>OX579679.1:23274917-33274917 GCA_951230905.1 Cheilosia variabilis
TCTTTCCAACTCACTGTCTGCGCGGCGGCGTTCGGATCGTTCCTAATTAAATTATCATTTCCTGCCATCCCATTAGATAATAGTACCCACCGTCGTTGTTAGCAGTAGCTGTTGGGTTTTTCTTCTCCTTTTTTGTATTGTTGTGTTTGGAGTAAGTGATAATCAATTTAACACCAACTTACGAGTGGTGGTTTGCTGCTCTGGATGTTTGCCATAGAAATTAACAATTTGATGCTAAACATGTAGTGTAAATGAGACATGTGCGCAAGTACCTATCTATCGAAGACAGGAAATGTGAAATCCTGTTTGTAGCACTTACGTATAGCATGGGGTCACACAAGTGAGCCATTAAATGTCCTAAAGCACTTGGCACTTGTTGATGGGCTGCTTGGGTGGCGTTAAGAGTTTCATGTGAAATTGCTTCGGGCGCACGTAGACGCATTTTAAAACGATAAAAACCATTAAAAGTCATCGACGGTATTTTGAAGCGAAAGAAGTCAGATATAAGTGACAGTTTTGCTGGTCACTGACACTCGCGCCTCCTCCACTGGGAAACTCTCCTCCTGCAACACATTCAGCCTAACTAAAACTAAACTGATTGTGTTGGAAATACTGGATACGACAGCTATTTTGAATACTATATACCTATAAATATCAGACCAAGAAACGTCAAAAATTTGTCAACTCCTCTCGTAAAACTAACTCAAAGTGACTTGACACCATCATAAATACGGTCAAATGGAAATCTTGAACTAGGCTAACGTTCGAATTGACTCTTAGCCCCAAATGTCATTTCTCAAGATTTTGACCGAACAGCGCGCTACCTGTTGGCATTGCCATTTTATATACAGCATAATAAACAGACCGTAATAAAACTATATTTCCTAGGAACATAATGTACATAAATCTATTTTTAAAATGTTATTATTTTCACGTGAATAACTACGAGTAAACCGCGTCGCGTTGGGCGCTAGCAGCAGAATCAAATATATACCAATATAATCTTCCTCGGTAAAATAAGAACGAACAAACGAACGAAAAACAAAAATAAAAAAAAAAAAAAACACAAAACCGGCTAAGAATTAATGTCTTCCACATTCCACGAAACGTTTTCAATAAAAGCCACGTACAAAAGGATGTGCCAAGAGCAAGATTCAGAGCTGTTCAGCCAAAGCGAGACCGCGTATATTTTTACCTGTATAGTGAAAATAATAAAAATAAAACACCAAACGAGGTAAACGCACGAAATGGTGTATCTCTTCACGATGTGGCTGGGATGCCCTGTGCCCAATGCCCATGCCCAACTAAAGTGGTATAGTACGAACAAAAAGATACTTTCGGAAGATTCATCTGAAGTAGAGATATTTTTATAGCGCAAAATGAGATATGCAATCATGCGATAAACCGATAGATGAATGAGCATGCGATATTGGGACGGGATTTAGATGTAGATACGGTATGGCAACCTCCGCTTCATCTAACTGCAGTATGTTAAAAATTAATTTCAATCTTTTTCCTTTTTTTTTTTTGTTGAAGTGTGCATTGTTCAGCCCAACTGCTGCTAAACCAGGAAGTACACCACTCAGCAACAAAGAGATATAGATGTGTCGCATATACAGACATTCTTGGAAGGCAGGTGATAAAACACGAACAACAAATCCATGCTCTTGCATTTAATTTAACGGTCGATCGTCCCCTATCCGTATGTAGATGTGGTGGTCCTTCAAATGATCGATGTGCATCCAAATTATACGAAGACACAGCCAGACAGACAGACAAACCGAAGCCGAAAGATAGAAAATAAACATCTGCTCCTGTATATTATCCGGGCGAGATATATACGTTTACCTTTGCCGCCGCATAAAGGTGAGCGATTATCAGTCGAATGCACTCGAAAGGATGTTGTTGGTTGAAAAGTATTTTTCTCTTGAAAAACGATACAAAAGTCCTTTTGTTGAGAGTGAGTTTTACTTTAGGGTTTTCTTTTTTTTTGTACATCAGCCTTGTTGGACGACACAAAAGATGTTGATAATAACACGCATTCTGGAAATTGTGGTCTTCCTGTGTGTAGGTAGTGCTGTGCGCAGATGACGCAACACAAATAGGACGCACGCAATCGACAGCAGATGACGAGCAATTTGCGTTAAGCACATTGGCTTGGCACATGCGATACGGGTGGCTAAACAAGTTCAAAACATTATCTAACGTAAAAATAGTGATCCATAGCAAAAGAGCCAGCAGAAGGATATAAACCAAAACTCATTATGTAAGATTTTATGCCTGTCAGGCTTTACTATTTTTTTTTGCTGTTGTTGTTGGGTTGTGCGTCGTTCAAACTGTGTGGAGCGTGTTTGTAAGATTCTGCATCGGATTACACACAGAAGGGATTGATGGATGGATAGCTTTTGGTCAGGTTAATTAGGCTGAAGTAAAAGATTTCCCCACCGAAGAACAAACCGCATAAAAAAACACCATAGAGGGATCAACAGCAATATGAAGAAAAAAAAAACACAAATAAACAAAAGTGCGCCAAAACGATGTGGGAGGTTGATTGTTTACATTTTTAAACGGTACCTTGGTGTGACTTTTCTTTGTTTGGCTAAGGCTATACGCTATACAGTCGAGACATAGTTTGTGTAGGTCCGGGTTGATACATTTTGATGAGTTTTCAAAAGTGATTTATGAGCTTGATAAGAATGCGAACCGCGATTATTGTGGTTTTATGTTAGGTCATAGTTCTGCTCAGGCTGACAGATGGCTCCAGTGTCATGTTAGCTAATATTATTGTGAATGGTAAGTGTCGTCGCCAATTTGAGCTTGTAGTCTTAAACTAGGATGACACATGCCACTTTTAAAGTCAACATGTTGACATGCGGACGTCATTATGACGTAAACATTTGTCCTAAATTTGTCAACACGTGTGATCGCCTATCAAGCGTCTGGTCACGCGGGCTATCGCAGCGCACTCTCACGAAAGACACACAAGTTACGTCCGAATGGCCGAATTTTGCGAAGTCAGCATTTGCCACGAAAAATTACACGGGTAGTCGTAGCTTTACGCTTTTTATTGCCGGTAGTTTTGGACAAAGATATGAGAACTCTCACATGCGTGAGAAAATTGAACGCGTTCCACTGACGTTTGGCACATAATGTGATGTTCGGCCACTGCAAAACAGTCTTAGATGTCTTGTTTATATGGTAAAAATACACAAAAGTGTATTATTACATCTGTCAAATGTCAACTAATTCGCGCAGCATTGTAGAATTAAGCCAATTGAAAGATGGAACGCGACTGATGTTTAATTATTTACAATGACAACTTATTAGTGTTTGTTACCATTTTTTAAATCTAGCAAGAAATTTTGCGCTGCATTGACAGAGAAGGAATAAAAAAAGCCACTGCAGCAATCTTGGATTGAATGATTTGATATTGCGCTTAAAATGCATGAAAGCTGTAATAAGCCAACACTACTCGTGTATTTTCTAAACGATTTCACAGACTACGATAAGTAATTGCCGTTTACTCACCACGCTATTTCATTCAATTGACAGTGACATATGGTCTTAATACAACTCTTAACAGGCGATCCCATAGTAGTTACAAAGCACACTAAAAATAAATTAATATACCGTTCGAGACCCCTTCTTATGCGTCCACAATCGCTAGTGACTGGACTAACTTCAAGTGCGATTAGATTGCAACTTCGGGCAGTTGTCGTCACACAGTCGGCATTTCCTTACTCATGACTAACTGTCAGGTCTGTAAAATCAAAGCTCAAAACTAAACACCCAAGAACCAGCCAATTAAACCAATGTTACCGGATACTCGAATCCGATCCATATCAATCCGCTTATGATTCATTTTGCCAGAAATACACAATGCAATCGAGTGAAGTTAACATTATATGTATTCCCAAATGTGTCACACCTACCCGCATAGATAGAGCAGAGTTCATACTTCATTTCCACCGACATTCCCCAGTTGTCTTGTAAAAAGTAAAAAAAAAAAATGAGGAAAATAAATCGATAAAGCTATAAATATATATACGTCGCATACAAGTGTTTGTATTTGTAATGTATTTCGTAAAGCTTGATAAAAGTTATCAGATAAACAATATTCATATTCACATTCACATTCGGTTATATTTAATGTTTGATAAGACCTGTTTATATAGCTATGCATTTCGAAGTCGAAAAGTGGGCCATGTTTGTAGTGCGCTCTGTCGGATGTAGGAAGACTCCACAACACGATAAGAATATGCCGTGTCATTTACCCTGCCACCTATAGGTGTGTGTGTGTATTGTCGTCATGCACTTGTTGGTAAATTAAACAAATATTATAAAAAAAAAAAATTGTTTCGAAATATATCTACTGGCTTTAGTATAAAAGCCATTTGTCATTTATCTGAAGGTGGTTATTATGTGGCGGCGTGCTTTGGGCTCTCACCTTGATAGACGGCGCATACCTACAACAAAAAATTAGTAGTCTTTGTGACTTGCGAGTGAAAAGTATTAGTTAATTTCTGATGTTGTATGAGAATAGAAACATCAATTCTTATTATCGATTTTGACTGGAAATTCCTTTCCAAATTCCGAAATTTTCAAACTTTGCAAAAGGCACCAAGCTTGAGTCTTCGCAAATACAATGGGCGCTTAACTATACAATTGCCAAGTGCAATCTGTTTCTAAATGAATATTTATCGCTCTGTTGGCGTAACTGGTACCCGTTTGGGAAGCCGACAGCAACCCGAAAGGAAGTTTCACTTCCTTACAGGGGTGAAATATTTTAATGGGAATATACGGGTTTTTTATTGTCAGAATTTAACAGTTCAAGCTTAAAATGAGTCTAACAATGTATTAGTGGTGTAGTTTGAAATACAGTTCTCTCCAAAAAAACACATCAACGAACATATTTATAAAGGTGAACTATATAAAGCCATGTATGGTTTTGGCATATCTTTCACACTTGTCAGTTTAAGCAGAAAGACGAGAATAAAAATTCGGTGTTTCATTAAGTTCGGAATCAGTATCACCCTAATCTTAGATCTGAACAAGGTTTTAGGTTGTTATGTGACTTCTTCGACATCATGCGAAACAATTGTGCGAAACTATAGTCAGCGAACACCTGAGCCAGAGTTCAAAAGTCTGTTTTAATCACATTTGTCAGAACTCAGCGAGCTGTCATTGATTCGTTAGAATATATAACGAATAATATTGGAGCCAACATTTTAATAGGGATCTAAGTATAGACATGGTGTCAACACTTAAACTGACGCCCCATATTGACGAAGAGTGCAGAACGCCACAAACTATAACTGACAACATACAGGACTCTGGGTCTGGATTAAGAATTCTGAAAAAGGGAACCGTATATGTCCAGCCGTCGTATGTCTGAATTCTTATTGGCCATGACCAATGCCGGCTCCAGCCAAACTAGCGCCCTGTGCAAGATTTACCGAAAGCGCCCTTTTTTCATATTTGCACACATGCATAAGTCTTTTCCACATCACTCAGAAGGTAGACTTTCAATGCGTTTTTTAAAAAAAAATATATATTCTCTTGTGAAATGTAAGTGGATGTGCAAGGAATATACCTACATGAACAGGGTGGACTATTTTGAGATTATGTAGGTAAGAAGAATTGGGATTTTTTATTTGGCGATATTTGGAGCAAGATTCTTCTTGAAGTTGCAACATTGCAAGTGATGTGAGTTAATGTGCAAAAAATAGTTCAGCCCAGGATGCAAATGGCAGTATTTGTTCGCGCAAGATAAAAATAATAATTGTTCTTTCCCAGCAATGCGCCCCTAGAACTTGGCGCCCTGTGCATTTGCACATCTTGCACATATGGTTGGTCCGGCCCTGGCCAAGACACAAGATTGATCATGTGAACATTTTTAATTTTTGTTTTCAGTTGACGTTTATAGAGGCACTTCTGACAAATCTTGTGTCGCACGAATTTCGCGACTGTGTACTACATAAGTCGAAATTTCGATCGAAAGACTGAACGATCTAGTTTCTACGTTCAAGGGAAATCGAAAGCCAACTTTGAAGACCTTTGTAGGGGATAAGCTATAATAAAATCATTCAAACGAAAAGGGAGCCGCATCTCACTTCAAGTGCTATACCCCAACCCCAAGCATAGACCCCGGCAACTGGGGTGTAAGCTAAAGCTAAGAAACTAAACATCGTGGGGTGCATATAACCTCCCTCTGGTACTTTGTTGTTTTTTAACTGTTTTACCTACAGTCTAGCAAAACATGGTCTTCGACTATCCTTTCTAATAGCTTTCAAAACTTCTCACGATCTTCTTCCACTCCACTTCCACTATGCATACGGAATTCAAAACCAGTGGGACAGACTTCCAGGCCACTGGACTGACATCAAGATCAGTTTTGCCAAAACTTTCCTAGTTCCCCTCACTCCAAAAGTCAAACCATAGCCACCGCTATCTCATTCGATTACTACTTTTTGTGTTTCAGTAAATACCCGTGAATAATTCGGCATGTTTCTGTTGTTTTTGTGTCGAATCGACACCCGATTTCACAATATCTCTACCAGCATTATCGTTTCGGTTGTGCCAGGTGCCAAGCGGTAAGGCGGCCTTATCGTTGTGTTCCATAAAACCTCCTACCATGACAAATAATTGAACAAAAAGAAAAACACAATTAAAAATGAGCGAACAGAAAAAAAAAAACTGCTCAAAGAAAGTTACTCCAAGTACAAGTACACCGAAGTCGAAGAAAATAATTTTCACCGACCCCAATTCCGCCCCCCCACATATCACCGCAGTCAGACCAAGTCCTATTGTTCGCGCATACACACTCTTGTGCTGGGTATGTAATGTACTCACGATTACTGCGTGTGCATGCCTTTCTGATTCTGACATGCGTCGTACAGTTGAAGTCTTAGAAATTATACCTTTTTTGATTTTTTTTTTAGTTAAAGTAACCTTTACTACCTCTCTATCTGTATCTAATCCCACTTCCTACTTTGCTCATTAAAATAATTGCGGCAATTAAAAATGAGCACGGTAAAAAAAAAAACACCAAAGCAACTACCTACAATGCTACAACAAACATTGTAATATATTTTAGTTGTGAAGAAACAAAATAAACAATTTACCTACCGGTTGGGCAATGTTGTTCAAAAACTGCTGCGCTTCGTTGTCGCTGCGCGCTAAACGATGGAAAATCCACAAAATCGCACGAAAATTACGAAAACCAAATTATTTTCGTATTTTCTGAAGGACTTCCGGCGAACGTTTTGTGGCTGCTCGCGCGGTGGTGTCGTACGTCGCTGTCGCTGTCTCCGTCGTCGGCAATGTTGTTGTTGTGATGGTGGAGACGGATGGCGTTGCTATTTTGAATTTGCAGCAGCAGCAGACTTCCGGCGTTAACTGTAGGTATAGAGGTTATCTGCGAGCTCAGATTTTTTGTTGTATCACTGCGAGATACTTCTTGCTGCAGATGTGAGTAATAATAATTGTTGTTTTGTTTGTATCCCTTTTATAATCCACTTGGTAATTTTTTCGCTCTGTTACACTAAACCGCACACACACACACTCACTGAAAAATATTTTTTCCTTCTTCTTGAAAATCTATTTTCTTTTGGAAAATATATTTTCTTTTATAATTTTTTTTTTTTTTTTTTCTCAGAAAAGCAATAGATATTTTCTTGGGTTTCCTCTTTTCTTCACAACCGAATGATTCGCTATGCACTGGAAGACAATGTGTATCTTTTATACGTGTTTGGTTAATTTCTTTTTCTTCTATTTGGCACTATTGTGTGTAGTGAGATATCTTATATCTAACGGATGCGACACAAACGTAAATTCCAAGTACTTGAACACCGGGAGTTTTCGACCGATAAAAACGTATGGTACGTCACCGAACTGAGGTTGTATCTATGAGTGTATAGGGTAGATTGAACTTGAGTCTCAGAATATCCGTACTACGTGTTGTCGTCTGGCCGTTCGTATCTAGAATGCGAAACGCTCCACGTGAAATTGTCGAATGAACTGATGGCAAACAGACGGTTGCAATTGGTTTTGTTTTGAAATCGGGAAAAGTGCCACCGTATCGAACATGAACGGAGCTCGGTTTGAGTTGTTGGTTTGAAGCGAGTTGTACTGTACAGTGTGTGAAAGTGTGAAGTGTCGGAGTCTCATAGGAAATTTTTGAATTTTATTCATAAGGCTATTGGATTGTTGGTGAATAGTTAAATAAGAAAAATATTGAATTTTATTTATAGAGCCCACTGCCCTACGATTTTGTTGCCTAAATTATTTTATTTACCTGATTTAGGAAGGTTTCTATTTAAAAAAAAAGAAAGAGAAAAAGGAACCTGATTCTAGGGCAGGACTATTGATAATGACGTGGATGGTAGACAAATAATATACCCCACGGCGCTTTTAGGTTGAAAGAGCTCAGAGATTTTTTTCCGACATGTTGCAAGTAGGTGCGGAAAAGTTTCGGTAAATTTTTTTTTAATTTGAATGATTTTTAGTGCTACGCTCGTTATTTGATAACGGGGCATTGTATTTTTCATACAGGAAAAAGGCCTTAAAATAAAATAAGAATGTCTTTTCCATAAGACCGTTTGGTATTTTATCAAACTCTCAATAGTTGTATGAAGATATAGGTACCTACCTACTTTAACTTATTAAAGGTAGTAGATGACGATATTTCAGTTTGTCCAAATTTGTTTAATGGCACGTTCTTTATATATTTTGGCCCTATGTCTATAAAAGAATTTTGTTCTTTGGTGATAAACAAATAAAATAATAAATAAATATCTTAGTACCTACACAGGTGAACGACTTTATCAGCAAATTTTAGTTTTAAAATCGGCAGCTCGTAAGTGTCAGTTCATTATTTTTCAATTTGACAGATTATGGAATCTTACAAACAGAAATCTTTCGTTGTGAAATATCAAGACTTTCATGCAGACTGTCTCAGAGTGGTCTCAATATTTTGTCAGTTCAGGATATAAGCATTTTGTGACTCTGTTACTCTTCCTAGGCTTAGCTAAGGTCTGAGAGAAAAGCCTATAAGTCGAATAGTTTCTGCACGAATACAAAGTCCAGATCTGTCAAAGTTTATAGAAATTTGAAACATTTCGTGTAATTTAAATTAAAAAAATCTATACTAGCTAATATGTTTCTTTTTTAATGGATTCCAGTTAAGCATTCCTATTATAGATCTAAAGCCCGTATGACACTACATTTTTCCTCATTTTTTATAATGTTGAAAAGTCAGCTGTGTGTAAAAGAGACTAAAAGTGTATTACGAAAGGAGTAGCAATTTTTTGCAAAGCAACCGCAAATTTTCAATCGAACTTATTTTCAAATAATCTTGAAATGTCAAAAAAAGCTGCCAGCAGCTGAAAAATGTGACTTGAATACATTCTTAATGCATTTTTTTTTTTTTTGATGTTTCTACATTAATAAAGTTGGTTTGTACGCACTCACTCCTATCGGGAATTTTCGTTCTAATTTTCGTACTGCTCTAGTTTCATTTTAAAAGCAGAAAAAATTGCAAAAAAAAATTTAGTGTCATGTACGTACATCGACTGAGCTACAGTCCGGATAGACCCAGGGGTTAAACCAAACAGTGCCGCTTTAGGTCGTTATCTACTGCGTTGGAAGACTCATCACCGTCGGTTTATAGAGTATTCGTAAAGTTGCTTGTCGAAGCCATTTCACCGGACTGATTCGTGTCTTTTCTGACAAGGTTGATATCCCTGTAGAGCGGGTACAATTCTATTTTAGTAAATCTCCGTCAAAGCCTATAAAAGGAAAATTGACAGAAAATCACTTTTAATATGGCTTTTTCATAGAGCGCTAATTTTCAAAAGACCTTACTAAACGATTCCCTGTTAAGACCAAAGAAACAGCGATTGTCTTGCGTAACTCGAAGCTTAGTTTCTAATTTGATGTCGTCGAGAGTTTATGGCGAAACCAAGGTAGACAGACTTCCTCTTGATATTTGTTGTGCCTTCTTGTTGACAGCATACCCTTGCGCTCTTTCACAATATAAATAATTTCTATATTATAGAAAATGCATTGCCTAAATTTATATAAATTCCACTGCTTCTATTGCGATATTTGTAAAAGTCATTGCAAATGTCAATATCATGCAGAGACTTTTGAAAAATGCTGCCTCTTCCAACTTTCGTATGAATTTCATAAGTTTGATGTTGAATAAATCACATACGAGGGCAATAACTTGTATAATCCTCTTTTGAGAGCAGAGAGGTTACGGTGAGCCCGTTCCGCACCTAAATGGAGCAGCGAACGTTCTGCATTGCCATTCTGCACGAGTTTGGCGGGTAGGTATGCCAAAGCCAGACGTTTAGATAATGCTCTCCTCCTTTCTCTGTCTGAGAAATTTTAAAATGAAAAAATTCTGCCGACACTCAGTGATATATCTTTTTTTTCAAAATTTTTGAGCTCCACAACATGTACAAGACTTTTTACCTCGAAATCATCAAATTTTAAGATTTTTGATGTCAAGAAATTTCTAAATCTAGCACATTAAAAGAACCTTTTCTATTGAATACCGTTTCTATTAATTCCATTACCATATAATCGTGTGAGTCGAACAGTGGGCACAATTTCTGTTTCACTAACGTTTTATCAACACTAAGGAAACATGAATTTTAACGAATTTGATAAAATCACTGATGTAACGTGTTTTTGGAAAAATGTTTTCGTATGTACTGAAACGGTTGTTGAAATTTTTATCACCGAAATTCTATGATCTTGATATCAATTTAATTTTTATATTAAATATGTTCCAAAATTTCAAAATGCATTAACATTAATTTATGACCAAACTTTTTTTTATAGGTATTTAGGCGATTTAAAGTGTATTTAAAACTTCGCTCTCTTTATATTTTGAACAAAATCTTGAAAAAAAGATTTTTTGTTTCGGAAAAACAAGATTTTCAGATTTTTTATCTGGCAGCACTGCTGACACTTTATGTACATTCCTTGTAAGACCATTCGCACCGTCGAGGCAACCGCTCCCCCAAAAAAATCTCGATTGCAAGGGAAGACCAGTAGTTTTATGTTTAAACATTTCAACAAGTTTCCACAGCTTTCTAGACCATAGCTGTGCGTAATTATCATGCATATGCAAACGAAAAATCTCTAGGTGCATGCATACCTGCATTCAATCAATATTCTTACCATATTCTACATCGCAATAGACCTGTTTTCCTCAAAGCATCATTGTTAAGTTTTGTTATCGAATTCAATGTTGTTTGAGAATTCAATGTCAAGTAACTGCATCTAAAGTTTCACTAATCAACTAAAAATGTCTGTACACGCCTAGCAATACGATTATCTCTCTAAATACAGTCAAAAGATTCATTTGATAAAACAATATTCGTGTCTAGCATCTTAACAAAGGCTGATGCAGTCATCGGCTGATGTTCCGAAAGTGTACCTACTGTACTTTGTCTTCTTATTAAATCGATGAGTAACAACAGGCGCACAGCATACGAATAACATGCGGCCGTATTGAATTCATCAAATCCTTTCAAATCCCACTAAACCTTAATCGCATTAAATGAGATCATATGAATCTCCCGCCAAACTGTCCGAGTGCTGGGCACCGAGAATCAATAGATGAAGTGGCCTTCTTAGCCCGCACTAATGCCGTTAAGCATAATTTCCCGGATTATGGACCGTCTTAGGAGGATGAACAGAGTACGCTTCGAAGACTTTCTCAATATCACGAAATAAATGGAAATTTTCTTTTCTGTTCATATGTCAGTACTATAAATAAACTCGTACCTATTGTCTATCGATGCTCTAGAGCCTAGGGGTTTTTTTTCTAACCTAGGCATGTAAAGCGATTAGGCAGCGCCATGACATTGTTATAATCGTTTCCCACAAATGAACAAAACTAGATATATGGGCCCGCCATTTTCAAACGAATATAATACGAGTACACGTTTCCCCGGAAATTTCGACTATAATAGGTGTCTAAGCTGTTTAATGGGTGAGAGTATACGCAATTTCCGTTAGACATGCAACATGTGTTCGCATGCGTTGGGCACGTCTGTAAGTTATTGTGAAATTGTAGTCTTGTTTAATTGAGTTCGTTGTTTGACCTTCTGAAATAATGTGAACATATGGATGCTGTGTTCGTGAACGGCATAGCGTTTTCATTGTTTTAAAAGGTATTTCCCGGTTTTCATGACTTTCAGAATAACGACCACTTCCCACTTGATACTTCTGAGATTCACAGCATAAACTAAGAATTAAATAGACCGTCAGCAGTCAGCTGAGTTGCTTAAAACTATATTAATCATCACTTAATGTTTTATTATACAATAAGTTCACAATAAGTTGGCTTCGTTCAGAGGTTCTTTAAAGGGGTTATTTTTATGTATGGTTTAGCTGTTTAAGCGAATGTTTATCAAACAAAAAAAGTGCAGTAGATTGGTTTTAGTGGCAGTAGTGCATTAGATCTACTGCTACTGCAGCAAAGTGGCAACGCTGGTCAGCTCAGCCAACTTAAGAGAATTTGCCTACAAGATGTTTTCCGTGATACTATGTGGTATGTGTGCCATGCTAAAGTAAATTAGCCGCACGCATACACTTGCACATAGTAGCCTGACAGTTCTTTCAGATTTTTTTTTCTTTTATTACACCTCCCGCCGTTAAGAATCTTTTTCTGCTGATTCACATGTATTCACAGATAGGCAATTTAAGAGAGATTTTTACTTTCATAATTTTGCAGGGGTAATCGAGTAGGTACGCGGGAGCTGGCGGTCTATTTAATACTAAGTTTATGTTCACAGTACATATTCCTCAAGCTGGAGCAAGTTGTGAGCAATACAACTTCAAGCACACACCATGAGGAAAACATACACCAAATATTCCAGTTTATACCATTTAATATGTGTAGGCGCAGTGGCTTAGTGGTTAGTGTTTTGGACAACCAGGCGAGGGGTCCTCAGGTTCGATTCCCGGAAAAACACAAGTAACATCTTATGGGTTTTTTCCACTGCGCCAGCTCCCGCGATCGTCTGACAAACATACGAGAGTATAACTGTCATGAAGGAGATTCTCAATTAGCCGTTTGGACTCGGCATAAAAATGTAGATCCCTTCCATTCGTTCCAAAAATGAGAAACTCACACAAACGAGTGGTTGTGTGAAGTTAGGCCTAGGGTCCTTACGGACCTGTTGCGCCAACTATTTATTAATCTATTTTACAACACTTCCTCTGTTGCAAAGAGTGACATGGCATCGTTTTATTGGACTTTTTTCCACTCAACATTGCTGAGATAATTGTTTTACAAAACAGATCAATCCCCATTTCCATTATTCAATACATGTTTGTCGAAAAAAATGTTTAGGACCTTCCTTAGAATTTTGTGGGGACTTGTTGAATTTGGTTCTCGAAGGAACATTATAAAATAAAAAGGCACAGTAGTAATAGGCGTGTTTTATTGAAAATTGTTCTCAGCAAATCAAGGTAGACTGTATAGAATCATCAGCACCCAGTACAACTTCACTTCCACTTGATATTTTCGAGACCTAGACTAAGAGAGGTAAGTTTATACTCCGAGTAGAAGTAACTTGACGGCAGCAGCTTATGTTGCCAAATTTCTGGTGATGTGGTTTTGCCACTCCGCGATACTAATAATCATTTTTACTGTGTCCCGGCAAAATGTTTCCAACTCACAAAGGCGGTATTTTCCATACAAAATTTCATATTATGGCCTACAAAATATTTAAGGTGAATTTTGAAAATGATAATTATAGTAAGCGCACTGTCTTTTAGCACCGTTTACTTTCAGCGATCGGGAATTTTGAACCAAACGTTGAACCAAATGTCGAGACGCACAGCAAATGTTCAATATAGCAGATTACACCATTTTTTGTCACAAATATGACTGTGAAATGATTTATTTAACATTGCACCGATAAATGTTCAATAAAACCGAATATTTTTAGAGGCTATATGACTTTTATCGGTGTGAATCAAATCAGTGCTAATGTTGGCATTAAACTCCGGTCTTAAGCTCGACGTTGGTACAGCGAAGTTTTACAGATATCCCAAACTTCAAACACTAATGCGTGTATTCGATTGGGCTTCTTCAGATTCACTCTCAGATTTCAGATTCCGTCTGTCTAATCGAACATAAAAACTTCATTTGCTCATTTTTTTGTTAATATTCGCGCGATTGAAATATGTGTAGCCTTCGACACTTTTCTAAGCGTTTTGCATTCACTGGTAAAATTTTATAATAAAACATTCCAAATTTGCACCCAGATTGATTTCTAAAGATTTGTACATAAATAATTAACAAAAATAGATCCACCCGATGCAATGCGTTTCTTTGGAGTTGAAAAATTTCACGAAAACGTAAACAAACTCCAATAATTGTCAAACTCAAATCTGAAGCAACAATGAGAAAAAATCCGGATTGGCAAAACTGCTCTGAAATCTGATTGTTTTTTTTCGTATCAAGCGAACATAAAAAAGTGACTTTGAGCAAAAAAGCGCTCTGTGAGTGTCCAATCGAATATCACATACCATTCTGAAGCAGTTGTCTGAAAGCAGCTCTAATAAAGTCGCTGTCCTTTTTTTAATCAGCTTCCATCTTGCTCGCACACGCAACCAATCTGAACAAGAAAGGTGTCGACAGAAGGAAAACTCCGACACTTCTATTTGACCGACAACGATTTGAAATGAAAACAAAACTTGATGTATTATTGAGGAATGTCTGCGTTTGGTTTTAAAGACGTCAGTCAGAAGAGCATCCCTCGTTTTTTGGATACATTCCCACTTCGTCTGTATTTACACTGCTTATATCAACACTGGCCGACGCCCAAAGTCCATTCAACTGTTTGCTTGGGTAGAAGTCCAAATAAGTTCGATCTGACAAGTTCGGAACTGTTCACATCATCCAGCCAAAGATATCTCGCCTATGTGCTAATGCATTAAGTGCATCTTTTCTGAAACATGGGCGACAAAGGCTAGATTTCGAATTTCCTTTACCTCCAACGTTCAGGTAATTAGAGAAACCGATTACCGAACACTTCAAGCGCCTAATTATCGATACGTGCTGAACGTGCATTTTTCCAATTTTCAGTTTTCTCTCCGGTAGGAAGTTTGTTTAACGATAACCGATTTATCGGACCGAATAAGAAACACCAGGTATTTTCTACTAAATGAAAGAAAAACACAGACCTTGTCCGAATCCCATGTTAAATAAACTGATTACCATCTCTCAGCTACAAAGGAACAAATCTATTGTTACCATCACGATCGCATGCAAAAAATTTGTCAATTATTTCGGATGGAAATAGGAAACGAACCAAACCGAACTTGAATCGATGTCTGATCCTAAGTAAACATCCTTTGCACACGGATTTATCGAACACCAAGGTAGTTGCGCGCATGCATACACTTATCGGACGCACGTTTCCGTATCTCAAACGTTCGTTAAATCCCCATATACCCATTCAACAAACAAACAGGAAAATACTTTGTTTATTGTTTGCATATAACTGCCGTGAACGAAAGTGAATCCTTCTAAGGAGCTTATAGATATTCGAATACAGATGTGTGTTAGGAAAACAGGAAATCGACGATTCGTGACACGAAAAACCGACCATGCAGCTGCAGTATGCAATTTGGGAACGGATTATCTGGGGAAATTTGAATTTCAATAAAAGTGGAAGTTGTCTTCCAGTTTCAGCTGTCCTTTCCTTTAGGCGCAAGGTGTATCTTATCCACAGTCAAATACAAAAAGAAATCTTATCATCGAACAGCACTTCATCAGCGGATCGATGTGAGGACCATGATCAGTACCAGTACATCAGCCATAGTCAAGAGCTGATCCTTGAGAGCCTATAATTAAATCCCTTATCACCCGAATAGGAAAGTGCCAACAGATAGAATGTAATTATTGTAAGAGAACGCCCAGCAGCTGCCGGCATGCGGTGCATCCTGAATCCTGATTAGTATTAATTTTCTCAAAAATGTCTGCATGCACTCATTACTGAATTTGTTATAGTTTCATCCTCTTGGACTGCATCATCCCAACCCCTATGTGTGCGGTGTCCGTTTTCCTTGGAAAATCTAAAACAGCATCCACAGAAACGTGACACTGTCAAGAGGAGAATTTAGCAATTTTTCATTACCACTGCCATTAGATACGAGTGCATACATGTTTGTTCGAGGCTGAGTTTGATTTTCAATTTAAGATAAACCCACACATCCACTAGATGCAGAGATACTATCGATCGTTTCGGGTCACATGCCAATCAATTATGTTCGTTGGTGAAACCCAAAGCGAACGGAAAAGAGCGAGCGGTCTGTAATTGTGGGTCACGAAATGTTTTACTTTGAAGTGCACGGGTGTGTTGTCTGTTATCCTTTCGGGAGAGATGTGCGTTCGAAATGGTTTTCCTTTTTTCTTCGGATTTCACTAATTACGATCATTCGTTTTTGGATTCATTAACAAACGGCGATTATTTTTCGTCGGCTATTTGTTTTTAAGTTGAAATAGATTGTTTCCGTTTCCGGATTGGCACTCAATTTAAGTTGTGTAAATGTTTCACTAATCGTTAATTCGTAAAAGGCACATAATTGCAGTATTTTGCAGTCGTCCTATTAAGCTAAGTCATTTCTTGGGTTTTACTAATTGAGTTATGAGGAAGAATCGTAATTGTTAATTTAGGTTTATCATACAATTAAAGACCACAGGGTCTATGATGATTTTAGTCGAATTTTGTGTAAACAGTCGGTAGGGACAATGTGCCAAATTAATGAGAAATCAGTTCTGAATTCATCCATCGAGCTCTTGCTGAAGTTAAGACAATTTTGGAAAATGCCTAAAAAAAAATATTCTCCTCCTAAATTTTGATCTATTTTATGGCGGAACGTCATACGTGTGTCAGTTTAGACATTTTTTGTCCCTCAATAGAATCGTTCAATTTAATCGCCCGGCAAATGTCCCACAACTTTGTATTTGTCAACAAATACCACCAAAAATATACTTGGCAAACAGAATCATCAATTTTTGTGTACCTACCAGTTAGAATCTGTCATTTTGCATTTTATGTATTCCTAAATTACTGAAGTGCCAATTGTGTCAGTTTATTGTAGTCATTGAGGTCTGAACGGTGAAGTATGAATAACATTACCATCTAATAACGAGTCGTTTAGAAAAGTAGCTACTTAATAAGCAGCAACTGTCATAGTTTTCTGAAAGATTGATTTTTGTCACATAATGTCATAGAAATCCTATACAAATTCAAAAGAACTTGTTTATTAAATTGGGTCGTATGAATAAAAACTAGCATTTGCTTTGAGTAAAAGGTTTTAGAAAAGTAAGAGCCCTTAGAAAATGCTTTGAATCGGTATGAATAAAAACCTAGTTTGCTAAAGTAAGTTCGAAAATTCGAATATAGCATTTACTTCGCTGTACATGTCCTTGCCTTGCAATTTCCGGTGGTTTGTTTATTTTGTATTTTTGTGGGAAAATTATCAAAAGCAATCTATAGCTCCAATTGCACCTGCAAACATAAATTTTATTTGCCGAATCGCTTGGTGATGTTTGATTTCTTCCTCAGTTGTCCGAAAATGTAACCAATCATCGGCTTGTTGAACTATTTTTTGACACACATACAAATTAGCTAACGAAACCGTTGACTGATGAACATTGAACACCTAGATCTTCTCCAACACCAACCTAAACACATAAATCTTTCACTTGTTAAGCCATGACTTTTAAAATTTTTACCTGAAAGCTCGGAATTCCTAAATTCCTTAGGAAAAATTTAATTTTCTGGATATTATGAAAGAGCACCACCACGCGTCTCAAAATTATCATTTAAAAAAGTATCAACCAAAATGTTCACATTTTCACGCGTGAAACGAAACAATTGTTAGAAGTTATTATCGTCACCAATTCTTCTTCGTTTATACTTTTTTTATTAGCACGAACGTTACCAACAAGAGGTAAAACAGGTAAAATGTGAAAACTTATCGCACCTATGTTTTGTTTGGTTTTCCTGCACGAACAAAACTTAATTTAACTATTAATAAACAAAACATCGAAAATTCACAATGCTCAGATTGTTTTATGTAAAAAATGTGCGTACAAAATATTTAGCAAAAGGTCTGAGTCAACTAAATAGCAGACTCAGGATTTGCATAGCATTTGCTTTGCCTGATAAGTTTTATTCATACCGATCTGAGTAAAAGGTCAGTGCCACCGCTTTTCGAACATGTCAAAAGTTGGAACTAGCTCAAATTGGTTTTTATTCATACGAAATGTAGCAAAAAATGCTTCGATTTTGACATTTCTCTCGAGTAAAAGCAATTGCTACATTTTATTCATACGACCCATTGTGTGCGAAACCATACGTATGTCAGTGTGGCAGATGGTCGCGTTCTATTTAATCCTGATGAATGGTGACTGTTGGCAACGCCTCGAGTAATCTACTACAGTAGGCACCTACCGAGGTACTAGAGCGGGCCAGACGGCCATCTTTACTAGTATCCGGCTTCTTCGATTTTTTGCTCCCTACGTTCGGCCATTTTATTTCAAGCAGCCACAGGTCACACATCAGCTCCAGTTAGAGGGATTATCGAGATAATTTAAGAATTGTAGAAAGAAAACTTTGTAAGTAAAATGAATTACAAAATTGTATTATACTAATTAATATAATTAATTAATAATAAAGGTTGTAACTTGGCCACGAAGTCTTTCGTTTTTTTACGTCGTGGGAGTTGACCACAGTTTTCTGCCGGTTGGCACTAAATCGTGCCAACAATTTACAACAAAATTGCACCAGGAAAAGCAACCACAACTAGCAACAGAATGCCGCCAAAAAGGAACCAGAACGTTTTCTCCAAGTCCAACAAGACACTCAGATCACCTGTTCCACAAGAGGAATTCAACTGCTGCTCGTGTAAAGAACCCGACTCAGCCGGAGACATGGTGCAATGTGACAACTGCGGGTCCTGGAGCCACTTCACCTGTGCAGGAGTGGATAGCTTCATCCAAAACGAACAATGGATTTGCACCAGGTGCACCACAGGTGAGAATGCTCATTTACTTAGTAGTTCCAAAGTAGTTTTTGCGTCTGCTGAAATAAATACTGCCAAAATAGCATTAAATAAATCCCCAACTAATGTCGTCAATACTGCCCCCAAAATTTCTGCCATTAACGCCACAACTAAGGTCAATACTGCTCCAAATAATATTACGTTTGGTGCTCCAAATACTGCTTCCTCTCCACCACCAACGATTTGGTCATGTGTCTCTACAGCGGGTGGCACGACCACTAGTGTAACACCCCCCCCATCGGCTTACGTTGTTTCTACCGCCGTCAGAAGTGCTGCCTCAGCAATGACAGCTTATGCCGTGGGTACTGAGGTAACAACTACGACGATGACTCAAGGTCACTGCACTCACACTACGTCGGCCATAGTAGGGACTGAGGGCACACTAAGGGCAGCGTATACCGGACATGGAGTTACAGACTTTGCGCCGAACGCTCATAGTACTGCACCATCGCACGTTGCTCAGACTAACACAGTCGGTGCCGTCACCGTGGCTATGTCTCATGCTACCCTAAATTCTGTGGGAAGCGCAGCCTCTACTAATGCGGCTGAGATTGCTATCTCCTCTGCGTCCTGTGGAGCCCAATTTGCGCCGCCGATTAATTTGTTTTTCGATAACGAGCCCTCTAGATATCCCATCACTACAGCTAATGTGAAACCTAATCCATCTGCGTACATCACTGGAGCGACTACGACACGTGATGGTCAACTCGTGCCTCTAATCGGTAACCGAAGCGCTGAGGTTCATTCAAATATGGCCTCTGTAACTAGGGCCTGCGTGCTAGCAACCTCAACATTACCCTGCCACACTGATAACCGGATGAGGGATTTACACCATCAAGGGAAAAGTTCGAAGGCGTCAGTTAGTTCTAAAGGATCAAAGGCGTCGTTGGCTAAACATTTTCAAATGGAGCTGCGGATGCTAGAAGAAGAAAGAGACTTGAAGGTGAAGCGGGACAATGAGGAACGGCAGCTAATTGCAAAAAGGGATAGTGAATACCTGGAGAAAAAATACCGGATTTTAAGTCAAATGGAGGACAGCTCGTCGGGAACAGAGGATAATGACACATCTGCCTCACATGTTAGGGTGAGTAACTGGCTTAGTAGCCAGCCCGTTAAAAGTCCTCTCGAATCAACAGCGAAGAAGATACCAGTGTCTGCAGATCAAGTCGAACCAAATGTGAATACGATGTGGATTGGGGCGACCTCGACAATGCATGCGGCCCGGATGTCAGAAGGAGCCTATAAACCATTCGGGTCCGTTTCTTCTTATGCGTTGCCGAAGCAACCTGCAATCGATACTCTCCTACAACGACCCCTGCCGACAGATTCACACTACCAGCCCAGTCAACCGTTTATGAGCCATAACGTCCCAAAGCAACCGCCGCTCAACGCTCTGCCACACCGACCGATGGGGACAATCTCACACCATCCACCCAGTTCGGGTCCGGGGCTGATCGGAGTGAGTTCCATGGCTGCTGGGTCTCAGCAACCGACATTTCCTCCACCGCACGTGCAATCGACACAAGCATATTTACAGGAACAACCGTCACGAATGTTGCTACCCGAGCCGCCACAGCCTAATCCACAGCATCACCAGCAACCCGGACACTCAATAGCGCTTCGAGCACCTGAGCCCCCACCGCCTGTATTTCCAGGTCAGGGCTTGTCGAGAGCCAATATAGCCGCACGTCAACTGATATCGCGAGATCTACAAAGTTTCGGGGGAAGCCCCGATGAATGGCCGTTGTTCATATCGAACTTTCATAGGAGCACTGAACTCTGTGCTTTCACAGATGAGGAAAACCTTGTAAGGCTGCAGAGAGCCTTAAAAGGCAAGGCGTTAGAATCAGTTCGCAGTCTCTTAGTGCAGCCAAATTGCGTGCGTAGAGTCATCGCGACACTGAAAATGTTATACGGGGATCCAGAGCTTATCATCCACACCCTCATTCAGAAAATCCACTCAACACCAGCACCGAAAGCTGACAAATTGGAGACTATAGTGAACTTCGCCCTTATCGTCCAAAACCTCTGTGCAACGATAGAAGCCTCTGGTCTGGACGCACACTTGAATAATGCCACGATGTTACATCGGCTGGTGAATAAATTGCCTCCCGCAATTCGTCTTGATTGGGCCAGACACAAGCTCACATTATCTGAGTGTAATCTCTCCCATTTCAGTTCATGGATCTATCGAATTGCCGAAGCGGCTAACAGTGTTCTCCTGCCAGAAATTTCTTCATCCACTACTGATCGTAGGTCGCACGATAGAAACGGGAAAGAGAAAGGGTTTATCAACGCACACTATAGTCAGGAGGACTCAAATAGAAATAAACCGTCATCATCGGAACATGAGTGCTGCATATGTCAAAGGGATTGCGAATCGGTTGCTGCTTGCAAAGATTTTCAGAATCTCAGCCGTGCATTGAAATGGTTGGCGATAAGGGAGCAGAAGCTATGTCGACGATGCCTGGGAAAACACGATAACCGCAACTGCAGTTCGACTTCCGTTTGTGGGAAGAATGGATGCTCATTTAAGCATCATATACTACTGCACAACGACGAGAAAGACCTGGGGAGACGAACCTCAACATTTGGACGAGTTTCACTGCATAGCCAAACGCACTGCCATACACGCAACTACGACTCCAAGCGGACCTTGTTCCGCATCGTACCTGTAGTCCTATACAATGGAGATATTCAACTTCACACACTGGCGTTCCTGGACGACGGTTCATCTCTAACGTTGATAGATGAAGAAGTTGCTAAGGAACTCAACGTAAAGGGCACTCCCCAGCCGCTGTGCTTAAAATGGACTGGCAACACTCGTAGATTAGAGAACAATTCGGAAACATTCTCTTTGCAAATCTCGAGTACAGATTCGAAGGCCGAGCGGTATAGATTGGCGGACGTTCGTACAGTTAAGGATCTACAACTGCCAGCGCAATCAATAAGCTCCGAAGAACTGCAGCAGAGGTACGAGCACCTCAAAGGATTACCAATTAAGACGTACGATCGCGGCCTTCCACGACTGCTTATAGGACTCAACAACGCCAAGCTGAGCCTTTCACTGCGACACAAAGAGGGGGGTTCTGAAGAACCAGTCGCCACAAAGACACGTCTGGGGTGGATTGTGCATGGAGGCTGTGATAGACGAACTCAACCAAGCCGCGATGTTCACCATAGCTTTCATATTTGTGAGTGCAACGACTCAGAGCTGCAACGCCTTGTGAAGGAGTTCATTGTGAATGACAGTCTTGGAACGTCGAAGTCAGGAAATACTCTACTGCCGACCGAGGATAAACGAGCTTTGGAGCTGTTAAACGCTCATACTCGCCGTATAAATGGGCGGTTTGAGACTTCACTGTTGTGGAGGGCAGACAAGATTCAATTGCCGGACAGCTTGCCTGCAGCTAAGCGCAGGTTGGCATGTCTCCACAAACGCATGAAGCGGGAGCCGCTCCTAGCTCAAGCGCTCAGTAATAAAATAGAGGAATACGTATCCAAAGGATACGCCAAAAAACTATCTGCTCAAGAAATTGCAGAGGGGGGTCATAACGCCTGGTATCTTCCGATATTTCCGGTTCAAAATCCTAATAAGCCGGGGAAACTGAGGCTCGTGTGGGACGCGGCAGCCACCGTTCAAGGCGTATCACTGAACTCAATGCTCTTGAAAGGTCCAGATCAGCTTAATTCATTAACTTCCGTAATCAATAGAGCAAGAGAAAATCGCATAGCCATCTGTGGAGATATCATGGAAATGTTCCACCAGATCCAAATACGGAAAGAAGATCGAAACTTTCAAAGATTCCTGTGGAGTAGAGGCGACGAGCATGAAACGGATGTATACATGATGAATGTGATGACTTTTGGAGCTACATGCTCGCCTTGCTGTGCTCAATTCGTAAAAAATAAGAACGCCGACGAATTCGCAAATGTATTTCCGCGAGCCGTTCGATCAATCAAGGAAAACCACTATGTTGATGACCTTATGGACAGTGTAGCGACGGAAGAAGAAGCAGTGGAGCTAGCCAAAGAAATCCGGTATGTCCATCAACAGGGAGGTTTCTTCATCAGGAACTGGATCTCTAATTCACCCACAGTCCTTAAGGCGCTAAAGTCAGACCCTACTGACAACCTCAATCTTGATGTGGATGTGGAGTTGACAACTGAAAAAGTCCTAGGGATGTGGTGGTGCACATTGTCAGACTGTTTCACCTATAAACTGACTGCGAACTCAAGACAATCCGAAATTCTATTTCTTGGACGCCGTCCTACAAAGCGGGAAGTGCTAAGAGTCCTTATGTCAATATTCGACCCGCTGGGCTTACTGTCCCACTTTTTGATGTACGTCAAGATACTGCTACAGGAAATATGGCGCTCCAAGATCGACTGGGATGACGAGCTTAAAGACACAGAGTACACCAAGTGGACGAAATGGGTCGGATACCTACCAACAATGGAGAAGCTAAAAATTCCTCGCTGCTACGTCTCCAGAAATTCTGCAAGCAACTCTGAACGGCAGTTACACGTCTTTGTGGATGCCAGCGAAGGCGGATTTGCCGCCGTGGCATATATAAGAAGCGCCACGGAAGATATGGTGGAGTGTGCGCTGATTGGAGCCAAGACCAGGGTAGCACCTCTGAAAAGTCTATCGATACCCAGACTGAGCTACAGGCGGCGGTTCTTGGCGCTCGGTTTGCAAAGAGTATAGTAGAATCCCATGCCATATGTTTTTCCAAACGAATCTTTTGGTCGGACTCTAGAAATGTTCTAAGCTGGATCCGCTCGGACCACCGGAGATATCGTCAATATGTGGCATTCAGAGTCAGTGAGATCCTAGATAGTACGGATATATCGGAATGGCGGTGGATTCCATCGAAGATGAACGTGGCTGATGAGGCCACGAAGTGGCAGAGGCTTCCTGAATTTAAGGCTTCCAATCGGTGGTTTACGGGACCAGACTTTCTCAAGGAACAACCGGAAAGCTGGCCTCAGGAAGCTTACACTACAGATGACACGGAAGAAGAACTAAAGGTTCATTACATCAACGTGCACTCACCCGCCAGAGAAGACGTTTTCCGGTACCATGAAATCTCAAGTTGGAGTCGATTGTTAAGAAGTGCAGCATTCGCGCTCCGCTTCATCCGCTACACGAGGAGTCGGACACCTAAGGATGAAAGGACTAATGGACCATTAACTTCAGAAGAACTTCAGATTGCTGAATCCTTAATCCTAAAGGAAGCGCAGGCCAGTCTATACGCCGAGGAAGTCGCGGAGCTAAGGGCAAATAAGGGAGTAGATAAATCCAGCGTTATCTACAATCTCTGTCCGTGCATAGACGCCAATGGAGTTCTTCGGGCAAATGGACGAATCAACCTCTCAAATCGGGTGGGCGAAGGCGTTAAGCGACCCATCATTCTTCCCAGAGCGCACAGAGTAACCCATCTAATTATTATGGACTACCACTGCCGCTACCACCACCAAAATCATGAGACGGTCGTAAATGAGATTCGGCAAAAGTTTCACATACCTCAAATGAGAGCGGCTGTTCGTGCAGTTAGACGAAGCTGTCAGGTGTGTAAAAACGATAAAGCAAAACCTCTTCACCCCATAATGGCCCAACTCCCACCTGCGCGGCTTGCTTCATTTTGCCGGCCGTTTTCATTCGTTGGCATAGACTACTTCGGGCCCATGAACGTTGCCATCCTTCGAAGAACGGAAAAAAGGTGGGGTGTGCTCATTACATGCTTGACCACGAGAGCGGTTCACCTCGAGGTAGCATACTCATTGTCATCTGATTCCTGCATTATGGCACTTCGAAACTTCATTGCGCGCCGAGGGACTCCGATCGAAATATACAGCGATAATGGGACTAACTTTCAAGGTGCCGAGCGAGAGCTGAGGGAAGCCTTCAAGGATGTCAACAAAGACAAGATCATAGCGACCTTTACCTCTGCCAACACCAAATGGAAATTCATTCCGCCAGGTTCTCCGCATATGGGTGGAAGCTGGGAGAGACTAGTGCAATCAGTAAAGAAAGTGTTGTACCAAATCATGCCGACTCGCAGTCCGTCCGACGAACTCCTGAGAAGTATGCTCATCGAAGTAGAAAACGTTATTAACTCACGTCCATTGACATATGTTCCCATCGAAAACGAAAACGAGGAGGCACTAACTCCAAATCATTTCCTCTTGGGGTCTTCGGGTGGTTCTAAACCACTGGCAGTATTTGACGACGACGTAAGGGTGCTGAGAAAAAATTGGCTTATTTCGCAGCAGTTCGCGGACAGCTTTTGGAAACGCTGGGTAAGAGAGTATCTCCCGACGATTACTCATCGTACCAAATGGTATAAGCCAGTGAAACCAATGGAAGTAGGTGATATCGTTTTAATCGTTGACTCGAATAGCCCCAGGAACTGTTGGCCAAAGGGGCGAGTTGTGCAAATCCGAACGTCCAAGGACGGGCAAGTGCGAAGCGCCTTCGTGCAAACGCAGACCGGGGTGTATGAGAGGCCAGTTGTAAAGTTGGCCATTTTGGACGTTGTGCTCAACCCACGGAAGGACCTACCGGGGGGGAGTGTTGGCAACGCCTCGAGTAATCTACTACAGTAGGCACCTACCGAGGTACTAGAGCGGGCCAGACGGCCATCTTTACTAGTATCCGGCTTCTTCGATTTTTTGCTCCCTACGTTCGGCCATTTTATTTCAAGCAGCCACAGGTCACACATCAGCTCCAGTTAGAGGGATTATCGAGATAATTTAAGAATTGTAGAAAGAAAACTTTGTAAGTAAAATGAATTACAAAATTGTATTATACTAATTAATATAATTAATTAATAATAAAGGTTGTAACTTGGCCACGAAGTCTTTCGTTTTTTTACGTCGTGGGAGTTGACCACAGTTTTCTGCCGGTTGGCACTAAATCGTGCCAACAGTGACATTTTTGTCAACCTCGAAATATGTACAACAAATTGATGTTTAACCACTTACAATGCAGGAATAACACGAATGACTAAATTTCCGTTAAAGAGGAATCTTGAAATTTCCCGCAAAATAACCCACTGGAGGAAAGCACATGTTGACAATTTGGAATAAAATAAATTAAATTTTCATCGGAATAATTTCGTCTATTTTAGCAATGAAAAGAAACTTGTACAAAGCCAAACGTCAGTTTTGTTTCATTGGTGCTAGAGATCTAGCGGGCAATCCACCATCTGGGATGTATTTATGTGGAAGACGTCGAGCGGCCAATGGAACGCGGCCAAACTTTTTGTAGTTATAAAGAGCGTGTCGATTCAAATTCAGCTTATTGTTAGTGACAATGCGTGCAAATGCAAATAGGTACAATTGTAAAATCCCTGCTTCTTGTCGTTGAAAGATTTGTGACTGTCATTTGTCATGTGGGTAGTGATGATAAACTTGTCAGATAATAAACTTTAGAGACACCCAACCAAACCGTCACTCGAAATGTATTCTCCGCACTTTCAATATTTGGAGAAAATCAAAGATACCTTATTTATTGATAAAACGAGTCAATTTAGACAACATTACCAGGCATCTGATATCAAAATTCCTGCGCTGGATGGAAGTGGAAATTTCGCGAAAACACAATAGGTCCATTCGCGTACTTTCACGAGCCAAACACTAAAAATCTGTCAAACTCGAAATATTCAGCGAAACTCTCTCAGAAATCTGAAAATATAATCCAGAGTACGTGGATACACTTCGAGCTACTTTGAGCCACTTACATCTTTGAAATCTAATCCATATCACGAATAAATTTATTACTTACCTTTTTGCAACATATGAAACGTTCTAGGAGAACATTTGACCACCACCGAATTTTCTTTATTTTCAAATATTTTATTTTTGTGTACAATTGATTTTTAAACCGGATTTTGAATGTGTTTCCTGTCAATTTTGCGCATTTGACATTTTTATCACTACTTGCCGGTTGAAATTCTCTGAACTGTTCCGAGCCAAGAGAGGAACTGCTCGTTACTCGTTATTTTGCTAATTTTCTCTTTTTCTGTCATTTTTGATGAGTACGTGTATAGACTTTGTGCGATTGCGATCGATTTATATCGATCTAATTTTGAAGAAGGGTTTTCGTGTATAGGTGAAGCTAATTTTTTGTTTTAAAGCCGCTGTACCGAGTACCTAATAATTGCTAACGTACAGAGCTGTCATCGAGATATTTTATTTCCTCTAATAGGTACATCTACATATATTTGTTGTCATCTACAGATTGCCTATTAAAATTCAGACAATTCTATAAGATCTTTCCTAAAATTTTTAAGCTGTCACTTGGTTTATTCTGTTTTTCTTTTGACACTGGTGTTGCCGGAAACTACTACTATGCAATCGGGTGACACCTGTACCTACCACATACTATTCCATTGTTCCTGATAAACACATTTGGGACTCCACAAATGGAGTTGTGAAACAGTATAGTACACGTGTACCTATTCCTTCGCCTCTTAGAATATCTGATCATTCACTGTTCCTGCTTTATGCACATAAGAGATACACTTAGATCATCATTACTCGCAACTAACTCAACAAATATTTCCATTTGTGTAACTAAATACATCATTGCACATTACGAGGGGCGTCTCGTGTTATCGCTGCTGATATGACAAGATCGTGCGGTATACCTGTTGCAATATTTAAATTTATTGCTACTTAAACCAATAATAATAATAAAAATAATTGTGTTTCCACATGTGTGCTGTATATATCAGCTGCATTACGTATACCTACTGGAATTACGTAAGATTACAAGCTGCTTGCTTTTACGTATACCTATATAGCGTTAAGTAGGTGTATAACCTGGGTACTACGTTTTCGCTCACCGCAGCCACATTTGACTTAGGTGCAATGAATAAAATTTGAAACTCAAAAATATTTAAGTAAGAGTAAAGTATATTGTAAGGAAGACATTTCAAAAACATAGCTTTGAATGTCAAATAGCCGTTATTAATCATTTGATTCCCACTTACTGAGTAGTTATTTATTAGTAAGTCTTTCATCCCCGTGCTGTTGTCATATTTGTATTAAGGATTAAAAACGACAGTCAAAATGACAGCAGCGGAAATAAATTCTATCGCAGAGAGAAACCTATTAACAAAAATCTACTCATCTCTCAACTGTCTGTCATTTAACAGTCCTTTCTTTGGGTAAAAACTAAAAAGCACTCCGTAAGATGCTCAGTGAAGGGATAGTTTATATTGGTCCCTTGATATTAACTGCTGTCTTTTCGGGTTAAGCCAAGGTCAAGCGAAATCAAACTTTTGAAAAAAACATTTCCGCGCGCTAAAAATTTGCAAAAAATATTGGGCTGGAACGCATCTGGTTTACATGAATATCAGGTTAGGTTAGGTTCTGGTGGGAGGCGTAGTCAAAAAACGTTCCATGGTGGTACCAGTGCATCTACTGTTGTCAATCTACCCGCTGAACCAGTATGAGCTTAATGTCAATCGCAGACAAGTGGCTCATTCTTATATTGAAGACTACGGCGAGATTGTCGAAGAATACTTTTCCTAGGTATAGACTTTTTCGAGTTGAGAGGGTTTGAAAGGTGCATAGGAGGAAAAAAATAGCATCCTCCTGCTCGTGCAACTGACAGATGGATATAGGATTTATACCACCACGCCAATTAATATGGAAGGCGATACGCAGCGTATGTATATGATTGTCAGATACGATCAGCGTTGGCAACAACTTTTGACGAAAAGAATAATAATAATGCCTAAAATATTTTTTTTTTAGTTAAAATAAATCAAAAATTAAACACAAATATAAAAAAAAAAAACAAAAACTATTTTTATTTATAAAACAAACAGCTATCACATTTTTTCCCAATTTCATTCCACTTACTTTAAGTGGAAGCTGGAATTATTTTTAAAAAATGACAGATAAAGTTCGGAAAATGGGCAGAGTTTGAAGGTCGAAACACATTCTTCAAGACCGAGGCTACATGTAAAATTCTTTTTGGCGCAGATTTTGCAGGAATGTTTAAAAAAATTAAAAGTAATATAAAAATAAAAAAAAGATGCCTTTTTGCTGAGTAAACTAAGTTTACATTTCTATATTGATGTATCTGTTTCATGTACTTTACCGCATTTGTTACATTTCTCTAATCTCCACTGTTATACCCCTAGTACATTGTTATCAAGTTAGTTCATAATAAACTCTCAAACAGATCAGAAGTCTTTTTCATTAATCTGCGCAACACTTTTTGAAAAAAGAAGCCTAATGAAATATTGCCTAAAAGGCATGAAAAAGCCTTAGTTGGCATGGCTGGTTAGGTTAGGTTGAAGTGGCTGTCGGCTAGCCGACACACCTAGACCATTATAAGGTCCCTTGTGATACCACATGAATTTATGTACTTAATTCTTCCTACTCGTTGAACCAGATGTTGTCAACTACTGTCGAATCGAACAACCCAAAATTGTGATAAAATTTTAACCAATTCAAAAGTTTAAAGTAATAAAACATGAGTTCCAGAAATCTTAAAATATTATTGGCTTAATTCTACAAATTAAAATGAAAGCTTTGATGGTTGCATTGGCTAGGAGAAGTCTCTCAGAAATAAATTCGTTTTTTTTATGACACAATGTCAAATACAGCTCTGTTTGCTTTGTATTTTTGACATCTCGAGCTGTGGAAAGTGTGTTCACAAACCGGACTGTAAATGCAAACCTGGTTGATAATAGAGATTTATTTCTAATCTCCCTTTTTATGAGATTAACTTTTGTATGATAAATCCCGAGATTTATGCGGGATTTACAGAAAATTTTCTAAATCTCGCAGTTAATCTCCGGTGGAAACGTAGTATAAGAGATTACGAATGCCCGTGTTTTTTTATAGTAGAACTCTCCCAATGGAGTCTCATTCGTCTGTATGAGAGACCGGACAATTGCAGAGGAGATGAAGAATAGTTTCTTCCTCTTCCTCGTCAAAAGAGCTTCTGCAAAAATCATTACATAATACTCCAAGCCTTTTTGCATGCCTGCCTATAAGACAGTGTCCTGTGATGACACCTATTGTAGCACTGATATGCTTCCTATCGAGGGAGATCAGATGCCCAGAACGTTTTAGATCCAGCTTTGGCCAGATCTGTTTTGTCACTAGACGTGTCGAGCGGGTTGTGCATCAAATAGATGCATCCAGCTTTATTGTGAGTGAGTTGGCATGGCTGGACCCGACTGATAAATTTGGTTCACATTGCATACCTTTGCATATGTATTGAGTCCGTTGATAGTTTGAGAAAAATTTGTATGGAGACTTTGAAAATCGCCGGCAGTTTAGTCACAAAGCATTTTCTTTTTATTCTTTGATATTTTACGAGGGATTTTATAGAACTAACTGTTTCTCCAATTGCATACGATAGTGCTGACGTATCCGTCGACCCAATGGACACGATTCTATTCTATTTCCTTCACTGAACACTCTTTTTGGTCGCAGCCATTCGTGAATTTCAGCTGTCAGTTTGTAGTTGCAATTACTGTTTTGAGGTTAAGTTGGAACGCATTTTTATTCGCGTACTTGGAGATCGCCACACGACTGAGTAAATTTTATTTTGTAGATTCGGAAAACGGAAAACGATAGGTTTGAGAAAAAGAAAAGATACGTCTCTATCTATTAAACTGACGTTCGCCAGTAGTTTTCTGGTAATTTTCGTAGTTTTATTTTCGATCTTAAAAGCAACGATTAAGCTGCAATACTTTCTTTTAGAGTTTTAGCTAATGTCATTAATTGAGGCGCACATTTAGAGATAGATAAGAATAGCCTTTCCATTTCCGACATTGTACCACTTCTCCATATATTTTTTTATTTCTGATTTAGTGCTTAAAAAAAATGTGTATTTTGTTCGTAGTTGAGTTTTTACTCTCTTTTCTTAACGACAACACAGCTTTTACATTTTATTACCCCAGCAGCATTTTAAGAGTCAAACCATCATTCTATTATGTAAACAATTATAACGCTACCCTCCGCAAGTCAATTTATTGTAAGGGATCTGCCGCCCCCACAATTTCACTTAAATAACACACACTGTCTGTCAAAGTACTTATCATCGGCAGAAGTGTTAATAAAAACGACGCTAGCCCAAACGACACGCTTTCACTCGGAAATGTAATCCAGAAAATAAATACAAATCCAAAATTAGATATCGAAATCGAACTGCATTTCGCTTTCGCAGTGACAACGACCGATGACAACAAACAAGTAGGGGGAGAGAATCAAACGTACATCGACATGTGAGTCATTGAACTCGTTACCAGGAAGGGAAGTTCAGAGGACACAGCCAGCGCATAATGAAATGTTAATTCCTGAGCGTGTGTACAAATGTTTCCCTTCAAATGAAATGAGCCCCTATATGCGTGCGATTAACAGGATAAGAGTCGTCATGTAGGTCGCGTTGAATTCGTCAGAAATAACATCCGGCACACGCCCATGTTTGTCATGCTTTCAATGACAGCATAGCAGAAGCCAATGCACCAGTCTGGCATTAGGTCCTGCCGTTGGTATTCGTGTACAATAAGGATACCAAATTTTGGTTCTAACAGGACTTGTGCCGTGCCCGTGCGTCGCCTGTAGGTCGCCCCGAGAATTTTTCCAAAAAATTCTATTTTCATTGTGGAAATTGAATGCTTATCAGTTTGGAACATTCGAAAAGGGATGTGATATAAATATGAGTGCACTCTACGCGGGTCGTGGTGTCCTTTGAAATTCGATATCCAGAGGATATTTGAGGTGGTTACGGTTCCTTTTAACATTTGGGAAAAATCTCAAAAATCACAAGGGTCAGTCAATTTACTTTGATGTTTGTTTAGTTGGTCGTCTGTCAGTGTGGTGTATCGAATTCATACAACTTTTTTCTGATCTAAGGACTAGAACTACATTTGTGCCGCGATTTTGTACAGTGTGAACATGAAAAGTTGTTTGTGGAATAAAACTTTCGTTGTATACCTACCTCCTGTGTGTTTGCATTTCAAAACTCCCTCACCTGGCGGATCAATTTTTGTTTCAATAATTTCTCAGAATCAAAATACGTTTTTGTGAATAAAAAATCTTTGCGAAGTTTTTTCTATATACAATAGTTAAAACTTAAGGAATGGGCACATTCAAGAATTTAGTTGTGTTAGGTCGACTAGATTGTTCGGGATAAGATGTAACCTATCCCGATATGTCAATTAATAACAGACTGACAGATGAGATAAAAAAATAGGCATTTACTACAAGATTGCTAAAAACTTAGTTAAAAATTTTGAGCTTCCGAGAAAGGGATTTGTTTTAAAAACAGCAAAAGCATTTAGACGTGAAAAAACTGGTAGGATTAGAAATTGCAGTATCTTGTTCACATATTATATTGTTGAACATTTTAATCACTTTGACAGTGATCAGGGGCGGAATTCTATAAGCGATAGTTGCTTACAATACTTGTAAACAGCTTGTTACTTTCTTGCGAAGATTCTATATTTTCGACGATCACTTTACGTAAACAATTCCCGAATTGCCTGCTATTGGCTATCACAAGAGCGACTATCAAGTATGTATCAACTTCTATATCACCTTAGGGAAATCCACCCCAGAATTGGTTTCGATTGGTGCTTTGTATGGGCAGACACATACTGTTTCTAATTCCTTAGTACCCAATGGAAAATTCCTAACAATTCAGAAAAACTATGCCTTTCCTCCCAAACAAAAGATGACACCAACGTTGGGTTCGTTCTAAACATTAGTTTACAACAAAAGTCTGACAGCTGGCTGACAAGATTTGTTCAAGTTTGTATTGGCATGCATTTAACTGCGTTTTAGTTGACACATATGGAGAAGTAACCGAACACCAACTAGCTTCTAGTGATAATCAGACAATTTTCTCTCAAATATGGATTTTTAGGAAGTTAGTTTTATTTATCAGTTCATTTTAGCTTGTTAAAAAAATTTAAAAAGTCAAATTAAAATCATCGGCAAGCGTTCATAAAATCGCCAGTCAACTTAAGGCGTCAAACTTTTAAATATGAACACCTTCTTTCTGGATAGTTGGCGACCAACAGAAATGCCATTTTCGTGTTTTCATTGTTGACGTTCAAGTTTAGTAAATCTGACAGCTGGCTGACTTGATATGTCTCAGTTTTGGTTAGTCAAGATCGATCGCATGAACAGTTTATTTCAGTTGACGTCTATGAAAGGGTAGCCGACGAATCTAGTCTAGAATTTCGTGACTGAGCACTAAGTTGACAGTTCGTATAAGTGGTTGACGTAAGAAGAGTAGCGTTATCGGCCAATCTAGTTTTTGTATTAAAGGTACATCTAGTCCAAGTTTGCGTTTCTTAAGGCGTTTTTGATTGAAGAAAAGAATTGCTCTTTCTATGAAAAGAGCAAATCTAGAAGTGCTTTTTCGATGTATTCTATGTTTCATTGAAAAAAAAAGTGCAAAAATTGCCCCGAACGCACCAACACATACTAACAAAATGTCAGATTGAAGTGTTTGTTGTGTTATCAGAAACAAATTTTTCGCTATGTGATGCGAAAATATACAATTATGCGTGCAAAATGTAAACTAAAATTGAAATATATTGAATTGGCTGTATTTGTTACTGCAGAAAACAAAAAAAAAGTAGCAACAGAAAACCAAATCTCCCATATTGTGTCTACCACTATTACAAAAGTGCTCCAACGAATTTCATTGAAAAGAGCAATTCTGAATTTCGGGGCAATTCTCTTGGATCTTCAATCGAAAACGCCATTACTTTTTTTATTGGGACAGGAAAAAAGTGCTCGAAATACAATTTAGCAGAATAGACTGACATTACCAGTCTCGGTACGTCCGTTTTCTGAAGCTATTCGAGTTGTGCGAACAATGGAAAAAGAAACAGATCTTTCTTCATAATGAAACAAATTGCCCGTTCCGCTTCCGTTTCTGTTCTCTAGCTTTATAAAGGGTGATTTTTTAAGAGGTTTAGAACTTTTTTTAACGAAAAAACACAAAAAATTCGAAAAAATGAATGAAATATTTATTTGAATCGATAGTTTGAACCTTGCAATTTAATGTTTAAGGATAATTTCATGCAAATGTTGACCGCGGCTGCGTCTCATGTAGCCTATCCGCTGAGTCCAATTTTGGCATACTCTTTCACACATATCGACCGGTATCTCACGAATGAATGCATGGATGTTGGCTTCCAGTGCGTCAATCGAAGCGGGCTTGTCCCTATACACATTAGCCTTGGCATACCCCCACAAAAAATAATCTAATGGTGTCAAATCGCACGATCTAGGCGGCCAATTGACCGGCCCGAAACGTGAAATTAACTGTTCACCAAACTCGCCTCGCAATTGCGCCATTTTTTCGCGTGCTGTGTGGCATGTGGCACCGTCTTGTTGAAACCACATATCATGCAAGTCAAGAACTTCCATTTCGGGCAAAAAAAAGTTTGTTATCATCGCTCGGTAGCGTTCACCATTGACAGTAACGCTGCGATTCGCATCATCTTTGAAGAAATATGGCCCAATAATGCCGCCGGCCCATAAACCGCACCAAACAGTGGCTTTTTCGGGATGCATTGGTAGCTGTTGCAATGCTTCTGGCTGATCTTCACTCCAAATGCGGCAATTTTGCTTATTTACGTACCCATTCAACCAAAAATGAGCCTCATCGCTGAACACAATTTTTCGATAAAAAAGCGAAAAAAAACATTTCGAACCGAGCACGAATTTTGATAGTAAAATTCAATAATTTGCAAGCGTTGTTCATTTGTAAGACGATCCATGGTTAAATTGCAAACCAAACTGAAGCTGTTTGACAGTGACACAAGGTACTAAACACACGTCAGCTGTCAAAACCAGTGTTGCCAAAACCAAACCACCTAAAAAATCACCCTTTACTACACCAACATTGCACAGCGATTGAAATGTCAAACAAAATCTATTTGGCGCTCGGTATGAAGTGCGATGTTTTTTTTTTTTTTTTTTAATTTCTGCCTTAACTCAGTTTCTTAAGTGCAATGTGAAAAGGTTGAAAATAAATGAATCACCACCTTCGTTATTATTAAATGTTTAATTAAACACTGAAGGGTATTTTTTTTCCTTAAGTCGATGAAATTTAATTCTCATCAAGACATGACATTTATCATACTCGGTTTTTGTACATACATATGGTGTGGAATTGTAATATCTCCTCCACTCCAGCATATAATTCGAAGTATACTCGAATTTCGTTTCCCAAAATTTACTCTGTTGATTGTTTAATGAATGACGATGATGTATGAAACCCCATAATGTGTTATAAGCATTGGTAGCTGAAGATCGGAGAACGTTCGTTCGAATAAAATTTATTAACATCACTAGGGTGGTGGAAATTGATTAATGATCACATGGCTGGCATGTGGTGCAGAGAAAGTATTGTGAATTATTAATAACTTTTCAGTATAATTGTATACTCTCTTGAAAGGGTCAAAATGGGTTCAAATAAATTTATTGTCAAATTAGAAGTTTCTTAAGACCAGCATAAGTTTTTTTTTTTCATTTTAAGTGAATGTAAACAATTCTCATCAATCAAGAGGAGCTGTATGTGTGAACGAAATGCCTTCTAGAGACTATTGTCTCTGTAATAAAGTTGCTGCCTGGGAAATAATTCCATCAATTTCGGTGAATTGAATTATATTGCATGTCGGGCTTCGGTGAAGGCCTAAAAGTGACAACTATTATCGGAATTTAATCCGAACGGCATGTCTCTAGTATAACATCTCCGACTTTGGATCGTATAAAAGGCAAACAATATAGATTTCACGACACACTCTGCATACGGCGACCTAGTCGACACACTTGAGATCCTATCCCGAAAGCAGAACTCACGTAAAACGAATAAGAAACCACGCTTGTTAAATTGTATAATTGGACGTCAATCATTTTGACGTGAAAGTTCTTTATTTTAAACTGTAGGTATCATTTTCAAAAAGTAAAATAAAACAAAAATCATACGTTCTGCTTTAACCTGCTTATGAAACTAACCATATAGCTAGCATTGCCAAGAAAATAATGATTGAAATTCACTTTGAAGAAACCGGTTGCGATCTATAATTTGTATAATCAACTTTAGTTATTACTTATTGTGGTTGTGTATGGTTGTGAAACTTGTTTTGCAAAATGATATGCAAAAACAAGTCATTTGTCACGATGCATCCCCATGAGACAGCGGCATTCCGCAAAGATCAATATCACCAGTATGGAAAATAAATATTCAATTGCGGTATCATATTTTAACGCAATCTTTCACAAGTCCAATCCAAATGTATAAGAATAATTATATGTTTTAATACAACAGTTGTGGTGCTGGTATGGTTCTTAGATAGAGAATAGGGGAGACTTGGAATTAAAGTCATTTTAAGGAGAAAACATCGCGTAGATGAGTTTGTTGGGCTACTGATCGAGGGGTTCCTGATTGAGCCCCCAGAAATGTAAGACTTTTTTTTTCCATCCCACCTCTGGTGAATAGCGGGCTGATGCCTAATTTATCTGATAAAAGTTTTTTATACGATCCAACAAACCGCAGGTCGAATGCGTGCTCCGTTCTTCAAGATAAATATATCGGGAATGTGGATTTTTTTATTTAAAAAACTAGCTGGCCTGGCGAACTTCGTACCGCCTAAAATCGATTATATTACCATCCCTTTCGATAGTTGAACCTCTCTATTGAACGACTTCATAGATTTCTTGATCGTTTTTTCCGCGCTAATGATTGAATCGAGTTAGTCCGGTCGAATCCGTCGAGCCTTCGAACAAAATGTATGGAAATTCATGTGTTTTTACGCACGCACAGCACACACATACATTTTCCGATTTCAACCAAACTTCACAAAACCCATATATAGACCAATACCAAAGATGTGTGAAAGTTTTGTTAAAATCGGTAAATGCGTTAAGGCGTGAATCGCCGACAAACAAACACAATTTTAAGAATCAATTTTTGTATTTTTTGATGTATTTTTCCCAACTACGAGCAATTGCCTTCCTTTAATTTCCTGAAATGAGTTACCCCTGGAACCAACTTTGCACATTCGCATAACCTTCTCCTATTTGCACAAACTTCTTCTACAAAGTTCGCAGCTCGTGTTTCGCTTTGCTTTGGCGAATGTTTTCGTCGGCATCGACATTCGCCTGGGATTCTCAGATAAACCCGCCGGCGAATGAAATCCGCTTCCAGATAACTTAAAATGAACGAATTGCGAATCGCCTGGTTTTCTGGGATGTTGCGGGTTACTTCTATTCGAGCCAACAAATAATAGCTATTATTAGGCTCTATTTGGAACTGAAGCCCTTAATAAATATAAAATATTCATAACCAATTTCAGGTTTGTATATTGTTTTGAGGTCTTGTTCGCCCTCAAGCTTCCGATTTGTGATCCGAACACCCAGCTCAAAAGGTTGGTATTCTTTTTCCTTTTGGAAATCCTTGATATCTTAAGGCGGTCTATATGACATTAAATGTTGAATTCACGGTGGATTTCGGCACGTGAATTCATTTGCAGCTAGTCCACTCTCTGAGTCTCATGTTTGACTAGTCCTCCGTACAGTCCTCCCACCGTGCTCGCATTCCTTCGGCCTTTTCCCACATATTTTGCTAAAATCGTCGAAGATTACATTCCATTTCCAGCGCAAATCCTTTAAATGACATAATCCTTTAAGTATGTACAGAAACTGAAATTAAATAGCCTCCTCAGCAACTATACTGTAATGCCTTCCAGCTTGTATTCCCTACATCCTCCAAATATATTCCCATAGCACTACAATTTTAAAATATTGTGCTGATCCTCCTTAAAGGATAATTGTGCGGAAATGCCCTTCGTCGGTTTGTTTCTTTACCTATCGTTTTCGGAATATGCCTACCGCCAAATATAACACATCTCCGATTGTTGTACCCACACCAGAATGAACGGAAACACAACCAACATCAAACCGATTAAACGAAATAATTTCCTCTTCTTTGTTCCCCAATCACAGGACATGTCATGACTTCACAAAGAGGAAAAATTCACACAAACCACATTGGAAAGGACGAAGCAAAGTGAATGGAATCAGTGGTGTCCTCGGGTTGCAAAGGAGGCTTGTCGTCGGCGTTACTCCATACCAGCAACAGGTAGATAAACTAGGATCCGGAGATACATTCCGTGCACTGCGCACTGCAGTCGAACTCATCGCTATGCTTATTACTTGTGTTGACAGTAGCCACCTGCTGGTTTACAATGAATTAGTGCGGAAGCAATGCGCCAGCTACGGCGAAATGTGTTAGGGAATCCCTTGCGTATGGTGTGTCTGGCTGAAACTTGGGGAACCCAGCGTTAATTCCGAACAAACCTAATACATCTTCTTTTTTTAGGGATTTTACAACACGACCATCTGTCATAATAATTGCTGTGAACCGATTTGTACACCTTCATAAAAACTATCGACATAAATCGCTGGATTATATAGAGTGACTTCCTTCGCGCCTTTAGCTAGATCGACCAACCAACCCAATGGGAACGTGTGTATGTAATTGTTGGAAGTAATAATACGCTTCCGTATTAAAGTAAGCGCATTCGGCATCGGTACACGAAACTGGGGAAACTACTTCCGATCGTTCGACGGATCATTGAACGTCAAACAGCAACAAACAATGAGTTCCACGGAACAGTAGTAGTAAACTACCGGAAATTAAATTAGAGAAGCTCGTGGGATAAATCAAAATGTCTTAATTTGGTGCGCTTCAAGAAAATGTGGAGGTTCCGCGCTGAAAATGCAATTGGAATTAAGTATCTTTTGATTGGGGGAGGCAATGAAGTTTAGCTTAGCTGATATCAGGTGGAAAAGTAGCCGCCAATTAGTTGGAAGCAAAGCTGGGAAAATAGTTGTAAGACGTCGAGATGTTATTCTCTTAATTGACACAACAGTCATGCCTGGCTGTCTATTTATAAATTTGCTATAGAATTTGACATTTACAATCTATCCGTGCACGAAATATAAGCCACAAGAGAAAGAGAAAGAGACCCGATTTTTAGCAGCCAATGGTAATAACTAATAACCATAGACGAACCATACTGAGACCCCCAACTCGCCATTTTGTTTTCCTATCGGTGTTATGTCAAAAAAGAATCCGTGTGACATGCAAAAACATACAAAAAATGCAAAAATAAATGCTGCCAACCTCGGCAACCGTGGCGAAATGTGAAAGAGTTCGGGAGTACCACATTTTTTTCATTACTGAACGCCATTGGTTAGTTATTATAAATTGTTAAAAGGCGAATAATTTGATTTGTTTGGTTAGTAAAACTATCTAAAGTTGATGTTCTATATACTAGAAACATATTAGGACAAACATGGTTGTGTATTTTCCGCTTTTGGAAATCATTAACTTCGATTTCGTGTGTAAATTTTTCTTAAATAATGAAGAAAATTTGCTCAAAATGTTTTCATTTTCTCTCAACCAATCTACATTGTTATTTTTTCATGAACATTTTAAGCAAATGCGCACTTATTCCTAAAAAAAAATATTATCCACACGTAACGAACAATTTCAAATTAAACGGATAACATTCTATGAACTATGCCAACAACTTTGCCCACAGCGGAAGTGTCTCATATCTCCTGGGAGTGTGTTGGTGAGCCGGAAATTTCGAAGTTTCGTGACATTTGTCAATACGAATTTCTATGTAACAATACCAAATCCGTGACTACTCCGTAAAAATGTAGCTTGTTGGCTAAGTAACGGGAAATCGGCCGGAGTTTGTGGTCTCAGATCTCAGTATTGTCTCTGGTAATAACAGCTTAAGAAGCAATCAAGCTACGATTACACGTTTCATTTTTCGTGACAAATTTTGATGTCACAAAAAATCGGCCATTCGGTCATCACTCGTGAGAGTGAATTGCAACAGCCCGCGTGATCAAACGCTTGACAGGCGATCACACTTAGTGACAAATTTAGGACAAAAGTTTACGTCATAATGATGTCGGCATGTCAAAATTTGACATGAAAAATTAAAAGTGTAGGTAATGGTAGCTTCATGGATGAACCTAAATTTAAAATACAGTTCATGGTGTTCATGTATTTGCTCCCAACTGCTCTATTATTGATTTAAAATATTTCGTATGAACAAAGTATTTGAAAAAGTGCCTTAGATTCGGTCATTCATTTGCGTGGGTTTATATTTTTGTTCAAGGGACGCACAATTTTATGCTTTTCACGCCAATTATACTCTCGGATATTTTTCAGACAGTCCCGTGTATGGAAATATTACATGTAAGATGGCTGACCAAAATTAGTGTCACAAGTCTTTGCTTGTTGCTGTTCCTTACTATCAGTCGAGTATTTGATATTTTGAGTAGGATCGTCTTTCGTGACAATCTATAGCATTAGCCCTTCACCTGCTTGGCTGCGACTGTCACCGTGTGGCTTAAGTTGGACCAATCTCGTTGTGTGTATGTTCGCTACTGTCAAAATAAAGTATGTACTCACAAAAATATCCACTGTATCATTGTCAAGAATCGGCAGCGATTCGTAGAAGAGTAAAATGAGAGTATTCAAGTGATTACTTATAACCATCTTCTTTTTTTTTTGGGTCGTATTCATAAGGTATAATATTAAGAGAGAGATGGCTGGTTTAACATCTTCGCGATGTATATTCATTTAAGAGAACGAGCTGGTCAATGGTTTGCTGGTTGTGAAACTGAAAGTCCTTTTGGTTGAACTAGAAGTACTAGTTATTTATAGCTATAGCTGTTTTTACGATAGTCGATCGGCGATTTCTGATTTTGGGCTTGTGATCGTTTGCATTTTCGTAATCAACTGTCTGTTTGAAAGCTGGCCGCGTTCCACTGCCCGCGCTAGATAAAAGCGGCATGTAAAATTCCATATAAAAAAAATTGACATTTCAACACTTGCGCTAGACTTCTAGTACTTTTTGTGAAATATCCCTTTTAGGGAAATTATCAATCTAGCGCAAAACTACCCGCTGCAGAGAAAAAACAAAAAATAAAAACGAACTGTCAAAGAAAATCGTTCAAACATTTACAAAAAATAAATAAATACGAAGTCGAAGCAAGTGGAATTGCGAAAAAATTGTTAATAAGCTAAGTAAAATAGCAATTCAGATATTGTTTTAATATTGTATATTGTATCATTTCTTTAATTGTAGTGTGGAAATAATAAGCGCTAAATGTCACTTTGCCGCTGGCGCTAGGGTTCATCTGGGATATATTGTGCTAGACATCTAGCGGGCAATGAATCGCGGCCTATAACATATACAAATAAAGCGAACACATGTTTTTTTTCGGAAAAAAAATTATATGTAAGGGTGTGCGAAAAGGCCCGATATCTCCTATGTTTACATATCTTTTGTAGGGCGAAACGGACTAAATTAAACAAAACAGACCAGTGATATTCACTTTACGATGGTTTATTAAAAACTAAACTCAACAGCAATCGAAAGCTATATTATAATGTCAAGTACAATACGGGATATACTCGCGGGAGGATCATGCGATCATGAGGCTACTATTTTAGACAAGTAGATATCGGATTCTATTTACATACTAGAGTTACAGTGTGTCACAAAAATATGCGACTGTTCTTTTAAAAATTACCTACACTTTCTTCTTTTCTTTTTTTAAAGAAAGCTCAGAAATCCCTTTTCGGTCACTAACACCCTTCAGTGCCTTTAGTAAGTGATAGTTTAGAGACAGTATGCAGATATAGATAAGAAAAAGACCGAGATCGAGTTGTCAGCCTCATAATTATATTCTCCTTTTAAAGCAAATAATATGCGCTGCGTAAGCATTTGTCTCCACACACCATAATTGCACATCAAGCGTGCTAAATATCGACATATGCAACTATGCGAGCTGAACAAATATAAAAGCCACTTCCGTTTGCCACCATACAACGGGTTGGGTGCAAAACTTAAATACCCTTATGTTTACTCACTTCCCTCGTTCTTTCTTTCAATAATAATAATTTACACACAGCCATGGAAAGAGGAAGTCAGTCAACTTGCACAAAGGAGTCAATGGTAGGCAATTCCATTCTTTTGGGATCGGAATATACTCGTATGTGCGAGTACGACTAACATCCGCACCGCAGTCTCAGGTCTCAGCCTTCTAGCGCAAGAGCAAATATTTGAACCAACCCTCTGTTACATTGTGTTCGTCCTTATACATTGGGAAATTTGTTCCCATTTGCTATCCTTGTACAACGGAAAACTACGTGCAGATCAATCGAACATCATGCACACCACATGACAGTAATTCCATGACAAAAGTGAACGGAATCCCTGAAATGGAAGAAAATGGAAATGCACACAGCAAGTGAGAAAAAAATCGATGTCAAGCAATGCTCAAAAGTACGTGATTCCTTCACTGGGATTAGGAAATTATAGAAAGGATTTCATTTCCTCTCGGATTTTATTTCGCAGGCCAGCTATTTGGGTATTAGGCCCGAGCGAGCATCATAGAGAAACAAGGAAACTCAATTTAAACATTCACAGCGTGATTGCAATTAAATTCTTGTTCGAAAAGGATCAAGTTGGTTTACGATGTGTGACTTTGAATTTAGCTTTGTGTTTGCCGACGACAATGTGCGACACAATGAAGAGGATGGACGTCCGGGATGGGCGAGAGAATATATTATTGTTTTTCTTTGTGCATTTTTTTTATGTAGGTATATGCGGATTGGCAGGATTATTGTGTTGTTGTTTGTTTGTTTTGGATTTCCATAGTTCGTAATCACTTTCTGTGGTCATTAAAGTCGATTTGTAATAAATGCGCGGAATATTCTGCAAAAACTGTTCATTTCCGGTAGTTCTGATTTGCAAGAAGCACGCTTTTCGAATGTCATAGGTTGGAAAAGCCTTCTGTTTGATCGTTTGTGCAGAAAAATTACTTAAGACATTAAGGTTGGCTATGGGCAGGACATAGGGGACCTAGTTCACAGTTGCATTAGGAGTTTTTATTTTTTAGGTTAAGGCAGACAGAGGGCTGTCAAAAAAAAAGTTAGTGCTTCTTCTTTAGCTAATGTGGTATTGCATTCTTCAGATTCGCTCTCAAATTTCAGATTTCGTGTGTCTAATCGAAAATTAAAACGTCACTTGCTCTTTTTTTGTTTGTAGATAATCGTGGGATTGGAATATGTGTAGCCTTCGACACTTTTCTAGGAGTTTTCCATTCACGGGTTAAATTTTATATTAAAACAATCGAAATTTGGCCAAAAAAGTTATTATACCTGCCAAAAGGATTCTAAATGTAATTGTAAAAAATCTATTTGCCTACCTATTTGGCACCATGGTTTGCGATTGCGATATCACCTAAAAAAAAATACAAATATCCAATTCTTCGCAGTGCCGCCTATGTCTTGAAGAAGACGAAACAACTGAGAATTTATCTTATGTGGATGTCAAGCCCTTTGTGGTATTAAAGGACATTTTTTCTTCAGGCAAATAATAAGCGCAGAAGAAGTAAAGACATCATCAGCTGAAAGCATCATCAGCAGCATTAGGAAAGTAGAAACTCTAATAGCCTAAACAAAGCTTTTTGATCCTATGGCACAATAGATCTATACTCAGGTCGAAGTGCCTCTCATTGCAATAGCGAGTCAGAATTAAAGAAAAAATGCAAAATTTTCAGGTTTATTTATTGTTCAAAACATAGAGAAAATGCTACAAAATTAATCTGAATCAATACAACAGCAAAAAACAAATTTGTTGTGACAGGAAAAAAGGAAGATTTGGAAATGGCAATTACGCTGAATGCGCTCTGCGCATTGCTGCAACTTCACGTTGGACAGTACGTTTCGACATTTTTTTTTTTATAGAAAACTGAAAAAATGTCATGAAAAATGTAGTTTTGGATGAAAGTTTTGACTGTTCCGAACCGTCTACACAATTTCTGATCGAAAACGGACATATCTACAAGAGAACGGGAAAGGCATCATTAAACAGTCTAGCGACGAAGGAACCAGTGGTTTTGTTCATGCATTTCGACAGTTCCATAACTATAACCAGTGGTCAGATTCTCTAAGGCGAAACGATCAAACGTTTTCTTGCGCACGAATGATTTGCCCTATGTTACACAAGCTAATTTCTTCGTGCACACCAAAACGTTGGATCGTATCGCCTTAGAGAATCTGACCAGAATGCCGACTCAGGTGATGCAATTGAAATCCTTAACTCAAGGTAGAAATTACCGGGAAATACACAGGAAGGACAGTGAAAGAAGAGTCACGTCAATTGGGTTAGAGTTGGCTGTGGCTACAGTTAATACCCTAGGAATCATATACGTGGCTTTTGCGAAAATAGATAACATAATATTTACAACAAGTAGTGGTGAGAGCTTATTAAATTTGTACCTTTTGTGGCACTCCAACCCAACCTTACAAACCATCTTTTTTCATTTCAGTCAATAATATATTTTCATTCTCCACTTATTTCTAAATTTACATAATTTCCACCGCGTTTCACTCGGTGTTATCAATGAAAAAAATAAGAAAATTCGTTTGACGCGAAAACTCATGAATGGAGTCGCACATTGATGCGGCTAATATCACACCGACTATACACTTGGAGAATGGAGAGTTCCTTTTTCTCACCCTCGTCGATGTCTGATGCCTGAAAAAGCCGGCGAAATCATATTATTCCCATAAGATGCGGTACATCCACATCGGAACATTATGTATAGTTCACGCGTCATTCGCTGGAAACGGAATGCGCATGCCCGTCATGGAGCGCACAGGTCCCTGTTCATTCATTAAAAAAGTGGAAGGAAAAGGACGATTACCTATTTCTAGTCCCAAGGAGGTATGCGCTCAGCGAAAAATTGCCCTATGAAAAGTCAAGAAGTTTTGTTTTCTCTTATTTCATTTGTTTGTAGTTGGTATAAGTAAGTACTGTGGGATGTATGTGGCAATGACGTCACATGGGAGACTGGTGGCTCCGGAAACGCGCAAAATCTTCCAACGATACGGATACTTTACATTTATGAGTTTTTGTTGTTCCTGTTAAATAATTCATTCAGAAAGAGATCAATGAGAAGTATAAATGCATACGTAAATGTGGGGTTTATACCGCATACTCCTACTCCAAGTCAATGTTTTCGCATATGAGACTACCACTCCAGGTCAAGCGATAAAGTAGAAAATAAATGGTCTAGCTAGGTAATTAACGCAATCGGACGCGGAAGTACGGCAAATAACACAATCCAGTACACACAGTGCTGCGTTTCAAAATTTAAAAATAAGTCAGATTTTCTGTTGAAAGTGATAGCTAACATAAAAAATATGTTTAAAAGGAGAGTCAAAAGAATGTTTTTACTTCAGGAAGCTTGCATTTATCATTCATTTTTCAGTTTACGATTTTTTTTTTTCAACAAACTTGCTTCAAACGTAGATGACGTAGATTTATGAAGCTCTCATCCATTATTGCTAGATCTACTTTCCAAGCATTGAAGACTTAATTTCGAAATGATTTTAGTTATTTGTTCAATATAAGTGCAAAATATAATATCCCACACTGGTTTTCACCCGCTTGACTTTAACATTAAAAGTTAAAACACATAAGAGCATAGCAATTACGATGTCAGAGATTTCTTCCTGACGGTAGTTGAATGACCGACGAGAAGGTACGAGTATATTATTTATCTGCTAAGGAACGAAGGCTGACATTATTTCTATGATTGTGGAGCGTACCTACCTACGTTTGATGTGCACAATATAATACTTAATTCGGCAGCCGAATGTTCGCCAAAAAAATTGTAACGACTTACCTACGTGCTAAATGAAAAGTTGCGACGAAAATGCTAAAATAGTTGTTTTCATTCATCACAATGTACCGTTAATAGCTTTCAATTATTAAGATAAAAAAATAAATCAGTTAGATATGTTGATTGACATTCGGCATTCTACGTTTTCGATCACTTATTCATGACATCCGTAATTCAAACGTACCACCATCAATGCTAATTATTTTATAGCCCACTCCACATCGAACAAACATAAATATCTGGTCTTTTGTTACTACTTACTCTGCGCCGCATTATCAACGATTGAGCATAAAATAAAGCAAATCCGCTTATAGCCGATACATCCACCGCAAAATCCCGGCCCAGGAATCGGTGATTTTCACTCCAGAATCGGGACCTAAGGGCGAAAATTCGCGAAATTTCACGAAAAATTGCAAAACCGAGATTTCCCAAACTGACGCGATAATTAATAAAATATCAATCAGACTCATTTAAGGGTGTTGAGATTGGGGACGTTCAAGTATCTAGTTTAGTAAGAGATATGACGTTTGATTTGAGCCGCACAAGAAAAATAATCGAAAATGGAGCATTTTTTAGATTTCCTACCTCCATTGGTGTAGGAGTTGGAGCCTTAATCTTTACATGGACCAAAGAGGAAAAAAACTGATAAAAATAAAAACGTAAAAAAATCAAAAAAAAAAACTCCGGATTAACGTAACTTTTCCGAAATTCACCAGGAAAATCGTAAAAATCCTGGCGAATCGGCATTTAGCGTCATTCATTCAGCGCTCCTAGAAGCAGTCACGTCATTTAAAATGTTCTTTACAAAATAAAAATTCATTATGACCCCAGAAATGTACAGCATTTTTCTGGCGCCCATTGATATGCAACATATTGTCAGCGCTCACAAAGCTCTCAGCCATTCAAGACATCATCTCTGATTATTCCCATTCAAATTCTGAAATCTCTCATTCATGTTCGGCCTCGCCGCTCCCACGCACTTCACCATACATGCATCCAGACTCCATTCTGAAGCCGAAGCACAAATGAAGCAACAACAAAAGCAAAAAAAAAAAAACAATTCTTAAATCAAATTATCAATTGGAACTCCCGCACAATGACGTCAAAGCAAAAAGAGTTCATTGTGAGCTAGAACCCCCTTTTCGCTGACAATTCATCCAATCCACCCACTTGCAGCAGCGAACACCTCGTTGACAGTTATTCGCTCAGAGTAAGCAGCTCAACCACTTGCCGGAGCACACCATTCGCCTCGCTTACACCGCCTTTGCTTGCCGTAGAAAGAAAAGGAGAACGAAATGAACGACTTGAATTCTTCTTATTCATGTTCACGTCGTCGTTGATTGTGGTTGTGGTTGACTTGACGTCGTTAGTGCACAGCAGTGAACACTCCTTCCTCGCGTAGTGGTTTTTAAGTTTTTTTTTACTTCTCGTGTGTGCTTTATCTCTTCGCTCACTCACTCACTTCGCTATAATACAGATTTGACAAGAAACCGAGAAGTGACAAAAAAAAAAAAATAATTCCAATCAGATAATTTCGAAATTTCCTCCTGTTTTGTGTGATTAGTTGATTATCGCTGCCCTCACAATCGAAATTCGGAAGCAACAACGAGTCGACCAATTTGTAGTAAAATGGAAAACGAAAAAACCACAAAAATTCCAGCAGATCATCGTCAGCACAGCCCTCGAGTGTTCTCCGGAATTGATTATTCAAGCAAATAAATTCGCGAAGGGCAGGTGCAAAGAAACGCGACGAAAAAACGTTGAAACCGAGTGAAAATTAAAGTTTTTCAAGTGCTCCCTCCAACGAAAACCGAGAATTGTTCAGAAATTGATCTGACCGCCAGTGCTTTTGTGTGTGTCACTCTGCTGAATTATGCACCAGAAACAAGCGAATCTGGAAAATAAAAAAAACTATATAAACATCGCAAAATAGCGTAAAACGACGACGAAAAAGAAAAGTTTAGAACTTCAACGAAAAACGCAAAAAAGGAGGCGGAGAGGAGGTGGCATACCCCCATACTCACAAGTCACACAAGACGCAACTCACCTTGGCTCTGTGTTAAAAATTTTTCTTGTTTTCGTTTTTTTTTTTTTTTTTTTTCTTGTGTTTTGTATGATGTCGGTGTGTTTCTAATTGGAAAGTGAAAAGAGAAAATTCTCCTCTTGTCTGTCTAGCGAGAGTCGTCGGTCAGTGACAGATCATTAAAAAAAAAAATTAATTTCAAAAAGATTCGCGTATCAAAAGAAAATTTTTTTTTGAATAATTTTCCGTGGAAAACGGTGTGCGTGCGCGTGAGAGAGAGCAAAAACACCAAAAAAGGAGGCATAAACGTAAAAGTTATTTATTCTTTGTTGTTTGTTTCGCGGTTACTTGTTCGTATACGTTGCCGTATTCTCGTTTGCCATCCCGAAATAAAAAAGCACAAGGTCTCCCTTCTAACCTCCTTGATGGCGTTTTTATCCTCCTGTCTGGCTGTGTAATAAAACAAAAAACGGGAATCGACTTCAAAAATATAAAAAGAAACGAAAAATCCTTTCCCCCTCTTCCACTAACGTCTGTCGTCAGTTTAGTGTTCGCCAATGCAGTTTGCCGAAGGAGTGGGAGAATATTGTTTGTATCCTTTACAAATACCTCGAGTCGAGAGCAGAAGCGCACCTACCACCAAGAGTGAGAGATTCCGGTAGAACAGCATCATCCCAGACCGACCAGTCGACCAACAGCGTCATTCCATAGAGACTGAGGCGAATTCGTAAAACAGATCGACACCATCATGGCTATGAACTACAAGGTTCCGTCGACGTCAAAAATCTCCGTGGACAAACTGCTGAGGGTTGGCTACTACGAGCTGGAGAAGACAATTGGCAAAGGCAACTTTGCTGTAGTGAAATTAGCTTCGAATATTGTTACCAAGACGAAGGTAAGTTTTATTGCTTCTTTTATATTTTTGTTTCCTTTCTGACTCCTCTTAGCTGGCGAGCATATCATTATTACGTCCCCTCCATCCCACAGATTGTGATGCGCTATGCTGACCTTAATGTTGCTAGCCGGCAGTTGAGCATTGATGGACGGCAGTGGTTTGTCCTTCAATTTGTGGCATCCATGCGGTACAGTGGATCAGAGTAGTGGGCGTTTATGATATCGACAGCTTTATTGTTTTAAAATGCGGAGGTGGATGTTGCTTAATGGTTTACAAGTCTTCGCCTTATCAGCACGAGAGTTGTCAGGTTTTTTTTTTGTTCTTCAAGAGCACCGCTTTAAGTCGGATACGCAATCTTTTGGTGTGCTGATAACTGAAAAATATCGGCGCCTAAAAAGTGTAGTAAAAAAAAATTTATTTTGTTATTGGGCCTTCATCAACAGGACTTTACAAATAGTCTGATCGTCCAGTTGAACACTTTACGTTGGACAAGGTGAGTCAAGATCTTTCACAACTGCGTTGATACCCCGTGTTGGAATCGTAGACTCCGAGCATTTATTCGCAATTCGCTATACATGTCCTATATCAGGTGGATATCATTGCACAGCTGTTATAGTTCGTCTTTAAATCGTTGCCTTCAAACAGTTGAAGAGCATAGTGGTAAGTTAATTTGCGGTTTTTGTATTTTAAAGTGAGGGTTTTGCACTATTACCTATGTAACAGTCTTTTTCTGCTAAAGAAAGACTCACCTTGGTTGTTTATGTCGCCGTTTCGAAGACTTCTCCGGAGTAGTGAAGGTTTCTCTAGTTGTGGTCGTAGCGGGTCTTTCGCGTCGTATGGCATGGTCGATTTTAACTCTTTTTAAGAGGGAGAAAAAGACCTCTCCTTAATTATACCTGGTGCAGGTATTTATGAAATACCTCGCTGACTGGAGAGGCATGATAAACATCAATGCTAGTGCCTGAAGGATCTGCAACTTAACTTTAAAACCACAATGCGATAGAAGTCGTAAATATACCTAGATATCGAACTGCACAGCTGCGTTAAGAGCTGCTATTGGCCACCGAAGTACAATTGTATTTAAAAATGGCTGCGATATTTGACGCCTTTTGTTTCACGGTCTTAAACAATGCCAAAGTTGGCTTTTAGTTTCCTGGGGTTAACAAAACATTATAAACAATCCCCTAAGCTATTATCATTACTCAGATAAATTCGGACGTCAACTAATTATTCTTAAAAAAACTGTTGTTAAATAACATTTGTGTGTTTCTTTTTTTTAAATTAAGGATGCGTCAGTAGAGCTTCTTGAATCCGGTATACAGAAAGGGTAATGACCGTCGCTCATTGGAATTACTTAATAAAGAATGAATTGCATTTCGCTTATTAGTTGCACGATAATTTCTTGAAATTACAGACAGTGGAAATATATCCAGTTTACGAGATTCTTTTTGGTATTGCATACGACAAAAACAATTATGAGAAACGGTTTAAACAAAATAACCGGCAAACGTTTTCTTATCGTTTATTAAATCACAGTTCAACAGCCTTGGCATACCCCAAACATGGACAGTTCCGTTTGAAAAAAGTAGCTGTCGTGATATCTGAGAGTCACCCCAGCAACGCAACGAAAAAATCTCATGACCATAGAAAAAGTTTGCAATTGACACCTAGCTTCAACACAAATGGCTAGAAAACTTTCGAGTGCGCGGCTGCAGTTTATGCCGGTCATTCTTGTTGTCATCGAAGAAGAAATGATTTATTTAGATATCCCACTAATTAAAAACGTTCTTCGCCAAGGCTGTAACATAAAGTTCAACAGCATCGTGCTTGGAGATTTTTGACCGTCGCATAAATTCCTCGTCGAACTCTTTCCAACATTATTCTTCGAGAATTCAAGTCATCAAGTCACACCGACCCGTTTTACTTTGCAAACATCTGAAAATAACAAAACTAATACCTAAAACATTTGTGAAAAAAGTCACTGGTTCAGCAGTTTGTTGTTCTGTTGGTTTGTGCTGAATTTGAATTATAGGTGCGTTCGAGTTTGCTTTGCTCGTTGCCGAAATGACAGCTGTCATTTATAGCTTTAAGATCTTTGTTGAGAAATTTCTGATTTTTTGAAAGTAGGTAGCAAACAGTCCATAACCTACCTTGAATTTTTGCAAACCTTGACGTCTTTACGGTGTATGTTTTTAGCACAAATGGAAGGGACCAATTATTCTTCCAGAAGTTCGTATATATCGCGAAAACACTGGAAAACTTTACCGAAAACAAAAGTTGTTCATACAATTCTCAGTTCTCAAAACGAGTTGTTCACGTCATTTTTCACGAAAACACCACAAAAACGACTTCCAGTTACTAATTGATGGTCTAATACTTTATTTAAATCCTCTGAATTCATTTTATTTGTTAATTAATGCGAGGGAAATTTGTAACCAAAATAGTTCACGTAGAAGTTTCACGACTACTGTCTCACAGCTGATTGAAACGTCAAACGAAAACTAGTTAATGGGGACGTTCACTAGATGAAACTCGACTCTGATTGGGGGAAATCGGTCGTGAGAGCAGATGTTTCAGTTGACGTTTATGGAGGGGTAGCCGACGAATCTAGTCGAGAAATTCGTGACTGAGTACTAAGTTGACAGTTCTCATATGTGGCTGACGTAGAAAACGTGACGTTCCCGACCAATCTAGTTTTTGCGTTCAGGTTACATCTCATCCAGACCAATCTAGTCGACCTAAGATGACTAGATTCTTGAATGCGGCCAATGTTCGGTGTGAATGCATCGACGAATTTTCGGCGGAAACACGGCTTTCGGTGCGGTGTGAATAGGCTATAAGAGGAACATTCCTGAAGAAGACAACCCAACACTCCTATTCTTTATAAAGTGAGGCCCAAACTACTTAAATGCTTCGAATAACAAAGATTAAATATAAAGTATGATAATAATAATGATTTTTAGCGATTTGATTTTTGCAAATTGTGACCTACAAAATATTTAGTTGGAGGTTAAAAATGAATATTAGTAAGACCCAAAGAGCTGTACTTAAAGAAAAGTACTGATACAAGACTATCTGTCATTCGGGGAAACATCAATCACGCCTGTCGCTTCACTCAAATATTGCTTATCTTTTTTATATCTCGAATCCATCTAGTCGTTGTGAACGCTAATAAACAAGTAGACAAGTACTTCTTTGGTCAGTCAATACGGTGAATTGATTTATTCATTTTGCCATAGTTCTATTAGTTACGAATTTAACCAATTAAAAGTTAGTTATCTCCTTAATTAAAGTGAATATATATAAATCATATGATTCTTTGTTTGTTCTGTCAAAAAGTGGAAAATCAGATAATAACCCCATGTGACTAGTGTATTTTGACACTTGGCACTCTATTCATTTTATCAGAGAAAACATACGAACTTGAGGAGGATATGTTTGTAAGAATTATCTTTCTGTCTGCGAGAAAACATGAGTGGTCGGACATTATGATTTATCATGTTTAATTTAATGTGCGATATGAAAGAAAACAAGATATAATCTGGCGGTAAAACATAATTCAGTGCAAACGGCCAGGCATGTCTCGCATGGATAGAGATAACCTACTGTCTCCTGCCGAATCTTGAAGGACACATTGAGAAGTATTTCCATTGATTTGCAATTATCTACTGTGTTTCCATTCCTTTACTATTGGTGGGCAATACTCTCTCTGTTGAAATGTTATTATACATTTTGTCAGAAAAATGTGGATATGCATATATAAAGAACGTCAGTTGCTTTTAAATTACATAAATTGATCTATATTGAACTAGCGGAGACCCGCTTATGCGTTTAAATGCGCGAAAACATAATTTTGTTAAATGAAAAATTATATATACCTATGTAGGTATTTTAAAAACAAATGTAGCCTAAAACCTAAGAGCTATTTCATACATTTAAAAAAAAAAAAAAATTGTAATTAAATTTTAAAACTTTTACCGACATACAATTTTGCCATTCAGATTTATCTGGGATAAACTATATATATTTTCTGCAACCATAACCAAATTTTTTCGTATATCAACATCCTGTGATTGTTGTCGAGGCCTGTATCGGACATACTTTCTTCCGACCAAATAGATTGGTGCATGCTGCTAACTCCCTTGCCTTGAAAATCGTCGCTCCAATTGGCATTTTAAAATGGCTACCCATAATTAATTTTTGTCCGGTTCACGGAACTCGTGTTCATTCATGTTGAATGGCTCATACTAAATTTCAGCGATTTAAAACGGACATTCTTTCGATCACAGTCTGTATAGTTACAGCGATTGTAGTAACAGATATTTAGCCGTTGGGCTAACATCTACATCTTTATAGAGACGACTGAGCTTTGCGAGTGAAAACAACTTCCTACAGGGTTTCCCGGCACCATTTTCTAATGCAAAACTATTTAATGGTCTTAATCACGTGGTTTGGTTATTTACCTTTCCAAAATTTTTAATCTTAAAAAGAAAAACAAATTAAAAGCCAAAGAGTTGCTATTTTTTTAAAGTAAGGTAGTGCGACTTTTGTTCAACCCTCTAAAACCCTAGCAACATTTTTTTTTCTGTGCACAAGTTTCCAGCCAGCAAATATGACTTCTGCAAATACATAATGACTGGAAGTTGAAATATCGTGTGGTTCGGAGATTGTCCACTGCGACCTTCACGGCCTTATCTGACGGTGACCTACAGAGGGAAAAACAGAACAACTCTGATGATAAACGGCACTCAAAATAATAATTTAAGTCGTGCTTTTGTTCTTGAAAGTTATATGCAAATGCGTCTATGTTAACTAGGTACTCAACACCCCCTTCATAATATCATAATATATCACTTTAGAGCTCAGCTTTACTAAAAATATGTAATTGAGAGACTCAAAACAGCAAGTCCGGCTATACCTCTGAATATTTGAGCTGTAAATGATGTCACATGAAAGAAATTACCCAAATTTTTCCCTAAATGAAAACATTTGCTTTATCTCGCACAAACAACAAACCTATAATCTAGAAAAAAAAAAAAAAAAAACTCTTCGCCACACACGACACATGCCTACTATAAATTAATTATGATATTCGAAACGACAACAATGAGGATGACGCCGACGCCGACGCCGCCACAACCAAAAAAAAAAAAAAACAATCAAACTTCGACGCAGTTTTGTTTTTGTTGTTTTGCTTTTGACACTTTATGTGTATGTTTGACGCCACCGAAACTGGCTGTTTCTAGTTGAAACTGCAAAATAGTGCGGTTTGTTAAGCACTTAGTACCATTCTTTAGTGATAGTGTTATAATTTTTAACCAGAATGAATGGTTTTGTTTTAACAAACAAATTCGCCGAGAAGGTATAGTAGCTATATGCCAAACAGAACGTCATATAATCTGTGAAAAGAATAGAATTAACCCAAACCTGTCACACAACTTGACTGTGGTTCTGGATGCTCCTGATAGGTATGTCAAATTGAACGAGGGTAAGATGCTAACTATACAATCGATCGGAGAATTCTCTTGAGGTTATATGAACTTTTGGTCTAAAATAACAAACGGTGTTGTTTTTTTTTATTGCGGGGAAAGCAAATGACAGTCAGTCGACTTTCAGTGACTGCCAGGGGATGTAAAACTTGTAATGCTTATGTCAAAAACCTTTTAAATGTAGGTAAACGGTTGGTTAGTACGTAGCTAAGATAGAATTTAACGGTCCCTGGGGTCATCTTTCAATATATTTCGCTGTCATTCGGCTGTCACTGGTGTTCTGTCGTGCTAAACATTTTTTCATTTAAGCGCTACCTGATTCAACAACGCATCGAAATCGTAAGCATTTGCTTAAGTTTTTTTCGTGGGACTTTCCGCGACTTTTAAAGAAACTATTTCTATGGTTAATTGGTTGATGAAGCAGTCATACAGTACGTCAACGAAACGGGCAAATGTTGTCATCTTGTAGTTCTTTGATTCATGCGTCAAGAACTTGTGTCGATGTTCTTAGAATTTTTTCTCTGGGGTGACGTTAAATATTTGCTCTATGCCAATAAGCTGTCAACATTTGACGGCAACGTTGTTTGCCTTGTTGAAACTAACAGACGTGCCCGAGACATCTAACAAATTTGGGCCTCACCGATGGACCCGACCGCCGTCAAGCGAAGTTGGCAAGGCCATGTAAAAGATTATTGTATTGAATGTTTTTGAAGATAAAATAAGAAAAAGAAATCTTTCGAAACAAACTTTCGGTTTTGAAAAAGTTTATGCTTCAGATTTGTGGGGCTATAAAGTTTTTATACAGGATCTTCATAGTTGTTTGACTTTTAATGAGATATCGTTCAGAAGTAATATACCAAAGCCGGGGTAGACGAAGTCGCTTACTATCTACTTTACCTCGAGGTTGTAGCATTTCAATTGTCAATTGTGACGTTTTGTTCGGCTGTTCGATATTGGGCGTCCCTTCTTCTTGACAGAATTTATTTATTATTGCCCTCGTTGACGTTTAACATATTTAAGCCGCTTTACCAATTACGTCATTGTCGTCGGATTGGAAATCAATGAAAATTTGGCAACTTTTTGCTTATTTTTTTCCAGAATACGTCAAAGTGTGAAAATTGTACAATCCATGGAATTTCCTTGTCTAAAACCCCATTGACCGATAGAATATTGCACGTGGTGTTAAGAAAACTGATTGTATGGGCGCAGCTAAACTGGTCGACTCTGCTAACTTTGTTGGGATCCCATTCGGCAGGCATACATTGAACTGACCAAGTTTTGAAATGGGATGGTACATGCTCTCGAAAAGCTCGGCGGGTAAACCGTCAGGCCCAGCAGCTTTGTTGGTTTTTAGCTTCGATATTGGTTAGCTCACTTTATTTTGATAAGGTTGCCGGAGGTCTTGGCTATCACCGTCTCAATTCGATGGTTCGTTCTGCCCTACAGACATTTTTTATTTTTCGTCGCCATAATACATCCTGGCAGAAATGATTTACTTTCTTTGGCATCTGTATTTACCTACAGTTTTGCTGGTCAAACTTCCTTTCATTGATCCTGGGAGAAGCATCTTTCAATATTTTTGACCGCACGCTGCTTGGAGCTCTTTCTTTTTCTTCCTGTGAATTCGATGTCTATTCGGCTTCTTTTGCGCCTGTTGTAAATCGCGAAGTTTTCTAGTGGAAATTGTTTCCCAAACGTGGTGGTGGTCCTGTGAAACTTCGCATACAAGTTGCGGCGGCAATGTCTTGCCACTGGTCTTCTGCACTAGCAGTTGTTGCATAAGTAAGACTCGTCATAAGACTATTGGAATAAGCTATTTAAAAATTCAACACACAAAGTGAATACGTTTAATTGCAAAAAAAAACTCAAATTTGTTCATTTTCTCTGACACCTTTAATTTAATTTGAATTGGAACTTAAAAGTAGAGCTGTTTCTTATCATATCATAAAACCCAGCCCATAGTTTCTATTTAATTATGGATACTTAAGCCGACGCAGGCCAAAAATATTCGTATTCTATGCATTCAACTGTCCCATCTTACGGCTTTTGCAAAAACTATACTTGAAAGTAATTGTAATTGTTCAAAAAGAACTATCCTTGCTGAAAACTCACAAGAACAACACACAATCTCTGGGCAAATTTACAAAATCAGATTTATGTGGCTAATTTCCTTAATCAGATTCCACGGCCAATGTAGTTGTATAGTCAACATAAACATATAATATACTTGCGAAGAACTAAGTAGTCTCTTAAGTACCCACAAACTACCCCACAATTTATTTGTCACGTTCATATATCGGCGGTGGACGGCCGCTCTCGCTCTCTCTCTCTACAGTGTTATTTTTGTGTGTATGAGTAAATGTATACATTCTGAAGAAAAATTAAATTCTATCTCGTGCCCACCACATGACTGTTTGACCCTCCTCTCCAGCCTCCTATCCGCATTCGCGCCCCGGCATAAATCATCGCGTTAACAATGTAGTTTTTTTTTTCTCAGTGCTGCTGGCTGTTGATTAGGACCGCGCACTCTTTCCTTCTTTCTCTACATATGCACATACATTTCCTTTCCTTTGCAATCAGTTCTATTATCTATCTATTGGCGCATACATTCTTATCGCAACTTTACAGATCAGTTCAGCAGACCGCCAAACAAAACAATATTGACACAACTGCTGAATTGCTGACAAAAAAAAATACTGCGGGAAAACCACGTTAGCTGAGCTCAAAAATGGATTAGAATTGCAAAGTTATTGTTTATTATTTTTATTATAGGGTTGGCATTGGAACCGCAGTTCAATTTGGCTCAATTTGGAGAATGCGACAAATCGAACCCTCAGCAGACTCGTCATATACTCCTACATATTTGCAGAAAATTATCAACACCGATGTCTGTGTCAAATTAGCGAATCACTACAAAACAAAATAGCCGAAGCAAAACATAACGTAAACACTCGTATACGAATAGAATAGCAATAAAATAAATCAGAGATGTATCGAATGTGGGCATAGGAAGACGACGTGTTAGTGGGGGTTGATCGAAGTCACGTGTATTTGCTTAGCAAACTCATATATTTGCCGCGCGATATCTAGACCAACAATAACTCTGACTGAGATAGGCTCTCGCACAGGCACATGGACAGAACTAAAACGTGAATTAATAATTATATAGACATTTTTTTATGCAAATTGGTAGAGTTAATTATTTTTTTAAGTGCAGAAATTGATTGAAGAACGTGCTCTAGCAATAATTCGTCAACAACTGAAACAAAAAGTATTTATAGGACGCAAGCCAAGTTGGGTGTCTATTGGGAATTGTTTGTGGGCACAGCCCGGACTGGACCGGTGTCATTTGTGACAGAGAAAAGTATCCTGTGTTATTCGAATTAATAGTGAGCATTTACGGCGATGGGTGGCTGAATGCCAAGAAAGAAATATTCCAATTTGTCGAAAACGATTTTTGAAAAGTTCGACACTTAATGCGATGTATGATTATTTTTGTAATTAAACTATCGGACCCCGCCTGCTTAGTAAGTCGTTAAAATTTTAATTAACAACTGCACGTAATGCAATCATGAATAAGCACGAAAAATTAAATATTTTAAATAAAAAATGTTGCAATTTTAAAACAAAAGACCTGCACATATTCATTTCACTCATTTTAAACAAAGAAATTTCTAAATCGGTGCAAAAGTTCGTAAGATTTTTGTCGACATACAATTTCGCCGTCCAGTTTTTTATATAGGACAGGGTGTTTTTTTTTAGAGGTATAGAACTTTATTTCGAAAATAATGGTTCAGTTCGCGAAGTTTACCGCAAACTCCGTTCATTTTATGGTGGACATAATCGTCCATCAGAGCAATTAGTTCGGTTAACTACGTTTACTCTATGTGATAATACGCATCCGCAGAGACGTCGAACAGTTCGCACCGAAGAAACAATTGCCGCTGTAGAGCAAAGTGTTGAAGAGGACCCGGATGAATCGATTCGCCGCCGTGCACAGCAATTGGAGCTTTGTCCATCAACTTTATGGAAGATTTTGCGCAAAGATCTTAGCTTACGACCTTACAAGATCCAGCTTGTGCAAGAATTAAAGCCGCGAGACTGAGAAATGAGATTGATATCGATGCTGATTTTCATCGCAAAATTTTGTTCAGTGATGAGGCTCATTTTTGGTTGAATGGCTACGTCAACAAGCAAAATTGCCGCATTTGGGGTGAAGAGAATCCACATGAGACCCTTGAGACGCCATTACATCCACAAAAACTGACTGTTTGGTGTGCTCTAGGGGCTGGTAGAGTCATTGGGCCATTCTTCTTCCGAAATGATGCTGGAGAGTCAGTTACCGTTAATGGAGACTGGTATAGAGCCATGATAACCGACTATTTTGTTCCCGAATTGGATGGCATGAATGTGGATGAGATTTGGTTCCAACAAGACGGCGCTACATGCCACACAGCGCACGTCACATTCGATGAGCGCATAATTTCGTGGAATGGACCTGTCAATTGGCCACAAAGATCGTGTGATTTGACACCATTGGATTATTTTCTTTGGGGATATGTGAAGTCGCTCGCCAACGCCAACAAACCAGAAACGTTAGGGGACTTGGAAGCCAACATTCGTGGCGTTATTGCCGACATACAACCCCAAATGCTCGAAAAAGTGGTTGAAGTGGTTGGCTTTATTCGAAGCAGCCGCGACGGCCACATGCCCGAAATCATATTTAAACATTAATGGCATAAAATTATCCTTCCAATAAAGCCAAATTGATGGACATTAAAACGATTTTTTTGTGTTTTATTTCAATTCGAAGTTCTATACCTCTAAAAAAACACCCTTTAGATGGCGCACTTAGTTTTGTAAGATAAGTAAAAAGACAAAAACAATATCTGAAATCATTTTTGAAATGTAAATTGTTAAAGAAATCACGTAATTTTCTGACATTGAAACTTCTCTTGGTTGTCCGCTCCGTGGCGACTTCTACAGAACTGTTTTTCTACATCATCCTGTTCAAACGGAGTCGCTTTGCAAAGACGCCAACACTAGATTTAGCAGTAGAAAGCTTGTTGGGTATATGTGTTATTCTGAGATGCATTTGAGCCGATTGGTTCACAGCCCTATTATGGCTATCAAATATCAATTATTTGATAATTGATAACATCTATCAATTCATCGACAATTTGGTATTATGCGTATCAATTGATAATTTTTACCCCATTGTGAACGCCAATCAAAATATCATTGAAAATGAGTTCTGTTTTGAAGTTTGACGTTTCTAATTTGTATTTGGTTTTTGTTTTATGGCTCGAAAAAAAAACTCTACCGACGACATTTCGGTCTAAAGGGGTTTTTTTAACAATAAAAACAATGAAATAAATTCTATGATTTGATGTTAATAGAAATCTTTAACCGCCGAATATTTGACGCGTATCAACAAGAAATTTGTGGTTGATAGAAAATTTGATGATTATAAATTTTTTTGAGAACCGTAATACCAAGTTTATCGATAAAACTATTCACAATAGATCTTAAATCTAATACAATTCACAATTCATCAAAAACGTTGATAGGTTGCTAACCATAATACCGATTCATTCATTTTGTTGATATGTATCAATTATTATTAAATATCGTGTTGATATTTGATAGCCATAATAGGGCTGTCAGTGTTTGTTGTCTTCCTCACTATCGCAGATATTCGCTTACGACTTAATCTAGTCAAACATTTTAACTAAAATGGAAAAGCATTTCGAGCATGTCAAAAAATGACGCCTAGTGCTAACAGCGTAGTAAAAAAGACTTATTTGGCGCATCGTTGAAGGTTGAAATAAATTCCGAGGCAGATCACCAAAAAGGTGTACCTAACTACGAAGCGGAATGGACCGTTCATCGCTCTGTGTAATGTGACAGAAGGACAGGATTAAGGGAAATGCGAATAAAGCCCCTTCTTGCTTTATTCGCATTTCCTTTAATATAGGGAACTGTATGCGGAAAGCAAAAATTACCAACACCAACCGTGCTGGAAGTCGATATTTGTAACAATTTTGCCAGATGAAGCGAATTTGTGTCCTGCTTCCGATTGCTTGACATTGACATTCACTGTATGGAGTCGGCAACCGATCAACAACAATACTTTACACTGGCCGTCAAAATTAGTCAGATTCTTGGGTATTATATCTTGCTCTCTTGATTTGGCTTCCTTTTAAGATTTTTTTTTTTTTTTAGGTTAGGAAACGGCAATGAGTAAAAATGAGCTAAAAACTCGTGTGTAAGAGAAAAGTTCTGTGTTCTCTGGCATGCCATTCGTATTTAATGTAGTACTCATAAATCATCAAGTCATAAAGGACATTATCGGATGCGGTCACTGCATATACATATTTGGTCAAACCTTGATTAAGTGTAAATTCAGTAACGCATCACTGGCATCATAATGTCAAGTGTTAATTTGCAAATTTGGTCAAACTGATGCGCAAACATAACGAAAAAAAGCATCACAGAAATACCTGATGCGCTGTTGATTCGCCGGCAAAAAAGTGAAAAAAATGTCGGAAGCGAAAGAATAGAAAGTTAATAAGCATTTTAATCAATATATACATATGCTTTTGACTGAAAAATTTATAAATTTTTGTTGAATTGTTTATTTTAATTTGTCTCACAAACATTAATTTTTTTACAATGAGTATTTCAGCGCAGCGGAGGTAAAGCTTTTAATAACGACAAGACTAATGCATGAAAATAAATTTATCGTCTTTACGATCATAGTAATCGACTAAAACTTTAATTAGCAAAACTTTCAGCTTGATTCTTCACATTAAAATGTTTGATGTAAACAATGCGTTCTAAAACTCAAGCTTCATATTCAATGAGCAACGCATCAGCATAACTGCGCATCGCAAATAAGCAGTGATGCCGCATCAGTGCGCAAAAATTTGACGTTTCTGAATTAACAGTAAGAGAGGAAAGCAGGGTCGGCATTCTGTAAGGCGAAACGTTATAACGTTTTCGTGTGCACGAAGAAATTAGCTTGAATCTGACCCCAGGTTTTTCATATAAATTTCCTTAATAGCAATAAACAAACAAATTCATGCTACATTTCCTTCCTAATAATCATTTTCAAACTTCACACTTATTCACACGTATTTTGTAGGCCAATGTAAGTTCGAAAAATTTAACCTGGGCATGAAAAATGAATATTAGTATCACGGGTTGTCTTTAAAGGGATATATAAGCCAAGACGACAATGCGCAAATTTTCTATTCATTAGGTGAAATTAGTGGCTAATTTATTTCATGAGCTTAAAATGGGTTCTGCCAGCAATCGCCACAAGTTCCATCGTAGCTCGCGTTTATTTACTCATATAATTAGCGAGCCCCTAACTATCATTAATAAAGCCATTGTGGCATTCGCATTCACGCCATATTGTGTGTTTGTTTATGCGGTTATCTCGTCCTTATCTACGGGCAAAGCATTTGAGGTACACTTGGCAAATATATGAACCTTATGGTTGTTGATTTTTATGTTTCTGATTTCGATTTTGAGAAATTAAATTAAAGCACGCTCAAGTCACATTTCTAGAACATTTACCAATGTCACAGGTGTACATATTGAATTATCACATATAAAGGGTGATTTTTTAAGAGGTTTAGAACTTTTTTTAAAAAAAAAACACAAAAAATTCGAAAAAATGAATGAAATATTTATTTGAATCGATAGTTTGAACCTTGCAATTTAATGTTTAAAGATAATTTCATGCAAATGTTGACCGCGGCTGCGTCTCAGGTAGCCCATCCGCTGAGTCCAATTTTGGCATACTCTTTCACACATATCGGCCGGTATCTCACGAATGAATGCATGGATGTTGGCTTCCAGTGCGTCAATCGAAGCGCGCTTGTCCCTATACACATTAGCCTTGGCATACCCCCACAAAAAATAATCTAATGGTGTCAAATCGCACGATCTAGGCGGCCAATTGACCGGCCCGAAACGTGAAATTAACTGTTCACCAAACTCGCCTCGCAATTGCGCCATTGTTTCGCGTGCTGTGTGGCATGTGGCACCGTCTTGTTGAAACCACATATCATGCAAGTCAAGAACTTCCATTTCGGGCAAAAAAAAGTTTGTTATCATCGCTCGGTAGCGTTCACCATTGACAGTAACGCTGCGATTCGCATCATCTTTGAAGAAATATGGCCCAATAATGCCGCCGGCCCATAAACCGCACCAAACAGTGGCTTTTTCGGGATGCATTGGTAGCTGTTGCAATGCTTCTGGCTGATCTTCACTCCAAATGCGGCAATTTTGCTTATTTACGTACCCATTCAACCAAAAATGAGCCTCATCGCTGAACACAATTTTTCGATAAAAAAACGGATCCTCGGCCAGCTTTCCAAGAGCCCATTCACCAAAAATTCGGCGTTGTGGTAGGTCGGCTGGCTTTAGTTCTTGCACCAGCTGTATCTTAAAAGGCTTTACGCCCAAATCCTTCCGCAAAATTTTCCACGTAGTGCTGTAACAAAGGCCTAACTGCTGGGAACGGCGCCGAATCGACATTTCGCGGTCTTCTGTCACACTAGCTGATACGGCCGCAATATTTTCTTCACTACGCACAGTACGTAAACGTGTTGGTGGTTTAATGTCCAACAAAGTAAATTTGGTGCGAAATTTGGTCACAATCTTCCGAATAGACTGCTCAGAAGGTCGAGAATGCCGATCATAAAATGGAAGCAGCGCGCGATGAACATTTCGAACCGAGCACGAATTTTGATAGTAAAATTCAATAATTTGCAAGCGTTATTCATTTGTAAGACGATCCATGGTTAAATTGCAAACCAAACTGAAGCTGTTTGACAGTGACACAAGGTACTAAACACACGTCAGCTGTCAAAACCAGTGTTGCCAAAACCAAACCAGCTAAAAAATCACCCTTTATATGTACATCGAGAGATGTAGCGCCGCCTGGTGCACATTCATCACAGATCAGGCAAGCTGAATACAGAATCGTAAACGCTAAATAAAGCATAACTACCTGTACTGTTTGCCCGCAAAAATGAGTCTGGGGCGGCCAAATCACGAGATAACCACGTGAATTCCAAAATACCTGGCGCGTAAGGTGTTCGGTGTTGTTCTCTAGTCAAACGTGTTGTTTGAGATAAGCTGGATGAACAAATTCAGTCTGAGAAATATTAAAACTTGAAAAGAACAACAGGGTGATGTGCTTACTTGCAGTAGTTAATTACGGGAGTCAATTAAAATGTTGTTCCGAAAAGAACAACTAAGTGCTGGAAATTTGTTTACACTAGATAGATCTGAAGTGCAATCGCTCGTTTAGATTTTTGAACCGTTCTCACGAGGTTGTCGCGTTATTTTTATTGTTTTTTTTTTTTTTTTTGCTGTACAAGTGGAAACTTCTTAGGAGCGGTATTCTGTAATTTTGTTGACGCCGGCTGGATTGAGTGTGAGCGCACTCTAACTTGAGTAGTGTCTGAACTCAGCAGAGCACTATTGACACGAGAACTTCTTTTGAAGACAATCTTTCAGTACATTTTTGGCTTGAAGCTTTGATTCACAAAAGTCCATGGGTACTTATAAAGGGTGATTTTTTAAGCGTAGTTTTTTTAAAAATCGAATAAAACACTTAAATTTGCATCAAATATTCCGAATTTTTATTGTAATCGATAAATAGGCGTTTGCCATTTACGTTTTAAAGACAACTTCATGTAAATGTTGTCAGCGGCTCCGTTTCAAATGGTCCATTCGGAAGGTCCAATTTTGCGTCACTTTTTCGAGCATTTCGTGTTATGTTATCCTGTAAGGCTTCAATCGTGTTCGACTTGTCCACATAGACGAACGACTTTACATAACCCCACAAGAAATAATCAAGAGGCATTCACAGAGCACGAATTTTTATAATAAATTTCAATAATTTGCAATCGTTGCTCGTTTCTAAGTCTTTCCATGATTAAATTGGCAGAATATACTGAAAACTTTTCACTTTGATAGATGACGTTTGGACGCCATTACTAACCAAGGATCCCAACCTGAAAAACAGACCCTTGTTCAGTGCCATACTTTTGTTCTGAACTTGCATGACATCTTTTTTGAAGAGGTGAACTTCCAATTGTTGATGATGGCGGTTTTTTAAGGTTCGTTTTAATTACTATGCGTTGTAAGCTGAAGTCCTCTCGCTACAAATATGCCTGCGGTAAGAAGATAGCTAGCTCTGTAGCTCACAATTAGATATATATATATATAAAAATTGAGCCTTAAGATTGTGTTCGTTTGTCGCCGATTCACGCCTTAACGCATTTACCGATTTTAACCAAACTTTCACACAACTTTGGACTTGGTCTATATATGGTTTTGTGAAGTTTGGTTGAAATCGGAAAACGTATGTGTGTGTTGTGCGTGTGTGAAAAAGCACATGAGTTTCAGTACATTTTGGGTTTTCTCCACACATCTATATAAAGGGTGATTTTTTAGCTGGTTTGGTTTTGGCAACACTGGTTTTGACAGCTGACGTGTGTTTAGTACCTTGTGTCACTGTCAAACAGCTTCAGTTTGGTTTGCAATTTAACCATGGATCGTCTTACAAATGAACAACGCTTGCAAATTATTGAATTTTACTATCAAAATTCGTGCTCGGTTCGAAATGTTCATCGCGCGCTGCTTCCATTTTATGATCGGCATTCTCGACCTTCTGAGCAGTCTATTCGGAAGATTGTGACCAAATTTCGCACCAAATTTACTTTGTTGGACATTAAACCACCAACACGTTTACGTACTGTGCGTAGTGAAGAAAATATTGCGGCCGTATCAGCTAGTGTGACAGAAGACCGCGAAATGTCGATTCGGCGCCGTTCCCAGCAGTTAGGCCTTTGTTACAGCACTACGTGGAAAATTTTGCGGAAGGATTTGGGCGTAAAGCCTTTTAAGATACAGCTGGTGCAAGAACTAAAGCCAGCCGACCTACCACAACGCCGAATTTTTGGTGAATGGGCTCTTGGAAAGCCCAAAAAAAAGTCGCATTGTGTTTGAATTGATGTTCTCTAATGCGTGAACAGAATTTGTTTCTGGGAATTTCAAATAAAAGGTGACGTCAATACTAAGGATTGTATGTATATACGGTGTTTATATGTGCATTGGTTATACGAGTTATAGGCATTTGAGTGAACATACCTGTGTTGTCGACGTCCGAAACTCCTCAACCAATTTAAATGAACTTTTGTGGATGTGTATTGTTTGGTTTCAGCATAAAGAACAAGATAGTGGCCAGCCGATATGTAGCGCTGTTGTCCATCTCTGAAGCCACTAAACGGATTTCAAGGAAATTTTATGGATGTACCTTTATGATTGGTTGCGGCTTGACAGATAGTTTTCGACCTGATAGGTGGTGCTGTTGTCGATCTCCAAAACCGTTCAACCAATTTCAGTTCAATTTTGTGGATGGGTATGGTTAACCCGATAGCTCCGTTCTTGCTCTGCTTTAGGTTGGTGAGCGCAAGCGCATTGAACTCAATTTAATTCCAAGGAAGTTTCATTCGTTCAATAGAGAGGTTCAACTATCAAAAGGGATGTTTATAAATAAATCAATTTTAGGCGGTACGATTACGGTTGTGTATAACTTTCTGTCTTAGTTTTGTAGCAAGGCCCTAACATAAACTGTTCCAATTCATTCGCGTGTACCTTAATAGAACAACTTTTTGTCGGAAACAAACCAATGAATCATCCCCCTGCCTGTTTGTTTACTTTTAGCAGTTTACAGAAAAACCCTTTTTGGATGAAAAAATGATTAGTCCCACATGCATAAAACGCTGTGACGGAACCACCAAGGTAATAACTTCCTTTACAGCAAAATTGAAATCCAACGGACGGGGGTGTAGTTCTATTTGGAATACCCGGCCTCAAAGCAATTTCCTTCGCTCAGACAGCAACGAGAAGCAGGGTGGAACTCAAAAATCAATTTCACGACTCATAAATGAAAATATAATTTTAAGTCTTCCTGTGTCCTCGTTGCTCGTTGTCGTCCTCAAACGAATGCAAATGCATATAGTTGGGTATTGAAATACCTTCTACAGACAAAGAAGGACAATCGTTAAACCGTGTCCTCCACAAAAAAAAAACATCCACGTCCATTCCACACACATTTACCTACACTTTCATTGGGTTTGGTTGCTTTTATCCGTAAATAGTGCCTGCCACGAAATGCCTATATAAACTCGCCCCACCCCATACCTCCATGTGGTACACTTTTACTTGAACGAATTCTGAAAGTTCCGTAGTTTGCATTGAGTCGCCTGTATTCGTTGTGAGGGGGGATATTTTCACAATTCAGTTAAAACAGCAAAACCAAAAAAAAAAAAAGGAGGACACTGTAGTAACAGCCATTTGCAACACAAATTCCAAGGAGTATTGATTAAACGATTGCGACTACTACTCACAAGAACGAGGACAGCGACGGCGACGGCAACGACGACGACGACACGACGTCGTCTGTTCGGCTTAGTAACACGTTTGATTACGTATAGTAAACAAGGGGCCAATTGTAAAACAAGTCACTTTCTCCTTGAAGCATGAAGGACTTCCTCAACCACGTGAGCACAACAGTAACCTTTAACCAATGGACGAGCAGAAAGTTCTAAAGAAGTCCTGCACGACAATTCTGTGCGAGCTGACACGTTTGAAATCGCAACAAAAGTATCTCGAATGCAGCCAAATCAAACTGAATCCGGACCATTTCACCGATGAGGACGGCGATGGTGGCGTTCAAGCGGCCATACGCGACATTGAGGATTTAAAAATCACGTTATCGAATGCATTGGAGGACCAAAAGCGGTCGGCAAAACGTGAAGTGGAAAATATGTGGATCTTTGTCCATGCCATTCGGGATGATGTCCTCGATAAGGAGCGCTTGAAACAGTACACCATGCAATCTATTCGCGAGAGGATACTTTCGATAAACTCAATGCTTGGCAAATTGTCTGAAAGGAATCGGCAGACATTGCAAGAAGCTCAACGCAAGTTGGAGGCGATTGAAAAAGACACGAAAATACTTTTGAAATAAAAATAGATATGTGCATAACCAAATTAGTAATGCTTTTTGAATAAATGGGTTTTACGTTATAAAAATTTATAAAATCAGCGCAACAGGACTGCTGCTCACCCATGTAAGTTTTTATTTTCGGCGCGAATGGGCCTCCTTGCTTTATGAAAAGAGTAGCATTCTCGCGACAGTTGTTCTACTCTTGAATGATTGTCAGAGAGCTTGATATCTTAAGGTGCGGACAGCGGCAAACGACATTAGTACAGTAGAAATCGGTTATAACAATACCTGATATAGCGATGAACCGGATATAACAATATATTTTCAAAGTCCCGGCAAAACTCCGTCTAACTCAAGGTAGTTTGCAATCGGTTTGCATTTTTTTGAGGTTGAACCTGGAGCGTATCGCACACTGAGGCGAAAATGTTGGTTAGCGAAAATACGAATTGAACTTTAAGCTCATTGGATATACTAAGGCGGACATAGTCCCTTCTTGGACGTCACTTCGAATTCAAAAAAAGACATCTTGTGTGCCATAACCAAACAAAACCATTTTTAGTAGAGAATTTTATATTTTATTTAGATAATCTAACATTCAGTACCGTTAAGTACATGTTAAGCACCATAAAGGCATAAATAGCTAGATATACCTGTGAACGGCCGCAAAAGAAATGCAACTTTATCAAACCAGCTCTACAGAGAGTGGCGCATGGGTTTATTACATCTGCTCTATTTCAATTGTACTCGTAGTTCTGGAGTTCTTGTAAATTTATTTCCACCTGGCTTAGTAACAAAGTAATTCATGGGTGTTTCCCTTAGTCTTTCAATGTGTCAGTGTACTTTTCATAACCAATCTCTGTTACGTCCAAGAACTTAATTAAATGATTCATCGAATAAATTTGCAGCGCTTTATTTAATTTAAGAAATTGCACAATTTATAACCAGACAATTCGGCATCGGTATCTTTGTTTTCCTCGGCACAGACTTGGGAATGTTGCCGCGAATGTCTTTGACCCTCAAAAGTGCGATTACGATATAATTTTCAGCACGCGGCGCGTTGCAAATTATCGCCAACCTTACAACGAAATTAAGTTCGAATTGTGTGCACAATACCCCACCAGAGTTCCCCAGAGGTCACTTGCACTTTTATATCATCGTCTCGATCGCATAACCAGTTCAAGCAGGTTCCTAAGCAACTTATTTTAAATATTCACACTCAGAAATACCTTTCCCCTGTAACTTTGTATATTAAAACAACTGTTAATTGATAAAACACGTGGAAATATTTGAGAATTACCTACTCTCTCCTCTGTCTCTTTGCAGGTGGCAATAAAAATAATCGACAAGACATGCCTGAACGAGGAATACTTGGCGAAAACATTTCGGGAAATCGCAATACTCAAGGAACTGCAACACCCGCATATCACACGTCTGTATGAAGTAATGGAATCTCAGACCATGATCTACCTGGTGACAGAGCATGCGGCGAGGGGCGAGATATTTGATCATTTAGTGGAGAATGGCCGAATGAAGGAACCGGAAGCGGCGAGGGTATTCACCCAGTTGGTTTCCGCTGTGCAATATTGCCATTCCAAGGGAGTGGTGCATCGTGATCTCAAAGCAGAGAATGTCCTGCTCGACAAAGACATGAATATAAAAGTGAGTTGCTGTCATAATTTATTATTTTTTTTTTTTGTAAGATGTTTGAAACTATTTTGGTGTTTATTTATAGCTGGCGGATTTTGGATTCAGTAATAGGTATGACGAGGGCACGCCGTTGAGGACGTGGTGTGGATCACCACCATATGCTGCACCGGAAGTGTTTCAAGGACTCGAGTATGATGGTCCGAAGGCGGATATCTGGAGTCTGGGTGTTGTCCTCTACGCACTGGTGTGTGGAGCGTTACCATTCGATGGTAAAACCCTGTTGGACTTAAAGAGCAGGGTGGTCCTTGGGAAGTTTCGCATTCCGTATTTCATGTCGCAAGGTAAGACGATAATGTGATGGACTTTCAATTCTGTGATCGAGAGAGGAGTTGTATATTTCTTTGAAGATTGTGTTAAGTCAGGAACAATTTACGTTGTATATTTACTAGTAATCGACATTTCGATATCAATAAATAGAACGCTTTCCTTCTGTGGGACATTAGCTTTGATTAGTAGCATGTTGATTTATATTAATGGAGGTACAAGTAAGAATATCCTTAATTATGTTGAGCTTTTGCAACTCTGACCCTTTTGCGTCGCGCTGTTGTAGTACATGCTCATCCTCTAGTAGAATCTCTAGTTGCCACTCCAAGGTTACTACCATTCGAGTTTCTGCGAAGTAGCTGACGCTTTCATCTACCTTCAAGTCAATTTCTGCTTTAGGCAATCGAATTTGCTCTCGTTGGTTCTCATGCACTTGCACATGGCTTGCTTGTTTTTTTAGACAACACGTTCATTTCCTCAAAGGACGTTAGTCATTGATAATGCCGCTTCTTCGCCATGCAGTGACTCGACAGTCTATAAAACCTGGCAAATTAAGATGCGCTTGTTTATTTTCGGCTGTCGGTGTATGCTTACTAAAGCCAGATCGCAAAGACTGATGTAGTGTTGAACTATAATCTGCATCAGACTTGTATGCTCTCATTTGAACTGTCACGGTCGTGTGCCAGCTGTATGTGAATTCGTGATCGTCTGGAAATCGTTAATTGAAGCTATCAATTTTGTCTCATTTATAGCAGTTATAACTCATATAAAACAGTTTTGGCATCTTCTGTCAAATTAGCTTGGTGATTGCAGCCTTGAACCTCATACCTAAAATATTTTTGTACGTCATTGACATGGACAGATTTTGAATGGATACGATTTGTCCGGAATGCGGCTTGAGATTGCTGGCATCAGCGTAAGACTTTTGTTGTTTTCGTGTTTCCTGTGATACCAACCACAGTTGCATCCAAAAACGTGATGTGACTGTCAACAGCTATCGCAGTAGATACAATAAAGCTTTGTTCCCTAATTTCAGCTGGTGTTATCTGGATGTTGTTGTTTTTTTAATACTTTTCTGCTTATTTGCAGTTTTTGGCGATTAGTTTGGCAGCTGGTCGAGTAGTTATCTACTAATTGAATACTAATTGAATGTTGAGGTCGTCATGATGTGACAGTCGTTTTTATTGTTTTTTTCTGTAGGTTAAGAGACACGCACATGCTCTTAATTAGTTTGCCTTATGTATTTTTTTGAGGGACACTTCCATGTCACATGGATCATGGCACAAATGTTAAAAACAGAAAATGTGAAGTATTTCGTTCGCACGTGGTCTATATATCCTTGCATCCATTAGCTATGAATTCTGTGTTGACAATAACTAACCACGATGATGGCTAAGGCGGAGATCTACAATCGAATAACCATAGCCATGAGCGAGCAATACGTCACGTAAATATGTGAACTTCACCTGCAAAACAAAAACACTCACTTTTGATGGTACTTTGTTCCGAAGCGGTGCTAAGCACCATCTCTCCTGCTACTCCAGCCAAGTCGTGTCGACTACAGGAAGCCAAATGTTGTTTATGCTCATTATTGTTACGATGTATGACCACCGGACCGGACAGGATTCTTTAAAAAGTCCGAATCACTGCTTTTTCTGTTGTGAATGAAGTTTCGCTTATATTTTTCAATGCTTATAGTCAATACATGCTCTTTCCCTATATCTTCCAGCAACACACATTAGCATCCTTATAAATAATGCATTCCCCTTCTATTCCAGATTGTGAACATCTAATACGCAACATGCTTGTAGTCGAACCAGATCGCCGTTACACTCTCAGGCAAATAATCAAGCATCGATGGCTGAGTGAATGGTCTGGCGACATTGAGACAACCCCCACCCGCATACAATCAGTCAACGAACCGACAAATCTCGATACGGTGATTATGACACAAATGCTGCAATTGCCCGGCCTCACAGCTGACATGATTGCCCAATCGGTGCATGAAAATCGTTTCGATAACATCTATGCGATATACAACCTACTCTATGACAAACTTCAAGAGAAACGAAGAGAACAGCAGAGACTGCAGCATCATGCCAACTTGGCCTACTCTAGGTGAGATATATAGGTCAGATACAGATATTGTGCTTCATTTATGAAGATAGCTGTGCCTACTACAATCGATAAAAGTATATGTTGTGTCACGATGGCCAACACACGTCGCAATTTGCTGGCTGTTTCTCTGTCAACACAGTTGACCATTCGGCGCTACCTTTTCCGGTGTAGCTTGCTTTGCTTTACCAATAGCACAGGGGGCTATGGTGTGTGTGTGTTTGTTAGAGAAGCAGCCAAAGGTCATCTGGCGCAAGAAACTGTGAAATGGGTTGCATTTCGTTAGTAGATGAGCTAGTATATTGTGATAGTAATGAATGGCCGCGCATAATTCGCACTGATTTTCATTGAATAAATAATTTGCCCTTCATTCTGTGCTAGCGTATTATGTAAACGAAAGAATTTTTACCATTGTAGGTCTCGCAAGACAAGCATCACAACGGGTGTTGTCGACAGATCGGAGCCAATCAAACAAGAGTCAGTCGATCGACTGAGTCCGCTAACAAATGCCACATGCCCTAATGCGGGTCTGTTGGGGTGGGCCGATGTGTCTGTGGATCTAGAGAAATTCGGTGAATTGGAATTAGAGTGTTTAGCGCGACCTAATGAGGTGAGTGTGTGGTCAAAAAAAAAAAAAACATTTGCTTTGAGTATTTTGTGTTTTCTACTCTAAGCCACAAACGAACAATCAAAACCACTTAAGTGCAAGCAATTCTGGAGCAACTGGTGGCAATACACGAAGGCACACAGTCGGGCCAGGTGACGTGGCTCACGAACAAGCGTTAGCCAATCCCAATGCAATAAATGCAATCAATTTCAACTGTCCCGGCAAGGAGGGTCCCTATCTGCCAATCAACTTGCCTATGCTGCAGAACCAGCCATTGCACAACCTCACAATTAAGGATCAGCATTTACTAAAGCCACCCACAGTAATGGGTGCAAGTAAGTTATATCATTTCATTGGCTCAAATTCGATACTGACTGCAGTTCTTATAGCTGGTGCATTTGGAAGGCGAGCTTCCGATGGTGGAGCGAACCTTCATATATATTATCCGTCTTCGATGAACAATGTCCAGCAACCGCAGACAAAACCACAAATGGAGGGATATTATCCAAACACAAGCATTGCCGGTGGTGTTTGTGGTTCAGGTGCAGAACATGGGACAACGGGTCAGATTACATGTGATCAGCAACAGCAACAACAAGCTCATGTTAACATGATGCAGGAAGCAGTTATGAGTCAGTCCAATACAGCAGAGGGCAACGAGGAGTCAAGCGATGAAATTCAGAGGTAAGCTGGGGAAATTTCATTAGTTATTGTTAAGTAAGTGGGTGGATCGTATCCCCGTTGAAGAGTTGTTCACAATTGTTTGGCTTTTAAATGATTTCGAAGACCATCCTCGGATAAAGTTCCAGGATTCTTTCGTTTGTCTTCAACAGAGTCTGTCAATCGATTTACGGACAGGAAACGCACAAGAATTCGGCGCGACAAGCTCTGCCTGTGGCGCTTAGGCAAGCTTTACTATAATTCAAAGAACAGATTTCGATTTATTATAAAAGATCCCCCACTTCATCTTATTTATAGCAACACTCGTTCTATTAAAACATTCAACTCTCCTTGCAGGTATATGCAAATTCGGGGCTGCACAAAACGGCACACTGTCGGCTGCACTGATGACCTGTCAGTATCTCACCATTCAGATGCTGGTGGACTTGAGCAACCAAATCTCTCACATTCACCAGCACCGCAATCGGGAGGTGGTCGCACAAGGCGTACTGGTCTATTGACCGTAATGGATCGCCCACCAGGTAAGCTGTTGTGGCCAAGCGTAGTTTAGCTTCCGTTTAATCCAGCATGCATTTGCACGTTTTATTTTTATTAGCAACACTTAGCAAACAAAGTCTTGCAATCATTTTAATTATAATTGTGTTATTTTTTAACTATTATTTCTTACGTTTTATTTTTCTCTTAATTTTTGTTTCCTTTTCGGTTTTTATAACATTTTTGTTATATATTTTGCTTGGATGTGTGCCTTGCGGTGGTAAATAAAATCCTGCAAATTGTAACTTCCCTTACCTGTTCCCAAAATTAAAACCCGTGTTGTATATGACTATCTCCGACGGTATAAATGCCATTCCTTCCTATTCCTCATCCTTGTTCCATAAAAAAAAAAAACAGTGATTAGCCCGGAACTAATCAGAGAAGTCGAGTCGCGAATGAATCGCAACTATCTTCCGCCGGCATTGAAAATGCAAAGTTCCAGTGGTGGACTAAGTCAAAGTCCGCCAACTGGTTCACAATCCGGGTCAAATCCGCCTTGTTCGCCTGCAATTGCATCAACATCAGCAGTCGCAGTGGCAAGTCTAAACAATAGACGCTTTGGTAGGGCTTGCAAGTTGCTACCTACAGTACAAGAAGTTGGTAAGTTTTATTTTATTTTGTCTTTTTCTGTTTTTACATTTTTGTTTAACAGTTACTTTTCGTTTGCTCATTTTGTCTAATGTTTTATGTTTTTTCTTTTTCTTAAATTGATGTTGACTTATATTTGTTGTACCTGTAGTATTTAATGTATTTTTTGTTGACCATCAAAAAATATATATTTGTTCTTAATAGTGAGTATCTACTGATTGGTGGCCATCAATGGTGGCTCATTGCGAATAGAATGAATAGAATGAAATTTCCAAATTAAACTACAGCTTTCTATTTGTTTAGGTTTAAATAATGGTAGCGAAAGTGCATCCTGCCAGCCATGTTTGGCAGTAAAATGCAAAATTTTTAATGATTTTATTTCGAGAAGAGTTAGACTAATTCTGTCCCTAAGTGCATCGGCCGACTTAAAATCATTCCTGCTAGTGTCAACTATTTTCGAAAATCCATTAATCGCTTTAAATAAACTGCTAGTCCCATTATTGGTGCAACAATTCTAGTGTAAAAACCTAAAAGCTTTTATGGTTCTCCGTTTAATCTCGGTGTATGCTGTTCGGTAAAGTTTCGATAGACTGACAGATCCTGAAGGAACCTATTTTCTTAACTTAAACAACCCGTTTCCTATCTATCTGCACATCTATAGTTCAATTTGGTTTATTATTTACATCCAGCCGTAGAATTAGTTAACATATATAGCGAGCGACCAAGTTTCGCATTTTCCGGTAATAGCAAGCCCTACGCCAAATATTCGAGATTTCTATTGCCTATTATGCTATTGAATCTCATGGCTATGTATCATTTTCATCTCTAATCTGTTATCTTGACGCGATCAGGCCTAGTGCGCACTCAGAAAGCACTGAAAAATGTCAGTGAACTTACCCAACCACGTAAGTTCGTGGAAACCTCAGAAGTCATGTCGGACGGTTTTGGGTTTAGTGTGCACTAAAGTCCACGTCAAACAGACTTTATGAATAATAGCTATTGACAAGGGTGTGTATTTTGCTTACGTCCCTTTTTGAAATATGCATAGGTCAAGTATGTGACTAATAAATCTCATTCGAAATAACCGTCCCGTTGAAGAAATTGTCGTGCCAAACAAATAATTGTAAGACATTTACAATTTATTAACTTGTTGTGCCCGGTTAAGTAGAGTTGTGTAGTATCAGTGTGTACTCCAGCACATCATTGCAAACACATAAGCCATTTACATAGTCCTAAAAATGATGACATACTAAAATAATTTCAATCTAATTTATCAACAGGTCGCTACAGTCCAGTACGCCGTGCATCTGAGGGGTCCAAAGCACAATTCCAAGGGCCACTGCAAGAGTGTCAATATCTACAAAAAGGTATTGCACAGCGGAACTTACTGGTTGCTCCAAGTCCGCCGCTTTTAGAAAACTCAATAAGCTTGCCTGGTAAGATTTATGCAATTGGATTTCATTTTATAATTTTTTATTTTTATTTCTTAAAAATGTGCATGCATTTTTACTATGTACAGCTAAAGATCTATCTATCACCATTTATTGTAGCGTTAAAGGATGCTTAGCTAATAAAATAAAATAATCCATGTGCTCTTCTTTACACTGAATTTCACCGTCTAAAGGAACAAATTGTCATGGAAAAACAAATTTTGCACATAAGGACCTTTAGTAGAGTCAAGCATCTTATAAATTTGCCTTTCGTTCTGATTTTCTCTCAATTGCAATACTGATAAACATATTTCTATCAAAAAAATGCTGATCTTTAAATAGGCATTGCAATATTTCGCAGTCATTAAAGGCCATTCTTTGTTGTTTCTATTTTTCAGGCTCCCCAATCCATGGCAAACCTATCCTCAACATGATACAGCATCGAGGGCAAGATGTCGAAGTGCCACAGGAAGCCATAATGAATCTAGTCCCCGCACTGAATCGGCTCGTGAAGGAGCATCGCATCAGCGCTGAAATTGCTAAAAGCATTGTGTCAACAGGCATTGTGCCCTTGGAGCTGGCGCAATTCCTAGGTTTAATAGCACATTCCGGACAGCAGGGTCACCTGCATCAAATGCATAGCTATAGTGTTTCTCCGATATCGATGCCATCGCCAAGCAATACCAACAATATCGGAGTTGGACTGCCAGGAACAAGTGCGGCGTATCCAAAATTTATGCTCGGCCCGTTGAACTCACCGTCAAACTTTGGCAGTCTGTCGCAACACAATCCCAGTTTGATCGGCCAATTTAGCAACATCAACCTAACCGGTGGCGGCTTTGGAAGTAGTCACAGCAGTGGATGCCAATCGCCGGTGTACAGCAGCTTTAGCGGATGCTTGTCACCAAATCCGTACATGTTTAATGCTGGCGGTGGTACATCGCCAATGCATCAGATAACGAAGGGTTTTAGTGGCCTTACGACGAGTGGTGGGGGTGGATCTATAACGAGAGGCACATCAGCGGCTAGTGAAATTGCCTCCAATCAGCCGCTTGACTTGTCCATGGACGTGTGCTCCTCGGACGCGATGTCTGCAGACATATTCGCATGTCCATCTCAGCAGACTTCAATGGTTGGTGCGAACTGGTTTATGCCCGCGTCGTACTACGATTTGAAACCGCTGAATCTATCACCTGCACAACCGGTGCGAATAGTTCCAACGCCACCCGCTTCGCCAAATCTTTGTATTATACAAGAGGAGAACGCCAACGGTCATACAAGCCACACAATCACGGCTGGTATTCCATATGGCGCAATGGGTTTTGTCAACGAAGACCTGTCCCCTTGCCAGCCGTCACACCCACAGATCTGTTTAACCGATGTCCAGGGAAGTGAAATAACTCTGGTTGCACTATCGTCAGAGAACAGCCGAGACAGTGACTGTGACTCATTGGAACCGCATACACCTTCGCTGGCATTGCAGGGTTTGATTATCACAGAACCATCGAGTGATATGCCGTCGATAACACGAGGCGTTGGGCGTAAGGCAAGCCTTGAGAGTGAGAACAACTCTCGTCTGGACACGGAACCTACTTCGTCTGGATGCGGTGCTACCAGTGGTTCGAACCGTAGAGGAAGCGACAAGTCACTGGGATTTAGTGACGATAGTCTAAGCAATGATTCCAACAACCTATCGCCCTGCCAGGAACCCTCGGCTAGTTCCGGTTTTAAAAGCGATTCACATTCCGAGATCGGCGACCAAACCGAGGGTCGCATTAGTCCCGATTCGATTTGTGATTCTCGAATGTCCGATGAGTGCTACGAGGTGCCATTACCGCACGAATGCTCGAACTTGGATTCGACTCGAATTCTCCAGATGGTGAAGCAGACGATAGATTCTACAATGCCTCCGAAGGGTTTCGTTCTGAACAAAGCAAACGTTAGCGATGGATACGAGGGCAACAGTGCAAAATCCAGCACATCATCGTCCGGCAGCAGTGGCACAGGTATGAGTTTAAGCTCGACGGCATCTGGTGACCCGGACATGCCAGTTGATATTTCCAATTTGAGTTTGGAATATTCGGGAGGATTGCAAATAGAGTTGCAAGTTTGTGAGGGTAGAAATAAGGACAACAAGGGAATCAAGCTGAGGAGGATTTCCGGCGATCAGTTCGAGTATGGAAAATTGTGCCAGCAATTGATAAGCACGCTGACTGTATAGAAAGAGGAGTGATATATGTAAGTGCAACGCTTATGAGTTTAAGAAATCCCCTTGGATTGATTTGGGTAGATGGGAATCTGTATGTGATAGGGTTTGCGAATCTGTTTCGTGTCTGTCTGGGAAACTGAAGTTGAAGTAGCGATATGTGTGAATGATGCATTTTGAGTTCGTCTAGTGATTTGTTAAAAGTGGAATCCCTTTTCTTGTTTTGGGTTGTAAAATGTAGTATCCACTTCGTAGTTGGCGTCGGGATAGGAATGTCTGATGTCTTTAAACTTCTTTAACCCTCGCTCCGTCTTAATCACACCATTCTCAGTCAAATTACCAATGGTTTCCCGGCTATAAGGCTGTCAAAAACTAAGAATGAAATACATTGGCTTCTGATAACATTTCCTTGTGGCTCTGCACAGTTGTACATCAAGAACAGCTAGCAATAGCGACTCCGATAGAATGAGCACGATTAGTTTGAGAGCTGTTCGCTGTGCTCTTTCTAATAGAGTTTTAGTTTGATTTAATCAAATTTGTTAACATTGTCAATTGTGCTAGTCGGACTAATAGTAACTTTGTTTAATTTTTTTAACGCTATCCCAGATGGGTTTGTACCTCGAATTGGCATCAGACGAATGCCTTTTGTAAGATGTGCCTCGAAGATGAAACTGAGGCTCATAGTCCATGTGAGTGCCTGATATTCAGGTGAATCGGAAACTATTTCATCAGCGCTGAAGTTTAATGGCTGAACAGGTGTAATTATGTTTATAAGCATCACGGCAACGGAGTGTCATTTCCACTTGCACCACTCAGATTTGTACTTTTCAGGACGTCAGAGGGAAATGTTCCATATTAAAATATCAAAATAGAAACTGCTGATCACCATCTTCTCTTGTTGACAAGAGTAGTCGCCACTTTAAGACCGTGTTTAATTGTAGAAAAGAACTGATTCAATTGCCTCGAGTGGTAAAAGAGTAATATGTGACAGAATATGTTTTTATTTTTTAAGTAAAATATACAAAATTTCAAGACATATAGCTCATTCATGATTCTGGTAAATGGGCGTCTGGTATATGTAAGTCGACCTAAATTATAATTCGCTGTGAAAAATGAGGAAGAAAATTTGAAATAACAATAATATCCATAAGACTAAAGGACGAAACTTTTTTCGACTTAATCGTGTTTTAACTAACTAAATTTTAATTTACACTTTCGAGATTCAATGTCTACGTTTGTAAGGTTAGTGGGTTGGCGAGGCATGATAAACCTGTACACGCCAGACTCAGATCAATGTAGATCGTTTGTGATCATTCAATGTCTAATGACGGACAGTGACAGCTTAAACAAAGTCTAAACCTCGAAAAGAGCTTGTGAGTTAGATACCACTAGGAGTACCAGCCCAGAAGTCTAGAAATCCATTTAAAACAGTCGATAACTTCCTTGGTTTCTTTTGAAGCAGATTTTGATAGGCAGTACCTCATTTTGTAAAGTGGTTTTAATGAAATTTATCTCACAATCCCCAATGTCGCCAAACACAACGTTTCCCAGCAACACAAACAATCGAATATACAATCAAATTTCCAAGAGTAAAGTTCTCATGCATTCCTCTAAATAAATAATGTTTTAACAAAGTTTATTGTCATCGTGTTCCCTTTGCGCAATCGCGACCCTTAACAAATTTATTAAGTCTAATACTAAACGAATTCATCTAAATTGTAGTAAATCACACAATTATATACTGACTGAACATTTTGTATAATTAGTAGTTTAAAGTAAATTTAATTCAAAACCAAAACTCTCTTTGTCTTCACTAATAATAATAATAATTCTATTTGTTAAAATAAATAAAACCAAGAAGAAGACTAAGCAATTTAGATGGAAATCTGCATAACTATATTCTTTAAGAATGTGTGTATTTGTGTAGCAAGTAAAAAGAACTACGGTTGCTTTATAAATTCCTTCCTCTTCTGATTTAAAAAAAAAAAAAAAAAAAACACAAACAAAAAGACAATTTAAATTTATAGGAGACAAAACAAATCTCGACTTTTAACTGTAATACTGTAATATTTAGACGAACTAGTTATAGTTAGAAAAATCAATCCTTACTGATAGTAGACTTAAAAATGAATAAGAAATTTCTTTTTGGATGTTTAATTGCGTTACACTTTCTTCTCGTTTGTTTAATTGTGTAAAAGTGATTGTCAAAAATATTAAATATTAATATTAATAATGTGCAGTGAATTTAGAGTATTTTACTTCCTAGAGAAGTGTCCTCCCATGTTTCACTGTCCCTTTTCATCGTGTGATCAATGGTAAAGGAAACTTTTTTCAATTATATAAAATAAAAATATGTATGTATATTTACTAGAGACGTGTAAACTGTAAATTAATAATTATTCTATTCTTTTTCTCATTCCGGCTATTTAAAAACAAAGTGTATTCTTAAAACATAACATAAAAAAAACACACTCGTTTGTGAATCTAATTTTATTCATAAATCTAAACAATTTATCATTCCAATAGAGAAAATTTACTTCGATATAAGCAAGTGGGTGAGAATTCCCCTAAAATTAAATTACTTTAAAAATATTTAATGTAAAAAATAAACGTCGAATTGAATAATGAGAACAACCTACGCTCGCCAGAAACAAAAAAAAAAATACTATTGCAATGATTGTTTCCTCTTATTTTATGCGAATCAATCATTCAATGTGTGGTTCCAATGGCGCAATATTTTAAGAAATCAAATAAAATTAATAATGCTATTTCAATGCAATACTTTCAACGAGTGTAAAATTTAAATACGTGTAGTTACACAATTTGTTTTTGTATGTAGGTATTGCGTTGTTTCGTTAATAGATATGCTGCATTAAATGTAAAAATTTGTTTATTTCAGTTAGTTGTAAAATATTTTATTCGAACATTATTTTCTAATATTTTAAACAAATTCAATTACACATACATAATAGCAACACTTATGTTATTAGTTTAAACGAGATAACAAAAAAGTGTAAACAAAATATAAAGACTGCTGTGATTTAAAAATATAAATAAACATATACCAATATTAAAAAAAAAAAACAAAAACAAAACAAGAACAAAAAGCTTTGAACTTATTTTATTTATTCTTCCACTATGGAGGCACGATCTTGTAGCGGCTTTCGTTATCTCGAAATAAAATATAAAACGATTCAGATCCGAATAGTTTTATTGGTATCTGACAAACACTCAAAAGTTAATTGTCATACAATTGTAGTGTCCTTCCATTCATCCTGAAAAAAGTAATCTAAAAAAAGGAGGTAACTCAAAGAAATGGTAGCTGAGAAATTATATTTCAATTTGTCGACAAGTGATAATAAGGTCAGCATTGAATGTGTAGAAAGAAATTTAATTTAATTCTAAGTACCTCTTTACTCTAGAAAGGTAACCAAACTTGAGGACGCTGATCTTTTGTCCTGCGGTGCTTTTCCGAATGGACTCAGGCTCCAAGAAATTTCGTAGAATCTTGGGCTTGATGGAGGCGAACAAATGTCCTGAAAGGTTTCTTTTGCAAGAGATGTAGCTGACACTGTGCATGTGCACATATAGCTGCTGATAGAACCGTCAAATAGTGCACAATCTGTAAATCTACGATCTGGAATAAACTGATGTTCCCATGCGTCTGAAGATCCGTACAAAACGCCTGCACTGTGTATTTCATGTGCGGTCGTAACTCGCTCTCTTTCTGTCTTTACCAACGTATACGTCCTAGTCAACTTCTGTTCGCCTAACCAGATCACACTTTTCGCAACGCTTCCGTAACATATTTACCAGTTCAATTCCCAGGTCCAGGTTCTAACGAAGTTTCTCTTCAAAAAATAAATCACCATCAATTAAACCATTTTTAAAACATTTGTAAAACAAATTATTGCTGTAGACATAGCAGTACATGAAATATTTATTTTTATTGCAGCATAGAAAGTTGACTGTATATTCTACTACATTACATAAGTATAAGGTATACAAATTTACTAATAAAAGTGTCATTACTGATACACTACACAGGTAAAAAAAAAGGATTACAAAATGTATTTGTTGTTCAAATTGTAAAAGTTTAGTCTAACAAAAAAGTTTGCGATGACATTTTTTTTTTGTCCCTTCGACTTCGACACGCAACCGTCAAATTCCAGATGAAGTCAAAGGTATCCGCATTTAAAGTTGGGTGGGATTATGGTGTGTCCAATGTACATAGTGTGTGCCCTTGGGAAGATAATTAAGAAGGTGCCATGGGTCTCCCTGATTATTGTTGCGTTTTAGTTATACTATTTTATTTCGTATAATCTAAAGGAAAACCACGTAAAAACATGAAATGTTGGATGACTTTATTGTTCGTTGGTTGGAATTTAACTTCAGTAACTTGATGCAACTGCAAAGAAATAAAGTGGAAGCAAATTCAGTTAACGAAAGTAAACATTGGCTGTTTGCGTAGCTGAAAAAAAATGTATATCTAGCAATAATTGTTTATATTTTGTGCTTGCAGGTACTACGAACAAAGGCAATCGATAACTTTTTGTTTAAATAACCTAATGCAATCAATGACTTAATTCATACGTCTTAACTGCTCTATTCAACTGTTGTGGATTTTGAAAGTGTTTAGTAAGTGGTTGCTATTTTATATGTCAACATTTATGTACCCGCACCATTTTTATTCAAAGTATTGATATTGAGTACTCAAACTGACAGCAGTTTTTTTGTATGTTAATACTCGGTGTAACTTTGAGGAAAGGCTGGAAGACAAAAACAACTTCGAGATAAACAATCTTAGCGGAAGTAGCAACCTAAACAAGGCGTGGCCAAAACATCTAGCTAGAAGTTGCTTTGTCGCCGCCCTTGCCTCTTACGGGATTAAGATAAATGTTGATGAAAGGTTTTTGTCGCCCTTTACACTCATTTCTATTTCGACAAATGTTTGCTTCGATGGAAAATTACTGATTTCTTCCAATCTTTCAACACATTTAAGTCACAAACACGAATGTTTGGGAGAAGCTAGCACTAGCACTGTATGTAGGTGAACTTTCCACTCCTACCAATACCGCAAGGATCTATTTCAGTTTGCCTAAATTATAGCAAAGAATATAACAAACAAAGCAAGTAGGAAGGGTGTGGGTGTGGTTGTGAACCAAATAGTGTCTCGTGAATGTTGAGTATTAACAATTCCAACCTGTATGGTAACTACAGTCTACTTGCTCGGCGCAGCAGCGTTTATAGTATATAATTAGCCAAATGAATGTGATTAAAGAAGTACGAAAGGTAAATGTCCCTTAGCACTTAAAATGTCCTGCAAGCACGTAATACATGCTAGCCAAGAATATTTGAAATGGCCTGTTGGAAGCTAACCGTTCGTGTCAACTTATGTCAGCTCATAATTTCTCGCTGAGCATATAGACTCAGCATAAACACATTCATATCTAATGAAAACTCTAATTTAATGAGACAAAAAGTGTCAAAAGTCTGCATAATTGAATTGAATGCCAGGTAGAATAAACACGAATTCCCTATTTGCACCCTAATCAATCACCCTTGACGTGCTGCAATTATTCCTTATTTTTCCACACACTAAATGTGTCAAATAAATGCCATCAATAATAATAATCAGCTTTACTCGCTGTTCAGCTGTACACTCTTTCTTCAAATGAGAACTCATTTTCACAGTAGGTCAGCGGAGAAAGCACTACAAAGAAACAACACTATTTCCACCCCCTGCATAAATTAGGTCTTCTTCCGTTTGTCTTTGTGAAAAACGATTTTAGCTCAAACTTCCTCAGAATCTAGGCCAGAGTGGACTTAATGGCATTTAAATTACCCGCCTTTGTGGGGCGAACTTAACAACTTACCGGTTTACTTGGCCCTTTCGCGGCGTATCGTAGAAGCTAAGTAACACGCCAGCACTATTCCAAGAATTTGTATGAATGCAATGCCGATTCCAACCCCAATCAGAATGACTGCATTTTTATCGATACGATCCTTCAGCTTGCCCACACATCCATCCTGAAAGAGGAAACAATAAGACGAATTCTAGAAAAAAGCGTCAACTCACTTGAAAGTACTTGTCCTTTCCCAAAGGAGCTGCGTCAGCACAGTTGCCCAGAGCTGCGTCAATGAATTCCGGTCGGCAACAACTTGCTCGTAGTGTCTTATTTCGACTGATGCCACGCCAATCTGATGGGTTATCAACACCACAGCACATCAACTTTCTTTGGATGTTGTCCCAAGCCTTCAGATCTTCGTCATTCGACCGCTTTATAGAGTCCATCAGAGAGTTCTTCAGAACCATTTCCAGGTCGGATTTGAAGACTATCGCTGCTATGCCAACGGCCAGCTCAATTATGAAGACAACACCAAGCAGCACGGCATACTGTTCACAGGAAGAATGTATGTATTTATCGCTCAATGCCTATACAATTGATGATGTTTTACCGTTATGAGGAGTGATGGCGACTCCTTAATAGCACCGAAACATCCAAGGGATGCGATTAAGAAAATAATAGTTCCGGTTACAATGAGTACTATTGGGGGCGCCGTTACGTTGCCCTCGATAAAATGGTTGAACTCGTTGACGTCAGCTAGTACCACAGCGCCGGCTATTAAGATGCCAAGACCCGATATCTGAAAAGGAATCGATATCGATTAAGCCGCAGCACACAGTCAACTGCCACGAAGTACATAAATAAATTTGGTGTAATTAGGTTTGAATAGTAAATTTGTGTACAAATTGTTATCGCTTGATAAATATCAAATACTGTTTATGTCAGCAAATTACTGTAAGTACTTACGCCAAGAGGGCGACCCAGAAATCAGACAAGAACAAGATATTGGTCTGACAATCGGTGAAAAAAAAACGCTCGGTAACCTCTAAAAAATATAATCGGTTCAGAGTAATGAATATGTGGACGTTTTTAAAAGACCCGCGGACAACTTCACTTTTTAGCAGAAGGTTTTCAATTTTAAATCTAAGCTCTGCAACAAACATCACTTTTACGAATTTTTACTCTATCCTGTCTCTTAACCTAAAAAACTGCAAAGCAGAGCGCCATCGAGACCATCTACAGACTCTTATTTTGTTTTCACTCAACAAATTCTTTGTAGAAAGAATATACAAAACTGTAAAATATATCACTCTTTTCCATACTTGGTTTCACCACAAAGTTATTCTGTTATTTCTGGATTACTTTCGGAGGTATTATTGCTAACGATTCAGATAACTTTTTTATTAAAGTTAGCTCCAATGGACTTGCGTTGTTTTATTGAAAGCTCTGCACGGTTTTTTTGCTATCATCATCAGGGGTATCTCAGTATATAAATGTCATTTAGATTTTCGAAAAAAAAAAAATCAAACTACAATTAAATTCTGGTTTTAAGGCAAACGTTGGATTTTAAAAATGTTGTAAAGTGTAAAGTCTTCCGCGAGCGAAACCAACAACCCATCATAAAAATGATTATGTGTGAAATGTCTGATACATGTGTTGACCTGAATAATGCGTTGCATTAACAGTGAATGTATGGAAATGACATTTGACACTTAACAGGCTTTTCAGATTTAATATATTAAATTCCTATACCATATCCATCGATTAATGTTACCTAAAATAGAAGTTAACTGCCTTACCATAAGGATTACTAATAAAACGAACGTAGGTTCGGCCAAATATAAACCGAATGTCGTGTCCAAATATATTATGAATGTCGGTTTTAGACTGTTCCCACGTCAAGTCGATTTCTCAAGGCAACACCATACCAATTCTGAGGGAAGGGAGTTTATCATGAAATCATATTCTCAAAAACTTGCCAACGCTGATAATAATAACAATTGGCCGAAAATATACAGAATGGAAACAATATAGTCAACGTTGTTTTGTTTTATTTTCACAGTAAAGTAAATAACTCTCTTTTTAATTACTTTTTTACTTCAATAAAATTCACCGTAAATACATATGTACCCTTACGTCATTTTTGGGATGGGTAGAGATGTTCAGGTCGGGTAGCACTGCCAAAACACAATTAGTGCTTGTGAGTCTTTTAAATATCACAATTCATGTGACCTGGCTGTCGGTGTGTATATAGTTAGGCATGTTATAGTACTTCCTGAGCCAAAATGTTCTGCTAAATGTCTTAAATGCTAAACATGCAAAAAGTACGGAAACGCATTGAACCACAAAGTATCAAATCACTTGTGCCCTAAGTTGCAAAATATTTGTAAAACTTTAATTAGACCTACAAAATTCAAATGCTTGAACTCTGTCACCCGTTTTGAAGTTTCCATTTTTCTTGTAATTTATCTTTCAATTTTTTTAATTTATTCAGTGGATTTGTGGCTCCTTTGCACTGTTGCCTATTCAAGTTTAAAAAATTAAGCTTGCAAAGAGTACCAGAGTAAGATTTGACATATGTCAGTTAGAAGTATACTATAATCAAATAGCTGAAACAAACAAGATATGCATTAATTTTTATAAAAGATAACTGTTTTTCTCTAATTTTTTTGTTTGGTACCTTCTTTCAAACTTTTGCGTACAGGAACAGAAATAAATTCAGTAATCTAAATATCGCAGTGGCTTAAGAACCATTTTAAACAAAAAATGTTCATCGAAATCTGAAGAGTAAATTTTTACGTCAACTACTGGTTGTAGACCTAAAACCCTCAAAAGTTGTATTATTGAGGTATATAGATTTGCCGATAAAGTGAAGTAAGTTTAGCGTTCCGGTCCATCAAAAAAAATATAATTATTGTATTTATTTATTATATAATTAATAATATTAACAAAAGAGACGCGAAGAAAGGCTCCTTAAAAGAATTCAAGACATTGAGAGATGCTACTCCAGCAAACACATTCACTTTTAATAAAATTTAAAAATGTTAGCTGAAAATATTTAAAATAAGAATAAACGTATTCTTTTGGTAGGGATGTTTTGAAATTGTTTTTGGACGTGTTTCAAAAGAAGTAGCTGAAATGTTTTACTTTGTAGCACCAAATAAAAATAGAAATTCCTAAGACCTCCCTATTGAGCTTTCAAATTTAAAGTTCGCAGATTCTGTCAGAGATTAGCACCACGTTTTTCCCACATGAACCACGTAGTAGACATGCATGTGCTTTATGGAACCTGTCATAAATCACTGCGCTGAAGTTGAAAAATGTTTTTTCCCTCCTTGCACGAAGCCATAACTCCACACACTATTTCTTTTTTTTTCCAGTTTATTAAAAAAAATACTCACAGCAAAAATAATATTAAATCCAAAGAGGATATATTTAATCGTGCTCATTCCACAGGACCTCATTTTAATTTTCATTAAAAACCGTTGACACAGATTTCAAAATAAACAACCAAAATACTTAGTTGAACTAAGATAATTATTTAAGGGTTTCTGCCAAGCACTAGAAATTCTTGCAGTCCGTTCGAAGTCGCGACTCTAATTCAACTGACCACTGTTGGACTCGAAATGTATTACCTGAGCGTCGGCACGGAAAAGCTAATGACCAGCAACAGTGAAGGAAAAGTAGAAAAGTAGTAGAAAAGTAGTAGTAGCCCACCAACACAAATATTGGTCAGTCTGGGGGTTAAAAGGAATAAAAAAAAATTGTCAAAAGAGTGTCATAGGGGGTTGATCCGATGAATGGAACTTACGAGTATTCCATGTAATTCGATGGTATGTAGATTGTAGGGTACCCCACCCTCTGAGCTGATGGAGGTGTACATAATTACTAAATACATTTTCGAGCGGTTACTGGCAGAGTTTTCAAGTGGTCGAATTTTGGCATTTCACAAACATAAGCTGACATGCAAAAATAAGTTCTTTTCGGTATCTAGAAAATCGCAGGAAAGCAATTAATTTCAGTTCTTATATTAATTGCATGGCGTTAAGTACAGTTATGTATATTATTTCTTGGAAAATATTATACAGAATGGAAAAGCATTTGTCAAAGGTCAAGAAATGGTGGATAATTTGGATACGTAGGTTCACTCAATAACGTTCTAAGCAGTTAAGTGAAACGTAGATAACTTGTGTATACAAAATTGTTTAACCTTACTTGTATTAATTTGTTGTTTTCCTTTCGTCCATAATAAAAATGGTGCAAACAAAAGCTTGAGAGAAGTTAAAACGATATCAGCGATCGCGTTTTCCATTTTTCAGTGCAACACGTAAAATTATTGCGAAACGGTTTGTTCAAAAACCAATGGCACTAGGCGTATTTTTTTTAACATATGGATTCTGAAGTTTGTTAGACATGTCTCTAATCATCTAGCGGTAAAGAGGGACTTAGCACATTTAATCGTATATGCATTTAGTACACCAATCCTTGGTTTCATCGACATTCTTCAAGCTTGTCAGACAAATGTCAGCAAATTTTAACCTTGCTCCAGCTTTTTAAAAAACATTTACTTAGATGTCCGAAGCTGCAATTGTCTTGCCCAAGTATGAAGCTTATAAACAAATTCGGACTTAAAAATATGCTACTACTGTTCTTTATAGCAATAAATTTCCGCGAAGCGTATCTAACATAAATAATTTCCGGGCCTACTGTTAAAGCCAGAAAGGCTTATGTCGGATTTGTGAAATTCGTATTGAAACTCCTTTCAATAAGACTATTGTCATGGAAATATTCAATATACCTTGCATTGCAAACACAAGTCGTTATTCGGTTTGCATTTGTTTTTCTTTTTTCGCCATTAGACCATAATATTCCATAAACAGATAAAAAAAAAATCCCACGATAATATAACACTGTCTATCCATAAAATTATTTATTATTTATTTGGAATACTTCACTTTGCGAACCAAAGAAATTTGGTCTTAAATAATACCTGCTAAATTTGTAAAATTAAAATTATTGCACCGTACTAATAACAAATTTTAGTCTCGACTTTAAATTTACGGAAGCTCACAATTGCGAAATTTGAATGGAAAATATAGCCACTGTGAGCTACTCAAATTTAGAGTCGAAACTTAAAATGGTTATTGGTAAGGCCCATTGACTACAAAACCATTAAAAAAATAAGATAACTATATTGGATAGCGCCCGCTTTGCTTTCACATTCAAATCAGACTTACTCAATATAAGAACGCTCTTAACTTAAGGAGTGAGAGGACCACTCATAAGTCTTTTTATCACTCACAAACAGACGCCATTATTCGTTGAGAATAAGTTTATGAAGCTCGTAGTTTAAGATCTGTTGATGAATGTTGGCATTGTCTTTTTTGCTACTGAATAGATTTTTAAATTTGAACCGACTCCGAAGTATGACCTTGAAGAGTCGAACTCAAAAAATTCCGTACGCTTAAATAAATCTCTTTTGCACCAACTAGAAAAAGTAAAAAAAAATGCGTATACGCACCGTTGCCCCGAGGACTATTATTTGCACAGATTTTGTGTACACCTTCGCCGATGTTTTTTTTTCTGTTAAAAGCTTACAAATGTGGTGTTCGATTGCTGAGGTGCTATCATAATTGAAACAGCATGTTCATGTTGCTTCTTCGGCATACAGTCTGATGTTTCATGGCCGTAGTAAATCGAAAGCAGAAATCGATTGTTTTCAGCTAAAATTAGTTTTCAAACTCTTGAATGAAAAATGTTATAGTTTCATTGATATCCCACTTAATGTATCTTGCCGGTTAGACACGATCAGTTAAATCTATCGCCAGTGTCAGTAATTGTTGGCCTATGCTGCATTCTTATAAATGTACACCTTTTATCTGGTTCCATTGGTCTTGTTCTAAGTTCAAATTATTTCTAAGTTCATAGGTCTAATAAATGTTTCCGTTAACGAAATATATGCAGATGTGATCTATAAACTTATTTTTAGGGCCAGAGCTCATATTATCTGCCAATCACGGATATCCTTAACACCATAACCATTTTCTTAGAAGGCACTTGGTCTAAGTTTCTCTTGCTTTCGAAAGGAGGTCGAGCAAAAAACTAAGTAATATCTAAAATTAGTTTACCGGATTTGTTTTACTTCGACATCCTTCTGGCAATGCCTAGCAACCTCTGCTTTGGTAGTGGAAAATATTTTGCATTCGCTTTCCCTTTACAGGTGGCCCAACACCCCAGTTGTACTGTTTTCTTTGGCTATTCTTTCGAATCCCTTACCGAAGCAGGTCAGGTGAGTGACCACTCATTCAATTTACCGTTGAACTTTGGAAAATCTAAACATCATAAATAATAAAGAGACCATGCAGAGTATAGGCAACCATTATTGGAATTTGGGACTCATTATATAAAGCTTGTTATTCAAGCAGTCGACTGAATTAAGAACTGAATTCAGTGACCAGTGACCTCTTAGCAAAATCCCAATTAATTAAATTGCATGATTTGGAAAAATATAGCCCCACCTTCTCGTTAGTAAATACCTAGGAATTGTTAAGGCTCTTTTGTTTAACCTATCAAATTACCAAATGTACTTATACAAGCTGTTCCATTGACTGGATGTGTCGAATTAGACATCATTACCGACATCAAATTCGGTGTTGAAATTTGGCCTGGAAAATTAAAAGAGGGTGAATATCCTTTTTTAGGGTTCCGTAGCCAAATGGCAAAATACGGAACCCTTACGGATTCGTCATGTCTGTCTGTCTGTCCGTTCGTATGTCACAGCCACTTTTTTCCGAAACTATAAGAACTATACTGTTGAAACTTGGTAAGTAGATGTATTCTGTGAACCGCATTAGCATTTTCACACAAAAATAGAAAAAAAAACAATAAATTTTGGGGGTTCCCCATACTTAGAACTGAAACTCAAAAATTGTTTTTCATCAAACCCATACTTGTGGGGTATTTATGGATAGGTCTTCAAAAATGATATTGAGGTTTCTAATATAATTTTTTTCTAAACTGAATAGTTGCGCGAGAGACACTTCCAAAGTGGTAAAATTTGTATCCCCCTCCCTGTAACTACTAAAATAAGAGAATGATAAAACTAAAAAAAATATATGATGTACATTACCATGCAAACTTCCACCGAAAATTGGTTTGAACGAGATCTAGAAAGTAGTTTTTTTTAATACGTCATAAATCGTAAACCGCAATTTACCTTTCATTCAATCAATTCAAATATAAAAATGAAGGGTTCCGTAGCAGCCTATATGGGTTCGCAAATAGTTAGATTTAAATCCCATCATTTAGGTACCTAATTATAATGTTTACTTATCAATAACTTAATTTTAAAAAAAATACACTATTAGCTGTTTTTTTATTATCAGCTATGATCCATATAGATCATCGATTTACATGCACCTACAAAAACAGCACTCATGATCCTGCTTTTCATCGAGATCAAGAATCATGATCTGAACACTATTTCTACTATTTCCCACTATGTGGCTTGTTTTATTTTTAAAGGTTGGTGTGCCCCTAAGCTAGTAGACGTCAAATAGCATACAAAAATTTGACGTTACTGCTGAGTAACGAGTTGATAACTTTTACGCAGTGCTCATTAATACGGGGTCAATAAATCAATTTCAGAAATCTTTTGTAAATATTGCTCATGTGTTGCATATTTGAACATAAAATACTAAATTTGTTTCACAAAAATATATTTGAAAAGAAAAATTATGCAAATTTGATTCAAATATGGTAACACCCACGACATTGCAAGTGAAATGACATGTGCCTTGTGTGACGTCACGTTGAGAAGAATATTTGCAATATGGCTGGTGGCAATATGAAGTTCGAAATACCCTGTATTATCTGTATTGTTTTTGAAAGCAACTGTTGGCACCATTCCAAAATTAAACTTTTCAATGATCCGTTTTGTTTTATTTTTGTGATCTAATCCGGATAAGATCACCCTGATAATAGAAAAAACAGCTATTATTAAAACATCGATCAAAGTTACAACGAACTACAAGAACTTTTATATTATGTTACTTGCTGCTACGGAACCCTTCATGGCAATCAAGGAATTGCTCCAGATATAGGAATATTTTTTGGTTTCTTCGAAAGAGTTTGTACCAAGGTTGAGGGATGAGCAGTGGGGCTTTCTTTCGGACAAACAATTCAAATAAATAGCAGAAGTACACAAAAGTCGCTTACAAGTACGCATATAGGGCTTGGATACATCCACCACTTCATTCTTTTTTATAGACCTTTTGAGAGGGGGTTACTGGGGAAAATTGATACCCCTAAATAAAGGAGCTTACTCCAGCTCACCTAAACTACTTCGTTGCTTGAATAGTTGTTAGGGACTAGAGTTAAAATAAATATTAACAGAATTACAAAAAAGAAACCAACAACTTGTGTGTCGTGATACATAGATGAATGAGCTCACCCTAGGTTTCCTGAAAAAATAACAGGCCACCAAAGGCGCTATTTAGCACAACTATTACTGACCCGAAATCACGCAATTAATACACAGTTGGAAGTGGCACAGAACAATGTCCTTGAGGGTTTGCTAGTTGCGGGGTTGGGTCAACATGAAAGAAAATTGACCCAAATTCTTAGAAGAGCTGAATGTTTTTCCAAATAAACCGCTAATCGAAAATCACCTAGCTCTGAAAAACCACAAAATCTATCAATAGTGATTAAGTCGGTAGTTAAATCAGCCGATTGCTTATTTAATCCAAGAAAGGTCATATCTAAAGGATTGAATACAATTACCACAACTACATCGGTTTGTATTCGTTGTGAAGGTCTAGTTCATGTTTGACATGAAGCTTCACAGAGGTTATCGACTTTAGCGAACCTAAAAGCTATGGCTGTCTAACTGCGTGATTATACATATCGATTATTTCCCTCACAACGAGTTCGAAATTTGTTGTGCCATTCGGTCTTTTGTGATTGAATGGAAAGTAGTTAAGATTAAAGCCTCTGTAACTGCTGATAAGCAATGAGGTTATTTTACTGCACAGGGACCTTTATAGGCTGTTGGCTCTAATAAATGGGTAATGGATATCGTAATATTTTTCTCCGCGGTGGTGAATTAAAGTAAATTGCGACAGGAGTCTCTCTATAAAGAAGCAAGTCCTTAAAGAGAACTCGAATTTGAAACAAGTTTTGGTTACACTTTTAAGCCGTTATTCGAATGAAGCCAAAGTTTCAAGTCAGTTATGCACTTGAGCATAATTTTATCGTGCAAAATATTTGCTTTTTCGCTTGTAACTTTTAACTTTTCTCTTGTTATGTTAACCTTTTGACCGAGCAAGTTTTTAATATTCTTTTTATCTGTCAAATTTTTGCTTTTGACAAATTAATCAGTACAATACCAATAGCCAAAATGGGGGTTACTACTTACTCGTTACTTGTTATTTCTCGTTTTATATTTTCCTATCACATTTAGTAGAACGTGTATGCGTGTTGTGTTCGTTGTCAAAAATTCAGCTTTAGTTTGATTAAAGTTTTTGTTGTCGGCAGCTGAATCTTGGTCGTAAAGTAGTTTTTGGTAGTAGTTTTTATCTTGCTGGCTGAAACAGTCTTCGAGCAGTTCTAATTATGTCCGTGAGCGAAGAATTAATCACGGTAGGTGTCTGAGTAGTACTCGCTCACCGAATTGGTAACTCGGTTCCTGAAAGACGAATATCAGATCCTTTGACAACAGACTTTATAAGAAAAGCAGTATTTTGCATATGGGCTTTAAGTTATTTGTCACGGACCAGTAGCTGCAGTAAGAAATGATTGCAGAGTCGAATGTTGTGTATTTATGGAGTTCTTTTATTAAATTCGTAATTCTTAACTTGTAACAAAATAATAAAAAAAAAAAAACAGTTAAAAGGCAATCTAATACTTCACATTTATAATTCTCAGCATTTGCACCATCAATTACAGGATAGCCTTCACAAGTGAAAGGATTGCAACCACGAAGATGGAGGTCTGCCATTTAAGGGTACTTGTTGATCCGTTGCATAAAGGTAATTCATCCAGATCCGATCTAACCAAACGATATTCAATGAAAAGTCCGAAACAATTTTTTTATTTTACATTTAGACGAAAAACATTTATTGGTTAAAAAAAAATGATGGCAACACCAGAAATGTAGATAGTGTCAGATTTATATTTAAGCGTACCCCGTAGATTAAGCAATTTTTGTTTAAGACTAAATGAATTGTGGTGAAAACAAAGTTATACACAAAGAGTGCCGATTAGCAAAACAGTGATCACAACATCGATATTGACAAATATGGTTAAAAGTTAAGCCTTGACTAAAACTAAACACAGAGATTCAAAAACAGAGGGTATTCGAGGTGTATGGGTATAGAATCGGTAAATAACAAAAGTAGGGAAACAGGAAGCTTTACTTGATTCCGATGACGCCGCATCCGGCACGGCCACCGGCGTTACCAGTTTTCTTTGAATCCGTGTGATTGGTTTTGCCCAAGTCGTCGACTCCCTCGTGGATGACAAGACCGCGTCCAATTATTGAGAGCTTGCCGGTCAATGTGATGACACGATCGGTAAGAGTTGTGTCCACGATGCCATTCTCGTCGGCCAAAACATTTCCCAAATCTCCAACGTGTCGAACCTCATCCTCAGGAGCAGCGTGATCAACCTGTTGGCAAAAGAATGGTCTTTGTTAAAATTTAATCAAGCTAGTTTTTATATTATATTAATTTGTTCTGGGCACTCATTCCGTAACTTTTCAGACGATTATCGTCGAAACGATAAACCTCCAAAACTAGCAACTAAAGGCTAAAATTACAAGTTTGAGAATTCATTTTCCGCAAATATAATCAAACCTGACGTTTGTCAAAAAAATTCGAGCAGAATGTGGCTTATTTTGGTGATGAAAGTTGCAAAAACGATGTCGTTTAGACGATCGTTGAAATACGGAAATTGTCCCCTATTGATATTGTTATAAAACTTAATATGCACCAAAAGAAAAATGGTACCCTTTAGGAACCACTTTATTTTCACACATGAACCAATATGACTAATTCATTTTTGTGTAAATTACATTTTTCAAACTAATTATGCTAATAAAATAATAAGCACATAATAAAACTTTTATCTATTGTCCCGTATCTAAAGAACGTTTAAAAAATGAAAGCATACTGTTCTGAGAAAGTTTGATTGCGGTCCTTGTAAGACATGTCAAAAATTAAGGTGGGTAGTTGTTAGAAGGTAGGCACCATCGCGCACGGGCATTTTTGCAAGAGACGGGACAGAGAGATCCGTTTGTCCGCAGTCAATGCTAATAAAGTGTCATGGATGCTTTACCTATGACTAAATATACGTAAACCGGAAAGAAACACAAGTTCCGGCGACCAGCATCTCTACAATCACTTGAAAACATTTCTATTTCTGATTTAAGACATGTGAAATAAGAGTGGTAATTAGTTTCAGTAAAATTAAACCAACAATACATCAATCAGTTATACGAAATAAATAAATAATTGTCTGTTCATCACTTCCGGAAGCCATATTGTTTTATAGGAAAGCGAAATTTCGTAAGCCATCGCTATAAAAATATCAACATACATATTCCCATAATTCCTAGCACGTAAACAATATGGCCGACCAAAAAACGTGTCACGTTTTTTTGCGTGTTAGGTTATGCCGTCCCTTTCAGTCACACGGCTATTTAGTATTAAGAGTAGCATCTCTTTAATCTTCCGTGTTAGGAATGTTTGACCGTGTGAATGCGGCATAGTTATGAAACCGAACGGTAGGAAGTGATTATGAAATAAGCCGGATATAATCTATATATGCCACACGGTCTCTTTTTCAAGTACATATCAATATTTTTTTAAATTTCGAAATTTCTTAAGAATTGATAGTCTCACATTTTTTTGCGAATACCTAAATAAATTGCTGCTGTCACTTTAAATTTAACTTATTCAGCACTGACTCGAATTTAATTATTTCTTAACGTAAAGTCAAATTTAATGCTTTATTTCTAATATGAGTCGATGTGTAAAGGCCGATGGTGCAAATCCAAATGTCAAAATATAAGAATGAAAATAATTCGTTTATTAAATAGATACCTACCAAGCGACTGATTGAGACAAATAAGTCAGAGACTAAATAATCTAAACATGTGGTCTGTTTCTTTGCAAACAAATTTTGCGTAAGATATACCTACTATTCAAGCTTCGGCTAAGAGGCTACAACTTATTTCCTATCTGACAGGACTGTTTTCTTGAGGTTCGATCTCAGCAAAGCAAAGTAAAGTAGGATTTTCAGCACGAAATTACAACAACTACGCTCTACTTGACACTTCGAGGAATCACAGTAGTTTTTGTAATTGCGTGCTGAAAATCCTACTTTAGTTTGCTTTGCTGAGATCGAAGCTCAAAAAAACAGGCCTAATAATAAAAAAATGCTTGTTACAGAGATTTTGAATTTTAAATCGATGTCGAAAGAATCTACATTTGTTTTACGACACAGATGCTTGATGGCCATATTTTCAACAAAATAAACTCCGCCGTCAGCATTTAATTTAAAAGTTGTTTTGCAATCTCTTCTTAGAATATCCCAATAAGTGCAAAGGCAAGAAGTGTAAATCACAGTTATATGAATGTAATATATTTACTTTGTTGCCAATTTAGTATATTTTTATTTTACATTATTTATTCCTGTGTAACTGAAAACAAAATCGAATGGTTAAATTAATAAACAGTAAATGCAATTAAATTCTTGCTGATAAGTCAACTTGAAATCTATTCGTCGATTTATACAGATTATTAGTCAGAAAAATAAGTCCAACGAACAAATATTTATGGGTACTTTTACAAAACCAAAAAATACCCACCTTATCTGGATTGTAGTGGCCACCAGTGCTGGCACATCCATTAGTTAAGTCTCCCTTTTCATGCACATGAAATCCATGTTTTCCTGGTTCCAGTCCGGTTATATAAACTCGAACGTAAACATTTTCACCGCAGGCGTTCTGCGTAAATGTGACGTTGCCTTTAACTTTACCTTCGCTTCCTGCAATGCTGGCGACGGCCACGATTGGAGTTTGCTTTTGCTGAACGCGACAAAAAAAAAACGTAATATGTTAATAAATTGCTTGCAATCAGTTAAAGTCACCTACCTCAGCTAAAGCTGCTACAGCACCAAAGGCCAAAACTGCCACCACAAATTGTACGGACACCATTTCTCTGTAAAAACGAAAATAAAATCTTGATTACGAAATTTATTGATATTAAAAATGTGTCTGTGTCTTCGCAGCGGTTCCCTCTCAATCGCAGTGACAACAAAACGAGTCTCAACAAAATCAACGCAGCAATCGTAACAACGGCGCGGCACCACTCAGCACTCGAATGCAATCAACGTCATCGGAGCCGTCCATTCTCCCGCTCCAAGGGTGAAGAGGCGGACTGAGTCTCGCTATAGCTTATAGCTGCTATCTCTGCGTGATATCAAAGGTGAGATCTGCTAAAATCCACTATCCACATGAGGTTTTCATTGAATAGCCCCTCCACCAAATTGTATCACTCACTAATGAGGGGGTCTCGGTGGCAGGTCGGCAATTGAATCGAATCATAACTAAAAATTAAGTTACATAAATGGGTCATGGCGGAGGTGCCCATGATCGGTCGTCCGTCATAGGCCTGAAAACGAGCGCTTCACATTCATTGTTGGCTACAAGTGTTGGTGTATGGGCTTTGCACGTTTTGCGATTAGCAATTTATACGATAAAGTCGCGTGTGCAGGTTTGCTCGCTTCTTGATTGTGTTTTTTTTTTAAAACGCTATTGTTGTCATCGTCAGTACTTAGTATGGATAAAAATTCATATACGAAAGTCACAAGACAATTGTGTCAACAACCGCTGGGCCAAGGCACTTCTGGGCTCAGATTAAAGTAGATTTGTGATACTTTTATTTTTATAAATATCGCAGGGAAAACTATATACATATTTGTATATTTATATGTTTTTGGATATGACTTCGTGCCATAGACGGTATGGCACTAATTTTGTTTTTTTTTGCAAGTTTTTCTTTTCCGTTTCTGCTTTTTAAAAAAGTTCATGCCAGAAGCAAAAATTTGTTCAAAAAACGCCCCCAAAAGTGAAAAATACCTCAAATAAAGGAAGCCGCACATGCGAAATAAACAAAAATATCGAAAATCCTTGATTTCATCTGGTAGACTATTTTAGACCACGTCACACCTAAGGTAGAGGCGGCGGAGAGTTATTGTTACATTTATGCAGTCACAGCATCTTTTCCGCTATTTTTGCATTTTTATATGTCAAACAACATTAAAAAAAAAAAATACTTCTTTCATCAGACTGTGTCTTCAGCAGTTATATGCCCTCCTCTTATATACGGTTTAACAAAAAAAAATAATGGGCAAAATTCTTCATACAAGACACTTTTGCTGTGAAACATAATCATCTCGCTCTTTGTACCGTTCCGCAATTATAAAGGGTGATTTTTTAGCTGGTTTGGTTTTGGCAACACTGGTTTTGACAGCTGACGTGTGTTTAGTACCTTGTGTCACTGTCAAACAGCTTCAGTTTGGTTTGCAATTTAACCATGGATCGTCTTACAAATGAACAACGCTTGCAAATTATTGAATTTTACTATCAAAATTCGTGCTCGGTTCGAAATGTTCATCGCGCGCTGCTTCCATTTTATGATCGGCATTCTCGACCTTCTGAGCAGTCTATTCGGAAGATTGTGACCAAATTTCGCACCAAATTTACTTTGTTGGACATTAAACCACCAACACGTTTACGTACTGTGCGTAGTGAAGAAAATCTTGCGGCCTTATCAGCTAGTGTGACAGAAGACCGCGAAATGTCGATTCGGCGCCGTTCCCAGCAGTTAGGCCTTTGTTACAGCACTACGTGGAAAATTTTGCGGAAGGATTTGGGCGTAAAGCCTTTTAAGATACAGCTGGTGCAAGAACTAAAGCCAGCCGACCTACCACAACGCCGAATTTTTGGTGAATGGGCTCTTGGAAAGCTGGCCGAGGATCCGCTTTTTTATCGAAAAATTGTGTTCAGCGATGAGGCTCATTTTTGGTTGAATGGGTACGTAAATAAGCAAAATTGCCGCATTTGGAGTGAAGATCAGCCAGAAGCATTGCAACAGCTACCAATGCATCCCGAAAAAGCCACTGTTTGGTGCGGTTTATGGGCCGGCGGCATTATTGGGCCATATTTCTTCAAAGATGATGCGAATCGCAGCGTTACTGTCAATGGTGAACGCTACCGAGCGATGATAACAAACTTTTTTTTGCCCGAAATGGAAGTTCTTGACTTGCATGATATGTGGTTTCAACAAGACGGTGCCACATGCCACACAGCACGCGAAACAATGGCGCAATTGCGAGGCGAGTTTGGTGAACAGTTAATTTCACGTTTCGGGCCGGTCAATTGGCCGCCTAGATCGTGCGATTTGACACCATTAGATTATTTTTTGTGGGGGTATGCCAAGGCTAATGTGTATAGGGACAAGCCCGCTTCGATTGACGCACTGGAAGCCAACATCCATGCATTCATTCGTGAGATACCGGCCGATATGTGTGAAAGAGTATGCCAAAATTGGACTCAGCGGATGGGCTACCTGAGACGCAGCCGCGGTCAACATTTGCATGAAATTATCTTTAAACATTAAATTGCAAGGTTCAAACTATCGATTCAAATAAATATTTCATTCATTTTTTCGAATTTTTTGTGTTTTTTTTTTAAAAAAAGTTCTACCTACCAACCTCTTAAAAAATCACCATTTACTTCCGGAATTTGTTAACATCGTTGCTTTATCTGCCTGTCCTAACAACTTCTGTTATTCAGTTAAAATAGCGAACAGTCTACTATAGTCTATAGGTTAGTAGACTTGCTTTCCATCAACGTCAATAGAGTGTTTCGTGAAACCCATCCTTTCACAGATGGGCTATCTTTTTGGTTAAAACGTCAAAAAAGCTTGTAGGATAAAGAAAGCTCGTTTGCAATGGCCAGAGTAGTGTTTTGTTCAAATATTGTTGAAAAGCGCACAATTTCCATTACTTTAACTTCCCAGCTATTACCAAATACGTTTGATAAACATCATTTTCCAATTCTATAATGGATTTATCTTGTTTTTTGCACTTTATTATATACTTTTCAGTATTGTTTTAACAAAATTATAATACAACCATATAAAATCTGTTCTGTTTTCCTACAAGTTTTTTAGCTGTCACTTGGCTTTTTCTTCTACGAGAATCCCATGATATTAGGAAAATCGAGAATAAAAGTTGACAAACAAACAAAAGCAAAACGAAATTATGTAGTAATAATAAAAGCCTGTTAAAAACAAAACGTTAGGCTAAAAGCTCCAACACAGCGGACATTTTTAAAGCAAATGCATAAACTTAGGGACAGAAACTTTGAGAAATAAAAAAATTTTCTAAATTGCGGAATTAAATAAATTCATGCCACGTCAACCCGTTAAAAAAAAAAAACAGAAAAGTTGCCAATCCAGCCACTTGTAAGCAAACTCCGAGTGATTATCAGGTATACCGTATACACCATAATAATGTGGATCAAAAGGCAAAATTCCTCGTCAATGTCACGGTCTAGTTGATGATTGTTGATTGACTTTTCGATGGTTAGAATTACACGGATCAGTGCAAGGCTGGTCTTTTGGCAAACAGGAGTGTCCGAAACATATTCCAAAAAAATCCGCGCAATTTTGCAAAAAAAAAAGTGAACTTAAACAATATTACCTGACTTAATAAATCGTACCACTGATAATTTGTTACCAAAATAATTCGAGTGACTTTATCTACAGCTCCTATCATTCAAAAAAATCATTTATTTTCAGTAGGCACGTACTGGCAATCTAGAATGCTTCTAAATATGTTTTTATCACTGCGAACAGTTAAGGCGGTATGATTTTTGAAATAGGAACACCAACAAAAGTAGGTCGTAACAGTCTCAAGTACCTGACTATGTGCTTAATAATAAACAACAACTAACAAGGGAGTTGCTTCAACGATATAAACATAGTAAAGACGCAACTGTCAGCTAAAATGTCGTGCAATGGAAACCTCAGAGTTAAGACCGGCAACTAGCTGAATCAACTTTAATCAGATGCATCTTCCTCGAATGCTAATGCATTATTCAACAGCAAAATGAATACCTTATCCAAATGTTTTTTTCCTTTCTTTATAAATAAAATCGATAAACAATTATTTTACTGTGGCATTAAAAACCAGTTTTGCTCTTCCCTCATGCCTCGGCAGTGGGAGACTCTAAATTTAACAACTAATTGCGACTCAACTAACAGAACTTCACTTTCGAAAGCCGTTATGAATCACGTTTCGAAATGCATTTATCCAAAATTTACATTTTATGATTACAAAAATAAATAACATAGGTATTTGTTTCAATATCCACGTTCACTGAGATTGCGCTGAGCGAGTTAACAATGCTACATGACCACATTTGCTTCTGACAATAGGTAATATTTTTGTTATTACAAGAGAATTGAATATTCACCAGGTGATTGTATACATACTTAATAGAAGTATAAATAATACCAACTCACTTTGTATGACTTTTATTTTGAACCTAAAACAAACACTTTTTTAAGGGTAATCTATTCGCGGCGAGTAGTTTTTTGAGACTGACTGCCAGATCGCTTTGATCGCAATTATTTAGCTTGCTTTGGCTTCTCTCGCTATGTGTTGGTTTGACTCGTTTTGCTTATGGTTTATCTGGTTTGGGTCCATGCCCAGCCAAAGCCAGTGCATTTGCTAAATTTATTAAAAAAAAAATAGCCGACGTCTAGTTGCGTCACTGAGGTGGTGGGGAGCTGTGACGTAGATGAATGTAAAGAACTCGATCGAAAGCGAATGAGAGTGCGATTGAAGTGCTCTTCTTGGCGAATAAAGTTGTTACGGACATGTTTCCGTGATTCTGTCGGGGCGGAGCGCATGACTTTTTAAAAGTCATCTTTGTGCATAATTATACAGTGCAATGTGTTAATTTTCATTCTCACCTTACACGATAATAGAAGTCATATGACTTTCGACATACATTCTCATACATGATTTATCAAATCAATTGATAACAGATTTTGACTTTCTGTTTCAATACAGCTATGAAAGGGCAATAAACGCTGAGTGCGACAATAATTGGTATGACTTCTCAAATGGAATATAGGCGGCGTTAGTGCTTTGACAAAACAATATTCCAACGTATTTGTATAGACTTCGAGCTACTTAGAGGTTCGAAACACCTACTTCTTCGACGTATACTCCTGTCGAAAATAAAATAACAGATATATTAGATGCGCCTTTAAAAAAAAAGAAGTAAACAAATTCGACCACCACCGAATTCGTCTGTCTTCACACATTTTTGTTTAGTGTTCAATTTACTCCCTGTCAACTTTGTGCATTTGACATAATTTGTCGGTACTTGCGGGTTGAAATTGACTGAGCTGTTTCGAGACAAGACAGAAACTGCTCGTTACTCGTTATTTTGCTAATTCTCTCCTTTTCTGTCTGCTCTGATGAGAACGTATATAGACTTTGTGTGATTGCAATCGATTTATATCGATTGCATTCGATTTAAACCGGGTACGCGAATGAACCTAGTGAAATCCTAGAAATCTCCGTGAATGTATTTTAATTGAACAGCTGCATATTTTCGACCGTTTCATTTAACGGAAAAATGCGAAATTTTAAGCAAATTTATAAACACGAGTTTAAGTTTTAATGCAATGTAAATATATTTTAACTATCATTCACATAAGTCGGCAGATGACATTTTCCTGTTTCCAATTTTCGCCAGGGTTGAGCAAGAGCTAGTGCAATGCTGGGCCTTTGAGCTATATGTTTTGTATGTCACTATAAATAATTTTTTACTGAAAGTGTCGCCATAGTGAGTTCGTTAAAAATTTACCCGCGAAACTTAAAACGATATTCGCTGCGTTCCGCTGGCCGCTAAGTAGAGTTTTATCATTTGTGCTGGAGTTACAGCTCAAATAATGGAATTTCTTAATCCAGCGGAAAATTACTTGAAAAAGGAAGACCAAAATTTGTCTGGCAATAAAATATGCTACAATTGCTTAATTTTTGTTTAATTAATTGCTTAATACGAGAAGGAATATTAGTTGAAATTGTGAGCTTCGATGTAACTAACTACACCGATGTCCACTTTTTTTGTCGGAAATGTGCGCAATACTTGGCAACGGTTGGGGTTTTTCTTTTTTAGTTCAAAGCTGAGTACCGAACTGAGTTCGAGCATTATGAACAATCTCAGACTGTTCTGAGATATTTATGAAACACACTTGAGCACATAGTTTTCATAAATGCATATGAACATATGCAATTGAACATTTATTAATTGTTTTTTTACTAAATTGGTTAATTTTCAGTTCCAGAATAACAAGGTTCGTCCGCCATTTCAACTATTTTGGTTATCCTGATTTGTTTTTCTGTCAAATGTGATTTGAAGTGCTTAATTAGCTTTTCACTCAACCTGCTCAGCGCGCTCTTATCATGCTCGTAAAGAAAAAAGAAACACAAATTTTGAGCGCTGATGTGTCTGAGCTCAAAAAGAAACACGAACTAAATATTTGTTTAACAGTTCAGGTTCTGCTCCGAACTAAAAGAAAAACGCCTGGAAAAAACTTAGCTCAGTCCATAGCTAGAGTTATTTTTGTGTGCAACATGCAACACAAGATAAGTTCAGTTTGTTTTAAAAATTACTAGACGAAAATCATTGCTGAGTTCCTTTTGCAAGAAAGCGACCCAAATCATCATCAACAAAAGACCAAGTGAACAACTAAAATAAATTACTATATATATATATAGTTGGCGCAACAGGTCTGAGGGACCCTAGGCCTAGCTTCTCACAACCATTCGTTTGTGTGAGTTTTTCATTTTTGGGACGAATGGAAGGGATCTACAATTTTATGCCGAGTCCAAACGGCTAATTGAGAGGCTTCTTCATGACAGTTATACTCTCGGATGTTTGTCAGACGTTCGCGAGAGGTGGCGCAGCGGAAAAAAGCCATAAGTTGGAATTTGGGTTTTTGCGGGATTCGAACCTGGGACCCCTCGTTTAGTAGTCCAACACACTAACCACTAAGCCACTGCGCCGACAAAAAATAAATTACTAGCTACATTAATATGATGTGTGTCCTTAAGCAAGTTCAGTTGCCAGAACGGCTCTTACACCAGATTTATTGTTTTACCAGCAATTCTGTAATTTTTCATAGTAAGATTCCCACCAACATAACTCCACAAGAACTTACAACCAGTTTTAAATCTGGTATTTTTATTACTTATAAAAAATAATCAGCCTTATTTATTCGAATTTTCTATACACACCTAAACAGCCTTTATACACCCTTACACAAATTCTTACCTATAAAAAAATTTTCCATGCATACTAGTTATACAGGGCTTGCGGTACTGAAAAGGAGAAATCTATTACATTTATCTGTCCGAAAAGATAAAAAAAAACTTGTGAGAAATGCAAAATTTAAATATAAATAGGAAAAGGAATTAAAAAATTTAAAAGTAAAACGAAAAAGAATGATTTGGGACTCCTAAAAAACGGTAGTCTTATACAAATTAAAACGAATTGAAATTTTTTTTCGAGGACACTTGTAGAATCTTGAAAATTGGAAATAAAAATGTCGATACAATCCATCCAATTTATTTTTGATTTCATTTAAAAAAAAGGGGACAGATTTTTTAAGTCAAAATGACATTTCGATACTATTCCACCTCTATACAAGCTCTAAAAAACGTCCAAGCGCGTTATGCGTTTAGAGACATTTTAAAGTGGACATTTATACACTGTTTATAATACGTTTATTAATAAGGCTGAATATTTTTTGACTTTTTTACATCAAGGGTATTTGAAATAAAAACCTTTTAAACATTTTTATTTTTTTTAGCTTAGACTTTAATTAAATCTAGGCTTGCACATTTCCACATTCAATATATTCCAAAATTATGTATAAAATCGTTAATTATATTAACCACAATAAAGTGTGTATTGCTAAATTAAAGTAGTATTTACACATCCGTGGTGGGCTTATATTGCAGAACTACATTATGTACATATTGTACAGACACACTATAGCTTGATGTTAGTTAGTCCTAGTGCATTTATCCAGTTCTTTTCGTTGTGATCAATTTGGTCTGTCATCATTTTTCTTGAAAAGAACATTCAGTAATTTTCAAATGTTCTGCTTTTGGCGCCCTAGCGAAGACGTATGCATATGCAAGGGACTGCAATTCTCAATTAGAATTGCCTCCTGCGTTTTATCTGTGAAATGAGCTCGCTTTAGGGATCTTTTCTTATCTACTTCACTGTTTGGATTCAGCTCGACTGTCTGAAGACTTTGGGCACGCTGCAAGGATAATCTTAGCGGTTTCTTTGGTGGTGTTGGACGAACACGAGCATCTGATGAACTGCTCCCATTCGATGTTTTCTGTGTTTCGTTTTCACTCTCAAAATCCAAGCTCTTTACGCTTCTGGCATCTGTAGAATGTTTGCGGACATTTTCCGATCTCTGTGCTTCCCGTCGCTTGTCTTGCCTGAAATGGAAATTTGTTTATCTTCTTAAATAAGTGCTTTCAAAATTAGAAGACTCAATAGAATGGGTTTTCTTACCGCAATAGTCAATAATAGTTTTTTTTATAGCTTAACTTACCCATTATAATTGTTTAAATGTTCCACGCTCCTGGCATGCATATTGTTTCGATGTTGTTCGGTTAGTCTACTGGGTCGTTGAAGGGATCTATCCCCGTAGCGTTCCTTTCTGTCCTTTTCCTTCTTTTGCATGGAATACGCATGCGCATCGCTGTTTATCGATATTTTCGATGCAGACAAGGATTTGGTGGGCAAATAACCAACACGATCTCTCTCTTGCTTGAGATCCTTGATCATCGTCTTCGTTACGTGGGTCGACCCGTTCTGTGGCGTGCCTATCAATTCGATTGGCTTTCCCCCAACTAAGGTAGTGATGTAACTGCCCCTTTGGAATATGAGTGGCTTTTCAGGTGGCGTAGATGGTGGCGATGATATGCTGATACTGGTAACATGTCCCGAAGATGTTCCGTTTGTGGGCACTTCCTTCGTGTATTGCAACTCCTTGACCTGTTCTTCTAGATATGAGATCCGGTGTTGCAGACGCAAGTTATCCTCCTTTTGTTGGTCAAGTTGTTTCTGTGGAATAGTAGCGGATTTCTTTCGCAGCACCACCAGCTGGCATTCACCAGAGATACCGATTACCTTCTGCAACTCTTCCTTTGTTCTGCAAGTGACCAGGTTGCCGTTGACTTCAAGCAATCGGTCACCTTTGTAAAGGCCTTCACCTTCTAATGCCCAGTCTACGTAAAGTCCTGGAGCTTCTGGTTTAACTTGAGCGTCCCATCGTCCAACGGTCGCTTGAACGGCATGCAGGCAGAGGTTTGCACCCGAAGATACAAGGCTAGAAGGATAGTGTTGTTATAATGCCCTGTCGGATGGGGATATTTAAACATCTTACCTGTACAGAGAGTTACACTCAGGCTTCGATTTGTCCAGCCGCGTTTGCAGAGCTCTCGCGTCCTCAACTATCGACAGTAGTTGTAGCTCTTCACGGCCCAGAGCGTACTCCAGTTCAGCCTGTCTAATTCGTATGTCAATGTTACTAAAACAGAGAACAGATAGTAATACTCGGTCTTCAAGGGTCCATTTTTTTATAACTTACTCAGTTATATCCAGTTTGTCAAGAGCACTCTTGAGATTTCGAATGGCAATTCGTTTGTTTTCTGCTTCAGCCTTCAGGCGTGAAAGCTTTTGTTCGGCTGCTGGTTTTTCGGAATCATCTAAAGGTGGTCCCGATGGGCGAGGTAATTTTCCCAAACACAACTGAATTCGAAGATTTTGTATAACAGCTTCGCGGTCCTGTAGTGCAGAACGGAGTTCCTTTGCCTCTGATCTAGCTGTTCGAGACGATAGTGTACCACCAAGAGACTGGCCCTTCCTTCTTCGTCCATTTGACAGATTCGATGAGCTTAAAGAGATCTCGATGTTGGACATCTAAAGCAAAAATTAATTTATTAGATTATGGGTTGAAGGCAATTGGTTAGGTTGAAGGAATCTTAAGTTTGTGGATCAAATAATGGTGTGTATAAAAAGAGTCTGATTATTTTTTAAATTTAAAATAAACGTGCAAGATCCTAAATAATGGACCGGACCCGGACCCTTTTGTGAAAGTCGTACCTATCAAATACTCTTTTTCTGATCTCAGCGCACATGAAAGATACCTATATCCTTCTGAAAGACATTTTTTAAATGCCCGATGATACCCTTATAGAGTTATTTGTTTTGGACGTTGATTATAAGAAACGTACCTATAAGTAGTATATTATTAAGTACCTAGTATTAGCAACGTTTTGTGCTTTCTCTAAGTGCAGGAACATTATTTTACCGAGAGATTCAATAACCTAAAATTATGTAAACGCTTTGTACCAGCATATCTATGATTCCTACCGGTATACTTCTTAGACCCGAACTCATATACTTCCCCAAGTTTTACTCGAAATCCGCCATTTTGTTTTCTTTCCTTATTTCCTGTCCGCCCGTATATACGTAAATGGAATTCATTTAAAAATACTACAGAGTCTTTTGTTTTTGTTTCATTTTAAATAACAAATTGAATTCCATACTTCGACCATAGCCCCTTTTACTCTTTCTTATTTACCTTTGCTTCCAGATTATCTTGTGCTGAGTTGTATTTAGAATAGCCATAGTTCTTTGGTGATAAAATAGTCTGCAACAAAAAAGGGAAACTTATTAAAAACATGCAAAGCGCTGCTAGTAATATTATTCTTGGATTGTATTCTAATACGTTTTTATTGAAATATCGGAAATGCATTTAGCTTTTTAGATAAGGCCACTTCAAGCTTTTATTCAGTAGGCTAATAAACTTATAAAGTCAACGGGAATTATACCCGACAGTTTTTTGGTTTTCTTTAATAAACGCTTCATTTTTTGTGCTAATTTTAACATCTTGATTTGCAGAACAAATAACAATCTAATTCAAATTATAACGATATTCATTTGACAAAATGAGTGTGCTCCTAAAATTACAATGCGATGATGATAATTCGCCTCTTTTCTGCCTCCAGATCAACCCGTTTTTGTGCTGATGAAGCACAAAAATAAGCTATGTGAATCGCATTATTAAAAACATATTCGTAGTTTCAAGAAATTTTATTATGCAAATGTAAAATTACAAAAATGTTTTCCTTTCAAAATATTGCTTCGTACTGTACTAAAAAGATATCGATTCTTTTCATCGGACGACTACACTTCAACGAAAAGTACTGTCGTCAACATTGGACAACTTGCTGTCATCGCAAATTTATATTTCACAACTTTTCGAAACCAAACCAAACAAACAAATGTTCTAATTTTAGCAAATTGTGTTTTTGTTGTTTTCATTTGCGTAAGATATTTTTGAAAATACATTTCCTGAGCTTCCTATGGAATTATCTGACATCACTTCTTAAACATGTATTCCGCCCCGAGGTCCTACTTTGGAATATCGTAGAGACCGCATTCACGATTGGCCGGCACAGATTTGGCTGCAAAAAAATACAAATTTTATAAATTGCTATTCATAAATATAAAATAACTATACCAATTTGCTTGGGCGGTGGCAAGTTCAAGTTGTTCATAATATCAACAAACTGTTCAAGGTCCTTGGTCAAGCGGGGATTGTAGGTTTTCTCCTCGTAAACAGAGCTTTCAAGTTGTCCCCTAGAAATTTAATTTTAATCACATGAGCAGTTGTTCCATAACGTTTTACTTACTTGTAATCATGAGCTGGATAAACACGGAAATTATCGGGCAAAGAAAATATGTGGGAGTGGACGCTGTCGTACAATTTCCGGGGATCACCCTCTTGGAAGTCAGTACGGCCACAGCCGCGAATTAGCAGAGCATCTCCAGTAAATACAGCACCCTGCTCGTGGATTATGAACGACATACATCCGTTGGTGTGGCCCGGAGTTGCAACCGATTCAATTTCGTGTCGACCGAATTTAACTTTTTCTCCATCGTTTAGGTGTCGATCTGCCTTTGCACCACTTTCGACCGAAATAACACTCTGAACCCCGGGAAGCAATTGTTTCAACCAGCCACTACCAGTGATATGGTCAGCATGCATATGGGTGTTCACTGTAATGGGAATTAGTTAGACTGGCAGGTGAGTAAAGCGCTTGTACCTTCCATGGTGCAAATTCGAAACATCAATTGGCATAAGCAGTTGTGTCTGTTTAACATTGTTTATGTGTAGGAGTAGCCTACATGGATCGATAAAAGACTGGAAAGTACCCGGAAACATTTGATACTACTGTACGCCCTATGTCTTGTACTTCTATGTGGCAATCCTTCTCTTGCAAACTGACATCTGAGAAGATTTGTAAACGTAACACCTTAACAGGGGCTCGCTTCCTAAACTAACAAACAAATGCTTCATCAATCGCTCATAGCCTGACCTCAATGACGAATGATAACCCTCAAGATTATAGACCGCCCTTTTGACGTCTAGGTATACGACAATTTTCTTTTTGACATTTCTAGCTGACACAAATTACTGAATTTCCAAAACAGAGTTTAAATATACAGATACAAATATCTACACAGCCTTGAAATGTGTATTTTAATTCACGGCACATGCAAGTTACAATAACACGCGCCTCTCTAGCCCCTTAGTTGGAACTAGGAACATGTCCGATTTAACATAAAAATATCCCCTGATTTACATTGAAATTTCTTTGTGCTATCACTGAAATAACACCCTTGAATAAATTAGCGAACTGAGTTTTGTTTAAGTTCTTTACGACTACCATACCACAACACGTATCTATACGCGATATTAGGAGATTAAACTAGCTTGGCACTAATAAATCATGTTAAGTCGTCATACACAAACATTGGTATTATTTGTTTCCATGGAAAGTACGGCAAAATCCTCATAAAGTATTGTCCAACTTACTTGCATACTTGAGCGTGAAACCCAATTCGGTGATGAGTTGTGCATCGCGTTTTGCATGCTCTAATACTGGATCGATTATCACAGCTTCATGACTAACCACATCCGCCAATAGATAGGTGTACGTACTGCTGACTGTGTCAAATAGCTGCCGGAGATCAGTTTCAAAAACCAGATTAATTGATATTCGGTTAAGGAAACTGTAAACTTACCTGGCGAAAGAAGAAATCCGAAGTGAATGGAATACGTGGTGCGATTGACATGGTTCCCGCTTCACAATGATGTAATCGGGAAAAGTTTACGTTAAAGGGGGCTACAACACCTGCTGTGAGTCTCAGTGATGTGCTAGACGCTTGATGAACAATGTTTTTAGTAGCGAATGCCCGCAGTGCTGATTGTGCACTGACTACTGGTCTTAGTACGTTCATTGTGATAAGTAGTCTTGAAAGAGTATAGATGAACCACACAAGATATAGATATCACTGCTGTATGGAAATGAATAATGCTTAAATCGCTGTGTTATTATCTTCCACTTACCTGTAATTTTAGTTTTAAATAATTTATCACAGCCTGAATGGGGTGGGGTTTGCCTTGCCACACGTAAATAAACAATGAACTGTTGTTAAACCTTTGGAAGCAAGCGAAAGCTTAACTTCCTTGTGATGTTCACAAAAAAGTGGGATTTTTGCGGAAGGAGTTAATAAACTATTCGCAAAAGCGATGTTTTGAATTCGCTGGAGCGACACTATTATTGTTTTGATGTCTGTCCGATAGAATGGTACTCAACTCAGCAGACCTCAGTACTCCATTTCAAAGCTTTGAACAAAACATTTATTTTTAAATAGAATACAAAATGCCGTCAGCTGATTATGACACAACGATGGTGCTTTTAAGTGGAGCTTTCATAAGTAGAACGAACCACCACCACACAAACTACAATGAATAGCCAATAGCCGGCACGGCATAGGTAAAAAATCACACAAATTCAAACAAGTGGTTGGTTAAGTTGTTTAGTATGATTTGAAAGCAAAAAGCTTTACATGGCATGGTAGTGGTAGCAGTACTGCAGCAGGTAGGAGTTATTGTAGCTAATTGGATTTCATGAATTCGATAATATTTTGCATTTAAATGCAAACGATACGAACACGAGTAGGTAAGATCATATTGGTCTGTTTTTGTTATCTTTGCGATAAAAATGCCTCATTGTCACGTTTTTTAAGTGAGATTTTTAAAAATCTGGGGCCAAATTATCGCGCCTTTAAAATTGTACCTCCTACTATGTGAAGGAATCTCTTATTGTTTTTCTATGCTGGACTGGACTCGTCGGCTATTCCTCCATGGGCACATCAAGTCAACCAGCTGTCAGACTTACTAAACTAGATGCTTGAACTTGCCTATAATTGCACTATGTAAAAAAGAGGAAGTGCCCAGATGTACAATATTGACGGGGTTACATTTATAAAACATTGATCTTATTTTGATGTTTGTGAATATGCCAGTCCATTTGTAAAATAGTTAATCTATTCTTATTCCAAGATAAAGTGACAGCCACAAGGGCTTTGCATTCTCTCTTTACCTTACGCAGAAACGTTACAATATAATGAAAATATTAGTTCTCATACATTTCGGAATCGAGAGGCTATTTAATTTTTCAGCGAAATGATGAATGTCATAATCTTTCTTTGATTCGTGATTTAGCTGTCCCAATAATCTATTCGAACCCCACTTAATTAACCTGAATTATAAAAATCTAGATCATAATGATTACGTCAATCGGCTCAATGCAAATGTCAAGGTTGTCATCAAAGAGATCACAAATGGTTGTATACATTTCCAATTAAAAGTGAAACAAAAATAATTATTAAATTTAATTATGCAGTATAATTTCAAGGGCAACACTTGTTATTTTTATGCTGCTGCACACATTCATACCTACCCAATATCGTACAAAAAGCCAATTATAGTGATCGGTGGTGGTAGCTGAACAAAAACATCAACGCACACACAAAAGTATTTGTTCTAAAACTGGATTTATACTATTCAACCCTTGTTACAAACGAATACCTACATAATTCTGATTATTGACATATTTATCTCCTGCAGTGATTTTGTTTGTAGTAGGAATACGAATGGAATGTAATAGAGAAGTGAAAAAGAAATGAATAAAATAAATAAACCCAAAGTCAAACAAATTTTATGGTAAAACGAGTTTTCTTCCTTGAGAAAGGAAAATTCTGTCATCACTCCTTTCTTTGAAGACATCATCGGAAAACCGACTTGTGGGAAATAAACACACTCATTGAATAATTATGTAAATCTGTCAACGATGTTGCACTCAGAACAGAGTCAGTATTTAAAAGTTGAAAGGAAAATTAGGTAGATCACATACAGGTTCGTTAGAGCTAGTCTTTATAATGACGGTGAATTTAGACTCATGCTGTGTCGTCTTCACATGTGTAGTTTATACAAATCCACGTCCCTGCCATCAGACAGCGTCCGCTTTCACATATCTACCTGGTGGGCGGCCTCAATTAGTTTGTTACCCAAAAGGCTGTCAAATTTGGGCTTACGGGGATATTACGAAGGTAATTGCATTGAATATGACTTCAAATGTTATAGAGTTGATAATAAAGTGGCTAATGTTCAGCACTATCCGCAGGCGCAGCTGCTGCAGTAAGACAACATCGTATAAGCTGGTATGATGTAATTATATTTATACGATATGTCCGCTAGTTGAGGTAAATCCAGCTGTAACGTCATGCTCATCTCGTGTAGGCTTTGATTTACGCTGGAGATGTGGATATACACAAAGGAGAAATGAATTAAGGGGAAGCTTCAACCATTTTCTTTTTTCTAGTTTCCCTAAAATCTTTTCCACTTTTCTCGGTCAACAGCTATAATTATTACAGCTGGGATCACGTTTTCCTTTGGGTCGATGTGATTTGAAGTGATTGCATAGGATCGCTTTGCGTTGCAGTTATTCATCCGTTCGGAAAAAATTCCGATACGAAAGTCAAATCTGATCGGAACCCAAATTGCTTTCGAAGTATCCGTTTCGGAACAAAATAAATGAAGCATATAATCGCGTTCATTGCACATTCAAATATTCCGCAGCAATTAGTTTTCGGAGTACCGTGTAGCTGTCAAAAGTAAGTGGTATAACGCGGTTCCACGTAATGCGGAGAATTTTTCCGAAAGTTTTATCGGAACAGATATCTCGAAAGGAATTTCTCCGATTTCGTACAAATCGGAGAAAATTCCGTTCCAAACGGATACCTCGATAGGGGTGATTATCTCGACGTCTGCGAACTAAATAGTTATAGATATAATTCTTTACAACGAGTTATAGACAGCCGCACAGTGCAGCAGCCCACGGACAAAAATCAAAAAAGTTAATGATCGCTTTTAATCCGTTAACGGCTTATTATTGTAGGAAAATGACTCAATAATGCAAAACAAAATAAGTTTTCTCTTAACACTTAACGGCACTTGCGATATCACTGCATTAAGTTGAGCATTAGTACTGCAGTCTGTTTAGTTGCAATTTAGTTTGCTAAGAGAAATAAATTTTCTGATTAAGTGCGTGTAAATTCTGAAACGAGAATTATGTCGGATTTTGAACAAGGTGTGTAGTGCTAACATTAGAAAAAAAATTTGTTTCAAAATTTATATGTTTAGGGGTTTTAGGTGCATTGGTTAAAAAAAAAAATAAAAATTATAAAAAGGTCACTTTAAGTGAGCTTTTAAAAATGTCGGCACAAAATATCCTGTAAATTTAATTGTTTTGCACAATTCATATATCAGACCTTGTGCCTATATAATTTTTTTTTGCTACAAAGTGCTACCCTAATAACAGTGAATTTTTTTCTAGTGCAATATTCAACGATTCGAAATTTTGATTTGCTCGACGAATGGATTTCAAATCCAAATTCAGAAAAGCTAGATAAAGTCATTCATAAACTTAAATCGCTTTTGAATTTAAATGAGTGTTCTGAGGGCTTGAACATTAAATTAAGACACGTAGGCGAAGTCTATTGCTTAGCTCTGAGCAAAAAGTGGAAAGATTGCTCTAGAAACCGTAAATATTTATACAAGCGACACTCAAAATGGTTACAAAAAGAAGTGTTGATACCGAATGAAGAAGCTAACGATGTACAAGCAACACCGTCCAGATCCACTGAAAATCTGCAGGAAGAAACGCGTCGCGGGAGACCTTTAGTGAGCTTTGAAGAAGCTTCAGTGAAGACAAAAAAACGTAGAGTCCAAGACCTGGTAGATTCACGCTCCGTTGAAGAACTTAGTTTTGCTTCCAACATTTTACGAGGATCAACATCAAAAAGTCAACAACAGCCGACTTTAAATCCCCATCAAGTGCTCGCATTATATTTTGACCTGGATCTTTCGGAAAGGAAGTATAATATTCTTCGCAGTTTTTTCAATAATTATCATACTGGAACTTTTTCCCATCCATTAAGACTCTGAGACAAGCTAGGAAAATGTTTTTGCCAAACGTGTCTGTAACTGAAATATCCGCAGAGGTTAATTTACAGGAGCTGTTAGATATCACCATAAAAAGCTTTTTAAAAATCAATCAAATCCGAGTCGGTTCAGATTTAAAGCTAATTTGCAAATGGGGATTTATATTATGCTATATATGTGGAGCGACCCCAAAAGAAATGAATTCGATAAGGGTTTCCGAAAAACCTCCCAATACCGATCATTATCGTTTTGGTTTGTCCACTTTACATGCCTGGATAAGATGTTTTGAGTGTCTTCTTCACATTTCTTATCGTTTTTCATTTAAACTGTGGCGAATTAGGGGCCCGGAAAATAAAGAGTTGTTTGCACAAAATAAAAAAAAAATTCAAGAGCTTTTTAAAACTCGTATGGGCCTCTTAGTGGACAAGCCAAAACCGGGTTATGGGTCCACAAATGACGGCAATACTGCGAGACGGTTCTTTAGCAATTGTGAAATCAGTTCAGAAATCACAGGAATAGATTTAAATTTAATTAAACAATTTTACATTATTTTGAGGGTTTTATCGGCAGGTATAAAAATAAATGTTGAGCAGTTTAGAATTTTACTAAAGCACACACACGATTTATATCTAAGTTTATATAACTGGTATTATATGCCAAGTAGCGTTCATAAAATCCTAGTTCATGGATGCGATGTCATTGATTTTTTCGATTTGCCTATAGATCTCCTATCAGAAGAATCGTTAGAGGCTCGACATAAGGAAATAAGAAAAAATCGATTAAATCACACGCGTAAGATGAGTAGGGAACAGACAAACACAGATCTTATGAACGTTTTATTACTCACTTCCGACCCTTTAATTTCGACTCACAGAAATATATCTTCACGAAAATCAAATAAAAATATTTCAGAAATAAGTATGTACTTGCAAACAGAAGAATTATTAAGTGATTCCCAAAATGTGTACGGTTCCTCGTTTCATGATTTTGATTTAGGTAATACAGATACGGAGTTTGAAGAAAGCGATGACAGTAGTATAAATATCTGAATAAAATGTTTAACTCAATTGTTTTCTCAATTTTTTATGTTATATTTACGAAAAATTATGTATATTGTAATACTCTAAACAGAAATAATAAAATTGTACACTTGAATTTGAAATAACGAATTTTGTCCAAATTTCCATTCAAATGCCGCACTGTGGCCATACATCTGTCAAATGAAGAGGTTCACGGAACTATGGACATTTTAAATATGAAACAAAAACCAATTCACTCGGCGAGACGATTCAGTCCCAGGCTTCAATAGCTGAGATTTTAAAAGCGCAGGTTTGAATAGATTTCCAATCTGATAACAGGATATCCTAAAGGAGTGCTTACTTATTCTGCTTTTAACGTGGACTGTAGCTCATCCGCTTTTAAGGTTATGTTTTATGTTTATTATATCGAATTCAGTAAAGTACGCAAATGGAGACAGATCCCAAACAACTTAAAGTACAAAATTTGTGACTTACGGCTATAGAGAGACCCGTTTCACGGCGAATTGTGGAACTCCAAAACCAGGTACATATTCGAAGAAAGAGTCGGAAACTAACTTCATTCCAATATTCCAACTACAAAAACAAGGATAGGTATAGACAACCCACTTTCACTTAATGACCTCGAATCTAACCTCAATCTCAACTCAAAAAGTTCCCAGAAAACCCATCAACCTTTTCCTTTATCACTGACAGCAAAGTAGGGTCTTAAAATAAAGAAAGTAAAACTGAAATTGGATTAGCAGACATTTTCTTTTATAACTATTTATAATTTAAAACAGGTATTTTTTATCCGGGAACATCCTGTTCAGAGTGTCCACTAAATAGAGAGTATTTCTATGGACGGATATGTTCGATTTTATTTGTAGGTATATGTAACGGAAACAAAAGACAAAGGCATAAACATTATTTGTCGTTTTGACCCTTTTATCCATTTCCTTATTCGAAATCAATCTGCCACACTCAGTTCTTCTGCCTTGGCCCAGTAATTTAATAGTCGCACATCATTAGATCGTAGATAAAGCGTGCCCACCATGTGGCATTGGGCTTTCCATTTTGGGCCACATGTGCTGGTAAAAATCTGTGGGTGCCCTTTCTCCTTCACAGTTTGTATCAAGGCATATGTTTTCGCCCTAATTGGATTTCCGCCTTTTTCTTAACCGATGAAGTCCATGAGGATGTTCGTACACTTAGTGAGACGCATGTGGAACGATGGCATGTGTTTCTTTCGACTTTATATCCTCATCTAAAATTAACAATAACAATAAACCTGAGGCAAATGATTCCCCTGTCTTCTTAAAGTCAACACAGGTAGCCTTGGTAAAAGGTACTCCGAAATTGACAAAAGGATCCCATTTGCTGTTAGCGCCGTTTGCAGTGTTTGGCGATTTCCATTTTTTTTATTTTTATCTTTTCTGGCGAAATCTTACCAACAATAGAACAAACATCTGATTAGGTTTGAAATGAAGAAGCAGACACCCAAGAGGAAGTTATTTTATTTTTAATTGCGAGTCAATAGTGAAAGTAAACTAGCTTAATAGAGTATGTAGACAATTTTATTGTTTGCTGAATAGAGTTTGTACTCTGTTAACTTTTAAGAGGCAGCAAGTGCATGCACCTGTGAATGAACACAATGCCTGATTTAAATGAAAGTGTTACTTTTTAACGAAAGTGAAATAAATTTATGAAGTGTAGATGAATATCTTGGTTCAGTGACGCACAACAGAAGAAGAGGAAATCAGCTTTTATTATATTGCGATGCGTTTCTTTTTTGATTTGTATAGTTGGTGAATTTGTAAAATATGAAAATATTGCAGTCAATTCATGTTCGTAAGTTGGGGTGAGATTTTTACCACGGGAAAGGACAAACTTTTTAAATGATTATGGTCGAAAGAATAGATCTACAAAACTCAGTACTAAAGCTTCATGTTCAAGGGCAACATCCTGTATTCCTTTTAGGCTCCACACATATAATATAAACTTACAATATTCATATAAAAGAAGGCATCACTTAACATTGATTGCGCAACTTGCGGAAGTTAGTTAAGGACCAGGCCAACCGGAGAGACGAGTATACCCTAGCCTTCAACAAAAAGCACATCACAAAATGTAAAATAAATTCATTTACCGATTAAAAGTAAAATCACTTATGTAAGACAAAAATCGGTAGCTAGGTTATAGTTATGGAACTTAAATTTAAACGAATAAGGTATCAACCTTCATTCAAAAAAATTGCGAGTGAGACCTTGAATGTACTTAGGCATCAACATTTCAACGATCAGCTTTTTTATACTTAAAATTTTGTGTAAGCATAGTAAATTTTCAAAATATGTGATTCTTGTGGATTGAGTTCCAGTTTTTCAGCAAAAATATTCGAAATTCCTATTTAAAAAAAATATTAAAACTTACCATCGATGAGGATTTCTGTTTTCCATATGATCGATGATTTGTATTTATAGGTTCGCTCACTACACTACCGGAGTCCATTTTAAACAATTTGCATCACTGAAATAAAAAAATGCAATTGGTAAATTAAAACGAAAAATATATCTAACTATCTTTATGAAAACGAAAACTCATTTTAATTACGGCAACCAAACCCGAATCTAGCTAAAACATCACAATCCAGTCATTAATTTTTTTTTATAACTCACTTTAGGCGGTTTTTTATTATGAAAGAAACCTCCCCCAACGTTCTTAATTCGGTGCAGCAATGCGACACCTTAATCGGCGGTACCGTTTTTTGTGCCCATAATTGGAGATTGGAGATAAGGTCAGAAGTCCCATATGTAAATGATTGAAGAGGATATACCTACCTACAGATGATGTTTTTGGCGACAACAGAACACAGAAGTCTATTATGGCCTTTCACAAATGAAAATAATTCCCACTCAATCAATTTTGTTTAATATGGTACCTAAGGCATTAAGCAGTATTCTATTTCGTACAGTGATTTTTGATAGATTTTGAAGTTCCTTATTTGTTGGACAGGTAGTTAATAATGGAAGATGAAAAGAGACAAATTTTTTCATTGTAGATATTTATAACAACTTGAACATTTTAAATCAGTCAAACAAATATTGAAGTATAGGTTTCTACATAATGGGCCTTACAAATATATATTTTTTAATCTTCAACTTAAGTATGTTGTGGGTTCGCCATTGTGAGTTCATTAAATTTAATCTGTTAACCAAAATGGGCTTTTAGTACAGCGTAATAATTGACAGATCATTTTGTGTAGCTTTGTGGAATTAGGCGTCGTTTTCAATATTGCAAAGTACAAAATAAAATACAGTGAACGTTCATTATAACGAATATCCTATATAGCGAATTTTCGATATAAAGAAAGCTTTTTAGATTAACATTAGTGTCTCTATATAATGAATGGTGCCCACGATTTGCTATCCGATATAACGAACGTAGAAATAAATTGGATTAAAAACCATGGAAGTAGTTAAATGGCAGGACCATCATCTATTCAATTTAGCAATAAACAAAAACTGTTTTTTTTTTTTTTTTTAAGTATATATATATATATATACATAAATATATATATAAATAGTATAATTCGATCGATATAATGAATGACATAAAACATTATATCATTCGTTATACTGGACGTCCACTGTACAGCTTAGTTTGGAGTCAAAATTTTGATAAGGAATTGCACAAACATATGACAACTTTTTTATTTAGTCATTGAGACTCGGACAGTTTTCAATCCATATTTTTGAAGAATTCCCATACAATTATTCTCTAATTAAGAGTTTTCCAAGTCACTGCACACTGAAAGTGACTGGTGCTAAAAGCAGCTTACCCGGTCCCAACTCACAATAGGGACTTACTACCAATCAATTTTAACCTTCAGCCTTTATATTTTGTAGGTCACAATAGATCTGGATACTAAAAATAGTTGCTATTCAGCTGAAAAAAAAATCACCAAACGAAGGTTTCTTAAAAGCTGGGTTAAGTTCCTTTAATAAAGTTGTAGGGACCAGCGCTGTTGTGATAGTTTATTTCAACTTACTACCTACCTTTACAATATTTCTTTTAATGTTTTTTATTTACAAATATCCTTTTTGCTGATGAATTCATACTGTACTCACTATAAATAATTAGTGTATACATATTACTGTAACAAAAGAAGTAAGAAAATTAATCATAAAGTAGATGTTAAGAAGAACGACCGTCTTTTATTCCCGCTATTGAGATTTCGATAGCGCATCTACAAAGCTATCGCGTTTGAGCATCTGTCAAAAGCAATTAAAGAAAAATCTTGTTTCTCGTGGCAAGAAGAACATGAAGACCATAGACAAACCATAATGAGACCCCCAACTCACAATCCTCTTGCCGCTGGCCCCCTCAGTTTTTTTTTTCAAATTCGCCATTTTGTTTTCCTATTGGTGTTATGTCAAAAAAGAATCCGTGTGACATGCAAAAACATACAAAAAATGCAAAAGTAAATGCTGCCAACCTCGGGAACCGTGGGGAAATGTGAAAGAGTTCGGGAGTACCATTGGTTAGTTATTATAAATTGTTAAAACGCGATTAATTTGATTTGTTTGGTTCGTAAAACTATCTAAAGTTGATGTTCTATATACTAGAAACATATTAGGACAAACATGGTTGTGTATTTTCCGCTTTTGGATATCATTAACTTCGATTTCGTGTGTAAATTTTTCTTAAATAATGAAGAAAATTTGCTCAAAATGTTTTCATTTTCCCTCAACCAATCTACATTGTCAATTTTTCATGAACATTTTAAGCAAATGTGCACTTATTCCTAGAAAAAAATCTTATCCACACGTAACGAACAATTTCAAATTAAACGGATAAAATTCTATGAACTCTGCCAGCAACTTTGCCCACAGCGGAAGTGTCTGGGAATGTGTTGGTGAGCAGAATTTTTGAAGTTTCGTGACATTTGTCAATACGATTTTCTATGTAAGAATACTAGCGCACCACACGTGAACACTCCATAAAAATATAGCTTGTAGGCTAAGTAACGGGAAATCGGCCGGAGTTGGTGGTCTCAGTATTGTCTCTGATGAAGACTGAGAGCAAAATCTGAAATGATAATATATCTAAATGGAAGCGTCAAAAGCTGTAAAACTGTCAAATTGACAAGAAAACGTGTAGAAAAAAATCCCAAAAATTTAAATTTCTTTCGGGGCAGTCCGTGCCTTGATTTTGTGCGGTTTTTTCCACTAAGACGTTTACGGAAAGGGTTCACGTATAGGCCGATTCTATAAATGTTTGAGTAATTTTAAAAATTGACAACCGCACAGAAGCGGTTTAAGCGCTAAATGAATATAAGGCGTGTTTTTTTGAGCTTCGATATCAGCAAAGCAAAGTAAAGTAGCATTTTCAGCACGCAATTACAACAACTACTGTGAGTCCTCGAAGCGGCAAATAGAGCGTAGTTGTTGTAATTGCGAGCTAAAAATCCTACTTTAGTGCGCTTTGCTGAGATCGAAGCTAAAGAAAACAGGCCTATAGACGCCCAACGCGCGAAAACCTCTATAACAAACGTCATGCGACACCAAGTCTTATTGTACAACTCAAAACAAAATATGTTAATAAATTTAAATTGAAGTTTAAGTTGAAATAACAATATCAAATTCTGAGAAATTCAATTCTCTGTTTACCTAATATTTTTCTCTTGCTAGAAAACTTCTGTTTTTCCCCTGTCAGGAAGTGAACCTTTTACTTCTCTTCGCTGTCATTTTGTCAAGCGGACACTATACGCGTAAATTGAGAGATGAGCACTAGACATGCTAAAAATTATCAAACAACGACAAAGATTATGTCAACAGAAGAGCATTTTTGTTGCTTCTTCCATTTTTGTCACGCTGCATTTTTAAAAGAAAATGTGACGCAATTGTTTAATTTGTGGAAAATGTAGGTGTGGCATTATAAATTGTGCTGTATTACAATTTCCGTTGATGCATTAACCAAATAAATGGGTGGCTTATTTTGTAAGGTGTGACTAGTTGATGGAAGATATGTAGGCTAACTCTTTTTGCTCAGATGTTAGCGCTTTTGTTTTAGCACAACAACTAGCTTGTCCCTCGACCTTATTTTAATTGGTTCATTTGCATGATTATTAATTGCATTCCAATTCGACGAGGCTTAAAAATGGTTACACCTTACACCTCTCTGGTTGATTGAACCCAAAACCGACTTGTATCTAAGCAATAATCAACATGCAGGTGGCACTGACAGCACATAACCTACTCAAACTTACACCGGGTGTAGGAAGTGTGTTTCGAATTGAGACGCAGCTCGTGGTTCGCGGTTACCCATTGTGTGGCCGTAGGCCGTACCCCCATCTCTACAGAGGTGTTTAACCTCGTTTTTGTAAGTTCTTCGTCCAAAGCCATTATCTTTTGTGAAATAATTACACCCGAAGCAGCAGAGGAGTGAACCATTGGTATTGTATGAATATAGTAACTCCAATGTAACCGATGCAACGTCTTTTCCGGGGACTCTCTTGAAATGTAAGCCAAAAGAAGATATACGGTCGTATACACGTTCGTATCCATCTTTTTATGGTCTGATGGGTTAGAACAATTATTTAGTTTAGAATGCTCGTTCGAATTGTGTCGACTTGTTGTCGTGTTCAGTGAGGGCTTTTGTGAATCAACTGAGCAGACACAGAAACGTTGTACCGCGCTTCTTTGATGTTATTTGCATATACGTTTTCCAGACAATTACTGCAATTAATTTGCTTTAATGTACACTTCTGTCATAGATGCATCGGATTACGTTGTATGGCGCGCGGTCGCTGTACTTACATGTACGCTTTTGTTTGCAGTCATACGTGGAAAAGAAATGCGGGAAGTAGGAAATGCTTTTTTTTTGTGCATATATTTCCTAAAAGTTGACAGAGATTATTTTTTGCTCTGTGAATTCTAGTGAAAGCGCATTTAAACTGAAATAAATGCGAGATTGCGTAGATTTCGTAAGGCAGTGTTTGTTTTTATGAAAAGTAGATATCCATCGAAAATGGTAATAAAAATGATTATCCCCTCCTATTTAAGAGATATTCTGACATTGAAATGTTCGAGGGCTCCTCATAGACTTATAAGTTTCGATAAGGGTTCTCCATCTTGCAAAAACTGATAGCCTTTTATGTCATGTCTGCCCTGATGTAGACAACTTTCTGTTTCATTCAAATTTTAACAATTTTAGTAAAATTTAGAACAACATCTAAACAAACTAAATAGCTATATAATTTTAAGGCATTGTTTTGCTTTAGTACCTATCTACCGAAAAAAAAAAAAATGTTTAACCTCCTTTAACTTGAATTTTTCGACCCAATTTTTGCATTCCCTTTAATTTTGCATAGAAAAGTCATCCTCTAAGTCGAAATCCCTATAAGTCGAAATCCCTCTAACTCGAACATATTCTTTTGATTCTTGACCTATTACAGTATTCCTCTGAGCTAAATTTTTCGTCTGAAGAAAACAAAATAAGAAAAAAGATCTCCCTCCCGCAAGTGTTGCGTCGCGACGATACGTTGTGTTTCTACGTACAATATGTATATGCATTAAGATATGTACATACACATTCTACTTAACAAATTAAATGCGCAACACTTGTGTTGTTGTTCTAGTTACAGTGATAGGAAAAAAGAAAAAAAATTGCAGGTGCCCAACATTTGTGTTGTTGGTTATTGTCTTTTTCAAATAGAATCATTTATTAAACGGGTGAACACTGCTACATTCATATCAGAATAAAAAATAACTAATATTTTTAACTAATTTTGTTCAAAATGTACCTACTTTCCTATTTTTTAACCTTTAGTTTATTTAAAAAAAAATTGAGTAAATCCCTCTAACTCGAATTTTTCCAGAAATCCCTCTAATGAACTAAATTTTATTTCCCGTGAAAATTCGACTTAGAGGGATTCGTCTATATTTGTATACCTATCTACATACAACCGCTACAAAAAAAAAACAGCTCGTTTCATGTTCCATTTCATTGTGTCAATTCTTACGCCGCAAAATACTTAACAAATTCGACATTTTATATTGTTGACCGTAGGACAATGCCACATGCAATAGTCACGGTTGCCACTTCCAAAAAAAATTTAAAAAAAAAGTTACCAAACCAAGATAAAATTTACCAAAAATCTGGAGACGTTGATAAAACATTTTTAAAACATAAAAAAAACATCTGTCTTTTAAAATATTCAATTTTGTACATTATGTTTGTAGGAACTTAGTCAGTCTTTAAGTAGTTAAACAACGACTATATTATAAAATAAAAAAATAAGACTTAACTTACTAATGTAATAGTAATATCTACTTTAAATACTTTTGCTGACCAAACTCAAATTATTTTATTTGATTTTTAAAATTGCTTGTTTAAAAACAAACATTTATAAAACATAAGACTCAAGGAACGTAGTAAGAACTTTGTCAGTCTAAGTAATTAAACAACGTCAACAACGTTGTGCACAAAATTAACAGCTGTTAGAAAGCATGGAATCATCTACCATTTCCGAGCCTTTTTTTTATAACTTTAACAAATTAGAGTTTTATGTCTGCAAATGTAGATATAAACAGAAAATACCCTTAGGTTCAACATCTGTCAAAAGAAGAAAATGAGTGCATTCAGTAATTTTTTGAACAAAATAGGTTTACATGGGTGGTGCTGACGCATATGCAAATGCAATGCTTTCACTCAGAAACAGCAAGGCAGCATTTAAATGAATTGATATCGAGTTCGTATTTTTGGTGCTCCTGCTCTAAAAGTTACCAAAACCAGATACAAATTACCAAATTACCAAAACTCAAAAAGCAAACAAAAAATTACCAAATTTGGTAAAAAAAATTACCAAAGTGGCAACCGTGGCAATAGTGCTGTCAAAAAAGTAATAGAATTTTTTTTGGTTCAGATTCGCATTAACTCGGACCGTTATAGGTACTTTCGCAAGTTTGGAAGACGTTATTTTGCAAAACTTTAAACTACAAATGAATCTTAAACACCAACCAGGTTTGCATGTAGAGTCTAATTTGCGAATATACTCTCAACAGTTCCAGATGTCAGAAATAAAATGCAAACAGAACATCATTTGTTGTTATCTTATTACTGTGGTGAATAAAATAGAAAACGTATTGATTTCTACTGAGTGTGTAAAAGAATTCATGTAATTTTTTAGAAGTGGATACGTATTAATTCAAAGGGAAAACGTAAGACTTCGCTTTAGGTGGCGCGCGCAAATGGTGGGGGACCTCAACCAACTTGAATTGTGCATAACTTTTATCTAAATAAATCAAGATTAATTTTAAAACTTTTCTACTTATTCACGGGTTAATCGAAACATTACATTTGTGTAAACAATCATTTTTCTACTTGATGTTCCATGTAAACGCTTCGATAAGTTTGTGAAAGCTTTCGGCCAAACTCAACAATCAATCTGACAAGTTTGTTTTCTGATCGTAACAGTCAGTTTACCAACTGGATATGGAAAAATATGTTTTCCCCCGAAATTCCAATTTATTCTCCTCCCTTTTTCCCATGAATAATTTGCTGGAAAATCCAGTTTTGTTTTACGAAAAACCCAATTGTTAAGAAGATTTTCCTTTTCTCCTTTTTTTGTTGTTTGTAATTTAATACATTTTAGTTGAGGGGCGGAACGTTCTGACAAATTGAGGTGTATGAGGTGTAATCTGCAAGGCCATTTTTATTCTGAGCAATAATCCTCTAAGCAGAATTAAATGTTCGCTTCAGCCGAAATCAAATGAAACGAAAGCAAATGAACCAGCAAACGAGGGTTGAATGCACTTACAACATGAATGAGTGACGGATGCACTGCAGAGAACACCTTTACAAGAACTACATGTATGCAAATTAAAATTACAAAACGGCACCCCGTGTCTTGTAATGACATACGCGCTTGCAAATGAAATTCGAGATCGACCCTCTGCAACAGTGTGTGTCATCGTTAATGGTCGCTACGCTGCTGCCTGTTCTATAAGCAGAGGCAAGGATTGTTATTATGATTTCCTTTTATTTGAAGCTATATGTGCTCGGGGGGAGTGACAGTTCAAAATGACATAAAGGCGGAAACGCTTTGCGAAACTATGCAGGTAAATATTTGCATTTTGATGGATCTGACATTGACTGGCACGAGGCAGATGGATTAAAAATGTGTTTTTTTTTTTTAAGTTTATTGTTTACATTTTCTCTATACAACATATTTGCAATTAAGTATGTAAAGTTTGAGAGATGTAGCACATGTCAAGAATATTTGGAAACGTAGGTTACACTATTTTAATGTGAGTTAACATTAATTGCCCTTATGAATTTTATTATCGAGTGCTAATGACTGCTCAGGAAGCACATTTTGCAACGATGCAAAAACTAAGTGTTCAGTTTCGGTAGATGAATCACCGCCACTGGTGATTGGCAGCAGTGCTCATCGACGTAGGTACGTTATATACTTTGAACAAGTCCTATATAATTACACCGAAAACCAAACGCGTTTTTCGCCGATTACAAGTAAAAGAAGTAGGTATAAACGCTGGCTCGGATCTGACGTTATTATTTTGGTTAAACAAATGAGTAGGCATTCTGGCACGCAAGACCGGGCGCTAATGAACTCCACTTATAATAATTATAACTTGGCATATACTGGCCGGATGGAACACAACGTTTTTTCCGATGGCTGTTAGTTTTTATGACTCACGTTTAGGCTTGCACGCTTGGGGCCGAAAAACCTCTTTCATTGTTGATATGGTTGCAATTATTTAGAACAGCAAAGTACATTCAGTGCTATTGTATTTCTTAAAATTTCATACTTTGGACGTTACACCGTACATTGCCTGTTCCGTCTGAAATTCGGACAAATAATTTCGGTAAATTATACAGTACACTTGTTTCTTGTAACATCGTACAGTAATCCAGCTTAAGCCAGTTTGTGACTAAATTCATATAGTTTGTCGTGGCCTTAATAGGACTAGTGGCAGAATTCAAACAATTGACTGAACTTAAGTTGATTTTCGTTCATGTTTGACACTTGCTTAAGCCCACATAATCCCATTTTATTACATCGCATATTCGTAAATGGCGAAAGCAAACTGCTTGAAGTGCGCAACTTAAAAATTACGATAGAGGGCACTTTTGCATCTAAACGACAATTTTTTGACAGAAAATTTTCACGTGCGGTTAAACAAAAATTCAAAAATTTTGACATTTCTGTCACATGGTTTTCGAAAATTTCAATTCTCAATTTTATGTTTTAAAGGTGCCAGTTCTAAAGGGCAAATAAGAAAAAATCGAGGGACTTCATAAAACTATTAAGCTATCTTTCGAACTGAGAAAAATATAAATGACTACATTTTGAGAAAAGAGATTGCCCACCATTTTCAATCCATTCTCATAAATACACAATACATATAATATTTCGATTGTTTACGGACGTACTTCCATAAATATTTATATTAACATACTAAAACTGCGATTTGTATAGGAATAAAACCTTTCTTTAGGTAATCTGATTATTGGAATACATGAATATTTGGTTGAATTCATTTTAATCATCATTCGCATAGCGGACTTCTTCATAATTTGTCTTCAATGTATTCAAATCTAGTACATATATTTAAATCAACAGAACATTACCCTATGATAAGCACATCACTACACTACTACAATTTGATCAAGTGAATTTTAATTAATCTACTCGAATGTCAAACTGCTCCACAAGAGCATGCATTTTCTTCTGGCGAGCTATCGTTGTTAAATAGGGTCATGAAATATACCTACCCAATGGTAGGCTTTCTCCTCACAATAATTATTAATTCTATACAATAATAATAGCCTAAAAAATGTTCACTTTTCATTCTGTTAAAAAGATCTGAATAAATAATTTCAGCTATCTGTTTATTTAAAAAGGCAATATTCAAATAGAGTTTAAAATTATGAATTCAATCTAACTGCTTGTTTGCAAAATGGACTGGGATGAGAAAACTAATAATTATATGTAGGTAGTTGTATTCGTCGGACATCCATCAGCCAAATCCATTTGTAAAATTATACACAGTGGATGTCATTAACTAACGAAAAGAAAGGTCAGTAACTTGTCGGCTATAATTAACGAGGTGAACGACTTGTAACGTGTTTTTTTTTTAAAGATATTTGTATCGATTCGATCTACCTATTTGAACGCTAACATATTTTACGATTAAAGTTACAAATGAAAGATTAAACCTTGCTGAGGGCTTGGAATACCGCAGCTGGATATTGATTATACTTTACACATGATTTAGGCTTATTGAAATTTGTCGAGATTTTGTTGACATTTCGTTTAGTCATCGTTATCTTTTAATTTGGAATCAGTTTGTGTGACAAGCAGACCGGCGTTGCCGGACTTTTGGCATGTGGATTCCCTTTTTTTCATCCAAAATTATTGTTTTTCACATTTTTAATACCTGTTTTCCCCGTTTTTATTCCCTTTTTTTTTGGTCTCAGAAAGGAAAAAGTAAAACAATTTTTGTGATACGCATACATACATACAACATTAAAATAAGTATACATGATACTTACCCATTTCGCATGACAATAATTTATTTAATTAATTATTTTGAAAAATATCAAAAATATTTCGAACCACAAACAACAGACAAGATTTAACTTTCGACTTTTTTCCACCCACAAATGATAAATCTGTTAAACTCAAAGGCAAATAGACTGGAAACTGGAAAAAAAAAAATTATAACCCAGTGCAAAAATTAAGTTGGTATCGCATCTATGCATCTATATATATTCATCAAGTGTTTTTTTTTTATTGAATTTATCATGATTTTGTCTTTTTTCTGAACGTTGTAAAAATAAGTTTTGGTATTGAAACGTGAAAGTTTTTGGGGTGACTTGTTTTCCCGTTTTCTGGGTTAGTTTTCCCTTTTTCAAATAATACAAAAAAACGGGAAAAATCCCTGAATCTGGCATCCCTGAAGCAGACACAGTTGTTGATAACGAATGAAATGTTTTTGAACTTAATTTTGGATCACAGCTTTCAGCAGGAGAGACAATTATTATTCGATGTTGTGTCGTACATACTCACAATTAAAAACCAGTGGCTCAAAAAGTCCGCTGTGGCGCTCGAAAGGTATGTGCCAATCTGTTTCTCATATTGGACTGGATTAGAATAGGTACTGAAGGACAACCGCTTGATTTTCTCTATACAAACTCGTCGTTGACAACACCTTGCAGGTTTCTACAAGACAGAACAACAGGTACACACCAGCCATTGACAGGGATTTTATCGAAGCGTGAAGTATTGACTTTCGATCTCTATTCGTGTGGTGAGTAATACCTCCCAACACCTGTTGGATTGGATTTGTAATAAAAATCAGTCGAGACGAGTATCGCACACAGAAAGGTTTTGAATTATTTTTATTTTATCTGAATAAATTAGTCGGTTAATCTATTACCCATATGTGCAATTGACTTGCGCAGCACCATTTCGAAAAACATCCAATTACTGTATAAGTTACACAACATCCAACATCCACATGATTCTACAGTGCCTAACCACTTTGATCGGTCATGGAAGCGTGACTTCGCAAAGTATGCAATTAACCATTTCACACCCCATCACCGCTACAACAGATAAATTGCAATTCAAGTTACAGAAATCACTCAACTTTAAAGATAGTGCGCATCCAGTTCGTTTGGATTTGATTTACATTTAATTACAAAGTCTAACAGCAGAAACATCAACTTCATTGACCTTTTTATCGAAGTTGCCTTGATTCCGTTGGCTGTCTTCAAAAGCCACCACAATGCGAGTACAAGATCAATGATCTTCAAAAATGTTAGGGTCACCTCAGTATCAACCGCGCTACAATGGAAAAAATTAATGTGCCACACTTCTCTTTGTTCCCAGGAACAATGCGAACAGGTACAATAGAACAGGGGGAAAGCAATCAAAAAATACGATGTCCGGGCAATGAGATACAATCCGGAATAATGAAGCAAACTGTATAAGCCCAACCGAAACAGATCGCAAAGTAGTTTGGCAGACCAATTTCACTTTCAGAAAAAAAAGACCTATTGAGCTGATAATGATGATGATTTGTAACCGTTCGAACAGTAAACAAACGTACGACGACGTCTAATACAACGATAGATGTAAGTTCGTGCTGGATTTGAGTTGAAATCTTGTCTGAATCCGGATCGGCAATTTAGGTCGAAAAGTGAATTTCCCCGGTTTAATGGACCACATGCTGTGTTCTTCAATATTGTTCGCAGATTTATTATGAAATACATACGAGTATCTGCTTTCATTTGGGATTTGAATGTGACATGAATTTGACTGCTGTCCGTCAATGAGATGATCATTTCGATATTTCAGGTTCACGGATATGGAGTCTATACAGGGGCATAAATTATAATACGACTAGTCGGGAGTTTGTAGGCAGGTTGCTATAGCTCACAGATCGAAGTTGTATCGAAATAAGGCTCCTTTATAGTGTTCTTGTGGAGGTTTTTACCCTGAGTTCCATAAAGGTCCCGAGACAGAGGACAGTCTTCAGAAAGACAATACCTACGAGCGCTTTAAAAATTGCACACGGCAACAAATACTTTTCTGGCATTTAAAAAATAAGAAAACAGTGGCAAAGATAGACCTTTCCTGGCAAGAACAATCTCGCTGTAAATGTTCTTTATGTGATGCATAACTACCGTGACCATTTTTCAAATCACATAAAAGAGGACATTCTTTTTTAGTAAAAAATACCTACATACTCATGAATGGTTACAGCACATTTGAACTATGTAAATTTGTAGGTTTTTATAGGTTTGATGAAAGGAATTGACCTAGTCTTCGCAATTCAGTAAAAGACTACCAGCTTGAAAAGAATTGAGAAGGGGCCTACTCGCAGTCTCGCAGATTTCTTATAGTAGGAAGATGGTCTTTAGAAAAAAAGACAACATTTTGGAAAAAGAGGACAATGTTTTGTTTTCTTTTAGTAAAAAATCAGTGAGGACATAGTGGGGAAAAAGAGGACTGTCCTCTCAAAAAGAGGACAAATGGGCGTATGCATAACGCACTCTTATGTCAATGTCAGATAGAAACAGTTCTGAAGCTGAAATGTATTTAGTTGGGTGCTTTCGAAATGACTGTTGTCAATGACTCTGTTGCTGTCAAAATTTTTCAGTTCGGGATGTTTAAAGCAACAGTGTCATTTACAACAGTCTTGGGGACAGATCGAAAGAAAACGACACAAGGTTAAATTCTATCCCCTCTTGGACGTAATATCTCAATCAAGAAAATTCAGTCCCTTGTCGGAAAAAGTATTAACCATTTCACCGGAGTCAATGGATGAAGGGCAACCGACCGGGACACGGGCACGGAAATAGAAAAAGAAGAAATAAAAGAAATAAGAAAAACCAGCTGTTGAAATAAATATTTGCGTCATGTTTTTGTGCATATAAGAGAATTGTAGGCTGGTATCCTTGTCCGCATTTGCTTAGGAAGTTTCCATATAACAGAGAAAAAAAAATGCAAAACATATAGAAACAGTTTTTTTTTTTTAAATTAAGACTTTTTGAATGAGGTCCGCCCAAAAGGGTTGCGCGCAATGGAGGATATCATTCCAGAGACAATACTGAGACCACTAAGTTCGGCCGATTTCCCGTTACTTGCCTATACAAGCTATATTTTTATGGGGTGGCAAATGCTAAGTGCGCTAGAATTGTTGCATAGAAATTCGTAAGAAGTTACGTGACTCACCAACACACTCGCACCTTGCATATAGAATTTTATCCGTTTAATTTAAAATTGTTCGTTACGTATGGATAACATTTTTTTGTTAGGAATAATTGTCAGTTGCTTAAAATATTCATGAAAATTTAACAATGTAGATAAGTTGAGGGAAAATAAAAACATTTTGAGCAAATTTTCCTCATTATTAAAGAAAAATTTACACAAGAAATTTAAAAGCGGAAAATACACAACCATATTTGTCCTAATATGTATCTAGTAAATAAAACATCCCCTTTACATAGTTTTATTAACAAAAAAAATTAAATTATTCGCCTTTCAACAATTTATAATAACTAACTAATGTAAAAATGTGGTATTCCCGAACTCCCTTATCTTCATTTCCCCACGGTTGCCGTGGTTGGCAGCATTTATTTTTGTATTTTTTGTATGTTTTTGCATGTCACGTGGATTCTTAATAGCGTGTTTCGCGAAGCCCATACTTTCACAGATGGGCTATCATCTTGGTTCAAACGTCAAAAAAAAAAATTGTAGGATAACAAAGCCGTTTTGTAATGGCCAGAGTAGTGTTTTGGTCAAATATTGCCAAAAAGCGCATAATTCCCATTACTTTAACCTCTCTTCTTTTACCTAATACATGTGATTAACATCAGTTTTCAATTCTAAAATGTTTTTATTCTGTTTTTTGAACTTTATTATAAACTTTTTAGTAATTTCTTAACAAAATCATGCTACAGCCATATAAATAAAAAGTTTTTTAGCTGTCACTTGGTTTTTTCTTCTTCATATTTGACACTGACGTTGCCGCGAACTACCCTATTGACATACCACCGATAGGAATACAAAATGGCGAATTTCAAACAAAAAATTGAGGGGCCCAGCGGCAAGAGGATTGCGAGTTGTGGGTCTCAGTATGATTTGTCTCTGTCTCATACTACTCCCTTTGAAAACACATTTCTTTGACAGGAAGTCAACCATATACGCACTTTACGGTTAATTATCCAAGCTTCGTTAGTCCCTGTATATCTCAGAGTTTCCTCAAAAAAAAAAAAAAAAAACAATTTCATGCTCCAAATCATCACACGGGAAACACTTGAATAAAATATCCTCCAGATAGACTCCCTTTTTGCCAAAGATATTATTATTGTAGGGAATACATTTTCTACATCGATTAACGCGCACTATCAAAAGATTGTAAAATAAATTAACCTCACCCTTCGCTGTGCTTGAGTGAGCTCTCCCAACAGCATGTTGCACATGTTGAACTCAATGTTTTTCTCCTTTTGAATATCCGAAGTCGACACCACAGTATGGGAAGCACTTCCCCAGGGAACACGAAATGCATAAACTATGAATACTTTGTGGAACCCGCCTTCTTCTACTTCTGCAATTGGCTCCCACCAACAATTATGCATCCAGGAAACCGTTCGTTCCACAGGTGCACACTAAACCATCACACGACAGGCGACCACTTTATAACTGAATTTCCCTGAGAAATTCCCATTTGCCAATTAAGTCAAAGTGTTGTCATGGAATACCTACCCAGCCACAAGTCGACGGCGGCAGTTAAAGGAAACCCATTCCCATTGCATTAGAACAGAACACTCTTTCGAATCCGGTTGTGCATCAGTGGCAATCGAAGAGGAAGATTAAAGTAGAACGCGCAAACGCACTTGTAGCATCGACAGCCGGGGCGTATTGGGTGGCCATTGAACACTGTTCGCCACGGAATTAATCAAGCCTAACACGTTTGCGCCGAAGACCCAAAGAGAGACATAAAATGCGAGATGACATTCAATCCGAATTCAATGCGAGAACAGAAGGCCATGGGATTTCGCAGCGGAATCTGGCTGATCACTGGATCATCTGGTGGAACGATATAATTCCTTCTAAGGCTTCCGCCGACAGTGCTTTGATACGGTCACTGATGAGGCGCGAACCTGTTTAACCAGCTATTAATGTTTCTCTAAATGTGCATCAAAGTTGGTATAGTTATGTATACGCTGTGGGGCAACGCATTGCGAACATATCTCCGCCCGGTAGATCATTTGTTTGGAGTGCTCCTAACTGGGTAAAGGAACACGGTTGTAATAGTTCTGCGCTAGTACGTTGTCTGAATTTCAAATATTTCTTCTACTCTAATGGTCTTCCTTGTTCGAGCAGGAATCCGTGTAGATTCTGTTGAGATCGGTAAGAGAGAAGCTGCCCCAAGTTGGTAAGTGGCACATAAACGAATATGAGTTGTTTGCTTAGTTGTAACATACCTATCACGGACATAAATAGACACATCAAAGACGGAGTTGTCCCTAAAAAGAGATTTATTAGTTGTTGAGTGAGTGTAGGTATGCAACCTACTACTATGGGAATTTTATAATAGCCGCAGAAAAAGGTTTGCAGAAGAAGCATGAAAATGCACAAGGAATGTCTACGGATTTGGTTAAACGGCCTTGATTTGTTGAAGCAAAGAAGGGACTCTTATAGAATTCAAGAAGTTGTGTCTTATAGCCAGGTATTAACAGAAGTACTTGGGGCCAAATCTAAGCAACAAATTATCCGCAAACAACAGGTGTCTGGAAACAGGATCAAAACGTTAATTTAAGCATTTTAAGCCCCGTCAAAATAGAGAAAGATTTCATAACAAGAGGAAGTATTTTTTCTACAACAGAACTTTTATTTTCTTTCTCGTTTTGGATGCTATGAGCAGTCTAAGCAGAATGGGAACTTTTTTCTTTGCTAAAGTATCATACAGCCCCAATTGCTTTATTTGCTAGAAAACTTTTACACTTTTCGAAATGTTGTTTCAAAAAAGACTGTTTCAACAACAAAATATATGGCAGACAGACGAGGAGTTTATTTTTACCCATTTTCAGGTTTTACTCACCTTCGAAACAGAGCCGTACCCTTCAAAATATAACAACTAAAACAGAAAACATAAGCCTCAGCCACTAACGTGCCCTCGTCCCAGAAACGATGCATTCAGGTCAAAATAAAGATATCTCAGCAAGTCCGTAAAGTAAAAGACTTTACATATTTCGAATGACAGTACTATTTTCTTCAATCGAAAACGCCATAATTCTTTGCAATCGATGTGAGCAGTGGTCCCAGACTGTGAAGACTGCGTTTTTCCCTTGTTTTATCAGCAAAAGTAATAATTTTCACCTAAATTCGAAAAAAAGTTTTCCCTTTTTTTCCCCTAAGTGAAATTTGCCTTTATTTTTGCATGAAATTTGAATTTGAAATGATTTTCTTTTCTATTAGACAAAACGTCAAATCGAGTGAATGCATTCAGATACACAAAAATTCTTACGTTCGATGGGCTGTTTCATTTCATATTTAGTGTGAACATTTCATTTTGTGTAAACTTTGAAATTTATTTGTAATGTAAATGTGTTTAAGTGTTACTTTTAAGCAATTCAAGTTTTAAAGAGATTTTTGATTTTTTCCAATTTTTTTAAGTTTTCCCCTTTTTAATTGAAAAAAAAAACACAAAAATTGGCGCTTCTCGGCTCAATCTACGACCACTGGATTTGAGACAGATTCTGAGACCGTTTCTTTTTTAAATACTTAATGAACGTTGACGTATGACGTATGTGTCGCTGTCGATGTTGCGGAATGCGGATGCGACGTTGTTTTTTGTGTGGGGTATTGAGTGAGCGAGCAACAATGTTATTTGCTTGCAGTGTCTGGTGTGCTTGCTAGAATCTAGTGTTGTATTCCCATAGATTCACTCAAATTTACGACGCCATTGATGACTGTAAATGGAGGTTGTTAATTTAATATAGAATAAGTCAGCGAGCAGCTGTTTTGTATAAAAAATCGGGGAAGTTGTTTCGGAAACTTACTTAAAAGAAGTGATTAGAAAGTCTAAAACAAGAAACATTATAGCACAATGGAAAACAAATTAGACCACAAAAGTGTTACAATTATAAATACACCTGTATATTTATAGCTGTTTATGAACATCAGCTCAGGAATAATAATTTTCAAGAAACATAAATCCATTCAAAAAATAATTCGAGCCAGTCATTGAAAAATAAAAAATAAAATAAAGAATATTCAAGAAAATAACAATAACGTACTTTATTTATGCAGAATATAATTTTGTAAAAACGGAAACCTTTTTAAGTTATATCCTTGATCGCTTTAAATAGGTACTACCTATAGTCTACAAAATTTCATCGAAACTGCTTAACTATTTATAACCATTCTGCTGAAACAGTCACATATCTTAAAAACAAGACTGCGCAACAGTTTTTCCAGACCAAGGAAAATATTCAATTTTAGTTTCCCTATACAGATGCATCATTTTAGTGAATAATGTACAAATATATGTTAGCATATTTCGCAATTGCTCGTCAATACACTGAATATGCTTTTTTTGCAGCTTTACTAATGGCGTTTTCGATTGAAGATCCGAGAGAATTGCCCCCAAATTCAGAATTGCTCTTTTCAATGAAATTCGTTGGAGCACTTTTGTAATAGTGGTAGACACCATATGGGAGATTTGGTTTTCTGTTGCTACTTTTTTTTTTGTTTTCTGCAGTAATAAATACAGCCAAATCAATATACCTATTTCAATATATGTTTACATTTTGCACGCATAATTGTATATTCGCATCACATAGCGAAAAATTAGTTTCTAATAACACAACAAACACTTCAATCTGGCATTTTGTTAGTATGTGTTGGTGAGTTCAGGGCAATTCTGTAAAAATATTCCGGACACTTCTGTCGTGTTAAGAATTGACCTGGAAGTGCACTTGTTTTTTCAATGAAACATAGAATACATCGAAAGAGCACTTCTAGATTTGCTCTTTTCATAGAAACGGCAATTCTTTTCTTCAATCGAAAACGCCATAAGACTCACTGACTCAATTTGTGCAACTCTTTAAATTAAAAGAAGCAGGGAGACTTACCGGTTGAGGGCCAAGACCACCACTGACTGTATATAGCGCCATCTGATCTAAGTCACATCAACATGTTTTGATTATTCATTCCCTGAAACAGATTGTCATTGCCAACATAAAACTTTTACTTTCGATAACATTATTCAGCTTTGCAATCCTAAGCTTAACTGATATAACGAATTTGCATCGAATTTGATTAGGTTAGTGACTAGACAGATGCAGATTATCATAACTGCATTTAAATCTTATTTTTTACGATATCTAAATGGAAATAAGCCCACTTTCGTCATTTTCTGGAAAGGTCGGCAAAAAGAGAGACAGCAGCAATATCACAATAAAGGTTGTTGTGCTCCTCTATTATCTATATATCAACTAGGTATGTTTTGTATTGTTTACTATGTACCAGAATAAATATTGAAACACCATGCAACTATCTTTGAATGTATCTACACCTGGCATATCTATTCACCTAAGTTCCCTCACATTCCCAAAACATGTAAGCAGAGCAAATGAATTGGGTTCCAGTATGAAAAATGAATGGGTCTGAGGTTTTTTCTAGGAGACGGATGGTTCAAGTGCCTCTTTAGCTCAGTGGTAGAGCACTGGTCTTGTAAACCAGGGGTCGTGAGTTCAATCCTCACAGGAGGCAAACTAACATTTATTTTATTTTTTCTAATTTTACTCGCACTCATTCTACAATCAAAAGTTCATATGTTCATATTTTTCTCATATAAATATATAAATCATATAAACTGATCTGAACTAAGTCATAATGGAGTTAGTGCAAATCGCAGTTAACTATAATATTCAATTCGTGCGTCAATGTTACGAAACGGGGACCGCTGTGACGTCAAATCAGATGTGACTTTTCTATAACCGACTTCATCATCAACATCACAAATTGTTCAAGGCATCGTTGGTTAAGTTTTTTTTTTTTTAAGAGTATTACGTATTACGTCAGATTTAAAAAGACGGATAACTTAGAAAACAAATTAAAATCAATAGAAAACTGTAAATGAAAAAAATCTCCACGCAGTTGATTGATCATTGATTGGGTTTTGTAATTGAAACCGATTGCCACTTCAGGGTAGGAGTGTCGTATTATTTCGAAATACGCTTACAGATGCTACATTAGCTAAATAAAAAATAAAAACACTTTTCGCAACCCATATTCGCACAGACCACACCTGTGGTTGTGATTCACTTTCGAAATGCACTGAAAGTGATGCAATTTAACAACGCGAAGATAGGTGCAAAGAGAAATGTGAAACTATTAACAACGATAAGCAATTTAAACGCATTCAGATCAGAAGCGCAGTACATTATGTGGAATTATACACATTCAACTTAATGGCGGTAACAAAACGGCTGTCAAAAGGCGCCCTATTTCCTTGACAGTACTCTTCTTATTCTGTGCAAGGGGGTCAATGCCATTCGAGTGCAATGCTTTAAAAATTTTTGTAAATTAGCTATTAATGTGTTATCGCAAAGCCGCACAGTCACTGACTTGATCCAATGTAAGTATGTTGTTAGACCAAGAAATTAGCTCAAGACCTACAGCTACACTGATTTGTTAAATAACATAAATTCGTGTTTTTTTAGGCACTGGCGGTGCAATGTATTCAACTATATACGTTGTGTTGCACTTAGGTGTTTAAAAATTGCACAACAATATGTTTGTTTTGTGTTTTATTACAGTCCGCTAGTTATACTAATTAACTAACCTCGACCGTTACGCTATAGGCCGCCTTACTAACCACGGAACTAATTTGGGTTAGAAGTGTAGAGACATTACCAAAGTTTACGGTTGTACGCATTGGGATACGCTTTCATTAGTTCTGTACCGGTTATGTGGGTTTTTTTTTTATGCTTTGCTTTATTACTGTACGCGACTTGTAACATAGTGACCTTTGAAGACGACTCAGTTCTGGGTGTCCACTGTAAAAAAAAATTGGATTTTATGAGTTGACGGTGTCAGAAACTACAATCAAGTATAAGTATGTCACCAGCTTACCGGTTTTGTGCGCATTTTGAAGGCCAGTAGCTATAATTTCAGCTGTGGTGAAAAGAAAGGTTAAAGTGTAGCAACAAGTTGTGGATCTTACTTTGAAATAGCTCAGTTTGATGTAGACTTGTTTCCTGAAGATATGGTAAGATTGGTCAATTTTCGCCTGAATTCTAGGTATAAATAGAATGACAAATACTGAGTTTATGGCTTAAAAAAAAAAACTGCTATGCAGCGATACTTTTGAGAAAAATTGATACTTATGGTGGTATTTCCGGCATTTGTAGTTAAAACTGAAAGAAAATCTATAATCCATTTATAAAATACAGGCACTCTTAGCTCGAAAGATATGAACCTAAAGCAAGTGGGTCTTTAAATATGACCCTGCTGAAAGTAAGCTTCTGCGTGTTTTTTAAATGCGCGACAATTCTTGAGTTGTTCATTTTGAAAGGTACTTTGGTAAAACTTAGGGTTCTTTTATAATTTTGCAAGATACCCTTTACCCCTTTCCCTCCTTTTCCAGAGTTATAATAATATGTTCTTTTTGTAAGGGCTTCAAAATCTTACAACGCTTACAATAACTATATAACTTGCTGATAAAAAATATAAAAATAGAAAAAAGATTTCAACCCATTATCCAGTTATTGAGTACCGAAGAAGGTACAAGAATTTATAAGGTAAGGTGGGGTAGGTCTGACCATAAAATCAAAAATCTGCTTTAATAAGCGACATTGAAAACTCTCTTTTTGTTTAATCTGTGGCAACCGATAATTGATTCTTTATTACGATTCGTCTTAACCCTAGTTTGCTGGTTATTTGTGAACGAACATAGATAAAAACCTATGTATGGTTGTTAGTTTTTTTGTACCTATGCTATAAACCGATTAAGCTAAAATTTGCAAGGAGAGTGTTTCTATGAAATTTAGTTAAAATACAACAAATAGGCGTTTCAACCTCAAATAAACATTAAAAACGCTATTTCCTGGCACTCATGGAAACTACAATTATTAAAAAAACGTTCCCAGAATGTTGGGTGGAAGTTAATATGAAAGGTACGTACGCTTAGCTACGCAAACCAACAGACCAGATCTATTGCAATTCCAGCTTTATAATCGATCAAAAACAAACTGACCTTGTATACAAAAAGTAATAGAATACCTGCGGCAGCATTGCCAACTATTTTACAACATCAAAAAACAAATTCCCCGCCCGTTTTCATAAATAAAATACCGGAAATGTATTTACCCCACTTTACCTCACGGAAAATGATATTTGTTGATAAAGAGTAAAATTCATTTATAACGATGTCGAAGGGACCTTATAATTTCATCGCTATAAAAGATTTCATTCTTATATTCGGTTTATCGGTAGGTATATCAGGTACTATTGCTATAACCGATTTCTAGTGCGTTCTTTGATAAAATATCTTTATCTTATAATAGAAGTACCAAAATATATACCGCATCTTGGTATTTTTGTAAATTTTACACCTAAGGCATTAAAGGATCATCCTTACCGCTTGATAGGGAACCTTTTTATAATTAAAAAAAAAAATCAAATTTGACATATTTGTTGAAATATAATAACTATTTGTACACTTTTTAGACAACAAATCTCAAATCCCTTTTCGAGAGTTGTAAACAAGATGAGAAACGACTTGTATAATTATCTCCAGCTGTCAGATGGATACACTTAATTTGACTGAAGCCTCATGTCGCTGTTATTATTTATTTCTAAAATTAAAAATAGTTGGTTTACAATTTAACAACAACTACAAGGCTTAAGCAGTCAAAAGAGTTACAATCCTTTTTCTGTAGCTCGGAATGTCAATATAAATCTCTTTTCAAATCACTTCCAAATTTTTTTAAATGTTTTTCATTTCGTCTTTTCAGTGAAACAACTGTAGGTATTAAAAATGTATAATCCTTCAAGTTTCAGGATTGTCTGCTACACAACGAGAGAAAACTGTTTGCAAATAATAAAACACTCGCTAAAGCAAGTTAGCCACCATTTCTACTACAACCACAGTGACACAGAAGCCCGATTTGCGTTGAACGTAAACAAACATATGAGTAGAGAGAGATGTGAGGCTATCGACCTGCAGCACTTAATTTTGTCAGTACGGCTGCCTGGAAAAAAAAGTTACTACCCGACTTTTACGCCTTAATTCGCAATATAAGTGTAAAATATTGCAGTGGAGAATAATATTTTCGTCTTCTTTTTCTGTTTAGCCAATTAACTAGGTTTGAATCATTTTAATAAGTACCTGCCTCATGTTTAGATGATTATGAAAACGAAAGCTGTACGAGTATTTGGTAGCTAAAGTGATGGATCAACTGTGGTTGTTACTCCCGGAGTAGGGAGGGGAAAGCCAAGGTTAGTTCAAAAGAGAAGCAGTTGTGCTGTAGGTGTTTTTATTGTACATAATACTTTAGGTAACAATTTAATTTAATTGAACATGTTTGAAATTGAACTCGTAGACTTGTCGCTCCGATATAATGTAAACTTGTATTATACAGCCAATCCCAGATGACTGCCGAATTTCTCAGCTTAAACTAAAAACCACGCACCAAGCAAATTTGTAATTAAGGATAGATATGTACCTACATTTGTTGGATAACTACCACACCGTTTAGTACAATTTCGGGCGAAGAATACTCGCTCTCATCCACTTTGCATAGATACGCAAATTATGCGCATTACAAAACAGAACGAAGATAGCTTATCGTTGACTTTGCCGAAAATTACTTTACAGCCATTTGGTTGTCATGTCACAGTCACGCTTAATGGCGAAGAACAATAAGGTCGGGCGGTGTCGTCGGCGGCGTGGAAAAAGAAATAAAACTATAGACACTTATAAATTTGTCATTGAAATGGGGGAGGGGTAGTAGACCTATGCAACTACTATTAAGGTCAAGTTTGCTATTGTTTTCAGTTTTCAACTCTACGAAGTATGTGAAATGTTCTCATCAGTTTTTTAGTTGACTATTTTTTTAAGACTGACATGCTGTCATTAAAGGAGGTGGAATAGTTGACTTATATTGCTGTTGCTACGCATTTGAATAACTGCGACCAGTGTTACCAGATAAAAAATCTGAAAATCTTGTTTTTCCGAAACAAAAAATCTTTTTTTCAAGATTTTGTTCAAAATATAAAAAGAGCGAAATTTAAAATACAATTTTGAAGTACTTTACTACTAATACATACTAAAAATTTTTCCAAGAACATGTTACATCAGTTATTTTATTAAATTCGTTAAAATGCATGTTTCCTTAGAGTTGATGAAAACGTTAGTGGGACAGAAATTGTGCATGGGCTCTGTTCGACTCACATTTTATAAAATAATGGAACTAATTTGAATTTCCTTCAATAGAAAAAGTTCTTTTAATGTGCTAGATTTAAAAAGTTCTTTATATCAAAAATCTTGAAATTTGATGTTTTCGAGGTAAAAAGTCTTGTTGGCATGTTTTGGAGCTCAAAAATCTTGAAAAAAAAGATATATCTTGTAATCTGGCATCACTGCCTGCGACTATATTTTATCTTCAGCTTTTAAAAAGGTACTTTCTGTGTTTGAAATGCTTTTGCATCTCGAAGATGATTGTTCTTTTAATGCACATTTTATCTTTTAAATTATATATTTTTCGCTTGACACTTTTTTGGCAGCACGAATTGCAAATTTTTGGTCTTCCTTATCAATCGTCTGAAGTACGTTTTATGAGTGTTCTAGATCCTAGAAGTCGTACTACCAGTAAGGGTGAATTTCTATAAACTGCAATCCAACTTTGACCATATAAATTGTTCCTTTGGTATTGACTACCTTTGGGTACAAAACCAGTCAGCACTTTTAATAAAGTTGCAGAAAGAATTTTGGATTGCGGTTTCTAATTCTCTAAAATTGTGAATGCAAAATTCTTGAGTTCTTGTGCCGAATGCAAAAACGGAGATTCACAAACAAGACACTGAAAGGCGTTTCGTCGTCTCTTGTAATTGTAATGCCCTTACAAACAGTATGCTCCCTAATGGAATTCATTTAAATCGATTACTCGTAAGCTAGAAATGCACATGCTCATTTGGTATCGCAAAAAACATGATAACATTGAGAAGCGAGTCCAATTCGTACTAAAACGCGTCCAATGTGCGGCCGTCCTAAGGCCACACACATACAAACTTTTCTTATTCTTGCGATTACTTATCTCAGTTTTATTTTCGGTTTTATTGTCGAACATAACAAACCTATACACATAATGAATGGATTTTCTCCGGGGAAAGCATCAGGTTGGTACGGGTCGTGCCTGCCTTATCTATGCGCATAAACATCACACACCCAAATGTTAGTGTTTTAAACTGGGCTAAATGTTGCCATTGCGCCACATATTTTCCCACTTTGTTAAATAGTCCATCCGTATACTTTCGCTCTCTAAAAGCAACAATTCGTATCTAATAGACAGCGATTCATATCACAACAACTTTAAGAACATCTCGCATGGGTCGTTAAATAATATTAACTTTCACAACAGCCTTCGAGTATTATACACAATTCACATTAAAACATTTGCTTGTAGTTTATACAGAAAACAGAACGCATGACAGAAACAGTTGGCCTACTTTCAGTTTCAACAACTGATTTCGATTGAATTAACGAATGCATATCAACACTTAGCATAAGATTCAATAAATATGTAAAAGCATCATTTTATTGTTAGGCTGACATTCGTTTCACATTTTATTGTTTCATTTGAATATCATGATGCTGACGACACATTCCCCGATACTAATAATCATTTTTAGTGTCCAGGGTTTCTTGTGAAGTTTGATCTCATTTGCGATTAATGTATGCGGTGATTTTGTTTTCATTTTAAATTAATATTTAAATGAACGATATGCCGAAGGTCATAATTTCTATGGACATCCATCGAATGTATGGCACAAGTTCGAAATGTCAATTTATTAGCATAAGTAAAGTATTCATAATGTGTGCTACGCAATCTAAAAACTCATGTCATAAGGATCATAAATTACCTGACATACAATACGGCTATAATAGGTATTACACAAATTTGGACTCGTTCATATTTAAAAGACTATGAAGTAATGAGTAGGTGTCATTCACTGTGACTCGTCTCGCACAACGCATGACAGAATACAGAACTATCTTGAAGATGAATTCATCGACGTGAAATTTCATTCTGTGTGGGATTTGTTGTTGAACGTATACAATCTGAAATTTCCTCAAAACAAGCCATGACTGAAGATTATGATCGCACAAACATTTGAATATTTAAAAAATAATAATTACAAAACCAAATAGGCAAATAAAGAACAATCAATCAATTGCGGTCAAATTGTTTGAGAGGAAAACAAAAGCAAGAGCGCACTTTGCTTCTTGATATCGAAATCGAACTAACCTGTCTGCTCTGACTTTGTGTTTACTTTTTGTTGTTATTTATATGACTATCGCATTGCATCGAATTGTTAGTGTTTTTTCCATCCCCGTATTGCTGGCGGGGAGCGTTCTTTTGCTTCGAGGTAATTGCACATTTCAAAATGCTGTCATCCTCAGTGACTGGCTCAGGTTGCACATAAAAAGATTACCAATGTGGAACTTTAACTTGGCGATTTAGAAATCGGCTTGACGTGTTAATATTGATTACCATTTCAGTGTGAAATTTGTAACAAATACTTGAGGTTTTCGTGGAAATAGCAGTAATTGGTTGTACATAAATGATTTCCAATTGAATTTTAAAATAAAATAAAAAGGTGGAAGGTAAACTGGTGCACAACATCGCCACAAGCTGTCAATTGAAATGTCTGGAAACTTTAATAACATTGAAAGCATTCAACTTCAGGTGGGCTCAAACAAACTCATCAGTTCTTTGAGTAATTTTATTATGAGTAATTTAATTATATATATTTAAATTGCATGCTCAGACATTTACTTAGTAAAATCCTATTATTTATAAGTAAGTAAAGGGTTAATTAGGACTGAGAAGAATAATCGGATATAACAAGGTGATTTGTCATAAGGAACAGTGGCAATACATTTTTTTACATCCACAAACCTGACATAAGTTATAGCTGCAGCGTTGCCAGACGGTAAAAATATTTCCCCCCAGATTTGGCAATTTTTTTCGAAAAAAAAAACACCCAACATTTTGCCACTATTTTTTTTAACATGTTTTATGTACTTAAAAGTAGGAATTTCGAATTTGAAGCGCGAACATGTAAGGTTCGGTCTTCCGGATGCAAAAGTGTGCGACAAATAAATGCATCCGATGCAAATGTCAACGCAGGTTGCCATCTTGTAGGAATTTAGGTTCACAGCCCTTGCGCAACTTTGATAAAATTATTTCTTATAAAATTTACAAATGAGGTTGGGCTTAAATACGGATAAATATTTAAGGAACTACAATTACAAAAACCTAAAAGTTTTTCCTTCTGAAGCTGGCATAAGCTTATTTTGAGAGACTTGTTTTGGAGAATCGATCGTTTATTCTAGAGCATTTTGAGATTGCACATATATTTTTTTCGATTGTCACGTTCAATTTTAAATCAATTGTTAGTATACAGAACAGAACCGAACAACGAATCTTTAAGCTACCTTTTTCTAAAGCTTAAGTTACTCAGCGTTTCTAACGTTCGCAAAATGATTATTTAAATTAAATTTGTCTGCGGAAGCACATTTTAAGGTTACCAAAAAACGATATAATAACGAAATACAAACAGAATAGCATTAAAAAGAACCCAAATTTTCCCCTAAGCAATTTCTGCCCCAGATTTTCCCCCCGTCGACCAAAAAAACCCCTAAATCGGTGGGGAAAACATCAAACTGGCATATTTGTGATGAATTTTATTTGACGTTTATTTAGGTATACCTTTGATACATATAAGCAATATAAAAATATTTTACTCACTTTTCAATTGAAGCTAATTGAAGTGTCGACCAAAGTGAGTCATATTTGAAGAAAACATAAGTTAATTATTTAATTTAGCTTTTACTAGAAAATATTTAGCAATAAATTTAGTACCATATCCATTGCTCACAAATTGCCATCTGGTACTAATAAAGTGAACATAATCTGCACACGAATCGAATAAAAACAAAATTACGACATCCGAATTTCTTATTTTGACTCAAAAATCCATAAGAACTTATATTTTGGTGTAGTACTGAAATCTAGTTTTGTGACGTATCTGCTCATGGTAAGAAAAGCAAAGCACTTTTGGCGGAATTATTAATGCAAGAAAACGTCATAAATATGTTTTCTCTTTCAAATCGTTTCTTTGTTCGTACGTTTAAAGAAAAAGCAAAAAGAAAAATAAATAAAGCCAATGCACATCACCAAACACAGCAAGCAAATAATTCAAACTGAAATGATTCAAATGACAAAGAATCAATTTTAAATTTACACTGAGATTATCCAATATCAATATTACCCAGCAATTGAGTAGGTTTCCTTCTCCAAGAAGATAGTCATAAACTACAATCACTCGCGGGAATTAATGCCAAACATTATATAGCAATTCGGAACAAGTGTTCTTCGGCATTGGGCACTAGCTTTTAAGCTGCTTTATCCCAGAGTCGGCCCTCGCCTCTTAGAGTTATCAAAAATTCATTATTCAGTTATATAAATCGAAATGAGCGTTGCCAAAGGTGTTCCCTCTATGAATCCAACACTTTTATAAATGCAATACACCGCGTACCGAAATTGGCAATCTTCCTTTGTTAGTGAAACCAGTCTGAAACCACACAAGCATTATAGGTATATTGTATGCGAACTCTTAAACGATGATGATTGACACTATGCGTGGTATTTGATTTCACGGCCATCGTTTCCGTTTCAAATAGTTAAATAGCTGCCACACCTTTAAACTCTCGATGAAACGAAATCCATCGATGGCAGCTTGCCTTAAATACTGCGTGCATATTTTTAAAGTGCTTTAAAGAAATTGTATACAAGGAAAATGATCAGTATACGGTAATGCTGAATTGGCATCGCAATTTTAGTAAAAAAAATCGCTTAATTAGGTAGTTCCCGGAAAACGTAACAGTGTTTAACAGTGAATGGTGACATCCCTCTCATTCATTTTGGGGGCTAGCTGTGAAAATATGCAGTGTGCGACGTACGAATATTGACTCAGGCTGACATAGTGTACATTCGTCAAGCATTCATTGAAGAGATTATTACAAGACCCGAATTCTGCTTTTGAAGGATGTAAGTACATTCAGTTTAGAGCAGAAATGATATGCTTGTGGGTCAGAAATCGGTAGGTGGGCTAACATTTGAGCTCTTACTTGCCATCAGTATAAAAACGCCTTCAACCTCTCTCCATCTTAAGACAAACACCATCTATATAAGGATTATGTTCAGAGGCTGTTTAGTATTGGTTAATAACGCTTCCAGGTTGCTAAAAAACTAGCATTGCCAGTCTGGGTTATGTAGGTTGGTGGGCTGGCGTGGAGTATTCCGCACCACACTCAGGTCAAAATTGACCCATTACATGTTTCCAAAGTGGTATATTTAGAAATGTCAAAATCATGAGAAAAATATTTAACAAATCTGATAAATCTCGAATTATGTTATTTTATGTTGTCCAATAACAGCCCTCATCTGTAGACATCAAAAAGACGTACCTAATTGATGCCAAAGAAAAGACATTTGTCATTGGCAAAAGCCATTTGACATTTCGTTTTTTCACCGCCCAACCTTCTACTACTTTCTTAATTCTACTTCGTGGTTACTCTATTTCCCATACAATTGTTGTTTAACGTAACAGTTATTGCTCAATCTTAAAACATTTAGGAAAATGAAAAATTTGCAGATGTGAGCATTTTCATTGTTATGGCTGAATAACGTTCTGAATGTGATAAAACAATGTGCGATCAAAATATAATGTTGGTCGGAATGGCAGGTACGCTATTTAAAATAAACCTCCAAGCCAGTTTTTGAATTTGTTTTTAAATCTTAAAATATCGTTAAACCATTAAAATTTGCATGGTACGTAAATTTAACTGAAAGAGGACATTATCTTCTTTTAATATGACTTCATTAACGCCAACGGCTTTTTGGACATTTTTCACAAGATCATCGCCAGCTACCAACTTGATGTAACCAGTTTTTGGTTAAAATGTAGCTCCATTTTTTACATTCGATGCTTTGTACCTATACCTGTGCAGTTAAATATTATTGTTTCCCAAATATCCTATTTCATATCGCACTTTTCAATCGAATTTTCTCAGCACTTGCTGCATATCGTTTTGAACATTCAAACTGACTCATTCGGTAGCTTCAATTGACCAAACCCCACTTGAATATAAATAACCCTCTTAACTTGCCGCATTAATTTCAATTCACAACTTGTTGTGCTGTCCTACCGAATATAGTCCGCTCGCGAAGGCATATAAAGCAGTCTCTCTATCGAAACGGACAACTCTTCCCTTGTCGTAAGAAAAAAAGTTTTCCTTTTCAGATTTGCATATTCAAAATGAATCCTTAGGACAACTGCCACAAATCGATGTTATGAGAAATGATCCCTAGTCTTGGTTGGCCGAACGTGATCAGAAACCTTACATAAGTCGGTGGCTTCAAAATGTTACCAATAAGTGTATTACTACGATAGATGCACGTGAGTAAACTCGGTGATAGTAGTTGGTTCTATAATTACGTCAAATGGCAAAGTGACGGTCTACTCACGTACCAATTGACGTCGTATATGTGTACACAACAACAACACTTACCACGAGGAAGAAAAGAATGAAAAATAAATAAATGATGTGCTCCTTTGCTTTGAATGTAGAGGTTTATGCTTGACTCCTTCCGCGGTTAAAAATAATCCACTTGGTTTTCAATGTATGAATCCAACACAGAGTGTCACAGGGATGCACTCAGTCAAACGATTCTGATCACTGCACTCACAATTCGTTAAAGGGGTTTTGAAACGCACACACAAAAAAAAAAAAAAATGAATCCACTCCTTCAGTAATTTGATCCGAACGCAATTATCTTTAATAACTATGGTGAGCACTCAAGGAACAATTTCTTCGCCTGACAATTCAGGATGTTTTTGTTTGCCGACGACACCGAGAAAAGGATGTTTTTCTAACACAGGATATAAACACTCAACACAATATACAGAATTGGAAACACGACCACAAAAGTCGTGGAAAATTATGAAAAAAAGTAACGTCCGTATTGGATTCGAATTTTCGTATTTTACTCGTATTTTGTTGTCAACGTCTGACGATCCGTTACTGAACTTAACAGCGCAGAAGTTCGAATGGAACTGAGGTGCGAGTGTGAGAGTGATTCAAACCAAACCGCCGAACCGAATGTTGCTCCTTTCATTTCATTCAGTCAGAGGTTTGGTGGTTAGATTTCACAGAAACGAAACGAGCACACAAAGTGAAGAACGATAGAAAGAAAGTTGAAAGAAGAAAACAAGCGCTGAAGCAAAACACAACACAAAACGCATTAAGCATGCCGCAGTGTGGATTAGATTCCGTTGCGTTTGTTGCTTGTTGTTCGTCATGCCGGTGGCGGAAGGTAGCGCATTTTCGTGGTATACTTTTAAAAATGCCTGTTATCAAACCCTGAACAAAGTGGAACTGGAACAACGTTGCATTTTTGTGTGAAAGAGCTGAAAACAGGCTGCAAGCGAACATAACAAAACTTGTTTTTAGTTGCATTGCACTGCAGTTCATTGGTTTGCATTATTTTATTTGTCTGTCAAGAGTAACCGGAAGCAATGGTAGCTATAATAGCTAGCGCTAATTTTCTTGAGTTAGAATATAATTTCTAGTCAAGAAATTCGTGACTGAGTACTAAGTTGACAGTTCGTTTATGTGGCTGGTGTTGGAAAAGTGACGTTCCCGACCAATATAGTTTTTGCGTTCAGTCTACATCCAGCCCAGACTAGTCTAGTCGACTTAAGATAACTAGACTCTTGAATGTGCCCTTTATTAAATGAAAACAAATATTTGTCTGTCCTCATTGTGTTGTCAACTAGACAGTAGGCCTAGGCCTCTCGCTGATAACCATTCTTAGTTTTGACTTTAAGCTTAAGGAGATCCTGTAATATCTTTATTTTCGAAGTAAAATTTTAGCAAACGCAAGACTTATGCGAAGTTCTGCTATTGGCATGATTTGTCGACAAAAAAGATTTAAAGTCAACTTCACACGAAATGCTTCACTCAGGTGATTATTCTTATAGCTGCGTGCGGACATAATAATACATATTTTAAGTTAAAACTTTTTTCAGTTGCCAACATTCTGTGCCAAAAGCTGTTATCACAACACCGTCTGCAATGGATTTCGAAGTTCAAATATTTAAACTGCGACATGTATTTACCCGTGGATAAAAATCCCAACGGAGGATTACCGCTGTGGTAAACTTGAGCAGATAACGCCGTTTACCATAAATTCTCAAGCACAAACACAAAATACAGCTTTCGACGTCATATTTTTGAAGCATCAGTCTTGTGCTAAAGTGACAATTTTTATATTTTGACACTTTTCTCCGAGCCACCACCAAAATGGATCTCTTTCTGCAAGACTCCAATTGTCTAATTTGAAAATTCAATAATTTTTATACTCGATACTTTTCTCTCGTTAGTTTTTAGTATGGTCAATTTAAAACACCTATTAGATTAGAAAAACAATAGATTGGTTTGCAGGCCTCAAATTTAAGAAAACATTATTTAATTGGCGCCCAACAAATTTGAACGCTGCTTTGGAGACACTTAAAAATAAATTAACCTTGCTAAACGGAAACGGGGATAGGTTTACCAGGTTGGAAAAAGAGAACAGAGAACAGACTTAAAAATTCTCGCAGTTTTTTTAACGTAAAAATATAAGTTTTTATAGTTTTGTTTTTTAATAATTTCATTGAATATAGTTACACTTTGTAACAGAGAAAATACTGTATGATTTGTCTCTGCTTTGTAACACCTCGTATGCATGTGCTTAGAATGGCTTTGCCGATTTTTTTAGTTAAAAGATGAGTGAGAAAGAAGGACTCTTCTGACCCTGTTGGCTGCTTGCAAAGTAAACCAAGTAAATATATTAAACATATTTAAAAACCGCTCCGATTTTTTTTATTTTCTAAATGATTCTTATACACACCCGATTGAAATGGAAATCAGACGAAAATCTCAGTCTCTGTTGAGTATTCGTAGAACGTGCCTTTATTTCGTCATCTTTACGATAGGACTTATTCCAGGAATACAAATTCGTCCTTGAAACCGTGGCGAGAGACGGTTTTATGTATTAAATTCCTATCTTCCGCAGCAAGCAGCACCAACATAATCATTGAATACTCCCACTAACGGCGGTACAAGTACCCACCCAGTTATTCAAATCATTTCACTTTCTAGCGACGACATTGTAGCCCGAAAATCACCATAAATCAAAATTAGGCCGCAAATGAAAATCCTTATCTTGATTGCTTATTAATGGTCTCAAGGGTTGGCTGCACAACAATAACAAAACTCCACACACGCCATGAAGTCGGTCACACGAGGGTGGTGCCAGAAAGAGCCAGCAACCGAACAAGATTTATGTTTTTCAATATTAAAAATAGGGCACTGCCCAGCTGAATGGCCAAATGTTTTACAATAAAAATTCTATCAATCGTACGCCCTTCACTTGTGGCACACATAAATTTATCAAACTATTCAAAGGCGTGCCTATTTGGTAGATATCTGCATACAACATTCCGTTGATTGTCACAGTCCTGCCACAGTGCAGTGTGTGACAATTTGTCACTTGGCGTTGGCGTCTATCTTCATCCAGAGGCATTTTGTTCGCCGTTCGATGGATACACGACGCGAGGAGGTGTAAATCCATTAGACATCGGGTTTCATGTCAATTGCGCCCCAGTTTCTACCGCGCAATATCGTGAATCCTATCCCAAGAGCTGTTATTAAAACTTTAGATTGACTTTCCACGACACATTGTGACACATCTGCTGTCTGGCTGCGTGTTGTTGGGAGCATTTTCCCTCCATTTACAGCTCATTTGCATTGGAGTTGTGGGGGCGATTAAATAATTGCATCGAGTTTTGTTTTGATTCATGTTGCTCCCAGCCCACTCGAGAGTAACATAATTAAAACCATGCAATGCGTTGAAGATGAAAATGGCTGTGCAGTGCATAGTGTGTATGCCATTGATGACAGTTTTTTGTAACGTGTGACGATTAAGATAAAAAATCGTTTCCCTACTTGACATCATCCGTCAATGGCACACTCGGCTTCAATCAGGAACATTAATATCTTGCAACCCAAACCCAGCAGCGTATTGCAATTCAATTAATCGAATGAAAGGACTCATCACTGACAGCAGGGATGCTGCAATGTGTACCTACCAGAACTCATTGTCTCACTTTTATCGGTTCATTGATTTTAGGAAGCAATTTCTCCCTTCTCGTTTTTAGATACTTTCCAATGGCAATAAATTTAATGGTTTCCAATTTTCCTGCGCTTCCCCTGGGATTTGACTTGTTTGCTCTACGGGATGTATGAAATTGCATACTTACTTCATTAAAATGCAAATTCTTTTTGACCAAATCGCTTTTAAGTGGCGACTGTGGCTGTGAATATATGGCGGAAGAGCAGGAGCATGACGAATTTAATTTTATGTCACTACGGTGGTTTTTGGACGAATAGGCTTCATCGATTAAGCAAAATTAAGATGTTCCCAAATGAGTTTGTTTTTATTACAGAAGATCGTCTTCACGACACGAGCTTATGCCTCATGGTTCTGGTGTATATCAATAAAAGCCACTTACAATGGCTTTTAAGGTCCCAAAATTTAAGAACAATTTTGAATTACCGCCATTTTTGGGTTAAGTTGTGACAACTAGACAAAAAACAATTTGACAGTTGACAGCTTAGAGTTAGTAAAAATGGAGCACTACTCCAAAGAACACCGTGTTTTATATTGTTGAATAATATTTAAAAAGTAATAAAGTTTGACTGCCACGGTTTGGATTTGGATTCGCGGACAAAGTCAGATAGTTGTCATACTTAACTAGATATGTACTCGAACGCCTCATTGTAAACAAAAACAAGAGGAAAGAACGAGAATCCGCTTACTACGTATTGGTGTTTCTCAAGCAAGGCATGCCATGTTTTGCTTTGCAGCCAAGTTCGTGTTTCTTTTGAAGAACCATGCTGATCCGGCGAGCCTACCTCATGCAAGCAAAAAAACGGCACCGGAAACCGTGTGTTTCGTCGAAAACTTGTCTATGCATTCATATCGATCACCTACTAGTTTTCGTTTGACGTTTCAATGAGCTGTAAGACACTAGTCGTGAAACTTCTGTGTAAATTATTTTGGTCGCAGAAATTTGATTGCATTAATTAACAATTAAAATGAATTCAGATAATTATTTAAAATAATATGAGTCCATCAATTAAGTGTGGAAAGTGATTTTAAGTTGTGACTTCTGTTCGGTCAGCTGTTCTGCTGAATTTGCTGAATATTGCAAAAGGTGTGTTTCTTTCAACAACCCAATGATTGAAAGTCGTTTTCTTGGTGTTTTTGTGAAAAACATGGTAAGTGATCAAGACTACAATTTAAAACAAAATAAAAACGTTATAATTTTATTTTTATTATTATCGGCCAAGCAGGAAAAGTCTTGTCAAACAATATGGCGAGCAAAGATGTTGACGCGGTGGTGGTTGCTAGAGAAAAGAGAACGAGTAATCGACTTGTCGACTCGCCAACGAAAAACCAAACGAATGTACCGCTTATGTTCCACAGCAAGTGCAAACAACAAAAATGCATGAGCATTGCATAGGCAAGCGAAACAAACCGTAGGTGTGATCCGCTAGCTTATGCGCTACAACAAGCACGCGGCGTCTGCTGTGGGAAACATTGTGAACAGATGTAAATAAGGTAGGTATAAAGCGATTTAGCTGAACATCTTTGCTCGTGTTTAAACAAAGCTATACGGTAAGTTAGACATTGTTTGGTCATGAACGAAATGATAATTATAATTAAACAAGTTATGTAATTTAAAAAATGCAATGGCACTGAATTTCGATAAACAAAGCATTTCTAAACAGTAAGCAACTAGTTTTGAAAACTGAAATTAAGTAGGTTTTCGATTAAGTTTTTGACTGTTTTCGGTTCGGTGTGAAGTGAATACGTTGTAAGAAAGTACAATCGGCTGAAAATGTGTGACTAAACAATTTTCCCATAAAATTTGACAAATTCATAATAATTATGAATGCTTATTACTGTTGCATTAATAAGCATTCAGCTTAATGTATCCGCTCGTAATTCCGTGAATTATTGTCCCAGTAAAAATCATCATATTTAAATAAATAAACTAATCGGTTTAGCAGATTATCAATCTCTAATTTTCTGCCCATTATAATGTAAAAAATACAAAAAACGAAGGCTAACACACTAATTCAGGGGAAAATGCCAATCAATCAGACACCGCATTAGGAGGAACTGTCGACAAATAAATTACTGCACTGTCGGTGTTATGATGAAGGAATTCCACCCTTTCCACGAGAAAATAACTACCAACCCCTGCGCACAAAGGGCGCAGCAATGATCGTCCATCAATCAAATGTGGAAACATCGTTGGCATCTTCTGGACTGGGACCTGACATGGCAACAAGCGAAGCGTACCGAACAACACATAAAACTGAACAAATAAAACACAACACAAACATCTGCCTTTTCTGTGTTCGTTCCAAAAATGTGCTCATAAAATAGTCCGATTTTTTTTCAACCCCCTAAGTGCATTTGCGCCACTAGAAAATCGAAAATCAAAATGCATGTCCTTGTCCCCTCTCATATGGTAAACCATTAATGTCACCTCTTCTGGTTCTATGTGTAGGCTTTCGTTCGCTTTCATGTTCATTATGAAAATTCAAAACACAACGTCAACCCTTTTGTGTATCAATGGATAGGTTTGTATTATTCTCAATTGCACTTTGTTAGGCATTGTGGACGAAGGGGTTTGCTGGTGTCCTTTAAAGTCGATCCTTTGAAAACATTCAACCAACCCTTCGGAAACGTTTAATATGCGTTAATATACTCGACTATTGGGTGTGGATTACAGTTTTCAGTGCAATTTAAAGCGCCGCCGCTATTACCCGGATGAGTTTTTCTTTTTAAATAAATCAAATATCCGGTGACATTAAACCGCGATATCGAATCAAAAAGTGAAGTGGAAAATGATGAAGGGTCAGAGTTTTTTTTCGAAAGGAGTATAGATTGTTCTTTCAAGTGATATATCTTTCTATATTTAAATAGTCATAGTAATTTTAAAAATAAAAATGGGGTCCAATCATAATGCAATAATAGCATAATTTATAGAAATTTATAGTATTTATAGTAACAACTATTTAAGGGACACTTTTGTAGGTTAGATATTGCAAATAAAACGTTTAAACCAAGCATTTTATTTAATCAATATTTTTGAATTGGAAAATTCGGTTTTGACAGAGAGTAGATTTAGGGTTAGGTATTTATTTAAATGAGTGTTCTCCTTTTCAGTTGAAGCAAATTTAGGTGTCGACTTTATAAAGTGGTTATGATTCATCATTGATTCATCATTTCACTTTGTTATTTTCTTTCTTTCACTTAAAAAGATTAAGACCTAAATGAAATATTTGCTTGAGAAGTTTCACGTCTTTTTATTATTTTTAATGAGATAATGCTCATTCTTTTATAACTAAAGTTGGCAGCCCTAAACATAGATCCTTCTGCCAGTTTAAGTCCGCATTCTAAGTCCAGAATTTCGTTTGTGAAAATAAAAGTTATTGTAAAAAAAAATCCACTCCAACATTGAAAAAATGCTAATTGTTCAAATATATTTTTGTAAGCTCGCATAACAGACTTCCGTGCTTCAATTACTCGCATTTTGTTTTTCCGCGTGGGTTTTTGCCGATTCGCAACTGATTTTTTCGCCAGTATTTGTTACGCCGTCAACCATTTCACAAAGAAAAAAAAAGGTCTATGATCTGTGATGATGAATTCACCGGCAAACGAAATCTTCTTTCGGTGAACTCGAAGCGAACGAATTGCGAGCTGGCCTTGAAAATGTCTAATTTGCTAATAACCATTTTTGTTTCGACTCCAAGAAGTTCACTAGATATATTTTCCTTCACAGTTGTGGCCTTCTATAATTCAAAGTCGAGATATTTTAATTCTAATGCGTTGAAGGCGTTAAGTGTTATACTACTGTTAGACGCATTAACTTAGCTTTGACAAGTTCTGTTAGTATTTGGATACCAAGGAGCGTAGCATGCATAACTGCATTGGAGTAAACTCATAAAAATAATCTACAGTTAACATTCAATAAAATAAAAAAGGAAATGCCCCGGGTGAGGCTCGAACTCACGACCTTAAGATTATGAGACTTACGCGCTGCCTACTGCGCCACCGAGGCTATGCTCTGTCGGCGTCACTGTGCTAATAAGTAACTAAATATTGCTGAAAGAAAAAATGTTAATTGTGACGAGCAAATTTTCCTTTTCTGTTGCATATTTCTGTGGTTAAGCAGCTGTTTACTTTGCCTATAGCACAGGCGCAGATAGAATACCATGGACTGGTTGGTAGTTGATTGATAATGGTTGAAAAGTGGAGACTTGTCGAAAGGTACCTACCATAAATACCACATTACTATGGTGTTTTTTATAACTATGTATTCGAAAAGCGATTTGATACAACTTTCCACTGACAGCGATTGTCTGTTGAGTTTGGAGATAACCTTTTTAAGATGAATGTGTTAAAGTACACAGTGTTTGGGTACCGATGTGGACAAGCTGTCGAAAACCATTTTTTTTATATCAATATCTAATAATAGCACAGAAGAACTCATCACTCTTGACAATCTTCGGCATGGCTGCAAAAGGTAAAGAAAGAAAAGCAGTTTCATGAAGCTACTGCAACAGTAACCGTGGATAGGTGTAATTTGTTAAGTTGAAAGCAGCCGCCACTTACGTTACGAGATGTTATCGTTCTTGCAACTCCCGACGTAGCGACGAAAACTTAAAGAAAGCTTCAAGAACTGTACTCTTATGCTATAATCGTTGTTTAAGCAAAACATTTTTTTAAATAAAATTAAAACCAACGAATCCAGTTCAATAAATTAGAGAATAGTTTTAGGTGAATCACAGAATAATTTTCGTTAAATAAAGAAACTTTGCCAGTTGAGTTAACAATTCATATTTTTAACGAATATAAGATCTAGGGAGGTGGCCAAGGTTTCTCATAAGTAGGAAAGTCGACTGACCAAGGAGGAGAGGCCATCACCTCTCACCTTGAGTGAATCACTTTCCGGACAAAAGGAAACCAGGGGTACAGTGTTCCCAGGATCGTCATACGTGGTGTAGAGCCACAACCTGCACGAGGTGCCACTGCTTTCGACTAAATATGACGGATCTAGAGCGGAAACTCTATAAAAACCCGTAATCCCAGGCGTCTAACAACCGTGCCTATGGGATGAATGGCACTACGTAAGTGTGTCTTATAACGGTGAACTCCGGATAACAGGCGACCTCCGGTTTAAACTAGCCCTCCCGAGGTATGGAGCTCTGCCTCGGGTGATCATATTTCTCGCAATTTTCAAAAATTAAATGGAAAACAATAACACAACAACAGAAAACAATAAGGAATGCACACCTTTCAAATTGCAACCGGAGGTCACTTTGGACCTCCCAGTTTCTACAGTTAGGGCACCTGGTCCTGCTGCAGAAACTGAACACTATAACACCACGGTGATTGGAGAGGACTCGGTCGTCACCATTCCCATGGATGTTATATCGGCGGAGGAAGAAGCTGCTTTACTAGCATCCCCGAAATCATCTACAGCTATCGACAGACCATCTGGGTCAGTTAATCCTGGCAAAGTCAAGCTATCAGGTGCTGGACGAAAACGCCTAAGGAAATTGTTGGACGCAGGGTATCCGATTGAGGAGGCGCGTTCAATGGCCTTGGAACCGGTGCAGTGCAAGGACAACCGCACCAAAAGACCAAGAGCGGACAGCTCAACTCCAACGAGCAACACTCCAAAACGGAAGGCTACTGAGGCTGCACACTTACCACCTCAACAGGCACCCACCTTCCGGGATGTTGTTGGCTGTAAAAAGATAGGGGTGATACCAACAGACTACCCTGCTACCCTATGGTCCACAGACCAACTAAAATTGGTGCAAAATAGTGTCCTGGAGAGCATAATAAAACAACAGGATAATGCTACCAAGCCCCAGTTCCGTGGTTGCACATTCAAACCGGGTTGGCTTACCTTTACGTGCAAGGACCAAAAGACAAGCGACTGGTTGGAAAAAACCATACCAACGTTGCTACCATGGGAAGGTGCCAAACTAAAAGCTGTGAGCGAGGAAGAAGTTCCTCGGCCACAAATCTTTGTCGGCTACTTCCCTGGGGAAGAAACCCCCACCAACAAAATTTTGAGCCTCGTTAAAGGTCAAAATAATGGTCTGAGGGTAGACGACTGGAGAGTACTCAACCGGGTGCAAAGGCCCCAAATGACGGAGCTCACTTTAGCTCTAGACCCAACGTCTGCAAATACTCTCAAGGCCCTAAATGGCAACATTAGCTACTGTTTCGGTGATGTACACTTACGGCCAAGAAATAAGGACATCCCGAGACCAAAAGTCGCCAAGAAGGAGACTGCAGTCGAAAGCACAGGGACCACCCAGGATCCTAAAGCAAAGACACCTGCTCAATGCTCTTCAAAGACTGTGGCTAATATATCGAAGGCCAAAACGAAAGATACCCCCAGCTGCTCGTACAGACACCCGATGCCTAAGGTGACAAAAACAGGTACGGGTACCACTGCAAGCCGAGTAAAGCAGAGGCAGCGTGTCTCTGGCAGACCTCGAAAATGCGAGAGACGAGACCCTGAAGAGGCAGCGCTTCTAAACAGCAGCAGGGGCAAAAAGGTGGCACAGAGGGGCCACCAAAGAAAATAAAATATGCGACGTCCATCCGCAAATAACACCGGAAGGCAACTTAAGTGCCTTCAAATAAATCTCCACCATGCTAAGGCAGCTTCTAGTGTCCTAAGTAGGAGATTTATTAAAGAAGACCTAGATCTAGCCATGATCCAGGAACCATGGACCTTTTCAGGAGCCGTAAAAGGGCTCCCAAATGAAGAAACCTGTAAGTTAATTTACGATAAACAGCATGCCCGTCCGAGAGCAGCTCTTATGATAAATAAAAGCTTAATTAAAACAACTTTTCCAATTTCAGAATTTATTCAAGGAGATTTGGTGGCGGCACTCATCATAATACCAAAAGCCGGTCAAAAGGGAGGGGATCTGAAGGTCGTTATCGCCTCTGCTTACCTCCCTGGAGACACCTCCGACGCACCAACCTCGGAGGTAGCGGCTTTGGTAGGATACTGCAAAGCAAGGAGACTACAGTGGATCCTCAGCTGTGACGCCAATGCCCACCACACGGTTTGGGGGAGCACTAACATAAACAAAAGAGGTGAGTCCCTTTTTGAATATATTTGTGCTAAAAATTTGGTGGTGGTAAATAGAGGGATAGAACCAACCTTCATAAATGCGATTCGTCAAGAGGTTCTAGATCTCACTTTGGCAAGTCCATTTATATATAATATCATCACAAACTGGCATGTTTCCGGAGAAGTATCCATGTCGGACCATAATCACATCAGATTCGACTTGGAGGCTTATTCCATAAGAAACACAGTTTACAGGAATCCGAAATCCTCTGACTGGGAAACCTATCGGTTAGTCCTCGAATCAGAACTAAATCGTTCTTTAGTTCCACTGGGAACCATCCCGGAGCTGGAAATTGAATCCGAACAGCTCCAAAAAAAACATAACCTTCGCCTATGAAAGCAGCTGTGCCCTCAAAAATAGGACAACACGAAGAGATGTTCCATGGTGGAATAAAAGACTTGACGTCCTTAGAAGCACGGCAAGAAAACTTTTCAATAGAGCTAAGAACAACGGCAATTGGTGCCAATACAGAACAGCTCTAACTGAGTACAATAAAGAACTGAGAAAATCAAAACGAGTGACTTGGAGAAAACACTGCGAGGACATAGAAAATCTCCCTGCAGCTACACGACTCCAAAAAGTCCTCGCTCGCGATCACTCAAATGGCATTTGCTCTCTGAAAAAGCAAAATGGGGAATTTACTGATACCCCTGAGGAAACCTGTCAACTTCTTCTTGACACACACTTCCCAGAATGCATCCACATGGCCAACCCACTCTTACCGATGAGGCACCAGGATCTCACGGTATCAAAATGGGATTATAGTCTATCCGGAAAGATATTTCAACGAGACAGGGTGAAATGGGCGATCTCGTCCTTTAGCCCGTTTAAATCGCCAGGAACTGATGGCATCTACCCCTGTCTATTACAACAGGGTATGGATCTATTGGCTCCTCAACTCGTTAGGGTCTTTAGATCCAGCCTATCTCTAGGCCACGTACCATTGAGCTGGACTAAGGTCAAGGTAGTTTTCATACCAAAGGCAGGTGGGAAATCAGAACAACTAGCGAAATCATACCGCCCCATCAGCCTTAGCTCTTTTATACTAAAAACCATGGAGAAAGTCCTGGATCAATACATAAGGGATCAGTTCCTTACGGGTAACCCACTTCATGCGAGCCAGTTCGCATACCAAGCCGGCAAGTCTACCGAAACTGCCATACATAGCCTTACAATGACTATTGAAAAAGCTCTGGCAGAAAAGGAAACGGCTCTCTGTGCCTTCATTGACATCCAGGGAGCGTTTGACAATACCTCCTTCGATGCCATAAAAAAAGCTATGATAAGAAAAGGCATTGCCCCACTAATCATAAAATGGGTTCTAAATATGTTAGAAAGCAGAATCATCAATCTGGCGTATGGAGGCTCACAAAAGACTGTAAAGGCCACTAGGGGCTGTCCTCAAGGAGGAGTACTTTCTCCTCTACTATGGACTTTAGTCATAGATGTACTCCTAGACCACCTCACACAATCGGGGTACATTATACAAGGATATGCAGATGATGTAGTAATCACTGTTAGGGGCAAGCATGACTCCACGATATCGGAGATCATGCAAAGGGCCCTAAACTTAACCTACAAATGGTGTCAGAACAAAGGATTGACCATAAATCCATCGAAAACAGTCATGATACCATTCTCAAGAAAGAGAAAACTAGAACTAAAACCGATCAAGCTGAATAACGCAGTCATTGACCTTTCAAGAGAGGTAAAATATCTAGGAGTAATCCTAGACAAAACTCTCACCTGGAATTCACACCTTGATCAAGTCACCAAAAAGGCGACAAAGGCAATTTTTATGTGCCACCGTCTTTTCGGTAAAACCTGGGGCTTAAAACCAAAAATGATCTATTGGTCATACAACACGATCATCAAACCAATGATCACCTATGCAGCGATATCATGGTGGCCAAAAACCGAACAAATAACGGCACAAACAAAATTAAACAAGATATATCGCTTAGCATGCGTTGGTATAACGGGGGCAATGAAAACTTGTCCAACTGCAGCCATAGGGGCAATGCTCAGCCTTCTGCCTTTACATTTAGCTGTAAAGAAGGAAGCTGGCCTCAGTGCCCTCAGGCTCCCTGATATATCAAATCTTAAAGCAGGAAACCTCACAGGACACCTTCGAGTACTACAAATGCTCCAAAATGATCCTGTGATCAAGGTATCAGATACCATGCTTAAAAAGCTGCGCTTCTCCAGAAAATTTAAGATAGTCATATCTGACAGGAACACATGGAGAACAAACCAATTCGTAATACCATCGGGATCACAAATCTGGTACACCGACGGTTCGAAGATGGAAGATGATGCCACCGGGGCTGGGGTCTATGGGCCTAGGTTCCAAAGAGCTATAGCACTGGGAAAATCACCAGACATCTTTCAAGCGGAGGTTCACGCCATAGAGATATGTGTCCGAGAATGCTTACGAAGGCGCGCTAAAGGTGCCCGCATCTACATCCTATCAGACAGCCAAGCAGCTCTTAAGGCCCTAAGATCATACACGATCAGGTCAAAGTTGGTTTGGGAATGTCTTAATCTCCTCGAAGATCTGGCCAAGGACAATACGGTCACCGTTGCTTGGATACCAGGTCATGAGGGATTTGATGGCAATGAACGAGCGGATTGCCTGGCGAGAAGAGGCGCATCACGCCTGCTCACTGGTCCTGAACCCTACTTTGGGCTACCTTTGAGCTACGTATACTCAAAATTCAGGAAATGGGAAGATGATCAATTTGCCGAACACTGGACGAAATCCAAAGGACAGAGACAAGCAAAAAGATTCATAAGACCAGCTCGTAGTAAGGCAAAAAAGTTACTCGAGCTAAACAAAGAAGACCTAAGGATACTAACGGGTTTTCTTACTGGGCACTGGCCACTAAGATACCATCTCAAAAAGATGGGACTATCCGACGATGACTCCTGTCGGCTATGCGGAGAGGAGGAAGAGACAACGGAACATATACTCTGCGAATGCCCTGCAGTGGCAAGGGGCAGAACGGTCCATATGCAAAAGGCATTTCTAAGTCCTGCCGATATAGAAAACATGGAACCAAAAAGGGTGCTGAGGTTTATAAAGAGCCTCAACAGCTCCCTGGGTTAAACATTAGAGGCCAACACAATAGATCTCTTCTGGTCGCAGTGTACAGGGCCTATTACTTACAATACAATAAGATCTAGGGACATTTTTTGTTTAATCAGTTATCAAGTTTTGTTAAGTGCACAATCAGAGTTCAGAGGAATTAACGAAACACATGCATTTAACGCTGCTGACTTATTTTCTTTATATGTATTAAGGAATCATATTCTTTAAATAAACCAACAGTTTTTAATAATGAATATCAGTGTGGTGTTCATTGTGGATCTAATTAGCATGTTTTGCATAGGACACAGCTGTGGTAGTAGAATTTAAGACACAAATTGGAGTACAGTTTCAATCTGTCGCAAACATGTGTGTTCTAATGGTGATTTTATGAGCACTACCTATTCTTAATGGTTATCTGTCAACGTTAAGTGAAGAAATTCTTTTGATTCTATTAAAAGATAAGAAATTTCTTTACGGTAAATGAAATTGTCACCAAAGACCCACTGCATTGTCTGGAGGAACGAAGTTTTCCTTTCAACGACGGGAGATGTTGAAGACGTTGAAAACACTCTCTCACATTAATATGGTCCTCTGCTATTTACAGGGGCCCTACTATGAAACTCGATTCTACTATTGATTCTATTCGAAAGATATTTGCGATCCTACTTTCAAATGACACTCTCTATGAAAGTAGAATCGAATGCCGGTAATGCCAAACTATTTGACAAAAAATTTGCGATTTTCGAACGATTCTCGCAATATGTTTGACATAACCCAAATGAGTCTCGCATTATGTTTGGCATTTCCCAAAAAATTGATCGTGAAGCAATTAAATAATAATAAATAAACATGGACTGTGTAGCAATTAGGTTGAAGTCTGAAGGAAATCCGGGACAAATTTAACAAGTTGAACGAAGGCGGATTAGACATAAATCTAACATAATGGAGCTTGGCAAGAAAAAGTTTTTCTATTCAGTATTTATTTAAAGGTATGTATTTTTAATCCAAAAATAAAATAATTTAAAATAACTGTATTCAGCTTTGTTAAAAACTACCGCCTTTCGGAAGATGCCTCTATGTAATTGTTGAACAATATTTTAACAGAACTAAGTGTTCGCAAAAAACAAACTTTTGTTCCCAACATTATAAAGGCTGTTTCTAAATACCCCTTGGACGAATCTGGATGCCGGGTCATATATTGCACCTTTTCAAATTGTGACACTTTTGTGTTTGGACTTTTAGATGATTCCGTGGAACAAAAAAAAAACAAACATTATACATATTGGGGACATTCAAGTATCTAGTTTAGTAAGTCTGACAGCTCTCTCACTATATGTATCTCGGTTTTGATTGGGTGAAATCGGTCATGAGAGCAGCTGTTTCAGTTGACGTTTATGGAGGGGTAGCCGACGAATCTAGTCGACAAATTCGTGACTGAGTACTAAGTTGACAGTTCTCATATGTGGCTGACGTAGAATAAGTGACGTTCCCGACCAATCTAGTTTTTGCGTTCAGGTTACATCTCATCCAAACCAATCTATTCGACTTAAGATAACTAGATTCTTGAATGTGCTCATTACTATGTTTATGAAATATTCATGAATTATAAATTTTTAAAATTTATTCACTTGCATTCTGAGAAAAAAAACTTCTTAAATCGACCTTCTCTGCAAGCACATTTGATGTAGAATGATTATTTGCGAATTCGAAGGAAATTAACATTAACTTTCGGAAAAGGTAGTACCAATTTTGTACCAAGAAAACAAAAAAAAAGTTAGCAGTACTAGAACTGTTCGAATTTCGCCTTCATAACTTACTTATAGAATTACAGAGTTGCGATTTTGCGAATTCGAAGAGTTTCACTTTAGAATCGAGGTTCATAGTAGGGTCCCAGCATTTATGGGAAGCAGCTCTCCATTAATGTATCATTTCCGTTCATAAAATATATGATTTTGTGAATCTTACGAAGACTCCGTTTCATAAAAACATCAGAACGGAAATGTTGACCTGGCCCATGTTCAGTAACTCATGCGATTAGTTTTCGCGTCGAAAACTTAGGAACATTTTTTTTTTTCAATTTATATACCTAGTTTTAGTGATAAATAAATTAATGTAATAATTACAGAACATTCGCAGAGATTTAAAAATACTTTTCGTTAAATCAACGATTCATTTCCATTGCGGTTAGTAGTTATGTTTGTTAAGCAAACAATTCAATTTTTGATAGTAATTATCCAAAAATGAGTGTCAAAACCTCAGGTGGTGTTTACGTGTTCGATTTTGATAACAGACACTTTCCCCTGGCTTTATTTATAACCGTACCTCGTACCTAAAAAAATACAAGTTAAAAATAAATCTTTCACAAACGAATTAATGAGTCCGCCCGGTTTTTATTACTTAATTAACCATCTAGAACCCCTTTTCGTAGTGATCGTTGATTCATAGTCTTTGGCATTCGATGAGGGTCAGACTTCAGATTAGACAAACGCACTTGCATTTGGCACAGCACAAGTGGAGTTCGCTTTTCCCGTTTGCCACAATAATAAAAAAAAAATCGAATTAATTTCAATTTCAGGGTTAAAGCTCCATTCCATTGGTTGATATTCAGTATGAACAAAACTTACATGAGTGTCGACTAAATGTTGTCACAATTTGTGTAGTAACTGGCTATGGCTGGTTGTGAAAGGCATCACCGCCACATGTAACTGGGGGTGCTTGTTGTCGGCCTATGTTTAACTTATTTACAGCTGTTGGCTTACAATTTAATCAGACAACGTGTTCATGACCTATGCGCGAGCATGGCATGTGAGGTGAGAATTTTCAAGTGAAAAATTGTTCTTGACAGCTGTCAATAGCCGAGTGCATAGTCATACACTTATTTGCGACATTCTATAGATGCAGATACTTACTGAAAGAGCGTTACAGATCTTTGAACTTCAAAATGAGTGCTCTCAGCGGCGCAGTCGGTTTGGTATTTGTTCAGACTTTATTCAATATGTACCAGTCGGCTTATTGTTTGGCTATTGTACTGTTTAAACAGTTTTATAAACCCATTTTTATTAGGTAAATGTTTAGCCAGTTGTTAAATATGAAGAAATGAACAGTAATTGTTCGTTTTTCTGTTGAGGTTTTTAAACTAAGGAAAGTTTGATAGAAATTCGTTTTGTTTTTCGAATTGGCAAACTCTTTTTCCAGCGACAACCAATAATGTATTTAGTTCCTGACAAAGTCAGTGTCAAATGAGAAGGAAAAAAAAAGATGTGGCAGCCGAAGAACTTGTAGCAACAAAAGCAGATTTAATATGGCCGTGGAGTATAGTTTAAAAATTGCTGAAAAGTTTGTAATAAAATGCAAAATACTGGAAAGAAATTTAGCAAAATTGAAATCATGTGTTTATCAAACTTATTTGTAAAAGCTGGAATTTTAAAGTAATAGAGACTGTGCGCTGTTCAGTAATAGGTTTGTTGCTTTACTTTTGTAGTTAGGCAGTCAAAATAGCAGTGGTGTTGATAAATTCTCTTACAGAGAGAGATATTTACAAAAAAGTTAGGGAACGATTTTGTAGTAATCTACGAAAAATGACATACATAATTCAAAAATTCAAAAAAGTGTTACGAAAAGTCTTTAAAATATCGTACAAACTTGAAGAACTTGCTAATTTACTAACAAAATTAGTGGATTCATCTACCTAGCGATGAAAGCGACTCGTAATCGAACTTCTTCTTCATGAACCCGAGTACAATTATGGAAGAGTTTGTACTAATTGAACTACAAGCATTCGAGAAGAGGAAAAAGCGACACGCAATTAGAATTGCGTGGAGGAGATTGTGCTTTCTTACTCCTTACAGCGAGGAAGAATTTCGTCAACAATTTTGAACAGAATCTTGAGGAGAACATTCGATCTATTTTGCTGCCTGTTAATACCATTTTAATACGAAAGAAATCAAAACAAATGCACGCATTTATGCCAAATAGGACAACAATCAACAAATTTCAAATCAGTAAGGTGACTGACAGCCTTTTCAATTCTTACACCAAGAAATTTGTTGAGTGAAAATTCCTAAGATTCTCAGTGGAGGGGTAATAAATTGCTCTCTCGATGACGCTTGATCTCTTTAAAGAATTTTTCAAGTTAAGGAACGGCAATAGACCTGAAAGTAATAGAAAATACCTAATATTTGAACGAAACACTTATCTGGCCAAATAAAATGGGGTACAGGATATTTCGACGTTTGAGCCAAAATGGGAGCCCCTCTCACCTTGGGTAACCATTTGCACTCCAGCTGCTCCAAAAACTAGTCGAAAATGAATCTTATCCTTTCTGTTCCATTAGTATACTCCTTTTTAAATAGATAATATTTTTCCGAACAATAAAGCTATTTTTTCTCTCGATTTGTCTCCATTACACAACTAGAACAGGCTAACAGAACAGTTGAGACGAGAAAATAAACAAAACAACCTGCTGCAATACTTCTTAGGTCATATTTGAGTTCCAAAGGCTTACGTGCCGAAAGCTCTAGATTTATTGCCTAAGTCCAGTGTTGCCGCTAAGAGAAAAAAAAAATCCGCTAGACCACAACGCATAATCCGCTAGATATTTTAGTTTTTGCATCGAAAAAATCCGCTAGAATTCGCTAAAATATCAAGCTGAAAGTATAAGTTCAGAAAATACATACATAATATTTGAAAGTAAATTATTATTGAATAAAATAAATAAAAAAAACTAAGCAATCTACAAATTCAAGTAAAAAAAAAACTTTTTGAAAAAAAAGAAAGTTAAAAATTACAAATTAATTTCCAACTCAAAGATGGATTCATCTATTCCTAAGTTTAAAGCAGAGGCCTCGGTTATAGTTCTTGAATCAGATTGCGATTTTGTTGGCTTTCCGATTTTACTTATAACGTCGTCTGGTAGTATAGCAGCTCTTGTTCATCACTTTTAATTGATTTCTTTTTGTTATTATACAAAGTTTATAGTACCAGGGTTTGGTAGTAAAAAATCGCTAGAATGCAATAGATTTTATTTTAGCGACAACATTTTATTAAAAATCGTCGGGAGTCTTTAAACTCCAACTAGATCTAGCTACAAAATTTGCCTAAATCTGTGCTCTTCCAAGGCTTGTAGGTGTTTTCATATTAGAAAAGTTATCTCATTTCTCATCACATAATTTGGGAACAGTTCCATATTGTATTGCTTGAATGAAAGGCACGAGTTACCGACAGGACTAGTTTATATCGGGATATGGAAGCTACGGTTTAGCTTACGGTTTCGTTCGACTTACTTTTGGCTTACTATTTAAAATTGCTATAGCCCTGGGCCGATTATATCGAGCAACCTCTTGCAAGGATAACGCACTTAAAAGTCAGCGCATAACTGTAACTCTAAACGCCAAAAAAAAGTGTTACCAATGCGAAAAACTAACCTCTTAAAACATATTTTGTAATCACTGCCTTTCGACGGGGACCGGCATTCACTTGCAAAATAGAAAGTCGGTGTTTGTTATACTTATTCACTTTTCATATCCACGCGTTCCCCCGCAACAGAAATAACGACATTCAGTGTTCGTTTATGTATGTATGGTACTCGCATCTGATACATTATAAACAATCACTTTCCCATAGTAGTATGTTCATATTTAGTTGAATAATTTCTGCTCTGGGTTTAGTATAGCTCAGGAGCTATTCATATTACTGCTATAATGAATTTAATACAACTGTGTACTGGTATCACAACAAAATATTTCCCAAAACCAAGCCGCATAATAAAAATAAAGTAAAGACGTGTAAATTGCATCAGTGGTCCTCGAGTCATGAGCTGTTTAACGCACAGTCAGAGGGACGCTGCGTTTTATAATACGTTTCTGGAAATATACATTTTCAGACGAATTATAACCTCTCATTTCAATATAGGTTCACCCCATTGAAATACTACTTCAACAAAACATGTAATATTAATAAAACAATACGAAGAGCACCTCTGATCAATTTTCAATGAAATTGTTCGTAATTAATGTCGTTTTCGATTTGGCTTTTCGGATTTTGATCTGAGATTTCAGATTTCTGCTGGCAAATCGAACATAAAATCCGAATTTTATTGGTTCTTGAGTTGGCCCCCAAAAATGTTTTTTTTTTCACTTGCACTGGAAATCCATTTCAATTGATTTTTCCGCATTTCGAAATAATTTAATATAAAGAATCGTTTCCATACTTGATAAATTAATAATTCAGTTAAAAAAGCAATCCTTCCAACGATAAACAATTCGTAGCTGGCAGCTGTGTGTCATACACATTGGTATTAGTATGTGTGAAATCTGAGAAAAAATCGAGATTTCTCTAAAGATTGATTTTTTTTGGCAAATCGAACATGAAAAGAAATCTCAATCAAAAAAGAAATTGATTTTTTCTCAAAAAAATTGATCTTGTTGCCAAATCGAAAACGACATAAGAAAAAGCTTTTTATTCAAGCACAGCTTTATGGCTACATCGATGATATACACGAAACGAAAAACGAAGGCAAATTTTGTTCCCTTCCTTAAATTAATTTTTACTACTGATGTACTAAAACAGCCTCTTGGTCTCTCCTCTCTCAGTTCACACTAGGTATGCGTTTTCGAAAACATTTTTGTGTATATCATCTTTACATGTGATGTAAACAATATACTTATGAACATCCTTCATGACATGCACAACAAAGCAGTCCTTGTGCTGTGCAAAGAACAAAAAAAAAAAAACACAGCTAGAATCTATTTTCAGATCTTTCTCATTATTTTTACCAAATCTTCAGATTGGACCTTCTTTCAACGAACCATTCCACTTATGCAATTCAAATTCAGACATAAACAATGAACTGCACAACTAGTAGGTGCAAGTGAGAGTGTCTCCACGATCGCACCGCCCTGGCCGCATCTACACTACACATGCCCAGCATTCGAATTTGCAAATAAATCATAGGGGCTTCCGAGTGGCCAGCGTCAGGTAGGTGTATATGTATATCTATAGATCGCGAATTTATTTTCGGAATTTGTTTCAAAAGCGAAGAATTAGGTGAAGGACACGTATGTCGATAGAGTATTTCTTTTGAATAAGTAGCCGTGCCAAATGTTGGCGAAGCCAATTAGCTAGCGATAGGTGTTTCCTTAGCAACAAGTACGAAAGTGCCGTCGATAATCTGAGACCATCGAAGGCCATCCAATTAACAAATCTTAGAGATAAAGACGAAATCATAAAGCTTAAGCTTTTAGCGCTGTAAAAGTATATGAACTAGGCACCAATCGTTATTGTTCAAATCATTTAATCGAGCGCCCAAACTTGTTTGCCTGGCTGGCACTCATAAAGAGACAAATCTGTTGAATAATTGCTACAGCAACTTTGGTACTTGGGCAAACAAGACAAAAACCAAAAAAAAAAAAGAAGAAATGCGAAACGAATGCTTACTTTATTTGTTGATTGCACTTAAGGCTGAGTGTGGGTAAACATAAATAGATAAATAGACGCAAAATGAATCAGCATATTCTCAGCGATTAGTAAAATCAATTTTGAATCGAAAACAATGCCCGGCACGACGACGTAGGTATTCCATTTTCAACTCATCGTTAAATGTCCTCGCATGACACGAACGGGAATCGTCACCGCTTCCAATTGCAATAAATTTTCCATAAATAGTTGTATCACGCAAAAATAGAATTATTTGCTATTCGACGAACAATAACTGTATGGATGCTGTGAGAGTATAGTTCTAGTGAACGATGACGAACCGCATAATGCTGTTTGCCTCAGTTGAGAAAAGCTTCGACCTTGGCCTTAGCGAGTTCTGTTTTTCTAATATGCCGTGTTGTCTGAGCATTGGATTGTATTTTACACTGCCATCGAGAAATCAGAAATTCAAATGCAACGACTGAGGCCGGAGCGAGGGGTAAAGGAAAAGCAGGCGAGACTGTGTGGGGGCGCAGCTTAAAATAGCTGTATCTGATGTTTTGCTATATTTGAAATATTTGCGGTTAAAAACTTTGTGTGGTCGGGGGATTTTCTATTGCAATTCAGCTGGTTGTTCGAAATCATTTATAGACAGATCTTTGATTTTTTAATTGCATTACTAAAGAAACGATTTTTCGGGCATTCTCGGGACTTTTCAGCAAAAAAAAAAGACCAATCTGAAAGACTGCAAGCAACCATCTTCTTCGGTATCGAACACTCTTGCTCCAGGTATACAGTTTCAGTGCAATATTCTACCAAACAAACAGTTGAAGGAACAACATTTATCCGGAGTGCGTTTATTTCGTTCAGAACGTTTTACTTCTTGTGACTTCAAATAACAAAGAGAATGTCGTTTCCAGTGAAAGCTAAAAAACTAAAATTCATTTATATTTCTTTTATTTACTTTGATTATTTCATTCTTAACATGAAGCTATCGTAATTCAAATGCAGATATAGATTTAACTTATAAAAAGGTCTTGGGCGTAAACGCCCGGTTTTTAAATTGGCGTTATTGGAATTTCAAGGGAAAGACGAATGATATGCAGTCTTTTTAGGAACTTTAACTCTGGCCGGTAACTGACAGCGGAGTGAGACACCTCTTATGCAACAAAGTCAAATATTTGATATTTGTCATTTTTTCCTGTGACAATTTGTAATTTGACGGTAATCGGATGTTGGAAACGTTTTGAAAATTTGAGTGGAATTCAAAACGGGGGTGTCAAATACAATATCCTTCAAAAAATGTGGGCGGTACAGAATACGAGGCGTGGCTTGGAAAAAAATACAGCGTTGCATACATAGACTCGAAAATATACCAGGCCGCTCATTTCGTAACTTTTCAGACAATTATCGTCGATACGAGAGACCTCCAAAACTAGAAACTAAGTGCAAAAATTACGAGCTTAAGAACTTAATTCAATCCTTTTTCCACGGTATAAGGAAAGCTGACGATAGTAAAAAAAATTCAGCCAGAATATAACTTATTATAGTCCTCAAAGTTTCAAAAACGATATCGTCCAGACGATTATTTTTACACGGAATCTGTAACCTGGGGATTGCTCTGGAAGTCTCATCTGGGAAAGCCTGTGAGTTTACATAAATGTGAACACCCATTAAATCGTGCAGCTCCCTATACTCACATCTTCAGTATTAGTAAGAGCTCTGGCTATGCCACGAGTATGCGAGTACAGCGCAATTACTTGGAGCAACTGGAATTTAAAACAAGCCCTCAGAATCCCTCTGATAAGTTCAGCACTTTTACCTCGCTGAAAACATTTGCCCAAGAGTTGTTACAAATATTTTCAAGTCTTTGCGATAGCTAGGTTGCTGAGGGTAAGCTTTCGCTCTTCAATAAGGCACGCACGGCTCTGTTGAAAAAGAGAACTCTTTGATTTACATGTTTTAAGGCCGGATGCGAATGTCAATCATCGACATTAACAATCTGTCCAAGTTGAGGATCCAATCATACTTTTTGTGTGTCTACGAAGCACGAATTTCATGTTTCGAGTCTGTAGTTTTGCCAAGCCTGAGTATAGCAGGCAGTTTCCTATCTTAAAATCCTACCCGAGATCTCATGCGATTAGTTTTTACTCATAGTATAATGAACTTCTAAACTATACTCGAAAGTTTTAGTCTTATTAGTGTTGCCTTATTCTAGGCAGTGGACAGATGTATGGTTACCATAAACTAAGTCTTGCGCTGTGCTTAATATACAAGACCAACCAATTTTGACAAGTTCCTTGATCGGTCCTCTATTAGGATACCAACGAATTTGAAAAAACTACCTTCCGTAGATATGTTGACACTCTCCTTGGGCCCTGCATGCTCCGCGGATTCAAGAAACTACAGCTCATCTCCTGTAAGCAGTGTTGATTTCTTTCTTCTCGATTCGCAGCTCCTTCTTGTTTGACAGTCGATCTCTAAATAATTTGTGTCCCATAATTTACGCAAAATGTAATTTTAATAGAAATTACAGATTTTTAATTAGAAAGCGTACATTTTTTATTGATTCGTAGAGTATACAGATTGGAGTTATGTATGGAATAGCACATCGGATAGATGACCGCCACGGCTTTGCTGGCAACTCTTTTATTGAAATTTTCTATGATCGTTTTCCATAAATGTGGCTGAATTTCACTAATACACCTCCCAGTTTCCTCTCTCAAGGCGTTAGCGGTCGTGGGCTTGTGTGCATAGACCTTTGAAAAAAACCCAGAAAAAAAAAGTCCAATCGCGTTAAATCGGAAGATCTGGATGGCCAATTCTGATCGCAAAAATGTTGTTCCTGTTCCTAAATCCATTCAACGAAGTCTCTTCGCACTGCATGGTCAGTGGTCTTCAGTTCTTGAGTCAATTGAACTTTGTAAGCATGAAGTTTCAAGGTTTTCGTGAGAGCTCGCTGTAGGAAGCTTCTCGAAATACCCAAGTCTTAACTACGGCGCCGAATTGATGTTACTGGACTGTCAACAATACTCGCACGAACTGCTTCGATGTTTTCTATTGGACGATTTGTGACAGGACACCCAGAGTGTTTAAGATCACTAATTGATCCAGTCTACCTGAATTTTTCAATTATTCTCTCCACAGTTGATGGTTTTAAATCAGGGCCATGACGGCCATATTTTGTACGAAACGACAAACCTTCATTATTTTTAAAATATTGCTCAAAAATTTAAAAAGCGTTGTTCTTTCATATAGCGCTCCATTTTTACTAACCTCGAATTGTCAACTGTCACATTGTTATATTTTTTCCCGTTGGAATCACTGTACTATTAAATGACGCAAAATTCAAATCTGGACATCCTTTATAACACGAATTTTTCCCTCTGAATGATCCGATCGTTTGGAGAACGCCAGCACCAGCATAAATCCATAATCTTGAAAAGCTGAAAAGGCTGTTTTTTAGACCATGGTATAAAAGATCTTTATAAAGAGGAGCTTCTAAATTGTGCTCTCATATTTGACATTTATCTATTGTTCAGTTTTGTTTGACAATTTATAATGAATAAACTTACGATGGAAGATCGCTTTTTCAACCTAATTTTGAAAAGCGGTCCCTTGAGAGAGTGGCCCGAAATTGGACCAACAGAATGCATAAATATAGCTAATGAGGCCAACGAATAAGTCCAAAACTTAGAGTCTGTAATGATTTTTCAATTCCTCATAACGAATAAAGATTTTTGATCCCAACTCAGCACCTTTCGTTATTATTAAAAATAATCAATGGGGTACAAATTACAGAAAGACCGAAGACTGACCCAAACAATTGAAAAACCTAATTCAGCGGCACTCACGAGCTTGCGCCTTATTTTCTCTACCTCTGGCGACACTGTGGCGGTGCTCACTACATAGTAGTGTGTTTGCCTAACCTACTACTTGAACTGCAATCGACTCCACTCAGACTGGAGGGAGAGAAAAAAAGCGGAACTCAGGAAATGAATTAAATTACCAACCTACCATTTAAATGCTAGTTGCTGCAGCTGACATTACAACTATAGACGAGTATGCATATCAGCCGCCAGTCATAATAATCGTTTTTTATGCAGCGTTTGATCAGAGTGATCTTGAACGCTGTCTCGCCTTTATTAGCCGACTCCACAGCAAGCCACCCGTAATTGCTGTTGATGCACTAATAGTTCACTTGCACATGTAGGAACTAACACGCAAATAAGAGGGTGGACGTCAGTCTCGGCGCTGGAAAGAGAAAAAACGGATGACTTCCTTATGGGCGTTCAAGTTCAACGGCGCGGCGAGAGACTAACATTGATCATGTCACGGGGTACAATGACTACGATTATGACATTGCCCGCCAAGACTTGTTACACACACATGCTGCGACAGGCGCACGCTAAAGTGACCGTCTGTATAGCAATTTTATTCATTTACATCGGAGAAATTGGCGAGCTTTTCCGTGGTGTTCCTGAGTGTGTTCGGCGTGATATTGTGCACGGCCACGGTGCTATTTTCGTTCGTCAATGTTACTTCCGCCCCGAGTTTTATTAATCAAGTGCGTTGCATTGAAACGTCGTCGGCGACAATTCTATTTCTGATGTGATCCCTGTGTGAAACATTATTGTTGATCGGAACTGCAAGGTGCTACCGTGATGGTGTCCTCGATTAGTTTATAGGTGAAGGCGCTTACCCTTATAGGGCGACTCGAATCAGCAGCATTTGCAACTAATTGGCAAGCCATTGAGCGGAATGGATTGTGCGTGCGTGCACAATTGCACATTACACTGCGTCAATTGGTGTGTACGCTTCGAGGAACTGTAGTAATGGTATAGGGGCTTTCAGTGTCAGATTCGATGGGAAATGGTGCTTTACAAAAATGGTTTTATTGCAATTATACCCATAGACATGTGATGTGAATGAACAAATTTGTGCTACGATTTATGGCATGTTTTAAAATGTCAGCGCTATGATTTGTGTGGCCTTTACTGACCCTGTCATATATGTGAATACCCCAAATCAAGCAGACGAATGTCAATGGTGATGACGTTTATATTTGACTTGTTTATTGCCTGTAAATAGGGTTCGTCACATTATATTGTTGGTTTCATACACCTTTGTTGTTTACATGTAAAATAAAATGACAAAGCACCGAAACAGATTTTTCGTCTGGAGGCTATAAAGCGCCATCTGTTAAATGTACTGGCAAGATGATTTTAAGCTGCCCGAGTCTTTCATATTTTTAAGAGAAATTCACACTTATCGAGTTACGTTGGTTATGGAAAACACTTTTGAAGTTGTTTAACTCAACCGACAGTTGTCGCTGACTGTTTTTTATCCTTCAAGGCACAAGTCTATTTAGAAAACGGAAGTTTCCACTTACAAAGTGATTTTTCTGTGGAAAAGGTATCACCATCTATTTAGAAAGCTCTTAGACAGGCAGTTGACTAGGATTATGCATTCAGTTTCAATGAATTAAGAACAACAACGTCTTTAATTGGAAATAACGAGCAACTGTTTAATTTTGCAGTTAATTTAGAAGGACATGTGCAAACGAAACAATTGAAAGTAGAAGAAGGGTCTGTTCTGGAAATTATAAGGCATTTTTTCGGCAGATAACCATCCTAATCGCTCATGACTTTTGTTTCATTCCATTATGAACATTCATATGTAATTCAAAAAATTTGTTTATTTTTATCGTTTGTGGCAGAACAACATACGCGGTAAATAATCTAAGGAAATCGACCTACCTTTTCGTCCATAATTCAAAATGGTTTTGGAATACCTAAAGCTTAAGTAAGTACGGACAAAAATTAATAGCTCATTGGTAGTATAGGAATGTTTAGATTTTAAATAAAATATGAGTTTTTACTAAATTACCATTAAGTTACCATAAATGATAATTATTATTTAAACTGTTTAAATTGATATTCACAGGCTGTGCCTATGTTCTGTAATTATCGCATCGATATATCTATCACTAAAACGATATGAATTGAAACAAAATGCCATAATATCACATGACGCGTTCTGTAACTGTGCGAATAAAAAACTATATCACATGGAACATTTCGATATGAAACGCCTGGAAATATGTGATATATTCAGGTTCCTTAATTATCATGAGCGATAAAATATTCACTTCAACTGTCGAATTTTATCACGAAACTCAAAGCTTGCGGTTATAGAGTATTAAAACAAAAAATTCATTTCATAGCGCAGTTCTAATAGTGCGTTTATTTGGGATGCTTCCCACACGTATGCAATATGCATCACGAGCAGCTCCACCAAACCTTGCAAATCCTCCTAAAATCTTTAGACTGTAATCACATATCTGAAATGTGGTTACGACCATAATTTTGCTGGGTCCTTTCAGACCCGAATCGGGATTGGAATAAATGTATTCCTTTGCCCATTGCACAAATGTGGACTTCACTCGTCAATAAGTGCTTCCGGCATTTCAAACGGGTTTGTGCTATCTCTTAGTACATTCCTTTGAATCCGTAACATGTTACGCCTTACAAACCAAACATTTTTAAAAAACAACGATACTGAAAATCACTGTGAAACAATTTTCAATTTTTATTGTTTTGTTTTGCAGTATTTTGACAGCTTTGGGAAATCTTTTCAAAATTCCCATGAAATTTCGCATAGAGTTAGAGAACTCCAATATTTTCCAGATGCGATAAACAGAGAAATGTTTTGTTCCTAAGTTTTCGATGCGAAAAGTTATCATATGTGTTACAGAACAAGGGCACAGGCAAATTTAGAGTTCAGGAAATACGATTTCTGTTTCTAAATTTTCAGGAAAAATCGTAAGAGGGATCCCAAGTTCTTTAAGTTGGATGTTAAGACATTTTTTTATTGTCGAATAAAAAGGAAAGAAATTAAATCTTAGATAACAAAAAAAATCATTTAAAGGGAAATAACTAAAATGAATGATAGAGTAAAAGGAAATATGAACTTATGCGTCTGTCGCACACTTTTAACATTAAAAAAAAAAATGTAGAAATGATTTATAATAGTTTAAAAATAACTAAAAGTTTTTCTTATAAGGCTTAACAGAACTAAAAATATGTACTTGGGCTAAAAAATCTCGAGGCTAGACACAGATCTGTTAAAATAGTGATTTGATAGCTTTAAATTTGGAAGAAAAAACGTTTGCTTTTCATAAAAACGTCAGAAATCATGCGAAAGTGAAAATTTTCTCCCGTAACTTATTTCGTTTTCATCTTCCTATTCGGGAAAATTTAAGAAGTATGTAATGTACATAAAATTGCATAGTCTTAGGATCATTTTAAGAGTTCAAGAAACTTTGGTTTTGGTATCAGTTTCATTTTTAAAGGCTTTGTTCGACCGAATTTTTTTTTATCCTGGGCTTGTGGATCGCGACTGTACTATGTGGATTGTGAATAAAGTGTGACAGTTCGCGGCAAGAATTTTGTATTCCCGGGAAAATTACTATAGTTGTAAATTTCGCTATTTAAATCAATTTTTTTTATATTAGATGTACGATTAATTAAATATAGTGTTAGAATTAGTTAGTTTAATTGATTTGTTCGCAGTTCGCCTATTCACAATTTGCTTCATGTGAATGGTCCTTCACTTCTTTCTTTTGACATTCATTCAAACTGGTTTTATACTGCATTCAAAGAAAATAAGAAAACGTCAGTGAAAATGCAGTAGTGCTATACTTCTGGCACAAAATGCAAATGATTTTCGTTTTTAAAGTTACACCAACTAAAACCTAAAAGAAAATCTAGTTTTTTAAGAAATAAATTTATTTTTTAAAATTTATTTATTTATTTAATAAATGTCACTGAAATTTATTTGTTTTTTGTTTTTGCAAAAGAAAGTTATTTTTGTTTTCGAAATTAAATGTAGTAAAACGTTCGCGCAAGCGAACCATAAAGAGTAGATATTGATAAAGATAGAAATCAAGATAAGTTCCAATAGATAAAACTCTACAGTAGAACCCTACAACCTTCAAACTATTATGCTTATCAGCCAACGTGCTGTGTATATTTCCCCCAGGGGAGAGCGACCAAATGCATCTATCATCTTTCAATGCGCACTTGGTTTTTGCAAAACAAATTCATTTGTTATCTATGTAACAAACAACGTTGTTCACTTCTGGGAGCTTGAATATCCAAGCATGCTGAGCAAATATTTTCCATCAAGAAGTTATCAAAATTTATAGTGGCTTTAGACATCTTTCCTCGATTTGACACACTTGCAAAAATTAAACAATCTGCCGGCGTAGCCAGTAATCCTAATCCTAATGTTTATTAATAACACGCGAACTTCCTTGTTTACGTTGAGTTGCTAATTCACAACCGACAACCTCGACCCCAATTGTTTGTTTACAAGTCCTGTATCAAGAGCACCATATGTGTAACTTATCTTTCAAAGCTGGCAGCAGCTTAGAATTTCGCATTGACCCACATGATAAGACAGTCTGCCATTTGATTGAACAACCTCGTTTTCAAATCCCAGAAATGAGGAACTCAAACGCCGCATGTTTGAATTCGTCTCTTATTAGAGCCTCCCACAATTACAGCAGTTGATGTGCTAATTTAGGCGAATTAAATAATGAGATAACAGCGATAAATGCCACCACTGAATCGTATCTTATGTGCAACGGCAAAGCAGTAAACTTGTCGCGAATTATTATTGCAATCAGACACCCACTCGATCATTGTGGCATGTAATTCACTTGCAGGTCCGTCCCGTCCATGCATAAGGTCATCTCAAGTCACTCACCTAAATAAACGTATCGTGCACAAGTGCGGTCGTGCTGTTTTATTATTGTTCAGGTCTCGAGCAGCGAATTTTTGTTTTAATTGTCAACTTGTGCTATCGCGAGCTCGCATCGCATCACACAGTCTGTATGGCACAAGTGGGGAGGCACGATATTAATCACAGAGGCGAACCCAAAAGTCGTACCACAAGGTTGAAATGGGAAGGATCTTTTTCGGATCTGTTGCTGCAAACTCATTACGCAGCATGCAATTTTTTTCTTTTTTGGGTTAAGCAGGAAACGACGATTCTCAAGCTGAATGCTGTGCATGACGTGACACAGTCTACCAATTTCAAGTTGAACAACCTTCCATAGCCAATGGGTTTTGAGTACCTGTTGGCGGGGTGCCTCGCCATCAATTTGTGCTGGTCGTGGTCCCTTAAATTGGTCCTTTGTATGTATATTCCGGGGCAATTTTCGAGTTGTTGCTGTCGGTGATAAACACGCAGAAGGTTTGTCTTTGTACAGGTTGTAGTCCTTGTGATGTCTGCTATAATTTCGATCGACAATGAAAAAAGTTGCATAATTCAGCCAATGGTTTCGCTTTTATCTGAGCGCGAATTAAAACACTTGGTTCTTACTTTTAAAATTAAACAATATTTATTTGGAACTATGTCCTTTATTATTGAAATACTTTTTACTAATTCTAAAAGGAGCTTAAGGCTACTATGTAGTTACAATAAGACTATCGATAAATTCATCATACAGTCGTATTTATATACTTTTCTTATCTATCTACAAGGAGACCCAAGCGTACAATCGTCTTGCTTGATAATGAAGAAGAGATAATATTCCAACATTGTATACAAACGATATTATCTCTTTTACATATGTTATCATTGTAGCGTTGTGTGCAAGACTGTACTAGAGACTAAAGATATCATTGAATACAAATAATGTTATCTTTTTTCTCAATATGTTTTGCTATGGATACTTAACTCCCCCCCTTGTTAAACGAAATCGTCCCGATTTTTCGACGCTATTTTTAACATCTCTCTTTCATAAGTTTTGTTATATGCGTCAATCTTTTTTTGTTTTTGACGATCTGTTATACATTGTATAGTTTTTATCATTACGTACGTAAATGCTAAAATAACAATCAGTGTTACAATTGTGTATATAGTTGATAATATCGGTTTTTCTTCAAAAGGAATAATTAGTTTTTTTAAAGTATCTATGTTATCGAATTTGTATATTGTATCTTCTTTAATTATTTGGTCGATGTAAGACTCTGAATTATGATTTCTTAATATAACTTCTTTAATTTGCTTATGCATGTTTTTGTATATTTTATCATCTAGATTTATAGTATTTTCATAAGTAACTAAGTTTATACCATTAATTGTTTGATTATTTAGCTTATGCTTACCGCTTAATAACATAACACCGGATTCAATTTCTAAGTCGTAATCGTATTCTTGTTTAATGTTGCATTTTGAAGTTATATTCTTTAAAAGTGGAATAAGACAATTTTCTTCTTCAAAGTTAATTTCACAAATGTTTTTACTTAGATGATTTTGACAATTTCTTGTTCTTAAATAAGTTTGGTTACATAAGGCAATTGTTTTATCTGTAATGATTTTTCCATGTTTTGAATTTAAGGGTGTTACTTTATACAATTTACATGATTTAATTAGAACTGGATATTTATATATTGTGATGAAGAATTCATCAGTTCTAGCTAATAATATTTTAGAGTACTCAAGTATATTTATTATGGGTACTTGAATTATTTCATGTTGAATAATATTTTTAATGTCATCTAAGTCTAGGCTTTCTGATAAATATTCATTATTTTTTGCTGCATTAATTGTTCTGGTCAATAATAATAATTGTTCGTACACTTGTTCTATTACTAAATGTTCTTTAAGGCTCTGACCTTCGAATTGTTGCAAAATTTGTTCGAATCTAGAATTTATAGTTTTTTGTTTATTATTGTTTTCTATGAGATTATTTATACTCGTTTCTATGTTAACTAAGTCATAATGGTCAGGATTACCAAACACATATTTGAAAGCTGTTCCTAAAAAGTTAATTGATCTAGTATGCCTAGTATGTTCTTGTAATTGGTCTGCTAAATTCTTAATTTTACTTAACCAAATTTTTTCTTCTTGTGTAGGTTGATAGTTACTAGTTACGATATTTACGTAAGGTTGAAATATCGAAGTCAGGTTGGTGGCATGTAACAAATAAGTTTGTTCTTTGAATAAATACACGTCATCTGTTTGCGTAAGTATAAACTTCTTGTTTAGTAACTCAGTTATTTGAACGTTTCCTTGCCCTTCTTGACTCTGTACAATTCCTAGTAATGTTAGGAATATTAATATTTTCGTCATCTAAAAAATGATAATTCTTTATGTTATCCTTGTGAATTTTTATTCCCTCTTTAGAGATTACAGTGTCTCCTTTATCTTCTTCTACTATTCTTGTTATGTATCTGGCGTTAGATTTCTTTCTAAGACCTGTGATTCTTACCATTATCTTATCTCCTTTTTTATATTCTCTGTGTCGAGTTCCTTTATTTAGACGTTCGATCACTTTTTTGGATGCTGAGTTTAGTTTATTTATTATAATTTCACTATTGCTATATTTATTTTGATTAAAGAAAATGTCTCTAGGTTTCAAACCGGTAACTGAGTGTATGGAATTATTTAATTCACGCACTGTTCTAAATATTTCTTCGATAAGTCTTGTTTTATTCTGAATTGTGAATATTCTAGACAGTTCAGTTATTGTACCGTTTACACGTTCTACCTGACCGTTCGCTGTCGATCTGTATACTGGAGTTTCTACTTTAGTTATGTTGTATTTCAAACACATTTGGTTCACCATTTCTGTTTTGAATCCCTTCTCGTTATCTGTCATGAGTCGTTCACATTTTGGGAAATAATTAGATAAGACCTCTTCCATAACGTCGTACAGTCTGTTTCGAGTTTCGATTTCCCGAAGGATTGTATATTTAGAATACTTATCTACTGTTACAAGGAAAGTATACTTGTCGTTGAAGTATATGTCCATATGAATGTGTGTTCCCACATGTGTTGGTATTTCTGAATTATTCAGGGGTTCTCTGATAGGTTTTCTTTCATATTTTCCAAATAGACATGCTATGCATTTTTTGTTGAAACTCTTTGCTTGTTTATTTAGATCGGGCCAGTAATATTTCTCTGAGATTTCTTGTATATTGTTACGTAACCCTCGGTGTGCTCTTTCGTGAGTTACCCTTACAAGTTTTAGTTGTTCCTCCAAATTTGTCACGTCTTGAAGTTTTCTTGGTGTGAATATAAATCTTACTAGTGGGAATTCTTTTTTTATGTTTTCACCATATTTGTATATGTTTTCAAATTTCGTATGCAAAGCTACAATCTTTTGGGGTTGTATAGCTTCTTTCATCTGCCTTAGTAAAGAGTCTTTGTCCTTAAACTTTATTATGAGTCTTATTTTGTTACCAAAATAGATTTGTGTTTCGATATTATTTGTTATATCTTCAATAAGTTCGAACTGTGCAGTGTATGCATTAAAAGGCTGATTCACAGTTTTTATTATATCATTAGAAGAACTTTCAGCTGAATGTGCTGTTTCTATGGTAGAAGTATTTATGCGTTGACGTGATAATGCGTCAGCTACAAGATTTAGGTTTCCTGGTTTATAAACTAATTTTGCTCCAAAGTCTTCAATGATTCCCTTCCAACGTTTCAGCTTTGTGTTGGGATTTTTTTCTGATACCGAATATATAAGGCTCTGGTGATCGGTATATATGGTTAAGTCTGCTATACCATATATGTAGTTTCTGAGTTTTTGTAAGGACCATATGATCGCTAATAGCTCTTTCTCGTTTGTGCTATAGTTCTCTTCTGTCTTACTCAGTGTTCTTGACAAGAAGTGTATAGGTTGCTTATTCTGACTTAGTACGGCTCCAATAGCTATGTTGGATGCATCTGTAGTAAGCTCGAATGGTTTACTATAATCCGGTTGAAAAAGTTCGACTTGTTCTTTCAAATAATTTTTTAAAATTCTAATCGCTTCTAATGCTGAATCATTCAGATTTAACTTAATATTTTTACTTTGTTTTTTGTTTACTTTACCGTTATCTCCTCGTAAATATAATGTCAGGGGCTTGGCTATGCTTGCGTATCCTTTTATAAACTTACGATAGTAACCTGTAAGACCTAAAAATCCTCTCAAATCCTTTACCGTTTGTGGGACTGGAAAATTTTCTATAGCTGCTATTTTCTCAGGGTTCGTAGTGATTCTACCATGTCTGATTATGTGACCTAAGTATTCTACTTCTTCTTGAAAAAACTTACTTTTCTCATCAGATATTTTTAATGTGGCTTTATTGAGTACGTCGAATACTTGACTTATGTGCTGTATATGTTCTTCCTCAGATGAAGAATATATCAATACGTCATCAATGTAAACGTGTACGAATTTACCTACAAAGTCTCTCAAAATGTCGTCCACGCATCTCTGAAATATGCTTGGTGCATTTTTGAGCCCGAAAGGCATTCGTTTAAAATGATATTTTGCGCCATTTATAGCAAAAGCTGTTTTTTCTTTATCATCTGTTTTGATTTTAATTTGGTGGAAACCTGACTCCAAATCTAACGTTGTAAAGTACTTGGCTTTACCTAAATTTTGAATTGTCATGTTGACATCCGGAATGGGGTATCTGTCTGTTACAGTGTGAGCGTTAAGTTTTTGGAAATCAACAACCATGCGCCGTTTTGGTTTTCCTTTTTCGTCCAAACCTTTTTTAGGTACTGTCCATATGGGACTGTTATAAGGACTATGGCTTTTTTCTATTATATTGTCATGTAAGAGTTTCTGTATTTCTTTGTTTACGAATTCGTTATCTGCTATGGGATATGGATATTGTTTAACATAAACCGGATTATCATTGGTCGTCCTAATGCTTGCTTCTATAGTATCTGTAAAGGGTAACGGTCCTATGCTGTTATTAATCTTCATCAGTCTATCTATGTCTGCTTTATAAATATTATTTTCCCCAATTATGTAATTAATTTTCTGAATAGATTCGACACTGCTTATGGTAGTTAGAGTCATATTACTGAAATTTATTTCCGCGTTTAGAACTTTAAGTCCTTCATATCCTAATATCATATCAAAAGACTGAATATCCTCTAATTCAAAAAATGTTATATTTTTCTTTAATATCCTAACTACTTTCTTTGTATCTACCATAGAATAACCATGCATTGTTTTTATTTTTATAGGTTTAATTTTAATTTTTTCGCTAGAATCGCATTTTCTATTAATGTAATTATGGGTTGCACCAGTATCAATAAGAATTTTATAAATTTTCTTAGAAATAGTACTAGTTAAATTTAAGCAGGGCAACCCGTCTACTAGTTTAAATGATCTATTCTTATGTTATTATTTACCATACATTCCGTTTCATCTGCTTCTGCATATGTACTGCTGACATCGTCTCTGCGTTGTTGTCGGGAGTTATTTACTCTCTGCTGCTTGAAGTTCTGCTGATAAGATCGTTGCGGTCTGTTGTGTGTGTTGAAACTCCCGCTGTGTTCACGTTTCGCTGGTGGATTATATACATCGGGTTTGTATTGATTCCAATTTTGTCGCTGTGCATGTACAATTTGTCTCGAGTTTATCTCCATCGGCTGTGGTCCGTCATTTCTCTTGGAAGGGTTTAGGCGTGGTCCTTGATTGTGTTGCTGCATATTATCGTATTGCTTCTGGGGTTGATAATTCGTTGTTTGGCTCGAATAGTTTGGTCTTCTTTCGTTTCTGTGTTCATGTGGCATATTTTTGTGGTGCTTATCTTGAGTGAGATGTAAATGCCTGTGCACATTATCATGTTCTATTCTGCGAGCAATTGCGAATGCGTGTTCTAGATCATTTATTGTAGCTGAATATAATGATCCTCTTGTAAAGTTGTCACTCATACCATCAATGAATATACGAACTGCGTCGTCGTTAGCATTTTTAATTAGTCTGTCGATTATATTCGGCGGATCACCTGACATAGTGATTTTTGATATTATTAAATTGAGATTTTTATTTATCTCGTCGTGGTATTCAGACAGTGTGCTTCTTTTTTGCGTGATGGCTTTCATCATGTCTTGTAGCACGTATAGAGGTTCTTGATTAGAGTACGTATAATCTAATCTGTTACGTATCGCCTCAAAATTAAAAATTGTGTTATAATTAGTTAACACATTCGCGGCTGCTCCCTGTATTTTACTTTTCACTATAGTCAATGCTGCTGCGTACTTACTGTGTGTTTTGAGGTTTTTAATGCTGTCCATTAATCTGGATGCTTCTTCGCGCCACGACCGATAATTTGATTGATCGCCGTTGAAAATAGGTAGGCTTTTAAATGCGTCTAACTGTATTTCACTACCATCTGTATATGTGGTTCTTATTTCCTCTAGCACAGGTATGTTTGGTACTATGCCTAATCCAGATTTTACTTCATTTAGTTTTGTTTCTAAATTAGTGTTTATTTGATTTTGGTTAGTTATTATTGCTGCTAACCTTGCATTCTCTGTGCGTGTGTGCTCTAGGGTTTGTGTTACTGTGTTGCACCTGGTTTCTAAAGCTTCTAATCTTGCCATTAATACTGCGAGTTGTTCCATTTTGAACTCGTGTCTGTTGTCGTCGAATTTGTGTGTTTTTTTTTTTTTTTTCCACATATACACTTTCACTGAATTGCTTTGCTGCTTCGTACGAAGGAGCTATATTTGTACCTGCTATGCTAGGTAATTCTTGTAACCGGTAACGCGAGTGTTCTGTTTATACTAGATTTCACTACTTGTTCCCGAGGTCCGCTCGATTGAAGTTAAAAAGTATATTTAACCTCCTGGCAGGATCGCCAATTAAAACACTTGGTTCTTACTTTTAAAATTAAACAATATTTATTTGGAACTATGTCCTTTATTATTGAAATACTTTTTACTAATTCTAAAAGGAGCTTAAGGCTACTATGTAGTTACAATAAGACTATCGATAAATTCATCATACAGTCGTATTTATATACTTTTCTTATCTATCTACAAGGAGACCCAAGCGTACAATCGTCTTGCTTGATAATGAAGAAGAGATAATATTCCAACATTGTATACAAACGATATTATCTCTTTTACATATGTTATCATTGTAGCGTTGTGTGCAAGACTGTACTAGAGACTAAAGATATCATTGAATACAAATAATGTTATCTTTTTTCTCAATATGTTTTGCTATGGATACTTAACTCGCGCATCGTAATCAGTCGTGTATACTCGTATGTGCTGTGCACCTATATAGTTTGCCACATGCAATGATGCAACAATTGATCATGACAGTGCGGCATGTGTAACGAACTGAATTATGACGGAGATAGTTGATTAGTGGGTCAACTTATTTTCTTGGTTCTTTTTTTTTTCAAGTTTCCTGCTGTTTTAAGGTTAATTTCCATTTTGAATGTGTCCTGGCCTTCAGTGGGAGGATTTATTTTGGATAATAATCTTGAGCGGCGTTTTCGTGGTAATTTTGTCTGCAAAGGAAAAATACTTTTAAAATTAATATCTGAAAGGATTTAACTGAATGCTTCATGAAATAATATTTCAAGGAATTTTTGTTTTCAAGAGATCGGTAAAACAGTTTGTTAAAATACTGAGCGAGGAGTTTAAGGTTTATCTCTGGAAAACGCAATTAAAGCCTTTCGGTATTAAGAGAGCTTCTCAATTCAGAGAGAAATGTAGGTCCAATAGTCACAAAAATAAAACGCACACAAACAGATGGTTGTAAGCAGCTAGGCCTAACGCCTGGGCCCCAAGCAATTGTGTTGTGTTAACTATTTATTTATTTTAAGCTACTAAAAATGGTAGCCATTTGGGACGGGTCTATGTTGGCAGCAGTGTTGTTAGCACTCTCTCTTCATTTATCCCACGAAGCGTGGTCATTTTTCCCTTCTCACCATACTCAAATTCCCTTTTAAAACCCCACGATACTTTTTTGCGTCGAAATATATGTGTTTTGATAAAATTTCACCACAAATTTATAGCTTGAATGATTTTTTGCCAGCCTGTGCTATTGTGTCTTCCTTTAGACACGTTATTTTTTTTTAACTGCTTCACATGTATTCACAGATAGGAAGCTTAGTAGAGAATTTTATTTTCAAAATTTGGGGGAGGAATCAGGTAGTTGTGCGGGAGCTGACAGTCTATTTAATACTCAGTTTATTACAAGGCTTACCAAGTTGGTTTGCATCCATAGAATGTTACTGATAAGTTCAGGTTTTGGGCCAGCGGCGTCAATGGTTCGTATTTTTTTGGAAAATGAGCGAGCGCTAATATAAGGAAACTATTTTCCCCAGATTAATGTTGAAACCCCAAACGTTTTGTTATTATTTTCTTAACATGTTTTATGAACCACTAAAAAGTAGGAATTTCGATTTCGAAACGCGAACATTTCAGTTTGGTTTTCCGAATGAAAAAGTGTGCAGCAAATACAACGCAAAATGTCAACGTATTTTGCATTTTGAAACATTTTTGTAAGAATTTACACAGCGCTTAGGCAATTTTGATGAAATTGTTGTTTATAAAATTAAACGATGAGATTGGTACTTAAATATAGAAAAATATTTGAGGTACTTTTACAAAAACCTAAAAGTTTTTACCTAATGAAACTGGCATTAGGTTTTTTCAAAAGTCTTGTTTTCTAAACAAAAATAGTCGAAAAATATTAGAAATATTAGAACAAATAATATTCACTGGCAAATATAGCTTTGGAGGATTGATCGATCATGAAACAGCATTTTAAAATAACACACTTATTTATTTCATCCTCGATTGTTATGCTCAATTTTTAATCATTTGGTTGTGCACAGAACAGAACGACGAATCTCTACGATGCCTCATTCTTAAGTTTAAGTTACGTTCGCAGAATGCCAATACATTAAATTTGTCTGTGGAAGCACATTTTAAGGTTTCCAAAAAGGATATTATAACGAAATAGGATCTCCCCCCCGTCGACTAAAAAAAAACCCTGAATGTGTGGGGAAAACCTGCAGACTTGCAACCCTTGATTGAACCCCGTTAGACTTTTTCGCGTGGTGTTTCCTGAGGTCACATGTCTATGTCATTTAGCCACAATGGACGAATGCCCTTAAAGCCAACATAGACAATGCCATCGCTCCAATTCAGCCAGATCTATGAGAGGGAGAGTCATACGCACTGCTTGTTTTTTTTTTTCATTTTAACATCGGATCGTCCTTACTGAAAAATCATTTTCGCTGTGGAAGATAAAAAATGAATGTATGTACCTATACTTAAAGGCTTAAGATAGTGAAACACTTACTTTTCTAACAAAACCAGCCCCAACCTAGCAGCTTTCAAGATACCCACCAACCCACCAACCCTCCGATAACTCATTCTTCAATCGCCCCAATTTCGAGAAGTTGTCCTCATCGTGTGGCACCATTCCTCATGGCAGTCGGAACACACTACTCCGTATTCCAATACCGCCCTCTGAAAACAACTCCAACTCCGATTCAAACAAGCTGAAACACATGATTCAATAAAGCTCTGAACCTTCAGCGCTCCGACTGGCCCATGATCATCGACTTGGCGTTTCAATTTCGCTTGCATAATTACAAAGAGTAACCAGCTCAAGATTTATTCTTACTCTAAGCAAGAGCAGAAGGATGATAAATAGTTGTTTCTCAATAGACTAATTCATTAAAATTGTTCATACGATCTCGTCAATCGGACTGTGCTCACCTTGAAGGCTTCGAGTCACGGTGTGCATATGCGTTTGCATGTCGTACCTGTTTGTTTGGCTCTGCGTGCGTAAGCCAATGCATAAATAAATCAATACGGGCACACACACACACATAATATTATTAAAATAAAAAAAGTTCAATATGATAAACTTTGGCGATTCTCGTATGGTCAGGGTCTTCATTTAGAATCGACCACATGTTTTCTCTATATAAATTTGTTAATATTGACTATTTCTATAAAATTACTTACAAAATATATGCACGTTGACCTTCGTGGAAATTGGAACAAACATATTTACGACACTGTTTACTACATGTCGTGCAAATAACGAACTAATATTCAGAGGTTCCTACCAGTTAATAAATTCAGCTCTTAGCTGACGTCTATGTGGGACTCAATTGCAATTATTTGATTGCTATTCGCGAAAAATCGCGACAAATCGTTGATTTGAATACAGAATGAAGAATTGATAGTTAGCATCAATTAAATTGTCATTTCACTGCTAAAGGCGCTGTGTAGGTGAATTTTGCTCTTTTTTTTAAAACATTGGGTGAAGTCATAGTGCGGAGATTTGAAGCACATTTCCGTCCCGAAACGATTGGGAATTCTTGACTTAAATTGGGTAATGTAAATGAGGTCAGTATACGCGTAAGAATGAAGGTAAGACACCACTGGCATACTGATGAAGAACAAGAGTCTGAATTCCTTAAGGAAAATTAGTGTTTTATTGTCAAAACACTTTAATTGCATCGGTAGTAGGTGAATGCTCATACTTGGCGTAAATTGCTTTTGGCAAATTTGTTAAGGATATCGTATTTAGATGAGCGTCGCGTCTGGCAGTAGTTTGGGCTGTTACTTCACTTCCGTCTACGGTTGCATGTACGTTGTTATTGGTAATGAAATTCCACCGTAACGTCGGGTGAAGGGTTGAAGATGAAACTGACATTCGAAGAGGGAATGTTGCCCTCGGGGAATCCAGTAAGCCGCTCTGACCAGAGTCTTGAGTTACTGTCGCCATTGAATAAGTCTTACACAAGACTTAAGGCAGCTACAGCAGACCGGGGTTTAGTCTTGGTTTTTTTGTTGTTTCCTGTTTTCGTTGTTCATGTTGCTGTTTTACAAGAGGAGATGTCCTTCTTTTGAAATTCGGTGTACAAATGTTTGAGAGGGGTAATATTACTGATGAGTGTATCATTTATCAAAAAGCTTGTAAGAAGATGGCCTCCTTGGGCATGAACGCATTTGAGCCTTTTTACCCGACTGGGTACGGATGAAAGTAACTAAGTTCCGTATGTATAATAATGTCTGTTCCGGAGTGACCTCCTTTAGCCTAAACGACTTGATCGATTTTGAAGAGTGAGGGCCATTAGATTCGTATTCTTCACCGTATTGTCATTCGCTAATAAGCTTTTAATAAAAAAGTTACCTAATTTAAGAAACACAAAAACAACACAAAAACCCGACTGACTGTAAAAAGGAACTTAAAAGTTCTGACACAGTCAGAAAAAACGAATTGGGGGCCGTAGGGCGCGCATATTTCGTTTAGTCCTTGTAGGCAGCCTCCGATTATCAGTTAGTTATAGTTGAATGTGGCTTCTTTATATACTATAAGTTATTTTCTTCAGACAATCGAAATTTTTGGTTTATTTTTTAAATTAACCTTCTTATTATTTAAACACCAACCACCCAATTCAATAAGCGAATGAGCAGACTTTTCTAGGAGCATCAACTCAGTAGTTCGTTGAAGTATATTGTGTGGGATGTTACTAAATGGAATATAAGAAAATAAGGGTCAAGTTCTTTAAACTGCCCCACCCAGATTGTATTTTTATACCTCAGTTACAAGCAGACATTGCACAACAGAACTTCCCAATACTTCAGCTCTAAACTATTTTGGTAATTGCAACAAAGCAACCTGAATTCTTCCCTGAACAGATTGAGCAGAATAAAAAGAACATATAAAGTATACATACCTCCAGCGATAAATTGAGTAATATTCATTTTCGAACAGAGTCCCATTAACTCTTAATATACACTCGATTGATAGTGGTCCATTAAAATCGCAGTTACTCGCCTTAATGTCTGACAGCAAAGAATTAAATCCACCAAATTATCCACAAGCAATTAATAAGCAATTCAAATATCATTGCGAATTGGATAAAATAAAATACTGCCGAATTTTAGATTTCATATGTTTCATCGGTTGGCAGCTTCTGTATTACCCTGAGGGCACTTAAATTCACACCAGACAAGCTACAAGATCGCTTCGATATCAAGGATACAAGCAACTAATTGACGGTAGATACACATCGTAAATAAGTGATAAGCCCCATATGAGACGCGCACTTTTTCGGCAGTTTGCCCTTCAACTGCAGTTGCATTGAAAATGAAACCGCATGCGGCGAAGGGCAGCCAACTTTCGCGAAACCCTTTTCGACAAGGCAGAAGGCAATGAAACCCAATCGAGCCCACCGACTGCAGTTTTATAATGACATTCGATGCGGCACAGAGTAACGAACAGGTTCATGGTAATTCGTGGAAGGTAGACTCCGAATGAGCCGAATTGGAATTCGATGAAAAAAGGAAAAATTATTCGCTAAATTCGTTTTGGCGTTTATTAATGCGACATATGATTGCTGTATCTTCGGCAAGTTTGTAGGAGGTGTCGGTACTCAAATAAAAAATATTTTTGCATAGTCAGCTACAGGCTTCTTTTTATACTGCGGCTATTTTTTAGATAGCGGCAAGGTGCTTTTAACGACCGACAAAATTTCGATATTTGACTCAGAGAATTTGCAGCGTATTTCCAAAAAGAGAGCATTTTTTGTGATTAAACTGTCATCGGCCTTTCAAAGACTTCGCCAATGGAACTGATTGATACCAATTTGTGGTAACTGTCAAATGCACTCAACGAACATATAATTAGAGGGGAACCCCAGTTTATCAGTCGCATTCGGCATAAGCGTTGTTTGTTTGTGATACATTTGTCGATACTAGTCGATCCGAAGCAGTGCTTAGTTTGATATTAAAATAATTTCCACTGTCACTGTTGCAAATATCCTTAAAAAAAAAAATACCCAGACTCATATTTTCTGACTGCCAATCATCGCTAAAAGTCATATGGAACATTCTGATATCCAGTTAATGTAAAAAGACTGGTCCAACTGGACCAGTGTTGTTAGCACTCTCTCTTCATTTATCCCACGAAGCGTGATCATTTTTCCATTTTCACCGTACTCAAATTCCCTTTTAAGATCCCACGATCCTTTTTTTCGTCAAAATGCAGTTTTATAAAGTAAAATTTGTATTACACGGAAAGAAAATCACGTTAAATTAACCTTAAGTATAAAAACCTAGCTGTAACACTGCTATGATTATTTTTTGGTACTAGAACATTTTGATAAAAGACGATTTACATGAGATGTTTTTTATGGACGTTCAGTGTGTTGATAATCGTGGTGAAATATATGTGTTTTGATAGAATTTCACCACAAATTTATAGTTTGAATGATTTTTTGCTAGATTTCTGAAATTCCCACGATTTGGTGCTTTATCCCTTTATCCCACGGAAGGCTTTTCGGACGTCGAAATTCCCACAAAAAGGGATAAATCCCACGATATAACAACACTGAACTGGACTCGGTATACAAACGCGTTCACTAATCAACTTAAATTGGTTTTTGTATTCTAGCAGTTTATTTTTAAGACTTCGAAATATCAAGTGAGTAGGCAGAATTTTATTGACTAAATTTATCAGCTACCTCTCCTTAAACAGCAACGTGACCAATCCAATAAAAACTGAAATACATCAATTCAGTCAGTTGTCAGACTTAATAATCTTAAAATCCGAACGGGCCCCATTCAGAAAAAAATGTACCTATGAAGGTCGTTAAAAAAGAGAACTTAAAAAAATAATAAAACAGTAAGACCCATATTAATGAATGGAAGATGGAACCCTTGCTTTGACTTTATTTTAGATGTACGCCACTGCTTGGTACGCTCAAAGTTCGATTACAAACATTTTGGAAATGGTCCAAGCAAAAACATTTTGCGATATAATTTGACTTGGAAAGGCTGCGTCTAAAGTTGGCCCATACCGCCAGAAGACCAGTGTGAGTTTTTCAAAGAAGTCAGCAGAAGTGCTCCCTATCAAGAAGAACTCATAGTTCGACGTCCATGATTCATGACGACTGCCTGCAACTTTATGCAGCCATTATGCACGAAAAGGAACAGAATCGAGAAGAAATCAGTTTTATGACATATTTGGGCAAAATTTATGAACAAAGTTTCTCGAAGATAAAAGACGGAACATCACGAGCAGCACTTGATCAATTATATTAAAATATCTCAGTCAATAACGAGGCTTCAAATATTGGCCAAAAGGTTAAAAAAAAAGATCATACCAAGGCCACCTGTAAAAAAAATGGAGGGGGCACTGTATAGGGTGGGTCTCTGAATGAGAGGTCTCACATTAAAAGTACTCAAGCAATCCCTATTTATTTCCCAGAAAAACATTCAGTTTTTTATAGAGAAGGACTTAGTTTTTATTTCATTGCAATAGGTCAACTCAATCGGCCAAAGAAGAATAAATTTAAAGCTTTCTTTAAAAAAAGCAGGAACCCTACTCTGGATCTCATTCCGAAAGCAATATTTTTTCGAATACGAACGTTTTGTACTCTCTAATTCGAAGCGGAATGAAATGCACTGCTGGATTTAGAATTCCGAAAGTGGATTTAATACTATTTTTGTTTTCATTTCAAAAGTATTACAGAGTAGGTACTTACTTAAAAGCGGAACGGAAAGCAATTTCGAAAAGGATTGACTTTCGAAACGATATAGAGAGTAGGGTCCACCTCCACAGATGTCACTGTCGTTTTCGATGTTGTATGCCATATTAGCTACGAGTATTACCTTCATTTTCACGCAAAGTTTACAGTCTTAGATGTCAGTTCTCGGGTGTGGGAAGTTGGTAAATAGTTGCACATGGACTAGTGGTAATCATTTGTCGCGCTGTTTTCGATAGGTTTTAATTCTAAGACATTCTAATATTTGTTACTGATTTCGAAACACTCGGGAAGCGTCAAACTAAATATTTTGAGACACACATATCAAAGAAATCTCTTTTTAACAACGATCACTCTATTGGTAAATTGAAATTGAAATTGTTTCTGAGAGAGATTCGTTGAAAATCGACAACAGTCAGCCTGAAAGTCTGCAATCATTTTTGATTTAATGATATATAAACTGTCATAATTGACGTGTGGCTTGAGATTTGTTGTATGCTAGCTGGGGAAAGCAAAACAAACCATCTTCATTGTTTATACTGAACCAACTGGAGGCTTTTGAAAGCGCCAGGTAAAATTAGCAAGCAACTACCCGTATCCTTTGAAATATTCTTCCATTCAACTGTCACATTCGACGGTTATTTTTTGTTTTTTATAACTAGGAACATGCTTTACCTACCATACAACAGCTTCCGACCTGACTGCAACTTTCAAAGTTCAACTGCATCTCCGGAAGACAACAAGTGTAAATTTAATGGATATACAACTTGAACATAAACTTGCATCTGTGCACGAAGGTCGCCATAACGAGCTAAACAGAATACCTAATAACCTGGGTGGCCTTGCAACTGTGAGTTTGCAAAAGTTTGCAAATCGTTTGAGCGTTAGATCTTCAATTCGAATAAGTTCGAGAACATTATTAAAGTGAATTCACATCCAACATATGTGCGTACATATATAATTTGTCACACAAATTTTAAATTCACAAATCGAATACAGTAACCAAAAGCAAATTCCACTCCTCAGCCAGCCCACATAGAAATTGAAAAACTTACGCACATCAGCATACAGTTCGGGCCCGGTTGGTGGTTGTATAACGCTCCATCGAAACTAAAAACTTATTACCACTAAATTGCATGTTGCGTTCGCGAAAAATTCGTGCAAAAATAAAAGTGCGCCGAGACGTGGTGCTGTTAACAAAAATATACGTATTCGTCGTCTTAACCCAATTCTGTCCCTTTCGATTGAGTCAGCGGTGAATTCGATAACAGTCGCACACACAAACACTGAAGCGCTGATTAATCAAGCGTTGGAGTTAGCTTGGAGTACATGGCGTAGCACTTGCTGCATTCAATCAAGTACGTTGACAAAAAACCGCTCTATCTTTCCATAAACCCGTTCCGATCCGGTCCCAAAATGGCCACAAGCCTCTGTATCGACGGACAAACGCACCACAAATGCTATGATTCGTGAGAATTGCAAGCTCTGCTATACGCATGCGTGTTAGAGACCTACCACACACATATGAGGTGCGTGTTGGACCGTACCCACCCTGGCTATGGCATCTAGATGTCTGCATTCCTTGCATTGAATGCATTGAATGCTCCGCGCCACCAATATTTCACAGTTCCAATCTAAAGCCATTTAAAAGTGGGTAGGCGTGGTGGGTCCACAGCTACGCACAGTTTAAATTGACTGCACTTTTGTAACAGGATTTGCAATTGCCTGCAGCTTAGATAAAGCGAATGCGAAGCTAGACCTCCAGTTGGGGCTGAATCGTGACAGCACAGCTGTTATGCATCTAAGACAATGTGTCATAACATTTTTCGTGTATCGATTTATTTGCAATTGTGTTTATCGATTCGAGAGGCAGTCTCTTTCGAGTATATTATTGTTCAGATGCATTGATTGTTTTTCAACAGATCAGCTTCGATTCAATGCCAATGACAACTGAAGTCGGATTTATTTATTTCAACGATTGTCTTCCATGCTATCGCTGCTGAACCCGCGCAACAATAACCCTCGTTGGGTGGTTGTATAGTCTGAGATTCTGAACAGGCTCCCGTTTGTGGCGATCGGAGCTATAAATTCGAAAAGTTACCGCACTGTGACGAAATGAGAGTAGGATTTGTAGAAGCTTTCCATGGAGATGCTTCGCATATCTAGCAAAAGCTAGAATGTCTGAAATTCTAATAATGTTGGTTTTATCAAACCGACAAATAAATAAATGGATTACATTTCGATGATACTTGAACTCAAAACCAGTGAGTCTGTTGAGATTTTCTTTTATTCCGTTGGTTCAACAACTGCAACCTAATCGGCTGCAGTTATACCAATTAAATTTCCTTTCTGACCGCCTTAGGCCGCAGTATATATTTTTACTTTTAACACTATTTACCTACTTGTTTTAAGTAAAATGAAGAAAATTCTGCCAATCTTTCGTACGACTTCAATCGTTTTTGTGCAGTTCGTAATTAAATATTGTAAAATCCATCTTGAAAGTCTGGCAATGCCAATGATAGCAACAATGCTTACTCCAAAAGTGTATTAGATCTCCGCTGAACTCGTCATTAAATAGCCAAAGCAATAAATTTGTTTTTGGCAATAATTATTAAGTAGGTATACGTAAATGTATACGCCACAGTCTGAAAATTCGGAACTAATTGTCACGAATTGTTTGAATGAATTTTATTATTTATTCATGTGGGGTTGTCATATCCTTTGCTTCCGTGAATATATTTGCATTTTTATCGATGCCCCCGAAGTAATTGTTGCAGCCGTAAAGGCCAATAATAACACGTCAACAGTTATCTATATTTTGTCATTACATCATATGTTCAATAGCTTTTTGTGTGCTAAAACATCAGCCAAGAAAGATGACTTATTCCATTCAAAAATAGCCACAACCATTTTATAACAAGTGAGAAGATAAAATTATGGCAACAGTGATATTTTTATATATGGTACCTCTATTTCCGTCAGTGGCCTCCACTAATTCGAAACAATACCAGAAGCTACAATAAAACTCTATGCATACTCTACTTAGTACTCCCACTTACCTGCAATTGAAATATTGTTTATCCTCTATCTAAACTGACCATTTGTAAATTCTTGATGTAATCATTTCAGCTGAAACAAAGCTTTCGTCAGGAAGTAAAACTATGCCAATTGATTTCGTGTGTCCATATAGACACGCTGCTCTTAGTAAAATGCAAACAACAAAATCAAAGTTGTTTTTTCTGAATTGCATGAAAAGCGAATATATATTTTAAAATTCCTCAATGTAAGGCCACGAATTGATCTATTTAATCTGACTGAGCGTGTGCCATTGCATTGAGTTTGCAAATTTCATTTATTTTTCTATGACAAGAAATTGTTTATTTTTATGCCAAATAGATTGCGATTGCTAATGCTATCACGCAACATTGTGAAGTAGATTTTATCCATAACATTTCTGAATGCGTTTTACAAGAGTTGCCAATTTGCAGTTCGATATTGGGGGGATTTTTATAATTTTTTTCTATTCTCGGACTGAACTATCGCATCAGTGATCGAGTTGGTAAACGGTGTATTTAAATAAATATTCAGATTGTGATGACACCATACGAATGCACACACAAAATTGTACGTCTTCTACTGGAGGTATTTTATCACGACAATTTGAGTGAACTGGATCAAATGTTTCAGGCCAGATTTTCAAACTATGTAAATAAAATTGATTTGCTATTATATTTGAATGCGATTTATATTCCATAACACGAATGTTGCAATATTGAAAACAAAATTAACGCTCATATAATACCTGACGATGTTATACAAAAATAATGATACACAAAGCAGGATCTCTTGAACTACGATGCCAAATATCAATTTTCAGTCAAGTTTTCCTCTTGAACAGATGCGGACGTTCAGACCGGGCTTCCAAAGTTATTTCTCTAGTTAGGGATATACAAATTTATCATAGGTATTTATACTTTTGGTAAGAAATAAAGAAATTTTGCTGCATTTTTTACCAATTAATTTAAATGAGTAAGGTTGGTTGGTTGGCTTGAAAGATAGGATAGTTAACATTTTTTTTAATTGAGCTAGAACCAATTAGTATTTGATTTATTTATACCTACAACCTACAGTTTTACCAGCCCTTTTGGTTAAAAAAAAAATATAGGTACTAACACTTACGTTGCATTTGTAAGTTCATCAAATTTGATTTTGTTTATTTGATAAAAAACAGCACCGAATAATAAATAATAATTTTTATGAAAATGATACCTAAATAGGTCTCACACAAAAGCGACTATCACTGTGATTATCACCTTACGTAGAGCATAAAATGTGATTGTGACTATCAACTATCGCAAATCACCTCACAGAATTCCACCCCAGAACTGTTCATTATTATAATGAACGAATGTTATACGCAATTGAATATTCTGCACATTTTTTATAATTACTGTTCAAAGCCTTTCTGTCAATACTTATTTAGAAAAGGGGTATTTGTTTTAAGACCCACTATGCGAGCGGTATGATCAGCTTTTCCAACCAAACAAACAAATATTACGTTGACCATATAATGTCTCCCTAGCCATCAGGTTTCCAACTTTTGGAGGCAGACACACGTCAACTAGGGAGAAATAATTTCTCACTTCCAACCCTACTTGGCATTGGTGTCATTGCACGCCGTTATGATTTCCATCATGCAATAAGCAAAGTCTTACCTGCTTTCTGTGCAATCCGCTGCCTGCAATGTTTGATTTTCTTTCATTTCCATCCCCATGATCGATACCGATTTTCCATCTTTTCATTCCCTGGTCGGTGGTGCGGGGGGAAAGTTTCACAATCAAGATCTCCTTTGTAGCACCTCAACAAAACGAAACCACTTGCATTGCATAAACCCATCTCATAAGTCAAACACCTACACGACGCGTTCCTCTTCCCTTAGAACGATTGCATGCACTTAACTAACAAACGCTGACATAATGGCTGCTCTGTGGTGGCATCACCTCACTCAATTGCCAATTCAATTACCAGCGCACTTTGCACAACAATTAGGCAGAGCACATGCATCATGTAATCGCTGCGAGTACTTTTTTCAAGGTTCAGCTTTTCCCTCGAATACCTTGTTCTTTTCTCATCAGCTACTACTGCGACCAGGTATATCCCACGTGGGCATCAGTCTCCAAAAAACAACAAAAACAGAAAGCGGTGGAAGGCATCTCGCCTTGTGCGTATCCGCCAGACATCAGAAACAAAAACTAAACCCTACCCCACCATGAGATACGACGCCATAGCAGCACAACACGAGTGCTCACGCAATCTCAAAGCTCCATCGCAAGCTTTCATTCATTCAAAACGTTCGATGTATCTACACAGCTGGCAAAAGCAAGTACATTCGCGGTCAATCAGCGGGGCACAGCGACAACCGACAACTACCAGTACCAGTACCAGTACCAGTACACTCTCGCGAAATAAAAATAAAGGAGAATGTCGACTGCGCGCACACCTTTCAGACGATTCTCGTAGCAGACACCAGACACAGCGGATGGTATATAACCGGCTTAAAATCAAATTGCGATTTCAGTCTAATCACCGTACTGCATTCGGCACGAACTTTCCTCTCTCCAGGAGAAACCAAAAGAAAAAAAAAACAAGAACCCATACACTTCGCGTGACGAAACCCCTCGCCAAGAACCCACGAAGGACTACCAAGAAAACAAAAAGTAGCTAAATCTAAACGCAATTAGTGAGTGAGCACCTCCCCCCGAAAAACATGGACTGTATCTTTGTGTGATGATAAAACAATTGTTTCGAAATAAAATGTGAATGCGTTCCAACGATCGCACCAATTTTACCAAACGTTTAAATCGGTCGTCGTCGTCGTCGTCGTCGTCGCCGTAGCCGTAGCCGCCGCCGCCGTTGCCCAGCGAGCGCATAAAAACGGATTACATGCCCAGTGGATTATAGAAACACTACACAGCCGTACATAAACAATTGAAAAGTGAAAGTGAAATTTCTTCTATTACACGAAACAAAAACAGACGAGAGAAAAAAAACAATTTCTGCGGTTGCACTACATCGCTGTGCACATCGGAACTGAACCTCTAATTGTGGTTTCAAGAGCGAACTGGTATCAGTATCTCGTTGAACTTCGAAGATACGTTTTCTTTCGGAGCGGAGTGAGTATTTCTGTCAGTGTGCGAAAAATGTCCGATTCCGTGGCCAACAGCAGAGAATTTGAAAATAAGTCGAGCGTGTCAGCGGTTGAAGAAAGTGAAAGTGAGGCAGGCAAAGCATCTGAGACATCTGGAGCAGTGGGGCTGGCTACCTCATCTGCGATCGTACCGATCTCGTCATCGCTTCCGTCGAGAATTCTACGTATGCAGGTGCAAAAACGCCAGCAGCAGGCATCGCCGCCACCGCTGCAGCGCCGGAATGTGATCGCCATTTCGCAAAACGGAATGCAGGTATACACGACCAGCGATCACCACCAGTACGATCACCAGCATAACCTGATCGATTTGGGCAACAGTGGCGACTCGATGGAGTCCGTGTCCGAGGAGGAGGACGAGCTGAAGCCTCTGCCCAAGGAGCATATCACTCAAGTGCCAGTGCTAAATGAGATCACCAACGATCGCTATCACCACAGCTTACATCATCATCACCACCACCATCAGCCGATGCAGCATCACTATCATCAGTATCACCTGCAGGATGACCAGTCACAAAGGCGCGGCTCTTTGGAGGGCAAGATCGAGCCGATGCAAATGCAGGTCAAGGACTATCAGAGTGTGGCAACACCTTCCGTCAATGGCGAAGGTATTGACAGTGAGTTCGACAGTCAGGCCAATGAAATCGATACACTCGATCCGGCCGAGATACCCGACGATCAGTTGTGCGAAGAGATTGTCGAGCAGGTTGAGTTCTACTTCTCCAACGAGAGCATCCTGAAGGACGCCTTCCTGCTGAAGCACGTTCGTCGAAACAAGGAGGGCTTTGTCAGCCTCAAGTTGGTGTCGAGTTTCAAGAGAGTCCGCCAGCTGACAAAGGAGTGGCGGGTTGTCGGCCATGCTGTACGCAGGAAAGGAAAGAAGGTCGAGTTGAATCCCGAGTGCAGCAAAGTGCGTCGCATCGACCCGTTGCCAAATTTCGACGAAACCATGCCGTCGCGCACTATCGTCGCGTGCGACCTGCCTCTGGACAAGCTGAGCATCGAAAAGGTGTCCGACATATTCTCAAAGTGCGGAGAAATCGCTCTCATCCGTATCCTCAAGCCTGGCATGGCGATCCCCGTCGACGTGCGCCAGTTTATGAACAAGTACCCCGAAATGCAGCAGAGGGATTGCGCCCTTGTGGAATACGTCGAGTCGTCTGCAGCGAGGAATGCAAAAAACCTGTCAGGAAACTTCCAAGTCTTCGATATGGTGGCGCCCAAGAAGAAGACCGGAAAGAAGGCTGTGGGCGCTCCGATTACCAAGATGGTGGAGAACTACAAGAACTACAACTACGAGAGCAACTACGAGCGCACGCGAGGAGGCAGCTTCAGTGGCAACATCCTGTCCAACGAGAACGACTTGCGGTTCAAGTTGCGTCGCAACCATTCTGACTTCCATGTGAAGAGTGACGGGCCACACCACCACACACATCCTCACGGTCATCACCAACAGCAGCTGCCACAGCACCAACAGTACGCCCATCACGCTCACAGTCACTTCCACAGCCAGTCGTCGCGAAACAACTCGCTGGAGAGCGCCAATGCGAACGGCGCTCCTCCGGCCAATATGAATTTCTATGCGTCGTCACCACGTCGCTTCAGCAACACTGCGGAAATGGTTAATCCAAACCCAGTCCGCAGGTACTCGGCATGCTCCACAGATGGCTATTCTACCTGTTCGGAGGTGTCGCGTCGTCCATCGAACTGCTCCATGGAGGGAACTGAGATCAGGCGCGATTCGGGATGCTCCGAGAACTGTCCCTGCATGAGTAGTCGTCGGGGTTCGCAGAACGTAGAGCCCTACCGCAAACTGTCCCACGGTTCGGACTCCGACTGCAGTCAGCGGCGGTTCTCCAATGGTTCGTTCCAATTCGAGAGGACCTACTCGAATGCCAGCAACGACATGATGGTGATGCCACGGCGCGCATCGAACGATTTCAATTTCACGCGCAAACCATCGGCCGATGCTACACCGGGCATGGTGATCGACAGCGACAACTTCCACACCTATCGGAGGTTCTCGAATAATTTCGATCCGAAATGCAAGATGGCTGGCTACGAGTACTACAACGGGCGGCGTATATCTACCGACTCTGGCTACGATCGGCGGTACTCGTTTGGATCGGATTTTGAGGGATCCCCGCGATCGAGAACGGGCAGTTTTTTGAATTCCTACAAAAATGGGGGCGCCCCCGAGTTCGAAGGGTCACCGAGGTCGCGAACTGGCAGCTTCCTGAATGCCGCGCACAAAGCTGAAAACGTTGTGAGGACGCCAATAGGACCGGACGGTAGTAAAGGATTCGGTTCGAGGGCAAGGAAATTCGGCCAGATTGTGGCGCCTGTGAATTGAGCACTCAAAGAAGACAGTCAATGGGAGAAAATGCGTGTGTGTGCGAATTTTTAAACAACGTGAGTTATTTAACATTTTTTTTTTTTAAATCTTTTTATTTTCCTTTTCACTTGTGGAGGAAATATTAAAATTTATTATTTCAAAATCAGCTCGACAAATTTAATTTGTGATTAAAAGTTATCATTGATTTTACGATGGAAAGTACATCTGTTTTCCCAATTACCCTTTCTCACACAGGTAAGGCTCACGAATGACAAAAAGTGCTTCAACTTTCAGTTTTCTTAATTTTTTAGGTGTGACTTTTATCCACTTAACAAGCTATAACTTAGTTTCACTATTAACACAATTTTTTGTAGGGAGAACCCCGTCGATTATTTTCTCTTTTTTGAAATAGATTTTTTCGCCATTAGCTACCACCTTTTCAAGTAGAATATGTTTGCTAATTAAATTCTCATTCGAAATATGTTCGCTAAGGGAATTTTTATTAAGTACAAAATTCTTTCCAAGTCATTAAAATTAAATAAAAGCAAAATATGTGCGCGACTGGATCACACAAATATTCGAACTCGAATTTCTCGACTGTAAATGGCCATCGTTAAGGTATCGTCATTTGTTACCGGTTATTGGGGACAACCGCTTGAGCTTAAGATCTTGGAAAATTAAAATTTATTAACACCGGTGTAAAGGCTTAGAATGAAAACAAAAACCTTCATGTGGCCTTTTATTATGCAATTTCATAGACAATTTCTTTTGGATGTCAAAGAACTGTCTTTCTTTGTTGAGGGTATTGATCGTAAATACAAAAAAGAATTGGTAAGACAGGCAAATAAAACCAAAACCTGGAGACAATTTGTTGGTAAACATTTTTTTACGGAATTTGTATTTTTTTTCCACTCTTGACTTTCAAATGTTGGTTTTAAATTTAGATTTAGATTCTTTCATGTCTGTGGCGTCGTTATACGCAAAAACAATAAATAAAAATAACAAATACTCAACTAGGTATCTCTTTTTGAGACTTGACCTATAGTTGGTTTAGCACACCTTTAAACTGTCGTCCTTATTACTAACAAGAAGGTACTTAGGGAGGAATTGCTATCGATTTTATTGTTCGCTTTTAATTCCCCGAAATTTTTTTAAAGTTTGAACTTTGTCGCTAAGCTCCCGTGCTACAATTTCTTTCCATTTTACTCACAGGTATCGTTTTACATTTTTTGGATCGGATTCAAACACTTAAGTTTCCACATCGACTAAACAAGTGAACAATCTTCTGTACCACAGCCTTGATTAAGAAAGGGAAATTCTTATATTCTTTTACTTATCTATTTTAATTTAAAAAAAAATATTTTGGGCCATTCCTGGGAGGCACAATTTTTGAACACTTGTCGAAGACCTATCTATCATGGTCGATTTGGGCATCCAAGGCTGATATATATAGGCCTACGGCTTTAAATACTTCTACATAAAACATTCGAGCGGCGTTAAAGCGCACGATTTAGGAGGCTAGCCCAAAGGTTCATATTTGGGAACAATGTTTATTTATTTATTTATTTATTTATTTATTTCACATTAAATGAGAACACTCACTGCTCTCGCTAGATTACTTAATACAAAATTTAAATACTTAAATACTACCAGCAAAGCCTAACGTTAAAATTAATTTATTCTTAAATGAGTCCCTACTGAGATCAAACTCGAACAAACTACTATAATTATTAGATTCTCTTAGGCATCTGTTGTCATCGAATACCTCCTCGAAAAGGTCGATAGTTTCTCCGGCAGTATATGATCACATGTGGCAACATAGTATTAAAACCCATTATCCTGCCGTCAATTTTTGATATTTTTGTGTTGATTTTAGTTGCCATTCTCACGAACGATAAACAGTCAAATTCTTGGTTATAAAAGCCCCCAAAAAGTGGGCGTGTCAAAAATAAAATGTGTTGCTAAAACATCGCGCCGTACTAATTATATATTTTGGTCTCGGCTTTAAATTTGCGGAAGTTCACAATTGCGAAATTTGTATGGAAAATATTGGCACTGTGATCTACTGGAATTTTGGGTCAAAACGAGAAATGTTTATTGGTAAAGCCCATTTTGTATTTTTCTTTTGTTAAGAACACAACCTTTAGGCTATTCAACTTTATTTTTAGAAAAATTGCTGATTTGGAAATCGCTATGCCGGTTTGTCCAAAAATCTAGGGTGCGTTGAGAGTTGCCAGATACGATTGTGGAACTTTTTCTTGATCCGTTATATTTTTGTTGCAGTTGCGAAATATTGTTCAATGTTATCTTAATAAATGTGTTTATCAAGAGCTAATATAAAACTGAGTTAATCTGTCGGATACAACTCGTGGATCACTGGCATACCTATATTTCCTATTGTTTGTTTTCTTTTTTTCAGATTTTTGAAATTGTTAGTCAAACTATTTTGTACAGTAGGAATTTACATTTATGTAGAATTAATAAATGTGTAATAAAGTAAAGAAAATGCGCAGCTTAAATGTGATTATACAGTTGTCCCAACACAAGAATGTTTTGTTAAAAAAATTAGAAAGCAATTGTTTTTAATGAACTCGTCCTGGATTGGCTTAAGTTGTAAAAAAACTGTAAATGTAAGTCGTTGCATTATCGGTTTCATTACAAGTTTTAAACAGCTCTAAATAAATAAATATATAGATTTCGAGAGATGTTCGATTCAGGCCACCATTGTCGAGTCTATTTTTGTCTCTCTCCTAAATAAACATAAAACATGAAGCTATTTGAATGAGGTCTAACATCTAACATGTCTGCTGTACAAGAAGTAATGTACTGTCTATGGGTTTGTAAGAATGCTGCTATCTACTAGCTACCTTCATCACGGCGACAAGTTGCCCACAAGATCTATCTTTCAAATCGGTGGACTCAGTGCGAACACAAGTAATCAGCGAAATGGATTCTTCCAAAAAACAATTATGTGTTTTTTTTTAATTTGCATATCGGAAAGTTTATATACATACATTGAATAAATTATTAAACTGTTATTGTACCATAAAATCATAATAATAAATATTATATATCTAAGTTAAACCTAACTACTTCTTTCCGCACTCAAATAAATCCACGTTTATTTATTTATTTGCGTATTTAGGGTGGAATACTCTTTGCACACTAAACTTTCATTTTGTCTGATTTTGAATGCAAAATTAATCCAACTTGGAAGCGCGGTAGAAAATGGTTTTTTTTTTTTTACCCCGACTTAAGAAAAAATGAGTCAGTCAACAACATTGTTTATTTGTTTACTCGCACAACTGTGTTAGAATAAGAAGCTATAAAAATGGTGATCAAATTAAGCTATAAAACATGCAAAGTTCCAAATACTTTATGCGTCTTGTTCGTAAACAACGTCGCCAGACACCTGGAACACTTTGATAACGATTGTTTGTCCATGACCTCACCTACATTTGATAAATTTATTTGCAACAATCACACCCCATGACGCACGATAATGAACAACATTTTTAATTTTTTTTTTTTTTTTTCATCATGCAAAAGAGGTTGCTATTGCTTATTGCACAATAAAATTTGGTGATCCTGAACTACTGTGCTCAAGTAATGGACTTGTCATACTCAACTGTTTAATACGCATTGAATTTATGATTTTATTGTATATGATGATAATAGTCTTTACAAATTATTTACAACATCTTAAGTGTTTGTGATTTATGTATTTTTGAATTTTGCTCATTCATTGCATGTAACACGAAGCTGTGCAGTAGACTGCATCATAAGTGGGTCTTAAGAACTCTTCGGGTAATAACAGTTTTTTAATGCAATCATTTTAATAACTTTACTTGTTTGTGACTCTAGTCTCAGTTGTAATAAAAACTATTTAAAAGGCGTTAAGCCTCGGCTGAAATGACTAAAATATTTTATGGCATAGGTTTTAAGACTGATTTAGTTATGTAGGTAGTATAGCTATTTAATGCATCGTTTCATTGTACACCCTTTAGCAAAACTACTTTGGTTAGTCACCTCGATCTATAGTGAAGCCGTAAATATCATCAGCACCGCATAAAAGTGCACACTAATTAGCATTGAAAAACTCTGTTTTGAATATAACAATTTTTATAAGCATTACAAGATATGTGATCTCGGTGTAATTAACACATCCCGCATCAAAAAGATGTCGACGTAAACTGTACAGTTTTCCTATTTTCACCCAGTTACCTACCTACCTACCTTTAATATAAATATTTTGCAGGTCACAATAGAATTTTTTTATATGAAAACTTTCGCATTGATGAGATTGCAGAGTTTAACCCAAGTATAAAAACATATTTTCCGAGGTTTAATAAATTCGAATAACGCACCTTAAACAATTTAAATTTTATATTAGGCCACAAGAGATCGTTTTAAAAGATTTCATTTTATGTGAATTAGTACTCTCTTCGACATTCGATATTTACCTATGTCTTTGATGTTGTAAATGCTGAAAGACTGCGAGCATGACGTAGCTATTGCATTGTGATTGCATTTAAATTGCGCATTTCAAAGTGCTTACAAATCTCGTTCAGTTTGCTGTTTGCAAACACATTTTCTACATAATGCATTTTAAAATTGTTTGAATAATTTTATGCATCAATTTATGTACTTAATTCCTCGTTTATCTTTCACGTTCGTAGAAGCATTATTTGGCTATAAGGTAAGCTTCTTCTTTAAAATCACACCTTTTCCCTAAATCACGCTCTTAGCACAAATCCGAGTTCTTAACTCTGCTTATTTAAGTACTCAAGTCAAAATTTTTTCTGCTTTAAGTTTTTTTTATTTTTACTTTGTCCGGTCCACCCCACTGATGGTATCTGCTTAATATCATGCTAGGGCCTTCACCAGTTCTGCCAAAAACGCTGTTTTGAGGACCCTAACCTGCAGATCCGTTGTCGTTGTCCTTATTTATACAACACTCAACAGATTGGGTCTGAAATGTTGCCTTTGCACACTTCAAAAAATGTATAGTGACTTGCACTGTATTTGACAGTGTTGCCAGTCGAATTCAGTGGAATTCCGCATCACAGTTTTAAAATTTGCCTTTTCCTCATTCGTTTTAGTGATATCTCCCATGGTTTCCCCACAACAATTTTCAAAAAGTAATGTTGGTTATTTAAATTATAGTTAAAAATATGAAGGAAAACGTATTTTTTAATTAAATAGAGAAAGGTAAACTAAAATTGTAGGTACCTATAATTAATTAATTATGTTATTTGTATATTGAATTATTTAAACAGGAAATGGATTAAATTTAATTAAAAAGTATTAAATTTCGCATTTCAAATCTTAAAGCATAAATTAAATGACCTTTTTTAAAGTTGGCTACTATACAGAGGGCAAACGTTTAGCGTCAACATTTGAATCTGGAAATGTTTATATTTAGCAAAATAGTAAATCCTCCAAAGTCCTCCAGTTTGATCTACTGCTTCCTTCTAAAGATGTTCGTTAAATTATTTTTGACAACTTTCCTGAATACTATCGTGGTGGAAAATTAACCAATTGTTGAAAAATGATCTCGCTCAACGAAAAGAGATTGGTGAGTATTTTCAATACTCAATTTTGTGTCAGAAAATCTAATAAGTGCGATCGGCACACGGCCTACATTGCCTTTGTGAGCTATAATTATGGAAACTCGATTTTGAGGGAAATTAAATTGTTCCCTTTCACCATATTTTGGCCGGAAATTCCCCAACTTTTAACACTCTTATACTACGTAAATTCGTCTCGAAAATATTCTGATCATAACTAGACTTACTGTACACGTTTGGAATAGAGTCCGTAATTTGTAAAAGTTTTTTAGGCCCCTCATGGACTTTTCTTAGCTGGAACGAATACAAACTACCACAAGGCAAAAAAAACTTGTTGCTTTCCACTTGTCCGCGTAGCCTTGCTTCTAACAGTGATTTGACTAACAGTAACACCCCCATTTAAACAACACCAATTAGCACAATGACATCGTTTCAATTAATTAACAATTACAACTATTTTATTCTTACAGGTCATAATTCGATGCCCGCCCGTTCGTGTAAAACCCACCAAAAGGATAGGGGACCACATCACTGTGGGAGTTATTGTAATGATGCCTCTGGAAACTGTTAATAATAGTTTGCTTTGTTCGCAATGTAGTTGTATGGCCATGATGTTATTTGTTAATATTTAACATGTAAATGCTCAGTTCTTTTTTTCGTTTCGTTTGTCTGTATTTTATTAATGTTTAATCTTTTATTTAATAGCTGATATAACGTCTCACATATTGTTGGTTGTAGTTTTGTAGATGTTTCAACATCATGTTGGACATAAATAAACTTATATTCTTAACTGTTAAGTATGTCAGCCGTTAGTTTCTAAAAATAATTTTTGTTGTTAAATTTCCTTTGCAAAAGTTCTATGTGCGCTGTGCAATTTACGTGAGCAAACGCAAAATAAATCGTTTAAATAATATTTTTATTTTTTTTTGTAATACAATAATATTATTATCCTAATTGAGATAAGATACTAGGTGCCAATTTGTTCTATACCATAAATGTACGATTAATCATTTGTTTGTGTTTTTCTTTTTATTGTTGTAAGTGAAAAAATGGAGAGTTTTTGACGTCAGTCAATCACAAAATGCAATTAAAATAAACAAACTCATTATGCAATGAAGGTTTTACTTTCTTCTTCCTCCTCGCCCCATACATATAGCAATGATCTTGATTTTTTGTATAAGCCGCTCATATACAACACACACTTGATCGCCCTTGCTTTGGAGTTTTTTCGCGCCTTACATTCTCTGGGGAACAATATTGTGTAACACGAGTACAACCAAACGCAAAATTAAGGTGGAGGTCTCGTGAAAGTGGATTTTATTTCACGACTTCGTTTCGGACCCCACTCTTAGAAAATCAAAAAAAAAAAAAAAAACTGAATTCACGTGCCTGGCGGGCATTCGCAGCGCAGCTTAGACGTGTATCCAGCGTTTAAATGCTGAGGTTGGTCTGATTGGTAAGCTGCGGTGACGGTGAGGCGCTGTGCTGTTGTTAGCCGCTAGTGTTGCAACTGTGACGCACTTTAAACTTATAATTGAAGCGTTCGTTTGGTTCGTTGGCGCACTATTGCTGTGTTCCGTGCCGCTCGAAGTGTTGGTACAGGTAAGTGCTGTAATTAAATTCGGGTCACATTCAGCGTTTTTGGTTAGTTTGGCAGTTTGTTTTAATTTAACGATTTGTTTGTGACTTGTATTGTAGTTTGTAGCTGCGGTGATGCGGTTCATTGGACACTTTCGAGTGCGCGTATAGTCTGATGCGTTATGTCACAGCAACGAATCGGCCAGTTGCGTCGTATTATAATAATTTCGTTGTGTGTCTATTTTGGATGGATTATGTTAGACGAAATTGTTTTATGGTAGGTATATGCTATGCGGTGACTTGAGTTGATATTTTGTAATGGATGTTATATGCAGAAGGAATATAAAGCAGTTTGTGTGTGTTGACAGTAGTGTGGATTAGGCGAACGAACTTTAATAGTTAGAAGCAAGGTTAAAGGGTTCTCCGATATGGGGGCTGGGTCTTTAAAACAGACTTAATTTTTACCATATCCATATCCATATGCGGAGTGGACATAGGGCAGTTAAAGGCGCAATTATGGATGAACCTTCAGCGGCAACTAAAGTTATTCAGGAGTTTGTAAGGTGGCCTTGAAAATCCTAGCAGGAGGCACCGATAGGAGGGCGTTAAGTATTAAATTCTTCTGGGAGCGTCCAGAATAAATAAACTAATCTTAACATGAAGTTGATCCTTCTTAACAGATTTTTACGGTGCTAAGTTCCTCGATGAGGATAATTTCTTCTTACAAATTTGAACCAGTTTCCAGATAGAAAACGCCTGATATAGGTATACTTTGTGATTGTAAGGTGCAAAAGATTCTTCTTGTAATTAAAGGCAAAAGGTCCATACAAAACCACATGCGTAACTTCTCACAACCATCCACTTATGTGAGTTTTTATTTTTGGGACTTATTCAGCACACCTATAATTTTATATCGCATCTGAATGGCTGATTAAAAAGGGGACAGTCAAAGTCTTGAAGGTTTATCAGACAATCGCTTGAGAAAGTGGAAAAAAACTTTAGTTGTAAGTTATTTGTGTTTTTCCGTGAGACCTCTTACTTAATAGTATACCACAGATCACACTTTCCATTCAGACGTAATTTTAATCCAGCATTCAGACAGCATAAAGGAACTGTGGCTTAAGGCACTTGGGTGTAATTTCATCAACATAAGTATGCACTGTTGAGGGGCTTGGCTGTTTTATTAGCTTAGAGGAGATTGAGCGGGGATTGGACTTCTGCAGCTATTGGAGATCTGTGAACTTAAGCACAAAGCGATAAGTACTTTGATAGAGATAAAAGCGGATTTCCGCAAGCTCAAAGTATATTTGTACGAAAGATCATGATCCTAGCAAGACTTATGGCCAAATTTAAAAAGAACTTGTACACACTTACGTATTCTATTAAGCCCCAGGTGTCAATAGCGATGTGAGATCCATGCGCATGCCGAGAATCTGTTGGCTCATTGTCATTTCTGTATCCTGCTTGTCGGAATCATCACTCATATCATGCATGTTTTTTCCATCTGAGAAATTGATCCAATTGGGTGGCATTTACATCCAGTACATAATGGCTGTTGTTGCTTTTTGTCGTCGACAACTTTTTCTTTGATATTCTGCACAGATCTTTGATTGCTTTGCTTCCTGAAGCGTTCCCACATTTTCCGAAAGACCGTTCAACTATGTACAGCGTTACTTTTACTTTCAACATTAACTAAAGAATTTAGTAAACTTTTTCAATTCCTAATTGAAGTTCGAAATTTGTAAAGTCAATTAAAGCACCCCTTACCAATAGTGTTAAACTTTAGATCATCCTCCTGATTGGAGGCGTTCGGATACGTAGTTCATGTAAAACGTCAACTAGAGTCCTATAGGCTAATTATACGAACGTCAACTTGAATTGTTTATGTACGCTCGCGGTTTCTTTTGACACTTCAAAATGTCAACTGAGTATGGCAGGATTTTCCTGACTAGATTTGTAGTTCAAACTACTCCCGTGACCAATCTGGGCCAATAAAAACTGAAATAACTCAAGCCATTCAGTTGTCAGACTTACTTCCATGTTTTGAGTATTCTGCTAATCATAAGTGGGTGGATAAGGTTAGTTCAGTTTTTCTTATTTTCGAAGTATTCACTTAGTTATAAGAAAAAAATTTCAATTATTTAACAACCAATATGTACCCAAAAATCACTTGGTAATAACCGTTGCTGGTAACTGAAAAAGTGCCCATGTCACGGCCCAGTTGCGCGCACTTGTTACTCAATACGCCATTATAGAGATGTGCATAAATATCAAATACCTTGCTACCTGATTCGTGATCGAAATACACGCGATATTCCGGAAAATGACATCCAACTCGGATTCGAATAAAAGACCCCCATGTTCATACTGGTTAGGTTAGTTCCGTTGTTTTTTTTTTTCGATTGTATCTCCAAGCGTCCACCCCATTCATTGGAAATTCATGACAAAAAAAAAAAAACTTCAATGAAACTGAATTGCTGTCGCAGTGTTGTTGCTCATTACTTTATATGACATGTCAGTTCGTAAACGCGTTGGCGACCTTATCACGTTTGTTGGGTGTTTTTCAGTTTTCAGCCGACACCGACAGGAACCTTCGAACAAATTTGCACGGCAAAATATAAAAACTCATATCAAAAGGAAAGTGCGCGCACACATTTATATCATTTCAGAGTTGGTTTTGTTTTGTTTTCATTATCATTGTCATGCCAGCAGCAGAAGCAGCGACAGCGACAATGGCAAAGGCAATCGCCTCGAAACGCTCAATGATAGTGCAGTGCTCTATAGTCTATACTATACACAGCCGCCAAAAGCATTACGCACTCATTTGTTATTTTTGTTCGATTGCTTATTCGGCGCATACGAACTATGAACGCGCGAATAAAACAGGCAAAATGTGATTTTGCCGTAGGAAAATAAAGTTATCGCCAACGCCAAGCGGGCAAGGAAGGCCGTCTAATAAATGTCTGCGCTTGTGTGTGAACCTGGGGATTTCTAAATATTACAAAATTATTAAATTGTTTGCGGCATTGACCTTCCCCAACTACTGTGAAATGAGCTGCACTTGTAGCTGCGAGCAAAAAATAAAACAAAAGAGAGGCTACCACCGTTTTTTGCCGAATTATGAGAAACCAGAGACGTATATTTGTTTTTGTCAAATAACACTCCAATTTTCAAGTTGTTTCATAGCAATACTGGTAGCAAACTAAATTCACCACAATTTTGATTAAAACTAATTTTTGTGTACGGCCATTATTTTTCTCCTCAATTTTGATGCGATTTAATTCGAAAATCAGTTCCTTTATCTGGATTTAAAAAAAAAAGTAGAAATTGCCATCACAAATGGTTTATACATGTATCTAGGTAACCTAGGTTTTGAAACATACTACGCACAATTTTACTTTGCCACTATAACCACCTCCATATGTTTTCATGTTGTCCACCAATTTCCTTAATCTTCCACAAAATGTTTGGATTTTGTTCTTTCGCATGGTTTTTGCCGAATCGTTGTTAGTTTCTTTATCGATTATCGTATCTCATTCACAGGCTACACATATCGCCTAGGATAGAAAGACTCGCCGGCAAACAAAATCTTCCTCCAAAGAACTCAAAGCGAACGAAATGCGAATCATATGGTTTGCTGCGAAGTGACCGATCACAGCGCCCAAAGCCATTAGGATGGTAGAACTAAAATCAGTTGTTATTGCACTGTTAATAATAATTTCGTAATAAACAATTCGTCTACATTGATCTTCCGCTAATTTTTTAACAAATAGCGCAATACTATTAATCATATTAAGTGCCCAGGCTAAATTTTACGAACTTACAATGGCGAAACTTTCCATATAAAATTACCTATTGTGACCTACAAAATATTTAGTGTGAAGATTAAAAATGATTATTAGTAAGGCCCAAAGGGTGTCACGAATAGACAAACCATTTCAGACATTGGGCCTTACCAATTATCATTTTTAAATATTTTGTAGGTCAGATAATGCAATTTTGTGTAGAAAATTTCGCCATTGTGAGTTCAATAAATTTAGCCTGCACTTTACAAATGATTATAAGTATCACAAAGAAATGTTGAAATTTCCAAAAAGAAACACACAAAAATAAATATAGAAGAAAATAAAGGTCTGCCGATCTACAAACTTGTCCAAAAGTCTTTTGACTTTTAGGATAGGTAATAATTTGTGTAATGTGTATAGTTTACTTGCCTCAGTGTCAGGGTTCTAATCGCGTACCTAATTTATGAAACGAATATCGTCGAAACGATTGAACAAAACGACATCGTTTTTAGTTTGCTTCGTATAACATCATCGTCGCATCGTTCAATCGAATCGTTCATCGTTCTCGTTTTCAGTTGAACATGACTGTAAACAAACTTTGACAACTAAAAAATCCAAAAATACATGAAATTTGTTTTTAATTTTTTATTGCTGTGGAATTGCGCATTTTATGCAAAACTGGTAGGTAGTTTGGAAGAAGGCCTCTACTGGTATCAAGATTGGAGTAAACACTTAATCAAGGAAGTCGAACAAGGCGAGTAGTGTGATTAAAACAGATTCAACCAACAAGGAAGTGAAATGTTTAGTGAAAGTCTACATAGGTATTAAACAATACCCAACAGATGGTTACGGAAATTAAGTATCATAAAGCATCACATTTTCAATAAATGCAATTTTATGAATGCATATTTTTTCTATTCGCTGTACTATAAAACAAATAAATAAAATTAATTTGATATTAAAAAAAACTACAATCACCATTTTTTTTTTTTTTTTTCAAGGAATGCATTTTTTACAGCTACGATAAAAGTGAGTCTCCTCCAAGGAAAACATGTGTGTGTTTCTTACTTTATATATTTTTTTTATACTTCTCTTGGACCTAATTAAAACTGAAGAATTGCACCAAAAACGATTAAACAATTGCAAAATAGCCATCGTTCAATTGAATCGTTTCGACGACAGTATTTGACGTTTGAATTAGTAACATAAAGCAACAAAAAACGATGATGGTTCAATCGTATCGACACGATTATTGTTTTTTCGTTGTTATACGAAGTAGAAGCTTCGTCGAGACGATGTCGTTCGATCGTTTTGAGCTTACGCGATTAGAGCCCAGAAAATTTGCTGAAGATAATGTTTAAGTGCAGTTGAAGAATGGTCGAAAAACATTGCTTTTATGAGAAATAATGGATTCTAATTGACAGGAGTTATCCACTTTCCGATTTCGAATAAAAACGAATGCACTTAATCGTTAATATAAAAAAAAAATTTCAGAAAACAGCCTGGCGAATTCAGTACTTAATTTCGATTGTAGTACATCTATTTCGGTTTGTGTCCATGTTAAGCTAGTATAACATCCCCATCTAGCGATAAAGCCAAAGAATATGTTTGTAGAAATTGATTGCATAGGTTGTGTTCACGAATATTCGAACTCAGTATGTTTTATCTTGGAATACAAATTCTATTACAATCACAGAGGGAAAATGGACTTTCGGTGTTATCCACGCAAGCCAAATGAACAATCGGGAGATCATAATTATTATGAGATGAATTCACTATACCTATGGTAGTGTTAACAAACGATAAATGTACTTTGAGTTCCTATTTTTTCACTATAATCTTAGTTAAATAGATGGACAAATAGCGAAACTTTAAATAGCAGAGGAACGTTCGGAACTGTGATTTTAACAATAGCTGAATGTACATTTTTGCCAGCCGTTAAGGTTGGAATTTTGAAAGAAACAGAAATTTGGCAAAAAGAGGAATTTGGAAGTGTGTAGAAAATTATGAAAGTCCTCTTTACTCGAGAAAGCTCAAATACAAATGAATAGAATTTGTTCAATAAAAATAGAATTGAATGGAAATGCGAACAAGTGATGCAAAAATGGAGAGTGCAATCAACATTTAAATTTTTCATCATTTGTTTTCTCCTCTTAAATCGATTCCCTCGAGTCTGTACCAAAAACAGCGCGCCGTACTTATAAAACATTTTAGTGTCGACTTTAAATTTACTGAAGCTCACAATAATTGCGAAATGTGTATGGAAAATATAGCCACTGTGAACTACAAGAACTTAAAGTCGAAACTAAAAATGTTTAAGTTTATAGTTAATTGGCTTTACTAATAATCAGTTTTAACCTCCACACTTAATATTTTGTAGGTGGCAATTTTGTATGGAAAATCTCGCCATTGTGAGTTCGAAAAATTTATCCTGGACACTAAAAATGATTTTTAGTACCTATCGCCGAATGGTAGCATTTACCGGGGGACCCCAAGGCCCAAACATCTTGGAGCACACAACACTGGAGAGAAGTATTGGTTAAAGAACAGTCACTCCGAATCGGACTGCAGCTCCGCCGAACACGCTCGGCTCTACTTTCTCCGCGATACTAATAATTTTTAGTGTCCAGACTAAATTCTTCGAACTCACAGTGGTGCACTTTTCGATACAAAAATGCATATTGAGACCTACAAAATATTTAATGTGAATGTTAAAAATGATTATTAGTAAGACCCTCTGATTTTAGCTTCAAAGTCGTCAATTTTATTTTGCTCTTCTTGATACACGTTTTCTCGAAAAGATAGTAGAACTCTGCTTCATCAGAATACACAACTGATAAAAATCAAATAATCATAACTACGTAAACTGACAGGATAACTGCCTTTTAATGACAAAATCCTAAATACCGCACACAATAATATTTATCTGTCACACAAACACCTCAAGAGAATCTATTTCCATAAATGTCACCCAAAAAAAAAACCCTCTATTCAACCATATGGATGTGCCTTTGCTGCGACACTGCCCAATGACATTTGAATCTTCATACATCTGGGCATGTTTCAGATGTCACCATAACACGATTCATAATCGTCTCTATGACACTTTTGACTGCAACAACTATATCTAAGCGCCGACTTCTATGCAGATACTTTTCTGTTTTCATTCAGTTTCTTTTTTTTTATGAACACCACACAGATGTGACATTTTAATCGGCATCCAGAGGGATGCTGCTGGAATAGCATCGAGATTAATGCCGTGAGGAAAATCATAAATTAATTAGAGAGCTCATTTCGAAGTGATGTTTGTTTTTGTCTATCGTGATCCGACACGAATTAGTGGCATTTAGCTGCGATTTATCGTTCAAAGTGTTGGTTTTGAAATTTATGACATTCATGGGGAAATGGAAAATGTGTATAGCGGAAGGGGCGGTGGAGCACTTCCGAGGGTGAACCGATTTACAGGTGTCATCATTGAATTTAATTGGCTGGGGTCGATGTTGGTGCTCATTTTCATTTCTTTTTAACTGATGAGCTATGAGTGCAGTAGAAATTAGAAAAAAAATGTCCAAGCTGATACTCGTATTTCGATGTATACCCTCGCAATTTCGAAGGTTAAATAATAGTCAGGGTTTGTTCTACTTTTTTTGTCAACTAATTAGGACTGGTGGCGCCGTTTGATGTTATAATCGTCGTCCGTCGGGGATGTTTAGGGAATTTTTAACACATTTTGTCTGCATTCCTTTTTTGTAATAGGAATATCGCATATTTCTGTTAGATATTAAGGGATCTTTCAGTTATATAGCATGGGGATTTGGGTAATTACATATCCTTACAGTAGAAACCGGAAGAACGTGGCGCCACCGCTAAACTGTGAAAACATTTCCATGTCGTTATGTTGGTTTATTATTTATGGGAAAACAGTTTTGTCGAGTGATTGTATTCATGAAGTGTATTTAGAAGATGGTAATGCAGTTGCAGTTGGAGCCTTAGAAATGAGCCCAATATACATCGGTCTGCACGATAGGCGGTTTGTGATTACGTTAGTAATATAGAAGCAATTCCTTCAGTAATTAGATATATAGGTAGTGATCACATTTGAATACAGCATTTTCGAAACTATTCAGGAAGTATTTCGTTTTTCTGAAACATTTTTTTTCGTGCAATTCTTAAGCCGTTTAATAAATCAGTGCCCAACGAAAACAATGTAGCCTGGTTTGGTTAAGGTTATATATTTTCGGAATATTAAGACTGTGTTAAAGTTTATTTTAAAATAAACTTATAGCCCCAGATTTACGCGGCGTTTTATTATTGATTCCAAGCTTCATGCTGAAGTTGACGACAATTTTCTTTTCGCTCTTCCGCTAATCGTAGATTCGTGAAACTTTGAGCTTGTATTCGCATAGTTAAAAAAGGAATTTTCTCAATAATCGCCATGTCCCATTTGGTTATTTTTATAAGTTTAACAAACACGATTGGCCTTACTTATAATCATTTTTAATTTTCACACTAAATAGGTCACAATGGGTGATTTAATATGGAACATTTTGCCATTGTGAGTTCGTAAAATCTAAATGATGTTTAATTGTCATTTTCTAGTGGTTAGAGAGTCAAACAAAAACTTATTTTTACCTCTATGATTTTTTTTTGGATCGCTTGAGGGATTTTAAAACTAAAATAAGTTCAAACAAACAATAATTTTCTATTAAACTTAATTGTTCTTCAAATACTGGTGTAAGAATAATTAGAGTAAAAAAACGTAATTTCTGGCTGACGGAACATCAAAGAAAAATAATTTTAAAATTTCTGATTGATATTTTAATTTAGAAATGTTGGAGGTAATTTTAATACAGGCCGACAAAAAAGTTTAGACGGTGGCAAAATGCTGAACTACATAATTTCCTACCTAACAATGGTAGGAACTAATAATCATTTTTAGTATCCAGGCTAAAGTTTTCGAACTCACAATGGCGAAATTTTCCATAAAAAATTGCATATTGTGACCTACAAAATAGACTTAAATATAAGGTGAAGGTTAAAAATTATTATTGGTGGGGCCCATAGTATATAAGTGAATAGGTATCAGCAACCATTAGGATGGGGCCCCGTGTTCCCTTATGGTAAAGACGGTACTGCTGGACAAGCAAATGCTACGCAAATTATTTAGTTGACTCAGACATTTTGCTAAATATTTTGTACGCACCTTTCTCACATAAAACAATCTAAGTATTGTGAATTTTCGATGTTTTGTTTATAAATAGTTAAATTAAGTTTTGTTCGTGCAGGAAAACCAAACAAAACATGGATGCGATAAGTTTACACATCATATACCTGTTTTACCTCTTGTTGTTAACGTTCGTGTTAATAAAAAAAACAGTATAAACAAAGAAGAATAACTTCGAACAACTCTTTCGTGAAAATGTGGACATTTTGGTTAATACTTTTTTAAATGATAATTTTGAGACGCGTGGTGGTGCTCTTTCAAATATCCAGAAAATTAAATCTTTCGTGAGGTATTTAGGAGATCCGGGCTTTCGGGTAAACATTTTAAAATTCATGGCAACAAGTTGTCACCTGTCAAGTTTGACAGAAATTGCAAGGCAAGGACATGTACAGCGAAGTAAATGCTATGTTCGAATTTTCGAACTTACTTTAGCAAACTAGGTTTTTGTTCATACGGACTCAAAGCATTTGCTAAGGGCTTTTACTTTGCTAAAGCCTTTTACTCAAAGCAAATGCTAGTTTTTATTCATACGACCCACTAAATATGATTATAAGTATCGTGCGATAACTCTCACACACGAACCGTCAAATTAGTAGAGATGTAAAAATGGTATGACATAATTTCGATATTTTTTAGTTATGTTCAGCTTTGGTTGTTGTCTTTCTAACTGGTTGTTTTACATTTCAGTATAGAATAGAAAAAAAGTTAAGCTCTCAATTCAGAAGATTTTGATTTTTGTCCAATAGTTCGTTTAAAGAGGGCAACATCTTTAGGTTTAACTACTTTTTATGGGAGGCTATATTTTTTGGTGGCATTTACCTAAAACTAAGTACCTAGCAGTAGGTACTCTTCAAACAGAAATTTCCAAAGTTCTACCCATAATGTTATTGCAAGATCAGTTCCCCTCTTACCAATTTAAGGGGACCCTAAGTCGTATAGAAAGTGTTTGTTTGAGCTCATTGTTTGTTCAAGTTTTTCCCCATCAATAGGCCTGTTTTTTTTTTTTTAGCTTCGATCTCAGCAAAGCAAAGTAAAGTCAGGATTTTCAGCACGCAATTACAACAACTACAGTGAGTCCTCGAAGTGTCAAGTAGAGCGTAGTTTTTTGAATTGCGTGCTGAAAATCCTTACTTTAATTTGCTTTGCTGAGATCGAAGCTAAAAAAAAACAGACCTATTGATGGGGAAAACTTGAACAAATTATGAGACCGAAGCCAAGCGTGGCTGCTAGTTTTGATCTACCTCAAATGGGTATCTGAACCAAAATAAATTCATGAGTTACCAACTATTGTAAAAGACTTTATTGGCGTTTTTGTCTACATCTACATTTTTAAAGACTTTATAAGGTTCACGGCTACATTTTCTTCACACTCGACTTTCTCCTAATCAGATCCAGAAATTCTTGGAATACATTTTTCTTTCAATAGCGCTCAGTATCAGTTGACCCCAGTGACGCCAGACTTTTCGGACTGAATTGCCCACGACGATTATCAAAAATACCCCAAAAATTCCCTTTTTGCCCACTCCGAAGTTAAAAAACAGCAAAATACACTATTTTTTTTGTTCTGAGAGATAAAAAATGTCCTTTTCCGCCCTTTTAGCTTATTTTGAAAGGCAAAATGCCAACGAAATGGGTAATTACCCACGATCTGGCATCACTGATTGACCCTCCCTGCTTAGTCATCTCATCATTATGTGAAGATTTTGATTAATGCCTCAAGTGCACGTCAAGACTTCATTTATGCCTCAAGTGAATAGTAGTTATATATGTCCTTTACTACGCAGTATATGTACGTTTTCAAAAGTTGAAAATTTCGAAGCCCATATTGCCTACTTTTTTAAGAGCTATTTCCAATCGTTAACACGCCTACACAAAAGGGGCGTGGCAAAGTTAGCATTCCACTTTCATCGTTCCGACACGTAACATCTTCTACACGAAAACCCCAATACAATTCGTTCCTCCTTTCATCGGTTAAATAATAAAGAATGAACATCACAATCACATCATCAATGCATCACTCTACGAAAATGTCAGTTCGCGAAACCTTCCCGAATGCTAAGTATGCTCGACTATTCGCCGGTATTCATTATTTGCAATTAGGAAAATTAAGATGTCATCTTCATTCGTGGAAATAATGCACTCGGCAAATTTGGTTATTAAATTAAGTAGACGCTTGACAATGACGAGTTTCACGAGTATATTCACCCATCATGGCATCGCATCCTAATTAACTTTAATTTGTATACACAATCCTTAGAGGAGCTCGGTGCAGCATGCGCATATATGGGGTGTACTATACTGTAGTCTAGATGACACAGGCGTGAATCTGGCTGTTGTCGTTAGGATCACTGTCGCAAGTAGCATTGGACTGGCGTCGGGCCAAAAAATTCACACTTTGAACGATGAAAATGTCGTCTCGAATTAGTTGGTTATTCCTGATTTGCTTCTCCCTCCGACGCAAGGGTGCGAAAGCAGCACAGCATGCTCCGAATGATGACACGAAAATTATGATTTAATAATTTATATTTTAATGATATAGTTTATGGGTGCTAAATGTTCATTAACATAGAATGCTGGCATCCGTTGGGGATTTTTAATTAGTTTCGAGCAGTTGAAAATACTATTTTGTAAATTTCTAGGCATCAATCACCTGATATGGTTCAGGTGTAGGTATGCGATGAGTGATGAAATGTATTTTGATTTCATAATACTATCAGGGAATTTGCTTCGAAAAAGGTGCATGAAAATGATTTTTTTTTTATTATTAATTAAATTAGATTATTAAATTAAATAATATTATTTTTAATTATAATTATTATATCCACTTGCTGATGCAAAACACACCCAAGTTATTCACCCAACCACGGGACCGTTTCGATTTAAGCCTGGCAGGCTGGTGACGCATGACAAACCGACAGCCAGACGCTCGTAAACTGCAGTCCTTTCAGGCTTCTCAATAAATCAAGGCTAGCTTATTTCGTATAGGCATCTTTCGGCGTGCACTTCGTTAGCTATTATGTCTGGGTATAAAGAAATAGTTTCTATAGTTTGTTCTTTAGCAGAGCTCATTTTACCAACTATTAATTTATTGAGATTTATGATTGAAGCGTGTTGAAAAGTGCTTGATTTAAAAGCACAAGTTTCGGTACTTAATTTTGTAAGGTATATGAAAAAAATTCAATACAAAAATAGCCTCAAAAATGTTTAAGGGTCTTCAAATGGTTGCTTGTTTTTAAAGAATGATATGAAAAGTAGAATTTTGAAGAAAGAAAGAAATGTTTGGCTACTAAGCTTAGTTTGTAAATATTTGTTTAAAACAAAGTTAAGCAGTGGTTTCATCTGATGATTTCTCAACAAAGCGCGACCTAAGACAAACAAAGGAGCATTTTGCGACTTCATGTGTCATATGTGTCATGAGTGACGTCGTTAAGACGGTTTTGTTACCAGAAAATATTCGCAACAAGTAACAGATAAGACACATGCTAGGTAACATTTACCATTTAGGAATATTCCTATCTTGCAGTTTTATATCTACCTACCTACCTACACAGATACGTTGTTGTGTCAAAATTGTTTCTTCAATGAAACATTTCCGCAGCGTGTAAAATGTGTGGAGATGTGTGTTCGTCCACACAATTCCTAGTTAGGAATATTTTACTGCAACCACTATTCCCAAATAGGAATTTTTTAGGTATCCATTTTGTACTAAAAAAAAAAAGAATATGGAAAATAAGAAATTTAAAATTACACAGTTGGTGCAATTAAATAGATTAAAATTTTACTATTATGTCTATAAGGCATCGTAGATTTATTTTATACTGATTTTGTAATGCTGTCTATCACCATTCAAAATAGCATAAATAATTATAATTATAATGATAAATAAATATAGAATATTTTGTAAGGATCAAGGTTTTTTTCGAAGTACATTAGTAACATTTCCAGGCAAAATTATGTTCCCCATAAAATTTCAGTACCTGCTTTCTGTTTAGAAATGGAATGGTTGATGCAGTCAGAATATTATTTTGGTACATATAACACAAAACGAATGAATATCACACATCACACTTATATGGTATACATACACAATAATAGAATTAAATGTTAATAAGGCATTTTTCCCAATTTGTGTTGAAAATTGTTATGGCTTCACACTTTGGGCTGAAATTGTGTGTTCAAAGATGTTATATAGGACTTGCGTCAGAAACAATTCCTACTTTGTGTTGCGCCACTTCCGAAACGAAAAAGGAACTGTTACTTCGTTGTTTCGAAACATAAGTTCCTAAATGGGATCACGAATTGACACCAGAACGTCGCCAGGCCTAAAATGTGTATTCGAGTGCTATACTTGGGAATAACGCGATTCAGTTGGTCCCGTTCAGTTGGCTTTCTGTTTTCATTTTTGACGTCGTGTCAAAATCAACTTTATTTTAAATGGGTACCTAAAAGGTTTTCCTAGAAAGTAAGCCCGCATTTAACCAAGAGCTTCATTTATACAAGAATGAATACGCACCCTGACTGGGGTAGACCACGCATTTATTGACTTCATCTCCACCAATGACAATGACAACAAATGAACAACTTTGATTGATCGCCAGATAATCAATTAGTTTCAATGTTCTCTGACTGGCTGTTGACATCGAACTTCCTTTGCTGCGATTAATGAGACTGACAAATATGTGTTCGTTGGCTTTCCCCGTTTGACGTTGAGCTCTGGAGTGTGCTTTTCTAGTACGAAAAAAACTCTAGTACATTAAAAAATCCACAAATAGATACAGCTGCGGTGAAATAAGAACTTTTCCAAATTGTCACACCAAACTGTTCACAGATTACATTACACTTGTTAGCGTCAGTGGCTCTCAACTAGAGCAGCTCGGTGAGATCTACTAAACAGCCGTCAACAAAAAATTAGCATCACCCGTCGCAGCAGCTACAAGACACATCCTTGCGAGCCATCAACCAAATCGGATACTTTCCTGGAAATTAATTAAAACATATGCTCATCACTCAGGGCCATAAATCTGCCACCACAATTATCACATTTGATTCGACTATGTGCAACTGCACACCACCAGTCGTCTAAATAAGGGGTGCAGCATGCAGCAACTTGAACAGCGCAAAATAATCCTAATTAGTGTATCACTTTCAGAGGACTTCCTCCGAGCCGCACTAGCGACAAGTGCGCCATCGAATGTGTTATCATTTAAATACACAATCGAGTCACAGTTGCATGGAACTGAAATAGAAATAGTTGCCACTGGCGCGGCGCCCTAGGTGCAGCAGCAGCAAATTCCGCAACGTTCTGGATCTGCCTTCCCGCCAAGTGACACTGACAAGGTTGAATAATTGCCAAAATTAATTGCTCGGCGCATCGACCGCGAGTTTAATTGAGGAAACCCATCCACATTCGATTTGTTTCGTTTTGCGTACGCGCACCTTTCTGGTTTGCTGCCCAACCGAACCGGGAAGATCAGCGCCTTTCCCGAAACCGAAACAATTCAATTTAAATGGAGCAAAACAGTGTCAAAATAATTAATACGTCCTCATTATAAATCATCACATTTCAGTGTTTGTCACCAAACACTCATAAATCTCGCCGCTAGGTCGTCCCTTATTTGGTTTTGTGCGTGCTCGTCCTCTTCCCCCGGGAAGTGCCAGTGCCAGCCGAGGCATTAGTCTTTCGATTTTGTGTTTGCGCCATTGAAATGCTGCAAAGGGAAACTCAAATAAATGACTAAGGATACGTGCCAGCGAGAGCGCAGGAAAAATGGAAATGTCAAGAGACGATCTTTGGTGCGCCCATTTGTGGTTTATGCATGCAGTGCATTCTTGGGCTAGTAGTTAATTGCATGAGGTTGACTTCTTTGATACACCCACGCCCTGGATGAATAGCTGTTTTTCAATCTCTCAACCAAATGCACGGGTCTTTTTACACTTTGCGCTCTGTGGTGTTCTGAGGTCACTGCTATAGTCGGTTAAACGCAGATGTGCTCTGACCCGTGATTTACTGCGTCTTTGACAAATAGGCTTGTAATTCGATCCGATGATTAAATGCTAGCGATTAAGTTAAGTAAAACAAACAGCATCTAAGTACCCTTTGGTATATTTAAGCAATTAGTTCGGAGAAGGGGCATTAGTCGTGGAAATGTCTGCGCGATCATGTTTTTTTAAGTTTGTTTATGAAGGTACGTTCACTAAACGTTCGCTAAACTAATGGCTGCATATTGGCTGTGTCTAGAATAGGCGTTTTTTATTATGCTCAAATGATCTATATAGATCATTGATTTCCACGGTTTACAACAAAAGTACGTGATCCAACTGTTGTTGTAAACCATGGAAATCCATGATCTATATAGATCATTTGAGCATAATAAAAAAGGCCTTGTGTTCGCTCTATGGGAAATGGAAAACTTGGTGAATAACCCAGCTTACCCACTATTTTAAAAAAAAGTTAATTTAAAAAACTAAAAAACCCGACTGACTGTAAAAAAAAAAAATTAAAAATATATGAACAAGACGCATGTAAGTACCTATACCTAACTAATTGACAATCGGAGACTACCTCCACAGTCTAACAAATATATGTATGAGTATTGAGTACCATCTGCCAAATAAGTAGTTAAATGTACTTCAATGCGTCTTGTTCATATATTTTTGAAACTTTTTTTTTACAGTCTGTCGGTCTTTTTGGTTTTTTAAATTAACATTTTTTTTTTATCTTTTAAGCCTATGACACTCCGGAAGAATACGAATATTATGATACCTCACTCTTCAAAATCGGTCAAGCCGTTTAGGCTACAGGGCGTCCCGTAGGAACGTACATAACCCTCCCTGTGTCCAGTCGCGTAAAATACGCGGAATAAAAACATTTTTGAGGAGACACCTTTTGAATCGAATTAGTAAAAAGACGCTTTTTGGCCACACTATTCGTCTTGTAGGCGAAGTTGTTTAATGGTTAGTGTGTTGGACTACTTAGCGAGAGGTCCCACGTTCGATTCCCTATAAAAAAACTCAAACTTCATCTTAAGGTTTTTTTTTAAGGAAAGTCTGACAAACATCCGAGAGAGTTACTGACATAAAAGAGCTTTTCAATTATCCGTTCGGCCTCGGCATAAAATTGTAGATCACCTCCAATCGTCCCAAAAATTAAAAACTCACACAAAAAGATGGGTTGTGAGAGACTAGGCCTACGAACCTGTTGCGCCAAATATTTATTTATTTACTTTTAATTCGTCAACAAATAGTAACGATGACAATAAATGAAGTCCTCGCCAAATCAAGATTTCTTTAAATTTACGGAAGTTCATAATTGAGAAATTTGTATTGAAAATACACTTAACTAAATAAATTCAGAGTCATTACATTTGTAACGCCAAGAAGGAGTAAAAGTGGTATCAACGGCCTGGCCGATGCTTTGATACCCTCCACTGCATACAAGTCATGCAAAGTTTTAGGCATGTGAGGTAGTACTCAGTTACATTGAAAAGGGTCTAATATTGATTTTGTATGGGAGGTACCAGCACTACTTGACCGACATAGCCCATTTTTTAATACCAACCTGACGACGATAAAAATAAGTCCTTTCACCATATTTTATTCGCCTATGTCAATTCCTTTGGGCGCTATCGTGCTTTCAACAGACAGACAGACAGACAGACAGACAGACAGACAGACAGACAGAAAGACAGACAAACAGACGGACATAGCTAAATCGGTTCAGAATGTGATCCTGATTCAGAACATATAATTATACTTTATGAGGTCTCCGGTGACTCCTTCTTGGCGTTACAAATGTAATGACAAAGTGAATATACCTTCCTGTGGAGGGTATAAAAAAACGAATATAAAAGTGACTCACTCAAATATTTTTAACTATCAAGGTCTTGTCGATACGGGCATCAGTATTGTGAGGCTGGTTGGTTATCGCAGCATCAAATACAAAATAGATGTCCTGGACGATTGTAATATAAGTACTTACTTTATTTGTTAATAATGTTGAATAATACATTTTTGTCTTATGACTTTCGAATAATTAATCACAAGTCGGATTTATGTAAAAGGTCGTGCATATCGATCGCCCTCTGGGGTGAAATCAGGGGTCAGATTCTGTAAGGCGAAACGATCAAACGTTTTCGTGCGCACGAATGATTTGCCGTATGTTACACAAGCAAATTTCTTCGTGCACACGAAAACGCTTGAACGTTTCGCCTTACAGAATGCCGAACCTAGAACATCATGGTGAAGTCGACACAACCTGTGAGCAAATAAAATTCTTCTTTGTTCAAAATAAAAAAAATTCAAAAGTGTCGAAGGGTAAAAGCTTATGGCCTACCTGGGTCGTAAACTGGCGTGATCGCTTGCAATAGCAGTTAAGATTTTACCAGTGCGACGTATACTGGCGTGCAAGAGCGAAGCTTGATGCGATTCTGTGTCAACTTTTCGTTAACTTATCCGATATATGTCCAAAAAGATCGATATACTGTGGAAGTACTCCATGAAGGGCGTTCTCTGTCCTGTGGACATCGAAGAGACCAGAAAAGTACGAAGATATACACCGCATTTGTGATCTCCGACGGCCATTTTAATGATCGTTCCATATAATTTGTGTAACCGAAGAGTTGCGGGACGTTGTTCTTTAAGACAAAAAAAAAGCTGAGAAATTGTTGCCATAATCCCTACCAGGATGAAGAGAAACATTTTAAATATTGCCTTCAAACGATAGTAAAGTTAAATACGCTATTAAGAGGCATCAACCTAAAATCTAAAGAGAATAAATATTTTCTTGCACTATAAAACTCAAAGTTTTTTGTCGAGCTGACGGGCTGACTAGAAATTTTCGATAATGGCTTCTCCAGCTATTCCATACCGATGCAAAGTCAGTACTCCACCAACCAAAATGAGATGTGTTTTTAACACACATCTGCTCACTTAGCTGCATATGCGACATACTGACCGACTGGGTCTTTGCTGATTCAAAAACAAAAAAAATGGCGGTTTGTTCTGTTTTCCGAATATTTTTGGAAGTTAGATTCTACGTCTACTTTGTAAGTTTGGAATTCGAGAATTAACTGCATGCAAGGAAATTGGAAACAAGAAACGAATGGAGATAAATTACAAGAAATCGTCGTTAGCCTGGTACTCTGTTGTATAAAGTTGACGCGTTCCAGATTTGAAGAAAAGTCTGATACTTACGAAGCCTATCAACTGAAAGCTTATTTGCTTTATTATTATTTATGAATAAATAAATAACGAGCGCTTACCTTTTTGGAGTCCCAAAGTCTATGAAGAAGCATTTGTTGACGTGCATTTACACTTTGACCTCGGAAACGTTTCTAAGGCAATTAAAGAATTTTTTTTTATTTGCCAGAAGTGCCGAAATAACGTAAACATTATCCGCAGTTGCATCACCTGTAGCCTCGCTGCAAAAGAGAGTGTCAAGATAAAGCAAACCTTCTGTATTGTCAAAACCTTGTCGTCATCTTTTCCGGGTGGTATAGATGAATTTTTTCTTTGAGTTTTACTGAACGTATTCGACGAAGAGATCGATATCCAGGAAATTCATCAAATGGTTTGACAAGGACATGTCATCGGCATGTATCTACCATTTCGGGTAGCGAGATACTGGAAGAAATCCTTTGTTCTTTCGAGTTGATATTTTGCGTTAAAAAGGATATGAAAGGCGACGTTTAATTTCTATAGATGGGATGAGATCATTTTTGCGCTTGAATAGGATCGTTAGTAAAGGCGACGGAGCAATACTCACACTGAACGTACCGAAGATATACTCGATCGAAGCATAAAAATCAACGATTTGTACAGAAAAAAGCACTCTCTTGCGATGTGGCAAAGCTGAGTTGTTCAAGTTTTGTTCAATTCGCTCAGTACCGTCTTTGTTTTTGTACGCGCCGCTTACAAAAAATCACTTTTCTTCACAACAGTAACTACAGTATCCCGAACCCCATATAGATGAAGTAACAAATACATCTGCCCCCAGTCCCACCCAAAACTAGAAAATTTTACATAAGAGCCTCCAGCTCCTAAACATCCTTAATTTCCTCCGGCTAAACGATTATTCAAATAAATGGCGAGCACTCAAATTAAACTGCATTTGGAAGATATTGCGCATACCATGAGCTCAACCCTCCACCATCTCAGCACCAATTAAATTTATGCGCCTAATTTCTTCTCCAAGCAGTTCAAAAGGAAAGACACAGTCATGTTAAACACGCTTTGTAATATTCTAATTTGATAATTGGTTGTAATTTATGGGTCCTCATGAGTGACGCCTTCTCGTTTGGCTTCTGAGAAAAATATATTTTAATTATTTGGAACTGAGATAGCGACGCTGGATGCAGTGCATCACTACGTGGTACACGACTGCGTCAGCTCTGTTCTGTGATAGAAGCGGCTAACAGCAAGCGCACCAACTGCCTTCGAAAACTGTCACATGCTCACTCGGGTGCAGTGCAAATGAAAAGCGTGTGTGCAGAATAAAAAGAAAAGGAATATCGACTGCGAAGCATTTTCCTGTGCACCGGGATGTGTGCCGTCCCGGATAGCTGCGAGCGGTTTGCGTGTTCCTTTTCAATGTGATTTATTTGGTTTTTATTTAAAGCATAATATGCTGAAACGAATAACCATTAATTGCGGTCTACTTCCTGGCAGCGGATTCCTGGGAGCATTTTTTTACGTAGCTATATTTTGATCATTGAAAACGATTAACGAAGAATTTTTCGTAAATGAATACGGAGAAAATATATGCTTGAAAAGCAGTGGAAAATCAGTTGTGAAAATCTGAAAAAGTGTTTCCCTATAAGCAGAAAAAGTGGTAAATACCTATACATGTACATAACCATGTTTGTCCCAACATGTCTCTAATATGTAAAAGATCTTCTGTATAGTTTTATTAAACAAACAAATCAAATTGTTTGCCTTTTAAATAAACAAATAGTTTAAGCAAAAGGTCCGTAGGGACCTAGGGCCTAGCTTCTCACAACTATTCTTTTTTTGTGAGTTTTTCATTTTGGGATAGTTAGAATGGATCTTCAATTTTATGCCGAGTCCAAACGGCTAATTGAGAAGCTCTTTCATGACAGTTATATTCTCGAATTGTGACCACTAAGCCACTGTGCATTTTAACAATATATAATAATGTTTAAGTAATGTTAAAATGTGGTATTCCCGAACTATATAACCTTCCTCCACGGTTGGTAGCATTTTTATGAAGTAAAAGTTCTTTAGGCACGCTTGACTTGGGGGGTAAGCTGGTGAATGCGTCACGAAAGCGTTTCGGAAATCGAACGGGAGTTGAGAGGGAGATATAAGTTAGTGAAGATAGAAAAAGAGAGAGTTACGTTTCGTTTCGTATATTACTGTAGGGGAAAGAGAGAGCAGTGCGCGCACACATTTTCTTTCTCTCTTCCGCTCATAGCCAGTGCATGAAATATATAATAATATCTCAGTCAGTATTTCGTTTGCGAGTACATTCAATATAGATGAAGCTAAAGAAGTTTTACTTAAGTCTTGTGGTCTAAAGCACACACATATTCTAATGTGGTATTCGATTGGGCGCTCTCAAAGCACTTTTTATGTTCGTTTGGTACAAAAAAAAGCAATATCTTCAAGATTTCGGAGCACTTTTGCGAATCTGGATTTTTTCTCAGAGTTGCTTCAGATTTACCAATACGTTTGGGTTTGACAACTAGTGGAGTTTGTTTATGTTTATGTGAAATTTTTCAACTGCAAAGAAAGGCATTTCAATCGAGTGCATCTATTTTTGTTTATTATTTATGTACAAGGTGGCGCAAAAGTAATCCTCCTATCAGAAAATGCTATAAATTTTGCTATTGGCCCCTAATGTCAGTTCTGTTTTGACATTTGTGTAGTAAACACATGCGAAATACACGTTAATAAACAATGTTACGCTACACTGCTCCAGAATGCGGAATATTGTTGACTATTTATTTGAGCAATAATCGGTCGGTGACTTTGGCACAACGTGAATTTCGTCGCAGATTTCCTAGCCGTCCAACGCCTACTGGTGAAACACTGCGACGTTTAGCCGCTCGCCTCGAAGAGACTGGCACAACACGAGATGCTGCCAGGCGTGGCAGACCCCGGAGTAGCCGTTCTGCAGAGAATATTGCTATTGAGTCATCGGACCTTTTTTCTTCGAAGACGTCGCGGGCCAAACGGTTACTGTAAATGGTGAGCGCTACAGAGCAATGATCAACGAGTTCTTTTTGCCGCAACTTGATGAATTGGGATTGGAATACATGTGGTTCCAACAGGACGGTGCAACGGCACACACTGCACGTGCCACAACCGATATGCTGAAGGATGCATTTCCCGGGCGCCTAATCTCCCGTTTTGGCGATTTGCACTGGCCAGCAAGATCGCCTGATTTGACCGCTCCAGACTTCTTTTTGTGGGGCTTTTTGAAGTCGCGGGTTTATGTCAACAAGCCTCAGACTCTTGCAGCTCTTAAAGACAACATCCGTCAAGAATGTGAGGACCTATCGCCGGAAGTTTTGGCCAAAGTGATGGAAAATGCCATAAAAAGGCCTCAAATGACAATCAACTGTGGCGGCGGCCATTTACATGACATCATATTCTCGACTTGATGTAAAAAAAATTAAAAGACCAAATAAAAATAATCCACAAGAAGAATCAAAGTTTTTCATTTTTTTTTAAATTACAGCCAAAAAACATCGGAAGGTTATTTTTGCGCCACCTTGTACAAATGTTTAGAAATCGATCTGGGCGAGCATTTTGAATGTTTTCATATAAAATTTAACCAGTGAATGGAAAATGCTTAGAGAAGTGTCGAAGGCTACTCATATTCCAATCGCACAAATAATATCAACAAAAAAAAAGAGCAAGTGACATTTTTATGTTCGATTATGCCGTATTTACACGGTCACACATTCCTAACACGGAAGATTAAAGGGATGCTAAATACTAAATAGCCGTGTGACTGAAAGGGACAGCATTACTTAACACGCAAAAAAACGTGATACGTTTTTTGCTCGGCCATCTTGTTTACGTGTTAGGAATTATGGGAAAGCTATGCATGTTGATATTTTTATATCGATGGCTTCCGAAATTTCGCTTTCCTATAAAACAAAATGGCATCCGGAAGTGATGAACGGATAATTATTTATTTATTTCGTATAACTGATTGATGGTTGGTTGGTTTAATTTACTGAAACTAGTTACCACTCTTATTTCATATGTTTTAAATCAGATATAGAAATGTTTTCGAGTGATTGTAGAGATGCCGTTCGCCGGAACTTGTGTTTGTTTCCGTTTTACGTATTTATAATTATGGGTAGAAATTCCACGACACTCTAGGCGTCTGTTTTGTGATCTTATTCTTACGCCTTTATTAGCATTGACTGCGGACAAACGGATCTCTCTCTCCCGTCTCGTGCAAAAATGCGCGTGCGTGATGGTGTAAATGGAACATTAGACACTCGAAATTTGAAATCTGAGAGTAAATCTGTAGAAGCCGAATACCACATAATTCACATACCACCGATAGGAAAACAAGATGGCGCAATTCAAAACAAAAATAAGGGGAGCCAGCGGCAAGTGTATTGCGAGTTGGTTGTCTCAGTCTCAGTATGATTTTCCTATGACAACTAAACGGCGGATGTTTTCTTTTAGAGTCTGGATATGTTGTTTATAAAATAAATGTAATATTCGGTGATATGGTTTTTAGGTCGCCAAGATATGTATTTCGTACTAGGAACTTGAAACTCCAACTTTGCTGCAATTGCGCTGTTTGTTTATACAAATCAAAAACCAGTCTATCAGGTAATAAGCTTTAGAGAGACTGTGAACTCGGTGGTTGTAAAAAGAAGGCCAATAGAAAATATTTCTTTGGTCAGAAATAAATAATTATGGTTATGGGCACCACATTGACACTGCCGATTTTGGGCAATGGAAACAATTTTATCGGTCTCAATGGTTATCGGGGTATACGTTTTCCAAATTCTGTTTATTAAGAGAGCCATCGACTTGCATCGTTCTTGCTGAGTTTTCTCAAAGGTAAAGTCATTTTCTCCGGGTATGATTTGCATTTTGTATGAGTTCATCTTTAGTTTCTTTTTGATTAGGTACCGCACGAAATTAGAAAATCATTTTATGTAGATATATTGAATCGAATCGCCTAATTATTTAACAACAGATTCAGAAGTTAAAAAAAGGGAAACATGTTTAAGAATTACAACCGACATTTTATATAAATTAAGGGTTAAATTAAATCCATTCCTACGACTTTTTTGGCAATGACTAACGAAGATCGGACCTCTCTCACGCTCACTAATCTTGTACACGTGGATAAAATCATTTGAATGTTTAATTATGAGTATGAACTATGATAAAGTAGATTGATAAAGTAATATTCAAAGTATATTTAGTTTGTGAGCCCAAAAAGCATAGCTCGAGAAAGCTTACAGACTGCTATTCGCTGAAGACTGTACCTACTTTCCCCAACTTGTTATGCCTTTTTGAAGCTCAAGAATATAAATATTAAATTGAACTTGAAAAATTAACTACAATGTCAAATGTGTAATATAAATATAGAACTACCTATGTATTTTGCCTGAACTGATAGCAGAAGAAAACAAATTAACGGAACGCTTACAAAAAGCTCGCAGCCTACATTTTCACTAATGTAAAAGTGGTACATTGTACATCTTCCTATAAAAATATTTGTTTAACTTGGGATACTGAGAGTGCACAATACATAATAATGACTCAGAAGGCTGTAACCTCCGATTTATTAAATATTCACATATGTCAATCACCATGGGATTACCTATAAATTTAAAAGAAGCAATTTTCGAAAAAAAAAGAAAAGGAAAACAAAAATTATTTGTCTGCTGCACCTTGAACTTATTTTTACAAACATTAAAAAACTTTGATGTCAAAATATTCGTTTCTGTTCTATTTTGATTTATTCAAAAGTTATAAGCGCATGTTTGAAATATATTCATGGCAAAAAGAAAATACCACGCTCTTGTGGAATATACCTATACTTTAACGTACAACCTATGTATACAATACAAAGTCGCGCGCTATTTTTGACAACACACAAAATTAATTACAATTTAATAATAAATTAGGAACTCAGCTAAGCACACTGCATTAATTTATTTGTTATATTTAATGTTCTCATTAATGCAATGAATGTTTCTACGAAAAAAAAAAATATATACAACCCTCCTAAAAATAGCAACTTCGATTGGTACAACCCACAAGCGTGTGGTGTGAATTCTTTGGGTAATTACCACGCCCACAAAACACATCATAGGCTGTCCAAATTTCACACATGTTAAAAATAAACCATTTTCCCCACATCACACTGTCGGAATGGGATGAATTTGTTTTTGAAACTCTGAGTCTTATTCGACGATTTCGAAAACCATGAACACAAGTGCCAAGTGTTTGCCGAGGAGATCAGTTTTTTAAGGTACTCCGCGGATGAATGTCGTTGGCGGATCGTTTGAAGATCGGTGTTTTTATTTTAAGTTTGCGGGCAGTATCAGTGCGGTGAAATGGACACACAATCGGTTCGACGTTTTCCAAATAGTTTTTCGATTGAGAATATTTTATCGAAGCCCGATAAACGTTACGAAGATATAAGTGATCAGGGAAATGACAATGGTGAAGTGCATAACCAAATTATTTCAAATTTCGGGGTAAATAAAATTCCCTCACTGAGTCCTGACAATATTTCTCCAAGTGATATTCGATTGTCGAGTCCTGAATCAAATTTTGCCGAAGAAAACGCAGATGGGTGTAGCGAAGCAGCTTCGGAGGATAGTAACAGTAAGTTGAAGGGAATTTCGAAGAAATCGGTTGACGTATATCGAGTACGGACTCAGGCCCTAATCACGTAACTTTTCAGACGATTGCCGTCGACGCGATAGACCTCCAAAGCGATCAACTCAGTGCTAAAATTACAAGTTTGAGAGCAGTATGCACTTCAGTATTTGTAAATATAAAAAATAACTAAGAAGTGCATATTTTACATACCTACCTAGATAGTTGATGACATTCATTCAAATTTAGACAGCCGATCATTGCCACCTGATTTTCAAAACAAAGCAGTGTTCCCTTGTTCGAATGTGAATCTGCCCGCGGCAAATGGAAATCTTCTAAAGATTCTACTATGAGAAGTGTTGAAGGGTGGGTCACTTCCATTCGTGGAAAAAATAAAAATACACAAAATGATTGTTAAAAGTTAGGAACAGACCATTGAATCACGACCTTACATCCCGAAATTGAAAGCGGAAAAGGCTGCTTTTTTCGCTGCCTCACCTCTGAGCAACATTTCAGGATCTGGAGGTCTGGAAAAAAGATCCCAATTACGCATTTTAAATATGATTGCGAACTACCGACGGTTTTTCTGAGTTTTTTTTTACCTTTTCACTACCCTTGTAGCCTGTAGGTCTCTTCCAATAACAGCGAAAGGAGTGAGATACCCCATTGTACCGATGGCGGAGAGCGCCATAAAAGTCTGAAGGCCATTGATATTTATACAAAGAAAAATATACTGATGAGCCGAGGCACGAGCTAAACTACGGTTAGACCGGGTGCTCGTATCGTTTCAAGAAAATATATCGTTTAAGAAGAGCATTCGCTTTTTAAAGCGACTTACCTGGAACGTTAAATTGAGCGAAACTTGGCGTATAAAGAAAGAACCATACAATCTTGGAAAAAAATATAGCGATCTAGATCGAAAAATGTCGATAAAATCAAAATACACGATCGAGTATCGATCAAAGCCCTTTTTGGTATTTTGAATGATAATCGACAATCGCAATTGGTGTCTGATTCTTCACTTCTATTGGAGTTAAATAATCGAATGATATAGTTTTTGGGCTAGATTTCGAATTCGCAACGCAAGGTTTTAGTCAATTTAGGTTTTAGTCAATTAAGGTTTTAGTCAGCTAAGGCTCTGTATTTTTATATTATATTTATAGTTTCTGCGATCACAGTTCAAAGCATTCTTGGATTCGATACCAAAATATCGGTAATGATGTAAGAAGAAAAGTCTTCAGATAGCACTATACCCCATAATGGAGCGACTAGAAAGAGACTTTAGGCAGAGACCTTCATAGCATCTACCTCCGCCATTACAATAATTCTTGACAGGGGTAAGTGTCTTAATATAGCAGGAAGAAAAAGCTTACTGTCTATATCGACGGGAGGCGATGCGACCGTTGAAGGTGGATATCACAGAGATTTAAACATGGTTGCAAATTTTTTAAGTTGTTTTAACCCAGGCATGAGTTTGTCGATGAAAACGTTATGCCTACCATTTTCACACCGCACCGAAAATCGTGTTTTCGTCGAAATTTCGTCGATGCATTCACACCAAACGCCAGCTAGTTTTCGTTGGACGCTTCAATCAGCTGTGAGACACTTCTGTTTTCGAGTGTTTTCGGCTCCGTGTGAATAAGGTATTAGCGTCCGATGTGATGGATTTTTTTGTTTATTTCGACATAATTCTCTGGAAGTACAACTCGTTGACGCAAGTGGATTTTCTTCCTCAGTATAGATACCTTCTCTTAATTCATGGATTCATAGGGCGCTCGGAATACTGACCCACCGAGCTGCAACCATTTTTTAAACTGTTTATATACTTTTATCAATTTGTGGAAACAAAATACTTGCACTTTTGCTTTAGAAATCTGTCCATTTCAATCGCATTGCGTATTGCTCAATGAATAAAACTAACACGCAATCATAAGGGCAAGTGTCCACTCAAACACAGCATTCTGTCGTCTGCCGTGATTCATACTAAATCTAATAACCAATTAGAAAAGTCCGCTTTTAAAAATAGAACAGCCAATCGCATGAAAAGAACCGAGAATCACAAACACTGTCACATCCGCACTATTTAGGTACCGAATCATCAGCGTCACATGAAATAACGATCTGTGACATTTGTACAAACGAACGGTCCGCATTTCAAATTGGCCACATATTTTGGCACTCGAGCCACACTAATTGTTTCAATTAATTGACAAAGCTGAACGATTCTTATTAATTCGACAGCATTGCCGACAATTAGTCAGGTACGAGAGATTTATTGCCACCAATGTCGCGCAGTAGAATGACAATGGCGTGGATGCCTAAAGAAAAATGCTCGCTGTCATTTAACGCCACACTCTACACGGACGAGTTGTTGTATTTGGTTTGCCAACGCATCCACAAACTGAGCAATAGCAAAACCTCCATTTCGGAGCATAAGGAGATAGTTCGGTTCGTCGCTTTTTAGTTACGAAAATATACATTTGAACAGCTCGGTTCGGTTGATGCATTTGGTTGTCTCGATTGTCGATTCATCGACATTCGAAAAACGTTGGCATCTGGCTGCAATTAACATTTCTTAATTCGAATGCATTTATTTCGAAGCGAAGAACGCCCAATTTGTGTTTCTTTGAAGAGCCAAATTCCAACGGTTGCAAAAAGTCCCATCTGCGTATTGATTGAGACAAATTGCAGTGGAACTAAATATAGGTTTTGCGTCTGACTCCGGTATAATGTGCGTAGTGCACTTAAGTAAAATATTTATATGTACATATTTTATTTCAAGAGGTAGAGGTACCAGATGAAGTAGTAGGATGTTTTCGAAGTCCTAGTGATCCAACTTGCTATATCATGAGTCGTTTGCAACAACAAACAAAAACTGAGAACTTATGTGGCTTCAACGTTTGACCCGATATCTATATACAAATAATTATGTAAATCACAAGTCGGTTGTCACAAGTTGGCCAATAATTCGTATAAAGCTCAAACCAAAAGTTGTGTTTGCCTTGTTATAGGTTTTACAAGACAATTTATTTATCGATGGCTGTAGCCTATTGTCTTGAAATTAATATTCACAAACTTTTACAAGGTCGCGTCCTTTGATGAAATAACAATTTTACTTCTTTTGGCATTTGCACCTATTTCAAAGTTACCTATATAAATGGTATAGAATTAAAGATATATTTTTTCATTTGTTTGGTTATGGGATTGCTTCTCTGTTTCTTCCCGTCCTGTTTCTTTTTTCGTTCAAAAACAAATTTTTAAATGTTTTGTTTGTAAGATGTTAACTCAATCTGAAGGATTCTTCTTTTTACTTTGAGAAGTAGAAGCAACAGAACGAAGATCCTTCATATACCTATTGTGAATGTGATTCAGTAAACGTTAGGTTGTTAAATTATAAACCGTTAGTTAGGTTAGGTTAGGTAAATGGGTGGGCAGAGCAGGGAGAACCCTGCGCTACCCCACTTAGGTCCTTGTGGACCCTTTGTGATGCCCTTGTTGGGGTCGACAGTTGGTGTTGCATCGGTGCTCTTCATCCCTCCTCCTTATGGTTAATAGACGCTGTCTAGCTATCCCGATGTCCTCAAAAACCTATAAAGATCAGACAGTGAGACATCAGAAAGTTCTTGTAAGTCATGGAAGAAATAGCTTCCAAGTGTTCTGTTCCTCAAGTGACATAGACTCGGGCAATGACAGAGGAAGTGAGGTGTGTCCTCGTGGACCTCCTCGTCTCCGCAGCCTCTACATTCGTCGTCATCTTTGAGATTTAGTTTCATTGCGTGGTTTCTTAGGAAGTTATGACCAGTTAGAGACCCAACTAACTTAGATAGCGATGACCTGTCAAACTGTAATAGCTTGTTGGTCCGGCTACTGTTATATTCTGGCCAAAGCTTCCGTGATATTTCGTAGGTAGTAAGTTATTTCCACCTGTTGTTGGTTTTCATTCGAATTTTGTTTTCCACCCGCTCTCTGAGATTGCAAAGTGGTGGCTTGATCGATTGAAGTGCTCTATCAAGATCCATTGCGGACCCCTTTCTCGCCAGCTCATCCGCCCTCTCATTACCGGTTTTGTCTCTGTGTCCAGGGACCCAGCAGAGATTCGTGATATGCTGCGAGCAAAGAACCTTGAGCTCTTCGCGGCAGCGATGAACTAGTTTGGATTTTTTTTCATTAGCAGAGACTGCCTTTATAGCCGCCTGACTGTCAATGAAGATGGTAATATCGCTGCGGGGTATTGCCAATTCTGACGCCTTACGGGCCGCTTCAGCGATAGCCAGAACCTCCGCCTGGAAGTCTCTATACTGCTATCAGGTAGTCTGATGGAGCAATGTATATTTAATTCTTCAGAGAATATGCCGGCACCGGTTCAACAGTCCATCTTTGAACCATCTGTGTAGATGGATATTGATTTCCTTTTTGTGGGTTCATTGGTGTTCCATTCTTCCCTACTCGGAAAGGAGCAGGTGAATGGTCTATCAAAGTCCAGATGGGGAGCCATATAGTCAGAAGCGACAACGTTCCCTACGTATTTACCTAATATCTGTGCATGCCCAAAATTGCAAGGGTTCCAAGTTTTAGTTTGGCTGATCCTTAGGGCACTTTTAGCAGCAGATTCTTCCATGTATAGGTCTAGAGGTGTCAGATTAAGAATAGCCCTAGTCCAGCTGTAGGCGTGGTTCTTAATGCGCTGCTTGGGCCTATACATGCTATTCTTTGTATTTTAGTCATTGACTTAAGATTGGTTGCTTTGCTGGCGGCTTGCCACCAGACTACACTGCCGTATGTCAGTATTGGTCGCACGATCGCAGTATACATCCAGAGGATAATTTTGGGATTTGGTCCCCAACTCCTGCCAAAGATGCGGTTGCATGCGTAGAAAGCATTCGCTGCTTTCTTGATCCTTTCATTGACATTCGGCTTCCAATTAAGTTTCCTATCAATGATGCTTCCCAAATATCTCGCACTATCCGCTACCCTAAGGGGTACTCCATCCAGAGTTAATGGCTCGAACTGCGGTATTATTCTTTTATTCGTGAACAAGACAAGTTCGGTTTTCTGCGGATTGACCCCACGGCCGCATTGTTTTGTCCACGTACTTAACACTCTAAGTGAGTTTCCTAACAAATCGCTTATGGACCCAGAGTAAGGGGGAGATGACACCTCCTTGTGGAGTGCCTCTCGAAGCAGTTACTCGGAGGTCAGTGTCACCTAATTTCGCGTTGATATACCTTTCACTGAGCACGCTCAAGATCACATTAGTGAGAGATTGATCAACATTCGAGTTCTGAAGTGCTCTCTTCACTGCGCAAATTTTGACATTATTGAAGGCTCCTTCAATGTCAAGGAACGCAGCTAATGTATATTCTTTGTCATTTAATGACTTCTCAATAGTAAATACTAACGACCTCATGTAATGCAGTTTCCACCCCTTTGCCTTTAGTATAAGCATGTTGAGCCGTGGATATTACATTGTCATCTAGCCGATTACGTATAAAGACGTTTATTAGTTAGTTTAATTTGAGCAACAGTTTGTTATGGCGTTCTTCATTGAAGATCCGTGAGAATTTCTTCAAAATTCAGAATCGCTCTTTTCAGTGAAATTCATTGCAATAGCTGTAGTTACCAACCATTATAGACAAATCATACGGCCAAATCAAAATAATAATTCAATGAAAGTTAACATTCTGCACGATTATTTTCATATTTTGGGAACATATACCGAAAAAATGTGTTTTTAACATCAACACACATTTCAATCTGACATTTCGCTAGCGTTGTATGTTCGTGACATCAGACATTCCTGTAAAAATATCTTGTTAAGAATTGACCGAAAGTGCACTTTCTTTCAATGAAATATAGAAAGACCACTTCTAGATTCGCTCTTTTTAAAGAAAGGGCAATTCTTTTCTTGAATCGAAAACGCCACTAGTATCAACTACTAGATTGATGTAGGTACGCAGGAGTTCATTGGACGAACTTGTTCTATAAATCGCGTTGTACGAGTTCGTCGTCAAAAATGCTCGTAATTCAATCAGCACTTCGCCTTATATCAGCGCGTCAGTTCGTTGTGACTCAGAATCGTTCCTTTTTAACTTTATGAGCAGGATGTTCATTTGAAAGAGCAAGTTTATTGTTACTATGAACTGTTTGTTTATTTCAATGAACATTTTCTTGATTTCGATTTAATGGTTTGTTTCTTTATAAACAAGTTCGTTGTTATTACAAATTACTAACGATTGGGGTCAATGAACACTTCTTTGTTATAAGGTAGGAATAGGTACTGTTGGGTCAAATTTCAAATAAGCTTGTCTTTGCTTCATGCAAATATATACTTTCAACTTTCTGTTAATAGCATGATTTCAGTCCTTGAAAAGTTGATACTATGGTTCTCGCCATGATTTCGTCAGTCTACTTCGAACGCATGAACGGTTTGCCTACAGGGGAAAGTTTATCAATATTTGTAAAGGTTATATTGTTCATAGAGAGCTGCACCTGTGATAAATATGTACTATGTACACAAAGTCTACGAAATTCGGTAATCGCATCTATTCATTCACGGATAACGCGATCCGTATGGTTTCACCGATTCCTGTTAAAACTAATAAAAAAAAAAAACTGCCACAAGAGTGTATGCCAACAACAAATATTATTTCATACTAAACTATGGGAAATAATCCTCCAGCTGTGTCTGATTACATTTTAGAATCAGCTTTGTTGCCAATTTTTTTATATTTGCTTATCATACACTCTTTCTATCTTTTCCAGATCTAAATGATGACCGAAAGAAACGCCCACGAACAGCGTTTTCTGCGTCTCAAATAAAGGCTCTAGAAACTGAATTTGAGCGAGGAAAATACCTATCCGTTGCGAAGCGAACAGCACTGGCCAAACAACTTCATCTTACTGAAACTCAGGTAAGTAACCCCCCTGCCTCGAGAACACAAAACCCCAACTCACCTAAAGCATTTCCATTAACAGATTAAAATTTGGTTTCAAAACCGACGCACTAAATGGAAGCGCAAGTACACCGCTGATGTTGAGACTCTCGCTTCCCACTACTACGCCCAACTTGGTATTGGAGGGCTAGCACGTCCAATGGTAGTCGGCGATCGTTTGTGGCTTTTCAGCCAGACACCGTCGGGTCCAGCTCCAATTCAGTCCATCATGCTAAATGGCGGCCCATCAGCAATGGGTATGACACCAAACCAAAACCCCGCTCTACGCTCATTTCCGCCGTCATCTCAGCCGATTCCGCCTCCACCAACCCCACCAAGCAGCGTCATAGAAAGCGCCCGAAATGCTATTCTTTCGCGTGGCCAACCCTTGAACTTTGGTCTGCCATTTTCGATGAACAAAACTATACCGCCGCAGTTTCCACCTGGATCAGCCTACATGCCACCTCGAGTGCCACTTATGTCCAAACCTTTTGATCAAATGGAAGCCGAAAAAATGCAATCCTTTAACGATCCCACAAAGTTTAAGTTTCAAGCCAAGAACTCTGCAACATACCGCGGTACGACGGGGGAAACCGATGCCTACCTCCAGCTGAAATACAACTCGATACACAACTGCGAAGATAGTGACACGTCAAACGGATTGGCTGAGTTGGAACGAGTTTTCGGCGACTCCAATGGCAGCTTCTTAGAACACAAGACAAATGCCGTTTCGAATAAAAAAGACACAGACTGCCGCAGCAGCAGTCCGCACGACTCTGAGTGCAGCGACATCGACTGCGAGCAGCTTGACGAAGAGGAATCCTAGACCGTCTTTAAAATTGCAATTCAATTTGATTTTATTTTGTATAGTTATTATTTTTTTTTTACATATCACAGCCAGGTAGGCTAGAAAAAAAAAACTTACTAGTTATTACAATGTTCTACGAATTTCGAAAGGAATCATATTAGCAACAGTAATCCTTTAAAAATTATTTCGGAGATGACACTGCTCTAGAACTAAACGCTTGGATTCTTAAATTAAATTTGAATGTTTCTTATGTTCTAGTCAAAGAGAAGATAATCAACTTCTTCTATGGTAATGCTCTGTTTTTGTGTTAATTTACATAGTGTACATATATAAAATAAGTTCATATGCATTTTGTACGAGTGTATCAACAGTTTGAGTCACTTTGAAAGTGGTAGATAATGCCCTCAGTCTTACATTTGCTTTGTGTTGCTATAGTCGCTCAAGGTGGATTGAAAATTTGTGCGTTTGCTCTTTAAAATGACTGCCATAATATGAATTTGTTATTGTCCGGTCGTATTTTTTAGGTAATGGGGATGGCCGACATGAATTCCGCATTTTGAAGAACAAACAACAGCTGCAATAATTTTCAATCACAAACACTCATTTTTTCTAAAGTGACTGTGAACTATTGATACTCTCAATATTATTTTAATCAATTGATGTGTATAAAGAATAAACAAAAATAAAGAAAAAAAAAAACTTAAACAAGAAACAAAACGACTCTATTGTGTGGGTAGTACGAGTATTGATAGGGCTGAGTATTTTGTAACAACCAGGGCTGTCAATATAATGAAGGAGACACAACCCCATAGGAGGCAAGGTCAGATAAACTACAGCAAAATACATCGATTCGGGTATTTCTATCAGGGACAACGTAGGTCTGATATCAGACCCAGTAACGCATGAAGTAGGATAGACATGCAGCGAATGGAACAGTGGAATCATCTACGGCGCACCAAAAGAGGTACTCTAAGACCAATGTATACGTGTAGAAGGTTAAAAAAATATATGGGCGAACCGCAACTTCTGTCGATAAGATTTATTGGGTTTTCGTAATAACCATTTCTAATCTTCACCTTAGATATTTTGTAGGTCACAATATACGATTTTATATGGAAAATTTTGTCATTGCGAGTTCGTAAAATTTACCGCGTAATAAAAATAATTATTGATAAAAAACGGCAATATCTCCAAGCTCCAAATGTATTTACATTGGATTTGTGGTGAATAAGAGAAAATTATTTGTTTTAGTTGAATTCTTCTGGGTAATAATAGAATATTGCGTATGGATTCCCTTTATAACTACAGTTCATCAACTTGGGGATTGCTTTCGAAACCTTCAATTAAAAGAAGCCACGGAGTACTCACACAGTTTCTTTACCCAGAAAATTGTGTCGGCTTTCAGAAATGTGATACAAAACAGTCAAAAAACAGTGGAACTAATTTGAATCAGACCGATCCCTGTCCATTATACTACAAGAAGTAAAGTGGATAAAGCAACTGCTAAGATAGATTCCCCGGTAGTTACAAAAACTCAGTCCATGAAAAATAAATGGAAGTCATTTCTATTGCGATTCACAAAGTATGTGCTACAAAAAAAGACGCGCAGTGTTCCAAAAATCTTCAGAAAACTCAACAAAATTAAAACCGTTATGAATAATGCGATGTAATTGGCAGAGAGTTTCATTGAAAATTTGTCTATTATGCAATCGGTAGGAATAGTTTTCGTAACTAATTTCTTTTTGAAAAAAATATACATATAAAATAAAAACAAAAATTACCTATTATAGGATAACAGTACCTTTTGACGGCTCGGGCCGTCATATGTGTGCAAACGAGTCACACAGATAGACGATCAAGTCGATTGTGAACTTAAACAATTAATCAACAAAAACTAGAAAATAATAAATCAATTAACACTTTTAGAAACTAAGGAGATTGTTAGCTCCACGATAGATTATAACCTTTCCAATTCAGATTTGGGGCGAGAAACACTCGCCTGTTGTTGTAGTAAAATGAAACTATACCGTGATATGCGGTACGCGGCACTCCACTCTGTTGACAAGTTTAAATAAATTAATTGGAGCTAAAATAATACAACAATTTACCTTAAAATCATCCATAAGGCCCAACAGTTTTGTTGTCCTCTTATATTGCTCTTTGGTACTATATTGTATACGAACTGGCCCGTCCCGGCTGATAAGATTTCTACGCAATTCCTCATAAGTTACCATCGGACAGTCGTAGACGTTCTTAATGAAGATTTTGTCATAGTTGTCCTGTTAGTAGGAGAGAATGTTTTGAATGGTTTTCAAAACAACATACGAGTAAATGGAGAGCGGGCTTACCTTTAGTAGGTATGTTAGATTCATTTTGGTAAATTCCACAAAATCTTCGCTTAGTTTTATGTGTTTTAGGTATTTATCAAAAAAGAGGCCACTGCGGAAGACAAAACACTTTAAAAAATGGAAATGCAGGGTAAAGCTTACTGCGTCTCACTTGGATACTCCAACTTTGCCAAATGTTCGAGTTCGAGAGATCTCTGGCCGAATGCAGACTCGATTTTTTCGTTGTTCTGGATGACGGATCCAATCATCCCAAAAGCTATAAATAATAAATGGTTTATTCAGTTAGTTATTGAGTTAGGCATTTTAAAACATGACGAGTTATCAACATTCATCGAACGAAGAGAGGCATACGGAAGTCAGAAGACAAACATAGTGCAGATGACTTACAGGCGTCATTGAGCGTCAGCACGCTTTAGCAAACCGCCAGAGATAGTGCCTGTGGAGAGGGCGATTAAAAGGCACAAAAGTACACACACTACGCTACACTACACACTTTTCCAATCGACATCGTCGGTAAACAACTGGGTAGCAACTACGCACTATAGCTAACTGACTAACAATATAAAGTGCGCCTTTGGGATTTCAGCTCAAAACATTATCCCGCAAGGAGGAAGAAAGAACTTCAACGATAGAGAAAGCAACACTTACGACTTTGGCCATTTTACTGAGAGCTCACTCCACAGCTCCTTCGTCAACATCCATCCCAGTCCTGGGAAGAAATCCGTCCTGTACAGCAAATCCGGTTTTTCTGTGTCTATCAGACCAACCTTTCCGTTGTCATTCCATGCTGAGATGCACCTACAATCAAAGGACTTTAGAAAAAAAAACAGTTTATCCTGGCCACTTGGACATACCACAAACTCGGATCATTCTTCAGCAGTGTGTAGGTACCAAAAAAGTACTCGTAAAAGTCTGGCGCCACATTCAGGTCATCTTCCACGATGATAACGTATTCGTAGCCCTTTTGGAAAGTAGTGTTCAGCGCCCAACCATAATGGCGGGCGATCTTGTAGTAGCCTTTGAATTTTTTCTCCTTTGGTGGGACGTATATATCACTCTGGTCGGGTTGTTCGATCAGCGTCAATTGATCTTGGTACGAAAGTATGACTTTCCTGGTCATCTCATCACCACAGTCCTACAAGAGAAAGACGAAAAACATTTGCACCCAACGATTCAGATGACTCACCTGAGAGACTATAATTGGAAACTGTTCGACATTCGGTCGAAAGTGTATCAGGTTATCTAAACATTTGCTTATCGATACACGATTACACGCAAAAACTAGCACTGGAATAATAGGTCTGCCGTCAGCAGTACGAACGGCCACGTTAGTCTTCTCAGCTGGAGTTTCTAATGCGATTTCCTTAACGCCAGCAATTCCAAGTGGATTATTCAATGCTGAGACCTCCAACTGCGGTGCCACTATCGGGGAATTTTGCTCATTTTGATTGTCAGCCTCTAGTTTGCTCTTCAAAATACTGACAAGACTTTTGAAGAGCTGATCACTTGCTTCGTATTGCTCTTTTGCGCCGCTTTCGAGGAGGTCGATTTTTTTGTTGAAATCTCGTCGATTTAGCAGCATGTCGGGATTCTTGCGGAGAAGGAAGTAATAGGTGATAAAGGTCCATGTTGTTATGAAGCCAGCTACCATAAGAACTTTTCGAGATCGCATATTGCTATAAATTATCTCTCTGGCGTTGCTTCGACCAGACTTAATATAAATGAAACTATAAGCCTAGGGAATTTTCTATTAAGCTACGGATGAGTAAATGCCATATTATTACGCTATGGGGGAGTTCTAAAGAAAGTTAATTTTTCTGTTAAAAATTCAACGCAGGGAACCTCCTTGAAGAAATGTTGTTACTGGTTGTCCTACAGTCCAATCGCGAGCTGCCGATAGAACTGGGCCATTTCGTGCAGAGGTAATGGTGCCGGTATTTGCCTAGGTGTTTAAGTGTTAATGAGGTACAAATTGGTACTATTGTTGGAAGAAACAACTTCTAATTCCACGTATATTTTTTTCGATTTGGCTGTAAAATCTACAAAGTGATAGATCTGTCAAAATATTGACGTCCAACTGACATTCGCAGCAACGAAGGGAAGCACATACGGAAACAACAAAAGAAAGTGTTTGGAAAATGATGATGAGGAAGGCTGTTTAGATTTTAAAATAAAACAAAATGTCTGCTTTTTTACTTTTTCAAATAATTTTAACAAAAACAGAATTTTTTCAACTCCTTTTAGTTTTAAACTAATACAATGCGGTTAGTTAAGTCGTAATGGTAAATTTGTTTTTAGAAAATAAAACCAACTCCAATGCTAGGTAAATAGATCAGAACGATTTAAGATTTTTTTTTGTAGCTAATAGATTAAAATATATAGGTACGGAATAATCTTACAGAATCCCTCTCGCACATAAGAGTGCAAGGAAGTCCTGTGCTTTTACTATGATTTTATGATATAAGTATCCATTTAGTTCAACTGGGTTAAAATTTGACAAGTTACTAAACTGCTGTCAGCTGGGCTGACCACCAAATGGCCAAATTTTTGTTAAGTTATGTCGTTTTCCATTGGTTTCACTCGTTGATCCACTCATTTCCAAATCCAATGGAACAACAAAACTGCTTCTGAAAGAATCCACAAAAGTATTGGTGAAATGCCAAAAAATAATCTACGGCTGCTGTCAGCTGACTTGTATAAAATACATAAATGACACTTGTTTGAGTGCTTCTTGAGTGGATTCCGTTCCGACTTCAAATCGAGAAGCGAAATGGCGAAATGCAAAAATGACACTTCTCGCAAGGACTGCACAAGAACTATTGGGTTCACTCAAAAGATTTGTTGGCATGGCACGGCCGATGTCTTTTGATTAAATGGCGGCGCTCACAAAATTATATTTAACTCATTACAAACCTACATTCCTTTTATTCTTTACCCGATCTCATTTTTTTCGTTTCATCAAAACATAGCCTTGTTTTTCTCCATTTCTTTAAGTCAGGTCTTGATCTTGATTGTTTTTGATTCCTATATGACATGCTTTTCCACCTTTATGCGATGGTTCTGGAGCAGAGCCTTTTTAAAGATACTCGACGGCTCAGTTGGCATGTTTATTTTTTATCATAATATGGAGAATCCGGTGTATCTATTGAGACATTCCGATATCTAGTTTAGAAAGTCTGACATCTGACAGACTAGATGTATTTCAGTATGACATTTATGGAGGCATAGACAACAAATTTTAGTCAAGAAAATCCTGTCTGTATACTCAGTTGACTCTTCAAAGTGTCAAAATTTAAAATAAGCCACAAGAATACAAAAACAATTCAAGTTGCCTAGTCAATGCGTTTATATACCTAATCCAGGCAAATCTACTTGACGTCTTACATGAACTACGTATCCGAACGTCATCTATCTCTTTTACTTGTAGGTTTTAGATCCACTGTGGTATGTCCAATTAGCGATTAGAATTTCGCTGCAGTACAGGTGCTTCCCAGCACAATTTATTCAAAAAACTAAATGCGACGACTTCTCGGCATACATTATATCGGCAAAGGCTGTGGTGATATTCCTAGTCATCTTCTTAAGTCGACTTAATTAGTCTGGATTTGGACCATTTATTTTCTCTGAACTCAAAAATGTAATTTCTGATTTGCGTCACTTTTACTATATGTATGTCAAAGCCGTCAGGATTTAAAAAAAAAATCAAAGTGTCAACGAAAAGAAAAACTCTTCATATGATCACTCTACATCAACAAAAACGGCTCACGTCAACCACCTGTCAGACTATTGACTGATCTTGCCCAGTCTTTTCTAAATTCTGATAGATCATCAATGTTCATTTTACTAACTGCTCTAAGATGGCATTATATTTATTAGTTTAACAGCTGTTGGCCCCCTTACATAAAAATAAATGCACTCCCTCTCACATTAGAAATAGATATTTATTTTTTTATTTGCATTTTCTTATTAACTTACAAGTTAAACTTAGAAGACTAGTAGTTCTTATAAAGTTACAATTCGTTCCTCTTTATTACTCTTTAAAAATACTTTTAGATAGATATTAAAGTACATATCGGTATCAGTTTTCAGTTGAAAATTATAACAAAATAAAAAATATAAACGGACTGTATATAGTTCTGCCATGCTTGCATATAAAGCAAAGAAGTTCGTTATCGATCGTTAATTTACAGTTCGCCCCCCTTTGTGAATCATTATTAAAGCGTTGTTTAAAATTAGACAAAAATATTATATAAATGGCAGTCGTTAGTAAATTTAAGCTTTCTTGTATTTTTTTTTACACCGCAATCACACGCCCTTTCGGAACTATTTAGAAGAAACATCTATTTACATCAATTTACACAAGAGCAGGGCAATTGGCGCAATGATTAGCAAGTTCGCCGCGATCACTAATCTAGCACTACCGCTAAGAGAGGCCAATTCCTTTTCGTCCACAACAAAGGCTGGAATCGCCTGCACCTGTTCCATGCTCTTCATTGGTTCCATGAAGCTGCCACGGCTGTTCCGGGCTAGTCTTTGGTTGGCCAGTTTTAGTTCACGCAGCTTTTCTTCCAGCTGCAGGATCTCATCTGTGAATAAGGAAATATAATATGTGCACATTCATAATTTGAAAGGAGACAGTCCAGTGACTTACTTTTGTTAACGCCTTCGGTGTCACTAACTTTAATGAATGTTGCCAGAGAGATTTCGTAGATTTTGTTTGGATCGGCATGGTGGCTGATTTCACGCTTTCTTCGGCCATATCCAATTTGTCCGTTACTGCATGGAGTTCCCGAGCATTTGTCCAGGCACACGTTGACTGTTGCACGGAACTGGACGTAGGTTGATTCTGGAAATTTGAAGGCACGGAATTTCGCACTCAAAAAGTCTCCATCAACGGTGTTGAAGTTGTCGAAGAGATACGGATCCACTGAGCAACTATGGAGCATATGTGTTAAGAGACCGATTAGAAGTTGGCAGCAACAACTTACCCATTGAAAATGATTGTTTCTTCTTGATTCTTGGTGTCGGTAACTTGCATATATGTGACGCCGAGACCGTAAACAGGAGCAGAGGTTTTGTCCAGGTAAATCTCCATTGTCAGGGGGGTACCCGGACTGACGTTAAGCTCTCCAGTAACTATTTGTCCACCTTGTCGGACGCCAACGCCTAGGTGTGGTTCTGGAGCTCGAGTCGTCAGCGAAGTTGTAATTTCGATGTCTCTACAGAATGGAAAAAATGGAATGTAAGTTATATAAATCCCTGTAAGTAATTATACTGTTTCAGCAGACTTTAAATCGTGTATATCTTCTTATTGAATTGAGATAAAATAAAAGCTACAAGTTGCGCCATCAAAACCTACTTCGTACTTCGTACAGATTGGATGAGTAGTTTCAACGTAATACGGTAACATATCCGAAGCCGAAACACAAAAAGACAAGCAGTAGTAGAAAAGAACTGATATACAAATGTGGACTCATTTTTCAAACCCTTCCATATTAATTATGACAGGAGAGGTTGCACTTGACAGTCCAGTTCTACAAGCAAGTCCGGAACAAATATTTACACCTTACACAAATGGGAGGGCCAATGGCACAGTGTAATTTTTCCAAATTTGAAAATTCGGGTGTTCGAATAGCTGATATATGTAGTAGATACACACCTCAATTAGACTTGACTAGACTAGGTAAACAAACAACAAACGCGTCAACTAGAGCACCGTCCCAAGAACAGAACGAACGGATATGAAAATCGAAATGTCAACTCAGTGTTCAGGCAGGATTGTCTTAGCTAGATTTCTCGGCTCAACTCGGTCAACGTCAACTGAAATACTGGTCATCTTACCAGTCTTGACAAACTGTCAGACCTGGTAAATTATAAATCCGAACGTCCTAATTTCCTTCACTCGTTTTGACGTTTCTGAATATGCCACTTTTGAAAATCGCAATTACGAGCATTAACTGTGCGAAGTGTTACACTTTACACATATTTATTAGGTCTAGTTTTGTGGGTCTAACTTGCGCAAAAAAAAAAAAAATTGGTTTTGTATTTCAAGGGTAGCCTACTTTTTGATTCATAAAGCTGAAGTGTACTGTTTAGCTTACGATTTTCTGCACTTACTTCTGTGGTTTAGCAGACTCGTGAAAACTGCCTATGTTCTTGTTTTGAATTCAGTTTGCTTTTTAAAATTTAGTTTATTTTGCCGCAATATACTAAAATGAATGCAATGAACTCTGTGAAGTATAAAAAATTACGCCAACATAACTAGCGCTCTTGGTTCAAAGCGAATGAAAAGTGTAACAAAATGCTTACCATTTTGGATTTCTCCCTTTTGGGTGTAAGTAGATTGCTGAGTAAAACGACGGTTATAATTCAAACTGTTGCGGAATGTTTTACAATAGATGTCGCATCGAAAATGCGGTAGTTCAAATTGTAAGCAATAGATGGAACCAAACAAATTTGAATAAAAAATCGTATTGTGCATTTATTGCGACTAAATTGCACGATTCTCGTAGGTATATTGATGGCGAATAAGTTTTTTCTGTTGTTTTCCATTTTTTTTTTTTTTTTTTGAAATATTGTAAATATTATGCTATACCAAAGTTTCAACAAAGTTTTCTGGACTGTTTACAAATTTCCAAATGATGTTTTGGAAGATGACCGGTGGAAGGGGTGCATGAACGGATGGAATTCCCTCCGAATTTTACAAATATAGGACAGGGGAGCCATTGAATAAACTTAAGAAGAAATGTATTCTAAGCTTTTTTTTGTCTTCAATGTATTTTAAAATAGTAGTTTTTAAATTCCTCATTCCAATAATGAAACCCATAAAACCTACTTTATTTTTGATTTTTATAAGTTGTTCTTCTGAACCAAGAGCGCTGGTGCTGAGGATGGAACCAACGCGAAGTTGGCTACTAGCAGTCAATATTATAATAAGTCTATTGTCTATGGTATCTACGTACCTGTGTTGTGTCGCCTTCCCTTTAAGACAGGGAAAGAAATAAGTAGCTAAAAGGCGTTTTTCTTTTTTAGTTCAGAGCGCAACCTGAAATACAAAAATGTCGTGTTTCAGATACATGCGAACTCAGAATTCGTGTTTCTTTTTTCCTTCAGAGCACCATCAGAGCGCGCTTTACGAGCTCAGAATAAACTGACTGAGCATCCCTAGTCACATTTGACAGAAAAAAAATGATGAGCAAAAGAGTTGAAATGGCGAACGAACGTTCCAGTTGTTCTGGAACTGAATATTAACCAATTTAATAAATAACAATTAATAAATATTCAATTTATACAAATATTTACAACAAATGACAGCTATGTGCTCTAGTGTGTTTCATAAATACCTCAGAACAATCTGAGCACGCTCGCTTTAGAGCGCTCTCATATTGTTCGAGCTCAGTTCTGAATTAAAAAAAAAACGCCTAAAGAGTGCGATGTCGTTGACAAAAAAATCCATTGGATTACCTGTTGCAGTTTGTTGCAGATATTAGAGGGATGAGATATTTAATAAAAATGTGAAATTAAATCAAAAACAAAAACTACTCAGCATTATGAAGAGGTGACGTTTATATTAAAAATTTCAAGCGAATACTTCAACTGTCAGTGACTGTAACAATGATTTCGGGTGGCAGCTCTTACACCCACTTGTGGCTCCCCCTTTTGTTACCCAACTAAAGCGTTAAACAACTCTGGATTAAATGAAATTCATAATCGTGCTTTGATTCACTCCGACATTCTTCAACCTATGCTGGCAGTTACTCACATTAAATGGAACATTACTCCCAGTCCGTATCGAAATAAATGAATTTCGCTCGCTGGGACTAGCTAAACAGAATTGTTGAATTCGCAACTATGTACGTAATTGCACACCTACCTACACTACACCCATACAGCTACAATAGGCTATAAAATTTCTCGGTTTCCTATTATTGATTGATCTGCTCCTGCTAAGACCTATCGCCTCACCATCCAATTGAGCGAGAATACCATAAAAGCATCGAGGCTTGAATTTAAATTTAATGCCTCTGCTTATTAACCACTAAATTAGAGGATCACGTATACGCATTTTTTCCTCTAATCGTTTCCTTAATGCGCTCTCCGTCAGCCTCCTGGTATATAATAAAACAACCAACATTCGCACAAGCGCAATTTTGAGCCACAACAATTTCCCTCCATCTGGATGTGGTGGCCAAAATAAACAAGAAAACCCATCGACCAAACGAATTGAACTGCACAGAGTAAGAGTGTAGGTAAGGTACTATATCGAAGAAGAAGAATAACTCGCTCATACAACTTACTCAGGTTCCTGAAAACCAGCTGGTAACACGTCTCGCCGAACGATTCCGTGATGTTGCTGATTAGTTTCATTCATCATAACATTATAAACCGGCCCAGTTGTGATGCACTTGACACTAACGATCTCCTTGCTATTCGCATCTTCGATGATGATTTTGTGGTAATAAACTTTTTTACCCTAAAAGTACAAAAAAACAAACAAACAAGACTTAGGAATGCGCACAATTATTGATGGCCATAGCCAGCCGTAGCCAGCAGCGCCAATGTCCATATGACGATCATATTCTAATGATAAAACTTGCCAAAGGAAACTAGTCGCAAAGCAAACTAGTCCCTCCAACTCTTACCGTTAATTTGTTCAGCATTCTCGTGACACCGCACTCGTAGAAGTCCTTTAGCGAAAGTCGGAACTCGGCAAGACTGCCATTAATACTCGGTTGACATCTAACATCGGGGTATCCCTTGAGGCCTTCCAAATAGATTTGCGGTTTGGTTTCATTGTCATTTATGCTATCTGGGATGCCAATTTCCACACGCATTAAATCCTCGGTGCAGTGGACCTTGTGTGAACCTACAACGGGAGACAAAGAGCAGGAGTTAACGCACTGGTTAAACCGGATTCGAAAAACATATTTATATGTGGAGTAACTACATGTATGTGGCGAGAGTGTGTATACTCGGTTTTATGTGCGCGCAATTGAGGGACTCCCACTCGAGGTGGGGTTCGGTTTGGTTCGGTGTGTCTTCAATGCAGGTAATTATGCAAGTAGAACACTTGGAGCAAGATCGCTCCTAGCCTAGTGCACTTGGTCTTCATCGTCGTCGTCGTCGTCGTCGTCGTCGGCATCGCCGTCGTCGTCTTCGTTGTTGATGTGGAAGAACAAAGCACCCAAATGAATCGCTGGACTGGACATGCTTGGCACACATTTTAGCTTTCGCTACAGACACACGGAGCAGAATGGATACATAGAAATATCGCTATCGCCAGCGGCTTTAGGAATGGCAAAACACAAACGCACACACTCACAAAGGAGATGCCTTGACGCATAATTTACTGCGAAGGGGATAAATGACAGATCTTGATTTAAGTGCTGTACGTGGGTCGTAGATCGTAGCTCGTAGTTCATAGCTCGTGGTCCACCAGCTAAACTCGGAAGGGTCATAAATAAATATTCTTATTTGGCATAGAGATGGACATTTGCGTGCGCAGGGAGGGGTAGCACATCTAGTGGTAATTAAAAAATAATTAACTTACTGCAAAGACAGCGTGATAAACCACTCTTATGACCCTCCCACTCATATAGCTAAGCATGCAGACAAATCACCAGAAACCGCCAGCTAAATAAAAAGATATTACACCTATTTTATGGGAGCTCCTGACTTGAGCGGACCTTTTATCTTCGCGAATGCGAGGCCACTTAAAATGGGATTTCGCGTAGTACATCAATGTTTTTATTGGCGTTCCACTAAATTGCCAGTTGGCTACCCTGTAATAGCGGTTTGGAGCGATGCCACTAGCTCCCGGAAGCATTTGCTAAACGAACCGCGAATATGTTAATTAGCGAAGGACGCAGTTAAAAATGTAGTTAGCCCATTTATTGAAGCGGCAAGTTAGTACATTCGGATCAGCTAACATTTTGAATAGCCACTGGAATTTTTAAGGAATTCCAGGATTAAGATGCGACCCAATTAGAGAATATTTGATGATATTTTTGTCAGAATTACAACAAATTTACTAGCCTGACAACGAAGCCAGACTGGTAGTTCTTACCAGAGATGAATGGATATCTTTCGTACGTCTATCCCCCCAAAACCCATTTATTTACATTGTTGTTTTTGTAATTTCAGTCCCTGTCCGTGAATACGTGTGACTTAAAAAAAGCATGTTGCTAATGGCCGGCCACCATTCCTTTTGCTTTTATGGGAATCGCGGTGTTCAATTGTCTTGTGTTTCGTTCGGTTTTTCTTAAGGTTTCGATTAAAATAAAAATCAATAAAATACACATTTCGGAAAGCGAATTCTTGCATTACAGTCCAATTCATGAACTCACATAGGTATACTAGAAAAGAAATGAGCATGTGTGCGTGACTACATGAATTTGACGGGAAAACAGGTTGTATCCCCGTATTACATTATTTTTGGTTCTTACTGTCTTGCTGTGACATCCGTCACACAGTGAACTCTTTTCTTTCTTAAAATGTCTTATAAGCAACACTTTGGTTTAAGATTTTAATTAAGAGAACAACAATGTTTAGCAAAACCAATATCTTCTTTAGAGAGAACCATTGAAGGATTACAGTTAAGTAATCCAGCTTAAGTTAAAGTACTAACGAAATTAAACTACATATCGCAATTTGTAGTAGAGAATCGGTGGCCCATTTCAAACTACTCTTTCGGTTTTTTATAGTAATGATTCGATCTCAGCTGTCAACAAGCCAGCGCTTCCATCGTTAGTAGCAAAAATGACAGCTTAACCCAGAGTCCGATTGGAAATCATACCGTAACTGTCAAATCAAATAAATTCTCAAATTCACCGCCACATCATGATGTGGTGATGACAGGTTTCAAATTATGATACCACGTTGACATCTGTTTTTGCATTTTCACACGATTTCATAAATAGAAAAATTGAGAGCGGAATTTGTATCTGGAGGACTTTAAAATTTAAGACAAGTCCGATAGATGCGCGAAAGCTGAATATCAAGTTCCTCGCAGCAATCTGAGTTGGGAATCGGCATGATTGGACTAATTACAGAGCACATCAGCATAGTTGATACAAATCTGTAGACACAAACAAGTCATTCTACATACGTTCTTAAGAGTGTGATATAATGCGGAAAAACTGGACAAGTGATGTCATTCGACAGGAAAATATAGCTGGTAAATCAAACAAATATTTAAAGTTTTTTTTTTTTTCATATTACTCAAATGAGTATGAAATATTAAATAAATTCAATTTTTCGATAAGCAAATGTCGCCTAAAATTGACACAGTGTCAAGAACATTATAATCGGACAATCACTATTTAACAACAACTGGTATATGAAATGAGATTAATTCCTATCAAATTTTTTTTCAGAAAGTCTCATCCAGAGAAAAACAATCACAAAAACCACAACCATATTTCATTTACACGGTCACACATTCCTTACACGAAAAATTAAAGGGATGCTAAATACTAAATAGCCGTGTGACTGAAAGGGGCGGCATTACCTAACACGCAAAAAAACGTAATACGTTTTTTGGTCGGCCATCTTGTTTACGTGTTAGGAATTATGGGAAAGCTATGTATGTTGATATTTTTATAGCGATGGCTTACGAAATTTCGCTTTCCTATAAAACAATATAGCTTCCGGAAGTGATGAACAGACAATTATTTATTTATTTCGTATAACTGATTGATGTATTGTTGGTTTAATTTACTGAAACTAATAACCACTCTTATTTCACATGTTTTAAATCAGAGATAGAAATGTTTTCAAGTGATTGTATAGAGATGTTGTTCGCCGGAATTTGTGTTTGTTTCCGTTTCATGTCCATGTAACTTTAGGCCTCTGATTTATGATCTCATTCTTACGCCTTTATTAGGGTGTTTTCGGAAATGTAAAAAAAAAGTCATTTGCAATTGCAAATAATTCTGTTCCTGGTCCAACGTTCCATATTCTCCTCTGAGTATTGAGTTCGATTTGGGGATCTACAATAATTTATTTGCATTTAATTTCTAAATCCTAATCAAAAAACACATTCTTACCGCTCAATCTAGATCTAGACCGTGACCAGGACAGAGAAAACTCCTCTGAGCATGATGATGACGATGAATCCATTCCCAGATATCACGCACTTTCACAGACTACACAGCAAATTGAGCAAATGCAAGATCGCATTTAGCATTACCGAACATGATGACGTTTCCGAACACATGACTTTGGCAACTTGCGTTTTCGAACATGCTGCAAAAGCAATTTGATGCAGACGACATTTCCGAAAACACCCTTAGCATTGACTGCGGACAAACGGATCTCTCTGTCCCGTCACGTGCAAAAATGCGCTACCAAACATACACCCTATCCTACCTTACAAATAACTAAAACCTCGCGGCATCTGTGATCACACTTCTAGAAAGTCGACAATTCTGGCAATCGCAATGCAATACGCCTTGACAAAACCTTTTTACATTTGCAAAGTTAAATTCCAATCCTTCCACTTAATGCTTCATAATATGAAGATTTATTGTATCTTTCATATAGACAGGCAATTCATTATTCGCGCAAAATATTTGCTGTCAGATTTCATCTGCCTCGATTTTTCGTCGACGATTTATTACATTTTACCAAAGAAGCAATACTCGGAAAATAAATACCTACACCCGAGTACTATCCTAAGTACCTACGTTCGTTACCGCATTATTTATGAGTTTAGACGACCTTCTGGCAGTCATTATCTAATGAATCACTAAGTGGAAACTTGTCAAATCAGCTTACATGTCATTTCCATTAACCCTGATCGGGAGAAGATCGTGAACACATAAATCTTCCGCACGGCTATATGGAGACACATCGTATTCGGTATGGTGTATGCACCACCATCAAAGGACATTCTGCCGTTGAAAAAAAAAAAAAAAACAAACAAAGAATATCAGGGCTAACGAAAAAGGTAATTGATTCGTTATCCCGCGAAGCCGGTCGTTTCCATATTTCTATTGAACTGCAGGCCTGACATTCAGTGATGCATTGTTCCTTCGTTAGTTTTGATCAGTAAAGGTTTACAATGTCAATCCAATAAAATTAAGTGAATGTCACAGGACCGGTGACAGGTAAGTTTAAACTATAGTTAAACGTCAGCATTTCAGTATTATGAACAATTATTTTCAGACCCAATGCTTTGCGAACTTCAGCTGTCAGTTTCTAGTCTCTTTTTGTATTTAAATGTAAAATTTAAGAGATTTTTTCTTTCTCTGCTTTTTGGAATGCGTTCCCAACGTAGGGATTGTTAAGTAATGTCGTTTTCCATTGGGCAAAAAGAAGCGTCCGGGAGAGTCCGGAATCGAAAAAATCACTTCTGAAACCGTTCCATTGGCACAAAAAATACTCTTCTGGTGATTCGGAGAAGAGAATTTCGCTTCTCGATTTGAAGTCAGAATCCACTCAAGAAGCACTCACACAAGTGTCATTTATGTATTTTATACAAGTCAGCTGACAGCAGCCGTAGATTATTTTTTGGCATTTCACCAATACTTTTGTGGATTCTTTCAGAAGCAATTTTGTTATTCCATTGGATTTCAGAATGAGTGGATCCCCGAGTGAAACCAATGGAAAACGACATAAGTATTACAGTTCAATCAAAAAAAAAACCTCACCAATGCACTAATTTCACCTATCAGTTTATAGTTGCAATCTTTGTTTTAAATGTGGGGTTTCAGTGATGAATTATTTATGTACAGACTCCTAGCAACCAACTTAAGGTGAAATTAAACACAAACACCTGCTCTTTTGGTTCCCCGTGGTAAAAATTGGAAGCTGTCAAATTTCCTTGCAATTCATGGGCACAAAAGTCATAATGTAGATATTTTTGTAGTAGAACATAAGAGGAGCCAATAAAACCGATAAAAGTATAATGTAGGCCAAGTGAAGGCTAAGCGACAAACAACAATGAGGAACTTTTAAACTACCACCGAGCGAAAATTCACAATTTTTGACATTTATTGATAGGTATGACCAATTTTCTAATCGCAATAGTTTGCAAGTTTTATTTGCCATTTCAATTTAATTTATAATGAAAGTGCTATGTCGAATAAATTGTGACAGTTCGCCGAAGGTTATTCGCAGTAAAAACTCTGAAACAACAATTTTCAGTGCAATCAAATTAACTTATAAAACATATTTGACCATCAGCTGTTATATGACTATAAAAATACACCTAACAATCCACTTTCGTTTCCTGTATCAGTTTCAGTATGGCTAGCTGTCAAAATATACTTGGCTCCGAATTTTAATCATGCACCTCAGCAAATTCATTTGATCTTACATGGTTCTAATTATGCTCTTGACATAAAAAATAAACACATATTTATCGTCTCAGCTGACACTAGCTTCTGTTGACAAGTTAGACTCCACTCTGAACTAAGAAATAAAAACACCTTAAGTCGGGCATTAAATTAAATAAATTAAATCGACGCCGATGTTTGAAAATGGTTATACGCTCATCATCAAGTTTTAAAACCATCTTTTCATGTCAGGTTAAGGATTAAATTTATAGTTTACCCTTTGAGCTGTTAAAAGTCTTATTGTATATTGGCAAATGTAATAAACGTGTTTAAGTCGCTGTTCATTTATTTGCACTTCGTGTCTCTTGTGATTGGGGCTGAACACAATTACTGCTTTGTAGGAATTGCCAACTCCGCTGTGTTTGCTTTTTTATTACTTTGTACAGGTAGAACGTTGTTAAAGTTTCATTTTAAGATTGACGATTCAATTAAACTCCACTTCACTATATGGCAGCGACAGAACTCCCCGTCGAGATTTAGGCTTGAGCGCACCATTAAAACGTTCAACACTTTTGTTTTCCTTTAACTCGTATATTTGTTGCGTTCTTCTTAAGTTAACTATGCTCCAAGATAGTATACATTGTCTTACCCCCGTGAGCTGACGCTGTGATCAGATAACCACGCCGTCGTCGTGGTCACTGGGGAGCATTATAATAACCGAAGGACGCACCACAACAAAATCGGATTGAAAGAGTCGAGCAGCCAACTCTATCTCTAGCTCCACAGTATAAAACAAAATCTGCTTCTTTCGGTTGGATTAAGCCCACAAACACAAGAGCCTGCGCGACACATCGACGCACATAAACTAGTCGCTTTATACCTTAATTTTAAAAACAATTACGCTTGTCCTTGATTTATTTTTAAACCATGTGACTGCGCGCCAGAGATAGGTAACGATAATGGATGCCGCCTCTCGGATCCGCTCACGCGACATTTGTCTGAAAAGGTCGCCTATCTATAGTCGTATACTCTAGGCAGAATATCGGACTACAGAACACCATGCGTATATTCTTGCCATTATACGGAGGCCATTAAAGGCAATTGAGACGGAAACCTGTGGCTTGGTACTGTGCGACTGTGTGTGCTTCGCTGAGGAAATTCGATGCCGATGTTGTAATGAGATAGCAATGCGAACAATTAGATTCTTTTATTGCCTTAACACTTTTACTACCTAACCCTATTTAGCTGTGTTCTATAACAGTGTTTTTATGAAGTATAAAAACGGTGCGATAACTACTAAGCAGGACCGCAGCAGGGGCTGTTTTATAGGAGCGATAGACGTATGTAGGTGTGATGCAGCTACGCTGTTTTCCCAGCTAAGGTATGTTGATTATTTGAAACGATTTTTTAATGACAGCCTGGAGTTGAATTCTTGCGTATTGTATTTAAAGCGTAGGCTTTACTGAAGAATATGTTGAAGAGCTGGAAGTAATTGCAAATTCGTCAGGTAATTTTACAAATTCCTGTGCAAACAAAACGTGCCAAGAGCATTATTTTCAATTACAATTTGCATTGCCGCTCAGTTTTAGTATGACTCTAGTACGGGTCGTTATCGGTAAGCTGTAAGTCATCCATAGAAACAGCAAGCAACCGCAGATGTGATGTAGCTCGGAAATCAATGAACGAGGAAAACATTTTCAACTGTATTCTTTCAAGCTAATCTGTTGGTGTGGGATTTTGGGTCCAAAAATATAGAGTCTCCAACAGAAAAGTTTTTCTTACATTCCGAATATCGGAAAGCTATTTGAAAGGTTTTTTTTTTAGACGCGTTTTTCGACGAGTCTTTTGACGCATTTTTAAACGTGTTTTTGATCTGTTTTCTGACGCTAGGAAAACATTTTTTACTAGTTTTCAAAAGCGTTTTTGGACATTGTTTTCAAGGGGTTTTCGAGGCGTTTTTCGACCCGTTTAGGAGTGTTTTTTTATGTTTTGTTGGGATTTTAATTATCGTTTTTGGAAGAGTTCTTGCGACAAGTTTTTCGATGCGTTTTTTGACTAGCTTTCTGTCATTTTTTAACGAGGTTTTCAACATGATTTTGGACTAGTTTTTAAAATTTTTTCGGATCTAATTTAGATGTTTTTTTTCTCGCGAATTTTTATAGGTTTGTTTAAGTATTTTTTTGCTAGTTTTTGGCTCTTTTGTGTGACATGTCTTTAAGCGGTTTTTAATTAGGTTCTTAACCCATTTTTGTAAAAGTTTTCTAGTGCGTTTTTGGAAAGACTTTTTGACATATTTTTCAACGGCTTAGTGTGAAATCCTAGATAATTTTTGTCCGCTTCTTTGACGTTGGGTGTCTCTTTTTAAGGACAGCATATATACTGTACCTAGGTAAATGTGGTTTCGCCCTCGGTAAGCACTAAACACATTTTAGCCGCTTCGGATAACTTTACCGCAAACTTAAAAGTATCTATTGATACTACATATGTGTAAATTAATCGAATATTTTTGTAGTATACAAAGGGTGCGTTTTATGTCGATTTATATGTCTGCCATTTTTAGTTGACTTACTTTTTGAATTGACAGTCATTTGGCGGTTCTTATTTGATAGTCGTGTATAATGATGATCCATAGCTCTGTTGTTTACCAGATGTTTTCGAAATGTAAGTCAGTAAAAAAAAGATATAATTTGCATTTTTCCCGAAACTTGACCTGCACACCCTTCATCACAAACACACCTCGAACTCGAAAACATAAAACTTCTTCCTCTGATTGACGATCATGCGTTTAACCGCTTACCAAGGTATGCTTTGCCTAGAGCGTATGCCCAGCCACTCGACGGAAGCACTAAACAAAACGAGCATCACTCTACCCGACGTTAAAGTGACCGCCATTTGTCTCGTCTCGTTCAAAATGATGTCATTGCCACATTACAGCCTGCAGCCTAACAGCAATTAGTCGCTCAATGCCCCTCGTTGCTACAATCCCATTCTTGTTTATTGGTTCTTAAATGGACACACATTAATGTCAATCGAAGAAGCTCGAACCCAACGAGCACGCGCACCTCTTGTCCCACTTTGCCTTAGTGAAAGACCCTTTGACGCGCCCACGAAGGTCCCTCTTTAGCCATGAATACAGACGCAATTAACATAAATCTAGTTACATCGAATATATTAATAAACTCGTACAGCGAGTCTAGACTTCTTTAATTGGTAATTTAAAGTGCCCTCCAGCTTGCCTCCAATTACATATAGGTACCTGCCTATTCGAACGTTGCAACAGATAAAGCGCACATCATTCAGCTGCTTGATCTTCAATGGACCGAGGCGGCCGTGATCAGTGCACCGCCGTCATTTGCTAAGACATCGTTTGAGCGCACATCGATTGGCAACACATAAACTCTCTGTGCCACCATCCCCTTCCTTCGGTATTTCAAACAAGAAGATTGCTCCTCGCACACTGTTAAGTATATAGTACTGTATAAGATGGCACAATCGGCAACAGGAAAATCTTGAAATTTGCCTCCTTCATAATCGGGGCGCGCGCATTTACATAATTTGCTGTCTGGCCGCAGCCAGCGCGAAGAGAGTTCTATTGTTTCATTCAAAGTTGGGAAAAGTTCTGAGGAAAAAATACCTGTACGAAGGCCTGCATCTATCTCTACCCATTCGTTGGTGTATCTTAATGTTACGCTTTTTATTGGCGCATTTCTTGGAAAACACCGCTCGCAACATCATTCGAATCCACAATTCGAATAGCGTCATACATATGGGAATGGCATGGCATATCGCTCCGTCTGGATGGATACTCAACCGTAGTACTAGTGCCAGTGCCAGTGCCGTTCTTTTGTGGCTTTGGGTTTTTTGGATCTCATTTAACTTTTTTGTTTGTGTCGGCATTCACGAATCCAATCTCAACACGATTACATAATGTGTATCACGCTGGTAAATTATTGTCGATCGTGAGCTCGCAAACAATCAGAAAATCTTATACTTTTGATTTATGGTCAATGCGGAGGACTAAGTGTTATACTGTCTGATACACAGTCAATGTGATTCCAGCAATTGGAAAATTGGCCCAAGACAAATCAAATCAAAAAACAAATCCAATCGGCAGAATGGAAAATGCCCCTTTTGTTCCTTAGAGACCTTACTCCAACTGTGGGAGAAAGTACATGTATTCATTTAACCTGTTCTTATGTTAAATGTTTTTTAATTGTCTCTTAGATTTACGACTTTCTCAAGGCAACTGACGAACTGTCGTCTTTTATTGTCGTTGTTTATGTCCCGTTCGCACACAAGCAGGAGAGTAATAAATTTGGTCTACGTGACGTTATTGCTTTGAACTTTAAATGCAATTCAAACTGATGAGAAGTGCCACTACACAGCTATCTGTAGAGCCTTTTATTTCAGTTGTATAGTCGTACCATCAGGGTATGTTCAGAAAATCAAGCGATTCGCGGTTAGTTCGCTTCGAGCTTCGCTAAAGATGATTTGTTTGCCTGCGAGCTCATTTGCGAATCCCAAGCGATACATAAACCGTGTGATGTGGTTGGCGTCAAATGTCGATAAAAGAATCGCTGGCGTTTTTAAGAAGTTTATGCGAATTAGCAGAATATATTTCTGCAAAAGACTAAGCACAGATATCGCGTTGGAAGAAGTACTGTTGTGTCTACAAATCGGAGCCTTGGACCCGGTGTAGTTTTCGAACGCACCCAAAGATCTAGATGGCGTCCAATGAAGATTCCGGTTGTCAACCACGTTGACGTTCAGCTTTGACTTCTGCCTTTTTCCGTCTGGGTCAACTTCCTTTTTCCTTTTTGGCTCTCAACGTTTGCGCACCAGTTACTCCACTACTTGTCTAATGGATTACCTTGCATTTTAAAATATCATTACCACTATTATTAATTACAATAAAGTTGAATTTAAATCGAACCCTGTTAATCGTATTAAGTACAAAGATCACTTTTTGCCTCATTCTATTTTCAAATAAAACTGGACGAAGTTCGCGATACATTCATGTGGGAGAACGCATTCGCTCGCTCAGTAGTTTGTTAGGGCTGGGTAAGCAACACCGACATGGGCAGATTTCTCTCGGGAAGGAGATGAAGCAATTGTGATATCCTTGGATAACTTTTTTTTATTGTGTTTCGTAATTTTTCATTAAATGATGCCTTCCATATGACTTATAGTAGGCGCAGTGTGTGTGTTGGACTACTAAGCGAGGGGTCCCAGGTTTGAATCCCGAAAAAACCCAAATTCCAACTTATGGTTTTTTTCTGCTGCGCCACCTCTCGCGAACGTCTGACAAACATCCGAGAGTATAACTGTCATGAAGTAGCTTCTCAATTAGCCGTTTGGACCCGGCATAAAATTGTAGATCCCTTTCGTTCGTCCCAAAAATGAAAAACTCACGCAAACGAATGGTTGTGAGAAGCTAGGCCTAGGATCCCTAGAGACCTGTTGCGCCAACGATTTATCTTATTTTATACTAAGAACAGCCGCCATATTGCTATATAACCAACGCCCTGAGTGAGCAAGACATTTCGTGTTGAGCAAATGCGGCAAGGTTACTCCAGTTGCCACTTTGCATTGAACGAAAGCATTTGGGATGGGAGGTCCAGGAGAAACTAGGTGGTCTGAAAGAGAGAACTGGTGGGCTCACTAGTAGTCACTGGTGATTAACGCTCCGAGGACTTAAAATAAGGAATTTTTGCTATATATAATAATATATAATCGATGAAATCTACACGAAGACTGGGTTATTGATAAAGGAATCAACCTGATCATGGAAGAGCCAGAAACTGCTACTACAGTGGATTCAACAATGCAATTATGCGACAAGCTTGTTATTTCTATCTGAAGAAAAGAACGGGTGCAACTTATGAAGTAGGTTTATTGTTTGTTTGTTTATTGAATAAATTATAATTTCACATTAAGATTAATCTTATTTGCTGTGATTGGCTTAAAGTTAAACAATTTAAGAATCATACAAGAGCAAGTAGTCATTTTAGGTGAACCTCAAAATCAAGTTTACAAATTTTAGGAGAGGAAAAATTAAGTTTAAATTAGAGTACATATAAAGATTTATATTTAGTAGTAGTTTTCAATACCAATTTAAATGTTCTAAAATTTATAATGTTTATTCATAAAGATTTTATTCATTTCTAGCCATGTATTTAAAAAGATCAGTTTTAAATGTGTTTGCATTTGTTATTCTCCTGAGGTGTATGGATAGTGAGTTCCATTGGCGGGTGGCATGGACAAAAAATGAACGCTCGGATTGTATACAGTTAAATCTCGACTGTATTAAAACAGTGGTTCTTTGAGAGCTAGGAAAATTAAGCCTGTTGTACAAATAGTCAGGTTGATGCGATTGCATGATCCCAAAAAGTGGTGTAAGTGATATAAATGTAATCAAATCTTCTAATCTCAAGCCTGTGATTTGCCTGGAAAAAGCGGAAATATGGTCGAAATATCTTTTGTTGAATACATATCGAGCCATATTGTTGTAGATTCAATTTAGTTTCCGTTTAGTATTGTAATCAACACTACAAAACACTTCAGAACAGTACGTGAGAATAGGCAGAAGCAAAGATTTAACATTTTGGTAGCAGTTGGAGTACATCTTTGGATACGCCAAGGTAATCGAAGGAAGAGAATAAGCGACTAGAAGGAGAAGACGGAAACTAACCCAACATCGATCCTAGAGTATACAAATTAACTATGAGCAAAATTCCAGCATGTGAAATAAGTTCCACCTCGACTTTAACAGCGGTCCCTAAAGATTGGTTTATAAGGCAGTCTTATAGAAACAGTATGTCAATCACTGCAAGATCTATGAAATAGAAGAAGGACCCGGAAAGATATCGTATACCAGCAGAGGTCTTAAAAGTGATTCCCAAATTTTCTTTAAGCCGCTGTCCACAAGGTATAGAAAAACTTTCATCAGAAGACACTGTCAAATGTTTGCTGGATACGTTTGAAAACCTCTTAGAGAGGTTGCTAATGAATTTCTTTATCACTTCTTAGAGCAGCTGACTTATCTGCTAAACACAACGAGTTTGTTTAAGGACACTAAGCAATAGGATCGATAGACAAGGTTCGAGTTTTCTTAGTGTCATCCCACTCAAACAACTCCCTTCCCCACTCCTCTCCCTGGAGTAGACGTAAGAAACGTTTAGCCCTGCAACGAAAGCATATGTGCTTAAGCCCTTTGACCCACATTTTGAGAGAACTTACCTCTGCGAAAGAATGTAAGTCTATCGCAGCACAAAGAGAATGCTATAGGACTCAATGCATGGAATATTCCTTTTACGATAGAATTCTTAGTTATTCTAAGATGCCCGCAAATATTTATCAGGTCGGCTAGGCAGTGATCACCGCACAAGCTACCCAAAAGATGTCCAAAGACGCCTGAACCAAATCATGAAAGCCCAAGTCCTCGGTGCAACCATATTATAGACTCAGCTAAGCTGAAGAAAATATTAGGGTAAGTTCCCACTTTAAGGTTCAGAAATTCTAGGAGGGAAAAGCTACTAAAGACCGAGCGAATTTGGATACAAAATTTTCAAAATTGGTCTGAATTATTCATGAAAAAATTGAGCAACGCGATATCCAACAAAAGCTCGTGGACGAAAATTACCTGCACACACTTGTTGAGCAACAATCTCCGACGGTCTTTGTTGGACATCTTGAAGAACCTCGAACATATAGAAATGGGATATAACTGACAGTATACATTCATTGAGCCCCAACACTGTGAGTTCATAGCCACAAGGGCTACAACATCCACCCTACCGTCTAATATGAGTTATTGATACCTCTTTCAGGTAGCATGAGACAAGCGAAAACCCTCAATGGGCTCTCAAACATTGATTAACATTCCACTTCAAAAGGTTATAAAATCGCCAAAGCTTGTAGGCTCACTAACTGAAGAGAGCTGGAGAGAGCAAATAGTGAGTCTTCTCGTAAGGCATACGCATATGCAGCCCGTAGTAGCCTCGCAATTAGTACCCGATTATCGCACGGTCCATAACCACATCCAACTTGAAAACATCACTTTGCGCAAACTTGGATAAAAAACTATATACTCTCAAACCGGCGGCGCGCGGCGCGAATTTCACTTTACGTGATTCTCGTTCTCGCAGCCATCGTTCGTTCATCGATTATTTCCGTAGCGAAAGGTTCAAATTACTCTGCCATTTGTTAGGTCTAATGACACTAATAATGTAATCTCACCATAAACCGTTGATAGGAGCATTTTCACACACTGACCCATATTTCGCCTTTCCGTATAGATTTTTCGTTTCACAGAATAAAACACTTAATCCATTAGATACGTTCTCGACTTGTTGGTTGTTGGTCTTGCTCGCGCGTCGAGACTTCGTGAAGCTATAGCTAAGACGCCACCAAAATACCTACGCGCAATCATCAATCAAATAGAGGAGGATACTTCGATTCTATATATATGCATGTGTAGAGTCGATAGTCTGCAGTGTCTTATGTGTGTTTTGGCGAAGGAGTCCATTATTCTGTCGACGTCGTCGTTGTCGTCTTCAACTGGCAACATCTGCTTTTTGTGAAGCGACTGTCGATGAAGGAACGCGGGACAAATGATAAATGCTTCCCCATAACGATCTAGCAACACTGCGCGACTCTATACAGCACGGCCTGACAAGCCGCCTGCCTGCTTGTCAGCCAGAGCCAGGCTCAATGGGGATGCGCGAAAATTCCCGATGATTTATAATTATCCCGACTTTTTGATGATAATTCCAATCGACACCAAATAAAAGTTGCTTGTTTCGTAATGGTGAGGCCACAATGCGCACCAAAATGAACGATGTCGACAATGTTCCAGGAATTTACGATCCTCGACGGTGTCTATAGACATGCGGCTAAGAGGTTTTTCCTCCTCCTGGTGTATACAGGTTGAAGGATGAATTGCTATCTGTAGAAGTCATCGTCAATAATGATGAAAAACGTTCAAGCGTTGAACTGGGAACAGATGGTTTTCATGGTATGGCACCTACTTGCAGTTCAACTTAACGGCATCATGCGTTACGATACATAATAATTGGGGGTATTGTTAGATGAGGTAAATTCGATTAAGTGCGCGAGTTAAGTATCCATAGCAAAACATATTGAGAAAAAAGATAACATTATTTGTATTCAATGATATCTTTAGTCTCTAGTACAGTCTTGCACACAACGCTACAATGATAACATATGTAAAAGAGATAATATCGTTTGTATACAATGTTGGAATATTATCTCTTCTTCATTATCAAGCAAGACGATTGTACGCTTGGGTCTCCTTGTAGATAGATAAGAAAAGTATATAAATACGACTGTATGATGAATTTATCGATAGTCTTATTGTAACTACATAGTAGCCTTAAGCTCCTTTTAGAATTAGTAAAAAGTATTTCAATAATAAAGGACATAGTTCCAAATAAATATTGTTTAATTTTAAAAGTAAGAACCAAGTGTTTTAATTGGCGATCCTGCCAGGAGGTTAAATATACTTTTTAACTTCAATCGAGCGGACCTCGGGAACAAGTAGTGAAATCTAGTATAAACAGAACACTCGCGTTACCGGTTACAAGAATTACCTAGCATAGCAGGTACAAATATAGCTCCTTCGTACGAAGCAGCAAAGCAATTCAGTGAAAGTGTATATGTGGAAAAAAAAAAAAAAAAACACACAAATTCGACGACAACAGACACGAGTTCAAAATGGAACAACTCGCAGTATTAATGGCAAGATTAGAAGCTTTAGAAACCAGGTGCAACACAGTAACACAAACCCTAGAGCACACACGCACAGAGAATGCAAGGTTAGCAGCAATAATAACTAACCAAAATCAAATAAACACTAATTTAGAAACAAAACTAAATGAAGTAAAATCTGGATTAGGCATAGTACCAAACATACCTGTGCTAGAGGAAATAAGAACCACATATACAGATGGTAGTGAAATACAGTTAGACGCATTTAAAAGCCTACCTATTTTCAACGGCGATCAATCAAATTATCGGTCGTGGCGCGAAGAAGCATCCAGATTAATGGACAGCATTAAAAACCTCAAAACACACAGTAAGTACGCAGCAGCATTGACTATAGTGAAAAGTAAAATACAGGGAGCAGCCGCGAATGTGTTAACTAATTATAACACAATTTTTAATTTTGAGGCGATACGTAACAGATTAGATTATACGTACTCTAATCAAGAACCTCTATACGTGCTACAAGACATGATGAAAGCCATCACGCAAAAAAGAAGCACACTGTCTGAATACCACGACGAGATAAATAAAAATCTCAATTTAATAATATCAAAAATCACTATGTCAGGTGATCCGCCGAATATAATCGACAGACTAATTAAAAATGCTAACGACGACGCAGTTCGTATATTCATTGATGGTATGAGTGACAACTTTACAAGAGGATCATTATATTCAGCTACAATAAATGATCTAGAACACGCATTCGCAATTGCTCGCAGAATAGAACATGATAATGTGCACAGGCATTTACATCTCACTCAAGATAAGCACCACAAAAATATGCCACATGAACACAGAAACGAAAGAAGACCAAACTATTCGAGCCAAACAACGAATTATCAACCCCAGAAGCAATACGATAATATGCAGCAACACAATCAAGGACCACGCCTAAACCCTTCCAAGAGAAATGACGGACCACAGCCGATGGAGATAAACTCGAGACAAATTGTACATGCACAGCGACAAAATTGGAATCAATACAAACCCGATGTATATAATCCACCAGCGAAACGTGAACACAGCGGGAGTTTCAACACACACAACAGACCGCAACGATCTTATCAGCAGAACTTCAAGCAGCAGAGAGTAAATAACTCCCGACAACAACGCAGAGACGATGTCAGCAGTACATATGCAGAAGCAGATGAAACGGAATGTATGGTAAATAATAACATAAGAATAGATCATTTAAACTAGTAGACGGGTTGCCCTGCTTAAATTTAACTAGTACTATTTCTAAGAAAATTTATAAAATTCTTATTGATACTGGTGCAACCCATAATTACATTAATAGAAAATGCGATTCTAGCGAAAAAATTAAAATTAAACCTATAAAAATAAAAACAATGCATGGTTATTCTATGGTAGATACAAAGAAAGTAGTTAGGATATTAAAGAAAAATATAACATTTTTTGAATTAGAGGATATTCAGTCTTTTGATATGATATTAGGATATGAAGGACTTAAAGTTCTAAACGCGGAAATAAATTTCAGTAATATGACTCTAACTACCATAAGCAGTGTCGAATCTATTCAGAAAATTAATTACATAATTGGGGAAAATAATATTTATAAAGCAGACATAGATAGACTGATGAAGATTAATAACAGCATAGGACCGTTACCCTTTACAGATACTATAGAAGCAAGCATTAGGACGACCAATGATAATCCGGTTTATGTTAAACAATATCCATATCCCATAGCAGATAACGAATTCGTAAACAAAGAAATACAGAAACTCTTACATGACAATATAATAGAAAAAAGCCATAGTCCTTATAACAGTCCCATATGGACAGTACCTAAAAAAGGTTTGGACGAAAAAGGAAAACCAAAACGGCGCATGGTTGTTGATTTCCAAAAACTTAACGCTCACACTGTAACAGACAGATACCCCATTCCGGATGTCAACATGACAATTCAAAATTTAGGTAAAGCCAAGTACTTTACAACGTTAGATTTGGAGTCAGGTTTCCACCAAATTAAAATCAAAACAGATGATAAAGAAAAAACAGCTTTTGCTATAAATGGCGCAAAATATCATTTTAAACGAATGCCTTTCGGGCTCAAAAATGCACCAAGCATATTTCAGAGATGCGTGGACGACATTTTGAGAGACTTTGTAGGTAAATTCGTACACGTTTACATTGATGACGTATTGATATATTCTTCATCTGAGGAAGAACATATACAGCACATAAGTCAAGTATTCGACGTACTCAATAAAGCCACATTAAAAATATCTGATGAGAAAAGTAAGTTTTTTCAAGAAGAAGTAGAATACTTAGGTCACATAATCAGACATGGTAGAATCACTACGAACCCTGAGAAAATAGCAGCTATAGAAAATTTTCCAGTCCCACAAACGGTAAAGGATTTGAGAGGATTTTTAGGTCTTACAGGTTACTATCGTAAGTTTATAAAAGGATACGCAAGCATAGCCAAGCCCCTGACATTATATTTACGAGGAGATAACGGTAAAGTAAACAAAAAACAAAGTAAAAATATTAAGTTAAATCTGAATGATTCAGCATTAGAAGCGATTAGAATTTTAAAAAATTATTTGAAAGAACAAGTCGAACTTTTTCAACCGGATTATAGTAAACCATTCGAGCTTACTACAGATGCATCCAACATAGCTATTGGAGCCGTACTAAGTCAGAATAAGCAACCTATACACTTCTTGTCAAGAACACTGAGTAAGACAGAAGAGAACTATAGCACAAACGAGAAAGAGCTATTAGCGATCATATGGTCCTTACAAAAACTCAGAAACTACATATATGGTATAGCAGACTTAACCATATATACCGATCACCAGAGCCTTATATATTCGGTATCAGAAAAAAATCCCAACACAAAGCTGAAACGTTGGAAGGGAATCATTGAAGACTTTGGAGCAAAATTAGTTTATAAACCAGGAAACCTAAATCTTGTAGCTGACGCATTATCACGTCAACGCATAAATACTTCTACCATAGAAACAGCACATTCAGCTGAAAGTTCTTCTAATGATATAATAAAAACTGTGAATCAGCCTTTTAATGCATACACTGCACAGTTCGAACTTATTGAAGATATAACAAATAATATCGAAACACAAATCTATTTTGGTAACAAAATAAGACTCATAATAAAGTTTAAGGACAAAGACTCTTTACTAAGGCAGATGAAAGAAGTTATACAACCCCAAAAGATTGTAGCTTTGCATACGAAATTTGAAAACATATACAAATATGGTGAAAACATAAAAAAAGAATTCCCACTAGTAAGATTTATATTCACACCAAGAAAACTTCAAGACGTGACAAATTTGGAGGAACAACTAAAACTTGTAAGGGTAACTCACGAAAGAGCACACCGAGGGTTACGTAACAATATACAAGAAATCTCAGAGAAATATTACTGGCCCGATCTAAATAAACAAGCAAAGAGTTTCAACAAAAAATGCATAGCATGTCTATTTGGAAAATATGAAAGAAAACCTATCAGAGAACCCCTGAATAATTCAGAAATACCAACACATGTGGGAACACACATTCATATGGACATATACTTCAACGACAAGTATACTTTCCTTGTAACAGTAGATAAGTATTCTAAATATACAATCCTTCGGGAAATCGAAACTCGAAACAGACTGTACGACGTTATGGAAGAGGTCTTATCTAATTATTTCCCAAAATGTGAACGACTCATGACAGATAACGAGAAGGGATTCAAAACAGAAATGGTGAACCAAATGTGTTTGAAATACAACATAACTAAAGTAGAAACTCCAGTATACAGATCGACAGCGAACGGTCAGGTAGAACGTGTAAACGGTACAATAACTGAACTGTCTAGAATATTCACAATTCAGAATAAAACAAGACTTATCGAAGAAATATTTAGAACAGTGCGTGAATTAAATAATTCCATACACTCAGTTACCGGTTTGAAACCTAGAGACATTTTCTTTAATCAAAATAAATATAGCAATAGTGAAATTATAATAAATAAACTAAACTCAGCATCCAAAAAAGTGATCGAACGTCTAAATAAAGGAACTCGACACAGAGAATATAAAAAAGGAGATAAGATAATGGTAAGAATCACAGGTCTTAGAAAGAAATCTAACGCCAGATACATAACAAGAATAGTAGAAGAAGATAAAGGAGACACTGTAATCTCTAAAGAGGGAATAAAAATTCACAAGGATAACATAAAGAATTATCATTTTTTAGATGACGAAAATATTAATATTCCTAACATTACTAGGAATTGTACAGAGTCAAGAAGGGCAAGGAAACGTTCAAATAACTGAGTTACTAAACAAGAAGTTTATACTTACGCAAACAGATGACGTGTATTTATTCAAAGAACAAACTTATTTGTTACATGCCACCAACCTGACTTCGATATTTCAACCTTACGTAAATATCGTAACTAGTAACTATCAACCTACACAAGAAGAAAAAATTTGGTTAAGTAAAATTAAGAATTTAGCAGACCAATTACAAGAACATACTAGGCATACTAGATCAATTAACTTTTTAGGAACAGCTTTCAAATATGTGTTTGGTAATCCTGACCATTATGACTTAGTTAACATAGAAACGAGTATAAATAATCTCATAGAAAACAATAATAAACAAAAAACTATAAATTCTAGATTCGAACAAATTTTGCAACAATTCGAAGGTCAGAGCCTTAAAGAACATTTAGTAATAGAACAAGTGTACGAACAATTATTATTATTGACCAGAACAATTAATGCAGCAAAAAATAATGAATATTTATCAGAAAGCCTAGACTTAGATGACATTAAAAATATTATTCAACATGAAATAATTCAAGTACCCATAATAAATATACTTGAGTACTCTAAAATATTATTAGCTAGAACTGATGAATTCTTCATCACAATATATAAATATCCAGTTCTAATTAAATCATGTAAATTGTATAAAGTAACACCCTTAAATTCAAAACATGGAAAAATCATTACAGATAAAACAATTGCCTTATGTAACCAAACTTATTTAAGAACAAGAAATTGTCAAAATCATCTAAGTAAAAACATTTGTGAAATTAACTTTGAAGAAGAAAATTGTCTTATTCCACTTTTAAAGAATATAACTTCAAAATGCAACATTAAACAAGAATACGATTACGACTTAGAAATTGAATCCGGTGTTATGTTATTAAGCGGTAAGCATAAGCTAAATAATCAAACAATTAATGGTATAAACTTAGTTACTTATGAAAATACTATAAATCTAGATGATAAAATATACAAAAACATGCATAAGCAAATTAAAGAAGTTATATTAAGAAATCATAATTCAGAGTCTTACATCGACCAAATAATTAAAGAAGATACAATATACAAATTCGATAACATAGATACTTTAAAAAAACTAATTATTCCTTTTGAAGAAAAACCGATATTATCAACTATATACACAATTGTAACACTGATTGTTATTTTAGCATTTACGTACGTAATGATAAAAACTATACAATGTATAACAGATCGTCAAAAACAAAAAAAGATTGACGCATATAACAAAACTTATGAAAGAGAGATGTTAAAAATAGCGTCGAAAAATCGGGACGATTTCGTTTAACAAGGGGGGGAGTTAAGTATCCATAGCAAAACATATTGAGAAAAAAGATAACATTATTTGTATTCAATGATATCTTTAGTCTCTAGTACAGTCTTGCACACAACGCTACAATGATAACATATGTAAAAGAGATAATATCGTTTGTATACAATGTTGGAATATTATCTCTTCTTCATTATCAAGCAAGACGATTGTACGCTTGGGTCTCCTTGTAGATAGATAAGAAAAGTATATAAATACGACTGTATGATGAATTTATCGATAGTCTTATTGTAACTACATAGTAGCCTTAAGCTCCTTTTAGAATTAGTAAAAAGTATTTCAATAATAAAGGACATAGTTCCAAATAAATATTGTTTAATTTTAAAAGTAAGAACCAAGTGTTTTAATTCGCGCTTATTGGCAGCGGGATACCGTGGCAGAAAGTGAGAGCGTTTCGAGTTGGAAAATCCCAACCGCCCGGATCAGAAAACAAAGAAAGTGGGGTGCCGTAGGTGAAGATGAGAAATAATTTTTAACAGAAAACAGCAGCAAACGACACAATAGAGAGCAGCAATGCAATCGAGCACTGGCTTAAGCTAGATTATGCTCACACGGTTTCATCGGTCTTCGTAGACAGCATAAATGTATTCAAATGTTTTGGAAATTTGTTTCAAGAATCGAGGTTTTGTCTCAGGCTTATACAGTGTTTTTAGTATCGGTTCATATCGACAACACAATGCTTCTAGAGCAATAAACCGGTATTTCGTCTCCGCTGATCAAGAGCGATGGTAAACAACAGCAGTATCATGCCATGCATGCTGGATGCACCTCACTAACTAAATTCATCGATAGAGTAATTGTAATCAGAAATAAAGTGCACGACTGGGACGAACGTAACATTCTCGTTCATCGAAAGTTTGGTTGGTTGTTTTCTTATTTTATTAAGTAGGTAGGTAAATTTCTGAGAACCGATGCTAGATAAATGAAATGGGTGCAAATGAAGTGGGAGTTTCTAATTGTGAAAGAAAGTGGTTGCAATTATTTGAAGGTGCATATTCAACAAGGTTGAAAACAGGGTAATATTTTCTAAAAAGAAGTGGGGGAGATTATAACAAAAATTTAGCATAGATATGTGAAAATAGATTGGGAAGTATACTAGGAAGTATAATACTGATTTTATCTTTAATATGTATTTGGATCAAAATCGTTAGAGCGGTTTTTGTAAAATTTCGCAGACAAAATGGTACCAAATATTGCAATGTTTTGTTTGAAAAATACTATTGCTTAACTATTTAGCTGAAAACCGTGTACAAGTTATTCTCGGGATGTAAGCATTACCTGGTTTTTAGGGTTTTATCAAAATCTAAAATGTGGTTTTCGAGATATGAGGAGTTTTTATAGTGAGCGTTTCCAGTGATTCGAATTGAAAATGAAGGACGCAATCATTTTTAAAACATCAATTTTACTCCAAGTTTGCATTTTGGTCAAAATCATGCCGTTTTGAGGTAAAACTATGTTTTTCAAAAATGACTTTTTTCAAAACTCCATTTTAGGATAATACAGAGAAAAACTGAGTTTTCCATTAAGCTACAAATGACCATTTTACCTTAGAAATTAATTTTTGTTGCAATCGTATGGACCGTTTTCGAGATATGTCCAAATTCCAAAAGTACCGTTACTCGATTTTTAGCGGAAACCTGAGTACTTAGTTATGTTTACTACACCTACTTAAGCTTAAATATCAATTTTTGTTGAAATAGATAGAGCCGATTTCGAACAAATCAAACTGGTATGAAAATCTTGTATGGGAAGTACCACTAATATTGAGGTTACCATGCAAAAAAAAAAGGGCCCCGAACTGTAAGCCCTTAAACTTTAAATCCGAAATTTAAACGAAATCTGTTCAGCCACTTAGGGTGTAGGCCTCGGGACATACAGACAGACAGACAGACAGACGGACAGAATTTTGCGACCTACTTTTTTGAGTTCGCCTATCATCGTAATGTCAGAATTGAGTTCGAAATTTTGTACGAATACAATATCTTTCTCTTACTACGTAATGGCGAAAGTTAAAAAATCAACAGCGAAAAAAAATGGAGCAAGTTTGTATTTTTATTTGTCACAAATACGTATAAGCCAGGGTTGCCAATTTGGGAGTTTTTTGGTTGACGTTTTTTTCCCCGTTTTTTTTTTTATTCTATTTTATTTGTATTGCGCGTTCTGTTCTGCTCTGTCTGTTACCAATAATTACCAAATGATTCAAAATTAAACATGACAAACGAAAATTAAAAAAATGTGTGTTGTATTTAAAAATTCTGTTAAATATTCGATTGATTCTTCAAAGTAAGATATATTTCCCAATGAAAATTATTTGTTCTAATATCTTTGGACTATTTTCGTTTGCAAAACAAGTCTTTCAAAAGAAAGCTATTGCCAGTTTTCCTAGGAAAAAGTTATATTTTTCTCTAATAACTAGTTCCTTAATATATTTCCGAATTTAAGCACCAGCCTCATTATGTAGATTTTATAAACAACAATTTCATCAAAGTTCCATAAAGGCTGGAAAAATTCCTACAAGATGGTTTCTTCAAAAAGAAACACGCTTTGTTATTTATTTGCCGCACACTTTTGCATTCGGAAGAGCGTTCGAGTTTCTTCGAGATTAATGCTTTAGAACCGTACGTACACAAAAGGTTTTAAATAAATAATGACAAAAAGTTGGGGGTTTAGTTGCAAAATATAGCCTAATCTGAACTTTTTTTTCTCAGATTCATCTGGGGGGAGATATTTTGACCGCCTGGCAACGCTGGTATACGATCGTTATAAAAGAGACGACGGACGAAATCACGAGTTTGCTATCGTATTCAATGGCTATGCTGTATTTTCCTGTTTGTGGATGAGTTGCTTTATGGCACAACAGGGTCGGCATTCTGTAAGGCGAAACGTTCAAACGTTTTCGTGTGGACGAGGAAATTTGCTTGTGTAACATAGGGCAAATCATTCGTGTGCACGAAAACGTTTGATCGTTTCGCCTTACAGAATCTGGCCCCAGGCTTACTTAGCACCGACTTTGATGGTTCTTTAGTCAGTTTTAAACTTCACTTTAAACATTTTGTCACAATTGAAAGCTTTTTTGTGTAAGTCTTACGATTGCACAGTGAGACGGAAAAATTTAACTTGGACACCTAAAATGATCATTCGTAGCACGGTGTACTGAAACCACAATAGGTACACTTTATCCATTGTGTGCTACATCATTTACATATCACAAAATATATTACATTATCCACTTCCGACCAGAATATAAAAAAAAATTAAGTTTCTTCATATACAAATAACGTCGGCCTCTCTAGTTAGGTACCCGTACTTAACAACTCAATCGTCTGCAAGACCAAACTGCTATATTCCATAAAAGTGTTCACTCAATCACTTGAAACGAGTTTAACAAATGGAACAGGCGATTATCGCACAAGTAAGTGATCCCGGAGATAACCTATGTCTGAATATGGGATACTGCAACAGTACCATTTCTAAATTTAATGGTTCAGTGTACAAAGCTGTTGTGAACTAAACGTACGTGCTCTTGCAAGCAGATTCGTTATGAGTAATATCGATACGCGTGCACAAGAATAATTGCATAAAAGTTTATATAAAATAATATAGTTGACACTTTCAGGGTTGCCATTGATGTGAAGAGAAAAAATAGCGCAAAAAAAACCTGTAAGTGATGACTGGAGTATTATAGATCAACACATTTGTATAGGAATGCGAGTGAATTTATTGGAACTTCAGCCGTAAAACTTTTTCACGAGCGTCTCCGTCAGTGCCGAAACTTCTACTCACTACTTTGACTACATTTATGGACTATTCACATCGGAGAGAATTGCGAAAAAATCAATTCAACTGCGGTTATGAATTGAAAATTGGTATTTGTACATGTCATCTAAAAAAAACTGAGGTTAATTAATTTAAATTGCGACATTTAAAATTTCGGCATTTTTTGCACGCAATCCACATAATACAGTGGCGATCCACAATCCCAGGAAAAAAATCGTTCGAACTTAACCTTTAAAAACGAAACTAGTCGCAGATCTAAAAACAATTTTCCATATGAATGAAATGTCAGAAAGTACGAATATTCGCTTGTTCGCAATTCGCTCTCATATGAATAGTCCTTTAATTTAGGGCTTAATATTTCAGTCTTATTTTTTCGAATTGGCATCACTTTTTCCAACGACAGTCAATTTGACAGCTAACAGCTGATTTTCGCCCATTTTTCATAATTCCTGTCTGGAAAACTTTTTGAAAATTGACGCCCAGATGTCGCTTAATTCGACCCAGTGTAATTTCGGCACACTTCAAGAGTAATTGCTTAATTATTTGAATCTGCCAACTTATGCTTACAGCTAAAGCACAGGAAGATCAAGAAAAAGCCAAACAAAGTTATGTAAAGCCGATTCGGTAAAAAAAAAGGCCCTGACTAACAACTGTCATCAATTGTCATCACTCCCGTAGGAGACGTTAACATAAATCCCTGCACAGTATTCCGGAAGTTCAGGGGCAATTGAAAAAATCCATTGGATGTTCCCATACGCTTGCAGAAAATTTCGCACCCAACTCCACCACACAGTGTTACCGTGTAATACATTTTTAATTGCGATGCCAACTCCTAAATCACACTTCCCGTTAAGTTAAACTTAATTTATTGAAATAAAGACAGCAGCGGTCGGCGCGACGAGGCAGTGTTCACCTCTCAGACACACAGCACGAAATCAAGAGTCCGTTCGCTCTTCGCGAATCGCATGACAAGTTGTAACATCGGCCACTGCATCATCATCAGGACGCAATTAAAAACAATCATCAAACCAAATTGTCAAGATCACGAAAGTAAACAACAAACTCCCCGGTCGCAGTCAGTCGCGTTCACGGTCCTCCGCATAATTATTATCCGCATCTGTTGCACTGCAGTCGCTTTGCACTCGTATCATTAATAAACTTTTACTATCGCGTAATATTAACCGCAGTTACACCGTTATTTCGGTGCAATCGCACAGAGATATGTGTTCGTAGTCGGCGCATCAGCACCTCCACGCTCCACCCAGCCAAAGCTGGATGAGCGAATTGCATTTGCGTAATTTTTAAGTGATACCTGCTCGCCGAGATGATGTCGATGAGCCTATGCAGTCGGAGTCGGATGGATTCAAGCTGAGACCGCCGCCGCACCGCCGTCGATTGCAAATGTGATTCCAGCACGATAGGTCTGGTCGGTGTGGAGGAACGGATAGATTCAAATGGTCATATGGTGGAATCCGCTCGAGGTGTATCAGAGAGTATTAAAGCATCGAAACCGTTAAGAATGAGCGCTGGTGGCGGGTAGCCCCGCAGACCAACTGCTATGCATATTTTAATTTTCTGCCTCGGTTCGGATGTCTTCTTCTTCACTTGGTTCTGATCGATTTTTTGTTGTTCTTACTAGATGCGTTCTCATCTCTCTCTCTCGCTACCCAATTCGATCTTTAATGAAGGGAGCTACAAAATATTGCTGACGGTTTCCTTGGCTTCTGGCCAAATGCGTGATGTGCGCGCAGATCTGTTTGGCTTTTGGTGGTGCAATGGTGCAACTGGTTCCAGAGTTTTATGATTAATGCGTTGAATTACATAACCAGGCGAGGACACGTCCACTCTCGTGCGCATACTAAGTTGAGTAACAGCAGAAGAACAGAAGGCTTTATTGTCATGTTGCGGAGTGCAGTAGGTGGTGCGGTTCGGGGAGCGTTAAAGCAATTTTTTTTTTGCAGTGGTAACTTGACTAGAGTCAGTTACGTCACGTTAGGCTGCGTCTCAAATCGAACGGACCAGTGTCTGGGCACGCATGCGGAATGCGCCTAACCTCCGCGGCTTCGTTGATGCGCTGCCCTGGAGTCTTTTCATGGCTTGCTGGTGTTTTGAAGTGCAAACGTGCATATTTTGTTATTTAATAGCACACGGAAGAGGTGCACTCCATTGACGTGTGTCAGTTATACATCAGGCTGGTGCGCATGCGTACATGCAGTTTATTAAGGCTCTTTTGCATAAATGAACAGTTTTGCGTGTCGCTTCCTTTGAATGAACGTTCATGGTTTTGCTTTGTGGAAATTATACCTACTGGGCGTTTTTTTTTTTTTTCATTTTCTTTGGAATTGAAAATGCTTGCCGCCATGGGGTAATTTATTATTTATATGAGCAATCGCGGCTGTGCACATTTTCGGTTTTGATTTCCCATGAAAGTTGTTAATCAAATGTTGCTGATGCTCTGGCTAATGGGATAATTTGTTGTAAATTGCGAGACGCTGTAAAAGCGGGGGTTGGTTGAGACAATTTCTCACCATCACAGTTATAGACTCTGTGCATTTAAATTCCGTAATACCATGTTCCCACCAACGTGATTTAAATCATCTTATAAATTACGTGTTTTAGCATACATTTTCGTGATTAATATTTACGTGATTTATACGTGTTTAAATTTTAATTAGGTACGTATCTGTCATCGCAAATACACACAAAATAAAATCGAACTTACACAAATAAAATCAAACATACCTGTTATTAACTTCAGCACTTTATTCAGCAAACAAAAAATAAAAAGAAACTGTCAAGAAAATTATTTCAAATTTAAATTTTCTAATTTTGTTCGTATTTAACCATAAATTGTTTTATTATTTTGTGGACGAATTTTTAATATTGAAAGTTGGACAACTAATGTGAAAGTTGACAAAAATGTCACACTTAAACACGTAAAGTTCGGTGGACAGGTTGCTGATGATGTATGAGTCGAATCCAACCGCCACTTCAAGTTGGGTATCATCTTTTTACTGCCAATAATCAAATTTCGGTCAGAAAAACTTTTTTTTTTCTTAAATTCAATTGTTTTATGATTTTGAATTACCTACTATGGTTTTGGTTTTAGATTTTGGATTGAGTAGCACTTATACAGAAACCAGCAATGTTGAGGTGGAAGTACCTCAATTCGATCTAAAAGGCCCTCATTAAAGTTCTTTTTTAATAAATGATCCCCGCAAGTCCGCCAAAATTATTATCTGCCAACATTGGCTCGGAATGGTCTGCGAAAGGTGTTTCTTAAAACGTACAAGTCATCAATTACATTTTTGGAAGATCTACTGCCTAATTTGCCCGCGCCTCCTTTCAAAGTTAACAACACTTCGTCTAGTTCACGTGAAAACCGCAAGTGCATTATACAACACAGCTGGATCACTTTTCAACTACTTATTCCTAAATACATAGTATAAGCAACACTTTCCTGCCGACAATCAAGTGATTTTCAATTTCCACCCGATTACATTGATTTCCTTGAATCCCGGCTGTGCCCTCTGCCACCGATGCGCGTGATGTGAAATTACTTCTTGACCTTTCATGGCGTACATGCAATTTTAGGTTTTAAAATAGCCCCAGCAGCTACAACAATTTGTTGCAGCAACCAATTACCGACCCCACATACTGGGCAACATTGTTCTCCGCACTTTTGCTTCCCACTCGAGTACAACACACATAATTGGCAACACTTGACATGGCAAATTGTGGCCGTCGTCGTTATTGTCGTCGCAGTGTGTGCGTACATTTGAAGCGAGACTGTATGTCACACACACACCGAGACGCAGTAACCTAACCTGATGTTACCTCAGGCTCAGGTGGTTATTATGAGTCACCGATTCTTCTAATCAAAGCAGCTTGCAGCGCTTCTTTGGAACGATCATTGAAATGCTGAGTAACTATTGACAATGGCTTCGGGAGTGTTCACAGAAGTTTGCGTGGATTGTGTGAGCGCAAATTGATATGCCAAGCAGAAGAGCCTAAGAGCGACTTAACACTCACACATGGCTGTGGTAGTTATTTCCACTTGATTGAGGTCTACGTGTGCACGAATAGGTTGGGCATTGGGCATTTAAATCGAATACTGCGGTGGGTGTTTCAGACTATACATTGCAAGTGATTTGTAAGAAAATTTGTTTCACGGTAATGAAACGAAATAAATTAGCAGATGAACATAATACCCCAAATGGGTTGCTGCTATAAGAATGACAAGACAACGATCAGAAGTAAAATGTTATAACAAATGTGCACTTGCCACAGAGCTGAGGTGAAAATGCGAGCTCGTCTTCGGAGCTTGGAGAAATTTAGGTTAGGTCGCACCCACATCATGACGAGACACCATGGTTTGCACAAAAGATGTTTCGATTTGACCTTATGATTAACGGGCAGTCGGGATTTATTTTCATTTGCTGTCGATGTGTTGTGGGTTCGTTCTGTTTGTAGGTTGTAACGGGAAAATAAGTTGTTTTTTTTTCAGTTTTAACACCGAGATTTGGGTGGTTATTTTTAGTCCCAATTTCAGCGAAAATTTACCCAATAGCTCTGAAACCTGCGCATAATCAGATGTAGGAAACTTTTTATTATTAGGTATCGATATCTAGGGCAATATTGGTTGACAGAATCTAGTCTAAATAACAAGACCATTTAAAGTTATTCGGAATCGTTTTCCGCACGCAGAGCTTGACAGAACCATCATTACTATAGCAAAGTATTTTTTTAGAACTCGAGGTCTTGTGGTCGAAGTCGAATTTCAGACTTCTACGTGGAGTGGATTGAGCCCATATTGTAGGGTTTTAACCATGAGTAAGTAACCATGACATAATAAAACAGTCGACAACGACAGGCGAATGTCTCTAATTGCTTCGGTTGAAATAGTGAGTAAACTCATCTCTCGAGGGTTTAATTTATTGCAAAGCTTATAAAAACCTCCAAATTGTAGACTACAAGTGTCGAACAGTCTAATCGTCACCATTTACTGGTCAAAGGCGCGACAATATGCTTTTGGACAGCCCCCGCCAACAAACGAAATTATACTCCTTCGCTGTATAGTGACGTCTTACTATTTGACGTTTGTTGTGGTTTTACAAACTGAAGTCGCAGTGGCAAATGTATGAACCAAAAGCATATGTTTAGGAGGAGGTAAGGAGAGCATTTTATAGACAACCCAAAGATTTACAGAATGTGGATATTTAAAATCCTGTTGTACAGATTTCTTAACAGCTGTCAAATAATTTTAGTAACAATGTAAATGCCGCTGTACACAATAACAGAGAGCATTATGACTTCCCATATAAGTTTGCAAATAATTTATGAAACCCAATGGACAGATCAGAGTGTATTGTGTTTTCGTTGTTAATATCGCTGTGACTTTTCGTTTGAGAACATTTGGTAAAGAAATAATGTTTTCATAAGAGCGACGAACACGTTTCCTATATGATTTTGCAAATGGAGTAACTGCAGTTGTCGTAATGTCAAAACAAAAGCTTTTCTGTTGAGAAGTAGCCATGTAAGTTCTAGGAGTGCGTCCAGGCATACAGAGCAATCGGATAGGTGTCTGGCTTTCTGACATGTAAAACGAAATGTCACATGCCTTCTGTCTGAATTACTGGCATGTTGCGTCAAACCAACATTTTTTCTTTTTTTTTTTTAATGGTGACTCTTATATTTCTGGTTATAGGTCGCAAGTGTCTCGTTGACGGGGTGACAGCTGACAACGAGAACTTACTCTGTTGACATTTCTATGAGTCAGAAATGTCTGTCAAATAGAGCGGCGCTGAAGGCCATCGTCAACTAGCGCAATATGTAAAATATTGGGTATGCAAGCAGCAATATGATTCGAAATCGTGTCAAACCGTTTTTCAAAAAACTAAATCGTTCCATTACAGCCATGAAGATCGAAATAAGATGCTTTCGTACAAATGTAATATGTATATATGTACGACTGTACGTATACATAAGATACAAGCGAGTGTTATCGAATTTTTAACTTACCCGATGGTCATCGCGACTGATAGATATTCAATTTAATCACTAATCACATATCGGACTTGAATGCATTCAGAGAGACAAATAATTACCTGAAAGAGGAGAAATAAAAAAGCAATTAATAATTATAGACACGTTATGATGTAATCGATAGCAAAACAAACAATGGAGTCTCACACGCATGCATTTCATCGGTTTGTGCACAATTGGAGCATCGCGGAGTTCATTGCAACAAAAGGGGAGAGCAATTAGTGCAATTATGACAGCCTTGCAGTTTGCATTTCCCCCTTAATATACCCAGTTACCCAATCATGCATAATATAGTTATTAGAAAATGCTGCTGTAGATATATGGACGAGAATTTTGAGAGGCATAGGCTGAAGTGTTGCCACTTGAAAGAATGCGAATGTCATTCCGAGAATTGTCACTATTAGGCCTATTTCGCACACGAAGCTATAATTTGGAGAGCGGACTGATTGGTGATAATAAATATAATTAAGAACTAGTTAGTAGCACACTCTACTTGTAAAGATAAACTCGTAGATGTGCTTACTTTGTATCTGACTCGAATACTTTAATAATACGGAAGAGATTCGAGCGCAGTTTTTCGCAAAATGTACACGAACCTATGAGGGCAGCACTAAGGCATGATATTGGCGACCGAAAAGCTTTTTGTAATCTAAAGATTACACTTCATGCTTGAGAGTATAGAGGTAGCGAAAGCTTAGGGACTCTGCGACGGATTTTTGGACTGTGAATGCTTAATTTAACGAATGATAGGAATGGAAATGAGGACGAAGGAGCGAAGAATAATGACCATAAGTAGAAAGTAATACTGCTACGAGACTGATTATAGAGATTCAGAAAATACCACAATATCATAAGCCTAAACTTGCCTACGCGCTCTTTAAAAACTCTCTTACGATTTTCATCTGTGTTTGAGAAGTTACCTTTAAACCCCCTACGGGGTAATGTGCGCTCAAATGTCTCTCGCCATAGTTGCGAGAATGCACGTGTAGATCATGGAGGGCGAAGCACTATTTAATGTAAGCCAGTCAAAGATAGTGATATAACAATAACCTATCCACAAAATTTTAAACCTTAACTGAGAAAATTTAGAAAATCTTAGCGAATATAAACAGCTCAATGCTTATATTGCACAAATATAGTTTAAAAGGCTGAAATGGTTATCAATGTTGTTTGAAAGATATGTCTAAGTAAGAAATGCAGTACAATGGAAAAGTTCAGGAAATGGTTGGAGCTCGCTGAGGGCTAAGAGATAGATTTCGATCTTGGAATAAGAAGAGTGTGCAACTCCATTCAGCAACTGCAAGGGTAAAATAGATCAAGGCACATGGAAGAAGCTTCAGGATCACTACTTCCAGGATAAATAGGTTGCCGAGAGACCTTCTGAAGCTGAATTGTATCCTGCATCAGTGTTTCGGATTTTGGCTGAAAAATTAAGGGTCCACCAGCAAAAGTGCTTGGAGGTCCTATGCCTACGGTGGACATCCTTTTATTATAATAATGAACAGTTCTGATTTGAAGACAATGTTCATCATGAATTATACAAAAACACATATTTGTTCGGTATTTTAGAAGTCGCTTATTATTTGGTTTGTTTTTCACTTAAATTCTTAAAAACAATAACGTAAACATTAAGAAAACCAAAATTCAATGAACAAAATGATGAGGCTAATGTGCCCACAGTTGCTGAACGAGCGAACGAGTAGTCTACTAATTTGTTTCTTTTTCTATTGTTCATTACTTGAAATTCTAAAATATGGTCACCGTACCTATAACTCATATCGTATGCGTTGTCGCTTAACAATCGCGAATAACTTACTTATTTTGCGTGATTCAAAACGTCAACTCCTTGCCCAGTAATCCAGCTGCCAGCGGCCTTAACCACTGAGCAACTGTGCCCAAAAATGAATAAAATTTAACGCACAAGAAATGCAGTAAATCCCGTGCAATATTTTAAGTAAAAATTAAATTGCTGTTTGAATTATTTGTCAAACAAAATCAAATGAGAACAATAACGTCATGGCTCAACAAAAAGCTATTTTTCAGGAGAACCAAAATAAAAAAAAAAACCAAAACCGTTGAGCACTCAATCTCGAGATCGTTTTGTATTGCTAGTACCTGTTCCTGAAAAACTGTTCTAACTTATTTGTTCTTTATATTGAAACCTGATGCGTTTTTCTTTTTTAGTTCAGAGCTGAGCTCGAGCATTATGAGCGCGCTCTGAAGCGAGCGTGCTCAGATTGTTCTGAGGTATTTATGAAACACACTTGAGCACATAGCTGTCATTTGTAGTAAATATATGTATAAATTGAATATTTATTAATTGTTATTTATTAAATTGGTTAATTTTCAGTTCCAGAACAACAAGGTTCGTCCGACATTTCAACTATATATTTTGTTATCCTGTTTTTCTTTTTTGGGCCAAATGTGACTGGAAGTGTGTAATCAGCTTTTCGCTCAGGATGCTCAGGCAATTTATTCTGAGCTCATAGAGCGCGCTCTGATGGTGCTCTGAACTAAAAAAGAAAAACGCCTAAAGAGTCACTTTGAGTTGTGGCGTTATTATTCTTAGCATGCGAAATATGTATTCCTATTTTTGTTACTATATTGACGGTTGACAACAAACATTGCACTTACAAATTGTCAAAAAGTACATTGACCAATTCGAATTGCACAAAAGTGGCATCACTGAAACAACAACCATTTAACAACACCTACTACCACCACCACTGACAAACATTTGAGTCGAAATCGGAAACCAACTCAACTGCCATCGTATTCGTAAGCAGCGATCAGTTTAAAACACACAACCTCAGTGTGAACGTCTACATCAGTGCGGCGGAGAGTTTTGTGTTCAAAAAGAAAATAAAACATTTCCACAACAAATTACTAAAATCGACCCACGCCCATACTTGTGTGACTCAGTGTTTTGTTTTCCAAATCAATTTTTTGTTGTTTTTTTTAATTCTTTGACGATATTTTTTGCAAACCAAAATGGAGAAAATATTCATATTGTTGTTTGTCTTTTGCACAAGTGTTCACACTGCCGTAAGCATCAATTGCTATGTGTGCAACACTTCGGACACAGTCAGTCCGTTTCAGTGTGGTGAGTGGTTTGAGCGGTATGATCAACCTGATTTGGAACCACAAGATTGTTCGTCCGTTCATGGGGCGCGCTATTGTATCAAACACATTGGACGCTTCGAGGGGGGCATTGGGGCCAAGCGTTTCTGTTCGTCGAAAGATTTGGGCAACTATTGTGACTATGTACAGAACAAGGGTGACGTCATGGAGTACAGATCGTGCATTTTCACCTGCAGCACTGACGGTTGCAATGCCTCGTCTGGATTAAGTGTAAACAAAATACTCGGCTGTATGTCAGCGATTGTAATTTTAATTCGTCTTTGTAATAAAATGTTTCTTGCATAAGTAGAAAAAAAAAAAAACAAATAAAAATGATTGTTTTCTTTTGAGTTGCTGTCTGGCTTGTCGTTGTCCGTGATGTGTATTTAGAAGCTGTGACGCGCATACCATTTATATTGTGAAGGTGAGTATTGTGGTTTGTTAACACTGTTTAGTTGGAGGAAGTTTGAGTAAACAAGTTGTTTCGGTTGTTGAAAGTGTTTGAGCCTTGAATGGGAAGGAATGTCAAGTGACAATAAGTTGTCAAGGCGAAGTCGAGATGAGGTGACATTCGGGTAGAACGTCATTTGAAGTCGGTGATTCAAACGTAAAACCCTGACAAACATTTTTTTGTTTTGTTATGATAGGGGTCCATGAAGAATACTAATTTTAGTCGAATGAATTTGGTACAAACAAATTTTAAGCGACCGTTTCACCGTTTCGCCTGTGAAATTTTGTTACCATACTTTTACCAGTTCCTGCGGTTCTAGAAAAAATGCCAAATGGAACTCTTGTTTGTAGCACAAAAATGGACAGAGCTAATAATGATAAAGGAGAACTTGCTAGTAAGTTAGAATGATCGTCTATAAGACGATAGCTTTACCCATCAAATTGAGATAATTACACCCAACCATCCAATGCGAGCTTTGTTTTTAGGGAATAGGGGGAAAATACTGCACTATTACGACTTGAGATCGAAACAACTTATGTGTCTTGCATGCAGTGATCCCCGGATAAGAGACCCTGGCTTAATTGCGGTCTCGTTTAACTCATCCGAAAACTGAGAAAAGTTTTGTTATCTATGGCGTTTTTCATTGAAGATCCCAGAGATTTGTCCCGAAATGCATAATTACTCTTTTCAATGAAATTCATTGGAGCACCATATGCACAATGCACATGCATAGAGGTAGGTATGTGAGATTTGATTTTGTGTTGCTACTTTTTTTTTTCTTTTACTGTAAATCTGAATGTTTCAATTTGCACCCATAATTGCATATTTTCGAACCACAAAGCGCAGAAATTATTGTTTAGCAACACAACACACATTTTAATCTGACATTTTGCTAGTGTGTGTTGCTGAGTTGGGGGCAATTCTTTAAAAATATTCCGGACACTTCGAACGTGTTTAGGGCTGTCCTGGAAGTGCACTTTTTTTTCAATGAAAAAACGGAAAACATAAAAAGAGCATTTCAAAATGTTCTCTTTCGATAGAAAGGGCAATTCTTTCTTCATTCGAAAACGCCATTAGTGCATAATATGAGCATGCTTATAAAAAGCGGGGTTTTCCTTATTGCGTCGACAACGCACTCAAGCGGGATTTACGTAATTGCGTTCCTCGGATAAATGCGCTGAAAAGTGTACATTTTCCCCGATGCAACAAATTACTGTAGCTCTCATTTGCGTGGCAAGAGCTGTAGAGTTTGTAACACGAGCTTTGAAAAGTTCGGTGGTCTTTTTATTTTATTTTTAATTGTAATTTGTAACTTTAGCGAAAGTCTCTCTAGATAGTTTAAAAAAATGTACATGTCCAATAGACCCAACATAAAAATTAAAAAATCTCTTGCATCTTTACCTACTACAAAAACAGTTCATAGCTTGCCCCCAGAAGGCTTTTTTCCCACCAACTGGAGGACAACTCTTACTCAGACGATTCTCAAAAAAAAAAAAACTCGGAAGCGCGTGTCCTATAACTTGAGTCGAATAGCGTGCTGCCCAATATAATGGGCAAAGCAACAAATTTCAGTCAGTATTGATATAATATAAGGATGCTAAAGGTATCCTTTTTCCATTCATAAGCGACCATTCATAAGCGACCGGCAGTATCGATCAGAATCTAATCATACAAAACCCCAAAGCAAATACCATTTATAATCACCATGGGGACCCTTACCAGAGCCTGTAGGTAGACATAACCATAAAAAAAGGCAAAAAGTGAAGAAGCCCGTCTTCTACCACTCCATGCTCGTTATTTATAAAAGGCACTGCATTGGAAGATCCATTGCTATTTATTTTAATGAACTAGCTCCTTCTGAGAAACCAATCCTTAACGAATCGGTGTAAGTACCTATTTTTCTAGGAAAATCTTTTCTGTCTTCTCTGCATAATATAATTATAAAGAAAATCGTAAATTTTGGCTGCGAGCACATCACACCTGATCAAGTGAACTGATCCTGTGCAGTTTTCACCTCTTTAAAAGTGGTTTTTCTGTATGTAAATGATGTCGTAAAAATTGTTTGTATATCTAATAATTATGCCATTCAAAGGAAGTCAATTCTGTTTAATTCCGCTTAATGTGAACAGAGCACCATGGCTAACGAGTAAAAGGTAATTTCCATGCAATCGCTGCAGGGTTCCCGTTGAAGATCTTTATACTCCAGGAAAGATTGCCACCACAGGTGAAATAGCCCAGTCACTAATTAAACATGGGGGGAACAATCTCAACAGGATACGCAGGGAATGTTCCACCACATGGGCGAAGGAACAAAGGTACTAGGAGAATCTAATGAATGGCTGATAATATCAATCCATTGCGATTGTTATAAATAATTCCAGTAGTCTATCGTCGAAAATTAACGAAAGACTAAGAAAAAATAACTAAGAAAAGTTATCACAGAGAATGGGATACCCAGTCCACCTTCGGAGTCGTCATTGAAGCAGCAACTTGAGAACTTGAAAAAGGAGATCTAATTTCGGGTAACATTTTTAAAAAATTTAATTAATCCACGTAGTGCTTTTCGTTTCTTTGAAAATGTTTGTCGAAAATTCCAGACTATTTAAAATCAAGCAAAGGCCAATCGTCATCATCATATGACGTCTGTCGTTAGACAGCTGTAAGTGAGTTTAGCCTCGAAGCGTCGATACATCTCCAAAGAGATCCGCAAAGAACGCGGATAAAACAGCCATGAAGTAAGGTACCGCCATTCTTGGTTATAAGGCAACAAACACACAAAGTGGTTACTGGTCTCGCTCAGAGCTTTATCCGAGATTTCCTAAAATGCTATCCTAAGAACGGGGAAAGTCGAAAAACGCGTAGCTGGTCGACTTTGCAGACTTTTGTCATTGAAAAAATCAAAGAAGGCCAAAAAAAACGGCTGAATCGAATCGTACTACATGACCAATCCTGGATGAATGCAACACCATGGACTTGTCTATAGCAATAGAAATGACCGCAAGAGTCCTAATCAATAGGAGGCAAAACATCACTAACAAAAGACTTAAGTACTTGGAAATGAAGTTAGATACAAAGCACTGATGGCAACAGACGCAACTGCAAAGAATAGTGCAACAGCGAGCAGTTTATTGACAAACCTGAGAGGACTAATGGCAAGTAGAGCAAATCTTTTTAGGACAGTCACGCATTCTATATTTCTGTGCGGGCAAACACCCAACCGCTCAACTAAGAAATTATTTGGAAAGTAAATGGCAGCAGTGCGGGCACATTTGCGAGAGGTCTCAGGTTCGATCCCCGGTAAAATCTTATATGTAAATAGGCAAAGAAAAATAGTTAAGAACCACTTTTACTGCCTGAAACAGAACAAGTTCGCTTGATTTTTTTTTATTGGGAAGATTGTTCAGAGATGCAATGCTGTCTGTAATTGGTTTACCAACATGTCGTGTATAAGCCATAGGTTAATATAATGGTAGAATTTTTACCACTGGGCGAAAACTTTAGTACGAATTAAATCGTAAGTTTTTTTCCACTGCACCACCTCTCGCGAACGTCTGACAAACATCCGAGAGTATAACTTTCATGAAAGAGCTTCTCAATTAGCCGCTTAGACTCGGCGTAAAATTGTAGATCCCTTCCATTCGTCCCGAAAATTAAGAACTCGCACAAAACGAATGGCTGTGAGAAAGTAGTCCTAGGGCTCCCACGGACCTCACTTAATTCTGTTCCAACAACGGGTGCTTCCACAAGGCAAACCAAAATTGAACTATCCTAAGGTACTACGATATAGTTCGCCTCAAGATAGAGAGGCTTAAGCCGGTAGGAGTCCACATCACTGGGGAATATAAACACCCCTAACGATACAGCACAAGAAAAAAGAAATCAGCATGATTTGCAGCTCCTAGCACTTTTTTAAAAACGATTGAACCGCCTTCTGTGACTGTGATATATAGTAGCTGCGGTTTACATATTAACGACTCTTTCAGAACCATCTACTTTAAGTAAAACTCCAAGGGCATCAAAGTATGTAGCTCACATAACGCGCGATATGAATAGTAATATTTAATGACCATAGGCTTGATTTTACGAACTCACAATGGCGAAATTTTCCATATAAAATTAGCCATTGTGAGCTACAAAATATTTAGTGTGAAGGTTAAGAATGATTACTATTAGGGCCCAAGGTATTTAAATCAAAACATAGCCCTATACTTCCGTAAGATGCATGCACCTCAGTCTCGTAACTAATCGCTGAGTAATTACTTAAGTTTGAAATGCCTCCGGGCCAACATTCGTGTATAGTCCCCTCCGATCATTTTTCACCCGACTAAGTAGGTCCGTTTACCATACGCTAAGTAGCGTGCATTAATTTGACACTCTTCGAAATTATCTCCGCAGGCGCAAGCATTCAGAAGCAACACCACTCACCGACACTAAATACATGTCTCCGCTGTACAGCATGAGGTTCTTACAGATTACACAAAATCTAACCTCCAACATTTTGACAATCTCACAACGCCACATTGTTCACATCTTCAAAACGTACCGCAACCGCAACTCTCTCTCTCCAACTGTTCGTCTCACTAGATTTCATTCTCTAAAGACCAATTCTATTCACAAAAAAAAAACACGATTCCCATCTGACCACAGCACAAACATGGCTCTGAACTGTGACCCCTGCGATAAGATTCGAAATCCGTCATCAATCACAGAACTCTCCGAAAGAGATCCACTGATGGGCGTGCCGATAAGACATGCCTTCTGTCAGAGCGACGAAGATTTATGATTGCACCCGCACCAGAGGGTTGCGATCGTTTATCACCTGACCAAAAATGACGTGGCCTGACAAAAAAAAAAAAACATCTCCCTGCGTCATTAACTGTGCGTATGTGCTATGGCTATGTGATACCCGGAAGCTAATTATCGCAATTTTATTGGCCTGTCCATTTGACAACAAATCGGAGAATGTCCGGCAGATCCTCTTTCTCTCTCGCCATATTCAGATTATTTTTTTTCTTCACTTAAAATGTTTAGTGTCAGCTAATTAGTCGAGGTATGGTTTGCCAGTTGCTGCGCCTCGGCGTGCAGCTGCTGATTGATTCTTATCTAGATATAGCGCCGCGCCGGTATAGGCCAACATTCGAATAGGGACTCCATTCATCTTTGACTGCAGCGTTGTCTCAGATGTCAAGTAGGGGATACGCACCAATCTCTTGTTGGCCGAAGTTATTTATGCAATGATGATGCAATTATTCCGCACTTTAAGGTACGCAATAAAACTGCTCAAATGCCGAGATACATTGCGAAATTAGACAGCGCACAGGACAGAATCTCGTGCATAGATCGCGACAATTTTTCGCATTATCTGTGGGCTTTGCGTATCTGGCCGAGGAATCTGTTCGGTCGAGAGCCAGGTCTTGCGATCACAATTCGCGATTGCAATTAAATGTGTAATTAAAACCAGTTCGTCTAGTTAGGTGCTGGCAGTATGCTGGTTCTGGAGATGAGCGTGTTGCGTGTCGCCCAGTGTAAATAGAGGTGGCAGCTACAGCTAGTAGTAGGATGTCTTGAGAAAGTGTTGACGTGCTACACTAGGTTTTCATTACTTTCAACGTGTTCCTTAATGACTTGTTTGTTTGTGGTTCGTTTTGTTGCTCCTCGCTCTCTCCATTCTACATTCTAAGTGGAGAAGAAGATACGCGCACTCATATGGAAAGAGTATCCATTAAGTGGAAGACGTATTTATCAAGGGGGGCTTTGTGTACTCTGGCAGCAGTATGCGGGAATGTGAATTCGTCAAAGAACCTCGTCTCTTCAAACTTGTCACTTGCCACTTATGCGATAGAAGAAGAAAAAGGCAAAAAAGTGAAACTGCCTTGTACAGAAGTTGTGACTCCAGAAAGGGGCAGCCGTCGCAGTAATGAGCTACAGCGCCATAAACGCCGTTTATAGGTCTGGTATTGTTTGGTTCATATTTTTAATTAGCTGCTTCGACCGGTATGGTTATTCAAAGAAAAGCAAGTTTAAAATTAGCCAAGTTGTTGTAGAACGGAGCCGGGTAGAAGGTTGCCTGTTTTTTTTTTTTACTGTAGTTGTGGATAAAATCATTCATATCTGTGAAATGATCTTCTTTTTGTTACAAGTAGATTTAAGCTTCGAGATTCAACATTCTAGAAAGACAGTCTTCGGTGATAGAAAATGCTAAAACTGGTGAGGAATATCGATTTTTGCTGTGATGAGGCACAAGGAGGAAAATGCATTTCTATTTAGCTTTTCACTACTTAAAAACTTGACGGACGGTCAGTTTACGAGCACAAATCTCCCTCGACCTTATCGTTGACGAGTAAATTACGTTGGTTGCTAAATTAAAGCATTCACCTTATCGGAACCGGAATTTAAAGGCTAATCCTGCATCCTCTCGGCTCTCGATAACCCTTCCCATGTGACAGATACAGAGATTGTAAAGGTTTTTCTTATAGTGGCGGTTTTAAACTCAGAAAATGATAGAACGATTCTTTATTTCCGTAGAGAAAAATGTTTCTGTCATTCACAGAGAGTATTTTCGGACTTCGGAGCGTTCAACATCTGCATCCAGTCTGCGGGAACAAACTTTATTTGTTAAAATGATACTCGATATCCACAGCTACTGATCTGAGAAAGCTCGCCAGCTTCCCATACCTTTCCTTAATCAAACATAACGATTTCCTTGTAAGCCTGTAAGGCTTGGTTTACCATATGTGAATAAGGTAACTCCTTGAGTATTTTCACAGTATGCAGGACGAAGTTGACGTTCCCACTTCCCAAGTAACAATTTGACTTGGCTAAGGTGTTATCGAAGCTATTTCACCTCCCGCAATATCAACTGCATACGGACTAATGGAAAAATATTTACTTGTTTAAGACTTTCTAAACCGCTTGGTAAAACCTTACTGAAAACACAACTTTTTCGTCTGAAAGGCAATTAACATCCACGGTAGGCTATTGCTTCGCAAAAGAAGCATCTCACATTTATCAGCAGTAGCTTATTACTTTGGTAGGGACTTACCGAAACTTTATGGAAGCTTTATAGAGGCTCAACTTATAAACAAGAAAAATATTTATGTTTTTTATTACATTTTTTCAATTTTCTTATTTTTTTATTTTTTTTATCTTATTAATAAATACTTTCAAAGACTTTTTGCAATTTTCATGGAGTTTACATTTACGTCCTCGTTATAATTTACATTTAACTCACATGCGTCGCACTGAGAATCGAACATGGGTGTCCTGCTGCGTAGTAGTCCAATACACTACCCCCTAGGCTAATTCGTCATAATGCTGTAGCAGCGGTAAATCTGAACAACTTGATACATTTTAGAGTTTCGTTAAGATTTGCAATAAACTTGCAGCTTACTCGACCGAAGTTGTAAGCAAGACATTTATTGTTACCCAATTTACAAATTACAAATTTGAACCTTACCGAAGTCAAACTGTTACTTGGGCTGTTCATCAACTCTAGGGCAGTAGCAATTTTAATCCGCAGTACGGTTGCGGTCCCAAAAGATTATAATCCAGCTGACGGTCATTCAACTAAAAACTTTTAGGCTGTTAAACTTTAGTGACCCGCGGGTATCACGCGGGTATATTTTACCCTCGCCCTAAAACTTATTACAAGTAAGTCTCACTGAGGGAAGTCCCGTTAAATACCACCTCAAGACCACAACCTTACCATAGACCCCGTAGGCCTATTAGACAACATTCATTTGTCAGGATCCTGCTCAATAGTTTTAATAATTTAGGATGCAGGCAAAACTAATTTAGCTGTGTGTCGCCCGACGTTGTAAATTGCGAATTTAAGGCGAGCCAGTGCAAGAGCAAGAATAGCCGACTCAAACACCCAGAAGGCGCCACCAAGAAGGTCAATACGATGCTGCCCAACCTTAACAACTCTGCAATTGCGCGAGACTTGGTGACAAATGCAAGGAGTCGATATTGCTTCAGCTTCAATTAGTGAGACTTTTAAGCACCCTCGGTTCTACACAACCTTCAACTGAACTGAAAAACGCATTAACTTGGAAGACAAAGTTACCCACAACTTTGAATGGAGTTATTTTTAATTTCTACCTCAAACTAATTGCAGGTCACTAAAGTTGATTTTCTATAATAGAAAGGCCGTCATTGCGCCTAAATTTTAGGTAGACAGGTGTCAGTATCTGATCGCGCAATGACCGCTAAGACATTAACCCCAAGTTTGTTGCCGCTCGAGATGAGCTTTGTCACCAGAATACTTTTTAAAAAAAAAAGTAGCCCAAACTTAGTCCGATTTATAGGCACACCAAGGATAGATACATATATTTTCGACGAGTCATAGGTCACTCCGTCGATGGGTTCATGGAATTCTGATGAATTCGCAACGACTCCAAAATATGCAAGCCCACGGTTTTCTAAAGCCCACATACCGCCATCCAAATAAGAGCATACACCCGATCAAACAAGCGGCGTCACTTTCAGACCAATGTAGATGATGGGCGTATTCAGCTCACGCTCTCTCCACCAACAAACGGTTACATTACAAACCATACATTCGACATTATGATGACCAAAGAGGAACGACGAGGCCGTGACTCATTCATTAGCAACTGGGTATTACCGCTTGGCTTTATTCTCCTTCCCATCTTATGGATACGAATACGAATACGAATTCATCGCAAAACGACACAAATCGAGCGCTTTGCCTGCCTGCCAAAGCTGTTGCACAACCAGACACGAAGAACAAAGTTATAAATTCGCAGAACAGGATGTCTGGCTTCCTGAGTACCTGCTCCGTTCACACACAAAGAAAAAAACAAAAACAAAAAAAAACACTTAATCCATGTGTACCTATTCAATGCCATCATATTACCACCTGAATTTTATTATTCAACATTTTGTTGATTTTGTACTTCTTTCGTACGCTACAGCGCCTCGCTTTCGGTACCTAGAAGCATTCAACATGGAACACATGAAAATGTCAATGACACCGATATAATATGAAGAGCTATTCAAAAATCGGACTGTGCTGGGTCGGTGTTGGTGGTGGTCTTTGTGGCAGGTGATTTCGCAGGTCCGCCTATGGGAGATTCACTTTTTTCACGCTCGAGTGTTGGCGGACTGGCTAGCACCTTCCTTCGCCCCGGTAAAAAGTAAACGCCATAAAACTTTATATAATTTTCAAAAATTAACGAAAGGAAAACTATATACAATTAGGATGGGACGCCCGCCAACAGCGACGACGATGTCTGGGAAAAGTGAAATAAGTTCTATTGTATTACACGGATTACCGTCGGTGGAGGTGGGTACGTGACTGTCAAACGACGACACCGAAGAATAATCTGCGGATGTGGCGCAATCTTAGTTGAGCGCCGCGCCGAGGTGTAGGTGTTGTTGGGGTTTTTCCAATTTTCCAACCCGGCGACATGGAAACTAACAACCGTGACCTCTTTACGCGCAGCTAGTGACTGACTAATTTCACTTTTGGCGAAAAGAAAGTGACGGCTGATGGGCTTTGTTGGTTCTTTATTTAAATGAAGCGGTTGCGATTGACTGACTATAATTTGATTCGACGTTCTCTTTCGCCCGCCAAATGGTTGATGGAGACTTGAAACGACTCTGCGAAATAAGGCCCCGAAAAAAATTAAATAAGGCCCCAAAAAACTATACAGGAAACAACAACAAGGATTTTTAATAAAATTTTTGATGTTATTTCCGTTTTTGTGGCCTTATTTCGTAATGAAAATTGGGGTCTTCCTTTATTATGAAATAAGACCCCAAAAGAAAAAATGAAGTGAGACCCTAAAACTAATTTTTGGGGCCTTAATTTCATCTTTGAAGTTCTCGTCTTTAAGAATAATAAGCGGAATAAAGGAAAATATACCACCGCCGAATAGAAGATATTTAATGGACAGAACTTTTAAAATACTTCCCAAAGGTTGCTTTAACCAGCTCCTAGTCATCTAAATTCAATATTTTGACGGGGTAATTACACACATCATTTTAATTAAAAAAATATTTTCAATCTTAGCGCAGTAGACGAAAATTTCGTACAAAAAATCGCGCCCTTTTTTGTACCGAATTTTTATTATTTCTTAATGTTATCGATAGTTTATTTTACTAAAAATCCAAGTTTCAAAATGTTTACAAATTTGTTTTTATGTATTTCCGTTATTTTTCATTTTAATGAATAAATAAAAAACGAGAGAATGTTACGAGAAATGTTGCAATATTGAATTAAAAATACATATATAATAGATTGTAAATTTTTTTCTAAGAAGACAATATATTGAATAAAAAAGCAATGAAATATACAAAAAAAAAAACAACAACAAATTGGGGCTTATTTCATTTTTGAAATTTGGGGCTTTATTTAATTTTTTTGGGGCCTTATTGCATCGCAGTGGGGCCTTGTTTCATATTTGAAATTGGGGTATTATTTCATTATAAAATAGCACCCCAAATTTGGGGCCTTCCTTCATTTCCTCTTTTGGGGCCTTATTGCCTGCAGCCACTTGAAGCTGGCTTTTCATTTAAACGAGAACACAAATCGGGTTGTGTTATAAATACAAGAAAATTTGGATATCTGAGGGCAGTAGGAGAATTTTGGGATTTTTTTAGAAAGGTTTGGCTGAAGTTAGCGAACAAAATAATTGTAGCTCATATTCATAGGTGGGAATGATCTTACTTGTCGACAGTACTTTGAACAATAAAACAACCATTTTGAAATCAATCATTCGCCAAGACTGCAAAGGATCTTTAAAGCTGAAAAAACACACAAAATATGCTAATAGAACAAAATGAACGATCAAAGAACTTTTCCCCAAATAGACTTCGAAATCGCAAAATCATCAAGTTCAATCGGAAGCCCTCAAATAGCAGCTCAAATATTTCAAAACTATGAAAGAAACTTGGAAATCACTGGACTTTCGTTTCGTTTATATTGCGAAATTACTTATTGCAAGTTCTAAATAAAAATAATAATTAAATAATTGGCGCAACAGGTTCACAGGCCTATCTTCTCACAGCCATTCGTTTCGTGTGAGTTTTTCATTTTTGGGACGAATGGAAGGGATCTACAATTTTAATTGAGTAACTCCTTCATGACAGTTATAGTCTCGGAAGTTTGTCAGACGTTCGCGAGAGGTGGCGAAGTGAAAAAAAACCTTAAGTTGGAATTTGGGTTTTTTCGGGATACGAACCTGAGACCCCTCGCTTAGCTGTCCAACACACTAACCAACAAGCCACTGCGCCGACGGTAAGTTCGAGTCAACTTAAATCGCCCATATGCATACCATTTGAGGGCTAAGCCGAATGTTGTTTAACTTTCAAGCCTGCAACGAATGAGCTCGGAAGAACACAACTTAAGATACAAAAGAATGTTTTTTATAGGTTTTTTTTTTGTACATTTTTCATTGAGAAAGATTTTTTAACTGAATATTGACAACAAATAACCCCGATTACACCGAGACGAGAAATTCCATCGAAGGAAACCATCCATCAGCAGACAGCACATTTATGTAAAGAAAAAAAACGTCTTCCCCTATAATAGATACGCTGCTAGAAGGCAAGTGTCACCAAACATATGCAAATTTGTCACCACAATTTATCATCGATGCACTGTACTTTGATTTATGGATTGCCTGCGTGTATTGCAACTTGTAGTGACAATGATATTACACCGTTACTCGACTTTGCTATTAATTAAATATGCGAGCACTCCAGCTTCCTAGACAATAAATTTCTCTATACCCCAGACCTGGATGTTGCTCTACCAATACCAAAGAGTTCCTGGAAACCGATTCCTCATCTCAGATTAAATTGAAAGCAAACCGTTTCCAATTAATCGTTTACCACACACTCACCACAGTGTGTCACAAGATATATGCAATGCATCCACTGACGGAGGAGGCCGGCTAAACCTTTTTGTACGCACGAAACCACAAAGTTCCGAATGTTGTCCACGCGAATCGTATATGACACCGCTCTAAACAAGTGCGTACGCGACATACGGACACGTACTTTATAACTGCACACTGGGAAAACAGGATCAAAACCGTATGAAATTAATAAACATGCCTCGTGAGTCGTGAATTAGTCGCATCCACGGGCAGAACTATTTTGCATTTTATTGCCGTGCACAGTATATATATATACCAAACATCTGCCATCTGCTACAGATGTATCTGGCCATCGTATCGCGTCGTACGGATTGGCTCTATATAGTGGAGGCACTTCAACTAATTTCAAAAATATGGCATTCCACCTTTTTGTGCGCACTGCGATATGAGCAGAGTATTCCATACCCAGGGACAGAGAGGCATTTGCCGGGTATGGAAATCTCGTTCAGGATTATGTCTTATGCGTATGTGACTTGTCGGGAAGTCACGCTTTGGCACAATGACCCACAATATAGGGGGTTGGACACGAACGAAGACTCTTAAATTAAGCGATGTGGAGTCGTTTTTTTTTTTATCTTGAAGTTGTTTATCGATAAATATTGCGATTGGTCATGTTTCACAAAAAGGATTTAAGTGGTTAGACAGGGCCATTCCATACCACACTATACACCCACCTCGGCGATTCAATTAGTAAGGTTAACCACTCGTGGGATGAGCTTAATATTATGCAACAGAAATTGTGCCTTGAAGAACTATTCAGCTGGATCTTTGTTGACCACAAGAAGCAATTTTTCGGTGTCTATTCATGCAGTGCGATTGCTCCAGTAGCAGCTTTCTTCTCCTCACCAATGTCGCATGCAATTTCAATAAAAGTAGGGCACGGCCAAAGAATTTTGCTTAAGAGATACTTTCTTCTGCCAGGCAGTGGTGTCGTTATATCTCTGCGAAATTGCACGACTGAGAAGTATTTAGAATTTAAATTTAAATATGAAGTGTCAACTGATGTTAAATGAATGAGTATAAGATCTGATGAAGTGACAGATATATAAAGGCATAGAAATGGCGTGTGCTCTATAGGCAACACCACACGATCGTGACTAGTTCTCTATTGAGAGTCGCCAGGTGGGGAGTCAGTAATCAGTATACCCACAGCGACCACTAAGCCATTCAGTTTAAAGTGCAACGGAGAGGAGCGACCCAGCCACACTCCTTAACAAATGGTTTGGTGAAAAGACATACGAAGGCATTTTTGCCCCAATTTTAGGAAGAGTCTAAATGCCAGCAACAGCGATTGCTACGAACTTTTGTGGTGTGAAAAAGCAATACCCAAGAAAATTAGAAGAGGTTGTCCTTAAACGAAAGAAATTTGTATGCAAACTAATTCGAATGATTATTCAAAAACTTGGGAAAGTTGCAATTTCCTTAGAAAAACACTACCAATGTTGCTAACATATTAGTAAGGCCCTGAGTGTCGTTTTCTCTGTTGCAGCGGAACTAAAAAAATGTCTGCTGATAGGCATGTGAATGTAATCCACAGAAATTTTTTTTTAATTTGCTCCAACTGAGAAAACGACACTCAGGGCCTTACTGAAAATCTTTTTTCACCTTCACACTAAATTTTTTGTGGGTCACTATATTCAATTTTGTTTGGCAAATTTCGCCATTGTGAGTTCTTAAAATGTAGCCTGGATGCGCTCAGTGTTTTGGATGTGCGCAGAGGGGATATTATCCGATTTGATGAGATAAACTAAATTCGATCGTGTTCTATACTGTGGCTCAGCTTCTGGTTGAAGAAGAAAATTGCTTGAAAGCTTTGAATATTCATGGAAGTGTTGGCTCCATAAATATTCTTTTAAAATTCGTACAGTGGAAGAAATTCTACCATTTTAGTGACCTGGCTTATGCACAACATATTGGAAAACAAATTAAACTCAGCATTACATCTCTGCACAATCTTCCCAACAAACAAAAAACTAAAAGAATATGTTGTAAGCAGTTAAAGTGGCTCTTCACTATTTACCTTCGCGCTTTTATACATAAGATTGGTTATATTTTATTGTATAAAGTTGTTTGGTCAAAATAGCATACAAAATGTAGGCGCGGCAATGATTGGCATAGCCTTAAGCCTTTTTAGGGTCCAAAGAAAGATTTCAGAAGAAGTTTCATCGACATCTGTCCAGTCATTTTCACGTCAACCGGTAACAGATATAAAGCCCCCCTCAATTTACTTCCATGTATAGATAAGAGTCCAAATAAATGGCAAGCAGAGACTTAATGTACAAAACAGACGAGGGCTTAAGGTAGGTATTACAACGTTTTAGCAGGAAATGCGCAACGATTGGTACTCGGTCCCCTCTTATGGAACGTAATTTTTGGCGGAGTATCAAGATGCCATAAAGAATGAAACCCGCACAATCTGTAGTCAGTTAAACGCAGACAAAGCAGTAATCCTTATTTAAAAATTGGTTAGTAATACAACGTTTAGGCAAAGCTGCCCATAAAACAAAGCGAACCCTTTTAACCAGTGGAACACCAGCGGTTTACAGACCATTCGAGTTGGAATCAATGCAATGAAGACAAACTATGATGGAAGAATTATTTATAAATAAGAAGTCCCATACCCAGCGCTCTTCCAATTTATCCCCAAAATCGGCCCGATGACGCCGGACGAGATCTACTGCCAAGTGTTGTCAGCTCGTAGTCCTACTCTTTTAAGACGACTTGTGCGAATGCACTGAAAACTCTTGCTTTTTTTAAAAAATTTAACTTTTATTAATAAAATCCATTTATATTATTTGTATAACCGCAACTGCTGGCACAAATTAAGTCAATATTAATTAATATTTCTGTTTCTAAATTTCTTTAATTTATAATATTAATTACTGCAAATAAATAAATATTATTTACTTTTTAAATAAATAAATATTAATGAAGAAAATTCAATTCCCCACCTATAGATAATGATTCTGTTAACTGAGGACGATAAACTGATTTAGAATATTTGATGGAGTAGCGCCTGTTATATAGTGGAAGTCATGATCTATACAAAAAAAAATTTCCCCTGCGCCACCTCTTGCGAATGTGTGACAAATATCTATAACTGTGATGAAAGAGCTTCTCAATTAGCCGTTTGGACTCGGCATACAATTTTATATCCCTTCCATTCGTCCCAAAAATTAAAAACTCACAGAAAACGAATGGTTATGAGGGTTCCTACGGACCTGTTGCGCCAACTATTTATTTATTTTGTTTATTAAGTCGAGGTCCCATATAAATTTATGCCAGGAAACTTCCTCAAAATTAGGAAGAAGTGAAAATAATATGAGAAGAAGGAAAGTCCACATCTTTAGCTAGCTGGCAAAACGGACGGACAGGCAAATTCATACAGAGAATTAAATTCTGAACAAGTCGTAAATACCTGGGACTGTAACTAACTACTAACACCATTGTTAGGAGGCCGTGGAGGATATCACAAATAGGTCGACAGACTCACCACTTCGCCTTAACTTCCAGAAGAAATTTTAGTGAGAATAAAATTCGACAGACTTCTGCATGTTCTGAGCAAAAGGCAGAAACTGAGCTACGAAGAATCCAGCACATAAGACGAACAAGCTAATCAACCCGCAAAATAAAAGGCAGGCCAATGGGTGGCGAATAAAATAAAAATATCAAGATCATATGTTTTTTTGGTGAAACACCCGCCAAGGACATAATTTTCGGCTCCATTTTTGTGAACTTCGTGTGATATACCGTTTTCCTCCTTAATTCCTCAGTAGTTTCAACTCACTTTGGTCAGCAGTGACATAACACAAAACATATTGCATATTGCATAATCCTCAATATAACTCGCCATAATTCTCTACTCACTGCCAGTTTAAGCAGCTTTGTCATTCAAAAACCGACTGCCTGCTCAGTTGCACAAACTACAACAAACAACACCAAGCCCCAGTTCGCAGTTGGACTCTTTTGTTTTCGTAAACACATTTGCTACTCCTGACTTTCGATTTGATGTTCATAACTTTCAAGTGCCGGCACACGCAAATTAATAGACACTTCAAAATGTTTAGCATAAATAGTTGTGCAATTTACCAAACAACCGCCAACAAAGTAAACCGACGACGGTCGAAATTCGCTTAATTATATTCAGGAATAAATTCGCAATGGGACGGCCGGTGTGGCCAATGACTAAAAATAGAAAAACAAAACCCTTCTCACACAATAAATTAATTTCCTTACCGGTTTCCCTGTTAGCGATAAAAGAGGTATAATCTAAGCCTGATTACACCAGTATCCACTATCCACCGATATTAAGTCACAGAGACCAAGAAAGAAAGAAATTAATAAAAAAAAAAAAGTCTTAAAACAAAATGCCGATGCATCCACAATCAGCCTGGCAGCGGCTATCCTTCGAGCGTTTCTGGAATTCCAAATACGAATGTACCGCCGACCACGACAACGAAGACGTCGCGTCGTCTTCGTCTTTGCCGGTCGTCGCTACAAGAAGATGATCCCGCGGTAGGTTAATATCACTCAACCAAAACAAAAAGCAAGAGAAAAAAATTAAAGCAAACAAAAACGGTCCAGCCGCATAAGGTAAATAATTACAGTGTGCTCGAGGATTGTAAATTTTCTCTTTCGCTGGTTTTGGTTTTTTTGTTTTACCCTTCCTTTTATCTTTTCCCCACACACACACACACGTATGTGTGCAAAAGATAATAAAGGAGTCTACCTTCTTTACCACATGTAGCAACCGCGGTGGGTTCAGGTTTGCCGCCGATGAACAAAAAAGTCCGACTCAACTCAAGTGCAAGTATGTTCCTTCGGCGCATGGTCTTTCATGGAATTTTCATTACACAGCCTTAAGGGCGTGCGTTGCTCAGGACCGGCCAAGCTTTGGCAGACTCGTCCGCAAATATGTTCTCAAATTAATTTCCCTTTGCGGACGGCTCTTGTTGTTACCATACTTGGATAGATTGCGAGTTTGTTCCATTATAATCGAAACTTGTTATGGTGTAATGTGAAATTTGCTCCCCCCTAATGCTGGCAATTATGTGCCTACTTGGATTTAAAAATAGACTTGCTAATATCTTAGATTAGAGCCGATCATAGGCAGACACTTTTAACAATGAAAACCTGTCGTCAAATGATGTGAAATCAGAGGGAGGTGGCGTTTTGCGAAGTAGGTCGCTATAGGTGGGCAATAAGAGTCAAGTTAATTACGTAACACGGCAAACACTGCGCTCCGTCCCTGAACAGGGGAGGGATTGTTTAAACATTTCGTTATACGGTGATAAGTATATACACAGCACTAGGCTTCGATGTTTGACACATATAGTTAAGGAGTTGGCTTACGTCAGAGGAAAAATTAACTCGACGAATGTGGTGACACACAACTCAATAAGTTTGGTATAAATAAAAGGGAAAAGTCTGACTAATGGATATGTTTTCTGAAATTCATGAAATCAGTTACAAGCCGCCGTTGAAAATGAATTTGCTACAAAAAAATGTTCTGAACAGCGGGAAATATGGTAAAGTACTATTAAAGTAAAAGACGGATCCCGATATTTTCCCAAAAAGTCAATGCCCTTAGGTTCTCTTCTGGTTGACCCCAAATCAATCTACCGCTGGCAAAAACTCATTACTGAGAATGATTGATACCTGTGCATACGAATTTAGAAACTACCGACAAACAACCGAGAAGCAATTCCGCATTTACAGGGCTTCAACCCAATAAATCCAGGTTGTACAGACTGAGAACACAATAGATGCATGCTATTTGAACACCGAGGCCAATCGAGCTTTCTTGTCTTTTAGAACCAAAGCGATCACTTTTAAAAGATACAGAATTAGAAAGCTATTTGGATGCCTTAAAGGTCACCACGGCCTCCATAATGATTATTGGTAAGGCCCACTTTCTCAAGGCCTATCACACTGCTCCACATGAGCTTATATGTAGGTACTGTCTGATGCTCCCTTTCATTCTAGTGATGATCTGTCAATCTGTGAAAAAATTGTACCGAAACACAAAAAAGTCCGAAATCCAAAATTCCAAAGAATTAAAAGCCAAAGGCAAACAGTGAATCACGATTCCAAACGTATTCATTGGTTTTCAAAATTTTGATTTACGTATTTATTCTGTCTTAAGTTTACGTTTTGAAAGAAAACATGAAAGTTCATTTACGTTTTATGTAAAATACAAATTGAAGGCTGCTTATAGAATTGAAAGAGCGGCTTCTGTCAGTTAAAGCACAGAGATTTGAATATATTTTGTTATTCTCTTTAAGTTTTTGACTTTAAAATTTAAAGAATCCGATTAGCTTTAGAAAACCTAGCAATTTTCGGTTCTAAGGTCGGCTTTCTTACTTATCGATGTTCATAAAAATCGGTTAGAAAAATGGATATTAGTATATCTCGAAAACGGTCTTAACCTAATTTACGCAATTGTGCATTGAAAAACGGCGTACGTAGTCATAATTTACGACGAGATCTCAAAACTGCCTGCAGAATTTTGAAGACAGACAAATTCGAACAGGATGTTTACACTGTGCACCTAGTTTTCGACTACAAAATGGGGTGTCCAAATTTAAAATTATGGATATTTTCAGAAATTGACTTTCTTTCTGATTTTGTTTAAATTAAATTTTTTGTGTCTGCTACATATAAGTACTTGCGGGCTGTAAGAGTCTTCTGGAACTCTCTCTTATTAACCGATTTTCGAAGGCTAACTTTGACATGCCATGTTCGTTTGACTCATGTTTTGAAACCTGGTTTGTTGTCCTTTTATAAAAAAGGAATGTGACTTCCTGACATTTTTAATCAGAGTTCAAAAGTGTAAAAAATTGAGCTATGGATCAAGTGATGAAAAATATAGGACCTAGCCCTTAGCGTTTTGCTGCAAATTGAAAGTTTAGAGGTATACGAGTAGCAAAAGTTCTATGAACATTTGTAGACGGTTGGAAGCCGTATTTAAAGTTCTCTTCACAACAGATGAAAAAGCGTATATAAGCGCGTTGGCGCAACAGGTCCGTAGGGACCCTAGGCCTAGCTTCTGCACAGCCATTCGTTTTGTGTGAGTTTTTCTTTATTGGGACTTACAAATTTATGCCGAGTCCAAAGGCCAATTGAGAAGATCTTTCATGAGAGTTATACTCTCGGATGTTTGTCAGACGGTTGCGAGTGGTGGCGCAGTAAAAAAAAAAACTTAAGATGGAATCGGGAATCGAACCTGGGACTCCCCGCTTAGCAGTCCAACACCACTAAAGTCATCACTCAACGTGAAATGGAGAGCGAGACTGACAAAGTTTCCTTGGACTCTTCACTTTTTCAAATTTTGCAGAATATGGGTTGATAAGGTTGATATAGGAAACTAAAAAACATTTCTTTCTAGTATGACAAACGATAATAGAACCGAATATTCTTTCTGGAAGGCTTCAATGGAAATGAAAAGTCCAATATAGCGCCAGGTAACACTAGAGAAGGTGAATTATTTAAAAAAAATTAAAAAATCGATCGATTAAGTGCAAAATACTGATAAAATTGAAAAACCACTTGAAGTGAAAAAGATCTCCTCCGCAATGTTTCTTGATAAAGCACAGGCTCCCCATAAAGTGTTGCATTAAAGATTATTCCACTAAATGCAATATTACTCTACAATTCTCATGTCTTAAATAACCCGGCGGTCTTTCGGAGTCAACCAAGTAAACAATGGATCAGATTGTGTAAGGCGAAAACGTTGAAACGTACTCAACATTAGGAGAAAATAATACAGTGTGCTAAGTCCTATTTGATGTCTTCTATTCACCAGCGATCTGTCAAAAAGCGACATCTTTTGCAGATGATACTGCTGCCTTCGTCGAAATGACTTGATCTTTTTTCTATATGGACTTCAACTGTAGGCATGCGCAAGCAAATTTAAACGATACATTTGCTAATGTCAATTTGACTAGAAGATCAAAAAGTTTGAGAACTTATGATAAAGTAAACTGAAGTCAAGTTATTATCGATAACAATATACTTCTAAAAAAAGGAAAAAAAAAAGAAAACCAAACGCCGACTGGTTAAACAACTAAGTGCGATCTTCTGAAAAGAGGCGGAACTCAGTCTTTGGGATGCTGAGCAATAAATAAATATAGTGTTGCCGCTGATTTAATATGGGTTTTGCTATACCTAATTGGTTTAGAATCAAATCCACGCGATAAAACGATTTTTTTTAAATCCAACTCCGTCTTAAAGCTTCCACAACATCCTCCTGCAAGAATATATGTCAAACACCAAATTCCATTAATCACAGTCAGCCCACATCGATGACAGCATTTAACCCATTTAAGACTAAAAAAAAGTGGGAACCGCAACCACAACCTCAGCCTTAAGTGTGATTTCAGAAAAAACTCTTTTCATCTATGCAAGTGGCTTTTGGACGTTTGTTATTCCACTCGCATATGTCGAAAATAGTTCAACTGGATTGGTGAAATTTATTTGCGCGTCAAAGCATTGTTATGCTGAAAGTGTAGCCACCAATCGCGAAGAACCAAAGTACCATTTAAAGAGAACCAAAAAAAATAATACCTCTCTAAGTATTACTCAATTCAAATTATGCAAATATTCACCGTTGAACGACGCAATGTTTATCAACAGTGACCAAGAAGAATACAAGACGCGCATAATAAATTGTATAATTTTTTGGTCTTTTGTTGCTCCTCTCTTGCACATACGAGTTTATCCACCGAATGGCAGACAATGGCAATAGGTTTCTAAGAAAGCTCGAAAATAGTTTCATTTAATGGAAACCCCACAATTACACAGAATACAAAATACAATGACTGGGTCAATGACATTTAAAAATAGAAAGAAAAAAACAAATCAAACGACAGAATCTTGTCGAGAACACTTGAAGGTCCAGCCGGTAATCTGAGTGCGGTGTGCCAATCCAAGCATTAACAGTTCTCCCATCGAAATATAATTATTATTTAGTTTGTTAGAACGCCAAGTGTCATGGTTAACGTAGTCGCTTCATTATAAATAATTACACGGACGTTTTGTATTTGTAGTGCTTTTACGTTTAATGCTTAATTGAAATAATAGCCTGGCGGTCTTCACATTTGCATAGAGTGGCTATGTTTAATGACAAGGCAAACGGTCGCCAGTTGACGATTATTTATGCAAATTCTTGTTGCATTTTTTGATTGTTTATGTAGGCAAAACAAAAAGAGCAAAGTAATGTTGAATATTTTAGCAAAAGTGTGTTAGATCACAAACTGTTGTTTTACGGCTTTCTTCAAAGACATCATTCAAGTGGAATATTCAAAAATATTCCCGCCAGATCGAGAGTCCACTTGAACGGTTCTTTGGCGAATAATTTTATGCACCTTGAGGCTGAAATGGGAAAATGGCAAATTAGCTATTAAATGCGAGTTGGCAGTAAGTGGCCAATTATTTTAAAATTAAAGGGTCGGGGAACTAGAATTCAACAGTCTGCTACTCATTTTCATCACGCGTGTTTCGGGAGTCATTAATATAATTTCGCGTGGTGGTTATGTCATGATGGCTCTTAACGATCGGTAAATAGTTGATGCTATGAGGTAATCGACCTTGCGGATAAACAAACACACAGGATGTGACAAAGGTAATCCCCCAAAGTGGGGACAACTGGCTGCTTAGGTGTGCTTGTGACAATGAGTATTGAGTGAGCTTAAAAGCTATCCGAGACAGGAGTAGCGGACTGAGATAATGTGCGGGTGTGAGTTATGTTATAATCCTTGAGGTGATGCAACAGCCAAGAAAAGATATAGTTTTCATAATGCTAGCTTGCTTTATCACAGAGCTTCCTGATGGCTAGATTGTATGATGCGAGTATTGAACTCGTAGGCAGCACTGTCGAAATGACCCATGACCAACTCATGCGATGCAATCAGTCGTATACCAACAGTCAGCATGATAAATACAAAATTATAAGACCTACTTCGACTTAGGTTAGGTAAGGTTAGGTAAGGTGGCTGTCTGGAAGGACACACTTAGACCAAAATTAATGTAGGTCCTTTGTGATACCACATATACTTCGACTTACATATTTAAAACACATGTCCGTCGTCCGGCAAGTACCAGCCCAGGGGCCTAACTCTGTAATTCGATTCGAAAGTAAAAACTGTTCGAAAGTTGTTTCCGATTCTAATTTCAAATGTTACTCTGAATCGATAGGAAATGTTGTAAAGAAAACTTTACAACTTTCGAATAAATGTTTCGAGACTCGAGCTGGTTTTTGTCAAAAATTACCTTTTAAATTCAACAAAAAGTCAAATAATCGTTTTTGATTATTTAAATTTATTCGTTGATAATTGAATTTCGCTATCGATATAGATTCAGTTGCTTAGTGATTTGATGAAGAAATTCGTTTTGAAGAAAGAATTCAAAGAAAGATATAAATAATTAATATATATAATTTCGACATCAGTTGTTGTTTCTTTTCCGTTTTCATTTCCTGATCCAAAATCCTTTGTTCCCACCATTCCATTTACAGAATCTTCACGCATTGGTGGACCAGCTGCGTTCAAGTCAGCTGCTAAACGCTTCCACGGATAATTTGAAGCTCTCCGTGCGTCCGCAGTTTTTGAATAGCCCAATTAGAATTTTAAATTGATTTTGATTGATATTTTTGTCCGGGATTTCCCTTTAAAACAAAATAAAGTCATCAAAAATATCATTATGTCATTATTTTTTTATGTTTTGTTCAATTAATTTAGAACATTTTATCAAAAAATATTAATTATGTATTTTTTTTTAAATAAATAGTTACATTTTAGCTTTCAGCAAAAAATTCCCGGATGGTAATTAGATATCGAAAAAAATTTCAGACATTCGAATGTAAATATTAAGCGACGAAAATAGAGTTGTGAATTACGAAATTTACGATTTTCGAGCAAATGTATCTAGATAAATGAAACTCGGATTTCAATTTTCGATTTTCGAATAACAGAGTAGATATTTTCCGAATTCGAACGATTTAACTTTAGAATCGAATTACAGAGTAGCTAAAGGTAACTTCTTCGGCACCATCTAAACGATGCAGACCCACGGACCACGCTCCCAAGGACCCAGGAAATAAAAAATCATTAACCACACTCAGACTCAACGAGAGGCATACAAATGCTGGCAATTCTCTCAAAGCGCCTAAGGAGTTCAAACGCAAATAAGAGCTCCACGCACAAAAAAGAAAGCAACTGCGAGGTCACATCACACATTCAGGTGCCACAGAACAGCAATATCCCACCCAGAAGCTAAAAACAATAAAGCTAACAGTGTAGGTGGCAGTGGTCCCAGATTGAGGGGAAAAACGCCAATTTTGGCGCTAGTGCGTTATTCTAAGTGTCGGAACTTAAGTTTCTTTTGTGACATATCTCGAGGTACAATTGTAAAAAGAATTTGGCATAATCAGCAAAGCGCATGCTGATTAAAATATGTCACCATAACCAGGCTAAAGCCGCTTCGGCGACCCGTGAATCTTAGTCTTTTTCAGCATCGCATTGGAGTTTAATTTATTCAGAAGCTGAAATCCATTCCAGCCTACCATTTTTCTCATTAATGATCCTCTAGTTGCGCTAAGTTTTATAATTTTCTCTCAAAAGAGCTCAATTAAAGAAATAATATCATATCAGAGCGGTTCTAAAGGGCTTTCAACTTTGTGGCTGGCTAATGAAGGACCAAAAAGGTATAGACACAAACCAAAAAAAGGATTGCAATAAAGACTTGGTGGGCGCAATACATCAGTGGTTAGTTTTCTGTACGAAAATCCTGGATACGCCTAAAGGTTTCTTCCACTAGCCAACTGTCGACTGTCTGACAAATAGACCTTCTCAGATATATAGAGATAATCCACGCTAAGGATCCATTACGAGCATTTGCCCAAAAAAAAAATTAATGAAAATCGTTCACTAGGCTGAGCTTTATCGTATAAAGTTGCAAGCGGTCATTTCATAAATTCCTCTAGTTGGGCTCTGCATATCTTCTGGCTTGAAATCGAATAGCCTTTGGGCTGGAGCGAATATAACCAATAACTGGACATGTTTTAATCCGAATTTGTGGGCCATTGCCAATGTCGCTATACAACTCACGGAATTCGCTGTCTAATATCCTGCTCCAAAAGCCTTTTAAATTTTAAACTTTTGTATTTATTAAAATAATTCACGGCAAAAGAAATGCAATGACTACATCATTGACATACATAGTGACTTTGAAGTAGTAGATTGACTAAAGTCTAGTAATTTCAGCTATACAACTGAGAACCTGCTCCGGCAGATCACTAACTTTTTGAACTGATGTATGCGATCACAATTGACCTTATATTTTCAAGCTGTCATCGCTGATTATATGACTGACGAAATGTTCCCAAAAACAAGATCAACCGGTATTCGCAAAGATTTTATTGAAAGTGCCGTTCATAAGAATACTTATGTAGTAACAATAAAGAAGCACTGCTTATAATAAAGTTCAACAAACGAATTTGAGTTGCATATTCACATCGTCAAAAAACCCGTTTAATTGATAGGTGGTTGGTTGAGCTGCTAATAAAATGAAACAAAAAGTTTGAAGGTCAATGCAAAGCCCCCGCCCAACCCCAGACCTACTCAAAAATGCTAAGTTATTCATAACCCAGCATCAGACTCTGTGTAGATACGTACTCGAAGCTCGAACCATATGGTTGCAGGAGTATAGCTATATCATTGACTCACTTCAGCATGATGTCATTTTCGAAGGGAGGTTACTGCCGAAAAAAGAATCCAAATCCATATTGACACAGGCGCAGTCTGTGCCAAACTACAATCAGCGGTAAGATTTAAAAATTCGTCTAGTGGGTTCGCACGGACAAAAGCGAAACTAATAAGGTTCCTTTTTTTCCCTTTGGGTACGGAACCTTAAAAACAACCAGTCGCAGTAGAAAACTTAAGATAAAAAGTGTACTCGCATTTGTTGGCCAGAAATGGAGATGTCGGACACAAAGAAAACGAACAAACGAACAACACAAAAGCAACAACAAAAAAATAAAATAAAACACAGCCTTGAGAGCGAACAAATAAACCTCGTGAAGGTGTAAATTATAAGTACTGCTATTGCAAGCACCGTTTCGCTTTTATCTCGCACGCTATGCGAGTGCCCGAGTGGGTATCCAATCCGCAATCCGCTGCTTATGTCATCGTTGCAAAGAGGGAAATTATTTCGATTCCCCTCATAAAGGAAACCCACGGTCCACAATACATGAATGTATTTACCTTTAGCTGCAGTGAATCCAATTGATGTTATTCCGATTACAAAGAGGAGAGTTACTGCCGGGATTTTTTGCATTTTCACAAATTTTTTTTCTTTACCCACACAAACGTAACTATTTTCACATAAATTTCACAAGATTTTAAAACAAAAATGTTTGCACTGGTTCACAAATATTTGGATGGGAGAATATTTTTTTTTAATAAATTTATTTATATTTTTAATACAACAACTAAATTAGTAGAGAACAAAAAGCAAACAAACTGCACATTTATCCAGGCGAGAGAGAGCGTACTAAATCACGATCAACGATATAGTAGAACAACCGACAGGCAACGATAAATTCTGAATCTGAGATCGAAACGAACTGAAGTGAGTTGTCTTGAAGACAGCTCTTAGAAAACTGAATGTAGCATGGAGTCGGTGCAGCCAGGTAAGTAACTACAATTTTGTTGTTTTGTTTTTCGTTTTTTACCAACCACTTAATATCCAGTACGATTTATCGAGACGACAGAGGAGATGAAGAATTGCGGGAGACAGAAAAGTATAAGAAAATTGAAACCGAACTGAAGTTTAACAGGCGCACGGCCACGGGCACGAAGCACGATGGCGATCGTGTGTGGTGGTGTGGTAGAGTTTGGTGGATATGGAAGATCCCATTCACCATTGGTTTGTTAGATTTTGCTTCTGAGTCTACTTCGTTCGTTTGCTTAGTTTTGTTTTGTGCAATTTTTTTTTTTGTGCTTTTAGTCGACCGGTGGAGCTTTATTGTATTCGCAGAACGACCATATTTGAATGGGTTAGAGCTTTTCTCGCTGACAGTTGCGGTTTAGTGTGGCCAACTGTCTGCGGACGCGGCAGGAATGTAAGTTTGCGCATCAACTCTTTTTATTTTTAGGGGAGAAAAACTTACATTTTTGAGGTTTAATGCAAACTAAAAGAGTGGCTTAATACTAAAACATAAAGCTAAGGATGCTGAAGGAGACTGAATTTAAAAAGAGAGCTGCGGGTGAAGGCGAAGCAATAAGGTTAGAGTGAAGGGAGAAGACGGCTGGAACCTAAATTGCGAGGGTTGGTGTGAAAGAAGGTAGTTGTTGTAGAACGCGAAATCGACGGAGCGTCTGCAACGTCCGTGCATTTCTCAGAGGGGTGCTCAGAAATAGTCAAAATTAGTAGTTAAGATTGTTCTACGAAGAGCAAATCAAACCAGGCTTGACTTGGTTGTGGATACATAAGCTCATTGGTAAAGGAAAACCGTGTTTTGCTAGTGTACTCGAGGAAGGTGCTAACAAAAGCTATTTAGAGATTCGGTCTTGAAAGGATCGGAGACATCTTTGGGCAACTTTAAAAAAAAGGTAAGTGGTGAATTAGCTTTAAAAGTTATCTCTTCAATAGGATCAATAGGAACACTAGGAATCGAACCCACGGAAGAACTCTGGAGAAATCCAGATAGCCTCTCTGGGTAAAATTTATAGTGGTAGATAGATGAAAATATACCGGACAATGGTGGTCATTCGAATATCTCTCGAAATCTATAATATATATATCATCAATATGCAAACGGAATTTGAGCTCCCTGTCGTATAACGTCGTAAGGTCGCGGATAGATTAAACGAGGGATATACAGGTTGAGTGGGGGAAAGGTAAATTCGGGGTGGGGACTTGTGGTAGTTTCGTGAATGGAAGCAGTTTTAAGGTAACAGGTGGAAAAACGTTGTCCACCTTTGGTAAAGAAGGCTGAAGTTTGAAATATTCTGTGCAGTCAGCATATATGGCCCTTTCAAGATCTTTATAATAGTTGGGATAAAGAGAAGGAAACATAGATGGCTGCCTTGATGAATACCCCGGGATAGCCAAGAAAAAAGGCCTATAGGACAGACTCGTAAGGTTTATATTTTAGCAAAACCAATCCGAGAGAAGACATTTTTATAAACAATAATATAGGGTATATCTTTAAAAAAGTCTTTCTGAAATCCGTTGCAAGGCCGTTGATTTATTTACGGCTTTCTAAGGTACAAAGGCCTTGATTTCAACGAGGTGAGTGGGAGACCATATACTTATATATCCGTTTAGATTAGGAAAAGTAAAAGATTTGAACTAAAAGCTAAAAGCTCCGTATGAAATACTGAAATTGATTATATGCGAAAGTGTTGCCTCTGTCAAACTTACCCATCTGTAAAACAAGAGTCCCCATGTAGAACCCCTTAATAAACCCACTTTAAGTATCAAGCACGATTCCCCTGAAAAGGAGGTGGTCGTCTCGAGAAAAAAATCTCCATAAGATATTCAGTCTCGCTAATATTGAGGGGTTCTGGAAGTGCAATCACAGCTTTTTGATTCTAGCCTTCTAGAGAAGTGGGCAAATATCTCGCCTTATATTGCGCGCATAGTTAGGAAAGGACGTCAACTAACTTTAAGTGTGACACGTAAAGCTGCCAACTTGACAAACATAGCCACACTAGGCCACGAATCGGTTTGATTTGCCATTGATGTTTAAAATACTTAAAAGTATATACAACTTTGTTGTCCTATTACCATTTAATGACGTCAACAAACTGTATCCCATTCATTGTTCACGGAGATATGTATAACCATGCATTCATTTATTGGACAAAAGGTATGCAAACTGCGCAGTATCTCAACAGAAGACATCTCTTTTTATTATATTTAACTTCCCAGCATAATAGGTAATATTTTCACATATTTCGTGTCGATCCTCAGATTACGCAGCGCAAGGCTGCGTGCAACGATGGAGCACCTAGCGACAACGGACGTTCCCCGGCCACTAGTTAACTTGTGTATTTTGCACATTTGCAACAAATCTTTTATAGTCATTTTGATGGTATCGCCTCTTGTCATACCACAAGGCTAACAGCAGATTATGGTAGATATCACTGGCGGTGGACATCTCTATGGATCGCATGTGGATCTGCACATATAGCCGCAACTGAGAGAGGGAGCTGCATTTTGAATGCAAGTAAGAAAAGGAATTTAATTTAGCGTGGGATTAGCTGCTACCTGCACGATAAGAGTGTCACATTTTCTATGCAGCTCAATAGAGTAGCTATACTTTGTTAGTAGTACTATTGGTTAAAGGTATGGCAATTGCAATTATGGCTTTGGCCCCAACCAGGAGAGACAATCATTTTGGGGTTTCTTTCAATTATTTTAAAAGATAAAGCTCGTGCATTTATTGCAGTTGTGTGACAATGGGAATCATAACGAGGGATTGGAAAATGTAAGCCTGGTTTTACAACGGACAGTAAGTTCAATAATATTTCCAAAATTTCAAAGTAGACCAGGAATCAAATGACCGACAACTTCGAAGTTCGCTATATCTTTGCGGCTTCCAGAACTGAGTCCCCGAAGTGCTTTCAAGTAGGCAGTTGACAAGAAAAAAAAAAGATTCTACTCTGTAAAAATGTCCTATAAACTCAAGGGTTCCTCTCTAAACCTTTCCGGATCGACATAAAAATGGTTATCTGGTTTGTACAGCTGGCGTTTTTTTCAAAAGTAAATGTGAATATAGCTGGCGCAAGAGGTGCGAATCGAATAACACACCTCAGACGTTTGGGAGACTTAAGAACCTATTGAGCTTTGCCGGAGGTTTAACCTCAAAGCTAATATAGCACACTTACCACTACTTTTATCATAAAATGACGGACAGTCTGAAAGCTGTATAATATCAAACATTGTTTTATAAAAATGTCCATTAAACTTTGACATTTTATTTTTCCAACGAACTAAGGGGATATTTCCAAATGCTCCTTTTCAAGTTGTTCCGCATTTTTAAATGTGGTTTACTTTTGTTATTGAAATGTTGTTCATAAGTCATCATAAGCCATCCTAAGCTGAGATGCAGTTCAGCGCAACAAAGCTTTATAATATGTCCACTACTTTCCCAAGTATTGAAATGTGTGTTGCAGCGTCCGCGTATGGAAAGTGGAATATTTTTTGATAACATTTTCATAACCTTACCAACCAGGCGATTCGCATTTAAACCGCCTCAAGTCCTCTTGAAGAGGAATGCGTTCGGTGGCGAGTTCATCTGGGAATCCCAGGCCATAGAAAATTATTGTGTGAAATGGAGGAACTGCTGGCGATTCGGCAAGACTCAAGCAGAAGAATAAAATGTGAACGCAAAAGGCTTTTTGCGGATTGGGGAACTATTTGGAAATTTACGATATGTTGCGTGGTAGACACCATAATGCGAAACCGACACCTACGTCACATCTTTTATTTTTTTTTTTTTTTGCAGAACTTTAGTATTCGAAAATGAACTAGGAAGCCCGTGCCAAAGGGCAGTTAGATTAAGGCCGACATTTCTGCTCTGATGTTTTAGAGTCGGTGGCCGAGAATAAAGAACTATGAAGGGTCCACTTAACTAGTTTACCTCCTCCACCACGACCTTGTAATGGATAGACTGGACTTTCTAATTCAAGTTCTAATAGGGTATGCCGGGTTCAAACGGCAAATTGAGAAGCTCCTTCATGACAGTTATACTCTCGGATGTTTGTCAGACGTTCGCGACGTGGCGCAGTGGAAAAAAACCATAAGTTGGAATTTGGGTTTTTGCGGGACTCCAACCTGGGACCCCTCGCTTAGTAGTCCAACACACTAACCACTAAGACACTGCGCCGACGACAATCGTTAGGAATGTAAAAATTCGAATGGAAGCCTTTTTTGACACCAAAAGTGCTGCTTTTGCAAACCTTTGTGAAGAAGTTAGGTGCCCCCTTACACAGTCACTAACTTACTCAAGCGGCATGCAATTAGAGTTCGCACCCCACGAACGCCCTATGTTTATATCGTAAACAAAATCTAACACGCAATCTGAAAAGATTCCCCTGGAAATTAACTCTAATAAATGTCATCTAGCTGCCATAATGTCACTGCTTAAGTGGAACTGTGAGGAGTACGACAGCGCCCTTAAAATGTCCCCCACACCACCGTGGTCATGGGCAACACTCAATTGTCATGTTCTGTAATTAAAAAATTACAAGTATCTACTGAACTATCATGACATGCAAGACGAGAACCCTTTCTATGAGAAACAATAAATCTGCTCGGCAGTGCAGCGATCGGACGATGACAAAACTGCGCATGAGTGCCTGCGCTACTTCCGCTTCTCCCGCTCCCATATAGATGGAGGTGATAAAAATCACGACAATAACTTAATTGGCCTCCCTTCCAGAGCAATCAGACACAATTTATGCCGTGTTAACCCGGCGAGCACTGCTGCGAACGCATCCACATCTGCATCGTGTAATTGTTTTCTATGTTCGCTGGGCCAAAATCAGTGCCCGATACGATTTCCCGTGTAACCTAATAAAATGTTCCAACATTACTTCGCCTTAATTATGTTATCTTCTCACATAATGTCACTTTTTGAGCTCGCAGACAGACAGTCCGAGAAACATAACCGCGCCATCTACAGCCAATGCGCAGGTTTATGTTTATTGCCCATTGAAACGACATCTCTGTGGCGATCGTCGGATGTACACAGTGTACAGTCCAGCAGAATGGGGTAATTTTATTTGTCACAGCGGAATCTTGATCACAAATTGTGTTTTCGAGAGCGCTATGTCTTTTTTATTCTCCGAGGAGCGAGGCTTTGTGCACTTTATCCGCTGTCGCCGTCGTACCCACGTCGTACGTATACCTACGGCACACCTGAGCTGGTGGTGGTGGAGTGCGCAATTCGCATGAAGATCTCTTTGATCATTCCCTCAATCTGGCCACAGCAAGTGTTGCTGAGGGTCTGCCGTCTGGGTCTGGGTAGTTTGTTGCCCTTGCCCATATTGAGGAGTAGCGTTTGTAATACCCGACCATTTATGGTGAAACGTAGACATGTGACAACGAGAAAATAAATAAAAAATCCCCTTTAATCGAAATTTTCGATCACGACCCGCAAACAAATGCCCAGAGAAGAAAATACGACTACGATGACGGTGTTGTCCATAAAAACCCGCCCTCGTGGGATGAATTACTACAGCGGAGTTGTCTTGCCGCCATCGCTTCCGCGAGCGATACCAGATCATGCTCAACGGATAAGAGGAACGACCGACGACGTGTTAATCCGCTCTTTGTCTCAGCGCTTTCGTATAGTCAACATGAGATATGAATAACGTCTTGCGCGACCATAAAAGGACACTTGAGGCAGACGGGTCATCAAAGTCACAAAATTTTGGAGATTTTTCAGGTTGACCGCACTAAAAAGTGGCCATTAGTCAACAGTTTGGTTCATTATACCCCCATAAGGTTTTGACGACGCTCGTAATAATTGGGAGAAGGTCTTTTTTAATTAGCCCACAAAGTGGGTCGGATGAAACATAAATTTCGGCTAGAGCTACGGTCAACACGTAAACAATTATCTTACAGAGAAAAGAATGCGTATAGCTACAGCGACAGGGTGGGATGGTTTTAACTGTCAGTAATGCTATGGGAGCAGAAAAATTCACTGCGATGTCAGACTTAATAATTCCAATTGAAATATTTAGAATTTAAAATGTTCCACAGACAGCACTACTGTATGCTTAAGACCAGCGAGAACAACATAAAACGAATAACGTGCAACGTAACCCTGGGCACTCATTCCGCAATTTTTCAGACGATTATCGTCGAAACGATAGACCTCCAAAAGTAGCAAACTAAGTGCCAAAATTACGAGTTTGAGACCTTAATCCACTTAATTTTTCACAAATGTAATGAAAGCTGACGATAGTGAACAAAAATTCGGGCAGAATATAACTTCTCATGGTCATCGAAGTTTCAAAAACGATATCGTCCCGGCTATTATTGTTATACGGAATCTGCCCCCTGCACTCACAACGGAATGCCCAGAAAAAAGACGACTGGAAACCAAAAATCAAAATGTTGATGCCGATCTTGCGACAGCGGTGGATCATCAGGAGTGTTCAAATATTTTCAATGGTCTCCACAATCTGACATTAAATTAATATAGCAGGGCGAAAGATTCTTTGGATTTCAGGTCAATCATAATCGAATGCGCGCCACCCAGCAAAGCCGTAGCGCCCATTTGAAGGATGTCATATTCCACATTTATAATGTCATTGATAGGCCTATGAAATAAAACAGAAAACTCGTTGATATCTTACATACAACATTGAATTTTAAGATCTATGCGTCCTTATTGGAGAACCCTTTATCTGCCTGCGTCAAATTTTAGCGCAAGAACTTAAATTCTTTTTTTAAAAAACCTTTTTAGAAAGTTTCCAATAAAGTAGAAAAAAAATCAAAAAGAACAGTGCATTTCAAATGAATCCCATAATTTAATAATTAAAATTTCTAAAGAGAATCTTGCCGTCTATAAATCGGGTGAAGATTTCCTTGGCCAAGAAGCTTCCCATCGGGCTTTTCAAACATTTTGAAGAACTATTATTGAATTTTTTTCCTTTCCTATTTTGTAAGCTTACGATTTCGAACTAGCCACAAAAATAGTTGTTTGCAAACGCTTCGGAGCCAAACAATCTGTTGCGTTGCTGTGCTTAATGTGATAGAGTTGTTCGAAAACGGATTGACGTAAACGTCAAAATTTATATTGTATTTGACAGATTAAAAAATAAAATAATTTATGTTAAAATAAGCAATGGGGAACAGGATTTAGAAAAGTGTCGTTTAAATTTTGCATTAATCCGAAAACGTTTCACTTGTTTTGTTTATAAACGGGAAAAAATAGGAAAAAATAGGAAAAAATAATCGAAATGGAACAAAGATTCTATTCTATTCTTTTGCCTCACAACCGTATAAACATATAGCTTAGGCTGTGTGTCAATTGTTTTAAATAATGAGGACGTTGAACGTTGACGTTTACGCGTGAAATTTTTGTGTTTTTATTGGGGTAGATCGCGTCGGCTCGGCTTAGTTGACATTTCGATAGTATACCTGACGTACTAGTAGTGAGAGTGACGCTAATGTTCTTTCTGATTGTGCCCAATTTTTCTCGGATGATATTTTGACATTTATGTAAATGTTAAAATAAAAAACGTCACCATAAACTCAATTGAAATTCATTTCATTTAAAAAAAAAAACCAAACAGAACGCTTATGCTACACTTGTAAAAGAAATTTGTTGCGGATCTGCAAAGAAAAACAAGGTCAAGGACTTTATCGGTTTTTATTTCAGACATGAGACAACTGTCATTAAATATGTACAAGTACACGTGCCACTTTTCATGTCAAAATGTTGACATTTAGACTTCATTACGACGTAAATCATAGACAAACCATACTGAGACCCCCAACTCACAATCCTCTTGCCGCTGGCCCCCTCAGTTTTTTTTCAAATTCGCCATTTTGTTTTCCTATCGGTGTTATGTCAAAAAAGAATCCGTGTGATATGCAAAAACATACAAAAAATGCAAAAATAAATGCTGCCAACCTCGGCAACCGTGGGGAAATGTGAAAGAGTTCGGGAATACCACATTTTTTCATTACTGAACGCCATTGGTTAGTTATTATAAATTGTTAAAAGGCGAATAATTTGATTTGTTTGGTTAGTAAAACTATCTAAAGTTGATGTTCTATATACTAGAAACATATTAGGACAAACATGGTTGTGTATTTTCCGCTTTTGGATATCATTAACTTCTATTTCGTGTGTAAATTTTTCTTAAATAATGAAGAAAATTCGCTCAAAATGTTTTCATTTTCCCTCAACCAATCTACATTGTTAATTTTTCATGAACATTTTAAGCAAATGTGCACTTATACCTAAAAAAAAATATTATCCACACGTAACGAACAATTTCAAATTTAACGGATAAAACTCTATGAACTCTGCCAGCAACTTTGCCCACAGCGGAAGTGTCTCATATCTGCTGGGAGTGTGTTGGTAAGCAGAATTTTTGAAGTTTCGTGACATTTGTCAATACGTTTTTCTATGTAAGAATACTAGCGCACCAAATGTGTACACTTCATAAAAATATAGCTTGTAGGCTAAGTAACGGGAAATCGGCCGGAGTTGGTGGTCTCAGTATTGTCTCTGACGTAAATATTTGTTCTAAATTTGTCACTACGTGTTATCGCCTGTCAAGCGTCTGGTCACGCAAGCTGTCGCATCGCACTCACGAAAGACAAACGAGTGACCACCAAATGGCCGAAATTTGGGGCAATTTTTTTGAGAAAAAATCAATTTTTTGTTTGATTGAGATTGCTTTTCATGTTCGATTTGCCAAAAAATCAAACTTTTTTGATCTGACTCTCTTTTGAGAAATCTCGATTTTTTCTCAGATTTCACACATACTTTCACTAATACCAATGTGTATGACACACAGCTGGCGGTTATGAATTGTTTATAGTTGGAAAGATTGCTTTTTTAACTGAATTATTCATTTTTCGAGTAGGGAAACGAATCTTTATATTAAATTATTTCGAAATGTGTTGTTATAAATATGTAAAAATCAATTGAAATGGATTTCCAGTGCAAGTGAAAAAAAAACTGTTTGCGGGCAACTCGGATTTCATGTTCGATTTTGCAGCAGAAATCTGAAATCTCAGATCAAAATCTGAAAAGCCAAATCGAAAACGACATAAGTCGAAATTTTGAGAGCGAAAGCTGCCGATGACCGCAGAGAAATCATGAAGAAAAAGGCCTATTATGGTTGGTTAAATTTTAACAACGATATCGCCGAGACACGCTACCAGCTACAGTCATAGAGAGACGCATGGTTGCGTAATCACGCAAAGCCGCTGTATTTCAATTCCAATTGAGTCGAGCAATGTATCGATAAACATTATGGAAACCGAGTGCTTGGCGGGTGTCACGCAGTGATAAACTCGTTAAATATTCGCCTCGATTCGAATTCATTTTCTGACCAGAATAGGTAAACAAATCCGCATAATCAAATGCCCTTTCGAGCTAAAAGTCTATTTACATTGTGCATGCCACCACTTCTAGCTCCAGCAGGAATCATGACCATGAGGTGTACGAAGGTATTGTTCTCAATTCATCCAACAGTGCGGCTGGGTAATCTATTTGCACTGTTTCGCACCTACATTTACTATAAATAATACCGATGGTTCTTTGGTTTCATGGTTTTTGATTTTAATGCTGGCCGCGGGTGCCAGCTTACAACAACAAATGAGTTGTTTGTTTCAAATGATTGATAATTTATTGCAATGTAATCCTTTCGGGTAAGCCCTAACGTGCTACACGTGAGGTACCGTATTCTTGAGCGCTCACGTATAGTACGGTTTGTTAAGCTGGCCATTGCACTGAGAGTGGTTTGTTGGCCGGTTGGTTGACTGGCTAACAGCCGATGCATATTATGGCGAAATGTTAACTGTAGTATGGCGGTGGTGGTGGCGTTTTATTTGCCAAGCTAAGACAACAAAACGCAAGACCAGCAGCAGTAAAACAATTAGAATACAAGACGGAAACGACGCGGATCATTAATTTATCTCCTGCCGCGACACAGAACCCTCCGTTTTGTGTGTTGCATTGTTAGTTGCGGCGAGAGAACATGTATCTACCAGTTAACAAAATTGTATAGACGGACGTGATCATTCGATCGATTGAAGCGAGAGAGCACAAAAAGAAGCGGTACAACAACACAAATACGCAAAGCTTTTTGCGATTTCTTGCGCAGAATAAATGAAATGTATCTAATTGTGTGATCTGCCTTGAAGAACCGTACACTTGCCGCTCATATCTGATTCAGCGGGTCTTAAGTCGGTTTTATCTTATTAGACGTACCTACTCCATGCGGGCCTCCAATCAGGGACCACATATTAATTGCGGGTTCATCCAACTGTGGCATCGCTCCAAATCCAAAACTAATTGAGATTTATAATTCCATTTGAATTGGAATTGTGTCAACACGAGTGCTCTGTCGATCCGTTTGAAATGTTAATTATATGTTTGCGCCCACGGTACTCTCCCACTCCCTGGTCCCACTCCATATAAGTCTTTTGTTGCTGGAATGACTGCTTAATTTGTTTGCGATGTGCCTGATTGTGCGCAATCCGCGAAAGAATTACTTTGCGGCAACTCGCTTATAATAACCGACATTAATTAGTGGCTGTGTTGATGTTGCGCTGCATAAATTAAAGTCATTGTTACACGCCAAGTTGTTTTTTGGAGACATTTAAGTGGAAAAACTAACGAACGAATTAGATTAGTAGCAGATTATGTTTTAATGAGAGTAACAAGAATTTTTTTCTAACAAAAATACAAAGACGCGTCAGCAAGGTAAAGATATAGAGTAATGGCGTTTAAGTCAGCCCCCGCCAGTAGTCAGCCTCTGGAATACAAAGTATAGCGAAATGTTAATCCTTTGGTCTTTCTTCCAAGCGAAAAATATTTTTCCCTTGGCTAACATTTCTTCTGTGCCCAAAAACTTGCAACATAATCTTGGTCCTGTTTCCCGCGTAAAAAATATATGTACAGCCAGGGCCGGACCAACCATATGTGCAAGATGTGCAAATGCACAGGGCGCCAAGTTCTGGGGGCTCATTGCCAGAAAAGAAAAATTTAATTTATCTTGCGCGCACAATTTCTGCCGTTTTCATTTAAGAAAAAAGCTTGTTCAAATAAGCCCAAAATAACAACATCCATCACCCCTGTGCTGAATTATTTCTTGCACATTAACTCACATTACTTGCAATGTTGCAACTTTAAGGAGAATCTGACGCAAAGTATCGCAAAATTAAAAAGTCCCACTAGACCTTCTTACCTACATAATCTCAAAATATTCCACCCTCTTCATCTATTTATATTCCTTGCACATCCACTTACATTTTGCAAGAGAATCTAGTTCAAAGATCGCAAAACAAAAAATACCGCAATAAAAAAAACCCATTGAAAGTATAGCTTCTGAGAGACATGGAAAAGACTTATGCATGTGTGCAAATATGAAAGAATGGCGCTTTCTTTAAATCTTGCACAGGGCGCTAGTTTGGCTGGAGCCGGCACTGTGTTTTCATAGGCGCAGAAAACGATTCTATTCCTAAAAAAATAATAGAATTGATTTCGGGAAAGTGAAACAAATACTAGTCCATTTAAGGTATTTGCATTTTGACGTTATTTTTATGTTATTGATAGTTTTTTTTTCTTGTTTCTTAACTTAAAATGTTTTAAATATATTTTGTTGAATAATCAAGTGGAGGGCTGACCCTACGAGCCCTTACTGAACACTACGTTAATTTTTTTCCATAGCCGAGTATGAAAAATTAAAGAAACTTTAATCTGATGCTTGATTCTCGCGGAAATTTCGATCAATTCTCTTTGTTCTTCAGTATTCTCCCTTTACATTTATTAACAAGAAAAATGAGTGCTGACCACGGTTGCCACTTTGGTCATTTGCGTCAAAATAATTTTTTTTTTTAACTTGGTCGCTTGGTCATTCTTTTTTACACCCTGGTCGCTTTTTCTGAAGAAATAAAAAAATAAACACAAACTTGTTGCAGCCATAATTATATCCATAGATACAAAATTAATGAATACTCACTCACACGTCACACTATATAAAATTTAACGTAAAATCTCTTATAAATGCAAAGCTTCTATATGAAATATAAATGTAAAGCTATTATAAATATAAAGCTCTTATAAATACAAAGCTTTTAAATGAAATATAAATGTAAAAGCTTTCTTCTGGGAGTATAAAAGTCACCACAGAAGTCAGCTTACAGTCAGTTAAGTTTTGGTATGAAAATAAAGTGCTGCACTTCAAGGCCATACCTAGAAGGGTTCACTGTGTTTTTTTACCATAATAAGGTGAAGAAAGTGTCGAACGAGCTAGGCGATTCCTGATTCTTCCTCTCTTTTTTTTACTTACGTCAAATAATTTCAAATTCAAAATAAAAATAAGTAAAACGAACTACCGACGTCTTTTTTTTTAATAGGGGAAGAGACATTCGCTCTACAAACTCTAATTTTCATGTTCTCATGAAATTGAATGCATGGTTGATGATTTTCTTTCATCATCTTATCTAAACGATGCCTAAGTATGTTTAGGTAAACGCAGTACACTGCATTACCCGTGCACGACGACTGAATGCACTCATTTTCTTCATTTGATTTTGACAAAGGTATTTTGGTAACTTTTTACTGTGTTTGGTGGCTTTTTTTTTTAAATTTTGGTAAAAAGTTTTATTTTCAAGTGGCAACCGTGGGGCTGACTTTATGAAAGATACGGTTCGTTTGAAATTTCTCCAGTTGTCGGCCCCACTGTTCGTATGAAAATGTGTAAATTAAATTGGGGCTCACTGGATACTTACATGGCCGACTTCTGGAACTAAGGGGGCTGACTACTCCAGAATCATACCTACTTCTTTAATCTTTAACCGCCCGAATATTTGATGCGTATCAACAAGAAATTTTTGGTTGATAGAAAATTTTATGAATATCAATTTTTTTGACAACCGTAATACCAAGTTTATCGATAAAACTATTCACAATAGATCTTAAATCTAATACAATTCACAATTCATCAAAAATTTTGATAGGTTGCTAACCATAATACCGATTCATTCATTTTGTTGATATGTATCAATTATTGTCAAATATCGTGTTGATATTTGATAGCCATAATAGGGCTGTTACTTACTGTTAAAATTTTAATCTCGAAATGGGGGTTGAGGCATCATTTTAAAAAAGATTGCGTGAAACCCTACTAGCTATTTTCACTTCTATATCTAGCGAAACGATGCAACTTAAAAAGACTTGCGATGCATGGGCTTTCATCTTTTTAAAACTTAAGAAAAGATGCCACAGAGTTTTATGAATCTCCTATGGGCTGCTAATCGCTGAATCAGTCAATCAGGACAAACTCTTTTATATAGGTGCAAATTGGCAAAATGGGTCTTCTGTCTTGTCTGGTTGTCACAAATTCGTGATAAATTAAATTTCCGATGGATTTTTTTATTTTAAAACTTCGAGGCAAATCGTGTGCTCGAAAGCTGACTTCAGACCAGTAAACCTAGTACCTCGACACATAACATATACCAAGAAGCCATCTACGTTCCACATTTGACTACTAGGGTACGGCCAAAACAAGCAATCAAGCGGGAGGCGTATTTCCCATCGCTGGACATAATATATAATCAGTATATATGTACATATAGCTGCTTTAAAAGAAAAATAACGAATACAAGAAGGGCGAAAACAAAAAGATTTAGGGCTACAAAAATAGAACCAAATCCTGCAAAAGCTAACTACTTAGCTTACAGACTTAAAATTCGATAACGCCCACAAATATAGAATAATCTTGTCAATCACTGCTTCTGCGAGTTAAAAATGCAAATATGAACGCCTTCCGTAATTTTGAGCAAAAAATCGTCCGAATGATTTTCTCAGGAGTTTGGTAAAACAAAGTAAAATAAATATGTAGAGGAACTCACCTTTATGTCAAATGCAATCCAGATATGTGTAGCATAGCTTTAAGTTGTAAGTATTCCTTCTTCAACTTTTAGTATAATTCACTGTTTCCGCTCTTCCAAATAGGTATATACCGGCGATTGGCAATTGGCGAATGCTATTTTTGTAAGCTAATTCTATGGCCGGACGTCTTAAATGCGTTCCAATTAGCTATATACTTTTTTCTTTCATTTATTCATTTCGACTGGATAATTCATAAATCTCCTTTCAAATAATAAGCAGGTATTCAAGCAATTACAAATTTTATTTACTTTCAATGGTTGCTGGATTTTATTCCAAATCAGTTATTCGACTACACAGTAAGAGTGTAATAGTTTGGGAAAGTGTGTTTTTGACTGTGAAAAGGTTTTCTTAGTGTGATCTTGAGCGTCTTGTTCGCACATGTAAATCTCTGATATAATAATAAGCTAGATGTTGGTTTTAATGTTATTGAATAATTACTACAAAATAAACGTAACACAGACTCATGGGAAAGTTTGTCAATGGAGTAAAATAAATTTGTTTTAATTCAATGGATGGACATAAAGAGATGTTTTCATGGCGACTTTATTGAGAATATTTGGACTAGATCAGCCAATAATTGTGATTGTAAACATTCAATAATTCCTTCAGGCAATAAACTCAACGTGAACCAGTCAGTAACTGAGTCAGTGAACATCAAACTTGTATCTAAATTCCATGTGTCGATTGCCCGAAGATAGAATTTCCAATTAATTTCATACGTAAAATCTCCGAATAACACTGGCATTAAGTTACTCCCTTAAAAGAAAACCGTAGGCAAACACTCACTATACGATCATTCAATTAATATCTAACAGCCAACATTCCAATCAGGAAAAGCAAATCAATAAAATCGTATCTAGCGCCAATTAAACGTATTCATGGATTCTTACTAACTGCAATTTTTAAATGCTCATTCTGGCAAGTCGAAGAAAGAACGCGGCTCTTAAAAATGACATGAACCACCCACTTCCTCTTTCCCAAGAAGATAACCACTGAATAAATAGCAGGTGTAGCGGCTCACTATACTAGCCGCATAGTGTATTCAATTTAAGCATTGGAAATCAATTTGAATTTTTAATACCTACCACAGATTATTTTAGTGTCTGTTTACATAAAATCACCAGTCGTTGTCGCCGTCATCGTCCACACCGTTAAAACGTGTGAGACAATGTCCGTGCAGATATTATACCTATATAGCATGCATATTGACTTCTAATATAATACCCAGTGTCTCGTATCTTGGATCTCGTTTTACTATCGGCAGTGCATTCCTCGGGAGGTTTCTCACTAAAAAGACACTCGCTTACTCCGTCGAGTGAATAATTTGAACAAATCGCTGAAACGTGACTCGTCCACTTGGTTGTACTTCTGTACTTGATATTGTCATGGTTGTGAAAGAATTTAAATGTCTCTTCGCCATGGCAAGGTAACAAATAATTTCTACACTTAATTCCTAGAGATCAGATATCTTTTATTATATAGTGATGACATTTCTATATTTAACATTATGCTTTTGAATTAAATCAATAATCAATAATCAAATATTGCTGCAGTTTGTCAGGTAGATACATGGTCTCAGTTCAGCTCTACTTTTAGCAAGAAAAACGCTAGGGAAAATGTCATGTTGCCACACTTAAATATTCAAAATCCGCCTATTAACACTCCAACGGGTTTGACAAAGGGTGATCGAACTTATCACTTTTACCTTAGCGTGCTTAAATTATTTGTACAAAATATAGAAATAAAGATAATACCCAAGTGTCAAAATTTACCATGAAAAAGTAATCAAATAATAGGTCTATTCTCATACTTTCCCGAGCTAAGCACTAAAAATCTGCCAAACTCAAATACTTCGAGCTACTTTGAGATACTTACATCCTTGACATGAAATAAATCTGTATCACCGCCAAATTTTCTTTATTTGCACAGATTGACAGATTCTATTTTTGTGCGCAGTTGATTTTGAAGACGGATTTTACATTTGTTTCTTGTCAACTTTGTGAATTTGACATATTTATGAGTGCCTACCGGTTTAAGTTCATTGAGCTGTTTTGAGCCAGGAGAAGAAATGTTCGTTACTCGTTAGTTTGCTAATATTCTCTTTTTCTGACTTTTTGAGAACTTGTATGGACTTTTGTCTTGGCGATTGCGTTCGATTTAAACCGGTTACGCGAATGAACGTAACATAAAATAATTCATAGATTTCATAAAACTGGTGGATTAGCTGTTAATGTCAAGTTTTGCCACGTTAATCTCCGTCATAACCATCTATTCACTCTTTGGACTACTTGCGCTCTGTTATTATAGGAGCTGAGAGCGACTGTTTTTAGTTATCAAATGAAAGAATAACGCATAGAATATTAGGCTAATGGAAAAAATGTGGAAGGTGGAACGGCTGTCAGTTTCCATAGTAGCAAAATATATATATACATCGCGATGAAGTGTTTATGTTACAATTTCCGCGAAAGTAACAAAAGAAAGATATCGATGCTGCCCATTACTAATATTCCTATATTAAATAGCTTTTTTTTTTTGAATTGTTTATTGTTGCAACATTTTACTAAGTGTCGTCCTTCCTGTAGGAACACAAAATGTCCATTCTCCATTCAAAATAGTTCCTGTGGATATTCTGTTGATAAAATTTTCGTTTCCTGCCAAATAAATAAAATTAACTGATGTTTAAATGTTACCACCTTAAAGACTTGAAGCTACCTAGAATATTAATTTGTTGAAACACTTCACTTAATTGCATTCATGGCAAAACGCTTTTGTAAATCAACTAACTGTGTAATTCAACCTTGACACATTTGTCACACGAATAGACTTTATTTATTTATTTATTTGATGAACGTTTTCTGAGATGGGACATACAAAAATAAAACAACTGCAGGCAAGAGTAAACAAATTTGATATTTGAGTGAAAATGTCGTCGAATTATAATGCCATAATGTTTGTTCTGCTGATTCTTTAGAAGTGTTATTGGAAATCAAAACAGTGACTGAGTGAGTCAGAGAACTAACACTTTTTTGGATCATTTCAATTGTAGCTTTCACTAAGCTTTTAATTTTTTTATTTTTGAAATGCCGCTGTTGAGAAAAAAAATATTGTTTTAGTCAATGATCTGAATCTTATTGAGGTAAAACGACAGCACTGTAAATCATAGTGGATCTACTACATTTGTATAGAACTCACACGTATTTATTACTTTTATATATTTTTTTAAGCTAGTTAGTTCGTGATAAAGCTGCCCGTTGCTGGTGCCCAAAGTGGTTCATTTTACTTGCTGAATATATGGAAATGTTAAATATGTTACCTACATTTTCGGGCGCAGGGACATAAATCCACTATGGACTTATGTCCCACTTTGGTGGGCCATAAGTCCATAACTTAATTTATGGATTTGTGTCCCATCTGACATGTTTTGTTTTTAAAGAAATGCTGTACCTGTTGCACGCATAAACTTCTCTTAACTCTGTTGCAAAATTGAAGACAATATTTTAAAAAAATATGTACAAACGGTTTTACGTATTTTTCTTAAGTTAGTTTAATTATTAATTATAATTATTAATAATATATTGCCCATTCTGAACATGTAAGTATCACTTCCATGAAAGGCGAATATTTTTTTAATGAGAATTAAAGAAAATATACCAAAATCGTATTTTACTTAACTCTTCTTTTTCTCAAATTTTACTTAATGTTTCTTTTCAAATTTAAATAGAAACGTTAAGTAAAATAAGATTTTGTTTATGAGAATTAAAGAAAATAAAAGTAAAAATTCGCGCGAATTTTAAGTAAAATTTGAGAAAAATAATAATAAATAATAAAAAATTCTTGCCACGTTTTCCTTTAGAATTATTAGAATTAGAATTAGAATTATCTTTTGTTATTTAATTACTTTATTATTACCTATTTCCGTTTTTATTTTAGTTACGTTGGTTTTTTTTTTGTTTTTTTTTTTTTTCGTTGAAATAAACGTTTAATTGTATGAGACGCTAATGTGTTAAAAATTTGTGTTTTATTTCATAGATACTTTATAAAAACAATTGTGCGTTTTGTGTAGAGACGCTAATGTGTTAAAAATTTGTGTTTTATTTCATAGATACTTTATAAAAACAATTGTGCGTTTTGGACTTTGTTTTCTGATATCTTCTTCTGGTTGGAATTATGTCCCATCTTCGAAAAATAAATTATGGACTTATATCCCACTTAAATCCTAATGGATTTATGTCCCCTGGACTTATGTTCCTGCGCCACATTTTCGAGCAGTGTGTAACTCTAAGTAATATTTCTGTGAGTTTCTTTCTTTGTTCGGCTTTTTGCTTATAAATGTAGCTCTTTTGTTTTGGAACAGCTTAACATCCCTTTTCGGGTTACCATGCTTACACAGGGATAAGTATGATGTTTATTGGCACTATCTGACACAATCGACTCGCTGCGTCAATAATCCAAATGTTTCCTCTTTCCCGAAAGAAAAAAAACGGCATTTCTTCTAAACCCTACAAAGTCTCCATGAACACATTTCCGCAACGTATAATGTCCTCATAAAAGTCATATTGTATGGCTCGGATACAGGCTAGTTACATTTTCCTGCGAGCATACGCTCCTAAACCGAGTGCAACAACATAAAACGTTTGATATTATCACTAGATGTCACCTAGATGGATATCCATTTGGAGACTGCATCTAACTACAAGAGTCGCTCTGCTTCTCTCCCCAGCACACGGGCTTGTCAGTGCAATCGTGAATACAATTTGAAACTGCACATTCAACAGCTGGCTATTTATGGTTCCACAATCGTCAGCCAATGTATGCCCGATATAGGGTACCGCGGTGCCATATACGAGGTCATACCCTGCACAATAGGGTTATCATTAAATCATAATGCAAACTGAAATATATCAAGTGATACTTTCTTTGTCAGGCGCGCCGTTGTGAAAGTCGCGCAGAGAAAGATAAATTTCAATTATTTAGCATACCGACGAAGACGTAGTTGGTACGAGTACATCGTGCCGTACACTTTGAATGCGCTTTTGTGTGTGTGTCGCTGGAACAACAAGTTTGGCACACATTTTCCATTTTTTTCAACCCGAGTTACCGAACTCAAAGTGACCGAACAATTGCAGATATTCACTGATTACCATTTAAAGCGCCTTCGCCTTCTAGGCCTCTTGCATGGCTCACATGCGGTAATGCATTCTTGCGGCTGGATTGCCCAACATTTTTCGATGGAGTGTCGGTTGGTCGACACTGGGGAAGTGTGGTGGACTGTGGCTTTACCCAATTATACCTCATCCTGGATGGAATACTTGGCAAACGGTTATCCGGGGTTTTTTGCTTTTGTTTTTGCATTCTCTTAACGATTTCAAAAATGTTTATCATAATGATGTCAAAAGATGGGACGCACGAGTTTGTAATTGATAACCAAGTCGGAGCTAGAGCCGCAGCCCGGAGGTGATAATTAAGGAGATCCTGGAGAAGTGCTTTTAGCAGGGAGTCTGTAATTATTGATTCGATTAATTGCGCACGGCTTTGGAAGATATATCCGTATGCGTATTTACCCCTTTAGCTGGCTCTAGGGCTTAGTAAATAATAAATAGGTAGTAACCAATAAAGTACTATTAATATAGAGGAGACACAAAAATATGCTCACACCGCCAGATATCAGTGGCGCTTAAATTAGAGTAGGTACCCAGTTTCAAACTTTTTTGTTTTCTAGACTGACGGCATTGGAGTCGTTCGGATACCTATAGTTCATGTTAAACGTCAACTAAATTTGTCAGGACTAGTATATGAAAGCTTCGCCCAGTCAACTTAAATTGTTTTTGTATTCCCGCAGTTTATTTTGAATTTTGACATTTCGAAATGTCAACTGAGAATATGCATGCTGGATTTTATTGACTATTCACGTAACCAATCTGAGCCAATAAAAACAGAAATACTTACATCAAATCAGTCAGCTGTCAGACTTAATAAAAAGGCGCAAATAAAATCAGTTACTACTGACTTTCTTCATTTGAAAGCACTGGTAAGTTTGAAGCAAAAGCTACACGATCATAATATTCATATGTAGTTACCTGTATACTATGGCAAACAAAAACAAGTATGATTCTACGAAAGCTTGAACAAAATTGAGCTTTACCTTACTTTCGGCTACTACTGTACCTCAGAGTCAGAGAGAGCAATAAATAGACAGCGAAAGCCAAACAAAAATAATGGTGTCGGTGTGTGTATCATTCCCTTAGTTTATTTAAAGTGGCTTCAATTTCTATATCACCCACACAACTCTGATATGTCCGGTCGGCACACCTCCAATCCAAATAACCGAATTAGTTTTCTCTTTCTAACTTTGCCAAGTTTGTGATTGGCTCGTCATGTGGTATAAATAGGTTTTAATAATTTTACAGCCAAAAATAATACAATAATACATCACTGAAATAGAGATGTGAGTGCAGCGCTAACGTTGTGAGTTTTAAGTCAATTCGTATATTTTTCCACCAAATAACTCCAAACAAAATTCTTTTCAAAAATTTAGCAATCTATATAAAAGTATAGATATAAAACATATCTAGCCCATAACTCGAGACCGGCTCGTCATTCGTCGGATTTGAGCTAATTTAATTTTCGTTGTGTTTGTCTCCGCCCAAGGAAAGTAGGTATAGGTAGGTACATACCGCGAGAAAATTGGAAAATATTAAAGTAAAAACGTAAAAATTTATTTCGTATATACGTGGAATTTTCTCTTTTTATAATTCTGATCGTAATAAAGATCTGCCTAATTTTGATTATTTGGGAAATTTTCTTCAGGAAAATCATTTTTTGTGCTAGGTAATTTGAAATTCGATTTTCGGTATAATTTGTGAAACGTTGATTATTTATTTTTGGTATCTCCAATATACAGAATTTATTTGCGGAAGAAACACATTGTTTCAACGTAACCTCGAGTTTAAGAACATTGACAGCGCTTTTATTCGACACTCATAGCAGCTAAAATTCTGCACTGTCCAAGCAAAGCACTTTGCGAAATGTAAGCGGGGCTTTAGATAAGAATAACATATTCAAGCAAAAAAGTTCCTTAGCACGGGCAAGAACGGGACGGTGCAGCTAGTTTATAAATAAAAAGCAAAACAAGTTTCAATATTATTTTAAACTATGTTTCCTATCTACAGGGTGTCCGCCGGGAAGGTATACAGTATACTACTTTGTTTTGCCGCCATTTTGGTAAGGATTAGTCTTGACAGTTCGTATTTGGCAGTCGTGAAGTAGACACGTCGCAAATTTATTATGGAAAAATATTCGATAAACCAACGTGTTTTAATCGTTAAAACATTTTATCAAAATCAATCATCGATTACCTACTGTGACTATGACAAAGTTACGTGAAATTTTTGGGAGGCACATTTTCATTTGAATGGATATGTGAATAAACAGAATAGTCAGTTCTGGGCAATGGAAAACCCTCAAAATATTCATCAGTCACCTTTGCATCCATTAAAAGTTACAGTCTGGTTTGCAATTTGGGCAGGAGGAATCATTGGACCTTACTTCTTTGAAAATTTAAACGGCGTAACGGTAACTGTGAATGGGGAGCGATATCGTGATATGATTGAAAACTTTTTAACGCCACAACTTCATGCTTTGGGATTGATTAACATGTGGTATCAACAAGACGGTGCCACATCTCATACAGCCAGGATTACAATGGAATTACTGCGAGACCTCTTTCCACAACAAGTTATTTCAAGAAATGGTGATGTTGATTGGTCTCCACGGTCGCCTGATTTGACTGCTCCGGACTTCTTTTTGTGAGGATATCTGAAAAGCAAGGTTTATGCAAACAAACCAGAAACGCTTGAGCAACTCAAACAAAATATTCGTGATGAAATTAATGAAATGCCGTGTGAAATGTGTGAGAATGTAATGAAAAATGTGCTCAAAAGGGCTCGCATTTGTGAGACTAACAGAGGCGGACATTGACCTGATATTGTATTCCATACATAACTGCCGATATTAAATAAAACATTTATCAATATAAGATCCATTCTCTTTCATTTAATCACAAATTATAAACAAACAATGTAGTATACCTTCCCGGCGGACACCCTGTATTTCGTTTTATAAAATCACAAACAATGAGTTCTTTTATTCAAGTTAGTTTCATTCGACGTCTTTGATAATATTAAAGGAAGAGTCCCTGACGATTCGCCGAAACCCAAGCGGCAGAACTAAATGCATACAAGACAAAACTCCGTTTCTAAGTCGAAGTAAAATGGCCCATATTATTTTGGTACTTCTTGCTATTGCCATTCCGATAAAAGGATAAAGAAGGCATTTTAAACAAAACATAATAAAAAAAAACTTTTTCAAGAAATTCGTGAGTTCGCATCTTATGTGGCTGACGTATGAAAAGTGACATTACCGACAAACCTGCGTTTAGGTTACATCTTATCCAGACGAATCTAGTCGACCGGAGATAACTACATTTTTGAGTGTGACAATTGGCAGACTATACTCCATATATGGACTGCTATTAAAATGTCAGTTCCATAGAACCTCTGTCCAAAAATTACGCCAACATAACTAGCGCTCTTGGTTCAAAGCGAATAAAAAGTTTAACAAAATGCCAACCATCTTGGAATTCTCCATAGAATGCAAGAGACACCTATTGGGTGTTAGTAGATTTGCTAAGTAAAACGGTTGAAATCGAAATTGTTGCGGAATGTTTTACAATAGATGGCGCATCGAAAATAGATAGATAGTCTTTATTTTCATGTTCTGTGAATTTACAATCATGGTGCTATATAAAGTATGTTATACAGCTTGGCTTATTAGCCGTCTGCAGTTTTAAACTTTAGATACATTAACATTATAAAAATATAAAAAACATAAAAAAATAAATAAAAAAGAGAGCATACAGTCATTACAAATTAATTTTGAATCTAAGCTCTTAACATAACAAATTAAATAATGTAATAGTAAAGAAGAATTGACTTCAAGTGTGCTATTAACTCAAATGAAAAGAAAACAAATTTTAGGTTTACAAAAATGGAATATCTATATATACATATTATTATTGAAAAGAAAAGGATTGCAATTAAATAGAAAATAGATTAAGAGGTTCCATCTGTATGAAAGTGGGCTTTTAGTTTGACTAAAACAAAAATAAAACGAGATTTACAGCGCTGCAAAAGAATTTTGATAGTTCATAGCATGAACGACAAATCGAGTAAGCAATCTCCACCCACTCCTCCATTAAGAATTTGAGCACTTTCTTCAAACGATAAAAAGCTTTTGTCGAAGTAAAGTCTACGGATTTCCTGAAGAATCGGGCAGAATGCAAGGAAATGAAAAACGTCTTGATCAAGGTTGCGTAGTGGACACCTGGGGTTTAAGTCGCTCCAATCCGGTCTGGAGTTCAGCTCTATCATTTCTGTACGAATTTTCAAAATCAAGCTCATTTCCAGAACTGATAGCGAATTGCTTGTTCCCAAGGTAAGATTAAGCTGCCTATAAACTGATTTGGTCGATGACTGTTTAGCTCTATCCAAGCAAAGCTTAAAGAGATTGCTGTCAACAGCAGAAATGCAATCGTGTAGAATACTTCTCCACTCCCAAACGTTGTTCTCATTCAGCTGAAAGGATATATTATTTGTCGCATCGAATATGTGGTAGTTCGAATTGTAAGCAATGGATGGAACCAAACAAATTTTAATAAAAAATCGTATTATAATGCATTTATTGCCACATAATTTGCACAATTTACGTATATTGATGGCGAATGAGTTTTTTCTGTTGTTTTCCACCATTTTTTTTTTAAATATTATAAGCATATGCAATACTTTTTTTGCATATAAATTTAAATCAACAAAGCTTTCTGGTTTTACAAATTCTCAAATGATATTTTGGATAGGTTCATAACTCTGGAAGATGTACTGGAGACTCCAAATCATATGAACGATGCAAAGGCTGCAGGATCGGATGGAATTCTCTCCGAATTTTACAAATGTAGGACAGGGGAGTTATTCAAAAAACTTACCAACTTGTTGAACTTACAAGATGAAATGTATTCTAACCTTTTTTTGGCTTCAATGTATTTCAAAAAAGTCATTTTTAAATTCTAATTATTTCTTATACATTATTTCGGCTTCTTATAATTTATTTCCAGTTTATACCGATCTGAACCAAGAGTGCTAGTGCTCTAGTGTTGGAGCCAACGTGAAGTCGGCTACTAGCAGTCCATATATAATAAATTTATGATTAGATTGACCACCGGCCGAGGTATAGAACGAAACAAAAAACGTCCCCACCAGCGTTGCCTGTCAATCACTCCATATGTCTTTTCGGTTAAAACAACTGATATGAAACATCCCCGCATGTATACGTCAACGCCACCTCTAAACCAACCCACTGTGTGCGCAATCATAATCCGCAGCATAATCTTTTCTTCGCGTTTCTTGCCCATGTCGTCCTGGAATTCACTTTTTCCCCCGAACTTGGTGGTGACATTCCCACCATCAGCTATCGAGTAACCCTTTATGGCAACGCAATGCGTTCTCAGGCGATTCCAGACCGATCCAACATTCATTTCCAATTAACCGATAATGCATTTGCTCGCACTCGCCAGAAACCGAAGCAGCAGGTACCTGCGTACGAGCCACTATACGGATGCAAGAGTTAAATACAATTTTTCCGCCATTATTCACCGCATGGCGAACAATTGATGTTGTCTTGCCATTTGTGGATTATGTCAAATGCTTATGCTATGCGAATGTCTCTTGTTCTCTTGCAGCGCGCGGTCAGCTGCGGAATACGAAAATTGGATAACAATCCCGGGGGGATATCTCATGTGGATTGGATTGTTGGTCCCCTGGCTGGTTGGGTTGCATGGGCATTGGGCTCGCTTTTCCCTGAATTCGGTTTGGTGAGTTTTTGTTTTCGGATTCGGACCAAGCTCGCTGGCGACGAGACGACGACAGATATGTCCATGAGCGGTGACTTTATGGATTGATTACTGTTGTGTCAGCGTGATGTAGTTGGTGTAAGACGAAACGTTGAGCTCGGTGCGAGCTGCAAAATATTGCTTATGGCTTTGGGATGTGGGAAAAGTGCTGGTTTTCGTTTTTTGTTTGTCCTCTTATGCGAGCTGGTTTGGAACGCTTTTAGTTCTTACAAAGTATGCACAGCCCATTGGTATGCGTGTACTCGCGGCGACTTGGCCTGGAATGTGATCGTGTTTTGAGTAAAGTGCTTTGAGCACTACAGGTTATTAAACTAAATAAATGTTTTTCTGTGATTGCTGTCCATTGTACTGATTTTTGTTGCCTTATTTAGGAAGCAGGGCTAAGAGAACACTGCGAGGTTGATCTAAGCGCAGTCTAACTTGTGGGCCATTAAAAGAGCGCATTTTGTTTTACATGTTGCGGATAACCGTACTCGTTACTTTTGTATCGTTACTATTGCATCTATTTTAAGGCTGTTTTCGCACATAAAATAATATGATGTGTTACTTTTGGAGTTGTGAGTCGGCGTAGGTATTGCCTGCACTTAAAGCTTGTGGTGCTGTGGGTATGTACCTATTTGTATCCAATAAAGTCTGCTGCAGTTGTCTTGCCTTCCAAAATATACATATGCTGTCATGGTCGGCATATACGTTGCCTCTTTGACATTGGGTCCAATCCAACAACTATTTTGAAAAATAGGCAGTTTCTCTCTTGTTCTATAAATCGATAGCTCCGTGCAAAAACAACCTAAGTGCACTTAGTATAGTGTTTTTTATGTGTACGTTAAGAGTCCCCATATCGTGCTTTTATTTTTTAATTTTTGTTCATGCAAATAACCAAAAACCTTGAAAGCAGAGCTAAAGTTGCAATAAGCGATCAGTAATCTTTTATTTAAAAAACTTCAAACGCCTCTCCTGAAAAATAACATAGATGCACTTAGTATGTTCTTGCACGGGGCCATCAAGATGTTGCATTTAAATGCTGACTTCTTAAGAAATGATTAACATTTTGTAAACAATTACCATTTTAACATTAGCCTTTTGACTTATTCATCAAAATACCATTAATTTGGGGCAATTAAACAATTTCGAATATTATTACATTTTTTAAGGCCAAATAGCATGAAATCAATAAAGTGCTCAAATAGAGTAGGCTTTGGCTTTTGAGTTTGAATTTTCAATGAGTGTACCACAAATTTTGAGTGAAATAAAGTTTTATTCTCTTTAGACAATTCAACTCAACTCGAAATAAATTCCCACCGGATTATGGAACCATTACTTCGATTATCTTTAAACCATTTCTTATACATCCACCGAAATTAATAATTTCTCATTTTTTTTCAGAAAATATCCCTAGATTTGTCTCAAACCAACAAACAAATTTCTTTAAAGAGAACGAAAACGGTGTATTTTTTGACCACAAAGCGTTTGATATCGCAATACAAATGGGCACGATCAAAAATCTAGTTAGCTTAAGTCGACTAGATTGGTTTGGATAAGATGTTACCTGAACGCAAGAACTAAATTGGTCGGTATGTAACGTCACTTTTCCTACGTCAAGCACATATAAAGGCGAATTAGTACTCAATCACAAATTTCTTGACCAGATTCGTCGGCTACCCCTCTATAAACGTCAACTACTGAAACAGAGTTCATGTGACCAACCTAAGCCGATCAAAACCGAGACACGTCAGACAGCTATCAGACTTCTAAACTACATACATACTTGACGTTCCGGGTGTAGGTTAGGGGGCAAATTCCGTATAACAATAATCCGCGGGACGATATCGTTTTTGAAACTTTCTGACCATGATAAGTTATATTCTGCCTGAATTTGTTTCACTATCGTCAACTTTCATTACATTTGTGAAAAATGAACTGGATTAAGGTCTCAAACTCGGAATTTTGGCACTTAGTTGCTACTCTTGGAGGTCCATCGTTTCGACGATAATCGTCTGAAAAATTAAGGCATGAGTGCCCAGGTTTAAGTCAATTTAACACCCGACCATTTAATCCGCATTTTTTAGTCCATATCCATAACATTCACTTAAAAACATGCATTAAACCCGCTGGATTAAAGATGTATTCAAGAGCGGATTTAAAACAATTTCAACGCGTAATGTCAAATTTCAGAAAAAAAATTAATTTTATTTTGGTAATTTGTCACTTTGAATTTGATTTCATTCAGTGTAGGTAATCATGCTGAAATTTCTGTCGAATCGTCAAATTTAGTATCCAAAATGTTTCTTTTTTCAACCGGAAATAGTTCCGAAAATTTAACACATCGTAATCGTCGACGCAAGCCCGCGTGTACATTCGATATATTCGACGACGAGGGCGACGTTGATTTACCATCAGCTGCTGTTTAATCGGCTCTTTGACAAATTCGTCTTCTGACGACATCAACATTAATTACGTCCATTTCACGAATGAAGTCCTTTTTTTTTAGTTTCTTGACATTTTTTTCTATTCCCCTTTTCTACTTTTCTTATTTCTTGCGCCCTGGGAGCGAATACTATGAAATTGAGTTTTAACCCGAGTTAAAGAAGTAGATACTGAAACTGGTTTTCGGGGTGCAGTTTAAATTCAATCCGATTAAAGTTAAAAAACTGGGTTTATATTCGGGTTTAACGACTGAATATTATGGGCTTGGATTTAATTTTTGGGTTAAGCTCACTTAAATCCGGGTGTACAGTTTAATCTAGATAAAAGTAAGTAAATGATATGGCCGTAAGTGACAGATAAAAATCTTTTAGGGAAACGAAACGGATTTTCGATGACTGTAGAGAAGTTTTGCTAAAAAATATTCTGAACAGTAAAAAATTAAATGTAAAATAGAAGAAGAAAAACTTTAATAGATTTTATTGTCGTTTTCCATTGGTTTCACTCGGGGATCCACTCATTCTGAAATCCATTGGAGCAGCAAAACTGCTTCTGAAAGAATTCACAAAAGTATTGATGAAATGCCAAAAAATAATCTACGGCTGCTGTCAGCTGTTTTGTATAAAATACATACGTTTTATAAATTTAAAAAAATAATAGATTGGTTTGAAGTTAGTTTTATTTTGAGTATTGGGCAAAAATAAAGAATATACCAATACCACTACACAACAAGAAAAAAAAAGGTCATAAATAAAAGCTTTAGTAAGCAAGAGCGATTTTATTTTAATGAGTTCCTCTAGGAGGGGTAGCTAGGATCTGAATTGTTTGATTCGAATTTTCGAAGAAAATTATTTTCACAGAACAGCAGTTTTCTGTGACACTTATCCAAAATGTAGTTAGAATTTTAGCTAAGGTTTGAAGAAAAAACCACTTTGGTAAAACAGATAAAAATTGCATGTTGTACAAAGGAATTGCAACTAGCCTACAAAGTGATTATAATTTGTTAACAGAATGTTGGCCGATCAATAGGTAAATTAAATCCTTAATGATCTCTGCAAACCAAGGTTTGGGTTTTAAGTAGAGCAGAGAATTGGAAAATAAGCATATATGACGCACAGTAGTAGAATGTACCAGATTTACCATTTTCAAAATTGATTTGTATGAATTGATTCGGTCCACACAGCAAAATAAGTTTTCGTTCCGACATATTTAGTCCTTCCAAACCGCGGTAGAAGGTGCAATAAGGTTGTATCATTTATGCAAATCACTTCGCATGTGTGTGCATATTTAGTGATATTTCTGTATTTCTATTTCTATGTTGTATAGAACTTTCTAACTATCGTTGCCCAAATATTCGGCTGCCAGATTCTCAAATGGAGCTGCTTCCATTCGTCAATTCTGTGTGCTTGATTAGTTTCTTGAATCTTATTTGACAATTGCGCATGTTTAGCCAGCAATGATTAAAGCCAAAAAATCATTTTTTCCAAACGATTAGAAAAAGACATCCAATGCAGGAAATTTTCAAGAACAAACAAATCGCTTCTCTAGCTTGCATGCTCTATTTCCAGGCTTTCTATTACTCAAAACACTTCTTAGAATAAATTGTATTTAAGTTTAGTTATTTACCCCAAAAATTAAAAAACTTGAAAATTTCGAAAAAAAATAGTCCAGGAATGGTTTTTCTTAAATATCTCAATCCGAGTCGTTTCAGTACAAGGAATTTGAAATTTCCATGAGTGGATAGTCACATTTCAGAGTAAAAAAATGTATTTCTCTTTAAACAAATTTGAGTGCAATATTCCACTCATAAAAAAACATCCTGCCGTATGCAACAACCACAATTATGAACTCACATTCGGGGAAATAATCCAAGAAACGCACCAATTTCAGCAAATAGGGGAATTTGTCATTTAGCTTACAACAAATTTCCTTACCAGTTTTATAAGTCTTGCTAGTCCCGATTTTAAAATTACGGAATCTCACAATTGCGTGTTTGGTTGTGGAATATGAAAATGCCCTTTTTATGTTTCATTTTTGAACTTGCTCATATTAATTTAGATTATATGAACTAGATTGTGAGCTCATAAAATTCTACTTGAACACTGAAAATATTTATGAGTACATACCTAGCTCGAAATCAGATTAAAAAAAAAAATAAAAAATTGCTGACACTATGGCGGTAGCAAACTGCCAAACATGTCGAGCAAGGCACCAAGCCCTTAAAATAATGAATTTGAAAATAACTTGGCACAAATATTTCAATATCCATTTCACAAACCCTTTCCAAATAAATTTCCCTGCGGGGTACACCAACCAAACCGCTCAAACAATCACTTTCATCAACCATATTATCCAAGCATGGCCACCAACCAACCATATCGTAATTTATTTCCCCTCCAGAGCAGATATTCCAATCATCAACCATGTAACATACCTGTCGTGTAATTCAGCACCAAAATTGAGAGCATTCAAGTTCCAATGAAACTTGTTCGTCGAACAGGTTTCTTTCCAAGCTAAATTTGGCTGAAAAAAAACATTTAAAAAACAGCGATTCTCTTTCAGAAGAGAATGAGAATAATTTTTTGGCTTGCATTTCGAAGGGGGACATACACATCTACACGCGATCATATATAAAACATCCAATATGTGTTTGTGAAAGAATTGAAGCATGAGTGAAACATTATTTCGATCTGCATGTTCTGTAATTAATAGAGCTGGGAAAATTTCTTTTAAATTGTGATTCCCGAAAACGAGTAAATTCTACATTTGTGTTATCGCCTTTCCAGTTGTCCTTCCGCAAAATATTTCGCAATTCGTACCACGGTTACGCGTTAAATAAACCCGCATTGCAAAAATAAAAAAAGAACTTCGCTCCGATAGAGCAAAGACAAAGAATACAAGCCACAAGTTAACGTGTTACAGATTTTACCAAAAAAAAAAAAAAAATATTTATATATATACGAAGCTGAAGCAAAGAAAATAGAAAACAATTTAGAACTTTTTTTTTTTTCTGTGCAATTTTGTGATATTTTATTTTATACCTACAAAAGCTACACTATGAAACGTCAAATCACAAGTGCTTCGCCATCTCGAAATTAATATATTTCGCTATACATACGCGTACGCGTATATAAGTATATTTGGCCAACGTTCCGCATATGATTGGTGTCTCGATTTTGTCAAAAAAAAAAAAATAACGAAGAAAAAATTGTATTTTTGTTTAAACAAAAGTGACAAGCAGCGAGCGGAGATCTATTACGGCCGCCTGGTGCTACTGATTCGGCTGCTGGTATATCCGTATATGCTTCCGGGAAAGAATTTGTGGCGATTCTTCTTGTCGTTAATTTTTATTGTATTGTCGTCGGTGGGGTATTTTCTCGTTCGTTTAGTGCTTTTTCTTTTTGTTTTTGACGAGACTACCCATCTATTGTTGGCTAGCAGATCGTTACTGTGTCATTTTGTTAGCGGGAGAAATTCACAACCCTCCGTTGTTTATTCAGTGAGTGAGTGTTGTGTGCTAGTGTGGCTTGGGCGCCGGTGTTAGTCAGTTTTTCTATGCGAAAAATGTCTTCATCCAAACAAATGCCACCTACTCCATCAATAAGAGTACAATCGAATTATGAGGAGCTAAATATAATAGGAACAGGTAAATATCCACTGCCCCATGACAATTATTTTGTGTTCTCTTTAGATCCAAATTAAGTACCTACATGTACAAAAAAAATACCTACAAAATAGCAGTTATCTACCGTTAGTTAGTATGACACTTCACCACACCAGCGAACATCTCTCACCTGTGATTCTTCTTACTTGGTTGCCCATTTTGTTGTTGAGTGGCATTGCTAACAATTTTGTTCATTTTCAGCAATAATTTTGATGGGAATATAATATTTCTGTGGAATGGGGAGACCGGCTTTTGTGTCGGATTTGATAAATGCATATACACAGTGTGGCTGTGTGTGAATACCGGCGCGACGGAGGTCGAATATTTCTCTTTAATGAAAACACACGCACACAAGAAATGACGATAAAAGTTCTTCTGCATCAAATTCAATAGTGATGATGACGCGTATGGCCGCTAGCGCAACGAAAGGAATAATATTTTTTTTAATATATGGGGACGTTTGTGGTGGTAAAGATAATGGCAATGGCAAGCAAAAATTGCAAAATATTTATATATGAACAGAAAAGCACAACGAACAAACACAGTGCCTCCTCGCTGTTCTTTATCGTTCTCTTTCTTACCTTGCTCTCTCTGTTCTGTATTAACAGATAATTTGGTGTTGTTTTGCATATATGTTTGGCATATATTATAGATTAATCGGCATTGGATCGCCACTTGTTGGAATTGCAAGACTTGAGCGATAATTGTACTTACAAGTTTGATATTTTGTTGATAGTCGCTTGTGGATTGTTTGTTTACAAAGTTTGCCGCGTGACGCATGTGCGAGCCCTAATTAGGGCAACAGGTTATACTTTGATGTGAGGTGTTTCCGTTTCCGCTGTGATTGTTTTTGAATTTGCTTTTTTTGTTCGCAAATCGCAATTGGCTACACGCGAGGGCTTGTGCGTTTTTGCGCTAGTGGCTTAGTAATTAACTCTGTGACTGTGACAGTCAACGAACCTTTGGTAGACGTAGAATTAATTTCCATATCAGGGAAAGTGATAAATGTTGTTGTCCTTGTCACTTGTCACAAAGTGGCGCCGACAAATCTTTTATTTATAAACAAGTGAAAACTTTCTTAATACCTAGATCAGAAGAAAAGATCAGCGCGGAGAACGTGAAAGGAGGACTGTAACAATTTTTAACATGGATACGGCAGGAAAACTTCGAAAACTTAATTGTGATTCTAACGAAAATCAGATTTGTTTTACTGCGGGTACCTAGGTATCTACTGTGGCGATTTTTATAAGCTCGCGGTCCTTGGCTTACTGCCTCGGCCCCCAAGTGCACACTCCTAATCGGATAAGGTCACTTTTCATTTGTGCGCGCTACTCAAGGCGTTATCTCTCTGGGTGGAATCGAAAACTTTTCGAAACGGATACCACCAATGCCCAAGCTATCTAAGACGACTAGTTCATTCAACAACGGAGTTCGCTGTTAAATCTTAATTTAAAATCATGGCAACGGGAACGTATACCTAAATCACTTTTAAATTTAAAACTGACAAGGCTAGGTATATGGTACCTATAGGTACGCCTTCGGCTATGTTCGTCTTTCTGTGCCAAAAGCAGGTTTGGGGTAGGTAATGAGTTTTATAACAAAATCTCCTATGCGTTTTTTAACATTTCTACTTAATTGCTTTCTAGGCCAACGAAACAGAGATTGTATGGGATGATGTACAGTTTACCGCTGGCGAGTCAAGCCACCCATCCAGAAAACAAAATAATTTGAATACAACGATTGCTGTCCTTGTCCCGATCTTCAGCTGTCTCTGAAAGATGAAAACCTATGAAAGGAGTAGATATTACGGACGTCCTATCTAGTCTGACAGCTGGCTGACTTGATGTACCTCTGTTTTGATCGGTCACATGAACAGCTAAACGTCGACGTCGGTGGAAATTATTTTCTCTAAAAAGGTTGCTTTTTCTGTCAAAATTGGTGTTAAGATTGCTGTTAAAATATGTTTCTCGCAACCATTCGTTTATTTAAGTTTTAACTTTTGGGACGATAGAACTCTCAATTTGATTTTATCTTTTGCGCTGAATCTCTAGCACAATTTGCGAAATATCCCATTTAGGGAAAAGAAAACAAAAGTGCTGGGGTCAGATTCTGTAAGGCGAAACGATCAAACCTTTTCGTGCGCACGAATGATTTGCCCTATGTTACACAAGCAATTTCGAAAACGTTTGAATGTTTCGCCTTACAGAATGCCGGCCATGATGAAGTTGGTCACTCAAATTCTGAATAAACTGAATGAATGAGTGAAACTTCATAGGAAAATCGCATGTTTTTGTAGTAAAATGAAACGTTTACAAAATAATGCAATTTTTGTTCAGTTGGCGCTAAATATCGTGCGTCATCTGGGATAATGCGTGCTAGCAGCCTAGCGGTCAATCAGTAGTTGTTCACAATTTGAATTCTTATAATATTTGTCACTTTGCAACCATCTGATGGCATATTTTTAATCAAAAATAACAAACAGTTACAAGAAACGTGTTTGAAACTCGATCACACCTTATATAAGAAAAGCTAAAGAAAATGTACGACATTGAGCGCGATAAGTACATAAAGGCCCTGCTTACATTGTTAGTCGAATCAAGACAACTAAATTGGAAAGCTTTCTCAGGTGATCCATCTGGCGTGTGTGCCTAGCCGAATATTCAGTTAAAAAGTAGCAAAAGTCCTCTTTCAACTTCTGATTACGTCCTAAAAGTCTCCACTGTGACTGTACCAACAGTTTTCACTGATTTTCAAGATGTTGGGCTTTGAGCCCGAATGTGCTTCGGCATTCGTTCAGTTTCTTAAAAATATACCCAACTCCACAACTCTGCTTTCTCGTTGAAGATTCAGTTTTGCACTTGCATTTCTATGGTAAAATACAAGACACTGTGTGATTTTGGAAAACCACTAATGAAACCAATTTTGCTCGTAATTCATCCTTTCATAATTGAATTCACTAAACGTAACGTGAACCTTGTTCTATGCACAGTCATTCGAATTAAACTTGCAGTCATTTCCATTCCAACGGCAAATTAATTCGTATTGTGAAATATTTGGTGAAATTCACTTGTGCTACCAATTGCAGAAGTTCATGTCATCATACCTCGATTACTCATCAAGTCGAGTCATCGACGAGTAATCCTGTACCTCGTACCTTGTATAATAAATATGTTAAATGTAACTTTAACGATAGTAAATAATTGTCTATATAAGTAGCTGAGCTGGGTTTGTGTCTGCTTTCGTCATTTTAATTTATTCACTTTAGCAATACAGAATTACTTCAGTAATTGTATTCTGTGCACCGAAACCAACCTTTTTTTCACACAGCACAACTGGTGACAGCTGTGATAAGAACTCGCTTTGGCCTGCTGCTACTGATAAAACATTCCACTATATTCATTTGCCATGAGCAAATTTAAAAAAAACTGTGGGCAAACAAATTTAGATACATTTACTAATTGTTGCCTACTGGTTTGGTGTGTTTATTTTTTTTTTAATTAGATTAAAACGATTCAGTCGGTACACTAAAATCAAACGCGAATTTGAGTTAAGTGCATTAATACGATAACAAGTCGCAATCAGACAATATTGTCATGGGGTAGTTATATAAGCTTCGGGAATGCGCAAGATTTGTATGTTATTTCTTATACGAAATTGATCATGGAAATTATAGGTATATCGAGTCTTTTCGTAGACCCGTAGATATTGCAACGACGTCTGGCTATTCTTGTCGCGTAGGTGCGTTCACTTTTAAAAACATAAAATCGTAGGAACACCAACACTGCCCGAGATCCATTAACCGTTAGATGACCTAGGAAATGATTAGAGCTCTGGGTCGACCGTATTCGTTGTACGGGGCTTGTGTCAAGAAAAATACCAAATATCATGTTTTCGATTTCGCCGAGATTTAAAATACAAAGCTAGTTGCTGTCATTGAGGGCGTTCGGAGTCTTTACCCCATTGACTACGCTTTAAAAAAAAATCGAAGTCGAAACGCTGGCCGTTGGTCCCCTTCCAAGTTTTGCTGGATATACAGTGGGTGATCAAATTATTACGGCCACTAGAAAAAAAAAGATTTTTGGAAAAGTAACCTAAATAACATAAGTTATATGTTAACTATTTTTCAATCTTTATTTTTTTGTATATTGAGAACGTCTTATAAACGTATAAAAGACATATTGTTATTTAAAATGGGCAATTAAAAATTAAAAAAATATATTTTGTTACCCCTCCTAATTGCAGATAAAGCCGCCTTGATGACTCCTTTGGGCACACATTTAATGAATTTCCTACAATACGTATTTTTAATATGTTCGCTTCTGTGCGCCATACTTCAATTAATTTTTCTTAGATTGTAGCTTATTTGTTAATTCTTCTTTGCATAATTAGCCCGCAAAATTTTCTATGGGGTAAAGATCTGGGGAGCTTCCGGCCTTTAAGGACCTTTTTCCACAAAAAAAAAAATTACTCCGTTTCCTTTAAGACAGCGTGCAGAGTCCTGCATAAACAAATAATTGCCGTTTGGAAACCATTCCTCCACTTGTGGCGATAATCTTCGTTGCATTAAATCCTCAAAACAAGTATTTTTTTTTTTTAGGTGGCCATAATAATTTGATCACCCACTGTATTCCTCAATAGTCCCTATCTTTTTTTGTGCTGGGTTATTACAAGCCTAAGTCAATAAGTTGATTTCAACCCACCCCTTACAACCTTCAAGGTAATTATTAAAAGAAACGAACATGAACATGCCGTATGGTGGCAGGATCTACCATTTTATAGCGAGTCCAAACAGCTAATTGAGAAGCTCTTTCGTGACAGTTTTACTGTCGACTGTTTGTCAGACGTTCGCGAGAGGTGGCGTAGTGGAAACAACTTAAAGATGTTATATGCGTTTTACCGGTGATCGAACCTGTGATACCGCGCTTAGTATTCCAACCCACTAACCACTAATCCACGACTTTAGTAGCATAGAAGGTATTTCAATTTTGTAGGAAAATAAAATGTTTTAGGGAAAGTGTGTGTGTTTTTCCATTTGTTAAATGATGATTCACCAAGGGATCCTTATGGGATCACTAAGGTTCAACCTAACCTAGCGCTTCATAAACTTGGTCTGTCATTTAGCTTCGCGTTGGAAACCCTATAAGGTTAAGACCAGGCAATTCTTAATGTAACCTTATCCATCGCATCCGGTATGAACGCTGCTTATGGCGGTGGCTTAAGCCATTGCGAATGCCAGAGTGCTTGGTGTGGATAACTGCAAGCAGCTTGTCCGGGATCGCAGAGGATGGAAGGCTCAGGAAGAGCCTTTTTTAACTTGTCGGTAGCCTGTTTAGTAGGTAGTTAAGGCATGGGTCACCTTCCATAAGCTGGTATGTATTCTGTCAGTTCAAAAGGTTGCCGCAACGGACACGGCGGATTTTATTTGTCTTGGGTCCTTAGGCTACTCAAATGAGAATTGTAAGCAAAACCATCGTTTTCATGCAAGTCTACATATTTCTTGTAATTCGGTGTTGCAAAATCAATGTTTTTATTTACTCCATGAAACAATCGAAATTAATTGATTGACATTGATGACAGAAGTCTCTATCTAAAAAACTAGGAACCTAAGCGTTCAGCTACGATTGCATTTGCGTTCAACCAATACCCCAGTGCATTCCAACCAAATCACTAGCTCTTAGAAACGCATTAAACATGCTCCGCCCACATCGGATTAGAGCGAGAGAATTCATTGATCGCTTTTACTTGGCCGTTATACAATGCATCGCGCCGTTGCATAATACGTCATGGAAATGCGGCCCGAATCAGAACCAGAATAACATTTCCCACATACATACCTACCAAGTTACTTTGGTGCACCACCACTATGCGAATCTTCCACAATGCTCTACTATCACAACGAACATCTTCAACATAAACTGAAAAGAGAAAACTATAATTCCATGTGAATGCCCTCAGATTCATTAAGAGAAAAAGGGACAAAACAACATCATCATCGATCCATCAAGACCGCGACCTATCCCAACATTATTCCACGAGGTCTCTGTAGTTGCACTCCCATTGTCTGTCGTGTCGTGAAGATTTTAATCAAAAAAATTGTATAAAACCAATTTTTCGTTGCGTCATATGAAGAAAACTCTGCGTGTTTTTCATTGGCGTGTAAACAAACACAAAGTTCGGGCGTTTGATGTACTCGAGGAATAATATTCTAGTGCTTATAAATAGTATACTCATCTGCACAGTACACTGACCTAAGGTAAACACCAAGTACTATCAGGTAGTGGTAGGTAGGAAGGTCTGGCGGGGTAGCAAATAGCAAATCCAATTCCAATCGATCAGCTGTATAATATATAAGGTATAAACAAAAACGAAAATGCCGGGAGCTCATGAAAACACTGCGTTCGTATCGCAAATCGATTTGTTGTTTATCGGAAAAAAGAAAATTGTTGTATTCGAAAATGAGTTGCGTTGGTTGTGTTTTGTGTATGTCAACTGACGACCAATAAAATACATAATAATAAAGAAAGGAATTCCCTTAGCGATGACAGGCACCGCTTATGGTGAAATGGTCGCAAATAAAAAAATGCAGCAAGCACACCTGTCTGTCTGCCACATGGATTTAGCCAACGCATCGCAGAGTAGGAAGGGGACCCAGGAGATGGCAATGACCTCGTTTACCATTCAGTCAGTGTGGTTTTATTTTGTATCTCCTTTTGTTAATGTTCCGTTCCGTCTTCTTGCTCATTATGATTTCTTAGTTTTTGTACGTTCTCTTTCTCGCATTTCTTTTAAGGTGCTTATGGGACGGTCTATCGAGCTCGTGATCGAAATAATCCCGGGAATATCGTTGCCCTCAAGAAAGTCCGAGTCGCTCTGACGGACGATGGAGTGCCTATGTCTACACTGCGCGAGATATCACTACTTAAGCAATTGGACGCATCAAAACATCCGAATATCGTCAAGTGAGTATTTAATTATAATTATAATTAATAACGGTCAATATAGTGCCACGAAATATTCTGCAAAATAATTATAATGGCTCTGTGTTGGTGAAAGCCGTTTCAAAAAGAAACGACAATAATGCCGGTGCGATTGGGTTGCGGTGTGACTCGTCAGTCGTCAAACTTCAAAGCAAAAAGAAGAAAGTAAAAAAGTCTAGAAGTAGATGTAGTTGTGCTTTTGCAGCTCGAACAGATGCTTGATGCAGATGTGTGTGTTTGCCGTGAGTGGGATAGGAGGAATAATAGCATATCCATCCATACATATAGCTAGATGACACGGACCTGAATAAACAGAAGAACACGAAGTAAGATTGAAAACGAACAAATATAATGACTGGCTGACGATAACAAAGTTCAAAATAGATGAGGCTGTGCTGTCGGTGAGGTGGGCAGTGGGGTAAGGTGACGATCTGCTCCACCGAAGTCAGCTGGCACAGTGCAGCTGTATAGGTTATATTTTTAAAGAGAGTGGGGAGCGTTTTTTAAGAGGATCGGCGGATGTATGCGCGTGTATGAGTGGGAAAGAGTTTCGTTTTAAGAGCACTTGTTAATTTTGTATGTGTTGGGGGAAAATTGTTGTGTGCGAGATTGAAGTGGCTGAAGCTCAACACATAGAAAGGGCGTAATTTACATGACTGTATTGAGAAAGGGCACTTGACATGACTGTGTTGGTTTTGGCAATGGTTTCCCCACCGACCAGGCAGAGAGTGGCAGCGATGAATTGCATTAATTTGCTAACCCGTAATGTATTGGCGCTAGTCTAGATAGAAAGAATGATCTTGCAGTGCATAAATTTAAAAAATATGCGTTTCTCTTGTTTTTAAAAAAAAAAAGGAAATGAAATCCAAGTTGTTGAGATGATTCCATATATAATCTGAAGTTTTTTAGTTAATAAGATTATTTGGCGTGGTGTCAGATCTAGATGTTGGATGGCTCTTTTGCATACCTCTACAGGGGATGCCTACCAATGTGACGTTCTGAGTGCTAGTACATTTTATATTTGCTTATAATGAACAATTTGACTTATGGCTTGGTAACCAATGGTGGTGAATAATAAATATTTAAATGTGTTGGCTCAATAACAGGGTATGTAATGTTTGTTTTCTTAAATATATTTTACATAAATTGGAGCTGTCTTCTCGGATTCATACTCGTGGCATGCATCGTTGCCTGGGTTGACCTCAGGGCGTTTAAGTCCGGGTGTTGATACTGAATTCTAGTTTACTACTGTGTCCACTATAATTCGATCAGTCACAAATATTTATTTTATTAGTGGCAACTTTTTTTAACCAAACTAATTCCATGCAAATGCTTCTTATGATGACTAGTATTGCTTGAGTATATTGACAAGAAAACGTCAATTTGGCGTTCAAATGTGTCAATTGATTATCTTTTTCAGTACGACATAATTTTGCGAAACTTCAATTCAAAAAGATCCTTATGATGTGACGTTTTTACTTTAAGGCCGCGATGCAGTCGCGCTCAATAATTTTCTGGCACTATCGTAAGGAAAAAATAGGATTTCAACTGCTCCGGGAGCAAGGTAATAATTTATCTTGTAGCTAAGGCTTATAATTTGGTAGAACGCTTAGGTCAAAAAAAGGAATGGATTATTATTTACAAGCGTGAAATTTGGGATATCTCTGCTTTAAAATTTAGCCGCAAAAAATATCTAACGCAATGAAAACAACTCCTTATTGTTTCTTTTGGGTTGGGATTATTCAGCTCTGCTTTCAGAATTAAGGTTGTACGTTCATGTCTTTAGTTAAAAGAATCCAAATTGTTCAATTTATCGTTGATATTTGTATTTGACAATGTGAAGCAGTCAATGTTTATTGAGTCTGCACTTTATTTTATCTATATAAAGATGCAACACGGCTTTTTGTTTTAATATACATAGTTTAAAACTTCAACAGTTTCTTAATGAAGAAGTTTTGGGAAGGTCTAATTTTGGTTTGCCGGAAAAGACGTGCGTCGTATTTAAAGAAAATGATGCCATAAATCCTTTACAGCTTTTTTAAACCCAAGTACTTACACAACTTCGGTATCACGGTTCTTTGGCATATACCTATGCTCGAGCATTGATTGAATCTTATCAGTAGATTAGATCGTTTAGCTTAATTTCTTTATTCTTAATTTCGAGTGGACTACATCGATATAAGCGGCTCCTCAACGACATTTGGCCTCACAGTGGCCGCATTTCATTGCTCGCTAGATGAAGGGACACCCGGCTGGAGTTAAAGCGGCCGTTTACTTCAAACTCCAAAACCGAGCTAATTTCCAATGAAATAATAAAATGTTGTCCTTCCACTTGTCCTGTTGTATTTATGCACCATTAAACAGTTGAACCGCTCTGTAACATTTAAAGCTATGATGTTCGAAATTTATATACCTAGCTTGATAAAAAATAAATGTAAATTAGAAGCAAATATGTATGCTTCAGTGTAAAATATTTTTTTGAATTACAGGCTCCTTGAAGTCTGCCAGCTAATGGAAAGAGAGGGAACGCTTGTGTTATTCTTGGTTTTCGAGCACCTTGAACAGGATTTGTCCGATTTAATAGAGCGTCTCCCAAAATCGGGAATGCCAACAACAACAATTCAGGTTAGTATTTGTCAAATCACAGTACAGAATTTAAATAAAACGAAATCTCTTTTCAGCGATTGTCACGTGAACTTCTTACCGGCGTCGATTTCCTGCACTCACATAGGATCATCCATCGAGATCTTAAGCCGCAAAATCTACTCATCTCTTCGCAGGGCCACTTGAAGATTGCCGATTTTGGTTTGGCGAAAACATATGACTTTGACATGAAACTCACATCGGTGGTTGTTACGTTATGGTATCGCGCTCCCGAAGTACTCTTAGGACAACCGTACAATAGTGCGGTAGATGTATGGAGCGCAGCTTGTATCATCGCGGAAATGTTTGCAAGAAAACCTCTATTCCCCGGCACTTCAGAAGGGAATCAGTTAGATAGGATATTTGAGTATGACTCCACGCACGTTGACCTTGCGAAGAATATGTTTTCATATGTATCTGTCTTAAACTTTTATTAGGTTAACTGGCAGACCGAGCTCGCAACAATGGCCGAAGGAGATTTCCCTTTCTCGTGACCATTTTCCTCCAAGACAGTCAAAGCAGCCCAGTGATTTGTGCCCGTCAGTCTGTGAATACTCAGACAATCTATTGAGTGTAAGTCTTTTCAGTTAATAAGGACAAATAGGGACTATTTGGGAGTGTCATAAATACTCCTACTTATCTTATTGATACACATCAGACTACGACCAACTGGAAATCAGCGGTTGCCCCATTGCCAGGTTTACTAGTACGCAATATGTGCAAATCATTACAGACCAGCGGATCTGAGTCTCTTTTTTTCAACATAAACAAATGCTAGTGTTAATTGGTTTACAATTTTAATTTATTGAATATTCTATTTCGTATATTATGTATCCAAAATCGCACACATGTATATTATTTATATTTATATATTTTTTTTTTTTTTTAGAAAATGCTATCTTTCGATCACCGACGTCGTCCATCAGCTTTAGCTTGTCTCGGTCATGAATATTTTCAACAGGAACCACTTTAACGTTCTCAAATATGATATGATGAACCCAAGGAGGTAGCTGCGTTATGCTGATATGTTTGTTATTGAGAATGTTTTTAGTTACTTATTTATTAGATTTAGAATGATATAAGACATTTTCGGTCATTGTTTTTTTTTAGTGTAAAGCACACCTATATGGATGGAAAGATAGAGAGAGAAAGAGAGAATGTGGAGAATAGCTTCTAGGATTGTATCTGTTAGACAACCTGCCGAAACACTTGACAATTTTTTTCTAAAAATTTGTGATATTCACACCTGCAACAATACAATAGACAGAAATACAATACTATCCCCAAACAAACACTGACAATAGACCGATTAGTATAGTTATAGGACCATCCCTTCTAACAACTTGTCAGACAACTCTTGTTGTCTGTACTACCGCAACAAATGACTGATATACAATACAAAACAGCCCACATTTAAGGTTAAGTTAATACTTTTTCTCGTAACACTTGTGTTCATTTTTCGATATACCTAAACTTAAAATAAAATTTGAAGAACGTTATTCTCTCGTTCTTTTAAAGTAGAGAAAAAAAATATAGTAATAAGAAAAATATTTCGGTGTATTATTATTAGTTCGATAGACGTTTTTAGTGCTAAATGTGTATCAACTTGCATTGTAATTAGTCCTCGTAATTGTTAAGTATAATTACCGAGGACATTTGTATAAGTGACTTAATAAATAATATAATTAATGTGTTATTGTAACTGCAAAAAAACATTCAATGTAAAATAGATATACCGCACTCATTCATTTCTCAATTCGATGTAATTTATTCCTAATTTTTGTAACTCGGTGAAACAAATTACTTTGTATAGTTAGGCGTCCTGGTGCCTTATGTTAAACGCATTTGTAAAAAATTAAAAAAAAAGTTCATTAGTTTCATTTATATTGTAACGTGAAACCGATTTAGTGGTTAACTTTGCAAAATTATTTCAAAATAACAATCGCATTTATTTTTGAGAAACAAATTTTGTCTTTTGCTTATTCTGTTTCAGTTAACTGAATTATTCCATCAGTCCTTATTGGATACAAGTCCAAAACAAGCTATCGGCTGCTAATGATAAACTGGATCATGGGATCATATCTGCGGTAATGCGGTAATGTTGTGGTGCCCAAAGCACGTGTAAATTCTGAATGCTTCTGGAAGTAATAGTGAGATCGCAAATTAACCCTTTAAAGTGACTACCTAGAAATATGAAAGTAAGCAATATTTCCACAGAACAATATGTTTGCCTATTGCCAACATTTAAAAAATGTTCATTATTGAATGGAAGCCATGAAAAGGTCCTTCCAAATACTAGCGTTTTCGAAGAGACCAACGAATTTATCATTATGATGGTGAAAAATCGTACTCATATTATAATTGTGTGATTTTTCCCACTTACATACTCGGATAATTTTTCGCTCGATTTCCGTTCTTATGTCGTTTTCCATTGGGACCACCAGATATTTTTTTCAGATTTCACATTTAATACGGCTCATATTGCATATTCCATGCAACGAAATTGATCTGCTTTTGTAAATGGATTAGAGTGCGCTATTTGGCAGCAATATCAGCTGTTCAAATTGCTTTCGTTTTTGCAATGATGGACATATCGACTAGAAAAATGTGTCCCCTTTTGTAGATACAAATGGAGTTGTTCTGGTGATTCATATTCTTTAGATGATGAGGAGGACGATGAAGGTAATAATTCCTCCAAAATTATTCCCATGGCTATTTATGTAGGTATTTCATTATTTCACAAAATTGGGCGTTTGTTTTGAAAACAAACTTCTTAAAATGACATAAAACAGCTGTGTATTGGGTATTGCGGCAGTATAAATGTGTAAATCTGAAAAAATATCTAGATCTGCAAAAAGTGATCCGAATCAAAAGAAAAGATTTATTTTTTGTCCCAATGGAAAACCACATTAGAAGAGTGAAAAGTGTTTTGGTCGCCCATCTTGTTATGAGAAAGATCAGCAAGTTAATAACTATATGTCGATGGTTGATTTCGCGTTCAAAAAACAAAAAAAAAAGGGTAACTAATTATAATGTAGTTTGACATGCCGCTGGTCATCCAACGGGCTATGGAACGCGGCCATTGTTAGTGCCCTACTTATGGCCCATGTGAAGGTTTCGATAACATATGGTGAATACAAAGGCAACTTGTTTCGGTTGATTTGTGTATACACTCTATAAAAATAAAAACAATCAACTTTAGTTCGGCTGGATAGCATAGTATTGTTTGAAGTGATTTTGTTCGACTTTCGATTTAGTAATTTTTTTAGAATGGTTTGCCGTTTGTGTTTAACTAAATCCGAAACAAGTCTTGCTATATTTAGCGAAGACAAAATTCCAAAGTACATTGCTAAATACCTGCAATTGGAGGTACACATTTACATAGGTTACATCTTAAATAGTCCTTGAAGGAGCCGAAATAAGTCAGATTCTATTTAATTCGCTCATTCCAATTCTAGATTACTCCGGATCATCCAGTTTCACGTGTTAAACTGAGGGTAGGTCTAGGTATGCTGTGTTACCTTCGAAAAGTCAAATGAATGTTGATTTGTTTTCAGGAGCATCTCACCACCCACACCAAAGAGGTCCACACTGTCCAAAAACGTTCAGTTTTAACTCTAATATGCATGCCCATCGCAAGAAAGAGCATCGTGAGGAGTGGAAAGCCAACAGACGTTTTGTTCAAAAAGCAACGTCCACGGAAACAAAATCCGCTCAAAGTTAAGACTTTGTTAGGATAGCTGATAACTTAGTTAGCGAACGTGTTACATTTGAGTAGCAAATATATCCTTAGCTATGCTATATGCTAAGCAAAACTGAAGTGTTCTTTCTAGTGCTCAATCTCTTGCAGATGTCAAACATCTGCCCTGTTGGAGACGAGTGCTGAATATTTGTGAGCACAACGGCAGATAAGCAATTAAACAACATAAATAACTTGCCAGGGAATACAAAACTAGTGCTGCTTATGGGGCGGGCATTCAAATTTGTTTTTAACGTTTTCCTATCGCATTTTTATTTGAAGAGATATTTTAAAGACGTACCGTATAGTAGCCAACAGATGGAGGTATGTACCTATTATTTTTAATTGATCTGATGCAGATGCAGACACTTTCTTTGGACCAATCTAGAAAACTGTCGTTTTCCATTGGGCAAAAAGAAGCGTCCGGGAGAGTCCGGAATCGAAAAAATCACTCCTGAAACCGTTCCATTGGCACAAAAAATACTCTTCTGGTGATTCTGAGAAGAGAATTTCGCTTCTCGATTTGAAGTCAGAATCCACTCAAGAAGCACTCACACAAGTGTAATTTATGTATTTTATACAAGTCAGCTGACAGCAGCCGTAGATTATTTTTTGGCATTTCACCAATACTTTTGTGGATTCTTTCAGAAGCAGTTTTGTTGTTCCATTGGATTTCAGAATGAGTGGATCCCCGAGTGAAACCAATGGAAAACGACATTAGCTAGCAGTCCATAATTTAGTTGATCGATTGTAGGTCACATTGAAATTTTAATTTAAAGCGGCCAGGTGGCAGATCCTAATTATGGGATGAGAAATGTTCACGTTATCCCCAATTATAGCCCATGCAACTGTTGGGAAAGGTATGGTGAATAGCTAGGTGACATTTCTGTTAAAACTTCGCTTGATTTTTATTTGTGTACATTGTAAAAACATTAGGTTTTGTTCGGAAGAATAATATTTGTTTTCAGTGGTTTTGTCAATGCAGTATTTATACTAAAATGATTTGCCGTTTGTGTTTAACCGAATCCCATGATAGTCTTGCTATATTTGGTGAAGAAAAAATTCGGAAGTACATTACTAAATTCCTGCAATTGGAGGTACTCCTTGCGGAAGCATAATTCAGTTTCACTCGATCTGATTTGCTTTCTTATATTGTAGCTTATTCCAGATGATCCAGTTTCAGAAGTGGTATGCACTTTGTGCTGGAATCAGTTGGATAACTTTAATATATTTTGCTTACGAGTTGAGGAAGCGCAGAAAACACTGGTGACAGTTGACGAATTAAAAAGTGAAACTCATAAGAATATTAGCGATAGTAATGTGTCCCTCGCGAAAGACCTATTGTCTGAGAATGTAAACTTGGAGTCAAGTAAGTTAATTTAAATGATTCTTCTATGTACAATGATGTTTAATATTTTTTTAGATTTGAACTCGCTGAAGGAAGAAACCATTGTTGAAGGATCGGATGGTAAGCATATTCAAATTTGTTTTCTGTACATTCTTCACAAAAACATTTGTTTTTTTAAAAAATACTAAGAGAAATCGGACAATGTTAGGAGTTTAATTGCACCGGCTATGAAACCTTCCTAGTTTACTAGTGTACACGTGTGATAAAATGGTTGTATTTACTTTACCCTAGTAGCCTCAGACCAAAGGTCTCTGCTTTCCTATCCATAAAATTGTGCGAAAGGCGTGACCGCACTTTGAACATTTCAAGTATGTTCAATATCCAAGAGTCGACAGCAAAGTATTATATATTGTATTGAATGCTATCAGAAACTGAACCATCCCTTTGTCATTCAGTCAAATCGTGTTTCTATTTTAAACTTATTTTAGATGATGCTTATGATAATAGTGAAACAATTCCCTGTTTGGAAGAAGAAATATCAAGTGTTGATAAGCAGATTGTTAAAGTTGAGCCACATAGTAGAGCAAAAATCGCTGACACAGGTTCTCCTGAAGCCAACGAGAATCATCCTACTCGCAGAGTTACGAGAGCAACAAAGCATCAACCACAATCAATTCTTGGTAAAGTGACTCCCTCAGACATAAAGATGACAAGAAAATGCCGCAAAGACGACCATCCAGAACCCGCACGAGACCAAACAGCCGATGCAGATGTCCCAGATGTTAGTTTAAAAAGAAAACGTGGTCGTCCCAGAAAGGGAGAAGAAAAGCCAAAGGTAGAAAAGGTTAGATCGGAGAAGAGTCATCGAATTTTTGAAACAGCAAAAGAATTCGATGAAATAATTCAGAAGAATATGGATCTAGTATGCAACATGTGCGCGGCACAACTTATTGACTTCGCTGAATTGAAACGCCACTTCCGAGTTGTTCACAATCGTAAGGGCTACGCAGTATGTTGCAACAAGCGACTATACAAGCGCGGCTTGGTCGTCGATCATATAAAAACGCACAACAATCCCGAGTATTTCAAGTAATTTAAGAAACTGTCCGCCTTTTATTTTGTTGTTCTCCTTACACTTACTTATTGACAGATGCACTGACTGTGGCAAGGTTCTGGCGGATAGAATGTGCCTTCGAAATCACGTATTACTGATGCACCAAAATGAGGAAGATAAAACGTTTCAATGCCCATACTGTCCCAAGAAGTATGCCAAACAATATCTGCTTGATCACCATCAGGTGAAACACATTCCACAGACAGAGTGTACTTTCACTTGTAGTGATTGCGGCCGCGGGTAAGATAATATCATTCAACTACCATTTTCGAAATACAATTCGATTTGATTTTGTAGATTTCCCACTAAGACAACGCTGACAAAACACTTGAATCAAATTCACTCGACGATCTACGACAAAATGTGCGAAATATGCGCAAAACTCATACGTGGAAAGGCAGCATTCGAACGTCACATGGAAGAACACGAGGGTGTAGTCCGACCGCAGGTTCAATGTGTTACATGCGGGTCTTGGCTAAAGGACAAAAACAGTCTTCGGAAGCATATGTACAAGCACGATGGCAAATCATACTCCTGCAATGTGTGTGGTAAAAGTACACCATCAAAAAGCGCTCTGCAAAGTCATCACAGATATGTGCACCAAACCGTTCGGCAATTTCAGTGCACCTTTTGTGACAAGGCGTTTAAAAAGGCCGTCAATCTGAGAGTAGGTACACTGTTCTAACTTTTAAAGCCCCCAAAAAATGTAGAGGTCTTTCGCAGGAACACTTGACGACCCACACCGGAGAGGTATTGTATACATGTCCTCACTGTCCGAAAACATTCAATTCTAAGGCCAATATGCACGCTCATCGCAAGAAAAAACATCGCGAGGAGTGGGAAGCCAACAGACGTTATAATGTTAAGAAAGCAACGTCTACTGATACAAAGGCCGCTGAAAGTTAAGACTACTAGGCATATATTTAACTTAATGTATAGAAATACAGCAGAAGAACATGTTGCATTCAGGCTGGTAGCAAATTTAGAATTTGTTCCTTTATCGGTTCCGATTAAATTTTTTTAGCTAAGGCCCGATTTATAACTTCTTAAGGAAAGCTATCGGAAGACTGCCAATATAATGGTATTTAATTCAAACGATGTTGTACACCGTTTTTTTTTTAGTTTGTTTTTTAATTACCTAATAAACTTAAATTATATTTATGTGGCAACAAGGAAAAAAAGATTATCATTTTAAGCCACTTTTCAGGAGTGCAAGTTACAGGTTTGACTTCAGATGTGGGAAGACTTATGCGTCTATGTCCTGATTCATAACATAGCAACCGTAAGAGATATTTAAATGATAAAAAATTGGACAGGGTTCGGTGCATCCGATCTAACATTAACTCAATTTTGACATAATTCGATTTATCCTTTTTGCCACAGATTTGTTCCGTGGAGTTAAGTACGTCCGATGTGCTTTGGTTCTGTGCTATAAATTACAAATTTGTGGTTCAACGCGCTCTTTCACTTTTGGTTACTTTGCACAGCGGTGAGACGATTCTATCGCGCTAAAAGAGATAATTTGGAAGTTGGAACTCGCCCATGATAAAATTTGATTAGTTTTTTTTTTTTCTTACATTTAAACCAAAAGTTGACAAATAATTTGTGAATAATTGGGCTTCCCGAAATGCTCTTGGTAAAAAGATTGAACGCCCGCGTGAATGGTGCGTAGTCTATGCTGATGGAGATGGTGAATATCAAAAGTGACATTTATGTGAATTTGTCTTGTTGATAAACAAAGTCAAGTTTTTTTCGGAATTTGTTTAAATTGCTACTGTTTGATTTCAATTCAATATTTTTTATGCTTGAAAGGTTTGCCGTTTGTGTCTAAGCGAGCCTAAGAGTAGTTTTGCTATATTTAGTGCGGAAGTATACGAAAGTACATTTGCTAAACTTTTACAATTGGAGAGAACTAGAGTCAGTCAGACGGACTAAACATAAACATCTCACATCAGACACAAGTTTACACTTGCGAAAAAGGATAAGAAAGCCTCATGACTCGTTAGAAAGCTATTGTTTCGCGATGAAAATGCTAGGAAAGAGAACTCAAGACGCTGCACCCAAGCAATGAAGAGATAGGGAGAATGGATAGACGAATCCGATACAAAGCAGCCTGACAACAAGCTAATAAATAAATAACCTCGAGGCATTAGCGTTACAACGGAAGCAGACGAAGAAAGTTATCTTTAAAGTAGATATTAAAAGTTGAGAATGTGTGAATAAATTAACCATTTATCATACGTTGTGTCTTTTGTTGTTTTAAATTAATAATTTCATACAAATAAATCATTTTTGTCGTTCCATTACTTATTCGACGGCATCCACCCGTTATCATATTACTATTGTCCCTTCTATTTCCTTTTTGTGCGGTTCTTTCGGTTTTCCTCAAACTCTTTGGGATGTTTTAGCTTGCGATGATGATGCATATTCGAGCAAACTTTAAACGTCTTCGGACAATGCGGGCATTCATACAACCGATCCCCTGTGTGAGTTGTCATGTGTTCCTAAAACAAAATTTGTCATCAATAGTACGTCGGTTTTTTTAATATTTACAAGAATTTCTTACTTTTAAGGTTTGTGGGCGTTTAAAAGACTTGTCACAGAGGTTGCACTTGTGCGACCTTTCACATCTGTGAACGTAGTCCATGTGGTATTTCAGAGCTCTTTTGCTGGGCGCATTTTTACCGCATACGTTACAAACATGAGTTTCACTGGTATCTTCTGGATGCAGGGCTACCATGTGGGCTTTTAGAATGCCCTTTGTAGATAGTTTCGTGCCGCATACTTCACACTGTACTTTCGGTTTGATTCCGGCGTGCTGTAGTTGATGTCGCTCCAGTGCTTTATTTCCGCGAACAATTTTACCGCACAGATGACACATTCGGCTGTAGAGCATTGTGTGTACGTTAAAATGATGCGCCTTTAGTTTGGATTCGGTTGGATAGCTGAAAGTAAACAAGAAATGATTGTATTAATCCAACTAAAACTACAAATCACTTTTTCGATGCTTTTCCGGGACCCTCTGTGCGGAACTATTATCTAATTTCTCTGACGAAAGCATATAAATAATAAAAGCTCTAATTCGACTTTCGCCTTGTTGCAGGTGCGTTTTTTTCCGCCTAAGAAAACTACCTTCTGAATATGGCACTTTCGCACTGACTCTTATCCTGCATCTTACTTATACGACTTACCCTTTTCCACATTCCTTGCACAAATGATTGTTAGCATCTGAATTAGTTTCAAAATGAGTTTGTTTGTGCCTCTCCAGCATATTTTTTTTGGTAAATGCCCGTGAACAGTGCTTGCATTTGAAGCATTGTCTTTCCTTATTTTCGTTTAAATGGAACGTCTTTAGGTGAAAATCCAAGCTATAACGGCTTGAAAAGCATTTCCCACACTGCGTGCACTTGAAGTGTTCCGGATTTAAATGTATATTAATATGGTCGGCAAGGTCAGCGGCTCTAAAGTATTTCCTTTTGCAGCATATCATGTAGCCGGCCTTTCCATGAACTTGTTTGAAGTGTTTTTTCAGGCTTTTAAAGTTCTCCATTGTCTCATTGCATTCATTGCAAAACAATGTTGTGTATGATGATATTAAACGATCGAACCCTTTAGAGAGTTTGGACCTATTGGATTTATCCTCTGGAATAAAAGTTGGAGAATCAGTATCAGCACGGTTGCTGTGATTTTCTTCATAGACTTGATCTTGCGAATTGGAACTCTGACTGCATTTGAATTCAGAAAATTCCTCATGTATTGATGTATTGTCATTGTCTATCGGGCTTGATTCAGATTCTTCAAGTAATTGCTCATTTACCAGTGGATCCAGAAGTGTTTGCCACTTTTCCTGGGCGTTTTCCAGAGTAATGCAAAAAGTGTAAAAATTGCATAGGTTGTTGAAACAATTTCTGCAGACAATAGTCGAGTGCTCGTCATCTTGCGTTACCTTCAATTTGAATAATTTAGAGTAAATCTAAGCACAATCACATTTGTACTTACTTGGAATGTAAAATAGGTTGCAATAAGATTTGGAATATCGTTTCGTAGACCCTCACCTTCGAAAATATTTGTAAAATCACTACATTCTTTTACACACAGTCTGCACAACATTTTACTTTTTTGAAGTAAACAAAAACAAAACTCATTTCATCAGCAACGTGTCAAATGAAGTGAGAAGAGAGCAGATGTATTGGTTTCTTTCTGGGGATGATTGCGTATTTATCGTTATTGTTTTGACTGCTACGTAATCGAATGCACAGGATAATAAAGCTGGCGGAATAGATTAGGTACTACGTAGTTGCAGCTTATGACAATGACAACTATTCGACTATTTTAACTTTTGTAAGGTTTGTCGAAACCGAACCGCGCAGGAAATAAGAGTCAATGGTTTGGTTAAGAGCAGGTAATGGCGGTCTCTGAATTGCCCTTACTAAATAATTCAGGTTAGTTTTCAGTGAGTGTTTAAAGTAAATTCAATCCAAAATAGCATAGTTCTTTTTTAAATTTTACTTTGTTAATCAGTTAACAGCTTAACCTTGTAGGAAAACATGGCGGATTTTATAGTTTATTGTTTATGAAAGCATGAAGTTCGTGAAATGGTCTATTACGATGGATTTCCGTCGATAACTAATCAGACAACTTGGTTCCTGATTTGTGGTAGACCTGTGTGCCGCCCATATGAACGTGGTGTGGTGAATACCCAAAGTGACATCTAACATATTTTTGAAATTTCATTTGTAAACAAATTCAATTTACAGAAATAATACATAGGTTTACGGAATTATTTGCTCCTGCTTTCCTTTGATTTTTAATAAAATATTATGCGAAAATGATTTGCCGTTTGTGTTTAATCGAGTCAGACAATATTTTTGATATATTTCGTGAAGAAAAGATTGCTCAGTATATCACTAAATATCTTCATTTAAAGGTAAATGACAGCAAAAATAGGTTTCACTCGATCTAATTATTTTATTCAAATTTAAGATTACTCCGGATGATCTAGTTTCAAAAGTGATATGCGCTCTGTGCTGGGCACAGCTGGATAGCTTTCAAATTTTCTGTTCACGAGTGGAGGAAGCACAAAAGACCCTCGTCACAGTTGATAAGGAATTAAAAACTGAAGGCTTTCAGAATGCAAGCGATACCGATAGTGTTATGGACAAATCTAACAAACTACTGCCCGAGAGTTCGAGTATTGAGTCAAGTTAGTGAATTTAGCTGCTGCTCGTGTTAGCACACAATGGTAGCAAGAACCGAATCATTTCATTACCTTAAATTCAAACTTTGCTCTTCTGATTAAAAAATTCAAATCTATTTCAGGTGAAACATTCCACTGTATGCAAAAAGACGATTCCAAAGCTGCTGAAAATGCAGTTAAAGTTGAGATAAACAACGACGAAAACAATGATAGTAATTTCCCAAAAACAAAGGCGACAATAATTGTCAGTCGGAGATTAACTAGAGGAACAAAACACCAGAGACAAAAAACTCAAAAACTTCCTTTAAATATAAAATTAAAACGGAAATGCCGCCGAAGCCAAAAGGAGCTATCCGATGAGCTTGTAAAACCCGTAAAGGATCAAAAAGCCTTTGAAGATACCATAGTTGATACGAATTCGAAGGGCGAAGAGAAGCAGAAAGCAGAAACGAGTAGGTCGGAAAAAACTAACAGAATTCTTGAAACAGCAAAAGAACTCGATAAAATCATTCAAAAGAACATGGATCTAGTGTGCAATATGTGTTCGGCACAACTAATTGACTTCGCTGAGCTGAAACGTCATTTTCGGGTCGTTCACAATCGCAAAGGCTACGCGGTATGCTGCAACAAGCGGTTGTACAAACGCAGCCTGGTCGTGGATCACATTACAACGCACAGTAATCCAGAGTATTTCAAGTAATCTCAGGAGCACTATTTTTTTTATATTGATGTACAACAGCTTTCCTAATAATTTCAGATGCACAGAGTGCGATAAGGTTTTGGCTGACAGAACCTGTCTTCGAAATCACATATTGCTTCTGCATCAGAACGAGGAAGATAAGACGTACCAATGCCCGCACTGTCCTAAGAAGTATGTCAAACCATATCTGCTTGATCGTCATAAAATTCAGCATGTACATAGAGAGTCCTTCAGTTGTACCGATTGCGGTAAAGAGTAGGGCAATATACATAATACAATGTTTGCAAGGGAATAGTGATTGCATTGTTTTTTGTAGATACTCTGCTAAGTCATCTCTTACTAAGCACTTTCATAAAATGCACTCCAAAATCGATGACAAAATGTGTGACATATGTGGAAAACTCATCCGCGAAGAAGCAACATTTGAGCTTCACATGGAAGAACACGAGGGTATAGTACGACCGCAGGTTCAATGTGAGGAATGTGGCTCGTGGTTCAAGAACAAGAACACCCTTCGAATGCATATGTATAAACATGATGGAAAATCATACTCTTGCAATGTGTGTGGTAAAAGTGCACCGTCGAAAAGGGCAATGCAAAGCCATCGTAAATATGTCCACCGAACCGTGCGCCAATTTCAATGCACTTTCTGTGACAAAGCATTCAAGAGGGCCGTTAGTCTGAGGGTAGGTACACTGTTATAGCTCTTGACGCCTCTAAATAAATGTTATTGTTTTTTGCAGGAGCACTTGACGACTCACACCGGAGAGGTGTTGTACACATGTCCTCACTGTCCGAAAACATTTAACTCTAAAGCCAATATGCACGCTCACCGCAAGAAAAAACATCGTGGGGAGTGGGAAGCCAACAGATCTTAAGTCAAATAATCAACGGCGACGGACTTAATTTTTGCTTAGAAATGATTGTCCTTCTAAAGTACAACCAGCGACAGTAGTTCTCTTTCTTTTATGGCCATTTCCTCTTTATGTCCTAGGATTTTAGCACATTAGTCAAAATTTAAGCACAAGAGGGTGTATGTGTAGTGATGAATTTATTTCCTTAAAATTAAAACAATTACTATTTTCTTTTTACAATGCGAACCTGTATTTCCTGTGTCACACGAAGGAGAAACCCCGTACTGAATCTTAGGTCATTCTGGTTTCCTACTTGGAAGGCTGCAAAGTTTTACAGGAAATGCACAAGTACAGTCTTCATTTCGAGGTTTGCAAACTTTTGACCTGCAAAATCAACACTTGTTATATTCAAACATTAAGGTATCTTATTCAGTATGCTCACCAATACAGTTTCTGGATCCGGTGCTAAAAGCCACAAACGCAAACGCATGACGACCATTTGAGTTCTCTGGAAGGAATCGATCGGGATTAAAAACGGGTTGGGTTTTCGAAATGCTTGGGATCACGCAGAATATCATAAATGTGAATTACAATTTCTGACCTCTGTGGAAGTAAAATGTTATTGGACAGTGCTACATCTTCACTACAAGCTTCTCTCGTTATTATGGGAACTGAAGGAAACATTCGTAAAGTTTCCCTCATAAATCTATCTAGGTACTCGAGTTTATTAACTTGCGGAATGGTTAACTTAGTCAAATTATCTGAAAAGGACTAAATACAAGCATCAGTCGATAAAATACTTAACTCTTAAATGTTTACCATCGATCAAGGATTCGATTTATTCGAAACACTTTTGCTGCATCTCTGGATAAACTGATAAGTTCATAATTCCATAAATCAAGCCCATTGAAGTGGTGTCGAAGCCTTCGAAGATAAACGTATTGACTTCTTCACAAAATGCCTTGGTGATCGATTAAGCCGTCCTTCTCAGCCATTAGTAGGGTGTCCAACATGACCTATCGTTGTTTCTTTGACATCAAATGAAATATACACACTTTATCAACACCTCGTAGAAACAACCACTCACTACAGTTTAAACAAAAATTCGGTGGCGTAAGTGGAAGTCGCTTGGCCAATCGGAAGAACGAAATGGAAGGTTCATTTACTGAACATAAATGTTTTGCAAGTGGATTACATAAGGAAAATTAACTGCCAAAGTTCATAACTATTCAAATAACAGTCACTCCCAAGGACTCTATGAGTTTGTGATGTACCTATTTCAAAATAGCTATATTCCTTCAAAAGTGACTGCGGCTAAGAGTTGTTGTTGTTATTATTTAAAAAATAGTTCGCAGTAACTTCGACGATATTTTTTGAATATAAATGGATCTATTTTTTTAAATTAAAATTTGTAATACACGTAAAGAAAATCACATTAAATTAACCTTTAGTATAAAAATCACAGTTTGTTAACAATACTATGATTATCAATCTTTTTTTTGATCTAAATCACTTTTCATGTTCCATTGGGAAAAAAAATCAATCTTTTTTTCGATTCGGATCATTTTTTGCAGATCTCGATATTTTTTCAGATTTACACATACTACCACAGATACCAATACGTCACACACAGCTGTTTTACTTACTCTCTTACTACTCTTAAGAAGTTTGCCTTCAAAACAAATGCGCAATGCTTCTTGAAAAGTAAAATAAAGATAAACAAAAATAGCAATGGATATAATTTTGTAGGAATTATTATCTTCATTGCCTTCCTCATCATCTGGAAACTACGAATCACCGAAAGTACTCCATTTGTATCTACAACAGGAGAAACATTTTTCAAGTCGATATCCATAGTTCATCTTTCCAAAAACCAATGCAATTTGAACAGCTGATATTGCTGTCAAATAACGCACTTATCCATTTACAAAAGCAGATCAATTTCGTTGCATGTTCCATGAGCCGCGTTAAATCTGAGACCTGAAAAATATTTTTGGTGGTCCCATGGAAAACGACAAATGACTTCTGCTGTTAAACTTGTTAAGAAGAAAAGTCTTCAAGTCCCATTGTCGGCGGAATATTTTCTCTATCCAATATCTCACAAAGATTAATATAAGAAGCGCACTTACCACTATCCATTCCGACCAAATCTAAACTATTTTCAAATATGCTTGAGCCCGGCAAAGTGGGAGCTACCGCGTTAATATCTGTGCCATCAACCGTTTTTACGCTTTTCGAAAGCGCCAAAAGGACATAGTCTTTATGGATTTTAAAGAAGAAAATTGCCAGCAAAATGGCACCTACGATCACCGCAAATAACATTATTTGTCTTGGCCCGTATTCACGAATGGTGTGCCAACAACTAGACTTGGCTCATTTCGCGATAACTTAACAATTTGCAGCTTTTTGTTATCAAGGGGGTTTTAAGATTGCTTTTTTGTAGATAACATAATTTACTTATGGTCGATATTTTGATTCCACATACGAGATACGACATACTCCCATTATAATGAGGAGCTTAGTAAGAGCTGAGCAACCCTTTTCGATCATTAGGCGTATATATTCTAATCTGAAAAGAATGCTCACCATCTCGATTTTTATTTAATGACTCGCGGAAGCGGGCTGCAGATGCGATTGCTGCGCAACTTTTGATCAATATAAGATACGCCTGTCTTCTTTGTGAGTGTCCGGCCCTAGACTGAATCCAAAAAAAAAAATTGATATTTTGTCTCAGTGGAAAACCACATTATATTTGTTGAGAATGGAAGATTTAAAGCTTGAAAACAATTTAATCAAGATAATACATTTATGAATCTATTGTTATGCGTAACGAGACACTTTGTTTACTATTGTCAAGGTCATGTCCCAACAATCGAGTCGTAGATCAATGACATTGAAAAGCTAGTTCCAATTGATTTACGTACAATACAAGCAAATTATCTCTATTAGTGGCTTTCAATCGTAAGGCATAAGGCTATCTTCTGTCAAATGACGAATATAGGTGCATTGCATACGTATTACCTATATACCTTTATCAGTCATTGCTTCACTTTGATTTATTATAGCTGCATTATATTGAGTGAACCTACAAACTCGCTACCTAGTTGCAAACACAATAAATTTTGTAAACTAATATAGGTGTGTTTGTTTTTGTTATGAAATCGACTACTGTACTCGGAGAAGTAAGCAAAAATTACTCTTACTACTTTGTGGTGCTTAATAAAGATGACAGTTTATTATTTTATAAATAAAAAGTAAATAAGCACTCAAGGAAATTGAAATTAAGACGACTGAGCAAGAACGTTTATTAAGTATTTTCGAGGAAACATAACCTGGAAGGATTTTTGGGTCAAAAATGAAAGCAACCCCTTACAGGCTTTGCAATGAATGAAGCTGTTTCGCGCCGTCATATTATCCTTAAAGCAATTGCTCTTAAAACAGGAAACACGTCTGGCAATGTTAAAAATGCACAAGGCTTGGTAATATTCAAACTTTGGCGAATACCTTCCTAAAAACAACACTAATTAAGTGCAACCGAAAAACACATTACGACGCATAAAAGACAAATTCCTTTGAGCACATGCACATCATCCTTGAGGAATCAAGCACAGCGCACATGAACCTGTAATCATTCTTCCACATGACTGTTGCATGACGACACAAAACAACAGAGGGAAAAAAAACACGAATCGCGAAAAATTACAAATCGTGTCTATAGCACCATTAATTTTCATTACCCTACCTCAAAGTAGCAATTTCGAAGAGCGAAGCCAAAGCGGCCACCTTACTTAACTCATTTTTATTGCCTTAATTCGCATCGACACCAGACCCAGACGATTCTGTCTTCGATCAGTGTACAAAGTTCAATGAAGAGAAAAATGGTTGCATTATCGTAAATTCAGGTGCGGTTTTGATCAGGACCTTCAATTGGCGCAAACAAAAAAAATGGAAAATAATTCACGGTGTTACGGCCCACCAGAGGAATAAGAGCATGTTGCTTAAACTTATTACGCTGCTGTTTCTGCGCACTCTATGTTCCGATTGTTGGGTGCACTGGTTTTCTTCAACAGTGTGCCTCAGTTTCATTGGTCGAGACATGATTATTGGGAAAGTAAGGCATCAGAATAAATCAGGGCACTCGTTCCGTAACTTTTCAGACGATTATCTTCGAAACTATAGACCTCCAAAACTAACAACTAAATGCTAAAATTACAAGTTTGACAGCTAAATCCACTTCATTTATATATATATAAAAATATAATGAAAGATGACGTTTGTCAAAAAAATTCGAACAGAATATGACTTATTTTGGTGATCAAAGTTTCCAAAACGATATCGTTTAGACGATTGTTGAAATACGGAATCTACCCCGTGACTTTGGCAATTTGCTTTTTGCTGTTTTGGAGAGATCAAACATATGGGTCTTTTTCCATCTCTTTAAAATGCCTTTCATTTCTATCGTTAAAAAGTTTGACCAAATTTTTTTCCGTACTCTGATAAAGGTCTTCGTTAGAAATACGGTTGCTCGATGAAAATTCTGAAGATGTATCCTAGGCATTTGTTGACAAACGCTTGTAGATTTCTTGCGAAACCAGGGTTTACAAATTTCACGTTAAAGCTACGGATCCATCAATCCATGGTGATACACCTGTTCCGGATTCTCGAAAATGTCTTAAACTCCCAATGAGCTGTTGAATTAGATCTCAAACTCCTACCGACACAAGCAGTTATTAGGTGGATGTTACAATCCTAGTTGCTTGGGGCAACGGTTCGACCTAGGACAGTAGACTAAGCTTTACAAGCTTTATGGACCAACAAACTTCATGTCTACCGGTTGAACTGAGTTGCTTGTTTAAGACAGTTACACACTCGAATGTCTGGTAAAAGAAACCTTAAAGTGTAGTGTGTGTTCTTCAGGGGTTAAACTTGATATTCTATATTCGACAAAATTCTTATTTTTTAGAAAATACTATTGTGTGCATCTGTAAAATCGTGGCTCACTGTACCCTCAAAGGTAACTTGTAACAAGTAGAACGTCACTTTGGCAGCTCCACACACTCGCTCTCGGTTCTGCTTGCTAAGATTTCTGTCCGATAATTTCTTCAATGCAGACCGTACCACATGTACGTTGCAGTGCGGTGTGGGTTAGAAGAGTCATTGAGGATCTACGCTGTAGCTCCGCAGAGGATGATGATGTAGGGGCCAGAGGCATTTCATAATGAACTGTGGGCAGAGTGTACACAACTATTTTTTACTCGTAAACTGAGGTCTCATCCTCGCAGAGGTGAGCGCCAGATTTTCTTTCTCTCATGATAGTGGAACATTAGGCAACCCTTGGATCCCTCAATGCATTTTAATGTCCACACATCATTAGGTCTATACAAAAAGGAAGCAGAACAACGAAACTCATCCGAGGATGTACAAGCACTTTTGCGCCTCCTTCCCGACCGAGACGTTGGATGGAATGGGATTTCATCTATGGTACTATGTCCGCGTGGTCTCCGCAAAGTTCTTATCGCAATTAGATGAACGCAGCCGTGGAAGAGGATGGTCCAGTCCGAGCTGAGTGCAGCGGCGGGGTTACCATTCAATTAGATTTTATATCCGATTATGACTTCATGGTTTGGTTTATAATGTGTTGTGTGGTTAGCATAAAATATGAAACGAATTGTTGGACCGTCTGCGAGGGGTTATCATTCAAGGATGTTACGCGAAGGCCTTAACTTAATTTTAATGGGTTTCGAGTACAAGATCTGTTCGCGGAGTGTTGCTAGCTTTGTTCTTTATTCACTTTGTAGATAGATTTATCTGGAAGAGGAATTGTATATGGATACACATTTTATTCCTCAGCTATGGTTTCGCGCAATAAATCTGAGAAGTGAGGTGGGTATCAATAAAAAAATGCAGTTCACGAATTACACGAAACAAATTCGACGGTGCATTCGTTCACCTTTTTGACTTTTGATCTGAATTTGTCTCGACTTATGGTGGAGCAGGGGTGGCTTTATTAGATTGTAGCATAATGAATGTGTTGACAAATATTCCCTCAGACCGCCTAGGTTTCCGCATTTATTATCTCGGATGCAGATGCATTTTGTAATTGCAAATGTTGTACGAAAGATCATAGATACGCCACAAAGTTGCATGAATATTATCGTGTTTTCAGTTTATCGCCTGACTTGCATTACCTGGTAGGTTTACAGTTGGTGTAGCTACGCAGTAAACTTGAGAACGCTGTTAGAGAACAATTTCTTAGTCATGGAGATGTTGGTTAGCATCTTTGGTCATTTGTTACTACTTGATTGACAAAAAGTGTCAATTTATGTATGAAACATAGTTAAAGGTATACCTACACATATAGATGGACATTAAACTTTCATAAAGTTCATCGGGCTGTAGTCGTTATCGCAGTGTCGGTGTTGTTTTCTTCTTTGTATAATATCAAGGGTTCAAAATTCACTCAATTTTGATGCGTTTCTGTTGCATTCCTGATAAGTTGTGAGCCCGCTAAGAGCTGCCAGCAAGCACTCTTGAAACCGAAAAAGTTCGATAACGATAACAGTTCAAACATCTATCCAAGTGATACTAATATTTGATCAGATTTTACAGCGAACAGTTCCAAAACTACAACCGGTGAATTCAGGTTGAAAGTAATGGCATTTTTTCTGTTGATCGTTGGAGCAATATTGCTTGGGGTTTTTCTGCTAAAAACTCATAACGATTACGTTATTTTGGCATGTGCCAAGCGAATTAAACCAGTAGTTGTATCTTTGGGAATAACTTGGATTTAATATCTCTGAATGGTGGTAGGTTTATAAACGTACCATCATCTGGTAGGATTTATTGAAAGTGCGGTACCATAAGGTTCGAAATGCCAACATTTCTCATATCTTTTAACAATAAAGAGCCGCTCTCTACAAACAAGTTCTAAGGCCAATTAGGACTTTTGATCTCCAGCTAGTAAGACTAATCAATGTGCAACGCGATATTATTAATGCGCCATGGTGCGTATGCAACACCGATATTCATATTAAATGTTTCCAATTCTATTTTTTTATAATGGAAAGTGCAATAAATATGATTTGAGGTCCCGACAGAGTATCCGCTGCGGAGAATTTTCCGTTCCGACGGATACCTCGCTAGGGCCGTCTATTTGCACATCTTTGACTTCCTTTTGCAATTAAAGAGAGCCTCATCTATTCAAAAATGCAAAAAAATGGTTGGTCCAGACTACCGACACCTCTGTGCGTCATTGTATTGAATCGCGAGATCAAAAATATCTCCGAAAACAATAAATTGATTGAGCAAATAAACCTGGGCACGTCAGATGACTTTTTGAAGCCCTGTCTCCAGCGCCAGCCGAGTGGAGGTAGGCAAATTTAAATTGTAAATGCAATGCAATTAATTTAATAACCCAATAAGGGCTGTCATTGATCGGATTGGCCAATGTGCTGACATAGGCAGTACAAAACCCATTAAGCGGCGATTTAATCTCCGATATAGGATACACCCCATACCACTTTGCCTATCTTTCGACACAATCATCTACAAAAACCTATCACGTCGAAATATTACTGTCATTTCTTAGTATGAACGGAATATTCTACATAAGTATACCTACAAGCTACAACACATAGGCATTAATTAAATATTCCATTTCGGTTTTGATAATTAAAGTCCCCTCCGGTATAATATAGTGGTCGAAATTAATTCCCTATGCATAAAGGATTAGGTGCCATATTCGTACATGCACGGGTGTAGACTATTCTGATGCTGTGCTGTCCTTTTTCAGTGGTGGACTGGTTGGCGCTTGTTCCGGGAACGTCGTACGTTACGCTTATATGTGGAGGATAATGCTGCGGTAGACGGACAGGTAAATTACCATAACCTTAATGAAATGGAAAACCATAGAGACTGATAAATATTTTATCAATTGGCTAATCCTGGGTACGGCACATAACTCGCATACGGCGAACATAGACACCGTCCGAGGCAACAACGTTATCTGCCCTACCTCAGCTCCTTGGAGCTTGGAGTTTGTTTGAAAACCTCAATTGTTCAATTGTGGGCAGAGCTTTTGCGAGAGATAAGAACGAAAAATAATATAAATTGAACAAAGGACTATGGGGCGGCTCAGCAGCAGCTTTGCGCAAATCCTTTTGCACAAATAAATTGCGGAGATTTCTTTTCGACGCCAGATTTGATGCGGTTGAGCGTTAAAGGGATACGAAGCCGCTTTAATTTATCGGTCCGTCACCCCTTTTTTGTTGCTTTGTAAATCTTTTTTGTGTGCGTTCGGCGTTCGTGAGCAGGATTAGAGTGGTGGGCGTACTTTAAATCCGTTTTCTTTTATATTCGTCTTATTTAAAAAAAAAAAACATCTGCAAGGATTCCATCCTATTTTTGTGGATTCAGGGTGCAAGTTTTTTTTTTTTTATAAAGGGTTGAAAGAAAGGGAGAGTGTTGTCAGTGTGACAAAGGTCGAAGTTTCCATTTATCAATTCTTAACTTCTCGAATACGTAGTAAGAGTAAGATATTGTATTCGTACATAATTTCGAGCTCGAGATGTTAATCAATTCTGAAATTGATGATAGAGGATCTCAAAAAAGTGGTTCTCGTTCGTCCGTCTGTCTGTCTGCCCGTATGCTCCTGAGGCCTACAGCATAAACGGGTGGCCGGATTTGGTTCAAACTTTGGATTAAGTGTTTGTTTGGGCCTACTGTTCGGGCCGTTTTTTTTTTTGGAAGGTAACCTCAATCTTAAGGGTACTTCCAATATGAAATGTTCAAACCAGTTTGATTTTTTCGAAAACGGCTACAACGATTTCAACCGAAATCATTATTTGAGCTGAAGTAGGTCAGGTTAACATAACTGCTTACTTAGTTTTGCGCTGAAAAAATGAGTAACGGTACTTTTGAAATTTGGGCATATGTCGAAAACGGTCCATTGATACTATTGTAACAAAAATTCATTTCTAAGGTAATATGGTCACTTAATAGCAGGCTCAGTTTTTCTCTACATTATCGTGCAATGGCTTTTTAAAAAAGTAATTTTTTTAAAATTTGGCTTTCCTGAAAACGGTTGGAACGATTTTGACCAAAATGTACCTATACTTAGAATAAAATTGATGTTTTCAAAACTATTGCGTCGCGTAATTTTCAATTCCAATCACCGAAAACGCTGAAACTGATCATATCGCGAAAACAACATTTTCGATTTCGATAAAACTTAAAAAAATGAAGTAAAGCTAACATCCCAGATACGGTTGCCAGATGTCACGCATTTGGCAGGACAGTCCCGCTTTTGAACCTTTGTCCCGCCGAATGTCCCGCTTAAGGAAATGTCCCACTTTTTCGACATTTTCATTTTTATTTCCATATTTATGTATAGTTGTTTATTTCATTTTTCATATTTTGTCAACGTGGATTTTTTATTCTGAGTTGACTAAATCTTATAAGAAGCTATTTTCACTATTAGATTTTCTGGCCTGAGCGCTACCAATTGAAATTTCGGCGCAATTGTTATTGAGCACACTCAATCTGTTGTCAAAACCTAAACCTGCACTGTCACTTGTCAGTAGGTATTTGCGCTCTAGAGCTTCTAGTTTTCGTTTAGTGCTAAAAATAATAATAACAAAATGTCCAGTACAAGTGGCTATAAATACAAAAATAACACAAGTGGAAACAGATTAAAAGACAATAAACGAATGGTTATCTACAATAACGTTTGGGAGAAAACATATTCGTGGCTTAAAAAAACAACTGACGTTCGCGTAGGCGTGTGCAAGTTATGTTCCACAAAATTTTCGATCGGGCATTCCGGCGATTATAACATATAAAAGCATATGAAGTCATTAAAACACATATTTTTAAAATGTCCCGCCATGTCCCGCGTTTTTACATTTCTTTTCTGGCAACCCTAATCCCAGACAATGTTCAATACTCAACTTCTAAATAAATAATTAGGTAATATTATTTTTCATTGCATATTGCAGTATTTATTACCTACTGTTTTTTTTTCAGGAGAATTTTACAAAAAACCGCTCTAACGATTTTTATGAAATTGCATACCTACCTGAGATAATGAAAACGTTTTCTTAATTAGATCCCGTATCTAGTTTTTCTCAAACAATTTAGTTATTTTAAAAAAATGACTCCCTGAATCCCGATCTGTATTCGCGTGTCTACGGTGAATTTTTAAAATAATCGCAACGCCCCACTTTCAATAAAAATGCAATAATAGCTACGTAAAACCTCTTTTTACCATATATTATCTTCTTCTTTTTTTCAACCAAAACAGAAACACAAGTCCTTCACGGCCTTAGTGCGTATACATATAGAATAGTACAGTAGGTGCTTTTTTTCCCGTTACTGAGAGTTTAAAAAAAAAAAACTCACGTTGTTATTTGAAATGTGCTGCCATATCAGATGAATAAGCCACAAGAGAGGATTTTATTTAACACTGCTCAAATATTTTATAAACCGTTTCTTTAATTTAGCATCGCTTCTCAGATTTTTACCTACCTACCTAATAAAATAAGAAAACAAGCAACAAAAAGGCCAAGGCCACGCACTGAGCGGCAGAGCGGTAAAAAACTGAGCGGCAAAAAAAATGTAAAACATATAAAATTGTATGGCTGTGTGTGAGTGTGGGCACGCGGTCGCTCAGCTTTCAATTCTGTTCAATTATTTTAGTGTAGTGCTGAGCGGCAAGAAATCATCAATGCAAAGTTTATTACCTTTTACGGAAAAATCTAATGAAAACGAAAAACTTGAGCTCAGAGGTGAGTTTCAGAAAATGATTTTAAACAAACTCAAAGCAAAGGAGCAATAAATGATCAAAAATAAAGTTTTTTTTTTTAAATTTACCTAAATGTAACAAGCCTCTATTCTGCAGAAATTGCTTTCTTTCGTTTTGTAATTTTGGTACGAACTTTTTCTGGCAGCAAATCAAATGATTGTATTGACATACGTAGATATTGCCTGAATCGGTCTTCATGTTGTCGAAGATTGTTATACAAATGGTGGAATTCGCCATAACCTGATCTTTTTCGGTTTATTGGATGAACACTAAATCTTTTTTTTTTAAACTTAAAATAATTCTATAATTGTTGAAACGACTTTCTTGTAAAAGACTGCGGCGATTAGCACTCGACAACGACATTTTCACAACTAATCGCTCAAGAATTGCCGCTTAATAAATGGCCACTTGCCGCTTAAGATTGCCGCTCAGCTTTTTGCCGCTCTGCCGCTCAGTGCGTGGCCTTGGTATTAGAAAGTTTCGTGCGACCAAGTCGTGCACCTTATTATTTTTGCTCAAGGTTAAAATTTATGCAAAATTAAGTATGGATAGGTATTTCATTTCCCTTTTCAATTTGTATTGACAGGGTTTTGGTATTCGGCATAAATATGAGCGAAATGGACTACAAATTCCATTCAAGAACAGGCAACTGGTTGTAGGTGACTTCACTTCGCGGACAAGTCACCAACAGAAAAGTATGAAAAGTATATTCGATGTTTCGAAGGTAAATTATTAAAAACTCTTTGTATAGTGTACGCCTTATGCCAAAAGTAAAGGCAGGTATAGAAATATGCCCTGATTCCAATCTTATTTCTCGAGCATCTTCGCGAGAAAGTCGGCAAACGCAGGGTTTTACCCAAACTATTATAATAGATCCTTATGATTAGTTGTAATTTTTCATTTGCTATGCATAAATTAAGACTGCATAGGAAAAAGGCACCAAGTCCAAATAAGATTTTATATTATCATTAATATCTTCAACTTAAGTCCTTATGCCCTCTATTTCAACCAAGGGACGGATGTGCTTGTGCAGTCCCTATTATCCTCCGGGAAATATGTTTGTATTTTCCCAAACGAATGTTTTTCTCAGGGAAGCCATGTAACAGCTTAAACGAGGATTAAGCATTGTAACAAATCAAATTTAACAGGCAAAAGGTATTAGTATGTCAAGATGACGAGTAGGTGGGTATACGTCCGCCTTATGCCCTCATGTGTGCAGTGCACGTAGTTTGCATGAAGACGGAGTAATAAATAACCCCTATCGGGGTCGGTAATCTTTGCCTACCATATGGAAATATGAAATTGTACGGCATTAAATGTGAAACATAAAATATAGCTAAGTCCCATTCAAGTGCTATCCGTCTTCAAGTATCCTGATTTGCGCTATTATTTTCCAAAGCTTGTGCAGAGGATAATCCGAAATAAGGAGAAGAATTTAAATATTTGAGAAATAAATTCGTCTGCTGATTCGATTCCAGCAGAAGTGAGGAAACGATTTATTGGTATGGGGGTTGAATGTGTCATCGTTGTTTTTTGTGAAGAAGTCGTATTAAAGTTCTATAGAAACATCAGCTCACCATTCTACTGGGTTGCCTGATTTTTAAGAATGATTAGAGAAAACTATCTGATAAAAGTTTAAGAAAAATAAATCTTTACTATTCGGAAGTTGATATCGCTCCTTATATCCACCTAAGTGAACGCTTTGAATTCGTGAAAAGAATTAATGGAACCCAAAATGGAATACATCTACGGAGCTATCAATTAAGGGGAAATTATCGAGCTCACATCCGATTCATCTTCTGCTTCTGCGGCAAAAATGGTATGCAGGGAAAAAAGAACCCCAGTTACAAAGCTGTGCTTCATCGTCAATCTAAAGTAGCTCCTGAGGGGTACGCTTAAAAGACCAGGAGAGAACGTCGGATAAAAAAGAGAATAGGTAAAGTGCCCGCAGTCACGGTTGCCACTTTGGTAATTTTTTTTTTGCTTTTTGAGTTTTGGTAACTTGGTAGTTTTTATCTGGTTATGGTAACTTTTTGAGCAGGAGTACCAAAAATATGAACTCGATATCACCTCATTCATAAATGTTCTATAAAAATGTTTGTTTTTAAACAAGCAATTTTGAAAGGCTGTTGCTATTCGCACGTCCTTCGGTATACGGCTACCTAACGAAATGTCAAAGTTAAACCGCGGTGAATAGGGGTAATGTGGTTCGCTTCGCTCGCTAAAAGGACTCTTAGCTCCAGTATTTAATTTTTTATGAAAATACCATTACGTTACATCAAATATGTAGCCGTGTCCCTACGCCAGGCAAACGTCAGTCAGTACAAAAAATTATGTGCGAATAGCCACTTCGATTTTAAAAATCAAATAAAATAATTTGAGTTTAGAAAATCATGGACAGTAAATTTGTTCTCCTTGTGTTTTATAAATGTCTCCAGATCTTTGGTAAATTTTATCTTGGTTTGGTAACTTTTTTTTTCTATTTTGGTAGCTAATTTTGTTTGCAAATGGCAACCGTGCCCACAGTTGAGAATCCCATGATCGAGGTAGATCTGCACCTACGTCCAACGCATTCTCAGAAGAAAGAAAAGAGAAGAAGAGCAATCCCGCGAAACAGAGTGAGCCCGAAAGGGCGTATGATCACAGCCCCCCTGAAGTAATGCGAACAGCGGTCCCAGGGGGGCGGGTCAGAAACCGAAGGGAAGGAGGAGTTTTAGTCCGTAAACCTTGTACAACGCATTGTACAAATGGGAGTCGGACACACGGGGATGGTCAACGCCAAAAAGACCTCCCTACGGTGCACAAAGCATTTCTCCTCCCCCCAACAGGAAAAAAAAAAAAAAAAAAAAAAAAAAAATGATCGAGGTAGAAGGGGGGTACCTACTTCAAAAACACTGTTCGGAATTTTTACGAAAAAGTAAAAAGAACATGCCAGGGCAACAGGCCCGATTAGAGATTTGAAACGATGATCAAGGAAATTTTGTAGTGAAGTTAGTAGTCGATGTAAAGAACATAAAAAAACAAGTTTTGCGACAAAGACGACCCGATGTCAGGCTGAATAAAAGTAATTTAATAATCTCAGACATATATAAAGCATCTATCCAATGTCCTTAGAAAACTTCTTGATTCAACGGTTCGCATAAAATTGTAGCTCCTTTCCAATTGATTGAAAGTTAAACTTGCTCCAACCAGTGGATGTGATGGATGAAGCCAGGTCTAGGCTTCCATGGACTTGTTGCGCCCACTATTTCCAAGCTTAGAGTGCAGTTGGTTGGAAACGTGAATTTTCAAGCAAAAAGATCCCTTTGTTTTAAATCATTCGACATTAACGATGAAAGCCAAAACTTTAAAGTGAGGACAACCATAGCTTAACCTAGGTCCAATATCGCTGACACCTGCAGAGCTATATTCGTTTACGCTTACAATTGTTCGCACAGTATCGTCAAAGAAAGGATTACTTGTGAATAAGGGCAAACAAAATACGTTTGTGCTGCCGTCTCTCGAAAAATCGAAGAGAATGCCGTAACAGACAGACCTCGGCTGCGCTACCAACTTTGACTCTGCATCAAAAATTAAGCGAAGAGTTACGCTTGCCAAATTTTTTGGGAAAGGTATTTACGGTAGGAAGACCTTGTCAGTAAATACCAAGGAGGCTCTATAGGATACCGTGATATGGCGAAGAAACCATGGCGTTACCAACAACAATACTTCGGACCTAAATAATTTTGTAATTTATCACGAAAGAGCTACGCTGTAGGTAGAGGAAGACTTTGTCTTAGATGGCTGTGAAATTAAACAGGGACTACAAACAACTTGAGAAGCTCTAACTGAAAGAGCATGTTGGTTGAGGCCCAGGCTTAGCTTAATATTTAGCGCCAATTATGAACGAAAGTAATTTAATAATCTCCCAAATCAGACAACTATCCTATGTCCTTAGAAATTTCTTCAACCGTTCCTATAAAATATTAGCTCCCTTCCAATTGCCCGAAAATTAAACTCGCTCAAGCCAGTAGTTGCAAAAAGCCAGGTCTAGCATTCTATGGACTTGTTGCGCCCACTATTTCCAAGTTTAGAGTGCAGTAGGTTGGAAACGTGAATTTTCAAGCCCAACAATCCCTTTCTCTAACACATGGGAATTATTAAGAAAACCTCTGTGGACTGGACATCGTTTGTCCTCTTTAGCGAAAAAAAAGAACACATTAGCACAGAATTCAGAAGCAACCCAAAATCACCACTCAAACAGCAATTGTTATTGACAGACTATAATTTGATCTCTCAGCATGAACACAAACCGCTACTAAAAGTATCTATTATCCACCGACAATATGCATTTAACGCAAAAGCATTCCCCACAAACTGTTATCTGCTGCTAACCGAACGGATATCCATGTTTAAGGTCACAAGTGCTTCGAACAATTGCGTGCTCTGTGCACATGGATGGCGTGAGCCACTCTGCAACATAAAACGCTGACAAGCACCAGCTTTGGCACCCTCCCGGTCCCGCGTGCCCGCCAGAGCTCAATAAAAAAAATAACAATAATGATGCTTGAATTTTAATCCCCACAATCTCGAGTGCTGCCTTGGCTGCCACTGCTCCCCGTCCCACTGTCGCTTAACATCCTGCAATTGGCTTAATAATTGCTCCAATAATCGTAAAAAAGTTGTACGTTGACTCCAACCCTCCAAATTGGGGCGCATGGGAGCTGGGAGGCTTTGAGTCGTTTCACTCGACGTCTGTTTCTGATGTGTACGGCCCGTTTACGAGCTGCCGAGGGTGGTCGTATCGGCAAGGATTCAGCTACCCCTAAGGAGACACAACACGTTGTCCTCATCTAACAGCAGCAGCAGCAGCAGCAGCAACAACAAATGCTCGTAATAACTGTAATAGCAGTTATAACTTTCGCCAACAACTGACTGCGTGTAGTAGGATCGTGTTGGTGCCCATTTTGTTGGCCGTGTTATTAAAAGGCATTCATGCCAAAGTTTGCCACTGAGGGATGCAAGTCAGCTCATGGGGAGACGCCATCCCTGTGTGGGTATTCCCCCGCTGTGTGTATTTAATTTTTGCCTTTTTTGATGCTCATCGAGTGGGTGACCTTTTTGCTGGTCGGATACGAAATGATTCGGTTCGAGTGGTCTGCACAATCGGACCATTCAGACTTGAAAATCCGTGATGATGTACCAATTCCATGGAAATTGCTTTGATCGCTGATTACAGGTTTCGAGAGTCCTTCGAAGGGATTTCACTGTCTGAAATGGGACGCGCTGAAGTGGGTGTAATTAAATTTCCCGTTTCGTATTCACTTTTCATTGCAGAGCGGCATGGGTCGGGCGCTGAAAGGAAAGTGTTCATATCATAGTATACAAAGTAAATAAAATGAGAGTCTATTGATGGGTCCTTGTCACATGTGTTTTCAGATTGAACGGCAGACGTTAATGGAATTTTTAATATGATTTTGAGCAGCGGACAGCAGTTAATAACGACTGGCAGAGTGCTGCCGGAAAGAGCTAATCAGTTCATTACGTCATGGATTGAATGGTATATTATTTGCTTATATACATGTCCAGCATTTGGGTCCACTGAGTAGGATCACTGCCATGAACCGCGAACACAATGGGGATTCGAATATGACATTCGCAGTAGCTTTCGCCTAATGCCGGTCGTCCACTGCAGTTGCAAAACATCAAATTTTATCGAAATTTGTCCAAATGATGTTGAAAATAGATACAGATTGGCCACCTCATTAATCATCAGGCGTACGAGTTCCTTTTGTGTAACATGTTGAGCAACTAAATATCTCAAAATGAATGCGCTGTACGTTGTCTTTTCTGCGCATTGCTCAAGTTGATCGGTTCTATAAAAATTGTCGTTATTATGGATTGTGACACAAAAACATGCACCGAGGCAGGCCTTACTGTGAATGGCACTTTCTTTGCTATTGTGCGGTGGCTACTTTGGTTGTGGTCGCTCCTACAGATAACAGTCATACATATAATTTATCTCCTCTGCGTTCAACGCGTTGCTCAACGGTGAATGCATTGTTAAAGTTTTGATTAACTTGTTGGGAAACCACATCGATAACGCAGTTGAGCAATAGATTTGCTTACCAAAATAGCATAAATAACCTAGGTGACGAAGATATTCAACAATCCACTCAGTTGGTCAACTAGGTGCAGATATAAAATTTAGAGTCGAAACTAAAAATATTTATTGGTAAAGCCAAAAGACTATAATTAGTTTGTTTCCTTTGAGAAATAAATAAGCAGCAGGAAGCAAGGCCGTCTTAGGCCATCCCGGGGCCCTTGGGCACACAAGAATTTGGGGCCCTATTGGAAAGTAAAAAATGGAAATGAAAACAAAATTTTTTGACTGAAAATGTTAAAAACACTTTTGAAATTTTTAATTTAACTGTCATATTTGAATTTCCTTCAAATACTAATTTTATATCGTCTATTGGTTAGAGAGTCAAACATAAATTTATTTTTATCTCTTTAATTTCTTATGATATTGACAGCTTAAGGGATTTAAGATTTAAATAAGTTACAACAAACCAAAATTTCCTATTAAACTTAATTTGTCCTCTTCAACTAATGGCGTACAATTATTTACAGTAAAAATAAGACTTAATTTCTACCGGTTAAAGAAAACATAAAAGAAACTAGAGTTTCTAGGCTCAAAAATAATATTAAAATTTTAGCTCAGGTAATGTTGCATTTAAACCATCACGCACGCGCATTTTTGCACGATCCGGTTGTCCGCAGTCAATGCTAATAAAGGCGTAAGAATGAGATCACAAATCAGATGCTCTACCCATAATTATAGATACCTACGTAAAACGTAAATAAACACAGTTTCCGGCGAACAACATCTCTACAATCACTTGAAAACATTTATATTTCTGATTTAAAACATGTGAAATAAAAGTGGTAATTAGTTTCAGTAAGTTAAACCAACAATTCATCAATCAGTTATACGAAATAAATCAATAATTGTCCGTTAATCACTTCCGGAAGCCATATTGCTTTATAGGATAGCTAAATTTCGTAATCCATCGCTATAAAAATATCAACATGCATAGTTTTCCCATAACTCTTAACACGTAAACAAGATGGCCGACCAAAAAACGTGTCACGTTTTTTCGCGTGTTAGGTAATGCCGTCGCTTTCAGTCCCACGGCCATTTAATATTTAGCATTCCTTTAATCTTCCGTGTCAGGAATGTGTAACCGTGTAAATGAAACACAACTCGTTTCTTTTTAGTTACTTTTGAGGTATTGCTATGAGTGTAAAAATGTTAGATGTTTACAAAAAAAAAAATAATAAAACTGATCTGGTTTTTGATTGATTGACTGATTTTAATTTATAAATGCTGTTAAAAAAAAAGTATTTGGCTTACCGCTGTCGCTAACAACTCACTCATTTAGTCTACTAATATAAAGAAAAATATTTATATATCAGCCATTCCCCCCGCGGCGATGGTAAAGTCGGTATACTGGTTGTGAACGTAGTGTACTACCGCCATAAGGTTATACACATTCCGCCATACCAATAATCATTTTTAGTGTCCAGGCTATATCTTTCGAACTCACAATGGCGAAATTTTCCCTACATATTGTGACCTACAAAATATTTAGTGTGAAGGTTAAAAATGATTATTAGTGAGGCCCCTTTTCCCTTGGTTTAAACTAATTTTCAGTTCTATAAAAAGGCATTACAAGTTGCTACATTTACGGACGGGATAACACAACTAAACGGGAAGCAGATGCAGCTTTCAGCTTTCTTAAGACGGTTGATTGGGTTCTTTTATAATATTTTCCGTATTCTTTAGTTCCGTAAGAGATCTCAATGACTTCTTAGGCGAAAGAAGACGCGGTTTGGCAACAGCGTTTCCTTGCTTCCCTTGTTTGAGCCGATTTAATTTTTCTGCGCAATTAAGGATGCTCAGGTAGACAGAGTCTTGAGCTATGTGTTAACTTCAAAATTAGATCTTTTCAGTGTGGTGTTTTGCCCCCATGTCAACATAAGTTTCCGTTTGCTCACTGGTAGGGCCATTTTTATAGCCTCTACTTGAATACTTGAAACCAATGTTGGTGATCTGATTTTTGAAAAAGTGTAGCTCTGATGTTAATTGTTTCAAAAATAATGCCAAAGAAGTTCTAACAGAGATCGTGCGCATCTTCTAAGCTTTTTTTCAATATCATAGGTTATAGTGGTCCACTCGGCAGTGGAATATTTCCATCATTTGGCAGAATTTGTATGATTCGCTCCTATACACAATCGTATTGGTCTTTAAAAAGGTTCAATGTACGTGTTGATTCGGAATACGTTTGTTTTTTTCTACGACTTGCCATAACTTTAAGAGCCGATAATTGACTTCCCTGGCAGAGCACTGCCTCTGCAACTCTGAACAGTTTTGTTCGTATCTTCTCGAGCTCTTTCCTTTTCCTGCTGAGAAGTAGGAAGTTCTCCCTTATTTGATGCAAGTAGAGCTCGCTTAAAGCTGTCTCTGCAGCTCCGGTTTTTGGTCTGTTGCATTGATTGATTTCGAAAATCCTTATCGGATCATTGGTTTCATTGTGCTCGCCTCTTGAAATTAAAATTTTAAATTTTTTTTTTCTACCGACTGTCGTCTTCTACTGTTAGTTGTGCCTTAGCGATCTACAATGCAAGCGAATAACCTCAGCTATACACAGTTTTAAGTGTTTCATTTTGTCCATGTTTATGGCAAATTGATAACCACCCAATAACCAATATTTTATAAAGTCATCAAAAAAACCATCATTTCAATCCAAGGACCAAGTTATACATAACCCGTTATAAGAACTCTTTAATGGGTGAAATATTTCGATAGGAAACATGACTCCTTCAAATAGTCGCACCGACCGTGTAACATCAGATGCCGCATAGCAAACATGTCTGTATATGAATTATAATCCATCGTTGGTGTAATAGGATTTTCAAAGATCTTGCATTTTGCCGGTCTCTGGCGGCCGCTATCTAAAGTGAATATCGCCATTAAGAGCATATTAGTGCACAAATGTGCTGCGAATGAGCTGTATATCTTCTGTGCTAATGTGGTTGGTTAAAGATGCTTTTATGCCAGCGCCAGTCATGTTTGCACCCATTAGGCACTACAAACGCAACCGAAACTGTCAATGCTGATGTATAGTGATATGAGGAATTCAGCAGAAAGGACTTTGATTGATTAATGGACGAGGGACGTTGATTGACTGGAAATACTTAATAATTACTGCATTCTTAAGGAGTAATTTAAATCACATCTATCGAGTTGGTTGGCTATAGTTTGTCAAGATGAGCACGACCAGTGAATGTCCCAATACAATGGGTTTGATTAATATTAACCTTTGTTTAAATTTATTATTTGTTCATCGAGAAATAAGAAATATAGCTATTGGAAACAAAATTTAATCCAACACCTGGTAATACGACACCCTTTTCCTGTGCAAGACATATAATATCAAACTTCAACGAAAAGAACTGGAACGAACAACTCCGGTTAGGAGTATATTGAGCGAGAGATTATTTCTAGCCTGGGTATAGATCTGAAAGTTAAAACGCATCGCTCAGTAGTCCCAACATTTGCGTCCACGCAGTTAGTACAAGCGCATGAATATTTATGTAGGTCTTGTACCGATATAGGTGGAGACATCTATGGTCACAACTTCAAAGTTTCAGAGCCCTGAGAAAAGTGCCAGGGTCTTGGAAATCCATGGCATTAAAGAATGTACCAACATCATTGCTCAATTCAAAGTGCAAGGCGTTACTATTCATAATATTCTAACAAAAAGTAGCAGCTCTTAGAGCTTTAAATTCCTCCATAAAAAAAAACAGACCTATACTACTTTAACATCCTGCAAGACTTATTCAATAGGTTGAAGAGTATTGAAAAAAAAAAAAAAAGAAGATCGCCGACGAGCTTGACGAAAATAGTTCGGCTGAGTCTTCACTAGGCAAGAGCATTTTTGCTGCATCCTCAACTAAGCAGTAAATTCAACAATTATAAAAGTGAATAGATTTATAAGACTTTTCAGCAATAAATTAAAAGAACTGTTTGTCTTTGAAAACACCTTTTATCAACCAGTAGTTCTATTCGTGTGTTTAAGTGCCAGCTTTCTCAACAGATTTTTGGGACGGTTTTCGACATGCTTCTGGGTCTATTAATAAAAGCATTTAAAGAGCCCTTTTTTGGTGTTTGAAACTCCTTAAGGCACATTAAATATTGATCTGTAGGGGAATTTTCGGTGCGTGTAAAGAAATAATTATTTATGCATAATTTTCAAAACGTTTCTTTTTACAATCTTTTATTTTTTTTCCGGTTGCCTTTTAAGGAATGCTTTCTGGTGTGTGCTTATGATTATTTCACCTTTTTATTTGCATTTTGCGTTGCAAGATTTGGTCGAAATATGTGCAATTTTGGTCGGAATTTAGGGCCGCTTTTGATGCGCTTTTGAACAAGTTTTTGGCACTTTTCATTTTACTCTTATATTTTCTTTTACGTATTTGGGAATTTAGAAATGTTTTATTTGGATCTGTTTTAAGTATTCTTTAAATAAATTATTTTTTGGACGTAATTTTGTACTTGTATTATTGCGGCCCATTGACGCTTTTTTATAAATGATTTTAAAATGTTTTTTTTGTGATTTTGGAATCGAGATTTTATTACAATTAGGGGACGCGCTGTAGCCTAAGCGGCTTGACCGAGTTTGAAGAGTGAGGTATCATAATATTCGTATTCTTCCCCGGAGTGTCATAGGTAATTACATGCGTCTTGTTCATATATTTTTAATTCTGTTTTTTTTGCATTAACTTTTTAGGTTTTTTATATTAACTTTTTTTATTTCAAGAACGTTTTCTGATTTAGTTTTTAGGATTTCTCTTATTTTATCCCTCTGGATATCCCTCAAGGCGTGTTTTTTGAAGCACTAGAATCGATTCGGAAAATGTTTTAATTTGTGTTCATACGACTGTTTTTGTTTTTGTCTTAACAGTTCTTGGGTTTCTTCTTTAACTATCTTTTAAGCGAACTATTCAATGCGTTTGTGACACGTTATTTCTTCTTACTTACTTAAGGTGGCGCTACAGTCCGGGTTGGACCTGGGCCTCAACCAACAAGCGTCCCCAGCCAGCACGATCTTTGGCCAGCTGTCTCCAGTTTCGCACGCTAAGTTGGTTAAGGTCCCTTCCAGTTGCGCGCGCCACCTGAGTCGCGGTCTTCCTCTACTGCGCCGTCCCTCGGATGTGGATTCGAAGATATTCCGGGCCGGAAGAATTGTAGAATTTGAATTTGAGGTTGAAGAATTTTTCTCTCGAAGTAACCAAGAGTAGCCTCATCCACTTTTGATAGAGTCCATGCCTCTGCACCATGAAGTAGGACTGGGATGATCAAGGTCTTATAAAGGGTCACTTTAGTTGTTCGAGAGAGGGCTTTGCTACTCAATTGCTTTCTTAGCCCAAAGAAACAGCGATTGGCAAGAGTTATTCTTCGTTTAATCTCAGCGCTGGTGTAATTGTCTGAAGTCATAGCGGAGCCTAGGTAGACAAAGTCCTTTACCACCGCAAAGTTATTTCTTCTAGGGGACCTCAAACATCTTGAAAACGGTTTCATTCTTAACATTGTTTTTATAGTGTTTTTACAAATTTTTGTGGCGTTCTTTGGATAGATTTTTAATAGCATTCTTGACCTTTCTTTTTGTTAAGCATAGTTTAACGGCATTTCGTTCGGCTTTTAGAAACGATTTTGATTGTGACATTTTGAAAGAGTCCTTGAATCTATTTTGTTAAAAGGTTTTTAAATTTTATTTTTTGTTTTGGCTCGATTACAATGACTTCTGGTGCGTTTTAAGCGCCTTTCATACACTTGATGAATTCTTATGAGCATTTTTTGGGTACACTTTTAAATGCCACAAATATTCGCAATTCTTGCACGTTTTTAAACAGTTTGCGCTATTTTCGTTTGGTACTTTCGTTCGTGTTTGGCGATTTTTGAATGCTCTTAACGAACCCGTTTACTTGATTTTGAAAAGGTTTTTGATTTCGATTTATGACAGTTCTTTGGTAAAATCATGAAGGTTTTTTTAAACACACTCTTGGCCGCTAGTTTAAGGGAATATTTTTAAAAGCTTTTGTATAGTTTCATCTTACTAATATGCACCAGCTTGCGCCTTTGCGAGTTATGAGTTCCACTCTTGTTGTCAATCTCGGAACAAATTTGTCATAGCCTTGGATTAAAATAAGAACCAGCAGGAATGAAGCAGGTCTTAGTAGCTGCGGATAACTTTGAAGGATCACCGTTATTCACCAAAAGTTCTAATGATGAGACACTTATGAACCATCATCAACAAAACAAGTGGTTGGACTTAGACTCAATTTTATAGTTCTGGTAAACTAACCAAAAATTACTACTGTGCAATATAAATCTGCGTGCTCAAAGTGCCCCGTTAAAAAACAGCACTGCTGCCTTTCGAATTCGGTATACAATGAATTAACTACAAAACACGTCGTTCCGATTTCTGGATCACTGCTTCGACAATAATTTTCTTAACCTAAAAGATCCAACCAAAACATTAATTTCATCACGTTTCTTCTAAGTATGCGCCTCTTTAATAAATCCCCTCCCTATCTTCACAATCTAATAGACACAGTCCTTTGAGCTCTCAACAGTCCCATGTATAACATTAAGCAGAATAAGTTAAATGGCCACCTTTCGTATTATCGTAATGCTGCCCGATTTTATCGGAATTGTCTTCAACCATACCACGACCTAATGTGTATCTGTGGAGATGAAAGAAGAAACCATTCCTGATTGTCTCTCCCCATTTATTTCACTTCCTCTCACGTGCGCATCACTCATAGGTATTAGCCATGTAAATGGAAATGGGATAACATATTCAGGAAGAGAACGAATCTCTATCTGCTCCCAAAGACTTAGCAAATCGTTGCCTGGGAAAATTGTCATTTGTTTTATCCGTCAGTCATTAACAGAATCGTGATTAGATATGTGTCGGCCTCAACACGAAGTCTATAGATGCGAGAGAATGGAGTGCCAGCATGAATATTTTCTGTAATCCTAATGGGGGGGCTTATGCGTTCTCCCCATTCACAATTGGCGCGTAGGATAATGACACGCAATTCCACTTCCTCGCAGATTACGTGATTATTCCGAAAGCAGGCTGCGCTAATTAATAGTCCTTTGACGAAACCGAGCGCGCAAATGTGTGCGAGAAAGGGAATCTATTGATTTGTGATTGTCGGCGATGGGACATTTTCTGAAAATTCAATATTTGTAGGCGAATCGTACTCCGTGGACCGTTTATAATGACTTTGGGGTAATGGTCCACAAAGGACATATAAACGGTTCAAGCTCTAATAATCTTAATTGACAGTCATTACTGGGAGGCAAGCATAAGTACAAGGGGGGCCGGATAAAGGGCGAAATTTTCAGCATCTCCTTTTGCGTCCCGCAGGTCACATAATCAGTTGGGAAGGGAGGGAAAATAAAACTTGCGAGGACTATTAAAAGCGGTGCAGTTTATTTCCGTCGAGACGAAAATCCCGATTCAACGAATTCACTTAATTACGAAGCGGATCTAATTAGTTTTGCCTTTTTTTCTGCGGCAAAAGGAGTCCATTTGACTTTAGGGCTGGAACAGAAACTCTTAAGGGATGTGGAAGATGGACTGTTCTTAGGAGTAATGGAATTATTTTAAATGCAACTTTTGCAGAGTTTTTTATAACCTTTCTGACTGATTGCTCGGCGAAGATAAGAAGTAATACTGCTCTTACAATTCTTGAATGTTTTACGTAATTAAGGCTGTGCTATGCCGGGGCTTCGAATATAAGAGTCAAGCTTTAGGGTGGGTAACAAACAATTGGTTCTCACTCACATAAGTGAGGACTGATGGGATGCCCCATTGCAATGAAACAATTTCACTAACGACGCCGTAGGCTTTGTTTACAGTCAAATCTCTTCCAGGTATCTCTAGATAGGACTCTCCCGGCGTCACCTAAGAGTTTTATTACAATTTTTTGTAATAGACGTAATTTTCTTAAGACTGCGAAATTTTTTTTCTGAGACCATAAAGTTTGAGCCCCAACCCCAAGTTCCACAGGTATACCCCCAATCGCAAATGTCCGTCGAAGACTTTCAATAGACTGATGCTGCTTCTTCTCATATGATTTTCTATCACGACAGGACAGTATTTTTTAACGCGTTCTATTTTTCGAATTGAGTATATTATATGACTTTTAAATTATTTGTAACTTCTTTATCCCTTCAGCTCTCGGTTAACATTCTTGAATCAGTTTTTCTTTTCTGTTATTAAACTGTAATCTGCTGGTAAGCTTTCTAAAAGAACCGCAACTACGAGATGATCACCTAATTGCCCACCTAATCCAACAGCGATCTACAATATCAAATCAAGCATTTCACATTTGTGATTTTCCATTGAATCTCCGTCTTTTGAAATCCAACTCACATCTGCAGTTGTTGGTTTTCTTAAAACATTCAAAATATCTTCTTTTATCAGCTCTAGCGTGTATTTCCAAGCCTGATAATTCACATTATTTAGTTTCCTGGCGAGTGGCTTAACTTCTTCCAGTTTTTATTATCTTTTTTTATGAAACTGCAAGCAACTGCTTTTAAATTATGCGAAGGCAGAATCGCAGTCTTATTTAAATCTGAAGAAAGGCAAAATGGGAATTTATAATTTTGCGGATAATATTAATATTTTTCAAACAAACAGATATTTTATTAATTCGTAAGTGTTTTTTGAACAAAGCCTTATACACAAATAACAATGAAATCTGTCAAGAGTCCGAAGATTTGTCAAAGCATCAGCATTGCATCAATTTTAAAAGCGCCCAAAATTGAGAATGGTTTGAAATATTTTCATCAAATGTCACATCCGCACTTTAATCCTCAGGATTTCGAATTGAGATTCACTATTCGCTCTCAGTTGTCACTTAAGTGGTTCGGAAAAAGAAAATCTAGTGCATTCCATTATAGGTCATCTTTTAGTGGCTAGATTAGGGTTTTGGTGTCTAATTAATAACGGCTGAGCTACTTTATTTGTGACAGTGGTTTAAAAATGTTTTTTTTTTTTTATTAACCATTGTACATTGTGTGTAAGACAGTGAAGAATGTGTACGCTTTGCTGCAGACCTATAAATAAAACAAAGATAATTAATTTGTTAAACGAATGGACCGAAATTGGTCTTACCTCTTTGAACGTAACCAAGCAAGCGTCATGAAAAGTGATGGCATTCAAGGTTGCGGGCTTTTGTGACCTGCAAATTATTAGCTGAATAACTTTCTGGTACTGGATGGTGTTTTCGTACCATTTGGTGTTGTAAGCTGCGTCACCAACATCTAAGCTCTGTTAAAATAATCACAAATAAAACAAATGACAGGCGATTGGTTTTGTAAAAATGAATCACAAATAATTGCTGTAATCTGTAGGTATACCTGGCGGCAGAAGTATGTTTAGAAACCTTTTTGAACGTTTGGACGTAACTAGGCAAGCAAATGCTTACCTACTCTTGATAAATAAAAATGGGTAGGTTCGTTTGTGAAGGGATACTAGCTGACAGGCAGATATAGCAATTGAGTTTTTTTTTGATTCAAGTGAAGTCTACACCAGAGACAATGAGAGTATGGTTTGTCTATGGTCTACACTGCAGCTGAATAAACACCTTGTACGAAATAAGACATTTGATTGATTTTGATTTGTGTTTGCTTTCTGTGCTCAGAAGGTATGTTTGTTTGCAAAATATTAAACGCTGACTTTGCAAAACGTTCACCGAATTCATTTATTAGCTGTTAGCTTTTATGGTTTTTGATTGGTCCAATTTTTATTTGTTTTTTTTTTACCTTTTAAGCGAGTTTTAGAAGAAAATCTTCGCAAACTTCGTTCCGAGTTCGTTGACAGATTGGAAAACGAGAAAAGGGTGACTTAAACATTTAGGGGGAACAATTCTTAAATTAGGGGGGCTAAAACTTCAAAGAACATCAAAATTATCTTAGTTTTCAGGTTCAGATTAAAATAAATAAAATAGTTTTTTATATTTTATTTAATAAATTCATTAAATGAATGCATTAAGCTGGTGAAAGTTGGTAGGTATAGAACTTAGCATAAATGTGTTCGCTATGCGTTCGCAAATCCAAACATTGAAAGTGGAAGCAGTTTTTTTGTTTAGTGAAAAGTTGTATGGAAAATTGGGGCTTTTCTGTCCCGCTTACGTACTTTGAATATTGGGGGCACAAACAATTTTTAAGACTAAAAGGGTGTACTCTCTTCAGCAAAGTATGGTACTCCTAGCGGAGTATTGTGTAAACCATTTCGTTGGAACAGTAGGATGTAGTACATAAATAACATGACAAGTATACCTACCTAGTGTCCGTAACACATATGATACAAATAAACTTACCAATTGGATTAGGTTCTCGCCGAGTAGGCTCATTATGTACAACTTTAACAGATCATACGAAATTAAAAAGAAAAAAAGTAGAAATTCCAATGCGTCGGCTGCGTATATCATTAAAAAGACCAGAAAGCAAATTGAAAATGCGGACGTCAGAAATGCTATAAAAGTCAGCACCTTAAACGTGTCATTTATGTCATCCATCAATCTGAAAGAAATAAGTGTTATTTGAAACGCCTTCTTTGTGATATCCCATCCTTCATTCTGTTTTGCTATATTTCTTTACACACCATTCTTTGTGGTCAATATATTCTTTGCAAAATTAGCGCTGTTCATATTTAAATCCCTAAAATGTAGAAATCGTAAGAGTAGAGGTGAACGTTTTATTTGCGTCTAAATGTATACATTCGAGTTCTTGTCAGATTGCGACCAGTGATGAGAATGCTGAGTTCAGAAAGTGAAACAAGTTGGCCAGATAAACTAAGCAGATCTATAAAATGTGAATCAGATCATTTTTGTTCACATTATAAGGAATTTTTGAAATTCTGAATACCCAATGAATGTAGTAGATTTTTGCGATGAGTGCATTCAAATCAAACAGGTGACTTTCTCGATTTGCAAAAATAAATCAATGCAGTCATCATGGAATTTTGAACGCAAATTTAACGAAGTAGGAACAAATTGCTACGTAGCAGACGCATAAAAATAAATTATGAAGTCGATCTACTTCATTGAAGTAAACACTCATCTCTGATGGCGACAGACGCATTTTTGGATAACAATTCATAAAATGTTCAGCACAGAAAGAAAATTGTTTCCTCTCTTTTGTTTACTGGGAAAATCCATCCCCTTATACTTACCCTAAAATAAGTTGATGGTGGTTGACAATTTTCCTCAAATCTCTAATATCCCCCTTTTCGCAGTGACGTGTGTTCAATCTAATCGACAGAGCATTCAAGTGCATACAAACTTGCAGCGCAATAAATGTCAATAGCGCCTCACTTCCGGTGACAGACAGCACCACCATCTGCGACGAGACGAACTGTTGAAGAACTATTGCAAGGAATACCCAAGCACTATCAATTTTAAACGGATATATGTAGTAAAATGGAAGTAGGTGACTCAAGTCATCGCCAAGTCTATGATCAATGTTGAAGAAGCATTGATACAAACTGAACACAACGGAGAAGCTAACGCTGGTAACCATGCACAATACAGGCGCCAGGGTTAGTATTATAATTTTTCGACGATATTCTCTCATATTGAAGTCGGCCATCTGCTTTTTGGTCACTGGGAATATGGAATCGAAAGTCCTGAGAAGTTTGTTGACTTGGGACAACTTACTAAACAGGTACAACAGTTTAACTTCAGACAGGGTGGTATAGATCAAGAATACAACGAATTTGGTGGATTCGACTACAGTAGTCAGATTTGCCTGGTTGTAGAGCTCACAAAACATACCAATAGTGATGGCGATAACGGCGACGATAAAATTCACCAAACACCTCTTGTGAAACCAGTAGCTCTCTCTGGGCCAAATAATTATTCCAATTAGATAAAGAATAGCCGTTACTGGCTTTATGAGGTTGTCGAAAGTGTATGGATTGGTCGGCGGTTTCTTGGCTTTATTTTTTAAGACCTTCAGATGGGTCATCGAATTTTCGGATTTCACAGTTTTTCCTGCTGCCGGATGCTCCATTTAGTATTTTTTGGGGTATTTGTAGTTTTTTTTTTTTGTCAATTTCACCACAAAGTGTTATAATGATACCAAATACGTTCCTCACTTTATGCGGGTTTAACAAGAGAAAAGCCAATATGGCAGCTTAGATTGACGCCTTGCAACTAGGACGGAAAAGTAGAGCCACAGTGCATTTTATACTCGTGCTGCCATCTGGCTTTTTACCCAGCCTTAATTGCTTATCTTAATTACGTTGACGTTGTTCTTAAGGGCCGGATTTTCCACGCGCACTTTTCAGTGTTATCTGATGATGCTATTGTCAGCCGGAAGGCGAAAAGGTTTTCTTTTTTCTTTTTTTTTTAAAAGGTGACGCTCTCTAAGGCCGTTCTTAAATTTCATCTAAAATAACTTCACTTGTGTTATGCTATCTTAAATTTGCCCGACAAATGGCGGGCGGTCTTCTTTTTTGGCGGTCATTTTTGGGAGGCATAACTACGACCTTCGATCAAATTAAACATTTTTTTTTGGGCACCTGAAGCTTGGCGAAACCGGCCGTAAATTAATAACTTTACTGCGTTATTCCTTCTAAGCAATTGATTGAGTAATTACAGTTGATCGATATTGATTTGTTATTCGGCTTTGTCATCCAATTAAAAACAGATTACCATCTGGAATCGTTTCTAACAATTTACATACATATTCCACATAGGTGCAAATTAGGCTACTAGCAAATTAATTGAAGTTTGTAGTCGGTATAGATTCAAGGTCGCAGAAAAAGCGTATCCAATGGTAGAATAAATATTTTATGGCACGCGGCCTTGGATCTACACAACCATTTGCAAGGGAATGTGACAGGCAACGCTACTGGGAACATTCCATATCGAGCGATGCGAGTTCTCCACGCACATAAAATATTCAATTGGTCGCATAAGTCCTCGCAAAACTAGCGAGCTTCACTTGCAGTATAAAGGGTTTTTCAATATAAGGATGGGTCGATGTTGAAATGTATTTGAACAATTCAAATTTCTTAGTTTACCTCCAACAAACATTTTTACACTAACTAAAACTTTTAAAACTCAATCCAGATCTACATTCTACATCTGTCTCGCAAAAAAGAGCCCGCTGTGTGAAGACTTGGAGTATACCTAACGTGACCATAAATGTTTCCTCTCAAAGCGGGACATCTGTACATTTCTTTCAGAAAAACACATCATTTTTTTATTATTTTATTTTTTAAAATCAATTATTCAAAATATGGAAAGTAATGGTAATGTACATATATTTCACATGAATTAGTAAAAAAATTAAAGTATTTTTTTTTGCGTTTAAAAGTTTAAGTACATATATAATAAATAAACAAAATATGAGACATTTTTGGTTATTGCAAGTTTGATGTTTATTTCATGGAATGAAGAATTAAGTAACAAATGCATTTTTTTTTAATTTTTCGCATTTAAAAAGTATAAGAATAAACCACTTATGAGATATTTCTAATGTTTATTATATTTATTATTTATTTGGTTTTTAAAAATTAGCCCACGAAAATAAATTTAATCTTGAGCAGTTGGCTGGGTTGCTTTTATATATTTTTCTGATGAGCAAATTTGTTTTAAAATACCAGGTTTTGTTTTCAAATATGCATGGAATTGTCGACACGATTTATTTATATTACTCTTTACTAAAAGAATGGATTTCAAAGTTGAGACTCCCAACTGGTTTTTTTCACTGGTCCATATCTTATTCATATGGGAAAAAACCCTTTTAACAGGGGCGTTGCTACCTGGTAGGCACAAAATGTACTCTACAATTGTAGAAAAATTCGCGTGAGATATATTTTTAGCATGAAAGTGGGTAAATACTTCCACCCAACGATTTTCAGCACTTATTTTATCGATGTTCCAATCCGTCACTTTTTGAGTTGTTATGTAATTCAAAATGAGTGAAAATTCATCAAAAACTCCTGTATCTTGAGTGCTGCTGAGGAAACCCTGTTTAATTAATAAGTCCATCACTTTTTGAACCTCCTCCCAAGAGGGGACTTTCGTTAGGTTCGCCCAATCAAAGATTTCAATTTCAGAGTTAAACTGACACCACTGCTCCAAATATTCCTTACTCGTCTTGTAAAATTCAGCTGCTGCAGTTTTTACGTTGTCCCCATTAACAGCACCAGTTTCCTGTAACTTCGCCATTATATTACGGGTGGCGTGGGGAAGGAAGAGTGAATTTTGTTTTTGGCTTAAATTGTTTACGAGCTGATTTATTTCATTCGCGGCCTCTGTTGCAGACACGTTCTGTCCCTCGATCTTTAACACAGCTTGATGAAACGTAGCTGACTGAGCGTGCATAAAAAATAGCCATAATTCTGAGCTCGGATTATAAAAAAAATCTTTTAAAATAATTGGGCACTTATCAATGCTCAGAAAATAGTTTTTCAAAGGCTGAAACATTTGCAATACTCTTTCCAGCGCCGGCATCAACGCAAGCCACCTAGTTTTGCTGTAGCCCAGAAGTTTCTTATATTCTGTGTCAGAGGCATGACAGAATTCTTTAAGTGCTTCAACACGAACGCTATAAATGTAGAAAAATGAATAAATTTTCACAATTATGCATTCAAAATCAATAGGTAGACAATCTGCAGCAGTTTTGATTGCATTGTGGATTATGTGAGCTCCACATCCTATACCTATGAGTGTCCTTCCAAGATACGTGTTCAATTTCACGTAAACATTATTAGCTCCTTTTCTATTTTTGCCTCCAAAATTACAGTTGGTATTATCTCCACAAAATGCCACAATTTTTGATTTAAGCGCATTTGTTGTCAACACTTGTTTCAAATAATCAACTATTATATCTGATGTTTCCCCTGGTTGCTCTTGGAACTCCAAAACTTTTACTTGTACTCCTTCGTATGGTAAAAAGTAGCGTACTAAGACAGGAAATAATTTTGTAGAGCCATGGTTTGAAGCATCCGTTAATAAAGTTATACAATTAGCCTTACAAAGGTGTTCTTTCAATTCATTTATTGCCATAGGCGCCAGCACATTCACAACAATAGCCTCGGATTTTGTACGGGCACACTTAAATTTTTGCTCGAAACATGTCTGTATTAAACTAGACGCACAGTCGTTCGAGCGAAAGCTTTGATTCTCCTGTACAGTGTGATAGGCCCAGGCACCCTCCGCTGCAGCAACTTCAAAATCCTTGGAAGATGGTGAATCTGTTTTCTTAAAGAAATTGAGCATCGATGAACTTGAAGCGGCAGCATTATCGGATAGTTTATGTTTTTCTGATCGTAAATGTTTCTCGATATCACTAGCACCACCATGCGAAACACTGAAATCTGTACGGCACTTTTCACACGTGACATCTGTGGGGACACTTCTTTGTTTTATGAATGGATATTTAGTTTGTAAATTAGTATTAAAAGTGCACTTGCGTTTAGCCATTTCAATGTTTCAAAAAACACGTAAACAATAAAAACGAATTAAAACAATACTGATGCGACGCGTGCCATGGCCATGAAGCTAATTGCACAATAAAACTGTGAAAAGTTTCTCATTCTCAAATAAACGATACATTACAGATCCATAGACAACATAGTAGATACTGATACGGTACACGGAGCGACAGAGTATAAAAAGCCTACTGCTACCCAGTTATATGTATTTCAAATTCAAATCCCTTATTTTGCTGTTTTTGTTTTTAGTTTTTCTTTTTTTGTGCTGTCTCTGGAAGTCAATCTTTGAGCAATATCATTTTTGTAATACACATTTATTAAGAATGGGTTTAATGAACGAAACATACATCCATATAGGGTCAGCGGAAGCTTAGCGATAAGTAACACTGACTTTGCGAAAAAACTTTTGGGAATTATAAGCGAACACAAATATTCGATAACAATTCTCCCTTAGTTATTAGGACGCCACCCGTGGAGAAAAAATATCCCAGCACACAAACCTCTTTCCTATCTCTCTTTCTCTTCCAACCTCCTTGTACTCGCGCTGTGCCAATGCCACTATAAGGGTATTCATAACCCCTTGAGCGTGAGTAAATTATAAAAAAAAAAAAAAAAATATGGGGTGGCCTTTTTTCAAAGCGGGACATTTTGCGTCCTTTGGGGACAGCGGGACACAAAGCTCGAAAGCGGGACTGTCCCGCCGAAAGCGGGACGTATGGTCACCTTAAGTATACCGGATAAAAGGTGATTAAAGGCGCATGACAGTGGCAGCGAGTCATGAGGGAGACGTCAGTTACTAAGAATTCCATCTTCCATCCATCAAGGTTCGAAAAAATCCAGAGTATTGAAAACTTCTTGGAATCGTTACTTGTTCAACGTGCTTGTTTAAGTTTTTTAGGTGCAGTGATTGGAATTTAAACACTCTTTCTGTTTGACGGAAAAAAGTCAACCGCTGACCGACTTTAAGGGCTTACCAAGCTAGCTCTTCACAACAACTGCAATAATGGAAGAAAGCATGCCAGGGAATAGAGCTCAATATACAAAAAAAGGAACACGACTGGGTCGCACGAAACTATCTTGTTCATTGCATGTTTGATTCGGGTAGGGGGGTATAGGTAGGCACACAAAAGGAAAGACGTCAATTCAATTAAGTACTTTTACTTCAAAATTGAAATCCCAGTATATTTTGAAGTCTTGAAGTCAAAAGATTGCAATACTTTTTGATTGCTTGAATTCGTTGAAGTCTTTTTGAAGTCTTTTCCATTCTTTGCATTCTTTTAGTCATTTGAATGCATTCAATGTATTGCGGTCTTTTGACTGCTTGAAGTCTTTTGATTGATTTGAAGTATTTTTTCTTAAAAAAATCCATTATTCTTTTGAATTTTCGAGACTCACATTTAGATGTAAAATGTTAGTTTAAGAATGTATAGGCACACGCAACAACAAGAAAAACAAGTTAAAATTGTATCGCTTTACATTAATATAATATGTCTTTAACATTTTTCAGCTAAATATTCAACAAGGTAGATTTATTTTCAAACATTAAGAACAGTATACATTGAGGAAGAGAAATGCGAAGAGAAGGTACCACGTATGTACAAGGTACTTTAAAGTAACGCTTCCTTTCAGTTAGGACGTGAAAAACAACATCGTTGGTATTTTAAGTTGTAGGCGCAGTGGCTTAGTGGTTAGTGTGTTGGACTACTAAGCGAGGGGTCCCAGGTTCGAATCCCAAAAAAACCCATATTCCAACTTATGTTTAGGTTTTTTTCTCACGAAAGAGTTCGGGAATTCCACATTTTCATATTACTGACTGCCATTGGTTAGATATTATAAATTGTTAAAAGGCGAATAATTTGATTTGTTTGGTTAGTAAAATTATCTAAAGCTGATGTTCTATATACTAGAAACATATTAGGACAAACATGGTTGTGTATTTTCCGCTTTTGGATATCATTAACTTCGATTTCGTGTTTAAATTTTTCTTAAATAATGAAGATAATTTGCTCAAAATGTTTTCATTTTCCCTCAACCAATCTACATTGTTAATTTTTCATGAACATTTTAAGCAAATGTGCACTTATTCCTAAAAAAAATATTATCCACACGTAACGAACAATTTCAAATTACGAATTATGAACTCTGCCAGCAACTTTGCCCACAGTGGAAGTGTCTCATATCTCCTGGTAGTGTGTTGGTGAGCAGAATTTTTGAAGTTTCGTGACATTTGTCAATACGATTTTTTATGTAAGAATACTAGCGCACCAAACGTGAACACTCCATAAAAATATAGCTTGTAGGCTAAGTAACGGGAAATCGGCCGGAGTTGGTGGTCTCAGTATTGTCTCTGGTGTTTATGATTACGTCATTTTATGAAATACCCTCTATCATACCTCAATGATCCATTTCACCCATTCCCCATTATACCAATCAATGACATCCATATTCACCTCACCTAAGTATCTATTGTATTATTATCATTATTCTTTTGAGCTGCGTCGCGATCGGTCGATAATAAAACGATAATCCAAAAAAATATTTAAATATCCTTTTTTTTTCTTCTTTTTATATTTCTTCGTGCTATCGAACAGTCGGTTCTGGGCAATGGAAAACCCTCAAATTAATCATCAGTCACCTTTGCATCCATTAAAAGTTACAGTCTGGTGTGCAATTTGGTCAGGAGGAATCATTGGACCTTACTTCTTTGAAAATGAAACGGCGTAACGGTAACTGTGAATGGGGAGCGATATCGTGATATGATTGAAAGCTTTTTAACGCCACAACTTCATGCTTTGGGCTTGATTAACATGTAGTATCAATGTTAAGAAAAAGTACTTCCGAGTAGGTTAGAAAAGAAGAAGAAAAGAAAAATATATTTGACATAATTGTAGGTTGACATTTACATATGGTTTACAATATGAGTGTGTTCAAAGAATAGTTTTCATTCTCAACACCTTCCCTGAAGAACTATTCTTGAATTCAAAAAATGCATTAATCCGTAGTTCATATTAAAAATTCATTTGTGTAATGTATAAAAAAAGTTAATAAAAGAGATGAAATACCATTTTTTATCTAATGCAGATAATTGTTTGTTAGAAAAAAAAAAAACATTACAAGATAGGAAGTAGAAAGAATTCATTTTAAACTAAGACCTTCCACAAAAGATTTATGCTTAGTCGCAATCACGCCTTTTGTCAGAAAATCTGCTAACATCTCATCTGTTGAAAGGTAATTCAGCTTCACTTCGGATCTATCCAATTTTTCGCGGATGAACTTAACTTTGATGTCCACATGCTTTGTCCTCGGCGAATAGGAATTATTTGAAACGATGTGAATAGCACTTTTATTGTCACAGTAAAGTACCAATGTTTTTGGCGAATCTGGAGATAGCTCGAGTTCCAAGCGCTTTAGCCATGTAGACTCCTGAATTGCTGCAACGACAGACATTACTTCAGCTTCGGTTGATGATAGCGCCACAGTTCGCTGGCGTTTTGTAGCCCATGATATAGCTCCAGATTGAAAGGTGAATACGTAGCCTGTAGTAGAGCGTCTATCATCTAAATCACCTGCCCAGTCTGCATCACAGTAGCCAGTCATATCGCACGCTTCCTTATAATACACAATGCCTTTATCTACCGTTCCCTTTAGGTACCTCATCACGCGTTTAACAGCTACCCAGTGAGCCTTTCCTGGATTGGTTCCAAATCGACTGAGCAAATTCACGGCGAAGGAAATGTCAGGGCGCGTGATTTCTGCAGCAAACAGCAAACAACCTATTGCTTGCATATAAGGTACATCCTTCATTTGTTGTTTTTCAATATCATCTTTGGGACACATGTCTGTAGACAGCCTTTGGTTTTGATCTACCGGAGTCGAGATTGGGTTGCACTGGTCCATGTTGAAACGTCTCAATAAGTCTGAAATATATTGGGATTGATCAATTCTTATAGATGACTTACTTCGTGTTATGCGTATGCCTAGGATCGAAGTCGCTTCTCCCATGTCCTTCATCTTAAAGTTTTTCGACAACTCTTCCTTCAAATGTACCACGAGGTGGATCGTATTTGAGAAGATCAGAACATCATCGACATAAATGGCAACAAATAACATTTCCGTCCCAGAATGTCGATAGTATATGCATTGATCTACATCGCTGCGCTTCAAACCCATGTTGATTAAAACTTGATTGAGTTTCTCATTCCAGACTCGACTGGATTGTTTGAGCCCATAAAGAGATTTTTGCAGCTTACATACGCGTTGCAATCCATCATCAAAATAGCTTGGCTGAGTCATATAAATATCCTCTTTTAGCTCAGCATTCAAGAAGGCAGTAACAGCATCCATTTGGTGCACAAGGAGATCGTGCCTGGCCGCAAGTGAAATCAACAACCGAATTGAAGTGTACCTTACGACCGGTGCAAAAGTTTCGTTATAGTCGATTCCCTTTTCCTGAAGAAAACCTTTAACCACCAACCTAGCCTTTCGTCGAATGGGTTTCCCTTCAGTATCAAATTTAGTTTTGAACACCCATTTAGAACTAATGGCCCTTTTATCAGTCGGTAACGCAGTCAAGGTCCAGGTTTTGTTTGAGAGCAGCGCATCAAACTCTTCTTCCATCGCTCCATGAAAATGAAAATGACATCCCGGCTTGTTATAACTTTTTTTGTCAGAGGATTAAACAGTCGATAGGCCTTCGAATCCATGCTGTATCCAAGGAAGATGCATTCTATTGATTTTGGTTCCAGTTTTGTCCTTTTTTCTTTGGGAATGTGCGTCATGGCCTTGCAGCCAAAAATACGAAGAGTTCCCAAATCTGGTTTTCGACCAGACCAAATTTCTTCTGGAGAGCAGTCATTGCCCCTACATGGTATGCGATTCAACAAGAAGGCTGCGGTAACAGCCGCTTCTGCCCAGAATTTGTTATCCAATCCGGAGTCTAGTAGCATACACCGTATTCGTTCAACAATAGTACGGTTGATACGTTCAGCAACTCCGTTTTGTTCAGGCGTATACACAACTGTTTTTTGGTGCATAATTCCACTTTTTTCTAAATAGTTTTGGAAAATCTTTCCAGTGTACTCAGTGCCATTGTCGGAACGGAGAACTTTTATCTTTTTCGAGCACTGATTTTCAACAAGGCACTTGAACTTCACAAATTCGGTGAATACATCAGATTTATGCTGGATGGGCACTACGAATACTTTGCGGGTAAAATCGTCGACGAATGTTACTAGATATCTCGCTCCAGAAAAAGATTTAGATTTCAGCGGTCCTATTACGTCAGAGTGGACTAAATCTAAAACTCTCACTGCACGCTTTCCGATATCTTTGAAAGGTGCCCTGGACTGTTTACCTTTTATGCACACAATACATTTTTCATTATGCCCTGCGGTAAATTTTATACCCAATGAGGATTTCAATACTTTAGTGAGATTTTGAGCACAAATATGACCCAATCTTCGATGCCATATATTGTATGAATTGGCCACTGACAGTGCCTTCTCAAATTCTGACGGCATTTGCACGGAGTCACAATTCAGACGGTACAAATCATTCACTACATTTGCAGTTGCAATTAACCTACTTTCCTTGTCATAGATTTTACATGTTTCATGCTCAAAGATCACTTTATTGCCATTTTTCGTCATTTGGCGAACTGAAAGTAAGTTAGCACACAGGTCGGGCAAGTATTCAACATCTTTTAACACCGCATTGAAATTTAGGTTTTTCCATTGAGAGCTAATTTTATATCACCAGAACACTTTACAGAAATTGTGTGTTTATTTGCAACGACGACTTCTCTGTTAGAGACGGGTTTTCTTTTATTAAATAATAAGTGTTCCTCCTTCGTCATATGTGCAGTAGCCCCCGAGTCGACAAACCAATCCGAAGAACTGTTGTTGTTGACTGACAGCGAAGCAAATAAAACTCTGTCTCTTGTACTCTTGTCGATCCAATTGTTCTGTTTTTTGTTTTTGTTTGGACAAGATTTGCTAAAATGCCCAACTTGCTTGCACGTGTGACAACGAAATTTGTGTGTAGGCGCTTTCTTTTTTGTGTAGAGTGCACTATCAGTAGTTTTGTTATCAAATTTTACATCTTGTAGGAGCAAATTCTTCACCACGTCTAGCGTTAGCTTTTTTTTGGAATTTTCCACTGCTAATACCAGCGCTTGAAAGTTATCAGGCAGTCCCGCTAGCATAAGAGATGCTATCAATTCGTCATCAATATTTAAGCCGGCGTTTTGTACTTTGAGTGATGTGAGAACCATGGTGGTTATATACTCTTGCATTGATTCGCAGTCGGTTAACTTAAGTTGTACCAATTGCTTTAGCAATTCCACTTTTCGCGTCAAGCCACTGTCATCATATGCTGTAACCAGAGCATCCCATGCTTCTTTTGCTGTTTTAGCTGTTGCAATGTGTGCAAAGTTACTTGGCTCAATCATCAAGGTTATTTCAGCTAACGCACGCTCGTTCGAATCCTTATCTTTATCAGTCGCTGTCTCAGATAATCCTCCTTCGATTACTTTCCAACAGTTCTTAATAACGAGGTATGATTTCGCGTGTCGTTTCCAGACGTCGAAATTTTCACGACCACGTAATTTTTCGAACGGAAATGACATTGCTTGCAAAGCCATTTCTTACCAAGTAGATATTAATCGACAAAAAACAAGGAAATCGCGTGCTTTAATTTAGCAAAACTTGCTTTACTTTTTAGAAAATATATTAAATTATGCGACTCTTCATTTATTTAATTAAAAAGTTATTTTTGAATTAAATTTTTTGTGACTTAAAGGCCCATAACCTGTTAAGAAAAAGTACTTCCGAGTAGGTTAGAAAAGAAGAAGAAAAGAAAAATATATTTGACATAATTGTAGGTTGACATTTACATATGGTTTACAATATGAGTGTGTTCAAAGAATAGTTTTCATTCTCAACAATCAACAAGACGGCGCCACATCGCATACAGCCAGGATTACAATGGAATTACTGCGAGACCTCTTATTTCAAGAAATGGTGATGTTGATTGGTCTCCACGGTCGCCTGATTTGACTGCTCCGGACTTCTTTTTGTGAGGATATCTGAAAAGCAAGGTTTATGCAAACAAACCAGAAACGCTTGAGCAACTCAAACTAAATATTCTTGATGAAATTAATGAAATGCCGTGTGAAATGTGTGAGAATGTAATGAAAAATGTGCTCAAAAGGGCTCGCATTTGTGAGACTAACAGGGGCGGACATTGACCTGATATTGTATTCCATACATAATTGCCGACATTAAATAAAACATTTATCAATATAAGATCCATTCTCTTTCATTTAATCAAAAATTATAGACAAACAATGTAGTATACCTTCCCGGCGGACACCCTGTACAATACACCCCTTCCATCTTCAGCAGCAGTAGAAAGGCTTTTCTCATATGCCGGATTGCTCAATGCTCCAAGGCGGGGAGCGCTTTCAGACTCCAATTTTGAAGAATTGTTGATCTTGAAAGTGAATACTGCTTTTTAAATGATTTATGTTTCATGATCTTACTTTGTTTTTAAGTAAAGCGACCTAGTTTGATAAACTTGATTTTTGTCTCACTTAATTTTACTCCTTTAAAAGAAATGACAAATACCTTGTTTTGAATAAATGTTCTATAATGGATTTTTTTAAGAAAAAATACTTCAAATCAATCAAAAGACTGCAATACATTGAATGCAAAGAATGGAAAAGACTTCAAAAAGAATTCAAAGAATTCAAGCAATCAAAAAGTATTGCAATCTTTTGACTTCAAGTCTTTTGACTGCCTCAGGTGATTGCTTCACTCAAGACTTCAAAATATACTGGGATTTCAATTTTGAAGTAATAGTACGACTGTCAAGTATTTTTACTGAAGTTGCAATAATCAATCAAATGACTGCGACTTCAGTGGATGCAATACTAAAGTACTGCATTCTTTTACAGCTCGCTCACCTAATCCAAAAAGGCGATCTACAATATCAAATCAAGCATTTCACATTTGTGATTTTCCATTGAATCTCCGTCTTTTGAAATCCAACTCACATCTGCAGTTGTTGGTTTTCTTAAAACATTCAAAATATCTTCTTTTATCAGCTCTAGCGTGTATTTCCAAGCCTGATAATTCACATTATTTAGTTTCCTTGCGAGTGGCTTAACTTCTTCCAGTTTTTATTATCTTTTTTTATGAAACTGCAAGCAACTGCTTTTAAATTATGCGAAGGCAGAATCGCAGTCTTATTTAAATCTGAAGAAAGGCAAAATGGGAATTTATAATTTTGCGGATAATATTAATATTTTTCAAACAAACAGATATTTTATTAATTCGTAAGTGTTTTTTGAACAAAGCCTTATACACAAATAACAATGAAATCTGTCAAGAGTCCGAAGATTTGTCAAAGCATCAGCATTGCATCAATTTTAAAAGCGCCCAAAATTGAGAATGGTTTGAAATATTTTCATCAAATGTCACATCCGCACTTTAATCCTCAGGATTTCGAATTGAGATTCACTATTCGCTCTCAGTTGTCACTTAAGTGGTTCGGAAAAAGAAAATCTAGTGCATTCCATTATAGGTCATCTTTTAGTGGCTAGATTAGGGTTTTGGTGTCTAATTAATAACGGCTGAGCTACTTTATTTGTGACAGTGGTTTAAAAATGTTTTTTTTTTTTATTAACCATTGTACATTGTGTGTAAGACAGTGAAGAATGTGTACGCTTTGCTGCAGACCTATAAATAAAACAAAGATAATTAATTTGTTAAACGAATGGACCGAAATTGGTCTTACCTCTTTGAACGTAACCAAGCAAGCGTCATGAAAAGTGATGGCATTCAAGGTTGCGGGCTTTTGTGACCTGCAAATTATTAGCTGAATAACTTTCTGGTACTGGATGGTGTTTTCGTACCATTTGGTGTTGTAAGCTGCGTCACCAACATCTAAGCTCTGTTAAAATAATCACAAATAAAACAAATGACAGGCGATTGGTTTTGTAAAAATGAATCACAAATAATTGCTGTAATCTGTAGGTATACCTGGCGGCAGAAGTATGTTTAGAAACCTTTTTGAACGTTTGGACGTAACTAGGCAAGCAAATGCTTACCTACTCTTGATAAATAAAAATGGGTAGGTTCGTTTGTGAAGGGATACTAGCTGACAGGCAGATATAGCAATTGAGTTTTTTTTTGATTCAAGTGAAGTCTACACCAGAGACAATGAGAGTATGGTTTGTCTATGGTCTACACTGCAGCTGAATAAACACCTTGTACGAAATAAGACATTTGATTGATTTTGATTTGTGTTTGCTTTCTGTGCTCAGAAGGTATGTTTGTTTGCAAAATATTAAACGCCCGGAATTGTGAAAACCTCTAAGGTTTTGCTCGGGACGCTGACTTTGCAAAACGTTCACCGAATTCATTTATTAGCTGTTAGCTTTCATGGTTTTTGATTGGTCCAATTTTTATTTGTTTTTTTTTTTACCTTTTAAGCGAGTTTTAGAAGAAAATCTTCGCAAACTTCGTTCCGAGTTCGTTGACAGATTGGAAAACGAGAAAAGGGTGACTTAAACATTTAGGGGGAACAATTCTTAAATTAGGGGGGCTAAAACTGCAAAGAACATCAAAATTATCTTAGTTTTCAGGTTCAGATTAAAATAAATAAAATAGTTTTTTATATTTTATTTAATAAATTCATTAAATGAATGCATTAAGCTGGTGAAAGTTGGTAGGTATAGAACTTAGCATAAATGTGTTCGCTATGCGTTCGCAAATCCAAACATTGAAAGTGGAAGCAGTTTTTTTGTTTAGTGAAAAGTTGTATGGAAAATTGGGGCTTTTCTGTCCCCCTTACGTACTTTGAATATTGGGGGCACAAACAATTTTTAAGACTAAAAGGGTGTACTCTCTTCAGCAAAGTATGGTACTCCTAGCGGAGTATTGTGTAAACCATTTCGTTGGAACAGTAGGATGTAGTACATAAATAACATGACAAGTATACCTACCTAGTGTCCGTAACACATATGATACAAATAAACTTACCAATTGGATTAGGTTCTCGCCGAGTAGGCTCATTATGTACAACTTTAACAGATCATACGAAATTAAAAAGAAATACTGTAGAAAATCCTTTGCGTCGGCTGTGTATATCATTAAAAAGACCGGAAAACAAATTGAAAATGCGGACGTCAGAAATGTTATAAAAATCGGCACCTTAAACGTGTCATTCATGTCGTCCATCAATCTGAAAGAAATAAGTTTTATTTGAAACGCCTTCTTTGTGATATCCCATCCTATATTCTGTTGTGCTATATTTTTGTACAAACTATTCTTTGTTGAACGTTTTATTTGCGTCAAAAAGTAAACGTCAGTAAATGTATACATTCGACATTGTTTTATTATATACAAGACAACTTCGCGTTGGTTCCAACATAAGCGCTAGCTCTCGTGTTTCAGAGCGCAAAAATTTGGAAACTCACATCTGACGTTTCCATTTCGTTGCAGATAGTTTTGCATAAGACTGTGTTATTGCAATTAAATGAATAAAGATTTAAAATTAAAAAATGAAGTGTTGTATAATTGCAATATGATTCAGAATGAGGCAGAAAACTCATTTTGTTTTATTTAGATTGCGTAAAAAAATGGATTTAACAAGGATTGGCTTGAGGCGATACGTTGCCTTAATAACCGGTACATTGACACAGAATCAGCTGAATTTGCTCCAAACATTTCGAAGAAAATATCTACAAAGAAATTGGCTTTGGAATGCAATTGTTTCCAGGTTCAGTGCCGACAATTTTTCCTAAATTAACTGAAGAAGGAATGTAAGTACCTATGGTTGAGATATATTTCTGGAAAAGAATACTTATTAATTGTAACAGAAATACTGTCTATGATTTCAGGGAGAACGTTGAATTTCTTATACGAAAATTGTGCAATTTATGGGACAATGAAAAACGATTTTTTATTCAAATTTTGTTGGTTCCATCTATTATTAATTATTTAAACTAGCACAATTTCGAGATGACATCTATTGTAAACAATGCCGCAACAATTTAAATTTCAACCGTTTCACTTGGCAAATCCACTCAAGCCTAATAGGTGGCTCTAGCATTCTATGGAGAAATCCAAGATGGTTGTCATTTTGTTTCTCTTATTTTTCGCATAGAACCACGAGCGCTAGTTAGTTGGCGTCATTTTCTGGGCAGAGATTGTATGGAAGGGACATTTTACTAGCAGTCCATATAAAATAAGTCAATGACATTCGAGTTCTTGTCAGATTGCGACCAGTGATAAGAATGCTGAGTTCAGAAAGTGAAAAAGGTTGGCCAGATAAACTAAGCAGATCTATAAAATGTGAATCAGATAATTTTTGTTCACATTATAAGGAATTTTTGAAATTCTGAATACCCAATGAATGTAGTAGATTTTTGCGATGAGTGCATTCAAATCAAACAGGTGACTTTCTCGATTTGCAAAAATAAATCAATACAGTGAAAAGGAATTTTGAACGTAAATTTAACGAAGTAGGAACATATTGCTACGTAGCAGACGCATAAAAATAAATTATGAAGTCGATCTACTTCATTGAAGTAAACACTCATCTCTGATGGCGACAGACGCATTTTTGTATAACAATTCATAAAACGTTCAGCACAGAAAGAAATTTGTTTTCTCTCTTTTGTTTACTGGAACAGGCAACCGGCGGAAGTGAAAATAGTTAACGCAAAATCCATGCCCTTCAGTGGTGATTCCTGGTCTTATGCATTGAGTTAGCGACGTGCTCTGGGAAAAAAAAAAAAAACAAATCGTGGTTTTTAAATTTTATTAATTATACTCCACAAATAAATGATATAAAATAAAAGCTTTAACAATAGCATTTATCGATACATAAATTCGGTTCGTCGGTCAACGGTCACAAAATTTTCGATGACTCCATTATAAAATTCGTCACTTTCTTTCAGCTCTTTCAAAAATTCCTTTTCGATAGACATGAGAGCCAAATAGCTCTACTGACGCCGTTGAAGCTGGTAGTGTAAATTAGTTTTGAAAGCTTGTACACCTGCTCAAAGCTGTTGGCGATATTTGTCTCCATCCAGAGCAATACTTTAAATGGTGTTGTCGTTTTTGACGATCCTGATGATGTTTTACCTGTTGGCTGTACAGCGTCTATGTTTTCATAAAAAGCAGACCCTTTGCATTACTTTCATCTCACTTCTCACAAATAAAACAACAAAACAATAGCGCACTGTCATATTCCAAAGCACCACAAATACAAAGATATAATTTACCCACATTTATAATCCACGCAAATATAAAATATAATAAATTAAACAATTTTGCACTGAACTTCAGGGATTCAATAAAACCGTTTATGAAATCAAATAACGACACAAGTAGGCACACGCATTCGTACTGCAATTTCCCAATTTCCCTACAAAAGAGTACGCACAAAATGTACCAGTTTGCTTATGCTTACACATGCACATTACACTCCCCTTTCAAGTTTTATCGCATTTGTTTGTGCTAACTCTTCCATTTATTTAACTGGGCTTTTTCTTACGAGACGACGACGCGACGACTGGTAGTTTGTTTGAAATTTAGTAGGTAGCGCAAATTTTTACGCTAAAGCAGTGTTATTAGCACTCTCTCTTCATTTATCCCACGAAGCATGGTCAAATTTCCCTATTCACCATACTCAAATTCCCTTTTAAAACACCACGATACTTTTTTGCGTCAAAATTCAGTTTTTAAAAGTAAAATTTGTATGACACGGAAAGGAAATCACTTTAAATTAACCTTAAGTATAAAAACCGCAGTTTGTAACAGTGCTATGATTGGTACTACAAAATTTTGATAAAAGACGATTTACATAAGCTGTTTTTTATGGACATTCAGTGTGTTGATAATCACGGTGAAATACAGGTGTTTTGATAGAATTTCACCAAAAAATTATAGTTTGAATGTCTTTTTGTTATATATCTGAAATTCCCACGATTTGGTGCTTTTTCCCTTTATCCCACGGAAGGCTTTTTGGACACCGAAATTCCCACAAAAAAGGATAAATCCCACGATATAAAAACACTGAACTAAAGTGCTACAAGCGGGAGATTTTTTTAAGTGTGTTTGCGGAAGGGAATTTGGTATCGCAAATTTTTTGCATGGGAGTACTGCGTTTCGTGTTTGTGTAGGAAAATATGATTTATAAATATGTAGTTTTGTTATTTAGTATGTCATTGATCATTGCAATTATTAATCTTCATAATAACTTTAACCTCGTCATTTGTTGTATTTAGCTTTTAAAAATCTAAATCAAAGAATTTATTTTCTTGGTTTAGCGCCGCTGAACTAGCTAACTGAGAGGATTCGCCCCTGATCCCCTTATACTTACCCTAAAATAAGTTTATGGTGGTTGACAATTTTCCTCAAATCTCTAATATCCCCCTTTTCGCAGTGACGTGTGTTCAATCTAGTCGACAGAGCATTCAAGTGCATACAAACTTGCAGCGCAATAAATGTCAATAGCGCCTCACCTCCGGTGACAGACAGCACCGCTATCTGCGACGAGTGGAACTGTTGAACAATTGCTGCAAAGAATACCCAAGCACTATCAACCTTAAACGGATATTTGGTATAAAATGGAAGTTTGTGACCCATGTCATCGCCAAGGCTATGATCTATGTTGAAGAAGTATTGATACATACTGAACACAACGGAGAAGCAAACGTTGGTAACCATGCACAATACAGGCGGCAGGGTTAGTATTATTATTTTTCGACGATATTCTCTCATATTGTAGTCCGCCATCTGCTTTTTGGTCACTGGGAATATTGAATCGAAAGACCTGAGAAGTTTGTTGACTTGCGACAACTTACTAAAGAGGTACAACATTTTAACTTCCGACAGGGAGGTGTAGGTCAAGTATTCAACGTATTTGGTGGATTCGAGTACAGTAGTCCCATTTGCCTGGTTGTAGAACTCACAAAATATACCTAAATTGATGGAGATAATGGCGACGATAAAATTCACCAAACACCACTTGTGAAACCAGTAGCTCTCTTTGGGCCAAATAATTATTCCAATTATATAGAGAATAGCCGTTACTGGCTTTATGAGGTTGTCGAAAGTGTATGGATTGGTCGGCGGTTTCTTGGCTTTATTTTTTAAGACCTTCAGATGGATCATCGAATTTTCGGATTTCACAGTTTTTCCTGCTGCCGGATGCTCCATTTAGTATTTTTTGGGGTATTTGTAGTTTTTTTTTTTTTTGTCAATTTCACCACAAAGCGTTATAATGATACCAAATACGTTCCTCACTTTATGCGGCTTTAACAAGAGAAAAGCCAATATGGCAGTTTAGATTGACGCCTTACAACTAGGACGGAAAAGTAGAGCCACAGTGCATTTTATACCCGTGCTGCCATCTGGCTTTTTACCCAGCCGTAATTGCTTATCGTAATTGCGTTGACGTTGTTCGTAAGGGCCGGATTTTCCACGCGCACTTTTCAACGTTATCTGATGATGCTATTGTCGGCCGGAAGGCGAAAAGGTTTTCTTTTTTTTTTAAAAAAGGTGACGCTCTCTAAGGCCGTTCTTAAATTTCATCTAAAATAACTTCACTTGTGTTATATTATCGTAAATTTGCCCGACAAATGGCGGGCGGTCTTCTTTTTTGGCGGTCATTTTTGGGAGGCATAACTACGATCTTCGATCAAATTAAACATATTTTTTTTGGGCACCTGAAGCTTGGCGAAACCGGCCGTAAATTAATAACTTTACTGCGTTATTCCTTCTAAGCAATTGATTGAGTAATAATTACAGTTGATCGATATTGATTTGTTATTCGGCTTTGTCATCCAATTAAAAACAGATTACCGTCTGGAATGGTTTCTAAGAATTTACATACACATTGCATATACACGGAAAGAATTGAAAATCACCAATTGCAAAATTTTGAGTTGCAATTTAAGAATTATATATTTTTCGTAAATCACAACGATTTTGTCTTGGATTGATACAAAAATTCGTAATTTGACATTGAAAACGGCGGAAAATACCAAATTCTATTTGTTGAAATTTACGATTAGAAGTATCAATTCGAGCTTCTTTTATTTGTAGTGATTTGCGGGATTGTTTGGCGCAATTTACCACTCTAATAGGTCAATTTCTCAAATACTTCACAATCTCAAATTGCGAAAAATATTTGGTGATTTACCAACTCTGAATGATGAATCAATAAAATCTTGTAATAATTTAACACTTCAAACCGAAAACGTATATTGACGTAGATAAGTCGTATATTTGAAAATATTTTTTGTGATTTCCATGGAATCAACTACCTGATGTGTGGATTATTTTTATGCACAGTTCGCAGTCCATGTACCTATCCAAATCCTTTTAAATCCTTTCTTTTTATGGATGCATGTATGTATGTGATATTGCTAGACAGCTGCAATAATGAAGCCAAATCTTCATTGTGCACATTGCGTGGCGGTGCAGAGACAGGCAGTCGGTATTCAGTCTTTGCTTAAAGCAGTCGAGTTAAATTTGTTTAAGTATTACTAATTCGTATTGATGGGTTGTGCATTTCTAATTATACAGCATTCTGGAGTATATATTGTAAGTTGAATAATTCCAAAAATTCCAAATGCATATAGATCTGTATTTTTTTCAGAATGTAGGTACATCTCGCAATTAGGAAGGAAGTATAAATTGGAATGGATTCTAAATTATGTAATCGAGAAGAATTGTAAAGGTTCGTATCAATGTCAAGTTCATCTAAATATTTTGTTTGCATTTTAAATTTCAGCATAGACCAAAAAACCACCCCAGACAAATCCCGTTGTCTCCGGACGATATGGCGCCGTATGATTTTCTTGGATATCAGGAGGAATACGACTATAAATATTATGTATTCGAAAATTTGTAAATTACAAGATATAAGTTGTAAATTAAGAATAAAGTTTTCTAATTTCACGATAAGACATTTTCAATTTAATACAGTAATGCCTCAAATCACCACTCGAGAATTGTAAATTGCAAAATATGAATTGAAAAATGATAAAAATAAGTTGCAATTTACGATTGAAAATTTGTAAATTGCAACTACTGAAGTAGTAAATCTACTCCTGTTACTAGTTCGCAAATCAACACTATTTAGTTGTAATTCAAGACTAAATAGTTGTAATTTGCTAAGGGAGGGAATCGTAATTTACAACAGAAAAGTGGTAACTTACGAATTGTTCTTGCAATTTACAATCCATGTAATATCAAATTGATAACTATTTGTGTCAAATTGCGATCGGTTATGGCAGTATGTTTTTCTCGTTTGATCGCATTATTGATAATGAAAAGTGTTGATTCACGACTTTTGAGGGTCAATATCTTCACTTCGTACAATTTCTAGAATTGCGAGTAAAAAGTCGTGAATTACTAAATCCTTAGCTAAGCTCTAAAACTAGACAAACTTTTCGTGATTCTGCGCTTATTTTTCTTGATTTGATCTTACAATTCTTTCCGTGTAGGTGCAAGTTAAGTTACTAGCAAATTAATTGAAATTAATAGTGGGTATAGATTCAAGGTCGCAGAAAAAGCGTATCCAATGATAGAATAAATATTTTATGGCACGCGGCCTTTGATCTACACAACCATTTGCAAGGGAATATGACAAGCAACGCTACTGGGAACATTCCATATCGAGCGATGCGAGTTTTCCACGCATATAAAATATTCAATTGGTCGCATAAGTCCTCGCAAAACTAACGAGCTTCACTTGCAGTATAAAGGGTTTTTCAATAAGGATGGGTCGATATTGAAATGGATTTGAACAACTCAAATTTCTTAGTTTACCTCCAACAAAATTTTTTTTCACTAACTACAGTGCCTGTAAAACTCAATCCAGATCTATATTCAAACACTCTTAAAACACATTACCAGAAGCTGAACCCTTCCTATCTTCCGAATTCCATATAAAATCAGCATTCATGCTGGCAACCCATATTTTTGAGTTGTTTTTCAATTTCATTTGCTCCTACACAGCTTCGGCTGCGGGACTTGGAATCGCCCACGCGCCATCACGAACCTCTAACAAATTAAGTGCACCTGTCACAACATGATAGATTCATCTAAGACCTGAGTACAGCTTGTTTTCGATACTCGTACAACACACAAGCAAGGAAGCTGGGAAACTCCATTTCTACGAAGGTTGTTCCAGCATACCGTCATGTCCATATGTGTCTGCGGCAAAGCAAGATAAATGAAAAGGAAAAGCGAACAAAATGTTTGCCATGCCATAGTGGATCAAAAAAAGTGAGTGCAGATGGAGAACAGAAAAAAAAAATCTCATTTCTATTGAACCATCAGCAATGATGGCTTTTTTATCAATTTATCTAGATCCAGTCGAACAGGAATTCAACACACACAGAGACCCAAGGCAACGCCATTCCTTTGACCGGAGTTGAAACGGAAACGTGACATGATTTTTTGATTTGCCACAGTACTAGAAAGGGCCGTGTGTAGCTCGTATATGCAAGTATATTTGTGTTCCATACGCGAACATATTTCTTTCTCTGTTTTCCAATTACAAGTAGCGTAAAAAAGAATTTTTTTCATTTTTCCATTGTGCTTTGAAATGTTTCTTGTTTTTATTTTAAGTGTGGTTTTTGGTAACATAAATCAATTATTGCTATAAATTGTAGCATTAGTAAGGAGAAGACATATTTTGCAATTTAAAAGGCGAAAGGACGGTGCGCATGTAAGTGGCTGGAGGAATTGAAAGGGTAGACATTTTAGGTCCACTTATGGGCAGTAGTAGGAACTCCAACGTTATACGAGTATTTAGTAACAACACTAAATAGCTCACAAACACTCTATCACTCGTTCCAAAGTAATTTTTCATCTAAAATATTTGAAATCAAGGCCACGTAATATTTCTCTATTCGACCGTATATTTAAAGTCGAGACTAAAATTTGTTATTAGTACGTCGCAATATTTTTTGTTAGCGCTCTGTTATCGTTTAAGAGGACATCTACTTTGAACTGAGTTTATATACAAAACATATCGTTGTGTCGTAACATTATTTTTTTAAAAGGCAAGTCTTCTCAGCGTGTTCCAATCTGAGGTACTGGCGACAAAAACAGCTGCTAAACAAGATGCAGAGGAGTGGCAACTCCTCACGCAGATATTAATTTGTTCATTGACCGCCAACCTCTGCCGTAGAAATAAAATCGAGAAGAACTACAGGTTTTTGGCGCGCATCACAATGTAAAACTCTGCTGGGTTCCCGGACACACATCTGTGTCCGGTGAACTGGAATGAAGGGATCTTCGCACTTGGACCAAACCAGGCCGACACTATCAGTATTGATTCCCCCCTGTAATCTCAGAAAGGCAATTGGGAACAAAATACTGTCAGCGACAAATGGAAGATAGAGAAAGCTCGATACCTGTACCATTACCAGGAAAATGTGACGTGACTACAACTGGGTCTGCCCATTGGAATTTCGCTAAACAAGGTATACCTAGGGGACTTAATCGCTATTTTCTTGATTTTGTCGCTTTCGGGGAGTGGTCGATTTTGTGGTGGACCTAGCCTAGCGGTAAATTTGTATTTGCCACATTGACTTTTGCCAGTTCGCACTAAAACTCTTTTGTTTTTAAAGGAAAAGAAAAAAAAAGTCATGAACAAATTAATAAAATACTAGCCCTGCAAAGCTTCACATAAATAGTGAATGTTGGTTGTATATACTAAAAATACCTGAAATACTTGTTTACATCTATACATAAAAATTGAGCCTTCAAATTGTGTTCGTTTGTTGCCGATTCACGCCTTAACGCATTTACAGATTTTAGCCAAACTTTCACACATCTTAGGAATTGGTCTATATATGGTTTTTGTGAAGTTTGGTTGAAATCGTAAAACGTATTTCTACATTTCAGTACATTTTGGATTTTTATCCATCTACGTAATATGTCCCTTTTATATTTTTGTTCATTAACTTTACGAAGTTGATCTCTTGGAGTCAGTCGTTTTAGTAGAATAAATGCGGGATAGGGGTTTTCGCATTTGACGTTTGACGCAAGGGGATACAGCATTTTTGAAAAATTTTAAATGTAACGTCTTTCTGTGCACGGATATGAACACAATTTAAGAGAAATATGGCGGACAAAGTTTTGCACTAAAAAAAAAACGTTAAAAATGTGGGATATAAAAATCAATAAGAATCAAGAACGACTCGACGGATTTGAATTCGGAAAATTCTCCACAGGTGGCGCTGTAGGCACGTTTTGCTTGTCATCTGTCTCCTTCTTCATATATAGGTATATCAAAAAAAGTCGCATTGTATTTGAATGGATGTTCTCTTAATGGGTGAAAAGATTTTGTTTCTGGAAATTTCAAATAAAAGGTGACCTCAATACTAAGGTTTGTATGTGTAAAAGGTGTTTGTATGTGTATATTGGTACACGAGTTATAGGCAATAAATGTGTTGTCGACCTCCGAAACCCCTCAACCCGATAGCTCCGTTCTTGCTCTGCTTTGGGGTGGTGGGCGCAAATGCATTGAACTCAATTTAAATCCAAGGGAGTTTCATTCGTTCAATAGAGAGGTTCAACTATGAAAAGGGATGTTAATAATTTAATCAATTTTGGGTGGTGCGAAGTTCGCCGGGTCAGCTATTTTATAATATTATTTCTTAAAAATATGAAGATGGTAAAATCGTTTTTTCTAAACAACTATCGGCAGTACCAAATCATTTCGAATTATCGAAACACCTATCTTTGTAATAGAGTGGATTTGAATTTTATTGAATTGATAAAAAATACAAATGCAGACCGAAGAGGGTCCCTTTTTCGTAGAAACCACTTGCTAAGCCAGAACCTCTGCTTTTTATTTGCTCGATATTCATTGTAAATTTAAATAATAGTTGAAGGCACAAAAACGCTTGTGGACAAACCCGTCTGAATTTTACTACGCCAAAAAAATCAATATTTTGTTGGTCCTCTCTAAATGGGCCAAAAAATAAACAAAAACAAACATTTTGATAAATTAAAAAAAAAAATATTTATTCCGTCTGAATTCTACTAAGCCATAGTTCAAGAGAAACGTCTATTCATCAGATATCAACCCATAGAATAAATTAATTTGTCGCACGTCAACAAATTAAGTTTCTTCGAAAGTTAAGTTCGCTCACCTATACTCTTTTGTTTTCTTATGGAAAACGAATTAATTCGTACGAAGTTTTCTGCTTCAAAGATCGCAAAATAATAATCCCTTATTCTTTATCAGCTCTGCGATGTTACCAAAAAAGTTTTCCGGAAATGCATTTGTACGTTTGCCCAGAGAGCAATTAAATTGGTGATAGGTATGTACGAAAAATATTCTTCAAAACTCAGCTTTAACGGTAATCAAGGTCCCCCGCAAAATCTGTACCACTTCTCACAGAGCTACGAAATCAAGAATAGAGCAATTAAATCCCACACACTTTGCTTGGCGAAATGTGGTGGATACAGCCATACCAACGTGAAAATGTGGCCACTCTATAAAAAGCTTTATAAAGAGGGAATTCTACAAATGAACAAATAATCGTTGTCCTCTCTCGTTACCACCGGATATAATAACTATGCTGAAATACCATATTAAGAAAAAGATAACAAGCACAGATGACCTATGCAGTGCCCAGCACTCTGCGAGATGAGAATCAAAACCCTTGGAAGATACTTAGCTAGAAGAACTTACCGACAGGCCTATAAATATCCTGCTGAAATTTGTAAGTGCCTCCGGATGACTCGGCAATCCGTAGGTTTCCCATAGCTTCCCAAAGTATGGGGGTGTGACGTGTACACGCTTTTTCTGTCTCGCCGACCTACTTACCTAACCTAACCTATCCTCTGGTGTACAAGTTTCAGAAGCCAAGGTCGGCATTCGTTCAAATGGTTTTGCAAATAATTCGTGCGCAAAAAAACGTTCAACCCTGATTAGTGCAGAAGTGCTTAACGCTATACTATTTTCATGTAAGTAGTACCCAAACTAGACTTTGAAAAATTAAAACGCTCAGAGTCAGCCTTGGGAAAATTCCGTGTTCAAAATGAGTGAAGAAAATAATTTAGTAGACCTTATTGATAAAATTTTTGTTGATGACAAAATCGATCAGCGGCAGTTAAAGGAGTTTCTTAAATTAATCTCGAGTCGCATACAAGATCCAGCGGGCGCTGTTCCCGAAGAAAGTAAAAAGGCATTCGAAGGACCCACCCAAACTGAACATTTGTCCGAACTCATTGGAAAATGTGAGCAGCGCCTTGCAAAACTAGCAGAGACACCCAAGACAAGGATCATTATTCGGAACGAAGGCGAGAAGCTGCAGTCAATCATTGACTCAGTCGAGCATATTCGAATGTCAAACTGCAATTTGAGGGCGAAAATCGAAGAGCTATCTGAAGCTCGCAAACCAATTCAAAAAACCAGAAGTAACAGCCAGCAAGCACACCAAAATATTGTCGATCATGATTCGGATATTTGCAGCCTTCGCCGAATGTACTTCTGTGTCCAGATCCACGTCGATGAGCTGTCCGTCAAGTGCCATTCAATGGAAAACTCTATCAAAGAACTTCAAGAACAAATCGCACTCATTGACCGGGTTCCGACTCTGGAAGGCCAACTCAACACGTTGCTGGACTGGCGTGAATCGCTTCGCGAAGAGTTCAATTTGCTTGCGGAAAGATACGAACATGTGAAGACTGTCAAAGCGGGAAAGATGGAGGTGCAGGAATTACTAGAGAACAAAGTTAGCTACTGTCATCTCTCCACCTATGTTCAAAGGGACACTTTCGACATTGCACAGTGCAACTTCACAAGCGAACTGAAGGAACTGAAGGATTTCATCTGCGAGCTTCAGCTCAATTTTAGTGCCAAGCTAGTGGCGTTACACAAAGATGTACAGATGGTGTTGTCAAGGTTGGCTACAAAGCGCCGGCCGCATTGAAAAGAGGTAATAAAATCCTTCCTTTCCAGCAGACTTGTCTTTGTCCTTTGGAAAAAGATGAAATGACGAACAGTAATGCTCTGTCCACAGACTTCTTGTGAGGGAAATTGATTTCCTGTCATTCTCCAAATCTGTCTGCTAATGAAATGTTTCTCGACGTAGGGTTCGAATTTCCAACCCGCCAACCCCAATTAGCGAAAGGGCTTCGGGGCTTCGTAACTTTTACGAAATCATTAATAATTCATAGTAGCATAGGAATAACGAGCATATTTAATATTCCACCCTTGATTGATGATTCCTACCCTTTTGGAGAAATCAGGTATACAGATTTCAACACACAAGCCCGGAAGTGCCGTATAATGCCTTTCCGAAACTAGGGCATAATTTGGTTGGCATGTGATGGAAGAGAAAATTGCACCATATGCTTGGAGACTTATGCACACGTCAGCGGTGAGTGGACTGGAAAATCGTCTACCAACGGTTCAAATTGAAAAAGTGCGAGCATTTAATTACCAAAGGGGGAAGGATCGATGGAAGTATACAGAAAAACTTAGAGCTACAAGATGATTTTGTTTGGCAATGTCTGAAAAATTGCGCCATTGATAGTCTATAGACAAAAGATATACATACACTGAACCCAGCATAGCCCCATTTTCAGCTCGACAGCTTCTCAGGCGCTGGCACCTCCTTCGCATTACGCACATTTCCTCTTGCTTTTCATTTACTTGCAACTTATATCTGCTTGTGCTTGTCGATGTCAATGCCAATGTCAATATGAAGATCTGGTCCCAGAATAGGTCCCTGCTAGGATTGCCAGATTGGAAAACGTGTTAAGGAAGACTTTGTACATTTTTAGGTGGGGACATTTTTAACTTTCTCCATTACGTAGTAAGAGAAAGATATTGTATTCGTCCACAAATTCGAACTCGAGATGTTAATCAATTCTGACATTACGATGATAGGGGAACTCAAAGAAGTGGGTCGCAAAATTCTGTCCGTCCGTCCGTCTGTCTGTCTGTATGTCCCGAGGCCTTCAGCCTAAGCGGCTGAACGGATTTCGTTTAAACTTCGGATTTAAAGTTTGGGGGCTTACAGTTCGGGGCAGTTTTTTTTGCATGTTAACCTAAATATTATTGGTACTTCCCATACAACATTTTCATACCAGTTTGATTTGTTCGAAAACGGCTCTAACGATTTCAACAAAAATTGATATTTAAGCTTTAGTAGGTGAGGTAAACATAACTCTGTTTTCCCGCTATAAAAACGAGTAACGGTACTTTTGAAATTTGGACATACATATCTCGAAAACGGTCCATACGATTGTAACAAAAATACATTTCTAAGGTAATATGGTAATTTCTAACTTAATGGCAAACTCAGTTTTTCTGCGCATTATCGTAAAATTTTTTTTTGGAAAAAATCATTTTTTAAAAATTTTGTTTTCTTTAGTTCACTTGAAAACGGCAATAACGATTTTGACCAAAATGGAAACTTAGAATGAAATTAATGTTTTCAAAGTTATTGCGTCCTTAAATTTCAATTCGAATCACCGAAAACGCTAATTTTAAAAACTGCTCATATCTCGAAAATCCCATTTTCGACTTCGATAAAACTTTAAAAACAAAGTAATGCTTACATCCCAAACACTAACTTGTTAAGCAATAGTATTTTTCAAACTAAACATTGCAATATTTGGTACTGTTTTGTCTGCCAAATTTTACAAAACCGCTCTAACGATTTTGATCAAAATACATATTAAAGATAATGTAAATATTCTTAATAAGATCCCGTCCTTAGTTTTTCCCAAAAAATTCTAATATTGAGATATTTCTCAAAAATGAGTACCTAAATCTCGATCTGTGTTCACATTTCTACGGTATATTTTTGAAATAATTACAATGGCCCACTTGCAATCAATAAGTAAAATAAAAGCTACGCAAAACTTATTTTTAGCTAATATTTAATAGTATTGAATAGGCACCCTAAAATTAAATCCAACAACTTGAAATTAATACAATCAGGCAACTCCCAATTCATTTGAACCGAAAATTTTGATGAACGAGAAAGTTACGTTCGACCCAGTCGTGCACTTTATTTTACATTGGGGCAACAACTCTGGTGAACATCAAAATGCTCTTAGCTTTCAGTTTCAGATTTAAAAAACCAATAACAAATTATTTTCAAATATTTTATGTAATAAATTCGTCAAATGAATGCACTCATTCTTCACTATGGCTTTGCAAGTCCCAGCATGGAAAGAGAAAATATGTATGGAAAGGGGGCTTCTCGGCCCACCGTTTGTATTTTGAATTTTAAGGAAACAAAGTCATTTTTAAAATGAGAAAGTGGTAGCCCTAGTCCCTGCACTGCTCTAGCGACCTTCTGTGGTGGCATTGAATATCTCACTGTCCCTAAAATAGTTTACCAGCATCCTCAGAAGATTTACGGGAATGTTGGAACTTGATGTCTATCCCAATGAGTTGAACGCGTTACGCATGTCCAGAGTTGCCAGCCACTCAATTTTACTTGAATGGTAGCTGTCTGTCAGCTGCCCTTTGGGTAGTTTTTAACACTTTTTCGTTTGTTCTAATTATAGAGTTCATTTCTAAAACGTCTCAGTCTTTTGGGCAAACCTTTCGGTCCCAAATACTGTTACTGAGAGAAATTTTGTTTTCAATACCTTTTTCACAATGGCGAATCCAGGGTCGGCATTTTGTAAGGCGAAAACTTTCAAACCTTTTCGTGCGCACGAATGAGTTGTTCTATGTACCAGACAAGCCCGTCTTGGGCCATGCCGGGGTCATTGGGCACACAAGAATTTGAGGCCCTATTGGACAATTTTTTGACCGACTGTTTAATTGTCATTTTTGAATTCCTTCAAACACTTATTTTATTTCGTCTGGTGGTTAGAGAGTCAAACATAAAATTATTTTTAATTCTATGATTTCTTATAAGAGTTTCTCGGTTTAAAATTAATTTTAAAATTTCAGCTCGGGTAATTAGTTTTAGTTTCTAGGTACGTATTCTAACTAACTGATCTCGAAAAAAATTAACTCTCTCAAAATTTTTTTTGTCGGGCTAGGTTTGTCTAATAAAATAGGAAAAAAAAATGTATAAGTAAATATATCAGCTCCCTTAAGAATAGAGCACCGTGGGCCCTTATACGGTACTTGTTACAGAAGAAATCGTTCATGCACATAAAAACGCTTGAAGACTTTCGACTTGCAGAATGCCGACCCAGGTCTTTCTTTTCTTTACTTTACTTTACTTTACTTTCTTACTGGCACGTGTAGTCGTAGCTTAAGTCCGCAGACAACTCGAGGGAACTATAGAACATTGTTCAACGTCTTGTCTTAAATTTTGCCATTTCTCTAAGCTCGCATTTGTGTTCGTTCATTTCACACTGTTCAAAACGTCTTTTCATAGATAAGTTTCTAATGAAAGCTGCACTTGGGGAATCGCAATTGCAGCTATTCCACCGAGACTTGAAATCAGTTTTAGGTCCGTCGGTCTTTGCTGTCTCTTAAGATTATTGTATCTACATTTAGAAAACCTAAAGGCTCCGTGAGAGGTTCGCCAGCTGCAGACTGACCTCAGGCTTCTAGTCATAGGTAGTTTTAAACTGATCAGAACCGAGGCTTATAATTTGAATTAATGGTGACTACTTTGAGGTCTTATACCCTTCTCAGTTACAGGGAACAACTTCACAAAACCAACTGTTATTAAACGTTTCCCCTGTCAAATAACTTAATATGAAACAACTGCTCTATCGCAAAAGCAATACCTTTTCCGAAAGCTGAAGATAGCAGTCCCAACTGTATAAAGGAAATAATAAAATTCAAAGCAAAATTATTCAGCAGACGTGACTCTATTATTTCTACGCGATTTATGAGCGGGCAATAAAAAATGAGCTTCCCAAAAATGATTGTTATGAACTTGCGGGTGTTCTGCCAAAGGAGACTATAGGTCCATCCATAACTTGTCATATGCACATTTTCAGCTTTCAGTTTGAGAGACTATCATATTTTACGAACAGTCCTTGAAGAGAATCCTTTTTTTCAGACAAAGACCGAACCAATAACAGAACTGGCAACGACAATAACTTTTGGAGAAAAGAACGAAAAAAGAACTCGGAGAAGAGACTGCCATAAGCCATATTCGCTGACAACTTAAAACAATAAAATAAAGAAAAAGGGAAATCCCAAAGTGTGTTCAGTGTTCCACGCATCCGCCCTCTGAAAGGAGGAAAAGAAATATGCGGTGGCATATGCTCGGTTGCTAACACCGCCATAAAGCTATATCATTTCCTGCAGAAGGCACTTTCTCTGTGCGATGACACCACTTTTATGCTGAGTTTTATTTTGATAGATGTTGACTCTAGCTATTCTCAGTTGCTCTCGCACTTTGCCATATCCGAAGCAAGGTTGGAGAAAGGAAATCCTATAGTGAGATGCGAGCTGCTTTTATCCCCCTTCCCATGTGTCATCTTGTATGAGCCACGTTTCTGTATAATTCTCCAATTTAGCCAATACTCGTGTCATTCTATTTCGGAGGTATACCTTGAGTCTGGATCGTTGTGGGGGGAAAGCAACTGCGGAAGGGTATGGAACTTGGAAGTTGCCACCTCTTTGTAAATGGCGACATAAACATAAACCCCAACGAAGAACACACCGAGGCAATTGAATGCTTATTTAGATTAGGGACTGTGATTTGATGGTGGTGCGGGATTCTTCTGTTTTCTGAAAATGTTTCCCATTTCGCCCTCCGGAGTGGGGGGGTTTAATAAGACTTTTCTGTGTACGAGGGAGCTGATGGGAACAAGTGGGGACTTAAGGGTTGCAAGATAATGTCTGAGATAAATGAGAGAAGCTTTTAAGAATTTTACAAAGTTCGGTCACGTCCCTGCAAAAGTTTATGAGTTTTAAGAATGTTTTGCTCGATTGGGAACGCAGACCATATGTTACAACTTTGGGGTATCGGAATTCAATTTCGGACATGGAAATGGAAACTGCTTTGTGTAGGAGGTATGTTGTAAACCATTATTTTTCATTGCATGGTGTTTGGTGAGGGGGGATATAATGCAGACTATGACAAGATCCATAAGCTGATTGACATATTGCAGGACGTGCTAATATGTACCGGCATTCTCGTACATGTTCCGGGTTAACGGATGGTCATAAGAGGACACACTTCGTGTAAGCAGTCAGTTCTAATAAAGTACTTTGAAGAAAACGTTTTTAGTTTAATGACCTGCTTTATAATATAATTTCTACATATAGGCCCCGAGCTAGTTAAGGCGGTAATGTAATGAATACCTTAATTTGAAAAACTGAGGTGTTAATCTTAAATTAGAGACATTTTCATTTCAGAAATAGTTCGTTGTTTAGCTTATAAGCCTTCTTGTAAACCAAAAGGCTGGAACTTTTCCAAAATTTGGAATGCCAAAAGTTGGGCAACGAAAAATGGACTTATACGTTATACCCATCTTCCAAACATAAATCACCTTTTTTTTTAAACAAAATAATCCCGTGGAGAATTTTTCAAAATGACGGACAATAGCTATTTGTATATTTTTGGCTGGAATTATATATATGTAGTCCTGCTACATGACTGCGACTTTAGTTTTTTTTTTAACGTATTACGCGTTAGAAAAAGTTTTTCGATTGTGGGCTGTAACTGGCAAGTAGCAGCAATTTATCGGTTTGTTTGCTTTAGAGACTGCTAATGAAAAAATACTTTCAACCCAATCATCGATGAAGGTAGTTTGTTAAAAATAGCAAAGGCGCAGTCACTTGGAATCTAATGAGAAACACTTTCTAACTTAGGTACAACTTTTATGAAAGCAAAACAGGCTAGTTGCTTAATTACTGTCCAAACTAAAATTCTTCGAGAAACGGAATACAATTTAGGAAAATTGACACATATTCCTACGGAAATAGAAAATACTGTTACATCCGGGCTGGGATTCGAAAAGATAAAACCTGTTCTGTTGAAATTTCTAATAAAATCACTCTTATTACACTTTTACGGATTATTCTAATAATTCACTTCAAGACAATATTTCTTAAAACAATTCTTAATCACTTAATTCGCTGTATTACTTTTCAATTCTTTTATCTTCACAAGCGATTACTATTTCAAACTTTACCAATCTCTGTTTAAAAACCAACAGACTCTCCCTGTTTTCCAATCTGCCCTTTTATATCCGCTCCGCCATCTATCGGGAAACTTCTACTTTATTCCGGTTCTTCCCGAACAAACTCGATGGTTCAAGGATTAGCTCACTTAACTCTCCACTTATTTGACAGATACTACTCTACAAGTGGAAGTTGTTTAGTGACTAATGGGTTGTTTGAAATTCACAATTTTAGGTTCCACGATACATTCTAACCACAATCAGACCCCTCTTTCCCATTGAGCAATTTGGGCAAGTGCCCAGGGCCCCGCGATCGATAGGGGCAAATACAAAGTCCCTAGTTCCTGTCAGATCACCGAACGATAATTAATATTTATTACCAAAAAACTTATATAATTACTAAATACAATACCAACTTACTAGCTTTTACATGCGCGAAGCTATTCTACTTTCGCCCAAAAGTTAGGCTTTCCGACTTCAGCATGCTTAGATAAACTTAAATATATAATGATATACTAAGCACATACACATTTTAAAGAGAAATCAGTTACTTTTGTGGACTATAATATTATATTTATCTATTCCTTTCATGTGATTGTAAATAAAAATAAATATTTAACCTCGTTTACCTACTTTCTTTGGCTATTCTAACAAAATAGTGTTCTGTCAAAGCCATAGGGGCCCCATTATCCTAATATGCCCAGGGCCTCCAATAGGTTAAAGACGGCCCTGACCACAATACTTTTTGAATGCCTACTGTCCTTTTTTTATAACGGGTAGAATTCAAAATACTCCCTTTGCCCAGCTAATGAAAATATAGAATAAGCGTCTTAGCGCTCCATTTTTACTAACCCCGAGCTGTCAGCTGTCATTTTTTGCCGTTGGCATCACTGTACTATTAAATGGCGCAAAATTAAAATTTTGCGTGAATTATGGGACACCCTTTATTACCATTTATATTTTCAACTACAAACTTTAGGACAACTTAACGCCTTATTTAAAAGTTTGTAGGTGCAGTGGTTTAGCGGTTAGTGAGTTGGCACAAAATTGTAGATTCCTTCCGTTTGTCCCAATAATGAAAAACTCACACAAAGCGATTGGCTTTGAGAAGCTAGACCTAGGGTCCCTACGGACCTGTTGCACCACCTATTTATTTACTTATTTATTTTTTATTTAAAAGATTCTTAAGATAAATAATTAAATTTCCAAGTGCAGAATTTTCTTACAGCCGATTTTCAACTATGAATTGTTGGTACTTCGGCCGAGACAGCAAAACATCGGGCATCGGTATACGGCTAATGACGACAGTTTTTCTCCAGCAAAAAATCTATCACACTCACCACATCAACAGGCTTTTCAAAAAGTATACAACTAAAAAGTTCCTACCATCAAGAAAAAAATATAATGAGTTAAATGAAGTCGCATAAATTCAACTTCCACCGAAAACTCATCCCAAAAAGAATGCCCTTTCAAAGTATGACTTTTCCATTATAATCTTTAAATATTTCCCAATTAAATGAAGATTTGCCTTCAAAAGGGACTCGTTAACAAATAAATTTATATTCTCTCCCTCTGGCAATCTGAATCAAGTCCTTTGGAATCTCGTTCCCATCCAATCCCCCATTTCTAAAATATATTGCTCGATATTATATATACAAGTAAAAAAAAAAAACACTCTTCCCTTTTCGATTTCGTTGCCTTTCGGCATTTTTAAGTATTCAAAGTCGGAAAATCGAAAATTGGAAAAAGGAAAATATATTCCAATCGATGGATAAAATCTCCAAGGATAATAATGCAATAAGCGTTAATTCACGTTCAACGAAAACGGGATCATATAACAACGACAACGTCGACAGCAGCGACGTCGAAGAAAACGAAGAAAAACTGCTTGCGATTCCATCCAAGATAATCCGAATTAAACGAAATCGTTTAACGCAAGGCGATGACTTATGATAAAGGTAAAGCAAAAGCTGGGGCTCCTCGCTTCGTTTATTCGTATTCCTTGGACATATCCTTGGCAAACGTCTAAGTTTAATGTATACATTTGCCACCATGATCCCTCAACCCATTTTGTCTGTGTGCGGTTATACGAGCACATGCTCTGCATAACAATCAAAAATCCTCGGCTCTATTGTGTACGAAAGGAATTACGATGGGTGCCTTCGACGGGGGATGAATATTATCATAATAGAGATTTCTTGTCAGACATATTCCATTTATCATTGGAAACTTTTCACCATTAAGTTTCGGGGGGTGGTGGTGCATTATTGAAATAAATATGCCATAGTAACGGCAAACGGGTCACCTTGGCTACAGTGTCGGGCCTGATGGAGGATTCAGAGTCACAACTCACAATGCAAAGAGAATTCAAACTTATTCCGCTTCAAGTTTTTCCACAGTCGATGAATAAACTTGGACTTGTTGCAACGCAATTACCGGGAAGGATTAAGGTAATTATAATCGCATTAGTTGCAGCGAGTGGGTGACCCTTTCTTGCATTACCCATGGAGGTGGAGTAAATTATAGGACGCATTCAATTAACTGTACACGTACTCTGGGAGGTAGGCAAATTAAATTTAAATTGATTCTGATTTATATTGATATTACCTAGTCGTACCTACAGTATTTGCATTGGAATTTTATTGAATTTTATTACGGAAATTATGACATTTTTAATAACAAATTTGCAGCTATTTATATGAACTATTTATGCAGATTCTTAAAATATGAAAATGCGGATACCACAATAGAAGAAAAATAAATTTATGGAAAAATATGGAAATCTTAAATAATGTAAACTAAATTAACAAGAAAATCAGAATTTAATTTGAATTGAAATGATTGTTTCTGAACACACATGTTCAAAAGTGGGCAACGTTGTTATATAACATTATTATGTATATTCATTTTTTTTAATATTTCGAAATCACTGCGTTTGCAGCCGTAGGTATATTATAAATAATAATTTCTATTGGCGAAAACAAGAAAGGTCGGTTACATGTTTTAAACTAGTATGAACAAAAAAATTTAACAGAAATTAGTTAAACTAAAACTGAAACTTTCTCGTATTAGATGTTTTTCTTATTTTATATTTAGCTCTTGAATTAATAAAAATAACTCAAAACTAGGTAGATTAGATAAAAGTCTGTTTATAAAATACAATTTTCAGCAAAAACTTTATGCAACTAACAAAAAGTGTTAAACATTTTTTTTTGATATATATATTAGCTTTCATAGAATTTTATAGTAGTATTTTTCTAAAAATGTAGATTTACTTGAAATATTTATGAATAATAAACAATGCAGAATGGTTGTAGGAAAATAAAAACATTTTGAGCAAACGTTCATCAACTACAGGGTGTCCGCCGGGAAGGTGTACTACTTTGTTTTGCCGCCATTTTGGTAAACATTAGTCTTGACAGTTCATATTTGGCAGTCGTGAAGTAGACACGTGGCAAATTTATTATGGAAAAATATTCGATAAACCAACGTGTTTTATCAAAATCAATCATCGATTACTGTGACGATGACAAAGTTACGTGAAATTTTTGGGAGAAACAACGTGCCAACAAAACGCACTATTTATCGTGTAGTGAATGATTTCGAAGAAAGATGGTCTGTAGGTGATAGGCCCAAGCACCTTTGCATCCATTAAACGTTACAGTCTGGTGTGCAATTTGGTCAGGAGGAATCATTGGACCTTACTTCTTTGAAAATGAAAACGGCGTAACGGTAACTGTGAATGGGGAGCGATATCGTGATATGATTGAAAACTTTTTAACGCCACAACTTCATGCTTTGGGCTTGATTAACATGTGGTATCAACAAGACGTTGCCACATCGCATACAGCCAGGATTACAATGGAATTACTGCGAGACCTCTTATTTCAAGAAATGGTGATATTGATTGGCCTCCACGGTCGCCTGATTTGACTGCTCCGGACTTCTTTTTGTGGGGATATCTGAAAAGCAAGGTTTATGCAAACAGACCAGAAACGCTTGAGCAACTCAAACAAAATATTCGTGATGAAATCAATGAAATACCGCGTGAAATGTGTGAGATTGTAATGAAAAATGTGCTCAAAAGGGCTCGCATTTGTGAGACTAACAGAGGCGGATATAGACCTGATATTGTATTCCATACATAATTGCCGACATTTAATAAAACATTTATCAATATAAGATCCATTCTCTTTCATTTAATCACAAATTATATACAAACAAAGTAGTATACCTTCCCGGCGGACATCCTGTATTTAAGAAAAATGTACAAATTAATGAAAAAAATCTTTTTTTAGTATTTTTCTGTATTCATAGTCATTGGACCTTACTAATATTCATTTTTAACCTTCACACTAAATATTTAGTAAGTCACAATATGCAATTTTGTATTGACAATTTCTCCACTGTGAGTTCGAAAAATTTAGCCTGGACACTAAAAATGATTATTAGTACAATTTTTGTAACATTAGCTATTCTCTATGAGGAATTGGCTTCTCTACTAATACTAAAAAATATAAATAGGCTGCAGTAACAAGGTTTGCGGCTTGTGATTCTTTTCTGGTACACGCACATCTGATGTTTCATGTGGACATTTGCTCGAAAACGAATTTTGTAATGCTGCTTGCTGATGGTCTGGGTAAAAACAATAAAGAAAGCAGTTGCTTTTTGGTCATCCATAGCGTAGCGGTCCGTCAATGTCTCTTTATTACTGAGGCAACTCGTTAAAGAATATAGGTAATTTCGTTCTGCAATGTGTTAACTTATACATCCACATGCAATCGATGTTAATGATGGAAAAATGTTAAAATGGAAAATACGTCACACTTTTCATCCTAATATGTTACAAATATGTAAGACATCTCCTGCAGATAGTTTTATTAACCAAACAAATGAAATTATTTCCGTTTAAACAATATACAAAAACATTCAGTGCTGTTAAAGTGTAGGGGTATCTAATACACCGATATAAAAACAAAATGGCGGATTTTGAAAGAAAATTCAAGGGGCCAGCGGCAAGAGGATTGCGATTTGAGTTCCTAATATGATTTGTCGATGGTAAAAACGTTTCTTGACGATATTCGTGCCGCAGTGGAAAAGTGTTGGCTTGTTGAGCGGAAAGTTACGTGATCGAAACATAGCCAATAATACGACATGATCTCGATAAGTTGATTTTGTGGAAAAAAAAAATCTGGGAGTTATAATAAATATTTGGGTCAGGTCCGTTTTTGTTGGATATAAGACTCAATTTGGCATCACATCATTTTTGTACTTTTATAACCTCAATTGATGAGTCAATACTGACTCAAAAAAAAAGAACTAACTTTTCCGAAAGAACTAACATACACGAAAAAGTTTATCTAAAATGTCCCAAGGAAAGGAACGATCTTACGTACCTACTGCGTACGGCTCTCGTATGAAATTCGTGTGAATCGGACGGAGCCCCCTTTCCAAATCTATATATTTGCATCTGCGAAAATGATTGATTCAGTTTTGTCATCAATTTCAGCTGCAACTCAGTTCTGTTTGGTTTACGATTAGTCGCGTACAGAGCATGCATTATTCAGTTTACCAGCTTCGGCCGAATAATTAACGAGGGTGGAGGGAAAGTCTTCCTCCAAAGATACTCGTGTAAGGGCTGTCGACTCTCGCAAATACGCACCAAAATTAATCAGCAATCACTGCGAGCAAATTCAGAGAAACGTCTCAAATAATCAGAATCCTTGAGTGGAGCAAACAAAGACATTTTAACAAGACGACTTATTGATGCCCATTTTACACATGACTCAAAGGGACACACGGAATGCGGTCATCTGTTTTTTTTTTTTTTCTTAGGTTTGCCTCTTAACCACTTGTGGCTCACTTGTGTCTGAATTAAAGCCTCATTATTTGAATCTGCCGCATCAAGGCCATGTTCATCATTTAGTTGTTTGCTTTGTTCGGTTTTCGTCGTCGTCTACCCCGTCATCTTCTCGCAGGAAACATTCCCCTCCTGGTGGAATAATATTTCAATGATTTTAATTGCAGGAATTCCTCAGCTGAAGGGCCTGTAATCTGAATTTAATTCCCACTTTCCCAGAAGCTATTAGGGTCGAGCGGCTAGCGCATTGCAATTTCGCATCGTCGCGGTTGCGGACCGGCTCTTGTTTGCACGTACGTAATGATTAAACAGAAAAATCGCATTAGCGACCGCCGGCCACAAGTCGGCTGCAATCTCTTACCGCACTGCTAAGAGGATAATCATTCATTTCTGACGCGCTACTAATTCCACAGTCTTGTGCGTTTAATTTAATTACAGCGCAAATAGAGCAGTTCCTCGACTGTCATTATCCAAATGATTGTCCATTTCATTTGCCGATAGGTTTGTGGTATGCGAGCTTTCTCAAAAGGACTCTACTTGCGTTTGGATTTATTGGCCGAATGCGGTTTGGTTTGGGTCGGTGATTTGTCAGATTGCAAATCGACTGCGTGGCAGGGAGTTGTTTTGAAATTGAATTGTGGAAATTCAAATGCAGTTATCGAGTGCATTAATTATGCAAGTCCGGTTATTTAATTGCGTTGGGTATACAACTCGTTATAAAAAATCCCTCCTTGGCGGGCAAATTTTACACTGGCCTCCCAGGAGGTGTACAAACTAGTTAGATAAGGATTAAGAATTTATTGTATCGCTGTCCGTTAGACGAGAACACCAATAAAGTTGCAGAAGACAAGTTTGCTGAGACTTCGGTGGGGATATTTCCTTCAGCGCCTCAAACTCGAATTGGGAAAGGCACGCAGGTTATGGAGTAACTGACGACGAGCCATGAACACGAGTGTGATTAATTTGGTAGAAGAAATCAGTTGAGGAGATCGTCTAGATGCTGTTGGCTGTCGGTCCAGATTGTGGGTGTACGGTACCGTGACCAAAACAAATGGAATCTAGAAGAAAGCCTGGAATAAGGATGAGTGCATGATGTAAAATACACCCAACTTATGTCCCTCACTAGAGTGCCTGCAGTATCTCTGCAGCGATCATCGTCACATGTGCTGAGACCCCAGGTGTTGTTTCCACAACCTACAGGGCCAGCAGCACGGAGTAAACCAATTTACAGCACGGGACAGCCCAGATTTACACTACCGATAATGGATCCGTGGCAAAGTGTTCATTATCCACTAAAGTGGCCGGCAGAATCGATCGAGATTTATTGAGTCCACTCGCATTTAAACTGTAATTGCACGTTCCTGCGGGCTGCCCCCTTCGGACTCAATCAATCATTATACGACGACCGCGACTTGATCCTTGACTTGAAGAAGTATAGTCCCCATAATTTGCTCCAAAAGCGATCGAGAAAACCCCAAACGAACTTGTTATTAAGTTTGTGCTGTGTGACTTGGTAATTTCGTGGCGGGCAAGATGGGCGCCATTAAATTAATATCCGCAACCACACATACGAATTACAAATTCATTAGTGCGTCAGATCGCGAGGCAATCAACTTCCTACGCCGCGTCGTATGGGAATATTTGTTTTGGCTTCGCCATGATTGGGCACTGTAAACATTTCGGTGGTCAAATTTATTGCCCCATCATTAGCACGGGGGGCTGACTTGTAACACTCTCATTTGAATGTGGCTTAATGGAATAATAATTACAAAGCGAGCGTTCGGGCGAGTAAAATATTCAGACCAAGCAGCCTGATGTGAGGCATTACATGCTGAACGCCCTGGCCGCCAATTAACGATCTTGACGATTGACTCGGTTTCATGAATATTTCATATTTCCGTCTGTTTAATTGGCCAAAATAAATCTATTAGCTGAAGTCGAGCGAGCCCCCAGGGACAGCTTGATAGATTTTTACTGCACACATAATAATGTAGATTTGCATTTTTAATCCAGTAGAAATGGCTTTATGACAGTTTTTATGGGGAGAGACCAAAAGCCTTTAGTACGAGAGCCTGATGCTCTCATGCAAAATGCTGTTATAGTGGAGGGACTATCAGCATTCGGCGGTAGATACTGACTATTGATCGTTTTTTAAGGACCTGGAAAGGGTCCGTTTGGAAGGGGGTAGGCAGTGATTGGCATTGATCACAGAGCAGTGAAAGTTGAGAAGTGCCAAATTGAGCTCCACGCGTTATTAATCTCACTTCTAAGTAGGATTTTAGAGCTCGAACTCGAAGAAGCTATCGGAAGCAACGCTGTAGCCCTCTGTCCAAAATGACTGACTGCAATCACTGCAATCTTTGTAGTTACAGCAGTTGAATTTATACGAGAATGAATACATACATATAAATCGGAAACTTCGATATTTTTGGAATTAGGTTCATTAAAAATATTTTCAATGCCACTCAGGGTATTTGCAAATAGAGGCGATGTGTCTTTAATGGAGAAAAAGTTGCACCTATAACACCGAAGGAGGCTGATGGCCTCGAAATATCTAACCCCTTTGTACTAGAGGTTCCGAAAAGGGTCCTACAGTCACGGAGCACCCAACATCTTCGAAAAGGGAAGATTTGCTGTTGAAGAGACTTAAAAACGGCGAAAGGAATTTCGACGTTTTTCAAAAATATAAAAGGGCCTATTTTTTTCAATTTAATATTAAGACAAAAGGTATTGAGCTTTCGACACATGAGTTAACGATTTAAAATAATCTGCATCAAGGGAAAATGCGACAAATTTTTCCACGCCACGGATATCGCCGACTGTTTCTATAATATATAAATAAATAATAAATAAACAAATAAACTTCCGTCTTTTATAAAGATGTAACTATTCCTAATTTTGCAGTCAAAATCGTCACAGATACAATACCTCTATTGATCGCAGCTTGCCCCATGCTTCATAAGGTTGCTAAAGATATTTGAATGTGCCAAATTTTGAATACAACTTTAGGGGCTTTATGACTGTTATACAAATGGCGTGAAAGCTACTGGACAAATTTGGATGAACGTTTTTTGAAATATTACCAAAGACCCCAAGATTATTGAAGTCTATTTTTATCATTGCCACGCCTACATTTGGCAAGGTGTTTCACCAAATTGAATATTTCTTCTGACCCACTGGGTCTTACTAAAAATCATTTTACACCTTCACGCTAAACATTTTGTAGGTCACCATGGGTAAATTTATTTAACCTGGACCTGAATTGTTAGTATAGCGCACTGTCTTCTTTAATTAGCCATTAATCGAATTGTTCTTGAGCCAAAACATAGAAAAAAAAACAAGAAAAAAACTTTAGGAAGTCGATTCTTCCACAAACATTTTAAGCTATATCAATCAGCTTTGTGCTTGATCTACAAGTTGAAATATGACCCGGTTAAAATTAATGTTTTCTCATCAAATCGAGGAATATTAGCAACTGTCGTACAGGGTAGCGCATAAGTAAAGTTGTGATTTTATTTGATGAATAGATTTTTCCTTTTAAATTTTGTATTTCTTTGACATTTGTCACAACAAGAGTTCGTCCAGTGGTAAAATCTCTACCATTATAGTAACCTTGGCTTATACACCACATACACTCAGAAAAAAAAAATGGTTAAGCGAAGAATTTTGAGATTTTTAAAAAATTGTAAGTTAAAAGTTCTTGGTTCAAATATTGTTTTTGTTAACAAGAACTCGTTTTTAAATTTCCATAAGTATTTTACTCCATCATTGCCAATAATTTCATTCTTAAATAAAAGATTTTGATATTTGGGTTCATTTTAACCAACGAAAATTGTTGGCATTACGATTTATTTTTCTGAGTGTATTGGAAAATAAATTAAACACAGCACTGCATCTTTTGACAATTTTATCAACGAAAAACAAAAACCAAGCGAATAAGTTATGTTTGGGGCAGTGAGAGTGGTTCTAAACTTTTCCTTCTCCTGTTTATATATAAGATTTAGATTATAGTTTGAAAATATTTTGACATTCGGAATTACTCACAACCAAATTTAGACTCGACTTTAGGGCAATAGTCGAAATTTAAATAAACTGTGTACCAATAATCAAGTTATCTTTGACTCTAAGATAATGGAGACTGTAACTTTCGATCCGAAAAAAGTCGAGTCTAACCCATTATTTAAGTTTAAATGTCAGCCTTTGTAATAAATAAATATGAAATAAGTATGAAATGGACAGCAAAATAAAGAGAAGCTTCAGCTTAAGACGCAGGCAATGCGAGAACTATTAGTTGACTGTGTCAAACCATTGGCTGATATCATTGTTAGCAAAATTAACAAATGCTGTAATGATACAGTCGAAAAACCAATCATGGGAAACAGTTGCTTCTATATTTCAGTCAAAATAAAGGGTCCGCCAAATAACTTTTTTTTTTTTTGAAAATGCTATAAAAAAACTACTGAATGTTTTCTCAAATTTCTTTTTTTATTTGAAAGTACAATTCTTCCGGTTAATAATGGAAAATAATTTCATTCAAATGGCTGCCTCGGCTGGCCATGCAGTAGCCTACACGAAGATGCCGATTTTGCCAAAAAAATCATCTTTTCAGATGAAGCTCATTTTCATCTTGGCGGGTATGTAAACAAGCAAAATTGTCGCATTTGGGGCACAGAAAACCCGCACGCATACATTGAAAAGCCGATATACCCAAAACGAGTCACTGTTTGGTGCGGAATTTGGTCCAGAGGCATAATTGGGCCGTTTTTCTTCGAAAATGAGCAAGGACTGGCCGGCCGTTACAGTCAATGGCGATCGTTATCGGGCCATGTTGAACGAATTTTTGTTCACAAAAATTGAAGAGGAGGATATTGGCAATATTTGGTTTCAACAGGACGGCGCTACGTGCCACACAGCCGAAGCTACACTCGATGTTTTGCGCCCTGTTTTTGAAGATCGCATTATCAGCCGCAGAGCTGATGTCGTTTGGCCACCTCGGAGCTGCGATTTGACTCCGTTGGACTATTATTTGTGGGGTGCCGTAAAAGATAAGTGCTACGCCGACAAGCCAGAGACAATTGACGCTTTAAAGGACAATATTCGAGAAGCCATTGGTGAAATACAGTTGCACACAATCGATAATGTGCTTCAAAATTGGACCGATCGTGTAGGCTATTGCATGGCCAGCCGAGGCAGCCATTTGAATGAAATTATTCTCCATTATTAACCGGAAGAATTGTACTTTCAAATAAAAAAAGAAATTTGAGAAAATATTCAGTAGTTTTTTTTCATAGCATTTTCAAAGAAAAAAAAGTTATTTGGCGGACCCTGTACAAGCAACTGCCAATTTCAGAAAATTATTTGAAAGCTCAGCAGTTATATACTGTAATAATTTTGCTATAAAGTCAGATGTAGTTAAAGTTCCGACTTCTTGATTGTTGGTACCTACAAATCAAAAGTCGAAACTATAGTTAGTTTCGAAATAAGTTAAACTCGAATTTACGGTTTGGTTGTTGGTAAGGCCCAATATAACTCTTAAAAGGTTCCCATTGCTGACTTCGACTAGTTCCTTTAAGAGCATCTTCCATCACTTTTTGTTGTAGATCGATGGTTTTGTTGAAGATCGATGGTAACTGGCAGTTGTTACTCTGACATCTCCAAAAATGTATTTTACCACGTGGTGAATTATTAACCTCTATCATTCTCACTCATCTTGTCTCTATTAAAGGTTCTGAATTATAACTTAATATTAATAAAGATATATTTTATCGTTTTTAATGATTCTCAATACCTTTCTTCCTAGAATTTCAGGTCCCAAAGCCCTCAATTCTTCTTGAATATTGGCCTAAAGCTGTTGCATGGTTCTTACCCTTAAGGTAACCAAAAAAAAATCTGAAGCCATTATATCGGGCGATCAGTTGAAATCAGAAAAATGAGATATTATTCGATAGCCAAAAGTTCCTCTCAGGAGAGCCATAGTTGGACGAGCTGTGTGAGCTTGAGTTGTGTGTGGCTCCATCTTGCTGTTGTCTAACTTTGACCTTCAAAATAGGTTTACGTTGAATCATTTCCGTGCCGAGGAGGTGTCTCCGATTATAAGTCCTCCAGTACTTCGGATTTATGCATTTCTGTCCTGGAATTCATTCTCAAAATACAGGTCGTTTCAAGTTTGTAACACTCGCTTGCATCTGGTAATTTTATTCTAGGGTTCACTATAAACTGAAACGCCATTAGCATCTTTTTTTTTGCAATTTGTCTGTAAATTGATATGAAACTAACGATATATTTCCAGTAAGTGGATCTCTCTTCTGATGTATACACTGACAACTCTTCACGCACTACCTCTGCCTACATTAATTAACATTTTCCACCTGACACCGGATACAATTTGATGACAGCAAATACACGAAATGTACGACTGAGCGATCTCGAAATCGCCTCTGTTTGTCAACATTTTCGTGTCTCTGCCGCTGAAGCTGAAGGTATAGTGTACCCAAGTCGGCGTAAACCAAACATTGTAGTTTTGATTGAATCGATTCGAGTTGACATCCAAGCGCCTCCGACTCGACCTACTCTTTCGCCGGCAACTCCACAGTCCACATAGTTGTTCTTCGAATAATTAATGGAAATTAATTCGCCCAATGATGTCTGATGCTCGCGATGTCCTCAATGGCGAACATGTTCTTCAGGTTCTGCGAAAATTGCACGAAACGACGGAGCTATGCGACTGATTGGTATCTGAAGTCATCAGCCGTTCCTGGCTGTATAGTAGCAGCTGATTGCTATCTGAGGGTCTGAGGTGCAAGTAAGTTTATTGATTGCAGTTGACGAACGTGGTGCTAATTAAAGGAAAAACTGTTATGTCTGATGATTATAATACAAGGAATGGTGGTTGGAGATAAATTAATGGGAAACATCATCATCGGATAGTAGCGCACATCAATACAAGGCGGACCGAACAGTTTGCGGCGAGAACTATTTGCCAAATGGTAGTAGGTTAGCGGATGGACTGCTAGCACAGGGAAGTATGTACCGTTTTATGAGTTTCGGATTTTAAAACTGGATTGCGTAGATCGAACGAGGAAATGCACTATCGAGGGTAGCATTCATCTTAAGTGAATGCTTTTCTGTTGCCGCTGTCCAGTGTTCCCAGAGTTTGAAGACTGGATCGGCATTCTGTAAGGCGAAGTCGGTCGTTTCGCTTTACAGACCTCCGACCCGTCTTGAAAGTATGGGAACACGTTTTAACGTTTGTCCATTTTTTTTATCAGCAAAGGCATTAGAGTTGCCTTATATTTTTTTTTTTGCCCCAAGTGAAATTTGCATTTATTTTCATCTCTTATGAAAAAATTAAAATATAAATTTTACTATGTATAAACTATAGCTTAAAATAAACATAAACATAAAAATATACATACAAGAATCACTTGACAAGGATCAGCTAACTAAATCATATAAAAATTCATAAATTCAGTCACAAAAACTCAGACTTTTTAAAGCGCTTAAACTTAAGTATGCATCTATTTTTTCTACATGTATATGAAGACGTTCGATGAGCAGTTTTCTTTCATGTTTGAAGTAGGTATGAACATTTCATTCTGACATTTTGGTTGTAATAAAAATATCTTCGTTTTAGTTTTTCTTTAAAAAACCCTAAAACCCCGATTCTGGCAAACCTCTCAAGTCACAAAACCCTCACAAGGTGAGGTTCATTTTGTGCGGTTTTCATTCTCTGGCAGTACACTCACAACTTGCGAGGCTCACAAAAACGATCGAAATTGCGAGCGCCTACGGAGCAGGTCACAAAATTCAAAACCACTCATAACGGCGTACAACGTACAAGTGGTTCCCTATTTACACACACTAAATGACAGTTTATTCTATATTTATAACCATTTTGGGAAAAATAGATACATATTTGTATAAGAAAACAAAGGAAGGTGGGGAATTTTGAAAGTTTTGTGCAAAATTTGAAACTAACCTCTGAGTTTTGTTGTCATTATCGTGGAATTCGGAAAAAGTTATCGAATCACAAGAAACCTCACAAAGAATCAACTCCACCAGATCTTGTGACTTGTGAGGGCGCACAACGGCAAAATCGGGCTGTAAGTTCAGATTTTTGGTTTTTTACCCTTTTTTAAAGATTGTCCCTCGTATCCCCTTAATTCAAAATATAACATTTTTCGGTCAACCTGGGATCACTGACCTTGCCACCTACATAAGCTCTTGAGAGAATTGTTTCGGTCAGTGAATAACACAGTCATCAGGATCAGGATGTCGTGGACTATTGGCACTTTTTCGGACAGCAAAAACGGATTCACGCTTGGTACAAACATTTTGAATACGCACTCCAATCTGTTGCTTATTCTCAGAGAATTCCATAGAACAACCTCGTATGAAATAGGAAGCTGCGTGCAAAAGAATTCTCTTTTTCACGCATGAAATGGAAATCTGTGCAGATAAGTGCATTTCTATCTCGAAGCTGCACTGCCACTCAAACTCGGCTCACAACGCAGCGACCTGTTGCTTTTGCATTCCACTTTTCCTCGGCTTTTGTCCGGCTGTTGTCCGCTCTCTGCGCAATCGCCTCGCCATCCCCATCGCACGTAATTGTCTATTTAACTTTTACCACAACAATTACCAGGTCCAGGTGAGTGCTTTAATTTCGTTTTCCCTTTGTTTGCCCCAATCGCATCGCATTTCGACCGAATACTCGCATATCTACCCATATGCCGTACGCATATCGCTGAGTTCCTTTTGCACTCCCATCCGTTGGTTGGCAGGCTGTGTCCCCAGTTGGTGCGCTCCATTCCAGATACACGAATGCACGCCGAAATAGGTTGCAGCGATTCGACCGGCGATACCAGTGGGAAGTGTAGATACGCGCCGGGAACTGCATCATCGGAACACCGGTGCCCCAGCCGCACAGACAGGTCTTTCCCAGTGGCCAACAGATCAGTTCTGCTGTTCTGCTGTTCCACAGTCGGCCGCCATTAGATAGCCGCTTGAGTTTTTCTCTTGCGCGCCGCATACGTCCACGCCGAAACCGGGTTGGACAAGAGCGTTTTTTTTTTTTTGATTCTCCGCACACTGTACGTTATTATATTAACCTGCCTCAACTCCAGAGCATCGACAGCGGCACCAGCCACCAGCGCCGTCAGTTCGATGAGATTCTTCGACCTGGATTGAGCTGTTCTACTGGTACACCGTGTCGACGTCGTCGGTCACATCGAAGGTCCACCGCGCAGTGTACTCGCGACAAATCGTCCCCCCAACCCAAAAGTGGGTGCCGATCATCGCATTGTTGTGACTTGAACTCGGATGCGAATTTGCGAGATTTTGTCTCTTTGGCAAGCTGTCGCTTGCTTTATTCTCGATTGCAGTGATCTTAATCACAGCCCTTCGGTGGAGCTGGCCAGCGCTTCGGAAGCGAGATAAACGCGTTAAGTGATCAATGCGAAAAGATGCCAATAAATCGTTGCGATATTTCGCAATTACAGTGATTTCTGTTGTTGTTCTGTTTGTGTTTGTGGGCTACCTGAGATTAATCAATCGACGAGGTGCATCCACCACTGTGAGTTTGACTTGCTCGAGGCGGGCTTAGTGATATCAATTGCAGCGGCTGCTGCTGTCGCGAAACAAAGGAGTTGTACGGCCCTTTTCGGAGGCACAGTGGAACACGCTGGGTCGGTCGCCTGAGTGCGCTGTGCAATTAAGTTGGGGATTCGTGTTTCGCGAAAAATGGCAAAATTTACATAAATGTGTAGCATTGTCCCGTTATTGGGCTATAACGTTTCGGGAGCGCGCTCCATTGAAGAGTGCGGCGGATTAAGAGATATTGGCGAGGCACCCCGCCAGCAGCACTACTGATTTATGGATTAACATTTTAATTGGATATGCCTCTGCGTACTCCCTGACTGTATGTGTGCAACGAAGTGGCTCTGGAAAGCAACCCATTAATATTATTTTAGTGCTAGAGCAGTTTCCTGGTTGTCCTTGTCATCGCCGAGGGGTAACTGTGATTGAATAGTTTTTCCTTTGAGATGAATGTGTGCTTATGTAATTTGCGACACTACCTGTGTATTGCATGAGCAGAGTTAAAGTGTTGACGGTTTTAGTGCTATAACTGATTGTTTTACTTTGTTAGTATTTAAATTTAAGTTTGGCGAAATTGTTAGGAGGAGAGGAGGTCTCGATATCGCTGTTATAAGTGGATATTCATTGATGGAGTGCGTCTTGGTGGTACGTTATTGTTTTGAAAATGTTTTTCCAGTTTAGTGCTTAATTTCTTTGAATTGAAGTACTAGATGTTAATATGAGCAAGTGGTTTTTGTCATGCAGTACTAGTAAAGACGAGTAAACTGCGTATTGTGTGTCCCACCTATTATGTTGCTGAAGTGACAACCTTTGTTTACATTGTAGAGGGCTAATCTTGCATCTTTACCATTGCAAGGCATCGACAATCAATTTTAGCGCACAAAGTTCTAGATGAGGCTAGCTTTAGTGGTAATGGTACCTGGTACCAGTTTAGATAAGGTGAACAAATGAACTTAGTAACACAAGAAACGGTTTATTTATATTTTTCCTGCTACCTCCGTCCTTGGCTCGATTTTTCCTATTTGTTTTTGTAATTTCGTCTCCAGTTTAAGTAAAATAGCTCATTTTGCTGAAGTTTGTTGGGATTGTTTTTTCCTTAGGCTATAATTTGTTTCCCATAATTTTCAACACTGTCTTTTATTGCGATATAAATAAGTAAAACCCTTTTGTTTAGTAGGGAGCAGTTACAAGTTGACACTGTTTTGTTTTCGAAAAGGTATTGTAAACGTAATGTAAACTCAACAGTTATTATTGAACTTTTTTAGACTGAGGGCATATTTAAAAAAAATTAATATTTTCTGTATAGTATTTTTTCAAGGAGCACTACACAACTCCACAGATAATCGAAATCTTAAAATTGTGTTGTCAAAACTAAAGTATTTTTTGCGGAACGTTCCGCACGCTACTTAGGTAGCTATGAGCGCCCAACTGATGTCACATTGTCACCATCACCAGCCGGCAAACTTTGAAAATATCGAGTAATGTGGTTCAGTGGCACAGTCGCGGAGAGTAAATTAGAAACGCGATTGACTAAAAATACTTTGTTGGTACAGAATGTTCGCGACAGCCAAAACGAATTCAGTTCTTAAGAAATTGACTATGAGAAGCAAGCGGTAACGGAATTAAATATCTAACTTCGTTTGAGCGGTAATTGTTCGTTGGGGTAATTACTGCCAAATCGAAGAGCCTTCCACAAGACTGTCACCACTTCAATTTAGACGAATTCATAAAAAAAGTCAATTTTTGATAATGCTTCAAAAATAAGTCCCAAAATTTCCTAAAAAACTGGATTTGAAGTGCATTTTGAAATTATGTATTTGTTTTAGATATTTCAAAAATCATCTGTCTTCAAAATGTTGAACTTTGAAAGCGTCTTGCATTTCGAAGGCCGCGTTGAAAACGCCTTGGACCCTCATAATTCTTATGAGGGATGCATTTTCTATCTTTTTAAGCAAATCTTATTTGCTTATGTCAAATATTAAGAAAAACAAATGATTTTTTTTACGATTTTGAAACAGCCTGGCACAAGTCTTACCGCGCTTAGAAATAATAATACCCTGTATAATAAAACTAAAATCGACTGGTTTGATCAATTATCTCAGTTGTAGAAAAACATGGGTTTTCAACATTCACCCAAAATTGTTCTTCTGCTTCGTTTAAAAATAATTATCGTCGAAACCATTAGATTAAGCGATGGCGATTTAGCAATTGTTTAATAATTTTTGCTGTATTTTTCCAATTTTAGTTATGTTTTTGGAGAAGTAGAACAAGCAGTTGTTCATTTGACCGTAATAAGCTAATCAAAACTTAGATACACATCACGTCAGCAAACTGTCAGATGACAAGATGCCAACGAAAAAAAAAAAACAAATTGAGTTTTTCAAGCTACCCGTTTCAGAAATGCGCTTTCTTCTTTTCTTAAACGTCAAAAAAACATGTCTGAAAACAAAACAAATTTTATGTGCCGGAAGATAGGTTTTATTTCGTTGGCGTTTAAAAGTTTTAAAAATACAACCTGAAAACATTGAAGAATTAAAATTTAGGGTTTGTTAAAAGTTTTCGAAAAGTTTAATAGTTACATTAACGGCCATATTATTCACTCACTTTAATCCCGGTCAAAATTCACCTGGATTTAAGTGAGTTAAACCACTTTGACATTTTTTTGAGCTTAGAAAAAAATCAATAACCGTTCCATAAATAACTTTCCAAAACAAACAACTATTTCTAACATCATTGACGAGTGGAAAAGTTTTCCTGCGACACCTGGTGGATAAAAAGGGAATATGCAGAGACCTAAAGAATTTTGACGTCTGTTTGTTTTGCAAAGGACTTGGATAAGATATACGTGTGTTTTCGTGTAAGAAAATTATTTGTTTATCTATTAATTATTCAAGTTAACCAACTAATTGAAAACAAACTTAATTTGCAAGTCTAAGTACTTCTTGTCCGAAATTTGTATAGTGTGAGTCAATTCATCTTGTAAAACTAACACAAAAGTCTGTTCAAAGTAGTGTTGAATTTAATGTAAGCCAATAATAAATTTTGCTTTTGTTTATATATTTATATATGAAAAGCGTGTCAATTATGATTTCTACAGATGTGCTTGCTGTGATGATGGGGATCCAGCCAGATTAGAAGTTTTCAAGGTTGTCACAATATCGCTCTGTGAAATAATTGACTATTTCAGTGAACCTATTATGCAACCCAGTCATGGCTTTTAATTTTTAGTCAGTAGCCGATACTGCAGTGAAGCAAGTGAACGGGCTTAAGCATGCCTGCACCTCTATGCTACGAGCACTCTCAGTACAGTTGTTGGATGGTTCTTGGGTATCAGTAGGATTCTCCGACAAACTTGTGGGTTGATGTGTCATATATTCTTGAGTAGATGTAGAGGATAAATTAAAAGTATGTCATTAAATAAAAGCGGAAACGAAATGTAGCAACTTGTAGTACCTTCTTCTCATTCATGCAGCTGAACGTCATAGTAACCGCCTTGAACGTATAAAGACTGGTTTCTTTGAAGGAATTGATGAACTCGGAAGGCTCAGGCTGGGAAAGGCTCGTTTCACAAGTTTGGTTCTTTACTGAAAACAATCACGTTTATTCGGTCGCAAAATGTCTTTATCTCTAAAGTGAAGAGTGCACAATACCCCATTTAATCAAAAGATCTTTAGAGTTCCGAACTTCTTTTTGAAGATGATACAATGTAATTCCCTCTTTACGATATGAATTGCATTAAGGAATGCCACAATGCTGAGCTCCGATTGTTTTCAGCATCTTCTACAAAAATAACAACTTAGTATTCACTTTTATATCAACACTTATCGCACTCACTTTTAAGATATTATTTTTCTGTTGTAAAATGAGTTTTTTTCTTATATTTAATTTTATATTTGTAATTAAGTACACAATGTCTCACAATAACTTCTTGATTTTTCATAGAAATGTATACCAGCTGTCAAAATCTATAGCAACCTACCGATGCGAAAATTTACCGCCAGGGGTTAGCCTCCATTCGTCAATTAACTTTCATATTGGGATACCATTGAGTCGGCTGTCACGTTTGTGTTTCGTGAAAAATCCAACAGATGTAGCGCTAGTTGGTCTTCAAAATGTCTTCCCTGTCATAAACAATTTGAATATCTGACCTCGGTGCATTTACATTCCACTCGACTCTCCTAATGACAATTCTGCCAATTTTTGCATTTCCTTCGGTACATGCCATATCTTCAATCGAAGCCATTAAATTTAATTACTAGACAAAATTCAATGAAATAAAAATCACAGACAAGAACGCACAGAAACTATACCTACAACTACAGCAGCAGTGGTCGCTTTATGAGCGGCTACATCACATCTCCAGATGGAGACAAAATCAAATCATTGCACAGACGTTGTTGTTGAATTCAAATCGTTGCCATAAAATGTCGTCAGGTCCCTGGGTTGAACAACAAAAGGGTTTGCGCTTCTGTGATGGCACTTTTCTACTCTGACAATCTTCAACATTAAATCCGTCATTGTCGTGTCGTTGCGAGCGTCATCAAACAAAAACCCAATAGCACATCCGTTTGCAAAAGGTTCGCCTGATGGAGTCGGAAGCCTCATCATGTGTGTAGTGTTAGGGAGCATTCCACACGTTGTTGGGTTGTTGCTTCTGCGACATTCGATTCAACTTGCGAATAAAATAAATATTAAACGAAATTTATTGCCGCAGTTTCCATGGTAATAAATTGATTCCGACTCTGAATGCAGCTGATGACGTTCTGCCACTTCAGTGACTGTGTGTGTTGTCCTTTTCTAGGTGAAGTGGTGGCTATTTCGTGGCAGCAGTTTGAGCTGCATGTCTACTACGATGAAGACGAACCTCACGAAGAATTTGCTGGTTTTTCTAGTGTTTTTTTTTCCTTCTGTGACAGAGGCAGGATTCTTCGCTGCCCGATGTGATGTTTAATCGTTTGCAGCTTGATTTGCAGCTATAATTTCCTTGATGGTATTTCGGGAGCAATTTACCCTAATTCCCTGTACTCAAATGCTGGAGAAGGGGACTGCAAGCGATAGGACTTAATGTTTGTCTTTTGTTTCTCCAAAGACATTCTGAGCGGTTTTTCTATATTTGAAACGGTGGAGGATTGTGGGAACGTCAGATTACATGCGATAGAATCTCTCGAGACGGTTGTAAAATTTCACGCTTTGCGCACAGCACAGATGTGCGTTCGGCATGTAGGCAGAGGAGGGCATTGTTTTTATATCTGTTCCTCATTAATGGGAGGAGCTCCAGCAGTGAATCGTTGAACAACGGGCTACGCTGTGCCTCTTAGTTGGTATTTAACAAAGAAACCCCTGTTATTATGCAGAAATGTGTTATTAAATTTGAATATATGTTCAGGTGATTTCAGTTGTGTAAAATATATTTCTATTTCATATAGGCTTGGTTAGTAGGCTGGCGAGAAGGAATGCTTGATGTCATCAGGTTCAGGTAAATGCTATGACCCATTATGAAAAAAATTAAGAATCAAAGAAAATCACTTCAAGTTAAGTGATTGTGGATAATTTAGCTTCGAATACGAACATTTTTAAATCAAATTGGCATGACATTAATTCAAGTAGTTTCCCTACTTTAAAAATTGTATGATGTGCAATCATTCTTAAATTAAAATAATCTATCTTTAAAACTATGTTTACAAATTCCTAACCAAACCTAATGCACCGCAGATCAGTCAAACTTCTATATAACGAACCTTTAAGGGAACAAAAAATTGATTCGTTATAGAGAAGTTTTATAGAAAATGTAATTTTTTTAACACTGTAACGGCCATATTATTCACTCCCTTTAATCCGGGTCAAAGGTTACAACCGGGCTTAAGTGAGTTTAACCCAAAAATTAAGCCCAAGTCCAAATATTCATTCGTAAGCCCAGTTTTTTTCTTGACAGCGTTTAATCCGATTGGATTTAAACTGCTTTCCGGAGACCAGTTTAAGTACTTTCACTCGGGTTAAAGCTCAATTTCATAATACAGTGGACGTCCAGTATAACGAATAATATAATGTTTGATGTCATTCATTATATCGAGCGCGTTCGTTATATCGATCGACGCGAGAAATAAGAAATAAGAAAAGTAGAAAAGTGAAATAGAAAATAGAAAGGAGCAAAGAGTTAAAATAAAATATATTTCATTCATGAAATGAAGAGCTGATGGTAAATCAACATCGTGCTCGATTACGGTGTAGTGGATTTTCGGAAATATTTCCGACTGAAGAGTGAGGCACTTTGTTGGCTACATACATTATGTGATTCGGCTTATGTACTAAAAATAAAACAGAAGGACAAACAGAATGAACCACATATCATTATTTGTGAAATTTGACATTACGTAGGTTTAAAACGGACTAAAAATGGTTTAAAGTGTTTTAAATCCGCATTAAGTCCATCTTTAATCCAGCGGGCTTAATGCATGTTTTTCAGTGAATAATATGGACATATGTTGAAATTGTCGGTTTTAAAAAAATGCGGATTAATGATCGGGTGCAAAATAAACTTAAATCTAAGTTACACCCGGGGTGAATATAATGGCCGTAAATGTTTCTTTATATTTTCAAAGAAAATTGGTACAAAAAAAAAACTCATTGTAAAGAAATGTATATCTTTTTATTTTTTCGTTAAAAACATATCAATTCAATTGCATATAAAAAGCTTTACAATTTTTTTCTGCAACATCTTTTTTCAATAATCGATAATTTCTCTGAAAGCGAAATAGCCTTGCGCGTTAATAAATGTTACACGAACTTTAAATGCAAACTCCAACGATTGACCTGTTGATATGAGTAAAATTTCTACTACACATGTACACTCGTTCATAGATCCATACATACATTCACTTTAAGAACATTCTGGCCAAAACGGGGAGTTCCCTTTTAAAATTAAGAACAAAAAATCATAGTACCTAAGCTTTGTTTTCAAATTTGACATTTCATTTGACATTTCGTTATAAAGAAACATTTTCGCTTTTGGGTCAAAAAAAATAGTTCATTATAAAGAGAATTTCGCTTTAGAGAATTTCGTTATAAAGAACCTAATTCATATGGCATATTTTTGAAGGGCAACAAAATTAAATTCGATATAGAGAGAATTGCCGTATTAAGGAAGTTCGTTATAAAGAAGTTTGACTGTACATTCAACTTTAATAATACTATGCTTAAACTTAAATTTGACAATAGCCGTGTTTTTTTGAGCTTCGATCTCAGCAAAGCAAAGTAAAGTATAGGATTTTCATCATGCAATTACAACAACTACGCTCTACTTGACACTTCGAGACTCGGTTGTAGTTTTTGTAATCGCGTGCTGAAAATCCTACTTTACTTTGCTTTGCTGAGATCGAAGCTCAAAAAAACACGCCTAATGTACAGTCAAATGTAGGTATCTGACATAAAAAACAACTAACAATTCATTTAGAAGTAATCACAGTGCCTTATGAATTTAAACAAATCCAACTTTGGAAATGCTATGTTTAACACGTTCGAGCTATAGTAGTCATATTTATTTATTTATTTAATAGTCGATTTGAGCTACAAACCCATTTAGACAACTTAAAAAAAATATTATAATATGAACTTAAGACTATTATTTTAATATAGATATATTGAGGCTCATAAAAACAAATGACGGCTAGACCGTCGTACTCATTTTTCTTGTTTACACTTTCAGTACGATACCATATTATGTGACAACACTTATTATGTTTAAGTTCTGTTCGAATTTGTTACCTTGTCCTTTAAAATGGGAAAGCCCCTATGTCCAAGAGTCTTAAATTTGAAATTGGAATGACTGCATTATACTGCATTCACACCATCACGCACGCGCATTTTTGCACGAGACGGGATAGAGAGATCCATTTGTCAGCAGTCAATGCTAATAAAGGCGTACGAATGAGATCATAAATCAGGGGCCTAAAGTTCTACCCATAATTATAGATACGTGAAACGGAAACAAACACAAGTTCCGGCGAACAACATCTCTATACAATCACTTGAAAACATTTCTATTTCTGATTTAAAACATATGAAATAAAAGTGGTAATTAGTTTCAGTAAGTTACACCAACAATTCATCAATCAGTTATACGAAATAAATAAATAATTGTCCGTTCATCATTTCCGGAAGCCATATTGTTTTATAGGAAAGCGAAATTTAGTTACTTGCCAGACCACAAATGTTATTTCTACCATGGTTACCAAAAGTGTATTTCTGAGTGACTTTCCACATTTAAAAGTAAGGCCGAACGTGCTAATAATTTAACTTCGTTTTAAGTATTGATTTAAAGTGAACACATTTTGAATAAGCATTTTATAACTTTAATCTTCCCATGATTACTCGTAGACCTAACCTCTTTAGACTTTAAATATATCGCGTTTAATTTTTGATACAACAATAGTTCGGTGTAGGTAGGTACAACCAAAGGCAACACTGATTTTAGTTGATACATGTATGTATTCTCAAAATAAATTCATCGTCAAATTTAAAATTTGAGTACCTATTTTCTTCGTTTTTTTTTAAGTAGAAAACCAATACAACAATTTGGAGTTCATAAATTTTATTTTCAATAACATAAAATTATTAAATTATTTATTAATCTAAAGACACAATACCTAAGTTTATTTTTCGCTGAATAAAATTATTTTTAGCGTACTTTTTCGCATTATTGCCTGGGCTTAAAAGAAGCTTCAAATGACATAAATCTGTACACCAGATCCGAGTGCTTCTCGGGGTAATAACGGGACACTACATCATTGGAAACATGGCTAAAAGGATGGGTACTTGTACAAATAACTTCTGCAGAAATTGCAGAGACGAAGAGACAATAAAATCTTCCAAGCATTTCCTTTGTCACTGCCCAGCCCTCTAAGAACGCAACTGCTCCTGTTTGGGAGCCCGGTTCTTCGAAGGCTTGGAAGATCTACCAACGATGCCTCTATCAGATCTAAGAAGATTCATCAACAGATCCGAATGGTTTTGTTAGTTACATGTCCTACTATTTATAAAGAATATCCTCAACTTTGAATCAAGCGTGTTTACCCACAGTTCCTTAGGTAATTTTATGGTCCTCTTGTCACTTAACGTCCCCTCAAAATGTGGCAATTTCTTTGGAGTTACTTCAGCCAGAAGGGCGGTCGAAATCAAACACGCATCTGGACTACTGGTATCTTTAGTGAGCAAAAGTAAAACCAGCCCTTCCGTCAGGAAATACAAAACGCGCTCTAAAGTCGTTTTACCTACAATCCGACACATCGACATGAATATTATTAATTGATTTTATCGGTAGGAAGCAACAGACAAACTTCAACTTACAAATTAGCTACCATAACCCAGCGAGACAAAAAGCAAGCAGCCCGCCATGCGCTTGCGCACATCTATGCAGCGCAGCAGTTTTATTGATTAATTATCATGAATCGAAAATACTGTTTTTACTGTGCAACAGCATTTTTCATTCAAAAACCTGTCAGGATGCCGTAAGCCAAGGTTTGGACTTCAGCTGTAAAATTTCGCAGTAGATCTTAAAAAAAAGTGCAGTAGATTCACTATTTTTGCAGTAGGTTTTGAATTTGTGATAAAAATGACGATTTTCGAATTCTTTTTAAATATGGAAAGATAAAAAAAAATCGACAGCCAACAGCAGAGCAGAACAACAACAACAATACATTTAGAAACAGAGAAAGACACACTTGAGACTTGACTTCATAGTATCAGTTCATGCAAGGTAAATGCAGTGAAAACGAGATGGCATGCACATTTTCTTTTAAAATATATTGTAATAGATTGCAGAATCAATTAACAGTGCTTTTAACTTAAAGTTTTAAGTTAAATAATAAATAAATCTAATAATAAATAAACCAAAAGAAGAAATAAAAGAAAGAAATAAATAAATATCAGTAACCGATTATTTGCAATGCGCTTATAAAAATATACTAAGAAACGAAAATGTGTAAATATATTCGATTTTGATTTAAGATTTCCGAAGTTCACATAAATTGCAGTAGATTGTCAGTCGAGCGCAGTGGTGCAGTAGATTTTATTTTTTTCCTAAAATTGCAGTAGATCTACTGCAATTGCAGTAAAGTCCGAACCCTGCCGTAAGCATATCTTACACGCACCAGGGTCCGCTCTACCTCTTCATTCCAGTATTCCTTTATTTATGTTCAAAATATGTCAACGACAAGATTCCCCCCTGTTCGTAAATAAAATCAGAAAGAGAGAACAGAAAAAAAAACAGAACCGACCAGCACAATTCCTGTTCCTGTGATTTTCTTTATGACATTCACCTGTTTTACCTGAACCTGGTTGCGCTGTCGATGTGGATGCGCTATCGACAAACCAGATTCAACCAACAGTCTTCGGCGGCTTCATTTAATCATCGATTACCGGGCTTAAATGTTTTCGTTCTTTATGTTCTCCATTTAGGGGGGATCTTAAATCATTCTTCGATTTAAAGTGATGTGTGCTTTTTTTTGTGAACACGGATTGTATCCAAAATCTTGTCCGATGATGACCTTGTTGAAAGGCACCACCTGGACATGAACATAGGCGCACATGAAAGGGAAATAAAATTGACCAGCATTTCGATTAATGCCGCCTTTAATTACACGCTATAACCCTTTTACGGGGAAATGGGTGCCGGCCGGTCCATTCGAGTTTCAGAGATCCACTTCGAGATAAATCACAAAATACGTTTTTCCTAATCACAGTGATTTGGATAAGGCGGTTGAAGGGAGGAATCTAGTGGTAATAATCACGTCGTTCGAGGCAGTAGTTTACAGGGTCGTAAAATTGTCATCTTAAAAGGCTGTTAAAGTAAACGACTCTGTGGGTGTTCAATTCAGTGCACCTAATCTCGTAAGCACTGTTGGTGCCCCGATCTTGGACATTAGGTAGTCAGAGAGGGTTTGTGGAGTAATTGTTATAAGCTGAAGGTTGCATTCTCGGTTCAATTAGGTCTTTCGAATAAGTACCACTCGAATTTGATTGTTTTTTAGCTATCTTGATGAGAGTGGCACGAACAAGACTGAAAGTACTATTCCAAGGTAATATACGTAAGTAGCTACCTTTCGGCTTTCAAAAGATTAAATGAGAGGACGGTAAATGGACCCACGAGTCTAGTACTCGCTTGGTTGCCTGAAACTAATTGGTATAGAGATGTAGGTGCTCTGCGGCTTGCTTGGTTAGATGATTGCAAAGCGGTATTTTCTAAGTGCGATACCACAAGCCGAAATTGGGAAAACATAAACCATATCAGTTCACTTTATGGCACACTCTCTTGACGACGCCGACGGATGAGTCAAAGAAACACAAAATTACGACTCTCGAACGATTCCTATTTTTTGGTATACAATGTTTTTCTTTTTTACAGTAGTTCATCTACTAAGTAGGTAGTTTAGAAAAAAAAAAGGTCCGCACATGCATTTTTATTCAGGGACAGTCCGTAAGTAGACAAGGCTCAGTTTCATTTGATACCAAATCAGTGCACTGCTTCGTGCAAAGATTTAGTTCTGCGAAACCAGCTATTAAAGCAGCGACTAGGAACCTTCCTATATGGTCCAAACACCAACTGTTTCCTTATTTTTTAATCAAATAATTTTGCATTCCTAAAGGACATAAAGGATGTGACCTTAACGAAAAGGCCGACAAAAGGACAACTAAAGGTTTAAAATCTTCTTTTGAAGAAAAGGTCCCTTAACCAACCTATAGCAGTCCTAATTCGGTTATAAATTCAGTTTTTCGAACCTGGATACCCCAGTAATTCATTTGGAATTGGAAGCACTCCAGGCCTTAGACGGGACAAACGAGCCTTTCAGCCGTTCAGGCGCCCACTCTGTCTTGAAGAAGTAGAAAGTGTTGGCACAGTAATAAAGAAAGAATGCTACTTTTTCTTTTTGTTATGTTTCAGCAGCTGTCAAAGTTACCAATGACCAATGTTGCCGCAGATTTCTTTAAAAGTGTAACAAATTTTTTCAAAAAGTGAAACAAATGGAAAAAAACAAACTGAAAAAAAAATTGTAATACCTAATAAAAACATAGTTTTTCAACTCAAACAAATCTTTATTAAGAACTCTACCACATTTAATTTTAATATGTATACATAGGGCCTTACCAATAAACATTTTCAGTTTCGACTCTAAATTTTAGTTGTTCACAGTGGCTATATTTTCCTTAAGAAATTCGCAATTGTGAGCTTCCTTAAATTTAAAGTCGAGACTAAAATTTGTTATTAGTACGGCGAATATATAATAGCTAAAACAATGATTATAATTAATTCAGTCTTTTCTGATTATTATTACAAGTAAAGTCTTTGATTTGCCTTGCGAACATTATAGCCTCAATTGTTTTTAAATCATATCTGTTCGTCTTATTATTTTTAATTAAATGAAGTTCAGAAAAAAACTCGTTCTGCTGCAGGGGAACTGTGAGGTAAACTTAATATTTTGTTGGCAAATTGCACAACATTTTGAAACAATTTGTCTTTTAGTGGACTTTGTAAAGATTTAACAAAAAATATTGTTGTATTTTCTCGTTCAATCCCATTTCCATTCCCACTCGCAGTTTGACGTTTTGCACGACTTGTGCTCTGTGTAAACAAACAAATACATTGACATAAATTGGTAGATATTTGTTCGAAAGAAAAAAGTGCTGCCAGTTCAACTTTTCCATATGTTTTAACGAGAAAAACAAAAAAAAAAGATTTAAATGGGAAAAAGTGTAACGAAGCGAAAAAAGTAACATTGTAACAAAATTATAAAAACACTTTTGTTACACTTGTATCATTGTGGCAACGCAGCAAATGACATCAAGCTGTTAAAATATTTTCTTAGGTTCGCCATTTCATAATGCATTGTTTCGCGCCTGCCAAAAATTATAATATTTGTCGCACCAGGGAACAGTTTAAGCGTGAGTACCCTCTGTTGGACCTTAAGCCACCAACCATAGAGAGAGATTGGTGCCAAATGAAAGAAACAGCCGCCATTGTGGCCAGTATCGAAGAAGACATAGAAATGTCGGTTCGGTGCCGATCACCTGAATTGGGTATCGCGCGAGTCAATCCGTTTTATTTTGCGACTTAATTTGGGCCTACATCCGTAGGAGATTGTGCTCACGAATATGAATTGAAGTCGGCGGACCATAGAGAACACCGTAAGGTCGCTAATTGGGAGTTGGAAATGCTGGCAGGAGGTCCGGATTTTGGCAAAAAATCATCTTCTCGGACGGGGCCCATTTTTGGCTCAGTGGCTATGAAATAGGAAAAATTGTATTTATTGGAGCGAGCGCCATCGAGAAGGGTTCACCCAAGCTCCAATACATTTATAAAGAAATAAGAAAGAAGACTCCCTAGCAGTCATTGCTATCCGACTGTCTGTAGCCATAGCTCGACAACAGCGATGCGATCCGAGCTGTGGTTCCAACAATACGGCTGGCGCTACCTGCCATACAAGCGACCCAACGCTGGAAGTTGTGAAGGAAAAATTAGACCATCTAAGCTACTTGGCACCACCAGCATTGCCACTTTGCTGCAATTGCAGTAGACCTTCAGCATAGGTTTTTTCAAAATTTAAATCTATTGCCACAAAATTAAATATACTGCGTTTTTGTAGAACGCTTGATCTGGATCGAGAAAATGTATCCCTTTTAGCAGAAAATATAGCAGCACTTTTAAAAATATGAATGAAGTGTGTGTGTCTTGTTAAAAATACTCGTTTTTATTAATTTTTTTTATTCATGATATATTTTGCTTGGTTTTGTTTAAAAAAAAATGACTGCATTAAAATTCAATTGACTGCATTTTTTTTTAAAAATTTACTGCTAAAAGATTGTCCCAAAGTGGCAACGCTGGACACCACTCAATATATATTCTGGGGCCACGTCAAGTACTTATAGTCTACGCCTAACCAGCCAACCGATTTACACGAGCTCGAGGCCTACCTTCGAGATGTTCATGTCACAATAAAGCCGTACATATTGGACCGAGTCATCAAAAATTGGACTGACCTCTTGAAGCTCTGTCAGCGAAGCCGAAGCGGCCATTTAGATGAAGTGCCATTCCGCACACAATGACAGGAATGTAGCTTCAAAGTAAAGCTGGCATCATTTTGTTTTTTATTAAAATTCAATTTTTTACCTACACTCAGAAAAAATCATTGTTTTGCCATCAAGGTGCCGTAACATAAGGCCATCTCCCCCTTACTCTGGGTCCTTGTCATCAATGAAATACTTATGAAATTTAACAACTTGGGAGTCAAAGTAACTGCATATGCAGATGATGTAGTTATACTTACTAAGGGAAGGTTTTTACCTACCTTAAGCGATTTGTTAGGAAGCTCACTTAGGGTGTTAAGTACGTGGACAAAACAATGCGGCCTTGGGGTCAATCCGCAGAAAACCGAACTTGTCCTGTTCACGAACAAAAGAATAATTCCGCAGTTCGAGCCACCAACTCTTGGTGGAGTACCCCTAAGGGTAACGGACAGTGCGAGATATTTGGGAATCATCCTTGATAGGAAACTTAATTGGAAGCCGAATGTCAATGAAAGGATCAAGAAGGCAGCGAATGCTTTCTACGCATGCAACCGCATCTTTGGCAGGAGTTGGGGACCAAACCCCAAAATTATCCTCTGGATGTATACTGCGATCGTGCGACCAATACTGACATACGGCAGTGTAGTCTGGTGGCAAGCCGCCAGCAAAGCAACCAATCTTAAGTCAATGACTAAAATACAAAGAATAGCATGTATAGGGACAACCAGCGCATTAAGAACCACGCCTACAGCTGGACTAGAGGCTATTCTTAATCTGACACCTCTGGACCTATACATGGAAGAATCTGCTGCTAAAAGTGCACTAAGGATCAGCCAAACTAAAACTTGGAACCCTTGCAATTTTGGGCATGCACAGATATTAGGTAAATACGTGGGGAACATTGTCGCTTCTGACTATATGGCTCCCCATCTGGACTTTGATAGACCATTCACCTGCTCCTTTCCGAGTAGGGAAGAATGGAACACCAATGAACCCACAAAAAGGAAATCAATATCCATCTACACAGATGGTTCAAAGATGGACTGTGGAACCGGTGCCGGCATATTCTCTGAAGAATTAAATATACATTGCTCCATCAGACTACCTGATAGCAGTAGTGTCTTCCAGGCGGAGGTTCTGGCTATCGCTGAAGCGGCCCGTAAGGCGTCAATATTGGCAATACCCCGCAGCGATATTACCATCTTCATTGACAGTCAGGCGGCTATAAAGGCAGTCTCTGCTAATGAAATAAAATCCAAACTAGTTCACCGCTGCCGCGAAGAGCTCAAGGTTCTTTGCTCGCAGCATATCACGAATCTCTGCTGGGTCCCTGGACACAGAGACAAAACCGGTAATGAGAGGGCGGATGAGCTGGCGAGAACGGGGTCCGCAATGGATCTTGATAGAGCACTTCAATCGATCAAGCCACCACTTTGCAATCTCAGAGAGCGGGTGGAAAACAAAATTCGAATGAAAACCAACAACAGGTGGAAAGAACTCACTACCTGTGAAATATCACGGAAGCTTTGGCCAGAATATAACAGAAGCCGGACCAAAAATCTATTACAGTTTGACAGGTCATCACTATCTAAGTTAGTAGGGGCTCTAACTGGTCACAACTTCCTAAGAAACCACGCAATGAAACTAAATCTCAAAGATGACGACATATGTAGAGGCTGCGGGGACGAGGAGGTCCACGAGGACACACCTCACTTCCTCTGTCATTGCCCGAGTCTATGTCACTTGAGGAACAGAACACTTGGAAGTTATTACTTCCATGACTTACAAGAACTTTCTGATGTCTCACTGTCTGATCTTTACAGGTTTTTGAGGACATCGGGATGGCTAGACAGCGTCTATTAACCACAAGGAGGAGGGATAAAGAGCACCGATGCAACACCAACGGTCGACCCCAACAAGGGCATCACAAAGGGTCCACAGGGACCTAAGTGGGGTAGCGCAGGGCTCTCCCTGCTCTGCCCACCCATTCACCTAACCTAACCTAACATAAGGCCAAGCGACATGAGGATTTAATGTGGCCTTATGTCACTTTCGGAAAACTAAGTACAAAAAAGTAAGGTGTCTGTTTGGCAGTTTGGCAGGATAGTAACAACAAAAAAAATGTCACTTTCGCAAACCGTCATAGGCGGATTTGTCTTTATATCACTTTTCACGTTGCAGGGTAATAATTTCTTTATTGATGAATAACTAAAAAGTAAATTCGCGCAATATATCCGGAATGAATGGGGGCATGCTGCATGTAACACCCCTGGTTGCGGTCTCAGTTTTGGCCTTATGTCACGGCACCTATTATTCTTACGCTGAATACTTGATTCATGAAAACTGAAAAACTAATTCTTGCTATCAAAAATAATAGTTAAAGCAAAAACTTTTAGCTTAACATTTTTTTAAAAGTCTCAAAATTCTTCGCATTGAAATTTTTCCGAGTGTACCGTTCTTATCTGGCCACTTAGTGTATAATCTTTTGCCCATAGTGGACAGCATGTTTTTTTGCATACACATATTCAAACTAGTTGGGACGAACTGCTTTCAAATTGCGCACCGACCGCCTCCCTAATGATGATTGCTTATGATACCTTTATGTGGCTTTGAAGTCGATGAAGGTGGTAAGTCTCGCCTTGAAATTCATTAGTCCAGAATTTTTCTCATTTCGAAACTTTGACGTATGGTGGATTTGGCGGCCCGGAAGCCACAGTGGTACGAGTGCATTAGCTTTCACCTTTCCTCAGCAAACACATCCATCATCATACCACGAGGTATTCTCCTGGAGTGGCTGGTAGCTGGTGGTTTCCAGTTATTTCTCCGATGATATCCCGATACTGGTTGGTGAATGCACAGGAACAAAATTTATAACTCTTTGTTTTCTGTGTTTGTGTAGATCCTTGGCATTGGGAACAGAGTGCTACTTATCAGCGGATTATTTACGACCTGAATAATCCGTAGCCGTTATCTATTAAAGGGGGCTGTGGATACTGTTTAAGAAAACCGAGAAAATTCCAGTAAAATTAGTTTTACTGGATTGGCTTCCCGGTATAGCAGAATGGACCAGTTGCTTCTGAGTGCTCAAGTGGAGTGTTTCCTAGCCCGACGAAAAAAAGAAAAAAATCCGTCCCAATCCTTGGGGTCGGCTGAGTATCACTTGGGCCGTTGGACGAATTTTCTCTTTTATGTAGTGTGCCTGGTTAGAGGCAGTTTTGCTAAGGCTCTTCGAGGCAGCTTTACCAGGATGCACTTTACGTGAAATGTGGATCACCCTATTATAAATTTTGCCCAAGTGCCTGCGTATTGTCTTGTCAGAGATTCTGTGACTGTTCGCGTTAGTCTTCTCATATGATCCTCGGTGGTAAGGATTGCCACAGTCCCAATCGATGGTTAAAAATATCTGAAAGTTCACATTTGCCAGTGACTGTCGTACGGTGTTGGCACCACGCTCGTCTAGGACTGTCAAGAATCACTTCCTAGAGCGCCAGCCCATTGCAATTGCAAAACTATTTGATTTGAGTATTAGCTGCGCCTGTCAGGTGAATAGCCCCAACAGCCCTTCTAACAGCGTTTTCAATTCAGCATTGGAATACCTCAACGTCCAGATGCCTTCGCAGGACTTTGACCAAAACTGGTTTTCTCCTCACGCGCAGTTATGTGTTGCATATGACGTCCCGTCCACATGCTAATCGCGTTTCATACATGAGATTACTTCGCAACTTATCGTCCCTTCGGGCGACGCTAACAAGTAAATGAATCATTGAAATGAAAAGAATCAGCGTCCTAATGCTGGCACATTTCGTGCACATACATCCCTCCGTCCATAATGAGATATAAATAACCATCCCACAAGGTCTTCATTAAATCACACGCTGATTGAAACGCTGCACGCAATCATCGCAACAACATGTTTGCCGTGTGCCCGTCAGCGAGACAGCCTTATATCCGCCCAAGAGTGGTTCTTCTTATTTGTCATGCGGCTGTAGTGATTTAGTTCCGTCCCAATGCGCACAGATGCATTCGCGGCTCATCTCGTTTCGTCTGCAAATGACGAGGATTGAGTGTGTTCCATTCGCGTCCAGATCTTGCCTCCAATTACATTACATCAAAGAGTTGAACGACACTGTCACATTGCGCTTGCGCGCAGCTCTTCTTGGCGTAATGATGTAGCCGGGTAATTATGTTGCCAATATGGATGAGAGATGTGCGTCTAGATGCGCAAACAGAAGTGCTCTCGCCCTATCACATTCTCGACGCGCACGATGACAGCGTCGTGTCCCTGTCACTCAGTGTGTGCGGACTCGGAGCCAATTTGCAATTGGCAATGCAAGTGCCACCGATGCGACGTCTGCTTCAGTTCCCCCACATAAAGGCCTGCGAATGATGTCTAATTGAACAAATGAATTAGAAATGGAAGAGCAGTACCGCCGCTTCCTTAAATGTATACCAGGCAGAGTCGTCGTAAAATGCTGTCGCAATTGACGTTCGAGATCGATATCGTGCTAGTGAACAGTGCAGCAGTGCTACAATGTTGAGCGGTGACTTCGCACAGTGGAGCTGCTGGTCTTTCGAATCGGTGAGAGTGTAGTTAGGCATTTGGTAAAAATGCTTCATCAGCTTCTTTGCTTTGGCGCCAGTTGTTCGGTGTTAAAAAGTAAACTCGATTAGAGATTGTATAACGGTCTGAAGGTAATTGCATTATTTATAACCGGAGCCCCGACCATAAAACAGTTTTAACGAGGCTGCCTGCTTTGAGGTGTCCATCTTGAGCCGAGAATGGAGGAGTTGAGTGGAGCTTAATTACGTTTTTATATTGACACACAGGTGGAGTGACTTTTGCCATTCAATCAAGTGCTACTGTGTAGCGAATAAGTGTATATAGCACGCTTCAGCCTTCAGATGTATTGCCAAACTATCGGTTACGTCAAAAATTGTTCCGCGAACTTGTTTTAAAATTTCGAAAGCTGGTCAGCAGTGGACTTGTTGCCTCAAGTTTGAAACCTTATTCTAAATGTCGCTGACTACAATTTGTCACCAGACACTAGTGAAACATTTATCGCCGGGACCAAATCTGTACTAGCCCAGTGTTTGACTTCAGCTCTGCTGTCCCGTAACCAATGGGAATGTTCATTTGCGTATGTCCTACTCGAAAAATTCTACACCGATTTCGCTTAAAATTTAACAGTTTATTTCCATAAGTTCTGGCTATGTTTAGAGGCAGTTTGACTAAAATCCAATAGGTGGAGCTGTTTGGTGTACAGAGAGTACACCCCTTTTGGTGTGCGTGAACGCATTTCGATGCGGTTTTCACTGTTATCATCGGCATAAGGCATATCTCTGAAAACCGTATACATGCGACAGTTTATAAAATTTGCTCCTACGTTTGCAACAATTTGTTGATTAAGAAATATAATCCAATGGAGTACTTGTACCCCAACAACTCGATCTTCTGGAGCTAAATAAAGCCTGATGGTAGACTCCAAAATACAAAAAATGAAGTAAGTAAGAAGGAGGAAGAAAGCCTCATGCAACGGTCATTAAATTATTGGACTTCACAGCATGTTAGCATCAGACAAATGCGCTCTCCTGCGATCAACGTTTTTTATTTGGAGAAGAATCATTTTCGGGCTAAATTTTTGCTTTCTTTCTTTCTTTCGAACTCCGATTTTAGAAAGGCGAAATGCCATAGTCTCCAATATGAAACCCCTTTAGTCAGTCCTTAGAGAATGAAACACATAAAGCTGGTCATTTTGTACAAAAATTCCAAAAAGCAAAAGCTATTTTTCATTGGTTCAGATGTATAGATAATAGCTTTGCAAAGGTCTTCAGGGCACTTACACAAAGGCTAAGTCGAGCGTTAAACTTAATGTCGGTTGTTTTAATCAGATTCAAATATTGTTCCATACTGTGTTAAAAACTACGACTTTTCAAAAGTAAGCCAAGAAACCGCTTTAGTGATGAGGCGATTGGTTTTTAAGCATCAACCATATCAAGGGTCAGGGTTAAAGCATCAGGCTTAGGCTACCTTATATTATACCGAAAGTCCGAGACATCATTGTGGCTTCATAATCGTCGCAAACCGTTGCGTTACTATGGCGGTATTCGAAGCTAGTGGAAACTTGTTGGTCGCTTTCAGCCTTTTCCAAATTGTGTCAACAAAAATACCGCTAACATCTTGCAGACATTCTAGTTAAATCCTTCCGCAACACTAAAAAGCAGACCATAGAAGATTGTTGCTGAACACCAATAAACAATAAGCCCATATTCAATAAAAGCTGTCTCTGGTCCGATTATTTTAGAGCGAAATTTAAAACCAGATAGGGCTATATCAGTCCTCGGCAGAATTAAAAAAAACTCCAAAGACAGACATGGAACTTCAATAAACATGACTCGATCAATAGTAAAGCATAAAGCTGGCTCCATTGCGGTGTACCACCTAAGAAAAGCTTGAAGATTAACTTTTCCACAACATGTATGTCCCTTCTATGTTCCAAACGTCTCAGCCGTATGCTTTTGACAATAGACCTATATCACTGTACAACCCGTCTAGCCTATATTGAGCGTTTAAATTTAGCTTTGACAGGGTCCATGCTTGTGGGGCTTCTCTTTCAATTTCCTTTCTTTAGGACCAGGCAAAAGCAGCTGGGACTCCAATCATCGCACAAACTTTATTGCGAATAATTTTACAGATGGGCTTCTTGCCAAATTATCTTCAGCAGCTTTGAAAAGCTCGGACACCGAACCGTGACCTATACCTGATTGCATTTAAATTAAGATAGGTATGGCGAAATTCAACATTTAGCGGATTTTTCGACATCGTCAGTAAAAAAATTTACTTGCTCTTTCTTCCTGGCAGTGGGACCTTGGTCGTCATCGCCGTTTAACAATCTGCAGAAGTAGTTGCAAGCTTTCACACTGCGACTCTTCAAAAGAGTTCCTTGTGAATTTCTAAAGTTTTCGCGTCGATCTTTGAGGCATGGACATAAGCTCTTCACCCTTTTGGTAAAACTTGTAAACCATATTCTTGGGGTGATGTTTCCAATTTTTCCAAAGAAAGCTTTGACGAAATGTGTCGTATGCAGTTTGCGGCTTTGGTTCGACTTTGTTGAGAAATAAATGCGTCTTGTTTGGATGTACGATCTCTTCGGCATTTTCCATCGGGTGTTGGATTTTTTCTTAACTGCTATTTTGGCATTGTTCATTTGGACATGAGTTTGGTAGCATTGGACTTCTTGAGAGATTTATGGAAAAGCAGAGTCGTCAAAGGCTTTTGACAATTTCTGCAATCGAACTTTCTGCTAAAGTATTTAACAAACACATTTTATTGGCGTACTTAGGATACCTTTTAAATGGTCCTCTCCAGAAGCTAATAAAAAACATTTTTTGACACTACGCTTTTGCTTACATGTCTCAGACTTTCGCATAACCGTACTTCCAATGATAAGCCAGCATTCAAATAGAAGCTACCTCTGCTTGCGCTGGCAGCCACTGTTCCATACGTCACAATTTTTATTTGGTCCCTTCCATTGAAGCTCTAGAACGGCGTCAGCTTTGTAGGACTCCAATGTCTCCGAAAGTTGACAATGCGTAGCATTATACGGCCTTTTCTTGTCGTTGTCCTTATACATTCTTTTTGCATGGGTCGTCACCAGTAAAGTCAGTCTTATCCGAGGCTGGTTTCTTGTTCATCGCAACTTTTTTTTTTCCAAAAGATTGTTCAGTCTTAGGATTTGTGGCTTACTAGAAGCCCGTTTATTTGTTGTTATGACATTTATGCCACATTAAAGCTGATCAGGTCAACTGTAGCTCAGTTTGCTTTGATCCTTGTGTTCAGCTCCGCACCTGTACTTTTCAAATAAGGAGCAGCACGCGGTATGATTTTGTCGAATGAGTAAGGAGCCTGCTTTAGTCCATAGAAATGACACACCCTTTTAACTGTCACTATCTGCTGTCCAAAAATGGGCTCGGACCGTGTCAAAGGCCATCATACTTTCAATTCCTGGCAGCTAACTTGATAAAACCTTTCCCACCTTTTGGCACTACATGCCAAATTAAACTTTGTCCTTTACGGGCATAGGTTCGGTCCCACTGTGCTGCCATCACCAAGCCTACTACGTCACACGTCTCTTTAAAGCTGGTGCACCTTTAGTGGGACAACAGTTGGTAAACTTTGCAGCACACAAAGAGTTTTGGAGTACTCGACATGTACTTTGTCATTACTGCCTTACTCGTGCACACACTCCCTATTCTCCTTCGAGAGGCATCGCGACATTTTCCCCAAACACCGTTCCCCAGGACTCTATGTATACCTCGAGGAGTGGTACCGATTTTCTGAGTAATTAGTGTCAAGTGCAAATACTTTTGCTTCACTCCTGCGATTGTTGTTGTTTATGGTACCCGAGTTGATTATGCTGCTTCAGCACTTCACCGCAACGTTTCGTTTACATTTCAGCTTAGAGGTGAGGTTACCTAACTGGATGTAGAAGTTATGCTGCGGGCCGGTCGCCGCTACTCCTTGTTGCTCATCCTGTTGCGGACGAAGAGCAGAGAGTAAAGAGCCCGTGGGCACTTCCAAAGCCAAAACAAACTGGTTAGTAATAATCCAAAAGAGTGTTCAGTGTTCTGGTTGCGAGAGGCTTCCCTATGCCAGGGTTCGGTTTACAGCGCGGACGAGTTGTGCGATGGTTTATCTCGTGAGTGTATTTTAATTGCAATTAAATGAAATAAAAATGAGAATTACGAGTACACTTGCGGAACAAGAAAAAGCGTTAGAGACGATGTTCCTCATAAGTGGCGTGTGCATGTGCATAGCCTTTGTGAAGCTGGAGCCGGAGATGTTCAATGGCAGGGAGTGGGTGTGATTTCCACAGATGCAGAATATGAGTGCAATGCATTTTAGTTTATCTTTTGAATCGAAACCTTCCAAATGGTCGCATTGCTGGTGATTAATGAGACGGTGATGGCAACTTTGTTCAGTTTGGCCTGACATCTATAGGCAAATGACTTGTTTATTTATGGCGAACGGCTCTTGTGAGCGGTTCCTTTTCAGGTTTAGTCTTTAGACCCATATATTCTGTGAAATGGGTCAATGTGTACTTAACCACATGAAGTGAGCGACCGACAAAAGAGGAACTACCTTCGTGGGAATTTAATGTTATAATGTATGAAAGGTCTTTCATTGAGGACTTGACAACTTCTTTTTTAAATAAAATGCAAACTACTGGAGATATCTCAAAAAAAATTAATTGGCTTGAATTACTATCAAAACATTTATGAATGGAACTCTACTTCGTTCATATGTCCACCACGGGAACGTTTGCAGCGGTCGATACGTTGAACCCAATTTTCTATTACTCCGCCACACATTTCGGCCGATTCGACCGCTATTTGTCGTTCAATATTGACTCTGAGCTCCTCTAACGTCGCCGCCTTGCTGGCATAGACAAACGACTTAATGTAGTCCCATAAAAAAGATTCCAGATCACACGATTTCGGCAGCCAATAGACGGGTCCGTTTCTCGAGGTAACATGTTCACCGAACTGAGACTTCAATAACTCGATTGTTGCACCCGCTGTGTGGCTTGTGACACCGTCTTGTTGGAACCACATATCACTGACGTCCAATTCATGCAATTGCTCAAGGAAATAGCGTTCCAACATGTCTCTGTGGCGAATTTAGCAGAATTAGCATTTACCGTAGCGTGACAGCCATTCTCATCGACGAAAACAAACGGCCCAATGACGCCACCGGCATGAGAACCGCACCAACCAGTGACTTCTTGCGGATGAAGTACTGTTTCATGAAGCACATGAGGGTTCCCACCTGTCCAGTAACGCATATTTTCCTGAATATGATTTCGCGATGAAACTCTTCATTTTTTTCCATCATGTCGAGAGCCCAATTCGGGAACGTAAGCTTGACCAAGTGGTTTTAGTTCTTGAGTCAACTTAATCTTGTAAGGGAGTAGGCCAAGATCCTTACTCAAAATTCGCCCAATTCTTAAGAATGCCGTGAAATTGACTGATTTGGCTCGTTTGCTATGGACGCCTCTCCGGCAACAATATTCCCACACTTCGGGCAAAACGTTGGCTGAATTCCAAAACGCAGTAATTCTGCATTACTGATTAATCAAGTGTTCCAAAATGCAAACGGATTACTATGATGCAATGCATACTTTTCTAAAACGCATTGTAAACGCATCAACTGCGCAAACAAAAGCAAACAGAGCATCGAGAATGATTATGATGCAAATGACATTTGACATTTCGGTTTGAACCGAAATAAAATGGATTCATTGCCGGAGTCGTAAGTAAAATAATATATTTTGAAATGATTTTGCAGTAACAAATGCAAAGCATTTACAATGCGCATTCTTTTGACGTCTTGGAATTCAGCCGTATAGTCTCACTGGCACAGCAACATCAAGCAGCGAATATTCTGACTCAAATTTTTTCACTGGACTATGAATTGCTTCTCTACTGGGACGAGAATCGCCGCCGAAAATTGGCGTTAACGTCCTTAAAGTTGCGACCGCCAACTCTGAATTTCGGTAGTTAGTTTTAATTAATTGTAAACGTTGTTCCTTCGTGTACTTCACGATGATGCAAAAAATGTTGATTTCAGTGAATATTTTGACAGAGTTCATTAATCGATTTAGGGTGCGTTCACACTGAAAGTTTGAAGTTGTCAAGTCGCCAATGAAAGACCCTTTAGTTATATAATGTGTGTAAAATTGAATTATGTTACATTTGGACTTTATTAAGAAGTTTAATTTAAAAACCCAAATCTTTGTAGTACTGTAATTGTATTCCTTTACAAAGTTTTCATAGTTTTCAGTTTTTGCTTGCATTTTATTTTCATGTGGTTGCAACTTAAATTTAATTCAATTTCGTAGTCTTGTGTCGGTCTAAGACCTAGCTTATGAATTTCACAGTCCCAGGCACAATTCCTTGATGGAACTGAAGTTTTTGTTAATTTAATGAATTTAATTTCGAGAGAATTCACTTCCATTACCTCGCCAGATCACAATTTTCGTAACACACTCACCGGTTCACTCCCCAGCTCCAGTGTGGCCATAGAAGTGGGTATTCACTTCAAAAATAAAGTTGAGAGAATTAAAAAATATGTTTATGTCGCCACAACAGCGCCACCTATTTTTAAAGCTGCAGCCAGCCATATATTTCCACAAAATTTCATTGAATTCGGTTGAGTAGTTTGGGAGATCGGTATGTTCAGGTATGTTCACAAAATTGTCTATAACTCACGAACTAATCCACACACAAAAACCATATATACATAAAAAACCTTCCTATTGACGTCACCTTTCATAGGAAATTTCCAGAAACAAAATCGGTGCACTCATTGTAGAGAACATAAATTTCTAACACAATGCAACTTTTATTTATATATATAGAAATAGATTGATGAAAAACGAAATGTGCGCCTACAATTTTCCGACTTTCCTTTTTTCCTAAACCTTCGCGTAGCAATTACGAACATACCCACAGAAGGAAGTATCCAGTTTGGTCCAGTAGTTATCAAGTTTTAAGCTTCCGAACACACCGCGATCCATTTTTATAAATAAATACATACAGTACAGATGTATGTGTTTTCGGTCGAAACGATAACATATTTCGTATGCTTTTGACCTTGGTAAAGACTTCAATTCGTATTTATTCAGTTGAGTCCAGTACATACTTATTTCTACTGTATCTTTCAAGCTTCTTTGAACCTTTCAGTCTCTCGGTTTTTAAGGAAAGGGCTGTGGCAGTGTTGTTAGAACTTTTTCTTAATTTTTCCCCTGAAGTGTGGTCGTTTTTCCCTTTCCACCTTACTGAAATTTCCTTTTAAAAACCCTTAAATGTAGAACAACCTTAAATTGACATTTAGTATCAAAATCACACATTTTTTAGCAGTATTATTATTAAGTTTTGCTGAAAGGCAATTTAAAGAAGCTCTTTTTACGCGACTGGACACAGGGAGGGTTATGTGTTTCGCGCGTATCCTATGTACGTTCCTACGGGACTCCCTGTAGCCTAAGCGGCTTGACCGATTTTGAAGAGTGAGGTATCATAATATTCGTATTCTTCCCCGGAGTGTCGTAGGCTAAAAAGATTAAAATAAAAAATGTTAATTTAAAAAACCAAAAAACCCGACTGACTGTAAAAAAAGAATTAAAAATATATGAACAAGACGCATTTAAGTACCTGTACCTAACTAATTGACAATCGGAGACTATATACCTACACAGTCTAGCAAAACGAGTATTGAGTACCCTCCGACTGCCAAACAGGTAGTTATAGGTACTTAAATGCGTCTTGTTCATATAGTTTTAATTCTTTTCGGGTTTTTTTTTTGTCAGGTTTTCGGGTCGGGTTTTTTTGTTTTTTAAATTAACTTTTTTATGGACATTTATTGTATGAATAATCATAATGAAATGTGAAAAATTTATATTTTGAATGTTTTTTAATCCGTCCTGAAATTCCAACGGGGTCAGATTCTGTAAGGCGGATCAATCGTTTTCGTGCGCACGAATGATTTGCCCTATGTTACACAAGCCAATTTTTTCGTGCACACGAAAACGTTTGAACGTTTCGCCTTACAAAATGCCGACCATGGTAAGAGCTTCTGCATTTTCACTGCCCTCTTAAAAAACTTATGTTGAAACTATGTATTTTGGAATCATGCATCATTACGATGATACTACAGGGTGGCCCATCGCACTGATAGGATAACTTCTTCTTAATTTTTCTACACGCTTAAAACGCTCACGATAGAAAAATATATCTCGATCTGCTGACTGCCTATGAAGGAGATTGTAACTAGCCTCTTACCGTGACCAGGGTTGCCACTTCAATAAAAGAGGATCGCAGTAGATCATTAAGAAAAAAACAGTAGATTTGATCTTTCTGCAGTAGATTTTTTGTTAAACAAAAAAAACAAAGATCAATTGCTTAAAACTATATTAATCATCACTTTAATGTTTTTTTATATAGAATAAGTTTACAATAAGTTGGCTTCGTTTACAGGTTCTTTATAAGTGTTATTTTTATGCATTGTTTTTGTACAGCTGCTTAAGAGAATGTTTATCAAACCAAAAAGAAGCAGTACCTAGATTAGATTTAGTGGCAGTAGATTTATTTATTGCAAAAAGTGAAGTAGATCTACTGCTATTGCAGCAAAGTGGCAACGCTGACCGTGACACCTTTTCGTTTTCTATTATTAATACAGACGTGGTAACTTTTATACACTTGTTTCAAAACTCGCACTAGCTAAATACTGCACTTCCTGTGTTTTGCATCCGTAAACAGTGGCTGGACTACTGACCAAGGGACTTCCGCTTCAACGCCCTAACAGAAATTTGCATCTTGCACAATACTTCTAACTTCTCAAATAGACGTTCAGCATAAGGTTTCTTCAATTCGTTTCGAACAAAATAAAAACGCATCGTTGTTCTCAGGGTCAATCAGGTTTGTTTAAATATAAACGATTTCTAATTTATTGCTTTCTGTAAGCCTCATACATTGGAATTTATTTATCTATTGGTAGACAAGTTTATGGGAGTAAAATGTTTGTTTAAAACATCATTAGTCGAAAATGCAAATTAAACTGGATTGTCCGGATTGGTATCCCCAACATCATGAGAAATGTCTATTGCTTTGCATAGAGTTATAGCTTATAAACCTTAACCACCTCCCTAATGCTTCTTCTATGCCTATACTTACTTGCTTTATTAGGCCCTAAGAATGTGTAAAAACAAAAACAATAAGTGATTTATATACGATCTCGCGGGTTTTCATATGATCAAAAAGCTATCTTATGTAATGTCCGATTAGTTGGATAAAATTTTCTAGTTTTTCAGCTTTGGTTAAAGTGTCAATAACACCTTTGATTTACCTTAAACTCTCCCATCCATGTAAAATAAAAATATTATTTTTCAGCTCCAGATATTCGGTCTGTTTAATAAAGAAAGAAAGAAAACAGGGACCGAGCGGGCCGAATAGTACAAGCTGGTGGAAACTATCAGAACAGAAAAGCACAACATGTTCTACACTCTCAGCTGTTGGAATGCAAAAAAAAATAAATAAATTTCCAAATGCTATTCAATGGAAAAATAACACAAATAAAGGCTTGCTCTAGAAACATTTATTAGAACTGATTGCGTTTGTTTTAGAAGTATTTTATTATTTTATGCAACTGAAAGCTGTGTTGCGGCAAATTAAACTCGGCCTAAACTCATTTTAAAAAGCAAACTGAATCGCAGCAAAAAGCTTTTGATTTTGATAGAAAAGCGGGTGCAGAAAAGTAAAGGTGCAGGATTTCTTCATGAAATAAAGTTTAGAACAGTCTCAGGCAGCGTTTCAATTGAGATTGCTTGAGCCGCTTTCTTAACCTCCTGCTCTCGTTCTATTCTCTGTCTTTCAGCCATCTCTCGGAGAAAGCCTGTCTTGCCTGTCCGGTACATAGACTTAAAATTTCTTGTCGAAGTCATACTTTGGTTTCTTGTATAGTCCGTGAGTGGAATAAGTCCGCTCTAATTAAAGTTTGCAAGTATGCGCGAGTTACCGAATGATTCGGGTTCGGGCTTCCAAATTTTGGTCTCCCTTAGTCTGAGAGCAGCAATGCTTGAAATATTCTTATTATAAAGCTCGATAAGTAATAGGTTCAGCACCGTTTCCAAGCCTAGTTTTGGTGTAGAATTTATTTTTTCAATTGGTAGCTTTTTAAAGAACTAAGAACGCTATTTTTGTAGTTTTCAGCATAATGGCTTTAGACAATTGGGCTATTTTTTACAGTCGGGCGTTGATTCGAGGTATTTCATTCAAAGAAATGTGGTAGCTTCTAGTACAATCAGTTCAAATATGAAAGCCGATAGTTTCTATGATTTTTTAACCACCACCAAAATTACATACGGGGTCCTATTCTGCAAGAAAGGATTTTTCACCCTTGTACAATGTACACCCTCAACAAACCTATTTTGAGCAAACTCTGTATTTTCCCCCATATATGTACGTCAATAGGTAATCCTTTTACTCATAACTGGATTTTTTTTATTTGTATTGGTTCGCCCATTTTGCTCCACTTGCTCGCAACTCCCGGCCCGAAACAGAGTGAATAGATATTTTTATTTGTACGCTCGAAAGCTGGGAAAAAAACCTCACTTACGCGCTGAATTGGACCCTGGGCTTAAACGAATGATGTTTAAATTATATCCCTATGAAGCTAGTATTAAAAATTGGTCCAGCATTTGGACGGAGAATTGAAATTTCCGTCATTAAAAAATGATTAAACAGCCTTTAATCTTTAAGATCTTAGTAAATTTGCCCTGAAACAGAACAATGCCCACATCAATTCATCAAATTATACCTAACAGTCTTAAATTAGTGGAGACCACAACCAGTAGACATGCACCGCGTCATCATATGAGCGTTGATTTTTCGCAAGAGTTTTTGCGAACACAAACAAGTTATTAAGGTTGGGATTCCATGCAGAAATCCACTGATAACTGAAAAATAAAAACTCAGTCAATCGGGGAACTTCGAACAAGGTGAACTTCTTGGTTCAGTGATTACTGTTCTAACACTGAAACGGGCCATCGTCTTCGACTTTCTTTTAACGAATAATCGGCGCAGACCATCTACTTCTTTGTAGTACTAGAATCTGCATTTGTTTGCCAAAAAAACAAGTTCATATTTAGAATTTCAGTATGTGTTTTACTTTTAGACCAAAAGGAAAAAACTTCCTAAGTGAAAGCTTTCGGTATAGGTTCTGAAAATTATTAAGAAAAACAATTTCGTGCTTTCAAGGCTCAATGGGAAAAGAAGAACTGTCCACGTAGTGTGGATAACTAGACTTAACCACATTTTAGGGTGTCTTAACAGATTTCAAATAAATTATAAACTTTAACAGGAGACAAATGACTGAAGGAAAAAAAGACCGTGCTCGTTAATGCGGCTGAGTAGTTGAAGGAACGGAACTCAGCTGGCAGCTGACTTGTCTTAAAAGTAAAGTTACAATAACAATAACAATAACGATAAAACCGATTGTAAATATGCAAACATTTCTTAGAATCTGCGTTATCTTAGGCAAGGATCTTCTCGATTTCATTTTCATTTTTTTAATAGTTTCAGTAGACTAAAATTATTATAAACTTAAATTTTGAAGAAAATGGTCGAACTTTCAAGAAAAGAAAACATAAAATATAATTATGATACAAACAGAGGCGGGAATTTTAAATCTGGACACATCTAACTCGTCGTACTAGAAATAATATACCAAACCTACTTATTTCGATCTAAGAGCTTCCTGTTCCTTTTTTGTACATGTTGTGTGTCAAAACCATTTCAAGGTAGGAGACAAATAGAATCCCTGAAATCACACGATTGTACAAAATTTATTTTAATATACGACGTGCAATACACTGGAAATATTGGTATACTTATTACCTGGGAAGTCAATGCAGATAAGGTTTTTAAGCAAACTACAAAAATTCCACCCGTTGCATTTCCTGTTCTGTACATATTGTCCTATGCTAAATTTCACCACACGAATCTAGATAGACATTATACAAACGACTGCAGATTAATTTCAGTCAAAGATGAAAAAAATTGGTTTCTTTTGGAGACTGCCCTGCCACACCCAATCAGCCAGTTGCCTTAGCCTTTCCCAATCTGTGCTATGGGGATTTATAAATTGAAAATTCACTGCGCATTGCAACACACTTAATCATACAAGCAGCAACGGCCACCATCCGTAGAGCACAAGCTGGACAAAAGGGAGTAGGTTAGCTGAACCGAAATCGTGGCATCGAGTACAGAAACCTGAGCAGCTTGAAAGGAATGCGGTTTCTACTTTGTGTGCAAAAAATACCACACATCTTTCCGTAATATTGTTTGAGTATAAGTCTATTACTTTTTTATCAGCAAAGCGCCATTAACGATAATTGTGTTTAGGTACTCCGCCATGAGAGCCTACATGAATTTATGATTTGCAACGTCTACAAAAACATGGACTCTATCAAGATGATACTTATGTTTGATTCGAGAGACATTCGGTTCAGTTTGAGTTATTAGCTTTGGACTTTGGACGAGTCTGTGGCAAACTATCGCAGCTGTACCGCGACTTCGGCCTAGTCGCAATGGACTTGTAAATCGAATCGTTTTCACTGTCTCGATTGGCAGAGTCTTCAATTGTTACCTAAAGGACGAATAGATAGACCCTGGCTGTGCAAGTCCTGACGGCAGAGCAGATGCGGTTGATAGTTGCTTGTCTACAAAAGCGAAACGAAACTTTAAACGAATTTCTCACTAATTCGCCATCAATGTACGTAAATTGTTCGATGCGACATCTGTTGTAAAACACTCCGCAACAATTTAAATCGCAAATGTTTTACTTAAGCCCGTATGACACTACATTTTTTCCTCATTTTTATAGTATTGAAAAGCCAGCGGTGTGTAAAAGAGACTGTGAAGTGTATTCTAGCAATTGTTTGCAAAGCAACGGCAAATTTTCAATCGAATTTATTTTCAAATAATCTTGAAATGTCAAAAAAAAGCTGCCAGCAGGTGAAAACTGTGATAATAGGTCTGTTCCTTTACTTTTAAATCTTACGAATTCTTACGAATTTTTACTCAATGCCGTTCCCTAACTCGAAAAATTCGTAAAAGAGAGCAAGAAATTACCCCTCCACTGAGAATCTTACAAATTTTTACTCAACAAATTTCTTGGTGTAAGAATTGAAAAAGCTGTCAGCAATTAACCGCTGATTTGAAATTTGTTGCCCTATTTGACATATGCGTGCATTTGTTTTGATTTCTTGCGTATTAAAAGGGTATCGACAGGCGGAAAAATAAAATTGAATGTTCTCCTTAGATTCTTTTGGTGGCGACGAGATACTTCCTCGCTCTAAGGAGTAAGTTAATGCTGTGCCGCTTTTTCCTCTTCCCGAATGCTTGTAGTATAATCAGTACAAGGTCTTCCATATACTCGGATTCATGAATTCGATTAATTCCGAATCACTTTCATCGCTAGGTAGATAAATCAACTAATGTTGTTCGTAAATTAGCAAAGTTTTCGAGTTTATCAGATATTTTAACGACTTTTCGTACAACTTTTTTGAATTTTTGAATTATATATCTGTCGTTTTTCATAGATTACTACAAAAGCGTTCCCTAATTTTTACGTAAGCGTCTCTCTCTGTGAGAGAATTTTTCCCCACCACTGCCATTTTGACAGTCTTTTCCATTCTTACTACAAAAGTAAAGGAACAGACCTTTTAATACATTTTTAATGCATTTTTTTTTTGTTTCTACATTAATAAAGTTGGTGTGTACGCACTCACTCCTATCGGGAATATTCGTTCTAATTTTTCGTACTGATCAAGTTTCGTTTTAAAAGCAGAAAAAATGCAAAAAAAAATGTAATGTCATACGGGCTTTAGCAAATCGAACACCCAATTGGTGTCTCTAGCATTCTATGAAGAATTCCAAGATGGTTGGCATCATTGACTTATTATATATGGACTGCTAGTGAAATGTCAATTCCATACAATCTCTGTCCAGAAAATGACGCCAACATAACTATGACGCGAAAAATAAGTGAAACAAAATGACAACCATCTTGGATCTCTCCATAGAATGCTAGAGCCACCTATTGGGCGTGAGTGGATTTGCCAAGTGAAACGGTTGAAATTCAAATTGTTGCGGCATTGTTTACAATAGATGTCATCTCGAAATTGTGCTAGTTTAAGTAATTAATAATAGATGGAACCAACAAAATTTTCATTAAAAATCGTTTTTCATTGTCCCATAAATTGCACAATTTTCGTATATTTATTGCGAATTAGTTTTCTTTATGTTTTTTTCATATATAATAAGTCAATGGTTGGCATTTTGTTACACTTTTTACTCGCTTTGAACCAAGAGCGCTTAGTTATGTTGGCGTAATTTTTTCGGCAGAGCTTGCTTGGAACTGGCATTTCACTAGCAGTCCATAAAGGTCAATGACCCAAAGTATTTTGATAACGAAGTTGTGAAAACTGGAGAAAATTTTCCAGTAGAGGGCGCTCCCCAATTTAAATGAGACTCTGTCTTACCAACCAACCTTATGTCGGACAATACAACTAATAACTAAATAACTCTTTTTTTTCTTGTCAAAAATATTCTATTTACTTTTGACAGTTGTTGCAAAGAGCACAATAACTGCTCCATCCATGTCGGCATCGTTCCCTGTCAACTCATAGGGCCTTCCGTAGTCAAAAACCAAAACATTTCAATCCTGGCATCTTCAGGGGGTGTATACAGTATACTACTCCCGTCGCTGGTTAAAGATCAAATCGAATTCGATAACTAATATTGCTAGCAAGACACGTGGAAACTAATGAGTCGAACTGTTGTTCACTTCCCTGTTTGCTAATCAAGTCGCCTCCCATATTTGAACTTCGACCGGTTACTTAGGTTTCGGTCCCGCCAAGAGTGTGCCACAAGCAATCCGATCGCACCACCTGCGAGCGGTTTTGATCGGCTTCCACCCAAGAAAGGAGGCGATTCGCATACGATCTCCGCATTAGAATGCGAAAAATAAAATAAAACTGAATTGGCTCTTCCGTTCTGTTGGGTTTTAATTTATCGATCCTTTCCATTAGACCACCTTCTCGCAGCCTGACTTCAGACGAGGAGTGCCAATTTGACTTCCTCCTCTATTATAAAATAATTAGAAGCATCTACCGATGTTCTATCTACTTGCATACTGCATGGGCGAAGAAGACTCCATATACGAGTATGATGGGTGCCTCATCTCATCTCTTTGGTGGAGTGTTCCCAAACCAGATGAAGTGTTGCCGTTAAGCCAGCACTCATTAGCATAAACAAGCTGGCTGCAGATAACTTGTGTCATAAAAATGCATTCGACGTCGTCGTTTGAAGAACTTGATTTCGCATCTTGGAATCTGCGGTAGTTAAAAAGTGAAGTAATGGCTCGCTCTAATTACATAGGGGGTTTCATGATGTGGGAGCACTATGCACGCAACAAGAATGTCTGATGGTTGTTTTATTTTTTAATAAGGCGCCTTTCGAGATATTCGGTAGATTGATTTCGAAGATTAGACAGCAAGATTCTTATTGTGCATTTGAGCCTTCGGGAGGTGACTGCTTTGCTGGTTGTGGTCGATTCACGTAAGACGGAGACCAGGAAGTAAATGGCGTCATAAATTCGAGATACCTTACGTTTCTGCGGTGCAACGAGAACTTAACAAGCTAATTGACTAGTGGATTGCCGTTTTGCGAGGTTTGCTTTTCAATCTGATTTACTATTTACACAAAGAAAAAAAGACGCACATTCGAATTTCAAAGACCGCCGGTTGTCGGAAGCTGTCGCTTAACTTTCTCAAGTGGTACGTGATGTTTGTTTTAGGCAAAGTGGCTTACTCATTCGTGGATCCGTAAAACCTGCGGGCGAATCGCGTCGTTCGTGAACGAGCATTACGAGACAAAATTTTTCCGTTTCACATGCAAAATCAATCAATATTCTGCAGTTCTACCAAGTATAGGATATTGGTTTTTGCAGTTCCCAGTTCGTTCACGGAAAAGATTGTGATACGTACTAACAAAATAAACACATATTGCCAAAAATCTGTGAATGTGTCAAATTTGCAGATTCATCTAAACGCTTCTAGGCTACTGATGCAGGCAAGTTGAAGCGGCGAACACAAGTGCAACATACGTGATCGCGACATTTCTGAGCGACCGATCGACGTCGTAGTGTAATTCCAAGCGACAAAGCGACTGTCCTGAATAAGGCTTTTTGGAATAAGGAAGCTTTGATTGCAGGCGTCCAAACTCGTTCTGCCTTATGGTGACTGCAAAATTTTAAAAATTAAAATATTACCGACAGCCTGTTGAGTAAAAAGTGAACAAATATATAATTAATTTGGTTTTATCGAAAGTTCATACTATACCTTTTTTTTCCTAAGTAGTGGCATCATGTCTTTATTATAGAGCCATGATAACCGACTATTTTGTTCCCGAATTGGATGTGGCGCTACATGCCACACAGCGCACGTCACAATCGATTTATTAAAGGAAACATTCGATGAGCGCATAATATATCTATTTTATATTTATTTTATATTTATATTATTTTTTCCCTTTCCATTTTTTTAACAAATTAAAATTAAAATCTAAAATTTTTTAAAGCAATGAAAACATTTTCATCAAAAAGAAAAAATAGTAAAAAGATTAACAAGTAATAAGTAGGAAGTATAAAACTGAGTGCAGACGGTGCTTCTTTATACAGCGGCACATACATAACTGCACGTTGCTTCACTCCATTGACGTATCTTGCCACATCCCACAGTATGAGTGTGCTGGTCAAGCTGCTCTTTTACAAGAGATACCGCTGCCGTTTCGACACAGGTTTTATTCTGCTTATTTTAACAAATCTGTAATGCAAGATCGCTGCGTGCGCCCAAGCCCCAAGGAACTACATTTCTTAACTTTTATACGGCTAACTGGGTATTTTTGCAAGCGAATCGTTTACTGAAATAGGAAGACGAAGAACTTCTGCCTTTGAAATGGACCCCAAAACGAGCACAAGCCTGTAGAAAATCCAATACGATTCTCACTATTTGCCTATTTATAACTTTGGTTGCATCTTGTTTTTAGACTTAAAAATAAATAAATAAAATATTAAAATTTATTAAATTCCGAGACTTGGAAAATTAAATTTTTGGATGTATATCGCCTACTTATTCAAAGCATTTGTTTTCGGATTTCTTGTTCAGGGAATTTGTTTTTATTTCGACGCCATTAAGTGGACCGTTCGTTAATTTCGATCTTGTAGCAACGACTCTCAATCAGAAACCTAGTGCGCGATACTAATAATCATTTTAAGTGTCCAGGTTATACACAATGGAGATATTTTCCATATAAACTTACCCATTGTGACCTACAAAATATTAAGTTCGAAGGTTAAAAATGATTATAAGTAAGGCCCAGTATATAAAACTCTATCGCCCTTGATCCATCCATTTCGACCAGATCGTCTGTCAGATGGCAGGTATACTATAGCACGTTGTAGAAAAGCGAATAACTCGAACTAATCAGTATCAGACAGAAGACTGGAACGCTCTCTGCGGAGAAGCTCGGCATAGAGCACTTCAGTAAGAGTAGATGTGCAGTGGGCTGTCCCTATATCTATCCATGTGGAAGGGATTTTGCTTTTATTTAGATATGTTTTTTGTTTTTTTTTTATTTTCCAAGATTTATTATTAAAAAACAAATTGTATAATTAACCTATTGAAATAAAAAAAATTAAATTTAACTTTTGTTTTGGTTCTTTTTTAGTCCGACTTAAAAATGTTTTATTTCAATTTCTGTTTGGAGTTGTTTGCGGAAGTATCAAACTTACAGCCTCACAAGTCACAAGCTCTTGTGAGGTTTGTTGTGATTCGATAACATTTTTCGTATTCTCCGATAATGCTCACAACAAACCTCACAACAAATTCACCTCACAATGGTTAGATTACTATCACTTCAATTTTGTGGGATCTGAGAACGAAATTTTATATCTACATCATTAATTGGATGAAGAAAAACAAATTTAATATAAAAATATGCGAAATATTGACACTGAAACGAAGAAAATAAAATATTAACGACATTTGTCACAAATCAAAATTTCCACATTTCTCAGTTTTTTTTATACAAATATTAATTTTCCCCGAAAAGTTAATAAATATAGCGTAAAATGTCAGGTTTGGGTCTTTAAATGCTTGGAAAGAGGGAAACAATGCCATCACACTCAAATGTTGTCATTCATGAGCCGCTTATGACTGGTTTTCTTTTTTTGTGATTTGCTCCATAGGAGATCACAATTTCGATTGTTTTTGTGAGCCTCACAACTTGTGAGTCGTGAGTGTGCTGCCAGAATACGAAAACCTCACAAAATATATTTCACCTCACCTTGTGAGTGTTTTGTGACTTGTGTGGTATCAGTGAGGTTCGCCAGAATCAGGCTGTTAACCTGTAAATAAATTCCTACCTTCAAACTATTAGAACAACCTAAAAACCGTTGCGTACTCTTAACCATACCCCTCGACTTTAAATTTACGGAAGCTCACAATTGGGAAAATTGTATGGAAAATATAGGTACCCACTGTGAACTACTAAAATTTTTATTCGAAACAAGTGTTTATTGGTAAGGCACAGAGACTTTTTGCTTGTATCTATTGTAACTTTTTTTTAAGAGTCTTAGCCACAAAGTCCAAAATGCGTACTCTATAGCGAAAAAGCCGTACCTTAGCAGCTTGGGAACCTAAACAATTACTTCCGGTTAGAGCTTCTGGCCTCGATTTCTTGATTATGCTAATGGGAATAAAGTATGTTGTGCAGCGGCATTTGAAACACTAAATTCTCGTATAACTTTGTAGAACTATACCTTTATCCATATTATGTATAGAGATCTTTGACACTTTGTTTTTACAAGATAGATCCTTAATAATAATAATAACAATAGCGAGGTCTAGTGCTCTGCGCACGTGTGGTCTATTGTGCCCAGCTAGATCCTTAAGTATTTACCCAAATTTGTATTTAAAATGGGATGCAGCTCAACGAAAAAGAGCTCAGTTAGTGACTTTATTTTAGGTAGGATGTTGCAATTTTCTTACGGAATTTCGGTGCACGCAGTTGACATAGAAATTTCTGGATCCTTGCTCAAAAGTTGCTCATTGTTCAATATTTTTTCTTTGACCTTGTCGATGTCTGTCGCCTTGTAAGTTCTGTAGCTTCGAATGGCTACTTACCCCCGGAACTCTTTACCTCGAGGAAGTTGCACCATCAAGACTCGCGATCCTTTTTAAACCAGTAGCCTTCTCAGAACCAATTAGCTTACAATCGCTTTTATGAAAAAAAAAACTAATCAATGCAGTGCAACTATACCTATACACCTATAGCTGACAGGAAAATTCTTAAATTGATTGCTTCCATTCCACTGAGCCTCTCGATTGCGAATTAAAGCGTGCGCTCGCTAAAGGCAACCGTATAATTAAGGACACACATTTACTCACATGCGAGACACACAATTGCCGGGTTGAAACTATTCCATTACAAGCATAGTTGTTTCATTTAACAATGCTCCGACGCTTATAGAAGTTTTTCCCTCTGGGTGCCATCATGAATACCTACAGAGACAGCTTCCTCCTCCATACGCACACCCAGCTGTGAATCGGAAGAAGAACTACGAGGAGCTAAGTACCACAAAAACCGTATAATCAGTTTGTGGTATAATAACTCCACATCCATAAACATATCATTTAGTTGAAATCCAGCCTAATTCCTTCAAGGCATGTGCGGCCCCAACTCCAGCTGCATCCACAGCCTCTATCTCCATCGAAGCATTCACATACAGGAGCTCTTACAAAAGTGTAAGTGTACACACGCAGCCAGTGTAGCGGGCACTATTTCTGTGGTAATCCTTTGCCATAGAAACCAGAAGAGTCTCACTCTGAATGGCACCGAGCAGGCCAAAGGAGTACCCTCAAAGACGGGGACTTATCTCTTTAAATCTACGACAGACTGAACGTGGCTATATACCTATACCTCTGTTGGGGTGGCTTAGACTTGTTGTGTGTGCTGTTTGTGTATTTGTTTGAGTAGGGTAATCCGGATGGGAATCAAGGTTTGGGACATATCTATACCTTGATTTTGGCATGCCGAGTCAAGTCCATTCATTTCGGAAGTTCCGTCGATGAGCGATGGCAGGGTGCACTGTTCACCCACCGCCGCCAACGTCAGAGACGGAGTTCCGCACAAGTAATTGCTTACAATGTGAAATCTTGACTCGTCTATATGAGTGCTCCAATGAATCTGTGCCGAGTCATATTTGGCTGGAGCGCTTTGGCGGCGAACCTTAGAGGGAAATGCAAATATAAACATGGCAATTATCTGCGGGTGAAATCTCCACTGAACCCGACATGACAGGAAGCGGGATTTCACTTCGGCAGGAGGCGATTATTTCGGTTGCAGCTTGCAGTATGCGCGAGCGCCGTGAGTTCGTGAGCTGAATCGCTAGTCAAGCATGCACACCCGAGCTTGGAATTGGTAGAAGTATTTCCTCTTCGATGAAGTCAGTGACGCAAAAATTCAAAAATCATCTTGAAATGCAATTACTTGGCAATCACATTACGCAAATTTCAATTTAAATGAAAGGACATTACAAATTCACTCGACTTGCAAATGTATCCATTGTCAAACGGGAGTAGGCCTGCCTGATTCAGGTATAGTCACACTCCCACCGTGTGGTGAAACACCCTTCACTCTGTCAATAAATTAAATTTCGAGCCAATTTGGTTGCCATAATGGCAAGAACCACCATTAACCGCAATCAGTCAATTATCAATTTCCCTTTGTGCTTCAACGCAGAGGCCACCCTACCGCGCATCATCACTACATCGACGCCGCCGTGCTATAGTAGAGCAGAGAGTGAGTGCTTGCAAGTGTTAACCACAAATTGGTTCGTCGTCAATGTGATTTCTTTGCGGCCCTATTGAAGAGGGGTGAACCGTGAACGCCAAACTATGGGAGCGTGGATACGAGAGGCGAGAGGCGGTTTTTGGTTGAGATTGCAAATTATTATCGACACCCCCTAATGTGAAGGTGCTATCCAGGACTTTGCTGCATCTATTCGAGTGTTGAAAGTTGTTGTTGCTGTGTGGCGGAGGGTTTCCGAATCAGATATTTGTATAGAAAATTTGTGGACGCTTATAGTGACCGGTTTTTGGCAGAAGAGTCTAGTTTTCATACTAGAACTACAAACGTGTCTGTCCGTCATTCCCTTCAAAAGTTTCTGTTTCCATTTCCATCTTGTTGGTTATCCTTTCGAAACTGTTTTGCTGGGACGTTTTCTTAAAAAAGACAGCTCTGTGGTCAAAAACGCATTTCAAAATTGGTCCTTGGGAATGTTTCTCCAAGACACGCAATCTACACAAAATCTAAAAAGATGTCTACTCCGTCTTAAACATATTTTTATTGCGTTGATCATCCTTTTGCAGCTATTTTTCTGGAATTTTTCATTAAATAAGTAAACGTATTGGTTAAAGATTCGCCCGTAAGCAGGGTTGGCACTCTGTAAGGCGAAACGCTCAAACGTTTTCGTGTGCACGAAGAAATTTGCTTGTGTGAAATAGGGCAAACTTTCGTGCGCACGAAAACGATTGATCGTTTCGCCTTACAGAATCTGACCACAGATTTTACTCAAAATTCGCCCGTAAGCAGATTTTACTCAAAATCGCTTCTTGGCAACTTTTCACAAAAACACATATTTTTCTGAAGATTTAACAAAGTGCCAACAACTACTTAAACATGTTTCCATCTTGTTGATCAAACTTTCGAGTTGTTTTACTGGAATCTTTACTTAAAATGGAAAGTGTTTTGGTCAGAAACGCATCTGTTGGTGGAATTGAATTGAAATTGGTTCTTGGTAAGTTTCCCAAAAAATCTTAAAAATGCCATAAACGTCTCAAACATGTTTTCATCCTTTTGATCACAGTTTTAGAGTTATTTTCCTTAAATTCTCTCTTCAAAAATACATAGCTTTGGGCAAACGCTCAACCGAAGGCAGATTTGATTTAAATCTTATTTTTGGTAACTTGCCTCAAAAAACAGCAATTTTTGGAAATTGTCCAAGACATGTTTTCATCTTGTCAATCGTTCTATTGCAGTTCTTTAAAATGAATTTGTACCTAAGAAAGAGAGCGCTTTGGTTAAATTTTTCATTTGGGAATTTCCTATAAAAGACCTTCAATTTGTCACTCAAATCTTAAAAAAGGCAGCCTACACATCAAACATGTTTCTATCTAGTTCATAGTCATTGCGGAACTCTTTCCCTTCAATCTTTTCTTTAGAAAGAAAGCTCTTTGTAAGCGTAGTTGACTTCAGGTTGATTCTTGGTTTATTTTCAAAATACTTATTTTCCTTAAAAAATCTACAAAACTGCTAACAACGTCCTAATATGTTTCTTTTTGTTGATCGCCCTTTCAGAGTTCTTTTCCCAAAATTCCTTCTTAAGAAAGACAGCACTTTGGTCAAAAATGCATGCAGATTCGACTCAAATTTAGTTCTTGGAAAAATTTCCCCCAAAACCAGTACTTAGTCATTTTTCTCGAAAGTCTGAAAACTGTCCACAACGTCTTAAACATGTTCCTATCTTGTTGACGATACTTTTAGAGTTATTCTTCTATAACGTCTTTTTTATAAATGTCAGCGTTTTGTCCAAAGACTCAATTAACACTTATTTTTTAAAAAGATCTTGAAAAGTGCTATGAACGTTTTGAACATGTTTCCATCAAACACTAAAACTCCTTGAAGTACATCGGTTTGTGTAAAATATCGACAGTTACAAATTGAATAGCACTGCACTTACGAGAAATTATATGAAATATATGAATGTAGGTACTACTGAGTTGGCTGACGTGATGAGAGTTAAACAGTACTAAACATTTAGAGAGACAGCCTTCCAATCCAAACTCATATGAGTGTCTACAAATACTTTGCAGCCCACTTTGCTAATGCAAAAGTGGCCGGCTCTAAAACTCTGCAGGAAACCTCCCCCATAACCACGCACGTACTTCGGCCGATCCATGTGACAGATGTGCCAATGACAACGTCGATAAAAATTACTTAAATTCGAATCGAAATTTACAGCTCTACTCGACCTCCCCCATTCTTCGCACCACCTCCATTTAACCAATAATGTCTGCTTCATTAAAATCAATCCATATATGGTTACTGGTTGTACCCACCCCAAGGACATCCTCCCCTTGCCACATCCTCATGAATGTTCATCAGCTCAATATAAGTAATGAAACGTCCAAGCACTTCTCGAAGGACATCCTTCGTCCCCGTCACAGAGCTCGAGCCATCGTCTTCTTTGTAAGCACTTTGTCAAATCAAATTGAAATTTTCGGCAAAAAAGGATTTTTATTGCCTAACACAGGACCGCACACACTCCCTCACTTGTAAGTGTACATCATCCGAATATACGGAGAATCCGCAATGTAAAGGAACGAAAAAGTTCCAGCAAAACTCCAGCCAAAGTCAAAGGAACTGTTTAATACCACATTTTCGTCGGCCATAAACGATCATTGCCGACACTTTACGACGTCCTTTATGGGCGATGAAAACTTTTACGATGCAACTAGAAAGGATATTGGTCATACTTTACTGCACACTGATTGAGGGAAATGAGGGCATTCGAAGAAAAAGAAGGTGGTTGCCATTGGGCAAGTCCTCGCTGACCCTTCTTTGGTGAGACTCTGCCACATGTGGAGAATTGGGAGGGCGGAGGAATACTTTGTGAGATGATTGAAAGTTTGATTTGCAGTTTTACGCGGAAGAGAGAGATCAATTGAACGCCAGCAACCGTATGGACATTGGTAAAGTTCGATATACGACAAGGGTGGAGTATTGTTTACATTCTCCAGAGTTTTAACAGTGATGTCACAGAAGCTAAATATATGCGAACAGAAGTTGGACGGGCTGAGGCATTTTTATGGCGATTGAAGTCGTCGTCGTAAAATAAATGAAACTTTGTTGTTTGTGTGGAGGCAGCTGCAGCTGACACTAAAATCTTTGGCCATTGCTTCGCGACAGTTAATGGACATATGGTGTATGCGAGGCAGTAGTGAGTGGTAGGAGCCTTATGAACATAAGAATGAAGAAGGCGATAGTAATTATCCTAAAAAAAGTAGATATGTTAAAGCGTATTTATTTATACCTAATGTTGTGTCTCGAAAAATAAGGTCAAAAAAGTGTCAAAAAATGCGTACACAAAAGTGTCGAAAAAACTCCACAAAACGTCTTAAAAAAGTCGGAAAATGCACCCGAAAACCAATGCAAAAACTCGTCCAAAGCTGCGGCAGAAAAGCTTCGCGATAAAACCAAAAAAATTATTTGAAAATGCTTAAACACATTCCCAAAAGCGTGTAGTATAATGAGTCAAAATTTTGTCTAAAATGGGATGCAAAAACCGTTTAAAAATTATCTCATAAACGCATTTAAGAACTCAATCAAAAATTCGTCCAAAAACGAGTGAAAAGATGAAAAACTGGTCAATACGCGTCCAAAATGCAAAAACGTGTCAAAAGTTTCAGAAAAAGTATCCAAAATCAATTGAGTAAAAACCAGCTCAAAAAGTTGGTAGAGCGTATTAAACAACGACATCAAAAACGCGTTAAAAAAAAAAAACAAGTAAAACTGGGTCGTAAAATCTGCCGAAAGTGGGTAAAAAAAAACGATAAGAAACGCGGCAAAAATATTCAAAAAACTACAAAAAAAAAACGGTAAAAACCATGTTCCAAAAGCCTCTCAAATGCCTTAAAAACGCCCTCAAAATTCATTCAAAAGCGGGTAGAAAAACGCTTCCAAAACCGCCAAAATCCACACATTCAAAAACGTGTTGGAAAACGCTTCAAAAATGTCTCCAAAAATGCTTCAAAAATTGGGTCGGCATTCTGTAAGGCGAAACGTTCAAACGTGTTCGTGTGCACGATGAAAATTTGCTTGTGTAACATAGGGCAAACCATTCGTGCGCACGAAAATGTTTGATCGTTTCTCTTTACAGAATCTGACCCCACTGGTCTCAAAGCGGGTCTAAAAAGGATTCGAAAGCGGACTACAAAATGCGTCAAAAAATCTTTCAAAAACGTTTCACAATGCGCCGAAAATATTTAAAATAACGTGTCCAAAAACATGTCTAAGAACGGACCGAAAACAGGTCCAAAAATGCGTTGAAACCTGATCAAAAGACAGAGAAAAAATCTATACAAAATTGGTACTAAAACGTGCCCAAAAAAGGTTTCCCTTCTGCTATTTAAATGGATCTGTTGTTGCATCAACCAATTTTGTCAATCCTTTTCGGGGCTTTTGCCAGTATTAACTGAAGAAATCAGCAGTACAGTTAACTTTTTGTTTGTAAAATACGTGCATTAGCTGGGCTACGGTAAGGAAGATCCTTTCGAAATATGTATTATCATCTATATAAATAGTACAACTTTAATTCTTTTATTTTTATCTGGATAGTCAAATCTTGCACCCTTCCGACTTAAATCAATGTAGCTTCCTTATGAATTTTAATCCTAAGCTTCAATTAATTAAAGACCGTAAAATCAACTTATTATGAAAATATCACCATTAAAAGTTCACTTTTAACAAAAAAGGATCCAGCCACACGGTACCGTGCGATATCTTAACCGAATTTCAATTAACCGAAATATCATTACAGGCACAACAGCCAAAATCTATCACCTTCAACAAATAGAGGAACTTCGGGTATTGTGGTATACACGTTTATATTTTGGACATAACGGGTAAATTATAAGACCGAAAGCATCCAAACTCCTTAGCGTGTTCCATGCAAGTACAAACTATCATTCAGCAAAATTTAGCAAGATTCAAATCGTTAAAAAAAAAACTTTTACTGGGATTTCCTCTGACCTCAAAAATTGCGTTTTCGGAAAGCTGTGGGTAATGTGGTACACATTATGGTTGAATGTGGTACACTATACCTACGGTGGCCATTCGTCCTCTTTTTCCCTACTCTATCCTCTCTGATTTTTAAGAAAACAATGCATTGTCCACTTTTTTCCAAAATGTCGTCTTTTTCCCCTAAAGACCATCTTCCTACTATAAAAAATATGCGAGACTGCGAGTACCTTCTCAATTTTTACAAAGCTGGTAATCTCGTATTGATTTTCAAACACCAAGTGAATTCCTTTTATTAAGCCTACAAAAAACTACAAATTTTGATAGTTCAAATGTGCTTTAACCATTCTTGACGTTATAAGTATATTTACTTTACACTCTTTTATGTGATTGAAAAAATAGTCACCGTAACTATACCACATAAACTCTTATGTGACAGTTTATGCCCTGAAAAAAGTAGGCCATAAGTATTAAAGTAGAACTTTAATCGTTAAGAGTCGTGTGAGCAAACGGCCCTAACAGATACTATTTTTTTTTATTAATTTTATTAAGAAACAATAAATAAAAAACGAAATTGCCTAATGGCTTAAAAAAAAATTACGTACATTATTTATATCATTTTATTTATGATATAAAATCAAAAAAATACATTTTAACTTAAAACTTTTCAGTTGGGTAATGTGGTATACTATACCACTAAAGCCGAAACTTTATATTTTCTAAAAAAACATCTAAAAAATATGAAATCAATTTTTTTTAAACAAAACTTACAGTTATTCCACGTATCACAAAGGACCTACATTGATTTTGGTCTAATTGTGTCTTTCCAGACAGCCACCTTACCTAACCTAACAGTTATTCCAAGTAAATGGGAAATTGATTCTTTCAATGGAATGATGATTATTCGTCTCGAAAAATATTTGTTCACTTCACACAAACACTTGAAGTTTTCCCTGAAAAAAAAACTCCAGCTCACACATTAACACATTTGGAACAATTAAGTGAAAACGTGTTCGATTTTAAATGTGATCAAACACGAATCGCAGTTCTCTCTGCAATCGCTTATGGTTACTTTAAAAATAATTCCCAAAGCATGCTCAGTTTTCAAGAAAACTGCCTGTACCACAATACCCAAATTTACTTAACATTATTTTTTTTTATTTTATAAATTACTAAATAAAATTATGTGCTTTTAAAATTCTCTTATTCAATAACATTTTTGCAGTTTATTCAATTTTTATTTTTTGTTTTTATCTGAAGGGATACTTTCGTTATTGTGAACGGTACCAACATTCCTCCGACAAAAATTAGGTCGACAAAAAAAAACACACCTCGAGTGTAGACTTTTCTCTTTTTAACGCGAAATAGGTGAGACAAAATCTACTACAATCGCAGAAAGAGCAACACACACTGCACTGCGCCTGTCAATATGAAACGCCGTTCTCTTTCACAGAAAAGAGAGCGAAAAGATTCTCCGCAATACCGCAGCATGCTTCTAGGCGACAACTTAGATTCTTCCATCCACTCAGTATTCAGTTGCTGTTTGCTTTATTCGCTCGAAGGATGTGCTCGTCGCTCGCTTTCCTTTTCAATTTCCGCTTGATTTTAGTTCAAGAATCCGTGTGTCAATTCGTCCCAACACAGTGCTGGTGAAAGTGAAATAGCACCCACTAGTGAAAGTTAAAATTTTTCGTATATTTCTTACATAAGATTACTTGCGTTGCATACTTAGTTGGAAAATATATCCCGAAAGAGGAGTGTTCGTCCCTTTGCTTGAATAATTTAGCAAGTGCGTAATATAACCTCATTTGAGCTACTCCTCATGTGACACAGTAAGATTAATATTCATCACCCCATCATCATCATTTGAGATCCACCGCTCCCACCCTCCGTAGAGGACTCGTTATTGCCACTCCTGGAATAAAACGTACCGGCTTACCTCAAAGTAAGTATGTGAAAATAACTTTTGAATTTTTTACGAAAACATCTCAAATAAATGTCGAAATGGAGTGCCACGGGCATAAATATGCAAATCATACTAAACGACCTTCAATTTCTCAACCGACCCCAGCTCCTCGTATATAAATTTAACCCCCGTGCGGGTTGGGTTTTAGCACCTACCCCATGGCTGAAAGTAAGGTGTCAGAGGACTCAACAGTATGCCTTAGAAAGCCCCATAATTAAATGCATAAATGCCGGAGGAGTATCGGAACGGAAACCTTTGACTCCTGCTCCTTCTGCTCCTTCTGCACCTCGCTGTGCTCCTGGGGGTGGATTCGCACATGAAAGCCAGAAGCCACTTAAATAAAAAGGGATTTTGCATATTCATTGAAAGTGAACAACTTTGTGGTCCTTTTGGGAGCGAGCGTCGCGACCGACGTACCCTCGTACGGAGGATGAATTTTGAGACGATTCCGCCGCAAATGGAACTCGACGTGGTCGGACGCAATTCCCATGCCTGATTATGACGCTGTTTCTCGTCTGGCTCATGTTTGCATGTCTGCAAATCTGGCGTTGTCTACATAGGTACTACGGGAGAATGCAGCTCCTGGAAATGTTGTTAATTTGCATTTGAAGCTGTGAGGTTCAGTGCACAATCCGGCAGGCTCTGGAGGAGAGCCAAAGCAAACCTAATTCATTTGGCCCGAATCGATTGCGAACTGCACGCCTTTCTCTTGTGGCGCGCGAGATAAATGGCGATGCAGTGGTTGGCCTCACTCGAAAAAGAAAATCCTATTACGGTTACGGCTACGGTGGAGGATTGCCAAAATGGTGAAAGGGTTTTTGTATTCTAATTTATAGGCAGCTTGTTCAATGTGGGAATTCATTTCGAGGCTGATGCGGGGGCCCTGGGAAAATTTCAATGTGCCGCGTGGAGGAGAGCAGGATTCGTTCGTGGGTTGTGTAATCAAGGAATGATGTTTGAAAAGGACTTTCGGCTGATAATGGAGTTTTTATTTCGGTTGACAATGTTCGATATAGGGTTTGTGGCGGTTGTTTGGTATGCAAATTCTGGACTAGAAAGTTTACTTATTTTACGGGATTACTTGAAGTTGTTTTAGGCGTTTGGTTAAATGGTTTTTAAATGTAATGGGTTGCTGGAATGCTGGTTGGTGGTAGGTACTCTACAAAAAGAGTAGGCTTGCAGTGACAGTTTGGAGCCGGATTCAATGAGTTGGTTCTAGAATAAAAAAAAGTTATGTGCTAACAAATGGGGTAGGTCCTCCTGAATGAAAAGGAAAAGTTAAGGTTCCCGTCATCAATCGCTGATTCGTAAAGTAGCCATGAAAATATTTTGAAGACGTTCATTACGTTCGATCCTGATCAAAAATGCTTAAGCAGTGGCCATGTTTAACTTTCTGGGACGGTCCAACTATGTATACTGCCCACCGGATACCGGATTGCTTTATAATTAGCCTGCGAGTGCATAGAACTCAAAGCACAGATTCGCGATGATTTTAGTTTCCTTCCCAGACGTGTCAAGTGCTCTTTGCAATTGTATACAACGTGTGACTGCGTCAGTGGCATCTTTTTGCGGCGCGGTCGTGGGATATTCCCGCCGAAGTTGCCAAGGTCCCTAACCACGTCCAAAGCAAGTGCAGCACGCTCAAAAATAGGCCCTAACAGAGTGTGATTTTTTCTAAAAAATGGGTTAAAACAAAATTAGTATTGGTTGTTCAAAACTACCGAGATGAAAGGGTTGAATGTATAATTTTAAAATAAAGTACACTTTATCAGTTGTTATAAAGCAAGTTTCTAGATTTACAAGCAGTTTTATTTTGGTCTTAGGACCGAAAAAACCTGGAGGGGTAGTTACGATAAATCGGTTATTTTAACCGAGTTTCCTTAAACAAGTTGACTCGGTTTTTTTCAATCCAATAACTCTGTAGGAAATATTTTAACAGTATTACTCGGTAGTTTTAACCGAAAGTTGGTTGATTTTTAAAGAGTGATCTTTCTGCGTGAGCTGTCAGCTGTCACCTATGACATTTTCTTATATTCTATTGTATGTCCCTCTTGTTGACAGCGGAATTTTCTAATTAACTCATTTACAGCCAAACTTATTACTGATGCTTCTGGGCCAATATAAACAAACCCGAAAGAGTTTTGTCAACGATGTCAATGTCATCCGCACATGCTTGTAATTGATGGAAATTTTGTCATTCTGACAGCAAATTTGTCTTCGCTCCTTGGGAACTTGCGAAATATGTTTTCCCATATTCGAATTTTCGAATACCTGCTGCCCTACTACAAAACTTACTTGTTTATCTACAGAAATCGGTTGGGATCGTTTTGCCATTACCGGTTCTTCCAACCTTTTGGTAAGACTTTCGAATAGTGTTCCTGGAGTACCATTTCTCTAAGAACAATAAAATGGCAGACAAAAAACGCTTAACGTTAGGCCGTCTCGACTTGTGTAACTGTCTTTACATGTGTAACTAAACCTTTAATTGCATACATTTCCTATTTGTCATAGACTAATTACTAAGGACCAGGAGATTTCATTTAACTACGTTGTTGACAGTTGCTCTATCAAAAGCTTGTGAATTTTCATCTACCAAATCCGTGATTCGTTAGGAAGGTCTCGAAGGATTTAGCACGCCGCGCCGGTAGACATATGTCGCATCTCGCAGGGAAGGGTGTCCTCGGAATTAAATTTGTTTGCTTACAGCTCTACGATTCTATATATGATTTTGAGCCGCAGTTTTTACACAGGGAGTAGTAGATAATATACGTCAAACTTTGGTTTGACAATCTCAGTTACCAGTCTGTATATAGGGTAGCTTTGGCTTATTTCCACTCAATACATTGTTGATGCAGCATTGGTAGCTATACCGGTTCAATATCAGACTTCAAGATGCATTTTTAGCATATTTAATAGCTGCATTCGCCATTCAGTCTTACAGCTGCACATCGGTTTACTTCTTGCAGTCAGACACAAAGTTTGGTTCCCAAAGGAAATTGGCATGCGGTTTCTGGAAAAAACTAGTTTTCAAAAGGACCTCAAAGGCTTTAACTTTGGATTCAGTGGGTTGAGGTCCATTCGAATTTTTTGATAGCAATAGCTTCATCCTACCTACTCCTACTTGCGTGGCGCAGTCGTTACAGTGTTTTTACCCGACTGGACACAGGGAGGGTTATGTGTTTAGCGCGTACCCTATGTACGTTCCTACGAGACGCCCTGTAGCCTAAACGGCTTGATCGATCATAATATTCGTATTCGTCCCCGGAGTGTCATAGGCTTAAGATATAAAAATAAATAATAACATTAACTATATGTACTGGGTGATTGATTCCCCAAAAAATACAAGGTACTCGTCAAATTGTCTGACAAGCATTCGAGATTTTTAATATTATTATTTAAGACTATAACTTTAGCCGCTCGAAAACGGAATTAAATTCCTTATATTCGTGGCAAAAATTAAACTAAGTTGTGAGAAGGCTTGGACTTAATGAACTTTTCCACGGCTGATATTTTTCCAAGAGTCGCTACACGTCCCCATGCACTTTTTTACTTACAAAGTTGGTAGCGTCTTACAGTTCATTGCTGCGGTTGTATAGCCTTGTTTAGAAATCGTTGCCAGGAATATTTTTAAAAAATTTTCTGTGATCTTTTTCGACGAAGTCTGCTTAAATGGGGGTTCAACCACAGAAGTGGTTACGTCAATTAGTGTCTTGAACTCTTGCAATGTCTTTTGTCGGATACGGAACTTGCGTTTCCATTTCGGGTTTCCGATTTCCCAACCTTGACAGGTTTCAATTGCTGTAATTTTTGTCCCGTTCGTGTGATCGAAATTGACTTGTATTTTTCGGCTCGTAGCCTCAGTCTTTTTGTAAAAACATATCGCTTACATCTGAGTCTTTAAAGAGCACAAAACAAAATTTGTTCATCATTCAAGTATAGAGAAAGGAATATCATTACAACAGTATCAACGTTCGCCAGACTGCGTCACCCAGGTCGATGCAACGACGACATTTTGGTTCTCAAAGTCCCAAATCTTAAAATGATCTTTGTTTATACGTATCAAGCGATAAATCGATCTCATCTCAGAAAAAGCTTATGTACGCAAAATCAACATCAACTTTTGATTTTTTCAGTAATTCTGTTGAGCTGTTTTTAAACGACTCTAAGGTGTGTTCCTTTACTTTTCATTCAAATTTTTCGAATTTTTACTAGCTCTTGGGACTTTTTAAGAATTTTTAGGAATTTTTACTATAACTCTTAGGAATTTTCACGAATTTTTATGAATTTTTACTGAAAGATATTCCTTAGTGGAAAAACTAGTAAACTCTCCACTGAGGTTCTTACTCAACAACTTTTTGTGCTAAGAATTGGAAAATCTGTCAGTCACCTGAAAATTGAACGATTATTTGAAATTGACTTTCTTATTTGGCATTGGCAAAGGCGTCGCTTTTTCGCCTTCTCGAATGCTTGTATTTGTAGTTCAGTCAGTACAAAGTACAAACCCTTCAACATGCACACTCGGATGCATCAAAAAGAAGTTCGTTTGTTAGAAAATTCTTCCCGTTTATCAGACTAAAAGACTTAAAAGACATTTTTACGACTGCAATTTATCAATTATCTGCCATTTTTCATAGATTGCCACAAAAGCGTTTCGTAACTTTTTCGTAACTTTCTCTCTGAGAAAGCCACAACTGTCATTTACACAGTCTTTTACATTCTTATAGGAACAACCCTTTACTTGATTTATTGATAGCTTCCTAATATTAGGATTGGGATGGCAGTTTCCATAATTCCAGGGCCAGGGATATACTCTCACAAGCTGTATAAATTCTATATTGAAGTGAGGCTGTGATTCTTTCCCTGACTCTTGCACTAATGTTTCCAATTTTTTTTTCTTCAAAGTAAGTACATCTTCGTACATCATTAACCCTTTCTCACAGTGTATATTTTAACCTCCCATCCCGCTACCCATAGTTATTAAAAAATTCCCCGAGAACTCAAAAATGCAATCTCGGTCAAGTGCTTTCAAATTACCACCTCTCACGAAACCATTCATATAGCGGGCACAAGTTGTGTAAACCTTGAGAAACATATTTCACAAGAAATACCTACGAGCATCGATTGGACTTTTTTTGTAACACCTCAAGCATAAGCCTACATAAGCCACACAGCAACGCAACGCTTATTACCAATTATTCCCAAGCATTTATCATTTCCCAGGTAAACAGCCCGCACGCTTGGAAGCCGAACCGAAAAATGAATGAAACTTCCTCCCCTTTCGGAGCACTAACGACATCTCTATACGAGTACCCGGCAACATATACTCAGGCGGCGGCCGCGGCGGGTCATAAACGTAATGAATTATTGCTCCAAATTGAAAAGAATAATTGCGCCGCTGCCATTTATGGGGGCTGGGACGTAGGCCATAAATCGTAAACCTTGCACAGGCGACCGCCTTCTTCAAAATTAAAAGCAATCCGTAATCTTAATTCCTGATCTTGGAAACAAAATAAATAAAAGTGAAATGAAACAAAGCCCCAGCGAGTATATGGCAAGGCGAAGGCAAATATAATGACGTTTCTATTTATAAGGTGGGGTGGAGTGGGCGGACGCGGGACGACCAACACTCATCAGTCACATCCCATCCATAAAAGTGGAAATTTTTAATTAAAGTCAACCCCAGAACAGTATCTATACGGCATCGAGAAGAAAAGATGTAAAAGGTGGTGGAGGGGGATATCCACCCTCAGACGTAATGGTGGGCGTAAGGAAAGAATTCCTTTATCTGCTTTTTTTTTGCTTTGACTTTCTTTATTTTGAAGGTGATAACCAGGCGTCGGTTTTTCTTTTTGTTGCAAAATATGATTTGGCAGGTGAAGTTTGTGTTTTTTTTCAATATTCTTTCAAAATATAAAAAAGAACCAAATGTAAAATACAATTTTACAAAACTTGTATTTACTTTTTCTTCAAAATTGTAGTAGGAAGATATGTAAATGCATTACATACATAAATCACATAAATATCGATAAAAAAAACTTTGGTTTTTGCTTTTTAAAATATTTGAATACTGAATTAAAATTTCATTGCTTATATCAAGACCGTATCAATTCGCTTTATTAAATCGCAACAAATCCTTGGCAAAGCTTAAACTTTCAACTGTTTCAGTGCACGATTACGAATTTTTGTTTTATTTAAATTCGCAGCAGAAAACATTCTTTCAACATTTGCAGAGGAATATAAAATACGAGTAGGTATATATAAAATAAAATCTTTTAAGAGCAAATACGTGAAGTTCCCATCCGCTGTTTTTACTCCTAAATATTTTTCCAAAAACTTCATCAGTTGATAAAATAGCACATCCGTTGAAATTCATGTTTCTTTAAAGTTGATGAAAACGAAAATACAGAAATTGTGCATGGGCTCTGTTCGACGCAAAAACTAAGCAGCTTCTGAGCCGGAGATTTAAGGTGAGATGCCTACCAAGAAACACCAATCTTTTTCAACTGCCCTGGTTGTCGAACGAGAAAGCATTTTGGGCGGTCTTTTGAACGGAATTATGTCTGTCTGTTTGACCAGAATCAACCCGAAATTAGTGGGTCCTTCCATATACCTAGTTACTTGCGACCACGGTTGCCACTTCCAACAAAAATTAGGTACCAAAATTGGAAAAAAAGTTACCAAACCAAGATAAAGTTTACCAAAAATCTGGAGACGTTGATAAAACATTTTTAAAACATAAAAAAAAACATCTGTGTTTTAGAATATTCAATTTTGTACATGAGGTTTGTACTTAACTTACTAATGTAATAGTAATATCTACTTTAAATACTTTTACTGACCAAAAGCATGATTTTCAAAACTCAAATTATTTTATTTGATTTTTAAAATTGCTTGTTTAAAAACAAACATTTATAAAACATAAGAGTCAGTAAAGCACTTTGTCAGTCCAAGCAATTAAACAACGTCAACAACGTTGTGCACAAAATTACCAGCTGTTAGAAGGCATGGGATCATCTACCATTTCCGAGCCTTTTTTGTTATAACTTTAAAAAATTAGAGTTTTACGTCTGCAAATAAATAATATGATTAACTAACCTATCCATATCTAAATGTAGTTATAAACAGAAGTCCACCACCACTGTCAAAAGAAGAAAATGAGTGCATTCAGTCATTTTTTGAACAAAATAGTTTATATGCTGACGCATATGCAAATGCAATGCCTTCACTCAGAAACAGTATGGCAGCATTTAAATGAATTGATATCGAGTTCGTATTTTTGGTGCTCCTGCTCAGAGAGTTACTAAAACCAGATCAAAATTACCAAATTACCAAAACACAAAAAGCAAAAAAAAAAAATTACCAAATTTGGTAAAAAATTACCAAAGTGGCAACCATGCTTGCGACATCCATTTGGCATTTTTTCGTCCAAATTTTGGGTTTAAAACGTCGGAAAGCAGATTTTCTTTTCATTTTAAATGTTGCTTCGAGTGCTGATTTTCCTAAGAAATGTTTTATTTTTTAGATGGTCTCAAAATTAATCCATTTGTGTGGTCTTACATCAAAGATGTATGTCAAGCGTCTGTGAAATAGCAAAACAACAATAGCACATCCTCAGCTTTTTTTTATTTTCTTTGATTTACCTACACCAACTTGATGAATAAAACTTTGTCCGTGTACCTCACAGTTGTTTACCCTCAAATTTAAAATCTGACTTTTCTGCTTCAACAGACATTCAAGAATATAAAAAGCCATCTTCAAAAAAGCAAGAGCAAAAAAAAAAAACAAACGTACAGAAAACAACTCAAAAGGGCTTTTCATTACCACATATAGCTACATCTTCATCCCTTCGCTCTGTGCCCTGGCTGTGTCGGTGGCAGTAGTCGTTACCAATAAAGGACTCCATAAATAACAAGCATGTGACATATTTCTTCACAGATTGTTCTATTCTGCAGTTGAAAGGAGAAATAGAAAAGAACCGAAAATGGAAATGGAAATGGAAAAAAGAAACCATAATCAGGACATCCCACTGAGTATAACCACTCCGATTCTTGGCAGAATTTTAAAGAGGATGCCAAATCCACCATTTTACGTCTCCTGGTATTACATATACGAGTACGTATACGTTTGGCTGTGTCTCTCTGTCTAACCCTAAACTGACTTCCTTTACCTTTCGTTCGCCATTCACCTTTCTTCCCAACGAAAAAAGAAGGAACAGATGATTTACATTATTCATCCCAGGGATCACATCCCGCAGTGTGCCGTCATTGGAATTATGACAGTATAAACGGGAATCGTTGCTGTTATCCTTGTCCCTTTGTGTGTGTACGACAGCACTTTATTGTTCACACAGCACACGGCCCGGCCATGGCTCCACACTGTCTAGCAGAACCACCTAGGTTGCTGCCATTTATTACTTGAGAGCCCCGCACACAGTTTGAAAAAGTGTGAATTGTTTTAATACTCCATCGCTTTACGTAGCGCAGTGGCGGTTGAAGGACATCCTGCTTAGCAATGCAAAATCTGAACATTTTATGATTGTATACGTGGATAGTTGTTTTTGACAGAGTTGAGCATTAAATGATTACGCTGAAGCCAAGAGGATACAATTTGGAGAGATGCTTCGGTTGAATAGTTTTATGGGTTGGGGATTTTTTGATGAATTCATTAGTGGGTGCTCCAAGAGGTTTATGAATATACAACGTGTACAGTTACAGTCTGGTTTTGTGTGATATCAGGAATGCTGCTGGGACCGACATGCACTCATCATCATCACTTCAGTTCAACACTATCTCCACAATAAAATGTTGATTTTACTATTCATAATTTGTTAGCAAGTTTTGAACGGTTTTAAGAGCAGTTTTGCAACTTTTTCATTTCATTTTATTTCATTTCGTTCAGTGGAAGAATATTCACTGTTTCGGTGACAGAAGAAGATGCAATCTTAGCTTTCTACCATTTAACAGGAGGAAAAACCATCAATCTGAACTATTTTTGGCGCGTTTTTGGGGGCTCTAATTGGGTTTGTTCTTTTGATTAACTTTGAGACGTTTATGGGGGTAAATAAATCCGATTTATATCATGGAGACAACCCAGACTAGAGATTTGAGGAATCTATTACTTTTTAGCAAAAGGAATGATGATTTTAGTGAAAATTAAAAAAAGAAAAAAAAAAATAAACAAATTGTTAGAAGTAAGATTGCTTCAATACTTGACAAGTCAGTTGGTTGTGTGTTTCGCACATTAAATGAAATCGTCCCCTAAGAGATCCCGCATGATCAGCAACACGATACACTCATGCGAATGTTGTATTTTTGAAAGTGGTATTTGCAACATGTTTTCAGTGGGATTTTTGTAGAGATTTCGAGCAGTTTTTTGGGACCGTTTTGAGTGCGTTTTTCTGTGCATATTTTGAAAATTTTTTATGAACGTTTTCGTTGTGACTTTTGCGGCATTTTTCAGGCCGTTTTCACAAGTGTTTCTTAGCATTGATTTTATGGTTTGAGGTAAATTTAGGGGCGTTTTTTGAACATCTTATAGGTGTTCTTTTAGGAACTTCGGTACAACTATTTATTGTATTTTTTTTTGGAGTGATTTTTCGGGAGTTATTTTTGGTGTTTTTGTGGCGACTTCTGAAGCATTTGTGTAGTTTTTCTGATCGTTTCTTTGTATGGTTCATGGTGTTTTAATGCACATTTTATTAAATCTGTTGTGGGGCACTTTATGGCGCTATCAGATCGACTTTTATGACATTTTTTGGGGAGATTTTTGGGTGGTTTTACGATGCAATTTGAAGAAAGTTCTTTTGGTCGTTTGTTGTGTTATTTTCTAAGGCTCATAAATGATAAAACTTAGCCATCAAAATGAGTGTTCATCAGTGCAAACGTTGCAAGCGTTACTTCCATTTTATGGCAGATGCGGTGGCCATTCAAAGTCGACTTTTAAACGTTTGGTCAGGGTTGCCTGAATTTATTTTGATTAAGCCCAAAACCGCTGACCGGAAAGAGTCCCAAAATCAGTTGAATATTTTCCCAATTCCTTAAGTACTTTTTTTTTGTATTTTTCTCACTTACCATCTCACTTATACGCGCCGCCAATTTTATTTCACTTCGATCTTCTGCAATTGGCCTCTGTGGCTTGTGTTGTGTCGAATCAAAAGGCCTGCCGGATAAACTGGTGTGCCTGCAAATTGCGACTGTTAGATGTCACTTGATTGCAAAAGTGCTCCAAAATTTTAAAAGTGCGAGTTTGTTCGAAAATATTTCTTTTTTGTAGTTTTGTGAAGGAATAAAACAAATAAAATTTCCACAAAATTTGGTAATACATACAGCTTAAAATTGTGTTAGGCGCTCATGGAAGAAATTTCTACCGTGTTTTAAGAAAAAAGGATAGCTCAGAATACGACAAAGCGGCCAATTTGGCAACACTGCGGTAAACAATCAGCCGATACCCGTATGTAAAAGTAACGCCAAATCGGCCGAAGGCATTGCCGCAGTGTACAGGAGAACCGTGCTGAAAGTGTACAGGAGTACCCGTGGAAGTCCATACCTCGCCTTGCAGCAGAATTCAGCCTTTCGTAGACTTAAACTTGTCGAATTTCGAGTCGGGGCTTGGGCTTACAACCGTACAAGACGTATGAGTTCAAAGGTAATGACCAAAGACAACGCCTTTGGTTTACTGACTTCACTTCAAAGCGTTTGGAAAATATTCCCAATTTTGGCCGAAAAATCAAAAAGACGAGGTGCATTTTTGGAGACATTCGGTTTCGGATCCGTGCCACCGTGAGCAGTTGCTTCGGAAATTTGAATGGTGAAATATCACTTACGTAATGGCATACACAGGCATTTAAAATAAAAAGGAGTTTCGTTAATACCACACACACAGCTTGTCTTATTCTATGCCCACTTCGACCCGTTCTTACTGAAAGAACCTTCACGTGAAGGTTTTTGACAGTGATATGATCTTGTGGACTTCACAAGCTTTAATTAAGTGGATTTTAAGATATGTACTAGCTCTGGCTTTCATCGATGAAAAGCTTCGAAAATGTGTGTTGTAAATTTGCGAAAATAAAAAAATTACAGCATTCCCAAATGAACACTTAATTCTACCACCACCCTGTATTTCTCTGTGTAGTTTTTTGAGGAGAAACCCCGACAAGAACAAATATGGAACATTTCCGGTCTTTTCGAAAGCAATTCGTATTCATTTGCACGATGTTCTTTTGGATTCCAGTCAATCGTACCCACCCCTGTTAGGATGTAGACTAATTGAGATCCCACGCTCAAAAAATTGGATCTAAACTAGTGCGGTTTTTGCTCGGTTGAGAAAAAAATTGTTCCAATTAACTGAGTATTCCACTACCGATATAAAAAGGTTGAATGCATACTTTTGTTAAACTTTATCAGTTGTTTTCAACCAAGTTTCTAGACTTTTATCAACCTGTTGGTTAAATTCTTCAGAGTTAATTATTTTTGTTGACTTTGTTATTTTTAATCCACCAACTCTGAGGAGCTAAAATTTTATTTGGTAATTTTTAACCGAAAGTTGGTTGATTTTAAATAAGTGATTTTCTGCGTGCCCCTGTTGCAGCTAGGTACAGCCCAGTCAAGTCTATCAAGACGCACTATAAACTAACAATTATTTGACAACTATCGACCTAATATTAAGCGACGTTGATCCTGCCTACAAAAGCAACACACACCCATGTTCGGAAATGGGGTACCGACGAATTTAAGATCGTTCTACAACAAAGAGACCGAAACCTACCCGTACTCATACTCTTACTCGTATTTGCCAATATTAATTATCCATAGGTTATTGTCCATTCAGGTGTGTGAGTTTTAAGCCAAATTCTACCATATTGACAGGCATTCGTTGTTTAAAAGTCACATGCCCGTATGCACCTACAAAATGACCAGGTTGCGGTAATTAAATTGAATAACAAAGTGAAGTTAATTAACCAATGGAACCACACCTCCGTTTAGTGCCGACGACTTATCGTTAAGGGAAGACAAAAATGAATACATTATCCCGTATAAGGGATGACCATGGGTCGATGCAGGAAAAGCTCCGAAGATAGTCCCCCTGGTGATGGGGATTATTTTACGGGCAAATGCGCGCCGCAGTCCGGCTGCAACTACTCTCTGCCAGGGTTTCATGTGTAACAGACCGTGAAAGGTTACTTCTCCAGTCTGCTATCCAAATTGAAAGTTCACAACAATGTCGGACACACGAAATGTGCGACTGTGAAGGCAAATTGCATCCATTCACTTTTGCTTCCAAATAACTTTCTAATTTCGAAGGCGGCCACCATTTCCTCATAAGTGTTTCCAATATGATGGCAATTTGTATCCGGCTAAACTAAGGCTCACTCGGCTCAGCACACGACCGAACCTAAAATCCATATGAATGTGTGGAAAAAAACAAACCCCCTGTCCAAGGGAAAGTGAAAAGACTTACCCACACGAAGAGTGGCCTGACTGGAAATTGGATAGGACAGAAATTAAAACGTGCATCTAGTAACAGCGGGCGTTGATATCGCTACTCGTTTTGAATTCAGATTAACATTGCGAAAGTGCCTTTGATTACAGACCGCGATGCGAATCTCTATCTCTGCGATCGCATGCAGTCATTTTTAATGTGCACAAGAAACAGCGCAGCGGGGCAAGTAATAATTTTATGCTAGGGTGTTGACTTAAGGCAACAAATGTCCAGGTCGATATTTTAAGTTTTACGAGCGATTTCAGTTGCGATTTGTGAGTAACACGTTTCTTTTTTTGCAGATTTTAAATCGCTCGGCCAAGTCGGAAATGATTGCTTAAATTGACAGGTAAATATGAACAAATTGGTTGCAAATTGATGTAGATTTGGTTGGTACATAGCTCTGGGTCATACCACAGAAAACTAACGTTGAGAGCAAGTGATTTAAGATTGTGGCTCGGATAGGAACTGAGGGACTATGCATATTTTTCAAGGCAAACTTCAATCACTTAGGACAATTTTTTGAAACTGATAAGGTGCACTTAAAGCTAAAAAATAATTGCGAAGCCATGGTGAGATGAGGTAGGCCTATAGGTGAAACAAGCGACAGTCCTGGAGGAACAGCTGGTTGAGGATGAGTTGCTGCAGACGAAGGACTGCTGAACATCATTAGTTTCATATAAAGCATCGTAGTAAACGTATAGGGCGAGTTTAATTCATTGGGTGGAGATGGGTCAGTAGATGAGTACAGTGCAGAGACCTATGATGATGTAAATCAGTGCTTAGGGAGATATGTTGCCGAAAAGCAAAGTTATACCGGTTAAACTAGGATGCCAACGAGCCAAAGGTGGTCGGCAACTTTCTAGCAGTATAAGTATAACATGTATCCCACTTTTAAAAAAATACACATTTCATCAGTTTATAGTTAAGTAAAGGGTGTCCCATTCACGTAAAATATAATTTTGATAGAAAATACATATTTTTAATTAGAAAGGTTACATTTTTTATTGATTAATAGAGTATACATATTGGGGTTATGTATGGAAATGCACATCGGACACGCCCGCCACGGCTTTGCTGGCATGTACGTACTCTTTTATTGAAATTTTCTATTACCGTTTCTCATAAATGTGGCTGAATTTCATTAATACACATCCCAATTTCCTCGTTGGTGGTAGTGGGCTTGTTTCCTAGGACTTTGACTTCAAAAAAACCCAAAAGAAAAAAGTCCAATGGTCCGATAATACCTCCAGCCCAAAATCCGCACCAAACAGTTAAGCGTTGTGGATGCATTTGTTATTCAACAAATACATGCGACAATTTCGACGATTAACGAAGCCATCAAGCATCAAGATGAAAATATTTTGTTCGAAAATTGCGGACTGTAGCTGACAAACCTTAATTTTATTTTTTTTAAATATTGCTCAACGATGCACATGCGTTGTTCTTTCGCATAGCGCTGCATTTTTACTAAACCCGAACTGTCGGTTGTCTATTGTCATTTTCTTTTTTGCGTTGGCATCACTGTGCTATTAAATGCAGCAAAATTAAAATTTTGCGTCAGTTATGGGACACCCTATAGTCCTATAGACCATAGACAAACCATACGAGACCCCCAACTCACAATCCTCTTGCCGCTGGCCCCCTCAGTTTTTTTTTCAAATTCGCCATTTTGTTTTCCTATCGGTGTTATGTCAAAAAAGAATCCGTGTGACATGCAAAAACATACAAAAAATGCAAAAATAAATGCTGCCAACCTCGGCAACCATGGGGAAATGTGAAAGAGTTCGGGAATTGCACATTTTTATATTACTGAATGCCATTGGTTAGTTATTATAAATTGTTAAAAGGCGAATAATTTGATTTGTTTGGTTAGTAGAACTATCTAAAGTTGATGTTCTATTTACTAGAAACATATTAGGACGAACATGGTTGTGTATTTTCCGCTTTTGGATATCATTAACTTCGATTTCGTGTGTACATTTTTCTTAAATAATGAAGAAAATTTGCTCAAAATGTTTTCATTTTTCCTCAACCAATCTACATTGTTAATTTTTCATGAACATTTTAAGAAAATGTGCACTTATTCCCAAAAAAAAATATTATCCACACGTAACGAACAATTTCAAATTAAACGGATCAAATTCTATGAACTCTGCCAGCAACTTTGCCCACAGCGGAAGTGTCTCATATCTCCTGGTAGTGTGTTGGTGAGCAGAATTTTTGAAGTTTCGTGACATTTGTCAATACGATTTTCTATGTAAGAATACTAGCGCACCAGATGTGTACACTCCATAAAAAATATAGCTTGTAGGCTAAGTAAAGGGAAATCGGCCGGAGTTGGTGGTCTCAGTATTGTCTCTGCTATAGACTATAGACCAGTCCTAGTTAGTTTGTTATTTACAATCGACATTTGGGGGGAAACTGTTAATCGGTTACTTTGAACAGAGTTTTCAAAAAAAAAAGGCTCACAAAAAGTTCATTGTCCAATCATTTTCTGTTGAACTTCTCTAAGCATGGCTACCTGTTAATTCACGTGCGCATGCGATTTAGTAAAAGAGAAACTGATGAGTGATGCTAACTAAGGCTTTTTCATGCCTTTTAGGCATTATTTCAATAGATAAGGCTTTAAAGCTTGTTTTGTTTTTAAAGAGGCATCTTTTTTTATTTAAAATATTTTTCTAAATTTTTTACGAACATCTGATGGACTAAAACTGTGTTTGTTTTGTTCCTTCTTATGTAAGCGGAATAATTATGCCTCGCAAATTTTAGTAGAACATACTCAGTTCTTAAGTAGTTGGTAGCACTATAGCGCTGTCATTTTGGCAGCTCGGGCATACGAGTAGTGTGTTCGAGATTGACGTATGTCCGAGTTCGCTCGATAAATTAAGCACGGTATTATTAATAATGTCGGTTTTTACATATATGAAACTAAAAAGTCATAAATTTTGTTCCTAATAAGAATTTCTTCTTTGATTTATAATTTAAGTTTATTTTTGTAAATATAAGTTGTTTTGAGTTATTGTTCCAGTTTACCTAAAAAAATTACTTTAGGCATTATTTTATTGAAAAGGGCATCTTTTTTTTCTCAAGCTAGGCATTTTTTCGTCAAAATTGGTTGGCAACGCCCCAGAACATTCAAAACTTCTCAACTAATTACCATGAAGGAGAAAATCCAATTTGATTTAAAAACGCATTTTATTATAAAAAATTCAAAACGATCAGCGTTCCTAATAGCCAGTCACCTAACAATAGGAATAGAAAATCGCCAGCCCACTTCTATCGAAGAACTGTTTTCATTGTTGACTTTCTGTTTCTATCACAATAATGCGTCTCTAATTTGGCATAGCAAAGCTGCGGCTGCCAACATTTATTGCCCCACAAGTTCGCAAATGAAAATTTATGTGTTCCACTTCTGCGAACGACGACGACTCATCCGCATCCATCGCCCATCGTGCACACTGTAACTTTCACACGACATTAAGTTATCAACTTGGCAAAACAAACAGCGAAAAAAAAATAAAAACAAAAAAAAGACTCGACAAATTCTCTGACATATTTGCATTATTTGTTTCCAAAACACAGCGCACGATCACACGCAATCATCCAGATATCGCATTCTGTTGTATTGTATGGCCACAACCTGTTAACCCAAGTCAATGGTGTACACTTGATCCCCTGCGCTTTCTCAGCACCACCGCGCCGATATCTCATATAGGAACGAACCTGTCTGCGTTGTCGAATCGGATCCCCTCTGCAAATGTCGGCAGTTAGCACACGATTATCTTCGTTTTTGTTTTGACTATCTCTTTTGGAGTTGCTACAGCCAGCACCAGCACCGTCATCGTCATCCTACCTGTGCTTCGGTTGTGTTGTGTATCTTTGTATCTACAACTTTGGGCGAACGCCATGCTCGCAGCTCGCTCCTCCATGCACTTCCACTCCACCAGCCAGTGCCACCACTTGGTCGAGTCTTCTCGTTTGACTGGGCGCAGCGGACTCTCTGGCATTCCACTCGTTTCAGTCGATTCTCGAACGTGGCCGTGTGTGGAGAAAACCGAAAACCGATCGTGTGTTGATCCGTGCTTCTTTCTGAGCAAGATCGTGTGCGGTGTTTTATCGAGTGTTGTGTCCATTTCTCATGCGATCGCTACGCATGTACAAAATAATAAATAATGTCAAACGCGACATATAACCAAAACAAGCCTGTTCCCCGGAGGGCCACATTGTTGGCCTGTAAACATTGGTGGAAGGTGTGTTTCGTGCACAGCGATCAGTTGAAATTGTTCCAAAAAATCTACGGCAAGCCATCGGACATGGCGATATGTGATAGCAAGTCGCAAAGTGAAAGCACCTCTTATCACGGTGGCGGCATGGCCCAGACGCCGTCTCTGTTCCCAAAGAATATGCCCAGCATTCGGCGAAAGGGTAAGGCCGGTGTCAAAGGTGGGAACTCGCAGTCGTCGCTGTCGTCTCAGTCGCCACGAAATTCGCCCAGATCGGTTAAGTCGCGAAGTCATCGCCACAGGCGGTCCCACAGTGCAACGAGCAGCAACAATAGTCGGGCTAACAGTCGCTCTAACAGTCGTTCGAATAGCCGGCCCAGTAGCAGGGGCAGCTGTTCGGAGGAGATCGTTCCAAATGCCAAAGTTGCCGTTTTAGACGACACATTCCTGTCGTCGGGTGTGTCCTGTTCGGGAGAAACTCATTCGGACCAAAGCGTGTGTAATGAAGATGCCCCCTGGCCGCTGCATAGTGATGTCATTAGTACGGATTGCACCTTGGTGGCGGTGGAAAAGACGGACCAAATTAAAATCGCTGTTAGCCGCGTTCGAAGTGTGGCCGTGGACAAGAGCGATCAATTGCGCGCATGCGACAGAAGTATACCATTCGAGGAATACGATCTGCGGAATTTGTTTGTGCGGCGTAACCGGAGCGCCCTATGGGTGCAAACGAATCTGAATATGAGCCTGAACGACGCCGACTTGCAGCTAAGTGATATTGAGGAGCTAATGGCAACGGTCAACGGTCTGCAACAGTGTGGATTAGTTGCAGACAATTTTGCTGATGATCAGTGGTAAGTCGATCGATTGTCCAAAATGAATTCTTTGGGCATGATTAGTAGTTGTTGGGGTGGGTCATTTTAAAATGCTGTGTTAATTTGAAAAAGTGTAGTCATTGAACGACAGGGGCCTGTCAATTATGAGGGTCAGAAATTTCACTTATTTCATCTATGATACCCTCTTAATGAATACGAATGAACAGTCTCTATTTGCGTAGGAACTCTTGGCTGTGATTGTGTCGATGGCAGTTGTCGGCCATTTGAACTGAGTGTTCAGCCGGACTTACTCCTACTTTTATCTTAAATGGTAAGCAGCAGATCGTGGTTGTTAGTTCTGCACTTAAATAAGTTCAGTGCTCGGGAATTGTGTTTCCAAAATTGTTTAACCTATGGACTTGTAATTTTGCGCCATAGGTTGAAGCCTAACCTTTTCAGGCATGCTTTTCATCTGTCTGATATAAACCAAGGCTGATTTTTGAGGATGTATATTGTATATCCAAGTGGTGAGCAACTTAAATAAAATTCCAAAAATGTATATATAGAAATATATGCTCCAGGATGATTTTCTAATAATCGCTTGAAGCGTAGCTTGGAGATACACATCTTTTTAGTGAAAATTAGAGGCACTCGAGTATTAAATTCAAACTCAACGGAACTGTACGAGCGATTATGTCAAACGGAACCAAACGAATGAAGCTAAGAAGTGATAAAAGGTCCTGTCTTTAGATGGTTTATATTTTAATCATTCACAATACATGCCGTCAATCGTTAGCTAAGCTTACTACTCAAATTTAGACTTGCCAGTAGCATAGGATTTCTTCATTTTTACACTGTAAGAAAGTGCGGCATATGACGCCCAATGAAAACACCGGCATGAAAACCGCACCAAATAGTGACTTTTTGCGGATGAAGTTCTATTTTATGAAGCACCTGAAGGTTCACCTGGCCATGTAAAGCATATTTTGCTTATTGACGAAGCCGTTTAACTAAAAATGCGCTTCATCGCTGAAGATCATTTTGCAATGAAATTCTTCTTAATGTTGTGACCACCGACTCGTAGTTTCGGTTGTAAATTTAAATTATTTGTAAACGTTGTTGGTTCGTGTACTTCCCCATGATGAAAATGAAAATAAGGGTGCTTTCACACTGAAAGTTTGAAGTTGTCAAGTCGCTAATGAAAGACCCTCTACATACCCACTTTTTTGGGAATTGGGGGAAGTGGTTTGATTTTCTTAAACAAAAAAATATCTTCAAAAGCAGCATTTTAAAAATAAAATTTGTATAAGAAAACACTACAAAATTCAAAAATTAAATAAATTAACGTCATTAAGCAAAACTATGTCATAAGATCTAAATTTAAATAGAAGCTCGTGTCAAGACTGAGAGATATATCGACTCAATCTTTTACTTAAAAAAGTAAAAAACCCGCTCAATCTGCATATAATATGTGTTTTTTTTAAGTCAGTTGTGAATCCATGAGAAATGTCAGAACGGTCAAATATCGAATTGGTCTGAAAATACTGTTTATTTTTTTGTTTCCTGCCTCTCACTTCTGCCAAACTTTGTACAGAAGGAAATTTGACTTAGATGTTCCTTGCCTGTGTTGCGTCAAGACCAACTTTTCCCGCTTAATAATGGGAGTGGCCCCTGACAATTTCATGGGCTTGTCTACGTTTTATTTGATGTGTGGTTTGAGTGCTAACATCCTTATTTAGAGATTCTTAATGACAGTTGTTGTGCATTCTGCTTCTTATCATAAAAATAGCCAATTCACTGATTAGAATAATAGAAAAGTCCACTCTATTTTTTGTAAACCCATGTCAGGGCAAAGAGTTCCTCTATTCACACTTGCTGTTGGTTTTTTCGCGCACTCGGCATCATAAGCATTCGCGTAAAAATTGTAAAAGTTATGATCGAAAAGATAAAAGAAAACACAGTTTTCAAATTAACGAGCAACAAGTAATTCCACTCTTGCCACTAAATGGCAGGCGAATTTCTTTGGACTAATAAACAGCATTTGACGGAACTGTTGATTTTTAGATGTTTCGAAAACCCAGAAAAATGACTGCATTTACAATATACGAAAAGCCATTCGTCCCATTTGTTGGTTTGAGCTTTTACTTTCAGTACGAATGAAGGGAGTTACTACTTTTGCCGAATATGAACGGCTGAAAGCATTTCCGGAACATTTGCACTTTTGTACTTTTCTTTTTTTTTAAACTTAAGACCTCTCTTTATATACCGATACTACATAAATACTGACCCACTGAGTGTTGAGTGATTAGCTGAGTCGGTCTTTAGGAGGCTTACAGCCCGATTCTGCCGTTGTGAGGACTCACAAGTCACAAGCTCTTGTGCGGTTGATTCCATTAATTTTTCGTATTCTCCGATAATGCTCACAACAAACCTCACGACAAATTCACCTCACAATGGTTAGATTACTATCACTTCAATTTTGTGGGATCTGAGAGCGGAATATTATATCTACACCATTAATTGAATAAAGGAAAACAAATTTATAAAGAAAATATGCGAAATATTGACACTGAAATGTTTAAGAAACGAAGAAAATAAAATACAAACGACATTTGTCTAAATCAAAATTTCCACATTCCTCAGTTTTTTTCATACAAATATCAATTTTCCCCGAAGAGCTAATAAATGTAGCGTAAAAGGCCAGGTTTGGGTCTTTAAATGCTTGGAAAGAGGGAAACAATGCCATCAAACACAAATATTGTCATTTATGAGCCGTTTATGACAGGTTTTCTTTTTTGTGACTTGCTCCATTGAAAATCAAAATTTCGATTGTTTTTGTGAGCCTTACAAGTTGTGAGTGTGCTGCCGGAATTCGAAAACCTCACAAAAATAAAAATTCACCTCTCCTTGTGAGGATTTTGTGACTAGTGAGATATCAGTGAGGTTTGCCAGAATCGGGCTGTTAAGCACATTTTAGCACAAAATTTAAAAATTTTGCTAGATAAACTATGCGCACGAAAATGTCTGCACGAATTTTCCAAACATAACTTCACCCAGAGTTTGGCAGAATGGCAGATCTTAAAAAAAGTTGTAAATTTGTCATTGAGGCGATGGGCTTTTGGGAAAGTTGTGGATGTGAACCAACTGTTTTTTTTTCTAAATTGCTAAAAGTAAACACTCTGTTCAATATTTTTTTTAAAATTTATTACATTTTTTAAAATTGTTAGCCGAGGTGTAAGACTTTCAACAGAAAGTGATAGAATACTGTTAACTCAAGTGGTATATGCGTATTCCATGGCTTAGAGCTCTATTTTCCGACCTCTGCGATACGTATTGCTAAAAAGCTGTAGCAACAATTATAGTGCATATCATATTCCTAACATCTGAAGAAGGCAAAAAATCGGTTGTCATGACTCTGTAACGCTTTTGTTGACCATACCGATGTTGCCATCTTCATTTCGGGAGAAAAATGCGCCAATAATGGCGGCGTGTCATCATTATTCTAGCTTGGATCGATCCATCTCATAGCCCGGAGATATTTAAACTTTAAAGTATCATGCACTTAAAATAGACACCACATCCTGATTAAGCGTTTCTTTAGACGATTATTGTCGAAATAAAAGACTTAAACGCTAGCTAAAGTTGACTCAGGGATGGAAAATTCCATTGGTGCTGAAAACTGTTCCAAGATTGAACTGAAATGAAGCAAATTGTAAGAAAACAATTTTTCGTATAAAAAAGTGAATTCAAAATATTTTATATTCAAAAACATGAACAAAAATAAATAAAAATAAACATTAAAATGACTTCAAAACAAAATTATACATCCCCACATTTTTTTTTAAAGATACAGATAGATAAATTGTATCGAATTAAGGCAAATTGTACTTTCGTACTCGACCAAACTCATATGTATCGAATTCGATACAATTGTATCGACTTTTTCATCCCCGATAGGAGTAGCATCCATTAAGTCTTCACAAATGTAATACAACTGATCCATATTCGAAATGAAATCGTTCAGAAAATTGTTTATTAAATTTGACAAACTAATTTTCGAAAACAATTTCGTACCCTGACCCAGATGATTGTATTCAATGTGATTCCCTCTCAGCAAGTGACGACGAACTGGTTACTTTGAGTTGAACAGCCATCTGTTCTCTAAATTTACAAACTTTCAAAGCGTCACTCAGTTGAATATATTTTTCCTAAGAAATCTTCTTAGAGCAGAGAAAAATAAAAACATAGAAAAATATTTAAAACAACCTCAAAGAGAACAACATAAAAGAATTTCAAAAAGGATCATTAATTCTACCTCTTTATAAAAAATTGTATTAAATTTTAAGAAATGTATCCCCAAATTTAAGTAAAAGAAACGCGCGCGCTCTCGGACTTTTAAATTTCTTGCAACATTATTCCAAGTAAAGAACTGCGCCAAGTCCTCTCCAACCGTTCCACGCCCCGTTCCATAGACCTCAACCTACAGTTAAACTGATGTTTTTACGAGCAAAAAAAAGAGAACAAACCAATCCTAAACTAAAGGATCAATCCGAGACAACTCTTAAGGAAACAACTCGTTAAGATTCCATATTCGGTCAGCGGTCATTCAACAGTGGGATCACGTATACGCCGCAAGAGTGCGTCCACAAAGTTTCCTTATAGACTAATCAATCAAACGTGGAGTGCTCTTCGAAATCTGTATGAATTTTCATCTCAAACCTATTTGCCGTATCGCGTGGATGGATCCTTTTAATTACAGCCAGAGCGAGCCACATCAGTGTACCTACCAATCAAAGTTATCATGTATGCAATTGAAGCAGGAAAACGGGAATGCCAATCGAATCAATATTTCTAGACTAATTGCCGCACTAGATTGCGTCTGCACTCAATTGGAAATTGAATAAAAAAAAAATGGGATGCATTAACCGGATTTCTTTCGACTGTCTGTCGAAGTTGCAGCATATGAAGTGCGGGATCGCTTCACAGTTGCAAACTTATTTGGGAAAGTTTGTCGATGAGTTCTTCAAACCACTGAATCCGCGTGGTTTCACATTGAACTCGCAATTCAGGGGCGCAACATCGATTTGAAAACAAACCACGCAGCTAACCTCAATCAAGGTGTATATCTGTTAAGTGAACGTCGATTTTCCATCGGGCAACGCTGCATCTAAGGCGAGCAAGTGCAATCGGATTTGGGTCTCGACGCCAACCAGACACGCCAGACGGTATTCGATTTGCGCATTCATTACCAAACCACACCTCTGCAAATGCTGCCCACTGGAACCCGAAAAACCACGTATCTTTCACGTTCACCAAGGTTGATTAGTTTCAACAAAATTATCGATAGCCCGTCATCTTCACAGCACGCACATGCGGCAGAGTTTAATCGCCGCCGCATTCTGCTGTTCATTTCTTACATATTTTTTACCTCACGGTGTTAATTTTACCAAAACAAAATATAAATTCAAAAGTTTTATCTATGAAATTACAATCTGTCCAAACAACAATGCATCGGTACGGTAGTGCTGCTGCTGCTGCTGCTGCTGCTGGTAGTGAGTGATACACGGGACGTTAAGTAGAAATCGGTGTTGATGCCATTAGTTTTCTCTAATTGGCGTGTTTTTAACAGCTGTACGCGCACATTTCGGTACACAAATTTCACACTCAAAATATTTTTCGATCTTATTTGTTCCCTGTTCAAATGCGCTCGGTTCTGGACTGAATAACAAACCACCAACACCAAGTATGGTATGGAGAAGATAACAATTAGTGATGGCTGATGGACATGGTGGAGGCTTTGCTGCACTGCGAACGCGGGCTAACGTGTTTTTAAATTCAGTTTTGTGTGTGATTTGAGAAATGCTATTAACTTCTGGATAGTGTGTAATTGGCTTTTTCTTGTTTGTTAATCAATCAAAGAGCAAGGTGGAGGAGGGAGCGATGAACACTGGGATATCCCCGTGGAGTTGTAATCGCTTGAACTGTAATTGCGGGGTATGATGAATCAATTTTCAATAAGTCGGCCCTATTGAGGTGCATTTTTGGGAAAGAATTCTTGAAGGCAGTTACACATATCTACCTGCATTGGACCGGAACTAATTTTAAAGTTACTTTAGCGATCAAGGCGGAACCATTCAGCAGGCGGTCTGTACCTCTCGTAATTTTTCAGAGGATTACCTCCAGAACAAACAACTTAAAGCACGAATTACGAGCTGAAAGCTGAACCCGTAGGTCATTTTCCACAAATGTAATGAAAGCTGATGATAGTCGGCCAGAATTTAACTCATTCCGGTCATCAGAATTTTAAGAACGATATCGTCCGGGCGATCATTATGCATACGGAATCTAAAATAAAGTAAAACAAGTAAAAGTGTTATCATCGGCCTGGTCGATACTTTGATACCCTCCACTGCATACAAGTCATGCAAAGTTTTAGGCATGTGAGGTAGTACGTAATGACATTGAACAACAGACAGAGAACAACATGGGCCTAATATTGATTTTGTATGGGAGGTACCAGAGCTACTTGACCGACATAGTCCATTTTTAATACCAACTTGACGACAATAAAAATGGATCCTCTCACAAAATTTAACTAACCTCGGTGGATTCTTTTCGACGCTATCGTACTTTCAACATGTGTTTTCTAATATTGGTTTTGTATGGAAGGTACCAGAACTACTTGACCGACATAGCCCATTTTTAATATCAACTTGACGACAATAAAAATGAGTCCTCTCACAAAATTTAACTAACCTCGGTGGATTCTTTTCGACGCTATCGTACTTTCAACATGTGTTTTCTAATATTGGTTTTGTATGGAAGGTACCAGAACTACTTGACCTACGTAGCCCATTTTTAATACCAACCTAACGACGATAAGAATAAGTCCTTTCACCAAAGTTGATTCACCTAGGTTGATTCCTTTGGACGCTATCATGTTTTTAACAGACAGAGAGACACATGGGTATAATATTTATTTTGTATGGGAGGTATCGGAACCACTTGACCGACATAGCCCATTTTCAATACCAACCTGACGACGATAAAAAGAAGTCCTTTCACCAAATTTCATTCGCCTATGTCAATTCCTTTGGGCGCTATCGTGCTTTCAGACAGACAGACAGACGGACAGACAGATAGACAGACGGACATGGCTGAATCGATTCAGAATGTGATCCTGAGTTTTTTATTTTTGGAACGAATGGAAGGGATCTACAATTTTATGCCGAGTCCAAGCGGCCAATTGAGAAGCTCTTTCATGACGGTTATACTCTCAGATTTTTATCAGACGTTACCGAGAGGTGGCGCAGTGGAAAAAAACCTTATGTTGGAATTTGGGTTTTTTTTCCGGGACTCGAACCAGCGACCCCTCGCTGAGTAGTCCAACACACTAACCAATATATATTATCGAGGCTACTGTATATTATCGAGGATTATTTTCTGTGAATATATTCATGGACAATGGTAAGTTTCGAGACTTAGAGACGCCCCCTAGGAGCACGGCGACGAAGGCAGAATATTTGCTCGCCAAGAAATGGCATAGGAGAAAAAATAAGTTTTTTAAACTCATTTTTACATTTTTTTTAGTTTCGACTCTTAATTTTAGTAGTCCACAGTGGCTACATTCTCCATACATTCGCAACTGTGAGCTTCCGTAAATTTAAAGTCGAGACTAAAATTTGTTATTAGTACGGCGCAGTGTGTTTGTGTGTCAACAAGAACAGAAGTGTCAACCTGTCAAGCAATGGATGTTTTTTTGTCCGTTTTAATGTATTAAATCAACAAATTTGGGACACGGGCTGGGAAAAGTCAAATTTGTAGTCAGAAGCATAAAAGGGGAGATAGAGTAAAGTGTTCATCTTAGGAATTCCTAAGGGCGCTGTCCGCTTTGGAGATTTCACTATACTGGAGTTTGCCCGGTAGTGGGAATTCCCACTTGAATTGTGGGAACTTGTGACTTATACACAAGATATTGGGAAATCAATTACACACAGCATTGATTCTCTGCGCAGTCTTTACAACAACGAACTCAAGCGAATGTGTTGTGTTTAAGGCAGTGAAAGTGGTTCTTAGCTTTTTGTCTTCCCCTCTTTATATTTAAGATTTTGAATACGATAAATTGTTGACACCTTGTACTAGTCACCAACTATCTGACGTCGATTTGTAGCGCCGGACTCTAAGCGGGTTAAACTATCTCAATACATGGGGATCGAATTAGCAGCTCATGCCAGAGGGACTTACTTTGTATTGTACCTTCGAAGCACTTGTCGTTGTCAGCCTTTAAAGTTTCGCAGAATAAGACGGTTTTTTTTCAGGGTAACAATAGCTCAATATTTGCGGTGCTACTTTTCAGCGCCTAGTGTAATCGTCAGCAACGGTGTAAAACGAGCAACTAGAGCTCGTTCGATCTCCTACCGCCTCCAACTTCAGGCTTTGCTTGAACAGAGCTAAGAGCTGAATAAAAGGCCTGCAAATTTACGTCGTATGAGTTCAGCTCAAAATTGCCTTGATGCCCTCAGACTACCCAGACTGAGCTTATTAGTCACTGAGAAAGGCTGGAAATATGAATTTTCAGTCATTCACTGATTTTAATGGCATTTTATTAAAAAGTTCAAATAATTATTTTATTCTATTTTTCTGTAGAACAGTAGAAGAAGAAGCTCCAACGAATGGATGGGTTTTAGGTACGTTTATTTTTCAGTCGACAACTTTATCATTCTGCAAATTTCAGCTGCTTAAGTCGTGGTGAAAATTGCCGCCGGCCAACATAATACATAAGAAAAGGACATTGCAATCGGAACCGAACGGATTTATCATCATATATATCAGAAAATTGTTAAAGGTATGTGGAAATATATTTTCGAATTGCGCGGCAGCTTTAAGTTTTAGGTAGAAATAGCCCTAAAGCTAAATATTCAAGGTTCTTATTTACCTTAGCACCTTCTTACGGAAGGAACATTCTTGTCTCCGAGCAAAAGCCGTAATAAGCCCTTGGTGAGCTGAAAGTTCTTCAGAATAACACCGCATAAAAGATATGCAATTGTGCATACACCTCAAACCATTTTTGAACATTTAGGGCCAACGCAGCTACCTTGTAAAATGAAACAAAATAATAAAATTGAAGGTTATTAGGATTTTTGTGAATTTCTAGACGCCGAGGTCTTTTCAACTAAGTGAAGTTTCCTTAAACCTATCGAGTGTTTAAAATAAAGAAAGTCGTATCAACGGTTTGTTCAACGCTCCTTCAGCGCGATTGACGTATGGAGGTGTGGAGGTCGGACATGGGCCAACTCATACTCCCGCGGTCTTCGACTAACTAAACTCGCTCCAGTTGTAGACTCTTAAAAGTTTGAGGTCCCTTTCTACCTAAATGCGTGACAGGCCTAATTCGACTATGTAATTGTCCGGCATTAGAATTAAAGACCCATTGCCTATATACATAGCGCTAATTGTCTTTTAAAGTCCTTGGATCACAAAATGTGCTGCTAAATCTCGCCTAATAAATGTCTGGCAACCGAAAGTTTACCCTCAAGAGTACTTCATGCTACCGCTACCAAACCTCTGTCCAACTAAGCAGGACTGGGGCAATGAGGGTCCTAAAAATATGTTAACTGTATCTTAACGGGCCTTACTCAACTGCGATCTTGAGAACTGCTGTGGTCGAGGTGTTGTGAAATTTTGAAGTTCGTCATATGGTTGTATCTTGCTATCACAAATATCCGTGGAAGAAGTTTCCTTCCAATTTAACATAAACATCTCTCATGCTTATCATCCAACATTCGGAGAGCTGAGAAATAAGGCTTCTCTTAATCGTTCATTTCATCCTTCAAGTCGGTAGTTTTGGATACAATTGTCAAACTGAAGTGGCGGTCATTTGTGTATTTTAAGTTAGCTTTCGGGTAGGTGAGCTAATTAACAACCAATTTTGCCTGTCGTTCCATAACTGGCAAAGCCTCAAAGCCTCTACTATTGCCAACTTGAGCCGACTGATGAAGTGGATATTGACCGCATACCTTTGGCAGCTGGGAGCTGGCTGGATCTGTTAAAGACAGTCGTTCTGCTTCTTGACGAGGTTAAAGAAGTCAGTTGATGGCGCACCTAGGCACCTGATGCTGAGTCTCGACTTAAAATTCATTGGATTTTTCTAAAACTTGAGTCTATGTGAAAATGTTGTCAATATGACGGACTTTTATCCGACTACAAACATATATTAAGCAGACGTATTTGCTCATCATCTCCCTCTACCTTAAATGCTAGTAGTAGTAGTCCGTCATGTATTCCCGTTGGTCTTTAGTTTGGACAAAACTGTTTTGCTTTTCGTCCCAGTTTACAAGTCCACTGAGGTGTGTCTGTTCATATTCTCAACACCAACTGTGACTTTGTTCTCTTTACAAGTATCTGTTCTGGTCATAATATGTAACTTGACATGTTCTTTTTGACATTTAGTGCAACTTTTGCTGTTCCTGGAGTGGCAGCTCTCTTTCTTTTGCTCCGGAACCGCATCGACTTATCCCCTTTCCTTCTCCAATAGACGCTGTTGTCACAGATCTTTGCCTTTCAATTGTCTGGCAATGTTCCCCTTGGCCAATTGATCGTGTGCGAGGAAGTTCATTTAAGACATTTTAATAGCCAGTTCATAATGGATCGCCAAATTGTTTATCAATCAAATCAGTTTAGGAAATCGCAAGGCCAACAAGTGGTTTCTTTGAAAACAGCTTAAAATCCAATCAAACTCTTTGTCATTCATATGAGTCCTGCCATATCATTCAGGGCTGGAATCGGCTAAGGTGATAGTTGATTGTCGTTTTTGATTATTAACTCTTCTTTGCTCTGCGTAAAGCGATCACTAAAAAGTGATTATGATTATTGGCAGCACTTAGAGTTTTAAACATCACTTCCTTGCCGACGCTGTCATTCCGAGCAGCTGATGTGTGTTTCTTTTTTCTTGTGAAAAATGTAAGTGAATCTGAGAATAATATTATGTTCACAAATAATTACAATAAAAAAAAGTATACGCACAATAAAAATTCTCTGAAAAAAAAGCATTGCCAAAACCAACCCAAACACATCTTTTGATAAGCGAAAGGTTCTAAAAAATCTAAAATAAATACGCAATAATAAATACTACCAACCAAAAATTAATATTTATAAATATGCATTCTTACATCGCGTTTGGAAGTTCCGAGATATTTGCTTTATTTCTCAGGTTACTTCTCAATAGTTGGACATTTTTGTAATTATTTTTCTCATTTGTGTAGAAAAGTTCCAAAAGTAAACATTGCACTTCAAGAATTTTCAAATTTCGCTTTAAGTTTTTTATTTTAATTTATTTAATATGTATATTGTTTCTTCTTCACTAAATTATTTAATTTATTTGGAGTTGAAGCCGAGGTGCATCCCTATGAAAATGACACAAATGTATGAAAGCGACACCTAAATAGCTGTCACATGAAAATGATTGTCAATTTGATAATCACCTTCACGGAAAGAATTTTAGGATCAAATCAAGAAAAATAAGCGCAGAATCACGAAAAGTTTGTCCAGTTTTAGAGCTTCGCTAAGGATTTACTAATCCACGACTTTTTATTCGCAATTCTAGAAACAACAACACTTTTCATTATCAATAATGCGATCAAACGAGAAAAACATACTGCCATAACCGATCGCAATTTGACACAAATAATTATCAATTTGATATTACATGGATTGTAAATTGCAAAAACAATTCGTAAATTACCACTTTTCTGTTGTAAATTACGATTCCCTCCCTTAGCAAATTACAACTATTTAGTCTTGAATTGCAACTAAATAGTGTTGATTTGCGAACTAGTAACAGGAGTAGATTTACTACTTCAGAAGTTGCAATTTACAAATTTTCAATCTCAAATTGCAACTTATTTTTATCATTTTTCAATTCATATTTTGCAATTTACGATTCTCGAGTGGTGATTCGAGGCATCACCGTATTAAATTGAAAATGTTTTATCGTGAAATTAGAAAACTTTATTCTTAATTTACAACTTATATCTTGTAATTTACAAATTTTCGAATACATAATATTTATAGTCGTATTCTTCCTGATATCCAAGAAAATCATACGGCGCCATATCGTACGGAGACAACGGGATTTGTCTGGGATGGTTTTTTGGTCTATGCTGAAATTTAAAATGCAAACAAAATATTTAGATGAACTTGACATTGATACGAACCTTTACAATTTTAGAATCCATTCCAATTACTTCTTTTCTAATAGCGAGATGTACATTCTAAAAAAAAAATACAGATTTATATGGGTTTTTGCAATTATTCAATAGGTACTTACAAAATATATTCCAGAATGCTTTATAATTAGTAGTACACTTACTATCCATACGAATTAGTTAAACAATCCGACTGCTTCAAGCAAAGATTGAATACCGACTGCCTGTCTCTGCAAAGACGCGCAACGTGCACAATGAAGATTTGGCTTCATGGTTGCAGCTGTCTATACCACATACATGCATTCATCCATAAAAAGAAAGGATTTAAAAGGATTTAGGTACATGGAGTATGGACTGTGCATAAAAAAATTCCACACATTAGGTAGTTGATTCATGGAAATTACAAAAAATATTTTCCAATTTACGACTTCTCTACGTCAATATACGTTTTCATTTTCATGTGTTAAATTATTACAAGATTTTATTGATTCATCATTCAGAGTTGGTAAATCACCAAATATTTTTCGCAATTTGAGATTGTGAAGTGGTGTTTGAGAAATTGACCTATTAGAGTGGTAAATCGCGCCAAACAATCTCGCAAATCACCACAATTAAAAGAAGCTCGAATTGATACTTCTAATCGTCAATTTCAACAAACAGAATTTGGTATTCTCTGCCGTTTTCAATGTCAAATTACCTATTTTTGTATCAATCCATGAAAACTTCGTTGTGATTTGCGAGAAATATATAATTCGTAAATTGCAATTCAAAATTTTGCAATTGGTGATTTCAATTCTTTCCGTGATTGAGTGGACGTAAAGCTATGATTTCGATTGTCAACTATCACCTTAGCCGATTTCTCCCCAGAGCTGCTTCCTTTTCCTACAAGTGCCTCCATCTTTCCAGCTAGACTGCAATATAGGAGAAACATTTTACCATCCCAGCCTATGTTTGACTTGTTTGCAATAGGCCACAACCACCAACGCATTCCAAGTCAGATTTGTAATTCGGCTCCCCTTCACTTAGGCCAGCGGTCTGAGCCGAACGCAACCATATAGCCCAGACAGACCACAGTTCCCAATTTCCTGCGCGCGGATTTTTGCATTCTACATCGCCAAATTACATCCATCTTCCATTTCAATTACTGAATATTCGGTTCGAAAATTGCCGGACCACAAGAAACCGCACTCGCTACGTGATCGATGGTGGAACAGCACTCTCCCCGTCCGCACGAGTCGGAGTCGGAGTCGGAGGCACAAGCAATCAAAATACCAATGGAGGTCAGACGATACATTGATCTGCGGTTCCCCATCGCCGCATCCACCACTGCGCGGCAACAGGATTTAAACCTCGCCAACCAACCGCATTTTCTTCGAAAGTGTGAAAATCGAATATTAAATTTTAGGATATGCCTTTAAGAGAGCGGAACAAAAAAAAAAACCCCAAAACACGGCGACGCTATCCGTGAACATGTCCACGCAGGTGCTAATTTCCATCGGCAACTTGATTTCAAAATGAAAACATAAAACTTTGCACCAAGAGCACGATCGTAAATTGCAAGTGTCGCCGTAATAGCAGACCACTTAGGTAGCAGGATATGTCGTGTCGATACCCATACCCATAGCGCCTAAGGGCGCGTTTTGTATACGGCAACCCCACCTCCGATGACGATTCGGGGGGCTAATTTGTGTACCATCTACATAACATGCAGCGGATGATAATAATTTAGCCCCGTGCGTCGACGGTAGCCCTATAGCTGGTGATGATGACGACGAGGCTTTGTTTTTGCGCCTTGTGCACTCTCTCATTACGATTTATGGGTTTGCGGTTGGAAAATGCGCGCCTACAGAAGCCGTTTTTGTGGCTAGAGCAGGAGGCCCACATATACAGTGTGCATAGATCTGCGTTGCAAATGCCCGCGGATACCGTGTGAGGTGGTGTCGGATGTTGGAAGTCGTCTTCTGTTCGATGCAAAACCGCGGAATTCGTTGTCGGCTTTCTTTAGCGCGCTGAATTATTGTATACCACTCCGTCTTGACTATAATGACGGTATTAATGTTCAATCTGTGGCAATAAATGGATGTGTCAGGTCGACCAACGGATATGCACGGGCGCACGGAGAGCGAGAGATGCATGAACGAATTCCACACTTGGGTGGGCTTGATGGATTCTTCTTTATGTGCCATTGTCTCGAACCGTTTGAATAAGAGGGGTTTGTCAGGTGTCCCATGGGAACGTAGTATCGGAAAAAAAACTATTCAAACCTGTAGAGTGCATGGTGCAAATTACAGAGCAATCAAAACTGTAGGTGAAAAGCGACAAGCTGTCCACATTGCTGTGAACGTTTTTCAAAGCTTATCAATTTAGAGAAAGGACCGAGTTCGTGCATCGATGTCAGAGGGTCAACATTCGCAGTGCCTTTCACTGAACATGTTAGACGAATCTAAGCGACGTTGTGTTTTTTTTAGAGGTTAAATATCGCATGCTGGGACCATGTTGTGGATGCAGAAAAAAAGTTGATAGTGCTCTTTATAATGAGCCTGTGTGCTGGATTATTACCTGATAATATGCAGTACAGATATTGCTGTAGTCGGTGTGGAAATGGATCAATATGCCTCTTTGCGGGCTATTTGCGCGGTCCAACGTGATTTAAGTCCCCTTTCGCTTATGGGCGCCAGCTGAGGTGAGGTCTTTCAGCTACTGCATTGTTTCTGTCGGCCATAGCCGACGACCCTTTGGGCAGAAATTCGCTGCATGTCTCAGCATCTTCGACAATTGAATCGCACACACAACTCTACATCGCTGGACAGCCTGTAGAGTTCGAAGTTGAAGATCCATCTCGAAGTTCAAGTTAAAGCAAAAGAAACCGAAAACCACTCAAAGCCTTTTGCATTTAAAACAACAAAGGATACCTTCATCCTCCTTCGCTAGCACTCATGATTCGGCGCCACGTAGCAAGGCCTGGGTTGATGAGAGTCTAATAAAGAATCTGCTTAGTGTTTCTTGATAAGGCCTTACTTACCAATTGCCTTCTTTGGCCAAAGAAAAAGCGATTGGCAAGTGTAACTCTTTCTTTCAATTTTGCCGTTGTTTCATTTTTAAAGTAACTAGCGAATACAGTCCCTAACTATTTTTAATTTATAGCTGTCTGGCTTCTGGAATTCGCAGAATTTTCCCAAATGTTATGTTGATGAGAATGCATCCTTAACAGACGTGGAAGGTTTCCATTGTCATTTCGCACAAAATACTAGGTTCGTCAGAGAAGCCAAAAGCCAGACATGACTTTATAAAGTTTGTATTTAGAAATTGTGTCATATGCGGCCTTGAGATCAGTAAAGGGATGGTGAGTATTCGATCTACAGAGAATCAGAGTCTGCACCAATATTCATCAGTTGGAGACCTACCGGGCCTAAAGCCCCACTAGTAGGGGCAGTTAAGTCATTTATAAATGCCCTTAGGCGTAGGGTCAGTAGTTTTTTTTTTTTTTTCAAATTCTTGGCACCGACCTTAACTCTGCTACCTGTGGTCGGTTTCCTTGCTCATATCTACAGAGGGTTTCCCTCGCTTGTTTAGAGTGAATATAATACAAAAAGTCTCTACATGTCTTGTTGACCTGACACGCACCTTTCACCTTTTAAGAATAATTCCGAACATTATTCCTGCCGTTCCCAGCTATTCACTTGTTGCTTCTGTTGTAGTAGACTTAACTTACTAATGTAATAAATATCTACTTAATACTTTTGCTGACCAAAAGCATGGTTTTCAAAACTCAAATTATTTTATTTGATTTTTAAAATTGTTTAAAAACAAACATTTATATAACATAAGACTCAAGGAACGTAGTAGGAAATTCGTCAGTGTAAGCAATTAAACAACGTCAACAACGTTATGCACAAAATTACCAGCTGTTAGAAGGCACCATTTCTGAGCCTTTTTTTTTCTTATAACTTAAACAAATTATAGTTTTACGACTGCAAATAAAAAGTATGATTAACTAACCTATCCATATCTAAATTAAGTTATAAACAGAAAATATTTCGAAGTCAACCATCTGTCAAAAGAAGAAAATGAGTGCATTCAGTCATATTTTGAACAAAATAGGTTTACATGGGTGGTGCTGACGAATATGCAAATGCAACGCTTTCACTCAGAAACAGTAATACAGCATTTAAATGAATTGATATCGAGTTCGTATTTTCTGTGCTCCTACTCAAAAAGTTACCATAACCAGATAAAAATTACCAAATTACCAAAGCTCAAAAAGCAAAAAAAAAATTACCAAATTTGGTAAAAAATTACCAAAGTGGCAACCGTGCTTATAGTATTTGGTAAATTGGTTCTCTAATCGTTCGCAGACTTATGATCCCTTCCTACCTTTGGAATAAATACCACTCACAGCTTTTGTGATGCAGAGAAGTAAACAGTTTCGTAAAACGTCCAAGTTCCCTTAAAACTTTTCTAAGTAATAAATAAAGGCAGTCTTGAAGGGACTGTCAGTCAGCAAACAGTGAAGTTGTTTCTGTTATGCATTCCCACTTACGCTTGTAAGCAAATACGGATTTTTATTCCACCAAGGTGATAACAGTACATAAACATAAACTAATCACCCTATCCTACATTGAGGAGCTTTTCATGTCAAGTTGTCGCATTCTCATCATGATTGTTAATTTACGATATCCTTTGTGGCAGCGGAGTATTGAGTGTGATCTTCTGTCGTTGAAAACCAATGATCGTTGAATGCCCAAGGTAGCTGTTTGAGATTCCCACCCAATCACACGGTTGGTCGAACTTCTAACCGCACCAGGTTGCAGCTTAGATGCCGAATTTTGATTGGCTCAGGAACTACCTTCTTTTGTCGAGCTTATAGTTCGTTTAAAATCACAGATCATTTCTAATGGTGACTAAACAGTGACTTTTTCTGAATCTGAATTAGTGCTGCCACTTTATATTTCAAAAAAAAAAGGATACAGAGTGGTTGGCAGATTTGAAGTGCATCTGCATCTCCTATCCAAAATTCATAAACAGCTAGCGGTGCCTCGACGGCTTTGCTGGGCTTTTAAAACATTATTCTGCTTAATGCTGTAGTTTTAAAACAAAAGTAGCCTAAATCCTGCACATATTTATTTCATACATAAATAAAAAAAAAAATTGTAAATCGGTGCAATAGTTCGTAAGATTTTTGCGGACATATAGGTACAATTTTGCCATTCAGTTTTATATATTTAAGGAGTAATTATTTACCCACACAAATCACGATGAAATTTCGTAACATGCAACATCGATTTAATTGATTTTAACTCATCGATTGTTACAATAAAAAGAAAGCTACTAGATGGTACTCAGTCATAATCGTTTGCTCCATTTAGTTTCTATTTCTAAGTAATATTTTTGTAAACTATGCATTGTTATAAACTAAACTAATGTCTATGAAAATCTAAGTACCTACTCTGCTGACAAATAAATAAAATAAATAAATAAATAAAAATTTATGATGTGAAGCTTAGGAAAAGCTTATGAAAACGAGAAATATTTAAGAAAACTTAAGTTTGTTTGAATTTTAATTTCTTTACGAGATGCGAAAGAACAATATTTATTGAGAGAAATACCTCTCTCATACCTGCAGAGTGGCGGTAGTACTTTTGAGTTCAGTGATGAATTAGAAAATATTCAGACATTTTTCAAAAAGTGACAGCACTGCTTGCAGTCCAATTCAAGCTACCCATCCGTGGGTGCTCGCCTAAGAATACGTGCGTACCAAATTGCGCAGTGTTTCTCTTTCTATTACGGTCTGTTGAAACTCAAATTACCGAAAGGAAAACATAGCACTTCGCCCGTGTGATAAATTCTCCGAAAATAGCTGCCCATTGCTCATTTCGAATTGACGTACCTATTTAGCACATAGAGTGAGTTTGTTCTTCACACTACCAACTCAAGTCAACCCAATTACCGCGGAAAGAGAGCGAAAACGGATTTTATTGCATGAACGCAATTAAATTTAACTGCGAATCTTTTCGAGAGCAAAATTCTTCATCAAGGCCGTGCATCAAAATTTCTATACCTAACTGAGTGATGAGAAGAAAGCCACCGAAGTGGAACACCATCACCATGCATGGCCGACGGAAGAGGCGTGGGAAAAGTCAGTTAGTGAATTCAATTATAACATTTTTGGGGGAGATAAATGCACCTTCCCGAGAAGATTCCCTTCTTCACCCATACTCACTCACCATGTCCATCGCAGGTGGCAGGCGAAGGAAGTGAATTTCCTAAGAAACGTCTTAAGACGACAGTTTGTTTTTTTTTTCTTCTGTGTGTCCTGCTTTCGGTTTCAACAAAGGACTGCCGAGGAAGTCGGTTTCGCACCCTTCCAAACACCAATTCTCAGGCAATTAGTGTGAATCGACCCGACGGCCGACACGCTCGACAGCATTATGATTTACAACAAAACCGAAAACCAAAAACCAAAAACCAAAAACCGAGACCGAACTTGCATCAATTTTGACGATCAATGATCACCGCTTCCTTCCCAATAAAAAGGGGAACAACACAAAGCAATTCCTGCTCCCTTTGGGCTGTAAATCATTCCAGCACATCAGTTCCGTTTCTAATTAGTTCTCATCATCTGGCAGAGTTTTGTGTGTGAAAAGCAGTTACGAATCTAAACAGCGGATCATTTTCTGACAGACATAAAACGCATCCACACAGGTGCACTCATTGTGGGTATGCTGTCCTTTTTCGTTGACACAGCCGAGCATAGGAAATCTTCGCTGAGACTTTTGTTGCGGGAATTACCTTGACACAGCATATCCGTTGTCGCTTTTGTGTAATCGGATTAAGTGCGACGTTTCTGGAGAAACGTTTTTCCATTGCTCGAGCCCGGATCGGATGGCTGCTGTTTGTGATCGCTAACGCGATTGTTTCAAGCCAGAGCAGCGTGCTGTGGTCAGTACATCATATTGTGTGCGCGCATTTGGTGTTTGTTATGCAGAACACTAAATTGGAACGTTGTCCAACTCGAACTGGATGAAGTATCCGTGATAAGAAGGAAAAGGCATCAGGTGTGCACTGTTCGCTGCACACTGTTCACTTTGAAAAGCTAGAGAAGAGGTGAAAATAAGTCAGACGTGACAGAACGCAACAAGTTGAAAGAAACGGCAGACGGTGGTCTGTTTTGAATTTCCATCGTTCTTCTGTCTACATGAGTGTTGTGATGATGAGACGTGTGCACTGTGTTGCACTTGTTGAACGTTTTGACACAAAGAATATGTTCTAGGAAAAACGAGCGTAGAAAAAATGAGTCTTCATCATAGGCATTTCTTCATTAGTTTGATCTGAATGATGTAGAAAGAGGTGCAGGTATAGCGTAAAGGCATATGTGTATTTTGTTGGTTTAGATTATCAAAAACTGCTTGAGGTTTCGGGGGGTTATTTTAGATCCAATTGGCCATTGTCTGTGTTATTGCGTTTTAATTACAGATTTTAGCCCCCTTTCTGCCAATAAGACCTCGAATGATCAGCTTCTGTTTGTGATAGTTCACTAAAGGTACATTACTGAGAAAAACAGCGAAAACCGCATCCAAATCCGTTCAGTGGTTCTCAAACGGCCAAACGGATAGCTGCATTTAAAGTCAACCTCGGCGGGGAAAAAACCAGCGCCACTTATCGGGTTTCATTTAAACTACCCTCTGAACACTGCCAGTACCAATAGGAATAAGCTGCTAAATTTGTAGCCAAATCGGTCGATTCGTTTTTGAGTATACGAAGGACATGCATCCGAAGATTGCCCTTTATTTATGTAGATGGACGACTTGCTGTACCTACCTCCATCGATCTTCGATTGTCAAGTGCTGATTGGATGAAGATTTCCAAAGCTGCACGTGTCGTTTCTTAAAGAGACGCTATTGCTTCCATAATCTGACGCCCCAAATAAAGCTGTGTGTATCTACCAGTCTTCCTCATCGGACTCCACACTTCAGTTCTTTCGATTCTCGGCCAGTGGAGGCTTGTGCTCTAAATGCTCTTTCTTTATTAAATTTAGATAAAAATCCTGGTATGGATTGCATCCCGCCAATTTTACTTCAAAAGTGCTCCCTTACGTTTTCTGTGCCTCTATGTTTAGTCTTTAATTTGTCTTTCCGGTGCGGAAATTTTTTGGAAAATTGGAAGAGCTCATTTTTAACGCCCATATATAAATCTGGATCGAGACATGATATTACTAACTATCGTCCAATCTGTAAGATTTAAACTATTCCTAAGTTGTTTGGAAAACTAGTTTGTGACAAACTTACACCTCTCTTAAACAGATTTATCTCTCCTTTTCAACATGGCTTCGTCGCAGGCAGATCTACTACCACAAAACTCTCAATTTTTTGTAATTCCGTCTGGAATTACCTTGAGAAGGGCTTGCAATGTGATGTCATATATACTGATTTTGCCAAAGCGTTTGATCGCGTTAATCACAATATATTAATTTCTAAACTAACTGGCTTAGGACTTCACTCTAATTTCCTAATGTGGATTCATTCCTACTTAACGGATCGTATCCAGTATGTTCGCATAAATGACACTTTCTCGTCACCAGTTTATGTTACCTCTGGAGTACCTCAAGGTAGTCATTTAGGCCCTCTGCTCTTCCTTTTGTTTATTAATGACATTTCTGACTTGTTTTTGAGTTCCCAGTGTCTTATGTTTGCCGACGATTTGAAGGTGTTCCGGCCTATATGTTCAGTTCACGATTGTATTCTTTTACAAGAGGATCTTAAACGACTGTGCATATGGTGTCACAGGAATGACCTTCATCTCAATGTCTCTAAATGCCAAAGCCTTTCTTTTTATCGTAACCTCTCCCGAATTCACTTTACGTACGTAATCGATAATTAATCTGTCCATTATTTCATCCAAAAAAGATCTTTGAGTTATCTTTGACGTAAAACTTTTGCAAGCACATTGAGTCTTTGGTTGCCAAAGGTAATCAGATGTTAGGTTTCGTATTGCGGAATTCGAAAGACTTTAAAGATCCACATACTCTTAAATGTTTATTTTTTGCATTTGTCCGATCTCGTCTTGAGTACAGCAGTATAATATGGAATCCGTTTTATGAAGTTCATTCTATTAGAATGGAGAGGATCCAAAAGCGTCTTACTAGAGTAGCGATGGAATATTGAAATGCCATCTTACGATACGAGGTGCAAATTACTTGGTATCTTACCTCTCTTTAAACCGAGGCAGTATATTTCTAATATGTTTATTCGTGATTTAATAAATGATCATATCGATTGCCCTTTCCTATTATCATTAATTGGATTTTATGCTCCTTCGAGAGCTCTTAGAAATCGTCTTTTATTTTATGTACCTTATCATAGAGTTAATTATGGATACAATGAACCAATTTCTAGATCCAATAAATAGATATAGTAGTTTACTCGATTTTCATCTTAGTAGGGATTCATTTAGGAATAAATTAATTCTGTTGTTAAGCTTTGGTGGTCGTTTTTAAGAATATTTTTGTATTAAGTAATCTAGCGAGTATACAGTAGATGTACTCATTGGATTGAAAATAAATAAATAAATTTAGATAAATAAATATTTGGCTCGTTAGATCCTTGTTTTTAGTGTGGGCCGGCCTCAGTCAGTGAGTGTTTCAAGTGGCTGGTAAGCCTGTCGAACCTGAATACGTGGAGTTATAGGTCATGTACTGAAAAGCGCGAATTGTATTACCCGAAGTATGACAATAAATGGAACCTAGACCCCAAGTCACGGAAAATTCATCTAAGCAACGTTCGGTATTTTGTATTATTCAGTGATGTAGTCTTATAAATGAACCGGTCGATAGGCAAGTCAGGGATAAACGTTTTTTTCCTTTACCCTAAATCAAAGCACAACAGCGCACTGGAGAGCCGATCATTGATGACCGAAATGCCAAAGCGGGCCTCTGTGGGGATAATCGTTTACCGAATTACTGTATCACAAAGGAAACATCTGTTAGGCGAGTTGCTAGAGGCCTCTTGAAGGTCTTTGGCACTATTATTGGACTCAGCGTTGCCAGACTTTTGGCATATGGATTCCCTTTTTTTTCATCCAAAATTACTCTTTTTCCCCGTTTTGATACCTAACTGTTTTTCCCGTTTTTATTCCCTTTTTTTATTCTGAGAAAGGAAAAAGTAAAACAATTTTTATGATACATACAACATGAAAATCCAATATACATACATATATACCCATTTCGCATGACAATAATTTATTTAATTAATAAATTTTGAGAAATATCAAAAATATTTAGAACCACAAGCAAGAGACAAGATTTTACTTTCGACTTTTTTCCACCCACAAATGACAAATCTGTTAAACTCAAAGGCAAATAGACTGGAAAGTGGAAACAAAATTATAATCAGGGGGAGAAGTTTCCACCAAGTGTAAAAATTAAGTTGGTAGCGCATCTCAAGACTATCTATGTTCATCAAGTGTTTTTTTATTGAATTTATCATGATTTGTCTGGTTTCTGAACGTTGTAAAAATAAGTGTTGGCATTAAAACGTGAAAGTTTTTGGGGTGACTTATTTTCCCGTTATCTGGGTTAGTTTTCCCTTCTTCCCTTTATGGGCAAATAATCCCGAAAAAGGGAAAAATCCCTCAATCTGGCATAGGACTCCATATTATTTATAGTATTTTTATTTTTATTTTTATTTTTATTTCTATTTATTGACTTAGAAAATATTTATTTACATTTGACTTAAAGTCTTATTGGTGTGAGAGCTCTTCTTCTTCGAATTCTGATCCTCTTTCCTCCTTTGATGGACGATGTGTTGACTCTTGGAGTAACATACGTACCCCTTTAGGAGCAACAGCATCCCTTTTTCATCTTAAAAATTACTTTGTCCCCCGAGATACGAAAAAAAAAGTCATCATAAAATACAAATTTTGAAAATATTTCTCTCTTTTTTTTCGAATCTGAAATTGAGCACTAAAGGAATTTTGAGTACGTTAAAATGTTTGTCTCCCTTTAAAATGCATAATGCATTTGTTTCCATTCAATTCTGAAGGCTCTTCGAACCCAACTTCGAATTACATGGCTTGAAGGTCTCGGCAAAAATCGCAGCAGTGCTATAAGCTACTGCGTCTCTTCCACTTAAATCTGAAAATCCGCTCCCAGTCGACTTTCCACTGGTAGCCGCTAACTAAACCACTATTAGTCGCATTTAACAATTCCGTGGGCCATTTCCCGACTTGACTACAATCACACAGTAGCTTAGCTCTAAGTTCATTGAACGACATAGTGCAGAAGCCGCAGCTTAAAACACCAGAAAATTCCAAACAAAACTATCTCACTGTCGCGGACCTCTCACCGAAGGCGCACTGAAATATGAAACTTAATTACTTATCTTAAATGCGAAATCAGTGTAATCCAAGCGGACTGTGCTGTGCCCGGCTCGATTCAAAGCCCCCAACATGCACTTCACACTTAATGGCATTTTAAAAGGATTTTATTACACAGGCCATGTTCCAGTAGTCATACTTGAATGCGGTGCCATTTACACAGCGCTTGGCTTCATATGCACATACCTCAAGGAATTCTCTAAACACTACTGAACGCTCAGCAAAGCGGTCCACGGTCCACGGTCCGCCTGCATTAGTTTCAGTTTCCATAACAGATTTACGTACCTATACACTGTCGCGGTTGACCATGAGAAAGGCGCACCGATGACCTCAGCCGCATGCATAGCAGTTGTTGGCTTAAGGTAATTAATTGCATTGGCGGACATCTTCAGAGGCTGAAATAAAACTGTTAATATTCGACGAGTCTTTCAAATAACTTTAAGTATTCGGGATATATTTGAGCGTCCTTAGCGCTGGCTGGCGGCAATCGTTTTGTTTATCCTGTCGATATGGGGAAGGGATCGTTTCACCGCAGACATAATCTTTACGATGCCTATCGCGCATGATGTAAGTTGTATTGACATGGGCGACAAGATACGCGCAACGCAAGGCCAAGCAATTTTCACCTTTCCGCTTGGGAGAGGAATTTCCTTGTGGACTCCTCTTCGCGCCATGGTTTTACTTTTGAGGGAGATGGAAATAATTTAGTAACGTATGGCGTGTGTGACAGCGACTGTCACGATTCTGTAGCGATGTGCATTTACGAATGACTTGAAATGAGTTGCCAATGTCGGTACTCTCTTTTAAGAGATGCGAGTTTCTAAATGAAGTGGAAATACCATTCGTTTCAGTTACCCGAAGATGCTCATTGGACTCAGTTTAACTGAGTTTTATCGCGTTCCAAATTGACGTGCATATTGAATTGATAGGCGCCAAGATGTAGATGTTTGTAAACAGTTTGGAAGAGGGAAATAACTTCCTTCTCTCCAGCTCCTTATACCCCAGCCTTCTAATCGTTGAAAACAAATAACACATTGGTTACATTTTTTTAGTTTCAACTCTAAATTTAAGTGGTTCACAGTGGCTTGTATGGAGAATTAAAATTTTGCAATCTCGAGTTTCGTAAATTCAAAGTCGAGACTAAAATTTGTTATCAGTAAGGCGCACCTCTTACAAAAAATTAAGCACGTGAGTAGTTTGAGCTTTTTAGTTTTAGTGAAATAAAAAAAAGTGGACACTTTCCAATTAGCAGTAGGTCTTGCTAATGGCATTTAAAAAGGTGCCGTGACATAATTCCATATTCTTTGCGACATAGGGCCATATTTAAAAAAACTATGGTACATGTTATGTTCTGACTTATTGCTCATAAGCACATAGATGAAAGGATAAACCTGAAATGGCAATATTGGCAAAAATAATCTTAAATACAAACCGATTGATTTAAGAGCTTCAATATAGTAATTTAATTTGAAGGAAAAACTTAACCAACTAGCTAAGAATTCGCAGGAATGAAAATTTTCATATGTAAATACTATAATTTTCTTCAACAGAAAGTTGATAGAAACATAGTTTAGAAAATATGGTATAAAAAATTCAAATTCGAATAAACTTTCTGTTGAAGAAAATAATAGTAAAAAATTCAGTCGAATTTTATTAAATTAAATTAACTAATATACGAGTATGTATATAAATACAAAATAAAACGTCTTTATTTAATCTTTTGTAGCTTTGGTTATCTACAGGTTGACTAATCAGAACAGTAAAATAACTTGAAAGTGACATAAGCCCATAATGGCCTTATGACGCTTTAGCAAAGCGACAAAAGGCCATATGTTCGAATATGACCTTATGTCGCTTAGTGAAAGTGTCATAAGGCCATATTTCGAAATATGGCCTTATGTCGCATGGCCTTATGTCACGGCACCTTTAAAAAGAGTCGCATTGCCGACTTGGACGGCTTGGTTTAATTTGGGAGCAAACTGCTAACTCCACCAGCCTTTTGCGCTATAGTTCGAAGCGGACCAGAGCGCGACCAATGTACCTTCAAAACCTTTTGGGTCGAACTCGATTACTTCGCACTATCTTGACTAGGTCTGTATAGCTGTACAGTTCGCACAACTCTTCATTATTGCCCATCTTCCAAAATCTAGGTTAATGGGCACTAAACATATATAGGAATCTAGGCCTCCTTGCTGCCTAGAACTATTCGTTTGTGACGAATTTAGAAGCTTTCTTATGACAACGCCCTTTTCAGTAGTCCGCAAAACTATAGCCACTATATCATGAAAAGGTACGCGCAGCGGCTTCATGTTTCTTGTGTTGGACTAATAAGCAGGTTCACCCAGCTTCGATCTCCGAAAAACCTCAAATTCCATCTTAAGGTTTTTTCCCCTTCGCCACTTCTCGCGAACGTCTGAGAAACATCCGAGAGTATGACTGTCATGAAAGAGCATTCTTAATTGGCCGTTTGGACTCGGCATCAAATTGTAGATCCCTTCCAATCGTCCCAAAAATGAAAACCTTCCACAAAACGAAAGGTTGTGAAAAGCTAGGCTTAGGGTCGGTACGGTCCTGTTGCCCCAACTATCTATTTTTATTTTATGTCATGAAAAGAGTTTTTCTAAACCTTTGTTTACATCTACACTAAAGAACACTGCCTTGCCTTCCTTTCTGCGTGAAAGCATATAGATTGTCCGTTTGATATCATTATTGGACCTTACGGCAGAGCCTCTGGATACCTATACAACGTCCCTACTGTCCACTGTGACTTTTTGCAAGAGTGCCCATGCCCATAAACATACCTATAACATTTAGACTTGGGTTTGCTTTTTGAAAAAGCTCTGCAGCGTGAATTTTAATGGATTCAAGTTTAAATGGAGCTGTCTTCACCTCATTTTGCGCGACCTTAAGAGACTTGTGTGCCATGGTAAAGGCCATAAATTATTTATAAAGGGTGATTTTTTAGCTGGTTTGGTTTTGGCAACACTGGTTTTGACAACTGACGTGTGTTTAGTACCTTGTGTCACTGTCAAACAGCTTCAGTTTGGTTTGCAATTTAACCATGGATCGTCTTACAAATGAACAACGCTTGCAAATTATTGAATTTTACTATCAAAATTCGTGCTCGGTTCGAAATGTTCATCGCGCGCTGCTTCCATTTTATGATCGGCATTCTCGACCTTCTGAGCAGTCTATTCGGAAGATTGTGACCAAATTTCGCACCAAATTTACTTTGTTGGACATTAAACCACCAACACGTTTACGTACTGTGCGTAGTGAAGAAAATATTGCGGCCGTATCAGCTAGTGTGACAGAAGACCGCGAAATGTCGATTCGGCGCCGTTCCCAGCAGTTAGGCCTTTGTTACAGCACTACGTGGAAAATTTTGCGGAAGGATTTGGGCGTAAAGCCTTTTAAGATACAGCTGGTGCAAGAACTAAAGCCAGCCGACCTACCACAACGCCGAATTTTTGGTGAATGGGCTCTTGGAAAGCTGGCCGAGGATCCGCTTTTTTATCGAAAAATTGTGTTCAGCGATGAGGCTCATTTTTGGTTGAATGGGTACGTAAATAAGCAAAATTGCCGCATTTGGAGTGAAGATCAGCCAGAAGCATTGCAACAGCTACCAATGCATCCCGAAAAAGCCACTGTTTGGTGCGGTTTATGGGCCGGCGGCATTATTGGGCCATATTTCTTCAAAGATGATGCGAATCGCAGCGTTACTGTCAATGGTGAACGCTACCGAGCGATGATAACAAACTTTTTTTTGCCCGAAATGGAAGTTCTTGACTTGCATGATATGTGGTTTCAACAAGACGGTGCCACATGCCACACAGCACGCGAAACAATGGCGCAATTGCGAGGCGAGTTTGGTGAACAGTTAATTTCACGTTTCGGGCCGGTCAATTGGCCGCCTAGATCGTGCGATTTGACACCATTAGATTATTTTTTGTGGGGTTATGCCAAGGCTAATGTGTATAGGGACAAGCCCGCTTCGATTGACGCACTGGAAGCCAACATCCATGCATTCATTCGTGAGATACCGGCCGATATGTGTGAAAGAGTATGCCAAAATTGGACTCAGCGGATGGGCTACCTGAGACGCAGCCGCGGTCAACATTTGCATGAAATTATCTTTAAACATTAAATTGCAAGGTTCAAACTATCGATTCAAATAAATATTTCATTCATTTTTTCGAATTTTTTGTGTTTTTTTTTAAAAAAAGTTCTAAACCTCTTAAAAAATCACCCTTTATACTTTAGACAGCAACGGCTCTGGATCCCTAATTCGTCCTCTTGTTCCTTTTTGCATAAGGCTTTGGTTTGGAAATCTTAGGCTTTGGTATGTTTTTGTGCTGCTTGCATCTGTGACTTAAAGCTACTCTAAAAGTTAATTAAGACTTACGACTTGAACTACGGAGATATGATATCTGAAAGCCTTTTAACTCTGCTGTGCTTCCGAAGTACCTGGACCATAGGGTACGCAGACGTTGTTCTTGGAAAAGGGGGCAACGGCAGAACAGATGTTGGTTTGACTCGACCTCTTCCTCATCTCCGTAGCTTCTCCATCAATCGTTGGATTCTGTTCTCCGTTTACATGTAATATATTCCAATGCAGAGAGTCATGGACTGAGTCTTTTAGGATCGCGTGTGCAGTTGCGATGGCATTTAATGTTTTTTGTTTGTATTTAGTATTTAGTTAGTATTTGTCATGATTTTGTCCAGCTAGGGGTACAATGAGAGCCTGGAGACTTACGTACTTTGATGGATCATCTCACTTTAAAGAAATTGTCCTTAAGGTCGAAGTCTTTTCATTCAAAAAACTACCTCTTTTTAGAAATCAGAACACAGGCAGGTGAGTTACATATGACACTTTTTTACCAGGCTGCCTTTAAAATATTTCACCGGCTATATAAATGGCTCTGAGCTACCCCGTTTAGTCACCAAAAACACCTTCAAACAAGTCCCCGATCAAGGGCTGGACTACGAAACAATAATAGTTAAAAATCCATTATTTCCTGCAGAGGCCCATCCTCTTTTTAAGGTCTTCTGAAAGGGGTATTGTTTCTGGACAAAATCATTTCTTAAATCATTTTATTATCATTCCATTAGTAGCCCACTTTTTTTAATTATTTTTTCCTGTACTATTGAAAGACAATTTTATTATCTGCTTCATCAGGCTTTCCTAACTTATGAGCATCTTCTTAGGGCGTTCTTCATAGATTTCGGAAGTAATGCAAACCCGTTCCACGCCACTGCCTCACATTAACATAACTTCTCACAGCAGGTTTTAAGACACAGGCCTGCCTTCGAAATGAATAAATTACGAGTCCATCCATTAATAGGTCTTGGCTCTTGAGACAAAAGATTAGAAAGGTACTCGTAGCACCAAACAGTTGGGGACCATTCTTTGCGTCGGTGTTAATTTATTGTCGTACCACTTAAAAGTTATCGCATAGGCAACAACTGCGTGGCATCATCTTCAATTCGTCGCATTCTTCCTCGGAACTCGGAAGACTTTGGCCGGCAATCTTGACCTTGGGCCTGCTGTTAGTTATTGAGAACAGCTTGTCTTTGTAAATCGAGGGCATTCACCCCGCGATTTACAATCGAATAGTTTGAAACGTTTAGCTTGATTAGGACAGTGAACTTGGAGCACTGTTTTACAAATAAACGGAGACGTATAGTTAAGGTCCATAACTCAAGTTCCACAGCCTGTGCTCATCAATCTTCCAATCCTATGCGGGATGCCGCGTTATTTTCTCCACTACCACTGTGGATACATCCATCTATCTAGATTATTTGCCCAAGATGAATAGCAAACCATTTGCCCAATTATACATCTTCACATAAACGGTTCGAAACTGAAAGTAAAGTTCAGATCAATTTAGAAAATTACTCCTGCTAGTTAGAGGTGTAGGTACTCTCGTATGTATAGGTATATGTACACTTGAGTGTGTTTCGTCAGACGAAAGTATGTGATTATAGTGTTTTCGATTTCGGTTTAATGCTTTAAACGAAATAGTTACTGGGGGACTTGTTTAGTTATTAGGTCCGATGATGATGATGATTTTTTGAATTCAATTTGCGAGGAGATCTCATTAGTTTGCAAAGCTGTTGAACCTGCCGAGTAACGTATTAAATGCATTCCAGGTCCTTGTAGCAATTTATATTCATGTTGTGATAATAAGAATAAATACTGTGGGCTGTGTTAGCCGATCGCTTATCGTGCTCATAATAGGCGGTTTTCTTTTTTAGCTCAGATACATCAGATCTCAGAATTTGTGTTTCTTTTTGCGTTCAGAGCTCCATCAGAGCGCGCTCTATGAGCTCAGAATAAATTGCCTCAGCATCCTGAGCTAAAAGCTGATTATACACTTCCAGTCATATTTGACAGAAAAAAGAAACAGGATAAGCAAAATAGTTGAAATGGCGGACGAACCTTGTTATTCTGGAACTTAAAATCAACCAATTTAATAAAAAACAATTAATAAATATTCAACATATACATATATTTTCAACAAATGACAGCCTGAGCACATCAAGTGTGTTTCATAAATACCTCAGAACAATCTGAGTACACTCGCTTCAGAGAGCGCTCATAATGCTCGAGCTCCGTTCATAGCTCAGCTCTGAGCTAAAAAAGAAAAATGCCTAATGTATACCCCGGCGGGGTGGCAAGGGTCAGAGGGATAAAAGTGATAAAAGGTGTGTGGCAATAAAGACGGTTAAATTTAGTTTCGGATCCCATAATTCTACCACTAGTAGTAGTATAGTGACTTTATTAACATTTAAAAAAAATTTTATAATCTTTTTACTCGTATTTACGAACAATGTTAACTAAGTCTTTTATGGTTTGGCTTATGGCCGTCTACCAGATTGACAATTTAGGTAATGACATCTAAAGGGTTTTTCAACAGGGACGCTACAAAAGTAGAGCGACAGGGACAGCAAACGACGAATTTCTTGCCGCTCTTTTGACATTTCTCTTCAGTAAGCTTTGCCATTTCATGATGGAAAGATATACGGGCCAACAACGAGTCGAAATTATTAAAATTTACTACCGAAATTCGGAGTCAGTGGCCTCAACGTTAGTTAAGAGCGCTACGTCCAATTTATGGTCGTCATAATCGTCCTAGCAGATCAACAACTGAGCGTCTAGTGGAAAAATTTGAATCTACAGACACAGTACAAAATGTTCCCGTGCCAATGAGACAAAGAAGTGCCCGTAGTGTCGAGAATATTGCTGCCGCTGAGGCTTCAGTTGAAGAAAGCCCAAATGTGTCTCCCACACGTCGGGCATCTCTGTGACGTCGTTGTGGCGAATTTTGCGAAAATATCTGGGCCTACATCCTTACAAGATTAAATTGACGCAAGAACTGAAGCCGCTCGACCACCAGAAGCGTCGTATGTTCGTGAATTGGGCTGAGCAACAACTTGAAAATGATTCGGATTTTCATCGAAAAATCATCTTCAGCGATGAGGCTCATTTCTGGCTGAATGGCTTCGTCAATAAACAAAATATGCGGTATTGGTCAGGCAGCAATCCACACGTACTCCATGAGTCATCATTGCATCCCGAAAAAATTACGGTTTGGTGGGGTTTATGGGCCGGCGGCGTCATTGGGTCGTACTTCTTCCGTGATGATCAAGACCGGCACGTTACTGTCAATGGGAATCGCTACCGTTCAATGATAACCGAATATTTTTGGCCCCAATTGGATGATATGGACTTGGATGACATGTGGTTCCAACAGGACGGTGCCACAGCCACACAGCGAATGTCACAATCAATTTATTGGAAACCAAGTTTGGAGAACGTGTTATCTCACGAAATGGTCCAGTCGCTTGGCCGCCTCGGTCGTGCGATTTGACGCCGTTAGACTATTTCCTGTGGGGCTACGTCAAGTCTATGGTCTATGCCAACAAGCCAGCGACGAATGTGCTTCAGCTATAAACCTGTCGTACATGCTACTGCCCGCTTTTATCAGGATGTCGGTAAATATGGGTTTCAGCATCGAAAGCTGAATTTCAGCTGAGATATTCAAGCTGACGCGGTAACTAGCTGCTAACTCCTCCCACTTTTGCACCAAGTGACCTCTTGTTAAAAGTATGTGCTTCAGGACAATCCCTGGCAGTCTTCCTTCTTCCATCTCCGCTATTTTTGCAATGTAGTCTGCATGCAGCCTTAGGGTATCCAAAAAGAGCGGGGCAACTCCCGTTTCTAAATCCAGCATATAATTCGGAGTACAAGCTGGAAGTCGAAGGATTCGCTTCAGAAAGTACCTTCAAAATAACAATAACAATAACCCCAAACTTGAGCTCCATACAGGAGTATAGAAGCTGCGGTAGCACCGAACAGATTGGTTTTCGAAAATAGTGAGTTATAAATTAGAAACAAAATAGGTCCTAAAACTGAGCCTTGGGGAACACCTAAGTCAAAGAACCTAATTTCGCTTCTTATGTCGTCAAGCTTCACGCTTTGCGACCTGTTACCAAGATAAGACCGAAACCAGTCAAGTATGAAACCACGAAAGCCAGCTTTTTCCAACTTTCTCAATAGCAAGTTATGGTTAACCATATCGAAGGCTTTGGTAATGTCAATAAACAAGCCAGCTGTATATTTTTTACTATCGAGGTTTGACATTATTTGAGAGCAGAACTGTAGCAGTGCGTCTTCAGTTGATTTTCCTTTTTGAAATCCAAATTGAAGTGGACTAAAAAATGAATTATTATTTAGATAATTTACTATTCTACTTTTTATAGGAAGAAGTGAAATTGGCCTATAATTAGAGATTTCAGTAGCGGCACCTTTTTTCAACAGTGGGACAACATCAGCACATTTGAGAACTTCGGGGAAGACGCCAGAAAAATACGCAACGGTTAAAAATATCTACTAGAACATTCAGAACAGAAAACGCAATTTCTTTTAAAATTAAATTAGATATACCATCAGCACCTCACGAATTTGATTTGTTAAGGCTGCCAATCACTTTTAAAACCTCGATAGGAGTTATGGACTGATACACAAAACTGTTTACTTCAATGTGTTCAGTAAAACTAAGGTTGGACGAATAAAGTGAACATATTGGTTTAATGGGAGATGGCTGTAAGCTTTTGGCTATATCAGTGAAATAGATGTTTAAATTCATTAGCAATAGTAGCTTTATTAGATAGATCGCAGTCATTGACTCTGATAACAGTAGGTTTCTTGGTAGAGGACGACTTATTAAGAAAAGTATTTACAATCTGCCATTCACTTTTCAAATTACCATTCGCAGAGTTAAATTGTGAACGACAAAAATTATCCCGGCAGATTGGAATTTCCTTTTTAGGATCAGCGCACAACGTCACATATTTTCTTTTTAAGCTCTTATTTCTGGGGTACTTATAACACTGGATTCTGAGTTTGTATTTTCCTCTAACTTTGTTGAGTAAGTACCTAGAGATCCATGGCTTAAGTCGTTTAACCGTGCTTTTCGAGGACCAAGAAGAGGAACAGAACGAAATGTGTTTCTTTAGTGTATCCATAAATATTGAAAAGGAGGTTGAAGCGTCACTGCATGCATATACATCTTCCCAAAACACGTATAATAGACTATTATTGAGGTCAAATACGTTGGATTATCATGTGCGCTTTTTACCATTTCAATTAAAAGACCTGTCATTGAATGATCAGTTATCATCAAATCCAGTACACATTTTTTACAATTCTTCAAAGACACATTACAAGAACGTCCATAGATGTGGTCTAAACATTTGCCCGATACAGTCCTAGCAGGTTCATTAATGAAACAACCCAAACACACCCAAGTATTTGTACTCTTTCACATTTTTCGTCACGAGAGTAGCTTCCACCACCATTTCTAAAAATCATCATCTTTGATTTCGATAGATTAACAGTCAAATTCCATTGCTTGCAGTAGCTTTCAAGTCGAGTTATAGCTAGCTGCATCCCCTCCACTGTCTCCGACAAAAACACTATATCGTCCGCAAACTTTAACGCTGGCATCCGCATACCACCAAGTTCAATCCCTCCTCCTACTTCCTCAACTATATCATTTATAAAACTACGACGATAGATAGATTCGCCTGAAACTAGACTATCTTGCATTTTATGAAACCAGCTTAGCTATTGGGCTTGAAATTCGGTGCTTCTCCGGACCTAATAAGATTCAAGTTCCAAATTTATATAAATAAGCAAATGTACATTTGCCTTTTTTGCCGCCGCTCAACTTAATTCGATGTCCCTTTACCTCAATATGTATAATTGCCAACCAAAACTCTGCTGAGTCCGAAGTTTTTAAGAAATTCTAAAACGCGTTTGTTATTCAAAAAAACAATCAATGAAAATTAAGTTTTTGATCTTTACACAACCCGTAGACGGATTTTTCTTTCTTTTTTACCCGACTGGACACAGGGAGGGTTATGTGTTTCGCGCGTATCCTATGTACGTTCCCACGGGCCGCCCTGTAGCCTAAACGGCTTGACCGATTTTGAAGAGTGAGGTATCATAATATTCGTATTCTTCCCCAGAGTGTCATTGGCTTAAGAGATAAAAATAAAAAAAAGTTAATTTAAAAAAATAACAATAAACCCAACTGACTGTAAAAAAAAAGAATTAAAAATATATGAACAAGACGCATTTAAGTACCTATAACTAATGTCGGGCAAAGGGTTTTTCAACGGGCCGATTTTGAAATAGAATTAACCAAGCTGTGTTTTATTTGAGAGGCCCAATTTCAACCTCCATCCAGTCAAGTCGTACTTTGTATTGTATTTACTTTGCATTCCTTTCTCACTTTCCGCAAAATCAGTTGATTTAGTTGATCCGAACCGTCGGCTGTGTCTTATCGTTGAAATATCGGCTGTGGATTCCCACGGCGGCACGTATCGGAGTGGCCCAATTTTGATTTTTAACTCTGGCGCAATAATCCGACTAAATTTAAGCAATGGTTATGTTGGATTTAAGGGCGCCAGTCAATTGTGGCTTACTGGCATTCACCCTTATTGCGAAGATCAACTGTCAACCGATTGACGTTTGATAGAATTTATCAATTCAAATAAAAATCGGTACTGCGAAAAGGAATTGATAAAATATTGTGCTATTGTGAATGCCTTCAAAATAATTCTATTATTGTGAATGGGAATGTGCGTTTGACAATTATGTTTTTTTTTTTTTTTTGAGGAACGTACACAAAAAATCAGAAAAATTAAAAACAGAATATAAAATCACTTTAACTGAACTATATTTTGATGAAGATGAGGAGTTGTATGATCCTACTATCCAGATAAAATTGATCACTTATTTAATTCGACATTTGTTCTTTAGGTAGCACGAACTTATTAACTGCAAATTTACGATTGAAAGAAAAATTGACAGCTGACAAGAAAATCGATGAAAATTGAAGTTCGAAATACCGATTTTTTTCATTCACAATAGATTTTTTCAAAAAAACTCACAATGTAACAACAATAAATGACAGTTGACAGTCACAATACCATTTAACAAAATTGATTGATAAATTTCAATTATTAATTGATAGTTGATCTTCGCAATGAGGGTGATTGACTGGCGATTTCAGAGGAAATTCCGTAAGAAAAAGTCTAGCGGGGTAGAATCTTTGAGCTCCTGGGTCGCAGTTGGATCTTGTATCATCAACCCCCCAATTATTGTTTCCATCTAGCGGTGAGCTAAGTAACATCCCCACCTGACCATAGCTGAAGAATTGTGATACCATTTGGACACACCCTTCACGATTCTCGAACATTCGTAAAAACATTTAAACTCTGAAGCCAAAAAGTATGAACCTAATGAGATCGACCAACACACTTGGCCATATACTGCGCCAACCACAATAAGCTTCATACGTATAGTTACACCTGATCATCATCAAAATTACACACATCCCGGTACAAATTAAAGACTCCCTTGATAGCTTGATAGACTCGAGCTTGTCCATCGCGCATCCCGCCATAACCAAAGTGGTTCCACTTTTAATCACGACACGGAGCAATTTATAAGCCGATCGTTATCTTGCGCACTCCTAGCATTACCTGAAATTAATCATGATCAATGATCTGTGCAGATTGTAAATTGCTCGCGTACAGCGCGCGCAATGAAGACGCGGAGATGCGGTCCACGTGATATAATTTCGCAGAAGTGCTGCACTCTCAGCCAGACCCCAGACCAAGACCACATGATGCAACTGCAGACCAATGTGCGCAGCCCCCCTTATGTGCGCTTCCCATATATTCCAGGTGGTAGTCTGATGGACAGTTAGTTGAACAAACTAACAGTTGTTGTTCCCGGGGTTTCCAAGCATTTTTTTTTGTCTTTCAACTTTGAAAATTTCATCGCACCAATCAGTTCTAATGCCCGCGCGCAAAGATATGATTGGCCCGCACCTCCCGTGCATATGCATGTGGAACGCGACGCGGCCGGCTACGTAATTAATGGTGGATGCACCCAGCTCGAGTTTAAAATATGCAACCACGCAACTCTGCAGTCGAGCTTCTGTGAAGGCAACTGTGGACCTCTGCATCGTTCATTAGGACGGGGAAGTACATTTTCTAATGAAGCGAGAGCGTTCCAATGCTAGAGGAACCACACCATGCTGAAGACGATTCACGAGCACTCCCCTATGTCTGATGGTGCATTCCGGCGGCCCAACATCTCCCATGTAGTTGTGCATAACAGCAGATGGCGTTGCTGAATCATTATCACATATTTCCGCAACGAATTTATGAAGTCGCGCGGCCTCATCGTCTGGTCATCTAATGCCAACTATGCATGCTGGAGCTGGAGCGCCTAAATCAATTTGAAAATTGGCGAATATACACCCAAGGCATAACTCCAAGACCCGATGAGACTTGGAGGCAAATAAAGTGCCAGTAACATCGCCGAGAAGAAGCAGAAGAATCTGCTTAATTACCCGTGTTCTTGTATTGGCGAGTTGTAATTACATTTTTTGTTCTTCTTCTCAGCCGCCTGTCTTCTAATAGGACAGCTTAATGAAATGAACGTTGCTTAGAACGATGATTGAGGAGTTGGGACTTGGGAGTGATTTGTGCTTTCCCATTACGGGATTAATTTTCAACTGTGTGCAAGAGTGAAATCGGTTGGATAATTTGCATGACACTGTTTATTTTAAGCGCAACCGGTTTCTCTGTGAAAGAGGTTATGAAGTACGCACTTCCCAATTAGACACCTAATTAAAAGTGTTGTCAAGCTTAATGGGGAAGGGTCTTATTTGGATCGGATTCAACTTCCATGAGCCATGACCTCTATTGCATATGGTATGACTTGTGACGGTAAAGTTATAACTTTGGGTTTTCCGTTTCTCTTACACAGCTGTCAAAAATGACCCAAATCCTCGTCGTAAGTAAGACTTTCAAGTATTTCAGGAAGAACCAGGTGTGAATAATGCTGCATTACCACTAAAAAAAAGTGTCTGCTTTGCAATAAATTAAACATGTCCTTGTAGTATGGTTAGACTCTCTTTTTAAGACTCATATATGAAGAGCAGACAGATATTGGAGGCTGGAACTCCCCCTACCGGATGCGTACATGAATATTCGTTCCAAGTTATTTTATTTGATTCCCTATAGACGGACAGAAAAACCTCCGCCTGAGAGCTGATACTTTAGCTGCTTGTTGCAATGACATTTGACAAAGTTTCAACTGTTGCGCAAAAAAAAATCCCTTCACACTAATGTTCTCCATTGGACGGACCACTTGACAACTTCCATAGGCGGACGCTCACGACCTGACGGATCTGCACGGGGTTGCTTGTGCCTCTCATGGACAGCTTTCAGCTGACGAGTTTTCAGAAATTATGGTATGAGGAAGCTTTTACTGTATTTTACACAAAAAAAAAAACATAAATCTGTGATTTGGTTAGTTGTATTATTTCCCTTCATAGTAAAGGGCAGGCTAATGTTTATGTAGAAAGCTGTAACACTTTAGAAGTCTCGAGCTAAATGACTTGAGTGTCTCCTGGTAAATTATTTAAATATTATCGATATCCATATAGATCATCGATTTATTTCCGACTAGGTGGCTTGTTTTATTTTTAAATGTTGGTGTGCCTGTAAACGATAGCCACAAAATCACGTTGCCAGACTGAAAAATGGAACACAAAAAAATCAATTGATTTATTTCGCATTCGAATAAACTCCCTATCCGTAATCCGAGTTATGTTGTTTTTTCTCGTTCTATAAAGGTATGTCCAGACCAGCCAAACATTTGATAAACAATTAAATACCTACATGTTCCATATTTATTTTTAAAACACTTATTAAACAAAACAATTTTTATGGAATGCTTAAAAATGTTTTGCTGGTTTGGATGTGGACACCAAAAAAACGTTTATGAAATGTTTCAAAGTTAAATTTTGTTTTACAAGTATCCCTGCAGAAAGTGAGCGCTTTTTTCAATTATTATTTGTTTTTAAACAAAATAAAAATGTCCAAAAAAGATTGGAATACCTAATGAGAAAGTGATTCATTTAATACATACGATTATTTGAATTAAATTGCTTGTCGCGTGATTGCCGGGACCAAAATTACAAAAATAAAAACTTTACTCGCTGCTAATAATCCCACCACATTCTTTTCTTCTAGTCCAAAACAGGATAAAGTTGAAACATTTCATAAACCTTTACCGCCGTATTAATAGACAAATATGCAAAATGTAAGTTGGCTAGTAGACGTCAGATAGCATACAAAAATTTGACGTAACTGCTGAGTAACGATAACTTTTACGCAGTGTTTATTAATACGGGGGGGGGGGGGGGGGGGGTTAATAAATAAATTTCAGAAATCTTTTATAATTGTTTATTAAATGTGTTCGATTTGCTTCAGAAACATTTCCTAAACATTTCTGAAATGTTTCGCTGGTCTGGACACACCTTAATATGCCAAGATAAACTCAAGCGGTAGCAGCAAAATATTGTTCATGTGTTGCATATTTGAACATAAAATACTAAATTTATTTCATGGAAATATTTTCGAAAAGAAAAATTATGCAAATTTGATTCAAAAATGGAACCACCCGCATCATTGCAAGTGAAATGACATGTGCCTTGTGTGACGTCACGTTGAGAAGAATATTTGCAATATGGCTGGTGGCAATATCAAGTTTGAAATACCCTGTATTATCAGTTTTGTTTTTGAAAGCAACTGTTGCCACAATTCCAAAATTAAACTTTTCAATGATCCGTTTTGTTTTATATTCGTGATCTGATCCGAATAAAAAACAGCTATTGACTGCTCGCAAATGAGTTATGTCGGTTTACAAGAATTCCTAACATAATTGAGCGACACAACCCGGATCAACCCGCGGTAAAGTCACAATTCTCAATCCCATTATTTACCTAGCACCTTTGAATAACCTTTAATGCACAAACAGGCATAAGCTGATTAGTCTGACAACCACTTATTATGTTTATTACCTCATCTGCTAGCAGAAAGCCCACCCCAAGTCAATGACCCGTGGCACAGAAATTCAAACTCAATTTCCAAGAGTCGGACAATTAAGGTCCTAATGGCTAACAAAAATGCGGTAACTGATTATGGAATGCCTACTTCACATCTAGTCAAATCGACGTCTTGTCAAACCCCTGACAAAGCATGAAATTAAAAATTTGTCAGTCAGTTCTCTCCTTTATAAGCTTAGCATATGAATGCTGGCTTAAGTACGGATTCCCTGTATATTCAGATATATCTTAACCAGCGCAGCGACTCCCCGACTATGAATAATTTACATACATTAAACAAAGAGTGGTTTCGTTCTTAATCAGTTCTGTTACACGTTGTCATAACATCGTCCGACTGTTGGTGAGAAAAACCCGTTTCGCCATCTAGCCTTATGGAAATCTACCCGAAATCTTCTTATGGCTATAATCAGTGACTTATATAACCCTAATTACATGCGCTTGTCTGGCAAAGACGGGCAAAAAAATACCATTTGTCAAAACAACAATTAGCGATTGACATCTTGAAAATACCACACATTCTGCGTCTGGCATGCTAATGCTGGCTCATTTCGTCAGTCGGATGGTAATTGCATTTGGATAATCGACCGACCATAATGAGCGTGCGCAACATCAAGCGGGGTATTTCAATTTCAAAATGTAACTTTTGCGGAGATTGGATAATTGCTTCGGATTTGATAATAATTGGATAATTACACATGCCGGTTGGATGGACTTTCTAAATTCGAAGAAATGAATGTTATTGACGGCCGATTGAGTAGTTTTGTCAGTTTTACCTGCCGATTGACGTCTTTAAAACTAAAATGGAACCTCTGTTGGAACGTTATTATCTGATGGCGATTGGGTGTACTCAATATTGACATTTCTGCGTCTGCGTTTTCTGTCGCAATCGCGTACAAAAATGCGTGGTACATCACATGACTGTAAAGTTGCATTGCATTTTAATTTCCATAGTAGCAGTGTCAGTGGGACGTGTTTTCTGTCGTCGTTAGTTGGCATGTCTAGTGTTTCGACTGCACCCAGACTTCAGACGCATATTTATATCTTTTGTTTTACATTTAATCAAAGCTCAATTATGTTTTTGAGGCACACACCAAAATCAACCTCTTTAAATCAAATGCTTGCATACCTTTTGGCTGACTCGTAGCAAGTCACTGTGAATTGTTTTATTGGGCGTTTGACGACTTTGCATTGTTCTATTGACGTTCGAACAAAACAAACCTCAACGTTATTTTTGTACAGTGAATTACGGAAACATTTTCCACTCTATTGTGTGAGTACGAAATAAAAATAAAAATTAAATAACAAAGTGAAATTCAGGACAGTGGATTTAATTGAAGCTCCGCTTCTACGCTGCCTGTACGCTGTACTGCAAAGTTTAAACGTCCCGCATAACTCAAGGCATTTCGAAAATTGAATACCTGCTTGACATCTCAAACGTATCCTTTTCATAAAAAAATGTATTGAAAAAAAAAAATAGGACCCGACAGACTATAAAAAGAACTACATAAAATGTGATCAAGGTACATTCGAGTATACCTTTAAATCACAGACTGCCTTCACAACCTTAGCCCCTGCTGTGTCCCGTAGGGTGAAAATGAAAATTTTAAATCTAACTTTAAACCTTTGGAGTCCTTGGTATTTGCTAACAGTTGACACTCTACCATTTTTGCACTCATATGTTATTACAAAAGCCGAGATCCTTTGATTTGCTTCACCGATTTTTGGTTGACTTCATGCCTCCACTTGAAGCTCTTCAAAAGCAAAGTTAGGAAATGCATCACAGGTGTATAGTTTATGCTGAATCAACCCCAAACAGCCTTGGAAAACGAATGCAGAAATTGGCAACCTGTTCCACTGATTCATTTTTTATAAGTCGAGCGCCCATGAGATAAACTTTGTTGGATGCATACTAGGATAGGTCTATTTTCACTTAATTTGGCGGAAGTTGACACAGCAATTGTTTGGTGGCGTCACTGTTAAATGGTGTATATTGCCAAATTTCAAGCACCGACGGCTACTCTTCTACAATGTTTCCTTGTTCATCTTTGCAAAATTCTGGTAGTGCAATTTTGATATGTTCCATAAACCTTTTGCTAAGATCCAGTGTTGGTAACGTGGGAATTTCGATGGTAAGAAACCGTATCGTGCGAAAAAATAAGATTTTGGTAGGATTTTGTGGGAAATTTGGTCAACTTACAAAAAATTCCATCAATCTTCAACCTAATATCATATTTCTAGTACCTTATTCTGTGTTCAAAAAACAAGCCTATCTAAATGACTTGTTATGAAATATATCTACTACAAATCAGGGATAGAGAAGTCGATACAATTGTACAAAAGTACAATTTGCCTTAATTCGATATAATTTATCCATCTGTATCTTTCAAATCCTCTTGCAATTTGTAAAGCTTTTCCTAAGAAAACAATTAAAATAATCCAGATGATGATGTTTTTCTGTCATTTTGAAAGACATAAACAAGAAAATGAATACTTAAAATCTAATTTGTTTTGAATTTTGTTTTTGAATTTTTTCCCTAATGAAGAAAAGAATATTCAACAAATTAACAATGCTAAAGAATTCATCAATTTAAATATTATTCAATTTGAGAATTTTGGGCTGAAGTAAATTCAATTAAAAACGAGTGTAATGAGCTGATGTTTGAAAATATTTACAAAATTGCTCAAGCCGTTCTCGCTATTCCTCACTCATCAGCAAATGTCGAAAGGACTTTTTCTTGCCAGACATTAATAAAGTCCAAATGTCGAAGCCGACTTCAAGTCGACAATTGCTGGGCTTTGATTGAAACAAAAAAATTTATTAGAAACTCATCCTGTTCGAGTTTCAAACTCGGGGTAATATATTCAAGATGAAAGAGCAAATTGAGAGTATAAAGCCTGAAGAGCTCATAGATTAAAAATATAAACTATTTTTTTGTAGGTTTGTATAGTTTTGCTAGGAAGTCATTAATGTTTTGTTAATTTATTTTTGTTTATGTTTTTGAAAATAAAATATTTTGAATTCAATTCTGTATACGAAAAAAAAGTTTTCAATACAACTGGCTCCATTTCAGTACGATCTTACAACAGTTTTCAGTACAAATGGAAAATGGCATTTTCCATTCCTGCTACAAATTACAAAACACGTAAGATGCTAAGAGTTTCACATTTTTGTTTTCTCTTTCAAATACACATTTTGAAGTTCTCCTTCTAACTTCCACCGGTATTTTCATTGCTTATGTTTTCAACTGAGTTGCTGTTTTTATTTATTATCGAACAGTTTCTTATTATAGAGATTATTTGCGCTATACACAAACAATATGATATTATAATGTTTGTTTTTTCCATGAATTGTACCAATGTGATATTTTATGTGTGTATAATGTATATCCAGTAATGAAATGCCTTTATCTTATTCTTCCAAATAAATTCCTAAATATAGAATATTTTTTTTGTTAATAAAACTATTGAAAATAAACAGCTTTTTTTTAAATTAACCAAGTGGGAAATTTGTGGGAATTTTGACTAGGTCCAAAAGGGAAAAATGGGAAAAAATTAGCTTCCCGAGGGAAAAACCTATAGGCGATGTATGTAAGTAAGTAAGTTATTCATTTATTTACAGTTCAATATACACAAACACATAGAGTACAAAATATGAATTAAAGAGCTATGGTTAAACCGTCAGCTGTAGGCGATGTATGTATAATTGTTGAACACCATCAACCAATTTCATATGTGTCACTGGAAGTAGCTAGCAATTGTTGGATCTGTCTAAAATGGTTTGTTGGTTGACCCAAATTTTCTAAACTCATTCCTTCGTCTTCACTTCACTTTTTCTTCTTAAAAGTTTCGCCTTTTCTTGCTTTTAACTTGGCGTTGGTCATTGGGTGTCTTTAGATTGCGAGATCGACGGCTTCTATCATCAAACCACGGGCATCCTTATATTAGTTGCCTGGTCGCAACTTCTGATGGCTTCTTTTAGCAACGCTTCAGCTCGTCTTCTGTCTGCGCTGTGCCTTAGTGGTTAGCGTGTTGGACTTCTAAGCGAGGGGTCCGAGATTCGAGTCCTAAGACCCTAATTCCAACTTAAGGGCTTTTCCATTGCGCCACCTCTCTCGAACGTCTGACAAACATCCGAGGGTAAAACTGCCATGAAAGAGCTTCTCAATTAGCCGTTTGGGCTCGGCGTTAGATTGTAGATCCTTTCCATTTGTCCCAAAATTTAAAATTTCACACAAAACGCATGGTTGTGAGAAGCTAGGCCTATGGTCCCTACGGACCTGTTGCGCCAACTATATATATTTACACCTCGTCTTCGGCACCTGGGTCTTAAAAAGTAGATATTATTCTTATTATCAAGGGCCTTAAAAATTATAAAAAGTGTCAAATACCATTAATTGTCAAAAAATACCTTGTGCCTTGTGCCTTAACTCGTACAAAATATGCATCCACCAACCTTATCGCTTCACCTTCGATAGCAACCACACTGGCTTCCCACAAAATCCAATAAATTACGCTCTTAATCGATGCAAGCACTCAAAGTCGCTTCCGTGCGGCTTATCACGTATAGGTACCTTATTAAATCACAACATGACGCATTCCCTCGACTGAAAAACTGCCTCCATGAATTCACTACATATTCATACACATAACCGGAAAATTATCATCCAAATGTCTATGCAAATCAAATGGCCAAACATCCGAACAACATCATAGATGTTCGGCATCCGAAAAGAGTCTTGTTGTTGATTCAACGAAAACCTATTCTCTGAAAGAACCAACAAAAATTTTCGACTTTCGTTTTTTTTTTTGTTCATTGTTTCACTTTTGCAACACTCGATTCCCGTGGGACATTTGCATTATGACGACATTCCGCCGAAAGAAAACGTCAAAGTTTCACTTTCCATTGAAAGACTTTTCAATTGGTCCCGGGAAGTTGGCGCTGCCGATACACATTCAAATCAGTTCTCGGAGCGATTTTTATCGATGAATTATTCAGTAGCCCACGAACCGCATTTGCGGCCGAAAACAAAATGGAAAGTTCAAAGTGTTTCGTATTCCCATGTGGAATACCGCATGTGAAATGATTTCGGCCAGATCGAACGATAGACATACATTGTAACTTTCACATCACACAAAAAGATGTGGGCAAACGTTCTTCGGCAAGAGGCTCAGGTTTCTATTCAGTAATGGCCCAATTACACCATCAGATCTCCTTTGGTAATCGATCGATTTCATTACGGGTAAGTCGCAATTGGACCAGAGTTTTTCCGTGAAAATTACCGCTAATCAAGGAGATTCCTTTGCCCCGCCGCGCCGTCTGGAATTCGCGTTTAGTGTGATTTCTCGTCGAGAATAACTGGTTGCATAAGGAAGCGATATTGGGGCAGTTGCCATTGCTACTCCACTTGTGCGCACTCCATCTTCAGGCACGAGTACAAGTATACCTGCAGCGCGATTGCAATATTCTTGGTTAGCCTTACGCATCGCAAAATCGCAATGGTGCATCCGCAACGATGACGGCTTCATAGCTCTATACAGATCCACTTCGTGCGAGTACTCGTAGTTTATTTTGCTTCTCCCGAACGGACCTGTTCTTCTATTGGGAGCAGGAGTTGTTTATTTTTTATTCCTAGACTACACTTAAAACTACCGAGATTCATTTACGATGGAGATTCTGTTTTCTCACCAAGTCGGGCGCACGAACTGGTGATTGTTGCCGTGCACCGCGACCACCTGCTCGAATTTGGCCCCGCCAATGCTGTACGGGGCAGCCAAGTTAATATGTCGAGAGATTCATGATGTTGGGCGATGATTTAAACTGGTAATGCATTTCCTGCAATGAGCGCATGATTAGGGGGGCATATGATTTCAATTTCTCGGTGTTGATATGAGAACATATGGGAGTATGTGAGTGGAACTTGTTTCGCTGAAAATCGTGAGCACAACATCGTTGCCGCATTATCATATGCTCTTCGTTGGTCCGTCCCATAAAATATAAATTAAATTAACTTTGATTAAGGATCGGTGTGCAGAGTATTTGCTTCACACTTTCACCGGGAGATAGGCATCAACTTCAGCCCCAGTTGGGGATAATTTGTGATGGGTACCTAATGTGTGCATGGGTGTCAGCTTTTAACTATCAGCTGGAATCTGGGAATATGATTGGGGTATTAAAATTGACCGAGTTTTGGCCAAAATGGGATGGGGTTTGACCTTTTTTGAACTCTTGTTTAGAACAAATATTTGGAAAACATTTGCGACTGCTTTTCACTGCTACTAAAATAGCTACAAGGCTTAGGCCGTCAAAGCATTTGACTATTATATCGGCTGTCGGATGTACAACGATCACAAATGATGTGTACGAAGAAGCCGGTTGCAAAAATAATGGGATCAGCCGAGTTCATGCCAATCAGAGTCTAACCTTACCATACAACAAGGCTGGCTTCGAATTGACTGGGTTTGAATGATTGAATGAGCCTCAAAAGTTTTACAGAATCCCATCAGAAGCTGGGTGAACGGCGGGTCAATTCACTGCATTGAATCGACGGTTTCATCATTCATAAGTTAAGACAGGTACCTAATGTGAGCTTCTCTGACATATTTTGAGCTTAGATGTGCCTTAAATATGTGACGGACGCCGAATGTCATAGGAGGTCTAGGCCTTGTCCTTCGTGATAGGGTTTGTGCATAGGGTTTATTGGGGGTAACGCAGTAACCCATAGAACCTTGGATGATGAACTTACTAATTGTAAAAAAAATATGGTGACTGGTGCACATAAGAGCGCCAGTGCGGAGTTCTTGACAGACTTATTGGCAAGAAATCTTGCCCTAGCACGTTAAGTTAAAATTCGTCCACATCAGCCTGATATGAACTCGAGCCTCGGGTATTTGTCAGAACTTCGCGAGTGGTGGCGCATTGGAAAAAACCTTATGATGAAATTGACCCCTCGCATAGTAGTCCAAGACACTAACCACTAAAGCGAGTGCGCCACTCTAGCCTCCATAGGGAAAAAAGATGATATGCTAGTGAATTACATGAGGACAATGTCCTAGGGGTGACTAATTTTAAAGACAGAATAGGCAAAGAGGACATCTTTGGTAGTCTGCAATCGGCAAGGAACCACATTATTTGCAAGTGGACTTGGACCGATTGTCTTTGCTGCGCAGGGTGAAATTATTGTAGCAAACACACGGATTCCACAATTCAATATCAAAACACGGCTGTCACTAAATCAAAAAGCCGTCAACCAAATTGATCATGTTGCAGTCAATCTTCAGGATTTTTGAAGTTGCAACGTTTCGCCCTACTAACCAGGGTACAAATGTGAATATGTCCGACACAACAACGACGGACACTGTGAGCTTGATCTAACTTTATCTATATGGAAACCTTGGTTTGTGGAAAAATACAGCGAAACAAGTGAACTAGCCTAAAGCAGTACTTCAGAGAAAGACGCGAAAGGCTCGTAAGCTCTACAAACAAAGAGGAGGGCAGAACGTCCACCTCTTCCAAGAAAATGTAAGTTCAACTTCAAATGAAATGTTCGGAAAAACTGCTAAAGGGTGAAAAAAAAACAAGGCCCGAATACAGATCACTTCTCTAGACCGGTTAACGGCGAGGGCGATCGCCAATCCGCTATCGGGGTAGCCAAAGAAGAAAGGATAGGAATTTATAAGGTCAAGTCTAACCAGTCTTCTGGACCAGACGAGACAGCCTGCCGGGCGAACTATTAAAGGCAACAGGGGACGAATTTGTGCGGAGAGCTTACAACAACTCATCTCAAAGATTTGGTGGGACGAATATTGTCCCGATAAATAGCCCCCTGAACTGCATCATACTGCCTATAGAGCCTTGTAAACGCCTGAAACTATTTATCTGTCAACTGATTGTCCGCCATCAGTGGTCTTTTGCTACATCTGCACCAAATTTGGGTCATCTTCTTGGGACTAGAAACATGCTATTGAGAGTCTACATGGTTTCATAAGCTTTGTCCAATACAAAGCCTTTAACAGCAAAATTTCTTCAAGCCACCGATCAATCTTCAAAGGTTGTGAAGTCATTTGGAGCTTGTCTTTTCCTCAGCCCAAAAATGAAGTTGTCTTTGTTCTTTCAGTGAGTTGTAAGTTAATGTAGTATGACAAAAGTCAAGGCTCGCATCGGCTTTCTTAACTCAAGCTTGGTGCTTGCTAGAATAGTGTATTAATCGACAAGCTGTGCAACAATGCCTATACATTGAACTGAAAAGATTGGCCAGAAGGCCAATAATACAGATGAATTGTTCACTCGGATTTTAAAAGGGCAATTGCCGCTGAAGATTTATTGATTCATAGAAAGACCCTTGCTAAGGACCAGCTCCACCAACCGAACTATATTGCAAAACTCCAACTTAGTCACAGAGAAATATGAATGAGCCGAGGCCCAACCATATTTGCTTGCACAATTAGCATTTTCAAAACAGCTTACCACCTGTTTGTTTCAAAGTGTCAAGTTCTTGCATTTGCAACTAAAACCAATTCCTCACAGCAGCGAACAGCTCATAAATATAAATCTCAACTTTAATGGCCGTCTAAATCACTCATCATTATGCTGGTCATATTTAGCGCTCAAAATGACACGCATTAATTTGTTTGTAGACCCATATATATAATGATGCATGCAAATATCCATTCGCAAAGTCGCAAATTATAATAATCGATCGTGTGGCTCTTTCTCTCTTCTTCTTACAGCTTGAGACTACAGCACACCAAAGTGGATGCCATGGAGTCAGCAACAGTGTACTACACGCAAAGCGAACTAGACCTGCATCGGCTGGATGAGACCCCATCATTGGCGAACCAGCTACAACCGGAATCCCAGCAATGTGCCGAAAATAACCCTGAACTACGTTTACGATCGCTGGGCAGCAGTAGCTCGAGCAGCGGTGGTGCAAATAACAGCACGACCACATCGGCGACAGGGCAGTTCTTGCCGCAAAGACGATGTGTGCCGCCGCCAAGCCTGCCTCTGAGTACAACGTCTTCACCACTTAGAAGCAATTACAAAAGTTATCACCACAGCCATCAGATGGACTTCCAAAGGAATTCACAGTCGGACGATGACAGTGGCTGTGCTCTGGAGGAATACACGTGGGTTCCGCCAGGACTGAGACCTGATCAGGTGAGCATGAGATTCGTGATTAATTTTTCTCAGTTTTGGTACATATAGATATTTCAGCTGATATAAAGGCAAATAAATCAGATTTCTGACCGTTAATTTAGCAACCCGTTTGCTTAGTTTATTTTGAGCTATGCTCGTGTCGGTATCTACTTGTTCATAATTTGAATTTAGCTACTGGCGGTATTATCGCCACCTCTGTGCTGTCGAGCGGGCTGTGTGATTTATGTTAAGTTTTTTTATTTTCGAGTACCTACATATATGTTGGTCATGAACACACGTTGTGTGTTTGTGAATTTGGAGTATTGGCTGACACACAAATGTCTTATGAACTGCTCTCAATGCTAACGTCGCTCTTTTATCATACGTGACGTAGATTCTGGACTTACTTAAGCTACACTTCGAGGTAAACCATAAAGATAGACTTTTTGCCGAGGACAATACTGAGTTGAGAGTGCTTCTCAATACTCCTTATGAGTCCTTGTTGATATCGTACAAAATTCTGCATCGAATAGTACTCCATAAGCGGAGACTACCGGACTATAACTGATTTAGTAACCCTCAGTCCACAGGAAATATTAAATATGGTCAAGGCGAAAGGAGAGATGGGTTAAAGATGGAAACAAGCTTTTCAAGCTAGAGCATATTTGAATCGATTATGATACTTGCTAACAAAGTTATTTAAGATTTTAAAAGCCACATGGTCAGTGCCGGCTCCAGCCAAACTAGCGCCCTGTGCAAGATTTACAGAAAGCACCCTTTTTTCATATTTGCACACATGCATAAGTCTTTTCCACTTAACTCGGGAGGTAGACTTTCAATGGGTTTTTTTTTATTGAGGTATTTTTTTGTTTTGAGATTTTTGAACTAGATTTGTTTGTATACATTATAAATATATGAACCGGGTGGAATATTTTGAGATTATGTAGGTAAGAAGTGAACTTGCATAGGTCTGGTGGGATTTTTTATTTTGTGATATTTTTAGTTAGATTCTCCTTGAAGTTGCAACATTGCAAGTGATGTGAGTTAATGTGCAAGAAATAATTCAGCACAGGTGTGATGGATGTTGTTATTTTGGGCTTATTTAAACAAGCTTTTTGTTTAAAATGCAAATGGCAGCATTTGTTCGCGCAAAATAAAATTCATTTTTCTTTCCTAGCAATGCGCCCCCAGAACTTGGCGCCCTGTGCATTTGCACATCTTGCACATATGGTTGATCCGGCCCTGCACATAGTCAGCAAATACCCGGAAAACCTAACAGCTGAAGAAGAATCGCTCTAAAAGTTTATAAATTCAAAACAAAAGGCCTAGGCTGCCGATAAAGATAAAGGCTTTTGCTGGCCATCTGGAGGAAATGCTTAAGTCAAGAGCTTAAAGAAAGTAAAAATGCGACCAACAGAACATCTGACAATAATGAAGTCAGAAATACTACGCGCCTCAGCTCAGACAAGAAATAAAGATCCTAAAGACCTTCGACCTGAATCCCAGCGAACTTCTAAAAGTGTTATCTGAGAAAATCCCAAGCCAAGCTTCTTCATATTATAAACGCCAGCGATCAGATTAGAACACATTCAGATCCAATATCGAAAGTCAATATCTTCCGATTAACTTCAAAGTTTTTGAGACTATGCAAGTTGGGCGCTTACTTGGACAATAGAAGGTCCATTGTGATATCATTGGATCAAGAATCCTAAATTAGGCGCTTACAACCAAGTATAGGAGAAATATGACTTCTACAAACTACACTGCGACCAGTAAATATTTCGAAGCTTACATTCGAAAATCGTTCTAGGAATTCGGATAATAAAATCACCTATTTAAGAAAACTCTCAATTAAAAATTGTGGTAAGTGGCCCGTAAGTCAAGTGCACACCAAGATCTTCTCAAACGGGTAAATAAAACCTTAGAGAATATACTCTTCGATCTATACAAGAGACGATTTCGTGTCAAAGAAGGAAATTAATACTCAGAAGCGCTTATTCCGTCGCGCTTGTTCCGTCTTATAAAATATAAGAAGGAGGCCTTAAACAAGTAAAAAAGAAAAAAAAAAGAAACTCCCTGGTGTTTACCAAATCTGTTCAAGTTCCATTCGCAAAATGAGCCAAATATCTCGGAGTGACTCTCGACGTAAAGCTGAAGTCAAAAGCACTTCTAAAAAAAATGCGAAAAGCTATAGGGAACTCTATTGCTTATTTGACAAAAAATATTTGAAGATGAATTCACGGAACAAGATTTTTTTAAGTGGACAAGTGGTATACAGTGACAAATTAAATTAAATTCGATGATTTTTTACAAATTTTAAAAATATCTTCATAGAGATCTCGGAACATGAGTATACCTACGGTTAAATTTGAAGCCAAAAACTGCGGCGCACGTAAATAAGAATTAAAATCGATTTCCGAGATCACTAAAACGATTTAAATTCCTGACGAAACTAATTTATTGCGGCATCATTGGAACTAAACCTTCCGACCTATCTCCCAACGACTATTAACGGCGATAAAATAGCATACCTTTCAGCAACTACCTATTGAAGTCGCCTGCCGAACGTTTATAACATCGCAATAAAAAATTGCTTGATAAGTCATATCTAAGTTGCAGTTATGAAGCGCCGAGAGGCGGTGTCATTTGTCAGTGAGTAAAAATCTTGATCTACTATGAGCACGAGCCAGCCGATGCGATGGTCCGCAGAGTGTGGCTTAAAAGATTTCCGCACCTGATCCGGGATTTTTTTCAACATATAAACTGCCCAAGGATAAACTAGGGGCAGCTATATGAACTCAACACAAATTTTACGACCCAGAGATGATCTACTGCACGAGATCATAAATTTTATAGGTCCCTTCCATGCCGATTTTCAAAAGATGCCGACCAGCATTCAAATTTATACCGTTCGCCAAAAGGAAATCATAACAACTTCATATCGTACGTCGATTTACCTTTGAATCACACACCAGCTCACAAATGCATTACGCCATGAAACAAATAAAACTGAAATGCTCTTAGCAGTCTATAAAGCGCAGCTCATCTGAGCATCTGAGATCCGAACGACGTCACACATTCGCTTTCGATTCGACTCTAAAAATGCGTGCCCCTAATTTCAAATACAAACATTCCGATTTAATTTATCGTTCATAGCTGCATCATGCTCGTTTAATTAACCCATTCCATCGACCGGCAGGGCACTGCTGAGCTGCGGCGTGTTTTTATTGGCAGATTAGATCGGCCAGACGCATTCGTATAACTTTCAACGAAAGTTCAACGCGCGGCCATTATTAAACCGCTACGGTGTGTTGTGCCCGTCGGCGGCATATTTGGTCAGCAAAGTCGACGCGCTGAAAACTTTCTTTTGGGTGTGTGGCCTGAGGCTTCCCATATATGGGCTCGGCATAGTAAATATAAACGACTGTGTTCAGCCGAAATGTCAGACAGCAAGTCATGTTGCACATTCGAGGCGGAATTCCCCCCTCACCGCCTCCCCGGCAGGGTGCTTGATTAAGCGAGGCACATTAAAAGCTGCGATTACTTCTTTGGCTGCACGTCCAAGGCACTGGCGGCGCTGCCCCCTGCAGACCGCGCACAACTCATTGTGAGCAAAATTAATTGCTCTACTTTATTTCGTCTCGCACTGTATAGTGTGTGGTGGTGGGTACCATCTAGCATCTACCGCCCGCTTGTTTTTGCGGAGAAAGTTTTCGCGTTGTTGAGCGCCCGATACAGAGGCAGCTCACCAATTTTGACTGTTTCTAACATTTTTCCTCTCCCCCTATCTTTGCAGGTTCGATTGTATTTCTCGCAACTGCCGGACGATAAAGTTCCTTACGTTAATAGCGCCGGTGAAAAGTATCGAGTCAAGCAATTGTTGCATCAGCTTCCGCCGCAAGATAACGAAGTGAGTATGGCAATTGTGAAAAGTGCAAAGCAAACTTTATATATACTTGGCCATTGTGCATGCTGGAGCTAGTTGTCGTCTTTTTGAATTAAAAGGAACAGCGCTCCGCGCCATAAAATTGATAATCCTTGAAATATACTTTTATTTTGCTTTTGTCTTTCTATTCACAGGTTCGATATTGCCATTCGCTTAGCGACGAGGAGCGCAAGGAGCTGCGGATATTCTCGGCACAAAGGAAACGCGAAGCTCTTGGCCGTGGGGCGGTACGATTACTTTCGGATGAACGACCATGCAAAGGGGTAAGACAAGGGGGTGCTTTTTACAATTTTTGCTTTCTTTGTATATAGTTTGTCTGCTGTGTTGGGCGAAGGGAAGTGCAAACTTTTAATAACTTTTACTTGGAAGAGGACTGCTGTGCGTTTTGGAGTTGCGCTAACAATGCAAATTTGATTAAAAGGGAAACTTTAATTTGAAACTGCTGCTGCTTGAGCTAGAGAGTTTATACAGTTGGTTCTGGTTTTATTGTTTGTTGTTAAGATTTGCGTTAAGGCGACTCGTGTTGTTGTAGGGTGTGCCGGAGATGATCTGCGAATTATCCAAGTTGAATTAAATTTTGTTTATGCAGTCTTAATTTCGATTAGGTAGAGTTAAGTTACGAGGCGGTTTTTATACCAACGTTTCAGTGCTTACAAATTTATCTTCAAAGTGCCTTTTTCAGGGAAAGTTGGCCGGAAGTCTATAAGTTCGCGGATACAAGCTGCCGAAATGAGATTGCTTGGTTGTATAGCTGGGGTGACTAAAGAATTTCTCGAGCAGCTACCTCTTTCAAGGTAGCTGTCCATTATTTGTTCATAAATTTGGTTTCCAAAGCATACCGCCATCTCTTCTTAACTCACTTGGGGATTGCCCTTGATGACTTAGAATTGGTGGCGGAAGATCTAGAGCTATACGGAAGGTCAACTGTTGAGAACGTCCTACCCTTGAGACTGAAACTATATGATGGTAATGAAGTAAGCCTAAACTGGCTGCTGCTTCTTTGTTTAAAGACCAGACGTAAAATGAAATTAAGCAAATAAGTAAGATCTTTGGGAAAATACGAAGAAGTTCTTTACTTAAAACATCACAATAAGCTTGTAAGCCAGAAACTGAAGATGACTTTGCCAGCCTGAAATAAAATCATTAATAGGTACTTTACTTCCAATTATTTATACGTATATGGCGAGGTTTCAGATCTTTTTCCAAATCTAGGTTGTGGTATGCTAAGAAGGGGTGTGAGAGAGGTGTCATACGACACTAAGCACCAAAAAATGGGATATCTAGGGAATCAGCATGAAGTAACCGCAATGGAAAACAAAATACCGAATTTCCCTGCAGAAACTAAGATTGTAGCCCTTTGTAGTGTCCAAAGCCTTTTGGCCTAAATTTTAGAACAAGTATCTTCAAAGGAACCTTCTTCGCATATGCATAGTGCAAGTATGTGTGGTACATTTTTATTGCACTGCAAGTCATTGCAGAATCGCAGTTGTCCGCGCCTGCCGGTCTGAACTCAGAACTCAGAAGACAGTGAGCGATACTAAAAATCATACAAGGTGCCGCAAAATGAATCACCCTATCGGAAGATTTTATAATTTTTGCAAATGGCGTCGTACGTCGATCATATTTGACATTTGTGAACCAAACAGCTGCAGTATACAACAGACAAGCAACGGAGCGCTATACTCCGCAAGAGCATGGATCCTCAATCTCAACAACGAAGAGGACGATTTTGTGTCGAAAATCATCATGAGCGACGAGGCGCATTTCCACTTCAGCGATTATGTCAATAAGCGATCTCTCCGCGTATGATGCACGAAGAGTCATTCCATCCACTCAAAGCCACTGTGTGGTGCAGCGAACTGTTACTGGCGTCGCGGGCCAGTAGCCTCACAAAAATCGCACCCCTTAAGGACAATATTCGACAGGAATGCGACCAGTTATCACCGGAAATCTTGCGGAAAGTCATGGAAAATGCGAAAACGGGCTCAAATGTGTATCAACACTGGCAACAGGCACTTGGCGGGTATCATCTTTTCCAATTAACAGAACAAATTGTAAAGGCCTAAATAAAGATTTCCATTATACACAAAATCATTGTTTTTTTATTTAGTAAAAAAGTAATTTAAAAAACAAAATTGGATGATTCATTTTGCGCCACCCTGTATGTACTTGGTGTCCGAGCTAGATTTTACGAGCTCACAATGGAAACATTTTCCATATTAATACCCCATTGCAACCTTCTAAATTTATAGTGTGAAGGTGAAGGTTCCTACCAGTGCACGCACACGCAGAAAAATCACTTATTTAAAATTAACCAAATTTCGGTTAAAAACTACGAAATAATACTGTTAATATAGCTCCTACAGAGTTATTGTATTACAAATAACCGATTCAACTTGTTTAAGGAAACTGGGGTAAAAATAACCGATTTTTCAATATCCTCCAAATTTTCTCGTTCGTTAATAACAAACTAGCTATGTAGCTTTTAACCAACTGGTTGATATTAATCAAGAAAATTGATTGAAAACAACTAATAAAGTGAGTTTTTTAACAGTATATGCACTTAACCTTTTCATCTCGGTAGTTTTTAACAACGAATACTCGTTTTTTCTCAACAGAGACTTAGTTAATTTTAATCCATTTTTTTAACCGAGCAAAAATTGTACTCGGTTAGAGCCAATTTTTGAGCGTGTGTTGTTTTATTTTCAAAGCTAAACTGAATATATAAATAAATTACGCATCGGAAAACTTAAAGCACCTGCCTACGCAAAATCTCTAGACAAATAAAGCAACAACTTCAACTTAATACAATTTTCAGACATCCCCATTCTACGGTCCTGACTCCCAACTCTATATCTACACCGTTCCAAATGTCAACCTTCCTTACACTACCACATTGCATTTCCATAAATTCAAAGGTGATAACCTATAAGCATTTTTAGTTTCGACTTTAAATTTAAGTAGTTCACAGTGGCTATATTTTTCATACAAATTTCGCAATTGAGGGCTTCCGTAAATTTAGAGTAGGGACTTGTAAATTTATCATTAGTACGGTGCAATAGGTAAACACTTCTTAGTAGTGCGAAACAGCTTAGGCTTACTTTTGAGTCCCCTCCTTCCCGTTTTGTTACAGTTGAGTTCGATAACCAGGATAACTTAGTGGGTGCGCATATTCTAACCCTAAACATTTCAAAAATCACTATCAAGGTATTCCTCTTGCAAAAGATTTCTAAAGTCGGTTTTTTCTTATACTTGCCTATCATTTAGTGTATAGCCTGAAAAACTCTTTCCACCAGATTTCCATTTCCAACTCAATTAACTAATGGAAGAGACGTGAAATGCTCCACAAATCTCTATCGACCTCTCAAGAAAATGAGATTTAATTAAAAGATGACAGAACACAGAAATGAGTCTCTCTCTCTGCTAAATATTGGCATAATCATTTATCTCACCGGTGAATCGCAAGCACAAAATACAAGCATTCGCTTCTGGTGTTCCGGAGATTCCAATCGCAGTAATTCAGAACCTCACTTTAACTTGTTAACCAACTTTTTCTATACCCCACAGTTTGAGAACCGGGCGAATTATTAATGACACTCTTTATCGTGCCTTTCGGTACATAAAATTCGGTCCCCAAAAAAAGAACACATAGCGTTGACATTGCACAAGTGGGAGCGGGCCTTACAGCGCCAGGGGTTTTCCTTTTGGCATTGTGCTCTTCATCTTTTTATGGGTTCTTCTTTGGCGATTCGTGGAGGAGAACTCATTCTTATCTTCATTTTTCCAAATGACAGAGTCTTCACCTCAGTACACATGGGTGCACAATTGGACGAATGGGCAAAATGTACACTTAACGAGGCGACCGGTCCTCGTTTTGTAAAGATTTTATTGCTCATTCTTAATAAGGGAATCCCTTTTTTAAACAGTGTGTAAGTTGGGGATATTTGCCGCAGTCGAATGGATATTCATTGATTCGAATGCTTTGCGAACTGCGAATGAAAGTGGGCCCGTGACTTTTGGATTTCATGTACGCAATTGAAACACAGGGTGTGCTTAGATTGGAAACAGGTTCAGAAGCAGCACAACTCCTAATCTACTGTTGCCAGTTCTGCCCCTATTTTCGTAAAGACCCTAACTACATTTTCACACTTCCGAGGAAAATGTTAATTTTTTTATTATTTGAGGCATACCTTTTGTACTTAGGGCTTCAAGAAATTGAGATTTCTTATCGAATTTGAAGAAGTAGCTTTTGAAATAAATGCAATAAAATAGGGGACAAAGCAGTAACTCCAAATATGTATTAAACCAAAATCGAAAATTATATAGATAGGGCCTTTACGAAAATAGGGGCAGAGTTGTGGTTTCATCTGCTTACCCTGAAACTAAAATACAGGAGAGATACGGGCTATCTTATGGAATCTGTACCAGTCTGATACTCCAAAAACGCACATGAATTTGGCAAATTATCTAAGGAAGTGCGATTCATATTACTTGGCAGCAGTGTTGCTAGACTTTGAAGACAGTTTTCCCCTTTTTACAGCGAAAGCATTAGTTTTCCCCTAAATTCGAAAAAAATTCACCATATTTCCCCTAAATGAAATTTGCACTTCTTTTCATATTAAAAAATTGAAACGAGTGAATGCATTCAGTAGACGTTGCTTGATGGGTTCTTTCTTTTCAATTCATTCTATGAAAATTTTTCATAATAAATATACGTTTTAATTTTAATCTTTCACAGCTTATGTTTCAGAGATTTTAGATTTGTCTCCCCTTTTTTTAAGGTTGTCTCACGTTTTCACACCTAGTTTGCTGATGGTGCTCTCCAATTGTAAAGTCCACATTAGGTGTGGTCTCCCTCTGTTTCGTTGCCATGGGTTGATAAAAAATTCGTCAGTGTTGTATTCCATACGCTCCACGGGTGCCACCTATGCATCTCAGCCGACCTATTTTAAGTTTAAGACTGTCTGAAATTCTTTTTCTCGAAACGACTCAAAAAGCTACCGTTTCCCGCTCTCGTCAAAGTCCATGGTTCTTCATCTAACTAACAGTGGATGTATAGGATTGTGTTTACAATATCTCTATATGCAGGGGCGATTCATCACAGTTAGCTAGTTTAGCGGCGCTAAACCGAGAAAATAAATTCTTTGAAATACATCTTATATGCAAAATACAACAAATAGCGAGGTTAAAGTAATAAGAAGAACTACCTATTTACAAATCATATTTTTCTATACAAACACACAACACAATACTCCCATGCAAAAAGTTTCCCTTGAAATATTTTCAGCGTTACAGTTTGCGATACCGCAAAATTCCTGCCTGCACGCACACACACAATCTAAAACTCCAATAAACAAAGTCTCCCGCTTGTAGCATTTTAGCGTACAGAATTGCGCTACCAAATTTCCTACAATCTGTATGAGAGTGTTTAAACCAGTCGTAAGCAAAGCCCAGTTAAATAAACGGAAGGGTAAACGCAAACAAATGCGATAAAACTTGAAAGTGCAGGTACATTTTGTGCAAATTGCAGTAAGAATGTGTCGTTGTGTCCTTACTTGATTGAATTCATAGTCTTATAGAATCCCAAAAGTTAGGTGCGAATATTTTTGATTTATAATTTTATATGAGAGTGCACTCTTGTTTTGTTTTTTTGTTTGTGAGAAGTGAGATGAAAGTAATACAAAGGGCTAAAAATAATGTTGTACAGATGATAGTGAAATATTCATAGCTTTATTTTGTGCAAAAAGTCGCCAAAGTAGCATCAACTAACGTGTATTTTTTTTTAAATTGTTAAAAGAACTCTGAGTCTCTAATTCTCACATTGATGGAATCTTTTTATGGGAAGTTTCAGAGTTATTGTAAGATAGGCATTCGTTTTGGCTAATGGCAGCCGACGCGTGTGACAGCGCAAATACACCTGGTGTTAATAGTTATATTTCGGCAGACGGCAAAATAGCCTGGTCAAAATTCTTCAAAGAAATTTAAGCAGAAACAGAACTTATCAATCTATTTATCTAGTTATATTCAATGTTTTGTGTGCTTATATGGATTTTCTGCTGATACCTAGTGAGTTTCAATAATTTTAAAGCTTCTGGCAAGGACTTCGCTGCGTGCAAAACGTCTTGGACCAATACTTTCGTGATTAAGCTGATCTACTCTGTTGCTTAGGGCTACTATAAAGTGGTTACACTTATTATTACTAATATGGAAAATTACGCATATTCAACGCGCTGTCACACGCGTCAGCTGCCACGATTTGCTGACAGACTGTTATTTTCAATACACTCTCTACTCAGGCTACACAGAAAAATTACATCGCGCTCTTAGACTAATAGGAAAGGAATTTTTTAAGGAGCTGAAAGAAAGTGACGAATTTTATAATGAAGTCATCGAAAATTTTGTGACCGTTGACCGACGAATCGAATTTATATATCGGGAAATGCTACTTTTAAATCTTTTATTTTATATTATTTATTTATGGAGAATATTTTTATTTGTTAATAAAATCAAAAAATTGCGATTTGTTTCTTTTTTCTTTTTTTTTTAAACCTCCCCAGAGCACATAGCTAGCCCAATGCTTAAGACCAGGAATCGCCACTGTCTCTATGGTGGTACGAATTCAGATGCCTTCTAATCCTCAAGAAACTAGTCCGGCGATGCTACTTTTCAATATAATTGTAAAATTAAAAAAAAAAAAGAAATGCTTCTTGTATGTCTATTAATGTATTCAAGCAGAGGTGCTAAATGGACATAATTTAGAAAAAGGTTACTCGGCAAGAACAGAACCCAAGGGTAGTCAAGATGTACCAAATCCCACCACTCAGTGCAAAAGAGGTTGAATTAGCTTTGAAAAATCTTACGAACAACAAGGCTGCCGGTTCTGATAGCTTAGCTTGAGAGCTTTTTCAGTGTGGAGGTTATGTGTTGTCAGGTCTGATGCGCCTCTTTATTAACCGATTTTGCGTGGAAGAAAGCATGCCCGAGGACTGGACTAATCACCTCGACATAAAAAAGGTTATTTTATCTAGCAAAAACTGTTGAAGGATATCCGTGATTGATTTGAATATGGTCCTATCCAATGTACCGTGCGGACGTCTCTACCTGTCCTTTTCTAAACAGCAATTGGTACGTATCGGTGTAGCTTCCGATGGTCACTGTAAGATTGACAAAAGACCAACGAGTTTTAAATCGAGACACGCCGACTCTGGAAGTTTAAAGTCGGCGACGTGTATATGCATATGAGCAGATACAAAGACGAATTCTGTGAGCAGTACCAAAGTATAAAAACAAATGCAGTAAAAATTTATCGACTACACGGACGCGCTCACATCGGGCAAATGGACAGTAATAGTCCAGCGAAGAAGTTTTTCGAATCCAGCTCTCGTGTACGAGACAATAAAAAAGATCGAAGGCCGATCGAGGGGTTAGTTACTAAAGGCAAAGCGCCAGTGATCACAGATTTCAGTGGCACAGACTGAAAATCGTAAAGTAAATATACTTGTCCCGAAGCGCTGCAGTGGTATTCGTACTCCTTCTCGCACGTTAGCCAAAAGTCCTTGAAGTCCTTCTTTATAGCCGATTCCATGTATGTAACTACTTCCTTGCATGATAAATTTATAGCAAAATTTAAGCACGAAACGAAAGCTGCCCCAAGGCTATACAACGACTTTCAACGTCCAATTGCCAACGAAACCCAAAAAGGAATTCCAAAGAAACCCGCACTCTTTACAGAGTTAACTGCCTTTCCTCCTTTGTTCAAGACGAGTATAAAAGAAAATCCTTCCAAACAAAAAAAAATGCATTTCATCCTTTGTCTTATCGCAAAGTAAAATCTTTCCTGACTACAGCTAAGAGCGGATACGGAAACCTTCGAAGCGGTTTCCGCCTTTTACCCAACATCCACCCTTCCCTAGTAGCATAGTTAACTTTTATTTATCTACACTCACATCTCGGCAGCCGAATAAGGACGAACTAAAACGGATAGCAAAACATTAAGTAGTTCACCCATCTAAACCTCTATTAAAGTTTAAGGAGTAAATTACTTTGGGTAGGTTTTGCCAAAAGCCCAAATGAGTGCCAAATGGCTAGGGTTAAATAGTCTGGAAATCTTGGAGCTATTAATTTGATGGTCCTATGCAAGAAAGTGGGACCGCTCAATGAAGCTATTTGCAGGTAGGTTGCCAGGTTTCTGTGTACAGTGTGTTTGGACAAGACTCAATTAACTTTTGTTTGTTAAGAACACCGTCACTTTGGGTTTTGGTAAATTAGCAGTTATTAGCCATCATTCACTTCGTGCTGCCTGCGATGAATTTTCCTTTTATTGTTTTTTTTTTTTCCACATCTTTAAGCCTCCTCGGGAAAGTTCTTCAATTCTATTGGAAGGGCGACACCTTTCATTATTGGACGGTAGGGCGCTCAGAAGATGAGTTTGGGGGCATTTATGGCTGGTCCTTGGGGGCATTTTTGAATTGTTTTTCTTCAAATAATGCTGAATCTTTTACTATTTGCAGTGTGAAGACCAGCTCTCGCCGGGGGATATCGTGGTATTTGCACAGCGGTTGGGATCAAATGTGTGCTGGCATCCGGGATGTTTTGTGTGCTCGGTGTGCAAGGAGCTGCTCATCGACTTGATATACTTTTACAAGGAGGGCAACTTATTCTGCGGCAGGCACCATGCGGAGACCATGAAGCCGCGTTGCTCCGCCTGCGATGAGGTAGATACGAGTGCCTTTGCATATTTTTCTTTGAAATGTTATCCTCAATTTATCTTTCCTCTTCCTTTTTAGATCATTTTCTCCGACGAGTGCACAGAAGCGGAGGGCAATACGTGGCATATGAAGCACTTCGCCTGCTTCGAGTGCGACCATCAACTGGGCGGTCAGCGGTACATCATGCGCGACGGAAAGCCATACTGCCTCGGCTGCTTTGACACCATGTTCGCGGAATATTGCGACTACTGTGGCGAAGTAATTGGAGTTGATCAGGGTCAAATGAGTCACGACGGGCAGCACTGGCACGCGACGGACCAGTGTTTCTCCTGCTGCACGTGTCGCTGTTCACTGCTGGGGCGGCCGTTTTTGCCAAGAAGGGGAACCATATACTGTTCGATTGCGTGTAGTAAAGGAGAACCGCCAACGCCGTCGGACAGCTCGGGTCCAGGACCGAGGCCGTCGAAGCGTAGCTCCGCCACCACAGATACGGCTAAGTCGCCGCGAGTGGGAAAGAGAACCTCGACCAATGCAAACCAAAAAGACTCTGTGAATAAGAACCTCGACAGACTCATACTCGAACGAAATATGGAGCGAGTCGTCCTGGACCAAGACTCACCGGTGCGAGACCATCGCAGGGAACCCATCGACTTGTCCGAATTGGGCGTGAGCCTTGATAATCTGCGATCCAGTGAGAGGACTGTCTTTCCTGACCAAAACCTGACCTCTTCCCTACCGGAACTGCTGATGTCTAAGGCAGAGGACTCGCACAGCTACCAAAGCATCGACAAGATCAACATAAACTCTCCCAGTGTGTCGGAGATCACGCAGAGCACCCAAGAGCTGACACAGAACGATAACGACGACATAGACAACGAAAACTTTAATGCCAATGACGCGCACAACGATGACCATGAATGTGATCACGAAGACGAGGACGACGAGAATAACTATCACCACCACCATCATCATCACCACCATCCGGCCAAAGAAGTGCGATTCCACAGCGGACACGACACCATGTCGCGATCCAAGAGCTACACTGACAACTCCAGTGCGCGTCGAAGGCGTCGAAGGCGAAACCAGAACCGCAGCGCCTCCGAGATGGAAATCAATCAAAAGGCTCTGAAGCTTAACAATACCCAGCAGCAGAGCGCGGAGCGACCGGTCTACGAGAATGCCACCGATGCGTCCAGTGTGTGCTCCACATGCTCCTCGAGTTCATCCAGCTTGGATGAATACGTCTATCGAATACCGGCGCGAAAGCACTACGGAGGCGTTCGAGTCTCGTATGTGCCCAACGATGCCATTGCCTACGAGCGCAAGCGAAAGCAGAATAGCGCTAGCGACGTGGACAACAAGAACTGCATTCTCTCATGACAACCTGAGGAGCACATATTCGCCGAGCAACAACCGCCCTGCTCCTGCCGCACCGGGTGCTTCAAGGGGCTTCTCAAACTGTTTCAAAAGCCCTGCGATCCCGTCCACCCGGTTTAGGACAAGTCCTAGTTTTGTATATATCCAAGGAGAGCATTTAGTCTTAAAGCACTTTGGATCCGTTTTACTTTTAAGCAATGTACAGAATGTCAGTGTACAAATAAGTTGAAAATTATTTTATCTATGTATAGTTTGTAGTTGCATACTGAGTAGTCTGTGTTAGCTGTTAAGGAATATTACAGAAACGAATGAATGCTTCCAATACATATAAGTATATAAATGTTAACCTCATATCTTAGACGCATAAGAGTCAAGCATAATCTGAAGGAACCACAAGCAGACTAATGAATTGTAAAGGAATTTATTGTACGGTAGTTGTTTTAACTACTTAGTTAACATATCAGTTGATGCGCATAAATGCATGCATGCAATTTACCGGCATAGGAATTGTCACAACATACTATATGCGAGAACGAAATATATCATTTTGATAATAAATTCAATAAATAAACTTGAACTAAAATTAAAGTTAAAACTTATTGAAAGACATGCATTTTTAATGAAGAGTTGTCCGGTGTTCTACGAATGTTGTGAGGAGGGAGGCGGTCTGGAGAGAGAGTTATCGTCTCAAACGTTGTTGCTACTACTTGCTGGAGTATGGTAATGTATTTCCACGGACATAACAACTTATACAGGGTGGCCCAAAAGCACTCACATTCAAAAATAGGAAGAGGGAACTACCTTCGAACACTAAGAATTGGACAACAAACTGTAAAGTGCAGTTAGTTATCACATTCTTTTAGCAAAATCTTAAAATTATCTTGGATAACTGCAGTCAATACGATTCGTTATTAGTGAAAACAGTGTGAAGTGAAGTCTTGCAAACTGAACAGAAATTTTTAATTTTTATTCTGTTTGATAAAATACTCCTTTCGAAATTTATATTTTTTTATGTACTCCTTTCGAGATTCAGTTTGCAAGACTCTGAAAATAATCAAATAAAAAATCGCGCGATTTTGTTTAGTACATGTTAACAAAAAGTAAAAACTTTTCAAAAATTGTTCAAGTTATTGACGATTTTTCTTTTCAGTTTGTTATTGGTTGCATTACTATGTGTTACCTAAATTTGGTATATAAAGGGTTTTCCAATAAGAGGTGTTATTGTGAATGACCCGCTATTTCGGTAGCTGTCACTTTGAAAGCTTTTATTCTTTGACATTAGACAAGAAGAAACTACGCCATTACTAAAAATGGAACGATACATGCTTCAACAACGCATTGAAGTTATTAAAATTCACTACAAAAATGGTGAAAATCTTGCAGCATTTTTTGGTCGTCGATGATTAATGATTTTTTATGGTCGGAGTTGGTATTGATATTGACAACGTTTACTTTCAACAAGACGGCGCTACGTGCCACACAAGCAACGAAACCATTGATCTTGTACGGGAAAAGTTTCCGGACCGTGTTATCTCTCGAAGAGGTGATCACAATTGGCCACCGAGATCTTGTGATTAACACCTTGCGACTTCTTCGTTTGGGGCCACGTGAAAGATAAGGTCTACGCCAACAGCCCAGCGTCGATTCAAGACCTCAAAGATAAAATTCGTGAGGCTATCGAGGACATAGGGCAGCCAGTTTGCGATTTGGTTATGGAAAATTTCATGAAAAGGATATGGTCCTGTATGCTGCGGTGGCCATTTGTCTGATGTTGTTTTTCATTATTAACGGCATACGTTCCTCTTTATTATGAAATAAACATCCGATCATTTATCTCAAAAAATGTCATTTTTCGTTGAATACCAAAATAACACCTCTTTAGGAAAACCCTTAATATTACTCTGACTCAGTTAAAAGTTAATTTCTTTTTTATTTATAAAAATTGCAAAGTTCCTAATAAGCCCTCAGACAAACAAGACAACCTATACCTGATAACATATACCGACTCAATGATGAAAAATCTAAGTTCGCCATTCTAAACAAAAAATTTGCAGTAAAATCGTTGGGATCCTATTTTCACCACTTATCAGCGGAATGCGCTTCCTTGCCTCGCCAAATCGTCTCTGTCATTAAATCTTTTACTTATACTCCATTTTTATGGTCCTTTAAGTTGTCGTAAAGAGAATCACTTTCGATGACGGCCGAACGATTCACCCAACCACCCCCCAGCCGAGCAGCAAATTCCCCCAAAAGATTCCCAAATAAAAGCGCACATTATACCACCGAAATCAATAATTTGTGGGCCAAGAACTGCGCTGCTGCCATTGCAGGAGTGCCAATAGAGTGGGTTGGGTACAGATGTGTTCCACCTCGAACTTGCGTGTCAGCGAGAATTCCTCAAGGTCGTAAATTACACCTTTTCACCAGGTAGTATGGTGTGTCTGCAGGTATCAGCCAAGATATACTTTATTGCACGTGGCTGGCGTCGAGTCGATCCCTTTCCACCAGACCGCAGACGCGTGTGTGAGTGTGTGTGTTTTAAAGATGGCACTGAACAGCATTCTTGAAAGAATCCCTTTCTACTCCTCATGAAGTCGAAAGTAAATATTTTACGAGGCAGCATAAAGCGGAGTCGTGATTGCATCAGCGCAGTGCCAGCTCCAGCCAAATTAGCGCCCTGTGCAAGATTTACTTTCAATGCGTATTTCTTTATTGACGTATTTTTTGTTTTTTGAGATTTTTGGAATAGATTCTTTTGTAAAATGTAAGTGGATGTGCACGAAATATACCTACACGAACAGGGGGGAATATTTTGAGATTATGTAGGTAAGAAGTGAACTTGCTTGGGTCTAGTGGGATTTTTTAATTTTGCGATATTTTGAGTTAGATTTTCCTTGAAGTTGCAATATTGCAAGTGATGTGAGTTAATGTGTAAAAAATAATTCAGCACAGGTGTGATGGTTGTGTTATTTTGGGCTTATTTTGTTCAAAATGAAAATGGCAGTATTTGTTCGCGCAAGATAAAATTAATTTTTCTTTCCTAGCAATGCGCCCCCAGAATTTGCGGAACTTGCCGCCCCGTGCATTTGCACACCTTGCACATATGGTTGCTCCGGCTCTGCATCTGCGGCAGAAAGACAGTCCGCAATTGGCTGAACGTGACTACTGTCGCATCGCTTTCATATAGCTGCGCGTTCTGTAAAATTGGAAAACATTTAATTGTTTTTGGCAATGTCATCAATGAAATGGTTCATCGAAAATTTTAACCCAACCAGAGGTCAGCCAAATTGAAATTGTATTAGAAAGTCAATTCGGTTTTGGATGGCAGTACTTCGCAACCACATCCATTGCGTAATTACTTTGCCTTGTATAGTTCAATGTCATGTCCATGTCCACTGGACTGATTTCGCTCGGAATTGAGTTGACCACTGTCTATTTTTCCTATAGCCGTTTGTTACTTGGCTGGTTGGTTGAGCTTTTTGACATTCTGCCTGCAGTTGGGGTTGGGATTGGGTCGCAAAGTCTCTTTTCGACCGATGGCTTGCATATTGCATGCGTGCGGTTGACATAATCTGCGACGATAAATCTCATTCGTTACAAGCACTGATGGTGTGTATAACCAGTGTGATCTATTATTCTGTCATAATGGATATTCCTGATTGGGATTCGTTATTTTTAAGTCGACGAAAACTCCGTACGCCGCAGTTGGATTTGACTGACTGCTCCTTAGTCGGTAATGGAGCAACTAATTTGATCCGGCTGCAGATAGCGTTTGGCGATGGTTCAATGGATTGCAATTTGAACCGAGTTTAATTAGTTTCAAAGGAAATTGGAAATAAGTTTTGTAATTCGATAAGTTTTGATTGAATTGAGTGGGGAGGAGTGGCAGGCCTTTATTTTGGACCAACAAGTGAATTTTTGTTCTTTAAATAAAGACACTAGAAGGATAAATTGTATGTAGCTCCCATTCGATCCAAACATAAAAACAAATAGTGTTGAGAAGCTATGCCCTAGAACATATATATGAGCCTATTAAGTTAGCTGAGACTTGGGTCGCAGGGTACCTACTCTAAAAAAGATGTAAGACTAAACGGTCTGAAAGAGATCTTTGGGATTTGAAGGAGGCCTTTTATAATACAGGGCAGGCTTAGTTTTGTAATTCCTAACATCAGGTTGAGCAAATCAGCTTAAGTTTTCCGGTGTGGAAAATGTTTAAAATTTTTGAAACGGAAACTGAAGTCGTTTGTATTTGTACAGTGACATCTACTGCAGGTCTGGGGCAATATGAGTGTCCATATAAAGATTCACTCACTTTTCGTCAATGATCCATATCAATTGATTAGGACACAAGGTTTGAAAGGTTGCCTAACAGCTTGAGCTGTTTTCTCGGTTGTTCTGGAAGAATCTACGCCCAAATCTTCGCTGAGCTTGCCTTATACTTCGGTTTTAAACATGAACATCTGCTCCCATTTCAGAGATCTTATTCCGCAAAGGTTCGTTGCAACTTGGCTAGTGCTGTTTCTATTTGTATATTGAATTGGCATTTTATAGGATTTGATCTGATCAGATAGGTTTACACTCCATCTTCACCTAATAACATCTCGTGCACAACAGAGGAACATTTGTTTTTGACACAAAGGAAGCCTACCTACACATATAAGTAAAACTGTAAAGAATCAAATTTAAATAAATAAAATGGCTGTAAAACTAAAAAAAAAAGATTTAAAACAACTCTGAGTTGTTTCATTTTGAGAAATTGCAAAGCTCAACGATGAATTAATTACAAGTGCTTCCACGAACAAAAAAAAAAATCCTTACTGGCAACGTTAACCCCCAGTACACCACCTCCGTCATTGTGTTGTACGGACTTGCTCCTACAGTTACAGTGTTGCAGGTTCTGAATAAATACTATTTTTAAAAGTGAAAAGTGCGGCTATTTTTTCATAGCGCAAGTAATTATATTGCGTGGCAAAAATGTCAAACGGACTGGGAAGTCGCCTATTCAACGCTTATTTCAAGACCTTCAGGCATGCGGTCCAAAGTATGGCCCTTGAAGTTAAATAATAGTATTTGCCATCAGCTGCTGTTGTAACAGGCGTTTCAAAGCGATGCATTTGACATACACTGAGGTGGCAGTTGCGATAATTGCATTACGTGAACAAAAAGTCTGTTGTGATATCGTCTTGCATATTCTCGTTAAATTCGTTACACGCCAGGAAACAGAAGTAGACATCACTGTTCACTGTGCAATGTGAAATATGAATTTCGTGGTTACAAAATTAGACTTGTTTGAGAACAACAATTTGAGTAGGATTTCAGTTGCGATATGCATATGATATAGGACTGAAGACAAAGCAGCATAAGGACAAAGAAGGAAGGACCCTTGCTACTTCAAAAGATGAAAAGTTGAATTGATGTAAGACTTTAACAAACCAATTGTATACACATTTTATGTTAATTCCTAAAGATTCAAAATTTGCCAATTAAACGAGTGTTTTCCTTGTTAGAAAATAATCGTTAAGCATCAAAAAAGAGATGTCTACTGTCTTAATTGACTCATTTTAGAGAAGGAACCTACTGTGCTGGCATTAAGGAGTAATCGATTCGAGTAACCCACAGTATATGCTTATCAATAGGTGTTCGATAACTAGTTTCTGTCCGTGGACTGTATACTTACGTGGTAAAAGCAATTCCTAATAATAAAAGAAAAAGGAACAAAAATTATCTTTTTCGATTTCTATATTATTTTATTTTAGAGAAAACTTGTTCTTCTCTTTCGAGTAATTTATTATATAATGTCTAAATTGACTTAATATCAAAAGACAATTTTTATTTTTGTTTTTCTTTTTTAAGTAATTTTAGTCGGCTTCAACTATAGGTTAGTTGACACTTTCGCATCTAATTTATGCAAATGAAACTGTCGTGACAAGCATTCATGGCAGCGTAATTGCCACCAAACTATTGGAATAACTTTCGTACTTAATAACTTATTGCATAAATTAAGATAGTGCTACTACAGCATATAGTTTTTTTTTTAAAGCAAGGAAAAGCGATCAACTCTTATGTTGCTATGGTTCTTAGTTTTGCATAATATTGCGGTCTATTTACATCTTGAAACCTATTCAAGAATATTTTCTACCTTTGCTTACCTATCTTTCAAATGATAGGCTCAGGAAATAGCTCCGTACAAATATGACATCAAATCGGAAGGGGATACACCAGTAACGAATTTTGTTGACCTAAAAATTATAATAGCACCGCACAACCAAATACATTTTAAAATTTTCTGGCAACAAACGCCTGCGGTTGCCCTCAGGAGAGCTTTGAAAGGGCTGAAGGACCTCTTCACATGGGCAGAGACGAGTGGAGCCCAGTTGAAAGGTGTCACGTCATCGACTGCAACATTTAAAGGGAGTTTGGAGTCAGCGCCATTCACAACAAAATTTTGCTCCGACACGAAAGTAAAGCCAAACAAAACACAGGTATTTTGTCCAAAAACTTTCGTTTCCATGGTAACACGTAAACAAAAATGCGACATTCTAGTCGCATCAGAATACTCTATTGGCGAGATTAGTAATTGGTGCAAACTTCGGTGGTGTTTCGACGACTTTATTTTTCTTAAATTTATTGTTAAGAAGAAAGAGCACATAAACCTAATAAATATGGCAAAAAAAGGCAGAAAGAAACAATATTGATAAAATAGGCAAAAAAAGGCAATATGGGTAAAATAAGGCAAACAAAAGTTAAAAAAATTGTTTTCCAACATTTTTTTGGTGTTTTTTACCCACTTTTTGACACTTTTGTTGAAAGTTATTAATTTATTTAGTAATCGCATTAATGTAAAAATTATTTACAACTGTTTTTTTTTGAAAAAAAAATTAAAATTTTCCAAAATGTTTGTTTGCGTTTTTTACCCACTTTCTGACATTTTTGATAAAAGTTATTAATTTATTTAGTAATCGCATTAATGTAAAAATTATTTACTACTGTTTTTTTAAAAAAAAAATTTAAATTTTGCAAATTTTTTTTTTGCGTTTTTTACCCACTTTTTGACATTTTTGATAAAAGTTATTAATTTATTTAGTAATCGCATTAATGTAAAAATTATTTACAACTGTTTTTTGAAAAAAAAAATTAAAATTTTCCAAAATTTTTGTTTGCGTTTTTTACCCACTTTTTGACATTTTTGATAAAAGTTATTAATTTATTTAGTAATCGCATTAATGTAAAAATTACTTACAACTGTTTTTTTGAAAAAAAAAAAATTAAATTTTCCAAAATGTTTGTTTGCGTTTTTTACCCACTTTTTGACATTTTTGATAAAAGTTATTAATTTATTTAGTAATCGCATTAATGTAAAAATTATTTACAACTGTTTTTTTGAAAAAAAAATTAAAATTTTCCAAAATTTTTTTTTTGCGTTTTTTACTCACTTTTTGACATTTTTGATACAAGTTATTAATTTATTTAGTAATCGCATTAATGTAAAAATTATTTACAACTGTTTTTTTGAAAAAAAAAATTAAAATTTTCCAAAATTTTTTTTGCGTTTTTTACCCACTTTTTGACATTTTTGATAAAAGTTATTAATTTATTTAGTAATCGCACTTATGTAAAAATTATTTACAACTGTTTTTTTGAAAAAAAAAATTAAAATTTTCCAAAATTTTTTTTTGCGTTTTTTACCCACTTTTTGACATTTTTGATAAAAGTTATTCATTTATTTAGTAATCGCATTAATGTAAAAATTATTTACAACTGTTTTTTTGAAAAAAAAAATTTTAATTTTCCAAAATTTTTTTTTGCGTTTTTTACCCACTTTTTGACATTTTTGATAAAAGTTATTAATTTATTTAGTAATCGCATTAATGTAAAAATTATTTACAACTGTTTTTTTGAAAAAAAAAATTTAAATTTTCCAAAATTTTTTTTTGCGTTTTTTACCCACTTTTTGACATTTTTGATAAAAGTTATTAATTTATTTATTAATCGCATAAATGTAAAAATTATTTAAAACTGTTTTTTTGAAAAAAAAATTAAAATTTTCCAAAATTTTTTTTTGCGTTTTTTACCCACTTTTTGACATTTTTGATAAAAGTTATTAATTTATTTAGTAATCGCATTAATGTAAAAATTATTTACAACTGTTTTTTTGAAAAAAAAAATTAAAATTTTCCAAAATTTTTGTTTGCGTTTTTTACCCACTTTTTGACATTTTTTATAAAATTTATTAATTTATTTAGTAATCGCATTAATGTAAAAATTATTTACAACTGTTTTTTTTAAAAAAAAAATTTTAATTTTCCAAAATTTTTTTTTGCGTTTTTTACCCACTTTTTGACATTTTTGATAAAAGTTATTCATTTATTTAGTAATCGCATTAATGTAAAAATTATTTACAACTGTTTTTTTGAAAAAAAAAATTAAAATTTTCCAAAATTTTTTTTTGCGTTTTTTACCCACTTTTTGACATTTTTGATAAAAGTTATTAATTTATTTATTAAACGCATTAATGTAAAAATTATTTACAACTGTTTTTTTGAAAAAAAAAATTAAAATTTTCCAAAATTTTTTTTGCGTTTTTTACCCACTTTTTGACATTTTTGATAAAAGTTATTAATTTATTTAGTAATCGCATTAATGTAAAAATTATTTACAACTGTTTTTTTGAAAAAAAAAATTAAAATTTTCCAAAATTTTTTTTTGCGTTTTTTACCCACTTTTTGACATTTTTGATAAAAGTTATTAATTTATTTATTAATCGCATTAATGTAAAAATTATTTACAACTGTTTTTTTGAAAAAAAAAATTTAAATTTTCCAAAATTTTTTTTTGCGTTTTTTACCCACTTTTTGACATTTTTGATAAAAGTTATTAATTTATTTAGTAATCGCATTAATGTAAAAATTATTTACAACTGTTTTTTTGAAAAAAAAAATTAAATTTTCCATATTTTTTTTTTGCGTTTTTTTACCCACTTTTTGACATTTTTGATAAAAGTTATTAATTTATTTAGTAATCGCATTAATGTAAAAATTATTTACAACTGTTTTTTTGAAAAAAAAAATTTTAATTTTCCAAAATTTTTTTTTGCGTTTTTTACCCACTTTTTGACATTTTTGATAAAAGTTATTATGTAATTTATTTTGTAATCGCATTAATGTAAAAATTATTAACAACTGTTTTTTTGAAAAAAAAAAATTAAAATTTTCCAAAATTTTTTTTTGCGTTTTTTACCCACTTTTTGACATTTTTGATAAAAGTTATTAATTTATTTAGTAATTGCATTAATGTAAAAATTATTTACAACTGTTTTTTTGAAAAAAAAAATTAAAATTTTCCAAAATTTTTTTTGGGTTTTTTACCCACTTTTTGACATTTTTGATAAAAGTTATTAATTTATTTATTAATCGCATTAATGTAAAAATTATTTACAACTGTTTTTTTGAAAAAAAAAATTTAAATTTTCCAAAATTTTTTTTTGCGTTTTTTACCCACTTTTTGACATTTTTGATAAAAGTTATTAATTTATTTAGTAATCGCATTAATGTAAAAATTATTTACAACTGTTTTTTTGAAAAAAAAAATTAAAATTTTCCAAAATTTTTTTTTGCGTTTTTTACCCACTTTTTGACATTTTTGATAAAAGTTATTAATTTATTTATTAATCGCATTAATGTAAAAATTATTTACAACTGTTTTTTTGAAAAAAAAAAATTTAAATTTTCCAAAATTTTTTTTGCGTTTTTTACCCACTTTTTGACATTTTTGATAAAAGTTTTAATTTATTTAGTAATCGCATTAATGTAAAAATTATTTACAACTGTTTTTTTGAAAAAAAAAATTAAAATTTTCCAAAATTTTTTTTGCGTTTTTTACCCACTTTTTGACATTTTTGATAAAAGTTATTAATTTATTTAGTAATCGCATTTATGTAAAAATTATTTACAACTGTTTTTTTGAAAAAAAAAATTAAAATTTTCCAAAATTTTTTTTTGCGTTTTTTACCCACTTTTTGACATTTTTGATAAAAGTTATTAATTTATTTAGTAATCGCATTAATGTAAAAATTATTTACAACTGTTTTTTTGAAAAAAAAAATTAAAATTTTCCAAAATTTTTTTTGCGTTTTTTACCCACTTTTTGACATTTTTGATAAAAGTTATTAATTTATTTATTAATCGCATTAATGTAAAAATTATTTACAACTGTTTTTTTGAAAAAAAAAATAAAATTTTCCAAAATTTTTTTTTGCGTTTTTTACCCACTTTTTGACATTTTTGATAAAAGTTATTAATTTATTTAGTAATCGCATTAATGTAAAAATTATTTACAACTGTTTTTTTGAAAAAAAAAATTAAATTTTCCAAAATTTTTTTTTGCGTTTTTTACCCACTTTTTGACATTTTTGATAAAAGTTATTAATTTATTTAGTAATCGCATTAATGTAAAAATTATTTACAACTGTTTTTTTTGAAAAAAAAAATTAAAATTTTCCAAAATTTTTTTTTGCGTTTTTTACCCACTTTTTGACATTTTTGATAAAAGTTATTAATTTATTTAGTAATCGCATTAATGTAAAAATTATTTACAACTGTTTTTTTGAAAAAAAAAATTAAAATTTTCCAAAATTTTTTTTTGCGTTTTTTACCCACTTTTTGACATTTTTGATAAAAGTTATTAATTTATTTAGTAATCGCATTAATGTAAAAATTATTTACAACTGTTTTTTTGAAAAAAAAAAATTAAATTTTCCAAATTTTTTTTTTGCGTTTTTTACCCACTTTTTGACATTTTTGATAAAAGTTATTAAATATTATATAATATATTATATTATATTTTATTAGTAATCGCATTAATGTAAAAAATATTTACAACTGTTTTTTTGAAAAAAAAAATTTTAATTTTCCAAAATTTTTTTTTGCGTTTTTTACCCACTTTTTGACATTTTTGATAAAAGTTATTAATTTATTTAGTAATCGCATTAAAGTAAAAATTATTTACAACTGTTTTTTTGAAAAAAAAAATTAAAATTTTCCAAAATTTTTTTTGCGTTTTTTACCCACTTTTTGACATTTTTGATAAAAGTTATTAATTTATTTATTAATCGCATTAATGTAAAAATTATTTACAACTGTTTTTTTGAAAAAAAAAATTTAAATTTTCCAAAATTTTTTTTTGCGTTTTTTACCCACATTTTGACATTTTTGATAAAAGTTATTAATTTATTTAGTAATCGCATTAATGTAAAAATTATTTACAACTGTTTTTTTGAAAAAAAAAATTAAAATTTTGCAAAATTTTTTTTTTGCGTTTTTTACCCACTTTTTGACATTTTTGATAAAAGTTATTAATTTATTTATTAATCGCATTAATGTAAAAATTATTTACAACTGTTTTTTTGAAAAAAAAAATTTAAATTTTCCAAAATTTTTTTTTGTGTTTTTTACCCACTTTTTGACATTTTTGATAAAAGTTATTAATTTATTTAGTAATCGCATTAATGTAAAAATTATTTACAACTGTTTTTTTGAAAAAAAAAATTAAAATTTTCCAAAATTTTTTTTTGCGTTTTTTACCCACTTTTTGACATTTTTGATAAAAGTTATTAATTTATTTAGTAATCGCATTAATGTAAAAATTATTTACAACTGTTTTTTTGAAAAAAAAAATTAAAATTTTCCAAAATTTTTTTTGCGTTTTTTACCCACTTTTTGACATTTTTGATAAAAGTTATTAATTTATTTAGTAATCGCATTTATGTAAAAATTATTTACAACTGTTTTTTTGAAAAAAAAAATTAAAATTTTCCCAAATTTTTTTTTGCCTTTTTTACCCACTTTTTGACATTTTTGATAAAAGTTATTAATTTATTTAGTAATCGCATTAATGTAAAAATTATTTACAACTGTTTTTTTGAAAAAAAAAATTAAAATTTTCCAAAAATTTTTTTGCGTTTTTTACCCACTTTTTGACATTTTTGATAAAAGTTATTAATTTATTTAGTAATCGCATTTATGTAAAAATTATTTACAACTGTTTTTTTGAAAAAAAAAATTAAAATTTTCCAAATTTTTTTTTTGCGTTTTTTACCCACTTTTTGACATTTTTGATAAAATTTTCTAATTTATTTAGTAATCGCATTAATGTAAAAATTATTTACAACTGTTTTTTTGAAAAAAAAAATTTTAATTTTCCAAAATTTTTTTTTGCGTTTTTTACCCACTTTTTGACATTTTTGATAAAAGTTATTAATTTATTTAGTAATCGCATTAATGTAAAAATTATTTACAACTGTTTTTTTGAAAAAAAAAATTAAAATTTTCCAAAATTTTTTTTTGCGTTTTTTACCCACTTTTTGACATTTTTGATAAAAGTTATTAATTTATTTAGTAATCGCATTAATGTAAAAATTATTTACAACTGTTTTTTTGAAAAAAAAAATTAAAATTTTCCAACATTTTTTTTGCGTTTTTTACCCACTTTTTGACATTTTTGATAAAAGTTATTAATTTATTTAGTAATCGCATTAATGTAAAAATTATTTACAACTGTTTTTTTGAAAAAAAAAATTAAAATTTTCCAAAATTTTTTTTTGCGTTTTTTACCCACTTTTTGACATTTTTGATAAAAGTTATTAATTTATTTATTAATCGCATTAATGTAAAAATTATTTACAACTGTTTTTTTGAAAAAAAAAATTAAAATTTTCCAAATTTTTTTTTTGCGTTTTTTACCCACTTTTTGACATTTTTGATAAAAGTTATTAATTTACTTAGTAATCGCATTAATGTAAAAATTATTTACAACTGTTTTTTTGAAAAAAAAAATTAAATTTTCCAAATTTTTTTTTTGCGTTTTTTACCCACTTTTTGACATTTTTGATAAAAGTTATTAATTTATTTAGTAATCGCATTAATGTAAAAATTATTTACAACTGTTTTTAATTAAATTTTAATTTTCCAAAATTTTTTTTTGCGTTTTTTACCCACTTTTTGACATTTTTGATAAAAGTTATTAATTTATTTTGTAATCGCATTAATGTAAAAATTATTAACAACTGTTTTTTTGAAAAAAAAAATTAAAATTTTCCAAAATTTTTTTTTCCGTTTTTTACCCACTTTTTGACATTTTTGATAAAAGTTATTAATTTATTTAGTAATCGCATTAATGTAAAAATTATTTACAACTGTTTTTTTGAAAAAAAAAATTAAAATTTTCCAAAATTTTTTTTGCGTTTTTTACCCACTTTTTGACATTTTTGATAAAAGTTATTAATTTATTTATTAATCGCATTAATGTAAAAATTATTTACAACTGTTTTATTGAAAAAAAAAATTTAAATTTTCCAAAATTTTTTTTTGCGTTTTTTACCCACATTTTGACATTTTTGATAAAAGTTATTAATTTATTTAGTAATCGCATTAATGTAAAAATTATTTACAACTGTTTTTTTGAAAAAAAAAATTAAAATTTTCGAAAATTTTTTTTTGCGTTTTTTACCCACTTTTTGACATTTTTGATAAAAGTTATTAATTTATTTATTAATCGCATTAATGTAAAAATTATTTACAACTGTTTTTTTGAAAAAAAAAATTAAAATTTTCCAAAATTTTTTTTTGCCTTTTTTACCCACTTTTTGACATTTTTGATAAAAGTTATTAATTTATTTAGTAATCGCATTAATGTAAAAATTATTTACAACTGTTTTTTTGAAAAAAAAAATTAAAATTTTCCAAAAATTTTTTTTGCGTTTTTTACCCACTTTTTGACATTTTTGATAAAAGTTATTAATTTATTTAGTAATCGCATTAATGTAAAAATTATTTACAACTGTTTTTTTGAAAAAAAAAATTTTAATTTTCCAAATTTTTTTTTTGTGTTTTTTACCCACTTTTTGACATTTTTGATAAAAGTTATTAATTTATTTAGTAATCGCATTAATGTAAAAATTATTTACAACTGTTTTTTTGAAAAAAAAAATTAAAATTTTCCAAAATTTTTTTTTGCGTTTTTTACCCACTTTTTGACATTTTTGATAAAAGTTATTAATTTATTTAGTAATCGCATTAATGTAAAAATTATTTACAACTGTTTTTTTGAAAAAAAAAATTAAAATTTTCCAAAATTTTTTTTGCGTTTTTTACCCACTTTTTGACATTTTTGATAAAAGTTATTAATTTATTTAGTAATCGCATTTATGTAAAAATTATTTACAACTGTTTTTTTGAAAAAAAAATTAAAATTTTCCAAAATTTTTTTTTGCGTTTTTTACCCACTTTTTGACATTTTTGATAAAAGTTATTAATTTATTTAGTAATCGCATTAATGTAAAAATTATTTACAACTGTTTTTTTGAAAAAAAAAATTAAAATTTTCCAAACATTTTTTTGCGTTTTTTACCCACTTTTTGACATTTTTGATAAAAGTTATTAATTTATTTAGTAATCGCATTAATGTAAGAATTATTTACAACTGTTTTTTTGAAAAAAAAATTAAAATTTTCCAAAATTTTTTTTTGCGTTTTTTACCCACTTTTTGACATTTTTGATAAAAGTTATTAATTTATTTATTAAACGCATTAATGTAAAAATTATTTACAACTGTTTTTTTGAAAAAAAAATTAAAATTTTCCAAAATTTTTTTTGCGTTTTTTACCCACTTTTTGACATTTTTGATAAAAGTTATTAATTTATTTAGTAATCGCATTTATGTAAAAATTATTTACAACTGTTTTTTTGAAAAAAAAAATTAAAATTTTCCAAAATTTTTTTTTGCGTTTTTTACCCACTTTTTGACATTTTTGATAAAATTTATTAATTTATTTAGTAATCGCATTAATGTAAAAATTATTTACAACTGTTTTTTTGAAAAAAAAAATTTTAATTTTCCAAAATTTTTTTTTGCGTTTTTTACCCACTTTTTCACATTTTTGATAAAAGTTATTAATTTATTTAGTAATCGCATTAATGTAAAAATTATTTACAACTGTTTTTTTGAAAAAAAAAATTAAAATTTTCCAAAATTTTTTTTTGCGTTTTTTACCCACTTTTTGACATTTTTGATAAAAGTTATTAATTTATTTAGTAATCGCATTAATGTAAAAATTATTTACAACTGTTTTTTTGAAAAAAAAAATTAAAATTTTGGAAAATTTTTTTTTTGCGTTTTTTACCCACTTTTTGACATTTTTGATAAAAGTTATTAATTTATTTAGTAATCGCATTAATGTAAAAATTATTTACAACTGTTTTTTTGAAAAAAAAAATTAAAATTTTGCAAAATTTTTTTTTGTGTTTTTTACCCACTTTTTGACATTTTTGATAAAAGTTATTAATTTATTTAGTAATCGCATTAATGTAAAAATTATTTACAACTGTTTTTTTGAAAAAAAAAATTAAAATTTTCCAAAATTTTTTTTTGCGTTTTTTACCCACTTTTTGACATTTTTGATAAAAGTTATTAATTTATTTAGTAATCGCATTAATGTAAAAATTATTTACAACTGTTTTTTTGAAAAAAAAAATTAAAATTTTCCAAAATTTTTTTTGCGTTTTTTACCCACTTTTTGACATTTTTGATAAAAGTTATTAATTTATTTAGTAATCGCATTTATGTAAAAATTATTTACAACTGTTTTTTTGAAAAAAAAAATTAAAATTTTCCAAAATTTTTTTTTGCCTTTTTTACCCACTTTTTGACATTTTTGATAAAAGTTATTAATTTATTTAGTAATCGCATTAATGTAAAAATTATTTACAACTGTTTTTTTGAAAAAAAAAATTAAAATTTTCCAAAAATTTTTTTGCGTTTTTTACCCACTTTTTGACATTTTTGATAAAAGTTATTAATTTATTTAGTAATCGCATTAATGTAAGAATTATTTACAACTGTTTTTTTGAAAAAAAAAATTAAAATTTTCCAAAATTTTTTTTTGCGTTTTTTACCCACTTTTTGACATTTTTGATAAAAGTTATTAATTTATTTAGTAATCGCATTTATGTAAAAATTATTTACAACTGTTTTTTTGAAAAAAAAAATTAAAATTTTCCAAAATTTTTTTTTGCGTTTTTTACCCACTTTTTGACATTTTTGATAAAATTTATTAATTTATTTAGTAATCGCATTAATGTAAAAATTATTTACAACTGTTTTTTTGAAAAAAAAAATTTTAATTTTCCAAAATTTTTTTTTGCGTTTTTTACCCACTTTTTGACATTTTTGATAAAAGTTATTAATTTATTTAGTAATCGCATTAATGTAAAAATTATTTACAACTGTTTTTTTGAAAAAAAAAATTAAAATTTTCCAAAATTTTTTTTTGCGTTTTTTACCCACTTTTTGACATTTTTGATAAAAGTTATTAATTTATTTAGTAATCGCATTAATGTAAAAATTATTTACAACTGTTTTTTTGAAAAAAAAAATTAAAATTTTCCAACATTTTTTTTGCGTTTTTTACCCACTTTTTGACATTTTTGATAAAAGTTATTAATTTATTTAGTAATCGCATTAATGTAAAAATTATTTACAACTGTTTTTTTGAAAAAAAAAATTAAAATTTTCCAAAATTTTTTTTTGCGTTTTTTACCCACTTTTTGACATTTTTGATAAAAGTTATTAATTTATTTATTAATCGCATTAATGTAAAAATTATTTACAACTGTTTTTTTTAAAAAAAAAAATTTAAATTTTCCAAATTTTTTTTTTGCGTTTTTTACCCACTTTTTGACATTTTTGATAAAAGTTATTAATTTACTTAGTAATCGCATTAATGTAAAAATTATTTACAACTGTTTTTTTGAAAAAAAAAATTAAATTTTCCAAATTTTTTTTTTGCGTTTTTTACCCACTTTTTGACATTTTTGATAAAAGTTATTAATTTATTTAGTAATCGCATTAATGTAAAAATTATTTACAACTGTTTTTTTGAAAAAAAAAATTTTAATTTTCCAAAATTTTTTTTTGCGTTTTTTACCCACTTTTTGACATTTTTGATAAAAGTTATTAATTTATTTTGTAATCGCATTAATGTAAAAATTATTAACAACTGTTTTTTTGAAAAAAAAAATTAAAATTTTCCAAAATTTTTTTTTCCGTTTTTTACCCACTTTTTGACATTTTTGATAAAAGTTATTAATTTATTTAGTAATCGCATTAATGTAAAAATTATTTACAACTGTTTTTTTGAAAAAAAAAATTAAAATTTTCCAAAATTTTTTTTGCGTTTTTTACCCACTTTTTGACATTTTTGATAAAAGTTATTAATTTATTTATTAATCGCATTAATGTAAAAATTATTTACAACTGTTTTATTGAAAAAAAAAATTTAAATTTTCCAAAATTTTTTTTTGCGTTTTTTACCCACATTTTGACATTTTTGATAAAAGTTATTAATTTATTTAGTAATCGCATTAATGTAAAAATTATTTACAACTGTTTTTTTGAAAAAAAAAATTAAAATTTTCCCAAATTTTTTTTTGCGTTTTTTACCCACTTTTTGACATTTTTGATAAAAGTTATTAATTTATTTATTAATCGCATTAATGTAAAAATTATTTACAACTGTTTTTTTGAAAAAAAAAATTAAAATTTTCCAAAATTTTTTTTGCGTTTTTTACCCACTTTTTGACATTTTTGATAAAAGTTTTAATTTATTTAGTAATCGCATTAATGTAAAAATTATTTACAACTGTTTTTTTGAAAAAAAAAATAAAATTTTCCAAAATTTTTTTTTGCGTTTTTTTTCCCACTTTTTGACATTTTTGATAAAAGTTATTAATTTATTTAGTAATCGCATTAATGTAAAAATTATTTACAACTGTTTTTTTGAAAAAAAAAATTTTAATTTTCCAAATTTTTTTTTTGTGTTTTTTACCCACTTTTTGACATTTTTGATAAAAGTTATTAATTTATTTAGTAATCGCATTAATGTAAAAATTATTTACAACTGTTTTTTTGAAAAAAAAAATTAAAATTTTCCAAAATTTTTTTTTGCGTTTTTTACCCACTTTTTGACATTTTTGATAAAAGTTATTAATTTATTTAGTAATCGCATTAATGTAAAAATTATTTACAACTGTTTTTTTGAAAAAAAAAATTAAAATTTTCCAAAATTTTTTTTGCGTTTTTTACCCACTTTTTGACATTTTTGATAAAAGTTATTAATTTATTTAGTAATCGCATTTATGTAAAAATTATTTACAACTGTTTTTTTGAAAAAAAAATTAAAATTTTCCAAAATTTTTTTTTGCGTTTTTTACCCACTTTTTGACATTTTTGATAAAAGTTATTAATTTATTTAGTAATCGCATTAATGTAAAAATTATTTACAACTGTTTTTTTGAAAAAAAAAATTAAAATTTTCCAAACATTTTTTTGCGTTTTTTACCCACTTTTTGACATTTTTGATAAAAGTTATTAATTTATTTAGTAATCGCATTAATGTAAGAATTATTTACAACTGTTTTTTTGAAAAAAAAATTAAAATTTTCCAAAATTTTTTTTTGCGTTTTTTACCCACTTTTTGACATTTTTGATAAAAGTTATTAATTTATTTATTAAACGCATTAATGTAAAAATTATTTACAACTGTTTTTTTGAAAAAAAAATTAAAATTTTCCAAAATTTTTTTTGCGTTTTTTACCCACTTTTTGACATTTTTGATAAAAGTTATTAATTTATTTAGTAATCGCATTTATGTAAAAATTATTTACAACTGTTTTTTTGAAAAAAAAAATTAAATTTTCCAAATTTTTTTTTTGCGTTTTTTACCCACTTTTGACATTTTGATAAAATTTATTAATTTATTTAGTAATCGCATTAATGTAAAAATTATTTACAACTGTTTTTTTGAAAAAAAAAATTTAATTTTCCAAAATTTTTTTTTGCGTTTTTTTACCCACTTTTTGACATTTTTGATAAAAGTTATTAATTTATTTAGTAATCGCATTAATGTAAAAATTATTTACAACTGTTTTTTTGAAAAAAAAAATTAAAATTTTCCAAAATTTTTTTTTGCGTTTTTTACCCACTTTTTGACATTTTTGATAAAAGTTATTAATTTATTTAGTAATCGCATTAATGTAAAAATTATTTACAACTGTTTTTTTGAAAAAAAAAATTAAAATTTTCCAAAATTTTTTTTGCGTTTTTTACCCACTTTTTGACATTTTTGATAAAAGTTATTAATTTATTTAGTAATCGCATTAATGTAAAAATTATTTACAACTGTTTTTTTGAAAAAAAAAATTAAAATTTTGCAAAATTTTTTTTTGCGTTTTTTACCCACTTTTTGACATTTTTGATAAAAGTTATTAATTTATTTATTAAACGCATTAATTTAAAAATTATTTACAACTGTTTTTTTTCAAAAAAAAATTTAAATTTCCAAAATTTTTTTGCGTTTTTTACCCACTTTTTGATAAAAGTTATTAATTTATTTAGTAATCGCATTAATGTAAAAATTATTTACAACTGTTTTTTTGAAAAAAAAAATTAAAATTTTCCAAAATTTTTTTTTGCGTTTTTTAACCACTTTTTGACATTTTTGATAAAAGTTATTAATTTATTTAGTAATCGCATTAATGTAAAAATTATTTACAACTGTTTTTTTGAAAAAAAAAATTTAAATTTTCCAAAATTTTTTTTTGCGTTTTTTACCCACTTTTTGACATTTTTGATAAAAGTTATTAATTTATTTAGTAATCGCATTAATGTAAAAATTATTTACAACTGTTTTTTTGAAAAAAAAATTAAAATTTTCCAAAATTTTTTTTGCGTTTTTTACCCACTTTTTGACATTTTTGATAAAAGTTATTAATTTATTTAGTAATCGCATTTATGTAAAAATTATTTACAACTGTTTTTTTGAAAAAAAAAATTAAAATTTTCCAAAATTTTTTTTTGCGTTTTTTACCCACTTTTTGACATTTTTTATAAAAGTTATTAATTTATTTATTAATCGCATTATGTAAAAATTATTTACAACTGTTTTTTTGAAAAAAAAAATTTAAATTTTCCAAAATTTTTTTTTGCGTTTTTTACCCACTTTTTGACATTTTTGATAAAAGTTATTAATTTATTTAGTAATCGCATTAATGTAAAAATTATTTACAACTGTTTTTTTGAAAAAAAAAATTAAAATTTTCCAAAATTTTTTTTTGCGTTTTTTACCCACTTTTTGACATTTTTGATAAAAGTTATTAATTTATTTATTAAACGCATTAATGTAAAAATTATTTACAACTGTTTTTTTGAAAAAAAAAAATTTAAATTTTCCAAAATTGTTTTTGCGTTTTTTACCCACTTTTTGACATTTTTGATAAAAGTTATTAATTTATTTAGTAATCGCATTAATGTAAAAATTATTTACAACTGTTTTTTTGAAAAAAAAATTAAATTTTCCAAAATTTTTTTTTGCGTTTTTTACCCACTTTTTGACATTTTTGATAAAAGTTATTAATTTATTTAGTAATCGCATTAATGTAAAAATTATTTACAACTGTTTTTTTGAAAAAAAAAATTTTAATTTTGCAAAATTTTTTTTTGTGTTTTTTACCCACTTTTTGACATTTTTGATAAAAGTTATTAATTTATTTAGTAATCGCATTAATGTAAAAATTATTTACAACTGTTTTTTTGAAAAAAAAAATAAAATTTTCCAAAATTTTTTTTTGCGTTTTTTACCCACTTTTTGACATTTTTGATAAAAGTTATTAATTTATTTAGTAATCGCATTAATGTAAAAATTATTTACAACTGTTTTTTTGAAAAAAAAAATTAAATTTTCCAAAATTTTTTTTTGCGTTTTTTACCCACTTTTTGACATTTTTGATAAAAGTTATTAATTTATTTAGTAATCGCATTAATGTAAAAATTATTTACAACTGTTTTTTTGAAAAAAAAAATTTTAATTTTCCAAAATTTTTTTTTGCGTTTTTTACCCACTTTTTGACATTTTTGATAAAAGTTATTAATTTATTTAGTAATCGCATTAATGTAAAAATTATTTACAGCTGTTTTTTTGAAAAAAAAAATTAAAATTTTCCAAAATTTTTTTTTGCGTTTTTTACCCACTTTTTGACATTTTTGATAAAAGTTATTAATTTATTTAGTAATCGCATTAATGTAAAAATTATTTACTACTGTTTTTTTGAAAAAAAAAATTAAAATTTTCCAAATTTTTTTTTGCGTTTTTTACCCACTTTTTGACATTTTTGATAAAAGTTATTAATTTATTTATTAATCGCATTAATGTAAAAATTATTTACAACTGTTTTTTTGAAAAAAAAAATTTTAATTTTCCAAAATTTTTTTTTGCGTTTTTTACCCACTTTTTGACATTTTTGATAAAAGTTATTAATTTATTTAGTAATCGCATTAATGTAAAAATTATTTACAACTGTTTTTTTGAAAAAAAAAATTAAAATTTTCCAAATTTTTTTTTGCGTTTTTTACCCACTTTTTGACATTTTTGATAAAAGTTATTAATTTATTTAGTAATCGCATTAATGTAAAAATTATTTACAACTGTCTTTTTGAAAAAAAAAATTAAAATTTTCCAAAATTTTTTTTTGCGTTTTTTACCCACTTTTTGACATTTTTGATAAAAGTTATTAATTTATTTATTAAACGCATTAATGTAAAAATTATTTACAACTGTTTTTTTGAAAAAAAAAAATTAAAATTTTCCAACATTTTTTTGCGTTTTTTACCCACTTTTTGACATTTTTGATAAAAGTTATTAATTTATTTAGTAATCGCATTAATGTAAAAATTATTTACAACTGTTTTTTTGAAAAAAAAAATTAAAATTTTCCAAAATTTTTTTTTGCGTTTTTTACCCACTTTTTGACATTTTTGATAAAAGTTATTAATTTATTTAGTAATCGCATTAATGTAAAAATTATTTACAACTGTTTTTTTGAAAAAAAAAATTTTAATTTTCCAAAATTTTTTTTTGCGTTTTTTACCCACTTTTTGACATTTTTGATAAAAGTTATTAATTTATTTAGTAGTCGCATTAATGTAAAAATTATTTACAACTGTTTTTTTGAAAAAAAAAATTAAAATTTTCCAAAATTTTTTTTTGCGTTTTTTACCCACTTTTTGACATTTTTGATAAAAGTTATTAATTTATTTAGTAATCGCATTAATGTAAAAATTATTTACAACTGTTTTTTTGAAAAAAAAAATTAAAATTTTCCAAAATTTTTTTTGCGTTTTTTACCCACTTTTTGACATTTTTGATAAAAGTTATTAATTTATTTAGTAATCGCATTTATGTAAAAATTATTTACAACTGTTTTTTTGAAAAAAAAAATTAAAATTTTCCAAAATTTTTTTTTGCGTTTTTTACCCACTTTTTGACATTTTTGATAAAAGTTATTAATTTATTTAGTAATCGCATTAATGTAAAAATTATTTACAACTGTTTTTTTGAAAAAAAAAATTAAAATTTTCCAAATTTTTTTTTTGCGTTTTTTACCCACCTTTTGACATTTTTGATAAAAGTTATTAATTTATTTAGTAATCGCATTAATGTAAAAATTATTTACAACTCTTTTTTTGAAAAAAAAAATTAAAATTTTCCAAAATTTTTTTTTGCGTTTTTTACCCACTTTTTGACATTTTTGATAAAAGTTATTAATTTATTTAGTAATCGCATTTATGTAAAAATTATTTACAACTGTTTTTTTGAAAAAAAAAATTAAAATTTTCCAAAATTTTTTTTTTGCGTTTTTTACCCACTTTTTGACATTTTTGATAAAAGTTATTAATTTATTTATTAATCGCATTAATGTAAAAATTATTTACAACTGTTTTTTTGAAAAAAAAAATTAAAATTTTCCAAAATTTTTTTTGCGTTTTTTACCCACTTTTTGACATTTTTGATAAAAGTTATTAATTTATTTAGTAATCGCATTAATGTAAAAATTATTTACAACTGTTTTTTTGAAAAAAAAAATTAAAATTTTCCAAAATTTTTTTTTGCGTTTTTTACACACTTTTTGACATTTTTGATAAAAGTTATTAATTTATTTATTAATCGCGTTAATGTAAAAATTATTTACAACTGTTTTTTTGAAAAAAAAAATTAAAATTTTCCAAAATTTTTTTTTGCGTTTTTTACCCACTTTTTGACATTTTTGATAAAAGTTATTAATTTATTTAGTAATCGCATTAATGTAAAAATTATTTACAACTGTTTTTTTGAAAAAAAAAATTAAAATTTTCCAAAATTTTTTTTTGCGTTTTTTAACCACTTTTTGACATTTTTGATAAAAGTTATTAATTTATTTAGTAATCGCATTAATGTAAGAATTATTTACAACTGTTTTTTTGAAAAAAAAAATTTTAATTTTCCAAAATTTTTTTTTGCGTTTTTTACCCACTTTTTGACATTTTTGATAAAAGTTATTAATTTATTTAGTAATCGCATTAATGTAAAAATTATTTACAACTGTTTTTTTGAAAAAAAAAATTAAAATTTTCCAAAATTTTTTTTGGCGTTTTTTACCCACTTTTTGACATTTTTGATAAAAGTTATTAATTTATTTAGTAATCGCATTAATGTAAAAATTATTTACAACTGTTTTTTTGAAAAAAAAATTAAAATTTTCCAAAATTTTTTTTGCGTTTTTTACCCACTTTTTGACATTTTTGATAAAAGTTATTAATTTATTTAGTAATCGCATTTATGTAAAAATTATTTACAACTGTTTTTTTGAAAAAAAAAATTTAAATTTTCCAAAATTTTTTTTTGCGTTTTTTACCCACTTTTTGACATTTTTTATAAAAGTTTTTAATTTATTTATTAATCGCATTAATGTAAAAATTATTTACAACTGTTTTTTTGAAAAAAAAAATTAAAATTTTCCAAAATTTTTTTTTGCGTTTTTTACCCACTTTTTGACATTTTTGATAAAAGTTATTAATTTATTTAGTAATCGCATTAATGTAAAAATTATTTACAACTGTTTTTTTGAAAAAAAAAATTAAAATTTTCCAAAATTTTTTTTTGCGTTTTTTACCCACTTTTTGACATTTTTGATAAAAGTTATTAATTTATTTATTAAACGCATTAATGTAAAAATTATTTACAACTGTTTTTTTGAAAAAAAAAAATTTAAATTTTCCAAATTTTTTTTGCGTTTTTTACCCACTTTTTGACATTTTTGATAAAAGTTATTAATTTATTTAGTAATCGCATTAATGTAAAAATTATTTACAACTGTTTTTTTGAAAAAAAAAATAAAATTTTCCAAAATTTTTTTTTGCGTTCTTTACCCACTTTTTGACATTTTTGATAAAAGTTATTAATTTATTTAGTAATCGCATTAATGTAAAAATTATTTACAACTGTTTTTTTGAAAAAAAAATTAAATTTTCCAAATTTTTTTTTTGCGTTTTTTACCCACTTTTTGACATTTTTGATAAAAGTTATTAATTTATTTAGTAATCGCATTAATGTAAAAATTATTTACAACTGTTTTTTTGAAAAAAAAAATTTTAATTTTCCAAAATTTTTTTTTGGGTTTTTTACCCACTTTTTGACATTTTTGATAAAAGTTATTAATTTATTTAGTAATCGCATTAATGTAAAAATTATTTACAACTGTTTTTTTGAAAAAAAAAATTAAAATTTTCCAACATTTTTTTTTGCGTTTTTTACCCACTTTTTGACATTTTTGATAAAAGTTATTAATTTATTTAGTAATCGCATTAATGTAAAAATTATTTACAACTGTTTTTTTGAAAAAAAAAATTAAAATTTTCCAAAATTTTTTTTGCGTTTTTTACCCACTTTTTGACATTTTTGATAAAAGTTATTAATTTATTTATTAATCGCATTAATGTAAAAATTATTTACAACTGTTTTTTTGAAAAAAAAAATTTTAATTTTCCAAAATTTTTTTTTGCGTTTTTTACCCACTTTTTGACATTTTTGATAAAAGTTATTAATTTATTTAGTAATCGCATTAATGTAAAAATTATTTACAACTGTTTTTTTGAAAAAAAAAATTAAAATTTTCCAAATTTTTTTTTGCGTTTTTTACCCACTTTTTGACATTTTTGATAAAAGTTATTAATTTATTTAGTAATCGCATTAATGTAAAAATTATTTACAACTGTTTTTTTGAAAAAAAAAATTAAAATTTTCCAAAATTTTTTTTTGCGTTTTTTACCCACTTTTTGACATTTTTGATAAAAGTTATTAATTTATTTATTAAACGCATTAATGTAAAAATTATTTACAACTGTTTTTTTGAAAAAAAAAATTAAAATTTTCCAAATTTTTTTTTGCGTTTTTTACCCACTTTTTGACATTTTTGATAAAAGTTATTAATTTATTTAGTAATCGCATTAATGTAAAAATTATTTACAACTGTTTTTTTGAAAAAAAAAATTAAAATTTTCCAAATTTTTTTTTGCGTTTTTTACCCACTTTTTGACATTTTTGATAAAAGTTATTAATTTATTTAGTAATCGCATTAATGTAAAAATTATTTACAACTGTTTTTTTGAAAAAAAAAATTAAAATTTTCCAAAATTTTTTTTTGCGTTTTTTACCCACTTTTTGACATTTTTGATAAAAGTTATTAATTTATTTATTAAACGCATTAATGTAAAAATTATTTACAACTGTTTTTTTGAAAAAAAAAAATTAAAATTTTCCAAAATTTTTTTGCGTTTTTTACCCACTTTTTGACATTTTTGATAAAAGTTATTAATTTATTTAGTAATCGCATTAATGTAAAAATTATTTACAACTGTTTTTTTGAAAAAAAAAATTAAAATTTTCCAAAATTTTTTTTGCGTTTTTTACCCACTTTTTGACATTTTTGATAAAAGTTATTAATTTATTTAGTAATCGCATTAATGTAAAAATTATTTACAACTGTTTTTTTGAAAAAAAAAATTTTAATTTTCCAAAATTTTTTTTTGCGTTTTTTACCCACTTTTTGACATTTTTGATAAAAGTTATTAATTTATTTAGTAGTCGCATTAATGTAAAAATTATTTACAACTGTTTTTTTGAAAAAAAAAATTAAAATTTTCCAAAATTTTTTTTTGCGTTTTTTACCCACTTTTTGACATTTTTGATAAAAGTTATTAATTTATTTAGTAATCGCATTAATGTAAAAATTATTTACAACTGTTTTTTTGAAAAAAAAAAATTAAAATTTTCCAAAATTTTTTTTGCGTTTTTTACCCACTTTTTGACATTTTTGATAAAAGTTATTAATTTATTTAGTAATCGCATTTATGTAAAAATTATTTACAACTGTTTTTTTGAAAAAAAAAATTTAAATTTTCCAAAATTTTTTTTTGCGTTTTTTACCCACTTTTTGACATTTTTGATAAAAGTTATTAATTTATTTAGTAATCGCATTAATGTAAAAATTATTTACAACTGTTTTTTTGAAAAAAAAAATTAAAATTTTCCAAAATTTTTTTTGCGTTTTTTACCCACTTTTTGACATTTTTGATAAAAGTTATTAATTTATTTAGTAATCGCATTTATGTAAAAATTATTTACAACTGTTTTTTTGAAAAAAAAAATTAAAATTTTCCAAAATTTTTTTTTGCGGTTTTTACCCACTTTTTGACATTTTTGATAAAAGTTATTAATTTATTTATTAATCGCATTAATGTAAAAATTATTTACAACTGTTTTTTTGAAAAAAAAAATTAAAATTTTCCAAAATTTTTTTTGCGTTTTTTACCCACTTTTTGACATTTTTGATAAAAGTTATTAATTTATTTAGTAATCGCATTAATGTAAAAATTATTTACAACTGTTTTTTTGAAAAAAAAAATTAAAATTTTCCAAAATTTTTTTTTGCGTTTTTTAACCACTTTTTGACATTTTTGATAAAAGTTATTAATTTATTTAGTAATCGCATTAATGTAAGAATTATTTACAACTGTTTTTTTGAAAAAAAAAATTTTAATTTTCCAAAATTTTTTTTTGCGTTTTTTACCCACTTTTTGACATTTTTGATAAAAGTTATTAATTTATTTAGTAATCGCATTAATGTAAAAATTATTTACAACTGTTTTTTTGAAAAAAAAAATTAAAATTTTCCAAAATTTTTTTTGGCGTTTTTTACCCACTTTTTGACATTTTTGATAAAAGTTATTAATTTATTTAGTAATCGCATTAATGTAAAAATTATTTACAACTGTTTTTTTGAAAAAAAAATTAAATTTTCCAAAATTTTTTTTTGCGTTTTTTACCCACTTTTTGACATTTTTGATAAAAGTTATTAATTTATTTAGTAATCGCATTAATGTAAAAATTATTTACAACTGTTTTTTTGAAAAAAAAAAATTTAATTTTCCAAAATTTTTTTTTGTGTTTTTTACCCACTTTTTGACATTTTTGATAAAAGTTATTAATTTATTTAGTAATCGCATTAATGTAAAAATTATTTACAACTGTTTTTTTGAAAAAAAAAATAAAATTTTCCAAAATTTTTTTTTGCGTTTTTTACCCACTTTTTGACATTTTTGATAAAAGTTATTAATTTATTTAGTAATCGCATTAATGTAAAAATTATTTACAACTGTTTTTTTGAAAAAAAAAATTAAATTTTCCAAAATTTTTTTTTGCGTTTTTTACCCACTTTTTGACATTTTTGATAAAAGTTATTAATTTATTTAGTAATCGCATTAATGTAAAAATTATTTACAACTGTTTTTTTGAAAAAAAAAAATTTAATTTTCCAAAATTTTTTTTTGCGTTTTTTACCCACTTTTTGACATTTTTGATAAAAGTTATTAATTTATTTAGTAATCGCATTAATGTAAAAATTATTTACAACTGTTTTTTTGAAAAAAAAAATTAAAATTTTCCAAAATTTTTTTTGCGTTTTTTACCCACTTTTTGACATTTTTGATAAAAGTTATTAATTTATTTAGTAATCGCATTAATGTAAAAATTATTTACAACTGTTTTTTTGAAAAAAAAAATTTTAATTTTCCAAAATTTTTTTTTGCGTTTTTTACCCACTTTTTGACATTTTTGATAAAAGTTATTAATTTATTTAGTAGTCGCATTAATGTAAAAATTATTTACAACTGTTTTTTTGAAAAAAAAAATTAAAATTTTCCAAAATTTTTTTTTGCGTTTTTTACCCACTTTTTGACATTTTTGATAAAAGTTATTAATTTATTTAGTAATCGCATTAATGTAAAAATTATTTACAACTGTTTTTTTGAAAAAAAAAATTAAAATTTTCCAAAATTTTTTTTGCGTTTTTTACCCACTTTTTGACATTTTTGATAAAAGTTATTAATTTATTTAGTAATCGCATTTATGTAAAAATTATTTACAACTGTTTTTTTGAAAAAAAAAATTTAAATTTTCCAAAATTTTTTTTTGCGTTTTTTACCCACTTTTTGACATTTTTGATAAAAGTTATTAATTTATTTAGTAATCGCATTAATGTAAAAATTATTTACAACTGTTTTTTTGAAAAAAAAAATTAAAATTTTCCAAATTTTTTTTTGCGTTTTTTACCCACTTTTTGACATTTTTGATAAAAGTTATTAATTTATTTAGTAATCGCATTAATGTAAAAATTATTTACAACTGTTTTTTTGAAAAAAAAAATTAAAATTTTCCAAAATTTTTTTTTGCGTTTTTTACCCACTTTTTGACATTTTTGATAAAAGTTATTAATTTATTTATTAAACGCATTAATGTAAAAATTATTTACAACTGTTTTTTTGAAAAAAAAAAATTAAAATTTTCCAAAATTTTTTTGCGTTTTTTACCCACTTTTTGACATTTTTGATAAAAGTTATTAATTTATTTAGTAATCGCATTAATGTAAAAATTATTTACAACTGTTTTTTTGAAAAAAAAATTAAAATTTTCCAAAATTTTTTTTTGCGTTTTTTACCCACTTTTTGACATTTTTGATAAAAGTTATTAATTTATTTAGTAATCGCATTAATGTAAAAATTATTTACAACTGTTTTTTTGAAAAAAAAAATTAAAATTTTCCAAAATTTTTTTTGCGTTTTTTACCCACTTTTTGACATTTTTGATAAAAGTTATTAATTTATTTAGTAATCGCATTTATGTAAAAATTATTTACAACTGTTTTTTTGAAAAAAAAAATTTAAATTTTCCAAAATTTTTTTTTGCGTTTTTTACCCACTTTTTGACATTTTTGATAAAAGTTATTAATTTATTTAGTAATCGCATTAATGTAAAAATTATTTACAACTGTTTTTTTGAAAAAAAAAATTAAAATTTTCCAAATTTTTTTTTTGCGTTTTTTACCCGCCTTTTGACATTTTTGATAAAAGTTATTAATTTATTTAGTAATCGCATTAATGTAAAAATTATTTACAACTCTTTTGTTGAAAAAAAAAATTAAAATTTTCCAAAATTTTTTTTGCGTTTTTTACCCACTTTTTGACATTTTTGATAAAAGTTATTAATTTATTTAGTAATCGCATTTATGTAAAAATTATTTACAACTGTTTTTTTGAAAAAAAAAAAATTAAAATTTTCCAAAATTTTTTTTTGCGTTTTTTACCCACTTTTTGACATTTTTGATAAAAGTTATTAATTTATTTATTAATCGCATTAATGTAAAAATTATTTACAACTGTTTTTTTGAAAAAAAAAATTAAAATTTTCCAAAATTTTTTTTGCGTTTTTTACCCACTTTTTGACATTTTTGATAAAAGTTATTAATTTATTTAGTAATCGCATTAATGTAAAAATTATTTACAACTGTTTTTTTGAAAAAGAAAATTAAAATTTTCCAAAATTTTTTTTTGCGTTTTTTACACACTTTTTGACATTTTTGATAAAAGTTATTAATTTATTTATTAATCGCGTTAATGTAAAAATTATTTACAACTGTTTTTTTGAAAAAAAAAATTAAAATTTTCCAAAATTTTTTTTTGCGTTTTTTACCCACTTTTTGACATTTTTGATAAAAGTTATTAATTTATTTAGTAATCGCATTAATGTAAAAATTATTTACAACTGTTTTTTTGAAAAAAAAAATTAAAATTTTCCAAAATTTTTTTTTGCGTTTTTTAACCACTTTTTGACATTTTTGATAAAAGTTATTAATTTATTTAGTAATCGCATTAATGTAAGAATTATTTACAACTGTTTTTTTGAAAAAAAAAATTTTAATTTTCCAAAATTTTTTTTTGCGTTTTTTACCCACTTTTTGACATTTTTGATAAAAGTTATTAATTTATTTAGTAATCGCATTAATGTAAAAATTATTTACAACTGTTTTTTTGAAAAAAAAAATTAAAATTTTCCAAAATTTTTTTTTGGCGTTTTTTACCCACTTTTTGACATTTTTGATAAAAGTTATTAATTTATTTAGTAATCGCATTAATGTAAAAATTATTTACAACTGTTTTTTTGAAAAAAAAATTAAAATTTTCCAAAATTTTTTTTGCGTTTTTTACCCACTTTTTGACATTTTTGATAAAAGTTATTAATTTATTTAGTAATCGCATTTATGTAAAAATTATTTACAACTGTTTTTTTGAAAAAAAAAATTTAAATTTTCCAAAAATTTTTTTTGCGTTTTTTACCCACTTTTTGACATTTTTTATAAAAGTTATTAATTTATTTATTAATCGCATTAATGTAAAAATTATTTACAACTGTTTTTTTGAAAAAAAAAATAAAATTTTCCAAAATTTTTTTTTGCGTTCTTTACCCACTTTTTGACATTTTTGATAAAAGTTATTAATTTATTTAGTAATCGCATTAATGTAAAAATTATTTACAACTGTTTTTTTGAAAAAAAAAATTAAATTTTCCAAATTTTTTTTTTCCGTTTTTTACCCACTTTTTGACATTTTTGATAAAAGTTATTAATTTATTTAGTAATCGCATTAATGTAAAAATTATTTACAACTGTTTTTTTGAAAAAAAAAATTTTAATTTTCCAAAATTTTTTTTTGCGTTTTTTACCCACTTTTTGACATTTTTGATAAAAGTTATTAATTTATTTAGTAATCGCATTAATGTAAAAATTATTTACAACTGTTTTTTTGAAAAAAAAAATTTTAATTTTCCAAAATTTTTTTTTGCGTTTTTTACCCACTTTTTGACATTTTTGATAAAAGTTATTAATTTATTTAGTAGTCGCATTAATGTAAAAATTATTTACAACTGTTTTTTTGAAAAAAAAAATTAAAATTTTGCAAAATTTTTTTTGCGTTTTTTACCCACTTTTTGACATTTTTGATAAAAGTTATTAATTTATTTAGTAATCGCATTTATGTAAAAATTATTTACAACTGTTTTTTTGAAAAAAAAAATTCAAATTTTCCAAAATTTTTTTTTGCGTTTTTTACCCACTTTTTGACATTTTTGATAAAAGTTATTAATTTATTTATTAATCGCATTAATGTAAAAATTATTTACAACTGTTTTTTTGAAAAAAAAAATTAAAATTTTCCAAATTTTTTTTTTGCGTTTTTTACCCACCTTTTGACATTTTTGATAAAAGTTATTAATTTATTTAGTAATCGCATTAATGTAAAAATTATTTACAACTCTTTTTTCGAAAAAAAAAATTAAAATTTTCCAAAATTTTTTTTGCGTTTTTTACCCACTTTTTGACATTTTTGATAAAAGTTATTAATTTATTTAGTAATCGCATTTATGTAAAAATTATTTACAACTGTTTTTTTGAAAAAAAAAATTAAAATTTTCCAAAATTTTTTTTTGCGTTTTTTACCCACTTTTTGACATTTTTGATAAAAGTTATTAATTTATTTATTAATCGCATTAATGTAAAAATTATTTACAACTGTTTTTTTGAAAAAAAAAATTAAAATTTTCCAAAATTTTTTTTTGCGTTTTTTACCCACTTTTTGACATTTTTGATAAAAGTTATTAATTTATTTAGTAATCGCATTAATGTAAAAATTATTTACAACTGTTTTTTTGAAAAAAAAAATTTTAATTTTCCAAAATTTTTTTTTGCGTTTTTTACCCACTTTTTGACATTTTTGATAAAAGTTATTAATTTATTTAGTAATCGCATTAATGTAAAAATTATTTACAACTGTTTTTTTGAAAAAAAAAATTTTAATTTTCCAAAATTTTTTTTTGCGTTTTTTACCCACTTTTTGACATTTTTGATAAAAGTTATTAATTTATTTAGTAATCGCATTTATGTAAAAATTATTTACAACTGTTTTTTTGAAAAAAAAAATAAAAATTTTCCAAAATTTTTTTTTGCGTTTTTACCCACTTTTTGACATTTTTGATAAAAGTTATTAATTTATTTATTAATCGCATTAATGTAAAAATTATTTACAACTGTTTTTTTGAAAAAGAAATTTAAATTTTCCAAAATTTTTTTTTGCGTTTTTTACCCACTTTTTGACATTTTTGATAAAAGTTATTAATTTATTTAGTAATCGCATTAATGTAAAAATTATTTACAGCTGTTTTTTTGAAAAAAAAATTTAAATTTTCCAAAATTTTTTTTTGCGTTTTTTACCCACTTTTTGACATTTTTGATAAAATTTATTAATTTATTTATTAATCGTATTAATGTAAAAATTATTTACAACTGTTTTTTTGGCGTTTTTTACCCACTTTTTGACATTTTTGATAAAAGTTATTAATTTATTTAGTAACCGCATTAATGTAAAAATTATTTACAACTGTTTTTTTGAAAAAAAAAATTTTAATTTTCGAAAATTTTTTTTTGCGTTTTTTACCCACTTTTTGACATTTTTGATAAAAGTTATTAATTTATTTAGTAATCGCATTAATGTAAAAATTATTTACAACTGTTTTTTTGAAAAAAAAAATTAAAATTTTCCAAAATTTTTTCTTGCGTTTTTTACCCACTTTTTTGACATTTTTGATAAAAGTTATTAATTTATTTATTAATCGCATTAATGTAAAAATTATTTACAACTGTTTTTTTGAAAAAAAAAAATTAAAATTTTCCAAAATTTTTTTTTGCGTTTTTTACCCACTTTTTGACATTTTTGATAAAAGTTATTAATTTATTTAGTAATCGCATTAATGTAAAAATTATTTACAACTGTTTTTTTGAAAAAAAAAATTAAAATTTTCCAAAATTTTTTTTTGCGTTTTTTACCCACTTTTTGACATTTTTGATAAAAGTTATTAATTTATTTAGTAATCGCATTAATGTAAAAATTTTTTACAACTGTTTTTTTGAAAAAAAAAATTTTAATTTTCCAAAATTTTTTTTTGCGTTTTTTACCCACTTTTTGACATTTTTGATAAAAGTTATTAATTTATTTAGTAATCGCATTAATGTAAAAATTATTTACAACTGTTTTTTTGAAAAAAAAAATTAAAATTTTCCAAAATTTTTTTTTGCGTTTTTTACCCACTTTTTTGACATTTTTGATAAAAGTTATTAATTTATTTATTAATCGCATTAATGTAAAAATTATTTACAACTGTTTTTTTGAAAAAAAAAAATTAAAATTTTCCAAAATTTTTTTTGCGTTTTTTACCCACTTTTTGACATTTTTGATAAAAGTTATTAATTTATTTAGTAATCGCATTAATGTAAAAATTATTTACAACTGTTTTTTTGAAAAAAAAAATTTAAATTTTCCAAAATTTTTTTTTGCGTTTTTTACCCACTTTTTGACATTTTTGATAAAAGTTATTAATTTATTTAGTAATCGCATTAATGTAAAAGTTATTTACAACTGTTTTTTTGAAAAAAAAAATTAAAATTTTCCAAAATTTGTTTTTGCGTTTTTTACCCACTTTTTGACATTTTTGATAAAAGTTATTAATTTATTTATTAATCGCATTAATGTAAAAATTATTTACAACTGTTTTTTTGAAAAAAAAAATTTAAATTTTCCAAAATTTTTTTTTGCGTTTTTTACCCACTTTTTGACATTTTTGATAAAAGTTATTAATTTATTTAGTAATCGCATTAATGTAAAAATTATTTACAGCTGTTTTTTTGAAAAAAAAAATTAAAATTTTCCAAAATTTTTTTTTGCGTTTTTTACCCACTTTTTGACATTTTTGATAAAAGTTATTAATTTATTTATTAATCGTATTAATGTAAAAATTATTTACAACTGTTTTTTTGAAAAAAAAAAATTAAAATTTTCCAAAATTTTTTTTGGCGTTTTTTACCCACTTTTTGACATTTTTGATAAAAGTTATTAATTTATTTATTAATCGTATTAATGTAAAAATTATTTACAACTGTTTTTTTGAAAAAAAAAATTTAAATTTTCCAAAATTTTTTTTTGCGTTTTTTACCAACTTTTTTGACATTTTTGATAAAAGTTATTAATTTATTTATTAATCGCATTAATGTAACTTTTTGACATTTTTGATAAAAGTTATTAATTTATTTATTAATCGCATTAATGTAAAAATTATTTACAACTGTTTTTTTGAAAAAAAAAATTTAAATTTTCCAAAATTTTTTTTTGCGTTTTTTACCCACTTTTTGACATTTTTGATAAAAGTTATTAATTTATTTAGTAATCGCATTAATGTAAAAATTATTTACAGCTGTTTTTTTGAAAAAAAAAATTAAAATTTTCCAAAATTTTTTTTTGCGTTTTTTACCCACTTTTTGACATTTTTGATAAAAGTTATTAATTTATTTATTAATCGTATTAATGTAAAAATTATTTACAACTGTTTTTTTGAAAAAAAAAAATTAAAATTTTCCAAAATTTTTTTTGGCGTTTTTTACCCACTTTTTGACATTTTTGATAAAAGTTATTAATTTATTTAGTAATCGCATTAATGTAAAAATTATTTACAACTGTTTTTTTGAAAAAAAAAATTTTAATTTTCCAAAATTTTTTTTTGCGTTTTTTACCCACTTTTTGACATTTTTGATAAAAGTTATTAATTTATTTAGTAATCGCATTAATGTAAAAATTATTTACAACTGTTTTTTTGAAAAAAAAAATTAAAATTTTCCAAAATTTTTTTTTGCGTTTTTTACCAACTTTTTTGACATTTTTGATAAAAGTTATTAATTTATTTATTAATCGCATTAATGTAAAAATTATTTACAACTGTTTTTTTTAAAAAAAAAAAATTAAAATTTTCCAAATTTTTTTTTGCGTTTTTTACCCACTTTTTGACATTTTTGATAAAAGTTATTAATTTATTTAGTAATCGCATTAATGTAAAAATTATTTACAACTGTTTTTTTGAAAAAAAAAATTTAAATTTTCCAAAATTTTTTTTTGCGTTTTTTACCCACTTTTTGACATTTTTGATAAAAGTTATTAATTTATTTAGTAATCGCATTAATGTAAAAGTTATTTACAACTGTTTTTTTGAAAAAAAAAATTAAAATTTTCCAAAATTTGTTTTTGCGTTTTTTACCCACTTTTTAACATTTTTGATAAAAGTTATTAATTTATTTAGTAATCGCATTAATGTAAAAATTATTTACAACTGTTTTTTTGAAAAAAAAAATTAAAATTTTCCAAATTTTTTTTTTGCGTTTTTTACCCACTTCTTGACATTTTTGATAAAAGTTATTAATTTATTTAGTAATCGCATTAATGTAAAAATTATTTACAACTGTTTTTTTGAAAAAAAAATTTTAATTTTCCAAAATTTTTTTTTGCGTTTTTTACCCACTTTTTGACATTTTTGATAAAAGTTATTAATTTATTTAGTAATCGCATTAATGTAAAAATTATTTACAACTGTTTTTTTGAAAAAAAAAATTAAAATTTTCCAAAATTTTTTTTTGCGTTTTTTACCCACTTTTTGACATTTTTGATAAAAGTTATTAATTTATTTATTAATCGCATTAATGTAAAAATTATTTACAACTGTTTTTTTGAAAAAAAAAATTTAAATTTTCCAAAATTTTTTTTTGCGTTTTTTACCCACTTTTTGACATTTTTGATAAAAGTTATTAATTTATTTAGTAATCGCATTAATGTAAAAATTATTTACAACTGTTTTTTTGAAAAAAAAAATTAAAATTTTCCAAATTTTTTTTTGCGTTTTTTACCCACTTTTTGACATTTTTGATAAAAGTTATTAATTTATTTAGTAATCGCATTAATGTAAAAATTATTTACAACTGTTTTTTTGAAAAAAAAATTAAAATTTTCCAAAATTTTTTTTTGCGTTTTTTACCCACTTTTTGACATTTTTGATAAAAGTTATTAATTTATTTATTAAACGCATTAATGTAAAAATTATTTACAACTGTTTTTTTGAAAAAAAAAAATTAAAATTTTCCAAAATTTTTTTTTGCGTTTTTTACCCACTTTTTGACATTTTTGATAAAAGTTATTAATTTATTTAGTAATCGCATTAATGTAAAAATTATTTACAACTGTTTTTTTGAAAAAAAAAATTAAAATTTTCCAAAATTTTTTTTTGCGTTTTTTACCCACTTTTTGACATTTTTGATAAAAGTTATTAATTTATTTAGTAATCGCATTAATGTAAAAATTATTTACAACTGTTTTTTTGAAAAAAAAAATTAAAATTTTCCAAAATTTTTTTTTGCGTTTTTTACCCACTTTTTTGACATTTTTGATAAAAGTTATTAATTTATTTATTAATCGCATTAATGTAAAAATTATTTACAACTGTTTTTTTGAAAAAAAAAAATTAAAATTTTCCAAAATTTTTTTTTGCGTTTTTTACCCACTTTTTGACATTTTTGATAAAAGTTATTAATTTATTTAGTAATCGCATTAATGTAAAAATTATTTACAACTGTTTTTTTGAAAAAAAAAATTAAAATTTTCCAAAATTTTTTTTTGCGTTTTTTACCCACTTTTTGACATTTTTGATAAAAGTTATTAATTTATTTAGTAATCGCATTAATGTAAAAATTTTTTACAACTGTTTTTTTGAAAAAAAAAATTTTAATTTTCCAAAATTTTTTTTTGCGTTTTTTACCCACTTTTTGACATTTTTGATAAAAGTTATTAATTTATTTAGTAATCGCATTAATGTAAAAATTATTTACAACTGTTTTTTTGAAAAAAAAAATTAAAATTTTCGAAAATTTTTTTTTTGCGTTTTTTACCCACTTTTTTGACATTTTTGATAAAAGTTATTAATTTATTTATTAATCGCATTAATGTAAAAATTATTTACAACTGTTTTTTTGAAAAAAAAAAATTAAAAATTTCCAAAATTTTTTTTGCGTTTTTTACCCACTTTTTGACATTTTTGATAAAAGTTATTAATTTATTTAGTAATCGCATTAATGTAAAAATTATTTACAACTGTTTTTTTGAAAAAAAAAATTTAAATTTTCCAAAATTTTTTTTTGCGTTTTTTACCCACTTTTTGACATTTTTGATAAAAGTTATTAATTTATTTAGTAATCGCATTAATGTAAAAGTTATTTACAACTGTTTTTTTGAAAAAAAAAATTAAAATTTTCCAAAATTTGTTTTTGCGTTTTTTACCCACTTTTTGACATTTTTGATAAAAGTTATTAATTTATTTATTAATCGCATTAATGTAAAAATTATTTACAACTGTTTTTTTGAAAAAAAAAATTTAAATTTTCCAAAATTTTTTTTTGCGTTTTTTACCCACTTTTTGACATTTTTGATAAAAGTTATTAATTTATTTAGTAATCGCATTAATGTAAAAATTATTTACAGCTGTTTTTTTGAAAAAAAAAATTAAAATTTTCCAAAATTTTTTTTTGCGTTTTTTACCCACTTTTTGACATTTTTGATAAAAGTTATTAATTTATTTATTAATCGTATTAATGTAAAAATTATTTACAACTGTTTTTTTGAAAAAAAAAAATTAAAATTTTCCAAAATTTTTTTTGGCGTTTTTTACCCACTTTTTGACATTTTTGATAAAAGTTATTAATTTATTTATTAATCGTATTAATGTAAAAATTATTTACAACTGTTTTTTTGAAAAAAAAAATTTAAATTTTCCAAAATTTTTTTTTGCGTTTTTTACCAACTTTTTTGACATTTTTGATAAAAGTTATTAATTTATTTATTAATCGCATTAATGTAACTTTTTGACATTTTTGATAAAAGTTATTAATTTATTTATTAATCGCATTAATGTAAAAATTATTTACAACTGTTTTTTTGAAAAAAAAAATTTAAATTTTCCAAAATTTTTTTTTGCGTTTTTTACCCACTTTTTGACATTTTTGATAAAAGTTATTAATTTATTTAGTAATCGCATTAATGTAAAAATTATTTACAGCTGTTTTTTTGAAAAAAAAAATTAAAATTTTCCAAAATTTTTTTTTGCGTTTTTTACCCACTTTTTGACATTTTTGATAAAAGTTATTAATTTATTTATTAATCGTATTAATGTAAAAATTATTTACAACTGTTTTTTTGAAAAAAAAAAATTAAAATTTTCCAAAATTTTTTTTGGCGTTTTTTACCCACTTTTTGACATTTTTGATAACAGTTATTAATTTATTTAGTAATCGCATTAATGTAAAAATTATTTACAACTGTTTTTTTGAAAAAAAAAATTTTAATTTTCCAAAATTTTTTTTTGCGTTTTTTACCCACTTTTTGACATTTTTGATAAAAGTTATTAATTTATTTAGTAATCGCATTAATGTAAAAATTATTTACAACTGTTTTTTTGAAAAAAAAAATTAAAATTTTCCAAAATTTTTTTTTGCGTTTTTTACCAACTTTTTTGACATTTTTGATAAAAGTTATTAATTTATTTATTAATCGCATTAATGTAAAAATTATTTACAACTGTTTTTTTAAAAAAAAAAAAATTAAAATTTTCCAAATTTTTTTTTGCGTTTTTTACCCACTTTTTGACATTTTTGATAAAAGTTATTAATTTATTTAGTAATCGCATTAATGTAAAAATTATTTACAACTGTTTTTTTGAAAAAAAAAATTTAAATTTTCCAAAATTTTTTTTTGCGTTTTTTACCCACTTTTTGACATTTTTGATAAAAGTTATTAATTTATTTAGTAATCGCATTAATGTAAAAGTTATTTACAACTGTTTTTTTGAAAAAAAAAATTAAAATTTTCCAAAATTTGTTTTTGCGTTTTTTACCCACTTTTTGACATTTTTGATAAAAGTTATTAATTTATTTAGTAATCGCATTAATGTAAAAATTATTTACAACTGTTTTTTTGAAAAAAAAAATTAAAATTTTCCAAATTTTTTTTTTGCGTTTTTTACCCACTACTTGACATTTTTGATAAAAGTTATTAATTTATTTAGTAATCGCATTAATGTAAAAATTATTTACAACTGTTTTTTTGAAAAAAAAATTTTAATTTTCCAAAATTTTTTTTTGCGTTTTTTACCCACTTTTTGACATTTTTGATAAAAGTTATTAATTTATTTAGTAATCGCATTAATGTAAAAATTATTTACAACTGTTTTTTTGAAAAAAAAAATTTAAATTTTCCAAAATTTTTTTTTGCGTTTTTTACCCACTTTTTGACATTTTTGATAAAAGTTATTAATTTATTTATTAATCGCATTAATGTAAAAATTATTTACAACTGTTTTTTTGAAAAAAAAAATTTAAATTTTCCAAAATTTTTTTTTGCGTTTTTTACCCACTTTTTGACATTTTTGATAAAAGTTATTAATTTATTTAGTAATCGCATTAATGTAAAAATTATTTACAACTGTTTTTTTGAAAAAAAAAAATTAAAATTTTCCAAATTTTTTTTTGCGTTTTTTACCCACTTTTTGACATTTTTGATAAAAGTTATTAATTTATTTAGTAATCGCATTAATGTAAAAAATATTTACAACTGTTTTTTTGAAAAAAAAATTAAAATTTTCCAAAATTTTTTTTTGCGTTTTTTACCCACTTTTTGACATTTTTGATAAAAGTTATTAATTTATTTATTAAACGCATTAATGTAAAAATTATTTACAACTGTTTTTTTGAAAAAAAAAAATTAAAATTTTCCAAAATTTTTTTTGCGTTTTTTACCCACTTTTTGACATTTTTGATAAAAGTTATTAATTTATTTAGTAATCGCATTAATGTAAAAATTATTTACAACTGTTTTTTTGAAAAAAAAAATTAAAATTTTCCAAAATTTTTTTTTGCGTTTTTTACCCACTTTTAGACATTTTTGATAAAAGTTATTAATTTATTTAGTAATCGCATTAATGTAAAAATTATTTACAACTGTTTTTTTGAAAAAAAAAATTTTAATTTTCCAAAATTTTTTTTTGCGTTTTTTACCCACTTTTTGACATTTTTGATAAAAGTTATTAATTTATTTAGTAGTCGCATTAATGTAAAAATTATTTACAACTGTTTTTTTGAAAAAAAAAATTAAAATTTTCCAAAATTTTTTTTGCGTTTTTTACCCACTTTTTGACATTTTTGATAAAAGTTATTAATTTATTTAGTAATCGCATTAATGTAAAAATTATTTACAACTGTTTTTTTGAAAAAAAAAATTAAAATTTTCCAAAATTTTTTTTTGCGTTTTTTACCCACTTTTTTGACATTTTTGATAAAAGTTATTAATTTATTTATTAATCGCATTAATGTAAAAATTATTTACAACTGTTTTTTTGAAAAAAAAAAATTAAAATTTTCCAAAATTTTTTTTGCGTTTTTTACCCACTTTTTGACATTTTTGATAAAAGTTATTAATTTATTTAGTAATCGCATTAATGTAAAAATTATTTACAACTGTTTTTTTACAACTGTTTTTTTGAAAAAAAAAAATTAAAATTTTCCAAAATTTTTTTTGCGTTTTTTACCCACTTTTTGACATTTTTGATAAAAGTTATTAATTTATTTAGTAATCGCATTAATGTAAAAATTATTTACAACTGTTTTTTTGAAAAAAAAAATTTAAATTTTCCAAAATTTTTTTTTGCGTTTTTTACCCACGTTTTGACATTTTTGATAAAAGTTATTAATTTATTTAGTAATCGCATTAATGTAAAAGTTATTTACAACTGTTTTTTTGAAAAAAAAAATTAAAATTTTCCAAAATTTGTTTTTGCGTTTTTTACCCACTTTTTGACATTTTTGATAAAAGTTATTAATTTATTTATTAATCGCATTAATGTAAAAATTATTTACAACTGTTTTTTTGAAAAAAAAAATTTAAATTTTCCAAAATTTTTTTTTGCGTTTTTTACCCACTTTTTGACATTTTTGATAAAAGTTATTAATTTATTTAGTAATCGCATTAATGTAAAAATTATTTACAGCTGTTTTTTTGAAAAAAAAAATTAAAATTTTCCAAAATTTTTTTTTGCGTTTTTTACCCACTTTTTGACATTTTTGATAAAAGTTATTAATTTATTTATTAATCGTATTAATGTAAAAATTATTTACAACTGTTTTTTTGAAAAAAAAAAATTAAAATTTTCCAAAATTTTTTTTGGCGTTTTTTACCCACTTTTTGACATTTTTGATAAAAGTTATTAATTTATTTATTAATCGTATTAATGTAAAAATTATTTACAACTGTTTTTTTGAAAAAAAAAATTTAAATTTTCCAAAATTTTTTTTTGCGTTTTTTACCAACTTTTTTGACATTTTTGATAAAAGTTATTAATTTATTTATTAATCGCATTAATGTAACTTTTTGACATTTTTGATAAAAGTTATTAATTTATTTATTAATCGCATTAATGTAAAAATTATTTACAACTGTTTTTTTGAAAAAAAAAATTTAAATTTTCCAAAATTTTTTTTTGCGTTTTTTACCCACTTTTTGACATTTTTGATAAAAGTTATTAATTTACATATTTAGTAATCGCATTAATGTAAAAATTATTTACAGCTGTTTTTTTGAAAAAAAAAATTAAAATTTTGCAAAATTTTTTTTTGCGTTTTTTACCCACTTTTTGACATTTTTGATAAAAGTTATTAATTTATTTATTAATCGTATTAATGTAAAAATTATTTACAACTGTTTTTTTGAAAAAAAAAAATTAAAATTTTCCAAAATTTTTTTTGGCGTTTTTTACCCACTTTTTGACATTTTTGATAAAAGTTATTAATTTATTTAGTAATCGCATTAATGTAAAAATTATTTACAACTGTTTTTTTGAAAAAAAAAATTTTAATTTTCCAAAATTTTTTTTTGCGTTTTTTACCCACTTTTTGACATTTTTGATAAAAGTTATTAATTTATTTAGTAATCGCATTAATGTAAAAATTATTTACAACTGTTTTTTTGAAAAAAAAAATTAAAATTTTCCAAAATTTTTTTTTGCGTTTTTTACCAACTTTTTTGACATTTTTGATAAAAGTTATTAATTTATTTATTAATCGCATTAATGTAAAAATTATTTACAACTGTTTTTTTAAAAAAAAAAAAATTAAAATTTTCCAAATTTTTTTTTGCGTTTTTTACCCACTTTTTGACATTTTTGATAAAAGTTATTAATTTATTTAGTAATCGCATTAATGTAAAAATTATTTACAACTGTTTTTTTGAAAAAAAAAATTTAAATTTTCCAAAATTTTTTTTTGCGTTTTTTACCCACTTTTTGACATTTTTGATAAAAGTTATTAATTTATTTAGTAATCGCATTAATGTAAAAGTTATTTACAACTGTTTTTTTGAAAAAAAAAATTAAAATTTTCCAAAATTTGTTTTTGCGTTTTTTACCCACTTTTTGACATTTTTGATAAAAGTTATTAATTTATTTAGTAATCGCATTAATGTAAAAATTATTTACAACTGTTTTTTTGAAAAAAAAAATTAAAATTTTCCAAATTTTTTTTTTGCGTTTTTTACCCACTTCTTGACATTTTTGATAAAAGTTATTAATTTATTTAGTAATCGCATTAATGTAAAAATTATTTACAACTGTTTTTTTGAAAAAAAAATTTTAATTTTCCAAAATTTTTTTTTGCGTTTTTTACCCACTTTTTGACATTTTTGATAAAAGTTATTAATTTATTTAGTAATCGCATTAATGTAAAAATTATTTACAACTGTTTTTTTGAAAAAAAAAATTAAAATTTTCCAAAATTTTTTTTTGCGTTTTTTACCCACTTTTTGACATTTTTGATAAAAGTTATTAATTTATTTATTAATCGCATTAATGTAAAAATTATTTACAACTGTTTTTTTGAAAAAAAAATTAAAATTTTCCAAAATTTTTTTTTGCGTTTTTTACCCACTTTTTGACATTTTTGATAAAAGTTATTAATTTATTTAGTAATCGCATTAATGTAAAAATTATTTACAACTGTTTTTTTGAAAAAAAAAATTTAAATTTTCCAAAATTTTTTTTTGCGTTTTTACCCACTTCTTGACATTTTTGATAAAAGTTATTAATTTATTTAGTAATCGCATTAATGTAAAAATTATTTACAACTGTTTTTTTGAAAAAAAAATTTTAATTTTCCAAAATTTTTTTTTGCGTTTTTTACCCACTTTTTGACATTTTTGATAAAAGTTATTAATTTATTTAGTAATCGCATTAATGTAAAAATTATTTACAACTGTTTTTTTGAAAAAAAAAATTAAAATTTTCCAACATTTTTTTTTGCGTTTTTTACCCACTTTTTGACATTTTTGATAAAAGTTATTAATTTATTTATTAATCGCATTAATGTAAAAATTATTTACAACTGTTTTTTTGAAAAAAAAAATTTTAATTTTCCAAAATTTTTTTTTGCGTTTTTTACCCACTTTTTGACATTTTTGATAAAAGTTATTAATTTATTTAGTAATCGCATTAATGTAAAAATTATTTACAACTGTTTTTTTGAAAAAAAAATTTTAATTTTCCAAAATTTTTTTTTGCGTTTTTTACCCACTTTTTGACATTTTTGATAAAAGTTATTAATTTATTTAGTAATCGCATTAATGTAAAAATTATTTACAACTGTTTTTTTGAAAAAAAAAATTAAAATTTTCCAAAATTTTTTTTTGCGTTTTTTACCCACTTTTTGACATTTTTGATAAAAGTTATTAATTTATTTATTAATCGTATTAATGTAAAAATTATTTACAACTGTTTTTTTGAAAAAAAAAAATTAAAATTTTCCAAAATTTTTTTTGGCGTTTTTTACCCACTTTTTGACATTTTTGATAAAAGTTATTAATTTATTTAGTAATCGCATTAATGTAAAAATTATTTACAACTGTTTTTTTGAAAAAAAAAATTTTAATTTTCCAAAATTTTTTTTTTGCGTTTTTTACCCACTTTTTGACATTTTTGATAAAAGTTATTAATTTATTTAGTAATCGCATTAATGTAAAAATTATTTACAACTGTTTTTTTGAAAAAAAAAATTAAAATTTTCCAAAAATTTTTTTTTGCGTTTTTTACCAACTTTTTTGACATTTTTGATAAAAGTTATTAATTTATTTATTAATCGCATTAATGTAAAAATTATTTACAACTGTTTTTTTGAAAAAAAAAATTAAAATTTTCCAAATTTTTTTTTTGCGTTTTTTACCCACTTCTTGACATTTTTGATAAAAGTTATTAATTTATTTAGTAATCGCATTAATGTAAAAATTATTTACAACTGTTTTTTTGAAAAAAAAATTTTAATTTTCCAAAATTTTTTTTTGCGTTTTTTACCCACTTTTTGACATTTTTGATAAAAGTTATTAATTTATTTAGTAATCGCATTAATGTAAAAATTATTTACAACTGTTTTTTTGAAAAAAAAAATTAAAATTTTCCAAAATTTTTTTTTGCGTTTTTTACCCACTTTTTGACATTTTTGATAAAAGTTATTAATTTATTTATTAATCGCATTAATGTAAAAATTATTTACAACTGTTTTTTTGAAAAAAAAATTAAAATTTTCCAAAATTTTTTTTTGCGTTTTTTACCCACTTTTTGACATTTTTGATAAAAGTTATTAATTTATTTAGTAATCGCATTAATGTAAAAATTATTTACAACTGTTTTTTTGAAAAAAAAAATTTAAATTTTCCAAAATTTTTTTTTGCGTTTTTACCCACTTCTTGACATTTTTGATAAAAGTTATTAATTTATTTAGTAATCGCATTAATGTAAAAATTATTTACAACTGTTTTTTTGAAAAAAAAATTTAAATTTTCCAAAATTTTTTTTTGCGTTTTTTACCCACTTTTTGACATTTTTGATAAAAGTTATTAATTTATTTAGTAATCGCATTAATGTAAAAATTATTTACAACTGTTTTTTTGAAAAAAAAAATTAAAATTTTCCAACATTTTTTTTTGCGTTTTTTACCCACTTTTTGACATTTTTGATAAAAGTTATTAATTTATTTATTAATCGCATTAATGTAAAAATTATTTACAACTGTTTTTTTGAAAAAAAAAATTAAAATTTTCCAAAATTTTTTTTTGCGTTTTTTACCCACTTCTTGACATTTTTGATAAAAGTTATTAATTTATTTAGTAATCGCATTAATGTAAAAATTATTTACAACTGTTTTTTTGAAAAAAAAATTTTAATTTTCCAAAATTTTTTTTTGCGTTTTTTACCCACTTTTTGACATTTTTGATAAAAGTTATTAATTTATTTAGTAATCGCATTAATGTAAAAATTATTTACAACTGTTTTTTTGAAAAAAAAAATTAAAATTTTCCAAAATTTTTTTTTGCGTTTTTTACCCACTTTTTGACATTTTTGATAAAAGTTATTAATTTATTTATTAATCGTATTAATGTAAAAATTATTTACAACTGTTTTTTTGAAAAAAAAAAATTAAAATTTTCCAAAATTTTTTTTGGCGTTTTTTACCCACTTTTTGACATTTTTGATAAAAGTTATTAATTTATTTAGTAATCGCATTAATGTAAAAATTATTTACAACTGTTTTTTTGAAAAAAAAAATTTTAATTTTCCAAAATTTTTTTTTTGCGTTTTTTACCCACTTTTTGACATTTTTGATAAAAGTTATTAATTTATTTAGTAATCGCATTAATGTAAAAATTATTTACAACTGTTTTTTTGAAAAAAAAAATTAAAATTTTCCAAAATTTTTTTTTGCGTTTTTTACCAACTTTTTTGACATTTTTGATAAAAGTTATTAATTTATTTATTAATCGCATTAATGTAAAAATTATTTACAACTGTTTTTTTAAAAAAAAAAAATTAAAATTTTCCAAATTTTTTTTTGCGTTTTTTACCCACTTTTTTACATTTTTGATAAAAGTTATTAATTTATTTAGTAATCGCATTAATATAAAAATTATTTACAACTGTTTTTTTGAAAAAAAAAATTTAAATTTTCCAAAATTTTTTTTTGCGTTTTTTACCCACTTTTTGACATTTTTGATAAAAGTTATTAATTTATTTAGTAATCGCATTAATGTAAAAGTTATTTACAACTGTTTTTTTGAAAAAAAAAATTAAAATTTTCCAAAATTTGTTTTTGCGTTTTTTACCCACTTTTTGACATTTTTGATAAAAGTTATTAATTTATTTAGTAATCGCATTAATGTAAAAATTATTTACAACTGTTTTTTTGAAAAAAAAAATTAAAATTTTCCAAAATTTTTTTTTGCGTTTTTTACCCACTTCTTGACATTTTTGATAAAAGTTATTAATTTATTTAGTAATCGCATTAATGTAAAAATTATTTACAACTGTTTTTTTGAAAAAAAAATTTTAATTTTCCAAAATTTTTTTTTGCGTTTTTTACCCACTTTTTGACATTTTTGATAAAAGTTATTAATTTATTTAGTAATCGCATTAATGTAAAAATTATTTACAACTGTTTTTTTGAAAAAAAAAATTAAAATTTTCCAAAATTTTTTTTTGCGTTTTTTACCCACTTTTTGACATTTTTGATAAAAGTTATTAATTTATTTATTAATCGCATTAATGTAAAAATTATTTACAACTGTTTTTTTGAAAAAAAAAATTAAAATTTTCCAAAATTTTTTTTTCCGTTTTTTACCCACTTTTTGACATTTTTGATAAAAGTTATTAATTTATTTAGTAATCGCATTAATGTAAAAGTTATTTACAACTGTTTTTTTGAAAAAAAAAATTAAAATTTTCCAAAATTTGTTTTTGCGTTTTTTACCCACTTTTTGACATTTTTGATAAAAGTTATTAATTTATTTAGTAATCGCATTAATGTAAAAATTATTTACAACTGTTTTTTTGAAAAAAAAAATTAAAATTTTCCAAAATTTTTTTTTGCGTTTTTTACCCACTTCTTGACATTTTTGATAAAAGTTATTAATTTATTTAGTAATCGCATTAATGTAAAAATTATTTACAACTGTTTTTTTGAAAAAAAAATTTTAATTTTCCAAATTTTTTTTTTGCGTTTTTTACCCACTTTTTGACATTTTTGATAAAAGTTATTAATTTATTTAGTAATCGCATTAATGTAAAAATTATTTACAACTGTTTTTTTGAAAAAAAAAATTAAAATTTTCCAAAATTTTTTTTTGCGTTTTTTACCCACTTTTTGACATTTTTGATAAAAGTTATTAATTTATTTATTAATCGCATTAATGTAAAAATTATTTACAACTGTTTTTTTGAAAAAAAAAATTTAAATTTTCCAAAATTTTTTTTTGCGTTTTTTACCCACTTTTTGACATTTTTGATAAAAGTTATTAATTTATTTAGTAATCGCATTAATGTAAAAATTATTTACAACTGTTTTTTTGAAAAAAAAAATTAAAATTTTCCAAAATTTTTTTTTGCGTTTTTTACCCACTTCTTGACATTTTTGATAAAAGTTATTAATTTATTTAGTAATCGCATTAATGTAAAAATTATTTACAACTGTTTTTTTGAAAAAAAAATTTAAATTTTCCAAAATTTTTTTTTGCGTTTTTTACCCACTTTTTGACATTTTTGATAAAAGTTATTAATTTATTTAGTAATCGCATTAATGTAAAAATTATTTACAACTGTTTTTTTGAAAAAAAAAATGAAAATTTTCCAAAATTTTTTTTTGCGTTTTTTACCCACTTTTTGACATTTTTGATAAAAGTTATTAATTTATTTATTAATCGCATTAATGTAAAAATTATTTACAACTGTTTTTTTGAAAAAAAAAATTAAAATTTTCCAAAATTTTTTTTTGCGTTTTTTACCCACTTTTTGACATTTTTGATAAAAGTTATTAATTTATTTAGTAATCGCATTAATGTAAAAATTATTTACAACTGTTTTTTTGAAAAAAAAAATTAAAATTTTCCAAAATTTTTTTTTGCGTTTTTTACCCACTTCTTGACATTTTTGATAAAAGTTATTAATTTATTTAGTAATCGCATTAATGTAAAAATTATTTACAACTGTTTTTTTGAAAAAAAAATTTTAATTTTCCAAAATTTTTTTTTGCGTTTTTTACCCACTTTTTGACATTTTTGATAAAAGTTATTAATTTATTTAGTAATCGCATTAATGTAAAAATTATTTACAACTGTTTTTTTGAAAAAAAAAATTAAAATTTTCCAAAATTTTTTTTTGCGTTTTTTACCCACTTTTTGACATTTTTGATAAAAGTTATTAATTTATTTATTAATCGCATTAATGTAAAAATTATTTACAACTGTTTTTTTGAAAAAAAAAATTTAAATTTTCCAAAATTTTTTTTTGCGTTTTTTACCCACTTTTTGACATTTTTGATAAAAGTTATTAATTTATTTAGTAATCGCATTAATGTAAAAATTATTTACAACTGTTTTTTTGAAAAAAAAAATTAAAATTTTCCAAAATTTTTTTTTGCGTTTTTTACCCACTTCTTGACATTTTTGATAAAAGTTATTAATTTATTTAGTAATCGCATTAATGTAAAAATTATTTACAACTGTTTTTTTGAAAAAAAAATTTAAATTTTCCAAAATTTTTTTTTGCGTTTTTTACCCACTTTTTGACATTTTTGATAAAAGTTATTAATTTATTTAGTAATCGCATTAATGTAAAAATTATTTACAACTGTTTTTTTGAAAAAAAAAATGAAAATTTTCCAAAATTTTTTTTTGCGTTTTTTACCCACTTTTTGACATTTTTGATAAAAGTTATTAATTTATTTATTAATCGCATTAATGTAAAAATTATTTACAACTGTTTTTTTGAAAAAAAAAATTAAAATTTTCCAAAATTTTTTTTTGCGTTTTTTACCCACTTTTTGACATTTTTGATAAAAGTTATTAATTTATTTAGTAATCGCATTAATGTAAAAATTATTTACAACTGTTTTTTTGAAAAAAAAAATTAAAATTTTCCAAAATTTTTTTTTGCGTTTTTTACCCACTTCTTGACATTTTTGATAAAAGTTATTAATTTATTTAGTAATCGCATTAATGTAAAAATTATTTACAACTGTTTTTTTGAAAAAAAAATTTTAATTTTCCAAAATTTTTTTTTGCGTTTTTTACCCACTTTTTGACATTTTTGATAAAAGTTATTAATTTATTTAGTAATCGCATTAATGTAAAAATTATTTACAACTGTTTTTTTGAAAAAAAAAATTAAAATTTTCCAAAATTTTTTTTTGCGTTTTTTACCCACTTTTTGACATTTTTGATAAAAGTTATTAATTTATTTATTAATCGCATTAATGTAAAAATTATTTACAACTGTTTTTTTGAAAAAAAAAATTAAAATTTTCCAAAATTTTTTTTTGCGTTTTTTACCCACTTTTTGACATTTTTGATAAAAGTTATTAATTTATTTATTAATCGCATTAATGTAAAAATTATTTACAACTGTTTTTTTGAAAAAAAAAATTAAAATTTTCCAAAATTTTTTTTTGCGTTTTTTACCCACTTTTTGACATTTTTGATAAAAGTTATTAATTTATTTATTAATCGCATTAATGTAAAAATTATTTACAACTGTTTTTTTGAAAAAAAAAATTAAAATTTTCCAAAATTTTTTTTTGCGTTTTTTACCCACTTTTTGACATTTTTGATAAAAGTTATTAATTTATTTAGTAATCGCATTAATGTAAAAATTATTTACAACTGTTTTTTTGAAAAAAAAAATTAAAATTTTCCAAAATTTTATTTGCGTTTTTTACCCACTTTTTGACATTTTTGATAAAAGTTATTAATTTATTTAGTAATCGCATTAATGTAAAAATTATTTACAACTGTTTTTTTGAAAAAAATAATTTTAATTTTCCAAAATTTTTTTTTGCGTTTTTTACCCACTTTTTGACATTTTTGATAAAAGTTATTAATTTATTTAGTAATCGCATTAATGTAAAAATTATTTACAACTGTTTTTTTGAAAAAAAAATTAAAATTTTCCAAAATTTTTTTTGCGTTTTTTACCCACTTTTTGACATTTTTGATAAAAGTTATTAATTTATTTAGTAATCGCATTAATGTAAAAATTATTTAAAACTGTTTTTTTGAAAAAAAAAATAAAATTTTCCAAAATTTTTTTTTGCGTTTTTTACCCACTTTTTGACATTTTTGATAAAAGTTATTAATTTATTTATTAATCGCATTAATGTAAAAATTATTTACAACTGTTTTTTTGAAAAAAAAAATTTTAATTTTCCAAATTTTTTTTTTGCGTTTTTTACCCACTTTTTGACATTTTTGATAAAAGTTATTAATTTATTTAGTAATCGCATTAATGTAAAAATTATTTACAACTGTTGTTTTGAAAAAAAAAATTTTAATTTTCCAAAATTTTTTTTTGCGTTTTTTACCCACTTTTTGACATTTTTGATAAAAGTTATTAATTTATTCAGTAATCGCATTAATGTAAAAACTATTTACAACTGTTTTTTTGAAAAAAAAAATTAAAATTTTGCAAAATTTTTTTTTGCGTTTTTTACCCACTTTTTGACATTTTTGATAAAAGTTATTAATTTATTTATTAATCGCATTAATGTAAAAATTATTTACAACTGTTTTTTTGAAAAAAAAAATTAAAATTTTCGAAAATTTTTTTTTGCGTTTTTTACCCACTTTTTGACATTTTTGATAAAAGTTATTAATTTATTTATTAATCGCATTAATGTAAAAATTATTTACAACTGTTTTTTTGAAAAAAAAAATTAAAATTTTCCAAAATTTTTTTTGCGTTTTTTACCCTTTTTTTGACATTTTTGATAAAAGTTATTAATTTATTTAGTAATCGCATTTATGTAAAAATTATTTACAACTGTTTTTTTGAAAAAAAAAATTAAAATTTTCAAAAATTTTTTTTTGCGTTTTTTACCCACTTTTTGACATTTTTGATAAAAGTTATTAATTTATTTATTAATCGCATTAATGTAAAAATTATTTACAACTGTTTTTTTGAAAAAAAAAATTTAAATTTTCCAAAATTTTTTTTTGCGTTTTTTACCCACTTTTTGACATTTTTAATAAAAGTTATTAATTTATTTAGTAATCGCATTAATGTAAAAATTATTTACAACTGTTTTTTTGAAAAAAAAAGTTTTAATTTTCCAAAATTTTTTTTTGCGTTTTTTACCCACTTTTTGACATTTTTGATAAAAGTTATTAATTTATTTAGTAATCGCATTAATGTAAAAATTATTTACAACTGTTTTTTTGAAAAAAAAAAAATTAAAATTTTCCAAAATTTTTTTTTGCGTTTTTTACCCACTTTTTGACATTTTTGATAAAAGTTATTAATTTATTTATTAATCGCATTAATGTAAAAATTATTTACAACTGTTTTTTTGAAAAAAAAAAAAATTAAAATTTTCCAAAATTTTTTTTGCGTTTTTTACCCACTTTTTGAGATTTTTGATAAAAGTTATTAATTTATTTAGTAATCGCATTAATGTAAAAATTATTTACAACTGTTTTTTTGAAAAAAAAAATTAAAATTTTCCAAAATTTTTTTTTGCGTTTTTTACCCACTTTTTGACATTTTTGATAAAAGTTATTAATTTATTTAGTAATCGCATTAATGTAAAAATTATTTACAACTGTTTTTTTGAAAAAAAAAATTAAAATTTTCCAAAATTTTATTTGCGTTTTTTACCCACTTTTTGACATTTTTGATAAAAGTTATTAATTTATTTAGTAATCGCATTAATGTAAAAATTATTTACAACTGTTTTTTTGAAAAAAATAATTTTAATTTTCCAAAATTTTTTTTTGCGTTTTTTACCCACTTTTTGACATTTTTGATAAAAGTTATTAATTTATTTAGTAATCGCATTAATGTAAAAATTATTTACAACTGTTTTTTTGAAAAAAAATTAAAATTTTCCAAAATTTTTTTTTGCGTTTTTTACCCACTTTTTGACATTTTTGATAAAAGTTATTAATTTATTTAGTAATCGCATTAATGTAAAAATTATTTACAACTGTTTTTTTAAAAAAAAAAATTTAAATTTTCCAAAATTTTTTTTTGCGTTTTTTACCCACTTTTTGACATTTTTGATAAAAGTTATTAATTTATTTATTAATCGCATTAATGTAAAAATTATTTACAACTGTTTTTTTGAAAAAAAAAATTAAAATTTTCCAAAATTTTTTTTGCGTTTTTTACCCACTTTTTGACATTTTTGATAAAAGTTATTAATTTATTTAGTAATCGCATTAATGTAAAAATTATTTACAACTGTTTTTTTGAAAAAAAAAATTTTAATTTTCCAAAATTTTTTCTTCCGTATTTACCCACTTTTTGACATTTTTGATAAAAGTTATTAATTTATTTAGTAATCGCATTAATGTAAAAATTACTTACAACTGTTTTTTTGAAAAAAAAAATTAAAATTTTCCAAAATTTTTGTTTTGCGTTTTTTACCCACTTTTTGACATTTTTGATAAAAGTTATTAATTTATTTATTAATCGCATTAATGTAAAAATTATTTACAACTGTTTTTTTGAAAAAAAAAAAATTAAAATTTTCGAAATTTTTTTTTGCGTTTTTTACCCACTTTTTGACATTTTTGATAAAAGTTATTAATTTATTTATTAATCGCATTAATGTAAAAATTATTTACAACTGTTTTTTTGAAAAAAAAAATTAAAATTTTCCAAAATTTTTTTTTGCGTTTTTTACCCACTTTTTTACATTTTTGATAAAAGTTATTAATTTATTTAGTAATCGCATTAATGTAAAAATTATTTACAACTGTTTTTTTGAAAAAAAAAATTAAAATTTTCCAAAATTTTTTTTTGCGTTTTTTACCCACTTTTTGACATTTTTGATAAAAGTTATTAATATATTTAGTAATCGCATTAATGTAAAAATTATTTACAACTGTTTTTTTGAAAAAAAAAAATTAAAATTTTCCAAAATTTTTTTGGCGTTTTTTACCCTTTTTTTGACATTTTTGATAAAAGTTATTAATTTATTTAGTAATCGCATTTATGTAAAAATTATTTACAACTGTTTTTTTGAAAAAAAAAATTAAAATTTTCCAAAATTTTTTTTTGCGTTTTTTACCCACTTTTTGACATTTTTGATAAAAGTTATTAATTTATTTATTAATCGCATTAATGTAAAAATTATTTACAACTGTTTTTTTGAAAAAAAAAATTAAAATTTTCCAAAATTTTTTTTTGCGTTTTTTACCCACTTTTTGACATTTTTGATAAAAGTTATTAATTTATTTAGTAATCGCATTAATGTAAAAATTATTTACAACTGTTTTTTTGAAAAAAAAAATTTTAATTTTCCAAAATTTTTTCTTGCGTTTTTTACCCACTTTTTGACATTTTTGATAAAAGTTATTAATTTATTTAGTAATCGCATTAATGTAAAAATTACTTACAACTGTTTTTTTGAAAAAAAAAATTTAAATTTTCCAAAATTTTTTTTTGCGTTTTTTACCCACTTTTTGACATTTTTGATAAAAGTTATTAATTTATTTATTAATCGCATTAATGTAAAAATTATTTACAACTGTTTTTTTGAAAAAAAAAATTAAAATTTTCCAAAATTTTTTTTTGCGTTTTTTACCCACTTTTTGACATTTTTGATAAAAGTTATTAATTTATTTAGTAATCGCATTAATGTAAAAATTATTTACAACTGTTTTTTTGAAAAAAAAAATTAAAATTTTTCAAATTTTTTTTTTGCGTTTTATACCCACTTTTTGACATTTTTGATAAAAGTTATTAATTTATTTAGTAATCGCATTAATGTAAAAATTATTTACAACAGTTTTTTTGAAAAAAAAAATTAAAATTTTCCAAAAATTTTTTTGCGTTTTTTACCCTTTTTTTGACATTTTTGATAAAAGTTATTAATTTATTTAGTAATCGCATTTATGTAAAAATTATTTACAACTGTTTTTTTGAAAAAAAAAATTAAAATTTTCCAAAATTTTTTTTTGCGTTTTTTACCCACTTTTTGACATTTTTGATAAAAGTTATTAATTTATTTATTAATCGCATTAATGTAAAAATTATTTACAACTGGTTTTTTGAAAAAAAAAATTTTAATTTTCCAAAATTTTTTTTTGCGTTTTTTACCCACTTTTTGACATTTTTGATAAAAGTTATTAATTTATTTAGTAATCGCATTAATGTAAAAATTACTTACAACTGTTTTTTTGAAAAAAAAAAAAAAATTTTCCAAAATTTTTTTTTGCGTTTTTTACCCACTTTTTGACATTTTTGATAAAAGTTATTAATTTATTTATTAATCGCATTAATGTAAAAATTATTTACAACTGTTTTTTTGAAAAAAAAAAATTAAAATTTTCCAAAATTTTTTTTGCGTTTTTTACCCACTTTTTGACGTTTTTGATAAAAGTTATTAATTTATTTAGTAATCGCATTAATGTAAAAATTATTTACAACTGTTTTTTTGAAAAAAAAAATGAAAATTTTCCAAAATTTTTTTTTGCGTTTTTTACCCACTTTTTGACATTTTTGATAAAAGTTATTAATTTATTTATTAATCGCATTAATGTAAAAATTATTTACAACTGTTTTTTTGAAAAAAAAAATTAAAATTTTCCAAAATTTTTTTTTGCGTTTTTTACCCACTTTTTGACATTTTTGATAAAAGTTATTAATTTATTTAGTAATCGCATTAATGTAAAAATTATTTACAACTGTTTTTTTGAAAAAAAAAATTAAAATTTTTCAAAATTTTTTTTGCGTTTTATACCCACTTTTTGACATTTTTGATAAAAGTTATTAATTTATTTAGTAATCGCATTAATGTAAAAATTATTTACAACTGTTTTTTTGAAAAAAAAAATTTAAATTTTCCAAAATTTTTTTTGCGTTTTTTACCCACTTTTTGACATTTTTGATAAAAGTTATTAATTTATTTAGTAATCGCATTAATGTAAAAATTATTAACAACTGTTTTTTTGAAAAAAAAAATTTGAATTTTCCAAAATTTTTTTTTGCGTTTTTTACCCATTTTTTGACATTTTTGATAAAAGTTATTAATTTATTTAGTAATCGCATTAATGTAAAAATTATTTACAACTGTTTTTTTGAAAAAAAAAATTCAAATTTTCCAAAATTTTTTTTTGCGTTTTTTACCCACTTTTTGACATTTTTGATAAAAGTTATTAATTTATTTATTAATCGCATTAATGTAAAAATTATTTACAACTGTTTTTTTGAAAAAAAAAAATTAAAATTTTCCAAAATTTTTTTTGCGTTTTTTACCCACTTTTTGACATTTTTGATAAAAGTTATTAATTTATTTAGTAATCGCATTAATGTAAAAATTATTTACAACTGTTTTTTTGAAAAAAAAAATTAAAATTTTCCAAAATTTTTTTTTGCGTTTTTTACCCACTTTTTGACATTTTTGATAAAAGTTATTAATTTATTTATTAATCGCATTAATGTAAAAATTATTTACAACAGTTTTTTTGAAAAAAAAAATTAAAATTTTCCAAAATTTTTTTCTGCGTTTTTTACCCACTTTTTGACATTTTTGATAAAAGTTATTAATTTATTTAGTAATCGCATTAATGTAAAAATTATTTACAACTGTTTTTTTGAAAAAAAAAATTTAAATTTTCCAAAATTTTTTTTTGCGTTTTTTACCCACTTTTTGACATTTTTGATAAAAGTTATTAATTTATTTAGTAATCGCATTAATGTAAAAATTATTTACAACTGTTTTTTTGAAAAAAAAAATTTTAATTTTACAAAATTTTTTTTTGCGTTTTTTACCCACTTTTTGACATTTTTGATAAAAGTTATTAATTTATTTAGTAATCGCATTAATGTAAAAATTATTTACAACTGTTTTTTTAAAAAAAAAAATTAAAATTTTGCAAAATTTTTTTTTGCGTTTTTTACCCACTTTTTGACATTTTTGATAAAAGTTATTAATTTATTTATTAATCGCATTAATGTAAAAATTATTTACAACAGTTTTTTTGAAAAAAAAAATTAAAATTTTCCAAAATTTTTTTTGCGTTTTTTACCCACTTTTTGACATTTTTGATAAAAGTTATTAATTTATTTAGTAATCGCATTAATGTAAAAATTATTTACAACTGTTTTTTTGAAAAAAAAAATTAAAATTTTCCAAAATTTTTTTTTGCGTTTTTTACCCACTTTTTGACATTTTTGATAAAAGTTATTAATTTATTTAGTAATCGCATTAATGTAAAAATTATTTACAACTGTTTTTTTGAAAAAAAAAATTAAAATTTTTCAAATTTTTTTTTTGCGTTTTATACCCACTTTTTGACATTTTTGATAAAAGTTATTAATTTATTTAGTAATCGCATTAATGTAAAAATTATTTACAACTGTTTTTTTGAAAAAAAAAATTAAAATTTTCCAAAAAATTTTTTGCGTTTTTTACCCTTTTTTGACATTTTTGATAAAAGTTATTAATTTATTTAGTAATCGCATTTATGTAAAAATTATTTACAACAGTTTTTTTGAAAAAAAAATTAAAATTTTCCAAAATTTTTTTCTGCGTTTTTTACCCACTTTTTGACATTTTTGATAAAAGTTATTAATTTATTTAGTAATCGCATTAATGTAAAAATTATTTACAACTGTTTTTTTGAAAAAAAAAATTTTAATTTTCCAAAATTTTTTTTTGCGTTTTTTACCCACTTTTTGACATTTTTGATAAAAGTTATTAATTTATTTAGTAATCGCATTAATGTAAAAATTATTTACAACTGTTTTTTTTGCAAAAAAAAATTTAAATTTTCCACATTTTTTTTCCTTTTTTTCCCCACTTTTTGACATTTTTGATAAAAGTTATTAATTTATTTAGTAATCGCATTAATGCTAAAATTATTTACAACTGTTTTTTTGAAAAAAAAAATTAAAATTTTCCAAATTTTTTTTTGGCGTTTTCTACACACTTTTTGACACTTTTGTTGAAAGTTATTAATTTATTTAGTAATCGCATTAATGTAAAAATTATTTAGAGCTGTTTTTTTTTTTTTTAAAATTAAAATTTTTGACGCACTTTTCTCAAGTTTTTTTAGGAGTTTTAAGGCTCGTTCTTTACGCATTTTTAACCAGCTCTTTGGAGAGGTTTTTTTTTAAGCGTTTGGTAAAAGTTTTCTTAAATTTCTTTTTGACGCCCTTGGGACCGCTTTTTGAAACATTTTTCAAGTCAATTTTGAGAACTTTTTTTAACCAGTTTTAGAAGTAGTTTAAGGCGACGCGGCTTTGGAGAGATCTTCGATAAGTTTTATACGCATTAACGGGTTTGTTTTCGATGCATTTTTTCACTTTTTTTTACCGCGTTTCTCTCGAGTTCTTTGAGGAGCTTTTTAACGCTTTCTTGGTCCCATTTTTTTACGCGATAATTGACGTATTTTTAGCGAGTTTCTAATTTGACTCGTTTTCCGACGCATTTTTGATGTGTTTTATGATAAGTTTCCTACGCGTAATGGGTTTATGGCGCAACTCTAAAACTGGAATTTCCCAAAATTTGCCTTTGCAACATTTAAATTCGACACTGAATTTACCACTTTGTACAATTGCAAATTTGAAATTCACCAGCACAGCAAGTAGAAAGTATCCTTGGAAACTTTTTTAATTAAAAATCTCAGCAGACTCATTGCGACACAATCTGAGAAGATGCCTCGTCAATGTTCCCCATTGAATGTTGAACTTGATACAATCTGAAGACTTATAGCGTGCGTAATGTTGCCAAATATTTGTCTGTTAAATCAGAGGAGGTAATGACTGAAAGACTCTCACTCAAGTGTGCTCATTCAAAATAAAAGGATTTATAAAGTCAGCCACATTGCATAGCTGTTGTTTTTCCAGCCACATACCTATGCTGTATTCTCAAATAAACCATTAACCCCTCCGAAGGTCCTTGAGAACTTTTACCATCAACAAAGAACAAGATAGGAAATGTTTTTTAAGTTCACTACTCTCAGGGATTCCATTTACTCCGCATCCCAGAAATCGGAAAAAAATGTAATTACTTATCCAGGCTGTTCGAGATGAAGTTTTCCAAGCCCAAAGTGTTTCCTTCCTTTGCTGACACTTCTTCTTGGCAGCCTGAACCCGTATATGACGCGAAGTGTGAAACCATTCAACACTCTCCTTCACACCAATCGAAGCGATGCAAGTCGCTGGAATGATGGAAAATTAAGGACAAAAATGAAAAATATATTTTACATCCTTTTACTGTAGTGGATGTAATGGGTTTTCTTTTCCGTTTTGCTCGCTGAAAGAATCCTTTCAATTCGAAAACGGGGTACATTTGCAGGCTGAAATTAATTTCCGCCCGCATTCTCCCCCTTCTTATCAGGAGACTCCATTATGAAATTGTGTATGTCAGCGTAAATATTTGCGGATTTTCCACGTTTATATTTATATGCATGTAGTGGATACTTTTCCGCGCTTCCCTCTCCTAACGAGCGTATCATTGGAATTGGTATGATAATTGCGGTAATTAGATTCCATTGGAGAATAAAATCGTGCAGTGTCACAAATGTAAGTATAGGTACTGAGGGACTTTCAACAAGTATGAAGTTCGATTTCCTGGATTGCGGTTGTGCAGTTGCCAGGAAGGCGTTTAGAATTATTTTTGGTTACGCCACGAGAACTTTAGCAGGAAACCATAAATTGACAAAGTTAGACATTTAAATTTAGGCATGCAGTCAGTTGAAATTGAATTGCGCATTTGGTTGGCTATAAAATTGTGTATTGGAAAAGTTTTCCAAGTAGAAAAAGTTTGAGGAATTTCAACAGGAATGTGGATAATTTGTTTAATTTGCACACGAGCAATAATTACTACTCTGATACGGTTTCATAAAATCAAATAACTTGTATGTAATTGTACACGAATACACTGATATTTATTGTTCTATAGCACGTATATCGAAAGTGAAGTGAAAAAAAATTATCCGAACGGTGATACTTACTTCCCGGGCATCTTCGAGCAACAATGTTTTTGGACAATCGCGTTTCTGGATGTACTCGGTCGAATGGCAGAAGCTTGGATTGCCGATTGCCCACATTCTTCTTTGGTTGATTGAGAAAATCTGACCGGACCAGCTCTATTCAATCATTAGCGCGGAAAAAAAACGATCATGAAGCCGACCCGGAAATCTATGAAGTCGTTTCTATGCTTTGAACTCAATTTAATTCCAAGGGAGTTTCATTCGTCCAATAGAGAGGTTAAACTTTCAAAAGGGATGATAATAAATTAATCAATTTTAGGCGGTACGAAGTTCGCCGGGTCAGCTAGTTTATAAATACTATTGTTAATTGGAGTCTTGCGTTCGCAGAAATCGCCGTCTGTCTGCCTGGAGCTGGGGCATTTGCAACGGGCAGAGTACCAAAAATATAAAAAAAAACTGGTTAATTACGTCATCGTTGCACAGCTGATTTTTTGTCAGGTGATAGTACTCGTAACCAGAAAACATTTTCGTATAAAGCCAGACGGTCTTCAAAATGCTGAAAAAAATCACCTCATTTTCGTCATCGCTTCATGCTAAATTTGTTTTTAGTCAATTATATAAGTGTCCCTGAGTCCTAATATATAGTTGCCAGGCGAAAATTCTGGGGCTTTTCCCCTGCCAGACGAAGGGGAAAAACGCATAATCAACATTTATTCCTCTAAAGTGCTAAAAATAATACCTCAAAATCTTACGATTTAAATAACATTCGACCATGAAATTTGGAACTGTTATAGGCAATTGGTTAAATTATTATTTACAGTTTTCAAATTAACCCTCAGAACCTTTTATATCTACCCTTTGAAAAAAATAAAACAGCCCTATTTAATATTTCATATTTTCAAACGTTTATTAATTGCTTTTCGCTTTTAGTCCCTATTTTCTAGGGAATTATTATACACTATATAATAAACATATTAAGGCAAACTTTCTAATAAAATGTTAGTCCAATTTTATTTACTCCGATGCAACACTACCTACAGTGTTTCAAAAAAAATTAATAGCTAAAACGTGCAAATAACTAAACTAAGTTTTGGGTGTTTGTTTAATTACCTATACGCGTTTCCGCAAAAAGAAAGAGCCGATCATATGGTGGCAAATCGTGAGTTGAGGGCCACCCTTCGTGCAAATGATGATTAAGATTAACGGAAACTTATTTGACGTCACGACTGAAGGACACGTACATCACCTTTCAATTTAAATCGAGCTGCGTTTCGTTATGCTTCTGCACTCGAATACAACTTTCTTCAGTGCGTTAATATTGGGCCATTGAATGACGTTTGTCAGTATTGCAATGCATTTTCCGCAATATGAAAGGTGTCCTTTTCGTTTCGTCATTCCAATTGAATTGGACGGACTTGCTATTGGGTGCGGTCAGACATCTATCGAAATTGCATTGTGAAGAATGAGAATGAGGTTAGCCAACTGCATTTGATTTCGTTTTGTTTTTGCGCAGCCTTAATGCATTTAAGCTTAGTAACGGAAAACGATTGATTGTGAAGAATCTCAAATCAAATGTCATTGAAGTGACGATTTTAAGGGGAAACTTCAAAGGCGAAGATGGTAAGTGTGTTTTTTTTACTTTCGTAGTAAGAATCGAAAAGATTATGATAAAATCTGGACACGGCAGAGTATGGCGATTGCGATTTTCGAAAAAAAAATAGGTTCCGCCATTGTATATAAAATCGACCCAATCCAATATATTGGTGAGAAACGTGCCGAGGGATGAATGATAAGAGGGTGGCGAAAAATATCATGTCGCTATCGGCAACCTCGGGGAGCCCTGTATATAAGAGCCTTACCCTTCTGCCGGACCTCTAGGGGGGTTGACCGTTTAATTATCCATTACTCGTGGAAAAAAAAAAATGAAACTGCAACACAAAGAAGAAGGAGATTGGAGATAAAAATTAATAGAGAAATAAGCTTCAGACTAAAAATGATTGATTGCAATGATTGAATGATTTCCGTATATTAAGTTAGTATATAGACTTTCTATGGCTGTTGAATAAAATATCGATAATTAAAAATTATTTTCTGTTTTTTTAGATCAATTTGGTATTAACTAAACTATAATTTATTCTGGTCCGGATAATTAGCCGAAATTACGATAGTCCTGAAAAACAACAATGGAAAGTAACTGTTGTAAGTTGTACCCTACTCGTTGGCGTCACTAAGGATGTACTCGTATTGTCGCACCAGTGGTTAGTGTGTTGGACTACTAAGCGAGTGGTCCCAGGTTCGAATCCCGACAAAAAACAAAATTCCAAGTTATGGTTTTTTCCACTGCGCCACCTCTCGCGAACGTCTGACAAACATCCGAGAGTATAACTGTCATGAAGGAGCTTCTCAATTGGCCTTTTTGACCCGGCATAAAATTGTAGATCCCTTCCATTCGTCCCAAAAATGAAAGACTCACATAAACGAATGGTTGTGATAAACTAGGCCTACGGTCTCTACAGACCTGTTGCGCCAACTATTATTATTACCTATAGTCCAGAAGAAAAGTGAATTTGCAGTGTGCTCTGATTCTTAGAAGGTTTCCGAAATGAAATCAACATTTTTTTGTATACCCATTTGGGATAGCTTTTCAAAATACCTATACATTTTCAGCTAAAGGAGCTTTTACAATACAAAAGCCTTTATTAGAAAAAGACAGCTGAGGCGAGGATGCTTTAATAATATTCAAAAGCTTTATTAGCCCCCGCGAAATCATATGCGATATTTAATACTTAGACCGCGCGTACAGTAGTGCGAGAAAGCGATGCGATGCGAGAAGCATTTGAGTGCGAGAAAACTGTTCGCATGTATTCTTATGCACGAGCGGACGGTGGAGCGATTTTTGATGCGACAAATGCGAGCTTCTCGCAAACCTTTCGCATGCTTCTCGCACATAAACTATTCTGACCACTTTTGCCAGCGAGTGAGTGCGAGAAACAAGCTAGAAGGTTCATTGTTGCTGTCCGTTTTTTGAAATAAAATAAAAACAAAGAAGATAAAATAAAACAAATATTGCTCTTGTGCAGCACGTGTTACGTAAAATTAAATAAAATGGATACCGAACATCTGATATCGGGAATTTTTGAAAAGCATCCACTTTCGGATCAAAAAAATAAAAATTATCACAACAGAATTGTTGTTAGTTTCAGTTTCCTTGTATCAGATGATAAATTTTTTCTAGATTGTAATCGAACGTTTCGAACGACATTCTCAAAAAATTGTATTTCATCCTTTCTTAATTGGGGATGCAAGTGATGAAACTCCACTTTCTTTTCTTTTTAAATATATTTTGTGAACTTTCGCTCTTCTCAGCTTTTAAGCAATTTAAAATATAAATTTTCCGTTAAAAATCCGTCTTCTGAAGAGGAGTCCGTCTTGTCTCGTTAAGGAAAACCACAGCACAGGAAAACTTTTACTGTGCACACCTTGTCGCATCACTGTCACTGTTCTGTCCACCTCTCATCTCGCATCGCATCGCTTTCTTGCGCCACTGTACGCGCGGCCTTAAAGTAAGCTCGCAGATATATTTGCAAAAGTTTTCGGTAAGTAAATATTTTCTTAATAATTTCCAAAACTCTAGGAGCAGTTTTGTCAAAAGACATTACAATTTTTGTCTGTAAAGTGTGAGACAGAATCTTCCCTTGAATGTTGGGCTGCTTCGCATATTTAATGGTTAAGTTTCCGCTAAGCAATCAGTTTGGATCAGTCTTGCTATAACCAACGGCAGTTCAGACATAATTTTGTTCCAAGCTCCACCGACGCAAAATGTTCGGATTTTTAGACTCCCTACTAAAATGTTGTATAGAGTGGATAAAGCTGTTTGCTTATTCTTATACTTGATCATTCACGGAAAGAATTGAAAATCACCAATTGCAAAATTTTGAGTTGCAATTTACGGATTATATATTTCTCGCAAATCACAACGAAGTTTTCATGGATTGATACAAAAATTGGTAATTTGACATTGAAAACGGCGGATAATACAAAATTCTGATTGTTGAAATTTACGATTAGAAGTAGGTATCAATTCGAGCTTCCCTTATTTGTAGTGATTTGCGAGATTGTTTGGCGCAATTTACCACTCCAATAGGTCAATTTCTCAAACACCACTTTACTATCTCAAATTGCAAAAAATATACGGTGATTTACCAACACTGAATGAATCAATAAAACCTTTTAATAATTTGACACATGTGAATTGAAATCATAAATTGACGTAGAGAAATCGTTAATTACAAAATATTTTTTGTAATTTCCGTGGAATCAACGATGTACCTATCCAAATCCTTTTAAATCCTTTCTTTTTATGGATGCATGTATGTGTGTGATATTGCTAGACAGCTGCAATAATGAAGCCAAATCTTCATTGTGCACATTGCGTGGCGGTGCAGAGACAGGCATTCGGTATTCAATCTTTGCTTAAAGCAGTCGAGTTAAAGTTGTTTAAGTATAACTAATTCGTATTGATAGGTTGTGTACTTCTAACTATACAGCATTCTGGAATATATATTGTAAGTACCTACCTATTGTATTTTTTTCAGAATGTACATCTCGCAATTAGGAAGGAAGTATAAATTGGAATGGATTCTAAAATATGTAATCGATAAGAATTGTAAAGGTTCGTAGGTATCAATGTCAAGTTCATCTAAATATTTTGTTTGCATTTTAAATTTCAGCATAGACCAAAAAACCATCCCAGACAAATCCCGTTGTCTCCGTACGATATGGCGCCGTATGATTTTCTTGGATATCAGGAGGAAAAAGAATTATAAAATATGACTCTAAATATGTATTCGAAAATAACCTTATTAATAAAACTATGCATTTTGATTTGTAAATCACAAGATATAAGTTGCAAATTGAGAATAAAGTTTTCTAATTTCACGATAAAACATTTTCAATTTAATACGGTGATGCCTCGAATCACCACTCGAGAATCGTAAATTGCAAAATATGAATTGAAAAATGATAAAAATAAGTTGCAATTTGAAAATTTGTAAATTGCAACTACTGAAGTAGTAAATCTAATCGTGTTAGTTCGGAAATCAACACTATTGAGTTGCAATTCAAGACTAAATGGTTGTAATTTTCTAAGGGAGGAAATCGTAATTTATAACAGAAAAGTGGCAATTTACGAATTGTTCTTGCAATTTACAATCCATGTAATATCAAATTGATAACTATTTGTGTCAAATTGCGATTGCTTATGGCAATATGTATTTCTTGTTTGATCGCATTATTGATAATGAGAAGTGTCGATTCACGACTTCTGAGGGTCAATATCGTCACTTCGTACAATTTCTAGAATTGCGAATAAAAAGTCGTGGATTAGTAAATCCTTAGCGAAGCTCTAAAACTAGACGAACTTTTCGTGATTCTGCGCTTATTTTTCTTGATTTGATCTTAAAATTCTTTCCGTGTTGATATTGTGAATTTTAAATCCATTTGAATGTATAATGTCTGCAAAATTACTTTCTTAAAACTTCATATTACCGACTTTGTTTTTGCAAAATAGCAAGACCTCTTGTATAAGGGTTCGAAATTATTTCTTTTTCACCAGAAGAGGACCTTGTCTTTATAACTTTGTCTATCTACAGTAGGTGGCCTCCGTTTGCAGTTAATATTTTTCGGGTTCTGCTGCGAAACATTTCAAATTTGTAAGTAGATACCTTTAAGAATGTTATAAGAACAGTGGTCGAGCGAGGGGTTTTTCTTTGAACACATAGAATATGCAATTCCAGTATATATAAGGCGATACTCCATAAAACCCTTATCTTCCCCGACGTTCTGTATAGAGCGCTACTAAAACGCGTCTTGTTAAGAAATATATCGATTTGAATCAACTCGGATATCCAATCCAATAACGAAATTTGATGTGTCTTCGAGATGGTCAAAAAGCGACTGAGTGGCTGCGGATATAAATGGTATGGACAGCCGGATAATATGAACATCCGCATGGCGAGTCAATAAGCCCAGATCAAGGGAAACAACACGCAGTCGAGAGAGCGACCTCAAGGGACCTCAGCGAACTTATTGTTAGTAACTGAATTTAGCTTCGGTCACTGAATCAAGTAGTAAGTAAAAATTGACTCGAAGGCTAGACACAAATAACAGCATTCAATGCATTTAATGATCTTCCAATTTTAGCATAAGCTGCATTTTCTTCAAACAATCTCTATACCAAATCCAAAAGCAACGACCTATAGTCTCATTGGTTAAATTTAGTATAGGAGATGAAGGCACATTTCCGTAGAGCTGAAGAGCGAAGGTAGATAGTACAACATTTTAAAGAAGTTGCCAACTCATGGCTTACATTACATTTAAGAGATTTTGGTATTTTTATGTTCGCTTAACTAATGCAAAAGTTATTCCCTTCTGCGAAACAAGATACTTTCTCATTCTTGCTCACTCGCTCGAGGCTAAAAAAAATTCCCGTAGCACGTACACAGCATCGTCCTATCTTCATTTTGCATCTCCCGAAACAATCCACGAGGACTTCTATTTGAATTTTGCCATCATTATGCCAAAGGAATTGCAAATGAGTGCCTTATACATGCCAAAGGCTAAGGAGACAGCCGAAAAAGGAAAAGCAGCATATTTTCTGTGGCGCAGAAAAAAATCGTACACACACCAGCGACAGGAGTAGAATTTTAAGTTGCTCTTCCAGCAACTAGATCAACGAACCTCCCTCATCTAATTTAACCAATACTCCCCAGAGGACCAAGGCGAAGGCACACTGGTAACAGAAAAATCCTTGCTGCCAAAAATTCATTTTAATTTAAACTCCGACTACGAATGACACCAAGTGAAGCTACTATTCAATTAGAAGCATCGTTAACACGTACGTAAGGAGTAAACACGTCAGAATCGCTGAAAGGATGCACAATGGAACATCCGCCCATCATCTACCAAACTAAATAGACAAAGAATCCTAATTATGAATGTGCCGCCCTGAAACGGAAATGAAGGAACTGTGTCGGATGATTTGTCATTTTTAATTTGAGTGAGCTCTCCTCGCAACGTATTTATTAAAGAGATCCTTTAAAAGGTTGTTGCGAGGGATGCCTTTGCCATCCCAAAGGGATGTAAGGTGTGATAGATTGTTGTTTTTGGTCACAGGTGCTAAAATGTGAATGTGCTGCGCCCTGGGCTTTTGTGTGCTGGCGCACATGTGACTGTGACAGTGGCAATGCGGCAATAATGAGGCGCACTCCCTTGACATTTCGCAACGATGACAAATTGTCTCATCAGTTTGCACACGATAACAAATGTAGTCTGTTAGGTACGTGTTTTGTTTTTTTTTCTTCGGAACCTATTTGCTTTGTCTGTTTTCTGTTTGTCGACCCTTTTTGCAGTTCAACTTATATGACAGGACGACATAAAGAAATTTCTCTGACATTCCATTTTCAGTGGTACCCCTTTTGGCTGGAAGGAGGTAGATATGTCAAAAAGTAGAAAGTGAGCTATGGGACTCTGTATGACAAGATATCGCATTAAGGTTGTTGGTATGTTTTGTATTGGGTGTGATAGAATTAATTTTGTGCATATTGTGTTGAGATGGATAGATGGTTGTGTCACGGAAAGAATTTTAAGATCAAATCAAGAAAAATAAGCGCAGAATCACGAAAAGTTCGTCTAGTTTTAGAGCTTCGCTAAGGATTTACTAATCCACGACTTTTTATTCGCAATTCTAGAAACAACAACACATTTAATTATCAATAATGCTATCAAACGAGAGAAACATATTGCCATAACCGATCGCAATTTGACACAAATAGTTATCAATTTGATATTACATGGATTGTAAATTGCAAGAACAATTCGGAAATTACCACTTTTCTGTTGTAAATTACGATTTCCTCCCTTAGAAAATTACAACCATTTAGTCTTGAATTGCAACTCAATAGTGTTGTTTTGCGAACTTCAGTAGTTGCATTTACAAATTCTTAGTCGTAAATTGAAACTTCTTTTTATCAATTTGCAATTCGTATTTTGCAATTTACATCTCTTGAGTAGTGACTTGAGGCATCACCGATTAAATTGAAAATGCTGGGTCGTGAAATTAGAAAGCTTTATTCTTAATTTACAACTTATATCTTGTAATTTAGAAATCAGAATTCATAGTTGTAAAGGGTGATTTTTTAGCTGGTTTGGTTTTGGCAACACTGGTTTTGACAGCTGACGTGTGTTTAGTACCTTGTGTCACTGTCAAACAGCTTCAGTTTGGTTTGCAATTTAACCATGGATCGTCTTACAAATGAACAACGCTTGCAGATTATTGAATTTTACTATCAAAATTCGTGCTCGGTTCGAAATGTTCATCGCGCGCTGCTTCCATTTTATGATCGGCATTCTCGACCTTCTGAGCAGTCTATTCGGAAGATTGTGACCAAATTTCGCACCAAATTTACTTTGTTGGACATTAAACCACCAACACGTTTACGTACTGTGCGTAGTGAAGAAAATATTGCGGCCGTATCAGCTAGTGTGACAGAAGACCGCGAAATGTCGATTCGGCGCCGTTCCCAGCAGTTAGGCCTTTGTTACAGCACTACGTGGAAAATTTTGCGGAAGGATTTGGGCGTAAAGCCTTTTAAGATACAGCTGGTGCAAGAACTAAAGCCAGCCGACCTACGACAACGCCGAATTTTTGGTGAATGGGCTCTTGGAAAGCTGGCCGAGGATCCGCTTTTTTATCGAAAAATTGTGTTCAGCGATGAGGCTCATTTTTGGTTGAATGGGTACGTAAATAAGCAAAATTGCCGCATTTGGAGTGAAGATCAGCCAGAAGCATTGCAACAGCTACCAATGCATCCCGAAAAAGCCACTGTTTGGTGCGGTTTATGGGCCGGCGGCATTATTGGGCCATATTTCTTCAAAGATGATGCGAATCGCAGCGTTACTGTCAATGGTGAACGCTACCGAGCGATGATAACAAACTTTTTTTTGCCCGAAATGGAAGTTCTTGACTTGCATGATATGTGGTTTCAACAAGACGGTGCCACATGCCACACAGCACGCGAAACAATGGCGCAATTGCGAGGCGAGTTTGGTGAACAGTTAATTTCACGTTTCGGGCCGGTCAATTGGCCGCCTAGATCGTGCGATTTGACACCATTAGATTATTTTTTGTGGGGGTATGCCAAGGCTAATGTGTATAGGGACAAGCCCGCTTCGATTGACGCACTGGAAGCCAACATCCATGCATTCATTCGTGAGATACCGGCCGATATGTGTGAAAGAGTATGCCAAAATTGGACTCAGCGGATGGGCTACCTGAGACGCAGCCGCGGTCAACATTTGCATGAAATTATCTTTAAACATTAAATTGCAAGGTTCAAACTATCGATTCAAATAAATATTTCATTCATATTTTCGAATTTTTTGTGTTTTTTCGTTAAAAAAAGTTCTAAACCTCTTAAAAAATCACCCTTTATTATTATACATAATATTTATAGTCGTATTCCTCCTGATATCCAAGGAAACCATGCGGCGCCATATCGTCCGGAAACAACGGGATTTGTCTGGGGTGGTTTTCCGGTTTCTGATGAAATTTAAAATACAAACTAAATATTTAGTTGAACTCGACATAGGTAGTTGATTATTTTGTAATTTACGATTTCTCTACGTCAATTTATGATTTCAATTCACATGTGTCAAATTATTATAAGGTTTTATTGATTCATTCAGTGTTGGTAAATCACCGTATATTTTTTGCAATTTGAGATAGTACAGTGGTGTTTGAGAAATTGACCTATTGGAGTGGTAAATTGCGCCAAACAATCTCGCAAATCACTACAAATAAAAGAAGCTCGAATTGATACCTACTTCTTATCGTAAATTTCAACAAACAGAATTTTTTATTTTCCGCCGTTTTCAATGTCAAATTACGAATTTTTGTATCAATCCAAGACAAAATCGTTGTGATTACCGAAAAATATATAATTCGTAAATTGCAACTCAAAATTTAGCAATTGGTGATTTTCAATTCTTTCCGTATGTATCTGAAGTGGTGGCACAAACTAATGCATAGTTTTGGGGCTGCATTGTAAGAAAGCCGCAATATTTGTTTCATGTGAAAATGTTTGTACGTCAAGGGGAATGGTCGAAGAAGAATCGGTGGCGATTCGCAAAATTTACGCGGAAGAACTAAATGCGATTGCCTGAAGAGGAAATATACGGGAATGCAAAGATTTGGTGAGAAGGAATACGCAAATTAAATTGAAAAGCGTTCGAAAATGACCACAAACTTTTCGGATTCTTGTTTTTCTATTAATAGTTAAGTTGGATTTTGCAAACGTTTCTTGAAAAATCATTCCGCGATACCAATAATCATTTTTAGTGTCCAGTCTAAATTTTTCGAACTCACAATGGCGAATTTTTCCATATGAAATTATAAGGTGAAGGTTTAAGATGATTATAAGTAAAGTCCATTGTTAATATTGACTAATCACTTACAAGAAGTGTTGTTAGCACCCTCTCTTCAATTATTTCACGAATCAAAGTCATATTTCCCCTTTTTACCGTACTCGAATTCCCTTCTAAATACCCTCAATACTTTTTGTGAAAAACATGTAATTTTAAAGTCAAATTTGTAATGCACGGAATGAAAATCGCATTAAATTAACCTTAAGTATAAAAATCGCAATTTGTTAACATAACTATGATAATGTTTTTGGTGAAAAAAACTTTGAAAACTTTGATAAAAGACGATACACGGGATTTTTTTCATGGACATTCTGTCTGTTGATGATCATTGTGAAATGCAGATGTTTTAACGAAATTTAAAAAAAAAAATTTAGTTTGAAAATTTGTGAAATTCCAAAGATTTTGCGGTTTTCCCACAGAGGTGTTTTCTGACATCGAAACTCCCATAAAAAGGCATAAATCCCACTATATACCGTCTTTAGCCTTAAAAGGCGTTAAAATGACGAATAATCGTCAAATGTAGGATCGCTATGAAAAATTGAGTGCAGGAGAAATCCGTGCCGATTTGGCTTGTTCCGGTAAAATTCCTAACGAAGTTATTTATGTCGCCCGCTCCCTGTCTTCTTGGCCTGCTTTCTTTCTTACAACTATTTTTGACTTTCAAAGCCAATAACACCATATAAGATAATTTGAAATGGTATCAGTCGCGTTCGCGCCTCCATTAGTGTTCATAACATCATCGGCCCATACAGCGATAGGAAAGTTAATTTTGCATGCGGTCTAAGGGGCATATTTATTTTTGGCATGCTTAGATTTATTTTCGCTATATTGAAAGCTATTTTTCCTGATAGTGACCCAATTCGATTTTCGAAGAATTCTAACGACTTCTCGATGGCATATATATGAACAACTAGCGTGCTGAATTCACATTAGAAGGCAAACATCGTTCCGGCCCATACCATCTGCACCCAGATTTTCCAACTTAGGTATATCCGCAAAGTTTGTTTCGAAGGGAAATTCTGTTTCACAAGGATTACATCCATGGAATGTTAATTAAATCACACAACTTGAGTGCTTTGTTTTGTCCCAGATACTGGCTAAATGACCTCAGCGCAGACGATATGATTTATATGTTTTGCAGATATTTTTTTGTTATACCTAGAAGGAAACCGAATATTCTGATGGTGGTTGGATCAAAAAAGGGAGTCTTTTTTCGTGGGCAATCGGATTTTAATATTTCTATGGCCTCACCTGCCTGCATTGACTCAGTAACATCCTTGACGAAGTGATACAAATTAGCTCCAATCGAACGATGATCTTGCCCCAGCACTTGCAAACCGTAGCACACAACGAACATCCTACCGGGTAATCGGATAAAATCATCAAGGACAAAGCTTCGCAGCTTTAATAAATAAATAAAATACCTTCGCTATATTGTTACTTTAAGTCCTTGCACTGCTTGTGTGCAGAAATAAAAGACGACACGTAAAAACTTTGAGTGGGGAGAAAAACTCTACGAATGATGGATGGATTTCTACACCTGCACAAGTTGAGGATTGGCAACAGGAGAATGTTTTTCCAGAGAAAATCTCTCAAAGAATTTTTATCTCATTACAAATGGAATTAAGGGTATACGACATTTCTTTCGGAACTTATTTTTTGTCGGTATACTTACATCCTACATATCTGTCTATGTTTGGGAGATGGAAAAAAATAAAACGTTGACCGCACAGCATTAAGTGGATACATATAAAAGGACTTAGAAAGTTTGCTACCTCTGAAGATGGGAAATCGGATTAAGTTCCATAAGAGGATACAATTTCTTCAAAGGAATGCGATATTGAGGCTTATTACTAGAAGCAAATTTAACCTGATCCTTAAGCATGTACACAGGTACAGAATTTTTCCGGGTGAGAGCATTGTGATTTTGTATTATCATCATATTGTTCCAAAAAGTATGGAAGTTGCTTAAAAGTCTCTTTTACCTAAAATTGTAACAGAAGCTGCGGCTTAGCTACGTAAGTTTAATTTTAAGTTGTTCGTTTTTTACATTTTATTGACTTTGTCCGCAAAAAACTTGGAGTCCGCTTTACTACAGAGTTGAGGCGAAGGCTATATGGATTCTTGCAGGAAACTATGGCCATCTATTTGCGGATCAAGAAGAGAGGGAATCATGCGGAACGACTGGAAATGCCTCTCCACGCTTATAGGTATCCGAAAAAAACCTGCGGTACCACATGAAGAAAATGAGAATGACCTATAAGAGGAAGTTTGCAGAGGCTGTGGTGATGAGGGAGTGACAGAGGGCCCAACCCACTTCCTATGACAATGTCCAGGTCTTCAAACACTCCAGGAACGCATGCCTTGGAAAATACTTTATACGTCTTTCAAAGTGATAAGCATTGAGTTTTCCAAAAAATGTTCTTGATTAAACTATAAGTTTTGATAGCAAAAACTCGTTTCTAGGTTTGAGTCATTCAGCGTAAGAATAAATTACTCTCTATGACTATTTCTTCAGTCATTTCCAACACTTCCATTCGTCAATCAAAAATTGTAATATTTGGGTTAATTTTAACCATCGAAAATTGTTGAAATAAGAATTAAAATTTCTGGCGTTACAATATTTTTTTTTGAGTAAAGAAGTCTCATTTCGGCAGCACTCTTATTCTTTTGGAGTCAGTGGGCCTTACCTATAAACGATTTTAGTTTCGACTACAAATTTAAGCAGTTCACAGTGGCTATAATTTCCATACAAATTTCGCAATTGTGATAAATTGTGTAAATTTAAAGTCGTTATTAGTACGGCGCAGTGTATAACCAAAACTCATGATTAATGGGTAAGAATTTGGAACCACCGAGTTAAAGTTCGGTAACGTAGCTTTGTCTCAAGCTTTGGTCTTCCTAAACAGATTCATCTTTGATGCTTGCGATCGAAGACCTTTCTACATAGTTCCTAGTAGTAGAAGCGTTTGCAAAGTGAATATAAATACAGTACGTCTGCAGTACCTATCTGACTCCTCTCTTTTAGTGAGAAAAATAGCCACTATGCCTTACAAATTCAATATGCCTTTGCAGCATCCTGCGCTTAAAGTACTGAGCGGGGGGTCTGTAGTGGGAAGCCTAAATGTTGCTATAGATGAGTATCGTTAGTAAGCCCAATTGGAATTATCTCAGCTATACTCTTCCTTGGCGCATGGTAGCCATATTATTTCCTAAATGGTTTATCCTTGTTTCCGAAAATAACTGACAGACATATAGGTATACATGCGAACTAAGTCCTTTGCAAGTGCATAACGACATTAATTTCAATTACAAGAAAGTCGTCCCATATCATGACCATGTGCAACTGTGGCTCAACTTACACTATCCTTACCTCACAGGACTATCAAGTCGTTAGCTGAAGCTACATGCTATTCAAAAGTATTTAAACTTCCGGGGAATCACTTCCACAACACATGTCCTTAATCGCATAACACTTGCAATTATCATAAAGAAATTCTACACCCGTTAAACTTAACGACAATTGCATAGGTACGACGTTGTCTACAATGTCCCATATGAACGTTTGTGGTTCCAGCCAGAAGCAGCTGGTGCGTTATTTTAAAACATCCATATATGTACAGGACATCCGTGTCTAAAAAAAAACAACCACCTCCTCCAAATGCAGGGGTAAAAGTTTAATCCTCATTTCCTTCAAATTAAAAGCAAACACTGCTGCACTCCCACCCCTAGAAAATTTCATATTGACATGTCCCAAATCCGGATCCGATGAGAGTGCTCCACCAGAAAAGTTAGCATCATAAAATTTTCCAATTTGCCTTATTTACTTTGTTTCGTCATAACTCTGTGGTTTTGAATAATTGGCATGGAACACAACATCGCTCATCTGCTCGTCATAGCCACCGAAAGAAATCCGTCAGTCCCCCTCACTTGGGTTTAGCATATACGAAAGGGAATCTCATTAAATTCGAAAAAAGTGCCGTTTGGGTCTTGTGCCTCCCTAAACCACACCAGCCACCCCATAAACGGGGACAGCAGTTATCTTCTAATGCCCATCAAGCTTTCCTGTATATCCTAGAGAGAAAGTTGTAAAATATCCTTCGGCTATCTAGGACTCTGCTTATGTTTGCCTTCCTTCTGTCAGCCCCATATGTATCAGTATTTATATTCATAAGCAACATCAATGATTGTGGCTGTGTGGGGAAGGGGCACCGTTCGTATGTCAATATTTGCAGAGACGAAAGCTATGCGTAGGCGTTTACGTTTTTATTAAATTCATCGTGTCCTGCTTTTCGCTGAGATGTTAATTAAAATTGAACCCACAGAGTTGGGCGCTGCTTTGGTAAGGCTTCGCGTCAAACAGATTGGAGAGACTCTCCGTCTTCGCACTGGCAACCACAGCATTTTGACGCGCTTAACAAATTGCGGCAATTTTCCTTCTTATCTTTTAGTACCGCTCCAAGGAATACACGACTGTATCTGGGCAGCATAAGAAATCGTTAAAGATATGGACGTAACTATGTGAATGTGAATGAGAATGTGAAATGAAATGGAATCCAGCAACATTCCGAGAAAGAGAAAATAAAAGCGAAATGGCATTTAAAAGGGATTTGCGATTCGAGGCACTGATTTGGAACCCGTAGCCCCGAATCGCAAATCCTTGGGAGTTATCAACTGTTCGTTGTTAACCTAGTGGGGATTTGCCTCGGGTCTGTGGTAATCCTGGGCAAAACTAAACGAATGTAATTGACGAGTGTGCGATTTGAGCCGAATGATTAGAGAGTCGTTCCCATCAAGATACAGTTTTTCCGTGTTTCTGCGGGCAGCAGCTGAGCTGCCTGATGTGTAGGCAGTTTAAGGCGATAAGCGCTAACGACGAGACAATCCTAGGTTTAGTTTAGATAATGTGTTTCACAAACTGCTCTGTTTGGAATGTTGCAACATTTGCAGACTTGTATAGTGAATGACAATGGGACTGCTTAAAAATGGACATAGTTTGTGGTGCTCAAGGAATTACTTGCAGCAGCTCCGTTTAAAGTATGCAAGTGACTATTTAAATATCTGCTCTGGTGAGTCTCATTAGGTAGCTCAGTCACCCCTGTTGTCAAAGCAAATTAAGACCAATACATTTGCAAACATATGCGGTACATGTTAAAAAAAAACCCGTCGAACACACTTGCAACTTATCGTCACGGTAAATGCGGATATGGGTCATCCAATGAAGATGTTTGAAGTATTTTCCATCAAATTTTGTTCGGTGAAAATGGCTACTGTAAGTCTTTTTTGCATAAATGTAAATCAGGTTCTTGAACAAACAATGCATAGTTTTTATGCGGCATACGACCGCCACGGCTGGCTCGGACGTAGTCTAATCTGGGGGTCCAATTTTCGATGACTCTTTCCAACATTTATGACCGTATATCGGCAATAACGCGGCGAAGGTTGTCCTCCAAGTGGTCGATCCTTTCGGGCTTATCGGCGCAGGCTATAGCGACTTCACATATCCCCACAGAAAATAGTCAAGCGGCGTTAAATCGCACGATCTTGGAGGCCAATTCACGGGTCCGAAACGTGAAACTATGCGGTTACCAAACGTTTCCTTCAATAAAACAATTGCGGCACGAGCTGTGTCTTGTTGAAACCATAGCTCCTGCAGATCATGGTTGTTCAATTGGTGAACGAAAAAGTCAGTAATCATGGCTCCTTAGCGGTCCAATTCCTGTGCACGATGGCGGATAGACTGATTCGGGTCTTCCTCTACGCTACGATCTACAGCAGCAATGAATTCTTCTGTACGCACTGTACGACGTCTCTGTGGATGCGTATTATCATTTAGACTAAACGTGGTGCGAAAACGTTCCATAATTGCTCTGATGGACGATTATGTTGACCGTAAAATGGACGTATGCGCGATACGTATTTCGAGCATAACCATGACTTTCAAAATAAATTTGCACAATTTGGAAGCGTTGTTCAGGCGTCAGTCTATTCATGTTGAAATGCCAAACCAAACTAAAAATAAATCAATCGACAGCTGACAAAATGGCCGCCAGCTAAAATAGTGCTGCCAACTTAAAGTTCTATAACTCTATAAAAGAAAACCTTTATATAACTGAATGGAAAAATTGTGTGTCCGCAAAACTCTTACTATTGCACTGATTTACTTATTTCTTTTTTTTTAAATCTTTGACATACCTATAATGTGCGGGAGTATATCTCGAGCATACTTTTCGAAGGCTTTTGGTTCTTAACCCTCAAAGAATTTCCTATATATGACTGTTTCAATATGAAACACTATTCCTAAATGTGGTGAATTTTGTTCACTAGCTTCGCTCGATAGGTCGATCCCATTTCCTCCATAAAAAGTTGTTAACTTTTTGAGCTATTTACTGAAATATTCATATTAGGTGTCTAAAAATGGAGCAGCCTCGAATTCACATTATAAAAGTCGACCCCTTAGGCTGGCGGGAAGTATTTTCACAAATAAACGGGAATAAGTAAATAATTATTGTGTCAGGAAATTGATTTTTTTGACCTGGAGAAGTGTGTTAGGATAGTAAAAAAAAAATAAAGTCATCCCTTTTTAGCCCATTACCTGTTTATACCTGCGAAATAAAGGATTTTACAGTCGCGTTTAATCCTTTAGTGAGTATTCTTAGAATTTATTAATTAACCAATTTGACATATCTACCTGCAAGTGTCCCTTTTTTTAGTATAAGAACAGGATACTTTGTTTCCGTTAATCAGTTCAATTCAGTAAGCGATAAAGTAACAACAGCAAAATGCATGCAACAAAATTCGACAAAACTCAAACCGAGACCGTGTGCAGGGACGAGAGTATTTCATCAATCATTCTTCGGGTGCCGAGCTTATCGTCGCAGTGGATGGACTTTTCAAACGACGTGGTCAACGCTAGGGAACAACGCAATAAAAGGAAGAGGAACTCTGAGACACTCACTGAATTTCTCGAGCGATTCCCCGTTATCACTATACCTCTTCAAGTGCCGAGCTTAGCAACACAGTGGACGGACTTTTTAAATGACTTGGTCAACACCAATGAGCAACGAGCTAAGAGAATGAGAAAGGACTCTGAATCGATCACGGACTTTTTGGAACGATTCCCCATTGCGACTCTTCAGGTGCCAAGTCTATCCACACAGAGAACGAATTTCTTGGATGACATGGTAAACACGAAAGAGGAAGAGAAGCGACTCTGAAACGGCCACCAAACGCTTCAGGTGCCGAGCTTATCGACACAATGGACGAGCTCTTTAGACGACATGGTAAACAACAGCGAACAGCGAGCCAGCAATCCCATTTCCGATCATCAAATTGACCGATGAACTATTAGCCAAGCTACGAGTACTTGAACACAAAATAAGATTTATTTTAATAGCTTATTGACTGCCTTCCTTAAAATGTTTAATATCCGAAAAGATAAAATAAATAACCATAGCTGTAAATACAAAAGTACATCTTTCTAAAATCAAATTTTTTTTGAAGTCGTATGCACTTGTGCATCGTTTAGGGGTTTTCAATGAAAATTAACAAAATTGTTAACACTACTATTATACCCTATATAGGCATAATTTTCACAATTATTTGTGAAAATTTGCTGTATTAATATTTCAGGGCGACGTTATCAGTTTACCTGATTTACCAGTTTGCCAAATAATTTTTTTTATTTTTGGGATGAATTCAAGGGATTTACTATTTTATGCCGAGTCCAAACGGCTAATTCAGAAGCGCTTTTATGTCAATAAGGCTTTTGGATGTTTGTCAAACGTTCGCGAGAGGTGGAGCAGTATAGTAGGTAAAAACCTTTAGATGTACTTTTTGCTAGTGATCGAACTAGCAACCCTTGCCTTAGTAGTCCAACGCACTGACCGCTGCCACTACATCCAATTTTGTCCTAGTTTAAATTGCAGTGCTTTAGGTAAAATAAACAGTGCATCAACATATTGGTACTAAAGTCTGTCTCGCCTGAGAATCCTGTATTATTTAGGCAGGAATAGGTCTTAAAGTGCCTCAATCTAATATCAGCTGAATTTTTATCAGAGGTGCAGTGCAGACATGTCGCTTAAGCAGTTCGAATGGATGCTGGAATAATAGGTATACCTAGGTATACGAACTAGCGCACCAAAATTTCACGCAAAATCCTAAGTCCCGAAACGCCAGGAATCGCGGATTTTCACTCCAGAATCAGGCCCTAAGGGCGAAAATTCACGAAAATTGCAAAACCGAGATTTCCCAAATTGACGCGATAATAAATATAATATCAATCAGACTGACTTAAGGGAGTTGAGATTGATTGTCTTACTTCACTTCGGCTGAGATATGACGTTTGATTTGAGCCGCACAAGAAAGACAATCGAAAATGGACCATTTTTTTTTTAAATTCCTACATTCGTCGGTCTAGTAGTTGGAGTCTTAATCTTCGCATGGACCAAAGAGGAAAAACCCGGGGCGTCCGACAAAAATGAAAACCCAAAAAAATCAAAAAAATACTCCGAATTAACGTTACTTTTCCGAAATTCATCGGAAAATGGTGAAAATCCTGGCGAATCGGCATTTATTTGCAATTTGTCCCACTTAATAGGATTGTGGTTAGTTCCCTGCCCAGTGGCACTGAATGTTTTTGTGACCACAAGCCAATGAACCTCTGATCTCAAATCAAATCAACTATGACTGTGGTACTGGTACCCGCTTACCGCATAATTGAACCATCGAGTTTACTTTCGTTAAGTAAGTCACCCTGAAGGTATGCAATAATCCAGACTTCCATTCGATCAGCGGCTAGTACGCTATGACAGTTGCACATTCGAAATGATCATTTTATTTCAGTTGGGATTGTAGTCAAAAATATTTATTTTTACAAAATCCGACTAGTTACCAAATGTTTTGAGTAAACAAATACGAGAATTTATTACCAGTTGCTTTCTTCAGTAGGCATTTTTCTTTTTTAGTGCGGAGCACAACCTGAACTGCTATACAAAAACTTCGTGACTCGTTTTTTGCTCAGATACTCAGAGCTCAGAATTTGTGTTTCTTTTTTCGTTCAGAGAACGATCAGGGCGCGCTCTATGAGCTCAGAATAAATTGACTGAGCAGGCTGAGTGAAAAGCTGATTACACACATCCTGCCACATTTGACAGAAAAAAAAAACAGCATAAACAAAATATTTGTTCTGGAACTCAAGTTAAACGAATTTAATAAATAACAATTTATACATATATTTACTACAAATGACAGTATGTGCTGAAGTGCGTTTCATAAATACCTCGAGCTCAGTTCAGAGTTCAGCTCTGAACTAAAAAAGAAAAACGCCCTTAGCAAATTCGTTGACTTGAAATCAAGGAGTATTCGAAAAGAGCTTACTGACTCTTATACAGATTTTGACTCACCAAATTCATGAATGTTCATATCTTTGTCGAGTCTAAGATCCGAAAAGGAGAAGTTCTTTAATTAGAAATGTCAGGCACATTACCTATTGTAAAAGCAATTAAAAATGAATTGTCAACAGTATGACCGCTTCAGATTCGTAAATTTTAAGTCGACAATATTTGTCTGGGCTTTGCACACTTTCGACTACTTTTCATACGATTGTCATTCGGAAATCCGAACCTCTTTAGTTTAGGATTTAGTTCTAAAATAAGATTTGTCACGAAACTTGTCGGAGTTGGTGGAACTTAAAGTTTTACTCTTTTGTTTTGTTGCATATGATTTTTTACCTGCATAGAATACTCGACCAAGATTTAATACGTTTTACTAGGAAGTTAGCTAAGGCTTTTCTGAAGCGTTGCCGACGAAAGCTGACAATTTTTCCAAAAGTTAAATGCGTAAAAGTAAAAAGCAGGAACTCGAAATTTTCTAAAGCATTTTATCCCGGAAAAATACAAAGAAAAAACAAATTGAGACCGATAATTAAAGTTAACAAGTAAGAATTTCTAGTTCGGTAAGTCAAACTGGATTTGTCGGAACTACAGACCTCCCGAACGCATTGATTAGGCGCGTTTCCGAAGATGACCGTCCCTTCTTCCAATTTTAGTGTTAAGATCGCCAAGTCACAAGATTGAAGAAAGCAGCTTGTCAATAAAGTCCCGCAGGACTTTCGAAAAGTATGCCATACGCACTTATCGATTTTGAAGGTAGTTACCACTTTTGAGTTACCTCGAATTTAACAAAACCTACTGATTTCCTTTTTTTTTTTTTTTACTGATTTCCTTTACCTTCGGTGTTCATTGTGCCACAAAACAGTATCAGCCTTATTTATAACATTTGATAAAAGCTGAATTTAGAGTTAATTTTAATTTAATTATAGGTAACGCATAAACTTTTTTTTAAGATAAATAAATTAAATGGCTCAATTCGCATTTACCGATGAATTCATATTTCTTTTCCCTGTTTATTTCAAAACTGTGTACAAATTTTGAACAAGTTAAATAATTAAATTAGATACGTAAATAAATACAGAAAAAAATATAAAAAAGACAAAAATAACTTAGCCCTTCGTCGGCAATTTTTTTGTTTGTTTTTTTTTGTTTGTAGATAAGTCCTCTTCACACAACCGGCTAAAATGCCCAAATCTATCTGATTCATATTGTTCCTATATTTATTTACTCATACGTTTTCCATTTCTCTTTTAATTAATGTTAGATGTCCATTACCAAAAGTGTCACTTAAATGAGCGAGTGCTTCCCGATTTTCAGAGTTACTTTTGCCTAATTAGTAGACTAGCTACTCCATGTCAAAATTATTTTTATGAATATGTAAACATTTTCGACATCATTTTCGAAGATTAAAGACAAATTAACTCATTTAACGTTAGTCAGTGGAGACACTAGGTCGATTCGCGTACTTTCACGAGCCAAGCACTAAAAAACTGTCAAACTCGAAAAGTTTAGCGAAACTCTCTCAGAAAGCTGAAAATATACTCAAAGCTACTTTAATCCACTTAAATCTTTGAAATCTAATCCATGTCACGAATAAATTTATGGCTTACCTTTTTGCAACATATGAAACGTTTTAGGAGAACATTCGACTACCACCGAATTTTCTTTATTTTCAGATTTTTTTATTTTTGTGTACAATTCATTTTTAAAACGGATTTTGAATTTGTTTCCTGTCAATTTTGCGCGTTTGACAATTTTATCAGTACTTGCCGGTTGAAATTCTCTGAGCTGTTTCGAGCCAAGAGAGGAACTGCTCGTTACTCGTTATTTTGCTAATTTTCTCTTTTTCTGTCATTTTTGATGAGTACGTGTACGTGTATATACTTTTTGCGATTGCGATAGATTTATATCGATTGCGTTCGATTCAAACCGCGTACGCGAACGAACCTACTGAAATAATTGATAAAGGGAATCCACTAATAAGGCTGTTTAAGTATATCACAAATCGATATAAGGTATACAAAAGGTCGAATTTTTCTAATCACATTTACGAATATCTTCAATTTGGTAACCGTATGGTAAATTGTCAAAAAAACTTTCAAGTAGAATATTGAATAAAAGCAGTAAGTGGCAGTGATAGCGAAGTGAAAGCAATGTAAACAACATTTTTGATATATAAAATGAACCAACACATTTAAATATTAATTATTCACCACCATTTGTTACCTAGCCTTAAGTCAAATGCATTAAAAATCGTTGTTGATTGGTGACATTCAGTTGAACAAGCTACAGCAGTTGCAATTGCTTTGCTACCCGTACCATTCGGACTGAATAAAGTGAATAGGGTGATCGTGTTATAAATTTGTCTACGGTTTTACCCTACCCAGTAGGCAACTGGAAAATTTGAAGTTGGTTCGCTTCGAGCTGTCAGGAAAAAGATTTCGTTCCCCAGCGTATTCATCTGAGAGTTCCAATCGATTCAAATTGTTTCGATAAATTGCGGTTCGCGAATGCACACGCGGATGAACAAAATGCGATTATAGATGAAGCTTATACGAACGCATACAGGATTATGTTAGCTTCTTAGGAAACGACAGATACGCAAATTTACAGCCATAAAGTTTACATGAAGATTTTACCTACAAACATTTTTAGTGATGGGACGAATTCTTTATATATACAATAAAAGAGGTGATCCTCGGTCACACAAAATAAATCTAGCGCAATGTAATTTTTAGCTTTGAAGTTGCCCTTAACGAAGGTACAATCTAATTGTGGCCAACAGTGTAAAATGCGCTCATAAGTTAAACCAACATTTTGCCACAAACAAAAAGTTAATCATCCTTTAGCAATTTTCACTTCAACATGGCATAACTGGATAGCGTTCTCACTCCTATCCAAACTTACCTTGGCCTTTGCTTTGTGATTTCTCTGATTGATGTCGCAAGTCGCACTCGATGTGACGCTGACGATAAAAATAGCAGCCAGCTTCTGTTCTTTTGTATTGCAATGGCTCCCGTTCCAGGACCGGTTTGTCTGGGAAGCTGCAAGTCGAATATATTAACTCAGGATCTTCGCTGCAAATTTCTTGCAAAGCAGAAAGTAAAACCACTTCATGTCGCCGTTTATATTTGTTTTGTATTTTGATTTTCCATGGGAACATTTTAGCAGTAAAAAAAATGGAATTCTCGTTCTACAATACGAAAGCATGGAGATTATTTAAATTACTTTCAAGGCAGTGCCTACTTCGATAAAGGCAGCTACACAGTGATCTATGTCCTCGGTAGTGTGGGCAGCCGAGATCTGGACACGGATGCGCGCCTTCCCTTGCGGTACAACTGGGTAGCTGAAACCGATCACATATATCCCACGACCTAATTGCAGAAATGTTAGAATTGCTATGCAAGTGTGTGAAGTGAGTACGCCTTACCCAGCATTTGATCGGCAAATATCGACGCTAAACGTGCATCGCCCAGCATGACAGGACAAATGGGATGATTTTCGCCGCCAACAGTGAAACCAGCCTTTGCCATTGCCTCCCTGAAGCGGGTGGTGTTGCTTTGAACTTTTTGCGTGAGGTGATTAGACTGCAAGAGCATGTCCATAACTTTAATACCAGTGGCAACCACTGGCGGAGGTAGAGAGTTCGAGAACAAATAGGGGCGAGACTTTTGCCTCAGGAGGTCAATTAGTTCCTTGGAGCCTGTGGTGTAGCCACCAGCAGCACCGCCCAAAGCCTTGCCGAGAGTCGAATTTATGATATGTACTCTTCCCATCACGTTGTGGTATTCCTCGGTACCTCTGGAGGTATTATTTTGAGAATTGCATCGCTGAGGTTGAGAATGACTTACCTCCCGGTTTTGCCGAAGAACCCAGTGGCGTGGCACTCGTCCATGAAAAGCAAGGCCTTGTACTGATCAGCTAGGTCGCAGATTTTGGCCAGCGGGGCAATATTACCATCCATAGAAAACACTCCATCGGTGACGATCAAGCTCAAGCGGGCAGTTGACGACTTGAGGAGCTCCTCCAAATCTGAAAAGGGGGTTTCATTAACACATATCTAGGGTAAAAGTGGTTCGCTTACCTGCCACATCTTTGTGCTTATAGCGATATTTCTTAGCCTTGCACAGTCGAATGCCATCAATGATGGAGGCATGGTTGAGTTCGTCAGAGAACACAGCATCGTCCGGAGTTAGGATGGCCTCGAAAAAACCGGCATTAGCATCGAAACAGGAGGCATATAGAATAGTGTCCTCCCGGTTATGGAACTTTGATATTTTCTTCTCCAAATCCTGCAAGAGGAGGGATTTATTTGGGTTATATTTCGAGCTGGGGTTGGCAATCAGTAAATCTGTAGCTGGATTTCAAATAGGAAAGGGTTGCAAACGATGAATTTCATACATGAGTAATGAGAGACGTGCGAAGAGCCTTTGAAATCTTCACATGACAATAGAACCAGCAATGTCAACGGCAACGGACTATAGGATCCTTCTTATGCCATAAAGGTAAAGGAACTTTGTGTTTACCCTAGTGGTAGTTAAACATTTAATTGAAGTCATGAAAAATGACGGTCTTGGCAGCCAATTGAAGTCGGCTCCTGGCGGAATTATGTGTCCCTAAGACTTCTTCCTCCAGTCTTTTATTCGTTCCGTGGCACGTCGCACTGTCTCTTGGTTGAAATCGCATATCGTCAATACACAAGCAATCGGCCCAAAGAGCTCGGTTGTCACTGGCGTGGGAGAATGCGAAATTGAGAAGTTTTGGCTTTCGATCGACTGCGCGTTTCTTTGACGTACTGGAATAGCAACTTGCCACTGACAGAACTACCATCTTCGGATTGTTTTCGTAACTCGGTGATGGTGGAAAGGACGCTCATAATGACGTCGTAACGGGCGAACAGAACTTGAATTTTGATAGTAAATTTGTACGACTTCGACGCATTGCTGAATCTTCAGAGAGCTTCATGATGAAATGGTGACGACGACAAAATATAATGGGCGAAATTTAATTTCCAAAATATCCGCCCTCTCCTGTATTAGTTCTTTCGTAGCTACTGATTGACCGTTTTCCGAGGCAGTCGAGCAATCGAAAGTATAATACGCTCAAGAAACTGCCTCTAAGTTGTCTTCAAGCCCCAAACGCAGAAATAGTGACGAGACTTAGCGCAAAAAGCTTAGCTCTTTATATAATGCTCATTATTTCGATAAATAATCTTCTGAAATGCCTTTTTTCCATTTGCAGTTTCCGCAGCTTAAGTGTATGATATCCATGACCCAGAACACGACAGTGCTTTTAGCGTTTTCTTTGCTAGTTTTGGGCTTCTTGTTACTTGTCCATTTTAGTGCTAAATTTGTTAGTCTGCGCTCATTCCTTAAATATCCACGTACGGCTTGCTCTGTGATTTTGACAAAGAAATCAATCTTTGGACACCCACATAAAATAGACAAAGTGCACTAGAACTTCGAAATTTGGTCAACAACATTTGTTTCCTGGCTGATTGCTTTTGCAAGATTGACAGCGACAGGCAGTACATATCATAGAAGTTTTCGTTCAAGCAATTGAAACTGTGTTCGGACTACACAGGAACTATATTTTTAGACAGCGATGATGAAGATCCGATAACATCGAGCTTTTTTTCAATATTATTAGAAAATCGTGATAAAAATCAGATCACTTTCTATATTTTAGGACTATGTGGGGTACGACTCTTGCGACTGATTTTTAGATTAGAACAGACTTTATTTATTCAAGAAATAAAATGGATTATAATAATTTTCTTTTGCAAAATCTTTTTTGGCCTGGTTTAAAAATGTCGGTCAGATTGATACGCCTACTTTTGGTATATTGTTAGCTCTATAGAGATTTTTTTTTTTTATTTATAAAATATTTTTAAAGTACATTAAGATAAATAAATAAACTGAAGACAAAAATCCCCGCTACAATCACCTCTGTCCTATTTTATTCGTTGCCTTTGCTTGTATCTAAACCAACAAACGAGTCTAATGTTAGGCTCTAGCTAGAAAGACTGCCGATTTCACTTGTTACATTCGCTTGAAAAGTTCGAAAGAACACTGCTATTAATTTCGAAAATTTGCATTTATTTTTATTAAGAGCTGGTGATTTTTTTCATAAAAAACTGTGAGAAAAAGTGGAGGACGACATAAGCACTAACTCTTTTTGTTCAACAGCGGCAAAAGTATCAGCATTTCTTATCCATTATCCCATACAACCAGTTCATATTATAGAAATCGGTGTCACCCGTTGCAAGAACCCCAAATGTGCAGACAAATTTAATATTTATTTTTTGTTTCCGGCAACAAAAAATATCGTAGTCGTTGTAGCTATGCTCAATATGACTTTATAGGAGTTAGACTCGTCTTTATTTTAGGTGTCATTAACAGAAAACTTTATCTTAGTTCTTAATATTAATTTGACTGTTTCTGAGTTTCGCAGCCGTCAACCAAAAGAGCTAGTCCAGATGTTTCACCCCACATTTCACATGAAGTTGGTTCTAGTTCTAGAAGTCCATACAATAAATAGCAACAGCCTTATTTATTAGAATTTGGTAAACACGCCTAAACTCCTGTATAGTTATGGAGTGTATAAGTATTTATATGTGAGAAATGCCAAATTCAAATACAAATAGGAAAAGGAATTAAAAAATTGAAAAGTGAAAAGAAAAAGAATGATTTGGGACTCCTAAGAAACGGTAGTCTTATACAAATTATAACGAATTTTTAAAACAATTTGAAATATCTTTTTTCTGCACATATTTCTTATCGAGCAAACTTGTAGAATCTTGAAATTTGAAAATAAAAATGTCGATCTATCCAATTTATTTTTGATTTAATTAAAAATAAAATGTCCCAGAGTTTTTAAGTCAAAATGACATTTCGATGCTATTCCACCTCTATACAAGCTCTAAACAACGTCCAAGCGCGTTTAGCTCTTACAAGCTCTATACAACGTTGAACAATTTTTATAAATAAGGTTTTGGCGAATTTGGGTGCATAACTTTATACACTCTTTATAATACGTTTATAAATAAGGCTGTATATGCGTGATTTCAAAACTTCAAGTTTCGCATTCACTACGATCTTTTCGGATTTAGCTATACCTACTTATATTGTTTGACTACCTCACTATACGATTCTGCATGAGAAGTCTCCGAAAGCAAGTGTGCGGAAGGTCACATTTACGTTCTATTCTATTCAACCTGCCAGCTCTTGTTTTTACTTATTTTCGAAATGAGTGCAAATGCAAACAAACTGTTCCGGGTCTAGTGCAAAAAGAACTATATTGAAACAAAAATGTGTAAATAAATGTAAGGAGTTCAATTTTAGAATTTTATCATTTTAAGGCAGGGATTCATATGAGTTACCAAAAACTAGTTTGACATTTGAAATTACTGCAGAAAAATAATATGATGTGCACCTTCTTCCACGAACTTGCATTGAAACAGCTGCATATTTGCATATCATTCCCCGGTAATTTAGCATATTCTTTCACTCTGCGCATTGCATGTACTTTGTCGGTATTTACCCATAATATATGTTTTTTTTTTTTTTTATCTTGCCGGCAAACAAACATTTTCTATAGAAAACGCGGCTATCCAATATCTTATTACCCTGGTGAATGATCACAACAGTTCTTACAATAAAAATAAAAAAAAACTTTGTAATATCCGCAAGTTTAAGAAACCGGAACTTAACTAAAGAACTTGATAAATTTCGGCGAAGCGTGATGTTAAAACATTTTTTTTTTCTAACATGGTAGGGGCTTATCGAATGTAAATAGATCCAGTTTCAAATAACGAAATCCCACCCCTACGAGTTTTAACAATCGGACCCCATTTGTAATAAAAACCTACCTTATGAATGTCCTGTGTGCCACAAATGAACCGAACCGAACTGAGTCCAGCTCCGTATTTATCCAAAATCTCCTTACTGTACTCAATTATTTGTTGGTTGCTCTGCAAACATTCGGAAGTGAGAAAAAAAGATGTTACAACAGCTGTTTGAAAAAGAAAACATGCAAACGTCACAATCTTACAGACAATCCAAGGTAATTGTTGGCGCAAAAGTTAAGAATTTTTTTATTCGAGTTGGCCACAGTGATTTCAGTCTTTTGTGCCGACGTTATGATACGTTCGCTTTTGTAGGTGCCAGCATTTTTTATCAAGCCTATTTGTTCGCTGAGAATATCACGAAAACTGCTCGCAGCTGGTGTGCTGTAGCATCGCAAATTGACGACACCCACTGAAATGAAGAAAACGTAAATTTAGTTTATTCAGAAATAGGCACACTTGCCCGCATCAGCTGATGCTGCTGCCTGGCAAAATTATGAAAACTACGAATTCCGCTCACTTAAAAATAACTGCTTGGTATTTTTAAACTAATAGATTTATGTACCAAAAGTGGGTGTGTTTGTTGTCATACCTCTGTGGACTAGTTTCGAAAGAAGTGGCATTCTTTTTGGGGGTAGCACAAAGTAGTATAGGTACTCTTGGAGGACACACCGCTTCTGGAGAGCGACCGATTCGTACTGACTAAGGCCGGTCGAGGGAAGCCAATAGAAATATGTTCTAGAGATGCTTGGCCACCAGAATTGATTTAATTTAGATTTAGATGTACTGTCCCGAGAGAGAGTGGAATGATGAAGAGATTTTTTTTTTCTGTTTATTACTGAGGGGGTGTGTGCCCCAGGCCGCAGCATAGTTATGTATAACTGAATCTGTATTGTATTGTGGTTGATTAGTGTGTGCTACATACCTAAATGTAGATTTTATATTGCCACAAATCTGTATTCGAAATGACGATACGAATACAATATAAATGTCACTCAAGGTCAGGCATCTTAGCTAGTTGGACCATACTTGAAGTGAAAGTACAAAGTCATTTGATTGACGCGAAAGTTGTATTGTACTTACTTGAATATAATTCGAACATATGCTTGATAGCGATAGTGGATTTTTCTGGCCCAAGACCAGACTGTTCTTTTCAGGAATTCTTGCTTGGTGGTCTGTTCTCATCGCTCAGTTGGCGCAAGGGTTAGTCGATTCTTGACAAGGATGCAGTTGCGTCTTCCGAAGTGGAATACATTCGGAGAATTGACTGTCAGAATTCAACTGTTCAAACAAAATTACCTGAGGGAGACTGAAATACATCGATGAAAGCTTTTCCTTTCCAACTGAAATTGCTCACGTGCCACTGCTCAATTTGAACGAGGAACCGTTGTTACTGCTCGTTTACTCCATTTAACTGAGAGCCATGAAGTTACTAAAATAGGTTTTAAGGCGATTAGTGCGTTGCCAGACTTTTGGCATGTGGATTCCCTTTTTTTTCATCCAAAATTATTCTTTTTCCCTTTTTTGATAACTGTTTTTCCCGTTTTTATTCCCTTTTTTTTTTCTCAGAAAGGAAAAAGTATAACAATCTTCATGATACGCATACGTACATACAACATTAAGATCCATGTATACTTACCCATTTCGCATGACAATAATTTATTTAATAAATTAATTTTAAAAAATATCAAAAATATTTAGAACCACAAACAAGAGACAAGATTTTACTTTCGACTTTTCCCCACCCACAAATGACAAATCTGTTAAAATCGAAGGCAAATAGACTGTAAACTGGAAAAAAAATTATAACCAGGGGGAGAGGTTTCCACCAAGTGTAAAAATTAAGTTGGTAGCGCAAGGCAAGACTAAGGGCTATCTATGTTTTTTTTATTGAATTTATCACGATTTGTCTGGTTTCTGAACGTTGTAAGTAAATGTGTGTTGGCATTGAAACGTGAACGTTTTTGGGGTGACTTATTTTCCCGTTTTCTGGGTTATAGTTTTCCCTTTTTCCCTTTATGGTCAAATAATCCCAAAAACGGGAAAAACCCCTTAATCCGGCATCCCTGGCGATTACACTTTGTAAGTGGTATATAGTTGAGAAGAACTCTTCTCTTGTGGACCGAGCTAATGATGATGTGATATATATAAGGCGAAGCGTTCAAACGTTTTCGTGTGCACGAAGAAATTGGCTTGTGTAACATAGGCCAAATTATTCGTGCGCACGAAAACGTTTGAACGTTTTGCTTTACAGAATCTGACCCCTGCTTTCTTACTAAACTAAGGAGGCGCTAAAACCATGGTTTGACCTAGGCCTCAATATATCTCCTCTCCATGTCTGAGCGATCTTTCGGTAACCGCTTCGACTTTTTTAAGCGGAAAAACCTTTTTTGACCTGAAAAATAATATTGTTCTAGAACATAGAACAAAAAGCCATAAAGGATAGATAAATATAATTTAAAATTATACTTGGCCATACTTAACGAACACACTCAACACAAATTTCATGCAGAATGTGAATAATTCTAGAATACAGCGGCTCCCCGCGGCAGTCTCATTTGAATGCTCCCGCAAACTGTGACTCGGTGTGAGCATTCAAACAGACCTGAAGTGAATACGATCTAGCATATATTGCTTTTCCGGTATTGGTTTTACCAATTTCAAACACAGAAGTGGAGTGGAAAGTTCCTTTTTCAGCAAAACGTTGTGATGCGACGCAAAGCTTTTCAAATAATTGTTTGTTTTTTTGTTTTATTAGATTTAAGACTAATTTAGAAAAATAAAGTAACTCTACATACATATAATATGTAATATTTTTTTCAATTTTTATTTAAAAAATATTACTATATTCCATTTTTGACCGGACTTCTGGTCAAAAATTCTTATTTTATCTCATTCGGTCAGATTTGACCGGATTCATTAATTTTTAGTGGCAACACTGGTTGTCTAATCCGTTTCCCCTTTACAGTCAGCAGAAGAAGTTTTTCTTAAGGTCTCAGTATGATAATTGCTGCCTCGGAATGTTCGCTTTATCTTTTGGTATAAAATATTGTTCGTGGCATAGCATACAGGAATTATTCCTTCGACCGATTCTCGTGCTCTTTCTTTCGCTTTTTGTCCGCATCTGTTCTCTCATCGCACTTTCTGGATGACAAGTTTGTCTGCTTCTGTTGCATCTATGGTCTGTTCAGTGAACTAACATTCCACGAGCAAATTCGAAGAAAGCTTGCATATAGCGCTTCCGCAAATATCTGAATCGTTTTCTAGGGGGCTTGCGTGATTTTCCCCTGTCCATACACATGAGCTTTCCCTAAACGCTCGCATTTTGTTCTTCCGCATGAGTTTTACTCGCAGCCGATTCTTCCACTTGAATTCGCCGAGAAATCAACATTTTCACATATAACAAATTACAAAATACCTTAAGAAGAAATTTTCTAGGAAACGAAATCTTCTGGCAAAGAAATCGCCCAAGAGTCTACCGCCGATGGACAATGAATGATTCGTTTTGACAACAACCGCCTTTAAGGTTGGGTAGGTGACTTACAAAAAAAATCATTTTAAGGCTTCTTTCCACTGCGCCACCTCTCGCGAAAGTCAGACAAACATCCGAGAGTTTAACTGTCAGGAAATAGCTCTCAATTAGCCGTTTATGGACTCAGCATAAAATTGTGAATCTCTTCTATTCGTCACAAAAATTAAAAGCTCCACAAAAAGAATGATTGGGAGAAGCTAGGCTTAGGGTCCCCACGGAACTGTTGCGCCAACTATTTATCTTATTATTTCGGTGAAATTTTCCCTGGTCAGCCTTGAGGAATAACTCGAATACCTACTTTTCTGCCGCAAAATGTGTGCCTATGAGCTCAAATATGCGATATGCTTCGCATTCGTAGGTACTCAAAACCAATTTTCCTACTGCGCGGTGTAAATTATTGCTGCCAATTAAATATTCAGATCGTTCTATTGAATTGAAATACTGTGCTCTGTGCACACAAATTACCTATCTAGCTACAAAAAAAAAAATTATACACATTTTTTGCTGTATATTTATACTCAAATGTCCATAATTGACAATATTATTGTCATAGTGTCCCTCGGGGGATACTCGCGGCTCAGACAGCATTGTGTTGAACATAAATTAAAAATTCCTTGTAGACGCTGCCATATCAGGTGGTAGGGATTCCTATTTTTTGTGCCGTCTATTTCCTTTTAATTTCAACCAGAGCTCATTACGAATGTCCGTAAGAGGAATTCCACTCCACCATTATCCGCGACAACAAACTCCTGTCACACTTTCAATTTTTCCCCGTCAAGGGACTGTGTGTGTCGCACGTTGGCTCCATCTCTGCCATCATTATACTCGTATACACACCGATACGACCCATACAGATTGTCAAACACATTCGTCACAGCAGGATGGTATTAGTGTTAATCTTTGTATCACTCTTGCTGTCAGATGATGGGGTATTAACAACTCTTACGCCACACTTTTTGTTTCATTCAAAGATGCAGAAATATTTAGATGCTTTCTGGAAAGGTAGGAAACAGGATTGGGCCAACAGTTTCGAATGCTTTCAACTTGGAGTGGCACATGTACCTACGCCTGGAAAAGGAGTTGAAAAACTGCACTTCTATATTGTTGTCCTTCTCACCATTTTTGTTGGTATCAGTTTAGGCCGTCCGTTCGCAGTCGCTGAAACCTGGAAGAGCTATGCGACAGAAATACCCATGCGTAGGTTCAAGTTAATTAACAAAAACACGCAGCTTAGTATGCTGACTGTTTTCTTTTTTGTCTTTTTTCTAATTTCCTAGTTAATTGTAATATAGTGCGGACGCGGAGTAGCGTGGCGTGTGATGAACGTCAACATGACTTTTATGTCTGGCTTAATGGCGGAGGTAGCCGCGATCTAGTTGATGGCATGCACTGACAAATATCGTGCTGCATTAGCATTAGGTATGCAGCTTTATTCCGTTTTTAGTGAGTGACACTGCGGCAGGGTTTGACGTGTTATACGATGATACGTGATGCTCTTCGATGTCGTCGTCTCATAGTTGAGGGCAAGTCTATGTTGCTGGATGTTTTATAGGAGCAGTGTAGGAAGCGACAATCGAATTCCGGCTGATGCAGATATTTACGTCTCATAGTCTGTGTCTGTTGTGAGAGTTCAACTTCATCGATGAGATCATCGCGCGATCGCGAATTTCCAGCTCACTCCTTCGATACATCCAATTATTCATCCCACTTCCAGTTGATTTATGCGGCAGACAAATTATTTACAAATTAAAATGCTGTTTGCGAATGCGAACGACTCATTCAGCATAAAACTTGAGTTGTAAACATTGACACGGGGGCGTATTTGGATTGGGACTTTCATTCTATGCCAAGCCGCGAGTTCTTAGAAAGCCGCCCTGTCTGTGTTTCACCAACTTTACTGCTGCAAGCATACCTACCGGCGAGTAACATCGATCAGCGCTCTTGAGCGCATAGAGTAACCAAACTAGAGGGCCAACTGAGAGCAGAAACGGTATATTTGCCTACAAGCTGTATGGCAGGAAGTGCCATACATTATATTGCATAAGTATTCGTGCCTGTACAAATCAAAGGAGCGCCATTGCTGCCGCACGAATACTTATACAATATAATGTATGGCACTTCCTGCCATCCGGCGGCCATTCTTATGGTGGGATATCAAGTGTGGGCGACTGTGTTCGGCATATTTTGTGCCCATTAGTTACGCGGCGTTCACATCACAGTTGAATTTAATATTTGACTTTAGTATTTGACTTTTCAGATTTTTGCAGACAAATCGAACATTAAATTCGAATTTTATTGATTTTTGTGTGTATTGAGTTGGCCGCAAAAATATTTTTTTTCACTTGCACTGTAAATCCATTCCAATTGGTTTTTACACATTTACATTCGAAATAATTTAATATAAAAAATCGTTTCCATACTCGAAAAATGAATAATTCAGTTAAAAAAGCAATCCTTTCAACGATAAACAATTCCTAACCGACAGCTGTGTGTCATATACATTGGTATTAGTGAAAGTATGTGTGAAATCTGAGAAAAAATCGAGATTTCTCAGAGTGTCAGATTTTTGGCAAATCGAACATAAAAAGCAATCTCGATCAAAAAAAACAATTGATCTTTTTGCCAAATCGAAAACGACATAAAAGTTTATAAAGCTTATGAACTTTATAAAATGAGCTAACTCGGTTTTTTTTTACTTTTGTTAAAAGAGATTTTGTAACTTGAAGCTTTTTTTTTTGTATATTTTAAAGAAAATACACTTTTTCTAGTTGATTTTAATGCTTTAAGTTTCGAAATCATACTGAAACAAAATGTTTTAACGCCGTTTAGGGAAAACATTTTTTTAATGTCGTGGCGAAAAATATTTTTTAATTTTACTATAAATTATAATCTGTAACTAGTTCGTAAAATGAACAATAACATATCAAGTATGCATTTGTTTAATTCTAAAAATGAATTCGATATTGCTTATAATATTGCGGTCAAATTTGTATGCATTTGGCTTTTTCTGTTAAAGGCCATAATACAAAAATCCTCGTAGATCGCATTATATTTATGTGAAATACTCGGAGCAATAAAAAAATGTTTTGATCACTTTTTGTAACCCAAAAGCGTAATGAGTGCACTTGTTTTTGTCCATTAATAATTTATATTGTCTTTTTGTTAGGAGTTTAATCACTTTTTTTTGCTTTCCGATACTAATATTTTTTTTTTAAATATGAATAGCATTTGCATTTTTACTGTTCCTAAGTAACATTATTCAATATAATTAAACGACAGAATTTCCAATCATATTTTGATTTTGTACAAATATGGCGTTAAATAAACGAATTTGGGAACATTCACCAATCCTAATAGAAATTTATCCAATGTTCATGATTATTATATAATATTCACTTATGCCCTAGTGGAAGCTGGGTTTAACTTGCATGTTGCTAACTCATTTTTGGAACAACCCCCTACGGATTTAATTTATGCAGCTGCATGAATTTTGCTGTCAAAAATAGAATTCATACAAATAAAACTAAAAAACAACTGAAATGTGAATGGATGAATAGTTTTTGGTGCCGAATATGAATAGAGAACAAGTTATGTTATCTAAAAAACCATAATCAACATTTACTTTTTGTACATTTATTGTTATAAATCCATTTACAAATTGTTTGTAATTGAGAAATAGTGCCACCCGGCGACTAAAAATACACGTATTCACAGACAGGAAAAAAAGAGCGCGCGAGAGAGGGCTGTCATTCAAAATTTGCGGGGAAAATCGGGTAGGTGCACGGGAAGTTGGCTCTCTAGTTTGGTTACTCTATGCTTGAGCGGTTGCCAAATAAGGTGCGCGGGGTCTCATGGGCGACGACTTCCATAAACCGGCTCGAGAGTATAATTGACACAATAATTGAGAACCAATCGCTGCGATAACAGCCTGAGGCGATTAAGTAAATTATCTTCTGTCTATCTCTGATCGAAACAGAGTTCATGAGCTGCTTGCCTATTGTGTCTCTCACATTGATTTCCATGTTAAAAAATTTGACAGCTTATTTCGCTGGCCAGACTGTATGCTAACGTAGGTGTTGTGGTATTTTTACGATAAATGTCGGCTACATAGTTAGACCGAGTGCGGTATAATGGAGTGGGCGGGTGAGACATTTAAATATTTTGCCGGTCGGTGGAATGATTATATTGCTAATGGCGATATCAAAACAACAGTGGTCTATCGGCATCAATAAAATGTACACTTTGCTATAAGAGAATGTTAAATTGGCAGCTTAACATTTCACTTACTAACGCCATATTAGAAAATGATAGTATTCTTGGAAATTCTGTGCTTGACGTACATTTAATGATGAGGATAAGCAAATATTTCCGTTGGTAGACACCACTATTCGTGATAAAACTCTTGGAAAGAAAAAGCCCTGAAGTAGCCCTAAATTCGCCTGTAAGTTATTTTTCTAGGACGACTTTCGTGAGAATTAAAAAAAATATCGGCAACAATCCATCGATGGATTCGCATTTTGTGCGTTTCAAGTTTTCGGGGAGAATATTTTGAATATGTCACCGTTCAGCGTGTACACATGAGATTCCCAAACGATACCTATTCATGATAATTAATTGTCGGAAGAAAAAGCGATTCCCAGCGATTCGCTAGAACCAATGCGGAAGAACAAAATGCGAACATTCAGCGGAAGTAGGTGAAAACGAATCCACAGTTGCTTTTGCATGATGGTTTGTCTTTAAGAATTTGTAACTTTCGACGAGTTCTTTATTTATATCGTACCAGCTGACCCGGCGAACTAAGTTCCGCCCAAATTCGTTAAATAATGTAAATTAAAAAAAAAATTAAATAACTTTTAGTTATGGAAATCACTCCCCGTTTCTCTATCCAGTTTATTTTGCGATATTTTATCACCTTAAAGTTTTGTTTTCGCGACAGAAAGAAAGAAAGTAACCCATGTCCTTCCTTGGGCCAATTCGAATCCATTAGGCCCATAATCGTGAAAATCGAACGATCCTGTCTCGAGTTATCTGATATGAGTGCACATACGTAAGACGTAAGTCTCTTTTATTTTAGTACATTATCAGATGAAATGCTATAATACTTTTATCGTGTTTCTTGTAATTATTTTAAAAATGATAAGAGGTAGACAACGGATTAAAATACGAAAAGATTAATTTCCTTTTGTTTCGATTCTTTTATCGATTTTCTTCGCGGTGCGACGGTTTTTTGAGGTGAATTTTTTTCTTCTTTTTTACAAAATGTTATTTGCCTAGTTTTCCTTTCCATAGAAAAAAATTGTTTTTCTTATTTTGTTGTCCCATTTTTTACGCGTTACTTTTGAACGGATTTTTTAAGTTCTCATTGAAACGTTTCTGTTATGTTTTAAGGCGCACTTTTCAGTAAATTTTTCTCGTTTTGTAGCTTTTTTTGTAAGCCTTTAGGATTGTGTTTTGTTAACAGATTTTAGACGTCGTTTTGACAGTTTTACAAATTATTTTTCCGCTTTGATGTTTGAGTTTTGTCTTAAATTTTGGAGTTTTGTTTGGCTTGTTGTTGTTGTTTTTTTAGTATGGTTTTCGACGCGTTTTTGAATGCTCTGCCTTTGATAAATTATTTCCCCGTTTTTAGGCGCGTGTTTCTCATTTTTTATGGGATTCCTATTTTACGTATCGGCGTTTTCAGGTTCGATTTATGGCGTTATGATTCGTCGCGTTTTACGAATCGTTGTTAGGTTCTTTTTTTAGTATAGTGTGTTTCATTTTCTGGAAGGTTAGTTCATTCCTGCCTTGTTTGAATCGTTTTTTGAGAAGATTTTTATATAGGTACTTTTCTTAAAATCGTTTTTCGGCAAGGTGTGACACATTTTTTGACATACCTTTGCCAAGTTTTGATTGATTGGGGGTTTTGAAGCTAACGCGATTTCTCTTAATAAATGTGTATTTAGTTTAATTTATTTAATACATAGTTTAAAGATGGAAACCCTTTTGAGTTTTAGATGGCTTAAAAAAGCAAGAGTGTCTACCGAAGGATAATTCGGCAATAAATTGGACTGTTCGAAGATATTATGAATTTACTGAACACAGCTTCAAATTTACACAATTTCACAATTTCAAGCTTACGGGACAGAATACCCGCGACAGAATTGTTAACAATAATAATAATTCAGATGCCAGCTACGCCCCTTTTTTCTCAACTTTTGAAATACTGGTCTTTACATTTCAAAAATTGTGGGTCTTTCTTATAAGAGTATTTTTTAATGCGACCATCAATTTATGAAGCTCACAAGAGCTATATGTTCCCAAGTTTGAAATTAAAGCAAATTTAAAATCCGAGACTCAGAAAAACTATATACGTTTTAGCTACTAAAGTAAGAGGCAGTCCGCCATTTTTAGTGCCCAGTCTACATTTTCGAACCCACAATGGCGAAACTTTCCATACAAAATTGCATATTGTGACCTACAAAATATTTAGTGTGGAGGTTGAAAATGATTATTGTTAGTCCCAGTAAGAAACTGCGGCTGACATTTGACCGACTTCGCATTCCATACAAATAATGAAGAACGTTGTAGCGGTGCATTTTACACCGATTATGGGGGAAACTTTCGAGATTAAAAGGTCGAAAAAAAGAATGTGAGCACTTTCTCCGAAAAGGACTTAACTTACCTGCAGAACCAAGGTGCCAACGGTTTAAAGTCATCTATTTCAAAAAACTCAAAGTTGTATTTTAGAATAGTTTTAACTAAATCAATTTTATTAAATAATGGAAATACTATAGTTTGACAAATCATCCTTCACGAGAAATATTGAGTGAGTTGCGTACCTATAACTAATGAGAATTTTCTTCCATGTAAGGCTTTCACCATAAATCCAGAGAAAACCCGTTTCGAATTTTTCACAAAAGTATGAAAGTGTGTCGAATTCTCCGCACAAGGCACACCATTGAAATAAATTCATTTATCAACACCACAAAGTTTGAACATCGCAAACAATATTTTTTTTTTATTTTAATTCATCAAAGGATTAAATATACTTTGCCCAATAGAATTTTCCGCTATTTGATTTAACCCTTTGGGCTTATGCAAAGCAAACCGATATTTCAAAGGCGAACGTCTAACAAACCGAACGAATTTCTAATTTTCCTAAATAAATATTTACCTAGCCGCCATCAGTGTAGAGCAAGAAATGCGTCCCCGATTGAAAGTTCAGTCGGTAAATAACCCGGAGTCCCAAAAGGAAAAACGTTAACGAATACGCATACTCCCGAAATTTTACTTTCTAATTTCTACATAGAACAAAAAGAAGCGTCGATGGGATGGCTCTGATTAATAACCGCGTGGACGTTCATTAGGCCTCAAATAAAATTCCACCCTACTAATGGGATTTTAATGCTAATGACGGAGCATCACTTCGACGTAGGTCGCGCGGATGATTCACGGAGGCTCCATACTATCCGCTTTGAAAATCCTTTCAGCTCGATTGCCTGATAATTGTTCCCACTAATGCGGGTGCGAGATGCAGCATCTTTTCTGTTCTCTGATTAGATGGACGATAGGTGAACAGGTAGATCCAGTTACAAAACAGCGCGCCTAATCTCATACGTATACCCGGAAACACTTTGCTCTAAATCTCTGTAAAACCAAAATGACAAGTGCACCAACCCGTGGCGCAGTTCAATGACTTGCATTCACCTCTAACCGAACAGCGCACTGAAACTCCGCATGGCGTTCGATGGCGTCTATGGCGCGCATACGATCCGCAGAGAGCAATCGCACTTAACATCGCTGCAAGATCATTAATTTGTAAATCGTGATTCCCGGCACAGCTAGCTACTAACTGTGTTACCATTTTGGGCAGGAGGGCAATCAGCGCATACATTGCCCGCAGAGGTGGCGATAGATATCTTTACCGAGTATTGTCACGTTCTGCCAATTGAAGGATCAATTTAACCGCTCCTCCGGCGACGATCCCCCATGACCAACACTACGAGTATATGTTATTAAATGTGTCACAGCACACATACGGAAAGATTGTGGGCCCCATTAGGCTCGTTACGGATGCTTAAAATGCAAGAAACGAAGCATCGGAAAGCGAACCAGATACGGCTACGTAATTCCTTTCAAAATATTGAAAGATATCGAACAAGTACTTGTCCTGCGATGTCACTTGCGATGCACGCCTGACATCCAAATTAGCATACGGCAACATGGCAAACCCAGCGAACAGGTATATGTTAAAGGGAGGCGCTGCGACGCCGCATATATGTACATGTAAGTGAACAACAACAAGCGTTCAGCAATCTGTGGTTCCATTCGATTTTGGGCTTGAGAATCTGAATGGAAACGGAAAGATCGATCGTTTGCCCGGCAACATGTCACTTGTGAGCGGCGCGCGGCGGCGACGGAACACTGCGCCTGCGGAAGCATGGGTTCGAGTGATTTGAATAAAACGCAGGCTGCCGCGCGTTGCGATTTCCTGTCCACTTGACTGTGGCTGTGTGTACCCGAACGAGGTAGTAACGTATTTGCAAATGACAGAATTGCATCAATTGAATTTAAATTAGATTTCCTAGTCGCCAGTAGAACGCGTGTATCTGGGAGATGTGCAGGAATAATGAACAAAAGTATTGAATGGCTAAAAGGAATTTACGACCATCGACAGGAAGATGTCGTCCGTATCAGACTAGTTTCGTTTTTACAACTTTTTTCCTTATGGTTCAAGTAGTTCGGACTTGTCTAATTAAATCATTCCAAGATTCCACTTATGACTGCTGTTATGCGCAGCTGTATGGCTGTCCTGACTGGGGATATAACTAAAGAGAATGCATTCCAATAGTGATGGTCTTTCTCCAAATAGGGATTCCATCTGAGCAATTTCAAGGGACGCCTTTTACGCTTAAGCTTTGCTACCACTTTGTATACAAATGTGTCCAATTCAACGACGCAAAAAATAGTCCAAATGAAACTTTGAATTACCTCTACAGACGGAAAGTGCCTTTCAATATTGTCTCGACTTAAAAACAGTCCATATATTTGGAAACAAGCCAGTCTTAGCAACAGCAGACTCAATAACAACTCAATTTATGGTATAGTTTCTGTATTCGAGTTCGGATTCTGTAAAAAAAGCTCTTTTAAAGAACAGTTCTAACGAAAACCGAGCTCCTTTGGCTTTCTGCTTCATACTCGCAAACTGTAAAGAAGAAGCAGTGAAGTTTAAAGTAAATACAAGGGCTTAAGTGAAATGCCTTTCGTTTTCGAAGTTATACATTTCCAACTTTTAGAATCCCTCTTCAGATTTTCGCATGCTATGTTGACACGGACAAGTGACAGCCTGTTTATCCTTTTTTAAGGTTCCGTATCCATAGGGAAAAAATGGAACCGCTACGATGTATGTCCGTCTGTCCGAACCCACCACACAAATTTTGTTCCTAGGTCTATCTCAGAAACAAGCCGACGTAGAAGGCTGAAGTTTTCACACAACATCGGTATAAGCTGTAGTTAAACGGCAAACGGAGTGATACATCGACTGGTTTTAGAGTAATTTGGTGGAAAAAAAATGTTCATTCGCAAAAATAAATGTTTATTACTTTATTTACTAAAAAAAATGGATAAACCTTTTTTGTAAATCATGCTCCTAACTATATAAGTGCTGACGACTGTTATGCCGAAAAGTTAATGTTTTACAAGATATTTAGGTACAGAAAAACAGTCAATCACTATATAAAGTACGATCCTTTTAACCATTTTCATTCGTTGTGTGTTCTCTTAATCGATTCCTATTGAAAAATGCAATGCATTTGAGCGTTAGAGCGTGTTCTCTACTCTTAGTACGAAACCTTCGGTGCGCGAGTGATACTCGCACTTGGCCGGTTTTTTTATTTTTTTATCTTTAATCTGCAGGATTTGAACCGAAACCAAAATACGTTGAAGTAATGAACGAACTTAATATCAAAAGCAAAGATCCGTTTGCTAGAAACTGCAAGGACAGAATATCAAGGTTGAAGACTGACGCAAAGTTGTGTTTTTATTATATAGGTAACTACTGGGAACGCAGTAGCTATGAACTTTGGCAAGCATTCCCAACTGAAGTCTTTATTGTATAAAATACTATACATCAAAGACTGTATTGGATCATCTGCGCTATAAATCAGAACGAAAACATAAAGGATGAACCAATCTCAGCCATTGGTAACACATACAAAACAGGTACAAAACACTTCTTGGAGGTCAATGGCGAAAGTAACTTATTAAAACAAGTAAAAGTGTTATCATCGGCCAGGCCGATGCTTTGATACCCTCCACTGCATACAAGTCATGCAAAGTTTAAGGCATGTGAGGTAGTACGTAATTACATTGAACAACAGACAGAGAGACACATGGGCCTAATTTTGATTTTGTATGGGAGGTACCAGAACTATACTTGACCGACATAGCCCATTTTTAATACCAATCTAAAGACAATAAAAATAAGTCCTCTCACGAAATGTCACTTGCCTAGGTATAGGTAGATTCTTTTTGAGGCTATCGTGCTTTCAACATGTGTTTTCTAATATTGGTTTTGTATGGGAGGTACCAGAACTACTTCAGCGACATAGCCCATTTTCAATACCAACCTGACGACGATAAAAATAAGTCCTTTCACCAACATTCAATCGCCTGTGTCAATTCCTTTGGGCGCTATCGTGCTTTCAACAGACAGACGAACAGACAGACAGACAGACGGGCATGGCTAAATCGATTCAGAATGTGAACCTGATTCAGAATATATATACTTTATGAGGTCTCGGTGACTCCTTCTTGGCGTTACAAATGCAATGACAAAGTGAATATTCCTTTAAAATCTTTTTGGGGTCGGAAACCGCTCAGGCATATTTTTTTATCTCCCATAATTCTGTCTTCTTGATTTAGACCTCGTCGAGGTAAATAATGTTGCAGTCTTCAAAACGGAAAAATCATCTTTTTGTCTTTCTTGGGCAACAAATCGGGAGCAACCAGCAGGGGATACTATATTCGCCCCGACAATGGCTTTCCCAACATTAAAATGCAACCCTACAGTTAGCAGAATCCTGGCATCTATATTTGTTTATTGGTAAAGGGATTTTGGAAAGTGTGGAGTCTTTGCGTAAGCTGCCAGACTGAAGTTGATTATTGGTGCGGCCGAAAGTCTTTCTTTTTGATACGTCACCATCGATAAGTTAGGATTTTTGGGACCACCTTACAGGGTAAGTGGGAAGTCCGGATCAATATGTAGACACGTTTTAATGTAGGCAACTCCTCACAGGGTCACAGGAGTCTTTGCCCAGAGATCGAAACGGAGAACAAGCTTAACTCATACACAGCATATAGTAAACGGCAACTGACCATCGTAACTCTTTTCAATCAGTTAATGATTTCTGTGAGAAGAGCTGGTCCATACCGCATACAGTTCAGATGGGTTTTCATTGATTACACATTTTTGACAATCGACCTTGAACCCGGTAGCCCTACACCTGCAACGAGTGCGTATAGACGGGACCTTAAAAATGAAGATGGTGACGAGCTTAGAAAAAAAAAACCATTGGAACTTATGAAGATGGCCTTCATCAATCACCTTAACATGACGCAATCCCAGAAGAAGAACCTATTCAAATTATTTTCCCGCATCTCATAGGTGCGCCACTTAAGCCATAAAGTAGCAGCACAACCGCCGAGCCAGTTAAACAGACAGCATTATTTACAAAAATTAAGTGAGTTTTATTAACTTATAGCGTGATTAAGAAAATAATTTAATAATTGTTATGCAACTATCATGCAATTGCCATGAAAACGTTCACTTAGCCCGGCGTAGAGTTCTGCCACACAAGACGCTTGCCGAGCGCCGCATGTGCTCCGATTTGAGAACGAAACAAGAGTGTGCATCTAACTGTGGCACTGCTTCGGCGTCTGCATGCCACATCGGCTATACTTTGTGGCAAAATTATGTTGCATCTCTCCCAAGTCTTCACGACCGACATGCGGTGGCTGGCGGACCTTGACGATCACACACGAATCGCTGCCTTAATTAGACAATTCCTTAGCGATGTAGACGTCAAGTACATGGGCGTGATGATGCGATGCTGACATCACCTCAGCCAGCCATAGCTGGCGACAAACATCCCGTACCTAGTGCGAAACTCACGAACTACGGCTCCAGCTCCGCAGACGGGACTCAAATGTTGCCTCGAGGTAATTAAAAGATGTAGGTACGTGCATAATATAATGCAAGCACATTTCGCATATCTGTCACAACAAGACGTCCGCCATAGTGGACAAAGTGGACAGAGCTGACAGCGCGCAATGTTATGACCAATGCTATCCTGCGCTTTCGGACAAAGGAGCAGCAGCAGCAGAAGCCCACGCGACAAAAAACTATACGGAATCCACCTGTGCTCATGGAGCATCGTTAAACAATTTCGTGTTCACTATCGTAGTTGGCATAACAAAAAAGGAAGCGAACCGCAGCAGAAGGAGCACAAAAGCAAATTTCTCTGTGTGTGTGCGTTGGAACAAAAACCAGTAGTCATTGCGAGGGACTACTGGGCAATTGGACTGTTGCCAGAAGGCCGCCACGCTATGAAGGCAGCGCGGCGACGACGACGACATTGACCAGCAGCATTCTGCAAAAATGTCAGAACAGGAAAAACCTTTTAAGCCTCCACGTCCACGCTCCACACAACACAATCGCATAAGCGGGAATAGAGACAGAGGCCGCAGAGGGAGAGAAATTAAAAACCCTTCGGCCCGCTGATTTACCGAGTGGAAAATGATTAATGAGCCGCATACAATTCGCATTACACGAAGGAGCGTTTAGCTTGATGTGTGTAACTGCCACCGCCTTAATTACAGCTCATGTAACCCACAGTAATATCTTGGGCACTTGTTTCAATTGCACGGGACGCTATCTGTTTGAGTGCTGTCTTCGGAAGCATTTCAGATTTTGTGTGTCTCTTTGGATTGGCATAGTGGCAGCATTTGATGAGGCAAATGCCGATTTGTGCTCGCCATCGCCATCGCCATATAGTTGACAGTATTCGCAGGCGTAGATCGAGATAAGCGCTGCTCCTCAGCGCGTGATTGACGTTGCGCAAGATTGCTGTAAAGATCCTCGACTGAGTAGACATGCAAAGGGTGTTGGTATAGGTACCTGCCGCTGGTTCGATTGCGGTTCTTTGATGCTGTCGAAGGAGATGCAAAGTCCCATTTATGTGACCTGACAGAGTTTGGTCATAGTTTTGTCAATCTGACAGTGAATAGTGTCAACAAAGAAGAATGACTTAAGGAAGAGAAATTGTGAGGAACCTGCAAGTACATTTAAGGATCGCACTGAATCTTGACCTACTGCAAGAAAACAAAAATGAAATACCTAACGCTATAGGTCCGTCCCGGCTTTCTAGTGTAAGTATGAGACCTGAAGGTGTAATTTGTATTTAATTTTTCAGGAATTAAATTTTAGACCTCAGTAGTTCGACGCACTAACCACTGAGCCACTGCGCCCACTAACATCTTCAGGTCTACATAAAATTGAAAGGTTTCAAAGACGCACTAAAATGGACTACGGAAAGTTAAAAAAAAGGTCCCACTTTCGCTCTTATAGAGGACCGACATCTAGGGAACGATTGTGGTTAAGGTTACCACACAAGAAAACCAAAAGGGCTAAGATCAAATTGAATGAATCAGAGAAGCATAGCCCCTATAAAATATAGCAATCTGTGCAGAGGGATACAGTGAAAAACCAAAGCCAACGAAGCTATTCTCCCAAAACGTTACAGTAAGAAAAGGGTACCATCATCCGAAAAACTTGGCAAGCACGTCTTAAGTCCAAGTCCAAGTAGCGGTAGAGCCTAAGGGCATGGCGACACTGAGGCCAACCTGGGTCGGCATTCTGTAAGGCGAAACGTTTAAACGTTTCTGTGTGCACGAAGAAATTTGCTTGCACTAGCAAATCATTCGTGCGCACCGAAACGTCTGATCGTTTCGTTTCTTATAGTTCTTATAGAATCTGACCCCTGGTTGTATATGGTCTGCAAACCAACCAATGCAGACGAAGCTCAGACTATGGCACAAGAATTCAGAGCTCGCCTGGTTGGTGGGCGAAATTCAAGGTAACATGATTTAATCAAACCAAACTCACAACTTTTGGATAAGGACTTGGGATGCTGCCAGACATAAGAGAAAGGTCAGCTTATGAAGATGATGATTAGCTCATTGAATTGAATTCACCAACGATTTGGCAGACTGCCCGTGCAGTTAGTTACAGTAACCATCACTGGCAGGGGGCTCAACCGCGGCGTTGCCATAAGTGCAGATTTGTCTGCATTCTGCAGACTTTCAACCTAGCTGCAGACTTTGAACAACCCGAAATCTCCAGAAATCTGCGCTTCAGATTTTGTCTGCGTTCGCAATGTTCTTTCTAAAAAATAATTTCAACATTTTTTGAATACACGCTTCTATCCAAATATGAATAGAAAATATCTACCATCGATCAAAGCGGATCTGCAAATGCTTAATGCAGAGAGAAATGACACCCTAGCAAAGGCTGGTTAAACTGTGTGGAAAACGATCATATGCCAAGCATGGCAGTATAAACCAGTTTGCGACGCTCCCAAAATTTTATAAACTTCTAGGTACACATCCTAATAAAAGACATATCGCACAAACCGCTTTTACCTCCAGAAACCCAACTTCGCGGTCCCTACGTATAGTAATTTTTGTACCTATAAATTAAGTAAAGTGTAAATGTAAAATCTATTGAAAACTTAAATGAAAGGCGAGTTAAATAAGATCTTAGACAGAAGATCGGTTATGGGGAACACAAGTCAGTATTTTATATGGTAAGTTGCAGACTTGAAACCCTCCAGTAAAACTCAAATTGAACAGCCAGAGTTTTTGTTTTTAGTCCCGTATGAAATAGAAGATACGAATGATTTGGCTCTTAAAACCAAAGTCTACCAAATATCTACATCTCATTCGAACATAAAAATTGGGCGCGCGTCTGTCATAAACAAGTACGGCACCATTTTGAGATTTGTAAATTCTGAGGGAAAGAGAGTTTATGTTCAATATTCCTTCGAATATGGATAACTCGTTTACGTCTATATTAGCGATAGGGCCAATTCTCGTTCTGTGAAAAAGTGAAACGAATTATGTTTTCACCCTTTCACCGCAATTTCGATTCTCGTTCTACGAAAGTGTGAAACCAAACACCAAAAGTTTTCATAGGAATCATTTTTTTTGCACGTTCTCATTTTCAAGTGAATGTTTTTAGTGAGAGATTGAAAATTGAGAACCTGATGTCGTACAAAACAGTGAGCGATATTAAATTCACCACGATATTTTCCCTTATTGAACGAGAATCGCTTTTGAATCGAAAAAATGAAAGCTGTGTATGAAAGCGAATGTGAAAACGATTTATTCGATTCACTCTTTCAGAGAACCAGAATTGACCCCCAGGGGTGTTAAACTCAAACCCATACAGCCTTATTTATTAGAATTTCCTATACGTTAATGCAGTGTATAAGTATTTATACAGCCTTTATACACCCTTCCAAAAATTCTTATTTATAAAACATTTTTCCATGCATACTAGTTATACAGGGCTTGCGTCAAAAAAGGTACTGAAAAGGAGAAATCTATTACATTTATCTGACCGAAAAGATAAAAAAAAAACTAAGCAGCTTGTGAGAAATGCAAAATTCAAATACAAATAGGAAAAGGAATTAAAAAATTGAAAAGTGAAAAGAAAAAGAATGATTTGGGACTCCTAAGAAACGGTAGTCTTATACAAATTAAAACAAATTTTTTAAAACAATTTGAAATATCTCATTTCTGCACATATTTCTTATCTAGGACATTTGTACGAGTAGAATCTTGAAAATTGAAAATAAAAATGTCGATACAATCTATCCAATTTATTTTTGATTTCATTTAAAATAAAATGTGACAGATCTTTTAAGTCAAAATGACATTTCGATACTATTCCACCTCTATATGAGCTCTAAACAACATCCAAGCGCGTTTAACTTATATTTACAAGCTCTTTACAACGTCGAAAATTTGTTATAAATAAGGTTTTTGCGCTTAGAGGCATTTTAAAGGGTGCATAACTTTATACAATCTTTATAATACGTTTGTAAATAAGGTAAACAAAAGTAAACAAAAAATGATTTTTTTTGGTGTAAGGCCTAAATATTATTTTGAGGATCCAGAAACTTGACTTCTTTGTCCAAAAGTAATTGCAATGAAACATACATGAAAATAAAGCATTATTGCATTGATGTCGCGGGCCGATCATGGACCTCTCATCGATGGGATTCGACCAACAACAGCTCAAGGATACAGACGTGTCCAATACAATACAACCGTTATTAATTTCTTAAAATAAGTCTAAAACAGTGATATATAAAGTGTTATTTTATTGCTACTAAAAACAGTTCACTAGCTAAAAACCACAAGTAAATTAATCAGTTTACTTATGTTTTTTTGTTCATAAGTATCTTACAAATTTAGAGTACAAGATTATTAAAGGTGACATTTCATTGTGTCACAAAAATATTTCTTCATTTTAATTTGTAAACCACGTACACTCAGAAATAAAAAAAAACAACATAATTCCAACAATTTTCGTTGGTTAAAATTAACCCAACTGTACCTAGAAATGTTTCATTTAAGTACGCCTGTGTTGGCAATGATGTAAGAAAATACGTATGGAGAGCATATTATTCTTACGCTGAATGACTTTACGGTTGACAACAGAAAAACGAGTCATAAATAATAGTTGAAACAAGAACTTTCAGCTTACAATTTTCGAAAAACTCGATATTCTTCGCCTAACAATCTTTCCTTTTATTTAGTGGTTGGACAGTGTTATTATATCTAATTGTTTCTTCTTATAAAATTCCAGGGAAAAAAATGTCTTCTACACGAAAAAATAAAAACAAATTAAAATAGAATAAAGCTGGAGTAGGTTTTTATTTTTTGGAAAATGTGGCGAAATTTATGCAACAATTTCTAAATAAATCCCATATTTTTAGAGATTGTCGCAACTGATTAAGAAAAAAAAATTGCAATGGAAAAAGCAACACTGCACTTGGCAATGACAGATGTCACGGAGGGCTTTAAAAATTTAAGGAATTTTTGCGCATTCGATTTAGATGCTTTGTTAGTACGTTGAAAAAACTTTAATTTAAGAGCCTCGTAAGCTAAGATTACTTAACGGCCTAAGGATCTAAGTTGATCACATTTTTGGAAAAAAAAAAAAAAAAACCTTTAAAACAAACATGACACATATGACAAATTGAACCGCTTCTGGAGCTTATGTGATATATATTTTTGTTGGCATATCTCATAAGTATGTTTTGAGCGTTAAAAGCTTAACTATAGTTTACAAATATCTCTAGAGTAAGTGAAAGTCGATTCTGATGCATTCATCTGCCCCAGACGCTAACAACTTAAGGTCCATCGTCCATGTACAGTAACTTCTTCTAAGGGAAAGGCAGCCTGGAGCAGGTAGCTGAAAAAAGGCGGATACATACAAATCGTGTCAGTGGAAGCATTAATAACTCATTTTTATCAAGAAAACCTTATTTATATGATTGAAGCCGTTTATTTAATTTTCTAAAGTGATAAATATTTTCCATAAAATCTACCGCAAATATCAAACATTTGACGCGTACAACCGCACTGCACTCGTGCGCACTTAACACCCAACATTATCCCCATAACATCTCGTAAAAACTGATCATAGAAGGCCGCCTTTTAGAGTGTGCAGGCAAGCCCTCTGGCTAAAAATGTAAATCTCAAAATTACCCAAATGGACACGTCTCACAACGGAGCTTGTTGCAGCCCCGTCCCATTACGCAACAACAACGTGTGGATATTAGCAAATCATTTTTCAGCCAATACAAACGGGCGGCATTAGCATCGAAAGCCTACAATTAAGAGCCACAAATTTAACACCGAAAACGTGAACAGAGTTTCGTTTACATTTTTCGCAATTTATATGTCATGTGGTAAGGCCCCCGACACACTTTAATTCAATATACCTTGCAAGGCGAATTATATCGTGCAGGGTGCAGGTAGTGTGTGTGGTTGCGTGGCTCCAAAAGGAGCCCTCCGCATGCATGGACGATGGACTCTGTGTATAGTTTGGTTTTCTCTACCCCAAGATGTGCAGTGCACTCTCCAGCAGACATTGTCGAACTTTGTGTGAAATTATCTCTGCGAGAAATCGGTTGTTTTTCTTTTCTCTGGTTCTTCTCGGAAATTGTGTTTTTTGTTAATTAAAAGATTACCCTCTTGGGTTGGATTCTGTTTTGGGTTTTGTTTTTGACACATGACAAACGATGGAATTTCTTTGATGAATAAATTGGAATATTTTGGCGGAAAATGTTTCTAAATAGTTGGTCAAAAGTAAACTACAAACTTAGTTGAAGGTTTTGTAAAAAGCTGGCCAGCTTATCGTACGGCCGCAGGACAAGTTCAACAGCACACTGAGCTGAGGTCCTTTTGACGCGGTACAGTAAATATGCACATAATGCTAGATTACGATGGGTTTGGCAGGACAAAAGGGAGAAGAAAAAGTTAACATCTCTTACGAATGATTGTTATGTGGATGAGGAGCAGAGGTAGCTCTATTTATTTTTACGCGACAGTCTTAAAGTTTCAGCATTGAACATCCGGTGACAATTTACATCAATTAGGAATTTGATTATGAGCCTAATATGCTCTGATTTCCCCACATTTATAGAAAGGATCAAGCTGAAAACGATAGTTTTTAGAGCTCCAACAACTCTGTCGGAAAGCCACGCATCGCCTCTACCATGAGCGACCCATAAATTGAAAGATGCTAGAAGCAATTTTGAAAATTGTTTAAAATATCCAGTCCCGTAACAATAGTTACTAAGTAATTAAAATATAAGTCCTTTGTTTAATAAGAATTTATTTAAATTTATATAGTATTCGAGTTTTAAGAAGAATGATCGAAAAAATATTTTTCAACAATAGCAATTTGTAATGAAACCTAGATCAATTTACAAAAGGTATATTGTAAAGTGTCCTGTAAATCAATCGTGAGTATTTCAACAGAAAGTTTTATTAAAAGTCGAAAAGAACGAGCTAGGTCAACGAAAGACTTAATGGCGGCCCTAATGTGATCAGCGGTTTACGAGGGATAGGGATAGGGATAGGTCAGCAGAAAAGATTGAGAATCGGGCAGAATGTTTCAACTGACAGCTGAACAGTATTTCGCGAAACTATCCCTCTCACAAGTGCACTTGCTCTTTTACCTAAATGTCAAAAAAGCTTGTAAGAAAAGGAACAAAATTGTATGTGGAGGGGGTTAGGTTTTATTTCGTTAGACGTTTAAAAGTTTAAAATGATGTGCGAGGTACACATTGCAGCAGTAATATTTAGCGTTTTTTAAGAGATTGTGTACAAAAATAATAAAGTTGCTTTTAACAAACAGTAATCTGGTGTTCGATTGGGCTTCTCAGAGCACTTTTCTTTACTATAGGTCAACTATCTATCTATACCTATCTCCCGCCACGTAAAATTTTGTTTGTTTTCCTGCAAGTTCTTCAGGTTTCACTTTGTTCTTTTTTTCGCATTTGACGTTGTCGCGAACTATACCCTTTTGCCTGAATAAGGGAGTTTTCTCAGGAAAAAGTTCTTCTCTTGGATATTTCTTCTGGCGGTCGCGAGAGGTTGAGCAAGCAGAAAAAATAAAATAATTTGTTACATTAATTAATTAAATAATAGAAAAATTATTGAAAATAATAAAAATAAGCTTAATCATATAATTGGAGCTATTTGAGGAATTACAAAATATTTATTTATTAATAATTTTAGTTTGACATTCTAATGTTGAGCATAGTTAAGGTGCAAAATTGTTGTGTTTCCGGGGATCAATCCATGGAGTCTGTTGAAGATGGAGATATATTTAGTAGTTCCGGAAGAAAAGTTCAAGCACAAGTTTTCTGATGCGGCAATTCAACGACAAGCTGTGCAGTCACATCGTTCTAGTCCAAAAATCTGCGTTACTCATTTGAGATGGCTAGAACTAAATATTCAGATAAAACAGACATCTTTGTCCTTAGCCCACCAACTTGAAGTGCGAAACTGGAGGCAGTTAGCCATACGACGAATTTCGTATAAAAACCAACAACAAGTGGAAAAAACTTACTACCGTGAAGTATAACGAATAGCTTTGGCCAAAATATAACAGAGGCCGGATCAACAAACTTATTTTGGTTGTAGACAGGGTTCGGTCTGAACTAAAGCGCTGCCTTTGGATGTGCAGTACAGTAGAGCCCCGGATAGTGACACATCGCTTATTAGCAAGACCTGTTTAATGTCACACTTATGCGAAGTCAGTCGTCTTTTGTGCCCTTTGACACAATCCGTTTGAAGTTACAGCCCGGTTAAAAATAAATAAATAAATGCATATATAAAAACGACAGTGATGGGAGGGTTGACTTATTCCGGCCGTCTCCAGTAATCGGCCACATGTCAAGAAATTGTTGTCGTACTTCTCTGGCTCGAATCTTAAAAGGAAATGTGATCTCTCTGTTTTTGTTGGCCGAATACAGGGAAATATGCGTTTTTCATTAAAACGAAGAAAAACATTGTTTTACATTGAAATATTATTGTTTTATTTTTTTCATCTCTTAATAAAAATCAAATCACCAATTATTTAAAAACAAAAAAACAGATCAAAAACTTTACAATTCAAGCTTCAATGACAAGTTTTGGTGCTGGCAACTGGCAATTTTACCAATTTTAAAACAGATCAAAAACTTTACAATTCAAGCCTCAATGACAAGTTTTGGTGCTGGCAATTGGCAACTCTACCAATTGTCAGAAGTTCGCGAGAGGTGGTGCAGTGAAAAAAAAACCTTAAGTTGGAATTTGGGTTCATTCGGGAGTAGCCCGACACTAATGAAATTTTCGATAGGGCTTATTCAGATTCGCTTCAGATTTGAGATTTCGTGTGTCTAATCGAGCATAAAAACGTCACTTCTCACTTGCTCTTTTTTGTGTTGATATTTGTGCGATTTGAATATCACTGGTTAATTTGTTTATGGAAACATTCAAAATGCTCGCCCAGATTGATTTCATTTGTACATAAATAATAAACGAAAAATAGATCAACCCGATGCAATTCGTTTCATTTCAGTTGAAAAATTTCACGAAAACGTAAACAAACTGTCAAACTAAAACGTACTTGTATTGGTAAATCTGAACCAAATCTGAGAAAAACAAATTCGCAAAAGTGTTCTTAAAACTGAAAAAGACAGCTTTTTTATTACCAAACCAACATAAAAAGTGCTCTGAGAGCAAAAATGTACACTCTGTTTGCGCCCAATCAAAAGCCACATAACTATTGAGCCACTGCGCCTACCACATCCCGGTTAACGTCATATTATGCGGTTCGACTTAACACATGTCCAGTCGTATGACTAAATCGTTATCCTGCCCGTCTTTTCGTCTTTTAGACTGAATTGAAACATCCTTCTGGCAGAAAGCTCGCTTCGTCTTAACCTTTATGTGGAAGGACCCTATAGGTTTAGGTACGCCTTTAATAAATTTTTTTACGTTGTGCTCCAGCTAAAGCAGATGATAGCTAATGCTCCCATAGTTTTGTAGGGATTTCAATTAAAAACTCAGGCAGCTTCTTCGACTTCTGTTTTCATTTGCCTCACAGATCGAGTCCATCTGTTTCATTTGCAAGTGGATTGCACGGAATTTTGAACAGAAAACAAGACGACTGGACCGAAAATGGATTCCGGGAACGTGTTCGCTGAGGTTTTCCTCGCCCTCCTCCCATATCTAATAGGATCCGCATATGAAAGTGCGTGCCTAATTGGTGAAAGTTACCCCCCCAAAACCACTCACTCCGTTTTTTGTTTTTTTATAAAACATTTCCATCGATTCGCCGCTCAGCAGAACCAATTTTTCATAACTCGTCCGCTTTGATCGATTAGCAACCATTTGTATCGCCTACTCCAATCAGAGGAAACCCATTATGTTGCTCATTAGCCCACAATCAAAACACAGTAATCTTAAACTAGTCCGGCACACATATGCCATTCAACGAAATACATGTCGAAACAGCTCTCACTGGTTCCTTTTACTTCTGCTTTGAGTAGGTACTGCTATCATCGCCCCACTTGCACACGACATCAGTTCTCACCTTAGTTGCGCTTGTTGTGAATATTTTGTGTGAGAGCGTGAACTGGAAACAAACCCAAAAAAAAATGTTGAAAACAAATTCCTATATACCCACAGAGTGACCACTTAGCCCGGCCAACATTAATCTCGATGCTGCAGCATAAATCCTTCACAGATCACATGAAACTCAGCATCGGTAGGCCAATGTGGTTTAACTTTCAGCTTCGGACATTCATCTTGCGCGCGTCCATTCACTTTGTGGGCTCTCGGTTTAACGATGTCCGTCTACGTGTGGACAAAAAACATGAACGTGCATCTGGGCGAAAGGAAATGAAGGAAAACAAGAGACCAATTGTATGTACGTATGTTAAAAGCACCTGAAAATATCTGAGAAGATTTAAATCGGATAGTGGCAGCGCAACAAGTGGAAGCGAAACCTCTCGTGTCGTTCATAGGCATTCGGGAGGAGATTTAGGACTTGCAGCAAGGCCTTATAAAACTTGCACAACACACAAGTGTGTAGGCCATTTGTGAATATCTTTTGTATAGGAGTGTATCGTCTTGAAGATGAACTCTTGGTTGTCGGGCATCTCACGTGATGTGAACCTTCTCTTATTCCCGTTTGGAGCTTCTGATATTTGGGCTACCGTATCAAGCTATTGGCAGTTTGAAGACCCATTACATGACTTATGGGCGTATTTTCATATCTGCTATGCACTCGGGTATCTGCTCCTGGTATGTATACGTGTGGGTTTAAATTACAAGTGCGTGCTGTGGTCAGCCGCATTTAATACGGGGCTAGGAGCGTGCAGTCGTATTCTGCGTGCAATAAATCAATCTGTCGGTATATACGTATGGCCAGCATGTCTTAGATAAGAAGTTATCGGGGACTGTTCAATGCTGATCGGGCAGTACCCTCAACTGAACATATTCCCAAACTGAAGATACCTAGCGGTTAAGAGAACATTTGAACAGTGAGACAGTCAAAACTAATTTATGCGAAAAAACATTCTTCACCACTACGTAGGGTCTCCTAAATAATAAATGATTTGTCGGCGAAAAAGGTCCAGGGACAATCACCATTCACAGGTGCAAGTTTGAGATAGATGAAAGGACTTTTTAGTTTGGACTCGGATTATTACAATTTTCAACAGAAACTCTTAGATTTCTTGTTGGTGTGTAGATGTAGTTTAAACAAAAGTAAACTGCGTTTTAATATTTTATTATTTTTATTTATAAAAAATGTTGTTATATATAAAAATTATTGCAAAATTGTTTGTTCGCAAAAATCTTATCTTGCACCGATTTGCAAATTTCCTTAAATTTTATTATTTTTAAATGTAGAAACTTCATAGGGAAGTAAAGAATCTATTTGAAATCTTATATTTCAAATAGATTCTTTAGAGTTCGCTATGGTTTAGCGTATCCTGAACTCAAAGAACTACAAGAGGGAGTTCCACAGAGAAGTGTTCTAGGACCAACCCTGTACTTTCTGTATACTAGTGATATACCAAATACGACTGATACGATGATAGCTACATTCGCAGGCTGCTCTTCTATCAACTGATAGATGCGTGGCTAAAGCAACAGAAAAGCTGCAAAATGCACTTAATGAGATATGTGATTGGGCGCAACGATGGCGAATTAAACCTAACGAGTCAAAGCCCACCCATAATCAATTTTACTATTAATAACCAAATAGTTCCTTATTCAAACACAGCTAAGTAGCTGGGTATGAATCTAGATGCTAAACTCAAATGGAAGGAACATGTGAAAAAGAAAGTAGAAGATATAGAAAACTTTATTGGTTGCTAGGACATAATTCGGAAATGTCCATTGAGAATAAAATTTTATTATATAACCAGATACTGAAGCCTGTTTGGACATATGGTATCCAATTATGGGGTTGTACAAAGAAAACAAATATAAAAATAATACAAACATTCCAAAACAAAGTCCTTCGGGGAATAGTAAATGCCCCATGGTATATTAGAAATAATGACTTGCATCGTGATTTGCTGATTCATCTTTGTAACGGAAGAATTTAAAAAGTATGCAATTCGTCAATGTGCGTCTGCAGATGCATATTAATCGTGAAATAGAAGACGTCTTAAATGTACGAAACAATATTCGTACATTAAGAAAAATTAAACCTCACGACCTTATAATCTAAAAAAAAAAAAGAGAACCCGTATTCAAATTGTAATACCTTCTCAAACACAACTGAACGCTGAAACTAAAATCATTTGTCGATCTTCCTTGGATTGGTCATGATCAAGGAGGTGTTTTTAGTGCGGTTAGAGTCCCACTACTCTGCGTTTCTAACCCCATTGTGTCTCTCGAGATTTTCACCTTCAATAACAAAAAAACAAAATGTATGAAATAAATATGTCCAAGTTTTAGTCTTCCTCTGTTTCAATAATACATTTTTTAAATTTTCCATTTGACAAAATTATGTTTTCGCGGCACTTCATATCTATGGTAACTTTTTTTTCTAATTTCGGTAGCTAATTTTTTTTTGTAAGTGGCAACCGTGGTTGGAAAGCAAACAGTATATGAAAGTAACGATGAAATCTGTGTAGTTGCTTCCGTTTTTGTGTCCATATTTGGGCATGATTTTGTAGAGTGTAGTTTGCTATGCATACACGTGACTCGTGGCGGTCGTATGCCAGAAATCATATTTAAATTATAGCGCCAGCAGATTATCTTTCGAATAAAGTAAATTTAATGTCAATTCAAAAAAATCATCTTCGTTTTATTCCATTTCAAAGTCCTATACCTACCTCTAAAAAAACACCCTTGATATAGATTTGATCTATTCAAAGAAACCCGTTTTGGAAGAGATTCATGTTAAAGTCTTTTCAAAAACACCACTTATAGGGGTGTCGTAAGTTCGGCTTCAAAGTTATTCCTTGTAAGGGTGAAAATTCAATAAGACCGGAAAAAAATTTCATCATGAAGTTAACCTCTAGTTAATCTAGGTAAAAACCCAGTAGGTTATTAAGGTAATGCCTCTGAATTTTTAAAATGCTGTTGCCACTTTGCTTTTTAGTCTATTTTTGCGCATAAAAAACTTTGCATTGTTTGTTTAAGAACCTCATTTACATTTATACAAATGGACTAACATTTTCACCCAACAAAATTTCATGGAAAATACTTCAAACATCTTCATTGGATGAGCCATATCCGCCTTTACCGTGAGGATGAGTTGCAAGTGCGATCGACGGTGTTTTGTAATATGTACCGCATTTGTTTACATCTTCCCCTGATCACTTGGTGTAGCCAGTTTTATTTTGGTACGTCCGAGATAAAAGAGACAAACAAACAGAAAGAACCAAACATTCGTTTAATCTACTACACAAATACAAAAATAGATTAGGTACTAGCGCACCAAGTGCATCTGAATCTCAATTCCGAATCCCCATCGTAATCCAGAGCGCAGACCCACCAAACAACGGAGTAACTTCAAATCCGGTAGATGTTTATGCTCGTAAACCCTACCCTCTCATGATCAACATCATCATTCATGTGAAATCATTGCATCATCTTCCGAAATCTTGTCTGTCCGAGACCGTACAGATAAAACGAAGAAAGAGTTATTTTATCTGGCTGCCATATCAGACGGAACCATTCTTTGTGCACTATCCGCTGTTGTACCTTGTACAGACCATCGGATCCAGTAAAACCTGTCCCCCTTCCAACTAACTATCTAAGAGAACGATTCCAGTTTCCAGAGCACCTGCACCCGAATGCACTGAGCACTGCATAAAACTTAGCACCACTCAAGAGCAACAAGTCTTCCGTTTGAGTGAAACGGCGAGCCATCACTCAAACTCAGTTGAGTGCGACTTGCTTGGCAAAAGCAAAGCAAAGCAGTCGTTTCGTTGGAGACTAAACTGGAGATCGTAGCGAGTCCGACTCAAAGCGATCTCTCAGTTCGCCTTTGACTTCTTGTTGGATAGTCCGTGGAACTTGTGACGGTACATTGAAAAATCGCGTGTGCCGGCAAACTCGGCGCGTTCGCGTTCTCGTCTTGTGCGCGCTACTGAGGGAGTACCACTCTCCGTGGATTTATGCAGAAATCAGCGCTGTCCCGAGGGCGCTGCACAATTTTGCATTTCTAAATTATTGCCACTCATTATCTGCGGCAAACAATCGCGTTCGAAATTTCTGCGTCGCGGCGTCGTGCATTTCCTCGTTCAATAAATTCAGCGAAGAGTCGTCGCTCGGCCAATTCACTGTGCATGTCTGTGGATACTTAAGTTGCCGGCGCACACGCGGATCCCCTTGAAATGTCGACAAGAACGTTCGTCGTCGGTCCGTATAGCAGCCCTCAAGATCAGCCGTGTCCTGGCCATGCCGCTTTCGGGAGGCAACAAAATTAATTTAAATAAATTATATTGAATTGTTAACGAATGCGAATGTGTTGCTCGGGTTACGTTTATTAATTAACGTGCATTACGGATACAAAGTCGTAGGTGTATCGCATCCTTTTGAGAATATCTGCACAGTACGCGTGTGTGTGTGAATCTGTGCGCGATTTCTCAGAGGGATAATTAAGTTTGCCAGTGAATAGTGAATACGAATAGCCCGTGTGCATATACATACTAGTTCTCATTACCTTTGGATTACCTTTGGATTACCTGCTACTTGTTGCGGATTATAAAACATCGATAGCTGCCGCCATGGAACAGGAACTAAACAGGTATGTACGAGTGCACATAATCACGCGAAGCAATATATGCACAGAGCCGCATAGCCCATCAAGGGTTCGAGGTGGTTTAATCTAAAACGCGATATGCATAAGCTGACGCCGACTGCTGACTCGACTGAGGTATATGAAATTTATTGCCATCCTTGAGAGGGCGATCAACCGAACGAGGGGCACGAGGCACCGAACATGTAGCTCATGGTCGGAGAGCGACCATACCACCGCCACCGCTCCCGCCAATAGGTGGTTCAACGGCTCATGGGCTCGCTCCTCCGTTCCGGCGAGAGCTGTTTACTTTGTGCCCACAATGCAGTCATAACTGCAAAATAATAATAACCATAACGATAGTAACAATCATAATCATAACATTGTGATGAAGGAGGTTCGAAAAATGTGCAGCTCGTCGGCTTAGAAGGCTGTTCTTTGTGGGACACGTATATGTTATATACCTATGCCTACCTCAAGCTGCACACTGCTGGCGATGTCATGGCGGCAGTGATGGGCGCTGGCTGCAGATTGCCCAAGAGGTTGAGTACGTGGGCTGAGAGATGTCTTCAATTGAACATTGATTTGACGTACAGGAAAAATGTATTCTACGTGACTGCCGTCGTGGAAATGCTTTGTAGTTTGCACGCCGCGGTGGTGCAGTTTCGGGAGGGAAAAGGTGTTTTACATCTCAAACTTGATAATATGATATATGACAAGAAGTTTTGAATTCAATTCTGATGGGCTACTACGACTTGTATCAGTTTACGGACTTAACTTTATTATTTATTTATGAATTATTAATCAGGCGGGAACAGATTCGCTAGTGCTGAGTTTCAGATATTTCTTTTCTCTGAAGTCGGATGTGTTTAGCCTATACCTTGCATCGAATGTCGAGTCCCACTGAATGTCTAAATTATCTCGTAATTTTAACGACCAACAACCAGCTATTAATGTTTCATTTGTGTCAGACAGCGCGCTATAACTAGTTTTAGGAGATATTTAGTCGAGGGTCTTCCTCCTTGATTTTACGACTTAAATATGTTGTGCGCGGATCAGTGCCCGAAGCTATTTCCTATTATGTAAATTTTGAAGTCTTACCTAGCTTGGGAGTTTCCGTTATCGAAGCGTTGCTTCTTCTGATGGTCTCACCCTAATTTCATGGAATGTGGAATGCACTCGTGATCGTACAAGTTGTTAGGTAGCGCGGTGAATCGAAAATGAACCCCTCTTTGGTGGCTGGTTGCAGTGATGCCAGACTTTTCGGACTGAATTGAAAAGTGCCCCTTTTGCCCATGCCGACGTTAAAAAACAACAAAATACAGTAGTTTTTCTTGTTCTGAGAGATAAAAAAAAGCCCTTTTTCGCCCTTTTAGCTCATTTTGAAAGGAAAAATGTCCACGAAATGGTTACTTACCCACGATCTGGCATCACTGGCTCTTTGTTTGTTTCCCTATTTAATTCCTTTGAAAAGTAATAAATGCTGGAAGGAACTACTTTAGAATAGAGAAGAGATTTTCTAGAGCCACCACCGATCTTCTCGATGAACTTGAGAGTGGAGACTTACCCCGCGGGGCTCCATCTGGTGCATAGTGACCCTGGAGTCGGCTGCTGTGCAAATACTTGCAGTCGACTTACCATGCTTTTGGGACCGGCTTCAATTAGAGTATAGGCCTAATTTGGGCTGTAGTCGAACGGCTTCAAGGCTACGAGGAAGTTGTCAGGGGTCCGGTGCTGGTGTCTTCGGGGAAAATCGACAACGCAATAGGTACTGCACTCAGTGTTGCCGGAGAGATATATTATAAGGTAGTACTGCAGCCAAAAATGGGGAGTATTTTGAAAAAAATAGTAGCACAGACATTTTTAAATCTTAAAAAATAAATGTGAGCACAAAAATTTTTTTTAACTTTATTTAAAAAAAAAATCGGTTCAAAAAAAACAAATCATAAATAAATAAATTATTAATTCTAATAGTTAACAAAAGTAAGTAAATCTGTCTTACGGCAGATAGCTTTCTGATTTTTTATGTCTTTCTATTTATGCTGTTGTTTGTAAGTTTCATATTACAAGACGAATAGAATGGCTTTTTGTCGATTTCCTTAAGAAACGCAAAATCACTCAATCATCCTTTTTTTTTGAAGATGTGGTAGGTCTATCAACTTCATCAGCTTCAGAAATACCTAAAAATATTGCAAGTAACAGAAAATCGGCCGAAGTTGGAGGTCTCAGTATGATTTTTCTATGCACCAAATCACACTTTCAGATAACAATAAAATAATTGCCGAACTTAAAGATGAAAATTGCATGAAGCCAACGAAAAACAAAAATAAACTAGAAAGAGGTTAATTTTTTTTTGACGACAGTTTGGAACATAAAAGTGCTGCCAAATTTGAATTAAATTTAAAGTGAATTAAGATTAAATTTATTGAGGTTGAAATTACACTTTGCTGCAAGTGTAAAATATTTTAGGTATTTAAAAAAAATAGGAGTACGAATGTGAAAGGAGGGAGTACGGAGGTGTTGAAAGTAGTACAATACTCCTATGGAAGTACTTTCGGCAACACTGACTGCACTACTCGTTAGGCAAGCATGTTTCTGTTTTTCCAAGCGGATTTCCATGCAATCCTAATGGCTGACGACTACCTATATTGTTAAGAATGTGTGGCGGGGTCGAAGTAGCTTAAGCCCATGCTCAACACAGAACTCTTTAAATTTTATTGCAAGGCTGAAGTTTTGTTTTTGTCCCAGGTCACCAGTAGGATTAAAATAAATTGATACCTCTGATCAACATTATAGCGGCGATTTAATGTGAGGCACCAAGTGAGGCGTGCATTTTTTTTAGTTTAGCTTATGGACAAAGAGAAGTTTCAGCTCCAATGTTACAATCAATGGGAGCATATATTTAAAGGTCCTGTCAAAATGCAATTAGCCCATTTCCGTCTCGTTTAACCCAGTTGTAGGTGTGTATTTTTCAAAACCAAATATTAGAGTTTCAAATATGTTGCGGAACTAAATCTTGAAAGATTTACAGTAGAGAACTTTCTAATGTCGAGCTTCAATAAGTGCTGGATGTTCAGAAGGCAGCAAAATGAGGTTTCCTCCTTCTCTGTATATCCTCGTAGTTTTAGCAGTTGCTGTTGAAACTGAAAAGTTATATTTTGGCAGCGAGAAACCCCGTTGTTAAGTTGAACCTCTTATTGCTCTCCCTCTAGCAGCTTTGGTGTGAGCTCAGTTGGGTTGAAGGTACACACAAAGTTTTCTTCGGTTTTCAACGTTTTTTTTTACTTCTGGCTACAGTTTTAATAGATTTCCGTCAAACTTTGTACCTGCTGTTTGTGGAGTCACACTTCGAGAGAAAATCGAAATTTGATGTATGTTCCCGAATTTGGCCGTGTACTTTGCATAGAATTTTTGAAAAATGTTGCTTTGTTGTTCGCTTTATGCACTAGCTGCAGCCTTTTATTCGGATTTATGAATCGTTTCTGACTAACTTAGGTTAATTTTTAACAAAGCTCTCAAACTAGGTAATAGTTTGCCGTAAAAATATTGCGCCGTTCTGAAAACTTGTGTTAGTCTTAACTTTAAATTTACTGAAGTTCACAATTGGAATATTTGTGTGGATAATAAAGCTATTTTTAGTGACTAAAATTTAAAGTCGAAACTAAAAATGTTTATTGGTCAGACTCATATTTTTATAAGGTAGCTGACCCAAATAAGGCCCACCTTATAGTTTTTCGTTAATAACTTGCAAACGCCTAAGAGAAAATTACTAAATTGGCATTAGCATAAGCCTTAGTTCAGTTATCTATATAAAAACACAACGTTTATTTGTTAAAACCCAATTTGAAATTTATTTTCATAACATTTTTAAGAACCTTACGTTGGGCCTTATTACGAACACCTGTTCCGAATAAGGCCCATAAATAATTTTGTTCAGTTACTTTGGTTATACTGCTAAAATAAAAAGTATTTTTTCATGAAACAAATAAAAGAACCTAGTTTATTATTTATATATATATTATAATATTATTTATTAACACAAAACAAAAAATAAACACAGCCTTCTTGACTAGAAAGAAAAATTTTAAAAAAATAAATAAATTTGACTTCAATAAATTAATTTTAAATAAGGAGATTTTTATTAAGAATTACATTTAATGTTAGGTTAAAATTCCGCTTTCTGTTCCCTAATTTGCTCGCCTTTGACATTTTATCTAAAAACAACCAAAAAAACGAATTTAATCTTTCATATTCCTAATAAGGCCTGTTAATATTTTCATTGGGCCTTTTTAGGAACATGAAAAACTTTTCTTTACAAAAACTTTAACGAAAATCTACTCAAAGAATTAAAATAATACTTAAACCATACTAAACCTTAGTTTTATATGTGGTATATTTAGTGTAAAAACTTCGGGTAAGTTTAGAAGTACCGCTTCTCTGTCGCTTTTCCTTTTAAAGTTTTAAAGAACTTGCGTTTGGGTAAATAAGTTGGAGATACAAAACTCTTCTTAAATTATAATCAATAGATATTAAGACAAAAATATTCTTCAAGTCTATCCCATGGTAGGAGCAGCAAAATCAAAGTAAATAAGCCTAAGCACTGACTTGATTGGAATTGAGTTTAAATCAAAGTAACCCAGTTTTTCTCTGACAGATATTTGAAAATTATTTTGCGGGCGAAAAGGGAAGAACAAATTTTTCGAATTTATAAGTTATAACATATCGAATTGTAGTTAGCATCGCGTTCGTTTTAAGTTACGTAATACATTTGAAATGGAAAAAATCAGGAAATCATCAAATCGGAAGAGTCAAACAAAACTGTTAATGTAGCACTTACAAATTTTACTGGCCTTGGAATTGGAATAAGAAAAGTCCAATTTAAGATTGAAACGGGCTTTAAAATATAAAGTACGAAACTACAAATGAAATTTATCTAAGTAAATACCTTTGTGGGTTAGGTATGTATGTGGAAAAAGTTATGGAGCATAGTAAAAAGTATTTGCCACAACATTTTAGATTGAAGAATGCCCTCTTTTGAAGACAAGAGGTTTGGAAATAAGAATAGGTGTACGCGTTTTCAACAAAATCTCGAATATTGCTACAAGATAGAAAAAAGCTGTCGAGCTGCTTCGACATAAGATGTGATCTATCGAAAAACATTGAAATTATAACAAAGAAGCATTCTGTTGCTAACCTAAGGAATTTGCTTAATATCTCGCAAAATGGAAAAGGGTGAAGAGCACTGAAATAAAATGAACATTATATCTAAGGTATGATATCGACTTATTTTTTAACTAACCTAACTTCAACATTTTGAGGTGCATCTCCCCAATTGTCCTATATTTAAAACCCATCCATTTACACTCAGATTTACACGGTTTTTCTTAATTTTTTTACGCAGGTTTTGAGAATATCTCATATAACTCCGTAAATACCTACCTGATTTTCTAAATTTAGTTGAACTCGTTAATGGGAAAATTGTACTTTTCTACTAATTACTTTCTTTGCAAAATCGATTATACCTTTTTGTAAAAGTCTAGGAAAAATAATCTTATTTAATATAACGCCAAACCTACTCTAAGGCGGTAAATTTGTAGCTAATGGCTGACGGAGTTTAGCTGGGGATATTAAAGGTTTCTCGATGTAACAGACAATTACATTAACTCGTTCTTTTCACCGGTTTTGTGGGCCTTAGGTTTCACTTTCATAGAATTGCTTTTGGCACTCGCATTTCTGTTAATTTGTTGCTTTCCTCTACTTATTACACTTGTGAAAGCCTGTTAACGATGTTTTTCAGTCGTAAGAGTGGTTTAATCAGCAAAACGAATAAGTTTTTATTTGTCGCTTTAATAAATGTTTCCAACATTTTTAAGAAGGAATAGGGTAACCTATTTGATTTCAAAGAGGATTAAAAAAGAATACAGTTTAATAAACAAAAGTTGGTATCGTTTAATTTAATTTTTAAAAATGTAGGCAGTCCGATAGTTAGGAAATATATTTTATGAAAATACTTACGTTATGGAAAGTCTAAAGGTAAAAAGTAAGTTTAAGTAAAAAAACAGTTTTTTAGTGTACTCTATTAGAGTTAGACATTATAAAGTATATAGAAATACATAAAATAAAGTACAATATTCTGTTTCTAAGTAGCTATATTGACGGTCCTCTACGATTTTTCGGTAATGTAATGTTAACTACGGACTAAACTTCTATTTTAAATCTGACTTGTGAGATATGAGCTTTAAAAAAAATACGGAAGAAGACCCAGAGTCTGTCACTTTATATACGAGCATAGGCCGGACACTCAGAGGCCTAATGCTTTGCTACGTCGACAGTAGACCAAAGTAAGGTTTAGGTCTTTAGAAGATTATTCGATTTTTTCTCTGGTTGTACTTTAACCCTGCAAACAGCCGAGGCTCAGTAAAATTCAGAATGAGTCACTAAGTCTTTTCTTTATTCCAACTTGTCAATATTTACAGTTTTTTTTTTTTAAATAATAATTTATTATTTATTTTATATGCCTACAGCTTTTTCTGTCACATAGCAACCCCAGTCGATTGTGTTTATTTTCTTCTTAAAGACGGTAATGCTACCAGCCGAGATTTATTTTATTTAATTCTGAAGGAAGACTCTCTCCAATTTCCCCAAAGGCTTTACATTAACATAGTAGATCAGTTCAAGGCAATGTGTCGCCAAATTTTATTTATCGTAGAAAGGGTGACCTTTAACAGATTCGTCTAGAATTTTACTCGTTTCATCTGGCCTAGGTCTGTGTTCCTAAATATTTGATGTTGAGATAACCTTAGACATTTCATGCATTTCTTGTGTTTCATCCATTTAAAGTTGTCCAAAGAAAGGATGAATACTCTGCCCGTACTCGTACAGTATACCTAAGCTAGTCACTAAAATTTTCTAGTTCCTCGCTCAGCATATTTTGAAACTTATTTCCCCAATGATTTCTGAAAGTAATATATCAGATCATTGTGAATCAGGACCTTAAGAAGCTACATTGGATTTTTTTATTGACTACATTCGACTTCAGGTAAGTTCAAGTACCTTTTAAATTTACCACGACACCATGGGCGGATTTTTTCTCTATTGCTAAAGTATTGGATTAGATTTGAAGACTAAAAACAGAAACATAATATCTTATATCCCCGTTTATTTCATTTTTAAAAATGCCGAAACACAAGCCTCTTGGATCATTTATATTTTTCAACGATGGGTTACCATGGAGGGCAATCTTGGCAACCTTTTAGGGGTAGACTGTTTAAAAAAGAACTTGTGATACTTGTGAACGGGTGTGGTGTTTTATTACTAAGTTTAAGTAAATTTGATAAATAATTTTTGTACCGACCGTAAATGGGTTACGGCTCAAACGGGCTAGAATCTAGAATGTTTAAAAATACGTTAGCAAATATTTTCCCTTCCTATCACTTTGTAAAATTGCACATCTCTGCTGTAAGCTGTTAGAAAGATGTAGACACTAAGAAAAGTTTATTCTTCAACAATATATGACTGAAAAAGGGTGTAAAGCGATCTTTTTCAAAAATTGTAAGACCCCTGTCAAACAAAGTGCAAAGCTCCATATAAATTCGACAAACATTTTACGGTTTATCATGCTTTTGAAAAAATAACTAAGAAGTCCTAATAAAATATACAAAATGCCAGGGGGTCATATCCAGAACTTCCATCTTATTGCACGTCTGCATTGCTGGTGGAAGTTTTAAAATCGTCTGACTCGGTAGAACAATGTGACGTACGCTGACCTTGAAGGTGGATTGTGTTAATCAGCTGGGGAGACAAATTCTCAAAGTTCCAAAGTTTGGCCTGTGCGTTGATCAGTCAGTCACCGAAATCTTTTATTGATAAAAATATAGCGAGCCTCAAAACAGCAAACGATCCGATTCGTACCGATTAAAGGGCAAATAGTAAAATTTAATTCACGCAACTTGATCGTGACGTCGAGTAACGGAACCGCAACCATTCTTACATCCATTAGAGCAAATCAGCAAATGCAACTGCAACCAAAGTGCATGCGTGCTTTTAACCAAAACCACATTCAAATCCAATGATAGCCGCACGTAAAGTCGGCGCACACAACTCCCACAACAAGTTGAGGTTAAAGCATGACTCATTGTTGACTCTGTCCAACTATTTGCCATTCTATTGTTGGACCAAAATTTATGCGCAGATTCGAACTTCGGATAGCAATGATATTTTTTCTTCATTGTATGGTACTTCTCTGTCATAATCAAAAAATTATTGTTTTTCATTTTCGGTGCGGCGACTCGGCGATTATCTTGTCCGATCTCCAATAATGGTATCGCCTTCTTTGGGTCTCTAGTCTCTACATTGACCAACCCGAAATACGAAATACGGAAAACAATTCCTGTTCGTCGATGAATAATACATAGATAGGAATAGTTATAGTTATTGGCAGTCGGTTAGACGAACAAGAGACCTCATTCCGGTACAAGCAACTAATTTTGATTTGACTCGGCGAACAAAAAGATACAGCATCCAAAAAACCCTGTCCGAAGTGGGTCCCATTCAAACGAGATCACTCTGAGGTTGTACATAGTTTCTTGTGTCCGTACCCTTGTACGATTCTCTGTAACTGTTGCTGACGTTGTTGATTTGAAATTGGGCGCAAACTTGTTTTTTTTTTTTTTGTACACAAACATCTTATAACATTGACTGGCGGTTCTTTGTCTTTCCGTCTAAAAGGCTACATCTGCACTTCATCAGATAATTGTCAGTCCATTATGGAGTGGTTTTAATGTCTTGGAATATGAGGCAACGGAAGCATTCATCAAGATAGTTTCTTGTGTTGTATTTGTATACATTGGAAATGTGTGGTTTTTTTTTTTAGTGTACTCGTAGTTACTTAATTCTCTTCCTACGTACATTCCGTCTGTATCATTGTTTGTGGAAATATGCTGGCACATTATCTTTTTACTAATATAAACTGCTGATTGTAATGTTGTGATGTTGAGATTGTAGTAGAGGGGAAGTAGTTATGGTGACTTATTTGTGTGATTTATGTTGAGACGCGAAAAATGTTTGTGAATTTTAAAATAGTACTAGCAAAGTACCAGTGTACCTAGGTCTGAATCAATACGCCTCTTAGTCCTATGTTCCCACCAACGTAATTAGCCAAAGTGATTTATAAATCACGAAAGGCGTCTCCACCAAACTTTACGTGATTTAGTGTGACATTTTTGTCAACTTTGACATTGGGTGTCCAACTTTAAATTTTGTAAGATAGTTCTTTTGTTGGTTGTTTCTGTTTTGTTGCCATACCTGCCAAGAATAAAACAGTTTTTGATTGTATGTAATTAATAATAATTTTAATAATTTTTTTGACAGCTTTTTTTATTTTTTTTTTTTTTGCTAAATAAAGCTGAAGTTAATAAAGGGTATGTTTGATTTTGTTTTGTGTGTATTTGCTATGACAGATAGGTAATTAAAATTTAAACACGTATAAATCACGTAAATATTAATCACGCAAATGTATGATAAATCACGTAATTTATGATATATGATTTAGCTAAATCAAGTTGATTTAGTTAAATCGCGTTGGTGGGAACATGGTATAAGTTAGCACAGTCCTTGTCATACTGCTTTCTCTTGACTGTTGTTCCCTTCCGCTAGTTCGGTTGCTTTTTTTTTTTTTGCTGAAGTCGGGCGGGAGTATAAAGCTCACTTAAACAATTGATTCATACTTTTCGAACCAGTTCGATGAATCAGTTACAGTACACCAATCAGAGTACGTTATGAAATTTCCTTTCCCAGGTCCAGGGACCACGTAAAAGGGGTCGAAAGTCACTCTAAGGATTTTACATTTAAAACGACCAACAGTATATTATTGTCTTTATTATTGTACATGCTTCTGCGCCATACAACAGCACTGGGATGATGAGGGTCTTATAGGCTTTCCTAAGTAGTTAAGGCCTTACTTTTAAAACTCACTTGTCTTCGTAGGCCAAACAGCAGCGGTTGGCGATTGTAATTAATGTTCGCCTGCTTTCTGATGTGATGTTATAGCGGAGACAAAATATCTTTATAACTTCAAGGTTGTAGCTACCTGTTATGACGTTCAATCCGAATTGTAAATTTTGTATGTTCATGTAAATCAATTCGAACCATTTTTGTCGCTTCTGTTTCGATATTTGGAGACTCGTAGCGAAAATCAGCTCAAAAACACATTTAATTGCACAGGCTTGTAAACAAATTTGACCCTCTAGCCTATTCTATAATAACTCACAAAATTTGTTTTTAAAACTAGGTACATATTTTTTTAAGATTTGTGAATTTTACAATTACCTACAATTTTGTAGTTGTATTTTACAAATTTGTGAGGATACTTCTCTTTCCATTTTACAAAAATTTATTGGTAGTAGTGTAATTTACAATCTGAAAATTTCAAAATTTATGAAAATTTCACTTATTTGTGAGTTACAATTTTTTTTTAAATGTTCCCCTTGAATTATTTGCCTTAATTTGCATCGGGGTAAAGCAAATAGAAAATTGCACCATGGTTAACACGACTTAAGATCAAGCAATGCTGTAACTCCAAGGCATCAATTTCGAATATTAAAAATGTAAAAGTTACAAGTTTACAACGGAAAAACAACAAATTATTAGAGTCAACTCCAGCTAATTGCTTAACCTTTCTTTGTTACCCATGTAGGTTATGTAGTCATAATAACCTACTATCTACGGTTCTCGGTTTAAAATGTTGGACCTAAGGTCTCTAAAGTCTTTCAATTCTTTGTTACAAAAAAAAACTTTGAGACGTTTGCATGTGTACAATATTTGGACAAATATTTTTCTTTAATTTTTTTGTAGTGGATTAAATTATTTGAAAATATCACAAAAAGAATTTGCCGTTCCTCTTTTTACAAATATCTTATTTTGTCTGTTCATTGCAAAAACATTTTTCGTCACAACGACATTCCACAAACTTGTAAGGAAAACTCTTGTAGATTACAAGTCAATCACAAGTCCGGTGCAACTAAAATGTTAAACGACTTCGATTAACAATTTTGATCCAACAATTTTTTTATGTTCGTTTTCTATATATGTATTTGTAAAATCTTGATTACAAATTTGTAATTGTAAATCACAAGTATAATTTTTTGACTGTTATTTGTATTTTTATAAAATATGTAACTGTGAGTTAAAAACACATTTTCTCGAGTAGATATCATTTATCTTAAATGACAACGCCTCACATTATCAAAGTCCGTTTTTGACATCAAAACTCTTATTGATGTTGGTAAAAGAGTTACCCGTCGTTTATCGGCACAACCTAACGAGTTTGGTAGGAAATTCTATTAAGGTAGGAAATTCTGTAAAGCTGTATAAACGCTTTCATAATGGAAATCAATCTTTGGCTCTTGCCTTATCTACAGGATCTGCCGTAGAGTGAATATTTGGTCGATTGTGGACTTACTGGGTCTAAAAGTGTACTGGTAGATATCAGTTCGTTGGCAAACGCCTGACTGAATGCTCAAATGCATTTTTAATAGCCTAATTTGGTGCTAAGTATTTGATTGTTGTGCTGGGAGAACTCGACCTTAAATAGTGCTTTTCCAAAATGACGAAAGTTAGCCGTTCCCTTGATACGTGTCGGAATGTAAAGACTTCCACTTGTGATAAATTTGCAAATGGTGACAAATATGACACTCGCTGCTGCTGATCGCTAAGGTATTCACCACCGTAATGCGTTTCATCATTCGTTTGGACGGCCGAGCATAAAGCACGCGCAGTCGGTGATATTAAGTTCTTGGAAGACTAGGTTCGTCTTCGGGGTGCCTGTTCATGGTCTGAACGTTCCGCAGGTGGCCCGCTGTTATACATCTCTGACAATGTTCCTCATGACAGGCGCCTCTAACATTTATAAGTAAAGCATCACAGTTCTCGTCATGCTTGTAAAGAGATGAATGTTTTGACATCTAACTAGAGAATGAATTCAGTTCTAGAGCTGTATATCGCAAGGTTACACCCACATTCGACTGGCACGCTTCTTACACAGCATAGCGCGGAAGGAAATATACCTACTAATCAATTTCCATTTAAAGCCCTAACCTTGCTCAGTCGATAGCCAACTTCGTTAACCATCCAATGTTCGCCTTCAACCTTCAAATGGAACTGCGCAATTAAATTGAAAATATTGTTATTAAATGTCAGCTGTCAATTCGGTAATACAAATCATACAACAATTGTCTACGCCAACCCACACACAGCACCCCACAGTACCTGGGGAGCGTCTCTCACAGTCCCAAGCCCAAACCAAGAGGAGACTGTTTTCTTTTCTTTTGGGAATCCAGGAAATGGTAAGGGGTTCCACTTTGCCATGTTCTTGGCTGCAGCTGCCGTGTGGGACGCTGTCGTGGCTCCAGATTTTACTTTCATGTCTCTCTGCACAGTTCATGAGCACAGCCGCACATGCAACCACTCACGTACCGGCCAATCTTCATCTCTATTAGAAATTTTCCCGAGGCTGTCATTTAGTGACTAAAGATTTCGTGCAACTCCGCCAACAAGTCCCAGTCTTCTGCCAACCATAACTCGATGGAACAAACTTGGTTCCTGCTTCTTCCTGCGCCTCCAGCTGGGTATGGGGTACCTCTACAACAAAAAATAAAAATCATAATCATTGATTGTTCACTTGGTAGATACTCCCAGAAAGTGCTACTTGTCGTCTTTATTTCTGCCCTCTATGGAACGTGTCCCCTTCATGCATGAACGAACAGCTTGGGTGACACTCGGTGGTGCTGCTCCTCTCGTTGCAATGCCCTTACACGAACGATGGATTCTTGCGCCAATCCATCCGCAGTGTATCTCGTTTTAATCCGCAACCTGGGTGCATTTTCGGATTTATTTTTGTCCCTTCTTCATTTTCGATTGCATTATTTGCTCAACACTTATTGGCTGAAATTGGTCAGTGAACTGGGGACTCTTCCCTCGATCTGGGATATACCTGTTTCGAGGTCTACAAACTACAAACCACAAGACACATTATTCGCACGCGGCCTGGTATCGCATTCATCTCTTGCTGTCAATCGGCCGCTTGTCCGTCTTTCGCGCGCTGTTTGGTTACAGGGTTTTTGTGGTGTCTCTGACGCGGGATATACTTGGTCAAAATAAACATTTTCGGTGACATTTTCAAGCTGCCCAGTACGTGGTCAGACGAGATTGTATCTGCAGCCGGTTAATTAGAATTGATATCAATTGATTTAGGATAGTGAAACGTTATGGGAACTTTTTTTAATGCCGAAGAATTCTAATTTGTTGTATGCCCACTAATATCATGTCGGCTAATGGCTGGACTGGTTTGTATGTAGTCTCTTTTTGGCCAATCGAATTATGTAAATCGGACAACGGTCTAGTGGTGGAATAGGCGAGTTTTGTCTGTTGTTTTGACAGTTTTGTCGAAAGACGGACGGTAACATTTCACGGTTTGACCAATGGCGCGCTGGCGTTCTGTTGTGGTCATTTCTTCTGGGTCTTCCTGAAACAATCGCTATATGGGTATCGTAATTAATTCGATTTAATATTTTCGGAGTTGTCTAGAGACAAATGGCCGCTGGCGGATATTAGTTTTACGATTGATTACTAATTATGCGCATTCACTTTCGGTGGTTATTTATGTATTCAAATTTGAAAGTCAAGTAATCGGGTGGTCCTTGATTTGTTTAGCACCCGCTGATTGTATTTGTTGGTAAATAGTCATTTGTTAGACTCCCAATGGGACTATAGGTCTGAATAGGTCACGTGCCACATTGACCGTAAAAGTTGAATAACCTGCTGTAGTCCGGTGCAGCCTTGGACCTCAAAGCAACCAAGTTTTGATTTAAAAAGTTATATTCATGCGTTAACTTCTAAAGTCTTCTAAGAGAAACATTTAAGAAAGATTGCCTGTTCAAGACTAAAGCAGCATCATCTCAATGAGCGGCAATACGACTTTGAGTTTCAAAAGCTTCTAGTAACTGCCTGTGTTTTGAAAACGAGGCAGCGGGCTTCAATATATATTTGAGGGGATTTTTTGTGTTTTCCTTGATGTTGGACAAGACCCTGCAGCTACTTCGATGAACAGATACCTGATTTCAATTACAATTGCCGAGTTATGGCCGAGGTTACCCCTCAGTCATAGAATGTGGAGCGGTTTATTCGTGTTTGAGGAATTGATTACGTTTTTAGTTCAATTAAAAACGAGCCCACTTTGGCAGCTTTAGACTCTAAGACGCAAAAGACTGATTTCTTTTATCTAACGATAATTTTCGAATTTCCCTGTTGAGTATGAACTATACTCGAAGAATTTCGAGAATCGAAAAAACGCACAAATAAATATGGCCCAATAATACCTACCGATGGTCAAGCGGGAGGCTTAGGAGACCTTCGGAGACCGACTTGGCGATGTGAATACAGCGCAAAAATTGATCTTCTAGAAGTCGCTCATTATATGGCGAATAGATAAAACTCGAGTAGTCACGATTTGAAGGTACGTGATCTTTATGATCGAGGTTACAATCTTTAGAGTTCGAGGCAATAATTGACAAAAAAAAAAAAAACTACATCAAAGAATTTGCGTGAGAGTGTAGGTCTTCATATTCTTCGCAGGTACCGCTACAGCTAGTGATGAAACTGAAACTGCTCTTTCCAGTTGATCCTGTTCGTAGCCTTTAGCTGTGCAGTCCAATTTCGTTGAGGTGGTTTTTTATAAGATTCTGAAAGGATTTTATTGACTCAGATATTTGATTTCGCTAGCTGGTTGCAACTTGTAACCTCACCTGTTGGCTGTTTTCTTTAATGAACTGCTAATTTCATTAAATTTCGACAGCCCCAAGTTATTTTAACTGGCATCGCTATATTTGTCAGCAGCGTTGCGTACTCAAAAGCTTCAGTCTGAGTGCAGTGAGGTGCTAGGCACATCTTATTAGGCGTTTTTCTCTTTTACTTCAAAGCTGAGCACTGAACTGAGCTTCTCAGACCGTTCTTCAACTATTTTGTTTATCCTGTTTTTTTTTCTGTCAAATGTGACTATAGTGTGTATGTATTTTTATTATCAGCTTTTTGCTTACCCTTTTATTTATTTTGAGCTCATAAAGCGAGTTCTGATCATCCTCTGAAAAAAGAAATACAAATTCTGAGCTCTAATGTGTCTGAGCTAAAATAGATACACGAACTTCTTGTTTAACAGTTCAGATTCTGCTCTAAACTAAAAAAGAAGACGGCCAATTGTAAACATTACAAATTTTCAACTAAACTGCCAAGCTGAGAAAATCGAACCAAATTTTTTGTCGGAAATGTAAATCTAAGAAAGGTTTTAATTTTTTTGTTGACAAATATTTTCCAACCTGGACTAAAAGAACTACAACTGGATAGTTGTATATATTTATTACCGAAGCGTTATATACGATAAGCTATGTTAAATCTACATTCCTACTGCTAAGTTATATTAAAAAATCTTGCTTTCCGGGATTTCATTTGAGAGGGGTTTAAGTCCTATACCTTGGAAATATATCCAAAAAATGTAAGATAAATAACAACAGCAAAGCAAAAATGTCTGAAGTGCCACAGGGTTCTGGTTTAGGCCCAATACTCTTTCTTATATGAAACTATAACCGATTCTCTTGTTAATATTGCAGTTTTTAAAGGATTGCTGACAATATTTAAGAAGACACGGGTTTTCGATATAGTTCAGACGAAGCTTGATATATATTTGTTAAGAATCCCGAGTTATAAAAAATTTGTTGTTATAACTTTGGCACTTAAAACATAATCTTATAAGTCTAAACTATAATTCTGCACTTGCAATCCAAGTAATTTCTCTTGAATTTCTCATTATAGTCCAACTGCTGCGAGATATATTTAAAGAATTAACATATTTATGAATTTTTATAACCATACAAAAAATACGAGAAACTTTTTTCCTGTTACACTCAGGAATTTAAAACAGGTAGTAAACCTGCTGACAAAACTTGGAGCACAAACAATTGCAAACAATTTTCACAAACGAAACCAAGGAACTTTTGGAACCGATTTGGTTACGCATGGCGAAGGATATTTTCTATAATTTTTTAACATATTTATGCGAGGCGGACCATACTTGGATACAATTTGGCCTCTTTTGTAAATTCAGAATACTTGTCCAAGACCCCGTTTACGACTAAGCTTTTCAATATTTAAAGATTTAAGTACTGTTCCGTGTCAATATTTTACGTGTCAGTTCATGACATCAATTACTTACAACTGTTATATGGAAAAGTTTATGGTTTATAACCAACATTATTGTTTTCTTCAATACCCACAATTTGTTAATGTTGATTTATCAAAACACAATGGAAAATTAACAAACTACAGCGACAATTTGACAAACGTGAAAACAAAAATTCAGTTTGTTCAGTTTATAGAACAGAATCGTGGAAGTGGGAAATACTTTTATAAAATTAACGGTATTTTAGCTAATATAACAATTAGAAATGTAGCGTACTAAGACTACTTTTGTTACGAAAGACAAACTTATTCAAATTTTGTCAGTTTGACAGAAGCTTTTTGTTGGTCATCGAAATTGTTGAATTAATCCTATTAACCATACTAAAGTTATATTTTGAGCGTAGCTTGGTTTTTCGAGATTTTTTTTTGTACTGATAACCAATTTAATGGCTAATTTGTGCTAGAAGGGTTGCCTCTTCATGGTGAGTGGACTCACGTCTCAATTTTAGCAAGAGTTGATTATATGTATACTGTAAAGATACAAAAGAAAAGACCAGTATTTCGTAAATAGATGAAAATAAGAGTTCGCGATGTAGTTTTATTTAACCCTGTCCAGTAGACAATTGTGTCCGAAATCATGTTTAAGTAATAAGTAATGATTTCAATATGGTGGAAAATACCATGAGATGCGCCCGTTCTGTATTTTATATTAAAATTGATTTTGGTTAACACACTAAAATAATACTTAATAGAAGATGCAGTCAAAAAAATTGTTTCCAAGAGTAGAATAAAATACAATTTTCTAAAAAAAAAATACTTTTTAAGAACTAGAATTTTGAAAGCCAAATTTTTTGTTTCTTCTTTAAGGGAGGACTTGTATGTACAACAAAATTTTAACCAATTATGTTATATAAAACCACAATTTTGGTTTTCAAGTTTTAGAGAACAGACCTGCAAATAAGTATAAAGCCAATGGTAGGTATTTCCATATGAAATATACCACACCTCTTATCAGTGCTTAACTTGATATCACTCAGAAAAAACAATATTGTAATGCCAACAATTTTCGTTGGATAAAATTAACACAAATATTACAATCTTTGAATAAGAATGAAATTGTTGCCAATGGTATAAGAAAACTGTTATGGAGAGTATAATAATTTTTATGTTGAATACTTGATTCATGAAAACCTAAAATCGAGCTTACAATTTTTTTTTTAAATCTTCAATTCTTCGCTTTGCAACGTTTTTTTTTTCTGAGTGTATAAGCTTCCTATGCATCATTGCATTGCTCCGACTTTTGTTTATTTTCTCCAATGGAATATTGAACTGTTAATGTGTTCTTTTTTGTTAAAATTTATGTACCAATTTATTCTGTTGTAAAGAAAACATAACACACCGATTAATCTTAATTACATCGATCCACTTTGGATCAATTAAAACGGGGAAAGAAGTAGCATTTCACTGTGAGAGGAGATCGCATCTGCATACGAATCGGGTAAAAATGATAATTTTGACAAAATGTAATAACCACAGATGCTTCCGCTTTATTTCAATTTGGACAGTGTGTGTTCGTATTGTACTCTCTTACCAACCATTTGCGGTTGTTCTTGTTTGTAGAGCACTATTTATGAAGAGAAATTCGAACACCTGCTTTCGCATTTAACATGCTGTCATTTAAATTTGGTAAAGGAGTCATTTGGCGTTGATATATTGTACCTCATGCGAACTGATCGACAATGACCAACTGGTTTCGGTTTGGTTGTCACTATTACTTGCCAGAGCTTAAGTGGCTGTTAAATGTGATATCCTGATATCCCCCAGTCGGCTTAATGTGGTTAGTATTTTAGCTTGATGTGCACTATAGTTGAAATATATCTGCAGCCTAGTAAATGCACATTTGTTGTCGTCACTTTGTTACACATTTGTTAGAATTATATTCTTTTATGTCGACTAAATTGGGATACAGAGGCTAGGACGTTTACAATGAGGGTTTGGGGGTCAAAAATTCTGGAAGGGTCGTAATTCTTTTTGCAAAATTCAGCTTTTCATAATTCTGCAAAAAATAAAAAAAGATTAGAAAATGTTCATAGCCACGCACACGCACTTTTGAATATTTTCCAAGCTGTTTTTTTATTGCTTGCAGAGTTTTGTAAAGCAGAGGTGTAGGGAACATTTTCTTGTCCCCTTTTTTAAGGGATGCATTTTTATTTAATTTAATTTTTTTTAGTTTTCATCTTCTCTTCTTTGATTCTAAAGGTTAATTGCAAAATTCGTAAAATCCGATATTCCATATATTTTGTACAAGGAATTTTCTTTTTTTTAATTTTGACCGTATTTTTCAAAATTTCTCTCTGATTTTTATGATTTGGAGTGGAGATTCTCATTTCTTTTTATTTGTGCTAGTAAGTAATTGGATTTCCCTGTAATTTCTAAAACATTGATTATTCCGTTGAACATTTGATTATTCAGCTGACATTTTCCAAGTGCAATCGCGATCTGCATCGTTATGTGTGATGAATGTCCAGTTAAATATATCCGCTTTCAACTATGACTGGACGATTCACCACGGCAGTTCGTGACTTACGATTGACTCCACCGTTGACTCAAAATTAATTTCGGGTGGAATCGTGAATGCTCCAATTTTTTTTTTTCAATCTATTTTGGGTGGGACAAGTTCCGCCGGGTCTGTTAGTTTTTTTTTATAAATTCATAATTCTTTTTAATATCCATCTTATATTTTATTATTAACTTTTTTTGCGCATTCGTTAGTTGGGAGAGAGCAGAATAAGTAGAATTGTATTTGCTTTAAATTTGAAAAGCACAACTGTTACGCAATAAGAAAGAAAAAAAAACAACGTACTTTATTATTGGTTGCTAAAAGAGAACGATTTTCAAAAGCACCACAGCGCAATGTCTATTTGCCAGCCAACTTAACCGTTTTGCCTTTCGCCGTCTCCTTTCCGGTCATATTCTTCTCTTTTCCAGTCGTCGGCGCATATTTGCGTACGGTTTATGTTAAGAAATATCATTACATATATAACATTTGTTCTGTACCGAAAGAGCAACATAATTATTTGGTAAAAATATTTCAAAAAGCTAAATTAACAATAGGGTACTGGTACAAATGTTTGTTCATATAACATAATTAGATTCAAGTAGGTAATTCAATTTGATATTCAAGAACTAACTAATTTTAAGTAATTAAATAAAAGGTAACAAAACAAAAAATAGTTTGTATTCTTCAACAGCAACTAAAAATAGCAGAATTTTGAAAGAAGCATGTTTGTGTGAAAAGAGAGAATTTTTAAAGCATTTCGTTGCATTTCGACCCGTTCCCTCATGATGGTTGGGCCCAACTGCTTTTAAACTATTCCAAAATTATAATCATTCTCAAAGCTGTTAAATGATACCAAGAACTTATTGGCATTATACACTCCCAGCATGCAACTAAATATACTCTCCCTATGAGTCACTTCCATTAGTGGTGCTCAAAAGTGATCGAATATTTTAACCAAGTATGGCGTATCACGATCACAAATATGTAATGTACAAGACCCGGTGATATATACACACAGATACAGTATGTATCCAGTTTCGATTGTTTCGCATAAACTTAAGAAACCTGTTTCCTTCTATAGCTGTTGCACACGCACTTAAATTCGAATCGATAAAGCTTGACAATTCGAATAATGTACCAACCGTACAAGTGTCGATTTGAGTTGTCTTAGCCATGGAGCGAGTAACTCTTGCTTTGAATTTCAATTCTTTGCAATTTTGCTACGTGCATTTGTAGCCGTTCACTCATATAGCCTTCATCGTGGTTATGATTTATAGCTGAGCAAATTTGTTGTGTCGTTACGTTTATGGTGTGATTGAGGAAATTAGAACAAGAATCAATTTGTTGTTAACAGAGATTTTACAGAGTCAGTTGGCATTCGAATTGCATATTTTGTTGGCCTTGGGCCTTACTCATAATCATTTTTAACCTTCACAGTGAGCCTTCATGGTGCTCTGGCCTTTATTAAAGGAGCCTATTTTGCCTTCTCTGGTGAGTTGCTAGAGGCATCTTTGCAGTCAAGGAGGTAAGGATCTTCTCTGGGTGTATGTCAGCAGGAGTTGGTGATTTCATCGCCAAGGATTTTTTTTTTTCGAATCGAAGTAAAGACTGACATTCCTTTAGTATCTGAAGAGAGGATTCGTCACTCTCAAGGCAGAGTCTGCATGTTGGATCCAGTGATCTTTTTGAAAAAGACATAAAAACTTCGATCCGGGTTGGCATCACTGGATCCAACATGCAGACTCTGTCAACAGAATGTTGCGCGATCGATAGGTAATCAAACCTTTTTTGATCTCGGTAATCCAAACATAGAGATCCGTTTGTCCGCAGTCAATGCTAATAAAGGCGTAAGAATAAGATCACAAATCAGACGCCTAAAGTGTCATGGATGTTCTACCCATAATTATAGATGCGTAAAACGGAAACAAACACAAGTTCCGGCGAACAGCATCTCTACAATCACTTGAAAACATTTCTATTTAAATTAAATTAAATTAGTAAATTCAACCAACAATTCATCAATCAGTTATATGAAATAAATAAATAATTGTCCGTTCATCACCTCTGAAAGCCATTTTGTTTTATAGGAAAGCGAAATTTCGTAAGCCATCGCTATAAAAATATCAACATCCATAGCTTTCCCATAATTCCTAGCACGTAAACAAGATGGCCGACCAAAAAACGTGTCACGTTTTTTGCGTGCTGGGTAATGCTGTCCCTTTCAGTCACACGGCTATTTAGTATTGAGCATCCATTTAATCATCCGTGTTAGGAATGTGTGACCGTGTAAATGCGGCATAAAGCAGAGAATTGAAAAATAATCATGACGCACAGTTGTAAATGAAAATAAGTGATGCGACTTTGATTAAAGAATGTAACAGATTTGCCAATTTCAAAATTTATTTGTATGAATTGATTTTAAAAAACAATTCACACAAAATTATGCCTTTTTTTCTAAAAATGCCTGAAGCTTGGAATTATGCGTAAAAAGCATAATTATGCCTCAGTTGGCATCACTGGTTGGATCCGATGAGACGACAATGCGGTGAAGGTATCTTTTTCATGAGACCGTGGCCACTAATTATTCCTGTTAGGCTAATCAGGTTCTTTTTGTCTAGAATAATCAGGGACTTGAATTTTCTCGTTAAGAGTTTGGAAACGAATTGTCTGGTGCAGTTCTGATCAAGTAATTAGAGCCAGACTTCATTTAATTCGATACGAGATAAGTTCTTAATGTAGCTCTGAAAGGTTTTTTAGCCGACGACTTATATATATATATTTCTTTTGGTACCTCGCCTGCAAAAAGGCGGTAGTATTTGGAGTTTAGTACAAACACGATCGCAAATTGATCTAGTTTGGTAATAGCCTGGTGCGCCACATGTTTTACTGAATGTTATGATGAGAAAACAGCGTGTCAGCTATAGTTTTTTTTTTTTTTTTTTATAAATCCCTGCGACCTGAAAGATCTATTGTATCAAGTCAGCTATAGTTACATTAAGTCTTTCAACATAAAGTCAATTATAGCCAAAGTCCGATGTCAGCTGTGGTGTCCTGCAGGCTGTGCATATACTGGTTATACCGTCCAAGACATGCTCCTTTCCTAGTAGGAGGTTATAATCACAAATTTACGATCTTAGCGGCAGTCTTTGGGCGCAAGTGTGTATCAAGCTTATGTTAACAAAATTTAGTCATGCCATCTATCGATTTACAAGGTCCCTATTACGGTCCACAAAAGCTCATGACTTCTTGCCCAAGTCTGCCGCTTATAACAAATGCGCATTCGAAGAAAAACTCCGCATATTTGTCTGAATATTTTATATGCCCATTCGATGGTTGGCGTTCCTTTTCCACTTTATCTGGATCGTCTGCAATAAACCAACGTGGCCTTGCGAAGGTCTTAGTTGCCTCCTAAAAAGTCGGATTTTTCGGTGGTTTGATACCACTCTTCGCGAACGACTTCTATTCTAACCTGTGCCCATGTGTGGTAACTCATGCGATAAATTTTTTCACAGCCCACATTAAACTTTGGAACATTTTGTTTCAATTTATTGTTTTGTTTTAGTGAGAGATATATCGATGCGATAATTACGAAACATACGGGCGCTGGCTTTGGCCGACAGATTTGATATTCGAGTGACAGTAACTCGCCTCAGAAATGCAAGAACTCCCTAGAGCGGCGTTCACCTGTCCCCTCATCAGCTTGTTACTTGCCCCAGCTCAAAATCACGGTTGCCACTATGGTAATTTTTTTACCAAACTTGGTCATTTTTTTTTTGCTTTTTGGGTTTTGGTAATTTTGTAATTTTTATCTGGTTTTGATAACTTTTTGAGCAGAAGCACCAAAAATACGAACTCGATATCAATTCATTTAAATGCTGCCTTACTGTTTCTGAGTGAAACATTGCATTTGCATATGCGTCAGCACCACCCTGAACTACTGAATGCACTCATTTTCTTCTTTTGACTGATGGCGAACTTCGAAATATTTTCTGTTTATAATACCTACATTTAGATATCGATAGGTTAGTTAGTCATATTATTTATTTGCAGACATAGAACTCTAATTTGTTAAGGGTTTGTTATAGGAAAAAAGGCTCGAAACGGGTAGATGATCCCCTGCCTTCTAGCAGCTGGTAACTTTGTGCGCAACGTTGTTGGCGTTGTTTAATTCCTCTATTCCTCGTTGTTTAAACTAGCAAAGTTCCTACTACGTTCCTTACTGAGTCTTATGTTTTATAAATTTTTGTTTTTAAGCAAGCAATTTTAAAAATCAAATAAAATAATTCGAGTTTAGAAAAGTAGGCTGGTGTTACTATTACATTAGTTAGTTAAGTCTTATTTATTTTATTTTACAAAGTAATCGTTGTTTAACTACTTAAAAACTAACTAAGTTTTTTGTTTATATTATGTTCGTAAATCAGAGAAAAATCTAGGAAAGTGATAAGGCATTTTCACATGGGCTCATTTTTTCTCTTTGTTTTTTATCAACGTCTCCAGATTTTTGGTAAATTTTATCTTGGTTTGGTAACTTTTTTTTTTCCAATTTTGGTAGCTAATTATTTTTGCAAGTGGCATTCGTGCTCAAAATATGTCAGAGTAGCTCGCGTAGGGTAGACGCCAACGCTAGCCTACTGCTGTCGACGCACTATGGATTCTATTTAATTATGTCCGGCAGAGAAATTTGCCGTCTTTCCATTTCACCACTTAAAACTTTACCAAGCCGACTTCTATTCGCTGAATAGAAAAGCCCGGTAGCTTCCACTTGCCATGTGAGCGCACAATTGATGTGGAAACCACTCAATTCGGTATAAAAAAAGGAGTAACCACACAACCCAAAACCAACTATTTCGTCGCTGGGTAATTTTCCCTTCAAAACGTGTTGAACTTGCGCGCAGACAGTCTTGCAATGTATACAGCGGGTATAGATGGCTACTTCTATCGTGCTGGCGCAGATTTCTTGTCTGCACGAAACAATCTCGGCCTGGTGGTGCCTGGTGGATCCTGTGTCGCCAGGAATGCAGCATTGTTTGGCGCAAATTTGTAAACAGAATTCCTTGCGACCGGCTGGGGAGAGCGTAGTGGTGACTAATTTTAGAGATACCCAATGACTTCTGGCTGTTGCCCCGGCATAGAAGATAGCACATAGCTTCCGAACGTGTTGTCTTTCAAGAGATAAGGCAGAAAGATATTCAGTCCCAGTTGCTGTACCAAAGGGAGGTGCGACAACGGCTTTGCCCAGGGAAAACCTGCCGAGCGGCACTGCTTCTATCATGCTACACATGAAGAGGCTGCTTGTTGGGCAGAGGTAAATTGAAATGGACGACGTGTGATCTGACTGGCATATGCGCTCCATCAAAATGAAGCTGCGCAGTAGTTTGACTCTGTACCTGCAACTCGTTCACCATTCGCTGCAAAGGTTAAACCTGTTCCGTCCAGAAATAGAATCGCACAAACGGATTGCGTGAGGAGTGACGCCTCCCAAATTGCCTGCCGTTTTAATTTTTTTTTTTTGTATTCCAAAGACGGCAAATATTTGGCAGCTTTAAATTTGAAATACACTCATATCCAACTCCCACAACCGACGCGACGAGTTCCCGCGACTTGATCGATTAGCTGTCGGATTTGCATCTGCGTATTGACACGGTGCCAATAAACCGAAAATAAATCGCATCTTATGAGGAAATCACTTACCTACACCGGCCGCCTGTCAAGTCAATTACGAGTTACCCGGAGTGTAGTTCCTGATCGTGTAGATAGCCATGCAGATTGGGGTAATTTTATTTCACTTTTTCGAAAGCATTCTTGTTCGTTTGTACGTGCGGATTCTAGGCGCACACTGCAGCCCGCGGTACCGCGCAGCGTCGCCACGAGGAAGTGAATCGCTTGTTACCCGTTCCTGTGAGCGTGCATGCATTTCAGCTGCAATTACATTTGATTTATGCCCTCTAATACACCGTTACCGTGTTTCCATACATGCGGCCAGAATATACAGCACGACCATGCGATTAGATGATAGATGCTGCCCGATTCACGCGTGGACTCCCGAGTCTGCTGCAAGCTCTATCTCTCGACACAAACTGGTGTCGTATCTCAAGAGTTCATGTCGCGCTATCGCGCTGTTGTCACGGCGTCGGACAGTTGGAGTAGCAGATTGCAGCCGGGATTATGATTATAACTTCATTCGGTTGTCCATTAGCACTCGGTTAAACGGCGCGGCTTAGTCGAACACACCAAACGCATTGCATCCTCGCAGATTACGTAGCGGGCCGGGCGCCTTGGCTCCGTTTTGTCATCGCGCGCATGGAAAGTGCTTACCACGCCGCGTGTGTAATTATGCACAATCGCCGGCAGGTATTTAATTAATTGATCGACATTTGCGCCAAACAGAGCGCATTGCTAATGATTTATTGACGCCCGGTTGTGCGACAACATCAATTAAAAACTGAGTTCTGAGTTAACATGCGTGAAATGAGGTCATGTTTATTTTCGAGTCTCCAAAGTCAAATGCAGTTGGCTGGGATGCTGAGCTGGAGTTGTTGGCGTGGGTAAGGTGGGCATGGGCAGCGGATAACTTTGTAGCACAGCGCATTCAAATTGGTTATAGCTTCGATTTGTTGACACACATGAGACGTGTTGTGTGGTTAAGTGCTGCCGTGTGCTAATTTGTCAACACTCGGTGCAATTTCTACTAAGTACTTGATGGATGGAATCGTGGAGGGCGAGCTGACGTTTTAATTACATAAAGTCCACTTGTGCTGATGCTGATCCATTAGTAACGTTTTAGGTAGAGTCTGATTGAACATTTGGCTTCGGCTTCGCCCGAAGGTGATCAAAAAGCCGAAGTTCGGCTTCTGCTTCGGTCGAAAAACTGGCCTTCGGTCGGACTCTGGATTTAGGTCGTGTTGACGTATTTTTTTTATTTAGTGGTTGGCATGGCGTAATGTTTGATACATTTTTTTGACGTTTTTATGGTTTTATTTTGTCCCTTCTGACAATGAAAGGACGTTCCAAATGTGCAGTGCGGTCCTTTCGTTGTATAGTTTAAAGACAGTAAGTACAATCACAGCGTGCTCAAGGGAGTGCGATATATTTAAACTCATCGGCGTTGCCAGACTTAAGAAATAGTTTAGGTTTCCCCACCGTTATAGCTTCATCCCATGTTGTGACTGAAATTAATATAAATAAAATGCACGACTGGGTCGCACGAAACTTTCTCGTTCATCAATAGTTTGGTTGAGTCAATTGGTAGGTAGGTAAAAAGTTCAGAAGGAACCATACATAAAACGTAAGAGTATCAAGTGTTAAATAAAATTCACTTTTAGGTAATACATTCGATATGGCAGTACATATCAAATAGCTATGTGAGTTTTTATAAGTTTTAGCTCTCAGTAACAGGGAATTGTCGCAAGTTCTGGTAAAAGAGCTATAAGCTATTTCTAAACTCTTACACTTTACATGATTTTTAAGTACAAGGACAAGCGTAGTAGAAGTTTCTGTTTTCTGGTCTGCTCGTTTGAGGTGGCTATAATTGGAATTCGATGTAGGGTTCGCGACAGTGTTGTTAGCACTCTCTCCCCATTTATTCCACGAAGCGTGGTAATTTTTCCCTTTTCACCATACTCAAATTACCTTTTAAAATCCCACGATACTTTTTTGCGTCAAAATCCAGTTTTTAAAAGTAAAATTAGTATTAAGGTAGGTGGTCCAAATAAGGCTCATAACCTAATAAGGCCCAGTGCGCAAAAATTGGCATAACCGTCAATCAACCTGAATTATATTTTAAATGTGCTTTTGGCCACCTATGTCTACACTAAAATCGATGGAATTTTCCGTCTGACGCAATCGTGTTTTTTCTTACAGTCGATACAAGTTAGTAATGTGCGCACTCACACGCTTTTTATAAGAACTTGGTTTTTGTAATTGATTTTATTGCAAATAATAATTCGGGTAAGTCTAGTTTTTACACTAAATATACCACATGTAAAACTAAGGTTTAGTATGGTTTAAGTATTATTTGAATTCTTTGAGTAGATTTTCGTTAAAGTTTTTGTAAAGAAAAGTTTTTCATGTTCCTAAAAAGGCCCACCAAAAATATTAAAAGGCCTTATTAGGAATATGAAAGATTAAATTCGTTTTTTTGGTTGTTTTTAGATAAAATGTCAAAGGCGAGCAAATTAGGGAACAGAAAGCGGAATTTTAACCTAACATTAAATGTAATTCTTAATAAAAATCTCCTTATTTAAAATTAATTTATTGAAGTCAAATTTATTTATTTTTTTTAAATTTTTCTTTCTAGTCAAGAAGGCTGTGTTTATTTTTTGTTTTGTGTTAATAAATAATATTATAATATATATATAAATAATAAACTAGGTTCTTTTATTTGTTTCATGAAAAAATACTTTTTATTTTAGCAGTATAACCAAAGTAACTGAACAAAATTATGTATGGGCCTTATTCGGAACAGGTGTTCGTAATAAGGCCCAACGTAAGGTTCTTACAAATGTTATGAAAATACATTTCAAATTGGGTTTTAAGAAATAAACATTGTGTTTTTATATAGATAACTGAACTAAGGCTTATGCTAATGTCAATTTAGTAATTTTCTTTTAGGCGTTTGCAAGTTATTAACGAAAAACTATAAGGTGGGCCTTATTTGGGTCACCTACCTTACACGGAAAGAAAATCAGGTTAAATTAACTTTTAATAACACTTTTGGTAACACTGCTATGATTATTTTTTAGTAGTAGTAGAAAATTTTGATAAAAAGCGATTTAAATGAGCTGTTTTTTATGGAGATTCAGTGTGTTGATAATCGTGGTGAAATACAGGTGTTTTGATAGAATTTCACCAAAAAATTATAGTTTGAATGTCTTTTTGTTAGATTTCTGAAATACCCACGATTTGGTGCTTTTTCCCTTTATCCCACGGAAGGCTTTTCGGACATCGAAAAAAAAGGGATAAATCCCACGATATAACAACACTGGTTCGCGATAGACTGATAATTTATTTACGAACTCTGAAATTTGTTTTTGAGCTTGCATTAGCAGTTATAATATAAACCGAATATGCATATGGACGTGTGGTGGGGGTGCAAATGAAGTGGGAGTGTCTGATTGTGTAAGCTCCAAGTGGTTTGAATTATTGTAAGATGCATTTTCCATACGGTTGAAGAAACAAACTAGAAGTGGGAAATATTAGCTAAAAACAAGTGTTTCGTAGTTGTAATTGCACTTTTATTGGAAGTACGGTATTCAGTTTTACAAAAATATACGAAGACAGATCGGGATTTAGATATCTATAGTAATTTTTGAGAAGCAGTTTAAAAACGGATTTATTCGAATTTTTTGAGAAAAACTAAGTATGGGATCTTAATTAGAATTATTTTACTATCCTAAATATGTATTTTGATCGAAGTCGTTAGAGCGGTTTTTGTAAAATTATGCAGACAAAACAATAACAAATTTTGTAACATATAATTTGAGAAATCCTATTGTATAACTATTCAGCTGAAAACTGAGTATCAAATATTGTTCGGGATGAAAGCATTACTTGGTTTTAAAAGTTTTATCCAAATCGAAAGTGGAGTTTTCGAGATAGAACAATTTCTAAAATTAGCGTTTTCGGTGATTCCAATTGAAAATTTCGGACGATCATTTTAAAAACATCAATTTTATTCTAAGTATATGCATTTTAGTCAAAATCTGTCTTACCGTTTTTACGTAAACTTAAGAAACCAATGTTTTTTAAAATTTCTTTTTTCAAAAATTCATTGAACGATAATATATAGAAAAAAAACTGATTTCGTTATTAAGTTAGAAATGACTATATTACCTAGAAATTAATTTTTGCTACAATCTTATGAACCGTTTTCGAGATATGTATGTCGAAATTCCAAAAGAGAGTTACGTATTAAATTTTTGTTAGCGAAAAACTGAGTACGCAGTCATTGTAATCTGACCTACTTAAGCTCAAATATCAATTTTGGTTGAAATCGTTAGAGCCGTTTTCGAACAAAACAAACAGGTATGAATGCTTTGTATGGGAAGTACCATTAATATTTAGGTTAGCGTGCCAAACTGTAGGCCCACAAACTCAAAATACAAAGTTTGAACCAAATCAGGGCAGTCGTTCAGGCTCTAAGCCTCAGGAGCATACGGACAGACAAACGGACAGAGTTTTGTGACCCACTTTTTTGAGTTCCTCTATCATCGTAATGTCGGAATGGATTAACATCTCGAGTTCGTACGAATACAATCTTTCTCTAACTACGAAATCATGAATGTTAAAAATATACCTAAAGAAAATAATATTGTTATATAGGTAGGTATATATCCTGTTATATTGGCTTAGAGCTTTTATTTCGTTGGAAATTCCGGGTTTTTTCATATTGTTTTATTTTTTAAATATGGAATTCATTTAATTTTTTCCCATTAGTCGAATCTCGAATCTATAGACAGCAATTGGAACGAATTCAAATTATTCAATGATAATATTCATTATAATTATGATGCTTTTGAGTTCCTTACCTTAACATACTCGGGCCTGGTATTTTTCCGTCCCGGGCCCGACTCATCCCTGGAATGGCAGTATCCCTTCTTCGTCTTCAAAATTAACCTAACCCTATTAAAAGGGGAGTTAGCTAGTCCTAGGCGGATATTTGCAATTCCACGGTGCCTTTATAAATCATCTTGACACTTTTTGTAAAAGGTTTGTAACGCATTTTAACTCGTTTCACTCGTACAACCCCTCATTTGAATACTATAAGTCCACACTGGCTCTAGCACTTGCTTATATTTACATATAATAAAATCATCTGCTCGAGGTCAAGCTTAGAATGTTTTCGAAATAAGCAATAGAGTTCCCTGTTTTTTTAAATTTGTTAATTAAATTCCGGTGTGACTTCTTTCGTTATGACAGGAACATTTCCAAAAAACTGCTGGTCCATTGTAATACCGAAAAGACACTGTCCCTTTGTTGAAGAAATTCTAAAATGGACTTCAGTGATGGGGAGCATATTGCATATGAAATAAGCAAACACCACATGAGCACTAAGCCTTCAACACCTAGAAAGGTATAAGGGGTAGGGCTACCTCAGGAAATGTTGCACTGTATGGTCGTCCTCTCCGCAGGACTTGCAGATCTTAGAATCGCTTAAGCTCAACACTTTTAAGTTTTTAAAGTAGCCCATGAGGAGCCAGCCACTCATATATAGTCCTTCCAGTTGAGGGATGGAAAGAAGGTAGATTTGCTTGCCTGGCCAGAGTTCCATTGACATAAAACTCTCGTCAATTGATCTCGTAACCGCAGATATTGGCAAGCCCAGAGTAAGTTTGGGGCGACCTCTTTCGAACCTTGCTTGCACGTTCAGAAGCGAAATCATCACCCTGGGGCAAATTCCATATGACAACAATAGTCTAGACGATATCGTTTTTGAAACTTATAGTTATATTCTGCCCGATTTTTTACACTACATTTTTGGAACATGAACTCGATTGAGCTCTCAAACCCGTGATTTTTTGACGATAATCGACGTGTGACATAAAAAACAGTCTATAAGTATTTGATGGCGACCAAATTCAGAGAATTCTTAAGCTCTATACACAGTTTCAAAGATGCGGGTTCCGCTTTTCATATAACACCACACCGTAAAAAGTATTGTGTTCCAAAACACCGAGGCAAACGTGAAGTCATTCACTCACCAAACCGCCGGTAGTAGGTTTCCGATTTAAGCCCGGAAAACCCTCTCAACTTTTACGGCATTGGAAGCTCTTATATTACCAGGGGCCCTACTCTCTATTTCGTTCCGAAAGTCAATCCTATTCGAAATTGCTTTCCGTTCCGCTTTTAAATGGCTACTCTGTAAGATTTTCGAAATATAGAAAATAATACTAAATACTTTTTGCACCTAAGAATTCTTTTTCTCGATTCTATAATTTATTTCGTATGAGATCTGTCTAAACAAACAAAAACTCAAGCAAATATACGTACGTAAAAGAAAACTTGAAAAGAAAAAATTATAATTTTTAGTGTAAGAATTTCAAATAAAAAAAAAATGTATGTAATGGATTCCGTTGCTCTTTGGATGGACAAAGAAACTAGGAAAGAACGGTTAGAATGGAAAATTATACGGGACAAATCAAATAATCTGGATGTGCACACATGAACTCCACCAAAATTTCAAACTGTTTTTGTTTGGTATGCATATTTTTTATTGAAGATTCCCTAAAAATTAAAATATGTTACTAAAATTCATTATCACTAAGAATTTTTATCAAAAACTTACATTTGACGATATTTTTGAATCTTTCCGTTATCGGATTTGTTGTAGAAACAAATTTTCCACATTCGAATGATTTTGACCCTCGAAAGCGTGTTGCTAGGTACCAAAATTCCACTTTCGGAATTTTAAATCCGAGAGTAGTAGATTTCATTCCGCTTTCGAAATAGAGAGTACAAAACGTTAAATGTTACTTTCGGAACGAGATACAGAGTAGGGCCCCAGATCATCTCAAAAGACTACCTACATACTTGTAGCGGTCAGCGTAGCCGAGCCAGTGACAAAGTTAAAGTCGTTTCACTTTACAGCCTTTCGATTTCTATCTCCGCGAAGGGGATTATCTAACGGATAAGATTGTACACTCAAGATCAGGTCTCGGAATAGACCAGGCCGAGGCATTTGGTAATAAACCGCTGAGACAAATTACCACAAATTCATTAAAGGCTTTCGATAAAATCGAGTTTGCCCAAAATCATCATTTATCAACTTTTGTGACCCCTTGATTTATTGCTCCAACACAGACCATGGTTATAAACGACTGCGCGGATTCAGCAAGACTCGACTTGCTGCTAAACCGTAGGCAGACACGGTCACGACTTTAAATCACCTTGCCATGGACGTAGCAGGTGGGCGACAGACTATTTTTTTTTGTTACCATTCTCCCGAATGATAAATGATGTTCCGAGCCAAATATTAGTCTGTAACACGAAGCCTTGCAAAGATCACTTGTACAACGACCTGCACAGTGCACCCTGGCGATCCAGAGAAGCAGCATGAATCCGTTTATCGAAATCTTGTAATTATTTCCAGAAGTTCTTAACTGATGTCGGCACACCGACCGGATGGATACAGTTAGAAAACTTATTAGCCATTACAATTGCCGTATCGATCTGACCTATTTTCTATCCCCGGGGTAGGTGTAGCGTTCCCTCGGAAGTGGAGAGTAGAGTTGCGCACTCGCCTGAAATGAAGCAATAACTTTTTGAGCCAGTGGCGCATATTCGTATATGCTTACAACCGGTTGTACGAACGCATGCAGTGCAGATCAAAGGAGCAGATGCGAAGTGTGCGCATGCACATCCGCAGCCCATCAACTTAACGAAGCATGATTAATGAATGTGTTCAGCGATCAGTGGCTCTCGTGCGATTAGTTTCTTTTTTCTCCTTCTTATAGAAATTAATGAAGTGCACTTCGATAATTTTCCAAATCACATGTTTCCTGGCATACATTAGAAGCGTAGATATGAGGAGATACTAGATACCAGCGTCTGTGAGCTGGGCTGGGAGTCGGTTGGTAGTAGGTTTGCCTATGGAGTCGCCCCGCATCAATGTTTAACACTTGTAATTGGGATGAGTCGGATGGAATATATCGCTGGCAATAGAAGGGGTTTTGCATATATTCACGCAAGATTCGTCTCGCGATTGATTATCGCTGTGGCGCCGGTGAACTTATAATGGTGATGGGCAATTGAAAGTTTCCAGATTTGAGGTACTAATGAAGGGAAGTGTGCCTAGTAATTACGGGTGAAGAGGCGCTGACTTTAATTAGTTTTTTGCATACACTTGGGAGTTTTTAAATCGATGACTTCCAGAGAAACGGCGCAGATACGTCGCGAAAAAATATGAAAAGTGCACGACTCGGTTGCGCAAAACTTTCCCCTCCAAGACTGGAACAGAACAATCGCCCGAATTGGCAATTTCACCATGCAATTCGTTTCAGATTTGTTACGATTCGGCTTTCCGCAGCCCTATAAATACGGTTAGATAGGTAAAAGGTTTAAGCGAACAAAAATTGTATGCCGGTGTGGTGGCATAAGCGAAATAAAAAAAACTATGCGCTTTATTGTTAGCAATTTTATTGGGGCACGTTGGATGGCGAGTGATTCACAGCGACTGAACTAAAAACTCCCGTCTCCTCTTTGTCTGTCACGTCATGTGTCAAATTCCAACTGACCATCAAATGCGTACTGCGCCCTCTGCTGGAAGGTAGAAACGTCGGAGTATTAACGCGCTGCCACATCACTCCCCCCCTTATAAAAAGTGTTGATAACAATTTTAAATTAATAACGATTTTTACAAAAAAAAGAATTTTTTAAGTTGTACTTTACTTCAAATCATGGTTTAAACATTTCATAGTATACTTCATTTTAAAATTGTTTTGTTCATTTATAATATAAAAGACACTCTAGGTTTGTGCGATGATCTTCTCTCTCTGTCGGAACCTGATTCTGCATGCTCATTTGCCACAAAAGCTGGCTTCAGACGATCAATTGATATTGTTTGTTGCTTCTCTTCGACGGCCACAGTGAAAAATTTGTCTTTCTTTTCTATAACCTTGTATGGACCTTTGTATGGATGTATTAAACTTCCCCTTTGAACTTCTTCCCTAACGAAAACGTGTGAGCAGGTGGTTAAAGCTTTTGGGACAAATATATATTTTTGCTGTCTATCCCTTTTCGGTTCCGGACGAATTTTCAAAATGGTCTGTCTCAATTCTTCTGCTTTGTTGGAAGTTAGTTGATTTGCGTCATTGGGATCCGATACTATTAATTCTCCGGGCAGGCGCAAAGCTTGGCCGTACAAGAGTTGGGATGGAGAAAGATCTAAGTCAGTTATTATTGCTGAACGAATGCCTAGTAGTGTCCAGGGAAGATTGTCATACCAATTTTTCTTGTCGTCGTGACATCTCAGAGCTTCCTTGAGTTGCCGATGGAAGCGTTCAACTAAACCGTTCGCTTGTGGATGGTACGTGGTTGTCCGAATTCTTTGACATCCGAAGATTTTTAAAATTTCTTTAAAAAGGGATGATTCGAATTGGGTTCCTTGATCCGTTGTTATTGTTTGCGGTACGCCGAATCTGGATACCCAATTGCGAATGAAAGCGGAAACTACCGTTGAGGTATTTATATTTCGTATCGGAATTGCCTCTGTCCAAGAGGTAAATCGGTCTTTGATGGTTAGGATGTATGTATAACCATTTGACTGTGGTAAAGGTCCGACCAAATCCATGTGTATGTGGCAAAATCTGCCTTCTGGTATGTTAAATTTACCGTATTCCGATTTTGTATGCTTTCCAATTTTAGATCTTTGGCAAGCAATGCAGCTTTTAGACCATCTATTCACATCCGTATTCAAGGATGGCCAAAAATATTTTGTTGCGACCATCTTCCGTGTGCATCGTATACTTGGGTGGGAGAGACAATGAATATTGTCGAATATTGTTCGCCTTAGTATTTCAGGGACATAAGGACGATTTGTTGAGGTTGTTGTTTCACACCAAATGTGCAAATCTTCAACCGGGATATGAATTTTTTCTAATTTGTATGACGATGATTGATTTTTTACTAATTCTTTTAATTCATCGTCTTGGTTTTGTGCCGATGTCAAAGTTTGAAAGTCGATTTTTTTGAAATCTATTAGATCTATGTGCGAACGTGATAAGGTATCTGCGACAATGTTGTGCAATCCTTTAATGTACCGAATGTCATTTGTAAACTGAGCTATATACTCGAGTTGATTCGTCTGCCTAGGAGATTTGTCAGTTTTCGAACAGATTGCCTTTGTTAAAGGTTTGTGGTCCGTGAAAACTGTGAACTCTCTTCCTTCAACGAAATATCGGAAGTGCTTGATCGATTGGAAAACTCCTAACAACTCCCTGTCGAAAGTAGAATATTTCTTCTCAGTCGGAGTTAAACGTTTTGAGAAAAAGCTTAAGGGTTCCCATAGCTTTCCATTCAGTTGCTGTAGAACTGCTCCGATTGCGTCACTAGACGCATCGACCATTATGCTGAGCTGTGCCTCTGGGTTAGGATGGACTAACAAAGTTTGTTTTTGAAGGTCAGTTTTCAGCTGTTGGAATGAAAATTCACAGATGTCTGTCCAGACGAACTCGTGATTCTTTTTCCCTTTAGGCCTTGTATTCTTTAATAATTCATACAAGGGTTGAGCTTTTTTTGAAATATCCTGTATGAATCGGTAATAGAAATTTACCATCCCTAGAAACCGTTGTAATTTTTTTATAGAATCCGGTGTGGGAAACTGAGATATTGCTGCAACTCTTTCTAAACTTGGCTTTATTCCCTTCGGATTAATGGTATAACCAAGAAAATCTAGGGAAGATACACCCAGAGTGCATTTCGAGACGTTGACGTTTATCCCATGTTCATTTAGTCGTTGAAAAAGTATTCTTAGATGTTGCTTGTGCTCGTCAGATGACTTGCTTGCAATTAGTATGTCATCGACATAAATGAATGCAAAGCTTAGGTCTCCCAATATGCTATTTATGAAACGTTGGAATGTTTGTGCTCCGTTCTTGACGCCGAAAGGCATACGCACGAATTCGAAGAGGCCAAACGGTGTTATGACTGCTGTTTTATATACATCATCGCTTGCGATTGGGATTTGGTGATACGCGCGAACGAGATCTATCTTTGAAAACATGATACATCCATACAAATTGAAAGTACAATCTTGGATGTTTGGAAGTGGATATTTGTCTGCAACAGTGACTGCGTTTAGTTGGCGATAGTCACCACAAGGCCGCCAGTCCGTAGAGCCTTTTTTGGGAACCATGTGTAATGGAGACGCAAGAGCTGAAGAGGAAGGTCTACAAATTCCTAATTGAACCATATGTTTGAACTCCTCTTTAGCAATTTTAAGCTTAGTGGGGTTTAATCTTCGAAAACGAGCTGGTGGAAACGACCCATTGGTTGTTATATGGTGAACAACATTGTGCTTAACCGGTAGTGTAAAATCAGGTAATGCCTTTAGTAATGGAAAATCGTCGAGAATGGCTCCGAATTCATTGTCTATTGACAACAATTTTGGGGTGTGTGACTCTATTGACTGAGTGATACAATTGACGTGGAGGTGTGTTTGTTTATCGACTAACTTCCTCTCACGAAGATCTACTGTTAAGTTAAATTTATACAGGAAGTCGGCGCCTATGATCGGGTAATCCACTGCTGCAACAATGAATGTGTAATCAAAATTTCGTCTCAAATTTAAATTTATAGTTATTCTCTTCATTCCATATGTGGAAATGGAAGCGCCGTTTGCAGCTGTGAGGAGTGAATCGGTTTTATCCTTTAACGAAGGGTAGATTTTTTTGGGAAGTATTGAAATTTCTGCGCCAGTGTCTATTAGAAAATGAAGCTGTGTTGACTTTTCAAAAACAAATAAGCGGCGGGAAGTGTTTTCCGTCCTTGTGGCCGCGGACAAGGTTGGATGCTTTAGTTTTTTGCCAGCGCTCCAGTGTTTTGTCTGAAACTGCAAGGTGGTGTGCAGTTTTGTGCATTGTCTTTGTGCTTCCTATGGTACCAACAGATTGCAGATGAGGACGACTGCCTATTTCCGCTCCTGGATCTGGAACGTCGATAGGATGGTGCTCTATCTCTTGAAAAGCTACGACTTCTTTCATGCGCAAGCTCGAGGTTTTTTATTCGATCTGATAGTTCTTTTACTAAATCTTGAACAGAAGCTGCACTTGAATTGTTGACTGTATGTTTATTTACAGCTGAAACTTGATTCTTGCTTGACGAATCGTATATTTTGTCTGCTAGCTTGAAAATTTCGTCGTTTGTGTGAGAGTCCTCTATCGCAATTAAGCAAGCTCTGAGGGACGATGGCAGCTTAGCTAACCACAATTTATTCAAAAGAGGCATGTTAACTAAACTGTTTCCTCCTGCTAAAGCCTCCATGTTCCTGTATAGTTCTGATGGTTTTAGGTCTCCTAGTTCTACCTTGTGTAAAAGTGTATCTAGCCGACGTTCTTCGGTATCCCGACTTCGCGAGAGGAGTGCTTCTTTTAGTGCTTTGTATTTGTCCTCCTCAGGTGGATTAAGAAGAATGTCAGCGACCACTTCCATAGTTTGTGCCGTTAAGGACGCTACCAGATAGTCGAATTTTGTGTTGGAAGAGGTTATCTTTTTTAACCTAAATTGTGTCTCGATCTGGAGAAACCAAAGGTCAGGCCTGCTGTGCCAGAAAGGAGGTATTTTTATAGAAACTAATGAAGCAGATTGCCAAATACTTTCAGTGCCTTGTGCACTGGAGCTCTCATCAATAGTGGCTTCCTCCTTAGATGAGCCACTGGATGTTTGCTCTAGAGACATTGCTATTGTTTTTTATATAAAAATATATCAATTATTGGAGCTCGTTACCGTTAGCGGAAGAAGTTCAAATAAGATGTATTTATGCTGAAACAGCCTTGAATAGCCAAATAAAAAAGGAAGGGAAATGATCCTTGATTAAATTTTTACGGCGTATGGTTGAAAGAAAAGGAATGCAAATTTGTACGATGTAGCCTTTTTGACTATGCACTAAACATATATACGACTAACGTTACCTGTTTGTAATATTGCTTTAAACTTTCTGCGGATGGTGATATATCGTCATGTAATCCGTTGCCGCCAAGAGAAAGAAAATCGACCCAAAAACCTGTGCGATGAGTGTGCGATGTATTTGTGTGTGTGTGTGTTTAAATTTGAATATGTATGTCTAAAATTCAAAAAAAAATAAAATAAATGGTTAAACCATGGAATATATATATGTATAATAATTTTTTTTTTTTTTTTTTTTTAATGAGTTTAATTAAATAATTGAAACAGATTAATTTGACACAATTTTAGGGTGAACGTTGATTCCGCTAAATCGTGGCTGGTGTCACGTGTTGTTCCGTTGTTACAGTACGGCAAGGGCTTGATGTTAACTGTATGCTTCAGATACGTTGCTGTTAAATGTGGTGTGTTGTTACTGGTACCGCAATTAAAATCTGGTGATGCAGCTGCTGCTTTGTTTCAATGCCTTGAGATTGCCAATTGTGATTGGCACCGTTGTTATAGTACCGTAATTGAGGTTGATGCCGTTCACTTTATTGGGTTTCGCAATGCATTGGCGACTACTTGTTATCTCTGCGTCCCGGACAATTACTAGTGTTGTGAATTACTGGGGGAAATTACTTTTGATCACTTTTCTAATGTTCGTAGCGTCTATCACGTCGGGGTCACCAGTTATGCCGGTGTGGTGGCATAAGCGAAATAAAAAAAACTATGCGCTTTATTGTTAGCAATTTTATTGGGGCACGTTGGATGGCGAGTGATTCACAGCGACTGAACTAAAAACTCCCGTCTCCTCTTTGTCTGTCACGTCATGTGTCAAATTCCAACTGACCATCAAATGCGTACTGCGCCTTCTGCTGGAAGGTAGAAACGTCGGAGTATTAACGCGCTGCCACAAATTGTGATGGAACTTTTTGGTCGGGTCAATGACAGGCTAAAAGTGTACTTATGCCACTCAAGTTTCCTTTTTAAATTGCACATAAATCTACTTCACCTGGGTAGCTACATTTAGGGTTACCTTTATAAAGTTTTCAAAGGACTAAGTGCTACATGTCAACTATGTCCTTTCTTCTAGCAAAAAATCAGAATAAAATCAACGATCCTTTTTAAAACAGTCACGGATTTAAGTGCTCAGGTGTTTAAGAGATAAAATGTTGGGCGCTTTTTACAACAAAATACAAATTTTTGCTACTAACTGCCACTGTTCCTTAAAACTGCCACAGGCTGCTTCATCGCAAGGTCCATATTTAGTAAGTCAATGATATTTTGCGTGTTAGCACCGCCACATCAGTACAATAATCAGGAGCTCGTCCCGAAAGTATAATTTTTCCAAAATTAACTTTTTTTTTTTTGTACTCTCTATTTCGAAATCGAAATGAAATCTACTACTGTGGCGCATAGAATTCCGGATGAGGAATTAATATATTTTAATATTATTTTTGCATTTCGAAAGTATTACGTGTTTTAAAGCGAAACGGAAAGCAATTTCGAACAGGGTTGTCGTTAACTCAAAAAAAAAGTCACTAACTCGAACCTAAAAATCCACCAGATATGCTAAAACTTTTAAAAAATGTCAATAGAAAAAAATGTTCACTACCTACAAATGAAAAAAAATATATTCAATTTTAACAAAATTTTTATTTTGAGCAATAAATCAAAAACTTACAATATGTAAATACATAACGATAATGTTAACTTAAACAAAAAAAAAACAAATTCAGTCTCAAAGTTACAATAAAAAACAAAATAGTTTTTTAAATCACTACAAATCAGAAGTAATTAGATCGATTTCATCTTCATCACTTTCATTTACCTCAATATCGAAGGCATTTTTAAAATTATTTCTTAAAGGACCATTTTTAGGAATTTCGAAACAAATCAACAAACAACAACACGCAAAAAAATCAAATCGAATATTGCAATTTGCAAGTGTCAAACTCGAATACCAGGGATGTAACATCACCAGGAGTGTAATAATTTATAAAAACACGTTTTTGCAAACAGTCACTAGAAAAGTAACTAGAATTTTTTAGTGACAAGAAATAAACTCGAAAAATACATTTTTGTCACTAAACTTTTGAAAATTCCAGCGACAAAGTCACGTGATTTCGAATAGGATTGACTTTCGGAACGAAATAGAGAGCAGCGTGCCTGCCTGAAATTGTCATTTCTTGTTTAATTTTTTTTCAGAACTTGATTTTGTTCAATTGCTGTTTTTCAATTCAGCCTCTAGTGCGCAGAGCTTTTTATTCGTTTGCCTCTTACGAGCAAACCATACTCCATTTTTGAATTTTCTCGCGTCAAGCACTGAACATTTTTTAAATTCAAGAAGTAAACGATCTCGTGTCCTTTATTTTGTTGACTGATTTACCGAATAACTTAGGCTGAAAACACACCCGTTCAAACCAAACGTTTCTGTTTTATGAAAGACGAAAGCATTGTTTCTTACGCGACAGAACAGAACACACCAAAGCAAGCGAAAAAAACACACTTTCTTGTTTTGAAGGGTCTCGGTAGTGGCAACACACACCGAATGCAACAAAACTGTTTCGAACAAGCGTCGCTGTCGGCTATTGCTTGATTTCTTATGGCGCAACACACACAAGGTGAAAAGAAACATAAAAAACAAAGCAAAACAGAATAACATGTTTCGTTTGCCAATAGATGACTGCTGACCTCATGTTTTTTGGAAAACAAATAATGATTGATTTCGGTATTTTCGGTTTTTCTTCTTTCGTTGCACTTTTCAGCTTTATTCGCTTCTATATTTAATTTATTCTGAGCGCAAATTTGTGGAATATGGACGTGGATGTAGAAAAATTATTATTATTTAATTGAGACAAGATTCCCTATCTACAATTGAATTGTTTATTTCAGAAACAACATAAGACAGGTTTTTCCAATTTTTTTTTGCAAATTTCTCATTTTTATGTACATTCATCTTTTAGAGAGAAACTACACTCGTGTCAGACTCAGACCAGACCCCTCAAAGTGCGAAAGCTGAGAGTACTTTTTCAGTATTTTGAAAAGAAACGACATAAATTGACTTGTACTGTTTCTCCACAAAACAGTCTCTTGCTTCACAGACATTTTACCAAAAACGACAGACATTATCGACTACAAAAGCTGGTGGCCAAGCTTTTACAAAAGAAACATGCTTTCAATGGAGTCTATTGGAAGACATGTGGCTCGAGAAAATAAGTATACGTTTAATATAAGTAAATATTCTCACATGATAAAACTGTTGTAGTCTGTAGTCACCTCCTTCTTCGCAGCGCTCAATTGGGTTTCGTCAGCCCATCCTTGGGGGATGCAAGGTATCACTCTTTTTCTTTTAAACAGTTTATTTTGGCGGTGGTAGCAAAGAGACATCTATATATTTTAGAACTTGTTAGTTGCTTTAACTTGTCAAGGAGCGAACTCGTTTTCGAATCCATTTCTATAGCTCCGATTGAACATTTATTTTTCAGCCTGCGTTTAAGTTTAGTTTCATACTTAGCCAACTGAAACTTAATTTCACTGAATTTAATCCCATCAGAAACCGCACTCGGTATAAAGTATAGAAAGAAAAATCCAACTGCTAATTTCACAAAGCTAGGCGTTTTTATTTATTTTATATTTAATTTTGTTTCAAAATTGTTATTAAGAATTCTTAAAACTGGTTAGACTGTCAGCTTAAAAGCTCCTCCACGATGGGCTCTTTAGTTCATCGGTCGATTTGCATAATATCATTTGGCGCAGCCGTAAACCGCTCAAGAAATTCTGTGGCCGTTTCAGGGTCCCTCCTCCTCCTCTTGGCACGTTGAGTCGTTGTGTCGACCACATTACCCAAAAACCCCATCCACTGTGTGGTTAAGCTTGGCAACTGGCGAACAACTGATGGGATGTTATTGTCGCTGTGCATAGCAACGTTTTGATTTTCATCTACTCCCATATATGACATTTTAATTTTAAATTTAATTTTAACAATTTAACTATGTCGCTTACTGTAAGCCTGAAGTGAACTGATGCCCTAATGAAAATGGTCGTCGTCTTATACCAGCAAAAGGGACAGATGGCATCAGGTAGATTCGTCAGTTAATTACTAATTTCCGCGGAACAATGCTCATTTAATATTGAGAGGTAGAAAGTTGAGCAAGATGATACGGGTTTTCCAATGTCAAAAGGCGCTACCTCGTAAGGGACATTATAATTAAATTTTTATTGTCATCCGAATTTGTTTTTTTTATCTACTGAGCTGTTATACCAATCTAACCAATCTAACCATTAAATATCTCGTATTTGAAATGTCTCTGGAAACGAAAAATATCCAAGTCAAGACTTTCATAATCCAAACGGCTTCTTAGGAGCGAAGAACCGCGACTTTAATTTGCACCATCTTAAGCTTTGTACTTAGTCGAAAATTTCTTAAATCGCATGTATCTTTTGACTGTTATCTATTTGTCCATTTTTGGAGTGGAAAATTCAAAGCTGGGACCTTACAATAAAAATATTTCCTTCACCCTGTACGTAACTAGGGTTATTTTAAATTTATTTTTACTTGCACCCTTTAGTTTTACATATTATGCATGAGTTAGGTCTATTCCTTGAAATTGCATTCCGCGAAACTAGTGATTAAAATGGTCATGCTCTGAATAAAAATTCTACCTATCAGCTTTGAACCTTTTGCTATATTATAAGAGCAGAATGCGTATGCTTTTAGAAATCAGTTCTGTGCACTTAGCATCAAAGTACCATCATTAAAATGTCTTTTACAAAAATCGACGAAAATCAAAACGAAGCTTTTGATGCAGGCGTGAATATTTCATCGGCCGTACTCAAGCTACCAAGCTTATCGACACAGTGGAAGGACTTTTTAAGTGACATGTTCAACGAAAAGGAACAACGGGCTAAAAGGATAAGGAGGAACTCTGAAACAGTCAACGAATTTCTTGAGCGGTTCCCCGTTTCGACTGCACCCCTTAAAGGCAACGAAAGCAACCGATGAACTTGAGGACAGTGCGGCTCCTAAAAGCTAACCAGTATAAAAATAGATTTAAAATGTGATAATAAGATTCAAATAAAAAATTATTGCGAAAGCATTTTCAAAAATTTGAGTTCTGTTTCGGCTCCATTTAACTTTAAATTTCTAACATGCCTGCGAATTCAAACCCCAAAATTAATAGTTTCCATGGAAGATCGACGGACTGATGAAAGTGCAATGTGGCTCCAGCTTTAAAGTTTGGATATGGGGTTTGTGGTCATTATTTTCGTTATAGTTCCGACATTATTTAGTTCTTGAAAACAGCTCCAGCGATATCTAAAATATTTGAGCTTAGAATTTGTTCGAACCATTTTCATCGCTTTTGACTAAAATAAATAATAAGGCTGGTTAGCAATCTTTGCGATCACGATTGCGTTTAATACCAGTGACTGACCTGTTGATTAATCTCCGTAACGGGAAAAAACATCAACCCCGTAGAATTATACCGGAAAAATAGAGCCACAATTAAATGCAATCTTTTTTTTTTTTTGAATCAAAATGCTCAGCAACAATTTCACGTTTTTTGGCATCGATTTGACTTTTTAGAACATAATAGTAGCAATTTAAATAAAGAAAAGTCAAATTATATAATTTATTTAATGCAAATTCTCAAACATACAAAGAGAAGTTAGTTTTAAAGGAATCTAGTGCGATATGTGTACCCTACTTGTACTGTACGTTTAGGGACTCAGCAAATTCGAGGGTTGCTGCTGAAATTTTGAGATAGAAAAATAAAAATAAATATTTATAATCGATAATGGAGATCAATACGCTTTTGCTAGCGTTCGAAGCAATTTTGAAAGCACTTTTTCCACTCCGATTAAGGTCCCTCCGAAATATGTGATTTGAAAGCATCAACCGACAGCTGCCTCTTCATTTGTTCTCGCATTTTATGTTTGATCTGCGGGACTAAGAAAAAATCATTGGGTCACTCTATTTGGATATGGTTCGTCTTGAAAGACCCATTCAGTAGATTTTTAGTTTCGGGTTCATATGCATAGATCCATGATTCGTCACCTATTACGATTTTATAAACGTATTTTAAAGCACAGCGCTTGCATTTTTTTAAACATTTCTTGGCTCCAATCGGCACGAGGGTTTTTTTCAGGCGATTTTCAAGCCATGCGCTAGGTGTCCAACCGTATTCAATATTGAATGAATGCGAGTGGAACTAATGTCCAAGCACGCCTCAATCTCACGGTATGTCACATGACGATCTTGCAACATCAGTCAGCGTATAAAGCATCAATTTTTGTTGGCACAACAACCGATTTGGGACAACCTTCACGAAAATTAGGAAAACCAGCGAAATACGGTGGCTCGAGATGGTGCTTCGTTACCTAAAGTTGTTGGTTTAATCCACGTTGAAAATCAAAGAAAATCATTGCACGAAAATGTTCACGATTCCATTCAATTTTATGACCAAAATGCAAGGTTCAGGTAATCTAAACAAAACAAAAAGCACTCGTATGACAAAATGTTCTGAGTACGATTACCATTCAAAATGTCAGACTTTCCGATGACACTCACTATTTTCTAGTCACCTTCCTCTACTGGTCAGCTATAAGGGTGCTCTTTCCAAACTAGGTTCGGACTACGTAATGCCTTGAGGGACAGCTCCTCGCTTCTTTAGAATTTACATTTGTGGATTTGAGTCGTGAGCCTTAAGCACAGCTCAAGGACGTGGATGGTTGTACTTCGTTATTGATCCCAAAAAATCCCCATTAGCTCTGCCTCCATAAGTATAGCCATAAATTCTCATTTGAAGACATTCTGTCTGCTTGGATGTCGTATAGCCATTTGAGAATATACGCAAAACTCTTTTCTTCCGATTTGTTTAAGCTAGCTGCGTAGACTGAAACTTGAATCCATTCATCCCTTTTCCGATATAATGCCAAATACGAGTGTCGAAGTTTACCAATGAGGGGATCTGCATATCCGACTTAGGGGCAACAACTCTGTTAAGAGCGTGGCGGGATTAACACTCAAACTCTCGAGGTAAACTTCGTGTCGAAAGTTATAACGCCAGGGGGCAGATTCCGTATATATCAACGATCGCCTAAACGATGTCGTTTTTTGAAACTTTGATCACCAAAATAAGTCATATTCTACTCGAATTTTTTTGACAAACGTCAGCTTTAAGTATATTTGTGGAAAATTAACTGAATTAAGCTCTCAAACTTGTAATTTTAGCACTTAGTTGCTAGTTTTAGAGGTCTATCGTTTCGACGATAATCGTATAAAAAGTTACGGAATGAGTCCCCAGCTGTGTTTTATTTGTAATTCCACCGTCAAAAGTTGCAAGATTGTGTCCAGCGCTGCCCATTTTCCCGAGAATCCTATTTTTCTTTGTTTCACTTGAACGAAGTATGTAAGGATCTCACCACCACTATATTCAAACAGTGCAATTAAAATGGTTTAAAGGCCGTAGCCTTGCCCATTCTTCCTTTACAATTGGAAAGGACCTTGTCAGCCTTCTACTTCTCTTCCTCACATTGAGGTTTGAGTCTAGTTTTCTGTCCAGGACTATGACAAGATACCTCCTTCACGATATCCAAAATGGACAATCCTGCTCCATCAAGTTTTGTGAGGTTAAAAATGGGGTAACTTGCCTTTTCTGTTTATAGAAAGATCCACGCTCTAGAACCTACTGAGTTGAGAGTTCCCACCATCTGGCAAGGCCCTCTGTAACTTCGTCAAAACATAAAAAGCAGAAACATTTTTCCCTCCCTGCATGCGTGCTGGGACTTGTTTGAAGGCCATTGTTGCATTTGCTCCTGATTTTGGCGGAGCCTTGTATTGGGTATTTATTTTAGATCTCCATTTGGACTGATGTCAACGGCGTCAACTCCTCTTGTCGTCATATTCCTGGCACCTTCCCTACTACCACGAGGTGGGGCCCAACCGTGGTAGTAGGTAGGCCCCCGTGGACCGCTTTACTGTTTTTCTTGCACTTGCACTATGCCCAACCTCGCACAAGCTGGATCAGTCACAGTTCCGACTGAGGTAATTCTCCTCCGATTAGTGTCAATCCAATGATTCATCGTACTCGTATATTGTAACTTGTCGCATTTGTGGATTGCTTCGAGTAGTTTAACCACATAAAATGACAAATGCAATGTTTACCTTCGGTCGGTCACCGTTGTGTGCACGGAAATTAAACAGGACCACACGCAGCGCCAGCATGTGTTCGTATCGACTTTCAAAATAAATAGTTTGCCAGACTTGACCCCAATCCATTTGCATATTCACCTCAATTGAATCTGACTTGTTTAACGTTGGCTGCGCATAAATGCAAAATACAGTTAGCTGCTTAAAGGCCGACCTTCTCGCGTGTAGCCACCGAAAGGAGCGCTTAATCTTTCAGCGCCTTGCCCTATCCGCCGCCATTCTTTCTCTTGCTGTTACACAATCGAGCGGAAAGCAATTGTCTTGCTGCGCACTGCGCAAACTGTTACTGTGCCCATGGGCATCTGTATACAAAATCTTCCGGTTGCACACGAATGTACACAACAACATCGATATAGGATACCCAAGAGCGCCTTTCCAGATATATTGTTCCAATCCAAGATGCATTCGTATCTTTTGCACTTCGGGTAAAATGTTCAACACTCAAATGGGACAGAGGAGAGTTCGCCATCGCCATGACCGTCCCCCCTCCTCAAACTGGATTTGTGTCCAGACCCAGAGGAGTAGTCCCAGTTAAATGCGAAAAAAAATGTACACAAAACCGGTGGTGAAGGTGATGCCGGTCGAAAAGTATCGAGCCGAACGCGGTGTAACGGATGAAAAGACCAGTGTGTGCCAAGACTGAACGCCACAATGTGGGGCTTAACTGCCGCAGCATGTACGCGGTACATGTGCAGCTAATCTGGTGGACGCGCTGCGGCGCAGCTGAATTGTTGGTAATATTCGTCATGGTTCATTAGGTGCACTTATGAAAAGGCATCGGCATCTCAATGGGTGGTGGTGGTGGTGGCGTTGTGCGCCGAAGAGCCAGGCCGGCTTCGGCCGTTCCAAATCTATTTCGCTCTACAAGCGGATAAAAATAGTTTCCCCCCGAAATGTCAATGGAGGCATTTGTGTCTTGTCTTGTAGTGGGTTGGGCACTTAACAGCCTTACAAAGTCGAGTAGCTGATTTCAGTTGTATTCTGCTGAACTGCGCACAGATTTTGAGATGAAATGAATTGAGCTTTGACATTTAGTATTAGTTACACAGATGGTCGTCGCAATCAGTTGGGGTCCGTTTTCCAATAATTTATACGGGGGTATTAGTTAACTGGGTCAAATTAGCTGCTTGCTGTGCCGGCCTCTTACCTAGATATATTGTGAAGGTGACGTCTTTCAAAGGGATTTAGGCTGTTTAAAATGTTTTACAGCAAACAGACTGCATTTGTTTTGAGTTATAAGTTGGGAAAAGGCTTAAATTTGAGAACTAAAGCAAAAACCGGAGACTTTGTTACCGCTAAAGAGCTAGTTCTCAGCTCGTTTTCATTGATTGATGCGTCACTGTAAGCAGACGAATTTTTCCGTATAGCTGTTATATATGTATGGTATACTTTCATTGGAAGTAGGCCACTGTAATTATTTCAAAAATATACCGTAGAAATGTGAACACATATCGAGATTTGGGTTCTCATTTTTGAGAAGTATTTTTAACACGTCACTACTAGAATTTTTTGAGGAAAACTAAGTAACTTATTAAGAATACTTACATTATCTTTAATGTGTTTTTTGATCAAAATTGTTAGAGTGGTTTTTTTAAAAATGTTCAGACAAAACTGTACCAAACATTGCAATGTTAAGTTTGAAAAATACTATTACTTAACTATTTAACTGCAACCCGAGTACAAGTTCGGAATGTGAGCGTTAACTGGTTTTTAAAGTTTTATCGAAATCGAAAATAGAGTTTTCGAGATATGAGCAGTTTTTAAAATAAACGTTTTCGGTGATCCAAATTGAAAATTAAGGACGCAATCATTTTTAAAACATAAATCTTACTATAAATTTGCATTTTGGTCAAAATCATTCCGTTTTGAGGTAAACTAGGGAAAACTATATTTTTCAAAAATGACTTTTTTCAAAAATCCAAATTAATTGTTGCTACAATCGTATGGACCGTTTTCGAGACATGTCTAAATTTCAAAAGTACCGTTATTCGATCTTTCAGCGGAAAACTGAGTATGCAGTCATGTTAACCTCACCTACTTAAGCTAAAATATCAATTTGGGTTGAAATCGTTAGAGCCGTTTTCGAACAAATCAAACTAATATGAACATTTTTTATGGGAAGTACGATTAATATTGAGGTTACCGTGCAAAAAAAACGGCACCGAACTGTAAGCTCCCAAACTCCAAATCCGAAGTTTGAAGGAAATCCGGGCAGCCGTATAGGCTGTAGGTTTCGGGACATCCGGACAGACAGACGGACGGAGCACAACTTGTCTTCCTCTAAAAGTAAACAAAAGTAGGTACGCTCAATTTTAATTCAGGGACATAGCTATAGCTACGAGGTGTTGGAAAATATTTATCGACAAATGTTTTGCTCTAAATTGTTTAACAGTGATGTATTAAAATGCAAATCATGGGTCAAACTTATTTTCAAGGATAAGTATTTTTTCGATTTCTAGATGGTTTCTGTTTATTTCAAATCAATTAGACGTCTTGAAGTGGGTGAAAATTGCGTTGAAAATTCAATTACATAGATACAAACATACATACAGGTCAAGTTAATAAAAGCGTGTTAAAAAGGGTAGGCTCGATTTCCGACCACAAGCTAAACTTGCCTTTAATTATTCAGAAGGCGTTCAAAGAAACAAAAGTAAAATACATTCCGGGGTACTAAAAACTATTTTTATAGGGCCCACCAATAAACGCTTTTAGCTTCGACTCTAAATTTGAGTAGTTCACAATGGATACATTTACCATTCAAATTTTGCACTTGTGAGCTCCGTAAGTTTAAAGTCGAGACTATGATTTGTTATTAGTACGTCGCAGTGTCTACAATCTTCATCAAACTTCTATTGTGAACTACCAAATTGTTTACCAAATAAAAATGGTTATTGGTAATAGAAATTATAGGATGATCTTTCATTTACTGCAAATAGGCCTTACCAATAATCATTTCAATCTTTACCTTATATATTTTGTAGGTCACAATATGCAATTCTGTGTTGAAAATTTCGCCATTGTGAGTTCGAAAAATATAGCTTACACAATAAAAATGGTTATTATTATCGCGGAATATATATATATCAAGCAGTTATGGGGAAAAAACGTACGCGATCTTTATCCAAACGCATTAATATCAAGTTAGATATTTTTAGTTGCTAGGTTAATAAGATTTTTATACGATGCAACTTCTTCAGCCATGAAAAGCCAAATTTTTAATTTGCTCCTATGAAATATGATTTAAAATGGTGTTTTTTAAAATTACACTTTCTACCTGTATGTACCTGCGCAATGTTAACCTTTAAGTTGCATTTAAATGTATTAGTGTTTAATTAATACAGCAACCCTTTTTTATTGATTTCACGTAAATCTACCTGGCATTTGTCCTTTATGCTAGTATAAGAGGGCAAGCACTTGATTTAGGAAAACAGTTCAATTCGGAAAGCGGTAAAGTAACATCTTCAGATATCCTTTAACGAAAATCGAAGAAAATCAAACCGCAGCCATGTATAAGGACGAGAGTTTTTCATCAATTATTCTTCGGGTGCCAAGCTTATCGACACAGTGGATGGACTTTACAGAAGACATGGTCAATACCAAAGTACAGCGAGCCAAGAGGATCCGAAGGGACTCCGAAACGATTACCGAATTTCTCGAGCGCTTCCCAGTTACGACTACACCTCTTCAGCTGGCAAGCCTATCCTCGCAGATGACGGAATTTTTAGGTGACATCAACAACACCAATGATCAGGGAGCTAAGAGAATGAGAATAAACTTTGAAACGGCCACCAAATGTCTTGCAGTGCCAAGCTTATCGACACAGTGGGTGAAATTTTCAAATGACATGATCAACAACAGGGAACAACGCGACAGAAGGCTGAAGAGGAACTCTGAGACACTCACTGAATTTCTCGAGCGATTCCCCATTGCGACTCTTCAGGTGCCAAGTCTATCCACGCAGAGAACGGAATTTTGGGATGACATGGTCAACCCGAAAGATCAGCCAGCTAAAACGAAGAGAAGCCACTCCGAAACGGCCACCAAACTTCTTCAGGTGCCAAGCTTATCGACACAATGGACGGGATTTTTTGACGACATGGTCAAAAACAGCGAACAGCGAGCTAAAAGGATGAAAAGATGCTCTGAAACAATCAGCGAATTTCTTGAACGATTCCCCGTTGCCAGCACTCCCATTGACGATAGTCAAATTGACCGATGATTAGCCTTGGATAAGCTGCCAAACTTAGCATCTTACCCAGTAGAAAATAAGATTTAAAAGATAATTGAGGCTGAGTTCGTTAAGAATGTTTGAAATAATAAATAAAACAAATATTTTCATAGAATTTAAAACTGTATTTAAGCTTCTTTATTGTTAACTAAATTTGGAATAGTTGACTAGACTAAAAGCTTCGATTGAAAAATGTATCCAAGGTTTTTCTAAAAATCAGTCAATTGCCTTCAAAGTTGAGTGCACTGGTGCAAATACTGACTTGAGGTCTTATCATCGGAAAAACACAAGTGGCATAATTATGCATATAAGGTCTAACAAATTATGTCCGAAAAGCATCTTAATTCGAATGTAGTAAGAAGCTAGGGTAATAATATTTTTTTTGTGTGTTTACATTTGCAGTTAGATCTAAAACGAAAGCGTCAATTTATTTTCCAGAATCGCTATTAATTTTATTTGTGTGATTAGCTAGAAGCGAAAAATCTTTTAGTGAAAGTTTCCAAAACTCAGTTTTGGCATTTTATTTTAATATGTAAAGTTTTCGAATCTTCTGATACTCACTCAACTTCTTTCAAATATTAATATAGTGTAAAACAAATATTCATGAATACATTTATGATCGCAAACTACAGCATTGACAAAAATGAATTCATAATTGCATATTAAACTGAAGTCATAAATGACAAGTAAAAAATAACAATTTGGTCAATGACAACTCAGATCTGTAATATTAATTCCGATTGTACTCCAAGGCGAAATCATATAAGGGGTCTTGTGCCATCATCGGAATATTTTTTCTTCTCTTGTTTAATTCTAAATAGTACAAATTATTTAATAATTAAATAATTTGCAAAAGTTGTACTTCCATTTTCTCTCCTGCCATTTTTCTGCAGCGAGGCAAGAAAACAAAAACATATGCACTATTGACAGCCTGACAGCATGCTGACTTTAAACTTTCTTTTATTAAGGAAAGTACTGGCAAACTTTTGCAATGATAATGCAGTTCTTTTACAATAATGAACGCGAAATTTGCAGAAAGACAGCATTTTTACATTTATGAACTCGACCATAGTTGGGGCAACAGCTTCCTGTACCCTAGGCAAACATTCGGTTTATAGTTTGGGGACGAATGGAAGGACCTACAATTTTATGTCGAGTCCGAACGGTTGTTGAAAGTTGTACTCACGGATGTTTGTCAGACGTTAGCGAGAGGTGGCGCAGTGAAAATAAACCTTAAAATGTGTTTTTGTCGGGGATCGAACCTGCGACGCATCGATCAGTAGTCCAGCACCCTAAACACTACTTCACAGATAAAAAAATGTCCTTATTTCAAATTTAGCAGAAAATAGGCCTTTTTTATTATGCTCAAATGATCTATATAGATCATGGATTTCCATGGTTTACAACAACAGTTGGATCACGTATATGAGAACCGGAAAACGGGCATCCCGCCTTCGAATGATACGAAAGAGCCAAAATCGACTAAAGAGTTATTTTTACTCGACTGAACACAGGGAGGGTTATGTGTTTCGCGCGAATCCTATGTACGTTCGGCTTGACCGGTTATGAAGAGTGAGGTATCATAATATTCGTGTTCTTCACCGGAGTGTCATAGGCTTAAAAGATGAAAATAAAAAAAGGTAATTTAAAAAACTAAAAAACCCGACTGACTGTAAAAAAAAAAGAATTAAAAATACCTATAACTACCTATTTGGCAGTCGAAGGGTACTCATCAGCGTTACCACTTCAAAAAAATAAAGCGAAGTAGATTTGACCCAAAAAGTGAAGTAGATCCAAGAAAAGGGAAGTAGATTTCAATGTCATAAATGATATATTTAATTCCATATTAGTTGTATACCTATATAAAACATGTCCTAAACAACGTTTTAAGATCTACAAAATATTTTTTATTATTAATATAAAGTCTACCTAAATGGTCTTCTCACTTAATTTTTACTATTTTTAGCAAGTTTTTTTTAGAAAAAAATATATTATAAGTGGTGCACAACGACATGATCATTAAATTATAAGTTTGCGTACCAATCCTTATTCACATTCTTGATTACTTTAAAATATATTTTTATCGCGTTTGTAATAATTCTTTCACGTATTTCGCTACACTTTTCGGAACAGACAGGAACCAAAACCAAACCAAACATATCACCTCTTTGACAGAAAATTAAATGGAAAATAATAATAAACGTCAGAAAATTTTGTGTTTCAATTTGATGCAATTTATTTTTTTTGAAACTGAGCCTAAGTGAAGGAGTGAAAAACATTTTTTAAATAATTTTTTTTGGAAGTAGATTTAAGGTTTTTTCTATTTAAATTGAATCGGACATTTAGTCCAGGAGGGATTTCTAAAGTGAAGTAGATATAAAGAATTTAACAATAGTGCGAAGTAGGGAGCAGATTTTATTTTTTTTCCAAAATTGAAGTAAATCTACTTCAATTGAAGTAAAGTGGTATCACTGGTACTCATACTCAATACTCATACATTATATTTGTTAGACTGTGTAGGTATATAGTCTCCGATTGTCAATTAGTTAGGTATAATTAATTCTTTTTTTTACAGTCAATCGGGTTTTTTGGTTTTTCAAATTAACTTTTTTTTTCTTTTTTTTTATAAAAACCTTTATTGGATTTTAAATAATTCAAACCCTATCAGTGTTTTTATAACATGGATATATCTTGTAGGAAAAAAGGTGCGGAAATATTAATTAGTATAACCAGAAGCACCATAGGTTTTCCCATCGATAAATTTCCCCTTAGGAGAACTCCTTAAAGTATGAAGTCGGCAAAAACTTTGCTCAACCACTAAAAAAAAAACTGACACCAGTTTCACTAAAAATATTTGTGCAAAGTTTTAGGCAGAAAAGTAGGCTCACATTATTTTATTAGGTGATAAGCAATTAGTGTTTTGTTAATTACAGTCGACATAAAACTCACTTATTTGTTATTAGCTCGTAATTAAATTTTAGTCATTCGAAACCTAGTTCTAAATTATATAAGATTAAGTTGGTGTTTTTACATCATCTGTCATTTTGCAAAAAAAAAAATATTTCTCAAAATTCAGCAAAATTGCATTTTTAATTTTAATATTACTTGTGACTTCGGCGGGACTTGGACATAATTATAACATTTCTTCAATGTATATTGCATCCCAGAAAAAAGTTGGTACCTAGTAAGTTATAGTGGGTCTTGCTAATAGTCTTTTCCAACAATCGCACTTAATATTTTTTAAGTCACAATGGTTAATTTAATAAGAAAAATTTCGCCTCTCTAAGTTTATAAAATTTATCTCAGCAGTAAATATATTTATTGGTCTATAATGGACATTTTACGTTTTAAACATGAGTTGGCTATGATTTGTAAGGGAAAATAACTATTTTCGCATTTTAACGACATTTGTGAGACAAAAATGTGAAAACTGTTAACGAATTTCGCATTAAAATCATCTTTAGATTTTTTAAGGATATTTCCTACATAGCTACGAAATTTTTAACTTTGTCAAGTGAATTACATATAAAATAACATTGAACCCTGGCGGGAAATGTTTACAAAATAAAATTCAAAAAATATTCAATATGATGCAATTTTTCTACCTGCAAAAGGCATATGGATTTCACAGCAGAAATAAAAGTATAATGCAACCATATGTATAACTACCTGCGAAATATTAAATTTTACAGTTGGATTTAATCCTTTAAGCCTTCCAAGAACTTCGCAATTAACGAAGTTTGCAAATCTACCTGTCGACTGTCCTTTTTCCTACTATAAGAGCAGCAAACGTTTTCTTCACAACATCAATTCAATTCAGTAACCGACAAGTTAACATCTCCAAGATGCATCTGAAAAAAATCGACGAAAATCAAAACGAGGCTTTGTGGAAGGACGAAAACAGCTCATTATTTGCACGTCAGTTGCCAAGCTTATCGAGACAGTGGGTTAACTTTTTAAACGACATTGTCAGAGAGAGAGAACAACGCGCCAAAAGGATGAGAAGGAACTCCGAATCAGTCGCCGAATTTCTCGAGCGATTCCCCGTTTCGAACGCACCAACTGATGATAAGGATAACCAAATTGACCGATGAAATATAAGCCACGGAAGAGCGCTCAAGCTCAACGCAATTTACCAGTACAAAATAGGAGTGGATGCGAACTCATTACTATTTTCAAAAAATCAGTCAAAATTTGAAACAGAAATATTGTTCAAACAAAAAATAAAAACTTTCTAAAATTTAATTTTCTTTTTAACTTTTTCACTTAATTTTTTTTTCAATTACAATAAGCTACATAAAAGGGAAATTATTGCAACAATACAATACAATTGGGATCAAAACAAACCAACAAATATTGCACATGTAGTGATTTATATCACCTGCAACTTAGTTTTAGGGTGAATGGCAGAGCTTGAGCCCGGTTCTGACAAACCTGATGTGTGAATTAGGAACAATATTTAGTTGAAATAAATATTTTAAGGGTTCCGTGTAGGAGTAATATGCACTTACTAAAATTTATAAAACTATAACTTTTTGATGGCTGGAAACCTTTAAAAAACAGAAAATCGAAACCCAAGGTCATCTGATCTAAAATGTATCATTATACCATTCGAAGTATAAGCAGCTTAACTTAACCTAATTTTGTATGACAAATCTCAAGAAAACATGATCTTGTTTACGACTTTAAACGCACAGACCGCTGAAATATGAACCAATGCCGTCTTTTCCATTAGCCACGTCAAACTTTGACGAAAAGAAGGCAACAAACAAGTTCAGACAACACGCCTCACGTTTACAATTCACCACCGGTCCAGGGACAAAGATTACTCAATGAGAGGCACCTGTGGGTTGATACGTAAAATTTAAAAACACTGAAAACCTATTGAACTTTCCATCTTCGGAACAAACTTGTGTCATTTTGACAGAAATGTATGGTGGGAGGTTTTGGCTGATGACATGATTTTCGTTCTTAGATTCTCGACGTGTAGGGCCTCAACTGGTCGTCAAACCTGCTAGTTAACTCCGGCGTTTAGCAACCCGTTTCAATGGTTTAATTGTTTAAAAAAAAGCAGACGTGCCTAGCTGATGTCCGGTTGAAAAGTCGCTACCTGGCTACCTGGCTGTAGATGTCCAAGAAGACCCCCAATCGATCATCGATAAATCGCTTCTATATCAATAATTTTGGTGAAAGACTTGAAGACATTTTCATATTCAGGTCATAAGCTATATGACTGCTAACCACCAACCCCATTCAAATTACAACCCAGCCCTCTAAACTTCTAAGCCGCGACAAGGTTTTTTTTTTTTAACTGAAAATGTTCCCCCGCTTTTGGGACACTGAAGATCCTATAACGAGTGTGCTCAGCTCAGACATCGTTTATACTTGATCGATATTATAAAACGAAACCGAATAAATAAGCACAATGAACAAACAAAGGCAACTTTTTTAAATATACAAAAATGGTGCGTTGTGGCTACCTTTTCTTAAGAGGGTACAGATAACATAACTCCCATTACTGCCAATCATAACTAGACCGATGTAATATCGATAGCGGAAGACGAACAGCATGCTGCACTCCACCACCAAAAACTATACAATTACAATAAAGCAACAATTACATGTCAAACTAGCGCATGCCGCAACTAGCAACTTCCTTGTGCAATGCAATAACTCATAAACGTTCCGTAACCGTCCATAGCTCCGGCAGCACAATTTTAACCTTCTGATCTTGTAAACACGAGTTTTACTGGTTAGGGACTTCTTGCAATGATTACATGCTGCGCGGTCCAACTAGAACATTGATCTATAAAAGAACAGCCAATCGACTGACGCACTGACCGGTCCTGACCCCGCGTACTATTATACCGCAGCCTCAGCGCATTGAGGCCGTAATTTGCCTCGATGCACCTAATAGAGCAGAAATTATGGCATCACGAAATGAGAATTTATAGGACCTGCTTCAAAGAGTGGAGCTTATGCGCGCACGTATACCATGTCCAGCGATATGGGCTCCGACGATCGCCTTGTTCCATGCGAGGATGTGGAGCGGATGCTCGTAGGTGTGCGCTCATAGAAGACAAACAGCACAGTGTGTTCTGGGCTGTGAAACTCGAAAATTGTGAAATCGTTTGGCCATTAAGATGAATTTACGACGTTTGATTGTGCGAACCTTTGGGGGAAGTCCTGTCAGCTTTTTGCGGATTTTCCCTTGCGAATTTATGGCTAACGAATTATATGGCCATAAACATCGGAACGCGTTATTAATAAAGTTCGTGCGGCAAAGTGGAGATTGTAAGGACATGTTGAAAATTTAATTATGTTGAAGTTAGGCGGTAGGTACGGCGGTTGTTAAATCAATCCGTGCCTGCCTGCTCAATGGGGCGAGGGTAATAACTAAATAATTAAATAATTTCCTTGGGGGCTTGCGCTTGGCGTTGGCAGCAATGATCCATTCGCAACGAATCACAGAGGTGGAGTCGTGAAGAGCCTTGTCGATAACGAGTCACGCTGTTGTTTTTTAATGGCTCGTGTCGGTAAACTAGGGTTTTGGCTAATTTTATAACCAAATAATGGGAACGATGGGAGAAGCTAGCCCTGGAGTACCTATATAAACCGGTTGCTGTTGCTCCAGCTTTTCATTCTAATGGTTGGATCCAATTGACGGCAGAAGTTCACATCAAAGTCAGTTTAAGGAATGTACCTAGATAGATACTTTTTTTTAAGTGTAGTGAAATAGAAAAAATTAAAAAAATTTTCGGAACAGGCAGTTGGAACATCGAGTGAAAACTCGGCAAAAATGTTTCAACTAAAGCTGGCATGAAATGATTTAATTTAAGCTAGAATCATTGAGGGTCGTTTGCTGATACGACTCATAGCGAATTAAGTGCCACATAAATTCTCATGTGACAGTTTATGGCCTGAAAAAAGTAGAACCTAAATCGTTAAGAGTCGTATGAGCAAACGGCCCTGAAACTCTTTATTTGAACACCTAACCTATAGAAAATTAAATCAAACCAACGAAGCCAAATGGTCGCTACTTTCTTCAGCAAATTACGTAGAATTTGAAAATTAGTTTTAGCATAGTTTTACAACCACTAGGTAATGACGCTAAAATTTTCAAAATACCTAAGACTTTGGTAAACTCTCCATACCTCTAAAATGGGTTTAGCAACTCGTCGGTTAAAGACTCAATTTCAAAGCAACCGAAACACGCAATCTATGTCTAACTTCAAAAAAGAAGACAAAATTCGGCCAAGCATGCATGCGTCCCTCTCTATCACAGGTGTTCTTAGTAAAGTTGCACTCGCTACCTGTTTCTCCCAGTTTGGGGTTACGTTTTGTCTCCTTAATCACATTCCAAGAAACTAGTAATTATCCTGTTTTATTAGTTCGACAAATCTACCTGAAAGCTGTCCCTTTTGCTTGTATAAGAGCAGACCCCATTTGCTTTGGGAAATCAGTTCAGTTGACTGACAGTTGAAGCGACAAAGTACCATCACCAAAATGTCTTTTTCAAGGATAAACGAAAGTCAAAACGGAACTTCAAGTCAAGACGGGAGTATTTCATCATTTGTTCTCCAACTGCCAAGCTTAGCGGCACAGTGGATGAACGTTTTTGATGACATGGTCAATACCAGCACACAACGTGCCAAGAGGAGGAGGCTGAACTCGGAAACAGTCAGCGAATTTCTGGAGCGATTCCCCATTTCGAATACCCCCCTCGATGATGATGAGCAAATTGACCGATGAAATAGAAGCAGCTCTTGAACTGATGGCACAAACTATAATAGAAAGCGAATGCTTCAAGATGCAAACATTTTTCAAACAAAACAAAATCTAAATAAATAAGAATTGAAATTTAAATTACATTTTTCGCTTTTACCCTACAATCGAATTTTTACTGCTTTATGAAAATATGCTAGAAACTATTTATTCACCTCACCCGTTGCAGTTTTAGAAGTTTATTTTGAAAAAACTTCAATTTTATTTGCTTGTGAAAAATATTTTCAATTATTGTCCATTTTACATTTAAATTTTAGGAAAAGCGGATTTTAATTTCCAGTTAAGCATTTTAGTCATTTGAGGTTCAGGAATATAACATTTCAAAGCTATTTTTGAAAATGAGCACTGGGAAAATTAATTTGAAAAACTACGGCTGAGTTGTGCTGCTTTTCTTTTTTACGTGTACAAAATTTAAAAAATCCATGGACAAAAATTGTTTGTGTAAAAAACCAAAAAAGAAACGAGAGATATCTTAAAAAGAATTGTACTAGCGTCTTACCTCAGAAACAGCTTCCAATTAATTACTACAAGATATTAACAAAATGAAATATTTGTGTGCACTTATTGTTGATCTAAACAGAAAAATTGAAGCAAAATGATTTTAATTTTAAATAATTTTTATGTATAATTACGGTAACCATTTTTTCAATCACATAAAAGAAGACATTTTTTTAAGTAAAATTAACTATGCAGTCAAAAATGGTAAAAGCACATTTAAACTATCAAAATTTGTAGGTGTTTGTAGGTCTGGTAAAATGATGGTCTTTGAAAATCAATACAAGATTACCACATAACTCCAGCTTTGCAAGAGTTGAGAAGGCACCTACTCGCAATCTCGCATATTTCTTATGCTAGGAAGATGGTCTTTAGGGGGGAAAAAGGACGACATTTTGAAAAAAGAGGACTATGTATCAGTGTTGTTATATCGTGGGATTTATCCCTTTTTGTGGGAATTTCGATGCCCGAAAAGCCTTCCGTGGGATAAAGGGAAAAAGCACCAAATCGTGGGATTTTCAGAAATCTAGCAAAAAAACATTCTAACTATAAATTTTTGTTGAAATTCTATCAAAACACCTGTATTTCACCACGATTATCAACACACTGAATGTCCATAAAAAACAGCTCATGCAAATCGTCTTCTATCAACATTTTCTAGTACCAAAAAATAATAATAGCAGAGTTACAAACTGCGGTTTTTATACCAACGGTTAATTTAACGTGATTCTTTCCGTGTAATACAAATTTTACTTTAAAAAACTGGATTTTGACAAAAAAAAGTCTCGTGGGATTTTCAAATGGAATTTGAGTACGGTGAAAAGGGAAAAATTACCGCGCTTCGTGGAATAAATGAAGAGTGAGTGCTAACAACACAGCGATGTACTGCGTTCTTTAACTAAAAAATCAAAGAGGAAATATTAGGGAAATAGAGGACTGTCCTCTCCAAAAGAGGACGAATGGTCTCCGTATTTCTGTATGTATGTATTCATTTTACTATTACATTTCATATGGATAATAATAAAAATAATTAACTTAGAACTAACTAAAAACAAAGTTACTTAATTATATTTCATAATCGTTTTAATTTTGCATAAAATTACCCCTCACTGGCTACACCCAAAATTTAGCATACCTTATACGTCATACACAAATCGAGACTATTCTAGATCTAGAAATTAAGTTTGTAGGTTTAGGTATAGAGTAGGGGGTCTTTGGGAGAGCCGGGCTAGCCAACGTGAAAGAGTGCTACCGAGACTGGACCGACGCTTAAGGCCTCGCTCGAGTCTCGGCGGCGCGTATGTGCACCTTGTTGGCGGTTGTCAGGCGCCCAGGGACGCAATCAGGATGGTGGCCAATCGGAGAGATTGCTCACCACCCTGATTATAGGTAATTTAGATTAAGTAGCTTAGGTCGTTTTAAGTAGTTTTAGGTATAATAAACATAACAAAGAATTCAAGTTTTTAAAAAATTATATATATAGATAGATTTAAGGCCGAAAGGCAATAGTTTTAAGCATAATGTTAAGTTTAGAGTGCTCGCCTAGAGCCAGTAAGCTAGAATAAGATAAATGTTAGTTTTAAATTAGATTTAATCGTTTTTGTCTAGTATATAAGTTTAAAGAATGAATACAATAAAAATGAATTAAAAAGTAAAGTATTCTAGATCACAAAGAGTTTCAATAGTCTTTAAATTTTGGACTATGATAGCGCGTTCTTCTACAGTTCTTCTTGGGGCGAGGCTGCTCTGATTCATGCAATATGTGACAAACGAGTCATTTATATATAACAACTGGCGGTAACTATGACAGATATTTGTTATGGACTAAGCAATCTTCTATCTTGACTCTAGATTCCCAAAAATCGGGCCGTATACGTCTGTTATTAAATCCGTCAAGTTTTCGGTCGTTTTGGATTTTTTGAAAACTGTTACAACATTTTTGACGCACATTTCTGCTTTTGAGGAACTTTTTGACATTCTTACCATTTTTTTGCCGTGTGTATCCAAAATTAAGCCTAGTATCCTGCTTGCGATAAACTTAAGCGTCCCTAGCCTCAACTTTGTTTCTCCACACCAACGATAAATGGTCGCTAATTTATTAAACATGGTATAGATGGGACAAAACTATATCTTCATGGCGGGCGCATTATCACTAACGAGAAATTTCGAATTTCAGACTTCGAAGACATCGCAATATTTGAATCTCTCCAAAAGAATGGATGCAAGAAAATTTGAAGAAGATAAATTTATCAATGCTGCAGCAGCTGAAATAATTTCTGTAGTAGGAAGTAGACGACGACACTTTGCTTCGTGTCGAGTAAATCCCTTTACAGTGGAATTTGTCCTGCACGCATTTTTTTTTATTTTTCATCATTAAAAGGATTTTTTTTATTTTTCGTTTTCTTTTAATGATCACGCAAATGTTCCAAAAAATCACAAAAAAACAACACAAACGTTTTCTTCCGTTTTTCATGCCAAACTTTATCTTCGATTTAATGTACCGGACATTTCTTTCGCGAGCAAAATGGGTGGAGACTTGTCATCGGCACATCTGTTTGAAGTTAAGAATTTAGCCTGCGAACAGGATACTGCTTTGCTAAACTGGAGACAACATTTTGAGCGAGCAGGATACTAGGCTTTAAGCTAAATTTTACCTCCCATACAAAAATGTCTACACACATAAAATGTGGGCTTCCATATAAATAGCTACAACAGCTTGGGAGGAAAAACCAATAGAAATAAAGATTTCACTTAGGAAACCACTTACCGATATAGCTCAGTCTTCGACTAAGTACATTCAAGCTCCAGCTTTCGAATTAGTCCAATTAAGAGCTTTCGCAACCTCCACAGCGATCCGTCTATCGTCTTATACGTACAGTATCAGTCCCCTCTACGATCAGCCTTCGAATTGATCGCCTCCATTATGTTGGACTGTCGGTTTCGTCTTCAATTTTGCGCCCACAAAAGAGGTCAGCACGTAACAATGTAATTTCACGAAACAATCAATTTAGCTATCAATCTTCATCCACTTCATTTTATAGAGCTCTCCTCTGTAATCTCCAAGGTAAAGGCATCATGTTGAGTAAATCACATCCATCACGCAATCACGATCGCACCGGTGTCGGGGCAGATCTTCTGATCTTCACTCGTTCCCCATTCACAGATTCACAAAAACTGACTGACGGTCCCTCTCATCCTGCAATAACCTCCGATGTTTAACTGAGAAAGTCGGTAATTCAGCTGAAAGGAGGATAAATAACACAGGGGAATAAAAAATCTACCGACCGACAAAAGTGCAAGAATGTCCGAACGACGAACCACCAATTACCCCTGCCAGCATTGGAGTGATGCCGGGTAAAAGGTAAAAGTATCTGCCACCTAAATTATCCCAGTACTGACAAAAACTTGGAACGGACTAATGGCTAACCATAACCGCAGCCGTGTCTTATTTTCGGTTTTGTTGATCTTTGCTGATCCCTGAGTAAATCTGCCCGACTGAACAGTTACTCGGTATAGGTCCATGGCAACCTGCTTTGCGATCTTCCAAACTGGATTTGCGCAGACCCCACCCGAACCTAGGAAATAGAAAGTGCAATCGATTTCGGTTGCGCACACCAATGAACCGCCTAACAGATTGCCATGCTTCAGTTTATGGACTTGATTCTGTGTTAGATCACGCGACGTGAGCTGTTCGCCGCATAAGTTGGCTCCGCCGAAATGAAATGGCCCCTCGCACAGAGTCGGACAACAAATTGCATTGCGCCGCACTGAAAAGGCTAATGGCACCGAAGCGACCCCTATGGTAAGATAATTAGTCACGAGTTGCAGTTGCTTTGCCCAGCCGACAGTTGTTGTTCTCGAAACAGTCATTGGCTTCAAACTGCATTACGATCGATTGGAACTTAGTGGAACAGGTTTGCAACGAGGTGTCATTGCGGGTAAAACTTCGCCGGATTAAATCATTTTGAGCCGATGGACGTGTATGCGCTCGTATGTGGCAGAGGCAATGTTTTATGAACCAAGCCAGCAGTGTTGCGTTTGGTTTATTCGACTGTCCGGCTGCGGAGGCATTTTAATTAACGCAGTTCTCACGTAATTAAAGTGTCAATTTAAATATTCGCCAGTTTTGCGAGTTGTACGTTTGAACTGGTTTGTTCTTGAGTTGGTCAGACATGGTTAGGATCGGTAGTTGGATGTGATTTAAATGTTTTCGTGGGCTGGATTCTGCGAACTGACTGTGATCGATTTATTGCCGCTTGTCACTTTGGAGTCGTCCGATCTTGTGAGCTGTAGATAACCAGTCATATTCACATCGAGGTGTGGCACGTTAGATGCGTGCGGAACAGAATTGAAAGATTCCACTGCCTAGTGCTAGTGCGATTCTTAAACTAGGATGTCACAAACAACTTGAAATCGCAATAGAACCACTTGTGGCCGCAGGGATATATACCCTCCCCCAAACAAACAAATTGTTTCGTAAAACGGACAAAGAAGGACCTCAGCGGCATTTTTTTGAAATTCGCCCTTTTCCTTACACCCAGAGAAAAGCCTGAATAAACTTTGCCTAATTCGCGGTATAAATCAACTTAGTCCTATAACCGAACTTTTTTAAGCATGTGTTAAATCAACCTAGTTTTTGGTAACGGTGTGCGAGGCTGTCTAAGGAGTGTTACCTTAAGCCTAGGCTGAATTAAGCCTAATCTTTTTCCTAAGGAAAGTTTCATTTTACAATGCAAAAATATTTTGTACGCAACTCTTTATTTTCCTCTATGAGGAACTTTTAGTTCTAGCTACCAACGACGCGGTCCAAGAAAGACATAAGCGCGAGCTTCTCTGAGTTGACCTTGATTTTAATGAGATAACTAAGTGATAACAATACGAAGAGCGTGATGAATAGACACCGCTGGTAGATATAGCATAAATGTAAGAGATGTTTGTTGTGGCTTGAATCATTAGTCCATAACTTTTAACATGAAGGAATCAAAATTTAGGTAATTTTTTCCCACTTGACTTGGCTAATATGCTTAGTTAGCCCAGAAACTGAAGTGGCCAAACAACATTTTACCAATTTATGTAGATGTACATGGACTTATGCATTTTAAATTTAAATTTAATTTACCGGCCAGGCAACTTACCTTACTCGTATTTCTTAAACTGGTGCTATCAGAAATGTTACAAAAATTAAAGTAATGTTTTTTTTTTTTTGTTAATTTTTTCTGCTATTTTGTTTTTTACAATAGGGGCGATATTTAATATTTTTATCAGAGACAATACTGAGACCACCAACCGATTTCCCGTTACTTGCCTACGAGCTATATTTTTATGGACTGGCAAATGCTAAGTGCGCTAGTATTGTTACATAGAAATTCTTATTGACAAATGTCACGAATGTCACGATCGTTGTTGGAATATGCGTCCATTGTTTGGTGTCCATACTACAACACTCATGTTGTAAGAATCGAAGCAATACAAAAGAGATTTCTTAGGTTTACGCTCAGACGTCTTCCTTGGTCCGATTTTAATAACTTACCCCCTTACTCAGCCCGACTACAACTTATTGGACTCGAGTCCCTTGAAGTTAGGAGAAAGGTGTCAAGAGTTGTTTTTCTCCACAGAATACTTATTGGGGGATTCACTGTCCTGATATTTTAAGTCTTTTGGGTCTTAAAGTTCCAACACTTAATTTGCGTAATAACAGATTCTTTTATATTCCTCGTTCTCGTACTAATTACGGTAGATCCTCCTCTTTAAATGGTTTAATGTTATTGTATAATGATTGTGCGTCTTTAATTGACATTAATATGACAATACCATTAATAAAATCCATTTTGTTGAATTATTTCCAGTTGTAACTGTATTGCTCAATTTTGTACTCGTATTTTTTTCTATGTTTGTTTACTACTATGTTTCTAATTAAATTCATATTTTCTCTTGTCTAAGGAAGGCCAAGTACTTTGTTGACAAACAAACAAACAAATGAAACTTCAAAAATTCCGCCACACCAACACACTCCCAGGAAATATCAGACAGTTGCGCTGTGGCGAAGTTGCTTGCAGAGTTCATAGAATTTTATCCGTACAATTTGAAATTATTTGCTCCGAGTGGATAGTATTTTTTTAAGGAATAAGTGTACATTTGCATAAAATATTCATGAAAAATTAACAATGTAGAATAGTTGAGGAAATATAAAAACATTTTGAGCAAATTTTCTTCATTATTTAAGAAAAATTTACACACGAAATCGAAGTTAATGATATTCAAAAGCGGAAAATACACAACCATGTTTGTCCTATGTTTCTAGTATATAGAACATCTATTTTAGGTAGTTTAATTAACCAAACCAAATCAAATTATTTGCCTTTTAACAATTTATAATAACTAACCAATGGCATTCAGTAATGTAAAAATGTGGTATTCCCGAACTCTTTCACATTTCCCTACGTTTGCCGCGGTTGGCAGTATTTATTTTTGTATTTTTTGTATGTTTTTGCATGTCACACGGATTCTTAATTGACATAACACCGATAGGAATACAAAATGGCGAATTTGAAAAAAAAAAAATTGAGGGAGCCAGCGGCAAGAGGATTGCGAGTTGGGGGTCTCAATATGGTTTGTCTATGATTTTTATAAGTGATATTTTTTATTATTACTATGCGTTGAAAATGCAATGTAAATATTATCTGGGAAATAGAAAACATACATTTGACTAGGTATACAACATTTTCTTTGTGAAACATTGTTTACGAACGAACCGATGTCCATTTTTGTTGTAAATTGTCTAAAGAGCTTTCAGAAAACTTTTTAAAAAATTGTCTTTAATTCGATTCCAAAACAATGTCTTTTATAAATACATACAAAAAATAAAGGGGATATTTCACTGCACTTAACTTAAACTTCTTCTTCGACAAACTTCTTGTCTAATATTTTGTTTGTTATATGAATTTGTATAAACCTCTAAAAAAAAAAACCCCTTTACAACATAAATCGCTATAAGTCATATAACAGCAAGCGGCTAAACAAAAAATTCTTGACAGAACAGGTATATACACAGCCTTGGGCATTTGTTTAATATTTTTTTAGGCGTTGAAATGAGGATTAAGTTACGCATTTTTACCTTTTGACGCGCTTTGTGTGGAAAAACGCATATTTATGTATAAGCATTAACCTTTGGCACCACAATGCTACTCCATTCTAGTTGCCCTTGAAGGTGTAGTTTATATTTCTTTGCCTGAGGCAGTGCGTGTTTAGATCTTAATTATATTTCCCCGGATTTGAAAGGTATTGCAAACTAAAACAAGCAAAGTGTAAACAAATTGATATCCGACAAGTTAAGTTTAAAAATATAGAGAGGAATTAAACTTAAATTTGTTCGTCTCGTCCTGATTGCTTTTATTTAACGAAATAAAATAGCAATAAAATAATTTTAATTATACTAGCCACATGTTCTACAATTCAACTTCAGTAAGCAGTTAATGGATAGCTCGTAAACTAGCTTTCAACAGTTAAATTCGGCGAAAAATCAAACGTCAGGGCTCGAGGCTTGAATGCTCTGAGACGAAGAGTGAATGATTCACATTTTGTCTGCTTTTCTATGGTGAAGCTTTGCCATTGTTGTATACTTGTTATATCGTGGAACTTATGAATTAACAGCAACTTTTTTTTATTTTTACACATGAATTTAAAAATATTTAGAATATTTAACTCGCGCTAAATTTAGCGACCTCACTTAAAAATCTGGCTACAATTTTTTACGGTATGGATAAATCATCGCGAAGAAATAAGAATGTCATTAACTATTCTCTGAATTTTAGATATTTATTTAGAATAACCTAAAAAATAAAAATGTATAATGAATTGAGAATAAAGAATAATAATAAATAAATAAATAAATAATAAATTAATGCAGGATATAGATGGACCTGCAAAGTATTCTTTTCTAAGTATTTGGCAATATAATCAACTTTCAACTTTTATTGTTTTGAAAATGCCAAAGTTTATTACCGATTTATTGCACCGAACCAGTGATCCCAATTAAAAAGGCAACAACGAGAGACAAGCTAAAAAAGAGGGGAAAAAATCAGAAAGATCTGTGAAAGGTAAATTGTTTAAGAGTAAGATTAGAACGCATTTTCATTACGAACAAATTTAAAGAACTACATTTTTATAGTGAACATGTAACAAAGCACACCATCGAACGTTTCTGTAATAAATTTAATGCACAAATTTTGATAGTAAAATTCAATAATTTGCAAGCGTTGTTCATTTGTAAGACGATCCATGGTTAAATTGCAAACCAAACTGAAGCTGTTTGACAGTGACACAAGGTACTAAACACACGTCAGCTGTCAAAACCAGTGTTGCCAAAACCAAACCAGCTAAAAAATCACCCTTTATAACAAAATTTGATATACTTATGCATACATACAGACAAAGCATTGCTACACTGACGACGGAGTTGTGTCACTCATACATACGGAGGTACAAACGTAGCGTGCTGCTTTGCTAAACTGCCTTGCTAAGTTTTGACTTTATAGATGACTTTGTTTGAGAGATACAATTTAGCACGACTATTGCGCTTTAGTTTTATCAGGCTCTCGTAATTATGGACACATTCGAAAATCTAGTCATCTTAGGTTGATTGCATTTGTCTGAAATATTTCAGCTAACCCTCTATTAAATCAGTCAGCTGTCAGACTGCCCAATTTTTACAAATTGTGATTCTTTCAAAATAATTCCTATCTTATTCGAATGCTTTTCTTGTTCGAACGCATGATTTTTTCATTAGCTTCGTACATTACGTATCTTGTAACTCAAACACCAAAATTGGTACTCTGCTAATTAAATTCTAGACTTCAAAGTAAATATGTATTTGAATTTTTTAAATAATAACGTGTCGATTCCAGTTGAAAAAATAAGCAAACCAAAATTTCAAATTTGCTTAAACCGTATTTAATTTTTTGCCAAATTTTTATTGAACATTAATTTCTTTGTTTCTTGTTTCGCCGAACAGAACTTCTTACTTTACTTCTTCGAAAGTAAAGCGGTAACAGTGGTTCTTCATCCGAAATATTGACTGCACACAGTGATTCAAACACAACAGCGGATCGAATTAGATTTGTAGAATAGTTACATAGTTTACAGATGTGTAAGCATTGTTTTGTGTGTTTTGGGATTTTGAGTGCGGATAAATAAAAACATTCTACGCTCCATATAGGAAGGAAGAGAGAACGCTGACAATACTGGCTGCAACAGTAGTTAAAAAGAACACCAAAGTCTTCAAATATCTGAGTATTTACAAGTTTTATTTTATAAAAAACATCTTGGAATACATTTTTTTATAGAATGATATGGAAATGAAAGCAGTTTTCTGATAATATTGTTAAAAGTGGAAACCTCAGGTTCGATCTCCGAAAAAAAAAAAAATTCACCAAGGGTCCCTGACCCTACGAACCTATTGCCGCAACTATTTATTAGTGGATATATATTTAGTGGATATCAAGATCTTAATTGATAGAAAAAACGGAAAGCAACCTGTAGGCTCTACATGAATGTTTGGTTTTAAGAAAAATATTTGTATAAACTGCTATATCGTAGTATAAACTACATGCGTGTATAAATATTCTAGCGGACGTATCCGATTCGTTGAGTAAATCTTGACAGAAATTCAGTATCATACGTCCGCGGAACGAAATGAGTCGCTTTGCGCTTGAACAACGTTGGGAAATATTGAAAACTTATTTCCAAAATGAGTGCTGTGTAACCAAAACAGTGTTTTTTTTTTAAATAAGTTTTGGCAGAAATGAAGCACCCATCGCGACTGCTGTACGCAAGTTTGTGCAAAAGAAAATGAGGCTGGGAACAACGTTTCAGTCAACGGTAGGCGTTACATTACTGAAATTGAAGACATGGATTTGGATGACCTCTGGTTCATGCAGGACGGCGCGAATTAAAACACTTGGTTCTTACTTTTAAAATTAAACAATATTTATTTGGAACTATGTCCTTTATTATTGAAATACTTTTTACTAATTCTAAAAGGAGCTTAAGGCTACTATGTAGTTACAATAAGACTATCGATAAATTCATCATACAGTCGTATTTATATACTTTTCTTATCTATCTACAAGGAGACCCAAGCGTACAATCGTCTTGCTTGATAATGAAGAAGAGATAATATTCCAACATTGTATACAAACGATATTATCTCTTTTACATATGTTATCATTGTAGCGTTGTGTGCAAGACTGTACTAGAGACTAAAGATATCATTGAATACAAATAATGTTATCTTTTTTCTCAATATGTTTTGCTATGGATACTTAACTCCCCCCCTTGTTAAACGAAATCGTCCCGATTTTTCGACGCTATTTTTAACATCTCTCTTTCATAAGTTTTGTTATATGCGTCAATCTTTTTTTGTTTTTGACGATCTGTTATACATTGTATAGTTTTTATCATTACGTACGTAAATGCTAAAATAACAATCAGTGTTACAATTGTGTATATAGTTGATAATATCGGTTTTTCTTCAAAAGGAATAATTAGTTTTTTTAAAGTATCTATGTTATCGAATTTGTATATTGTATCTTCTTTAATTATTTGGTCGATGTAAGACTCTGAATTATGATTTCTTAATATAACTTCTTTAATTTGCTTATGCATGTTTTTGTATATTTTATCATCTAGATTTATAGTATTTTCATAAGTAACTAAGTTTATACCATTAATTGTTTGATTATTTAGCTTATGCTTACCGCTTAATAACATAACACCGGATTCAATTTCTAAGTCGTAATCGTATTCTTGTTTAATGTTGCATTTTGAAGTTATATTCTTTAAAAGTGGAATAAGACAATTTTCTTCTTCAAAGTTAATTTCACAAATGTTTTTACTTAGATGATTTTGACAATTTCTTGTTCTTAAATAAGTTTGGTTACATAAGGCAATTGTTTTATCTGTAATGATTTTTCCATGTTTTGAATTTAAGGGTGTTACTTTATACAATTTACATGATTTAATTAGAACTGGATATTTATATATTGTGATGAAGAATTCATCAGTTCTAGCTAATAATATTTTAGAGTACTCAAGTATATTTATTATGGGTACTTGAATTATTTCATGTTGAATAATATTTTTAATGTCATCTAAGTCTAGGCTTTCTGATAAATATTCATTATTTTTTGCTGCATTAATTGTTCTGGTCAATAATAATAATTGTTCGTACACTTGTTCTATTACTAAATGTTCTTTAAGGCTCTGACCTTCGAATTGTTGCAAAATTTGTTCGAATCTAGAATTTATAGTTTTTTGTTTATTATTGTTTTCTATGAGATTATTTATACTCGTTTCTATGTTAACTAAGTCATAATGGTCAGGATTACCAAACACATATTTGAAAGCTGTTCCTAAAAAGTTAATTGATCTAGTATGCCTAGTATGTTCTTGTAATTGGTCTGCTAAATTCTTAATTTTACTTAACCAAATTTTTTCTTCTTGTGTAGGTTGATAGTTACTAGTTACGATATTTACGTAAGGTTGAAATATCGAAGTCAGGTTGGTGGCATGTAACAAATAAGTTTGTTCTTTGAATAAATACACGTCATCTGTTTGCGTAAGTATAAACTTCTTGTTTAGTAACTCAGTTATTTGAACGTTTCCTTGCCCTTCTTGACTCTGTACAATTCCTAGTAATGTTAGGAATATTAATATTTTCGTCATCTAAAAAATGATAATTCTTTATGTTATCCTTGTGAATTTTTATTCCCTCTTTAGAGATTACAGTGTCTCCTTTATCTTCTTCTACTATTCTTGTTATGTATCTGGCGTTAGATTTCTTTCTAAGACCTGTGATTCTTACCATTATCTTATCTCCTTTTTTATATTCTCTGTGTCGAGTTCCTTTATTTAGACGTTCGATCACTTTTTTGGATGCTGAGTTTAGTTTATTTATTATAATTTCACTATTGCTATATTTATTTTGATTAAAGAAAATGTCTCTAGGTTTCAAACCGGTAACTGAGTGTATGGAATTATTTAATTCACGCACTGTTCTAAATATTTCTTCGATAAGTCTTGTTTTATTCTGAATTGTGAATATTCTAGACAGTTCAGTTATTGTACCGTTTACACGTTCTACCTGACCGTTCGCTGTCGATCTGTATACTGGAGTTTCTACTTTAGTTATGTTGTATTTCAAACACATTTGGTTCACCATTTCTGTTTTGAATCCCTTCTCGTTATCTGTCATGAGTCGTTCACATTTTGGGAAATAATTAGATAAGACCTCTTCCATAACGTCGTACAGTCTGTTTCGAGTTTCGATTTCCCGAAGGATTGTATATTTAGAATACTTATCTACTGTTACAAGGAAAGTATACTTGTCGTTGAAGTATATGTCCATATGAATGTGTGTTCCCACATGTGTTGGTATTTCTGAATTATTCAGGGGTTCTCTGATAGGTTTTCTTTCATATTTTCCAAATAGACATGCTATGCATTTTTTGTTGAAACTCTTTGCTTGTTTATTTAGATCGGGCCAGTAATATTTCTCTGAGATTTCTTGTATATTGTTACGTAACCCTCGGTGTGCTCTTTCGTGAGTTACCCTTACAAGTTTTAGTTGTTCCTCCAAATTTGTCACGTCTTGAAGTTTTCTTGGTGTGAATATAAATCTTACTAGTGGGAATTCTTTTTTTATGTTTTCACCATATTTGTATATGTTTTCAAATTTCGTATGCAAAGCTACAATCTTTTGGGGTTGTATAACTTCTTTCATCTGCCTTAGTAAAGAGTCTTTGTCCTTAAACTTTATTATGAGTCTTATTTTGTTACCAAAATAGATTTGTGTTTCGATATTATTTGTTATATCTTCAATAAGTTCGAACTGTGCAGTGTATGCATTAAAAGGCTGATTCACAGTTTTTATTATATCATTAGAAGAACTTTCAGCTGAATGTGCTGTTTCTATGGTAGAAGTATTTATGCGTTGACGTGATAATGCGTCAGCTACAAGATTTAGGTTTCCTGGTTTATAAACTAATTTTGCTCCAAAGTCTTCAATGATTCCCTTCCAACGTTTCAGCTTTGTGTTGGGATTTTTTTCTGATACCGAATATATAAGGCTCTGGTGATCGGTATATATGGTTAAGTCTGCTATACCATATATGTAGTTTCTGAGTTTTTGTAAGGACCATATGATCGCTAATAGCTCTTTCTCGTTTGTGCTATAGTTCTCTTCTGTCTTACTCAGTGTTCTTGACAAGAAGTGTATAGGTTGCTTATTCTGACTTAGTACGGCTCCAATAGCTATGTTGGATGCATCTGTAGTAAGCTCGAATGGTTTACTATAATCCGGTTGAAAAAGTTCGACTTGTTCTTTCAAATAATTTTTTAAAATTCTAATCGCTTCTAATGCTGAATCATTCAGATTTAACTTAATATTTTTACTTTGTTTTTTGTTTACTTTACCGTTATCTCCTCGTAAATATAATGTCAGGGGCTTGGCTATGCTTGCGTATCCTTTTATAAACTTACGATAGTAACCTGTAAGACCTAAAAATCCTCTCAAATCCTTTATCGTTTGTGGGACTGGAAAATTTTCTATAGCTGCTATTTTCTCAGGGTTCGTAGTGATTCTACCATGTCTGATTATGTGACCTAAGTATTCTACTTCTTCTTGAAAAAACTTACTTTTCTCATCAGATATTTTTAATGTGGCTTTATTGAGTACGTCGAATACTTGACTTATGTGCTGTATATGTTCTTCCTCAGATGAAGAATATATCAATACGTCATCAATGTAAACGTGTACGAATTTACCTACAAAGTCTCTCAAAATGTCGTCCACGCATCTCTGAAATATGCTTGGTGCATTTTTGAGCCCGAAAGGCATTCGTTTAAAATGATATTTTGCGCCATTTATAGCAAAAGCTGTTTTTTCTTTATCATCTGTTTTGATTTTAATTTGGTGGAAACCTGACTCCAAATCTAACGTTGTAAAGTACTTGGCTTTACCTAAATTTTGAATTGTCATGTTGACATCCGGAATGGGGTATCTGTCTGTTACAGTGTGAGCGTTAAGTTTTTGGAAATCAACAACCATGCGCCGTTTTGGTTTTCCTTTTTCGTCCAAACCTTTTTTAGGTACTGTCCATATGGGACTGTTATAAGGACTATGGCTTTTTTCTATTATATTGTCATGTAAGAGTTTCTGTATTTCTTTGTTTACGAATTCGTTATCTGCTATGGGATATGGATATTGTTTAACATAAACCGGATTATCATTGGTCGTCCTAATGCTTGCTTCTATAGTATCTGTAAAGGGTAACGGTCCTATGCTGTTATTAATCTTCATCAGTCTATCTATGTCTGCTTTATAAATATTATTTTCCCCAATTATGTAATTAATTTTCTGAATAGATTCGACACTGCTTATGGTAGTTAGAGTCATATTACTGAAATTTATTTCCGCGTTTAGAACTTTAAGTCCTTCATATCCTAATATCATATCAAAAGACTGAATATCCTCTAATTCAAAAAATGTTATATTTTTCTTTAATATCCTAACTACTTTCTTTGTATCTACCATAGAATAACCATGCATTGTTTTTATTTTTATAGGTTTAATTTTAATTTTTTCGCTAGAATCGCATTTTCTATTAATGTAATTATGGGTTGCACCAGTATCAATAAGAATTTTATAAATTTTCTTAGAAATAGTACTAGTTAAATTTAAGCAGGGCAACCCGTCTACTAGTTTAAATGATCTATTCTTATGTTATTATTTACCATACATTCCGTTTCATCTGCTTCTGCATATGTACTGCTGACATCGTCTCTGCGTTGTTGTCGGGAGTTATTTACTCTCTGCTGCTTGAAGTTCTGCTGATAAGATCGTTGCGGTCTGTTGTGTGTGTTGAAACTCCCGCTGTGTTCACGTTTCGCTGGTGGATTATATACATCGGGTTTGTATTGATTCCAATTTTGTCGCTGTGCATGTACAATTTGTCTCGAGTTTATCTCCATCGGCTGTGGTCCGTCATTTCTCTTGGAAGGGTTTAGGCGTGGTCCTTGATTGTGTTGCTGCATATTATCGTATTGCTTCTGGGGTTGATAATTCGTTGTTTGGCTCGAATAGTTTGGTCTTCTTTCGTTTCTGTGTTCATGTGGCATATTTTTGTGGTGCTTATCTTGAGTGAGATGTAAATGCCTGTGCACATTATCATGTTCTATTCTGCGAGCAATTGCGAATGCGTGTTCTAGATCATTTATTGTAGCTGAATATAATGATCCTCTTGTAAAGTTGTCACTCATACCATCAATGAATATACGAACTGCGTCGTCGTTAGCATTTTTAATTAGTCTGTCGATTATATTCGGCGGATCACCTGACATAGTGATTTTTGATATTATTAAATTGAGATTTTTATTTATCTCGTCGTGGTATTCAGACAGTGTGCTTCTTTTTTGCGTGATGGCTTTCATCATGTCTTGTAGCACGTATAGAGGTTCTTGATTAGAGTACGTATAATCTAATCTGTTACGTATCGCCTCAAAATTAAAAATTGTGTTATAATTAGTTAACACATTCGCGGCTGCTCCCTGTATTTTACTTTTCACTATAGTCAATGCTGCTGCGTACTTACTGTGTGTTTTGAGGTTTTTAATGCTGTCCATTAATCTGGATGCTTCTTCGCGCCACGACCGATAATTTGATTGATCGCCGTTGAAAATAGGTAGGCTTTTAAATGCGTCTAACTGTATTTCACTACCATCTGTATATGTGGTTCTTATTTCCTCTAGCACAGGTATGTTTGGTACTATGCCTAATCCAGATTTTACTTCATTTAGTTTTGTTTCTAAATTAGTGTTTATTTGATTTTGGTTAGTTATTATTGCTGCTAACCTTGCATTCTCTGTGCGTGTGTGCTCTAGGGTTTGTGTTACTGTGTTGCACCTGGTTTCTAAAGCTTCTAATCTTGCCATTAATACTGCGAGTTGTTCCATTTTGAACTCGTGTCTGTTGTCGTCGAATTTGTGTGTTTTTTTTTTTTTTTTTTTTTTTTCCACATATACACTTTCACTGAATTGCTTTGCTGCTTCGTACGAAGGAGCTATATTTGTACCTGCTATGCTAGGTAATTCTTGTAACCGGTAACGCGAGTGTTCTGTTTATACTAGATTTCACTACTTGTTCCCGAGGTCCGCTCGATTGAAGTTAAAAAGTATATTTAACCTCCTGGCAGGATCGCCAATTAAAACACTTGGTTCTTACTTTTAAAATTAAACAATATTTATTTGGAACTATGTCCTTTATTATTGAAATACTTTTTACTAATTCTAAAAGGAGCTTAAGGCTACTATGTAGTTACAATAAGACTATCGATAAATTCATCATACAGTCGTATTTATATACTTTTCTTATCTATCTACAAGGAGACCCAAGCGTACAATCGTCTTGCTTGATAATGAAGAAGAGATAATATTCCAACATTGTATACAAACGATATTATCTCTTTTACATATGTTATCATTGTAGCGTTGTGTGCAAGACTGTACTAGAGACTAAAGATATCATTGAATACAAATAATGTTATCTTTTTTCTCAATATGTTTTGCTATGGATACTTAACTCGCGCCATGCCACACAGCCCATGCCACTTTGGACTTTTTTTGGGGTAACCGTGAAGGACCGATGTTTAACCAACAATCCGGAAACGATTCAAGCACTTAAGGCCAATACCATCCGAGCAATCAGTGAGCTACAGCCCAAAACCATCAACAAGGTCTTGGAAAATTGGAGTGACAGAATGAGCTACTGCGAAGCCAGCCGAGGCAGCCACTTGAAAGAAGTTGTGTTCTATAATTAATGCGAATGTTTGCTCTTACTAATAAATCCATAAAACATGGAAAAAAAAAATAATTTTGTTCATTTTATTGCATTTTTAAATAGAAACTTGCATTTGGAACACCCTGTATTTAGATCCATCTAGTGCTATAAACTAAGACCGCTTTTTTTCCTTTTTTAGCTGATACAATTTGTCATTTCATAAAATATAAGAAATCATTTACGTTTATTTTATTATATTAATTATATTTTCTGCTTTTATTTTCAGGTTCGTAAATCTTTATTGATGTATTCCAAATAGCAGTGCTGGACTTTAGTAAGTGACAAAATATAAATTTTTTAGCTGATATTTTTTATACATACTTTTTGATACTGCCTCCTGCTTTAGGCCCCATTTATATCCCGCGAGCACTGTGCCGTTTTATAAGCTACTATATCTGTTTTTGGTTTTGTGTTTCAATTTATAGGTCAGAGATTTTTTTTTTTAACATTTTTGAGTGAATGGGACACAAATGAGAGTCAGTTTGTCTTAGACTTAAGGCACTTGGTGTTGAGATACCCTTTTGGTTCACAACGACTATTTTTAAGGAACTCTCTCACAACCATGTGCGTGTTTGAAATATTAGTTTATGCCTACAACACCAGCCATCGACACGATAAAATACGCGATCATCTGACAATTCCCACAGTAGTGGAACCCGATGTAAAGCATTCACGTAAAACTGCGAATAGTTTCCTCAAAAAACAAGCATGAACTGAACATCTATCTTCCATCTAACAGATGATGAACATTTGTATTCGCTGTGGTACATTTCCTGTGCAAATCTCACGCCACCAATACCCACAATACTTTGAAATGCAGATACAGACCAAATAAACACTGCTCTATTGATAGAGCAGAACCAGAAGATGTTATCCCTTCTTCCAAGGAACCGAAACGCTGTTCCGTCGCTAGCCATAGCCTTAGAGACTATTAAAGCGCCGGACTAAAAATAACTCATGTGTTTGGAAAATAATAATTTACCAACAAACACCAGATGCAGAACGACCTGCAAAAACTCACTCCATCTCATCCTGCGGCCGGCCATTTGCAGTTTGCCATGCTATGTGGTGTACTCCGGATATTAATATGATTATTACCAAGAAACATTCCTCTTCGGACGTGCCTGGATAGGAACAAGTGAAACATCTGCTGCTGCTGCACAGTTGCACCGTCTTCTATAGGGGATCTGCCCAACATAACAAAGCCACCACAACAACGGCTCTGTGCAAACGAGATGTGTTCATACTCCAGCACTGTCGGCCGCTAGATTGAAGATAAAACGAGAAGTTTTCTTTTAATTTGTCCAAGTGAATGTAGTTTTTCTTTAATAAAGCGCCAATTAGATGGAAGTTAAGGTGCTTCAGAGGGTGAGGCTGAAAGTTGGCGATTCACGAATGATTTTGATTAATTAAGCGCAGAGCGAAATTTGTGTATATATCGTGATATTATTTTTAGTAGGTAAAATTCTAAAAAGGAACCACGAATTGAAGTTTCACGGGAGTAATCCGAACTAAGCGGGCGGGCGGTTGTGTACTTCTTCGCGCTCGAAGGAAATGGTGACAGCTTTCGTCCGATTGACTGAACTTAAGTGGATTCTCGTGCAAAATTGTCAGCTTTATCCCAGCAAATCTAACTACGGTTGACATTTAAGTCAATGTGTATGCCGTTATAATGAGTATCTATTATTAAAAGGCGTTTTTTATTATGCTCAAATGATCTATATAGATCATGGATTTCCATGGTTTACAACAACAGTTGGATCACGTACTTTTGTTGTAAACCGTGGAAATCAATGATCTATATAGATCATTTGAGCATAATAAAAAGGCCTAAAATTGCAAGTTCGTAGGCGATATTAAGCAAATTTTACGAAGAACATCACTTTGCTACAGCCAGACGACTTCGCCATTAAGAGGCGGCTTTTAGTCTGAAAGCTGTACTGGCAGCCTTTTTTTCCCTTTGGGTACGGAACCTTATTAGTTTCGCTTTTGTCCGTCCGAAGCAAAGAGACCAATTTTTTTTCAAAGATGTGGTAGCAGAAAGTATTACAAAAGGAAGTCAAATCGCAAGAGCACATAAAAACATCAGTTGAAGGAGCAGATCTGTCTGTTTAACCTCCACTTTGTGGGAAACCTATATTCTCTAGTTCCATGGATTTAAAAACCGACAGGTAGAAATTCTACGTGATGACCAATTCACGTGTTGAGTTCACGCTTACAACGGTTACACCGACTGATCTTGATATGGCACCCCGTGTACAGCGATCCTGTCCTACCCTACAAACGATTGCCAGGAAGGAATAAACGCGTGAAAAAAAGGCACCTACCGAAAAAGTAAGATCTTTTATCGACTTTTGAGACTTAAAAAGAAGAAGCAAAAAAATGTTCGTAAGGACGCCTTTTTAAGGAAATATAAGTTCCGAGGAACATCCTCTGCCTCCTAGTAAAGACTACAAATATAAAATGCTTAATTTACATTTCTTTCTAGTAAGGTAACCCCACAGGCGTTGTTCAAAAATCCACTTTTCGGGCTTTACCAATAATCATTTTTAGCCTTCACCTTTTATATTTTGTAGGTCACAATATGCAATTTTGTATAAGCCATTGTGAGTTCCAAAAGAATTATCCTGCACACTAAAAATGATTATAAGTATCGCGGATTGTGTTTTCGGTAATCCGACCCTAGCTCAGTTGATGTTTGGGGTCCATGGAAGGAAGTATAGAGCTCCACCTTTGGGATAACCCATTAACCTACAAGCCTCAGCCTTATACCAAGTTTGAAAGGAGCTGAATAATAGTTTTCGTTTGTCAATAGTATACACTTGGTGAGAATTAATCTAGCAGATCGACGAGAATGTTCATGAATGCCTCTAGCCGAGCGTTGTTTTTTTTTTTTAAAGCCCTAAGGAAATGCAAAGCAGTCTCTACGGACCTGCCCTGGCAGTTTGCACATTGAGACGTTGAAAATAATTTCGTAGGTATCAATCGATCTCTCCAGAGCAGTGATGCGACTTTAGAAAAGCGAAACTTTGGTAGATAGCCTTAAAAAAAAGGTGTTAGAAAAGTGGTAGAAAACAAAATTTGCCATGGTTAATAATTTATTTATCTATACCAAATAAATAGTAATAATAAAAACAAAACAAAAATAACAGGGAAATAAAATAAACATAAATCAGTCATTTCTTATTATTAATTTAAATAATCTTTCAAAATGACACAAGCAAAATTATTACTTCGTATGGCAACCGTCTGTGAATTTATATTTTGAAGCATATTTTACCAATAATTCCGGGGATTTAAAATCTTCCACGTTCCCCAGAAGTTCCTTGGCAGCTAAGATCATCTTAAATTAAATTTTCCTCTTTTTTTGTTGTAGGACCCAGAAAGTACGCTTTTCCAATTTCTAAAGCTCTTGATATTATTTAAAAATTAGAAGTTTGTGAGGTAAACGCATCAATATAAAAATTAACTACAGAAAAAACGCCGTACATTCAACTCATCATTAAGCACAAAAAGTCAAGACATAGCAAAACACCCTCGCACAAATACAGTCGAATAATGAAATATTAGCGCAGTAAATGGTGTATTGGACTGGAAGTTTTTGCTGATGCAATTCTCAGAGAAAAATAGAAAAATACTGATAGCTGAGTGTGTATGGGTAAAAGTAAGGCGAGTAGGTATAGGTACAATTTTCAATTCAAATGATGGAAAACAAATATTATTAGCGAATAGCGATGAGTAAAAGGTGGTAGATTTCGAGTTCAGGTTGGTACAATTTCCGAAAGTGTAAAAAGTGGTAGAAATACCACTTAAGTGGTAGAAGTCCCATCACTGGTCCAGAGTTTGCAATTGAAAGTAATGATGGTCGCAAACTTCTATGTCGAAAATTAGGGGTTAACCTTATAAGAAAAAACGATTTATCCACTGCCTATCGATTTTAAATATACGTTATACGTCTTATTCGAGCAAACCTTAAGAGTTATGTACAACTATACCATCCAAGGTAGGGTTATGTTCAGAAACAGTGAGGTTTCGACTGATGTTGACTTGAAAGGACTGTTGTCCAGCGAATCTTGTCGCTTTCGGTCGTTGTGAGCTAAGGTTTTAACATTTAAGAGACAATTGGGAAATAATTTCAATGAAACGAGGCTTTAAAGGTTAATGGTGTTTCATTGACGAACTGAGAGTTTGTGAAGACATTCTTTCGGTGCCGTAAGAAATAAATGGCGAAGTTTATACATATATTTATTATATATTTTTGTTTCCACAAAAAGGTTTGCAAAATGTTTCTAAAAGGTGAAACAACTTTGAATAGCGTTCGGATTACAGCTTTTCTTGATGCGATTGCTTTAAAAAAAAGACTGTATTTTCTATCTACACACCTGAGTTACGAGTTCTCCAATACCTACTGCGTTTTCTTTCTAGCCGCGAGGTTTACCGTACTTTTTTGAGAGACCTTTTAAGGTGTTTCACAATTGAATCCAGCTCGTTTATATTTGAAGGTTTCCGGGTCGAATAAAGCTATGGCAGTTGTGTTTCTAAAAGCTTAAAAAAAGGTTTACCTAGATTATTTCTGTGTTGCGGTTAGACATACTTCAGTCTTTGGGTAAATAAAAAAATAATTCCTTCGATAGCAAGGCTTCGGACCTCTCCAAAAAAAATTTTTCAAACTACCTTATTCTGCGTTCACAAAACAAGCCTATCTAAATGACTTGTTATGAAATATATCTACTAGAAATTACAAAACACGTAAGAGGCTAAGAGTATCACATTTTTGTTTTCTCTTTCATATACACATTTTGAACATCTCCTTCTAACTTCCACCGGTATTTTCATTGCTTATGTTTTCAACTGAGTTGCTGTTTTTATTTATTATCGAACAGTTTCGTATTATAGAGATAATTTGCGCTACACACAAACACAATATGTTTGTTTTTTTTCATGAATTATTCCAATGTAATTTGTAATTTGTATTGTGTGTGTATATCCAGTAATGAAACGACTGCTTATCTTATTCTTCCAGGTAAATTCCTAAATATAGAATATTTTTTTGCCCCCTTTTATTTTTTTTGTTAATATAAATATTGAAAACAAACAGTTTTTTAAAAATCAAGTGGGACTAGGTCCAAAGGGGAAAAATGGGAAAAAAATTAGCTTGCCGAGGAAAAACCATCTCCATGACATATCTATCAACACTGGTTTGAGCTGTAGGTGAAAACAATCGCGAGAAAATTGTGCGAAGCAATTGCCAAAGCACTCGGTGGATTACTCTTAAATTTATCATTTGCATTCTGTGTCTCCTGTCTTAGCTTGGTCACTTTTCAAATGCACCTGGCCATCGATTCAGATTGTTTTATCCGAAATCAGTATTTTGTGCGTAAAGCTTCAGTTAAACGTTGCATGACTATCGTAACCTTTTAAAGCCACTAGTCTCGTCGCATTGTTTTGTCCAACCATTTGTATTCAAATTTGTCGCCCCTCTCATGTCGTCCGTGTGGTATTGTTTATATTCATCAATCTACCCAATTGTAATCGAAAACCAGCATCCCCTTCCAATATCTGAGCTTCAGAAATGCTGTACCGAGTGCCAATGCGATGTTGCACAATATTTTGGCTACCATAGACCGAACAACCTCCCACAATGGATGATGGTACAAAAATAACTGAATTTCCTGCAAAGAACCCCTACAACCATAGCTATACCCAAACTCGATTAATTACGATTGCATTGTGCGTTCGCTTCTCATCGAAGGATAATTGTGTCAACAATCCCTTTCATTGAAAACACGTTACCTTCGACAAACGACTTAATCTCTAGAACTCAATATTCGTTGAGCAGTCGATTAAAATAGGGTTGCCCATGGAAGAGGGATGGCAATTCCTTCACACCAACTGGCGCCAGTGCCAGTGATGCACTGCAAATTGAATTAAATCAAATCAAGCATCGGCAAAATTTAATAACTCTTCTGCCATTGTAATCGACCCAAGAAATCAGCCCGATACATTGGACCGTGCGGCGAGTCCTTCCAATAATCCACCCTCGTTGCTGATGCGGGTTACTTTTTGGGCTGTAATGAAATTTCCCTTTTTGAATAAAGTCCGGAAATTTGCAAAACAGTGCGCACAATGAAAGGAAACCTCTTCCACTAAGAAGTGTAGAGCTGCAGGACGGTTGCGATACTGTATCCAAAAGAGGGTGGATTAGTTTTTTTTTTATGAAAATTTGGTGCGGTCCCATGGGGGATATTAAAGTACTACAACATTTAAAGGTATTCACGAGTTGGGGGGGGGGGGGATTTATTTATTCCGGCTCGTCCTTCAAATATTGCGTCGAATTTGTGATGAATTTCGGCTGAATTTTGGATCCTTTGCCCGGTTCTAATCGTTGATTACTTCTCAACCCTACTTGAAGTCAAACAAAAGATGCTGAAGGTAGAGGACTCTATCCCCGCTCTTCACAAGTCGGATCATTGTACTTCCAACCTCAACCTACCCCAACCGCAGCAAGTCGGCCTTTGTTTGAGTGTTTGCTGATTCTGGCCGCAAGCGAAGGAGTGTATCTCTGAAGATGTTTGGCAGTATTACGCCTCTCCAGAGCGTCCTCTGCTTATTAATGGCTCTGTTTGTAAAATTTAAACGACGAAAAACACCCCCAAGGATATTAATGCGTTTCCGAGGCATAAACGGGGTTCGTAGCATACTGGAACAAATTATTGCCCGCACGAGGTTGAAGCCACCCTTCGACATACGATTGCAGAATAGAGAGTGTGGTTCGTTTTGCTATGTAGGTATAGCGGTTGCACGAGCATCCTGTGTCGCCAAGAGACCATGTTTGCGGATTGCTTTCCAGGTTTTCTAATTTCACTTTGGTGAAGGCATATTTTGGACGCAACCGGAGAGCACCCTCTTTGTTAATGTTTAACATGTGCGTTATTTATTGGTTTGTAATTTTTCAAACGTGTGGATACATATATAGCAACAAACGTGTATGCGTGCAGCAACTGTGAGCGGTTTCGGTTTTTTGTTATTAAATCGGTTAAGGGTGGATTCGAGTCAAGTTGGCTGGATTTTTTTACGAATTCGGTGCAGTGGCGGGGTTAGTTGAGGTTTGCTGGGGGTAGCTTTTGTTCCAAAGAAGATTTTGTTGGTGTATTTGGTGCAGTTGTAGATATCTAATATAGAATATTGACTCAATTTAAAACCCTCGTTGTCCGGGAAAACCGGAATAGCCCGTCGACCTATACGACCGTACAGGGCCACACGGCTTGATACTATATTGTAAAACCCTAAGAGACGAGACGATACTCAATAAAGGCTACGAATTGCGTCAGTCATTCTGGAAGCACTCGACCTATTTGCTCAATATTTCGGATTTAGGAGAGCACACTCAACAAAAGAAGCACTACAGATGAGGTGGCTGCAGAGTTTTCCGTGACATTACCCGCCATTCAAGAAAAATCAGCGGTCTTGACGTAAGAACCTATTTTAACTCCGTCAGTTGGTGGGTACAGTAGTTAACACCTCTCTATTCAATAGCGATTTTCTTTCCTCCAGTTTCTTCTTTCGAGAAAGATATTGCTTTTGTCGTGATATTTTCCTACTTTTCTTATATTAAAGACTCTCTTCACTCGATACTTTTAAATCAAAACACCTATCAGCGATATTTTTATTAGTGTAATATTTTGCAAATTTCAATAAGAACTTTTAATTTTCAAATTATAAAAACTTCAGCTATTTTAAATGGCAATATATGAAATATTATTAATTTAAGCTTAAATGTTAAAATTATCTGCAAGTATAATATTTAAGAGGGGTGCCAATAACTGTATGGAGGAATAGCAAAAGATTAAATTATTGCCAAGAAGTGCCAATAACTTTTGAATTCGTTTGAGCTATGTCCATTTAAGGTTTTAAATATTAACTAATCAAGCCCGTTAGCTATTATTTAATCATTATTTTTTGGTGCCAACAACTGTAGTTCCGTAGAGCGTCAACTACTGTACAGTGCAGGGGTGTAATGCATTTAATTCTAAATTGACTTAATTTAACTCGAAAAAGGAAATTTTTAGTGAAGACAACATTTTTTGAGCAATATATAAATGTACACATTCAAATCGCGTTAAGCTTTCGTTCCAGGTGGAAGAAAAAGAAAAGAACTGAACCTACTGTATCGTTTACGCTACTTACTTTAGAGACAAAGTGCTTATCTCTGACAGCTTAAAGCGTACTCCTATAGAGAATGCCAATGAGGGAACATACAGTTCCAAAAGTAAAATTTTTCGAAAACAAAACTTTTCTACTCTGTATTTCGAAAGTGGAATGAAATGTACTTATGTCGCATTTAGAATTCCGAAATTATTTCAGTGAGCTTACTAAACAGCGGGAGGGGGAAAGCTATTTTGAGTGGGGCGAAATAGAGGGTAGGGCCCCTGGTTTCGCCTAAGGCTCAAAGACTTGCCCGATGGTATATTGATTTTCGAATAATCGGAATGTCCGAAAATGAGTACTTAGCTGCTTACGGAAATGGCATTTCGGCAGTTAACATCGCACAAGACACCAAACATCTACATGACTCAAATCCCTACCAGATACTCCACCTAAAGATCTGCACAATATTGGAAAAATAACGAGCCTATCTTGTCAGTACGGTGATTCGAATCAAGAAAGATCGGAGCACCATAGCTGGCTGAAAGAGAGAGGCAAAATCACAGAGGACAATATTGTCACTTCGGCCAACGCAATTTTCTTTGGTACTCATCACGACGCCAGGTTGAAGTTCTGTCGTTTTGTCTTCAAATAATTATTGACCTCTTACTACGATTGTGTTGCACGTTGTTTTTTTAGTTGTTCAACGTCAAGGAATTAAGTCGATTTTAGATACTGAACTATAACAAATTCCATCACTTATTACTCCTTCACGGATGACTCGAATCCACTCCAGATTCTTGTAGGGCTCGTTGCTTATGGGCGTCCGTTTTTAGAGCAAGTCTTTGAACCTTCATAGACTTTCCAATCACTTCAACAGTTCTTCAGATTCAGATTTAGACAGCCTTTTTCAAGTCTGAAAATTTTAAGACTATAATCTCCGTGCCACAGCATTTTCAGCCTCGTCTTTTTCGGAACCCTTTTGGTAAAGGCCTTCCAATAATACCAAAAAAAGAGGAGCCCGCACTCTCCGTCGCCCATAAAAACTTCGTCTTCGACAACTCAATACACAAAAACCCAAATTTGCGTCGTAAATTGGAACCAGAAAAACACGACGCAAATCGAAATAACGATTCTTAACCTTAATTATATTAATATGTATTTCTCCAAACTGATTGACTTCACGTAAAGTGCAAACTCGTAAGCATTAATCTCATAGAAACCCTTTTTAAAAAAAAAATGTATGAAAAAATAGGAATGGCAAAATACGCAAACGACGCAGCTTTGAAACCACGATCATTTTGAAATGACGGAACTTCGAAACGACGCAAAGCGAGGTTTTGCTGTATATTTGTCATGTTTTCTAATAATACCTTTAATGGAAGCATCAGTCCAAAATGGAAGACTTTCAAACGAGAAACCTTCAAAAAGGCGAAAGCCAACCAAAGCAACGAGAAAACCTCTCCCACTGTTACAATTTTCTAAAACCTCCGCACGCCACTGTTCTCTTCTCACTTATCTGCGGACTTCACACTCCCAGTTAAATTGCGCACAAAACAAGGTAAAAGAAAAACATTTGCCTCCTCAACCTGCATTCTATCATCCAAAAGCTTAAAGCAAAAAAAAAAACTCCACCAAAACAAAATATTGTTCCACATTTAATGTCCCTTTGTGTGTCCTGTTGAAGTGAAAATATAACGAACTCGCGCGCACACTTACATCTTTGCATGGGGTGAAAATTTGTAGTTGGGAAAATCCGATTGCCCAAATCGATACAGCAACTCAGGGAGGACGCACGTGGTCGAACACGATACATTTTATCCGGCAAAAAATACCGAAAGCACTAAATGAACGTGAAAAACACAGTCGCAGGAGCTGCTGCACAGGATCTCGGCACACACAGAACGAAGGAACAAAAACCGACGAAGGAAACCCGCCACGAGCCAGAGCCAGAGCCATTCTCACTCATCCCAATTAGACAACGACGCGACGACGACGACGACACCATCAGAGGGTTGATGTGCTGTTGGTTTTATTGCGTCGTTCGAAGGTTACCAGCCGGTAGTCGAACTCACAGAAATGTCCCAGAGTGATCCCAATCCCAATCCCGAAACAAAGTCGAGCAACCCCTAGTCGTTGTGCACACGCACACACACCCTCGTATGGATGGGAACAAGAAACAACCCTTCGGTTTGGCTGTATGGCTGCAGTACGTTGTAGATCGAGCTCGCGCAACAAAACGCTGCTGCAATCGGCTTCGGCCCGGCTACCGCGCTTAGATAAATTACCGTGAGCACGTGAGGGTGATTCCACAGCGTGCGTTCGTGTGTGTGTACTGTGTACCCGTGGTACTTAAGTCCTTTTTTACGACCGTCGTAATGCTCCCTGGACGGAAACACAATAATGGCGGCTGCTGTCGAATCCACGTGCACTATGCCGAAAGCCGAATATGCGAATCCCTCACGCTACGCCACTGCCGCTCACCAATACAAGCAGCACAAATACTTATGAACAAATGAGCAGGGATTCAAATCCGAACTGTGGTAGAAATAATTTCTGATTAGATTCTGTTCGGCTCCTTGAACGGTGCGGAAGTCCTTCGCGATTCTGCTGCGTAATTATTTTTTCTGTAAGTGTGTTTACGTCGCGTCGCCGTCTTCGTTCGCATCTTTAATCGCACATGGGAATATCCTTGCGCATGACACGCGAATCATTGGTGGCGTGCTTTGCACTAAGTTTGTCCGGTAGTGGTTCGATGTACCTAATTGCATCCAGCGAAAGTGTTTGCTTTGTGAAGAAATCTCCCAGATATTGTGAGAGTGCGGTGTTGTTCTCTATGTCCTGCCAGCACAATGAATGAGGATTCGGATGAGGAAATCGTCAAGGGCATGGAGTTGCTGGAAGGCAACTACCAAGTCTTCAAACAATGGATACCACCGGCGCCCAACTGTTGGGATGCACCGCCCAAGGCTGTGATTAAGTCAGCGGAAGTCAGGTGAGGTTTCCATTGGGTCATCCACATTTGTGTTGGATATAGGACTACTAACGACAAACAGAGATCGGAGTGTGAGGCATTTGGGAAATGCGCATGCTCATTTAATACGTTTGTTTGCTTTGCTCTATTCCGACATCCGGTGCGATAGTTGCACAATGCGTGAGTTAAATAATCGTGACGATCCTCAGTACAGGATTTTGGGTACAAAAATTACGGTATCCTTTTCAGTTAAGTTTTCTAGTTTCCGCCAGCAGAGTCCACAATTTAGTTGTGCATTGGGCCTGCAACAGTCTCTTAAACGCAATTATGCAACACATACTTTTGGAGTCTGGGATTCTTTCACGATAGCCGTCTTTATATTGACAAATATTTTAAAGCTAAACAAAACTCAAAGAGCAGTGCATTCAAGGAAAAGTTTTTGTTCCAACTATTGCTTTGGTTCTCGTTGGTTTAAATGAACCAAAATATCAAAATTTTTGATTTAAGAATGAAATTTTTGGCAGTGGTGTAAGAAAACAGTTGTGGGGAGTATATCTTAGATAAATTAATAATCAAAAATAATAGTTCAGGCAAGAACTTTTAGTTTCAATTTTTTTTTACAAAAATCTCAAAATTGTTTGCTTAACAATCTTTTTTTTTGTAATTGTTGGAGTACAGCACCAGTAAAAGTCCTCCGCTTTAAGGTGTGGGTCCTAATTTTTTTGGGCAGCTTTTGATTTATTGTTGCATCCATTGTTGGGAATCAACTTGGCAAACAAATTCAGACTTTCCTGATTAGGCCTAATCGCACAGTGGTTCGTTGATAATTGTGTTGCCCTACTGACCGAGGAGTTTCAGGTTGAACCCCTGTAAAGGCAATGACAGCACGAGGTCTTTTAACTGCCCCATCTCTAGCGAACGTTTGACAAACATCTGACAAACATCTGAAAGTATGACTCTAGGTACCTGCACGGTTTCTCAATTGAGCCTTTCGGCATACAATTGTAGATCTGATCCCAACCCGCTTCACCAGTTCCAGCTTTCAGTAGCAAAGTACAGTCGAACCCGGATAATGTCACATCGCTGAATAGCACAACTCGCTTAAAATCACACAAAAAATATGCTTACAAAGAAAAGCTGCATGCAATTTTGCCCGCTTATAGTCACATTTCACAGTCCATACGTAATATCTATGGAAGTCCTCTTCAATGCAAAAATGGGGTGTGTATGTACATTTTCTTTTGTCGATTGTCTTAATATATGTGACTTTTACTGTTTTATGACTTTCTCACAGTGAGATTGATACATACATATGCAGATGCTGGACTTTCGTGTTTATTATAAATGCCTGAATATATAAAAGTCACAACCCGCTTAAAGTCACATTATTTTGTTGCCCGTTTGATGTGATATTATGCGGGTTCGACTGTATTAGCTTTTATATTATAACCCAGAAGATTGTCGAAAAGGAGTGCAACCTTCCTCTTCTGAGCAAAAAGGCTGAGAATAAGAAAGAGTCTTTCAAAAAGTCGTTTACTAAGATTCCAAGACTGGTTACTGGTTTAAGGACTAGTAACGATGCCGGCCTATACTTTAAAGTGTGAATAGGATTTGCCGTGTAGAAAGTCTATTGGACACGTCTGGCTTTCCTAATTATTGCATCTCTTTAACTAATAAGCGTCTCCATTCGTCCACTTGAAATTGATTAAGCTCCTTTTCACTTCTGCACCTTCTATGAGGTCTTCTACAGTGTTGAGATCAAAGACTCTGGGGGCCGGAGCGTTGATGTCGATTCGAGGTACTTGTTTTAAGCTTTACAAATCTAAGTCAATAAACTGCTCGTATGGAGCTCATCGTTGACTCGTTTTCACTCTATACGTCGAAGCATATCTTTAAACGTCCTTGAAGGACTGTATGTTGAGAGGGACTGGGACTACTAAGCCCTTCGATACGGAGTCAGAGCTGTTCGACAGAGGGCCTTACTTCTTCACTTAGTCCAAAGAAACCGCAATTGGCAAGAGTTGTTATTCGTTTGATATCTGATGAGTCTTGAGATGTGAAAACAGAGCAGAGGTAGGCAAAGTCTTCAGATGGACCATATCCCTTCCCAGCAGTAGACTTGGGCTTGGCTGCTGCTTTTGACCTCAATTTAGCGCTTCTGTTACAATTCGATCCATTTAACAAATTTTGTCAATTTCGTTGCCTTATGCATGAAGGGATATTTTATGTAAGCTTCGAAAAGATCGTAACTCGCGTGCTTTGCCCAGTTCTTTCAAGTATGACGTAAAAAAAAGTCACATGGCAGCTCATAAATCTATATACGTTGCCCTGGGCTGGAATCGGCTAAGGTGATAGTTGATTGTCGTTTTTGATTAACAACTCTTCTTTGCTCTGCGTAAAGCGATCACTAAAAAATGATTGATTATTGGCAGCACTTAGAGTTTTAAACGTCAGTTCCTTGCCGACGCTGTCATTCCGAGCAGCTGATGTGTGTTTCTTTTTTCTTGTGAAAAATGTAACTGAATTTGAGACTAATATTATGTTCACAAATAATAACAATAAAAAAAAGTATAAGCACAATAAAAATTCTCTGAAAAAAAAGCATTCCCAAAACCAAAACAAACACATCTTTTGATAAGCGAAAGTTTCTCAAAAATCTAAAATAAATACGCAATAATAAATACTACCAATCAAAAATTAATATTTATAAATATAAATATAAATCATCTTAGGTAGACGCACGTTTTGTCTATAGTCGTCTTTCGTTGGGCCTCGATTCTGTTAATAATTTCTGTCCGACTGGCAATTTATTTGCAAGGCTTTCTTCGTCATCGCAACAGGTTTTTGTAGTCGTTTTACTTACTAGCAGATGATCTTTCCGTCACTTTTCCTAGTAGAGTGAGAGAAATAGCAAAGGCCTCCTATTCTGCTCTATAGTCAGCTTATCACATCAAAATCAGAGGTTTCGAGGAAGTGGATGTCTAAAATCCGGTATTTCAGCCGTATTTTCAGGTCGTGTTAGTAACTTTCTGCAGTAGAACCACTCGTCGTTCGCGCTACATTTAATAGCTCCGGTTAGGCTCAGCAAAGCAACTACGACTTTTTAACGTCATACTGTGTCCGCGTTCATGCTTGATACGATTTGAGTAAGTGTTGGCCGCTTGGAAGATTCGGACTCTAAAATGCCGCAGAAATACCTTGCATCGACCGCCTATTTATTTATTTATTTAAGTCGCGTTACAGTTCGGAATTGATCTGCGTCTCAACCCAAAAGTATATACACTTATAGTGCGGCCTATGGGTAGCTGCCTTCAGTTACGTACTTTAAGCTGATTGAGGTCCCCTTCCACTTCTTGTGACCGCTACCTCAAAATATGCCTCACTATACTGCGTTGTCAGTTCTAGTTGGCATCGTTCGCAATTCAGTCAATTTTGTTGAAAGTTTGCGATTTCGTGTAGACTGACCTTGCAAACTGTCTCAAAAATGTCCTCATTTCCTCTTGTCGTTGAACTCGTCTACCACCGACCTTAACTGTATATACTCTTTCTTAGTATATTGCATTGCTTAAAGGACTTGTCAGGAAAGTCATCTTTCGCATCGAGGTCCTTCTTGCATAGGTGCATATTTGGCTGAAGTTGGCGAAGTGAGCCTTAATGCGTACTGCTTTAAGATGCTCACTAACGTGTCGAAAGCTCAAGACTTCTCGAGTTAATCTACGGACACGTGACGTTGTAGTAATCCCAATCACTGTGATATGTTATAGGTGAAGTGGAAAGAGCTTTCGACAAAAAGCCTACTTTTCTTGTAATACATACAAGCAAAAAAAAAAAGTTTCACTTTAAAATCACAATTTAACCAACTTTCGGTTAAAAACTACCAAGTTATACTGTTAACATAATTTCTACAGAGTAAGTGAATTAAAACAACCGAGTCAACTTGTTGAAGGAAACTTGGCTTAAAAGAACCGATTTATCTATTTCAACCAAATTGTCTGGATGTCATAAATGACTCACCCACTCTTTTGCATTTAACCAACCAGTTGATATTAATCTAGAAACTTCTTTGGTAACAACTGATAAAGTGTGTTTTTTTAACAGGATACAATTAACCATTTTATCTCGGTAGTTTTTAACAACGAATACTTGTTTTTTTAAACGGGGGCCCATTTTACCCCATTTTTTTTTTAACCGAGCAGAAATCGCACTCGGTTCGAGCCAATTTTTAAGCGTGTACCACTTGAATCTATAGCAAGTTGTTTGTCCCTACTCTTTGAACCAGTTTGAGCCTGTAATCAAGCGTAAGAGGCTTTGAATGTCTATTTTTATTTGATCTCTTAGATCGTTGTAGTAGAGGGCTCTCAGATGGATTTTTATTTCTTGGAAGAGAGCCGGGCAAGTACCGCATGTCCCCTCTTCTTCCTGGTTCAAACACACTGTTTCTACAAGCATCTAGTCAGAAAATGCGCCAGACCTGCTAAAACCTATTTTGGCACAGATTTGCTGTCTGGGGAGAGAGGCCAAATTTTAAAAACGCTAAAGATCCAGCTTCGGTTAGTCGTGTTGTACCACCGTTCCACCTAAGGTTTGTTGTTTCGATAGCATCGAACTTTATCGTGAGCTATTTTCGCCTTCTTTACCATAAACGTACGACCAACTGTTCGAACCACTTGTAGTACACAAAAGAATATTTTGCTACCCAAAAGATAAACAGATGAATAAATTAGAGCAGTATGCTTCCGACAACAACACTGCATGCACTTGCTTAGCTTTAAAAATACTGGGTAACTGCTATTACTTCCGCATTAGCTACTGCCCGTCGGTGTGTCCCTTTTCATCGCTCTCTCGGTTCGAAAACTAATAATTCACTCGCTTTCCTTTTTCGTTGTAGTAATTAATCAGCAGAGCATTTCTGCAATGCTCATGCTCACCCACTTATTATTATTCATCAATCACTAAAACAACCCCCAAGCTGGTCCTGCGGCACTCAATGAATCCATATACCATGGTCTCCCTCACCTCGCCCTGTATGCCAGTAGTAAATCATCGATCAACAAAAAAAAACACACAAAGCAACACAGCCGGCGAAGAAAGATAAATAATATCATTCACAATAGCCCCGCACACAGCCCACACCACTGTCAGAGAGGACGGAGTTTGTGTTGCAATTTTCCTTGTAATTAATATTCACTCGTCCGTCGTCGTCCTTTTGTGGGTCGTGGTTCGTGCACCATCATCTCGGGCACCGTCCATCAAAATCGCTGCCAATCGTTGTTTGCTCTACTTTGGGCGCGTTGACGGGAAGCCCATTATCATGGACGCGCAACTTGAACTTGCAACTGTTTATGTCCGTGGCCGCCAACAAAAACCAACCAAATAGCAAGTCTTCAGTGCCCAGAAACAGGCTTTTGTGCGGTGATATCTGCGAAAAGCCAGACCGCAAAGCGGACACCACACCAATAGTCGTCTCCTTTATGATGCTGATGCCATGGTGGATGGTGCCGATGGATGACTGCGTTTTGTCAGTTGTGCTGGTGCGCTGGTCGCTGTCCGTCAGCAGTATCATTCAATTCAACGGAATGCAACGGCTAAAGGGACGGAGCTGTACGAGTGTGGCTGTGGTTGTGCGCTACACGAACACGGTGTTGGTTTTTTTTTCTTTTTACTTCTTTTCAACCAGCAGCGAACGGATAGCATGGAGATGTCATAATAAATCACGTTCATGACGAAAAACCAGCCCATCACTGGGCTAAGGTGTACCTCGTTAACCTCTGCAGTGCAAGGTTGGACTTTGCAAATTAAGCAAGTGTCAGGAACACCTGTGGGAAGTAACTGCACGTCGTTGGGACTCAGAGTAAAAGTAGTGAACTTGTTAGTTGAGTAAAATGTTCGTTTGTAAATGTATTTCATCAAAAGGATTTTTTTTAACTACCACAAAACGTTACATCTGATATATTCATGTCTATTCCACTTTTAGAGTGAACTAGTGAAAGTTTGAAGTGTCATTTCACATTGGATGTACCTATATTTCATATTTGGTAGACTAAATAAAGTATAGTTATAGTCCAAGGACTCCATTTGAGTAATCCATTCATTCATTAACTTTCAAATGTCCCGCCTTTCCATTGCAATGGTCGTATGCTTAAGTTAAGCCACTCTCAATCTTTCGCCATTGACTTTTTATCACAAAGTGCAATCCTCATGGAGGAGGAGAAGATATACAGTAGAAGTCGGTTATAGCGACGGTTAAGGGACCGACCGTTATAACCGGCGGTCGTTATATCCGACTGCCTGCCTCAAATAGCTTAATATATAATGAAACTAACCAAATGAAAGGAAAGTGGACGTCATATGCGACTGGTCGTTATAAGCGAGGTCGTTATAATCGACTTCCACTGTATTTGACTTGGTGTAAAAATCTACGGCAAGTATTCCTTAAGGTACGATTACACATGCCACTTTTCATGTAAAATGTTGGCATATGCCGACGTCGTTATGACAGTTGTCCTAAATTTGCCTGTCAAGCGCCTGGTCACGCGGGCTGTCGCAGCGCACTATCCCGAAAGACACACGAGTGACCACCGATTGGCGGAGTTTTTGTGACGTCAGCATGTCAAATTTTTGCCACAAAAATGGCAGCTGCTCCTTCTGTTCCTTTTATCTCTGCCAGTCACGCCAGTAATACAGGGAAAACATACATGAATTATTTAATCTTCCAGAATCGTATTTCGGCAGCTTGTATTAGCTTGGAGTAATCCAGCTTTAGCCAATTTTCAGCTATCATCTATATCATGCAAAGTGTACGTCGTGGTCATAATATAAGAGGCCTTTTTCAAGCACGTGACTGATTATTAAGATTTTTCTTTTACTTTTGACAATAACTGAAGCCAAGACGTATACATTCATTGATGGTCGACCCATAAGTCTGACAGCTGGCTGCCGCATTTTGTCTGAATTTTAGTTGGTTGTGATGGATTAGTAGTTTTTCGTAATTGGGTAGCCAAGAATTCAAGTTAAGATTGTCTTGTCAAACCAGGTAACGTTCAAGAATCTAGTTTATTGAGTCTGACTGCTGGCTGACTTGTTTTGCTTCAGTTTCTATTGGTCTGAATTGATCACTTGAAAAGTCAGCATTTACGGAGGGGTGACAAGAATTTTCTCACTCAGTACAAAGTTGACAGTTCTTACACATATTAGGCTGACGTGGGAAATGTACATTTCTCGACTTAAGCTAACTAAATTTTTGATTGTTCCCTCTTCAACTACGAAAAAGTTTCCTAAAAACACCTTTCCTTTCAGTTTTCTGGAATGTCCAAAATGACAACTGCAAGTCAATTGCATTCAGTCCGCACACAAATCCAACTTAAGTCAAAACTTGTCTTAATAAGTGACTCATAGATATCATTTAGTTAACTGAAAAGCTCCACATAGGCACTCGTATGTCTAAAAAAATAAATAAATCGCTTGTGGCTCTTGTTTACGTATTTTCTTTGATCACGTACGCCTTAACCAAGTGAGACGTTTTCTATTTCTATGACCAACAAATTGTTTAGACTTCGAGACTATGCACTGAGTTTGTTCAAATAGTTTTTTTGTTTTTGAAATTGAATAACTTCCTTTTATGGGTTAACTTTGATCAAGGTTACAGCTGGATAGTGCAGCAGTCTTAGATAGATGGCTTCGTCTTCGTTAATAAAATGAAATGTAAAACTGTTGGTATTTCTTTAGACAGGAATATTTTACACTGCAAAATTGTTTATTAAATCCAGAGCCGAAACAACAATTTCTTGAAATCCAGAGCTGAACTTCCAAACAACTGCGAAGTGTGAACTGTGAATTACTTGATATCACAATCACGCTGACATTTTATACCCATTGATAGATCTGAATTCAATTTTATATTTTCTCTACCTTTGGAAATTGCAGGTACGTATTTACAATTGCGTGATTTCAGCACTTTTAAATTTTAATACAAAAAATGTGCAATAATGAAATTGAAATGTGAATCTTAAAAGGAAGTCTTATGAATTGCCTTAAATTTTAAAAGTACGCATTTACAGATAATTGGTTTACAAATTATGTACATATTTTGGATGGCTCAAAGAGATTTTGTCTGACTTACTTCTAGATCTAGGTAAAACGATCTGATTATTTGAATAAATGGAACAGTTATTTTTTGAGTGACTCTTGTCGATTGTTGACAGTTTATATTTGTGTATACTATGGACAGGATGCTGCCGTCAAACTTGCAACACTCTCACTATTGTTGCTACGATAGTTGTTTTAAAAGTTACATTAGTTCCCACAAATCACTACTGCAAATCCAAGATGGATACGGAAATGACAAATATTGCTTTGATGCCTTAGTGTCATTTAATTTGATGTTCATCGCGGTCTCGCTGTTTCATATACATAATATAACATCATAACATACCCTAAAAAATCCCAAATCATGCTCATACTGCCAATATTAAAAATTAAATTTCAAATAGCTCCAATTCCATCACCCTAGGCAAGTGCACAATTCAATTCAATATGGCTCATAATTTACAGAAGTCCCAAACTCTGACATATGACATTAGTTCGACTTGCCTGGTCCCTGACTCTGATCCTGACTCCTTGACAAAGCATATTTCGAGCGTCTTACCTTTTATACTGCTGCGTCTTGGGACGTTTTTGAAGTGTTTGTGGAACGATTTTTGATGTGCGTTTCTATGTGTTTTCTGTACCAAAATTTTGAGCATTTTCAAGACCGTTTGTGGAATTAAATTTTAAACTTTTTCATATGTTTGGAAGATTTTTTGTGTAGTAAACTCAGAAACGATTGGCTGTGGGTTTTCCGCCAGTCTTTTAAGTACGCTGCTCGAACTAAATTTTAGCTCCCATAGAAAATTCTCTCCAAAATTTAGCTCAGCTAAATTCAAGCGAATCCCTTAAGCCGAGTGGTACGCACCTCGAGCTAAAAAATCAAGCTTTTGATCCAGAATGTACTTCATGTATCTGTCAAAATTTAGCGTGGCCATTTAATGGTTCGGCGCATTTTCTCAAGCTACATTGTGACAGACCGTTGTTGTCTGTTGCGGAAAGGATGCAAGGATGAGCTTTTTTAATTATTACATGGACGAGAAGTACCTGGAATCTGAAATGGTTGAAATAAGAGAGAATTCAAAATTTGAAGAAAGTTTTTTCAATGACAGCTGTTTTTCTGTGACACTTATCCACAGCGTAATTTCTGTCAAAATTTAGCTGGGATTTTAGCATTTGTTCGGAGAGAAAAGTTGGCGAGTAGCTAAAATGTTGCTTAGCTCGAGCAGCGTACTAAGCTATAGTCTGCATTTTTTCAGTAGGTAATCTATTTACTTTATGAATTTTATGCGTTTTTTTGTGACAGATTTTGGAACGTTTTGTTTTTTTTTTTTTTAATTTTTAAGTTAGTTTTTCAAGGCGCTTTCTTGGACCGCGTCTATATATTTCTGCATTGAGATTTTTACTGCGCTTTTCGACGAGTTTGTTTTTGTTTCTCCTTTATTTTTTTATTTTTTGTGCAGTTTTTTCCTTAGTGCTTTTTGGGCCGCTTTGCATGGCATTTTTTGCATACTTTTTGCGAGGTTTTTTCATCGCTTTTTTTGCGGACCTTTTAAAACTTTTTTGAAAGCGTTTTCTGTAAAGCGTTTCGGTGCTTGTTTTTTTAAGGTTTTTATAGGATTTGTTTCTATTTGGTTCGTTTTTAAGCTACCTCTTTGTCATATTTTGGAGGCATCTTTTGAATTGTTTTGGGAACTTCTTTGAAGACAACTTCGAATATTTTTAAAGAAGTATAGCACTCCACCGCTTTTGTAACACTTCATAATTGCGAGTTGCACCAAAATGGAATATGTCATTTATTTCTAGAAGTTTCGACACATGGTCGTGCTTTCAATGTCGCATTTCAGTGTTTTTCTTGGGCTTTTTAAGCGGACCTTTTCGAATTTTTTTGAGCCCAATCGATAAGTCACTAATATAAATGGGATAATTGCCACTAAGGCTTGTTTCTTTTAAGAACATGTTACATCGACTGTCTGTTTTAAGAAGTCTTTTTGACCAAGGGTACAACTGTCAGAGACAACAACTCAGTTTAATTCAATCGTAAAATGAATGGGTTTGAGAAGCTATACCTTCCTCCTTTATGGACGTCTTCTGCCAACTGTTACACAATGCCATGTTTTTTATTTAAAAATAAGTATCAAAGGCACCTATTTGGAAAAAATATCACCTTACTCATAAATGCTGTTGTTGCTAGACTTATGTCTGCACGGCATCTCAGACTTTATGCTCTACTTCAGAAGTCACCCATGAAAAGCTATCACCCAATCTCCCACTCATATCTCCAAGCTTTGCCACTTGCTTGCATCATGACATGAAGATGTTGATGATACTCATGCGAAACTAACAAGTAAACCCATAGTCGCAATCTTTTGTCTCATAAATTCCGACTGTTGACAGAAAAATGAGCCATTCCGGATGCACTTTGTTGTTGTTTTGCTGCTCTTTGTTTCACATTTGCTGCACTATTATCTCGCTTTGGGACGGTTTTCTTCATAAAACAATTACTGTCCATGTGATCACAATGGTTTCCAACAGTAACAGACTGGGAAGTACACTGCTCTGATTGCGAACAATAAATGTGCCTCCCTAGATGGTGGGCAGAGGTACGAGTATCTTGAGAAAAGTGTATCGTCCCGCAGCTATTTTCGTATACAAGTTTTTCAGAACTGCCATTCGAGGTGGTGTCATTGTGTGGCTGAATCATGTCAAAATGACAAGCACCACCGAGAGAGGAAGTGTAATCTCATATTTTCTTCTGGACAATTAGAAAATCTAGTTCGACTAGGTCGCTGCGGATGACAGTGGCCGTCTTTTGTTCATACTTCTTGTGAAACGTTTGCGGTTAGGACAGAAGCTTCGGTGCATGTGGTGTGGTGGGTGCTATGCTATGTAGGTGAATGCAGTGAGGTGGAAAAGCGAGGAAGGCTACCTTTCGTTAAATGGAATGGTACTTGGATGTATCACTTTTATTTAGTATTTGAATAAGACCGCTAGGGTAGGTACAGGGTAGACCGCGGCTAGGTGGCACCGTTGGGAAAGTTAGCTCATTACGATTTATTTTAGAGAGAAGAGATGAATTGTTACATAGAAAATAGTATTGACAAATGTCACGAAACTTCAAAAATTCCGGCTCACCAACATACTCCCAGGAAATATGAGACACTTCCGCTGTGGGCAAAGTTGCTGGCAGAGTTCATAGAATTATATCCGTTTAATTTGAAATTGTTCGTTACGTGTGGGTAATATTTTTTTTAGGAATAAGTGCACATTTGCTTAAAATGTTCATGAAAAATTAACAATGTAGATTGGTTGAGGGAAAATGAAAACATTTTGAGCAAATTTTCTTCATTACTTAAGAAAAATGTACACACGAAATCGAAGTTAATGATATTCAAATGCGGAAAATACACAACCATGTTTGTTCTAATATGTTTCTAGTATTTATATAGAACATCTATTTTAGGTAGTTTAATTAACCAAACAAATCAAATTAGTTGCCTTTTAACAATTTATAATAACTAACCAATGGCATTCAGTAATGTAAAAATGTGGTATTCCCGAACTCTTTCACATTTCAATACGGTTGCCGCGGTTTGCAGCATTTATTTTTGTATTTTTTGTATGTTTTTGCATGTCCAACGGATTCTTTTTTGACATAACACCGATAGGAAAACAAAATGGCGAATTTGAAAAAAAATTGAGAGGGCCAGCGGCAAGAGGATTGTGAGTTGGCGGTCTCAGTATGGTTTGTCTATGACGGATACCTCTGTTGAGTCGCCTTTTGCATCTCGCCGCGAGTGCATGTCATTCAAGAAATTTTAATGAAGAACGAAATTTTGCCACCGTTAGTAACTTTTTATTCACTTATTTTCTCTTTCCGACCGTTTTTGGGCCACTGGCGCAGATTTGCTTGGGATTATTTTATATATATGTATTACTTGACCATGCAAGTTTTTAATTTTTTGTTATTTTATATATATATTTCGCTCCTGAAAAATCTTCAGGGTTAGTTGTCCCATTTTTTCGGGGCCAGTTGACTCAATATTTTTTTCGGGATTTACAGGAAATGTGGAATGGAAATGCCTATAGTCTTGTTTTGATGAAAGGCGTCAGTATTCAGTTTCAAAAGACGCAATTCCGTACAAAACCCTCCGAAGGTATGTAAAAAAGCTTCAAAAGAAAAAGGAAGAAAATCCTAGTGTTATATAGTCCTATTAAGTTTGCAAAAAGTGATTTAGGAGAAAACTATAGGCAAATATTTTCCGACACAAAAGAGCAATGTTCGGTTGAATATATATAAAAACAACCAACAATCTTTAAATTTGGTGTAATAATTCAGTTTCGCATGGCACAATCGAGGTGCTCTAACAAAATTAAGAAAAAATTGTCCTCATGTTGTTTTTTTCTTATTGAATTACTTTGTCAAGAAAGACCAAAGGATGCTTTTTTGAATAATGTTTGAACTGTCTTGATATCAGTCTCAGTTCAAGAGAAAAAGCAAAAATTGTAAAATTTGAGTCGACTAGCCCCGGTCTCCCCTACTACTCGCACTCAATAGGCCAGCGATGTCGAACCCATGGCACTCGTGCAATTGGTGGCAGGCGACGAAATATTATTGGCACGTCACTAATTGAGAAATCCGATTGCACCTTTGAGCGACAGCATCAGCTGTCTACACCGAGTTAAGTTTTTTTCTTTTTTGCCTCCCATTCGATCTTATTACCAAATTCTGGAATTTTCATATGCGATGGAATCAATCGAGCTAGAAAGGCTGTAAGGCAATACGACGAAGAATGCCAATGTCAGATGATTCCAGTTCAGCCTGCATTTTGCTTAAAGTGACAAAATACAGCCCTGATGTAAACTACTTGGCATCAAGTTTGCAACAACAAAAGTCACACTAAAATAGTTCGTTCATTGTTTATTGTTTTTGTCTGTTTCTCTGTTTTTTGTTAATCTGAAATTTGTTTATTTTAATTAAAATGAACTAAAAACTGTTAATTTCAAAAATGAATTATATGTTTAGAAATAAAATGCTGCGCAGTGTAAAATTATTTATTTTTATTCCTAGTAGTCACTAGAAAACTAGATCAAGACTTCAAATTATTATTTTTTTTTTGTAAATGGCACGAAGCTCTAAAAAGGTTCGCCACCCCTGCAATAGGCAGTCATATGGTGAGCAAAGTTATATTTGGCTTATTTTAATTCCATATGCAACTCACTGACCTACTTAGAGACCCCACTGTCGGAGGCAGATCGAGCCTCAATCAAACCTTAAGCACTGCAAGTTGGTTGAGGTCGCCTTCGATTTGTGAGCGCCACCTTAGGCGAGGTCTTCCTCTAGCTTATAGGCGCTCCCGGTTGGGTAGACATTAAGTGTCCATTTGCTGTATAGCGAAGACGACTAATGCCGCAAATTTGCTAAAGAGGTAAATCTTGTGGAGCGTTCGCTATTAAATTTCCCCAGCTAAAGCCCGGCAACTTATGTGGAACCTATAACTTTCCTAATATTTGTGAAGAGCCTCATCACCTCCCTGTTGTTAAATGAATAGAAGCCGACACGATAGACCCCTCCCGGTCGCATTTACAATATTGGATCTATAATAGTGCATTATGTCATGTCGATACCGATTTAAAGCTGATGCATATTTGGTTCATGTTGTTGACTGCCAATTGGAAAAAGTATATTTAATAAAAAACGACAACGCTACCTCCATCCATCGGTTAACTACACCCCACTCTCTCTCCACAACCATGCTCACGCTAAAAATATTGCTTTCGAATTGAAAACGTATTCCATGCAACATCCTCGCAACGATGTCAATCAAATTCAACAGCATAAAATTGAAGGCAATCAAAATCGAAACAGTTCATTCCCCCAGAACAGTCAAAAAAAAGTGTCTAACCCGGGGAACAATAGGAGAAAAAAGAAACAAACCCATCGCAAAATGCAATCAGCCCTAAAATTTATGTAACTTTCCGCGCACTGATTCCGTTTTAAATTTATAATCCTCAATTTGCATTTTTCGTCCTGGCGGAGCGCGTCAATTGAAACTTCCCGGAATCCAATTTAACACCCCAAGTAACGCTTCCTCTCGCTGTCGTCGTCGTGAGTTCTCCATCTCCATCTCCATCTCCATAGCGCAGATTGGGGTCCGCTCAAGTGTATTGTTTCCAAACAAATCTATTTCGGTGATGCAGCTGCATCGTTTCTGAATCATATTCCCAGCGTATGATTGTGTCGTGCCAAAGTAGTTTCTTGGCGATATGAGAGTCGCCCACCCACCGCTCCAACAGAGTGCGATGCGATGGGGGAAAATGAAAACATTCGTTTGTTGGATTGGTTGGCACACACACACAGTCGGCAGTGTTGCTCCTGTAGACAAACAATTTGAAAATTTATTCAGGATCAGGTGTAAAATGATTTTATTTCAAATTGGATTGTTTCCACTTCAGTGAGCCGGAGCCCCGCTCTGCATATGCATGCGAGTATCTTGATGAGTCTTTTTCTCTTTTCTCATGTCGCCGACAGTAATGTTCTTGTCCCTGGATCTGTTGTTTTCATGGGAGTATTTTTGTTGTTTTCTTTTTTGTAGCACACATGCTTGGGGGAGTAATTATTTGCTTTCTGTGTTTGTCTTACGGTTGATTTTACAGTAATTATCATTGGATATAAAGAGATGGTACTGAAGAGAAACTGCAGGTGAATTGAACGTCTTAATTTAAGTTCGAGATGATTCTTTAACAGGTCGACTTGCGCAATATCCCACAAATCTTGGGCTTCCTCATGTCCGCAGGTTAAACGGCGATTGGTTTGCTTAATTAAATGTCTATCTTAACAAAGTTTAACAGAGTTATGTAGACAAAATAGATAAAAAAACTACCCAAAGCCACCTGCTCTGACGCAGAGGGTATCAGCCTAAAAGTCTGCAAGCATTTATGGAAAACCGGTATAAACTGGCATATCTGACGTAAAGCTTCGACATTTGGTGTGTCCTTGAGGTTATAACATCGTTACTTGTGCGAAAAGCAGTAAATTGCAAAGGGTTGCAATGGGAAGGCCAATATGAGATTGATTGCGAGGAAGTATTGAAACGACTCCTGGACAAACAAGCACTTTTATCAAGTCAGAAGTTGTAGCGACAGAATATTATTTAGGACGGATTTCCTTGTGTCTTAATGAAAAGGAAGACAGAACCTAAGAACTGGAATCTAATGACATCAATTCAGTCAAAAACTGTTCAAAAGCTCTTTAGCCACATTTGAATAGCAAGAAGATTTAGGGAAACTCTGAAACTAGGTAGGAGCAACCTAGAGCATAAGTTATATTTTTGTCAAGACATTTTTCGATGAAAAAACATCCTAAATACTCGGATCTCAGACTGGCAGATGCGGATATAAGCTTCTTCTGCGGTGACCTACAAGCTCAAGAAGACTCTAATGTACGAGGTTCTCAAAACTGCCTACTCCATGGATACAACCTTGCCAGATAATAAAAATAATTCCCCCAGGTAAATCTGGAAAAAGACCAGATTTGGCTATATTTTTCAAAAAAACACCAACTCCTTGCCATACTTTTTTAACATGTTTTATGTACGACTTAAAAGTAGGAATTTCGTATATGAATTTGAAACATGTAAGTTCGACCATCTTGTAGGAATTTACACAGCCGTTATGCAACTTTGATGAAATGTTAGTTTATCAAATTAACAGAACCTCATCTGTTAATTTTATAAACAAAAACGTCATCAATTTAAATCTGGACCTATATTTAAGGACCTAATTAAGAATGAACTACATAGAAGCAAAAGTTGAAAAAAGTCGAAAAAATCGGTTATCTTCCATCACATAGGGACGTTCGGATTCCTAGTTAAGGAAGAATGACAGCTGACTGACTAGATTTATTTCAGTTTTTGTTGGCCCAGACTGGTCACGTGAACAGTTTTTGCAGTTGACGTCTATCTAGTTGCATACTCAGTTGGAAAAGTAAAATTTAAAAACAAAGAGAGTGACCGCTCCAGAATTCTGAAACATACCAAAAAGGGCCGATGAGAGAAAAAGGTGTCCCTCCTGAAGCTACTCTTCAAATTTAGAACTTTTGCACGATATTTAAAAACGATTAGTTACATTTTACACGTACTTCTGTGGCCACAAACTATAACCGCAAAAGTCGACTTTAGACGAAATTGAGATTTTGATTCCATTAGATTCAGCGTACTCAAATATATTTTGTAAATTTTTCAGCTTTATATCTTAAAAAAAAAGCCACAATTTCAAAAAAACATAACAGCTTTAGTCACTGCAGTCAATAGAGTCATAAGCAAATTTCACGCGTTTGTCAAAAACTTTATTCTGCTCTCCTGAAAAATTAGTAAAACCGACTTTAGCGGTTTTCCTTGTGACCACAGACTTATTTCGAAATACAAATTTGTGAAAAATTTACGAAGCGCTATTTCGAACTAAAAAAGGGCAATATAGTAAAAAATTATTACAAATTTCGAGTTTAGTCAAACAACGGCAACGCTAACCGCGAGAATACTCAGTCAACGCGTTCGGATACCTCCCGACAAATCTAGTTCACGTTTTACAAAACTATGTATCCGAACGTCACCATTTTTTCTCAATTTAGAATTTTCACTTTGTGGCAAAATGTTGCCGCTTTCACTTTTTGCAAAGCTCTAGAAACAAATGCACTCAAAGAATTTGTTACTGACTTTCGGCTAGATCACGTTTTCATCGCATAATTCCTGTCAGTTTCGCAAGGAAGTTTTTTTTTCACTTCACTCGGCTTATTTTGGTTGTTATTGTTTAAATGTAAACTAGAAAAGATCTGAGCTTTCATGGTTCAGACTTTCCTCATAGATGTCATATATCATATAAATATGCGTGTGTTTTCGGTTTCCACTCTTTTGTAATTTTTTCAACTTTTGTTTTGATGTATTTCAGGCTTTATAAGAAAACAAAACTTTGTCCTAGTGAAACTGGCGTAATTTTTTTTTTTGAAAGACTTATTTTTTAAACGAAAATAGTCCAGTCGCTGTTCAAGAAAACCGGCATAACTCAAAAAACTTGATTTTTCAGGAGAGCTGTTTCAAGTTTCTGAGTTGCAGAAATTTGCACACTTTTTTCAATTTTCACAATTTTTTCAAGTGACTATCAATATCCATCTAGCGAGCTACAGTTATGCCGATTTTACAGAAAGATAGAGAATTTTTTTCTCATTCGAGTGGCATTATTAACTCAAAATTCGTATTTTTTGAGTTATGCCGGTTTTCTTAAACAGCGAAAGATAATCGGTCGATTATTTTACAGCATTTCAAAATAATACACACATTTAACCGGAACCCCCAAACTGGCAACCCTGCCAGAAAGCAACGCGTTAGAAATGGTTATACACAAGGGTGGCATCATCGCAGTTCTAGGGGGTCACGGTAAAAATTTGTTTCTCTGGGGCACATTTTGATTATTTCCATTTATTTCTGGCAAGTCGGTCGTTCCGACTTTGCGAAATGGATGCCGCATTAGTTGTTGGACAGTTTGCAACCAACTCAGCGTTGCAACTGAGAGACTTTCGACAATATGGAAAATATTGGTCATGATCACATACTCATTATGGACATATTCCCAAGCTCACAGATCGAGTGCTTACCGAAATCAATTTTGATATGGGTTTTAAACACAGAACGGACGGACAGATTGAAGTAGAAGCAGCACGCGATGTCCGCGATGTCGTACACAGCGGACAGCTGTCAATATTCAGCGGTGGCTCAAAATCTCAGAATGGAGTCGGTTGCTTTGAGAGGAAGATTCCTTGTAAAATTGTCGGTCCCATTTGCGTTGTTTATGTGGGCTGTTCAGCTACATCATCCTGGTATAAAAATTGCGCATCAATAATTTAAGATGGCTGAAACATGTACAGCGAATGAGCTCACACAGCTCAGGTTCGTAGAGTCTTCGAGTCTAACCCAGAGTGACAACGCAGTGGAGAAGTCCCTCGCCATAGGTGCCGCACACAAGTAGAAGGCGGACTCAACCGGCTTGGAGTGCACAGTGGGAATCTGATAGCAAATGACCGGGGTTATTGGAGAACCTTGTTAGTTAGGTCATCGACTCTCCTAAACTGTAGTAAGATCAAAAAAGCTTCAAATATTTTATTTCGTAGCCTCGCTGTCAGTTTCTCGACACTAGGAAGAGCTCCAGATTTTCCTCTTCCCGCTGGCAGTTCGGACAAATGAAATGATTTTTGCAACGACCATTAGCACAAAGGTTTCCGCGCTGCATAGGGTTTCCTTTTTAATTTCCGTATCCAGAGGGATGAAACAGAACCTTATTAGTTTCACTATTTAGCACTATTTACGATCAGTCCCATCTTCTACCCACGGCTTCACAAGTTCTCTCTGCAAAAGGGTGCGTTAGCTCAGCCGTTGTTGTTGGCGATGCTACTAGAAGCTAGAAGCTCCACAGGTATACCATATACCATTATAGGGTTTTCCAATAAGAGGTGTTATTTTGGTATTCGAAGAAAAATGTCATTTTTTGAGATAAATGATGCGATGTTTATTTCATAATAAAGAGGAAGGTATGCCGTTAATAATGAAAAACAACATCAGCCAAATGGCCACCACGAGCACGCATATAGGACCATATCCTTTTCATGAAATTTTCCATAACCAAATCGCAAAGTGACTGCCCCATGTCCTCGATAGCCTCACGAATTTTATCTTTGAGGTCTTGAATCGACGCTGGGCTGTTGGCGTAGACCTTATATTTCACGTGGCCCCAAAGGAAGAAGTCGCAAGGTGTTTAATCACAGGATCTCGGTGGCCAATTGTGATCTCCTCTTCGAGAGATAACACGGCCCGGAAACTTTTCCCGTAAAAGATCAATGGTTTCGTTGCTTATGTGACACGTAGCGCCGTCTTGTGGAAAGTAAACGTTGTCCAGATCAATACCATCCAACTCCGACCATAAAAAATCATTAATTAAGCCCAATTCCAAAGAACGACGAGGAATGGACAAACCTGGGTTTTCTTCAACACTTTGGGCTACAGCAGCAATATTCTCAGTTGTTCTTGAGCGACGTACACGGGTTTTATTCTTCACATCACTAACTTGTCCCAACAGCTCGAATTTTTCCACCAATATCTGTATTGCGGTTCGACAAGGTGCTTCACGACGACCAAAAAATGCTTTAGTTTTGCGAACTGTGACTGCAAGTGCAAGATTTTCACCATTTTTGTAGTGAATTTTAATAATTTCAATAATGGCGTAGTTTCTACTTGTCAAATGTCAAAGAATAAAAGCTTCAAAAGTGACAAATACCGAAATAGCGGGTCATGCACAGTAACACCTCTCATTGGAAAACCCTTATTTTATCGCTCAAGTTACTACGATCTCCCATAGATCGACTCCGTGAATACCTTCCAAATGCACTCCCATTCCACACCATCTCTCAACTGCCGTCAGTATAATTACAGCATATCTAGTGTAGAGATTTGTAAACGCACTTTATCTCACAGCAGTACATATACCTAATACATATGGTATCATTATGACCTGAATTGAAAGTTCAACGCACGCATAATTGGCACTTCACCGTACACGTCCCACTCAAGTCGTTAAGAGAACCAATTCAAAGCACGACTAATTAGCGATTTCTTGATTTTAATCGCAACCAATCAACCATACTCTACAACACAGACTCCAGTGCAAATGCCCAATTCCAGTGCAAGCCTGCTCTATTATTCAAAGCTGTAAGCAATTGGCTCCAATTAAGCGCAGAGCCCGGGCATAAATATTCTCCGCTTAGGAAATTTATATGAGTTGCCCTCCGGTCGATTGAACTTCACTTTGTATTAATACACGGGCAGAGATTTCGCTGCTGGTTTTAGATTAAAAAAAAAATGCATACTCCTCTGTCATTAATGGAATTGACGCAGTCCAGCGTAGTAAGGACACCGTCATCGGCATGTCAACTTTTCACATTTTATACTCAATCAACTCCAGCGTTGCCATCCATGGCGATGGAGTTCAGTATGACAATCGAGTGGGAAACCTTTGGCGCAACCACCCGCAAACTCAACTTCAGGGTGAGTGGCATGACGAAGTTCGAATGGTTGTAGGAGGCATCAGCCACAGACGGTGGATGCACATCAGCCACACACAGTATTTCAAAGCCAAGGCGCACGTTTACATTTTGCAGATTAAAACATTTTGACAGGGCCACCATCCCGTATAGATGACGGCCAGACCGTGCTGGCCCGAGATCGCATCTCTGAACAGTTCATTTGGAAGTTTACCATGCACTTTTTTTGTTTGCTCTTTGTCGTATTGCGTTTCGCACTCTGACGAGATTGAACTGACATCTGCCCATATTGCTGTTGCGTATGGTTTAATTAATCCTAACATAGGCATTTTCAGTTACTTACAGTTTTGCGTTGCATGTGTCGGTAGTAGTTGAAGACGTGCGGTCAACGGGCGTAATTGAAGTCTGGCGGTGACGTACTGGTGACGCTTTGTGTGGTCACTGACCTGAGGGGTAGAATTCGTTGGTTTGCAATAAAACTCATACCGCGATACTAATAATCATTTTTAGTGTCTATGATACATTTTTCGAACTCACAATGGCGATATTTTCCATACAAAATTGCACATGGTGACCTACAAAATATTTAGAGTGGAGGATAAAAATGATTATTAGTAAGGCCCATAGAAGATGAAGGTGACATGAGCTATACCGATGCGCTTTGGATTTGAAAGTTTGGAGGCATTCAATCGATGGACTGTTTTACCCCTCATCCCCTATCCTGAACGTGTGCTTATTGAGCTCTTTTATTGAATTATGTAGCTATATATATGTAAATACCCGCCTAACTACTGGCTGAATCTACATCCGCATTTCTGTCATCATTTGCATATAGCATGAGGAATGCTCTTCAGTCACTTGAGGCATCGCCAGATCACTTAAATCAATTAAAAGACAGTTGAACCCCCGGCGCCCATTAATGCCAACGCACGGTTTTTATGAATTTATTCCGAACAATCTGTCTGCGCGCTTTCTATGACGAAGTGACATATCTGCGTAGTAGAAGCACAGCAATTGAGTGACGAGCATTGCTAGTTGCTGGCGGCAATCATCATGACCCTAAAGAGCAGCTCGTCGTGTGTGACAAGTCGTCATAATTTTGTATTTGAGTGAACAATAGAACTTTATTCAGCTGTGCTCTGATGGCTACCCCCAAAAGGACACTTTTCGACATTTTACCGACAGTGTGCGGTCGTAATTTCAACGACTGCCCTCCTTATAAGCAAATATGGTAAACTGTCGACTGGTAAGGTTTCACACTCAAATTTATACCTGGGATGAAAATTGGGTTACAATCGTAACTTTTTTTGAGAAAATACACTGAGGAAAATGCACAGCACGATTGTTACATTCACAGTTATTTTCATAAAATAGATGCATACTAATTACACTTATTTTGCAATTCAGATTCAATGAATTCGTTAATCTTAATCTGTTGGGCGGGTTTCACGTTTTTTTCACGCGTTTTTTTGACGGAGCTCGAGCGGGTCGAAATGATGCTTTTAAAATTCTGCTGTTGCAAAATTCTGTCTTCTCTGTTTTTCAAATTTTTACTTTCTAAATTAAAAGCGCACAAATTCAGCTTAGATATTCTGATTTTTTCCAACTAACAAAAACATAGACAAAAAATGAGATTACCTATTAAAAAGCAATTTTAAATTTAGGTATAGAAAATTAATTTAAAAAGAAACAATAAAATTAAATTAAATATTGAAATAATATTAAAATACAAAAAACATTATCTATCGAAAAAAAAATTAAAAAAAGCGATATTTAATTAAAAAAAAATAGTAAAAATTAAGAAAAGGAGGAGTTAAGAATAAAAAAAACGAAATAAAGAAAATTTGCAAAATAAAAAACGAAGTGTTCTCTACATCTCTGTTAAAAAGCGCGCGCTTTTAAATATATTCCAGCCCTTTTTTTTTATTTTTTGCAGTATTTCGTACAGTAGAATTTTGAAAACAGAACTTTGAAAGCAGAATTAAGTAGAAAGAATTTCGCCCCTTCCAGAATTTTGACCCCAACCCGTTTTTTTCGGTTTTTTTTTTTTGACGCGATGTCAATCGTTATTTGACGCATTTTTGCTAGCGTTTTTTTTTACTTGTTTTTTTTACAAGTTTTTGAGACGATTGGCTTAAAGTATTTACCTAGAAGCTGCACAAAAGACACTTTTTGATACCATTTCAATGCATTTTGAGGTAGGAGTCAAAGGAATAGTTTCTTTCATCCCTGATTCAGAGCCGTACCTCTCTATACCTGCGTAATGACAATTAGCCCAATTTTATTCTGGCTTTCATGTTTCCTCAACGTAAATAATTTCGCAGACATCTGAGGGTTGTGTCGGGTGTGGGTTGTGCCTTGTGCCTCTCAAATGTTGTGATGAAATGCGAATCTTTTTGTTATAATTTTTTGTTTGTCTACACAGTTTGTGTGTGCGCTATTTGCATAGAAATGAAAAATTGCGTCCCTTTTGCATGTTTGTATAGGCGAAATGTGATAATACAAGCTCACCACAGGACATTTCCGATTCGGACAGGTAAGGGACGGCACCAGCATTTTTTTTCCTTTTCCTTTTCTCTAAATGACATTGAGAGGGAGATATGGTTATGACTTTGAATGAAATTTGAAAGAGGGACACCATTTCACCTGAAATGAAAACATTTTTGGGTGGAGTATTTAATAATTCAAATGGATTTATTTTCGTAGGCACGTATAATTTAAAAAAATGTCCTTGTAAGGGAAATGTTTTAATTTAGATGGAAATATCATTTGGGACACATCAGGCTCGTGGGATGAAACAGATGAAGTCAAACTTGTAGCATCAAACATGGTTCAATTAAGGAATGCGTGACAACAGGAAGGTGTCCTTTGGTTTGACCTAGTCTGGAATAAAATCTATATCGCTCATTGCAATCTAAGCAACCGCATGAGATATAAAACGTACCCAACCAACTCCTACTCCACATCTCCTCTGAAGTAGCCGCTTTTCTAAGGAATCCTTCTTTCTCTCGACAACCTTTGAGAAAACTTTTTTGATTATTAAAACTTTCTTGCGGGTACCCACTTACCTTACATTTTCAATTATGAAGTCTTCCTTCATGTTGAGGGGTTTCCACTTCAACATTCTCCGCATGTAAGTCAAAGACAAAGGAAAAGTGAAAAGCTCTCTTTTACACGTGAACCGTGCGGCGCCGCATCCCCTTAAACACTTGCGATTGCGAAACGCACAGAGTGGCGTTTGTTGAATTTTTAATTAAATATGACACAACAACACAAAAGGGGGTGGCATTTGTGCACTATACACCAAGTAGCAAACGCATGCATAGAGTTAGCGCCCGCACTGTTGAATGTGATATTTTGATGACAATGTGGTTTTGGGGTTGAGTGGCACAAGGGTCTAGAGAGGGTTGCGTTTGTGTCATGTACTGAAAGTGCGAATGTAATTATGAGTACAAGTACACGCTCACGCAGATATTATGTTTAATGAAATTTTCGAAATCCCCAAAACGGCGGAAATGTTGATGTGATAATGAGCAACCAGCTTTCCGCAAATTTGAGTACTTGTGTGTGCAAATGCAACACGAATTAAAACACTTGGTTCTTACTTTTAAAATTAAACAATATTTATTTGGAACTATGTCCTTTATTATTGAAATACTTTTTACTAATTCTAAAAGGAGCTTAAGGCTACTATGTAGTTACAATAAGACTATCGATAAATTCATCATACAGTCGTATTTATATACTTTTCTTATCTATCTACAAGGAGACCCAAGCGTACAATCGTCTTGCTTGATAATGAAGAAGAGATAATATTCCAACATTGTATACAAACGATATTATCTCTTTTACATATGTTATCATTGTAGCGTTGTGTGCAAGACTGTACTAGAGACTAAAGATATCATTGAATACAAATAATGTTATCTTTTTTCTCAATATGTTTTGCTATGGATACTTAACTCCCCCCCTTGTTAAACGAAATCGTCCCGATTTTTCGACGCTATTTTTAACATCTCTCTTTCATAAGTTTTGTTATATGCGTCAATCTTTTTTTGTTTTTGACGATCTGTTATACATTGTATAGTTTTTATCATTACGTACGTAAATGCTAAAATAACAATCAGTGTTACAATTGTGTATATAGTTGATAATATCGGTTTTTCTTCAAAAGGAATAATTAGTTTTTTTAAAGTATCTATGTTATCGAATTTGTATATTGTATCTTCTTTAATTATTTGGTCGATGTAAGACTCTGAATTATGATTTCTTAATATAACTTCTTTAATTTGCTTATGCATGTTTTTGTATATTTTATCATCTAGATTTATAGTATCTTCATAAGTAACTAAGTTTATACCATTAATTGTTTGATTATTTAGCTTATGCTTACCGCTTAATAACATAACACCGGATTCAATTTCTAAGTCGTAATCGTATTCTTGTTTAATGTTGCATTTTGAAGTTATATTCTTTAAAAGTGGAATAAGACAATTTTCTTCTTCAAAGTTAATTTCACAAATGTTTTTACTTAGATGATTTTGACAATTTCTTGTTCTTAAATAAGTTTGGTTACATAAGGCAATTGTTTTATCTGTAATGATTTTTCCATGTTTTGAATTTAAGGGTGTTACTTTATACAATTTACATGATTTAATTAGAACTGGATATTTATATATTGTGATGAAGAATTCATCAGTTCTAGCTAATAATATTTTAGAGTACTCAAGTATATTTATTATGGGTACTTGAATTATTTCATGTTGAATAATATTTTTAATGTCATCTAAGTCTAGGCTTTCTGATAAATATTCATTATTTTTTGCTGCATTAATTGTTCTGGTCAATAATAATAATTGTTCGTACACTTGTTCTATTACTAAATGTTCTTTAAGGCTCTGACCTTCGAATTGTTGCAAAATTTGTTCGAATCTAGAATTTATAGTTTTTTGTTTATTATTGTTTTCTATGAGATTATTTATACTCGTTTCTATGTTAACTAAGTCATAATGGTCAGGATTACCAAACACATATTTGAAAGCTGTTCCTAAAAAGTTAATTGATCTAGTATGCCTAGTATGTTCTTGTAATTGGTCTGCTAAATTCTTAATTTTACTTAACCAAATTTTTTCTTCTTGTGTAGGTTGATAGTTACTAGTTACGATATTTACGTAAGGTTGAAATATCGAAGTCAGGTTGGTGGCATGTAACAAATAAGTTTGTTCTTTGAATAAATACACGTCATCTGTTTGCGTAAGTATAAACTTCTTGTTTAGTAACTCAGTTATTTGAACGTTTCCTTGCCCTTCTTGACTCTGTACAATTCCTAGTAATGTTAGGAATATTAATATTTTCGTCATCTAAAAAATGATAATTCTTTATGTTATCCTTGTGAATTTTTATTCCCTCTTTAGAGATTACAGTGTCTCCTTTATCTTCTTCTACTATTCTTGTTATGTATCTGGCGTTAGATTTCTTTCTAAGACCTGTGATTCTTACCATTATCTTATCTCCTTTTTTATATTCTCTGTGTCGAGTTCCTTTATTTAGACGTTCGATCACTTTTTTGGATGCTGAGTTTAGTTTATTTATTATAATTTCACTATTGCTATATTTATTTTGATTAAAGAAAATGTCTCTAGGTTTCAAACCGGTAACTGAGTGTATGGAATTATTTAATTCACGCACTGTTCTAAATATTTCTTCGATAAGTCTTGTTTTATTCTGAATTGTGAATATTCTAGACAGTTCAGTTATTGTACCGTTTACACGTTCTACCTGACCGTTCGCTGTCGATCTGTATACTGGAGTTTCTACTTTAGTTATGTTGTATTTCAAACACATTTGGTTCACCATTTCTGTTTTGAATCCCTTCTCGTTATCTGTCATGAGTCGTTCACATTTTGGGAAATAATTAGATAAGACCTCTTCCATAACGTCGTACAGTCTGTTTCGAGTTTCGATTTCCCGAAGGATTGTATATTTAGAATACTTATCTACTGTTACAAGGAAAGTATACTTGTCGTTGAAGTATATGTCCATATGAATGTGTGTTCCCACATGTGTTGGTATTTCTGAATTATTCAGGGGTTCTCTGATAGGTTTTCTTTCATATTTTCCAAATAGACATGCTATGCATTTTTTGTTGAAACTCTTTGCTTGTTTATTTAGATCGGGCCAGTAATATTTCTCTGAGATTTCTTGTATATTGTTACGTAACCCTCGGTGTGCTCTTTCGTGAGTTACCCTTACAAGTTTTAGTTGTTCCTCCAAATTTGTCACGTCTTGAAGTTTTCTTGGTGTGAATATAAATCTTACTAGTGGGAATTCTTTTTTTATGTTTTCACCATATTTGTATATGTTTTCAAATTTCGTATGCAAAGCTACAATCTTTTGGGGTTGTATAACTTCTTTCGTTTCTGTGTTCATGTGGCATATTTTTGTGGTGCTTATCTTGAGTGAGATGTAAATGCCTGTGCACATTATCATGTTCTATTCTGCGAGCAATTGCGAATGCGTGTTCTAGATCATTTATTGTAGCTGAATATAATGATCCTCTTGTAAAGTTGTCACTCATACCATCAATGAATATACGAACTGCGTCGTCGTTAGCATTTTTAATTAGTCTGTCGATTATATTCGGCGGATCACCTGACATAGTGATTTTTGATATTATTAAATTGAGATTTTTATTTATCTCGTCGTGGTATTCAGACAGTGTGCTTCTTTTTTGCGTGATGGCTTTCATCATGTCTTGTAGCACGTATAGAGGTTCTTGATTAGAGTACGTATAATCTAATCTGTTACGTATCGCCTCAAAATTAAAAATTGTGTTATAATTAGTTAACACATTCGCGGCTGCTCCCTGTATTTTACTTTTCACTATAGTCAATGCTGCTGCGTACTTACTGTGTGTTTTGAGGTTTTTAATGCTGTCCATTAATCTGGATGCTTCTTCGCGCCACGACCGATAATTTGATTGATCGCCGTTGAAAATAGGTAGGCTTTTAAATGCGTCTAACTGTATTTCACTACCATCTGTATATGTGGTTCTTATTTCCTCTAGCACAGGTATGTTTGGTACTATGCCTAATCCAGATTTTACTTCATTTAGTTTTGTTTCTAAATTAGTGTTTATTTGATTTTGGTTAGTTATTATTGCTGCTAACCTTGCATTCTCTGTGCGTGTGTGCTCTAGGGTTTGTGTTACTGTGTTGCACCTGGTTTCTAAAGCTTCTAATCTTGCCATTAATACTGCGAGTTGTTCCATTTTGAACTCGTGTCTGTTGTCGTCGAATTTGTGTGTTTTTTTTTTTTTTTTCCACATATACACTTTCACTGAATTGCTTTGCTGCTTCGTACGAAGGAGCTATATTTGTACCTGCTATGCTAGGTAATTCTTGTAACCGGTAACGCGAGTGTTCTGTTTATACTAGATTTCACTACTTGTTCCCGAGGTCCGCTCGATTGAAGTTAAAAAGTATATTTAACCTCCTGGCAGGATCGCCAATTAAAACACTTGGTTCTTACTTTTAAAATTAAACAATATTTATTTGGAACTATGTCCTTTATTATTGAAATACTTTTTACTAATTCTAAAAGGAGCTTAAGGCTACTATGTAGTTACAATAAGACTATCGATAAATTCATCATACAGTCGTATTTATATACTTTTCTTATCTATCTACAAGGAGACCCAAGCGTACAATCGTCTTGCTTGATAATGAAGAAGAGATAATATTCCAACATTGTATACAAACGATATTATCTCTTTTACATATGTTATCATTGTAGCGTTGTGTGCAAGACTGTACTAGAGACTAAAGATATCATTGAATACAAATAATGTTATCTTTTTTCTCAATATGTTTTGCTATGGATACTTAACTCACGCTATTGTACTTGACAGGGTTTTTTCGTTGAAGGGGGTCAAAGTGGGTTTCAATTTGGAAGCTGCTGGAGAAGGATGGTTAATTGGAAATTGGTATTACATATTCTCTTGATGTTTCTCGAATAACTGCTATAGACGTTCTGGTTACCTGCTCTGCAATTGAACTCCTTTTGGTAAAAATTCAACTCCTATTTTATGTTCTTGCATAAAACTTAACCTTAAGTTTGGCAACAGTTCGATATGTAAAATCGAACCTAAAGGGACAGCTAAGATTTTCTTATTGGGGGAAAAATGGCCGACAATTCAAAAAATAATCCTATGAAACGACTCACAATGAAGGGAAGAGCTGTTTTTTTTATTTCTGTAAATGAACTACATATCTTTGAAATGTCTTTGAAATATCTAGGAGGAATTTGAGAATTCCGCCTTACCCATTCATCCGAGAATCATTGGTGGAAATGTAGACAGAGTGAAAGATGCTTTCATTGACGTTGAATGAAGTCAGACAGTAGTTCGATCACAAAACATTCTGTCAGTAAAATTATCCTCCCAAAAATTATTTTTGCTAAAGATATGCAACGGATTTATTCCGACTTTTCAATGTATCATCAGTTGACTGCGATAACGTTCTCTTAGGGGAGAAATAGGGGATGTTCTTTTAAAGTTAGGGGAAGCTTATGATTTTGCTGATAAAAAGAGGGGAAAACAGTCTCAAAAATCTGGAAATACTCCTACACGTGGCATCTTGAAAGTTTATTTCAATATTGAGTTAAATCTACAAGCACTTTAAATTTTAGACGAGTAACAGACTACTTAACGGAACACTATACACTAGAGAAATGTATCAATTGCCTCGAACAATAGACTTGAAACGTCGGCAATGTAGATACAGCACACGGTAGAAAAGCAATCGATAGGTAATACCGACGCAGTTTATGTAGCCGGTGGATAGGCCTCGCAACTCTATTAGTAAAGAGGCCACCAAATAAATTTTGCGCCAGAGTGCGGTCGGACCTTTTTAAAGTTCCGTACCCAAAGGCAAAAAAACGGAACCGTATTAGTTTCGCTTTTGTCCGTCCGAACCCACTAGACTAATTATTAATTACCAAGACTAACCGCCGCGCCGTACAAATAACAAATTTTAGTCTCGACCTTAAATTTACTGATGCTCACAGTTCTATGAAAAATATAAACACTGGGCCTTACTTAAAATTATTTTTAACCTTCGCACAACTTTTTTTTTAATTCAGAATATGCAATTTTGTATGGAAAATTATGCCATTGTGAGTTCGAAAAATTTAGCCTGGACACTAAAAGTGATTATTAGTATCGCGGACTGTGAATTGCTAAAATTTAGAGTCGAAACTAAGAATGTTTATTGGTAAGGCCCTAAGTTTGATAAACAAAATTAAGCGATTAATAATCACTTTTAACTTCCACATTAAATATTTTTCACGTCGCAATAGAAAATTTATTATGGAAGATATTTCCATTGTGTGTTCGTAAAATTTGGCCTAGACTGTAAATATGATTATCAGGACCGCGCGTAGTCATTCATATCTACTTGTAATAACTTTTAGTTTCCCCAATGACACAAAAGATATTTCAGGTCGTAATGTCAGCCAACTTGGCACGGGACTTCATTAAAAAGAAAATTAGTGTACGAGCTAAATCTTACTATTTCTATCTATTATCTACTGTGACCTAAACTACATCTAGCTTGAAGGTTGAAAATGTTCATATACTAAGCAGTGATGCTAGATTACAAGATATATCTTCTTCTTTTTTTTTCAAGATTTTTGAGCTCCAAAATATTTACAAGACTTTTTATCTCGAAATCATCAAATTTCAAGATTTTTCATATCAAGAACTTTTTAAATCTAGCACATTAAAAGAATCTTTTGTATTGAATAAAAATGTTTTCTATTATTTCCATTATTATAATAATGTGAGTCGAACAGAGCCCATGCACAATTTCTGTCTCACTAACGTTTTCATCAACTCAAAGGAAACATGAATTGTAACGAATTATGTACTGAAAAGGTTGTTGAAATTTGTATCTTTACAAAGGATTTGTTTAGCTGTAATGAACCGAAATTCTATGATCTTGATATAGGTAAGCAATGCAATTCTGAGTCAATTTAATTCAAATATGTTCCAAAATTTCAAAAAGCATTAACATTAATTTATGACCAAAGGTTTTTTTTTATAGATATTTAGGTGATTTATGTATTAGTAGTAAAGTACTTCAAAATTGTATTTTAAATTTCGCTCTTTTTATATTTTGAACAAAATCTTGAAAAAAATATTTTTTGTTTCGGAAAAACAAGATTTTCAGATTTTTTATCTGGCAGCACTGATACTAAGGTCCAGTCTGATGATACAGAATCGCAAAACGACGAAGCTTCCAAAGCCTAATGGAATACCTAGGCAAATTCACCTTGCTATAAAATCAAGTCTTGCAACTTGAATAAAACTTGCCATCATATCTATGCGTGCCATTTATCTACATCGTGTAAATAATTTATGTTGGATATAAGTGCACTGCGTCGGTCGTTTTCAAACTCGTGTAGGTGTTAGAAAAACTGTTTCAGTGTCATTGCGGTGCGATAAATGGCAATTTATGGAACATTACCGATATGCGGAACAACAATAATTGCAGCCAACTGAACTATTAAAAACCTGTAAGATATAAACGGGCCACAACTGAGCGTAACTTTGTTTATGGGACTCGTCAGGCTTATGAGCAGTATAATGTGTATTTATCCAACTGCAGTGGGTGTAGACAATAAGATAGTGGACCGACTGTCTTGTGTCTGGCGACTGTAAATAATGATTTACGTCACTTAAATGCCATTCACAGCCAAGGTTAGCTATGCTGAAGAACAGCGATATGCTTCTGGCAGAGCAATATGCCTCGGGGCTGTTTTTCTAAGCTCGCTATAACTGGGTGGCGACTTGGTTGGTAGTTTATAACACACAAGTTTTAAAAAGCAATATGATGTTTTTATAATACAAGTTAATTAATTTAGTGTGTGTAAATGACGAATAATATTTTTTCTGTGGAGCTAATATTTATTTATTTAGATTTTCCTGGTAAAAAAAAATATTAATAATTGGTCTTCTTTGCATTAAATGACAGCTACAAGAAAAAGGAGAGTAGACTTGAAATTTGAATTCTGCTCTCTATTAGTTAAAACCAAACCGAACTTTAAATCTGTCATCCTCTACCCTCTCAACGCGCATTCGCTTCAGAGGAGCGTTTCGTCTTACAAAATTGTTGCTCGCGCGCTTTGGCATTTAAAATCATAAAGTTTCGATAAAGCGTGTCAAAGCGCGCCGACGCACGCACGCGTTCAACGCGATATTGTGAATTCGGCATTAAGGTCGAAATTAAAATTATTATTGGAAGGACCCATTGCGTGCACTAAAGTTCAGTCTTCATTATCACACCTGATACTGAGATTCAAAGACCCGGCTGGAGCATTTTTGTCCACTTACTCGGTATTGGCAGGGCCAACGAAGTCGGCCGAGGTGTATAAACCCTCTTACAAAGCTTACAGAGTTCTCTGTTGTATCAACTCCGTTTACCCAAATTTTCTCCCAAATAGCACCGAAAATCCCTCGAAGGATTCACAGAGGAGCCCAGTACCAGTTCCGCCCTCCTTTAAAACATCATTCAGGTAAACGCATTATAAAACACAACGTCCAGGACAATTGATGTGTTAAAGTACAGGATGCATTTCGTCCTTCGATTGTCACAGTGTAATCTATTTTCCTGAAGCTATATAGCAGTGATTTTTGTGAGTAGTGCTTCGGCGAATGACAGCCACTAGGATGACATTTTTCGAATCCGAGGCAAATTAGTTTACTTTACTTCCTCGAAGTATCAATTCTGACCTTCTGTTCTTTAAAGTCTCTATTTCTATTGTCCACTGAATGGATCTATAGGAGGCAGCGCCACCTGTCCTATCGCCAGTCATTATGACAAATGACGACGGGCCTCTTACAATCAGTTTTGACCTCCAGCTTATATATTTTGTGTTACAATATGCAATTTTGTAGGGAAAAATTCGCCATTGTGAGTTCGAAAAATTTCCTGGACAAATGATAATCAGTATCGCGGGGCATTTTTTCAAAATTATCTATAACAACTTCAATTTTATCTAAGTTTAAAAAAGTTTAGTCTCTTATTTAAAAAAAAAAAAAAAAGTAACAAATCCCTCTCGTGATTGTGAATGGTCATAAGTACGTGCACTCACAACTCTCCACTGATTACCCTTAAATTGAGCCAGAGCAAAGTGTTGAACCATTCTCTCTCTTCCAATCTAATCTAGTACAATATTAGGCACAACTCTTTCAAATCCATTTTGGAGCAAATCGAAACACTTTTTGCGGTCTGCGCCGGTGCCAAGTAAAATTTAAGAGAGCACCAACAAACAAGTAAACAAAAACAAAGTTTCGCTTTTACTTTTGCCAGCGAAGAAACAACCCAAGTTGTTGCTTTTGGTTTCTCCATCATCAGTGGAAAACCGCGTCAGCAACGAAATGGCTCAGCGTCAGCCGTGCAGACTCTCAGTTTCGATGGACACTAATGTTCGGGAACATGGTTGGAATTTTACCGGTCGCCTGACGGCAGACTTTCGTTGTTTACGTAGTCAAAATGGCTTTAGCCAGATGCCTGAGAATATGCAATTAATGGCCCCGTGGAAGTGTCCGATCTGATCTGTTGCTTCTCATTATTATAGTGGTATAGTTTGCGGAGTGCTTTCACGTTTTCTTTTCGCATTCGAATTTGAGTTTACTTACCGTGTTTGTGTGTGTACAGTGGGTATTGTTTAAAATATAAATCCTCGCCGATATGGTTAGCGGATTGCGTGAGTAAAGAACATCAGGAGTTGCTGAGATCATTAAATTAGGTAACCAGGACTGTGTGTTTAGTACAGTTGGTACTCATTTGATTTTAATGGGTACGAGTACTGCCAAATTATATTTTAAATACTGCTCCGACCTTGTTCCGGTGTTGGGCTATCGTTATACTTTAGCCAAATCGAGTTATACGTTATGGGCTTTGGTTTTGTTTCGAACTTAGAGGCAACTTTAGCTTCGTGAGATGGCAGTAACGTTTTTACGACCAACTCGAAAATAAACGTAAACAATTTTACTGACACCTGATGTAAGGGTGTTAATAAACACTAGAGACGTGCAAAACTCTAGTTTAGTAGGTCTGACAGCTGGCTGACTTGATGTGATTCGGTTTTTATTGGTCTAGATTGGTTGCGTGAACAGTTTTTTCAGTGGACGTTTATGGAGGCAATAAGCTGACAAATATAGTCAAGAATTTCTTGACTGAGTAGGTACTTGGTTCACATTTCGGTGGACGTCGTAAAAGCGGTGTCGTTAACCAGCTTTAAGATGACTACATTTTTGCGAAAGCAACTTTGGGCTCCTGCAATTCGGCGATTCTTTTCAAACATTACAGCGAATGGAAGTTGAGACTGTAAGCCTAAAGTAGTAGAGAAGTCATCCTTACAGATTTGGAGTATAGAAGGTCAGTATTTATACGTCAGTACAGCAAGCAGTTATAATTATTGTCCATGTATGCAGTCGGCTACCACCATATTGCAGCGTAGCTGGGCGCTACCAATCGGTAAAGAGCCGGAAAACCCTTACAATTTTCCTCCAATCAAACTAGTAGACGTGCTAGTTACGCCCAAAAATGTATCTTTTTTGGTTTAACATACGTGTAGAACCTATGATCCTAGGTGCAAGCACAATTACTTCGAAAACAATTCTCTATGAGAAGACTGAACCCGCATGTGTCGCAGTGTTCTATATGGTTTTCTGAATGCTTCTGGTACAAAATAGGTAGACCTCTTCAAGGGAGAGCCCTTTTGGAAGGTTAGTAAATTTGGAATTTATTTAAACAACAAAGTATGCTGACTTCTAACAGCTAGTTTATGACATTGGGCTTTACCAATAATCATTTTTAGTTTCGACTCTAAATTCTGGTAGCTCACAGTGGCTAGATTCTCCATACAAATTTCGCAATTGAGAGCTTCCGTAAATTAAAAGTCGAGACTAAAATTTGTTATTAGTACGGCGCATTATGTTTCGAATATATTTTTGTGGTCTCCTTAGCTGTCGGTCCAATATTTGTTCACTCTGTCGAGTAGTTGGGCTTTCTTTTGGCTTTCAGGGCCTCAATAGCTTGCGGGTTAATAGCGTATATCAAAGACATTTGAGAGATCAAGAACAAAAAAATCAATTTTCGTCAAAATGCAGAGCCCTGGTGGATCACTCATTGATCTATCACGTGGTTTAATGTTGTCAGTGAATTGAGTCTTCATTTAGTCAATGGTTTCATGGGCAGTTGGGCATGTAGCGCCATTCTGCTGAAACCGCATATCGCTCGAATCAACTGTCGAGACAAAGTATCGAATTACTGAGCGAACTCCGGCATGATTTTCTAAAGATTAAGGACCGACAGCACCCCTGGCGTCAAGCGGACTTTTGTCAGTGGAATGGAGGCTCATGAATCTCTGCACGATTCACACATCTCTTGACAATTAATTTAAGATTTCTGTTACACAAAGTTACATCTGTTACATCCAACTTCCTAACCTCGCAACTTGGTTAAGACGAGACCTAGAGCCAAAATTGTCTGAAATCTATCCAAGTTACTTTAAAAATATTTCCAGCATTCTTTTTGGTAGACTTAACTTTAAGTTACATCCTCGTATAAAAAATATTGTTGGACATTTTCTCTGCATTCAAAAATATTAATAAAATATTAATTTTAATTTGAGTTCTATCTTTCGTTACTGCTCCAGCTCCGTAAGGAATATAACTATACTGCAACCATTTTAATTATATGTAACTCCAGAACAAAGAAGCAAAGCTGAGCATTTTTATTTCCATTAATGAAACATTAAGATCAAAGGACATTTAGTTCATCCCCATTTACAGGACACAACCTAGGTATATACGTAATTTTCCATCTTTTTATTATGTCTTTTTGCGGTCCTTTGATTATCCGATACGATGAACAAACGAGAGGGAGGCGACCGGCTCACACTCACTTTTCGGAAGGAACAAAATAATAACTTCCAATTTTACCCTCAAACGCCTCCTGTGCGGGTGAGCGAAGCTGTAGCTGAAGGGAATCTTTTCGTAAGCATCATAAAAATACATTGGAAGTCATTAATAGATTTATTTAAAAAAAAGGTTCGTTAAATTTAATTGCCATAAAATGGGGATTTTTGCATAAAATGGGGTTTTTTGGTTGCTAGTTTAAATTACCAAACGGGTAATGGGTGAAGATTTGCAGTATGGTATTATATTTAAATATATATTTAGCAACTTTGACATAGTCGTCAAAAATGGCAAGAACTAAAGTTGCGATTATAGCAGGAGAGGGGAAAATATCTTCTAAAGAAAACTGTTACTATGAGTTGTTATGGCAGTGACTTTCACAAAACTGTTTTTATATATCTTTTAAATGAGTTCAACAATTGCGAAAAAATATGAACTAAATGTAGCCCCAATAAGTTTTTTTTTTGTGTTGGGAATTCGCTGGAAGTAAAAAATCATCGAAAGACATTGCAGAGCTATACGCGAGGGATGCTTCTGCAATAGTGATGGACTTTAACTCATCTAAAAAAACTCCCGGGGGACTGACATTCGCCATCCCGAATAGGATTGCACCTAGTCGTACGACTAATCAGCAATTTATTTTTGAATTATTCAATGAATTTAAAGAGATAAATCCGCCGTTTGTCGGATTTTTAAATTTGTTTTGTTTGAAATCAATACCTAATTTCTTAGCCCTAGCCAAATCTTACAGATCAAGAGGTTTTATCCGTCTCAATCTCCTGATTACATTGTCATTATTTAAAAGTTCTGTTATTTCTGTGTTTACGTGGTTGAGAAGCCGATTTCTATGCCTCCGAGCAACCTTCTTAACCTCATCTTCAACCATTTCAACATTTAGATCTCTATGCAGATCGGCGTTGCGTATGTACCAAGGTGCATTAACTATGTTCCTTAGTACTTTATTTTGGAAAACCTGAATTTTTTGTAAGTTTTTTTGGCATGTGGTTTTAGAACTTGCTTGTATAGCAATAACTTATTGTAGTTGGACAGGGATGAGTATCTCCCAATAAGCCAATACATTTTACTGTATCGCATGTTCAACTCATCTTTTTTTTTCTTAACGTGCGCTTTCCAACGCAGTTTAGCGTCTAGAGTCATGCCTAGATATTTAGCTGTGTTAGAAAATTCTACTACATTGTTGTTAATGTAGACTGGAATGTGTGGTACGTTTTTATACGTAAAATTAATATGGACTGACTTAAGGTCATTTAATCTAATCAGCCATTTCTTAGTCCATTCTGAAATATTGGTTATTGCCGTCTGAAGCTTTTTTGTTGCTATTTCGACATTTGCTCCCACAGCAAGGACGGCTGTGTCATCTGCAAAAGTAGCTATGGTGGTTTCTTCACTTTCAGGCAAATCGCTAGTGAAGAGTAGGTATAAAACTGGACCTAGCACACTGCCTTGCGGTACACCAGCTTTAATCTCTCTTAATGTTGAGCATTCTGTATCTTGCTTAATTCTAAAGAATCGATCTGATATATAAGACTCCAGAATGGTTGAATACTGCTTCGGCAGTTGCTTTTGTAGTTTGTGTATCAGTCTTTTGTGCCAGACTTTATCGAAAGCTTGTGCTATATCAAGAAATACTGTAGAGCACACATTTTTCTCTTCAAATGCTTTTTCGATTTTATCTGTGATTCTATGCACCTGATCAATTGTAGAGTGCTTGTTTCTAAACCCAAATTGATGATTTGGAAGTAGCGATTTTTCATCAATAATATTTGCAGACGTTTTGCCAGCATTTTTTCGAATAGCTTGGACAACATTGGTAGTATCGATATTGGGCGATATGAGGTTACTTCGCTAAGTGGTTTACCTGGTTTTGGTATCATTATTACCTCCGCGACCTTCCACATGCTTGGCACATATCTTAATTTAAATGCAGCATTTATAATCTGCGCTAGTTTTTTTAAACCTTTTCGAGGAAATTGTTTTAAAATTTCCCCTGTGATTAAATCGAACCCTGGGGCTTTTTTTATGTTTATGCCTTCTTTGATTTCTTTGGCAAGTTCCCCAATAAGTCCTTTGTAATTCCTGAGAAATTCATATGGGTTGGTTGAGTTGCTTGTTCAAATTCACGTACAACCAGATAAATTTGAAAATCTTATAAATTTATACATAAGTTATGTGTCAAACGTTATTTTTTCAAATGCCTGGAATGATAAAGCTCAAATTTCCAGTCTTACTGATGGCGAATATTAAGCAGGAAATCAACATTTTCCTAAATCAAATAGAAATCAAATATAATTTAAATCCTCATTTTGTCAGCAGAGAGTGACAACAATTCTCTTTTATTTTGTTAGAGCTTTTCACCTAGGTAATTTAATGGCGGACGTTAAAAGCAGTCCGTAATCCCTCTTCAATAATCACATCTATAAAAAAAAAAACCTAACTATACCTAAATAAAAGAAAAACTTTCTTCAAGTTCCAACTCCATCGTCTATTCACCTCTCGAGGTACAGCTAAAATCAGAAACACAAGTGCCCTTAACGTTGTTCTTAGAGCATCATCAGAAAAGCCATTTCAAATCAACTACCAATTAAATTGATATTCAATGACCCACTTCATGTATACCGAATTGAATAGACCCGTGCAAGTCCTAAGGGGAATGTTCTACATTGTTTCCGAGTTTAGTTGAGAAATCCTATTTATCGTCCGCACCTGCCACACCAATAAAAAAAAAATTAAATACATATCAAATGACAACACAAACCAAAGTCGAACCCCTTAATAGAATCAATAAAGTGTCCTTCATCGTCATTGTCGGTCCTTGTCAACCGTACAATGCAATTGACTAAATTGCACCCTGGGTGAAATCAATAAATTTATTGAGATCCTATTTTTCGATTTTCCAGATAGTCCTAGTTAATTTTAAAATAAATTATATTTTCTTTCTCCTTTCAGGTAAATACATTTTCAATCTACTTACCAAAGATAATGGATATATAAAGAAGTTAGCGTTTATGAATTCTCTGCACAAGGCCAGAGGGATTATTTGAGGTAAAGCTTTAGTTGTATTTTTTGCAATTTATTTGATATTTATTCCACAATTTCTGATAAAGTTTTTAAAGACAGCGGACCACGCTGTTGAAGTTTAACTCCTTTTTTTATGCAAAAATGTTGACAGTTTCTCAGGTGAAATTGAAAAGTAACCACATTTCTCGCTCACATTTCTGTTGGGAATACTTCCTTCACTGAATGTGTGTGAGAGAATTTAAATTTTATCTCTGATTTTATATATTATATGTTCATAAAAAGATTTTAACAAAATAGCTTACAAAAAAAAGAAGTGATTTGCACCGTCCCTTCTTTTCGGAAGGAGTTTTTTTAACAGAAAAGTGATCCAAAATCGTCCTGACCCGACCTGGGCGAGAAATACATTAAATTTAAGACAATAATTGCCGTCGAAACGATTGACCCTATTTAATTTGCTAAAGTTGCAATTTTGTGAGCAGCAACAGCTTAGTCGTCACAAGTGCAGGGTGGCCCAAAAGCAATAAATTTAAATTTTGATTTTTTTTAAAGAATTTTCACAAAATTGTAGGTGCTTAGTTTTCTTTTAACTTAATTTAAAATGGCGATTACGGTCCACGACGGATATAAGACGCCTACTAAAATTTTTTATTATAACCGTGTTGTTGTAATAATAACAACACGTATCGCGAAAACTGTTGTTATTGAATTTTTAATCAGAAATTACATTACAATGTGGGTAGAAACTTAAAAAGTGGGCTTGGATGTTCTATTTACTATAATTCGTTTCTAATTTAAGTAGGTTTATACACCGAGGTGAAATTAGAATTATAAATTAGCTCTTAAATTACCAGTACTTGCTGTATTATTTTACAGTAATAGTAAAGGTTTGTATTTCGAACCGGCAGCTTTTTTTTAGCAATATCGAGTTTGACAGTTGACACCTGATGTGTGATTATTCGAGTTTGCTATTTCACAATGGGTTACGTACTGTATTTGCTCAATCAGTCTAGGATGGGACAAAATAGAAAACAACAAATAGAAATTAAAAATTAGCTTTTCTCTAAAACGGGCGATTTCAAATATTTTTACATGTCATTACCTATTCTACATCTCTAAGGAAAATAAACTTTTTTATGAACCTTTTGAGACCTGTTGCTTGTATAAACCTACATTCATTTTATTTTCAAGACTTAATTTCGGCAAACAGAAAATATGTGCAGCACATTTTTGTATAATAAAGTTATCAATTTTGTTCTAAAGCTTTGTACGCTGCTTTCATTTTAGCTCCCATGCAAAATTCTCCTCAAAATTAAGCTGCGCTGAATTTAAGCAAATCTCCTTCGCCTAGTATTTCGCAGCTCGAGCTAAAAAATCAAACTTTTTTCAGAATGTAGGTACTTTATGTATCTGTCAAAATTTGGCGTCCCCATTTAATGGGTCGTCGCATTTTTTTCAATGTAAATGTTGACAGATCGCTGTGATCTGTTGCGAAAAAGTAAGCAAGGATCAAGTTTTTTATTAACTACCTCGACGAGGGAGCCTTTTTTCAGAAGACAGCTGTTTTCTGTGACACTTATACACAGAGTATCTACTCTTTGTGTTTGGAGGGAAAAGTTGGAGAGAAGCTAAAATTTAGTTTAGCTCGAGCAGCTAACAGTTCACAGCTTAACAGTTTTATGTTCCTTGAAAGGTTTTCAAGAGATTGAGGTTTATTTACGAACCGCTTCCCTTTCAGCTGATCTAGATTTTCCTCCTTTAGCTCCCTTCTGACTACTGTGGCTAAGCGCGTCATGCACTTGTGAGGCATATTTTTTATGTGTGTTACAGTGCGCAGTTAGGCTCTGATCCTTTTCAGGAAGTTCATTAATTGTTCGACCCACTGAAAACGAGTTTGAACCTTCGCTATAAACATTTGGTAGGTTCAAAGCTTTACTACTGTGAGACCATAAATTGAACCGTGACGCCAAGAATTATTCTTACTATACTGTGCGTTTACTTGTCAAAATAAAAATAATAATAAATAATATTTTTATATTGAGAACAAAATAGATACTCCTACTGACCGTCAGTTAGGTACATCCCGCGCACACCCCGATTTATTATCACTCTCCAAGTTGCACACAATTTTGCTTTACCAATTCTCAATGATAATATCATAACATTCAACAATTCTAAATCCTGTTTTAAATATTTAGGTATAGTGTTAGATAACAAGCTCTGTTGGAATAATCAGACACTTTATCTTAAACAATACCTTAATAAAGTGGTAAAACTACTGTATCATCTTAGCCTATATTGTCCACAATCAATCATAGAAATAAAATCTAAGCTGCAATATGGTAGCTCTTGTTGGGGTGGTGCATATTTTAATAAAACGGAGCCACTATTTATCAATAAAAAAAATAAAAACATGCAATACGGATTATATGCAGAGTAAATCGAAGAACTCCAAGTTTTTTTGGTCAGAAACCTTGAAATTCTTCCGCTGAGGCATCTTTACTGCTACAAAGACTTAAAAATATTTTTCGGAAACTCGGGTTTTTACTTTGTAAGAAACGTAGATTACTATAATTTGCGGGTTAATACTAGAAGTTTGGTAACTTTTCCCACAATTTATAAAGCAAACGTTAAAATATTTTACTATGCCACCGCACCTCGTTTGTTTAATTCACTTCCAGATATTATTACGTGTGAGAGGGATAAAAATGTATTTTTAAAAGTTGTTAAGAAATGGTTGTTGTCCTTGGACTACTCAGCCGTAAATATTTTTATTGTATGAATATTGTTTATTGAATGTCTGGTGTATTTTTTATTTTTTATTCTATTATTTTTTCATTGTCTTCTAAAATGATTGTATTAGTTTTTTTGTTTGCTATTTTTTTCTTTTATGTTATTCCCCATCAACAATTTGTCTAAATTTATTAGATAGATTGCTTGTACATTCAACACTTGTCAACCTGACAATAGATTTTTACGTTAAATAAATAAAATAAAATAAAAAAATAAAAAAACTAAAGTACAAATATTTCACAATAAAGACCTCCATCTGACGGCATGACAGATCTTTCCCATACGAAAGCAATTAATGTTTGACAAATCGGCAAGGCCGGTATATATCCCTTAAATATGCTAAAGATCATCGCTGCAAGTTGATCTTTTCAGCATCGAGTGGAAGACGACTCATATTTACCAGCAGACTTGCTGATGTTTATTTTTCAGAACGGGTAAGCCCTGTTGGAGATGCAGCCCTAGATGCTATTTCGCAGTAAAATCGCGTTGACTTCAAAACATCTCTACCCTCCAACTCATCAATTTAATAACCAGCACCAATCTTCAGGCTCGTAAAAAAGACTTTCTCTGACTTTCTACGCCCTACTTAAAAATATTTGCCAAATCTCTCCCAAGTCGGTCTTCCCCTTTCAACGTTATAATCTTGTCATTTTTAATGGCAATGCAATATCGGCTTAAATATTACTGGGACCAATCATTTTCTGTTCTTTATGCAAGCACCACGACTATGGGGAGCAGATTTAAATTTACTTGCCCGTTTTTTAGCCCATTGAAAGGATTTTCTCTGCACACATGTGCCTGCCTATACCTACTCCAGTAAACCCCTTTTAATTGGAACCATTCTTAAAGTATGGACAGACATTTTATGTGGCGGGCTATTTCAGCCGCAGCGGCTCATGTTCGTAAGTCGCGGATTAATTAAACCATATACGCGATGCGATTACATAAAAAGCCCGAGAAAAGGATGCCGTCAGCAGTGAATGCGGCCTCTTAAAATTCATTGGCCATAACCGTGTTTACTGAATGCTGTACGCTGGTACCGGCAGTGCCTACAGGCTCCTTTTGTGTGATCTGCATAACAGCTCGCTGGGAACAGGAAAACACTTTTAGTGTCTAGGACGCCCGGACATGGATAGTATGGTGGGGACTTGCCATCTGCTGCCCACCTTCTTCTCCCCGCATCACTGTAGGTCGCCGATCTTACACGGGCTTCTAATTAGCCATCGCTGAGGCAGTATCTGTACCGCTGGCTCCGATGGCCAAAACAAAAAACTGGCTGCCTTCGTCTCGAGATGTAATTGGATTATTTGACCATGGAAGGATGTGCTCGCATGCTGGGTGTATACACTGTACGTGTACATTCCCGATTAAGCCATACTGCCACGTGTATGTTCAGAATGGGAGAAGCGAAGCGGCCAACTGACAGGGAGAAACTGACTTCAGAATGATTGATATCGTCGCGTTTGGCTGTGGAAAATCGAGAGTACTTTCGATGATAACGCGACTTGATCTCCTTTAGATGCAAGTGCATCAATCATTCGCACTTTTATTGCGTTTTGTCACTGCGCAGAATGATTAATTGCACAGAAAGGATAGCGTATCCACGCAGTGGGTAGTATTAGCGGCTGTGTGTCGCCGCGAAGATAAAACAAAACGCGATTGCAGCAAGTGGTGCGGAAGGGATTGTGCGCAAGGCCTTGCCCGTCTTAATAAACGAAAGGATGTTGCAGATGAGGATGACGTGTAATATTCTGATCCATTTAGTGTAGGATTTTTGTTAGTATTTTTTTTTAATGCATTGGGTCTTACTTTTAAGCAAGCCAAAAAGTTGGGCGTCTTCTGACGTCACAAAAATGCTGCCATTCGTAGGTCACTCGTGTGTCTTTCGTGAGAGTGAGCTGCGACCAGACGCTTGACCAGACACTTGACAGCCGATCACACTTACTGACAGATTTAGGACAAATGTTAACGTCGAAATGACTTCCGCGTGTGAACATTTTGACATGAAAAATGGCATGTGTAATGGTAGCTTTAATTTTTCAAGTGTGTGTATTACCAATCCAACGGTTATTACGCTGTTTGATCTCTTCATCCATTAGCTTTCGAGTCGGTTTACTCCTGAGCCTTTTAATCAGCTTAACAAGTAATTTTTGCAGAAGTGAGTTTTCGCAGTTGGCTGGATTCTGTAATACAAAGCTGCGAGCTCAATTCTGAAGGTTCCGCCATTTGTCAGACTTATGTGCACTGGTTTTTTTTATGTTGTAGGCCCCTGGTTGCATATTATTTGGGGCTGACGAGTCTTAAGAAAGTAAAGCAAGTCATTATACAGTGACGCTGATAGACCAGGAAATGACCGATAAATTATTCAGATCGACCTTTAGGATAGCCAAGCAGCTCTCAAAGCTCTTGACTCATCTGTCATAAAATCTAAATTTGTCTTAGAAACATTCACAACAATCTATGAACTTTCTAAGAAAAACCTAGTCATCCTCCACTGGATTCCAGCCCATACAGGATTTGAGGGTAACGAATCAGCTGACTCGCTGGCTAAAATCGGAGCAACCACTCCACTTATCGGACCTGAACCATTCTGCGGAGTCAGCAAAAACCATTTCAGGAACTATATTAAAAACCTTTCTCGTATCGAGTCAAATGAGATCTGGCACAGTGCAACTGGGCAGAACTGCACCAGACAATTTTACCCCAAATTCTCCCCCAGAAAATCGCTCTTCCTGATTAATCTGGACAAAAATAACCTGAGGATCCTAACAGGTATAATTAGCGGCCATGCTCTCGTGAAAAAACATCTCCACCGCATTGGCGTCTCACCGGATCCTATTTGCAGACTTTGTCTTGAGAGTGATGAATCCTCTCTTCACTACTCACAGAATGTCCGGCTCTATGTCGTCTTAGAAAAAACATCCTTGGCGATGAAATTGTCAATTCAGTAACCCTTTCTGACATACACCCAGAGAAGATTCTTGTCTTCCTGATTGCCTCTGGAGTGAAAAGATGGCTCTAGGAATCTACCAGGGTAGGCACAATAGGCTCAAGCCGCAGTCCCTGAGCCCCCTTGAAGGCTCTCCCGCTCTACAATCTTATATAGGATACACCTAAAAACAAAATGCAAACTTAGAGTAAAATTGATGTTTTCAAAATTATTGCGTCCTTAATTTTCAATTCGAATCACTGGAAACGCTCACTATAAAAACTGCTCATATCTCGAAAACCCCATTTTCGATTTCGATAAAACCCTAAAAACCAAGTAATGCTTACATCCCGAAAAAAAATATTTGCTTAAATGGCTTTGAATTTCAGTCAGACTCGCACTAAACGAGAAAGTTTCGTGCGACCCAGTCGTGCACTTTATTTATCTATGCATAGTATGCAAGAGATAATGTCTGGTAATTCAGCAGCACTCCGAAAAAAGTATTCACTGTATAACTTGGACTACTCCGTACAAACGTCTTATCAGTTGTCCTCCTCAAAAGAACATTCTGACTGTTGATAAGTCCACATATACACATCGCATACTTCTTTTTCGTTTAGCGAACACAGAGTTAATGACACGCAGTTCCTTGGAAGTGCTCCGGCGCCCACCACCCCAAACCAGGACCACGCTCAAGAACAAACGTTGCTGATTTTGGTCTGGAGCTCAGTGTCAAGCAGAAAACTGATCCATAGCTTGAAATATTTAAAAAAAAGTGCTGACCGTCTAAAGTTTATATTTTTCATTTTCTTTTGCTTAAGAACTACTTTTTGTAATGGCAAGTTAAAGGCAGTGTTGCCGACCTGGGTAACTACCTTCAGATTTTGTAAAGAGCAAAATGAGGCACAAGCGAAATAAATTCAATTAGCCTTTATTTGTCTCTTTGTTAGTTACAAAACTCCTCTTAAATTTTAATTGTTTAATTTTAAATACATAATTAAATGATATACCTACATAGGCATACTTCTAGTAACCTTAATTAAACGCAGTAAGGCATAGAAGCATACTTATTTTTAATTGACAGATTGTGTGACGTTTTTTTGGTTTCTGTGAGTTAGTGGCTGTCGGGGCGGGCTTTTTAACAGGCAGTAAAGTCAAAAAATAAATACTCTATGACATAGCCTATATCTTTTCAGAGGTATTTAGATGCATTTAGAAAAAGTCTCATCTTACTCTATCCATCAGTTTTCGCGGCAACTGTGAGTCTCTTTTTGTTCTACCTTGTTCCTGTTTCAAGAAATCTTTTCTAGCTCTACATGCTCCAAAAAAAATACTCGTTCAGGAAGTAACATTTGCTAAGTGTTCTGTTTTTAAAAGAATTTAGCATTTGGATCGCTCATTTATAACTACAGTAGAATCTCAGAAAGAGGAACAGAAATAAAACAGGCCCCGTTCATCTTTTCGAATGGTTCATCTCTCCAAGCATCAAAATCTAGTTAAGGAAGAACATATGACACGTATAAACACTAAATATATCAAAATAACAATTCATATAATTTTTAAAAACAAAACCAAAAATGAAATTGGTGCAAAAGAGGCTTATTTACAAGTTGCTCTTAAAAAACTGTTCAATTCGTTCATGAGATTCTGCTGTACCTTGACTCTCTCCTTATCGTAAGTTGTTCCTTGCCGATGAGCTCCTCTTCCCCGTCGGGACTCCGTAAAATAAAATATACACTTTTCTGATGCCAAGCCATTTCCTTAACATCCCCGGTCTGCTCAAAACAATCACAACAGTGGCTGACAAAACAAGCGCGCCAACGCCATACACCGATCCAACCACGAGACAGGTTTGCCCCCATCAGAGGTAAAATTCACTTTCATTGCCATGCCACAGCTGAATTGCAGATCGATGGTCGTTCGAACAGGCAGATAACAAACCAAACGTGAAGCTTGGCTTAAACCACCACCTCGCAACAGACAACAACATTCGGTTCTATTCAAATCCGGGGTTCTTCAGTCGCTCGATCAAACCTCACGATCAGTAAGTGAGAAAGCGTGATCGCGATCGGTTGCACCTGTTTGTCGGACAGGTAACGCGAGAACAAGAAACTCAAGAGAAAATTTTAAGAAAACGCTGAAATTTGTCGTCTTCCTTTGCATCTCGGTATTTTGATAGCATTTGTCGTCTTAAAGGCCCTCTTAGTGTTCTCGACCTGTCCCAGGACGTTAAGACGCGGCGGCGGTGACGACGCACAACAACATTTAACATCGCGCGCGCCATAAGGTGTTGACAAAGCATTAATGGAATTCGTGTCTCCGCGCCTGTGTGGATTACGCTGTCGTACTTGCGCATAGTACGCCCATCCACTCTGTGTCGGTTCGGATTCGGAAAAGTGCTGCAATTTTAGCCCACGGCCCAAGGGCTGAGTCGCCGAGTGCGAAAATAAATTCATTCACTGTGAGGCTCGCGCTTGTGATCGAAGTGTTACGCGTCCTACGCATCCGGAATCGGTGCTACAAGGATTCGTGGTCGGTCTGCGTTTTGTATACTGGGCGTGTGTGTCTTGAAGAATAGAAAACGAGCCGTTTCATTTCGACGGCCCATAAATCACGCTTGGATACTTTAGTGCTGTTTCCTTTTTATTTTCTGTATGTCATCATCGTGAAGTGAGTGTGTTTGTGTACACGAATACGGACCGCAAACAAAAGTGAATCAGCGCGGCCAAACGCACGTACGGCGTCGTAATTGCGGTTGATTTTCAAGATTCGGTATCTTCGGGCCCAAGTCAGTAACGCATCTGAGGCACGGCTAAAAGAAAGGCTTTCGGCCGGCGAACACCTGGTTGTGCGGGTGTGTTGGAGTCACCTTCCCAAGGAGGCACTGGAACGGCCATTGGGCGTCGATTTTTTTTCCAACCCATCTCGGACAACTACTGAATGGATAAATAGCAATAAAATTATACGGAGACGAAGGTGGGTTTGGCTGAGGCCAGCATTTGATATTGCCCATACGCCGGCCGCATGAATATGGGCTTCTCTTCAGAAGCTACTTATTCACAGAATGTGTGCTAGGTTGTGATTTTTCAACGTTTAAATGCATGAATCGTCGTCGCTAGGGGTTTTTACGAACGCGTACAGTACGGGCATACGTACACGGAGGAGGAACGATTTGTTTTCCAAGGAATTCCCTATAGCCAGTGAATCCTAACGCGGACATTAGCCGCGAGTCACTTTTTCCACCGTACGCCGAATGCCTTCACATAGATATTATGCTAATCTGGTTACAGCTTTGCGTTTTACATGGCGTTCTATCACAAAGTTACTACCTCTTGATTGTGCACTGGTTGGGTATGGCTACGAGTAAAATTTACTTCGATAAGAACAGTGAGAGCTCATAACAGGCAGACTTTGTGTGCTGGTTGCTACTGCGCCGTAAGGACAGCCATGTCTTTGGTGCTTGGTGTTAACAAATGAACATTGTAATGAGTTGAAATCCATTCGTGTGTCTGTTTGAATAGGTAGGAGGAATTTTTCCAGGAGTCTGTGAAAGAGAATGGCTTCCTGTTCGGAATAGAATGCTTTTGATCGAACTTTTGAATGGAATTGATAAATGTTTGAGTTTCTATTGAAATGTCTTCGGAATGCATGTGGCTTCGAATTTGTGAGGAAATGTGATGTTACTTGCGGGTGGTTAATAAATGAGCACTCGCCAAAAGATTGAGAAGGTTTTCTTCAATATAGGGGTATTTTTCCGGCGTCTTGTCTTTTGACTTTCTTGTACGTAGACTTTCTAAATTTGTTCCTATTTTTTGATTTTTTTCACTGCAGATCTATGAAATCGATCGAGATGTTGCTGGTCCACGATTTAAGTCCTTTCAGTTGGTGTCATAACCGCAAGTTATGTACTCTTGGATGTTTGGCACATCACATTCTAATTTCTAAATATTATTTCCTTTTCGATGTTCAAAAGTAAACATTACTGCCTCGAACCGCGTACCGCTTTATAACAATAACGCCCATTCCAAAATTGTGTTCAAATCAAGGCACTCGTCCTTATATTTGGATTATTATAAATATTTAAGTACAAATTCAATTACCTCATCTAATAATAATAAAGGTAGTTGCACTTAGGTTAAATTTAAAGTTTTAAATCAAATTTGAAACAAGTTGCCAGTTTTGTACACTTTTAGTTTTTTTACGAATTCTGTATTTTTCAAAACTGCAAACTCTTTTATTTCTTGTAGCATGGAATATTTTTCTCTTCGGCCCATTATTGAACAAATGTTAAATGATCTTGCTGCAGCTTGTGCAACCTTTGACAAAGTCGAGTCAGCTTCAAATTCACTCTCATTTGTGCTCTTAATTTCTGCCGAATACTCGCAATTCACAAAAAAAAACACAGATGAAGAAACACAAAGAAATAATAAATAAAAAAATAATTGGCGATCAGGACGAATAGATGGATCTCGAATTGCTACAAATTCGTATAAATTTAATGCCGTTCCCTAAATAAGTTGTAAAAGAGAGTGACTTCTAGATATTTATCTTCCACCGAGAGTATTTCACAAAACAACTATCTGCCAAGTCCGATATTTGGCAGATCATTTAATATTAATTTTTTGTGATTGTTTTTTTTTATTTAACTGACGCAGATGATAAAACGCATTATAAGACAGAAAGTTTAGTATTGAATGTACAAAATTGTAATTCCTACACAATCAAAAGGTATTTCGATTAATTCAGAATCTTGTTAAGTCTGTTGCTTACTACTGCAAAAAAAAAACTAAGCCAAACAAACTTCTACAATTAAAAAAACAAAAACAAAAAAGAATATCAACAGTATACCTAAATATTTTTGAAATATTTACGCGGAATCTAACTGCAGTGGGTGTATTTTTTCACGTTAGAAGTCCATCATAGATAAAATATAAATGCTAAAGTGATGAGAAATGTCTTAAACTTCGTTGCGCTGTACATTCGAAAAATACAAAAATTCAAAAAATTCTGGAAAAGCATTTGGCATCTTTTTTCAAGTCTTCGAAAATGCTAGATCTAGCAAAATGCCAGAATGGCACCACTGCTATTGATCGCAAAAGAACTCACTGACTTTTTCGTAAGTCTTTTCCATTCGTGTACTCGATGGAGTGACGAGCTTTTCTCGCTATATACAAAATGACAGAAATGAAAAAAACAACCTTTTCCAAGTGTTCTTAGCAAGTTATTTAAACAAAAGGATAAATCGATGTTTAGAGATTTTCTCTTTTATAGTAAAGTAGTTTTACAATCGATTTACGATTATTTAGATTTATTTATTACTTCCGATGGTTGTTTAAATAAATTGTTCTGTCATCTTCATATTTTAAGATTGCACATTACAAACAAAATGAAAAATGAAAAATTTTATATGTAAAACTGAATGACAAAATTGTATGTCCTCAAAAATCTTTGGAACCATTTCACTGATTTACAAATTATTAAGCCTACTTTTGTTTTTTAAAATATACAGACGCTTTTATATGAAAGAATTATGTTTTCGGTGATTCATAAACGCATCAAATTAATTTCCTAGCCGTCGAATAATAACAAAGAAAATAATTTAATTCCTACATGAAAATTTAAACGTTTCGCAAAGTAGGCGAAATCATTAAAATAACTACCCATTACCAATGTAGTTTCGAATTTTTAGTAATTTGAAATTGTCGCCTCTCTGAGAATTGTAAAATGTGCTTAAGTTGACTGATTTTTAGTGCATGGCTTAGAAAAATACGCGAACGGTATTATTTTCGAAATGCAAGGTAATTTTGTCAGTTCTTTTTCTGACCAAACGCGACAGGGCTATATGTTTACATTTCCATTGAGCCAAGGATATGTTTCATAGGTGACGAAAATATTACGATAAAAAAAGAACATGTATACCGAAATAATAAATCGTTTGGACTCAATTCTTGATCCAATTGCATTTTGCAGGACTTAATTTTCTAGTGAAAAATGTTTAACATAGTTTACTGACAAGGTCATGTACAAGTCGTTGAATGTAGCCACACTAGCTCGGTGACCATTAGTCCTCTTTTTCCCTACTATATCCTCTCTGATTTTTTACTAGGAGAAAACAATACATTGTTTTTTTTACAAAATGTCGTCTTTTAGAGTCCCTAGAGACCATCTTTCTACTACAAGAAATATGCGAGATTGCGAGTAGGCACCTTCTCAGTTCTTACAAAGCTGGTAACCTTCTATTGATTGTCAAAGACCAAGTCAATTCCTTTTATTAAACCTACAAAAACCTACAAATTTTGATAGTTAAAATGTGGCTTAACCATTTTTGACTGTATAAAAAAATTTCCTCTTTTATGTGATAAAAAAAATGGTCACCGTATCAGTAGCCAATTTTATCTTCAAAATGCGCATTTCTAAATGTATGGCGGATTGCCAATAGAGTGGGTTGAGGTTTGTCGGCTTGCCCAAATGTGTACTCCTTAAACTCACTGAACCACTGCATAGTTTCCAAAACTTCTGATGATTTTTCAGAATAAACTAAACACAGATGCCATCAAAAAACCCCAGGCCAACTACTCATTTTTAACAGTTTCTGTATTTAAAATAGAGCCACCAAGAACCTTTCAGGCTTGTTTAAAACCGTCCTCATGTGCTTTAACAACAATTGAACGAGTATCTTATTTGGTTTTATATACAGAGTCATCTAGTTTGGGATACATTTATTTTCGGAGCTTACATAAATTTCTATCGGTGGGGGAAGAAGTATACTACACCCGCTGAGCTGAGCGATATTTAAAAAAGTCCCTTCAGAGAAGTTTGGCCCAAAAAATGGTTTAATTTATAACTTCTAGCGTATTGAATCTAGAGCAACAAAAGCAGCCTTGTTTAATGGACAGTTGATAAGTGTTTCTCACAGTTGACCACTATTAGCATTCGTGCTTAAATTTTCGAGATATTAGTCTTCAAACAAATTTTTTTTTTATCAATTTTTGTAAAAACGCCATTTATTTTGGGGAAGTGGGCTTGATTTTATTTTAAATATTACTTTGGTACGCAATAATTTAAGTTACACTTGGTTTTTTTACTTGGGGCTTAAATCTTCGAATTATTAAATTAAGCCCTCTTCCTGATTTGCTCCAGCAGCTCACTTTGTTCCGTCCCTGAGCAGTCCCGCTTTCAAAAAGCTTATAGCAGGCCTGGTTTGACTTATTTTTTCCTTTATTTTGCTCTGCCCACTATAGTATTCGACTTACCATACTGTGATCTGTGATTCTATACCTCGTCGAGCCGCCAACAAATCAATACGCTGATGAGCTAATATATGTCCCCGCAGTATATTCGAGTCATTAGCGTCTGGTAGCAGCTCACGCCTCCACTCCTGATGATCTGAATATCAATTCTCGGAAATGTCGACTCGAAAGGTACACTACTTACACAGTTTTTGTTTCGCAGAAAACTTAATTCCCATCGCCTAGGCACACAAAACTACAGTATTACCCTAGGCAAACATACCTCCATCATCAGCGCGCTATAGCTTAGTTCCGCAGCTATGCAAATTTCACTATACCTATGGTAGAATTTTATTAGCCATTATGCGCGAATGTTAATCCGCTAGAACCCATTTAAAACGTTAAAGAGAAACTGCGCACAGTGGCCCGCCTACTTTCAACGGAAGCTATACAAGCCGCTCATCCAGTGTTCACCCAAGGTGCCTGTATACAACGTAAGCCCGAATGCCTTACCCTTAATTGCCTCATTCGTCAAACAAAAAACGACTCAACACACCACGGAGCAGCGCGGCGCAGTTTCCACGCATTTCCCCCACACCATCAACAATGCCCAATTAATCACGACTAAAGTGTACCACTACTGTTGAACCTCAGCGTGCGTAGGAAAATTAAGCCCAATGTACGGAATAACTCTTCCGAGAACAGTTAAATGACAAACTACTCCGGATAAATGGGTCGTCATTAGTTTCGACAAAAAGCTGAATATCTCTCTCTCTCTCTCTCTCTCTCTCTCTCTCTCTCTCAAGTCATTCGCTGACTCAAGCGTTCAATTATATCATAAATCAATTTGGGAATCTTTTTCCTCTTAAGACAGATACAAAGCCAAACTGATTTTCAATGGTAGCTTGTTCGAACCCGTGTACCTCTCACCTCGTGCTGGAACCTTCTCGCTGGATGTGCGGGTATGTGATTTGACCCAAAGTGTTTTTCGGTTCCTAGTGCCACAGCCATTGTCTCTGACACCGCTCCGCTCTCTATAGATGACTCAATCGTGGCGTGGCCGCTGTTAGTGGCCATTCATCTCATTAGCCACACATTCGCGAATGAAGACTTAATCCAAAGACCGAAATCTCAGCCGAATTGAAATGTAAACAATAAATTGTTACAAGATAACGTTTTAGCTATAAATTTCGTCGACAAAAACATGAAAAAACAATAAAACACAAGTCCCGTCGAGGTCATAATTTATGCAGAGTAGTTCTTCTGATCTTTTGGCTTCCATCAGCAGCCAGCACGACAGCAGCACCAACAACAATTAGGAAAAAATCCATATTCATAAATTTACATAACCACTTTGCGTGTGTTTTGTTGTTGCGTATATACCTACCTATATGTAGCTGTTGCGCGCTTCAGTTAAGCCCTAGAGACGCTGCGACGTTCCTAGTGCGGACAGACCATACTTTGTCTGTAAGAAAAATGTATATGTAGTATCTAAATTAATAAACAGCCATCGTGCGGGTATTCACCTTGAGCTGTCGGACAGACAGACAACTTCTCATCACCAATCAGCGGATTAATGAGGTGTCCAGTACGTGGTCCAGGGAAATGGCTACCATTAGGTTTTTCAATTAACCACGGCCACCAGGCTGTGCTCGCACAAAATCTTCACTGAAAAGGAACAAATTCCCCCGTACGATGTAATTAAAATGTAAATTCAACCTAGTGGCGACAGTGTTACCAGTCGCCTCTCTCTTTGGCTAGAAAGCCCATTGCGCATCACTAGCTGCAGGCCTGCAGCTGCGGAACCGATGGAGGATAAATTTAATGAATGAAACACTTTGGGCAACAGATTCAGGTTAATTGTTTCCATTACAGGGGATATGCCCCTTTTTGGGCATCACGACGCGACGTTTGAGTTGCACTTTCCACCGATTTAAAGCCGGAGGCCGTACTTGGCGATTGTGTTGAACGGTGTAGTAGGTAACACTTTCATAGAAGATAACACACACCGAAACGTGTCTAGCGCTTTGAGCTGCTGCTGACTGCAATTGGACCAAATTGATGGACGACATGGCTAATTGGCGATAGTCTCAAAGTCGGAATGTCGCGGCTAAACTTTCTCTCTGTTAATTGCAGCCGACTGCAATTTGTTACGATTTCGAGTAGTAGCGTAGCCGGAGAATGGAAAATCAATGGGAAGAGATAAATTGATTTATTTTATGATTGGCACATGATTTTATCGGTTGATAAGGCGCGATGAAGTGCGGACACGATCGGGGGCTGGTTTGCATCTAAACAGGTATGGGATTCGGGAAAGAGGCTCAAGAACGTGATAGTACTGAGTGGTGTAGTTTTCCAAATTTTTATGTTTCAGGGACTGTCCAAAGGCCCAGTCACACATTCCTGCACATATCCGTGCTTTCTTTTCCGAGTCGAACTGATAGAAAAAAAGGTCCACATCAACTCGCCGTCATTCGCTTTAAGACGTCACTTAAATGTTCATAATCCAGCTCATCCCGAATGTCATCTGAATAGAGAGTTGTGCAGGGTGGGCCAAATACAAGTTTCTTTTTAAAAATGCAATAAAATGAACAAAATTCATTTTTCCATGTGTCATGGCTGTATTAGTAAGAGCAAACATTAGCATTAATTATGGACCACAACTTTTTTCAAGTGGCTGCCTCGGCTGTCTTCGCAGTAGCTCATCCCTTCACTCCAATTTTACAAGACATTGTTGATGCTTTCAGGCTGTAGCTCACTGATTGTGTTATGTGTTGAATTTTAAAACACTAGAAGAACTTTCTTATTTCAGAAAAAAGACGACTTTTCCACAACGCTATAAAAATGTTCGGTTTTATTGGCATTCGTTTTAAATAATTATGATAAAAATTTTTGATTGACTCTGCTTCTTATATACAGCAACAAACTTGACATGACGTTTGACATTTGTGACTTAAGACTAAAAAAGCGTTGTATGTCAACGGTGAACAAAGATACTCATATTTATTATTGTATTTGAGTGAATTTCAAAATATATATTGTTTCTTAATAATAATCTCTAAACAGATTGCTTTGATGATATTGGCCTTAAGTGCTTGAATCGTTTCCGGATTGTTGGCATAACATCGGTCCTTCACGGCTCCCCACAAAAATAAAGTCCAAACGGCTCAAATCGTAGCTCCGAGGCGGCCAATTGACATCGCCAAGACGGCTGATAACACGATTTGGGAATTTGGTGCTCAAAAGATCAATTTTGGCATTGCGCGCCATCCTACATGAACCAGAGGTCATTCAAATCCATGTCTTCAATTTCAGTAAAAAAAAGTCGGTCAACATGGCTTCTCGACAATAACGTGCGGGTTTTCCGAGCCCCAGATGACGCAATTTTGTTTGTTAACGTAGCCGCTGAGATGAAAATGCGCCTCGTCAGAAAAGGTGATTTTTCGCCCGAAATCGAAAAACGCACTGTTTGGGCTACAGATCACTCACTTTGGAAATAAGTTTTCAATGTTTCCCAACGATGTTCAAGCGTAAACTTAGTATTCTTTCCCGGATGTATGATACTGACTTTCTGTCAAGATTTCGAGCGGGAAACGGCTGTCAGTATCAAAATAACCGACGATTTAAAAAGCAACCACTAGATGGCCCACCCCTTAGAAGACCTCCAAGCAGTGCCGGTTTCAGCCAAACTAGCGCCCTGTTCAAGACTTACACAAAGCGCAATTTTTTATCTTTGCACACATGCATAAGTCGTTTTCACATCACCCAGGAGGTAGACTTTCAATGCCTTTTTTTAAATTGAGGTATTTTTTGTTTGAAAAATGTAAGTGGATGTGCAGGGAATATACCTACATGGATAGGGTGGAATATTTTGAGATTATTTAGGTAAGAAGTGAACTTGCATAGGTCTAGTGGGACTTTTTAATTTTGCGATATTTTGAGTTAGATTCTCCTTGAAGTTGCAACATTGCAAGTGATGTGAGTTAATGTGCCAGAAATAATGCAGCACAGGTGTGATGGATGTTTTTATTTTGGGCTTATTTGAACAAAATTTTTGTTTAAAATGCAAATGGCAGTATTTGTTCGCGCAAGATAAAATACATTTTTCTTTCCTAGCAATGCGCCCCCAGAACTTGGCGCCCTTTGCATTTGCACATCGGCGCTGCCTCAAAGCATTTCAGAGCTGTTTATAAAAAAATTCTAAAATTGCCACACTGTGTCCAGTCCATATAGAACATTCCATTTATAACAGCCTCCTTAAAAAAAGTGTCATGTTAGCTGATACTTTATTCTTATTTTCTACATCTTCCTCTTTTTTTTATGAAGACGTGTCTTTTCGACTGAAATAACCGACGAAATTTACAACCAATTTGTGGTCGTTATTATGCGCAGAAGCCGTGGCACCTGTTGGTCGAGACTTTTAAGTAAATTTTATACGGTCTCCCGATAATGACTTCATTATGTTTGTCCGAGACTTGAAATTCCCATCTTATTGGCGTCTCCACTTATACAGCAACAGTCATAAATAACACTAACCAATCCCAGTGACCGCCAAAACAATTTGGTTTCAATAATGCTGCCATCGAATTTTTATGTTAATGTACGCGCGTAGGGTTCAACTGGACTTAGTTGTCAATTTATCGGCCGGCATAGTCGACAGTGGACAGTGGATAGTGGACAGCGGACCGTGGACACCCATCAAAGTGTCGTTCGAATTGAGATCCAATTAAGCGACGAATTTACATATAAAAATGCTTCAAAGTAATTTCGTGTTTTCTCCAAAAATAAAAATTAAAAATGTATAATTCAGCGTCAATCAGTTTCCACTCGTCGTGTGAATTTGTTCGAATTCGTAATAAAATCGGATTTAAAGCGCTCGTAAAGACTAAAACAAACTAGCCCGCGTGTAAATAAATCACACAGCCCACGTGAAAAATGTGGTGCACTTGTGTTTATCTTGAAGTTGGCTAAGCGCAACTGGTCTTTGCATTCCCGCGGTTCTAATGACCGTATTAATTGCCATAAATTAGCAGATAAAGACTGCCCCAGCCATCGTTGATTGTGCGAGGCTAAGACGCTAAACGCCTGTCCGTCGATGCGCAGTCTTAGCGAGTGCATTAGAGGATAAACTCTGGCTGATCACTTCTAATTACACACGAGTTTGAAACGATGGATTTATTTAAATTGCGCCAAGCGAACGGGATAATAAATTGAAAGGAAAAATGTACGCAATGCTTGAATGGTAATTTATGCTATTCGAAGAATTTGACGCACGTACTTAACACATAAACCCATGTTTCTTTGTTTAAGGCAGGCATTGTCATTGACGTGCTTTCGCAGTTTCGTCACGTACTCGGAGATGGCTGGGCGATTACAATGTCAAAAGCCAATAAAATTGTGAAGATATGTTCAAATTGAGTTTGTTTGGCGTTTAAATTTAGCTAAGCCAGGAAAAAGAAAAAAAATTGTTTACATGTGCGCAATTTTCGAAAGTGGGACTGGTGAGTTGATTGAACTTGGTTTTGCATACTTTTCATTCTCATGGTTTTTACGACCCTGATGCCATTCAAAGTAGGTACGCGCTGCATATCAGTCTGGGGCATCTAAGTGGTAACCGGTTATCATAAAATTCCGGTGTCAACACTTTGGCTGCTTTGGATGAGGTGCCTGAAGTTGCACGATGAAAGGCCCGATTCTGCCGTTGTGAGCCAAAGCAAGTCACCAAGTCACAAGCTCTTGTGAGGTTGATTTCTGGTGGGGTTTGTTGTGATTCGACAACTTTGTTCCGAATCCTCACAACAAAACTCACAAAAAATTCACCTCAGCATGGTTAGTTTCAAATCTGTCGAAACTCGTACTCGAAGTTAATAAAAATATATAAAATATTATTTGTTTGGGCAAAATACGCGAAAAATTAACACAGAACTGTTTTAGAACTGAAGGAAATAAACTCTGTGGCCACAAGCCATAACCGCCTAAGTTTTTTTTTTTCATACTTTTCAGGAAAGCAGATTAAAGTTTCAAATCATCACTAAAAATCAGGAACATTTGTTTCTAAGCTTATTTTAACTTTCTCCATTACGTAGTAAGAGAAAGATATTGAATTCGTACAAAATTTCGAACTCGAGATGTTAATCAATTCTGACATTACGATGATAGGCGAACTAAAAAAAGTGGGTCGCAAAATTCTGTCCGTCTGTATGTCCCGAGGCCTACAGCCTAAGCGGCTGAACGGATTTCGTTCAATCTTCGGATTTATAGTTTGGGGGCTTACAGTTCGGGGCCGTTTTTTTTTTGCATGGTAACCTCGATATTAATGGTACTTCCCATACAAAATGTTCATACCAGTGTGATTTGTTCGAAAACGGCTCTAACGATTTCAACAAAAATTGATATTTTAGCTTAAGTAGGTGAGGTAAACATAACTGCATACTCAGTTTTTCGTTAAAAAATCGAGTAACATTACTTTTGAAATTTGGACATATCTCGAAAACGGTCCATACGATTGTAATAAAAATTCATTTCTCAGGTAATATGGTAATTTCTAACTTAATGGAAAACTCAGTTTTTCGCTGTATTATCGTAAAATGGATTTTTGAAAAAAGTAATTTTTGAAAAATATAGTTTTCCCTAGTTTACCTCAAAACGGCATGATTTTGCCCAAAATACAAACTTAGAGTAAAATTGATGTTTTCAAAATGATTGCGTCCTTAATTTTCAATTCGAATCACTGGAAACGCTCACTTTAAAAAATGCTCATATCTCGAAAACCCCATTTTCGATTTTGATAAAACCCTAAAACCAAAACTCGGTTTTCAGCTAAAGAGTTATGCAATAGTATTTTTCAAACTAAACATTGCAATATTTGGCACTTTTTTGTCTGCGAAATTTTACAAAAACCGCTCTTACGATTTTGATCGAAATACATATTAAAGATAAAATCAGTATTCGAAATAAGATGCGTAGGTACTTAGTTTTTCTCAAAAAATTCGAAAAAAAATATTTTTTTTACTTATATGTACTTCCCAATCTATTTTCACATATCTACCTATGCTAAATTTTTGTTATAATCAGTTCCGATAAAAATGCAATAACAGCTACGCAAAACTTAATTTTAGCAAATATTACCCTGTTTTAAACCTTGTTGAATATGCACCTTAAAATAATTGCAGCCACTTCCTTTCACAATTAGAAACTTCCTGTTCATTTACACCCATTTCTTTTATCTAGCATCAGTTCTCAGATCTTTACCTACCTACTTAATAAAATAAAAAAACAACCAACCAAACTTTTGATAAACGAGGAAGTTACTTCGACCCAGTCGTGCACTTTATTTTCTTTGGAAAAACTTCTGTTTAAAAAAAGATTATATGGTCATAAAAAATTAAGTGGAAGTAGATTTAAATGCTGAACACGATAACTAATTTTGTTCTAACTCCAGTTAAGCGGTTATGGTTTGTGGCCACTGAACTGTTAACGAGACATATGTCGAAAATCAAATACCCCAACTTCCTTAGCTTTTTTTATTTATTTTATTTTTACAGAAATGGTTTTAAAAAATATAGCATAAAATGTCATGTTCGGGTCATTAAGTGTATTAAAACGGGGAACCAGGGGCATCAAATACAAATATTTCGTTACGTTACTTGTAAGCCGTTGTGACTGTTTTTGAATTTTGTGATCTGCTCCATAGGAGATCACAATTTCGATTGCTTTTTTGGGCCTCACGAATACGAAATCCTGACAAAATAAATTTCACCTGACCTTGTGATTGTTTTGGGACTTGTGAGGTATCAGTGAAGTTTGACAAAATTTGTGTGAAAAGTTTGTTCAAGACTGTAAAAAATAATTTAATTTTTTTTACTAAAAATATTTTTATCTTGTTTTATATTTATCTTCTGTATCTAGCTTGCAAAAATTTGAAGTGTTACCAAATATTTACTATTAAAAATAAAGATTTGGCGCAACTGCTCCGTACGGACCCTGGGCAAAGCTTCTCACAACCATTGGTTTTGTGCGTGTTATTCATTTTTGGGACGAATGGAATGGAATACAAATTTATGCCGAGTTCAAAAGGCTAATTGAGAAGCTCTTTTAGTTTTTTTTTTCACGCCAGTAATAAAGGGTGATTTTTTAAGAGGTTTAGAACTTTTTTTAACGAAAAAACACAAAAAATTCGAAAAAATGAATGAAATATTTATTTGAATCGATAGTTTGAACCTTGCAATTTAATGTTTAAAGATAATTTCATGCAAATGTTGACCGCGGCTGCGTCTCAGGTAGCCCATCCGCTGAGTCCAATTTTGGCATACTATTTCACACATATCGGCCGGTATCTCACGAATGAATGCATGGATGTTGGCTTCCAGTGCGTCAATCGAAGCAGGCTTGTCCCTATACACATTAGCCTTGGCATACCCCCACAAAAAATAATCTAATGGTGTCAAATCGCACGATCTAGGCGGCCAATTGACCGGCCCGAAACGTGAAATTAACTGTTCACCAAACTCGCCTTGCAATTGCGCCATTGTTTCGCGTGCTGTGTGGCATGTGGCACCGTCTTGTTGAAACCACATATCATGCAAGTCAAGAACTTCCATTTCGGGCAAAAAAAAGTTTTTTATCATCGCTCGGTAGCGTTCACCATTGACAGTAACGCTGCGATTCGCATCATCTTTGAAGAAATATGGCCCAATAATGCCGCCGGCCCATAAACCGCACCAAACAGTGGCTTTTTCGGGATGCATTGGTAGCTGTTGCAATGCTTCTGGCTGATCTTCACTCCAAATGCGGCAATTTTGCTTATTTACGTACCCATTCAACCAAAAATGAGCCTCATCGCTGAACACAATTTTTCGATAAAAAAGCGAAAAAGAACATTTCGAACCGAGCACGAATTTTGATAGTAAAATTCAATAATTTGCAAGCGTTGTTCATTTGTAAGACGATCCATGGTTAAATTGCAAACCAAACTGAAGCTGTTTGACAGTGACATAAGGTACTAAACACACGTCAGCTGTCAAAACCAGTGTTGCCAAAACCAAACCAGCTAAAAAATCACCCTTTACATTCGGATGCTTGTCAGACGCTCGCGAGTGGTGGCGCAGTGGAAAAACTCCTTAAGATGGAATTCGGTTTTTTCGGGAATCGAACCTGGGACCCCTCGCTTCATAGTTCAACACACTAACCACTGATATACCCTCTAAAAACAATTTCTAGTGCCCACGTTAAATTTTACGAACTCAAATGGCAGGCAACATTTGGAAAGCAAATCCATCATGACCCAAAAAAAAGGCAGTCACGTAGATAACCCATATATGGCTAAACAGACTACAGGAAGAGCAAGAGGTTCTGCTTTCAAACCCCGGGAAAAATGCAATATTACCTTCGGCGAGTTTCCACCGAATTTTGTATTAAAAACCTTATGGGGATCTTTTCATGGATTGGCTCTGATTTGCGAAGCCAGATTTTTCTAAACAGGAAACAAGGAAACGATACAAAAAGCTTGAAGGGTGATAATTTGTAGAACAAAAAACCTCTGTCCGAGGACTGTGGACTTAGAAACTGTCCTATACGTAGATAGTCCATTGCGTCCTTACAGGCACTTGTATCTATCATTCTTGGCTCCATCTTTTTAGCATTTGTATACGCTGTGCCGTGAAAAACGAGCATCCAGGAACTGCCCAGATAAGGTCCACTTCCATCCGGGCAATAATAAATCAGGCCAAATGTCTTGCTTGTGCCTTTTTCGACTATCATAGTCACCCTCGACGATACGATCCGAATCCATTGCAATATATCCTGCGCATCTTAACTCCTGCACGCATCAATTTGAGTGCAGTCTCTTATGCGATACCTAAATCTCAACACATTGATTATGCGGTACCAATTAATTTCTTGCATGTTCGCATATTTATGGGCTCTCGCCCGAGCAGCGAACAGAAAACAAATCAAATTTGCATCGTTGCCCATTAAAAATATCATTCCTCAATGTCGACTCATATCAAGTGGCGAATCTGCGCCCCAGTCCTATACCCAGTGTGCTCTGACTTACTGACAACATGCAAAGATGTGTGTTGCTGCCTGCCCTCGACTGTATCTTGCGCCAGCATCTTTTAGAATCAAAACCAATTTATCTGTGATCCATATCTCGGCCGCATTAATCTATTATGCTGCAGCTTAAATCTGCACCCTGGCTCCTTCGACGGGATGCAACACAAGGGCACACACCGACCGCATAGGTGCTGCTCAACTTTCCGAGGAACAAGACAGACATGTCGAAACGGACAGATTGAACATTGCACATGCATGCGCCCAACCACGATAGGTGCAAGTGAAGATCCTTTTGATGAATAAAAAATAAACTACACTCGCTGTTGCAGACACACCTCGCGCACCCCAATTCGAAAGTAATTCTATGAAAGTGTTGCACTCAGAGTGCATGCTCTTGACTTTTTTTTTCCGAACGTGGGCAACAAACTGTGCAGCACAAACATTTCATTTCGATATGCAGACAAAGTTCCCACAAATAAATTCTCCAATCAGCAGAAATTCCTCGGCGAAATCGGGGCGGCCAAGGGACTGGCGAAATGTTTGCGCGGCCAAAACTCACCAAACCCGTGACAGCAGCGCAACTTTGGGCTGGAGTGTTGGAGTCTCTTATTTCAGTTTTGACTTTGTGCAGAGGTGTTAGGTACGATTTTGAATTGATTTGTTGAACCGGTCGACCGGTGGTAGTAATGTATCGTCGTTGTTGCTGTTGCGATTGTTGTTATGCAAACTAAGTTGTCGCAGCTCGCAGGAAATGGAACGAACAGATAAACATGTCGCGTACGAGTGCGGACTGTGGAGGTAGGCTACGCGCAAATGCTTCACTCGACACCATGCTTAGGCATTTGCGTATTAATTGACATAAATCGATCGTTTATTGAAAACGCCCACGAGTGTGTGTGTAGTTATTTGGAAAACATTTTTATTACGCGTCAAAGTAATGGCACAGCAAAGTGGTGCTTTAATGGAGTGTAACGCAAGTAGGATTTCAGTTTCAAAATTTATGTTCAACTGATTTAGCTGTGGATCTCGAATGAACACAGTAACTACTACGAAACAGTTTGGCACCCTAGCCATTGGATTTTCAGATTCAAGGGCCAATTTATTCTGGTCTCTAATAGAAGTTTTGCTGTAAACACCAAAAGGTTGGATGGAGCACATTCACTGAATCTGGTATCGCATTCATGAGCTCAAGGGAAATGTACAGCTCTATTCTGCGCCCATTCGATTCCCTTTCACTCAACAGTGCGGAAATTAAAGCAGTGAACTGGTCTCTGTTTGTTCTACCCCTAAAAATGAATTATCTTTATTTACTCACAAATAATCAAGCAATAAATAAGCTTTTACTTACATTTTATCAACCACCAACCAGAAAGACGATCCATTTAATTTCAAATCCGCAACAATTGACATGCGGATTTGAATTGTATAGAATGTATGCGTTCACGTGAATAATGTCGTTTTCCACTGAAGAAAAGAATCGCCCTTTCTATGAAAAGAGCAAATCTAAAAGTGCTCTTTCGATGCAATGAAATCTATGTTTCATTGGAAAAAAAAAGTACACTTCCAGGTCAATTCTTAACACGACAGAAGTGTCCGGAATATTTTTAGAGAATTGCCCTGAACTCACCAACACATACTAACAAAATGTCAGATTGAAGTGTTTGTTGTGTTATTAGAAACAAATTTTTCGCAATGTGATCCGAAAATATACAATTACGCGTGCAAAATGTAAACTTAAATTGAAATATATTGATTTGGCTGTATTTATTACTGCACAAAACAAAAAAAAGTAGCAACAGAAAACCAAATATCTCATATGGTGTCTACCACTATTACAAAAGTGCTCCAACGAGTTTCATTGAAAAGAGCAATTCTGCATTTCGGGGCAATTCTCTCGGATCTTCAATCGAAAACGCCATAAGAGAATACCGCACAGTATTACCGACATTACCGACACTAACGAGGTGAATACACATTCGATTCGAATGAATAGTAGAGTGTTCAGTAAAAATTGAAGAAAAATTCACCCCGATGAATAGCAGAATAGGGCTGGTAGTCCCCTTAGATCACAAAATCACAAAGCAAAGTTTCTGTTGCTTGTTTTTGATGGTTTACACCATAGACAAACCACACTGAGACCCCCAACTCACAATCCTCTTGCCGCTGGGCCCCTCAATTTTTTTTTAAATTCGCCATTTTGTATTCCTATCGGTGTTATGTCAAAAAAGAATCCGTTGGACATGCAAAAACATACAAAAAATACAAAAATAAATGCTGCAAACCGCGGCAACCGTATTGAAATGTGAAAGAGTTCGGGAATACCACATTTTTTATTACTGAATGCCATTGGTTAGTTATTACAAATTGTTAAAGGGCAACTAATTTGATTAGTTTGGTTAATTAAACTACCTAAAATAGATGTTCTCTATACTAGAAACATATTAGGACAAACATGGTTGTGTATTTTCCGCTTTTGGATATCATTAACTTCGATTTCGTGTGTACATTTTGCTTAAGTAATGAAGAAAATTTGCTCAAAATGTTTTCATTTTCCCTCAACCAATCTACATTGTTAATTTTTCATGAAAATTTTAAGCAAATGTGCACTTATTCCTAAAAAAAAATATTATCCACACATAACGAACAATTTCAAATTAAACGGATAAAATTCTATGAACTCTGCCAGCAACTTTGCCCACAGCGGAAGTGTCTGATATTTCCTGGGAGTGTGTTGGTGAGCCGGAATTTTTGAAGTTTCGTGACATTTGTCAATACGATTTTCTATGTAACAATACTAAAAATATAGCTTGTAGGCTAAGTAACGGGAAATCGGCCGGAGTTGGTGGTCTCAGTATTGTCTCTGGTTTACACAACCCTTAACTAGTTTGCAAATAGCATAATAGAGCTTTTCTGTTGGAAACTTTGATGCACTGAAACTCAAGAAGTGGTTTGTTGTACCGCCAGGGATATATCCCTCCTAAAACTGTAAATTTGACAGACTTTTGATAGCTGAGAAGACCTTTCATTAAACATATCAGTGGCCAACTTCTAAAGCCGGATACGAGGCGTCGTCGCGGGTCTCAATAAAGTGTTCAGGCTTAAAGAAAGCCTCTTCCGAACCATTTCAAGTGAGCTCTTTCGAGGTTTTGCTTGCAAAGTAACCTTGGTGAGACTAATTTCTTTAAGCCTCCCGACAAAAGTCAGACCGTTCTTAAGTTTCCGCGCTTTTTTAGCGCATTTTAGGCTCTTCAACAGGGAATTTCTCGCAGCCTAGCTGGGACTACTGATGAAAAAAATTGTCGCCCTCAAAATATCAAGTGGCTCACCGCATTTTAAGGCCAGACAACATTCATTCAACAGGGAATCGACCACCATATGCACCATAAAAGTAGAGATAGGACGCCTCTTGGTGGGCAACCTCTAGTCATACCCATGTCATCACAAGTTGGTCGCTATCCATATCCTCAGCCAGTGTTTTATACTCCAGCATTACTCAGTTCTGCCCAGCCAATTGGTTGCCTACTTTGTGATGTATTTCAAACTTTCTTTCCAACATCCTATTGTCAAAGTCATCAAATCTGTTTGCAAATCGCTTCTGTGAACGTGCAACGAGATTTTACAAGCCTTGCAGCGGTTATAATGATAGAAATCGAGTCTTAAATTTCTTGCATTGTATAAACAGCGCAGTTCCAGACAAGCAGTGGCAATTTCTTTCCAGAATGTTGGTCAATTCAGACCCTCAAAAATATGCAGCAGCTCGGTGGCTAGTTAAGTTTAGCTTACTCGGACCAAATTCGTAGGTCCATTGTGTTACCACGTAAGTGGGGTTGCCTATAAGCCTTGATCCAAGCACCAGTTTCCAGGATTTGAATTTATATATAGTTTCAATGCAGAGCTTGTTCAAATACCATTGCTTGAGGTTTAAGATGAAGACTGAAGGTATACGCCTCTGTTGCAGTGATCATTTATGCGACAATCTGAAGGCTTAACTTACTAATCTCTATATTTTCCCAAATATCTCTATAAGAGGTATTCTTTGACTTTAAAGTAAACATTATATAGTTCTTTTGATTCTTTTAGGTATAAAGATCTCAATTTGCTTCCAAATCTGGCTTGGGTAACATGTTTAGAAGCGCTCTGACAGCCTTTAAAATTTCACACAGGTCGCCCTCGGTCTTCCGAACCTCCAATTCAGCTCAAAGTAATTGGTAATGCCTGAAAATTTAGAACATGAACAGCATCTTCCGCAGTTTTTCTCTGTCTGAATATAAAGGTGGAGCTTCTACGAACTTACCAAGCTGAAATGTATGTCTTGCTTGCATTTTGTCAGTTTCCCATCTCACTTCTAAATTGAAATTCAACAAGTTTTAGCCTCCGACATCGCTTTTCAATTTACAACCGATTCGAATTTATTAGATTATTATAGGCTACACTCTTTTTGTCGTACCATTTACGCAATTATTTCAAAGCCGGATGAAAAATTAAGCAAATAAAAGGAGAAGTTTCGCAAGACTTTCGAATATATCAAAACATATTCAGCTCGTTACCGTAGGAATGTAACATTTTTGGGTTCTTCTTTTTTACAAGCTAACTCAGAAAAATTCACAGGCTGGGCCCATATTTTTAACAGATCTCACTGTATGATATTGAGTGGTCCGTAAGATTATTTTACGATAGGCATTGCATTTGCTAAGAGCCTTAAGGAATTAATTTTGGAGATAAAGTTATTGTCCCGCAATCGAGCGTAAGTCAATCTCATCTCGATCGATGTGTCTCCACAAAATATAGCGAACATATTGACCAACCTCCAAGTCAGTGCACTACTCTATAATGTTCAGCAAAACCCGCTGCAGCGATGCATTCCAAAAGTAAACCAAGTCCAAAAGGTTCTCATTAAAAACGGGTATAAAATTATAAGAGGCAATAAAGATGCCAAGAAAGCAGATAAGTATAGCCTTTTAAAGTGATATATTATTACGCCCAAGACCGTAATAAGTTCTTCGACAATTTTCATAAAATACCCGTTGAACTTCATCACCCAATCGAAGGTGTGATACATGGCTTGCAGCCTGTAAAGCCTCCATTCAATTATTTAAATATTGATAGTTCGTCAGGAAGTGAGCTAAGTTCGAAGACATAAAATTTACGATCCACACCTAACGGTAGTTGTTGGATGACAATATTGGATGACTGATTCAAAAATAAGTATTCATCATGCAAGTTTGAGAATGCCTCACACGTGAGAAAGGAAAACCAACTCCAACCAGAGTCGGATTTCCACCTGCAGAATGCACAATAATTAATGTTCTGTATAGGTATGGGTGCTGGCGGTCTGAAGTGTTGTCGACATCAATTTCTTTCTAACTTATGGTAATCATATTCACTCGTACGCGTGCAATCATTTTCTTTTTGTAACTCAATCGGCCGTAAGCTCTATGAAAACTAGGTCCATATGAGCTGTTAATCCAACGTAACTTTTGTTGTATGCTGTTGTGACCTAAAACCGACTACACTCACTATATCATGAGGTGGCATGCAATAAATTGATGGGTTATTCTTATTTTGTACCAACATGTGAAAGTTGGTGGTTGGGTCTTGGATTCTATGGAGCAGAGCCCACTCATGGTCTAGTCAACTTTGGGAGTGCTTATAGAATTTTTTGAATGTTCACAAATCGTGGCTAGTTTTGTGGGATTTATTGTGACCAATCTGATGAGGATGATCCGCTCCGGAATTCGTGTCGGTGCGTCATTGTTCGGAACAGGCGCCTTAGTAATCTCTTGCATTTTTCCAAAGTAAACCTCAAAGAGGGGGGAACCTTATTCCTTAGGTTTTAATTGATTTTATTCTTTTTACACCGAATTTTCTTGCAGCCCGTCTTCTGTATTTGCCTAATCGGCTTTAGCATAATTCATTCACCCCTTTGGGAGTTGTAACTTCGCTTCTACACATGGATCGGCCTAGGTGGAAGGTTCTTCGATGCATATCACATTTACGACTTTTAATTCCCTGTTTTTATAACTTTGGTTTTATTCAAAATGCTAATTAAGTAGCTTAATAGTCTAAGCTATGAAAAAAAAATCAATACTGAGTATGTATGTAGTCCCCCAGACTTAATTGGTGGAATGGAGTTCCAAGCGAGCTGTTATGCAATAAAGGTTTTCTCACTATTCTGATAGCCCGCATAATGAGCCAGAGTCGCCCGATAGAAGCTTAGGCTCACATTAGCATATGTTTGCCATAGTTGCGAGTTTTCCTCGATAGTAGCTAATGTGACGCACTTCTTTCTGGAGTGGGCCTATGGTACTTCAGCTGTTCACTGGACATATTATTCCTATAAAGACGGTGCTTTGACCGAATTGGTCAATGAATGTGAGGTATTATCAGAGAATTTGCTACGAGTATTTGGGGTGACTTACGAATTTCGACATGAACTTACTTCAACAAGAGAGAGGCTTGAACGATGCAAGTGATATATTTAAAGCAAGAAATTATTGCAGCGACTTTTGACCACACAAACCCCATATATCTTAAGGTTTTTTTCCACTGCGCCAACTCTCGCGAACGTCTGACAAACATCCCACAGTATTACTGTCTTGAAAGTTTCTCAATTCAAATTGTAGATCCCTTGCTTTCGTCCCAAAAAATTAAAAACTCGCTCAAAACTAATGATTGAGAGAAGCTAAAGCTAGGTCTAGGGTCCATACGGACCTGTCGCGCCATCTATTCATCTGGTGACCAAACAACGAACACCTTCAACTAAGCTTGAACTTTGGTAATATTTTTTTAACAATTTCTAAAGTGCGTGGCTTTGAATGAGGAAACTGCATCTGTTATGCCGATTTTGATGATATTTCTACTCGAAAACTATCACTTCTATTGAAAGACCTTATTTGAAAAATAAAATAAAAAATTTAAGACCAAAAATACACGCAGCTTGTTTGTGGATGGAAAATCCAAGCCTTCGTCAGATACCCTTTACGCCTTGACAATTCGATGAGAGCTCAATATTTCTTTGCCTCTTTTGTACACCATCTTCTTTTGCTTTAAATTTAAGCTTCCTAAGACTTATCTCAGCTCGGAGTTATTTGGCCACACTACGACGCATTTTGCACAACAAAAATGGCAGAATTTGTTGCAATAACATTTCTAATAAGACTTTTAAACAACGTTTTAAAAACCTCACAGAATATTTTCTTCCATTAATAGTTTTGTTTATAGAGCTCTTCAAAGTTGACCAGATTTGTTCTACCGGAGTAAAGAAAAAAAATAGAGCTCCTTTTGTTTTCCTATTTGAAATTATAGCATACCTATATAATGTGGAAGTATATTTCCCTTCAACTTTACTTACTCCTATTTGTTTTGTTTCTAAATAAACGTAGATAGCTATATATTAAAAAAATGAAATAAAAAAAAAACACATTTTTTTAACAGTTTCTGGGGTTTGAATGGAGCTACAAAGAGGCTCTTGAAATTTGCAGGGCTGAAATTAAAAGTATCACCTACCTCAACGTTTGCTAAAACTTTGCAAAAAAGTTGCTCCGACTTTTTGCACTCTTTGGAGTTATTGTAATTTATTAAACAAAACTCTTGTTTCTTACTCTTGTTTCTTACATTTCGGTCAAATTTACTACCTATGGGACTATTTGAATTATTTAATTTCTCAAAAGAGCTAGGAACGGAAATTGGTTCCTTATATCAGGTAGAATACGACTTGCCATTACCTTGCTAGCTGACCAAATCTGTCCACTTTCAAGCGCCTTTTGAGACTGCTTCTGGAGTAAAACATTCTTATAATCCCCTTTTTCCTAAAATAAAAACTTTGTTGTCCGTCCAAAAATCCAAAGCAGCCTCCAAAGTATTTTTCTTAAAATTGTCCTTTTTTATAGCCTTGAGAATATCCTTTAAGCAAGAAGTAAAATTCTGGCGATATCTTTGTTCGTTGAAAAGTTCTGATTTTTCAACAAAAAATATCATGCTTGTTTACATAAAAAGATAAATAAATAAATAATTATATAATAGGCGCAACAGGTCTTAAGGGACCCTAGGCCTAGCTTCTCACAACTATTCGTTGCGTGTGAGTTTTTCATTTTTGGGACGAATGGAAGGGATCTACAATTTAATGCCGGGTCCAAACGGCTAATTGCGAAACTGATTCATGACAGTTCAGATGTTTGTCAGACGTTCGCGAGAGGTGCCACAGCGGAAAAGACCATAATTTGGAATTTTGGTTTTTTTCGGGATTCGAACCTGGGACCCCTCGGTTAGTAGTCCAACACACTAACCACTAAGCCACTGCGCCTACGTCTTTACATACCGACTTTCCATAAAACTGGCCCCATAAGACTGGACAGAAAGGCATTGGAAAGTTTTTGAATATCTTGGCAGTGGTAGCTTCAAGGGTCCTGTTCCTCAAGAGAGACTACTGCGTGGTGGCGGGTAAAGTAAGCAAAGTCATCTAGAAAGTTTGCATTCCCACAACGAAAGTCGAACTCATCGAACACAGCCTAGCCTAAGCCACTATAGCTAGAAGCTTAAAATTTGACATTGACTTCCGCTGAATAGTCAAGACGGTTGATAAGATGAGATTTCAAAAAATTTCCATTACATTCATCAAGCTAAGTCTGTTCCCAGAATCTTGATATTTCAGGCTGAGTATGTTCAACTGTCGTTCCTGGTCCGTCAAGAGGCTGAATTGGAAACAGATTTCAGCAGTTCTGGTTCTGGAAGCTTCCTTTTTATAGAATCATATACTCCCGTGAGCAATAAGTATGCGGAGCCTTTGCACACGCATATAGATGGACCTTAAATGATTCAGGCCTAGGCTTTGCCTCACAGTGCACTTTCAACATGACTTCAGAGCAAGAACTGAGGTTGTTAACGTCAAAGTCACTGCGAGGACGTATCATAGTATCATTTACTACTGGAATTCACAGGATTGCCTTTCTCGAAAAGCAGTAAACTTCTTTTAATGAATCGAAATGTTCAAAAGCACTTATTCCATTTTCACTTATTCTACCTTCAGCTTTGAATGAAACACAATTGAAGCGTTAAGAATGAGAAGGGGTTAAGTGACATTTTTGAAACTTTTGATGTTTTTTATCCGATAAAGGTGTTATGTGACAACTTAAATTTTGGTCTATTCGCCGATGCTCTACTGTACTTAATAGAGAGTTGGATATGGTTAAAGGTGATAAATACACAAAATTTTGTCAGGTTTCGTAGCGTAAAAAAGTGCTAAAATAAAGGCGTTAAGGGCATTAATTTGTATAAGAATACCACTTATTATAAAATTTAATAATTGGAGTCACGTTGTCTAAAATAATATTTTCTTTATTTACTTTTATATCGTATTACCGAACTCAACTGCTTTCACAGGGGGATTTATGGGCAAACAACTTTAAACGTTTTTTACTCGGAACTTTAAATTTGTCACTTAACACCTTCTCATTCTAAACGCTTCAATTGTAATCATGCAATTTCAGGTTGTACTTGTACACCTCCGAGTCTGCGCTTTCATCGGCGTAAACCGCTTCATTGTGAAAGCTGTGCCTGCATGGTTTACGACGCATTCATGTCCCACTAACATCCACGCAAAAACTGTTTAAAAAACGCCATGCTAATTGAGCGTTTTGTTGATCAACTCTGTACCTGAGAATCTTGCACTTTGCCCAACCCGTCAAATCTCAGTAGCCATGCATCTACCACAGCTATAAACTATACTGACGGCTTTAAATCAACAAAATCAAGACACATGAAAGTTGAACCATTAGAGGCGGGAATTCTCCCAAACCACTTCATAAATTCGCAGACTCGTGTTCGCCGTGGCACACAAAACTCATGACTTATGTAAATACCTGGCTTTGCCAAACGGATACGCTCACCTTCGAAGCGGAAATCAATCAGAGTTCATAAATCGGATTATAAATTAAAAGAGAAAGAAAAATACAACTGGCACTTCTCCGTTCTGCCATCTCTCATCGTACACAGACAGCTACCCAGCCAAAGCGTATGTAATCTGTTTTCGAAAAGATTATTTTCAGTTCCATCAATTTCCGGTGAAAGAGGCAGATGAGTGCCGTCTCCCGTTAACGCACACATGGCGTGGCAACGGAAAATGGGAAATTGCGTCCTGTGTACATGTACATAATAGACTTCTCAAATTGTGTAGACCCATTTTTAATGCGCCCCAAAGCACTCAACTGTATGGGCGACGTGACTGGCTGACATTTTGATGAGGCCCAACTACAGCCGGTGCTGGACCCCAGGGCTTTGTTTCCCTGCGTTCGTTCTTCTTTCACAGCAAATCCATTTATACACGCAGTATCCATAGCCGGAGTGCGGATCTGTGCGCACAATGGACTAGCCTTCGATTCGAATCAATCATCCAAGAGATACTATGCGCTCACAAGTAATGTGGTCACCATTCTGCCCACAAATCTAATCATTTAATCTAATGTTGGGCTGCTGCACCGTTCGATTCGATTAAGGGAAACTGCAATCTTAATATAGCAATTAAGCAGGCTCATATATGGCGGAGCCACCACGCTTGTTACACTGGGCTGGTCCATCTGTGTAGCCGGCTGCCTCCATTAGGGATCATCACAAGCCGCATTGTGGTCGCGGACATAATTAAGACAAAGTCTTAGGCAAAATCGTAAATGATGTTCTCTTCCATTTGTGCAGCAGAACCGCTTTAATCCAAGCGCTGCACTCTCTCAGTCGGAGCAACAGATAAATTTACCCGCGCACGCGCAGTGAATTATGCAAGCTCGCTGCTGGCCGATCATTTGACGGGGGGATCTGTCTCTCTCTCTCTCTGTTTAATAAGACATTTCAAATAACTTATGATGTTCTCGAGTCCGTATAATAGCAACGACTTCTGTTGATAAGACACACCAGAGGTGTACGTGGAATTCTGCGTCTGGGAGTGGATTGAGTACTCCACGCGCCTCGGGTAGAATAACTTGGGCATGTCTTCGGTGCGGCTGCTGTGTAACCGTCTATACACGATGCAGCTGGAACAGAGGCTTTGTTCTCCTGTGTGCCCAAGATGATGCCATTGAACTAGTGAACGTGAATTCCATAAAGTGCAAAAGTGTATTCCGATATCCACAATGCTGATGATGCGCCGAAGAGGTGGTGCACGGGGGGCGCAACACATCGGGCAGCACAACAGAAGCATCATGTCCGACACTTTGAGCGGCACACGAGCACAGCAGCAGTGGTTTTGTGTTTTCCTTTTATACAAGGCCAGATTTCCGGTGTTGTCGGTCGAAGATTTATGCAGAAGCTGAAAGTCACTAACAGACAGCCAAAGTGAGATATGATTTGCGATTTCGCGTTGCAAGATGGTGCGTCAGATGTGTCAAACTTTGGGATGCGTGCGGGAGCTTAAGACAGACTTACCGCCAGATTAAGAAAGGAATTTGTTGGAATATTTTTTTCTAAAATGTCTGAAGGTAGGACTTATAGTTGAGGTGACTGTCTAACGACAAATTTCGACTGAAAAGTGTCCGTTATCGATGCCAAATATACGTCTTTTGTTGAGCTTTGTTTGGATATTGTTCCACCTGACTCGGCACATAGTTTCATGTTCCTTTAGCAAAGTTTTCGAGAAGATTTCGGCTTTTTATTCCTCGAGTTCTTGCTGTCGTTATAGTTTTAAAGTTGACGATAAACTTAACATCGCTGTTGGGCATGTCGTGTATTTTAGCAAAATTATTAACTCATTTGTTTTTGTGGTGGAAAATTGGTAATGAACTTTTCAAAAATCTCAGATGTTATAGCTTTGTTACTCCATTTGTTCTCGTCTTTCTAGTCCAAGCGCTAAGGAAGCAGTGTTTTTTAAATTGCATAATCTTAGGATGATTTTCTTAGTTCAAAAATTAGACGTACCTACACCTTTTAGTGTGCAGTGATTGTAAATTATTACTGCTACAGGAAGATTTGTATAAAATCTACCTTTATGTCTCAAATGTCAAATGTCGTCTTATACCGTGGAGACCACCACAATATCTCTGAGGTGAGAATTTAAAATTGCGAAAGGTTTTTTAATTCGCTTTCTTTTAATAAGTTTCTATTGGGGTAATTAAATCGAATGTAGCAATATATTTTAAAAAAAATTAAATAGTAAAAATTGATTTTGAAACCCAAAATTTTACATCTTATAATTTTTAATTAAGGAGCCCTAACTAGGCTGCACAATTTAGCCGAAAACTAATACATGCAAAGGTTAAACCTAGCTTTTTTTTAGTTTTAAGCTTCTTGATGAAGTGGTTGTCTGGAGCGGGTCGAAATGCTGTTTTCAAAATTCTGGCTTTTCACATAAAAAATTCTGCTTTTCAAATTTAAAACAATGAATTGCAGCTTATTCGACTTTTTCCATCAAAAAAAACTAAAAAACAAAACATTTAAAAACAATTTTAAATTTATAAAAAAAAATAATTGTTAAAACAAAAATAAAATTTTAATTAAAAAAATAATATAAATAAAATTAAGTATTGAAAATAAGAACGGAAACTATATCTATTCAAAAATTGGAAATTTAATTAAAAACAAATTAAGAATTTTAATAGGAAAAGTAAAAAATTCAGAGAGCAATATTTAAAAAAACTAATTTGAAAAAAATACAATTTGAAAAAGAAAATATTTTCTACATTTGTAAAGCAGGATTTTGTAAAAATAATTTTCACCCTTCCAGAATTTTGACGGTCCAGCCGTCTTTTTGAGCGGTCTCTTGTCAAGGTGCCAACTTGTAAGATATTCAGTGCGAAACTTGAGAAACCAAACCAAAGTGACAATCAGAAAGAGATATCTAAAGTGTGTTCTAGTTCAGAGCTGTGCCATTCGATATATTGCTGAAGGTTAAACCTGTTACTGCGGTTTACTACGTTCGTCTTATAATTAGGTTGTTCCAAGATGTTGAATAGAAACACTACATATATGCGATTGAGAAGTTAAACACAGCGTGGAGTTCTACAAATCGTATCTAATTAGCTGGCAATAAATTTGATTTTATGTCACGCACACACACTCTTCATTTAATTGAGTTTAATGAGAATTTATTGCCATTTTGCGGTTTTACACATTTTTTTGTTTGTTTTATTTAGCATGCGTGTAATTTAAATAGCGACAGTAGGATGAAAATGCTGTTAGGTGGGTAGATGTACTTAAATAGATTTCGTGCGTCTTGATGGAAGGGTATCAGTTTTACGTATTTCAAATGTCCAACCCAGTTGGGTGTATTTTAGGCGCCTAATTATTTTTTATTCTCTTAAATGACAACTAAAATATAGTCAAATCTGTGATGATACTCTAAGGCTAAAAATATTCACCACTGGTTTGTGAAAAGTAACTGACATTCTCGCAGCCGCAGTTGGCAATCTTTGATGGGAGATGTTCCTTTTTTGCTACCAGAGTGTCGATGAAAAAGGTGATATCTTCCTGTGGTAGTTGTTACCTCCACAAGCAGATAGTTTCACCGACCGATGGGACCCCCTGCCTGGAAAATACTTCTGTGTCTGGGAGTCTAATTGCTTTTGACAGCCAAGTAGCTTGTGCCAATTTACATTTATAGCCTCTTTGCGGTTTCCTTGCAAAATTGCGTCGCTCTCTGGAGATATCTCAATGTGTAATACAAATGTGAAAAAGATGTCCTATAGGAAAAAAAATAAATAAATAAAGTGAGCTATCCATATTGGAATTCATCATAGACAGCAGTGTCTGGTATTTTACAAATAATTTTTGTTTGCTCACAAAACTGAATTTTAGGGCATAATTGTTGTTTCTGGTAACTGTCATTATTCGATCGTCTTAGATAAATAAATTGTTAAGGACTATTTCCTTTCTCTAGTATTTGTAGAGCTCTTCGATTCGTCTTCTTCAAGACTGGTCTCGGCGAAGTAGTGACAGGGTGTTGGTCATATTATAGGTAGCAGTGAACTGTGCCTATTGCATAAAAGCAAAAGCAATCCTTAAAGACTTGTGTTCTCTAAAAAATCTAAAATTATGTTGCTTGTTAATTGTCGAAACCGATTCTTTGCTTTGCATTTGCTTTCACGATTTGTTACTACTTTCCGAGTAATAGTTTGACAGAGATCATGTGAGGATGAATAATTTACTTTATGTTTCCAATTTATTGATTTAATGAACACAGTATTGCAAAACTAAATGCTTACTAGTTCCTACATATTCTACTGCGGTGGTGTCACTATTTGTTCGCTCTTTGAGAAGTGGCCTGTTGGTCTCCAGATAATCACTCTGAGAACAAACACTCTGTCCATATCTGCTGCCGAATTATTCGCTTTTAGGAAAACATAACATTCACCACAATCCAATAACTCGTCCGCTTTAAATCATAATTTCTATGATCTTCGAAATCACAGTTTGCAGCCCAACTCTTTCGTTTCTAGGGGGAAATCTTAAAAAAAAATATCTATTCGAAGTTTCCTCCTTCAAAGTTCAGATATTGTGAAAAAATGCTCTGCTCGTCTGTTACTGTTTGAATAAAAACATGTGCGCCCTTCTTCAGTGAAAAGTCAATTTTACGGACAAAAATGGAAAAAGTCCACTAAACGTAAAATTATGAATCAGGTACCTACTTTATCAAAACAAGCTCTCAGCGCATATTAATAGGTGAATTATCGGAACCTAAAGAATTTAATTTACCACATTCGGATAAAGTGTTCGCTTTAAACTGACATTTCGAGTACCTCCGAAAACACAGTTTGCACCCGAACTCTTTTGTTTTTATAGAAAATCATGCAAAAAAGCTATCACCGTGTTCCTAATTTTCAGCCTCAAATTCTTAATACACGCAGCCTGTAGCGGAGCTCCTGTATAGACTGCAGCTCTCTCATTCCTCGATCGAATACCCAAAAGAGTTAAGCTATTCCTTATGACCTCTGCACAAAATATGTCGAAAAAAATCGAAGGTATTCAACTATTTTAGTCAAAGTTATATTCCACACATCATCCTATATCCAATGTAAGGCCGATGAATACAAGGTGTAAGCCGAAAAATTTATTAAAAGGACAATATTTTCCGTAAATCGGACCCAACTTGTTAAGGCTTTATAAGGCCGTTGAAAAATGTTGACTTTCAGCCTGTTGTTGATTCCCAGTCTATTTCAATTATTCTCAGTCTCATTCTCAATATTGCGATTGAATTTTCGCTTCATCGTGAAGCCAGGCTAAAATCTACCAGTCAAACGTATGAGTTCTAATGTCGGACCTCATTCAATCATCTCTTACTCGACCACAGGAAGCCTATCTGATGCCAATTCCAAGTTACGTATTCAAAACAAAGTTAGGTCTTCTATTCAACAAAATCTATGTAGGCTCTCTACCAAATTTGGAAGTAACAAAAGCGCCATCTTTTCTAGTAATTAGATTCCTCAGGTTTGTGCTTTTCGGAAATCTTAATTTAAAGTCGGTCAAATATGCTCTGAGAACGTAGCTCGAGGTTCAAATTCCTTTTCCCTATGCAGTTCTTTAATTCACTCCTTACATTTGCAGCCCGCTTGAATTTAAATTAACTATTCAAATTCGACCACACATGCTTGGTTTTTTATTGTACCATAATTTTCCAATCTAAAATGTGAATCAGAGAGTGTATTGCATATATATATATATATTTCGAGAGATAATCGAATCAGACCACCATTGTCGGGTCTCTTTTCGTCTCTCTACCACTGTAAATCTTACTCAGAGAGACTCTCTGGATTTCTCCACAGTTCTTCTCTGGGCTCAATTCCTAGTGTTAACGCTAGCATCTGTTTATGGGAGATCCGTTTCATCGACTGGGTCTCGACCCATTGATGTCCCAAGATCCTCATTCTTCTGCCAGCCAGTGCCGGGCATTGACACAGTATATGTGCCGCTGTCTCAGATTCCTCCAGGCATAGTCTACAAGTATCATCCTCTATAAGGCCCATTTTCCTTAAGTGATACCTGAAATTACCATGTCCTGTAGACAAAGCCACCACCCATTTCAATGTTCCTCGACTCATGCTTAGAACTCTTCTTTGAGTGGAGCAGGTCGGCCACTTTATTGCCATTTTAGCTTGTCTACATTGTTCCACGGTTGACCACCTTCTCAGGTGTTCTGCCGTGATCCATTTGTGGACAAGCTGTTCAGCCATTCCTCTGCCAATTGAAGAGAATGGTTCTGGTCCCAGCAACTTTTCAGTTGACCCCTGTTTTGCAAGGGAGTCCGCCTTTTCATTGCCTTCGATCCCTATGTGTCCTCGTACCCAAGTCAGTGTTACTTCATTTTTAGATGAACACTTATTGAGTTTAAGTACGCATTCCAGTGCCAGTGATGTTGTGATGTTTGTTTGTTCCATGCATCTGATCACCGCCTGATTGTCCAGTGCTATGAGGATATTTCTTCCTTCCACCTGACACTCAAGCAAGTAGTCCAACGCATAAAGCAAGGCAATCATCTCAGCCTGGTATACTGAAGTGTATTTCCCGAGGCTAATGTGACGGGCAAGTTCCAGCTCTTCTGAATAGATACCGGCCCCCGCCCCGCCATCCATCATGGATCCATCCGTGAAAATCACTATTTCACCATTTCTTTTTTCTGGAAGTAATCCGTTCTCAATACGAGTTTTATGATTTCTTTCCATAATACGCACCCTTGTTATTCGATCCATAGGCATGTTTAGCTCCCTAATCTCGTCTTTAACAAGTTCCAGGATCTTCCTATGTCCATAGATCGTACCACGATGGTGCCATTTCGCATCTCGATGCAAGCGAAGTGCCGTTTGGGCCGCTGTTTTCTTAATAAATAAGTCTAGCGGTAATATCCCCATGATGACTTCCAATGCGCATGTTGGGGTTGTACGTATTGCACCTGTAATTCCCATACATGCTAAACGCTGAACCCTATCCAGGTGCTTCCTCACAGTTTTCTGAGAGGCTTTCGCCCACCATACAACCGAGGCGTACGTGATAATGGGTCTAGTTATCATCGTATACATCCAGTATGCTGACCTAGGCGAGAGTCCCCACCTCTGTCCACATACACGTTTGCACTGATGTAGTACCCTCTTTGCCTTCCGGACCTTCTCCTCAACATGGTAATTCCAAGTAAGTCCAGTATCTAGATAGACTCCCAGATACTTAACCTTCTTAGTCATTGTTAGTTCCGATCCGAAAAGTGTTAAGGGCCGAAATTCCAGATTTTTCCTCTTCCTAGTGAAGACTATTAGATCTGTTTTCGCCGCATTAATGGAGAGCCCTTGTTCCAGACACCACCGCTCAACCACTCTGAGTGCATTCCTCATGATATCTGCTGTGACGTCCATGAATTTGCCTCTGGCCATTATTGCTATGTCGTCGGCATATCCCACTGTGTGAATGCCCGTCGCCTCGAGTCTGTCGAGAAGAGAGTCCACAGTGATATTCCACAGTGTAGGTGAGAGAACACCTCCTTGTGGGCAACCTCTGCTAACCCTTCCTCTGAGTTTTGAGGTTCCCGTCTGAATATTAATCGCCCTCGTATTCAACATATTGTCCACCCATCTTACCACCAGTGGGTTAACCCTACGTTTTTCCAAGGCTTGTTTCAGACTTTCAAAGCATATCTTATCGAAGGCACCTTCAATGTCCATTATAGTGGTCATCGCAATGCCCCCGGTATTTAGCTCTTCCTCCGCAACGCGTACTACTTGGTGTAGCGCTGTTTCTGTAGACATACCTACCCTGTATGCATGCTGTCTACTATTTAAAGGATACATCTTAAGCGCAGTACTCTCCATATAGTCCACCATCACCCTTTCCATTATTTTTAACAGGAAGGATGTTAGGCTGACTGGTCTGAATGACTTTGCCTCGGTGTAGTCCTTTTTTCCCGGTTTTGGAAGGAAGACCACATTTGCTTCCCTCCATGTTATCGGGATATAGCCTATTGCTAGGCATGCAACGTATATATTCCTGAGCCTTGGTGCAATTAGGTCTATACCCCATTGCATTAGACCTGGAAATATACCATCCGGCCCCGCAGTTTTGAAGGGTGAGAATGTTGCTATCGCACCCTTGACCGCTTTTGGTGTCACGATCCGTTCTGCTTCCGTCCTATCCATCCTGTTCGCTCCTTGTTTCCTTGGAGCCCAGGGCTGAGCTGACTTATAGCTTCCTGGAAAGTGTACCTCCATTAGGACCTCATTTGTGTGATCCAGTGTTTCCGCCATCTCCCCCGCTCTATTACGAATGAGTCCGATCTTAGAAACTGGATCTCTCGAGACAATCTTTTGTAGTCTACTGACTTCAGATGTACTCCTCATACTCGAGCAAAAGTCCCTCCATGACTCCCTTTTACGTCGTCGCAGAGTAACGTTTAGCTCTTTCTTTTTCGCCTTATATTCATCCCATGCTTCGGGTTCTCCCCTCCTCATGGCGTGATTGAAGGCCTTCCTCGCAGCCTTTTTTAGCTTTTCAAGTTCCCGGCACCACCAAGGCGCAGGATCTTGTTTTTCCACTAAAGTAGGTGTACAAGCCACTCGGTACGCAACTTCAACAGCTGATTGCAGATGCTTCAACTGTGATTCTACATGCCAAGTGTTTTTCGGTATTCCGAATGTCATTACATTCAGTTTTTCCTCCAACACTTCAAGGTATTTTATCCTATCTGTGTTCTTCGGAATTCTGATGTATTTCCGATCTTTTTTCCTTTTAGATCCATAGCGAACATCAAATGAAATGGCTCTGTGATCCGACAATGTAGCCTGATCCATTACCCTCCAATTTGATATTCTTTCAATTATCTGGCTACTGCACAGGGTAACATCGATCACTTCCATTCGTCTCACATCGACGAAGGTTGGCTCTGTTCCCCGGTTTAAGATAGCTAGATCCTTGCATGATACAAATTCGAATAAGGCTTCTCCTCTGTAATTATCGTTGGTGCTGCCCCACACTGTATTATGTGCATTGGCATCACAACCAATTATTAGATCCTCGTTCCTGTTCCTGCATGCATTCACCAAAGACTCTAACTCTCTTGTCGGAGGAGGTTCTGGAGAATCATACGGCAGGTATGCAGATGCTATGACAAAACTTCCCGCACCTGATCCTACTCGTACTGTTGCAAGGTCTGGGGCACACAGATCCGGCAATTTATATGCTTGAACTCCGTGCCTCACCAAGATACAGGACCTAATTCTTCCGCTAGTTTGTGCATAATGCAACTCAGCCATGCTATTTGGGAGTCCTCTAATCTTTCCTCTAAAGATCCAAGGCTCCTGTATCAGGGCTATATCAAACGAATCCTCATCAAAACACTTAGTCATCATTGCCGATGCTGCTTTGCTGTGATGAAGGTTCAATTGAATCACCCTCAGCTTTTCCCGGTACGGGCCCACCTCCCGCCCGACTTGTGTTGATCCCATCTCCATGGTGTCTATCACTTCGTCGCCCTACCGGGTGGCTTTCCAGGTTGAGTCTTTTCCGATGATCTTTGGAACTTCACGAATGCTATGTCCAACCCGCAAAAGAGTCTATCTCCTGCTTGTCTAACCAGCCTCGCTTCCTCCCTCGGACACCAGATCGTCAGCTTGGTTCCACCAATTTTTTTGTCATCATATCTTCCCACATGAATAACCCTCCATTTCGAAGTGTCCTTCACACAGGAATTTTGACGACAAAGTCTGGCAAGGATGACATCCTTGCTCACGGGTTCACCGGGAACGAAGATTATCAACCTTTCCACATCCTTTAGTATGTGAAGCCTGTCTATTTTAAGGTTGATTCCCTCCCATAGGTCGGTCATCTTCCCTACAGTCTCACATAGCCACCCTTTGGTTTCTTGGTTTACGCATTATATTGCTATAATCCCTTCCTCCAAGGTTATCTCCTTTACACCGATATCACCTGCATTTGTCGGAAGTAAGTCAAGAGCCCTCAGCAGAGCATTCTTGAAAATACTCAACTGTGAAGCTTCTATCCCCCCCTCTCGACTCATGTCGGCAACACCCATTTGGAGATCGTTCGCCGCTGTCTGAGCAAAGGTTTTTACACCCTTGTCAACTTTGGCTCTCTCACTCCTAGCGTAAGGCTTTGCAGCATCTGCTTGCTTTGCTCTCCTTCCCATAGCTTGGCTCAGCTTTCGCTTTACCTTGCTTGGTCCAGGTTGCTCGGCCTTGCACGATTTCTGCTTTCCGGGTTGACTAATAGTCCGTTGTAAATGTTGTCCATCCACATAACCACTGGAGTGTGGTACCTGCAGACTGACCCCATATTGTACAGACTGTCCGTCTTCCCTTCCGCCTTCCGTCCCCTTCTTCACAGTTTTAGGTGGATTCATGGTCCCGGAACATTTGAACCGTTTCCTAGATCCACCGTCTTCTGGAGAGGTTTCGGTCGACGTCAAGTTGGCAACCATTTCAGTCAACTCCTCAACCGACTTACTTATGCCTTTCGCCGAGACAGATTTGGCCAAGGCCAATCTTTGCCTCCTTCTGACCCTCTTCATTCTTTGCTTCAGTTGCTGGTGCAACTTCCGCTCGGAGTCGGGACTTCTCTCCTCTTCCAATCCGGCTTCCGCAGTTCCGGCTGACCTCTTGGCGCATTTCTGCCCCGCATTGTCCACCTCCACTGACGATTGGTCTGCTAACTCTTTTGGTTTCCCATCAGAGTCCACTGACCCCTCGAGCTTATTCGGGTTCATGTCAGCACTTTCCAGCGCCTTCTCGACCCCTCCTAAGCCTTCCACCTCGTTTTCCGAAGGAATATTATTTTTATTATTTAAATTTAGGTCCATATATGTACCCACGAGTAGGGGAGAATTAAACGGACCGAATAGGCAGAGATCCCCAATACCTATCCTACTCAACTAAATTACAACAGAGGATTGAGCTGCCCCTGAGGAGTCTCCATTAGCGGTTCAATTACCCCTGAACCCTGTGAACAAGTAGTTTTACCTACCTCATCACAGCTCCCTCGACATTGCAGACTAGTCATCTTGGAGTTTAAGGGTTGATCGATTGATCGGATTGAGTCTTGGTTCTTCAATTCACATTCAGCTCTACCAGAGGAGTTGGGCCACTACCCTGGTCTAGCATCCTGTTAATCTACTTAAGCCGCCCCACCACGACAAGGTGCCCAATCTTCGGATAAAGGTAGATGAACTTACCGGCGGCGAGTGTATTGCATAAGTAGCCCGTTGACGTAGACATGTCTGCCTATTCCAGTTTTAAACAATTCTATTGATGGTAACCAATCAATGAACCCAATGAGAGAGAAAGAAAGGACCTTTTTTTATTGGAAATTGAGAAGATAAAAACCCGTGAAGGTAGACTTTATTTAAATCTGTCAAGTTGACAAAATGTTGCATAAGCACATACTATATATATGAACAGGTCTAGCGATATAAAACTGGTTCGACATACGTAAATTATTGCTGTTAAAAATGCAGACTAGTTTTGATTAGAAAATCGTTGAAATGCTAATATCAGCGGATGACAATGGGCAAGAAAGAAATCTAATGGAACTATAAATCATTTTGAGATACCTCCTAACAATATACGATTGTTAAAGCTTGTTATGCAGATGAGGGAGGGAGCATTGAGTCAGCTTCGTCTAGGTAAATAGAAAAATGTACGTGAGAAAAGTTTAAAAAAAAAGACGATCTCTTCAACTACTTCAGTATTTTTCCCAGTGGCAGTTTGAGCAGTTTAAGTACCAGCGATTTGAAGGTTGTGGACTTATGTCCTAAGTATAGTTCAGTTTATTTATTTATTTAACTACTAAACATTTAAGCCACAGGTAATCAATTACTAGTAATTAAAAAAAAAGATAGTTATTTAAACATTTTATGTTACATTTCTTTTAAAATTTGTTTTAAATTTAATTTTGTTAGGTTGAGATCAATCACATGATTGAACTTGTTAAAATCCTTCGTCAAGTTATTGATGGGGCCATTCATTGCCTCCATAGTTACATCAAGACATCCTTTGATATAAAAATATTGGATTCCTTGTTGCCCCCGGTCTTGTATTGATGTTTATAGGCCTAAGAATATAGGTGAAGTTTATGTTGCCAGTCAGGACGATAAATAAAAATAAAGCATTTGATTTTTCTCTTCCTTTTTCCAATGTCCGCATATTCAGCAACTTTAATCGACTTATGTACGTAATGCAAAAAGAAGAAATTGTTTTTGAATGCTTTCAATTCTTGAAATTCCAGATTCGTAGCTCGGAGACCAAACAAGTCAGGCCACTCAGTATTTAAGCTCAACTCAAATAAATCTACGGAAAAGTCCCCCACAGAACAGAGGTGATGGGGCGAAATAGCCCACATCAGTAGTCAAACTCAGCACCTATACCTCATGCCATATTTCAAAGACGTGATTTCATTGTTAGATGGAGCTCCCTCGCCTGCTAACAAGCTCCATGATTAATTATGTTCTTGGAGGCTCAAATTATGGCGACTAGTCAATTAATGCTATGTGTTGTGCGCAAAGTCACCTTGAAACGGTGAACTTGCTTCTTATCAGAAAAAGAGCCAAGCGCACTCTCCACCTGCCAATCAGTAAATCACCACCACCTGTAACATGGGCATTCATCTGTCAAGTAAATTGAATAACTTACACTGCTAATGCGTCAAAACTGTATCAATCCGCTGACAGACAACTGATCTGAAATTCCAATGGAGTGTAAGCACCAGCGGTGTCGCCTTTCATACACGTTCTGTCATTCGCTGTCATTGCTTACACAACTGTCGGCGGAATAATATTATGTCACAGAGGTGTAACTATTTTTTCTGTTCTCCGTTGGAAAACAACTTTTACAATGATATTGTGTTACGCAGAATATTATGTCGGCTTTAATAGAACACATTTCCAGGGTCCGACGAATGCAGGTACCTGACCGTTCAACAAATGGACCTACAGCCCATAGGTATGATTTATTCTTTGCAGAGTTAATTGGATTATTTATGACAAGTTCTAAATAGAATTCGCTTTTTGTTCTCATCTGGCAGCCATTACTCGTATTTAGCTGTCATTGCGCTGCTCGGCATACACATAAAAGTGGTGTTTCCCTTGGACGTTCAAAGTGAGAATGTGACTGTAATTAATGAGGTGGCTACAGCCAACTAACGATGAGTTGAAGCAATAATTACTGCGTTGCCGTGAGTGCACGTGTTTTACGAGCTCATTAAGAAGTCTCAACTCTCAAGATATCTAAATGCCGGAGAGTGAATTCATTGGGAAATAATCCGCAATGTGTCGCTTTGCTTTGACAGAGATATTCGAATGGTTTTTGTTATTTATGTCAAGCATAAAAGAAAATTATCTGCAGCACATACTTTGTTGAACTGGAGACGGGTGCAGGCAGATTGAAGAGGGAAACGTTGAAGCTGGAGATCTACGGGATATGTGAAGTTTGTTGATATTGCAAATTAATTTCCAACTAAGGCTTGGTGCATGTAGTGTCGGTCGCACAACGTCTTTGAGCCGCATTCACATCAGCAGTAGCTGGGCGACCAATTTTCTTTAGAATTGCAAAATTCGTTGGTTTTGTTTGAAAGTAGGGAACTGGATTTCTAATACCCTATCAAGCCGAAAACTGGGTTTTCGCGAAAACACTCGATAACTTCATCGAAAACAGAAGTTTTCCCAAACATATTTCAAAACGAGTTTTTTGCGTCGTTTTCCAAGAAAACACCACGCAAACGACTTTCAATCGTTGGATTGTTGAAACAAACACACCTTTTGCAATATTCAGCAGAACAGCTGACCGATCAGAAGTCACAACTCACAACTTAAAAACATTTTCCACGCTTAATTGATGAGCTCTGAGTTCATTTTATTTGTTGATTAATGCGGTCGAAATTTTTGTAGCCGAAATAGTTTACACAAAAGTTTAGTTTACTTGCAAAATCCAGTGACGTATTACTCGCTCATGGATGCGCTGATTCGACACCTAAACTGCTGATGTGCTCAGAACCATCCTATAGAGCTGAGAATTTTTATTATAGGTTTTATTTTAGTCGAACATCTGTTTTAGCAGACAAGTAAATGCTCAATAAAACAATTGGGAGTGCCTTGCTTTAAATCCGCCTGTAGGTATGCAAGCATTTTTAATAAACTGGATCCCAGCAGCCGTGTCATGAACCGATCCTACAAGAAAGGCATGAACTTGAGCTATTGATTCCTCCTATCGAGTTTAGCAGCCATTTTAGGTCATTTTTAATTTTGATAAACCACTGATGTGAATACTAGAAGTTTCAAGTGGAGTGCAGTTATTGAAACTGCGTGCTGAAGATTGAACTTTATTGGAAAAAGATGTTCATTAAAACGTCCGAAGTCACTCCGCGATACAAATGATAATTTTTAATGTACAGGCTAAATTTTTCGAATGGCATAATTTTCCATACAAAATTGCATCTTGTGACCTAGAAAATATTTAGAGTGAAGTTTAAAAATGATTATTAGTAAGACCACTTAATTTAAAATTATAGAAAAGGGTTCGCCTGGTGAGCGAGTCTATTCATGCGCCCACTTCTTTCTTGGGGGTATAATCCATCTTAGTTCACAGATAAGAAAATGGTTTCACACGCGTGGAAATTATATGCGCATAAAAAACAGAGAACTTGACTAAAAGTAGGTTCAACGTGGTGTCCACATTGGCTACATTGGATGTCGCTGCCTCTTTTTTCACTTTTATGTTAAGCCTCCTTATCCAAATCCCGCCAACAGAAACGGTCCCGAAATTCAATCTGCTTCCATACTTCTGTACCGTAGAGCTGGACTGGGATTTTAAGGTTTAGTGTTCCTTGACAAGGCCCTACTATTCAATGCCAAACAGCTATTTCCTATCGTAATTCTCCACTTGATTTCCGAACTTTAAAGCGGAGCCCAATAAAATAAAGTCCCAACCCACCTTAAAGCTTAAGCCGTCTGTTATAACCTTCCGTTCGATTCTTTGGTGCCGTGTGTCGCTTCTTGTTGACAGCATATATTTGGTCTTGCCCGAGTCAACTTATTCTTGGCGCTTCTGGACCAATATTTGCGAACGCACAAATGACAGCTGTCATTGATGTCAATGTCATTCGGGTGTGAAAGTACCTACTTTATTGTAGAGCCTTAAGACGAATTGTGAACCTAGTTTTGGCGTGTGAGTTTTACCTTCCCTAAATCTTTTTCTCGCCTCCAAGGTCTTGGTGAAAATGTTTTCGACATCGAACAGCGACCACCGTCATTCTGCTCAATATAACGAAATTATACAGGATGCCAAAACTGGGTAAAGCTCTAAAAAACTGCACCTCTAAAAATGCTGTCGTAGACCATAAAACTGATAAACGGTAGCTAACGATGGAACTCCTTGAGTGTTAGAGTATAAATAAAAAAGGCTCGTTGTGGGCGTACTGGGACGGTTCCGATTGACTTGACCGACTAAAAATTGACCCACACTAAGCTTCTTTTAGAAAAACCCAGCAGCGTTGCTCCTTAAGCTCTGATTTTGTAAATAAATTTCCGCAATTTGAAACTAAAAGTGCGGCGTCTGTCCTTCTGTAACTTTCTACCGAAGTATTGACTACGATTGTAGTTTCGATTTCGTTCGTGGGAGGTCTTGAACGAACGACTAGGTACTACCCATAACCATTTTTTTTTTTTTTTTTTTTTTTCAAAATAAGAGTCTTCCACTGTCTAGTACTCCAGCTTCGTCCAGCTGTCAGTGTGAGTAGCAATCTCTGTAAACGTCGGCTAAGTCTTTCAACTCGAATCTCGAGCAATTTCTAAGACTCGATTTAGTGAACTTTCGGAGAAGTCTTTGAAATCCCGCCTTCCATTATAGAAGTCGTAGTATAATTTCGTTTTTTGACCATCTTTCCATTTTCTCTAGCAAGTCGTTCCTCCGCAACGAAGGTTAGGGGCAAAAATATTTCCTTGCGAACTTCGCTTTCGAAATAATATTCCCGCGTACAGGTACACACTATGCCAAGATGCCCTCTTGGGCAGAAAGCCGACGACCGATTCATGCATTTATTCCAGATTAAAAAGAAATTACCTTGTTTTACTGACAATGACATAATTTATTTAAGGCCGCTGACGACACCGCAAAGCGTATCCACTCCTCTTACGGCAGACTTCACCCAGCACACATACCCACAGATAGAAAAGGACCACTCACTTACAAAAACTCAGCTCAGAAGGCTCAAACCAAAGATTGTAAACCAACAGACAACAAGAACGGACAACAAAAAATATAATCCCAACCGGCAACATGGAAAACATGTCATCATCAATTGAGCCGGTTATGCCGCGCACCGCCAATTTGCTAGCGTGCAAACAATGGTGGCGTGTTTGCTTTCTGTATGGCGATCAGCAGAAATATTATCGACAGGTCTACAGTAAAGCGGCTGCCCAACGCTTAGCATTGTCTTCGATAGTCCAACAACAGCAGCAGCACAACAACAAGAGCAGCCCAGGCGAGCCAACCACCATAGAAGCCGCCAGCATCGGCGATGAGCAAAATAATAACAACCAAACCAGCAACAATAATAATGGCGTTAATAAAACCACCAACGATAGCTGCTACGATATTGGCAACGCCAACGCGGCCAGCCACTTCAGCCCACCATTGTTCCCGCTCAAGCAGAGCACGCAGAGGCGCAGCAAGAAATTACTCCGATCGTTACGAGGCAACAGTAGTGGCAATAAAGCCCACCACAGTTCAGTTAGTGGTGAGCTTACAAAATCCGATGCCAGAGTCACGGTGCTGGATGATCCGTTTCTGTTCGGCGTGGATGATGTCGATGACGGCGACGATGGGAACGCGAATTCTGACCCGCTCACCCTGACCACTCACTATCCGGACTCGCTGTTGCCGAATGACGATCACATTCAGAACTACTTCAGTATGTGTGCGGACAATGAGTCGGGTCAGGAGCAAGTGGATTTTAATCACCATCTAGTCCCGGAAGACGACGAGAAACCGCAGTTACCTCCGAAGAGTTGCAGGAAAGTCAGTGACTTTCCAGCGGCCGCAGCGATTGACGGTGGCGAATTGCTGCTCAGCGAAAGTGACCTGAAGTTCTTGAATTTGAATTTTCGCAGCCGCAACACAGGACTTGAGTGCAGCACTTTGCCAAAGAGTTCGAAGCCGTACAAGGATCCGCACGATATTAGTTTCACTTTCAGGGAAATCGCCACCGTGCACCAGGACACCGGTGATGGATTACCACCACCGGCAGTCACCCAAGGCAGTCAGGATCAGTCAAGCGAGTAAGTTGATTATATGAACTCGTTTTGTGGGGCAGTTTCAGTTACACTTACTGCCTGACACTGTAGGGCGTGGGAGCTTCAGATGCGTAAACATTTTCTAGGTGTTACAGTTGTAGTTGGTGTCAAAACTATACTGAGTTGAGTGTGAAAATATTCCCCTACGATTTACTCAACGAAATGTGGGGAAAAGAGATGTCTCATGTCATGGTAAGTTTTTTATGAGAGGGAGTTTGTATTAGATGAGCAGATTTCAAAAGCAGTTGCAAAACGATGTCCACGTCGTTGATGGGCAGGACTAAAGATGTCAACACAAATCTCTTCCTTGCATCTATCAATTTTTAACCCTCTCCCTTGACGTTCGGAAGTATAGACTGTTTAAATGGACCTTAAAAACTCCCGATCTTCCGACACGAACTCTTATTCATCCAGGGCAATCCCAATACGGATAGAGGTGACTTTATTTAACCATCTCAACCTCGAAAAAAAGGAATGCAAAGCTGTTGAGTCTCCACTTAGACCACCAGTTGGGTCCATTGTGTCGCAAGACGTTACTGTAAAAGTATTTGTGTGTGAGACGTACCACCACTCTTCTGGAGGCTGATACATTCTTGGTGTCAGATTTCTTTAACTCTTTAGACAAAACAATTTTATTTGTTTTGTAAAATACATCGTCTATTGAACAGAACCTACGTTCCGGTTTCATCAGTCCAAGTACACATTCAATTTGTTGAAGTGATGTCTCAGGCAGTTCTGCTATAACATGGGACATAAACCTTTTTGTAGGAACTTGGATGTCCGAAAAGCTTTTCGTGGGATAAAGGGAAAAGGCAACAAAATCGTGGGAATTTCGAGAATCTAAGGAAAAACATTCAAACTACAACATTTTTGCTGAAATTTCATCAAAACACCTACAGCCTTATTTATAAACGTATTATAAAGAATGTATAAAATTATGCACGCTCAAAAATGCCTCTAAACGCATAAACCTTATTTATAAAAACAGAGCTTGTATAAGCTAAACGCGCTTGGACGTTGTTTAGAGCTTGTATAGAGGTGAAATAGTACCGAAGTGTCATTTTGACTTAAAAAATCTGTCACATTTTATTTTTAATGAAATCAAAAACAAATTGGATAGATTGTATCGACATTTTTATTTTCAATTTCAAAGATTCTACAAGTGACCTCGATAAGAAATATGCCCAGAAATGAGATATTTCGAACTGTTTTAAAAATTCGTTTTAATTTGCTAAGACTACCGTTTGTTAGAGTCCCAAAATCATTCTTTTTCTTTTTACTTTTCAATTTTTTAATTCCTTTTCCTATTTGTATTTGAATTTTGCATTTCTAATTTGCTGCTTAGTTTTTTTTTTATCTTTTCGGACAGATAAATGTAAAAGATTTCTCCTTTTCAGTACCTTTTTTGACGCAAGCCCTGTTTAGTACGATTATCAAGACACTGAATGTCAATAAAAAACAGCTCATGTAAATCGTATTTTATCAAAATTGTCTAGTACCAAAAAATAATCATAGTAATGTTTTTTTAATTGCGATTTTTATACCAAACGTTAGTTTAACTTGATTTTCTTTCTTTGCAATACAAATTTTACTTTTAAAAACTAGATTTTTACGCAAAATAGTATCGTGGATTTTTGAAAGGGATTTTGATAATTGTGAAAAGGAAAAAAAAAAGGGACAAATGATAATGATCAGCTTCGTGGTATAAATGAAGAGAGAGTGCTTACAACACTGGTTTCAGGTCACAGGTTTCATACATCTTTTGGATTGTCCTGAGTGGCTTAAGCTGATGGCTGGCTAAAACTGACACATTGTGATGGCTGTCGGGGAAGGAGTTATCCCTTACGCATTGTAACCCTTTCTACAAGTGCTGCAATTGATTATCTTCTTACTGTACTGATGCATACAAATCATCCTGAGCATTTGATAAAGTTCATTTTCTCGTCCCTTGATGTGCTATATAGCTCGTAGCTCGTCCTGGTTTTGGAAGAAGTACTTCCCACGGAACTCGTTTTTGGTGTTTTGCGTGTGACCATAGCGGCGACATGGCCAGTAAGCTGTGTGCTCAAGAACTTCTTTACCACTGCTTCTACCACCACTTCTTTAGCACACGCAGCTATGATGGTCCATCTGGCGTTCGCCTCTCTTGTGGCTTTGTTGATCACCTCAAGAGTCATTATACAAGGCGGGACATTCAAAAAGGGATCTTTTTTCGAAAAATCTTCCAAACCTTTGCCTTATTCAATACACTTTTGCGGGATAGAACAAAATTCTCCAATTGAGTTTATTATTTCAAAGTCACACACAATCTCATGTGGTTCGAACCATCTGAAGGTTTATATGGCGCTGCCTGCAACCGTTTTCGTAAATCAGGGCACTCATCCCGTCACTTCTCAGACGATTATCGTCGAAACGCAAGATCAAAGTTGATATACGGAATCTGCCCCCAGGTTTGTAGAGGTGCTTCAGCCAATATGATGGCACCTACTACCTACCTAGTGCTTTTCTTGGGCAGGAATGCATTGGCCCCTTAACACCAACTTTGTAACTTATTCATCTTTGGTTGGGTTGACCGCTTCAGAACTGTAGGCCACCAGAAGTGGCCGTTTATAGGCTTAACCATCAAGTGTATAGTTTTATATACTTCCAGGCTTCCGAAAGACACGCTCGGTGACATAAAGTGTCCATTAAGTGTTCTATCAAGGACAATGCCCAGATCTTGTCAGCTGATTAAAAAGATCTTTTTCTGGTTCGGTTTCGTATAAGATAAAGCTGTAAGAAGAACCTTTAAGCAGAGACGATTTGGGAAAAGTCCCTTACTTCCTCCAAGTTACCTCTGTCTTTTGATATTCTGTTGTATCTGGCGACCTTGGGCCCCTAATTATTTTTATCCTCGCCCTCTTAAACCTATTTAACCCTTTAAGTCGCTTCGGTCCCTATACATGCGAGCGCACCAGTGACAGATTGCTGTTATGCCACTATCGTCGCAGTACGCAAGTCTGCGAAACTAAGTGTACTTTGTCAGTTGTCCGATGGGATGCACTCAATTTTCACGAACGAAGCTTTAGAAGTCGCATGACGGTCCTCAGCATTTTCCAAATTAGTCCACGACATGAAAATCGTTACTGGTTCCGATGGACAAATTTCATAGGCATGCCAAATCTAGGCACGACCTTGTCCCCGTCAATGGCGTCTTCGAAATCGATCAGTTTCGGTCCTCATAAGTTTTAACAAAGATCTGCGTCTAAAGTGTGCAAAAGGTTATCGACGGTGGACATTCACTGACAAAAAAATATAATTGTGTCAACTATACCTACTTACGAACCTCTTTAGGAAGGGTCTTGGAATTCTAAGACAACAATTTGCATTCCCTATAATGGTTTCAAAAGATGCACTAGTTTACTACCTTTCAATTAAGAGTAACCGCTGCTCCTAAGTGCAGATTTTGCAACCATAAATCATGTGCTCACAATTGCCGCTGATGACACATTCAACTTCCCTTCGAGTCGTGTCATATATTCAAAACCATTCTTCAATAGCCCCCTCTCGAGGTATCGCCCAAAAGTCGTTCGAATTTTATTCATGAATTTCAAACTGACAACAACTGCGAGAGAGAGAGAGGATGGTGAAATCAAATTCACCAAAAAAAACCCATAATAAAACCAGCAACCATCTACCGAGTGACGACAAATCGACAAAGGAATGATATAAAACATCTCACGGATGTCGCGTTCTATTGTCGCAAGAAACGCGAGAAGAATAAATCATATCCACACCGATAGCGAGACATCCATATATGCATGATGATGTGATTTCATGCAAAACGCAGCCAGTCACCTCGTGCACCTTGCCCAACAGTGCATATTATGGTAATTGAGAAAGTGAGCTGGAATCGGATCATCGGGATTGGATTTCCTACAGCGGCGAGAGCACCGCCAGCCATAATCTTCTGGACAATGGACAGAATCTCTGAGTCTGTCCCGACGCAATGGCCACAGATGATTCATTTCGCTGAACACCGACGACACGGTGACAAACTTGACAATGTCTCGCCCGAGTTGATTGAGTGAATGGCCGACCTCAGAGAAGTGTCATTTACCGACGAGTTTACGCATAACGCCACCATTGTCTGCGCGGAGGCACCCAGACCTCCTCATATTACTGAAGATGCGCAGGCAGTCTTCTTTTTGCTTTTCTTGTTTTTTGTGGCTTGCGAAAACATTACAAAAGATCAGTCAGCTCAAGCAGGATGTGGTCGGGGTATGCTTAACGACTCTGGATAAAAGAGCAGAGGAAACTGCTCACGCCGATGAATTGTGTTCAATGGGATCTCTTGGGATTGGGTGGCGGGAAAATATGTAATCAATCATCTAAAGTGCACTAGTTTGTGGGACCTCCTTGTACGGCACAATACTGAATCTCTGAACATTGGACAGGCACAGGCAGCGGCAGCTTAGGTGATTGCGAATGCAATGAGAAAATATTGGGAGGTGTGATCGGCAGGAGAAACAATTATTTCCGCATTGGCGGGGGAACATGATTTATGACAGAATTTAAGCGTTATGAGGAATACGCTTCACTTTGGTGCGACAAGACTTGAGGCCATTACCAAAGTTAGCTGAAATGAGAAATTGCCTTTTTTAGCGTTTGACCCAATTGGCTGTATGGCTTCGCCGATCCTCGGTTGAGTTACCTCAAAGCTCGAACGTCGGTGGAGAAAAGGGAGTTCTAAATGAGGTCCTGCAGATGATTTCGATTTCGGCTGTTTTAGAATGCGAAACGAAAATGGGTGTAAAAAACACTTTTGTTTCATTTTCGCTTCAAGATCAAACACCAATATTCAGCATATATTACAACCTTTGAGGGATTAATGGCTGTTACGAGCTGGCGTGTGAACTAATTCCCTTGTTTGTTGAAACTGTGAGAAGGATATATAGGCTTTGTCGTTATTTGCCACACCCACTTGTTGGAAGAGTTTCTTTTTTTCCAAGAATGAATTTGTTTCTGAAATCACTGCCTGTAACTTTTCATTATTCAAATCATTTGTAAGCAACATAAAAGAAAAAAAAAACACGTTAGGGAGATGGGACTACGGTCCCAAATTAAACTACATAATTGGGCATTACCGATAAACATTTTTAGTTTCGACCTTAAATTTTAGTAGCTCACCGTGGCTATACTGTTCATATACAAATTTTGCAATCGTGAGCTTCCGTAAATTTAAAGTCGAGGCTAAAATTTGTTAAGTCGAAGAAATATTAGCAACGATTGTTGTTGATCCTGAGCGCACTCCCTGAGACTTAAATTTTCGATGAAATGCCTGCCTCCTGCCAATGGAATCCATCAAAGAATTTTTCACAGCTCTCTGAGCTGTTGGCCTATTTTTGTGGAGAAATGCAAAGATGGCTGGATAAGTTTAACGAAAATGTATATATGATTAGTAAAAAAAACTATTCACAAATAAAATGTTTGGAATCGAATTTAGGTCACAGGGAGTTCTCAAGCTAAATTCGCTGCCACTGGGATAAAATTCTCTGTTTCGAATTCGACAGCAATACATTTTCTTTAGTTGCTACAAGAAAAACGGTTTTTAACTGCGATTTTATTTATTTAATATTTTTTTAAACATTCGATTTATGACAACAAAGAAATTTTAAGAAAGAATTTTAATTGGTAAATCACTGCATGCGATGAGCATTAAAGGTCTGTCGAAAATAAATTTAAACAAAATTGGTCTAGTGGATTCGGACGGACAAAAGCGAACCTAATAAGTTTCAGTTTTCCCCTTTGGGTACGGAACTTTAAAAACAATTTAAACCGATAGAAAATATTTAAAATATTATTCTTGTCTTCCATTTTCGGTGACTACCCTTTCTGTATAATGAAAAAGAGGCATTTTCCTCTATGATTTATTGCTAAATACGAAACATAGGAATGTTCTGTTTCCGCGTGTTTCCTAATAAGTTTTGATGTTTAAAGATAAAATGCAAGCATAGAATAATCATTTTTAACGTAACGTCAAGATTTATTTACTGAACAATTTTTTTTCCTTCTGATTTTATTTAACTGTGGCATTTAGAAAATCGTTGGTAATATGTTCGCATAACGTCTTGAAGATAACATCTGTCATTTGGTGCCGATTGTTAGCTCGACATGACGTGCTCTTTCCAGAGCATTTTCTGTCACTTCTCTTTGAATTTCTGGTTCCAGCGACATCATTTCTTGTCGGAGTGTTTTGGACGAGCTGTTGGTTTTTCAGTTGTTTCAATTCAGTAACTGCCGTAAAATTCGTTGCAAAGATCGCCTATACACCTCCAACTTCTAAAAACGTCTCCTTGATGACGTTTTTTGGAGCTTTCCTTAATACTTGCTTGCAATGTTCACTTCCATGCATAAAATGCGTAAAATCAAAGACAGCCCCTTGTTGCTGAAAACGCTGACCCAATCGTTAAATTGTCGATGCACTGGGCTCACTTCGAAAATGAGAGAAATTTCAATATGATCTTTGTTCCTGAACACGAAAATTCAAAATAAAATGAAACAACTTTCTGTTCTATGTTATTTTCAATGTTAATTCTCAAAAACAAGTGAACAAAAAAATAATTCAATAATGAAATCATAACGCGTGCTCAAGCAAAAGCTTTTCGCTGTCAATATGGCTTTTTCTCTTTTGACAGCTGACAGACAGATATGCGCGAATAATGAGGAATAACAACAGCTGTCATTGACGGTGTATACATTTACATTGGTTTAAACGCGCTGGCTCAATTTGACACGTTTATGTAATAACTACGTATACCCAAAAATTTATCCAACCAAAGCTGACGTCTATAAAAAATGTGCTGTCAATTGTCAAATTGAAAAGAGCAATTCTAATTGTACAGCTCAAAACTAAACATGTAAACACAATTAATTTGTAATTGACATGTCCGCACAGACCTTTACCAACATTAGCCGCGTTCCACTGACAGCTGACAGATGTAATAGTGGGTATTACTAGATGGAGCAACAAAGCCGACTATATAGCTCTAGCATCAGCGAATCAAAAGTGAAACTTAATTTTTGTTTATGTGCTTTTCTTTTTTACTCCAAATATAAATCAATTGCTCATGAGGTAATTAAACTATTATTTCAGCTTATTACGATTTTTGCCGATGAACTTCACCCCCCCCCCCCCCCCCCCCCCCCCCCCCGCTCTTTTTTTTGTTTTGTCTGTCCAAATTGACAGACTTTTAATAGAATTTCGTTTTTTTTTTCTCTGAAGCTGGCAATTTCGCGCTGGACTAAGAAATTTTTATTCAAAATCTGCTCTGTTCACGTCATTGAATATATCTCCAATGTGAGGCTAAATCCAGAGTGCCGAGGCCGAGGGCGCCTGATATCTAAACTCACCCTTAGCGATTTTAATTTTTTCAAAGTAAAATTTTCGGTCTCTTTTCGCATTGCAGGGACTGACTTTGGTGTACTTAATTCTTCTCTTACCGGGAGAAACCCCAACACTTTTGTAATGGTCAGAACAAGAAAGCAAGCACAACAGGATAGAAATTAAACTTGAACTGTTCATTTTTTGCGCTTAAAATGGTTCCTAGAAAAAATGGGAGCGGAACTTTCTTTTTCATTTCAAGTTTAGTTGAAAAAATGCCATCAACCGTCGTAGGAGTAGCACACACCAATTTTATTGGCGAAAAGATCGATTCGACAGCGATCCTCACCTGACTTCAGCTTCTGAGAAGTCAAAACGGATATCGGGCCCAACCGATAAGCCACTCCATTTAGCTCGGTACTTGACTCTCACTGTGCTCTCACAAGAGGCAAGGTTGGCTTCTACTGCTTTCATTTATTTCTACGTCTTACCATCAGAGTAGACCGATTTGACGCTTTTTGAACAGGTCGATGTTGCTCTATAGCTCATAGCGTTTGCTGTTAAATTTTTGTCGGCGAGAACACTTCAAAGCAAAACACCATCACTCGAACAAGTTTGCGTTCAAAAACTACCCTCCGCCCCCAGCCAGAGTTCATACCTTTGGACAAAGCTGTATTGACGAGGGTATACGAGCACAGAGCCTACATAGGGTTCTTTGAAAAGACTCTAATCCTTAATCGCGTTCTTAGGTCGAAAAAATAGCGATTGGCGATGGTGATTTTTTTAACTTTCTCCATTACGTAGTAAGAGAAAGATAATGTATTCGTACAAAATTTCGAACTCGAGATGTTAATCAATTCTGACATTAGGATGATAGGCGAACTCAAAATAGTGGGTCGCAAAATTCTGTCCGTCTGTCTGTCTGTCTGTCTGTATCTCCCGAGGCCTACAGCCTAAGCGGCTGAACGGATTACGTTCAAACTTCGGATTTAAAGTTTGGGGGCTTACAGATCGGGGCCGTTTTTTTTTTTGCATGGTAACCTCGATATTAATGGTACTTCTCATACAAAATAGTCATACCAGTTTGATTTGTTCGAAAACGGCTCTATCGATTTCCAAAATTGATATGTAAGCTTAAGTGGGTGAAGTTAACATAACTGCGTACTCAGTTTTTAACTCAAAAATCGAATTACGCTACTTTTGAAATTTGGACATATTTCGAAAACGGTCCATAATGGTAACCAAAATTAATTTCGAACGTAAAATGGCCATTTATAACTTAATGGCAAACTCAGTTTTTCTCTGTATTATCGTAAAATGAATTTTTGAAAAAAGTCATTTTTGGAAAATGTTGTTTCCTTTAGTTTACTAGAAAACGGCAAAAGCGATTTTGACCAAATTGCAAACATAGAGTAAATTTGATGTTTCCAAAATTATTGCGTCCTTAATTTTCAATGCGAATCACCGAAAACACTAAACTCCTCATATCTCGAAAACCCCATTTTCGATTTCGATAAAGCTTTAAAATCCAAGTAATGCTTACATCTCGAACAATAGCTTGTTCTCGGTTTTCAGCTAAATAAATAGTTAAGCAATAGTATTTGTCAAACTAAACATTTGCAATATTTATCACTTTTTTTTCTGCCAAATTTTACAAAAACCACTCTAACGATTTTGACCAAAATACATAAGATAATAAAAGTATTCTAAATAAGATCCCGTACTTAGTTTTTCTCAACAAATTCAAACAATTTCTTAAATTTTTCTCAAAAATGACTTCCCAAACTCCGATCTGTATTCAAAATATTTCTGTATAATTTTGAAATAATAACAATGCCCCAACTTCCAATGAAAATCCAATAACAGCTACGTAAAACTTAAAATTTTTTTCAACCATATATTGAATATGCACCCTAAAAATATTTCCAACTACTTGCAGCTTACACAATCAGCAACTCCCACTTCATTTACATTAAAACTTTACGTTACGTTCGATCCAGTCGTGCACTTTATTTCTTTTTATACGTGGAGCTTACAATTTATGGCAACTCACATGACGGTGCACAACCTTCCGTAATCCATTTTTGAAGTAAATGGGGCTTCTGACGACTTCTGCAGGAAGCTGAAACTTGATATTTCCCCTAAAGCTGTTATTTGTAAATGCTTTTGTATGCGGTCAATGAAAATATGATGATTATTCATATAGACTTCTGGGGTTTGAATATCTAGTCGGCTGTGGGCGTACCTGTACCTGCAGGCCCTATCTGGGTACCGCACAAATATTACATTACGAACCGAAATTCATTTTGCCCCGTCCGACAATTCAGTATTCCCCGGCGTTTCAAATCTACCGCATCAAGCTGTTTGCGGTAGTCCACTCATTCGCACAGAAGCGGCCATCATTTGATACCAAAAAATGGCCATCGGTCACATGTCTATGTTGCCCATTTGCCGCGCGCCTTTACCCAATTAATACAGAAGACATTGACAGAATTAAAAGAAAATCTTGGACACTAAATGAGCACTTGTGATAGCCTCTATCGTAAACCGCTTTAGTTTAACTTTTACTGTGTGATAGCAATCGGGAAAAAGGATCAAAACCCCATTAACCATTGTAAATACCACCGTCTATTGTGTAGACATTTCCACCGATAAAGATAGCCAAAGGACCTCATCCTAACGATGCGCCTTACTTGGCGATGTACTTGCCACGATATCCATATCTGTGCTCGTTTAATTATTAATTAGCTTTATATATTCGCCTGCGTGTTGTACGCGCGCGCGCACTCATTGCGCGCCAAAGACAACGGCTATACGACGACAACAACGAGGACAACGATGGTGATCTTTGGCGAGCATGTTACCCCTCTGCCGTGGCTGCGGCTGCGAGATAAAATCGTCTTTTAACGTCAGCTAATAAAATTGTAAATAAATCATCGGACCTTGTAAGACGCCAGCGATTTGTTTTGAGCGCGCAGCAACTTCTACCGATTCTGTTTCATTATGTTGCGGTTGCCCCAGCCCGACGCGACGCACGGTTATTTGTTTTGTTTTACCGTTTAAGGTTGTATGCTATGTTAATTGCGAGTCCTCGCACTCGAATGCGTGTCTTCTGCATGCTGTGCCTAGCGGTGCCATTGCCCATTGCCATTGCGACGACACAAAAACAAGTTTCGGCGATGTTACGTAACGTTGCACAGATCCTATCGCTATCACCCGTTAAGCGATCGAAATAACTGCTCAGGCTGGAGCCCGGATGTGGAACACCTACAAGCATCTCCGCGCCTCCAATCGGATTATTATGATTTTTCTGCTCTGTCAGCCGAACTGTCAAACTGAATGACAGCGTCGAAAGATAGTCACAGATTTAATTAAAATTCCTCTCACTGCCAGAGTCGTCGTAGGTACGAGTGCATCTGCTATCCTAGTCCACTGATGGCCATGATGTGCGCTGACTTCGTGGAAGTGTTGATCGTCGTCAAGCACTCAAGTGGTCATTGCGTGTAGGTAGCGGCAGTAGGATCGCCTCAAGATCGACCTTCTGCTGGACTGCATCTGCAATCTAACTTTGGCCGCAACCGAGCAGTGCAACTCGGATTGCAAAATTACCTGGATTTGAGTGCATGTAAACACTGCCGTCAACTTATAAACTGCCGCAACCTGCACAGTCCTCACTGTATATGTATATGATTGACTCTTCGCGCAGAGGCAGCCTGCACTAATGTAAGGCTACCCGGCTACCGCCAATTTATCCTGTTCTTGATGGATGGCCCGCAGGGTTTTCGTTTGTTTTTTACTTTAATTTTAGGTTAGATGTCGTGGTGTTGGTGCTTACCCTTTGGTTTAGGTCTTCTCTTTTGGCCGAAGAAACGGACAAGGAAATTCTGTTCGCATTACTGTAATTAGTTTCGAAGCACGGCCAGGAGATGGATGCTACTTTATTCAGCAGCAAGCAGGGGAGAGACTTCTGTGTGGAGAAATGTTGCTTCGTGTAATCAAGGAAATTCCATAACACCTTGCAATTACGCGATGAAACGTGATCAATTCGATTGACTTGGCTCCCAACAAAGTATGTGCATTAGAGTATCAGCTGTGAAGTAAGGGTTTGGGTCGCGCGGAATAGGCCTCCCTGTTTTGGGAAACTATCTTCAATTGGTTAGAAATAACCCGAAAAAAAAACCCAAAACTCCATCTTAAGGTTTTTTTTTCCTCTGCGTCATCTCTTGCGAAAATCTGAAAAACACCCGAGAGTATAAGTGCGATAAAAGAGCTTCTGAATGAGCCGTTTTGACTCGGCATAAAAGTGTAGATCCCTCCCATTCGTCCCCAAACTAAAAAAAAAACTCACACAAAACGAATGATTGTGAAAAGCTAGGCCTAGGGCCCCTATGGACCCGTTGCGCAAAACTATTTACGTATTTTTTTAGGAATAACTCAACGATATTTGTTTTCCCAGTGGTGCTCCAATTTCTTGTTCAGTGAATAAAACTGTATCAAACACTTGTTTTTTACATAAAACTTAGTGACTAGTTAGAGAGCTTTTATTTGCTTCTTTAATTGTTATTATTTAAATTAAAAAACTTATCTACCTATATCACTTAAGATTGCAGTAGCGTTCAAAGATTAAAAGTATCTTTAGAATCGATTAAGAAGTTCCAGAGGTTAACCCCGACAAACTTTTTGCCTCTTTAGAAAGCGAGTTTCGAGAAAGTTTCAAAACTTTGAGAGATATTTTCGAGTTCTATTTCTGTATCTGCCCTTAGGTTATTGTAAGTTGTAGTCCTTCAGAAATGTGGACAATTGCCCTCAGGAAGCAAGCTTAGACGTTTTCTTATCTTGTACCTAGAGGGATTTTGAAAAGGAGATGTTCTTACGGTTGACAGGTGTAGGGGAGAGCTAGAAATAACACTGTCGACTTAATTTGATTCCTCCTAAGATTTTTCAAATGAGTCAGTCAAACAAATTTTAAAACAAACGGCGATGTTAAAGCTACGAAACTCAAACTATCGGCTTTTTAAAAAAAAAAAGAGGGGGTGCGCTATAAAAATAATTTAAAAGTGTTATGACTTAAAAATGTTAAACTTGTGTTTTTAAGAAAATTTAGACGAAATAGCTGATAAAAAGAAAAAAATTGCAATTCACTTTTCGGAAATGTTAAAGACAATCACATCTTTTGCTTCGCCTTTTTGATTTCGTCTTGGCTACTTTTGTGGCTTCTTTTTTTAGTTTGTTCCTTAAGAAACGCTGGTTGCTCTGGAGTATCGGTTAAAATATTATTATTCTCCTATCACCGTGAACCCACCAAAGTTTGGCTTGGTTTTTGTTCCTGGCGCTGAGTCTTGCAGTGCAGAACTGACTTAGAGACAATGCGCAATACCAATAACAAATTTTAGTCTCGACTCTAAATTTACGGAAACTCTCAATTGCGAAATTTGTATGTTAAATACAGCCACTGTGAACTACGAAAATTAGGAGTCAAAACTAAAACTGTTAATAGGTAAGGCCCAATAATAATAAAGGTTTTGCAGCTGTTTGACTGTCCTTAAATATGCAGATGCTCTCTCCTTTAACACCAGAGCTGTATATAAAGTTTGGGAACTCTTTTATGAAATGGAAGTCTGCCCTTAAAAACTGAGACTTTTCCTGCACTCGTGTCCATTTTGAAGCTATATCCCTGTACCAGTTAAGGCCTTTTTTGCAAATAAGTTGGTTATTGCTAACCCATGCTTCTCTGTTAGTGATCTCCGTAGTGATCCAAAATATCTTTGGGAAGGTCTGTGACCTATCAAGTTCCATAGAGGCTTTGAAAGCAGAATCAGCAGTTCTGGATGCCCGCTAATGCTTGTCTCTTTCGTTTGTGCCATTCTTGCTGAGCTGTGAATTGACACACTTCTGATATATGCGTGGAGGTGTGTTGCTTCCTTAAGATGTCTATATGAGTGTGAAATCTTTTCATTTTTTTTCACTGAAATGGAGGCCTTTTGAGTGACTTTGTTCCACCACACTAAGGAAGCTTTTGTTATGATGGGCCTCATCATCTGAATCCAGTGGGTGCTTTTTAGTGAGATCTCCTAGATTCAAAAGCATTATTGATTTTTCTGTTGATTTAGGAGTTCAAATGTAGCCTTTTGTGCATAATCACTGACAGATATTTGACTTCTGCGGAGTACCCAATGACTGCGTCGTTGAATTTGAATTTCGATCCAAGTTTAAAAATCTATTCTTTGCAAAGGGAACTTTACAGGCGGGATTCATTTTTGCGCAATTTCGGTATGGCTTAGGAGCCCTTCGGATGACGGGCATGACTTCGTTTCGCCCTCAGGATGATGACTAAGCCGTCGGTATATCCAACTATGCTTAAACCTGGATTGCTTGACCTTGAAGCAGGTTATCGATAACCAAAGACAAAAAAGTACGCCTGTTACCGGTATACTGAAGTTAGCCCTGATGAAGCAGTTTTTTCCGGCTTTTTGGCTTCGCTTTGGTCCACTTATACTTGTATGATGTTCTCTGTTTTTGTGATGCAAATGCATTTGATATAGATTCATATCCAGTTCGTCAAAAGCCTCCTCTTTGTCAAGAAATTACAACCTCAGTAAGTGCTTTGATTTGTGCTGTTAGCCTTAAGAGAGCACCTTCGTTGAATTTACCTTTCTGACAAGTATTTGGACAGGAGTACCGAGGTATGCTATGCATAAATTAAGCATTCTCTCTACGTTGAGCATTGTTTTCATTTTTCATTTTGAGAGAAATGGTGGGCTGAGTTTCCAAATTTCCTCCTAAATACCTGCCTATTCATTAAGCAAGCATTATCTTCTGACAAACCACACCAACGCTCATATGAAAATTGAATTCAGGTATTCAGACCTCGGCGACAAAAGCTATAAAGCCCAAAACATGTTTAAGGTGTAATTCCAAATCCAACTAAGCCTAGCATTGATGTCCCTTTTAATTTTTGAATCAAAAATGTTTACCCTACAAAAGGAATCCTCATAAACATTTTCCAATTCTTACTTTTTAATGGTGAAATTAGTGGGCCTAAAATCCATTAAACCACACATACCTACCCCGGCGGACACGAAGCATGTAATCTCCCCGAACTCGTACGTTTTATAGCCCAATTCCACTGTAAATTTTTAAACATAATCTTCTCCGCTGTGAACACTACTTGACAGCCAAAGTGCCCAAAACAAATATAAAACGAATCGGAATAATTCAAAAACTTTTTCTCTCGATTTTAACATCAAAAGGCGAACAAATTTTGACACTCACCTGAGTGTTTTTAATCAGAAATCGGTCTTAACGCTGCTGGCCAAAGCAAATATGACAGGGCGCACTTGGGAATGTCAGTGGGCCCCGCGGTTAGATAAACACACAACATCGGCCGGGATTACTTTTAAGCTGATAATTCAATAGGCGCGTTTTGTAATTGCGCTCTCGCAACACAATGTCAAGTTATAATGACCGACATTTGTGCGGACTGCGGAGCGGATGAAAAGATGGAAAGAAAAAATCGAAACACTCTCGTGGGAGGAAACGCTACTCAAAACTCAACTCACACACCGACAAACGCAAAGCTGTTATTTCCTCCAAATTTCAGTTGGTCGGTTATCGCGGGGCCTACATCTTGTCAGGAAATTATTTCAATTTCAATTCCACCTTGGTTGTTATTTTTCTCGTTTTTAATTCACACCCGAAATACCTGAATTATTATAGTTTCCATCTTGTTGGTGTTTTCTTTCCGATGGCGAACGAACCGAAATTTGTCTGGCTATCTGAGAACAAGATGTCTCGCCAAGGTACGGTCGTATCGCTTCGTCAAATCAGTGATTGATCATTAAATTGCCTCATTCCGACAAATTGAAGAACACATTTCTGCCGTAATAAAACAAACAGAGCTAAAAAAACAGAAAACACTCTCGAGAGATAAATCAACATGGCATCGCATAAGCAACTTTACGACTCTTGTGCATTGTTGTGCAGAAAAACTGAAGGCAAAGAATGTTAAGATGTAACAACAACATGACAGCTATGGTGGTTTTTTTTTCTGTTAGGGTGCATCTTTGTCTCACACACAACTGGTTTTGTAGTTTTGATGTGTGCTCGTCGGCAGCCCCAACAGAGGTTCTGAAGGTCAGTAATTGCTTGGGCGCCCCCTTTCTCCAGACTGCGATGGTGTGCGGCTGCGATTTATGCTTGTTCCTGGAAGTTATTAAAATTAAAAGTGAAGGCGCGCAGAGAATCGACAAGAAATATTAACGAGTAGGTTTATCTATTTACCAGACAGATGAGTTCTAATGAGCTTATCCTGTCGGTGAGCGTGAGTTTCTGCTGAAAAGTCTGTGAGTGCGTAAAACGAATTGATAAATTGACCGGTTGTGCCGAGATTGATGAGAAGAACCTGTAAATCAACCAATTTAATATTGCCAAAGGGAGAGGACGCGTTTGAATGAATCTTGCATGCTGGAAGGCTTTCAGTGGCTTAGAGGCTCTAAGTAGTCTACAGGCTTTCAGTGGCTTTCAGTGTAAGTCCAAGAAAGGGGCTGATGGGAACAATCTCAATTGGCTTGGCTCAGTGTAGCTACCTGACCTCCTGTCCACTTGAGACATTTTTTAACCGCTTTGACATAGACCCATTCGACGTCGTCTTGGGTCACGTTGATAAAGCATCAGCCATGCATTTTCACTGGCGATTTCGAAACTAGCTTCAGAAAAATGTAGCTCAGCGGAATAGTTGGAATTAACTCCAATACCCATTTGTTTGGATGTAGCTTCGTTTTAAGGGCAGACTTAGCAAAGCGTAGACTTAGAAAGGCTCCGTTTCATAACATACGTCTTATTGGCGTCGATGACCCCTCCGTTGGTTGTAGAGACGAGGAGCTTTTCAAAGCCCAAAAATAAATAGACGGCGCAATAACTCCATATGTGACCCTAAACTTCTCACAACCATTTGTTTGAGCGAGTTTTCTTCGAACGATTGAAGGGGACCTAACACATATTATGAATATAAAGGCGTTCTCATGGACACGAAACTCTCGGAATTTTTTTTCAGACGTTCAGGGTCAGTAAAAAGATCCTTGTAAGGTGTATTTTGTGATATTCCGTAGGTCGAACTTGCTACCTTTCGGCCAGTGGTAAGAGCTCACTGTAACTACTCATCCAATAAAGCAGCGTTAAAACTTCAAAGCATGTAATCGTAGTAAACTGAGAGAGTCTTTGCTTATTGAATGTCCCTAGAGTTTTACTATTTAAAATACAGTAGACCAATGACATCACTAAACGTTGATGGACCTTTTGTAAGGAGTGGAGACAGTTTATTTAAACAATTGACTTCTTGCCATGCCATCAGCGTCGAACTTGTTTAGCTCAGTTCCTTTTGGGTAATACGGTTTCGCAGTCTTAATCCAAAAACTTCATCAATATCGCATTAGCAATAATTGCTTTCGATGGCTGATTTTTTTTTTTGAAACTGTTGAAGCAGAACGTTCGTCATCGTAAACATCATCATCATCAGCTTTATCGTCATCCACATGGTCAACATAATAACTTCCGATTTATAAAATTGTTTATTTGAATTTGTATATTTGAATCCGGAGTGTAAATTATACCATTCACCATATTTTTGTACTTTGCAAATTCGCCACATAATTCGAATTTTTAAATATAACGTAATGTCTCTCAGGCGAACACAAAACCTGTTATTTTCATATTGTATATAAACCCTGCATGAAATAAAGCTTTTAGAATTCGTTGTTAAACACCCTTCGAGGAAACTCTATTGTTTATATTCGCTCGCTTTCGCATTTCTTTGTCGCAACCGCAAAATGCATAAATTCGAACACTCGCATCCGTTTGACAAGTTGGTCATACGGAACAACCAGGATCTATCTAGCCCTTATTCGAAGGTCAACTAGAGGTCCCGAGGTTGACGGTCGGAAAAATCTTCGAACGTTCAGAAACAATAACTGCGCATGATCTTTAGTTAGGACAACTACCACCTAGCAAGTACTATAACGAAAGCTAAGATTTGAATCCGGTCTTTGGCACAATAAATCTGGCCTACCAGAAGAACCAGTGTTCTTAAGACTTTGAATTAACCTTTGCAACCTTTGAAATAAAGGGCGCCCACTTTAAGTGAGATCAGCAAACCTGTACCGGAATATATTTCGAAAATCCATCGCGAGAGAGAATAGGATAACCAAAAACTGTGCTACAGGTTTAAGGTTTTATTAATAACTCTTAACACTTTTGCGACAGGGCAAAAAATCATTGTCCGCACCCCCTCTTTGGAAGAATTATTTCCGCGCCAAGATCGAGGTCGATATTAAACTCAATTCAAACGAAGCCACAGTCAGATAGGATAACTCTAAGCTCTCAAAGGTTGTATCTGTTGCATATTACTCGAAGGTCGAAGCTTTATATGAGCCTCTATGGTCCAAGGTCTATTGGCATATAGGCTTAAATCAATTTCATTCTCAAACAAAACCCATTTATTATAAGGCTTTACTTCTCAGAGGTCGGAAAAAATACCTTAGGTTGCTCTGCTACTCGAACTATTCGTCTAAGTTTGGCTCTCGAAACGGATTAGATCACTTTGTCATTACATTTGTAACGCCAAGAAGGAGTCACCGGAGATCTGAATCGATTTAGCCATGTCCGTCTGTCTGTCTGTCTGTCTGAAAGCACGATAGCGCCCAAAGGAATTGACATATGCAAATGAAATTTTGTAAGACGGCTTATTTTTATTGTCGTCAAGTTGATATTAAAAGTGGGCTATGTCGGTCAAGTAGTTCTGGTACCTCCCATACAAAATCAATAACAGACCCATGTGTCCCTCTGTCTGTTGAAAACACGATAGCGCCCAAAGGAATTGACATAGGCGAATGAAATTTGGTGAAAGGACTTCTTTTTATCGTCGTCAGGTTGGTATTGAAAATGGGCTATGTCGGTCAAGTAGTTCTGGTACCTCCCATTCAAAACCAATATTAGAGCCATGTGTCTCTCTGTCTGTTGTTTAATGTAATTACGTACTACCTCACATGCCTAAAACTTTGCATGACTTGTAAGCACTGGAGGGTATCAAAGCATCGGCCAGGCCGATGATAACACTTTTACTTGTTTTTTTTTTTAATTTTCGTTTTCAAGAGAATTACTCGCCCAAAGTCTTTTTACTTCCTCAGCATCGTTTGAATGAGTTTTCAAATCACAATTAACTCTTGTATTAAAGCTGTGTGCGGATTTAGTTACGAGCACGTGAGACCTAGCCTTCTATGAACCACAGTAGAAATTTGGTCATTCTATACCGCATTAATGAAATAAAACCGGCAGCTCCTGCAAGAAGTGGTCTTTTATTCTTTTTATTGCCTTCTGAAATAGGCTTAAAAGCTTTTGACGAATTTTTACATGCAAGCTCTAGAACAGTGTTTGAAGCTTCGACGAGTGTGAATTACCACTCCAATTTTCTAATAAACGCTTGAATCTGGAATACGGTCATCCTACTCTATAAATTATCGTTTTCTAAACCTTTCAACCTTGTAAAAAGCTCTGTTTCCGTTTTATTATCTGCAAATGGATTGGCGCTTGCTATAGCTATCTTCGTTAAGTTGCAGCTGCCTCGTTATAACTCCAAATTTTCTACCATTTTTGCCATAATGTCGTCCTCAAAGTCTATTATACTTAAGGTTCTCCTGAAATCTTTCGAAGCAAAATTTCGTTATACGTAATGTTCAACAGCAGGCGGCCTTAAACGAGTCTTGTTCTATACCGCCAGTAACTTATTGCTCTTTTATTTTCTCAAAAGCTTCATTGAGGAGGTTTCTATTAGCAAAGAAATTCTTTGTTATTTTACAAAAATAGCTCAGAATTTTGATCTGGTCGATAGTACTCAAGCTGCCCTCCCAGTTCTAAGAAAATTTTATCGCGCAGTATTTTTTATCGCCATTCTTGCGCTTATAGTGACTTGGGCTCTCGTTATTACCGCGTTAATTTGATGACGCCTGCTGTTCATCTTGTTTTGCGAAAATTATGCTGTTCCAGAGAGAGTCCCACTGCCGTTTTAATTGGTGTTCAATTCTAAATTTAAGGGTTTTAAAAGTAGTTTCTAATAAACAGATTAGTGAAGTGTGGAGTTTAGGTTTCCATTTCTCTTTCAGTCCTCGCGCGCTCAAAGGACTTGGCAGCTACCTTCCGAACATCTGGGCAAATATGTCAAATCTTCTTTTAAGCGCGATTTTAAGGGCTCTCTTAGAATACCGTGCAGAAACTGCTAAAAGTCAAAGCCTCGTGCACTAAATCAATTACTCCACATGCATTTGTAGCTGTAGCATCGACATTTCCGGGAATGTATATAGTTATAGGTACATACATGCAACAGCGGATGCCTTCGGCAACTGACAAAGAATGTTCGCTGTAGGTATAACAATTCTACGAAACAAGTTCCGCAAATTAAAATGCTAACTTCCAGAGAACCTCTTGCCCCAAGGGTCAAACAAAATATTAAACGTCAAAACAATATTTTCTGTTTTTGTACATGCAGTTGGCCGCTATCGAGTCGACCAACTAGCGTGCTATCACGCAACATTCGGAATTTATGCCTGTTTTTGTTACCAATTAAAAGTACCTATGTCTGCGCGTTTTTTCGCCCATCCAAGGAACACCATCAATTATTATGAGATCAATTTGCATCTACAGAGGGCAACTGTATACAGGAAGAACAACAAGGAAGATACAGCGCAGTCCACATTGAGTTGTCAGTGTGCGTCCACGCCCCGATTCTCAACTATTTGGATTTGGAAATGGCTAAGTGCGCACTCATTACCCGGGCCTATTAGGCGATTGTAGAATTCGAATAATGCCATCCTTGAATGAATACTCGGCGGCAGTTACTTAAGTTTAATATCTTTCGGGTATGGCTGCGCCTTGGGTTGAGCGGAGCGAAGAAGTCATCCATTTGATGGGGGATCTCGCTTTCGTTGTTGCGTATTCTCGGTCGTGCCATAAAGTTCGCAATTTATGTTGAGATACTTAATTGAACCTGCAGCATGCTGTATGTGCAGTTGCTGCAGGAACAAACTCTCAATAGGTCCGGTTACTGTGCATAGTTGCTGGAGTAGTTTTCCAATTTTACTGTCAATTTATGGTCTTTGATACGCGGGGTGCATTTACGATCATAGCCGTGGATCGTATCAATAAATGGATGCCAAGTCGTGGCATAAAATTGCCCAGGGAGTTCGACGGCTAATAGTTAGATCAACATGTTAAGGGAGTTTATGATGTTTCAAACATTACCGGCGAATGTGAAATGCCCGTGTAATATGCTAAAGTTATTAGAGTTCAAATGGAAAATGTTTGTATAATTAATTTGTGTGCTTTAAATATAAATGCAAATATCTGTTAACTGCATATGGCGATAGTTGAACAAAATCTCACACAAATTCCTGGAGTGAGTCGATGCGATCTTGCAGTCAGGAAGTACCTTTTTATGACCGCACACAGGAAATTTGAAAATGAAGTATTTTTTTAATAGATCTACTTCTATATTATAAGGCGGGGCAGTTTTAGTTTGAGTGATGACAACAGAATCTCTTGCATATTGTAATAGCACTGGTTGACCGTTATTCTGTATTGACGTACAGGGTTCGGACTTTACTCCTATCGGAGTAGATCTACTTCGCTTTTCGCAACATCTCTTAAACCTACTTCGTCAGTCCGCTTGGTTAACAAACTACTTCGATTTTTTTCCATAGATCAGTCGGAGAATAATAATGTGGCAGCACTGATTATCAATGATTTGATTTTTGAAATAAACTGAAAACTCGCAGGTTTTCTCTTTCACGCTACTCAGCAAAAGTTCGTCTTTCTCTTGTGTTGTTTTTTTCTTATTTGGTTTGCCGACGAGTAAAAAGATTAGAAAAGAAAAAGAATGGCAGGATGTTATGTAATTGCCTTTAAATTGGCAAAAGCGAATCAAGTCCGTCCACAGCACATGCAATATGCAAACACTTCTTAAAACATAAAAGTTGTTTTTGTTTTTCAAAGACTTACTAAAGTTTTGGGTATTGAACATAAAAATACTGTCGAAGAATTCATGTTTAAGAATTTAATAGAGTACATGTTAACCTTAGCTATTTTACCGCACAGTAGTGCAGCGGCCGAAAGAAAATTCTCCGAAATGAATTTAGTAAAAAACAAATTCCGAAATAGATTAAATGTAAAACAGTTGAAAATCTCATTTTCTGAAGATGTTTATTGAAAATCGGAAAGATGTTTATGTTCCACCACTTAATTTAATAATTTTTTAAAACAATATTAATTTTTTTGATGGTAAATTTGCTTTAAATACATAATTTTTAACTCTTATTTAAATTATAAATCATGTTTTCGCTATATAAAAAAAATTATTAAAAAAATGCAATGGATTTTAAAATATTAAAAAACCAAATGTAAATGTACATATATATTTATTTTTTGTCTTAGTAAATGTGTAATTTTTGTTCCCCTCAATTTTATTTTCTGTTAAAGTAGGTACTTTTTTTTGAAAAATAAAAAAAAAATCATTTATAAATTTAAAAATCTACATCAAAAAATGTTGTTCTACTTCGCTTTTTCTTTACATCTACTTCGAAATACGATTTCAAAAGACCGAACCCTGCATGTGCATCTTTGGAGATGAGAATTCATGGAAAATCCACGAGTACCTTTAAAAATTCTTGGTAAAGTTGCAACGAGAGTGTAAGAGGGAAATAACTTCACATAAAAAAAGGGAATTTATTTCCTACTCGAAGTGAAGTTGTTTCCCATATGGAATTATTGCAGGTGAAGTTATTTTGCTTGCAGCTACATCTGCACATAATATTTCTCAACGTATATTCGACCGCTCATAACTCAAGAACCGCTGCTCTAATAAACACATTTTTCATAGTTCAAAAATATTCTCTAGCACCAAATCTTACTTAATATTTTGTTACAGCTCGAAAATACCTTTGTGGAAAAAAATAAGATGGATTTAACTTGACTATAGAGCGATACCCTTAATAAATAATAATTAAAGGCCTTGAAAAGACATCAAACTCATTTTGGTTGGTTCGTAATTCATTCAAGCTGTAAATCATTTTTCTGCTCCATCCCGAAACTGAGCTACACTAAAACCAATTTCGATCCTCTTTAAATAAATTTTATAAAAAATTACATAACCAACAGTCACCCATTTATTTCCTCCCTCAAACGCAATAAAAAACCTCCCAAAATTCTTTACCAAAAAAACTCTCCGAAAAGCACATGCATTCACAAAAATCCTTAACGAAAAAGTCGCAGTAAAAATCCAAAAAAAAAATTCAAAAATTCATCCTGGTGTGTAGCTAGGAGCTAGGATTACAAAAAATGTTTCTCGATAAATTGGGAGATTTCAACAAAAATATAGGGAAATTGGAAACAAATCGGGAGTATTAGAAAAACCTCATTACTTTCATAAAATAAATTAATTCAATCTGTTTATGCGGAACATTGTTTAATTTATTTGATATTGAAATTCATGTTTACTTACAAAATGAGAGAAATAAACCCTAAGCAGTAAACAAATGATGAGAGTGAATTCATATTAAGTTAAGTAACCAACATTTGATATTTTTCGTAAGCAAGCTCCTCTTAGAGAAAACAAATATCCTTGAGGAATGTGTCAAGGTGACAGTTTAAAAACAAAAAGATTAATACCAAACCTATTTACATTGGGCGCTGAAAACATTTCTTCGTAATAAAACTTTCTTTTAAATGTTCGTAAGAAAATTAAATTGAAATATTAGAAATTCGGAAGATTTCATAGAATTTTCGGGAGACCGGAAGATTAGTAAAAACCCGGGAGACTCCAACCCGGAAATATCGGGCTGACAACCCTATATGTAGCTACTGAAACAAAGTTCCCGATAAATGCTCAAGCTCCAGTATGCATTAAAGTCAAAGAGAACTTTTTTCCATTTCCCAGCGCTACTTTACTGAACGCGCGCCTGTTACAGAATCAGTCAGGGAGTAGGCATTGTTGCTTTGTACTATTTCCTTGCATGAGCCGAGTACTATGCCCTGAATGCTCCCAGAAGTATTCTGCCATCACACGTGCATCTCTGCTGGTTTCCTGATGGGCACAGATATAAAACCGGGCATGAGATGGCGAATGAACTGACCAGAAATGGATCTGTAACTGTATGGACCAAGACCGATTGTTTAAGTCGATCAAGCTAACACTCTGTAATCTCAGGGAGTGAGTGGAAAATAACGAAAATAGAAATTAAAATTAAAAGAAACATAAATTAACAACAAAAATTCGAATTAAAAAAATTACAAAATTAGAAAATGAAAAAAGAAAATTTTCTTTTCAATGAAACTAAATCCAAAGAGGCTACAAAGACGAGGAGGTAGACGAGGAGGTAGACGGGGACAAACCTTATTTTCTCTGTTAATGCCAAAGGCTCTGGCCCTTCCTAATAATCATTTTTAACCCTCAGCTTATCTATTTTGTAGGTCACAATATGAAATTTTGTGTGGAAAATTTCGCCACTGTAAGTTCGATAAATTTATTCTGAAAACTTGCCACGACACCAATCATAACTTTTAGTGTCCAGGCCAAATTCTTCGAACTCACAATGGCAAAAATTGCATATTGTGACCTACAAAATATATAAGATGAAGTTTAGAAATGATTATTAGTGAGGCAAATATCACATCCATTACATCCAGGAACTTTCTGATGTCTTACCTTCTAGTCTTTACAGATTTAGAAATAGTTCAAGTTGGCTAGACCAGGTAGAGTAACCACAAATTCATAGCCAGCAGCAACGGATAATGGATCCACATACATCAGTTCTCACTCTGCTCTACCCACCCATAAGCCTAACCTAACCTAAGCTTTCCTAACCCTGGTTTTGGTCCTCCAAAGTTCAAATGCCCTAAGAGTTCCATTTACTCTTCATTCGTTGCCCGATATGGTGAGGCCTAAAGGTAGTAGGCCGAATTTTTTCCCTTTCTAGGCGAACTCGATTCACGTAGATTTTTCAACAACTGTCATGCAATTCATAAATTTTGGATAATTTTTCGACCTAAGTAAACACTCATCTCATTTAGCATCTCCGGGACCGAAGCTTCCCCCAAGGTCAGTCTTTCATAGCCCGACTCGCTCTGCCTTAGATCTACTATCATAAGGGCACATGCTACAATGTCCGGATGTTTTTGGGATATTCAGAAACTTCTCAACCTGTAAAATTTACATCTTGTTCCTATTAGTGCAAGTAGTGCTTAGAGAGTGCTTTGATTAAATCCCGATAGATGGCGCTTTGGCTGTCGCAGAGCTTACATTTGAGGACCTCTTTATGACTGCTTTGATCTCGGAGTCTACTGAACGCATTTGCAAGTGGTTTTCACCGTTGTCATCATCCTTTTTCGGGAATGTGTACTCGCATATGACAGATTCAAAAAAAATCGTTTATTGCTTATCCATTGAGAAACATTTTTCGACTATGAACTAAAATTCTAATTTGTACTTATACCGCAAAAACTCGAGCTGGTGCATAAATACCGGGGCCAAGTAATTTCCTTTCCTAACCTAGAATTATAATATTCATTGCATCTTTTTACTACTAGATCCAAGCATAAAGCTAACCAAACTTTTAGGACATCTCTCGTTTTCAAATGATTAATATCAGTTGAAATGTGTCACCCAACTTAAAGGCCTGTTCATTTAAATATCGACTCATTAGGTGACCTGCATTGTTCTCCACTAATACGCTGTGGGAATTGTACAGCACGATGAATATTGGCGCCCACCTATCGAACTCTTTCGGACTCTGATTTAAGTATCGAATTTCTCTGGCTGCCCTGCCGCATTGCTGTTGTATTTACAACATTTCTCCGATGGCACAGATAAGGAAACCAAATGAACGTCATCAAGCGCTTCCTCTCAATTAAGGTATTCATTTCAGTTGGCCGATGTAATAATTCAAATTAATTCAATCTGTCGTAATTTGGTTCACATTTCAACGGACAACCATCGCTGACAAGCCCGATTGAAATCTAATATACGACTTCCGTCAAAATAAAACTCAATGCCCCAGCGTTAATGAGTGGATTTTAAAATATGCCACTGTTCATATTATGGACGCGCACATTCTCTCGATAGTAAGTTTCCCATTACCATGGACATTGAAGAATGCCTGCCTCCGATTTTGTCACACTCTTGATGGAATTCTTCAGATAGCTTTGAGGCCATCATTCCGTTGCAATGGATGAAATAGCGTGTGAAGTTGGAAGTAATTTAATTGCGGCAAAAAAAATCCACCATTCTATTCCCCCGATGGTATCCTTTAGAGACTCGGACTACGACTTCGACTGCGATATTGTGATGCAATTTATGAAGAATTTGATGGCGATTTGTGATTTAGTTATTTTATCGACCGCAAAATAAATATATGGGCATGAGAGGGCATTTTTTTTGTACTAGATCTCTCTCGGGAATAAATTTCTTCTCTTTTATGTGGCAATATCTTTTCTCCATATCTAGATTATCAAAAAATATTTGTTCATGCAAAAACGCGAGTAAGGTAAAGATACCCCAAGGTGGACGTTATTTATCACATCAATCGATAGATCCTGAAGGGAAGAAGTACCGCATTGGAATTAAAATTTGTTTGTTTGCTTCTAAAACCTAAGCATTATTTTTTGTTTGTTTTACATGCTTCCAATTTGAAAATAGTTAAATTGTTTAATTCAATGTTGTCGGTTCAGGGTTTGAAAAAGCAATTAAAATTCGATTGTTCCTTGAACAGCAGTAGCGAGCCAATTAACAGTCCCGTGACTTTCCAGTCAAAGGGGAGTCAGTGCTTACTTGGCCGATATTTTGTTTCTATTTTCTTTGAAGCCACCTTGTGAGGCCTACGACAAAGATTCACTCTACTTACACTTTGCAACTCCAGCAGTGTATGCACCTGTGTGATAAGAATATAGTTTGGTGAATGCGCAGGTGTAGTCTATCAATGGCAGCGTCTTTTCAGTGCGTCAGGTTTGGTGATCTAGATTTATAATAATAGAGACCAGATCTGCATTCAAATTCGTCAGATACGATAGTACCTTGGACCTGCTTCTGAGGACTAGTCCACTAGAAGATGATGTCCTTCATGAAATATAAGGAGTAGTGATGTATAAAAACTCCTCTGTAAATTTTTTGCTACAACTAGTTTAAACTTGGACTGATCATGGCTAAGTCAACAATGACATTAATGGCGTCCTGACTGTCAGCCTTGTTTCGGTGTCCATTTGTTTATAATTAACTAACCAGATTAACTACCTAATTTTTAGTACCACCTCCTGGAAGACTATTTGTGAAGGATTTGAATATATTTTTTCTATTCAAAAGACGCCTCCTATGCCTACTATTTCATAATCCATTTAACAAATCTGTAAACCTCCAGTAGTTCACCGAATCCGGCTTATAAATAAAAGCAAAACTCATAAGGTGAAAGAACGCTGGCGGATCGCCAATAGCGACGCTGGGAAACAAGGGGCTAGCCCTCTCTTTACGTAGAAAATAATGTCAGCGAACCACGACAATGACGCACCTCGATTTAATAACAAAATAGGCCAAATGCTTCGTGTAACGAAAACGCTGGAAATTTTGGAGCCTTTTGAATGAAAAAGGGAAAAACGAGGGACCAGCTTAAAAAAAGGGGAAAAGATCTAAAATCTCTGTGAAACTTTAATTGTTTAAAAATAAAAATAAAACGTATTTTCATTATGAAAAAATTTCAAAATTGAACTGTTCATATGAAATTGAACATGAAAGAAATCAGCCCATCTAACGTCTACGTAGGAATATTTGTGTATCTGAATGCATTCACTCTTTCGGACATTTTGTCTGATCGAAAAGGAAATTATTGAAGCGTTAAGAATGAGATGGGGTTAAGTGACATTTTTGAAAATTTTTTTTTATTTACTTTTATTTCGTATTACCGAACTCTAAATGCTTTTTTAGGGAGATTTATGGGCAAACAACTTAAAACGTTCTTTACTCGAAACTTTAAATTTGTCACTTAACACCTTCTCATTCTAAACGCTTCTATTGTATAATATGTATATTTTTGTGCAATATGCTTATTTTAAGCTGGTTAATAAAAACGGTTGCAGTTTTTTTAATTTTTCCATGTGAAAACAAGTGTAAATTTCACTTAGCGGAAAAAAGGGGAATTTTTTGTCGAATCTATATTCGAAAACTGATGCTTTTGCTGATAAAAAAAGGGGAAAACACTGTTCAAAGTCTGGGAACACTGTTGCATAATATGGTTTTGTGTGCCGTTGAGAAAAAAAAAAAAAGCATATTAGTTGCCATTGAGAGAGGGCAAGCAACTTTTCGGCAAAGGTGACCGGGAAACAGTGATGACAGATCGTGGGTAATTACTTATTTCGTGGGCATTTTGCCTTTCAAAATGAGCTAAAAGGGCGAAAAGGGGCACTTTTTATCTCTCAGAATAAGAAAAAATAGTGTATTTTGTTGTTCTTTAACGTCAGCATGGGCGAAAAGGTCATTTTTGGGTGTTTTTGAGGTGTATCGTGGGCAATTCACTCCGAAAAGTCTGGCATCACTGCCGGGAAATAAATAAACAAGACGGAAAAAAAATGGCGAATTTGATTAGTATGTACCCAGTTTATTAATGGACGTTGATATTTAAACACCTATCACAACAAGATGGTCAAACCAAGAAATTTATGCCATTACAGAACGGCGAACCTTGAATGTAAAATACAAGCAGTACGTTTTTTAAAAGCTGTAAGCTTTAACGAGTGAACAGAGCTGGAACCGATTATGCTCGTTCATACAGAACAGAACAAAGAGAAAGAAAGAGAGAGGAAAAACGTGCAGACGAGAGAAAAAGACGAAAAGACTAAAAAATCTTTGTTAGGTAAGAACTGGTGGCCTGTTGCTCCTCGCTTTTTGACTCGTAGTCAATTGGCGATGATCGGTGATAGCGAAAAATGGTTTTCCAAGAGGAATCGACAGCCAGATAACCAATCTTAAAAAATCCCCTAAAAGCGTTGAAGGTGGATTAATGATGTAGTTCAAAATGACCGTTGTGCTCATAAAAAATATATTTTTGTTCTTCCGGAGAGGAACGTGCCAGAAAGACAATCCCCGGAAGTGGCAAGGAAACGACACTACTGATGAAATGGCGTAAACGGTTTCGGAGTGGATGGTGTCAAGTTGAGTGTCAGGTAAAGCTGGGTACGGTAGGAAAGACGGGACATTTCTCTTGTCCCAATTAGCGAAGTCCCACCAACCCTATAGGCAAAACAGCGGCCATTTGCATACATAGACCAATCCATTAAAACCATCGAAAGGGCAATCCACACTTCCATTTCGATTATTTATTTACCCACCCGTATTTGTTTGAGTTGCATAACCATTTCGAATTCCATGCAACTGAATCAAAATGCAGGAACAAAGGAGGCACGTACGCAATTGAAATCCACCCATCCAGCGCACAATTTACGACAGGTCAAAAGGATCAAAGCAAATCAAAGTGCGCCTCGAATCGGCGCGGCTCCGCTAAATTTGAATCTAATTTAAAATGCATCCGCAAGTCCGCGCACACTGCACTTGTGACCAAAGCGACTGCTCTATTCCGTGATAATCTTCTAACAGTTTTAAATATTTGACCTGCATCTTCTCACGGATCGTGATTTCTCATTCTGCAGCGTAAATAATAATAATAACAATAATAACGATCACAATCAGTACACGGGGTACTTCCAGGGGCTCACACAGCGAATCAACTGTCCACTCTGGAGGAACAGTGCCAACGGTCGTTCGTATACCTGTATCGCGGTCTTCTCTCGGATTACCAATCATAACTCTTCTGACCACCATCTGGCTAAAGGAGAAGTAAAATAAATTTCGCCACACAGCGGTCTTCAATTTTGCTTGCGCGAGCACTCGCCGATGATGATGCTTCGACAGAGATCTAGATTCCACAGCGCGGTACACGTGCCCAGCACCCCTGCCGTCCATCAAATGATTACCCACATCGCTGGCCGTTCCAGACGACGAATCCATTTATTTGCGGCAATAAAGATTTTCCCATTTTCCTTGAAGCCCCATCGCTCCCTGCCAAACCATCCGATTGTGATTGGTGTGACGCGATGACGCCTGCTCGAACGTATATCAAGAGTCCCTTGGCCGAACGCTCTCTGACATAGAAATAGAAACCAGCAACGCCATCCTGGTGGTGTGGCGGTGGTTTTTTGGTTTTTGTCGCTTCGCTCTAGGTAACTGGAGTAACATACGCTGGCAGGAGCTCCGACTCCGACTCCGACACCGACACCGATTGCGAGCCTCTCGCACTTGTGGCTTATACAGTGGAGGGCATGCATGCAGAGCTGGACGCGCCGATGCTTCGGGGCTTGATTAATTTATTTGCAAATTGCGTAGGTAAAGGCGTCCCAGATACAATAGTGTATTACTCGAATAGAGGCCAGAGTCAATAGGGGTACCAGGCACCCAGGGGACACACAATTTCCTTTTATTATGTGCTCCGCGTGGCATGGACACGGATGGATCCTTCCATGGAATTTATTGCTGGGTTGGATTTTTACCACTTTACTAGTTTAAAGTGGGCTTGGCTGTGACGACTGCCGGCCAAGTGGTTTGCCAAATGAGCTCCTACTGGCCACCTAAAAAAAAAACCAACAGGGAACGCCACAAAGTACTCACTAATGGAATTGTAATAAACAATTTTCAAAGGCGCTCGTTGGGGTTTTTTTTTTACTCTCAGTCCTTTGGATGGAATTTTTAATTAGATGGCTTTAAGGGTTGTTGGGGCTGTGCATGGGATTGCCTTTTTATGGTCCTATGTGATACCTGCTCGTACTCGTGTATTGAAAGTTCCCTCACAGGAATGGCTTTGGTGGGATACATTGTTTGAAATTGGCGTACGTTGCGTGTTGCTGTCATTAAACAATTAAATCAGGTTTAACTGTCCACGTGAAGGTGCTTCGCATTGCGATTTCGAAAGGGCACGGCCGTATAATATTCAAATATAAAACTGGCCTTTATAGATCGCAATAAAATGAGGACTCTGCCTTTGTAATGAAGTTTTAAAATACTGCTGTGCAGCTGTATTTTGGAAGGACTTATAGTTTGTAGTTATGCACAGGGGACTATATTCTCCAAGGAAAATGCATGGACCTCTTATCCAATATGGCCAATTTAATGTGCTCAAAGTTAATAAACACTTTTTGGATCAAAGCGACACTTCAGTCGGAAGCAACTTCTACTCCTCTAAAAAGTGAATGTCAACTAATTCAGAAGATTTAGGAACTGAAAAACTCGCACCAATTCGGTTTTTTTAATTGAAGCAAATCCGCTTCAGTTATCTTTTATGAAGACGTTAGAAGAAGAGAAATTCGAAATTAAATGTAGAAGAACCTCATTTTATAGCCATCGAAATCGACGAAAATACTCTTTAAAATCAGTGCATACTCTCGGGGTTAGTCTTTTTTTTTGTTTTTTGAAACTTATTTTCTTATCCTCTTCAGACCCAGACGAGTAAAGGAAGCGAAATGATAGATTTTAGTGGATTTTTAATCTTATATAAGATCAAATAAGAGATTTGCATTTAAAAAAAAATATAGCATAAAACATCCTAAATAAACTTTATTTAAACGTGATACAGTTCAAAAAAGTTGTTTTTTTAAATGCGCAGATAAACCTGGTACTTTGTGCAGATGGTACGGCTAAGAAATTTGCATCCAGGAAAACTGCATTTCGATGAAAATTTGTCATTAAATAAATAGAACAAGTATATAGTCCTGAAGTAGATATATGTGTAATTCCAAAGTACATAGCTCAGTTTCGGTAGAAAAAAAAAAGAAAAAATATATGTGGATGTCAGCGCCTGATTTGTATATGAGGTTTGTGCATTTTTTAATGACCTCAAAAACACTGGGGCTTTTCCTCATACGTATGAGATATTTCAGTTGGTCCGTGAATTCCAGCTTCCACACCTGTGTTCATTTTTGAACCATCTATCTACCACTTTAAGCCACTTTGGCAGTTTTATGGGTTATTGCTAAGCCATGCTTCTCTATTTGTGATCTCAGTTGAGAATTTTTCGTTGAATCATAGTGTCTTTGTTAGGCAATCCGGTCATAGGGAAAGAGATCATATTAAGTTCCGGAAGTTCCGAAAACAGTTCCATTAGTTGAAAGTGTTCGCTAATGTTAACCTCTTTCAAACTTGCTGAGCTGCTTATTGGCACTTTCCCAAAAATCATTGAATGCTTTCTAAATTTTGTTGTTTATATGGGAGTTCCAACTTGATCTTTTATCCCAGATTACTCCAAGGTACTTGACTTCGCCGGTATACTCAATGACTGTGTCATTAATGGAATTTTGATTTGGGTTTAATTTTCTTCTCTTAGTGAAAGGCCAGTGCTGCCGAAAGTACTCCCATAGGAGTATTGTACTACTTTCAACACATTTGTACTCCTATTTTTTTTTAAATACCTAAAATATTTTACACTTGCAGCAAAGTGTAATTTTTTCAACCTCAATAAATTTATTTTTAATTCAATTTAAATTTAATGCAAATTTGGCAGCACTTTTATGTTCCAAACTGTCGTCAAAAAGAGAATTAACCTCTTTCTAGTTTGTTTTTCGTTGGCTTCATGCAATTTTCATCTGTAAGTTTGGTAATTATTTTATTGTTATCTGAGATTGTCGTTTGGTGATTATCTGTTACTTGCCGAAAAGCTATATTTTTAGGTATTTCTGATGCTGATTAAGTTGATAGACCTATCACACCTTAAAAAAAAAACGCAAAAATCGCACGCAAATCTTCCGTCAAGGATGATTGAGTGATTTTGAGTTTCTTAAGGAAATCGACAAAAAGCCATTCTACCTATTCGTCTTGCAATATGAAACTTACAAACAACAAACAGCTTATAGAAAAGCATAAAAGCTATCTGCCGTAAGACAGATTTTTTATAATTGAAAATATATTTACATTTGTTAACTATTAGAATTAATAATTTATTTATTTATGTTTTTTCTTTTTTCAACCGAATTTTTTTGGTAAATAAAGTAAAAAAAGATTTAAAAATGTCTGTACTACTATTTTTTTCAAAATACTCCCCATTTTTGGCTGCAGTACTACCTTATAATATTTCTCTCCGGCAACACTGATGACGGCTTCACTGGGATTTATGTAGAGGCTTTCTCTGCTGCACGAGTCTAAGAGTAGCTTAATTTTGGACCATTTTCTTCCGTGTCCCTAATAATGACTAAGTCATCGGCATACCCAACTATATTTATGCCTGAATTACTTAAGACTTGGAGTAGGTTATCGATAACCAAAGACCACAGTGAGAGAACTCCTCCCTGGGAAAGAGGATCCACTCCATTTTGTAGCGTACACCTTAAACCTAAGAAAGAAAAATTAAATAATTTTCGTTCGGTCTTAAAAGAAAATGCCGACTCCCCATAGCATTGACACAAACCGGACATTTAACGAACATACCCTTAAAATTTCCCATTACCGCAGTTCAAACTTGGCTACCACTGAACTATAGAACTCCAGCTCAGAAAACACTTACCTTGCAATTCATAATTGCGTACTCGTTCTTTTGCGTGCTGATAGTTATCGTGGTAGGGTGATAAACTCCCCAAGAAATAGCCAGACGTTTTACAGAACTCCGCATATTTTTTTTGGAGGAAAATATCTGAGTTAAGCGTTGTCTTTTCTTTTGCTCTCCTTTTTCCAACTAATTCCATTTGCATAATTTTTCATCGCCTATAGCTATGACAATTTATAAAATTTTTCACAAATGTACCCTCGAACCGTAGAATTTCTTTCTTCCCTTTTTTTTGGTGAGACCTGTCCTATTCTCAGGCCATCGGTGAACTGAAAAAAGGCACGTAATTTGAATCAGTGCTTCTCGAGCTAAAGGTGGTCGAACGCACGAAAAGACAGGAAGATGGATTTCAGATTGTGTCTTCAATATCCCTAAAAAGTCTTACTAAGGCCTTAGCCAAATATCAGATGAATGAGTTCTAAAGCAGTCCAACAAAGTGTAGCTGTCCGATCTGCCGAAATCGCCTACTAATTTCAGAATAGTACCTACTTCATGTTTGCGCAGTCCTCAACTCATTGAAACATCTTATATCCACAGAATAATGCGTTGCATAGTATTAGACGGACAAATTCAAATTTATTCCCGGGGCACAACTGCTTTGCCGCTCCATTACTAGAAATGTCAATTTATTACACCCCCTCAGTGTCAGTGCTGTTTAGCGGTACGCATATCATTTCCATGTTGTTGTCTTTTTTGTTTGCACAAAAATGTCAGACCCACCTTCGGAGCAGCGCAGCTCCACTATACACAGTACACCTAGTGTCGGCGGAGAACATTGTCCCGCAGCCCACTGCAATGCATCTCCCGTAAAAGATGTCCGCCGCACTATAGGACCTACATAAGAACACTCAAAGTATCTCAACACATAATTTATTTTAATGGAAATGAAATTCGTGAATGTCAGAGCACACACACACACATTCTGCTGTTGATGGTGACAACGGCCGAATATACCGAACGAGAACTCGACTCCAAGTCACGCGGCGACAAGCGCGAAATTCAAGACCAAGATTTATAGTCACACGTATATTCAAGAATCTGTTGACATTTCTGTCTTGGTTCCCATGCAATTAATCGCTGTAATGGATCCCTGAACAAACAAACAACACAACAAAAAAAAATGTATATCTCTCTCTTTCAATCGCAAATTGCCGCCGCCGCACTGATGCCCTCAAAGTGGGCGCAATGGGTTTTTCATTCCATCAAACGGCGATACACTTCCTGATAACAGTGGAAAACTAGAAATATTCCCTCCCCTAGGATGATATGCAAAAACCGTGGCCACTCTAATTGGACTTAATACCGGGAAAATGCCACACATCAGATGGCGGCAAAACAAAGAAATTGAAAACGGAAGTCGCTGACTGCCACCACAGAGCCACAGACCCCACTGGGCACTGACTGGAGATAATTGTTTTGACGTGATTCTTGCAGCTCCACGTCAATTTGTCCCATTAGTGCCTACACCGATTATAAAGTGACGACTGTTGACTACCTAGCGCTGTAGGTAGCGGTAATCAAAGTGGCTGTCGCCCGTTATAATTCCATTTGACAGATAACAATGGAAATACTGCTGTCAAATGGAGGTGAGAACAGAGATCATATTTGCCGTTGGACACATGTCCCGCATGTTGTGTCTAGTCCTTGGAACGTCTCGTTGAACAACAATAAACAGGACGAGTCTCTCAGGTGAAATTCCGAGACGAACTTTTATGGGCCACCTGTCGCCTTGTTGCCGTTCCGTTGCTTTTGCTTTGGCAATGTAGTTACGTGTTTATTTGTTAGCAAGTGTGGTGTGTCTCGTAGTGTTTCAATAAAAGGAAGGGCACGAGAATGTGAGAATAATGGCGAATGAATTATCCCTCCGTTCGGGATTCCACCATACGATGGCTTCCGACATTATATCGCTGCTGGTGTTGGTATTAAAGCGGAATTAAACGAAGAAGCGATGTGGGGTGTGTTGTGTGTAAGTCTTCCGCACTTAGTTCGTGTGTTTTAAGAAATAGAGGAGCGCAAAAGAAAAGTGGGGTCCCTTCCTTTAAGTGCAGACCAGAGAACATGTCCTTATAACGAGCAGATGCAAGAAACTGGTTTCTACGGCACATGTTTTGGTGTCAACTGCCAGAAATAATTTGTACTGCAAATTACAACTGGCTTTAATTGAAATTCGAGTAATTTCATAGAGCAGTGCTGCAGGAAATTGAGCGCGCAAGTTGGCGACTTCCTCCTAAGGGAATTTGATTGGAAATTCTTCAATTTGTCGCGTGGAATTAATCGTACTTGTGTAAGATGAGGATTATCTCTGCAAGGATGTTCTTACTCATAATCGCTAAAATGAAGGCTTCTCCCAGTGAAGCTACGTCTATTATATTATTTATTGGCCTTCTGTGGTTTGTTGCCAACAGTTATGCGACCCGCTTTGCCAGGGGTATGTCGGTATGCGCTTCTTGTAGCCTATATCGTCCTTGAGTGGATGAACTGCAATTTTCGACAGTTTTTCCAATATACCCAAATAGTCGGTCACTTTTTGTCATTATACTGTAAAACAGAAATGTCTTCTGCGTTGATAGGTAAGTTAAATCCAGAAGCCTTTCAAACGTTTTTTTTTTAATAAGTCTTATTTATCATCATTGGCTCGAATGAATAAAACGTAGCAGTTTCTTTTACTAAGATGAAATGTCACAACTTACAATCGCTTAGTTTGGTACGAATGAAAACTGATTTGAGATAACTTCACATGATCGAAAAGCGGCACCACCGACAGATGCTCTGAAAATTCCAAATCTGCCATTTTGTTAACTCATATTTGAAAATATTTTCAACTCTTACAATTTCCGACAGCTAAAAAAGAAATGAAGCTTTAGTAAATAAAATTAATTTGTCTATCCTAAAAATCATCTGCAATCAATTTCAAACGAAAGCCAAACCACTGACAGTTGTCACTTGTCAAGTTTGAAGGGAACTGCAAGGCGAGTAAAAGAACAACCAACTTATACTTCGTTTAAATTTTTGAACACACTTTTTGAAATACAGATTTATAGCAACTGCCATATTATAGGTTAGGTTAGGTTGAGTGGGGTTGTGAGATCGTCCCAAAAGACCAGGCACCATAGCGGGCCCATCTGCCATAGGTCAGTAGTTATTAACATTAAGTTTCTGCGACACATTCACCAACAGAATCAAACACAATCTTTTAATTTGAATATGCGAAAATTTCTCTGATTTTCGAACTCGCTCTTTCTCGAGTTGCGAAAAAATCCAAATTCCAACTTAGGTTTTTTTTCACTGCTGCTCCACCTCCAAAGAGTCTCTGCCTGGGACACTGTAGCCTTCCATCCTCTGCGATCCCGGGCACGCTGCTTCCAGTTATCCAGACCAAGCGCTCTGGCATCCGCGATGGCTTGGTCTTTGAAACGGAGGTTCAGTCTTCCTGTCGTCTCGAACCTGGCGGCTGGGATTCAAAGATCCTTTTAGCTGGAGCATTATTGTCCATTCGTCCAGTCTGACTAACATCTGAAAGTAAAACTGTCATATGAGAGAGCTTCTCAATTGTAGATCCCTTCCACTCGTCCCAAAAACGAAAAACGCACACATAATTGTTATTATTAAATAATGTGTGATGACTTAACGAAAGAGATTAAGAGAAATTAAAATCTGATCCTAAAATTGTTAGTTATATTTGTTACTTTTTTAATAAAAGCGTACTCCCAGATTTTTCGCAAAAGACGATTTTGTGAAATGTTTATAAATAAATATATGTTTATATAAAAATATGCCACGATATTATAACGAATGGACCAATTTATTAAACACAGAAATATTTCGTACTTAGTTTGTAAAATCATTATTGATCAGTAAACCGAGGATTTAAAAACAAAAACAATAAATAAATAATAGCTGAACCTCCAAAATGCTTCTTTTTGCTTCCATGCTCGAACCCGTACTTTTTTTAATATAGGCAATCAATAAAAATATCTTAACTCTCCAACCAGTTCATATTTGGCAGATCATTATGCTCAGAGACAATACTGAGACCACCAACTCCGGCCGATTTCCCGTTACTTAGTGAACAAGCTACATTTTACGGAGTGGTCACGATTTGGTGCGCTAGTATTGTTACATAGAAATTCGTATTGACAAATGTCACGAAACTTCAAAAATTCCGGCTCACCAACACACTCCCAGAAAATATGAGCCACTTCCGCTGTGGGCAAAGTTGCTGGCAGAGTTCATAGAATTTTCTCCGTTAAATTTGAAATTATTCGTTACGTGTGGATACAATTTTTTTTTACATTTGTGTACATTTGCTTAAAATATTCATGACAAATTAACAATCTAGATTAGTTGCGGAAAAATAAAAACATTTTGAGCAAATTTTCTTCATTATTAAAAAAAATTTACACACGAAATCGAAGTTAATGATATCCAAAAGCGGAAAATATGCAGCCATGTTTGTCCTAATATGTTTCTAGTATAAAGAAAATCTCCTTCAAGTAGTTTCATTAACCAAACAAATCAAATTATTCGCCTTTTAACAATTTACAATAACTAACCAATGGCATTCAGTAATAGAAATATGTGGTATAGCATTTATTTTTGCATTTTTTGTATGTTTTTGGTCACACGGATTCTTAATTCACATAACACAAAAATTGAGGGGGCCAGCGGCAAGAGGATTGTGGGTCTCAGTATGGTTTTTCTACGATTATGCTCTTAAGTCCTGCTAACAAAAACGTTGGTAATTTTAAATTAAAAACACGCATCTTTAAAAATTTGAACTTTTAACCGTATTGTTCCAAATGATAGGTATATGTATAGTATATTTGTACGAGCCGAATTAGTTGAAAACGCTACAAAAATAAATAACGGAATATAAATAGTACACAACTCAAACATCAAATAAACTAGAAATCTGCGCGTGACGCAGACGCAGTGATCCCAGATTGAAGGGAAACGCATTAATTTAGTCGCTTTTATAACGAAAAAGGGGAAAACAAGGGACAAGCTTAAAAAGGGGAAATAATCAAAAAATGTTAGTGAAACTTAAATTGATTGAAAGTATAATTAAAACGAATTTTTATTAAAACAAATTTCAAAGTTTACTGAGAACGAAATGTTCATGCTAAATATGAAAGAAAGCAGCCCATCGAACGTCTACAGAAGAATTTTTGTGTACTTATCTGAATGCATTCACTCGTTTTGACATTTTGTCTGATCGAACAGGAAATTATTTCAAAAACAAACTTTTATAGGATTCAGTTAACTAATCCCCGTTTAATATGAATATTTTTATGTTGTTTATTTTTTTTTATTTGTTCATATGAAAATAAATGCAAATTTCACTTAGGGGAAAAAATGAAACTTTTTCGAATTTATTGGAAAACGTATCCTGTTGCTGATTTAAAAAAAAAGTTAAGACTGTATTCAAAGTCTGGGAACACTGCGCAGGTGTGCAATTTTTTCAATTGAACACTTTTTTGACATACGGAAGTGATTGGCCAAGTTTGGATTTAAGTACATTTTGATACAGAGCGATAAACTTAATAAATGATAGATTTCTGCAAACCAAGTGAAATTGACTATTCATCAGGAACAAAGTAAAACACATCTGTAAAGATTGGATGAGCAAGCAAGAAAAAGTTTCTTTATTGTTTATATTTAAGATAAATTGTCGTCTGTCATTTTGCTAATGAGTGCATTCAATTCATTTTCCAATAATAAACAAGATCGAATTACACAGTCCTTACTTAATAATGGTCTATCAAATTTAAGACCAAAACAAACTGATTTTAGAAACTTTGTTCCTGATACAGTTTACCTTTTAAGCATCCGTCTACTCAATCCTAAAGCTGAGCTACAATGAATTTTTATTATTACTATTTTTTTGTTAACAATGGACTATAAATGCACTGCTAATTTTAAGTTTAACGATCGCTTGCTGCAGAGGTTTCTGGCTCAAAACAAAGAATTTATATCAGACTTTATTGCAGCGAATGCTAACAAATTCCAAAGCTATTGCTTCCCATTGTAGCTCCTATTAATGGTGGTGGCTTTTCATCGAAGGCACATCGCAGAAACACGGTTCATAATATGAAAATATTTAGTGTTCTCATTTTTTTTCATTTTTGATAAAAGTCAATAAATAATTCCGCTTCACAACTATTTGCCTTTAAAGCTGTACCACTCCAATTGAAGCTCAGGTATTTCAATTAATCGTTCCCTCAACGGATTCCATATCGAATGTTTACCGGCAGATGAAACAATAATAACCCCCCAATGGATCACCCTTTCAGTGGTCCGCACATTCCATGCGGTAGCTAGAATCTCCACCACACAGGCAATATGTAAAACAAAAAAAGACAGTATAAGCAACAACAACAACAAAAAAGGAGTTTACCAGTGGCGAAGAATTTGCATATCTGTGCGGAATACCAATGAGCTGGGATATCGGTCTTTGTCAGGTGGTATTGTCGAAAACAATGTAGAAAAACCGCACCGCCTGGCTGTCAGAATACCGACTACTGTTCTGTGTTTTTGTGCACTCTCCGGCGCACTATAGGCGGGGGGTTGCAAACGGTCATCTCCCGACAACGGTATGTTGGATGCGAATGCATTCAGCCCTAAACACAAACATTATTCCGACCCAGGGAGGGCGACACCAGAAATTAAATTAATTCCACCAGACTGTGTTTTTTTTAGTGTCCGGGTTCCTCGTGTGTCGATTTCACAGACAGACACGCAGCACACAGCCTTTTTATATAGTCACGTCCCGGGTGCGCGCGTTTTAATTAAATAAAACTGAAGCTTTGACAGGACTAAAAATGTTTTTCTTTCTTCCTTTTTCAGACCAATCAGCCGAACGCCCGCCACCCAAGTATCGTATCTGCAGAAGATCCCAACGCTTCCGAGGCACTTCTCCAGAGAGGGCACACTGGCCGGTGTGATCGGCTCTGCGGGCAGTATTGGACCACGCGGAACTGTCTGCGGTTTGCCCAGCAGTTCGTCAGCGAGCACCTTATATTTACCGGCGGGCTCGTTGTCACCACCTCCGCCACTGGGCAGCGGGCTTCCAACGTCGCCACTTCCTATGCAGAGGCAATTCCACCCGTCCGCTAACCAGTCTATGCCAACAACATCGAGCGCACTAGGACTGCCAGTGAACGATCGTCTGCCGCCACCCGTACCGCCGAATCTGCAGTCTGCTGCGACCTCCATAGGTGTCCCACCGGGTGGCTTTCCACAGTTTCTTCCCCATCACCAGCATCCGACACATCATCATCATCAACTACACCAGCAGCACCACCAACAGCAACAACAACAACTACAACAACAGCAGCAGCAGCAACACCATCATCACCACCAGTTTCAGGCGCATCAGCAACTTCTACCACCGGGTGCCAAATTCAGCTCTTCTCAAAATATCGCCAATCTTGGGAGTGGCAGTGGCGGCGGCGGCATAATCAGTGGGGGAGGCAAGGCATCGACATCGATCTCGTCACCATCACCACCATCCCTGCTGCACCATCACCAGACGACGCATCCCAGCTATTTGGTTGGACAACAGTTGGACATACAAAGGCACTCGCAGTCGGACGATGACAGCGGGTGCGCTCTGGAAGAGTACACCTGGGTGCCACCTGGACTCAGGCCAGATCAGGTAAGATTGTGTTCTCATTTAGTCGGCCAATGAAATATAGCGGCAGACACGGATTACGACCATGTCATGCTGGCTCTAGTTGCACTCCAGAAATTATTCATTTAATTGTACATTTCACGGTGCATGCTTGGTGTCAGTCAGCGTGAGGGGGAGCGTGGCCATCAAAGACTTTCCTACCATCGTCGTCGTAGGTTGTGGCTTTGCTACATTTTTAATTTGTGTTGCCGTTGAGAAACCCAGGCTCCTTTATGATGTGCTCCGAAAAAGCAATTATTACGAGTATCTTGTAAGCGGCCGTTCTGACGGATTATCTGTTGGGTGCAGGTACATACGAGTAGTTGAGTTTGTTGCTGCTCTGAGAGTGCGAGCTAATGAAATATTCATTTATGTTGTATCAGCAACTAAATTGCCAATCAAGGCTCATATGTAACGCAGGAAAAATGCAAATTAATACACAACTGCGTTAATGGGATAACTAAAAGCTTTTAGCAGTTAGACTCTGTGGCTGCAAGCCTCGTCAGCCGGAGCTGAGATGGCTGTATAATTGAAGGGTAATAGGTCGACAGTCAGTCACCTGTCATCAGTGTCTTTGCACGGCGCTGGCCTTAGATCCCTGGAGAGAATTGTGAGTGACCCTCTTAAAGGGGGTCAAAAACACCGAACGGCTATTAGCAACTTTTATTTTTGTAAAGAGCGAGTAAAATTTTAATTTATCAAGTCAGAACTATAAAAATGCCCTCTAAAAGTGTAAGCGTGGTCTTTAACGCCACGAGGGTTGCAATTCGAGAAATACTGAGCTAAGTATATCTTACTCATTTTAAATTTCAGGTAAATATGAATCAAGCAATATTTCCCCCCTCTACGGGTTGCCCCCCTTAAAAAGGCGACTGGCCAAAAAGCAAAACCTCCTGAAATACGCGTCTAGTTACATTAAATAATATGAACAGTGGTTAAAATATTAGAAAAGTGCATTCTTTTTATGTGTAACCCTTCAAAGAGGGGGTACCCTTCGAAGAGGGGTCATTTAAAACAAAAACTGACGAAACACCTATACAATCGTTTTTACTTTTCTGCCAATCAGCAAAGTTTCAATTAAACACGACTAATTTGTCGCAAGTTAAAAAGACGCCCCCCTGAAAAGATCAGGGAGGGTCATCGAAGATCCCTTCGCATCTAAAGGGTGATTTTTTAAGAGGTTTAGAACTTTTTTTAACGAAAAAACACAAAAAATTCGAAAAAATGAATGAAATATTTATTCGAATCGATAGTTTGAACCTTGCAATTTAATGTTTAAAGATTATTTCATGCAAATGTTGACCGCGGCTGCGTCTCAGGTAGCCCATCCGCTGAGTCCAATTTTGGCATACTCTTTCACACATATCGGCCGGTATCTCACGAATGAATGCATGGATGTTGGCTTCCAGTGCGTCAATCGAAGCGGGCTTGTCCCTATACACATTAGCCTTGGCATACCCCCTTAAAAAATAATCTAATGGTGTCAAATCGCACGATCTAGGCGGCCAATTGACATAACCAATGGAATGGAATGTTTGACCGCGCGTCGTCTGTGACTTTTGTACAGGTAAGCAAATTTCGAATGCACTCACGCCGGTTGCTCAATATTCTTCATGTTTATTGAGCAACTGATTAAACCGTCGGCCGATCAAAAATTGGATAGACTGCTCTGCTTCCAAGTATTTCCATGATGAATTGTCAAAGTACTGAATGTTAATGTCGACTTGAACGTGAAAATGGCTCATATTTGACGGGTTGCCACTATTGGAGGAATAAAAGGAACCTTCCAAATCCAAGTGGCTGAACTAGGAAGATTTCTCAGGGCGGCTATACTCTCGGATATTTGTCGGACGTTTTTGAGGTGTTGCTCTGTGGAAACATATTAAGGTGTGGTTTCCATAGTAAGTTAACCACTGAGACTCTGATTCTGAGGCCCCGTAGAGCTGGGGTCGAATCGCGTCGTCCGTGAACGAGCATTACGTGACGGAATTTGTTTTTGTTTCACATGTAAAATCAACTTAATTCCGTGAACGTTCACGGAGGTGGCGATTCGACCCCTGATTTCAACTCCATTACTAGAAGGAGTCTCGAATACCTCAATTTGTGGGCTCCTAGAAAACTGCTTGGGGATCTCTTACCAAGTGTCTACTCAAATTTTGAGTCATATGCAAATATATACAAGTTTACATCTCTAAATCAGAAATCGTTGCATACATTCAGGGTGATTGAATTGAATTGGTTAGTTGAGCAAAGCTGTAATGTGCGCAGCGGCTAGTGATTAGAGTGTTGGACTACTAAACGAGGGATCGCAGTTTCGATCCCTGAAGAAATTAAAACTCCATCTTAAGGTTTTTTTTCACCGCGCCACCTCTTTCGAACGTCTGTCAAATATTCGAGAGTGTAACAGTCATGAAAGAGCCTCTCAATTGACCGTTTGGGCTCGGTATAAAATTGAATTCTTCCCAAAAAGGACAAACTCACGCAAAACAAATGGTTGTGAGGGGCTATAGGCATAAAGGGTCTCTAGGGATTTTTGTTTATTGCTCAGTGTGTGTTTTTGCCTACTTTCTTCTAAAACTTCTAACTAACTTTTCATATTATAAACCTCTCCAATTAGCGCGGTCCTTAGCTAACTGGCTTCATTTGCGCACTCCCAGTCGGTCGTTGAGCTCTTTTTCTACTTGTGCATGCCACCAAAGGGTCCCTCCGAGTTAGACTCGCAGTACGTATACTCTTCATTCGCTCTACTTGTCCTAGCCATCTTAGACGACTCATGTGCAAGTTTTGAGAGCGGGTCGATGTCGACATACAGCTTCTACAGTTCGTAGTTAAGTCTTAACCGTCAACGCAAACGGGACCGAATATTTTACAAGGAATCTCCCTCTCAGAACGACGGCGGATATCTGCATCTGCTTGAGACACAGTCCAAGATGAGGCAGGACTGCAATATTTTCAGGGTTTTATACAGAATCTCCTTATTTTAGATAGAGCTGTCTTTCTAAAGCAACTGCGATTGGCAAGAGCTATTCCCCGTTGAACTTCTGCTGGGATTTTAGATATTGCCAACATGTTTAACAGAGCCGGCCTCAAATTTCTACCTGTCATTGGGACGGCTGTTTTTCTACACAACCGTCATTGTTTAAAGTCACTTGGTGGTTTTTAGTCCCAGCAGCAGTCGTGCTATTTTTCAGGAGCTTTTTAAAATGCATTTAATTTTAAACTGTTCCCTTACAGAAAATCTTAAATTCGTATATTTTCTTAACAAGTTGGCCGATTTCATTAAAGTAAGGACTAAAAGTTGCTCTATTAAGAGCTTTGAAATGTCTGAGAAATGTATACAGATTTGTAGACTGGTTTTACCTTAACAAATCCAAAAGCACATAAAACAGACAAAGAATTTTATTATAAATGTTAGGATTTGCTTACTTTGCTTGGAAGTTGTCCAATGAAACAAACGTGACGAGTGCACTAAAACATTCCATGCACTAGTTCAGTATTTGCGAGGAAAAATGCAAGTGTGCCCCCAGTATCAGTGAAGTGCGACTCAAAGAAACTAAATGTCACAGCAAATGACTATAGAGTGATAATTTATGATCTCCTTTCATTTCGACGGTGGACAGCCAACTCTTGCTATAAGCACACCACCACCAACTTCTAGATTACATTCGCCAATATTATGCCCGAAGATGACAGTATTTTCTCGCAACAAAAACAAGTCTTTCTGAATCAGTTGGAACGGCCATACACTTCCACTCGACTCAAGCAATCAGTTGGTTAGTTGATGTCGTCAACAAGTATGAGAAGTATGAGAGGATACCAGTACTGCGAGAACCTTCATCAGATACGAATAATGATGGATTTAGCACTAAAACTTAATGCGACAACTCACTAGTCTTAACAGTCGGCCAGCTTCAAAGTACAATTGCAAAGCTGAAACTTGCACTTTTAAATGAATTCCCTGTTAGTATTCTGTTTTATGGACGCGATGATGCCAGAAAGTATCAGTACTGGTCGACGTATATTCCATTTCAGGCGATAAACTAAAGCCGATTAACTTATTCATAAGCTAATGGCGGGCGGCCTTTCTATTTCAACTACAGTATTAAGAGAACACGTCTGCGTTTTTATGGCTAATCAAGTGATGCAATCCAGGACGAGTTGTTAAAGTCATTTTTACTGTAGCGTTGAGTAAGACCTCGATTTTTGTACTTTTCAAATCAAGCAGAGAGAAGTCAAAGTTGAACAGTGCTGCCACTTTTCGAAAATATGGGTTGATTTTTAGACCAACACAGAAATGAATTACAGTTCTCTGTTGGGCTCTGCGAAATATAGCCCCAGGAAATAAGACACCAAAGTAAAAATTAAATTCCTAAGGCCCAAAAATGCACAACAACAAAAACAACAAAAATTATCTAAATTTGGGGTACAATTTCACTTCTTGGAGCCTAATTTAATTTTTTCAAATAAATTAAACCGCAAAATTATTTTTGGGACCCAATTTAATTTTCATTTAAAAAATGAACATGGCTGAAAAAATTTCGTAATAGATGGGGCTTTTAATGTGAGGCTTAAATTTTACATTATTGTAAGCGGCTAACAAAATAACTGGGGGCAGATTCCGTTTTTGAGACTTTGATGACCATAAGAAGTTATTTTCCGCCCGTTTCACTATCATCAGCTTTCATTGCATTTGTGAAAAATGAAATGGATTAAGGTCTCAAACTCTCAATTTTGGCACTTAGTTGCTACCATAGACAAACCATACTGAGACCCCCAACTCACAATCCTCTTGCCGCTGGCCCCTCAGTTTTTTTTTTTCAAATTCGCCATTTTGTTTTCCTATCGGTGTTATGTCAAAAAAGAATCAGTGTGACATGTAAAAACAAACAAAAAATACAAAAATAAATGCTGCCAACCTCGGCAACCGTGGGGAAATGAGAAAGAGTTCGGGAATACCACATTTTTACATTACTGAATGCCATTGGTTAGTTATTATAAATTGTTAAAAAGCGAATAATTTGATTTTTTTTGGTTAATTAAACTACCTAAAGGAGATGTTCTATATACTAGAAACATATTAGGACAAACACGGTTGCGTATTTTCCGCGTTTGGATATCATTGACTTCGATTTCGTGTGTAAATTTTTCTTAAATAATGAAGAAAATTTGCTCAAAATGTTTTCATTTTTCCCTCAACCAATCTACATTGTTAATTTTTCATGAACATTTTAAGCAAATGTGCACTTATTCCTAAAAAAAAATATTACCCACACGTAACGAACAATTTCAAATTAAACGGATAAAATTCTATGAACTCTGCCAGCAACTTTGCCCACAGCGGAAGTGTCTCATATCTCTTGGGAGTGTGTTGGTGAGCAGAATTTTTGACGTTTCGTGACATTTGTCAATACGATTTTCTATGTAAGAATACTAGCGCACCAAACGTGAACACTCCATAAAAATATAGCTTGTAGGCTAAGTAACGGGAAATCGGCCGGAGTTGGTGGTCTCAGTATTGTCTCTGGTTGCTACTTTTGGAGCTCTATCGTTGCGACGATAGCCGTCTGGAAAATGACGGAATGAGTACCCTGAACATATCGAGCGATTTGTTTAAATTGTAAGCCTCGCGTTGAAAACCATCAGCGAGCAACAGAATAGATCAAAAATCATTCTATTTTTAAAGCAAGGCTTATCACATCACATCACACTATTATATAAAGAGGTAATTTCCGAAACTACTGAACCGATTTCAAAAATGTGTTCACTATTAGAAAGCTAAGGGATAGGGTAGTGCGATAGGCTAATTTATTTTTTTGGATTTTCAATTTTTTTGATTTTTTGCACTATGTGAATGAAACACTGCGAAGCAGCTTACGTGATAAAAGCTGTACCTATTCTAATGAAATTGTTGCTGCCACCCTATTGTCCACAAAGCAAACAATAGCGACACCTACTCGCGAGCCGACTGGTATAAACGTCAAGAACTTTCCATTGTTCATCGTAAGTGTCAAAAAAAACCACATGTAAAATTATTGGCATATTCTTCTTGCTTGTGTCTCTTTGAATTCAGACGTTTAATAAAGACTTATATTTTTTTTAAAGCATACTGCTAGTAAAAGAAGTCTTTTATTTTTTATCGAACTGGGCCTGGAAATCTGTTACACGCGCGGTAACAGAAATCATTTTAATAAATAAAAAAAGCTAAAACCGTATTTTGGCAATACTTCACCGAATATTGAGCTATTCAGCTTTCTGCTCCATCCATGGAAAACATTTTAGGTACCTACACACGACATCACGCCACAACTCTACGCTATTTGTTTCGGTAGTCGTGTGGTTTCGCTGTGCGGAACCGCTGACTTCACAGCACAGATAGGTAAACTAAGAGAGAATTTTATTTTCAAAATGTTCGGGCTAATTGGGTAGGACGTAGGAGCGCTGCAGCTGACGGTCTATTAATACTTAGTATGTTAGTTTACGAACAAAACATTTGGGATCCACTTGGCTTCATTTTGTGTGTGCGTATTACCTATCAAACCAGAGGTGGAATCCCGAAGGTAAGGTGATCGCAAAATAACTATACAAATTTGGCATCACCTTGTTATTTTTATTTATTTCAAAACATAGTTTTGTTGTCAGTTGTCATTTTTTGCACAGAAAATTCAAGGTAGCCTTGTATATATAATCCTAATGTAAATGTTATAAATACGAAAGTAAGATTCTTACCTTTTAACGACCGCAAAACCAATTTTTATGAATTTTGGTATAGGAGTAGATGGGACTTTTGAGAATGACATTGGCTACTTTTCTTTTCGCGAAAACAACACGTGAAGGTGATGAAGTTGGGGATGCAAGTTCAAATGACGAACCAATTATTCTCAAGTTAGTGATAATAAAATTCACCACAGGTATCTATACTTTTGATAAGAAATAAATACATTTGCCGCGTATTTCACCAATGAATTTAAATGTGTGGGTCTGATTGGTTGGCTTGAAAGATAGGATAGTTGTGGACCGATATGTGGCGCTGTTGTTGATTTACATATTTTAATTGAGCTACTCGAAGTACTAGTTCTACGCAGTCGCAGTCGCGGGTACCTGCTAGTATTTTATACATCAATGTAAGAAAGTACTAGAATAACTGAAAAAAATCGAGCGATGAAAGACATTAATTAAAAATTTAAGCCTCATTTTAGTGGGACATAATTGTTATTGTAAAAATGGGGTATGGGGCATTGTTCAAATTTATCCCAATTTTGGGATTTATGTCATTTAATTCCCTAATTTTCATTTTTAAAATGGGAATAATTTTATTTTGAAGATTTATCCCAATTTTGGGCCCTTATTTTATTCTTACTTTGGGGCATAATTTCCTTGATAACCTCTCTGTTGTATTCCAGAATCGGTGGCCTACTTCCGTCGCTTAGTGCAGATGGCGCAAGTGGCAGTCGATCAGAATACGAATCGAAGTGCAGGTTCACTCCCTCACAGGAGAAAAACAATAATATCTTGCCAAGAGAAATACATCCAGAATTCAACTGCGGAAACAAATCTATATAAGTGTAGTTTGAAATAGCTATCATTTCATTCCACTTAAGGAGTCCGTTCACGAAGTTGTTGTTCTCTTGAAGAATACCTTCGTCAAATCAAAAAATTATGCGTAACATACGGAAGTCTTTGGTGGAATAAAAGAAGCTATTGACATTCAGAAGATATTCCATTGTATCTAAAGCTATTTAGGAATATAATTTCCGCCCCTTAAACCAAAATCTATTACCGGCCAATAGCCCCCAAATGAGTATCAAAACAAATGCACAGCATCTGCATCTTAATTTACAATTTACATGCAAATCTGCGCGCAAGGTCACTACCATTGACACCATTCATTTTTCCTTTACCATCATATATGCACATTTACTTAAAAAAGACACTTAGGTGCAGATGCTTGTCCCAAAGACGTGTACAAACCTCTGGGGGTCATATACACCTCCCCGTGATCGTCCAGCGGGATTCCTTTTGAAACGTGATGATAGCCGCGGAGATTGTTTGCATTAATTTTTGGATAGAATCGCACAAACAGCAACGACTGACATTGATTCCATGAACTGCCGAGTGCCGACTGCCAGCGATTGAGGAAACATTTACCTTTGGCATTCTCATATGTTATTTCTTTAGCACGTTTCATGTTTAGCAGATAAGTTCCCCAAGGAAATACTGAGGAAATCTGCGGGCTATCAGTTGAAGGTGTCGTACGAGAATTTCTACACAAAACAGTATGTTGGACTACAAGGATACGTGTGTCTGTGTGTATGTGAGGAGTTTTATTTGAAGTTGGTAGAAGTATGACGTTTTTTAGTAAATAAAAAAATGGGTAACTTTTAAGTTCCTTTACTAGTAAAAGCCAAAAATGAGCTCCGAATTTGAAAGACTAAATTGAAGGGGTGCCATTGTTGCATCGTCTTTCTTCTGCATCAATTTCTTTGTTACCCATGATAACACCCCAACTGTTCGATAACCAGTTAAGAAAAGGAACAAAAAATTATCTTTTTCGATTTCTCTATATTATTTTTTATTATATTTTTTCTTCGTGAAAACTTGTTCTTTCTTTTCGAATAATTGACTTAATATCAAAAGACTATTTTGAATATTGTTTTTCTTTTTAAAGTATTTAGTCGGCTTCAACTCCAACCATCTTTTACTTATTTCGTTGTGATTTCTGGTCTTTATTTCCCTCCCAATTCTGCCTCCAGTAGGTTGGGTTCTTTTTGATACTAAGGGCAAGGGAACATGCCGACAGTGTTGCCATAAGAATATTTCGACAAATCTGAAAAAAATGTTGAAATTATTTTGTAAAGCTTTTATTGTTGCGAATGCAGGCAAAATCTGAAACGCTGATTTCTGGTTGTTAAAAGTCTGCAGCTAGGTTGAAAGTCTGCAAAATGCACACAAATCTGGACATTCTTACAGGGTTTTCGTTTTGGTAGTAACTGATTGCGCAACTTAGAGTCGTCGTTGGGGTTTCCATCTTAGGGAGATACTTTTCCTGCGTAACTCTTACAACAAGGTTGATTGTCACATTTCTAGCCACTTACCTTCAAAGCCTTGATTCGAAAAGCTTGCTTTTTTTTGTTCCTTGAATATGATTTCTGAGACGTTTGGTATCATCCTTCATCGAGCGGCGCCTGCCTTTACCGCCTTGTGGGCCGTGTATACATATATCGCAAAAGTACTTTATCTCTGGTTTGGAAATGCCAAAGCGTTGGTCCCGGAACGGACCCCTGCGAACCGTCTTTGCTGCGTTTTAACGCTGTCGGTGACGTACAGCATGTTGAATAGATTTTCCAGGACTGTTTTCGAACAGAGTGACTGTAAAATCGTCGTCAAACTCGCGGTGTTCAAAACGATTGTAATGTGCTCTTCGATTGTGCCCCTTTCATCTATGATATCTATCATGGAGCGGCCCTTCCGAAATTCGCATTCGTGGTCTTCAAACCTTCCTGCTTCTGGATTCGTAGTCGCTGATGATGTACTCTGTTATATTTCCTATACGCAGAAGAGTCGTGGGGTGGTTGCCTTGTCTTTGGTATTGTAGGGTGAGGAAGATCAGTTTTCTTCAACACAGATGTGTCTCAAGCTCCTATTAATCTTTTCCTTATTGAAATCTTATCTACCATTACCTTTTGAACAACCGTCGGTCGTTCTGTTGATATACATCCAACTGACCGTGAGACTAAAGGTAAATAAAAGACTTCCCTGTTGTTTTTTCCTCGCCCTATTCCAATGCTGAAAATCATTCTACCTGAGCTATTTTGGGCGTCCTCTTCTGTCCAGCACTGGTGCGGTCCCAACCAAAAGCCAAATTTTCCACACACACATTTTCCACAGAAGTGAGCGCACATCCTCAGGGAATTGGCGAACAACTCAAGATTTGTAACAATAAATACGCGAGAATGATCGTTTTATTCAATTAACACAAACGAGAGTTGTTTATTCACGTATAGCAGCCGCTTGTGGTCATCGTGTGTGGTGAATAAAAACTGTAAAGCTGGCTTCCTCCTAGCTGTTGTTTCCACGTGCAAGAGGAACACCAAACGAACGTGGTCATCGGTCGTTAAGGATGATACATGTGCGAATAAATTCGGGATTCTGTTTGATATGCAGCCGGGCAGGGATTAAAAACGTGATATACTGACATCCGGAAATGAATGTGCCAGCGCAGTGAGTCTTCGCTTCAGTCGAGTGGCGAAAGTTTTTTTTAAACTTCAAACGGATGGAACAAAAATTGTCACAGATTGTTTTATTTTTTGTTTTAACGGTCCTTTGGGTGGTATAGTACAGTGGGAACTCGAACTCGTACCTCCTGTCTGTTTGGGTAAAACAAATACTGCACGGATGTGAACATTGAATGAATTTTTTATCTATCCACAACCAGCAAAGGTACCGGAGACCCGGAATGTCCTTTTTTGCTGCATTCTGCGAGAGTTGTGGGCTCATTTTTTATTAAACACATGGGAAATAGATTACTAAAGATTTATGGTGAACTTCCTGGCAATTTATTTGTAAAAAAAAAAATGATTCGCGTATTTTTTGTTGGACGTTCATTTATTTTGATTTGTCTGCCATGTTTTCGAGAGTAAAAAAATAAGAAGAAAAAAACACTTGTGTCCTCTTTGTGATGCTGGTATGCGATAGTGATAGATGACTTGGTAAACGCGAAGCATAATAGATTACATGCAAAATCTGAACAACGACTAGCTTTAATGTCTTTTGAAGGATATAAGGACACTTTAAAAATAGTTGGCATATTTGCGGTCATTGAAGTTTAAGGGATATTTAAGCTTTTTGAACAACGAATTTGAATGCCCTTGGGCCCTTTACAGAAAAAAAACAAACAAATAAACGATGGCGAAGTAATTGAAGAAATTGAATTTATTTGTTTTTTTTTTTAACTCTACAGATTGCTAAACTTTTTACTAAACTTTTTTTTAAATTAAAATTAAAACCATAATATCCACATATCGTATAATGCCATTAAAATAATAAAAAAGAAACGATACAAATCGAATTGTTATTCGTTTTACTATTTAAATGTTTTTTTTTAAAAGCTTGCCGCGCACGGTTTATCACGCTACAGACAAAATGACCACACCCCAAAACGATGGATTCTAATAAAAATAAAACGCGAAACAAACAGTTAGTGAGATAACATTGACCTAAATAACTCATTGCACTCAGTGGTGCCGGTTAAAAATATTATCAAGTAGTACTGCAGCCAAAAAAGGGGAGTATTTTGAAAAAAATTGTAGTACATACATTTTTTAGTCTTTAAAATCCACGGAACCACCAAACCACAATCTCAAATAAAAATAAAATAAATACCTACCGAACTGACAGATGAAAATTGCATGAAGCCAACGAAACTCAAAAACAAACTAGAAAGAGGGAAATTCCCTTTTTGACGACAGTTTGGAAGATAAAAGTGCTACCAAATTTGCATAAAATTTGAAGTGAATTAAATTTATTAAGGTTGAAAAATTACACTTTGCTGCATATGTTAGATATTTTAGGTCTTTAAAAAATAAAGGAGTACGAATGTGAATGGAGGAGTACGGAGCTGTTGAAGGTAGTACAATACTCCTATGGGAGTAATTTCGGCAGCACTGATTGCACTTTTAACGAAAATGCAAAACGAGTAAAAAGAGAGACAAAGAAATGCGAAATTATTGTAAAGCGAAGTGATTGAAAACCAAGGTAAAACAAAAACGACGTACGGTATTACGAAGTAAACAGAAATAACTGTAAGGAAAGCAATACAACGAAATGCGAAGTAAAAAAGCGAAAGAATAGGCACCCCTTGTACTTGGTTTATACTTATACTTATACTCAGTGTCGCTAACCCGTGGGAAATTTACCTTTTCGTGGGAATTTCGATGGTAAGAAACCGTCTCGTGGGAAAAAAGGAAAAAAATAAGATTTCGGTAAGATTTTGTGGGATATTTGATCAAAAAAAAAAATATGTCCATCAAACTTCAACCTAATATCATATTTCTACTATTCTACTTATTCTGTGTTTACAAGCAAACCTATCTAAATGACTTGTTATGAAATAAATCTACTACAAATTACAAGAACACGTAAGAGGCTATGAGTATCACATTTTTGGTTTCTTCATTATCGAAAAGTTTCTTATTATAGAGATTATTTGTGCTATACACAAACAATATGATATTATAATGTTGTTTTTATTTCCATGAATTGTACCAATGTGATTTTTATGTGTGTATATCTAGTAATGAATTGTTTTTTTAATAAAAATATTGAAAATAAACTGTTTCTTTTTTAAATTAACTAAGTGGGAAATTTTACTAGGTCCAAAAGGGAAAAATGGGAAAAAATTAGCTTCCAATGGGAAAAACCATCTCAGTGACATACTAACACTGCTTATACTAAGCCTTGCACAAAAGAAGAAGCGGACCACATTTTGTAACGCTCGTCGAAGAAGAAAGATGGACGGTAAAACATTTAAAATAAAAATATACCTGTCGGCAGTCAGTATAATACGAAAACTTCTCCACAATTCGAAATGGTTGCAAAAGTAGCGGCCATAGTCGGATGTTGACAGTAACGATCGCTGCTGATGGGTTAAACATTCTTAAGAGGCGTTTTTCTAGTTGCCTCTTGTCTATATTGCCAATAATTGAAAGGGCTTATGGGTGAAATTATCTTAATAATTACAGTTTCTCACCACATGGTATGGTCCGAATTATATCAGTTTCGAGAGACTCTGTTCCTGCTCATTCATGGCGCGAGGCTAATAGGCACGGTTGCCGTTTTAGTGACTTTGTCGCTATATCCACTGGAATTTTCAAAAGTTTAGTGACAAAAATTTATTTTTTGTCACTAAAAAATTCTAGTTACTTTTCTAGTGACTTTTTGCAAAAACATGTTTTTCTAAATTATTACACTCCTGGTGATGTAACATCCCTGGTATTCGAGTTTGACACTTGCAAATTGCAATATTCGATTTGATTTTTTGCGTGTCGTTGTTTGTTGATTTGATTCGAAATTCCATTGACTTATTATATATGGACTGCTAGTGAAATGTCACTTCCATACAATCTCTGCCCAGAAAATGACGCCAACATAACTAGCGCTCGTGGTTCTATGCGAAATATAAGTGAAACAAAATGACAGCCATCTTGAATTTCTCCATAGAATGGGAGAGCCCCCTATTGGGCGTGAGTGGATTGCCAAGTGAAACGGTTGAAATTCAAATTGTTTACAATAGATGTCATCTCGAAATTGTGCTAGTTTAAATAATTAATAATAGATGGAACCAACAAAATTTGAATAAAAAATCGTTTTTCATTGTCCCATAAATTGCGCAATCTTCGTATATTTATTGCGAATTAGTTTTTAATGTTGTTTTTCATTATTCATTTTAGAAATATGATATTATAACACTTTAGCGTTTATTTCAATCACATTTCTGATCAATAAATACTTACTTATGATTGTCAAGAATATCCCATTCAAGTACATGAGAATTTAAAAAAGTAATTTTTAAATTCCGCATGCAAATAATAAAGCCCATAAAACCCACTTTATTTCTGCTTTTTACGATTTGTCGGTTATTTATTGTTAAGCCGCTAAGAAATTTGATTGCGTTATCAAAGAAACAAAAAATTTGTTCTTTGTTCTCTTTATTTAACCCTGTTTTAAAGTTGCACCCAAACTTTGACTTTGTGTTTAAGACATCAAAAACATTGTTTATTGTTCTAATGCACACAATTGTTGCTCCAAACTCAGTTTCTCCACTATTCAAGAGAAAAAGCAGAGAATTTGCGGTGCTTTCACTCAAAGTCTGGGCAGCAAAACTGACATTCATGATTTGACAATGCCCGTTAACATGTTAGTCATTTAACTTGTTTGCAAAGTGAAGCGAAAGTTTATGTTGAAAATTGACCAATTTTTCAATATACATACTCCCACTTTATTGCCTTCCCATTCTCATCGTAAATTACTTTATGGGCTCCCCATGTATTACTAATTAATTTAAGACAATGGCAAGCGTCTATGAAATTTGTTCATCTTTTTCAGGATGTTTAAAACTTGGTTTCAACTCCTCTAAAGACCAACAAATTATTTTTTAATTTTAAATCTTTATTCAATTAATCGCAATAACACAGTCTTATGCAAAACTATCTGCAACGAAATGGAAACGTCAGATGTGAGTTTCCAATTTATTCCGCTCCGAACCACGAGAGCTAGCGCTTATGTTGGGACCAACGCGAAGTTGTCTACTAGCAGTCCGTAATAAGTCAATGCGAAATTCCTAAAAATGTTCTTTTAACAAATAGGTTTCAAAATGCCTCCGATATTGGGGTAAATGCAAGTGATGAAGATGAAATCGATCTAATTATTTCTGATTTCTAGTGATTTTAAAAACAATTTCGTTTTTTATTGTAACTTTGAGACTGAATTTGTTTTTTTTTTATAAGTTAACACTATGTATTTACATATTGTAAGTTTTTGATTTATTGTTCAAAATAAAAATGTTGTTACTAAAGTTGAATATATATTTTTTTTTTTCATGTGTAGGTAGTGAACATTTTTTTCTAGTGACTTTTTTTTAAAAATATTAGCATATCTGGTGGATTTTTACGTTCGAGTTAGCGACTTTTTTTTTTAAGTTAACGGCAACCCAGCTAATAGGTACTATGAGTGAAGTGAATGGTCGTCCTGTGGTCTCAAAATATGCCCAAATGTCACATGTTGTAATTAAAATCGGGATAAATCAACAGAGCAGCAGTATACCTCTGTATGTAGTAAAAAAAATCATTGCGGTTGTGCCAATCCTCTCTGTTCTGTTCAAAATTATCTGAAATGAACCAAAAAACATGATTTGACTTACATGTTCAAATACTTCCTTAAATTAACTCATAAAATGAATTTGCAGTCTCGTTATTGGAAATAGTATCATTCCAACGAAAAGTGTTTGTTTGCACGAACATATCATCCGTACTAATAACAAATTTAAGTCTCAACTTTAAATGTGAATTGTGAACTACTAAAATGTTCGAAACTAAAAGTGTTTATTGGTAAGGGTCATTGTTTCCAAGAAATAAGAATGAATTTGGCCCACAGTTGTCCTACAAAAAAGCTTTAGATCTGGTGTTTCACCAAGAAGCTTACGTAGAACGCCTTCGAGTTCTTGAATATTTGAAATAGAGAAGATTTGAGGCGGGCACACTATCAAAAATTTACACATTACTCGTGTGCTAGATCTAGATCCCAACTCCTGATACCCACTACCTGCTAATCGTTGGCAAGGTGATTTGCCTTCCTATCATCTCCACACGATCCCGCATGCACCACGCGTCTGCACTGTGCTTATTCGAATCCCTCTCTAGCAATCTGTCCCAGTCATTTATACCGTCCAGATGAATATTCGCACAGTTAACTCGCAGGATATTAACACGATCTGGACTAGACAGAGGTGCCATGATTTCATGGCCATTCTGCATCCAAATCGTTATTGGCAATCTTTCTAAATTCTCACCTTTGATCCATGCCACGTCCATTTGGTATAGGCGGCCAAGGTGTGTGCATACACAAACCGCATATACCTGTGATGTTTCAGCAACAAACCAGCGGCACTCAGCTGGGTGCCACCGAGCGCTTCCAGGGAAGAGCAGCCCCAGCCACTACGGCGAAATGCTAATTCCGACCTGTTGCAATCGAAGTCGATCTCGTAAGTCCTTCTTATGTGTACATTAAGCTAATAGTCGTCATAAATTCCACGGATATTTCCAGCATAAATAACAGGATGCAAATGTGTGCGCGGACGAAGCTTTTGTGCAGCTGCGGTCCTGGTCAATTCCAGTTGACGCTCTTATTAATAACCGTTTTTATTGCAGCTCTCACCCGCCGTTGTATCTCATGCTTGTCCTTTCTTCTTCTCTTCCGTAGGTGCGATTGTATTTCTCGCAGATACCAGATGACAAAGTGCCATACGTGAACAGCCCCGGAGAGCAGTACCGAGTGCGACAATTGCTGCACCAGCTTCCGCCACATGATAATGAGGTAAGAATCACTCACTGGTTGCACTTGCCATTGTCCTATTTCAAGAGGGATACAGTTATATGTATTACGCTTTTGGAGTCGGCATTGACCGCGCCGAACAAGCGTACCGGATCAAGTGATTTGCATATATGCTTGTTGATGGGATGGCTACCGTTTTCGACCCGCTCTAAGTGGGCAGCAGTGGTTGTGCAAGAGCAGCACATTCAAATGCGCAGTTGATTGACCAGTTCGAGAATGGATGGTAACTGCGCCTGATGGCAAGGGAAGGGGGGGGGGGCCCTGACAGCGTGTACGGCATTGATCGGATTGCCCATTGAATGATCATTGTTTGTTGTCATTTTAGGTTCGTTACTGTCACTCACTGACCGACGAGGAGCGCAAGGAACTCCGGCTGTTCTCGTCGCAGAGGAAACGCGATGCACTTGGACGTGGCACCGTGCGACAACTGATGAATGCCAGGCCGTGCGATGGGGTAAGTGTACCTTGAGTGGACCCTAAGTATTTACCATTTATATCTGCATATCTGTGTTCTGTGTATCTATGAGTGGTTTGACAAGTCAACCGTAGCAGACTTGACATGCGGCCGTAGAGTGCATTTATTAACGCATGCGTCTGAATTAATTAATGTAAGTGCGATGTCAGTATTGCCATCTACACCTGTTTGAGCATCGAAGTGGATACCCAATTGATGGATGATCTTCTGATTCCAAGGATTAGTTCGTTTCCATGATTTTGCTCACAGATAGAGATACCAGCAGAGAGGACTGTGCTGGGCACTTGACGTAGGGTGCGGAGAACAGGAAGTGTCTCATTTATCACTGCGGTGCGATGTGTTAATCTTGAAATTGCAAATTGCGTTCAAGTGGGAAAGTTCTCACTTATCTCTGTCAATTAGCAGGTACCTTGTTTGCCTTGTCGGTTTTTCTTTTTTAGAACACACTTGTGCGATCAGGGGCTTAATGGATCACCTTGCAAGGTTTTTTTTATTTTTTTTCATTGAAGACCAAGAGACTTCACAAACAGTGTAGGGTATAGTCAGCGTTGTTTTATTGTCTAATTTGTTTGAGATATTGATGCGGGTCTTGGGTGAGAGTATTTTAAAATTGGTCGTCAAACAACGCAGGTTTTGATCTTAATTTAAGGTTTTAAGCGAGAACTAGTTAAATAAACCATACTCAACTGGGCATGGTTTATTTAACTAGGCGCAGTGGCTTAGTGGTTAGTGTGTTGGACTACTAAGCGAGGGGTCCCAGGTTCGAATCCCGAAAAAAACCCAAATTGCAACTAATGGCTTTTTTCCGCTGCGCCACCTCTCGCGAACGTCTGACAAACATCCGAGAGTATAACTGTCATGAAGGAGCTTCTCAATTAGCCGTTTGGACCCGGCATAAAATTGTAGATCCCTTCCATTCGTCCCAAAAATGAAAAGCGCACACAAACGAATGGTTGTGAGAAGCTAGGCCTTGGGTCTCTACAGACCTGTTGCGCCAACTATTTATTTTTTTTTTTCTTAACTGGGCATATTCGAAAATTTAAAGCTAGATGTACTCTCAATGTAAAAATTAAATTGGTCGGTAACGTCACGTTTCCCAAGTCCGACACATTATACGAACTCTCAGTCAGGAAATGTTTTACTGCATTCAGGGCTACCCTTGGGACACTTTAGTGTCAATTGGACAGCTTTTCGATCACTTGGACACCAGGACACCTCTTTTTTCAAATCATCGATTTTGGACACTTTTTAGAAATTTATTAACTGTTTGAAATTAACTAACATTTTTTTTCGAAGAATTATCTCAAAGCAACCCGTAGCCAATCAATCAAAATAAACATACCTATTCCTTTGACACGATTTCAATCTTTGTGTTTGAATACAATGCAAAATTTTCTGTTGTTGGCTGGTGGGCTCACTTGTGTCCATTCTATTCATGCGTTGCTTTCTGTACTGTATTTGTTTTGTAACTCGGAGTTTTCTTTTGGTTTCGTAATTGTTTATTAATTAACATTTAATTTGTTTTCCTTTGTATGAATATTACCCATTCTTTTATAAAATTATATTTATCTACCGTTAGCCAGTGCTAGCTGAACTGAGTTTATGTAGGTACTTATTTGAAGAATTCTTTTTGTTTTTTTTTTGTTTTTTCAATTATAAAAAATATTGTATTGAATATTGAATATTATTCAAATTATATGGGACACTTTGTTACCTCTCCGACACCTTTTTGGACACTTTGTAAAATTTTTTAGAGGTAACACTGACTGGTTTTGTCAGCTTGCCCTCAATAGAGGTTCACTGAATAAAAAATGTTCCTGTTGCCGAGATAGGCCAACAAGAACTGATAACTGATACACAACAAGTCAGCCAGCTGTCAGACTTACTGAACTTGATTCTTGAACATCCACACTTTATTTTTTCTTTAATTTGACATTTTCAAAGTCCGATTTAAATACTTGTACATAATTAAGTGATAAAGATTCTCAGAGTGTATTTCAGAACCAACAAGTTCCAATCTGGAATGCTCGCACGATATCGAAGAACCATTTGTCCGTTCCCTGTCAAACTTAGAAATTAACTAGGCTTGGGTATTTGACCTAGCAGAGCTTATTTTCTAACGAGCAAGTTGGGAGGATAATAAACGTGTGTTACTTTTCAAGAAATAAATGTAGGTTCGGAGAAAAACAAAAGTGGTTTTCTTTTTTCAATTGCGTTAAATATGTACCTTTAAATGGTTGAAATAAATATTTCACTGTTTTGTGACACTAAAACTGATATAAAAATCTCGACTATATGCAGAGGCGGTTTGCAAAACTCGATATGCAAATTGGCAGAGTCTCGCCTTTCTCAGCCTTAAGCTACAGAGCTGTGAAAATATTTAGAAGCCTCCGATTTGCTTGCGAAAAAGTGGTCTTCCAAACGTAACGCAGAGATAACTCTTTGTCCTACCAAATTTTGCAATTCTTTCATGGCAGTTCACTCAGCAGCAGCGTTGTCATTTCAATAATATTGGAGCAAACAAAAAAAGTGCAGTAAATTGGATTTAGTGGCAGTAGATTTATTTTTTGCAAATAAAGTGCAGTAGATGTACTGCTATTGCAGCAAAGTGGCAACGCTGCTCTGCAGTACTTCTTTTGAATTCTAAATGTTACAATTAAGCAATGTCCGCTTGTTGGGATTTTTAGTTTTAAATTATGTGTCGTCAGTTCAACTCAATTTGATATCGGATGGTCTATGTTTATGAAAGCCTGTAGTGTGCGGTATACTTACGGTGACCACCCGTTCATTATAATAACGAACAGTTCTCCTTTTAAGACGATGTTCATTATGAATTATTTTGCGTGCAAAAACATACAAATGTTATGGATTTTACAAGTAGTTCATTAATTGTTTTGTATTTCATTTAAATTATTGAAAACAATAACATAAACATGAGCATAACCAAAATTCAATGAACAAAGTGATAATGCTTACAAACAAGTAATCCAGTAATAAGGAATGTTCAATGCTCAATTTAAGTTTTTTTTAAAGTCTTTTTTATGAAGTACAAATGAAATTAAGAACTGAATAATTGAAAATCGTGCCAAAATTTATTTCTTTTACTATTGTTCATTATTTGGAATTCCAAAATATGATCACCGTAATTATATTCGGTATTTTCTATATCTCAAAAAAGGTTGCAAGCATTCTTATAAAAAGGGACATTAAACTTGTATTTATAAGTTTAACGACTTTGTAGACAGCGCATTTTTGAGATGTCACGGTTAAAAATCAGTTCATACCTAGTTTTCGACTAGAACATAGGGTGGCTAATTTTCAAAAATTGCCAGCGTTTTTATAGTTTAGTTTAAATTTAAAATGTTATATAAATGTTTACTAGATATACTCAATAATAATAAGTGAGTTGTGATTGTCTTATGTAACACTCTACTAATTATTCGAAGGGAGTGTTTAATTGACCCAGTTGCACGGTTTCCACTTTGGTAATATTTTACCCAATTTGGTAATTTTTTTTTTTTGCTTTTTGAGTTTTGGTAATTTGGTAATTTTTATCTGGTTATGGTAACTTCCTGAGCAGGAACACCAAAAAATATGAACAAGCACCTCATTTAAATCGTGCCTTACTGTTTCTGAGTGAACGCATTGCATTTGCAATTCAAAAAATTCAAAAAATTACTGAATGCACACATTTTCTTCTTTTGACAGGTAGTGAACTTCGAAAAATGTTCTGGTTCTGTTTATAACTGCAGTAATTTTACAAACCTAATGTTTGTATTTTAAATATAATATTTTAAAATATGTTTTTATTTATGTTTTAAAAATTTGTGTATAATAAATAGAAATAAAGTGCTATGAATTCTACACTTTTCTTTTAGTTTCTCTGAAGACTTAGCAGTTTTTACACTGCCATACCTTTTTTAGGTTCCGTACCCAAGTTAGTTTTGCTTTTGTCCGTCCGAACCCACTAGAACAATTTTTTTATATTATGTTCGTAAATCAGAGAAAAGTCTCAAGATAGTGATAAGGCATTTTCACATTTTCTTAAGACTATATATGTATGCTATTTTTTCTCTTTGTGTTTTATCAACGTCTCCAAATTTTTGGTAAATTTTATCTTGGTTTGGTAACTTTTTTTTTCAATTTTGGCAGGAAATTTTTTTTGCAAGTGGCAACCCTTTAACTGGGTTATATTGTCTTTTAAAAGTAGGTGATATATTTTTAGTAGTTCTCTCCGGAAAGTCTGGTTTTCAGTGCGCAAGTCACTGTATTCTATTTTAGTGTAAGATCTACAATTAGTTACCTATGAAAATAGGTAACTTATCTTTGAGGACGCTAATTTTGCGATATTGGATAAGTGGTCTTGCCATGATTTCCCCGGATTCACTGAAACTCTAAGAAGTTTAATGGACTCCACTAGATGGATGGGTTAATTAGTTTATTTATTTGTTTAAAATGAGTAAATCCATTTTTATTTATCAAAGTGGTAAGCTGTGTCGTTTGTGCCTTAAAAATTACCAAGTTTTTTTTGACCGACTTCAAAATTATATGCAAAACTGATTTGTTGGTCATTAAAAAAAGCTCACCGAGTATTAAATTGCTGTGCCAAAAACGACCCCAAAAATTGGACCTTTTCAAATAACTCTCTCCTTAGACAACTTTTTAACAAGGTCATTCACTTCATATATTGAATGCAGCCTTCTATGCCACCGATGAAACTGTCTCTTTTAAAAAATTGCCCATTTCAATTAAAAGTTTGAAAGAATCTTTAAACACTTGATACTTTCAGTTTAATTGCTGTTTTTAGAAGTCTTACTGTAGGCGCATAAAAGAATATGCACTGAACTGTTAGGCTTTTTATAAAACCCCCTTAAACGCGTTAAAAGAGCCCAATGAATCTTTTTCAATAAATTATGCGCGCACAGAGCTAAAGCGAATAGTAAATGATATTTAAAGAGGTTATCGACTTTCGAGTTCCAAACAAGATTAATCCTGCTTGCTAACCGAAAACGGAATGGACCTGGGAATCAGCCAATACGCCTCTTCAATTGGCACGGTAATCTTCAACGACTAATTCGCACTTTTCTGACTTCTCTTGAGTTAATGTTGTTATTCGGCTCAGAGGAGCTCACTTTTAAATGTTCTTTCCAAAGCCCGTTAACGGAAAAGAGATCAAAAATCATTCGAAAAACGTTGCTTCCAAACGACAAAGGTATCTTCATCCGCCGGCGCCTATACCCACGGTTCACGCCATACATTTAGTGGGACAGGGATGACAAGGGTCTTATATGGAGTCTCCTCAGTGTTTCTTGACCAAGGCGTACTACTCAGCTAAGGAAACAGCCTACCTACCTATTTTCGCTGCGAACTCGATTTTTCTATTCTATTATATGTTAACTAAACTGTTATCTCTCTGTATACAGCAATTAGCCCCGTCGCCTCTCTCGCGTCTATGTACTCCAATCCGGTTGAATTTTGTGCAACAACCATTTTAGTTCGTGTAGATTGTTTACCTAATACGTAAAATGCTTGAATAGCGTTCCAAATTCACTATAAAAATGTTACCGAACCTCTTGCCTTCTACTCCCCCATACAGTTGCACATTTGCAACCCAAAGTGTCTGCTCAATTTAGCAGCTGTTTGCGTTTCAATTTGGTGTTTAAGAGCCCAACAAGGATGCTCAACAACGCGCTTCAATGCAAATGACAAATCCTTATCCCTGCTCACACAAGACACAACGCCACAACGTTCTCTCTCTCTTCACAGAGCCCAGGCCATCAAAGACTAACTTCAGGCATCGCAAATATTTACCTACAATCCCCAGTTATACTTGAGACATGATTTTTTCCTTTGTGCAGATTTGCCTTGTGCATCAGTTTCAAAGGACACGCGATATCCTATGCAAACGACAGTAAAACCCCCTCACAGCCAAATGCAGATGGCACAGGATTTAAACGGCACCACATGCCCTCCCCGATATAATTACACCCCATATAATGTGTCCCCCCCTTTAAACACTGCGGCGCTCAAGTTTGAAGCAAATTCCAAGCACTCACCACTTGGATCTATGTCCCACCCATGCTCCCTCTCTGACTCTTATTAACATTGACTTCACTCACCGCAACGTCTGTTTTGCTCCTTCTAGTGTGACGATTCTGTATCCACTGGGGACATAGCTGTGTTCGCATCACGTCTTGGCCCAAATGCGTCGTGGCACCCGGGATGTTTCTCCTGCTGCATCTGCCGGGAACTTCTAGTCGACCTCATATACTTCCACCGTGATGGACGATTGTACTGCGGACGGCATCATGCAGAGACCCTGAAGCCAAGATGTTCCGCCTGCGACGAGGTAAGTAACTCACTCAAAATCAACCTCAACCCGATGTTCAAATGCAATATCCTCGACTTTGTTTGCTCTTATAGATCATCCTGGCCGATGAGTGCACCGAAGCCGAAGGACGTGCCTGGCATATGAACCACTTCGCCTGCTTCGAGTGCGACAAACAGTTGGGTGGCCAAAGATACATAATGCGAGATGGCAAGCCGTATTGCTTGCAGTGCTTCGACTCGATGTTTGCGGAGTACTGTGACTATTGTGGCGATGCGATTGGTGTGGATCAGGGCCAAATGAGTCATGACGGACAGCACTGGCACGCCACAGACGAATGTTTCTCGTGCAACACTTGCCGCTGTTCGCTGCTGGGCCGGGCGTTCCTGCCACGACGTGGCGCGATTTTTTGTTCCATCGCCTGCAGTAAGGGCGAGCCACCAACACCGTCGGACAGCTCAGGGACGGGCATGTATCCACCTGCAACTCAACATGTCAGACCGCAAGCTCGTTTGCCCAGTGCCGAATCGAGTACACCACCACTGTCGCCGCAATTACAGCAGCAAATGATGCCAATGCAGCCTGCTCTAGATCACCAGACCATGTATCAGCTACGCAGTCAACCGGTGATGGCCGGCAGTCCTATGTTCGAGCGAAAATCCCATCACGCTCCGTTCGCCATGTCGCACGACAGCAAGGACGAACAGTGCACTGCCGACTTCACCGACTTTTCCGGCGGTGGGCCATCAAACTCCTCACAGAACATGACCCCACTGACGTCGCCCGGCGAATACCAACACATCATGACACAGAAAACGGTCAGCAGCGACGGCGGACCGTACAACTTCACCGAAATGAGTCTAAACCTGGACACCTGGAGTCCCAAACACAACAACAGTAGTACAAATAGTTATAACCTCTCACAGCATATCCGCAACAAAATGGACACTTCGCTCACCTCCAGCATGCCGGAGTTGTCTAATCACCCAGCACCATCATCATCCGATCCCATGTTCACCGAAATCCCCTCATCAATTGCGTCTCCGTCCGAGGTGCCAGAGCTCCCTACGCCAAATCTGTCGGTAGCTTCGACTGCCGCCCTGCCCGACATAATGGGCGCACAAACAACCCCCGAGGGCGAATTCGACTCAACCAGTCCGCCGCTGAATTCATCGCTCTCGCCGACGACTCCACCAGCTCCACTGCCCGAAAAGAAAAAGGGTGTTCGCTTCGAGGGTATTCCCGATACTCTGCCGCGGTCCAGAAGCTACTCAGGCAATGGCGCTGGCACTGGCGGCGGCAGTGGCAGTGGCAGTGGCAGTGGCGGCAGCGGTATTTCACGGCGTCGACGTCGACGAAAATCATCATGCAAGAGCGGCAGTGCCTCCTCATCGTCATCGCATCCTAATCGCCACAGCAGCAAGGAACACCACCAACAGCATTCATTATCGTCTTCGTTTCAAGGAATCACGACGCCGCAAAATCGCGATGATCAATCGGACGCCTCGAGCGACTGTTCGACATGCTCGTCGAGCTCGTCCAGTTCGGAGGACTACCTGTACCAGTTGCCCCAGAGGCGTCACTACGGTGGCGTGCGTGTAAGCTATGTGCCCAACGATGCCATTGCGTACGATCGCAAGCGCAAGCCCTCCGAACTGGGCACAGACAAGGACAAGAACTGTATCATTTCGTGACGATATTTAATTGCACCATATCCAACGTCGTATCCAAACCACAGTGCGGTTGGCGGACCTCTAGGAGTTCCTCCTCAAAAGGCGGCACGTCTGCTGCGTAATTACGAGTAAGTCGACGTGCGGCTCTCTCCGTTGCACAATCAGAATGGCGGGCTAATGTCCGTGAAGCAAATCGTTTAACGAGTAGTATTCAAAACAAAACAAAGAAGTAAGATATTTTTTAACCTGTAAATAGATCCCTAAGAGAAAGATTTAAAATAAAAAAAATATGTATACAAAGATTTAAGAAATATATATATTTATACACACAAACAACAACAGAAAATATATGTGAATGCAATGCAATTAACAAGAAAACACAAACACACACCCAAACAGACGCATATACGTTTTGGTATATTTTTTTATGTAAGGCAATAGGATTAAACTAAATAACACTATTTTTAACAAATTTAACACGTCAATAAAGAGTTTGAGATTATAGAAATAGAAAGTGGGCCTTTATATCGTACGACAGGGATGCACTTGAGGTACTTGTTGCAGGTAGGTCTGAGAAAAGTAAAGGAACTGGCGAAATAATGGGCACATTCGAGAATCTAGCTATCTCCAGTCGACTAGATTAGTCTGGATAAGATGTAACCTGAACGCAAAAACTAGATTGGTCGGGAACGTCACTATTTCTACGTCAGCCACATATGAGAACTGTCAACTTAGTACTCAGTCACGACACTTTTGACTATATTCGTCGGCTACCCCCAAATAAACGTCAACTGAAACAGCTGCTCATATGATCGATTTCAGCCAATCAAAGCCGAGATACGTCTAGGCAGACAACTGTCAAACTTTCTTAACTAGATACTTCCGATACGTCCCCAAATATGAAAATGACAGATAAATAATTCAAAAAACTGTTACGAGAAGTCGTTAAAATATCGTATAAACTGGAAGAATTTGTTAATTTACGAACAAAATTAGTTGATTTATCTACTTAGCGATGAAAGTGATTCGGAATTAATCGAACTTCTTCATGAAAAGAGGAGTTTGTACTTTGTACCTACTGATTAAACTACATTCATTCGTGAAGAGGAAAAAGCGACACGGCATTAAAAATTACATGGAGGAGATTGTCCTTTCTTACTCCATATACTACGTTTCCACCGGACACTAATCGCGAGACTTAGGACAAGAGATGACAAACAGATCCTGAGGTGTTTCCACCAAAAAAAAAAACAAGATTAATTTGACGTTTCACCAGATGTTGTCAACTACTGTCGAATTGAACAACCCATAGCAATTCAAAAAATTCCCGAAATTCGTTGGAGCACTTTTGTAACAGTGGTAGACACCATATAAGAGATTTGGTTTTCCGTTGCTACTTTTTTTTTTGTTTTCTGCAGTAATAAATATAGCCAAAGTTTAAGTTTCAATTTTGCACGCATAAATGTATATTTTCGGATCACATCTGTTTCTAATAACACAACAAACACTTCAATCTGACATTTTGTTAGTATGTGTTGGTGAGTTCAGGGCAATTCTCTAAAAATATTCCGGATACTTCTGTCGTCTTAAGAATTAACCTGGAAGTGCACTTTTTTTCAATGAAACATAGAATACATCGAAAGAGCACTTCTAGATTTGCTCTTTTCATAGAAAGGGCAATTCTTTTCTTCAATTGAAAACGCCATTATTTTCCCGCCTGTTGATACGATTTTAATACGCAAGAAATCAAAACAAATGCACTCATATGCCAAATATGAAAACAAATTTCAAATCAGCTGTTTATTGTAAGGTGACTGACAGCTTTCTCAATTCTTACACCAAGAAATTTGTTGAGTAAGATTCTCAGTTCTCAGATGATTGGTAATATCTTGCTCTCTCGATGACGCTCTCTTTAATGAATTTTTCGAGTTATGAACCGGCGTTGAGTCAAAATTCGTAAGATTCGTACAATTCGTAAAAAATTGTAAGATCTAAAAGTAAAGGAACAGACCTTATGTATTACGCAAACGCTTATGGAACCCCAACTATTCAAATTTAAATAACGCAGAGCTAGCTAACTGCTAGGTACTGTTATTTTAACCGGCCCTAGCAAGGTATCCGTCGGAAAAAGAAAATTCTCTGATTTTATACGATTCGTAGAATTGTTCCAATACAAATGTCATGCACCCCAGCGTTTTGCGTTGCAGTGCGATCATGTTTGTTTTTGAGTGACATCTTTGACAGTTTCATAAGAATCCAACAACAATCAGTCGCGGAATTTATTTACGATTTGCAATGAATTGTTGATAAAAGTAAACAATAAAAACAAAAAAACAATATACAATAGTACGATGCGAAACAAACAGCCACTATAATCAATCAATGGCATTTCAATCAATGTAGACTTGTTTACATTCTGTCGTCAAACAGCCATTTTTCTGTCGCTAAATTCTGTTGCTGAAAAAATTATGTTCTATTCCTAATTCTGTTTTTGTTGCAAATGTATGGGATTCTGTTTCTGTTCCTGTTTCTGTTCTTTATCACTTGGTGCCTTAAGCGAAAAAAGCAAAACAAAACGTGGACGTCAAATCAATACGTCATCGCGTTTACATTTTTTCTCCCCCGTAAGCAGACACCTCGAATGTAATTTAAGAATCCAAAGGAGTGTTCGTTGGATACCTCGCTAGGGCAGATACCTAGATCCTTTATGATAAAGTGGAAGGAAGGTTAACATGATGGCAAAAACATCGCCACTTGTTTATCATGACCACAAGAAGTAGCACTTTAAGTAAACACCGAAAGACCGATAGCAACGTAACCTTGGAGAGCAAGCTCGGTCCTAATAGTAATAGATGGACCTAGAAGTCTCAAAATGCACATCCCTTTGTTCAACTTGGAGTCGCAGCTTTGGCCGTCTTATTAACGGATTCTACTAGTCCGCGATTATGTATTTCGTTGCCTAAAGTTGATGGATACCCTTTAGCGAGATGATACACCTTCCGCCCTCCTTCGACCAGCTTAAGGAAGATTTTGCAGAGATTTGTGTTCTAAGCTACTGCCTTCTTGAGTGTCTCAAGTCAAATCTAAATTGAATACAGTGACCTCACATTGGAATTACTTAAAGCGTCCCCCTTATTAAAGCTCCGATTGGGCAAATGGAGTACGCTTTATTCACAAACCTTTCCATTAAAGTTTATAAATTACTTCGAATTGAGGTATACCTCCACCTTCATGCACTACGTGTCAAAATTGTATTTTACAAATAATAATTTGTGGCTTTTACCTCCACATACAGATATAGAGCACCATTTAGCAAATGACTTTTTAAAACGTTCATTATACCGTCGGAGGTCGGAGTATCACCCCATCTGCGCTGTCCATCAATTATATTTGCATTATACCACAAACGAACGTCATCTGCACAATGGCACAACAAAAGCGTCAATAAATCCTCAACAGTCATTCCCTGCAGATTCCGATTCCAATTCAATGGATGCCCGGACAAATGGCAGCCCAAAACCAGTGCGAAATAATTCATTTTGCCAGTTACACGAATTTCCCATTACACCGACAGAAGTAATATGGTTGCAGGACATCCAGTTATACTCCACGTATAACGGACGTCAGACATGTGATAAAACATGTTATGATGCGCCTAACACAAGCGGTCGATGTAGCCCCCATCCAATCCATTTTATCATTCGAATGCAAATGCGCACCACCCCAGACCACAGAGCACGAGTTATCCGAAAGTGGACATTTATTTTGCATATTAATTGCAGACATTTTGTCCTTTTTCTCTACCTGCTCCGCCTCACGCTAGAACCGCGCCTACAGCGCCCGCAAGATCGAACATCTATTATATCGATCGGAAGCGGGTTCCACTGACCTTCGGCGCATCCTTTTGAATTACAGCCTTGCCAACAGTTGGCCGCAGGCGGTATAGCAGACGCCAATTAGGTCTGCCGTAACAACGTAGGAGTCTCTCGAAACAAGTGGATTAATTTGATATCATTTGGAGCTTCATTTGGGCCAAACTTGCAATTACAGCTCCTTGGCGCGCTGCACGAATTAATAATCACAACTCTAGGGGGCCCGGGTACTTTTCGATTATAACAACTCCGACAACATGACTAGCAGCGGTTTGATGTCAATTTTGCTGCTGAATTAATGATGTCTATACGCCACCAACACGGTTGCTGCGGATGAAAGATGAAAAATGAAAGGAGACTCCATCGTTCGATATAGAGTGAGCCCTGAGGAATTTCGCGTTCGTAATTGTGGAGCAAATGCTCCCCCACCATCGCCGAGCGGTTAAGAAAACTCCGTCAAAGTAATAATGACAAAATCATGTCTTCTGTCAAATTTAATTTTCGCCTCGTTCGCTGGCGGTGGCTTACATTCTGCCGCCTTAAACGAAGGGGGCACAGCATCGTTTCCATGTCTCAACTCAGCACTAACTAATCAAATCAAAGGCAACTCCAGCCCGAGATGCAGATAACCCGATACCCGATACCCGACCCCGACTCAAGAAGAAGCTGTCAGCCGCCTAATTAAATTTGAAAATTCCGTCCCGTATAAATGCTAATACGTCCCCAGGGGCGAATTATGCAAACAACCCTCCTCCTCCTATTGTAGTGGTGAACTGACGAGATGTTCGTATACCTCTATAGATACAGAGTCCTGCGGTTTTCGGGGCAAAAGTTTTCCCATGTCACTTCAGTTAGGTATCCCACAGATTGTTAAATTCATCCACAGCTGGATGATGCCGATGCCGATGACGACGATGTTGATGATGATGAAATTTTGCAGCTCCTTGTTCAAGTCTAAGGGCATGAAATATTGGTGCGCTTACACATACGAGTATGTGCCTCGTTTGCGGGGAATTGTGCTCGCAGTAATCCGTCATCCTAGTTTATGAGTTTCATGCATGTAAGTACACGCATCTAGATAGTCGTACAGGCGATAAATTGCTAGATTTAATCGTTTAGTGTTCAGCTTTTATTGCCACCGTTGTTTTGAATACTTAGGGCGTGTACATAGCCGCAGGCTGTTTCTGTACCACCTTTTTAAATGGCAACTTAGGCGGCCGTTTGTATGGTGTTAGTGCACAATGTCTATCAAGGCTGATGCATTGCGTCAATGGAAGTTGTTCATTTTTTCTTTTCAATTTGAGTGCAATTTAAATGGAAATCGAAATTCTGCGTTAGTTTTTTTTTGGTAAAAACTAACGCAGAATAAAGTTCTGCGGAAAAACAAGGATTCTGCATAAGAAAGTTTGGAGAATGGGCACTTTCAAGAATCTAGTTTGAGTCGACTAGATTGGTCTGGATAAGATGTAACCTGAACGCAAAAACTAGATTGGTCGGTAACGTCACTTTTCCTACGTCAGCCACATATGAGAACTGTCAACTTAGTACTCAGTCACGAATTTCTTGACAAGATTCGTCGGCTACCCCTCCATAAACAGCTGCTCATATGACCGAATTCAAAACTGATGTCGTTTTCGATTTGGCAGAAAGATCAATTTTTTTGAGAAAAAATATTTTTTTTTTGACTGAGATTGATTTTCATGTTCGATTTGCCAAAAAAAGCAATCTTTATTTTGTTCTGACTCTCTTTAGAGATATCTCGATTTTTTTCTCAGGTTTCACACATACTTTCACTAATACCGATGTGTATGACACACAACTGGCGGCTAAGAATTGTTTATTCCTTTTTTAACTGAATTATTAATTTTTCGACTATGGAAACGATTCTTTATATTAAATTATTTCGAAATGCGTTGTTATAAATGTGCAAAAATCAATTAAAGTGGGTTTCCAGTGCAAGTGAAAAAAAATATTTTTTTGCGGCCAATACAAACATGAACCAATAAAATTCGTATTTTATGTTCGATTTGGCAGCAGAAATCTTAAATCTCAGATCAAAATCTGAAAAAGGGAGACAGCTGGCAGACATACTAAACTAGATACAGTGGGTGATCAAATTATGACGGCCACCTAAAAAAAAAATACTTGTTTTGAGGATTTAATGCAACGAAGATATCGCCACAAGTGGAGGAATGGTTTCCAAACGGCAATTATTTGTTTATGCAGGACTCTGCACGCTGTCTTAAGGCAAACGGAGTAATTTTTTTTGGTGGAAAGAGGTCCTTGAAGGGCCGGAAGCTCCCCAGATCTTTACCCCATAGAAAATCTTTGCAAAGAAGAATTAACAAATAAGCTACAATTTAAGAAAAATTAATTGAAGTATGGCGCCCAGAAGCGAAAATATTAAAAATACGTATTGTAGGAAATTCATTAAATGTGTGCCCAAAGGAGTCATCAAGGGGGCTTTATCTGCAATAGGAGGGGTAACAAAATATATTTTTTTAATTTTTTAATTGCTCATTTTAAATAAAAATATGTCTTTAATACGTTTATAAGACGTTCCAATATACAAAAAAATAAAGATTGAAAAATAGTTAACATATAACTTATGTTACTTAGGTCACTTTTCCAAAAATCGTAATAATTTGATCACCCACTGTACTTGAACGTCCCCAATCTTCTTTTGACTTTGTATAAGATTGTTCAAACCTTAATGCCTAGTATGCTGTTCCAGGAAAGCTAAAATTAAGCGCCTCTCCAATGCTTCTCTCCACCGCTTCGCTTAATTTTGACAGTTGGTTCAGTCAAAAAAAAATGTGTCTTCTAATTTTTTTTTCGTTTTTTTTTTGTTCTTTCTTAAAAACCTCTTCCAGGTACTCCTCGTTAAAATATTCCATTTCTAAAAGAAGTTAAAATAACAACAACGAATTTTTTTGTGTTGAACTTACCATTCTCCATACTGTTTTTTGCTTTCGTTTGAAATCCCGATATTTTCCCTGATCTGTCAAAATATAGCTGTGGAAAAATGTAATTTGCATTAATACGCCTACTTAAATTCTGTAGAGATTTTTCGTACAGTGGCTAACAAATTTAGCTGGAACTGCGTACTGCTTGGCTTAACTGCTTTGCTTAATTTTATCTTTGGAGACGTTTTTGCATGGGGGCTTAATTTAAGCGCGAGCAGCATACTAGGCTTAAATCACTAAATAAATACAAGACCGAGACAATAGCCTCACAGGACCATTGGGATAATATCAAAAAATACATGTTTCTTAGGTGTTTCGAAAAATACCATAAAATGCGAACATTACAACGAATTTTTGATTAAAATTCAACTAGTTAACCCCTTCGTTGACTCAGTGAAATGTCATTAATATTAAGGAAAAAATAAAGTATGAAAAAATATTGCTCTAATCGATGAGTAACTCTTTAATTGAATTAACAATATTTTTCAATAGTTTCATAGGTAAATTCATTGGCTTAATGTATTATACTGCATTTACACCATCACGCACGCGAGATCCGTTTGTCCGCAGTCAATGCTAATAAAGGCGTAAGAATGAGATCACAAATCAGACGCCTAAAGTGTCATGGATGTGCTGCCCATAATTATAGATACGTAAAACGGAAATAAACACAAGTTCCGGCGACCAACATTTCTGTAATCACTTGAAAACATTTCTATTTCTGATTTAAAGCATGTGAATTGAGAGCGGTTTTAGTTTTCAGTAAATTAAACCCAAAAATTATCAATCAGTTATACGAAATAAATAAATAATTGTATATAATAGGAAAGCGAAATTTCGTAAGCCATCGCTATAAAAATATCAACATGCACAGCGTTCCCATAATTCCTACCACGTAAACAAGATGGCCGGCCAAAAAACGTATCACGTTTTGTTGCGTGTTAGGTAATGCCGTCATTTTCAGTCACAAGGCTAATTTGTATTTAGCATCCCTTTAATCTTCCATGTTTGGAATGTGTGATCGTGAAAATGCGGCATTATGCTACGTTTCCATTGGACATTAATACCGAGATTAAGTACAGGAGCTTTAATATTAATCTGGAAGTGTTTTACTTTCGACCGAATAAAAGAAGATTAAGTTGACGAATTCTCTCTGACTCTCTGCATTCGAGAGACTGAATGACGTTTTCTCACAGCCATTTTTCCAGTTTTGACGTGTTTTTTTGTGTTCCTGTAAAATGCAGCTCTGTTTGAATACATTTTTTAACATCCCGAGCTGTGGAGAGTGTGCTCACAAACCGAACTCTACATGCAAACCTGACTGGTTTTCGAGTGTTTTTGATCTCGTATATATGAGTTTAATACCTACTACGTTTCCACCGGACACTAATAAGCTTTAAGGCAAAAGATTAAAAATAAATCCTGAAGTGTTTCCACCAAAAAAAAAAAACAAGATTAATTTGACGTTGTCTACTACTGTCAAATCGAACAACCCAAAACTGTGATAATTGAAAAAAAAATAAAAAGTTTAAAGTAATAAAACATGAGCTCCAGAAATCTTAAAATATTAGGCGTGTTTTTTTGAGCTTCGATCTCCGCAAAGCAAAGTAAAGTAGGATTTTCAGCACGCTATTACAACAACTACAACTAAGTCTCGAAGTGTCAAGTAGAGCGTAGTTGTTGAAATTGCGTGATGAAAATCCGACTTTACTTTGCTTTGCTGAGATCGAAGCTCAAAAAAACACGGCTTATATTGGCTTATAATTTGATTCTACAAAATAAAATGAAAGTTTTGATGGTTGCATTGGCTAGGAGAAGTCTCTCAGAAATAAATTCGTTTTCTTTTTATGACACAATGTCAAATACAGCTCTGTTTGCTTTACATTTCTTGACATCCCGAGCTGTAGAGAGTGTGGTCACAAGCCGCACTCTACATGCAAACACGGCTGGTTTTCGAGATAAGGTAGTTTTTGATCTCGTATATATGAGATTTAATGAAATTAATCCTAATCTCAGAATAATAAGCGTAGTAAGCTGCTCGAGCTAAGCTAAATTGTATCTGGCCTTCAACTTTTCTCTCCAAACATCAGCTAAAGTCAGCTAAATTTTCACATAAAGTACGCCGTGGTTAAGTGTCACAGAAAACAGCTGTTCTTTGAAAAAAAATCCTTCAAAAATGTAATTCTCTCTTATTTCAACTATGTCTGATTCTAGGTACTTCTCGTCCATGTAATAATTAAAAGAGCTCACCCTTGCATACTTTTCCGCAACACAACAACAAATACACAACGATCTGTCAGAATTTATCTTGAGAAAATGTGCCGACCCATTAAATGGGCACGCTAAATTTTGACAGACACATGAAGAACATTGTGAAACAAAAGTTTGATTATTTAGCTCGAGCTGCGTATCACTCAGCTAAATTTAGCTCAGCTAAATTTTGGAGAGAATTTTGTATGGGAGCGAGAATTTAGCTCGGGCAGCGTACTAACCTTTACAGAATAAAATCATTGAAAATGTTCGTTGGCTCAATGTGAATGTTTAGAAAAAACATATACTACGAAAATAATAAATGAAAGCACTTTCTTTAAGCCAACAAAAACATTTCGTTGAGCCAATGAAAAAGCATACAGCGTCACGTTTGTTTACGAAGTTTGTTTCAGTAGTCGTCATAGAGTGTTTCGCCAAGCCCATCCTTTCACAGATGGGCTATCTTTTTGTTTCAAACGTCAAAAAAACTTGTAGGATAACAAAGCCGTTTTGTAATGGCCAGAGTAGTGTTTTGTTCAAATATTGCCGAAAAGCGCGCAATTCCCATTACTTTAACCTCTCTTCTTTTACCTAATACATGTGGTAAACATTAGTTTTCAATTCTAAAATGTTTTTATTCTGTTTTTTGGACTTTATTATAAACTTTTTAGTAATTTCTTAACAAAATCATGCTACAGCTATATAAATTCTGCTTTGTTTTCCTACAATTTTTTTAGCTGTCACTTGGTTTTTTCTTCTTCATATTTGACACTGACGTTGTCGCGAACTACCCTAATGCACAGACTTTTGGAAAATTGTATTAATGGAGCTTCGTTTCGTTAAGTGGGATATCAAAGAAATCATTTTATTATATCGGAGTCTCCTTTTGATGTAAAAGAGTACCTAATTTTATGATTTTGGTGTACTCGTATTCCCTGACACCGGCTGGGCGTTGTAGTGTTGAGATGTTTTTCTTTTTTTGTCGACGATAATTAATCGAGCAACAATTTTAGTTTCAATTAGCGCTATCGTACATGATGGTTTCTACTAGTAGTTTTACTAATAAATATATTACGAAACTGACAGTTTTTCAATTATATAGACAGTTTTTTTTCATTATGGCTGTGGCTCACAAACAGTGGGGCCAAAAACTCCAGTTACACAATCACATACATTGATTTCAGTATCTGAGAGAGAGAGAGAGATTTTTGAAGCACGATTGCTCATCGTTGCACTACAGAAGAGCAGAAAAATTGTGCTCCGACGCCAAACAGATTTGATCTAAGTAATAGTGGTCTTGACAAGACCAGATGTCTACAACTAATGAGCGCAATTAATTAGCTTTACTTGTATCTCATTAAGATTGGTGCATCGTGCTTGGGTATGGCTGGCACTCAGTTTTTGACGAAGTTTTCCCTTTAGGGGAACGTAGGGAAGTCAAATAGGCCAGCCATATCAATGGCCCAAGTCGGGCACTCGTTTGGAATATCTCAGGAGTATCTATTAATCGGCATAACTGGACTAGCTGCACATTGGAATGCGAATGCATGTCTTGTCTATATGTAAAAAACGCAACTCCAGACAAGGCACCGTGAAAGCAAATTAAAAATAAATAAGCTATTGCATTGACCTCACAGGGCTCTTCCGTTTATAGCGATGCATCTTCAAACACCATAAGCCCCTGGGACCTGGGTTGCTTCTTTCAGATTCGTATACCCATTCACATAAGCGAACGTGGACAAGTAACAAACTCCAAGCTTAGTTATCCCATCCGTCTGAAAAGACAAGGTTTCTCTTTAAACAAAAATAAAACAAAAAATAGATCTTACCCTCTTCGTATTTAACTTTTTCAATTTCCGCTGGCTTTGAAGGCCTCGAGGGACCATCTGCACACCCGACCCCTTGTGCACACATCCGCAAACTATTCAACACAAGAAATCCTCTTGTACATGGGATTAACTTCAAATGGCACACGACTGTACTGACTACAATGTTTATCTAATGACGCACACCCTTTCAAAGGCGTATTAAGTAGATCAGCTTCAGCTACCCCGACCAAGTACTTGAGGGAGAATTGCATCAAATGGTACAAACGCAAATATGCGAGTACAACAAGGCGAGGGGGCCCGTTTAAGGATATTTCAAATGCGCCATGTTTGCTCACATAATTCAAGCGCTGTTTGCGTTCAACTCAGCCAACTGGAAGCAACCTAACATTACTCCCTTACGAAAGTGATTGTTTGCTGGTTTCCTGTTTTGTTATCACTTCTGGGCGAGCCTATGCACTTTCGCACCATGTGCGCGGGATGATTTTTTAATCATATTGTGATTCTTACGGGTGCGAGAATGTTTTTTGTTCTGTTTGAATTAAACGCAAACAACTTTTGAGTTAATTTCATGTTGGCAATGGGTTGCGGGGAAGTTTGTTTGGACTCAACTTGGGTATATCACTGTTCTGCATTGAATTTTCTACTCTTATGAAATTTGCTGCGATTATTGTAAATTCACTCACAAGAATCAGCACCTCGTCGTTAAAGATGATTTTTCATCCAAAATTGTAGTCCTCTTTCAAAGAGACGACTTTGGAGGGCCACCGCCGCTGCCGTAGACGCAACGCCCGCAATATTTTCACTGACAAACACTCATCTTGTTAATAACGTTTTACCATTTGGACGCGTGCTGTTCAATCATGTAACTTCACATGTTGATGAAACTGATAAAACTGACACCACTAAAACAACATGGCCGCCACAAGCTCCCAAGATCAACCCGCCCCAATTGACAAAACCTTAAGTCTATACCTGCTAGCCTTTATGGTTATACTAGTAGTTGCATCTCGTTAATTTGTTTAGTTCTTTATTTTAGTGGAATGACTTAAATACAAGTAGTTTAACTTATTTTTCCTGATGGAATGCTGGAACATGCCAAGCATCCGCTCCCAGTGTTGACCAAACTTTTTGTATGAGAACATGTAATGAAAGAAAAACAATTGGCACAGCAACTCTGACCACTTTTTAGAACTAGGGAAGAAGGACCGCTAAAGCTTTATACATTCATAGCTTCTTTAATATTTATAAGATTCGAACAAAACATTTTGTAAATAAAAACATAATCCTTGAATGTTGTCATAGTTTAGGATCAAAATAGTTCAAGAAGGATGTATAGAGCTACAACCGTAAATACAACACAATCTCAAAACAAATGTTCGACCAATAAGGTAAAATGAACCACTCATTTTTTAACGGAAACAATTTAAACTAAACAAACCAGTTTCTTGGTGGCGAAAAGTGGTGTTCGTTAAATATTTCTCTAAAAAGCTCAAAGTAAGCTGAAAGGACTGGCCAGGGTTCGAGCTTTACTGCAATTGCAGTAGATCTACTGCTTTTTTGCTTCAAAAAAAAACTGATTTACTGCACTACTGCCTCCCCACACCAACAACAAGAGTAATTTAATTTTTTTTTGCATTTGCATTCAATACGAAATATAAAAAGTTTGGTATCACTTAAATTCAAAATTTTTGGAATGCAGACAGCTAGCATTTTAGAAATGAAATAACCGCCAGTCATACATTCATCAAATACAGTGGAATAGGTGTGAATGAATATATAACACAAATGATGTAAATAACATAAAAGCAAAATACAAAGAAAATGCGAAAGCAAGAAAATCTACTGCGCAAAATTTGAATTCACTGCTCTTTTTCCAAAAATCTACTGCATAAATGAATTCCCCAAGTCTGAACCCTGCGACTGGTCTACTAAAAGCTTGTGTTTATGATTATGTCCGCCAGCTCATAGCCTAGTGCTCGTCTCGAGTTGACGATACAGGGTGTCCGCCGGGAAGGTATACTTTGTTTTGCCGCCATTTTGGTAAACATTAGTCTTGACAGTTCATATTTGGCAGTCGTGAAGTAGACACATGGCAAATTTATTATGGAAAACTATTCGATAAATCAACGTGTTTTAATCGTTAAAACATTTTATCAAAATCAATCATCGATTACTGTGACGATGACAAAGTTACGTCAAATTTTTGGGAGAACACATTTTCATTTGAATGGATACGTGAATAAACAGAATAGTCGGTTCTGGGCAATGGAAAACCCTCAAATTATTCATCAGTCACCTTTGCATCCATTAAAAATTTGGGTCTGGGGTGCAATTTGGTCAGGAGGAATCATTGGACCTTACTTCTTTGAAAATGAAAACTGCGTACCGGTAACTGTCAAGGGGGAGCGATATCGTGATATGATTGAAAACTTTTTAACGCCACAACTTCATGCTTTGGGCTTGATTAACATGTGGTATCAACAAGACGGTGCCACATCGCATACAGCCAGGATTACAATGGAATTACTGCGAGACCTCTTTCCACAACAAGTTATTTCAAGAAATGGTGATGTTGATCGGCCTCCACGGTCGCCTGATTTGACTGCTCCGGACTTCTTTTTGTGGGGATATCTGAAAAGCAAGGCTTATGCAAAGAAACCAGAAACTCAAGCAAAAATTTCCAATAAGTCAAATTTTCTTGTTCAGAATTGCAAAGTGCCTTAAACCGTTACACTTTTTTTTCAGCTGTGCCATTGTTCACTCTTCAAAAGGGGGTAGGTAGTTTTTGAAATATTATTATTATTATATTAATATTCATGAACAAGTAAAATTAATTTCCAATATCAATACAAATAAAATTTCAGCACTAGCAGCGTTGCCACTTTGCTTCAATAGCAGTACATCAACTGCACTTTTTGCAAAAAATAAATCTACTGCACTGTTTTTGTTTGATAAACATTCTCTTAAACAGCTGTACAAAAATCATGCATAAAAATAACCTCTGTAAAGAACCTCTGAACGAAGCCAACTTATTGTGAACTTATTGTATAAAAAAACATTAAAGTGATGATTAATATAGTTTCAAGCAATTTATCTTCGTTTTTTTTTTTTGTTTAGCAAAAAATCTACTGCGGAAAGATCGAATCTACTGGATTTTTTTTAATGATCTACTGCGCTCATCTTTTATTGAAGTGGAGACGCTGAGCACTAGCTACAGGGGCTTTCCGCTGGCTTTGGAATATTAAATATCTCACTTGCTTTTAAGATAACCCATTTAAAAACTATATCGAAAACAGAACATCATGGGGTCAAATGGACGTTCTGTTGTTATTTGCCCCTCAAGGGAGTTCTAAAGAAACAAGTATGTTTTTATGAAAATAAGATTGTTCAACTTTTACATTTTATAAATCCAATAAATAGATCTAATAGCAATTCGTATAGCAAAAACTAATTTCTTCTTAGGAATTAAGGCGGCTGGCTAGATGTCTTTCAAAAACTATGCGTTTTTTTTTTAGGAAATTGACTGTTTTCACGTTTTTGATAATTGAAAAATAGAGTTCGCCCAGTGGTAGAAATTGTACTATTATATTGACCTGGCGTATACACAACATATTGAAAAACAAATTACAGACAGCATTGCTTCGCTGCACAATCTTCCCAACAAAAAAAAGCGGATATGTTGCGTTTAAGGCGATGAAAGTGGTTCTCAACTATTTCCCTCGCCTATTTATATATACGATTATATGGAGCTGAAAAGTAAGACAAAAATTGGTGCTGTCCCTTTTAAAAGGACAACCCCTATTGATTTTTAAAAGCATGTAACAAATAAGCACAGCAACACCCGATCAAAATCTTAAATTCGATGTCCGGGTGCTATTTTCATAGGTCTAAGTATACCAAGACCAACTTTCATGTGTAGAGGTGTCGCAGCAACAAACTAGAGTAACAAAGTGTAATTGACATTTCTAAATGAGAAATGTAAAACTTTGCACACCGCTGCCGACGACTTTCCACCTAAATAATGGTCTTCTCCGACTGCCATTTGAGAAGACTCTAGCTACAAATGCTACCCACAGAAAGGACGCTCTGCTCTGTCCCTACATGAAAAACACTGCAATCGCTCCACACTAACCAGCCTTGCTAGTCCATCGCTTAAATGTAAAGGACCGAACTGCTTAACTTAATTACAACCGTAATTCCCGATGAACGAGAACGGTATTCAAAGTTAACTCTCGACTAAAAGTGAAATTCACTTTCCAAGTAATCCCTCATAAAATGCAAACGCTCCTAAGCTGGTCATTTGCACTAAAAATAATTAAGTCCATGCTTTCTCTCTCTCTCTCACTATCCTTTCGAATACTTTGATGAGAGGTTCCTTGGTGCTGGCGTTGGATATCGTCTCGTAAATTTAACTTTTATGCTCTTACAAAGTTCGCAGTACATCAACACTGTCAAGGAAGTTGTTTTGTTTTATTACCTAACCATATAGAAAGGGACACTAACTGGGACACCCCGCACGCAATTCGCTTGAATACAATCCAATTTAGCTGCTAACAATGGAACGATACTTTATCTAGACGACAACCTTGTGGATTACTGAGGATTTGCATATTTTAATCATTTAAATTGGTCCTGCAAGGAGCCCAGATCCCATGGCATCAATGAATAATTGCTGCCGGCCCGCACTCTACACCCTTAATTTTACGAGGTAATAATTAGACGAAGAAGCAGGTGCTCGAAGAAGGATATCGATTTATTTGATAAACACAGGACTCACGCCCTTTTCGGAATGTGATATGAAAACTTTGTCTGGAATTTAATTCGGCTCGCACAGGCACACCCGCACACAGTCAGGGACAGGGACTACATTGGATCCTGTAAAATGTTCAATATCCGAATTTCCTTCCCGGTCGTCGTCGGTAACAACCCAAATATCCGTTGTCACGGTGACGATTCGACGGCGGAATGTGTACGGTGAACAGAGCACGAGGATTCTTTTAGTAGTCCCAGCTCAGTTCGACCTGCTGAAATCGGCGTTTTTGTGTCGGAAGTTTTGATTGGAATCTTTTAGCCAGAAACTCCTGTCACCCATACCTCATACTTAACTGTATAAAGGTACTCGCATCACAAGCATGAGTCTGTGCGCCGCCAGAAGGAACATATCAAAAATTTCGTAACCGTTTTACGAGTTGAATTTCCGCTGCGGGCCGATTGCAATCTGTCATAATGGAATTTATAGGACTTGCTTTTATTGCGTTTTGAATATCCTGCACAAAGCATATATACGAGAGTACGTTCCACTCAAATCCGTTTCCTGTCCCCTTCTCTCGCTCTCTGTTTCTGTGTATGAGTGTCAGTTTAATGTTACATGCTGTTCGTACACTTTTCGGGGGGAATAATCAAAAACGTATGATGTATCCTTTTCGACTGCCCGGGGATAAGCGCACACACACACCAAGTCAGCCACCCTCTTGGAGCGTAATGTACTTTACAACTTTTGGCGGCGGCGGCTCTTTGCCTGGGGGTGGTTTAGCATTTAAACTGTTGTATCACACTTTAATGTGTTTTTTAGAGGGGATCCCGCCATCCCGGTTACTATACCCCAACGCCAACCCCAAAGGTCTGGGGTCACATAAAGCTGGGGAGATAAATGTTTTGATAATATAATTATGCATGAAATTTCATCCAGAGAGGAAATGGCAGAGATCTTCGTCTGGCTTCAACTTGTTGCCCGTGATGGACATGATGGAGGAGTGTTTACATGCGGGCCTGCCGTTTAAGGCTGACAGTAAACATTTTAAACGTCGCCGTTAAATAAAGCACATATAACCTTAAAAGGGCATAAAGCGACGACGTTTTATTTAAAGACCATCACGATGTGTCGTAACTTGCGTTACAGTTTACACGCCTAGGTGATGGTCACAGGGCACAGCCATGGGCTGTCAAGTTGACACGTTGGTTGGATTTTAATAGACCATAAAGTTTTAATGTGGTATCGGGTTTTTTTTATTTAACTGTAGTACATTTTCCTGTTCAAATGAATGGCGCGTTAGGTTGGTATACGTTTTTGTCACTAAGTGCACCTTTCCGATTATAACTGTCATATTCGTAAAATGTTGATGTGCATTTTAATTTAAAATGTTACTGGGTCATTTCAGTTTTCCTGTTATCTTCTATTCGCAGGTAGAAAATAAATTACACTGAAGGACTATTCTACTACAAGAGGGCAAATCAATTTAACTGATTTTATGAATTCAAAATTGCTATTTGTTCTCCTGCAAAAGCCTCAAATTTGATAAATCTGACATCTAATCTCATAAAAAAAATTTATTTAGAAAACCAAAAAACCCGACTGACTGTAAAAAAAAAAGAATTAAAAATATATGAACAAGACGTATTTAAGTACTACCTATTTGGCCGTCGGAGGGTACTCAATACTCATATATACATATATTTGTTAGACTCAGTGGGTCTCCGATTGTCAATTAGTTAGGTACAGGTACTTAAATGCGTCTTGTTCATATACTTTTAATTCTTTTTTTACAGTCAGTCGGGTTTTTTGATTTCTTAAATTAACTTTTTTTTATTTTTATCTTTTTAGCCTATGACACTCCGGGGAAGAATACGAATATTATGATAGCTCACTCTTCAAAATCGGTCAAGCCGTTGATAGTTGACAGGGCGTCCCGTAGGAACGTACATAGGATACGCGCAAAACACATTACCCTCCCTGTGTACAGTCGGGTAAAAAACAACTGAGTCTGCATTGATTTAAATAGTGAAAATTGCAATTACTGCAATTTTCCGTAAATGGAAAATTCTTGCCCCGAGCTGTCCGACTTTAGCTGTTTTTTATTATCAGCTATGATCCATATAGATCATCGATTTACATGCACTTACAACAACAGCACATGATCCTGCTTCTCATCGAGATCACGAATCAAGATTTGAAAATTATTTCTACTATTTCCGACTAGGTGGCTTGTTTTATTTTTAAATGTTGGTGTGCCTGTAAACGATAGCCACACAATCACGTTGCCAGACTAAAAAATGGAACACAAAAAATGAATTGACCAGCTAAACATTTCATAAACAATTAAATACCTACATGTTCCATATTTATTTCTAAAACACTTATTAAACAAAACAATTTTTATGAAATGTTTAGAAATGTTTTGCTGGTTTGGATCTGGACACCAAAAAACATTTATGAAATGTTTCACAGTTACCCAATCGTGATGGGAAATCATTTTTTTTACAAGTTTTCCTGCAGAAAGTGAGCGCTGTTTTTCGATTATTATTATTTTTTTAAATAAAATAATAAAATGTCCAGAAAAGCTTTGAATACCTAATGAGAAAGTGATTCATTTAATACGATTATTTAAATTAAATCGCGTGTCGCGTGATTGCCAAGATCAAAATTACAAAAATAAAAACTTTGCTCGCTGCTTATAATCCTACCACATTATTTTCTTCTAGCCCAAAACAGGATAAAATTGAAACATTTCATAAACATTTAATAAATAAATTTCAGAAATCTTTTGTAAATGCTTATGAAATGTGTCCGATTTGCTTCAGACACATTTCACAAACATTTCTAAAATGTTTCGCTGGTCTGGACACCATATTAAGGTGTGTCAAGATAAACTCAAGTGCTAGCAGCAAACTATTGTTCATGTGTTGCATATTTCAACATAAAATACTAAATTTGTTTTACAAAAAATATATTTGAAAAGAAAAATTATGCAAATTTGATTCAAATATGGTAACACCCCCGACTTTGCAAGTGAAATGACATGTGCCTTATGTGACGTCACGTTAAGATGAATATTTGCAAGATGGCTGGTGGCAATATAAAGTTTGTAATACCCTGTATTATCTGTTTTGCTTTTGAAAGCAACTGTTGCCACAATTCAAAAATTAAACTTTTCAATGATCTGTCTTGTTTTATTTTCGTGATCTGATCTAAGAGGGAGAGAAAGACGCGGTCCACAAAATTTCTACCGTTTTTTTATACCGACTACTCACGGCAGCATCTATTGATTGAAAAGCTTGATTCGTATCCACTTGGCTCCTATCTAGTAGTGGTCCGAGTATACGTTGTTCACTCGAAGTATTCGGACATCCAAGGTATTGGAGCCATATTCCTGTGTTGAGCCCGCCAAGCGCCCTTGAGGTCTGCGCGTTTCGCCCCGCAGTTCGTTTGAGTTCCTTTCCGAAGGTATTGCCGACGTGCGAGTTTTGTTTGCTGATAGTAAACCATTGATGCGCTCCTGTTTGATTGAGCTTTAAAGTGCCATATGTTGAAGGCCCCTTTTCCGGCACTTATCGTATGTCTTTTCGAGAAGATTGTAAAACTCCTCCTTGGCAAAAATCGTCTCACTTATTCATTCTCTTTATAGTAAGAGTGAGCACAAATTTTCCAAGTGGGGGCCAACTTTATGGAATGCTAGGAAGAGTTTTAATAAAATCACCAAAGCACCAAAGGAGCTTGAGTTTGACCCCCCTGGATCTATTGGCTTGTCATTGTGTTGTTGAAGTCTTCCTGACGTACGAAGACGTATACAATATTCAACTGCCTTCACGTTGGTATACGATTAAAAATGTAATGACTTTAATGCAGCCGTATTTTTCTGTGTTTTAGGGGTACTCTTTTAAGAAAAAACGGAACCTTATTAGTTTCGCTTTTGTCCGGCCGAACCCACTAGACCAATTTTGTTCCTAGGCCTATGCCAGAAACTAATTGACGTAGAAGGTTGAAATTTGCACACAACCTTTAGTTAAACGACAAACACCAATGGTAGCGATACATCGACTGGTTTTAGAGTAATTATTTATTTGGCGAAAAAAATTTATTTTCATTCTCACAAAACACTGTTTATTTCATGATTTATAAAAAAATGGATATGTACCTTTTTTGTAGATCATGCTCGTAGCTATATATGTGTCGAAGACTGTTTTGCGGAAAAGTAAATATTTTAAAAGGTATTTACTAAAAACTGTCAATCACTATATAAAGCACGCTCCTTTTAACGATTTTTCATACGTTATTGGTGTGTTGTCTTAATCGTTTCCAATTTTAATTTTTAATGCATACTGAACTCTACTCATACTCATTCACACACCGACACCACAGTCACAGATCACACATCAAAGTTCTGAGTTATATATTTCATTTTAGTTGGCTGTTAATGAAAACTTCACAAATTTTTTATTTGTTCGTAATTAATTTTGGTAAAATAGAATCTTCGCAATTTCCAACTCTAGCAAAGTACGGAACCTTCGGTGCCCGAGTGACACTCGCACTTGGCCGGTTTTTTTTTTAATTTAATATTTTTTTAATTTGGTAACACATTTTTAGTGACAGCCGATTTGACAGCTAAAAGAATATTTCCGCAAGTGTTTGCTTTGTCATTTCCTAGACTACGAAATATACCTGTTTGAAAAATTAGTTGAAAGTGTGTAAGAATCACAGATTGGGATCCACCGACTCATTTATTTAAACAGAAATAGCATTATAACGCCAATAAAGTGGGTAGAAATCGTATTGATTTCTCAATAAACAAAAAGGCTTAATATGGAGTAAGACTCAGTTTTTGTTACACTTCAATCGGCCAAATTATACAGAAATTATATACGAACTGAAAGTGAAAAGGCATTCAACAAATTGTTTTTGTCCCATTACGTTTAAATTGGGTAAGTTACCTACTACCCCCCAGTTAAAGTTTTAGGTAGGTTTTCCATTATGTAATAGTCTCTTAATTTTGAGTTTTGCCCATTAAGCCCGTATGACACTACATTGTTTTCCTCATTTTTATAATGTTGAAAAGTAAGCGGTGTGTAAAAGAGACTAAATTTCAATACAATTTATTTTCAAATAATCTTAAAATGTAAAAAAAAAAAAAAGCGGCCAGCAGCTGAAAAATGTGATTTGAAAACATTTTTAATGCATTTTTTTTTTGACGTGTCTACATTAATAAAGTTGGTGTGTACGCACTCACTCCTATCGGGAATTTTCGTTCTAATTTTTCGTACTGCTCTAGTTTCATTTTAAAAGCAGAAAAAATCCAAAAAAAAGTGGTGTCATACGGGCTTTAACGATTACTTAAAGTGTTGATCGTGTTATTGGTTATTGGAAATACCCAGTAGGAAACGCGTCTTTCTTCTCCGCGCTTACATCTTAAGGACCATTCAACATGAGACCAAATTGCGAACCAGCGAATATTCGTAGTTTCTGACATTTTGTTCACACGAAAACTTTGTTTAGTCGCAGATACTCGTGATTCAGTTTAATTTTTAAAGGTTAAGTTCGAACGAATTTTTAGTTCGTGGGTTTGTGGATGCGCCATCCAAAAAACCCACGAATTAAAAATACAGGCGCCCTGTATTATGCGAATTGTGAATAAAAGCTGTTTTTTATTATCAGCGTGATCTGATTCGGATCAGATCACGAAAATAAAACACAACGGATCATTGAAAAGTTTAATTTTGGAATTGTGGCAACAGTTGCTTTCAAAAGCAACACAGATAATACAGGGAATTTCAAACTTTATATTGCCACCAGCCATCTTGCAAATATTCATCTTAACGTGACGTCACATAAGGCACATGTCATTTCACTTGCAAAGTCGGGGGTGTTACCATATTTGAATCAAATTTGCATAATTTTTCTTTTCAAATATATTTTTGTGAAACAAATTTAGTATTTTATGTTCAAATATGCAACACATGAACAATATTTGCTTCTGCCGCTTGAGTTTATCTTGGCATATTAAGGTGTATCCAGACCACCGAAATATTTCAGAAATGTTTATGATATGTTTCTGGAGCAAATCGGACATAATTTATAAACATTTATAAAAGGTTTCTGAAATTTATTTATTAACCCCCGTATTAATAAAGACTGCGTAAAAGTTATCAACACGTTACTCAGCAGTTACGTCAAATTTTTATATGCTATCTTACGTCTACTAGCTAACTTACATTTTGCATATTTGTTTATTAATACGGGGGTAAAGATTTATGAAATGTTTCATCTTTATCCTGTTTTGGACTAGAAGAAAATAATGTGGTGGGATTATTAGCAACGAGTAAAGTTTTTATTTTTGTAATTTTAGCCTTGGCAATCACGCGACACGCGATTTAATTTAAATAATCGTATTAAATGAATAACTTTCTCATTAGGTATTCAAAGCTTTTCTGGGCATTTTTATTTTATTTAAAAAGAAATAATAATCGAAAAACAGAGCTCACTTTCTGCAAGGATACTTGTAAAACAAAAATTATTTCCCATCATGATTGGGTAACTGTAAAACATTTCATAAATATTTTTTTGGTGTCCAGATCCAAACCAGCAAAACATTTTTAAACATTCCAAAAAAATTGTTTTAGAAATATTTATGGAACATGTAGGTATTTCATAGTTTATCAAATGTTTGGATAGTCTGGACATACCTTTATAGAACGAGAAAAAACAACATAACTCGGAATACGGACAGGGAGTTTATTCGAATGCGAAATAAATCAATTGATTTTTTTATGTTCCATGTTTAAGTCTGGCAACGTGATTGTGTGGCTATCGTTTACAGGCACACCAACATTTAAAAATAAAACAAGCCACCTAGTCGGAAATAGTAGAAATAATTTTCAAATCTTGATTCGTGATCTCGATGAGAAGCAGGATCATGTGCTGTTGTTGTAAGTGCATGTAAATCGATGATCCATATGGATCATAGCTGGTAATAAAAAACAGAAAGACGTGACAAGCAGCCGGAGATGACCGGGGGCCACCTTTCTTTTCAAAATTTGATGAAAGTGAAGAAGAATGCAACTTCGAGCATCCTTAAGAAATGAGATATTTTGAGTTGCGTTAAATACTATTGAAAAGTCAGTGAAGATTGGACGGTTATTTAGGACTTTAGACATGGACGACTGGGCCAAAATCGTCTGAATGGACAGATATAGCTTGAAATCTTAAGACTTTTGTAATTTAAAATCACCTCGCAAATGAGATCGACGCAGAGATCAAGCAACACAAACACTCTTCCCACACTCGCTGTTTCTTCGGGCTAAGAAGGCGTCTAAGACTCAAAGCCATTCCACTTAAAACCAAAGAAATATTTTAGAAGACTTTATTCAGCAAGAAGAAGGTACAGAGGTACTAACTTTTTCGAAACTGGATGAACGCCTGTTGGGACGCATTGAAAGAAAGATTCTTCGTTCGTTATTCGGTTCGGGTTGTAACGATGGAGTGCGGGGAGGAGGAGATTTCACGTCGAACTTTACGCCTTTATACAGAGTACGAAAAGTAAAGCATCAGCCCGACGAATGATCCCACCATCAGTGGCGTGGACAGAAACCTCAAGCATCTGGATGGGCGTGTTAGTTGAGTGAGACCTACCCCGTATTGTATGTGAGTGCCACCTAAAGTAGACTTAAGTAAGTAAAACCATCCAATTTGGGCTCAGAAATGTCACATCTCTCGTTAAGGTCTTCGTTACATGGGTACACAAAGAAACCTGTCAAATTAATTGATCTCAAGTTGTGTTCACTTTTCACAGATGACAAGCAGTTGAACACGTTCAGACAACAACACATCCAACGAGCAGGAAAGTTGCTTTCCTGTCCAAATTGCATTCAAGCACAATACATCCATTGGGCGAATGCTCTCACCAATCGATACACCTAACAAGTAACAACAATAGGGCGCACTGTTAAACAAACCACTCAAGTACGTAATTCACACTCTGATAAACGTAAATCAAGAACAATGCTAATAATTCCGCCGTCCTGGTCCTACATAACCTGTTTAACCCTTTATCGGCTGCTAGAACCTGTCTCAACAACGATAAAGGCGAAATGTTTACTTACTCCGAGGAAAACACTTAACAAGGAGCTCACACAGCCGAACGGTGGCCTAATGAATATTAATTTCGTTAGCTTTTGTATTTATGAACCCGTGACTAAAGGTGGCTGCAGTCACCATTATCCTGGTAAATAAAACAAAGGCCCGTCTCCCCAGCTGAAGGAGCTCGTTCCCACCAGGTTATTGTTATGAAAATGAGCTGCAGAATCGTAAGAAGGCTCGCAAAAGAGGAGTGAACTGTGAAAGGACTCCTATAATAGGCGCACAAAGTAAATTTCGCTTTTATTTGCTTCCGAATGTGCTCGAAGACAGTCCACAAGAAAGTGCAAAGTGCCCCTGAGTTATCACCTGACGAAAGTAAAGCTCAGGTAGCATTATGGTCATTGTATCCCGTAAGCATTTGGTTTTTCGATTTCCTCAGCAAGGACATCAGCATCATGCCGCGGAAGGAAGATATGCAAATCAGCAGTTCAAGGACATGGGGTAAATTAATAGCGTCAGCGAATGTACGACGAAATTCCACCCCGCACAAGGTGCTCGAGCTGAGAATAATTGAATTCGTATATCAAGGACATGCGATTAGTTGCAAGACCTTTTGGCTGGGGTGCGACGACCGTTGTCGCTCCACGTTGTTTCATAATAAATGTCTGTGTGGTTAATTTGCATATTTTGCTACCTTTAGAGAATTTAGGCGGGCTCGTGGTGGAGGAATGTGGACAGACCTGTCTGGTATGGCCAAAAGGGTTGGACATATTTTCTATATCAGACATTGATGGCGGAAATTTTAACTGTACTGCGTTCGCGATAAGACTTGCAGTAAAAAAGGCTTGTTCGTGTTTTTGTAGATATGATTGTTACTCCGAAAGCACAGTTGTATATATAAAACAATTGAAATATTTGCGCAACTTCTTCTGCCATTTTATAGAAGAAGTTGAGTTTTCTTGTACGTAACCAGGGCAAAGTAAGGAAAAATATTCCCGCACGCTTAAGCTATTCAAGAAGATCTCACCAAGCCTTATGCATATACCGACACAATTTATTCAGTCAGATCAGAAATAGAAAACAGTCGAACACCTCAGGCCAGTGTTAAGTCTTCAAGAGCCCTACTCAGTCATAAATTTAATTCTGTGAGAGTTTATAGAAACGGGACCTAAATTATTGCGTACTTGGACGTGGTGTTTGCAAAAATGTTTCCTGAAAAATGAAAAATGTCATTACGGGCTCTGATTAAATTAAGCGCTAGATCTCTGAGTTGTCCGGGTATAACGTGAGGGTGAGCTGATGCAGCCTAGCACCAATACCAAAATAAAAATGCCGACGAACAAAAAATAAAACAAATAAGCACTTAAATATCTTTCGAGATCCAAAAACCTAGTTGAAAGCTGAATCCTGCAGTGAAACTTTTTGCAAAATGTTCCGATCTAGACCCAACAAGTCTCTGTTGATGTGGCTGCAAAATTATCAAGTTGAAGGCTGAAAAAAAATTACACTCCTTCATATGTCTACATCTACAACATCGTACTAGCGCTATAGAGAATCTGGATGCTGAATTGCAACACTATTTGGCCATAGTAAAGCTATTTGAACACAGAACTTTCAAGATCACAATGGAAAAACGGTGCCAAGTTTAGAAATAGTCTCGATCGACACTGGCAGTTAGTTCCATTCGTGAGGCGTATATTAAGGGACATTAGTTCTACCTAAGGAAGTAAGCCAGGATCAGAAGTCTTCTGACTTTTGCTGACTTGAGAGTGTGAAAGTCCCAGAGCCGCCTAGTATGTTTTTTAAGAGAAAGTGTGCAGATTTCCAGCTACCTGGAAAATTCCCTTTGTAGAAGAACACCTATCCAAAAAGAAAGAGCAGCGATCTTTCCAAACGGCCCTAGGGAGGTATCCGTCGGAACGGAAAATTTTCTGTCGAAGCCTCAAACCTGGCACTGAAAAAACAAATTGAAAATTGGATACAAAAAAAAATAAGTTGCTATATTATTTTTTCTTTTTATTGCTCACATTTATTACACTTCACTGCAAATCTTAAATAAAGAAGGGCAAAATGTTAATAACACGATAAGCCACACTTTTTCAAAAAATTGTTTTCTCACTCCATCTATTGGGAAATAGCATAATCTTTATGCACTATGAAATTGTTCACTATTCTTTAAATGAGGGCGCTAGTATTCACAAGAGTGACATTTTCCATTAAGAGTTTTCATCGAGTTTTTCGGTAAAAACGTTTTAAGCCACATCCGCAAAGGAATACAATTTTAAAAGTGCAAAAGAAAAATCATGAATTTCAGTGAAGAAACCATCGATAGTGATGAATTTTTTGAAGGTAGCGATGACAGTGTCCTCGATAAGGATTTTAGGCCAACAGATGGTGATTAATCATCGGAAATTACTGAGGTATGAACAATCCTTTTATTTTTGTGGCTTATCATATTAATATACAAAGTTCAAGTGCAATGTTTTGTGTGGCTTATCATGTTATTGAAAAACAATCTTGTTGCCTTTGTTATGTTTTATCTTGGTTATAATGGTATTTGGGATTACTTTTTTAGGAATCCAAACATAGTTATTTCGCTACACTGCAAAAACTAAGAAGGGGTAAAAGAGATAACACCAGAAAACGCTTCTCCATCATCAGACGAAGATGTGGCGCTGACTACGACCGGGTTAAAGCTAAACGAAGGCTCAACTAAGGTCAAGAGTATCTTGCCACAAAGTCGAAAAAACTTGTTCGTGATTCTAGCAAAAAAATAAGTTTTTTTGGTTTTGAAATTATAATTTTAATGTATTTATTCTGTACAGTAACATGATAAGCCACACAACTTTTACATGTTTTTTTTTTTTTAACGCATTCCATAATTTTTTTTGCCAATATTTAGGCATAATATTAAAGAATAACACATAGCTCATCTTTAAAAAAAAAATTAAGTAAATGTCATGATCAGATTATTTGTTATATTTTTTTCTAAACTTTGAATGCGATTGTCTCCACTGTTTGAATTTGTGGCTTATCAGGCTTTTGCAATAAGCCCTTATTATACTCGATCAATTATTGATTGTTGTCGGAGGTATTGGAAAACAATTCTTATTAAGCTGTTTAAAATGTCACTCAAAAAAATTTGATGGAAATGCATCGCAAAAAGCTGGAGTGCGTTACATTTGGAAGAATACCTCGAAGCAAAAATCGTCGGAATCGAATAAAATCGGAGAATTTTCCATTCAGACTTATTTTCTATACCTCGCTAGGGCCGAATTGTCCAGAATATCATCCAAACAGCTCTTTATAAATAGAAATATTTTATTTCTCCTAACTTAACTGAGTTCCAAGCTGTGCCCAGCCTTGCCAGATTGTGCGATATATCGCAAAACGTGCTGTATTTTTTTCTATTTGCGGTGTAAAATTAGAATTTGCGATATCTCTTATTTTTTACGATGTTTGCGATATTTTGTTTTATTAATCATTAAAACAAATTAAATACTACACAATTCAATAAAATTCTTCCCATTTGAAAACACTGAATACAACCATTATTGCCAGAAATGAACCAGCCCCAGAAATGCTTCAAGCCTTCAACTCGAATAAGTACGAACAATGTTCTACTGAAGATGAAGAAGACGTGAACGCGTACGTCGACAGGTTTTAAAATAACTAAGTTACATAACTTGATCTTGCTGCAATTCTAATACCTACTAATTTGTTCCTTTTTCATTGTTATTAGCCGTGGTTTTTTGAGCTTCGGTCTCAGCAAAGCAAAGTAAAGTAGGATTTTCACTTTGACACTTCGAGACTCAGATGTAGTTGTTGTAATCGCGTGCTGAAAATCCTACTTTACTTTGCTTTGCTGAGATCGGAGCTCAATAAAATACTGTTCTCTGTTACCTAACCAAAAATATTAAAAATCAAGTAAAAATCAAGTTTGATGTACTATTTTTTTTATTTTTAAGCATTTTGCGATAACTTTTTTGTAATTTTGCGGTTTTTTGCGAAAAAATAACTAAAAATTGCGATATAGGCTTATAAAAATCTGGCAAGCCTGGTTTTGCCCGGTATTCACTTTGTCTATATAAACAAAAAAATATGTCCGAGTGGTTGTGGCGTATTGACTCAAAAACTACTCCTGAAAATTTATCAAACTATTATTTTTCCCACCGGTAGTGTTTAGGGTATAGTTTAAATAACATCAGAAAGGGGGCGCTGCTGATGTTGTTCCAGTATTTACATTTTGATAGGTCTGTCTTTATGATAGCTCGGGGACCACTCAACGGTTTGGGATGCGGTTTTCACTGTTATTATCTGCGATTAATGCGAATCGGAAAAAGGCATTCGAAGACCACGTGACGAAAACGGGATTGAAATTATATATGTCTTCGTTAAAATGTGAATTCAGAACTCTTATTCAACAAAGGTTTATTGAATTAAAAGAAGAAAGAGTTCTTACCAAATTCATCTATGATTCTTTGAAGAAAGTCCTCTGCTGCGCTGAACTATATCTACTCAAAACAATTGTTAAAATCCTCGCCAGCTGGATATTTTTACGCCGATTGCGTGACTGGGGCACTATAAAAACTTCGCCTACTAGCAAAGATATACCTACTCTGCCCCTGAATAGACTAATGACAGCCCAAAGCATTGTACGTAGCCCCATGACATAATAACTCAAACCGTGTATGGTTTGATCTACGAGCACGTTGCACCTTTTCAATTATCTTTTATTGGAACTTAACCAGAACTTAAGAACAGGCCTATAATAATTAGCCTTCAGAGCACCCTCCATCTTGACAAAAAAAAAAAAAAAACACCATCAGACAGGAGTCCACCAGAATGCAGATGATACTGCCACGTCACTTGATCCGTTACAACGCATTATGGTCAATAAAAACTAACCACAACTCGGGGTGCAATCAATTTGATTAACCGGTCGACATCAAAAGCGTTCTCTCAAATATTTATAATTCAATTTTCATACGCGCGAGGCTATCTCGCGCCCAACCGCTCTTTCATAGGGCGTCCTTCCCAATGCAGCGCTGAAGGCTAATAAGAGATCGTTATACTCGATCAAGAGACTAACCTACGCGGGAATGTAAATTGCTCCCTGCCGCGGCATGCATAGCTAGGATTGCGAAGCGTCGATTATGCTGATAGCGTAAGCCTATAATTAATTGGAGGATAAAATGTATAACTTATACCATGGGATGACTCCTGGCATACAAGATCCATTAACAGCGACAGGAATTGTGCTAGGCCATGTCAGGACAGGAGTCGCGGCGAATATGTATAAAAGTGAAGGTGATTGGCCATAATTGCGATCTATATTTCAGAGGATGTATAGATGAGTGGCAATTGCCACTTGGTACAGATTTGCTATGCGGACTCGCGATGAACCGTTGCAATGTTACTGCAACAAGGAGTATTCGTGTAGGATATAATTTCATTTAATGGTAGCTTTGGATTACGGAACAGTTTATCAGCCTTCTCACTCTTCGCAGTGAGAAGGCTGAATGGGAATAAAATCAACGGTCAGGTGTCGGAAGAAGTTCGATACTAGTGTGCTAGTGTGCTTTAAAATGAGTGAGGATGTAAGACCGTTTGGTAAAGTTTGTAGGCGCTTTCGAAGGCATTTGAACTGAGTAATAGTAATGACGCTCTTTCTGCCTCTGGGTCCAAAGTAGGTATGTTGAGTCGAAATCGATTATCTCGATATCCCATTGCGATTGTTTTGGTTAAGCAGTATATGCTTTTACAAGACGATTGTAAATGTTTGTCCGTATCTGATCTTGCAGTACTCTAATGTCGTTTTCCATTGGTTTCACTCGGGGATCCACTCATTCCGAAATCCAATGGAACAACAAAACTGCTTCTGAAAGAATCCACAAAAGTATTGGTGAAATGCCAGAAAATAATCTACGGCTGCTGTCAGCTGACTTGTATAAAATACATAAATTACACCTGCGTGAGTGCTTCTTGAGTGGATTCTGACTTTGAATCGAGAAGCGAAATTCGCTTCTCAGAATCACCAGAAGTTTATTTTTTGTGCCAATTGTTGATATAATGATTTGGCACCACGCATCCAGCTATTAAACGGTCATCACGACATCTATTAGAATAAACATAAACCTTGTGGTCATCTAAACAACATACATTTGTAGAAGACAACTCTTCGTTCTCTTCTTTCTCAGCCGTCGACATGGAAGGTTCTATCAACGATAACTAATTAACATTATATAATTAACTTAAACTTTAATCCTGAATTATATTACTTACATATAATAAAGCCAATATTATATTTTAATTGTTACCATATGCGTTTGGAGTATTTCATTTAATATAGAAGAGGATACTTTCATCATCGTGGAATCTTAACAGGTTATGGGCCCAGACGCAGGCACACAAAGCATCCAAGGCACCTCGGCACCCCGTACTAAATATGGAGGAAGACAAATATAAATTGCATGTATTCGACGGGACGAATTTCAATAATTGGCGTTTCAGACTTGAAACCGATCTTGAGGAGAAAGATTTGCTTAAATTTATTCACGACACCCTGGAACAAATTTTGGAAGGGAAAACAACTCAAAATGAAATAAATTTAATCAAGAGACAAGAGAAGAAGTGCAAAGCTATGATCATTCATCGAATAGCAGATGACCAGCTAGAATACATTAAAGATAAAAGCACAGCAAAGGAAATTTTTGATTGCTTAACGGCGATTTTCGAGAGAAAAAGTACTGCATCTCAGATGTGTCTACGAAAGAAACTTTTAACTTTGAAATGTGGTGAAGGAGAGAGTATAGAGCAGCATTTACTCGTCTTCGATAAAGTGGTAAGAGAGTTGAAGTCGGTTGGAGCAAAATTAGAGGATACAGATATTGTTTGTCATCTTTTATTATCTCTACCTAAATCGTTCGAACCTCTTGTCACCGCATTGGAAACAGTCGAACAAGAAAAACTAACAATTGAGTTCATCAAAAGCAGATTACTCGAAGAAACAAACAAAAGAAACATAAGCGAGAACTCTCAACATACGAATGTTGCTATGCATGCAAAATCTACGTTCAAATATAAGTGTTACAAGTGTGGTAGAATTGGACACAAGAAAAGTGAGTGTAGATCAAAATCGCAAGTACATGGAAAAAGCTATATAAGAAAACGTGAATATCCACAGCACAGTGCGAATGTCACAGAAAGCAAATTAAACGATCAAAAATATGCGTTCGTTGCCGATTCCAGAAACGGTTCTTTATGCCCTGCAAACCGTATAGTACAGTTTTACCTCGACTCCGGTGCAACGGATCATATGGTGAACGATGAAGAGTGTTTGACTGAGTTGAAAATTTTGCCAAATCCAATACAAATAGCAGTCGCGAGAAGTGGAATTAATATAGAAGCAACAAAAATTGGAAATATACGCGGAAAAATTATGGTGAATGGCAAAAAGGTACCATTTGTAATGGAAAATGTGTTGTTCGTCAAAGAATTGTCCAACAATTTATTTTCAATACGAAAGTTAGAAGAAAAAGGACTAAAAATTGTGTTTAACAATAAAATGGTGAAAATATTTGATGGAAAAGAATTAGTGCTACAAGGAAAAAGTAACGGAAAGCTCTATGAAGTGAATTTCTTTGTAATCAGACCGGAATACGCTGGTGTGTGCAAAAGCGATGAAAATCTCGAGTTGTGGCACAGGCGACTTGGTCACCTAAATACCAAGGACACAATAAAATTAACGAAACATAAAATGGTAAGAGGAATGGAACAGATGAATACAAATGCTAATTTAGAATTTTGTGAATCCTGCATTATTGGGAAACAGAATCGAAGATCATTCAAAAGTGTGGTTGGATGCAGATCACAAAGGCCGCTGGAATTAATACATAGCGATGTCATAGGACCGATTACGCCATTATCATACGACAATAAAAGGTACGTAGTAACTTTTATGGATGACTATACTCATTTTGCAGTAGCCTATCTTCTTGAATGCAAAAGTGAGGTGTTCCAGAGATTTAAAGAATATTGTGCACTCAGTACCGCACAGTTCCAACAGCCAATTTCACGTCTTCGTGTTGACAATGGTGGTGAGTATTGTTCGAAAGCATTTCAACAATTTTGTATTTCATCTGGGATTCGTCTAGAATACACTATACCATATAGTCCACAACAAAATGGCGTTGCTGAGAGATTCAACCGAGTCATCATGGACAAATCTCGAACAATGTTGCTGGAATCTAAGCTAAACAAGTCGTTTTGGAGTGAAGCAGTTTTAGCATCCATATACTTGGCAAATAGGAGTCCCACAGCAGCTTTTAAGAACACTGAATACCAATATTGCACACCGGCTGAAATGTGGTACGGTAAGAAACCTAACCTCTCTAATTTAAAGATTTTTGGAAGTACAGCGTACGCTCATGTTCCATCGCAACTCCGCACGAAATTGGATGGGAAATCTCAAAAGTGTATCATGCTTGGTTATGCACCGAATGGCTATCGTCTGTGGAGCCTCAACGATAACAAAATCATCACGGCCACAGATGTTATTTTTCACGAAACATCAAGTAAATCAGAGAACAAATGTGAGTCATCTCGGGAGACAGAAATCAGTAACGATGATGCTGAAAGTCTTAAATTTGAGAAAGAATCAAATATGGAACGCAGTAGCGATGACGAAGAAAGCTTTGAAAGATGGTCTGAGCACGGCGAGGAAGAACATAACGGCACGGAACACGGACAAGATCTCGAGGAAGAAATTGTATGTGCACCTGAGGAACAACGTACTACACAAACTATTTCAACTCGATCAGGTCGGGTAGTTAAATATCCAGCTTTATACAACGATTACGATATTTCAGCACTTAGCGCCGAAATGTATGTAAGTAGATTGCCCAGTACGATACAAGAAGCAAAAAGCACTGAAAATTGGTCAGAATGGAAGGCTGCAATTCAGGAGGAGATAAATTCATTGCAGAAGAATAACACATGGACACTTGTCCAACTGCCGCATGGTCGAAATGTAATCGGATCCAAGTGGGTATTCCAAATCAAGAGTGATGAAAATGGAAATCCGATTAAATATAAAGCGAGACTAGTCGCAAAAGGTTTTGCCCAGAAAGAAAATTTCGATTTTACTAATACATATGCTCCAGTAGCAAAAATTGCAACTTTAAGAATTTTGTTGGCAGTCGTGAACCAATACAATTTGTTGCTACATCAGATGGACGTGAAGTCAGCGTTTCTCAATGGAGATTTACATGAAGAAGTATATATGAAGCAACCAGATGGATTCACTAACGGTAATTTAGTTTGCAAATTAAATAAATCTCTCTATGGTTTGAAGCAAGCATCCAGAATGTGGAATGAACGTTTTCACAATTTCATTATCACATTGGGCTTTAAGAGGATGGAAGCGGATCACTGTCTATACATCCATGAAGACAAAAAGGAGATGTTGTTTTTGCTTTTATACGTGGATGACTTGATTATTACCGCCAAGGAACTGAAAATCATTCAACAAATCAAGAATAAATTATCTGAAGAATTTGAAATGAAGGATATGGGTGAACCAAAATTGTTTTTGGGTTTGAAGATATCCCGAGACAAGCAAACAGGTACGTTGGAATTAAGCCAATCACAATATTTAACCAATTTAGTTAGAAAATTTGGAATGGAAAATAGCACGACGATAGAAACACCAATGGAAACTAAATTGAATCTAAAGACAAATACTGGCACAGAAACGAAGAATCCATATAGAGAATTAATTGGTTGTCTCATGTATGCAATGCTGTATTGTAGACCAGATCTAAGTGCATCGTTAAACTATTTTAGCCAATTCCAAAGTAACGCAAGCGATGAGCACTGGAATCATTTAAAACGATTACTGAGGTACATCAAAGGAACATCAGAGCTGAAGTTAGTGTACAAACGGGATGTTAATGCACCGCCACTTACTGGTTACGCTGATGCAGATTGGGGTAACAACATAATCGATCGGAGGTCAGTATCCGGATATGTATTTAAAGTTTTCGGATGCACTGTCTCTTGGGCAACAAGGAAGCAGAGATCAGTAGCACTTTCCTCAACTGAAGCTGAAGTTGTGGCGCTTAGTAATGCAGCATGTGAGGCACTGTGGATTCAACAATTGCTCATTGAACTTGGAATTAAAAATGTTACTCCGTCTACTATCTACGAGGATAATCAAGCATGCATCAATATAGCTGAAGAGCCAAGGGAGCATAAGCGAATGAAGCACATCGATATTAAATTACATTTTATTCGACAAGTAATTCATGAAAACAAAATAATCGTTTCTTATATTCCATCAGGTCTCCAACAGGCAGACATTTTTACAAAAGGGTTAGCCAAGAAGCAGTTCAAGAATCTGAGGACTAGCTTGGGAATGTCGTGTTGAGGAGGAGTGTTGATATAATGATTTGGCACCACGCATCCAGCTATTAAACGGTCATCACGACATCTATTAGAATAAACATAAACCTTGTGGTCATCTAAACAACATACATTTGTAGAAGACAACTCTTCGTTCTCTTCTTTCTCAGCCGTCGACATGGAAGGTTCTATCAACGATAACTAATTAACATTATATAATTAACTTAAACTTTAATCCTGAATTATATTACTTACATATAATAAAGCCAATATTATATTTTAATTGTTACCATATGCGTTTGGAGTATTTCATTTAATATAGAAGAGGATACTTTCATCATCGTGGAATCTTAACACCAATGGAACGGTTTCAGGAGTGATTTTTTCGATTCCGGACTCTCCCGGACGCTTCTTTTTGCCCAATGGAAAACGACATAAGTTAATAATTGAGAAGCTTAAATGAAGCATAGATATGTTCTTCTAATGACAGATATCTTTTTCACGTCCGCGTCAACAAAGATTTACTTTTTGAACCGGCTACATAATGTGGCCACTTGGCAGCACCGCCCGCTTCTCGAATGTACCCATCGCTGACAGTCCTCCAGTTCAAAATGGCCGACGTCTATTTGACACCGCGACCGCGTCACGATATAAAAATCATTGGGGACGTTCAAGTATCTAGTTTAGTAAAGGCACCAAGTGACAAAGAACAGAAACAGGAACAGAAACAGAATCCCATACATTTGCAACAGAAACAGAATTAGGAACAGAACATAATTTGTTCAGTAACAGAATTTAGCGACAGAAAAATGCCTGTTTGACGACAGAACGTAAACAAGTCTACATTGATTGTTTCTGTTGCTGCCAGCAACAGAAATGACAATTTATAGTGGGGGAGAAGTTTTGTTTGTAATTAAGTTCAAGCAGTCTTTACTCGCCCAGACGTCATAAATTTGCCGCAATATTTCCAATGGTAACAGAAACTTAATATTTATATGGAAGGCTCACAGAAGTGCTCACATTTTGGCTCAGTTAATTAGTTAATTTGTTGGACTACTGAGCAAGAAGCTTTTTTCACTGTCTCACAGTTTGCAAACGTGAGACAAACTTCCAAGTAGTGTAACCTACTATTACTGGCACTTGTCTACGGCCTGTCAAGCACTCGAAAGCGGTTCCAAATGATTTTGCTTTAACAAAATCTGTTACCTAGTTGTAGACGAATTTTTTGAGAAATTGTTGTTAAGAATTTTGTACTTGTAAGATATCTACTTTACAAACAGAAATATAAAAATCACATACGATTGTAAAAAAGATGACTGAAAAAATAAAATAAAAGGGTGATTCATTCGAAAAAGGACTGTGAAGAGTTATGCCGAATTCACAATATCGCGTGTCGCGTTGAACGCGTGCGTGCGTCGGCGCGCTTTGACACGCTTTATCGAAACTTTACGATTTGAAATGCCAAAGCGCGCGAGCAACAATTTTGTAAAACGAAATGCTGCTTTGAAGCGAAGTCGCGTTGAGAGAGTAGAGTATGACAAATTAAAAGTTCGCTTTGGTTTAAACCAATCTACACAAATAGAGAGCAGAATTCAAATTTCAAGTCTACTCTCTTTTTTCTTGTAGCTGTAATTTTTGTCTAAGAAATAAATAAGGATTCTCCAAAATAGATAAAAAAAATCATTCATAACATTAATGCAAAGAACAACCTTAACAAAGATACAAGAAAATTTAAAGAAACGAGTATTAGCCCAACAAAAAAAAAAACGTTCGTCATTTTCAAACACTAAATTAATTAATTTGCATTTAAAGAACATCATATTGCCTTTTAAAACTTGTGTGTGATAAACATTTGTGGTTCTGTGCGACTCCAACTAAGAACGGCACACCCCATGACATCAAATCGAACAATTCAAAATTCTTAAGTTGTCAAACGCGCGTGAGAGTAGAGAGTAGGTCTACTCAGGCGTCGCGTTGAACTTTACGATATTTACGATCTAAATTCGATCCAACGCCTGAGGTTGTATTTTGTGTGGCAGCCAGTGTTGCCAGATTGGGCGCTTTGTCGTATTTTGGGCTATCTTTTTTTCTTTAAAAACGATAGAAATTTCGTCAATGAGCGCCCAACACAAATTTGGGCTACATATCGTTTAGCAAGTTTTGTGTAAATTTTGTTTGTTTTTTTTCTTCACAAAACTACAAAAAAGAAATATTTTTGAACAAACCCGCACTTTTAAAACTTGGCAGCACTTTTGCAGTCAAGTGATATCGAACATTCGGATAACTTGCAGGCACACCAATCTATTTTGCAGGCCTTTTGATTTGACACAAGCACACAAGCCACAAAAGACAGTTGCAGAAGGTAGTGGGAAAAATACAAAAAAAAAAATTATTTTAAGAATTGGGAACATTTTCAACGATTTTTGGGCTTCTCCCTGGGCAACGACTTTGGGCTACATTTTGTAGCTTAAAGCAAACAAAATGTTGGCAGCCCTGGTGGCAGCATATGAACGCTTTGTTTCTACATAATCAGTCAACGCACGCGCGCGTCAACGCGACATTGTGAATTCGGCATTAGAGTACCTAATAAAAATATTTATAAGGAAAACGATCAGAAGATTTGTCTTTTACACTTCTTTTCGCAATAAATTCTCGTGTTCTGATCTGTCGGTAGTACCAACCAGAGACAATACTGAGACCACCAACTCCGGCCGATTTCCCGTTACTTGCCTACAAGCTATATTTTCATGGGGTGGCAAACGCTAAGTGCGTTAGTATTGTTACATAGAAATTCGTATTGACAAATGTCACGTAACTTCAAAAATTCCGGATCACCAACACGCTCGCACCTTGCATATGCCACTTCCGCTGTGGACAAAGCTGCTGACAGCGTTCACAAAATTTTGTCCGTTAAATTTGAAATTTATATACGTATATTGGATAGTATTTTTTTTAGGAATAAGTGTACATTTGCTTAAAATATTTATGAAAAATTGTCAATGCAGAATGGATGCATAAAAATAAAAACATTTTGAGCAAGGTTTCTTCAGTTATTAAAGAAAAATTCACACAATCAATCGATCTTAATGATATCGAAAAGAGGTAAATACACAACCATGTTTGTCCTTATATGTTCTAGTATATAAAACATATATTTGAGATAATTTTACTAACCAACCAAATCAAATTATTCGCCTTTTAACAATTTATAATAACTAACCAATGGCATTCAGTAATATTAAAATGTGGAATTCCTTAACTCTTTCACATTTCCCCACGGTTGCCGCGGGTGGCAGCATTTATTTTTGTAGTTTTTGTGTGTTTTTGCATGTCACACTGATTCTTTTTTGACATAACACCGATAGGAATACAAAATGGCGAATTTGAAAAAAAATTGAGGGGCCCAGCGGCAAGAGGATTGTGAGTTGGGGGTCTCAGTATGGTTTGTCTATGGTACCAACTGTCAGATTCAAAAACTCCACTTAACGAAAATATTCGTTCAAATCATAAGGGCACTGTATTTGTTGTTTACAATTTACAGAAGCTGTTTACGTCAATGGCAAATTTTTAGAAACATTTTGTACATTGGAAAATAACTTTTATTTTATAGTACTTAACATATAATATTTTAAATATATTTATTATTTATAAAAATGTATTTTATAGGTTCTTTTTTTGTACCAATATACTCTCACTTATAGATAAAACAAGAAAATATCGCAATATGGAGCTTGGCTACAAACTCATCAATTGTTGTAGGTATTGGAACATTGTTGAGACTTTTAATCAGCTTTAATTTCATCTTCGCTTCAGAACAGTGTTCCCAGACTCTGAAGACGATTTTCACCCTTTTTATGAGCACAAGTATCCTTCCCTAAATTTGAAAAAAAGTTCTTCGTTTTCCTCCTAAGTGAAATTTACATGTACACCAAAACCTCGCTTTGCGTCGTTTCGATTTGCGTCGTTTCAAAGTTGCGTCATTTAAAACTTTTGAAATATCCGCTGAAACTTTCGATAAAATGAATTAAATCTTAACATAATAACAAAGGTATATTTTCTGTAGAACTTTTTGATTTTTCAACTATGTAATTTATTTGGTTTTATGAAATATTTATTTTTTTATTAATTTAATAAAGAATCGTTATTTCGATTTGCGTCGTTTCGCTTTGCGTCGTGTTTTTCTGGTCCCAATTAACGACGCAAAGCGGGGTTTTGGTGTATTTTCATATGGAAAAATAAAAAAATTTAAAAATGTAATGTCAAGAAATTCGTGACTGAGTACTAAGTTGGCAGTTCGCATATGTGGCTGACGTCGTCGAAAAAGTGACGTTCCCGACCAATCTAGTTCTTGCGTTCAGGTTACATCTTATCGATTCTTGAATGTGCTCATTTACTTTTCTATTAGGCAATGGGCCTTACCAATAACCATTTTTAGTTTCGACTCTAAATTTTAGTAGTTCACAGTGGCTATATTTTAAATACAAATTTCGCAATTGTGAGCTTCCGTAAATTTAAAGTCGACACTAAAATTTGTTATTAGTACGGCGCAATATCAAAACGAGTGAATACATTCGGATACGAACACAAAAATTCTACGTAGACGTTCGGTGGGCCGTTTTTTTTTATATGAAATATGAACAACTTTTACAGTCAACTTTGAAATTTGTTTGCAATAAAAATGGGTTTTAATTTTACTTCTAAGCAATTTCAGTTTCAGAGAGGTAGGTATTAGATTTTTTCTCCTTTTTCAAGCTTTTCCCTCGTTTTCCCAATAGTAGCATAGAAAAACTTGACTTATCACTTTCGAATTTGGATAAACCTAGCCAGGTGGATAATTCTTGCATTAAATATTGTTACAAATAATTTCTCATCGTACTCATGACTGCAGAAACGATAAGACACACAAAGAGCAGAGTAAGTATATCCTTAATTCGCATATCTCACAAGTGGATAATAAATGAAACAATCATTCATAATAAGTTACTTCTAAATACTGACGCACTTTCAGCTTCAATAATGGACAGTCTGGTGTATGATATACGCTTATATCAGACACCGTCCAGTGTTTTTATCTTTATCCTTTAATAGCATTTGCCATGCCACCCAGGACCAGCAGCAAGTTCGTTACCCCAACCGACGATGGTCCCGCAAATGCCAAAAATAATGGCCAGCAGTTCCGAAATAAGCTTTGGAAATATATTTTACGATTATTGTTTGTTATGATGTCGGCCATAAATGTTGACCTAAGCCACATGTATTTTTGTATCTTCCTTTAATTAGACTTTCCTGACACGTTTTTTTCGCAGTTGGCTTTCCTGTTCACATGTCCGAGTAGCGCCCGAGAGAAGAAAGTACGCGATATGGGATGGCTCTTCGGGGGTGGAAAAGTTGTTCGTCCGTGTTGCTGTCCTCAGTGTATGGTGCTAATTGAATTGCCTTTTATAAATGTCCTGATGAAATTAATTAAATTCTTTTTTCCTGTCCGCATTAGATGCCAGCCACACTTTGGCCATATATCAGAGAAGTATGTCTGTAAGCCCGTTATTGTTATGACTTTTGCGCTTATGAAACTAATGAAATCTGCCATAAATTCAGGATTTTATGAATGGGAAATATTGGACACGGGAAAGCAAAACGAGAAAGCAAACGTGAATGGCAGGTTTGTGCATATTTTGCCATAAGCGTTTATATTATGACTGTCCATAAACAGGAACTAATTTATTTGCTCAGTGGTACCAATACCGTGAAATTATGCCATTCCTCAATCCCATTTGCGAAGTTCCCATTTTATGCAGGCTGACATTTTTCCATCTCCGTAAATATGACTAGGGGCGGGCAGGTTTTATTCCCGGAAAAACAAAAATTACATTTTAAGGTTTTTCGCACTGCGCCACCTTTCGCGAACGTCTGACAAACATCCGGGAGCACAACTGTCATGAAAGAGCTTCTCAATAAGCCGATTGGACTCCGCATAAAATTTTAGATTCCTTTCAATCGTCCCAAAAATCGAAAACTTGCTCAAAACAAATGATTGAAATAGCTATGCCTTTGGAATATCAGCAAAAATTATCAAAAATCTGTCCGAATTCGACATAAAAAAACAAGAAGAAAAAATGTATGATATTGGACATTTTGTAAGTGGCAGCAGGTGTTTTTTGTTTTGTCTCCAAAACGAACAGTGCTGCCAGTATAGGGTTTTTATTTTCTGTCTTCACATTGAGCCACTGTTTTTCATGGGTTTTGCTTTAGTTGTGGTGCTGCAGTCTCTAATGCCCGAGAACTCAGAACATGAACATATACAGTGGCTTAATAAATAAACCAGAAAATGCAAGAGTTTCACAATCGCTCATCTTGTCGCAAAGTATTTTGACTTAACCATAGTAAGGTAGGCTTTTCCTAAAAAACTAGAAATCTCGAAATTTGTCTTTCTAATGGTCGCTTTGAAGTTTAAGTATCTACTTGTTTCCAGCAATCAAATTAATGTATTCAAAATGTGGTCAAGGCGTAAACAATTGGCTAAAGATGGACACAGTTGATGTCATTAATGAATGACAATAACCACGGAAAGATGTCGGACCTCGGGAAAGTTCCTCCGAAATACTGTACACACTTATTCCCTCTTATTCAATACTTGTAAGTTGGACTTAAGCGGATTTTAGGAACTGTTGCACTTATTCGAGGAAAATAATTGTGAATAAATTAGCTAAATGGTATAAGTAAACATTATAAAAACAAGTAGTGAAAATATACAGTCTTTCTCTTGTCCCAATCTGTCCCTACCAAGCATCAGCTCTAACGACCCATATAGGAGGAGTTTAAATTTGAAATATGAAATTGCTCGCCTAATAAAACGGTGAGGCAACAAGATTGCCAATTTTGTAGCGTCAAACGAATGGAACTCTTTTCAATTTGATTACAGCTACCGAAAATGCTCATACTATTTGTTCGTATCTAACGTCATCATCTTGCAGAGATGTTCACATTATACCAAATAAAGACTTCCCGCAGGACAACCTCAAAAGGTCTGTTTGAGTTCCACTTTTTCGCTACCCGCATCAGCATGCAAATAGTCTAGAATCTCTGCACTTTGTTCGATGGTGCACCATTCCTCCGCGTATTGTTTGCAAAACGAGGAGATTCCTCGAATAGGACTTCTTCGTCGTCATGCTTCGTATGTATGGTGAACGTTAAACAGAATGTTTAGGATTTTATTATTATTTGCCTTCGTGATTACACGGAAAGATGACATGTTGACTTTTCCGTAATTTTGCAAAGCGCACCACAAACCCCATGCATAGGAACCTCAAAGGCATTTGTGTCTGTGGCATTTATTTCTCGTTTTTCTCGGGCTTTCATTTGTAAGTACACAATGTCCTTTCCGTTTCGGATCCTTTCGGCACACGTCAATTTGTATGTGTGTCTGCTTCGCTGCTGATGGGTATTTTTCGTTCGCCCAGACAGCACGATGTCCTTTTCCACCTCCGGGGAGTTTTCTTTTGGTTTTTCCACACATTTTGTTAATTTTCCGGTTGTGGATTTTTATTTTCTAATTTAAAAGCGCTCATTTTCCTAACCACCCCAAAGACTGTGGAATTGTAATGTTCTGGTGGTTTGCTGTGAAATGTATTTCACTGTGATGGTCGTCGCCGGTAGAATTAAGTTTTTAAGAGAAATCAAGTGAAGTACCCACGCATTCGGGCTGTTTTACGATCTTTAAATCTGTAGTAAAATCAAAGTGCGTTGTAGTGGAACTCATTGGCAAACAAATAGCAGGTTGTTTTTTGTTATGCTGCATCTTCGGTGAAGGTATGACTTCCCATAGCAGTTTTAGAAGAAACAAAGTTAACTACCAAACCAACTGCGTCCATTTATAGGTACACATCATGTACAGGAAATGTTTTGTAGCAGAGGAAACTTAAAAACAATGCGACAAATGTCAGCAAAGAATGCCGCAGCAATTTGAAAAGAAAAATGGAAAAGTGAAAGTTTCTCCTGGCAGACACGTGATTTATTCTATTTCGAGTCTGCAAAAAAATGCATATTGCTTCGGGATAAAGTATGGCAAGGGTAGATCATTTAAAACTGAATCTGACGACTTTCTTTAATTCAATTTAATCAAAATATTATTTATAATCACGTGGGTCCTATTGCAACAAGAACGTTCCACGTTTTACTTTAAAAATTTACAGTTTACATTGCGGTTATCATTTTCTTCTAATCTAAAGATGCGTTTTGTTAATATACTGGAACTCGACGATCAGCCATTGTAACAATTTTCTGACATTACTACATTACTACCCTCAGTCGGAAGCACTGCGCGGAACGTTTCGCAAACGGTACAGTACAGCTCATCATAATTTTACGACATTGATGGATCGTTCTGTAAAATGGTGACAATGACAGAACCCATTGAAAGCAAAATGATTTCAAATATGGGCGAAGTTGGCTGTAGTGAATGACACATAGCAGCAGAGCAAAGTAAAAATAATGTAAGTCTTATCATTCTTACGCATTCTAAGGAATGCCAGACTTTTCGGACTGAATTGCCCACGTCAAAAACACCCAAAAATGCCCTTTTTGCCCATGCCGACGTTAAAAAACAAAAAAATACACTATTTTTTCTTGTTCCAAAAGATAAAAAAAAACTCTCTTTTTCGCCCTTTTAGCTCATTTTGAAAGGCAAAATGCCCACGAAATGGATAATTACCCACGATCTGGCATCACTGAGACACTAACAATTTGACATTTGAGCTCGTTGACAGCAATCTGGTAGTAGTTACAAATTATCTCTCGGAAAGTTCTTGGAATAAAATCTGCAGGTATTTTTATGGAGGCAAATCATTTTGATCTGCCAAACTTTTGCATAGGGGAATGGAATTTCACAAAATCTGGTCAAAAGGGTCTGCTATTTTTCATTGATAAGTTAGATCCAATTGAGTTTGTTTGGAATCAATCTACTTTCCAATGGAATGAATGAATTTATGCAATTTTTCTTCGTTAGATCTAATTTTTAAGCAGACGGAGGGGTAAAGCACTTGTTATATCATGCAGTGCGATTCTGTATACCTACTTTTCTGGTCTGATTTTGTTTCTGTTTTATTTTCTTAATTATCGTTTAAAAAGAAAACTTCTAAGCAAATAACAGCAGATTTTATTTAGAAATTTTGATATTGTAGTAAATATAAGCCCTCTGTTTAGCTTTTTCTTTTTAGCTGCCAAATACACACGAAGAAGGTACTCCTATACATCAATCACAATCTCAAAGCGAAATATTCCTTAACGTGGGCAATATAAATTAATAGATCTACTCAGGACTGACGAAAACTGTGCTGCGTAATACAATTTTTAAATTGTGTTAGTGCTCTTATTTAGTGGACACAACAATTTATATCTGTAAAAATTCACATCTAAAGAAAGAAAAAAAAGATAAGCTTTTTATAGTAGATAGATAATAATAATATGCACCTATTAAGAAATCCTGTCGTTCACTTAGACGTATACGTAACATTTAAAAAAAAAAAAAAACCTTGAGATAAAGAAAGGAAATACTGAACGTCAAACGTCAAACGTCAAATTTTACGGACAAACGAATGTGCGCGTATTTTTGAATGTCGTGCTGCATTCACAACATCAACACGGAAGATTAAAGGGATACCTAATACAAAATAGCAGTCTGACTAAAAAGAAGGAACACGTAAAAAAAAACGTGACACGTAATTTGGTCGGCCATATTGTTTACGTATGATGGGAAAGTTCTGCATGCTGATACTTTTATAGCGACGGCTCACATCCATGACACTTTAGGCGTCTGATTTGTTACTCATTCGTACGCCGTCACTAGCATTGACTGCATTGACGGCGGATAAACGGATGTCTCTGTCCCTTCTCGTGCAAAAACGCACGTTCGTGATGTTATTAATGCAGTATTTAACAAATTAGTTTAGGTCCTGTATGAAATTTTATTTCAAACAAAGTGTATACAACTTTATTGTGCAGTTAATATTAATAAGAAAATAAAATTTTACTTTAATAAGGGGAATGATTTGTAGATGAAAGGTTTATAAAGGTCTACTTGTACACCCCACGCAGAACCGTGAAGTACGTATATGATGCATTCAAAAGAGATTGGAATGTTTCCAGTGTCATCGGATAGATGTTGCCCACCATAATCTGCAAGTGTACAAAAAGGACACAAGAATACTTGTTTGCAAATATGGAACTCCCTTTTACCATCAAAGGTTTTTGGCTCCTCATTATGAACAAGAGTAATGTCCTCTTAAAGCGTGCGCTGCAATGGAACCACTCCACATCATAGGCAGCCTCAGAGACTTGAACGCTCTTTTTTTCGAAGGGTTTCCGCCGACAAATTGTGGTAATGGATTTTTAACATTATTTGACGTTTCCTTTTCGTTTCATTTCACAAAAGAATGACTTACCTCAGTCAACAGCTCGTTGGCTTGCCAGTAGTACGTAAAAAGGACATACAGCATCGTCATAATGTACATGAGCACCGAAACGATTTGCACTACGGACTCAATCTTCGTAAACAGTAATTAGTTCGGTTTTCAAATTAAAGTTTAATTGCACGGATACTTGAGACTTACGATATTTAAACAAAAGAGAAGTGCACATAGGATCGTGGAGAAAATCAGGAACTCTGCGAACACGATGTACGTTACGAGCGAGTTGAAATCCTCGACGAAGCTTTTGTTTGATGGATAGTTAAAGATACGTAAATGGATTCTAAATGAATACTACCTGATTATTCGAGTATGATATGCAATGCATGCAACTAGGTCAGCATAGATCATTTCTTCTGTCTTCGTTCGGCTGTATACCTGTTTTAGTCTGCTCTGGAGGACTTTTAGAATGGCAGTGCCAAACATTGCGTACGATGCAAACAGACTCACAAACGGCATATACATTGATGTGAGGACGAGTGGAGTTGGCAGCTGCAGGATGTAAATAATTTCATAAACTGGAAACGACGTAACATCAACACCGGGAATCGCAACTCCATAGGGATGAACTAATGAAATGAAAGATAAAATGCAATTAAAATTAAATTAAAATAAAATTTCCTGCAACCTCCTGTAGGTGCTTAGAGTGGCAACAAATTTCTTTCGTCTTTCTCGGTCTCATGCAGCTTTCAAATGTGGCCGTATTTTATCCAGGTCGCTGTACTTGGTCTTCCGTACATACTGATGATTCTTTTTATATACACAAAGGTAAAGATGTTATGGCCACTCTTAGCATTAAGGGAATGGGAATAGATAAGGCAGGCGATACCGGAACGCAATGGCTTTTTCTTTCCATAAATTATGAAATAGAATAAAAACAGAGTTTAGTAAAGCATTTCACAGGTTACTTCTTTCCCGCTAGCATTCCCTTTTCCTTTTGCAAAGACAATTACAAAATTTGTACGTGCTTTAGCTTTTTACTGTTGTCAAGAAAATGTACTGTGAATTTTTTTAAATCAAAGAAATCGCATTTTTCCAACCTTAATAACCCGTTGACACTGTACGAAAACCTTCTTTTTGGAAAAAGCACACAAGACATTGGAATTTGGAAAACATTGGACTCTTGTTTATAGTAGTTTTTGGGGGAACCTTCTCTAAAACCCTACTGGCAAACGTAAGGTTATCAAAGCAAACACACCTTTTTAAAACATTCAACAAACTACTGACAGGTAATTGTCTGCTTTTCTGCTGTACTGGTAATTTTTATGGGAAGCACAGCCTGACATATTTACATTGTGATTCGTCAGTGTTCCGATCTTGAGTTGCCTGCAGAAATTTGTCTTTGGTTTAATAAGTAATTAAAGCTTATTATTGTGAATTAAATTATTTTTATATTATATTAAATAGTTTCGTTTTCCAAAAAAGTTTTTATTGTTTATACACAAGTATTTCACAGCTGATTGAAATGTCAAACAAAATGCAACCGGTGTACGGTAAAAGATTAAAATAGTTTCGAAAACTTTTTGTCAATAGCATAATTTATTATTATTGTATACAATTATGCGCTTTTAAATAAGCAATATTTTTCGACATTAAGACAACCAAATTTATCGAAACTTTCTCTACACAGAACAGCTCTCGTCCAATCTAGTACCATTTTGCTACTAATGTCAGAATTGCGGTGAATATGTCGAGCTCAATACTTTGACTGAAAACGATTTCTTTCTTTTATTTGGTACTTAGATATACCAGCAAGTTAATGAATTTGGGGTAAAATCGACTGCTCTGATACTTTGCCAGTATATTTGCAAACTATTATGTTAAGAGCTTTGTGCAAGCTCTGATTGAGTTTGATTGAAAAATAATGTATTTAAGGTGACTTCAAAATTGTCATTTAAAAGATTTGTTGACAACCATCTGACATTTTTGCAAACTAGTTCAATATCTGAGAACAAAATGTAGATCTATTTGAATGCACTTCAAATAGATCTACACTTTCTAGCTCCTCTTATCCTGCATTTGTACATGCTGAAACGGAGTTGGCCACAGTTTCAAATGCGCGATCGTTAGAGGCGAACGCATAGAGGAGCTACTGAAAAGCAGGGATGTTAATGAATTTGATATTTCTCAAGGGCTACATAAAACCGAAAATGGTGACGGTGGTGGTGTCTATATGATAGATCAATAAACGTCACTGTTTTTGACATTTCCACTGTTGTGCTACCTTCCGTCCACTCATTCCGCACGTGGGTGGATACATGTCCTTATATTCAAGGCAATGGGCACATTCAAGAATCTAGTTATCTGAAGTCAACAAGATTGGTCTAGAGGAGATTTAACCTGAACTCAAAAACTAGATTGGTCGGGAACGTCGCTTGTTCTACGTCAGCCACATATGCGTCAACTTAGTACTCAGTCAGGACACTCATGACTATATTCGTCGGCTACTCATCCATAAACGTCAACTAAAACAGCTGCTCATATGACCGCTTGTAGCCAATCAAAAACGAGATACATCTAGTCAGACAGCTGTCAGACTTACTAAACTAGATACTTGAACGTCCCCAATAACTAGTTTGTTGACCAAAAGTAGCTCACCTTTAGTTTGGCTAAAAAGCGGATACATTATAGCACCAATTAGATCAAGAAACGAAGCAGACAAATTGAATATCGATATTTTTCTCGCTCCTATCGTTGCCCTGTTCATAATATCCTTTGCGTAGTCATCGTTGCCCTCCTAAAAAAAAAGTACACCTTGATAAAGTAAAGCGGAAAATCTAATTCAATGCCCCAATCCCACTCTTACCACAATTTCGGTATAAAGCGCAGCCAATTCAATCATGAATGCTTCGAATTTCCTTCGCTTGATTATGACCAAGCACGTTCGCAGCAAGGAGTTGAAGATGGCTATGGCATAGAAAGCATTCAAAATGAACGTACTTACTTCTCCCCATTGCTGGTAGAGGAACACAAACTGCATGCAGTTCATTACGGCAACTGGAGCGACAAATAAGTACTGCCGCCAATTATCATCTGACAATATTACAGCACAAAATTTCCAAATTTTAACATTTATCGACAGAATAGGTATGTCCTCAATCATCATGAGCGAATAAATGAAAATCCTGCAAACACTTGAATTGAAGTGTTCAAAAATTGCATTACGAGTCATTTATATAGATTTTCGAATGGCGTCGGCTTACGGTGACAAATTGTTGCAAAATTAATGTCGGAAATGCATAGTTATGCACCAGCTGTCGATTGTATGGTTGTTTATTAGGATAATACGCAATTTATTATTCGTTCAATTAGAGGATATAGCATTATACATTGCATTCGTATAATTGTATGCAATTTTTAGCAATTTAGGATTGGTGAAATATGGCGATTGGATTTTTAATATTTTATTGCACGGCTAAGTGCTTAATTTTTAGTTGGAGGTGGGATTTACTTTTTCGGTTTGTAATTGGCTTATTTTCGAAATTAGTACCTATAAGCTATAACTGATGCGTGGAAATTCGCATGAGTTTTACAAACCCTAGGTACGCGTTCATTACGCGATCATAATTGGGCACTCACAGAAGACTTTTTCTCCTCAAGGTCACTTTTTATGTTCTATTGATACGAAAATAGCAATCTTTGTTCGATTTCAGAGCACTTTTGCGAACATTCAACAACAAAAAAAAACATTAAGTGACATTTTAACGTTTTAATGAATGATTAGACACACGAAACCTGAAATCTGAGAGCGGATTTGAAAGCCCGCCGTTTTTGATTGTCCAAAACGTTTTTGGGTTCCTTTCCAAGTGTGGTTTTGGGCGCACTTTTCATTGCGTTTTTGGGTGCGTTTGTTAAACGCATTTTTGTTTGGGCTATATTTTTCCATTCGAATTTATCTTAGATAAAACCAAGCGCCATTTTCCCGGTTACATAAGAGTTCGAAAAACTGTTTGCTTTTGGGATATTATCTGCTCACGTCTAGCACTCAATGAATCAGTGACTTAAATTTGCTGCCAATATTATTGTTTCCCTTTTTTCTAATTTTGCAGCAGTTTGCTCAAATTTTGATTTCCTTTGTAAATCCACCTTTTTTTAAACTTATCAGTGCTGTTCGCAGGAGTTGAAACAAGTTGGACACAAAGTTCCAATAAGTACACTGACAGATATGCTCTTCTAATTTAAAAAAAAAAATATGACAATCCCTTAATAATCTTATCAATTATTGTTCTTGACATTGTCTTAGTACGCGATTCATGGAGGGATTAGATTAAGTTTATTGGGCCATTACTTGCAGTTCTCGTTTTACTAACTTCATCAATAAATAAACACAACGAAACCAACCACAATCTGCCAACAACTCATCCCTAAAAAGACCGGCCAGACTGAATAAATCTTTGAAACGGCTGCAATCAGTTTTCTCCAAGAGGCAGTAGATCCACAAACCGACCCTAATGTCCATTGGCGAGATAAGCTACATATCGATGGTGATGATATACTGCGAATCGGTAAATAACGTTTGTTTTCGGACACAAATCTAAGCGCGTTCTACTGAATACTGGACGAAATTGTAGGTAATCAAACAAGGGAGATGTCCTCTACAGAGGCCATTCTCGCCCCCCCCCCCCCATTTACGACGAATTCCAACCCTTTCAATGTGTGGAAAATTAATATCCTGTGATTAACAGAAGATTAAATCTGATATAACCACCACGACTGTCCTCTTACGGCGACAAAACGAGCAGTCCAGCTAAACAACAGAATTGCAGAAACGAACAAATAAAGAAACCCACCCCAAACCGCATAGTCCCGGTCAATGTTATCAACCATTCAACCGCTTTGTGTTTTGTTTGCAATCAGCTTTAATGTCTGTTTCAGGGAATTTATTATTCCTGGCCATCCATACCCACAGGGATCTACTTTGTTTCAGAGAATGGCTATTTGACCGGGCGCCCAGGATGCTTTCGATTCCGAGCGTTAGTTTATTTACCCGGATGCGGCCGAAATGCATTTTGACTTGATTTGCAATGCGATATCATGTGTGTCAACGACATTTCAGTATTTGCAAAAGAAGGGATTCTTTGTTTTCCCCGATTGGAGAACATCACTATATACGAGTATAGCTACATCCCCACAACAGTTTAGGGTGGTTTTTACAGCATTTTGGTTGTGGTTTGTTTGGTTTTTGGATTATTCTTTGAGAACGGTCCCGAGTGCTGGTTAAGTTGACTTTAATGAGGGTATTAACTCGTGGTATGTACGCGGTTAATTAGATTTAATCTCTTGATGCATTTTGAGAAATTAAACATTTAACGATCGAAGTGATTGAAACACTGTCTGGTTTGCGGTTAATTCGCTTGCACAACTTTGCGAGGTAGATCAACGCCACATTTTTGTTTAGAACCCAAAATATTGCAAGACCAATGAAATCTGTTTTTTTGTTCTATTTAGCGGAAATTTAAAACCCAATTTAAACATTTATCTAGGACATTTTTTACATTATTTCCAAAACCATCACCTCACACGTACCGATAAGCTCCCAAACCAAATGTTTGCTCTTCGGCGGTGAGTAGCAATAACATGGCCATGGATTTAATCAGCAAGAATTGTTTACTCCTCTGTCTGGGATCCTAAGGATGTTCTTTTTTATTGATGTGTGAGCGGATAGAGGGTATAGAAAATCGATCAACTAAGAATTAAACATAACTACCTTCAAGCAGTTTAGAATACGTTATAGCTTAAATAAAAATTCTTGAAACAAGTTTGATGCAATTTGGCAAGAACTTGAGTGCTTTGTTTGCAATGGTAGTGTACTTTGTTGGCAATAGCAGTGCAGTTGTTTATATAGGGAATCATGAGGTTAATATTAAAAAGGCTGTATTGTGTTTGCTATAAAATGGATGCGATGGGTAAATGACAATGAGAGTTCGGACATTTCGTCAATGACGTCCCTATCTCTCCTATTAATAAATAAATGTGCACAATAGTACGTCAGTAAGAAAACAAAAATTTGATGTAACTTTTGAGCTTATAACTTTTATGTAACATTTATTAATACGGAGGTATAAAGACTGTCACATGCAGTAAATACTGATATACTCGTAGGCTTATTGTTTTTTGAATTTTCGCAGAATCTTTCGCAGCATCAATATTTTCTTGATTGCGGCCTAACCGAGTAAAAAACCGCCAGTTGGAGTCTGTCATAAACTAATGTTGTTTTCGATTTGACTTTTAAGATTTTGAGCTGAGATTTCAGATTTGTGCTGCCAAATCGAACATAAAATCCGAATTTTTTGGTTCTTGTGTTCAATACACACCGGCCGCAAATATATTTTTTTTTTTTCACTGGGACTGGAAGACCATTTCAATGGATTTTCACACATTTATAATAACGCATTGGAAATAATTTAATATAAGAAATCGTTTCCATAAGCGAAAAACTTGTAATTCAGTTAAAAAAGTAATCCTTCCAACGATAAACAATTCGTAACCGCCCGCTGTGTGTCATACACATTGGTATTAATGAAAGTATGTGTAAATCTGGGAAAAAATCGAGATTACTCGAAGCACCTCAGATCAAAAAAAAGATAGATTTTTTTTTGCAAATCGAATTTGAAATGCAAACTCAATCAAAAAAAAATTATTTTTTTCTCAAAAAAATGTATGTTTTATCCAAATCGAGAACACAAGCTGCATACTGGTAGCACTTTAATTGATTTTTGTTCGTTTCTCAATCAGAAAACAAACGAACCCTATCTAAATAACATCCCTGACCATATAACATTTGACATATCTCTAAATGACATTTCAATGTTTATCAAATAAATGGGAAAAGTTTTAGAAATTGCTTATTGTTGAATATATCACTGAAATTGCATTTAATTTCGTACAAACATGATTTGCAGACTTTGTTTAAAGGACATTCTTGAAGTAATAAACATTTTCGACGAAATTGGTACAGAACTCAATGTCTCTAACATATTAACAAAGTACTTTTGGTTTGAGGTATGTAAAAAGAATATGTATGTTAGACTGATAATCTCTTATAGGGACACATATTTCTATGCTTTCAAGCCAAAAATTGATGATCCCATATCGACTGCTATATGCAACGCTTGCTGGGTAAGTGTAACCAATTTCCATGAATACTACCTATCGGTGGAGGAAGCTCATCGGCTGCTTTCTGAACGGTTTTTTGTGAAAACAACCGGAGATGTTGCCGCAAAAGATTACAGGTCTGAAATGAAGGAAGAAGACAACAAAAACGATGATTTGGGTTGGGATATGCCAGGGGTAACATACACTTTTCAGCTTGAAGATGAAGGTCTGTAGATGCATCTTGCCAACAGGTTTTTTTCTTAAAGTTTGTTTGTTACTATTTAAATTTAGAAGAGAAACCAGCAGACATTAATAGCGATGGTTTTATAATGGAAGAGTTGACAGATAACGCAAGTGAAGATATTAAAGGTACTTCCACTGTTAGAATTTGAATTTGCGCGCTAAATTAGTTGAAATATTTATTGCATATAGACGAAGACATCAAACTCCAAACCGAAGAAATTTCTGAGCCGGAAAACAGCAGCCGTTGTTTATCTCTTCGGTCAAGAACTTTAAGCAGGATAACACCGTCACCCGGAACCGAAACTAGTCCCAAAAGAAGAAAAGTTGGAAAAGTGAAAACAGAACTTAAGTCTCCCACTGAAATAGGTCTCGACAAAAAGGTATCCAAATACAATTTGCGAGCAAAGGAATACGACCTTCTGATAGCCAACCACATGAAGCTAAGATGTGAGATTTGCCACATTGAGCTGTGTGACTTTACTTCACTGCGTCAGCACTTTTGGCTCGCACACGGACAGAAGGGTTACGTTATTTGTTGCAATAAGAAGCTCTTCAAGCGAGTTCTTTTGGTGGATCATATTAACAAGCATTTAGATCCAGAGTACTTTAAGTGAGCAATGGAATACAGATTTTATGGATTCAATCTGAGAATTGTACCTATTCTTTTTAGATGCCATGATTGCAACAAATCTTTTGCCGATAAGCAGTGTTTGAAGAACCACATCCTGATCATGCATCAGGCTGATGAAGAGAAACCGTTTCAGTGTGTTCACTGCCCCAAACGCTTCATAAAACAGTATCTTCTCGATCAGCATCAAGCGATACACGTGCCCATGGAGGAGAGAAAGTTCCCTTGTGATATCTGCCCCAAGGTGTAAGTAAAAGTTCTTTTCCTCGAACTAGCACATATTCCCTTGAACCGGACTAGTAAAGCAGAAGTACGTAAAACTCTTAATGATCACATTATTATCTTACGAGTTTGCCTTCATTATGTTTCTATGAATTCGTCCTGTTGTGATACTTATCGAAGGAATCCTTCCCAAACCACAAACGTATGCTTCTTTAATTATAGCTTTCCCAGCGAGAACACTCTAAATACCCACCGCAAAAACGCCCATACGCATGAATACGGTAAAATGTGTCATATATGCGCAAAAGTAATTCGTGGCAAGGCAATGTTCGAAAAGCATCAAATGGAGCACGCCGGAGTCAAACAGCCTGAAGTACAATGTGAAAAATGTGGATCGTGGCTTAAAAATAAGCACAGCTTACAGAAGCATCTGCGTCGACACAACGAAGAAGGCAAAGTGCACTCGTGCAATATTTGCGGAAAAGTGGCGCCCAATCAAAGCGCTCTGCGAAGTCATTTTCGTTATGTACATGCCTCAGAGCGCTCATATGCTTGCGGCATTTGTAAAAAGGCATTCAAAAAGGCCCTCAGCCTAAAGGTAAACAACGAAATTTATTATATTTCTTGTTCAAAATCGGATTCTCCTTCCCTTTGCAGGAGCACATGACAACGCACACAGGAGAGGTTCTGTACTCATGCCCGCACTGTCCAAAAACATTCAATTCGAATGCAAATATGCATTCGCACAGAAAGAAAATGCATCCCAACGAGTGGGAGGCTAACAGAAAACATCGAAAGGGTAAAATTGCCAGTGGTTCTTCGGCACGAAAACGAAGAATCGACAGCGGCAATGAGATGACCGAAGATGGTTACGATGAGCCAGAGGAGGATGACGAGCTTGAAGACGCAAATGAACTGTCAGTAGATGATAATGAAGTTCCAGACAGTGAAACAGCTGGCGAAGTTTGATTTTTCCCAGAAAGAACAGTCATGGTTGACGATGAGAAATAAATTATATGCTTAGTTTTGTTTTATTTTTATGTAAATAAGTTTAAAATTTATAAAAGTGTAAACATACTTATAAATAAATGCAGAATCGGCGGGAAAATGTGGTATATTCTCCCGCTACAGAGTAAATAATAGCTTTTCGAGCAAGTGGCTCAAGTCATAGTGTAGAATAGAGCCGATAACGAAATGTTCCGACGAAGTGAAGTGTTTTGTTTGTATACAAAGAGCACTACCCGTAACAGTGTACACACACATTACAGGATTACTGCGGGGCGGAATGTGACTGCAGCGAGCACGCGGTTTCTGCTCGGTAATAATGTAGCTACGATTCAGACTTTGAGTCACGGTTGTGAGTACCAACCGGGAAGCGAACGTCAATGATTCAGTGGCCTTCGTACCTGAAGAGCCCATCCGGTCATACAGCCTATTCTACTGGTTCCTCACAACATATTTTTGCATATTTTATCTTTAAAATAAAACTCGATACTATGTTCTTTAAAATTTGCATTTCTTTTCCTTTAAGCTTGTAAAAGACACCAAAAAAAACACGGGATGCCGTTTTTAATAAATATGTACACAATTTTACAGTGGAATGTAAACGAAATCATAATTTACCGGCGAATTTGAATACTAACCACGTTCACAGATGATCTCGACAGCATTGGGCTCCATTAGTATTGACTCCAAGCAGCGATGCACAGCTGACCCCAGGATTTCGTCCAAAAGGAAGTTCACCAAGCTAAAAAAAAAAAAACAAATTCCGACATTTCTTGGATGTAAAGTCACAAGCGTTGCCTACTTTTCATCGGTGACAAAACGCCAGAGATTCATTTGCAGGTAATGAGTGTCGACTTGTATCTGTTGCAAGCCGAACTTACTAAACGTTCGCAGACGAACGCACTCCAATAAAGTCTGAAACAAGAACAAAAATGTATAGAGCCCTGTGCAACAGCCATAGGTATACGCTTACTTTCAGTCCAATCTTGATTATGCCGGTTATTATGGACACCTTTGAGAACTCGACCGAAGTGAAGATGTCTATTCGCTCGGAAAACAGCCGGTGAATGTTTGAAACGTAACTGGACTCCAACTGGGAGGGTGTATAATTGGACCAAGTCGATCGGTACTGTTGTTTCGATTGTGTCATATTGCTGAAGTGAGTTTTACGACTCGAGTCACTACTGGCCGCCGTTCGAGTGCCGGGCTCATACAAACTCGCCACAACATTCTCAATGGTTGATAGTTCCTCAACAACCCGCTTCATAACAGCACGAACAGAGCGAGGTTCCAAACAGTTCAGCCAGTCTCTGGTCTCTACGCTTTTACGAAGCATCTGTAAATGGGGGTACGTTATGAACGCCTTCTACGCGGCTGCTTAACTCACTTGAGAAATATTTGTGCCCTGCAGTCGCACATAGGCGTCCAATAGGGTTTGTGCCGTCTCCCGCATTTCGCTGCATATTTCTGTTTCGTGTGTCAATATTGCACTGTTCTCCGAGTCTATTTCATAGAGGTCGTCGCCAAGGGATATCTAATTTATGAAAAGGCTGCAGTTGAAAAATTGTTTGAAAAGCGAATTTTTTTTACTTACTAAAACATGGGCACCATTCTGTTCCATCTCAAGACAGGTTTTCGACAAGACCAGCAACAGATTGGGGGGACTCGATGAAGATGTTTCCGCAAAGGAAGACATCACCCGTGCGATGTGTCGAAGGAATCCTTAAAAAAAATTAAATTACAAAAATTTTAATCGACATCCACTTGATGTATTACCAATTAGCAAGTTTTCGCGTATCCCCTCCACGCACAGGGTGCCCTTGTACTCGGCTTTGATATTGAACGACCATTCGGTCTGCAGAAACACTAGTAAGTCCTGAAGAACACCCTTTACTTTCTCCACAGTGGATACATAGAGATTCGTAATCAAATCGTTTAGGTTGGTGGTTCCACTCTCGCTTTTCGCTGACACTAAAGACAAACGCACCGAGCTCAAACTATCCGAGAAATGATCCTTCAGGTTCTTTGTGTGCACGTCGCACAATTGATGCGCGGCTCCAATAATTATGTCTAGAGCATTACGTTGGATTTCAATGCCGCGGCACATGTTACGCATCGCCATCAGACGTCGGTGAAGTCGATCCAGCCCGCGGAGCATAATTTGAGTGTCACCGAAACCGATTTCTGGTTCCACGCGATCTTGAATCAAGCTTAGGTACTTGTCGATATTTTTATTCACAAAGTCGTTGAGCTCCTGGATGGAGTTCTCTTGGAAGTCATCCCTGAACCACAAAGAAGACATAAATCGCATTAGAAAAAATTGTAATCATTGCAGACATAAATTTTGACCAAATATTTGTACGGGCTAACGATGATTATATTTTCATTTGCAACTGCGTCATTTTTTTTCAAAGACCAAGCTAGGACAAAACTGACAGAGGGCTAATATCGGCTTTCTAACTATGCAAAGTATTTTTGACAATAATACCATGCGTATCAAATGTATAGGAGTTACCTTTCCTCCTCGTAATGTTTAGCCAGAAACATATCAAAATAAGAAGTCACCACCAGTGTCAGATCGTTCAGAAAACCCTCGATTCCCATGTCCACAAACTCGATCATATCTCTCTCAGTTTGATCCTTTAATACATAAAATATTAGTTTACAATTTCTTACACAAGTACAGCACCAGAAACTCACCTGCAGCATAACGATTTGCTCATGTAATCGCTTTGAAGCGCACTGTAACATTTCTCTAGCTAGATCAGCTGGTTTCTCGTCCAACTGCAACATTAGCTCACCAATCTCTGTCAAAGACTGAGCGGTATTTCCAGCTAATTGGAAATCTCTTCGCAACTTGTTCTTCAAATCATTAATTATAGTTTCACAGTCTCTCTGAATGCCATCAAAGGATGGCTGGTTGCCATACTGCTGAAATACTTTCTTAGCATGAATGTAATCTTGAACAGCTTGGTTGTAGTTTTCTTCATCAATGAGACTCTTCAATTTGCCTGGCAATGACGATAGAAATTGTAAACGCTTCAGCAGCGAATGTTTTTCCGACAACTTGCAAAGCTGTGATCGTGTTCCTTGGAGGGTGCCAGTGATTTGGTCACTAAACGATGTTATAGATTGCATTTTAGTTTTAAGCAGATTCATATCAGTTTCCATTTGCTTGAAATCGGTTTTCATTTTGCGTATGGTATCTGTGGCCGATATGAATTTATTATAGTTTTCATATACCAAAGTTTGCATGTCACTGTGCAGTGTTTGAGTATCCTTAATAACTGCGGCTTCCGTGTCCATTATTTGCTTGAGAGTACATTCCTTGATACACGAATACACAAGTTTTAGTGCATTTTGTATGATAAGTTGATACTCTTACCTTAAGCAGTTTTTCCAAATAATGCTCTGATTCAAAATTTGTGCTGTCCATGTCGAATGGACTTCCAGCTTTTTCCGACATTGCAAAGCCTATTGTTATTTGTTACAGCAACTTTAAGGATTACTTTAATTCACTTTGCAAATTGTTAAAACACAAACTAAAAATGACAACTCGTCAAATATTTTTGACAATTCGAATAAGGTTTGTTTGATGTGAATCCGATAGGGGAGAAAAGAAGAAATTTCCTTGCTCTAGGTCAATTCTCATGTACCATAGGTACCTACCTACCTTCTTTGCTAGTTATAGGTACCTATCTTCTTTGCTAGGTAGGAACCTATAACTACCTAGATTCCTACATAAATCCTAGTGCACTTTTATCTTCGATTTATAGACAAAATTATCCTTGCTGCTTGGGCTGCGCGCTCAGCAGAGCAAAGTTTTTTCATCCAAAATTTATTATTATTATTACGTTTTCTCAAATTTATTAAATGTGGAGAACATAGCTCACTTTCACGTAGTTAATCGGGTAGATTATGAGAGAGAAAACTTTGATCGTGATTTTTATTAATTCATCCTATTACCTAGGAAGGTACCTAGCTACCTACCTACTTATTCATAGAAATCCAATCCCAACCGGCACAAATGTTAGCTCCACCTAGGGCAAAATAGCTGAAACATGAAATCACTTCCAACTTCACTTGCATACGTCGACTGTGTAAAATAGGAGAAAGTCACCGATATGCCAAACTTTTTTCCGTCGTCGACGACATCATTTAACACTTGGAAGTCGGTACGTACATAGTTTTACTTTGGGGTGCGATTTTCCACATTTCTTAAAAAGAAAATTTACATTTTTCATTGATAAAATCCATTTGCAATTAGAAATCTCCATCGTAAACAAAGAATTTCCATCATATTCTGTGATATTTCTATAAAAAATCAACGAAAATCATCTTAACTTCTTTAGAATATTGTTTGGAAAAATCTCTTCGCTTACCTTAAAAAAAAATTATTTCTCGAAAAAAAGAAAGAAATGGAAAAGTGTTGGCAAAATGTGTGTGCTTGTGAAAGGAGCGTGTGAAACCGGAACTCTTACAAAGAAATTTCCAACTTTTTCCAAATAATATTCGAGTTAAAGTGAACTCCAGTCATTGCAGCCATTGAAACTAATTTTTCGAAAACAAAATTAATTCTTTTCCAGAAGAAGACACGCCAAGTTCAAGCTGGATTTTACGGTATCAATTAAATAGGCCGGATTTTTTGGATTTACAGTACAGTAAGTAGTGATATATTTTTTGTATGTGCAATATTGTACAACGTGCTCATTCACATAACCAACAAAAATAGCATTTGCCGTCGTACTTATTTCGTCCATCCATTTCAAACATCATCGCAGTCGGCCTACTTCTCTTCCCTCATGTTTCTTCTTCCTACACCTCCGCCTTCTTCTATACATGTTACATTTGTACACATACGTAGTAGGGGCAAAATAGTAAAAAAAAATCCAAAAATGTCAAAAAAAAAAAAGTTCGTTCTTAGCTATGAGCGTCTCGCTCCCACTCGTATTACTCGAATAGAAAACGTTCCACATTTCATCCTTTTTCTACGACACGTCCGCAAGTTTCCCCATCTGCTGAACTCCACACGATACACTGCCCGCAGCCGTTGTGTTGGGGCTATTGGCCGCGATTTCTTGCATTATTTATGCGGCAAGAAAGTATTTCCCTCCTCCGGGAGAGTGGAATGTTGCACCCGCAGATTAGTGCAGCGCATACATCTGATTTCGTCCGCACAATTATTAAATAATTTTCTAAATTGGGTCATTGCATGGACGGCCAAGATCCAGTAGCACCGCGCCAACACCATGCTCTTTCACTGTGAAGTCTACAGTGTACACGTATGCAGTGCTGCTGCACACGTAAATATTTACCGGCTGATTAGCTATCCCAGTGTGTGTCGAACTGGAGACAGTCGTGTTGTTATTTTTGTAAACGATTTTGTGACTTCTAACTGCATTAAAAGTCGCCTGCAATTCGAAACTTGGAATTGGTTAATAATGACAGAGTAATCGGAATGTCTACATGACATTTCAACCGATCGTGTGAGTAGCATCGGCACAAGAGATGCTTGGATGTTTGATCTTCTTCAGGTAGATAGGAGTACGTAAATACATTGTATCTCATATTTTGTTCAAGGCCTCTCAAACGTAATATCTCTGCCCGTAGTTAGCATTTCCTTTTGGTAGAAGCGAAAGCTTCAGTTTAAATTCTTTTGGTTAGTTGGTGTTATATAAGCTTTTGGACTTGTTATCTCTAGCAAGAGTAGCACCATTTTTGATATTTATTTCTTTGTAGCGATTCATGCTGTCGTATTTCTTTGTAGAACGGTGTTATGTCTGTTTCCGCTGCCGCTGCTTGATACAGAGTGATGATGTATGTATGGCTGCGCATGCTGACGTAGTTAGTGAGCCGAATTGAGTGGGGTGTAGATTATTGGCTGAGAGATAAGTTAAATCGCATCATATTGAAACTTGTTTGTCGTGTTCCCACTTTCTTTCTTCTTTTTTTTTGTGATTTCTTGTGTGAAATTTTGGGTGCGAAACTATAAAAGTCAATCATAGCTCGCTCTTAGACACTTGTAAGGGTTCTTAATGTTAACCAAAACTGGGTACCTTATTCAGTAAAATAGAGTTCGAATACCTATTTATTGTTTTGCCCAAATTGTCTTTATTCTTATTTTACCAAGTAAGTCTTTGTTGGCATTTCTGTTTTTCTTTTTGTGGTAGGTACCTTCATTTATATCTGAGAAAAAGGTATGAAACTAAAAATCGTTTTAATAATCGACTTTTAGTGATGTATGTCATAGTATTCATAAAGAAAAAAGTTAATAGCGTAGAGATAATAGATCCTAATGCTCTTCTTATCAGACTTCTTTCAGAGCCTCATCCTCTAGGCAATAGAAATTATATTCCAATCGCTTTACGTTTACGCGAATGCAGTTGTTCTATTTGAAGCTGCTCAACGTTAGTTGTTGAATCTTTACCTCTGTACTTCAGAGATACTCGTACCAGGCCAAATATCACCTGCAAAATCTTTCTGTAAAAACGTCTGATGTCAGCTTGTGAGTTTCGTACAATTGCTTCAAGAATAATGCTGCTATAAATGCCAAGTGCGCGATTTCGCAACCGTCATCCTGAGAAACTCAACATGCCTAAGCTTTTGTAGGAGACTTGAATTGGCGTGTATCGATATGCAATTGATTAGTTTGATTTGGTCGATCGTTGACATTCCTTGCATAAAACCGCACTGATATGGAACCTATGAGCTTAAAATCGTTTACACAGCGAAAAGATCTTTTTTGTGACACTTCCCTGTATTTAGCGGTGTTCCCAGTGTGCCAGTGTGTTGTTGTGGATGCGGCACACGATGTTAAGGTTCCATTTATGGGGCATCTTTTCATCCAAACAAATTTTGCAGAGTTAGTGCATATTTCTACCAAGTCACCTTCGACTTTGAAAAGTGGCGCATCCAATAGCTGCTCCTATTTTTACAAGTGTTAGAGCCGTTTGCTCATACGACTCTTTAACGATTTAAGTTCTACTTAAATACTTATAGGCTACTTTTTTTAGGGCATAAACTGTCACATAAGAGTTTATGTGGCACTTAATTCTCTATGAGTCGTATCAGCAAACGGCCCTTAATGCTTTAAAATCAAAGCTGCCAATATTTTTCTTGGTTTTTTGTGCGGTTCAAAACAGCTTTCTCATTAGCTAAAAAGTTATTCAACTTGGGACTGCGTCTAAGAATTACTGTGTGTCCAGGCATTTATTCTTCATTTATACCTACTTGATCAGTGTTTTTATTGTTCGCAAATTGGAAGTGGAATCATAAAATGAGGCACCAAAGTACGACGTCCATCGGTCTTGTAAGACACTTACTGTCAAACAAATTCTCTACATTCTCGAGCAATATATGATTTTGTGAGCGCAACCAACGCGGCCCTTAAACACATTTCTACTGCGTGGAATAACAAAAATTGACACTGCGCCATCTTCCGCAAACAGCAAGCGAACATTCGAGTGTTGTGAAGTAACTTGTCTTAGCCGGTTAGAATCGGGATAAGGTTGCAAGTGCCTTTCAGTGTTTTAAAAATTATGTAGTTTTTTGTGCTCTCACAGCTCAGCTATCCACGCCCAAATTTTAGGTTATATTTTTGCTTTGGTAAAGCAGTGTGGGCTACACACCGCAATCGTTGTGTGATTCCCTTTAATATTGATTAGCTGCTTTAGCTGTGAGACGTTTTCTCGTGGCTACATAAGTCGCCGTCCTTAGGATTAAATTAAGTTATAACATATGAACGATTCCACCAGTTTACACAAGAATTTTTTGACATACTGTAAGGTTTTTGGCTTGTTTCTAGCCAGTTCATTAGTCATCTCTTTTGTTATAAATGAGCAAGTTGCTAAAGCCTATTGCATTCCTTTTAAAATGCCTGCTTACCTGTCCTTTCTTTATAGTGGTACTGTAACGACTTGGAACGAAAAAGGACTCTTCTTTTTTATTAGTAATGCAAGCAGCAGTGATGGACGAATCAAACGGTAAGTCCATTTTCGTATGGGATTGCCTTATGTTATACGATAAAACTCTATCCCGCAGTTAACGAAGCCGTTCAAACCCAGGAAACAACTTCAGCCTTCAGCTATGACGATCTATTTCCGGCTTTACCGCAGAATACTGCAGCACCCGTGCAGTCAAGTCAAGCTACGCCAGCTAGTATGCGAGTCGGTAGCTCTGTTGTAACTCAAGTATGTTCATTAAAAAAAAAAAAAAAGTAATACCAATACTCTACTAATGACAAACTTGCACAGGTCTTACATGTGTCGGGCGAAGAACGCAAATCCACCGATTCCGAAAAGTTTGGCGAAGGCGAATCGAAGCGCATTTGCCAACAAATCACCAAGGAAACTGGAGCCAACATTGAGATATCCAGTGCCAAGAATCAGTCGTTGTCTTTTCTCATCAAGGGCAAGCCAAGCGAGGTACTCGATGCGCGCCGCAAGATTCTCATTCATTTTCAAACTCAGGCCAGCAAGACCATCGACATTCCTAAAGAACATCATGGTCTGATTCTGGGCAAAAAGGGTGAACGTCTGCGTGAACTGGAAAGACTGACAGCCACACGAATTAACGTGCCCAACATTGGGGAAGAGAGTGACACTATTACCATTTCGGGAACAAAGGAGGGTATCGAGAAAGCCGAACACGAAATCAGCACCATGTCCCAGGAGTACTTCAAGAGGACATTTGAGCGGATTTCGGTTCCGAAAATCTACCATCCCTTCATTGTCGGGCCTGGTAATGAGAACCTCGTCAAATTGTGCGAGGAAACCGGAGCCAAGATAAATGTGCCCCCGCAGAACGTGCAGAAGGACGAGATTGTTATTGCCGGCGAGAAGGACTGTGTCATGGCAGCCAAGGATAGGGTTGAGCAAATCTACAAGGAAATGGAAAAGAAGTGCTCGACTGTTAGCGTTGAGGTGGCCAAAGCCCAGCACCGCTACGTAATCGGTCCAAAGGGATCTACCATTCAGGAGATCTTCCAACTGACCGGTGTATCCGTGGAGATGCCACCATCCGATTCGACCATGGAAACGATCACGCTGCGTGGTCCCCAAAACGCATTGGGAAATGCTTTAACCGTTGTCTACGAGAAGGCCAATTCGGTGAAGTCCTTTGAGATCGATGCACCCAACTGGATTCACAGGTATGTGATTGGCAAGAAGGGCGCCAACATGAAGGAGCTCGAAGTTGACTGTCCCAATGTCAACGTCAACTACCTGGACAACAAGATCAAACTGGAAGGCGACCCAGAACGCGTCGAAAGGGCCATTGCTTACCTAAATAACATTATAAAGAACTATTTGGAAAATTATACCTACGTTGTGATGACCGTGAACCCAAGCTACTACAAGCACATCATTGGTAAAGCTGGCGCCAATGTGAACCGCCTTAAGGACGAACTGAAAGTGAACATAAATATCGAGGAACGCGAAGGTACAAACAACATCCGCATCGAAGGACCCAAGGATGGTGTTGCCCAAGCCCACCTCGAACTACAGGAGAAGATTGACAAACTGGAGAACGAGAAGTCCAAGGACGTGATCATCGATCGTCGTCTGCATCGTTCCATCATCGGTTCGAAGGGAGAGAAGATTCGTGAAATCAAGGATCGCTATCGTCAGGTGACAATTGTAATTCCGTCGCCCAACGACAACACCGACATTGTGAAGCTGCGCGGTCCCAAGGATGAGGTCGACAAATGCCATAAGGACCTCATGAAGATGGTCAAGGAGATCCAGGAGTCTTCGCATATCATCGAGGTGCCAATATTCAAGCAATTCCACAAGTTCATCATCGGCAAGGGTGGTGCAAACATTAAGAAAATCCGCGATGAGACCCAAACTAAGATTGATCTGCCCGACGAGGGTGACACCAACGAAGTGATCGTGATAACAGGCAAGAAGGAGAACGTCATCGAAGCAAAGGAGCGCATTCAAAAGATTCAAAACGAACTGGCCGACATCGTGACCGAGGACGTTCAAATTTCACCGAAATTCTATAACTCCCTTATCGGAGCTGGCGGCAAGTTGATCTCTGCCATTATGGAGGAATGCGGTGGTGTTTCGATTAAGTTCCCCACCAGCGAATCAAAAAGCGACAAGGTGACTATCCGCGGCCCCAAGGACGATGTCGAGAAGGCCAAGACTCAGCTCTTGGAGCTGGCCAGTGAACGCCAGTTGGCTTCATTCTCTGCCGAAGTACGTGCCAAACAACAACATCATAAATTCCTAATCGGCAAGAATGGAGCGTCTATCCGAAAGATCAGGGATGCCACCGGTGCCCGCATTATATTCCCCAGCAACGATGACGAGGACAAGGAGGTGATCACAATCATCGGTAGGGAGGACACCGTCCTCGCGGCCAAGGAACAACTAGAAGCAATAATCAAGGACATTGATCAGGTGACCGAGGGGGAGATCGCTGTCGATCCCAAGTACCATAAGCATTTTGTTGCCAAACGCGGAGAGATCCTACATCGTATTTCTGAGGAGTGCGGCGGTGTAATGATCTCGTTCCCACGACCTGGAGTCGACAGCGACCGAGTAACGCTTAAAGGTGCCAAGGACTGCATTGAAGCAGCTAAACAACGAATCCAAGAAATTGTTGCCGACCTGGAGGCGCAAGTAACCATTGAAGTCGTCATTCCACAGAGGCTGCATCGCACCATTATGGGAGCCCGCGGCGCCAAGGTACAAAACGTGACCTCCGATTTCGATGTGCAAATAAAGTTCCCTGACCGTGAAGCCACCGAACCGGTTGAAGGCATGTTCAATGGCGGCGACGAGGAGGTACGCCAATGTGACATCATCCGCATCACGGGACGCGTCGAGAAGTGTGACGCAGCGAAACAGGCTTTGATCAACCTGATTCCAATAACCGATGAGATAAACGTTCCTTTCGACCTCCACCGATTGATAATCGGCCAAAGGGGAAGCAATGTGCGTGAATTTATGAGCCGTTACGACGTACACATCGAATTGGCACCGCCAGAGTCGCAGCTGGATGTTATCAAAATCACCGGCACCCCAAATCATGTTGCCGAGGCAAAGGAAGCCCTGCTTGCACAGGTGGATGAACTCGAATTGGAGCGCAAGGATCGTCAGTTGCGTTCGTTCGAGCTGAAGATCGAAGTCGATCCGGTCTACCACCCCAAGATCATCGGCCGTAAAGGTGCTGTAATCAACAAGCTTCGCGCCGATCACGACGTTAACATTTCGCTGCCAAAACGCGTCGATGACAATCAACATGTCATCACAATCATTGGTTACGAGGCCAATGCCGAAGCCGCTCGCGATGCCATTTTAGAGATGGTCCATGGCCTGGACGATCTGTACAAGGAGATCGTTGAGATCGACCAACGTGTGCACTCGCACATCATCGGTCATCGTGGACGTAACATTCGCGCCATCATCGAGGACTTCAAGGTCGATGTGAGGTTCCCAACAGCCACCGATCCGAACAAGGATGCTGTCACAATTATCGGCAAAGAGGAGGACGTCGAAAACGCCAAGGAGCACCTGCTCGCCGTCGCTGAGGAATACATCAGCAACTTTGTCGATACTCTCCCACCGTCCAATACCGGCACCACCGCCATCTTTGGCAACAACACCGCCACCGAGAATGGCTTCATTCTCAAGGATGCACCATGGGAACGCCGCAACGACAAAGGAGCTCCAAATACTCAATCGCAGGAGGATTTCCCTGACTTTGGTGCGCCAGCTCCCGTATCTTCTGCCTGGGGACCCAAGGCCTAAACAATCCGATAGCTCCTCCCCCCGTCAAACACAGATACACCACACCTCTTAAAATTGCTCCCAATTCGTTCGTCCGCAACGAAGTTCCGGTTGTGTTTGCAACTCTTATAAATGTTTTCTGTCACCCTTCAGACCAGATACTCCGCCAAACAGTTCGTCACGAAATTATTATTATTTTCTATATATATTTTTTGTTGTTTTACATCTTTTTTTTCACCCTCTCCCCAATTTGTTGTGCAATTTTTTTTACGTTAAAAAAAAAAGTATGTTTTCCTTTACCCAACAAACTTTACCCTCTCTTACTTCTTACCCCTCTTAGTTTGTCAATCATAATGTTAAGTTAATAAAAGAATTCTATTTCTTCAATAAGTTAAAACTAATTTTATCTAAACGAAATTTATGTACGAGGAAGAACACATGTTTAGTAATGTAATTTAAAAACAAAACAAATGATATACAATTTATTATATATAATATATACGACATATATATAAATCATGTTTTTCTTTTCATTTTTCTATTCAAAACAACAAGTATATTTTTTTCTCAAACAAAAACGAATACAATTCTTTATTTTGTTGTTCATGCTATTGCGAGGTTAACAATAAACTTTTTTTATTTGGTTTACATTTTGTTGACTTATTGATTCATAAAGAAGATAAACAAAACTAAACAAGAAATGAGATAAAATTCGTTATAATGTAAAATATCTATTTTCCTATTCCAAACGAGAGAGTATGTGAAAAATAAAACTAATACAAAATAACTTAAAAAAAAAAAAGAGAAAGAAAGAGAAAACTACAATAAAAGAACTATGATAAAGAATAAAAATAAATGAAACCTTTGTTTGAAACAAATTAAAACAAAAACTATATATAAATATATCAATAATAATTAATTATTATCATTTTGATTGTGACTGCAAAAAGACATTTGTTATGAGGATAATTCAACAGATTTTTTATATCAATAAATAAAAAAAAATTAAAACTGTAATGCGCCGCGCATTTTCATACTATCCTGGATGGAAACTGGACAAAAGTCATAAGTCAAGTTGTTGTTTCCCATTGCCGCGTCTTTTTTGTGTTTTCTTTGACTCGCTGAGCGTTCTGCCCTGGGGGGTCAGCACGTAGAAGCTCTGGTAGAACCTAATTTGTCTCAATCGAGGATAATCGATTGAAACAAATTAGGTGCTGCCAGAGCTCGATTGTATCGACTGAACTCGATTGTATCAAGTTACGTGCTGACACCCCTGTTCACTTGATTAAGGGAGGCGTGTGCGGTGACTGCGCCTTGAACTCCTCCTTTCCATTCGTCCCACAAGCAAATGGTCGTAAGGAGCTATGCAAAGTGGTCTGGATGGAACTCCTTCTGGTTTTCGTTTTAAACAGATCTTTTCTTATATAAATACTCGTAATTGGCTGGTGATCAACGGGTTATTGTTCACGAATGTGTTTTCCAAAACAAGGCCACAGTTGGAACAGCCCGGAATTCGGTCATCGCCCTATAAGCTCTACTATGAATGTTATTGTATGCGGCAATAAAGCCGATGAAAGTACGGTTAGCCTCTGTTGAAAATTCGTTGATCTTTTTGAGACTCGCTTCGGTAAAAAAAAAAGTCCTAAGTTGATTAACCGAGCCGTGACACACACTGGCACGTGTACGTGGTGTTTAACGTTTTCTAGAATTGTTTAAGGTGAGCGTTGGATACGATTTTATATGCGATAACAAAATAGGATTGAATTTTTGCGGAAATGCATGCAGAGCTGATAGTCCAATTAACGGGTATGCTTTATTCTGTTCAACAAAAAAAGACGCTTCCATTTTTTTTAGTTCTGAAGCAATTTTATAGTCTGGCTTCTGACAACCGGGAATTCTTTGCTTGTCCAATAAGTAGCTGCTAGAAGTGCCACGAAAACTCCACCATTCCCTGTGAAGGGAATAGTCGCTCCCATATAAAAACCATCAGCTAGTTATTTCGTTAACTTATGAAAACGTTCTGTGTAGTTGTATGACTAAGCGCGCAACTGACTAACAATGCGTGTTACTGATAATCCTGTTTATGTCAAATGGTAAATTTTTCCATATAAAGTCATCTATTGTGACCTACGAATTGGAGGCAGAAAGGACTAGGGCGTTCGACTTTCAATTTAACCTTCTGGACGGTCGAACAGCCGAGCTCTGAAACTAACTGCTGGAATGTTTACCCGTAAACAATGTCGGATGCGTGCCTCGTATCGTCTTGAGAGTCAAACAGAGACAATACTGAGACCACCAATTTCGGCCAATACTTGCCTACAAGCTATATTTTTATGGGGTGGTATGATTTGTCTATGGAGCCAAGTTGCTGTAGGGATATGGATCCTAAATCTACGAGAGTGGGACCTGGTAACATACTCATTACGTCACCACTAACGAGCTGCTGTTAAATCGTGTAAGGCTTTCTGCCAAAAAGTAAAAAAAACAAAAAGAGTTTCACTTAGTTGCACTTGACGGTACGTTTGCAGTTTCTTAAGTATTGGGTTGCAGCAATTTTGGGAGCCTTTCCGTTCGCTCCCAAAATAAAATCTTACACAAACGAATGGTTGTGAAGAACACTCTAGCTCTAGGTACCAATTGTGATACTGATCTTGCGCACAATCGTACTTGCATTGCCTTAAGATGTAACATTTGCAACTTGAATATTTTGCAACAATAATTGTTGTCCTAACAACACTTTTTAGCTACTTAGAAAATCTACCTTTTATGTCGAAAGTTTTTTCATTTGCCCACCCGAAACAACATTTTTCTTCAAACATTTTCTTCGATTCAACCAAATCCTTTGTGTTAATCAATGTGCCATAAAGAAACGCAAAACATTTTGCTGTATAAAAACAAATATAATTTTCCTCAAAAAACTAATATTTACTTATTAAATAAAGTTGAATAATTCAAAAATGTATTATATTTTGTCTAAACATTAAACAGAGTTTAAACTAGCAACTACAAACTAATGCAAGTGACTACTTCTTCGAAACATAAATAAAAAAATTGCTTTGAAAATTGCTATAAAGAAAAAGCTTAGCTAGCAAGTTGCCCATGCCATATCTACTAATTTTAAAGTGTTTCAAGCTTTGGTATGTCCTTAATGAGCTGACGATATTTTAAGATTGTATCTGCACGTTTGTGAAGACAGCCTTCGCGAAAGAGTTCGTTTAGTTGGTTTGACGCGCGGGGGTAATAACATGAGTTGGTCAATAAATCAAACGCCGTTTGTTGCAACGTAATATATTGTCTTCGACTTTTCGGCAGTTTGAAGTTGCTGGCACGTTTCAAATCGCCGGTGTGTTTCAATTGCTGCTTAAATTCCTTTGGATCAATCGTCAACTTATTATCGACAATCAATTTGCGGCGTCTGAACACGACGCTTCGCTCACCAGAGGGATATTTTGTTGGATTTAGCTGAAAATCTGGCAACGCTTTGCCATTCTTTCCTAAAGGTATGGGTTTTACATGCTCAACTTTAAGCGGTGTTTTCTGTTTTTGGCCAATGCTGCTGCGAATGTATGTTCTTTGCGGCGTGATGCATTTCCTCCATTTGGTCACACTTCCTGGGGTGTTAATTTTTGTTAAAAGAAACGAATGATTGGGAGACTCTGGAAAGGATGATTTATTTGTAATGCTGAGTGTGGGGGGAGTGTTAAACATGGATACACTGGACAGATTTCTAAGGATTTGTGTCTGTCTTGCGATTGTCTGTGGGCTCTGTATTCTTGATCGATGAATCCTGGCAAGTTTACTCGGAGTATTTGGTGTCGGAGCTCTGTGCAGACGCACAACACATATTCCTGGCGGAAGAACTGGTATCGAATCATTTCTATTTCGTAGATTGGGAGAATTTTTTGCAGGAGTACTATTTGAAATGCTTAGTCTAGGCGGCGTCTTAAAGATGGATACGTTTTTAAGATTTCTTAGAGCTTGCGATTTTGCAAGTGTCCTCTGTGTTTTTGATGATGAAACAATTTTGGCAACTTTATTAGGTGTGTTTGGAGTAGGAGCCCTGTGCAAGCGCACCACTTTAATTCCTGGCGCCAAACCCTGCACGGAAGCATTTCTACTTTGTACTACAGCTCTGCGAACAATATCAGGAGTAGGAAAACGTTGCACTGGACTTAGGTTTTCTTTAGAAGACTGAAAAACTTTGGCGGGCGTACTGTTGGCCAGTGGTCGGACACGTTCGATGGATCTTTTTGGCAAGACTTCAGAATTTTCGTTTGTAGACTGAAGAATTCTTGAATAACTTTTCAAGTTTTGTTTGCAACATCGCCTGTCCTCTATTGCATTTCTAAGAGTTAAACGGTTATTAATTATTTGCGGAACAAACACTTCGGATTCATATCCAGGGCATTCCATAATAATTATTTTACCACCAGAGAGTGTCTTGATGCTAAAAGCAGCACCAATTTCACTTATTTCGGTCATTTTATCAGGAAAATGTTTTTTGTTTTTTTATCAAATGTTTCCTTTTCATAGCTTTCTTTGAAAACTAAACTGACAGCGCATGAAAAACTAAACTGACAGCGCATAAAACGCATCTATTGGAGAGATTTGGAAACTATTTCGTTACAAAACTTGTAGATGAGCCATTTCGCGCGACAAAATTTTTACTTCGTTCATATTAATCCACGAGCTAGCACATAAATGAAGAAATAAGGAAAATTCAGTTTGAGGTTAGAGTGCATCTTTGCATCTGTCATTATATCTGCGAACAGAACTTGTAATGCCTTTCACTCCAAATATCGTTTATGTAGGTACATAAGAAACAAAAAAAGCGTAATTATGGATGATGCTTGTTGTACTCCCAAAAACATCTGGCGTATGGCCGAAAGTTTGCCATTTATGGATTTTCGTTAAGTTCGCATAAGATATATATGCATTTTTGGTAGTAGGCATTAAAACTACAATTTAACAAGTCAAAACAGTCGTCGCACATATGCTTATATTCGATATTCGTATGTACAATTATATTGCTGTTCACAGAATTGTCTTCACATTATTATAGAAACTACGTTTGCAACAGAGCTTCTTAGGCAGAAGTCAATTGTTCTCAATTCGCATTTGTTTGAATCTACTGATGCGCTTCTTGGGAGTGTGCATGTCGACGAATTTCTCTTCCGGCAACGGATCGGGGGCAGTTGGTTTATTTTCGATGACATCACTCATCACCTAAATACAATTGTTATTAGAAACCCTTTTCAAATCTTCATGACACTGTACCTTATTGTAGGCGCTGAGATACTCGTCTTCTTGTTTTGACTTTATCGGCTTTTTCCGCAAAGGTTTGGCTTTTTCCTTGTTCTCTACAATATGTGTTTCACGATCAACCGCTGATTTGTTCTTTAAAATTGACCTGGACTGTGGCTCTGCATACATACTCTCACCAGACACCGGCGACAAGTACTGAAAATAGATATTAGAAGTATTTACATTTATTACTCAAATAGCTGTAACTTACCTCTGACCTGGGGTCAATGTATGCTTTTCCACTAACAGATTCTTTTCCGTTCTCATTTGCTGGGGGATGGTGATCTTCCTCTCCACAAACCATGTGATATAAGTCAGCGGGGTTAGAGGGAATAGGCGTTTTCAAATTGTCGGAACTAGCAGCCGCCACTGCTGTCGAGTGTTCGAAATGTATGTGAAGAGTTTCAACATGATTTGTACTGGAGTCTATAATTTTTGTCACTAAATCGGCATCCTCGAGGCACTGGGTCTTCAAGTTGTCTTCAACTTTTTCCAAAATTGTCTTCCGTCGGTCGACAAGTTTGTTTGAATCAGACTCTGGCAGCAGCTGGTTTTCTATTAGCATTGGCTCATCCAGTCGAATTATGTCCCTTTGCGGTCTCTCCTCTGTTGGTGAATCGCTTGGAATCATTTGAGCAACGGTCTCATTTTTTCTGAACTCCAGCAATTGATCTTCCAGTGCAAATGATATTTTTCTTTTCGGTACGTTTGATTGAGGTTTCTGTGCTTCAACATCTTTCTCAATGTCGTCTGCCTGTGTATCAGTTTCTATTGATGCTGCATCTTCAAGAATTTCTATAATTTCTTCCAGGTAATCTCGAATTTTGAAAAGCTGCATCTTCTCTTGGAGTTCTTTGTTGTTTTGAAAAGACATTCCGACAATTTTCTGATCGACTATTTGCAGTTGATATTGGTAGAATCCCATCCGGTCGCCATGCGGTAGATATTCGGCTTGCTTTTCAATTCGATGTATTTCTTCGGGTGTGTCGGATAAAATGGACGAATCGGAATCATTTTCATCGGCCATCATTTCAAGGTTGGTTCTGTGGTTTAGTTTGCTTGCAGATGGATTTGGGATGTGAACAGTAATCGGATTCGCAGATTGAACGTTTGCTTTTGTTTCTATTGGCTTTAGTTGTACAGAATCGTCACGTTTGGCTACCGCCGTGCTGTGTGCGATTCTCTTTTTAGGTGCTGGCAAGCTCATTTCACCTGACAATAATCGACTGAGAATTTCTTGAGTGTCATTTTGCGGTTGAATTTTAAGCTCAGACAATTCTTCATCTAATTCGTTGATCATGTCTTCTTCTTTCTCCTCCAATGTCTGGATAAGCTCGTCGTGTGCATTTTCTTTACTCAATTGCTCCTGTCGCTCTTCTCTTTCTTTCTGTTTTGCTTCTTTGACTTTACGACGGTGTTCCTCTCTCCATACCCTTTCCTTTTCCTCGTCATATTCCTCGATGATCTCACGTTCTTCTGTGCTTGGTAGGACTCCATCCAGGTATGGTTTCTCCAATTTATTTCTGTAATGGTTTTAGTATAAATTTTATGCTTTCTGTTAGGAATTCAAGAAAAAAGTTGGTTCTTCATGTTAACTGATAGCAAACAAAACCTCTGCTTAACTATACATTTTTTTGCATACTACTTACTGAAATAGATCTTTTTCAACTTCAAGTTGCTCCAAATGTTTTTTACCATTATCTATTCGCCTTTTACAAATTTGGATGGCAGTGTGGGCAGAACACTTGGAAAAGTAATCCTGATAGTGACCCATCAACACTTCATTTGTGTGTATCAAACGACCAGGAATGAATGCTTTACGTCCAACAGGTACCATAACGTCCACGGTAAGACGCTTACTGAACATATTTATATTTTCAATTGCAGTCTCGTTATCCTTAACATAGGATTCCCATCTTTGGATTTCTTCCTCATTTTTATCTAGCCCCTGGGGACATATGAATGGAAAACCTTTAGTTTAAGAGCAGCGCAAACCAATTTGAATATATACTTGACCTCTCGAAGTGCGTCTTCTCGTTTCTCCATAGTTAAAAATAATAATTCACTTTTAAATGTTAAAACAAACGAAAATTGTTGGCTTTCATGCCTTCATGCATATACAAAATTTGATGTTTTGGGTGGTATTTGACAGCCGGTCAAAAATGCGTTCCATTCCTTATTGTAGCTCTTGTAAAGGTGAGTGAGTATGACAAATGTATCGTGTTATTATGTATTAAAGAAATAGAACTTGCTCTTTGATTTCCTTGCTTCAGTAGGAATTTGTAATATTGTTATAAACTGTACATACAAATCTATTAGCTATACAGATCATATGAAAAATAAAAAAAAACGACTAGGGTGTTCGGCTACTCGTACATAATAGGGTTACGGTTAACACCTCGGTATTACCACGCTATTGCTCCCTCTGACTATAATCTATTACACACACATAACATAGATTTATATGTCAAAACTAAATGGCCCCTTCACACAAGTTTAAGTTATTTCCCCAAATAATTCTTTTGCATTTTTGTCTAATAATACATTCAACGATTGATTTAAAAATATAAAAATTAAAAATTATACATAAGCCAATCGTACCCGTTTCAACCATTCTGAGATACGCACAACGATACCACATTACTTGTGCCGGGAACGCATAGGTACATTTTCATTTCCATAGCATTCCGTTTCTCTGTTATGACATTTGCTAAAATGACATTAAAAATATAGCCTCTCCCCTAGGTTATGTTTAATTTTCATCCTGGGATTTTTGAAATAAAAGTTGTATTAAAAACATGGCAAGTCGAGGATTAATACTGCTGGGGCAATGCGTTCCTTGCATTAAGAAAACCGCATCAAAAATTCGCATACGCCGAATGGAATTGGACACCAACCTAAATATGGTAAGTCCTTCAATATTCTCCACACACTGATCAAAAATATATTCTAATCTTTATAAACTCACACGTAGTATTTCAGGAAAGACGAATTCATCTTTGCTCATGATCCTCAGAAACTTTGCAAGAGTGGAGACATTGTTCTAATAAAAGAATTGCCGCAGAAACTAACTCGCCTGATTACACACAAAGTTGAGGAAGTGGTCTATCCACTGGGTGACATAACAGATCCCCTTACTGGAAAGAAGGTTGTTGTCGGCAAGTATCGTGACCAAATCGCTGAAGCCAACAAACTGTTTGGAAAATCCGACAAAGCCTTCGATTATGAGAAAGCTCCCCCACGTGGTAGGCTTGAGGGCACAAAAGATTTCACCCACGGGGAAACCTACATTAAGTACCACGACGATGGAAAGGATCAACCATTTGCTGTTTAATGATGAGATGTTCAAGATGTTGTTTTTTGGTTTTAGTTAAGAATAAATGTGTTTAATTTAAATACACTCATTATGTTTATACAAATTTTTCGATCGGTGTAGTTGCCGACATATTCGGTGTCTAACTTTAGAAATGCAGTTTAGTTTTCTGATTTTTGATAGATGAGTACTCAGCTTGAAGCGCCCGTAATCCGAATATACTCTCGCCTCGCTGAAAGTACTGGCTATGAATGGAAAGGACTAACTTTTGTACATTTTCACATACCAGGCGAGTTTATCCATTTCGGCATAGTGGCCTCTATGAAGAATTACAGCGTTTTATCAAGACTTTATCAGACACATTATTTTCTTCCATCGTAGATGCCATGACCCGTTGAGTACCTACCTTGGCCCTGAAATTTTACAAGTCAGTCGTTTAAACATAAAACATCACCGTATCATATACAAATATTTATTTACTTCAATCAATAAAATATTTAATTCTAAAAGAAACAAAACTGGAACCTTACTAAATACTCAATAAAATCAGCGTACACAACCTCAACTTTCCTTCTTGATCTTAATCGGGGACGGCTCACCCAAGCTCGGATCGTCCTCATTGCCTTCAACTTCGCCAAGTTCCTCCAAATTGTTAATGACATAACTTTCATGATCGTCCAACTTCTCGTTGTAGGAAACAATCCGATATGCACTAAACTCGCCGACCTTCTTCCCATTGATGTAGTGAAATGAAAACAGACACACCGAACACAAATACGCTGGATCGTGTAATTGTCTCACGCTATTCTTGACCACGTACACGTACTCCCTCTTGCCACACATGTGGCAAAACGTCGCATTATACGCATTAACCGACTTCAAAAGTGGATACAGCTGTCGCACTAGGCAAGTGTGCTGCGACAAGAGTTCGACGTAGGAAAACGTAAACAAATGCTCGCAGTTGCCATGATGCTGATACACCTGAGGAAAGCCCAGACTGACTTCCAAGTCAATGAAACGAGTCTCTTCCATACGGCGAGTCTTAAATCTAGTCCGTCCATAACCTTCCGCTTTTCTGGCGATCCACTGTCTTATGCTTTCCGAGTAGTCCGGGTTGGCTGGATTCCTCATGTCATTGTAGAACGTGTCTTCTATGAAGAAAAACCCAGGATCGATGACTTTGTCGGGATTTTTCACTGTAGGGTGTTTGCTCAGCTCAAAGAATCGTTTGTGATTGCACACACATGAAATCTTGTCGCGCAATTCGGTGAGAAAAGTTGAGCCCAGACATTGAAACTCCTCGCTAAATGCCGGATAGGTCCTGCGCTTGTATGGCGTATCGGTCTTGGGTCGGTAGAAGCGAACCGTAATCACAATATCGCTAAAAGGTTCCATATTATGTTCAGATGGTTTGGTCTCGGTATGCACTTGTTTGTATGAATACTGCGTTTTGCGAAAGGGACTGCTCACATTTGTCTCCTTTTCTTTGATCAGTCTTTGTAGCGTGTGTAGCCTAGCGGATGCTGTGGGCGCCTCCAGGATCGATTTACGTTTGTCTTCACTAATTCCAGGTACATAGGGTATCACACGCACATCGTCCGGGGAGTCTAGCAGTTCTAGCGATATGGATGACTTCACTTTTTCGAATTCATCATCTCGTTCCTCCATACCCAATCGTTGTTGGACATCTACATCAGTCTTCGGGAATTCGGTCTTGGCCAATTCAGCGACATAGTCGTCGAAGAATTTCTTAAAATTAATTGGATCTGTTTTGGGGATGTTGTAGATTTTATCCATATTGATATCGATTAGTTGTTGTCTTTCGAAATCAATTGTTTGAGTGCTTCTTCGTATGTTAGGTCAACCTGCAAGGGATTTTTGCCGTCGCTTATGTCGGATGAGTCGTCCTGGGCGGTTGGTTCTTTTGAATTACTTTCTGGTTCGACGAAGATTCGCGAGAAATGCAATACTTTGTTTGTTTTATCGAGATATTTGAAGGTTCGCTTGGCATGCTTCTCGTATATTGCATCTACAGGTATAGGTTCTTCATCTTCTTCGAAGAAAACATGGGTTCCCATCGAAAAGTCGTATTTACCTGCAATGAAAGTAAGGAAAATTGTTCTTAAACTATGCATGTATTTCTGGTCATTTGTAAAGCGATATTTTCTTTTCGGTCGAACGAATTATTTTGGTTTTATTTTACTATAGTTTTTGATTTTGTGTTAAAGAGTTGGTTTCACCAGAATGGAAAAAGACGAGACGAGTCAGACGCCTGACTGACTAAATAAATATTAGTGCCAGCAATACCAACCCGCTATAGGAAAAGTAATAGAAAGACATCCGGTGCTGTTCTAAGCAGCAAGAACAAGACATTGTACAGTGTACACAGTAAGTAGAGTGAATTAATAAGTTTTAGCAATTGTTTGCCGTGAAATGAACTTGTGACAGTTCTCGCACAACTAAATGGACATTTGAGACTACATCATGAAAAAAATTGAATAGTTTACTCACCTTCTTGGTAAATTGTTCTGCTGCCCCAGATTGTATGATAAGCAATAGAACATCTCCCCACTCCGGTGTAATTTGCTCTATCACAAACATGTTATCTTAAATAGAAGGAAAATATAAATTTTAGGAACATTTAACAATATTGATTAGGGTGCAGAGACGTCGCTATAAAACATAAGAAATCGTTTGGCCGTAAGCCCTGAACGATTAGCGATTTTGTTATATGCAGAGCGACGTCGCTCAATCGCCTACTATAAATCAACTTCGCGTGGATTCGAATTTGAACATCTAGCTGTAGGTCTTTTGAAGCGGTTTGCATAAAGAAAGTTCTTCACAAATGCTGATGTGCCATATTTTATAATGCATAAACTGTAACATGAGAATTTAGGTGCAACTAAGATCCTTATGAGTCGTATCGCGGCAAACGTTCTGCAGTAAGCTACTGCATTCGTATTACTGTTATTCACCTTTTTGAACAAGTAGGTATCAGAAAGACTTATAATTACGTAAGCTCCCGACGCAGTCCATGGCATTAGTTCCTGTATTAAATAAATTTACAGGTGAAGCCAGTCTGCTGCTACACTAATCCTCTCAGTTGTTGTATCGCGAATCGATTTAATACAACTATATAAGAAACCTCTACAATCCAAAGGAATTGTTTCTTATATTTGAGATGTTCTTATATTCGAACACGTACATGTATGTACAGGAAACAAAGTCTACGGTGTGCGTTTCTTATTAGCAATGTGTTCTTATATCCGTCGTGGACTGTATTAGGTCCTTTGATATAAAAAATTCTTCAACGAATTTATGTTCCCGTGTGCGTAGACATGCAAGACATGTTTTTACCATGGTGTCCTCAAAATTTAAACGAAGTGGCTATTCGCACAACGTTAGGGAGACAGCTTGGGTCGACGGCTACGTATTTGACGTAACATAATAATTAAAAATAGTATTTTAAGAAATAAGTTGGGCCTTAAAATAAAACGTACAGGCTCATGCCCGAAACTGAAATACTGGACTTTAGATCCCTTTAAGCGAGCGAAGCGATCCACATTACCCCTATTTGCCGCGTTTAACCGTAGCCGTGTCCTAACGTCGGGCGAATAGCATCAGCCAAATTTAAATTTGCATAAATTAAACGTTTTGATGCTTTTTGCAATTTCTACGTGCAACTCTTATTTAGGTAGCATTATGTGTGGACGGGCATGGGCATCGATTAGAGATCGCTTGGTTTTTTTTTTGAACTATGTACCTATATTATATGCACATATTTTCAAATATGGCGGCATATATAGAACGGTAATTCTTCAAGTCATAAAGTAATTTTATAGAAAAATATTAGTGCTTCATCTATAGAGATATATAAATTGTTCCATGATGAACAAAACTATTCTTTTGGCTTAGTATGCTATTCTATGGTACAAATTTAGATGCACGCAATTTTTGGAAATACAAAGCATGTGTGCAGACCTAAAATAACTTTACAAAAAAAAAAAAAAAACTGTACTTTTCCCCCGATATAATAACTGCATTGATAAATGCATTCGCATTTAAATTAACAATGATGTAAATATGAATATAATAAAGTGGGTTTATAAAATGTATCTAAAACGAATATTTAATATATTAAACAACTTTACCTTTGAATATATTTCCGTTCACTTCTGCGATTGGATTGTCCGAGTCGATGCCGATAATTTTAACAGAAGTGTTTGCTGCTTCAAGCTCTTCTAATATTAAATTATTTTTAAAATCAGCAAAAACTAATATTTCCTCTTCTTCGTATTCAGAATCACTTGCACTCATATTTACCTGAGATTTATTTAAAATACATAATTGGCTTAAAATGAAGAAAATCTAGTTCACTCTCCTGCGACAAATTGATCGAAAATGAAAAATTAATAAATATTCTCAAACCTCCTCAATTTTCATGGATGGAATTGGCGCAATCGCAAATCGGCAGACACCGGCTTTGGCGTTGGTCTTTGGCTACCGGCGCTACAGCTATACGCCATAATTGGAGCTAGGGATTTCGGCTGACGGCTAATAAGGTTCTGTTTCCTTTCTGTTAGCATTTATCACTTCTTTGCCTCATACCTACTTCAAAAGGTCTGTTTTTTTGATAGATTGAAGCTAAAAAAAAACAATTTCTACAATTGGACAAACAATTATTTTTGTAAAAAATAAAATCAGATTTGTTTTTGATCTAGATGGTTCTCCATATCCAATTGCAAGCAAACATTTTAAAATTTAAACTTAGTAAAGCAAAGCGATTAATAGGACAATGCTCCAGAAATAGTAAATTATACATTAAAATTCTCTCCAAAATTTAGCCGAGCTAAATTTAAGCGAACCCATTTAGCTGAGTGGTACGCAGTTCGAGCTAAATAATCAAACATTTGTTTCAGAATGTTCTTCATGTGTCTGTCAAAATTTAGCGTGCCCATTCAATGGGTCGGCACATTTTTTCAAGCTAAATTGGGACAGATCGTTGAGTATTTGTTGTTCTGTAAAAGTTCTGGAAAAGTATGCAAGGATGAGCTCTTTTAATTATTACATTGACGAGAAGTACCTAGAATCAGACATAGTTGAAATAAGAGAGAATTACATTTTTAAAGGAAATGTTTTCAAAGAAAAGCAGCTGTTTTCTGTGACACTTATACACGGAGTACTCTATGTCAAAATTTAGCTAGAACTTAAGCTGATGTTTGGAGAGAAAAGTGGGAGACCAGATAAAATTTAGTTTAGCTCGAGCAGCGTACTGCACTTTAGGTTAACATGTTACACACAATTTTTTTTTTAAATAAAACTAAGCCCTTGTGAGAGTTTCGCTTTTTTGTTTATAAATATGTAGGTAGTCAGGTTAACAGCCCGATTCTAGCAAGGAATCATCTTTAAAATATATGTGTTCATGGTTTCCTTTTATTTATTTCTTACTACTGTATAATCTATTGAATGGCCTTACTCCGAATGTGTTTCCCCCGTTTGCATTTGCTTAATTATTATTATTCCCCCGATGGGATGGGTGGACTCATTATTCATTAATAGAAGAGCCACATTGTTTCTATTTAGACGTACTCTTTACTTGCTGTTTACCGGGAGACAGAATCCCAATAATAACTAAGTATGAACATAAACCTTATACGAGTCTTTGATCAAAGATTAATCTTGTAGGATTTATTTTCCCGTGGCCGCGTATTTATCAAAAATTAATCTTTAAATAAAAACTCGTACCTATCTATTAGGTTTATGGTAGATAGGTACATCGGTAGGTACATAGGTATTCTGTTTCTTGAACGTGCCCCATTAAGCTAGAAGCTGTTCTTCCTCCAATCGCTTAGCTGTAAGCCGTCACCATTTTTGTTTGTGTTTTGCCTTTGCTTTTATCGTACTTCGTAGAATTTTTTTTACCGGGAAAAGTCGAATTGGCTACGTTATTGTGGGAATTTTCTGAAAAATTAAATCGAAAGGCATCCACAAATTTACAACTTTCCGATCAATTCCTTGCATTTCATTCAGTAGAATAAATAGAACTTCTCAATTATCTTTAGCTATTTATTAATTATCGAAACAGATTATTCTGAATAACTAACCGAAAGAGAAAAACTTAAGCCTCCAGTTGTTTCAAATTGCTTCGTGTCCGAGGGCAACCATTTTGAGTGCATCAATTTATTTTTTTTGCCTGTGTTGTGCGCTGATTTTCCTTCGCGTTTTTTTATTTGCACATATCCATCCATCCCATCCCTGTTTGTAAGTCAGCGCGACGTCGCACAGAAGATAAACTTGGGGGAGATAGTTGTTATATACGAAAGCCTGCATCTGTATTGAACAAAAAGCACAAGAAATGGCAGACGAAGACCTATCACTGAACGAAGATCAGCTTCTGGATAACTTGGATGATGCCAACGGAGAATCGGAAATTTTGAACGAGGTAAGACGTGTTGGGGCGTATTTTTTTCACCGCGAAGCTAAAAATTATTTTTGTTTGTGCTTTTTCGTTTGTTCGGTGGACGACTATTTAATAGGAGGAATCCAATATGCAAATTGACCCAGAATTAGAAGCAATTAAGGCTCGTGTTAAAGAAATGGAAGAAGAAGCTGAAAAAATTAAGCAAATGCAAACGGAAGTTGATAAGCAAATGGCCGGCTCAAATACTGGCATCGCTACAGTGCCTCTGTCCATAGAAGAGAAACAAGAAATCGATACTAGGTCAGTCTATGTGGGCAATGTCGATTATGGGGCTTCGGCCGAGGAGTTGGAATCTCATTTTCATGGGTGTGGAACTATTAATCGCGTAACAATATTATGTAATAAGGCTGACGGCCATCCCAAGGGCTTTGCCTATATCGAATTTGGCTCGAAGGAGTTTGTGGAGACCGCCCTGGCTATGAATGAAACTCTGTTTCGTGGCAGACAAATAAAGGTAAGAGTTGTTTATTGGTTAATTGATTATTCTTTTTTAATTTTGATTGATCAAATAAAATGCATTTGCTTTTTATCCCATTTCCCATGTCTAATGTGATAAATTTAGAATTGGTTGGGGTGGGAGTTTGACTTGGGTGGAGAAAAGGTTTCCCTGCAAAAAAAAAAAAAAAATGTCTGCTATATACCTATAACATGCAAGAGAAGCAAGCGTTGTGTTTGTATATATTGCATTGGACGAAAAGTGGGGGTTCATATTCGCAGTTCGTATGTGTGTGCGGCGTTCAATTTTCTGTTTGGAATTTTTTGAACAGAAAATGTTTGCAAGCAATTTTGGTTTGCATGAAAATGCAATTAATTTCTGACAATTCAAAAGAATTTATTTGTTTAAGTACAGGCTGGAGAAAGTTAACGTCGGCTAAACTGGAACCAGAAAGTATGCACATTTTGAACGCTTATAGCGCGAAAGCAAATGTAAATGGAATAAATAGGGTTTTAGCAGATATCGCCAAAGTAGGTAAAGGAAGAGACACAAGTAAGTCCGTTAAACCAAATAAAATTGAATAAGGTTAAGTGGAAGATCAATCAAGGCAGTTTGGGAAATTGTGTTTCAAGTCATGTGATTGTTTACATTTACCTTTCGAAAAAAAAAAACCGTCAAAAAAAGAGTAGATAGCTTCTGGTTGGTGCAGGAAAACTGCAATTCACAGAAACACTTTTCAGAACGTATTATTTTAAATTTCAATTCCAAGTTTAAAGGATTCACATTCAACCATGGAAGTTAACGGGCAAGATTCTGTTCATAAAAAACTCATTCCGCTAACCTAAAAAATATTTAGTGTGGAGGTTAAAAATGATTATTAGTAGATAAGGCCCATTGACTTGATTTGGCCTTAAAAAATTGGTGTCTTGGACAAAATATGTTTCATCTTTAGGAGCGCAATTAAGTCAATTGGTTGGTTTTGCGTTTAATCGCATTGGACTTTATTTCATGGTACAGTTCACTACGGATAGGTAAAAGAAACCAGAGACAATACTCAGAATGTCTATGCAAGAAACACTCATATAAAAACAAATCGCAAGAAATGCATGTGGAATCATAGTGCCACTTTGTTATTATATATTTTTTTAAAACTTCTGACTCGCCAAAGCGATAAAGAGGCACGTCGACCTGAAAAGATCTTTTGTGCCGAGATTGCCAGAAAATAAATTTAGGGTAGCAGAGTTTAAACTTCCCTAATGTAGCTGATAATGTTTTCAGCAGAGGACTTCTTCAGTTCTTCAGGACTTAGTAGCTCACGGAAGAGAATTTCCTTCTAGTGCTCGACAGAGCTGGGCATTCACACATGATGTGCTCAGCTGTTTCGTCTTCTTCGAGACATAGCCAGGACTCCGGGAAGTTGACTATGTGCATTTTGTTTAGGTGGTATCGCAAACCGTGGTGGCCAGTTGGGTAGCCTGTTACTTATATGTGCTCAACTCTGATACCTATAAGAACAGTTTTTTTTTTTTTTTTGATTTTAAAATGTCATCCGTCGCGGACTGTATGTTTTCAAAGTGGCCTTTGTTTTAATCTTTTCATGTTCTCATTCAATAAATAAGTACCTACGTTTCATTATTTTTTAATTAAAATACATTCCTTTTTTCCGCTCTGCTATTGCTAGTTTCTGGCTATACGACAGAGGGAAATCTCATTCCAACAGTGTGTATCCGCGACCTGATTCATGTGGTCAATTCCCAGATCTCATGAGAAGAGGTGAGAGTCTGAACTAATACCGGTTGAAAGACCAATTATCTAACGTTTGCATTAAGTTGGATCTATTGTCCTATGGGTTAATTCAAATGAAAAAATGATGTACCTACTGTAATTTGCTTTTGTCAGTTTTTGTTTTTTAATTTAAATTATTAAGCAAACCTTTCGTTTACCAACAGCTATATATCTTTTGTAAAAGAAAAACCAATCGAGGGAGCCAACAATTTGACGCAAGAGTTTGTGTTTTAATTGACATACTAGGTAGGTATATATGGACTGCTAGTTAAATGTCATACAAGCTTTGCCCAAAAAAATTGCGCTCTTGGTTCAAAGCGAATTAAGAGTGTAACCAAATGCTAGACCTTTGGATTTCCCCATACTATGCAAGAGACACCTATTGGGTGATAGTAGATTAGCTAAGTAAAACAGTTGAAATTCGAATTGTTGCGGAATGTCTTACAACAGATGTCGTATCGAAAATGCGGTAGTTCAAATTGTTAATGATAGATGGAACAATTAAATTTGAATAAAAAATCGGATTGTAGTGCATTTATTGCCCCATAAATTGCACAATTTTCGTATATAGATGGCGAATGAGTTCTTCTTTTGTTTTACATTGGTTTGTTTTTTTTTTTCTTTAAATAGATATGCAATGCCACTTTTGCATATATTACAAACAAACAAAGTTTTGTACACAGTTTTACAAAATTTTCAAACGATATTGTGGATAGATTCACAACTACTCCGAAAGATGTACTGAACGTCTGAACGATGGAAAGGCTGCAGGTTCGGATAGAATTCCATCCTAATTTTACAAGTATCGAACAGGGGAGCTATTGAATAAAGTTACTCCCTTATTCAACTTATAAGACGAAATGTGTTGTTAGCTTTTTTGTCTTCAGTGTATTTTAAAAAAGTAATTTTTAAGTTTCTCATACTAAAAACTGAAGCCCATTAAACCTACTTTATTTCTGCTTCTAATCATTTGTTTCCAATTTATTCCGTTTTGAACCAAGAGCGCCAGCTCTAATGTTGGAACCAACGTGAAGTTGGCTACTAGCAGTCCATATATAATAATGTGGTTCTCGATCGGGCGCTCTCAGAGCACTTTTTATGTTCGTTTGGTACAAAAACAAAAACAATCTTTTCCAGATTTCAGAGCACTTTTGCGAATCTGTTTTTTTTTCAGATTTGTTTCAGATTTGCCAATACAAGTACGTTTGAGTTTGAGAACTAGTGGAGTTTGTTGACATTTTCGTGAACTTTTTCAACTGGAAAGAAACGAATTGCATCGGGTTGATCTATTTTTTGTTTATTATTTGTGTGCAAATGTTTAGAAATCAATCTGGACGAGCATTTTGAATGTTTTCATATAAAATTTAACCAATGAATGGAAAATGCCTGGAAAAGTGGCAAATAAGTGCTACACAATTCCAATCGCACAAAAAATATCAACACAAAAAAGAGCAAGTGAGGTGTTTATGTTCGAAAATCTAAAATCTGAGAGCGAATCTGAAGAAGCCCAATCGAATACCACATAGGTCTATGGGGTACACTTCCGTATCTGTCAAATAATCAACTCAACTCATGTTCTTGCTTTTTGGGTAGAATCGTTTTTGTTTCGTTATGCTTCTGACATAGAACATTTTTTTTTCCTACTCTTTTTTTTTTGTTGACACTACACGTTTTTCTTAAAAAAAAGCGTACGTTGCGTGCTGCGTTTTCACATTCACTTACTGTGCAATAGCAGGTGAGCTTGAACTTGGGATTATGGAAACGTGGTGTATCCATTTTTGATATAATCAGCGACACTCGGAGTTTTAATTTTTTTTCTATTTTTGCTGTCTTCAATAATTTTACTCAACATGTCGGGCCCTTTTCCCAGACGTGAATGCACAACAACTCACAGTAGTTTGTTCCTAAGCAATTGAATTATATTGAACATCTGCTTGCTCGATAGTGGTACCACACTGCTCTCTATCATGAATTGCTGTCTCCTTAAATGCAAAAATGTACCTACCATCGCTGCAACTTATTGACGTCAGTTAACTTGAACTTGTACACACCACACCAAAAATCCTACTCGTAAATATCCCAATTGTCATCATCTATTAATCCATTTCGTTTGATTTGTTTTCATTTAAGGTTATGTCAAAGCGAACAAATCGCCCCGGACTATCGACGACCAACCGCTTCGCCCGCGGCAGCTTCCGAGGCAGAGGGGCCCGAGTATCCCGTGCATGCTGTCACAGTACCTTCCGAGGCGCCAGACGGCCAATGTAATTTAGGATGTATGAAATAAATTTGTCCTTAAAACTAATTCCATTTTTCCATTTTTCTTTCTTAAACTTTCGTTTTAGAAGGGGTTACCGTGGCAGGGCAAACTATTACGCACCTTACTGATTATTGCTTTTTCCTTCTTATTTTTAAGGTAAGTGTCTGTTCACTTTCTTTTTTTGTTCAGTTTTTTTTTCTTAATTTTGTCTGCGAACGTAAGCAAAAGAAGAGAAAAAAAATTATTGCTACATCATCGGGCGGGTCTCTTAAGCTCATTTACCATTAGTAGTTTCTTTGAGTCTGCCGATAAGTCATCATCATCAACGGTAGAAATGTGTGTATAGCTCATATGGATAGTGTAGACTTGCATGTATCTGTGGTTTGTTCATTATTTAGGAGAAGATTTGTACATACGTGAGAAATTCTAGATTAGGGTAACAGGTATTTGCTATGTTGAAAGAAAGTCATATTTAATACGGATTGTAGGTATTTGGAGTGAACAACTGGTGGAGGTTTTGCATACAGTGTTTAGGTAGCCAAAGGCTTTGGAAAATCGTTTTGAGAAGTACGATTGCAAAGGTTCGATATGTAAATAAAAGTTTATCAGTGGCGCAACAATCGTTTGGAAGAGTTATTGCCCACTTCTTGAGATTGGATTTTTGAATGTCAGTAATAATGCATTTTTTGGATAGTGATTAAGGCAAATCCGTTGTTGTGTGTAACAGTTGTGGTAACTTGTTAATTTATTCCGAGGGACATTTTTCCTTTAACAAGGAAACAGGAACACAACATCCACAGCACACATAAACTAAATTTAAGTAGAAACATGGAAGCTGGTGCAGCAACAACTGACTATAGGTCTGTAATCACATTCCCGAAATACCAATGAAGGGAATCACAGTTTACTCGAAGTTATCCGAGTCAAATTACAGACCGCAAAAGGCCGCAAATGTGGTAGCACTATGATACTCAAGAGGAAAGTAAGTACGAAGCACTTTTAGATTGTAATTCGTAAAGTGGCTTCAAGTGCTCCTGGATTGTCGAACAAAATCTATTGATGGGGGCAGTACATGTACTAATCCACCAGGCAATCCTGCCTGTAATAGCTTTATCGAACCATGTGCTTTTAGATTTTATAAATGCTTTAACTAATTTCTAGTTTTTGATTAGATTTACATGACTACTGATCGTGCTTTGCTTTTCTTTAACTTTCTCTCCCAATTTCTTGATAGTTTGGCGCCCACCACGTTTGCCCTCCACGGTATGTTACGGCTTCGTTGTAATACTTTTGTGTTTTAGCAAATTTTAATTCTGCTTGTCACTTTTCACAGTGTAAAACCACTGATTCTTTATAGGTGGCTCGAATATTTACAGTGACAGGACTACTCGCGAGTGTGATTGGCTTTTAGCCTTCGAGGGTCGACGTGGTTCGTTGGTGGTATACTGAGATGGAGATCTCACGGAACCTCGAATCTCCCTTTTTTATTGGGTGCACTATTTAAAATGAGAATCTTATCTGGGGCAATCATCCTCAAAAGGAGAAGGTAGTGTCTCAAAGTATTGACGGTAAAGTGGCGCTTTAGACCGATACTGGCAAGTTGTTAACGTATCGACGAACCTGAGAAAAACGTAGCAAAAAGAGTTTTGAAACAACAGACAAGTTAAGACGATAAGAGATAGGGGCTTATAGAGCTATTTTTTGGATGACTATCCATTTATCAGCTGAATTTGAGTATGCTGCTACAAACTCCTAACGTTTTAGCTGCAATCATCTCGTCGTTTATGTCGTAGGTCACTGTGCAATCATACGACCAACATTTTTGTGAAAATAGATTTTTAAAGCTTCGGCAACGATAACTTTAATCGCCTTTTACATCACTTTCTTAGGCAGTGGGTTTTAAGATCGGGGTATGTGAACTGTAGGCGCAGTGGCTTAGTGGTTAGTGTGTTGGACTACTAAGCGAGGGGTCCCAGGTTCGAATCGCGAAAAAACCCAAATTCCAACTTATGGGTTTTTTCCGCTGCGCCACCTCTCGCGAAAATTGTAGCTCCCTTCCATTCGTCCCAAAAATGAAAAACTCAAACAAACGAATGGTTGTAAGAAGCTAGGTCTAGGGTCTCTACGGACCTGTTGCGCCAACTATTTATTTATTTAAGTGAACTTTTAAAGAATGGCTGCCAACAGTGTGCTTCAATGGTATTTATTCATCCAACATACCACATTAAAAGACATGTGGGCCATTTTGAGTGTTTGACGGAACGAAGATGGTTTTTTGCCATTTTTTGCCACATAATCCTATTGTGGTTGACCGTTAAGCGGTCGAAAAATTGTCACAAGCCCAAACTGCCACGCCTATCTTTGAATTGCTGTACAAATTGGAGCAAACAAAATTTCTAAAGTTCAAATGCGACAGTGACGTTAGAAATGTCGGCTTTGTTTCTTGGCATTTGGCACAATTACATTTTTTATATATACTGGATACATGTTTTTATCATTAAAATTCTTTGTCGGTGATACGAAATAGCTATATAGTTCGAATTTTAAATAATCGTTGCGTTCACCACCCGTAAATACTTTGCACATATTTACAAACAACTCAAACCAAATCTATTTACCCAAAAAGTAAAACTTGTGAACATGTATTTCATTTGAGGTAACTAAAAGAAGTGTTTTGTATCGATCTGGAATTGATCTGTCTTGGACTTCCCCAACCATTTGTCGCACTAAAGATGCCGATGAGGTTATTGGCAAAAGGTTCCTTTAATGAGATATGTCCTTACAGACTTTAATACATCTTACATTCGAAACAAAAACGTTCTGTCGTATATGAAGCGATTCGACACCAGATTACCGAATTATTTTGACTAAACGTGTATTCCTCACCGCCGACTGTGAATTTACAAAATTCCCGTGCTCGTCGCTCTATGCTCGTGTTCGTGCCTTGGATCCTTAAAAAATCGCTAGAGGTAGTAGAACTTGCGACCGCTGTCTCTGTAGTAGCACCGCCTATTAGATTTATCCGCCCACTTCTCGGGTATTTTCTGTTTCCTCCCGAGAAGCCGATATTTCTTGGTTGTTTTTTCTTTTTGCCTACTCTACCAATGAATATGACTTTGTGAACATAGTAAGTAAAAAGTGAAACATATCGTACATTGTAAGGTGTAATTCTTTTGTAATTTATTAAGAAATCTGAATCTAAAATGCGTGCAAGGCGAGACTTCAACATTCAATATATCAAAATTATTTCTGTCATAAGGCCAAGCTCGTTAAAAGAAATCTGGGTCGTATCTTTTTTTTACTAAGAAAAATTCGCATCGTCATAAAATTTCGAAGTTAAAACTTTAATCTTATGAAATAATCTTAATGTTCAGTGAAACGAGTGAAATAAAAACAGCGTCAATATTGACATTTATTTAACTTGTCATTTTTCCCTATTGCGAAAAAGTATCTTCAAAAGACACTGCAATTCCTTAATAAAAACAGGTTCCCTAGTTAATTTATTGAGTTTACGTCATCGAACAGTGTATTTTGTTTGTTGAATTTAGTGCCATGAAGCTGTATCGTGTCATATAATTTTTGTTTCTAATTGTTTGGTGTTGTAGATATTTGTAAGTGTTGTTATTTTGTCTTATATGTATACAATTAACTTGTCAGACAAAAATTCGTACCTTCACAGGCTATATACTTCCTTTATTATTATTATTAGTTTCATTGAGTCAGGGGAATATATTTGTAATTCAAAAAGGGCTGTCAACGAATACATAAGGCAGTTTTTATGCAGTACAGCAACAGGTTTTTTTTTCAAATTGAAGAACAAACAAAAACAAATTGGGGTAGGTGCGTCAGTTAAATGATGCAATACAAAAGTTAGGTTCATTTTTCTATAATTATTGTCCGAAATCCCTGGAAGATCCTCAATACTTAAAAATGTCTGAAGATCGAAATGGTTAAACAAAAGAGTTAATGAGCTTTTAAAATGCGCAACCTTGTATTTCCGAAATTATATTCAATTGAACTTTTTCTGCCACTCCAAAGTGTTCATGTCCTAATAAACTAAACTGTAGCTGATTTCACAAACGCGTGATACAAGAAAGGATTGCCATCTGTTGGTTTCTAATACAAACGCTGTCCAATATTTTTTAGATGCTTTGTTTAAAAGAGTAGGTAAACCTTCAAAGGACTGTGCCTCGGGTTGCTTTGCCATAGCCGCTTTAAACACAATTTTGCTGTTTATTGTTTACGGGCTAAACTCTACTATTATTGAACTTACGAAAACAACATTTTCCAAGCAATCATCTTCATTCGCAATTCACCCGTAGGTGGTTGTTGGCCATCGGCTTTGATAATTTACTGACAGAATTAAGAAAGCAATTCATCATTATATCATATACACTGGCTGTTGGCACTGTTGAACAGCTATGATCAACAATAGTGGATTGGATACAAATTAATTCATTCTAACGCTAATTGTTTGAAGAAGAGGAACTCTTTTTATTTCGTCTCAATATTGTAGAATGAGCACGACGTTGTGCAATTACGTACAATTGGTACGTCTATCTATTCTTTGATTGTATCGGACATTCCTAGGGAGTAATAACTGGCTTTCGTATTCAGCGATAGCCCTTTTTCACATAATTAACACCCTTAGATCAGAGCTAGCAACAATTTGTAGCCCATAATCGTGTTTAAAAAAAAAAAAACATTTCCATAAATCAGCAACCAATTAATGGTGTTATGTTGTCTTATTTAATTTTTCAGAAGATCACATTCTCTGATTTTTATTAATATGAAGGAAAAACAGACTTTAGGTGAAATAAAAAAAAACAAAACATTTTATTCTACCACTTTTTTGAGCACCATTTTGCTTTCATTTGAAGAGCGTTCTAAGTTGCATTCTTTCTTTGTTTTCGTGCCATTTATGATTTTCGGTATTTTATCTATGATCTTTGAGTGTGCCAGTTGTTTAGTGAATTAGTTACAAAAAAATACATGTTCCGCTCAATTTTATTTCACTTCCATTCTTACAAACAGTTTTATGTTCGCTTTTATTCTATTTTATACAAGACACACATTATTGAGAACTTACACTAAATTCACCTCCACAAAATTCAGCTTGCATGTTAGTCGTTAAGATATTTACACTTTTAATTTTAACAAAATCAATTTATTTCAGATTTTTATTGAAAAGAAAAAATATATATATAGTTCAAAAAACATTATATGTCTTCTTAATTAATAAAAAAAAGACTAAACAAAATAATAAATCAAAACAAAACAACAAAAGAACGAAAATGAGAAGAAAAAAATAAAATGAATGATTTCATATAAAAAAAAAGAAGAAAATTACAAAGGAAAACAAACTAAAAAATATATATGTATGCATATATTTAACGGGCGCTTATTATTTCAGCTATAATGTTTTTTGAATGTCGGAAATATATAAAAAAAAGTAAAAAAATATTTTAAGAAATAAGAAGAAAAAAGACAAAAAGAAGAGAATCAAAGAATTGCAAAAAAGAAAAAAATATATATATGAAAGGAAAAACAAAAAGATAAAAAATGATAATGGTGGAACAAAAAAGGGAGGAGACGATTAAAAAAATAATAACAAGAAAAAAACAAAAGAAGTAAAAAAACCCAACACAAAAGAAAACAAACGCAAAACAAGGAAAAAATCAGAAAAAAAACCCTATTTAAACGTATATATAATAATTATATAAAACAAATGCTAAAAACTAATGATAAAAATGAAGAAATAATAAATATTATTCAAACAAGTGTGACTGTTTTATTTGCAGAGCAATCATATGTTTATAAATATACTTTACATTGTACATTACAATCAATCCTTGTTTTTATTTTTCCATTCATTCTTCCCTCCCTTACCATACGTTGTTTGTTTTATTTTGTATCCTGCGGATGGACGATAATGCTTTTCTTTTGTCAAGGCAGTACCTATATACAAGTGCCTTTTGTCATCAATTTTCTTTAGATTGGTAAGTACATAGCTGGTAACAATTTCAAATATTTCAACAATGTCTTTTCTATCTTTTGGTGGAAAGGGGTGGAAGGTGCATGGTGCTCTTCTTTAAAATTGGGAACGTTACTTTTCCGGTTGTATTATTTTTTTTTTACAAAATGTCTAGTGTTGCATTTACTTGTTAGCCCCTATCGAGGTATCCTTTCGGACTAAAATTCAAAAACGGAAGTTAAATCTGTTCGAAACTCAGGGGTGTCGCACGTAACTTGATACAATCGGGTTCAGCCGATACATGTAAACAAAAATGGCATGACATGACTTGTGACTCCATAGGCGGCAAACACCTCGTCAAGAACGGTAATGGTGGCACTGGGCTGCTGAGTTGGTGACCTTGACTTCAAGCAAGTGGCTGCTGTGTCCATTGGTGCAAATTGATGGTGATGGAGCACCGTGCGAGACAGATGCAACACAAAAATAAAGTTTAGGTGAAAACGCAGGAATAAATATTTAAGGTTAGAACACATTATGACGAAAACTGTCACGTAGCAATTTATGTCGTATCTTTTTTTGAAGAACATTCGGCCTAAAGCGAGGCCGAATATTCGATATCCGCGCGAAAATAAATGTTCGTGACATTTGTGGTGGAAGAGGAAGGTACCATTGCTTGTATGTTATGTTTAGGTAGAACAAATTAATGTATTCAGATTCGCTCTCAGATTTCAGATTTTGTGTGTCTAATCGAACATAAAAACCTCACTTGCTCTTTTTTGTGTTGATATTTGTGCTATTGGAATATATGTAGCCTTCGACACTTTTCTAAGCGTTTTCTATTCACTGGTTGGTTAAATTTTATATGAAAACATTCAAAGTGCTCGCCCAAATTATTGATGTCTAAACATTTGCACATAAATACATGGTTGCCAGGTTGCCGTTGGACTGGAAAGTCAGGGAACGAAAATTTGGTCACGGAAACTCAGGGAATTTTGAAAACAGTCAGGGAAAATTCACTCTGCATTTCTGTATTTTTTTTACATAATTTAAAAAAAATATATTAATGTCGAGTTCTGAAGTCTACCCAAATAATTAAACCCTACCAGCCTTATTTATAAACGTAATATAAGGAGTGTATAAAGTTGTATACCCCGTAAAATGCCTCTTAACGCATAAACCTTATTTATAAAAATTAGTCAACGTTGTATAGAGCAGACGCAGAGACAATACTGAGACCAGAGAGTATGGTTTGTCTATGACTGAGACCAGAGACAATACTGAGACCACCAACTCCGGCCGATTTCCCGTTACTTAGCCTACAAGCTATATTTTTTATGGAGTGTACACATCTGGTGCGCTAGTATTGTTACATAGAAAATCGTATTGACAAATGTCACGAAACTTCAAAAATTCCGGCTCACCAACACACTCCCAGCAGATATGAGACACTTCCGCTGTGGGCAAAGTTGCTGGCAGAGTTCATAGAGTTTTATCCGTTAAATTTGAAATTGTTCGTTACGTTTGGATAATATTTTTTTTTAGGAATAAGTGCACATTTGCTTAAAATGTTCATGAAAAATTAACAATGTAGATTGGTTGAGGGAAAATGAAAACATTTTGAGCAAATTTTCTTCATTATTTAAGAAAAATTTACACACGAAATCGAAGTTAATGATATCCAAAAGCGGAAAATACACAACCATGTTTGTCCTAATATGTTTCTAGTATATAGAACATCTATTTTAGGTAGTTTAATTAACCAAACAAATCAAATTAGTTGCCTTTTAACAATTTATAATAACTAACCAATGGCATTCAGTAATAAAAAAATGTGGTATTCCCGAACTCTTTCACATTTCCCCACGTTTGCCGAGGTTGGCAGCATTTATTTTTGCATTTTTTGTATGTTTTCGCATGTCACACGGATTCTTTTTTGACATAACACCGATAGGAAAACAAAATGGCGAATTTGAAAAAAAACTGAGGGGGCCAGCGGCAAGAGGATTGTGAGTTGGGGGTCTCAGAATGGTTTGTCTATGGGTCTCAGTATAATTTGTCTCTGGTACAAACGACAGCATTGTTTTATGCCGAGTACGAACGGGCGAGTTGAGAAACTATTCCAGGCTATTTTATTTCTTTTATGTGGGTAGTTACATATCTTGCCAGAGATGAATTGAAAGATATTCCATTATCTTTGTATCTTGCTATTTGATTTTTAAAGCCATTGCATTGCCTTGTCACATTCGGCTCAGGGCCTGAAAATATACGGCCCTCGGGTATTTGTCTGAAATGTTGTTTGACAAGTTGCTGGACCGCACTGTCTCTTTCAAATACTTAATTGAAAAATTAAGAAGCAAAAATTGGTCTAAAATAAGCCTTCTATTTATTTCGAATTTAATTCTTTATGCTTTCCAAGCGACAGATTTTTGCTGAGAAAACATTTAAATCCACGAAATACCCAAGAGCAAGAGTCACTGCTCTGCTCGTTCTTATCGACACATTTCTCGATTTCTGTCCTCAATTCCACCTTGTCGCTGCCGTGTCCCCATTGCTTCACCAGATTTTCCAATTGAAATCCGCTCTCAGCGTTAAAAAGCCCAAATTTGTTAAAAATACATTCAATATAGCAACGCGTTGCATCTTCATCGGGAAAATCGAATTTCTCGTACTTTTCTATTAGTTCGGCGGTCGCATTTGTTGATTTGGCACATTCCTTTCGAAATTTTATGAGGTCTGCCTTGTTTTTTACAGTAAACTCATTAGCCGTTATCTATTGAAAAGGTGGGTTAATTAAAATACTGTTCTGTCACAATACTTGCTTACCACAGCTACAATGGCGAGTAAGATACACAATACGTATTTCATTTTGCTGGTTATGATTTGACGACTTGTCGTAGATCACTGATTTATGAAATACTGTGCGAATGGGTTTTATACCGACATTTTGAGATTCCATTGACAAATTTAAATTGTACTGCCTTTTGTGCTTCTCTTAAGCAGTAATCACTTGAACACTGTGCGAGTGAAGTGAGTTGGTGTTTCCATCCAGAGCCAGACACCAGAAAAAATAAAAATTGTGGTGGGGATGATTGTGCGTTTGGATTTCTGCTTGCTCATTGAGAACTTTCTTTGTTGGCAAATAATTTTTCTGAAGTATGAACAAAAAAACATCAGGAGATCAGTTTATCACTAACGATTCCTGTCATGAATTCATGAGTTGTCTGTCAGTAAAGAAATCGTTTGGTTTTTTTTTTGTGTAAAGTATTTGAAATGTGAAACTTTTCTAATTGGCATCCGTTATGGTCGGGTGTTTTTTTGAAACAGAAGTATTCGGTGATTCCTTGTCATCTCGCGGTCTGAGGCTGGGATCCTTACAGATTCTGTAGTATCTACAATAACTTAATATCGGGATATATATTATGCTGCATTTACAACATCACACATGGAAGATTAAGAGGATTCCCAGCCAATACTAAATAGGCATCTGACTGAAAGGGGCAGCACTGCCTAACACGCGAAAATAAGTGACACTTATTTTGGTCGCCCATCTTGTTTACGTGATTGGATTTATGGGATAGCAGATAGCTCTGCATGCTCTGAATTATTCTTATAGCGATGACCTGCGGAATTTGCTTTCCTATAAAACAAAATGCCTTCCGGAAGTGATGACCCGACAATTAATTAATTTATTTATTTCGTACAATTGATTGATAAATTGTTTCTTTATTTTCCTGATACTAATAATTATAACTCTCATTTGACATGTTTTTAGTTTTAAATCAGAAATGAAAACGTTTTCAAGTGATTGCAGATATGTTGGTCGGCGGAACTTGTGTTTTATTTCCGATTTACATATCTATAATAATTATGGGTAGATCATTCATGACACTTGATCATCTGATGTGTGATATCATTCTTACGCCTTTGCTAGAATTGACTGCCGAGAAACGGATCTCTCTGTCCCATCTCGTGCAAAAATACGCGTGCATGATGTTGTAAATGCAACATTTTAACAAATACGCACTTAGATCTATTCATATTCAGAATGCAGCAATGTTTAGTTTAGAAAGTCTGACAGCTGGCTGATATGGTGCGTATCAGTTTTGATTGGCGAAGATCGTTAGCAAGAACAGTTTTTCCCGTTGATGTGTATGGAGGGGTAGCCGAGGAAAAAATTCGTAACGGAGTGCTAAGTTGACACTTCGTATACGTGGCTGTTGTAAGAAAAGTGACATTGACCAATTTAGTTTTTGCGTTGAAGCTTCAAGGTACACCTTGTGCAGACCTACCAAGTCGGCTAAGATAACTAGGTTTTATATGTACAGCCCAATTACAGTCACATTTTTTCATCTTTCTTTTACTCGGTCAGCATCGCATTGGAATTTTATTTTTGAATTGCAACGCTATGCGATTGAACGGGGAGTTATTGACTGCGTAACAATTATTAAGTTCGTGATAAAATAATGAATGAAATAATGATCCACACAAGGATATACGTATGCAGTGTGTATAGCGAACCACCTATGAATTAATTTCGCTAAAAGGTACTCGTTTTAAGCAGCGAACTGTGATAGGTGTGAGGAGAACAGTCTACAGAATTGCCAAAACAGCTTGTTGGTATACAGTCAGATATTCGAAATCTCACACTTGGAATTACGTGTGATATACTGATATTTAAGTGGTGCAGAAAGATGACGGTGAGTTATAAAAAAATACTGATCTCTGTAACCGAGGAGCAATTATTTTAATTTTCGAGTTCACATACTAAAATATTAAGCTGTGAGGCAAATTCTTCTTTACCATCATAATAAATTTACATACTTAATCATTTACCTTATCGCATAAACTTCTGCTTGATATTTGTATTTTCTTCTTTCGTATGCATTTTTGGCGACCTGTCAGCGATACATGGGTCGCTTGGAATTATCAGACAAACTTGACGCAAACAACGAACCAGAAGCGAATGCCCTGGTTCTGAATCTTAAGAACATCAACACAGTAGGACCTGATACTATTCCCTGGTATAACTTTTGCGAGCAGTGTCGACAACATCAACAACAAGAGTTTCGTAGGGTTCCAAAATTCAACGTTATACACTCCTCTTTTTGCGGGTCGTTGCTACCCAAGATTTCATACCCAGTTCTTTTTAACGTGGATGGACACACACAACCGCACACAGCCCCACGCTCTTTCTTGGGCCCTTCAGCGAATCGGGCGCATGTTGGAGTCAGTAACCTAATGATATGAGAACTTTTGTCTGGTTAAAGCCACCGTTGATTGAATCAAGTGATTTCGTTCGCCACACGTTATCGTTTTGACGGGGGTCAGTTTGCCTACTGTTATCCGTGCGGGCAGTCATGTCCGACAGAGCATTGCGATATTGCAAAAGAATACTGAGCAAATCTTGTCCCTCAAATTGGGGTTATGAGTTTATCAAGTCTGGTTTGACGAGGGCAGTGCCTGATGTGTACCATATGGGGAGTTAAATGAAGCACACTTTGTGTGTATAATGAAAATCAGATGCTACCTAATTCCGTGAAACACCTAACCACAGACATTTAATGATTGGCACTCCCGACCCTTCTTCAATGGTGTCCAGTTTTCTGCTCCAGCTTTGTAAATGTAGTCTTTGGATTTAAATAATATTCGGATTTGAATCACTGCCAAAAACTTGTATCTACCCCAGGATCAAAATAACAGAAAAAGCAAACAACTGGCACATTTTTTAAGCGAAATTTAGATTTATTTATATACAGTTAAAATCCGTGATATAAATCAGCTTATCTTCAGCTCAAGCGCTGCGAAAAAATGCAAAGCCTTTAATTGGCCTTTAAGCTCTGTTGAACAAGGGGCAAGTTCTTGCTAATGAAGCACTTGAATCCACGGAACACCCATGAGCATGAGTCACTGCCTTGTTCGTTCTTGTCGACACATTTCTCAATCTCAGCCTTAACTTCGGTCTGAGTGCGATTCTGTCCCAATTGCTTCACCAGATTCTCCACTTGGAAACCAGTCTTGGGATTGAACAGTCCAAACTTATCAAAGATGCATTCGATGTAGCAGCGTGTCTTCTCGTCATCAGTGAACTCGAACTTTTTGTACTTTTCCACCTGTTCGGGGGTCACTTTCTTGGCCACGACACACTCCTTACGAACATTCGCCAGATCCTCTTGGGTCCTGATTTTGTACTCTGTGGCAGATGTCTGAAATCGGAAATAATTAATAACGCGTTCGAAAATATGCGGACGCAGATTTTAAATTACGAATGCAAACAAAGCGAAAAGGATTCCGAAAATTGTGTACTTCATTTTCAAATAGATGTATGTATTGCGACTGTGACTGTGATGTGTAAGCGTTGATTGATCAAAACTGTGTGATAACAGAGAATGCTGCGATCGGGGCTTATATAGTAGAATTTTCAGATTGTAGAGAGGGTAGATTTTTGAATGACAAAGCGAGGCGACTGCCACTAATAGGAGACCATTTAGCGGAACGTATGACTGAGTGGGCGATTTTGAATGGGCAGCGTTTTGCAGGAATGGAAAGCATGGAACATTTCTTGTCGTCGTGACTGAACTATTGTACCGGTCAAGAGGGGCACTGATGCTACTGATGGGGCCGTCGCACTTAATTATGTTGATCGTTATTTGTATTTATTAATCAGATGCGTTTGTTCAGGGTGACTTGGTAAGTTTCCATTGCGAGTATGATGCGCAACTCCTTAAATGGTACATCTGCAGCGTCAGATTTATGGACAGTTTTGTGAAGCCCTTATACCGATAGATATACCATCGTCGGCAAGTGAACTAATTATTTTTGGGGGCGAGCAAATTAAGCACAACATTATTCTGTTATTGCTTTGTTTTTCTTTGCTAGTCACTGAACTCTTTGCATAGCTTTCTGCTTTGAAGAACTTTGCATAGTTTAAGGAAGGTGTGAATGTGTTAATGGTATTTATTTTATTTATTTGTCTATTTACTACTTACGTAAGTCCTGTTTGCACTTGTGGGTCCTATAGGGCCTCCACTATACGCCTATTCCCTATCTTGAACGGTTTCGTGGCTATATGCCTTTGCCTTCCGCTAACTCATTCCCAATATCCGTGACTGCTCGTCAACTGTTTTGTGCGTCATGTATTCTTCGGTCGACTTCTTTTGCCACGGGTTCTATTGCATAGCATGTTTAGGTATGACAGTGTCGCATTTTCAAAGTGTGTTCCTGATCCACTGCCTTGGGCTAATCTTTGTTTTAGCAGTAAACTTTCGGGCCAGCGATAATTGCCTCCCTCTCCACATCTATACTGTCGTTATTAACATTGTTAACGTACACACATACTCTACGTATTTGAGATGTGTTTTAAGAGGACATCGAAATCGTTCGCTTTCAGCAGATGCCAACCGGACCAATAAGGACAGTATTTGCGGTAAAATATTAGTTCTTATCGGACACCAGATTGAATTTCAATGTATTCCGGTGAATGGAAGTCCTACGCTATCCGGAAAGTGACACTTAGACACATTACTCGTTGTCTTGATAATATAACCTAATAGTTTTAGTGCCCAACCTGTAGAATCCGTTATGTCAATAAACTATTTATGGAAGGCGGCCCATGATGAGTAACTTTTAATGTGGTATTCGATTGGGATTCTTCAGATTCGGTCTCCGAGTTTGAATTTTTTTTGTTGATGTTCGTGCGATTTGAATATGTGTAGCCTTTGACACTTTTCTAATGGCGTTTTCGATTGAAAAAAAGAATTGCCCTTTCTATGAGAAGAGCAAATCCAGAAGTGCTCTTTCGATGTATTCTATGTTTCATTGAAAAAAAAGTGCACTTCCAGGTCAATTCTTAACAAGACAGAAGTGTCCGGAATATTTTTAGAGAATTGCCCTGAACTCACCAACACATAGTACTAACAAAATGTCAGATTGAAGTGTTTGTTGTGTTATTAGAAACAGATGTGATCCGAAAATATACATTTATGCGTGCAAAATGTAAACTTAAATTAAAAGATATTAGGTTCGTTCGTGTACTTTCAGCATAGAAAAATGAAAAATGTCAAATATCAAAAATCGAGAGTGAAATCTCTCAATTTCAAGAGAAGTACGTGACCGGTTTTCTTACAAAAAGTTTAAGAAATGTCATTTTGACATTATCGTAAAATGCAGCATCTACGAAATAAGTTGGAATCGCATTTTTTATCAGCTAAATACCTATTAAACTTAACATTTTGAATGCGCTGATATGTTCTAGGAGAATATTCGATTACTACTTCTTCCTCCGACATCGTTGAAGACGAAAATAAATAGAGTTTTACTTGACAAACTTTTGAGCTGTCACTTAGTTGTCAGTTTTCATTTTTCATTTTTCAGTAGGTCGGAATTCGGCGAGTAGAAAATTACGAAAAAATGAAAAGAGGGGAAATGGATTTTTCTCTCATTTTTTTAAATTTTCTCAGTAGTACGTGGTCGCATTCGTACAGTTTCTTAGCAAATTTTTTATAATTTAACGTTTGCAAAAAAGTACCCGAACGAACCTATTGATTTGGCTGTATTTATTACTGCAGACAACAAAAAAAAAATAGCAACAGAAAACCAAATCTATCATATGGTGTCTACCACTATTACAAAAGTACTCCAACGAATTTTATTGAAAAGAGCAATTCTGAATTTCGGGGAAATTTTCTCGGATCTTCAATCGAAAACGCCATATTACTTTCTAAACATTTGTACATACAGAATTAACAAAAATGTATCCACCTGATGCAATGCGTTCCGTTGCAGTTGCAAAGTTTCACGAAAACGTAAACAAACTCCACTTGTTGTCAAATTCAAACGCACTGAAGAAACTCTGAGAAAAAAAAAACAAATTCGCAAAAGTGCTCTGAAATCGGAAAATGATATTGAACATAAAAAGTGATCTAGAGCAAACAAAAATGTTCTGAGAGCGCCCAATCGAATACCACATAAGGTGGCTTGCTTCATACTTTTGTTGAATCGGTTTACAGTATTGTGATGAATGAATGAAGCCGTTCAAATGTCCGCCGCGGCTTCCCTAGGTATCGCGATGGCATTGGTTACGTTGGCTTTAAGGGCAGCCGTGGTTCGTGGCTTATTCGCGTATACATGCGACTTCAGAAAACCCGACAAGAAAAAGTCTAACGGGGTCAATTCGCACGATCTCGGTGGCCAGTTCAAATCGAATCCACGTTAGATGACCGTGCCCTCGAATCGCTACGTATAATCGTCGAAAAATATTGAAATCAGCGAAAAATGATCCAAATCATTCGTTGTTAATGTAGTCCATGAGAGGCTAATTAGCTTGTTTCAGTTCTATTACCGACCTGGTCCAAAGACTTTGAGCAGTCCAAGGCTGTCACCAATGACTTTATAAAGCTTGACAGATTTTCAGTAAAACGAACTGCTGCGAAATACTGCCGGTCACATATCTTTGGACTCACAGCCATTTATAATATTTTCAAAATGCATTATTGCATTTTCCATTACCGGGGATAAGATGGGGCAACATATTTTTCAAAATCGGTTGAAAGCAAGCGGTCTATCATCAAAAGGGAAAACATCTAATGTGGTTGTTCATTTGGACAAAAAATCAATCTTTGTGATTCGGATCACTTTTTGCAGATCTCAATATTTTTTTCAGATTTACACATCCTACCACAAAATAAGGAAATACATAAACAGTCATGGATATAATTTTGGAGGAATTATTATCGTCTTCGTCTTCCTCGTCATCTGAAGTCTACGAATCACAAAAACTACTCCATTTATATCTACAACAGGGGAAACATTTTTCAAGTCGAGATCCATGTTTGTGCATGCAATTTTAACAGGTGATATTGATTATTGCTGTCAAATAACGCACTAATACATTTACAAAAGCATAGATCAATATCGTTACTCATGTTCCATTAGCCGCGTAAAATCTGAGATCTGAAAAAAAAAAAAAATATCTGGTGGTCCCAATATAAAACGACATAAAATAGAAGAACGATATGTTGAACATCTTCCTTCGGCTGAAAGTGCATACCTGTGCTTTCTTACAATCCAGCTGATAAAGGATGCGTTGAATTGCTCTCCTTCTATATAACAATTAACTCGAATCTCCATTATATTCATCGGGTATACAGGTAAACCAACATATTTAAACACAGGCTAAGTGAATTTTTGTCGAAACACCTACTCGTTGAGCTACTCTATACGTTAATCAAATATGACATTATTAAATAAAACGATAGACAAATCGAGTTAATTCCTAATCGGTGGTTGAGACGACCTCGAATCACCATGCAAAACATCGTACGAAAGCATCTGCTCGAGTTGACATAAATGCTCACATAGTCACTTGTCATCGTCCAGACAAGTGGAAAACTTCTCCGAGCGCTTTAATCAATTTAATCATACGCCTCCCAAGCATACACAGTGGATAAATCAGATTTCTGGGTTGTTAAACTACTTTCATTATGGAATAATTTAAATGCGTCCATTCCATTAAATAATACTGTATGAGGTCTTGAACCAAATGATCCTCTTTTCTTTGTCTATCTGACTCTGTGGAGTGTGTCGCTCGGCTGAGCTGGTATAGTAAGTCTTTTTAATAATAAGTAATCCCTTTAATCTATTCGCAATCTCTAGTTGTTTGCTATCGAATCGTTTACCTCTTTGCTGATGGCATTCATGTCACAAGTGTATCGTTGTATTCATTGTAGGCTGTCAGCTTTGTGTAAGTTCACCGCTCGTTTCGAATCTTCGGTATGTCGTGTATCATAAACCAAGCCCGGCGTCAAGCCTATTTCCGTAAGGCCCCACACAAACTATACCAGTTCACCCAACAATAAGCATTGTTCCAAGTTACAGTCGAACTTAGTACTCTGGAGGAGTAGTACAACAACAAGAAGCCAGCCCAATATAACTTTATATGCCGCCGAATAATGACAACTTCTGGAAATTTGGCAGTACATTACAATTTACAAATTTAGCAATGGTATTTCAGATATACCTATATTTTTATGTGGTATTCGATTGGGCACTCGCAGAGCACTTTTTTTGCTCTAGGCCGATATCTTTTTCCGATTGCAGAGCTCTTTTGCGAATCTGGATATTTTCTCATGTCGTTTTCCATTGGGACCACCAAAAATCTTTTTCAGATCTCAGATTTAACGCGGCTCATGGAACATGCAACCAAATTGATCTGCTTTTGTAAATGGATTATTGCGTTATTTGACAGCAATATCAGCTGTTCAAATTGCACTCGTTCTTGGAAAAATCAACTATGGATATCGAAATGAAAAATGTTTCCCCTGTTGTAGATATAAATGGAGTAGTTTCGGTGATTCGTAGTCTTCAGATGATGAGGAAGGCACTGAAGATAATAATTCCTACAAAATTATATCCATTGCTATTTTTGTTTATCTTTATTTTACTTTTCAAGAAACTTTGTGCATTTGTTTTGAAAGCAAACTTCTTAAGATGACGTAAAGATCAATTTTTGTTATTTTGTTAATTATGCAGGTATGTACAAATGTTTAGAAAGCGATATGGGCGCAAATTTAGAATGATTTAAAAAAAAATTTAACCAGTGAATGAAAACGCTTAGAAAAGTGTCGAAGGCTACGCCTATTCCAATCGCACGAATATCAACAAAAAAAAGAGATGGTGACATTTTTTCGTTCGATTAGACACACGGCATCTAAAATCTGAGAACGAATCTGAAAAACCGAAAACCACATTGAAGTACCAACAAATTCTCAGACCGGACATATACCACTTTACATAATAATATTTCAGACTTTACTTATTTTTATGTAATGACAGATGTGACAAACCTGGGGTGTCAGCACATAACTTGACACAATCGAGTTCAGTCGATACAATCGAGCTCTGGCAGCACCTAATTTGTTTCAATTGATTATCCTCCATCGGTTATCCTCGATTGAGACAAATTAGGTGTTGTCAGAGCTCGACTGTATCGACTGAACTCGATTGTATCAAGTTACGTGCTGACACCCCTGTACTGTTCTGTCGTTTTTTTTGATGATTGATCTACAATTTTAATATGTCGTTTTCCATTGGCCAAAAAGAAGCGTCCGGAAGAGTCCGGAATCGAAAAAATCACTCCTGAAACCGTTCCATTGGCACAAAAAATTTTTCATGTCGATAAATGATTCTGAGGAGAGAATTTCGCTTCTCGATTTGAAGTCAGAATCCACTCAAGAAGCACTCACACAAGTGTAATTTACGTATTTTATACAAGTCAGCTGACAGCAGCCGTAGATTATTTTTTGGCATTTCACCAATACCTTTGTGGATTCTTTCACAAGCAGTTTTGTTGATCCATTGGATTTCAGAATGAGTGGATCCCCGAGTGAAACCAATGGAAAAGGACAATAGTTTGTTAAATGTAATAGGTACTCAATTGCAATCGGCTGAACGAAGTTGACAGCACTGTTTTTCAAGCTATACTTTGTCATCGAAAAAGAAAGTTTGATTGAAATCTTTAGTTTGACCCATATTAAGATGAGATTAAATCCGACATCTACAATAAAGAATTTAACCCCATAAATTGGTAATTTCAGAAAGTGTCATGTAAAAACCTTTTTTTTGAGCAGACGCTTGTTTAACAGCACTTTGACAAACAAGCTAGTTCAAATATTGGTGTATGGTAATAAGCGTTTCAAAGAGAAACACTTATTCGCTTGATTGCTTTGTACTCAGATAACTAATCTGCCTACAAAAATATAATTATCCCAATTCGCTTTGAAACCTAAGCAGCATAAAATTGTTTATATTTTTTTTAATTAAAACGCAATTATACGCTTTTATTTAAGTTACGCCAGATTTCATAATAAATTGTTGGCACTGATCACTGAAATTCTGTCCCATAGATCGTGACGAATGAAGACGAAATACGATAAAATGCTATTTTGTAAGATTGGTGCTCTAATAAATTAAGTTACTATTATATAACTTTGTATCTGGCAGCAGAGTGAATTTCTCCACTTATAGGCTGTTATTTGGAACATTTCTAGCAGAAATGTATGAAAATGACTTATTCCCAGCTTTACACATGTCCGTTATTGGTTTTCTAAAAGGGCTTTTTATTTGAACGGTCATTTTTGATTTTCGTAGTCAGTTATTGTTAAGAAGAATACTCCAAAAATGCGTACACTTTCCATAATTGTTGCCACTGACCCACCTTCCTCGCAGGTTTATTTAGAAATCATACGCATGTAGTCATTAAAAAGTTACATGAAATTCTACCCCAAAATAAAAAAGGAAAAATTGCTCCAAAAATTTTGGAATTGAACAATTTTGTTGGGGCCTTTTTTATTCAAAATGCATGTACTCTATTAAATGCTGTCTATACTTCCAGTAGCTATGTATGTGTAGCTAACATTTTTATAAATTAAAAGACGTCTGCTCTGTCGACCTCTAAAGTGGCAGCTAGTTGCTCAGCATAACGTTGCCTGTTTAATTCCCAGTTCATAAGTTGCGAGGAAGTAAATTCAAAACTCCGATTACTATTAAAAGACATGTTTCTTTTGCAAACACAAGCCTAATTGAATATTTATTTATTTTGCCAATTTAATTATAAACTTTTCAAGCTTCCACTTGATTTCTGTTATATAAATGAAATGCATTTTATCAGCTACATAAACTCGATTTCACCTAATTACTTGTGTACGCTTTTAGCCATAGCCTTGTTTCATTAAGTATAAGTACGAATAATATTTTTAAAATAATCTAATGCCTTGCGATTTAAATGTAACGTTTTACAAACCCAGCAAATGGGTAGGAAGTTGAATAGATATTCTTAACATAGATTCAATGGGAGCAAAGCGCACTAGAAACCAAAATGCTAAACATAAATTCTAAGCAGTCCATTATGGGAAAACAGTTTTTATATACTTAAGAACATATTTAAAAACCCAAAACGTTTCTCAATCAATACCGGCACGCATCTTTAAAGTAAGTAGTGCCACCACACAAGATATTTCATGGAAAACTAAATTATAAGATAATTGAAAATAAATAGTCGACTTTGAGAAGGAAATAGTAATAATACAAAATAATAATAATAATAATAACAATTACAAATAACGAACAGTGTAACCAACACAGTTGTTTATCACAAAAAAATCTGGAAATATGTCTTCACTTATAAAATAAAATAATAGTAAACTAAACTAAAACGTACTCCTTTAAAACATAAAAAATAAAGTGTAAAAAATATGCCTGATCAGGGATAGAAAATTCGGTTTCTCCCAGTTTCCACATCCTTTTCTTAGTCGGTAACATTGGCGTGTTTCTTTCAATTAACTTCAGATGATATTGAATTATCTTATAAATACTTTTTGTAGAACAAAGAATAAGCGATATATCACAAATGAATGCAAACAAAAATACGACATAGTAGCAGTTATAAGTATACAATAGAGTGTTCAATGATTTTCTGAATATAAATGTGTTTTGTTTTTGTTTTTGTATTGCATGATTACTATTGGGTGATGCGATAGAAACACTAGTTGTTTAAAACAAAAACGGTTTCTTTGTAAATATTCTGGTTTATGTATTTTGCGCCTATGTTTGTGGTGTGATTAAGAATATGTATTACGATACTTATGTTTTTTATTTATAGTCATCATTTTGTTGCTTTAAGTTATGTAAGTTATTTTGTTTATGGTTTGTTGTTAGTTCTCTGGAATGCTGCTTAAGGGTTTCGACAAATTGCTATTTGTTGTCGGTATTGATGTCTTGCTATCGTCTAACTCGATTTCGAGCTCTGGCAGGGGATCACGCCAGTAGTTGAAGTTCGAGAACTCGATGGAACCCTCGTCGTACTTGATCGGTGGAAAGAGTTGATCGACAATGTAAGTCATGCTGCAGTACCTGGAAGTAGAAAAGGAGCAAATTGAATATATTTTTTTCCAAACATATCTCTTGAAAATGGTTATTTAAATGTCGTTTTACTAGTTTCCGTTGAAATATACTGATGGGTATGACGACGATGGTTTCTATAATGTCGGTTCCGATATTCAGCAATCGGACAGATTCTGCCCTAAAGCACTTGACTTCGCAAAATACAAGTTAAAAAATAAATTCTTAGTAACCTTAAAAAACTAATACTAATAGTGATTTATGCAACTTGAAACTATGAAACTATGCAAATCTAGTGCACATTTTAGAGATTGTTGAATACTGGCATAGTTGGAGCTGTGGAGAGGGAGATAAAAGAGAGATATAGATTTTAGATAACGGGGGGCAATTACATTTTAAATGTAATATTATCGCGAGATCGGGCGCAGTGGCTAAGTGGTTAGTGTGTTGGACTACTAAGCGAGTGGTCCCAGGTCCGGTTTCCGAAAAAACTAATTTCATCTTAAGTTGTCTTTTCCACTGCGCCCAGTCTAACGAACATCCAAAGGTCCAAATGTCATGAAAGAGATTCTCAATTAGCCGTTTGGACTCGGGGCATAAAATTGTAGATTCCTTTCATTCGTCCCTAAAATTAATAAAAAAAAAACTCACTCAAAATGAATGGTTGTGAGAAGCTAGGCCTAGGGTCCCTACCCCTACGGAACTGTTGCGCAAACTATTTATTTTTTTATCATTGAGCCATCACGTACATAGGTATTTTTTTACGGTTTGTAAACTTAGTAGTGGAACCAGATTAAAGCAATCAGAAGACGTCGGAGATAAACACTCAATTCTTTGCTAAAAGTGAAGGATATGATGAAACTTATCTAGCGTATTTGAGGTGCGGTTTAACGAAGTGTACGTAGAGAGATTTGTAAGCTAAAGCTGAAGGCTGCAAAAGAGCTTTACGGAAAATGGTCATAACTTGACAATTACCGACATTGAGCCCATTCAAATTCTATGACAAAAAGTGATACTAACGGAAACGAAATAATGGACGAATTAACAAGAATCGAATAAGTAACTACTTTATGAGACATAAATTGTTGCATTATTTAACAAGAATGTTTTACGTGAACGTCACGGGAGGTAGAGCAGAAGAAAACAACTGACTTGTATAAAATACATAAATTACACATGTGTGAGTGCTTCTCGAGTGGATTCTGGATTCTGCCTTCAAATCGAGAAGCGAAATTCTCTTCTCAGAATCACCAGAAGAGTATTTTTTGGCCAATCGAACGGTTTCAGACGTGATTTTCCGATTCCGGACTTTCCCGGACGATTCTTTTTGCTCAATGGAAAACGAAATAACAGACACAACTGTGTTATTTTTCGCTACCTATAGCCAAAGATCGATGAACGGGATACTCTGTCATTAAAGAAATGGAGACCATCAAACAGAATATACTCTGTGAATACACAAACCACCAAAAATGGCAGACGTTGACGAAAACGATTTCCAAAACGTTACTTATTCAGTGAAAAAGATGAAATGAGGATACAAAAAATGAAAAGGAAGACTAAATTCTATTATATTATGCCTGTTCCCTAAAGATAAGGCATTCGCTCCTTTCCACCAAGGGACCAAGGTTCCTTTTAAGAGACCGAAGTTTGAGTAATGTATTCGAATGCATTATCGTAAGGGAACAGACCTACTTTGTGTAGTTTAGTGCGAAGTTAGGACTTGACGTTCAGTGCACTCACAAATGTTTCAAATTTTCTTTTGGCCAGACGACCTTCAAACTTTCACTGAAAAATGTTGATATATTTGCAACAGAAGGTGTTAGCAGGCAAGATGTTGGAAAGACATTTCAATATGTCGAGTTAGTCTCTAGTAATTCAATTTGAAACGTATAATGAAAAATATGAGGTGACCCATTTTAAAGGAAATTTACTTGATATGGGCTGAGAATGGAATCAGACTAGTTAACGGCAATGGCGACCAAGATATGGTAGTCAACCAGACTACCAAAAAAACACAGCTTTAACGTTCAAAGGAAGCCGAAACATCCCAAATCCATACTAACCGCTATGGCAGAGCAATTATGCGGTAAAATACTAACCAAGCTTTTCAAACATAAAACACAAACTGTCAAACAAAAGAGAAGGGGTCAAAGGTCAAACAAATTAGTTTCCGCATTTTTATATGGCAACAGGCATCGCACGCGGTGCATATTATCGTAATATACGTTTTTTTGCGTACGCTCAAATAAAGTTGTCTACGCTTGGTTAAAAACAATTGGCTATCAAGTTTAGTTACCTACTACAGCTGTGATTAAACCAAAAAGAGCACGACGAAATAACAACATAAAATAAAAGAATAAATGACAGAGAGTTGCACCACCACAATGTGGCGAGTACATTTAAAGAGAACCGTACAGTAAATCTCATTTTACAGTTATATGTGAAAATGTCCATAAAATTTTGTATTTTGAACACGTCGACATAGAGAGTGCGGTTGTCCAAAAGGTGCAATGGTTTCGTTTACAATCGAGAAACTCGTTAATGCGAACTTTCGTATTAAACTGGCCAAAGAAGCTAACGACTTAAAATTGGACTTGTTGCCAGTAGTAGTAGTACCTACATAGAGTTTGGTTTAAATTTAAAGGCATATGCAAGCTTATGCTAAGATTATTTGTTTACCAATTCTGTTTCAAGGAAGCGACCTTACTTACATGTACATTCGAAGGAGAACACACAAACTATTTAAATACAAGACTAAACACCATAACAAAAATTAAAATCTCCTTCATTTATTTGCTTTCGCCTTCCTCTTATTTTAAACATACAATTCTGTATGCCTCATTTAATACGTTTATATAAAATAAAAATCACTCTTAGTTTAGTTTTTTCTTTAGAATAAGTGGTTAGTCTTAAGCCTAATTATAACAGTTTATAAAGCATATCACATTTAAGTAACACAATTTGTTTTCTGCTTATATACTTCCATTGATATGAAATGTCGGTTTGTTCTACATATATCCTTAGGATAATGTAGTTATCATAATAAAGTTGGACTTTGATTTAAAGCCCAATTTTCACTTTGGTATTGTCAGTGTCATCTGTATTGGTATTGACTAATTAACTGCGATTATTGCCAGCGAACACATCATTATAGTCTTCATCTGCATCCGTTTGACTGAATTGCAATTCATCTTCTTCGCCTGATGAACAGTCGTAATCATCGTCGCTGTCACGTTCGATTGGTGGGAAATATTCATGTACCTCCAGGGATTGATTGATGTAGCTACAAGAGAAAGTGTCATCATAACAGATGGACAATCGTTCACAACCAGCAAACTTGACAAATGCGGACAGATGTAGAGGGAGCATCACCAACATTATGCAAATGATTTGATTTATGGTAAACATTAGGATAATCGGGAGCACATCACCAATGGATTTTCTTTTTGTTTTGTTATTTACGATTTATAGGGTCTTTTGAGGTAGTTTTCTTTTCTTTTTTCTTTTGTTCGCCAATCATTTATGTACATGTGTATGTATACTTTATTATTATGATGAATCGTGAGTTATAAGCTGCTTTCTCGCTTTAATTTCCTTCTTGTTTTCATAGTAATGAACGAATTATAAGCATAAATATTTGTTAAAAGCTATATTAATGAGTATTATAGCATAAGCATATAGCAACTATTCAATAAGTATTAACAGTTTGAATATAAGTAATGCGATTGCGGACATAAATTTATATACATATATGGCTTTGCACGAATACAAGATAGACTTTTCGAATACAAGTACATACTATGCAGCTAACGTGCATGAAAATACATAACAATATTTGTTAAAATTTGTTGCCTAACCGGTTGTCTTTTAGCTCAATGTTTACATTAGTAAGGTTTCTTATTGTGTACTAAATTTAACGAAGTAAAACAAGGCATATGTATCCATAAGCAAGACGAATCGTAAAGAATGCCATAATACTCTGAAGATCTTATATAATACCCTCCCAGTCCTGCTCTAAGGCACACATGGACGGTACTAGTTCGGAATATAAAATGTTATTGAATCGAGTCGCATATATGACTACCCTTCACCAAGCCGTTCCAGAAATATGAATGAAGGGGAAGATACAACCACAAACTTTATGAGCTGTACCACGAGGTGAATATATTATGTAGTTTAAAAATACAAAATATGTCGGATATCCCTAATAATATAAAACAAAGCGAATATTTTTTTGTAGGAAGCTACACAACAAACGGGTGAACGGATTTTGACATTTTTTTTATTTATTAGCTTTTTATGAGGAGCAAGTTCGTCCATTTAAAAATATTTGATTTTGATTGTGGAAGTCCAAGAAATTCAATAATTAGACTTTGAACACAAAAAAGTGAACTTCTTCGTCTATTGGAATGGAATTAATTCCAGTATTTAGATATCTAAAACGCGCATTTTTGTAAAGTTTGGTTGAAATCGGAAAACGTATATATGTGTGTTGTGCGTGTGTGCAAAAACACATTAACAGTTATATAGTCGGGTAATTCGGATTTGAATAATTTTTATTTTTATTTTGTTTGTCTTGAATCAGGGATGGTTTGGGAAAAATGAAAATTCGGAAAATTCTCAACAGGTGGCGCTGTAGCCAAATTTCGTGTTTCATCTATCCCCTTCTATATATATACACAAAATATGTCAGATTGTGGTTGAATTGATGTTCTCTTAATGCGTGAACGATTTTGTTTCTGGAAACTTTAAATGAAAGGTGACGTCAATAGAAAGGTTTGTATGTATATACGTTCTTTGTATGTGTATTGGTTACACGAGTTAAAGGCGTTTTAGTGAACATACACGTGTTGCCAACCTCAGAAAGCCCAACCACTTTAAATAGCATTTTTTGGATATGTATGGTTGGTTGCAGCTTAAAAGATAGGATAGTTTTGGTGGCCACCCGACAGGTGGCGCTATAGTCAATCTCCGAAACCACTCAACTGATTTCAATGGAATTTTGTGGATGGGTATGGTTAGCCCGATAGTTCCGTTCTTGCTTTGCTTTGGGGTGGTGGGCGCAAATCGCAAGCATTTAAGAATATGTGATGTGGCATATGTGTGTGTAGGCCGTACGCTCAAGTAGTCCAGGATACTAACCACTGAAACACCGTGTTCACAAGTCCCAACTACTGATATTTATTTTTCTATAGCACCTATATCGAAAGTGAAGTGAAAAAAAATTATCCGAACGGTGCTACTTACTTCCCGGGCTTCTTCAAGCGACCAACATGACATCACCGCACGATTTTTCAAAGAAAAGCTTAAAGCGATCATGGGTTTCATCGTTAAGCACAATGTTTTTGGACAATCGCGTTTCTGGATGTACTCGGTCGAATGGCAGAAGCGAGGATTGCCGATTGCCCACATTCTTCTTGGTTAATTGAGAAAATCTGACCGGACCAACTCTATTCAATCATTGGCGCGGAAAAAAGCAGACCCGGAAATCTATGAAATCATTTCTATGCATTGAACTCAATAATTCCAAGGGAGTTTCATTCGTTCAATAGAGCGGTTCAACTATCAAAAGGGATGTTAATAATTTAATCAATTTTAGGCGGTACAAAGTTCGCCGAGTCAGCTAGGAATAGATAACACAAAGATAATAATGTTCTTTCAATCACAGTGCCAGGTTTCATACGACCGAGCCATCGTTTTAAAGACCAACCAGTCGCGGAGGGACGACTAAGTGTGCCGTGTCAGGGTTTTAGGACAAAATCTTTAACAGAATTGTCCTCTTCAGTATCTAGTTGGGAACAGCAGAAGACCGCACCTTCAGAAATGTGTCACAGCATAAATACAAGATCAACTAGTTTCGTTGCTCAATAAAACAAGAGTGGTTTAGCATGCCTTTGTTTTTTTTTCAAGAGCGTATCGATCGTCTGGCAGAATCTTCCAGTCTACTTCAGATAAATAACGCGATAAAAGCAGGACCCTAACCAATCGGCGTGCCCAACTAAAGATAGCGTGGGAAACGTGTGCTGGCTACCACTATGTTTCATTCCATGGCGAACTCGTTCTCTTGCTGCAGTGTTGTGTATGCTATGCAAGCTAATGGTGTTGTCAAATATGTACTTGACATTAACTGGCATTGGCACTAACTGCGAAGAACAATTTTATTCCTTATTCTCCTTCATCGAGTGAGCGTGTGTAAGCCTTTGTTGGCATCAATGCTGATCGCGGATTGAAACTCTAATTTTTCTAAGTCTGCTTCCAATCATAAATTCGAATCCAAATAGTCACTGCTTTATATATGCTATTCGCAATCACTTTCCTTACGCCTTCAAATCGGTTCACTTTAATTTTGTATAGCATTGATATATTATGTTTTGTAGATATCTAAAATCTCCATCAGTTATTCGGCAGCATGTAGACAGCTGCAAGTGTTCGCGTTTCATGTACAGTACATGTCCCACCATTTTTGGTCCCTATTTACCTTATCCGAGACTGTTGTTGTGTCCATCAGTACACAGTTCTATTTCGTATACGCACGCAAGCATCTTCAGCTTATCAATGAGGTTATAAATTTTCGAAATATATTTGGCCATTAAAACATAACAGGAACATTATAATATTTATTCGTTTCCCGTTTATCACACAACTTCTGAGAACAGATCATGAGTTCATAATTCATTTGCAAAAAAATATCAAAAAGCTACTGAAAATGTCATCAATGCAGGGAAAAATACTTTTTACTTTTTAGTACGAATTCTTCCAAATGACTGGGAATCGTTAAAACTTGTACTGCTAGCACTCAACTAAATTTGCTTCAACTTCTAAACAAATCCTTAAATGAGCCCTAATTTCGAAAAATTATCATGAACAGATTGTTTATCTAAGTAAATGTTAATGTTAGTTGTATCTGTGGTTTTTCAACGTGCAATAGGATATATACACTCAAACACCTGAAATATTATAAAGCAACGGAACAAAACTACTTACGATGATTGGAATGTTTGAGTTAGCTCGTGTTTGAGCTCTCCTTTGGTATTGATCGTGAATATTCTCATAATAGGAATTCCGACAGCGCGATACGCCCAAACATCCTGCAAAAAGATAAAAAAAAGACAACAAACAATGACTCATGTTTTCGAAAAAGGACATGTTCGACAGAAAATCATACATTAATGCGGTTTCCATAACCAGCGTAGAAGGGATTCTTCTCAGGGAACAAAGCTTGAATGTCCGATAAGCAGGCAATTTTGAATTGTTCAGGTTTCTTTTCAATCACTTCCCGATGGAAAGCTGAGATCAATGAAGTAGGATTCAAGAGCAATGGACCGTCGGGCAACTTAACATCACCCTGACGAATTGATCGCAAGTACTCGCGAGTGACGCGCGACTGGCCAATTGCACGCGCCGATAAATACAACAATTTGTAGCCGTTCTCTTCGATTTTTGAAAACAATTGCGCCACACCAAGCTGCGCCCAGTCCTTGCCCACCATCGGTAGGATGTGTCCCAGAACATCTGACTTGGTGATGGTACCATCAATGTCCGAAATGACTACCTTATCGCTGTGCTTCCAACGGAATAGGTAGCACTTGCAACGAGTGGTGCCCTGGTATGCGGTTGTCACACTGAATTCGATCTCATTCATGCCGGCTTTGAGGTTAAGTTTTTTCTAGACAAAGAAATAAATTGAGGAATATGCAAATTAACATGGCGGAGTGTACTTACAATCGCCTCCGAGCTGAGGCGCAAACTCTTCTTGAATTTCTCATTCTTAAGAGCCAATTTGGTTGACGAAACGGATTCCTGAGAGAGCTCGTCGTTGTCAATAGCTGCCGAGGTGTTCTCAGCGTTTAAAGTCGAATCTTCTGTCTTACTGAGGGTGTTTTCACTCATACTGACGTCTGGCGAGGTGGGACGTGAAGTCTGAGTCGCCACTGCAGTCTGATCGGCATCCAAACCTACAAAATTCCAATTAAATCGAATAGCTAAAGAAGGCGCATTAATGTCAAACCTTTGATGTCGTCATCCTTTGAATCAATCTTGACACTCTTCATATTTCCAACACTGCCAGTGGCCGGGCGACGCCAATACCACCATGAGCGCTTTGCAGCGGTAGTATTAGCTCCACCAGACGTATTACCATCGACGTCGGACTTTGCGTTTTCTAGTTTTGCGTTGTTCATCAATTGCTCGATGGCATCCTAATACAGAAGAATATATTAGATTGGATCTACACACATAAGTCTACATCAAAGAATAGTTTAAACAAAGAAAATCCAAACAGAAAATAAAGCAAGAAGGAGAGGGAAGGGGAAACGTAAATTTGATGGTTTAAAGGAATATAATTTGTTTAACAAAGCAAAACTTACATTAGACAGAGGCTTCTGGAATGTGATTATGGTCATGACGATGGGGCATGCAGCAGCCCAACTGTAGTATTTACCATTCAAACGTACAACTAAATTTGGCGACGAAAACAGGCTCGGGTTTTGGCAGACCTGAACAAACACAAATGTGCGATTTGATTGTGATATTTGAGTGGGTAGGTATGCATGTGTATGTGATTGTGACGGATTGCATATTATACACATTTTATTTTGTACACTGTTCATGAACACTTCATTCAAGTCAGTCTGGTTAAGCACATTTCAATTTAGACAAATAAAAACTACTAGACTTTTACGAAATGTAATATCAGATCAGCAATAAGTGTACAAAAAGTTTTCGGTGCGTTATTGTTAGTTTTCTTACAAGTTAATGACTGTTAGTGAAGAATTTAAGTCCTTTATAGTTATTTTCTGGAGACAGGCGTCTTGGAAAAGCCAGTTCAAAACCATTGATTTTCAAGTGACAAGTTCTATACTCCTAATTTTGACATTCATCGTCATTCAAGAGACATAAATCACAACCTATAAGCAGAGTGTGGTGGTGATTGAAAGCATTGACATTCGTTTTCAATGCGGACGGTTACTGTGAGATCCATGTGAAAGTTGTTTGGGATGACCGAACACTTTTTCTGTCAACAAAACTTGAAAGTTGAGCGCCTACAAAAAGTAATGTGGTGTGTTTATATTAATAGCCCGACTTCCAACCGGCAAAATTTCGTATAATCGTGATACACACTTTGAAGAGTTTATTTCGCGAATTAAATCAACAATCATACGACTATAACACGCGATGGAAATGAACGAAAACACCAAGCAAGTTATTATTTGAAAGTAAAAAGAAAATCCCACTCAACACTGATATATAGAACAAAACTTGGCTTAAATTGAAATGTGCTCTGATTAATCATTGTTTTTAGTATGTTAGCGCATTGAACAGCAACAAACAGGCTTGAAATGCATTACACAAAAATCCGTTTACTTACGTCTGAGTATTTGATTAGATTTCTATCGAACTCTTCATCGGATGGATCCCCCTTCTCACTGCCACCACAAAGCGACATAGCAACAAAGTCTAGATATCTGCAAAGGCATACGATATTGAAAAAGAAATTGAATTACAAGAATAATCTTCCAACTAACTTGGCATCTTGAGCAAGTTTGCCATCTTCATAGTCAGAATCCAAACTCTTGGGACCTTCCATTGAGCTGGGGCTGTGTGGTAGACTTGTACCATTGCCACTCTCCCTGTCGTCTTCATTGGCAGCCATCGAGGCGTCTTTCATCGATGGGAAATACATTGCAGCCATTTCAGGATCCATACTTTCAGTATCCAATTCAGACAAGTACATACCACCATCATTGGCATTCTTACGCATCTTATTGGTTTTCTTCATGAAATTGAACATTCCGCTCAGCATCGAGTTTCGTTGACCCTGTCCCTGAATGTCTTTTTGGTCTTCGCTTTGTGTTGGCAGTTCGCCCCACTTCCACGAAGCAGAATTCATATCCACATCGTTGTCCTTCTCTCGCATTGACATTTCCAGTTCGCTGTCACTCTGAATCGGTGTACTTGGGCGACCGGCGCGAGTACCCGATGCAACTTCAGTGTCGCTAAAGAAATGTATATCCAGATCTGGAATTCGGCTAGATGGCGTAATGGGACTAGTTTGACACTCACTAATCGGACTAGGAGCAATTGTTTCATCGGTTTTTGTGGGCGATTCATCGTTCGATGAATTCGTATTGTTCGACATTGAAACCGTATCGGGTTCGATGTCATTGGTTTCCATTGGTGTTGTACTGCCGACCGAGCTGCTCGACGAACTCTTGCGCTGGGCGTTTTTCTTCTTCATTTGCGACTTCTTGCGGCGTTTCTTTTTGCTCTTTGACTCTTCCTTAATACTATTGGGATCGGCGCGAAAGTCGCATACAGAAGCAATTGACACTGCTTCCTTAGTAAGAGGAGTAGCTGAAATAAGCTTGTTTGATTCGTTTGCTTCTAGAGATGGTTTTGGTAGTTCCGATTGCTCGGGAGTAGTCTCTTGCTTGACTTCATCGGCGGCTGACTTTCCCTCCATCCGCAAAGTGCTGTTGCTCCACTCCTACAAATGTGCCATGTTAGTTAAAATAAAACAAAACAACCGACTATGTCTACCTTCTTATCGGCCACATCGAATTGGAATATTTGCTCCTCGTGTTCGGCCCATTCCTGGCGAAGTTTCTGCGTGGTGTACTCTTTGATTTTCTCACTCAAGTTCCGGCGGTCGAGGACGTTGTCAGTGTGCCTAAAACGAAACGATAGTATGTTCGCAATCTTATTGGACTCTCAGGACATGATACTAGCTAGCTGAGCTTACAACGTTTCATTTCATGATAATTACATACGTATACTACACAAAACTACAAAACTAGTTGAAAACAAATAAAAACGAAATAAAACGATGGTGTCCCGCATAACGTGGACATACCTCCGCTGGCTAAAGTCTGAGAGTTGATTCTCATATTTGGGCGTGATGTCTTCCTTAGTGATTTCTTTGGAAAAATCAATTGAATTTCGTCTTGGCAATGGCAAGGACAGCGGTATGTCATCACTAGCTTTTCTAAATGTTATGTAAAGAAAAAGAAAATGCAAGAAAGTCAAAAACAACAACGAAAATAAAATCACTAAATCAAAGGAAAACCAAATTAATAATGAAGATGACGAGGCGAGGGAATCTGTGGTGACTGAATTTATGTAAGAGCATGCAGAGAATTTTTAAAGCAGCAATGGCATTTTTGTTTGCAATAGGAATTTTGCAGCAGAAATAGATTTTTTTTGTTTTGTTTTTAAGAAGGATACATGCTGGCTGAATGTGAAGGGGGCTTTCATATACGTACTTGGCCTTCTCCTCGGCATCATCAATATCGACGTCATTGTATTTGCTGGGGAAGTAGTCGCTTGGTATTGGTGATGTTGCCAAATTGTCTGGCAGCTCTTCAACATCTTCTTCGGCGCACTCTTCGACAAAGAACGCTTCACCGGATTCGCCCAGTTTCATGTGAATGTCGACCGGCTCGCCATTGATTTCAATGTCAACCTGAAAGTTAAGACATCATTTAGTTAGAATATAATGAAATGCTGCAGCAGTTGTTTTCCCGTCTGGATGTTATCTTATTTGTAAGTTTTTATTTATAGAAGCAGATGTTTCTGGTGAAATTAGTTGAGTAAAATATAAATTTTAAAGACAAGTTTTGTCCAAGAAGTCACTGAGAGCTACGTCCCCATGTTTTTAAGTACTTAAAATTAAAATGTTGGCATTGGTGTGGAATCTGATTGGTGTTGGAATTACAATGGATGTGTTTTGCAAGTATTTTCCAACAAGGAACGCTTGGAACGTCCTACCTCACAACGCAATCCTCCTCTAAGGCACAAAAGCATGGACATTTGCGATGTCAGATGAGGATATCAATCAGTGGACGTGTCGAATGCAAAATTCGGCGATCGATTTTCGCCCCAATCGTTAGAGTCCTAGCCCTAAATCAGTTTAGGATTGGCAACTGGCGAGCAGTCACCCAATGATCGCTCTGTTTTATCACCACAAAGTTTTATGATGGCAAATTTCACTTTAGTGGTGGCGATATAATTTCACCAGGCAATGATTAATTGGTGCCGCAAACAATTACATAAACATCAGTCGCCGCATGTCTGATGACTGATGTTTATGTAATTGTTTGCGGCACCAATTAATTAACTGTTTGTTTCTTTTACCACTATGTCTTGACCACAGCTTGGCTCTTATCAGCGCATGGAATTTCTGACAAATTTTCTTTATCAAATCAAGTATCAATAAATAAAATGAACTTTAAAAAATAATATCTGAAACAATGAACGATGCGTATAATATCGACATATCTGTGAGATTAAATATTAAAAGGGAAAACAAAATGCGATTTGAACATGTTTTCTGTTTGTTAAACTCACCACTTTTTCGCGACTTCTTAGAACGCCCAGCTTTCCAAATCTGACATGGAATGGAGAACATTGGTACTCGCCATCCGGTTGTTCGACAACAATCACATCGATGGCTCCAGTGAGGGTAGCACCATTTATCTCACTGTAGAACTCTCTGAAGTTACTGAAAACTTTCACCAAACTATGCATGTTGAAGTTGGCAATTTTATTTTTGGTTATACGTCAGTTGGTGATTAGAATATTGTACTCGAAATGAGTTCAATTTTTAAGTATGAATATGGAAAGGTTTCTTATTAGCTATCAGCAATCAATTGGTAAAAAGTTTATTTTATTGGCATTTTTTATTCATATGCTTTATTGCTTTGAGTGGTTAGCTGTGTGTTTATTTTTCCGCAGCTTTTCAATCTGAAAAAAAAGAAATAATGTTTTTAGTTAATTCTAATACAACAGTAAAGACGTATTTTGGAATAAAGGTCACTCAAAGTCACTTGCATTTGATAAAATACAAAAATAAAAATAAAGTAACGTATAACTTGAGCTAATGACAGCAAAAAAAAAAAGCCTCACGGATAGATAAATTACAAAAGAGCACACGACTTCATTGAACTGTTATTATGAAATACGGCCATATTTCACTACAATTTATTCACGGTCACTTGCGCTATACTCTTTACAGACTAATGAGCTATTAAGCGCTGTTCGTGGTGACGATTTGTTTTATTTATTAGCCGCTACTCTAGACAACACACAAGCCTGCCGAATTGCCGTTGTAAGACTATGTGCGCTTTGAATGAGCTAAAATGCGTAAGTTCTTTGACGTGTTCTAGATCATGAACGCTAAAGCTCTGTACAAATATAAATGCTTTACTTTCAGATAAAAGACCTTGACATTTATAAAGGGTGGTTTTTTAAGAGGTTTATAACTTTTTTTTAAAAAAAAACACAAAAAATTCGAAAAAATGAATGAAATATTTATTTGAATCGATAGTTTGAACCTTGCAATTTAATGTTTAAAGATAATTTCATGCAAATGTTGACCGCGGCTGCGTCTCAGGTAGCCCATCCGCTGAGTCCAATTTTGGCATACTCTTTCACACATATCGGCCGGTATCTCACGAATGAATGCATGGATGTTGGCTTCCAGTGCGTCAATCGAAGCGGGCTTGTCCCTATACACATTAGCCTTGGCATACCCCCACAAAAAATAATCTAATGGTGTCAAATCGCACGATCTAGGCGGCCAATTGACCGGCCCGAAACGTGAAATTAACTGTTCACCAAACTCGCCTCGCAATTGCGCCATTGTTTCGCGTGCTGTGTGGCATGTGGCACCGTCTTGTTGAAACCACATATCATGCAAGTCAAGAACTTCCATTTCGGGCAAAAAAAAGTTTGTTATCATCGCTCGGTAGCGTTCACCATTGACAGTAACGCTGCGATTCGCATCATCTTTGAAGAAATATGGCCCAATAATGCCGCCGGCCCATAAACCGCACCAAACAGTGACTTTTTCGGGATGCATTGGTAGCTGTTGCAATGCTTCTGGCTGATCTTCACTCCAAATGCGGCAATTTTGCTTATTTACGTACCCATTCAACCAAAAATGAGCCTCATCGCTGAACACAATTTTTCGATAAAAAAGCGGATCCTCGGCCAGCTTTCCAAGAGCCCATTCACCAAAAATTCGGCGTTGTGGTAGGTCGGCTGGCTTTAGTTCTTGCACCAGCTGTATCTTAAAAGGCTTTACGCCCAAATCCTTCCGCAAAATTTTCCACGTAGTGCTGTAACAAAGGCCTAACTGCTGGGAACGGCGCCGAATCGACATTTCGCGGTCTTCTGTCACACTAGCTGATACGGCCGCAATATTTTCTTCACTACGCACAGTACGTAAACGTGTTGGTGGTTTAATGTCCAACAAAGTAAATTTGGTGCGAAATTTGGTCACAATCTTCCGAATAGACTGCTCAGAAGGTCGAGAATGCCGATCATAAAATGGAAGCAGCGCGCGATGAACATTTCGAACCGAGCACGAATTTTGATAGTAAAATTCAATAATTTGCAAGCGTTGTTCATTTGTAAGACGATCCATGGTTAAATTGCAAACCAAACTGAAGCTGTTTGACAGTGACACAAGGTACTAAACACACGTCAGCTGTCAAAACCAGTGTTGCCAAAACCAAACCAGCTAAAAAATCACCCTTTATATGTAGCGCAATTTTGCAGTCAAATTTGTTATTATTTGTTTCTCCTGTAAACATTTTTATAGATTAAAATTGTTATTTTTTGCAATTATTATTGATTTGTTTATTGTAATGCCTACTCGAAAACATTGGGCACCATCAAAACTATTCTAGTCGAACATATTTCGCTTGCAGAACGTAAAAACTAGATTGGTCGGTAACCTCACTTTACTACGTAAGGCATACATTCGAAATGTCAATTTATTCGAATTTCAAGTAGACAAATTTCAATGGGGACGTTCAAGTATCTAGTTTAGTTCTGACAGCTGTCTGACTAGATGTAGCTATCGGTCATATGAGCAGCTGTTTCAGTTGACGTTTATCGAGGGGTAGCCGACGAATCTAGTCAAGAAATTCGTGACAAAGTACTAAGTTGGCAGTTCGCATTATTTGGCTGATGTAGAAAAAGTGACGTTCCCGACCAATCTAGTTTTTGCGTTCAGGTTACATTTTATCTAGACCAATCTAGTCGACGATAACTAGATTCTTGAATGTGCCCAATTACTTGTTGTTAAATGATTGAACAAAAAAACAAAAATAAAAGGGATATGATTGATACAGTAGGGAATCAGTTCATAAACTAACAGCGATTGTTAGGTAGTTGTGCTTCTCTCCCGATTAGTCCTGTGATCAATCTAGATCTAGACAAAAGACAGGCAAATGCTGTTAAAGCTGGCTAATTAACAGAAAAACAATTGCCCACTGTCTAATGCTCCAATTTAATCTCCCAAATGTTTGTTTCTTAAGATGTCAGGTTTTATCATTTTGGCAGATGTGATGCAAATTATTGTTGAATGATCACCGATAACCTTTAAGAACTCACTGTGACACGTTTTAACTGAGAATTCGTAAATTGTTTCATGTTGACGCATTATCCCGTTTAAAATAGTTCCAAGTTCTCACTCTTTCACTGATTTTCATTTTAGGGAGTAAACAAAAATGTAGGAGATAGGTATTTATTCTTCGAATGTGCCTCGTCTATGCTTCAGAAGTCTATATGATTGGTAAAAGCTCATAGTCTCACAATTTCTCTTTATTGTCCCCGCTTTCGCTACTGAGCTTTAGGAATTTCAACAGACAAATATTTTTTAGTATTTTATTTAAAATTTAAAGGTTAAACATGAGCAAATCTAAAAGATCAAAGTGCAACTGCTCTGGATCTGGATTGGTGTTGAGACGATACGTATATATATGCTCCAAAAGTGCTCCAACAGCTTATTATTAATCGAATGGATTGAAAATGTCAGCCGATGCGGTTTCATTACTTTAATATTGCAACGAGTGATAACCTTTTGTACGAGTTTATAGTCTCTATAAGACTAACTTTATAAATCTCTTTCAGACATTTAAATATGGAAGTGTATAGCATCTGCCTTGCTGCCATTGATAAGGATTACAGTTAGACAATATTCAACATAACCTAAACACGCAATTCACTAAGTCATTTAGACATTACTCAGAAATCGCATAGCTCATGAATTTTCTGCAACTTTTTTATATGCACTTAAGTTAGAAAAGATTATTAAAGTCTTTAGTAGCATCAGTTTTTCCTTTTTCCAAAGTTTTATTGACCGAAGTCTGGTGATATTGATTTCTTGCTGTGCACTCATTGCACTATGGGTACAATGTCTTTCTGTCGGTCGACAGTCAGCGAAAGAGAATTCAATTAGATCACATGTATGGCTTCGTACAAAACAATTTACGCAAGCAATGTCAGCTAAACGCCATGTTTCTTTCATGTCACACGCTTAAACTTGTGCAAAAGCGATTTCCGTTAAATAATACAAACAGTATTACCTGTTTTTGGAACTACTGTTTGAATATTATCTAAATATAGCGAAATCTATTTGAAAGTGCATCTGGGCTTATGTTGAATTTAACTTTTTTGGAGACCATTGTTGCTGCTTGAAAATTGTGTTGGCGCAGGAGCATGACTCAGAATGGCAACATTTTTTTATTTTAAATTACCTCTTACAAATTGCAATCAGTTGAAGGTGGACCTTAAAAATGAGTTATAGGTCCATCATTAGTCAGTACCGCCAATTGAATAGGTTCAGGCTTTGATTAAAAACAAAGGACGTTTTCTATAACAAGGGGTTACAAAATAGCTTCCAAGTTGCGACTTTACAAAAGAAACCAATAAAAAAATCGTATCACAGATAATTTATATAGATTGTCCTTTATTCGCTTTCTTATTGCATTCAATAAAATTTAACAACAACTTTATTTCGTGTTGAGTTTCGTAAAGATCAACAACGTGTACAACACGCCAGTGATCCGGATCGAAGTTTTTATGCCTAAAGCCGAAAAAAAAATTCAAACATTTTTCAAAAAAATGATAACCTTTTGGGAAAAAAAGATAAAAATTGCATATTTTACAAAGGAAGTGCAAGGTGATTCAAATTTGTTAACAGAATGTTGGTCGATTGGTAATTAAACCCTTTTTTATTTTCTGTAATACAAGGTTTAATCTAATTATGCCGCAGTTTGCATCACTGAACACAACTAACAATTTTTCATGATGGATTTTCATAAACCGATGGGAAGTACGACCAGAGACAATACTGAGACCACCAACTCCGGCCGATTTCCCGTTACTTAGCCTACAAGCTATATTTTTTATGGAGTGTACACATCTGGTGCGCTAGTATTGTTACATAGAAAATCGTATTGACAAATGTCACGAAACCTCAAAAATTCCTGCTCACCAACACACTCCCAGCAGATATGAGACACTTCCGCTGTGGGCAAAGTTGCTGGCAGAGTTCATAGAGTTTTATCCGTTAAATTTGAAATTGTTCGTTACGTGTGGATAATATTTTTTTTTGGGAATGAGTGCACATTTGCTTAAAATGTTCATGAAAAATTAACAATGTAGATTGGTTGAGGGAAAATGAAAACATTTTGAGCAAATTTTCTTCATTATTTAAGAAAAATGTACACACAAAATCGAAGTTAATGATATCCAAAAGCGGAAAATATACAAACATGTTTGTCCTTATATGTTTCTAGTATATAGAACATCTATTTTAGGTAGTTTAATTAACCAAACAAATCAAATTATTTGCCTTTTAACAATTAATAATAACTAACCAATGGCATTCAGTTATGTAAAAATGTTGAATTCCCGAATTCTGTTGGCAGCATTTATTTTTGTAGTTTTTGTGTGTTTTTGCATGTCACACTGATTCTTTTTTGACATAACACCGATAGGAATACAAAATGGCGAATTTAAAAAAAAATTTAGGGGCCCAGCGGCAAGAGGATTGTGAGTTGGGGGTCTCAGTATGGTTTGTCTATGGTACGACTGTTAAGTCGCTCGTTCATTGACTTTAGCCACTCGTCGTCCTTACAATTACGGAAACGAAGAAAAACGATATACCTATAACATTATCTATCAACTTATCGATTGTTCAAAATCGATTTCTTTGGCAAACCCCCAGGGCATTGTTCTGATAGTTTTATCGTAATTTATAATTAAATATAGTCATGGAATTTTACAGATAATTTTATACCCTAACCCCTCATTTGAAATTTATGCTGTAAAATAGTACTAGAGCGAATAATGTTATTATAATGATACTCGCATTTGGTTCACGCATTACTGACTGACAGGTTCATTATCCGATCAAAACGTATTGCGTGACAACATTATTCAGCAGATGTATACTTGATTTTAATTTTCAAAATACAAAAGAGAAAACAATTTAGCACCGCAAAAATTTTAAAAATACACTTCATTATCAAGGCAAAGCATATTTCCACGCATAGTAACAACGCCAACGTGCCAATTAGCTGCATTATCTTGTACACAAACATGTGAATGATTTTCACTTTAATTGGATTTCCAATGTGAGACTTTGCCTCCTGCTGCTATAAATATTTTACGAAGAAAACAAAACAAAAACTAAAACAAAAGAAACCAGAAGTCGTGAATAAGTAAAAAAAAACGCTTCCACTTATTTATTTCAGATACAGAAGCCGTCAAAGCTAAAGCCCGCGAGCCAGAATACGCCGTTAGTGGGCGTCCGCCAATCAATGGCTACGTTTTAATAAGCAAACAATGAAATAATGTACTTCTCGGTTACATCTTGTATAAAGTCAGCATTACAATTAAGAATCCGGCAATCAATTGGTTTTCTCCTAAAATACAACCAATTTTGTTGTCGATTGGTTAACTTGTCTATAGATTTTCTGTTAAATACCGTTTCGTTAATAACCACGTTAAAAAAAAAATCCGACTGCATAGACACATATTGCAAACTTTCGGGAAACAATTACGACAATTTATGCGTTTGACTTTTAAAAGAATATACCTGCAGGAAATAATATATCAAATATGAGTCACATGTGCTGCTCCTATTGGAAACGCTTATTCCTTACGGCACACATTTTTTATTAATCTTCTTTTGCCTTCATCTGTCAAATGCCAAAAACTTTCAGCTCTATTAGTAGCACCCTGTATTCGAGAAGGTTGTCAGTTCTTAAACTAACGGCTTATATTTTCTTTCTTAAAATTCGTGACTGAGTACTAAGTTGACAGTTCTCATATGTGGCTGACGTAGAAAACGTGACGTTCCCGACCAATCTAGTTTTTGCGTTCAGGTTACATCTCATCCAGACCAATCTAGTCGACTTAAGATGACTAGATTCTTGAATGCGGCCACTTTAACCCCGTTAGAAAAATGAAATGATACAGTTTTATTGAGCATTTGTTGATTTTACTTTGCTGAGACATAGATGGCGCTACAGGGTTATATTGGACCCAATGCTACAATCGTTATTAGGTGTGCGTTTTGTTTTTTATTTTTATTTTGACATAAATGTCTAAAATTCAACCAACAGCTCTAACACTTTCCGATGTGCAATATATCAAATGGCTGCAAAATATCAACTCTTAGTGAATGGAAAGAGTAACTTTGATGTGTCACCGCAAAAAGTTTTTCGCTGCCTGTTGTGGAACATCACGAGACTAGACTTTGTTCTCAATAATAACAGCTGAACCAGTCATTCATGTGAGTTTTCTGCCAAAAATATTCCCGAAAGAGCAAAATTCAAAACATATTCACATAGCGCAGGTATTGCTGCCAAAAATTGTTTTAGAGATTTTCCGCGCAATTCTTAAAATACATAGATGCTGAGTGGAAAATTTGCTTTTACCGGTGAATGCCAAATTAATACAGACTGTAAATTGATGGGTATGTAGACTTAAAAATGAATTATTTATGATAAATTTACTTTAAAGAAGGATACAGCAAGTTTATTTGCTTCAGTGAATGGTTCTTGGATTTTTATTTGAAAGAAATATTTATTTGACTTATTGTTTAAAGGTTTCTAAGATATACTTATATTTTAAGATATATTTATTATATCGTTAAAAAAAATAGAACTTGACTGTTACTTAAGTAATTGTGACCTACAAAATATTTAGTCTGAATTAGAATAATAATAATTATGTACATACATACTTAGCTAATGACCGCAAACCCAAATCAATAAGTTCAAATGTGCCCAATGTCTTATGTAAATCTTTGCTCTAATTGCAGGTAGTAGGACTTTGTGTTCACTTTAAGTTAAGCTAATCTATAAGCATGACTAACGTTTGTACTAAATACAATTCGCCGCCTCTGACATATCAATTGTAGGTAATAACACCTGAGATATTAAAATAGCTGCTGACAGTTTTGGTATTCAATAAAAAAAGATAAGCCACTATCATTGAAAAGATAAATAAATTATGTTGTTTTTCCGTTTACAATAGCTCTGATGATAAAAAAAAACACGCCATAAATATATCAAAACAACAGCTGACGTGAATACTGTAAATGTAATGCATGTCATTACATTATTTGTATTATGAATAACATAAAGCTCGCACACTGAATTGCCAAAATCAGCTCACCCAATCGAATTAAAAATAAATGTCAACTTTCATTACAATCAGAGACAATACTGAGACCACCAACTCCGGCCGATTTCCCGTTACTTAGCCTACAAGCTATATTTTTTATGGAGTGTACACATCTGGTGCGCTAGTATTGTTACATAGAAAATCGTATTGACAAATGTCACGAAACTTAAAAAATTCCGGCTCACCAACACACTCCCAGCAGATATGAGACACTTCCGCTGTGGGCAAAGTTGCTGGCAGAGTTCATAGAGTTTTATCCGTTAAATTTGAAATTGTTCGTTACGTTTGGATAATATTTTTTTTAGGAATAAGTGCACATTTGCTTAAAATGTTCATGAAAAATTAACAATGTAGATTGGTTGAGGGAAAATGAAAACATTTTGAGCAAATTTTCTTCATTATTTAAGAAAAATTTACACACGAAATCGAAGTTAATGCTATTCAAAAGCGGAAAATACACAACCATGTTTGTTCTAATATGTTTCGAGTATATAGAACATCAACTTTAGATAGTTTTACTAACCAAACAAATCAAATTATTCGCCTTTTAACAATTTATAATAACTAACCAATGGCGTTCAGTAATGAAAAAATGTGGTATTCCCGAACTCTTTCACATTTCCCCACGGTTGCCGAGGTTGGCAGCATTTATTTTAGCATTTTTTGTATGTTTTTGCATGTCACACGGATTCTTTTTTGACATAACACCGATAGGAAAACAAAATGGCGAATTTGAAAAAAAATTGAGGGGGCCAGCGGCAAGAGGATTGTGAGTTGGGGGTCTCAGTATGGTTTGTCTATGATTACAATGTAGGCTCAGTACTCAGTTTCATCCCGTTTTGCGAAATACTGACCATTTTGTTGCATAGAAACAATTTTCGTTTTGCCTAACATTTTCTAGGTACAAATTCTTTTGTGATAATATTTCACACGCTGAATGACGAATGATGCGAATTGTTTGCAAATATTTACCTGCGACTGTTGTACAAATTGAATTAATTACATTTGAATCATTTCGTTGATGGCTGGCAGTATACTTTTTTATTATTATACACATGTGTGAAGTGTTTGTTTGCATCATAAATAATTAATCGGTATGTTTTTTGATAAACAAGGTAATCAGTGACAGAGTACCAATAAATCGAAAGAGTAGCTGCGGAAAAAGGGACATTTCGCATTTTCAGTCTGGTAATTTAGAAATTATTTCGTATTAGTTATCTAACTTTATTTCTTTAGGTTAAGCGACGCAGACCTAAAAGCGGAACTGGATTCGCCTCAAAGGACAATAATGCAAATAAGTGGATGTAATTTGAAATAATCCCGAATTGAAATTTTAACAAAATTGATTCCAGGGGTGTATACAAAATATAATCGCCAATAATGTACATCATTATTTTTTCGTCAGATTAAATGTTAAAGCATAGTACGCTGCTCGATCTAATCTACATTTTATCTGGTCCCCATCTTTTCTCTCCAAACACTCAGCTAAAGTGCTAGCTAAATTTTTACATAGAGTGCGCCGTATTATGTTTTATTTACACGGTCACACATTCCTAACACGGAAGATTAAAGGGATGCTAAATACTAAATAACCGTGTGACTGAAAGGGACGGCAGTACCTAACACGCAAAAAAACGTGACACGTTTTTTGGTCGGCCATCTTGTTTACGTGTTAGGAATTATGGGAAAGCTATGCATGTTGATATTTTTATAGCGATGGCTTACGAAATTTCGCTTTCCTATAAAACAAAATGGCTTCCGAAAGTGATGAACAGACAATTATTTATTTATTTCGTATAACTGATTGATGTATTGTTGGTTTAATTTACTGAAACTAATAACCACTCTTATTTCACATGTTTTAAATCAAAAATGGAAATGTTTTCAAGTGATTGTACAGGTGTTGTTTCCGTTTTACGAATCTATAATTATGGGTAGAACATCCATGACACTTTAAGCGTCTGATTTGTGATCTCATTCTTACGCCTTAATTAGCATTGACTGCCGACAAACGGATCTCTCTGTCCCGTATCGTGCAAAAATGCGCGTGCGTGATGGTGTAAATGCAACATAAGTGTCACCGAAAACAGCTGTTCTTTGAAAAAACTTCCTTCAAAAATTGAATTCTCTCTTATTTCAACTATGTCTGGTTCTAGGTACTTCTCGTCCATGAAATAATTAAAAGAGCTCATCCTTGCATATTTTCCCGCAACAGAACAACATATAAACAACGATCTGTCACAATTTAGCTTGAGCAAAAGGGGCCGACCCATTTAATGGGCACGCTAAATTTTGACACTTGAAGTACATTCTGAAACAAAAGTTTGATTATTTAGCTCGAGTTGTGAACCACTCAGCTAAATGGGTTCGCATAAATTTAGCTCAGCTAAATTTTGGAGAGAATTTTGTATGGGAGCGAAAATTTAACTCGAGCAGCGTACTAAGCTTAAAGTTGGATTGGTACTTACAACGCCAAGGTTGGCTAAAGCAGGGAACTACGACTGTGCATTATGTTAATTATTAAAATTTACATGACGTTCATTGACGTTGTAGGTTGTACACAGTTTAAACTTTAAAGCAACTCAAACTGTACAACAATGTTGGCAGGAAACCCTTTTAAAATAACAGACTGGGAAACATAAAGTAAACCAACTGGAGAGATTAGAGAAATTCTAGTACAATTTTGTTTTCAGAACTGCATTTAATCAAATCAAGCGTAGGTTCGAGTTTTTTGGGGTTACTATTAAATTATTCATATAAATTATTGCTGATGCGAGTCGAATTCAAATTACTGCTAGTACTTTTTTCTTGATCTGCCAAAATTGACTTCAGTTGCGCATTCATTACGCAGTCCAAATGGGTAAGCAGTGGAGAGATTGGAAAGAAAAAAATACTCCTTGTAGTAGAAGCATTACAATAGAAGAAAAAAACTAAAAAATGTATTGGCAATTTTGCAGGAATATAGCACGTGCCGCTTTTCTCTTCAAACTCCGTGTCTTCCAAAAATTCAGGAGCCGAATTAGCGCATCGAGTGATACGTTACTGAATTTGTTATTGTTTTGCATTTAAAATCCACACAATTCGGTGACGTATTGCTCGTTCACGGATGATGTAATTCGACCCCAGTTTTGAGTTTGGCGGTTCGGAACTCGGTTTCCAAGACTAATCATCCTCACAGCAACTTGCCGCTCTGCAGACTTTCGAAGTTTGGGTTAGAAGGAAGATCTTCTTTTAGCAAAGACTGGTTCCGGAAGAAAATAGAAAGTTCTCCGATGGAATCATAACCAACGTTCGGAAAGGAGACATCAAAAATCGTGAAATAAGTAGAATAACCTTTAAAACTTTATAACTGATATTACGTGTTGAATGTGCAGAATATGCATTGACAGCGTATATGTACCTATTCAGTAAACTGTTTTGTATAAAATAGATGGTCAGAAATAACGGTTGCGAAGAGCACGACAGTTTGCTTGACTTAACAAACAAAGCTCTTTAAAAATAGAACACATCTCACTTATGCCGGGTATTTCTTAAAGCCTAGTTCGTAACAAAACCCAACCTAACCACAAAATACCTACATTTCAATTGCGTGATTACCAAGCACATTTGCAAATCAACTTACGTTTATATTTTAACTGCTGTAGCCCCAATGATGTAACTAAATAATCCACAGACAAGCGGGAAACGATAGACGTTCTCCAATTCTGTATCCAACAGAAAGGTATAGCTTTTGGCTGACTTGTAACAGACGATACAAACAAAACTTTCACTACCGAGATCTCAGGTGTACACACACTCGCACAAAACTATATATGGTATATCTGTTTAGGAAAATAAAAACATTTTCCTGGCTTTTCAGCGTCGCGTCGGTCAAAATTGTTTGACCTTCAAAATAACAAAAACACAAACGTACTTAGCCCTAGATACAATCAAATTTATTCGGACAGCACGAAATCCGTTCGCAGAAGCGAAAATATTTACTCTTTATGTGGAAATGTATTCAGCTGATCAAAGATCGCTCGCTTTTCTTTTTTACGTATCGCACTATTCTATATATGTTTATTGATAAAACAGAAATGCACCATATTTGCATATACAATATCAAATCAACTAGCAGCTGTCGTGTTTTTGTTAAAACTATATCTCAATTTATGAACTCACGCGTGTGTCGCGTTGTTCTTTTTATTTAAATTGCATTTGTTTGGACCGTAACTGCCGTTTAAAGAGGTTTAAAGTCCACCGACGACAGGTAGTCTTCGAGTGAGAAGTGATAACTCGTTTGGCAATTTCATAACAAAGGGGGCGAGCAAGAAGCGAGAGCTTTTTTTTTTTTGTTATTTTGTTTGGTCTTGTTTTCTATTGCAGATACTCGCGCGAAAGCGACTTATAAGATAGTTTGACTGTACTCGTCGATACAACTCCGACAAGTGCGGATCTCAGACTGAACGATTTGCCCGACGAGGTATAGCTAAATACTGAGCAAAGAAAAGTTCGAGAAAACCGCAAACAGTCAGTCGGTGGTGGATGTGGTATACAAAAAAAGAAAAAAAATTAATTTGTATACACGAACGCCGGACACAGCGGTGTGACAAAAACGAAGAAACAGCCGGGCGTCCACCACCCGCTGTTGATGTTTCGAGGGTTGTATGCTCGGATATAAAGCTCTCGGAAGACGAACCAAGTACTGCATCTGGTACTGCTACTGAGATATGTACATGTACATCAATGGATCAATGGATGGATGGGTGGGATGAAGAGCAGAGAAGACACATTTCATGCGAATTATGTGCTTGGAACGTTAGCGGAACAGTATACGCACGATCAATGAAATTCGTGCGAAGGCACGGTGCAAAAAGCTCTGGGGGTTTTGCAACTTTGTATGGATAGCGAGCTTTTTGTGACGCAAAATCAGAAAAAGTCGGACAAAACAACTGGTAACGGGGTTATCATTTATCAGCTGTGCACACACATTGGAAGATTTGAGAGTGAGTGTGCTTGGCTTAGCAGAAATCATTACGCGTTGCCTACACTTCGCGTATTCACACGGAAACGGACGTATGAAATGTGTTCACAAAAATAGGGTGCATCTTCCGCCGAACAAGCACGCCTTTGATCAAACTAAACATTTAAAGCATAGACAAACCATACTGAGACCCCCAACTCACAATCCTCTTGCCGCTGGGCCCCTCAGTTTTTTTTCAAATTCGCCATTTTGTTTTCTCATCGGTGTTATGTCAAAAAAGAATCCGTGCGACATGCAAAAACATACAAAAAATGCAAAAATAAATGCGGCCAACCTCGGCAACCGTGGGGAAATGTGAAAGAGTTCGGGAATTCCACATTTTTTCATTACTGAATGCCATTGGTTAGTTATTATTATTTTATATAATTGTTAAAAGGCGAATAATTTGATTTGTTTGGTTAGTAAAACTATCTAAAGTTGATGTTCTATATACTAGAAACATATTGGGACAAACATGGTTCTGTATTTTCCGCTTTTGGATATCAGTAACTTCGATTTCGTGTGTAAATTTTTCTTAAATAATGAAGAAAATTTGCCCAAAATGTTTTCATTTTCCCTCCACCAATCTACATTGTTAATTTTTCATGAACATTTTAAGCAAATGTGCACTTATTCCTAAAAAAAAAATGTTATCCACACGTAACAAACAATTTCAAATTTAACGGATAAAACTCTATGAACTGTGCCAGCAACTTTGCCCACAGCGGAAGTGTCTCATATCTGCTGGGAGTGTGTTGGTGAGCCGGAATTTTTGAAGTTTCGTGACATTTGTCAATACGATTTTCTATGTAACAATACTAGCGCACCAGATGTGTACACTCCATAAAAAATATAGCTTGTAGGCTAAGTAACGGGAAATCGGCCGGAGTTGGTGGTCTCAGTATTGTCTCTGATTTAAAGGTCTTCGTCCGCATTTGTGAACGCCACTAAAGGCGAAGTCTTGCTCTATTGCAGTGTCCCTCCCCGTTGGAATCAAAGACTCTGCGGACCGGAGCGTTTGTGTCCATTTTGTCTTGCCCAGTGCGCAGTATTTCTTTTAACTACGCTAATATCGGTGTATAGCTAGTAGGGTTCGCTGTTCCTTCTGTAAATCCTGTCAGCACAAGGGGGCCGAAACTTACTCGAAATTCCGTAGATATTATATGGGGCGAGTTCCTAAGAAAATGGAAAAGAACTTCAGAAAGTGAAAGGACAACTTATGCATATCACCAGTTATGTCACAAATCAGTGACTTCCGGTGAATGAGGTTGTAAATTTCAGTTTTAAGGCTAGATACATTCACAGCTAGGTGTTTAATATGGGCTGAGTTCATAAAAGTAAAAATGCGGCAGTACTGACATTTTTACGTTCATTAATGTAAAAAACCTGCATTATCTTTGCATGACGGCAGTTTTATTTGCGTTTATAGAAGTAAAATGACAGTCAAATTGCGATCAACTCTGCATTGAATTTTATTTTGTTGCCGAGTTGCAGGAAGATGGCAGGAACAAATATGTAAGTAAAATAAATGAAAATTAAATAGATATATCCAAAATAAATGAAGGTTTTTTTTATTAAAAAGTTAAAATATTTTATTTGTGTTTTATAGGAATGAAAGTGAACAAAAATTGTTGTCGGATGCTGACACCAAACTGCTGATTTAAGGAGCAATTGTTAGCGAGCTTCCAAATAGTTAGCAAAAATTACACTTTTTCCAAAGTGGACAAATCTCCTTTTCAATAAACTGTTAAGAAATTGATATAAAATTTAAGGTCTTAATAACAAAGCATTGTAGAAATAGAAAATGAACCTGAAATGTGCCCTTTTTCATACGAAAATGGTTTCTGGAAACATCATCTGGAAATTGTCCTATGGTTTTAAGAAAACTCTTAGTTTTTGGAATGTTTCTTAAAATCCTGTTCATTTTTATCAAAAGAATCTTCTTTTTTCCTAGAATTTACTTCTATATCTTTCAGAAATTTTTGCCTGAACACTTTCAAAATTAGATCCATTTAAGTGATTAAGAATCAGTCCTAAAATGATTCTTCTAATTGACATTATTAAAGTTTTTATAAAATAACAGCCATCTGTCACTGAAAGAAGAAAGATAAATTTAAAAATTCTGTCAAAAAAGCTGCACTATCCATTTGACTATACTATATTTATTAAGGAAATCAGCCGAAGCAACACATCAGATTATTAGGCCAGTCGTGTTCGAACTTCGTCAACCTGAATTAAGGTAGAATTATATATATATCCTTTAATGATTCATCCATAAAGTAAGCACGTGCGCCTGACGTTAATCCGTTGTCTCGTCATGATAGCCAAAACTGCGATGGTTACTCTGAATCGTTACCTTTGTTAAAAACTTTTTTAGTGTCTACCCCATCAGCTATATACATCTTCATTTAGGGTTTTAAATAAGCTAGGATAATTAATTCCCATATAGTAACGACCGAGAAGTACCCTTGAGTCACCATTCACTGTTCCAAGTTTATGGTGTAATGTTCCTACCAATTACGTATAAGTGCATCACACGCTAATATGCATTTTTATTCACCTTTTCTGTATTTTAAAGAGTAAAGAGTAGAACAAAAGGCGATTATTAGGTACGGATTATTTACACAACAAATGTGTCAGCACAACAAAGCTAAGCCAGAAAATGAATCCGGAAATATGTATGCGTAGACAATGACAATGCGGCGGTATCCGTCATTTATGGTAAAATAAATAACACAATCGGTGTGCCACACAAATACATTATCACCGATTCTTGATTACTCTAATAAAATGGTACGTTCATTGCTTGTATTCCCACGCGCGTACGTCACACTTTCCCATTGATTTTCCGATTGTATACTCAAATATGTGCTCATACTGTAATAGAACTCTGTGATTCAGATGTGTTGCCTTTTTATTGTGAAAAATGCGTTTGGAAATTTCCAACTTTATTTGCCAAGAATATGACGTAAATTGAAATTTTCTTTATGGCCGTATGATGTCACATCGTGGACTTTAACCTCTGGATGCTTTCATAAGTAAAGTGCAAACGTGGCAACGTGTCGCATGGATTTATAGTGTATAGGAGACTGTGTGCGTGGAATAGACTGCACATTGGTTCATTCATTTTCAGCGCACAGTTGAATAAGTTTACGTTGGAGAACTTAGCAACTCGGTAATAACAATACAAGATTGAAGCTTTTTTTCTACTTCTCATTTTCAACTACATACACGTACACGTAAGTATAATAAGTATTGTTGTCGATCAAAATTTTTTTTTTTCACCATACTCAAATTCCCTTTTAAATACCCACGATACTTTTATGCGTCAAAAACCAGTTTTTAATATAAAATTTGTATTACACGGAAAGAAAATCACGTAAAATTAAACTTCAGTATAAAAACCGCAGTTTGTAACACTGCTCTGATTATTTTTTGGTACTACAAAATTTTGATAAAAGACGATTTATATGAGCTGTTTTTTATGGACATTCAGTGTGTTGATAATCATAGTGAAATACAGGTGTTTTCATAGAATTTCACCAAAAATTTATAGTTTCAATGTTTTTTTTGACAGATTTCTGAAATTCCCACGATTTGGTGCTTTATCCCTTATCACACGGAAGGCTTTTCGGGCATCGAAATTCCCACAAAAAGGGATAAATCCCACGATATAATAACACTGAGCTAAACTGCTTTCATTTTAGCCCCAAGAATAACGGTAGGTATTTCCACTATTAGGTAAATTAAACTTTCTCAAAAAAAAAAAAACGACTGTAACGACTGTAACAAAATATGATACAAAGCGCGTTATAATACGTTTCCACCGGACACTAATCGCGAGATTTAGGGCAAGAGATTAGAAATAAATCCAGAGGTGTTTCCACCAAAAAAAACCAGATTAATTTGACGTTTCACCAGATGTTGTCAACTACTGTAAAATTGAAGAACCCAAAATCGTGATAATTGAAAAAAAAATTTTTTTTTAAAAACATGAGTTCCAGAAATCTTAAAATATTTTTGGCTTATAATTTAATTCTACAAAATAAAATTAAAGTTTTGATAATTTCATTGGTTAGGAGAAGTCCCTCAGAAATAAATTCGTTTTTTTATGACACAATGTCAAATACAGCTCTGTTTGCTTCGTATTTTTGACATCTCGAACTGTGGAAAGTGTGTTCACAAACCGGACTGAACATGCAAACCTGGTTGATAATCGAGATTTGTTTGTAATCTCCCTTTTCATGAGATTAACTTTTGTATCTCCGGTGGAAACGTAGTATTACATCAGCTTTTTTTTTTTAAATTATCTTTTTTTAAAGTTCTAAACATTATGGCGTACTAAATTTCATATTTACTTTTACGTAGCCATTTCTATATCATTTTTACAAAACTTTCGCTAGCAATTCGTGCCGAAGTGTGCAGTACCTACCTGAGGTTCAGTTTCTTTTTAATTAGAAGCGCCGCATACAGAAGAATCGTCAATGAATAGGGCAACAGCAAAATGTAGCACACAGATCTACATGAACTTTCGCGGAACTCGCCTCTATTGCAAATATTTTTTAAATGCCAAAAATATTTAAAATATACACGCAAATATCTAAATAGAAACTTATTGATCTTTTCAGGATGTACCCTCATTCTGTCCGACCATAGCACATGGCCGATATACAAAACATGTACGCGAACTGCGTTTTCCGAAAACCAGAATGAACTGATTTGTACAGGCTGGAGCAAATTCCACAGAAATTCATTTGCCAGAAAAGAGAATTGAAATTTACCCAATATTTAATTCATCAGCTCTGCAAAGGACCATCAGTCATCAGCCGAGTGTATATAAAATATAATAATGCTTGAAATAAAATATTTTCCTACATCAAATATTCATTTTGCCCTTGTCCTTTCGAAAAAAAAAAAAAACCAAAAACATTGGCATCCCACAATAGTTTTGATACTACTAAAAAGAAAGCACATCTATTTTTGAACATAGCCCACTGGAATTGTTGGCATTTTTTGGCGCAACATAAAAAAAATGGAAGACGTTGACGTTGTTACCTAGACGTGTGATCTTGTTTTAAAAATAGTCTTAGGATTCATTCATGAAAATTCCATTCGAATTATCATATCGAGGGAAAGTATTTATGTATTCAGTTTTTTTAAGTCTTCTTTACAACGTCACACTACATTAGAAATTGACAGTTTACCAACACCGAAATGTATGGAATTGGTGATAACCTGTCCAATTGTACAACGAAAACAAGAAAAAAAATCAGTGCTGTGATGTCTCTGAACTTAAAAAGAAACATGTCATTTGTTTTGACAGTTCATCCTCTGCTCTGAACTAAATAAGACAAAAAATTAATTCGATTACTTTTCGAGTTCTTTTAGTTGCTCTCAAATTTGAGACTGAAGCTTAAAAAAATGAGACGAATAAATCTGGGCAGAGGTAGGGACCAATTACGCCTTTAGCTGAGAATAGGAAATAAAGCGATTGTGTTCAGGATTAACACTGCGTTTGAAATTGGTATATTAACGACAAAAAAAACACAAAAGCAGTAAAATCATATTTTGCATCTGTATACAATGTTCTTCAATGAAATTATTTAGCTTTATTTGTTTAACTACTATTTTTTTAACCCCTCTATTATTGAACCAAAGTCAGAACACGGTTTTCAGTTTAAAGTAGAGGTTAACTAGTTAACTGGAGTTATGCTCTTTAACATGGATTAACCAACATGTTGTGACAATAAATAAAGAGTTCGAACATTGTTCCAAAGTGGAATTCATTATTTATTTTAAAATCCAATGAAATCTTGTAGAACATAACGAATGACGCTCTCGAGCTGTGCTTTAATTAAACTATTTCCTGGCAGTGAAATGTTGTGCAACAATTTTTTTTAAATTTGCGTCGCAAGTATTATTATGTTTGTTTTACACACAACGCTCATTGCTCTTCTGTAAACAAATTCTAAATTCATCGCTTTGACAGCTGTCATTGCAAAACTGAATAGCCCCGTACAAATGTTCTTTTCTTTTAATAAAACTTGCAACTTTCGGAGAGCATGATGTTCTGTTGCTAAACGATTTATTAAGACGGTATCTTCGTATCTAATTCATTATTATTATTAACAGGGTGAGTCACAAATATTGTTTAGTTTACTTTAGTTAAACATCCCACAGTCAATTTTTAAGAAGCGGTTTGAATTTTTTTCATACATAATTCAGTTAAGCCAAACACTTGTCAGATTTTTCACAATCCGGTAATTACTTTTTTGAGAGCATCTACTTCGAGTCACAGTTTGTGGTCCTATTTCTTTGAAGATGTAAACGGGGATCCACATCCAGTAAGCAGTGTAGAATATTATTTTTAATGTTCGCAACTGAGTTACCAAGCAATGCATTTGGTTTTGAGGCATTTCCAGAATTCTTTTTATGGGTTTATCTGCAAGCTTACAGTTTTAAAAATGGTCCCCAACTTCATGCAGGGCTTTAAATTAACTTTGAGGTATATGTACAAAAATTTAGATTCGATTTTAACAAGCACATGCGTACAGAAGTCACCCGAAGAATAGAATTGCTTCATTGACTTTATTTTTCATCATTATTGGAGCGCATGCTTGGGAGTGAGCATCGAGACAGTCTGCCAGAGTTACAATACTGACTCCATTCTAACCTCAAAATACTTCGCCATTATACTTCCAGTCTTGCACTTCAGGAGTTACTTTAATGAGCGGAGAGTGTGACCCACCTTTTCTTCCTAGTGGCAGCACAGTGGACCTGGAACACCTAGAACCCTACGCAGCCCCATTCAATAAAAGAGAAATCAGAGGAAACAAACAAACCAGTTCCACGAAAAGAGGTCTGTGTCTTTGCTAAACAACAACAAAATTAAATAGTAATGTAAATGCATTGATATATTTTTTTCTCTTCTTCATAAGTATATGTATGGTTTTTTTTTTACAAAAAAAAAATAATAATAATAGTAAACAAAAATATAGTATACTTATGTCGATTTGTGAAACTTTGCATAATTTAATAACTCAAATACAACCATTTGCTTTGTAAATTCAAAGAAAAAAAAACAGATTAAGATTTACTAGCGCCTCATATCAATATCAGTTTTTCGACTTCCTGCGTCTAGCATCTGTTATAGCACCCCAGAGTTCAATAATAAAGTCATCAGTAAACCCAAACGACTCCAGATCTGAGTTGTCGATCGACTCCGCAAAGTCCATTGAGTTTGTTTTATTCGCACCGAGATCCCAGATTTGTGTGGCCAATTCCGCGTCATTGATCCCCATAAAGGATTCCAGCAAATTGTTGATAGCTTCGATGCCACATTGCGTGGAGTCGTCAAACTTCTCCTCGATCTCAACATTGCCGTTCGCTTTGAAGCGTAACGTCTCCTTACCACTGCCGTAACCTTTGCCCATCGCTTTGGGCTGTGATCTGGGACCTATGCCCTGGAATCCACTCTTCATTGGTTCGACCAATCGAATGGTAAATGTGGCACCGGTGGGGATTTCCTTTAACAGCCTCGCAACCTCGTAGTGGCGTTTACCCACCATCTCTACGCCGTTTAGCTTTTCTATGTGATCCCCAATGGCAATGTGCTGGATACGATCGATGACACTCTCCTCCTTGATTCGCTTTATAAACGCATAACCAGCGCCGTTGTCAGTGATTGTCAGGCCGAGGGCATCTTCCGATTTGACAATTTCAATTTCCTTCGGCCTGCCCTTCCGGTGCGCAAAGATAAAATCATCGAGACCGATCTGTCCTCCTAAAAGTTTCGACATATCGACTTTATGGGAATTCAGTGTACAAAATAGAATATCATCGACCGGGATGTCATAGCATTCGGCGATTTTTTTATAAAGCTCTCTGACGCTGGCGAATCCCGTTATCAGTCCAGTGGGACTTCCGTGCGCCAGTTGACAGTGGAAAACCAGTTGTGGTTTCGTGACATTGGAATCTGGTCTGGGTGCATTTGCAGGAACTGCTGTCAGCTTGTTATTGTTATCGTGGTTTGTGATTGTGTCAGGCGTCGGTTTACTGGACTTCTTGGCAAATAGCGGCATATCTGTATATAAATTGGAACTCGTATAGATTTACGTTTGTTTTTGTTGTTGTGAGTTTTTGTACAATTATTAGCATGTGGTGTGTGTGTGGTTTCAGTTCAGTGTTGTTGTTAATTTACATTTTATTGTGTGTGCGTCTCAAGAACTTTTTGTTTTTTTTTTGTGGTAGATATTTTTGGTTTGATCTACACATTTTTGTATGTACAAAATTTAGTAGGGAAATTTCCTCTTCCGAAAAATATTACAATCAAAAGTGCGTGCTTACGCTGTCCGTTGGTATTGCACTTTCTTCACTTGGAAAAACTGCCGGCAAGTATGACGTCTCTATCTATGTTAGTTGTTATTTAAGCCAACTTTAGCAAAATTTGCAACTAATTACAGTCTTTCTAATACTAAATATTTAATTTAAGGACTCCACAAGCCCATATTAAGACTGTGAGTGTGCCTGACACCAAAATTTTCTTGCAAATGGCAAACTTCAAAAGCGTTAGTGTGAACAAATCCGTGGTAGACATTTTATCTCGTTTTTCATTACCAAAGCAAAAATTTAAGTGATGCGTGAAATCCTTGCTCTATTTAAAATCCTATCACTCTCAACGGAAACCCTATATAAACATAACTAAACTTCGATAAAAACAAAAGTGTAAGTCTTAAGGAAAAGTGTAGCCAAACCTCTTTTTTTTCTATGTTATCGATAACTTGTATGGAAATGTCAGAAAAAATAGAGAGAATTTAGCAGACTCAAAAATACTTCTTCGCACATCCCAACCGTGTTCAAAAATGACTGGAACCGAATGAAAAATATTCGTAAAATACAAAGCTGCTACTTTTCACAGATATTTCAGTCCCCAAAATAATGTTTCGAATTATTAATGAAAAGTTCTTCACTGTTGTGAATCATTTCACAATTCTGATTTATTAACTCGTCAGATTAAATTCGACTTTACCAAATCAAATTGAATGGTTTGTTTCTGCGAATTTTGCGAGTCATATCTTAAAATATTTTTTATTTCTAAGGGCCACTGTGTACAGAGTGTGATTGCAAGCGTACAAAAGGTCGTGAGTGTGAGTGTACACAATCGAAAATGTTTATATTGAGGAGTCCAAATGTCTGGAGTAGTATGAGCTACATATATCCAGTAAACGTTATAAACAGAAAGAAAATGTACACAATTTGATAAGTTTTTCGTCCCAACCATTAAAGTTTTAAAAAATAAACAAAGTTTTAAAAAATAAACAAAGTTTATTTTACACTAGTTTTTAAATGAAAAGAAAAAAAAACGCTGAACTTTTCCTGGCACCAATTTTAGACCTGTCACATTATAAATATGTCGCAAAATCACGGTTTACTACTTCTATAAAAAAAAAAAAACAATTAAAAAGGAATAGGCTGAAAAAATACAAATCCTGCCTACATCTTACTAAAAAATATCAAAGTGTGACGATAATCGCCTGGACAATATCGTTTTCGGAATTTTAACGATTAGGAAAAGCTATTTTCCAAAGGATCTCATTTTGGTTATTGGCAGATTTTATACATTCTACACGATACCGCTTTTAAATCTTAATTTGGTCTAGCTGTTTGTCGTTCCTACGATAATGGCCAAAAAAGTTTCGTAATTGGGTTGTAAACTCCTTTTTTTTTTATCGAAAGGGGTTCAGAAGAGATTTGAGGTTTATAAAGACCATCGGTAGCGTCCATTTTCAACTCTTAATAGGATCGTGCTGCTGCAAAGTTTGGTCAAATTGACAATCAATGAATTTATTTCTAAGTCCGAAACAAAACTATGTGAGAAAAAAAATTCCTTGAACCCACAAAATTAATATACTAAATCAGACCATCAACGACAATGCGAGTACATATTTGTTTAACAAATGAATGCACCCGTCGAAAATCGCTGAATTAAATTCCACCCCACGCACACTCACAACTTCCGCTACTAAACAATATCTCAGATCACAGTCGGGTAGGGGACGTTGCACGCGTCTCGCATAAATTAAATAAAATCAATTGCATTGTCCAACTACAGGGGATTTTGCCCTTTTCAACTATTAAGTTAAACAAATATAGAAAATACCACAGAAAAAAAAAAGAAAAGAACTTGAGACCACATGATATAACAAAATAACAAATAAATACAATTTAAAACACAGAAACACACATTTTTAGAAATAGCACCACAATTCACCTTTTTCCAAAGTAAAAATCACTTAATTAGATAACATGAGTGTATTGAGAAAAACAAAATCCACCACCGTGTATTAAAAGAAACAATTAATTGGTTAGTGTTGACTTTTTTTTTTTTAATATTATATAAGTACTATATTAGAAGCTAATTTTATGTACAGAGACAAAAGGAATGACCTTAGTTCACGAATTATCGCACCAAAAATATCTTTCTTAGACGAGAAATAAACTTCCACTGGAATAGGCCATTCGGTCTTATCTCGGGACGACAAGATAAGGTTCTCCAATTGCCATCCAACACAGCACACTCACACAGTTTCATGCTGGAAATGAATGCCGGCCGACGAGTTCAGCTTCACTATAGTGCTGAGCTTTCAAAACAGCTGGCGCCCTCATTTTTGTTGTTCTAAAAATGGAATGTGCATAATTAATGCCGTCCCAGTGTGGAGTTGGACCACGAAGGAGGCGATGCAATGACATACAGTCTGTTTGGATTGAAAGCGCTTCCATCTCAGACGCTGCACTGTCCCAAGTGAGTCTTGCAGTAAAATTGAAAAGTATAAATCAGCCGTGTGATCAAATAACCCTGAATTGGCACGTTGACGACAATTAATGTCGATCAGAATGGCTTACATTAAAGTCAATTGGATGTGAATCACTCGAATGTCTCAATAACTTGATTAATTCCGATGCCACAACACCATTAAGCGATTTTTTACTTGCTGCGGTTTCTGTAAACTAACGGTAATGGCCACTTACTGAATTTCGAATCCACGGCAATTTGTATAAAATTTAGAATTTTATATTTTTCCAAAACGCAAAGAGAACGATTTTACGCGAAACAACAAATTCTTGCTGCTGAAGTTCTGAAATGTTAGAGTTTTTGTGAGAGGAAATTTTCCGAATGATTACTGATTGATTTTGCTTAAAACTCCCGACTCGAGTGATGGAAATTTGTATAGTATGTTTGAATGTTTGATAGGAACAACAAGAACAGAAATATTTTTCAGAGATAGCTATCTAGGCGATTGGTTATAATTGATAGCGCCAGTTGTGTGTGCACTTATCAGGTGTATGTACTTTCTGCATTCGGTATCTTGTATCAGTAAAACAATTAAAAAAAATACCCGTTATCTGTTTACTATCGGTGTCATGCCAGCGTTGTGCTTATGAAATGTGCGGGCAACCTTAATTGGTGACATTAGTTAACAGTGCACGGAATATATATTGGAAAGTGTACACAAGGCGTTATTTCGTGGAATGCCTGCGGGCAATTTATGATGTTTGCCTTTTTGAGATGGGACATTTTTCAAGTTTCATGGAGCAAAAACCCATAAGCAAAGTTGTGCATTTAGATCTAGAACTGAAGGGGCTTTTCGACAATTTCACGTAGATATTTTTGTTTTTAAATAGAACCGTTTCAAATAAAAACTCAAGGCATGTTTAAAGCACGATTTCCGACATGTGATCACCTTCGTTGTTTTTGGGGACGTCATCAGTAAGTTCCATTGAATCCATGACAAACTGCGGCCTTATTTGAAGAAAACAAAAACTGACACGGTTTTTTGATAAACATCAAATGTACAATTCAAACTCCAAAAGCGTTCCTCTGCTGTGCGTTTATGACAAGTTTAAATGCTATCCAGATCAGTCTGGAAAAAAAACACTTCTCAGAATTTTCGCCAACAAAGTCCAGGTGCGTCTATAAGGGGAAACAATGGGTGCTTGCTGATTACGAAATCGTTACAACGGTCACCTAAAACAAACCAGACCTTTTCGGAAAATTCACTGCAGAAGACCCAATTGAAATGGATTTATATCATAACGTCGGAAACCTCTGTAGGTCTACAGCTGCACAAGTAAGTCTGCAGTCGACGTAAATACTCACTGCGGATTGTTAAAGCTTTTCGCTCAGTTTCCTAAGGCGTCGTGTGGATGTAAAATTGCCGCCAATATTATCACATAATAATAGATATGTAAATCGGAAATAAACACAAGTTCCGGCGACCAACATTTCTGCAATCACTTGAAAACGTTTCCATTACTGATTTAGAACATGTCAAATGGTAGTTATAATTAGTATCAGTAAGTTTAACCAAAAGTTCATCAATCAATTATACGAATAAATAAATAATTGTCCATTCATCACTTCCGGAAGCCATTTTGATTTGAAGGAAAACGAAATTCCCTTAGCCAATGCTAAAAAATATCAATTATGCAGAAATTTCCCATAATTCCTACCATAGACAACAGAGACAATACTGAGACCACCAACTTCGGCCGATTTCCCGTTACTTGCCTACAAGCTATATTTTCATGGGGTGGCAAACGCTAAGTGCGTTAGTATTGTGACATAGAAATTCGTATTGACAAATGTCACGTAACTTAAAAAATTCCGGCTCACCAACACATATGCCACTTCCGCTGTGGAAAAGGCTGCTGACAGCGTTCATAAATTTTTTTCCGTTAAATTTGAAATTATTTATATACGCGTGGATAGTATATTTTTTTAGGAATAAGTGCACATTTGCTTAAAATATTTATGAAAAATTGTCAATGCAGAATGGTTGCATGAAAATAAAAACATTTTGAGCAAGTTTTCTTCAGTTATTAAAGAAAAATTCACACAATAAATCGATCTTAATGATATCGAAAAGAGGTAAATACACAACCATGTTTGTCTTAATATGTTCTAGTATATAAAACCTATATATATAATTTTACTAACCAACCAAATCAAATTATTCGCCTTTTAACAATTAATAATAACAATGGAATTCCCGAACTCTTTCACATTTCCCCACGGTTGCCGCGGTTGGCAGCATTTATTTTTGTAGTTTTTGTGTGTTTTTGCATGTCACACTGATTCTTTTTTGACATAACACCGATAGGAATGCAAAATGGCGAATTTGAAAAAAAATTGAGGGCCCCAGCGGCAAGAGGACTGTGAGTTGAGGGTCTCAGTATGGTTTGTCTATGATTCCTACCATACGTAAACAAAATGGCAAACCAAAAAACGTGTCACGTATTTTAGCTTGTTAAGCCTAGTACGCACCTGTGCCGGAACATAAAAACTCCTATACAAAAACAACACAACACAAAAATGAACGAAAAAAAAATTCGCTGTCCTTTTCGTTTTTTAGTACGCTGTTGCTGCGAAATGATGACGAAAAGTGGATATTTATAGTAGATTGCTTGGTACAATTCTCTGCTCTCTTTTCGCACACATTTATCGTACGGGAAATTATTTGCTTGCGAAAATTTGACATTTGTACTGCAGTGTTTTTTTAAGAGGTTGCTTTCGTAAGAGGTATGGAGCAGAATTTGAAAAATCTTGGAGCCAAAAATAGACAAGTCAAAAAATAAAGATCAAAAGTGCGCATTCTTTGCAATTTTTTAGGGTTTTTCATTCTGATTACATTGTTTTTAAAGACGAAAATAATTAATTAAAATAAAAACAACACAACACATACTCATAATTGAGAGACTTTTCTAGGTTCCATTTTTTCAATGTTAAAAATGTTAAAAAACTTTGTAAACGAGTTTTTATATTAAATTATTTCAAAATGGGTATATAAATATAAATATAAATTTCCAGTGCAAGTGAAAATAAGTGTTTTTTTGCGGCCAACTTTATACACAAAAGGACCAGTAAAATTCGGATTTACTTCGATTTGGCAGCAAAAATCTAAAATCTCAGATCAAAATCTGAAAAGCCAAATCGAGAACGAGGAGCCTAAAAATCGCCAAACTTTAAAGTGAATAGCGTAAATTAGGAAAAATCTCAAATGACAATTTTAAGGAACAAGTGAAAAGTTCGAGTAGCCAAATCAGATATAAATAGCCAGTGATGGTAACACTGCTACTTGTGTATCAGCCGATGGAACACTCCACAAATTTTTTTCCGCTGCCTTTTCGGAGTCATTTCGCTGTCCATTTGGAGACCAACGGAAAATTTCGTTCAGAATAGGTCCGTACTGGGCTTTAGGTAGTGCTGTTCCTTTTGCAGTCAGACGGCTCTAGTATTGGGTATAAATTTATGGCGTTTTCGATTGAAGATCCGAGAGAATTGCCCCGAAATTCAGAATTGCTCTTTTCAATGAAATTCGTTGGAGCACTTTTGTAATAGTGGTAGACACCATACGATAGATTTGGTTTTCTGTTGCTACTTTTTTTTTTGTTTTCTGCAGTAATAAATACAGCCAAATCAATATATTTCAATTTAAGTTTACATTTTGCACGCATAATTGTATATTTTCGGATCACATAGCGAAAAATTTGTTTCTAATAACACAACAAACACTTCAATCTGACATTCTGTTAGTATGGTGAGTTCAGAGCAATTCTCTAAAAATATTCCGGACACTTCTGTCTTGTTAAGAATTGACCTGGAAGTGCACTTTTTTTTCAATGAAACATAGAATACATCGAAAGACCACTTCTAGATTTGCTGTTTTCATAGAAAGGGCAATTATTTTTATCAATCGAAAACGCCATTAATCTTCCGTGTTAGAATTGCGTGATGTTATAAATCCACTATTACGTTTTAGGTCTAAAAAATGTATCAATAGTTTTCTTTGCGATCGAACGTTCTTGTATCAATGATAAGGACAATGAATGTTGACAAATATAAATTTGTTATTTTTGTCTATGTATTCAACATGGCGGATAAGACTGAGTAATCTACCTCATGTACATACGTGCAAAACTCATGCATATTAAATACGAGATGCCCGAAGTTTATAAAAGGTACTAAATAAACGGTTTTTCGATAGTGGACCAGTTTATCGAATCACCATCGAGCTGAGAGGTTGTAATCCTGAGCCACGACAACAACATGGGCCAAGCTGCTGCAGAGTAATAATTGTCAATCACCCTTAAAAAGAATAAACCATAATGGGATGGGGTTACTCTACACTACCTTTACTCATTAAAATGACAAGAGAATTATATAGAGGTTTTACTAGGTATACGTAATTTCCTTCTGAAGCCAAAGATTCAGCCATTGACAAGCGGAACTTTCCGTTGGGTTTTTCATATTATTTTCGATGTTGTCTGTTGATGTGCTCTTTCCAAAGTCTCAGCACTGACGATGAATTGACTAGCGTATTACAGTTGTCGTCTCTGCAGGCTTCTGTTCGGACATTGTATCCTTGGGAAAATAATTGTATCTTCTCTGCAGCTAAATACCGTGCTCTTTCTTTCTCCTTCTAAACAATTTTTCCTTGCGTTTGTTTTTCCTCGCAACGGCCTTGGTTTTGGTCTGCGGTATTCATTGACAGGCCTTTTTTACGTGGACTTTATCGTGCAGGATTGATAGCTTCCTATTATTCCTCGGCTGAGTTAAAAAAACGTGACGTTTCAACTAGACCCTGGTAGGTATTCTTAAGACTAACGTCAACATTTTCTCGACAACTTTCACAAATGGACCTAATTTTTGTACTTTCAAAATAGCGGTTCTTATTAATAGCTGAGTAAATATATTTATGTTACGTTGCGGCCCGAGGTACCACGCAGCTAAAACGCCTTTGTGGCCCCTATTGAAAAAAGGTTGAGTATGGCTGATCTAGAAGAAGGAATAATAAGTACGATCTTTTGCCCTCGAGGCCACGATAAGTGGATAAAGTAAGCGGTAATCAATCTCCAAACTGCGTGTAAAATACAAATGTAACGTTACCATTTGATATCGATACAGATAACGCGCCCCTAAAAACAAAAACATCGACAAAATGCGTGACAGTATTTATATTTATGTTTTTTTTTTTTATTTTTATCACGAGCTTACGCGTGTGCGAACTTCTTTTCACCGCTTTTACAGAGAACTTTAAAAACTGCCAACCACTGGGGGGTAAACATGATCGAATCTTCAAAGCAAGTGCGCACATTGTCATGAATTCTTCCTTTTTTATCACCAACACAAGTAAACATAAATATTTTCGTATTAATTTGTTTTTAACATTCGAAATACGGAACGCGTGACATATATTTTCGGCCTTCAAGCGACATAAACACATACACATGGTAGGTATGCCACTATGAAATCGAAAGAGGCCCGTTTGCCTTAATCGGATCAAGTTACCTAACATCTGCGTAATGAGAACAAAAAATCTAAAAACCGGATTGATTGCGAGATGGGGAGGTTGTAATAATTCCACACCCATATAAGCCTAACTGAGCGACGTCATAAAATACGAATATTGAGAGCGAGACGGGCCCTCTTCGGTTAATGCGCTTCAAATAAACACGATAAACAAAAACACTTGCTCAAGATAATTGCAGCGTAGAGCGTGAGCGTTTGCATTCAAAACAACAATTTTCAATTGCATACTAATGCTGTTGTTGTTGTTGTTTTTGTTGTTGTAATAAAGATAACAAACGGAAAAGAAATAAAAATCGCTGACCCTGAGTGTTCATATAAACAAAACAATAAATATTACGAAAAATGCGAAAACACAAATTTGAAAGATCGAACTGTCTGCATGCAACATACTTGCTGCTTGTTCAAGTTTATTGAACAAAATCTTCAAACTCAATGAATAAAATTAGTTGGTCTCGTATATACATATATAATGTATGTTCATGTGTGGGAGACAGGCCCGCCAATTGTAGCCAATCGTGTTTACGGAAATGAAAACGCAGAGTCTAGCCGTGCTACTGACGCCAACGAAATTTCGCTTTTTGTTTTTAAAAAAACCGGTCATCTCGATGTTAGCCCGGAATAAAGCTTTCATTCTCTTTGTGGCATAAAAATAAGTTGTTGCTCTGGCTCTGTAATCGCGTGGATATTTGTCAAAAGCTCCACAAAGAGAGAGACCGCTTTCATTTTGATTTGACTCGTGCGTTGACACATTTTGTTGATCACGCCACTTTTGATGGAATAGGTATGTTTTGCCGCTCAGTGAATGATTAGTTAATTAGTACCTTATTTAAAGTGCAAATTTAAGTGTACACAAAAGAATTGAAAACTACTCTCTAACGTTTTTCAAACACACATACATATGTACATTTAAAGGATGTAGGTACTTTATAAGTTGATTAATGGAACGCGATTGGGTCAGTAGTTGATTTAAATATATCGGGCTGGAGGCAGCCTTTCGCTAGAATTGTGAACGAGATTATCAAAAACGTCACTTTTGAATTAGAAAGAAAATGTCATTTTCCATTGGAATTTTCAGATTTTTTGTGGACAATGGAACGTGAAATGAGATTAATTTTTGTTTGCATTTGTTTTGGGGAACAAAAAATAGTTGGTGCAACAGGTCCGTAGGGACCCTAGTCCTAGCTTCTCACAACCATTTTTGTGAGTTTTTCCATTCACTTTTGGAACGAATGGAAGTGATCTACTACAATTTTATGCCGAGTCCAAACGGCTATTTAAGAAGCTCTTTCATGACAGTTATAGTCTCGGATGTTTTTCAAACGTTCGCGAGAGGTGGCGCAGTGAAAAAAAAACCTTAAGTTGGAATTTGGGATTCTCCGGTATTCGAATCTGGGACCCCTCGTTTAGTAGTCCAACACACTAAGCCACTGCGCCGACTTTGCGTTGGTGCGTAATTTAAAAGTCTGCTGTTCTTAAATTGTAATTTGTGTTTATAGGAATCAATTCATTTATGTTGATATCTATTCTACTTTTTACAGACTCGTGGTCTAAAAACTTAAATAATAAAACACTTCAAAGATTGACAAATTTGAAATGTTTTGGTGTTAGTGAAATAGGTAGGTGTAAATCTCGCTAAGAAATCGAGATTCGAAAAATTGCTCTGACTGTGTTTTTTGGGGCCAATGGAACATACATTTTGATAGCCAGCTGATTTCAAGAGCACAAAAACTGTCCCAATGGAAAACGACATAAGATTAGGGACGGCCAAAATTTTAGTTAAGTGAGTCTGGCAGCCTAGATCGGCTAATGAAGTTTTTCAACTGACTTTTATGGATCGGTAGCGGACGAGTTTTGTTAAAAATTTCGTGACTGAGTTGTTACTAAGTTGACAGTTCGTTTATGTGGTTGACATAAGAAAAGTGACGTTACCGACCAATCTAGTTTTTGGGTACAGCGTACAGGGTACATCTTGTTCAGTACAATCTAATCGACTTAAGATAACTGGATTTTGAATTTGGCGGAGAAGATGAAGAGAAGTTGCAAATCGCCGTAAGGTAAAAAACTCGACGTTGTTGCATCAGTCACAAATGAAATATTAATCAACGTTCTTGTCCAATATAGGGGAAGAGGAAAGAGATACAATATAATAGCCTTAAATTTATTTATAGGGCTGATTCGTCTAAGTTTTACTTTGTACACAAAAAAAAATGCTCACTACCTTGTTTCGCGTCCGTAGATGTGATGGTGAATTTGTTTGTACAAAATTAAATACATAACTGGAACTAACGTACTTTTGATAAAATCCACAAAAGGTAGGATACGTAGTCCAACGGTCCAGACGAATATCTACTTTCGTTAATTGTGTCAAATTTGAAGACTTTTTAAGAGAATAGAGGACCCGCCTGTATTCGCCCACACTCCAGTGATAGGAATAATATATCCGGACCAGCTCATTAAAGATTGAGTCTTTAAGAACCCCAGTCATCAATATCCGTACTGTGAGGCATGCCGACTTATGCAAATGCTGAGATAAACATCGACAGCCCATTTTAGCAAGCTCATCAGAGATCCCATTTGGCTATGTCGATAAAAAGTATTGCCTGGCGGAAGCCACAGGTACTCATATATGCACCTCAAATTGACGTTGTACCAAGTAATCTTTATTGTTTTAATGTTCATTTCTTTATTTTTTGCAATAAATCATAAAAAAAAACGATGGTGTGTTGTATTTCAATCACACCACCAAGCCTTCGAACTCAAAGTCTCTTTTAAATTTTATTTTTTCTGAAAGCTCCTATGAATCACATTTAAAAAAATATATATATAAAAAAAGCTACATTGTCTAGGTCATATGGATTGTTTGGTGAGTGTAACTTTTGAGGCGCCAAAGTTGAATTATCGTATGATTTTTTTTCGGGGTTTTTCTTACTCGACGTAAAAGACCTTGAGTCTCTACATCCGAATTAATCGTATCTTTTTATTAACATTACTGTATTGCATAAGCTATATACGCTATGCAGTAATATCGTAAGCGAAAATTCGTGGGCACACAGCAAAACTGTGACGTAGCATAAGTTGCGACTACGAAATCCAAGCCGAGTATATTGACCTCGACTGAAGGTGGAGAGCCTGACTTGACAACCGAAATATTAAAATGCACACAAGCAATTGTTTGAAGCAAAAGTTAAAAGAGAATGAGTAACTGTTGGCTGGGAGTAATAATTGACAGGCGAACTTTTATGGCGTTTTCGATTGAAGAAAAGAATTGCCTTTTCTATGAAAAGAGCAAATCTAGAAGTGCTCTTTCGATGTATTCTATGTTTCATTGAAAAAAAAAAGTGCACTTCCAGGTCAATTCTTAACATAACAGAAGTGTCCGGAATATTTTTACAGAATTGCTCTGAACTCACCATACTAACAGAATGTCAGATTGAAGTGTTTGTTGTGTTATTAGAAACAAATTTTTCGCTATGTGATCCGAAAATATAAAATTATGCGTGCAAAATGTAAACTTTAATTGAAATATATTGATTTGGCTGTATTTATTACTGCAGAAAACAAAAAAAAAGTAGCAACAGAAAACCAAATCTATCGTATGGTGTCTACCACTATTACAAAAGTGCTCCAACGAATTTCATTGAAAAGAGCAATTCTGAATTTCGGGGCAATTCTCTCGGATCTTCAATCGAAAACGCCATTAGTATTGCTAAAAGTTCGTCTGTCAACACTCGATAACTATTTATACTTTTCCAGCGAATGGTTTATGTTGATAGAGGTCTATTGGGTACAGTTCCTTCAACAATACGATAGGACATGCTTCCTGAAGCTTGTGCGAGCACTCTGACTAGCCTCCTTTAGCGCTTGTATTTTTTTTTGATATTAAGAAAATATAGCAACTAGTAAGCAATTGGGTTTCGACTTCCTTGTAGCGTTGCAGCTACTAACAGTTGCATTACTATGCATACTTGTTATTCTGTTGTTCTAGAGCTTTTATTTACTGAAATGTACCTCCTAGTAAATGCTGCAGCGAAAAAGCAAAGCCCACTGCCAGATTTGTCTCTATTTTAGGATCGTTATGAGCCCTGACATTGCGAACAACTGGTACACAAAGTATTCCCAACGTACACCTGATAATATGTAATATCCAAAGTAGCAATTACTGCCACTCATCCCCAGTGTTTACTCTCTACTTCTTATTGGTATTTAGCCTGCAATTACACCTTACACTTTAGACCAATAAAAAAAAATGCAAGTAGTTTTTAACGACTCAGGCAAATCAACGAAATTGGAGTAAGTTCAAACCATGAGCCAAACGCAACGATGCGTAGATACACGTTCGCATATGTAATGTGTACATGGTGCAGATACCACACACAAGCGATAGCGATACAATCACACATGAGTATAGCAATAACACTAACACGGAGTCTTTCCGTCACTAGAAAGGTGTAAAAGCTACAAGTTAAATAGAGGTGGATGGAATAAGAAATTGACACAGACCGGTTGTTAAACTTCATCGGGAGAGTACGTTGTGGTGTAATTGTAAACAGTTGCTTCGTGTGGCCGAGTCACTTCGATTGCGTTTTGGACGTATTTGCGGGTTGCTACGAGAGGCAATTAACCCTGGCACTGGCAACATACTTCAAAGGCAACTGTCACTAAATGTAAGGTTAGGTGAGGTCACCAACCAGATGATCGTGATGAGATGGTCGATATGTTATTTTCGGATTTTGGCTACAAGCTTATAACCAGTCTCTTGACATCTATGTCGCAAAAGCTTATCGCATAAAACAAAAATCATGTGACGGCGTCAATTCGATAATCGCTTACAGCGCAGTATGCTGCTCGAGCTAAACTAAATTTTATCTGGTCTCCAACTTTTCTCTCCAAACATCAGCTAAAGTCCTAGCTAAATTTTGACATAGAGTACGCCGTGGATAAGTGTCACAGAAAACAGCTGTTCTTTGAACACATTTCCTTCAAAAATTGATTTCTCTCTTATTTCAACTATGTCTGATTCTAGTTACTTCTCGTCCATGAAATATTTAATTAAAAGAGCTTATCCTTGCATACTTTTCCGCAACAGAACAACAAATACTCAACGATCTGTCACAATTTAGCTTGAGAAAATGTGCCGACCCATTAAATGGGCACGCTAAATTTTGGCAGACACATGAAGTACATTCTGAAACAAAAGTTTGATTATTTAGCTCGAGCTGCGTACCACTCAGCTAATTGGGTTCGCTTAAATTTAGCTCAGCGTACTAAGCTTAAACGATTAAATGTTCGCATAAGGCGAGGCTTCTGTGGTTTCCCATTGGGACAAAAAAATCAATCTTTTTTTTTTATCAAAATCACTTTTCATGTTCCATTGGGCAAAAAAATAATTTTTTTTTGATTCGGATCACTTTTTGCAGATCTCGATCGATCGATCGATATTTTTTTCAGATTTACACATACTACCACGATACACAGCTGTTTGTTTAACGTCATTTTAAGAAGTTTGCTTTTAAAGCAAATGCGCAAAGTAGCCCAAAATAAAGAAATGCATAAATAGCCATTGATATCATTTTGGAGGAATTATTATCTACCTTCTTCGTCTTCCTCGTCATCTGAAACTATGAATCACAAAAACTACTCCATTTGTATCTACAACAGGGGAAACATTTTTCAAGTCGATATCCATATTTGTGATTTTTCCAAAAAAAAAAAACAAATGCAATTTGAACAGCTGATATTGATTATTGCTGTCAAATAATGCACTAGTCCATTTCCAAAAGCAGATCAAATATCGTTGCATGTTCTAAGAGCCGCGTAAAATCTGAGATCTGAAAAAAATATCTGGTGGTCCCAATGGAAAACGACATTAGATGGCCAATCATCGATTGAAGCCAACGATCAATCGTTTGACATTAAATATTCAACAAGAATGCGGAAATAGTCTTCGGAATTAGACTCATTTATTATGAAAAAAATGACAGTGGGTCATGGAACATTTTCGAAAATTGACAACCGGTAGTTTTCATACGGGTCAAAAATACTATTTGCAATTGAACGAAGCTATGTTAAAACAGAAAAGGCAGTTCCAGCTTAGGTTTGATAGATCGTGTGGTAACATTTCGTAAGCCTCTTTTGAGGTTGGTACTCTACCATCCAGGAAACAATAACACCGCTGATCCAGTGTTAAGATTGCTGCCGGATCGAATGTAATGTTGAGCGACAATCGAACAATAACTATATACAGGACCTTACCAAAACCTGTTTTAGTTTCAAGCAGATTTGCAACTAGTCTCTGGTTTTTTGTCAAAGGACAAATGATTTTTTTCTTTTCATTTACTTTTAATTTTATTCTCCTACGACATCTAAATTATTCTCGAAAGCAGGAACACATTTAAATTGCAATACAATAGGTAATTAACTAAAAATTGCATTTCCGTTCCATTTTTTTAGTTAAAACACATCCAATAATTGCTAGAAATAAATGTATAATCTTTTTTGCACTACTGTACGCGGTCAAAGTAAACAGATAGGTATAGGTATTTGTGTTACAAACAAAATATGAGCGTGCTGCCTTATTTGCATAGAAAAATATGGATCACCAGTTAAGCGAATGCAAATTATGTTTGCTATTCCTTAACAAAATTCTTGTGTGTCTAAATCTACGTGCGGCGATAGCTATTCGCTTCGCTGGAACTGGAGTTGTATAGTAGCTATCCAATTCGATTGGTCTTACATAACGTGACGACGAGAAACGATTCGAAATTGCAGGTAAATTCCAACCCAACTGAAGTATTCTGAATTGAACGTCGTTACCCACTTTGGGCACCTGTAACAATAATTGCCATGACAATTTCAACCATCAACTATTGTTCATCGAATGTTGAACCGTCACGCTTGGCACAACGAGGCTGGAAAAATTACCATAGCCCATAGAGGAGACTACGCGTATGTGTTGGGTGGATGAATGGAAATTAAACTCGCATCCCATTTCGAAACAAAGAGAGCAATGTGGACTGCGGATGATATGGCGATTCTTTATAATGGTGATTCATTCGACTTTTGCAATGTACCAATATCCTTTGCACAACAAAATCGATATTGTGCCTCCCATACTGTCGGCAATCGATATTCATGCGGTTGTCATGAGTGTTGGGCGTATGCAAACACTGTTCCTATGCGACATCCAAAAACCGGAAGTAAATATAAAAATTAAATATGCAATAAAATGATTTTCTTATGCCACCAGGACGAGTTCAGATGAAAATTAGCTTCCGTTGCAAGCAAAACCGGAACCCAGACCCAAATGGAATATGAAAACCAACTCAAGACCAAAAACAACAATAGCAGGGTCGTAAATTATCGATTTCCATTTGCTTGTGCTGTACGGCTATTTGTTCCCATTTTTTTCCTAATTGGTTACCGATCTTTACACCTTTATTTACATATATCTTTAGTTATTATTATTAGTATGAAATATGGTACAACAAAGAGACAATAAAAAACATGTTAATCCACTTTCGGCGTTAGTACAATTAATTATAATTTGGATATAAAATGCCCACAACTACGAAAATCCAAGATTTATTGCATGGTTTACTCACCAATTGCTCAGTGGAATGCACGGGAATTTTGTTAGCAAAACAGTTTTTATAGTCTTTTGGGCAATTTCACGGAATGAATTTTATCTGTTTCTTTTGAGTGTAATCAATTATATTTTCATTTGGAAAGCAGAACTCAAAAAAATAAAGATTCACCTGCACCGAACACTGACTGCACCACTGACGTTAGATTAGAAGAACAACGACCGAACGACGATGACGATTTTCCATTTCTTTTGGATCTGTTTTTCTCTTGCTCTATGCTCGACTCATGAAAAGAGATGATATGAGAGCCCTTTGGTCACATTAACATGGAGTGGAGTGAGATGAATAGATACGTGGTATGGCAAAAGAAAGTTAGAAAGTGCCAGAGACCAGAGAGGGTCAAATGTGGATAATATGTTTTCCTGTTTTTATGCAAACAAAATGTTTTTTTGCCCTTGTCAGTTAAACGCCAAAAAGCAGGGTGAGCAACTGCAAAAGTGGAAAGGCATGGACATATAGGGTGCCGCTTCGATTTTGTGTTACACATAATAATAATTAATTATAAAGCAAGATGATTGGAGGCCTGCAATTAGCAACATGTTAATGTTTTGTAGCTCACAAGTATTCAAATTACAAACGCAACAATGTAAACAATTGCGTTTTTTGGGAGGATAGACGTACGAAAGATATCTATCTCTTATAATTAATTCATCTCTGACATTGGTGAACTACTTTACCACGTTTAAGCGATTCAGTTTTTCGCGGGTCAAGCATCGGTATGAGTTTTAAGTATGGGTTACACATCACACTACAGAAAACCTATGATTTTAACTGAGACACCCTCAATAGTGTTTCGCGAGTCCCATCCTTCCACAGATGGGCTATCTTTTTTATTCGAACGTCAAAAAAAATTGTAGTATAAAAAAGCCGATTAATAATGGCCAGAGTAGCGCCTTGTTCAAATATTCTTCAAAAGCGCACAATTCCCATTATTTTAACTTATCAGCTTTTACCAAATATGTATACCTACATTATGTTAACATGATTTTTATGCTTTTTTGTTTTACCACTTTATTATAAACTTTTCAATACATTCCTTATTTGACACTTACGTTGTCGCGACCCATAAACTAAGTATTAATAAAATAATAATAATTAATTGTTAGTTTATGTTGCGAAATACCCTAAAGTAGGTCTGTTATGGTGCAATTTTGGCATTTTTTAAGCTAAATCTATCATATTTTAACTTTAAACTGCATATAAGTATAAATAAAATATTCTTTATGCAATCTGGCATATTTTAAATTTTTAACATAAAAACCCATCATAAGAAATATTTTCGTGGTATATTTTGCTGTATAAATAACGAACGCATCCATCAACATTTTCTGTATGTAGTATTACTGAAGATTTGTATGACAATTTGTCAATTTGAATTATCAGCTATCTAATTGTTAAACCTAAAAACAAAAATTTAAGCAAAGTCAACTGCCCGTGAGCCGTGAATTGCTGCTCTATTTAATTTAAGTTTCTTCCTAAATGGACAGGCAAATATATCTGTATATTTATGGCTTATTGTATTTTTTAACTTTTTTGTTTGACAAAGCCGTTGTTTTAAAGTTTAGCGTATTTTGTTTCATTCCTCCATATAATTTAGCATAATTATTCCGTTAGAAAATTTCTGGCAACACTGACGGTCTGTTCCCTTACTTTGTGCAATATTGCAAAAAATTTTCTCTCATTCCGAGAGAATTCGCTCTCCGAATCCGAAATGAAAACTTGTCGTTGTCAAAAAGACAAGGAACGCGTTGAACTTGAACCACAAATTTGAAAAATATAATTTTTTCCTAGGCCGGAACTAGCATTTAAAAGTTTTCACAACAATCTGTCATCTTTTACCTAATAACCAACTAGTCCAAAGAAATTTCTTGGGCCAATATTTGCAGGATTTTTATGGAGGAAAAATGTTTGGATTTGTGGCTCTCTTCTGTCCAACTTTTGCGACATACTAACAAAAGTCTATGTGTATCTTATCACACTATTATTATTTATTAAGTTTAAAAAGTGGTGGGACTTTTAATTCCTTTTAATTTATATTCTTTATAATCTCGCATTCGACGAAGTAGTGTAAGTGGGGATATAGCTCAGTGGTAGAGCATTCGACTGCAGATCGAGAGGTCCCCGGTTCAAACCCGGGTGTCCCCTTTGTAAATCTTTTTCCTTGTTGCACCAGTAATTTTTTTTTCATGTGTACACTAATCAAGAATCGACATGAATAAGTTTTTTGACCCAAAAATAACTTACGTCATCGCCATATTTATAGATATCACATGCAGTGCTCAGTGCACATCTTCCCATATCTGTTTAAGGAAAATAAAAACACTCAAATGAGAAAAACGCAAATTTACATTTTATTTGTTTAATAACATTTAACATTCAAAGAGCGATATAAATTCAATTAAAGGGAAAAAAACTGTTTAGCCAGTAAACACTATGAGACACAATAGCGTACTCATGAGCAAGACTGCATATTTACTGAATAAAAACGATGTATATGAAAAGAAGTAGAATGACGGCAAACACAATTGCGAGATTTCTTTTGAGCTTGTACTTGCGGTCCAGGGCCAAGAGGAAATCCCTGAACGAATCGGCAACGGAGCTCTGCTGCGTGGTGCTGCGTCGTCCCATGATGGACGACTGGTACCGTTGAGTGTCACGTTGGATTGGAATGTTTCGCGGCGAGTCTACTCCTTTTCCCAGTGGTTCCGTCTTGAGGCGCTCCAATTTCCTGGCAAAGTCACTGAGGTAGGGGGTCTCAGATTCATTTTCATCGTCTTCTTCGTCACCATAAACGTTAGTGTACTTCGATGGCAGATCAGTTGCAAGACCATAGCCTCCAGTAGTGATGCGACGAGTGGTAGTTGATGACTGGGAGGCGTTTGTTGAATACCCCGAACCCAGGGAGCCGTAACGTGGTAGTGACGGCTTGTATAACGGCTCTGGTTCGATAGAGGTCTTATTCACAGTGACAGTGCGGTACGTCGAGGTACGATCTGGTTCTACTAACACTTTCCGCTGCGACAATCCATAAGTTGTCTCCTGGGGTTTGTGAGTTTGTGCTACTGGGCGACTGATGGGATCATAGGTACTGGCATACTTTGCAGCAAAATCACTATCCGACTCCGATTCGGTTTCGTTAACAATAGATGGAGTAGCAACCGATTCCTGACTATATGATGTGGTCACAACGCCTGTCTTTGAGAGTGAAACTGAGCGTCGACTTCTGGGTATTACGATTTCCTTGGCTTGCCGTTCGCTTCGCTCGGCTGCTTCTAACAAAATCACATCATCTTCGTCTTCGTCGTCGTCGTCCTCATCCTCCTCCTCGAGAACAATTGCGGTTTTGCGCTTTTGTGACACCGGAATATCAACTGGAGCATCATAGTCTGGCTGCGAACGCACTGAACGCCTCCTATCGCTGACTGGTGCCGTTGCAGTTGGCAAAGTATCGTCATCTACGGTGGAAGTTACACTTGTCGCTGCAATTGTGCGGCGGTTGATGCGACTGGGTTGGCGCTTCGCAGCTTCCTCTTCTTGAGCATTCCCTGTTTCAACAGGTGATGGGATTTTGGTAGCGTGAATGGTTTCACGACGACTCTTCTTTTTGTCCGCCGTTTCACCGGTTATAGCAGCTCGTAATTTTCGTATTAGTAATTTGCGACTGGTATCTGTAATGGGTACATTTGGCAGACCATATTCCAAACACTTTTTGCGTAGTGACGCATTATCGAGAGCTTCTAAATTGTCGTCCGACATTTAATAGTAGTTTCAGTCACGAACGAACGCAGAAATACACTAAAAATACCTAAATTTAGTAACAAAGAATGCACTAATGTCAGATGTATACTTGCATTGGTAGATAAGAAAACAAAATCTCAATTGACACGTCTAATAATAATTTTTTTTTATGATTCCAAATGAAAAAGTCGGACTTTTCGTTACGAATGGATATTTTAAACTTGTTTCCAGGCAGCCGGCGCTCTTTTGAATTTCGCATAAGAATGAAAGAGACACGACGATGATGCTACAAAATTCTGACAATTTACGTTTACTTCCAATGGATTCCACGACCCACAAAATGTTGGACTCCCGGTGATTCGGTAGGTATGTTAGATTGAGAAATTCTTTAAAGCCTTGTATGTTGATATTGTTTTCCGCAGTGCGTTCGGTCTCTCAACCATGGAATTTTTCATCAGTGTTTTTTTTTTTTTGTTCTGATTAAAATGATTTTAGTTGTACCGATTTTGCTCTGACTTTAATATAAATAAAGTGGAAGAATGTGTCGCACAAAACTTTCTCGTTCATCAAACGTTTGTTTTGGTTTTTTTTTCTACTCTATTAGGTAGGTAGGTAAAAATATCAGAAGTGATACAAGTAAAAAAATACCGGTTGGTTAAATCGTTGGAGCAGTTTTAAAAAAAATCAAACGAGGCGGAAAAAATTCCAAGCTTGCATTGGCATGAGCAAAAATAACCTCCCTATCCTAACCGGCTTCCTAACGGGACGTTGTGGAGTCAAGGAACGCCTCAGGACACTGGGTGTATCTGAAAAAGGTCTCTGCCTATTCTGCGGTGATTCCAATGAAATCCCAGAACACGTACTGGGGTCAAATAGACCATTGACCGACAAAAGACTGAAATACTTGGAAAGCACCAGTTATCTGATGAGGAAATACTGCCACTGGGGCCAGCTCTCAACCTTAAATTCTTAAAGGAAACTGGACTAGAGGGAGTGCTATAACACGGATTTCTTTCGCCAAGGAGAAACGAGAGTACAAGAACCTCCAAAATGATTCCGAAATGAATTAAAATGTGAGGGGAACTCTTATGAGGCGTAAGCAGGGGGTACAATAGATTAAATGGTCGCAGTAAAAAAACTCCTTTCACATAATAAAAATAATAATACGATAATAAGAGGGTATCCTATAGACGCACATAAGTATACATCAACAACAAAAGATATCCAAATACAATCGAATTAAGCCTTAAAGTTCTTTGAAAAAATGGCGATTTTTATTCCATTCTGAAATGTGAACAAATAACCCACTGTTGATGTACATGTTATTTACAAACAAAAAATTGCACATTTTACTCTTTTACATAAGTAACTGGATCCAATTTAATGTATTAAGACAAGTTTTGAAATAATTAAAATAATGAAATTTGAATTTCGCACTTTTTTGCGGCGAAGTTGTGCAGTTTATTCACAATCTACAAAATTATAACGCGTTCCACAAGCGAGCGAATACAAAATTCGTTCCAACTTACCCCAAAATTGAAATACCGCTGCAATAGAGTGTTTCGCGAAGCCCATCCTTTCACGGATAGGATATCTTTTTGGTACAAACGTGAACAAAAAAGTGATAAAAAAGCTGGACAGAGAGACAAACAAAGCTGCAGAGCTGGAGGATGGAAGACGTTGACGCCGAGGAATACTACGACGTGGCACAAACGCAATTCGACGTAGTCCGACCCGAATCAAACCAGGGGGAGAATTCACCTCCTATAAAGAGATTATCTTATATAATGTAATAATTATGTCGTACAAAGTACGAATTTATTCGTGAAGGGATACGTCGACTGAAAGTAAAAAACAAATTTGCAGATTGTAGCAAAAAGTTTTTACCTATCTTTTTAACATTAACCATTGTTTTATTGGAGATTCTTATTTTCGGTGAAGAAACTTATTTATCAGGGAGTTTGAGAGAGGGTTTAGTTTCAGCCATTGATGCCAACCAAGGCTTTTTCATGCCTTTTAGGCATTATTTCAATAGCTAAGGCTTTAGGCTTGTTTTTTTCCAAAAAGTAATTTTTTTTATTTCAAATATTGTTCTAGTTTTTTTTTTTGATTCAACATACTGACTTCTTATTTTTTTAATATATGATTTCAATGACCAAGACTATCTGCTGGACTCAAACTATGTTTGTTTTGTTCAATACTTTGTGCCTACCTATTAAGAATTTCTTCTGTTATTCATAATTTTAGTTATTTTTTGGAAATAAAAATTGTTATTGTTTATAATTTCATATTTGTGTTTAATTTCTGATTTATTGCTCCAGTTTACCTAAAAAATTTATTTTAGTCATTATTTTATTGAAAAAGGCATCTATTTTTCTCAAGTAAGGCATTTTTTCGTCCAAATTGGTTGGCAACGCTGGTTGCAGCCAAATATGTACCTGCGATCTTGAATCTGACCAAATATGTGAGTTGCTTCCCCTCATATTTTCGCCTGAGGAAATACTGAAAATTGTTTGGAAAAGTAAGTATCAGGTATGAACCGTATTTTTTAGTTCAACTCAATTTCAATATCAATTTGGTGCATACATTTATGCAAATTTGAGTTTGCTGGGCTTAAAAACCACTTGCATTATTGTATTCCAACGAAAAGAATTAGAAAACTTTTGTATTTTACTAAAATTAATTTATTATTTTAACGCTCAGGCCGATTAAGAGGGTATTAAAATTCGCTCCTATGACGACATGCGCCAGCCAGCCAACAATCGGGAATTTCAAGAAAGCTATCTGGCAAGTGAATAGCTGTAAATAGCACTTAAAGTCGTATATTCTTATCATACCTAAGTATTTCTGTTGATAGTTATTCGAAAACCTGGTAGGTAGTCCATTTTAAGTGCCGCCGACCCTTAACGCAATTATCTACATTTACCTTTCAATACATATTTACAGCGATAGTTTTCCTATGAATGCGCTTTCTGTTTACGCTTCTTTAATAACTGCTTCGTATTTGTCTAAATAATGTTATCAGTTTCTTTACCAGTTTCTTAGATATTCCATAGCCATAGTCCATAGATACTGTTCGATTGTTCGAGAAGCATCTAGATTTGCACTCAGTCTGAAAGTGTGCATAAACAAACACAAAAAAAAGTTTGCTTTGAAATAAGAATTCAAAATTGTGTAAGTGGAAATGCTTAAAGAAATGCAGCAGCTACATACGGTTGGGGATGAATCGCAATATACCCTATTTATTTTAGTTTCACATTTATTATCAGTTTATTTCCCATAACTGGAGTCAGATTCTGTATGGCAAAAACGTTGACCAGTTTTCCTGTGCACAAATGATTTTCTCTAAGTTGCAGAAGTTTCGTCTTACAGAATGCCGACTCTGGTTAATTTGGTTCCAAAAATAAGTTTATTTTTCTTAATGATTCACACTTATAATTATAATAAATGTCCAAGGGATGTTTTTATTGAGGCGGGCCATGTAAGTGGCATAAGTCTCAAACAATTATTTCAAATTAAAAGTATATATTTGTCCAAAATTCCCAAAGGGTAAGGTACCTATGGCACAAACTAGAGGCAACCATATTGAGACTAAAACCCACAACCTTATCAATTTTACAGTAGTTATTTGCCTACAATACAAATTTTACACTCTCGTAAAAAGCCTAGGTGGGCACCTCATCTTTGCACATTTATTTATGACTCAGACTCAGAGATAAGGAATTTGAAAGAAATTGCGGACTGCGACATAAAATTAGTGGACCAGACCTTAGGCAAGAGGACAGCGAGTTGAGGGTTTCAGCAATCTTGCTTCTGCCCCAAACGATGCGTTGGGTTAAATTCATTTCATGCACATGTTGCCGAGATTGTCTCAATAAAGCAAATTTTCGCGTCAAAATTATTAATTTTGTAACGTTTCGCCGTACTTCTGCATGGAGTGGCCGATGTACACAAAACCTCATCCAAAAAGTCGAATACCAGTTTTGAATTAACATTATATATTATTTACATTGCGTTACCTCTTACAAATTATCTTTAACATACCCTATCACAAATGAACACGTTTCACATTCGCTTTGATTATAAGCCCAGCGCCCAGCTCGTAGTAGGTAGATATAACAATTAGTGATGCAAAAGGTGTTGCAGTAAAATTAAGTATCGCCAGAAAAGTGTAGCAGATAATGGGGACGTTCAAGTATCTAGTTTAGTAAGTCTGACAGCTCTCTCACTAGATGAAACTCGACTCTGATTGGGAGAAATCGGTCGTGAGAGCAGGTGTTTCAGTTGACGTTTATGGAGGGGTAGCCGACGAATCTAGTCGAGAAATTCGTGACTGAGTACTAGGTTGACAGTTCTCATATGTGGCTGACGTAGAAAACGTGACGTTTCCGACCAATCTAGTTTTTGCGTTCAGGTTACATCTCATCCAGACCAATCTAGTCGACTTAAGATGACTAGGTTCTTGAATGCGGCCAATATAACGAAGCACAAAAATATAGTTAAGTGTAATAAGGCTTTGAAACAATTGATACAGGCAGGTCTATAGGTTAAACATTTGGGTTGTACCTTGACTTAAAGGATTGGCGTAGAGTTTCGAGGTATAATTAAATTTCTTTACATACTGATGGTTCGAAAACTAGTTACAGCACGGGGTCAGGCATATACATACTCCCTAGAGTTCGATTTATAGCATATAGAGTTACAGCATACAGGCAGTGTCCAGTGTGTTCCACCTAGATTAACTGTTCACAGGGGTCCGCTATTGTGGTTATCTATTCTTTTGTGCTGAACTTACAACCCTGGGTTTTAAATTTCATCATGGTGGTTAATCGGCGGATTATATATAATATAGTATTTTTAAAATCACAGACGGACAGTCCCAGCATAAATATAAAAGATAAAAGTACGGGCTGCTCTTGATTGGAACCAACAACATTAAGGCCGAAATCCATAGCAAAAATTACACATAGCTTAACCGCCAGCTTCCTACCACTTTTTTACCTCAAATAATAAAACATCGCTTTTTAAAAACGCAAAATTCTTTCCAACCCCGAATAAATGACTATTATAGTGTTCACAACGAACTGTCAAAATTATTAGGTAGCAGCTAGCAGTGCTCTTTTTATTCTACATCCATATCCATACCAATTAACTCTGCATTGATTTTTGCTCTCAGCTGGCGGTCTATTTATTAATAGTTTGAGTGTGGAAAAATCAGAGAGTATGTGGTAGGTGACATGTTGAACAATTGTAGATACCTAATTTGTTACATTAGTAACAAATTCACATCTCTGATGTTACAATGTGTGTATTTTTCATCTTGCGTTTCTCTTCATTTCACATTTGCAATGTTTAGTTTTCAATTTCAAGTGCCTCCAACCAATCCAATTCGAACCTCACATTCCGAATCCATTCAACCTACAGCGTTGCCAGACGGTTGACAAATCTGAAAAAGAAACCCAAATTTGTTTTTGTTTTTGTTTTTTTTTTTAAATTATATATTTGAAAGCTAAAAGTAAATTCAAGGCTAAATGCATTTATTTTAATTTGTGTAGGAATTGAAGAGGTACGTATTTCAAGAATTAAAAAGATTGTTCTTGAAGTTGACATACGAGACTTCAAGATTTCATAAGAAAAACTTTGACAATAAGTAAAAATAATCAACTTTCAGAAAAAAGTCGTAAAATATAGTTGTCGTTGTCTTAATTTTTTTGTACATCTTCTCGGATGTGAACATTTTGATCATTTAACCGGAAGGGGTAAAATTGATATCCCGATCCAGGAACATTCACAAATTATTGGTTTGGCAAGAGACAAAATTCAAAGAAAGTCTCTCGCTTTATTGCTTCCTTCCTGGAATAGTGTGTGATGCATGCAGCTTTAGACAGGGTTTTATTAATACACTGGCACCATTGAATATTGGAATGCGTTATAATGGAATTGGCATAAATGGAACATACATTGATTTGGTTTCCTGGTGTTGCGTTGCTTTACCTATAGCTTTTAATGTTCACTTACGATACTTTTTAGTAGGAAAACAAGTTAATTGAACGCAACAAACATCCGAGAGTATAACTGTCATGAAGAAGCCTCTCAATTAGCCGTTTGGACTCGGCATAAAATTGTAGATCCCTTCCATTCGTCCCAAAAATGAAAAACTCACACAAACGAATGGTTGTGAGAAGCTAGGCCTAGGGTCCCTCAGACCTGTTGCGCCAACTATATATATATATGAACGCAACTACAAAAAAAAACCCCATAATTTCACCCCTCAGATTTCCCCCCTTGTCGGTCACAAAAACCCTTAGATCTGGGGGAAAACCCCCAAACTGGCAACGCTGTCCACGTACCACGTAAGCACGTACTACCTCTACCGCTACGTCCATATGAAAGTTGATTTGTATACACTTGCTTCGTTGTTCATATCAGTTGACACCATAAACTAAGTATTAAATAGACCGTCAGCTCCCGCGCACCTACCCGATTCCCCCCGCAAATTTTTAAAATAAAATTCTCTCTTAAATTTCCTATCTGTGAATACGTGTGAAACAGCAAAAAAAATAATTTTTAAAAGGTGGGAGGAGTAATAAAATACTGACACTCAGCAGTGTTCCTGCATTGTGGTATCTCTACCTTTTTGTGGAAATTTAAATTTTTGAAAAACTTTCCTGCGTAAAAGGGAAAAATGTCTTAATTGTTGGACTATCAATAATCTGTCAGAAAAACAGTCGAACTACATTTCACTATGAATATCAACCCACTAAATGTATATAAAAAAGAGATTTGCCTTAAGCAAAAATTTCAATTATCAAAAAATTATCATTATAATGTTAGCAAACTGCGATTTTTATACTGAAGATTAATTTAATATGATTTTCTCTTAGAACAATACAAATTTTACTTCTAAAAGTATGTATTTTCCATAAAAAATCTAAGGGAATTTGAGTTTAGTGAAAAGGGAAAAATTAACACACTTCTTGTGAAAAATAAAGTGAGCGTGCTGAGAACACTGACTGAGAGTTATTGTATTTGGTGAGTTTCTGTCAGCTGGTGGATGAGTTCTGAGAGTTTAAGTTCGTTGTTTTATTTCACCACGAAAACATGTAGATATTCTACAAAATGTATAATAGCGAATGTAAACAACATAAATAAACAAATGAATGATGTATGAAATAAAATAAGATATTTTTGTTCCTATAATTATTGTGTCTGTTTTCGTTTGCTGTTTTTGGCGAAAAATGATTTCACCGTGAATGTCCACAGAAAAACGGCAAAGAATTTAAAGAGAAGAATTGATTACGACTATTAAGATTTGAAATAGTATGAGTTTTTAGTTATAATCTTTTCATGAAGATTCCGTTCATTAGGAGATTTGGAACAATTGACACAATTAATGAAATTACATTTGAAATCAATTGCGTCAGCCGAGAATATGAATAATGTTCATTTATAATAAAAATAAAAAGTCTAGTAGACACAATCAACGAAAATTTATTTTCTTTAAAATTTACGGGAAAGGACGAAACTCAAAATGTATTTAAGCAAAATTGGAAATAAACATGTTTTGTACCTTGATATGTCTCACGCATTTAAGTTTTGCTGCTTACAATTTATTTGCTTTTAATATATACGATTCATAAACATTAGTAATCAAATATTTTTTTATATTAATAAGCGTTTTTTTTTTTATTTTTGTCAATGATTCATATAGTTTATCGATTTCGATTTTTTACGACAAAGATGAAAACATCCCGTACTATATAGATTATCTAGGTAAAATGAAAGAAATCTTAATGCGTATACCTACCTAACCGATGCGTTTTCATAGAATTTGGTACTAAATTCACCACACCATACCCACCGTTTTCTTAACACGTCCCGATAACGGGCAGTTATTTGAATTATTTGAATTTATTTCAATGTTACCACAAAATGAACTGTCAGGCAACTGTCAGGTTCCTATGTGCGAGAGTATGTGTGCGGCTAATCTACTTTAACATGGCACACATACTTTGCCACATAGAAACACGGAAAACAGCTTGTAGGCAAATTCTCTTAAGTTGCAAGAGCTGACGGTCTATTTAATACTTAGTTTATGGTTGACACCCAACTTTCAGATAGACTAAACGTTTCCTCTTAATGTTACATTTTTGTGTCGTACCCTTACGAGTATTATTGTAGTTGTTCACAAATATTTCAACAATGTCTTCAAGCAGTATTAATAGTGCGTACACAAGAACGGTAAGCCAAAACAAATATTTCATATTATGATATTATGTATTTGTATTGCTACTGCGTGCTCTCGATAAGTATATGTATCTGTTTATGAAATGAATGCAGAAAGCATAATATATCATATGACCCATTGATGGTTGTTTTATAATAATAAAAAGTATTTCTGTCGCCCGGCCCGGCCCCATCCGTAGATGAATGGATGTGAAATAAATAAAAGTATTTTTTATTTGTTGATGGTGCTGCTATTGAATATTTTGTGTTAGAAATTTCTAAATAAAAGTGAATAAAGAAGTTTCTTTCGTGTGACACGACGGTTTAGTCAAATATAACTTGTACATACTGTATACGATGAAACTACAGATATCTGAAGTGATAGTGAACGATAATATATTTACAATAATTACCTACGTTGTAAATAAACGGGAGTAGAGTGGCTGGAAACAGTGATACCAGACCTTAGAAGCAGGCATTCCCACGGTTATACCCAAAAAATCCCTTTTATCCCTCGCCAAAATATAAAAAAATCCCACATTTATCCAACGAAATATTAAATTAAAAAAAACATGTAGGTATTTCATTAAATTCAGTCTTTTTATTATTAACAAATACAAGTTACATTATACATTGACTATGAAAGCTAACAAAAATAAATACATATTAAGATATGTTTGATCGTAGGTTGACTAATTTTTTTATTCTTATGAAATTAGCAATTAGGAACAAAAATTGAACAAAAATCCCTTTTTTTCTAATATCAGGTTTAAAAAATCCCTTTGACCCTGTTAGCTTAATTTAAATGAGAAAATCCCACAAAAACGGGTAAATCCCACTATCTGGTATCACTGTGTTAAAAATCATAATTTGAAACATAACTTACTTTTGTCCAAAATTTTCTTGATTTTTTTCGATTTTAAGCTATTTTAGGTTTTTGTAATTCCTCTTTCAACACTATTATTTTGCGTCAACAAACAGCTGTTTTGTCAGCCACTTCAAAATTGGCAGCTAATGACTTTTGAAATCACTTCAACTCGGTGGGAACGGCTTTAAAAGGTTTCCGTAAAAGTTCATCGAAACCTCGCGATTTCAGTTTGGTGGCATCATGGAATAATACTAAAATAGAAATGTTGGTACATCAATTCACGACGACAAGTGTCAAATTGTTGTTTTCTTTTGAAATTTCATCTCAATAGTATATGTGTGCGATGACCGATGAGTTGAGATTTTCACCACAGATATGTCAGTTTATGAAACAGTTTAAGGAAATAAAAAGAGAAGGAAAATGAACGCATTCAGATCTTTTGAACGATTTTTTTCTAATCAAGAAAATATTTAATTTGATCGTAGGTTGACTAATTTTTTTATTCTTGAGGAAATTAGCAATTAGGAACAAATATTTACCAAAAAGTAAAATCCCCTTTTTTTGTACTATGAGGTTTGAAAAATTGCTTTGACCCTTTTAGCTTATTTTGAGTGCAAAAGCAAAAAAGGATAAATCCCCCGATCTGGTATCACTGGCTGGAAACTGCTAGAAAGATTAGCGACATTTGACAGCCGTTTCACACCGCACTCCATAACATTGGCATTTTAGATCGATTTCGTGCGAAAGTATTATAATTCGGCTTCCCATTTATGACATTTTTTTTCCAGATCTCAGATTTGTCGTTGCACCTTGCACATGGAACATAAATAAAATGAGATTGATCTGTTTTTGTTGTTATTGTATTCGTGCACACTTGACAGTGACATCAGCTGTACGTGTATAGTGAGCGTCTTACGCATGTGTGTCGGCTTCATCTGCTTGCGATTCAAAAATTTTTTTTTTTACTAAACGCGGATGAGAACATAGGTACATACATTAGGTTTGTTCCTTTACTTTTGTAATGAGAAAGTAAGAATGGAAAAGACGTGCAAAATGGCAAAGGTTGCGATAAGTTCTCTCTCAGAAGGCGTTTTTTTTTTAGTTCAGAGCAGAACCTGAACTGTTATACAAGAAGTTCGTGTTTATGTTTTAGCTCGGAAACATCAGAGCTCAGATTTGTGTTAATTTTTTCGTTCAGAGCATGACCAGAGCGCGCTCTATGAGCTCAGAATAAATTGACTGAGCAGGCTGAGTGAAAAGCTGATTACACACTTTTTACAGTCACATTTGACAGAAAAAAAGAACAGGATAAACAAAAGGCGTTTTTGTTTTTTAGTTCAGAGCTGAGCACGGTTCAGAGCGCGCTCATAAACCTCGAGCTCTGTATACAATGGTCGTATGCATAAATGCTTAGACATCAAATTTCACGAGTACCTGGTAGCTGGTACTTCCGCGTTCCGCCTTGTTTTTCCTCGACGCTAAGAATCGTTTTATTTCCGCTTCGGTTTCTTTTTCCCTTTTGGAACTCCGGGGACTTCTCTCTGATTTCATCTATTTCAGATTCAGGTACTCCTCTTCGGGGACGGGGTACCCAAGCGCATCCGCGCTTACTTTTCCGCAACACAAAAACACAACAGGACATGGTCTGTCAAAACTCAGCTTGAGAACATTTTGCGAACCAATGGGTTCGCTAAATTTTGACAGACACATGAAGTATATTCTGGAACAAAAATTTCATATTCTTGCCAATTTTGTACATTTGACATATGTATTTATCAGCAGAGACAATACTGAGACCACCAACTCCGGCCGATTTCCCGTTACTTAGCCTACAAGCTATATTTTTATGGAGTGTTCACGTTTGGTGCGCTAGTATTCTTACATAGAAAATCGTATTGACAAATGTCACGAAACTTCAAAAATTCTGCTCACCAACACACTCCCGCTGTGGGCAAAGTTGCTGGCAGAGTTCATAGAATTTTATCCGTTTAATTTGAAATTGTTCGTTACGTGTGGATAATATTTTTTTTTAGTAATAAGTGCACATTTGCTTAAAATGTTTATGAAAAATTAACAATGTAGATTGGTTGAGGGAAAATGAAATGAATGAGCAAATTTTCTTCATTATTTAAGAAAAATTTACACACGAAATCGAAGCTAATGATTTCCAAAAGCGGAAAATACACAACCATGTTTGTCCTAATATGTTTCTAGTATATAGAACATCAACTTTAGATAATTTTACTAACCAACCAAATCAAATTATTCGCCTTTTAACAATTTATATTAAATAACCAATGGCGTTCAGTAATACAAAAATGTGGTATTCCCGAACTCTTTCACATTTCCCCACGGTTTCCGAGGTTGGCAGCATTTATTTTTGCATTTTTTGTATGTTTTTGCGTGTCACACGGATTCTTTATTGACATAACACCGATAGGAAAAAAAAAAATGGCGAATTTGAAAAAAAAACTGAGGGGGTCAGCGGCAAGAGGATTGTGAGTTGGGGGTCTCAGTATGGTTTGTCTATGTTTATCGGTAGGTACTTGCCGGTTGAAATTCTCTGAGCTGTTTCGAGCCAAAATAGGAACTGATCGTTACTGGTTATTTTGCTAATTTTCCCTTTTCCTGTCATTTTTGATGAGAACGTATAAAGATTGCGTTGCGATCGATTTATATCGATTGAGTTCGATTTAAGCCGCGTACCAATGCGAATTAACCTATTACCTACATATCTATAGATATTTCTGTTTTTTTTTTTGTTTCAGTCGGATGAAGTTTACCAAGTGATTTGCCGCGCGATTAACATTGACAGCGATAGAGAACAATACACCAAAGCGTATGATTTTGTAAGACACAAGGTCTTTGATGGTCTAAAGGAAGATAGATATTTCAAGGCTCTAAGCTGTGGTATGAAATTGTGCGGTATGTTATTATTAAATTAACCTGACTGAAGAATATCACAATTATTCAGAATGTGTGGGGGTGCAAATAAAGTGGGAGTTTCTGATTGTGTAAGCTCCAAGTTGTTGGAATTATTTTAAGGTATTGAATATTTTGAAAAAAAGAAGAAGTGGGTAATATTTGCTAAAAAAAGGTTTTCGTCACGGTTATTGCATTTTTATTGGAAGTGGGGCATTGAGATTATTACAAAAATATATTATAGATGTAGATCGGGGTTTGGGTAGTCAATTTTGAGAAATACAGTCGAACTTCGATAACTCGAACCATCACTTGCCACAAAAAAAATCGAGTTATCAAGTAAAATACAAAATTGTTATAAATATGTACACATGTAACTCTGTGTTTTATTTTGTCTTCCTCTTATTTTTCAAAAATTCAAACCAATATACCAACCTAGTTAATTATGTGTTCTAACCCCTACTAACAAGAAATTTGGCAATTCTTACTCACACATACGAAAATCACGATTTTCTACACGGTATGTATAATTGTATACAAGGTCATAGGAACATGCAAACACAGTGCCCCCGGAAGCGATGCATTTTAAAACGAACTCGTAAAAACGCAGAATTTGGGAATTCCCCCCTCAGAATTCGACTTATCGAAAGTGACGCCAAATAATCTATTCGAGTTATCAAGACATTCGAGTAATAGAAGTTCGAGTTATCAAATACAAATTACATGTACATTTTAGTCTTGGCGCTATTGCCAACCAATTTTATTCGAGTTATCGAAGTTCGACTGTATTTAAAAAAAACTGATTCATTAAAATTTTTTGAGAGAGTCTTAGTACGGGATCTTACATATTTATAACACTTATTATTATCTTTAATATGTATTTTTAACAAATTCGTTACAGCAGGTTTTGTAAAACTTTACAGACAAAATACATAGTAACAAATATTGCAATATTTAGTTCGAAAAATTCTATCTTTAACTATTTAGTTGAAAACTCAAGGTGTTTTATCAGTTTTATTCTAATCGAAATAGGGGGTTTCGAGATATGAATAGTTCTTGAAATTAGAGTTTTTGGTGATTCGAATTGAAAATAAAGGACGCAATCATTTTGATCAACATCAACATCAATTTTACTCTAAGTATGCATTTTGGTTTTCGTATTTCTACGAGCTCCTCGACAAAACCTATTAAGAATGTGCGGAAGTTTTACCAGAAGGTAAAAGAACGTGTCACCGCAATAAAACCAGCACAGAAGCCTGTAGAGATAAAGACGGAAGCTTCGTAGTAGAGTCACAGTCAGTGCTCAGGATATGGAAGGACCACTTCACCGCGAAGAAGTCCAGAATCCCGCTGTTAGGCAGAATGAACCATTCAATATGGACCATGATGGCCAACAATCCCGTACACCTGAAAAACAACAAGGCTGCTGGCCCTGGTGCCCTACCCCCGAGCTATTCAAAGCAGCTGGAGAGGATCTAGTAAAGTGCATACAACAACTCATCTCAAAGATCTGGTCAGATGAAAGTTTGTCTGATGAATGGAACCTCAGCATTGTTTGCCCGATCCACAAGAAAGGAGACCCTCTTATTGAGCTAACTGTAGAGGAATTAGTCTTCTAAACATCGCGTACAAGATCTTATCTGCCGTTAATATGTGAACGCCTTAAACCTTTCTATCAGATCGGTTTCAGGACCGGAAAGTCCACTCTCCACCAAATATTCACGCTGCGGCAGATCCTGGAAGCTACCCAAGAATTTCAGATCGATACTCACCACCTTTTAATTGATTTTAAGGCCGCGTATACGACAGCATTTATAGAGACAACCTATACAAAGCTATGTCTGGTTTTGGCATCCCCAAAAAATTCCTCCGTCTATGCAGGATGACGATGGAGAACTCTCGCTCGTCCGTCAAGGTTGGTAGCGACCTCACAGAAGTTTTCGATGTCAAAAAAAGATTCCGACAAGGTGATGCGCTATCATGCGACTTTACTGAACAAATTGTAAGAAAGTCAAAAGTCAACTGCAGTGGCACAATTTATTTCAAGTCTGTACAAGCTAGCATACGCTGACGACATAGACATTTTTGGCAGAACGCAGCTAGCTGTCACTGGTGCGTTTGCTAGTATTGAAGCTGAAGCGCCAAAAATGGGATTGACAGTTAATGAGGCAAAAAAAAAGTATCTGCTGTCGACAAAAAGGGACACTCAACATCGACGAATCAGACAAAACTTCACAATAGACAGCTACAACTTTGAGGTAGTTAGGGAGTTTATATACCTCGGCTCCGCTATACGATCTGTCAACAATATCTCGTCAGAAACTAAATGAAGGATAACTCTTGCCAACCGCTGTTTATTTGGGTTAAGACGGCAATCGAGTAGTAAGACCATATCCCGAAACACCAAGATAACCCTATACAAGAGCCTTATCATCCCAGTCCTGATGTACGGCGCTGAGGCATGGACTTTATTACAAGAGGATGAGGATATTCTTGGTCGTTTCGAGCGTAAAAATCCTTCGCAAAACATTCGACCCTGTTTGCGTTGATGGGTTTTGGAGAAGGAGATTCAACGACAAACTATAAGAGCTGTACAGCGACATCGACCTAGTGAAAAAACTGCGCATTGGGCGCCTAAGATGGCTGGGACATGTAGAGCAAATGGACAGCAACGCTTCGGCCCGCAGAGTCTTCGACTCCACCCCAGAGGGACGACGCAGTCAAGGAAGACCTCGCCGTAGGTGGTGCGCACAAGTAGAACACGACCTCAATCAACTTGGAGTGCGCAACTGGTGGCAGCTAGCAAAGGACCAGGCTAGTTATAGAGGCATGTTGATTGAGGCCCAGGTTCACCCGAATTGTAGCGCCATCTAAGTAAGTAAAGTATGCATTTTGGTCAAAATCGCTTCTACTGTTCTCAGGCAAACTAAAGAAAACCAAATTTTTGAAAAAATGCAATTTTCCGAAAATACATTGCACGATAATATAGAGAAAAACTAAGTTTGCTATTAAGTTAGAAATGACTACATTAAGTACCTTAGACATTAATTTTCGCTACAATCGTGTGGACCGTTTTCGAGATATGTATGTCCAAATTTCAGAAGTACATACCGTTGTTGGACTTTTTAGCGAAAACTGAGTATATATATATATTAACCTCACCCACTTAAGCTGAAATATCAGTTTCGGTTGAACATACGTAGGAGCATACAGACAGACGGACAGAATTACGCGACCCACTTATTTGAGTTCATCAATCGTCGTAATGTCAGAATGGATTAACATCTCGAGTTCGAATTTAGTACGAATACAATGGGGACGTTCAAGTATCTAGTTTAGTAAGCCTGACAGCTCTCTCACTAGATGTATCTCGAGGTCTGTTCCCTTACTTTTTGTAGTAAGAATGGAAAAGACTGTCAAAATGGCAGTGGTGGGGATAAATTCTCTCACAGAGAGACCAACTTACGAAGAAGTTAGGGAACGCTTTTGTACTAATCTATGAAAAACAGCAGATATATAATTCAAAAATTCAAAAAAGTGGTACGAAAAGCCGTTAAAATATCGCATAAACTCAAAGATTTTACTAATTTACTAACAAAATTAATTGATTCATCTACCTAGCGATGAAAGTGATTCGCAATTAATCTTCTTCATGAATCCGAGTATATGGAAGAGTTTTTACTGATTGAACTGCAAGCATTCGAGAAGATGAAAAAACGACACGGCATTAAAATTTACCTGGAGGAGATTGTCCTTTCTTACTCCTTACAGCGAGGAAGAATTTCATCGCCACTTTCGAAAAGAATCTAAGGAGAACATTCAATTTTATTTTTCCGCCTGTCGATACCATTTTAATATGCAATAAATCAAACCAAATGCACTCATATGTCAAATAGGACAACAAATTTCAAATCAGCTGTTAATTGTAAAGTGACTGACAGCTTTTTCAATTCTTACACCAAGAAATTTGTTGAGTAAAAATTCGTAAGATTCTCAGTGGAGGGGTAATGTCTTGCTCTCTCGATGACGCTCTATTTTACGAATTTTTCGAGTTAAGGAACGACCTTGAGTAAAAATTCGTAAAAATTCGTAAGAATTAGTAAAAAATCGTAAGATTTAAAAGTAAAGGAACAGACCTTCGGTTTCGATTGGGGGAAATCGGACATGAGAGCAGCTGTTTCAGTTGACGTTTATGGAGCGGTAGCCGACGAATCTAGTCGAGAAATTCGTGACTGAGTACTAAGTTGACAGTTCTCATATGTAGCGTATTAGAGAAAGTTACAAAAGTAGCAAATATACCTAAGTCTAACATTTTGTCTATAAAAGTTACATACATACATTTTGTTGATTAAACAAAACTAAAGTAGTAGTTTCCTTGTTGACCGTTTTTGGCAATTGTTCGGCACTCGCATTTTCGACACCGTGTTTTTCGTTCCGTTTCGAGTACTTTTATATTATCAATCGACCCTTATAATAATCAAACATTAAAAATGTCGTAGATTAGTAACATACAGCATTAGGGAAACGGTACTAATAAGCAATTAAGGCGTTTTTTATTGAAATTTAGAAATTCAGAATTGCTCTTTTCCATGGATTTCGTTGGCACACCTTTGCAATGGCGGTAGACACCATATGCCAGGGATGGCGAACATTTTTGGAGCTTCGTGCCATTTTAAAAAAATAAATAATTTGAAGTGCCCTTGGCGTGCTATCATACAGTCTTGATCTAGTTTTCTAGTGACTACTAGGAACAAAAATAATTAATTTCAAAGGTGCAATCGGGTTTCTCAATTAGTGACGTGCCAATAATATTTCGTCGCGTGCCATGGGTTCGCCATCGCTGCCATATGCACTTCATATGTGGAATTTGGTTTCCTGTTGCTTTTTTTTTCTTTTTACAGTAAACATGAATTTTGAAATGGACCAAATAAATGTATTTCTATTTAAGTTTCAATTTGCACACATAAATAACTTTCATAAAAATGTTTAATTCTTGCAGAAAAATATACAGCCGTGGACATTTTCCTACACGAAAGCTGTCATGTTTTCTCCTCTATGAGTTCGCACATATAGAACTTAAGTTCCTCAATTAGTTGTTTTGCGTGTATTTTGCTGAATGCTGACAATTATATTCTTATATCTATAGTTTCCGTGAAGTCAACCTTTTTAAAAAAAATAGGTAGATATTTTATTCTTTTTGCGACCACTCTCATATGATCCCAAACTAATATACGTACAATTAATTTTTTACTTAGCATCCATTCGTTGCTTGCAAACTATTGGAAAAGGGAACCCAATCAAAAACCAAGAACAAGCGGTTAAACAAGATAAAGCCGAGAAAAGCATTAACTATTTCATTTAATCAAAAGTGTAGTAGTTAAAGAAATAAGTAAAGGGTTTTTCAATAAGAGCGCTACAAAAGTAGTAAACAAAAACGGTTTTGGATATCAATGAAATTCTTTATTCCTGTGAAAGTACGTTCACCACGGGCACGCTTGCAGAAGTCCAGACGCTGAACCCAATTTTCGACGGTTTTCAAGCATGAATCGGAATACGAAGTTCATCAATCGTCGCTGGCTTGTTGGCATAGACCATAGTCTTGACGTAGCCCCACAGGAAATAGTCTAACGGCGTCAAATCGCACGACTGAGGCGGCCAAGCGACTGGACCATTTCGTGAGATAACACGTTCTCCAAACTTGGTTTCCAATAAATTGATTGTGACATTCGCTGTGTGGCTTGTGGCGCCGTCCTGTTGGAACCACATGTCCTCCAAGTCCATATCATCCAATTGGGGCCCAAAAATATTCGGTTTTCATTGAACGGTAGCGATTCCCATTCACAGTAACGTGCCGGTCTTGATCATCACGGAAGAAGTACGGCCCATAAACCACACCAAACCGTATTTTTTCGGGATGCAATGACGACTCATGGAGTACGTGTGGATTGCTGCCTGACCAATACCGCATATTTTGTTTATTGACGAAGCCATTCAGCCAGAAGTGAGCCTCATCGCTGAAGATGATTTTTCGATGAAAATCCGAATCATTTTCAAGTTGTCGCTCAGCCCAATTCACGAACATACGACGCTTCTGGTGGTCAAGCGGCTTCAGTTCTTGCGTCAATTTGATCTTGTAAGGATGTAGGCCAAGATCTTTTCGCGAAATTCGCCACAACGACGTCACAGAGATGCCCAACGCTTGAGAACGACGTGTGAGAGACACATTTGGGCTTTCTTCAACTGAAGCCTCAGCGGCAGCAATATTCTCGACACTACGGGCACTTCTTTGTCTCACTGGCACGGGAACATTTTGTACTGTGCCTGTGGACTCAAATTTTTCCACTAGACGCTCAATTGTTGATCTGCTAGGACGATTATGACGCCCATAAATTAGACGTAGCGCTCTTAACGTTGAGGCCACTGACTCCGAATTTCGGTAGTAAATTTTAATAATTTCCACTCGTTGTTGGCTCGTATATCTTTCCATCATGAAATGGCAAACCTTACTGAAGAGAAATGTCAAAAGAGCGGCAAGAAATTCGGCGTCGTTTGCTGTCCCTGTCGCTCTTTTGTAGCGTCCCTGTTGAAAAACCCTTTATATGACAGAATTTTATATTTTTATATTGTTAGAAATGAAATAAAAATGCAATAATTTTCAATTTTGTGCATATATTTGCACAAATTTGTGTTTGCTGGGCTTAAAAACCACTTGCATTGTTGTATTCCAACGAATAGAATCAGAAAACATTTACAATTTCCTAAAATTCATTTATAATTATAAACGCGAAATTCAATACCGTCATTTTGGATGGTTGGGCAGCACTCCTCTTCAAAATTTCATTAAGGGAGGATTTATTTAGGTAATGCCCGAGATAAAATGGATTTCTCATCATTAACATTTGGCCCTACAGTTAGCGATATTTTGGCAACTATATTTGTTTATTGGTAAAGAGATTTCGGAAATTATGGTGTATATGGTGTATGGAATCTTTGCGAAGCTGCCAGACTTAATTTGATTATTGGTAAGGCCGTGTGTTAATTAAAAAATTATGAAAGTACATAAAAAGCCAAAGCTCGTTTTACCTTAGATCAATTTTACGTTCAACCCATTTAACACTCTGCTATGTATGTGATATATCTACATTTCGATCAGTTTGTTAAAACTGGTTTCTAGCTGTTTATGATCCATTTCCTGAACCGTTTCAATTACATTCTATAATCGAGTAGGACAAAGTTACGCACAACTCAGTGCTGCACATTTTGAAATTTAACGCCTTTTTTAGTCTCAGCTATATATAACAAAAAAATTATTGTGATCTTCAAAGCTACAGCTATTTACCAAGAAAACGCCGACGTATTTAATAAATTTCATCTATTTCTAGGAAGCTATGCTGATAACCTAAAAATCTCAAAACCCAATGAATTCGATCTTCTGCTGCATCTCAAATTTCCTCATAATGACGAAGTCATCATACACAAGGATACTTTCAACATCGGCAATGTGTTTATCGACTTGTCTAATGTTTTGGCACAACTCATCAAAGATAAAAATATCGAGATGTATACATTCCTAAAGGGGTTTGTCAATACGAATGATTATTTCCTGTTAGATCGTTTCCAATTCTGGCTGGAAGGACGAGTAACAAAAGTTATTAATGACCTCGACTGCCCGGTGTATCATTTAGGTAAAAGGTATAATTTGAAATACCGAAAGCAAGGACCGGCACATACAATTGAAGTAAATAACGGACTAAATGAGTTTGCAATTGATTTCGTTCCCGCATTTCGATTCGAAAAAATCAAAGCAGTATCCGAAAGGAAACCAACTGAACGCTGGTGGGAAGCAATACCAAAACCAACGAATGGACGGCGTACTAATCCATCGTTCAGAGCTTCGTATACGGATTCTGAGAGGCCAATGTTCCATAATTGTAACCAATTTAAGAATACTCTACGCTTAATGAAGAAGTTTCGCGATATGAACCCAAAGCTTGGGGATTTAAAGAGCTACTATCTAAAAACGATTTTCCTGTGGCATTATAAAGAAACTTCAAATGATTTCTGGAACTCCTCAATCACTGACATTGTTCATGTTGTAAGTATGAATAATAGATTTATTTTTTACGAATTGTATACCATAAGTCAGAGCCAAGACATAGTGAGAGTGAGACCCGTCGAAATATGCTGTGCAGTGCTCAGATTCTGTGCTCATTATGAGCACTCTAAAGTCTAAAGAGTGCGCTTTGATCATGAGAACGAAAGAAGAAACACGAATTCAAATTCACGAGGTCCAAAGTGTCAGATATCTTAATGAACTTTTTGGACAGTTCAGGCTCTGCTCTTAAAAATAAGAGCCACCTCGCTGGCTCTAGTCCATTAAAAATGACATTCGGTATTATTAGGTTTTAGCGACAGAGCTTCAGCGGTAATTTGTATTATAACTTAGATACATGGGATATGCGCAATTGGCGAATATTTAATGGGTAAACCCTCTTCACAGCTCACCGAAAAACGTGTTTTCTTCGAAAACTCGTCATTGCATTCATACCGAACACGTTTGAAGTTTCAATCAGCTAACTTACTATTTTGATTACAAATTTCGATCGCATTTATTAACAAATAAAATTAATTCAGAGCGCTTAAAAATAATATTAGCCCATCAATTAAGCATGGAAAATGATTTCAAGTTGTGAGTTGTGACTTCTCTTTGGTCGGCTGTTCTGCTTAATTTACTGAATATTGCAAAAGGTGTGTTTGTTTCAAGAATCCAACGAAGTCGTTTTCGTGTTTTTTTTTTTTTCGTAAACTACTTCGTGGAAAACTTCTGTTGTCGATGAAGTTTTCTTGTGTTTTCGCGAAAACAACAGCGATAGAAGAGCTTTTATTAAACATGCTATAGAAGCCTTTAAACAAAACTGCACTACCAAAATTGATTTGTAAACAGACAAATTAAAAAGTTGTGACACTGATGGGATATGTGAGAGAACAGGGTCGGGTGTTAGGTATAAACTGTAAATTCAGAAACTTCAAACATTTGCGCAGTGATGCGGCATCACTGCTTATTTGCGATGCATAGTTTATGCTGATGCGTTGCTGATTGAGTGTAAATTCAGAAACGTCAAACATTTGCGCAGTGAATATCGAAAAGAGGTAAATACACAACCATGTTTGTCCTAATATGTTCTAGTATATATATAAAACCTATATTTTAGATAATTTTACTAACCAACCAAATCAAATTATTCGCCTTTTAACAATTAATAATAACTAACCAATGGCATTCAGTTATGTAAAAATGTGGAATTCCCGAACTCTTTCACATTTCCCCACGGTTGCCGCGGTTGGCAGCATTTATTTTTGTAGTTTTTGTGTGTTTTTGCATGTCACACTGATTCTTTTTTGACATAACACCGATATAAATACAAAATGGCGAATTTGAAAAAAAAATTGAGGGGCCCAGCGGCAAGAGGATTGTGAGTTGGGGGTCTCAGTATGGTTTGTCTATGGTTTATGCTGATGCATTGCTGATTGAATATCACGCTTGAGTTTTATCAAACATTTTAATGTCAAGATGGAAGTTTTGTAAAAGACGACCAATTTGTTTTCATGCCTTATTCTCGTCGTTATTAAAAGCTTTACCTCCGCCGCGCTGAAATACTCAATGTAAAAAAAATAAATGTTTGTGAGAACAATTTAAATAAAGAATTCAACAAAAATTTATAAATTTTTCCGTCAAACGCGTATGTACCTATGGATAAAAATGTTTATTTACTTTCTTTTCTTTCGCTTCCAACATTTTTCTGACTTTTTTGCCAGCGAATCAACAACGCATCAGGTATTTCTGTGATGCTTTTTTTCGTTACATTTGCTCATCAGTTTGATCAAATTTGCAATAATGAACACTTGACGTTGAAAGTGATGCCAATAGTTGCATTAATGAACATTTTGCAAAGCATCATGAGCATCATGATGCCAGTGATGCGTTACTGAATTTACCCAAAGTTTGGCAGCTCTTAAAACACATAAAAATGAATTACTTTATAATTGTACAAAAAAAAATGTAGTTATATTCATATTGATAATATATCAAATACTTACACAGTCATATGAAAATATTATAATCCCAGTTAAATCTGTTAAAGTCAACATCACCTAATCGCAGCGTTACTGTCTCGCGATTTTGCAGATTGAACTGAATTATGTTTGTCTACGATAATTGAATATTGGATTACTTAAAAATTTATTTATCTTTAAAGATGTTTGGAAAGCTTGAGGAAGCCTTAAGGGAGAATGAGATAAAATACTTTTGGGATGATGACTTGAATTTGCTGAATAACTTGAGACCATCTCAGGTTGATAGCATGTATCACGTAGTAAGGATAGCTAGAAAAGCCCTAGAGTCCGCAACATGTTCACAGCACATTCTTGACATTTTCTGTAAGCCCTACTCATCACTGCTGCTATATTGAAAATACTTAGTCTAATTACGTCTATACATTTTCCATAGTGACAAAAGAGGAGCAAGCCGATATGCCGGAAGAAGACCAGGAAATCATCCAAAATTCTTTTATGGACCAAGCAAAGTCTGTTGTCTATGCTGGATTAGGTATTTTTGCAGTTACCGCTCTGGCAACTGGTATTTACAAATTTTTGACAGCCCCAAATGACGACAATCCACCACAGGGACGGATTCGAACGGATTAACTAGCTGACTATCGTCGGTTGACAATGTTTTTAGTAGATATTTGCAAGAGTTCGGTTCGTTCGACGTTCTTAAATTTAGTCGCTATATGCATGTAAAGAGTGTAGTCCACAAATTACTTATGAATAGCTTGCGTGCACGTGCACCTACCATATTTCAACTGCAGTTAAATGATTAAATTCTCTTTTGAAAAAAAGTTAGTACATACACACCAAGCACGAATGAAGGAAATATGAAATTACGAACATCTGGTTTATATTTTTCACGTTCCTGTACGCAATAAGAAACATAGTCAAAAAAGCAAACGTGTATGCAATGCGCTTCCTTGTGTTAAATATTTCGCAACAACTGATTTGCATTTTCTCTAAACCTACGCAGATACATAACGTTGTCACAATATAACATCCCTTACACTTCGGTGTCGACAAGCTGTCCAATTTTACAATAAAAACAGGGATTCATGCAAACCTCGTAATTTTGTCCTTTTTTTTTAATTCGTGCTTGTAGAGGATAGTAGATCAGTTGGCCAAACTTATTAGATTTTTCTTGTACATAGTCTCTAAAAAAAGAGCACAATCGTCTGAGCGCACTTGTAGAATCCATTTGACCTTCAAAAAGAAAAACTATTTCTTAAGACATTTAAGATATTATTCATAAAGTATATAAAAGTGCGTCTAACCTAATGAACAATACTGTAACTTGAGACAGGAAAACCTAAAATGTTTTCCTAAATTATATTTTAAGCCGACATAATAAACCTTTCAGTTCCTTAGTCGAACAATAAGAGTGATATGTACATCGAAGCTATGATAATTATACAACACATGCATACAAATATAATTGAAATTGAGACTGTAGAAAAAAACACAAACTTACCTAGGAGCAAATGAACTCTATGTTGGCAACGACGGCAATCAAACCTAAATAATAGTAATAAGCTGTCATATTAAGAAGTTGAAATTTCAGTTTCAGCCCTAAATTTAAAAAAAAATGCATTTTTTCCAAATCTAACTTTTATAAAATTCAAAAATGCATTACATGCTCTCAGTTTTATAGATCATCTAAGGACTGATTAGCAAGTTTGTTAAAACTCACAACAATCAAATTATTAATCGTCGATTATCGATCAAGATCGGCATTTGTCGATCAGCAATCGTTTGTTGTCTTTCGCATTTTTTTAATCGGTGAGTAAAAATACAAATACATTTATATAAAAAAATTATACAATTTAAGTGAAAAGACATATTATTTTTAATATGAATAAACCTGAATAAAATATACAAAACCAAACGAGAAATCTATGGATCAAATTGACAATTATATTGTGTCGATTGACAATCGCCAGAGTTGATTATATTTATATAATACTACCTAAACATTTACTTCTTTAATTTTTGGGCGATCATTATTATGGCCTTCAATTTAGGTGTGCCTTACTTATTTTTTAAGATTTTTTCTTTTATTTTTAATAATACAATACTAGTACAACTCAAGGTTGATTTATGAATACCAATTATCATAACGGCAGTCATAGACTTTAATACACACTGTCGTATAGTTATGGTGGAATTACACACGCAATGATTTGCTGGCACCAGTAGAGGCATCTAGTTTTATTTTCGAATAAACCGCACTTGTTTAACACTACTGGCACCAACAAATCATTGTGTGTGAAAACTCACCATTACTTTTTATAGTATAGTTAAGTAGATGCATTAAATCATAGACCATTGTTGACACATTTTACACACACCCTTGTGATCGATTCCGATCGAATTCGAGTTCGCGCTGATTTCGAATTTTCGGTGTACTCACTTCGCTTTTGTGTTCACTTTCAGGCGACTTCTGAGTGAATACGTGCGTAGAACGCCGAAAATGTAAAATCAGCAAAAATTCAAATCTAGTCGGAATTGCCACAGCCGTGATAGAAACAAATCCATATTTAACCGTTAACTAAAATTATGTTCACTTAAAATTATATGTGTATTGTGATTGAATTTTCTACAATGTCTTACATGTTGATTTTAAATAAATTATTTTATAAAAGATGTCTTATTGTGCCTTAAGAGAAGTTTAATATAGGTAAGTGGTATGACAACGTCAGCATTATTTGACATATCGTCGCCGAACAGTCAAAACCTCGTATCTACAATTTGCAAGGTTTTCAGGAGACTCAAAAAAGTTGCTAAATCCTAAACCTTAAATGTCGCTTGCAAACAAAGAATCTACCTCCAACAATAGTCGTGTTTTATTGGACAATTAAAGAACATCAAAAGTGAAGTATAATTTACTCTACCCTTCCTCTTCAAGTAGAAGTGGCTTGACAGCAGTATCTTATCTTAGAACCTGTATGGGATGTGTACACTGTACATTTATGACAATTATTGACGAATGGAGGCTAACCCTTGGCGGTAAATTTTCGCAGCTGTAGGTTGCTATAGATTTTGTCAGCTGGTATGTATTTCTATGAAAAATCGAGAAGTTTTTGTGAGAAATTGTGTATTTAATTCGAAATATACCTTTAATATAAGAAAAACAACAGAAAAATAATATCTTAAAAGTGAGTGCAATATATACTTATATATAAAAATAAATACCAAGTTTTTATTTTTGTAGAAAATGCAGAAACCAATCGGAGCTCAGCATTGGGGCATTCCTCAATGCAATTCATATCGTAAAGAGGGGATTTCATTGTACCATATTCCAAAAGAAGTTCGGAACTTTAAAGTTCTTTTCATTAAATGGGGTATTGTGCTTAGGATCGGGAACAAATTTCCCAAATGTTTTCCATTTGCAGACTTCACTTTAGAGATAAAGACATTTTGAGATCGAATACACAGGATGGTTTTCATTATAGAACCAAACTTGTGAAAGGAGCCTTTCCCAGCCTAAACCTTCCGAATTCAGCAATGAAAATTGCAGAAAATTTAGTGAAATGGATGATGCAGCTACCACCAGCTCAGTAACTTCATCTACGGATGGAGGTGGGGAGTGGCCAATCTTATGTATCCAGACAGCTTTCACTATTTATTCGACTTCCCGTATAACACCACTGAAATAGTCAATTACTTCACAGAGCGATATTGTAACAACCTTAGAAACTTATAAGCTGGCTGGATCCTCCATCATCAAAGCAAGCAAATCCGTAAAAATTTTAATTAACACACTTTTTATAAGATAAAAAGCAACCAAAATATATAAACAAAAGCAAATTTATTATTTGCTTCCATTACATTCATACTTTGAACAGACTTTGTGCTAGTTTTACAAGATGAATTGACTTACACTATACAAATTTCGGACAAGTAGTACTTAGACTTGCAGATTATATTTGTTCTAAATTAGTTGGTTAACTTTTTAATAGATAAATAATTAAATTTCTTACACGAAAACACACGTATTCCTTATCTAAGTCCTTTGCAAAATAAACAGACGTAAAAATTCTATAGGTCTCTACATATTCCTTTTTTATCCACCAGGTGTCGCAGGAAAACTTTTCCACTCGTCAATACTAGTAAAACTTTCAACTAACGGGATTGAGCAGAATGTTGAATCAAATGTTGAGACACACAACAAAGCATACTACCAATTTATACCACTTTTTCATCTGGCACAGAAGAAAAAGGAATAGAAAAGCAAATGTCACAGTGGTCCTCACTTTTGTCGTTGCAATTATTATAGAAACTTTTGAACGTATAAAGATATCACTAAAAATGTACGTGCTTGAAGGAAAGACTATGAAAATCGCTTTTCTGGATGTTTCAGAATTGAAGGCTTTAGCAAACCTCTCTCTCAAAAAAGGGAATTCATAGAACGTTTTTATTTAGAAACAAATATTTATTGTGAATTTCGGAGGAAGAATGTGTTAACTGGGTGATCCAAAATAAAACTGATCATAACAGTAGAAGAATGAAGTCAACGTACCAATTGATAAATTGTTTTAAGCAAGTACTTAAGCAGTTTCTTATTTTTAATAATAACTCCTCTATTAAATGATGTTCAGTGGTAAGAAGTGACTGACATCTGTTACAAATAAAATCCGAGTGGCTTTTATAATCGAAGGGTCTCAGGTTCTACTGCTCCAGCGGACGGTTGACAAGCATCCGCGTTCTTAATTCAGCCGCAGAAAATTGTGGTTCCCTTATATTCGTACCAACATTGAAAACTTCGTTCCTAGTTGTTGTTACTGTGAGCAACTGGGGCCTGCAATTTTTTATTTTTACTCAAGACTCAGGTCGGACTTTCATTTATTTACAAAATACTATTTACAGTGTCAATACTATCACTTTTAAAAAAAAAAAAAAACTACTTCATAATTAGGGAAATGCTGTCTGAATTTGCAATGTACTTTGCTTTATGAGTCTCAAACAGTGCATTCAAGTCGTCCATGAACTTCTGATGCAGCTGGTCAACTTCTTCTTCCTTCGGATTGTCAGTTTTTGGCACATCAATAGGTGCTCCCACTAAACAAAACGACACGTTCTTAATGTGAAATCCACACGCAAAGCCTTCGCAAGAAAACAACTCACCAACTTGAACGATACGCCGTCGGTGCGGAAGCAAACCCACATTGTATTGAAAAAATCCCCTCCCCAGCACTAACGGCGGAGAGATACCAGTAGCTTTCTTCACGAAAATTTGCATCTTTCTCACCAACGAATCGGGAGGATTATCGATTTGATCGAAGATATCAACTTCCCCAAAGGAAAAGACTGGAACAATGGCGGCTCTATAAAAATGGGCTAAGTATGAAGTTTTTGTTTTAATATTAAGTGAAAAAAGAACTCACCCAGATCTCATGGCTAGCTTTATAAATCCCTTTCGCTTTCTTATGGTCAAGATATACTTTCCAGGTCTGGCGTCCAGCGCCTCTTCCGCTCCACCCACTACAAGAGCGACAGCCGTCGCAGTGCAACCATCTGCATTTATTGGGTCGTTGGCGTCATTTGATGTTGTAAGATTGTTAAGAAGCGACGTTCGCGTCACTGAGATCATACCCCAGGCTTGGACCAATTGCCGCCATAAAGGGGTAGTGAAATGCAATGCCAGTGTTCCCAGATTGGGCCTCACTTTGGGGAATAACTTATTCCAATGGCTAATATCGACGCCCATGTTTGTGAATACACCAATGCTGTAGATGATATCGGTAATGGGTGTTATTGGCTCAATTCAGTCTGTGTTTTGTTAATGTTACCCGGCGACACCGTGTGGATAGCATGCTAGAAGGTAATTTCTATTCGGCGGCAGTTCAGCGGTTTTAACCAATTCCACCGGAAAATAGTCTCGGAAATGTTTCCAGTAGAAGTTATCCCTCATCCATTTGACTCTGGAAAGCGCATTATTTATTTATTTATAAATAACACATTTCTCGTTTGTTTGTTTGTGCTTACCCAGATCCCCTTACTTGATTTTGAGATTTGTGACGGTTGAAATAGATCCAGCCGGCATATGCAACCACAAGTGCTTTGGAGTAAATATTTCCATGCAGCTAAGAGAAGAAGAAAATTACTTTGAATGTGACTAGACATATTATTTTAACGGTCACAGTTAATTATTGGTCCATATCGAAAAGACATTAAGGGGAATTTAGATTTTCGTTGGAACCAATAAACTACAAGTTTAGTTACTCTGAAGAAAGCCTTTAAGAAAAAAAATTACTAATAGTTGAATACGTCGAAAATTGTTTTCTTAGCTTAGTTTTTAAATGAAAAGTACTTTTTTTTATTTCATAGATCAATCGCTTCCATATTTAGCACGAAAAAAACGAAGGCATACGAACGGCTGGGGTGTCAGCCAGAGACAATACTGAGACTACCAACTCCGGCCGATTTCCCGTTACTTAGCCTACAAGCTATATTTTTACGGAGTGGTCACGATTTGGTGCGCTAGTATTGTTACATAGAAAATCGTATTGACAAATGTCACGAAACTTCAAAAAATCTGCTCACCAACACACTCCCAAAAAATATGAGCCACTTCCGCTTTGGGCAAAGTTGCTGGCAGAGTTCATAGAATTTTATCCGTTTAATTTGAAATTGTTCGTTACGTGTGGATAATATTTTTTTTAGGAATAAGTGCACATTTGCTTAAAATGTTCATGAAAAATTAACAATGTAGATTGGTTTAGTTTAGAAAATACAAACATTTTTAACAAACTGCCTTCAGTTATTTAAGAAAATTTCGAAGTTAATGATATTCAAATGCGGAAAATACACAACCATGTTTGTCCTAATATTTTTCTAGTATACAGAACATCTCCTTTAGGTAGTTTTATTAACCAAACAAATCAAATTATTCGCCTTTTAACAATTTATAATAACTAACCAATGGCGTTCAGTAATGAAAAAATGTGGAATTCCCGAACTCTTTCACATTTCCCCACGGTTGCCGCGGTTAGCAGCATTTATTTTTGTATGTTTTTGCATGTCACACGGATTCTTAATTGACATAACACCGATAGGAAAACAAAATGGCGAATTTGAAAAAAAAAAAAAAACTGAGGGGGCCAGCGGCAAGAGGATTATGAGTTGGGGGTCTCAGTATGATTTGTCTATGCTCTATGGTGTCAGCATCAACACGTAACTTGACAAAATCGAGTTCAGTCGGTACAAACGAGCTGTGACAGCACCTAATTTGTTTCAATCGATTATTCTCCATCGATTATCCTCGATTGAGACAAATTAGGTGCTGCCAGAGCTCGATTGTATTGACTGAACTCGATTGTATCAAGTTACGTGCTGACATCCCTGGATATGGATCAATCGCTTCGTTAATACTGGGGTGTCAGCACGTAACTTCCGCCACTTTTTCGGTTTTCCTATCGGTGCTATGTCAATAAAGAATCCATGTGACATGCAAATGCATACAAAAAATACAAAAATAAATGCTGCTAACCACGGCAACCGTTGAGAAATGTGAAAGAGTTCGGGAATACCACATTTTTATATTACTGAATGCCATTGGTTACTTATTATAAATTGTTAAAAGGCGAATAATTTGATTTGTTTGGTTAATAAAACTACCTAAAGGAGATGTTCAATATACTAGAAAAATATTAGGACAAACATGGTTGTGTATTTTCCGCTTTTGAATATCATTAACTTCGAATTCATGCGAACATTTTTCTTAAATAACTGTTGTTAATTTAATTTCTTTTAGAAATGGAATATTTTAACGAGGAGTACCTGGAAGAGGTTTTTGAGGAAGTACCTACAAATTAAAAAACAAAAAAAATTCCTACACAGTTTTATTTTTTGACGGAACCTAAACTGTCAAAATAAAGCGAACATTAAGCGAAGTGGTGGAGAGAAACATTGGAGAGGCGCTTAATTTTAGCTTTCCTGGAACAGCATACTAGGCATTAACGGAAAAATCTGAACGCTGCCAGCAACTTTGCGGAGGTGAGCCGGAATTTTTGAAGTTACGTGACAATACGAATTTCTATGTAACAATACCCGAAATAGCGCACCTTTTATTTGCCGAAGTTGGTGATCTCTCTCTCAGAATAATCTGTCTATGCCAGAGATCTGGTGCCGATTCCTACATTTGGGATATTATGCGCAAGATGTCTAGCGATCAATGGAACGCAGGCAACGTTAAATTACTTTTTGTGAAGTTTCGACCATCGATAAAAAAACCGCCGCATTTATATTGGTCTCTGTCAATCTGGCAGGAGGAAATTGATTAATTTTCCTGTATAATTCTCTAGTTCTACCGCTATATAAGGTATATGAAGCTAAATATAAAACTTATTGCTTAATAAGCAATTAAAAATCAATCTAATCTAAATTGGATTCACTCGTAGGCATGCGGTTCCCAAAATTGTAAATATTGTTCGTATAAGCAATTTCGATAACTTAATATGTCGATAATAATCTAGAGTTAAAAATAAAGAAATAACAAAATAGATCAATTCATGTACATTGTTGAAATAGCTAATCGGGTGTTGACAGGGTTGCCTTCTGTAATCAATTTATGGAAATTGGTAAAACAACCGAATATACGATATAAGACATTCACTTGAGTTCCCTATTTTGAAATCGATGCAGCATTTAATAAGCAGCCAGGCACGAAGATGATTAGAAAGTAAATACAACTCAGATTCGCAAAAGTGGTCTCAAATCGGAACAAAATTGCATTTTTTCGTACCAATCGAACATAAAAAGTGACCTAGAGCAAAATACTGCTCTGAGAGTTCCCAATCGAATAAACCACATAAACCACCGTCGATTGGGATAGAGACCAATCGGCAAGGTTTAATAAAAGGGTCCGACAAAAATTGCTTAAACAAGCATATTTATTAACAGGGTAACCGACAGGCTATTTCCCAGTTAGATCTCAATGATGAGCGGTGCTACAAGATGAATAAAATATAAAATATTTCTACAATTTGGGTATTCAAAACGGCGAACGTTTAGTCCCCTTTAAATTTGTTCCTATTTCTTAGTCCTACGTGCCATATATTCATGTAAGTTATTAAGTTTTGTGAATCGTACCTACTTTCGGGATTGGTTAAACTTGTTTTGTGAATACTTTAGTGGGATTTGAATTCTTATACTAGAGAGATGTTGCTTTTGAAGGGTATGTTAAATTTTTCTGAAGTTTTAAGTTTTTTTTTATTAGGTTTTCTGTATACTTTTCCTGTTAAACCAAATCTATTTGAAGAGGATATATATCCGAAATGACAACTGCATGTCAGTCGAGTTCCTGGAAAATCTACTCTATCTTAAGAAGACTTCTCCTTTGAATGTGCTCAGTTATAGCGCCATTTGCTGTTTTTTATTATCAGCTATGATCCATATAGATCATCGATTTACATACAACAACAGCACATGATCCGCTGCTTCTCATCGAGATCACGAATCATGATCTGAAAATTATTTCTACTATTTCCGAATAGGTGGCTTGTTTTATTTTTAAATGTTGGTGTGCCTGTAAACGATAGCCACACAATCACGTTGCCAGACTTAAAAATGGAACACAAGAAATCAATTAATTTTTTTCACATTCGAATAAAGTCCCTGTCCGTATTCCGAGTTATTTTGTTCTTTCTCGTTCTATAAAGGTATGTCCAGACCAGCCAAACATTTGATAAAGAATTAAAAACCTACATGTTCCATATTTATTTCTAAAACACTTATTTAACAAACCAATTTTTATGAAATGTTTAGAAATGTTTTGGATCCGGACACCAAGAAAACGTTTATGAAATGTTCATTTAATACGATTATTTGAATTAAATCGCGTGTCGCGTGATTGCCAAGACCAAACCAAAATTACAAAAATAAAAACTTTACTCCCTGCTTATAATCCCACCACACTATTTTCTTCTAGTCCAAAACAGGATAAAGTTGAAACATTTCACAAACATTTACCCCCGTATTAATAAACAAATAAGTATACAAAAATTTGACGTAACTGCTGAGTAACGAGTTGATAACTTTTACGCAGTGTTTATTAATACGGGGGTTAGTAAAAAAAATTACAGAAATCTTTTATAAATGTTTATAAAATCTGTCAAGCGGTAGCAGCAAATATTGTTCATGTGTTGCATATTTGACCATAAAATACTAAACTTGTTTCACAAAAATATATTTGAAAAGAAATATTATGCAAATATGGTAACGCCCCCGACTTTGCAAGTGAAATGACATGTGACTTGTGTGACGTCACGTTGGGAAGAATATTTGCAATATGGCTGGTGGCAATATGAAGTTTGAAATACCCTGTATTATCTGCTTTGTTTTTGAAAGCAACTGTTGCCACAATTCCAAAATTAAACTTTTCAATGATCCGTTTTGTTTTATTTTCGTGATCTGATTCGGATCAATCAAGGCGTGTTTTTTTTCGATCCCAGCAAAGCAAAGTAAAGTAGGATTTTCAGCACGCAATCACAACAACTACTGTGAGTCCTAGAAGTGTGAAGTAGAACGTAGTTGTAGTAATTGCACGCGAATGTGACGACGAGTTGAATACTCGTAGGTGCAAGGAAAAAAAATCCGCGGAAATTAAATCCACATTAAAGCCCTGGTTGGGAAATAAGTCCACTCTACAAAGGTGTGGATATTAGTTCCCACTTAGATTGGAAGTTAATTCCAATACGCTGTGAGCACCAAGCCCACGATTTAGAAATACAAGTGAGAACCAGTTACACTTTCCATTTTGAGATAAAAAACATTTGCGCAAGGAGAGAACTTAAAGCTGGACCTTTGTTAAGTGGATTTATTTAACAATTTAATTTAAAATTCCGATGTGGAGCTAATTTCCGTGTATTTATTTCCCTGCATCGAGTTGAGTAGGTAACCTGATGTTGGGTGTTTATATAAGTTTAGACTTGGAATAATGTCTAAATTCAGAAAAGAAATAAAAGTTCCTACGGTAACTGGCAACAAATTAAAGTGCCCAAAGAAACCAAAACAAGCTACAACTCCGCAAAGCTTATCAATTATAACCTCACTGTAAAACATTAACATTAACAACAACTGAAGGTTCAGCAAATACAGATACACCTTAAAAAAATCATCAACTTACCACATACTTAAAATGTCGTAAGCAATCACTGTAGACTAAAAGAAATAAAAATTTGAATACTCACCAAAATGAGGCCGCATACCAGATACGATGTTACTATAACCGCAAACATGAGAAACACGTAAACTCCGACTGTGAAGGTTTGCATTCGTCGCCGGGGTGGAATTTTCACCGGCGCCCATTCAATCTTTGTCATTTTTAAATAATGTTAAAAAGTAAAATCAATTTCCACTGCACACCCCGTTTTTGCCCCCGCAACAATACCAGTCACGATTCACGAGCGATCGCGGTCAACACCAAGGGAGTACTATTTCAAAATCGCTGCACCAGATTTTTGTCCAGTGATTAAAAATGTCCAAACTACTTTTTTACGGTCTGGGGTATATCGATAAAAATCGAAAAAGTCAACTGATAAGCCGAAAATGCCGCATCGACGTACCCAGAATACCGACAGCAACTGGCAACACAAATTCTTAGACATGTCTGACTATTTTGCTCCCATTACCCAACGATATAGATAACACCGCACACACGAAATCAAAAAAAACACACTTTAACTTTAGTGCGACCTAGCATTGGGTCGAGGTTAAAAAAAAAAAAACATTTACTACGCCCCATTTAGTATTTTGCAAGTATAATTGAAAAATGGACGCAATATTCTCCCCTTTATCATCGGAGAGTGTGCTCAGTGCTCTGCTCGCTGTTATCGAAACATTTAAAATGAGTCCCAATAATGTTCTGTTGTTACAACTAACAAGTTTATTGCGTGAGTATGTGGGTATACAAACATGTACCTACGTTATTTACGTAATTAATCCAACTTCGATGTGAAAAGCTGAATTAAGTACAAGTGTGGTGGAGAATTTGCTGTGTATGACACTACTTATTTGCATTTTGTGTTTTAAGTAGATATTTAAAGCATGTGGAATAGCTGTGTGTCATGGAATAGCAATATGTACAGTGACTAATGAATGCAGCTGCGTGAAGAGAACGCGTCATGTTAGACTCACTTCACGAGCCCCACCAGGTTGACTAATAGTGTGATTAAAAATGTCATAACAGTTGAGCTGCCTTTTGAAAAATAGAAAAAGTACTAATAAGAGTACAATCGTAACGTGTGGTAGCTCGCTCACTTTACCCCCACAAATTGTTTTTTTTTTTACATATTTCTGTTGCGGAGTTCTGCCTCCATACCGGCAAGCGGCAACTGTAATTCAATGAAAACATAATCGAGGAATCCCTTAAATATCAGGCGCATTTTTCCCGATTGTAACACAAATCCCCACAACAAAATAGGTATTTGGCGAAAATTTTTGTTTGGTTGCAAACAACCTTCAGTGAAATAGAAAATGTTGGCTAAGTACCTACTTATTTGTTAAATAGCTCCTACAGTTGATCAGCATTAATTGTTTAAATAAAATGAAAATAGTTGAATTTCACTTTTGCATTAATTTGGAATTGATGTCATCGAGCGCGAATTAAAACACTTGGTTCTTACTTTTAAAATTAAACAATATTTATTTGGAACTATGTCCTTTATTATTGAAATACTTTTTACTAATTCTAAAAGGAGCTTAAGGCTACTATGTAGTTACAATAAGACTATCGATAAATTCATCATACAGTCGTATTTATATACTTTTCTTATCTATCTACAAGGAGACCCAAGCGTACAATCGTCTTGCTTGATAATGAAGAAGAGATAATATTCCAACATTGTATACAAACGATATTATCTCTTTTACATATGTTATCATTGTAGCGTTGTGTGCAAGACTGTACTAGAGACTAAAGATATCATTGAATACAAATAATGTTATCTTTTTTCTCAATATGTTTTGCTATGGATACTTAACTCCCCCCCTTGTTAAACGAAATCGTCCCGATTTTTCGACGCTATTTTTAACATCTCTCTTTCATAAGTTTTGTTATATGCGTCAATCTTTTTTTGTTTTTGACGATCTGTTATACATTGTATAGTTTTTATCATTACGTACGTAAATGCTAAAATAACAATCAGTGTTACAATTGTGTATATAGTTGATAATATCGGTTTTTCTTCAAAAGGAATAATTAGTTTTTTTAAAGTATCTATGTTATCGAATTTGTATATTGTATCTTCTTTAATTATTTGGTCGATGTAAGACTCTGAATTATGATTTCTTAATATAACTTCTTTAATTTGCTTATGCATGTTTTTGTATATTTTATCATCTAGATTTATAGTATTTTCATAAGTAACTAAGTTTATACCATTAATTGTTTGATTATTTAGCTTATGCTTACCGCTTAATAACATAACACCGGATTCAATTTCTAAGTCGTAATCGTATTCTTGTTTAATGTTGCATTTTGAAGTTATATTCTTTAAAAGTGGAATAAGACAATTTTCTTCTTCAAAGTTAATTTCACAAATGTTTTTACTTAGATGATTTTGACAATTTCTTGTTCTTAAATAAGTTTGGTTACATAAGGCAATTGTTTTATCTGTAATGATTTTTCCATGTTTTGAATTTAAGGGTGTTACTTTATACAATTTACATGATTTAATTAGAACTGGATATTTATATATTGTGATGAAGAATTCATCAGTTCTAGCTAATAATATTTTAGAGTACTCAAGTATATTTATTATGGGTACTTGAATTATTTCATGTTGAATAATATTTTTAATGTCATCTAAGTCTAGGCTTTCTGATAAATATTCATTATTTTTTGCTGCATTAATTGTTCTGGTCAATAATAATAATTGTTCGTACACTTGTTCTATTACTAAATGTTCTTTAAGGCTCTGACCTTCGAATTGTTGCAAAATTTGTTCGAATCTAGAATTTATAGTTTTTTGTTTATTATTGTTTTCTATGAGATTATTTATACTCGTTTCTATGTTAACTAAGTCATAATGGTCAGGATTACCAAACACATATTTGAAAGCTGTTCCTAAAAAGTTAATTGATCTAGTATGCCTAGTATGTTCTTGTAATTGGTCTGCTAAATTCTTAATTTTACTTAACCAAATTTTTTCTTCTTGTGTAGGTTGATAGTTACTAGTTACGATATTTACGTAAGGTTGAAATATCGAAGTCAGGTTGGTGGCATGTAACAAATAAGTTTGTTCTTTGAATAAATACACGTCATCTGTTTGCGTAAGTATAAACTTCTTGTTTAGTAACTCAGTTATTTGAACGTTTCCTTGCCCTTCTTGACTCTGTACAATTCCTAGTAATGTTAGGAATATTAATATTTTCGTCATCTAAAAAATGATAATTCTTTATGTTATCCTTGTGAATTTTTATTCCCTCTTTAGAGATTACAGTGTCTCCTTTATCTTCTTCTACTATTCTTGTTATGTATCTGGCGTTAGATTTCTTTCTAAGACCTGTGATTCTTACCATTATCTTATCTCCTTTTTTATATTCTCTGTGTCGAGTTCCTTTATTTAGACGTTCGATCACTTTTTTGGATGCTGAGTTTAGTTTATTTATTATAATTTCACTATTGCTATATTTATTTTGATTAAAGAAAATGTCTCTAGGTTTCAAACCGGTAACTGAGTGTATGGAATTATTTAATTCACGCACTGTTCTAAATATTTCTTCGATAAGTCTTGTTTTATTCTGAATTGTGAATATTCTAGACAGTTCAGTTATTGTACCGTTTACACGTTCTACCTGACCGTTCGCTGTCGATCTGTATACTGGAGTTTCTACTTTAGTTATGTTGTATTTCAAACACATTTGGTTCACCATTTCTGTTTTGAATCCCTTCTCGTTATCTGTCATGAGTCGTTCACATTTTGGGAAATAATTAGATAAGACCTCTTCCATAACGTCGTACAGTCTGTTTCGAGTTTCGATTTCCCGAAGGATTGTATATTTAGAATACTTATCTACTGTTACAAGGAAAGTATACTTGTCGTTGAAGTATATGTCCATATGAATGTGTGTTCCCACATGTGTTGGTATTTCTGAATTATTCAGGGGTTCTCTGATAGGTTTTCTTTCATATTTTCCAAATAGACATGCTATGCATTTTTTGTTGAAACTCTTTGCTTGTTTATTTAGATCGGGCCAGTAATATTTCTCTGAGATTTCTTGTATATTGTTACGTAACCCTCGGTGTGCTCTTTCGTGAGTTACCCTTACAAGTTTTAGTTGTTCCTCCAAATTTGTCACGTCTTGAAGTTTTCTTGGTGTGAATATAAATCTTACTAGTGGGAATTCTTTTTTTATGTTTTCACCATATTTGTATATGTTTTCAAATTTCGTATGCAAAGCTACAATCTTTTGGGGTTGTATAGCTTCTTTCATCTGCCTTAGTAAAGAGTCTTTGTCCTTAAACTTTATTATGAGTCTTATTTTGTTACCAAAATAGATTTGTGTTTCGATATTATTTGTTATATCTTCAATAAGTTCGAACTGTGCAGTGTATGCATTAAAAGGCTGATTCACAGTTTTTATTATATCATTAGAAGAACTTTCAGCTGAATGTGCTGTTTCTATGGTAGAAGTATTTATGCGTTGACGTGATAATGCGTCAGCTACAAGATTTAGGTTTCCTGGTTTATAAACTAATTTTGCTCCAAAGTCTTCAATGATTCCCTTCCAACGTTTCAGCTTTGTGTTGGGATTTTTTTCTGATACCGAATATATAAGGCTCTGGTGATCGGTATATATGGTTAAGTCTGCTATACCATATATGTAGTTTCTGAGTTTTTGTAAGGACCATATGATCGCTAATAGCTCTTTCTCGTTTGTGCTATAGTTCTCTTCTGTCTTACTCAGTGTTCTTGACAAGAAGTGTATAGGTTGCTTATTCTGACTTAGTACGGCTCCAATAGCTATGTTGGATGCATCTGTAGTAAGCTCGAATGGTTTACTATAATCCGGTTGAAAAAGTTCGACTTGTTCTTTCAAATAATTTTTTAAAATTCTAATCGCTTCTAATGCTGAATCATTCAGATTTAACTTAATATTTTTACTTTGTTTTTTGTTTACTTTACCGTTATCTCCTCGTAAATATAATGTCAGGGGCTTGGCTATGCTTGCGTATCCTTTTATAAACTTACGATAGTAACCTGTAAGACCTAAAAATCCTCTCAAATCCTTTACCGTTTGTGGGACTGGAAAATTTTCTATAGCTGCTATTTTCTCAGGGTTCGTAGTGATTCTACCATGTCTGATTATGTGACCTAAGTATTCTACTTCTTCTTGAAAAAACTTACTTTTCTCATCAGATATTTTTAATGTGGCTTTATTGAGTACGTCGAATACTTGACTTATGTGCTGTATATGTTCTTCCTCAGATGAAGAATATATCAATACGTCATCAATGTAAACGTGTACGAATTTACCTACAAAGTCTCTCAAAATGTCGTCCACGCATCTCTGAAATATGCTTGGTGCATTTTTGAGCCCGAAAGGCATTCGTTTAAAATGATATTTTGCGCCATTTATAGCAAAAGCTGTTTTTTCTTTATCATCTGTTTTGATTTTAATTTGGTGGAAACCTGACTCCAAATCTAACGTTGTAAAGTACTTGGCTTTACCTAAATTTTGAATTGTCATGTTGACATCCGGAATGGGGTATCTGTCTGTTACAGTGTGAGCGTTAAGTTTTTGGAAATCAACAACCATGCGCCGTTTTGGTTTTCCTTTTTCGTCCAAACCTTTTTTAGGTACTGTCCATATGGGACTGTTATAAGGACTATGGCTTTTTTCTATTATATTGTCATGTAAGAGTTTCTGTATTTCTTTGTTTACGAATTCGTTATCTGCTATGGGATATGGATATTGTTTAACATAAACCGGATTATCATTGGTCGTCCTAATGCTTGCTTCTATAGTATCTGTAAAGGGTAACGGTCCTATGCTGTTATTAATCTTCATCAGTCTATCTATGTCTGCTTTATAAATATTATTTTCCCCAATTATGTAATTAATTTTCTGAATAGATTCGACACTGCTTATGGTAGTTAGAGTCATATTACTGAAATTTATTTCCGCGTTTAGAACTTTAAGTCCTTCATATCCTAATATCATATCAAAAGACTGAATATCCTCTAATTCAAAAAATGTTATATTTTTCTTTAATATCCTAACTACTTTCTTTGTATCTACCATAGAATAACCATGCATTGTTTTTATTTTTATAGGTTTAATTTTAATTTTTTCGCTAGAATCGCATTTTCTATTAATGTAATTATGGGTTGCACCAGTATCAATAAGAATTTTATAAATTTTCTTAGAAATAGTACTAGTTAAATTTAAGCAGGGCAACCCGTCTACTAGTTTAAATGATCTATTCTTATGTTATTATTTACCATACATTCCGTTTCATCTGCTTCTGCATATGTACTGCTGACATCGTCTCTGCGTTGTTGTCGGGAGTTATTTACTCTCTGCTGCTTGAAGTTCTGCTGATAAGATCGTTGCGGTCTGTTGTGTGTGTTGAAACTCCCGCTGTGTTCACGTTTCGCTGGTGGATTATATACATCGGGTTTGTATTGATTCCAATTTTGTCGCTGTGCATGTACAATTTGTCTCGAGTTTATCTCCATCGGCTGTGGTCCGTCATTTCTCTTGGAAGGGTTTAGGCGTGGTCCTTGATTGTGTTGCTGCATATTATCGTATTGCTTCTGGGGTTGATAATTCGTTGTTTGGCTCGAATAGTTTGGTCTTCTTTCGTTTCTGTGTTCATGTGGCATATTTTTGTGGTGCTTATCTTGAGTGAGATGTAAATGCCTGTGCACATTATCATGTTCTATTCTGCGAGCAATTGCGAATGCGTGTTCTAGATCATTTATTGTAGCTGAATATAATGATCCTCTTGTAAAGTTGTCACTCATACCATCAATGAATATACGAACTGCGTCGTCGTTAGCATTTTTAATTAGTCTGTCGATTATATTCGGCGGATCACCTGACATAGTGATTTTTGATATTATTAAATTGAGATTTTTATTTATCTCGTCGTGGTATTCAGACAGTGTGCTTCTTTTTTGCGTGATGGCTTTCATCATGTCTTGTAGCACGTATAGAGGTTCTTGATTAGAGTACGTATAATCTAATCTGTTACGTATCGCCTCAAAATTAAAAATTGTGTTATAATTAGTTAACACATTCGCGGCTGCTCCCTGTATTTTACTTTTCACTATAGTCAATGCTGCTGCGTACTTACTGTGTGTTTTGAGGTTTTTAATGCTGTCCATTAATCTGGATGCTTCTTCGCGCCACGACCGATAATTTGATTGATCGCCGTTGAAAATAGGTAGGCTTTTAAATGCGTCTAACTGTATTTCACTACCATCTGTATATGTGGTTCTTATTTCCTCTAGCACAGGTATGTTTGGTACTATGCCTAATCCAGATTTTACTTCATTTAGTTTTGTTTCTAAATTAGTGTTTATTTGATTTTGGTTAGTTATTATTGCTGCTAACCTTGCATTCTCTGTGCGTGTGTGCTCTAGGGTTTGTGTTACTGTGTTGCACCTGGTTTCTAAAGCTTCTAATCTTGCCATTAATACTGCGAGTTGTTCCATTTTGAACTCGTGTCTGTTGTCGTCGAATTTGTGTGTTTTTTTTTTTTTTTTTTTTCCACATATACACTTTCACTGAATTGCTTTGCTGCTTCGTACGAAGGAGCTATATTTGTACCTGCTATGCTAGGTAATTCTTGTAACCGGTAACGCGAGTGTTCTGTTTATACTAGATTTCACTACTTGTTCCCGAGGTCCGCTCGATTGAAGTTAAAAAGTATATTTAACCTCCTGGCAGGATCGCCAATTAAAACACTTGGTTCTTACTTTTAAAATTAAACAATATTTATTTGGAACTATGTCCTTTATTATTGAAATACTTTTTACTAATTCTAAAAGGAGCTTAAGGCTACTATGTAGTTACAATAAGACTATCGATAAATTCATCATACAGTCGTATTTATATACTTTTCTTATCTATCTACAAGGAGACCCAAGCGTACAATCGTCTTGCTTGATAATGAAGAAGAGATAATATTCCAACATTGTATACAAACGATATTATCTCTTTTACATATGTTATCATTGTAGCGTTGTGTGCAAGACTGTACTAGAGACTAAAGATATCATTGAATACAAATAATGTTATCTTTTTTCTCAATATGTTTTGCTATGGATACTTAACTCGCGCAACATTCCGCAAGTTGGCACTACAATCGAAAACAATAGTTTTTTTACATTTGTTAGAGAAGATACAGCGCTCATTTAAAAAAAGTCCCCCACTACAAGACAACCCATATGACTTTTGAAATTTGGACATATCTCGAAAACGGTCCATACGATTGTAACAAAAATTCATTTCTAAGGTACTTAATGCAGTAATTTCTAACTTAATAGCAAACTTTATTTTTCTCTATATGATCGTACAATGTATATTCGAAAAAGGGCATTGTTCAAAAAATTGCTTTCCTTTAGTTTACCTGAAAACGACACAAGCGACTTTGACAAAAAATGCATACTTTTAGAGTATTATGTTTTCAAAATTATTGCGTCCTTAATTTTCAATTCGAATCACCGAAAACGATAGTTTTAGGAATAACTTATATCTCCAAAACCCATTTTCGATTTGGATAAAATCTTAAACACCAAGTAATGCTTATATCCCGAACAGTATCTCATGCTTATTTTTATGAAAATCTTTAGAGCGGTTTTTGTTAAGAAAATTATGTAGACAAAACAGTAACAAATGTTGCAATATTTAGTTTGAAAAATACTATTGCTTAACTATTAAGCTGAAGTTTTTATTTTTAACAAAAACCGCTCTAAAGATTTTCATAAAAACGAGCATTAAAGATAATATACGTATATAATAAATAATATCCCGTACTTAGTTTTTCTCCAATAAAATCCGAACAAAACATAATTTTTTTTATTACCCACATCCCGATCTGTGTTCACATAAACGGTATACTTTTGTCATAATCTAAATGCCCCACTTCCAATAAAAATGCAATAACAGTTACGCAAAAAAAAACATGTCCTAACAGATCAAGAAAGAGAAACTCCTACTACGATCGGCCTTGTACTCAAAAATCTTGTTAAGTGTAAGCAGTGATGCCATTTTATCATTTTTAATGCTGGATCTAGCATTTTCGAAGACTCGAAAGAAGTGTTTGACGGAAGAAAAATGCCAAATGTTTTTTCTAGAATTCTTTGTATATTTTGATTTTTGTTCTTTTATTACTGGAATTTTGGTCATTCGTGTACATTAAGTTGATATACAGTGCATCGAAGTTTAATGGCGTTTTCGATTAAAGATCCGAGAGAATTGCCTCGAAATTCAGAATTGCTCTATTCAATGAAATTCATTGGAGCACTTTTGTAATAGTGGTAGGTAGACACCATATGAGAGATTTGGTTTTCTGTTGCTACTTTTTTTTTGTTTTCTGCAGTAATAAATACAGCCAAATCAATATATTTCAGTTTAAGTTTACATTTTGCACGCATAAATATATATATGTATATTTTCGGATCACATCTGTTTCTAATAACACAACAAACACTTCAATCTGACATTTTGTTAGTAAATACTATGTGTTGGTGAGTTCAGGGCAGTTCTCTAAAAATATTCCGGACACTTCTGTCGCGTTAAGAATTGACCTGGAAGTGCACTTTTTTTTTCAATGAAACATAGAATACATCGAAAGAGCACTTCTAGATTTGCTCTTTTTATAGAAAGGACAATTCTTTTCTTCAATCGAAAACGCCATAAGTGTTTTCCACCACTTTCCTACGCATCAGAAGGAATGTGAAATGTCAGCAGGTGAAGTGTGAGTACGAAGAATCCAGTCTATTGTGTATGGGGACGTTCAAGTATCTAGTTTAGTAAGTCTGACAGCTCTCTGACTAGATGTATCTCGGTTTTGATTGGTCGGAATCGGTCATGTGAGCAGCTGTTTCAGTTGACGTTTATGGAGGGGTAGCTGACGAACCTAGTCAAGAAATTCGTGACTGAGTTCTAAGTTGACACTTCGCATTATGTGGCTGACGTGGAAAAAGTGACGTTCCCGACAGATATATATCTATATCTTATCTATGACGGGCCTCATACGCCAAAAAAACAGCCACTCTAGTTAGATTCCTTGAATTGAAAGTGTAACTTTTATTTTTATTTTAATATTCATCGGTAATAATATCAAAAAATAGGTGGATGCTGTTGATATTTTTTTTGTTTTGTTTTTTTATTTCTGAAGACTGATACACTGATACTTTAATGTTCAATAAAAATAAAACTAATTGTTCACTAATTTCATTTTTGAGGCGAATGGAAGGGATTTACAATTTTATGACAAGATTTATTAATTTTATGCTCTTTCATGACAGTAGTTATACTCTCGGGTGTTTGTCAGACGTTCGCGAGAGGTGGCGCAGTGGAAAAAAAAAAACCTTAAGCTGGAATTTGTTTTTTTTTTTCGGGATTCGAACCTGGGACCTCTCGCTTAGTAGTCCAACATATTAAGCCACTGCGCCGACAGATAAGCATGAAAAATACATTTAGGTGAATATGTTGTATAAAATTAGAAATAATATTTTATTTTTTTCATAAATATTCTAGCATTTTTTTTGCACACTGTCATTTTGCTTTTTGAAATTCTGGCAACACGTAACAGCTTATAAAAGAGTACAGTAGGCGCTTTTAACTCTTTAACCAGAAATTACGACGCCCAACCAAACTTTTGATGAACGAGAATGTTTCGTTCGATTTATATATAATAATAATGTTGGCAAAGTAAGAAATTAATTTATTTAATTTGTTGGAATTTTATTGGAATCTTAAAACTTCAAAGAGAAAAGTTGTTTTTATGTAATACTAGCTGTACCTTACGCGCGCTGCAACGCCACCAACTAAGATAAATTTGAAGGAAATACATTACACAAATATTCAATTCGTTTTGGTTAATTTTATTGATTTTGTTCATTTCGAAAAAAATTGTGACATTGCAGCGTTTCAACATGAACTATCACGGCAATATATGAAATTTATTGGAATGACAGTGGCGCCATCTATCGTACCAACTCAGAAACCTTCGTGGGCTCATGCACAACAGCTTTGCTAAAGATCATCACATGATCAAATGCATAGTTTACGATTCTATAAAGGACGTACAGACAAACATTCATTTTTATATATATAGAAAATGAAGCGCGATAATAAATATCCTTTACAGCGCAGTGCAGCTCGACAGCAATTCAGTCTGGCACATTATGATTTTATAGAAGTGCTACGTATATATAATAAATATCTGTTTATCCCTTCCACAAGTACAAACTAGGCCTCGTTCCATGCTGCTTGATTTAAAGAACGGTCATTAGTGCGCTGCCAATCAAATTAAGATAAAAGAAAACTAATGTTAAAAAGAAACAGTGCAGTTGCTCAATGCAATAAGTAATAAAGAGTGAAATAATACTTTTTCATCTTTAATTATTTTCTTAGTAAAAAGAAAATGTTTGTTAAAACAAATGTCAAAGCTAAGGCTCTATAGCGGCCGTTTCGCTACATCAGTGATAAAACGCTCTAAATGTCCAATGGACCGCGGTTATTGTTCATTTTTTCATAATAGATCATTTTTGAGCGCTAAAAAGAAAAAAAAAATACTCACAAATCGCACTCTGTTATGGATTACTAGGAACAAATCTTTTTGAAAAACAAACAGATGACAAAGTTGCATAATCATTACTGACAACTAACAACAGTAACAACATCCCTAAGTGTTGGTTAACGAGAATGTGTGGGTTTCGTGGTCAGGTTTACGAAGCTTGTAGTTTAAGAATCGTTGGCAAATACTGGCCTACGCATACTCGTGTTCTTGTAATGTAGTCCAAGTGCAATTAATTGTAGTTTCACCTGTTTTTATTGAAGCTAATTTATACCTGTCATAATTATTGTGTAAGAGAGCTAGTAATCGCACAGTTTAGCGATAAAACAAAAGTTTGATAGGAAAAAAAAGTACTTTGGGTGTGTACACAGAATCGCCACAATGAGCGACTACATTTTTTATCAAACGCTCGTAAACTCGACGAAGTAAAGGGCTGTCGCGCATTCAATTGACTTGTAGATATTCATCATTGTACGCATCAAACCACCTCGAGCCATCGATTGCATGATACAAACAATTTGTTTGCTCTTATCAGTTGATACCTTGGAACACAGGTAAGTGCCTGTATTAAAAAGAACGCTGTCGCACGTTCTGGCTTATGATTTGAAAATTGTACTTCGTCGATGTTGAACATTGTCACGTTAAAGGTTAGACTGCTTCGGCTCGGGTTCGAAAAATAAACGCGTGTGCAGTGAAAGGTTAACTATAGTGAATAAGTTCAATACTGTACAAGAACTATGGTCAAAATAGAATGGGCGCCGTTGATAGTTCCAGCTCGCAGGCGATTGCAAATTGTTATTGTCAGCGTGTATGTGGCCAGTTTGGTTGCTTTCGGATTGTTGTCATACCTGTTTTGTATTCTCATCCTGGTAAATATATGGTGCAAGGATCAAGGATATTATTATTGTACAAAGGCCTAAGTCGTTTGTTTATTTATTATTTTTTCTTTGAAAGGGGTTGTTGTAGTGCGACCTTTTGGTCCATACCAATACCATGTTCCCACCAACGTGATTTAGCCAAAGTGATTTATAAATCACGAAAGGTGTCTCTACCGAACTTTTCGTGATTTAGTGTGACATTTTTGTCAACTTTCAATATTGTGAAATATGTAGTTATTTTTATTGTTGTTTCTGTTTTCTTGCCATACCTGCCAAGAATAAAACAATTTTTGATTGTATGTAATTAATAATCACCCTTATTCCAAGTGGCGTTTATATTGAACGACAATTGTCGTTTCAGAAGTCGTCTCACTTTACTGTCGATTTGGTATCGGTATTCCGCGACTTAAACGCCATGAGAGTCATTTTCATTTACCTTCCACATAGATTCCACAACAACAGCTGTTATTGACAAGTAAATGCGTATTGAATTTGAATTAGTAGCTGCATTCAATTATTTCGTTGTTGATTTATTTGTCTTCTTAAATTAATTTTGTATATAAATAAAACAAGTTAATACAAAATATGGACACTATTGCAATATTTCTGTGGTTTAGTAGCGAAGATGAGAGTGAAGTGGAAACCAACAAAAATGCGCTCACCAGTTTTAAATTCTTCCGATTGTGGAACACCTCCTTTGAAATTCGTTGCCAGATGAAGATGCTTTTCCATCAACTCCACCAGTCGTTTCATTTGTTTTGGACTTGTTATTTTCACCCTCGAGGAAAAATAAATGAATAAATAAGTGAAATTTAACAAAACTCACATTTGAATTCGATTTTGTTGCTTGGCGTTTACAAATTTCCCAACGCCAATAAATGTCGTTTAACTTGTCGTTATGTCAGACTAATACGCCTGCTAGAATAAGGATGGCGTTACGTTCCACATGAACTAAAACGACATCTAGCGTTTAATGACGTAAAACGACTCATAAAACGCCCTCTGTAATGCCGAGTTCACATAGTCGTTTTGTTTACTGGCGTTTAACGCCAACTGGAATAAGGGTGAATAAAGTGCACGACTGGGTCGAACGTAACTTTCTTGTTCATCAAAAGTATTAATGTAAATGGAGTGGGAGTATTATGTAAGCTCCGAGTTGTTGGACATATATTTTTAGGGTGTATGTTCAATATGGTTGAAAAAAAAACTAGGGAAAACTATATTTTTTAAAAATGACTTTTTTCAAAAATCCATTTTACGATAATACAGAGAAAAACTGAGTTTTCCATTAAGTTAGAAATGACCATATTACCTTGGAAATTAATTTTTGTTACAACCGTATGGACCGTTTTCGAGATATGTATGTCCAAATTTCAAAAGTACCGTTACTAGATTTTTTGCGGAAAACTGAGTATGCAGTTATGTTTACCTCACCTACTTAAGCTTAAATATAAATTTTTGTTGAAATCGTTAGAGCCGTTTTCGAACAAATCAAACTGGTATGAACATTTTGTATGGAAAGTACCGTTAATATTGAGGTTACCATGCAAAAAAAAAAACGCCCCCAAACTGTAAGCCCCCAAACTTTAAATCCGAAGTTTGAACGAAATCTGTTCAGCCGCTTAGGCTGTAGGCCTCGGGACATACAGACAGACAGACAGACAGACGGACAGAATTTTGCGACCCACTTTTTTGAGTTCGCCTATCATCGTAATGTCATAATTGATTAACATCTCGAGTTCGAAATTTTGTACGAATACAATAGGTTCGTTCGTGTACTTTTAGCATAGAAAAATGAAAACTGTCAAATATCAAAAATCGAGAGAAAAGTCTCTCAATTTCAAGAGAAGTACGTGACCGGTTTTCTTACAAAAAGTTTAAAAAATGTCATTTTGACATTATCGTAAAATGCAGCATATGCAAAATAAGTTGCAATTGAATTTTTTATAAGCTAAATACCTATTAACTATTAACCTTACCATTTTGAATGCGCTGATATGTTCTAGGAGAACATTCAATTAAAACTTCTTCCTCCGACACCGTTGAAGACGAAAATAAATAGAGTTTTACTTGACAAACTTTTGAGCTGTCACTTAGTTGTCAGATTTCATTTCTCATTTTTCAGTAAGTCGAAATTCGGCGAGTAGAAAATTACGAAAAAATAAAAAGAGTTTTACTTGACAAACTTTTGAGCTGTCACTTAGTTGTCAGATTTCATTTCTCATTTTTCAGTAAGTCGAAATTCGGCGAGTAGAAAATTACGAAAAAATAAAAAGAGGGATTTCTCTCTCATTTTTTTAAATTTTCTCAGTACGTGGTCGCATTCGCACAGTTTCTTGGCAAATTTTTAATAATTTTACGTTTGCAAAAAAGTACCCGAACGAACCGAATATCTTTCTCTTACTACGTAATGGAGAAAGTTTAAAAATATCAAAAACTCACCGAAACACGAAAATTGAATTTGAAATAATTTTGTTGACAGTTTTTTTTTTGTTTTTTGTTTGCTGAATAAAGTGCTGAAGTTAATAACAGGTATGCTTGGTTTTATTTTGTGTGTATTTGCGATGACAGATACGTAATTCAAATTTAAACACGTCATCGTTTATGAGATGATTTAGCTAAATCAAGTTGATTTCTCTAAATCACGTTGGTGGGAACATGGTATAAGACTTCAATGTCGCAGTTCAATAGAAAATGAAGCGTAGTACTTTCGTTCTGATTGGACAAAACAATTTCCTAAATTACACTCCGAAATAAGGTAATTTCGGTTCTTGTGTGCTATCGGAGAAGAGTTTCCACGTCTTTGAGAATTAATAGCCACTTTATTCGCGACGTGAAATTTAATTTAGTTACTTCAGTTACTATAACGACTTACCGACAAAATAAACGTAGCCTACCCGCACACAGATTCATACGGTAATTAAATTTCGTAAAACATATACTCGTACACTCAGAAAAGAAAAAGATTTTAAGCGAAGAATTTTGAGATTTTTAAAAAATTGGAAGTTAAAAGTTCTTGGTTCAAATATTATTTTTGTTAACAAGAACTCGTTTTTTAGTTTTCAAGAATCAGGTATTCAGCGTAAGAATAATATACTCTCCAGAAGTATTTTATTACATCATTGCCAACAATTTCATTCTTAAATCAAAGATTTTGATATTTGGGTTCATTTTAACCAACGAAAATTGTTGGCATTACATTTTTTTTTCTGAGTGTAGCGCCAGCGTTACCGACGAGCGACATTGCCTCTTACCCTTTTTTCACTCTGGCGCTTGGCGACGACTTTTCAAAAATTCTCTTCACAGACTCACGGGCCGCTGTTGTCACTGCCAGGCCCTCTGCTTGGAAGACACTGCCACTGACCAACGATTCGGAAAAGACGTCTGACCCCACCCGGTTTCCTTCTGTAAATACGGCTACGGATTGGGTGTTAGGTAGGAGTCCGTCTCTCCATTCTTTCCTACTGGGATAGGCGCTCGATAGAAACGTCTTGGATAGCCTCAAGACTTGCGGTTGGAGTAGCCCTCATTGCACTCTGGTGGTGCCAATAAACGCTAGTCTTTGTACTTTCGTAATGGCCTTTAGGTAGGTGGCTTTGTTGGTGGCCGGCTACCAAACGAGCGCCATTGTTGAATTGTGGGAGATGTTCCGCTTTTTCTTTGTGTTGCCCCAACGTAATTTATTTCCACTACTACTTCCAGCTGTGGGGGAATATTTACCTCAAGGCCCTTGTGATTGCATACGTCATCTGGATCTACTCCGATCGCACTAGAGCCCAATACCGCATAAGAGGATCAGGGTAGGAATTTAAAAAATTGGATGCGATTTTATTTTATTTCTTTTATTTGTCCTCTATACAGTGTAAGATGGATGAGGGACAACCGCTTTTTTAGGTACATTCGCGACTACTTCCCTGTGGAGTTGGTAAAAACCGCAGAATTGCCACCCAACCGGCACTACCTTCTGGCATGTTTCCCACACGGCGTTCTCAGGTGAGTAACTTAGTAGAATCCGGCACTGCACAACACTATTCCAAGTGATTTCATTAACCTCAAGTTCTTGACAGCTTTGCTTTATTCACAAACATGTGCTCTGACATAAGGAAGTGGAATGAGCTTTTCCCGAAAGTCCGTGTACACGTAGGAACCTTGGCAATGCACTTCAATACACCCATCTGGCGAGAGGTTCTACAAGCCTGGGCAATGATCTCAGTTTCAAAAAAATCACTTTTCAACAATTTAACAACTTCGCATGATCCAAAGGATCCGGTAAATGCCGATGGCTGTACTGCCTCTGCGGTCGGGGTCCTTGTTGGTGGGGCTGCGGAAGCTCTGGAGGCGAGGCCAGGAAAGTACATCCTCACCGTGAAGAACCGAAAGGGATTTATTAAACTTGCCATGCAATCAGGGTGGGCAACTAATACCCTATTTACACCGAGCCGAAAACCGGCTTTTCGCGACACTCGAAAACTTAATCGACAGCAGAAGTTTTCCCATACATCTTTCAATTTGCAAAACGAGTCGTTTAAAGTCGTTTTCCACGAAAACACCACGGAAACGACTTCCAATCGTTGGGTTGTTGAAAGAAACACACCTTTTGCAATATTCAGCAAATTCAGCAGAACAGCTGACAAATCACAACTTAAAATCATTTTCCACACTTAATTGATGGGCTAATGTCATTTTTAAATGCTCTGAAAACATTTTATTTGTTTATGCGATCGAAATTTGTAACCGAAATAGTTTACACAGAAGTTTCACGACTAGTGTCTCACAGCTGATTGAAACGTCAAACGCAGAATAGTTGGCGTTCGGTGTGTCTGCATCGACGATTTTTCGGTGCGGTGTGAAAGGGGTATAAAAATCAATCAGCAAGAAGAAATAGTTATAATTTTTCGTTTTAGTGCTGCCATCGTGCCGTCTTTTTGTTTCGGAGAAGTTGACATTTACAACCAGATAGATAACCCGCCAGGTTCGCTTGTTCGAAAAATGCAAACATTCGTGAAAAACATCACCGGCATGTCTCCATTGTTGTTCAAGGGAAGAGGTTTTTTCCAATACTCTTTCGGTTTACTGCCGCAGCGTAGACGTATAGTCCAAGTTGGTAAGTGTTCCAAATATTATATGAAGTGCCTCGTTAATGCATGTCCTTCAGTGGGAGCCCCCATAGATGTTCCGCAGTGCGATAGTCCGTCTGCAGAAGAAGTTGACAAGCTGCATAGCCTGTTTATGGAAAGCTTGGTCAGTCTCTTTGAGACCCACAAGGCAAAGTACTTGCAAAACCCAGAGGATGCAGTTTTCATTATGAATTAGACTAGCAGGATGTGCCAGACAACAGCATATATCGATGAACAAAAAAAAAATGTCACAAATCAAAAAGTCACACTTTTCAGGAGCGACAGAAGAAGGTTTCTATAAGTAGTTTAGGGTTCTCTTGATGTTTTTGGATTATCTGTGATTTATTAAATAAGTACTTTTGATTCACAAACTATGGGGTTTTTATTTATCAACGTATCTTCAAAGGCCTTTTTATAACCAAAATCTTAAGTCACTAGACCTCGACTTGTGACGTTTTTCTAAAATTTTCTATTTCGGCTTAAGTTTCAGAGTTGAAATTAAATGCATGGACGGTTTAGTTCTTTAAAAATCCTTATAAAATTTGGAAAGCGCTTAAGGACACATTTTTGTAAGTCTTAGTAAACTGTATAATCCTTAATTAATAATCAATTCCATTCCTTTAAAGAAAAATGATAACATTTCGGAAAGGGTTATACTTTTAAATTTGTCACTTTTCTTGGTATCAGTTATTATGTATTATTATATATTAGGCCTTGTCTTTACCTTTCTCTACTACTTTTCTCCACACCATAGATAAATGGTAGCTAAATTATTAAACATGATATAGATGGGGCACAAGCCATATGTTCATGGCAGATGTTAGTTAAAATGGTTCAGACTTCATAGACATAAAGAAAAGTGAAAGAAGATATTATCAGCAGCAGATGAAATAATTTTTGAAGTAGCAAATAGAAGACAACACTTTCGATCCTGTCGCGTAATTCCCTATTTGCAATGGGATTTGTCCTTAAGGTTCCATTGCTGGTCGTTCCTCCATTTGCCCGCAAGCTTTTGTTTTTCATCCCATGGAAAATGTTTTTGTTGGTTTTTGCGTTTTCTTTTATGTATCACGCAAATGTTTTCTGCGGTTTCGTCCAAAAAATCCAAAGTATAAACACAACACAAACTTTTTCCTTAGTTTTTCTGTCAAAATTTATCTTCGATTTAATATACCTGTCGGAGATTTATTTCGCGAGCTAAATGAGTGGAGACTTGTCAGCGGCACATCTATAGGCGTTTTTCTTTTTTAGTTCAGAGCTGAGCTCTGCTCAGATTGTTCTCATTTATGATTTATGAAATACACTTGAGCATTTAGCTGTCATTTGTATAAATTGAATATTTATTAATTGTTATTTATTAAATTGGTTAACCTTCAGTTCCAAAACAACAGGGTTCGTCCGCCATTTCAACTATTTTGTTTATCCTTTATTTTTTTTCTGTCAAATGTGACTAGAAGTGTGTCAGCTATTCACTCAGCCTGCTCAGTCAATTTATTCTGAGATCTGAGCTCATAGAGCGCGCTCTGATTGTGCTCTTAACGATAAAAGAAACACAAACTCTGAGCTCTGATGTATCTGAGCCAAAAAAGAAACACGAACCTTTTGTATTACATACAGTTCAAGTTGTGCTCTGAACTAAAAAAGAAAAACGCATTATAAGAAGTTAAGAACTAGCGTGCGAACAGGATACTGCTTTGCTAAACTGCTTCGCTAAATTTTATCTTTGTAGAAATTTTTGTATGGGAGATAAAACTAAGCGCGACCAGGATACAAGGCTAACAATGAATTTAAAATACACTGCTAATTCTAAATTTAACAAGCCCTAGCTTCAGAGGCTTTCGGCTCAGTCTCGGTAACTAGTTTCTGTTATGAAACTTGAAATACGCATGCAAACACGACACTTTCAACATTTGTTCTGTATATGCACCTGTTTTAAAAGAAAAAAAACAATAACAGGAACGAAACGAAAAACAGAACTGAAAGGTATTTCTGTTGTAAATTATGTTTCTCTTGCGTTGCTCATTCAGATACAGAAAACTCAAATAGATCTTGAGAAAACTTGGAAGCTGAAAAAAACGTTTTCCTTTTCGTATTATTTTTTTTAATCCGTTCCCAAATGAAAAAGACGGAACCTTATTAGTTTCGCTTTTGTCCGTAGTCCGTCCGAACCCTCTACACTATTTTCTCTTCGAATCATTTGTCGCTACATGCACAACGGAAGCACACAGCTAATTAGGGAATAAGTTAAAAAAAATATTTTAGACTAGTTTCAGTTCTGTTGCCAGAATTTTTTCTGTCGCTAAATTCAGTTGCTAAAACCAAAAATATTATTCTTGTGCTGAATTTGGCTCGATTGCAATTGAAAGTTGATTGAATTTTATTTCTGTTGTTTGTTACTAGGCCTGAAACAAAATTGCGTCAGTTTGCTTGGCGTATAGGTATAGTGAACACTTGCTAATAAATGAAAAACGACACAAGTGGTCCTAAATATAAATTCTTGTGAAGTTTTACTAATAAGCTGATTTCTATCTTCTATATAGGTATATAAAAGAAACTGACGTCCATGTGTGCACTCATAACTCGAGAACGTATCGTTCGATTTCCATGGTTTTGGGCTTGATTCGTACCTATTGGCCCAAGAAAGGACATACCTAGGCTACTTTTTGACGCGAAAAAAAACTTTAAAAGGACGAAATAGGGGATAACATTTTTTATGGTTTACCGCACTTTGAAAAATATAGACTGGATATAAAAACGGGTAGAAGTGTCACTTGCAATACACGAAAATTATTTAAAACTTTTAAAATAATATTATTGAACGATTTTGGGCGAAACCGCGAAACGAAATTTGCCGGGTCATCTATAGCCTTTCATAAAAAGATACCAATAAATAAAACAATTATTGATTCCTCGGCTTGTGGCGTTTTTCTTTCGCACTGTATATTTTTTAATAATTATATTTTATTAAGTAGCAGACCGAGAAGTAATATTTGTTTAATTTATCTGGCCATTGGAAAAATTTGTATGTTTGGGTGGAATACAACCAAGAACCGATTTGGGACCAAGTCCTCGAGAGAGATTCAAACTTAGGAACCACAAAAGGCTGGTCAACGAGATGAAAAAGCTTTGACACATTAGCTGTTTTTTATTATCAGCTATGATCCATATAGATCATCGATTTACATGCATTTACAACAACAGCATATGATCCTGCTTCTCATCGAGATTACGAATCATGATCTGAAAATTATTTCTACTATTTCCGACTAGGTGGCTTGTTTTATTTTTAAATGTTGGTGTGCCTGTAAACGATAGCCACACAATCACGTTGCCAGACTTAAAAATGGAACACAAAAAATCAATTAATTTTTTTCGCATTCGAATAAAGTCCCTGTCCGTATTCCGAGTTATTTTGTTTTTTCTCGTTCTATAAAGGTATGTCCAGACCAGCCAAACATTTGATAAACAATTAAAAACCTACATGTTCCATATTTATTTCTAAAACACTTATTAAACAAAACAATTTTTATGAAATGTTTAGAAATGTTTTGCTGGTTTGGATCTGGACACCAAAAACACGTTTATGAAATGTTTCGCAGTTACCCAATCGTGAAGGGCAATCATTTTTGTTTTACAAGTTTCCCTGCAGAAAGTGAGCGCTGTTTTTCTTCGATTATTTGTTTTTAAATAAAATAAAAATGTCCAGAAAAGCTTTGAATACCTAATGAGAAAGTGATTCATTTAATACGATTATTTGAATTAAATCGCGTGTCGCGTGATTCCCGAGACCAAAACTACAAAAATAAAAACTTTACTCGCTGCTAATAATCCTACCACATTATTTTCTTCTAGTCCAAAAATCGATAAAGTTGAAACATTTCATAAGCATTTAATAAATAAATTTCAGAAATAATTTTTATAAGTGCTTATGAAATGTTTTCGATTTGCTTCAGAAACATTTGATAAACATTTCGGAAATGTTTCGCTGGTCTGGACACACCAAGATAAACTCAAGTGCTAGCAGCAAAATATTGTTCATGTGTTGCATATTTGAACATAAAATACTAAATTTGTTTCACAAAAATATATTTGGAAAGAAAAATTATGCAAATTAGATTCAAATATGGTAACACCCCCTTACATTGCAAGTGAAATGACATGTGCCTTGTGTGACGTCACGTTGAGAAGAATATTTGCAATATGGCTGGTGGCAATATATAGTTTGAAATACCCTGTATTATCTGCTTTGTTTTTGAAAGCAACTGTTGCCACAATTCAAAAATTAAACTTTTCAATGATCCGTTCTGTTTTATTTTCGTGTTCTGATTCGGATCAAATCACGCTGATAATAGAAAACAGCTATTGTTGGCATTTTTCTCCGATTTTAGGAAACGTATGTTTTTTTTCAGGGAATATTACAAGTAACCTCTTTTAAAATAAATCCTGCTTGAAACGCTGTATTTTCTGAGAAATACATATATAACTCCAAAAAAATAAACACAAAAGAATTCTTAATTAGATTCTACATTTTACCGCACTTTATCGGGATTTTGTTTTTGAGTATTTTATCCATACATACAGACACTTGCCACTCCTGGTAAAACAAAACTCACCTGACGTTTTTGTGCAGACCAATTTTATTATAAGTTATGAATTTTTTTTTTCTCATTTTTTTTACAAAAAAGTAGTTTGTATAATAATTGTTTTTAGATTTGGTCTGCCTTAATTTTATTTATTTTTCTCATCGAATTTATCATTATAATAATTATCTTAATTCATTGAATTTATAGATATTTTTGAAATATATTTATACACATATATGTACCTATATGAAAGATATATGCTATATATGCGCGTATAAAAAAAAATTTGCACTAAAACAATAAATTCTCCTTCACCATTATTTTTTTCGTTTTTGTTTTTTTTACTTTAGTTTAGGTTACAAATTTTATTTTGTAATATAGAAAATGCAAATATATGGAAAAGTTTGAAACAATCAATTGTACTTTCATTTTTGTTTCAATTATTGTTCAGTCCAGTGATTTGAAGTTGTTTTTCTTGTTGTTTTTGTTAATCCAAAAAGATGTTTACAATTTTATTTCAACTAAGGTTGAATTTTTTGTTTAACCAATTTAATTGTTCCGAATTTTGTAAATTAATTATCATTTTTATTAATTGCTTTTATAAGTACTTTTCCATTTTGTACTTCAAGTGCGTATAGGCTCCCGTCTTTAATTTCATTGTTTAGAACTTCATCGGTGATAGTGACGTGAACACCAGATGGGCCATGAATGTAGATAGGGGTTTTGGATGCGTCATTAAATATATTTGAACCACTTCCTGAGTATTTCGATTGCATGCCTGTTGGGTAAAAAATAATATTAATTGGAATGGAAAGAATGGAGTAAGACTCACCCCAACCTGGGTAGACACCTCCATCGACCCCACCATTCATGGTTGAGCTGTTGGCGCTCAACTCGTAGAAACCCGGCAATTTGAAGAGTTTCTGAGCTAGTTCCTTGGAAGAGTTCGATGTTAGATAAATGGCGTTGTAGCTACTCCCATCTAAGCTAACATAAATGGTGAGTCGTGGGGCTATGGCTCTGAAATGTTTCGGAAGTCTAAAATAAGATTACAAATTATTGACACATACGTCACAGCGATCCTTACTTGGTATGCAAAATGTTAAACATACGAATACCGTCGGCAAGTCCGCATATTTGGATGAGGTCCTCTTTGGACATTCTGGAAGAAAAAATACTCTATCATTAAACACCGATGTATACATTTGATGTACATATTTGAATATTGGTTTTCGTTGGCTGAGTATAATATCCTTTGAAGGTGTACTACTGGAGTTGGTGTCGTTAGACCGACCAGTATTGTCACGAGCTGTAAAAATACTGCTCAACCTGGTTAGCCAAAGTGCGATGAATTATTCAAAGTACTTGTAAGAAGGATTCATCTGTTCCTTAAAATTCGTTATTAAGCCACGATCCGGCTTTTTTTAGCGAAGCATGAACCTGTCTTTGCGAGGGCATTTTTCGCTACCCTTTGAAATACAAATGAATGTGATTGTACTGCTGAAAGAAAAGTAGTATCCAATCCAAATGAACTTTCCTTCTGTTGCTCCCTCGGCGTAAAAAACATTGATGGTACATTTTGACTTCAACAGCAGACCTCTCTAAAGACCAATTTCTAAAGACTTTCATCAAGCTTGTTCGGAAATGGGAAAAAGAAATGACAGAGGTAAGCCACCGGCTTAATATCAACAGAGGGTTCCCCGATGGATGCAAAGGGAAACAACAAGGCCCCGTTGGTTGGTTGGTTTACTCGTATGTGGCTTTTGTTTTAACACAATAACCGCTTGAGCGCCGTATTGGGGTCACAACTCACGGGATCTTTATTCATTGAGGGAAAGGAATGTAATAGAAACTCAAAACTGGTAAAATTTGATGATGTTTTGAAATGGATACCCTGGATATCCGAGGGGTCATCATAGAATAGGTTATCTAGTGCGCTGTGGCTGGTTTTGACAACACAAGGCCGCGTATTTGCTCAAAACTCTGGCTAAGTGAAGAGAGCTGTTTAGATCTGCGTTACATCCAATAATAAGAACCTTTGATCCAATTAAAAGAACAATTGGCGCACCATGTGAGGAATTTCATTCAAAAGGCCGGTATATACTTGCAAAAATACAATAAAAAATAAACCTTGAGACTCTTTCCCTGAATATACACATCCGGCAGGACCGAACATTGCAGACTCTGCAAATCTTTATTTGACGATATCTTTGAAATATCCGAAACAGAGTTTTGCTGATTTCTTAAAAAATAAAAAAAACATCACTGACTGAATGACATTCTCCCTGGCCGGCTCAAATCTCGCCACACGCACGCAACAAGTGCATGTAAAATATGCCGGAGTGCGGTCGGTAAGTAACCACTAAAACCAACCCCAAGTCTGAGTCGCTTTATTTCTAAAAATAACCCAAAACTGTCAATGGCGCCATAACAGAGGCCGCTTTAAGTCAGACTTGTTTACAGTGAAATCAAATCAAAACAAAACAACTTACCGCAAAATATCTGAACCGGAAAAGTGCGCGAACGTGGACACATACGCTGTCAATCGATGATAGGTTAGCCATTGAGTAACCTGAGCCGGTGTTGATTCGGTCATAATATTCGGCGATTGCTGCAAATCGAAAGAAAAAAATCGAAAAATCACACAAAATACCGGTAGGCAAACAAAAACATACATAATCGTCCATTTCCACCTGTTGCGGCGACACCATGTTGGCATCCATTAGTTTCAAATTATTTGTATTCGTCGACGTCACACTGTTTATTGCTATCGGGCTAGAATTGGCAGCTGGCGACACATTCGCATAAGGTATGATTCCATCGTATTTTGGTATATGAACTGGCGAGTTTGGCCAAAGTTTCATGCTGGAAATGGGAAAAATGAAACGCAAATTACAAACACACTGAAGCAAATACGGATATAAGTTAAGAATTAGTTTAAAACCGTCCTGACAGCACGATCACCGGTTACATCGATTCCGCAATGGAAACTGCATTGTGATAAATGCTTCGAACAACAAGCTAACAGATACCTCTTCTGACTGTTGGTCGCGCGAAGACGGCAAAGACGAGTTTCGCCAGCAGCTGGCTCCCTCCTTCTTTTTAGCCCCGCCTTTGTGATATTTGTTTTGCAAGCAAAAGAAAACCTCGCAGTAAGTAGAATTTTTCTTCTGCTACATAATGGTGTTAAAAATTCAACCGGTTTGCAGAGTTTTATTTCGCTTGGGTGCACAATTCTTGAACGATGACCCAAATCCATGTGCAAATCCAAAGCGACACACAAGTGCGTCTGCTTTACATACTTTTACATACTTCACTTGGCTGGATAAGGCTATCAAGCAAGAACAATACGGCAGACGCATACAACGAAGGAAACTTAACACGATAGAGTTAACCGCATAACGAGTTTTCTGTGGCCGCCTGCCAGCTGCTTTTTATTTTTAGAAACAATTCTAAGGATAGTTTGCGGTGGTGTGGTTTGCATACAGATGATGGCAAAGTTACATGCTCAAGCGTTTAGATTAATTGCACTTTGATTGGCATAGGGCTGCCAAGGCGGATGAGCCAGAATGCAGTTGATATAGGTACCTAGGTACGACTTTGTCGTGCCTTTGATCAGATTGTGGCACACAATTTATTAACGCGATTATTGGAACTACGCGACAGCGATAGACAGTGACGCTTGGATTACTGATTTATGTGGCTTTAAAGGAGCTACGCTTGTTAGAGTGTTAGTTGTGCAGAATTTTGCTCAAGAAATGTGTTATTAAATTTGGCAAGGCGCCAATAAACATTTTTAGTTTCGACTATAAATTTGAGTAGTTCACAGTGGCTAAATTTTCCATACAAATTTCGCAATTGTGAGCTTCCGTAAATTTAAAGTCGAGACTAATTTTTTTTATTAGTACGGCGCTTTATCTATCTGTCAGAAACTTAAGCATCTTTAGCGGATTTTTAGTTACCAATGGGTCAGATATCTATCTTTACATAAACATTTCGACAGCAGCAGTGATTTAATTTCAAAAATGCTGTCAAAACAAAAACTAAATTGGTTTTTGTTGGTTAACAGGGAGGTTTTTTCGGCTGCTTTATAAAAAAATAAATAAAAAGTTACCGCAACTGGTGAGTGTGTGTGAGTTTTATTTTTATTTTTGGAACGAATGGAAGGGACCTACAATTTTATGCGGAGTTTGAATCCGACAGTTATAATATCGGATCTTTGTAAGAAGTTCGCGCTGCCTATATATCGATTAAAACATTGAAGAGAAGTTGCGGACTTGTAACAGTAGCTTAAAACGGTTCCAAAAACGGCTCAAAAAGCTGGCAGATAATAATAATAGCTAGAAACTGCTTTAGGATCTCCGAATGTGAACGAGTGCAGAAGAGGAACAGCGAGGAAATAGAGTTTTCTGAAAGTGAGTGAATTCGTCTACGTATGTGCTTTGGCCGCCAATTCAATAAATATAAAACTAAATGTCAAAATGGCATGTCCTCAAAAAACTTACGAACTATTGCACCGATTTACAATTTTTTTTTAATTCGGAGATAAATATGTACAGGCTACTTTTGTGGAAAAAGCTGCCTTTTTCATTTAACTGCCTAGCAAAAGAGGCGTTGGTTCGCTAGTATTCCAAAACTAAGCATCAACATCTTCAGAGCCTAAATAAACTAATTTGGATTACTTATTGTAAGGTGTCTAAATATCCGGAGATCTAGTACATTCAACACAACAACCAGTGTGGCTAAATCTAAATATTTGTACATTACCTATCTTCCATTTCCCAAAACCTATGAAATCTTCTCAATATTCCCGATCTTCCTGAAATATTTCAGCCTGTTATTAAGCAATGCTATTGACAAAATAGTTCCGAGAAGATGCACATCTATCGGGGCCAACCTACTATAAACCGATGAAGGGTATTCATTTGACGCATTCGGATTCGCGGCCGTGATGGTTCATATTGCAACACCCTATACGGGATTATATCGCCGCATTGTTGCATGATAGATTAAGTCATAACAACTCGTTTACTTTTTGTTATTTAAAAGAGCAATAGTAAACTGGGCGCCATTTCAACGGCGCGTCAGTTTTGTTCAATTGGAAGTTTGTTTTAAATGGAAACGTTATAAATTAAATTCTCTGCAGTATCTGCATGTTTCCGGCCCCATATGGTCACGCGATAGTTTACTTATTTTGTGCACGCAATTTAATGCGAAATTGCACAGTACCTACCAACTCTACAGAACATAAAAATGTTGCAGCTGCACAATTATTACGTTTCGGCGATTCTGGGGTATAAAGTGACACATTAAAATGTCAATCGCGTATTTGAATACATATAAATAATTGATTTGGTTTAAACTATGCATCTATTTGTACGTCATGAACAACTAGTGTCAAATTTCAATCTAACCCGCATCATGTTTGTTTGTCAGCTGTGATCGCGGGAAAGAAGAAAACATTTTTTTTTAGTTTGGTACAAGTGTTTTTAGAGAATTGCTCTGTGAAATAGACAATTCAACGAGGAAAAGAGAAATAACACAATAACAATTCCAGAACGGGACAAAACATAGATCGAATAAAAATATTACGAAAATAACTTTGTTTTCCAGATTTTTAAAAACGACTGTTTAGAAATGAATTTACATTTAACTAAATTTACTTTGTTTATTTTAAATATTCCATTTAATAATTAACCTTTCTTTCGACCAAACATTGTGTAGCTTACCCTAATTTGACTACATGAGCAAAGATGTGCAGCTGTACCATTTTATATAATTATCGCCTCATGTAACTTATAACTATATGTATGTACATTATACACTTGTGCATTTGTCCCGACGATTTCCCATAGCACAGCGCAAAAGCTAGCGGGTTACAGCTACGGTTGGTTAGCTTGCTTATGTAAGGCATATACATTTTGGTTTTGTTGTTTGCACTTGCTGTGCTGTGTGATAAGCGGGACTTTCGGTTTAGTCTTTGGTTGGTGAGCCGACACTTCTTTTGCTCGATTTTGCTTTTCTGTTTTCTCTTTGCTAGCAACCACCGCCGCGGAAACATCTTTGCTCGCGCTAGTCACGGGACTTGTAATTTTGCCCAAATAAAATAAAATCATTATTATAACGTGTTTGAAATCTCGGGTTTTATTTTATCATTGATTTGCTACAGTCTCATTCAAAGTTGGTCCTTTGCGAAGCCGGATAATTCGTAAAACTTTTTGTTCGTTTGCTTCGAAACTGGTGGTTGCTATCGTTTTTGATATCTCCTTTGGATACAGTCCACAGAATCCTCATTGCACCAGAGGATAGGTAATAAATTTATATTACAATTAATTTTGGTATTGGCTGCTGTTGCTGGTTTCTGCATTGAGTTTTGTTGCTGTAGAACTGTTGCTGGTTGGGTGTCCTGAGGCGTAAGAGAACTGTCTTCAATAGTAGGCTTAGTTGAGCTCGTGATTCTTCTTCGTTTGGGCTTTAGTGCATTGACATGGACACTTTATTGCAATCGCGAGGTCATATCAAAGCTTCCATTGACCGCGTATATAATTTCGCGCAATCGATTCCCGAGGACACTTTACTCGAGGCTCTGGAAGTGCGTGTAGATCGGTTAGAGGAGGCTTGGAAAGATTTCAGCGGAAATCAATATGACCTCCACCAATACCATGCCGAGGAAGGATACGTTGATCCGGAAGAAGAGTTTGCGAAATTTGAAACCAAATTTGTCACGGCAAAAGCATTGCTTCTTAGGGCCCTCCGAGGCAGAATTCCCGCTCGCGATTCATTAAGCCGGAGAGTTACCGCTCGTGATTCTAATGTTGGAATCCGAAATGATCACGACTTCGTCGAACGTAGTAACCCGGTTTCCAATGAAAAAGCTTCAGCTCGGGAGGATGCACCTGCGTTTAGTGCTGACTTAGGAAATGTTCCCTCTACTTCGAACAATATTAAATTCTCCGAAATTGAATTACCGTCGTTTAAAATAACACCCTTTGCTGGTGATTATCGGGAGTGGCCGTGCTTTCGCGATATGTTCCTAGGTAGCATAGATTGTAGAAAGCATTTATCCGGGTCGCAAAAGTTTCGGTACCTCAAATCCTTTTTGCGGGATGAACCTGCTAGTTTATTAAACGGTATTTATATATCCGATGCGAATTATGAGCCCGCATGGGAAAGGCTGGAACGTCGATATAATAGGCCGCTATATATCATTAACCAATTTATCGAGACATTTTTGAATATGCCGTTGGTGACTAGTGCAGATAGTGGTCAGTTGCGCAAATTAGTGGATACTGCCGATGAGGTTGTTCGTGGTTTAAAGGCAATGGAGTCTGAAAGTAGGGATCCATGGCTGATATACCTCTTAATAAATAAAACTGACATTGAAACTCGTAAATCTTGGGCATTGTTGAACCCAAATTCTGAGGTCGCTACCATTAATGAATTGTTAGATTTCCTTGAAAATAGATGTAGTGCCTTAGAGACAAGTGAGACTAAGTTTCGTGTGAATAAAACCGGTTCGCGTTCGTCAAACCTTTCGGGAAGGGTAAGAAGCTTAGCTGTTGCAAATTTAACTTGCCCAAAATGCAAGGGTAGCCATCCCTTATACCAGTGTTCGGACTTTATCGCTTTGTCTATTGAAGATCGTCGTCGGTTTGCTAGAGACCAAAGACTTTGCTACAACTGCCTAGGAACACAACATTCGTCGTCGCGTTGTCATACGAGGAGTCGATGCTCCCATTGTCGGTCGCGGCACCATTCGTTGGTGCATCTGGATAGTTCTGGGTCCCCTCGCCCGAATAACGTTAGCGATTCTGCAAATGAGTCAGCTCTAGTTTCTTCCCCATCGCCATCGATTGTGAGCCATCACACCAAACCCGGTAACCCAGCCTCTGGGATTTTGCCAACAGTCGTCGTGGAAGTGTTGGATGCTGCAGGATTTCCTCAACGTTGTCGCGCTCTTTTGGACACGGGTTCGCAGGTTTCCTTTGTAACAGATCGAGTGGTTAGGATGCTAGGGCTTTCTCGTCGTCATTCTCGTTTGCCCATCTCTGGGATCTCTGCTGTTGATGCTGGTGTTACGCAAGGAGTCGTAAATCTGCAATTGAAACCTCGCTTTGATACTTCCATAATGAATGTGGAAGCCTTTGTATTGAAAACCATTACCTCCATTACACCCACACTCTCTTTTGATTTTGATGGCCCTCTTCCTTTGACCGATCTGCCGTTAGCAGATCCTGGATTCAACACCCCGGCTCCGATTGATATTTTGCTTGGTTCGGACAGGGTATTTAGTAGTTTGCGAGATGGTCATCGTTCAGATAGTGTTGGAAATATTATTGCACACAACACTGTTTTTGGCTGGGTAGTTGCGGGAAACATACCCAATAACCAAGTTATTTCCTTGCACGTTGGTATGGATATAGATATGCTTTTAAAATCCTTTTGGGAGATAGAAGAGGTCGGGTCTCATACTCCTTCGGTCGGCAGTGAAGATGATGCGGATCAGCATTTTGAAGAAACCTTTTCTAGAGCTCCCGATAACAAGTTTATTGTGAATCTGCCATTTCGCCGGGCTGATGTTAGTTTTGGAAACACTCTTTCTGGTGCCATGTCGAGGTTGTTTAGTTTGGAACGTCGCTTTTCTCGCGATGAAAACCTTCGTGCAGAGTACTGCAAATTCATGAAGGTATACGAAGATCTGGGCCATATGAAGCGCATTCCAGACAGAGAAGTTGAACCTACATCGGGAAGGACCTTTTACTTGCCTCACCATGCCGTCGTAACAACCAAAATGAGGGTAGTCTTCGATGGTTCACACAAGGATTCGACAGGTCTGAGTTTAAATGAAGTTCTCCACATCGGACCTCCCCTGCAGAAAAATCTGCTTAATGTTTACATGCAGTTTCGGTTGTATAGATATGTCTTTTGCGCGGACATTGTAAAAATGTTCCGGCAGATTTGGGTCAGCCCTCAAGATCGCGATTTCCAGCGTATTGTTTGGAGAGAATCTCCCAATGACCCCATTGCTCATTTTCGTCTTAGTACGGTCACCTATGGTACTGCACCTGCCCCATTCTTGGCCATAAGAGTCCTAAGGCAGTTGGCTAAGGACTACAAGCAGCAGTTTCCAATGGCTTCCTACGCGATTCTGCACAACTCTTATGTGGATGATTTTGCGGCTGGGTCGGATTCGTTATCTGGTGTTTTGGAGCTAAAGGAACAGTTGGTAGGACTTCTCTCTTATGGTGGATTAGAGCTAAGCAAATGGGCATCAAATTGTTGGGGGATTCTCAGTACAATGGATGAGAGTCAGACTGTTTCATTGGACCCAGAAACTGATTGGAAAAGGGTTCTTGGAATTGTCTGGAACCCTTACCAAGACGCGTTCACGTTCAGGATAACATTGGACGATTCTACAGCGCCCACCAAGCGAAATTTGCTTTCAGAAGTGTCGAAAATCTTTGATCCTATGGGGTTCTTAGCCCCTTCCATTATCCTTTTCAAGATGTTGTTCCAGGAGCTTTGGTTAATTAAGAAGGACTGGGACGATCTGTTGCCTCCAGAAATAGCGAAAAAATGGCTTTCATATCGTCAGGAACTAAAGCATTTTGGCCAGCTAAGGATTCCTCGAAGGTACACGTTAGATGCAAAGGCCTTTGATTTGATAGGATTCTCCGATGCATCGGAAAAGGCCTACTCCGCTGTAGTCTACGCTCGCAGTGTTTCGGAAAATGGTGTCGTTGAGGTTCATCTTGTGGCTGCTAAAACTCGAGTCGCTCCTGTCAAGCAGATTTCGATTCCCCGCCTTGAATTATGTGGGGCTCTTCTTCTTAGTCGCATTATGAAGCTTGTTTGCTCGTCGTTGGATGTCACACCAAGGAAACTCTTCGCTTTCACTGATTCGACAATTGTTTTGGCTTGGCTTTCTTCTCTTCCTCGTAGATGGGGCACATTCGTAGCTAACCGTACCGCTGAAATTCTGGATAACCTGCCTCGTTCCGTCTGGAGTCACGTTCGTTCCGAGGAGAACCCGGCTGATAGCGCCTCTAGAGGAGTTGCACCAAGCAAGCTACTAGATCTGGATTTGTGGTGGAAGGGCCCTGCTTGGATCGCATCAGAACTCAGCCAATGGCCGGTGACAGATATCCAGGAAGTGCGCAAGGTTCCTGAAGAAAGGAAACTCCCAGCTGCTGTACTAACTTCACAACCGGAAGAGCATTTTTTTGATGCACTGCTTGGTAAGGTCTCTTCTTGGCCCAAGTTAATTCGCATTGTTGCATATGTCCTACGTTTTGTGCGGAGTAGTAAGCTTTCACTTGAGGAGCGTAACTTCGACTTTTTAATCTTCTCTGAGCTTCGTACCTCTAAGGAAACTTGTCTTCGGTTTGGTCAAAGAGAGTTCAAGGAAGAAATTCACATGTTGAAGCAGCATAACAAGGTTTCACAACGGTCGAAATTATCTTCGCTATCTCCGTTTGTGGATGAGGTAGGGTTGCTGCGAGTTGGAGGACGGATCTCGAATGCTCCATATGTTTCTTTTAGCATTAAACACCCAATAATTCTGCCAAAAAACCATCGCATTTCGCAGCTTATACTTTTGGATGCCCACGATAAGTTTCTTCATGCTGGTGTGTCGGAGTTGTTCTCTGTGGTTCGACAGGAGTTCTGGATACTCGGAGCCAGAAACCTCATACGTAAGGTGGTACACGACTGTCTGGATTGTTTTCGCTTACGTTCTTCAACCTCCTCGCAGCTGATGGCAAATTTGCCTTTGTCTCGTCTTTCGCCATCGTTTGCCTTTGATCAAACCGGTGTTGACTATGCGGGTCCAATTACGCTTCGGGCATCGAAACTTCGAAAAGCAAAGCTGATAAAGGGGTACTTTGCTCTCTTCGTTTGCATGGCGACCAAGGCGCTGCATTTGGAAGTCGTCAGCGACTTATCTACGGATGCCTTTATTGCTGCCCTACGGAGATTCATCGCTAGAAGGGGAAAGTGCGCTGTTATCCATTCGGATAATGGCACCAATTTTCAAGGAGCGGCTAGAAAATTGTCGGAGGTGTACGAGTTGGTGCGGTCTTCTAAGCATAACGAGTTGGTGTCGACGGCTTTGGCAGCAGAGAATATCCGATGGGAATTCATTCCGCCCCATGCTCCCCATTTCGGAGGGCTGTGGGAAGCGGGCGTCAAATGCGTTAAGCGGCATCTCCATCGCATTGTTGGCAGCAATCTCCTCACCTTTGAAGAAATGGGCACCTTGCTAGCCCAGATAGAAGCTCTGCTGAACTCTCGACCCTTATGCGCCATTTCCGATACCGATTTGAACCCATTAACCCCCTCTCATTTCGTTATAGGTCGCCCTTATACAGCCATACCGGAGCCTAGTTGTTTGGAGGTTCCAACAAATCGATTGGGACGTTGGGAACTGGTGCAGAATATGCTACAAGGCTTTTGGCAGCGATGGCAGTGCGACTATATAACCTCGCTTCAGCAACGTCCAAAATGGAAACAGGCCAAACGAGACTTCAAACTGGGTGATCTCGTTGTTGTTAAAGAGTCTAATTTGCTTCCTTCCCAATGGGCTTTGGGTCGTGTCGAAGAGCTACACTCCGGCAAGGATGGACATATACGTGTAGTTACCCTTCGCACCAAGAACGGGCTGTTCAAGAGACCCATTACCAGGCTGGCTCTGTTACCAATCTCCTGAAGTGCCCTTCAGGGGTGGCGGCGTGTTTAGAAATGAATTTACATTTAACTAAATTTACTTTGTTTATTTTAAATATTCCATTTAATAATTAACCTTTCTTTCGACCAAACATTGTGTAGCTTACCCTAATTTGACTACATGAGCAAAGATGTGCAGCTGTACCATTTTATATAATTATCGCCTCATGTAACTTATAACTATATGTATGTACATTATACACTTGTGCATTTGTCCCGACGATTTCCCATAGCACAGCGCAAAAGCTAGCGGGTTACAGCTACGGTTGGTTAGCTTGCTTATGTAAGGCATATACATTTTGGTTTTGTTGTTTGCACTTGCTGTGCTGTGTGATAAGCGGGACTTTCGGTTTAGTCTTTGGTTGGTGAGCCGACACTTCTTTTGCTCGATTTTGCTTTTCTGTTTTCTCTTTGCTAGCAACCACCGCCGCGGAAACATCTTTGCTCGCGCTAGTCACGGGACTTGTAATTTTGCCCAAATAAAATAAAATCATTATTATAACGTGTTTGAAATCTCGGGTTTTATTTTATCATTGATTTGCTACAGTCTCATTCAACGACCGAATTGGTTTGTTGGCGCTACAAGAAAAGCAGGTTAAAAATAAAAAACGTATTGAAAATAAAAAAAATTCCACGAATTTATAGAACAAACCTAGTGGTGGGTCACAATAACCTAAAGCTTTTCGTCGTAATCTTAGATATTGATTTCCAATTTTTTTTCGTAGTAAGAATGATATTTTAAGGTGATAATTTCGCACACAATGAACTCTGATTTTCATTGCAGTACGTTTTGATTTATTAAACTGTGCAATTTATTCGTTAAATAGGAATGTGGTAAAATTACATTTTCTACAAAACTATTTTGCGTAATACATTGTAAAACAATGGTATCAGTTTAGGAGTATCACAGTTTTCAGAGCCCTGCAAGAGTACCCAAATGATACTGTAGTATATCATATCCCGAAATTCAGAATTGCTCTTTTCAATGAAATTCGTTGGAGCACTTTTGTAATAGTGGTAGACACCATATGAGAGATTTGGTTTTCTGGTGCTACTTTTTATTTGTTTTCTGCAGTAATAAATACAGCCAAATCAATCTATTTCAATTTAAGTTTACATTTTGCACGCATAATTGTATATTTTCGGATCACATAGCGAAAAATTTGTTTCTAATAACACAAATAACACTTCAATCTGTCAATTTGTTAGTATGTGTTGGTGAGTATCAGGGCAATTCTCTAAAAATATTCCGGACATTTCTGTCGTGCTAAGAATTAACCTGGAAGTGCACTTTTTTTTTTCAATAAAACATAGAATACATCTAAAATGAACTTCTAGATTTGCTCTTTTCATAGAAAGGGCAATTCTTTTCTTCAATCGAAAACGCCATTATTTTCTATTTTATGAATATCTGATTTAATTCGTTGACTGGTTCGTAATCTAGTTTTAAGCTTATGTAGTTCCTAAAGACTGATAGATTGATTATATTTGTAGATTATAGGTACCAAAGCCCAAACACTAGACCACCAATTAATTTTCGAAATTCATGACTTGGAATCAGTGATACCAGACATTTCGGTCGAACTTGCTGCGACGATTATCAAAAATTTCCCTTTTGGCCCATGGCGTTTATAAAAAAAATCCCACGACATTCCCCACGGAAATATACATACATATAAATAATTAACATAAAAAGCACAAAACTTAACAAAAAGAGGCTCAATTTTTATTGAATTCGAATCATTTTTCTTCAAACTGAAAGTTTTTGTTTTGAGGGATATTTATTGTTCAACACCATTTGCAACGTTATATAGAAAATATAACGTTTACTGTCTTTAACAGAAATACGGTTGAAAAAAACCAACAGCCATCATTAAATATTTGAGTTAAAATCGGCTCGTTCAACAAAACAGCATGGCAACATTTTTCATTTTTCGCCATTAGAAGAATTGGAACTTGGGAAAATTTGATTTTTGATAATTAATGTTTGAACTTATGAAAAACTTCCAGCATTTGGCAGGAAAAAAACTAATTTCTTAGCAAAAGAAATGAATAACCAATTTAAAAACCAAAATTCAGTCCTTTTGAGTGTACAAAATCTTGCATTTGGCTCTCTGAAACCCAGAGCGGCTTCCAGAATCCCGAGAATTGGAAATAGTTTACAAAGTTCGCGAAGGTGTGCTTCTTTGAGTGGCTGCATGAGCGCACGCTTGCCTAATGAAACCACCTGTCCGCTTTAATTCACAATTTTTCTCAAGCAAAAATCCATGATTTCGGGAAACAATTCATCGTCCAAATGAAATATCTTTTCAAATCATCACCACGCAGTTGGCAGCCCTGTCGCATGCACATTTTTAATTGCAAGCTTTTCATTGACCCCTGCCATAACAGGTTTTCCCGCTGGGGACTATCCGATGCGAGACAGTTGCCATCACTGGCTGATGGATGTCCGGCCCTGTGAACAAATGACACAGGTTTGATTTATTATCAAGTAGGTACATTTTTTAGTACACATTTGACAGCAGTTTATCATGATGAGTTCGAGAATCCCGTTCTCGTGAAGTGATTAAATGAAAAGCTGCTGTGAAAACTCAAATGATAAATTATTTATCTCTTCACAGATCGGGAACTGACCGCCGGCTTTCCAATATATTATGAAGTTGCAAAAAGTAAATGCGATTGATTGTTTTAAACAAATTCCTAATAATTAAACAAATAAGAAAAATCGATTCACGAAACACAACTTACTATTCAGGGCTGTAGCAGCCAACCGATGAGGTTATTGATTCCAATGGTATATCATTCATGATGGTGCACTCATAGCTTGGTTGGAACTTTTCCTGCTCCGACTGTGGTCGTCTCTGGATTTTCTCGCGATCCTGTTTGTGTTTTCGATCGGCTCCTTTCAATTTGAAAACCTGAACAAAGAAATGCACCCATTACGACTTGCACTGCACGCAACAGTCATATAATGTTGTCTTTCTCTCACCTTAATTTGACAAGCTGCCGCATGGATTGGTAGCTTTCCAATTACATTGCCACTTCCATTGCCACCATTTAAATTTGTACAATTTGTTGAACTGTCGCCCACTGGCGAGCTATTTGCATTTTCTATATACGTTTCAATTTGTATCCTAAAGGGGACACCTTTTTCGCCACCGTGCTTCTTTGGTGTGAACTCTGTTGAGATGCAATTGACCTTAATGTAGACACCCACCTCCTTGAGGGGATCCCAAAAGACTTCAACGGTATTCAAAAAATTTGGATTCAACGGCTGTGAAACATGGCACAAGCCGTAGGACAACGGAACATCGACTTCAATGATCCTTTCACCTGGACGCGATGCTTGCCATTGTTGCATTTGCTCACGTTCCATGTACTGAAGACGACGCTCATGGAAACAGATCTTGATGACGCTCTGCCAAGAAGAACAACAAACAGAACATTACAAACAATCGAAAAATGTTAAAAAAAATAAAAAATAAGAACAATGAACAAATTGATAAAGAATTTGATGAACAATAACTCAGAATTGAGGGATCAACGACGACGAGACGCTGCCGCCGCGTTTAGACCGAAGAGAAGAGTCTTTCTAGGTCAAATGGTTTGATGGCGTGTATATTGCCGTTGATGAGGATTTTCTATTCCCTTGGTGTATGAAGAATGATAGTTACTGAGTGGCTTAATTGGACTCAATTGAGCTTAATTGATTGGTATGATGCATGCAAATTAGTCTCGATTGGTAGCGTAGTGAGACTGTCGGTCTTGATGGGTCAAGCGGGTCTGGGACCGTTGTGTCGTTATGTGCGGATGGAAATATGCTTCGATTTTTAAATGGCTGCAGATGCGGGGAGCTGTTCGACGGGAATTTATTAATCATTCGAGATGTGAAACTCATTTAGCCAATTTCAGTTGGAGATATGCGATATTTCTTTACATTTATGCAGAGGCACCCGGGGTAGGTAGAGTCAACTTGCCAATGTCCTATTTAAGAGACCAAGCACAAACCAGTCTGGTGTTGGATTCTGGATTCTTCTCGAAATGGCTGGAGATATTTAGTATTGGCTAGGAGGAAACGACGAATTTCCAATTAGAAAGTATTACTGGTCCAGGGATGCATTTTTTCAATAGAGGGAGAGCTGAATTAAGTGCTGGGGTAATCAAAGGGTCAAGCTGGGTGATGTTGCACCACCGGTTGGTTGGTACTATTTGATATGAGTCAAAGATCGTGTTGATACACAAAACATGCGCCATCTGTTGTGAAACAGTTGAACTAAAAAAATTGTACACATAATAACTTTCCAAAGTTTGAGAGACATGGATATGGATAGAGATAGCCATAGAAATAGAAATAGTAATGGAAATAGAGATAGTGATATGGATAGAGATGGAGATGGAGATGGAGATGGAGATGGAGATGGAGATGGAGATGGAGATGGCGATGGAGAAAGCGATCAAATAGAGATATGGATAAAGATAGATATGGACATGGAGATAGAGACTTAGGTAGAGATAGAGCGACAAAAGCAGTGCCTGGCTGAGAAAAATCCATGCTCAGTCAACTTAAGCTGCCTGTCAACAATAATATCCACAGGTATTAAAGCTTACAAGTAGAGCTCTTTTAATATAGATTGTAGATCAACCCATAAGTTTTTTAATTCATAATTCAAAGGACGAAATACAACCCAGCAAATCGCTTTGTCTGCCAGTCCAGCTGTTGCCTAGTAAACAGGCAGAAAGAACTGAAAGTGGGCTCCGTCGAGAGAAAATTTGTTTGACGCATGGAGAATATGACACTACTAGGAAAATTTAGAAATTTATAAGCTAAAAATTCAAACACTCTTAGGTATTGTTAATAGTAATAGTCAGTTAAAAATGTCAGCCCTCAAATTCGAGGCGAGTTCGAACCCTCCACGTCATCGTTTTGAGAGGAAGCCATTGCGATTGGTTGGTACACCTGGCAACAAGGTGTTTCCAAGATTGCAATGGTTGCAAGAAGGCAGTTTCTCAAGCAGAGATTCCTTACAAAGTCAGGAGCCTACGAGAGAAATGATTTCTCTGACTGGCAATGCTGTCCTTCAATTCCGAATCTCATACCCTATTCGTGTAAGATTCAACAAACAAAACAGTACTCACCTTCAATATCTTATCCCTATAGAATGATAAATCTCCAGTTTTCTTCAACTTGATCTCATAGCTTTGTCCCTGATTTAGGTAAGTGAGAGTCTCTTCGTTGTTTTTGGTTGCAATCGATGTAGCCGCAGCCAAGATGTACTGGAATCTAAAAATTGCAAGAAGAAAGCTCAAAAGTTACGCGAACCGAATGCCGGTGAGGAGCTTACTTGTAATCGTCCGCAAGGGTAGTTTCGCTCTTAGAAGAGTCTGCAGTTGGTAAGATTGGACTTTTGCGGGCTGTTTAAAGTTGCAAACACAATAATACAAGCATTACAATTAGCCAATTATAACAAACAGCATGACTTACCGTTGTTGGCTGGTTTATCTGTCGGTTGACTGCCAACACCAAGTCCATTGACCGAAATCGCCTTCGAACTGTCGTAACTTGGCTTGGTCACTTGCTGCGGAGATCCAATCGGAGCGCTAGATTCATTCAAATCGGCCGAATTTCCAATCACTTGATGATCCGAGTCATGATTGTCCGAACTAAGGGAGTTCTCATGGTTGACCGGATTCAGGGGGCTCTTGTTACCCTTCAATTGATCTGATGCCTGAGGAGAGTGTATTTCCTGCTTGAGAACAGACAGTGCGGGAGAAAATGACAAAAAGGGTTCACTGAAAGTATAGAATTTGTTATTCAAATATTTGAATAGAATTTGGGATGTTTATGTACTTGTTCAAGTAGCCGTTGCTGTTGAAGTCTCCGTTCAAATCGAAATCAATGTCGTCAGCCCAACTTCCGCGGCCTGAAAGGAAAACCAATTTCAAACTGTAGTGGTAGATGTGTTTTTTAGGTTGCTCTAGCAAAATGACTACAAGAAGGTTGGTTTGGTTAGGAAAAAAGAATCGCATGGGCTTACTCAATTCGAAGAAAATTCGACGTTCATAAAAGTCAATCCCTATGTCAATATTGCTGTGCTGATGCATCTTATACCTAAACCTTAAAAACCAGGGTTTATAAACCGTCGGTCGAACCAAGAGACAGAAAGACCAATATGCGTATGACGTTGTTTTTTACGACTAATTCCGTCACAAAAGCCCTGCATTTTTTCAGACTGTGTGCAGATACGTCGCAATCTAAAGTTATCATTAACTTCGGTGTCAATAAGCCCTCAAACTTTACAGCAAAGCAAGGGAATTATTTGAAGTAAACGGCAGTGTTTTTAGCACTGTCTCTTCATTTATCCCACGAAACGTGGTAACTTTTCCCTATTTTCCCCTTTCACCGTACTCAAATTCCCTTTTAAAATCCCACGATACTTTTTGGCGTCAAAATCCATTTTTTAAAGTTAAATTTGTAAAACACGGAAGAAAATCACGTTGAATTAACCTTTAATATAAAAACCGCAGTTTGTTATACTGCTATGATTATTTTTTGGTACTAGAAAATTTTGATAAAAGACGATTTACATGAGTTGTTTTTTGTATGGACATTCAGTGTGTTGATAATCGTGGTGAAATACATGTGTTTTGATAGAATTTCACCAAAACTGTTAAGTTTGAATAATTTTTTGCTAGATTATCCCACGGAATGCTTTTCGGACATCGAAATTCCCACAAAAAGGGATAAATCCCACGATATAACAATACTGGTAAACGGGACAAAGCAACCTTGCGATTTTGGCAGTCCGTTGTGAACAACAAGCGGCCATTTTTGCTTCGCTTTACACTTTCAAAGATAGAAAATGTGATGGCGATTAGAGAGAGGATTTTATTTTAAAATTTCCCAGTTAAATTTTTGCACGGTTGGTTTATTTTATTAGTATTTTAAGGTGTCTCTGCCTTTGAACGCAAACTCTGTAGAATTTCGAGGTGCTGCAACCAGGGTTGCCAGAATTTAGTTTGCTTTAAGCGCCCAAACATTGAAAAAATTTAGCCCCAAGTCGTTGCCATAAAGAAGCCCAAAAAATCGTTGAAAATGTTCCCAATTCCTTAATTTTTGTTTTTTTCCCCACTACCTTCTGCAACTGGCCTTTGTGGCTTGTGTGCTTGTGTCAATCAAAAGGCTTGCAAAAGAATTTGGTGTGCCTGCAAATTAAACGAGTGTTCGATGTCACTTGACTGCTAAAGTGCTGCCAAGTTTTAAAATTGCGGGTTTGTTCGAAAATATTTCTTTTTTATTGTTTTGTGAAGAAATAAAACAAACAAAATTTACACAAAACTTGTTAAACGATATGTAGCCCAAATTTGTGTTGGGCGCTCATTGAAGAAATTTGTATCGTTTTTTAAGATAAAACATAGCCCAAAATACGACAAAGCGCCCAATCTGGCAATGTTGGCTGGAACAGACATTTATTAACAGCCCGATTCTGGCAAACCTCACTGATACCTCACTAGTCACAAAACCCTTACAAGGTGAGGTGAAATAGATTTTGTGAGGTTTTTGTATTCTGGCAGCACACTCACAATTTGTGAGGCTCACAGAGACAATCGAAATTGTGATCTAGTATGGAGCAAGTCACAAAATAGAAAATAAAAAAATTAAAATATTTGCATTTGATGGCATTGTTTACCTCTTTCCAAGCGTTTAAAGACCCAAACCTGACATTTTACGCTATATTTAATAACTCTCGGGGGAAAATTGATATTTGTATGAAAAAAACTGAGGAATGTGTGACAAATGTCGTTAATATTTTATTTTCTTCGTTTCTAAAACATTTCAGTGTTTTGTTTTTCTTTATTCAATTAATTAATATTTCGTTCTCAGATCTTACAAAATTAAAGTGATAATAATCTAACCATTGTGAGGTGAATTTGTTGTGAGGTTTATTGTGAGCATTATCGGAGAATACGAAAAATGTAATCGAATCACAACAAACCTCACGAGGAATCAACCTCACAAGAGCTTGTGACTTGTGAGGCCTCACAACGGCAGAATCGGGCTGTATATTACCTACCTTATCAAATTAAAGCGTGTATTGGCTTTGCATAGGTTTTCTCTATGTGCGCATTTTGAAGATCATTTCACCTTCTTAAGTTGCCAAATCATTTCTTCTTCGAAGTTCCCCATTACAAAATAGACTCAGCGTCACCATGAAATGGAAAAAAACTACTACCAATTCACCACATTTTCGCTATCTAAACAAAAATCACAATTAAACCTCCATCCATTCACGCCATCATCAATCTAATCTTTCAAAAATTACAAAAAAAAAAAATAATTTCAAGTTTAGCTCATTATGAAATTCCAACGTGTTTTGGGTACCTCTTTGCCCCACGCCCAATGCCCAAATAGATAGAAGTTCCTCTTCCCACCGCACTTCATCTGACAGCCGTTGTACTCACCTCATATCTCGTGTTGAGTTTTATTGTTTTTATTTGAAGCACGCTACCGAAACGTGATCACAATCGACGATTATTGACCAAAACACACAGCAAGATGAGTGTGAAACATAAATACGAAAAAATGTTGAACTTTAATTGGTTAAATGGAATTGACATCGAATTCGAAATGGGTCAAATATATTGGCCATAGCATTTGAATGGGAATGATATTTTCGAACTGATTATCGTGCGAAAGGGAAACTGAACGTCTTAGCAAACAGTTGACGCACACAAGTCAGAATAGAGTCTCGAAGATCCGCGTGAGATAGTAATAACATGGTTGCGTAACATCGTGAAATCTTTTTGTAAGTAAACATTTTTATTGGACGAAAAAATAAAAAAACAAAATTTATTTATTGGGCGTAACGTGCCGACGTTGTTGATTTTTTTTCCTTCTCTCTCGACACACTTCGTGACGGTCTTATTAAAATGGTATCGGGGCCCAGGCGAAATGCGTTTTCAATGCACTTGTATCGCTAGCACACTTTGTTTGGGCCGAGTAAGTATACATTCGTCTCCGTTGGGTAAAGAGCGAACAAAATAAGAGCAAGTTATTAGTATTCAGGGGATGCATCGGTATGTTGACGATGAGCAATTTAGCAGTACAAATTCGACAGCATACATCATCTTAGGGTCCAAGTTGCGCAAGATATTTATTCATTTACTTTAGCAATATATGTCACGGGAAAAAGCTGCAACTGGAAGAAGTTTCGCTGGAGGAAATAATCGCACTATCTAGTAAAGGTTAGATAGCGTTGCCTTGTCTCAGTGCCAGACATATTCTTCGACAAAAAATTGTGTTGAGGTTGAGATTAGTTAAGGAATTCTCTTTATCAAAGAAAACTTTAAATCTGTGCTAATTATCTTTACATCTTAAGATATTCATTCGTGATAGCCTTTTATTGCCAAGCTTTCGGTTTTGTTGTATTTAGAAATACATGGAAACAACTGCGTACATAACTTATCTGAAATGCTGTCTTTTTTTATTTATGAGCCTCTATTCCAAGGAAAGCACGAGGGCGTGTCTGGTAAAAAGAAAGAGAGAGAGAGAGAGAGAGAGATAATAATGCTCTTTCCGAAATGTGGTAATTAAATCATTCTTTGCGATAGCATTCCAAGACCTGGGGTCGAATCGCGTCGTCCGTGAACGAGCATTACGGGACGGAATTTGCTTTTGTTTTACATGAAAAATCAACTTTATTCCGTGAACGTACAGCTCGTTCAAGGAAGTGGCGATTCGACCCATAACACGCTCTTTTCCAAAATCGAATGAATTTTCTTCATCGCCAGATGACTTTTAATTTTTACGATCCATAGGTTGCAGGTCTCAACTGATTTTGAATTTTGGCCCAATTAGAACATTTTCAGGCTTAATTAGATTAATGTTCCGTAGTACATAGACATAGTAATCATAGACAAACCATACTGAGACCCCCAACTCACAATCCTCTTGCCGCTGGCCCCCTCAGTTTTTTTTCAAATTCGCCATTTTTTTTTTCCTATCGGTGTTATGTCAATAAAGAATCCGTGTGACATGCAAAAACATACAAAAATAAATGCTGCTAACCGCGGCAACCGTGGGGAAATGTGAAAGAGTTCGGGAATACCACATTTTTACATAACTGAATGCCATTGGTTGATTATTATAAATTGTTAAAAGGCGAATAATTTGATTTGTTTGGTTAATAAAACTACCTAAAGGAGATGTTCTGTATACTAGAAAAATATTAGGACAAACATGGTTGTGTATTTTCCGCTTTGGATATCATTAACTTCGATTTCGTGTATAAATTTTTCTTAAATACTGATGAAAATTGGCTCAAAATGTTTTCATTTTCCCTCAACCAATCTACATTGTTAATTTTTCACGAACATTTTAAGTAAATGTGCACTTATTCCTAAAAAAAAATATTATCCACACGTAACGAACAATTTCAAATTAAACGGATAAAATTCTATGAACTTGCCAGCAACTTTGCCCACAGCGGAAGTGTCTCATATCTCCTGGGAGTGTGTTGGTGAGCAGAATTTTTGAAGTTTCGTGACATTTGTCAATACGAATTTCTATGTAACAATACTAGCGCACCAAATCGTGACCTCTCCGTAAAAATATAGCTTGTAGGCTAAGTAACGGGAAATCGGCCGGAGTTTGTGGTCTTAGTATTGTCTCTGGTTGTAAGCATCGATTTGAATGACAGCTGGAGTCGACCCTGGGTACAAATCATGTAAATTTTCAGACGATTGTTGACCAGACAGTGCAGAGAACCAAACTTGAGAGTGCCACCGAGTTTAGTCACAATGTTAATAAAAACGGCTAATAATTGAAAAAAAAAAAAAAAAACGATAGAGCTTTAAAAGGAAATCAAAAATCCGAAAACGATATCATGTGCGTGTGATCTGTCCCATGGTTCTGGCAGGCGATATTACCGTCTTTAACAGAAAAATGCAGTAAAATGCGTTTTGAGATGTGAATCTGGCAAAATCACAAAAGACTCCTTTCGAAAGTGGAAGGTAGATGAGGCAGGAAAATTTGTATTTAACAAAAGAAGTTACGAATCTCTTTAAGTTATATAAGCTAAGGTATGGTTTATGTCGAAGATGAACATTATTTGCGGAAAACAGCATCAGTGTTACCTTGCAATTTTCTCTACCAAAAATATGTTTAAAAATCGTTTTCTATTGGGCAAAAAGAAGCGTCCGGGAGAGTCCGGAATCGAAAAAATCACTTCTAAAACCGTTCCATTGGGATTGTGATTCTGAGAAGAGAATTTCGCTTCTCGATTTTAAGTCAGAATCCACTAAAGAAGCACTCACACAGGTGTAATTTATGTATTTTATACAAGTCAGCTGACAGCAGCCGTAGATTATTTTTTGGCATTTCACCAATACTTTTGTGAATTCTTTCAGAAGCAGTTTTTTTGTTCCATTGGATTTCAGAATGAGTGGATCCCCGAGTGAAACCAATGGAAAACGACATAATTATGCGCATTCCTGTTCGCAACTTCTTGTTTCTTGATGATGTACTAACGTTTCTAACTACATTTTTTGCTCTTTACTTTAGGTTCGTCAAGAGTGTGAAATGTTAAACGAGAGAGAATGTGCCGATTAAATTGTTGCTGTGCATTTAGACTGATTAACTACGAACTAGGTAGTTTCGCTAGAAACCCAATACATGCACTGTTGGTGCAGTACTGTCCCAGCAGAGAAAATGGACACTAATCATAGATATACCCTACACTCGGTCGCTATACGATTTATTAAGACTTATGCTTCCAGAAAAAGCTTATAATCAAAGCTTGAATTCAATCCGTCCAGTAAAACTATTGACAGCTCACAGAGCGACTTACAAAGCCAACTTTGGTTACCATCCCGAGTCTGAATCTTCTACCTAGCTTATCTGTGTCTAATGTGCCCATTGAAATCATCTCCGAAACAATCCGCAAGACATTACTGAACCTACAACCTACCAAGCTCACGTAAAATAATAAACTCCTCCTATCTGATCTCTTAAGCACCATTAAAAAATGATATAAAGATGAAAAAGGGTTTGAAAGTTGCCGGATTATGGCAGTGTCTTTCATGCTGATAAAAACAGCGTTCGTGGAAAGTCGGACAGCACTTGAAGCTTGTAAGCTATAAGCTAGGATATATGAAAATTGTAAAACAATACTCCTTTGTTGAGCTCTTAGCCACTTTGGAGTATAAGGGAACGAGACAGCACAGAAGCTGTCCAAATACGCTTCTAAATTTGTCACAATCTTATAGCTGACTTTCGACGCAGCTAAGACCTTCTCACATTAAACTTCGTAAAGGTACAATACTATTAAGCCTACGGTTGTGCTATCACACTCAACGCCTCCAATTGCTATTGAATGATCAAAATCAAAGACTATCATTATTTGACAAGAGCCTAATACGAGAACCCACTACTCTTGGGAACTATAATAATTCTTTCCTCAGAAGCTCCAGGGATATATAGAAAATCGTATCGATGAGAGACATTATATGCGAGCACGGTTCTTCGATAGATGGGTCGATCTACCAACGATGCCCTTATTAGATTTGGAAAGATTCCTAAACAGATCCGAATGATTTTGTAAGTCACATGTGCTACTATGCTGAGGCCGTTTTTTAGACGTTTGATTTTAGAATTGGCAAAACTTTCCCCAGTCACAGTCAATTTGACAGTTGATTTTTGTTTGCCATTTGCCAACGAATTTAGACGTACGGTACACAGCCCTAGATGTTTTCCCTTTTATAACAGGTTTAAGGCGTAGCTACGGAAAACGCTCTGATTTGCATGCACGCCATCTATCTCATATATTTGAAAGTTTTACATATACCGCATTTATAAATTTCCTTTCCTGCCGTCTTAATTGCGCTTAAAAATTACCGTCGGCTTATTCCCCATACTGGTGAAGAAACCAAATTTCAGCTGTCAAACAATTTTCGTTTCAAAACTTGCATATATGAAACCAGCCGAAGACAATTATTTAGCGTAATTGACACACCGCTTAAATAGCGCTTTCCGAAAGTTCCGACTCAACCGGATAATAGATCTTTATGGCAAATACAAACACACCGTCGAGTTTCATAAATATAAATGAAAAAATCAGAGCTGTTAGCCTCACATCTCCTAAGGACAAACAAAAATCTGGCCAGTTGGAGTAAATTAAGCTTTTAAGTCACATTAAGTTCATTTACTACTTTTTTTTCAATACAACTTCGACAAACAGTGTTATGAACCACAATAATTCACTGTAGGTCTACGTATACTTTTCGAGTTCGAACGCATGTTGTCCTTAATTCAAATGCTTGTATTGAGTTTACATAACAAACAAATACCAAACAAAAAGCAATACATATAGACTGAGCTTATACTTCTCTGCTCATATACACATACCAACAATGCTCTGATATCTGCTGAAACGTCGATTGTTATCATTTTGATTTGAAAAGTTTTGCATTTCATACAGCAGACCAAGCTGCGGAGGCCAGGTAAACAATTTAAAAACGCACACACAAATTACTTTGTCTTAATCAGACACTAATCAAAGTCAGTGTTTAGTATTTTCCGTTGCCCCATGAAAATATCAACAATTCACAATTTTTAACTCTGTGGGCTTATGATTGAGAGGTATGCGATTACGTTTTCAAAGTGCCAAAGGCAGTCATTCCCTCTCTTTTTTTTTTTTTAACAAATCAACTGATTGTGTTTACAGATCAAAATGTTTCGCTGAAAGATCTATTGTTGACGTAGTGCAATGTTGCCTTTATTTTATTTACACGCATTTGTTTGTAGTCTTATTTGCTAAAAGCCTCGTTCACACTTGAGATGACGCACACACACGCAAACGCAAATACGAATGACAGCTGATACGCAACGGGTTTAAAGAAGAATCGTTTTCTCTAGTGTCACTACCGAAAAATCACCGACAATTTGAGGAAGTTTCCGCCATAAGTGACAGTTCCGATGAGACAAGGGAACGGAAGTGCTGCAAATGGTTGTAGTTAGTTATAAGCAATCCGACAGATCGGCCCACAATAATTTTGATGCAAAACATTTAATCACGGATTAGCTGTGTAGTGGATTGATTTACAAACAATATGTACGCTTTCATAGAACTGTTGTAGGTATGTGTAGAACCGAGATTGTACAAGTACGAATATCAGATTTTGTTATGTCAATGTGTGACACTCAAAACCGTGAGTGTATTTATTATCTCTATCTCCTTCGAAGACAAATTGACCTTATGGACGGCCCATTTAGCACCTTGTAATCGGGATTTGTAAAGTGGCAAGCTGGCTGAACGGGAGATGGCACTAATCGCAGTCACTGCTACCGGTACCAGTATTATTGTAGTCGAAAATATTATTCGAGAATATGAAGCGAGTTGTTATAGCTCGCCTCGCATTTTATGTGAGTGATTGTCTGGTTGTGTGGTGGAAATTTAAGATTGCCTTATCATTGGCATTATTATGTTTGTAGGTGATAGCTAAAACTGATACGCGAAGAGTTATTATGGTTGACGTATTTTTCTTTGTTTTGAAAATGTTGCCTGTGCGAACGTGGTAGTTGTTCAGACTGTTGGGTGACGATGATAGGCCATGACAGAAAAATTTAAAATAACCATGTGGAGGATCGTGAAGTTTACGAGATCTATGCTAAACTCCTGTCACTCGTGGTCGTGCGCGACAACAGCTTCTTATCGAGGAACAATTTTCGCAAGTGTATTTGATTGAGAGAAGATTCCATTTTAATATTCATTCATAAAATGATTAAACTTCACAAATACACATTTATTTGTGAATATACATGAGTTACGCATTCTTTTTCTTTAACTATTCTTTCAACAAAATAACTTTGAATGGGAGGAAGAGGGGAATAAAATGAGTAAGTATAGACTTATGGTACATAGACCCAGCTGGTCTATGAGTTTTCGGAACTTTATGCGTTATGCTAGGACGTAGTTAGGAACCCACTATTAACCTTAGTAAAAAATCACAGTCCGTCTTTTAAGGGTTACACTTAGTTCTACCCGTAATGGATCTGGAAGTGATATTCGTGGAAAGTTTTTTTTCAAACTTTAGCATCCTTAAAAACAGAAAATATAGAGAGAGAATATTTCGCCACTTGTACTTTAACGGTATGGAAATGGAGGATCGTAACACAGATTTGCTCAACAGCGTTCGGTAAGCGTAAGGCAAAGGGACAGGAGGCCATTATCCAACTCGTAACTCGTAAGTCTAACTTTGACCGTCGCGGAATCTTCTTCTCCATTGGCGAGTCACACATAATAGGTCTGTTCCTTTACTTTTGTAGTAAGAATGGAAAAGACTGTCAAAATGGCAGTGGTGGGGATAGATTCTCTCACAGAGGAAGACACTTATGAAAAACTTAGGGAACGCTTTTGTAGTAATATATGAAAAACGACAGATATATTATTAAAAAATTCAAAAAAGTTGTAGAAAAAGACGTTAAAATATCTGATAAACTCGAAGAATTTGCTAATTTACGAACAGCATTAGTTGATTTATCTACCTAGCGATGAAAGTGATTCGGAATTAATCGAATTCATTATATGCAAGAGCTTGTACTGATTACACTAGAAGCATTCCAGAAGAATTAAAAATTACGTGGAGGAGATTGTCCTTTCGTTTTCCTACAGCGAGGAAGAATTTCGTCGCCACCAAAAGAATCTAAGAAGAACATTTAATTTTAATTTTCCGCCTGATGATACCATTTTAATATACAATAAATCAAAACAAATGACAAATAGGACAACAAATTTCGAATCAGCTGTGAATTGACAGCTTTTTCAATTCTTACACCAGGTCTGTTCCTTTACTTTTAAATCTTACGAATTTTTAATAATTCTTACGAATTCTTACGAATTTTTACTCAATGCCGTTCCTTAACTCGAAAAATTCGTAAAAGAGAGCGTCATCGAGAGAGCAAGAAATTACTCCTCCACTGAGAATCTTACGAATTTTTACTCAACAAATTTCTCTGCAAAACTGTTTAAAGACCAAAAAATGTTTCAACTAAGAGTTTGACGCTTAAAATTGGCCAAAAATAACTTCTAACTCTCTGACAGACGTCACCGTATATTAATTTTCACAGATAATGGGGACTTTCAAGTTTCTAGTTTAGTAAGTCTGACAGCTCAGTTGGCGTTTATGGAGGGGTAGCCGACAAATCTAGTCAAGAAATTCGTGACTGAGTACTAAGTTGACAGTTCGCATATGTGGCTGGCGCATAAAAAGTGACGTTCCCGACCAATCTGGTTTTTGCGTTCAGGTAACATCTTATCTAGACCAATCTAGACGACTAAAGATTACTAGATTCTTGAATGTGCTTAACGGGGACGTTCGGTTTCCTAGTATAGTAAGTCTGACAGCTGACTCACTAGACGTATTTCAGTTTTTACTGGCCCAGAGCTGTCAAGTGAATAGTTTTTGCAGTTGATGTTTATGGAGGGGAAGTCGACAAATCTAGTCAAGAAAATCCTGCTTGCATGCTAAGTTGACATTTCGAAGAATCAACTTTAAAATAAAGAGAGTGGTCGCTGCAGAATTGGGAAAAGTCAAAAAAAGGGTAGATACGAGAAAAAGGTGTCATATCTGAAGTTTCTCTGCAAATTAAGAATTTTCGCACGATATTTAACAACCAACCGTTTTACATTTTAAACGTACTTCTTTGGAAATATGAATTTTCAAAAAATTTGCGAAGGGCCTTTTCCAAATAAAAAAAAGAACAAAATATCAAAAATTGTGACAGGCTCTCGAAAAAAGTGCCAAATTTTGACTTTAGCCGAACAAAGGTAACACTGACCGCGAGAATAGAAAAACAATTCAAGTTGCCTCTTCAACGCGTTCGGATACCTAGTGCAGACAAATCTAGTTGACGTTTAACATAAACTAGGTTTCCGAACGTCCCCAATAAATACGGGCGTATTCAAAAAACCAGTTATCTTAAGTCGACTAGAACAGTCCTCTGGAGTCTGGACTAGATATATGTACCTACCCAGAATGCGAAAATTTGATTAGTCGTTACGTCACTTTTCCTACGTCAGACACATATTCCAACTACCACCTTAGTACTCATTCACGAAATCTTGACTAGAACCGTCGGCTACCGCTCCATGCCATCTAGGCCCAACAAAACTGAGAAACGTCAAGTCAGTCACAGCTGTCCCCACTCATTTTAATAATTAATTGTTGACGTGAAACTATCTGGTCTCCGCTAATAAACCTATTTACATCTCCTGATAATTAACTGCTCTTAATCATCTCATTAATGTCAAACAAATGGCTTGTTTACGCTCTGACGTTATTCTATTGGTGGACATTTTTTTTAAAGCTCATCAAACATGTTCTGCTCTGTGGCAGCTACGAATTTTGGCTGCGCGTTCTCAAAGGCTGATGTGAATAAAAGCAAAGTAAAATAAATGAGATATGCTAAAATGCATCTCTCACGTGTCTTCCTTCTGAGGTAGACTTTCTAAACTGGTTCCGCTCTGAGCTTGATTTTATTCCTCGTGCGAGCTTTTCCAAGTGACAACAAAATCAAGCTTTCGTCGCAGCGACGCGAACGCAGACGAAGATATTTTTAGACTGCTATCAGAAACAGTTGTTGTATGATAAGCGGGTGCCACGAGTATTTCATTACTTTAGTTAATTTGTAGATGCGTTTGAAGTGGACCTAGGGTATTAACATCTTTTCCCACCCGGCCAGTGTCTGAGCAAACATGGCTGGCAGTGGCGGTGAGCAATTATTGTTTTTGCAATTTAAGCGCTGATAAGTTGTTCAAAAGGCCGGTTTGGAGTGATTTTTTTTTTGCATTGAATAGGTTAAATATTGCATGTGATTCGAGGTGGAATATTGTTCTGAAGTTTACGGAAAACAAAGGTGGGTTCTGGGTTACAAATGCAAACGGAAGAAAAGTCCATGGTTATTTTGAGTATTTTAGAGCCGATCGAAGAACCGAACGTGATAGTCCAGTAAATAAGTTGTAAATGTTGTGGCCATCAACAACAACAGAAAGTAAAGAAAATGTGGTAAATGTTTGACATTAAATTAGCACTTGGGTGAGATTGGATTTTTTTTTAGACCTTTCGTGATTTCGCACGTTTATTGGGCGGTTGACGCAGTGTACCTCATTGGTTTGGTTTACAAATCAGTTGATTTGATCAGCTTTTACTAAGAGGAATGGTTGTGCTTGTTCAATGATACCGTCAATAAATCAACGAATTTGCCCAAGTTGTCGATCTACAATTTGACGCAACTGCCTGGAGTACCTGGTTGATAATTTTCGATCAGCTTTTATTGCATATTGTTGATTTAAATATCTATTACAGACATTGGGCCTTACCAACAACCAAATCGTAAACTCGAGGCTAACTAATTTCGAAATTAACTATAGTTTCGACTTTTAATTTCTAGGTACCAATAATCAAAGTAATCGGAACTTTAACTACATCTGACTTTAGCAAAATTATAACAGTATATAACTCAAAAGCGTTATCATTTTTTTTTTTTAGCTTTCAAATAATTTGCTAAAATTGGCAGTTGGTTGTATTTTCAGTGAAATATAACAGCAACTGTTTCCCATGCTTGGTTTTTTGACTGTATCATTGCAGTGCAGCATTGTTAATTTTGCTATCAATGATATCAGCCAGTCAACTAATAGTTATTGCATTGCCTGCGTCCAATTTAAGCCGCGGCTTCTCTTATTTGCTGTCCATATCATATTTCATATTTATTTCAAATTTATTTATTACAAAGACTGACGTCTAAACTTTAATAATGGGTTAGACTCGACTTTCTTCGAATCGAAAGTTACAGTCTCGATTATCTTAAAGTCAAAGATAACTTGATTATTGGTACACAGTTTATTTTAATTTCGACTATTGCCCTAAAGTCGAGTCTAAATTTAGTTGTTAGTAAGGCCGATTGAGACTGTGGAGCAAGTTTGAAAATTATAACTGACCCCTCTCAACTGCGGTATTTATAATTTATAAAACGGTACACAGATTTAGTCTGACGATAAATGAAAAGTCAGCCCAACAGATTTAATAGATTTATAGGAACTTTAATTTTACGTTAGTAAGGGATTTTGGTAGTCTCGGCTCTGCTTTTTCATCTAAGAGTGATAGTTAGAAGTTAAAAATAACCCTTGCCAGCATTTAGAAAAGGAAACTTCTTCGTGAGGTATTCGGTCCCATTGACATTGAATGTGTAAGTATACGACCTATACAACTTCAAAGAATCGGCCATTGGGCATTTGAAATGACTCGGAAAGGCTATTTCGGTTGCCATTGGATTTTCGGCCAAAGAATTTGCAAAATTAAACGATTAAAAGAAAGCGGAAATATAGGCACTTAGTTGATATTTACAGAAACTTTTAGTTAAAACTCTGTAAACTGATGATGCACTTGCGGTGAAGTTGATTGTATCCCATTCCCCTGCCGAAATTCTGTTAACTTGAATTCATTGTCGTCGGTCGCAGCCAGTGTGACCGTTGCAGAATTCTAAAAAGTCGCAAAGAAAAGGGAAATAAAGTGTCATTTCTGAAGCAGAATACTTATTTAGAATTTTTGAACTATATTTAACAAGTATTGGTTCCCTAAACACTATGATAGTCTTGTGATAGGGAACTGCGTTACATTAAAAAGGATTTTATTTGGAAATAAGAGTATTTGAAAAATGTTTGAAGCGCCTTTTCCAACTAAAAAAGTACCAAAATAGCGAAAAATTGTGTCAGGGTCTTGGAAAAAGTGCCAAATTGCAACTTTAGTCGCACAACGGTCGTGCTGGTCGCAACTGTTCCTATTTGGGAGCGACAAATCGATTCGATGATGTCGATTGCTACAAATTGGCAGTGCATTCGAATTTCTGACAGTTATGTGTGGTGCGAAGTGCGACGCGATTGCTTTTGCTATTCGGTATTGCTTGTGCTCTGTTTTATTGGACTGCAAAATAATGAAGCCCATTATATACTTATAGGGTGATGTTGTAATGAAGAAATCCATCTGACTACGCCGCGTTCACTCCAAATAGGACATTTAAGTTGGGACTCTGATTGCGGCTGTTTGCTACTGCCCCTAACGCATTAACTCCTAATAAAAAAAGGAAAAATTCCCAACAATAAATGCAATAATTTCTGATTCCTAAAATAAAATAAGTCTAAACTAACCCCCAACATTAAATAAATCCTTACATTTAGAGGTCGAAACAATTCCTAACACTTAAAAATTAAAAAAGTACTAAAGTGCAAACAAATTGGCAAACAAATTCCCACTCCTTCCTTCCTTTAGGTTGGCAACTGTCATAATTGCACATACAAAACAAAAAATACTCCTTGCGTTGTGCACTGCAGTGAAATTGTATTTTAACCGATTGCAAAGAGAGAATACCGGGGTAGGTACTGAACAAAAAAAAAGAAGAAGAAAAAACGGATGCAAACCTTAAATGAAACAGCACCACCTATAGGTCAGTTAACTTTCAAATTTGCGTTGAACGCATCCAAAAATAAACTTCACTCACTCCATGTGAATCGAGGAAACCAGTTAAGTAACGTATCTGGTTCGTTCGTTCGTTGAAAACTGCATCTTTCTTTCGAATGTCCAGCGTGTAGCTAATTCGCATTCTGCTTCGAATTTGCATTCAATTATATGGAAATGTGTCAGAAAAACTTGTCCAAAGCTGGTGTTAGCCGCCTCAACGCTAGGCAGCACCGGTCAACAGCAATAGGAGTTGGATAGGGTCGGATTAGCAACGATAAATTTACAAGGACTGGTGGAGAAGTGTGTATAACTTACCATTAGTGCTGCCGTTGGAGAGTTTTTTCTTTTCCTTCTCCTTGATGGCACTGTTGCTGGCCGTGTTGTTGTTGGTGGTGGTGGTATTTCCGTTCGTCAGATTTGGAATCTTGGACGCTGGCTGTTGCCCATTAGCGCCATTGTTTGCATTTTGGCTAATTTCGAGGGGATTCCAATCCATTCGCCTTTTACGTTGTCCACTTGCCGCTGCTGCTGCAGCTGCTTGTTGCTGCTGCTGTTGTTGCTGTTGCTGTTGTTGCTGTTGCTGTTGTTGTCCATAAATTGTTTGAACATCAATGATGGTCGGCCCTGTTGGTGGGATCTTTGCAGTTTGCTGATGTTGCTGTTGCTGCTGTTGTTGTTGTTGATGTTGTTCGTCTGTGAATTGGAATAAATCTTAAATTACTCCTTCACGCTAAAACGTGTACTAATATAAATTCAAAGGAATTCATTTGGAATTGACAAGGGAGTGCAAATTGAATCACTTACCTGTCCACGATTCTTCAGAATTCGGTGGGGAGTCTACAAAATTGATCACTTGGTCATAGTCGTTATTGTATCCATTTTGTGATTGATTTGATGCGAAGTTGTTGTAGTTGCGATTGTTGTTGCTGTTATTATTATTATTGTTGTGTGTCAAATGCTGAAATTTTAATTAAAGACACTTTAAGACTGTTGCATGGAATAGAGTAATGGAATATTTGAAAAATCTAAACTGTCTTTGTTAGAAATTATTTATTGAATGTAAACACTTCCAAAGATTTATCTTTGTTCACTGCGTTGCCTATTTTATATCAAAAGTCTTAGGTGTAAGTTTAGTTAGAGCAATGTTTTTTATGTTATGGCTTTTGTCTTTTTTTTTTGCGCCTTAATGTTGGCTGGATTGTTATTTGACAGTCGTTCTCGTCAGTGGAAAATGAGAGTTTTCTGGCTCGGAATGCACTACAAGTTAAAATGTTTTTAGGCCCCATAAGTTGGGGGTAAGTTTGCCTAGATTTCGTCTGAAATCAGTTACTAAAGAGGTCGTTAACGTCACCTTTTAATCGTGAGGCAACAATTTTAATGTTTACCAAGTACTAGACTTGAACACTATCCATATACTCAAACGTCATTTGAGACAAAGCTTCGCATGATCGATGGCCGCTTTCAATTGATCGATAGATCTCAAAATCACACTGAAATTCATAGAAAACAGTTGACATTTACCACATATGGTTAGATGAGTGAGTTTATTCATATTGGGTCTTGCCAATAAACATTTTTAGTTTCGACTCTAAATTTTAGTAGTCTACACTTCTACAGTGGATATATTTTCCAAACAAATTTCGCAATCGTGAACTTCCATAAATTTAAAGTCGAGACTAAAATTTGTTAATAGTACTGCGCATTGAATTTGACATTAGTTAAACGCGTCACAAATTATCTAGCAGTCAATGAAACGCAGGCAATCTACGCCAACAGAACAAGACACATCACGGCAGCCAGCTGTCAGATTTAGCTAGTAATCTACTGTTGAGAACGCTCGCATTAAGGTAGATAAGAAAACGAACTGCTGCATTTATCAAATCCTTTTTTTGGTTATTTCTAGTATTGGCAGCGTCACATTAACCGCTAGACATCGAGCGCATATTGTACTAGATCATGGAACGCTAAACAAAAGCCGCTACGCCACGCCGATAAAAATTTAGAGAACAATCGAGGTACGACTGCCTCAGTTTTGTACCACAGATTTGTCTGAGCATGTCTTAGATCATCAACTCCTAGTTAAGGTGACTTCAAATCTTTTCGATGACAGTTCCAACTTTAGCATCAAATCATGACTGTAAGTGCCTACCTACATTGACTGGATAGTTATTACTCGAATGCACCAACTTTGAGGCAGCTGGATAATGCGATTCCATCTCAGGTTCAAGTGAAGCTAAATATAATGGCGCTGAGCTCAGCCAATGCAATATTCATGACAAATAACACCTCTTTAAGTGCATCGTCCGGTAGGTACTTACACAATCTAGACAAATCAGGTTAACGCTGGATTGTCACATCGAACTGTTGCAGTAACACTTAAATTATTGCAGATATAAAATGCTTACAACTTGGACACAGCCTTCATAGTTTACCTGTGTTTTGTGGATGGTGCACGTCTTACTGCGGTGATAGAATTGACAAAAGCAAGAGCGTTTACTGTTATTTGAATGAGATGTGCGTACGCGTCTGTAATAAATACAAGTGAGTGACAAGTAATGGACTGCATGCTAAATCTATGTTCGCATTGTGAAAAACGATAGAAAACGCGTTCGATATAAATAGGCTTTAGGCGGTGTAACGTTGAATTTTGTATAAAAAAGTGATCTGTCCTTACTGCTTTCTGTTTTATTATTATTTTGGTGTGATCAATAACAAAGTATTTTCAGTGGTTAATTGGGCATTCAAGAATTAGACTTTGAAAATAAAAAATATTGTCCGTAACAATAGTTACGTATAGCCAGAAGTACAAAAGAATCTCAATTTTACTCACATGCAAAGCTAAGAAATACTAAACAATAAAGAGCATGAAATTATCAAAGTCCGCCTATCTATGATTATCGAGTGACGGTTCTGTTTTTAGCCTGTGTCAAAGCCACTGTTTTTTGAGATTTTGGTCAGAAAACCCCCTGCTGACTGAATGTTTTCAGACAAATATTAGAGGAAACCAAATTTTTGGTGACCAAATCAAACATCTTTAGTAGTTTTGTATTTTATTAACTTCGAACTTTTATTGGCCAATTAAAGGAAAAAAATAGTGGAAATTAAATTAAAAGAAAATAACTAAAATTAAAAGTGATTCGATCTCTGAATACGTTGAATTCAAAATTAGGATGACGTTTGACGTTTCTTTCCCCCTCTTGCATCTTCAGCGAATGCCTGTGTTCAGCTCGCATGCGCTGTCAGCAACACTAATAAACCCAGATCGATGCTCACCGACTTTTCAACGACTTTGAAGCGCGCCTATATGACAGCATATATACGTAGTACGAGGTGTGCGGAAATCTAGCAAAGCATTTAAGCCGACCAATTAGGAACTCTATACGCTCAATGTAAACAAACTTTCTTTTCAGACTGTACAAAATTCAGTCAAACATTTTTTATCTTGTGTAGTAATTGCACAAAATATTTTTGTAATGTTGACAGATCAAGAAGCAAGTTATTGAGAATGTTCAAAACTCTGGTTTCATAAATCTGAAAGCTGGCTGAAGTGAGTTTTTTTTCGGTCGATTGATCTTGTTAACATTGACATTAGTCAATCAACATTAGTTGAGGTTCATTAAGGGGTAGCCGGAAAATCTAAATTTACGTTTCCTATTACATTCCTGGTGCAAGAAATTATTTACTTCTTCAGATCTGCCAAGATTCCTAATGCATTTATTGCTTTTGTCATTCTCAAAATGACAGCACTGCCATAGACAAACCATACTGAGACCCCCAACTCACAATCCTCTTGCCGCTGGCCCCCTCAGTTTTTTTTTAAATTCGCCATTTTGTATTCCTATCGGTGTTATGTCAAAAAAGAATCAGTGTGACATGCAAAAACACACAAAAACTACAAAAATAAATGCTGCCAACCTCGGCAACCGTGGGAAAATGTGAAAGAGTTCGAAAATACCACATTTTTTCATTACTGAACGCCATTGGTTAGTTATTATAAATTGTTAAAAGGCGAATAATTGGATTTGTTTGGTTAGTAAAACTATCTAAAGTTGATGTTCTATATACTAGAAACATATTAGGACAAACATGGTTGTGTATTTTCCGCTTTTGGATATCATTAACTTCGATTTCGTGTGTAAGTTTTTCTTAAATAATGAAGAAAATTTGCTCAAAATGTTTTCATTTTCCCTCAACCAATCTACATTGTTAATATTTCATGAACATTTTAAGCAAATGTGCACTTATTCCTAAAAAAAAATATTATCCACACGTAACGAACAATTTCAAATTAAACGGATAAAATTCTATGAACTCTGCCAGCAACTTTGCCCACAGCGGAAGTGTCTCATATCTGCTGGGAGTGTGTTGGTGAGCCGGAATTTTTGAAGTTTCGTGACATTTGTCAATACGATTTTCTATGTATCAATACTAGCGCACCAGATGTGTACACTCCATAAAAAATATAGCTTGTAGGCTAAGTAACGGGAAATCGGCCGGAGTTGGTGGTCTCAGTATTGTCTCTGAGCACTGCTTTACAGTGTTACAGCAGCATTTTTTTTTATTAGGTACCTTATTGTTGTTCTGTGTCAATCGGTAAACATTATAATCAGACGGAACTATGAATGGCTACGTTTATTTAACCAGCGGCCTAACTTCTCATAAACAACTTTACATCTAATGTTCAGTAAGCTACGCGTGATAGCTTTAGCAATCGTTCTTCACTCCACTGCGCATTACGAATGCTAGCTTTACATGTTATACGACATAAATGGATGGGACAAAAAAAATCCATATTATTGGTAAATGGTAATTCATGTTTTTTTTCATTTTCGTGCTACTCCCTTTCATATTTTTAAAGTAGGTACATTGCCTTGTTATTATTTATGTGGAATGCTATAGTAGCCAACTTCACGCATGTTCCAAAAATACAGACTTTGCTTTCATTACAAATTTGCATGTTGTACTCGTATAATTATGAGTTGAGAGAGTGAGAACGAATATAGGATTTGTTTGTGTTTCTTTTCTAATCCGCTGTAAAACAGTAGCGCCAGTGCTGTTTTGGAACATATTTTCTCTCAGAAGTGTATGAAAATGACATTTCACAAGCAGCACGTATTAAGTATGTCTATGACGAACATTTATATATTATTAATATATTTATTTATTGTTTCGCAAATATCAAAATAAGTAAAGAATAAGTCGACACGAACAATGAAGTCGACATTAAAATTTTAAAAAAATCATCTAAAACAGGTGTAAATTTTCCCACGCCTACTTAGTTTATTCATTGAGTAAGAAAGTGCCAAACCCGCATAATGTCACATCCAACAGGCAACACAACACTGTGGATTTAACCGGGCTGCGACAAAAGACAACTGGATTCAAATAAAACTGACATTAACCGGATTGTGCTATTATGCGATGTAACATTCTTTGGGTTTGATCAATCGCGAGATTTAGGGCAACAGATTATGAATAAATCCTGAGGTGTTTCCACCAAAAAAAAGAAGATAATTTGACGTTTCACCATATGTTGCCAACTACTGTCAAATCGAACAAGTCAAATTTGTGATAATTGAAAAAAAAAATAAAAAAAATAAAAAGTTTAAAGTAATAAAACATGAGTTCCAGAAATCTTGAAATTTTTGTAGGTTTATAATTTAATTCCACAAAATAAAAAAAAATTGTTTGATGGTTGCATTGGCTAGGAGAAGTCTCTCAGATATAAATCGTTTTTTTTTATGACACAATGTCAGATACAGCTCTGTTTGGTTTTTATTGTTGACATCTCGAAAGTGTGTTCACAAACCGGACTGTATATGCAAACCTAGTTGATAATCGAGATTTATTTCTAATCTTCCTTTTCATGAGATTAAGTTTTGTATGATAAATCCCGAGATTTATGCGGGATTTACAGAAATTTTTCTAAATCTCGCAGTTAATCTCCGGTGTAAACGTAGTATTAAGCTCTATCACGGCGTTTTTAACTCTAGCATACTTTGTTCTAGAGATCATAGGAACGCAGTAAGCTTTGAATAAGAAACTTTCTATAAAAAGAAGAAGAAGAAGAACTAAAGTAAACACAACCATGACACATGACAGCAACTGACATTTAGTACATTCTTTTAGATTTACTGTTTGGCTTTGCATGCACCCCTATATCCAATCATTAAATTATCCAGAAAATTCCAATAAATGTTAGCCCAACAATTCAGCGCTTAAGACCGAACTTGCTAAACCAGTTTTAAAACAAAGGGCGGGTTGATTTCCATTCCATTGCCATGAATAAAACGAACCAACGTTATACCTATTAGCATTATTAAGAGACAAGTCTATCCCAACTGCAGCAAGAATGACAAAGGATAGAAAATTAATTTATAAGGTATCGTTAATTGTTCTAAACATTTTGCAATTTTGTATATTAATTTTTGAAACGACAGTAAGGATTGGCTATTTATAACCAATTAGAATAAGCCAGATGGGCTGCCAGAGGCTTGCCTAAAGGAAACCCATTTTTTGTTATAGCCCTTAAAATAAATAATTTCATAGAAATGTGTATGTATTGAAGATGTGTTTTCATTGAAAACTATCACTAACTGATAACAAACATCGTCTGACCCCAACGGCAGATAGTGTGGTTTACACATTGCATTGTAACTCGAAACTACGCATTTGCCAAAAGATGTTGTTAAATATACCCATGCAAAGCTGTGCACACAATTTTCCACAAATAATTGCATGGATTTGACGTTTTATTAAACGTTATTTTAACTAGAATTTCATGACTAATCCGATTTTGAGTAAAACAAGTTAGTCAACTGATTAAAACCAGTCGGCCAATCGTAGTGGCGTCAAATTGATTTCAATCGTATGTTTAGCAGGGAATCAAGGTTTCCCAAAGCTACTTGAATGTGAATATAGCTTAACGTACGAGTACACTACAACTACACTGAACGGACAGTGGTGAGAGGGGTCTATGGTTTGTACATTGTAATAATTTGTCTGTCATAACTAATAACGTATGTAACACAATAGTAACATCATTGAAGCGTGGTTGAGCCGTAATGATAGTGTTGCTTTTTTTGTTTTATAGAATCACGCTTTAAAACAAACAGTGCAAATGTGTGACTGATTTCGATGGGAATATTCTTGATTGTAGGTGACTACAGTGGTAAAGTAATACGGAAAAATAAACTCATGCTATTCCATTGGAATTGTAGGAAATTCTGGAGAAGAAATAAAAATCTCTGACAGAACCACTGAGGCCTTGACTGTTCTTAAAGTTGTTTTTTTTAATTTGACCATGGAGCTGTGGCGTTAGTATCCTATATAGAAGGATAGACTGAGAAAAAGTGGGCGTCATCGTGTAACACTGTGTTGCTTTTTTAATAGGCTTATTAGAATTAAAAAAAAAAAAAAAAATACCAACAAAAACCGCGCAACAAAAACGTTCTTCAAGATGAGTGTTTTGCGAACATTATAAGGTAAATTTCATTAAAAAATAGAAAGGGAAAGAAAGCGAACTTTGTATATTGTTTTTTTTGTTTGCTTTTTAGACATAAGAAATGTCGCTGCAATTATTGTAAACTGTGAACCACTATAGGCACGAATATTGACTTTGAGTCTTTTACGAGTACTTCTTTGACATCTACTAGTATCGAAAATAAAACAACAAGATATGTTAGGCAGTGTTGTTATATCGTGGGATCTATCGATTTTTGTGGGAATTTCTATCTTCTAAAAGCCTTCCGTGGGATAAAGGGATGAAACACCATATCGTGAGAATTTCAGAAATCTGACAGAAAACACCTGTATTTCGCCATGATTATCAACACACTGAATGTCCATCAAAAACAGCTCATGTAAATCGTCTTTTATCAAAATTTTCTAGTACCAAAATAATAATCATAGCACTGTTACAAACTGCGGTTTTTATACTAAAAGTTAATTTAACGTGATTTTCTTTCCGAGTAATACAAATTTTACTTTAATAACAGGATTTTGACGCAAAAAAGTATCGTGGGTTTTTAAAAGGGATTTTGTCTATGGTGAAAAGGGAGAAAAGGGAAAATTTAACACGCTTTGTGGGATAAAGGAAGAGAGAGTGCTAATATCACTGATGTTAGGTGTGCCTTCAAGAAAAAAAAAGTAAAAACAAACAAATTCGACCAGTGGTGTTCTTTTATTTTTCTCTTTTTTTCCGACCACTTTTTTTTTGTGCGCAATTGACTTGCCTGCCGGTTGAAATTCTCTGAGCTGTTTCCATCCAATGGAGGAACTGCGCGTTACTGGTTATTTGGCAAATTTTCTCTTTTTCTGTCATTTTTGATGAGAACGTATAAATATACTTTGCGCGATTTAGATCGGTAGCATTCGATTGAAAACGTGAAAATATCAACGGCTACTTTGACAGCAGTATAAATTGCATCCCACTGGTTGGTGTTTGGTTTCCCATCGTAATATCTCAATACTAACTATTATAGGGAAAAACTCAAGTGCGTGTCCAAGCAAAGCTCCATTTCATTCAAGAATACACCGAACATGAATATAAACATGGTTATAAATTTCGGTATTAAGGCCTGAACCCTTTTCGTCAATAATAAAATGATCAGGCGAATATGTTGACCAGGGCAATTTTCAGACATTTTCAATGACATTTGGATAACGTTTCTGGTGAAGTTTGCATAATCTTCTTCTGTTTGTACTTCCTCTGCATATACCTCTGTAATTCTTTCATCGGCATTTGCGGCAACGTCGATTATTTCCACCGAAACATAAGTCGCCCGAGATTCTCATATGAGCTCGAGACGAACAAAATGCTAATCTGGCAAGCTTACCCAGCAAACTCCTGTATGCCAAACACATAATTGACTTACACAAACCATTTGGTTTGGAAACGTCTTTTTTTTCTGGGGCGAAAGGCGGTTTCTTTCGAGGTTGAACGTAAAACTCGTCACTTAGACTTCCTCTGAATTATCTGGAGCTCAAAACTAACTCTTAGTCCCATATATTGGGCACCACAAACTTGTTAAAGAAAAGATGCAGAGCTTCGTTGAAGGACTGGGACTTTGCGAAATTAAAATGGCGGAAGGGAATTACTCTCTACTATAAAAAAAAGTTTAAAATGTTTGGTCCATACTGTAGTTCAAGTTTTACTCGACAAGGTCTGCAAGTGCAATCACAAGTGTTTTCTCGACTTCACTTCAATATTTGAGTAGACATTTGTATCTATTGATTTTGAGAGCGAACTCTACCAGCATAGCGTTTGATGCTTTACACAAAACAGCAAGAATTTGTTATCTCTGATGGTTGTGACATAGTAACAGCTAACTTACTTAAAAGAAGGCTCTTCAATTTTTGTTCTGCACTCGAGTAGCCAGCAACCAGAGGCGGAATTATGAAAAAAAAGCTGTTGCTATCAATTTTGATAATTTCTATCAATATTTTCTTCAAGTGTAATGGCTGTCCAGTTGGAATAATAGTAAATACTCAGTTTATTTTTAAACAAAAACGCGCGATCACAATGAACCACACAATCAAACGCATTGACGTCACCGAAAAACCACAAAATCGTCATCAAACTAGGAAACATGGAAACATATTGCAGCACGTGTCTCAGCGGAATCTTACCAGTAGATAAGCCACTGAACCGATTTTTGTTAGCCTGACTTGTCTAGTTTATTACAAAAGCTTGCCAATGACGTAGGCGGTACGTTTCTCCCTGACAGCGGTTGTCGTTTAACAACCACATTTTCAAGTAACGGACCCCAGTTACGTACATCGAGGTAATAGATTTCTGAACAAGAATTTGATCAAATAAGCTACCTCTCGCGATCGCAATTCGTAGGAAACGTCTTAGTGTGGTGCGACACTGACAGCTCTGTCCAATGATAATTGATTTTTCGAAGTAAAAAAAAACCTGTATTCTACACAATTGTACCCATTAGGCATCGTCTATCTCCGCACATTGCAAGCAAAGGTAGAATAGTTTCAATGAATTTCAAATTCATAGCGTTCTTGAACAACTCCAGCAACGTGATGAGTAATAATAATTATTTTACTGATTATTCAACAATTATTTTGTTCATTAATTAACACCATACATGGAGAGTGATAATGTCATCTGTGAGGGGAATTGACAAGTGCTGAGGCAAATAATACAGTATATGCATTGAATTGTGTATTCTCAACTCTGTTGTGGTTGCCATTATTAATTTAGAAGTAGCACTAGGTATGGGCAATTTAAAGTTTCATCAAAGCTTTTATGATGGTTATCTTCGACTTGATATTGTGCATTCGTACCTACTCGAAACGTATTATGTAACAGAAGACAGAAATATTAGGAAGTAGAAATCATAGGAACACATTTACGTATCTGCGAGTATATTCATTTTTAGCAAAAATCGATGGATTTTAATGGTTAAGGCTACTGAGAATGGCTGCCAATTGGAATTTAACCGCATATCTAACAGCAGTTCTTATTGTTATCGGTGATTCCTTTAAATTAAGCTTGTGTGAGAGCAGTCAATGCGGCTGAATACAATAACTTTCAACCAAGTGTTAACTTAGTTTAATTTGGAACCAACTAGCTGACTCGGCGAGCTTCGTTCCGACCAAATTCGTTGAGTAATATAATTTAAAAAAATTTGAAATGATTTTTATTTTATTGAAAATGTCTATTTTTTTTTTTTCAAAGTGCGGCTCCGCATACAAACTTTCATCACCTTAAAGTCCTGTTTTCGTGACAAAAAGTCAATACGAATCCATCGCATTCGCGTCATCAGACGGTTTACCAGCCGAGTGTTTTTTCCATTTGAATATGACTTCGCAAAAAACATGCATCCAGACCTGTTGTAGAGCCCTAACCTAAAATCCTTCTTATAAAAAAAAAGGATTTACAAGCCGGCGCACTGTCATGTGTTTCACACTTAATATTTTGTAGGGCACAAACTATTCAATTTTGTACGGAACATTTCGCCATTGCGAGTTCGAAAAATTTGGACGGCTGATGTTAATGTCATTGCTTATATGAAAATAAATCAATTTTCGTTCCTCGGGAGCTTAATATCAACTTACATTTTTGTATACCTAATTGGAGTTAACGATTAAGCATTAAAATCAATTGTTAATACAAATCGAACCCAAATATTGCCTTCTTGTCAAAATAAAGCTTAAGAAAATGCAACCTGCCAAAATAGAGCCTTAGAAAACGCGATTCAAGAACCTGAGTGAAGAATGCTGTTAAAATTAAGCGCGAAGTGCGTACTGCTGGTAAAAATGCTTTGCTCGACCTTATTTTTGTTCAAATTTTGTTTGAGAGCACAAGTAGAACTAGGCTTAAAGTTACAGAGGGCCTTAAAAATAAACATTTTCAGCCTTATTTATGAACTCACCGTAGAGTCTGCTTAACTTTACGCACCCTCTAAAATGTCCTTACGCAGGAAAACGTCATTTATAAACACAAAGCACTTTGCTTAAGCCTGCGCAACTTTAAACGCAAAAATTTGCGTTTAGAGGTTGCGTAAAGCTTGCATATTTTTTGTTTACGTTTTTGAAATGTCACTTTGTTTACATTTTTTCGGGGTAGATTTAAAATTCAAAACGAAACTAAAAATTGAATTAAAAATGCCATTCAGCTTCGTGAATTTTGTTAACGACATTGATCGACTTAATAAATAAAAGTTCAATTCCAAGAAGGCGGAAATTATATAAAACCAGGTTCAACCCCAACCAACCCAAACAAAATAAATCTCACAAGAGAGATGTCAGTTTTATTTCACAGAAACAGCTGATATCATTCCGCGGGGAAAAAGTAAGAGATTTCGGTTTTTTTGTAATAGTTTCGTACTTATTTAAAACCAACCTTGCGTAGAAAACAGTCAGTGGATATTTTTTTATAAATAACAATTTCAGCAAAGCCATATAGAGACTGCGTAAATTTTTACGCGATGCTTTACTAAACAACATCGTAGAGGCGTAAGGGAATCTAATAAAATAAATACGGCTGTTTTTGTTTTTTGCTTAAAGTCGAAGTAGTTCTCAATTGCTTTATTTTTCATATAAATTGTGAGCTCCCGCAAATATCCCGCGAAGGGAAATAGTTAATAACCACTTTCGGTGGTTACTCGTGTGTCAAATATTATCATATATTGTGAGATTGAAAGACAAAATTTGTTCTGTGAAAAGAAATGTGGATTTAAAAACAAATGTTTAGCCGAAAGTGGCTCGAGTGACCAATTTTTGGAGCTGGGTTAGGTAAAGTACCATGTAATAGACCGAATCAAATGATTATGACAAACGACACAGTGAAACGATTCAAATAGCTAAACTACCTCCTCCGAGGATAAATATGAAAATATAGGTACCTACCCAAGGGAAAAACGCAAAAGAACTTATTTCGTTCATAATTTTGTTCGCCTTGGTATATCTGATGACTTCCTTCATATCTTTTCAATGGGCCTTACCAATAACCATTTTTAGTTTGACTCTAAACTTTAGTAGTTCACGGTTGTTATAATTTCCATGCAAATTTCGCAATTGTGAGCTTCCGTAAATTTAATGTCGAGACTAAAATTTATTATTAGTACGGCGCAATGACTGCGACTAGAATACCGATACTTAGGTCCTTTATAAATCGCCTTAAGCACTCAAATGTCACAATAAAATTGGCTGGCTGTGCAATTTTTCGATGACTTAATGCGCGATTCTAATAATCATATTTAGTGTCCAGACTAGACTTTACGAACTCACAATTGCGAAATTTTCCAAATAAAACTAACCATTGTGACCTACCAAATATTTAGCGTGAAGGTTAAAAACGTTTTTTAGTAAGGCCCAATGACTCCAACAACTTTGTTTAAATAACAAAATGGCAAAATAGTGTGCTACAAATTTCCTAGCGACAATCTAGTACATTTTATGAAATAAGGTCTTAAAATAGGCTGAATTTTCGAAATCGCAATGGCGATATTTCCGATACAAAATTATCTATTGCGACCTGCACTAAATTCAAGTTAAGGACTAAAACTGAGAACTATAAATATGTAATTCGGACGAAAGTGGTTGCTATGACAATTTTGAGTTTCGAACTCAATTTTAAGGGGTTCACAATAGCGATGTTTATTTTGTGTATTTATGTTTGTATATTTTTCGTGACCTTCTGCAAATTTAAAGACAAGACTAGAATCTCTTTTTGGCGCCATAACTTTTTGCTGAATATCGTCAGTGGATGCTACACCAATTGTGTTATTTGAGAAGAGCAACGACTGAACAAAAAAAAGACGACAAAAGACAGTTAAATTTTTCGGAACTTAAAAAGAAACAAATTAAATTCTCGTACTTACTTGATTAATTGTTGAATTGTTATTATTGTTGTATTCCATTTGATCGTTATTGAGCGAAAAGTCAAAAGTGGAACGTATTGGGTCGAGAAATGTCTGTAAATCCGTAAAATTTGGATGCGAAAGTAGCGATAGAGCCATTCGTTACTCGAAATTGAAAAACCAATATTTGTTGCAAAATTTCACTAATAAAATTTATTGACTGAATTGAATTTTTGTGTGTTTGCGCAATTTACTTTGGACTTGGTTTTTCCTTCTTCTTCTCGTATTTAAATCAAATCACAAAATGTTTATAATATCAAATTGAGTCTTGTGTATGGTTTAGCTTGGTGGCGAAAAGTTTTAACGTGTCCAACGATAACTTCCGGAGAGGATAAATTTATATGTTCTTTTGTTTAGTGCAAATTTTTTTTTTTAAATTCCGTTTTATTTTTATTTTTTTTTATTTTCAAACAGTTACATTTCGTTGAGTATTCATCGAAAATTGTTGTTTCCACTTAACAAAACTAATAAGGCACTTGATAATGAATTGCATGTAGCACTAAGATTATTCTAATTAATATATTATTTATTTATTTCTTTAGCTTTGTTTGACTAACGGAAAAGATCACTTTCTAAGTACGAGTATAGACAGAGTTTAGATTTTGGAAAGGGGCGCACAGTTTTTTTGTTTGTAGATGAATTTTTTGGCGAGGGGAAAATTAGTTGGGGTGGTTTTGTAACGAAAAATGTTTTTTATTTGTGGGCTGTGGTAATCCTTTGAAGTCCGATTGATTAAAACAAAACGAAGAACGAATTATACAGCTTTTTAATTCCAGTGGTTTCACGTTGTCGATGGCTCCGTAGTAAGGTATTCTCTATTTTAAGCAGCATCTTGTTAATCATGCACATAAAACTTTGATTGTATTCATTGGAATATTTACTACTTGTCTCCATTTATTGGGCGAATAATATCAGTTACTGTTATTCTAAGAAATAATTCATAAAAATTCCTTTCCGTCGAGTCTCGATGAATTTTCGCAGCGATTGATAAGTTGCTTCGGAAAAACTTACGTTGATTTAATTTGTCTGCGGTTTTATTTTGTTTATTGTTTTTTTTTTTTTTAAACGAAAAAAGAAATGATTTCTTTCTTTTTACTTTTATTTGATTATTTTCAGACAAAGTATAATGATTTTCGATAAGGGAGCACACACAGCGAAGGAGATATGTCAGAGTTTTGAACTGCACGAGAGCACAAACACTTCTAATCTAGAGAATACGACGATTGCCTAAGAACCGGTCGCGTCGTTCAGCAAAGATAAGACGGTTTTTGTTATAGTGTTAAGCAAATAAAATATTATTTATTTTCAATTAGTACATCTGAGTATTTAGCACAGTTGTATATATTTGGTACAACAGTTTTTATCACTTTTTTGTGTCGCGGCCGTTGGCTGGTCTTGTTTTAAATTTTTATTTATTTTTTTTTATGTTTTATGCACCAATTTATTAGTTTCAGTTAAAAACTTTTCTAATTTTCAATCACGTTTTTTTTTTCTAGATATTTATTCATTAATTAGATGAATTTTGTTTGTTGATAAGATGTGCAACTTGTTGGTTGGTTGGAAAGATAGATATATATTGATATAGTCGCTCTTTGCACTAGAGTAGCAATTTTAGAACGAAGCAATGCTTCGCATTGCGATACAAACACATCATGTTTTAAGGCAAAACGAAAGGCTGAGTTGTAGCAACCGCATTCGAGGTTAAAATAACAATGAATCCAGTTGAATTTTTCACCCTGATATCGATCAAGAATTTATTATTTTAGCTTAAAAGCAACACGATCGTGTAACACACTATATGGAATATATTAGACTTGCGCGACACGACAAGAAGTTTACGCGAAGAGGACAAACCGATATTTGCAGAGCCTAAGATTTTGCAAAACCCGACACGACGAAGACGACAATAATGACGTACAACGTACAAACACGACACACAATATTTAATTGTGAGCAACGATCAGCGATCAATGGCCGTCGTCGTCCGTTTCAGCGCAATGCTGCTGCCACCCGCTAAAAGCTCAACGCGATCAATAAACGATCTACGGATGGGTATCTGGGCGCAAGTGGTATGCCACACTCGGATTGCTGGTTGCAAACAAACAAAAACGCCAAAGATCCCTTAAACAGGAACGAAAACGATGTATTCAGGCGAGTGTAGGTTCAACTCTTTCTGTTGAAGCTTTTTTAATTGATCAAGTTATCCGTTTGAAATACGATCAATTTGATTGCCAGCGCGTACTAAATACGTTGTGATATCGTCACAGTCCAACGAGTAACTGATCGGTGTATAAGGTGACCGAATAGTGTTTTTTTTTTTTTATGTTTTTGTTGTGTTGTATTTGATTGCTCTTAAGAAAACATTTGCAGACCATAGATGTGAGTTTGAATGTGTGCTTTCGGTTGGGTGGATGGGGGATTGAAAAACCACTGCGGCTTTTCTCTCTCGCGTATCAGGTTTTTGATAAAGTCCACGACTGTGTGTTGGATTGATCGCATACACACATCACCTCGCAGATAGAATCCGGCGCTATCTCAGTTAGTGACTAGCGACTTTGTGGTTGTGGTTGAGGGGGTTTTATAGACACACACAGCAACTAAGTGTACATAGTCTAGGCTTGGACAGTTTTTAATTATAGATTAACAATATTTGTATTGTGTTTACTCTGGAGAGTTGAGAGCGCGAGGTGCGAACAAGAGTATGAGCTGTGATCGCCTCGCAAGCTCACTCTCACTCCGAGTATGTTTGTCTCTTTTTGTTTTCGTCACTTTGAAACAGGTAGATATAGAAATAATTATTCAAATGAGGTACAGATACCTGTTAAGAGGTGTTGTGTATCTTTGCGGTGAGATGACGAAGAAGAAAAAAATAATAAAACACTCCAGTTCCTGTTTTGTCGGATTTCTTCGAGTGCTGTATTATTTAATGGATTTCGCATTACTTTACCAATAGAGGGGGTACTTCTACTGTTTGCATGTATATAAACCAAGTATTTCTGTTAATTTTTTTTTATTATTTTTGTAACCACTAAATGACTTAGATCGAGCTCGTTGTTTTGTAAATAATACGTAGTTATGGTAGTTATGGACTTGAATGATTGATTCTTGTTTTTTTTTGCATTTACAATAAATATGGATTGAATTTGTATAGTATTGTCTTTTTCTTACAACAAACAGAAAAAAAATAGTTTATTTAGTTATGCAAATTTATGCATTTTACCGGTTTTTGTCGCAGAGATTATTGTGGAAAATAATCTCTGCGATTGGACCTGGTGAAAATTAACAGCGTAAGTGGTCTCGGGCCGTAAGTACTAACTTTGATGTTGCGGTTTATTTACAGAAATTTATGTCTCATGACATTTAGAACTATATACCTTTGCGGCGCACAGCCTCCAATAAAAAAAGGGATAGGCGAGTAATAAGCTTTAATCGTTGGTATAATTTGCAATAAAGTTTTGTAGCGAATACTGCTTAAACATTCTAATTGTGTTTTCAGTCGATTAGAAAATTTGTTTTTTCATCAGAGCTCCCGTTGTTGCTTTGCGAAAATAACAGGATGGCACAGAAAGAACCTTCGCATTTTCTGATTAGCACACTACTTGTACGCTGAAAAGAGCATACATTTAAGGTGTACGAATACTGCCTCGGATTTCATTTATTGGTTTTCAATTGAAGGGAGGTTACTTTACATTGTTTTTTTGCCGAACGCTGTCTTAATCTGGCAGCAAGATCAGAAGCATTGGAATTTCAATCAATCGAATTTGCGTGCGTCTCCAGAAGCTCGACCTGCTCGAAAATAGCGAGAATCAGCAAAAAACATAAATAAAATAAAAAATTAAAGGGTGTAAGTCAAAAGCGGCGAACTTTGAATAAGGCCGAACAATTTGGTTTTGATATATCAAGAGCTTGGTAAATGAGTCAACCAATTTAAGACTGAAAATATGGATTCATTAAAAATACGAGACGAGTTCAACTCCACCCCAAGCTATCCGATTGGCGATTGGATGTTAGGGAGAAGTCTTCTCAATCAAAATAAAGGAGCTTAAAAGAAACATTAAAAAAAATAAAATAATATTGGCGGTTCATGTGTCATTTATAGCAAGTCAGTGATACCAGCCCTTAGGCAATGAATTTCCCACAACGAAAATCAGAAATTCCCTTTTTCAGAAGAAAAACAAACTGGAAAAAAAAACATATTCGCGTCGCGTTGTAGCTAAAACATTGCACTTTTTATGCTCGGAAGATGGTTGTAACCGAACTTACAGACGAAAGTATGTGTGATCTGATGCAGATACAGCTTTTCCTTTAGGTTGCTGAGTACTGAGTTTATCCTACTACGATTTTTTTTTAATGGACCGCCATGGAATCGTTCAAAGCTTTTGCAGAAATCTCCACTATTCAATCAATTTGCTCTCTGTTTACGGGCTTCTGGCTAAGTAACAAAAAAACTTATAAAGGGTTTTTAAATAAAACAAAAACGGTTTTGGATATCAATGAAATTCTTTATTCCTGTGAAAGTACGTTCGATGCCATTATGTATGGAACTCGATTTCTTTTGCATGGCCACCACTGGCACGCTTACAGAAGTCCAGACGCTGAACCCAATTTTCGACGGTTTTCAAGCATAAATCGGCCGATACTGCTGCAATTTTACGTGCGATATTCGTACGAAGTTCATCAATCGTCGCTGGCTTGTTGGCATAGACCATAGACTTGACGTAGCCCCACAGGAAATAGTCTAACGGCGTCAAATCGCACGACCGAGGCGCCCAAGCGACTGGACCATTTCGTGAGATAACACGTTCTCCAAACTTGGTTTCCAATAAATTGATTTTGACATTCGCTGTGTGGCTTGTGGCGCCGTCCTGTTGGAACCACATGTCCTCCAAGTCCATATCATCCAATTGGGGCCCAAAAATATTCGGTTTTCATTGAACGGTAGCGATTCCCATTCACAGTAACGTGCCGGTCTTGATCATCACGGAAGAAGTACGGCCCATAAACCACACCAAACCGTAATTTTTTCGGGATGCAATGATGACTCATGGAGTACGTGTGGATTGCTGCCTGACCAATACCGCATATTTTGTTTATTGACGAAGCCATTCAGCCAGAAATGAGCCTCATCGCTGAAGATGATTTTTCGATGAAAATCCGAATCATTTTCAAGTTGTTGCTCAGCCCAATTCACGAACATACGACGCTTCTGGTGGTCAAGCGGCTTCAGTTCTTGCGTCAATTTGCTCTTGTAAGGATGTAGGCCAAGATCTTTTCGCGAAATTCGGCACAACGACGTCACAGAGATGCCCAACGCTTGAGAACGACGTTTGAGAGACACATTTGGGCTTTCTTCAACTGAAGCCTCAGCGGCAGCAATATTCTCGACACTACGGGCACTTCTTTGTCTCACTGGCACGGGAACATTTTGTACTGTGCCTGTGGATACAAATTTTTCCACTAGACGCTCAATTGTTGATCTGCTAGGACGATTATGACCACCATAAATTGGACGTAGCGCTCTTAACGTTGAGGCCACTGACTCCGAATTTCGGTAGTAAATTTTAATAATTTCGACTCGTTGTTGGCTCGTATATCTTTCCATCATGAAATGGCAAACCTTACTGAAGAGAAATGTCAAAAGAGCGGCAAGAAATTCGGCGTCGTTTACTGTCCCTGTCGCTCTACTTTTGTTCCTGTTGAAAAACCCTTTACTTTCGAGTTTATTTATACAGAGACTGGTTTGTTTTCCTGTTTTCCTGTCTTTACTAAGATGGAGTGCACTGAAGGAGAATGAAGCTGGAGTGAGGGAGGTTAATCTAATGCAGGCGCAGCGTAAGGGCTGCGGTCAGTTTTCCTTACGAAGCGGACCGTCTTCCTCGTCTGACACGTGAATATCGTCTACAATTGTATAAGGATTCTTTGTAGAGAACGTAGAAGATTAAAGGAAGAAATTGGAGGATCTAAATGGACAAATGGAAATGAACTACTTAAGAGCGAATTGTAGACGGCAAAGACTGCGTTGCCTCTGACCGAGACAGTTACCGTATATAGAAGCAACTTCAATAATTCAGAAGTCTTAAAACTGAAAAGCCAAAACCATTCCATCAATTACAACAATTCGGCTGAAGTTCAACCAATTATTACAAACTTGACAGCCACATTTTTATATTTCCAAATAAATTCATTAACTCGTGTATCCCTGACCTGATGGAATCGCCAAAGCAATATCTCAATGGATTAATCACCCTCTGCTTTAATGACTTTGTTTGTCCAAAGACTGGAAGAAAATAAGCCCACAATTCGTCATCGGTAAATTACTACGCCTATCTACACTTTTCCCGACTCGATCGCCATTCCACTAAATAATTTTGCCAATTGGGCATGACAGCCTTGATTAATCGAGGCCTTAACCTTTTTGGCAGCAGATGGGTGGCAAACCTCTATCTGAAACACAGGTCCCCATTTAATTTTTGGTAGCTTTATATTGGAAAATAACTTTCCTATCCATTTGCTTAACCTCTTCTGGTAATTAATTTCAATTAATGTATACGCGGCCCGCTGACAAACTCCCAAGACTCGATCATTTCTAAAAACAGTTTCACACTCAAACAACAGACAATCGGGATCTTAGCACATGTTTCGTCGTTCAATGTCGACGTGTCGCCATCTCACTCAAAATGCCGGCTGACGCGCACGCGAATGCGCTAATGAATTAATTAGCAAGAAGCTATAAAGTTTAGCGTTTTCTGTTACTTTTCCTTCTTAAATTTTTGCCTTCATTTAAGTGACCATCCAGATTGTGGTCAATTCAAATAAATTGGAATGTCGGAATCGAGCCAACATTCAAAGTGCACAAATGAAGGAATGCATGTCCACGTTCGCATTTCGTGCGAAAGCTTTGTATATAGTCAATCTTAAAGAAGCCCTGAATGGCAAACGCCACAATATCATATCAATAAACAAACCAATTAAGCTTGAATTGTTTATGGCTGCTGGGTGACAAGAACAATAATAATTGTCTCAATGGCCGTCCATTAATTGGCAATAGTTGCTGTATTCTACAATCTAAACAATGAAAATCTGCAATTTTCAAGTTCTTTTTTTCGTTTTACCCGCCCCCTTTAGTCAGCTCTCAAGATGGGTTGCATAACTGCAGTTGAGCGATACTGCGCGTCAGACAATATTTTATTATTTGCTTAAACATTGTAAATTGCTACTGTAGTTGCTGCCTGTCACGACGGGTAATATATAGTAGAGGCATCTTCACAAACTGAGTGAAGCTGTTTGCTGGGAGGAGGCGAGAAGGTTCTACATACAATATAGTTTTTACCTACGCATAGATGGCAATTGCAAATAGTTAGACAGCGGAATTTACATGATCTGTTATTTTTGTAGGTATAGAAGCAAACTATGTCGAAACAGAGAAAACTTTGAGGGAGTGACAGTTCTTTGCCTGCAATACTTAAATTTGATATCTCTGAAGTTATTAGATGCAAAACATTCAGTTTCTTTTCAGAAAATGTAACGCAAATTTTTACCAACTAATTTATGGTTTTATTCCAGTACTATATTGGCCTAATGTCATATTTTCTCAGTGCGAGAGCATTCTATTACCGTACGAAAATAGAAAAACAAAAGGTGCGCTAAGAAGAGTATACGTTATGTGCGGCCTTTCACACAATCTGACAGGAAATTAGGAGACAAAACAAAATGGTGGAATTCTATAAAGAAAAAGAATCAGCAGCGAAAGATGACAGTTCTACTACATTTGTTCAAAATCTAATAATATGTAGTGACTGATTTTTGTTACACTTTTTAGTAGGCTATTTCTTTTGGATTTTCGGAACAGAAGAATCTATTATCTGAATACAAAGATTGTGAAATAGAAAAATCTATTGCCAGCAACAGAAAGATCATGGCCGGATTTTCCATCCGAAAATTCGTATTTAGTTGTAAAAAACAGCCTCGTACGTTACAATGCTGTTGAAAACCTATAACATTACATTAATATTGCACATATCTATCTACAGTAGGGTCAAATAAAACGCATCCTTTTTTTGAATAACCACATTTCCGTTTCTGCGTTTCTTCTTAAATTACCTACTAAAGTTCTAATTTTGAATTATCTGCATCATTGACTTATTATTTATATGGACTGGTAGTAGACAACTTCGCGTTGGTTCCAACATAAGCGCTAGCTCTCGTGGTTGCGAGCGGAATAAATTGGAAACTCACATTTGACGTTTCCATTTCGTTGCATATAGTTTTGCATAAGATTGTGTTATTGCGATTAATTGAATAAAGATTTAAAATTAAAAAATGAAGTGTTGGTCTTTAGAGGAGTTGAAACCAAGCTTTAAACATCCTGAAAAAGATGAACAAATTTCATAGACGCTTGCCATTGTCTTAAATTAATTCGTAATACATGGGGAGCCTATTAAGTAATTTACGATGAGAATGGGAAGGCAATAAAGTGGGAGTATATCGAAAAATTGGTCAAATTTCAACATAAACTTGGTCTTCACTTTGCAAACAATTAAAATGACAAACATATTAACAAGCATTCTAAAATCATGAATGTCAGTCTTGCTGCCCAGACTTTGAGTGAAAGCACCGCAAATTGTCTGCTTTTCCTCTTGAATAGTGGAGAAACTGAGTTTCTGGGATGTGACGCAACAATTCTGTTCATTAGAACAATAAACAATATTTGTGATTGCTTAAACACAAAGTCAAAGTTTGGGTGCAACTTTAAAAAAGGTTTAAATGAAGAGAACAAACTTTTTGTTTCTTTAATAATAATAAACTTTTTTTAAATTCTCATGTACTTGAATGACAATCATAAGTATTTATTGATCAGAAATGTGATTGAAATATACGCTAAAGTGTTATCACATCATATTTCTAAAATTAATAATGAAAAACAACATAAAAAACTAATTCGCAATAAATATACGAAAATTGTGCAATTTATGGGACAATGAAAAACGATTTGTTATTATAATTTTGTTGGTTCCATCTATTATTAATTATTTAAACTAGCACAATTTCGAGATGACATCTATTGTAAACAATGCCGCAACAATTTGAATTTCAACCGTTTTACTTGGCAAATCCACTCACGCCCAATAGGTGGCTCTAGTATTCCATGGAGAAATCCAAGATGGTTGTCATTTTGTTTCACTTATTTTTCGCATAGAACCACGAGCGCTAGTTATGTTGGCGTCATTTTCTGGGCAGAGATTGTATGGAAGTGACATTTCACTAGCAGTCCATATATAATAAGTCAATGATCTGCATATATGCCGCGTTTCTTATTGATTATTAGCATGTCAGACTTCAAATAACAAATGCTTTTTATTTGTACTAGAGCTTTAAAACATTTCATTTCAGCATCAGGCCCCGTAGACTGTAGCGCCCCACCTAAGTAAATAAGTTAGTAATTTTAAAAGCATCTCCAGCAATTATAGGAACAAGCTGAACATCCATTCGATCATGACTATCTGTTCTCTTACTGCAAAAATACACCGGAAAAAAAAAACACTCCTAGCTGACAATTGTCATTTAAAGTTGTCAATTTTCTCGTTGAGAAAATATTACATTGTGTTCCTTTTCAATAAGAATAAGTTTCAATTGGGCAGTAATTTACTTTCACATTATATAAATTAGCTAACTATGACAACCATCAGTCTTAATGGTCTTGCGAAACAGCCCATATTACAGCGCAATTATTTTATACAATCCCTCATAATGTGCTGCACTTTAGTTGATTGAATCACCTGTAGAAACTTTTTAATTTATCTTCTAATGTATATTTCAAATATAAGGGAACACGCCAGACTATCCCATGCAAAGCTGTAAATTATTCATCTAGACATTGGTTTTTCTGCGAAGCGGTACTTGTCATACACACGAACTTGGTTGAACTACAAAAATTCTATGATGCATTCAGGGTTTGACGTAATTTTGTTTATCAAAACTGTATAATTGTTTATAAAGGAAAAAATATTGTTATCTATGTTTTGATATTGTATTACCAATACTAGAATTGAAAAAAATCAGTTCTGAATTTATACGCTCTTCTATACAGGGTGGGGATGGGTTTTATTAAATTTTATTTGAAGTCTTTGCTTATGCACATGAAGTGCTATCGCATTTCTTTGAGTTTTACGGAAACTGATAATAAATGAGGCCGAAACATCTGTAAATAGAATAACTAAATTGTTAGACTATTGTTAGCTGGAAATTAAGGTTTAGAATGAACAAAAGAGATTGAGCGATTTCGGGTGAAAGTTATCGTTTTTTTATTTAACCGCATAGTTTGCGAAAGCTATTATTATAGCCATATTCCACTACCCAAATATTGAAGTGTTTGAAAATCAAATAACATATTTCTCACCACATACTTAATTAATTTCTTTTAACTTTTTGGGGTGTATTTGTAGACTTTTTAGCTGCCAGAGCACGGGGACCTTGACGCTACGCAAAGTCTTACAATTGCATGTTTAACTTGTTTGCAATGCGATGATAAGATAAGCATTGAACTTGTAACTCTGTGTTACAGATATGTGACAGAAAAGCTATTGCAGAGAGGGTTTTTCGATAGAGGTATGAATATTTATTTTACCTCCAGGTATATCCACCAATAATTACCTATGACCACCCCTAGCAAAGGTCTGGCAAACATCCGAGAGTATACAAGTGTCATGAAAGAGCTTCTCAATTAGGCGTTTGGATTCGACAGATCTTTTGCATTCGACCTAAAAATTAAAAACTCACACAAAGCGAATGGGAGGAGCTTGGCCTGGGGCCCCTTCGAACGGACCTGTTGCGCAAAGTATTTATTTATTTTTATGTACAATTAAATCGCTTAATTCGTTTTCAGTGCCATTTTCAGTGAGAGGGAACTAAAGCAGCATTCTTTTATTCTTTGTATGTGTCTACACCTGACGCCGATTCAAATTGTCAAAACGCCGATAGGAAAACAAAATGGCGGAATTTTGAGATGGCCAGCGACAAGAGAATTGCGAGTTAGAGTCTCAGGATGATTTTTCTCTGGCTGAAAGAACGTCAAATAAAACTAAAAGTGAAGACACACAGCAAAATAGGTATAGCCAGTCTATAACAATTTTTTATCGACTAGAACTGTCTTCTTGACCATGCTTTATTCTGCTAAAATAGACATTCGATAAAACAGGGCCATTACTGTCAGAAACTCTGAAGTCTTGTATGTCAACATAGTCTCTACTTTCGTCCTATTCTTGTCTTACTAGAACCACTACCCAACAAATATAAAATCTTAGGTTACCGTTCCAATATAATACTGCCCTGACAAGGCAAGGTTTATTTTAAGCAGAAAAAAGTATATATTATATCAAACAACTTATTCTTCTTTCGATCTGCTCCATCAATCAGTCTCTATTGGCACTTTGAAGTTGGCTGTAAAATAAATCATCAATTGATTCACAGTTATGCCTTATTGATATGCTAATTGACCGTGTTAACTAACACGTGTATTCTGCTATTAGATTGAAGGACTTTTTAATAAATAACTTTGTAGGCAGTATATTTTCTCTAAACACGTATACAGATTCCCCCCGCCACAATTATTGAGTGCACTTTAACTGCATCAACTGACGGCCAACAAGAGATTCGCATCACTTACTTGTTACAATACCAATGACGAGACATATACAATTTAATTTTATTCGATAAATAAAAACAAATTGGAATCTATAGGTAGGTAATTGCTGTTATCGAAAGGATTTTTTTTTTAACTTTTCTTTTTTGTTTTTGCACCAAAATACGAATACCTAAAGCAAATATTAAGCAAGATGCTAAAAGTCGGTGAAAGCGTTTTTTACATTTCGCACGTTTTCGAAGAATTGCAGTATTGCCTTAACATTATGAGTACACACCGGTGAGCACTATCAATTGAAATAGCAAGCAGCAAGGTGCGCACATGGAAATTTAAAATAATTCTCATTCATATCTAATTAGCATTTTAATCTTAAACATCGTAGGTAGTTGCAGCTGTATCTACCTGTATATACTGCGCATTGAAAAGATTTTTTTTAAAATTTGTTAGCCAAAATTATAGCCGGTAATATCCCTTTTAAATAACTTTAATTACGGTTTGAGGCTTACTCCTCAATTGACACATGTGATTGTAAGTGGCAGTAACGATAACCAAAAGTCAAAATGACTTCGCCTCTGATTGAGATTCATATTTTCTGCTTTCAACTATACCTCGTTTTGATTGGGCGAGACTAGGTCTCTGCAACGGCAACATTGGGCAACTTAATAAGGTAGTTCGCGACAACGTCAGTGTCAAATATGAAGAAGAAAAAACCAAGTGTAAGCTAAAAAACTTCTAGGAAAACAAAACTGAAACTGAAAAGTTTATGATAGAGTCCAAAAAAAGGAATAAAAACATTTTAGACTTGAAAACTGATGTTTATCACACGTAATAGGTAAAAGAAGAGAGGTTAAAGTAATGGGAATTGTGGGCTTTTTGGCAATATTTGAACAAAAGACTACTACGGCCATTACAAAACGGCTTTCTTATCCTACAAGTTTTTTTTGACGTTTGAACCAAAAATATAGCCCATCTGTGAAAGGATGGGCTTCGCGAAACACTCTATTGGTATAATTTATTATGCTAAATATAAAGAAGCTCTCTGTGTCTGATAGAGGTCATCGTCCGTAGGGCGTTTTTCTTCGTATTCCTCATGTCATTCCTTTATCCCGTTTGTAGTAAGTCAACTTGTTTACATGGCAGGGTTCATTATTATATTATTATGCTGCACTATGGTCAGTGTCATTCTGTTTTGTATAGGTATGAGGCTTATAAGATAAAACATACTGCTGCCACCGCCACCCATTGTTCCTGCACAATTAAACAAGGCAGTCCACCTCCGCAGTGAAAACAAAGCGCATAGTCTATATTCAAACGATTGGATTTTATGGATAGATATAAATTTTTATTTTTGCTCATCAGTTTCCAGAATAGAGGTTATATTTTGCAACGAAATCCGTGTGATAAATACGTATGAAGTGCACCCGTATTTCGAACTTTACTGAAATAAAAGTAAATAAATCTACTACCTACGCTCGTATATATTCTAATCTAGGCACTGAATATTTTTTGGAGGATTCAATTGATTAGATTGACATGTAATTCCCTTTTTGGGTATAGCTATTCATATTCACTAATGACAGTGCACCTCTAGAGCTAGCAATGTATTAAAAGTACATTTGTAATAAAGAAGTTCTGCATTCGAAATCAGCTGGCTGTCAGATTTCATGTTCCATTGGCCGCAAAAAAACACTTTTTTCTGAGTCAGTGCAATTTTGCGAATCTTGATTTATGAGCGAGATTTAAACCTTCTTACACTAACACCAAAACATTTGTCATTTGTCAAACTTTAAAGTGTGTTATTACTTAAGTTTTTAGACAAAAAGTGTGTGAAAATAGAGAAAAATTTACATTTGGCCGCTGCAATAGATATCAACATAAATTGAATAGATTTTTATAAACACAAATTACAATTTAAGAACAGCTGACTTTTAAAACACGAACCATCACAAAATGCTAAAAAGAAAGAAAAATCTCGTTTAATGTACAATTGGGCACAAAAAATGGGAAATCTGAGAGCAAAATCTGAAAATCCCAATGGAAAACAATATTAGTCTGACAGCTCTCTCTTCTATTCGGGCTACATTGATCAGATAATTATTTTTTGACAGACGATTTACTGAATAATCTTTGAAGGATAATTCTGTGTGAATGTGTACTCCAATTCAAAGTTTCACAGCCAAGCAACTCAAAACGTGAGCAAAGGGGGCTCTGAAGTTCTGACAAATCTAGATCGACTTACCACAGTAAAAATCCGAACCTGCCCAATCGAACCAGGCGTTGCGTTGGGGTTATTCGAATTAAAATACTCCAAATCATTGCATTTCGTATTTGTAATGCCAAACATTTCTTTATAAACTGTTTATAAACTGAGTCCAAGAAATTTTGAGTTGTTAGTTAATAGTTACCCATTCGTATACGTCATTTAAAGAACTGTTTAAGTGATGAATTCAGATAATTAGAAGAATCTTCGGTAATCGTGTCATTCGCCTGTAAGTTCTACTATTTTGAACGTTACTTAGAAAACCTAAAGGTCCAGTTCAAAAAATTACCAAGGAGATGTAGTAGCTAATTTTTTTTGCATTTCCCCTTAATTTTGAACTGTCAAAATTAGGCGAACATTCAGCAAGGTTGTGAAGAGAAACATTGAAGAGGCGCTTTCCTGGAACCGAATAGGCTGAAGATTACATAAAAAAGAACTAAAATTAAACTAAACACAGTTGGTTGTTCTGTTTTTAGTCGGCGAATATCTTCATTTAATTTTGAATTTTGACACAGCATTAAGGATTTTCCTTGAACGCATATAAGACATGTTAATTTCCTAAATCTTCTCTGGCGTTAAGCTTTAAATACCTGCCAATATTTATGACTTTGATTTATGCATGCATATTGGTTTGTAAAATGTTCGTTGACCAGCGGTTTTATTAGATATAAATTATACTGTCGAGCGTGGCCTTAAATTTATTACAAATTAGCGAAATTTGCTTCGAAACTCGCCTTGAGTTCTATTTTAATGTATATCAAAAGCTTTATAGACAAACACACGCGAAGGTATAATGTGTTTTATTGCAATTGTGTACCTACTGTACCTTTCTTTGCTTCAGCCAGCTGAAATACATAATATTCAATAAAACGCACCTATTGGGAATGTTCAAGACTTTTGTTTATGAAGTTTGACAGCTGCTGGCGTGATATACTTTGATTTTCATTCATTTTCGTTTTTATTGTCCTAGATTGATCTGACCAGGAGCTAATAACATAACTTGTCAGACGACTGTCGCCGAAACGATAGTCCTCCAAAACTATCAACTAAGTATAAAAAATACTAGTTTGACAGCTTGTTCATTCGCTACAAATGTAATAAAAACTGATGACGATTGAAAAAAAATTGCCCAGAAAAAAACTTATTGTGGTCATTCAAATTTTCCAAGCGATATGGTTCAGACGACTTTAGATCCCGACTGAGTACCTACTCAGTTGACATTTCGAAGTCAATAGCCAATCTAGTTCTTATGTTCAGGGAAAATCTAGTACAGCCAAATCTAGTCTAGGACCACTAGTGTTCTGAATGCGTCCATTGTGTGCGACTGAATACTTATGTAACGGAGTATTTAATACAAACATTGGTTGTCAACATATTTATTATAACTCGAGCCACATAATTCATTCATGAAAGACAATCTTCAGATCACTCGTTTTCATATTGCTGTACTCTGTTAGAAGTCCATCCAAACTTTGTGCCGGTAGTTTTCTGTCGAACGGAAAGCCCATACTTCGGCTATCGGGATACACCTGTTTCTTCAGGCCGCAAAATGCAGATCTAAAATACAATTTTGTAAATAACGTTGTCCTCCGAAAGGCATCTTACCCAATGTCAACGTACGGATATTGACCCGGAATCGAATCATTTGACAGCATAACAAAGAGCTTAAAGACTTTTCCTGCGGTTGTACCCTTCGGAAGTAACATATGACTGGGCCATCCGCAGCTACAGAAGTCTTTGGAGCATTTCTCTATCGGATGTGGATCGCCATTTTTTATGGGTCGAGGTTGAAAAATCTTGGCAAACGGAATAGTTACATTAGACTCTGTTGATCGGCGACTGAATATATTCCTGCCTGGGGTCACTGAAAACGAAAACACTTCAATGTGATAAAGAATATTTTAGTCAATAGAACATACATCTCACGGGAAAACGATCCAATTCGACAGCCAACAAACGTTGCTCCTCAAGCGTTAGCCCAACCATACGTTCATCATCAATTGGCAAAAGAAATATCCTGCATGTTGCTAAAACGTTGTCGGTGGTCTTGTTCAAAACTGTTATGTTGTATTTAAACTCTTCGTGCATCAGGTGTGTGAATCTGAATGTGGCTAGGCCATCTTTAGGGTTTGGACTGAAATCTAGGTTAACGCCTATATCGACGTCACTCGTTTCCCAGTAGGTTCGCATGACATTTGGTTCGCTGAGGCTCCCCATACACTTGGCAACGATGTTTTCCACAAGAATTTCATCAAAGCGCAACTTTGTAATATACATATAACAATAGAAGTCTGCGTAAAGAAACCCTAACCTTAAAAGTCTGTGCTCACCTCTAGATCATAGGGCTTTAGATGAGCCTTGTGATTGGTGCCCAAATTATTGATAAACGAGTGCCAGCGGTAGAAAATCGGATCCCTCATTGCAGTAGTGGTATCGCCCATAACACTGTAATCCTCAAGATATTTCAAGTCCGGATCGTGGATGTAAGAGATAATCAGATGGCCGTAGTTGTGAAGATTTCCATAAAACCGCGGATTCACCGACAGCGTCGATGATTCTATTATATTGCCAAGAATATCAATCCCGCTACGTTCGTCAAGAAGTATTCTCTCTCCGGTGGACTACAAAATATTATCCTTGAAACATGGATTCAGTCTCAAATTCCCAATACTTACATCGAATACATATCCTTTATCAATAGAGGCTGAAATTCGATCTGTCCAGCGTTCGAGATCGGAAATAGATACGAGAAGATCTGGTCGGTTTATGTCCTGCAGCTTTTGGCCCGGCAACCGAGCTGGGTATGTTCGACTTGCGACCGATTGCAACAACTTGGGATAGTAGCCCTCTGGGATGGGATCTCTTAGATTGGTCAATGGTACCGTTTTTCCCAAATTGTTGCAGAAACGATCGAGATTGTATCTAGCCACTATCTGGCTGTGCATGTACATGAACAGTTCGCCGCGACGATCCTTGCGTACGACATCGTCTGGCCCGGCATTTGGAAACACAAGGTGCCAATGCCAGTGATGCATATTAACACCGATGTCCTCACGGAAATATGACATTCGTTGTTCCTCCTCGCGATCGGATGCGGTGTAGTTTAACGGTACCTCAAAGGCGACCTATAAAAGGTGATCGATTTTAGCAGGCGCCGTATATTTTGGTGTAGATTTGCGGACAAACCTTTTCATTAGCTTGTGTGGGAGGAGCAATTCTATACTCTTCTCTGGCATCTTGCAGAGTGGATGGTTCGATAAAATTTCCCGGGAACTGTGAAGCAATAGAAGGTAGTTCCATGCCCCTTGTGTCATTACGGTGTTGAACTGCTACCGAATATGCATATTGGAAGAGAAACGGATTGACGCGATCCCTAAGAGGAGATATACAAATAGCACAATAGTTATTTCTTTATAAAGAAGTAAGAAGAATACTCGAGATCGAGAGACCAATACAAAAGTTGTAAACAACGGAAATGCATTGCGTACGCCATCCAATATTGCAGAATAATACTCGAAAACACTTACTTAGTGTTTTATATTAAGTCACCCTTCGAATAATAAAAAAATAAAAGCAGTCTCCACAAAAAGTATGCGGGACAGAGAGACCCGTTTTTCCACAGCCAACAAAGGCGTAAGAATGAGATCACAAATCAGACGCCTAAAGTATCATGGATATTCTACCCATAATTATACGTTAAACCGAAATATACACACAAGTTCCGGCTACCAACATTTATGCAATCACTTGAAAACGTTTCTATTTTTGATTTAAAACGTATCAAATGATAGTGTAAATACCACCAAACTACACCAACTATTCATCAATCAATTAAAAGAAATCAATAAATAATTGTCCGTTCATCACTTCCGAAAGCCATTTTGTTTTATACTAAAGCGAAATTTCGTAATCGATATAAAAATATCAACATGCAGAACTTTCCCATAATTCCAAACGAGATGGCCGACCACAGTACGTCTCACGTATTTTTGCCACGGTTGCCACTTGCAAAAAAAATTAGCTACCACAATTGGAAAAAAAGCTACCAAACCAAGATAAAATTTACCAAAAATCTGGAGACGTTGATAAAACATTTTTAAAACATGAAAAAAAAACATATGTCTTTTAAAATATTCAATTTGTTACATTAGGTTTGTAGGAACTTAGTCATTCTTTAAGTAGTTATAGAACGAGTACTTTATAAAAAAAAAAAAAATAAGACTTAACTTACTAATATAATACATAGTAATATCTACTTTAAATACTTTTTCTGACCAAAACCATGATTTTCTAAGATCAAATTATTTTATTTGGTCTTACAAATTGCTTCTTTAAAAACAAACATTTATAAAAACATAAGACTCAGTAAGGAACGTAGTAGGAACTTTGTCAGTCTAAGCTGTTAAACAACGTCAACAACGCTGTGCAAAAAATTACCAGCTGCTAGAAGGCATGGGATCATCTACCATTTCCGAGCCTTTTTTCTTATAACAAACCTTTAATAAATTAGAGTTTTATGTTATGCAAATAAATAATATGATTAACTAACCTATCCATATTTGAATGTAGTTATAAACAGAAAATATTTCGAAGTTCACCATCTGTCAAAAGAAGAAAATGAGTGCATTCAGCAATTTTTTGAACAAAATAGGTTTACACGGGTGGTGCTGACGCATTGCAAATACAATGCTTTCACTCGGAAACAGTAAGGCAGCATTTAAATGAATTGATATCGAGTTCTTATTTTTGGTGCTCCTGCTCTAAAAGTAACCAAACCCAGATAAAAGTTACCAAAACTCAAAAAGCAAAAAAAAAATTTCCAAATTTGGTAAAAAATTACCAAAGTGGCAACCGTGATTTTTGCGTCTAAATAGTGCTGTCCCTTTCAGTCAACGGCTCTTTAGCATTGAGCATCGCTTTTATCTCCCCTGTGTTATGTTGTAAATCCACTATTAACCGATTTTGTTTGTTTTTCCTCTGAACTTTGAACTGTCAAAATTAGGCGAACATTTAGCAAGGTTGTGAAAAGAAACATGGAAAGGGCGCTTAAGTTAAGCTTTCCTACAACAGCGAACTAGGGTTCAATTGTAAAATTTGACAGCCTACATTTATGCCTACACTGAAATGTATGGGATATTATAGTATTGCGACTTAATTATTTCTTATATTTTGACAAAGCACTGTCAGCATGTCGAATAATTTTATTCAAAAAAAAGTTTTAAAAACAACAGTAATTATTGGTGATTTTAAATGAATCCCAACGGAGACTAGTGTTAAAAGCGGAGACAATACTGAGACTGAGACCACCAACTCCGGCCGATTTCCCGTTACTTAGCCTACAAGCTATATTTTTACGGAGTGGTCACGATTTGGTGCGCTAGTATTGTTACATAGAAAATCGTATTGACAAATGTCACGAAACTTCAAAAACTCCGGCTCACCAACACACTCCCAGGAAATATGAGCCACTTCCGCTGTGGGCAAAGTTGCTGGCAGAGTTCAAGGAATTTTATCCGTTTATTTTGAAATTGTTCGTTACGTGTGAATAATATTTTTTTTTAGGAATAAGTTTATTAAATTATTCATGAAAAATTAGCAATGTAGATTGGTTGAGGGAAAATAAAAACATTTTGAGCAAATTTTCTTCATTATTTAAGAAAAATGTACACACTAAATCGAAGTTAATGATATCGAAAAGCGGAAAATACACAACCATGTTTGTCCTAATATGTTTCTAGTATATAGAACATCAACTTTAGGTAGTTTAATTAACCTTGTTTGGTTTTTATTTGCCTTTTAACAATTTATAATAACTAACCAATGGCATTCAGTAATAAAAAAATGTGGAATGAACTCTTTCACATTTCAACACGGTTGGCGCTGTTGGCAGCATTTATTTTTGTATTTTTTGTATGTTTTTGCATGTCACACGGATTTTTTTTGACATAACACCGATAGGAAAACAAAATGGCGAATTTGAATAAAAATTGAGGTGGCCAGCGGCAAGAGGATTGTGAGTTGGGGGTCAGTATGGTTTGTCTATCGTTAAAAGTATTGAAGTAGAATGAATAAGTAAATTAACTTTTGAACAAACCCTTAAGGTAATTTATTTATGTTAAACAGAACTGAACTAGTTAAACGTCAGAATAAAAAAACTTCCTTCTGGATTTATAACTCATAGCAGATGGTTCGTCTTTATTCTTCGCTCTGCATCTTTCCGTTTTAATATTTCTTCAACTAGTCTTATAAGGGTTTCAAAAAATGTTAACTTGAAATTGCCAAAAAACGTTAACAATCGAAACGTCAGATAATACTTAAGCAAGCACACCAGTAGTGGCATATCTGACTTGTAGAGAAAACTCCGATTTTATTTATATGCAAATTGTCTTACCTGACATAGGCCGCCATGGAAATGAAGGTTTCCAAATCGTTCGTATCCATTAGCATAGTTATCAGTTGAGTACTGGCATTCCTGTCATTGGGATTAAATAAGCAAAAAGATGACTTTCTTCCATATTTGGCTGCAAAGTCTAGGTCCGGCTTTTCGATATCACGTACATTAAACTGTTCAAATTGATGTTGCAATAAATAAAACTAAGGTAAATTATTTTACTACAATTTCGAACCTTTTGAGTTAAGTGGGAAGTTAATTGATTACGTATCGCGTCGGCCCTATTGATGAGACGTGGAGGAAAGTAATTATTTGGTACATCCAACACAAATAGTCCGCGAGGTAGAAAAACGTATTCTTGAGGATATAGGGATATATGCCCCAATGCGGCAAGCGATGTGGGATCCATACGTAAGACGTTAACCTTATGTTCTTGAGGATCTGCAGAGTGTCCTTGTAATTGTAACCATGGATTGTTCATGGTTGAGGTTTGTTGTTTGCAGCTCAAAGAAAATTGAAACTAACTCAACAATAGCATTGCCACTGTATTTATACCGTTTCTTATCGGGATAATTTCGATGAAGTTATACCTAACCTCAATAAATGGTTAGTATAGCGATATCTGCGTTACATGCATAGTTCTTATCAAATGCACTTCCAATGCCATTTTTGCTGAGTGCGGTCACAGATAGAATAAAATTGCACCTTGAACCATAGATATATTGAAATTCGCACTTCGAAGAGTCAAACTTTCGCAACGTAAAATGTATGCGAAACATCATCCCTGCATTGCAGACGCGAATGACAAGTACGAGTATAATAATACAGAATCTCATTTTTTTTATTTAAGTTTTGGAACTCTCCGTACTTCCTCACGGGAAATTGGTTTAGAGTTAAAAGGAACGCAAACAATGGAAAATTAAGCAGCATTTGGCAATTAGCAATCGGGCAACTCATTCAGATGCAAACTTTATTAGGTGTTAGTGTATTGCAGATGTCATCGCACAGTAGTGTTTCCCATTGGAAAATGTTTGCGCATTTACTGGGGATGAATAAATAATCGTGTGTCGGGATGTTTTCCATCGTCATTTCCTTACTTTTGTTTTTTGTTTAAAGTTAAATAGACTGGTCTATAAGTACAAAAAAAACTGCAACGGAGCATAAATTTCATTGGTCTGACAAACCTCGGAACTAGAGATAGGGTATCAAAAAGTACGCCAAGCGGATTTTATATTAATTACCTAACTAAGCTTGAATTCAGGGCTGTGCCAACTACACACTGACTATCGGATCGAATAGGAAATTAATTAAAATATTTATACGTTATGAAGGCGTGTAATTAGCTGATTTAATTGACACTCTCAAGTCGTGAATAATATCTTCGTATATTTAATTAATAAAGAAACGTCACAAATTGATGCTAACCATCGCTCAGACTTGCCACATAGTTGATTATAGGTTCGCTACAATACAGTATGCTGTAATGATACGTAAATACGCATCCAAGATGAGACAAGAATTTATCACTATGATATAATAAAATAATTAACTTGATATTTTATTTAAGACACCAGCTTTCGGAGGAGGCAAAGTCGTGTAGTTATTATAAAAATTGGATCAGATCAGTGAAAATCGTGTTTACCTGATTAAAAGTGAAACCAATCCTGGCAAAAAGACGACAGCATCAAAGAAACCCCTGAATTAATTAGACAAACGAGGCACCATACAGAGAGATGTGTTTATTACTTTTAAATATCTTGGCAGCACTGGAAAATTCCATAATCATTGCCTTATTTGCCAGGAAATTGCGTTACGCATGTTTCGAATTGTGAAGGTTTTACAATTAATTTGTTTGCCTGAATATTAATTTGTTTTAGCAATGGGTGTATCTTCCTTGTGGGCTTGTAGTTCATAACGTGTCTGCAGCCTAATGGCGGAGCAATACAGTGGGATGATATTTCAATTGTGTTTAAACGAAAATGTTAAATACTAAAACGAACAACGGTGATGCAAGGTCTACGAATGACAATCACCAACAAATTTAATAGCTCTGGCTTCTGAATTTGCTGCGTTTATCTACAGGGCCACAAAAAACCAAAACCCAGTCTTAGTGCACTGCCACACCTTATGTTTCAAACAGAATGTAAAGACGCAAACGTACTGACATCTAGCAGATGCCTACATTTCTGTATTCATGAATTTGAGAAATTTTAAAATAGGTACTTACTGCTTTATCTTAAAAGAAACAGTCCATTGCCTTTTTCAGAAGTAATATACATATTATTTGCAAACGTCAAACAAGACAAGCAAATTGTAATTGTGTTTATTAAAATCCATTTATTTAAGTTGATATCCATTGTAGCATATACAAACCATACTGAGACCCCAACTCACAATCCTCTTGCCGCTGGCCCCCGCCATTTTGTTTTCCTATCGGTGTTATGTCAATTAAGAATCCGTGTGACATGCAAAAACACGCAAAAAATACAAAAATAAATGCTGCCACCCCATAAAATATAGCTTGTAGGCAAGTAACGAGAAATCGGGCGAAATTGGTGGTCTCTGTCTCTGATTCGAATGATGAGTCGAATTTAGCGCTTCCCACAATAAAGGAGCACGCCTGTGCAAGGAATATTTTGGACAGCTTAATTAGACAATTGTCCCACTGTGACCCGTTGCGAACATTTTAAATTGAAAACGATTGCAATTAATGAACTTAAATGTAAAGTTGAATTTTTATTTCAATGAGTGTGATGAAGTCATCAACTGAGTGGAAATGTGCGTGAGATCAATATCTGTTGACCAATTAAGATCCGTAAGGATCATCGAACATTATTATAAGAAGGCTGTTCTCAAATGAGCGCGCCCGTGCCGCGAAGATGTCATGTGATGTGATGTTTAAATATTTGCGAGATGTCGGCAGTTAAGTTTTGTGCTTTGAAAAAATTTAAAAGCACGCAAGTTAATTCGTATTGTTCTTCATATAAGAGATCTGTCATGTGCCAATAAATTTAACAAACAGAACTATAACAACAGCGTACACCGTACACTCGCGGAAACAATATTCACCACTTCCCTGAAATTCTAATGTCGTTTTCCATTGGTTTCACTCGGGGATCCACTCATTCTGAAATCCAATGGAACAACAAAACTGCTTCTGAAAGAATCCACAAAAGTATTGGTGAAATGCCAAAAAATAATCTACGGCTGCTGTCAGCTGACTTGTATAAAATACATAAATTTCACCTGTGTGAGTGCTTCTTGAGTGGATGCTGACTTCAAATCGAGAAGCGAAATTCTCTCCTCAGAATCACCAGAAGAGTATTTTTTGTGCCAATGGAACGGTTTCAGGAGTGATTTTTTCGATTCCGGACTCTTCCGGACGCTTCTTTTTGCCCAATGGAAAACGACATAAACGTTTGTCAAATTTCACGTTTGATAGCAATTTGAGAAAATTGTCCGCCTCTAAGGTAATTATTTGTTCCCTTGGACAATGCCGAAATTTCACCAATAGAAATTTGTTTCCTATTATACGATTCAAAAGTAATAAAAACATACTGTTTGTTAGCAACATTTATTAAAAACTCCTTGTCTTTCGCTACAAAGCTGAAAGACTTCGTAGTGGTGGTTAAGCTCCTTGATTGTATGCAACTTTAATTTCGTTTGCAGGGCTCCATTTTCGGATGGCTCCACGAAAAATATTCTCCGGACGCGGCTATGCAGTAAAGCCATGGCGCACATCAAACAAGGCTCTACCATTAAGTAAACATCGTAGCCGGTACAAAGATATGGACCGTATTTCTCTAAATTATTGGAACTCTTCATTTCGTCAGTGACTTCCCGCCTACCTACTCTAAGGTTAACATTTTCAGCTCCGAAATCGATATCCTCCTTAAACGTGTCAACCACAGTTTTATAAAAGCCCTCGGGAAGTCCTCGAAAGTTTAGATTCTCGTCATCGGATTCGTGGAACTCTTCATCGTCGTACTGCCATGCGCCTTCATTTTGACTTCGTGCGACAAAGTCCACCAAGACCATTGAACAGTGCATCACAGGGTTCTGTTTAACCCTTTCAGTTGCAATTGCCACAATTGAATTAGACCTGGGATCTACACAGATCCCAAACATTTTACTTTCAAGATCCGAAAGATTTGTTACTATTGACGCAACTTTGCTGTGAAACTCTTCTTCTTCTTTTGAAAACATGTTCCCCGTGAACAAAGACTCCAAATACTTGTTTGGATGAAACTTGCAGGGCCATAACTGATTCATTGCTTCATATTGCCATCGCAGTCTAGTTGGTATGGATGCGACCCCGACTAGACGAACGTTTTTGCAAAGGGATGACGCCACGTCACTGGGAACACCCCGACTTATGAGGTAATCCTTAATTTTAAGATTATCATTCTCAGTAAGGCAATTGTTGGTTGTCTGTGGTTCGGCGTCTAGTTCATTGCAAAGGATAATTTCGTTTTGTCGCACTCTCTTTAGATGTTGGAGGTTTGGTAATGGCACGCAGCGGCTAAGTTCGAGCATGATAGACGATATCTGTTTTTTATTTTCTATAGTACTCACTATCACTAAATCGAGTGGAATCGGTTTTCTTAAGTCATCGGATAGGATGGCTTTGGCTTGGAAAACGGGTTGATTGGATTCAATTCGCTGTTTTTTAACGCAAGGCTCTTCCATTATGTTTTATCTGAAAATAAATATAATCAAAAGGTACAAGTGTAAGGGCTTTGACGTTGTATTGAATTGCAATAGTTTAAAAGTGTGAAATCAGAGAGATATCTGTTTTAAGTGTTTATTTTGGATAAGTTTTTAACATTTACTTTGGCCAATGAAGTGCGGAAATTATTATGACAAACACTCTGTACTGACCCTACAACTAAATAAACCTTTCACTCAACTGGCGCCCAATGGAAGAAAGTATATTTTGCGGTTTTGACTTTCACTTGCTGCTGTGTAATAAATTCAAATTCTGGTGAATTTAACAGATTTAAAAAAATATGCCTGTGAATACATTCGCATTTGTAGCTTTCTGGTTTTGTTTTTAGTTTGCTCCCCAACCAGCTATTTTTGTAATCCGTAAAACTGTGTTCCAAATTTCTGCTATCTACTTAACTATTTTTGATTCACACGACATCAATTTTATTTAATTTGTTCTTTTATTCAGCTGTGCAAAGAGTTCTAATTTTATGTAGTCCGGGGGGACCAAATGTTTACATAAATACAAGCAAAATTATTTCAGAATTTCTTGGTCATTAATTTATTACAAAAAATGAACATAAAACACCCAGAGTTAACAAAATGGAAATACCAATTTAAATGTGTTGTAATAATCAACAAAAACACAAATATTTCCTTTTTAATGTGCAAAGTTTAAATACAAGGGATTCCAAATCTCAAAATAAAAATATCACAAGTGGAAAGGGACCTCAACCGACATAGAGTGGGTAACTAGAGACAGTTAGCTTACGCCTTGGTAACTGGCGAGGCGTTGGTCCACCCCGGACTATACCGCCACTCAACTAAACAGAAGTAACAAATACTGATACCCCCAACTTCTACCAATTTACAGTTACTTACTTGCTTACATGCTGATTTTTTAAGCACTGGCAAAGAAGAAAAAACGTGTAATTTGAGTTGTATATTTACAGCAAGTTTGCCAAATATGGGATATGGTACGCATTTCTGTTTCAACAAGTATTGCAAGTGTTCTCAAATTCGAAACATCAAGGAAAATTAAAAAAAAAAATATTTTCCAATGCATCAGCTTCATTAAAGCTTGCGACACAAATACACACATTACTATTCAGCTAAGCCAGGAAAATAAGTAATCAAACTGGCAGGTTATACGAACATTAGTTAAAGAAATACGAAATTTCAGCACTTTTTTTAAAAGGTGCTACAACTGAACAATGATATTTAATGCAGCCTGGCATCACTTGCACGTCAAACGTCAACTTAACTTCTTTGTTTCGCAAAGAAATGGCATGATATTTATAAAACGCCGCTCACTTACCTGACACAACAAACTAATCAAAAATAGTAACACAATACACAACCAAATCTTTAGCTGTTTATTAAATTAGGCCGTACTTTAATAAATAAATAATAAGTCAGAAATAGAAATTTCGAGCGAACCGAACAACACACACTTCTTGCTGGAAGTCAAGTGACATTTATCTCCCTATTATTATTTTTTATTTCTTCTCAACGACCACAGCGACACCATATAAACAGAGCAAACCAAAACCGAAGAAGGTACCTACCAGAGATGAATGAATATATTCTATTATCTTTGGTACCTACCTACATTAAACGGGAGAATAATTTCCCAACGTCTAATCAACAATCAAAATCATGCATTTTAATTAGACAAACTTTATTCAAATGCAATCTTAGCATAACCACTCATCAATCGCTATCCGACACTCCAACGTCCTGGTCCGGTCTGTTCTTCAATCGAGCTATGAGTTCCTTGGCAGGGTTGAATATTCCATTTGTCTGAAGAGTACAAACAAAACAACGAGATGACTTGTTGAAATTCTCCAAAGCGCACTTTTCGCAGAAATAGTGCTTGCATCTGAAAAAGAAGGTTACTATCAGTTTTGCTCTTCAGTTACAGCAACCGTTGCTTACTTTGTCACCACTGGATTGGTGAAACTGTTCCTGCAAATGTAGCACTTAAATGGCAGCGCCTCGTCGTCGGAATGAATTTCGTACTTCGTATCGTCACCATCAGACTCACATTCGCCGCGTTGTTCAGTGGCATGATCCAATTCCAACTGCCAGCCTGCCTTGTAGTCGCTTCGGTCGTGCAAGAACTTACAACTGTCACCAAAGCCGCAGAATCCAGTTTCCTTGTAGTCCTTGCAAATATCTGGCTGGTAGTCCCAACGAACAGTTGCTCGTAAGTTAGCTGGAGCCCTCATCGGGCCTTTACGAACCATTCCCGAGCTGGCATTTCCCATCGCCGTGTCCTTCTTTTTGTAGTACTGTGCGTAGTTGTTTATGCCACGATATATTTTATCGTCTTCCTTACCCTCCAGCTCCTCATTGATTTTTATTGCCTTTGCGTGGATGGCCTGTGCATCTCGATCCAACTCGGTTTCGAATTCATTGATCGCGGTTGCTCCTTGGTCGGAGGGGCCTTGTGGCATTGCGCTTTTATTAGATTTATATGACACAACAACGTTGTCGTCCTCTGCATTCTCATCGGATGATGATTGAGCGGCTTGCCTTTCACGTTTTCCGCCGAGCAGTTTCGTACTCTGAACATTAGGATTCGTCCTCTTGCGACGGTTTTCAGTGCGAACTACTGCCGATTTCTCACCGTCACTGTCACTACCTGGAGTGAATGAATGAAGTCAAAATAAGGATTTTGGAAATTTATAAATTTATACCAGAATCTGAAGTGGATTCTCTTTTTCTACGATTTTGTTGCTTCCTGATATTACGTTTTTTAAAACTAAATGAACTTCCACTTGCCGACATTGCTTTGGTGCTTTTATTTTTGTTTCTAATCAAATGACGTTTAAGTGTGTAGTGACAGTTCAATAGCATCATAGTGTTCGATGCGTTGAGGGAAAATATATTTATCGAAAAAAGAGAAAAAATCCCATTAACTTCAAACATATCTTTTTTTGTTTCTGCCCTGATGATCTACATAGCATAGCACTTACAAATTCCATTCCCGTCTTCATTTTTTTAAATCCCGAACAAGTCTGCAAACAATTTAAAATTCGGAAAAATTCATGTCGATTTTAATATTGATCTAGAGAAAGTGATCAATTGAACACGTACTACCTACATAAAAATGAAAAAGTCTAGGTCTCAGTTATGTGCTATTCGACTGGGCTTCTTCAGGATTTGCCCTCAGATTTCAGATATCTTGACTTGACCTTTTTTGTTGACATTCATGCGATTGGAATATGTGTGGCTTTCGACATTCCATTCACTAAACCAGTGATTATGATGTGATATTTTTTTATATTAAAACATTCTAAATTCGAGCGTTCGCAGTCAGTGGTTAAACTTTAAATTAAAGCATTGGAAATTTGCGCCCCAAACTAGAGCAAAAAAAAATGCTCGAAAACCAATTAAAAGATTACTCTTACCTTCTCTGCATTTTTCAATCGTATCCAACTTCACATATGGACTGTCAAGTTTAATTTTCGTCGAATACAACACAAAAAGAAAAAAAGGTCTACTCTGAGATCAAGTGGGGTTCTTATTTTTTTTCTTCAACTCTCTTCTTTTGTGTTTGTGATGTGGAGATATTAAAAAACTATTGCTACTCGCTGTAATTTAATCAATAAATGTTGCATTTCCTGCGTTTAAAACTTCCATATCAATAGAATTCATAGGCTAACATAAAAAGCCAAATCTTGTGTTTCATTTTTTTTTTTTGTGCCAACCCAACTCCAAATGCAGTGAGTGCATTTTCGCCCCGTGTATGCTGCAAGCTGATCCACCATTAATTTGATGATTTTTATTGAAAAATCCATTGTGCACAGTAGCTGAGAAAAGAAAATCAAAATTCAAAATGTCAGCAGACTCTGATATGGATTATTCGGATAATGATTGCGAGTATGATGATTACTACAACTCAGGTGAGTTCGCCCAGCTTGCATCTTTCCAGCGAAACATGAAAAACACAAAATAACCTTTGTACAAAGTGCAGTGCTAGTGCAAGTGCACTCCTTAATTCCAAATAAAAATATTGATTTTTATCTCCTTTGCTTTCATCATATTCGTAGGGTGAATTGTAGAGGAAAATGCTAATTGAAAAATCAATACCACCCAAAAGCAATTGCTACCCTACATGTGTGCTCTCTGTGTTTTCCCTGAACCCCGATTCCTTCCAATTTCAGCAGATTGACATTCAAAAAGTTTATTGGCATTGAGAAAGCAAATTCACAAAATTAATCACAGCACACAACAGACATCACATTGACGGCCTTCGGTTATTTATCTTTCTTTGTATGATCATGTATATATGTTTCCACTTCGCTGGCTCTGCCTGCGATGTGAAGTAAAACTCTGCTTGCCCTAGTCGTAATGGTGGGATTGATAGGTTTCCAAAAAAAACAGGTAGGCAATCACCAATTATACCAGACCTGCCTGCTCATACGTATGATACTATGATAAATATTTTTCTTTGTCGCTGTCTTCCGCAATCGAGACTATACCAAGGTCAGGGTGCAAAGGCATGTGGATCTGCTCATGTGTTTCTAGTGCTTGGTCGATTGCCATTTGTTTGCAATATTGAACAGAGTTCAAACACCTTTGGCATTTCTTTCGATTGAAACTAGACTAGAAAGCGTTAAACGTTGAAAAACTGGTTTCAGAACTTATTATCTAATTTAAATCACATTACAAATGCGTTAGTACAAAATTTGGCCAAACCGCCTGAATTAACTGGACGTAAATGATTCTTAAATGAGTACAATGTGCGCTGACATTATACAGATAATCAAGAAGCAGGTAAACAAACACCTGGTAAGCAGGTATTTCACGACATCGTGGATGTGTTGTTTTTGTGTGCCATGACCTTTTGCAGCTGTGGGTTTATTTCCCTCAATGTGGCATTTTTTTTTATTGCTAATTGGAATAAACATAAATTTTGTAATGACGACGTTTTTAAGGTTATCAGTATCATTTTGAAATGGTCGTCCAAAGAAACAACAAATTAAAGGCGTAGTCATTTTGCTGATAGTTGATATTCGCGCGACCTAATTATTCCCATCGATTCGCATTTAATAACCCATTTTCCTGGACTCTCAAAGGCTGTTTCAATTGACGTTTTCGCGTCACTCTCAAGGGTGGTACTGCCCGGCAGAGTAGCAACGAACGATTGTTCCTCCGAATGGAGGAACGACTTTTAAATTTGTTGCCGAGACCAGAGCGGGACATGTAAGCGAACGGTAAAACTCTAGTCAATGGCCACATTCAAGAATCTAGTTATCTTAAGTCGGCTAGATTGGTCTGTATGAGATGTAACCTGATATACTTGAACGTACCCAAGCCCAATTATTAGCAAAAGGAGGACGCAATTCTAGCTATTGGGCTACAATGAATAAGGAAAAATAACTAACCAAATGCTTAAACGTCTTCAACGACATCGCAACTGCGACAGAGAGGAGGAACCGCAGCTTATACGATAACAATCCAATTTTCAATCCGAAAAATGAACCACAATCGATAATATTTTTCCAATCATCAGAACAGCACTATGCCTTCCATGCTGTCCGAAACTCCGCCAAAGCCACTGCGGTGCGAACCCGGACATTTCTTACTTTCGCTAAATAAATCGCAAATTTCCACTGTTACTGGTTTCTTGAAACTTCCGTTCAATGACTGACTGTGATCTCAAATGAGGGCGAGCTGTGGTCTTAGCATGTCTACAGTTTGCTTACAGCCACCCGACTTATCTGGTGATACATGTTTTCGGCTCCCAAAGCCAACTAGACACTTTGTGAGCCGAAATTACTTATTTTCTCCATAGGGCGAATGTCCGTGTTACCGCTGGAAATCGTTCACAGCTGCAACCAGAGACACGCTTCGGCATTTTGACGAATATGCATGTGCACCGATGTTCGCCAAACGTTTGAGCGTGAGTCAGACTCGGTACGTAAACCTGGTGACACGGTTATTGCAAAACTCTTTGGGCATCATTTTTGTATAAATGTTGTATAAAGGTAAGCTCGTAGAACACTTCTTCTGTCTACGTTTACGCCCTCAAAAAGCCGGGGCGTGGTAAACACAGAAAAAAAAGAAAAAGCGATCGCTCTTTATATAGCTTTAGGTCTAGGTTCGCAACCATTCATGAGTGCAGATTATTTTACAATTTTGCTAGTCCCCCATGACAGTAGTAATCTTGTACGTGTGTCAGAGTCGAACAGCGTTCTATAAATGACAACAATCGAATATTTGAACTTGCCGCTGCCGATAGCGCAACATTTTTAACACACAAATAAACAATCTATCTTCAAAAAGCATTTTAATGGCATATTTACGGAAATAGCAGAAACTAAAACAGCCGGGATGGATCAACTTCTACTTCTAAACCTTCCTCTATTGTTGGCTATGGTGATTTCGCACAAAACAAGTAGATAAATTGTTTGTTTACGTTTTGTCAGCTTTCAATTAAATGCCACACAAGTGGATAATTTGTTCACACAGTTGTAGCGATTAGTTTGCCTAATGTTTGACGTCACTGAGTAACCCACTACCGCACTGAGTGGCTGTGAACTTTTTATAAGCACTGTTTGTTCCGACAGGTGTAATCCAAACAAACAAATAACACAGGGGGTCGCATAGCTATGCATCTATGGATGCTATCAACCACAATCTGTGCTGCGACAGGTAACATGAGGTACATCTTGTGCTACAAAGGTCATCTAAGGTACTTGTTGTCTCGGAACACCAAACAGCTCACACTGCCTCGCAAGACCTTAACTTTGAACAGCAAATTAAGCTCCAACTGAAGAGCAGAAGGCATGTTTTCAAACGTTGGTTTTGTTAATTCATGACTGAGCGTCTTTCCTATTTCCAACTCAATCACTTGCACATTGAACTTTATTTTGCCCTATTTTTGTAATGGATTTCAAAACTATGCTTTTACGTTAATTTCAGGAGAAGACTGCGACGTTGAGCGTATCGATCCGCGCAAAACCGACCCCGAGTACTTTGAATATGATTGCCTGACAGTCGAAGAGGTCGAGAAGCTGCTCAATGAATCAGTGGAGAAGCTCAACACAATCCTACAAATCACACCGTCATTGGCGAAAGTACTCCTACTCGAACACAAATGGAATAATCAAGCAATTGTAGATAAATACCGTGAAAATGCATCAGTCCTCCTAATATCCGCTCGAATCAAACCGCCTCCAACGACGACATCGGGTGCCACCGCCGTCGCCACCTCCTCGTTCACATCGTTTAGTAGTTCCTCGTACAGACACATAGCCGTACCTACATCGTCCATCAGCGCGACAAGCATCTACCGAAGTCAAATGTGTCCCGTGTGTGCGACCACACAACTCAATGACAAATTCTACGCGCTCTCGTGCGGTCATTCTTTTTGCAAAGACTGCTGGTCGATGTATTTCGAAACACAAATCTGCCAGGGCATATCGATTCAGATAGGTTGCATGGCCCAAAAGTGCAATGTTCGTGTACCAGAAGATCTCGTCCTGAATCTGGTTACGCGACCAGTCATGCGTGACAAATACCAGCAGTTCGCGTTCAAGGACTACGTGAAGTCTCATCCAGAGCTGCGCTTCTGTCCAGGTCCGAATTGCAACATAATCGTTCGTTCTGGCGAGTTACGCGCCAAACGCGCAATCTGCAAGGTGTGCAAAACGTCGTTTTGCTTCAAGTGCAGCATGGACTATCATGCGCCCACCGACTGTCAGGTGATCAAGAAGTGGCTGACAAAGTGCGCCGACGATAGCGAAACTGCAAACTATATTAGTGCCAATACCAAAGACTGTCCCAAGTGTCATATTTGCATTGAGAAGAACGGTGGCTGCAACCACATGCAGTGCTTCAACTGCAAACATGACTTTTGCTGGATGTGTCTTGGCGATTGGAAGACCCACGGATCGGAGTATTACGAGTGCTCGCGCTACAAGGACAATCCGAACATAGCGAATGAGTCGGTGCATGTACAGGCGCGCGAAGCACTCAAAAAATACCTGCACTACTACGAGCGTTGGGAGAATCACTCGAAGAGTTTGCAATTGGAACAACAGACACTCGATCGTCTGAAGGCCCGAGTCAACGAGAAGGTGATGAAGGGACGCGGCACATGGATCGATTGGCAGTATTTGTTCAACGCAGCTTCACTGTTGGCCAAGTGTAGATATACACTGCAGTACACCTACCCATATGCTTACTTCATGGAGGCCGGACCTAGGAAGATCCTCTTCGAATATCAACAAGTGAGTTTGTTAAATTGTTTTCGTGTTATCTAAATCCGTCGCACAACGTGTTTTTATAGCTTTTATCTGAACATGTTTACTATCTGGCCATATCCGGCTCGCTTGTTTTGCACGAATTGTGTCGCAGTTGGAATAAATTTGTTTACCTCTTTGTTATCACTTCTAGTTGGTGCTGATACTTCATGTTAATGATTGTCGATGCGTCAGGCAAACACAGTGCCGACTTTACGTTGGTAAAGTAAGACCCTCTGTCTTCGTAAGTAGTATTTTAATTCCACCAAAAGGGTTGTTCTCCTCTACGGAGTTTTATTTGTATATTTTCTGTTAGTTTATTGATATATTCCTACGAGTTTTGGAGTATTGATGGTTCGTCTGAACAGAGATCCATCCGGTGGTCAACAGGTACCCAAATACTGAGCTATAGGTACCTCAGCCAGGTGGTTGATCGTCGGCACGGGTCGTATCACAAGTTGTTATTAAGATTGATTCATTTTTGGACGTATTCCTTTAATGTCGTTTTCCATTGGGACCACCAAAAATCTTTTTCAGATCTCAGATTTCACGCGGCTCATGGAACATGCAACGAAATTGATCTGCTTTTGTAAATGGATTAGTGCGTTATTTGACAGCAATATCAGCTGTTCTATGGATATCGACTTGAAAATTGTTTCCCATGTTGTAGATACAAATGGAGTAGTTTCGGCGATTCGTAGTTTCCAGATGATGAGGAAGACGATGAAGATAATAATTCCTACAAAGTTATATCCATTGCAATTTATGTATATCTTTATTTTGCTTTTCATGCAACTTTGCGCATTTGTTTTAAAAGCAAACTTCTTAAAATGACGTAAAACAGCTGTGCAAAGAAGATTGGTATTTGTGGTAGTATGTGTATATCTGAAAAAATATCGAGATCTACAAAAAGTGATCCGAATCGAGAAAAAGGTTGATTTTTTTGCCCAATGGAACATGAAAAGTGATTTAGATCAAAAAAAAGATTGATTTTTTGTCCCAATGGAAAACGACATAAATTGTGTGCGTTCTAGACAGCTGACAGTTGCATCCTTCAGCCCGATAGAATGGTTAGTTCACTTTGTTGTCATTTTCATTTTGTTGTTTTGTTTTAAGTGTTACATGCTGTTTAATTTATTCGCCCTACCATAAGATACAGTAGCCGCTACTTTGGCGGAATGCTATGACGCATATGTCGTTCCTAAAGCCCAACTTTACTTAACTGAAACAATTCGACTGTGGATGGTTCACATACCTCCCCGATGCTGCAGAAACCTGCCCTCGTATCCAATACCCAGTTTTAGCTGCAATTCATATACATTTCGGGTGCGCTACAACACTGTAATGTTTTTTTTTTTCAATAAATTTCAGGCTCAACTCGAAGCCGAGATTGAGAATCTGTCGTGGAAAATCGAGCGTGCCGAAACGACTGATCTGGGCGATTTGGAGAATCAAATGGACATCGCCGAAAAACGGCGGACAACACTCCTGAAGGACTTCTTCCCAACAGATGCGTTATAATAAACTCCCCCCGAGCGAAAGTTCCCCATTTAACATTAAATCGTTCCCATAGATAAGTTTTTACAATGTACAACCATAACATGATCATCCGTATACATAGACACAATTTCAATTATTGACGCAGAAGAGCCGACATTTTGCGACTCTTCACTGCTTTATCGTATGCTAAGTGGAAATATTTGTAATCCTTATAACTTATTTCCGTACGTGTACAAATTTTCGATTAACAGCAATTTGTTTAACTTTTTATTAGTACTTGTAACACTTTACTCATCAGAATCGCGTGTATTTGTTTATCGTCTGATCGTGTTATGACGCTAACGGAGAAGGTAGTAAGAAGAGTATTATTATTATGTGCTATCTGCAGTTTGACTGAGTGCGTAACAAGCAAATCAAACACAAACGAAAGTAAGTAAAAGTCCAGATGTGGGCGTTCGATTTGGTTTTGTTTGTGCTTCTTTTGTGCACACATTAACCTTTGCAATGATACTTTAATTATAATTTCATTATACTTTTCCACAAAATCATATATTATACACAACATATTATATTCTTATTTTGTTTTATTTTTATCGTTTAGCATGTAAGTGTAATCGTTTCTAAGGACACATTATTATATTAAATGCAATTGAGAATATGTGAAGGATTTAAGATAGCGGAGGAAATCATAGATTATTTATTGAAGAACAAATTAATTATTTAGTTGATTTTATAATAAGGAAAACAGAAAAGCAGAGAATCACACGTTTTCTAGTAGCTAAATCTCAATAAAAGAAAAACCAAAACCAAAACTGCAACTAAAACTGAAACTAATAGGTATTAATTGTTTGAAGGAAATTAAGACCGAAAATAAAGTGTACGCAATAAGAGTTTTGTTTGTTTCATTTGATTTGTAATAGTTGTGCCGTTGGATTAGTGGACAAACGTACAGAAAATAGTGTTTCAACAGCGTTTTTTCCCAATTATATTCGACGGGGACAAAGACACATAGGGATTGAGCAACAAACTAACAGGGCCGATGAGGAAAAACACATTTTTCGACACAGATGCGCTTGAAAAAATGGCAAACGGAAACCTGCAGTAGAAAAGCGCACAACTCACTGATACACAAAAGTGTTTCCTGCCCGACGAAATCTACCGCTCTGGTCAACGTGTCTCCAGTACCGATGCAGGAGTAAACTCCTGTCAGCAAATATACTAAGCAATCAGAACAATTTCGAATAAAGCAGTCTGCGTTATAGTCGGAATATTTTTTGTCGACAATTCGATGGGAAGGATACACCTTTGACCAACCAGCTGGAGATAATCGTTATTCTTAGGATAAGAGCACCAGAACGAAAAACATCTGTAGCATTGTGACAAGCCAGTTAGTGTATTTCGACTTAAATTTTTAAAACTACGACACAACAACAAGAGCAGCAGATAAACGTCGAAGAAAGCTACAAATATAGGCCCACATCGAGGTTAAATTCGTCACCTCAGCCTGATATGCGCTCTTGCCCCTAAAGAAAAGTTAGTGCTCACAATAGCTTTTCTACTACAGCTCCTCAACAAAACATAATATAAGCGATTTCCTTATTATAGGCGGTTCTTTTTTAGCTTTGATCTCAGCAAAGCAAAGTGATTTTCGGCACGTCCTCGAAGTGTCAAGTAGAGCGTATAATTTTCACGTCGCGATAAATTGGCTGCACACTGGAGCCACAATGACGACCGACCTCACGACGAAGTTCACACTGCGTATTTACAACTGAATCGGAATTGTGATATTTTTTTATAATTTTCGCTCGTTCGGAAAGTGTGAAACGATGACCATAGACATAATTAAAACAAAACCATTCTTTTTGTTAGAATGTTTTTGCATGTCACACGGATTTTAATTGACATAACACCGATAGGAAATGGCAGAATTTGAATAAAATTTGAGGTGGCCAGCGGCAAGAGGATTGCAAGTTGGGGATCACGGTATGATTTGCCTATGATTATGACAGCTGGATCTTATTAGTAACTTTGACAGCTGGTGAAACAAAGCAAATGGAAAAAGTATCATTGGTATCTGTCCGCCCTATACAATTGGGATGCATTGATTACCCGGCGCCACACTTGGACCGGAAACGGACTTAGCCATATTGATGTTGCTGGCATCCGGTTCCTTCACCTTAGTATTCCTGGCGTTCACCGGTAAATTACATATACTACCTTGTTCCTGCGAACAACGAAAATGAAAAATGGGTTACATTGCTGAAAACCGCCAGCAACTTTTCCGATCGCTTTTTTTCTCAATGTTCAAGAGTCTTTCTCTGTTTTATGCAGACGGTTTCGTCATAACAGTTTTGGACTATTAAAGTCTAATCTCACAGATCCTGCGGAAAGTCTAGATCGATACATCTTGTAATCAAAAACGAAACGATTTTGCATCTTTATGTTTACTATCCTCGTCCTTTAAATAAAACATCCACTCAACATTTCTACAATATTTTTCTATTGCTTTTATAGATTGCTATAACTTGATATAGCTATGTACAAACAATTTAAAACGCAGACAACAATTAGTCCGTGGACACTTAATACAGAATATGTGCTTATTGATGTAAATAAAATTTGCTTAAACATTTAACGACTTGGTTGCTTTGCTTAGCCCCGGCTGTAGCTGTGCTCCATAACGGTTTCGACGACACTGACCACACTCCCACTCCCACAGAACACATGCGCTTCGAATCCACTGAATTGATCGAAAACCGCCCGACACACACCACATTCATACATTGTGCTGCAACGACAAAAGAAAACTCAATGTTACTCTTTCAGTTTGAAGGAGAGCGTGTTCGCTAAACCCACGTTGGCTCCAATTTAAGCTTAGATAATGCAGCGCCATACGTTCTGTAAGGTAAACAAATATAGAATAAGTATACAAAAGCATCCTGCGACTCACAGTGGTTGTTCTATTTTAACCTTTGCCAATGCGGCATCCGCGGCTTCCTGCCTTGCGATTTCTTTTTGATGTTTGGCCAGATGTTTCTTGTAGTTTTGCGACTGTATGAATGACTTTTGGCACACGCCGCATACATAGGGCCGATAACCTTGATGGGCCATCATGTGTTTCTTCAGATTGATGCGCTGGGAGAATGAACGATTGCATCGTTCACACTGAAATGGTTTCTCGCCGGTATGGATGAGTTCATGGCGACGCAGATTTCCCTGCTGAGTGAAGGATTTCTCGCATAATTGGCACCGATACGGCCTCTCTCCGTTGTGTACAGAATAATGGCGTTGCAAATTGACGGCCTGAGCAAATGACTTATTGCACTCGGAACAGATATGCGGGCGGACATCATTGTGGACTTTCATGTGACGCTCTAGGTTGCCATGATTAGCGAACGTTTTTTGGCACAAATTGCACTCGTAGGCATTCTCAGCGGGATTGTGATCGTGTTTTTCTTTTTTATGCATCAGCTGATCGTGTTTGGAGGTGAACGTCTGCAAATAAGAGAAAAGTTCAAAGAAAGAGTATAGTGCAGTGCGTGGGCAGATTGCTTCACCTGTTTACACCGACGACAGGTATATATTTGCTTGCACAGATCGTCCAAAAGTTCTGACGCCATAAGCTATGCTCTGTTGAGGACCATTTAAAGCGCGTTCTTTATCTGAAAGCAGTAGTAAGTACGTAAATGTAACGAAGTTGATGGTGCAAAGCCAAGTAAAATTTTTGTAAATCAGTAGTATCACTAAATGGACAGACTTAGTTCACAAAAAAAGAAAAAAAAACTGCGTGAGAAAAGCGAAAACTATCCTTGATTGATTAGAGGCTAGATCCTAAACAGCTTGGAAAATGCTAGAAAGAAAGAAAGCAAACTAAAAAATAAATAGAGCATACCTCTATAACTCAGTAACTGAACGACTTTGAATGTCTTAGGAAATGTAAAGAACATCCACAAATATTTTGGAGAGCAATTTAAAAAGATGGGCCCGAAGTTCTACTGAGTGTACAAGTGTGCTTCAAATTGCAATGAATACAAATGTGGTAAACGGTTTGTCTTGTTTGACCTGAGCTATTACTACTTCGCAATCGTTTTAATACCTGCTATTTCTGTAAATTTATGTTATCTACTTATAGTTGGTCTTATGGGGAGTTAAAGTATGCGTAGACTCGACTGTCTCTAGACCTACGGACGCATGCTTTTTATCAAATTTTGAGCATATAGTACCTAGTGTTGCATATTCCTAAATTACATTTCATGTCGGAAACCATTATTAACCTTAGTGCGTTCTTCATTATGTATGAATGAATGCTGCTTTTAGTATGTACATATATATATCCATCTAGATACTATGAAACACCCACCCGCCCACCAAAATTGCGCAATATTATTCTTCCATGAAAACATTTTACATGGCGCCATGACCTACAAATGAAAACCCAAAGATTTATACATTTTCGTCGACGCCGGCGTTTTTCATGATAGAACAAAAATAATAACAAAACAATCTTGTTCTTCTTTGAAGAGATTCTTCATCTTTTACCCACCTTTGAAGAAGAAACAAGTTCTGCTTCTTCTTACTTGTTGTTTTGGTAAATATATGATTAGGTTTATTGAAGTTTTTTGTGTATTGTTGTTACCACGCCGGTTGTTACTTTCGTTAGACTTTATTTTAACATAGAAAGGAAATAAGTATCTATTTAACAACTTCAAAACATTAGTTTAAACGTTTCATTTTAAGTTAATAACTTTTTTCAAAGAAAAATATCCATCGCCCTTCGGGAACTTCTGATAAAAATTTGATAGAATTGTCAAATATGACAGATGAAAAACAGTGTTCACGGAGGAGGTCATTTCTTCTATTACAAAGGAATATTTTAAATTATTTTGCAGAGTGAGTTAGCTCATTCATCCACACAACTAACTAGTTTGTTCAAATTTCTGATTTGCGTATTGGTAAATAGCGTCCAATTCTTTTACAAGTATTCGTCTATAAATTAAACAATTTACACTTTATATGTATGCGAACGACTTACGATCGCCTGCTTTGTAATTTTTTTTCATTTTTATTTCTTATATCTAAAATACACCAAAAATGTACTAGACAGTGCCAACAAAACCGACGCACTGACAGAAGGAAAAACATCTAGTACATTTTCTTTTTTGTCATTTCGTGGTAAATATTTCTACATCTGCAAATGGACTGTTTTGATTTGTACAGTTTTGAACCCCGTGTTTCTTTTCCTAGAATAGACAAAGTAAAATAACCGTATTTTCTGTTCGTTGAAGAACTCATTGTCAATTTTCTGTAAAACCGTTAAAAACATCGTAGTTTTTTGCGCTACTGTCGCCCAGTCGTGAATAGTTTTTGAAGTCCACCAATAGATAGCAGCGCCAATAGACCACATGTGGCGAATAGATTGCTTAGTTCACTCTCGATATCTTCTTGACTTTTGACATTAGAAATAGGATTTCACATTTGTGAAATTTTCTCCGGTGGGAAATTGCATTTTTATTTAATATACTTTTGCTAACTTATACAAAATGATTCAAAAACAACGCCAAAGAATTGAACAAGCGGTCACCCAAATGATCGATGACATGGATAAATCGCATTTGCGTAAAATGCAGGTAATATGCGAACAAATTGCATGCTGTTTGTAAGGTTATGATTGCTGGAGCTGATTAAGAAGCATCCAAAGTGTTATGAAAGTCCGAGATTACTTATTGTTATTTTTTACAGACAGACATGCATTTATGTGCTGCAAGGTGTTGTCAGGATATGAATTCAAGCGTTGACACTGTTCAAAATTGCGTCGACAGATGCTCACAGCCGATTTCCAGAGCGCAAAATTATGTACAACACGAATTGGCTGAATTCCAGGGAAGGTTGCAAAGATGCGTTATGGTAAATGATGAATGCAATTTGTTGCGGTAAGGTTTATTTAATTATATTTTGTTTCAATAGCAATGCAATGACGATGTGAAAGTAAAGATGCCTCCCAGTCCTAGTGAAGCGGATATAGCAAAGTACACCGACCAGTTTGAGCGATGCGCAGTTCAATGCGTGGACAAGAATGTTGGCTTGATACCTACCATGATGAAAACGATGAAGACTGTATTATCCAAGGGTCCAGAGGGTATACCGAATGTCCAATAAGGCGGTCTACTCAATGGCAGCTATGAATACTATTACTTAGATGTTGTTTTGCGTTTCTTTTTAATAAAAATGTGAAAACGTGTATACTAAAATGAACTTTTGAGCAAAATATTGCGTTAAGAGACGAAATTGATAGTGCCTACGACGAGTGGCTACAGAGTAAGTGAACACCATTAAAGTGGTAAAAGTTGTGAAGGTTAACGTTCAAATCAGACACTTCGAAGTTCCTTATATGGCGGAAAGGACAGAAACTTTAACCTAATTGAAAGTCAGTAAGACGAGAGTACATATTTGAACAGATATAGTATTGCTGGCCTTACAATTCTCCCGAGTGCAAATTAAAGGTCAGGTTTTTACACGTTTGTGCGAGCGTTTGTGGGCTTGCTTTTGAATGTATGTCATTTTTCAGCTGTGTGTCTATAAGTAAACATATAGTACGATAATTGATTTAGAAGGAGACCTCCTTTTTACAGAGATATTTCTTTGTGAACAAATAATGCTCAATTGCGCTTTCTCTACGAGTTTTTTTATAACTGCGCATGGATACTGAATTTGTTTTGCTTCAAAATATCTTAGTGGAACGTTTTAGTAAAATAACGAGCAAGGCACTAAAATTTCAAAAAGCAATAAACAGTGCACTTTGAGGTTCGAACTGTTAACTTCAAACAGTTGTGATCAAACAATAAACGCCCTTTCGTCGATGTTGTTCCAGGTATCACATGGCTTGAACAACATTGACCTAGTGCGGTGTTAAGTTTGTCTAACAGGTATTTATATATGCACTAATCAAATGACGCCAACATTATTGTATGCGAAAAATGCAGGTGTCACATAAGAGAAGTAACACAGGAGTCAAATGATAATAACCTTGATACAGAATGCTTGCTTTAATTTGTGTGTCTCGGAAAGTGAACCCAAGACATCTGTGAAGATTGGTGAATAATACATGGCAACAGTTTATTTCAAGTTTTATAGGCGAACTCCAAATGTGCTTGCTTTAAATTGCTGACGCGTTAGAGGTCTAACGGTCGTTCATCCACCTGATATGTGCTACACGTCTAGCGGTTGATCAGACTTTTGACGGTTAACCATCGGCATCCGTCATGTCAAACTGTTAATATTCAAAGCTTTGCTACGGTAGAGCACAGCACAATTGATTTATTATTATTATTAATTAGTATAGTTTACAATATTAATATAAATCAAATTTAGAGCACAAGCTACAAGGTCTTTCGGCTGAAACAATTGATTTAATTTCCCTCAAAGGGTGATTTCTACATCTAGTTCAAAACTACTCGCTCTATTTAGAAAAATGTCTGAAAAAATGGGCTGTAGCTCGAGTTCGATTTAAAGTTAACAAATGCAAGGAAGATTTAAAAAAAACATTTTTATTCCAAGGTTCTAAATTCATATACGCTAACCGTTTTGCACTCAATGGAACGAGCCCATTGACAGTAGTTTGCATGTTCTCTCTATTTTCACAGTCTAGCAGGCAATTTTGCGTTAGATTTTCTCTGAAATTTATTCATTCACCCCTATTGAGGTGTCCGATCGGAACGGAATTTTCTCCAATTTGTTCGAAATTGAGATGCATTTTTTCCGAACGGATGGATGCCTTGATGAGGGTGATTATGTCAATTTCGTTTATATGGAGTTTGACATGCCATCAGTGATCAGTCGCAGTCAATTTCAGCTGGATTACTTTCATGCTTAGGTTAGGTCAATACATAACTGCGGGCAACAGTGGATGAATGCATATAATTTGAAACGACAATCAGCAAGGTTATGTCAACTGCTTAGGAATAACCACGTCGACCGAATAGGTTTTCCATTTGGTCCTGCGACGAAGATAATCTATGATCATAAAACCTTATTTAATGTAACAAACCAAAGCCACGCGTCTTACGTTCACGACCAAGCCATCGCAGATGCCAAAGTCTATTCAATGAAAACTTTAAACGTGTTCATTAATAAATAAATCTTTATAAATGGCTATCAGGGATGCTTACTGCATCCCCGAACAACCACTCTATTACATATATTACACATATACGTACATACTTTAACAACAAATAAAATAAGCAAGACAAATAAAAAAATATTTTCATTGCGACAATAATCATACTTCCTATAGTCTAATTAAGTTTTTAAATTTTGTTTCTCTAGTTTTAAGGTTCCCGCACAACACCTTCATCATGGCCCAACTAAACCACGGCTTCAAATTGTTCGCTACTGGCTTTGAGGTTGACGTACTCCATATTTACTCCAGAAAGTCACTTGACATTCGATTTTCTTTCCCGAGTTCTTCTGAAACACCGAACACGAATTGAAGGGTGGACAGTATAAATGCAAGGATACGCAACCGTCAGTATGACTAGGATTCTCCACACGATGCAAGCCAAGATTGTCTACAAAGGAAAACAAACTTTGTTGAAACATAAATTGTCTGCAAGATTATTTACCTCAACCATTGTATATAAACTTTAGTCTCTATACACAATGCTTCAACTCACCATTTATATAACAAACATCGTTCAATGCCATCGATGACTTTTCCAACTCTTTGAGTTGATTTCCATCGAAGTTCTCTTCAGAGTGTTCATCACTACTGCGACCAATATCAGCGACTGCATTGATGATTGTCTCCTTGGACTCTGGGAATTCATAGCGCGTCTCTGTCAGTTCACCTTTCAGAATTTTCATAAAACAATGCGAGTCGGAGTGATCGTGAATAGCTGAGGCGTGGCCTTCACCCCAACAAAGTATCATCAGATTGAATTTGCCATTTCCAGCGTCAACAAGATTGCGAGTGTATCTGTGAAAAAAAAACGAATACATCAACTCTGACGTATATGGGTAGTTTGTCTTGCACCACTTACTTGTAACGATCGAACTTCGCGAATTTGTGCCACTCTTTGGGATTTGACTTGTACGAGTGGAGCAGGTGGTTCACCATTTCGATATTGACATAGTTGGTTTCAAACTCCTTGTGCAAAGCTGTTATTAGGTCCTGCATACTGTCAACGGATGGCCCATATTTCAGGGGCTTTTCGATCCCTCGAAAGTGATGTGTTGCTTCCCGCAGAAATTTCTCCTGTTCGTTGTCATTTTTATTGACTTTGGACAAAGCCATCTCAAACGCTGAGCGAACCTTGAAATAAAATAGACAGGAACTCTTAGAAAAGTGGCAGCGTTTGTTGAACGGAAGGTAATGGTTTAAATAGACAGTTGGTCTGTAATACAAATGCCCGCCTAAGTGAACTCATATTTATACAACTTCTGTTCACAAATACTGAAGTTCAATTCAGGTACATGTTCCATATTCATGGGATGAACATAACCTCTATTTGAATGCAGGAAATACAAGACATCTCAAGATTAAAACTACATTGATAGAAATTTTTATAAAACCCGGTTTAATCCGTTCAACTTAAGGTCAAAAGAAGATTGAATGTGATGAATTGAAGTCTGGTTATTTGGACCTTTCTTTAAAGATTCTAACGAATTTCACTTCATAAAGAACCGTTTTTTAGTTAGCCATAGCTTCTCATAACCATCGTTTTGTGTGAGCTTTTCATTTTTGATTTTTTTCGAAGAACTCTCGCAGTAGCATAAAATCCAATTAATGATAAAAGGAAATGACAATCGACATGACCATTTATCATAATAAACATAATTGAAAAATATTGTCTCCGTCTAAAATTAGGTAAGATACCAAATAATTTGCACCTCGTCTCGTATGCCGTCTTACGAGAATATTCCTTTGCAGTCTACGAAAGGCTACTCTAGTTAAACGCTTTTGGATCTTCTCTATTCTAATAGACTGTACTTCATAAAATGGATTTCGTACTATACTGCGGTACCTATACTCGAGATGGGATCTGACAAATGCAAAAAATAAATGTTTACGAGTATGTGGGTCTTGAAAGTCTTTCGAATCCCGCAATATGGAACCTATCATCTGACAATAGCTGTTTTTTATTATCAGCTATGATCCATATAGATCATCGATTTACATACAACAACAGCATATGATCCTGCTTCTCATCGAGATCACGAATCATGATCTGAAAATTATTTCTACTATTTCCGACTAGGTGGCTTGTTTTATTTTTAAATGTTGGTGCGCCTGTAAACGATAGCCACACAATCACGTTGCCAGACTGAAAAATGGAACACAAAAAAATCAATTGATTTATTTCGCATTCGAATAAAGTGCCTGTCCGTATTCCGAGTTATTTTGTTTTTTCTTTTTTTTGATAAACAATTAAATACCTTAATGTTCCATATTTATTTCTAAAACACTTATTAAACAAAAAAACGTTTATGAAATGTTTCACAGTTACCCAATCGTGATGGGAAATAATTTTTGTTTTACAAGTATCCCTGTAAAACAAAATGTCCACAAAAGCTTTGAATACCTAATGAGAAAGTGATTCATTTAATACGATTATTTGAATTAAATCGCGTGACGCGTGATTGCCGAGACCAAAATTACAAAAATAAAAACTTTACTCGTTGCTAATAATCCCTCCACATTAATTTCTTCTAGTCCAAAACAGGATAAAGTTGAAACATCTCATAAACATTTACCCCCGCATGAATAAACAAATATGCAAATGTAAGTTAGCTAGTAAACGTCAGTTAGCATACAAAAATTTTACGTAACTGCTGAGTAACGAGTTGATAACTTTTACGCAGTGTTTATTAATACGGGGGTTAATAAATTAATTTCAGAAATCTTTTATAAATGTTTATAAATTCTGTCCGATTTGCTTCAGAAACATTTCATAAACATTTCTGAAATATTTCGGTGGTCTGGACACACCTTAACATGCCAAGATATAATTCAAGCGTTAGCAGCAAAATATTGTTCATGTGTTGCATATTTGAACATAAAATACTAAATTTGTTTCACAAAAATATATTAGAAAAGAAAAATTATGCAAATTTGATTCAACATGGTAACACCCCCGACTTTTCAAGTGAAATGACATGTGCCTTGTGTGACGTCACGTTGAGAAGAATATTTGCAATATGGCTGGTGGCAACATGAAGTTTGAAATACCCTGTATTATCTGTTTTGTTTTTGAAAGCAACTGTTGCCACAATTCAAAAATTAAACTTTTCAATGATCCGTTCTGTTTTATTTTCGTGATCTGATTCGGATCAGATCACGCTGATAATAAAAAACAGCTAATGACTCAATGTACCTTCAAAAGCAAAGTTTTACGTCAAAAATAGCTCCCAGATCTTTTTTTGAAGAAATAATGGACAGAGGGGTATTATCGATTACATACGTAAAGGAAATTCCAGAAAGGTTACGATAGATAGAAGGCATTGATATTTAGAGACATTAAGATGAAGGTCATCATTGTGACACCATATTTATGGAATGTCGATCAAGATCCTCAATTGTTCACTGAACGCATACACCTTGAAATCGTCGGCAAACATAAGGCACTGGGAACTGAAAAACAAATCAGGAATGTCTTTAATAAATAAAAGGAAGAGCAGAGGGCACAAATGACTACCTGAGGTACTTCTGAGGTTCGTACCAAACAAACATAAAAAGTGACCTAGAGCAGAAAAAAAGTGCTCTAAAAGAACTCAATCGAATACCACATAAGGGTATAGAGTATAGTAGAAATAGTGCATAGGTATTTATCCCAAGTTAAAGTGATTTGGAAACTGCTTTCAGCGCAATCTACTTTCAGCGAGGGGGATTTAGTATAAAAAAATGATTTAGTACAATAAAATATACCAGTTAACACCATTCACAAATGCGACTCGGACAGTTTTATTGCGCATTCTTTTAATTTGCGCCTTATGATGAGTATATAAAAAAAAACGAAATAGCCACTGTAGTTTCGTTCTAAGTCCCTGGAAATAACCGTTTAAAAATATTATTTAATTTTCGAGGGGGAAGAGTCGAGAAAGCGGAATTTCAGAGAGAACAGCAACAATTTGCTAAATTGTGATATTGAAAGTGAACGTATAGCTGTGTCGAATGTTTTGGTTTTTTTTTTTCAATCACCTAATCGCCAATAAGGTATAGAGGAAAAACCACCAGCAAAAAAATGACATAAATTCATCTGTCTCATACACAAAAATTCACTGATTAGTAAAATTTAATCTGCTCAAATCCTGATAAGCATACACGCTTTATATGTTCAATGTGCTTGTGCACCTCTAAGTTCGGACGGAAGAACCTTAACGTACTACATCTCACTTTGCAAAAAAGAGAGCTAACATGTAAGGTCTCTGACGTAGTTGTTCTTTACGAATTTCAAAAAACAAAAATACACCACGTCAACGCATTATCGTTAGGATGACCCCACTTTTGTAGAATTCGTCAGCAAAAACATGATGGATGACCTGATAAACAACAAAAAGGAGGCTCGACCGTCACAGGGACATACTCAGAAAAAGAAAACATATTTTTCTAGAATTTTGCCTTTTTTTGTAAGTTAATCTGATCGAAAAGTGCGAAGGTATCTGCGAGTGTTATCTTAAGAGGTGAACCTTGCTGAGATAACATTGTGTAAAATAAGTCCTCCATTAAAATGTTGCGATTCTCTGTCGTACTCTTATGAGAAGAATTTTTAAATGGAACTACCTATCTGTGAGTAGAATGTAAGAAGTCCCTCAATTGAGGTTCATTTTTGTAAAGAAAAAAAGAACTAGGTGCCATTATCAATTTGAAAATATTAAAACAAAATAATAGCGGAATTTATTTTCCATTATCAATCTCATTTCAACATTTAACACATGAAATATTAGTCTCATATTGATTATTGTAACATGACTATTATCATTTGTTTGGCTTATCTCTGAAAGACGCACGTAAACGTTTGTAACAATATTATTCTCCAACTTACAGAAAACTGTTAGTTTAATTAGTATTGTTCTTCCTGCTAGTTTTCCGTTTGTATATATGTAATAGATTTCCGGTACATGAGGTGATCGCTGGGCAGAATGACATGAGTCGATGGATCTATGACATAACATTAATGTTTTTTATAAAATGAACAGTTTTTTTCAGTTTACGTCTACGGGGGGTAGCCGATGAATCTAGTCAAGAATTTCACACTGATTAGAAAGTTGTAAGTTCGGTGTTGCCAACTAATCTAGTTCTTCCATTCGAAGTAGATCCAGTCCAGATCAATAAGATAACCAGGCTTTTGAATGTACCCACGGTTTATCTCTCTTGTCAATCGCCATTTCTTTGCGCTGGGGAGATAGCTCAGTAATAGTAGGCCCTTTACCAAACAACTACGGAAACTCTATAAGACTCTAATAACCAAAGTTGAGCTTTAAGGATTTAAATCATGAACCCTTGCAAGAAGATATCAAAACCGGTCTGGTAAGAGGCGATTTAAGAACGAACCTTCTAGCTGTACAGCAACATCGACCTATTGAAAAACCCTCTAGAGCCAATAGAGATCAACAAAACCCAAGTTAAATAAAAATCTGTTGAGTGAATGGACATCAATGCAATGCAACCAAATGGACAACGCGGTAAAGAATTAACAGATTTACACATTTACGTTCACATGACAACATATATATCCATAACAAAATCAGAAATCGCTTATTAGCTCCGAGTGAACAATCGAGCATGTACGGCATAACGGCAACATCAACGCCTGGAATTAGCTGCACTTTGGTTTAGTGACAACAGCTCACCAATAGAAGCCGCATAGTTGCATAGCATTAAAATATTTCGACAACGATTTATATTTTTATTTTATTTTATATTTTATCAACGTTGCTTAATAGATTTTTTTTTAAATTCCAATAAAACCACAAATTAAATCTTAAAGTTATTTTCACAGCGCCACTTCCCACCAACGTCTGACAAATATCCGAGAATTAACTGACAGAAAGGCTAAAACTAGATGGGTTGGTAACGTCACTTTTCATACGTCAGCCACATATACGAACTGTCAACATAGTATTCAGTCTTGAAATGTTGAATAGATTCGTCGGCTGCTCTTAGACTCAAACTTGAAAAACTGTTCATGTGATCGATCTAGGTCAATCAAAACTGAGACACATCAAGTCAGCCATCTGTCATACTTTTTAAACTTGATACTTGAATGTCCCCAATGAATTTAAAGAAGAAAGCAGGTTTTGTGTCGGTTTTCAATTTTTGGAACGGATCGAGGGGACCTACTCCACTGCCCCGAGTTCAAACGGTAAATTGAGAAGCTCTTTCATGACAGTTATGCTTGCCGATGTTTGCAGGCGTTCGCGAGAGGTGGCGCAGTGGAGTAAAACCTTAAGATAGATTTGTGTTTTTTCGGGGATCGAAGCTTAGTAGTCCACTTAATGTAAGCGCATGATCTCCAAGGTAACATCAGGTTTTGGCTGATAGGATGGTATAGGTCGTAGTTCTTGAAGACATTTTCCTTTTAAAAAAGTAAGTTGGTAATGTTGGGCAATTTCCTCTTCTTATCTACTTTTTGAAAATTCATTTAAAGACTGCTGTTTTAATTCTGAGCTTCATGGCCTTTGAAAATATATTTTTGTGTGTATTGGAAATTTGCTTTTTATTTTGAATGAAGATGCAAATTGTCGATGTTTGTAAAAAATATTGGTTTTGATGTTGTCAAGATTTACCAGTCAGATATAGCAGTATAGGGCTAGTTTTATATTTTTTTTTATAAACTGAAGCTTTTTAGGTTGCCAACGAAATGAAAATCCTGAAAAAATTACTTAGGCAAACTGAACTGATTATCAGGTTAAAGGAAGGAAAAAAAATTATCGCAGTTCCAGACTTCTGATCAGTTTGGTCTATAAATATTGACAAATTTTCATTGATGGAAAAGTCAGATTTACGTTCGATAAGAGTTGACTTAAGTTTTTTTCTTGTTGGCTACAAATTTCTATATTCAAATGGGTATGAGTCTGGTCTTCAGTCTTAAGCCCGTATGACACTACATTTGTTCCTCATTTTTATAATGCTGAAAAGTCTGCGGTGTGTAAAAGAGACTAAAAGTGTATTACGAAAGCAATTGTTTGCAAAGCAACCGCAAATTTTCAATAGAATTTATTTTCAAATAATCTTGAAAAATGTCAAAAACAAGCTGCCAGCAGCTGAAAAATGTGATTTGAATACATTTTTAATGCATTTTTTTTGACGTGTCTACATTAATAAAGTTGGTGTGTATGCATTCACACCTATCGGGAATTTTCGTTCTAATTTTTCGTACTGCCCTAGTTTCATTCAAAAAGCAGAAAAAATGCAAAAAAACCTGGTGGCATACGGGCTTTAGGTTAGATCTAGAGAGGGAGGATCAAAGATTGATCAAATTTTTTGCAGGCAGCAAATGTAACTCTCCCCAGTTATAGAAAAATCGATCTAGAAAGGAAGATGGGGAAGGAAAAACCCTTTTGCAATAAGGGAATAGAATAGAAAATGTCCGAGGGACATTGACTGACAAAATCGCAAGTGTCCTTAAAAACGTTTTTGATAAAGTTTAGAAGTTTTCTTGTTATTTTTTGTACCAAATAAAAGTACGTACAATCATAACACTGTAGAAAGCAATAGATTTGATTTACTCGGAGTAGATTTATATTCTGTTAAATTTCATAGAAAATTGTAGTAGAACATTTGTGTAAGCGCGGGTATCGCTTCGCCTTCTTTGAAAGAAGTATTTAGTAAAAAACAAAACCAAGTGGAGAGTTAATCTGTTTACAAAATTAGTGTTTTCTACCACCAAACTATCCCCCAATCGTCCGAAGTCCTGCATTTATTTTTTATTTAATCAACATGTGCACAGCAGCTGGTATATAATAAAAACAGTAATAGAGGTGATAAAGTCAAGCGATACTCATGGTAATGACGACACTTAAATTAAACGAAAACGATCAAAAATCGCAAGCCGAAATCACCATGACTGTCACGTTAATATGTATAGAGTAAAAAAAAATGTGATTCCCATTGTTAACTTGGATTCCACATCTCCATTCAATTTTTCCCGAAATAACTTCCGCAAGTCTTTTATAGTTCGCGAGGGGCTTACTTTTTAGCATAATGATGCTGGAACCATAAGATCAGTCTTACACTGCAGCACAATTTTTCAAAATCTCCCTTTAACCTAGAGTCTCAAAAGTACCTACTAAAACGGAAACTACTCGAAATTACTTCGAACGATGTTTATTCAGATCACAAAAACAACAACGCGGGATTTCCGATAGGTAAGTTCACCATTTTCGATAAGAGAATCTTTTGTATGATTCGGAGGTCACAATAAGCTCCACCAATCAAGTGTTTTAAGATTTTTTTTAACTTCGTTCTTTCCGAAAAATAATGAAAAATAATAATAATCAGCATTTCGCTTGAATGTTTTTTGGCAGGACTGAGTCATTCCCGTGACCACTAGAAAAAATATCTCTTTACAAAGTGAAATTCGTTTATCCTTTTTGAAATCCTTATCAACCATTGAAACAACTGCCGGACAAATATTTACCTACCTCTCTTCTAGAACGTCAAATAAAATAAAGAATGTATTCCCTTGACTGCCAAATGAGCGATAATATGTTCAATATCCTTTTGATGTGTCGACGCACTTTAGAACAAACTCTTAAATACGAGTACACTTCTTCGCAACTACCGACGTGAATAGTATCCGCGTTCTCAATTCAATGATCAAACGATTAATGACTAAAATAGCAGTTTTTTGCGAAGAGTTGCAATCGCAATGTTTTCTCGCTCCAACACTAGCCTTATTTCGCAAGTACTAGAGCGTACGTTGGTCTTGTTTTTTTTTTTTCTTCGAAATCAAAATCTGAACTTGTTATCTCTTGGGGAATAGATGTTCGAAGACAAATATGAGCAAAAGGCCTATTGTTCATTCAATAATATTTTGAATACGTGTAAGCAAAACGAAAAAATTCAGTGGAAAAAGTTTAACGCGAATTACGCGTTTTCCAAGAGCCGCAATCGGGGAAAGAAAAAGCTAAGATTATCTGGTAAATGTCCTCAATTGAGGTGATCTTATATGCGTCGGGATCATTGCCATTTTAAGAATCTATGCTTGCATCAGTTCGCGTTGCGCAATTTATTATCACTATCAGTTGCAATTTATTAGAGATACATAATTGATTAACAATTTAATGACTACGATTGGGATTAGTTTATCTCGTAGGTTCACCTCTGGCCCAAGTCTTGTCAGACGATTCCGTCTCTACATGATCATAGAACAAATTTCGAGATTGTTTTATTGAAGTCGAAAATGATTGACTTGTATATAATGAGAAGTAATCATCAATCTACCTTACAAGTAGTCGTAGGCGAGCTTGAGGCTTTGCATATGCACTGGGGACGAGACTGTATATTTACACAAATTACAGGCTGACTTCCTGACAGAAGCGCGATTTCTCGTTACGGTCATACAGTGGTATGCATCAATGAAAGAGTAGAATGAGGACACTTGAACTGCTATTATTTCCATAATCTATGACAGAGTTTGACTGGAGTCTTTTCGGATTAAAGTTGAAATCTGCTTGTTTGTTTGTTGTGTACACTTAGCGAATTATCCACTATTTAAATTCTTTTTACAAATTACAAGAACAGTTTGTGCTAAATAAATTAATTACACGGTGGAAAATTCTTCTCAATATGACCATGACCAATTTCTTTCATTTTTTATTTCCCGAGGCATTGAGTTAAAAAATTGAAAACCCTTGTACAAAATACTATTTTGTATAAAGTTGTTAGGCAGTGCGGAAGTCTGATGTCTTCTTTGTTTCGTAAATATTTTTGCTAAGATTAAATATCTCATATATTTTTTTCTAGATACTCAAGAGCATAATCGCATTTAGTTTTGAAGATACCCATTTTTGCGCACTAAGGAAGGGTTTTGTATCGTATGCGATGCCTACGAGTGTATTTCTTATAAATACACCCAACATACATTACAAATCCATATACATATTCCCTTTACACCCATATAATATTATAACACTTAGGTTATTCGTACTACTGCGCGTACGACTTAAATTCATTCTTGTATCAACCCGCAAGCGAGCCAGATGTGCTACGCATAGTGTGCCAGCAAAATAAATTTGGGTTTTTTATGAGCAAAGCTCTTTTTCCCAAAACAAAAAAATGATCAGACTTTTATTTCGATCGGAATAGTTTTTCAGCCGTTTAATTTTTCCTACGAAACAGATTTCTTGGTATGATTTTTCGGAGTTTTTTTTTTAATTAAAAACATAAACTTACCAAAGGATAACTCTCCATTGCGGGAAAACTGTGCAGTTTCAACTTAAGTGAATCATGCGTAAGCATCAGCGGCTTATCCATGACAACGGAGCACACCCGGAATGTCGCAACGGCTCTCATTACAAATCAAGTTCGTCCTCAAAATAATATAATGGAATGAATGAATGAGTTTGGGCCTTACCAATAATTATTTTTAACCTTCACACTAAATATTTTGCACGTCACAATGTGTCATTTTTGCCATTGAGAGTTCGTAAAATACACCTCGGACAGTAAAAATAAAGTGCACGACTGGGTCGAACATAAATTTCTCGTTCATCAAAAGTTTTAATGTAAATGAAGTGGGAGTTGCTGATTGTGTAAGCTTCAAGTTGTTGGAAATATTTTTAGAGTGCATATTCAATATATGGTATTTCAAAATTATACCGAAATATTTTGAATACAGATCGGAATTTGGGTAGTCATTTTTGAGAAATATTTAAGAAATTGATTTGTTCGAATTTGTTGAGAAAAACTAAGTACGGGATCTTATTTAGAATACTTATATTATCTTTAATATGTATTTTGGTCAAACTCGTTAAAGTGGTTTTTGTAAAATTTGGCCGACAAAAAAGTAATAAATATTGCAGTGTCTAGTTTGAAAAATACTATTGCTTAACTATTTAGCTGAAAACCGAGAACAATCTATTGTTCGAGATGTAAACTTGGTTTTTAAAGCTTTATCGAAATCGAAAATGGGGCTTTAGAGATATGAGCAGTTTAGTGTTTTCGGTGATTCGGATTTAAAAACTAAGGACGCAATAATTTTGGAAACATCAAATTTACTCTAAGTTTGCACTTTGGTCAAAGTCGCTATTGCCGTTTTCTAGTAAACTAAAGGAAACAACATTTTTTCAAAAATGACTTTTTTCAAAAATTCATTTTTCGATAATACAGAGAAAAACGGGATTTTCCATTAAGTTAGAAATAACCATATTACCTTAGAAATAATTTTTTTAGTTTATGTCCAAATTTCAAAAGTACCGTTATTCGCTTTTTTAGATAAAAACTGAGTATGCAGTTATGTTAACTTCACCCACTTAAGCTAAAATATAATTTTTGGTTGAAATCGTTAGAGCCGTTTTCGAACAAATCAAACTGGTATGAAAATTTTGTATGGAAAGTACCGTTAATATTGAGGTTACAATGAAAAAAAAAAACGTCCCCGAACTGTAAGCTCCCAAACTTTAAATACGAAGTTTGAACGAAATCCGTTCAGCCGCTTAGGCTGTAGGCCTCGGGACATACAGACAGACAGACAGACGAACAGAATTTTGCGACCCACTTTTTTGAGTTCGCCTATCATCGTAATATCAGAATTGATTAACATTTCGAGCTCGAAATTTTGTACAAATACAATATCTTTCTCTTACTACGTAATGGGGAAAGTTAAAAATAATTAGTATCGCGCAGTGACGATAACCCCAGTAAAGGGTGATGCGTGTTACTATGCAGTTTTCTAGAAGAACAAAATACGAACGTCCAGAGGAAGCAGCCTATTTACATAGCCATACAGAGAAAGATCGTGCAAACTTGTTAGGGAATAATGTGCAAATTTGCGGGTGTGAATTATGCGAATTCACAGGAGAAGAATATGCTTATATTTTTGTATCTTCAAGAATTTTAATGCTTAAAGGGCGATTCACTTATGAAATTACCTTCGTCAAATTTGTTTTCTATTTTTTGTTATACATCTTTTTCCACAAGATCAACTATCAAAAAATATTCTTCGAAGTTGGTATAAGATGGTTTCGCTACTTCTTCGCAAAAACTATGCAAAAGAAGTGTCCAACCGAATGCCCTGAGTGCAAAAGTGTTTGTTTTTTCCAATTCAATATAAAATATAAATACCCTACATGCCGAAGAGCTGAACTTTCATTTCAAAAATCAAAGCCAGAGCTAGATATAAAAGCAACCCTAAAACTGGATCTGACACCACGCCCCTGTAGGTGCATATGACTAATGTGCCTACAAATGCTGATAGAAATTGGAATTCCGTGTCACATAAATATATAAAACAAGTAGATATTTACTACTTTGAAAGAAGAATAACAGTAGTGCAAATTATTGCTGGGATGATATCGTAATAAGTAGCGAAGAAGGGTTATTAATTTATTCCAGAAAAGGACAATCAAGTAATCATACTCTTTGACAGTTTATTCGCATATTACTTCGAATCAATAAGAGAATTTTATCTGTCAGTTTCTAGCTGGGTGTTCTAAATTTTTGTAAGCTTTTTAATCTCTTTTTCCATTGGTTTTACTCGGCGATCAACTTATTCTGAAATCCAATGAAACAAGAAAACTGTTTCTAGTTGAATCCACAATTGTATTGGTGAAATGTCGCAACATAGTTTTCGGCCGATGCCTGCTGGATTTTAAAAATTACATAAATAACATTTTTGTATATGTGCTTCTTGAGTGGATTCTGACTTCAAATTGAGAATCACCAGAATTTTTTTTTTATACCATTAAAACGGTTTCAGATTCCGGATTCTTCTTGCCCAATGGAAAATGACATAAGTAACAAGGTACCTGTTCAAGTTCCACGTGAAATGAAATATCGACTACCTACAGTTTTGTGTCAACAGCTTTGCAACGTTTTTTTTTTAAATTTTATCACTTTATTTCAAGTATCAGAAGAAAGTTTTATTTTAATGTCGAATGCCAAGCTTATGCGAGTGTTTTTATGTTTTGTAAATTTTGTTATCACCTTTTCGTACTTGAAGGAGTCCTTAAAAAAAATCCTTACAATCAAAACAAAAAGGCGTTCAATCGGAACTCTAACAGTGAGTAGATCTGTTAGTACATAAATATGTGGAAGGTAAATAAGAAAAAAAAGTTAATTTAAAAAACCAAAAAACCCGACTGACTGTAAAAAAAAAAGAACTAAAAAGATATGAACAAGACGCTTTTAAGTACCTATACCTAAGTAATAGACAATCGGAGACTATATACCTACACAGTCTAACAAATATTTATATATATGAGTATTAAGTACCCTCCGACTGCCAGATAGCTAGTTAAAGGTACTTAAATGCGTCATGTTCATATCTTTTTAATTCTTTTTTTTACATGTTTTTTTTCGTTTTTCAAATTAACTTTTTTTATTTTTATCTTTATAGCCTATGACACTCCGGGGAAGAAGACGAATATTATGACACCTCACTCTTCAAAATCGGTCAAGCCGTTTAGGCTATATTACGTCACGTAGAAACGTACATAGGATATGCGTGAAACACATAACCTTCCCTGTGTCCAGTCGGGTAAAAAGAGATTAAATCCACGACATTTACTTCCTTATTCAGCCAACAATAGTAGCTTATTTTAAATCGTTCTACTTCTAGAGCCACCTGTGGAGGATATTGCATCACCAATTTGGAATGTGTGTTCATTTTTAACGCTTGCAAAATCCAATAGCCGGGATCAACTTGAGCTTCTAAGTAATTTATCTGGGCAGCAGAATGACAGAAAGTAGTAGATCCGAATGAGGCAGCAAAAATGTCATCTAGTCACTTTCTAAATTGTTTGCCCAATAAGTTTATGGCTTTATTCCAGAATTTACTTCTTTCTTCAGTATGAAAATTAGTTATTTTTTGTGTGTTTGTTTGTTTAATTTCTTATCATTGTAACTTTTAACTAAAACTATATTTGATACACTGCGCTAACTCGCCAAGCGCCCTGTTCGATCAAATACGAATAATTAGGAACTTAACCCAATACGCCTGTCTCACTTGACGAGCTGCATTGTGCAGACCTACTCTAAACTGTTATACCTTTGAGCAGGAGGGATTTCCCTGCTCAACAAGCTAGATCGAGTTGATGGGTAGATTACATTTAGGATAACATATTTATTACATTTTTTGGATTTATTTGGGAAATTTTCCTAAAAACTCTGGATTTTCTTAGTTCTAACGTCAGTTTAAGAAAAGGTGTCAAAGTTTGAGATGCGCACAAGGCGACAATTCACTGAACTTTTACTGGAAGCAAGTAAATCATTCGAGCCGCGTTTCGTTTGCTTTAAGTTCCTCAGGTGAAAATCTAGTTTGTCGGCGAATTCATTTAAGAAAAATTTGGCTGCGATTCGCCAAAACCCTCTCGAAATAAAAAAAATTATAACATTAAGAAGAAGCTTATGCAAACATTCTAAGAAATGCATTCGAATTTACTGAACCGATTTAGCGAGCTCGCAGAAGAAGAATATGCGAACATTTTTCAAAAGCTTTATACCTTTTTAAAAGGAATTTCAATGTTGGAACGAATTCCACATGTGCAACAGCAACTTCTCGGTTTCTTAAATGAATCTGTTTGTTGATTAACCTTTACTTTACCAAGATAACAACATGTTTTTTTAAGCCATATGTCTTATATAACCATCGTGCTTCTTTCTGTAGAATATGCAAAGTGGGAAACGACGTCCTAAACAAAAATATGAAGATCGCATTATGACAAGTACCTTCAACATGCACTTAATTTTGCTCGTGTCACTTATTGGCACAATCAAAACCACTGAATTGTTGTTTACATAACAGAACCCCAAATCAGAGCCGAATGCAGAGTTATTAATGGCTGATGAAATTTGCTCACATCCTAGGTGTTTCGACAACAAAGTCTCTATGCAAAGTTCATTTGCTTGAACTTCTATTAATTTATAATGAAATATGTACTTTTGCAAAATTCTTACCATCTTTACGAAGTCTTCTGCGTTATTCAAAGTTCAATTCTACACTGGTTTCACTTTTTACACACTTGTGTCAGTAATAGCAACAACTACAGTCTGTTTTGTCTTGGATATACAACAGTTATGATACGTTGTGGAAAGTCTTAAGGCCACACGCGTGTACGCACCGCACCTGTTGGCATCTACCAATCGATTGATGATGAAAAAGAAATGGTTTTTGCATTGCTTCACCTTCACACCACCGACTATTTATGCATCGTCAAGATAAAGGTGTAAGCACATGGCCTAATACTCGTATACGGAACAGACAAAAGCAAAAATCTCTTTGGGACATCTTGCTGTAACTGTGAGGAGTGCTACTCTCTTTGTTGTGACGATCGTCTCCTCATCGACAACTGTACCACTTTCCACCTGGCCACAAGGTATAGTGGTTTTATTGTTTATTTTGCTCTGTTGTTTCGTTCTTTTGATATGGACGGTGTTCTGCTGAGTGCAAAGCGTGTCCAGAATATACCTGACAAAGAATACCAACCACAAGTACCTGGATCGATAATAGACGTCATGTCGTGGAGATTTATGATTTATGCCTTACGAACGTCAAGATGAGCATCTCGTTGTGGGAATAGCCAAATTTTAATTGGAAGAAAGTGGAACTGTTTTGCGAGGTGCGCATTTCGTTTTATGATTTCCGTAGTCATTAATGAGAATTATGTCATTTGGCTTACGTCTTCTTGTTTACATTTGGAAAAGAGATCAAACGTGTGACAGTTTGTTTACAGTGTAGGGATTTTTGTTTATGTCGAGCTGATTATGATTTTAAGTTTACCTAATGCACAGCGTCCTTTATACTTTGCAGTTTCGAATTATTTTCTAAATCTGAAAAGGATTATGCCATCTAGATCGCAATGGATCGCTATGTATTAAAATTCTTTGGGTCAAAGTGCTTAGCCCTCCGGCAGATTGTTGTTTTGATGGCGAAAGAGGTTCATCAACCCTGTTCGATATTAATGCGTCTATTGTTAGCTTTTTTTATGGCTCTTGACTTTCTTCTCGTGTCTGCAGTAAATCAGAAATGTTTGCATAAATGTCAAAAATTAAATGCGAATATATGTTATTGTTATCCGGCTTTAACAGTAATTTTGAGTGACTGGTGCAGACTAGCACAAGTCTTTCTAATCCGCTAGATGCCATACTGTCTGCCGAATTCAGCTTAAATTAGGTGACCCCGCTATATCCATTATGGTGGTACCAAGTGGTACCTTTGGAGCTGCGAAGCTTAAAGAAAATTCGCGCATAATGTTACGTCCCCGGAGGCTATGTTTATGCGCCGAGCTGAGGAGAGAGCCCCCGAGATAAAATAATTACAATAGTTCAGCGGTGGATTCTTTAAAGGTCAGAGTTGTGACTTCTGTGTCATGCGGCTCTTTCTGTCAAGCTAATTATATATTCGTGTTTGTACGATAGAACGACAGCTTTAAATCCGCATTTAAAGTTGTAAGTAGCCATTGGGGCTGTAATGACTTTGGGATAGTTTGAGAGAAAAAACGACAGATGCGCTACTATTTTAAAGCGGATAAGGGAAGTAACACATCCCGCTGATTCGATTGAATTATCATATAGCAACGTGTAAACCAAAACGTTCCATCTTTCAACTTGAGAACAAAATTTGTCTGACATTTGAAGTTAATATCTCTTTTCAATGCAAGGTACTTGTATTGTCAACCAGATGTCACTTTATTGTTCACGTGGTCCTTAATATGGAAACTAAATTTAGCGAAGGCTTGGCAGAGGCATGCGCTTCTTGAAACAGCTGCATCGAGTTGGGCAACATTTTCAAAATATTGTTCCGCTCATTACATTTACAAGGAGTAAATTTTTAAATTATTAACAACTTGAGCTATGACGGTTCATGTACTGTTGTATGATGTATTGAGACAACTTTAACTTAATGACAAACACTTTGGTTGGAATTATAGCCATTTTGAGCTACCTCACTTATTAATTATCAGACTCCGTCAAGTGATTGTTTGAATAGCTTCATTCTGACGGTGAGCTTTCTATACACAGTGGACGTCCAGTATAACGAATGATATAATGTTTGATGTCATTCATTATATCGAGCGCGTTCGTTATATCGATCGAATTTTCTATACTTTTTAAAAAAAAAAGAAGTCATTAAAAATGTGTTTATTTGCCGTTTTTACTTAATGTTAAATTGAATAGATGATGGTCCTGCCAATTAAATACTTCCATGGTTCTTAATCCAATTTATTTCTACGTTCGTTATATCGGATAGCAAATCGTGGGCAACATTCGTTATATAGAGATAGTAATGTAAGTCTAAAAAGCTTTCGTTATATCGCAAATTCGCTATATCGGTTATTCATTATAATGGGCGTCCACTGTAGTTCTTCTAGGTTTTTTTCTATCCGAAAACTTAACAGCCGACCAAAAGTTCACTTTACGATAATTCCGGGAGAAGATGTCAAAAGCTCATACACATACTCACCACCTATTAATTAATTTTAAGGCCGCATATTACCGCACTTATAGACAAGAGCTGCGTAGTCTAATCTTGCCTAGAGTTGTCAAACTTGTCAGTTTGTGTAGAACTACTGCGGAGAATACTTATACTGTAAATGTTATTGTGACAGTTATCCTTACCAAAAGATTTCGCCAAGTTGATGCGCTTTCATGTGTTTTCTTCGACATCATGCTTGCGAAAAGAGGTACAATTTTCCAAAAGATTGTGTTACTTGCATAGGCTGGTGGCATTAATTTTATTGGCAGAACTCTGAAAGCGTTCACTGTTGCGTTTGACAGCTCTGACAATAGACCAAAAAGATGTCGAAGTAGTTAGGGACTTTCTTTAAATCGACTCTGACAACGACGTCATAGAAATCGAGAAAAGAGTTTCACTTCTGATATGGTATGAGGTAGTAATGTGTAAACTAAGGAAACTCTATATAAGTTTGCTGTCATCCCAGTACCGCTGTATGACGCAGAAACATGGACACCAGTGCAGGCGCGTACAGTGATGCCAGATTACAAGATATATCTTTTTTTTCAAGATTTTTGAGCTCCAAAAATCATAAAATCTCAAGATTTTTGATAACAAGAACTTTTCTATTGAAGAAAACCGTTTTCTATTAATTCCATTATTCTAATTATATAATGTGAGTCGAACAGAGCCCATGCACAATTTCTGTCTCACTAACGTTTTCATCAACTCTATAAGGAAACATGAATTTTAACGAATTAGATAAAATAACTGATGTAACATGTTTTTGGAAAAATGGTTTCGTATGCACTGAAACGGTTGTTGAAATTTATATCTTTACAAAGGATTTGTTGACCTTTAATGAACCGAAATTCTATGATCTTGATATAGGTAAGCAATGAAATTCTATGTCAATTTAAGTCAAATATGTTGCAAAATTTTAAAAAGCATTAACATTCATTAATGATCAAAGTTATTTTTATATATATTTAGGTGATGTATGTCTTAAAAAAAGATTTTTTGTTTCGGAAAAACAAGATTTTCAGATTTTTTGTCTGGCTACACTGGGCGCATACACATACATTTTTAATGAAAAACCTTACCAAGTTATATTAACATAATCGTGATGACATTCAAGAGTAACAGCGCACACATTTTGCCAATATTATTACAGTTAAAAGAGCGGTTAACGATAACCATACATGAAAAAAGCGAAAGAAAAGTTCCTTCAAAACAGAGTCGCAATGTCGTGCAGTTTGTTCAACTTCAGTTTAGTAAATTTTATTACAAACAAACGTCATTAGTAGCAGCCCGCTCTAAACGCCTCATCTCAGTAATACATTTCCGCTCCAAATCTCCCATTCAGAAGTATTCGCTTTTACACATCATGCACTTTAAGACTTTTCTATACTCAGTCGCAATGACACAGGCAAACAGGCCATTCAAAACCAAATCCCAGATAAATCACAAATATTGACACAAACTAAAGTCTTTTACAGAATTTCAAATGCATAATTCTCACACATTACTGTCACTTCAAGAGTTTGCCAAGCACATCATATTGAACGAACAAAATCTCTGCAGTCCTCGCAACGTCCTCACACATTTATGCAAAGCTCTACGATGATGAGTTTTAACATTGAAAACAAAAATCCTCGTACGAGAAAACTTTGTTAATATAAAAAGAATTCAACACCTGTATGTGGGTATGGGTACAAGCAAATATACTCTTGCACACATAGCTGGTTTGGTTGCGGGAAGTACGAGTTGCGTCTTATGAGGAATGTGTCACACTTCCAAGAGAGATTTCAAGATGCTATCATGACAGGCAGGACGCTGGAGATGTGGAAATGAATTCTAATAGTATATGAGAACGTTGACGTACGTTTTGGAGGTGGTTGAGTATTTAAGACTGTTGGAGATTTATTTTAAGGAGAGCAATAGTAAAGTGGAACTACCTTGTGCGAATGAGAATACGTTCTATATTGTTGAATAGCTGTTGACATATGAACGTGTCATTTAAATAGATTATTGAGGACTGATTTTGAAAAGCTAAACAGCGCTTGAAGTGATATCTGTCCAACACAAGGCTTTAAATAAAATCTATTATTCTGCGGCATTCCTTTTCGAACTAGGGACTTCATGAAGTTTCGGATCGCTTCGAATTTGATTTTCCTTGGTGCATTGCCAGTGTTGTTGTTTTGTTATCGTTTTTAATTTAATTTATTTCGATAAAAAATCACTGGAAAACACCTGCAAATAGAATAACCAGTTAATAACTGGAAATTTGTGTATAAAAATCAAATCAATTGAACGGTATTTCGGATAAACTAATATAGTTTGCTATTTTACGTATAGATTTCCGAAACTTTCAGTCCTATTGAACCACTCGATTGCGTTAGTGAATCGAAAATTATTCATTTTCGCTATTCAACCGTTCATTTCACTGCAAAATGTCATCAATTCTTTAATTTTATGAAATCTTTTTGCACTTTTCTTGGAGGAAGGCTTATATGTCAAACAGACATTACGATCAGAGACAATACTGAGACCACCAACTTCGGCCGATTTCCCGTTACTTGCCTACAAGCTCTATTATTATGGGGCAGCAAATGCTAATTGCGCTAGTATTGTTACATAGAAATTCGTATTGACAAATGTTACGTAACTTTAAAAATTCCGGCTCACCAATACACTCCCACCTTGCATATGCCACTTCCGCTTTGGGCGAAGTTGCTGCCAGCGTTCATAGAATTTTATCCGTTTAGTTTGAAATTGTTCGTTACCGTAAGGATAATATTTTTTTTAGGAATAAGTGCACATTTGCTTAAAATGTTCATGAAAAATTAAAAATGTAGATTGGTTTAGGGAAATTAAAAACCTTTTGAACACATTTTCTCCATTATTTAAGAAAAATTTAATTTACGAAATCGAAGTTAATAATATTTTAAAAGCGGAAAATACACAACCATGTTTGTCCTAATATGTTTCCAATATATAAAACATATATTTTGGATAGTTTTATTAACCAAACAAATCAAATTATTCGCCTTTTAACAATTTATAATAACTAACCAATGGCATTCAGTTATGTAAAAATGTGGTATTCCCGAACTCTTTTACATTTCCCCACGGTTGCCGCGGTTGGCAGCATTTATTCTTAATTGACATAACACCGATTGGAAAACAAAATGGCGAATTTGAATAAAAATTGAGGTGGCCAGCGGCAAGAGGATTGTGAGTTGGGGGTCTCAGTATGGTTTGTCTTTGATTACGATTGTCTCTGTCTTTAGTATTCAAGTATAGTTCACTTCCTAACGGAAGGGGCAAATAGCCATAATTTCAATGCAAGAGGAATATATATATGGAAAGCTGACTTTGACTTTGAGAAGTCATATGGAAATTCTGCACGTACCTTTGCCTACCCTATGCTAACCAAAAAAATGTATTTAATTGGAAATGTTGCTCGCAACGCAATCATGCACTTTATTTCTAAAACGGCCTAACGACGCCGCTCTTACAACCACTAATGCCTGTCAATTGTGACGTTCTGGCTGAATCGTCGATGTTGTGTGTTACTCTTTGCATTGAATGGATAATACTACGTTTCCACCGGAGATTAACTGCGAGATTTAGAAAAATTGCTGTAAATCCAGCATAAATCTCGGGACTTATCATGCAAAAGTTAATCTCATGAAAACGGAGATTAGAAATAAATGTCGATTATCAACCAGGTTTGCATGTACAGTCCGGTTTGTGAACACACTTTCCACAGCTCGAGATGTCAAAAATACAAAGCAAACAGAGCTGTATTTGACATTGTGTCACAAAAAAAAAAAAAACGAATTTATTTCTGAGGGACTGAGGGCAATGCAACCATCAAAACTTTTATTTTATTTTGTAAAATTAAGCCAATAATATTTTAAGATTTCTGGAACTCATGATTTATTAGTTTAAACTTTTAAATTGGTTCATTTTTTTTCAACTATCACAATTCTGGGTTGTTCGATTCGACAGAAGTTGACAACATCTGGTGAAACGTCAAATTAATCTTGTTTTTTTTTTTTGAGGAAACACCTCAGGATTTGTTTGTAATCTCTTGCCCTAAATCTCGCGATTAGTGTCCGGTGGAAACGTAGTATAAGCTTGGTCCCATTTATCATTTATTACTGTCCCCGTCCTTGTCGCTCCACTGCTACAAATCACAAATGCAACATTGACAGCTCACTTCCAATATGTCATCGGTGTATGCGAGTAATTGCACAGAAATTTGAAAGGTTTTATCTGCGGAGTTGTGAGATTCGAACTTATTTTTCAAACGTGATGTCAAGAAGATCATTTTATAGCACGGCACCCTGTCCAAGAGCTTTTCTGACGGCACAAGCTCTACATCTTGATGTCATCAATGTCACCCTGCAAAAACGGAAGAATTTGATGAAATATAGCGAAACTAAAAATCACAGCTAAATAGAGACTTTACGGAGCGTGAATGTCTATTCGCGCGAAATGCCCCAACCATCTTACACGACTGTTATTTTTCAACGAATACCTTCTTTCCAGAGCCAGCTTTCCTTACTTCATCGGTCCCTCGGTGTTACCAGGCACATTGCCTGTGACTTTCGGAAGCCGTATTGATGGTGATGATCCAGAGCTTCTAGTGTTGGCCAACGTCTATAAGTAACGAAGAGTTTTCTGTTGAAATAAGATTGTTATTTACAATTACTATATACATATAGATACGTGATAGTACACAACTGAATTCCATGTCTTCTATCAATTATGTATATTTGGCACCACTTTGAATTATTACTAACTTAATTCTATTCTTGAATTAATAAACTGTCAAATTCTGTCTAAGCTCCAAGTAAGTCGTGTCTTTTTCTTTTCTCCAATTTTTTCCCTAAAACATTTCTTTTGCTGCGTCGATAATTCTGCAACATTTTCTACAGTCAAAGACAGTTCATAAAAAGAATCACCTTCATTAACAAAATGCACTTTTATGCACACCAAGGACATCTGACTTTTAGGAGCTCTTTAAACAAATTTCCAATACATACGGCAATTAAGACTTAAATTCGAGCTCAACACTTTCCTTCTATGGTAATTTAGCACACAACATGAGTTCAAATTACAACACAGAGAGTCTTCTGCAAAATGGAAAATCCTTGAGAAAACCTGAAACTATAAGTTTTCAAAAATATAAAAACAATGTTTCCAGAATTGAACCCTCCTAGTGGATACAAGTGCATGTCTAACATGATTCTATCATCGCTCCACTACACTCGAACACTCTATACACAAGAGTTAAATATTTGTTATCCGATCCTGATAAAAGTTTTCCTCAGCCCTCTACCGCTGATGGTCTCTCATCCATTTGAATCTGCTGCAATGATGTATCCTCTCTATACACCGTATATACAGTACACTGATATCCGTATGTTGTGTCATCCTTTCGAAATGAGGTCGTCCTTTCGTTGGATAACATTGCACACTCAGGCGGTCTCAGCTGTTTATGTTTCTTGAATGGAGCGTACGAATTTTGCAGCAAATGCCAGATTTAGAAATGATGAAGATGTCTTATCCTTTCTTTAATGAGAGACTGAGAGGTAAAACAAAAAATAGAAATTGAAAAAGGACTAGGCAAACCGTATAAACTAAATTACATAGAAGAATACTCTCGAATTTGGGTGTGAAAATGAGGACACAGCCTTCGAGGTGATATTAATATTCTTTTGAAATTTTATGATATATCTTGGCATGAGAAAGAAATATGCCTCAGGGATGTAAATTTACGATTTATCAAATTGTCTGCAATGAAAGGATGCCATTCAGAGCTGGCTTGGATGTGTGAATTTAATAAAATTCGAAATAAATATTCAAATTCTTGTTATGCATGTGAAATTGATTGTTTGCTTCGAAACGTGCCAAATTCAGCTTTGTTCTGTACATCCTCAGGGTTGAAGATTTTGTTTATGATCCTGCATACCTGGTGAAGGAAGGTGCTTTCGTGAAATGAGTTTAGATTTTAGATGTTGCAAGTTAAAATCAAATTACAACTGCGGTACAGGATTAGAGTGTCCGAGGTTTTGAAGTAGTATTTAGTACTATTATGTAGTAGAACTTTTTAAAAGTTCATTTTTATTAGTGTTTCTTAATCGATTGATACGATGTCAAAGTTCAGAAACATCAACCATCTCGTTTTACAAACTTTGACACATTCAATCTCATAACGTATTGATTGCATAAGACAAAATTGAGATGCCAAACGCAGCGCCCAAATGTCACTTAGTTCAAAATTATTACGAACCATTCTGTCACTTGCCATGTAAGTATTCCAATCAACGAAGGCATCATACGTAAAGGCAAACACACACAAAGATATATCGAATTTTATGAGTCCTAAGCAGTTCAAGTAGTACACCGCACATCTTCTCACCGCATCATTACCAGCCCCACCTCCATACTTCCAAAGACAAATGTAACTCAGCTCACGCGTTGAGGATTGTCTACTTCAATTTGGAATAATAAATGAAGCTGCATTCTTCTGTTTTTCTTTTATTATTCCTTAGATGCCGATAAGAAAGCAAACCAAAACCAAGTCTCGTTTCTCGTAATCTTTAAGAACGCAAGGCGTTGAGTCTTCAAAATGTGCTTCTTATGTTTTTCCTGTGTTGTTTAATATTATGTAAATATTCAATATACAATACATAAAGACATCTCGTAATAGAAAAACTTCAATAGGAAAAAGTATCTCTTACGTGACCGGAATTTGTACGTCACGAGGACTTGCACTAGATACTGGAACATTGATGGCAGCACTCTTTGAAAGACGACTGACACACGTTTTCAAATGGCGTGAAGAGGACCAGTAACGTCATTTAAGTAATGCTAGATTTTATTGAATATTGAAAAGCTTTTTTTTTTTGTGGTATGCAATTGAAGAAGTAGGTGCTGACGTTTGCGTTTTGTTAAATGGATATTTCTACAAAGAATTATAAATCCAAACAGATCTTCCAATTGCATGAAACAATAGCTCATTATCAAGTCAAGAATTCACTATCTGAATAGGTATTCAAGTAATTCTTATCGATGCTAGTCAAACAATCACATTGCCAGGCCAAAATATAAAACATTACATTCTCTTTTTCCAAATACTTCAATAAATTACATAAATTACCAATTTGACTTTAAAGATAATAAATAAATAAATAGTTGGCGCAACAGGTCTGTAGGGAGCCTAGGCCTTGCTTCTTTTAAGATAGTCACGCCATTTCTGATATTCGAATCCAGGTAATTCAATCGATAATCATTTCCTAGGTTTCAGTAGGCATTCATTTTCATTCATTCCGTTTTGTGTTCTTATGCTATGTCTCCAACCATAAACTAAGTACATATTAAGTAGACCGTCAGCTCTTACAACTTAAGAGAATTTGCCTACAAGCTGTTTTCCGTGTTGCTATTTGGCAAAGTATGTGTGCCATGATGAAGTAGATTAGCCGGACGCATACACTCGCAAATAGGAACCTGACAGATGCCTGACAGTTCATCCTGCGGTAACATTGGAAAAAATTCAAATAACTGAAATAATTGCCCGTTATCGGGACGAGTTAAGAAAACGGTGGGTATGGTGTGGTGAATTTAGTACCAAATTATATTAAAACCCATAGGTATACATATTAGGATTTCTTTCATTTTACCTAGATAATCTATATAGTACGGGACGCTAACATTTTTGTTGTAAGCAATTTAAATCGATGAACTGTATGAATCATTAGGCAAAGCAAAGTAAAGTAGGATTTTCAGCACGCGATTACAACAACTACAACTGAGTCTCGAAGTGTCAAGTAGAGCGTAGTTGTTGTAATTGCGGGCTGAAAAACCTACTTAACTTTGCTTTGCTGAGATCGAAGCTTAAAAAAACACGGCTATTGGCAAAAATAAAACAAAAACGCTTAATAATATAAAAAATATCTGATTAGTAATGATTTTGAATCGCATGAAATGATTTCGAATCGCATGAATTAAAAGAAAGTTGTAAACAGCAAAACTTAAATGCGTGAGACATATCAGGTTACAAATCAGTAAACATGTTTATTTCCCCTTTTGCTTATAATACATTTTGAGTTTCGTTGGTTCCCGTACATTTTAAAGAAAATAAATTTTCGTTGATTGTGTCTATTAGACTTTTTACCCGACTCAACACAGGGAGGGTTATGTGTTTCGCGCGTATCCTATGTACGTTCCTACGGGACACCCTGTAGCCTAAACGGCTTGACCGATTTTGAAGAGTGAGGTGTCATAAGATTCATATTCTTCCCCGGAGTGTCATAGGCTAAAAAGATAAAAATAAAAAAACTTAGTTTAAAAAACCAAAAAACCCGACTGACTGTAAAAAAAAGAATTAAAAAGATATGAACAAGACGCATTTAAGTACATATAACTAACTATTTGGCAGTCGGAGGGTACTTAATACTCAAGCATATATTTGTTAGACTGCGTAGGTATTTAGTGTCCGATTGTCAATTAGTTAGTTAAAGGTAGATAAATGCGTCTTGTTCATATCTTTTTAATTCTTTTTTTTTACAGTCAGTCGGGTTTTTTGGTTTTTTAAACTAATTTTTTTTTTGTTTTTATTACTTGGCAATTGCAATTGACGCCAATTGATTTCAAATGTAATTTCATTGTTTCAAAAGTTTCTAATAAATTCAATTTGTTTTTTTTTTCGTTTTCCCTTAATAAACGGAATTTTCATGAAAAGATTGGGCCTTACCAATAAACATTTTTATTTCCGGCTCTAAATTTAAGTACGGGTAGTACTAAATTTAAAGTCGATATTAAATTTACTATTAGTACGCGCACAATCATACCCACACAGAAATATTTATATCTTTCCCCTGAAGCATATTTTAAATTTTAATGGGTATTCTTAATCAATTCTTCTCTTTATATTAGTTGCCGTTTTTCTGTCAACATTCACCGGTTAAATGATTTTTCGTCAAAAACAACAAACGAAAACAGAAACAATAATTGTCGCAAAAAGAAGAATGTCTTTTTTTTATTCCCACCAATGAATATTTCACAGTTTACTATGTTTAGTTATTAAACATTTTGCAACATAGCTACATGTTTTCGTGGTGAAATAAAACAACAAATTTAAACATTTGGGAACGCATCCATCAGCTGAGAGAAACTCACCAAAAACAATACTCTCGGTCAGTTATTTTAGCACTCTCCCTTTATTTTTCCCAAGAATCGTGTTAATATATTCTCTTTTCTAACCGAACTCAAATTCCCTCTATCTTTTTACGAAAAAATCGTACTTTTAAAATAATATTTGTATTATTCGAAAAGATAATCAAATTAAATTAACCTTTAGTATAAAAATCGCTGTTGTTAAAATTATAATGATTATTTGTCTCCTACTAGAAAATAATAATGGTAAAACGCAGATGTTTTCATGAAACTTCAGCAAAATTTGATATTTAGTTTGAATTTTTTTTTGTCCGATTCCTGACTTTCCTACGGACGAGTTTTCGGAGAATTCCGATTCCCACAAAAAGGTAGAAATACCACGATGTAGGAACACTGCTGAGTATGTTTCTACAACTTGCTTCTTTTGAGAAAAATTCATTTTGAAAACTAACCAGGTTTACATGTAGAGTCTGTTTTGTGAACACACTCTCCTCACAGCTCGAGATGAAAAAATTAAAAACAAAAATCGAGTTATCTAAGTCGACTAGTTTGGTCTGGACTTGTAAATTGAATGCAAAAACTTGATTTTTCGGAAACGTTCCTACGTCAGCCACATATTCAAACTGTCAACTAAGAAATTCGTTACTAAATATATTCGTCCGCTGCCCCTCCATACACGTCAACTGAAAGAGCTGTTCATTTGATCGATCTAGACCAATCAAAGCTGAGACACATCAAGTTAGCCAGCTGTCAGACCTAGTAAGCAAGATACTTTTGAATGCTTCTCAATAAAAACTAACATTTGCTTTGAGCAAAAGTTTACAGCAAAGCAAAAGTACTTAAGAAATGCTTTAAATCGGTATGAATAAAACCTGTCTAAAGAATGTTTGAAAATTCGATCAAAGCATTTCCCTAGCTGCACCTGACAAGTGAATTAACATTTTTTGAATTGTTTTTTGAGGGTCTAACGATTACAGTAGAAAACTGAACAAAAGTGAGTAAAATTAAAAAAAATCACTGCAATGACACCTGGAAATATGAATTTTCATTTCTTTTTCAGATCTTTGTATATCCGATCATCGACTTGTTGGAAATATTTTTTGACACACTAGCTAATTAGTTAAAGAAGAACTACGAGTATGAATATTACTGAAACCTTGAATATATCTTTGAAATTTTAACCTGAAAGCCCGGATTATATATACTTTAGGATAGGTAAACGGTTTTCCAATGAGAGGTGTTATTGTGAATAATAACAGCTATTTCGGTAGTTGTCACTTTTGAAGCTTTTATTCTTTGACATTTGACAAGTAGAAACTACGCCATTACTAAATATGGAACAATACACGCTTCAACAACGCATTGAAATTATTAAAATTCACTACAGAAATGGTGAAAATCTTGCAGTCACAGTTCGCAAAACTAAAGCATTTTTTGGTCGTCGTGAAGCACCTTGTTGGACCGCAATACAGAAATTGGTGGAAAAATTCGAGCTGTTGGGACAAGTTAGTGATGTGAAGAATAAAACCCGTGCATGTCGCTCAAGAACAACAGAGAATATTGCTGCTGTAGCCCAAAGTGTTGAAGAAAACCCAGGCTTGTCCATTCCTCGTCGTTCTTTGGAATTGGGCATTCCACAAACGTCATTTGACCGTATTTTGAATAAAGTCTTGGGTCTTAAGGCTTATAAAGTTCAGTTAACACAAGAACTCAAGCCGGCCGATAATCAACAAACGAAACCATTGATCTTTTACGGGAAAAGTTTCCGGACCGTGTTATCTCTCGAAGAGGTGATCACAATTGGCCACCGACGAGATCTTGTGATTTAACACCTTGCGACTTCTTCCTTTGGGACAACCTGAAATATAAGGTCTACGCCAACAGCCCAGCGTCGATTCAAGACCTCAAAGATGCAATTCGTGAAATGAAAAATTTCCTGTATGCGTGCTCGTGGTGGCCATTTGGCTGATGTTGTTTTTCATTATTAACGGCATACCTTCCTCTCATTTATCTCAAAAAATTGCATTTTTCTTTGAATACCAAAATAACACCTCTTATTGGAAAGCCCTTTATTATCTTCTGAAAATTTTCAAGTTCGCCACTTATCTCAAAATGAACGAGAACCACCAAAGAGACTGTTTTTTGGAACATTAAACGATCATTTCTAATGGTGCATATAAGTATTGGGTCCAAAGAGCCTTGAAGTTTGCCTCATTAACAACTAAACTTAGGACTGCAAAAAAGTATGCTGCGTTTGAACTTTTTTCACATTCGTATTCTTATCTCATGCACAAACCATCAACTTTCCATATAAGTGGAAAGATACCCAATCCCGAAATAATTAAGAAAATAAGGTATTTATTCTATTCCCCATAAAAAATGTTCGTTCGTTCGTAATTGAACTAACATACAACAGAGGATTCAAAGAATAAAAACTACAATTGATTCACGTAGTCTTTTTTTTTTTTTTTGATATCCGATTAAAATGGAAAACTTTTACATCATTAAAAACTTTGAGATTAATTGTTTGTTTCCTCTATCAACTTCCTAGTAGTAAATAAGTTTTCCCGACAAATCTGTTTGTAGTACTCATTTCAAAGAAATGCCTCCAAGTACAGAATGTAGGAAGACAACTCACCTGCTGCTGTAAGTTTCACTGGAATCAGTTGGATGTATTGCTAAAGGGAAGAAAATGAAATAAAAATCGTTGGTTCCTCCACATTCCTTAAAATCGATTACTACAACGCAAGCAACTAGGAGAAAGCAAAGGATGAAGAACTAAGGAATTCCTCTAGGATTACGAGGAATTCCTTAATCTGATTGGAAAGTGGATTTACAAGTTTTCGAATAAGAAAACAAATTTCAGTTTAGGGACAATCTCAAAAGTGAGCCCGAGAATTTTCCTCCCGGCTGGAGTGAATATCCGACTTTGTAACACTGATAATCGATCACAGCACTTCACTACTGAGAGTATACAATGGGAAAACTGAACACTATCCACACAGAGAGATCGCACTCCCCAAAATCTTGCAATAAAAAGGTCAGTGAATTATCTCCAGTGCAACTGAATTGTCCTTACCAATATTCATTTTTAACCTTCAGCTTATATATTTTGTAGGTCAGAATATGTAATTTTGTTTGAAATTTTTCACCATTGTGACTTCGAAAAATTTAGCCTGGACAATGAAAATGATTATTGGTATCGCGGAATAAGTTTAAGTTTAAGTTTAGTTTATTTCATCAAACAAAAGTCAGAATACTTTAGGGATTACTTGATAATGGGCCTTACCAATAACAATTTTTAGTTTCGACTCTAAATTGTAGTAGTGGCTATATTTTCCATACAAATTTCGCAATTGTGAGCTTCCGTAAATTTAAAGTCGAGACTAAAATTGGATATTAGTACGGCGCAATAAGTATAATACAAATAAATAAAAAAAAACATTAAACATTGACACAATTTGAGTTATTTCAAATTACATAATAGGAAATTATTTTTAAATGTCAATCTACTTGGACTTACATCGATCATATTGCAAACGGTATTGGTTTCTCTTAAGCAGCAGAACTTGTTCTGTTATATGGAATATTTATTTATTTATTTATTTATTCACATCAAATGAGAACATTCACTGCTCTCGCTAGATTACTTAATACAAAATTTAAATACTGAAATACTACCACCAAAGCCGAACGTGCCCCTACTGGCAAAAGCAAAGAATAGACATTTAAGAGTATGCGGATCATGAAAGTCTTTAGAGTTCCGCAATATACAACCCAACATAGAATTATTCTTAGCAACCAGGAAGTCAATATGCTTACAGAAGTCGAGTTTTTTGTCAAATATGACTCCCAAGTCTTTTTTAGAGGAGATAATAGAACGTTAAGGCGAAGATCCTTATTACGATACCACAAAGAAAGTCTTTTAAAATCTTCCTGTAATCGTATGCAGTCATGAAGACTGATTGTGTCGGAACACTTTCAAATCATCAGCAAACATCAGGCACTGTGAATTCAAACACAGATCGGGTATGTCGTTAATAAATAAAAGGAAAAGCAAAGGGCCCAAGTGACTACCCTGAGGCCCTCCGGAGGTGACATAAATTGGTGATGAAAGTACATCCTTTATACGAATATACTGAATACGATCCGTGAGATAGGAGCGAATCCATTCTAGAAAGTTGGAATGAAATCTAAATCTTTTAAGTTTGCAAATTAACGCATAGTGATTAACACTGTCAAAAGCTTTGGCAAAGTCAGTATAAATTAAATCACATTGTAATCCTTTCTCCAGGTTATTCAGCACGGAGTTAGAAAAGATTGCAAGATTTGTAGAGGTAGATCTACCAGCCACAAATGAGAGATAACTGCCTTTACGAGCGTTGTAAGTTTCTCATAAATAATTCTTTTCAAATAGCTTGGGGATAGGTGAAATTTTACAAATTGGACGATAGTTCGTAATATCGTGTGTTTCAATCCAGATTTTAAAATTGGACTTATGAACGAGTTCTTCCAGACTTTCAAGAAACTCACAGTTCAACATTAAACAAAGATGCACGGAAAACACATAAGAACACTTTTGAAGTAAAATTGGCGGCGCAGGGACATAAGTCCCCGGGACATAAGTCCCAATTTTTTCTTTTGGGACTTATGTCCCACTTAAGTGAGACATAAGTCCCAAATCGATTTTGGGAGTTATGTCCCACGTAGGTGGGACATAAGTTCCAAAAGAAAAAGTTGGGACTTATGTCTCACCAAATATAATTTTTTTTTTAAACTTAGAGAATTTTCAATGAAGAGCACGAAACAAGAATGTATAGCCAGTCAAACCGGTTTTTTGCTCTGTTGTCTTGGTTTTTTTGTAAGCATTACTTACAATTACAACAAAAATACGGTTACTAACAATTTGCGGAAAACAATGCAAGCATGTCAGTAATTGAGATCTTAGTTAGTCCAGTTTTTGATCGTGCTAGCTAGTGTCGTAAAATGGAAATTGAGATTGTAAATACTGATAATAATTTTGAGTTCATTCCAGGGCTCAGAAAAAATAGTTCCGTGTTATATGTCCATTTTGCCGGCAGATAATTAAAAACACATCTTTTGTTTACTTGTAAAATTTGTAAATTTTGGTGTGATTTGCTATTAAAATTGTTTTTTTTTTACTTTGCTAATTTTTTTGGATTTTTTTTTTGTTAAATATTTGGTTAGATTATATTGAAATGTTTTGTTTGTTCTGTTTTCGTTATATGAAATAATAAATAATGATTATTATTGTATTATCTCTTATTGTGTGGGTTTAATTTTCAAAATTATTTTGAACAATTGCAGGTATAGCGGAAAATGGGTTGGATGGAAATTCACAATGTCTTGCTGTATATTATTATCTCTCCGAAAATTTGGGACTTATGTCCCATCTTCGACAAAATCGATTTGGAACTTATGTCCCACTTACGTGAGACATTAGTCCCAAATCGATTTTGGGACTTATGTCTCACTTAAGTGGGACATAAGTCCCAAAAGAAAAAATTGGGACTTATGTCCCGGGGACTTATGTCCCTGCGCCAAAATTGGCGGGATGCCATCGAAACCAGGATTTGCATCTACGTTTACTTACTTTTTTTAACATTTCATATGGCTCGTTTCCCTCAGCAGATGAACCACCCGTTTCACTTCAGATTTGAATGACAATACTACGCTTAAAGCAGAATACTTCCAAACTACAAAGCACCCATCGTAATGCATACATACTTTAGTCTGTAACTGCAATTGTCTTCAAGTTAAAGTCCATTAAATGCGAAAGCACACAATCATTCTTGTTCGAAAGAATAAAATGACATCGAATGACTCTGCTGATGACGACGATGAGTTTGAAGTGAAAAACATTCACGTGCCGTACTAAGTCTCATTCCAAGGGCGATGCACAATGATTATAATACGTCCTCGCCATTACTCTTTGATTAATTAAAATAAAAAGAAATATTTCAATCTTTTTTGGTTGTCCTAGTTTCCACACAAGTTCATATACTCGCAGTATCCACAATCCACAATAATTATCATCTCCATGCAACACATAGAGCAGCAAGTTCATATGCAAGCTGGTGTCAAATTGTGAATTCAAAAGTTCACTGGGGCGTATGTGGAACATTTCGTATTCCACTTCATTAGGGAAAAATTCTGTTTTATTTTCTTTCCTCTCTCGATAGACAAAAGGAATTTGCATATATCCTACGCATTTGTTATTTTTAATGCCACTGTGTGTGCATTGTCATTTGGTTTCTATTTTAATGGCAAGCATCAGATGCTGAAAAACAGAAAAAGAATTCTAGAAAACACAACCCAAACAAGGACATTCTGAGTTAGACTTGTCTTTTTTTACCTATTTTCGTTTGGATCTTTCATGGAAGTTGAGGGGGGGCCAAACAGAGGCACGAAAAGTGAATTACTTTTGACTCGAAGGCACCTACATTCATAATGTTGTGAAGGCATTATTTGAGCGTGCACGGATGCCAAAGTTGAATTTCCTTCAAAGGAACTGGTCGTGTGTGGTTCTGTGCTGCAATTGCAACTTTAAACTTTAATCTGAGTTAAATTCAACGTTTATAGAATGCTGTAGGAGCAGGAGTGTATATAAGTTTGCATTTATCTCTCTAACTTGAATGAGGAGCAGGGCGATAACATTTTATGGTTCAAACTGTGGTATATGCTCACCCGAAGGTGGGTCTCTTAAACAGGTCGATGTGCGTCGCCGTCAGGGTAAGAGCTTAATCGTGAAATAGCCACAGGGAACAGGAAAATGTCAGACAGTGGTTGGTACATTTATTCATCCACAGGAAAATGGATCAGGTGGGCATGTCCCCAGAAGAGGCTTTTACGAGTCTAAAGGATGCCATTACTGTGCCGAGATAGAACAGCGCGCGGTTAGAATTTAAGGCTAATTAAACCGCAGAAGAGCTTTATGACTTGCAGATATTGGATGGATAGTTTGAATAGTTGGTAGGTATCTAGATGTTATCACAAGGGATCTACCTACGGCGGTATTGACTTAGGTCAAGTGTAATAATAATAATCATTTTTAACCTCAATATTTTTTAGGTCTGAATGGTTAATTTTATATGAAAAATTTCGGTATTGTGAGCTCTTAAAATCCTGGACACTAAATGATTATTAGTGTCACGCGTTTATGCCCAAATCACAATGTCGCGTTGACAGATTATGTAGAAACAAAGCATTCATATGCCACCATTGACTTATTATATATGGACTGCTAGTGAAATGTCACTTCCATATAATCTCTGCCCAGAAAATGACGCCAACATAACTAGCGCTCGTGGTTCTATGCGAAAAATAAGTGAAACAAAATGACAACCATCTTGGATTTCTCCATAGAATGCTAGAGCCACCTATTGGGCGTGAGTGGATTAGCCAAGTGAAACGGTTGAAATTCAAATTAGTGCGGTTTACAATAGATGCCATCTCGAAATTGTGCTAGTTTAAATAATTAATAATAGATGGAACCAACAAAATTTTAATAAAAAATCCTTTTTCATTGTCCCATAAATTGCACAATTTTCGTATATTTATTGCGAATTAGTTTTTTATGTTGTTTTACATTATTAATTTTAGAAATATGATGTAATAACAATTTAGCGTATATTTCAATCCCATTTCTGATCAATAAATACCTATGATTGTCAAGAATATCACATTCAAGTACATGAGAATTTAATTCATCATATAAATTGCTAACATCTATATTTCTTCAAGTAATTATAATTATCAGGCTATAAATCTTCTGTTAATTTAGGAAAAATTGTCGGCAATGAACCGGGAAACAATTGCATTCCAAAGCCAATTTTTTTGTAGCAATTTACTTCGAAATGTTTGGAGCAAATTCTTTTATTATCAGCTGATTCCGTGTCAATGTACTGGTCATTAAGAAAACGTATCGCCTCAAGCCAATCCTTGTTAAATACCTTTTTTAACGCAGTCTAAATAAAACAAAATGAGTTTTCTGCCTCATGCATTTTGATTGAAAATCTTACCTATGGAAACAGATCTGTCTCTTTTCAGAGAAACTTGAATCCTATTGCAAATTGCAGCCAATTATAAAACACTTCATTTTTTAATTTTAAATCTTTATTCTAATTGAATCGCAATAACACAGTCTTATGCAAATCCATCTGCAACGAAATGGAAACGTCAGATGTGAGTTTCCAAATTATTCCGCTCCAAACCACGAGAGCTAGCGGTTATGTTGGAACCAACGCGAAGTTGTCTACTAGCAGTCCACATAAATTTAATAAGTCAATGGCTGCCACACAAAATACAACTTTAGGCGCTGAATCGACCTTAGATCGTAAATATCGTAAAGTTCAACGCGACGCCTGAGTAGACTCTCTACTCTCACGCGCGTTCGACAACGTTAGAATCTTGAATTGTTCGATTTGATGTCATGGGGTGTGCCGTTCTTAGTTGGAGTGGCAGAGAATCACTAATGTTTATCAAACACCAGTTTTAAAAAGCAATACGATGTTTTTTTAATGCAAATTAATTAATTCAGTTAGTGAAAATGACGAATACCTTTTTTTTGTGGGGCTAATACTTATTTCTTCAAATTTGCATGGATAAAAAAAAATATTAATCATTGGTTTTGTATCTCTGTTAAGGTTGTTCCTTACTTATGAATAATTTTTTTTATCGATTTTAGAGAATCCTTTTTTAATTCTTGCACAAAAATTACAGCTACAGACAAAAAGAGAGTAGACTTGAAATTTGAATTCTGCTCTCTGTTTATGTACATTAGTTAAAACCAAACCGAACTTTTAATCTGTCATGCTCTACTCTCTCAAAGCAGCATTTCGTTTTAAAAAATGTTTGCTCGCGCCCTTTGGCATTTAAAATCGTAAAGATTCGATAAAGCGTGTCAAAGCGCGCCAACGCACGCACGCGTTCAACGCGACATTGTGAATTCGGCATTAGTCTGACAGCCCTATTATGGCTATCCAATATCAATTCATCGACAATTTGGTATTATGCGTATCAATTGATAATTTTTACCCCATTGTGAACGTTAATCAAAATATCATTGAGAATCGCTTCTGTTTTGAAGTTTGACGTTTCTAATTTGTATTTTGTTTTTGTTTTGTGGCTCAAAAAATAGCTCTACCGGCAACATTTTGGTCTAAGGCCGTTTTTTTTAACAATAAAAACAAGGAAATAAATGTTATGATTTGATGTTAATAGAAATTTGTAATCGCCCGAATATTTGATACGTATCAACAAGAAATTTGTAGTTGATAGAAAATTTGATGAATATCAAATTTTTTGACAACCGTAATACCAAGTTAATCGATGAAACTATTCACAATAGATCTTAAATCTAATACAGTTCACAATTCATCAAAAATGTTGATAGTTATAATACCGATTCATTCATTTTGTTGATAGGTATCAATTATTATCAAATATCGTGTTGATATTTGATAGCCGTAATAGGGCTGTGAGTCGGATAGAAATTTCTCAAACTAGCAGGTGGGGTAACTACTCAAAAATCGAATGCTCTAATGCAAGAAGGGAATTCACAATAGGTTCGTTCGCGTATGCGGTTTGAATCGAACGCAATCGAAATAAATCGATCGCAATCGCACAAATTCTTTACACGTACTCATCAAAAATGACAGAAAAAGAGAAAATTAGCAAAATAACGAGTAAAGAGCAGTTCCTCTCTTGGCTCGAAACAGCTCGGAAAATTTCAACCGGCAAGTACTGATAAAAATGTCAAATGCGCAAAATTGACAGGAAGAAAATTCAAAATCCGTTTTAAAAATCAATTGTACACAAAAATAAAATATCTGAAAATAAATAAAATTCGGTGGTGGTCGAATGTTCTCCTAGAACGTTTCATATATTGCAAAAAGGTAAGTTATACATTTATTCGTGTTATGGATTAGATTTCAAAGATGTAAGTGGCTCAAAGTAGCTCGAAGTGTATCCACGTACTTTGGAGTATATTTTCAGCTCTCTGAGAGTGTTTCGCTCAATTTTTCGAGTTTGACAGATTTTTAGTGCTTGGCTCGTGAAAGTACGCGAATGGACCTAATTTAAATCAAAATTACTGTCAACGAAGAATACGATGTCTAACGCGTAACGAACCATCAATTTTATGTGTGAATGCAAGCGCCAGAGCAATTGACTTCGAAGTTGCTCAAAGAAACTATGCGACACACACAAAGGAAACATTTCTCGAAAATGTCACGCCTCTCATGATGCACTAATTTGAAAGCAAGTACAAGAACTCTACAGAACAAATGCAATCAAATGAAAACACTAAGGTTAATGCATCAGTAGCATAGTAAGATGAATAGAAGTGTGCAATGCAGTAGATGAAGTTACATAAAGTAGGTCATTGCAGAAAGACCAAAGTTCAAAGGCATAGCCACACTCGGTGTCTCGTTAACTAACTTTGAAGACAAGGATAACGCAGCTCGTATTAATCCAATTATCCAAGTCGTATATCTTTGTGTCCCACATTCACCACAACAGAACGGTTGCAATTAAATCTTGCCGAAAAATGGCAATTAACATAAATCAAACTGTTAAATCCATACCACCTAGTGTCCTAGAAAAGTCCTCCAACAATAAGCTGCTTCACACAGTGATTTCTTTTCAAAACCAGATACGCGCCGTGTAAATCTAAACAAAGCATATTCTGCAACAGCACGACCCTGCTGACAGTGAGCCCTCTGGGCTCTGGGGACATTCAAATATTTATATCACGCGACAAAATCGCTCTCGTTTTGTCTAATTAATCGCACACAACAGTAACGAAACAGACTCAAGGTATGCGGCTGTGAATCCTTTTTATTTTGTTCCTTTTGGGTTTTGTTTTGTTTTGTTTCCCTGCGTCAATATTGTAAAGAATATTGTGTGATGAAAATTTGACGAAAGAAAACATAAATTACACCGAGAAATGTAAAGCGGATGACATATTGTATCTGTGCGTGGTTGTGTAGGTCATATACGACAGTGAGCAGTGTGTGTTTGTCGAAGCGAGAACAATAAAAGAAAAAAGTGGGGCGGCCAAGGCTCCAACATTCATGTACCTATACCGAAGGCATCCATGGTTGAAACGCGTGGGCGCGTGAGAAAAACAATAAACGTGTGTTGTGAAGTCGACAAGTGTACGTGGCTTTTGTAAATAGATACAGAATGTAGTCGTACAAGTGCAGAGAGAAAATCCAATGCTATCCTCTTGGCACAGCGTTTCAACAGGAACTAAGCTAGAATGGAGAAGGCGCCGGTAATAGAGCGAAACTGCAATGTTGCCCTCTTGTGGAAAATTGCAAAAGCCATGCACCCTTGCTTGGGGTTGGTCATGGTCTCCTTCGTGAAACGGTTATTTTTTTCGGCGGGGAATTCATCCGAGTAAAGGAGGGAATAAGGGTGGAAATGTGGTTATGTTAAATGTTACCTTTATTCAGGGGAAGAGCTCTTAACTCGCATGGGGACGTTTTAACATGAGGGGTGAATAAATCTATGTTAAAAATCTCCCATGTGCACTGAGGAGGGTATACCCTGACAACTCGCAGCAAAAAGGGATATTTTCAATCAAAGTTGTGCAGTTTAAATAACATCAATTGGACTACAGATGGAAATGTAAATGAAAGGGATATTTAAGCACTGAGGTGAAATTGTTACTTTAATTTTAAAGGTTGTACATTTTCTTATTACTTGTGGGTGTAAGTGTATTAGTTGATGTTTTTCATGTGGACATTTGATTCAAAAATATTATTTGATTGACAAAAATGCCCTTTTCTGTTGTGATGCCAATTGCATTTGACTATAACTTTTCGTAAGTTTCATACAGAGTTGCTTGTGTGAATGCAAACAAAGCCTGTTAGAGTTATATTCGACCTCTGATAGCCTGATCTTTATAGGGATAGGGAGAATGCGAGCTGCTTTGCTTTTGATTATGAGTACGCTGAGCTTGGGCGTTAAATATTATCCTGCCAATTGACTGTGACTGTAGGTTAATGCTGGATGTTTTTGGTTGACTGCACTTGGAGAGTGTTTTTCAATACTAATAATAACCAGGGGGCAGATTCCGTATAACAATAATCGTCGGGACGATATCATTTTTGAAACTTTGATTACCATAAGGAGTTATATTCTGCCCGAATTAGTTTCTCTATGGTTAGATTTCATTACATTTGTGGTAAATGAACTGAATTAAGGTCTCAACTCGTAATTTTGGTACTTAGTTGCTACTTTTGGAGGTCTATAGTTTCGACGATAATCGTCTGAAAAATTACGGAATGAGTGCCCAGGAATCGAGTTTGAATTAAAAATCTTAGTCTATAAACGTTCTCATCAAAAATGACAGAAAGAGAGAAAATAAGCAAAATAATGGGTAACGAGCAGTTCCTCTCTTGGCTTGAAACAGCTCAGAGAAATGCCATTGTATTCTATTCAATAAATACTTATGATTGTCAAGAATATCACATTCAAGTATATGAGAATTTAAGACATCATATAAATTGCTTACATCTATATTTTTTAAGGTACTTATATCTGCAACGAAATGGAAACGTCTGATGTGAGTTTTCAATTTAGTCCGCTCCGAACCACGAGAGCTAGCGCTTTTGTTGGAACCAACGCGAAGTTGTCTACTAGCAGTCCATATATAATAAGTCAATGTATCCACGTTGTTTGGACTTTGAAGCAGGGTTGTTATATCCGAATGTCTAATGGCTAATTTTTTTTAGTTTGACATATTTTTAGTGCTTGGCTAGTGAAAGTACGCGAATAGACCTAGTATAGCATAAAATGTCATGTTCTGGTCATTAAGTATGGTCTTTTCTACTACTGTTTGGCTAATTTTTAACAGTGCATTTGTGGATATATCTCACCATTAACGAGTTTAGTATTAGTTTGATGATCATAAGCATACTCCAAACACTTATCGACAAAAAATATTCGAGCGGCGTCAAATTCCACAATCACGGTAGCCAGTTTACTGGTCCAGCGATATGATGTTCTCGTTGCATCGTTCCCTCATAGTCCCAAGTACGGCATGTAGCAACCTTCTGCTGGAACCATATTCATATCCATATTCTTCAAGAAAAAATAACTGACGGTTTGCGGTGACGTTGGAAATTGGTCAAACGAAATGAAATTGGTTATATCGAATTTCAAACAAACTATTATTCAAACAAACAGATAAATTTTAGGCGAAGTCAGTTGGCTAATTACTCGTACCTGGCTTTGAAATCGATAAATGGCACAAATACGAACATTAGGCCTGATTTATGGAACACCTATCTCAGCAAAGTAGAAGACTGCGTAATAAAACATTTCCAGTCGCACTTCTGATAAAGTGGTATAAATAATAATAATATTTTATGTTGTTTGTCTCGACATTTACTTTCATTCATACAGTTTCCTCCAAATGAAAGTGTCAAACATTTTTTTGAACACAATTCACTTATACTTATGATAAATACATACATGATGAAAAATTGTTCGGCCAACTATGAAGTGCGAATTTGTATCTGCCAACTCAGTCCACATAGTTTTTTATCTACCGGCAGACGTACAATACCTATAAAATAAAAACAAAAGTTTCCGGATAATCCTCCTTCATGGCCAATCACTCACTTTGTCAAACAGTTCCGCAAATTGCATAGTAAAGTGGTAATTAAACTCAGAAGTTTACATAATCAAACCCAAGTTTCCTAAACGCCTTTTGCACTATGCAAGCCCCAGTACCTTACAGGAAATTTTTATTTTCTGACTGCAAGTAACTGAACATACGTGCGCACATCTAAAATTAGACACAGCACAAGTCCTTTCAACGTGGCGCACATCAGCGAAATCGAATCGACGTGAAATCATCACCCCAGACAATGTTTGCCATAACACCAAATCCAATTGCTCTAACTTTAGTTATAACATCGAGTGTGTGTGTCACCCCGAATCACTGCATCCTGTATATTACTAGATGTACAAGTACATGTGCAAAAAAACGATCCAACTACCGCACCACCGTCCCAACACATTACCATTGAAAAGGAAAGCCACACAAAAAAAATACCATCATTTCTGAGCTTGGATCTTTTGTTGATACTCTGGGGTGGCAATGTTGGTCGGTAGGTACTAACACTTGATGCATTTTCAATCATGGTTTTAATGCGACTCTTCTCCTTCTCTTTCGACGCACACACACACACACACACTTACACACAGCCGACGCGGAGGGCCTTATTACTAAGGGAGCAGTGACAAATGGGAATGTGGAAGCAGAATCGCTTTCATTCGCTTCTACACTATGTCCGCAGGATATTTTCGGTCCCTATGACAAGAAACTATTCATAGATAGATTCTCTACACCACATTGCTGAGGTTCAATTTTCCGGAGTCGATTTTTTCAGCTTCATCTTCTTTGCAAATAGATTAATGTGTGGATGGATGGCGATGCGCGGTGGGGGAGCAATCCATTGTATGAATGTGGCACAAAGTCATTTGGTTCGGTTGCATAACATGGTAACCTAGTTTGTTTTCTTCTCAAGATTGACTGAAGAGAGCAATCTAAAATGATTATAAACTGTTCTACGTTTATTTACTGGAATAATAATAATATAATATTTGACTTAGATAGGATTTGAAAAATGCATATATTAAGCAGCGAAGGCGGAATTATTCGTCAGACAGTTCAAAATCGGAATCATCACATTCGATTATCTGGAAAAGATAAGCATTATATTATTATTATTGCTGCATAAAGATATAAACAAACTTACATCAGCATCGATATTCATCAATTCGGAGATACCCGTTAGATCCTCAAGATATTTGGTCGTTTCGAACGCTTTCAAGAGGAACTCGATGCCATTGGCTTGGAACTCGTTAACGATTTTCTAGAAATAAAAAAAAACAAATAATATTAGTGCAACTCGTTTGGGACAGTATTTCTCGTTTGGGCACATTGCTTTGACAGATATTATAAGTGAATAATGCAACTTCGACTGGCTTAAGCGTAACTTTTAACTTTTGGCGTCTGCTTTATTATTTATGCACAGAATTTTACCGATTCAAGTCCAAGTTGAACCGCACCAGACAAACCACAACTTCACTTAAAATATAGAATACTGTCAGCTCTTACCTCAGAACATGCGATACACTGTGTGAACTTCTTAGTAGCTGGTAGGATATTCTCAAAGTTGCAGAGCATTCCACGTATCGAATGCGGGATGATCCCAAGAAGACCTTCGGGAACCTTGGCATTTGGATTTCCACTTGCGCAGAAATAGGCTGGCGCTGAATCCTTATCTGGATGTTGAAGAATCGAAACCAGTAGCTCTACTGCATAGCTAGCAGCAATGTTAGAAACACCAGGACGAGTAACTGTACATTGTTGATCCAGTGTTCGGTCTTTCAAGGACTGCAAATAAAAATGAACATGAGCACAATTAAAATGGAATTTTATTTGAATAGGTATCTGTTCAATGCGGAAGTTGGAACCTTTAGAAGAGAGTCGCACTCGGTGTTGAGAACCTGGGTAAACCACTTCTACAGACTGTGAATTCGAGAAGACGATATGAATTCTGTTGTAAGAACGAATTATTTAACCCGCGCTTTGAAAAGCTCTAGATTTTCGTGCTCTCTAGTAATGCGTAGTGGGAATAGTGAAATCTAATCTGTAGAGTTAACTAAGGTAGCGGAAGATGAGCACTTTTGAAAAATTGTGTATCCGGTGTGACTTGTGAGAACAATTTTACAAAATTTACACTTTGCTTAATTCCTTTTTATAAATCGAAAAGCCTCAGTAGGGTCGCTACCAACCTCGATGCAACAGCAAGCGTTCTCCATCGTCATTCGGCTTCTTTTAGTATAAAAACTATCCGCCATACTATTAATCATTTTTAGTGTCCAAGTTAAATTTTTCGAACTCACAGTGGCGAAATTTTCCATTCAAAATTGCATATTGAGACCTACAAAATATTTTACGTCAAGAGACAACTAAATCTCGGTTGTTATTATGTCTACAGGTTCTGGCGATATAAAGAGTTGAACGCGACATACAACCCAACGTATGATGAACGCTTCAATGTTGCTACCAGTCGGGCTGTGTTAGCCCCTCAGTTGAAGGAGAAAATCTAAAGGTAAAGTGAGTAATGTGATCTATAGAAACAGACTTCGTGTCGACAATTTTTCAATTTTCAAAGGATTAAACATTGGTTTCCTTTCCTTCTCCATTCTATTTCAAATATTAGCACTTTCGTTCTGTGTAAAAATCTGACGTCAATGTGGGCACAATCCGGCAAATTTAAATTAAAACCACACGCGACGATTTTTTACATAAAATTTATTAATAACACGCAATAGTGATAGTAAATTTTTAAAATTACACCTCTTGTCAGACGCAGGGCCGGACAAGCCATATCTCTAATGCGGGTAGCTGCGCAGGGCGCTCGAAGACGATGGGCGACTAGTATAAATTTATTGAAATGCAAACGTAGGGAAGCTCTTGTTTCGTTTTCTCATCATGATGTCAAATTTAATAGAAAAAATTGTTTTGTAAAAATAAATGTAATTCAGGCAGCAAAAGAACATTTAATCAGTAGAGACTCGTGAGCTGTACATTAAAATAAATCAATGCCTTGAAATGTCTACCGCTTAATACTTATAGAATCACCTACCACGAATGAGGGGCCCAAATTCAAGACTAAGAGCAAATTGGTATCGAGCCACCCCTGGCCGAGAACTACTTTTTTGGTTCATTGTTCGCCACCCACTCGCACCCACACAGCTTATAGTTTTTGATGCTACCATTTGTACACTCAGACTCAGGCTCAAAAAGCTTTCTAAATAATACTCAATTATTTCAAAACAATACGCTCTCTCTCTCTTTAAGTGGATATAAAAATACGCACTAACCAGCGCTGCCCCCTTGCTACAATTGCAGCGTTTGTACTACATTTTGTTGCTAAAAAAAGTACAATTATTCATTGTGTACTTTGTACTACGTTTTCACACATAAAAAATAAGAAGGAACACAATTTATAAAACATTTCGTTAAGAACTTTATTTTTTTGTCGCAACGCTTTAATTACAAGTTCCTGCTTTATGAACTTGATAATGAATGAAGTTTTGAATCGATTTTGGGTCAATTTAAAAAGCACTAAATATTTGGAACAAAAGCTTGCATTTGAAAAGATATGTAACTATTTCGAGCTGTATTTTATTTTTATTTTCTAATATTTTATTTAATGTACAGTGGACGTCCAGTATAACGAATGATATAATGTTTGATGTCATTCATTATATCGAGCGCGTTCGTTATATCGATCGAATTGTCATACTTTTTTTTTAAACAGTTTTTAATTAAAGTTAAATAGAATAGATGATGGTCCTGCCATTTAAAAACGTCCATGGTCTTTAATCCAATTTATATCTACGTTCGTTATATCGGATAGCAAATCGTGGGCACCATTCGTTATATAGAGATACTAATGTAAATCTAAAAATCTTTCACTATACCGAAAAATCGATATATCGGATATTCGTTATAATGGACGTCCACTGTATATGTATTTACTTAAAAAAAATGTAATTGTTAATAATTTATTCGAGTTTTAATTTGTTTTGTTTTTTTAATTTTACTACATTTTAAAAGCCCCCGTACTACACTTTCGACCCCTTACGGCGTCAGCACTGGCACTGACCCTGCTACTGTATTATACCTATCTCAAATCGAAAGCTTTGCCTTTCCAACAAAAAACAAAAAAAAAAACTGTGTCGAGGTGCGTTGGTTTCCATCTTAATACCTTTCAAGCATAACACCATAATCGCCTTCTCATTGTTAACTCTTTCGAATTGAGCGGTTACGGCAGCAATATTACTGTGACGCGTCGTATACTACCGTGTTGTGTCACCGATTTGTTTAAAGATTTGTTTAACTCAATGAGCAACTTGCTGATAAGTGTGGTTCCCATAGAATTCGAACACAATTACAACTCAATTTGTTTTACAAAAAGAAAAAATATATATACCTTCGTGCGATAAGATAAATTAAGGTGAATTTCCAAACATGTGATAACACTAGGTTGCCGTCAGCCACGACATAGGTAAATAAATTTCTCAGACAGTCAACTGAAAAGCCAGAGCTAGTGAGCCTGCATGTGTAGTTGATGTTTGCACTTGAAATTGCTTACAAAATAACAAGTATTTGTTTGCCATCTGTCTCTTGTAATATAAATATAAATAATATATAAAATGCTAACTGAATTTGTTGGAAATCTTTCCCATCATCTGGAATTCGGACATTCTCTAGTGATTGTGGGAAAAACAATCGACGGAGCTTCTAGGTAAGACACAGGTGGTGTTGAATTGCCGCGAACTCGATTTGCACTCGTCAGTCGTCAGTCGTCAGTGCGGTGAATTCGTGTAAATTATCCATCGCCAATTGTTGAAGCAGTCGCGGAGCTTTGTAATTGGAATTATAATTTCTTCATAAACTGCACGGATATCAGTTGTATTACATGCATTGGAATAAAACCACAAGGAAGTAATTATACGCTATATGGACGTGATTGCACTATCGAATTATTATCTGATAGTTATAGTGATCTAGAGGCAAATGCCTTTGGAATATGGTTTTTTACTGACAGTTGAAAGTGACGTAAGCAGCAGATTATAAAGTGTCGTTAGGTAGAACCCATTTACTGCTGGCTGATATGCTAAAGTCTGGGTCGGAATTCTGTAAGGTGAATAATTTACTTCTGCAACTTAGAGCAAATCATTCCTGATTTCAAACTGAATGATATCGTCCCGCCAATGCCGGCCGGCCGGCAAGTATACAAAACGCTATCGGAAATGCAAACTGGTCATAAATCAGTTAAATTGACACTTGTGAGCACAAGTGCGATGAAATCGGAAACGTTGAATGAATGTGAAATCGTGAATAAAAAAAAAAACAATTAATAAATAGTTGGCGCTTCACGATTCCAACCCTTCGCTTCGGCAAGGTTTTAATTTTGGGCAAATGGAGGGTACTTTTTCGACGTGTTCGATAGTTTGAATTGAAAAGCTTTCGCAAAACAGTTGTGACGTTAACAATCAAACAGAGGCTAAAAATATTGAACATGAAACCGAGTAAAGGGGCGAAAACCTATGATTTCTAAAATATTCAAGATAAATAAATGAAGTAAATTTTGTTTGAGTTGTGAAAGTTTTTGTTTATTAGATTAATGAAAGAAAATGTAAGGATCTCTCATTTTTGTCCTTTAGTGGAAAGTTCTTTTAGGCAGTTTTGCTTGTTAAAATTTAGCACATTTTGAAAATAATTTTCTCTAAATGGCATCATTTTGATTCATTAATTTATCTCTAAAATTAAAACCGGAAGAGAACAATAAGTAAGGAAGAGTTTTGTTTTATTGAAATAAAGTAAAAAATAAAACTAATCGGAGCAGTACTGAGTTACTTCGAGAAACTCAGAGACATCTGGTTGATCCACTGGACCTTGCAAGACATTTTTTTTTCTCTGATGCGGGTCGAAATCTTTCAAAAGAGACTATGAGAGTTGGCACGTGCTCTGTGCCCATAGAAGTATGGGATTTTTACTCACAATTTATTTATCACAAAGTCACACGATTGGCAGGCAACATTCCTGCGATAGTTCCTGCTCTTTCCGCAATTTTAACGCGGTTGATAATTATCGGGCTAAGTCAGAAGGTTTAGTTGGTTGCAGACGCCGCAATAAATTTGTTTCATCGAGAATTTCACGAACCGAATTATATATATATAACGTGTCGATTTCTATACTTTTTCTTAACCGTGGGAGTTCCGATGTCTTTATCTTAATTTCTTATGTACCACGGTGCACTGACGATTGATCTTAGCAATTTATTTTAAAAAGTTTGTAAAATATTTAGATTTGTGTCACTAGTAAAACCTCAAAATTGTCTACCATACGTTCACACAGGCTTTAGCACTTGCGTATAATAAAAACATCTACATCCATAATGGGTCGTATAAATAAAACGTAGCAATGGCTTTTACTCAAGAGAAATGTCAAAATCAAAGCATTTACTACATTTCGTATGAATAAAAACCAATTTGAGTTACTTCCAAATTTTGACATGTTCGAAAAGCGGCGGCACTGAACTTTTTCTCAGATCGGTATGAATAAAACTTATCAGACAAAGCAAATGCTATGCAAATTCTGGGTCTGCTTTTTAGTTGACTCAGACCTTTTGCTAAATATTTTGTACGCAAATTTTTTACATATGACAATCTAAGCATTGTTCATTCTCGATGTTTTGTTTATAAATAGTTAAATTAAATTTGGTTCGTGCAGGAAAACCAAACAAAACATGGATGCGATAAGTTTCCACATTATACATTTTTTACCTCTTGTTAACGTTCATGCTAATAAAAAAACAGGGGTGTCAGCACGTAACTTGATACAATCGAGTTCAGTCGATACAATCGAGTTCAGTCGATACAATCGAGTTCAGTCGATACAATCGAGTTCAGTCGATACAATCGAGTTCAGTCGATACAATCGAGCTCTGGCAGCACCTAATTTGCTTCAATCGTTTATCCTCGATTGACATAAATTCTTTTACTCGGACGCATAACCTTAAAACTCCAACGTCAGATTTGTAGCATCTAGTTTTGATAACGTCACGAGTCCTTACAAAAGGGACGTTGTATTTGGGCTTGAATTTGAAATACCAATTATTGGTTGGCTTCCAGTTTTCTTGGACAGCCGCCTTCCAGTCCACTTTGGACACTCTACCGTTTAAAGTTTTTTGACAGTTCCATGCTCAAAATTATAAATGTAGTTCCCTTTTGAAAATTAGTCCTATCTATTTGATTAAATTAAAAAAAGAGCCATTTTGGAAATTAGTACTAAATCCATCTTTGTATGAAAAATATGTCGCTTTTGATTGTCAGACAAAAAATACATAGCCTCGTTTTGAAAACAAACTCAAAATTAAAACAGTAATAAACTTATAAAATAGCGCGTTTTGACAAAAAAAAAATGTCCTAGGTTGCGCAAATTTTGGGATATCACACTGCATTATATTTAAAAAAAAAGTGGCTTTAGCACCGTTTTGATTGTTAACGTCACAGTTGTACTATTCACGCTGTTGATGAGCTACACTTTCGGACCTGACCTGTACAATATACATCAGAAGCATGTTTTAGGGAGTTTTTTTTAAGAAGAAGCATCTTTTTAGGGTGAAGTATTTTCCAGGCATGTAGGAAAATGTTATTGAAATTGATTTAATGACAAATTCTTTTATAGAGTCGACCTCTTGACGAAGAAGGACAATAGGTGCTCGTAGTTGCAGTAAGTAGAGTCTAAGTCCGAGGCAAATGGCTTTAGCTAAAATCATATCAACAAGTGAGGAAATAAATAGAGGATTTTTCAATAAGGACGGGTTGTTGAATTGGAATAAAACAAGCTGTGTTTGATAACCCCACAAGAAAAAGTCGGTCAAATCGCACGATCTTGGTGGCCCATTCACGTCACCTCTGTGAGAGATAACCATACCCTAAAATCGTTCATGCAGAATATCCATCGTGGAGTCTGCTGTGTGGCACGTAGTAGCCCCGTCCTGCTGAAACCAGATGTCGTCTACATCCATATCGTTCAATTTGGGCCAAAAAGAATCGGTTAGCGTCGTTCTATAGCGCTCGCCGTTGATGGTGATGAACTTACCAACGTCATTTAAAAAAAAACAATACGAATCCATGACGCCGCAAGCCCGAAACCCACACCAAAAAAAAGCTTTCTGTGGATACATTGCCACAAGGTGAGCCTCATGTGGGTTGGCATCTTCCCATATACGGCAATTTTGCTTCTTAATATAGAAATTCATTAAAAAAATGCGCCTCGTCGCTAAAGCTGATTTTTTGGCCAAAATTGGGACCTCTTCCAAACGCCCCGAAGCCCAGTAAGCGAACAAACGGCGTTGTCCATGGCCATTAACTTTGAGCTCCTGGGTCAGTCGGATCTTTTACGGGTGTAGGCCCGAGTCCCGACGCGCAATTCGCCAAGTTTTAGTCTGCGAAAGGCCAACTTCTTCTGCACGGCGTGGAATTGACTGCCTTGGATTCTCCTGTACACTTTCATAAACCACGGCAGTGTTCTCTGCCAATCTTGTCTTCCTTTAACGTATAGGTGTTGGCTGATTGTTTGTAGAGTCGACTTTGAAGGCCTACCTCCCTGTCGTTAAATGGGGGCAATGCGGCAACGTTTTCGATGACGAACACTCATTTTAATAGTAAAGTTTTATCATTTGTATGTGCTGCTCAATCGTGTTACTTTCTATGGTGATTTGGCATCGCAGTAACCGAATAATAGAAACCGGATTAGACAGTCGCAACTAGAACAACAGGCTGCCAGCATCGATCCATCCTAATTGAAAAAAAATCTTTAACTTCCACCAGCTTGTTTTTCTTATAATCCCATCCCTGTTGGCTTAAACTGCGAACTAAAAAATCTATTCCATCCATTGGGGAGAGAGAGTTAGTTTAAAAGCCGAGTGACCTTCCTATTGGAAACAAGTACCTACGTCTTTAGCAGCAGAGTAAAAGACCCGTTTCCTTAAGCCGTAACAGAGAATGTGCTTCCAGCTAAGGGGACTGTTTTGAGAAATAAACCAGCTGCTCATATCCAGTCATTTAAATTGAAAATTTAGCAAAAGTAAAATATACTTAATGTGAAGCTTAACGATAACAAATTTCGACGAAACAGAAAAAAAAAAATGTTTCGCACCGTCATCGCACTCTCCACAAGCGTCGCAAATCGTTGTGTTGTGTCACTTTTTGAAAGCATGGTGGCCAGTCAGAACTCACAGTCTTCTTTGTAATAACAAGAATGTTGCGAACGTCTTGTTAAAATCCGGATGAACCAGTTCGAAGAGTGTGTCAGAATAATCAGCATTTTAAAGAAATGGATATCTCGCACCAACTCGATGGGACTATTCCAAAAACAGTGGCCCATGGCCTTCCTGCCTTGCTGTCCAGTAATGCCCGGCTAATTTTTTTTTTTGTGCTGACATAAAAGAAGACAAAAAAAAGTTCACCCGCTGTTGACATGCTGATTACATCACATGCCGAAGATCTTCCTTCTCGTTTCCCACGAAGCATTACAAAACCTTTTAATCATAACTATTTTTTTTACTTAACGCTAAAGTTAAAACGCATTGACAGGCACAAGCCAATCGTTTCTGCGTAGGCTCCAACCCTAGCCACCGTCGACATTCCCGAGTGTGAGCGATTCTCTCGTTCCCTCTTCTTGGCATATGCCCGGCTCATGTTAATATGCTCGTGTTTTTACCATGGGTGTAAAACCAGAACTCTTCATAACATGAACACTTGCCGTGCACATTGTTTCATCGCAATTGGTCGACTCATTTTGCCTTACGCAAACTTTACAGTTGTAGACGTCAGCTCACATGTGTCTCTCTAATACGAAAATGTTTACGCTTGGCTATTGGTAATAATTGTTATCTTGGTTTTTGTTTTGAAGTGGATCAGAAAAAACGCCATCTGTGTATGTTTCACTGGTATACGCGGGCATAGCTGTGTTTTTTTGCATCCTCATTGATTACAATTCCTTTCGACATATTTCCTACTTGGATTGGTGTCCGAACTGCACAACTAGCAGATTCCAGGTAGTTCATTGACGTTACCTGTGCATGAAATGTTATTTGAAATACCAAATAATTAATTATTAACCTACTCAATTACATATCCAATCAAACTATATTTCCACAGATTCCATATCAACTTGTGTGCCTCTAAAACCGCGACAAATCCCGCCTGTGACATTGGCCTGCGGTTATCCTGTTATTTCCGCGAAGATTGCATTATTCGAAACTCCCGCATAGATGGAACCTGGGGCGAAGAAGAGACCCAAATTCGGTTGGATGAGAACACCGCTCGGAATCCAATCGTATCCGGAGATTTTTTTATGGTCTACATACTGGCAACAGAGGAAAAATTTCACATTTCCATTAACAGCCGACCGTTCTGCACTTTCCCGTATCGTATACCACTGGAACTGATTCGAACGCTTGAAATCCGCGATCACATTCAAACGATAAAACAAATCGACCACCGATCGATTTTCCCAGTGCCATGGCCAGCCATACATGCGTCTGACTTTGGCAAGGCCTTCAGCAATGATATACCCATTCTATTCAGTCCGGGACACGTAGTTGTTATAACTGGGAGATGTTTCGACAATAAAAAGGGGCAATTCATCATTAAATTCATGGAGAGTGATAGCAAACGAGAAGAGTTGCATTTCAGTGCGCGCTTCGATCAGAAAGTCATCGTCAGGAATTCAATGAACAAGAACTTTGAGTAAGTCTATCAGTCTGTATGTTGTTACAGCTAAGAATAACTACAATTTCTCGTGCATTTTAGATTTGGCCACGAAGAACGTCATGGCGGTTTCCCGTTCACTTTCAATCAGCAATTCAATATCGCCATAGCGTTTACGGAACACGAATTCTTGATCGCCGTCGACGGACGACAATACTGCACTTTCGCGTTTAGAACTACGAATGTTTTGCAGAATTTGTGTGGCTTCAAGATCACTTGCATAAATGGCCTTAGGATGCATGTGACGCGAGTAGATCACGTGCAAATGGGTGATCCCTCTTGTACAGGATATGTGGCCTACTCGGGTCATGATTATGAAATTGCATAACGTGATTATAGAGGTGTCTGCGTAAATTCTTATTTCTTTTGTTTCAATAAATTTTGGACAAGCGCTGTGGAATTGGGAATGGACTTGTTGAATTTAAATACTAAGCAATATTGATCAGAGATTATTCATATGGAACAGAACCAGAACAGTAGCGTGTAAATTTCGCCAAGTACAAGTTAACTGCAGGTACTTGTATTTATGAAAACAAACTGTAGCAATTAGGTACTTACATTCCCAGGAGCAGTTATGTCATTGCAGAAGTAGCAGCCTAGCTCTGAGCCCGGAATACACCTCAGATCGTCAATATCCGCATATTTGGAGGCATCTGGTGTTCCCTTCAGGTTGCCGTGGCGCATAACCAGATAACTATCAAACCCTAGTGCAGCATTTACCACGATCTAAAGACAAGCAAGAACTTCATAATCAGAATTAAAAGCATTCAGTGTTAGGTCGAACCTTGTTGTATGTTGCGCCGAGCATCGTTGGCAGCCACCGGCTTTCTCTCGAGTCGGTAAGCAAAAACAGGACATCATTCTTTTTGACCAATGAAATGATAAACTCTAAATCGTCGACAACATTTTTTTTAATTGAATCCCCAATAGTATGACCCGGCATGGGAATTTGCATGACAAAACCTTCTGTTACCTGAAAAATAGACAACAATGAGTTACGGCCAGATTGCTTGATATTCGAAGACACTCACAGCGTTTGGATTGATTTGCCGTAATCTTTCGGCGGCAATTGTGGCCTTTGAGATGTTGCCCTTAACAGCATCATCATGAGTGTAGAGATTCTGTCGAACAGGATTGGCAAAACTAACTTTCCCATTATCGATCAGGGTGATGTATTTGAATCCCCAACTCTGAAATGAACAGGCAATTTACATAAGTGTGCTTGTGCGAGGCGATGGTAGCTAACCAAAAGGTTTCTAGCAACGCCACAGCCGAGAGTTCCTGCTCCAAAAAGCAGACATTTCGTCTCCGCCATCTTCTCTAGATTCAAATCAGGTATAAGTCTCCACTTCATCAGCTTGAGGTTCAAATTTACAGAGTTTTCGGCTAACCTGTGAGGAGAGGCTTTTAAAAGAATACACTTTAGGCAGTGAGCAACTTACTTTGCTGGATCCATGCTGTCCCTCATGGACACCATTCGGGGTCCCATTTTGTGGTTCTTATTTCGTTCCCAGCCAACAAATTGCATCTGATCGCTACTGCCATTATCCGCTGGTAGGTGCACATTCCACAGAAGGCTGCTGCCATACGACGCCTCTGAGCTGTACCTTACTCCAAGGAAGTTCAAATCCTTTCCACCCAAAGTCGGGCTAAAATGAGACCATTTCCATCTAATGCCTTATATGCAAAGTTTTAATACCTACCACATGAGGTGCAAAAATGAAGCGAAAGTTCTCATAATCCATGACGGGCTGTCATGTGTACTTGGATCAGCAAAACAGAAATACAGCTCCTCAAGGTTTTCATTTTTGAAATTTGACTCCGGGCTGTTTACATCAATGAGGTCTTTTAAAGCGTAGTGTCTGTCTCCTACGGAACGCTTCAAAATGAAAAAGCTCCGATCTGAATCGGGAATGGAAGCGAATATTTCCGAAAAAGGCTCTAGTTCAGGCAGATTTGTCAGTGATATCGGCTTCGTATCGGGTTGAACTTGCAATGGCGGCTTCAAAGGACACGGAAATGCAAACCAATAGTAGTAGTTGTGGGTTTTAAGGTCCTAAAGCAAAAATAAACTAAAGTCAAAGTTTCATAACTCGGGATATCGAACCTACAGCAAATGACAATATAATAAACCGCGACAGCAGCCTTGGATCTTCCAGCACCTTTCCCGATCTGACATCATTCATGAATTTGGTTCCTTCAGCTTGCAGCAAGTCATTCTTATTGCATTCTTTAAAGTCTTCGATTGTGTTCTTGTTGTAGAGAGTCCCAATCGACGTGTGACAATTTTTTGGTGGATTGAATGACCTTAAAGGGCGATAATTTATTGGAAATGAAATGTTTAAAAAGATCTGTTTACTTACGCGTTGAAAGAACTATAATCTACTTCTAACAAGCATGACTTTGAGTTGAAATTCGTGTAATATCCAAATACGGGCCTCGCCGCATCTGATAAGCGGTCGATTTCGATTTTTATTTCAGATAATTTATGCCAAAACGTTGGACTAACAAATGAACTTAGTGGTATAAATTGGAGGACGTCTTTATCTTCGTTTGCTGACATCGCTATTGTTCAAAATCAAGGTGTACAGCCTAGCCTCTTGTTAATATAGAGATAATCTGTTTATTTTTAACTTTTTATTGTTTATAAAGCAAAATGTCTTTTCCTTTGTTTATAGTTAAAATCTTTTGTAGACAGAAAAAAAATCACAAGTGGATCAAAACAAGTCGTATCAGCTGTTTTATGTGACTGTTCATTCTAGAGATGTGCTGTACTGAGTACATTTTTCACAATCGTGGTTTACATGGTGGATCAACTGTGAAAAAGTGATAGGTATTAAAAGACCGAGTAAATAAGAAAAGAATACGTAGAACTTTATTTAACAGATTACAGAGTTTTTGTGGCATGGCCTGTTGATGGATTACATGTTACAATTAACTTTGTACGAATACACAGTACATTTCTTCTGCAAAAGTTGCATTCATATTGAATATTTAGAGAAAATAAATAGACTCGTCTAAGCACGCGTTCAAAAAGCCTTCGAAAAGTCAGCTGAAAACGCGTTCAGGAACAGTTCGAAAAACGACACCCAAAACCAAAGATAATAGAATACAGAGATATATAACTTTCCAGTGGAAAGGCGGTTGCCTACAAGCTGTTTTCCCGAAAAATTCATGAAGTCACACGCATATTATGCTCATTTCTTTTCTAGGATATGTGAGTTCATGAATTGGACTTTAGTGCAAGAATTCGCTACTCGGAAATGTGTATTTTTTTATTTTAATCGAAGCCTTAACCAAACAAGTTCAATATGAAACACAAAACAATTGATGCGCATAAAAGCAAAAGGAATGGTGGCCAGCCATTAGCAACATGCTTTTCCTTAAGTCATAGGTATTCAGAGACAGGTATTGAAATTACAAAAACAACAATGTAAACAAATGTATTTCGGAGGGATAGACGTACGAAAGATATCCATCCAATTTCCAATTTTTCTCTTTTATTCATTCATCTCTGCCCAAAACAAATCCAATTCCAATATGGAGATGCAAAAACATTGCTTACCGTCGCATTTGTGCTTTCCAGTAAAGATTTCCGCTTTGATAAAATTAGTCCATAATTTTCTTACAATGACCAGGTGCACTCACTTTTAGAAGAATGGTTCAATTCAATTCATATGGTTCAAATTTCAAATTTCATATAGAGGATAAAAAATGTCTTCATATATACAACAAAGCAAATCAAAATATTGTGCCTAAGAGTTGGGCATTTCAGACTGTGATTTATGATATCAAATTTCTAAAACCCAATCGCATGCACAAACTGCATTCATTTTTGTTTATATTATTTTATAAATAAATATAGGCGAAGGGAAGTAGTTAAGAACCACTTTCACCACCTTAAACACAACATATTCGCTTTATTTTTTTTTTTGGAAGATGCAATGCTGTCTGTAATTTGTTTTCCCAATATCTTGTGTACAAGCCAGGTCAGCATAGTGGTAGAATTTCTACCACTGCGCGAACTCTAGTTATTATAAATATCATTCGGCCACTAAAATGAATACCCTATACAGAACACCGGACGCCTGGTCACACTAATAGGGATCGTGCATTAAAATACTACAAATCACAGACACGTTTCATTTTTCTGTAACTGTTATACTAGATTATTCACCAACCCGGTTTGAGCCTGAATGAGTGCACCCAGGGTACTGTTTCTATTGTTTCTCCTTTCCAATTCGCAGTAATTTTTTCGTCACAACATTGTGCCAAATACATCAACAAGTCTTACCTCTATCGGACGGTTGAAAATCTCGCGCTTCAAAGGTTGACCACATTCCTTAATTGTGGGCAAAATGAGAGAATAAACCCTTAGCGGTAAACAAATGATGAGAGTGAATTCATATTAAGTTGCGTAACCAAACCAATAAAATTGATTCAATAAAAGATTCAAGGTGCTTGAGATTTAAACGTTGATCGTCCTTTTTTAATTTTCATTCAAATTATTTTTTGGTTTAGTTTTCAGCATCCCATTTATCTTACGTGATAAGTTCATTCGGTATTATGCATAGTTTTATGGGACGAAAATGGATTTAGGCTTAGTAAATGGTACAAACATGTACAGTTATGTTTACGAGCCAACTTTACTGATAGTACGAATATGGTGGCATAAAATTAGTTGTTGAGCTGCCATCGAAATACCTTGCAACCTCCTTGTACTTGCATCCTTGTATAACGCTTACGGTCCACTTCTGTGCAATGAAATGAGCTGCAGAGAATGTTGCTGTCTCCTGCCCTAAGAAAAAAAAACAGAAACACAATCATAAGATCAACAAAAACGATTATACGCGAAAATTAAACAATTGTTTTGGAATTTTCACAGTGAAACTATTTATTAAAACTGTTATTAAAAATATGTACCAACAAAGAGTTTCTACATTGAATACCCAAGCCATAAATTTTTAATTCTGAACCTAAAATCAAAGTCAGTGTCTTACAAAAAAAAAAGTGACTTTTGGCAGAATGCTTACAGGCCGTAGAAATGATCGAAGTGATGAATGAAAAGCATTAGGTAGACAAATTGATTGCAAATGGCTTGGTACATTGGCACATCAATTACGAACAGATTCAACTGAAATATATTATATACATATTTTATTTGAAATGTATAAGTAAAAGGCGTACGACTTCAAATTTATATCAACCAAATTGCAAGGAATTTTTGTCTATTTTTTCCATGATTTACATTTTCGTTCGTGTTCTGCTTTAATTCACCATTTTTATGTGCATTGTTTATGCCATAGGCGATAAGCTAACCATAGTTGACATAAACCCGACCATTGCATGATTACACGTTAAATTTCTTTTATAAATAAGAAAGAAATATGTTGCATTTTCAAGGGTTTAAAAATGTCATATAAAGTAGTTTCTTGTTGGGCACCATCTCATGTGGTATTCAATTGGGTACTCTCAGCACTTTTTTTGCTCTATGTTACTTTGTATGTTCTATCGGTACGAAAAAAAACACATTTTTTTCCATTTTTAGAGCACTTTTGCGAATCTGGATTTTTTCTCAGAGTTGCTCCAGATTTAGCAGTACAAGTGCGTTTGAGTTTGATAACTTGTGGAGTTTTTTTTACGTTTTCGTGAAATGTTTCTTCTGCAAAGAGAGCCATTGCGTCGGGTGAAACTTTTTTTTGTTAATTTTATGTACAAATGTTTAGAAAGGGCGCATATTTTGGGTATTTAACCAATGAAAACGCCTAGAAGATAAATAAAAAAAAGAGCAAGAGTGACGTTTTAATGTAGATATTATTATCTAACTATCGATCGTTAAGAAACCTAACCCACTGCTGTAAGATGAGCCTACGATTTTGAACGTATAACTTTATACCAACTTCAAGTCCGTGTTCTTAAAACAAGTGTAATTATTCACTTTATTATCCGTGTACAGGGATACGATGTACGGCTGCATTATAATACTTTTTTTCTATTAAAATAGACGACTTATTGAATAAATATTGATTCCAAACAATTTGATTAAGAACTGTATTTGTTTTAAATGCATTTTGATACTCTATGAATGATTTGAATAGAGCACGGATATTTTGTATACACGGATAATAAAATACAGGAGTGCACGGATAATTAAGTACACGAATGCACGTGTATTTTAATATCCGTGTAATTCTAATTACACGGGCTCGAATCCGGATTCATGAATAATTAAATGTGTAGGTAGGTATCCGTGTAGGTAATAGATAGAGAGCTCTAGCTCTACCTAAGGCCTATTAACAATAAAAACAACCGCGCCGATTATCATTGTTGTATTTCGTGTCACCGAACAACCCCCATATTCATTTTCCATTCCGTTCCGTACATTGCCAAAATTCATTTCGCAGAAAAGTCAAAACAGCTGTTCCCCACCAGGCAAAAACTGACGAAGGAAAAAAATATTTTGATAATTTTCCACCTCAGATTAAAATACAAAATCAAATTCACAATTATTAAAAAGTGTAATCAAATAATTAGAAAGAAAGCAAATTTCCTAATAACTAGCCAAATAATCGAGAGACAAAGTCTTGAAATAGAGTTCGAGTGCAACAATGAAATTATGTCTAATACGATTTTAAGAACCCTAAATAGATTCAGTGCTGGTTTGGATAAGAAACAGCTTTTGACCTCACAAATAAATCTGCTGTCCACGTCCAGTGTGGCGTTGTACTCACGACGAAGTGATTCAAAAGACCTCGAAAGTGCATTCAAGGTGGTAAAGAGCAAAGCTCGCGTTGAAGGTTGGTTGCTCCACTAGCAGTATTCTGCTAAATTTGACAAAAATCTGCTTATGATGCAATAATTGCGATTATCTTGTGCTTATCACTCTGTTAGAGAACGGCGACTTTTTAGGTGGTGAATGTGGCCCCAACTGGGAACTGCTCGCACCCAGAGGCAATAGGTTTTATTTTCCAAATTCAGTGGGACCTGCGTGGCAGAGCGCTGCAACTACAATACCAATCGAAGTCCCGCTAGAAAATTTAGTCGACTTTGACGGAAAGGTGAGTAAATGTTTGCTTCCAGTGTTGTTACTATTTTTAGATGCGACGCAGATTGTAATAGACCACAATGTTGACACTCGTGAGAACACTACTAAGTATTTTTTATTTAATTGCTTATGTTGTGCTATGCGCGACGGTTATGTAATATTTTTGTTTTTGTTTTTGCTTTTAAATTGTAGGAGGACGCAAAGTTGCAATTTAGTGTTGCTGAATGTCCCTCATTGATAAAGAAAAGCCTACACGAACTATTCCCAGCACCTGAAGTAGTGTCAAGTGAGAAGCTCAGTTTAATGACCCTCAGATATGATGGAGATATTGAACAAGGAGCCAGTAAGGTGAGTTGTTTTGTTCGTTTTTATTTCCCTCCTTTTTTTGCATACTTGACTTTCCTTTCGGCTGGTTGCTAGCAGCGAAGGCCAGTGGTTTTATAAGCAGGGAGCAAATCGCAAGCAAAAGTTACATATTTATCTTATGTAGTATGTGCACTAAGTTGTGGGCTCCATTTAACGGTCGACACTTGAAATGCTTACGATAAATCCGTTCATGCTGCATGCTATTGAGTAAACAAGTTCTTTGAAGACTTATTTAATTAATTGTTTGCTTCTGCGGTGCGTCATGCATTTGCACCATCTGTTTAGATGTCATATTTCCGATGGCTCCGGTGCCGGTCGCTGCTTTGGTCCTTTAAAGATCGTAACAATTTCAGTTATCACGAGTGGGTTTGCGGTCGGCTCTAAACTCAATAACGATCAAAGTTTGACACTTTCTGTTATTCTCAGCAATGTTTTCAAATGTCGCGCATGTGAACTAAGCGTGGTATTTTGACCTTAATCGCTGCTAGCTAACCGACAATGTTCTCGTGCTAAAAGCTATCCATTGCCCTTAAAAGTTCAGTTCGGCAAAAGGTATAGAAAATTATTTTGAGCCCAAATGTCGAAACGATTCTAAATTGGAAACCTACCTTTCATTTATCCACAAACCGGTATATTTGTATTTGGTCTCTACGGTGCTTTGGAGCACAAGTTATGATTATGAATACATAGTTGCATGGTTAATTTACGACTGTCTCCCCCGCATATGTACTTAATAGTTTTCTTTTCTCCATTTCAGTTTGTTCTCGCTGCCAGAGAGATAACGTCCCGCCTTCGATTACACGGCTATTGGGCCGATTTTATGAATCCATTCAGCGGCAAGCCATTCTACTCGTGGGCGAATGGAAAGAATCTGTATAAAATAGACGACCGTTTTCGTGGCATCGGCATGAAGCTCATCTCACAAAACAACTGTATTATAATTAGTTCGGACAAAGACAGCGCATTCTCTGGAGCGATCTACTCGAATGCACCGTCCAATTTTGATTTATTAAAGTCACTGATCGACGAACAAGCTTAGGCTAGAACTCTATAACACTCTTCCTACATCTAGAGCTATACATCCCTACAAGCTAGATAAACATATTTCGTTCAATTGAGATTGAATGTGAAATCCTATATAAAATATATATGTTTCGAAATTATACTTTGTGATTATAAAACGTTGCTGCTGCAATTGAAATAAATTGATGTGTACAGATCGATAAGCGTGTGGTTGGTGCTATTTTGCTGGTGTCTCTACGGACGACAGCTTGGCACAGTGGCGTTCGATTTCTTTTAGTTTATTGATCAGCGATTGGAGCTCTTCTGTGTTGCAGACAAACTCAACAATTGTCTCGCGTTCGCCGGTCTTTTCTCGATAATTGCCTAGATTCACATGGAATGTGAGCTCACCCGAACTGCAGTCAGACATGGCAGACTTGACGTCACAGACGATTTTCCAGTCAATGTCAGTGATGTGCGGGAACGCGTGGCCGGTTCGTAGGAGTCTCATGAGAAATTCGTTGCGATTGGCTTCGTACGCTTTGGCGAGTTCTTCGATGATAGTTGCATTAACTGAATGTTGCTCGAGGAAGTTGCGTAGCTTAGTGCCATCGTAGCCGTGCTTGGTTGAGAGAAACAGCAGGGTGGCAACGGCGAATTCACTTTGTTTTGCATAGTCTGCATTGGATGCGTAAATCTCTGGATTGGGAGGCACATCTGAAGATGAAATTGGTGGATAACTATGCTGATGAGATTTAAAGAGTGCTTACTTGCGTCGGCGTAGAGAGATAGTTTGACGGTGCTAGCGATCAGTTTTCGGCTAATTTCGATGTTTATCGTTGACCCGAGATGTCTCAGGCCCTCGATTGCTAGTTTTGAAAGTTCTAAAGTCATTATTTCACCGAAGTTTTAAACAATTTGTGAATGCAGTTGAAAACACGAATTTTATTTGTACAGCTGATTTTTGATATGACATATTTCATCCATGACATAACTGTTATACGTAAATTACATGGGTTTGTTCAGGATGTAGACACAAGAGGAGGTAGTAAGGAAAAAATTTGGCGTTTATTAAGTTTTATTACCCTATTCGCTTCAACCGACTTCGAAAACGCATCAAAAGGGGTTTTCGTAAAAATGACGAATTTAAGCTCAGCGCGGCCAGGTAGAATAAGAGCAGTTCTATATCGAGTACCTTGCAAATCTCTCAACAATTTAAGAATTTGTCAGGACTTCACCAAGTTTTGTTTTGTTGTATCATGTATTTATAAAACTTTAATTGAGCTGACTAGCTTATCAACAGTTTTATCATATATAATAATAACAAAAGGTTCGAAGAAATTTGGTTAAATTTCCCATTTATTCAGATTAAGTGATAAAAATTTCTACGGATATCGAAATTCGTAGCAACCACTGCGCCTCTTTCCCCGTTCGAATAAAATGTATTTATTGAAGGAAGGTTTATGATTTTATAATCTGGTAACTATAACCCCGTTGTATTTAACACCATTGATTTCAGAGCGATCTTAAAAACATTGCCAATCAAATTGTATTCTGTTTGGTACTTAACGAATTTCGCAGATCAAACTTATCGTATAACAGTAACAAACAGCTGTGTCCATCGACTGTCAAATATGTAAAATACTTATTTTTTTGTTTTATTTCAATTTGCACTTATTTGTTGATAACAAAACCCAGCGGATTTAATGCGAAAATTCAATTTATTGTAAAAGTGCAAACATATCCCACATCATGGATCAACCCGACGATCATTTTCGTTACATCTATAGTTCATCGCTAAACGAACGTATACAAATTAAAATGTAAGTACTCAACCTTCGTAGAAAAATGGTAAATTGCCCGAATGTTGTCATGTTTTCCCATTTCTCTTTCTATGCTACAAAAAGTGGGACGTTAGAGGGTAAAAAACAAAAACCCGACTACGAGAAACTTCTGGAAAATAGAATTTTGGCCTTTTCCGGACTGTATTCAGAATCATGTCCACCATTTCAGGTGCGTCTTCAAGTGTTCAACAAGGGCAAGCCATACTGTCTGCCTGTGACAACATCGTACAAAGCCTTTACCAAACGCTGGAGCTGGAACGAATGGATATCGTTGCCGATGCTTTTCTCTGATTTGCCAAGAACAGCAATTTTGGTGTTGACTATTTTGGATTGCGCTGGCGCTGGTGAAACATCGATCATTGGTGGTACTTCAATATCGTTGTTTGGCAAAAACGGCATGTTTCGGCAGGGTATGTACGATTTACGTGTTTGGCTGGACGTCGAGGGTGATGGTAATTATCCATCAAGAACCCCCGGCAAAGGCAAGGAGTCAAGTAAATCCCAAATGCAACGATTGGGTAAGCTAGCAAAGATGCATCGCAATGGCCACTTGCAGAAAGTCGATTGGCTCGATCGGCTCACTTTTCGCGAGATTGAGTTGATAAACGAACGAGAGAAACGCTTGTCCAATTACATATACTTAATGATTGAGTTTCCAACAGTCACTGTGGATGACTTCAATGTGAGTTATAGCCTGTCGTTATCTGGAGAAAGTTTTATGTTGTGTTGTTATTTTTTCTTCTCTTTGCAGTACTCAATTGTGTACTTCGAGCCAGAGGGTGACAAAATAAATAAAATCATATCCAAGCCCAAGCTGGTGACTGTTCCCGATTCGGAGATACTACAGGTTGGTGGAATATAGTTTGTAATATACTATAAATAATGAAAAGCACAATAAGGATAGGGATCCTTTTTACCGTTGGTTAATTAATTAGAAAAGCTGTGCGATCTGAAAGCTCTTTTGTCTGAACTGCAGAACACAGCTCAACGTGGGTCGTAAGACCTCTTTTAGAGCCCCACTGTACTGTGCATTATTGCGAACTACAGAAAGTCATTTCCCGCACCCTCTCTCTGCCAGTGCAATGTCACTGCCACCTGTAAAATGCATTCCCGCAGATTAAAACTGAAGTCTACTAATAGTTCCACACCTCCAACGGAATTATACAAAGTTTTACTGTTCACGGTTGTCTACACCACTCGGTTTCAATTTAAATATATCTCATTGCCTCAGTTGCATTTCAGCTGTTGGCCGTTCTACTTGCTTACCTGGTTATGCGTTCCAAAATCGATAGAACTGTGCTTTTGTTTCTACACACAGTTGGCGCTAAATCGCATTAGTGTCACATCTCTCATCCGTGCTTAGTAGTTATGCAGGGTTTTCCTTTGATGACCGACCCGTTGCTTATATGGTCCCCCTGTCGTTCTTCTTCTTTAAAATCAAACTCAAACTCAAATGGTCTCGTTTATGGTTGACCATAAAACAGTTGTTAACTCAGAAATGGTTTCACAAATGCAAGGTTCATATATTCGAAGACTATTGTCCATTGGCACATTGAAAGAATTGTATTTTGTTTGCAGGAGAACTTGGTGGAACGCAAACACCATCGGCTGGCACGTTCAGAGAGATCCCGCATATCGGATCGTGACGCTAAACCAACTGCAAGGTAAGTCTTTATCAATTTAAACACTGCAGAGCCACTAGTAACACATTCTTTTCCCGATAGCATTCGCGACCAATTGCACACAATCGTCTATCGTTATCCCCCAACATGTGTGCTCAGCAGCGAAGAGCAGGATCTCCTTTGGAAGTTCCGTTTCTACTTGAGTTCACACAAGAAGGCTTTAACAAAATTCCTAAAATGTATCAATTGGCAAACGCCTGCCGAAGTGTTGCAGGCGTTAAGTCTGCTTGCCAAATGGACACCGATGGACGTGGAAGACGCACTCGAGCTGCTGAGCCCCTCTTTCTCTCATCCGGATGTCCGAAAGTATGCTATAACCCGCCTAATGCAAGCACCCGATGAGGATCTTCTGCTATACCTACTGCAACTTGTGCAAGCGCTCAAGTACGAGAATTTCAATGACATCATAGAATCCTACAAGAGAATCGCCCCCGACAGAGATATCGTCAAGTCTCTTGACGATAATGTGTTCGATCAAAGTTCAGCCTCGGATGTTAGTATGAATGTAAGCACTAAGCAACAACCGCAGCAACAGCAGTCAGTCATACAGAAGAAGAGCTCTGTGCAAGTAGAAGTGTCACAGCGTTCTCTGCCCATGGCGATATCTGTGAACTCAGGCGATGAAGATAATGCAGCGACTAGTGCTTCGATTGCTTCTGTCACATCCGATGCCTCGAATACGCTGATGAGTGACAACAGCGCAGCTGGACCCAGTGATTTGTCGACATTCCTTATTCAGAGAGCCTGCAAGAACCCGACCCTGGCCAATTACTTTTATTGGTACCTATCGATTGAGGTGGAAGATCAGGAATCGATAAGGAAACAGGACGAACGAGTGCATAACATGTATGCGATGGTTTTGAAAATGTTCCTAAAAGTCCTCGAAAATGGTGAGCTCAACAAGGTGTATGTGGGCTTTGAGGGTTAATGGCGTCTTTTGTTTATCTTTCAGGTAATATTCAGCTGAAGCATATTCACAGTAATCTTAAAAAGCAACAACGCTTCATAGACGAGCTGGTTAAGCTGGTCAAAATGGTTGCCAAAGAGCCAGGCAACCGAAACAAGAAAACCGAGAAATTTAAGCATCTCTTAGCGGAATCGGATGCATTTAAGATTAATTTTACGAACTTCGAACCGATTCCATTCCCGCTGGATCCGGATATATATATTAAAAAGGTTCTGCCGAATGATACGTCGCTTTTTAAGAGTGCACTCATGCCAGCCAAGTAAGTACATTACAAACCAGTGGTTCGTTTGCTGATAGAAGTAGCAACGTGTCTGGCGTCGCGCCAATTAGTAGCTTCCAACACAAATTTTCTGAACCTAGTTTTAGTCCTTAAACGGCTTACTCCTTTTGTTTTCCGATTAACAGGCTCACATTTGTGACCTCGATTGCATCGCACGAGTATGTTGCGATTTTCAAGCATGGCGACGATCTTCGGCAAGATCAACTTATTCTTCAAATGATAACGCTGATGGACAAACTTCTGCGCAGAGAGAATCTCGACCTTAAACTTACTCCCTACAAAGTTCTGGCGACCAGTTCCAAGCACGGTTTCCTGCAATACATCGATTCGTACACAGTCGCCGATGTCCTTGCCAAAGAGGGTAGCATTCACAATTTCTTCAGAAAGCACAATCCATGCGAAACAGGACCATACGGCATCACCGCTGAAACAATGGATACATACATCAAAAGCTGTGCTGGATATTGCGTCATAACATACCTCTTAGGTGAGTTCCACTTCCGTTTCTTCTCATTCCATAGTTGTGATACATGATTTCGTTTCTTTCGATCAACAAGGGGTCGGTGATCGTCATTTGGATAACTTGCTTCTAACGACCAATGGCAAACTTTTCCACATCGATTTCGGATACATTCTCGGACGCGATCCAAAACCAATGCCGCCACCAATGAAACTCAGCAAAGAAATGGTCGAAGCGATGGGTGGTGTTACTTCCGAGCATCATCATGAATTTCGCAAACAATGCTATACTGCCTATTTGCACTTGCGGCGGCATGCCAATGTCATGTTGAATTTATTCTCATTGATGGTGGATGCTTCAGTGCCAGATATAGCACTCGAGCCGGACAAGGCGGTAAAGAAAGTCGAAGAAAATCTGCAGCTTGGACTGACTGATGAGGAGGCGGTTCAGCATTTACAAGCCCTGCTGGATGTTTCCATAACGGCGGTGATGCCAGCGCTAGTTGAACAAATACATAAACTCGCACAGTATTGGCGAAAATAAAACGACGAATGAGTGGGTGCACTTGATGAGATGAGACAGATGTTGCATGTGTGCGAGCTCTACAAGACAATTTATTAGTAATAATTAAACTGTATTACATTTAGAATCATATCTACTATTTTCGTAACAGCTTCTCAGAATAATTTAAAGAGATTCGCTTTAGACTAGTAGTTCTTTAAGTCATCTATAAAAATACACTTTTTATTTGTTGCTATAATATGTTAAAAATGCGAAATAAAAGCCTCAATTAAGTCAAAAGCGGAGTATATTACTTAAGACAGGTACGTAAGAATCAACGATAACGGTAACGGTAACAGGCACTAAAACTGACTTAATCTGAAGTTCTATTTCAATTTTTTCATTGTTCACAGGCAGCGACAAAAATCCGCTAAAACGGACATCAAGGTTATGAAAGTGGCCACCAATGAACACGACACGTCACAATTTATTCAGCCTCGCAATTCTGCCGTTCTAAACTTGATGCAAGCGCCTAAGCTGAAAAAGACAGAATTGCGAGACACGTGTCGTTTTCCATTGGTTTCACTCGGGGATCCACTCATTCTGAAATCCAATGGAACAACAAAACTGCTTCTAAAAGAATCTGCAAAAGTATTGGTGAAATGCCAAAAAATAATCTACGGCTGCTTTCAACTGACTTGTATAAAATACATAAATTACACTTGTGTGAGTGCTTCTTGAGTGGATTCTGACTTCAAATCGAGAAGCGAAATTCTCTCCTCAGAATCACCAGAAGAGTATTTTTTGTGCCAATGGAACGGTTTCAGGAGTGATTTTTCGATTCCGGACTCTTCCGGACGCTTCTTTTTGCCCAATGGAAAACGACAACAGTTTTTCGAGTTCCTCTATCTTCGCAATAACAGTTTTGGAAAAAGTCACAGCCACATTTGCAGCGTTTTTACAAATTGCTACTGAGGCTTTACAAAAAAAAAAAAACATTTCTGGTTTTTCTATCGAATATCGATAAGCAGAACAAGTATCGGTTTTTTTAAAAAGTTGGACGTTTTTGTTTCACTCACAAGTATATGCATGATGTTATAAAGGACAGAAGCAGTTCATCCAACAAAATTAGATTTTAAGGCGTCGTTTATATATATCGGATGAACCATTACCTTTCATTTAAATTATGAAAATTATTCGTGTTTTCAAATTTAACCATCAATTCAATTTAAAAAAGTCACAGCAAATCATTTGAATACAATCACATTCATCGAGGTGATGAACAATGAATCGCATGAACTCTTTCTTATTATTGTTCCATTTCCATAATCCCAGCGGGCTAATTGTCAAAAAAATGAAACATCGTTTCGTGCCTATCTAGATGTCACTTTTCAGTCAAGCAAATTGTCGAAAAGTAAATAATTAGCGCAAATTTTATGTTTGTTCTCCGGGTAAAAGTATATTCTGTAAGAAAACGCATAAAGTAATCGCACCAAATAACTTCGGGGCGCCTTAGAAGCATACAAGTCTAAGCTCAAAGTGTTCAATGTGATTTTTGTTAGCATCCTTAGTGAAATTTATATGCATCTCTTCGCACAAAGCACTTTTTTTTTGTTAGTTCATCCCTCTTGCTTGTTGTTTCCTAATCACTGATGCAAAAAGAAATTCCACTGCCTTCATCTTATTTGCTAATTTGTTCTTGAAATTTGTGCTGACGAATAAAGTTCGTGGTGCTGGTGCGAGGCAAGAAAATTCCAATTTTACACGGTTGATACGACACATTTACCTACCGACTTTTGGCAATGTATTCGCGTAGAATTTAAGTAAATGCCGCAAACCTCCTGATCTTCAGTATACCGCAGCCGCAGTAACTATTAAAGAATTTCCAAAATTGAGTAGTGAGTATAGGCCAGAAAGTGTAACATTAAACTTATCCATTTCACGGTGATAAATCAAACACGCGAGTGTGCATAAATAAAATCGAAAACGGATACTTCATCGGGGAATTCAATCTCGGGCGAAACTAGGACATGTAAAGGATCTTTCAAGAAAAGAGGGTAAGTCATATTGCGCTGCTGATGTACCCTTTGCCACTCTTGTGTTTTCCACAAACGACAACGTTTGTATTTGTAGGACACAGGTCAGTGGGATGGGATGACCCCCTTTTGTGTGTCACCTTGTAAGTTACTATGGTGGTGGGAGAATCGGTTGGCGTGTTAACTGGATGCAGTGCCTCATACTGCAGATATCCTATTTGAATATTATGCACGAAATCATATTGGGAAGAAACATTTAAAACAAATATTGAGTACAGGCGAGATAACTACATCTTGGAGTTGATTATCAGCTGTGGCACATTTTGGGCAGTGAGGTCACCGATAACACTGAAAGCGATTTGTGCGCGGTGACTTGTGACAATGCAGTGTTTATTTACAAAACCATTTGAATATACAAGTGAATAGTTTTCTTTTTTGTCCAGCGTTTCTTATCAAATAACGAAGTATACACTCGCCAGTGCAGAGGTTACCCGAAAACTCAGCGGCTTATCAAAAGAGGGAATGGTCCTAACAATCTTGGAGTTATTATTAGATATTTCGTATATCTACATAACTTCAGTTGAATTTAGTTGATATTTGATGTTATTTAAGGGATAATTGCGCATTTTGTAAACTAGTTTGTTTTGAGACGCGCTTGCTTATAAGGTGTCTACGACGGATAACCACCAACACTGTGTCTTACATTTCTAACCAAAAATTCAGGTTGAGCATCAAATTACGGAGGTAAGTATGTATATTGTCTATCGAATAAGGAGTTGACATGCGTAGATCTTAGGATCACCTTCCTTCGTTTACTAACCAAAGGAAATATATTTGCTGCTGCATTATTGCCCCTTTGGTTGATTTCCGTACACGAGGAGGGAATATAGTGAGCTATGAATAGCTTGAGGTTGGGATGTACTTTCTGAGCAGAGTAAAACTCCGCGGTCAAAAGCCCGAATCTGAAACTCAATGGATTGGGCTACCTGAAGGGATGTGTGCAATCACGAAGTATGATTTTGAATTTGTAAAGTAAAGTAGACGAATCCTTGAGTGGTATAAAGTAGTATCAAATGTTGGTTGTCTCGGCTTCTAGTTTGCAATTTACTAGTAGTTTCCACACACATCACCCAAAAGATTCGAACATAAACTGTCACTTCCACTTGGAGTAAATACGTAGTGTGAGTCTCAAAAATGTAAGGTAGGATGTGATTTTTGTAACTGTGTGCTGAAAAGATTCTACTTTCCTTTCCTTTGCTGAGAATGATTCTCAAAAAAGCACGCCTAATGTATGTTTATAAGATTGTCAAGTCAAGCTCGGTTGGGCTCTAGATTCTCATTTCATTCCATCCATGTGTTCATGACTTGAACGGAACACATAACACTGCCCGGGCTTTCGTTTCCGATTGTGGTGTCGTTAAGCCTGCTGTGCATGTAGAAAAGATGCTCTTTCGCTATTTTATGTTGATGTTGATGTGTATCGAACCGGATCATGTTTCTTGCGAAGCCTGTTAAGTTGAACTTCTCAATTCAGTGATACGATTATTCTATTGCTTGAACCAAGGCATTTTCTTTTATAGCGGTTTCATGATCTCTATTAAAATAGTCGGTGTTGCTTTCATCGCACCAGCAACCCCAATACCCACGATGATTTGCTTGTGCTTTTAGTGGCTGATTAACTCAATTTGAACACAGTAAATTTTATAGTGCTAAGTTTACCATTTTTGTACTAATTTTTATTTTCTATAAAGATGGTTGATGGTTCGATTAAACAATTGAATATCAAGAAATCAGTTAGATTAAGTGCAACGAAATGATCAGTGCAGCGGCGCGGTACTAGATTCAATTTATCAAGAAGTTTACCAATGTTTCTGCACATCTTTTGTTAATGTACCAACAAGGAGAAGTAGACTCAATAGTCAATATATAACTCAATAGTCAATACGGAGTGGCCCAAAAGTTCCTCAAAATGGTTTCAGAATGGTTTTCTAAAATTTTCTTTTGCAACTACCCATGCCAACTGACCATTTCACGCTTCCTGTCAACTATATTTTTGAAATCATTTTGCAACGAGTCTACAGTTTGGTGTTCCGACTTATACAATTATATCTGTTGGCCAGATCCAATAATTTGCTTTTCAAAATACACAAAGCCATTCAAAAACGCCAAACTATCACGATCACGTACCAAAATCGAAGCATTCAGCGATTTTCGAATACTTAAAAGCTTCCTGTACGCCTTCCCTCGGACCATTTCCCAATCCGGTCGATTTATAGATGCAGAGGAATGCCGTGAGAATAGTGCCAATTTGTAGTGCCGCCGTTGCCACCTTTAAAGCAACAATTTTCCATCTTTATGCGTTCGTCTCAGCCAATAGGACGGGACGTACGCTGGCGCGTGCGAAATATGCCCTAGCAGGTGTAGTGTACACCCGTGACAGTCTAATTAAAATTAACACACAAAGCTATTTCTAAAATTAGAAACTGAGAACTGTCTACAAAACGTTTATAAATAACTCGGCAATTTGCTGCGAGTAAGATATGCTTTTTTTTTTTTGTTTTTTAGTTTCTCTCTTGTGTAACGTTTATAGAAAAAAAAAAGAAAAAGAAAGAAAACATCACATAAAAAGTAGTTCAAATAAATATGAGCAATCTAATCAACCCTCAGGTCTCCGACACAAATCGTCATTAGAAGGGCTTCCTTCAGCACTTGGCCATATCCAAGCATTTCGCAAGCAACTAACTTGAGTTGAAGCGTAGGCAGAACTATTGCCAACATAGTAGCACTTGGATGTGATTCAGCAGCTACGACTAGCGGCTTTTACTTACTCATTTGCTCATCAATTTCGCGAGTGTCCCGTTGTGTATCTACTATCTAGCACCATTTAGTCTCGAGACAGAGAGCAATTATAATAACACAAGTGCCTGAGGTGTGTCAGTAAACAGAGAGTATATTTCCTTTGCTGTGATCCGCCAAAGTTGTATATTCCCGTCATCGTCATCGTCGTCGTCGGTCGTTGAATGTCGTCTGTGGTATCGTTTGAGTTTTATTCGATATAATTAATCACTGTGTAGCCATGTGACATAATCGCCAGTTTCGTGTATTGTGCGACATTGAAAATTCGATTCAATTTCGATGCCGGCGAACAGTCGTTTCGCTAAAAGTGCATTTCTAACACAGAATAATGCAATAGAGTGAGATTACGTGAACAAGAACTGGCTGCGCTATTGTTGATGAAATGGCATCGTTTCGAAGGTGGGTTTAACTTGTTACTGTTACGATTGCCGGTAAATTTGAAGTTTTATTGCGTGTTCTAGAATGTGTCAGTTTTTTAACTATGCATTTGGAATAACGTTGCAACTTGATATACATATGTATCAGGTATATCTAACGCTCGCATCTATCCTGTATATCGCAGGATATATATTTTCCCACTAAAACCCTGTAATCCAATGCAGGCATCATTTAAACTCACAACTCGCTATCCAAGATTCCCAAATTTAAAAATGAGGTGCTTGGAATTTTTTAACTGGTTAAAAACACAACCAGAAATGCTTACCGTGTACCGTATACCATCTGCAAGTCGGCATTAGTTGTTTTTTTTTTCAATTCACTTAACATCGACTGTGGCTTGGAAAGCCTCTGAACGTTTTCCTGTAATAGCACCAATTGCTTTCAACTCGCGGTTCTGAGACATACTCAGTCTTGTGTCATAATAAAAAAGCCGCGGTTCTTTTTTTCGTGGAGTACAGCTCTCTAGACGCTCCCATCTTGGCCACCGGTCTTCAGCTTTTATGCTTTATAATGTTGAAGCCTCCTCAAGAGGTTAAGGGAAAAGCTTCTCAAAGATTTTTTTATTTCTTTTAGAGTCAGACATATACATAGGTAACTTGGCTAAAACCAGGAAGTTTGTGGTTCGAACGGCTATCATAGCGAACTAATCAAATTTATTCTTGAAGCGGACTTTGTTATATGCAACCCCTTAGAATATAGGTCAACATATTCGTTAAATTAACTTACCTTTGGCAACGTTTCACAACTTTCTTAACCAAAAACTTGCTGATTGTCCAACCTAAAAAAATTGTAAAATTTTAATGACCGCATTTTGTCATAAATTACTGTGAATGGCCGAGGTTGCTTTTTTCGGAATACGTATTCATTTTGAATGCCTGTGGGTCATCAGTATTGTCTTGCACAAATCAAAAAAGGAACCCGCCCAGCCTTTGCATGCACAACGAGTAAAAAAAAAACCGACAATGAAACACATTCATGTCCACCGTACATTTCACCTTTACCCAAATCTATTGCGTTTTACTTGTTTTATTCTTTTTCTTTCTTTCCACCTTAAAGCTGGTAACCAAATATGTGCCTCGAACAAAACGCCAACTGCCAATGACCCATATTATGCGAGTGCTATTGATTTTGGATTATTGCTACTTGTTGTGCTATGTATGTGTTTATATGGTGTATGTTTTGTTTGTCGTTGCGTATTTGACTGGCAATCCCTATAATACCTTTTGTCTGATTTATGATTCTCCGTCGACATGATGCATAACGTCGAATATGTGAAATTTGCAAACAAAAAAGCTGATCATTAAGAAGCACTTGACTTACTTAGCTGCGTCGCTTTGCTGGTTAATCTATTACCATATCTTCTGCGGTACAAAGACGCACCGTACATATGTTTATATTCAAATGCGCTTACAACGAATGAGCTCAGGGAGCGCCTACTCTTCATGGTTTGTGGACCTCTTGTCGTGAGTTGTTTAACCAAAACAAACTTTTAATCTTAATCTATTCATACTTCCGCTTTTTTTTGTTGTCTGGTTACAGAACTAAATGTTTAGGGTATTGTTATGTATTTGACCCCACCGACTGCATTTAGAAATAAACTTCGCGGCGAACAGAACAAAAATAACTTCTTTTTATCTGGAGATTTTTTTCCGGATGATCTCATTCAGGCGGTCAGGTATCAACAGGATATTCAAATAATACGTATACCTGTTTACTGCTGTTTCCTGGTGTGATACGAAAAAAAACCCACAAATACATAAAAAAAAAACAATTTCCAGAGGCACAAATAAACCAATGTGGGTTATCAGACGTGAATCACTTCGATTGCCCACTTGCGAATACGGCTCAGGTGAAATGCTACATTTCAGACATATCACACACCAATCGACGTGAAATGAGTCTTTACAAAGTACATATTTGCTGATTCACTGATTTTGTTTTGTAACGATCATTTTTCGATGCACTTAAATAACCTTAAAAAAAATGTTAAACCCTCTTGAGAATCTGAAAAGCTAAGCCAATTATGCCACCAATAGATGGCGAGTACAGTTCTACAGTTCAGATCCGAAATGCTGAATTAAGAAGAAGAAGACCAGTGAGATCTAACTGAGCCCCCGCGGTTTTGGTGAAACCTACATAAATTTACATACCGAGACCCGAGTTTCTTATCCTGATTGTCAAAATTGATGATGTAAAGGTCTACTTTTATTAGAGTCAATTGCGAATTAGCGATTAGTAAATCCATTTTCTATTTTCTATTTTGAGGTTAAGTTCGATTGAATTTGTTTTGTTCGCTTGTTTGTGGAACACGCCCTTATGTTGTGGATTGCCAATGCCAAGTACTTAATTGAACTTTCTTTCGCTAGCTGAGTGCCAGTCTTAATTAAGCTAGCGCATATAACTTGCTTTTGATTTGTTCATTTTCCTCAAACCAATTTTTGCAGCTTCAGAAACTTTTCGTTGGTAGCTCTACTTCTATCAGTGCCTGTACTATTGCTGCCAGCAACAGAAATGCCAATTTATAGTGGGGGAGAGTTTTTTTTGTTTGCATTTTTCTGCATCTGTCATCTGGCTGTTTGTTTCGCATCGTACTATTGTATATTGTGATGACCACGTATGAATAACAAAGGGAAAATGGAAAAAAAAGTTTTTAGCAGGCGAAGAGGAGAGTATATTATATTTCGTAAGAAATCACCAAATAATGTATAATGACCGTCACCCGATATTTTGCGACAGCGACATGTTTTTATGGGTTTGTTTCTTTTTCAGTTTTGTGTAGCTGAGCGAGCAACGTAAACAGAACCAGAATCAACTACAGAACGAAAAAACATTCTGTTCTGTTTCAGTTTCTGTTCTTTGTCACTTGGTGCCTTAAAGGCCGTAGTAAATATAATTAAAACATCGACAGCAACTTTGTCTATGGAAGAAACAAATGTATTGCCAAAAGTGGACTGCCAGTTTCCAGATTGTGTTTTTATTTTATTCCTGCCAAAGTAGAATACTGGTAAAAAAGAACATAGTTTTTTTTTTTAAATATTAGTTGTTTTTTTTAGTACGCATGATCTATAGGCAAAATAAAAACACGCCTATTAAGAAGGGACAACAGGGCTATTCTTGACAACCTGTAAAATGCTAAAAAAAATCACTTGAAATTATGCTCGTGTTGCAATCTCATATTCACATCTAATCTAAAAATGTCATTCTCTAAATAAATTTAAATTCATAAATGCCGAAACTTAAACAAATGTTAATTTTGTAAGGTACCTGGCAACGCTGCCGAAGCTGCGAAAATTGACAAATAAGTCATTGCAGCGTTTTCTGCATTTACATAAAAACATTACATTTGAGATTTAGGACTGAAACGATGTCGATGTTGTGTGATTCTGTGTTGTAATGGAAACGTTGAAGTATCTAGTTTAGTAAGTCTGACAGCTGGCTGACTTGATATTTCTCAGTTTTGATTGGCCTAAATCGGGCACATTCACAGATTTTTCAGTTGACGTTTGTGCAGGAGTAGCCGACGAATCTAGTCAATTTCATCACTGAGTAGTGAGTACTAAAAATTGTCATTTCGCGTATGTCGCTGACGTAGGAAAAGTGACGTTATGTTACCGACTTATCTAGTTTTCAATCTAGTCAACTTAAGATTACTAGATTTTTTAATATGCCAAATGCCTTTAAAAAGTTCGCTGTTCCTGTTTTTCACACTACACATTTGACAGTTCGTTGAGTAAAAAGGAGTAGATTTTCAGTCAAGTACAAAACGTTATGCTATCTCTATGCTGCTCATGTTTTAATTTTTCTTCATTTAAGAGAACGGCATTTAGTCAAATTGCGAAAGTAAGGGAACGGACCATATATCTTTATATAACATTTTTGCAAACACATTAGTGCAAAATAGTTTTACAAACAAAGTGTTTGACAAGCAGCAAATCTAAATCAAAAACTTACCAAAGTAGGAATAGGAACTTACCTTACAGGAATTTTTCGTTTCTCGTGATTTGCTGTGTGATTAGCGGGAATTTTGTTTATAAAATGTCAGTAAATATTTTGCATAAAAGTGCAAAGTGTGCAGTGTGTTTTTTTTTTCTTTTGCTTCGACTAGTAGCGACGCACATTCGAATACGTCAAGTTAGTGCGATGACGTTTTAATGCATTCACTGTTAGTGCGATGACATTTTAAGGACCATCACGCGCCATCGATGAGTTTGTCGTGGATACGGCCTACGGCGTTTCTGAAAATGAACTTTTAGTTGTGGCTACTTCGAGTCATGCCCAATAAAATCTTAAATGTTTGTCTAAAACACGTGTATATAATTTTATTTCATTCAACACTTGTATTTACATAATACAATCGCTTATTTTCGGTGTCCTACAAAGTGCTAGATATGTATGCTTTGTCCTTGTCAAATATTCGCAATAAAACGCAAAAACTAACTAACCCATTGCAACAAAAACAAAACAATTTTGAAAATTACTTAAAGCTCCCCACGTTGCTTATAAAACTTATACATAACCACTAGATTCTAGTTTTAAGGCCGCTTCATAAGTAGGTAGTCCAGTTTTATCGATAATTTTGCTCATATCCAAGCGAATGATTCCGTTGTCATTTATAGAGTCAAGATCGCGCCTCACATCGTCGGTGGCACGATGATTGTCACTTGCGAGTGCGTTGGCCGCCGTCGCCGATGAGCACGGTGCCGATGTAGATGCAGCGCCGGTGGTGGGCGTATTGTTGTCTCCTTCGACATTATTGTTGCTGTTGTTGTTGGTTGCATTTTCGAAATTAGCTGCGTCGACTGCTTGGAATGAACACACACTCCTACGATCATCAATTGCGAGCGCAAAGTGTGATTCGTGATCGTCAGCGTTATTATTGCGATCGTCAGTTATTGGACTCTGGAGTGGCATACAGTAGCACGCGTTCTTATCAGCAGTGTTCCCATTACTAACATCAACAGCTAAGACCACCTGATCTAGGCCACTGTCGCTCGACAGCGACATGGAGTCGTCGTGACGAAACTTCCCACACAGCGGGCATCCCCGATAGTATGGTTGATGTACGGGTCTCCCCTCGCGGGCAGTAGTACACAGCAAGGATTTTCTACCTAAGGCACTCATACAAAACCGTCCCGATGCGGCAGCAGGGACTACAGCAGCCACCCCCATATGATAGCGATTCTCTGCTTCGGCACGTTGCAACGAACAGCACGAGTGGGCACTGAGCCTTTTGTGCTGCATGCCCAGGAAGTAGTTCTCCCTAATGAACCTGGGAATCTCACCGGGGTTCGACGGCCCTGATACATCATTCATCGACCGATAATCCGGTGGCGGGGATATTCTGGTCGCCTGGCTGTTCTCCTGTGTGGCCACAACTGCATCGTAGGAGGGTGGCGGCTCGTGAGTCAACGCCGGAACGGCCAGCCCCTCCGAAGACTCCATGAAGAGGCCAGATGTCTCGTAGCACTGTAACGAATCGCCAAAAGATAAAGACTTTAATTGAGACATTAAGGAAATCAACTTGTGCAATGGTGTATGGCGGTGGAGGGGATACGGACAGGGACACCCTCTTTCAGGGCATAAATCACTTAATTAGTGGAGAGACGACATTCTTTTTAATTATGCAGCGGCGTGGTGACACATTCAGTTGGAGGAGGAGGGGACAACATACCAGATCTAGGTTCATCTCGCTCTCTGCAAGATTTTGGTTTTCAAATTAATTGCCGACCGAGTGAGCGATGACAACAACGACTTTACGAGATTTTCCACACCTGCTGAGAGGAGTCCTTCGTTTGTGACTGCTGCAGGCGTGCTATGAGTCACAAGGAGTTGACGCCGGAGAATGGTTACTATACATAAAGGATTTATCACAGTAGGGGTGGTTTCACCATTTCATTTTTGAATGTAAGGTTCATTTGCTGGGAACAATCTTGAATAAATATGCTTTTCAGGTTGTTAGGTTGATTTGTATCGCCCGCTTGACTTGGCGCAGTACCTTTATTTCGATTTTGTCAGGCAATTTGTTTGCTCAGCACATAGATTGATAGTTGGGCATACATTGATGACAGCGTAGAGATAACGATGCGCCTATGTGTGCGCGATTGAATTCGAATTTGAATTTGAAAGAGTGACATGGTTCGATATTTTTAGAGAAGAGGGACTTCGTAGCTATCTACCTGGAAGCTACTTACAAAGCGGAGTAGTCAATCATAATAGGATTGAGTGGACTTAAGAGAATTGAATAGGCCACCAACCCAGAGGAAAATGCACTTTGTGTGAACACCACGCGACCTTTTTTACAGGGTGAGAATTGTTTTAGCGAAAAATTTCACGATTTAGAAATTTTGTTTGTGAGAACATTCAACTGCAGCCTGAACGACACATCACACCAGCTTAAAATTTCGTTTCTGACTACCCTCGGTTCACATCTCGATGTGGTATCGGAATTGTTAATTTAGCTTTAAAATTAACAGTGCTTTTATAAAGTTTATACATTTTTTTTTTCGAGATTTATTTTTTAAATTGGCAACACTTTTTCAATCAATTTGACAGCAGCCAGCGAATTTGTGCTTACCCTATGTCAATGTAATGCTTGCAAATTGTGCAAATGTCGCCAAAAGCGAGACTGCTCTTGATCCTTATGTTCAGCGATCAAGCTGTTTCTTGGCTGAATAGAAATATAGTTTTTGATTTATTTTTTTCTTCATTAAATTTACAATAAATATTTTGTTAAAAATATTTAAAACATGGCTTTGCCGTCTGCTGGCGGATTGCTGCGTCCGTAAGAAAAATGGCCACATTTGAAATGAAAAACACCCGCCAGTCATTATTGAGACGCTGTTACGTCACTGTTTGGTGTGCTTAATGGGTTGGGGTAATTTTAGGTCCATATTCAAATATGATAAAAAAAAGTGATACTGTCCAAAATTGTATTGTCAATGCAGAGCACTATAGATCTGTAATTAAAGATTTTTTCTACCCAGTTAGAAACGTGGAGGAGCAGTAGATTCAATAAGATGGCGCAAAATGACACATAGCACGCGCCACATTTATTTTTTTAAAGGAAACTTTCGATAAGCGGTTAATTCCGCGCAATGAGCATGTGGATTGGCCTCTGTGGCGAATTAGCAGGCAACACCCACAACAACAGCAAGGTATCCACTACGGACTACGTCAACCATCTCATTTCCAGCTGTCACTTTACCTTTTCCGGTCTCTTCCTTTTTTGACAGCTACGACGAGTATACGGCTTTCAATTGTACACTTGTTTATAAAGTTAGAATTTTTAAATTCATTAAATAAAATAACTCTTGTAGTTTTAATCTTCTTTTAATGACTGCCTCCCATGTCGTGTGATCTTTGACCCTTGAATAATTTTCTTTTGAGGTAGGGGAGAGCGGGGATAGAAGTTACATATTCGACTAATTTTGATGCTGCTCATACGATTTTGCAAATGGTCCAGCCAAACCGGTTTTAAAACAGGCAGCAATATTTAAGCTGCAAAATTCACTAAAAAAGTCTCCTCAGAAGATGTCAAAATATTGCCTTTCTTTTAAAAAGGGGTTGTTGCAACTCAACCGTGCTACGGGGTAACTTGAAACATAGGCGGGGGTAGGTTATAACAATGATTAAAAAAAAGAACCTGTGTCATCTGTTCTTAAGAAAATTTATTAAAAAAAATTAAAAAACAAAATCAATAACCCTCCCTGTGTCCAGTCGGGTAAAAAGAGAGCAATCCATTTAAAAGTTTTGCGCAAGAAATTGGGCAGGTGCTCGATCTTTTTCATAAATAAAGGGTGATTTTTTAGCTGGTTTGGTTTTGGCAACACTGGTTTTGACAGCTGACGTGTGTTTAGTACCTTGTGTCACTGTCAAACAGCTTCAGTTTGGTTTGCAATTTAACCATGGATCGTCTTACAAATGAACAACGCTTGCAAATTATTGAATTTTACTATCAAAATTCGTGCTCGGTTCGAAATGTTCATCGCGCGCTGCTTCCATTTTATGATCGGCATTCTCGACCTTCTGAGCAGTCTATTCGGAAGATTGTGACCAAATTTCGCACCAAATTTACTTTGTTGGACATTAAACCACCAACACGTTTACGTACTGTGCGTAGTGAAGAAAATATTGCGGCCGTATCAGCTAGTGTGACAGAAGACCGCGAAATGTCGATTCGGCGCCGTTCCCAGCAGTTAGGCCTTTGTTACAGCACTACGTGGAAAATTTTGCGGAAGGATTTGGGCGTAAAGCCTTTTAAGATACAGCTGGTGCAAGAACTAAAGCCAGCCGACCTACCACAACGCCGAATTTTTGGTGAATGGGCTCTTGGAAAGCTGGCCGAGGATCCGCTTTTTTATCGAAAAATTGTGTTCAGCGATGAGGCTCATTTTTGGTTGAATGGGTACGTAAATAAGCAAAATTGCCGCATTTGGAGTGAAGATCAGCCAGAAGCATTGCAACAGCTACCAATGCATCCCGAAAAAGCCACTGTTTGGTGCGGTTTATGGGCCGGCGGCATTATTGGGCCATATTTCTTCAAAGATGATGCGAATCGCAGCGTTACTGTCAATGGTGAACGCTACCGAGCGATGATAACAAACTTTTTTTTGCCCGAAATGGAAGTTCTTGACTTGCATGATATGTGGTTTCAACAAGACGGTGCCACATGCCACACAGCACGCGAAACAATGGCGCAATTGCGAGGCGAGTTTGGTGAACAGTTAATTTCACGTTTCGGGCCGGTCAATTGGCCGCCTAGATCGTGCGATTTGACACCATTAGATTATTTTTTGTGGGGGTATGCCAAGGCTAATGTGTATAGGGACAAGCCCGCTTCGATTGACGCACTGGAAGCCAACATCCATGCATTCATTCGTGAGATACCGGCCGATATGTGTGAAAGAGTATGCCAAAATTGGACTCAGCGGATGGGCTACCTGAGACGCAGCCGCGGTCAACATTTGCATGAAATTATCTTTAAACATTAAATTGCAAGGTTCAAACTATCGATTCAAATAAATATTTCATTCATTTTTTCGAATTTTTTGTGTTTTTTTTTTAAAAAAAGTTCTAAACCTCTTAAAAAATCACCCTTTATAATAAGTCAATGCATACAACTATTTGGTTTTATGACTGCGATTTCGTCCTTGAAATTAAAGGTATCGTTCTTAGTTGCCAAATGACTAAATTGTTTGAATATTTTGCACTTCAAACGCAGTTCGCTAAAATCAGGGCTTGCTTCCAGAAAGTGGAATACGTGAAGTAAAGAAAATCACGACCGACTGAGCGACAAATTTTGATGTAGGCATTGTCATATAAATAAAGCGCGATGTCGTTGTGTGTGTAAGTGTGACTGCATTGCATAACCTCAATAAAATGCTATAAAAATCGTTCTCACCGTCGACGACGTCAACTCGCAGAAGGGACAGAATTTATAACGACCTTCAGTAACCATCCTCGTCACTGTGATATTCATTAAATTTTGTTTAATGACAAAATGTCAGACACGCACAGACAGTCCTCCAAGCAAAAAAAAAACATTATTTTGAATACACCGCAGGCAGTAATAATTAAGGATACCCCTCCTTTCTACCAATAAAATTAAAATCCACATACGTTTCTTTAAATAACTAAATTTATTACCCACTCACCTGCTCCACACTGTATATTTCCATGTTGGCGTCATTATCCATCCACCTTTGGCGGTATGCGGCCTCGGTACGCTTCTTGATATTACGGTGACAGCAGTAGCAAACGACACACAACACAGTTGTCACCACAGACAGCATAGCACTGCAAACACACAAAAGGCATAAAACATTTATTAGTAAAAGGTATTTTCAGCTAATAACCGACAGAACAAAAGGAATCTATAATCCACAGGACTCTTCACTGTGTCAGTGTATTGTGGGTGGGTATTTTAAGAACAATGAAACTAATAGCTCTATAAGGACGTGTTCCACTTATGCTTATTACGCACGTTTAAGCACGCCCGTCTATACTACGATGGGATGTGTACTCCATTGGTATCGCCAACCCTCTGTTTCGAACACAATAGACCACAGGTGTCTATGTTCGCATGAAGCGGCCGAGGACAAGGATCGTGAGGAATGGGCTTTCTGTTTTTAGCTTTTTTTGTTTCCTATATGTTCGGCTTCCTCCTTTCATGTGAAATGACAACATCTCCTCCTTATCCCATTAAAAACCTGTCTACCTTTTCTCATGCAAATTTCGAATACCTCATTCGCTTGATTGGCAATCGAATTGGTTTAAGGCGGATCGCAGGATATCGTTCTCATCGTTCTCATACGTACTTATGAGCAGCACAGGTGGTGTTAATGTTACCCAAAAGATTAGCATTTAATTAAATTCACGGTGACAGTTCGCCACTGTCAAAGTCGACGCAATCGTTGCGCAAATGAACTGCTGCCGCAATTGCCATGAAATTCGAAACCGAAATCATGGCTAATCAAAAGTGGATTACTTATTCGTCTTTCTGTCAGCCGCCTGCCTTGGTGTGGGTTCAAAATCGAAGGTTAGGGTATTTGTTGTGTGGATTTTGAGGTTAGCAGTCTCGTTCTTCGGCAGAAAGAAAAACAAAAATAATAATCAATAGATTGTGGTGGGGAGGGAGAAGGCCGTTAGTTCTCAGTTTGCGTGTTCGTTCCACAAAAGGGGGCTTCGTGTCTATATTTCGAAATTAAAATTATCCACATAAGGTGATTTACTCGAGGTAGCAATGGCGGTGCATCGCTATCTATATATATGTTGCTATGAGGTTATATTTGTAAAATATACTGATTCGATGTCGTGGACTCTCCTGTCTGTTTCTTCTAAAATGTGGAATGTGCTGTGTCCATCAGCTGAACTTGTAATTGGATCTATTTTTTTTGGCCATTGAAACCTCGTTAAGGGATATTCTAATTGAAATGCCTTCAATTAGGGATAATTAGCTTGTTAAGTGTGGAAAATGATGTTCGGACAGAGTTGTGACACGCAGGAAGGTAAGCCCACGGCTTGTAGGAGAATTTATTTCTTCAGTAGGCCGTGAGCTCAGAAAATACATCACCACGTGTACCAGAAGTTGTTGAACTGGAACTCCCCTTACCTGAAAAAGATTCTGTCTTATCTCTGTGGACATTATTTATCCATTGGGAGGTACTCAAACCCGAATAGCCGAAGTGCTCTTTGACGGTACACTCGTCAACATAACAACCAATTCGAACATGTAGTACAAACGATTTGGTTTATAGTGGTTACGTTTGGATTCTATTGTGGCTTACGTCATTTCTCAACTAGATTATTCGGCTACCGTAGCGTCAATTGGGAAATTATTCACGTGATCGATATGGGCCAACCAAAAAAGAGACAAATGCTGTCTGACTTAGTAGACCAAGCGCCCTAAAAAAGACTCTTAAACCGACGTGATGCATTCGTAGCGACCGCTAAACTTTCGCATTTCAAATTTTATTGGGGTGTATACCATAGCCTCTAAACTAACAAGTCAGCTCAGTCACTGGCTAGCTGTCTCGATTGGGGTGGGGCCGGTCCTGTCCTGTCGTTAATATGAGTATACCGCCATCTACCCGTTGATCAAAACTAAGTAACATCACATCTCGCTTAAACAGAGATGGCAGCACTCGAAAACAAATGGGAGACAACTTCACTTTCGTCGAGAGAAAAAAACATGAATCGAAAAATAAAGCAAAAAACACTTTACAAAATGAAAAAATGGGCCTTACCAATAAATATTTTTAGTTTCGACTCAAAATTTTAGTAGTTCACAGTGGCTATATTTTCCATATAAATTTCGCAATTGTGAGCTTACGTAAATTTAAAATAAAAGTAAAGACTAAAATTTCTTATTAGTACAGCACAATATTTCTATAAACGTCACACCAATCATTTATAACAGAAACATAGCTCCTGTCATACCGACTTTTCAAAATTTCAAACGCACTCGTTTACATTGAAAGTGATGTATTCAAATTTGCGACTGAGTAGGTGAGCGCCGGCAATCGCACGTGCGTAAGACTGCTGCAAATTTGATGACCCAGTATCGATTCGGCGACCAAAATAGAATACCATTTCCTCAAAAGTGTTCACTGTGCACATCTCCATTGGTGTTGTAAAACGTTCCAATTTATCGCTCACATATATTATAGGTTATGTTATCATTTTAATAGTAAATTTACATGCGATTTCATTATCCCCAGCGGGATCAAATACAACACAACAATGCAACCTCTACCCAAAGGTATTGCTTAGGAAAAAAATTGCTTGGTAAATATTGAATCCTATAATTGGGCTCCCGGAAAACTTTCCCAGCTACATGAACCTACTTAGCCCAAGCGTAACCAATTTATTAGGCTAATTTGTGAATAAACGTAGAATGTGTCCTTTGTTACGCCACTTGTACTTCTTCACACATTCGATGAGATAATTGGAGATAACGATGGCTTCTTCTCTATACGTCAGTGCACTTAAAGCGAGACCCTTCTTGGGTAGCTGCCGCGCTGAGCTACGCCACATAAAATCAAAACCATAAAACGTATCATTTTAAGAGCATTTACGTATATATTCCAATGAGAGTTTCGCTTTGAGGTGGCGTCTACATCGTGAGGAGGTAGTTTTCGCTGCACGAATGAATAAATTTACACATCCGCATTACAAGGATCTTTATGCAAATTACACCCTATCCTAGGCATCAGAATAGCACTGCTGCGTGTGCTGCCATAAAGTACGCGACATAAAACAGACTCAAACAAAAAAGAAAAAAAAAAAAAAAACCCAACAACAATGAAAGCGATTGTGTAATATAATAGATCATCATAATTTGGCGACTGCGTTTCAATTGGAATTTTTTTGGTGAAAATAAACTCAAGGAGCTGTCATCGCATAATCGTTTCCATATTCAAGGAGCGGTTATTCAAATATCAACAATCTCATACATTATACACCAAGTGTGTATCATATAAATAAAATTGGTGTAGTTCTGTTCGACTAAGATTGAATTTGACTGCATGTCTTTAAATGCAAAAATCTTAGAAACTGCTGAATATATTCTGATGCATTTTTCTCAGTCCTATAGAGGATAAATAGGCCCACAATATCCACTTTGTTTCAACTCTATATCTTTACAAATTCCGGAAAAAATTGGACAAGAGTAATTAATTTTTTCGTTTCGTTTCGCTTTTTTCTTTGTCACGCTTTCCGTTCGAAAATATTGGGAGCATTTAAATATAGTAAACACCAGCTTATAGGGGACATCTGCGGCTACATTTTAGGATATCCATGAATTCAATAACTTAAAAAGTTTTTAAATAAGTAGGCAAAATTTGAAACATTTGTACTATTTTCACCTGGGTGGGTGGATATGCATTTCATTCTCAAATCAAACACACTAACCGCGCAATAATATTCACATCTCTTTTAACCTTATTTTATTCCTGTGGCGGAGAGGGAGACAGACAGAGGCAGTATGCTGTTTGGTTTGCTAAGAAAAAAAAAACCATAAGAGAAATGTCAAACAGGTATAGCTATCAGTGATCCCAGATCGTGGGTAATTACCCATTTTTGGGCAATTTGCCTTTCAAAAAAAGCTAAAAGAACGCAGAAGGGCATTTTTTATCTCGGAACAAAAAAAAAATGAAGTGCACGGATGGGTCGAACGAATCTTTCCCGTTAATCAAAAGTTTGTTTGGTTCTTTTCTTATTTTATTAAGTAGGTAGGTAAAGATCTGAGAACAAGCTATGGTTAAAGAGTTAAAAGCGTCTACAGTACTATTTTATAAGATCTTACACTTAACAAGATTTGTGAGTACAAGGCAAAGTGTAGCAGGATTTTCTGTTTTCTGATGTTTTTATTTTTGACTGGAATATTTTAGTAACGCTGGTGTCTATGATTGGAAGTAGGGTACGTTAGACCGATATCATCATATAAATAAAATCATATAAATAAAATTGGTGTAGTTCTGTTCGAGATTGAATTTGACTGCATGTCTTTAAATGCAAAAATCTTAGAAACTATTGAATATATTCTGATGCATTATTATCAGTCCTATAGAGGATAAATAGGCCCACAATATCCACTTTGTTTCAACTCTATATCGCTATAAATTCCGGAAAAAAATTGACAAGAGTAATTTATTTTATCGTTTGGTTTCGCTTTTTTCTTTGTCACGCTTTCCGTTCGAAAATATTGGGAGCATTTAAATATAGTAAACACCAGCTTATAGGGGACATCTGCTGCTACATTTTAGGATATCCATGAATTCAATAACTTAAAAAGTTTTTAAATAAGTAGGCAAAATTTGAAACATTTGTACTATTTTCACCTGGGTGGGTGGATATGCATTTCATTCTCAAATCAAACACACTAACCGCGCAATATATTCACATCTCTTTTAACCTTATTTTATTCCTGTGGCGGAGAGGGAGACAGACAGTATGCTGTTTGGTTTGCTAAGAAAAAAAAAACCCATAAAAGAAATGTCAAATATGTAGGAAAAATATGTTTACCTCTGTTTTGCTTACAAAAAAAAAAAATTCTATGGAAGAAATATCAGATAGGTATAGCTTTCAGTGATACCAGATCGTGGGTAATTACCCATTTCGTTTTTTATAGAGTAGAGTTTTTAAATAGCGTTTTTAACAGCCCATGGCCTCAATGCTCATAAAATGGTATTAAAAGTTGGAGTTCCCATAACATAAGCAACATAATGCTTGACATGAGGCTTTAATTTTAACTGGGTGTGGTAAAGGAGATGCGGTGTTTATACCAAGACTACAAATAATTCACAGTAATTATTAATTTCACTTTAAACCGATTCGATTGGCTATTAATGTTTGTTTTGAAATGACAATCCATAAGTCACAGGATCAAACTTTAAGAAATGCGGGAGTTGATTTAAGCAAGAATTGCTTCAAGCACGGGCAGTTATATGTAAAGTGCTCCAGGGTAAGTAATGCAGCAAATATCACTATCTTAGTCGATAGAAACAAAACAGCCAAACAAATTTGTCCCCAACAAGACAGCAAATTTCTTAATTTTGTTTCCATCAACTGTTCTGATACCACATTTTACACGGGCGAAGCCGGGTGGGTACAGCTAGTTGATAATAAAAAGAAACATTTAAATTGAATTTCAAAGAAGTCTTAAGCATCCATCAGGCTTAATGTTTTTTTTCTTGTCCATCGCTGTGACAATCCCACTCGCTGGCCCTTTAGACTGAGTTTCTGATTGTGCAGCGAGCGTAAAACATAAATTATCGGCAATTTTCCTAATTCAAGCGAACGAAAGCCGGAAGGGAAGGAAAAAAACAAATAAATTGTGGATTGTGCGGATGGCTTACATAAAATGATAACTAAAGATGTACAGTGGGGTCTGGAAGTGATGCTCTCAATCGGAGAAGCCTAAAGTTAGGCTCATTTTTGTGGCTAACATGGATTTAAGTAATCGAATGAGGGCGAGGAACACCCATTACAATTTGGGCTTCACCAATAATCATTTTTAACCTTCACACTAAATATTTTATAGATAACAATAATTTTGTATGGAAAATTTCTCCGTTTTGAGTTTGAGAAATTTAGCCTGCATACTTAAAATGATGCGATAAGATACTAATCGCGGATTCATATTACGTCGTGCGATGAAAATCGCATTTACGCGGCTGGCCTAAGCGTTGCTGTAGATCGCTCTGAAAGTGCTCTCAGTCGATTTTTTTTTTTTTTTTTTCAAGAAAAAGTGCATGTGTGCTGACCCTTAAAGAAAACAGATTCAGCAACAAGCACGAACAGGAAACAGTTAAAAACTGAAACATCTTACGTAAATGTGTAAGCATCAGCAAAATGTTAAAGAAACCGATTGAAGTCCATCGAAGCATTTTTTTTATGGATAAAAAGTGACGTCTCAGTAAAATGATCGTATTCTATTTTGTTTATGAAAGCAATCAGTTTTTCTCAAAGATGTTTATTGGAACAAGCAATTTTTTTTAAATAGTTTTTCCTAAAAGTTTAAGATTAATTGATATATTTTGCTGTATTTCATATATTTAAACTTCATAAAAATGTAAACTAGTCTTTCCCGAACGCAAGATATCACATATAACTAGTATTGTCTGATGAACGGATTGCACACATCTGCAAAACAGAGCCTCATTGAGGTGAAATGCATTTTGGCAGATATGGAAAGAGTGACATAAAAAAAACACAACAACTTTCTTTTATAAGACACTATTTCATGCACAAAACAGAAGAAAAATTAAACATTTTATGCACAGACATTTATAGATGTCAGATCTAATACGTCAGTAAAATGCAAACAAAAAAATCAACATCTGGGGATAAAACCATCTGCAAGAAACTTTTCGTAGATGGAACAGACAAAATTAATCATTTCATGCGAACGAGAGTGGAACGGCACTTAGCTGAATTAAGTCTCCTCTCCTCAGTTATACGTTAAACGTAAAATGCAACCGAAAAAGTTGGAACAGAATGAAAATGAGTGTTTTGACGTCTAGGCGGTTATAGACAAAAATCTGTCCAATCAATTTTTCCCTACGAAAACAATTACAACAAATCAACCACCACATTGGATTCCATCAGATAAAAAAATTCCTGACAGATGGAACAGTAAAGAGATGAAATATTTCAGTGGAATGATTTGGTGTTATTTTTGTGGAATTGACTGAGAAGTTAATCGGAAGAAGTCTTTAGCAGAGACAATACTGAGACCACCAACTCCGGCCGATTTCCCGTTACTTAGCCTACAAGCTATATTTTTTATGGAGTGTACACATCTGGTGCGCTAGTATTGTTACATAGAAAATCGTATTGACAAATGTCACGAAACTTCAAAAATTCCGGCTCACCAACACACTCCCAGCAGATATGAGACGCTTCCGCTGTGGGCAAAGTTGCTGGCAGAGTTCATAGAGTTTTATCCGTTAAATTTGAAATTGTTCGTTACGTGTGGATAATATTTTTTTTTTAGGAATATGTGCACATTTGCTTAAAATGTTCATGAAAAATTAACAATGTAGATTGGTTGAGGGAAAATGAAAACATTTTAAGCAAATTTTCTTCATTATTTAAGAAAAATGTACACACGAAATCGAAGTTAATGATATCCAAAAGCGGAAAATACACAACCATGTTTGTCCTAATATGTTTCTAGCATATAGAACATCAACTTTAGATAGTTTTACTAACCAAACAAATCAAATTATTCGCCTTTTAACAATTTATAATAACTAACCAATGGCGTTCAGTAATGAAAAAATGTGGTATTCCCGAACTCTTTCACATTTCCCCACGGCTGCCGAGGTTGGCAGCATTTATTTTTGCATTTTTTGTATGTTTTTGCAAGTCACACGGATTCTTTTTTGACATAACACCGATAGGAAAACAAAATGGCGAATTTGAAAAAAAACTGAGAGGGCCAGCGGCAAGAGGATTGTGAGTTGGGGGTCTCAGTATGGTTTGTCTATGGTCTTTAGTACCGCAACGTCAAAAAAACTTGTAGGATAACAAAGCCGTTTTGTAATGGCCAGAGTAGTGTTTTGTTCAAATATTGCCAAAAAGCGCACAATTCCCATTACTTTAACCTCTATTCTTTTACCTAATACATGTGATAAACATCAGTTTTCAATTCTAAAATATTTTTATTCTATTTTTTGCACTTTATTATAAATTTTTTAGGAATTTTTTAACAAAATCATGGTAGAGCCATATAAATTCTGTTTTGTTTTCCTATTAGTTTTTTAGCTGTCACTTGGTTTTTTCTTCTTCATATTTGACCCTGACGTTGTCGCGAACTACCCTATCAGTGGTGGTTGATTTTGTCTGATTGTTTTTGTAGGGAAAAATTTAATTTGTACTGATACCAAAGTGACAGTAAGTTTTTCTCACAGATTTTTAGCTATGACCGCCTGAACGTAAAAAAAATAATTTTCACACTGTTCCAAATTTTTCGGTTGCATTTTACGTATGGCTAATGGCTATATAACTGAGGTCTGAAGATCCTTAATATTCAGAAGTGGAATGTTTTGAGAACGAAACACTGCATAGATACGGTGAATATGGATGTTTTGTCAACGCCTTTTGAAATGTCTCGCTGACCACGATATTCATAAAATTCTATGAACCGTGATAAGTTAAAGTCCATTTTGATATTCTTCTCAGCGTAATTGGCAATTCCGAACCTACAAATGCACGTGCACTACAACCGGCAGCGAATGCAGAATTTCATGTCACGCATATCGAGCTCTCTTAAAACCCAGTTCGACAAGGACTACACGGATATGCAATCACCCAATCCGATCTACAATATCTAAAGCAAAAGTTGTGTTTCCCCATAACACCCTTAAACGGTGGAAAATGCCTCAAATCGATAACACCAAGTTCGTTCGTGCACGACTTTAGCTATCTTCCCCGCTATCGCTTCACATTAATAGCACGAGCACATTATCTACATCACGCGCATTTGACGTTCACCCCTGACCGTTTGAAGGCAAACAAAAAAAAAACTTTTCAAATAATTTCCCACACCAAAAGCTACGATAAACTAAACTCCATTTCCGAATGCAATTTCGAGTGCTATTGCTAACTCAAGAGTCGAGCTCAAGCACAATCAAGTGTCGAAATAGTTGGCAATCCTTTTTTGGCCACCTCTTGCAATTATTTCGTGATGAAGACATTTCAATGAGTCAACACAAATAAAATGCTGAAACACACAATTTTATACACACCATCCAAGGAGAACGTTCACATTCCCATTTATGTTGTTGGGTCCACCAGGACTACCGCCGCTGCCACCCATAACAGGTGCTCCGCCACCAATGCCTCCTCCGATGACAGCATTCGCACCACTTCTTAAATTCTGCTGATGAAGTAATCCCAGTCCGGCAATTTGTGAGTAGCTATCGCCACCATTTTGATTATAAGCCGAAATTGCGGCAAAGGACATAGTCGTTGCCGATATTGCCGTTTTCGTTGTCGTAGTCGTTGTGGCAGGCGGCGAATTATGATTTGAGTGGCCGTTAAAGTGGCTAACACTCGGCAAACGCTTCAAAGACATTAGATTAGAGAACTGAAAACGCGCGCCTTAATCTGTTTGACTTTTAATTCGAGTCCTAGATCTCGACGGTAGATTGTAGGCTCTTGCTATGACACTTTTTAAGGCTCATAATTGCACTAGACAAACACTCACACACGAAACGTAATTAATTTATTTTTGTCCAAGGATGTTGTGCTGTTGATGTCGTGTGTTTGCTGAAATCCTTATCATTTTTAAAAATACACACCATTGTACACACACACACACGTATCTTTGTTAGTTAGAAGATCCTCCCTTGCGTAGTATGCTTGCGTAATGTGGGGCTTTAAATTCGAACGGCACACATTTCTTTTCGTTACGAGTAAGTCGCGTCGCGCGTCCGACGGCGAAGAATTTCCTTCGTCGAATTCGACCTTCCAACCTGGTTACTCTAGTCGGACTGAATCGACTCGACAAGGTAGACTAGGAGGTTTCCTTTTGGGGTTCGTTTTGAGTTTTTTTTTTTTTGCTCTGTTATGGCGTTTGCCTTTCTTGGGGGGTGGTGGGTATGTTTCCACTTTCACTTGTGCTAGTCAGAGCTGTGTGTTGTGTCGGAGCAGGAAACGACGATGGTGAACGAGGAACAAAAAAAAAGTTATAACATTCAACTGACAGCAAGGAGCACAGGGCAAAATCCAAAACACAAACACCACGTTGTTTGGTGTTGTTGTGTGTGAAAGGATATTTCCCGTCGTCATCGTGGCGTGGTGCGGCGAAGACGACTACGACAATAGTACACTCTGAAAGAACTGAAACAGGACATTCCCGTTGAACGAGGTGCGGAGGTGGAGATTTTGGTGCGTTGTTAGTACAGTGAAGGATACTAACGCGAAAGAGTGTGCTCTCGCCGTACACACGCAGTGCAATTGGTATAGTGTAGTGTGTTGCCTGCTTACAGTCAATGGACAAAGCTATATTAATGTTCTAAACTTTTCGTTTAGACTGAACGCGCGCCCGCCTATATTGATGATGACACAACGCAATGCTGTTTACACGATGAAACTGAAATTGAAAGATTTTCCAACAGGCGCACTTGTGGGGTAAGGATAAGAATATATTTCTTCTTCGTCGGCGGAAAATTAATTTCAAGCCACTGGCTGTGAAAAATACTTGATTTTCGAGTGTGAGTGTGTCGTGTAGTGCGCTTCGAAATGAGGAGTCATTCACAAAATGAGCAATGTTGTGATTTTTCTACGTTTTGTTTTTTCCTGTACAATCTATAAATGACATGTGATTTTTAAATCGAATTTTTTTATTTTAAAGCGCAATTTTTTGCGAGAGCTTAAGATGGTCGCACAATTTATGTTGGGGTTCACGTAAACTGTCCACAGTGGTAGCAATTATTAAAGCTCTCTGCATCAGCAAAGGACTGTGTTTATAAGAACTGGCAGTTAATATCCGGCGTAGTTAATTGGACTCAGTGATGGGACTTGAGAAATGCGAAGAGATAGCCTTAAAAGGTAAAAAAAGAAATGTTCCGTGGTAAATATTTCATTTATTTATACCAATTAAATAGTAATAATAAAAACAACAAAAAAAAAACAGGGAAATAAAATAAACATAAATCAGTCATTTCTTATTATAAATTTAAGTATTCTTTAAAAATCACAATTATTACTTCGTATGGCAATAAATTCCGGGGGCTTAAAATCTTCCCCGTTCCCCAGAAGTTCCTTGGCAGCTAAGATCATCTTAAATTTAATTTGCATTTTACTTGTTGTAGGAACCAAGAATTTACGCATTTTCAATTTCTTTTAATTTTATTTGATTTGAACTAAACAAACAAGTTTTTGAGGTAAACTCATCAACATAAAAAATAACTACAGAAAAAAAACGCCATAGATTCAACTTATCATTAAACACAAAAAGTCAAGACATAGCAAAACACCCTCCCATAAATACAGTCAAATAATGAAATATTAGCGCAGTAACTGCAAGTTTTTGCTGATGCAACTCTCAGATAAAAAATTGATAGCTGAGTGTGTATGGGTAAAAATAAGGCGAGTAGGTATAGGTAGTAGGTACAATTTTGTATTTAATACAATGATGGAAAGGAAATGTTATTCGCGAATAGCGATGAGTAAAAGGTGGTAGATTTCGAGTTCAGGTTGGTAGAATTTCCGAAAGTGTAAAAAATGGTAGAAGTCCCATCACTGAATTTGGTAGTGACCTGTGGTGGTTAAAAATGTTTGGCGGAAGAAATTGTAAAATTAATTCGGTGGGAAACCGATCTCACGTTTGAGGAATATTTTTCCAAAGTCGGATGAATTATGAATTCACACTCTTCACACACGTCTATCACAGAATCCGTCGTCATAAAGTTACGAATTTCGATCTCCGAAACGAATACGAAAAAATGTGTATCATAGCATCCGAATGTAACCGCAAAAAGCATTGCATATTCGAAATTTCGAAAACAGCTGCTTAACGTCAAAGTGATGCGAGACTGAAGAAATAAATGAATTATAATCGAAGTTTTGTGTACTTTGAAGAAAATTGGTTAGAAATGGATTCTGTTGCTAGTGCGGTGGAGAATGTTAGTCGCAAAGGAGGATTAAAAATGCAGCGTAAGACACCGAGGTATGTATGTAATCCGTCTGACCACGAGGATCAAGCGTGAGTTATTGCAGAACATTTTGTGTTATTCCAAACTAAATTAAAGTTAACAAATTTAAACAAAATGTTCGCCTCAACAAACGAGCATTGAAGTATGTATTGGAGGAACTAGAAATGGCAACTTGGTCCCACTTTATTATCCTCTTCAATCACTTTAAGTCGGCTTGTAGTCGTATTAAGGTTTATGGGCGAAGGCGGATACCAGCACAGCGTTGGTAAAGACCACTCAGTTGGAACAGCGCAGTCTACATTTTCAGACACGTTAAAAATGATGCTGAATATTTTGGAAAGAAGGCTGTGTCCAGTCTGGATAAAATTAGACATGAACGATGCGGACAAGACAGGCAAAATTAGACTTTTACTCAGAGGCCAGATTTCCTGGTGTTTCTATGTGCATCGATGGAACTCATGTCAAAAGTATCCCAATATACAAAAGAAAAGGATATTGTACTATAATGTTGCATCTACACCATCACGCACGCGCATTTTTGCACGAGACGGGACAGAGAGATCCGTTTGTCCGCAGTCAGTGCAAATAAAGGCGTAAGAATGAGATCACAAATCAGACGCCTAAAGTGTGGATGGATGTTCTACCCATAATTATAGATACGTTAAACGGAAACAAACACAAGTTCAGGTGAACAGCGTCTCTACTATCACTTGAAAACATTTCTATTTCTAATTTAAAACAAATAAGAGTTGTAATTAGTCTCAGTAAATTAAATCAACAATTTATCAATCAGTTATACGAAATATATAAATAATTGTCCGTTCATCACTTCCGGAAGCCATTTTGTTTTATAGGAAAGCGAAATTTCGGAAGCCACCGCTATAAAAATATCAACATGCGTAGCTTTCCAATAATTCCTACCGTAGCTTTCCAATAATTCCTACCAAGTAAACAAGATGGCCGACCAAAAAACGTGTCACGGCTATTTAGTATTTAGCAACCCTTAAATCTTCCGTGATAGAAATGCGTGACTGTGTAAATGCGGCATAAATGTCATGTTGGCAGGCACTTATTTTAAATGCTACTAAATCAACTATTCTCTGGTACTGTAATTTATTTGTTGAAATTTTCGAACTTTAATGAAAAAAAACTGACTATTTTTCCATAATTCTGTAACAAACTTACGATTTTTGTATTTTGAATTATTTTTATCTGCGCACTAAGAAAAATAAAATAGTTCGTATTTCGTAGACTTAAACGTCAAAATTCCGATTCATTCGGATTCAGTGATGCCACTTTCTACGAACTTCGAAATTCGTAGCAAAAAATTTCCACTTCGACGGAATTTGTGATAGAAGTGACAGTGTCTGCCTGTCGGTCTTTTTATTACCTACTACTAGCTAATAAATAACTATTGGCTTATGGATGCTGGCTAAAAGCATATTCCAATTTTGTATGATGCTGAAAATAGAAAATAAATAATATTCGCACAACTCCAACATTTCTATCGGCTTTTCAATCGAGATATCACTAAACTGGGAGTATGTTGCCCCATTGAATTATTCCAGGGTTTTCGGCGCCCAAAAACCATAATCAACTTTTATTCAAAAATCCATTCAAAGTTCAAGTTGTTTATTTTATTTGTGTGGACTAGATTGCAGCAAGACTGGCATGCAGTTGTCAAAAAGGACGCCCAATAATTCACGGTTTGAAATGAATTTTTGTTTCAGGTCTCATTAACCCTGTTCGGGATATGTAAATTTTAAATACACGCCAAATCCAAAATGGATCTTTTGTGGAAACCTGTTCAATAGCAATTCTACATCAAGGCAACAGCATTATAAGGGCAAAAGCCTGAGAACTATGATTAGGAACTGGCTTGTGTCATCAGAAACCTTTAAGTCGGACCATCGCCATATTCTACTTTTGAGTCAGGGTCGGCATTCGAATGATTTGCCCTATGTTACGCAAGCAAATTTGTTCTACCATACGAAAACGTTTAAACGTTTCGCCTTACATAATCTGGCCCTCTCTTTCTAAAAAATAAACTCAAACAAAATTCACAAACTGGATGGCCCTTCAACAGCCCGTAATGCAACAAAGAATGCGAAAAATATTCTAGAATTATCTAAAAACTTCTCTCACACAAACTGTCTGGACTAGATGTTTCCTAAGGTTGATCAGTTATGTCAATAGGCCTGTTTTTTTGAGCTTCGATCTCAGCAAAGCAAAGTTTAATTGGATTTTCAGCACGCAATTACAACAGCTACGCTCTACTTGAGACGTCGAGACTCACAGTAGTTGTTGTAATTGTGTACTGGCGATCTTACTTTACTTTGCTTTGCTGAGATCGAGACTCAAAAAAACACGCTTAATATTACTACGTCAGGCATACAATCGAAATGTCAACTGAGTATTCAATCGAAAATTGATAACGACTATTGGGACGTCAAGTCTCTAGTTAATAAATCTGACAGCTGGCTGACTTTATGTGTCTCAGTTTTGATTGACTTAGATCAGTCACATGATCATCTCTTTCAGTTGACGTTTATGAAGGAGTAGCCGACAAATCTAGTCAAGAAATTCGTGTCTGAATACTTAGTACAGTTCGTATTTGTGGCTGACGTACGAAAAGTGACGTTTTCAAGCAATCTAGTTGTGCATTCAGGTTGCATCTAGTATCGACCAATCTTGAGACTTATGATATCTAGATTTTTGAATGTGAATGTGTTCCTGTAATAAATCAAATCAAAGCCAATACAAATTTGGATCCATTACATCAACCAACTGTCAGATTGAGTAAGTGACATTTGTGTAATTCCCACCGAGAAAATACACAGATGCTGAAATATTCAATAAGAAGGAAAAATCTGGCAACGTGCTATATTTTGAGGGACTTCTCTGTTTATCAAGCGAAAGTTTTGAGCTTTCGAACCTTTTTATTTCTTTTTGAGACGACTATCGATTTACGACTATTGTTTTTATTTTACGACGATTCTGTCTTGTTTTTTAATAAAATTCAGTAATCTGTTATAAATTCAGAAAATCGTAATATTGAAAAGTTGGGTATAGCGCCAGTTGACGTTTAAATGGTTCTGCTAGGCGGCCCTGGGCAAATAGCTTTTGAAATCAAACGACATCAAGCTCTAAAGAACTTAAAAAACAAAGGCCAAGTAAATATTTCGAAAGAAAAAGAGGTCAATTGTTGAAACACATATCACTGTCAAATTGTATTTTGTTAACTGCCTACGTGTATATGCTAAGAAGGTCTGTTTCTATCCGTCACCGGAATTTAATACAGGTAAATAATAAAAAAACGCCAAATTTTAACAAAAAGCACAGCTGTAAAAAAATGTCCTACATTATATTGAAACCCCTCTCCTGTTTTAGCACAAGACTCCCTTTGCAAGCTTTCTTATAAAACGCTCTGCTCATCTGCAAACATTTGGTTCCGTAATGAGTTTATCTTCGAGCACCTACCTAGAGCTACATAAATAAATTGATTAGTGACTGACCTTGCTCACTGTGCTTATTTCATATTCGTGTAGCCCGTAGCCTCCTTTGTATCCGGCTTAAATTTTATACCACAGTGAACCGACAAGTGCAGTTCAAAACATTTGGCCTGCGTGATTCGAAACAGTTTAACATTTTCTAGTTAACATGACAACTAGTTTCGATTTTTTCTCACAACAACACCAACACAAGTAAACACACCTTCACTTTGCATGTGAACAATGAGTACCCTCATCCCCAGCCATCCATCAAACAACTAACAACCATTGCAGCTATGAAGGCTAACAAAGCGAAAACGCTTAACACTTTCGTCTGACAGAATGGAAAACTTACCATTCACAGAGGAGTGTAACCAACTTACATGAAACGTGTCCTTTTTTCTTGGCTTCTGCTCAAAGTTGTCAAACATGTTACGTTACGATCTCAACAAATTCCTTGTTAGTTCGTTATTTTATTTACTTTGTTCTTCCCGGCGACGGGTTACGTAAATTGCAACAAAAAAACAACAAAAACCGAACAATAACAAAACATTGAAATACCTAAATAAAAGTTTTCAATTTCGTTTAGGTGCTTATTGCCCTCCATGTAAATGGTGTTTGCTTTAGTTTTTTGAACCAAGGGTTTTTCTTTTTATTTTTAATTTTGTTCAAACTTCCCTAACGAATCGTAGAAACTATGACATTTCTCCCTCTAGTTAGGCATTTTGGTCTTTTTGCACCGTGAATAATTTAGTAAAACAAAAAATGCAGGCAGAAAGTCAGCGAGCGAGTTAACTGTTGCTTTTTCATTGTTGGTCAATTCACAGGAGGCACGTGGACGTTGAGTTATTATCGATCGTAGGTATATCAACCTGAATGTCCTTCAAAAATGTACGCATGCAATTTGACGTGGTTTTTATTGCATGTAATGCATGCTTAAATCAGTTGTTCGCTTTTAACTGCTGGCGGTTACACATTTTTTCTTTGTTCCGTGGATAATAATAATTGATTTGATTTAACGGTTAACTTTACGTTTATGGCATTCGACACTATTCTTCTTTTGAGCTAAAAAAATGATATCCTGTGTGGAGTTGTGAGGATTATCGATTGAAGAGAAATATACGAGAGGTCGCACGAAATACACCTCGTTAATAGATGGCAGCACGCGTGTCATGGTATGTAATTCTGTTTGAGGGTGAGCGGTGAGTGCATATCTTTCGAATATCTAATAAAAACCAATCAAGGCATCATCAACCCATAATCCAGTTAGCTTTAAGTTGCAAGGACTGGAAACATGCAAAAGATATGAACCGTGATTCCAGAGAAGGATCAGCACTTGAATTTGAATTGAATTGAAACGAATGAAATTTTCTTACAATGAATTTAATTTGGTTGATGGCCGATAAAGAAAATTGAAAGCAAGCTCCAGGTTGAAACTGCTATCCTATCACCGCAGTATTAATAAACACTCTGCGATACCAATTATCATTTCTAGCGTCCAGGCTAAATTTTTCGAACTCAAAATGGCAAATTGAAACAAATGTATTACAAGTTAGTGATGTGCAAAGTGGAAACGAAACAAGTAGCTTATTATAAATGAATGAATCAATCAATGAAAATGGAATGCATGAATGAGTTACAACAAACTAAACTTCTGTATGAATAGTAGAATACGTGCACAAATTCTTAATTCGACCCCACCACTTGTTTTTAAATAGTTTTCTACTAAATAATGTCAATCGTGTAAATATATCCAGTTCCTGGAATTCATCTTTTCATCAGACTCGTCATAAATTTGTAGGTCCCATTCCATTTGTTCCGTGAGTACAAATTCACCCAAACGAATAGCTGCAAGAAGGTCAACCGCAATCGGAGTTTTTACTTTTTTGTACTATAAGATAGCAAATAGCGTGTGACCCAGTCATGCACATCTTACCTTTAGTGAACTTGTTACCGATGTCCAAAATGATAAAAACGCCAAAAAAAGTGGCCTAGGGTTTTAAGAGGGGCCTTATGCAAATGAACACAAATAACAAAGCAAAACACAGATCATAAATAAAACGAATATCCCAGTGCACAATCAAAGACAGAAAGGCAACAGAATAGCGAGGGAACGCATGGGAATGAAACAATTCCATACTTGTGGGCACAGAGACTATTTCCCTAAATGTGTTTATTTTGTTTGGCCAATGGAGGTTGTTCAACAGTTTTAAGTACCTATTATTTTATGGAAATAATGGCCCGAAAGTCGCCAATGTTGTAAAAGGGGGGCGAAAACAGAGAATTTTTGAAAATTCGTTGCCGGGGCCCGGAGGTCTAAAAAGTGGCAAAAAAATGTTGCACATCCCTCTTCTGTTGGATTTAATTCTCTGTTATTTACTTACTAGGTTTACTTAGAATAATACCGACCTTAAAACATGAAAATAATTTCTTTTTTTCGAGGACAATCTGAATAAATAAATCCAGTGGCTCTTATGCTTAATGCATGTGAAGGGGAACAGCTTAAAGTTTGTCATTGTTCATTTTTCTTTTAACCAAACTATACACTTTGAATGAGCGCCATTGTTACGCGTGCGGTATTTGGCAGTCAGAAAGTCGGTTGATTTTTTTTTATCCTTACTGCCTTACGAGAAATCAATAATAAAAATTAAAAATACATGTGCAACAGAGCAAGCGGAAGGATGTTAACGATTGAAATCGTTTTTAAATTTTATGACTGTGTGAATGTATTTTAGGGTTTCGGTTGTAGCTGAGATTTCATTTGGTTGATAATCAAACAGACATTAAATCTACCTCAGGTCGAGCCATCGATTCGAAGGCATACTGTCAAGAGAGGATGAAATGAGTAACCCACTTTGGAATCCGTGTGTTGTAATTTTCATTAATAATCGGAACTGCATGTAGCTACGGAGCGATGCTCGTGTCATCTTCCTATTATCAATATATTATTCACTTGGTGGATTGGCATGTGCAGTGTGGTGCACACTGTGTAGGAACATTCGCCCTTAGCGAGTGTTCCAGGCACCTGAATGGTTAATACAGCATAATTGCTTAAGTACCTCTTTCACTAAATAATGAATATCGCATACACGGTGGCGTATACGTAACAGTTTTGGTTAAGGGCAAAAGTATTACTTTGGTGTGGCATTTCATTTTTAAAATGTGTGTCAACTAATAAGAGGCGTTCAATGCTACTTGTCTATTGGTACATATACTAATAACGCGTTTTGACTGAAAATTGTCTTATTTACAACTGACAGAAGCTTTTTACTCAATCGTTAACCTAACCTATCTTCGGGCTTCAAAAACAAAGCTCTAAGTATTCGGCTTCAAACACACAGCTCGCAGTATTCAACCAAATGTTTTGTTACCTTAATTTGTGTGTAAAAACCTCTTACGCAATGGCATGTCTATATATAAGGAGAATGTGTGTAGAAAATGACTATCATATCGATTCATTTATTAAATGCGAACACCTGTTCGGAACTTTTCGCAGCGGAAAGGGTTTCGGTTTGAACAAGAATGTATACTATTACAATCCGCATATACTTATCGCGTTTATTTACTTTCTCTTTTCAGGATACGGTTTGCGTTGAAAATGGCACTCGCAGTATCTCTGCGTAGGGCGCTACTTATGCTGCTCACCGCCACTGTGTTCATATTGGTAGTTTTATATTGGAACCAAGGTGCTCTGAAGCATCAGTCCTTCATAAGTACTTTTGAAAAATCCATCAAAAACCGAGCCGAACTTAATATGTATACTATGTAAGTGGATGACTCTGTTATATATAAATCAAACCTACTCAGCAACTTTAATTGCAGACCATCCGAAAAGACTTGGACATACAAATGCGAGGGTGACAAGTGTGTCCGTTATCATTATCTCACCGAAATTCAGGCGGAGAAACGTGTTCCCTTCCTCACTTGTGCCATGACTTGTGGCGACATCAACATCTGGCCACATCCAACCACCAAATCGGCAGTAACCTCGAAATCCTTGAAGTTCACCTCCGAAGATGTAATCCTTACAATGGACACCCCATTCCGTAATGTGGATGTACTGTTTCGCGGTTCGTTTAATCTTTTCCTCAAGGATCTGAGGCATATACAAAAGCTCGACTATCAGGATACTGGGGGAAGTGTGAGCAGCATAGTTAGTAGTGGAACTAGCAATAGCAACACAAATAGTGTCAGCAAGGAACAGACAACGCACGAGCATAGAAATAGTTTTCTATCGAAGATGCAGCGCGGCAACTGCGATATAGATAGTTTTGAAGTCGAGGTGACGATTAAGAAATCCAGTGATACAACGTTAAGTTTCGACACTGACGAGGGTTACAACATAACAACATTATGTGAGTAAATATGTCCAGCAAAAGGTTAAACTGTATACTATATTGAATCTGTTGCAGATGATCAACGAAAAATGACGGCAAGGATCTATGCGAACTCGTTTTTTGGAGCACGACACGGTCTTTCGACACTGCAGCAAATGATTTGGTTCGACGATGAGGACAATGTTCTGAGAGTACTCTCCAAGTCGTTGGTGATCGATGCACCGAAATTTCGGTAAGGCCAGAGCTGTAACATTGAAGCTTTCATTATTGGTGAACTCTTGTTTTGTTTTTCAGGTATCGTGGAGTCATGCTCGACACATCAAGGCATTTTTTTTCAGTGGAATCCATTAAACGTACGCTGGCTGCAATGTCACTTGCGAAGCTCAATCGTTTCCACTGGCACATAACCGATTCCCAGAGTTTTCCTTTTGTTTCGAGATTCTATCCAGAGTTGGCGGCGCATGGGGCTTATTCGGAACGTGAAACTTATACAGATGAAGATGTTAAAGAGGTCGCCACGTACGCGAAACTAAGAGGCATACAGGTAAAAACAATGTGGATCAATTTATACTCGTCCGTATTCGATTGTATGACATTGTTGAGGTGTTCTTGCAAATCGAATGGATCGAAGCGAGTCTTATAGTAAAAGCAGACAATTTAGTTCCCTAACGCCAGTGCGGGACTCACTACATTCGTATTTGTTCTCCCAATTAAGGAGTTTTATATCGGTTTCGCTCTATTGTGGAGTTTAATTTATATCAGCAAACGTTGGCCGTTTAAAGACTGTGCACCCAACCAGACTCCTGTTATTTAAAATGAATTACTTCTCGCTTAAACAAAGCAGAAAGTTCCTTTACAAGTCACGTTTAACAGGAAGATTCTACCAACTCCTGCATTGCATTTGTAGTTTCGCACTATTTGTGCTGTCCAACCACCCAAATAGTACACTCGAAATGCATCACCAATAAATCAAAATCTCTTTTTATTCTTCTAGGTCATTCCCGAAATAGATGCACCTGCCCATGCAGGCAATGGATGGGATTGGGGACCAAAACGAGGTCTAGGCGAACTGAGTCTCTGCATCAATCAACAACCTTGGAGTTTCTATTGTGGTATGTCATGTGCATAGTCAACAAAATCACTCGAAAACCAATTCATTTCCGTAGGTGAACCACCCTGCGGCCAACTGAATCCAAAAAATAACAACACATACCTCATACTGCAAAAGCTTTACGAGGAACTACTAAATCTAACCGGACCGACAGACTATTTTCATTTGGGCGGAGATGAAGTCAACCTAGAGTGCTGGGGGCAATATTTTAACGACACCGATTTACGAGAAATGTGGTGTGATTTCATGCTTCAAGCTCTGGGGCGGTAAGTTGCAACTCATCATCCACTTGACAATGACAATAACCAACCCCATACCCAACTGACTTGATATTTATTCTGTTCGTTCCGTCGCAGACTAAAAATCGCAAACAATAATTCTCTACCGAAATGGGTGTCGGTGTGGTCCAGTGGCTTGACCAACACTAAATGTCTCTCTAAAAGCCAATTTGCCGTACAGGTCTGGGGTGGGAGTACGTGGCAGGAGAACTACGATCTCATCGATAACGGTTTCAATTTGATATTCTCGCATGTGGATGCATGGTATTTGGACTGTGGCTTCGGCAGTTGGAGAGCAACAGGTAAATGGGTGGATGGGGCTTGCTGTTTCTTTCACTATTAAGAGGTGACTCAATTTGGATTGTGTCTCCGTTTTCTTTTTTTTGCGTTTAGGTGATGCTGCATGTTCGCCATATCGAACGTGGCAGAATGTATACAAACACAGACCGTGGGAGCGAATGCGTTTGGATAAATTCAGGATAAAACAAGTAAGTAGGCAGTGATGGAGATGTCGTTATGAATACTTGTTAATGTGGAGATTTTGTAGGTTCTCGGTGGTGAAGTTTGCCTGTGGACGGAACAAGTCGACGAGGAGCAATTAGACAACAGATTGTGGCCAAGGGCAGCTGCTTTAGGAGAAAGGTAAACGACGCAAATTGCAATTTCAATATATTTTCTTCGTTTGTAGGGTGCTGCTGCTACTGCTTTAACTAGTAACTTGAAACAAAAGTCAATAATGATGTCTGGATTCATTAAAAGATTTCCGTTTCAGAATTACACAAATTTGTTCTATTTCATTTTGTAACTAAACTATAAGAACACGAGTTTTGAACATTTGTTTATTGCAAGTTGCAGGACTCTTTTTTGAAAATATCTTTTCGGGTGCGAATATTTTCACCTTTCCTATGAGAACTTCAACATTACTCCCGAATGAAGATTTGAAGAAAGAAAACAGGAACCAAATTCTGTGATTGATTTATAAACTCGGTCTGACCTTATATTTGAATTCCAATCCTCTATAGAACAATTTGGGAGCTTTGATTGTTTTTTTAGAGCGTCAAAATACGGCCGTTATACATTTTTAAATACTTTTCTCCAAGCAGTGCATTTTGTTTATATTTTTCATAAATATCAATTTCTTTTGGTATTTGGCCTGCACTTAGGAAGTAACCAAACTTGAGCAGAAATTAACACGTGAAGCGAAGTTTATTCTTTGCGATAGTTAACAGTTGACGGTTCATTCATTTGTGATACGTGTTCTGAATTTATAGAATATAAATAACCTGTTCCTTCCTTTTTGATACCTATCACAACTTTCTTTCATTCACATAAAATAAAACAATTTCCATTACTCTTTCCTTTCAGACTTTGGAGTGATCCAGATGATGAACATGATATGGATACCGTCCCAAGGGAAGTATTTGGTAGAATGTCTGTATTTCGTAATCGATTAGTTGAATTAGGCATAAGAGCTGAACCGATATTTCCTAAATATTGTGCTCAAAATCCAGCCGAATGTCTGTGACCTTATTAAGAAACCATCAACAAATACGTACAGTTAAATTTATATTTTATTTCGATTCGAACAAAAATGTTAACGAGAACAAATTGAACCAAAAGAATTATGCAAGAACAAAGTTAAGAACACACACACACGAAAAGCAAACATTAACATAGTTAAATTCAGATTTATTTTTCCAAATCATTTGATTATTTTGTTAACTAATATTTTAAGCATAGAATCAAACAAAAAAGTATGCAATTTCTAGTAAAATAAGAAGTAGAAGGGCCGAAACTGTCCGGTCTGGTTGCAGTCTGGGTACTGGTACGATCAAGAACTCACACTGAATGTGGTCACAAAGACGAATAAACCAATTATATAGAAAATTCGGTTAAGATATGAGTTGATATTAAAACAACAATTGATACACTTGCATTCGTTCCAAAAATAAGCAAAAACTTACACAAGCGAATGGTTGTAGGAAATAAGAATTCTCTATGAACCTGTTGCGCCAACTATTACTTTTAAATTCACTTACACCATAGGATGTATTCACTATTCAGTCAGGACGGGAGGTTTAGTAAATTTCCAAACTTTAAAAAGAAACCAGCAACTATACAGTAGACAGTCCGGATTCAGTGAAGCCTTATTCTGAACTAAAATTCTGATTCTCCGGTTTCCGTAGGGTACATCAAAAATCTAATTTTTTTAGGTATATTTTTATTTATGGAGTGCTAGCAGATTTGTTATAAGAAGTTGGCTTTGAATCGACGATGGATTCCCTAACGTCCATTCTGTGGCATATGTAAAGACTTTAATGTGGACGGTCTTATAAAGAGTCTCTTGTTCTTTAAGGCCAAACAAACATCGATTGGTATGTGTAACTGTTCGCTTGATTGCTAGACAAACTCACTTACTATTTCGAAGGTATATCTTTGTTATGCGTGCCTTTTTGTTGGCAAATCCATTGTTCCCCCTTTTTATCCTAGTTCTGACAATGCTCCATAGATATTTTGAAATTTATTAATAAATAATTAAATAGGAGCATCTCGTAATCAACTATGTGGCGAATTTTGTTTGCAATAAACAATGATCAAAGAAAATTTGAAATTTCAACATTTTAACGTTCTATTTTATTGCACATTAACCTTTGAATGCCATTAAGGCGAGTAGTTATCAAGGACTTTTTGACAATAATTCCTAACTAATGTTAAAATTTGGAAATTGTGAGTACCTACAGTTGAAGTTACGATTCATCAGGTGTGGAGGTCACTTTGTTACAATTCATTATTGAAAGAAACTGAATTTGACGTTTAGTTCTGAATATAAACATTTGTTGCGCACCATTCTGTAGGTCATTAGTTAAGTGATCTGAGTCTGCGGCCTTAACATTCGAACTTATTATGTGGAAATTACTGTTTAGTTGCCGACTTAGAAGTTAAAGTGAAATTATTATTTATTTGAACAAATTGAATTGCATACAGCGCTACTATCAAAATTGTTATAAGCGCATTTTAAACTAGGAAAAGTTCTTAAATCGATCAAAATTAAAATTTTTGTTTGTTTTTCTAAAAAGTCTTCCATTTTATTTTATATTTATCTTTAAAATGTTTTAAGACTTGATCTGCCTGCCTGATGACGCAATTGTAAATTTTATTTTATTCGACTGTATTTATATTTTTAGGCGTTTTTTAGCTTCGATCTCAGCAAAGCAAAGTAAAGTAAAATTGTCTACTACTGTGATTCCTCGAAGTGTCAAGTAGAGCGTAGTTTTTGTAATTGCGTGCTGAAAATCCAATTAAACTTTGCTTTGCTGAGATCAAAGCTCAAAAAAACAAGCCATCTACTAAGCTTCGGTTACGGTTTGGGGAACATGGATAGAGTGTGCTTTATTTGTTCGTTGTAGCCTTAATGTTATTTAGACAAAGCTTATTTGGAAAGTTGACCTACTCTGCCAAATAGAGAACGGGGCTATTGGGGATTTTTACTTTTCATGTTATCAAAATTATCCGAACTGTTAATTAACACAGTTACAGCGCAATGTTTGACAGATTTGATGTTAAGTCTAAACTTAATGCATGTATTTCTAGGACTTTTAAACAAATTGCTTTCGCCAAACCGAAAAAGCAAAGCAGAGCTTTAAATCAAACTTACAGTCGAGACACATAACAAATTATACCAGTTTCTAGATGTAAACTGAAATACACCACTTTATCCCAAATGTGACTGGAACTGTTTTATTGTGCATTTGTATACTTTACTTTGCTTTGCTAAGATTTGTGTTGATTGTCACTTGATTGACGCGTATTTAAAGTAAGTGCATGACTCGTCATTCATTGCTGGCAATTAAATGACCTTATTGCCTGGCTTGATGACATTTGGTGTTCAGTCAGCGAAATTCTGAACTATTTGCACAAGAAGAAGAAGTCATTTATGCTTTTTTGAACTACATTTAATGTGTATAATTTTCTAACTGACTATGCAAGGCTATTACATGATTTACTGTTTGCTAAACAACCATAACTTTTTAGAAAGCAACGAACTTTAAGGACTTTAAATAATACACTGTCCTTGTACCCGAACTGTTAATTAAATAATTTGCATAGTGATACACTTCAAAGTAGCCACACAAACAAATTATTATTTACCATTTATTTATAATTTAAAATATTATAATTTAAGAAATTGAGCAAAGTAAACCATACATATTTTATATATATTTATTTATTGCCAAAATGAAGAAAAGAAAAAACAAATTTCTAGCATTGCTTTCAACCTTTGTACACGCACACATTTTAATGTTTAACGTTTCCCTATTAGAAGTCTAAAACACATGATTTTAGGTAACCTCAGTGACATGTTTTAAAATACATAATAATAAACAAAATTAAAGCTATATTAAGTGAGCGTGGATAGGTACATATTATAATATTCTTATTATGTATGAATGTTTCGTTTTGTCTGCGTTTCAATTTAATTTAGTATGTAATGGCACCAGTTGGGCGCATCTAGATATTTTATAAATATAAATCTATATACATAGATCCGATTATATATTTATATAGGTATATATGAATTTTTGAGTGATACCATGTGACCTTAAAGTAATATTGTAAAGTAAAATGGTTATTTAATGCGTATTGTAAAAATTAAAGCAGCAAACAACAAATAAAAAACACAAAACATTATGAATTAACAAAAAAACAAATGCCCATTTGATATTATAGAAGACAAACCAGTTAGATAGATAGGTTTAAAAATTGTTTATAAAACGTAAAAGAAAGATTATTATTGAATACAACAAAATTAAATATATATTGTGAAGTTTTTTGTAATGTTTTAAATGGTAAAAAAAAAAAAACAAATATTTATAGAAAGTAAATTAAAAAAATTTAGTTGCAGACCTAGAGTAAGCCTATTCCAGAATTATAAGAGTATGATTTTTTTTTTTTTTTATTTCTTCTGTACTTAACGCATTTTTCTTCTGCAATAGTAATCCTTTTTTTTATTTAACAGAGTTAGTAAGTTTTTTTTTGTAACAATGATGTTTTTTTAATCAAATAGGTTTGTAAATAGCTCCCTGTATTCCACCAAAATAGATGAATTTGTAAATAAAAATATAATAAATCTAGCTGTGACCGTGCTTTTATTTATATGAAAAGTTTACTATGATGGTAAAGGTACGATTACACATGACACTTTTCATGTCAAATTTTGACATGCCGACGTCATTATGACGTAAATAATTTATCCTAAATTTGTCACGTGTGACCGCCTGACAAGCGTCTGCTCGCAGCGCACTCTCACGAAAGCATACTAGTGACCACCGAATGGCCGAATTTTTGTGACTTCAGCATGTCCAAATGCCAAGATGTCGGCCCTTCGCCGATTTCAACTTGAACGATTTGAAGGTAGACGACATGTGATTCCAGCAGGACGGGACTATTTGTCACATAGCAAACTTCACGATGGATATTCTGCATGAACGATTTTAGGGTCTAGTTATATCTCGCAGAGTTGACGTGACTTTTTCTTGTACGGTTTCCCAAAGTCACAAATCTATGCCAATAAGCCGCAATCGCCTGATGCCCTTAAAGGCAACATAACTAATGGCATCGCTCACATTCAGCAGGATCTATAGGGCATTTAAAATTGGACTACACGGATCCGTGCCACCGTGAGAATCAGCGGTGGAAATATGAATTTCGTTATTCCCTCACACACAGCTTATTTAAGTACCTATTAGATTTCAGTAGGCGCAGTGGCTTAATGGTTAGTGTGTTGGACTTATAAGGTAGAGGTCCGAGGTTGGATTCCAGAAAAAAAGAAGTAAAATAAATGAAAATTAAATAGATATATCCAAAATAAATGAAGGTTTTTTTTATTAAAAAGTTAAAATATATTATTTGTGTTTTATAGGAATGAAAGTGAACAAAAATTGTGGTCGGATGCTGACACCAAACTGCTGATTTCGATTCGTTTAGGCCGAAAAAAAGTTTAGACTTTTTCCAAAGTGGACAAATCTCCTTTTCAATAAACTGTTAAGAAATAATTGTAGAAATAGAAAATCAACCTGAAATACGAAAATGGTTTCTGAAAACATCATCTGGAAATTGTCCTATGGTTTTAAGAAAACTCTTAGTTTTCGGAATGTTTCTTGAAATCCTTTTCATGTTTATCAAAAGAATCTTCCTTTCTCTTTGAATTTTGCTTCTATATCTTTCAGAAAATTTTTGCCTGAACACTTTCAAAATTAGATCCATTTAAGTGATTAAGAATCAGTCCTAACATGATTCTTCTAATTGACATTATTAAAGTTTTTATAAATAACAGCCATCTGTCACTGAAAGAAGAAAAATAATTTAAAAATGTCTGTAATTTTTTTTTACTGCCTACTGCAACTTTTTTGGAAACGCAAAACTACTGCAAACTTGCGGCAGTGTTTCTGTTCATAATTACATTGAATCAATATTTTTTGCATGGCATGTGCAGCAATGTTGCAATTATGAACTCGCCCTATAACTGTCATCAAAGAGCTTCTCAATTAGCCGTTTGGACTCGGCATAAAATTATGGATTGCTAGCATTCGTCTCAAAAATGAAAAACTCACACAAAATAAATGGTCGTGTAGGCCTAGGTTCCCCATGAACCTGATGCGCGAAATATTTACGTACTATTTTATTCCATTTCAACATCGACCCGTACTTACTCAAAAACCCTTTAGCTAAGCAACGGCGTTTTCGATTGAAGAAAATAATTGCACTTTCTATCGAAAAAGCAAATCTAGAAGAGTAATCTCTCTGTGTTATTTATATTTCATTGAAGAAGATAATGCACTTCCAGGTCAATTCTTAGCACTACAGAAGTGTCCGGAATATTTTCAAGCAATTGCCCTGAGCTCACCAACACACACAAGCAAAATGTTAGATTGAAATGTGTATTTTTTGTTAGCAACAAGTTTTGCGCAATGTGATCCGAAAATATGCAATTAAGCGTGCAAATATAGAAATATATTTATTTGGTCCATTTAAACATTAACATTTAATGTAAAAATAAAAAAGTAGCAACAGAAAACCAAATTTTCTCTAGCAACGTGTAAAGTTTTAAATCAAAGCAAATTTTTTGTATGTATTGTTCACCTGATAATCCCGGGCAACGTCGCAGCGAATGTTGAAGAAAAAATGTCAAAAGCCCTGCCGGTAGAACTGAATAAGAACATTTAGAAAAATAAGCACATTACTTATCTCTGCATAAGGAAACCACTTTCTTTTTTATGGTCACAACGAACCTGAAATCACTTAAACCCTATATTAAGTGCAAGTTGCCAAATTTGTTATTATCAATTAGTTACCTGCATATTACAAATAGCGCACCTAACAAATTGCACTCATTCACCCGTAAGAGCAAGGAGCACGTGATCTATAGATATTTGAACTGCGTGTAGATTTCAAATTTCTTTTGTGCATTTAAAACTTGACATGAAACTCTAATTACACACTGTCAAGGGCGGACATTAAAGACCGCATCGAAGCTTTATCCAAGTTAGAACTTCAGGTCAATTCTCGTTTTCAGTTGTCAATTTGTCTTAAACGCGATAGATCGCCTTGCTCCAGCAATTGTAGTCAAATCAGTGTCTTCTATATTGACAAGCTACAACAACTGCAGTGCGTGACAGTAATTGAACAGCAAACTTATGTGTTACTGACAAAATAGCTAAAGTTATTCAAGGTGTTTGTTCTGTAAAATGCAGCTATTTACTGCGGTTTTGTTAATTCTGTGTCCCCTGGGCACACTGTGTACATTTAATAGTAAGTCATCGATAGAAGTTCTATTTAAGAAAAAATAAAAAGAAAGGTTTATCTGCACAGTGACGAAATATAGACAGATGCCACCGCTCTATGACCTAGACGACTACGATGAATGTTTGGAAAATTCAAAGCCGTCATCTTACTGTTTAGTAATAGGAGAGATAGAACCAAATGACACCTCGGTGCTTTGGCATCAAATTGCAGTAAGTCTAAAATCGTTAATTTATGTCGTTTTCGATTTGGCTTTTCAGATTTTGATCTGAGATTTCACATTTCTGCTGCCAAATCGAACATAAAATCCGAATTTTATTGGTTCTTGAGTGTGTTCAGTTGGCCGCAAAAAAATGTTGTTTTCACTTGCACTGGAAATCCATTTGAATTGATTTGTACTCATTTATAATAACTCATTTCGAAATAATTTAATATAAAAAATCAATAAATAATAATTCAGTTAAAAAAGGAATCCTTCCAACGATAAACAATTCGTAGCCGCCAGCTGTGTGTCATACACATTGGCATTAGTGAGAGTATGTGTGAAATCTGAGAAAAAATCGAGATTTCTCTAAAGAGTGTCAGATCAAAAAAAGATTGATTTTTTTGGCAAATCGAAAACGACATTAGGTACAGTTAACAACCGCATACGCATAATGTCTTACTCCATTGAAATAATACGAATATATAGTTTGTCAGTGTCTAACTCATTCAAATAAAAGGAACTTCGGAGAGATATCGCGCACATTCAAGAATCTAGTTTCCTTAAGTCGACTAGAGTGGTCTGGACTACGAATGCAAAATTGATCGTTTACGCCACTTTTCGTACGTCAGCATATACTCAGTCACGTAATTCTCGACTAGATTCTCCGCCTACTCCTACTCCTATAGGCGTCAACTGAAAAAAAAAACCGTTCATGTGATCGATCTGGGCCAATCAAAACTGATGTCGTTTTCCATTGGGACCACCAGATATTTTTTTCAGATCTCAGATTTTACGCGGCTCATGGAACATCCTACCAAATTCATCTGCCTTTGTAAATGGACTAGTGCGTTATTTGACAGCAACAATCAATTTCAGATGTTCAAATTGCATTCGTGGTTGGAAAAATCACAAATATGTATATCGACCTGTAGATCAAATGGAGAAGTTTCGGTGATTTGTGGTCTTCAGATGACGAGGAAGACGAAGAAGATAATAGTTCCTCCAAAATTCTGTCCATGTCTATTTATGTATTTCTTTGTTTTAGTTTTCACGAAACTTTGCGCAGTTTTTTTAAAACAAATTTCCTAAAATTACCGAAAACAGCTGTGCAAGTATATTGGTATTAGTGGTAGTTTGTGTAAATCTGAAAAATATCGAGATCTGCAAAAAGTGATCCCAATCGAAAAAAAGATTGATTTTTTGTCCCAATGGAGAACCACATGAGACACATAAAGTCAGCCAGCCAGTCAGACGTAATAAACTAAATACTTATGGCGTTTTTCATTGAAGATCCGGGAATCGCTCCGAAACTCAGAATTGCTCTTTGCAAAAAAATTCGTTAAAGCACTTTTGCAATAGTGGTAGAAACAATATGAACGTCGTCATTGTGAGATTTTGTTTTCTGTTGCTACTTTTTTTTTGTTTTCTACAGTAAATGTGAATGTTTAAATGGGTCAAATCAATATCAATTTAAGTTTATATTTTGCACTCATAGTTTCGTATCACGTAGCGCAAAATTAGTTTCTAACAAAACAACACAACACACATTTTAATCTGACAACTTCCGCCATGTCTAGAATTGACCTGGCAGTGCACTTTCTTTCTCAATAAACAGTGAAAACGTAGAAAGAGCACTTTCAGATTTGCTGTTTTACTGCTGGGCTTTACATTATTATAAAATAGACAATTGTTCGTTTTGTAAAATACTGTAATTATTCACTTGATAATTCTTTCTTTTTATTACAATTTTAATATTTAATATGAGGAATGCAAATACGTAATAATGAGTCCTTTTGTCATCCATTGCAAATAGTGATCATTCGCACGCGATCAATCTGTATGCTCTTTTTATTCCCTACTCCGCGTCTCATTTTCCTTCCTCTCTGTCCGCTTTTAGGCTTAATCGGAATTCGCAATTACTGCCCACCTGTCGTTTTTACGTTTCTGGCCTGTAATAATTACACAGCAAGCCAGCAGCGATACGCCAAAACCCGAATGAATGAAATGCGAACATCTGCGAATCGCAAAACGAACGGGGTAGTTCTCGTGCCAAGGAACGGCTTTTGTAGAAATGATAAAATTACCTACAAAAGATATATATTTTCACGCTTTTTATTATTCATCATTCTGACACTCTTTACTTTCCGTCGGTTTAAAAAAAAAATACAAATAGGTACCTACCTACCAGGTTTGTTGCTTTACTTTTGTAGTAAGAATGGAAAAGACTGTCAAAATGGCAAGAAATTTGTTGAGTGAAAACTCGTAAGATTCTTAGTGGAGGGGCAATATCTTGCTCTCTCCATGACGCTCTCTTTTTTACGAATTTTAAAATTCGACAAAATTTAAAAGTAAAGGAACAGACCTAGTATAACTTTCTACCGCTATTCGTTTTCGACATTGTTGGCAGCCATAAATTGATGTGTAAGGTTGGCAACACCATAATTAATATCTAAGTAGTAGGAGTGTCATGAGTAAAAGAATAATAAGCGTGTGTATTTGGATGCTCTAATTTGGCTTTTTTAAAACATTGTGTTTGATTTTATTATATTCATTTTCTTGGTGGATCGATTCCAAGATCCAACAGACATGGTAAGCTAAGTTATCAATAGACCGTCAGTTCCCGCGCACCTACCCGAACCCAACAGCAAATTTTGAAAATAGAATTCTCTCTTAAATTTCCTATCTGTGAAAACATGTGAAGCAGCAAAAAAAATATTCTTAATGGCAGGATGTGTAATAAAAAATATGTATGGGCAAGTGTATGCGTGAGGATAATTTAACATGGCATACATACTTTTACATGACATACATACTGACGCAAATTCCCTTATGAGGTACTCGATTGGGCTTCTTCAGATTCGCGCTCAGATTTCAGATTATGTGTGTCTAATCTAACATAAAAACCTCACTTGCTCTTTTTTGTGTTGATATTGGAATATGCGTAGCCTTCTAAGCGTTTCTACTTTTCTAAGCGTTTTCCATTCACTGGTAAAATATTATATGAAAACATTACATAACAAAATGCTCTCCCTGATTGATTTCTAAACATTTGTACATAAATAATTAACAAAAAATAGATCAACCCGATGCAATTCGTTTCTTTTCCGTTGAAAAATTTCACAAAAACGTAAACAAACTCCACTAGTTGTCAAACTCAAACGTACTTTTATTGGTTAATCTGAAGCAAATCTGACAAAAAATCCAGATTCGCAAAAGTGCTCTGAAATCTGAAAAAGATTGAATATAAAAAGTGCTCTGAGAGCGCCCAATCGACTACCACATTAAGTTGCCTGAACTGACGGTCTATAACCTATAAGTCATAGTTTATGGTTGTCGAGCAAAATGTAGCCGCGTTCAGGGGGCTATTCCCAAATGCGCGCTGGATCACTTTTGATGGCGGATTTTAATTTTTGTATTTCCATTCGACCACATTTTTACTAGGTCCGCAAACAATCCGCCAGCAATCCTTTACCTAAACACCTATCGCTTTCAATGCAATCATAAAATGACGTTGGAAAGAGCTTTCGCTTTCCATATGGTCGAATCGAAATACAAAAATTAAAATCCGCCATCAAAAGCGACCCGTCGCGCATTTGGGAATAACCATCCAGGATACTTTCATCTAGGAGAACGCAATAGCCGAACGTAATAGCTCCCATTTAATACTATTTTTATTTGCCCTATATAGAGTACATACATGTACGCGAAAGACCTATGTAGATTGAACGCTTTTTCTGTTCACACTTCCAACTTTATTTTGGCTTAGAATTTTTCAGCTGTCTTCAAGCGCCATTATCGTCACGACTATCTGTATTTTGGAGTTTGTCTGAATCCTTGCAAGGAACTGGTACAACCATTTAGCCCATTACGAAAGGATCAACTGTACGCGGGAAATATTAAAAACACTGAGGTAATCTGGTAATCATCTTCCGCCAGTTCGGTTGGGTTTACGTTAATAAATCTCTTTTCAGTTGGTAGAGTTTTTTACTGAAGTTAGTCGACACGAGTCTGATACAAGGATTCGACACAATAAAGTCATAAACACTTGTCTAAACTATAAATTCGAGAAACAGTACAATTTACGAGTACGATCTTTTATTGAGTATTGTGTTAACAATGATAAGCCATCAAATTTCAGTCAGTACCGAGTAGGTATAGTTACTCTTGGATACTCATTGATTTTATAAATTTTGTAGACTATTTGGAGATCGTTTTCGCTACGGTTGTTGGGGCGATTTTGCTTTTGGTTGCACTCTCGTCGATATACGATCGATTGCTGAAGAGGACACATCCTGAAGGTATGCGAAAAAACGAGTTTTACCAACAAAAGGTGCATTCGATTCGTAAGTTAATTTACTCTAAACCGAGTTATCTGCACTACAGCTCTTTTTGTACTTTAGAGGACAATGTACTTACATCATTTTCGATGTATCGCAACTACTATCGTCTAATTTTACCCTCGCATAGTAAAGAAGCACGAGACTTAAGATTTCTCGAGTGTTATCGATTTTTTGGAACTCTATTGGTGATATTTGCGCACGTACTGTTATTGCTTAAGGGGACACCTGTGAGAAACCCGCAGTTTATTGAAGAAACCTTCTATAAATTTGGATCAAATATTATTATAAACGGTAGCGTGGTCGTACAGGTTTTTTTAGTAATGAGCAGTTTCTTAATGTGTATTGGCTTCCAACGGATGGCGTTGAAAAAACCTGGAATTGCCGAGTGGGGGGCACTGATTTTGTATCGATATTTGAGGTTAGTTTGACGCCATACTCTATAGATGGCGCTGTGTACTTCGTTATGTGTGTTTAGTTGTTCTCCTTTAACAGATTAGCACCGTCACTGGCTTTCGTTATGCTGTTGCAAGCTTCGATACTACCACGTTTTCAAGATGGTCCGTTTTGGAGACACGTCGTTGATTCAGAGAATATCCTTTGCAGAGAGACGTGGTGGAGTAATTTGTTATTTATCAATAACTTCACATTAAAGAAAAGTGTAAGTACTAATAGTTGAGTATCTCAGACTATTTTGAAATGTTTACTGTGTTTTTGTTCATCTAGTGCCTTCATCAATCCTGGTATCTTGCCACTGACTTTCAGTTATATGCTATATTTGCAGCTGTTCTTATTTTCATTGCGAGGTAAAACCTTTCACTAAACCTTTAAATTTAATTAATATAGTATAGGTGTGTTTGATCCTTACATGGAGAAAATGACATAACTCATGAATTTGTTGATGGATATATGTTGTCTTGGAAAGTATTACATTTCAGAAAGGAACGGAAAAAGCAACACAACATTTCAAAGAAGTCTGGAAATGAAATGAAGATGACAAGCGGCATGTCAAACTCCATATAAAAAAAAACTGACATTTCACCATTTGCGGTAGACGTCTACCTAAAACTACCCGAAGGTCTCGAAAAATTATACAGGAAGATTGGCCGTATTTCAAGTAAACGATTTTGTTCATCAATGCATTCGCTTGTACCAGTACTTCCTGTACATGCCCCCACTTAGTTGTTTGTATGTGGTTTTCATCAAATGGCGAGAAATCTTTTATCGACATTTGCCGCCATGTCAACTTTTCTTATGAAACATATATATCACTCGGGATTCTGAGATAAACTCGACAGTGAACGGAATCGTTGTGTATTCTAGGACTGTTCTTCTGGGATTCAGAGTCATCTGGCGAGTAGAACTTGCAACAGTGAAATATAGTGACAGAAAAGTTAATTGGAATAAGCCTTTATTGATTCGTGAAAAGTCGTGCAAACTGTCGTATCTTCAAACAGCTCACATTTGCCTTGAATTGCTCCAATTTCCTATGGCTTTCCTATGGACATTTTATTTTATTTATGGACAAATTTTAAAGTTACACAACATTTTTGCAAGTCTATTTATATCTACTATTGTTTTACTCACATTTTATAGGTTTCCTCAAACAAGAAACTACATTCTGGGTACAGGAGTTGCCATATCATTTCTATCTACAGGATTGGTAACATATTTCTTTAAGCTTGATGCTCTCCACCAGGAAACTCCGGAGTAAGTACCTACGACTCATAAGCTTCTTTCTTAAATTATACTTATAAAAACTTTTTCGTTATAGCTCCTATCGCTATAATTTCTGGCGTGATGGTGAAACTATATACAAGGGATATGCACCTTTTTACACTAACTTTGGCGGATTTGTTTTCGGAACAATTGCTGCTTTCGTCTATTTAAAGTACAAGAATGAAGGCCTCAATCTAAAGGGAAAGAAGTCGAAACTAAATACAATACTCTTGATATCATTACCGCTGCCTTTTCTGCTTCTACTCTCTGGAGAAATATTTTATCGATTTGAGTTTGAAAAGCCCTCTATTTGGGTGGGTATCTACTCGGGATTGTATCGAAATATATGGGCGCTGATGTGCGCTACAATAATTTTATTAATGGCCTTCAAAGTGGGACGTGAGTTCAACTATTCTTTTCGATAACTTATCGTTAAATATTGTTTTCTTACAGTCCTCATGCACAAGTTTTCATCGCTGAAGATATTTCTGCCTTTAGGGCGGTTATCGTTTCAAGTTTTCTTGATCCATACTGTCGTCATTCGATGTCTGACTGGATGTATTCGTCAACCCGTATACCTAAATATTATAATTGTGGTAAGGAATTTTGTAGAAACAATTCATGAATAATTGCTGACACTTATTTTATTTGAAGACAATGTATGTTTTGGCAAGTTTGGTGGTGTCTTTCTTTGCTGCGTTTTTCTTGTACCTATTTTTTGAATTGCCATTGACAAATCTTGTAAACACTTTTCAAAGATGTAGTATGGGTAAAACTGATGAGCCTTCAAAAACGATTGAATTGAACCAGTCAAGTGCCAACAACAACAAGGAGGAGACCACAACGACTACCACGTTGGATAACCCGTCAATATTATAATTAGAAAAATAAATAAAAACAAACTTCAAATAATTTGTTTATTCTTTTATATTAATTTTCTTAATCTTAAAATTGCTGAGAATTAGCATTAGCTTATGTTAGTCCGGTTTCACAAACGACTGGATATTCAATCACGAAATTTTGAAGAAGACCGAGTACAAAAACCAGAAAACAATTATTTAAAAAAAAAATCCGTTTTTTTTCCTGCTTTCTTGCAATTGTTTATGTTATTATAAGTATCTAATGTTTACATACCCAAATATATTTTTTAAGAACAAATAACTTGGTTCTTAATCGTACAAGATGATGTCCAAAAGTGATTTATTCTTTTTGAAATAGGGATCTGTATACCGGTCAAACGTGCCCAAACCATAGGCGTCATGGCAGTGTTTGTACTCAGAAGTTTCTGGAAACGATCCGATTTAATGAATGTTTAAAGCAGAAGATCTCCATAATGAATATGATCAGTAAGATCAGTTTAAGTTTATCAAATGTCTCCCTACCGAAACATTATCTAACATTTATAATCCAAAAAACTGTTGTGCGATTCCTCAACAATAATGGTAGTGTTTTTTTGAGCTTCGATCTCAGCAAAGCAAAGTAAAGTAGGATATTTTTTTTCACTTGCACTGGAAATCCATTTCAATTGATTTTTAAACATTTATAACAACGCATTTCGAAATAATTTAATATAAAAAATCGTTTCCATACTCGAAAAATTAATAATTCAGTAAAAAAAAAGCAACCCTTCTAACGACAAACAATTCCTAACCGCCAGCTGTGTGTCATACACATTGGGATTAGTGAAATTATGTGTGAAATCTGAGAAAAAAATCGAGATTTCTCTAAAGAGAGTCAGATCAAAAAAAAGATTGATTTTTTCGGCAAATCAAACATGAAAAGCAATCTTAATCAAAAAAAAATAGATTTTTTCTCAAAAAAATTGATCTTTCTGACAATTCGAAAACGACATCAGTTATCTCTAAAATGGTGAAAATCCCTCCCACTATTCCCAAAATAATTGCCTATTGGCAACGCAATTTAGAACCACTTCCAACTTCACTGCAATGTGAGAGCAACTTCGATTTCGAAAATATGTCTGCCTACTTTCGTACATTTTTTTTTTTCTCGCTGTCACAACTTGTAGACATCCCCAAAAAATAGGTAATTTTTCAAATTAGCCCTGTGTTCTTCCAAATTCATTATTAAATACAAATTTCCAGAACACAAATCAACAATGGCAGCGGCACAGGCTCAGGCACAAGTTGAAAAATTGAAGGAATCCATTGATAAATCTCTGCGAGACAACACCAAACCATGGACACAGGCTTTTGAATTTTTGGAATCAAAATCAAGCGTACCTCGACTATATTTGTTCTTAGGTGAGTAATCTAGTCATAGTCCCATTGACCCATCCCAACTTCCCCCTGATTTAAGGAAAGTTATTTGAATCGTAAGGTCACGCTAATTTAACCAATTTTTTTTATCGACTAGCTGTTTTGACAGAAAAGTTTGTAAATTGAAATTAAATAGATAATTTCCTTATCTCGAATTTTTATCAATATTCCCCTCGGAGTGCATACATTTGGAGAATGTTCGATTTCATAGCTATCGCATTTTCACTGTACCATTGGGATACCTTACCGAGGTCAGTCGTAATTAATAGAAGTGACACGTATGGTTGGGATGTGTTGTTGAAACTCGTGGAAGTTTATGTTTATTTGATTTGTTCGAATTCGTATTACCAATGACGCGACCACCGCGCGCCGTTAATCCAAAGTCCGATGTTGCTGGCGTAGCATTGATAATTAAAATTTTGAAAGGTACATAATTCCATCTACTTAGATCAATGAAGGGGAACAGTAACTGAAGATCAAGGTCGCAGTAGCAGTAGCAGTCAAATGAGATGAAGCCTCTCGTTGTTCTGTATAACGTGACACGCATGCTGGGTTTCGAGAGTGATTACGCTATCGGTTTTTTTTTATTCGTAAACAAGCTCGCTTTTGAGGGAAATTATCATTTTCTGGATAAGTGGATTGTTGTCCCGTGACACCTTTATTTATATATCACACTCACCGTCACCATTGTGCATATTAGACAAATAAAACGAATCGAAATGAAGCTTGTCACAATGGAATGTGACGTAGGAATTTGCAAAAAATGCCATCTCACGTTGTTTAATGAACATGTGGCTGGCTCTACATAGGCTTGTAAAAGTTTATTGTGCTCGATAGATTAGCCTGTTGGCAAAACCGGTTTGCTCTCTGTGTAAATTATACGATAATTGCCTTTTGAGTTATTTTTTCCTGTGAAAAATCGTATCCTAGTTGGTCAGCGGTGCTCCATAATGGATTCTCCAATGCTGTGTAAGTTTTTATGCATCTCGATTTTAAAGGGATAAATTCCATGAATTTACATGTTAATCCCCATCACGAACAAATGGTTGCCGCCTTAAGCCTCGCTCGGCAGGTAACATGTTTAAATATTTGACCACGAATAAGTAAACGTTGACTACTGTTGTTCACTTTGCATATGATTGGAGCGGATGATGTGGCTAGTCATGTGATATAATAATTTTTTTTGTTGCGCGTGCATTTGAACAATTGGCCTATTATGTGTGTAAATAGGGACCTATTCCCTATCGTTGTCTATTTGTCCTCTGTTAATTACTTAACTTTGCGTGTTAAGTAAACACGTTTAACTACACCTACTGTCTATAGCTATGTTGAGGGTGCCATCGGTAGCGTTCAACCCAAGCGCTTGGTAATGTAGTATTAAGCAGAATACACAGATTTTTATTATAGCACTAGACAAGGCGGTAATCAGGCGCGGAGACCAGGGGTCAGATTCTGTAAGGCGAAACGATCGAACGTTTTCGTGCGCACGAATGATTTGCCCTGTGTTACACAAGCAAATTTCTTCGTGCACACGAAAACGTTTCAACGTTTCGCCTTACATAATGCCGACCCAGATCAACATCTACTATTTCTGGGTTTGGGGTTGTTACAGAAGTTTAACAATTATGCTACGTGTAAGAAGCGGATATTGGCCTAGGTGAAAGGACGCAAGGAAGCAATAAGGCGGCAGTTCTATCGAAACAGGGAAACTTCCTGGCGCAGATCTATATTCTGTAAAAAGCACGAAAACGGCGAATGGCATCAAAATAATTGGACAGGATTGAAAAAATGTCTAGGCCATTCAGAATGCCAATTTGCTCCAAGCGGCATTGTTCAGATCGTGGCATTCTATGCCATCCAACTACAGTTGCGCTCAACCCATTTTAGCTGAAGGGGTCTTCTTTCTTTCGCACCGGGCATGCATCCAAATCTCTGTTTTTTTGACACCAGATACGAATGGCGTTAAAGAAGCACACACACTGTTCCCATCTCGAAGAACCCCAAACTGATGGATTGACTAGACTTACACACAAGGATGGACTTACCTACGTATTTATTTTGTGCCAGACAAATTCTTAGGCGGACTAGCATCAATTTGAAATGTAACTGACTTACAAATGTATAATTAGGTTTGTAAATTATAAGCGACTTTAATTTGTAAATGTCAATACAGCTAACGATCTTTTTTATCAAATCACCTGATGGTTTATTTGGTTTCTGTCCCAACTCTGAATACGATGCTTATGCATCGCCAAAGACTACAAAACACACTGTGTGCCTATCTAATCGCCAATTATCTGAAACAATTTGCCAATCTAAATAAAAATATGAAATCCATTTATGAGGACATAAATGAATGCCCTTTCTAAAAATACCCCAATACACTACAACCGTTCGCTCTGCGATCTTTCTCTCTATGCTTACATGTTGTTGTTGTGAGATCTCGTGGCAATTCATTGTCCGCTCGGCAATTATATGAAATGCATATTTACATTCTTTGACAACAGCTAGGGAACATTTATAGAAATGGCAAAGGCTGGCAGCGATTTCATCTGACCGACTGATCTCCCTTCCCGGCGGCGCCGAATAATTGTGCGAAAAAGTAATTCATACAATTATTAGCTCGAACCAGAAGTGTTTTCATTGTTTAACGGCAAATCATTTAATAAATTAAAAATGTTTGAAAAACTAACAGACAAACTCATTGAACTGTTGGCCAGTGATAATGGCTGGCTTTTTCAAATTGGTGAGGGAATTTACTTGTGATTGTTTTTTTTTTTCTTTGTTTTTCCCCAAAATCATTTGATGTTTTCTTTCCTGTTTTGCAGGCGTCGCTGGACTTTGTGCTCTCTATTTGATCTTCGGCTATGGTGCACAATTGTTGTGCAACATTATTGGCGTTGTTTATCCGGCTTACATCTCCATTCATGCAATTGAATCAAGTACAAAATTAGATGACACCAAATGGTTAACCTATTGGGTAACATATGGCATTTTATCGATTATTGAATATTTCTCCGTGATTTTGACATCGGTTATTCCCCTCTATTGGCTGTTGAAGGTAAGTTTATGTCGGTAATGAGTTTGAGGACTCTTTGTATGTGTATTTTGATTTTTTAAAATGTTCGGACATAATCGAAAAGGTACTATGGAAGCGTTACTTCCCGCGGTGAAGGCTTTGCTTTTCGAGGAGTAACACGCTTCGATAATGCTTTGGATTTGACGAATTAAAATGAAGCCCACGTCAGACTTGACTTCCGAATGATGTATACCTAGCACGTTGCTTTTTCGGATTTGATGACCATAGTTCTTGTTAAAATAAACTGTTCCCGGCGCACTTCCGATATATAATAATAAGGACATATAATTAATAGTACATATATATTAAAAACCTGCAAGTCAAGCATCTTTAGATCTTTTTTTGTATGAAAAATTGACAAGATTAGGCTATTATTGTTCTTAATGTACCCGTCATTGTTTTCTTTTCGGAAGTTCATAGTTAAGTCTACTTGGAAGTTGATTTTCGGAGACAGGTGATCGGTTAATTGGGGGAAGGAGCACGCATCAAGCATATTAGAGTGGGTTTTTGTTTCATTGTTCCGTAGATAACATTACCACTAAATCTAAATCAAAATACCTGTGCAAATCAACGAATAATCAAATGAAGTAATTTATAATCTTCACTCTCTTCCAGTGCGTCTTCCTAGTCTGGTGCATGTTGCCAATTGAGAATAATGGTTCGGTAATAATCTACCAACGCGTTATCCGCCCATATTTTTTGAAGCATCACAAAGGTCAGTAGTCATTTCGCTTGCCCTCTCATATATAGTTCAAAAACCATTTAACGCATTCTTCTTGTCTTTGCAGCCGCTGATAAATTAATGGACGATATGATGGACAAGGCGAAGAAGTCCATAGGAAGTGTCTATAAAAATGAATAAACCCAACTCTTCGTTCACACATTTTATACTTAACACAGCAAGTCAAAAAGAAACTATATTACTGAATAGTATATGTTAGGAGTGCATTTTTTCGACGTTTTGGCCGGTTTGTGGGTGGCTTACATTTTTAAATCTGGTGGATTTATTTTCTCCCTCTCATTCACACAATCTCTAGTTTGCGGTGTAGTTTATTTTAATTTTTTTTTTTTTTTTTGTATAATTTTGCATAAGAAAACTGAATATTGTTTTGTGTAGAATTTTAGTTGAATCACCCATCCCATGGGAGGGTTGAGTAAATCAATTATATTAGTACACAGTGATTTATTGGAATATGCCTTTTTGCGATTAAAAATTTGTAAAACAAAAATAACTTCTAGTTTTAAATAAAGAAATTGAAAGACAACTTTTTTTAGTGAGTTACTTTTAATTTATTCTTGTTTTTTTTGAGTCTCGAGTTCACTTTTGGCTTCTTCTTCGGCAGTGCGTTGCCTGTTTCGCCATGCACTCATGTAAGTTTTGGGATGAATCGGTGTAAATCCGGCTATACCCAAGAGTTCAGCGGCGGGTTTAGATAGATGAGCACCATTACCTAACCAATGGCGAATTCGTTCAAAGTTAAACGACACCAGGCGTTCGTTGTGTTCATTGACCAGGGGATCGTAGGAGCCTACTTGTTCGATAACGGGTTGATGTTGGTTTTTCCTTCTCTGGAATAATGGTTGGTGGGTAAAAGATAAGGGTGAGTTACTGAGAGGTTACCTCCATAACAACGATGTGATAGAATGGCCTGTTAGTACATCCCCAACGTACGCATCTTATTATTTTGGCGGAACGTTTGTAGAAACGACCAATTCCACTTGCCGGCGACAGTGACATGATCGTTATTTATTAATATAAAACTTAATTTATTTTTCGAAAACTGCTCGGTCGGAGCCCAGGAAAAAATTGACAAATCAACTCGTGGGGTTGTCAAATTTTTGACATTTGGTATTCAATGGGTCTGTTCCATTGGGCTGGCTTAGTACGTGAAGGGTGGGAGTGTGTTCGGAATATCTCTTTTTAGTACAAAAGTATTTTTATACCTTTAAAATTAGTAGGTTTAGGTCACTTTTCATATTTCCATGATTTCCATTGCTTAAAACAGGATTAATTGTACCTAACTCAATCTTCGAGAAAACAAAATAATAAAAAGGAAAGACTAATGCTTGCCATTTGTTATTCTCTTATGTCAGTGTTAATTTTAGGACAAATTGAAGGGCCCTGGATTTATATGCGTTATCCGAAGAGCTAACTAAGGAGCTTCTTTGGACAATTGTAGTATTCGTTTTGTCCGTTCGCCAACAAGGGGCACACAAAAGACTTAAATTGTAATTTGTTTTTATCTCAGATTTTAAATCAGTTCCTTCGCACAGTAGCCCAGCACACCAACCACTGAAAAACTGCGCCCCAGATAATGTTACCACTAAAATACTTGCTCAAAAAAGGCGTGTTTTTTTTAGCTTCCAATTCAGAAGGTTTTTCAGCACGCAATTAGAACAATTACTGTGAGCCCTCGAAGTGTCAAATAAAAGCGTAGTTGTTTTAATTGCATGCTGAAAATCCTGCTTTACTTTGCTTTGCTGAGATCGAAGCTCTAAAAAGGTCCTAATATCAAAAAACAAAACTTTTATACCCGCCCAATCTAGATGTGAGGACAGGATTGGTTGAAGAATTTTGTGATGCTATCGACATGCAATTTTGAAGTGGATAAGTCATGTAAAAAGGATTGACATCAAGGCTGCGACACGAAGTCTTGAAGTCAAACACAGCAAAAGTTTAAGGTTACCTTACTGAGATTTGATTTCTTAATGTACACAGTTGTAGCTAAGCAACGAGTAAGACTTCTGTGTTAAATCATTAGCTTCCAGCTTAAGAAACAAGAAAGATTATTTTTCTTACATGTTGGACAAATGTTGTGTAACTAACTAACTTTTACGCAAACTTTGTAAGTACTGAATATAATTCCGAAACAAACATTTATTTCTTATTTCTAAAACAATAAACAAACTCAAAAGGATTTTCCATTAAACCTCCAGTTTCAAAAATCGAATTTGAAATGGAAATTTTTGGTTTCATATTATTAAACTGGTCGAAAGTACTTTTTAATTTATTCCATTTGAGTACTAAAATTATTATGAAGATATCACCGAACATAGCCCGCGGGGTCACGTGACCTCCATATTGAAGTGCGTTTTCTCGACGCATTTGCAGGTACGGTTTGTTCGCTCTCTATAAATTTACTTAGTTTTCATATAAATAATTCGTCTATAATCCAAGCAATTGTGGTAAATTATAGTTTTAATATTACACAACAATTTAGTGCTAAATCAATGTCAATCGATTCAAAAAAATTAAGTGAAATAGAAAATAGAAAATCACCATCTCTCGGAGCCGCTAGTGTGGAAAGTTGCCATTACGTTCCGCTAATTGTCCCCAAAAAAAAAGAAAAGAAAAAGAAAACCATATTAAATTCTCCAAGCAATGGCGTCTCTGTGTATACTCCGTGGGCACATGGCCATAATTAATTTAACCAGCTTGTCCGGGGTGAAAGAAATAGAAAAGTCTGACCAAAAACAAAGCTTCCACAATGTGAGAATATTTCGCCGATAAGTCATAAAACTCGGCAATTCTTGAAAATAATAATGACACCACGAAAAAGAAAATTGAGTTTATGGATTTTCGTTCAACTTTGTGCTAGCTCTTCGTCTCTGTTCTCTGCACAGAGAATAACCCCCATTTTGACTCCATCTCCGGCCTTCATTTTTGTTCCTTTTCTGTGCGTTATATTTTTTTTTTTTGTTCCTATTCGGCCCAGCATTTGCCCTCCTTTTTACTAGCATTTGTGTAGGCAAGTGACTAGAACGAGCACAATAGAGTGCTCTAAAATGCCGACAAACGACAGGTCTGCCAATTTGACGGACCGAAAAAGGAATCGTCTGTGTGGCCACCGTCGCACACATTCACGCAAACAGCGCAATTTGAGTGGAACACAGCAACGGCAACCAGCCGCGAAAGAGGGAGTAAGAAAAAAACAGAAAAAAGGAGTAGAGGTGCACGAACGCGATTCCAATAAAAAAGTATTTTTTCTCTTCTAAATCAATTTATTTTTGTGTATGCAATTTATTTGATTGAAAATTTCCAATTAACTGCTAAGTATGTTACATAAATCAAAGAACTTCTATGTTTTCTCGGCAAGAACAAAAGTTAAAAGTTGAAGAAAAAAATTAAAATTCTAGTTTGCTTTGTGGTGTGCTAATTCGTAGAGTTGCGGAGTGCTTGAGGAACATTTCTGTGAACAAGAAAAAGTTTTGATTTCACCCACAACAATAGAAAAAAAAATGAAATATGTTATCACGTTTGCGTTTCTCCTCACTTGAATTGTGTTTTTCAACATTTTGCCATTGTTGATTTGTTATTGTGTCCATTGCATTTTATTTTCAGTAACAAATTGGTCGGCCAATGTACACACGCCGCTGATTCATCAGCTTTGTCGTCGTGTTGTGTTGATATGCTATGGCTCACACCTCTTTTGTTTTTTTTTTCTCTTTTTTTTATTGCTTAGGGTTAACGAAATGGCAACCGGTTGGAATTTGTATTTTAGTCTGCAGAGAGTTTATTTTATTTGAATAACTGGCAGGCGAGTTTTGCCTGAAATTATTGATTGCACAACGCAGGACGAAGAGAAAACGCTATCCCGGAAGTGGGTATGCTAATTGGAATGAAAACGCATAAAATCAATACCAGCGATGTATATGTCACATCTAATCGAATACCTACCTACTTATTTGTTTTGTTTTCCCGTCTTTGCCCAACGCCAACACCGCCTGTGCAATAGATGGGATTTGAATAAGCAAATGGCCAACCTTTTGGGGGTGTGCTGAGCTACGTGTCTCATCGACTCTGATGTCATTTCGTTTGCCTATTTCATTCAAGTAAAACCCTTGAGTGTTTAGCAACAGATTTGTATCCCGCCAGTGGTTTTTCATTATTAAACAGAGCCTCGATCTACTTAAGGTTAGCCGTGAATTTCACCTAAATTCATTTTCTTGGCTTTGGGTCATCGAACCAACCGTATCAAGTAATTGTTCGAATCAATCTTGAAACAAACACTGGTTCAATGCACTAACAGGCAGATAAAAATGTTTGTTTTACTGAAGTCCTTCTTGCATTGACACTAGCCGTGCATCAGGACCGGTAATTGATTAAAAGTACGCTATCCAGAGACGTATTTAAGTAGAAGTCGTTGTGCGCTCACTAGTTTTTCTAAAATGTGACGCTGTTTGAGCTGTTCCGAGTACCTACCAAAGATTGACCTGCTCTAGATTTTTGGGATCAGATCGATGATGATTTTATAATGCAGGTGATCCGAATTCTGTTGTCGGTTTGCTGTTCTTAATACATAAACTCTTTTGTGACAGTTTATGCATTTCAAAACAAGCACGAAGCCTTCCTGTATGTAGGACTTAAATCGTTCTGCGTGAAGCATTTCTTTGGACGGCGGAAGAGTTGGGTTTCATTACATCGGCGTTAAATATTTGTCAGAAATTATTGTAGTAGCTTAATAGTGATAGATAGTGCTGTATTCGAGCGGTTTTGTCAAAAATTATGCCGCCAAAACACAAACTATGCCGCCCACCATCTGGCGCTATCACGTTTGCATGCTTCCGGTTATCACTCATATTATTCTTCCTCCTGATGAATTTCTATGTCTTCTAAGCGTCAAATCGAATAATCTCGGTCAATAGAATCCCATGCTGTGTGCGCCCATCCTATTTCAGTAGGCATTCGTTTATACTTGGTTCCCCCTGTGGTTTCTCCGCTGACAACTCATTTTTCAGGTGCTTCCAATTCAGCCCGACGCAGCTGCATCGTATAATCTTGTTATCAGAGTGCTGGTATAGTAGGTTGCCCGAGTTTTTTTCCGTTTGATTTTGTTTTCATTGCACTCTACAACTAGGACACAAAGAATTACCGAGGCCGGGAGCCAAGCGTTAGGAGCTGTGTTCTTCTGTATTTTGCGTTCAATACTGCACGCCATCTTTGCTACTGCTGCAATACCTTTGCCCCTTCTTGGGTCTATGATGATGCCGTGGTACTTCACCTTTTTGGGCTGCGAACCTTATCTTTGCTAACAGTCTGTAGATGCATTCCATTATTCATTATCAAGCTTGTTGCAAATAGAACACAGGAACACAATCGAATATTCTCACAGTAGCTGAGTATGACAATATTTTCTTGTTATCCTTCGACTGTTCACTCCTTGCAGTGTTCTAAAATAAATAAATAGTTGGCGCAACAGGTCTGTAGGGACCCTAGGCCTAGCTTCTCACAACCATTCGTTTGTGTAAGTTTCTCATTTTTGGGACGAATGGAAGGAATCTACAATTTTATGCCGGCTCCAAACGGATAATTGAAAAGCTCCTTTATGACATTTGTACTCTCGGATGTTTGTCAGACATTCGCGAGAGGTGGCCATAAGTTGGAATTTGGATTTTATCGGGTGGTTTGTGCAATGTTCGTCGTAGTTTATTTTAACGTTTCGTGAGCTTGTTTTTGCTTAGTGAAATATTCGGTTTCAACTATGTGGAAACAAAGAGCTGTTGTTCTGATCTCATACTCGTCGCAGTTTGCACTGGTAACACATTCATTTTCTGTGATCTATCCGTCACAAGGCTACTCTGTGAGTTGAGTTTGCGGCGAAGTGGATTTGATTTGATGATGGAAGACAGATGAAATACTTCACATACAAAATATATTTGCGTTCGGTTTGACTAGCAAACACCATGTGAATCGATGCATCTATTTCAGCCAGAGTAGGTTTTTATTTTTATTTTCCAAATTTCCATTACAGCTAATTTGTAAATACAGTGTACATAGACATGAGCACACAAACTCGATCTAGCGGCGGTGGTCGCAACCAGAAGAAATCAAATTCTGGTGGCGGCGATACATCCAACAAAAAAGGTGATGTAGGCAAAACAGAGAAAGAAAAATCACAACCAAAGGTACTAAAGGTTAACTATGATCACACCTTACCCGCCCAAAGTCAAACCACTAACGTTTTTTTTTTTTTTTTTGTTCCCTGTTTGTCTAGCCCACATTAGACCAGATTCGTATCGCCCAAGCCGCAGAGATCAATAGTGTCGCTGAAGATCCAAAAATGCCTGAGAAGGTCGCAACATTGATCGAAATGACTCAGAGGTCCGAAGAGGAAGTCTGTTGTGCACTGTATGAGTGCGATTATAATTTGGAGCGAGCTGTCGTTTTCTTATTAGAAACCCTTCCAGTGGTGAGTTATTATTTCTTCAGGCATTCATTCAAGTTGCTTATGGAATTTGTTTCGATTGTAGGGAGCATTTGAGACGTTAAAGAAGAAGAAGAGTCGCCCCGCAAACCCAGCTGGTGAAAATACTGGCGATGGCGAATGGACTGATGCCAACGCCAATACGGATAAACGAGAAAAGTCTCGTAACCGGAGTAGCACACGTGGCGGACGAGGTGGCAACGACAGCCGCGGCTGTAAGTATCTACAAATTTGCAGGCGAATTTCCTAAAACCTAACTGTGGTGTGTTTTTATTTTGTTTTGCAGGGCGCGGCAGAGAGGCTCGAGAAAACGAAAGGAATCTCGCAGACTCGTCTGGTCGTGGTGGTGGTGGTGATGGCGGATACCGTGGCGGCAATCGTGGTCGAGGATCGAGTCGTGGAGGCGGCTATGTTGGCCGAGGTGGTCGTGGTGGTCGCCTTGGTCCACGCGGAATGGGCCGAGATCAAGGTGGTCGTAGTAATTACTCCTCACGCCACCAGGACCAAGACCACCAAGAGGTTGAATTGTGGGATAATACAATTGCCACAAACGCTGAGAAGCAACAGCAGCAACAGCATCAGCAGCAAGATGACGCTTGGGGCGATTGGGACAACGAGGAGTACGTTGGCTCACTGAAGGACAGCAAAGTGTTTACACCCAGCAATTTGCAGCAGAGCCAACAACCCATTGTTTGTGGTACTGGCAGTGTCGGGGGCACTGAGTTGTCGGCCCCACCTGGCCTGGAGCTTCACCTAACTGCCGCTCAGCAGGTGCAACAGCCGGCGCAGCAGCAATCTTCTCATCTCGGCAACGATGATCTGGTTCAGCAGTACAGCAGTGCTGTGGTGAACAACAATTCGAGTGTAGCGGCGTCCGGTGCTGGTACTTTGAACCCGGCACAGTTCCCGGACATTCATTCGTCGAATGCAGGTCATAATATGCGACTGAGTGGCTTGGATGCTCAGCAATTGAAGAGTTCCTCGACCCTGTCTGCCGAACAATCTCAGTATTTCAACTCGTTAACATCGCAAAATGCAGCTGCTGCTGCTGCAGCCGCGGCCGCCGCTGCTGTTTCTCAACAAGCCGTCAATGTGAATTCGTATCAGAATTCATCTGTGCAATATCCGACGTCATATGCAACAGTATTTGGCGATCAGAATGCGTCGTCGCAGCCAGCTGTGCGTAGGGCGAGAGCCAAGGTGCCTCCGCCGTCGAAGGTATATAAAGTTTTGTTTGTATCCTTAGTATGACGAATCAGTGATTAAATCGTAACCTCAAATAAAGTTTTAAAGGTTTTTGTGCAGTCTGCGTACATAACTTAATGGTTTTGAAGACTACTCGGTCCTGAAACGTCCAAATAGCCGACAGTGGATGTAACTGGAACAGTGGTTTATAGTCCACTAAGTTATGTCTGCCTGCTTCCTTTAGGGAACTTAACTCTTGTCAATTTTCATTCTTTGCCATAACAATTAATCATTTATCCACCTTTCCAGATTCCGGCCACTGCAGTGGAGATGCCCGGAGATACTCTCAATAACATTGATAATTTGGATGTGCAATTCGGTGGCTTGGACTTTGGTACAGAAGACTCATTTGATGCGCTGCCAGAGAAGTTCAATTTCGCAGCAACAATTGACAATCAGCAGATTGTTCAATCGCAAGAGGTTGTTTCGAATGACTACCAACCAAAGTCTAACTCGCAGCAGCAGGCTGTACTCTCGGCTGGCTTGCAGAATTCCCAAATCGTAAGTAAAGGCATTCATTGCAAAAGACTTGAAATTAAAAAGAGCTCATTACAGTCGGACAGTCTTACATCGGGCTACACTCAGCGCAATTCATCAAATGTCCAACAACAGCAAAACACAAGCGGTGTTGTTTCAATGAATGCTCAAACGAATAGCTCGTTGGATCAATTGTCCAAAAACGATCCGTACAATCAGTCGAACGCATCAAATACGACTGGCTACCAAAGCTCGTACAACTCGAATTCATCGGCAAATAAATCATCATCATACCAACCGACAGCCAGCGGCCAGGGCTACAATAGTGCTAGTTACACAAACGTACAAGTCAGTTTCCAATCTGTATCAACGGATCCTTTATTAATTGTTTGGTTTGTTTTGTTTTCTAGGCTTCGTCGGCCAGTACCTACCAACCACCGTCGAATAACTACAATTCGTATAATCAGAATTCTGTGAATTCTTATCAGCAACAGGCGAATGTATCTTCTGTGAATAATGCATCAAATTCTGTTGCTGGTAGCGCTGTGAATAGTAGTGGTTCAACGCAAAACATTCCCGGGGGTGGAAACAGTAGCAGCAACGTAAATAATGCAAGGTAAGTGTTTTTTTTTTTTTTTTTCTTTGACGGGTCTGTTTTGTTTGTGTTGAGTTTTTTTTTTTTTTTTTTTTTTCTAAACTGGATAAAACAATGGAGACTGCTAATGTATATAAACAAAAGGAGAAAATGAAGAGGCGTAGCAAACTTTATGAGATGACATACAATGCCAGGGGTTTTGCTTTACACTTGTGTTCGTGTTTAAAGGGAAATTAATTGAATTATTGGGTAACCACCTTAGCCGAAGACAAACAAGTACGCATGCAATTCCTTTCAAGTTATCCTTCCTCCTCCATGAACAAGTTACGCAGGTACTGGTTAAAGCAACGAATTGAGTGACATAATCGCTGGCATGTCCACAGGATGCGTTTTTTTTTTAGTTCATTGGTTGTGTCTGCTCTTGCCGGTCGGAATTGAAAGTTAGCTTACAATGTTATTTCCACATTAAGTCCAGTTTTCGGTATTCTTAAGCATGTTTCGATATTATCGGTCACTCTTCAAATTGGTGTCAGTTTCGGAGTTGGATGAGGTAGAGCAGTCGAATTCGATTGCTATGCCTGAACCAGAATTATTTTTTCAGTTGTTCGTTGTTTGACATTTTGTGCAGAGCACAGTAAATTGTTGGCTCTTCCACACAAAAGTGCGTTTGATGGATATGTAGTTCGAAAATTAAAAGCATTATCTACTTTGTTTAAACCTTTCGCTATAAACAAACACCTAGAACATGGGTAGTGCAGGGATATGTGAAAAACACGAGCTACAAAACGGTTTGATTTTGGCATAACGTGACCGTCGAAATCCAGGGGCCCTACTATGAAACTCGATTCTAAAGTTAAACTGTTCGAATTCGCAAAATCGCATCTCTGTAATTCTATAAGTAAGTTATGAAAGCGAAATTCGAACAACTCTAGTACTGCCAAGGCAAACTATTTTTTGTTTTCTTGGTACAAAATTGGTACTACCTTTTCCGAAAGTTAATGTCAAATTCGTTGGAATTCCCAAATAATCATTCTACATCAAATGTGCTTGCGGAGAAGCTCGATTTAAGAAGTTTTTTTTTTCTCAGAATATAAGTGAATAAATTTTATAAATTAATAATTCATGAATATTTCATAAACATAGTAATATGTATAATGTTTGTTTTTTTTTTTGTCCCAGGAAATCATCTAAAAGTCCAAACAAAAAAGTGTCACAGTTTGAAAAGGTGGAATATATGACCCGGCTTCCAGATTTGTCCAAGGTGTATTTAAAAACAGCCTTTATAATGTTGGGAATAAAAGTTTGATTTTTGCGAACACTTAGTTCTGTTGAAATATTGTTCAACAAGTACATAAAGGCATCTTTCGAAATGCTGTAGTTTTTAACAAAGTTATTTTAGTTTATTTTATTTTTGGATTAAAAATGCCTTTAAATAAATACTGAATAGAAAAACTTTTTCTTGCCAATGGAGCAATGTTAGATTTGTCTCTAATCCGCCTTCATTCAACTTGTTGAATTTTTTCCGGATATCCTTCAGACTCCAACCTAATTGCGACACAGTCCATGTTTATTTATTATTATTTAATTGTTTCACGATCAATTTTTTGGGAAATGCCCAACATAATGCGAGACTCGTTTGGGTCATGTCAAACATATTGCGAGAATCGTTCGAAAATCGCAATTTTGTTGGCAAATAGTTTGGCATTACCGGCATTCGATTCTACTTTCATAGAGAGTACCATTTGAATGTAGAATCGCAAATATCTTTCCAATAGAATCAATAGTAGAATCGAGTTTCATAGTAGGGCCCCAGACATCCTTCTGTTGACCAAAGTCACAACTTTTTGTCCGATATCCTTTGGTTAGGTTGAAATAGACCAGTTTTGTCTCTGTTTTGTTTGCATACACGTGAGTGAACATTTTTTCTTACATGTACCCGGGAGCGCTGCACAAAAGCTCACTCTAGGCGCCCGAATGTTTAGGGTTGCCTATTTTTGAAATCTCATTCTGTTTAATTCCAAAAGCAGTCTCCTCATTAACCTACACGAGACTAATAAAACTCATTTAACCTCTGCTAATTCAAACGAAATTATTTTCCGTGTTTTAAAAACCATGTATGCAATTTTCTTTCTTCATATTAATAACTTAACATATTGACTAGAATATCCCAAACGAAAATTTGTTTTTTTTTTTTCCCCTAAACAATTAACAGTGCAAATTCCAATGCCGGATATTTATCCAGCCAGTACCAAAGTAGTCAAACTACATCGGCTTATCCATCACAGCAAAGTGCGTACCAAAATAGCCAAAGTGTTTACGGCGGTGGTACTGGCCTTTCAAACAATACAGGGTATGTATTCTAAAACTCACTACACGGTTTAACTAATGTGTGACTATTCATTAAATTTTAATTGTTTATTGTTTTTTTTTTTATTTTTGTTGTATAAAAAGTTAGTTTTATGTTCTACCACTACACCATTCCCTTGGATGTGCTTTATGTATTTATGTATTTTGATTTTTCACCGCTTATATGAACAAACATTATGTGCTTATTAATATTGGTTTCGAGTGCTGTAATATAATTGAATGAAATTCAATTTAACTGAAACAAATGAATGTAAGTGTGATAATCGAAATTTTGTTAACATTGTGGACTTAACTCTCATCTGCATTTGACATCAAACATCATTTTAGATTATATTTTGCTTGAGTAGCGATCGTCGTTAGAGTAAATGTTGTTTCTCGGTGTGTTTTCTCACGGAATTTCTACATTATACAGTAATACAGTAAGCTAAAGATGAACATAGGTAGTAGTGATTTGGTTTCAATGACCGACACAGTAAAATTGAGAAAAACATGGTCATGTGGTTGTGGATTCGTGTTTATAGCAAGCTTTGTTTCCTCTTCTGGAGCCCCCGCACTACAGCTCATCTGGGATGATCAAAGGATATATGTGACTTGGCCTCGAAAATATCTGATTTTCTCGCTTAAATTGGGAGCAGCCTCTGGCATAATGTTTGACCAGTTGTCAGATAATGTGAGGGAACATCAAATTGTTTCCTTGGAATTGTGTGTACAGTTAAATTCTGACAGTAAATTCTACCTATTGGAAAGACTCTATCGTTTGTTCCCGCTCAGGATGTGAGCCCACGCTTTCAACTCAACGATGCGAACTATGTCACGAATTATTAAAATAAACAGAGAGGTTGCCAACCGTTAAACATTTTTGTTAAGCATAAGGTCGAACAGGGTTAGTTCCTTTGTGTAATTTAAGAATTAGCTAGCAGTGGTCCATGGACGATACAACCTTACTTAGTATGTGTCACTTTCCTGCTCTTTAAGTCAATGCTCTAAACTAAAGCATGCAGAGTATGATCTGGAGTTACTTAGTGCACAAACTGCAGTTTTTCACAATCTAATAAAGTTGACCTAACTGTAGATGGTCACCATTTAATTTTCATTCAAGGTTTAGATGCGGATTGATAGATTGAATTCACGTTCTCCACGGCGACTACAAGGTTGACATAGCTTATATATTTTGCAAGCTAGAAAAGCTAAACTACGGTTTTAAAAATCTGGCTGAAAATTACTCTAGGCGAATATAACCTCTCTTATGCGCTTTTTTTTTTTTTGTACAACTGTTTCATTTTCGCAGTGAGAGTGCTTGACAAGGAAAATTTTACCTTAAAGAACTTAATACCATGTTCCCACCAACGTGATTTAGAGAAATCAACTTGATTTAGCTAAATCATCTCATAAATACGTGATTTGTCATACATTTTTGTGATTTATACGTGTTTAAATTTTAATTACGTATCTGTCATCGCGAATACACACAAAATAAAATCAAACATACCTGTTATTAACTTCAGCACTTTATTCAGCAAAGAAAAAAACAAAACAAAAAAACTGTCAACAAAATTATTTCAAATTCAATTTTCTAATTTTGTCTGTGTTTCGGTGAGTTTTTGACATTTTTATTAATTACATGCAATCAAAAATTGCTTTATTCTTGGAATAAAAAGAACTATCTCACAATATTGAAAGTTGGACACCTAATGCCAAAGTTGACAAAAATGTCATACTAAATCACGAAAAGTTCGGTGAAGACGCCTTTCGTGATTTATAAATTGACTTTGGCTAAATCAAGTTGGTGGGAACATGGTATAAGACTCATCTCTATCGAGATCAAAGTACATCTGGAACTCGATTTGTGCCAATCATTGCGCTAAAGCTTCGGCTTGTATAGAACAAGCACACCAAACTCTAGATTTCTCTAATTTCAAATCAGTTTTCTCTTAGTTTGGTGGCATAATTTGTTGGCAATAAAATTACAGTGGTCAGAAAATGACCTCAGGATAATTTCAACACAATTTTAAAACAGCATAAGGCGGCTTTACAATAGTTCCCTCCTTGACAGTAATGATGCCTTCCTCCCAAACCTCAAGCGTTCCCATTTCATTCGCGATTTTTTATAATATTTTTATTTTTTAACGTATAGCTATTTCAATTTCATTTGTTTTCAAGTCTCACCCCACAAAGGGACGTTCTTTGATTTCCTTCTCTTAAGATTTTTTTTTTTTTTCTTTTATTTTTTTATTTTCGTCCTTTGTTTTCTACTACCTCTACTCGCATTCTATTTTCTAAATTGTGTGACCCAATTAACTTACTAAACAAACAAAATCAAATCGCATCACATATAGGTTCACTGGTAGCACAAGCACTTCATCATCTCAGTACAGTAACTTTAGTAGTGCTAAACTGAAGGATACTTCCACTACATCGTCTAGCTCTCATTATGAAAGGTAAGAGTTATCGATTGATAGGTGCAAAACAGTGCATCTTTGCTGCATGAATTTGTACGTAATTCTTGTTTATTTAAATTTGTTTTCTTTGTGTGAATGAATTGAATTAAACTTTTTTAATGTAAGGCATAGAATGCATGATGCTTCCCTTGGGTTTGCGATGTAGTTGATCAAACGTAAGCATGTCCATCATATGGCAACAAGATGGTGTGCGAAAAGAGCCTTTCTCACACCAGTTTTTCACGCACTGTCTTGTTGAACTATTTTTAATTTTATTTACTTCCAGATGCGGCGCTAAGAAGTAGTAGAGAAATTTAGTTATTATTTTTATTAGATGGCGACAGTTTCGCAGTTGAAAATAGTAAACGAAAAAATATTCAGTTTAGTTTGTTGGGCGATTGACATTTTTTTTTAGAAACAAATTCAGTACCCAATTGTTGTATTGACGTTGGGCGCATTCCGTTGACCGCTTCACATCAGAGTTTGTCAACACATTCTCTTCTGCTTGTTTTCCAATTTTGTTTACCTTTACTGGATTTTCATAAGAACTCCTTTTTGCTAAATCTTTTGCTCTATTATTCCCTTTTATTAGAGGGTTTGATGTGCCTTTGGTCATCCAGAGGTCGATGAATCGCGGGTATTATGATTGGTAACAGATATAACTGAGGAAAAAACGCAAATTAACCCAATGCGTTTGATAAAAACAAACTTCCGTATTAACCGCAGTTACGTCAAATTTTTGTATGATACCTAACGTCTTCCTGCTAACTAACTTGTCCCCAATTGTTTTTTTTTTTTTTTTGAATACGGGGCAAGAGTATAACTGCTCTGGGACACTGACCCACAAAAGACTGAAATACTTCGACAGGTACCAATTATATGATGAGGAAATACTGTCACTGGAGCCAGCTCTCATCCTTAGATTCTTAAAGGAAACTGGAATAGAAAGAGTGCTATAAGACGGATTTCTTCCACCAAGGAGAAACAAGAGTACAGCACCGGTAAATTGATTCCGAAAGGAATTATAATGTGAGGGGAACTCTTATGAGGGAATTTACCTCTCTGAGGTGTAAGCAGGGGGTACAATAGACCAAAAGGTCGCAGTACAACAACTCCTTTCACATAATAACAACAATAATAACTGCCCTAAGGGAGCTTTTCAATTCAGTCGTTTGGATACAACATGTATCCCTTCCATTCTACGCATAAATTAAAATAAAACTTCGGAAACCGAGTTCAGGTTAGCCCACCCTAAACACAGACCACGTCGTTTAACTTCTTCTTTTGACATCCTAATCACTTAATTTACGCAACAGAAATTTGTACACCCCTTGCATACTAGGGTCTTAATTTTCTGCGAGGATACAGAATGAAAAAAGTTCAATCTAGACTTCGTGTAGGTCGCGCAGAAGTATAGGGAAGCGCACCAACTTAAAAACGATCAAATTCCGTGTATATACATATTTCTTGTAGATTTGTTTTCCATTTCTATTTACTCGTAAAATTTTGTAAACTGTTTGAGCGATTATAGTAGATAAACCCATTCGTCGTTTCCAAGGATGAATGCCAAAATATTTATTTAAACGAATAATCAAAACATAACAACATGTACATTTATTTATAGTGTTTCAAGTGTAACATCAAGCAGCGTCGTTAGTAGCACCGTAAGTTCAGTTCCCAGTTCAACAGCGACTACCAACAGTATGAGCTCACCATCATTAGGTTTGACAAACACTAAAGTAACAAACTCAGCCACCAATGCCAACAAGAACAGTGCTGGAATGGTGCCCAACATCCAAATGGTTAGTCAATATATTCAGACTGGATTGCCCTACTATCAGCCACAAGTATATTCTTACGAGGATTTACAAATTATGCAACAGAGAGTGCCACATGTGGTGAGTTCCTGCTGCTTAAATGCAAATGACAACACACACATTCCAAAAAATTTAAAAATCCACACACACATCTAATTCACGCATAATGCACGTCACTTTTTCATGGACAAACAAAATTAATAATAAAATACCAAACCCATAACTAAACCTCTTTTTTCATCAGCAGAAAATCATAAAAAAAAAATAACAACCCACGACCCTCCTCACTTCTAACACAAGTTACGTTTCGACCAAAGACTAATTCAAAAATTTAACAAAACTCTGTGTCCCGAACATTATCCAAACTATTGGTCCATTCTGTTTGTTTTAGTGTTTTGAGCCCGAACCTCTGTCTCTCGCTTTAACATCTTAACGAACGCATTTCCATTTTCCATTTGCCAACTAAAGTCGATGACATACTAATCGAGACTTTTTTTTTTATTCCCTGTATTAGCAGGGGTACTACGATCTGAATTACACGCCAACAAGTTTGGGTGCAGCCGGTGTGCGTGATAATTTGGGCTCTGTTGCATATTCAACAATGACTGATGCTCGCTTCGCCAGAACTGACAATAACTCTAGCCCCGTTAATAATGTAAGTTGATACTACGTCTGGCTACATGAGTAGTATATGATGAACGGGGGTTTTTTTTTTTTTTGTAGGTGTCTAGTACGATGTCGCAGCAGGCGGGATCTGGTGGTCCAATGCTTAACGTTCCTTATGCATACTTCTATGGAGGCAACATGATGCCTGGTAGCTTCCAATATGGTACACCAGCAATTTATCCGGTAGGTGTCTAGATGAAACATGAGCTCACCGCACTGCTAAATAAGTTGTATTTGCCATATTTTGTGTCTTGCAGCAGCAAATTCCAGCTGCCAACACAGCATCCGGTGGTCAATTCCCTAAACCGTCCTACAATACTGGCTATGGTTCAACCAGTTACGATGCCCTAACCCAGGCCACACAGGACTACACCAAGGGAGCGTACCCATCCAGTGTGAATCAGCAGACTAAATCGCAAAACGTGACAAATCCACCACAAGCCGGAACTGGTTCCGACATTACATCTTCTATGTATGGAAAGGGTCATGTGGCACTGAACAAAGTCAATGTGAGTAAAACAACAATAAATTACGTGTGCACACTGGTTATGTATGTCCCATTCTCAATTGCAGTCATATGAGAAGCAGAATTTTCACTCCGGTACCCCACCACCATTTAACATGCCGAACACACAGACTGCTGGTGGAACATCAGCCCAACCCTATGGAATGTACCTTCAGCCGATGCCAACAGGACATCATAATATGATCCATCAACCCATTCACCAGGTAAGTTGTCCCAATCTAATATGCTAAAGTTTACCATCTCCTCAATCAATGGCGTCAGATATCACAAACCAAAACAAAACATAATAATAACCAAATTCAAATCTGCTAGTTGCATGTGTTGTATCGTGATAAATCTATTTATAACCTTGGTAAAAGAGCAACTTTGTGGCTAATCATACTGACATACAACGCGCACAAGTAGGTGTGCTAATTGGCATTCATGTGATTACATCAAACACATTACGGAAGTTGTTGTATTAGAAATAAAAGCTGAAGTGATAACAAAAAAATCCAGATCAAAGGGCTTAATCTTATTTGCATCCACATTTTATTAACACACAATTTTGCAGATTAACATCGCGTATTATATTGACCTTAGACCCTTTTTAAGTATTGCTTGCTCCTAGGGAAAAGACTTTTGTGAAATCTTAATGTAAAAAATTAAAAGGGCAACTTTTTAGTGCTTATTCACTCGAATCAGTAAGGCAAATCAAGTAATTTGTGGTCCCCTTTGACGGAACAGTTTCGCCGTTTTTCCAACTCAAGAGGATGACTCAATATGAAGAGCAGAAGCCAATCGATGGATTGGCCTCTAGTGTAGAACCGTAAGACTCTTTTCAGTGACAGGCTCCATATTTTGTCTAAATCACGTTTACACCGTGAGGGCCTTTAGTTGTCTGCGTCTTCACATGTATGTTTCAAGGGGGAGCTTGTTATCCCTGATGACGCTCAGGTGTCTTGCTGTTGTGGATATTCATAGCTCTGCTCAACCCATGCTCGGGGTTTATACTTATCGGTTGTTCGTAATAATCATATTAAGAGTCGAGGTAATACTTTATGAGCGAGATGGTGACTTAAAAATGGTTTAAAATGATTATTAGTAAGCCCCTGTGACTTTCTCCAACCTTCTTCATAGCTACCGAACGACTTAAATCATTCAAAAGATGCAACTGCGTAGTGGATTACCTCCTCAGTATCACCACGCACCAGCTTAACCTTTGTGTAAATTCAGAAACGTCAAACATTTGCGCAGTGATGTGGCATCACTGCTTATTTGCGATGCTGATTCGATGCGCAGTTTATGCTGATGCGTTGCTGATTGAATATGAAGCTTGAGTTTTAGAACGCATTGTGTACATCAAACATTTTAATGTCAAGAATCAAGTTGAAAGTTTTACTAATTAAAGTTTTAGTCGATTACTATGATCGTAAAGACGATCAATTTATTTTCATGCCTCAGTCTTGTCGTTATTAAAAACTTTACCTCCGCTGCGCTGAAATACTCAATGTAAAAAAATTAATGTTTGTGAGAAAAATTAAAATAAAGAATTCAACAAAAATTTATAAATTTGTCTGTCAAAAGCATGTTTAATAACTTTCGTTTCTTTCGCTTCCGACATTTTTCTTACTGTTTTGCCGACGAATAAACAGCGCACCAGGTATTTCTATGATGCTTTTTATCCCCTTCACAGGAAGGTATATTCACTTTGTCATTACATTTGTAACGCCAAGAAGGAGTCACCGGAGACCTCTTAAAGTATATATATTCTGAATAGATTTAGCCATGTCCGTCTCTCTGTCCATCTGTCTGTCTTTGAAAGCACGATAGCGCCCAGAGGAATTGACATAGGCGAACGAAGTTTGGTGAAAGGACTTCTTCTTATCGTCGTTAGGTTGGTATTAAAAATGGGCTATGTCGGTCAAGTAGTTCTGGTACCTCCCATACAAAATCAATATTAGGCCCATGTGTCTCTCTGTCTGTCTGTCTGTTCAATGTGATTACGTACTACCTCACATGCCTAAAACTTTGCATGACTTCTATGCAGTGGAGGGTATCAAAGCATCGGCCAGGCCGATGATAACACTTTTACTTGTTTTCGTTATGTTTGCGCATCAGTTTGATCAAATTTGCAATAATGAACAATTGACGTTGAAAGTGATGCCAATAGTTGCATTAATGAACATTTTGCAAAGCATCATGAGCATTATGATGCCAGTGATGCGTTACTGAATTTACACGATTTTTTTGTATAGTCCTTCTGAGCCCGTAAAAATACAATTCACTGCTAGGAATGAGTCCTCAGCAGAATTCATACTCTGAAGTCCCAGTAAAGGTACCAAAGTGTTGTCTGAGTAGGTTTAAATCAGAGAAGTTCGAGTTATAAAAACGATGTCAAAATGATGTTTATTTTCAAAATCATAAAATTAATGATCGCGTCGCATTTACAAAATGTGTACGCCAGATGGGGGAACTCTCACAAGTTTTCCCCTGCAAGAACATAAATTAAACCTTTAACTTACGATCTCCAACTCTAGAGCTAGAGTTAAATGTAGTTTTTGGATTATAGAGTTTGACATGTCGGTAAACATCTGCTATCAATAACGCTTTCAAAAAAATGCCTATAACAATAACCCATTCAAAAACATAAGACTGGAATTTTCAACAAAGTCCACACGTAAACTTAACATTACACAGTGGGCGTTAATCAAATCAAGTTTATTGGGCCTTAACATCAAGCCCCATCGGATAACTTGGAAATCATCCAAGATTTTTGGGCGACTTGACACTACCCAGACTGTTATCGAACTTCAGGCCGTTTTGAATAGTACCTTGGGTTTGAGAAAAATAATTTTACACCTTAACCAACCACTTCCTACTAAATTTTAATCAGCCTTTTCTTTCCGCGTTCTTCACATTACTCACCCCAATTGGTCCGCATTGTATGTTGCTGTTTTTTTCTTAATAATTTCATTCAAACAAATTCATACTTTAAAGTAATTAAGTATTGAAAACAACGATTTCTTGCATGATTTATTATTTTTATTATTATTTTTTTTTTTTTTTTTGGTTTTTTATGGTTCGTCATTAGATGGACGGCAGAATTCATAACTCATCTCGTCGGGTAAGTTAGATGACTATTTGTTGTTTTTTTCTTTCTTCTTTTTTTTTTTTTTTTGTTGTCTTTGTTCTCTTGTCATTGCTTTTAATAAATAAAATCGAATAACTTTATTGAACGATTTTAATATTTAACCTCACATTTGAATTCAACACAAATTTACAAAAATTAAAAGGCACACTTGCCAAGATATAGGACGGTTGCTAAGGGCCGGTTTGTTCAATCTTGGTTATCTTTAATCATCGGTTATTCCAGCGAATGTGTTTGTTCAGCAAAATATTAACCAGAGAATCTCCGGTTTGGTTAGTTAACCCAAGAAATCGATAACCAGACAATTTTGCGCGGTTAACGAGATTTAACCAATGATTTTCTAGAATTTCGTTTATTCAAAATTTTGTAAGGACTTCATAGGTATTAGTTTTGACGTATCTGCTATAAAACAACTTTTTGTAGAATATTGCGAGCAATCTTGTGAGAAAAAAAATACAAATAATAAAATGAATAAGCTTATATATAACGCAAGATGGAGCGAAGGTCCTGACAAATAAAATCTGTTCGGTTAAGTTAATGTTTTTAACTGACAGATGTATACAAAACATTGCACGTCATTCTATGGGAGTTGAGGGGAAAGAAGGGTTTCCAACTTGAGCCGGATGAATTAAGATTACTTTCAACATTTTTGTCCTTTGAAAGTTCTCATAAATTGAGGAAATATTGCGAGAATGAGAAAATTATTGCGACGTTCGTGGACGAAATTGAGATGAGGTTTAATAATGGGCCAACAATTTTTATTGGTTGTTGTAGTGATTCAGTTATGTTTACTAGCTTATTGTCTTACACCAAAACGATTTCATTCCTCTGTTTTTTTTTTTTTACATATATGTGCTCAACAGTGAAAATATATCCATTAATAAATTACCTAGACAAAACACGGAGCCAGAAAAAAAAAATGTAACCATAGATTCGGCTAATCACTGAATTGAGAAATGAACTGGAAAATGGAACGATTTATCGCAAATCTATGTTTTGGTGACCGAAGTGAAAAAAACGGTGAACAAACACTCATTGGTTATCACTGTTTTGTAATCATCGGTTAAACCAAATCGATGGTAACCTAACCAAGGATTTGACCAGCTGTGAACAGACCGGTCCTAAGTTTTGGGATAGAAAAGTAAAAATAAATATGTTTTATTGCTTTATTGTTTTTAAAATGTGCAAAATATTCTCCATGAATAAAAACATGCGTTTGAACCACTTTTGCGAAGCATTTTTTCCACTCTGATTGTGGTGCCTCTAAAACATGAGATTCGACCATTTTGTTCGAAGTGTTTCTTCGAACTTTTATTTTATTTGGTTCGTCCTGAAAGACCCATACATTCGAGTGTTTTTTATTTTCGGAGTATGTTTTTGATTTATGGCCTGTCACGATTTCTTGGCACCAATTGACACGGGCCCTCTTTTGTGTGATTGTCAAATAATACGGTATCCAACGCGAACGAATCATTTTGACGACATCATTTTTCTATTGCATAAAGCAAAACTTTCCTGCAAACGAGGACGTTTGAACGTTTTCGCCAACCCTGTGTTATTTAAATTAAATGCTTCATCGCGCTTAAGAAGAATTTACTAATTTACTTGCTTCGCATGAGCTTTACTATAGTTACGTTTGCGAATAGGCCCATTTACTTCTGACCAATATACACAATAATGCAAGTCATTGGCCTTTTCACATAAAATCACGTACAACTTATCAAATTATTATCTACTAGCAGGTACCCGGGACTTCGTCTGCGTAGAATAACTCAATTAAAATATTTATATCGGGTCCAAAACCATCCTATCTTTCAAGCCAACCAATCAGACCCACACATTAAAATTCATTACTAAAATACGCGGCAATTGTATTTATTTCTTGCCAAAAGTATAGATACCTATGATGAATTTTATTATCCCTAACTTGAGAAATAATTAAATAATTGGTTCGTCATTTAAACTTGCATCCCCAACTTTATCACCTTCACGTGTTGTTTTCGCGACAAAAAGTAGCCAATGTCATTCTCAGAGGTCCCATCTACTCCTATAGCAAAGTTCATAAAAATTGGATTTACGATCGTTAAAAGGTAAAAATCTTACTTTCGTATTTATAATATTTGGATTATATTAAGGCTACCTCAATTTTTCTGTTCAAAAAATGACAACTGACAACAAAACTACGTTTTCAAATAACAAAGTGATGCCAAATTTGTTTAGTTATTTTGCGATCACCTTACGTAGAAGGAGAATGATGTGACTATCGTATTTGACTATCACAAAAGTGACTATCACCTTACGGGATTCCACACCTGGTCTGATAGGTAATACAGCAAGACCGTCAGCTCCAGCGCTCCTACCCAATTATCCCGATGATTTTGAAAATAAAATTCTCTCTTAGTTTTTCTATCTGTGCTGTGAAGTGAGCAAAACCACACGGCTACCGAAACAAACAGCGTAGAGTTGTGGCGTGATGTCGTGAGTCGGTACCTAAAATGCTTCCAATGGATGGAGCAGAAAGGTGAATAGCTCAATATTCGGAGAAGTATTGCCAAAATACGGTTTTAAACTTTTTTTTTTATGAATAAAGGGTGATTTTTTAAGAGGTTTAGAACTTTTTTAAAAAAAAAACACAAAAAATTCGAAAAAATGAATGAAATATTTATTTGAATCGATAGTTTGAACCTTGCAATTTAATGTTTAAAGATAATTTCATGCAAATGTTGACCGCGGCTGCGTCTCAGGTAGCCCATCCGCTGAGTCCAGTTTTGGCATACTCTTTCACACATATCGGCCGGTATCTCACGAATGAATGCATGGATGTTGGCTTCCAGTGCGTCAATCGAAGCGGGCTTGTCCCTATACACATTAGCCTTGGCATACCCCCACAAAAAATAATCTAATGGTGTCAAATCGCACGATCTAGGCGGCCAATTGACCGGCCCGAAACGTGAAATTAACTGTTCACCAAACTCGCCTCGCAATTGCGCCATTGTTTCGCGTGCTGTGTGGCATGTGGCACCGTCTTGTTGAAACCACATATCATGCAAGTCAAGAACTTCCATTTCGGGCAAAAAAAAGTTTGTTATCATCGCTCGGGAGCGTTCACCATTGACAGTAACGCTGCGATTCGCATCATCTTTGAAGAAATATGGCCCAATAATGCCGCCGGCCCATAAACCGCACCAAACAGTGGCTTTTTCGGGATGCATTGGTAGCTGTTGCAATGCTTCTGGCTGATCTTCACTCCAAATGCGGCAATTTTGCTTATTTACGTACCCATTCAACCAAAAATGAGCCTCATCGCTGAACACAATTTTTCGATAAAAAAGCGGATCCTCGGCCAGCTTTCCAAGAGCCCATTCACCAAAAATTCGGCGTTGTGGTAGGTCGGCTGGCTTTAGTTCTTGCACCAGCTGTATCTTAAAAGGCTTTACGCCCAAATCCTTCCGCAAAATTTTCCACGTAGTGCTGTAACAAAGGCCTAACTGCTGGGAACGGCGCCGAATCGACATTTCGCGGTCTTCTGTCACACTAGCTGATACGGCCGCAATATTTTCTTCACTACGCACAGTACGTAAACGTGTTGGTGGTTTAATGTCCAACAAAGTAAATTTGGTGCGAAATTTGGTCACAATCTTCCGAATAGACTGCTCAGAAGGTCGAGAATGCCGATCATAAAATGGAAGCAGCGCGCGATGAACATTTCGAACCGAGCACGAATTTTGATAGTAAAATTCAATAATTTGCAAGCGTTGTTCATTTGTAAGACGATCCATGGTTAAATTGCAAACCAAACTGAAGCTGTTTGACAGTGACACAAGGTACTAAACACACGTCAGCTGTCAAAACCAGTGTTGCCAAAACCAAACCAGCTAAAAAATCACCCTTTATAATGGCAAGTTGAATGAAGCAAAGTAAAATATTAAAATGATTTCATTGGACTAGGTACAGGTTTTATCACGTAACCTTCTTTCCAGTGTTTCATTCATATAGTCCAAAAAATGGAAAATGGAAAATCAAAATAAATAAATAAATAAATAAATAAATAAATAAAGTAGCCTATCACAATACGCTATCCCGTAGCTTTCTATTAGTGAACGAATTTTTGAAATCGGTTCAGTAGTTCCGGAAATTACCTCGTACAAACAAACCTCTTTATATAATAGTGTGATTGGCCGTAGGGCGTTGCCTGTTTTCGACGTCTACGGAGGAGAGGGATAGTGGTGCGTTGTCATGCTACGTGAGGGCATAGACAGTACTAATAATCATTTTTAACCTTCACAGTAAATATTTTGTAGGTCACAATGGCTAATTTTATATCGAAAATTTCGCCACTGTGACTTCGTAAGATCTAGCCTGACACTAAATATGATTGTTACGAGTAGTATCGCGCAGGGCGTATAAGTTCAGTCTATCATCGTGTAGAGTTCGCTTTACCCACAATAACAATAACATGGGCGTTTTTCTATTGCGTATTATAAGTTTGTTACATTCTGTTCCTAACGTTTGGGGTGTAGTCAGTTGTTGTCAGGCAATGTCACACAGTCACACTACAAACCGATTATAGCGCCAGTATTGTATAATCTTTTATAAAACAAACGACCATCCATAGAGAGCTAAAGTTCTATACGAAAATGCCCAAACTAATAACAATTATGCTAACGCAATTACTCATACACACATAATATACCATGCAACTAAAAGAATAACCAACTAAACAACGCGATTTATTTCAGTTCAACACTACAAATGTATTTAATAAGTATTAAATAAATATTTCACAGGATTCAAACAGTACCGGACAACGTCAGCAGTCGAGTAACCAAACAAAATCGGCTACCAAACAGGGATACTCTCCATCCTATTGGGCTGGACAAAATTAAGCAAATTTGTCTATCCACCACGTTTGTAAAACCGAAAGCCGTAAATGTTTTCCCATTCACACTGTTTTAGTCCCCAAAAATAAACAAGAAAGTTTCCATTAACACACTCTACAAATCCGATTATAATTTATCTATTTAAAATTAAAAATACAAATGAAACATAAAAACAACAACAAATATACTTTTTAAACGAACTAACTGACGGACAGTTTTTTTTTTTTTTCGATATGACAAAATTGTTGTACACTCTCGTGGTAACAGCAAATTATTTGAGAAAAAATAAAAAAAAAAACGTTGTTCCCTTTATGCATCAATTTATCGATGTGCGCGCTCTTGCTAGAACAGAAAGAAAACACCTTATTTCGATAAATTCATACATTAGTATATAAATAACATCCTCCCCCCTCCCCCCACACATATATAAAAACAGCAAATAAAACTGGATACTGTTTCTTTAAATGTTTAACTTTTTAATATATATATAAATAAATATAAATTAAAACATAAATATAATAATTATTAATTAAAATTAGTAACACGTCTTTTAATGCTAGCATATATGGAACATAAATATATATTTAATGATATGTATCTATTACAGAATAAAAAGAAAAACACTTCTACGTATATATACACTTAACGATAGGAGAGATACATTTTTTATTAAATCTAAACAAAAGAATCGATGAACTGGCATGCTCGTATATGAAGTCTTTGTCTGTATACATTAATTTCTAAATGTAAACATGTTAAATTTGTATTTGCGGCATGTCCTTCTGGGAAATGTCAAAAGATCGTCCACATAAATTGGCTGTCTCTCTTTAAGGCTTTTTTTTTTTTGCTAGATTGATATGGTACTCGCATAAAAGAAGGAAATATCATGAGATATAATTAAAACACTTGCATTGGTTCTTTGAGAATTATCTTGACATGTCTACATATTCATCGTTTATTGTTTGGTAACAGTTGAAGGAAATGCTTTGTACCCTAGAAGTTCCCCAAACTGTGCTAAAATTTGAACAAAAAATCGATGAATCTTCTCTATAAATTTGCACAAGTATGTAGTGCAATTTCAACCAAATAGGGAGATAATAATTTAAAAATGCAGAAAGTACCTACACCAATTGAAACAAGTGTCGTAATTTTAATATTGGCCGACAAATTTTATTACCATCTTCCTAGCCGCAGGAATTCCAGAAAATCACTGTATTTGCGCCTTGATCTCATGTAGTTGACCGCTTAATGACTATCGGAACGTAAAATTTACGTCAAACTCTGTATAATTACCATCTACCACAAATGGCTAGAGATTTAGAGCAAATGGTTGGGTATCAATTTTTCTTTATATAGAGTTCGACATTAATTTTCCGTATCCCTAATCATTTGGCGGTCAATGGAACCCGAGTATTTAATGAAAAATTTTATATTTCTATAAAGTCCCATTCTTTAGTTATTTGTCACCCAATTTCTGTTGACAGAATCTCTTTAAAAAAGAAATGGGATTCTGTCAAAGTCCGTCTTATCACTTACCCCGGTGTAAATAAACATTTTTAGAAAGTGTACAAAAATATCACGTAACTCGAAAACACCGTTTATTAAAGTTTAACCGAGCTCTTCAAATCGATTTATACCTACTTCCTATTGCGGTACGCTCGATTGTCCAAACCAGGACCAAACTTTAGCTTCAACGGCTGACCTCCGTGAAAATGTCGCCGTACCAATTTTGTTCACATTCTCATTTCTTCCAATACTGTGTCAGTTAATGTGTTTTCGCGCGTTTGCTAGAGGTTGATACATTTTAACCCTTTCTCTGTGATCGAATTACCGCATCCGTGTCACGGAATTGTAAAGACTTTACAGGAAAACAATGTCCGTCTCGTACTACTAAACTCGACGGATGCGCTAACTCATTTCAAAAATGTACCAGATCAAGGTTACTTAACTTTCGCCATCAATCAAGTACCATATCGTATAGATGTTATCCAGAAACCGAGTCTGTGTCAATTCCTTTTAAAAATTAAACGCTACGTGTGATCGCCTGTCAAGCGTGTGATCACACGGGCTGTCGCAGCGCACTCTCACGAAAGACACAAGAGTGACCACCGAATGTCCGAGTTTTTGTGACGTCGCATGTCAAAATTTGCCACGAAAAATGACACGAGTAATCGTAGCGTAAGAAATGTCCACGAATGATTTGAAAATAAAATAGAAGGAACACACTTGTGCTGTCTTGATCTTTGTAATTTTTTTATTAAATATTTTTCGTGTTTCGAGTTTTGTCAGGATATGTAACGAATGGTCCCATTCAACAAGTCAAGTCTCAGAATAGGAATACATATATTGAACCACTCTGTCATGAATTGATGCACTTCTCATTGCTCACGACATTAATTGTCCAATTCTCTGGAACTAGAATTCTAATCTTGAAAAGCAAGCAGTAGGCTGTGTGGGAAAGTGAGCGGATATAGGATCTTTGGATTGACTGGCAGTATGAATATCTGATTACTGATGAGAGATTTTTAAGCTTTTGTCTACGCTCAATTGACAGTTTTTCCTTGATCTTAGGCCCATCTGTAATTTAAAGCGAGCTGAATGCCTCGGTACTGTAAAGAAGGGAATTGCGGATTTAAAGCAATTTTTTTTAAATAAAAGAAGGTCTTTTATTATAGAATAATCCAATTCGATATAAATCTTCCTTTAAATATTAAGTACGATTGTCTCAGGTTCTTTAGTAAAAACCTGAAACACTTATGACATTGACTCTTCAGCAAAGAATTGAAAGATAGGGACTTGATGAGATCTATGAAATGCGGTATGTATGCAGTACACGTTTGATTGGTGGCGAAAGCTTTAAAAACAAATTTATCAACTCCCTATACAGTCTTTTGTTTTGTACTCGTCGCAAATAAACTAGCTGACGAAATTCACTACATAGGTTTGCTCAATTTATGGCGTTTTGGAACAAATGCCAACCAAAAGGACATGCAAACCGAATTGCGGATTTTAACAAAAGAAATACAGAACTAAAATGCGAAAAATAGTTTGTCATTGATGAACCACGTAAAATATATGTAAATGTATATTTTTAGATGTTGTAAACATTTTTGGATATCTATGTAAAAACAAAAAAAAAAAAAAACAAAAAGTAAAAGCCCTTAAACATAGGTCACATAAGAATTCCTCTTGTCTTTTTTTACGAAGCAAAATGTTTTTTTTTTTTGCAAATAGATGATTGATGTGTAGTTTCTGTGCTACCAATATATTGACTTTATTTTTTATTTTTTTCTATTAGATAATAAATGTAATAACAATAAGTAACACAAAATCAATACAGAACTATATGTGTGTGTAGTTGTAATAAATAAACAAAAAATATAAACAATTCCTCTTTTCTTCTTCACCCTATTATAAAGCGAACAGAAAGTAAACAGTTTGTGGAATTTAAAATGTTGCAAAAACACTAGATAACACCAAACACGCGGCACCCAAAAAAAAAAGAAAAAAAATTGCCGATAGTTAAATACAAATATGTACAATTTGTCATTATATAGCTAACGAAATAAAGTAATTTGTTAAACAAACAAATTGATCAAAGAACACATGCGTTTCAGTTTGAGACTTATTATAGGACGAACAATGGATGAGAACGGCTATTTTATTTGTTTCGTTTCGTAGTATCTAATTTCGTTTTTAAATGTCTGAAGTTTTGTTTTTCTTTTTTTTCTGTTTTTTTTTTTTTTTTGAATATAATATACAATTTTTTAAATAGATACCTATTATAAATACCAAGATAAAAATGAAAATGTATTTAATTATAAAGAAAAACACTAATTTTTTATATATTCACATCTTTATATTTAAACAAACAAAAATATATATATTTATAGCTTTATGGTAAATAATTCTTTGTTTTTATTTTTTATTTTTTTTTATTGAGAATAAAACCAATTAATTTAAAAGAAAAACAGAAGTTATAAAAAGAAAGTATATAAACAGAGAATTGTAATACAAAAATAAACTCTATGTAGAATAAGAGTTGCTTAGTTTAAAAAAAAATGTTTATATAGAAGAAGAAAACAAACAGAAACTTAATTTAAATCGATAAAAACAAAAAACAACATTATACAAAACTATAAAAGAGGATGAGCATAGTTTGTACTTTTTGAAAGCAAAATTTATTAGTATTTTTTTTATTAAAATTCAATGTGAAAAATATACAAGCGGAAATTTAAGCTATTTTTCAAAGACATTACACAACTCAACCAGGAAAAAAAGCAGTGAAAAATAAGAAAGAAAAAAAAAATACTAAGAGAATATTTATAATGGATACGAAACAAAAATAAAACAAAAAAAAACATTTAATGGCATAAAACGAGAATTTTTGTTTAACTAAATTTGAATGCGAAAAAAGGGATAAAAACCGTTAATTTGTTTGAAATCGGACATTAAATCGACTTATTAGGCGTTTTTCTTTTCAGAACCTAAACTGTTAAAGTTTGTGCTTCTTTTTTAGCTCAGACAGAAGAGCTCAGAATTTGTGTTTCTTTTTTCTTTCAGAGCATGATCGGAGCGCGCTCTATGAGCTCAGAATAAATTGACTGAACTGAAAAGCTGATTACACACAACAACAAAAAAAACAGGATAAGCAAAATAGTCGAAATGGCGGACGAACTTTGTTGTTCTGGAACTGAAAATTAACCAATTTAATAAATATTCATATTATGCATTTATGACAACTATGTGCTCAAGTGTGTTTCATAAATACCTCAGAACATAATGCTCATAATGCTCGAGCTCAGTTCAGTGCTTAGCTCTGAACTAAAAAAGAAAAACGCCTTTTGTGGGAATGGGACAGCAACAGTTCGATTCATTCGTGTTTCCTTTTCGTTTAAAAATTAAAATAGTTGACGCAGACCGCCGACGTACAGCTAAGTTGGTGTGATTAAAAGCTTGGTGATTTTCTTAGCCGATAATAACGACTGGCGGCAATTTTTCACAGCGATAGAATAGGTTTGTCGTTTGTGCCTTTACTTTTGTAGTACAAATGGAAAAGAGTGGCAGTGGTGGGGATAAATTCTCTCTCGGAGAGAGACTTACGAAAAAGTTAAGGAACGCTTTTGTAGTAGGTAATCTATGAAAAAGTGTCAGATACATAATTTAAAACATCTTTTTGATAAATCCGGGTACGTTTGTACTGATTTCAAGCATTCGAGAAGAGGAAAAAGCGACACTGTATTAAAAATTACGTGGAGGAGATTGTCCCTTCTTACAGCGAGGAAGAATTTCGTCGCCACTTTTGAAAAGAATCTTGAGGAGTACATTCAATTTTATTTTGCCGCCTCTTACTACCCTCTTAAAACTCATTAAATGAAAACATGCACCCGTATGCCAAATAGGACAACAAATTTCAAATCATCTTACACCAACAAATTTGATGAGTAAAAACTCGTAAGGTTCTCAGTGGAGGGGTAACGAACGGGTAATATCTTGCTCTTTCCATGACGCTCTCTTTTACAAATATTAAGAGTTAAGGAACGACATTGAGTAAAAATTCATAAGAGTAAGTAAAAATTTAAAAGTAAACGAACAAATTTATTTAATTATTTTATTAATTTAATCAAAGTCTTAACGCAAGCTAAACAAATTCAATACGAAATATAAAGCAATTGAACAGCTCGTACGAGTATATCATACTAAGTCACACTTTCACAGACGGGAATTGAAATTAGGTACAAAAACAACAAATGGGCCTTGGGGGGACCTCTGATAACTAAACGACTGAGATTATATATTGGAAAAATAACATCACGCAGTGTGTTCGAAAGCCGAAGAGTATGTAAGCAAAATAATCATAAAGTTTCGGCAGTGCATTTGTGTTGCACATCCTTGGTGAAGTATAAGTATAATAGTGTAAATTGTCACTATTAATTAATCGAATCGCAGCTTATTTCGCCCCCAGAATTCCTCGGGGTCCTGGTCAGATGTTTACACATCAAAATTTCGTACTTTCGAAGTAATTCTTTGAGCTACATTTTTACAACTGCCTAACAAACGGTGTTTATTTTGTTAAATATTATTTTTACTAAAAATATTTGTCCTGCTACAAAATGAATGCTAAAAGGAATCGAGCATTCACAAACTATTGAAATATCTTTTTTTTTCGCTCAGTTGGGAGGCGAATATCGTAAAAAATTCCCTTCCTGGCGTGGTTCTACCATGATACCTGGACAAGCTGATATGCTCGTTGGATATTATTTGATACGTTTCTGGGACTTCGGTCTTGTGGATAGTGTAGTCAACTTCGACCCATAAATCAATAGAAGACGATTTTTTTAGCCAAGTCTTTAATTTTATTGTAATAACGATTAGTGCTGAATACATTTTAAAATATTTAAAATAAAACTGTTTAATAAATGGAAAAACGAGAATATGAATCCTATCACGTTGCGATACTAATGTGCTTCCGAGTAAAAGACCGTCTTATTGATTGTGCAAAAGTTTGGTGAAATCTGTGTATGCCGACTCTAGATCGAAGAGAAATTGTCGAACTTGGCCATCAGTCAGTTCATCAGACGCCTGCATATCGTTCAGCGTAGACAACCAGCCTTCGACTTTTGCTTTTGCTTCGAAATCGGCAGGTATCAATGACAAGCGATTCATAGTGTCGACCAAATCCTTCAGCTCAAAGTGCAACTCGTCCATTGTCTTGATTTTAAGTCGCAGCTTGTCCATAATTGTAATGAACAGCGATACAATATCGGCAATACATTTGCTTGTGTTGCCTTTGTCATCCTTTATTGTAATTGGGCGATCCTCCTTGATGCGTTCCAATGCAGCCGGGCAGTCCAATCGAAATTTTTTCACGAATGTGTCGACCGAGGGAAAATCATCGCCCTGCACCTGCTTAAATGCGACTTTATATTGTACCAAGAACTTGGAGCATGCAGCTGTGTACTCCTGCGGAGTAATGCAGTCTCGTATGTAGGCTTTTTCAAGATTCTGGAGTGTGTTTATGATTGCGTACAAATCAGCCATATTATCGTACTTCTCGCGTTCTCGAGCATTTCGGAATATTTTTACTTCTTCGTAGAGTTCGGGATTTTCCTGCATTTTATGCGATTTAAACAAAAATTAACAAATCAGCTTGAAGTTTATTTTTTATTCTGTAAAACGATGACACATTTGTGACAGTTTGTTTGTCATGCAATCAGCTGGGTGAAACATGTAACAAAATCGATTGGGAGAAACGTACTAGAATAGATAAATGTGTTCAGTCAAACATTTTTTTTTAGATGATGTAAAATTTTATAAAAATTGTTTGGAGACCAATGCAAACGAGGGAAAGGATTTCTGGATAACCGAACGTAAAATATTAATTATTATTGGGCTTCTTTAAATTTCGTGTGTCTAGTCGAACATAAAAACGTCACTTGCTCTTTTTTGTCTGGACATTTGTGCAATTGGAATATGTGTAGCCTTCGACACTTTTCTAAGCGTTTTCCATTCACTGGTTAAGTTTTATATGAAAACATTCAACATACTCGCCCAGATTTATTTCTAAACATTTGTACATAAATAATTAGCAAAAAATAGATCAACCCAATGCAATTCGTTTCTTTTCAGTTGAAAAATTTCACGAAAACGTAAACAAACTCCACTAGTTGTCAAACTCAAACGTACTTGAATTGGTAAATCTGAAGCAAATCTGAGAAAAAAATCCAGATTCGCAAAAGTGCTCTGAAAAAGATTGCTTTTTTTGTACCAAACGAACATAAAACGTGCTCTGAGAGCGCCCATTTGAGAACAACATTAGTATACCAAAGTGGACTTCATAAAAATCTTGAACGCGTTGACTCATCTTCCAACCATTAAAACCAACACACCTTTTACCTTGTTGTCATTTGATTCTTGTGATTTTTCAAAAAAAAAGCCGAATCAAAATGAGTGAAATCACAACAATTTGGGAAAAAACCTACGAAATATTTCCAATTTTAAATAAATCTGTAAGTATTTGCACTTGCTTACTACCTGCAAAGATTCTTAAAAGCATTTTCAATATTCAAGCTACAATGTAATCCCATAGCAAACGAAGATTTCGAATATGTGATTGGAAAACTCTGCCAACTTGAGATTACCGATTGTGTTTACGAATCCATTCTTCTTGAAATCAATGCTCTGCTTCGTGGGAAAATTGTTCCGGAATTTTGGGCACAGTTTCACACGACACACGAAGAAGAAGAAAACCAGTATTTACTGTTTATTAAGTTTCAAATGGCCATCATAAAGCTGGAAGAAGACTATCGCAATCTTCTTGAACTGATTCGCAGAGTGGAAATACTCAAAAAAATGTGTAGATTCGAGAATCCAGAAAATAAAAAACGGAATGATAACGAGGAAATCAATGACATGCTAAGAAGCGTGCTTCTGTCACAGTTACCGGCTAATTTTAACACCGTCGTATATGCATTCTATAATGTTTCGTTTAAGGTATTCGCCAACAGTCATCAGAGCGGCGATGGTAAGTGTGGGCTGAGTAGCGTAAATGATAACGTGATTTGATTTGTCTCCTCGTAAGATGACGATATGGGTGACATTGACGAAGTCAAATGCAATGGATGTGATCGGGAAACCGATGTGTGTCGTTGCCAGAATCTGGTTTGTTCTTTCAACAAAACCAATGAACACTTAACGAATCTGGGGCTATTGGATCGTATTGCTGGACATACACTGACTACCCTTATTCAGCAACGGATTGCAACACATGTGCGGGATACTTGTTTAGGGATCTTTGATAAGTGTCACCTGAAGGGATTGGAGAAGGTATGAAAGAGCCTTTGTGAATTCGCTTGAAAACTTTTCTCTTTACGGGTGTGTACTTTATCTTGCCAGTGGCTAGATGTTATCGTTTTAAATTGGCTGACTAGAATCTTCAATCGTGGCCATCTGAAAATCGACGCCAGTGACACCAAAACACAGTCCGTTATACAGGACTTCAAGGTAAAACTTACCTACTTCTTGTATGAAACCTACGCCAACATCATCATCGAACAGTTTTTCAGCATTATAATTGGTTTGTCCATCGAATGCACTTACTTCTCTGCTTCTAAACTCTGGTTTCGATTTTCGCAGACTATCCCGACTCTATTCCGGCAATCGATGATCTGAAAATCTGTCTTGAGAAAATCGATCTACGTAAGCACCTGATTAAATCGCTGAAGGAATCGCTAGAGGCGAGAATCCTCCATCCGGGCGTTAACACAATGGATATTCTCACCGGCTATGTAGCTGCAATCAAAGCCATTCGCCATTTAGACAGCAGTGGAGTGATTCTGGAGACAGTCACAGAGCCGGTTAAAGAGTATTTGAGGAAACGCAGTGACACTGTGAGACGGGTTGTGACTGGTTTGACCGAAGAAGGCCCGACCGACTTGGCCGAGGAGTTGGCCAAGAGTGAAGCACTAAAAGAGAACATCGATGCTGCTGGGAAAGACGAAATGGCCAATTGGGAAAACTGGCAGCCGGATCCAGTGGACGCAACACCAGGTGGGTCAAGGTAATCAACACCTGAAGCAGCTGAACTGAGTTGTATTTTTTAGCAGTTTTCAGTCAAAACCCCCGAAGCAATCGCTCTGCAGACATCATTTCGATGGTAGTGGACATATATGGCAGCAAGGAGCTGTTTGTCAACGAATATCGAAATTTACTCGCTGATCGGTTGCTTTCGAGTCTTGATTTTAATCCTGACAGGGAGATCCGAAATCTAGAGCTGCTCAAGCTTAGGTTTGGTGAAACACTCTTGCACAGCTGTGAGGTCATGCTAAAGGACATCAGTGATTCCAAGCGGATAAATATGCACATTCAAGGAGATATTGGCTACAACGAGAGTAGGGTTTTGTATGTACATAGTTTTGATACGGCCTAAAATGTATTTCACTTCTCAGGTAGGAAATTTGACTTGAAGTCGTTGATAATTTCATCTCAGTTTTGGCCTGCGTTCAATAAGGAAACCCTGGAACTGCCTGAAGAGATAGAAGAGGAATTCAAAAAGTTTACCAAGTCCTACGAAGCCTATAAAGGGAATAGAACACTTTGCTGGCGCAATGTCACAGGCAGAGTTGAGCTAGAGATAGAATTGGGAGGTCGAACGCTGGAAATCACAGCGGCGCCAACGCAGGCCATAATCATCTACCATTTCCAGACAAAAAGTAAAAAGCGTAGATTTATCTAAGCAGCTAACCCATGCAATCGTTCTTTTAGATCAATGGTCACTGGATGAATTGAGTGCTATAATGAAGATACCCCCGTCTGTTCTTCGACGTAGAATCGTCTTTTGGCAAACACACGGCCTTATCAGAGAGACACAGCCGGACGTCTACGTTCTAGTGGATGAAAGCGGCGGCAGTGTAATCGAGGAAATGCAAACAACCGACATTGCCGAGGATGATGAGAGCGAAAGCGCCATGGCATCAGCAAGTGATCAGCGTGAGGAAGAACTTCAGGTAAAAAAACAGATTTCCCAACCTTACCTCGTGCGCAATTCAAAAATCTCTTGTTTAGGTCTTCTGGTCGTACATCGTTGGAATGCTTACAAATCTGGACTCGTTGCCAATTGAGCGGATACATCAAATGTTAAAAATGTTCGCATCCCACGGACCGGGGGTGGAATTCTCACAGGAAGAGTTGAAAAACTTTCTGCAACGCAAGGTACGAGAGCACAAGCTAATATTTAGCGGCGGTGTCTATCAGTTGGCAAAGTAAACGAAACGTACTATAAGTTATTTTTTTTATTTTTATTTACTTAAAAAATTGGAATACATTTACTCGTCATCAATCACTTCCTCAATATCTGCTGCAGCATCTTCCTTAGAACTTTTTGCCTTGGAGTCCTTTTTCTCTTTGACCATCTTTCGGTGAGTCTCGAGGTCCGCTTTAAGTGGATCGAGGAAAGCCTCAAAGTCCAACTCCTCTAATGCCTCTAGTATGTTGTTGGCTGTGATTGTTTTGTGATTCTGTTTCTTAGCCAGTGCAGTGGATGATGATGTTAAGAATATAACAAATACGGACGCAGCTCTGGCTATCGCCGCGCGGGCCTCCTTGCTAACGATGGCTCCATCAGGTAGCGATTCTTTGATGAGACGAGCAACGACAGATGTTGGCAAATTTAAATCTTCGATTCTTTCTACCATTTTCACTTGGATTTTTTCCGCTTTGTGTTTATAATGCTGTAAAATATAATGGAGCGTACTGTTTTGGCGGACAGTTTGCTTGCCGAATTTTAGCGATGTCAACAAAGGTGTCAAAAAATTCAATTGACAGTTGTTTGCACTTTTTTTTATCGGTGTCAAGTTATCGACACAATGTGATCATCTGAAGTCATCGATAAATTATATCGTGTATGACTGGAAACAAGAACTGACGTTTTGTTAATCAACGATAAAACTTATTTTATTTTGTGATCAAGATTTTTTTTTTTTATAAATCTATATCTTAAATGTATACATTAAATTCAATTCGGGATTTATTTCCAACCTAACATATTTTCTTTCCTTATATATTTTATATGCCTTGAGCCAACTTAAGCAGACTCGTAAACTGCTAATTCAAAAGTGCAACTAGTTTATGTCCCCGTTTTAAACATAACGATTCTTACATACTCAAGTGGCCCTTATGTAGGTACATACGTGGAGAAAAAGTGGTTTCAAGTCTACCCAGTTAGAACGTTAACTATTTGCAATAGAATTGCGATTCGTGTGCGGGAATGTTTTTTTAGCACAACTCATTTCATTTTCATTACTTCTTACAATAAAACTGTAGCTAGACTATAAAAAAAAAATCCTGGAAAAAATAGTTAGAACTGCTAACTTATCGACTCCCGAATAAATTGAAGATTGATGGAACCACAACAGGTTGTATGCAAATGGGTCTCCAGAAATAGTCTACCAAATGTTTGGTTTTTAACTTCTCAATCTCATTAAACAAAATATACCTTTCCAAACTCTGTATACCTACCTACATGTAGCACATTCCTGGCCGATGACTCCAAACATTTAACGTAAAATGAACAGCAGATTAGTAATACCTATATCAATAAATTTAATAATAAATGCACCTGCACGAAGCTTCACTCTCATAAAATGAGTCAATCATCTGTGTCCTTGCTGAGGGTCACACTCAAAATGAAAACTTTAGATCAATAGCAAACTATCACTTTGGCAACTAGCTTTGAGTAAACAAATTGAACTAAATTCAGAGTAAAGTTATGTCTATACGCGATTTATAACTGCTAATCGAAATCCAATTAAACAGTCTCATACACCCTTATGTAAAGTTATCAATAAAAAGCAACCCTAATCGAGTTACCGCCGCCCAAGTCGTAAGAATACACTTCTTGCAACACGTGCACTGGCGAAACGATGAAGCACAAATCCTACATCAGCCAGATTGTGAGCTAAAGGAGGGATAGCCAAAAATTAAAAAGCAGACGTATTCTTGAGTTGTATGATTTTTATTCTTTGCCCAATAATTGTTTTTACGATTTTTTCCGTGTTAAGAAAGTTGGAAATGCTTTACGAATTTCTGCTTATAATACTAAGAACGACGAAACCAATGCAGTACATCTGCACCTTATTCGTAGACCCAGTTCTCGGCAGCTGGAGTCCAGGACACCAACTCGCTCTCATTGAACCACAAAGCGATTTCCTTGTTGGCAGATTCAACAGCATCGGAACCGTGGAGAATGTTGCGTCCGACTTGGATACAGAAATCACCACGAATGGTTCCTGGCAGAGAGTCAGCTGGGTTGGTGGCACCCAACATCTGTCGGCCGGTCTTGACGACGTTCAAACCTTCCCACACCATTGGAACTACTGGGCCAGAGCTCATGTAATTAACCAAACCGGGGAAGAATGGGCGAGCAGACAAGTCGGAGTAGTGCTTCTCCAACAAGTCCTTGGAAGCCTGCGAAAGTAAAGAAAAAGAAAAATGAAATTAATGACGTATACCAGTTGAATTTGACATATCAGAGGATGTTCATTTGAGGTTAAAAGCACATGCGGTTCCTTGTGATTCTTTAATTTTCAGTTTCAGCCAACTCGTTGCCATTTTCTACATTTTTATTACGTTTTAAACACTTTGCACAATGTTACACAATTCTAAACTTCGATTCTACACTATCTTTGACATCACTTACCCCCGTAATCAGTTTAGTATCACGATGGGGCAAGTACAATTACAAATGGCGACGAAGTGGAAAATTGATTTTTTTCGACTATTTTATGTATTGGAAATATGTAATACATACCCACATGAATTTCATGGCGACCAATTTAAAGCCCTTCTGTTCGAAACGCTCGATGATCTTGCCGACGAGTCCACGTTGGACTGCATCGGGCTTGACCATGATGAAAGTACGCTCCTTGTTTGCTGCCATTGCTGTTGAGAACAACGAGAAGAATGCCAAAATTGAAGCAATCATCAAAATGCCGGAGCCAAAGCTACGTTGCTGTCGGCGGTTGCTGTATTCAAAAAACGTCATCTAGAGCAGTGAAGTAGTGGAAAATAGACGGACTTTCTGTGTGTGAAAGAAAGAAAGGAATACTTAATTGGATTAGTGTTGCCAACAGACACGAACCGGTAGATATATCAAGGTCAAAATCAATAAATTACAAAAATGAGAGCACAGAGGTGATAGAGCGAGATAAGTAGGCACATGATCGAAAATTTACGATATGGTAGGGATGTGTTCGAATAGTCGAATCGACTACGTCATGTAACGAATGTTATGGTTCTTAAAATTGCAGCTACACTACAGAATAATCTACAGTTAAATGCCTTAAGACATAAAAATGATTTTTCAATCTAAAACGACAGATTCTCTAAAGCTCTTAAATGTCCATAAAATAGAAGGATTCTATTTTGGATAGATTATGTGAAAAAAATTCAACAAACACTATGACAGCTGTCAAGTCTATACATCATGTTATAAATTATTGTTGGTATGAGTAGTAGTTTATAGTTTGACATTATTTGATTTTTCGCTGTGGCTATGAAAATAGTAAGCTATAAAATGCTGACCCTATATTTTTGGAAACACCTGGTTCTTCATTTTGTAAATTGATGAAAAGCAAGAAAAGGAGACGCCAAGTTAAAATATTAAAACCGTTCAAGATAAACAAATTTGCATAAGAGATTTGGTTAGAAGAAGCAAGATGCAATAAATTGACGGGTACGATAAACTTATTAATGCGTTTATAATGAAAATATTTGATAACAATTTTTAACCAATAAATCAAATATAGATAAAAAATTATTTTCTGTTCGTCATCCAAAACCCACATATGGTAATTAAAATTACCAACCTAAACAAATAACAAATCCAACGAACGATTTAGTACCTATATTTAGTAAAACGATAACAAAAATCATAAATCTGAGAAGAGCGAGACAACAATCCATAGCCGCGTCTCTGATTCACTTCTTCAGACATTTCATTTGTATTATTGAATTTTTTCTACGGACGAGGTTATAGTGTGGTCTTATAATTTTGGTGAAAATATTGGTTTGCCTGCAATTGTTCGCAAGGAATAACATAATAATTTCTTTTTCATGCCAACCCGTCATTATTGTGCATATAACATTGTTCATTTTTGTGCAACCAAATTACCTAAAATTCTCACCAAAAAAAGTGTTTCACAGTGTAAAAACAAGAGTCATTGAAACCACTTTATACAACAGCAGCCTATATGGAAAATTTAATAAAAAATACAACTTCAATCCTAATACCAGACAAAACTAATGAAAATCTCCTAAATTTGACGCATAACGCAGTCATAGACAAATAAGTGAAACAACAACAAACATTCATATCCGATTAAAAAAAAAAAAAAAAAACATTTCCCAGTACCTACCTACCGAATTGGGTGTATGTTTCGTAATTTTCCATCGACTTTTATGTAGAGTCGCACCGAAAGCACAAGCGGAAAAAAACACACCACTACCAACAAACTCAAGCAAATTTGACGCGTTGGTACGAATTGATTTTCTGTAAACACTTGTCCACTTGCCACAATTCTTTTAACAAGACGGAATATTGAAATTTCTTTAAAATCGATTTTTTGCTCGAAGAAATAAAAATTTGAATTGCTCGCATAATGCAGTCCCAACAACAAAGTCTTAACCATGGACAGCAACAACAACAGCAATCCCAATCGCAGCAGCAGCAGCTCATCCAACAACAACAACAGCAGCAGGCAGCCGCAGCTGCGGCAGTCGCAAATAGTGCAGGTTCAGCCAAAATGAACGACAATCAGCCATTGTCCTCTGTAGGTAAGTACTTATGTGGCCAATTTCTTATTTTCTCAATTAAAGTGCAAAAATGAGTGCTGCTGGACACCCGGAAAGGTTTTGCTTAATTCTTTTTTGTGGTTGTGTGGAGAAGTTCAAGGTCGTTTGGGTAACATTTTTAAACAATTTAAATAAGCACGCCTAGTTCTAAAACTAGGCATCGATAACAATGATTGATTTAAAAAAAAAACAACAAATAAATTCATAATACGCTGGTAGCCTAAGGTATACACATTTTGGGTGTTATGCATTTATGTCTATATTTTTAGTTGAAAATAGATTAAAACAAATCAACTGGAGGTGAGGACAGTTTCTTCTTGCTTGTATTGCTGGCCCCTTCTATGTAGTATGTACTAATAAAAAAGCAACAATGCAATCCATTGTTCGAGGAAGACTTATCTTCGTGTGACAGAGGGTTGATTACAGCACATGCGAGTATCCAATGATACGTATCCATACTTGGCGATATAAATAAACATTCGCTCTGAGGTACCTACACAATATGAGTACAAAAGTCGCGTGTATGCAATATCAGCACATGCGGTTTTCTAATCGAGGAAACATTTTTTAATTCGAATAGCTTTACATAAAATGAATAGGTTCCTTTCGCAAGGTAGAAGGATGGGGACAAACACATTTTTTAGATTCCTTGCTTGTACTTTTCAAAATTATGTCTGGTTGGTAGGTACCTTCTCATTCCCGTTGCAATGTATATTGGTGTTGAATGTACGCATGAGGCTGATGGTATTGAAAAAAGGGTGAGAAAGTAATGGTTTTATTGTGGAAAATTGCCAAAATCCACCCCTTACTAGTTTTTTTTTCCAAACTTGTTTTGTGTGTAAGATTCAATATGGAGCGAAGGGTTTGTTGTTTAACATTGCTACGGCTTATTATTTTTTGGTATTTGTGCTATGAGGCTGTAAGGTCCAAAAGGCTGCAACACACACTTGTTTTTTGGTTTAATTGGAAAATAGACACTAGGGACAAGATTTCGAATTTAGGCCAACATAATATCCGTAATATCCGCTTTGCGCAGAAGCGATATCGTAAACAATGGGGTCCTACCGATGTGCGATTATTGCTACTTGAAAAATGTAACCAATACCCCGCCATGAGGACGTGAAATACCGTCCGCTACGGCAGTTTTTGAAAGCCCGAGAAAAAAAAATCGTATTTCTTTGCTTCCATTGCGGGGTGGTACCAAAACAGAAAGAAAAACTAAACGCTTTGTTTTCCTTTATAGTTTTAAGATCGCTCTGGACGCTCATTGCGTTTTTTTTACTTACTTGATGGTCTCCCGACTTGTAAAGAGTCGCTGCCTAAGACACTGAAGCATTCCATCTTCTGAAAATTGCTTATCAAGCTGGGATATGTCGCCTGCGAACCCAGTAACTAAGCGAATCTGTAGAAGAAACAAAGCTTCACAGTCATTTAAATATTAAAAATAAAAATATTATTATTAAAAAACATACAAAATATTTGTGAAAGGTTTATGAAATATTTTTTAAATGTTTCTTGGTCTCGACGCTAATAAAACATTTATGAAATGTTTCTCAGTTTCCCATTTGCGACAAGTAAGAGTTTTTTTTAATTCTTTCTTTATATTAGGTAGGATTTTCTGGACTAGATTGATCGTCAAAAAGAGACGAGCATTAGGTGCGCGTTGTTTTGTCTTCAATCACCTCCGAATTCCTGAAAATAAAGTTATTAAAGGACAAGCACCCAATCGATAGATCCCCTTGCAAACATTGCCTCGAAAAATGCGAGTTAAAAATAACTTTTTTGAATGCATTGAACAAGGAAGTATGTTTGTCTTATATTTGTCAAATTCGCAGGGAATTCCATCCGATCCTGCGGTCTTACCATCGTTTAGATCAGCGGTTCCCAATCTTTTTTGGTCGAGGAGCACTTTTTAGGTCAAACATTCCTCGCGGAGCACTTCGTTACACTTACGCTATTTTCGCAGTTATGTATGTGTAAAAAATGCAATACTCAACTTTTTTTTTTATGTTTTATTAAATTCAAGTAAAACAAGTAACATCAACGAAAAAAACAAGAACAATGTTAATTAAAGAACATAAGGAATTCAATATCTAGTATATAAAGGGTGATTTTTTAAGAGGTTTAGAACTTTTTTAAAAAAAAAAACACAAAAAATTCGAAAAAATGAATGAAATATTTATTTGAATCGATAGTTTGAACCTTGCAATTTAATGTTTAAAGATAATTTCATGCAAATGTTGACCGCGGCTGCGTCTCAGGTAGCCCATCCGCTGAGTCCAATTTTGGCATACTCTTTCACACATATCGGCCGGTATCTCACGAATGAATGCATGGATGTTGGCTTCCAGTGCGTCAATCGAAGCGGGCTTGTCCCTATACACATTAGCCTTGGCATACCCCCACAAAAAATAATCTAATGGTGTCAAATCGCACGATCTAGGCGGCCAATTGACCGGCCCGAAACGTGAAATTAACTGTTCACCAAACTCGCCTCGCAATTGCGCCATTGTTTCGCGTGCTGTGTGGCATGTGGCACCGTCTTGTTGAAACCACATATCATGCAAGTCAAGAACTTCCATTTCGGGCAAAAAAAAGTTTGTTATCATCGCTCGGTAGCGTTCACCATTGACAGTAACGCTGCGATTCGCATCATCTTTGAAGAAATATGGCCCAATAATGCCGCCGGCCCATAAACCGCACCAAACAGTGGCTTTTTCGGGATGCATTGGTAGCTGTTGCAATGCTTCTGGCTGATCTTCACTCCAAATGCGGCAATTTTGCTTATTTACGTACCCATTCAACCAAAAATGAGCCTCATCGCTGAACACAATTTTTCGATAAAAAAGCGGATCCTCGGCCAGCTTTCCAAGAGCCCATTCACCAAAAATTCGGCGTTGTGGTAGGTCGGCTGGCTTTAGTTCTTGCACCAGCTGTATCTTAAAAGGCTTTACGCCCAAATCCTTCCGCAAAATTTTCCACGTAGTGCTGTAACAAAGGCCTAACTGCTGGGAACGGCGCCGAATCGACATTTCGCGGTCTTCTGTCACACTAGCTGATACGGCCGCAATATTTTCTTCACTACGCACAGTACGTAAACGTGTTGGTGGTTTAATGTCCAACAAAGTAAATTTGGTGCGAAATTTGGTCACAATCTTCCGAATAGACTGCTCAGAAGGTCGAGAATGCCGATCATAAAATGGAAGCAGCGCGCGATGAACATTTCGAACCGAGCACGAATTTTGATAGTAAAATTCAATAATTTGCAAGCGTTGTTCATTTGTAAGACGATCCATGGTTAAATTGCAAACCAAACTGAAGCTGTTTGACAGTGACACAAGGTACTAAACACACGTCAGCTGTCAAAACCAGTGTTGCCAAAACCAAACCAGCTAAAAAATCACCCTTTATATTATAAGTCCTAATACAAATGCGGTTCTAGCGATAGGAAACTTCCCATTATGAAATAAACATATATGGTTTTGTATTATGTACCTGCCAGTTGCTGACTCTTTAGTAACTACTGGGGGTGCTGTTAAGGAGCTTTCAGCGGTTATTTTTAACGACCCAGACTTTAGCCAGCGATCCATAGTACCTATTATTTTTGATCTCTCACGATCTTTTGATCTTTTCACGTCGATAGATCCAGAGAGTCACATCAATGTACAAAGAAACAAATAAAAAGTACAATTCACGCACTAAAAGCAAAATATAGTTTAAATACACCGCACTACGATTCGTTTTAACCTGTATAAATAGATACCGACCCAACAAAAACCGTCTATTGGGCGCGTTTAAAACCAGAGAAACGTCGTCCCAGTACAAACTTCAGTTAGCGTCAGCGTATATGGTCGTCTCTGGTACGTCTCTTTAATAATTTTCATTTGTCGGGGATTCCCACATCTTTTTACACGAATTATTTTTTAGTTTGTTTGTATGTATTGATTTCTTTTAAATGAGCATTTCAAATTCGATTGCTGCGATTTAAATGACAAGTTTTTTTTTGCCGCGGAGCACCAGGATATCCTTCGCGGAGCACACTTTGGGAAACGCTGGTTTAGATGATTTGGAGCTTCCAGTACATTTCCATAGTTATGAATCTATCCAAAAAATCATTTAAAAATTTGTAAAACTGTCCAGAAAGCTTTGTTAATTGAAATATGTATAGGCAAAAATGCTATTGCATTATATTAAAAAATAAAAAAAAACTGAAAAACTCATTCGCCATCAATATACGAAAACGGTGCCGTGACATAACCCCAAGCGTCATAAGGCCAAATCTCGAAATCCTTAAAGCTTGGCAATAATGAAACCAACATGAGGTACACTTTGCCATTGGATAAACTCTTTGCAAGCTGTTTCGTATGGCCTTCTCAACTTCAATGTATTGAAATACATGACGATACCTTAGTTCGGATTTATAACTCATAAGTATATAGGTTAGGTTAGGTTGAAGTGGCTGTCGGCTAGCCGACACACTTAGACCATTATACGGTCCCTTGTGATACCACATGAATCTATCTACTAAATTCTTCCTACTCGTTGAACCAGTTGGAGCTTCTAATGAAGCGTAAGAGACAGCGAATGGCCGTGTCTTTAAGATCGTTAAGATCATTATAGTAGAACTCTCCCAAATGGAGTTTTCTTCTTTGTGAGAGCGCCGGACAAGTGCAGAGGAGATGAGGAATAGTTTCCTCTTCTTCCTCGTCGAGACAGCTTCTGCAAAAATCATTACATATTACGCCAAGTCTTTTTGCATGCCTGCCTATGAGACAGTGTCCTGTGATGACACCTATTGTAGCACTGATGTGCTTCCTATCGAGGGAGATCAGATGCCTAGAACGTTTTAGATCCAGCTTTGGCCAGATCTGTTTTGTCGCTAGACATGTCGAGCCGGTTGTCCATCTAAGATTTGTTCTTTCGATAGCATCCAGCTTTATTTTTAGTTTGCAAGTAGCGATTGGGATACCTAAAGAGTCCTTGTCTGGAAGCAAAGGTAGTGTTGTTCCGTGTTTGGCGAGTTCATCAGCCTTACAGTTACCTGGGATGTCCCTATGCCCCGGCACCCAACAGAGGTGAATATTAAACTGCTCCGCCATCTCTCTGAGAGACGAACGACAGTCTTGGGCTGTTATTGAATTTATAGAGACTGATTCCAGGCACTTTATAGCCGCCTGGCTGTCCGAGAAGATACGGATATCTTTAGCAGATATCACGTTTTCTTTCAGCCAGGATAAGACTTCTTTAATCGCCATTATTTCTGCCTGAAAAACGCTACAGTGATCAGGAAGACGGAAGGAGAGACTAAGATCTAGTCTGTCAGAGAAGACACCGCCACCAACACCGTCCACAGTTTTCGAAGTAAAATATATAGTATATAAATGAACGGAAAAACCTGAAATGAACATGGATTAGTACAATGGGTAATCATTAATGTTGTAAGGTACTTTTTTTAATTTATAAGAAAATATATCTACTCGATTGTCAACATATTTGAGGAAAAAAAATTCGCGCGAATTTATTTTATCCAATATTTTGAAATTTGCGCGAATTTATTTTATCAAATATTTTGATTTTTTCTTTGAGAAAATAACTGTAGGTTATGGGAAACTGATAAAAAACTCTCACGACACATAATTATTTTTTTTTACTTACATGGTCATTGTGAGAAAAGTGTACAATTAATAAGTGCTTATAAGCGCAAGAAGGCACCACATTATCCAGTACTGTACTCCTATAAAAAGGATCGCTATTTTGGTATCTGCACATACCAAATGTCCATGACACTACCAATTTCAAATATTATAAGGACTTCAAGTAGATAAAAAAAAATAAGTACAAATACAGGTATACGTTCATATGCGGTACAGTTACGGATAAATTAAAATATCGACTTGATTCGAAAATTGGGCTTTATGTCACTTTCCGGATTTGGCCTTATGTCGCTTTATGAAAGTGGCATAATACGAAATGCTAGAATTTGGCTTTATGTCACTTTCATAAAGCGACTTAAGGCCAAATTTTGAGATTTTGATTAAATGCTTGGGACCGACAGTGTTCCGGATAATCGATTTTTCCGGATACGTCAAACACCACGAGTGCTCACGAGATGTGCTATTTGGTGAAGGAAAACAAAACTATAAGTCTGCCTTTTAGTCTAGACGACAAACGGTAAACTTATTTTTCAGACTAAAACGCAGACGGCAAATTTGTTTTCCTTTTCAGGCACGCATTCTTGTGCAAATCGCAACATGCTTGAACATTTACATGCTTGTGTAAAATCATCAGCACACAGCATTGCGGATATTAGAGGTTTCTCCGGATAGTAGAGTGTAAATTTCACAAATATTTTCTTAAAAAAATTCCGGATATTAGAGGTTGCCGGTTATTGGAGTTCCGGTTAAAAGAGTTTTTACTGTATTATTAACGATTTCAACTACCATATTTTCCATGCGTCGTTTATTTTAGCAAATGTACTAACACCCAATAGGTGTCTCTAGCATTCATGGAGAAATCCAAGATGTTTGGCATATTGTTGCACTTTTTATTCGCTTTGAACCAAGAGCACTAGTTATGTTGGCGTCATTTTTTGGGCAGAGCTTGCATGGAACTGATATTTCACTAGCAGTCCATCAATGGTCTATGCATACTCACTTCAATTGCTAATGTCAGTCCAACTCAAAAACTTTTTTTTCTTCCTTTGCTAAATTTCAAATAAACAAATACTGAAAGCTGGAATTGTATTGTATGTGTGCGATTTTCTTGGAAGATAAATGAATACCAACTGTAACAGTGTACAGCCTTGTGAAAATCTTCTGTTTTCACCATCGATTATTGACCCGATTATTTAGCTGTCATTCCTTTCACTGTTTTTGCTGTGACTCCACGTAAACAAATAGAATTTCTTCATTTTTTTTCATTTTTATGGTTACATGGTAACACTAATTTCTTTTGCTAAGCAAGTAGTTTATTGTAGGTAATTTTTAAAAGATCTTTTTTGTTTTTGGCCATAATGTATTAGACAAGACAGTCAATACTTCTGATCGTTTCCACAAACTGTTCTTGAGGCTTTGTACATTTTAAATGTGTATTAGCTTAGGTAGTTCTATTTCTGTTAAAAGTACATTTTAAAAATTGCAAAAATGTGCTGTTTGCTTACTTAGGTGACTTTGAATATGCTTTCTCTTTGTTCTTGTTCTTGGCAGTCATATTGCTATTTCTGTTAAACCTTGAACTAGCCCCCCGTTGATACCAATCGAGAACTAGTTCCCTGTTCTCGTCACGACAATTCGGCCTATTTCTACGCCATTAGATTCGATTTTTGTTCGGCTTTCAATTCCAGATACCATTGCACGTCTAAGTTAACAAACGAAACATCGGTTTATAAGAAATAAACCATAGAAATAGCTTAAGCGCTATCAGTAAGTTCGGTATGTATGTTCTACAGGTTGGCCAACAAATGTAAGTACTTCAATGATCCAAGAAACTAGTAGTACAACACAGTCGCAACCTCGAATGATTAAACAGTAGACAGATACATATTGTGCAACACGTATGTAGTAGTTTTTTTATTGTTTTAATCAAAGTCATACGATTTTTCTAATCTTCAACGAATTACACTATAATTATCATGCAAAGATTGCAAGAAAACAATTATTATTACGGATCGCTTGTAAACAATTTTAATAAACTGTACCCTAGCCTAGAACAATGAAATGTATAGAAATGAGATTTCAGCGTTTCCAAAAAGTCTTCTGGGTAAGTTACATTCAAAGACAATATAATCTTCACTAATTCCACGTACCAAATGATGTAACGTATTGTACGCATTTGGCGATCGTCGATTTTTTTCTCTTCTGTTTTAGTTTCTTTTGTATTATGTTTTTTTTTTAAGATAATGCCGACAATATTTATACAAAAAATGCGCGCCGAATATTTTCGTAAGTTTTGTTTATTTTCTTTCTCTACATATTTTGTATGCATTCTTAAATAATCTAAACAAACGTTATATAATTATCGAACCTAGTGCGATAACTAATTAATATGACACTCCTTTGTTTTGTACTATTTTCAGCTTTGTCTAAACGGTACTTTCAACCACGTAAGTATAGTTGAATCGCTGTGAACAATGTTGTCTGTATTAAAACAAAAAATAATATTGTTTTCTTTCAGTTGAATTCTATTGTCATGACACGTTATCGATATGAATTTCCTTGATCGCAAGGAAGGGTTGTTGTTATGACTGCGCAAACCCAAAAAACAGCTTCGTTAGCATGTTGGCGTCTATTTTCTTTTGTTTTTGCTAAGGTCCATAAAACTGTTGGTTATGTCTTCCTTCGATAATTATTAAGCAATCAGAGCTTGTAATTGAGGAAATTTACCTTAAAACGTTCTTTGGTTGCAGTCGTTTCTTATCTGTCCTGTGACTAATGTCGGCGTTGTTTATTGAGATGTGTTAAGACTTTTTTTTCTTTTCTTCGGCGTATTTATAGCAAACTTGGGAATACTAGGCGATCGTTGCTACGCTGCAGGAAATTTATTTATATAGTCGATAAGTGTGACAATGAAAATACTCGACAGTCTCTTTTACTCATATGGACAAACCGGTAGGTTTGCTTGACTTTATGGTTTAGAGTAAGTGGCGGAAGATCGACGGTTATTTGCTCTCCACTTGAACATCATATAGCTGGGACCGTTGTAATAGAGGGGAGTAAAGTGAAAATGATGATGACGATGACAAACAGTTCACATTCATTTTTAACGTAGTTTTTGGCCAAACTTAGTACGTAGCGCTATCCTGATAGAGCCACATGTTACTTGAATCAATGTTGCTCTCACTTTGGAAGATGTGGTAATAATTGTCATCGATTAAATAGTAAACTCTTTAAGTTGCTCGAAATGTTTGGGAAAACCAACCTTTCAACTGTCAAATGTATGTTGCAGCACAATTGTTGACTTGACTCACCAATATTCTTCGACGACATAGTTAATCTGACAGCTGTCATATTTTTTTCGTTCTCAGTTGTTTGGAAAATTATCAGAATGACTCCTTCTGTCTTCTGAGTTATTGTAAAGTCTTTTAAATAGAAAGAAAATACATTTATCAAGCCTCTCTTGGTTACTACAATATCACTGAGGGATATTATAAACACTGTCATCAACATTGAAAGCCGAGATGCCTTTTTTTCTAGTTTCTTTGTCGAGAAAACTATAAAATGCACTTTAATGATAAAGAGCCTAGGAAACTCAACATATTGATATCAAATATACAAACGGAACGTCTTCCTCCCACGATATCTTGTGTGTAACCCATGATAAATGTTCCAAAAGGCGGGAGATACATCAGATTATTTGACGCAGGCTTTGTAGGGGCCCCTAATCAGCTGAGATAGTTCTTTGAATTAGCCAAAAGATGTTGTATCACATTAAGCAACAAGCCTATTCCATCAAAACAACCGATGCACGTTTAGAAATTAATTATTTATATAATGGGATCAGGTACTTTCCGGCACTGGACTGGACTTCGCTTATTTTGACGGAATAGGCAACAAAACCGATAGATGTCCACCTCTGTGATACTGCGACTTACTCTTGCCAAAAGCCAACGTCTTCAAGTTTGTTACTACCAGGCACTGCATCTTAAGCAGACATGCCCAAAGACTCTGTAAGTTGAAAAATCAAGACAAAGTCAATAATTTATTATGATTTCCACAAATCTGATAAAATCTGTACGATTGTCACCACGTTTAGTTCAGATCATGGCCTAGAGATGGCTGATAAAAGCACAGCACCTTACACGAAATTGTGTACTTGTGCGGTTGTCTTCGAATTTCGTCAAACGCATGTCGTTATTCCGTTCGTGCGATTAAACTTTGATGGACACATTGGGATTCCATGAGAATAGCATCTCTTAAATATGTGTACCGCTGCAGCGCCGAAATGGATTCCGAAACATTCTGCAGTGCGCGCACATTGGAACCTCGGTTCGATTCTACTTTTGATTTCGAGTAATAACACACATGAGGAGCGTTCTGGTACTTTTCCAAAATTCGTTAAACATTACGTTTAAAAAGAGTGGATCTTTGCTTGCGCATATCAAATTTGACAAAAAAAGAGCGCTAATGCATTCAGTTTACGTCTGTTCTGATATACCTTACTTAGGCGATACAGGATCTGGCCCTCAACCAATACGCCTCTCCAGGTAGCACGATTTTTGGCTAACTTCCTCAGGTTGGTTGAGGTGCCCTTCCACTTGCGGGCGCCACTTAAGGCGAGGTCTTCCTCTACTGCGCTGTCCTTTCAGATAGGAATCGAAGACTCTTCGGGCCGAAAGGTTGTTATCCATTCGAGAAAAAACTTCTAAGTCGGTCTAGGAGTCTATCGTTTGTGTCCATAGTAAGAATATAACGCATTTACAATCGATGCTATTAGGAAGATTTTTTTCAAGCAAATCCTCGGTCACAAAGACCTCATACCGATTCATTGTTCTATCTAGAAATCGAAATCCATTTTTTTTAGTGTTCTGTTGGAAGCAACAGTGATATTGTTTGTGTTTTTTAAGAGCGATCGGTAAGTCTGTGTATTGATATTCTGCAATGCGACTGGGCACAACTGACCGAAGGTTCTCTTAGTTGAAAAACGTTATGCTATTTTCGGAAAATCACTTGAATACAGAAAAAGAGCCTTCGACCAAATCAATAGTACTAAAACTGCAAGAATCGAGCAATAGCAATCGGTGAGTGCGTGACATTGGCCATTGCCTAAGATTTGCTTACGCTACTCCATTTGCGCAAAGTAATACGTCACTTTTTTCGTTCTTCACTTACTAAAAACCAATTTTTAAATTGACATCATCCATCAGTTTTCGCATTTCTTTGTGACGTTCAGGAAACAAGATTCTGTCGGCACGGCCCCTCTCTCGCGTCCGTCCCATAACCATCCTAAAAGCAAGCTTAAGCTCATCTATTTAGACGTTTGGATACAACATACAATTGTAGGTCTTTCCATTTGTGACCGAAATAGATATATACTTAACGAATGGTTGCAAGAAGTGCGACAGTTGCGCGCAATATTTGTTTTCATTTATATTTGTACCATCATTCAACTTTGCAGAGTTATGCTGATGATGGTGAATATATTTTCAAACAGATGCAAAGATAAAGTTTCCTTATATTGTCGGCTGCCTGTCGTTTGTCGAGACGTTGTTCATGGAAAGATCCTTTTTGCTTAAGTCAGCTGTAAGTGCACTGTCACCAATTCCTTGTTGTTCCCTACTCTGAGTCTGTCGCCTTTTCGTTCCACTGCCATGTTACATTTTTCCCGAGCTGTTCGTAGCACGTTCAGCCAGCCACCCTGTATAACAGTATCTTGTCGCAGATGTGCAATATCGTTTTTCTGTGGTCAAAGAAGCTCGGCGTATCAACGTTTCTATAAAACTAATCAAATTGTAGGCCGAATTGTTATCTGTTTAGTACAGGGGCCGACTTACCACATCTGTAAGCAAGGACTATGGCACAGCGTATGTCCATGTTTGTTATATCCATATAAGAACATAACTCCGTGACGTATTCTCGCTCACACATGCATAAAATACGTAGTTTGTTGATATTTATATATGTTGTTTCGTTTAGGGGTTTGTATGTGACTTATAAGGGTTTAAAAGTTGTTGGACTACAAGATCAGCACAACATTGGCCACACAGGTCGTTTCGAATCTGCTTCTTCCTCCTTCGAATATTTAAAACGGATATTTTAAGCCCCCTTTTAAACAACGTGTATGTATAAATATTACAGATATTGTATTACGACAACTCCTTTTTGTTTCGTTTTTTATTTAAAGGCGGTCACAAAGGTTCTCTATAATGTTACGATGCTGATCTACTGCCGTCTTAAACAGCAATTGGGAAGAGCGCTAATCGGGGTCTTATTGTACCAACTTATTATCACAATTAGCAATGTAATGTTCTCTTTTGTGATCATAATATTTTGTCATGTCATCTTGCATCGTAACTTATTGGTTAAGTTATGAAACTTTCAAAAGATTTCACTCTAATGTTGCTTGGGTGACCCTAGGCCTAGCTTCTCACAACCATTCGTTTGTGTGAGTTTCTGGACTACTAAGCGAGGGGTCCCAGGTTCGAATACCGAAAAAACCCAAAATTCCAACTTATGGTTTTTTTCCGCTGCGCTACCTCTCGCGAACGTCTGACAAACATCCGAGAGTATAACTGTCATGAAGGAGCTTCTCAATTAGCCGTTTGGACCCGGCATAAAATTGTAGATCCCTTCCATTCGTCCCAAAAATGAAAAACTTTGATAACGATACGTGTTGAATAAATTGCAGGAAAGGTCCTGAGACTCCAAATATACGTTGAAGGGTTGCATTTGGCACTATCCGACATTTATATTTAAAGTTTTATTCCAGCTTTCTAAAATTGTCATGCAGCCGATTCAACGTTAAAGTTTATACATGGATTTAGTGTGCGAGAAGTGAACACAGCTCATCGAAGACGAATGAAATCCCACCTTCGTCAACCAACGAACAGCAGTACTTATCAAATCTCATTACTTGTTGAAGCACGTGCATGTGATGGACAACAGCTTCGTGTTCTATTTGTAAAGAAAGAGCGACGGCGGGAATCGGACACAAACATGTCCTTGGTTGCAACCCATTAAGCAAACAAGTTGACAACTTCAATGGGAAGGAATGCCGATAAGATGAAACATAACGTACCTTATATTTAATAATCTTTAATATTTCTTTAACTATTTCAGCGATTTGCTTTTTCGAATACCAATCTAACATTATTATGTATATCCTTCTTATTTGCAGCTTGGAAAGACAGTTTTATGTCCATATTTCGCTTCAATTAGGCATCGGTTTCTGTTTTGTTTACATTTGTGTTTTATTTCTTTTCTCTTCTTTATTTATGAGGGAAATATAAAAACGGGTTATCCGCGCACTGAACTTCTCCACACGATGCATAAAATTTAATCGAATTACTTAAACTAACTACCAATTTGAATAAAAATAAATTTCCTAACACGATTTCAACTAGTATTTAATCCTCTGTCAGGTCTACTTGAACTGGCCCACCGAGAATACCAGGCTGTGGACTATGAAAATGCCGAGAAACATTGTATGCAACTGTGGCGACAAGACAGCACCAACACTGGAGTTCTGTTGCTGCTCTCATCGATTCATTTTCAATGTCGCCGATTGGATAAGTCGGCACAATTCTCAACGCTGGCCATCAAGCAGAATCCTCTTTTAGCCGAGGCATATAGGTAGGCCGAAAAGGGTTTCAATTTAATTTCAATGAACTAACTAACAAAATGCATTTGGACTTTTTTGTTCTAGTAATCTTGGTAACGTCTATAAGGAACGTGGACAACTTCAAGAAGCGCTTGATAATTATCGTCGTGCAGTTCGATTGAAGCCCGATTTCATCGATGGTTACATCAATTTGGCAGCTGCTTTGGTTGCCGCACGTGACATGGAGTCAGCGGTTCAAGCTTATGTGACTGCGTTGCAATACAATCCAGTGAGTAAAGGGCATTTCGTTGAAAGTATGTATGCAGTGAAAATCAGTTAAGATCAGTGAATGCGGTAATCACAAATCACAAAGAATTCGTCTGAATTTGTACTTTCCCTTTGGTGGCGGGTACCAAGTTGGTTGAGGTTGAGGCCCTCCAATTGTGCGCGCCTCCTAAGATGGGGTCTTCCTCATTTTCGTTGTCCCTCAGGGGTGGACTGAAAGGCTCGTCGGGCTGGTGCGGAAATGCTGTAATCAAATAGTTGCTTATAACCGAGCAATTTAAATTCAATTTCAGTACAACGAGGGAACACTACAAATTTAGACGTCAGGCATGGACGCCCTAGTTTAGTGACCTAATTTTGTAAACGTAAATGTCCCGAATCACTACACAACAAAGTTGTGCAGAACTCAATTTCAACGGACTTAATGTCAATTCTGCAACAGTGATTTTTACTGAGTACCCAAAAAATTGTATTCACTATCTTGTGTCGTGTGCGTAAGCGAGAGTATACATATCTTTGCCCGATGCACTATAAATGCACAGTTGAGCAAATTATTCACTCGTTCGAGTGTGAGTTAAGAATAAACTAAAAAGAACTGAAACTCCTTCCTTTGGATGGTTAACCACATGCAAGGAAGTGGGAGAAAGATGGGTATGAACGTTTTTGGTGTTGTTGTTTGGGTGAAGCGTGAGACCCTATTCGAATACATTCATCACTGGAATTGTGGTGGATTTTTTCTGATTTTCACTGCGGTTTTAACGTGTTTATCAAACGAGTTATTTACCATATGCTTTTATATTTCTTGCAGGATTTGTATTGTGTGCGCAGTGACTTGGGAAATTTATTAAAAGCTCTGGGTAGACTAGAAGAGGCAAAGGTATGAAATCGACAACAAATATATTATTTCGTATAAATGAAATGTGATACACACCACCGCGCAATATATTATATTTATCTAATTTCCAGAGTGAATGTTGTTAAGCTTTTTGCCAAATTGCATTGATAAATTTACTTTCGAATGAAAAAGCATAGGGAAGCAGCAGCCACTGCCGCTTTCCCACAAACCACATCACATTAAGTTTGTGCCCGCCTGTGTCGCATTGACCAATGTAGCGATCATCTGCCAAGGCACTTTGAATTCATTTCCACTATTATATTATTCTATATTATGTTTTACAATCAAATGACAATTATAACTTTTACTACATTGTTAATATTATTGTGATGCTTTGAAAGAGCTCATGAAAATAATAAACCAAATAATTCCTTTTCAGTTAGATCCTCCTCTCAACAAAATTGAAACGAATCCATATGCAATTTCAATTCCATTGGTATTTTATTTCAATCTTATTTTGCTCATAATTTTTCCCATGGTTACTATTGTCGGTTAGGTTTTGATTTCGTTTACGTCTTTCCTTCATCGTCACAACTATGATTAGGATCAAATGAAGCATGGAGAACAGCTGTTTGATGATTGGAATGCTGCATTCCTTTGCGGTCCCCATGCGATGTTGTGTGTTTGCTCATAACCCTTGGCGTAGATTTGCGTAAATTGTAGGTGTGTGTGTGTGTTTTTTTTTTTTTAGTTGAAATACTAAAATTATTTTAGCAATTTTGTATGCGTAAGTTTAAAAACAAAAAAAAAATGCTTCTGTCGGTAGGTTAAGCGTTTCGATAAATATTTTGATTTCTCTACTCAATAACTTGAAGGCTTATTTAAGAATACCAAATAAAGCGTGAAATTATCATTAATACGAAGAGCAGTAAAGAGAACATGCAATGTTGCATTAGTTGGTATTCTTCAATGAGTCTTAAAATAAAAATCATTCATTCAATTTAAATGAATTCAAAGTGGTTACTTTTTTGGGAAAATTTAATGTGCTTAGTTGATAGATAATATTATGGAGAGAACTCAACGAAGTGGGTTAAAATTGTAGGATCTGGCCGATGAACATTTGGTGGGCACCGCTTTAATCAAGTAAATAATAATGCGATTGACATTAATCATAGTAAAATAAACGAGTTATACGGATTTCCCTGTTTTGAATATAGCTATCGTGAATTTGATACACTGAACGTCATTAATTCTTCCGCCAAAACGAGGCTTACACCTGTCCAGCCCTTGCCATTTTTATTTGGACAAAAATGAAGTGTCACGAACTGACTTCTCCACATTCGATGAGAGCGACAGTCAACTGTTAGGTTTCCTTTTTTGATGCCAAGTAAAATATTGGCCTTCTTTCGATCTGTACTTTTGAATCTTGGCGGAGTTTCTCTGGCCCTTGGATTGGGTTCAGTATTCGACGAGGTTATCAGCTTCCTATTTACAGATTTTGAGTGTATGTACCAAACCGATGGGGAGCGTCGTTACGAGGGTAATTTACTCTCACAGTCAGGCAATGGCGAATACTAACGACATATTCGAGAATATTGAATGTTCATTGCTATTATCTCCTTGCTTGATCCAGATTCAAACCAATTTTCTTAACTTCTGAGTCGCGCATTCTTCTGACCGCGTCATTAAGCTTGATCGCTTTATTTTCTGTTTCTCGAGAACGACATTTTTTAATCGGATAGGTAGTAGTAAATCCTGGTTGTTGGCAGCATATGTAGCTTCAGTTAAATGCCATTTGAATAATCTCCGAGGTCTTGTCTGCCCTTATAGTGAATACCACATCAACTGCTTTCTAATATAAACCACATCAACTGCTTTCTAATATAAACCTTAACTATGACTGTCTTGTTCATCTATAACTAATGTCGCAAGTAGAAGAGAGTGCGTGCTCCTCCCTAAAGGCAGCACTTAGTGGTTCGAACTGTCTTTTGCATGTTTCCCCAAATCAGATGGATTTTTCATTCTGCTTTTTGACTTTTACAGAATAGAAACCCTTTTATAATCTGCTTTGGCATTGCTTCTTTAAAGATCCGTTTCTTTTGCTGCCAAGGTCTTCAATATTCATTCCAAGGCTGTGCAAGTGAATTGCAGTGGCCATTGCTCCTTTTTCAAATAGAAGCATGTGTCCAAACCAGCGATTGTGATGCTCTACCAAACACTCGTCCATACGAAATGTGTTGGGCAGTTCTCTAGCAACCAGTTAACCCCACTTTGTTGAGTAAAATCTATTACAAAAAAAAAGTAAAACAGAAAAAATATGAATAAAATGAAAATACCCTTCCCTATGCTTTTTGATTACATCACCGCTTATGCTGTAGATATTTGAATGCATGACCAAATATATTTAGTACAATAATATAAAAAAAAACACAAACACGCAAAATGAAAAAAAAAAAAAAAAAAAAAAGATAAAATATGATAAAACCAAACAAAAATTTTATAAGAAAGACAAACATAAATGCCATTTTATCAAGATGTTCATTTCTAATTTACATTTTTTTTTATTTCTCACCTAATCGATTTCAGTGTAACTCTCGATTTCGTCATATAGAAAATAATTCACACACAGAATTCAATGTTCAAGTAGCAATGATGTAAAAAAGTTTTAAAAACAAAACAAAATTGAACCATTGTGGTGTATAAACAGTATCGCCTTCAACGATAAATCAATCACATGCGAATATTCTTCTCCTTTGTGTAAAAAAAAAGAAAAAAAAAAAACAACCAATACTTCTAGTACGTTCAATTCTTGTTGACCTAAATTCACTGTTTTTGGATTGTTTCCACTCAACGGTTTTTTTCTTTTCTTTATTTTCCAACTGGAAGAGAAAGAGTTGTAATATCGTGGACTACTATTTTTTGTTTTACAAAAAAAGATAAAGAAAGAAAGAAAAAATGTAATAGAAAATGAAATTCTACGTAATGGGTTCTCCTACACACACTCTTCCTGGCTCTCAATACAGTGTGGTATACAGTGTTTGAAATACCAATAGCCTCATTGATTCAACAAACAGGTAATGTACAGTGCTTCACGATGACGACAACATACAAATAAAAAAAAATAAAAATTATATATGAAGAAAGTTACAAAAAAAATAAAAAAAATATTCCCAAATCATTAGTCCACTACCCTTCCCCACGCCCTTGTAAAAAAAATCCCTTTCAACTCATTTCATTCCAAAACAAAAAGAGAGTATAACCATAATTATTCAGAGATTTGTTGAGGGTCTCAAATTTTACAGATGAACACTTGCACCATTTCAAGTTAATTTCCATGCTTCTCTATTTGTCTCTGATGTCATCGCCGGCCGTTGCCTGCAACAGATACCCTGCGCTACGAAGAAAAATGCGTTGCCACCATTTTAATGGTGTTTTACCCGTGACTGCGTTGTGTTTTTATTCTGCGTAGTTGCATGCGGTGATTGAATTATCAGAAAGGTTGTAACAAATAACAAGTTTTAGGTATCCTCTTGGAGAGTGTACTCCTTTCTAATGGTTGGATCACTCAGTGCAATTTTTTCCTCCACCTCATTTTATTATATTTATTACTAATCTTGTCATATTTTTAAGCATTCACATCTTGAGCGGAGTTGTGATTTCGAAAACGTTTTTGAAGATCTAATTGAGACGTACGATATGGCCACGAATATGATACTCAGCTGACTATGAATTTGTTTACTTTCTCGGTGCCTAAGCACGCAAGATGGCGCTGTTAAGAATGCTCCACAAAAACTTTACAACTTATAGCGATTTCGTGTGAAATACTGTCGAGATTGGGTCTCTAATTAAAATTCCGAGTTTTCGACCTCGGCGAGCTATCGATCGCGCTGCCATCTTGTTAAAATGCGCCATTTCTACTTCCCTGAAGCATTGTACCTTTTTAAATGCTTGCCAATCGAGTACTTGTTATTTTGCGGGAAGGTTGCGATGCTGGGCACCGTAATTGCCCGTTTCTTTCGATCATAATGACCTACTGAGGCATCCATTTATCTGTCTTGCTATTGAAATGCTGGCGAATGTCACTGATTGAATCAGATCTAACCTGTTGCAAAATATGAACTTGTTTCTAAAAGCCCAAAATCCCACATATGTTTTAAGTAGTCCTTAGGTTTGTGCTGAAACTATGATGTATTCTTGATTTTCGGAGACCATTTATGGGACGCAGTGCTACAAAAGTTGAGGGCATACAACATTGCAACGAAGAGTTGCATCTTATTTGGATCGTGCATCAAATAAAAATAGGCATTTGCTAGTTTCTGTTTTGAGATAAAATATTGGACCACTGCTTCTACCATCCAGAACGAAAATTTGCAACCGACATGGGAAATCTTCTCAGATCAGCCCAGGATTTATTTATATATGTATTCAGTTTTGAAGACTGCCCACTGACTTAATTTGAGCTGCAGTACTTTTGCATTGTTGTCTTCTAATTGAAAACATTATCCTATCAAGTGTCAGGAAAAACTTAATGTACCCCTTGTTTTCCACTGCGCCACTTCTCGATAAAAATAAAGTTCCGTTCGTCTCAAGAACAACAAAATCACACAAACGACTATATGAACTTGTTGCGACAGCTTTCATTGAGGTATTTGTGTTCTTCAAAAGCACATTATATCGTTTGTGAATTGGAAATTTTAAAAATCGCTTTACAAAAAGTTTATACGAAACTGCTGTCACTCTTCCACTTTACTTTTGAGCTGAACCTGTCCCCTTATTGAGATCCATCTCTTCTAACAATACGAACAGCATCTTCATATTTAGTCCTTAGATGTATAGAGTGACGTAAAAGTGTCAGAAAAGTAGTTTCACTAGGTTCACCTAATGATCCCTCGAAAACAGTTTTAGGCGCCATATTTACAAGATGGTGAAGTGCCGCAGGGCTCGCCGAGGTCGAAAACTTGGAATATTAATTAGAGACTCAATCTACTATTCAAAAGGCGAGACCTTGCAACCTTTGCTAATCAAAACTACTTGTTAAATGTAATATAACATACGTTATACAAATGGCGTACTTATAAATCGTCGTCATTTTGAATTATTTTCATTCAGCTGAATCTTGGCAAACAGAAAACTGACCCTTTCCCGCTTTTAAAAGCTTTCGAAATGACCCATAAGCTGTGCAATAGACCGCGACTAATGTCACGCTATTTATCACACAAGAAACCTGTAGGTTCTGCTCAAAATCTGTCTTCGCATTTGTTCACGTGCAACCTTTAGATCTTCGAAGACCCATCCGTGCAAAAGAAGCACCCGTGCCAGCAAAATTTCAACAAGATGTGAATGTAGCGTCAAGCGTAGTGCAGTCCTTTGGCGTAATGGCTCAACACCGCTTACCGTCGGCTTTTCCTCGGATATGCGTAGCTCATAGGTTTTTTTTTTATTATTTATTTGTATAAGCATACAAATAACTATAGTGCGTAGCTAAGATTTTTTATTGCGTTCTATAATATAGGTGCGGCGTAAACATCGTGATCTTGCATAATCTACGCGAAATCTACCCAAAACATAAATAAAAGTTTCTAACAATATTTACAAAATAGCAAGACAAATAAAAGAACCACCACTTTGCCATGTTTTTTTGGGAAGTCCTCAACAATTTGGAGCAATTTTACCAACTACACTTTTTTATATTTTATTTGCTTTATACTCCGAAAACAAAAAAATAAAACAAGGATTCAAAGGAGTTACTTACGATGGAAAAATTGCAACATTTTTCAAAATTTGGCTTAAACATAAATTTTGCTTTGCGACAAAAACAAAACGAAACAAAAACATCTGTAATTTGTTCCATCATTCTCCACATAAAAAAGAAATGAATTCTGTTTTATTACATTTAAAAAAAAATAAACACTTATTGTATGAACAAATTGTTCTAATCATAGTTTTTTATCTTTTTATTTCATTAAAAAAAACGCAATTTGTGTAAACGAAACAAATTCGAAATGTTTATTTGAAAAAAAAAAAAAAAAAACACAAAATTTAGGCATGCTATTTAAAAGCAATCGAGACGTGTCCAGGATTTGCTGTCGCATGGAGTAACCTCGGATGTGTATTCAATGCCCAAGGAGAGATCTGGTTGGCCATACATCATTTTGAGAAGGCCGTAACCCTTGATCCGAACTTTCTGGATGCATACATCAATTTGGGCAATGTCCTGAAGGAGGCGAGAATTTTTGATCGGTAAGTGACGACTTATTTTTTTTCTGTGCAGTTTGTGATTCTCTTAAAAAGCTTGTGGTTAATCTGTCTGTAACTATAAATATTTCGAAAACTGAAATTCAAATAATTTTGATATTTTTTTACATTTTTTTACATTTTTTTTACATTTTTTTTACATTTTTTTACATTTTTGACATTTAAAGTATTTTACGTAGCATTAGGCTGCATTTACATCAGTACATACATTCCTAACACGGAAGATTTAAAAGTTGCCCAGTACTAAATAGCCGTGTGACTGAAAGGGACAGCATTACTAAACAGGCAAAAATATGTGACACGAATAATTTTGGTGGCCATCTTGATTGGTAGGAATTATCGGAAAGTTCAGCATGTTGATGTTTTTATAGCGATGGTTACGAAATTTCGCTTTACTTTAAAACAGAATGGCTTCCGGAAGTGATGAACGGACAATTATTTATGTATTTCGTATAACTGATCGATACATTTTTGGTTAAATTTACTGACACTAATTGTCACTATTATTTGAATGTTTCAAATCAGAAATCGAAATGTTTTCAATAGTGACTGCAGAAATGTCGGTCGCCGAAACTTGTGTTTATTTCCGCTTTACATATCTACAATTATGGGTAGAACATCCATGACACTCTAGGCGTCTGATTTGTAATCTCAATCTTACGCCTTTACTAGCATTGACTGCGGACAAACGGATCTCTCTATCTTTCGTGCAAAAATGCGCGTGCGTGATGTAAAAGCAGTGTAGGCATATTAAAAAATCTTATTAATTTAAGTCGACTACATTGTCCTGGACAAAGATGCACTCTGAACGTAAAAACGAACTGTCAACTTAGTGCTTAGTCAAGAATTTCTTAACCAGAACGTCAACAGAAAAAGCTGTTAATGTGACCGATCTAGGTCAATCAAATCTGAGACACATCATATCAGCCAGCTGTCAAACCTACTGAGCTAGATACCCATTATTAAATATTTTAGTTGTTTAATTTTAAGTTTCAAAGTCAACCGTGCTACCTGGCACCCTTGGTGCAGTGGTTTGAAGTCGGACTACCATCTTTTCATTGGTCTTTTTCTATACTACGAGCCATAGACAAACCATACTGAGAGCCCCAGCTCGCAATGTTTTCAAATTCGCCATTTTGTTTTCCTATCGGTGTTATGTTAATTAAGAATCCGTGTGACATGCAAAAACATATAAAAAATACAAAAATAAATGCTGCCAACCGCGGCATTCGTGGGGAGATGCGAACGATTTCGGGAATACCACATTTTTAAATTACTGAATGACATTGGTTAGTTATTATATTTTGTTAAAAGGCAAATAATTCGATTTTGTTTGTCAATAAAACTTATTTACAGGAGATGTTTTACATATAACAAAAATATTAGGACAAACATGGTTATGTTTTTACCTCTTTTCGACATCATAAAAATCGTCGGAAACCAGGACTACCTCCAAAAAAACTCAAACTTTGGGGCGTTGTTCATTAATAACGGTGCCAATACAGAAAAGAGGAACTGACTTAACTTTTTTTAATAATAATATTAATAATGTTAATATTCAGATAATATTTTGAGCTGTGCCACGTCGTAAGTTGGTACAAGTGGAGCTTATACCTTTTTGGAGCTTTATTACCGGTATGCGAAGCTGGGACACTTTCAAAAAGCGGTACCGACCTTAGACTAATTTTTAGAGCCGTCCTAGATTTAGAACTCTGCAAAGAACCGTACAAGCAATCGTCGCCGATGCTTCTAACAGAATGGTTAGCATTGTGCAGACTAGAGTAGATTAGATTGTTTGGGGGAGGTGGAAGCAGGTTACCATATCACAGCGGCCACAAGTGGACACATTGTGATTTTCTCCATTTAGAGCTCGCTCATAATACCGAGTCTGGTGATGAATCCTAGTAGACCTTTGAGTGGGCTGTCAAATATGTCCTCTGCCTCAAGGTAAAGTTTTCCTAGATGGCGCTGACGTAGTCCGATTAGACATTCACAGTGACACAGTATGTGCTCTGCTGATTCTTCGTCCTCGTTGCAGACTATGACCATCCGCTAACTTGTGTCGGCAACCTGAACTATAGTTCGCCGCCATGAATATCTCGGACGATCAGCTCTTCTGCCATTTTGACCCTATATACTTTACTGTGTATCTGGCAATGGAACTGTCGAAGGTTAACAAGAACTAATCAGTTATGGGCTGTTGTACGCGGGCTGCGTTTTAGTTCAAACCTAAAAGAAAGTAGGCATTCTTCAAGTTGGATCAATTTGGAGACAACTAGGTAAATCTGCTATCAAGAGAACTGTGATCAAAAGGGCTGTTATCAACAGCAGATCAAAGTACCGCAACATCTATTCAAGACTCCCAAACGGCTTGTACTGTATCGCCCAAGATTTCAGGGCTCAATAAAACAGTACGCCAAGAATTTCGAGTACCACAAGTGAGTTACACATTTCCGTAGCACAGACTTATTACTGTGTGTTTGAATACTAAGCGAGGGGTCCCAGGTTCGAATCCCGAAAAAAAAAACAAAATTCCAACTGCTGCGCCACCTCTCGCGAACGTCTGACAAACATCCGAGAGTATAACTGTCATGAAGGAGCTTCTCAATTCGCCGTTTGGACCCGGCATAAAATTGTAGATCCATTTCATTCGGCCCAAAAACGAAAAACTCACACGAAACGAATGGTTGTGAGAAGCTAGGCGTATGATCCCTACAGACCTGTTGCGCCAACTATTTATTAAACTCACAAACACAGACAGAACTTGTGTGCGCTTGTAGCTTGTAACGCAACGCAACAGGTCTTAAAAGTTTCTGTTTGACACCTTCTGTAGAGTGGTGAGGTATTGACAGCTTCACTTGAATGCATTTGACGTAGGGCGTTACACCTTAAAGTTCTCCATAAAATATAGATACAGCAAACAGTTTTTTTCTTACCACGAAATTGGCTAGAAACGCGTGAAAAAGTTGTTGGTAGCCAGTGCCGCATCGCATCGCATCGAAAACTTAGGAACAAAACATTCCGCTGTTTATCGCATCTGGAAAATATTGGAGTTCTCTAACTTATGCGAAAAGTATTCTGTAGTAATTTTTAATTTCATGGGAATTGTGGAAAGATTTGCCAAAGCTGTCAAAATACTGCAAAACAAAACAATAAAAATTGAAAATTATTTCGCAGGGATTATCAGTTAGTTGTATCGTTGTTTTTAAAAATGTTTTGCTTTTCACTAATTTTGGGTGAAGAATACGATCGGCGTAATATGTAACAGATTCAAAGACGTGTACCAAGATCGTTTAAAAGAACATTTTGCTAATAATCGTGCTTTAAATAATTAAAGAGAAATAAATATCAAAAACAACAAAATTTTTTTTTTTATTTTCTATAAGAAGTTCATATAGATAGCACAAATAAAAAATAATCTGAACACATGTTGGAGGAACAAAAGGAGAGCAGCCTATTCGTTAGATTGCTTCTCTCTTAACATACCAAGCAATACTGAGACCACCAACTCCGGCCGATTTCCCGTTACTTAGCCTACAAGCTATATTTTTATGGAGTGTTCACGTTTGGTGCGCTAGTATTCTTATATAGAAAATCGTATTGACAAATGTCACGAAACTTCAAAAATTCCGGCTCACCAACACACTCCCAGGGAATATGAGACACTTCCGCTGTGGGCAAAGTTGCTGGCAGAGTTCATAGAATTTTATCCGTTTAATTTGAAATTGTTCGTTACGTGTGGATAATATTTTTTTTTAAGGAATAAGTGCACATTTGCTTAAAATGTTCATGAAAAATTAACAATGTAGATTGGTTGAGGGGAAATGAAAACATTTTGAGCAAATTTTCTTCATTATTTAAGAAAATTTTACACACGAAATCGAAGTTAATGATATCCAAAAGCGGAAAATACACAACCATGTTTGTCCTAATATGTTTCTAGTATATAGAACATCAACTTTAGATAGTTTTACTAACCAAACAAATCAAATTATTCGCCTTTTAACAATTTATAATAACTAACCAATGACGGCATTCAATTAATGAAAAATGTGGTATTCCCGAACTCTTTCACTGTTGCCGAGGTTGGCAGAATTAATTTTTGCATTTTTTGTATGTTTTTGCATGTCACACGGATTCTTTTTTGACATAACACCGATAGGAAAACAAAATGGCGAATTTGAAAAAAAAAAAAAAAAAAAACTGAGGGGGCCAGCGGCAAGAGGATTGTGAGTTGGGGGTCTCAGTATGGTTTGTCTATGATACCAGGTATCTATCTTCATGTTTTGTGCTTCGATTTCATTCAATTTTTTCATCATCTTGGAGATTTTTGAGCCCCTCTACAAAACAAAATTCTTATTTACGTTCTTTTTATATATTATTTCTTACTTTTTGATTTTCAGCCATTTGAATTAAAACCGCAAGCTTTCGGTTTCGTGATAAAATTCGACAATAGAAGTGAATATTTTATCGCTTTTGATAGTTACGGAACCTGAATATATCACAAATTTCCAGGGGTTTCATATCGAAATGTTCCATGTCATATAGTTTTCGATTCACACAGTTACAGAACGCGTCATGTGATATTATGGCATTTTGTTTCAATTCATATCGTTTTAGTGATAGATATATCGATGCGATAATTACAGAACATAGGCACAGGGCGAGAGTGGAAACTTTCGCCATGCATTTAAAAATATAAGTTTACAACCATTGCCGAATGTCAGAGGAAATGCTTAACGTAATCAGGTTTCCATCTGTTCCCACCCATTAAATTTCTACGGGTATCAATAACGGCACCAGGTAGAAAGTTAGTGTCCGACGTCAGTGAGAATCCATTAGCAGATCCAACGGCCAAATTACCGCGTATTACGTGCCGGAATTTAGAATTGGTTAGCATGTAAAATCAGTGACGTTTTGCTCGATCAGGGATGCCGTAATTTGAAGTTTTTCTCAGAATCTACCCAGACACCGTGTGGATGCTTAGGGGCGCTCGGGAATTGTTGTCCTTTGTAAGTCACACAACATAGGTAAAACTCCACAGCATGGCATCATCAGTTTACCGCACTTATCTAAATAAATTGAAAAAATCACATTCAACGCTACTTCCGATTTTTCCATCCCATTTGCGCACACTATTTCGTTTCCCGCATCTTTAGAAAAAAATCCTTCATTTTAAATAAAATTCCCACGAACGCAAATAATTGCAATCGACCTTGAACGTACTAATCACAAAACGACTTGTGTTTCCATTTGCATGGCAGCTTCTTCGGCCGTGTAATTGTACGGTCGAAAATTTAGAATTTGAATTTCAGATGCTCTTACTTGACAGTCTCAACAAAGCAATCAACACACAAATCCCTCTGTTTTTAATGACTTAACCTCATTACTTCCGGTCCATAAATTGCTATCCCTACCCCACGCATAGGCGATGAATAAACGCCAGCATTATAACAAAACGTCCCCGTGTATGGTGAAAAGTTCCGACCAAAACTTTTACCATACCCAATAAATCATCCCCATTGTGGAGGAGAGTCCTTATCAAAAACAGCTGATTTATGAACTTCCCTGGTGTTTCCCCAACACTCGTCCGTCCTATGAAATTTCGTTGATAACACGCCAGAGAGACTATCACAGTACCTGCTCTCTCTCTCTGTAGAGAGAACAAAAACTCCTTCACCCCCACCGATGGGATGGGCGTGATTTTATGTATTCTCTGTCTTTTATGGGACACCACACACAACAGTGGCAAGTGTCAGCTGGCGCCAGTGCTCTCCTACTGAGTGTTTGTGTGTATAATATCTTATCAGGACACATGCACCTTGAAAAGAGAGCAGCGAGAGCAGAATGCTACCGCGACTCCCTCAATAAACTAGTGCTTGTGCTCTTCTCTGTTCATTTTGCTGTCAGAAGGACCTGTATCACTTTTTCCCCCATTCATATACCAATTTAGTTGTCTTGCGGGCGTTAAGCAGCAAAAACCACGAAAAGGATAACGTCGCGAGACTTGACAAAAAATCTACTTATCATTTTTGTTCATCTTTCACTTTTTTAAATAATTTCTCGCGTTTTTTGCTCTAATTATTCGCTATTGTTGTTGCTTAATTGTTATGTGTGCATATTCGTATTTCTACGTGTGAATTGTTGTTAATTGTTTCGCCTTCGCCTTCGTCTTCGCTTGCATTTTATTCCTTCGTGGTCGGTCGGGCTTGATATGAATTTAAGCTAGAGACGAACAAAAACTCACTTCCGCTTCAAGTTATCCTCTTCTCTACAGCATTTGCCTATAAAATTTTGTGTTTTTGTGCTTCGATGTCAACGTGTGTGTGTGTGTGTCTCGTTAAATTCAAATAAATGTGTCAATTTCTGTGTGCAACCGCCAAAAAATTGTCTAAGCGTGGATACTTTTCACTAGTTTCCCTTCACTGACATTATGCACGACACTCGGTTCAGTGTTTTTCCTTAATATGTGACTACTTGGTAAATAATGTATATATAGGTGGAATATGTATATTGGTTTCCCACCACCCTTATCCATCATGGGCCCAATACGAAAGTAAACAGAAAGAACTTGTCTAACTGAAATTTATGTTTGTTCCTCTTCGGCGCCTAATTTCGCAGACATGTGTTGGAAAGTGTTTTTTTTTCGCCTTAAAATTCCATTCATACCCATTCGACAGTTTTATGTTAAATTCCTAGAAGGATCCGTCATGAACATACAATAATTTACGAGAATCTCTAATAAAATGTGCGCCTCCTAAACATAATGAAAAAAAAGACGAGAAAACGACGATTCATAGTCCTTTTTGGTTTGGGGTTAACAACTTTCACATTTTACTAGAGAAATTTCTCAGACGCTATGGGAAACTCTTTTTCCCTCCATTGACAGCACTAAAGGAGGACAAAAAGAGATTTCTATTTTTATGTTGTAGTGATGGTGATGGTTGCTTCCTAGTTTTTCTGGGCAAATTTATTTTCAATGTCCGGATTGTCGCAAGAAAGAATGTCTGCTTCTTCTTCCTATTTGTTGTTCTTAAAGTTTGTCTGCAGTGAAATAAAATTAAGTTCTGGGACTGCTGTATTTTAGGGTTTCTTCTGAAAGTTTTGTATAAATAAGATGTCCGTCGGTTCGGGGGCGTATGTGGAACATTTAGTTTCACCCTGGAATTAAATCCGAATGCGGGTACTTTCAACTTGCGGTAGTAGTTGGTTCTGTAGAGAAGACTGCACAATGCGGGCACGTTCTGCGTTAAGTAACTAGAAGCAGTGCATACACTATAGGCCTGTGTATTCTGGTTCAGATGAAGAGCACTCAAACTAATCTTCTTTCCAAACAGAAGTTGTTGTACTGTACTTATTGAAATAGCTTGTTCAACTGGTAAATTGAGTTCTTAGTTTCACTCGTGCGGCATTGTTTGTGCTGAAACTTGATTCAGTGCAGAACTATAATTTTTGCGAAAGACGAGGCAGTAAAATGGTACTAGTATTGAACAAAACACAAACTTCCCAACACAGAAAATAACGACGAGAATTGGATGGATAACCGAAAATTTAAGCTTCTCCTAGATAAGCCGCCTATAGTGAAGGTCAGAGGACATTGTTTCATATTAAAAAAAATGCGTTCTTAAACAAATGTTAATTTCATTGCGAATGAGCTAAAATGTTTTTTCTTTCTAAATTTAATTGCAAAAAAAACTTTATCCGAACCAGTTGTTTTTGGTTGTGTTTTCCTACATTAATCAAATTATTTGTCCGTTTATATATGAATTTGGTCAATCGTTACCTTAAAACAATTCGCACAGTGTATAAATCAGAACATAACGACTTGATGCAGCAACATTAAGTTTCTCTTTTTAATCGCCATCGCAAAACTTTTTTAAGAAGAATATGCGAATATTCTTAAAGAGGACAAACAGAGTCAAAATATGTAATCACAAAGGCAAAAAATAATAAAAATCACTTCTTGTCCAGTAGGGACACCAACCATCTGCCTTACCAATAATCAACTGGCAGCTCATGCAAAGACTCCACACTTTCCAAAATCTCTTCTTTCCAATAAGCAAATATAGCGGCCAGAATATCGCTAACTGTGGGCGTACAGTTAGCGATATTCTGTTTTATGTCGAGAAAGCCATGTTTATCTCGGGCATTAGCTAACTAAATCCTCCCTTAATGTCAGTTAGGAGGAGTCAGAAGGAGTGTTGCCCAACCATCCAAATTGAGGGTATTGAATTTCTTAATAGGAGCGAATTTTAATACCCAATTGTTCAGCCTGAACGTTTTTAATTAAGTAACTAATACTTTTAGTAAAATTGTAAATGTTTTCTGATTTCATTCGTTGGAATACAACAATTTTTAAGTCAAACACAAATTTGTCCAAATGTATGCACAAAATAGAAAAATATTCCATTTTTCGTTTATTTCTAAAAAAATATATTTCTGTGCATATATTTCCTTCTTTCAACGCACTTTTGAATGAAAGATATGGTTAATGTTTTTCACTGCTTTTTATTGTTTAACCACTAGTGCTTGCTTTTTGGATTGGTTGTCCTTTCCAATAGATTGCAAGCAACAAATGGATGCTTACTAAAAAATTAATTGTATATGTTTGGGATCTTTCCAAGACTTTCTTGAGAGTTGTCGGAAAGAGAACAAAAATCCTGTTCACTTAAGTTACCTTCTTTTTGCAAGAATTCTCAGTAACTTAGGCGCCTCGGGTAGATATTCGGCTGCAACCAAACCCCTTTTAAACTCTTTGAAAAAGGAGTTTATTCGCCGAGAATGGCAATCTCTTATAAAAAATGATTGGTGCGAAAAGGTTGACTTCCCGGAAAATATAGATACAAAAGTTGTCAGCATTTAGCAAAATACACGCAAAATAACAAATTTAGGAACTTCTGGAGGAATAACAGGTAGTTTGTGTGAATTTATGAAGGATGAAACATGACAGCTTTCGTGTAGAAAAATGTTCGCCACCATTTATACTTTTCTACAAGAATTTACAATTTTTATGGTTTCTAAGTTTCCCGGATTGAGTAGTAGCTCTACAATTTTTAAAAGATCCAATTGTATTTTTTCACACTTCTACATAGTTTAGCAAGCACTGTTTCGTTGTTTGGCAATTTAAAATTCAAAGACGGAAGTGATAGGTTTTCTTAAACGCTTATGGGCTTCTTCGTGAGTTTTCACCATGTTCTGAAATGAATTCGCAGGCTATTATTTTAAGTTCTAACGATTCAATTGTTATCAGACCACCAATCAAACTTGCATCATCAACCTACGAACAAATCAAGGCATTCTAATAAACTGTGTTCAGTGTATTGAAAAATTTGAAAGAGATCTTATTACGACATAAATGAACCCATAAAAGAATCGTGAAGTATTAGAAAACAAAGGAAAGCGTACTATAAAAAGTATCGAAAATTGTGTCCGATCGCAAGGTAGGGCATTACTGGTTTGCATATGACATTTGACATTTGACAGATCAGCGGATATTTTGTCCATTTGTAAGATATCTGTTGGGCAAATTTAATTGCAATTTATGTATATTTTTTGTTTAGAAATAAAAATCTCGTTAAAAAATAAACTACTGACATTGTTTTCCACGAAAACAGGTTATGAAATTTGAATTTCGTGATGACAACAAATGTAATAGATTCTAAAAAAGTTATCGCACTAGAAAATGTGGAGTTCTATTTGTTTATCGCTACCGTTTTACTAATGGTGTACATTTTTACTAAAACTGGCAGTCGACATTAAAGTTCGATTATTATTATTAGTAAGGCCGAATGTAATTAAAATTACAAAAGTTTGGTTCACTCTTGCATTCATCTTCCTTTTTGTCGAATGTGTCTCCAAATTCTATTTGATTTAAGATGTGCCTCTAACCATCGAGAAAATTCGACATACATATTACCAAATCATTTTTATTTTTATTTATTCCACTGCTGACACAGGATCAATTAAATATACAAATATACCTATTCAAATATTCAATAGGTTAACCAAACTACCTTCTAACAGATGTCGAAACTTTATGGGCTCTGATATCCAAGTCAATACATACAGAATACAGTAATCCATATATCCGGCATCCTCACTCAATCAATATTTATCTCTATAATCGTTTGTTTACCCAAAGCCCAGTATAAATATCAACTTGAATTATAAATCAATTACTCATTCAGCACATCGAATGGTACCCAAAATGTAACGCATCTATCGAGTAATCGTATATAACCTCGATTCAAGGGAGTGGGTGTCATAACACTCTTGACCATATCCGATTTCGGCCCGGTACGCTACTGTTGGGACTCTATTAACAAGCCTCCTCGCTCATAACACCGAGGTTACATTTTGTTATTATTTTGTATAAGGTTAGGATAACGTGAACCCCAAAAAATATGGCCGCATATAAAATTATTATGACAAAAGTTCTCCCCTTAGTCCCCTCTTTTTCGAAAACAAAACAGGCATCCAAAGAGTCTCATCACTGATAAGAGTGGGCGTTAAAAACCGATTTATCTGTACATCCCTCACCAGCGGAACCATAAACCGCCAAGTGGCGGATGTCATGTCAAATGAACATTACGAACAGATGGAATCACAACTTTTGGTAAATTGTTTTGCCAAATACCCAAAACAAAACACAAAGCTGTGTTGTTAAAAGGATTTGGTTCGAGAGGATAGAGTGATTCGTCAAATAAAAGTCCAGACAGAAATTGAATTGACTTTATAAATATCTATTCACAATTTCCAATGATGGTCTAATAACATTCAGATAAACGGCAAGTACTGCAAAGTGCGAAAAGTGTGAGTCTTAAAAGTGCGCTGGCACAAATGACATTATTTCCATGGCAAAAGACCAAATCTGCGACTGTTGCTTGAATCGCGTGGCATGGAAGTGCTTTTACCGAGCTCAATGATATCAGTTGTGCGTGGGCGGGGCGAGTGGTGGAGGATGCATGCGAGTGTTAAGGACACTTTGCGGAAATTGCATAAAAAAACATTATTTAAAAAGAATATCCGATTAAGGGGTAAGGTCAATAGGGTCTTACGGATGTAGAATATTTTATTGCAGCTGGTTCAATGGTCGAAGTGTTGTCCATTAATTTAGGACTCATTTTGCTTTTTTTTATTGCTTAAACTTTTTACATAAAAGCCATGAAATCCTAAGTTGAATTTTTTAAAAACTTCTAAATATAAGGATGCATAAATAGTTTCGATTCGAGTATGTTTCGACTGCTTCTTCTTGAGATTCTGCATTTGCAGCGTACACAGGGCTTAAAGAGTACTGGGAGAGCTTTTGAAATGTAAAGAATTTTTGTTCAAAACACATTTTACAAACAAACTGACAAGTAAAATTAGTACTTACGTACATAATGTGGTCCTGATTCGTAAAAAGTAATAGCCTATGCCTTCCGTGCTCTGCGCTCCGTTACTTTCACTTTCACTTGGCGATGGTTTGGTTTTTGCAACGGACATTCGGTCTTTCTTGTGGTCTTAAGCTGTGATTCTTGGTTCATCTTATTTGTAGCTTTCTGCCGAAAGAAGTTTTCGAATGATCCGCCTCGAATAAGTTCTACTGATAGTTATACCTTTAATTGTTTGAATATAGCATAACAAAAAATAAGTCTACCTTTAGGCGCAAGCCTTAATTGGTACTTTTTTACTTGCGCCAAAGTGTAGGCACGCATTTCATGCAGTTGCATATTTACATAGGCTTTTTGTTCAGCTTTGACAACTTAGAAAGATGAGGCAGTTAAGTTATTGCGGTGTTTGTTTGCCACCGGGTGTTGTCTACTAAATTAGGAAAGAGTTGCGCGAATTTAACCCCAAAAAGGAGCTGAGAGTCAATTCTTCGTTTGGCTCTTGGAAACACACTTTAGTTTTGTCACATTTCTGAACACGAACCTGCACCATCTTTTGACCAAAACGATTGTGAATCGTGTGTCAAGTACCTCACCCACTTCACTTTATAACAATATTTCATTCCACGCAATCCACTTAATCACGACTTGACTGTTGGTGCAAGTACTTGTTGCCTTCACTTGCCTTAACAACAGCAGTTAGCTTTTCTTTACACCCATAAGCCGTACCATCCACAGTCAGCAATAAACGTATATCAATTTTCGGTCCTTCCTTTTCTTCACAGTATTCGTTTACGGAACGCATTTTCCTCACGATAAATTTATGTGTTTATGTGTAGTATCCGCCTGGTGTTGCATGCGCTCCTTTGGCTGTGAATTGAAGACGATGACAACAACCATAAGGCCTGATTAAAATTCAATTGAGTAATTGCAGGTTATGAGTTATGAATATGATGTTTAAATCGCCGTAAAGTCCTCATTTCACAACACAAACTGCTGGCGTGACATTGATGGATTTGTTTGTTTATGAAAGGAACTTAATTGGTAGCTCGGCTGTTGAATATTTTAAGGTATACTCACCTTCTTGTGCCTCTCGCACCTACCTGTTTCCGCTGTTGGAGCTGGTGGCGGGTGAGCTTAGATTCAATTTGTGGGGTTTAATGTGTCATCGCATTCTTTACGCCAATCCGTTTTTGGAAGCTCAAATTGGTGTATACTTTTCCGTCCCTACAAGGTTCAATTTCGAGCAATATTATCTCCAATAATCATCAGTGTGGTCGCAGCCTTATATTGCGCCATGAAGGTGGGGCGTGTTTTGGCTGACAGGCAGTTTTATTATTTTCCATTCTTGTCAGCAGAATGTTCATCTGCGAAATTGATTTTGTTTGTGATTGAATTGAAATTGGTTTTTAGCAAACGCATTATTTTTCGCATTGAATTATATACCGGCTCTGAAATGAAAACACCTAACTTAAAACAGCTCTTTATAAAGTAGGCTGAATGTGTACTCTACCCAAGGGAGTTGTACTTCGAGTTCTTAGTGTGGACATGTGACGACGCCAAAAATACAAAATCCACTTATGCCGACCCGATGAACCCAGTTGGATATGCCCCATACCGTAGTAAGTTGTCTCTGTTATCTCAGAGATAACTTTACACAGTCCTTAGCCCGTAAATCAAAAACAGGGTTATCTACCTGCAAACCAAATAACCCTAAGCAAAACAAAAAATTATATCCCCATTCAATTTGCATAGTTGTTGCCGCTCCGGAGTTTATTTATACCTCATTTTCAATTTAAAACTCATCAATCTGCCCAGAATGACAACTATTCAGAAAAATAGAGGAACTTATGTATCTCCATCGTCATTTGCATACAACCAATACCGTCAACTTTGCACAAATACATTCCGATACTCTTTCCCTAGGCGCTTTCCGGCGGCGACGACGACGACGACGACGACGACGACATCCATTAGCTGGAATTGTATTTCCCAATGTGGATGTACCTACTTCTGTGGAAGATGAAAGAGGCGAAGATATTACTGTGTAACGCCTGAGGGTCAACTTCTGACTCCTGACTCTGAGTCACTTGGGTTAAAGATGAGACATCATTACAATTCGGTTCTTCAATTACGTATGTCCCTGTAAGGACAAGGTCTAAGCAAGCTGGAAGGCAAAAATAAAAAAAATATCGTTCCCACTGCACTGTGTATTTGATTTTGCATGAATACTCTTCTAATTAAGAAGTAGAAGGGAGAGAGAAGTCCCTTTGACTGCAAATTTATTCGGTTTCCTAAAAAGATCGAGAAAATGTTTCGACAATATCGACCGGAGAGTCTGTCACCTGAGAGTTCAAAGTTTTGAATCGATATATCGTCACAGTCTTTAAAGTTGTCTTTAATATATTTTCTATTAAGGAACAGCAATATTGCCGCAGACTAGTGAATTTGTGCGGTCTATCTCTATGGAGATGTCCTGGAAAATCGGTTTGGGGTTCGGGCAAGTCTCGTTTTGAGCTCGCTCATCATTTTTCATTAGATTGCATTCAAATGCAATGCGAACAAACCGGAGATTAACTGCGAGATTTAGAAAAAAATTGCTGTAAATCCCGCATAAATCTCGGGAATTATCATACAAACGTTAGTCTCATGAAAAGGTAGACTAGAAATAAATCTCGATTATCAACCAGGTTTGCATGTACAGTCCAGTTTGTGAACACAATTTCCACAGCTCGAGATGTCAAAAATACAAAGCAAACAGAGCTGTATTTGACATTGTGTCACAAAAAAAAACGAATTTATTTCTGAGGGACTTCTCCTAGCCAATGCAACCATCAAAACTTTCATTTTATTTTGTAGAATTAAGACAATAATATTTTAAGATTTCTGGAACTCATGATTTATTAGTTTAAACTTTTAAATTGGTTAATTTTTTTTTCGATTATCACAATTTTGGCTTGTTCGATTCGATAGCAGTTGACAACATTTGGTGAAACGTCAAATTAGCCTTGTTTTTTTTTTGTGGCAACACCTCAGAATTTGTTTGTAATCTCTTGCCATAAGTCTCGCGATTAGTGTCCTGGTAGACCATTTTAATTTTAATTCATTTGAAGAGAAGAGAACTTGCGAGTATAGTGAGCATTAGTTAAGATAAAGTTAGGCTAAAAGGGGGCACGTGATAGGAAGGTCTCATACGTCACCAGGCGCCATAAGGGCCCGATCCAATTTTGTGGCGATTATTCAGAACAAAGAGATTCATCAAGCGTCGAGCTACGATAACACGTGTCATTTTTCGTGGCAAATTTTGACATGCTAACGTCACAAAAATTCGGCCATTCGGTGGTCACTCGTCAGCTTTCGTAAGAGTGCGCTGCGACAGTCCAGACGCTTGACAGGCGATCACACGTAGTGACAAATTTAGGACAAATGTTTGCGTCATAATGACGTCGGCATGTCAAGTGGGCGAGTGGCATGTGTAATCGGTGCTTCAGCATAGCCGCCATTAGTGACATCTATTGAGCGAATAAAAATAAAATAAAAAGGGTCTTTCATTTAGATTTATGAAAGCTATTTATACATTAAAACTAAAAGGGAAATTATTGTATGCAAATTCAAGAGTTCATTCCTTTAAGTGCCAGTACCCAGTTGTGTTAAAAGTGTTTTGAATGAAATCCGATAGGTGGCGTTGTTGTTTTAACTGTGTACTCCATCAAATAGCACCCTAAGTGAGCTAGCAACTTCGGCGTTCTTATGATCGCAGTGAACATTCATCAGACTTTTTTTTTTGTATTATTTCATAATAGAAATTTTGTAGAAAATAAAAAGCACGTATACCGCTCTCATCTTGACCGACCTACATTTTCCCCAAAAACTGACAATCCAAAGGAATCCAAGACACTCTGTTTATCGTGCGACATCGGCACTCGGCGTTTCCACTATATTTGATCACTTAGTTATCACTTGGTGAACCTTCTGTATTGCACCCTGAGTGCGGCTAATTTCATTAAGCTCTCGCATTTGAAACATCAAACAGGTCCAAATGTGTTTTCTTCTTCTAATGCCTCACTTTTTTCACACACAATGGCCGGCCAATGCCAAAAAAAATAATCACGAAAAAAATCGTTTTAGACCAGACAACTCCTACGCATACGAGTGGCCAAAGCTTCTGTCAGCTATTGTATTTTTTTTTTTCAAATTTTCATTCATCTATTTGCGCCAGACACATTATCAAAAATGACGTCTATTCCGGTATCTGGCTCGGTGATTAATACACGCGTATGCAAATTGAAAATCTTTAACAGCCAGATTATTTTTAGAATTGTCTAAGCCGGTGGTGTGTTTACACAGAGGTTTTGAGTATAAAATCATTAAAAACAAAACAAACTCCCATTCGCACTACATGAGCGGTAAATCGAAGCAATTTAAACGATGAGCTTCTATTAATTGATCGAAGTCACATTAAACAAGGCAATGACTAATTTGCGCCTTGGGAAACACATTTTTAAAATTTTTTCCATACACGTTGCCAGAATCCAAAAATACACTCTGTTTCAATGGCTGCTGTTTTAAAGGAAATCATTTCCCCTTCAATTAAAATTTAATTCATTTCGACGAAAAATGCAAGTTCAAGATTAGGCATTTCTACATTTCAATTGCAGTAAATTTGCATCGTGTACATCTTGAGGTTGCGTGTCTGCATTCTGATTGTGCAGCGATAATTATAAGAAAGATATACGCAGTCAAACAAATAAACAAGTCATTCGAAACATTTGTATTTATTTTTAAAATACCTTTAAAACTGTATACATTTGCAAACGGAAGACCATTCGATGGTCTGGCGTTCGGAAAAATTTAATTCGCAAAAAGAAAAATAAGAGACAGAAGTCCCACTTGTGCTTCGATTGACGTAGAAATTGAATGATTTTCTGACATTGTGTCAATTTAAAATTAATATCATTTCGGACCTTGGACGTCATGTGTCGATTTTCAAAAAAGTCGAACACTGTCGATGAAGATGAAGAGATGATCTTGTCAAAAATAGCCTTTTGCTTTAAAGGACGGGGAATTGTGGTGACACGGTTTTTGTGTATTCATTATTTAATTGTTCGCTGTAACCGCTGCGATGAGTCATTTTATATGTAGTTCAATAAACCTTAGAACATTTTTTAGTTTTCTGTAAGTGGGAAGCAGTTGCATCCAAAATTATACTGTGATTTTTTAAAAAGATTTCAGATTTCACTAGGAATCTCTTAAAAATAAAAAAGGAACCCACGTATGTCAGTGATTACACTCTGTGCGAAAGCGGCATTAGATTTGATTCGTTTTTCTTTTTTAGTTCAGAGCACAACCTGAACTGTCATACAAAAATATCGTGTCTCGTTTTTTAGCTCAGATACATCAGAGCTCAGAATTTGTGTTTCTTTTTTCGTTCAGAGCACCATCAGAGCGCGCTCTATGAGTTCAGAATAAATCGCCTTAGCATCCTGAGCGAAAAGCTGATTACACACTTCCAGTCACATTTGACAGAAAAAAATAACAGGATAAGCAAAATAGTTGAAATGGCGGACGAACCTTGTTGTTCCGGAACTGAATATTAACCAATTTAATAAATAACAATTAATAAATATTCAATTTATACATATATTTACAACAAATGACAGCTTTGTGCTCAAGTATGTTTCATAAATACCTCAGAACCATAGACATACTACCTATAAATATGGTATGCTAGTGAAATGTCATTTTCATATACTTCTGCAAGAAAATATGTTCCAAAACAGCACAGGCGCTACTGTTTTACAGCGGATTAGGAAAGAAGCACATGCCGCCTTCATGTTTAAATTTCCATAGTAAAGTAAACAAAAGAGCGAAATTTTCTAAAAAGAAGTTCGTTTCCATAGAAACATGTACACAAAAGAGCGACATCTTGTCCGAAGAGATTGATTTCCATAGTTACGCGTAAACAAAAGAGCGTCATCTATTGAAAAGAAGCAAAGCTACAAAGAGTGATTTGAAATTAATTTTGTTATATATTTTTATTTTAAAATACAAAACGAAATAACAATTTCTTTACTTATTGACCCATAAACTAAAATAAAAAAACGTACAGGTATCTTCCATGTATCGTTCAATCCTACTAATACTTATATCGCGAGAGGTAAATCTTCGGTGAAATTGAAATTAGTGCCGTAGTCAATCGACGTATTTCTTTTTTATTTCATCCCACTGAATGTGCTTCCCTATAGGCATTTTATCCATCATGAGATATGCGACTATTTTCTTATTTGTTCTATCTAAGGATGTTGTTTTAAGATCTAATACATCCAATAAATAAATAAATAAATAAATATTTAGCGCAACAGATTCATGTAGGTATCCCCGTCTAGCTTCTTACAGCCATTCGTTTTGTGTGTTTTTATTTTTGTGACGAATGGAAGGGACGTACAATTACTTTATGCCGATTATTTATTTAAGTCCGAGCGGCTGAATTGCGAAGCTCTTCAAGGACAGTTAATACTCTCGAACGAGTAGAATGAATTTAAAGAGATGGATATCTTTCGTACGTCACATACATAAAACTCATATGTTTACATTGTTTTAATAATTTCAATCCCTGTCTGTAAATGCTTGTGAACTACAAAAAAGCATGGCCACCAATCCTCTTGCTTTTATGGGCGTAAAGTTAGCTCACTTGTTTTGTGTTTCGTATTGAATTCGCTTGGTTTGTGTTACGGGTATTTTATTAAAATACTAAAATACGGAACTGTTCTAGGACTAAGTAAAATATAGAAACATCTATTGGTAAATAAATAAATAAATAAAAAAAAAACAATCCTAACCAATCCTTCACTAGCTCTTACCCTCTCAACGCATAGGTATACTACATGCAAATTTGTAATGAGAGTAAGCTTGGTCGTTTCAAGTTTATTTTGTTTTCCGCTGTAAAACAGTAGCGCTCTGTATTTTTGGAACATGCGTGAAGTTGGCTACTAGCAGTCCATAATGTAATAATTCAATGCTCAGAACAATCTGAGCACGCTCGCTTCAAAGCGCACTCATAATGCTGGAGCTCAGCTCTCAACTAAAAAAGAAAAACGCCTATTGATTGCGAGTGTTAACAGAACGATGAATCAAACCAAAAGCCAATACACGCACCAACATAACTAGTTTATCACAAAGGCTTGCATACCTGCAGGCTGGTTCGGAGCAAGTCACTCTGAATGCTTTTATTGCGCATTAGCCTACTCGTGCACAACTGTGCCGAGGTAGATGTTCAGAGAAACTAACCTACTGACTACTACCATTTTTATTTCATTTTATTCACTGCTTGATAGTTTTAAGATCAATTCATCCTAACAAATAGCAGGCAATCTCCTTTTACAATGGAGTCAAGTTCTTAAACATATATCTTAGGTAGCCGATCCCAAAATGATTACAACAATGTCAAACCATTGGCCTTTTTCGGTGTAGTAACTCATTTTTCAACTACATTTGTTGATTTCTTACTCAACAAACAAATTTCAACGCTTGGTACCCAAATGTGAGTGATGAGCTGAAAATTTACATTTTAAAAGTAAAAACAAAATATTTGTATTCCCTTTGCAAATGAAGACCCAACTGAAAAATGCCCATCATATTTCAAAATCTCCATAGTCCTTTTGAGCTGCCTTCCAGTTAAAATTGATGACTGCTACTAAATGATTAATAGCCGCTTCTCCGCGTAGGCTTTTCATTCGGAAAGAAAAACACCAGCAAATCGTTGTCGATTAATGTTAACGATAACGGAACATGCCCACCATTAACACGGACCATGTCCTATTTGCAGGCAATTTTCTCCCAACAGCAGGAAGTCCAAAAGTGACTTGCCGATATAGCTATTTATTAAGCAATTAGGCTCCTTGTGTCTGATTAGCTGTACGGGGGTGAAAAAATCCACCATACACCTTGGACAGCCTTTTCTATTTTAATTTTCATACCACTAACGAGCCTCGAACAGACATACTATACTCGAATAGAGACAGTGTAACAACGTGCCAGGAACACTCTTTGCCCACATCTGATTTAGCCAGCTACGAAAACACACACCTAATCAGTTTGTGTTCGCATTCGTTTCCGAACGTTGATCATACATTTTAATTCCAATTCCAATTCGAATTGCTCGCGCCTCTTTTGTTTGTGTTTACATTTGCAAAGTTCATTGAGAAACTATTTTTTCCCATACAGTATTACCAAACAAATGTGAAATTTGGCAATAAAATAAATTTAAAATTAATACCCCAAAATGTGATTCGTCTGTATGTGTTCCTGTGTATAAAAACAAATTTTTCCAACTCACGAGATAACTTTTCCGGTACATACTACTAAAGTGCGCATTTTAACAAATTCATTTGAAATTTGACAATTCGCCTACAGTTGATTTTATGATTTAAAATCGTCATTTGAAAACTTGTGAGAAATTGAATTAGTTTTGAGTTTAATGCACGTCAATGAGTTGGCTGTCTGCGTGGTTAGTTTGTCGTCCGGATGACACGGGTTTGGGATTAGATTTCCAATGCAGTTTAATTGAAGTTGAGTAGTGGTGTGGTGGTAATTTAAATGAAATTTCGTCATCGGTTTCGCTTGAATGGCGTTTTAAGTTCATGCAATAGATGAACACGAGGGGTGTGTTCGTGCACACATTATTTTAATTTCTTTCATGGTGATTGCGCGTTGAATACGAATTTCCAGAAAATCTGAAAATGGATGTTTAATTGATGAATTTGAATTATTAACTACATGTCAAATTAAATTCGACTTATTAACTATACGTCAAATTGAATTTGACTTATTAAATATACGTCAAATTGAGTTTGACTCATCATTGAATTGAATTTGACTTATTAAATGCACGTCAAATTGAATTTGACTTATTACCTTTACCTCAAATTGAATTTGATTTATTAACTTATTGAATTCGGCTTATTAACTATACGTCAAATTCAATTATGATGTAAAATAAAAGAAAAACACGTAAAATTAACGAGTGGGTGTTATCGGCGGCGAAAGTAGGGTTATGAATTTTTGCGAAAAGCTGCTGATTTGATTGCTGTAGTAGTAGTTGACTGTTGTTTTTGACTTTATTCGGAATGGCGACCTTAGGCCAAATTGATTTTGTGGTATTCATTCTTAACCGACAGACCCAGAATCCATTAATTAGGACCATTTAATTCAGGGTTTGAATTACCGCATCCCTGATCGAGTACTAGGTGACTGAATTATTTGTGATTGTTTTGCATGTAAAATACACAGAATCCAGTAATAACTCATGCCGTAATTTGACCCCTGAATAAGAGGGTACCAATTAATGTATTCTTACTGGCCCGGCTGTAGGGTCAGTCTTTTTTAGCTCACAAAGGAGGCCTCAGGAATTCCGGATCGCTGTCACTGTTATTAGGTTTGTTTTATTGAATATAAAAATAAATAAGATAGATATCTTAGCAGAAAAATGTAGAAAAATAGCAAAAAAATGTTGGCGCAACAAGTTCGTGTAACCTAGCTTCCCTCAACCATTCTTCTGTGGGGCTTTTTATTTATGAGTCGAATGGAAGCGAACTACAATTGTATACGGGCCGAACTGCTAATTACGAAGCATTTTTATGACAGTTCTACTGTGGGATGTTTGTCAGGCGTTCGCGAAAGGTGGCGCATTGGATAAAAATAACCTTTAGATGTAATTTGTGTGTTTTCGGGGATCAAAACTCAGCACCTCGTTCAGTAGTCCACCACACTAACCACTAAGCCGCTGTGCCCACAAAGTAGAAAAATGTTCAATAAATTAATGTCGAGTGACTTGCTGGGAATAAGCCTGCAAATATGCAACCATTTGTAATAAAGTGCTGTAAACTGGTGTGTCTTGGCTTTTGGTTTGATTCAACATTCTCCTAGTACCCGTTTGGTAAATGATTGAACTAAAGGACTATTCACATGAGAGCGAAATGTGAGTTGGCGTTCCGACCTGAGTCTTAATTGATTTAAAAAGCAAAAAATACAATTGCAGTTCCCGCGAATTGAAAATTCTTGCCGCGAACTGTCACAATTTATTCAAAATCCAAATAGTATAGTCGCGATCCAGAAACCCACGAATGAAAAATTCGTTCGAACTTAACCTTTAAAATGAAAATGAACCGCGGGTATCTGCGACTAAAAAAAATTATCATGCGAATGAAATGTCAGAAACTACGGTTGTTCGTAGTTCGCAATTCGCTCTTATATGAATACTCTAATCCACAAGAGGTGCACTTTTGGGAAGCAGCGCATAACATTTTTAGCTAATTTGTCAGCTAAATGTAATGTTTTGCTCCCAAAAAGTGCTTCTCGTGTGAAATGCTTTCGACTTTAATTTGCTAACAAAACAAGGCTACTGGCAACACGTATATATAGACAGTAATAGTCATCGCCAACTACATTTTGCAATCTCTGACAACTTAAATGGCTTCATATAAATGCAAATAGAAATGCAAATACATATAACACATCTTCCTGATCCTTATCAAGGAATATCTCAAAACCCACCGACACCATAACGCTCTTCCAACAAAATTCAACTCAAGAAAGAAGAATCCGACACAATATTTAAGCACAATTCTCGTAAATCAACTTGTGAAATCGCTCGTCTTGTCATCTAAATCACAAAGGATAAAAGCAAAAAAACGTATATGCAAAATATCAACTTCTAAAGCTGCAATTTAAATCCCTATTTCCACACGACCGAATATAATACATTGTTGGCAAATAGAACTAGTTCTGCATTTCATTTTGACCTCTTCAAACTAAATGCCTTAGGCATACTCAGAATACTTGCGAAATAGCTACAACAAAAATGAAGTCACATGAAACGTGCTTTGTTCGAAAGGATAACACTTTAGAGTCAAAAATATTGGGAAATACCATGACATCGTCATCGAAAATGACTAATTTCGCTTGAAATGTCTCATTTTTGTTTTGCATATTCAATTTGAATGAGTTCGCCAAAAATGCTATTGGGAGAAATCATCCGCAAACTTTGTGGGTTCGTTCCAAAACTCTCTCAAGCAACAAATCATTTTCCAAGTTTTATTTCAGTCCTTTGAAAAGTTTGCTTTATGGCTGTCATTCGAAAATCATTATTATTGGGGCATATATGAGGTCGAAAATGGGTGGTTTTGAAACTTTTCCACTATCTGGGAGATGATGATATTTTTGGGGTGCACTATTTTTAAGAGTGGTGGGAATTTCCGAAACTACTTGCACTCTGTAACGATAAATCATGCAGATGACTAGGAAAATAAAAATTAGTCCTAGTGGGACATATATAAATAATTTTTGAAATGTTTTCCATTGCAATGGAGACACGGCCACAAGTTGGTCGTAAATATTATTGGATGGATTTTATTCGTTTTCTGCTACATTTGTCATTACTCGAGTTGGATATTTATTTATAGGTGGCGTTTAAAAAAACAAACGGCCGATGTGCAGCTACCCTACGAAGCGAGTATTAATTGAATATTTAAAGGTTACAACATGTAAGAAATGTTAGAACTCATAACCACTAAACCACTGGACAAACGCGTTCCCCAATAGGAAAGTGACTATCGTAACATTCAATACAAAGGGGCTAAATGTGATCTTTGTGATTTTTATTTTACCTACCGTTTGACTGTTTAGAATTGTGTATTAGAAGCGATACAAAGGAGCACGCCTATAACGACTTTTTCTCAGTTGAGTTAAGTAAAATAGAATCTTCAGTACAACACGTGCACTTTACTTGACATTTCTGAGATTCACCCTATAGGTAGATGTAACTTGTGAGTGTAGTTCATTACGCTGGTAGTTAACTGCTTTTTAAGGGCCATTCAATTTCAGCGAGGTAGTCGAGACATCCACCAAAATAACCAGTTTGTAGCACCTTACCACAAGCACTTGTATTGGCGCATTCAGGTCAAGTCGGTCTGAATTTGGTTCTTCGGCATTTGTCTACTTAACGTTGCTTAGCTGAGATAGAAATTTAATAAACTTTATACCATTTCTACATCATAATTGCAAACAGTTACTATAAATGGAAATGAAAAACTTAGATGTTCGCATAAACTTCCTCCGAATGTTCGCAGAAGTTTCCTCCAGTTGTTTACATGAGTTTCCTCACGATGTTCGCATATTGTTCTTCCGTGTGAATATTGGCGAATTGCAGGCGATTCTTCCCTTCGTTATCGCAGTTACATCAACCTTTTTCACTTCTATCGCCTGCGATTCACTGATGAACTCGCCGCGAACAAAATCTTCTATGTGCTGTGTAAAAATTTAATGCAAATAACTTTACCATTTACCGTGCATTTCCACATCATAATTGTGACCGAAGAACAATTAATGCATATAAATGGAAATGTAAAACTTATCATAAACTTCTTCTGAATATTCGAACAAGTTTCCTCCACGACATAAGATTTTTTTGGATGTTTGTAAAACTTCATCGGGATTTTTAATGTTTCTTTTGTGTCAATATTGGCGAATTGCCATTTTCATTTCTCACGGAACATCTATCGCCTGCGATTCGCTGATGAACTCACCGCGAACAAAATCTTCTATAGATTGTAAACCAAATCTCGATTTTGTATACAGAAACAAATCCTGTACACTTCAGCTTCAGAAAGTCCGCTTTACGACCTTCGAATTGTACCTCTATAGAGACCGCAATACAGTGTGACAACAATAGAGTGTGAAGCGAAATTGATTTCATCATCGAAACTTTTCCCTACCCGACATAGAGTGCAATGCAAATGCCATGTATGTGAATACAATATCCTGTTGAACTGGTAGCATCTGGTAGCCTGCAAACCACTTAAAAAGAAGGACACCATTTATTTATTATACCTCCAAGAGAAAAAGCCATTTTCACAGCAAACATTTCCGACTACAATTCGAACTATAACTAAAGCTAAATCCCAGGATGGAAAAAGGGGATTTTCCGTCTGCGTCGTGAAGAAAATACAACTCGTCTTTCGGCTGATTGCTTTTATCAAATTTAATTCTTCACAAAACAGGTCCCAGATGACAGACTATTACAATCCTTTTTATTTAGTTAAACATACTTGCGTTTATTTATCGCCTGAGGAAGAGGATAATGATTTACAGCATGTCACACTCAAAACTAATTACAACCATCGAACAGGCCTCTGATCTGTTTCTTGTCTCTTAGTGACCTAGACTGGACATGGTGTACTCATCAATCAAGAAAGTAATTATCATCTGAAGTCTGAAACATATGTTGCTGTCAATTTCTTTTGCAACACAAGTTTTGTTGTCATTCTCCACTAAAGCGCAGTTAAAAAAGTATATCATCTCACGACGCCAGAGAGACCTCACCACAACGACACAAAAGAAACAAAACTTCCAATGAATATTGAATTATTCCGCAAAACTTTTTCGGTTGGCAATTTATTTTTATGTCTTATGTGCTTATAACTTTTTGTTTGAAAATTTCTACGTGAGTTTTACGGGAAGCGGCTGTCAGGGAACAGGCGCTTAACGTTTTTATGTTTGTCTGGAAACTAGGACACATTTAATGTGAAGTTTTAAAGCGCCATTAGAGGATGTATAAGGTTATGGTTATGTGGGCTTAAGCTAGTGTCAGAATTTAAAAAAACAACTCACCTAAGTTTAGCTAATGATGTACGTAATGTGTTACTGATATCATTTTTTAGTCATGAAATACAATCCCAATGTTATCGCGCGTTGGCTTAAGAAAGCTTAAGTTGGCTTATTTATTTATGCAGCTCTATTATGCGGCTCCCGTAATAACAGCACCTCGACTTCTGGTATTTGCAAGGGAATTCGTGAAAGAAAATCTTATTCAGTCACTGGTTGAACTGCATTCCAATATTTAAGTGACAGCGCATTTTGGGATCTTTTGAAAGCAATAGCTCATTCTAAAAATGTCTCGTTCTTCTGCCTTTTGGATTTCATTTCGGATAATTGACTTGAACTACTGGTTCGATGCTGGCTTTCCAACTTTTTAAAACCTTCACTCCGTTGCTCGGTACTGACTTTGTCCAAAGTATATTGACTAAGTGTCAAAAATTTTAAAGTGCTATTCAAAGTCTAGTACAATCTGTGCTCAACCTAAAAACAGTCTACTTTTAAGATTCAAATTGTAAGCTTGACGGCGGCTTTTAAACACACGCATTTATTCGCATTTGTATAACTTTCAATTTTCCTCGTCCTTGAAACGAAATTTATACGTAAACACAATTTCCTGACACGATGCCAGCCTGTGCTATCATTACAACTGTATTGTGTGACAACAGTGCGAATCATGGCGCAAATTGCTGAGATCTTATCTCGTATTGACTGACACTGACAGCACACAGTTGCATGTTTCGAACTCGAACAATCGAACGGTGTCATGTGTCACTGAGGAACAGAGCACAAAACGAATTGCAAGATATCCGTACAATGGATACAAAGTGAAGCGTTGTTTGGATTTCCATTTTTCTTTTTCAATAATGTCTTTCCATAGATTTTACATCCAAAATGGAGGGGGCGTCCCATCAGTTAATCCCAAAAATAAACAATTTTCGTACTTTTTATGGGGCCAGTGCTTATGTGACAAATCCATCCCGCAGAGAATACTTTCACGGTGACACATGTCACTTATTTAGTATTTAATGTCACGAAGAGAGCGTGGTGATGTGCGTCAGGTGCACAAAGGGGTTCACTTTTCAAGAAAATAAACACATGAACTTGAGCGGGTTTCTTGTTTTGTGTGAAAGGGGGGAGTCCGCCAGAGTGTTACCGCATGCAAATCCTAAAAATAAAGAAAAACCAATGCTTGGGGCTTAAGGGAAAAAATACCAAGAAGCGCTTTTTAATTGCTTTGAAATCTTTTTGATGTAAATCCCATAAATGGAATTCAAATGCAATCGAGTTTTCTAATTAACACAATTTAATCTTTTATAATTAACTCTGTTGATACTCGGGGATTTATGATTTGCACCTATGCAAATGGGAAATATGATGCGGTAAAAGGTGATAATCCTGAAAATCGAAAGTTTTATGAGCATGCAATGTATTTTAAAAAGCTCTCCAGTTTAGATGTCAATCCAATTGCATGGCTATTTTAAGCCCAATTCACAATATTGCGTTGACACCGCGTTACATGTTGCCAACCAAAATGCATCTCCAGTCGTTGGATCGACTTTAGATCGTAAATATCTGTCAACGCGGCATTATGGAAGTTCAACCAATGTTGTCCCGTTCAAAAGTCTCAAACAAACAAATGTCAAACAACGTCAAGTGACAGATCCGAGGAGGCCAAACGAGGTTATATTTACACAATAATTGTTAAACTTTGTGTGAAGAAGATTTCTTGTAAAACTCTAGAGCCTTTTGTCTTGGTAATGCAAGTTCACGACTGATGTCTATCTGCGGTGGGTTGGGAGCTTATATACGAAAATTAAACTGAATGTACATTCCCGCATCTTGCACACTGATAAGAGGTTGTGTATTTCTTGAAGGCTGTTGTCAATGTTTTACTCTGTTGTGATCCCCACATGAGTCAAATAGTCAAACGATTATTGCTTTTGGGGATTGCGAAGGTGCTTTACTTTTTTTTTTGACTCGGGGAAAAGTTTAATCCGTATTTGGGGCGGCATAACATTGACAAGTCCTAAAATTCCCCATAGAATATGAAGAGAATTGCAATGTTCTACGAATATCTAAAAAATATTTACTTGGACTGAGCAAAAGGAAGGCGGCCTGCAAAGAGCTATCTGAAAACTTATTTTACGCATTTTTAGCAAGAAAAAATGATTATCTTATGTTTCGTTCACCAAATGATGAATGTTTTGAACTTATATACCCAAAATGGATCGACCTGGTGGTAAAATACACATATTCTTTAGAGTTGCAAGCTTATTTTACTTGATCGCAGGACCACGCATTAGAAAGTAATTTCTCATTAGACGAATTATATTGGAATAACAGGTTCATTTTACATTTTTTATTAATCACTTTAATAGACAAATTCAAGAACTTTTGTTTTCAACCCACGTCACTAGAAGTAAAGCACTTGGAGATTGTGCGAAGGAAAATACATTTTCAATTGATGTGGGAATCACCGCAGGTTAAAACACCGCCAACAGATACGAGTAGGTAAGGTACCTACTCATCACACATGTTATCACGAGAGAACAGCGCGGTAATATAGATTCGCAGAATAAACTATATTATAAGAGTACAAATGACAGCAGCTTAGCTTATCATCCTCCTCGGAATCGTCGGCTTTGCATTAAGTTTTACTATTCCAGAATAGGAGTACATCAACTTAAGTTATATTTACGAACTTGTAAGTCGGACATATTTGGATCTATTCAAATGGGCTATGGGAACTAATGTGACACGGTCACGGCAGGGCAGGGTTGGTGGTAGCACTTTATACAAGGTGGCGCAAAAGTAATCCTCCTATCAGAAAATGCTATAAATTTTGCGATTGGCCCCTAATGTCAGTTCTGTTTTGACATTTGTGTAGTAAAAACATGCGAAATACACGTTAATAAACAATGTTACGCTACACTGCTCCAGAACGCGGAATATTGGTGACTATTTATTTGAGCAATAATCGGTCGGTGACTTTGGCACAACGTGAATTTCGTCGCAGATTTCCTAGCCGTCCAACGCCTACTGGTGAAACACTGCGACGTTTAGCCGCTCGCCTCGAAGAGACTGGCACAACACGAGATGCTGCCAGGCGTGGCAGACCCCGGAGTATGTATGGTGTGCTGTTTTCGCTGGAGGAGTCATCGGACCTTTTTTCTTCGAAGACGTCGCGGGCCAAACGGTTACTGTGAATGGTGAGCGCTATAGAGCAATGATCAACGAGTTCTTTTTGCCGCAACTTGATGAATTGGGATTGGAAAACATGTGGTTCCAACAGGACGGTGCAACGGCACACACTGCACGTGCCACAACCGATATGCTGAAGGATGCATTTCCCGGGCGCCTAATCTCCCGTTTTGGCGATTTGCAATGGCCAGCAAGATTGCCTGATTTGACCGCTCCAGACTTCTTTTTGTGGGGCTTTTTGAAGTCGCGGGTTTATGTCAACAAGCCTCAGACTCTTGCAGCTCTTAAAGACAATATCCGTCAAGAATGTGAGGACCTATCGCCGGAAGTTTTGGCCAAAGTGATGGAAAATGCCATAAAAAGGGCTCAAATGACAATCAACTGTGGCGGCGGCCATTTACATGACATCATATTCTCGACTTGATGTAAAAAAACTTAAAAGACCAAATAAAAATAATCCACAAGAAGAATCAAAGTTTTTCATTTTTTTTTTAAATTACAGCCAAAAAAACATCGGAAGGTTATTTTTGCGCCACCTTGTACTAAAGCATTCTTTGCTAGGGTGTCTTAAATGCACGCAAACTTTATTTCTACATAGCCATTCATATTTATATTGCAATTTTGACTTTAAATTTATTTCATTTCATACACCTTGCTTTCTCAAGTATCATGCAAAATTTTATTCTTAATAACGTTAAAAAAACGTATTAAAACGTATAAAAAAGGTATTTTCGATTTTGAGAAATTGGTTACTTGCGAATTTTAAATGCAGCGACCACAGATGTTGTGTCATGTGAGATGACTCGCTATCTTACCATTTTACACTTATGTCTGACTCGAAGGAGTCTATATTGTTCGGCTTCAGCCGACCAGTTACCCCAAAATTGTAATTGGTTTTATGGCAGTCCTTTGGATAAGCCGAACTTGGAGGGCAAGGCTTTAGTTGGCTTGTTTGAATCATAAGATAGCAGGTAAAATACTTTGGCTGCCATTGGCATGTAAAGTGTTTATCCATTACCATTTTTTTTCTAAGCACCCTGTATAGAGGATAGTCCCTAAAAATGTTCACAGAACTCTCTTCAAGAAATGTCGGAGGAGTTCAAATATGAGGCTGCAGTTACTTTATAGACTAAAAAAAATAGCTGTCGCATTTGCTAAGTAAATCAAACTTCTACAGTTCTCCGATTAAAATAGTGTGTCCGACAAGTGGTTAAACTTTCTTTGGAGATCTGAGTCTGGCGATAGAAATTCTTTAACTCGATTGTAAACCTCACCACTGACTCCATTGATTTAAGAAACGAATAATCGGCACATTTCTTCAATAAATAATTTAATTTTTTATTTACGACTAAATTAAATTAAAACATGTAGGGTTAAAAGTTATACTGCAAGCCAAGCATGGCACTGTTATCGTTGCGTCCAAAATGCCGGGCGGCTTCGCCAATAATTTCGTAGTTCTTGTTGAGCTTATGCTTGTAATACATACTGGCGCTATTTCCCCGACGATCCTGGCCAAATGATCCGCCAATCCTGCCTTGTGGCGAGCGTGCTTTCCTTATGAGTAGTTCGTTCTCTTCAAGTGGAAGCTCTTCTCCGAAAGCCTTAAAAAAAAACGTCTCATTAGAAAATGTTTTGTACGATTAATAAATGTAGCACACTTACAGATTCATAATTGGCACTGGGATCGTTGTACCCTTGCATGGGAAGAGTAAAACCCAGGGCGATACCGATGACTCCGAGAAGAATAATAAGCTTGACTGCTGCCATTTTTATTGACGGACTGTGATGCTTGTTTGTAAGTTTAGCTAGGAATGCAAATTTACGACTGATGTCTCATGCTGCCGTCTGTGATCTTTTATAGTAGCATAGCTCAGATGTAGGTATCAATCAGTCAAGCTACGCGGGGTCTTTAATGCTGATAAGAAGATACTTATTAGTTGACGTTGGCATCGCTTTCATCTGGGGGGATTCCCATAGCCATACTTCTATCAGTCAACTGAGTATTTTTTTATGGAAGTTGGGGTAAGGTGCTTCACATTTTTGAGATGAATGCAATTATGATTGGAAGATTTTGTACACGCGTTACAATTAATATAAATAATGGTGCTCAGGGCTTTACAAAATATGGTGAACAATGATATCTACTTCAGCCTTCGATGAGGTTTTTTGGCTCTGTAAATTATTCTTTTATTCGACATCTTCCGAAGTACACCGTCGGCGTTGATCCGCGGCGGAAAACTTCGGTGGCTTGTTATCAGTGTGACAGGGGATAAAATCCTTATATGTGAAGTAAATTAATAATTTATCATACCAGGATTGGCATTTTGTAATATGAAAACGTTGAATCGTTTTGCTTGCCGTTTATTTTTTTTTTTTTTTGCTTTATGTGACTTAAAATGCAAAAGACATTTTTGTTGTGTGTAAAAGGGAAACAACGGTAACTTTTTCATTTACGTTTTTAGTTTCCTTTGCTTACTTTTGCTGTGTAAATCCCATTTGTGGCTTTAAGGTCTATCCATTTTAGTGCTGCTGTACCTAAATCTATATAATTCAGACGTCAGACTAAAAATTGAAAGCAGTTACGCGAATCTTTCGAATTGATATCTTTCGCTTTTTTGTAAAGCGTTAGTCATTTTCGTTTCGTTTTTAACAGAATGCTTTCCCCAGTTTTACTACGGGTTTTCAGTTTTTTACTGCAAAAAGAACAAATATGCGACGTTTGTACTAAAAAAAAAGTACTAAACTATAATTTATTTTCTGAAAAACTTTTTCTTTTCCCTCATCTAATTTTTAATTTAAAAAATTGTTTAAGAAAGAGCGCTTGCGGGCAGTGGTTCAGTGTTAAGTGCGCTTGACTACTGAGCGAGAATAATTTTGAAATTACATTCCACTCTCACGAAAGTCTGATAAACATCCGCAAAATAACTTTCATGAAATCGCTTCTCATTTTAGACGTTTGGAATCGGCATGAAACGGGGATTCACTTTTATTCGTGCCATATTTATTTATTTACTTAACTGCCGCGCTGGCAACAGACATTTTACGCGTCGGAATGTAGAAAATTTAATCAACTTCAGTGTGCTAATTTCTATAATGTTCCCATAGGCTGAGTGTGTTTTTAACAGTTCAACGCTAAGTCTGTCTGCATCAGGTGTCGCGTTCGCCTACGGGTTATAGGCTTAGGCCGTTAGCCGTTTATAAATCTCTTCTAGAATGTTTTTACTCTCTTAGCCGAAGCATTGAACACAATCATTACCTAGTATCTATAGGTAGTTCGAGAAAGGTCGGCAATGTAGTGCTTTGACTGAAAGACAGTGGGCCGAACTCAAAACAAAGTTATATATTTTAATTGGATTTTGTCGTATCATTTTTATTTGCAAAATTATTTTGGTCTGTCGTGGGGGCATTTGTTGGCTGAACTTATTGTACATACTTGGATTTTTATCACTGGGCTGGAGAATTTGTTTTGCAATACTGCCAACTGCATGTGACGCTCACGCACAAGAAACTCAATTCAGAAATGAAATCTCTGATTGAGCGTGAACAGAAACATGGCAATTGTTAGACAATAATGTGAAAGATGTGAAATAAAAATGCAAATTTTTTCTTTAGTAAATACGTAAATGAATTCAACCTTAATACATGTGTAAATAATACGAATACCAAGAAATAGAACGATGCCACATCAAGTTAACGTGTCAATCTAAAATCTATATCTTATGTCGTTTTCCATTGGGACCACCAAAAATCTTTTTCAGATCTCAGATTTAACGCGGCTCATGGAACATGCAACGAAGAAATTGATCTGCTTTTGTAAATGGATTAGTGGGCTATTTGACAGCAATATCAGCTGTTCAAATTGCATTCGATTTTGGAAAAACCAACTATGGATATCGATTTGATATGAATTTGAATGTTTCCCCTGTTGTAGATACAAATGGAGTAGTTTCGGTGATTCGTAGTTTCCAGATGGTGAGGAAGACGATTAAGATAATAATTTCTCCAAAGTTATATCCACTGCTATTTATGTTTATCTTTATTTTACTTTTCACGAAACTTTGCGCATTTGTTTTGAAAGCAAACTTCTTCAGATGACGTAAAACAGCTGTGCAAAGTATATTGGTATTTGTGGTAGTATGTGTAAATCTGAAAAAAATATCGAGATGAGTTATTTATTTCATTTATTTTGTTCTAACAATTTTGTCCACTTTCTGAGGAAATTACTAAAGTACGGACTTTTTAAAAGCAGTTCAGTCCACACAGAAACAAACGAACCTTATCTCTCAGCATGCGATTCCGCTCTGTGTCTTCTATTTTAGCGTTGATAATACCCTTTATGCCTTTACATCCAAAGAAATGCCAAAGTGAAAACCTTTTTCGATCGTAATCCAGGGACGACTAAATTTCCAATAAACATTATACAGCGTTACGAGGAAATCCCGTTCTATTATCTATGCATCCTTTCAGCAGCCTCCTCCGCCTTTTGTTGTCACTGTTGAGCTGATAAAAATATAAAGTCATACGTATATGACAAGTGAAGACACCTTCATTTGGGTACGGTAATATTCAAGGGTTCAAATGATATACCCCTGGCTCCTGGGTAGAATTAAATCAAAAAAAAAAAAACTTTCTATGGTTAAATACAGTCCTCCTCAGCTGGCACTTTGCAACTTTTGAAAATTATGATAATTTTTATTCATTCTAATGACTGCTTTCATACATTTTCCTACGAAACACATCCCTCGGTTTCTGTGTATAGGCGCAAACAACCGAGGCCCAGTTGACTTGTTGTTTACTTTAGCAATACAGAAAGATATCTGAGGGGGGAAGGTAATTATGGCACTGGAAGTGTAGATGTGATTAAAAATTATTGAATCATTTATAGAAGGGATTGGTGGCTTTGAATACTGTTGCTAAATTAACCACGCTGCGCTAAATAGCCCACGTGGCACTCTTACAAATTTGAGATTATCAAGGGGGGACTGTCAAGTTTTGGTGCTTAACTTGAGCGCGCATAATTTGAGCGATTTCTATTTAAAGAGGAAAGAGGTAGATACAATGGTGGCTGAAACAGTCAATCTTTGATGCATTGATGCTTGGTCGAACACTTGTGGATTGTTTCGGCTCTAATAACACCTGAGCCAAAAAATGGTCCTCGTCCGGATCTTCGGCCGACATTTTCAGTCCAGCAGACAGTTAGCGAGCTCACGGCGTTGTCTATAGTGAGTCTACAGTTCAGTTCTGTTATGTGGATCAAGGGCCAAATTCAGCCGAAAAAAAAAACCTGGTTGACTCTCTGGCGATGCCCACATTTAAGCTGATCGCTGCCGAATCGACATTTCTAGGTCTTCTTCGGCACTGGCCCTATGTTTTCTTCATTTCGCACCAATCTCTGGTTGGTGGCTTAAGGCCCAAAAGAGTGTATTCACGGTCAAACTTTTCCACGGTGCCACGAATTGCATACACACTGAAGCCAAGATGACGACAGACCTCACGACAAAATTCATGGTGCGTATTTACAACTGAGCTGGAGTTTTGATAATATTTTTTTTTAAGTAGCAAGCGTGAACACGTGAAATGGCAAACCTTACTGAATATTTTGACAGCTAGATGTCATTGGTAACATGGACACCTTCTGAAACATAACAATTGGAAAAAGTATCATTGCTTTCTGGTCATCCTTGGGGTATGGCTTTATGTGGATTTGAACACGGATCACAGTTAAACCACTCAATCAATTCATAGGACTTCTCAAACATACCCTTAACGTAGGGCTGAATGGAGCAACATTTACCTTTTGTTTCATTGCAATCGGCCAACTCATTCAAGGAGAGTGTTGCCAAGCGGTCAAAATATTTCCCCCAGATAAAATTGACAATTTTTTCAAAAAAAAAAAACACCAACTTTTTGTCAATATTTTTTTTAACATGTTCTATGTACAACTTAAAAGTAGGAGCTTCGAATTTGAAACGCGAGCATGTAAGTTTGGTTTTCCGAATGCAAATTTGTCCGGCAAACAAATACAAATAAAATGTTTCATTTTGAAACCATCTCGAAAGAATTTATACAAATTGATAAAATTGTTTTTTATAAAGTTTACTGACGAGGTTTGTGCTTAAATCCGGAAAAAAATATTTAAGAAACTATTACAAATTACTATCCAATCGAAACTGGCATTAGCTGTCTTTGAAAGACTCGTTCTATGAACGAAAATAGTCCAAAGATAAAGAACAAATAATTTTCACTGGGAAATATAGCTTTGGATAATCAAACGACGAATTTTTGCGCTAACTCAATCTTGATTTTAAGGCACTCAGCGTTTCGCAGAATGTCTATAAATTAAATTTTTCTGCGGTTACCAAAATAAGATAATTCCTTTTGGGGAAATACAAATAAAATAGAATTAAAAACAAAGCCCAGAATTCCCCCCGTCGACCTAAATCCTCAAACAACAAGTACAGATGTCGCTGTCGGTCGTTAACCGCACATGCGATGTCAGAAAAACAAACTCTGTAAAAACAAAATATCAAAAACTTTATGACAGCTCTTCTCATGTCAAATTCGAAGATGCCAATTCTGTGTGAATACAAACAGATAGAGTACTGCTCGCAATAAATCAACTGCGGAAGACGAAACACTTATTTTTCCCACCTAAAATTGTTTGCGCATTCAGGTTCTATATAGCGTATGATTGAGCTAATGTTTCTAGAAAACCTTGACAAGATAAAGTCTCTTTCCAAATACTTTCGCAGTGATTCCACCAACCTTTCCACATCTTATTCCTAATAAAAAAATTGCACCATTTGTATCTAAATATATCAAAATTTACCACGTAGGCCCTACACAATCGCCTATACTGAAACAAACAATCAGAACAAATAAAAAGCATAAAAAAGAGCTCCGCACTTGTAAAGTCTCAACAATCTAAGGAGAATCTCATTCGTGGCCAAATAAAATTTTAGAAAACCAGAAAGTTAACACCGTCCAAAAGTATTTTACACCTAAACCAAAATAAAAACATTAATAATAATAATATAACTTATTTATTTAAAAAAAAAAATAAAATAAAATAAAAAATGTCTATTATACGTGGCTATCTATAAACAATTAAAAATTTAATTAAAAATCGCTGTGCTGTGTTGGTTGTGTAAATTAAAACAAAAATAATTATAAAATACAAATGTGCTAATAGTTTTATACAACATAAAATAAAAATTCAAATAAAAAATAAAAAAAAAAATAAATAAAAATAAAAACAAAAACTACCTTTTTATATGTACCTATCCCACCCCGAAACCATTTGTCGGTAATTGTCGACTGTAGTGCTCATTGCATAATATTCCCCGCCATCTTCGTTAACATCATCGTCGTCGTCGTCGTACTTTTAAATTTAATACAATTTTTTATCGTTAATCGTTGTGATACTCGTTATAATCGTCGCTGTCTTAAATATTTACCAATTAAACAAAGAAAAACAACAGCAATGGACTATCAGTGTATTGTTGTGTATACAATCGTCCGGATAAGTCCTTTTTATCCAGCGGTGACGGCAGATAGTGACTTCTTTGCCACGCCAGGAAGACAAAAAGGATGCTTAGATTGGGTTAAAGGAAAAATTAAAAGGTATATGTTTTTATGTATATATATGAGTGCGTTTGTTTATTTTAAGCGTATTTAACCCGCCCGAAGGGAGTTTGAGGCAAAAAGGGATGCGACTTTATTTAGGATCCACTTATCTAACTATTCTTTGTTCATTTGTTGTTCGTTATGGGGCTATTTTTCAAAGGGCATCAGTGATATAGGCTTGGTATTTTCGGTATGGGTGTTAACTGGGAATGCTTGAATTTTATTCACTGAATTGATTCGTTTTTTTTTTTTTTTTTGCTGTGTGTGGTTTCCTTTGGTTTTGCTTTAACCATTTGTTTAGGTTTTGTCAGATTGAGCACAAATCTCAGTTTGCTTTGATGTTAATTGAGATAATTGTAATTCATTTATTCATCGCCCTCATTGTTCCGTTTTTCGTAAGATTCTGAATTCTTTCACAGTCACGGGCAAGATATTCGTATTGATCTATGGATTGTTTACTTACATTAATTGGGAGCTAAAACTCAGTCTGTTTTGAAATGTTATGCAGACCTTGACAGTTACTTAACTTGAGTCCTTGTACTATTTTTGTTGAATAAAATCCGCGGTATTCTGAGGCTTTAAATCGCGGGTATGGATGTAGCTGCGTCACGGACTGATGACATGAATAAGTCTACAATATTCACCATTGGATTGTGTTTGATTGTCATTGTTTTCGGAACGGATATACGTCGATTTGACTATAATTAATTTGCAAAGTCGCTTCAGTGACAGGCGCTGAAATTTATTTGCGTGTTCGCAGCCTCCCAAATTTTCTTGCGCTTCCCACAGTGAATAACTCTCTCACTAGGTGTTTTAAAATTATATTTTCAACAGTATAAGGTTTATATGTATTTTGACATATTGTCGAAGCGCAAACCTTTAAGACGTCTCTTTCTTTCAAAACGATTTTTTAAGTGTACAACTATAAAAGTTTTGTGTCTAGTACTAGTGTATCAGTTACACATAGTTTAACGTCAGCTTAACTTTCGGTTCTAGTCACTTGCTGTAGGTGGCGCCCTATTCAATGGGTTCCCGTCGATAAAAACGCATGAAAAACACGTCAAAAACTAAAAGAAAAGAGATAAAAAAAAAACGCATAGAAAGACCCGTCAAAAAAATTAATTCGGAAAACATCGTAAAGCACATCAAGACCGGAATAAAAACGCGTCAAAAACCCAACTAGAATCTGAACTGAAAAGCCCATTAGGATACGCTTCAAAAACTGCAATAAAAACACAACAAATAAACAATTAAAAATGCGTTGAAAACCGGACTAAAAACACAAAATACAGTAATAAAAAAAATACAAAAACTCGAGTCAAAAAAAAACATCAAACATTGCTGAAAAAATACTTCAAAAACGTATGAAAAACTTCAAGAAAAACGCGTAAGAAACATGTAGAAGGGCCCATCAAAAAAGCGTCGAAAACTTAGCTGAAAGGCGATTTGAAAACCGTGCATATGTACATAGAAACTCCCTTTTTTAGTTGTATATATTCCGAATTGTTTAGCAGTAGCTTTGGCAAGGTCTAAGTTTTGTGGAATAGTTGCGCCCGCTATTTGTAAGTACAGGGTGTCCGCCGGGATGGTATACTACTTTGTTTTGCCGCCATTTTGGTAAACATTAGTCTTGACAGTTCATATTTGGCAGTCGTGAAGTAGACACGTGGCAAATTTATTATGGAAAAAAATTCGATAAACCAACGTGTTGTAATCGTAAAAACTTTTTAACAAAATCAATCATCGATTACTGTGACGATGACAAAGTTACGTGAAATTTTTGGGAGAACACATTTTCATTTGAATGGATATGTGAATAAACAGAATAGTCGGTTCCGGGCAATGGAAAACCTTAAAATTATTTATCAGTCACCTTTGTATCCATTAAAAGTTACGTCAAGATTCCGAGCGGGAAACAGCTGTCAGTGTCAAAATATCCTATGATTCATAAAAAAAAAAGGAAAAAAAAAGGAATTAGGAAAAAAAGATGGCCCACCCTTTATAGTTCATTGTATGATGGAAAATTAGATGTCTGGTGTGCAATTAGGTCAAGAGGAATCATTGGACCTTACTTCTTTGAAAATGAAAACGGCGTAACGGTAACTGTGAATGGGGGGCGATATCGTGTTATGATTGAAAACTTTTTAACGCCACAACCTCATGCTTTGGGCTTGATTAACATGTGGTATCAACAAGACGGTGCCAGGATGACAATGGAATTACTGAGAGACCTCTTTCCACAACAAGTTATTTCAAGAAATGGTGATGTTGATTGGCCTCCACGGTCGCCTGCTTTGACTGCTCCGGACTTCTTTTTGTGGGGATATCTGAAAAGCAAGGTTTATGCAAACAAACCAGAAACGCTTGAGCAACTCAAACAAAATATTCCTGATAAAATTAATGAAATACCGCGTGAAATGTGTGAGAATGTAATGAAATGAAAATGTGCTCAAAAGGGCTCGCATTTGTGAGACTAACAGAGGCGGACATTTACCTGATATTGTATTCCATACATAATTGCCGACATTAAATAAAACATTTATCAATATAAGATCCATTCTCTTTCATTTAATCAAAAATTATAAACAAACAAAGTAGTATACCTCCCCGGCGGACACCCTGTACTTAGAAACTCCCTTTTTTAGTTGTATATATTCCGAATTTGTTTACGAGTACCTTTGGCAAGTTCTAATGGGTTTTGTGGATTAGTTGCGCCCGCTATTTATGAGTACAAGGTGTCGCAAAAGTTGTCACCCTATAGTCTTCGGCTGTATTTTTTTTGTGAATGAAAAACTTTGGTTCTGGTTTTAAATTTTGTTTATTTGATGACTTTTTTTCCATCAAATAAACTTGGGGTCACTGTTTGGGGGAGGGAGTATGAGCAAGGGTGGGTGTATGCCAAGTTTTTATTCATAATGTTAGTTAAAATATACTAAAATCCTTATAAATACAGTCAAACTTCCATAACTCGAACTTCTATAACTCGAATTTCTCCATAACTCGAATAAAAATTATTGCACGACCATTCCATAAGTCGAATTTTTAGGGGAAACCCCCGATTATGCTTGGTTATTTTTGTTTCTGTTTCAATTTTTTTTGTCTTGTTTTGAGTATTTTACTGTTCGGGGAAATCCCGAAAATGATTGTTTTATGTTCTCCTTTTGTTTTTAATTCTTTTGTGTCAGTCGCGCATAATCAATGTAAAGCCAAGTAAGTTTATATGGTGTACAGTGAGGTTTCCACCAGAGACAATACTATGTATGGTTTGTCTATGGTTTCCACATCACAGTTTCCGACAGATAACGACATTATTGAGTATTAAGCTCTGAAATAGTTGAACCGATTTTAAGCGCAACAGAAAGTGATGAAGAGGGCTCGGTATAAGGAATTATTCATCATCCTTCCAAGAACGATGTAGAAAACGCTTTCAAAACGTTGAATGTATATTTACAAACGAGTGACACTACCACTGATGACCACTAAATATAAGGCTTTGAACAAACTTGAATCTCTTTTTGTTGAAAATAACAAGATAAAGGGAAATTTTCAGTCACTAATTTCTGATTTCTTTAATACTCTGTAACTTGTGAAAAGTTTTCGTATTTTAAAATAAATATACAAGTATACACAATTGCAGTTTCATTTAACAACCATAAAAAAATATAATTTCTGTAAGTCGAAGTCTCTATAATTCGAACTTTTACCTTGGATAGTGGTGATTCGAGTTAGGGAAGTTTGACTGTAATTCCATTTGGTTTCTGTTTTCCAGTTAGAATCGAAAAATTCTCAAATCGTTGGTGGGAAATAATTTCACAAAATTTGTGGTGGAGTAATGGCCCACTTTTAGTGGGAAATAACTTCAAATAAAACAAGTGAAATTATTTCCCTCTCAAGGTGAAGTTATTTCCCTTGAAGTTATTTCCCTGCACCGAAAATGATATATTCTAAGTGGCCGTCATCAGAATTGATGACCATTCCGGCCCGATCTATGTCATTTTCCATCACTCTTGCCAAAACTTCCGGCGATAGGTCCTCGCATTCTTGACGGATATTCTCTTTCGAGGGCTTCAAGAGTCATAGACATAAACTCGTGACTTCAAAAAACCCCACAAAAAAGTCAGGCACGGTTAAATCAGGCGATCTTGTCGGCCAGTGCAAATTGCCAAAACGAGACACTTTCCGTAAGTGTAGGTTACACGCGGTCAACACCGAACAGCTGGTGCACTGTTTAAAATAAAACGGACACACTTCAATCCATCCATTTATTTAATTTACCGTATCGCTTAAGCGTTCGTCGTAGATTTATGAAAACAATATCCTTTCGACGACAGGCGAACCGTGCACACATTACAATCAATATTCGTCCTCTAAATTGTCTCCATTGTTGCCGCCTGTGTTAGACATTATCTGTGAATTGGCAATAAATCTCGATGTGTACGTACCACTCGGCTCGGAAGACAATTCAATGGTGTAGATGCTCGAACCAATCGCGCCGGTGTCGTCGAGCCTCCCACTCGAATGATTTCACACGCGAAATTCTCCATCGCCGAGAAGAGCTGACGCCTCTTAATAGAATTACAGTGTTTGGACGTGATGTGTCTGCATGTACCCTTTCCATCGCCTTTATTAAATTGATAGCACACTCTCGCAATTATTAATTACGAATGAAGGTTGATACACTTTCGTGCACTTTGCACAAGTCAAACACAGGGACAGGCGGTCACATAGGCAGGCGGCTGTACAGAGCATTTAGACGTCTTTTTTGGCTGCGTGAATCTGAACATTCTTGTTTACACTGCCATTCACATGTTCATGGGATGAGGATGTGGCTCATGGGTCGAATGTAAACAATACGACAGATGATTTGTTTTGTTTTGTTTTTTTTTGTTTTTTTTTTTTTCGATTTGGACTGTGTTCGTTTGGAAAACAAACAAAGTAAAGGGTCGACTTGACAGATTGCATACGCTCATTGTGATTCATCGTGATTTTTATACCCGGCGAAGCTCTACAGTTATTTAATGGGCCGTTATTTACATTACTGTCACTTGAAGTGAAGAATACCGGAAAAAATTGGGCGCACAAAATGAGGCAATGTCACTCAGATTCTTGGCTGTCACAGATGACAGCTTTCACTTTAAGTTGCCGTATAATTACAATTTAACACTTAAGTGGCAGGGATTTAACTACTTTAAGGAAGTTCGTGCAATATGATGTTTTTCGGGAAACAAAACCGCCGGACACAGATATTATCCCTGCCTGTGACGTCTCAATCTTGTGAGATCGCAATCTTGTCAGCCTGATAAGCTATAAAAATGAATGTTTGTCTGTATGTCCTTTATAGAATCGTAAACTATGCATTTGATCATGTGATGATCTTTAGCAAAGTTGTTGTGCATGAGCCCACCATAGTTTCTGAGTCGGTACGACCAATTTTCGACAGATGGCGCCACTGTCATTCCAATGAAAACAGCGAACGAATGATGACGTTTCGAAAATGAAAATTCAAAAAATTCTCAACAATCGCGTTTCTGCGATTGCCCACATTCTTCTTTGGTTGATTTGGTTGATTGAGAAATTTTCTGACCGGACCAATTCTATTCAATCATTAGCTCGAAAAAAAAAACGACCAAGAAGCCGACCCCGAAATCTATGAAGTCGTTCTCAATTTAATTCCAAGGTAGTTTCATTCGTTCAATAGAGAGGTTCAACTTTCAAAAGGGATGTTAATAAATTAATCAATTTTAGGCGGTACGAAGTTCGCCGGGTCAGCTAGTAAGCTATAAAAATTTTGCTAGAATGCGAGAACCTTGGCAAATCAAAGTCGCTCCACACTGTCCAGTGACTTGTGAGGTGTGGAAAGGAATTTCAATGCTGACAGCTTGACTTCAAACAGCAGCATCGAAAGGTATTTCAGTATTAGGTAAAAACAAGTAGACATGGCTATTATTTGTGAACAACTTTCTGCTGTTTTTAAAAGCCTTGGTTAAAGGTGACAAAATAAAATATCAACTTCACTTCGGCTAAGGGACCCGCCGCCCCTAACCTCAATGTCGACACATAAGTAACGCCTGACAATAATGTAACTTGACGACCTGCCAATGAAATTAAATTTGAAGACTTCCATATCATAATTTTCAATAAATCTTCACTTAGATCATGCTCCTCAAATCGAACCAACCTGAAAAGGCTGTCGCAGGGCACAAGTAATAGATGTCAATCCTCGCCTACATGTTGATGGCATTATTTTCGTCACAAATTACTTTGATTATTTGCTAGCATCTATCCACAAGTTGACTTTATCCCCTCCGGATAAGACGTACAAAATGAATATTTGATGGCCTTGTATCTAAGGATATGCTTCAGTTAACATTTCCACTTCATTAGAGCGAATATTCGCCGAGAAACGATGAGCGTAGGTGCAAAATAATGACGAATCTTATTGAATTTTCTAAAAATACACAAAAGGTATGTGGAACAAGTCCTTTTGTTGAATAGGTGATGTCCTTTTGACTGTGAATGGGAGGCCTGTTATTGTATGTGGGACTTTGAACGTGCAAGTAAATTTTAAATATTATCTCGTCACGTAAATGTCGTTCTAAACAAATGACGCGACAGTCTGCGAAATTGTTTATTCTTTTGACATCGTCTCATTTAGTGTGTGCTTATAGTGCGTGCTAATTTGCTTTTAAGGATATTGTCGAAAAATTCAATTAACCTCACCTCATTGGTGGACAGGTTGAAAAATGTTTTTAATCGTGTTATTGACAAGAATTTCGTTTCAACTGACAGTTCAATTTCGGGGGAACTGACTTTGAGTAGTGGCAAAAAGTGTACTGTTTTTCTTTGTGGCACGCGCACGATTCACCTGAAAATGTCAGGCGCGCATTTTGAATTTTTGTTTTTTAAACCGATCCCTGAAGGTTAGCACGTTTGAAGTCGTTTTTTCGTATCTATATTTAGAGAATATTTTGCACATGGAAAGTATGTCGGTGTGTGATGGAAAAAGCTCATGAAATTACCGTTGCAGATTTGTAAAGATTTCGGGAAGTTATGTTAAAGCTATTTATTGCTGCGTGTTGTTCTGTACCGAAGACAATTTTGTGGGCACGAACAAATTTTTCTCATACAAAACACGTTAAAAAACTTAACTTTCAAATGCAGACACGATCCATTATTTTGCGTCGCACACATTTTTATAAGCGCACATCATGTGTGCGGAAACCAAATAACCTTTCATATCGAAAAAAAATGAGGAGGTGGCCTCAATCGATTCTCATAAGTCAAGTCAAAAGGCTGGACGCGCATTTTTTTGATACAAAATCGATCTGTCATTTTGTATCGCACACCTTCTTTTAAGCGCACATCATGTGTGCGCAAATCAAATAACCTCTCATATCGAAAAAATGAAGATCCTATTCTATGTAGATAATAGGTATTACTATCTGGAAAAGCACATGGTTGCAATAGAATTAACTGTAATAATATAAGCAAATGAAGTTGGATGAATTGTTTTTATTTTGAATCGCACATAGTATTTTTCGCTAGGATTGACTTATCCGTAGGTGGCTCAAATAAATTTTCATAAGAATCACGTTTGGAAATGCATACAAAAATGATCTGTAATTTTATATCGCACACCTTATTTTAAGCGCGCATTTCTTTGCGATCTAGTTGTGCAACTTTTTGAGTTTTGAGAGACTACCGACGTTCGGTTTCTTAATTCCCCTTCAAGGACTTCCATACAATTTAGCCTTGTATGAGTTGGAAAGGACTACAAATCACAGATAAGTTGTGCGATAGAGAATATACAATTGTTTGTTGTAGGTAAACGCTTTCTCATCACAGAAAAGCTTTCGGATGTTTGTCAGACGTCCGGCAGTTGAAATAAAGTTGAAAGTGAAATTTATGTTTTTCCAGTGGTTGATCCTGGGACAATTACTACTGAGTCACTGAAGAACATTTATGCACATTATTTTTTGCACGCAAAAGTGTCACTTTATTTCTTATCGCACACTTTTTTCTTTAAGCGCACATGTATGTGCGAGAACAAAATACGATTGGTTTTCATTTAGACAAACCATTTAAAGAGCAATTATCCACTTACCAACCCGTTTAAGGATCCAGAAAATTATTTGTCAGAGTTTATTAGTGTGCGTTACCATAAGAATATATTTTTTAATACAACTATCTTCTGTTGTAGTTTCAATTGCCACTTGAAATTGTTTTCCAAAGAAAGGACTCATAGTTGTTTATCTTGCATCGTAGTCAACAAAGTAATTGCGTGATTCATTTCACATAATCATTTTTCTGGTGGCGATATATCCACTGACTATGTTGACATTCCTAGCAATTCAATCGAATACTCGAGAATGCTTCTGTCGAACCCTGTTGATTTAACTGGACACCCTGAACTTTGGTGCTACCGTCGCAGCCCAATGCACAAGCTCTTGCAGACTCCTCAATTTCGAGTGTCCTTTGGTAAATGCTGAACTTGAACCACCACACTCTTTTCAAATTGCAACACAAAGATGTACGACAACACTAGCAAGTACTTGTTCTATGCATTGAGTGGCTTCCACTGGGTAGCACAGAGTTATTTTTAGTCTAAAGAGCGTATCAGGATCTGAATCTTCAACTATATCATTACCTGAAGGATTTCTATGCAACTTTGGCACTTACGCTTTGGTAGCAAAACTCTTTGGATCTTTTTTCTGGGTCCACTCTTTCGATTTCCTTTTTTTCTCGTTTCTTGTCTTTACAAAGCGAACGTAATAAGTATCTGCGAACAATTTTCTGCTTCGACCGGCAGATTCGGTTTAACGATTATTTTGTCGACGAAATTCAATTGGATTAGAAGGATACTTGCGTTTATGGAAAAATTAATTTTTATATTTCAGCGTATTGGACGTCGCGCCATTGTGCACGGGGGGTGGATGAATCGATATCCTTTGAATTGCTGTTTAGTCTCACAGTGATACTTTCATTTTGCGGATATTACTGAACGGATGTTGGTGGGGTTTATTTTTTGTTTGCTCCCTTCACCAGACATCTTGGATGCAGTATGAGCTGTTGATAGTTGTATTGGTGGCGCCAGTTTTGTAAGCGCTATGATTTGAAATGGTTAATGGCTGGCGGAAGGGGGTTTAACTTTGTAGACATATTTATGGATCCATTTGGTCTGATGATGATTGTAGGGAAAGATTACAGTTCCGTTTTGTCTGTTGGAAATCAAATAATGGTCGTGCAATGGCCGTATGAAATTGCCTTCTGTCATGTCATCAGTTTGAACTGGATATTGTCTGTGCTAATGTGGCTCTTTGCTGGACTTCAATAATGAGTTATTTAGGAGGCTATTCTTATAGTCAGCAGTTTGATCCTTTAAATTGTGGAGGGTAGGAATTTTCTTCTAACAATAAGTCATCTACAGTAAGTTCCATTATTAGGTTTGTTTGTTTTTTTTTTTGCCCGAGTTACGAGTTGAAAAACCTCCATTTTCGAACAGGATGATAAAATTACTCAGGGAGTATCCCCATGGATACCACTGGTTATACAACGAATATGGAATCGTTTGAAACGGTTTGAGATCCACTGGCGCCTCCGATCGCACTGAAAAAGTGGAGGGATTTGGATCTCCAATGATTTTAAGCGATCGTGTGTCAAACTGCCGCCATCTCTCGACCGCCTTTGGAAGTTTTTTTTTTGAATACTAGTTAGAAGAATTGAAAGTTGGGTTCCACATAAAACAATTAATGCAGTGCAGTCAATTTTATTTGCTACCTGTCTTTGTCGTCTCATTTGCTGTCCCTGTCAGCTGTCATACTGGTTGTCATATGTCATTCGCATAAAACTCTCAAGCATCCCACTAAAATAACTCTTAAACTCTTACAGCCTTATTTATAAACTTACCGTAGAGTCAGCTTATCTTTACGCACACTCTAAAATGTCCCTACGCAGGAAAACGTGATTTATAAACAAAAAGCATTTTGCTTTAAGCCTGCGTAGCTTTAATCGCAAAAATTTGCGTTTAGAGGCTTTTTTGTTTTTGAAATGTCATTTTGTTTACATTTTTTTCAGGGTAGATTTGAAAATTGAAAACGAAACTAAAAATTGAATTGAAAATGCCGTTCAGCTTCGTGAATTTTGTTAACGACATTGATATGATCGACCTAATTTAATATTCAATTAATCACCTTGTCAGAGGAAATCCAATTTTCCGACCGTTTTCTTTTTATTTTTTGCTGCTCCATTTTGTTTACAAACAAAATAAATCTCACAAGAGAGATGTCAGTTTTATTTCACAGAAACAGCTAACCCGCGGGGAAAAAGTAAGAGATTTCGGTTTTTTTGTAATAGTTTCGTATCTACTTATTTAGACACCAACCTTGTGTAGTAAACAGTCAGTGGACATTTTTTTTATAAATAACAACTTCAGCAAAGCCACATAGAGGCTGCGTAAATTTTTACGCGATGTTTAACTAAACAACATCGTAGAGGGAATCTAATAAATAGGGCTGTTAAATTTTGGAGCTCAAAATGTTTACATCCTAGAAAAAATCCCAACAAGTCGCAAAAAAAAAACACAGTTGATATTTCATTACCCTGCAAAGGCAACACTTTTTGAAGTGACAGCCAATTTGACATCGGATTTGTAAATTTTTTCTACATTATTTCGAGATATTTCGCATTCCAATTAAGGGTTTTTTCATTAAGGACTTGACAACTTCTCTTTTAAATGAAATACAAGCTACTTGAGATATCTCAGTCTCAAATTAATTGCTTGAATAACAATCAAAACATTTATGAATGGAATTCGACTCGTTCATATGTTCATTACGGGAACGAACGTATGCAGCGGTCGATGCGTTGAACCCATTTTTGGATGACTCGGTCGCACATTTCGACCGATACGGCCGCTATTTCTCGTTCAATATTGGCTCTGAGCTTCTCTAAAATCGCCGGCTTGTTGATTCAATGTAGCCCCATAAAAAATCACACGTGAAATCACACGATCTCGGGGGCCAATGGACGGGTCCGTTTCTCGAGATAACACGTTCACCGAACTGAGACTTCAATAACTCGATTGTTGCACCCGCTGTGTGGCTTGTGGCACCGTCTTGTTGGAACCACATATCATTGATGTCCAATTCATGCAATTGCTAAACGAAATAACGTTGCAACATGTGTGGCGAATACCATTTACCGTAACGTGACGGTCGTTTTCATCGACGAAAAAAAAAACGTCCCAATGACGCCGCCGGCATGAAAACCGCACCAAACAGTGACTTTTTGCGGATGAAGTGCTGTTTCATGAAGCTCATGAGGAATCTCACCTGTCCAGTAACGACGCAGCCGTTTAACCAAAAATTCGCTTCATCGCTGAAGACAATTCAAAGTTGAAAATTGGCGCTAACGCTCTTAAAGAAGCGACTCGGAATTTTGGTGGTAAATTTTAATTACTAGTAAACGTTGTTCCTTCGTGTACTTCACCATGACGAAAATATTGATTTTGCTGAATATTTTGACATTGACAGTTCGATAATCGGTTTAAGGGTGCGTTCACACTGAAAGCTTGAAGTTGTAAGTAATGCAAGACCCTTTACATTTAGGACGGTTGCTTCGAAGATTCGATAACCTCACTGCTGTAATGAATTTTGTTCAAATCCTAATTTTTGTTCGACCCAGTCGCGGCCTTTGTTTAATATTTTTTATTACGATTTTTTATTTTTATTTTATTTTATACTCGAATCCTCGGACGGAATATTTTCGAATTCCCGCAAAGCTTCCATATGACTTATTATTGCAATCTGCATGCATCCACAACGAACCCAGTTATTCATTTTATGTCGGCAGCGTAAACTGACTTTCTATTTCATATGCATCTCTAAAGATAATCCAGTCCCACGTGAAAGTTAATTTTCCCAGCTAATGCAGATTTATAAGCTGCTTATAGTCGAAAGCATCTAAACAGCACTTTTGCGTCATAAACGACCGGATTACCTTTGCGGTCGTAAAATCATTAATAATTCCAGTCCTCCAGAAAGGACTCGCTTGGGGGTCGTTTTTAAGTGTCAGAAGCGGAACCCACAAGGTCGTTAACATAGAGTGCTCTTAAGAGCACTTTAAAACCGACACACTTCAAAGTCATAAACTCGCTGTGTACGCACCGAACCAACATAGCTAATGTCCTAAAAAACTATACTCCTAACAGGTAACACAATTGGTTATCCTCCCCTTGCTCTTGTGCATTTTCAAAATGCCATAAGTGCGATATATTTCGAGTGAACTATGAGTCGTAGACGAAACAATAAAAACCAACTTCCGCTTTGGTTGAGTGCAATGAGTGGTAGATAATGGCGAGCTGGCGATTTATTAACGCAACTTTCCAGGTGAAGGAGAACTCCGTGAAATACACATGCCATGACCTGAATCTGTTTCTTTTGTATTTTGACTGCGTAGTGGATTTGAGTCCGTTTAATTAATTTGCGGTGAACAAATGCAAATCGTCTTGAAAAATATTCAAAGACTTGATAAAACAGTAGAGTCACGCAGTCATTTATCGCAAGGATCAAATGGGATGCGGTTCTTTTATGAGACATCTCACGAATGAGGAATGAGATGAATGTAATTTCGAGAGAGGACTCTTCTCTTCTTCCGTTTTGTGAGTGGCCTCGCACAGCCAGATGAAATTTTGTCGCACGCAGCCACCCACAACTGGCAGTCGTTTACAATTTGCCAGCAAAGTGATTAGGCCACTTAATCCACTTTTATTCGGTACGGTTATTGCGGTTTAGTTGCGCTGAATTATGGAGAGTGTTATTTTTAGACTTGGGAGAGATTAGGGAGGACTAACCGGCACCTAGAAGAAAGGAAATACATTAATGGGCACTTTTTTGAAGTGAAACTTTGAGTCTTTCTTACTTCGCGGCGTTAGTGGCATGCAAATACTTTATTGAAATGCTTAGCGATTGCTGGTGACGAAGTAGTTCTGACAGATTTTAGTAAACATCTGTCCCAGAAAAATTACGTAGACAAAAAATGCTCAATAAAACAACTCTTGCTCTGAATCAGCCTGCGGGTATGCAAGCACTTGTGGCCAATTTTAATTTTAGTGCATGTCTCGACTTTTGGTTGCAATCGGCGTTCTTCTAGTGCCCGCTGGCTTAAAGTGAATGCCGCTGAAAGCAGTTTACTAGCATGAAGAGAAGACGTATTGTACATTTCCTCCAGTAAGCAGTAACCATAATTTAGCTGCTCTCATTCACATCCAAGTGGGATAACTATAACTACCCAGCGTGAGTCTAAGAATTAAAGTAGAGCGTGCTGAATATTCTACTTTTCTTTGTTTGCTGCGAAAACATGCCTGACATGACAGCAACAACACCTGGGCATGCAAAGAGTCGGAAAATAAATTTAAAATCAACACTTTGGTTGGTGGCAAAGTGTCTAACTTTGTGGTTGCCTTTAAAAAGGTAGACAGTTTTACAACTTCCAACCGCAATTATCTCCTCCTTTACCTGACTCCGAATTGTCCCGCTGCCGTCAACTACATCGCTTTGACTTAAATACGCTCCGTTCAAATTGTGTTTCATCAGCTTTTATTTTTGTTGAAAGTTTTTTTTTTTTGACTTTGTTCCTACCTCAACAACCAGTTGTCCTTAATTGACGTGAATGAAAATGTTATTTTTGTTCTTGCTTCGAAATTGTAAATGTCTAATATACGGAAATCCTTTAGTGGAGTGTTTTTAAACTTTCTTCCTCTGCCGGCGGCACAATGGATAAAATAACAAACATATAAAGTTTGTATAGGCATGGCAATTTGTTTTACAAAGTATTCCTGTAGCATAATCAGGAACATAATTAATGAGTTGCTTGGGAGGGCGTCATTAGCGGATGACTGTAGGATTTGTTGCTAAATTGCTTTAAGTTTTATTTTTTTTTTGTAGATTGCTGGGGGACTGACTTTTTTTCGCAGAGATTTATTTGCAATTGTGAAAGATGGATTAATTAATTTTGTTGTTTGGCTGCCGATGTTAAGGGGGCTCATTTTTCAAGTCCCTTGGTCCCTTCGAACTTTGTTGGCTTATACATATACTCGTATATTTGTAAAGGGTGATTTTTTAAGAGGTTTAGAACTTCTTTTAAAAAAAAAAACACAAAAAATTCGAAAAAATGAATGAAATATTTATTTGAATCGATAGTTTGAACCTTGCAATTTAATGTTTAAAGATAATTTCATGCAAATGTTGACCGCGGCTGCGTCTCAGGTAGTCCATCCGCTGAGTCCAATTTTGGCATACTCTTTCACACATATCGGCCGGTATCTCACGAATGAATGCATGGATGTTGGCTTCCAGTGCGTCAATCGAAGCGGGCTTGTCCCTATACACATTAGCCTTGGCATACCCCCACAAAAAATAATCTAATGGTGTCAAATCGCACGATCTAGGCGGCCAATTGGCCGGCCCGAAACGTGAAATTAACTGTTCACCAAACTCGCCTCGCAATTGCGCCATTGTTTCGCGTGCTGTGTGGCATGTGGCACCGTCTTGTTGAAACCACATATCATGCAAGTCAAGAACTTCCATTTCGGGCAAAAAAAAGTTTGTTATCATCGCTCGGTAGCGTTCACCATTGACAGTAACGCTGCGATTCGCATCATCTTTGAAGAAATATGGCCCAATAATGCCGCCGGCCCATAAACCGCACCAAACAGTGGCTTTTTCGGGATGCATTGGTAGCTGTTGCAATGCTTCTGGCTGATCTTCACTCCAAATGCGGCAATTTTGCTTATTTACGTACCCATTCAACCAAAAATGAGCCTCATCGCTGAACACAATTTTTCGATAAAAAAGCGGATCCTCGGCCAGCTTTCCAAGAGCCCATTCACCAAAAATTCGGCGTTGTGGTAGGTCGGCTGGCTTTAGTTCTTGCACCAGCTGTATCTTAAAAGGCTTTACGCCCAAATCCTTCCGCAAAATTTTCCACGTAGTGCTGTAACAAAGGCCTAACTGCTGGGAACGGCGCCGAATCGACATTTCGCGGTCTTCTGTCACACTAGCTGATACGGCCGCAATATTTTCTTCACTACGCACAGTACGTAAACGTGTTGGTGGTTTAATGTCCAACAAAGTAAATTTGGTGCGAAATTTGGTCACAATCTTCCGAATAGACTGCTCAGAAGGTCGAGAATGCCGATCATAAAATGGAAGCAGCGCGCGATGAACATTTCGAACCGAGCACGAATTTTGATAGTAAAATTCAATAATTTGCAAGCGTTGTTCATTTGTAAGACGATCCATGGTTAAATTGCAAACCAAACTGAAGCTGTTTGACAGTGACACAAGGTACTAAACACACGTCAGCTGTCAAAACCAGTGTTGCCAAAACCAAACCAGCTAAAAAATCACCCTTTACATCCGAATCCGAAAATTGTTATCCCCGAATGACAGGTACAGATGTAGTTACTGTCAGGAACATCTTCCCCCACCCATTGTCAAAGATGAGTATTATGCCGCAGTAGGTGGCTTTTTGAACTCGTTTTTTTGTTTGCAGATTTAAATATTTTACACTTTTAATTATAGAGACACTCTGAAAATAATTTTTTATCTGACAGGTCTAAAGAAAAGTGAGGGACTTACCTGAAGTTGGTTGCGTTTTGCTTATTTAGTTAAGCACTGACTACATTTCTGAAACAGCCTATCAGAATGTAACTAAATTGTGTTCGTCATGGGTAATAATTTACTAACGTTATGAATGAAATTCCAACCAAAGTTCGTGTTGAATATTTGCTGTTTTTCGCTTAACAATAATTCATTTTTATCGGCTATAGCACAGGACGCTGCTACCGCACACACAGCACGAGTAAAAATGTTCTTCAATGTTTATTGCGGTGGCACCTTGAGTGTTAAAAACCTTTGTAGTTATTGTTCTCAGCGAGCGATATATTTCTTTTGTTTCACCGTAACAGGAAAACAAAACCACACACAGTTTTTGTTTGTATGTGCTGTAGATGTGAGACTTTTCTTAAATAAACTTTGAGCTCAGCATCCGTTACCCATTGCATTTGTTATCTTTGCACAAATGGTACACGCACGTAAAAAAAATATTTACTGACAAGGACCAGGGGTTCTCGAGTTACAAGCTATCTTACGAAGTGACAAATTTTTGGGGATACTTATGAATTGAGAAACGGTTCCACATTCATCATCGTTATATTATTACGCGAACATCTAAAGTTTCCGTACACTTTTTTCGGTTTTATTACGGAATAAGGAGAATGAAACTTATATCATTGGAAGTGTACTGTGATACATTTCTGCACAAACAAAAAATCTTGGGTGTTAATATGGAAAGGAACATTTTTCGACTTACAGGGTGGGCCAAATACAAATTTCTTTTTAAAAATGCAATTAAATTAACAATTTTTTTTCCATGTATAATGGCTATTAGTAAGAGCAAACACTCCCATTAATTATTGAACACAACGTCGTTCAAGTGACTGCTTCGGCTGGCTTCGCAGTAGCATGGCTCTGCAACCGTTGACCGAAACGTTGTTCCCAGCCTCATTGTCGAAGAAAAATGGTCCAATGATGCCACCATTCCCCAATCCGCACCAAAATGTCACTCTCTGTGGATGCATTGGCTTCTCGACAATAACGTGCAGGTTTTCCCATGAGTGTTGTCCACTAGCATACCAGTCTCACGAACTTTTTGCACAAACTTGCTTATAGCGGTGGGTGCTTTATTTCGGCCAAAACTTCTTTTCAAAAAACGCACTGTTTGGGCTACACAGCACTTACTTTGGAAATAAGTTTTCAATATTTCCCAACATTGTGAAAGCGTAAAACGACTCATTTCGTTCCGTGGAGGTTTTATACTGACTTTCTGTCAAGATTTCGAGCGGGAAACAGCTGTTGGGTCAAAATAACCTATGATTTAAAAAGAGACCGCTAGCTGGCCCACCTTTTATATACATTTTTTCCTCTACATTTTCAGTGACGTATTTTAAAACGTGAATCATAAGTAAAACTTATTTTTAAAGTGACTTATTTTTTCGAAATCCAGATGTCGCTTTTTCCCGTAAAAAAAAAAAAAAAGAAGTAGATTAGTAAATAGATGTTACATACTTATAAAAGATTGGGTACATTTTCGACCACACGCGAGACTAGTTCTAATTATTAGGAAGAACGATGTTGCCTATTTTGACTCAGGAAAGAACAAACTTTTTGTTCCTTTCCGTTTCTGCCTCGAGGTCTAAGATATGATTTTCTTACTATACGTCTAATGAAATTTATAATAAACAATAAAAATTATCCTACAGACAGATTTCCATTTGCAAAAAGAGTACAAATAAAATTTCACTCACAACTTTTTCTTAAATTAAAATCTAATATCATTTTTTTTCTATTTTCCTTTCAGGTAAGTTGCTTAAATACGAGTACTAAACGAGTCGTAAGTAGATACGAAGTGGTGTGGGATCATTAGCAGAGATTCCCAGAAATCACTGCCAAAATATATTCCTTAAATATTCTTACCTGCGAGCAATCGCTCCTTGTTTAACTTGCCGCCCAGTGTCAGTTTGTAAGCAATATAAGTCCCGACATCAGCAGACCAAACAAGCTTTGTGGAATTTGCTTGATCAATTGGCGGAAATAACTCTCCATTATCTTCTCTCACTTACATTCCCAAAAATTATCCAGAATTGTAATTTCCGTCTCTCCTAAGGACATTATTAAAAACAACATCAAAAGCCGAATGGAAAAACTTGATTCCCTCTCGTTGGTAAATCCCAGTCGGTCGTAAACAAATAGTGCGTGGCGAACTTTAAGAGGACGAAAATAAGATGAAAGTTTTATTATAGACACCCAAAACGATGACAAGGGGATTTCCTGTGCTGCCCACAGGATGAGGCGTATTTGCTGACAGATAATCCATGTTTCAGCTGGCTATTCAGCGCTCCCTTGTGCCATGATTCAGCAGTACCTTTAACGCACTAAACTGTGACGTTAAGCCTTTAGAGGTACATCATGCGTTGATGGACAATCCCTGAATGGAATGACACGCGGTTTGGAATTATTTACCAGACATAAGCCACACTTGTGGATAGGCCATATATAGATAAAAGAAAAAGTGATGATGAATCGAATTTCTTCTATAATTACGTAGAGATCTGAGTTGGCTTTTGTTTCCATCCAACGATGGATGCTGACTGGTTGCCGACAAAGGAGGGATCCTGAGAATTGAGGGAAGTTCCATGAACGAGTATGTGCCTGGAATTTATTACGAATTTAATGAAATGTTTTATTGCCTTGTGCGAGTTTTACTGGCTATTGCTGTTCATCTGCCAACAGCACGTTTATTGATAAATATAGATTTGCGGTAGGTCCTTGCAGGACATTTTTATTCGTTTTCTTCTCAAGAAAATATTTATTTTTATCGATTCTGTTTACGATGGAGTTTTATTGCTTTTTGATAGGCTTACACAGTTTATAGTCCTTTTTGGCAATTACTTTCTTAATTGGATGTAGGGCTGTGCAAAAATCTGTAATTGGGAGTTGTTCAGTTAATCCGTTTGGTCTGCAACGTATACAAGATTATGCAAAGAAGCCAACTTGAAGAATTGGAAATTTATTTCCATTCGTGCCAATATTAAAACCTAATTTGAGAAATCCCGAACACAAGTTCGTCTGTAAAACGAAAAACCAAAAAATAATACGCAACCAATTAAGCGATGGAGTATTTATTGCTTATATGGTTAGAGAACCGAACAAGTCGACTTCTCGATTAAAACTGCTGGGGCCTTGTCAGGAAACACAAACTATGCTCTCATCGGTACAATCCTGCTCAATGTCAGAGAACTATGGGCATTAGGGAAGGCTGATGAAGATATCCTTCAGCGTTTTGAAAACAAAAATCAGTGAGTGATATTTGTGGTCGCGGAATTGGAGTTGACGAGGTTTGGATAATAAGATTTAAAAACGAGGTCTATCGACATGAAATGCTCAGAACAGTGCGATTCAGTTGTCTAAAATCCTTTTCATATGAGGACCAATTACCCGCGAACAAACGAGTATTCAAAAGTTTTGACAGTCCATTCACATGAGACGTTTCATTTGGTCGCAAAATGAATATGTTCAAATAAATTGCACTATCATTTCTATTTTGAGGTTAAGCTCAAACGAATGGTTGTGGATTGCGCATTCGGATCAATGTTTCGCGCTTCATGCTATTCGCTCTGATTTGCACACGTGAGATTCCGCACTAAACAAGGCAACCGATACCACTCAATTAACGGCCACCCGCTTTTCTTTCATTCAGTGGTTGCACTTGATTTGGAGGTGAAACGCGGTTGCAAAGGTTGTAGGTAGTCTTTTGCTTTTGGCAACATTAAAAATTAAGGCTTTCACTTGTTTCGACTTGTGCAATCACAACGTTCACAGTCTTTTTTAGCCACTTGAAATCGATCAAAATTTCTGGATATCTCCAGGTCTGCTTTTTTTAGCACTGAGATGGGAAGCTCCCTCCATATGAAGCATATATAGTTCACACCATCGCACCTCGATTTGCAGATCACACATAGCAACGACCTTCTTTCGAGTTTGTAATGACCTTAATAAGTTTTCGTCTTAAAGACTTCTTGCAGGTATCGGAAGATTATACAGGGCGGCGAAAAGTTAATCATCCAATTTCGTTTTCAAATTTCTTTTTTACTAAATAAAAAAAATGATTTTGAGAGCCGGAGGTCTTTACAATTTTTTCTGTTGAGTGGTAAAGATGATATCCGTCAAGTGACTGCCGCCAATGTTGATACACATTTGTGCCCGTTTTGTCGCATTTTCCATGACTTTCCGCAAGATTTCCGTTCGCATTCCTGTCGAATATTCTCCTAAAGGGCTGCGATTGTCTGGGGCTTGTTGGCATAAGCCCGCGACTTCAAGTATCCCCAAAGAAAGCAGTCTGGGATGGTTAGATCGGGTGATCTTGCTGTCCATGCCAAATCGCCCAAACGCGACCAGGAAACGCTTCCTTCAAAATATACATTGCGGCTCGTGCTGTGTGTGCGGTAGCACTGTCTTGTTGAAACTACATGTTCACCAAGCTCCGCTCATCCAAATCCGACAGTAAGAAGTCGTTTATCATGGCCCTGTAGCGTTCGCCATTACAGTGACCGTATTGCCGATGGCGTCCTCAAAAAAATACGACCCAATCAGTCCTCCCGCGGGAACGCCGAACCACACAGTGACTTTGAGTGGATGTAAAGCTCTTCGTGCATCACACGCAGATTTCCAGTGCCACAGAAACGAAGATTTTGCTTATTGACGTAACCGCTTAAGTGGAAATGCGCCTCGTCGCTCATGATGATTCGAAATTCACGCTGCGCTAACACCGCCGATCGATTATTGGTAAAAAATCGGCACAATTATTCCGTAATCTTGTGGAGTATAGCGCTCCATTGCTTGTTTGTTTTATACTGCAGCTTTCTAGTTCACAAACGTCACATATGATTGACGTACGACGCCATTTGCAAAAATTATAACTTCTTCCGATAGGGTGATTCATTTTGAGCCACCTTGTATAATGTTTACGGAGAATCAACTGGGTGATGCTCTCAATCATTGAGCTGCTTGTTCTGCATTAGAAACAAAGTCCGTCACCCAATTGACAATTCGATTCTGCCGCAGTTAAATTGTTAAAACCTTCAGTCACAATTTTCATTTTAGATTATCATTAAAAAACGAACTCAAACTGTGACCTATTTGAACACAGTTGCTATGTCAATATGATTTCCCCCAAATCCCAATTGGTTTTCCAGGAACGTCCATAATCCTGACACCCTGTCACGTCTTTACTGCTCTAACTTTCTGCCGTAGCTACGGATATTCCATTTGGAAAGTTTGTGTCTCGATACAGGCAGGCGATTGACACCCACATTTAGTATAGAGATAAAGGACTCGTCTCTGTGCCTAGCAATGTGCGATAGCATGTACGAAATGCCATTAATCATGTTACGAGCTCCAATAAGTAAATTGCTTGGCAGTACCTGCGTTCTGGGTAATCCTTTCAAATAGTTTTGCAAGCACTTTCCCTCAATTAGCAATAAATTTTGCGCACGTGCCAACACTTCATCTCTTCGGTTTAAGTCGCAATTCGCATTAAACTAATTGGTCAGAAATGCGATGGATCATGCACACAATGAGCTATATCAGCTGCAAGTAATGTACAGTGTCATGAATATTTGAAGCCGATCGGACTCCATTGTTACGCCCAGTTACCTGCCGAAGTCGTATGCAAATTGTGAATTTCCCCCCAGCAATATGTAATTTCCATTTATGGAGGCGAGAAACAAAAATCCAATATAAAAACTTATCCGTCCCACAGGAGACATTCCAGTGTCTCCCTCAATTACAATTTCTCCTCGACTCGAATATATTATATAAATTAAAAAAAAAAAAATCCATACCCTAAATCACATTTTGCCTTTTATTCAATTCGTATGCAAATTGCCGGAGTGTGTCCCTCGGCTAGGATACTCGTACTACATCCGGGCTAATAATAAGTGTATGCGTGATTGGGGAGGAGAAACATGAAACGCACATGCCAACGGAGCAATGCACATGCACAAGCATTCCATCAGGCATGACCCATTTGAGGGATGAGTCTACATTACAGACAACGCCAAGTCCTTTGGGGGAGTACAATTGGTGTTAATGATTGTTGTGTACGTACGAGTGTGCTGCTTGATTCGACTTGCATTTACAATTTCAAATTCCCAACACGATTTTTTCGTGTTTTCCTGCATCATACGTTTTCTGTGGCGTATGAGTAACCTCTTTTTTTCTGTTGAACTCGTTTAGCATGCATTTTCCTCGTAGTACTATCCCGTTGGCGGAATATTTTCCACAATCCTGGGGATATGGATACGGAACTTGTTTATTCGCCTGGGGCACCTATATGCAATGCGATTTATTCTGTGAATGTTGTAAGCCAACTGGCTTTGGTGGTTACCCTTGCCAAGGTTTCGTAAGGGAGTTTTCGAATATGGAGATTGAGTTTTGGAATGTTGAAAAGTTTTGGATTCTGCGATTGACAGTAAGTCCATTCGAGTACTTTCACGAGCCAAACACTAAAAATCTGTCTAACTCGAAAAATTGAGCGAAACTCTCTCAGAAAGCTGAAAATATACTCCAAAGTACGTGGATACAGTTCGAGCTACTTTGAGCCACTTACATCTTTGAAATCTAATGCATATCACGAATAAATTTATAACTTACCTTTTTGCAACATATGCAACGTTCTAGGAGAACATTCGACCACCAATGAATTTTCTTTAGTTTCAGATATTTTATTTTTGTGTACAATTGATTTTTAAAACGGATTTTGAATTTGTTTCCTGTCAATTTTGCGCATTTGACATTTTTATCAGTACTTGCCGGTTGCAATTCTCTGAGCTGGTTCGAGCCAAGAGAGGAACTGCCCGTTGCTCGTTATTTTCCTAATTTTCTCTTTTTCTGTCATTTTTGATGAGTACGTGTGTAGACTTTGTGCGATTGCGATCGATTTATATCGATTGCTTTCGATTCAAACCGCGTACGCGAACGAACCTAGTATCAATCGTCTACCCCAGCTATACTCAACCTTTCTTCAATGGGGGCCAATAGCTGTGGTGTCTCGGGCCACAACGCAACATAAATATATTTACTCAGCTGTTAATAAAAACCGTAATTTAAATTTCATGGTTTATTTGTTGTTATAGCTGGTCTACATCAATTGCAGTCGTCAGAAGGGCACAGCTGGCCTGAGGCACAAAATAAGTAGTACTTTGCATTTAGATAGATGGGGTGGAAATTCCGGCTGCTGGGCGGATGTCAGAAACATTTTCAATCAGCGTAGGGGATAAATGTTGCTTGATAGCTAGGCTGGTTCGAACATTTCGATCGGTAATGCTCCGGTTCGGATCAGCATGCCAAGTGCACTGGTAGCTGCTGGCCGTTGATCGTGCTGGGTGGAGAGCCGTGTTTTTTGCGGCCCTTGCTCAGAAAGTAAGAAATTAGGTAAAAAAAGGCCACCCACGCAATATTAAATAAGTCAGACAATGGCGCACTTATCTAACAACGTCACCCACACCGATTTCCAGTTGTCACTGAAGATTTTTCAGTCAGAAAGAATTTACGCAGCATTTCTGCAGCGAATTACCTTAAATATGTGCATCGTCAGAGGGCGCTAGTTAAACTCACGAGTTGTTTTAACTGCTGAAACTTTTTGTGGCCGCCGCCTTCTTTTAAAGGTTACTTTATATTTGTTTTTTATTTATCGGCGCAGTGGCTTAGTGTTTAGTGTTTTGGACTACTAAGCGAGGGGTCTGCGGTTCGAATCCCAAAAAATAACCCTAATTCCAACAAAAGGTTTTTTTCTTTTCACTGCGCCACCTCTCGCGAACGTCTGACAAACATCTGAGTATAACTGTCATGAAAGAGCTTCTCAATCAGCCGCTTGGACTCGGCATAAAATTGTAGATCCCTTCTATTCATTCCAAAAAACAGAAGCAAAAAAAAAAACAATTAATAACTCACACAAAACCAATGGTTGTGAAAAGCTAGGCCTACGGACCTGTTGCGCCATCTATTTATTTATTTTATTATTTTATCCAGGGCTCTCATCGCGTAACTTTTAAGACGATCATCGTCGAAACGATTGTATTAAACGACGAAAGTTTATTATCGCAATCGCATCGTTCGGTCGTGTCGTTCATCGTTTTTATTTTAAACAGTTTGAACATGACTGTAAACAAACTCTGACGCCTAAAAAAACTAAAAATGATTGGAAATTGTTTTTTTTTTTGAATCTGTTTATTTTTCTTCGTTGCCATTGATTGACATGGAATTGGGCATTTAATGCAAAAATAGATCGCTAGGTAGTAGAATCTTTATTGCTAAGGGGCGAATTCTAAAAAAAATCAATGAATGCAATTTTAGGATTGCATTTTTTTTTTTCTGATTGCTTTAAAAATGTATGAAATTCATTTGATATTCCAAAACCATTTTATTTTTGAAGTAAAACTTTTGAAGTAAAACTTCTTTAGGCACGCTTGACTTGGGGGGGTAGGCTGGTGAATGCGTCACTAAAGCGTTACGGAAATTGCGAACGGGAGTTGAGAGGGAGATATAAGTTAGTGAAGATAGAAAGAGAGAGAGAGTTACGTTTACGTTTCGTTTCGTTTCGTATATTAGTGTAGGGGCAAGAGAGAGCAGTGCGTGCACACATTTTCTTTCTCTCTTCCTCTCATAGCCAGTGCATGAAATATATAATATTTTTGAGCTTCGATCTCAGCAAAGCAAAGTAAAGTAGAATTTTCAGCACGCGATTACAACAACTACAACCGAGTCTCGAAGTGTCAAGTAGAGCGTAGTTGTGATGAAAATCCTACTTTACTTTGCTTTGCTGAGATCGAAGTTCAAAAAAACACGGCTAATATAGATGGAGCTAAAGAATTTTTACTTCAGTCGTGTGGTCCAAAGCACATTTTTATTTTTTGCAAAGAGTGCGTTCTTTTACTATTTGGATGAGAGCGGGTCGCCTCCAAAGAGAACGTAAGTATGTGTCTTCCTTTAATTATTTTTTTATTTTTTTTATGAAAAAATGCACCAAAAACGTTGAAACGATTGTAAAATAGCAATCTTTCAATCGCAATCGTTCAATCGTCTGTATTTGACAGTTCAATGAGTTATACGAAGCATAAGTGAATCGTCCAAAACGACGTCGTCAGACGATCGTCGTCTTACGCGATGAGAGCCCTGGCACAACTCTGTGTTTACTAATAGCAGTTGTTTATCCAGTTTATCCGTAGAGTGTTTGAATGTTGTTTTTGCTGGTCTGATGAAGTATTGACTGCATTTCGGGTTATGGGCTCTGGCTTTGCTGTTTATATCTCCTAGCGAACCTCTTGTATGCAGTTCTTTGCGTCGTGTAACTGGTTCTCAGTTAGCAAAATGTGTTCGGCTTCTTATCCTATGACCAGTGCCGGCTCCAGCCAAACTAGCGCCCTGTGCAAGATTTGCAGGAAGCCCCTCTTTTTTACCCGACTGGGCACAGGGAGGGTTATGTGTTTCGCGCGTATCCTATGTACGTTCCTACGGGATGCCCTGTAGCCTAAACGGCTTGACCGATTTTGAAGAGTGAGGTGTCATAATTTTCGTGCTCTTCCCCGGAGTGTCATAGGCTAAAAAGATAAAAATAAAAAAGGTAATTTAAAAAAAACAAAAAACCCGACTGATTGTAAAAAAAACAACATATATTTGTTAGACTGTGTAGGTATATCTCCGATTGTCAATTAGGTATAGGTACTTAAATGCGTCTTGTTCATATATTTTTAATTCTTTTTTTTTTTACAGTCAGTCGGGTTTTTTGGTTTTTTAAATTAACTTTTTTTCATCTTTGCACTCATGCATAAGTCTTTTCCACATCACCCAGGAGGTAGAATTTCCATGCGTTTTTTTCTATTGAGGTATTTTTTTTTTTGAGATTTTTGAACAGGATTCTTTTGTTAAATGTAAGTGGATGTGCAAGAAATATACCTACACGAACAGGGTGGAATAATTTGAGATTATGTAGGTAAGAATTGAACTTGCATAGGTCTAGTCGGACTTTTTAATTTTGCAATATTTTGAGTTAGATTCTTCTTGAGGTTGCAACATTGCAAGTGACGGGAGTTAATGTGCAAGATATAATTCAGCACAGGTGTGATGGGTGTTGTTATTTTGGGCTTTTTGTTTAAAATGCAAATGGCAGTATTTTTTCGCGCAAGCTAAATTAATGTTTTCTTTCCTAGCAATGCGCCCCCAGAACTTGGCGCCCTGTGAATTTGCACATCTTGCACATATGGTTGGTCCGGCCCTGCCTATGACTGGCTCTACATGGAGATCCAGCAACAGCGGAAAATGCTGAATAAACACAACACGGTCTGGAAGACAGTGGCAACCTGGCCAGTTGCGCTTGGCTTTTTTTCATTAAACCTTCGGATATCGTTTCGATTTGCAAAACTCTTCGGTCACTTTCAGCTGGGAGACGACTACAGTTTGGTCGGTATTTTCCCCTCATTATAACACTTCCGTCGCTATCGTGGTCTTCCGCTGTAGCGTTTCACATGTGTAAGTTCATCACAATTGCACGCGATCTTCCTCTGGGATAGCTTGGTGGACCTTTGGTCAAATCAGCTACCTATCTGATGGCGTCGCGATATTGCGACTACTGTTTCTTGGTTTCTGTGGTCAGTGGAGAGTTTCTTACTTAGGCGCTTTCTGTAGACGCCCCATGTGATCTAAGTTGAACCATTTCTTCGTGTGGTTCGTACCTTCTTTTTATTGACAGACGTTCCAGTGTATTTTCCCTTCCGATTTTAACATTTATCGCTCCAAAAACGTTTTCCATTTTTCGAGACTGAAAATCCCCTCAAAAAGAGGAACATTTCAAAACTCCCAACACCATGAAAGAAAATCTCGACTTAACAATCGCACTGTAAGGTTATCGACCCACTTGGGAATCTACTTATTTCACAAAGTATGCGTAACATAAAAATGTTATTTCGCCTGTGTGTGCCAAGTCCCAATCACGTATTCCAATTCAAGCGGATAAGCGTCTAATGCTCTTTGATATTCTTAAGCCACAGCCAAATAAAAGAGCAAAGCCTTCCGAACCAATGCACCGTGTTATTTAAATTGGAAACGGAACGTCGTCCTGGTCCCTTTTCTAGCCGTGAAAACCCACAGAGGCAGAAAATTCAAATTCAATTCTCTCCTTCGATCGAAATAGACCGATGGAAGGCGAAATTCTTCTCATATCCTAGCGTGGGGAAAGGAATTTTATGCAAATCCCGAATCCCGATTCCCGTGGCCGATATCATAGCTGAAGACAAACAAGAAATATTTTGTGACTACGCGTATGTCCTCGCTGCGCACATGGCGGGGAGTGCACATAAGAAACGAAAATATTTTCTTTTCTTTAAAAATAACTGTCAACCCGTTCGAAATTGATTTAAGCCCAGCCGCGTCAAGTTAACTGACACTTATTTATGTTTTTCAATACACGTGTGGGTGTCCTTGCGAAACGTGACTTAACCCGCTTGTGGTATACTTATTGCACATAAAAACCGATGTGCGAGGACGGGATTTGCTTGAATGTATGACTTGGGGATTGTGCTACGAGAATGCTCTTCGTTGACTTTGAACTTTGTCTGTCTGCTGGACTGAACCCGTAGGCCAAATCTATGCTGACATTCTGGCAGATTTATTTGCGAAATTTTTGTACAGTAAAAAGGAGAAGCGTCCATGCGTCGGGCTTGCTGAGAATGTTTTCAAAAATAGCTGAAGGTAATTAATCCGGTTCAGGGAATGAACGAGTTTTATTTTTCATTTTGTCCTTGAATGCGCTTGCAAATGTTTTGGAAAGTTCCTACCTTTTCAATGGGAAAGTTCAATAAAAATCCTCTGGCCCGATGGTGCGTGAAATCATATTGAAAACGAAAACGAACAAAAATGTTTTTTTCCCAAGGAAAAACCGATAATTTGTAAATGTGCCCCTCAGGTGGGCGTATTCCAATGGCGGAGCAATGTTGTTCACATAATCGAATCAGACGCCAATGAAATGTGAAACAATTTTCTGTAAGTGAAGTGGAAAATATGTCCAATGGAAAAACGCAGACGATACGAGTACAATGTTCAAGGATTACCGCTCGGTAATTGAACAAACAACGGATTGAAAGATTATTCATGCAAAAAGGAAAGAAGGATTCAGGGGGGTTCAAGTTGTTGTTTCTACATGAGTCCGCGAGAAACTGAGTGGCACCTGCGTGCAAAACAAATATCAGTACTTTGTATAATGATAACAGCAGGCGACGGTCTGGAAATATGTCAGGATGCCAAGTTGCCTTTACCATCGATCACCTACTCAAAGGTCGAACACTGAAAAGTGATACCATCTGTCAGACTCATCTGACATCTGCTTGAAAGAATTGGAGAAGACATCTGACCACCCCGTTGTTCATTTTTGATCCGTTGGTACATCTCAACATGACGCCAGCGCCACCTTCGAAGAGGTAACTGCAACCACTGAATGCATTACTGTCCAAAGCAAAGACAGCGAGGAGAGAGAGTATCGGTTCCGCGAAATAAAGCCTCAGGAAATAAGATCCAGAATAAAAATGTTAAAGACCAGAAAAATGCACATACAAAACAGTAACAAAAATTTACTAAATTTTATGGTGTAATATCATTTTTTGGGGCCTTATTTATTTTTTTCAATTGGGTTTTAAGAACTAAACCCAACATAATTTTTGGGGACCAATTTCATTTTTATTTAAAAAATAGCACATGGCTGGAAAAAATTGAGTAACAGAAAAGTTGAAGTTTTTCAGCGCTGATGGTTCCCAACATGTGGCGAGTGATAGAATAGCTGAACAAATCGAGCGATTTATTTAAATTGTAAGCCTCACGTTGAAAACCATTAGGGACTAACAGAATAGCTGAAAAATTTGTGCGATTTTCAACGCGAGGCTTACATTTTACATTAACTTACTCGTAAGTGAGTACTTTAATAATAACTGAAAAAAAACGAGCGCTGAAAACATATTTCTATTTTAAAAATAAAGCATAATTTCGTTCTGAAAATTTATCGCAATTTTGGGCCCTTATTTAATTTTTAATTTTGTGGCCCTTATTCGATTTTTACTTTTGGGGTCCTTATTTGATTTTTACTTTCGGGGCCTTATTTCCTGGGGTCTTATTTTGCGGAGCCGAGAGTATCTAACCAAGGATCCCAAGTGGTTTCACATTCCCTAAATATCTCGTATTCATTCGGCCTTACCAATGATCAACTTTAGTCTGGCAGCTTACTTTAGCTTGTTCACTTTGTCTTTAGCTTTACTTTAGCTTACAGACTCTTTATTAATAAAAAAATATAGTTGCCAAAATATCGCTAACTGCAGGCTCAAATGTTTATGTCGAGAAAGCCATGTTTATCTCGGGCATTAGCTAAGTAAATCCTCCCTTAATATCATTTTGAGGTGGAGTGTTGCCCAACCATCCAAAATGACTGTGTTGAATTTCGTAATAGGAGCGGATTTAAATACCCAGGGCCTTACCAATAACCATTTTTAGTTTCGACTCTAAATTTGAGTGGTTTACAGTGGCTTTATTTTCCATACAAATTTCGCAGTTGTGAGCTTTCGTAAATTGAAAGTCGAGACTAAAATTTGTTACTAGTACGGCGCCCAGTGTTTAGCCTGAGCGTTTTTAATCATGTATATATATTAATTTTAATAAAATTGTAAATGTTTTCTGATTTTATTCGTTGGAATACAACAATGCAAGTGGTTTTTAAGTCTAGCAAACTCAAATTTGTCCAAATGTATGCACAAAATAGAAAAATATTGCATTTTTGGTTTATTTCTAAAAAAATATATTTCTGTGCATATATTTCTTTCTTTCAACGCACTTTTGAATGAATGAAATGGCTAATGTTTTTCACTGCTTTTTATTGTTTAACCACTAGTGTTTGCTTTTTGATTGGTTGTCATTTCCAATAGTTTGCAAACATCAAATGGATGCTTACTAAAAAATAAATTGGATGAGTTTGGGATCTTTCCAAGACTTTCTTGAGATTCGTCGCAAAGAGAACAAAAATTCTGTTGACTTAAGTTTGGAGGGCTCATGCCTGCATACCTTCTTTTTGCAACAATTCTCAGTAACTCGACTCGGGTAGATATTTGGCTGCAAAAAACCCCCTATCAAACTCTTTGAAAAAGGATTTCGCTCGCCGAGAATGAAAACCTCTAATAGAAAATGATTGGTGCGAAAAGGTTGACTTCCCAGAAAATATAGATATAAAAGTTGTCAGCATTTAGCAAAATACACGCAAAATAACAAATTTAGGAACTTCTGGATGAATAAAAGGTAGTTTGTGTGAGTTCATAAAGGAGAAAACATGACAGCTTTCGTGTAGAAAAATGTGCGCCACAGTTTATACTTTTCTACAAGAATTCTAAATTTTGGCGGTTTCTAAGTTTCTCGAATTGAGTAGTAACTACGAGTGAAAGCTCTACAATTTTTAAAAGATCAAATTGTATTTATTTTCAAACTTCTGTTTAGTTTAGCAAGCACTGTTTCGTTGGTTGGCAAATTGAAATTCAAAGACAGAAGCGATAGGTTTTTTTAAACGCTTATGGCTTTCTTCGTGAGATTTCAACTTATTCTGAAAAGAATTCGCAGGCTATTATTTTTATTATCAACTATATTCACTTGTTAACGATTCAATTGTGATCAGACCACCAATAAGATTTGCATCATCAGCCTATGAATAAATCAAAGCATTCTTATAAAATGTATTCCGTTTTTTGAATAATTTGAAAGAGATCTTATTACGACATAAATGAACCCATAAAAGAATCGTGAAGTATTGGAAAACAAAGGAAAGTATCGAAAATTGTGTCCGATCGCAAGGTAGGGCATTACTGATTTGCATATGACATTTGACATTTGACAGATCAGCGGATTTTGTCCATTTGTAAGTTATCTGTTGGGCAAATTTAATTGCAATTTATGTCTATTTTTTTTTAAGGAATAAAAATCTCGTTATGAAATAAACTATTGACATTGTTTTCCACGAAAACAGGTTATGGAATTTGAATTTAGCCATAACAACAAATGTAATAGATTCTAAAAAAGTTGTCGCACTAGGAAATGTGGAGGTCTATTTGTTTATCGGTACCGTTTTAGTAATGCTGTACATTTTTACTAAAACTGGCAGCCAACTAATCGTCGACATTGGTAGTTGATTATTAGTAAGTCTGATTATCAAAACCGCAACGTTGTCTAGTTTCGTTTTATTTTTTAATCAGATCGATTTTCGAATTACACGACAAATGCAGTTAATTATAATTTAGTTAGTAATTTAGTTATCTCCACAAAATTACATGCAATTGCAACTGTATGAGGGATATAATTGGCTCCAAAATCAGGATATTTCCCATGTTGGTTTGTTGTTCTCTTGTTCGCCTATTGATTCAGTAGTTTTAAAGCTATTACTTACTATATGGAATGGAATCGGCCTTGGCATAGTTGCAGTACAGGTCGAACAGCGCGACTTATACCCCCTTCAAATGAATTTTTTATTAAACCGCATTAATTGCCAGGGTTGGTGCAGAAAATGCTGCCGGGCATTATTCGGTTAATTATTAATCACACAATTACACTCGCAATGTAATCCCGTATACTGCCTGACGAAGGGCATTGTGGTTGCGTTTAATGTTTTCGTGGTGGATGGCGATGTCATTTATATTTTTATTTTTAATAAGGACAAAGTAAATGTGCAGCTACCAGAGCTTTTCCCTTGCTCTAAGAGACAACAGCGAGTATTTTTCACGTTCCTTGACACATGTATAGATTGATATTCGCGTAATCCATGAGGGTTAAAACGAACGAAAGATTTCTGTTTCTTGAAGGGATTTTCTCCTGCATTGGGCGCCGGATAAACTGCATAATAATCTCGAAAATGTGACAAAGGAATGTGCTCGCACCTGTCAGTGTTCTTTTTAGCTTAAAACATTTTACAAAGCATTGGCTCCTTTAAGTATTATTTGAGTAATGACAAGCTGAAGACAGTTAAGTCTTTGGTCAAAAAACACACCAAAATGTAGGCGTGGCCATGAACGACGCAACCCATAGGCTTCTCGGAGTCCTTAGAAACATTTAACGAAAGGAATTTCACGGAAATCTGTTCAGTAGTAATCGGGTCAACCGATTGCAGAAATAAGATCCCCTGATATGTATCAATAAACTGAATGGCTGATTGATAAGCATTTCTAGCATGACCTGACCAGCCTTACTTACTTCTGGGATCGACCAGGGCCTCAACCAATACGCCTCTCCAGTTAGCGCGCTAACTGCCTCCAGTAAGACTTTATTGTGCGGATTCAAAGTTACGACTCCTAATTCATATTTTTATAAATGTATTCTTCTCCTTCTAACCACTGCATCGCCTGTCACCCATACACCCCTTCTCGATGCATGGGGCCTAGTTTTTGGGTAAGATTTCTGAACTGCTGCTGCGGTAACGCCTTCGTGAGAATGTCTGCCTCCTGATTTGTGGTACTCACATAGTGTAAGGTTACTGCTACCTTTTGTCTGATGAAGTGGTGTTTCGATATGTTTGACCCGTTTATTTTCCATATTTGTTGCCATCTTTATGCAGCTCTGCTTGTCTTCCAAAATCGCCGGGGAATCTTGATAACGACTGAGCTGGGATATTGCAAAGCATACGTCTGGTCTTCCCTACAAATATCCACCCTGTTGTCGATTTAAATTGTGAATTAAATACCTTTTGAATTATTCAATTCGCCTTCCACATTCCACTGGAATTCCACAAAGGAGCAGGTTTCACCCTAAACGACATCTCTAAATCTGAATAATTAACCTTTTCCGATTAATTTACGAAATCCTTTAGACAGACATTAAGGTGAATAATTAAATGATAATCGGTCGACTGTCGCCGTATTTCGAATTCAATCCATACTTAATATACCCACGGCTCCATTTAAGCTCCTGACAATTATTCTCCCAAATGGAATGTAGATGAAAAATAATGTCAACGCACGTGTTAAATTGGATGTGGGGCGATTTTGTTTAATACCCCAAAAGGATCAGATATAATACGAGGAGGCGAGGAGATCAATAAATGAAATGAAATGAATTCCTGTTCCTAAGCCCATGTATGTGGGAAATTAAATGAGAATACTTGGAAAATTAATATGAGTGAGAAAAATAATTCGATATCAATGCTTAAAGCGACGACTGCGACTGACTATGTCTATCAAGGAATTGCGCGCAAATTAGTTTTTGGGGCTGTACTATTGCACTGAGTTTGTCAACATATTACATTTAATTATCCAGCAAGTAATTGATATTACTGTCGCAGCCAACGCAGAACATTTATTCTCATTAGTCCGTCCCCTAGGAAGGATTTCCCGACCAAACAGAAGAAGAAACACACCATGGCAAGACATTTAATTGAATTATGTGCACATATCCTTTGGCCCCCCTGTGTGGTGAACGCAAAACTTTCACATCAAGTCCATAATTAATTTATATTCTCATGGTCGACCACGAGCGACCGTAGAAAAGGGTTCTGTTCAAAACAGATTCGAAGGGTCGTCCGTTCTCCGTCGCCATTGGAGTAAACTGGGAACATTTTAAAAACCAATTATATTCTTTTCGTTATAAAACTACTGCGAGAAAACGCTGCTATTATGTTGGATACTGTAATTGAAACAAATTCCCGTAAGGTTTTTTTTTGTTGTTTTGTTGTTTTGTGTACACATCTGTCAAAAAGGTCAATGATTTCTTTTGTTACAACTTCAAACATTCCCAAAGCTGTCAATGGTAATGCGTCGAGAATATTTACCGAATCTATTTTTCGGGACGAACTTACACAAACAAAGAATTCTGAAGTGAAATGTTTCTGCCAGCCACAGGACAAGATTGCAGCTTAAGCCCGCACCCAAAACCAAGAAAACCGAGGCACTCGAAAGATGTGACATTTTCAGAAACCTCGCGTTCATTTTAAAGATCTAATGAAATTAGACATTCGTTTTAAACTGTTTTTTTTTTCTTAGCCGCCAGTTTTTTTTTGCTTGACTACAACCTTTGAAGCTAACGTGCTATAAAAGGAAGCTGAACTACACCCACCGTTTAATTATCTTCGACACGGCTTCGACTCTCGTTTCATTCAAGCATTAATGCTCTTAATAATCTTTAATTACCTACGTTAGTTGATGGCATTTTGTGTACTCTTCGGTTACCAGCAGCAAGTTGACACTTTGCTTTGATCAATAAGCGCTATGAGCCACTTGAATCTCATTGTAATTTGATTTCATCCTGATATTTAGCTATTTTAATGGCGTATCCACATGTTTTGATAATATTTTTGTTCTTATTCATTGCAGAGCTGTTGCCGCCTACCTCCGTGCACTAAACCTATCGCCTAATAATGCTGTCGTCCATGGCAATCTTGCGTGTGTTTATTACGAGCAAGGACTCATCGATTTGGCCATTGACACTTACCGGCGAGCAATCGAATTGCAACCCAACTTCCCAGACGCCTACTGCAATTTGGCAAATGCCCTAAAAGAAAAGGGTCAGGTAAGTGCAAATCTTGAAGGAAATTGTATTGTGGGTTGAAAATGGGACTATTGATGGAAGTTCGTGGCTATGCTTAAGTTATTTTAGAAAAAAAAATGCCTGCCTGGAGATATCTTCCGTGGGAGAGCGAACACATATTTTTATGTTAGTAATTTCATTTCATTCTGCCAGTCATATTTTTCTAAGGTACACTGCGACGAGGAGTTCTTTCCCCAATGCAAATCTAGAATCTAGAAAACACAATCAAAATCGTAGATTACTCAGATGTCTACTAGTTTTTGCAAATGCTTGCCAGCAATCGGTGAACTAATGGACACTGTTTTTAAAGGGCGCTCTGTGTGGCCAAATTAGAACAGTAGGGAGTCAAGTCTTAAAAAAGCTTAGCTCGTTCTGTTTCTCAGGAGGAAAATATGACAACAGATTTCCGATTTGAGGCGAATCAACTGAGCGCCATTCAAGACTCTAAGTTATCTGGAAAATTAATTTTGAGGAAAGGACATACTTTATGTCTGTAGGAGAATCTTTGGAAGATGCTGTAAAATGGAAAGAGCTCTTTCAGATGAAAATGACCTGGTGGAGACAGCGGTAATATTAAACACAATAAAGACAATGAATAAATAAAATTAACTCCCAAAGCTTTACAGATAATATTAACTTAACTTACAGATAATATTAACTTAAAGCTAGATATTCGCATCCTATTCCCGAGCAGAGTGGTAGTCCAAAAGTACCTATCGATAAAGACCTAGGGACTACAATCTACGCAGATAGCTAAAAAAGGGAGACATGTGTGGAAGCAGGTTTTATACGACGGAACTGCAAGAGCAGCTGCATCACAAGTTGGAACCCTGGCAATAGAAAACGGTGCAAGAAAAACTTACAAGACAGTCACCTTTCTCCGTCGCATATTATCTCCGTTGATAGTCAAGCTTTAGCAATAAAAAAAGCTAATATAACCTAGTCAAGGATAGGAAAGGTCGTGACGAACTGATCACCAAAAGGTCAAACTCTGCTGGGTTTTCGGACATAGAAATATAGTATATAACGAAAAGGCTGATGATTTGGCAGGATATGGGTTGGAAATTAACATTGACGAAGCGGACACAACCATACTGCCATCGATTGGAGAATGCTGAAGCATAATTGAGGGAATGATAGAGAAAGAGACCAACTTGTCCAGGCTGTCTGGAGAGGACTGTCTACTTTCTTACCGAAATAATATATTTTTTGCACTAAATCGATCCGCATCACAGTTGGAAGACCGAAGACCCTCCGTCGTTAGAGTCAGGGGCCCAACCCATCGCACGTGTTCGACTGACAGGTTGATAGAATACACAGCAGCTTATGGAAGATGACCTATAAGCAGCGAGCGTGCCGAATGCCACGGACAAAGTAGTTTTACTTTGTAGTTTTCACCCGTTGACACTTCGCACAATATGACAGAAAGCACGTCCACTGGTGGAAATATTGAGAGATTGAGGGAAACTGCCATCGTCACTGTATGCGACGGAATCTATCGGACTGCTCGTTCGGTCTCATACCTCAATATTGACGGAAGAAGCAACGGATTCTATGGCCTGCGCCGTTCATGCTCACTATAAATGGAGGATAAAGTCCAACGATTTATGCAGAAGAAAGTATGTACCCTTTCAAATCTACGTGCTTGGCAATCAGAGTTGACAGACTTTCCGATATCAAGTCTTCCACACTTCATTAGCAGCAGCAACTGGTTCTCAAGCCGATTGGAGATGATCAAATTTATAATGTAATTGTGGCGGCCCATACATTTGTAATAATTTTCTTTATGTAATACCAATCATAACTGGAGGATTTGGAAATTGATTAGTTCCTTTAATGTTCAACGAAATGTCTTACAATGTTTTCACCACACAACTCAAACGATTTGAGTTGCTTTTCACATTTTCCATGTTTCCTGACCCATTTTTCAAATCCCCACTGCAAGTATATCAAATTTGAATCACTTGGCTCGAAAAGTATGCGAATGGAGCTATGTCCAGACGGGAATGGGTATTTAGAAAGCAGACATAATGAGAAAAAAAAACGAGAAGAAATGAAATTCGTCGCTCAATGGGGACTTCCAGTTTAAAAAAGTCACGAAGAAGGTGCTAAAAAACGGCACAGAAAAGAGGATTCCTCCACAAGCCAAAAACTCTTAAACCGGCTCCAAAAAAAAACCCCCCTAAAACGAGTTAATCGTCTCCTTGATTACTTGCTCCAAAAATAAACATATTACCTTCGCCGTACCTAGAACTAGCTTTAGGGTATTGTCCGACTTTAAAGGCAATTACGAAGCACCGTAATTGGCAACTACCTACTCTATTCGTTTTGCGATTGAGGGTCGACAATTTAATTAAAATGTCACAACATCGGTTCGAGATTTTGCAATTTAACTGCCTCCCGGTGAACTGAAATACAATTAGTCACCGCAAAGTCCATGAAGGACTCTACGGAAATTATTTTCTCCGTAGTTTTGCGGTAAATTCATTTATTGCATGTTTTTCCTGCGAAAAAAAAACCTTCGAACAAACCGCCCTCCAGAAATAATGATGTTTTTAATGAATTTCCAAATGACAAAGGACCAAAATAAACAAGCAAAAGGCGCGTACCTCTGTTGGATCGGTGATATAAAAGCCCTTTCATATCACCTTGATGTAAAAATGAGACAAATCCGCTTCCGTTTGAAATAACGTATTAAATGGATAATTTCTAATGCCATCATCCCGGCGTTTTAATTAAATCTGTCTTCGGTTTGATTGAATTCATGTGTGTACCCACACTTGTGAAAACACAAATAAAGTTCACTTAATATTTGTCTGTTGTTGTTATATATCTGGGAAAAAACCCACTATACACAAGCTTAGGAGTTAAAAATGCGACGTCTAAGGAGATGGTGGGCGGAAATAACAAGGACACATCACCAAACGATGTCACTTAATATCACATTTCTCTCTGGTGAGCGGTGTCGTTGCTACACTCATTTGCAGGTGTCCTATCGGAGCTAATTGCAGTCGGATGCAGTTTCCTTAAGAGAGTGGTTAAAAACACAAGCATCCTACAGTTTGCCATTGAAACGGTGAGAGTGTGAGAAGCCCATTAAAGTCGCTCCTCTGTTTTATGTGGCTTAAGTGCTGTAACATTGCTCGTGGTTTTTGTTTTTTAATTCTTTTACGAGCACCCGAAGGGAGAAATAAATTTTAATGACAATGGATGTACGCGTCGTCTGGCGTTAATGCGAAGACATAAAGTGGCACCGCTATGTCATGCATGAGAAAATAAGCCAACTAGGATCTGGAGGGTGGATCATAAATGGAGATATCCGAACCCTTTTCAGTGAACACATAAAAATGGCGTGATATGAATACTAATGGAATATTTTCCAGTGTTGAGGATGGTCGCTGTCGGTCAATAATCAGGATGAAGTTGGATTATTGAATTGATTCCCGACCCCAATTGACTGCAGATGAGATGTTAGCTCAGCAGCTCTTAGAATTGTTATGGGTGTATGGAGAACAAAATTTTTAATCAGATTTTGACAGTGAAGTCGATGTTCGTAAAGGGTTTTACATTACATTACTTCCTAGGAAACCACAGACAATCGCCACAAGCATAAATAAAGCAGTAAGGCGCCTAGATAGTACTCTGGCCACTTCCCCACTTTTCCCTTCACTTATGTGGTATCACAAAGGACCTTCAATAACATGGTCTTAGTGTGTCTTTCTAGGCAGCCATCTTACCAAACCAAAAAACCACACAACGAAATTAAATCTGAAATATGACGCTATAGGCTACGGGAACGCACTTCATCTGTCAATGTCCAAGCACTTCATCTGTCACTTGAGGAACAGAACACTTTGAAGGTATTACTTCCTTGACATACAGGAACTTTCTGATGGCTCTCTGTCTAAAAGCTTTATAAGGAGGAAGCATGAAAACACAAACTCATCAACAGGAACAACGGCAAATCCCCGGCAAGGTCATCACAATGGGTCCATATGGACCTTTGTGGGTATAGCAGGGCTTGCTCTGCTTTACCTGCCTTTAAGCCTTACCTAACATAACCATGTGCCGGTAACTCATTCACAAAAGGGTTACAGTTCCATAGCGATGCATGGGACACCTTATCCCAAGACGAAAGAAAATTAGGAGAAGTCTCTGCAATATGGGGACGAGTTTTAATGAGATTGGGGTTTAACATGTTTGGTTGAGACGAAAAAGTCGCAGCTGGGTGTCTTAGCTTCGCCACATTTTGCGCAAAATTCCAAAATCAGTCGACTCCATTTTTAATATACTGCTGGATTCCACCCAGATGATGCCCATAATTCACGCAAAATTTGAACTTTGGGCCATTTAATAGTACAGTGATGCCAACGGAAAAAAAATAACAATGTGACAGCTGGCAGTTCGGTGTTAGTAAAAATGGAGCGCTAAACGAAAGAACAACGCATTTTCATTGTTGAGTAATATTTTAAAAATAATGAAATTTTGTCAGCTGCAGTCCGCAATTTTCGTGCAAAATGTGGCCGTCATAGTGTTAAGGGTGCACGAAAATAAAAAAGTAGCAAGCTTTATTTTTAAATTTCTGAAACAGACTCTTTATTTCGTTTTATTATGTAAAGATACTTTTGCTGCAAATCACTCTTGAAATTACACTTACGTTTCGGCGTTTTTAGGAGTATCTGGAATAGCTTTAGCGAAAAAAGATTACGTTCACTACTAAACGACTAAACTCACAAAATTATATTTAACTACAAAGTTTCTCTCTCAAAACAAAAGTAACACTAACGCTAAAGCGTTTATCGCGTTGCAAATTAAAATGTAGCTGTAATAACTATAGTAACTTTAGAGCAGTGAGAGTGAGTGAGAGGTTTAGCAATAAGAATCACACAAACGAGGAGTAACAACTGAGAACGTCGCATTACAAAATGACGTCGTCGTTTGTTGGAGTGGCATTATTGCTACTCGTTGCAATGTATGTTATTAGATATTTTTTTTTAATCATCTGTGTGTTGGACCAAAGCGGGACATTTCGCTGTCCCCGCTGAAGGCTGGGGGACAGCGGGTCACACACGCTAAAAGTGGGACCTTATACATAACCCCACCGGTCACCTTATATTTACATAACCCCAATCTGTATACTCTACGAATCAATAAAAAATTTAACCTTTTTAATTAAAAATCTGTATTTTCTGTCAAAATTACATTTTTCCTGAATTATGGGACACCCTTTGAGATAGTTCAGAGGCTGATCATTTTAGAGTTCTCGCACCTTGAACTTGAAATTCCCGGTTACCACGAATGAATCTTTATTCGACGAGGCATTCAAAACGGCGACTGGTTATTTGCAGGAGGTCTCCATTGGGCCCTACCTCTTTTTGAGTCATGGCGTCATCGACCACACGTCGTCTAGTTCGGAATTTGGCAGCTGAAAAAGGTTCATGTTTGCTAGGAAATCAGCTCTCTGCGGACACTTTTCATACGAAAAACACAATTTCAGTGCTTTACTTTGGGCACATGGTCTCGGATAAATCGAACCTTAACCCTGACAGTTGTCACTCATACTGTCATCATCACCGTTCCAATCGTTACACAATCGTTTATTTCTATCGACAACACTTCAATGCGTCTTCTTTCGCCTAGAATATGTAGGCTACAAGCCGATTAAAGTGTTCTTCCCCCTGAAAAAGCAACACAAATATATTTCCTCTTCATAAAAAAGTTCGTTTAGTGCGCATATTTCGAAAAATCTTTCCGAAACCTTACAATTACGCTCCACTATGTGCAGTCACCGGAAACAAACTTCAGACAAAAGTGGCTGGTTATGTATTGATTTTAAAACTCAAATGACATGAGTGGCTAACCCGTTTAGCTTAATTACAAGGCAATTTGAATTTTGCAATTAGATAAAAGTTATTTAAGGCCCAGCACGTTGACGTTCTCTAAAAATAGACACATCAGGTTTGATAATTTATCGTTCGCCCAAAAATAGAAGCGAATAGAAGCGAATAGAAGCGACGCAACTAACGGCCGAAAACCGATGGTAGTAAAGGGTGATTTTTTAAGAGGTTTAGAACTTTTTTTAAAAAAAAAACACAAAAAATTCGAAAAAATGAATGAAATATTTATTTGAATCGATAGTTTGAACCTTGCAATTTAATGTTTAAAGATAATTTCATGCAAATGTTGACCGCGGCTGCGTCTCAGGTAGCCCATCCGCTGAGTCCAATTTTGGCATACTCTTTCACACATATCGGCCGGTATCTCACGAATGAATGCATGGATGTTGGCTTCCAGTGCGTCAATCGAAGCGGGCTTGTCCCTATACACATTAGCCTTGGCATACCCCCACAAAAAATAATCTAATGGTGTCAAATCGATCTAGGCGGCCAATTGACCGGCCCGAAACGTGAAATTAACTGTTCACCAAACTCGCCTCGCAATTGCGCCATTGTTTCGCATGCTGTGTGGCATGTGGCACCGTCTTGTTGAAACCACATATCATGCAAGTCAAGAACTTCCATTTCGGGCAAAAAAAAGTTTGTTATCATCGCTCGGTAGCGTTCACCATTGACAGTAACGCTGCGATTCGCATCATCTTTGAAGAAATATGGCCCAATAATGCCGCCGGCCCATAAACCGCACCAAACAGTGGCTTTTTCGGGATGCATTGGTAGTTGTTGCAATGCTTCTGGCTGATCTTCACTCCAAATGCGGCAATTTTGCTTATTTACGTACCCATTCAACCAAAAATGAGCCTCATCGCTGAACACAATTTTTCGATAAAAAAGCGGATCCTCGGCCAGCTTTCCAAGAGCCCATTCACCAAAAATTCGGCGTTGTGGTAGGTCGGCTGGCTTTAGTTCTTGCACCAGCTGTATCTTAAAAGGCTTTACGCCCAAATCCTTCCGCAAAATTTTCCACGTAGTGCTGTAACAAAGGCCTAACTGCTGGGAACGGCGCCGAATCGACATTTCGCGGTCTTCTGTCACACTAGCTGATACGGCCGCAATATTTTCTTCACTACGCACAGTACGTAAACGTGTTGGTGGTTTAATGTCCAACAAAGTAAATTTGGTGCGAAATTTGGTCACAATCTTCCGAATAGACTGCTCAGAAGGTCGAGAATGCCGATCATAAAATGGAAGCAGCGCGCGATGAACATTTCGAACCGAGCACGAATTTTGATAGTAAAATTCAATAATTTGCAAGCGTTGTTCATTTGTAAGACGATCCATGGTTAAATTGCAAACCAAACTGAAGCTGTTTGACAGTGACACAAGGTACTAAACACACGTCAGCTGTCAAAACCAGTGTTGCCAAAAGCAAACCAGCTAAAAAATCACCCTTTATATAAATGCGTTTGCACATTTTGTATATACCACAGGCTAACGTGAGCTTTATACTAAATGTGTAGTGTAAGGTAATTTCCCAGAGGACCCTGGATGAGGTGATGAGCTATTAGTTTGAGAACTGTCCCGAATGGACGGCAATAATTCCAGTTACTTATCTCTGACAGAGAAGTATTTACGTATAAAGTGAATGAAAGTTTAATGGGGGTGGCTCAGGAGATAACCTGCAGAATTTTTTGAGAAGTATGGTACTTGTTTGACTGTGCGAAAGAGCTCTATTCTCCTCCATTAGGTTCCCAATGCAGGTACGTGCTTTGACTGGTGGCCGTATAATCCTAACATACCCCATGAGTGGATGGCATTCCATCACTTTAGCTTTGACAATGACATCGTATATTAGTTTTCTGGAATGCGATTATGATTTATGACAGAACATGTCTGGCGAACGTCTTACAAGCATTTGAGAGAATAAATGCCTTGGAAAAGCTACTAAATTTAACCGTTTGGATTCGGTATAAAATTGTAATCGTTTGAGTTCCTGAAGAAATCCAATTTCATTTGCATAACAAAAGTTACAACCTAATTCAGTTTTCAATAATAACCATCGGTTCTAAATGCCTGGCCTTGTTTCTTCCGTTTTACTAATCAACCGTTTCACGATATTTTTCCATCCTCATACCGTTATGAACCCCATTCCATTCGATGACAAAAATAAACCCTTAAAGCGGGCTGTAAATGACCGTACAAAAATTGATTCAACTATAAACGACTCACAATTTGTATTTGCGTCATCATCCTAACCGCATCCTTGCTTCGTTTTATTCGTGTATCATTTCATCACCATTTTCGTTTATGGTAAACATAGCCAAACAACGGTGTCTTAATATCAACACACTATGTGCGCTGTTTACCGAGAAAACCAATCGAACCTGTCGCATGTAAAGAGGCGATTTATTTACTTCGATCTTGTGAATGGTATAGCACGTGAAGTAAGACACAAAAGCATGCTTTGAGTAAAATAAAATACCGATATGCAAGGGAGGAGCAGAGGAATGCCGCCAATATCTGTGGCATCGGCAGCGTATGTGTAAGAAGGCGTAAAGGGGACATTTCGGGAACTAAATCGTGCACATAAGTTCATAAATAAACAACAAGACATAGAGAGAGAGAGAGAGAGACGAAACAATGAAGACAAGATGCTGCTTAGTGGATTTGTTTGCGATTTAATGGCTAAGCTCGTAAAATATCCATTGATTCAATGTGCGATTAAAGACGCAATAATTTTATATGGATGTATCGAACTGTAAACGATTGCCGATGCAGAGCCACAGATGTATACTCCAGGATATTAAGCCAAAGCACACATCATAATATATGGAAACGAAAATAGATATTCGTCTTAAACGGAATCATTCGTAAAGGAGGTGGCGAATACAAATGTGTTATTTCTACCCCTCACAGACGGAAAGAAGTTGTTGTTTATCATAAAATATAAGCAACATATTTCCGAAGTCTGTGTGTGCATAGATGGTTGGTGTGTCTCCGAACGTCTGAAAATCTGCTTTGGGACTTTCGCTAGAGGTAGGACAGTTTTCGGTCGATTGAATATGAAACCTTTGACACAGTATAGCCTAATGCACTGGACCAATATATCGACTACCGAACGCCTTGCTCCCTATTCACGATGGCTTTAATTTTATTTATTTCGTGTAGTGGGATAGACAATTCGTGGTTATTCGCTCATTCACTGGAGCTTAAACCTACACTGCTGGGGTCATAAATAAACACCTAACCACAGCACGATGGATACCGCCTATAGGTAGTTCTGTTTATCTATTTCTGTTCAAAGAATGTGTAATTTGTGTTATATTGCATAAAATGCAAAGCACGGTATGCAGTTTACCAACTTGCTTACTTAGGGAGCGGTATAGTCCTGAGTTAACATCAATAATAATCCACATCAGGTAGTGTGGTGTCTGGGTTACTACCTCGAGTTGCGCACCCCGTGTTAATTAAAGTTTTCATCCACTTGCAGTTTTTCACTGAGTTGAATTCGAAGATTGTTCGGGCCGAAGCATAATCGTTCGTTCGCTCTAAACCACCTAACCGTCTTAGACGATTGATCGGCAGTTCTCTGACTATGTAAATGTGGCTGTACAGGTGTTTAAATTCGTTTCTAAGGCCCATTGATTTTCAAACCCAAAATCTCCATTTAGTTCATGTTCATGGTCCTCAAGGGAATATGAAAAGCGACAGATAACAACGTTTTGAGTGAATTAAAGTCGAATTACTGCTAAGAAACAGTAATCATTTGCAATATGTTTACTTCTTCTGTGTCCAGCTCTGACCGAAATTAAAGCGTCCGATGTAATGATCTGTAACACAGACAATAGAATGTTCCATCAATATTAACAATATTCCCTTGTTCTCCTTCCTAATGGCAGTTTTCTTTTCTTTTCGTTTCGTTTCCTCTATTAGGTGAAAGAAGCAGAAGAATGCTACAACACCGCCCTTCGCCTCTGTCCCAGTCATGCGGATTCTCTGAACAATCTAGCCAACATCAAACGCGAACAAGGTTACATCGAAGAAGCCACCCGTCTGTATCTGAAGGCACTCGAAGTGTTCCCAGAATTTGCTGCTGCACATTCCAACTTGGCATCAGTACTACAGCAACAGGGTAAACTTAACGAGGCTCTCATGCATTACAAGGAAGCGATTCGCATTCAGCCAACATTCGCCGACGCCTATTCAAATATGGGTAATACCTTGAAGGAGTTACAGGATGTCGCCGGGGCACTTCAATGCTACACCCGGGCCATACAAATAAATCCGGCCTTCGCCGACGCACACAGCAACTTGGCGAGCATTCACAAGGACTCTGGCAATATCCCGGACGCCATTCAATCGTATCGAACGGCGCTTAAACTGAAGCCCGACTTTCCCGATGCCTACTGCAATCTGGCACATTGCCTACAGATTGTATGCGACTGGACAGACTATGAGGCGCGCATGAAAAAATTGGTCAGCATTGTGGCCGAACAATTGGAAAAGAATCGCCTTCCATCGGTGCATCCACATCATTCGATGTTGTATCCGTTAACGCATGAATTCCGTCGAGCTATTGCTGCCAGACATGCGAATCTGTGCCTTGAAAAGGTGCACGTGCTACACAAGCCGCCGTATAAATTCTCCAGAGAGGTGCATGGTCGCCTAAAGGTTGGCTACGTGAGCAGTGACTTTGGCAATCATCCAACATCGCATTTAATGCAATCGGTTCCCGGCTTGCACGATAGGACGCGCGTAGAGATCTTCTGCTATGCCCTTAGTCCAGATGACGGCACAACATTCCGCGGAAAGATCTTAAGCGAATCCGAGCATTTTATAGATTTGTCACAGGTGGCTTGCAATGGCAAGGCTGCCGATCGCATATTCGCCGATGGTATTCACATTTTGGTCAACATGAACGGCTATACCAAAGGTGCACGCAATGAGATCTTTGCTCTGCGTCCAGCTCCAGTGCAGGTGATGTGGTTGGGCTATCCGGGCACTAGTGGTGCCTCGTTCATGGACTACATCATTACCGACTCGGTGACCAGCCCAATGAAGCTGGCCGGTCAGTACAGTGAAAAATTGGCCTATATGCCGTACACTTATTTCATTGGTGACCACAAGCAGATGTTCCCCCACTTAAAGGAGCGACTGATTGTGAGCGATTTGCAAGCCGGATCTGGGGCCAGAGTAGCTGACAATGTTGCCGTAATTAATGCAACTGATTTGTCTCCCTTGGTTGAGAATACTGACATCAAGGAGATCCGCGAAGTGATTAACTCGCAGAAGCCAATGGAGATTTCGCTCAAAGTAGCTGAACTACCAAACACCACACAGATCGCGTCGATGATTGCCCAAGGACAGGTACAGACTTCGCTGAATGGAGTCGTTGTGCAGAATGGTTTGGCCACCACACAGACAAATAACAAGGCAGCAACCGGCGAGGAGGTACCCCAGAATATTGTCATAACTACCAGACGCCAGTACTTCCTACCCGATGATGCCATTGTATACTGCAACTTTAATCAGTTGTACAAGATCGATCCGTTGACACTCCAGTCGTGGGTGTTCGTGCTGAAGCATGTGCCAAACTCAGTGCTGTGGCTGTTGCGTTTCCCAGCAGTGGGCGAGCAGAACATCAAAAAAACCGTCGAGGACTTGGGTAAGTGAACATGTTTTGAATTCATACAGTGCTCCTTGTGAGGTCTTTGGTTTGTCCTATCTTGGCTTCTTAAACATATCAACCGAGCGTATGGTCGGACGTCAAACTAAATACCTAAGCCCCTTGAATCTACCCAACTCTATTCTTGTTAACTATACTTGCTTAAATTTTTTTCCGTCTATACAATGCTTATCCATCGTACCTTTGTAGGAGTTTCTTCCGAGCGAGTCATTTTCTCAAACGTAGCGGCTAAGGAAGAACACGTTCGACGCGGCCAATTGGCTGATGTTTGTCTTGACACACCACTTTGCAATGGACACACTACATCCATGGATGTCCTCTGGACGGGAACACCGGTCGTGACACTTCCAGGCGAAACACTGGCTTCAAGGTATGTATACGCACGAGAATCACCGTCCCCGTTATTAACTCATTCTTCTTTACAGAGTGGCTGCTTCACAACTGGCAACTCTCGGTTGTCCCGAGTTAATTGCTCGCACACGTCAAGAATATCAAGAGATTGCGGTCCGTCTAGGCACTGATCGTGAATATCTCAAGGCAATGCGTGCCAAAGTGTGGAAGGCGCGTGTGGAGAGTCCGTTGTTCGATTGCTCGCAGTATGCGAAAGGTTTAGAAATGCTCTTCTCACGGATGTGGGAACGTTTTTCAATGGGCGAAGAAGCCGATCACATCGCCGCCGTCGATAACAAATAAAGTGGAACAAACTTTTCAAACAAAATAATATTGTTAGCTATTCACGACCTCCCGTTCGACTATCATCATCGTCATTGTCATCATAATCCCGTATCGTATTGAATCATATTTTATGGCTACACTATGAAAGAATAGAGTTATCCACTTGATCACAACTAGTTTTAATTTTTAGATCTGATCTGGAACTCAAGTCGTTTAATGAAATTATTATTATTTTTGTTTATCCTGAAATACGGACAGCCCAATACAATTTACATTTTTAATCAATTTTGAATAGTTTAAGGATTCTATTTAGATTATAGTTTTAACTGCTGCTCCTCCATCTTAGTTTGTTAACGCATTGCTGACTTTTGACCTCTATCCCCACTCACAATGGAAGTTACATTTTAACAAGACGATTTGAAAAGTTTTTCTTTGAGTATTGTATGCTTGCTTTATTTTCTTAAATAAAGAAAACCATCTTTTTCATTTTAAACAAATTTTAGCAACTTATCGCGTTTTGTAAATAGACACGGTTTTTATTTGTAACTTTTTTTCTTAGCATTGTGGAGAGATTTCTTATGAAATGCATAATATGATTGCAAAGACACTGCAAACAATGTACTTTCCCAACACAAACGAAGCTATATAAGTTTAAGATTTAACAGAGATTTTAATTGAATTGTTTAGTTAAATATAATTTTAATTCTTAATTTTTATTAGATTCTTTGCAAATTTGTGCGTTTGTTTCAAAGTATAACGTTGAAAATAAAGAAAATTGTAAACGGATATGAGTGACAATTATATTTATTAAAAATATACATAACATATATATTGTAAATGTTAATTTGATGAAATGAAAACAGACAACAACAAAAAGAAAAAAGAAAAGAAAAAAATATACACTATACAGAAAAGAGGAATACAATGTGTTTTTTTTTTTTATATACAGTTTTGTACGAGAGTTTCGAACTAAAGAACATCCTTCAGTTAAAAGAACCACAAACAACCTATAATAGACCGTCGGAAGACCACGTGCTCCCACCCAATTCCCACGGCACTTTTTGAAAATAAAATCTCTTAAATTTCTTATCTGTCTAACATGCAGCAGCAAAAAATCTTATTTCGTTTTTTTCATTCGGACAGAAAAGGTTTTTTTCCGATGCAGAGCAGTTTTCCTGCTCTCGAAATCAGCTGGCTGTCAGATTTCATGTTCCAATGGCCGCAAAAAAACGTCAGCGTTTTTCAGAGTCAGAGCAATTTTGCGAATCTCGATTTTAAAGGAGTTTTTTTTAAACATTTGAAGTTGAAGTGCGTAATTATTTACGTTCTTTGACAACGAGTCTGTGAGAAATAGAGAAAAATTTGCATTGGATATCAACATAAAGGATTTTTAAAAACACAAATTAAAACTACAGAACAGCTGACTTAAATCGCGCACCAACACAATTGAAAAAAGAGTGATTTCATTTCATGTTTCATTGGGCACAAAAATTCTGTAACCTGAGTGCAAAATCTTAGAATTCCAATGGAAATCGACATAAGTGGCGTGAGATGTATTAAAGAAAAAATGGAATGAACTGTCAATGGGAGAACGTGCAAGTGAATACATCCGGTTAATATTTTACTTCAACCATGGCACACATCCTATCCCACATACTAACACTGAAAGCAGACTTCGGTGGAATTAAATTGACTAGAGATCGCTCAGTGGTAGAAATTCTACCATTATATTGACCTGGCTTATACACAACACATTCGAAAACAAGCTGCAGACAGCATTGCATCTCTGCACTATCTTCCCAACAAAAAAAAATCAAGCGAATATGTTGAGGTTAAGGCAGTGAAAGTGGTTCTTAGCTATTTCCCTTCACCTATTTATTGATTAGATTTTACATATGAAACAAAACAAAATTCCGTCACGTGCTCGTTCGGACTACGCGATTTGACCCCAGCTCTTAATTTGTCTGAGCTGACAACAGTCGATTAAAGGGTTTTTGTAGTTCGTGTCTAACTTGTAAACTCACACACTATGAAATGTTTCATTTTAATTAAATCCATGTATATATTTTAGGAGCTTGGCAATGAGGGGTGAAACAAAAACACCTCTACCACAAGGATGACCGCCGCAGAATTCTGAAAAGTCGCAAGAAAAAGGCCAAATGAGAAAAAAAAGGTGTCATTTCTGAAGTTATTCTGCAAATTTCAAACTTTAGCACGATGTTAAACAAACATTGGCTCGATAAACACCATAATAGTACTGTGATAGGCGACTGCATTACATGTTAAGGGATTTTATTTGGAAATAACTGCATTTGAAAAATTTGCGAAGTGTCTTTGGCCAAAAAGGGCCAAAAAAGCAAAAAGTTGTGGCAGGCTCTCGAAAAAAGTGCCAAATCGCAACTTTAGTCGCACAACGGTCACGCACCAAAGTCCCACACAAACACCGTTTGGCTAAGATTCGATTGAAAATTTTTCGTGAAATACCAGGCACCCAGAAAAAGTAGCAGATACCATACATACATTTTCATACTCATACATTTTCCAGCCATCTGTGAACTCCAAAGCGCACGTTCACTCTTATTCATTGCATGTTTATAGGAGTGTTGCCACTAAGTGAATACATTTACCTAGTAATTGACATTGGATAGTGTCTACGCTAAATGTGTTCTAGCAGTGAAAGCAGCCAGTGAGTACAATTCTACTCGGATGGGCGAATTTGTACGTAACCTACGCTGGGTTGCTGGGCGCCTAGTATTTAACGAATAATTTTCCATCGAATTGCAGCCAATTTTGTACGGCGTTTGGGTGTGGTGGAACAACGTTCGAAAGCGGAATGAAATGTACTTACTGCTGTGGGATTTAGAATTCCGAATGTGTTAATATTATATTTTTCATTTCGAAATTGTAATAGAGTACTAACAGTAAAAGTACCTAAAAAGCGAAACGGCAGCAATTTCGAATAGGATTGAGTTTCGTTACGCACCTGGTGTTTGGTCAAAGCTCTCTATTTTCAACCGAGACAATTTTATATCGGATATATCCGAATTGTTATGGTATTTCTTCTATTGATATGCTTACTTGTACACTTTAAAGGTACAGGTGCAAACTATTAGTTTAACTGAAAGTCGCGTGATACGAGCCAGTTCGATTTAAGAAGGTCTTACAATTGGGTTTTCTTCTTTTACTTCCTTTCTGTCCTAAACGATAAGATTGAACCTTTTCTTAAAGCTAGGTATACGGCATTTCAAGGTTTTGGGGAAAAAACCCATAGTTCGAAGAAAAATGCAGTAATTTGTTAAAAGAGCTACGAGTACGAAAACACTCTTAGATCTTGTTCGGTAGGACATATTTGTAATTTCCCAGCTACTTAACCTGTTCGTCAACACGTCCGTAAGAAGATTACTTCCCACTCACTGTCAGTTTCGGCATTTTTCGCAGTTCTTTAAGAACAACTACAAATATGAACGACGTTTTAACTTCCGCAACCGAATTACAAATTCTTTATTTTATTAAATTGTATATATACAAAAACAATGATTTTTCTTTAATATCGACCACCTACGTACGCTAGAGTAAAAGGGGAAAAACATAACAATTTCTTATAGATTCCGCTCAATATTTCAGCATATTTGTATTTTTCGTTAATTTTTTTGTTTTCCTATTAAAAACGCACGCACACGAATGAAATGTGTGCACTATGGAATTATTGAAAAAACACCGTAAAGATCTAAAAAAAATCAAAAGTACACTCGTGATGAATGAATTTTGATGAATTTTACAGTAATTTTTGAAAAAGAAAGCAACGAAAACAAAACTAGTGTGTGAGACGATAAGAATTGAGTTTTACAATAAATGAGCAAAAGTTTTATACAATAGAAGAGTTCGAATGAGAGAACTATACACGTTCAATGCAAATATAGTAACTTTTTCACGATTTGTATTTTTGTTTGTATTTCTGTATTATTCTTTATTTGTTTTTCTGTTAGTATAATACTTGGTGGAACGATTCATTACTACCGTTTAAATAGTATGCAACAATAAATTCATTATCAATAAACTAAGGTTATTCTAAACATGTTTTTTTTTATTTTTTATTTATTTTTTTTATTAACGTTGGGATTTGTATTATATGCTTTATGTATTTCTAATTAAGGCCAATTTCGTAATAATCGTATTAATTTAATGTTTCTCATTTTATTTAATAGATTGGCTAAATCGAATGCTAAGTTTAAAATGTTTTCTTTTGTTTTTGTTTTAAGTATTAACCGAAATACTAGAAATCGTAGGAATCCAAATGAAATTGTGTAGTATTTTATATTTTATTGACTTGGCACGCTAAATTAATACTAGAGTTGATCTAAGATAACAACAAATACGTGCATAAAAATAGAGACCTTCGGTCCAACGGAAATTATTAAGGCCCTACCTACATTTCCGAAATGAAAAGGTTTTTTTCTCTTTTGTTTCGGTTAAGAAAACAGATATCGTTGGTATATTCAATAAGTCGCAGGAGAGTTCATTTGAATACATTATGTCCTTAAGCTATGTGGATGAAAACTGAGTGTGGCAGCAGGTCTACTTTGAGGAAGTCAACTCGAAACATGACGACTTGAGGGAATATACTGACGATATGTGTAGTGTATGTTGTGAATAAATGGTATTGGTTGTACTACAATAGCAAGGTTTTGTATAAAATATAATTTACATATTTATTTACTATTCTGTTTGTTTTGTTTCAATTGCTTCACAACTTTTGTATTGTTTTCTTTATTATATTTCTTTGTTCGGTAGATATACTCGTAGACAAATATACGCCGCTTGTAAATATATATATATGTTTCTGTGTTTTTAGCTCCCCTTTTGTATCGTATTCAGTTAATTGAATCAGCATTATTTCTACTCAATTTTCTTTCAAACCAATCCCTGAGTGTTATTGGTAATTGATCATCAGAATTTTCGTTTGTGATTTCAATGGTTTTATTTACATGTAAGCAATTGAAGGGAAGAATCAAATTTGGTTTTTGGGAAAATATGTTCATTAAGTGGGGAGGGGAAACATCAAACGTGTTCGATTGTTAACTTTTTACGATGTAAGGTAATTATAAGGTTGTTTTTGTTTTCATTTTTTTATCAATTCGTTTTGTTTGATCCGCATTAGCTATAACAATTTATTTTTATTTTTCTTTATATAACAATTTAGTTAAGTATGTATGTACTTTCTACCATCATAAGAATGATTTATCACCTACATATTGGTATTCACGGTTCCTAGAAGCATTTACTTGTTAAATAAGTATATAAGTAAGTTTAAGGTTTGAATGAATAAATAAAAAAAAAGTGGTTTAGTAATATGTTTAGAAAATGATAATTTTAATTCACAAAAATAAGTACGAAATATAAAAGGTTTAACTTAAAAAATAATAATCCTTTCGGATGTTCATATTGAAGTAAGTGCTCTGGCCTATGTGGGTGTCTGCACTGGGGTAAAGTAATGTAGTCCATTTGTCTGAGAGGGGGGGAAAGTGAAATGTTCGAATTAAAGTTCAGAGAAAATTGTTCATTTGTTGGTACTTACAGCCATATCGTACTCGGTGATGTATGCGGGAATTTCTAGTTGGTCTTTGGAAATAGCAGAGTACAGGTGTTCAACACCAGGCAATGAGTGAACTTTAGCTTTGATTGCGGGAGCCATAAATGTTGTGAACCACCACGTCATCATCTGGAAGAGAAAGATGAATTGTTATTCTTTTTTTGTTGGAAAAAATATCTCGTTATTAGTGCTGAAATTCGGAAGCAGCGTTTAAGTAGTGTGAATGATGCACACAAATATTACGCGAAGGTATTTGATAGACTCAATGGTGAGAAGAAATTACCAGTACAGTTTTGTCAGGAATTAAACAAAGTCTTGACTGAGTAGGTGTAAAGTAGGATTTAGGAAATATTATTCTACTATTGATAACTTTTATCCTTAAAGGGTTCGCCTTATTATAGCCATGCACTCTTACACTTTGTCAGCTATATGGACTGGAAAATAACTTTCCGTGAATTTTGAGACGGTCTGTTGAGCAAAACAAGCATACCATGTTTGTTTTCTCTAAATAATTGATTTGCATTCTTTTATGGGGGTATGTCTTTAAAATCGAGAAGAAAAATTAAAAGGTCGCCACTGTATGCAGGCGTTATATGAAGTTTTTATTGCAGAAGACATTCATGTTATGTCGGGATTTATACACTGCGTGCTTTGTTGTACGACACTTCTTACTTAATTTTGGGCACGCATAGCGCATTCAGATTTTTGTCGGTCCGTGCCTTGATTGGAAAATAAAGCAAATGCAGAAAAATACAAAAGAAAGCCAAAAGAGAATACAAGGGGCAAACTGAAATAGAAGCCTGTGCGTAACGTGCTGCCATGCTAATGGGGCTGCCTAATGCACATCGAAGTTCATCTACCATTTGTTCTTTGATTGCCTTAAGCGTTGACATTTTTGCGGTGTCAGCGTAAGCTTCTCCTTATATTTACTATGGCTTTAATTGCCAATGCCCTTCTTATTGATTCCGTACCATAACCAACAAATTTTGTCTGCGTTCGATGATTAATACTGAATGCGAGTATATTTTGATACCAATTATTAAAATCAATGGCAAAGCACGCAGAACTACACCATTTTTACGTTTAAATATATTGGGACAGAAGCGGCAAAATTGGATTTAGTTGTGAACTAAAGCAAAATTAAGTGCAACAACACACTGCTGACAAACCTGACAAAACGTCACAGACATACAGCTATACCCATGAGGTATTTAAAAAAAAACTTGGCGATGATAGTGACTGAACGGCACTAGGCACCAAGTAGATTCCCTTCTTTAAGTGACAGGATCTATAATCTAAGTGTATCGTAGACAGACACCCTACCTACCTAAATACCTCCTCGTACATATGAAAAGAATCAATTTGAAGAATTTTCCATGCTCTATTTCCGTTAACTGCTAATGTGCCAACAAAAAGAACCTAGAAAAACTACCCAACTACAACAATACACAAGACAGGTAGCAGAATATAAATGCCTCATTAAAAATGAATTTCAAAAAAAATGAATTTCCAACATTTCGATGACGTGGGTTTCGGCATTTCATAAGTATTTGTAGAGCGTACTTTAACTTCTTTCTAATATTAGAAACTTATAAATAAAACACCTTGGTAAATAGTCGATTGAATATAGAGTGTAGTCCTTTACAAGACGTTCAATTGAAAGACGTAGGAAGGTGCTGAATAAACGTATGTACATTAAAAATTGATTCGGTCACAAGAAAACAATTACCAAGAAAACTAGTGTCTGACTGTCTGATTTATGGGACGAGTATTATCGATGTAACAATGAAACTGAACACCAAGGCCAAGATGTTCTTACTTCTGAATTCTAACTTGGCGATATATATGTCTTCGAAATGGGATACATGTGAACACTCTTAAAGACGACTGGCCATCACACTTGACTACCGAGAGGATTAGCTATTGTTAAACTCTGTTTCCTATGAGTCAGACTTGTTTCATCATGCGGAACCAAACATATTGTGGCGTGATAGGACTCATTTATAAGGAGCTGGTCACCAGAGGTTTCACAATGGTAATATTAATCCGCAATAGGCGGACTTTCGAGACTCAAAATCGCTTAAACTCTTGCGTTTGAATTGAATTTTGTCAGCGTGGCTATTCCACTTGTTCTTTAAAATTCATTTGAAGTTTCCCAGACACATTTTCATGTCCGGCAGCAGTGCGTCCGGCTGATCCGTGAAGAACGACCAGTAAGAGTATCGTTTGTTTTGACGAATATGGCAATTCAACCCCTACTTGATGCCTCCTGATTGCATTGTCGATGATCTTATTTATTCGTTCGAGAATGAAGTTGCTGGGTTCTAGAAAATATTCCTCAAAAGCGATTTGCCAGCGCTTAGCAGTTAACGTATAACGCTTTGGGTAGCTATATAGATCAGATATGATATAGATTTCCAAGCGACATCCAGCCGTACGAATACAAATTATACTCAAATATGAACGGACCCTAACGATAAAGAGTCTTCGTTTAAGTGAAAAGGGACCTTAGCCGATTTGGAGCATGCAACTGAATGCATTTTTCACGAAGACCACTATTAACGCAGAAATACGAAGACAGTTCATTGAATACAATAAGTTATCGATAGAGCCAAACAAAATTACTATGCTTACCTTGGTCCAGAACGTTGGGTGCACAATATAGAATGCCTTCAAATTCTTTTTGTATCTAAAACAAAACAAACATCAATTCGACTTGTACTCATACGAGAATAAAATAATCCAACTCACTTATATGGCAGTACACTGTATACCTCACGTAGCCAATGCAGTGAGGGATAATTGTTTGTCGAAGTTAATGTGTGGAAGTACGCTATTACATAATCACTTTTAACAATTGGATCCAGAAGTTTAATCAGGTACAGCAGTGCCTTTGAAAATTAAGAAATATAAAAAAATTAATGCGTCTCAACTCATGGGAAATTCAAATGAAATACCTTTTCTAAATCAATATCTTGCGCTGGGAACCATTTACCACAAAATACAATCACAGGTCTGCCTAGCCGATCGACACCGCTTTGGTAAAGGCATCCGATTCCCGAAACTTCATTTAAGTCCTCGACTTGCGCTCGGCGCAGTAATCTTTCATATCTGTAAATAAGAGAATAATGGATGTATTTTAGTGGCGATAAAAATATATAAATTAGGAGTTGACGGGTTTGAAAAAAAAAACACCAAAGCATGCGTGACAGAAGACAGAATTAGATCTGGATCGGTTAAACAACCAATTTGAATTAACCACTGGCAACTAAATGCGCCAAATGCGGTTTGTATTTGTTTTCTTACGACAGTGTGTCCTTTTGTCACTCTTATTGTCCCTTGTCATTGACGACATATTTCAGTCCCTGGCAAATCAAGGGATAGATGCCATAGGAAATGCGTACGACGTTGCAATCTTTGTTAGTGGTAAATTCGAAAACACGGTTTCAGGGAAATCATTGAATTCTCACGGGTAGCCAAGTACATGGGAATCATCCTTGACACTTTCACGGAACCAGGAAATGAGCCTGCGATAAAAGTTGCGTCCTTGGACATCGGATGATATACTGGCTATACTCGGTCGTAGGTAGAGCAGCGACCGCCTGGTCTGTTTGACAATGGCTAACAAAGTCAGCGCAGTCAAAAAGTTAGAAAGGGTCCAACGTATAGCCAGAAACTCGGGCTGTCTACGCTCCACCTCGACTATAGCACTGAATGTCATCGCGGGTCTAACACCTATTCAAACAGGCATTCAACTTTGACCCCTATTCCTACCATGGAGGTCATCTGTCTTTGCCTGACGCTACGAAGCCAGAAAGCCACCAAGCTAGTTATTCAGCCAGCCAGCTAGAATAAATCTTCTAACACACGTGGCAAAACTAAATTTGGCTTTTCATACAGCCCAGCAGCTCCCAAAGCTCTGGACTCATCGGTCATAAAATCGGGGCCATCTACGAATTTGCTAAGAAAAACATTGCCATTCTTCACTGGATTCCAGCCCACTTTGCTGGCAACGAAACAGCTGACTGCCTGACTAATGTCGGCGCATGAATACATTTCAGGAACTTAGCCATCCATTGCAGGTTGACATTTAAATCGTTTTTATTTACGGTCAATGCCAAAAGTGATTTAATCACTTAAAATCTTAAATTAGAATCGAATTAAGCTGATCATTCGGTTTGCATACTTTTAGGGAATTGTGGTGAGCTCTATTGTGACACCGTCCTCTGAAAAACAAATTCAATCGCCCCTTCCTGAAGCCAACTAAAATATAGGACACACACGAGTATATAGCGGATGTCACACATGTTCGAAAATGCATTTCATTTCTGAACACACCAGACAGTACATGAGGTATTCCAAAAATAAAACCCCAATGCCGCCCGATAACAGCTAAAAATGAATGGGAACAGCATGTTCCTGTGTCCTTAGTGCATGTACGAACATATTTGAAGAGGAGGCACCCGCTCCGTGTCTAGAAACTTCAATAGATTTTGATTTTAATTAAAACGCCAGCAGCGTACAATTCAATCTATTGCAAATCTTTGTCTACTTGCCAAATGTAGGGCATGCCTTGAAGGACCTTCACTAGCACTTCACATGTTCGTCATACGTGCCGTGAATGGTATTCGATGGAAAGTTCACAACAAAACACACGCATAAATGATGTTTTGAATCGATAGCAAACGAGGTCCTATCCCACATTACGCAAGGAATCATATGGACGCCATTATGGTTAATAATTATACTGGGACTAAAGTGACCAAAATAATGCCAATACGGTTTCTTTGTCGTCTTTAATTTGAGTCCCCTTGGCTGTCATATCACAAGGTTGCTGATTAATGAAAGAGATAGACAGCGACGGCGGAACACTTATTGCTTGATATCAATCACATAAAGCGGTTTTTGTTGTGTGACATTTTTAGAAGACTGACAAGGTATTAGTGCGGATTGCCATACAATCAGAATGTGACAGGTTAATTTTGAATTCACAATAAGAGAAATACTAACAATAAGGGATCACGTATACAATGGCCACCACAATCAAGTGAAAGTAGTAAATGTTTTCGTTTTAATGACACGACCAAATGAACTGGTACATTTAAAACTAGCAGTCATAATATGGCATGTCGTTGTGTGTACATTATAGTTTGGCAATGTTTTATGACGAAAAAGGTGAAATGCAATTTGTAACGAAACTGGTGTGTCCAAGTTGAATCGCAACAACCTTCAAAAGACGCTACGTACATTTTAAAACGTCCCTCCCATTCTGCAGGTACATCTTCCTTAATACAAAGAACCGGAAACTGCCTTTAGGGCACAAGTTGACGTTTAGCTATTCCGTTGTCATCACTTCAATTCCAAACAAGGTCAGTTGATGTGTGATGTGTAGTTTGAGAGAACAGCAGTTTATATTTCCAAAAGTACTACAACTTACAACAATTTAAGAGCAGAACTAGCACCTTTCCGCATATTTGTCATGCGCTGATGAAACATTTTAAATTGTTCGCCTTTCCCGAGAGAGAAAACTTTGGAATTATTTCTAACATTTGAGTTCTGACAGTGAATTTTCTTCCCGATCTTTTGGAAAGACTTGTGCTTTTTCTCTGTCAGGAAGTGAGTCCAGCAAAGTACCGTCAATTAAAAAAGCGCTAACTGAGCGATGATTAAATATATAGACGGCGCAAACATGTCCTATAGCACAATAAAATTATATGCCTGAATTGTCAGACGTTCGCGATAGGTGGTGCCCAGAGCTGTAGCCTTTGTTTTTCTAGGCGTTCAACTCGAAATCCCCCGCTCAGTAGTCCAGCACACTAACCACAAATTCAAAGGTCATGTCACGAATGCGGCGAGGTATTAGTTTTCACTCGAAGAGTGACAAATGCATCTCTGAATGCCTTCATGAAATGCAATTCTACTCTGAATGTATTCATGAACTGCATTTAGAGGGGCATTTGTTCTATTTGTCATCCGTGTTCCAACCAAAGACGTGGTTAGTGTGTGAAACTACTCAGCGACAGATAGCAAACTCGGCATCACTTAGTCATTAGGCGTTTTTCTTTTTTAGTTTAGAGCTGAGCTCTGAACTGAGCTCGAGCATTACGAGCGCGCTCTGAAGCGAGCGTGCTCAGATTGTTCTGAGGTATTTATGATACACACTTGAGCATATAGCTGTCATTTGTTGTAAATATATGTATAAATTGAATATTTATTAATATTTATTTATTAAATTGGTTAACCATTAGTTCCACAACAACAATGTTCATCCGCCATTTCAACTATTTTGTTTATCCTGTTTTTTCTGTCAAATGCGACTGGAAGTGTGTAATCAGTTTTTCAATCAGTCAATTTATCCTGAGCTCATGATCGCGCTCTGATCGTGCTCTGTACGAAAAAAGAAACACAAATTCTGAGCTCTGATGTATCTGAGTTAAAAAAGAAACACGAACTTTTTGTTCAGGTTGTGCTCTGAACTAAAAAATAAAAACGCCTATTAATAAAAGATGGCCAACTTTTCAAAGCTGCTGTGAAAAAAACACATTACAAGATGCAAATATAAGTGAAACAAAGTACGGCTATTCGCACTTCAAGCGAAAAACGAAGAACGCATCTTGCCTTGAACTGTCAATTTTAACCTCAAATTAAGAGGTAGTTGGACCAAGTCCAACTTCTCTCCTATACCCTTATAGAGTTTGCCACTGATGATTCAGAGTTGGTGGCGGAAGAATGAGTTATGGTGGTGCCTTCTTTCAACTGCAGTACTTGCAGTACAAAGAAAGGACTTGAAAGTTGAAAGTGATAGTCACCCCTACCGAGGCATCCGTTCGGATCTGAATTTTCTCCGAGAAATTCCACTCGAGATAATCCGTTCCGAAACAATTTTCGAAAAAACTCTCCCATGACATGTAGCGCACCCTGTCGCATTGCGTGGAACCGCGTTACACCACTTACTTTTGACAACTACATGGCGCATTTTTTACGTGTGCTCTCCGACAACTAATTGCTGCGGAAAGTTTTTATATGAAATGAACGCGTTTATATGCTTCATTTACTTTGTTCCGAAATGGATACTTCGAACGCATTTTGAGTTCGATCAGACTTGACTTTCGTATCGGAATTTGTTTCCGAACACATTTTTTCCAAAATGGAAATCTAAATAAATGTATATCTTATAGCAATGCATTTTCGTAAAAACGGTCCCGAACTCTGAGCACACAAGCTCTGTATTTGAAATTTGAAACAAACCCTCCCGACAACCACTGGATTCACATGCACAAAAGGAGAAAATCGCTAAACCTTCTTCTTTGATTCAAAATAATGACAAAAAAAAATGGCTTCCTCTGACAACTGCCAGCGATTGTGTCATTAGCGATAAATACTCGCCAACCACAACCAGTACTCTCAGTAGACAAACATTGAACCATTTAGCACAATTATTACAATCAGTCAGGGTCAGCAACATGTCATTCCAAGGGCGTGCACATATTATGTAGTGCGACAAGACGGGTACCTATTCCATGACAAACATTCGAGGTCACATTCCGAACTTTATATAGCTCAACAAGCAATCAACTTAACTTGTAAGAAATCAGGAAATTCAAGTCTCATCTAAAAAAACCGACAGACAACTTTTGCAAAGTTAATCGCAGCCGTATTGGTAAACATACCACGAAAACGTGTCACGGTAAATAGTACTAAACCTACAATTTCTTTTTTTTTTATCTCGTCGTTTTATTGCTTTGTTTGTTTACATTTAGATGGGGACGTTCGAACGAATTGATTTCGCATTTGCTGAAAAAACGCTTCACTGGCATCACACGCCGATGGTATCGTTGCAATTACCATTTCCATTCTAAACAAATTAATGGATCTACGACCGTGCACCTGTGACTTTTCTCAAACGCTCCTTAGGATCCCCTTTGAAGATCCATACAGTTGATAATTAAATTATTACATTCAAATGAGCACACAAACAAGTTCTATTGTTGACGTTCGAGCTTGTGACACATCGGGGCTGATCTGATTTTTATTTTTTTATTTTTTGCTTATTGCCAGTTGTCATAACAAGAGCTAAAACCTATTTACATATTCAGCGATAAATTGTGTCACGTACTAAATAACACTGATGCGGTGGTATATCATTTCTGACGTGTTCTCGAAAAGAGATTAAACATCTTCGTCTTCGGTTATCTGTGGGATGAAATTTAATACATGAACGAATAAATATGTAACAAGCGAACATGTGGTGCAATGCGATTTGTGCTGATTGTTTGGCGTTTTTTCTTTTTTTGTTTTTGTTCAAGTAGCTATAGCTAGCAGCCCAGGTGATAAATCAAAAAATGTACGACACCATTTTGAGCACCGAGTAAACAGGTGAAGATGACAGTGTTTGTTTTGCGGGGAAACATCCCTTTAATTAGATTAGAGAATTTGTCGGGGTTAGAATGTAAGCCGAACATGTGGGCAGCTGGTGCGTCGTAATGAATCGATTGCACAAATAATGACTCATAATTGTATGAGGATGAGAAACGAAAACGACTGCGCCTTAAAAAAGAAATATCTAGAGGAGTGTCTCCGGGCGAAAGCACTCTCTGTAATGAATAGTTTACGAGTCTTCAGACAGCAATTTCCATTGGAAAATAGACGAGACGGTGCTATGAATCGGGAACTAAAGGACACTGTAATCATACGTTATGCGGTTAAATACGAGTAAGCTATTTGCTGTCAGGCAGTATCTGCGTAGGGGGTTGTTGATTCCTTGGCTTGTGGTATTCCGATTATATAGATTATAGGGAATTTTGTCCAGTGCAAATGGATTTTATTGAAACACAAATTAAATTTTTTTTTTTAATAGTTGTATACATTTTGAACAAAATAGGTTTACATGGGTGATTTCCCAGACTTTGAAGACAGTTTCCTTTTTTTTAACACCAAGGGCAATATTTTCCCACTTAATTCGAAAAAAAGTGAAATTTACATTTATTTTCATTTAAAAAAATATAAAAAAAAAATACGTCGTTTTTATTAACAAGCTTTACATAAACATATTACATGAAAACATAAATAATATACAAGGATTAGTTAAGTGAATCATATTTAGTTTCCTTTTCTATTAGACGAAAGTTCTGTTCCTTTGCTTTAAATTTTACGAATTTTTACTAACTCTTACAAATTTTAACTAACTCTTACGAATTTTTACTAACGCTTACAAATTTTTACTAACTACTACGAATTTTTACTAACGCTTACAAATTTTACTAACTACTACGAATTTTTACTCAATGCTGTTCGTTAACTTTTGTAAAAAAGGCGAAAGCGAGGGTCAAGCTTAAAAAATAAAATCGAAACTCCCTGCGAAACTTAAATTGCTTAAAAATAAAATTAGAACATTTCAACCAAATTTAAATGTTTACTCAGAATGAAATGTTCGTACTAAAGAAACAGGCCATCGAACGTCTACGAAAGAATTTTTTGTGTATCCGCATGCATTCACTTGTCTTGACATTTCTGGTTTGTTCCTTTACTTTTGTAGTAAGAATGGAAAAGACTGTCAAAATGGCAGTGCTGGGGATAAATTCTCTCTCAGAGAAAGAGAGACTCTCTCTCAGAAAAAAAATTAGGGAACGCTTTTGTAGTAAAAAAAAATAAATAAATACATTGTTGGCGCAACAGGTTGACCCTAGGCCTAGCTTCTCACAACTATTCTTCTTGTGTACGTTTTTCATTTTTCGGACGAATATACGCCGAGTCCAAGCGGCCATTTGTGAAAGCTTTTTCATGACAGTTGTACTCTCTGATGTTTGTCAGACGTTCGCGAGAGGTGGCGTAGTGGAATTCGGTTTTTTTTTCTCGGGATTCGAACCAGAGACCCCTCGCTTAGTACTCCAACACACTAACCACTAAGCCGACGCTTTTTGAAAATTGAAAGATATGTAGGTACATAATTCCAAGGTTCAAAAAGTGGTACGAAAAGTCGTTAAAATGTCTGATAAGCTTGAAGAATTTTCTAATTTATAAATGTGTATAAAGTTGATTCATTTAGCGATGAAAGTGATTCGGAATTAATCGAACTTCTTTTTGATGAATCAGGGTATGTGCAAGAGTTTGTACTGATTGAACTTGAAGCATTTGAGAAGAGGAGAAAGCGACACTCTGAGACACTCTCTTGAAAATAACGTGGATTGTCCCTTCTTACAGCGAGGAAGAATTTCTCGCCGATTTGGAAAAGAATCTTAAGGAGAACATTCAATTTAAATTTGTCGCCTGTTGATACCATTTTAATACGAAGGGAATAGGCACGCGTATGCCAAATAGGAGAGCAAATTTCAAATCATCTGTCAATACTCGTAGTCAGGTGACTGACAGTATTTCAAGAATTTTTTTGAGTAAAACATCGTAAGATTCTCACTGGAGGGGTAATATTTATCTTGCTCTCTCGCTGACGCCCTCTTTTACTACGAATTTTTAAAGGAGTGGAGTTCCCCACAATCTGGGATCACTGTTTGGTTATCTAGATTGCCCAGCTAATCACAAATCACCGGCGGAACGCGTTCTTCTGGATGAATGCAACGTGAATTTGGTTAAATTTGATTTGAAAATACAAGGACAAAGTGGACCCATACTGCTGGGAACAGCGTTCCCTCCCTTGTCGTTAGCCAGAGTTCTCATTGGGGTCGAAAATTGTACTCAAATGGGTCTGAATGTAGTACGCAATAATATACCTAAAACGGCTTTATGGTATTTTTCAATTAGAATCGGAAATTTACAAAATTCACTTTAAGGTATACTATACATTTTCAAAATTTTTGTTTCATTTGAACATACATTTTTTATTCGTTAAAAAAAACACAAAAGCTTATTTTAATTCAACATAAATTATTTTAGTTCAATTATATATCGAAATTTAAAAATAAATTACAAGTTATGTAGTTCAATATATATAAAAATAAACGAGGTGTATCCTGCGAGAGAATTTCAATTGCACGTTCCAATTGAAGTTTTTGTATTTCAAGGGCCGGTCTGTTCACAGCTTGTTAGATCCGTGCTTAGGTTACCATAGATTTAGATTAAGCCATCATTTTAAATCTGTGATCGAGTTTGTTGAACGATTTTTGACTTCGGTCACCAAACCATAGCTTTGCGACAAATCGTTCCACTTTTTTAGTTTATTTGTGAATTCATTGATTGACCGCATCTATAGTTACATTTTTTTGTTTTCCGGGTTCGTTTCATTTTGATAAGTAATTTGTTAGGGTATTTTATTAGAATCGGTTAGTTAGATTACAAAATTTGTTTAGCACAAGAATGTCATAATCAAATGATGCAGGCGTTTTTTTAAAAACTGAAGAATAAAATCTTCTTGGTGTGAGACAATAAGCAGTTTTTTTTTTAAAACAAAACCGAATTAAAGCCGCAACCAACAAAATTTTACAAATGGATCATCTCAATTTATTCAACGACCGTGACATTTTCTCATTCTTTCAATATTTGCTCCAATGAGTGCGTTATATTTGAGAGCTGTCATCGGCTAAAAATGTTGAAAATAATCTTACTTCAACCCTCGCATCCATTATTGTGTTGGGGACCGTTACTGTTATTCAATGCGTGTACCATATTCCACACATCTGTCAGTTTAAAACGTCTACGAAACTGACGAGACAGATTTTATTAGTTCAGTTCACTACATCTTGAGTTATATGACTGATGACGTTTATTGTATTATTTCTATTTTTAGCAGCAACTTCAAAATTAATACCTACGCAGTCTTTCAAACAACTTGAGCAAACAAAATTGCAGAAAATCGTTGGTTAACTCGTATTAACCGCGCAAAATCGGCTGGTTATCGATTTCTCCGGTTCAGTATTTTGCTGAACAAACACATTCGATGATTACCAGCTGAAATAACCGACGATTAAAGATAATCAAGATTGAGCAAGCCGGCAGTTAGTCTGTTGTTAGAAAATTTTTTGGAAAAATAAGAAATGAGTTGTTGATATGAATTTGCAAAAAGTTTGCAAAAATGTACTCAAAAACTAGAAAGCCCTACTATTGTAGCACGGGAGGGAACGCTGGCTGGGGAACGACGACACTGATACGCCTCAAATCAGGATTTAAGCCATAGGCAGTATTGATTCGTCTTCGGCCTACTGGACACATCTCAACGAGAACTTAGTAAAATTGTAAGGGGTGTCCAAACGCCTATGACCAAAAAAGCCGACGGAAAAACCATTTCCACAAATTACATATAAACATCAAATCGGTCAATAACTCTTTCGTCAGTGTGTCCGATTGTTTGAAGATTCGAAAACGCATTACGTTAAGAGTACTACAAAGAGTTAACAGCCTTTTTAGCAAACATCGTCATTCTGGACAAGCTCTAAGTGGAGGGCACAAGAATGGGGCCGAGAGAGCCCCATGGACACTGGATGAAAAATAATGCAGGGCATCATAAAACGACTGGCGGCAGCTGCGATCTGTTAGCCGATCGGCAACATCGATACGTAAAAGTGGACTCCATATCCATATATCGGACGACGTCAACAAACTGAACAAAGTTTTGCAGCTTTTGAGGGCAAAGGAAAGGATGAACCCAGAGCTATTAAGCCACTGCCATTTAAAAGTGCGTCTCAGAGACGTTAAGTACAGCATTACTGATGGTGACGTTCGTCTGATGTGGTCAGTGACTATTGCTGTATCCTCAGAAAAGAAGCAAAACGATTCCATCCAGGACCAAAGAATGACAGACTTTTAAGAGAACTGCGACTACCGGAGAAAGGAGTCAGTAGAAGTTAAGCAGACGTTCGTGCAGCCAGAAAAATTTTTCATAAAATAAGGTCTGCCTCATATGAAACTGTAAAAATATTACGACTTGCAATAAAGGAGCAAAGAAAGAAGAAACTTGAGAGACTGACAAAATTTGCAAACGGATGCTTTAGACTAGGAAACAAGAGAGTAAAATTTGGAGTTGGGGTTTGCTGCAGTTGGTACTGACTTCCTACCACAGGTGGCGCTCGCGCAGATTTCGTAGAGAGAATATCAGTCATAATCTCTGTTCAAAACCAACAAAAACAAACAAAGGCGCTCGTCCAATATAGACTTTGATCTAATTTCTGAGAATGCATTCCAAATATCGCACAGCGTCCCTACTTTATTCACATACCAGAGATAACCTCACCAGTAGCATGAGATAGCCGGTTCAAGACCATAAACATACCGAGGAGGGGCTCAAGAATAAAAAAAACTTTCCTCCTAGTTACTGCTATAAGAAAGAACACTTTGGTGATTTTTATGACAGATTTGCCGAGATATTTTACAGTCGCCCGAAAGCAATTTGAAAAGAATTCTGCCGTTTTCCATTTTCTGAGTAAAAGTTACACAGTCTTTAGAGCTTAGAAAGATGAAATTTACAAAATTTGGTACGCCTTTTCTTATCTTCCCTGGCGTGGAATGCGTTGAATTAATGCCGGCATGGGGGCCTAGATCTAGCTTCCTGTTTTTTTTTTTTTTTTCTTGGAACGTACGCATACAGAAAAGAAAGTCTGACACTTTTAGAGCTTTTCCACAGAAACTACTGCAAACTTGATGCAAAATGAAATGAAGTCTATGTCAGTTTTCGTGTCACAAACTAACCTTGTGCCCAATTTAACTGCGATCGGTTGAGACCTTAAGGTGTCCAAGCAGGACAAACAAACCAAATCGAGCCGAAGATGCGATTGAGAAAGTCTATTTGTTGACTAGTTTTCGATCAGCTGGCGCCGTCATCTTGGGAAAGTGACACACCAAAATGAGCCCAAATTAAATTACCAGAAGAAGAGGCCTCTAAAATAACACCGCACTTGCCATTCATAATAAATAATATTTAGGATACCCCCAAGCACTAAACGCCAAGGGCAGCTAGAAGAAGTGGAAGTATTTTCGACAGCTACATGTGAAAAAAATGCATTCATGTTTCAAATTGAATTCATGTCATCTTTGTTCAAAGCGGTAGCCTTAAGTTTGTAAAGCAAGAAAGATTATTAAAGTCGGGATCAGTTGCCGGCGTAGGTAATTGAAAATAAAACCCCTTATGCAATTAAAGGTTTACATGCTGCCATCACAAAATGAAGCCCTAAACATTTTCATGCCATTCTAGTCGGATCCGAAAATCGCTTACCCACTTAATGGTGATGTAGACCAAATGACGCACATCGCAACTTAAGAGGAAAATCCAATCCGAAAAACGAACTGGAAAGGGATGCAAGAAGTCACATACCCAAGTTCTATCCATCATGATTTATGAAACTTGTACTTGGGCATGACGCAACATTCCATACAAAAAGTTGTCGCACAGATCAAATATGATATCATAAACTATGACTTGATGCAAAGTGAATTAAAAGGGAAACTAGAGCGAGCTCTTTGTGCACTCATTGGTCGCAGAAGTGACTGAAAAACTTTCCGCACACAGCTGCCTTATCAATGTGCATCGAAGAGCAAATTTGAGATGGCAAACAATCAATATAGACACTCGAGTGGACACTTCCACTGGCTCTAATATTGACTACAAGCAAACACAATAAGTCCACAGAATTATCATAGAACAACCAATGAACATCCAGATTCAATTAGATTCAAAGTTTTCCCATTAGCTGCAATTATAGTACACGAATTATGAATGAATGAATGAGCACAATGAAAAAAAAAAAAGAAAAGTGTATTTCTATTTGGAACCGAATATATTAAGCAATTTAATTATACGAAAAAATCACGAGCTGTAGGAGAAAAACAGAGATGAATTTAAATTTTTAATTCGGCAACGAAAGTATTACGTAGAATATAAGTTTTATTAGAGCTTTCAGTAAAACAGAAGATAAATAAAGTTAAAGGGAAAGGATTTAAAGGTTCACATTTACATAAGAGAATTTTTCTTGTTTAGCTAAATAATAAATTATATAAAGCGATGACACACACCGAACTGATTTCATCGTATTTTCGCAAGTAAAGGGTCCTTTCAACTTGATATATGACATCACTTTTGAGTAACACACCCGATTTGACACTGACACAACAAGGACACACGACGGCAAAACGACGGCGGCGGCGTATCCTTACACGGGTAGCACTCCACCGTTGAATGACGCATCGTACAGTAAATATACTTTAATGTCATTCATTGTCATTCAATGAGCGGAATTATTTTCGGAATCGATGGGAGGTCCTCCACAAATGAACGTCACTCTTAATTTCTCTAATTCGTTTCGGCCTACCCCTCGCCGCTTGGTATTACCCGATGACGACGACGACAACGACGACGACGACGACGACATAATTGCTACACACTATAAACAAACCTCTCTTCAGGTGTCTCGATGTGCTCTTCCTGTAGGCCACCATCGGTACTCCCACTGCCCGATTCGGGTGTTGCTGGTGGGATAGGACCCAAATCGATAGACGTCATTCCTTCCACCATCGCCATCCTTGTGTGTTACGTGCGATGAATGTATCCTAGTGCGAGCGCCAACCCAAATTTCACACAAATTATACCCGAAGAGGTATTCTTTTTCTTTACTTATCGGTTACGAGAGACGGTATAAGGAATTTTTATAATTTTTTATTTGCTGTATCTAATTATGTATCACACTTTTCGTTGTACAAAGAACTTATTAATATACTCGATGTTTTTTTCTTCTATTTTACATGATACGCCCGAATCTAGGGATGATTATAAATCTAAATAAAAAATCAAACAAATGTCGAGCCCGGTGCGTAGAAGCTTGTTTGTAGAAGCTTGTTCTATTATTCCACGTCTCTGTGAAACTAAATTTAAACTTATTCGCAACACAAAGATGAAGAAGAAATTCGTTTATTTTTTTTTTATTGTTTTATTATTGACCGCTTCTTAGTTTTCGTATTCGGCGAGAGGCAAACTTCACCGAACTCGTCGTGTTGAAGTGAACATCTGAACTGAATCGAATTGCCGTCTAATTGTTAGTAGCACCCTCAAGTCTCAACCTCATCAGCAGAAGCAGCAGCACGATGCTTTTTCTCTTTTTCGTGTATTTTGCTTGAGTGTGCGAACAACTACTCATACCAGCAGTACCACGCGAGGGATGAAGTTTGTTTATCGTTTGCGTTGTTGCATATTTATTAAAAGCATTTGAAGATCTTATCTAAGAAATTTTCGGATTTTTATTTTCTTTCGAATTTCATGCTGAAGGCAACTTCTACCCGCATTGTGAAAAGAATCAGTCATTCCTGCTTATGCTCATCGAACTTTTTCGCGCTCAGAGAGAGAGTTTGCCTTTAGTACGCATACTCTGTAGCTGTACATAAGACAGAATAGGAGTTAAAGGGCGCGACAGTGTCGCACGTACTTGCTCATAGGAGGAGTTTTCGAACAAACTGAGTTGAATCATTTTTAATTTAAAAATCAGCTTCTTCGAATTTGCTAAAGTGAACTTTACGCGCTTTGATTGAGTCGTTTATTTGGTGCAGTGAGAGCAATTGCCACTTTTTTCACTCGATTATTTGTGTTAATTTTTGTTTCTTTTCAGTAACTTTACTTTTTATCCCGAAAATTAGCAAAAATTTGAACATTTTTCCACTGGCACGCAATTTTCTATAATACACTCGCAAATAAGACACCGAAAAACTTGGCGATTCGCATTTCATTCGCCAGCAAGTTATTCTAAGAATCCCTGGCGATACAGGGAATCAGACCCAGGAAACTTGGCGATTCGCATTTCATTCGCCAGCAAGTTATTCTAAGAACCCCTGACGATACAGGGAATCAGACCCAGGAAACTTGGCGATTCGCATTTCATTCGCCAGCGAGTTCATCTAAAATCCCTGCCGATACAGGGAATCAGACCCAGGAAACTTGGCGATTCGCATTTCATTCGCCAGCAAGTTATTCTAAGAACCCCTGACGATACAGGGAATCAGACCCAGGAAACTTGGCGATTCGCATTTCATTCGCCAGCGAGTTCATCTAAAATCCCTGCCGATACAGGGAATCAGATCCAGGAAACTTGGCGATTCGCATTTCATTCGCCAGCGAGTTCATCTAAAATCCCTGGCGAAACAGGGAAACAGACCCAGGAAACTTGGCGATTCGCATTTCATTCGCTAGCGAGTTCATCTAAAATCCCTGGCGATACAGGTTTCGTGTAAAATACTTGACTTCGGCATCGTGGCGAATGCCCGGAAGAAAAGAATGCGGACATTTATAGGAAACTTATACGAGTGATGTACCAATTCAGAAAAATTATAAAAACTGCCCGATACTAATTATCATATTAAGTTTTCAGGGCCTATCTTCTGTAATTATCATATCGATGTATTTATCACTTAAACGATATAGGTTAAAAAAATATATTCGGTGCGAAAATTTATACCATGAGTAACAGAACAGGGGCCTAGTCTAGATTTCACCAACTCACAATGGAGACATTTTACATATAAAATTACCCATTGTGACCTAAAAACTATCTAGTGTGAAGGTTGAAAATGACTCTTAGTAAAGCCCACTGTCTAGGGAACGAAATGCAAATTTACGGGTGAGGATCATGCGAGCTCAAAGGAGAAGAACGTGTGAAAAATGCGTCACAAATTTATACCACAAATATGCGTTTTAGTACTGACTTTGATAGCGTAGATAAAGGTTAGAAAAAAAATACAAACATAATTTTTTGTCGCTCGTTACTTTCGAATAAAATGTTAATATGTTCGCCAAATGGAAGTAAAGGGTGTTTTTTTTAGAGGTATAGAACTTTAAGTTGGTAACACTATTTTAACTGGCGGCCATTTTGTCAGCTGTCAAGTGATTTATTGGCATTTCAATATGAAAAGACTGACGCCAAACAACCAAATTGTGCAAATTTATTTTGAAAATCATGGTTCTGTTCGAAATACGCATCGCGCACTACGTCCTTTTTTTGTTTAGCGATGAAGCTCACTTTTGGTTGAATGGATACTTCAATAAACAAAACTGCCGTATTTGGAGTGATGATAATCCTCAAGTGTACGTCGAGACACCGTTACATCCACAAAAAGTGACTGTTTGGTGTGCTTTATGGGTTGGTGAAGTAATTGGTCCGTACTTCTTTATAAACGATGCTGGCCAGAAAGTTACTGTCAATGGTGACCGCTATAGAGCCATGATTACTGACTTGTTCGTTCATCAATTGAACAACCATGATGTGAAGGAGCTGTGGTTTCAACAAGACGGCGCAACATGTCACACCGCTTTGGTAACCGCATAGCTTCACGTTGCGGACCCGTGAATTGGCCTCCAAGATCGTGCGATTTAACGCCGCTTCACTATTTTCTGTGGGGTTATGTGAAGTCGCTAGTCAGCGCCGATAAGCCCGAAACGATTGACCACTTGGAGGACAACATTCGCCGCGTTATTGCCGATATACGGCCACAAATGTTGGAAAAAGTCATCGAAAATTGGACCTCCAGACTACGTCCGAGCCAGTCGTGGCGATCATATACCAGAAATCATATTTAAATTATAATGCCAGAATATAATCATTCGAATAAAGTAAATTTCATGTCAATTTAAAAAAATCAACTTTGTTTTATTCCATTTCAAAGTTTTATACCTCTAAAAAAAAAACACCCTTTATATAATGAGTTCCGAGTTTTCACAATTTAATAATTTTCTAAAACGCTAAACAAACCGCTACTGACTTCACACAACACGTATTTAACCAATATACCCCGTTTTCTGTTTTTTTAGACTGATAAATCTTCCAATTGTGAGTCGTGCTGTAATTTTTGACAGTTCTTTGACACCTATGTTCAGTATTGCTTGACAGTTTATCATGACAACAGAAAAACGCTTGTGTATCATTGAAAATCGTTTTAAAATTTTTACGTGTGTTTTTTTTAACGAATAATGCCACAGATCACTTGGCCCTGAGAGGTTGTGTCAAGTCAGTGGTCATGCATCCGCTGATAGCCCACAGACTATTTCTTTCCTGAGAGTCAACATAGAGTGCATTTCTGATAAGATAGGCCCCGAATTCAAACCAAAATGGGATCTAAGCAGAGCAATTCTTCGAAGCGCGCAGTGCATTTTATTCGCTTTTAATTCGTGCCGATATTATTTAAAAATAGTTAATATTCACCTAATATACTGCAGGTAAGAGCATCACACAAGCAGCAGTTCAACGACGCTCCACAAACTCCTTAGCGGAGAGTAAAACCTTAGGAGCGAAATGGCCCTCTACAGCGGGCCCGAGTCAGTGATAAAGTATTTCTACGAAATATGGTAAAAATTTGATTGTCAAGATAACCATTTAGTATTAAGTCTCTTTTTTAGGTAACCTGATTTTTTTTTGTTTATATTACATAAGACGTGTATCCGTTCTACTCGATCTTAAAATTCTAAAAGAAACAAGTTATATATTTATCGATCAAACAAGGAAACACGTGACCTAAACTGTATCCGATCAATCAAAGAGCAACCCATTTATATTCGATTTTAAATGCATTTGTGGTAAAAATTCCAGAACAAAGTTGAAGATCGATGCCCTGTTAAATCGCAGGAAGAACTTTAGTTTGTCACCGGAACAGAGGCCCGCAGTATAAATAGCCAAATTCGGAGTCTAATTTACCAGCAAAAAACCAGATCATTGCTTTCGAATGATACGTCATTTCTTTACGTATGAGTCGAAAAATCTGTCTTATCGACAGATCATACTCCAGTGACTATTTCACGGATCAAAATTCCAGTGCAGAAAGTGAGTAAAAATTCAGAAAAAAAAAAACAATTGTAATCGATGATCGAAGTCAAAGCAATCTAATAGAAGAAATGAAACAATTCAGGTGATATTTTTTTTACAAAATTGTAAACCCGTTTCAAACTGGTTAAATGCAACACTCCAAGTAATCGATCTTATCACGCTACGATCTAATTACTGTCCGTAAAAAAATGCGAGTGCCGCAGTGGGTGTGATGATTAAAAACAAAACTAGAACCGATAACCACTATAATACTAGTTCATGGTTACCACTATTTAAAAAAAAAAATTCTCTGACTAAATTTTGCAAATATACAAAAAACAACAACGCATTTAAACACTTGTCCTTGAGATCAATAAGTTATATATGTAGTAAGGGTTTATTTATTTGTTTGAAACAAATGGGAGTGTTCAGGCTCATTGATTTTTATATTTTTGCGTTAACGTATGGGTAGACTTCAGAGCTCGACATAAATTAAAAAAATTAAAATTATATAAAAAAAAAATACAGTGAATTTTCCCTGACTGCTTTCAAAATTCACTGACTTTCCCTGACATTCCCTGACCAAATTTTCGTTCCCTGACGTTCCAGTCCAGTGGCAACCATGTAGTTTGGACTTTAAATTTAATAATAAATAGAAGAAAGTTCACAAAACTTTCATTTTCTACATGCATTTGGGAATTGTTATTGTGCGTCGTTTCCACAAGGGAGAGTTATTAAAAAAAAAACGTGAACGAAAAGTATTACGCATACGCCCCAGTGTGTCATACTCATGGGTGGCACAAACTTTATGTATATGTACTACAAGAGGTCTCCCCGTTCCTTTACATTTTTTTTTCATCCAAGTATAACGCACCGCTCGATTATGTCAGGACCTACACAAATATGTTCATCGTTCGATGCAAATGTTTTGAAAATTTCCGCAAAACAAATGTCAACCCTTTATGTCTTTATGTGCTCTCTGGCAGTGTTGTAAAGAGAGACTACTGATGACGAAAAATATTACTCATACGCCTCAGTGTCAGTCATTCTCGTAGTACATACCTTATGTACAAGAAGAGGACTCTTTAAGGACAACTGCAATTGAGTTCCTTGTTAAATAAGTTTTGTTGTTGTTGATTTTTGTCTGAAAGTTCGTTTCCATGATAAGAATGAAAATAGTTAGTGGGCGGGGTTGCTTATAAGGTCACCCAAGTGTCACTTAATATCACATGCATTTTACCATGACGATCACGTTCTTCAAGGTTAGGAGCAATTTACGTCCCATTGAAGAAGAAACTAAATGAAGCGTGCGTTGCATACTGCAATTGCGAATTAAAATTATCAGTCATGTGTATTCTCTATGGAATAGATTCATGCAGAGAGTGGGAGAGAGTGAGAGGGAGGCTGACGATTGACAGAGATTTATTAAGCGGGTTTGGAAAAACACAGAACGGGTATAGGTACAGGAAGTGCGCGAAAATGGATGACGTGACAGTATATTTTGTTTACTTGTGAAGCCTTTATGCGAGTGAAAGTACGTCGAGGGGCTAAAAATGATTTTCGTACGTGTGTAAGTGCGGTTGATAGAATTTCGATTTCGAATGTCTATTCCTTTTATGGTAAAAAAAGTTCAACTGGCGTTTCGTATAGAATGTGAGTTAAGAATAGATAAATAGAGGGATGGGGACAACTTATTTTGAAAGGCTGTAAAGTTTATAATTTCCTTTCTATTTCAACTGAAACGTGTGAGGTGCAAACACTTGAAACATTTGAAATTATGTGCGTCATATTTAGGGAAACATTTATTATAAATTATACCAAGAATATGTCCATTCAAAAACGCTTTGGAAGAGATTCCTGCTGAGGAACAGCCTTCGACATAGATGCCGCTCATCAAAGCTTAACATCGCATGGGCATTGCGGATGAATTAGAGAAGGAATTTGGATTATTTTGCATACAAAATTTAATTGGGCCAACAACTGCTTTGACAGAAAGGTTGTTATAGACCGGAACACTGTTTGCAAAACAAAATCTAGATCGCTATATTTTCATGTCCGACGAAGCCCGTTTTCACCTTAAAGGATTCATCAATTAACGAGACACACATGTGTTTATGAGGAAAGTTCGCAAATAATTCGAAACCGACAACTGCCCCCGCTTGGATTCACGCTCCTATTTCTTTGAATTTCTCGGATCCAGTAATGAAAAATGGAAGCGGATATAGAGCAATGCTTGAATTTTGTTTCCGTCCACAGTTAGGTCACCTATTGCGTGTCTTAATGTATGTTTCACTGGACACGCAACCCGAGATACTTTTTTACTTGGTCACCAAACCATAGCTTTGCGACAAAGCGTTCCATTTTTCCAGTTTTTCTGTCAAATCAATTGTCAAACCAATTCTGTGATTTATTTTGTTTTGGTTGAACGTGATTGTTTTTTGTATGTATATTATAGATTTTATTAGTTAACTTTTCTTTTTTAACATAAATAGAATTATTTTTAGCAGAAAAATGTCAAAAACAAAGAGGTCATCGAATTTTTCAAAAAGTGAAGAAGAAAAGTTAGTGAACTGGTGTTGGAGAAGAACACACATTTTTGAAAACTAGAAAACTGATGCCGTTACATGGAAACAAAAGGATGCAGCTTGGGAAAGAGTTGCTCAACAATTCAGTGCATCTCCTAATAACAAAGTAAATGTTTTATTATGGTTTTTGGTTTAATACCTATGTCTATTCTAGATCCGAACAGCAAAAGCGTTAAAAGAAAAATATAATAATATTAAGCGCTCTATTCGCAGAACAAAGTGTGACACACCTTTCTCTTCTATCTTGCAATTTCGGCCGTATCAAATCCAACAGTTTGCTTCCGCAATCTAAACCGACTGGAGAAGTCAATATCGTCTCATTTAATAAAATGGTCCAATCTTTCATGCATATTATATTGACGCCTTTCAACAAGCAATAAATGATTGTAGTCTTCATCACTATAGTCACTATCCCAAGAATCCCAAATGAAATTTCCAAATCAACTAAATTTGCAACTAAAGTAATTGGTGCCTACTGAATTTAATGTTGAATACAAAGAATAAAAAGGAAACTTACTCCATTTTGCGTTTAGCATTTTTTATTTTTATTTAATCACACACCTTTTGCACGGAAAGCTGTTATGTCTTATGTGTCGAAATGCTACAAATTTTAACAAACAAAATTCCAGAATATCATTGGTTAAATAACGTTAACCGGCCAAAATCGGCCGGTTATCGATTTCTCGGGTTAACTAACCAAACCATGGATTCTCTGGTTAATGTTTTGCTGAAGAAACACATTCGTTGATTACCAGCTGGAATATCCGATGACTAAGGATAACCAAGGTTGAACAAACCGGGCCAAAGTCTCTTGCAGAACTTAAACGGAGAATTAAGTCCCACATATTCGCACTGAATCGACAAACTTTTAGAGTCGATAAAAGACCAATGAAAGAAAATGAGAGTGCAACTGAAGAAAACAATGATGATACTAAAATTGAGCCTAAAGACATCAAAAACAGGTTGACCGATATCTATTTAGTTAAAGCCGGACATTTTAAAAGCAAATGAATGGGGGATAATACAAATTTGCTGCATCCATGTAAAAGTAGACTCACTACTTTTGGAACATCGGCCAGGATGATAACACTTTTACTTGTTTTTAAATTATACTGTTCCTTGGAAGAAATTTTATTTAAATAATGAAATATTTAAATATAAAAATTCGTAGCTTCTATTTTGAAAAAATTCATTTACGACCGAAAGAGGGCACCGGTTGAGCCCCCAAAAAAGCCCCAACCTACATCTGAAGATTTTTTTCCCATTGCCGGTATTTGATTTTTATTTATGTTAAGCAACATTATTGAAAAATAAAACTCTTCGTAAAATATATGCAGTGGGCTAGTGGCTAAGTGGTTAATAAAAGACTACGAAGCGATGGGTCCCAGGTTCGATCCCGGAAAAACACAAATAAAATTTGAAGGATTTTTCTACTGCGCCACCTCTCGTGAACATTTAATAAACATCCGAAATTAAAACTAAGAACTTCTCAATTAGCCGTTTGGACTCGGCACAAAAAATTGTAGAACCCTTCTATAAATGGAAAACTCACACAAAACGAATGGTTCTGAGAAGCTTAGCCGAGGCGCACCAACTATTTTTCTTTTTTTGCAAAATATACTTCTATTGACAAAAAAAGACGTTTTTTTTTCAGTTCAGAACAAAATTAGGAAATTTTGAAGAGCTCTATAAATTAAACGGGGTACCACAAAAATATTTTTTTTTCCGGTTTTTGAAGATCCTTTTAAATTAGAAGTCAAAAACATAATATGTACTTAGAAACCCATTTTCACTTTCACATTTTCGGCTACGGGACGTAGGCAGTCTTTTTTGTCATTTGGCCTTTCATATGCGATCCAAGAGCGTCAATGTAACTTTCTTAGAGAAATGGGACAATAAATGTATCAAAAATAGAGTCACGCGTTTCTTTAAATATTAATGTGCATATATGGGATCCATGACATTCTCGGAAACGTGCGTAGCCCAGCGGGCACGGATATTTTATAATTTACTTACGATTTTTTTGATTTATTTGTTTTGAAAACATACCTGGAAATAAAAAGAAATAATTGATTAAACCTTTGGTTTACTTTGAAGAGATTTTTAAAAATGATTCAGTTTAACAGTTCCAGAGGTTGTCACAATTGAGATATTTAAACATTTTAATCGTGTCTTTCTGTTAGCAATCTCTGACCTGCTTGTTAATCTGAAAGCTCTACATAGTCCTTTATTTTATCACCGTTTACTGATTTTGCAGTAGGTAATTGAAAAATTTCCCCATACATTGCGTACTGAATGCAGCCATTTCTGAGAATTGACTGTACGTTCTGCCAGAGATTATCTCTTCTATTTGTTAATAGATAAATTTTGGTTTACAATTTCTTACCAGCGACACAATTATATTGCAGCGTAAACAACACAAAAGAATAAACATTTATTTATGATAATCCAATTGGTTTGAAGAACTCATACAAAAGTGCCAATAAACTACATTTCTCCAAATTTGGATTGTCAATTTCGGTTATATTGTAGCGTTCATAATTTTATGTTCGGCAGCGGTATTTTTAACTTCCAGCAATTTATCTAAAATCTAACTCCTCGCACTAGGGTATGTTCCTTGAAAGTGCTAACTAGAGGGGGTCGTGTTCAAAGTAAAAAAAAAAATACTGTAACGATCCGTTACGAAATTCATCACTACAACACGCCACCCAACCCTGATCACCTGATAGCCAGAACCACCGACCACCAACACGAAGCCCAGTACCCACCGCCGGACCAGAAAAACAACAACACAAGGGACTAATTTGCACTGGAAATTAAAATTCACACTCACTACTCAATACAAAAACTATGAGTACCCGTAGGCGAAATTGATTCGGGAGGAGAGTACACTCAGTTTCGGGTGCAATACACCTGATGCTGACCCTTTCCTCTATCACTGTGTGTCCGTATTGTGAGTTATCCGATCGACCACAGCCTACCCCTTTCCGCTATCACTGTGTGTCCGTATTGTGAGTTATCCGATCGACCACAGCCTATCCCTTTCCCCTATCACTGTGTGTCCGTATTGTGAGTTATCCGATCGACCACAGCCTATCCCTTACCTCTATCACTGTGTGTCCGTATTGTGAGTTATCCGATCGACCACAGCCTACCCCTTTCCGCTATCACTGTGTGTCCGTATTGTGAGTTATCCGATCGACCACAGCCTATTCCTTTCCTTTATCACTGTGTGTCCGTATTGTGAGTTATCCGATCGACCACATCACCTCTTTCCTAACGTATCTAGAGTTTAAGTATGGATTGTTTATTAAGTTAGTCTAAGCCAAGTAGAACCACAATAAAAGGCGGAAGTAAATAACGCACCAAAGTTAGTGTTTCTTTGGGGGCAACCCTGGACCCGACGAGCATACCCTAGCCGTAGACAAAAAGCACATCACAAATTGGCGCCCGAGCAGGGACTTCAAGCATCGTATCACCACCGACCTGTTACCACCATCCCAGTAAAACGAAGTCCACCGACCGTCACCAGACCGTAATACACCGCCGAAAGTCAACCCTAAATAGCCCCCGCACCATGGACCCCACAGACGACGAACCAAGTACCTCGCCGAAGGAACTTGACCTATTCACCAGTTTGACCTGGATCTACCAGCTCGACAAAACCGAGCTTACCAAGGTATTGGCCGACAAAGGCCTCCCCACCACCGGAACTCTAGACCAGCTCCGGAAGACTATGAGCACCTACATTAAAGACGCCCGAACATACCGGTCGGCCCAACGAGTATGGGAGGAGTTAACCCGCAATCCCGAGAACCCAGAAACCAGCCGAGAACCCAAACCCCCGACAATCCCGCCAGAAACCACTACGGAAGCTACCGGAACCACTTTACAAGTACCACCACCGCAGAGACCACTCCCACGCATAACCCCGCCCGAAATCCGACAAAGCCAGAATATACCACCCACCTCCCAGACAACATCCAGCTACGACGCCGGAGCTATGGATACCGTGCGTAAATGGGGACTGCGATTTGACGGCACCGGGAATATCCTCGAGTTCCTAGAACGCATTGAGGAACTCGCGCAATGCTACGACCTTCCCCCCGACCACCTGCTCCGACCCTTACCTGAGATATTTCGGGGGACCGCACTTGAATGGCTACGTATCAACCGTGAGCATTTCCGCAGCTGGCACGAGTTTCGGGAAGCCTTCCTCAAGTATTTCCTGCCACCGAGATTTACGCATCGGCTCGAAGAGGAAATCATGCGGCGGAAACAAGGACCCCGAGAAAAGGCGAAAGACTTCATCCGGTCCATGCAGTACCTCATACGGCAACATCCGCAGAGGCGACTAGAGTCCAATCTAGACCGGATCTACGACGGCCTGAGGCCGGAGTATCGACTATACGTCCGGCGCAAGGATTTCGAAACCGCCGAGGACCTAATGGAGTGCGCGGAAGAGTACGAGTACATCAAAGCGGAAGAACGGTCCCACCGACCATCCACCCCCCATACGCCGCCACCAGTACGGTTTACGACCACCCCGACCCGCAGTTCCCCAATACCGAACGCGTTGGAAGCACCGAACGCCACTTACGATCGAAACACTCACTGCTGGCACTGCAAACAACGCGGACATCATCAGCAAGAATGCCGTCGACCATTCCGACTATTCTGTTCATTCTGCGGGGAAGACGGGAGACTGAGCCGGGACTGCCCATGCAGACGAAGCACGACCGCTATGCTGTCTACCCCTACCTGGACTGATCCTCGGCACTTCATCACCCTTCGCATTGGGGACCGGGATTTTCACGCCCTAATCGATACCGGGGCGACCCGGTCATTTTTGAATACCGCAGTAAGACGGGAAGTCCGTCGACTGCAACTCCCAGTCCGGTACCAACGACAACCCATTCGGCTAGCCAATGGAACAGCAGTGGATACCCACGAACACTACACCGTGAAGTTACGCCTGGGTACCCAAGAGACCACCACAGAGATCACCTATTTAAAAGCCCTCCACGAAGATGCGATCTTGGGGATCGACTTCCTGGACCAAGTCGACTTCCGAATGTCGATAGCCGGACAAAGGCTAACCCACCGTCCCCTGACCAGTAACGAAACCATCCCGACCCTTCAACCCCTGTCGGATGATACCCGCCTTACGCGACACCAACAACAACAGCTAGACGCTCTCCTAAAACGGGAAATACCAACGGCGTCGGATGACTTAGGCACCACCACCCTCGCCCAACATCGGATCAGGTTAACGACCAACGAACCCTTCAAACAGCGTTATTACCCCCGTAACCCCGCCATGCAGAAGGTCATTAACGAGGAAATCGACAATTTGCTACGACTAGGTAAAATCGAAGCATCCGAGAGCCCATACAGCTCACCAATTGTCCTGGTAAAAAAGAAGGGAGGGGCCTGGCGACTCTGCGTAGACTTCCGGCAACTCAACGCGGTTTCCATTAAAGACGCATACCCCCTGCCACAGATCAACCCGATTCTGGACAAACTACGGGGAGCCGCTTTTATCTCTACCATCGATCTGCGACACGGATATTGGCAGGTTCCCCTGGAAGCCACCTCTCGTCCTTACACCGCCTTCACAGTCCCGGGTCGAGGATTATACCAATGGAAGGTGATGCCCTTCGGCCTACACTCCGCCCCAGCCACATTCCAACGAGCACTGGACCAAATCATAGGCCCAGAAATGGAACCCTACGCCTTCGCATACCTCGACGACATTATCGTCATCGGCAAAACTTTCGAGGAACACCTCCTCCACTTGGCAGAAGTACTCCGACGTCTCCGACAGGCCAACCTGCAAATCAACCTCGAGAAAAGTGTTTTCTGCCGCCGAGAGCTGAAATACCTCGGGCACGTAATCAGTAACCAAGGAATCCACACCGACCCCGACAAAGTAGCCGCCGTCCAAGAGCTGAAGCCACCCACGAATCTCCGCGAATTACGCCGGATCCTGGGAATAACCGCCTGGTACCGCCGTTTCATCCAGGACTTCTCCAGCATCGTTGCCCCCTTAACAGCGCTGCTCAAAAAGAACCGCCCCTGGACCTGGGGACCAGACCACCAAGCCGCGTTCGAAAGTCTGAAGAGGAGACTCACCGAATCACCGATCCTCACATGCCCCGACTTTACACTTCCGTTCATCCTACAAACCGATGCCAGTCAGCATGGATTAGGTGCTGTATTACTACAGAAGCCGCACGACCAGGAGCGAGTAATCGCATACGCCAGCCGTACGTTAACCGAGCTGGAACAGAAATACTCGGCGACCGAGAGGGAGTGCCTGGCCATTCTATGGGGCATTAGGAAAATGCGCCCATACCTAGAGGGCTACCACTTCACGGTCATCACCGATCACCACTCGCTGAAATGGTTGCACTCCCTGGAAAACCCATCTGGACGTTTGGCACGCTGGGCCATCGAATTACAGCAATATGATTTCGATATCTGCTATCGCAAGGGAGCACTGAACGTGGTGGCGGACACCCTATCCAGAGACCCGCTACCCCAGACTGATCCAGGAACCAGCCTCCTCCGCGCCTGCACCCACTCCGGCCTATGCTGGGTGCAGGAGAAGATACAAGCCATACAGAGGGCCCCCAATCCTGACCCAGATTACCTGATCCAAGACGGGAAACTCTACCGCCGATTTCCGAGCCACGACCCCCTCCGAGACCCCGATAGCCAAACGTGGAAGTGGTGTGTGCCCAAACCGGAACAAAACCAGGTACTCTGGGACCATCATGACGACCCTACCGCCGGCCACTTAGGCATCAATAAAACCCTCGACCGGATCCGAAGGGCGCATTTCTGGCCCCAACTATCCCGGGACGTCAAGAGGTACGTCCAGCAATGCGACAACTGCAATCGGTACAAAACGTCCCAACAGAGACCCAGCGGAATGATGTATACCACTCAAGTCGCAGCGCCATGGGACACTGTCTGTGTGGATTTCGTAGGGCCACTACCACGGTCAGCCAAAGGAAACACTATGTTACTAGTGTTTGTAGACAAGTTTACTAAATATGTGGAAGCTACCCCCCTCCGCGCAGCCACCACCGCCGGGTTGATTAAAGCACTCCGCGAAAGGATCATCATGCGTTTCGGTTGCCCCCGGACGCTCCTCTCCGACAACGGCGCCCAATTTACCAGCCAGCAACTCAGAACCTTCCTCAGCGGCATCGGAATTGAGCAACGCTTCACCGCCCCCTATACCCCCCAAGAAAACCCCACCGAACGAGTAAACCGCGTCCTAAAGACTATGATCGCCCAGTACATACAGGACAATCACCGGACATGGGACGAACACCTACCAGAATTCACCATGGCCATAAATACCAGCAAGCACGACTCCACTGGATACTCACCCGCATTCCTCAACTTCGGGCGAGAACCACGGAGACCCATCCGAACCACCAACCCGTTACCGGGAGCCCAAACAGCCCCTACTCCCATCTCCGTCTTCGAGGAACGTATCAAGGCATTATACGAACTGGTACGAAGGAATTTACAAAACGCCAGCACCACCCAGGCCAAACACTACAATCTCCGGCGGCGAGCATGGCGACCCAGTATCGGCGACTGGGTCTACCGCAGAGCACGTGTTCTCTCCTCAGGCGTCAACTACTTCGCCGAAAAACTCGCGCCAAAATATGACGGCCCGTTCGAGGTCATCCGTTATGACTCCCCAGTAATCGCCGTTATCCGCCGACTCACCAGCCAAAATAAACAAGGTAGTACTACGCAACGAGCCCACGTCCGGGATTTAAAAGAGTATAAAAGGAGAGTCAATAACCAGAACAAAACGAGTTCACGTCCAACCACGGTAGAGGACACATCACCAGCCAGCATGGAAGACCCAACCACCCGCCGACCAACCCGACCCCGCCGAGTAACCACCGCGCCACGGAAGGAAGAACCCCGTAGCCGGCACCAACATGTCCCCAGCATGCCGATCACCGCGGCTATCAAGGAGGAGGAGCCGATTTCCTCAATACGGGCCAGGAGGGACCACGCCGAGGAGCTCTGGGGAAAGAGACGAACAGGGGTGGCAACGACCAGCACTCAACGGACCGTCCGGATCAAAAAGCCATGGACCTCTCCGACCCACCGCATCCCAGCCGAGCCTATCGTAGTGATGCTGGTGGACAGTGATGACGAAGACACCCGCACCGGCCGACATCCGGACCCCCCAGCAACCCCAGGAAGAACCTTGCCGCAGATCCTTCATCAGGAGGTATTAAGCGTCCGGTACCCCGTCCCGACCATGACGCCACGGTCACCAACCGTCCGGCCGAACCCAACGCCCACACCGGCCGTCGAGCCCGGTCGACAACGCAGCCGACTACGACCCCGGAACTACGCCCAGCTCAACCGCAGGCGACACCACAATGCCCGGGACAAAAAGATGTCTCAGTTGTAGATTTAGTTTGTAGATTTAGTTTATAGATTTAGTTTGTAGATTTAGTTTGTAGATTTAAGTAAGCCACTGAAGGCAAAAAAAAAAAAAAAAAAAAAAAAAAAAAAAAAAAAAAAAAAAAAAAAAAAAAAAAAAAAAAAAAAAAAAAAAAAAAAATATACCAAGAGCCGCTGGAGGCAAGTTTAATTTAGGAACGAATAAAACTTTAATTTCCCCTGTCTCACGTATGGTTTTTTTTTCTTTACCATAGGATCCACCCCCCCACTCATACCATGGTTCATCTCAACGAGAAGGTTCTCGTCTTCCGAAGAAAGAGGGGAGTGTAACGATCCGTTACGAAATTCATCACTACAACACGCCACCCAACCCTGATCACCTGATAGCCAGAACCACCGACCACCAACACGAAGCCCAGTACCCACCGCCGGACCAGAAAAACAACAACACAAGGGACTAATTTGCACTGGAAATTAAAATTCACACTCACTACTCAATACAAAAACTATGAGTACCCGTAGGCGAAATTGATTCGGGAGGAGAGTACACTCAGTTTCGGGTGCAATACACCTGATGCTGACCCTTTCCTCTATCACTGTGTGTCCGTATTGTGAGTTATCCGATCGACCACAGCCTACCCCTTTCCGCTATCACTGTGTGTCCGTATTGTGAGTTATCCGATCGACCACAGCCTATCCCTTTCCCCTATCACTGTGTGTCCGTATTGTGAGTTATCCGATCGACCACAGCCTATCCCTTACCTCTATCACTGTGTGTCCGTATTGTGAGTTATCCGATCGACCACAGCCTACCCCTTTCCGCTATCACTGTGTGTCCGTATTGTGAGTTATCCGATCGACCACAGCCTATTCCTTTCCTTTATCACTGTGTGTCCGTATTGTGAGTTATCCGATCGACCACATCACCTCTTTCCTAACGTATCTAGAGTTTAAGTATGGATTGTTTATTAAGTTAGTCTAAGCCAAGTAGAACCACAATAAAAGGCGGAAGTAAATAACGCACCAAAGTTAGTGTTTCTTTGGGGGCAACCCTGGACCCGACGAGCATACCCTAGCCGTAGACAAAAAGCACATCACAATACATCATCGCCGCCTTTTCCCGCACCTGACGTCGCTGCAGACAACTGTCAAACCAATGGGTGGGTGTCCAACGAGAGGTGGTGTCCATGTTCAGTGATAACATAATCGTTCTGCCACCAGAAAGGACTGTTGATAGCATGTAGGCTAGTAGTGTTGCCAATCTCATATTGATGTAGACCTATGATTTAACAAGAAGTACAAAGGCGAGAACACCTTTTCAAGCTGCCATCATTTTTTAAAATAAGCAGTTCTCTGCAGTTCCCACAGAAGTCGATTGTATGCAAACTACGAGTATGCCTTTGCAACCATGTTGGCTATATGGATAGTAAAAACGGCCAACTTTTGTCTTTCACCACCTTTATTCGCTCTGTGATGAGAAGTAAAAACCAACACGCTCCGCATATGACAAACTACACCCATGGTCCCATGGAAGTGAATAACCACAACTGCCACTAATAAAAACCAGTACTCCTTGTATTAAGGTACAACGTCTAAGGGGCAGAAAAACACAATAAAAACCATATACCCACTCGTAACTGGTGATGTTGTACTTTTATATAGAGCCACATGAAAAGATAACTTGCAACAGTTGTTTTAAAACAATAAAAGGATTTTCTAGTATTTCCGTAGTAAGCTAATTGCATGCCATAAACAAAACAGAAAAAAAAAAAAAAACCATCTGTAAAACGAGGGTAGTTTCATTTTGTTTTCTCGTAAAATGGGCACAAGCGATATGCATCTGTGTTGGATGGCGCACACGTAACGTTAAGGGAAGCTTAACAAAAAAGTAGTGCCCTATCGAATTGGCAGGAAGGCGGTTCATAAACCTTTCATGTGAACACATGTGTTCGTGATTATCGCAGCAGGAAATCAGTAAATTGTTGGCTGTGCGCGCTTACTTTGTACTTGACCCTAATCTGACTGATAGTTTCTTTGGCTCATTTTGTTGAAACAGTTGGAATAGTCACCGAGTTTATTATCGCCATATGACTCGAAATCTATTTCGAATAAGGCGGTTTGTTTATTTGTTTTTTTTATTCCATCTGTATAGTACGTAGTTAAGTGTCAATATTTAAAAAAAGAATGCTTAATAGCAATTAAACAAATTATAAAATGGCCGTGCGAAATTCTACGGCTGATTGCACAGCTTAAGTATGAAAAAATAGCAGCAAACAAAACAGCCCCAGTGAGCTTTGGCCCCCAAGCGTTTATTTTTAACTTTTTATTTCTCGCTTTTTTTATATATACAGGGTGGCCTTACTTTGACTGATATTGAAAATGGATTTTCTTATTTGGAAAACTTTAAACCTCTAATTGAGTTGGCCGATTGCTCCATCAAATTAAAACTAAATTTTACTCTATTAATCCCTTTGCTATGTCTGAGAAATCCGTACGTATTGCGTAGGTGATTTTAACGGGATGCGTTGACAAATCCAAACCCAAACATTTTGTCGTCGCAGAATTCAAATTTCATAACCTGTTTTCGTGGAAAACAATGTCAATAGTTTATTTCATAACGAGATTTTTATTCCTAAAGCCTGGAACGGACCTGTTCCGGAACGAAATTTTGCGGTGGTTTCCAAATGGACAGCGAAACGTCTGCGAAAAGGCAGCGCAAAATAATTTGTGGAGAGTTCCATCAGCTGATACACAAGTAGCAGTGTTACCAGTACTGGCGATGTATATCTGATTTGGCTACTCGAGCATTTCACTGGCTCCTTAAAATTGACATTTGAGATTTTTCCTATTTTATGCTATTCACTTTAAAGTTTAGCGATTTTTAGGAAGTTATTAAATGCATACCTCTCTGCGAACGTACTCTTTTCGCATAACTAAAAGTTTCTAAGCAATTATGTCGTTTTCAATATGGCTTTTCAGATTTTGATCTGAGATTTCAGATTTCTGCTGCTAAATCGAACATTAAATAAGAATTGTATTGGTTCTTGTTTGTATTGAGTTGGACGGAAACAATTTTTATTTCACTTGCACTGGATTCCGATTGATTTTCACACATTTATACAAACCCATTTCAAAATAATTTATTAGAAAAACTTGTTTCCATTGGCGTTTCTTTTTTTTAACATTGAAAAATGGAAACTAGAAAAGTCTCTCAATTATGAGTAGGTAGGTGTTGTGTTGCTTTTATTTTTAATTTAATATTGTCGTCTTTAAAAACAATGTAATCAGAATAAGTAACTCTAAAGAATTGTAAAAAAAATATGCGCACTTTTGGTCTTTATATTTGAGTTTGTGTTTTTTTGGTTCGAAGATTTTTAAAATTTGGCTCTACACCTCATAAAAGCTGGTAACACTGCACTACAAATGTCAAACTTTCGCATGCAAACAATGTCCCGGACAATAAACGTGTGCGAAAAGAGAGTGGAGAATTGTACCAAGCAATCTACTACAATTACCCACTTTTTCAATTTATTCAATACACTGAACACAGTTTATTAGAATGCCTTGATTTTTTCGAAGGCCCTCACGTTAGGAAGCCATTTGTACTAAGCATCCATTCGTTGCTCGCAAACTGTTGGAAAGGACAACCAATTAAAAAGGAAGCACTAGTGGTTGAACAATATAAAGCAGTAAAAATCACTAACCATTTCATTTAATCAAAAGTGCGTTGAAAGAAATAAATATAATATGCACAGAAATATATTTTTTTTAGAAATAAACGAAAAATGGAATATTTTTCTATTTTGTGCCTACATTTGGACAAATTTGTATTTGCTAGACTTAAAAACCACTTTCATTGTTGCAGTCAATCGAATAAAATCAGAAAACATTTACAATTTACTAAATTAATATATACATGATTAAAAACGCTCAGGCTAAACACTGGGTATTAAATCCACTCCTATTACGAAATTCAATACCGTCATTTTGGATGGTTGGGCAATACTCCTCTTCAAAATGACATTAAGGGAGGAATTATTTAGCTAAATCCCCAGATAAGCATGACTTTCTCAATATTAATATTTGACTATACGGTTAGTGATTCTGACTTGTTTATTGGTAAAGAGATTTTGGAAAGTGTGGAGTCTTTGCGTGAGCTGCCAGACTAAAGTTGATTATTGGTAAAGCCGATTGACAATAATATTTTTATTTCTTACAGATTGCGAATAAACTTAGCTAGAAAGCGTCAATGCCGTTAAATTTTACCATCTTTCCGAATTTATATGACATGTTTAATAACAAAGGAAAGCTGGACTTTGCTATTTTAAATTTTTAGTGTGTAGTTGACCAAAAATCACTTTACCAAAGAGAGTCACAGTCACTTTTCCAACCTACACATAAATGTTGTGCAAAAAATCCAAGAAACTATGGTAGCATTTCCTGTCACTTTAAACTTCACAAGCACATCAAATCGCTGCGTAGGGGTTAACAAAATGAAAATGTTTCAGCTGAGGTGTGAATTAAAGAAATACAAGATTAGGACATTCGCATGATCCCTGGTTTGAGTTGCAAAGTTTGACAGCTCGCCGACAACAAAAAAATGCAAGAAAATTTATATTGTGATTTATGCAAGATAAGATAAAAGAACTAATTGGCGCAACAGGTCCGTAAGGGGCCCTAGGCCTAGCTTCTCAGTTTTGAGTGAGTTTTTTTTTAATTTTTGTTACGAATGGAAGGGATCTACCATTTTATGCCAAGTTTAACGGCTCTTTCATGACAGTCTCTCAGAAATTCGTGAGAGGTTGCACCGTGAAGAAAACTTTAGATGTAATTTTTGTTTATTCCGGTGATCGAACCTAGTAGTCGAACAAACTAACCACTAGGCGCCTACGATTCATACAACTGAGATGTCATATATAAATAAAGTGCACGACTGGGTCGAACGTAACTTTCTCGTTCATCAAAAGTTTGGTTGGTTGTTTCCTTATTTTATTAAGTAGGTAGGTAAAGATCTGAGAACCGATGCTAGATAAAAGAAATGGGTGCAAATAAAGTGGGAGTTTCTAATTGTGAAAATAAAGTGGCTGCAATTATTTTAAGGTGCATATTCAAAAAGGTTGAAAACAGGGTAATATTTGCTAAAATTAAGTTTTGCGTAGCTGTTATTGCATTTTTATCGGAAGTGGGGGAGATTATAACAAAAATTTAGCATGGATATTCGAAAATATATTGGGCAGCTAAGTAATTACAAAAAAAGTTATTTTTATCGAATTTTTTGAGTAAAACTAAGAACGTATCTTATTTCGAATACTGATTTTATCTTTAATATGTATTTGGATCAAAATTGTTAGAGCGGTTATTGTAAAATTTCGCAGACAAAATAGTACCAAATATTGTTTGGTTTGAAAAATACTATTGCTTAACTATTTAGCTGAAAACCGAGTACAAGCTATTGTTCGGGATTTAAGCATTACTTGGTTTTTAGGGTTTTATTGAAATCGAAAATGGGGTTTTCGAGATATGAGCAGTTTTTAAAGTTTTAAAATTAAGGACGCAATCATTTTTAAAACATCAATTTTACTCTAAGTTTGCATTTTGGTCAAAATCATGCCGTTTTGAGATAAACTAGGGAAAACTATATTTTTCAAAAATGACTTTTTTCAAAAATCCATTTTACGATAATACAGAGAAAAACTGTATAAAAATAAACAAGCAAACAAGTTTCATTTCTTTTCCATTAAGTTAGAAATGACCATATTACCTTAGAAATTAATTTTTGTTACAATCGTATGGACCGTTTTCGAGATATGTCCAAATTTCAAAAGTACCGTATATCAATTTTTGTTGAAATCGTTAGAGCCGTTTTCGAACAAATCAAACTGGTATGAACATTTTGTATGGGAAGTACCATTAATATTGAGGTTATCATGCAAAAAAAGAAACGACCCCGAACTGTAAGCCCCCAAACTTTAAATCCGAAGTTTGAACGAAATCCGTTCAGCCGCTTAGGCTGTAGGCCTCGGGACATACAGACAGACAGACGCACAGAATTTTGCGACCGACTTTTTTGAGTTCGCCTATCATCGTAATGTCAGAATTGATTAACATCTCGAGTTCGAAATTTTGTACGAATGCAATATCTTTCTCTTACTGCGTAATGGAAGAAAGTTTTAGAAAGGAGCACAGATGTATGGACTTTTTTAGTAGGAAGGGAAAGGAAGGCGGTTTTCACCGAGTCAGTTGCTGCCTGTGATCATTTAAGCTGATTCGTGGAATTTCAATTGCAAAGAAGCGTCTCTTCAAAAGCGAGCTATGTCGCATTGCTGCAATCGTGTTTTTTTTTTTTTTTGTTCTTGTGTTGAAAAATATAAAGGAAAGCTTTATTTTTGACTATCCCCCCTCATAGGAGAAATAAAAAAATGTTGCTCCCCAGAGTTGTCTGCCTCTATACCTCTATTCAAGTGAACCGCAGTGTCTCCTTTTTGCGACTTTAAATAATACTAAAATATTCTGATTACCATGCCAAATAAAAACTACATAAACACCGATTTTAATGAGCTCGCATTTGTGGCCAAAGCCCCCCTGCTGCGCAAAAAGCCTGTCGGCCTCAATGCAATTGCACTTACAATAAATGAAGAAGAAAATTAATTCAAGCAGTGTAGCTATTAATAGTTTCACATACAAATTAACAATTCCTCATTATCACCCGCCATTCATGGATGTAAAAATAGCCTCATACATAGTTTGCTGTCAATGAAGTCAGCTGGAACCATATCCATGACCGATTACCATCAATGCAACCGATAATTCGAATTTAACATAACAGCCATAAGTGATGATAGCCCCAGACTAATAAGTTTATTGACTTTTTGGTCGTTAAACCTGGTTGGTAACTCAATAAACAGAGTTCGTTAAACTGCTGAGCCGAAGCGGTTTGGGGCCAGTCCCACACGTCCAATGACAACGCGCTGGATGTGGACGACGATGAGTGACATTTCAACTTGACTGCTGTTGCTTTTATTTTTTTTAATCGCCACGCTTTTTCACTGTGTTTAATGCGCTGCCATACTCCCGTATATAATAATAATAATTTTTTGTACGTGTTTCGGCATTTTCTTCGGTCCGAAAAAACACAACAACAACGAAGCCCCATACCTACATTTTCACGCAAAGTAAACTTGGCAATTGATTATTGTTATTTAACTTCACACTCGTACGTACGGTTGGGGCTGTGTGTACAGCCATAAATATTCAAATGTATCCGCAGCTTCATGATTCTCGTAGTGAAATGCAAACAAAAACATTCTCCCGACCGACACGGTGTAGAATGAAACAATTTGAAAGGAGAATTCGTGTTTTTTTTTTTAGATTGAAAGCTTTAGAAAGGCAAATAAACACTGGCATACGTAGTTGGGGTGTACTATTTTAAACTACTGCGTCTTGGAAGTTCGAAAACACGATTCCACGGAGAAGAGGAATTTCGCATGGATCTTGTTTTTCACTACAACATTAGGTGAACGTTCATGTGTCAAATGTTCAGGTCAAGGTGGGTGTTTGTGTTTGAATTTCTAACACACTCGATGAGCGAAGAAAATGTGTTAAATTCCTGGTTGGCGTGTGTAGTCGGCAAGTCAATGTGCAGCTACCCCACTCATTAGCACAAGATACATATTCCCATGAGACACGCGTTTAGTGAAGTCAGTCCAATTAAAGTAGTTGATTGCAAATATATTTATGCACATGTACGAGTATGTATAGAATGAGTTGGTATTTAGCTACACTGCTGGACGTGGGCAGGGGGCACACGCCATTTACATCAATTTGAATTGTTTATCGATTTTTAAATAGGCTCACCGTGTGCTTGTTACCGACTGCACCAAGTCCAGGACACTAGGATTGCACAACTGCTCGTTCTCAACTTCGTCATAATCGAACGCATAACTTTGGAGGCACATGGAATCGAAGTGAGTAGGCCCTCCAAGTCCGCAACCGAACGAATATTCACACCGCCACAGATGCTGGCGAACTTAACTCGCAAGAAATTCAGATTGCTGGCCATTTGTTTATCGATTTCATGTCACATATGACAGCAGTGACAGAGAAGAGTTATATAGAGTCGATTCACAAAGGTCCGACAGTCTCTGTGAGAGCTTTGATGCCTCTCATGTGACTTCTTCAACATTAGACTTGAGAAAATTGTGCGAAACTCGGAAACCGACACCAGAAACCGGGTTGGCAAAAGTCAGTGCAGATGGGACAAAATTGGGTCTAGTTGTAAATGAGGACGAAACAAAAGCAAGTGCCAATAACAAGCAGGGGCACAAGATCGACAAATCCAACAAAACGTCACAAAAGACAGCTTTAACTTTGAAGTTGTTGCATCGGCGTACTAAAAACAAGTTTTATTCTCGACTTTAAATTAAGGGATCTCAAAATTGCGAAATTTGTATGGAACATAAGTAAGCTTCTAAAATTTAGAGTCGGAACTAAAAGTGTTTATTGGTCAGGCCCACAGACCTCTTCTAGTTGAGCTGCACAGATATATCTGGAAAGAAAAGTGAGATTTATTCGCGTAGGATTGATATTAAAAGCAAGGCTCCGGATCGCAATCTTTGATTCCAAATGGGAGGGTAAGTGCAGGAAGACCTCATCCTCATCTTATGGAAGCCGATAGAAACCTAAATTTTTTCCACGATACTAATATCATTTTTAGTGTCCAGGGGGCAGATTCCGTATATCAACGATCGTCTAAACGATATCGTTTTTGAAACTTTGATCACCAAAATAAGACATATTCTGCTCGATTTTTTTTTGACAAACGTCAGCTTTCATTATATTTTTGAAAAATCAACTGGATTAAGCTCTCAAATTTGTAATTTGAGCACTTAGTTGCTAGTTTTGGAGGTCTATCGTTTCGACGATAATTGTCTGAAAAGTTACGGAATGAGTGCCCAGCCTAAATTTTTCGAACTCACAATGGCATCATTTTCCATACAAAACTGCATATTGTGACCTAGAAAATATTTAGTGTGAAGGTTAAGAATGATTGTTAGAAAGGCCCTTTGTGTGCAACTGTAGTGCACACAACTCCATCATCCATCTGTTCTTTCATTCTTTTAACGGCTTAAGCGCAGAACCTCGCCAAACTGTAGCAAGTTTGTATGAAAAACAATGCTTCAATGCTTCGGGCAACACGTTCTACAAGTTGAATCGGTTTAACCGCGAAATAGTTCAAGTTGGAGACGCTGCTAGCATTTTATACAAAAACAGAGGAAATTCTGTCAAAAAATTACATTCCACATTCCACATTTGTACGTGTGATATCGTGAAATATCGTAACAAGTAACTGGAAGCTTGGATACAATGCGCCCATTTTGGGCACGAGGCAAAGTATGATTAAAACAACGCTGGGGTCATATGAATCCAAAAAGACTTTAGAGTCTCTACGTTTTTTACGTTCATCTTCAATCGGCTGTTCTTGAGGGCTGACGTTTCTCCTGGTTAGTGGCTGATTCTATCTCTCCAATGCCCCTTAAACTTCTGCTGTTGCTTCAGTTAGCTTGCGAATATTTTTTTGCGGTTTAATCCGATTGTTTTAACCATTGGACAGAGCTCTCTCTCATGCCTGTAAATGTTCGAGATTGTTTCAGGTTTGTTCAGCTAGGACTCCATTGCCAATCTTCGTTACTAGCGTACTTAGCCGAGTTCATATAAAGGCCAGAGATATGTATGCATTTTTCATCCTTTTTCTTGCAAGTTCATCTGCTTTCTCCGTTAATTGGACCTCAACCAACTTCAAGTGTGCAACTGATGAGGGAAAACAAGAAGAAGAAGAAGACTGCGCTAACTGGAGAGGAATTTTGGTGGAGACCCAGGCCCACCCTGGACTGTATCCCCATCTTAGTTAGTAAGTGTTGATAATTCATAATTCGATCAACTTTTCTATTGATTATTTTACAGTTCTTTGTTTTTTTTTTTCTACACAGCAAACTGTGCAACTTTTCCAGCCGTCTGGCTGTCAGAGTGTTCGGGGAAGTTTTTTAAAACATCAAAACATTAAAACAAATTACTGCGCCTGCACTGATATCCATTTTTGATCCGTTTTTACAGAGATATAGAAGATATAGCTTCATCTTCTGTGATTGCTTTGCAACATTCTTTTGCCAGGAATTCTAGTAACAAATCTTCATATAATTCACACGAAATTTGAATTTTCACCATTTACAGTGATGCCAACGGAAAAAAAAGATAACAATGTGACAGCTGACAGTTAAGGGTTAGTAAAAATGGAGTGCTATACTCAGCTATTCCAACCAATTTTGACTTTTGACGAAAAAATGCCTAACTTGAGAAAAAAAGATGCCTTTTTAAATAAAATAATTTTTTTTTTTAAATTAATTTAAAATTATTTTTTTAAGTAAACTGGAACAATAAATCAAAAATTAAACATAAACATACAAAAATTAACAAAAACAATTTTTATTTTCAAAAAAAAAAACTTAAATTATAAATCACAGAAGAAATTCTTAATAGGAAGAAAATTCATGACTTCTTAGTTTCGTAAGTAAAAACCGACATTAGCAATTTAATTTACCGAGTGAACTCGTGGCCGCGCGCCAATAATCCAGCAGACAGTCTTGGTCATTGAAATCATACATTAAAAAAAAAAAGAAGTCAGTAGGTATGTTGAATCAAAAAAACAAAAAAAATTAGAAAAATATTTGAAATAAAAAAAAAAGTGTTTTTTTTTTTGGAAAAAAAAAACAAACCTTAAAGCCTTAGCTATTGAAATGATGCCTAAATGGCATGAAAAAGCCTTAGTTGGCATCACTGGCTATACTAAAGAACAACGCATTTTCATTATTCAGCAATATTTTAAAAATAATGAAGGTTTGTCAGCTACAGTCAGCGATTTTCGTACAAAATCGTTTTCAGTGAAAAAGTTCATTTTCATCTTGATGGGTTTGCATTTCGCATTTGGTGTTTAGAAAACCCACGACTAGTTGTTGAGAAACAAATTTATCCACAACGCGTGACTGTTTGGTGCGGAATTTGGGCTGCAGGCATTATCGGACAATTCTTCTTCGAAAATGCGGCTGGTTAGCCACAAACAATTAATGGTGTTCGTTTTCGTGACACGATAATCCAGTTTTTAATGCCTAAATTACAAGATATGGATGTGACCAACATGTGGTTTCAATAAGACGGGGCCACATGACATACAGTTAGAGAAACAATTGAATTACTGCATGAGTCATTTCCTAATCGTGCAGTCGGCCATTTTTGCGATCATGATTGGCCATCTAGATCTTGCGATTTAACGCCATTGGACTTTTTTCTTTTGGGGTTCTTGAAGTCAACGCCTTGAAAGAGAAAATTGGGAGGTGTACTAACAAAATTCAGCCAAATTTATGCGAAACGGTCATAGAAAATTTCAATAAAAGAGTACGAACTTGCCAGCAAAGCCGTGGCGGCCATTTATCCGATGTGCTATTCCAACTCAACGAATCAATAAAAAACGTAAGCTTTCTAATTAAAAATCTGTATTTTCTGTCAAAATTACATTTTGCCTGAACTATGCGACACCCTTTAGAATGTGGCTACTTTTCCTTCTGATTCAACGAGGGCATGCCCGTTGGTTTAGATGACCAGATGTTTCCTAAGCGGGATTGTGGTCTTGACCGACTTTTTTTTAGAGTAAATGTCCTGCGATTTACCATCATCTCCATTTTATAGGGAGCGTATTCCGTAAGTATTTATTTTTTACAATACGACATGCTCTTTGAATTCTGATAAAACTAAAACAAGATCACGTTTCCTCACAATAGTTTTTCAGCACACAACTGAGCCATATTTAAAAAAATGGACCTCGAACCACTGATTCATCATCCCAGTCCTGGGGTGTCAGCACGTAACTTGATACAATCGAGTTCAGTCGACACAATTGAGCTCTGGCAGCACCTAATTTGTCTCAATCGAGTATAATCGATGGAGGATAATCGCTTTATTCAGAAGCATGGACGTTATCAAAGGTGGGTAAAGAGTTGGTTGCTTCCCACGCAAAATTCTTCGAGTGATTTTCGGTCCCATTTGCGTTGACGGGCTTTGGAGGAGTAGATTAAACGGCGAACTCTACGAGCTGTACAGCGACATTGACCTGGTCAGAAGAGTACGCATCAGTCGTCTAAGATGGCTGGGACATGTAGAGCGAATGGACACCAAAGCTCAGGCCCGAATAGTCTTAGATCCCAAACCGGAGGCTCAACGCTGTAGAGGAAAACCTCGACTTGGAGCTCGCAAGTGGAAGCGGACCTTAACAAATTAACAAACTTGGTGTGCGCAACTGGAAAAAATCGCGCTAACTGGAGAGGCGTATTGGTTGAGGCCCAGGTCAAACCCGGACTGTAGCGCCACCAAAGTAAGTAAGTAAGATGAAGCCTGGGCACTATTGATGTGCTGGATATTGTGTAGCTTTACTACGTTGGGAGGTTTAAAGTCGGAGATCACAATCTTCCTTGTAGGAAACTGAGAACTAATGTGGGAATTTTTCTGTGACACCTCATCGGCGTAGACGCTCCTGCTTCAGTGCCTAGAACAACTATTACCAACCATTTGAATGAGAACGCCACTCCTTGGTCAGCGCTGTTCCTCTTCTGACTCTTCTTTCAGGCATTATTCCAGAGATCTATCTTCGCCTACCCAAATTCTAATTGGCCAACTTCGTACTTAGTACCGAAGCTTTCTTTTCTTATTTTGTTTACTGAGATAATGTTGAATGACGTTAATACATCATCCAACAAAGACATTCCTTCCATGTTTTTCTTACAGCGTACTTTGGTCTTATCACTCAAGCACTCCAAATTCCTAGTCCCGCTTCAAGTAAAATGATCATCCGCTGGTAAATATTATGCTTATTCCAAGACTTGTTCAAGATAAGAATAAATCAGCTACGTTCACTGTTTTTAGTTAGACAAATCAAAGACGATTAGGAATATTCTATAGCATGCCACCAACGGGAAGTTAAGTCGCCATGACTGCCTATTGTGTGTCTGTGTGTGTGTGTGTGTGTGTCACGGCCACTGACTCTGACGTCCTACTCCTGCTCGGTGACGTGCAACTTTCACGGCACCTACCAAGTTCCAATTGAGTGCGTCCCATTCGGTTGAATCATAAACTTGAAAACTTTGACGTAATCGTAACGTGCCTTCAAAACTAGCTGCTTGTAAAGGTGTCGACTATGTTTAGATATCGTATTTCGCAGCAGCAACATGTCATAAGATTAATTGTCCCAACAAGCTAGTAAATGGAGTAGCAAAATACATGCAAACGCATGGCAGCCGAGTGCTGTTCAAATTTAATTTACAATAAAAATTATGATGAAGACGAATTGTTGGCAAAGCGATAAGGTTGACGAAAAGCGTACACGGGACATAAAGCAGATAACAATACTGCAGATATATGTTTAGGCTGCCATATTTTGATAAGGATTTATTTGCGATTAACACAACCTTGTGTGGACATTTAACTTGGTGTGACATTTGCAGATTTTTTTTTTCTTTAAGATGATGAAGTATGGCAAACGTGCCATAGAGCAGAAAAAGCTTCAAGGCGGAAGGGAATATATGGCTCGGATGAGGGTATAGTTTATGGGTTCCATGAAGGTGGAGCTTATCCGGCCCTAGCGAGGTATCCGTTGCAACGGAAAGTTCTCCAAGTTTTTTTTCTGAGATTTTCGATGATTTGCGCTTCGAGATATTCTTCCGGACAGCTGCTCGGAGCACTGTTTTGCGTAGAAGTGCAATCAAGTTTGTTTACGAGTGTCATTTTTGACACATTCATAAGAATTGTTTTCCGGTATCCCCCGACAGCAATCAGTCGCGGAATTTACTTACGATTTGGAGTGAAATATTAATATAAAATTAAATTTCTCATTTCTTTCATTAATTGCATTAATTTATGTTTCCAGGGCATCAAAGAATACGAGGACGTCACCTGAATGCGTCAGTGCATTTTGCTTGTTCTTTTCCGAGAACGGATACATCGAATGTAAAGAGGCTTTCGAACTTTGACAGTTATCAACTGTGCGGCCATATTGTTGAAGCTACATCTGTCAAATCGGGTGTCATTTATTCAGTCTGTTTGCCAAATCCAAAACCATGGACGGACATAGCGTTCCAAAAACCAGTGCAAATGATTGCGAAATTGTTACATCATTTTGATGATGCGGTGTTATGTGCGGGCAAAGTTCAGAACAACCATTTTACGGTCGCCATAATCATCCTACCGAGAGGACTATTCGCAGGGTGGTGGATAAATTTGTGTCCACTGGGACGATACCAAACCACATGGGATCCAAGAGCGTCCAATGCATCCCGAAAAAGTCTTGTTTGGTGTGGATTTTGGGCTGGCGGCCTCATTGGTCCATGTTACTTTGAGAACGACATTGGTCACGCCATCACCGTCAACGGCGAGCGCTAAAGGTCAATGATCACCAACTTCTTTTGGCCTGAATTGGCTGATATGGACATCAAGGACATGTGGTTTTAACATGACGGCTCTACGTGCCACACAGCTCACGCCACTTTGGAATTTCTCCACGGTCATAGTCATCTCACTTGGAGGTGATGTTAACTGGCCACCGAGAACGAGCGAATCGACCCTGTTAGCATTTTTCTTGTCTAAATTGCTGGACAGTAACCCGTTCGCGATTGAAAGACGCTTGTCCTGATTTAAACACGAATTTACGAAGGGAGGTAGCAAATACATAAGCCGGTGTAATTGAAAACGAAAAATGAAATACGCTATCGGGCACAACATCTTAGGCGGGAATGCGCAAAGACTGGGTTAAGCCAAAATCGACTTCTGCAGAAGCTCGAGAGCTGAAGAGGAAAGGAAACCCATCACCGACTTTCGCTACATCTGGCTATCTTCTTGACATTATTTATTAGAATACTTTCTTAAAGGTTCGCACTTTCTATAGAGAATTTATTTCGTAGACTACTTTCTCAACGACTTGTGTTATGCCACCACTAGAAAGCCGTTCAGGGTGACATTTTATTTAATTTTATTATAATTTACTACTTAAGGGGTTTTATTTCCATACTCGTATAATATAATAAGAAGGATCAACAGAAGTATTTACTGGTCTTCATTCGATTTTAGGCAATTGTAGGTTGCAATGAGAAGAAAATTTCACTTCGTACAAGCGTGTACGACTTATAAAAGAATCCATATATTTTACAGGACGTCCGAGGGCACAATTCAACATCGCCCGTTCGTGGCTGCTTGACATCTAATGCAAGCCCTCCGTAACATTCTCTTCATAAAAAATGACATCCAAAAATTGTTCGTTACACGCGAATGTTCGCTCTAAGGTAATTCATATCCTTGATTTATACATCCATTTTTAATTTCTTGAAACTTCCTCGGGAATTGTAATCTTTGTGTACCTACGCTCTAAGGAAAACTATATCATTCAAAAATTACTTTTTTCAAAAATCCATTTTACGATAATACAAAGAAAAACTGAGTTTTCCATTAAGTTAGAAATGACCATATTACCATAGAAATTAATTTTTGTTACAATCGTATGGACCGTTTTCGAGATATGTCCAAATTTCAAAAGTACCATTACTAATTTTTGTTTTTTTGCCGTTTTCGAATAAATCAAACTGGTATGCAAATTTTGTATGTACCATTAATATTGAGGTTACCATGCAACAAAAAAACGGCCCCGAACTGTAAGCCCCCAAACTTTAAACCCGAAGTTTAAACGAAATCCGTTCAGCCGCTTAGCTTGTAGGCCTCGGGACATACAGACATACAGACAGTCAGACAGACGGACAGAATTTTGCGACATTTCTCTTACTACGTAATGGAGAAAGTTAAAAAAACCTAAAGATGAAAAATTTGGTCTTTTTTCCGGGAATCGAACCTGGGACCCCCTTCTTAGTAGCCCAACACACTAACTACTAAGCCCAGAAAAAAAAACCCTGGAAAGCCCTTACATCCAAAAAGAATCATTTGCTGTTGGCATTTTCAAGTGCAGGTCTTTGAAAAATGACACGTTTCCGTCGGAAAGATAGTCACAGCTGATCAGCAATTTTACATTGTACTGACAAACTGAAATCGTACTGAAAGAGATGCCATACTGCTCAATCATCCATTGAGTTACTTCATCCTCTCATGAATAAGCCAGTCAATTGGAAACGAATATCATGCACTTCACTGGATTACTTGTTGTAGCTATTTTGACGCTTTGAAGGGCCAGCATGATTTGCATCAATTATTCGAAAATATGGTCAAAAGTCAAAATCATTCACCGTCTTTCAGACAATTTTGCCTTCAAATACGAAATGCTACAAAATTAGTACGCAATATATTCGTCATCCCATGACTTCTGATGTGTTTCACTTTAAATAAGTAAAAATCGCTGACGCCTTTGAAAATTCGTTCAATTTCGAACTATTTGTCGAATTTTTTCTTTATTCGGATAGAGAGGTGCACAAGTGAAAGTACACAAATGCGAAATAGAACAACAAATACGTCGTAAATAAATAATAATCCACACAAAGTCAAATTCGGACAAATTCATCGGTGGAATATTTAAAGAGCACCTCTAATTGCAAGGCAAAATTAATTTAAAAATGTACGACCAATTTTACCGAAATACGTATTATGCCGATTCTATAAACGTTCCGTTTAAATAATACGAACTTGGTATTTTTATCCTCAGGTTTAATATATTTGATGGCGTACACCTGTTGGGTTTATTGGTTGTTAGTAATTAATTTTATTATGTTTATGACCAAGCAAAGTGAATATTGGCATTATTTAAAAAAGGGAACGGAACAGAAACATATGCGCTGTTCAATTAGTTTTTACTTTGTTCGTGCGTGTTACTTTTTGGGGAATGGCTCTACAATTGGTGATTCAAATTCGTAGACACGTTTTTTAATTTAACCTACAAATTGGTACTTCTCACAAGGTAATTTATGTAAATTAGCTCCTACATCGAGAGTTTACGTCCATTCGAAGTTAGGCACGTATGTTTTTCCAATTAAATAATATTTATTTGGTATGTGATGGCAGAAAATCATTTCAGACATACCTCAGCCTGTCAGTCTTATTTTCGGACACTTTTTTTTTAAAAACAATTGCGACTTTATTTCAGCAAAACACTTGAGCTAAGTTGCTTCGCAATGATTAGAAACGATTAAGCGATTGCAATGAAGGGACTTTCACTCAAAGAAGAATTAATTGGGGCTGAACTTGGGAGTCACAGCTCCACCAAAATATGCGATTGTGATTAATCAGTTTTCGCAGGTCTTCGTAAAGAATTCCACTTCGTTTATATCACGAATAATGCGGGAAGAACTCCTAACTCACTGTTTCTTTAGCCTACAACCCTCTGAGATCAAACTTCATCGCTTGGGGCCCAGGCGACGAAAAGAAAAAGACATACTCCTTGGTGACATTACCAAGTTGACGGTGATCTAAGCCTGCGTACCTTTTTATGAAAACATTTCATTTGCCCTTAGGGTTTTTATAACCTCACATCCTTGCATAGGTAAGACGTGAACTGTTTTGATCCTAAACTCGTGGATGGTAAGATTCTAGCGTTCATCAATCAGTCAGTGTGTGTTGTTATTCATGTGGAAATGTCGAAAGGCGTGAAATTTGCCAACTGACAAGAAAAAGTTATGATCATCAGTCTTTTCGATTTATGTAAACCTACAGCACCTGTAGAACTATCAAGACCTTTTTCTTTTTTGTAAAATCCCGTGTCAAATGTCATTTCGACGAATGAATATATATATTTTAATGAAGTTTACGTTTAATGTCGGCCAACTTGCGAGCATTTAAATTACTAGAGAGAGCAGCCTATCTGCGTTACGTATATAAATAAATTAGTAGACTTGATTCAAGTTGCCTTGCCTTATGCACACTGTGTGTTAGGTATCACATTTCAAAAGTAAACGTATTATATGAACTCACCTTTCTTGGTGTTCGAGACCTTCAAGTCCGTCTTCTATTACACTCTCGTAGACACCGCTTCTCTGTCGGTCACCAAGTAGGTGCTGCCGGTCCAAGTCAAATTGCTGAAAATATACAAAGAACATTAAACCACGCAACTCAAGCAAAGGTATAAATAATGAAATAAAAAGCTGCATCTTTGAAGAAGAGTCCGTCGAGCTTATACAACATTTCAAGAATGAAGATGAATTTCAATCTAAAAGTCTTGGGAAGTCTCTAAGGTTTGTTGTCAAACTTTTCTATCAACATAACATAAGTTTGCAAACATCCGGAGGTTGGGTAACTAACTTGAAGATCGCCACATCAAATTTCTTTCGAAACATGAAACAATCCAAAAAGTCACTTCAAGTGCAAGCAAACACTACAAATAGGCGAGAAGTGAGTTATACGAGTACCGGATCTAGCTATCGAGCAAATTCATTCTGAAGCAGAAAACAACAGAATCTTGAGCAGCTTTTTCTTCGTACAGAGCGGTCCATGCATCGATGGTTTCCTGGCCATGACAAACCCTAAGGTCCATCTCACCAGATAGGTGTCATCTAGGTAGGCCTAGAGTGAGATGATCAAGTATGTTCAAGTCCGACATAACTCCTCTACTCGTTTGGGCATTGGCCCTATAGAGAGGCGGAAGATCGAGTGCACAAAATAAGAATCAGCTATTTGATGGCCTGTCCCGATCGTTATTACTATAAGTGGGAAATAAATCAGTCAACGACATCTGTTAGCGAGTTGATACAAGGCTCTTCGCTTTAAAGCATTCTGAAACTGTTTAAAGTCTATGAGAACTAGACATCGTATGTGTTATTGTCTAGTGACAACCAAGTTCTGGGGATAGCAACAACTGTTTTGGTTCTGCAATAGGAAAATTAATCTTCCAGTTCTGCGTTATGGAAGGAGAACTGGAACGAAGGTCTTTAAAATAATTTTTTTTGAGAATTGTTGGTCTCGAGGCGAAAATGAAGGCATTCAAATTGCGATGTCATATTTGAAAGTTCTTTGATGATTTTGTTCAGTTTGCTGTTTTGCAAATTGTCTTGGGTGTTTTTTATTGAAAATCTATCTCAGCAAAACCAAGTAAAGTAGACAAATAAATACTAAATAAAACAATTCATGGTGAATTACTCCGAATTGAAAATCTATCTCAGCAAAACCGAGTAAAGTAGACAAATACTCAATAAAATAAGTCAGGGTGAACTACTCCAAATCTGCCTGCAGGTATGCAATGAATTGTGATAAAGTTCAATAGCTGGTTGTTTTGGTGTATGTCTCGACTTTTGGTGTGATTGAGCGTTCTCCTAGTAATCGATGGCAAAATTTAAATAGGAAATACTAGCAGTATCGTGTACTAAACATTTCCCCTTGTCTTCCCAGTTTAACTGCTCCCAAGTCACCTCTTCTTGGGATTGGGTTTTACATCTAGGGTGAATCTAGGAAGCTTTAAGTAGGTCGTTGTTGTTTACTGATTTTTTGTGTGAAAATTGTTTTATAAAACAGGCCTGTTGTTTGACTAATTACGAGTAGAACGCTTCCGTATCATTCAATCTTATAAAAGTTCACTATTTGGTGTGATTCTTTTCGACAGAGGCATCATCGGATCGATCTTAATTTTTGTTTTTTTATTGGGCCGGAATGATCAGTGATCAGCCGTACTGCCCACCAAACCATTGACTCGATTCAATGTGAAAATCGAATAGTTACGTCGACCAGTGCATTTTCCACCAATATTTTGATATTGATCACGTCTTTAAGGCGATACAAAACACATTTGTGAGGTTATATTTAGCGCGTTATCAGTGATACTCAAATCACCCGAAATTGGACCAACAGGATGTGCTGAATCACAAACAGCCGAAGAGGCCTAAAAAATACATTTACCATTCCCCACAACGACTAAATATTTGCAACTCCAAATCAGTTGCTGTTTGAACTATTTAGACAAAAAGTTCGTGAAGAAAAAATCTAACTCCAACTAAAATCTCTAACTCTTCGAGGAACTTACTGATATTAGCGGAGACATCAGTCGAATAAGGAAATCTTTCCAAATTCAAAAATACCATCCAGAGAAGTGGACAAAAACGTAAGAGTATCCTAAATGGAACAAAATTATTTATAAAAACTCAACCAATGAAACTATTACTTAAAGCGCATACCAATTCTAATAGTGAGACTATTCTCCACCGCAAAAAGCCTGTATTTCTTGTTTGTATTTTCATCACATAAAGACAAAAAATGTATCTACCCAGGCAAACAAACCAACCTACCTCACTAGATGCAAGCTGCTTCAATAACTTGTGACTGTTTATTGAATTTTCAAACATCGGGCAAGTTCGACAACGCTACTATGACGAGCCGATAGGCAGAAATAAAACGAATACTACTTGAATAAAAATTAGCATAACAAGTTAAGCTGACAAAACAAGACAAGGACTTGATGTCTTCATGTCAATAAAGATTTCCAAAACGTCGACACAATATCGGATGAAGTATACATATTTTAAATGTTGTTGAGCTCATTTTTTTCTTGTAATATAAAACAAATTAAATATAAAGCGGTTAAACGTGTAGAACAACAATAAGGCAATAAAGCGACAGTGCACTTGCTAACTAGAAAGCTAGAGTCAACAGTTAGTCATATTATATGAAATGGATGTCAAAAAACACATTCGAGGACCGGCTTCAACAAGAATTTGCTTGTTTATACTAAAAGCTGTTAGAGAAAGCTCTACATCAAATGTTTACATTCGTTAAGATTCGACACTTTATCGAGAAATAACCTTTTTCGAGAATACAATACTTGTAGGAGCTTTCTGTTTGTCACAAAATGGAAGTCACGACTCACCGGAATTTGAGCAAAAGAATTGTGTCCATTGTTCTGGTGGGAGTTCAGGCTTAATCCATTCAAGTCAGCCAGCCCGCATTCCAAATCCGATCCACCGCCTTCCAAGTCATGTGGACTGGTGTCTGATTCGTCGTCAGCTGTAAAAAATTAAAAACAAATTAAATTTATTATACAAGTAAACAAAAAAATAAACACGCAATCTTTTATATTTACAAGAGAACTCAAAGGAGCCGTTTATCATTTTAAGCACGATATGCTTGGGCGGATTGAGAGAAATGAATACCAAACGCAGACAGGGTATGTGGAATTTCGCATGTGTCGTGTTTTGTGATTCGCTTGCAGTTGCAGTACTTTTGCGCAACTTATTTTATTCAACCAGACTAGGTTTTCTGCGGTAAAGAGTCTGGTGTGTCCCTGCAGAGACAGACACACGTTGAGAAACCAGAATCTGAATGGCAGCGAACCGAAAGGAGAAATGAATATCTCGCGCACCGTATTTTGTTGTGTATTGCGATTGCGAGTACAAGTAAGATATAAGTTTATCTCGGCTTTTTAGAATTTTTATGATCTGACACAGGAGCTTGGTTGGAGGTTGTTGTGTCGTCATCGGCAGTGGATTCCGTATGGTTTTTGTGTGTGCAGCTTCGGTGATAAGGTGTTTGTGTGTTTGCTGTGCTGTGCTGTGTGATAAGGTTGGGGTTCGGTGGCGGACAGGGTATTTGTGTGTCGCAGCCGAGTCAAGGCAGAAGATGTTGTTAGATTGTAGCCCCTTGGGATATGCAAAACGTATCTCCTCGGATTTCAAAGACGGTAGGTAATGTTGGCTGGACTGACTTATTCAACACATCTTTACGCTTTTTCCAGCTTGACTATGCAGGGAGCGGTGCATTATTTATTTGAATAAATTACAACGGTGGATGTCTCAAAGCAAGCCTTATGACCGAAACCTCACACAGAAAACACACTGATGACGACACAACTTCTAGCCTTTGTGAGGACATACAAATTCCAACTATTCAATTAAACAGTTAATAAATCCGGGTGGAGAACTTCAAGACTGACGAGCCATCAGCTTCGTGACAAACACATTCGCGAGATGAAAAAAGCCTTTTGTTTATTATTTTAAATAATATTCTCAATGGTGTTGGTGTAGCGACAGATAACAAGATTTATCTTTCGAATGGATGCTAATAGTGTGGAAAATAGCTCGCGGTTTATTTATTCTCTGCTTTGCATTTGTGATAATTTATTGTTGTTTTCCATCTGCTTGCGATTATTCTCGATGATAAATGAGCCATATAAGCCGGTGGGATTCGAACAAATAACAAAAATTAGGCAGTATTTGCGATGGGTGGGAACTACAAATGGTGGCATAGTTCTAGGCGTGATTGTAACCCCCTTTGGAGGTAAATAGAGTATAAAGATGGGCGCAGGGTGTTTGTAATTGTATTACAAAATTGGGCGATTATACCTGATGCATTTTCTCGAATAATCAATGGGTGAGTAAGTGTTGCCACAGGAACACATCCTTCTGGAACTGTTGGGAGGATAGATCCTAATACATATGTCCATAGGGTAGATAAAATGTATGAAATCAAAGCCGTAAAATTTACAAATCAAATGCAGTGATACAATTTATACGCTTGGCCGTAATCTAACTTAAGCTAACCGACTTTATTTAGTCAGAGCAGACGACGCAATGGGTCCACTTGGAGGATGTTGGATGGTAAAACAGGATATCCAATTTGAAGCTTAGAGAAGTAGTGATGATAAGCCCACAAAAGGATGCGTGTGTATTGTCTTGTAAAAGTACAGTATACACTTGTTAATAGACAAGGTACTTCAGATTGAAGTGAAATAATTATTCAGTCTGATAACAAATGTTGGTTTAATTGATTAAAAACAAGTTGGCCGTCTTTTGGGGTAGGGTTTGTTTGAGCTATAAACGTCTTATCTATTTAAAAGTTAAAATGCGATATCGTGGTATATCAGGAACATATATACCGAATGTGACACTTGGCTATTCGAACAGTATTACTGTTCTACTGCGTTCTATTTTCGCCTTTCGTAATTTGTTTCATCTTGTGCTATTTAATTCCCGAGACAAGAGCTTTTCAGACAGTAGAACTACAACTACGTAATAATCAACTTCGAGCTAGTAAAAGACTTGCTACTTCGGGTTATTGATCCTGAGATTATTTTGTTACCATAAACAAAATAATCCTTAGCTCACATTTGTTATTATATCGTCGGCGTAATTTGGACTTTTGCTAGTCATGTAGCGGTGTCAAATGTGAATGGCATTTGGCACAAACATAGTAAATAAATCGATTTTAATTTCTCCTCATGATTTATGAGTTTTGTCTTAAAATTCTTTTGTATATAAAAGGAACTGTCATTTCATAAACAAACTACAAGCCAAAAGCAGCCCGAAGACGGAGTACAAAATATTTTCATCGTCGTTTCACAAATTGTATTGAGACCCTCAACTCGCAATAACACATCCAAAGTCTACTGAGACCCTCAACTCGCAATAACTGTTCCGTCACATTGCACCCGGGAACACTGTTTTGTATAGTAGAAAAACTTGTGGTTTGTACTCAGGCGGGGAATCGAATTCGAATCTACTCCAAACCGCATGGTAATGATTTATCTTTATTTATTGCTAGATGGTTGGTAGATCTCCGCCGCAATAAGGTAACGATGCTCACATGGGTGGGCAACCAGAAAGTGTTGTTTCGACTTTCCTACGCAGCCGATATGGTAAACACTGCAACTGCTGTAGCTGTTCACAACGCGCAATGCGCATACAGAAAATTTAGTAAGTTTTTATTGAAGAAAAGAATTACACACTGAAGAAGTCAACGAAATGCACCTGAAACTTTTTAAACCAACTGTCAGCAATGAAAACGGTTTCCATCTATTGTAATCGTAACGCATAGGGCGATCAAATTGTGACCGTGTCGGACTTAGTCTATTTTTCAATGTTTATATCCTCGCTTGAATGGACACTTTGCTCGAACTACTGGACTAGGTGCATGGAATATAAAACAGTGCTTAAATAAGCAACTGTTAAGCTACTAATGCAGAAGAAGAGTGAATTAATGTAGTTAAGGACAAACTATCGCTAAGTAATATTCATTCCGTTTATTTACCAAGTTTTTGAAACATTTCCTGCTCTGAAACAGACCAAATCAAATAACCAAAACTGTTCTGCCACTTTGAATTGACCACACCACTAGAGCTTGGCATTTAGATGTTATGTTTTGATTTTTGATGTTTTAATTGGCCGGAATTACGTTGTCAGTATCTGTTTCTATATGAAGCTGAAAGTCTGATTACACCAAACAAAGTTTAAAGAAAATAAATCCTAATCCTTTACCATAAAGTCATAAGAAAATAAATCCTAGTCCGTCTGTCGTTCTTTAATACATTTATGTCAATATTCACTCCTATTCCCAATAGTAATGGTCGTTTTTTAGTCATCATCACGTTTTCAATACAAACGATTTGCAATAACATTCTAGACAATGAGAGAGAGCCAAGTTTGAAATATAAAGGTTCGTCATTGTATTTTGTAGGGTTTCCCTGGGCGATTCGTCACCAAGTCTCAAAATTTAGTTATCACTGTTTCACATCAGGCGACTGTCTGACAAACAATATGAGATGTTATTAGCCAGCTTCACATTACACAAAAATATAACACTCACTCACGAGTAGTTTCGAGATATAGAGGACTGTAAGTCGGTTAGTGACTGATCTTTTGATATACGGCGCCGAATTCATTTGTCTAAATGTAAATCTGGCTGTCAATCGCAGCCCTAAACAATGGTACACCTTTGAGCCCTGCAGAAACGGCAACAAACACAATTTACAACCGAAATTAAGCAAATATTTGCTTGAGATTGGGACTTATGGAATTTACCTACAAGATAAAATCGAGTCACTTTTTTGGCCTTTGTTATAAGAAAGAAATCTCGTCTACGATATTTGCCTAGCATGTAGACAGTCAACGAGTGAGGTGAACAGAAATTTGAAATTCGAAATCAACAAGAAACTTCGTATCCGGTATGACTTAATGTTCTTTTTCTAGACCAGACAAGATAATCAAATAATAATCTGAGCAAGGTGTTTCGGCGCAATTGTGTATGAATAACATTTCAAATCTTAAGTATGACAGAAAGATAACTCGCGCTGTCAGAGTCTTTCCACTGTTTTAAAGGCGGATATTTATTATACAAATAGATCACACCCAATCATTCAGAAAAATAAAAAAAACAAGATAAAAACAAACAACTCCCAGACAAGTTTCACACAGAAAACGTCTTTTTCACATTTATCACGCGATTAGCAGCACACCTGTCACCCAATAAGTTTGCATAAAAAGAGTCTATTTCATTTAAATTAATAACAAATTAAAACGTGTACTAACTTCTCGTACTGATTCTGTTCATCGTGTATAAATCACAACCGATATGGCTTTTAAGCGAAATCGAAACAAAATAACAACCGAACTCGATTAATAACGGAATAAAGTGAGCCTTCCGGTGCAGTAATAGCGTCTGATTCGAATTGAGTTTTTGAATCGGTAGATCCTATGCCAATCGCAAAACGTCAATGCGCGTTATCTTATCGAAGCTCATATTGTTGATAAGCAACGGGAACAAGTAATAACAGTAAACTTACTATGTCTCATAATAACTGTGTGTTGGGGATTACGTATAATACGAATCTGACGATCCGGATGGTGGGGTTCACCAAATTCACCACCAATGTCCTTGGGTAATTGCCAAAGTGCACTGCCCTCTTCGAGTTGATCCCTTGGAAAGTACAATGGCGCTAATACTTCATAAATACCACGTTCGTGTGCATCCACACACAATATCACAATAATTTCCGAATTAGATTTCTCTAAAAATCTACGAATAGTACCTGGAAAAAAGTCAAAAGAAACAAGGTATTAAAATCACGTAAAAGAAAAACAACGGACCAACTTACGTAATGCTATGTGAGCTTCTAAGTCCGATGGAAAATTTCTTTGAATTGTACTTATATTACATAAAGCGATTGTTTTAAGATTCAGTTCTTTTGCTTTGTATAGAACGTTTCTGTCAAAAAAAAAACAAAAAAAAAAAAAGAAATGACATCACTTAGGCAGAACAAACAATTTACAATTTTGTACAATTTTGCTTCAAGCATGCAAGGACTCTTTCACTAGCAAAATACGTTAGTCATTGGTGTGACTCAAGAATACTGTAAGCACTAGCTAGCAATCACGGTCCAGTCATTTAAAAAATCGAATTCGAAATCTCTAGATAATGCAGAAATGAGATCATGTGAACGATTAAAACTGCGTGTACTTTGAGTTTTATCGCACATCTTATTGATAAGTTGTTTATCGCCAATGAAGACAAAAATAGCTGGATTTGTTGAGTGAGTTTAAGGTTAAAATAAAATGATTAATGACGCATTGGCCGCGATTCGCTCGCTGACACATTGTTTACGTGGAAGGTTCAACTATAATGACGTCTGTAGGAAAACGAAATATTAATCTAACCAATATAATTTGAGCACGTACTATCCGACTTTCGTTCTGAGATTTTAGTCATTAAAATGAAGGCTACAACGATTTTGTTGGCAAGGACAACGTGTGGGCTATAACCTAAGATGGTCAATTGCAGCCAGAATACGAGTCGAATTGTTGAAATTTGTCTCATATAGTGAGGAGTGTTCTGAAATGCTGCAAATATCGAAGAATGAACTTAAGTGCAAATATTGCGAGCAAGTCCATTCGTCTCAGAATTGAAAACAGATGACTGTAAGAAACGAGGCCTAGGGTCGGGTCTGATACATATATTGCTCCAACACAGGCAAATAAAAGGTGTCCAACGGAGCGTCAAACATCAATAGTCTCGCAATGGAAACAGAGAACCTTATACACAATCATCACAAAGAACTGAAGTCATCTTTGTCCCTAAAACTTTGACAATTTCGTTACGGAAGGAAATCAGCGCGGAGGAAAAAGTATTTTGGCAACGATATGTTCCAAAAGCAAACTATCGGAAATAACAATCTACCGAAGACGCATGGGAGCTCGCAGTAAGCAATATATCACTGTAGGGATCAAAGTTCTTAAGATCAACAATAATAACACGAAATGGGTTCCCAGAGGAGCCTTACACGATGTGACAGAGAGTATTATTACCTAGCAAAAGCTGAAGAGGCATTAGTTATGGTAAAGGGAAATGCAGGCTCCACGTATAATAGCGACCTCTTTACATACCTTCAGAACGATAATACTTTCATGGGTGTTGTATGAATAGGGCGGACACTGATTCATTAACCTGGCAATGTCCCGTGGTGAAACTAGCCCTTGCACACCAAAACAAGTATCATCTGGACTGAGCTACCTTAGCTTATAAGCGTAATTTTTAAAGACGGAGCAACATTTTAAAAGTTTGCCGAAAACGACAATAGTCGAGTATGAGTTAATCAGACGATAGTAAAATAAAACAGTTAAATGTCAGCAAAAATAAAACAGTTAAATGTCAGCACATAGCTATCTTATGACTTGCTTCAATGTAGTCGGAGTTGAGGTCATTTCAAAGGTATTCAATACCAGTCAATGTAATGAAAGAGAAATGGTGGCCCTTAGTAGGTGGATAACTAGACCCAAAATATCGGCTCCGTTTTCTCCTAAGGAGTCACAAAAATGTTTGGATCGTCTGGTCGGATTGTACGTGGGATTGCCTAACCCACCATGTAAATACCACATAAACGAGACCGTAGAATGATTTTACTGTTACAAAGCAGAAAAGAAACAACGACGTTCAAATTAACAAGTGAATTGTTGGAACTCTAAAAGGGGTGCTTTTATTAAATAGTAGAGTCCCTAGGCTGCTGTAAAGCAAACATCACCACAATCCAACAATTAGTGTAAATTGGTCAGAATAAGATTAAAAATCAGTGGGGTATATTGAGGAGACACGAGCTCAGGAACAAAGTCCTGACGCGAGTCAAGGCATTACCATAATGTAAGAAGAAGTTGAAAAGAGGATATATAACGACCAAGCTAAGTGTCAAACGACGAAAACGAACCAGCCATATCCACCCCTGTCTGGGCATTCAAAGCTGGACGACGAAGGCGCCCGCCAATGGTTTAAGATGCATTTTACATGTACAGCGAATCAATACCAATAATGATGCGGATAGGATAGGTTACGGCAAGTGTGCACGTGTACCTCCACAAACTGTGCGTAATTAAAGGCAGATTATCAAATACCACACTGTTTGAAGAGGCGCATTATTTGAGATCCAATCGGACTCTAGCGCCAGCAGCACGTTAGAATGCACTTAGATGGTATCTCGGTTAGAAATTTACGACAGTGTTTGACCAATTTAATTCTGACTATTGAGGGTTTCTAGCACTTTTATGGTTAACTAACTGCAGGTGTAGATAACGATTTAGAAGATGATCATATCAATAACCAAAACGTCTGTCTGAACATCACTTTATTCGAACAAGTATCGCCATCCTCATTATTTTTATAAGGAATGTAGCAAATATCTAGTGAAGAATCAGATCTGCCCAAAGCTGGGTGTAGGAGTTTGATCTTTCTCGACAGACTGTCGCTTTTTTTCTTTAAATAAAGCATCAAGGCTTGACGAACATTCAAACGATTTTTGTAAGGCTGCATGGACGCGGAGGCGACTACTTTCAACATCTTCTGTAGATATCCGGATTTTTTCCAAATCAGAAAACCTTATATTTCTTTTTTTCTATATAAAACGATATTAAGGCTTAACGGATAGAAAGAAGGGAAGAAACTGGTTCAACGAGTAGGGGGTATCACAATGTTGTGTTTTCTGATATGTTCTACATAAATGCCAAAGGGCTACCTTTTGTAAGGCATGAACGTTCTTATCAACCGTCGGCTTTCGTCACTTCAACCCGTGTTCCGATTCTCAACTTTTTTCGATTAAATTTTGAAACAGCGTTCAGTAAACTAGGGTAAACAAATCACTAAAATAATCACTAAAATCCCATTATGAACTAGAATCTCTCGTTGGTGAATTGAACAGAATATTCCATGAATAGACCAGACCCTACGGGCCGGAATATTCTTTGAAAGTGCAGTCTACTTCCAAACTATAAAGCACGGTAAAGTCGACTATGAGCTGCTGCAATGAAATGCTATAAACAAAAACGTTCCCTAGGGATTTACACACCCTTGCCGTGGGTACCACATACTGAATGCCCACTGCATCAAGGTCGATGAAACTCATTCCATACACGTATGAATAGAAAATTCGAATTAATAAAGCAAAAGGACTTGAAAAGCAAAGAACAGCAATTAGTTATAGCTCCCTAAAGCGGAAGTCAAACTTGACATAAATTTCGTGCGATAAAATTTTCGTGAAAACGATTACTAAAATTATTTATGTAATTGATGGTCAAATCTCACCTATAACAATAATGCAATGTGTTTTCTGCTGCTGTTTTAAATTTGTTTTTATATATAGGTCCGACTGTATGGATAATATATTGCGCTGGTAAGTTGTACCCCTTTGTTACCTGAACTTCCCCAGTGCGGCACTCTGTAAAGCCAGCGTTAGGGAGAGGAAAGCGCAAAACAAATTTTACATTAGCCAGTTAAGTTTTAGCAATAGAGCTCAGCTTTGTTTTACTTGTTACCTTTTATGTTGTTTTGAATATCCTCCTTGAGTTGGTTACCTGCCGCAGCTAAGACTCTATCTGATATGATATTGCTTTCGGTCAGAGTTTCATCTGTGGTATTTGTGATAGCATCGACTTCGAGTAGTGTTATATCACCATCCCTGTAAATTTTGCAATTGCAATTTAGTTGAAAAGCGTTATTGTTTGTAGGTATATTGTGAGAAATTTATAATGACTTGCCAAATAACAAAACGACTATTAATACTATGCGCTACAGGGAATGGACTGGTGTTATGACGTGGTCCGACAACACTTGAGTAATTGCTTAAAGGCAGCCTTGTGACGGTCTTTTCCAATCCGCCCCACTTTAGCAGAGTGTCGACTTTTATCTTCTGTGAATGAGAAAAAGAATTGTTAATCGTGGATGGTGGTACTGTTTTGAATACTTACATTATATTTAGCACCTAGGGATTTGAAATCTTCATTGGAGTTAGAATCAAGTCGCATCTCTCTGCAAATGTGAATAAACAAAATTAGTTATTAACTATAACGTCAGATGATTCAGATTAAAAATATGATTCGTTCTACATGCACAGTATTTTCGATCGAGAGTAAAGTTGTATTTTGAAAGGGATTCATGTGCCCTCCGACTTGGTGTAACAACCTCTTAAACATGGTATTATTTAGTGGTATCCAAACAATCTACTGGAAATAATAAGGGGGTGCTTGAAATTGACTCCACAAGCAAATTGGCAAATTGGTTGCGAACTACGGGTATTTATTCGAATAATACAAAATGATTGAAGCTTAGCAGGTCGGAGCTGGGTCGGCATTCTGTAAGGTGAAACGTTAAAACGTTTTCGTGTGCACGAAGAAATTTGCTTGTGTAACATAGGGCAAATCATTCGTGCGCACGAAAACGTTTGATCGTTTCGCCTTACAGAATCTGACCCCTGGATTCCTCAGCAGGTAGTAGGGTTTTTGGCTTTTGCCTCCAGTGGCGCACGACTGATGCGCTTTAGATGCGCTGACCAGATTGGATTTCGTAACAAACGCCTTCTGGCAACTTCATGTTTTTTCTGGTGATGGCAGATGACACATTTGAGATGGCACAAATTATTTATATGGAGTCTCTTAGTGTTTCTCGACCAGGCCTTCCTAATCAATTGCCTTCTTAGGCTGAAGTAACAGTGGATGGCAAGTGTAATTCTTTGCTTGATTTCTCAGGTGATGACATTTTCAGAGCTAATAGCGGAGCCGAGGTAGACAGTTTCCCGAACTACCTCGTAATTATTGCTGTCTATCGTGACGCTCTGTCCAATTCGTCCATGTTGTGTGTCCCGTCTTGCTGCAAGCATTTATTTTGTTTTGCCCTCATTTACCACTTAGCTCATTTTTGCCGCTTCTGTTCTGAATACTGATACTTGCAAACGCACTAGTGACGGCTCGCAGTGTTCTGCCAATGATGTCACTGTCGTCAGTGTATTGTAAGTAGTTGCACAGACTCTTGGTAAATTGTGCCTCTGGTGTTGGCTTGCGAGTTTCGCACAATTTTCTCAAGAATGATGTGGAAAAAGTCACATGACAGTTGTGGTTGTGGACTTTCCGGGCCGAAAACCGCACTGATAAGGTCCAGATCAGTTCGTTGACAAATCGTTTCAGGCGTTCAATCAGTATGGCAGACAGGAGCTTGTATGCGATGTTAGGAAGACCGATGTCTCTATAGCGACGTAAAGAGTACGAACTTTTAATGATGCACAATCATCACTTTGGACTTTGCTCTGCTTATCACTATTTCGGAGCTTTATCCGAGGCAGTCCAGCAGACAGACGTACAGTCAGTAGATACTTGACTTTGTGACAGGCCATTCATTCCCTATGCCTTTTTTGCAAGAAGGTAGTTTTTTTAACTCTGTCTTATATGTTGGACTTTCAGCTTAACTTTCTTGAAAAACTGCAGTTTTTGAGGAGATTGATTTTTCGAATCTTTATGTGTCTCATACTCAAGATTTTTTTTCTTCTTTTACCATTATTCTGTGAAAGACTGTCAATACTTAGAAGTAGAAATAAAGTTTACACAACACCGTTGATTCCATACACTTCGAAAAAAAAAGATTGTAAAGCGAAAATTTTTAAGATTTTCAAAAAATTGTAAGTTGAAAGTTCTTGGTTCAATTATTATTTTTGGTAACTAGAACTCGTTTTTAAGTTTTCAAGAATCAAGTATTCAGCGTAAGAAAAATAAGTATTTTATTACATCATTGCCAACAATTTCATTTTGAAATCAAAGATTTTGATATTTGGGTTCATTTTTTCTGGGTGTATTGACAGTTCGCTGGCTATTCTTGGGCGTCCCGAGAAACTTCGAACAATACACACCAAAGCCGTATACATACAAGCGTTAAAAATGTCAAATAAGATCCAAAACAAATAAAAAACTACTTACTTCGAACTCAAGTGTTCAAAACAGCACACATTTCAAGCGCTTACTTATCGCAGTCGATTAGATCAGGTCTTATTACAAATGACTGCATATTTGTTTCAAGAAAACGTCAATCCATCGTTTCACAACTTCCATAAAGTGTTTCTCATAAAATGTGCTTACAGAAAATCTTAATTTAAAATGAAAAAATATTTTAATAGGTGTCGTGCGGGAAATAACTACTAAAAGTAATGAGTTAATTGTTTAAGTTCGGTGGTAGCTTCCTGCAGCTTCCCAAGGCATCTTAAGCCCTACCTTGTTCTTAGTTGGAATAATAGCCAACAACAGCCAATCATCTCATTGTATTCCTCAAATGACCGTTTTAAAACTTCATTAGCTTTATGTTTTCGTATTTAAAATCTATGATTAATTTTTTGTATACATTCAAGAGCTCACAACCGACTATCTCTTAAAATTGCATATACGGGTTATTATGATCACGTACAAAGTGCAGCTAATGCTCTCAACGTGCGTAGCAAATTTTATGTGGTTACCGCTAATTTATTTTAATCCTTACCTCTATTTGGCATGCAGCACACGAAAGCTAAACAAATATTTACTTTAAGTACCGTGTAAACAGTGACATGGCAACTATGTGCTTGGAAGTTCGTACAAGTCTGTGTTACTTGATAGCACAACCTTTGGGGTGTAATTTTTTTCATTTTGGAATTTTCAAACTCAACTTGGCGCGAGTATAGTGACAGGCAGTCAAATATATGAGCTGCAAGTCAAAACGACTTGTTTACACTGTGGAAATTAAAACGGGAATACGTAAACAGAAAGACATGCATAAACAAACAGTGTCATTACAAAGTTAGCCCAATTACTCGTAAGGCGACAGATTTGGAATATAAAGTGCAACTTGTCGACTTAATGTGTTCTATCTTGTCACCCGGGGCCATTGAATTGAATAGGTAAGGTATGCTGGGGTAGCAATGACCCAGTAAGTGGATGCGTAGGAACAACCTTCAGGATTGTTAATTTGAAATTGTTTTTTTTTTTTTTTTTTTTAAGTTTTGACAGCGTTTTGAGTGTTGTTGCAATGGGGTGGGTAGCTAGTTGACGAAACTGTCTTCTACTCATCAATTTCTTGCTCGCGGCACTTCTGAGGACTGGTTCTGTTTATCCTGACTCGATTTAACTCAGTGGTGAATATGAAATAAGGTTTTGTCTACCATAGCGAGTGTTACAAGAAGCAAAATCATGGACCCCTATTGTGAGTGTAAAAAAATAAACGATAAACGATGCTTGTCAAACAATTGTAATCGTTGGTATTGTGATTGTCAATTATCAATGAATAATTGACTGTCATCAACTCGTGTTAAATTTCCATTTTGAATGGAGGCAAAGTGGTATTGCGATTGTCAATTGTGATCAATTTTTTTGATAAATGTTAATTGTCTAGTCAGTTGGATTGTTGTGGACGACAAAATCAGACGCTCCAAAAGAAAAATGTATGTTTTTTGTAGCAATTGTGACATATGCCTATATTGAAAGTGTTTGGTTTTAGGGCAAAAGTTGTAAGCAATAACAAACAATTAGAGCGGTTGGTTCAACTAATGGTAGAAAATGAGAACATTGCAAAAGGGATTTGTTCAAAAACAATCTTGAAACAAAAATGGAAGCTTTTTTCATTAGAGTTGAACGGCTTAGGTCCTCCACGGCGCGAATGGCAAAAATGGCAATTTTCTCCTCAAAATTTCCAAATAAGCAGAGGATTGTTCATCATCGTCAAAAAACAATTCTACGGAATTCGGTAAAATAACAAATTCAATTGTTTGCTCTTGACAACTGTCAAATATCATGCCGCATTCAAAACAGTCAATTTATTCACAATTACCATAAATTTTATCAAATGAGTTACACAATACCAAAAATTGTTTTGATTGACAAATTTGTCAATCGTCAATAGATTGATATTTGACACTCGCAATAGGGGTGACAGTCTTAATATTCGGGTTGGAGGTTAGGGGAATTCTTATGCCGGAAGTAATTTGTATTGTATAATTATTTATTAGTATTTCATACTTTTAAAAACTTACATATTATAAATTATAAACATTTTAATTCAGTCTTATTGCAGTTACATATTTTTAAGTATTTCTTTTCAAATATTTAATACATTTTCTTTTAAATGATCTAAATTTTTTATCATATTTAATGTCATTTGGTAATTTCTTAAGTAATTGAAATCCGTTGTAGATGATCGTTTTCTGTGCGCCCGGTGAGTTCTGCCTTCTCAACCTAAAGTCGTTAGAATTCCATAGTTGGTAGGGTTGAGCTTCCCTAACATGTCTAACCTATATTAACCGTATTTTATTTTAAAAACAGTCAAAAGAGTATTCAACTCCAACCTGTTTTTGACGTTGATCAGTATAGTATGTTTTTGGATAATAGTTGGATATAAGTAAAATTTTTTTCTTTCGTTTGGTCCTATCGGCATAAGTCCCGTGTTAATAAGTCAGGAAGTTTTTAAAATTGTTTGGTATTAAGGGTGTAAGTTGACTTAAGTTCTTTGTATTTATACCAATTTTATATTTTGAAATAATTAAGTTGCTTCTAAGGGCTTAAATCATGTTATGCCTTTCAAATGACCACATATAAATATTGTATAAGATACCTAATACATTACTTTATTATTTATTTGAATTAATTTAATGTTTCCAAATGTTCTTAATGAATTAAACTGATTATTTATGTAAACAAAAATTTGTTTTCTCGACTTAAGTCCTTAGAAAAAACTTAATTTTAACAGGTAACAAAGAGACAAATGGCTCTAAGGAGATAAGTCATCAGAAAATCTTGAAAGTACTTATTTGTTGGTCAACAGCCTATAATCTTATTACAGGCGAGTGTTTTGACGGTTGTTTTGCATCATTCATTTTTCGCAAAAAGAATATCTGAATTTACAAAAAAATTTTCAATCTTCAATCTCATTTTGCGGAAAACTACTATTTCTGACTTAACCGCTTTCTATCTGGCACTAGAGATCTTATTGGAGTAAATCTGTTGCACCACAGGATGCTCCCCATAACTTTTGTGTTGTAGTTTTTGTAGCCTCTCGATTTGACTCTGGTAGCAGCAGGATACCAATATTGTGGAACTAAACTCAAAATGTGGTTTGACTATTCTTTTTCGAGTCCTTTTAAAAAATCCTATTTTCTTACCAATGTTTTTCGCAGATATAATCTGTGTATTTGGTCGTGCATTTTTAGATCCTTTCCCAGATATTTTATGTTTTTAACATTTTCAATAGTTTTTCCGTTAATTTCGATAGTTGTTGTTCCATTCATATTTATTTCCATTAACTTTGTTTCTTGTTCGTTCAATTTTAGATTATTCATTTTCGGCCATTTGATCAATATTAGTTTATTTCTGCATTCATCTTCGTCCTTATCTTCCGCATATCAGCGTAAAGTACTATTTGACAAAATTTTTCAATTTCTGGCATATCATTTATATATATATATATATAAAAATTGAGGCTTAAAATTGTGTTCGTTTGTCGCCGATTCACGCCTTAACGCATTTACCGATCCTAACAAAACTTTCACACATCTTTGGTAATGGTCTATATATGTTTTTTGAAGTTTGGTTGAAATCGGAAAACGTATGTGTGTGCTGTGCGTTCGAAAAATTTGTCCTAAACCGCTACTATTTAATATAAATATTAAATAGTAGCGCACCTAATATCGAACCTTGCGGCACTCCCTGTTCCACTTCGACGAGTCCTGAAACGCTATTACTGACCTTCGTCCGCTGTGATCTATTTGTTAAGAAAGATCTAAACCAATCAAGCTCCTTACCACCACACATATATAATTTTCTTAAAAGAATTTCCCTATCAATCGTTTCAAAGGCCCGCGTAAAGGTTAAGAAAAGCGCCATCGTTTTTTTCCTCTTTCCATTCATTTACTGCATGGTTTTCTAAATCCCGATTGATATATCGATAATATATATTGTTGCTCTCAACGTATTCCATCAGTTGCTTTTTAACCACCGTCTCGATCGCTTTTTCTATTGTTCTAAGCGTGTTTATTGGTCGGAACTCTTCACCCATATTGGTGTTTGGAACTTTTTCTACTGGTGTCACCTACGAATCTTTCGAAGGGTTTGGAAACTCTCCTGATAGAAGCGATTCGTTCACTAACTTGAGTATTCCTTGTCCTAATGTACTCCAGTTATCCGTTTATATTCGCGGACTTAATATTTCAAAATCAGCTTTGTTATTTAGCTTACTGCATATTTTTTTCCAATTCGTTTATTGGGATTGGATGGAATTTGAATCTACTTTCTGTTTGGTTTATATTGTTAGCATATTCTTTGTTCTCAATTGATTCTCCAATTTCTTTTATACTTTTTATAAGAAATCTTAGGTTTAGTGACCGCAAACGGTATGCTCTGATACAAACCGATGAAGAAGCACAAAAATAGGGGTTGGAAGCGGAGTCAACATCGAGTACACAATATTGATTTTGTGGCGGTGCTTCAAACTTAGAGTGCACGCTTATGGGGTCTGCAATAATTTCTCATACAATACTCTTCAGAAAAAAGAACTCAGTTACCGAAGCGATGGCGAATATCACTCAAGCAAAACAGCTCCAACATATTGCTATGTCCAATTGGGAATGCACAGCGCAACTCCTTAAATTGGCTATCGTCCAAATGGTGCATCGGAATCACATAATATCTCACAGGTCGGAAATTACTTACAACTGTATCTCGTTGAACGCCCACCCCAGCATGTAATGTTGCGGTCTAATTGAAACCGGCCATGTGAAAACGACACTCCAATCTCATCCAATCGATGTCGTATCGAAACGTGCCTCAGGGGCCAATTACACAATGGCACAGTTTATCAGGATTCGAACTGGAGATAGGAGTGCATTTGCTCGACTGCATTGTCTATCGATTCGACATGTCCTTGGAAGTGCAAGTTTGACCTTGTTTCCTTTGGAAATAAACTGCTTGGTTTTGTCTGTCCTCATGCATATTCAAGGCGGGTGCGGTGCAGTGTTAATTGAACTGCCCCCACCTCGCTATAAGCCGGGGGTGTGTGTTCATTGAAAAGCGACATACATTTCGAGTTCATAATCCGACTGGTGCCGGCTTGCTGATGCCAGGCAATGGGATCAATGAATTTCTGCCGGGGGTACGAGTATGTTCAAATTGAATACTCGTAGCAGTGGGTACTGGCATGGGTGGCTGCTATATACCGCTGAACGGTTAGACTTTTATTTTTGTTTTGCTAATGACAAAGTGTGCCAAAAGCAGCCGCACCAGTCAACCAGCGGGGACGGGGAGCAGAACAAACTCACAATCAATATCACTTGGGAGAGCAACGATGATTGGAAATGAAGGTTCCCGCTGATGCCGACGCCGATGCCGATACGCCGACACCATGCAGGCAAGGCGACCGAAGGTAAATTTGATTAAACAAGCACCCTTTGTGGGCCTTTCTTTTGTGCACTGGGTGTTGTTGTAGTTGGCACTATTGTTGCGACCTGATGACGAAATGCTTGCATAATTGGAAAGAGACTTCCATTGCTGGTTATTGAGCTTTTAATAAACGTTAAAGGTCCTCCCGCCACCCCTTGGTATACTGGTGATACCATCATCTACGGGACGATGTAATGTCCCTCATACTTAACACAGAGGCGTTGTAAACGAGCCGAGTGGTTTTGCAATAGCATACGGGGTCCTTTGAAATAGTTGAATAGAGATTTCCCTATCATCAGACGAGGTGAGAGTGATTTCAATTTGTGTCCTCACTTGGCTGTGCTAATTTTAGAAAGCGATGGAAATTGCTTCCTCGTCGTTGCCTGTATGTGAAAAGAGTTTCTAAGCGAGAGCCTGTTGATTGGATACTAGTAATACTAGTAATTCTCATCGGGTGGATGGGGGACAGGACAGGGACAGGGGGTGATGTTCAGGGCCAATAAAACTACAACAATTCCGCACAATCTAAGCTACTTTTTTACATAGAATTTCTTTTACAAGAGCCCACCAATTGGCACCAATTTAAAAAGTTCAAACACTGTCCGAAAGCGAAATTTCCGCAAAATCTTGTTCAGCGAAGTTACTACTCGCAAGTCTACATTGAAACCAAAAGAGCAGACACAACGAAAGGTTGCAATACGTTGGTTTTGGATCGTCTTATAGTCTGAACTGACCGTACATTTTTGGAACGCGTGCTTTCAAAATTCGTTGACTCAATTTATGTCCCGTCTGTTTCGACAGATTTCGAAGAAGGATATTTAACAGCAAATTTACCATTTTTCACCGTTTTACGCCTGCGAAGAGTGGGCTTGATAATTTTATAGACATCCATTTGCTACACCCACCCATTTTTGTTTTCAAAGTAAATAACCGATAGAAGTTATTTTTTACCCTTCAAAAGAAGGCGTGGCACTAAGCGAATTTAAGAAACGTTTGTTTGGAGAGCTGATAGGTAAGCGAGTGCTTCTAAGTTTTAATAATCGCAGATCTGACAGCCAGTGATGCCATTCTGGCATTTTTTTAAAGCATTTTTTAAAGAAAGATTCCTCGAATTGAGTGTGTAATTCTTATTTTTGAGTATATACAGTTTAAATACAGGTTTTGTTTTTTTCCGAAGACTGATACATATTTTTTATTTTTTATTTATTATTTTCTAAGTTATTTTCAGACACGAACTTCCTTGCTAAAGAATTATTCAGAAAAACACATTTAGATGAATGTGAATTAAAAGACAAGATAATATTTAAAAAGGGAAAAGAGCTGATGAAAACACATTTTGTTTTGTTAAATATTGTTTGTTGGCTTTTTACATTCTAGCATTTTTTTTTTTTTTAATTCAGGCAACACTGCTGACGGTGCTTTTAGATCTTCGTCAAGCAGAGCTAGCAATAAGTTTTACAAGAGTGATTTTAGCGGTGTTCTTAATAGACCCATTGGTCCAGTGGTTTTGTGGGTAGTTTGGTGAATTACTGAGCCAGGGGTCTCAGGTTCGATAACTGAAAAAATAAATAACAGAAATTACATCCTAAGGTTTTTTCCACAGCGCAACCTCTCGCGAGCATCTGACAAATATCCGAGAGTATAGTTTCCATGAAAGAGCTTTTTAATTAGCATTTCGGACTCGGCATAAAGTTGCAGGCCCCTTCCATTCGTCCCAAAAATAAAACAAAACGAATGGCTGTGAGATGCTGGGCCTATCGGTACCTAGCTCCAATAGGTACCTATTCGGACCTGTAGCGCCAACTATTTGATTATTTATTTAGCTGTTATTCGGTGGCTTCCTTCATCAGGATGTACTACATTTAATGTCTTTCAAAAAGCTGGTAGTGGCACTAGTGGAGCGAAACCGAGATGCATGTGAAGATTTATAGTTTTGACTATAAAGGTATTCCTTGAGTGCGAAAAAAAATCACAATTGTGGGAATATCAGTAATCTGTCAAAAACTGTAAAAAAAAAAAATTCAAACTACATTTCAACATGAATATCAACGCACTTGAAATCCATAAAAAAAAAAGAGATTTGCCTTTTAGCAAAAATTAACAAACTGTGATTTTTATACAGAAGGCTGATTTAATGTGATTTTCTTTCCAAAGAATACAAATTTGGCAATTAGGATTATTACTATTAAGATTTTTTCATAAAAAAATCGAGGGAATTTGAGTTGTTGAAGAGGGAAAAATAAAGAGAGAGTGCTATAAACACTGACTGGGAGTAGTGTGTTTGGCTTTGGAGTTACTATCAGGTGATGGATGCCTTCCCAGAGATTAAATCTCTTGTTTTATTTCACCACCAAAACATGTATTTATCATAATGGTTAACAACTAATTATAATCTACATATAATTAAACGAATAAACTGCGAAATATTCATTCGTGGAAATAAAATAAAACATTTTCGTTCCTACAATTATTGTGTTTTTTTTTCGTTTGTTGTTTTTGGCGAAAAATGATTTCGCCGTGAATGTCTAAAGAAAAGAGAAGAATTGATTACAAATATTGAGGTTTGAAATATGATTTTTTAGTTATAATCTTTTCATGAAGATTCCGTTTAATAACGCAAAGCAACCAAAAACCAAAATTTTTTTTTTTAGAAAACTTAAAACAATTGACATAATTAATGAAACTAGTTTCGCTTGTGGTCGAAAATCGACCCCTTTCTTTTTTAAGTACCTACCTATTTCGAACTCGAGATGTTAATTAATTCTGACATTACGATGATAGGCGAAAAAAGTGGGTCGCAAAATTCTATCCGTATGTCCGTATGTCCCGAGGCCTACAGCCTAAGCGGCTGAACGGATTTCGTTCAAACTTCGGATTTAAAGTTTGGGGGCTTACAGTTCGGGGTCGTTTTTTTTTTGCATGGTAACCTCAATATTAATGGTACTTCCCATACAAAATTTTCATACCAGTTTGATTTGTTCGAAAACGGCTCTTACGATTTCAACAAAAATTGATATGTAAGCTTAAGTAGGTAAGGTAAACATAACTGCATACTCAGTATTCCACTAAAAAATCGAGTAACGGTACTTTTGAAATTTGGACATATCTCGAAAACGATTGTAACAAAAATTCATTTCTAAGGTAATATGGTCATTTCTAACTTAATGGAAAACTCAGTTCTTCTCTGTATTATCGTAAAATGGATTTTTGAAAAAAGTCATTTTTGAAAAAATATAGTTTTCCCTAGTTTACCTCAAAACGGCATGATTTTGACCAAAATGCAAACTTAGAGTAAAATTGACGTTTTAAAAATGATTGCGTCCTTAATTTTAAAACTTTAAAAACTGCTCATATCTCGAAAACCCCATTTTCGATTTCTATAAAACCCTAAAAACCAAGTAATGCTTAAATCCCGAACAATAGCTTGTACTCGGTTTTCAGCTAAATAGTTAAGCAATAGTATTTTTCAAACTAAACATTGCAATATTTGGTACTGTTTTGTCTGCCAAATTTTACAAAACCGCTCTAACGGTTTTGATCCAAATACATATTAAAGATAAAATCAGTATTCAAAATAAGATACGTACTTAGTTTTACTCAGAAAATTCGATAAAAATAACTTTTTTTGTAATTACTTAGCTTCCCAATATATTTTCGAATATCTATGCTAAATTTTTGTTATAAACTCCCCCACTTCCGATAAAAATGCAATAACAGCTACGCAAAACTTCATTTTAGCAAATATTACCCTGTTTTCAACCTTTTTGAATATGCACCTTAAAATAATTGCAGCCAATTTCCTTTCACAATTAGAAACTCGCACTTCATTTGCACCCATTTCTCTTATCTAGCATCGGTTCTCAGATCTTTACCTACCTACTTAATACAATAAGAAAACAACCAACCAAACTTTTGATGAACAAGAAAGTTACGTTCGACATTTCGTTCGTGCACGTTATTTGTTTTTTTTATAAACGAAAAAGCGACATCCATATATCGAAAAAATACGTCCCTTTGAAAATAAGTTTTACTCATGATTTTTTTACGTTTTAATACATAGAGCAAACTATTTGTCGAAATATTTTCCACAGTGACATCAAAAGTCGTTGTCAACACCTTGCAGATATATGCCCCTGAATTAAGTTATACTAGGTACTGTTGCTTACTTTTAGGGGAAGGCAAATTGCATTCCTTCAAAAATAGGTTCTAATCTAAGGTGATTGATATATTTGAATACGTTGCCATGGCAATATGGCGGCAACAAGTTGAATGTCACCAAAATGGTTTCATTTAAATTACGGTTTCCAGAACATCTCTTTTAAAGAGAACAGGGGCGAGTTCATATTTGCAACATTGGTGCACATGCCATGTAAAAAATATTGATTCAATGCAATTATGAACAGAAATACTGCTGCAAGTTTGCAGTAGTTTTGCGTTTCCAAAAAAGAGTTCATATATGCAGTAGGCAGTAAAAAAAAAATGACAGAAATTTTTAATTTATCTTTCTTCTTTCAGTGACAGATGGCTGTTATTTATAAAAACTTTAATAATGCCAATTAGAAGAATCATTTTAGGACTGATTCTTAATCACTTAAATGGATCTAATTTTGAATGTATTCAGGCAAACATTTTCTGAAAGATACAGACGCAAAATTCAAAGAGAAAGGAAGATACTTTTGATAAAACTAAGAGTTTTCTTAAAACCATAGGACAATTTCCAGATGATGTTTTCAGAAACCATTTTCGTATGAAAAAGGCCACATTTCAGGTTGATTTTCTATTTCTACAATGCTTTGTTATTAAGACCTCACATTTTATATCAATTTCTTAACAGTTTATTGAAAAGGAGATTTGTCCATTTTGGAAAAAGTCAAATTTTGGGCGACCCAAAACCTCTCTGAGGCTGGCACCTTTGCTAGCTATTTGGAAGCTCGCTAACTGCTATAAATTTTGACTCGATGCCTAAACGGATCGAAATCAGCAGTTTGGTGTCAGCATCCGACCACAATTTTTGTTCACTTTCATTCCTATAAAACACAAATAATATATTTTAACTTTTTAATAAAAAAAACCTTCATTTATTTTGGATATATCTATTTAATTTTCATTTATTTTACTTACATATTTGTTCCTGCCATCTTTCTGCAACTCGGCAACAAAATAAAATTCAATGCAGAGTTGATCGCAATTTGACTGTCATTTTACTTATATGAACGCAAATAAAACTGCCGTCATGCAAAGATAATGCAGGTTTTTTACATTAATGAACGCAAAAATGTCAGTACTGCCGCATTTTTACTTTTATGAACTCAGCCCAGGTCCTCCTTTTTCTCAGCGGTCTACTTTACAGTTTCTTTTTTTGTTTGGCTCTTTTTTTGTCCTCTTTTTGTTCTCTTTTTTAGTACTTTCCTTCATTGCAAAGTATGTCCTCTTTTTCGTTTGAGATATGTGAACACCCAAATTTAATTGATAAGCATTTTGTATGGGGAATTGTTAACTGAATTTTACCAGCCTTAACGGCAACATTTACCCACAACTTTTTGTTTGTGCACATCTATGGCACAATACCTTTCGAATGATATAAGTTTCATACTACTCTACTTCAAAAGTGTACGGAGACTTTGGATGTTCACGTATTAATATAATGATGATTACATTTGAAAACAATTGCGTCAGCCGAAAATATGAGTAATGCTAGTTTTTAATAAAAAGAAAGTGTAATAGATAAAACCAAAGAAAATTAATTTATTTTCTTTAAAATGTACGGGAAAGAACAAATCTCAAAATGTACATCAGCAAAATTGTAAATGTTTACCGATTTGTATCCTAATTAAGGGCCACGCATTTCAGTTTTGGTGCTTAGTTTTTTTTTTTTTTTTTAATTCATACGAATTCATATCAAAAGTAATCAGACATTTTATATTAATAAGCGTACAATTTTGTTGCAAAATGATGACTGCACATTTCTTATTGTTTTTTCCCACAATTTAGGAAACAGATTTTTTTGTAATTTTTCTTACACATTTTTAAGCAACGGTACAGTTTGTCAGTTTTGTTTAGTGCTTATGTTAATTAATCAACAAATCGCCTATTTAAAAAAAAAAACAACCGAAAGATAAGCCTCTGGTGAATATCGAAAAAAAAGGGAATGTGAAAGGAAAATTAGGTTGCAAAATTGAAAGGAAATTCAATGGCGAATATGCGAACATTTTTTTGATATCATTAAAATGATATATATTTCTATCAAAAATTCGTTGTGGAATGACTTATAAAAAAATTTATTTTCTCTATACCGTACAATTTTAACATTCGTTCTATTATTTCGTATATATTTGTTTTATGTATTTTCTATGAAATTCCTTTTTGATTAATTAATTTCGGGTGTTTAGAAATGATTTTAATTGCCCATTGGCTAGCTACATAATTAGTTTCACTTGATACCAAGAAATAAGAAAAACGAACAGCTAGTTATGTGCTTTTATGACTGTAAAAATGTAACAAAAAAGAAATGCGAACCCACCTCAGACTACCTGGCATCCGGCTTCAACCGGAAGCGTAGGCTGGTTTTTTTCAAGTATGTGTCTGCCCCCTTTAATTAACAAGGTCAAATTTTGCCTTTAGGCAATCCCTCTTTATTGGCCGAAGCTGTCAGTCTATTTAGTACTTGGTTTATGGTAGTTAAATACAGAAAAGTCGTTGTCAAGCTAAGAAAAACCCCCTTCTGTTTCTCGCTTGAAACTCGATTTTATTCAACAATATTTCAACACGTGTTGTTCATCAGGGAATGGTGGAGTTCTAGTCAAGTCACTCGCCTCTTCTCCTCTTATGTTGTGGAACATAACAAACTCATTAATGCAAATATATAGGAAGGTTCACAGTTCAGCCAATGACGCATTTAATAAACATAAAATCTACGATGATTAATGCGACATAGATCAGCGAAGGTCTGAGCTCTGAATTTGTATATTTTATAAATAGATTATAATATATCTCATTCATTCAGTCAAATGTCCACACCTGTATGTGTAAAGTAATTATGAAGTCATTCCCGCGAAGTAACATATACAACAAAAGCATGCGCTAAACTCACCTCGGTATAAATAAACCATTTTCGGTTCGCAGAGCACACTTTTGAACGGAGTGGATAACAAATTATACGTGTCTCCTCTAAGTTATGCCGGTTTAATCTAGCAACAACAAACCACAGAGGCACAGTAAACGATTTGTCATTCAACGGCTTGCCGTTTTGGGAAGACTCCAAACAAAGAACCTTTCTGTTTGCAATAATCTGCACAAGAGCTCTCACAGCAGATACAAGAGCTTTACAAATAATTACGTAGTTCTTTGTATACGAATATATGTAAAATGTTTGTTGCTTTTGGATTATAAAAAAAAATTATTACGTCAGTCGCTTGAGTGTTAGGTTGACAGTTGATTTGCGATGTGAATTTTGTATTTATTTGAAATGTTTAGCGTCAACTACTCTGCTGGTAATGGGGTTTTAATTTAACTGCGCATCTATCGTGATGAGCGTGATATGCTATTTAGAGGTATTTACATTTAATTACGCGTCCAAATAAACGCAGTGACACGATCGTGGCGACTGTAATTCCTTTCGGGTGAAACAAGTTGTGGGTATTTTTTTTTGTGTCAATTTTTGCTGAAAAGCGTGGCCATATGCAATAGATATGTTTAGAAAGTTTAACTGAAATAGTTGCCGCTATAGGTCCATAGCGGTGTCTATTGACGTAGTTCTGAGTTTAGATTTTTAGCAATCGAATGACTGAATTTCTAGGCTTTCTCAGGGCCTCGGATGTTTGTCAGACAGAGGTGACGCTGTGTGTTTTTTCCGGTGGTTAAACCTGAGACTTCTCGCTCATTAGACGAGCAAAGTATTCGAGCCACGGCGCTCGCAAAATAAATTTAAGTTGGAATTTTGAAAACTAAGAACGCGGTGACTAACTAGATTCGCCATTTGGTATATAGGAAGTCGTACACTTTGCTGTCACATGTTTTGTAAATAATATTCATTTACGTAACATAAAAACGATTATAACTTGCTGCCAAAACTACTTCTTGTATTTAGTAAAATTCCACGGCATATGTTAAGTGATTGAGAAACTTTGACACATCGACATGTCAAGCGAATACTCAAGCAGCTAATTGGGGACATTCGAATTCCTGACATGTCAAATGTCAACTACATTTTTCTGGAATAGGTATACGAACGCGTTGATTAATCATATTAAATTGTTTTTGTATTCTCGGGGTTTATTTTGAATTTTGACAATTCGAAATGTCAATGTGATTATGCATTATGATAGATATCCAAACTTCCCATTAATTATACCCTCCACAGGAAGGAAGGTATAATCACTTTGTCATTACATTTGTAACGCCAAGAAGGAGTCACCGGAGACCTCATAAAGTATATATATTCTGAATCAGGATCATATTCTGAATCGAATTAGCAATGTCCGTCTGTCTGTCTGTCTTTCTGAAAGCGCGATAGCGCCCAAAGGAATTGACATAGGTGAATGAAATTTGGTGAAAAGACTTCTTTTTATCGTCGTCAGGTTGGTATTGAAAATGGGCTATGTCGGTCAAGTAGATCTGGTACCTCCCATACTTAACCAATATTAGACCCATGTGTCTCTCTGTCTGTTGAAAACAGAAAAGCGTCGAAACAAATCGACCTAGGCAAGTGAAATTTTGTGGAAGGACTTAGTTTTATCGTTGTCAGGGTGGTATTGAAAATGGGCTACGTCGGTCAAGTAGTTCTGGTACCTCCCATACAATATCTGTCTGTTGTTCAATGTAATTACGTACTACCTCACATGTTTTTTATTACATTTGATGTTTTTTTTCCCCACAAATGCCAATACTAGACACGTTTAAAAAGTGACAAATGCTGTCAGCCTTAGTTAACTACTGATCTGAACGTACCCATATTTATGCATCGATTTCACAGGCTCCTTTTTAATTCCATACGGAAACCAGTTTTACAATTCATCTTCTTCTATATAGTATATTATAGGTTCTTTCAAAAGGGCTGACAGTTTTTTTTTCGATAATAAACTTCCGGTAGTGATGTTTTTTCTTAAAATCCAACTGTCAAAAAATGCGATACGTATATAGCTTGAAGTTTTATAATGCGTTTGGCGTTTTGAAGTTTAATTCAGTGTAAACAAAGCAGTCGTTAACACTTGAACGATATCTTGTTCCGAACATAGCAGTTCAGTAATAAGCATAAAATTAAACAAAAATATAATCGAACTGTCAAACGGTTGCTGTTTTATTCAAAACTAGAGGATTCAGTAGTGCTCGTCAAAATATAATGCACTTAACTATAAAAGGAAATAATTTAAAACAATTGGAATTCGATTTGAAATGAAGTATGCGTGTATGAATCGGATCAGTAGAAATTGACAGGTCGGCAGGTGATATATTCAAGTTTGCGGTTTTTAAGTAAATCAATTTTTTGACATGCTTCCGATTTCTTTCGGGCATTGCTCACGTCCATGACAACACAGAAGGATGAGTTATAGCACAAATGAATCAGGGGAGTTAAAAAACCTTTGTTTTTCTATTCTATCAGCCATTGTTGAGTTTCGGCTATGAAATCAACTTTTAATGACGGAGGGTTAACTTTTCTGCCATTTACATTTCGAGAGCTCAGCTTTCTTAATATATGATGATAACAGTGAAGAGCGCAACTAAAATCCGTTCGCTGTCATATAGATACATACAGATATTTACAACAGCGCCACCTATCGAATTTTTCTTTAAATCACTCCATAAACACTTTCGACACTTATAAGAACAAGCTGCTAAATTTTGAGAAAAATATGGGTACAGTAGTGATTCAGTCTATAGGGTGCACATACATACAGATAAAAGTCCCACTTTTATTGTCTTAATGAGAGACGGGACGTAACGTAACAATGCAAATATTTATATATCTTGACATTTAAGGCGTGAAATATATTTATTTCTTAATTTTTGTACTTTCGGATGTCACTGTCACTGTTCTTGGATGGAAATTTATTTCTTAGTAATAAAGCTGATTATCGTGTAACAACGGGATGAATACTGATTAATATGTCTGCCCGATGAAATTAGTCAGCTGTATTATTTTAAACTCAAGGCCAAGTCTTAAAATCTTTAAATCAATCTAAATCACCTCAACAATAAACATTTCTGCGTCAGACATGAACTGACATGAACATGAAATTATCCTGTGTGGAAAACATTTTGTTTTTGGCATTTGTTTACGTGTAATTAATCAATAATAACATACCACACACGTCTGACATTGTGCATTCCTCCTTGAACAAACACTTCAACTTCAAATAGACGCAGACTGACGTCTGATGAAAGGTGAATGTTCGATTGATGCACGAGTCTTTCGCTATCGTTTCACTTGGCTTTGGTTTATTGCAGTAGGTATTGAGTTTAATTGCAGTATTGAAGGACGAACAGCATGGAGAGAAAATTATAAAATAACAAACGATATGAGATGGTATAGTTTTTTATTAAAAAAAAAAAATCTTTTTAGATTTAGCTAAAATAGCTATAAAAGAGCTGGCACTCTTTCGATTTTTAAGGAGGGCGCACACATCTCTATAAAGAAATTTGTTAAAATGCATCAGTCACACTTTAAGTGGCAACAACTATTTTCGTAACAGTCTCTCGAGCAATGAAATAAGCATGATCTTTAAGGGTACAACGGAAATGAGTCGCATAGACTTTGAACATATTTAAACTATCTACAGTAAAAAAAGAGAATAAAAAATAAAAATAGGTATCAAATTAAATTTATCTCATCAAATCAAAAATATCAGCTATTGTTTTTGTACGAAAGCGCAGTGTGTGCGCTTCTCTATTAGAATGGTCAAAAAAGAAAAATCTAAGTGTAATCAACAGCGAACATTTTTTTTGGAAATATTTGCAAATTTTTTACTTAATTTTCTGGTAAAGGGCGGCGATAAAGTTGAACTTTTAATTTTAATTGATTTTGAACGTTTTATTTCAGTTTTTGTTATTAATGGAAAATTTGTACTTCAAAGTTAGTCTCTCCTGCACAAATTCTATATTTAAATTGACAACTTTAATGTTGAAGTTGAATTGAACAGCGTTTTTTCATTGTACATTGTAGCGTTACTGTGGTGTTACAAACAGTTTCATAAGAAGCGCCGCAGCCCAAGTTCCTACATTTTGCGTCAGGTTATTTCACTTCAAAAATCCATTACTAGTAAAGATATAGCGAACAATATGCCACCGATGGTGTATAGGATGACATACATTTAAATCGAGTGTCTGGGGAGAGTACGATAATTTAGGCGCCAAAATATTATTATATTTAATTATACAATTTAATTTAAAAAATAAAAAGGAGGTTTTTTGATTCTCAATTTTCTCAAAAACTAAAAGACATAAATAAATCTGTTTTTCAGTGGTCAAGTAAGAATCACTAGAGGCAGTAAATACTGGAAACAATTTACAGCCCGATTCTGCCGTTGTAAGGCCTCACAAGTCGCAAGCTCTTGTGAGGTTGATTCCTTGTGAGGTTTGTTGTGATTCGATAACATTTTTCGTATTCTCCGATAATGCTCACAACAAACCTCACAACAAATTCACCTCACTATGGTTAGATTACTATCACTTCAATTTTGTGGGATCTGAGAACGAAATTTTATAATATCTACACCATTAATTTAATAAATAAAAACAAATTTATTAAGAAAATATGCGAAATAATGACACTGAAATGTTTTAGAAACGAAGAAAATAAAATATTAACGACATTTGTCACAAATCAAAATTTCCACATTCCTCAGTTTTTTTCATACAAATATTAACTTTCCCTGAAAAGTCAATGGGCCTTACCAACATCAGTTTTAGTTTCGACTCTAAATTTTAGTAGTTCACAGTGGCTATATTTTCCATACAAATTTCGCAATTGTGAGCTTCCGTAAATTTAAAGTCGAGACTAAAATTTTTTATTAGTACGCCGCAATAAATATAGCGGAAAAGGCCAGGTTGGGGTCTTTAAATGCTTGGATAAAGGGAAACAATGCCATCAAATAGAAATATTGCCATTTGTGAGCGCTTATGAATGGTTTTCTATTTTGTGACTTGCTCCGTAGGAGATCACAACTTCGATTGTTTTTGTGAGCCTCACAAGTTGTGAGTGTGCTGCCAGAATACGAAAACCTCACAAAATCTATTTCACCTCACCTTGTGAGGGTTTTGTCACTAGTGAGATATCAGTGAGGTTTGCCAGAATCGGGCTGTTAGTGTATATGTTCATTATATTGAAAAAATCAGTATACGACTATTTTTTAATTTTTTCCTTAAATTTCAGGTTTTTCTCAATAACTATTAACAGAAATAACTTGATTTAAAAATGATATAAAATAACAGATTCCTGGAGTCCTTTATTATCAGTGTTGCCATTCATTCTATTTTTTTTTAATATTTCGATTTTCATTACAAGTATTTTTTAAATTACCCCTCTCCTGGCTAAAGGAAGCGAGAGTAAAAAATGCTTGTATTTAACCCCTTTACAAAAAATATATATAATAAATTATAATTTTTAATTGTTTTTGTTTCTTGAAAATTGACATAGTTCCATGAACTTTTTCCTTGCTTACGGATGCGCCAATTAAACCCGCGGTTTCAATTGTTTCCGTAGAAAGAGTATTTTTTTTCATCACCATTATCGAACCGATCCGAGCATTCTCCTATGTGATATGTTTGCCAAATTCAACTACGCTTGACCACACAACTCTACCTAAGCCTATGGGCTACGATATACATAAAATAAAACAATTAAACCGTTACCACGTCATTTAGCTATCGCCACCATACAAAAGAGCGAAACAAATTATAATTACGAAAATGGCTCCACATTGAGTGCGTCCCCATGGACTTGTATGTTGTATGGCAATTTCTCTATGCACATGCCTAGTTTTCATAAAATCACTTTAAGTAAGCTGTTCCAGATGGACTCTGTTATATATTAATAGTTTCTCGTAAAATAGACTTATCAACCTCAAGCCATCGAATTTTAAATCTACAAAGTCCGAATATTGTATGTCTGCCAGACCGTACTTTGCTTAATTATATATGGCATGCGCCTGATGACTACTTATTATTTACTGAACACTTTGGCGTGATAGAGGCTAGGCAGTACTACATGTCCTCAATTTAAGCTAACCGGTCTGTAACTGTTTCGCTGGATGTATATAACATATTACAACACTCGGCGCAATTTGTCAAGATAAGTGGTAAACTAAGTAGTACGCAGTCAGGTGTATACTCTCTTTCAAGGAGGCATTTTTAGAAATGTGCGTATAGATTGCCGAGACGCACACACTAACACAGCCCAGTGATTGGTGTGAATTGAATCGATCTCTTAATTCTACTGGTTATCCTCGTGCAAAGTCAGCTTTCCATTTCACTTTTCGTTTATTGATTCAATAATTTGCTGCTGTTGAACAGTGCAACTCTGAGGCACTTGAATTTTGGGGGGCAGAACTCGGCTTCAGATAATCCAGTGATGAGTACTACGACGCACTTGGTGCGTCACGTATTTGCTTAGGTTATTACTACCTATTCCAACATCGCATGTATACGCATACTCACACATATGTGACTGTTAATCCAATTACAGATAATAATTCGTACAAACGTGGCATGGTATAGGCAATTGTTATTCGCTGCAGTAATCAACGAAGAGATATTAGAAACAAAAACTTTACCAATTTAGGTATAAATGTACTGTCGTCAGTAAAGCTATTCGGAGATAATGAGCGCACATCAGTTCGAACTTTGGTAGATTCGGAATGTTTTCGGTTTTCTTTCATTAAAATTTGTTTATCCACATTTGCTAATTCTCTTTAAGAATATGGCTATAGCGAATGTGATTTACCGGAACCAATTTTGGAGCGATGTGGATGTATATTTTAATAAAAGTCGATATTGGTGCACATGCTACAGTAGGCGCTCGAAAAGGAGAACTCATTTAAAAATACGACGAGTCATCGATTCGAAAGGGTTTGTCATTGCGAGATATTGCGCCATACTAATAACAAAATTAATTTTCGACTTTAAAGTTACGGAAGGTCACAATTGCGAGATTTGGGTGGAAAATAAAGCTACTGTGAACTACTAAAATTTAGAGTCTAAACTAAACATTTTTATTGGTAAGGCCCATTGTTTTTAAGGACAGGAACATACAAATAATAAAAATAATTTTTTTTTTTTTTTTTAAAAAGTATATAAAGGGTGTTTTGTTTTTAGAGGTATGGAACTTTAAGTTGGCAGCACTATTTTAACTGGCGGCCATTTTGTCAGCTATCAAGTGATTTATTTTTAGTTGGCTTTGGCATTTCAACATGAATAGACTGACGCCTGAACGACGCTTCCAAATTGAGCAAGTTTATTTTGAAAATCATGGTTCTATTCGAAATACGTATCGCGCGAATATAAGCGAATTTTGTTTTGCGATGAAGCTCACTTTTGGTTGAATGGATACGTCAATAAACAAAACTGCCGTATTTGGAGTGATGATAATCCTCAAGTGTTTGTTGAGACACCGTTTGGTGTGCTTTATGGGTTGGTGAAGTAATTGGTCCGTACTTCTTTAAAAACGATGCTGGCCAGAAAGTTACTGTCAATGGTGACCGCTATAGAGCCATGATTACTGACTTGTTCGTTCATCAGTTGAACAGCAAGAGCTGTGGTTTCAAGAAGACGGCGCAACACGTCACACAGCTCGTGCCACAATTGATTTATTGAAGGTAACTTTTGGTAACCGCATAGTTTCACGTTGCGGACCCGTGAACTGGCCTCCAAGATCGTGCGATTTAACGCCGCTTCACTATTTTCTGTGGGGTTATGTGAAGTCGCTAGTCTACGCCGATAAGCCCGAAACTATTGACCACTTGGAGGACAACATTCGCCGCGTTATTGCCGATATACAGCCACAAATGTTGGAAGAAGTAATCGAAAATTGGACCTCCAGATTAGACTCCAGTCCGAGCCAGCCGTGGCTATGTCATATGCCAGAAATCATATTTAAATTATAATGCCAGAAGATTATTTTTCAAATTAAGTAAATTTAATGTCAATTTAAAAAAATCGTTTTTGTTTTATTCCATTTCAAAGTTCTTTAGCTCTAAAAAAAACACCCTTTATATGGACTGCTAGTAGCCAACTTCGCATTGGTTCCAATATAAGCGGTAGCGCTCTTGCTTTAGAGCGGAATAAATTGGTAACAAATTATAAGAAGCAGAAATAAATTAGGTTTTGTGGTTTTCATTATTAGTAAGAGGAATTAGAAAATAACTTTTTTTAAATAGATTGAAGACAGAACAAAGCTTAGAATAAATTTCGTCTTGTAAGTCTATGGCAAAAAGGAAATCATCGACTTATGTCAAAATTGGGTTAACGCTACGATGGGGTGCACAGTACCCTGTTCTATCTGTCATATTTTTTTCATTAAAATATCGCTTACGGTTGCCGTGTTATGGATCAGGAAAAATCGCATAAGTCGGCTTCTCACATCTGAAGTCAAACCTTTAACCTGCGCTCCTGAAAAGTGTCTTAAAATGACTTATGCTGTTTTTCCTTGTTGCCACAGAAGTTAAATAAGGGAGTAACTTTATTCAATAGCTCCCCGGACCTAAATTTGTAAAATTCGGACAGAATTCCATCCGATCCAGCAGATGATTTTGAGCCTCCAATACATCTTCCAGGGTTATGAATCTATTCAAAATATCATTTTAAAAATTTGTCAAACTGTCCGAAAAACTGTTGATTGAAATACATGAAAAAACTCGTTCGCCATAAATAAACGAAAATTGTACAAAACGATTTTTAATAAAATTTCTTTGGTTCTATCATTATTAATAATTTGAACTACCACATTTTCGATGCGACATCTATTGGAAAACATTCCGCAACAATTTGAATTTCAACCGTTGTACTTGTCAAATCTACTATCACTCAAAAGGTGTCTCTAGCAGTCTAAGAAATCCAAGATAGTTGGCATTTTGTTACACTTTTTATTCGCAGAGCTTGTAAGGAACTGTCATTCATTTTACTACCAGTCAGTTATAGTATGTCAATGGGTCTGCTGTTTTTTCTACTCGTTATTTGTCTGCAATTCTCGGCAATCCTTCGTCAATAGAAACGGTTTCATAAAGCAATGCTGCAGTGAAATTTACAACAAACTTTATTTGAACTTTAAACAAAGCTATTCGGAGAACTTGTCAAAGCACTTACAAAATTCATTGTTGTTATCTACAAAAATTAACGTTAAATAGTAGATGTGGAAAATTTCTTTGAAGAGATTGAGGGTACAAAGGAAATAATCCGCAACTGGTGTAGGGAAAACTCATCCAATGGAGGTAGTAAGACTGAACTTGCCGACAACATAGAGCTGTGCTCTGAAATGTTGGAGTTAAAAGATGATAAACCCATCGAAATCGAAAACAACAAGCCTGGACTTAGGAGTGGATTTTTATCATTTTCAGGTGTTTTTCGCTGTTCTAGTTTTCACCAAATTTTAAAACAAACATTCAAAAGTATAATTGTACTAAAAGAGTCTTTCCATTCAGCCGTTTGGACTCGGCATCAAATTGTAGGTCCTTTCCATGCGTCCCAAAAATAAAAACGTACACAAAACGAATGGTTGTGAGAAGTTAGGCGGAGGGTACCTACACCTATACGGGCCTGTTCCGCCAACTGTTTACTTATTTATTTTTAAGAACTCAAATCCAACTCAATACAATTTAAGTTCTTTATAAATGCCTATGTGCTACTTTTTGAACGTCAAAAACTGTCCATCGTGTGGCACCTAGTTCTCTGAGTCATAGCAGGAAACGGCCCTAAATTACTTCAATTTTCAGATCTACGGATGTTGACCTAAAAACGGAACATTGAAAATACATGCTAAAAAAAAGCGAAGATACTTTTCAGAATAACAAATCACACAAACACAATAACTAGTCAAAAATTGAAAAGTGCACATTTTTTCGAAACCTTAAGCTTGGCATGGCCATCTTTTGAAAACCTCCGGCCCGCTCCACATTTAGACCGATTTATATTGTTGCTCGCCGATTTCTCCCATTCAGCGTTAAATTTCTGGTAAACTAGTAGGCACCTACAATTTGAAATCGATTTTGAATTCACCACTAAATGCCAGTTCCCGTTAATTGTCACTCTAGATAATTAGGTAACTGGTAACCTTTTGTGGAATGGCAACCGCATAGTAATGAACCGTGTTAAAGTGGAAAATAGCGCTTACTCATCGGTAAACTGTCACAGTGTATGCTTCAATGCTCGCAGTAACCGACAGACGAAAGCAAATACTAATTTAATCACAAAGTCAAAAGGTATATTGACTGCTACCCCATTCGCAGTGCATCAAGCTGTTTACTACCGTAGCAATATAAAAATGCCGTCAAATCCGCCCAAAACAATTGCAGGCAGGAAAAAAAATAAATACAAAAAAAAAACCCAATAAACCACCACAGCAATCGATTCTAATTAAAAGTTAGACAACGCCCCTTATGCAACATTACTTCTACCACCTCCCGACCGGCCGGCGTATGAATAATTAACGAAGACTCACTGCAACCAACGGCGGTATAGATTTGGAGAGACAAAATATTTTCTTTGGATCACAATTCAGAGCTCAGGTTTAGTCGCACATATTTCACGGTGCGGGTAATGGGTCTACCTGCAAACGTCATTCAACTCATCGTTTGAAATAATAATAAAAAAAAAAAAAAAAACCGCTACAACGAACCACGAATGCATAAAACTATGACACACGTGCAGTATAAACCAGTATTAAACTCTAGGCATTGAAAGCCGCAGGCAGAGCAATTATCTGTGGCTTCTAATGCGGGACAGAACATTGGGGGACAGAAAAACATCAAACCCAGTTTGTCGAGTGGTATTGGCATGAAAATCGTTAGTATGCACACTGCACGCGGTGGTTAAATAAGGTACTTGAACTGACTTTTAGATATGTTCATTGATTTCAAGTAGAAAATATTACTGAGAGAAAATTATGCGGTATATGCCTGAGCGATACTCGTTTATTTGAATATTTAAGACGAGGACTTTTGATAACCTAAAAGCAAATAAAATAAAATCCAATTCAATTCGAATAGAATTTGAATTGGCCGGCTAAAACCGGTGCCGGCGGCTATTTTGAATGATTTTTTTTTTGTGGCGTAATACCCGTTTACGTTCATCGCCCCTGAAAATATAAACAAAACGTCCTCTTGCTGTTTTGAGACCACCATCAACTTTGTTACCAAACACTGTTCGGTTAGATGCAAACATATCAGAGCCCATATCTAAAAGTGGAAGGCTTAAATCGCATGCAGCTTCCAACAATTGTATGCGCCGTCAAAGACAGACAGTGTCATCTGCCCATATTCAGAAAACGTTGAATTTGCTAATTTTCTGACTGAGATGACCAAGGCGATGGAATAAAATTGAAATGTTGCTCCATTAACCCTTGCTCCATGTCTGCAAAATCAATTCAGATTGGATGATTAGTTTTAACCTGCCACATCCGTTCACGGAACAATGCCGGTTTAACATACGAAGCAAAAACAAATTCCGTCTCGTACGGTCACTGATGATACTTAGAGCCATGCGCTCTCGGAGCTTGTTGCTGCAGACGACGAACGCGTTACCATTTAGTTTCTTCAACATCTTCCTTGCACGAAAATCAAAAGTCAGCATCGGAAATTAAATTTTTCAAACGTCCACCGAACTCTGTCAACGAGAAAGGACTCCCAATATCGGCCATTAAAAAAATACAAATCCGACTTTGGACAGATACAACTTTGAAGTATGAAGTTGACTATACCTCGACGCTACAATCACCTCGCAAAAATAAGTCGGTGCAGAGGTCAAGCGGCGATCAATACTGCTGTTGCCATTACAAAAGTTCGAAAGTTTCACGTTTATAAGCTGACTCCAGCTTCAAACTGAAAAATTCAACAAAGAGATCGAAATACGAGTACACGTCAATATTTTTTAAGTGCTCTCCATTCCCCCTTCCGCTGCTCATGTGATAATGTTTTCATAAGGGGACAACGTCCCAAATAATGCACAGCATGGTAAAATAATTGATATGCAGACCCTGTGCTGAACAAGTGACTTGCATCGTCACCGTGTAGGCAAGCACTATTTTTTTTTTTGTTTTCATGAACGAAATCATCTTCGTTAACCCCATTCAACTATACATGAGAATTGAATGTTGAATGTTGAGAATATATTCAATAACAGATTATCCCGTACACTGGTCTTGCTTGTCAGATGTAACCATGTTAAAATGGTCCGATGAGTTCAGCACAGATGATCGACCGCACGACAATACTCGAAGAGCTTTGCCACATTGAGTACGAGTGGGCTATGATTCATGAAGGTTGTGTGTTTACTTTGACATCAATTGCAGTTTGATGTCAGTGGTCAGACTATGAAACGACTGTGCAGAGGCAGAGTGTCATATTGGTCAATTTCTGGGAAGAAGATTGAGTTTTGTAACTGGTACAAACAGCAGACACACTTAGACCATAGGTTGGTGATACCGCATGGATCCATTACGGAAGGTTGGTACTCATTACCTCAACCAATGGGTGCTGTTTTTATTATAAAATTCCACCTCCACATGGCTGTGTTTAAAGATCAACACTCGGTATTGGTTAAGACGAAACATGAAACATTTGGTGTGTCAAGTCATGTCGGCTCCGACAATCAAAACCAAATATTGCCCCAGATAGGTCGACAACCTCTTCCACTTATGGTGAGTCAGGCCAACATCATGTTTTTAATGCATTTTAATGGAACTTAATCGTAATTAGTACTTAGGTGGACAATGGACACACATAGTTTTCGAGGGTGCCGACAAAGGAAACCTCACAAAGGGGTACATTTTTAATTTCAACTAGACAGTACTTTCCCAAGCGCAACCTTTGTTAGTGTTACACACGTAACATGCAGCAGTAGCAATTAAAAGTGACCTGGAAATACGTTTAACCACGCGACAGTACAGATATAAAGACTGTAGACTGATGGCAGAAACACTGCAGTGCATTGGAGTACTACTTTTGAATTGTCTCCTTTTCTGATTATCTGTTCCTAAGCCCTTCGAAGGGGTGAGTTTTGTTAAACGCACTCGAACAACTAACAAACGGCTGATACTATTAGTTCACTTTTTAGTTTATTACGTGAAACTGGATTGAAATAATTATTATTGCATGTTTTACCAGACGTTCGTGAAGGCGGTGGTTACTCATAGTGACACTTTATCACAAGGACTTTAAGACACGCAGTCGATCTCTGTGCTGGGGATTCTCTACATTCTACAACGTAACGCACTGCCCCCTGCTAGTCTCTTTTTCGTCGCATTGGAGTTCGGAGATCTAAAAATGAAAAAGAACACAAGAAATGTATTATTTGGACTGTTTTTGCGCAAATGTGACTGCGAGAACTACTAAGGCTGGTTTTTATTCATGCTAAGCCACCAGAGCCAGACTCACTCACTTACCGGTGAAGTGCAAATACAACAGCTGTTTTTTATTATCAGCTATGATCCATATAGACCATCGATTTACATGCACTTACAACAACAGCCCATGATCCTGCTTCTCATCGAGATCACGAATCATGATCTGAAAATGATTTCTACTATTTCCCACTTGGTGGCTTGTTTTATTTTTAAATGTTGGTGTGCCTGTAAACGATAGCCACACAAGCCAGACTAAAAAATGGAACACAAAAAATCAATTGATTTGTTCGCATTCGAATAAACTCCCTGCGCGTATTCCGAGTTATTTAGTTTTTTCTCGTTCTATAAAGGTATGTCCAGACCAGCCAAACAATTGATAAACAATTAAATACCTACATCTTCCATATTTATTTCTAAAACACTTATTAAACAAAACAATTGTTATGAAATGTTTAAAAACGTTTTGCTGGTTTGGATCTGGACACCAAAAAAATATTTATGAAATGTTTCACAGATGGGAAATAATTTTTGTTTTACAAGTTTCCCTGCAGAAAGTGAGCGCTGCTTTTCGATTATTATTTGTTTCTAAATAAAATAAAAATGTCCAGAAAAGCTTTGAATACCTAATCAGAAAGTGATTCATTTAATACGATTATTTCTATTAAATCGCTCGTCGCGTGATTGCCGAGACTAAAATTACAAAAATAGAAACTTTGCTCTTCTAGTCCAAAACAGGATAAAGTTGAAACATTTCATAAACATTTAATAAATATATTTTAGAAATCTGTTACCTATAAATGTTTATAAAATCTGTCCGATTTGCTTCATCCGTTTTGTTTTATTTTCGTGATCTGATCCGGATCAGCTATGATAATGTTGTAATGACTTTATAACATGTCTGACCAAATACCCATTTAACTAACTTCGAATTGAAATAAAACACAAAAAAAATCGTTTTAATGTCCATCAAATTGGCTTTATTGGAAGGATAATTTTATGCCATTAATGTTTAAATATGATTTCGGGTGTGTGGCCGCCGCGGCTGCTTCGAATAAAGCCAAGTCTAGAGGTCCAATTTTCAACCACTTTTTCGAGCATTTGGGGCTGTATGTCGGCAATAACGCCAAGAATGTTGGCTTCCAAGTCCCCTAACGTTTCTGGTTTGTTGGCGTAGGCGAGCGACTTCACATATCCCCAAAGAAAATAATCCAATGGTGTCAAATCACACGATCTTGGTGGACAATTGACAGGTCCATTCCGCGAAATTATGCGCTCATCGAATGTTTCCTTCAATAAATCGATTGTGACGTGCGCTGTGTGACATGTAGCGCCGTCTTATTGGAAACACATCTCATCCACATTCATGCCATCCAATTCGGGAACAAAATAGTCGGTTATCATGGCTTTATACCGGTCTCCATTAACGGTAACTGACTCTCCAGCATCATTTCGGAAGAAGTATGGCCCAATGACTCTACCAGCCCCTAGAGCACACCAAACAGTCAGTTTTTGTGGATGTAATGACGTCTCAAGGGTCTCATGTGGATTCTCTTCACTCCAAATGCGGCAATTTTGCTTGTTGACGTAGCCATTCAACCAAAAATGAGCCTCATCACTGAACAAAATTTTGCGATCAAAATCAGCATCGATATCAATCTCATTTTCGGCCCATACACCAAAATCACGACGCATTGCATGGTCTCGCGGCTTTAATTCTTGCACAAGCTGGATCTTGTAAGTCCGTAAGCTAAGATCTTTGTGCAAAATCTTCCATAAAGTTGATGGACAAAGCTCCAATTGCTGTGCACGGTGGCGAATCGATCCATCCGGGTCCTCTTCAACACTTTGCTCTACAGCGGCAATAATTGTTTCTTCGGTGCGCACTATTCGACGTCTATGCGGATGCGCATTATTACATAGAGTAAACGTAGTGCGAAAACGATCCCTGGTTAACCGAATTAATTGCTCTGATGGACGATTATGTCGACTGAACAATAATTTTCGAAATAAATTTGCAAGATTTGCAGGCGTTGTTCATTTGTCAACTTGTTCATGATGAAATGGCAAACCAAACTAAAAATAAATCACTTGACAGCTGACAAAATGGCCGGCAGTTAAAATAGTGTTGCCAACTTAAAGTTCTATACCTCTAAAAAAAACACCCTGTGTGTATAGTAATAGTATTGATGCAGTAATAAAACGACACTTCTTTTTTGATCGATTTGGTGAAACCACGTTTCCACGTTACAAATGTCTTTCGGGTTTCAACAAAAAATTAGTATTTTAAAAAACTTCTTCAAAGACTCTCAGCCAATCACGGTGACTGCAAAGCATTGCAGCGTTTTCCAGGCAGAGATTTAGGCGGTTAAGAAAGCCCTCAAACAGTCTAAGTGAGGGAACTACCAGCAACTGAAATTACCCTCTGCGTGGACAGCCAAGCAGCACTTTAAGCGGTCAGCTTCAATCTGGTAAACTCAAAGTTCCCTACTATTATTCTATTCTATTCATTTTTAACCTTCACACTAAATATCTTGTTGGTCGCAATATGCAATTTTGTATTGAAAATTTCCCCATTGTGAGTTCCAAAAAATTAGCCCGGAAAAAAAGATTATTAGTATCGCGTAAAGTCTGTCAGTGCCTTTCGGCATTAAGATCGATAAACCATCACTTAGTACTGCTATGCTGGGTTCCTAAACATGTTGGTGAGGAAGGGCACGAGGCAGTGGATAAACAAGCCAAATGCGGCTCTGAAATTCACATACTAGGACTAGTACTAACGAGCTTTCAACGGAGGTAATAGCTTCATCAAATTTTGAAAAAAAAAAAAAAAAAAAAAAAAAAAAAAAAAAAAAAAAAAAACAGTGCAACAATACTTACGGTTGCATCATAACTCGTAGTTTGTTGTCCACAATTGACACTAAATGATCAAAGATCACAACATCTCTTGATAGAAACCAAATCCGAGGGCTCGTCGCTGTGATAACCGGAAACTACATCACTGGAAACATGGCTAAAAATATGGGCATCCCTACAAATGACTTTTGCAGAAGTTGCAGAGACGAAGAGGAGCGGAATCTGAACTGAAAATCTGCTGTGCCACTGCCCAGCCCTCCAAGAACGCCGCTACTCTTGTTTGGGAGCACGGTTCTTTGAAGGCTTGCACGATCTAGCATCAGATCTAAGTAGATTCATCAACAGATCCGAATGGTTTTGTTGGTTACACGTCCTACCATGTACTACAAAAGGGTAATCACAATACGCCTCAGTGGATACTAGGTGAAAATTGCATATAATGCAAACACCCCCTCTAACCTAACCAAGCGTAAAGCTTAACGTAGTTGGGTAGGTTACCTAAACAAGCGTAACGTAGTACAGTAGGTTACGCATGGTTATGTTAGACATCAAGATAAATTTCAAGTTCTGGGCGAAGCTCGGACCAATTTGTCGATTGCTCTTCACAGTAGCTGCTGCCGAACTTCTCTTTTCCGCCAAACACTTTGAAACTGTATCCACCCACACAAGTCAAGAATGAGTAAACGGGTCTTTATTTAATTCACACAACACAAAACAAAACAATAAACATATGACTCAGACACATCGCAGACTCAGACCAGAAACGAAATGTTGACGCAGGTTTTTATTTTTTATATTCCTTGTTCGCAGAATCTTCTCTCATTCGGCTGAGAAATGCACTCGTTGCACACACCTTTCGCCAAAGTGGAAAGTCTTTATGCGCCATCAACCCAATTCAGACAGTGTGCATCGAAACCGCAGCACGACTACGAGTACAAGTTCTTCGTTCGATGCACTCATCGCGAGGTTACTTTCTACAGCGAGATCTTTTTTAAGCCATCTCAGCGGGGAGGAAGCAAATTAAGTGCTTAACGTATACCACTAAAGCCGGTTATGGCATTTGTCAGAAGACTTACAATTCCCAAGTTGCGGCATTTGAATTAAACTACAACACAAATTACCACCCACTTAGCAGAGAGATGTTAAACTCGTTGAGAGTCCGCAAGAAAATGTTGACATATAAGGAAGTTTTTTTTTTTTTTTTCGAAATGGATAGATAAACAATATTGCACGGAACAGGTATGAGTATGAGTACTAATTGAGTTAATAACATTGAGTGGGCGACAGCCTATGCAATACACTTTGCGAACTATGTCGACATTCGAGTGTAGACAGTCGAATGTATTTATTTGAATGATAGTCGTAGTTAGAAAAGCGATACCGTGACAAAGTGAGGACATGCTAAACACTGTTAGGGACATAATGGAGTACTTGGCTAGATACACTTGACGATAAGACGATTTTTAGATAGCTCAAAGTAGTTCACATGGCGAATGAAACAGTTTGTAATATATCGTGCTACAGGATACGTAAAGTAGTGGGGCCCTACTATGACACTCGATTCCACTATTGATTCTATTCGAAAGATATTTGCGATTCTACTTTCAAATGCTGCTCTCTATGAAAGTAGAATCAAATGCTTGTAATGCCAAGCTATTTGCCAAAAAATTTGCGATTTTCGAACGATTCTCGTATTATGTTTGACATAACCCAAACGAGTCTCGCATTATGTTGGGCATTTCCCAAAAAATTGATCGTGAAACAATTAAATAATAATAAATAAACATGGACTGTGTCGCAATTAGGTTGGAGTCTGAAGGATATCCGGAAAAAATTCAACAAGTTGAACGAAGGCGGATTAGAGATAAATCTAACTTAATGGAGCTTGGCAAGAAAAAGTTTTTCTATTCAGTATTTATTCAAATGCATTTTTAATCCAAAAATAAAATAAACTAAAATAACTTTATTCAGCTTTGTTAAAAACTACCGCCTTTCGAAAGATGCCTTAATGTACTTGTTGAACAATATTTCAACAGAACTAAGTGTTCGCAAAAATCAAACTTTTGTTCCCAACATTATAAAGGCTGTTTTTAAATACCCCTTGGACAAATCTGGATGCCGGGTCATATATTGCACCTTTTCAAACTGTGACACTTTTGTGTTTGGACTTTTAGATGATTCCCTGGGACAAAAAAAAAACATTATACATTATACAAATTTATTTACTTACATTCTGAGAAAAAAAACTTCTTAAATCGACCTTCTCCGCAAGCACATTTGATGTAGTATGATTATTTGCGAGTTCGAACGAATTTGACATTAACTTTCGGAAAAGGTAGTACCAATTTTGTACCAAGAAAACAAAAAATAGTTTGCCTTGGCAGTACTAGAGTTGTTCGAATTTCGCTTTCATAACTTACTTATAGAATTACAGAGATGCGATTTTGCGAATTCGAACAGTTTAACTTTAGAATCGAGTTTCATAGTAGGGCCCCTGGGTCGTATGAATAAAAACTAGCATTTGCTTTGAGTACCTAAAAGGTTTTAGCCATTGTCTTATTATTATATGGACTGCTAGTAGACAACTTCGCGTTGCTTCCAACATAAGCGCTAGCTCTCGTGGTTCGGAGCGGAATAAATTGGAAACTCAATTTGTTATTGCGATTAATTGAATAAACATTTAAAATTAAAAAATGAAGTGTTGTATAATTGGTTGCATTTTGCAATATGATTCAAGTTTCTCTGAAAAGGGACACATCTGTTTCCATAGGTAAGGTGAGGCAGAAAACTAATTTTGTCTTATTTATATTGCTTAAAAAAAATTAATTTAACAAGGATTGGCTTCAGGCAATACGTTGTCTTAATGACCAGTACATTGACAAGAATTTGCTCCAAACATTTCGAAGCAAATTGCTACAAAAAAAAATGGGCTTTGGAATGCAATTGTTTCCCGGTTCAGTGCCGACAATTTTTCCTATTTCTTGTAGAACAGAAAAATCAAATTTTATTAATATAAAATCTAAAGGTTTCCTGAGAAACCCACAAAAGGACACAATCAAAATTTGTAAAACTGTCCAAAAAACTGTGTCGTTTTATGAACTACAAATTAAATTAGGGTGCAATAAGATTTATAGCCTGATAATTATAAGTACTCTAAGAAATATAGATGTAAGCAATTTATATGATGAATTAAATTCTCATGTACTTGAATGTGATATTCTTGACAATCATAAGTATTTATTGATCAGAAATGTGATTAAAATATACCGCTAAAGTGTTATTACATCATATTTCTAAAATTTATGATGAAAACCAACATAAAAAACTAATTTGCAATAAATATACGAAAATTGTGCAATTTATGGGACAATAAAAACGATTTTTTATTCAAATTTTGTTGGTTCCATCTATTATTAATTATTTAAACTAGCACAATTTCGAGGTGACATCTATTGTAAACAATGCCGGCACAATTTGAATTTCAACCGTTTCACTTGGCAAATCCACTCACGCCCAATAGGTGGCTCTAGCATTCTATGGAGAAATCCAAGATGGTTGTCATTTTGTTTCACTTATTTTTCGCATAGAACCACGAGTGCTAGTTATGTTGGCGTCATTTTCTGGGCAGAGATTGTATGGAAGTGACATTTCACTAGCTGTCCATATAAAGGGTTTTCCAATAAGAGGTGTTATTGTGTACCGCTATTCCGGTAGCTGTCACTTTTTAAGCTTTTATTCTTTGACATTTGACAAGTAGAAACTACGCCATTACTAAAAATGGAACGATAAACGCTTCAACAACGCATTGAAATTATTAAAATTCACTACAAAAATGGTGAAAATCTTGCAGTCACAGTTCGCACCACTAAAGCATTTTTTGGTCGTCGATGATTAATGATTTTTTATGGTCGGAGTTGGATGGTATTGCGGTATTGCCACACAAGCAACGAAACCATTGATCTTTTACGGGAAACGTTTCCGGGTCGTGTTATCTCTCGAAGAGGTGATCACAATTGGCCACCGAGATCTTGTGATTAAACACCTTGCGACTTCTTCCTTTGGGGCCACGTGAAAGATAAGGTCTACGCCAACAGCCCAGCGTCGATTCAAGATCTCAAAGATAAAATTCGTGAGGCTATCGAGGACATAGGGCAGCCACTTTGCGATTTGGTTATGGAAAATTTCATGAAAAGGATCTGGTCCTGTATGCGTGCTCGTGGTGGCCATTTGGCTGATGTTGTTTTTCATTATTAACGGCATATCTTCCTTTTTATTATGAAATAAACATCCGATCAATCATCTCAAAAAATGACATTTTTCTTTGAATACCAAAATAACACCTCTTATTGGAAAGCCCTTTTTATTAAGTCAAAGCAAAGTAGAAGCCCTTAGCAAATTCAAATTTTTCAAATTTTTATGGGAAAATTATCAAAAGCAATCTATAGCTCCAATTCCACCTGGAAACATAAATTTTATTTGCCAAATCGCTGGGTGATGTTTGATTTCTTCCTGAATTGTCGAAAAATGTATCCAATTATGTATCGGCTTTTTGAACTATTTTTTGACACACATACCAATTAGTTAACGAAACGGTTGACTGATGAACACCAAGATCTTCTCCAAGACCAACCTTAACACATAAATTTTGCACTTGTTAAGCCATGAATTTTGAAATGTCCCCTAAATACCTTAGGAAAGATTTTATTTTCTGTATACATATTTGAAAAAGCACCACCACGCGTCTCAAAATTATCATTTAAAAAAGTATTAGCTAAAATATCCACATTTTCACGCGTGAAACGAAAAAATTGCTTGAAGTTATGATCGTCACCAATAAATCTTCTTTGTTTATACTGTTTTTTTTTTTTTTATTAGCACGAACGTTAACAACAAGAGGTAAAACAGGTATGTTGTGAAAACTTATCGCATCCATGTTTTGTTTGGTTTTCCTATTTAACTATTTATAAACAAAACATTGAAAATTCACAAAAAAAGGTGCGTAACATTTTTTTTAGCAAAAGGTCTGAGTCAACTAAATAGCAGACTCAGAATTTGCATAGCATTTGCTTTGCCTGATAAGTTTTATTCATACCGATCTGAGTAAAAGGTCAGTGCCGCCGCTTTTCGAACATGTCAAAAGTTGGAACTAACTCAAATTGGTTTTTATTCATACGAAATGTAACAAATGCTTCGATTTTGACATTTCTCTTGAGTAAAAGCAATTGCTACGTTTTATTCATACGACCCACTGTCTAAGTTAAAGTGACTGGCATGTGGGTTGATGGTCAGTCATCATCTTGAAAAAAATAAACAATAAAACAAGTTTCCCATTCTTGTCTCATCATGCAATTAAAATTGGCAAAACCAAAGATTTACAACAGCAAAAGCAGAACACGGAAAGCAGCATACCTGCCAAGTTTTTGTGTTGTTCACACAACCCGCCACTCGTACCCTATAATTTTAGTTTTAAAAAAAGATCTCAGTTGCTGAGGTACACAGCGGTTTTCTGTTCAGATGAACCTTGATAATATCTACTAAAATTCTAAATCAAAAACAAAGCAATTAGACAATTGAAACCGGTTCCCTGCCGGCTTCGCTTCTAAAAGCGCAAGCGAGGGAAGATAGCGGATACCCGTAGTGTGCCACAATAAAGCTTTTGCACTTCCTAGGGATTGTGGGTTCAACACATGGTTCTACCACTGCTCACAGAAGACAGAACTTAAGAGAGTAAGCCTGCCACTCAAGAAAATAAAGTGCACGACTGGGTCGAACGTAACTTTCTCGTTCATCAAAAGTTTGGTTGGTTGTTTTCTTATTGTATTAAGTAGGTAGGTAAAGATCTGAGAACCGATGCTAGATAAAAGAAATGGGTGCAAATAAAGTGGGAGTTTCTAATTGTGAAAGGAAAGTGGCTGCAATTATTTTAAGGTGCATATTCAAAAAGGTTGAAAACAGGGTAATATTTGCTAAAATGAAGTTTTGCGTAGCTGTTATTGCATTTTTATCGGAAGTGGGGGAGATTATAACAAAAATTTAGCATAGATATTCGAAAATAGATTGGGAAGCTAAGTAATTACAAAAAGAGTTATTTTTATCGAATTTTTTGAGTAAAACTAAGTACGTATCTTATTTTGAATACTGATTTTATCTTTAATATGTATTTGGATCAAAACCGTTAGAGCGGTTTTGTAAAATTTCGCAGACAAAATAGTACCAAATATTGTTTGGTTTGAAAAATACTATTGCTTAACTATTTAGCTGAAAACCGAGTACAAGCTATTGTTCGGGATTTAAGCGTTACTTGGTTTTTAGGGTTTTATTGAAATCGAAAATGGGGTTTTCGAGATATGAGCAGTTTTTAAAGTTTTAAAATTAAGGACGCAATCATTTTTAAAACATCAATTTTACTCTAAGTTTGCATTTTGGTCAAAATCGTTATTGCCGTTTTCTAATAAACTAAAGGAAACAATATTTTTCAAAAATGACTTATTTCAAAAATCCATTTTACGATAATACAGAGAAAAACTGAGTTTTCCATTAAGTTAGAAATGACCATATTACCTTAGAAATGAATTTTTGTTACAATCGTTTTCGAGATATGTCCAAATTTCAGAAGTACCGTTACTCGATTTTTTAGCGGAATACTGAGTATGTAGTTATGTTTACCTTACCTACTTAAGCTTACATATCAATTTGTGTTGAAATCGTTAGAGCCGTTTTCGAACAAATCAAACTGGTATGAACATTTTGTATGGGAAGAACCATTAGTATTGAGGTTACCATGCAAAAAAAAAACGGCCCCGAACTGCAAGCCCCCAAACTATAAATCCGAAGTTTGAACGAAATCCGTTCAGCCGCTTAGGCTGTAGGCCTAGGGACATACAGACAGACAGACAGACAGACGGACAGAATTTTGCGACCGACTTTTTTGAGTTCTCCTATCATCGTAATGTCAGAATTGATTAACATCTCGAGTTCGAAATTTTGTACGAATACAATATCTTTCTCTTACTACGTAATGGAGAAAGTTAAAAAGGATGAGGAAACTGACCACTTCCAAAACCCTCGGAGTGCCACCCGTAGTTAAAAGTCCATTGGAAAAATGTCCAAGATTAATAGGCCAACGAAATGTACACAAAGTTGTTCAAAAAACGCTACAAGGTGCAATGTGCAAGGCACCAGCGGCTCTAAATGGTCGTTAGATTTCGTAGGTGTTTTAGTAGAACGTAGCCATTACCTTTGATCATTAAAATTTCGCCTGTAATTTTTATGAGGGCAAAACTAGCTTCATTCGGAACTCGACGCCTCAAACATATAAGGAAATGGAAACAGCTTAGAACAAGGAAGCAGACCCTTTCAATTAATTGACCAATTTAACTCACACACAATGTTAGCGCGCAATTTATATGCTTTAGGCACTTTTCAGGAGCACAAGTTAAAGGTATGTCCTCAGACGTGGGAAGACGACTTATGCGTTTTTTGCTGACCCTTAACACAGCAACCGTATATTTGAATGAAACGAATATGACAGATAGAACGTTAACTCAATTTTGACATAAGTCGACTTATGCTGTTCTTCCTTTTAGCCACATATATTTATTCACAGAGCGTATTGCACAGGCTAAGCAGTCATTCAAACCAAAGCTGCGTGGCTTAAGGTGGACAATTAAGCGATTGCTTAACAGCGTTTTGAGAAATCGGCTAAATTCCACATGCAATACATCGACGAGGTAGGAAAAAAAAAAACATGCCAGGCCTCTTAAATTATTCAAACCGGTGTTTCGAAGCAAACAAAGGCCTGAGCTGCAATGTCGTCTTAAAAATGCAGACACCATTGAACATCATTCCTTTATAGACGACGACCAGCAAACAGATGAGACATCCGGCAAAATACCTAATGTTACTATCCTGGACGAAATAACTTAGCTGTGTATAATGTCCACTAGAATATTGTGTCACTTAGTGAACTACGTCTGCTTTGCCACCAAACGCCTTCTACATCGAATGAGGAACCCACATACTGTCGGCTAAACCCAACTATAACCACATTCCAAACTATGGCATACCATGCTGCGGCTGCCTTTTAGCCTTTTCAAGCCGATACAGGTTTTAAGATAAATAAAAACCACTCGTGTTAATTTATAAGAAAAATATTAGAATTACCCTGTACCTACGGTTCAAACTGGGAAACCCCAAGCAGTAGGTGAAATGTTTCGCGAACGACACAGACCGGAGAAACTTTCTTGCGGGCACTCTAAAACAAAACTAATCATGTCGATGTACTGCATCGTTACATGCTTCTAAATTGCATCCCGAGGAGTACAGACCGAAAAACATTGCAATACAAGACAAGGGGATTACATGCACAAAGCGCAACTTATTGCCTCGACCTCTGTCCGGGTGATTGCAGTTTTCTTGTTTCGCTATAAGCTGCTGCGGATTAAGTGCACAGTATCCGTTAAAAACACAAAGAACCCGCTTTGCAATCCCTCGAAGATGGAAAATTGTAGCAGCGATTCTATAATGAGTTGGGGGAGAGCAGTGCGGCGACATGTAGACCGGATTACCTAGATGGGCCTTTGTGTGCCTATTTACTGTAGCAGTGGGAGGACACCCCACTCCGATTCGGATTTGGATTCACCTTGAAGCGACTATCTCTCCTGTTTGATGTCGTGCCGTTTATTTACTTTTACTCTGCAAGTTATTTTAGCTTTGCTACGATGGCACACGTTGACACTGAAAATTGCCTGACACGGGCAACACAGAAACCAAAGGGAAAGGGATACGTCTTTCTTTTTCATAACTACGAGACGATAGGTACTTTCCCTGGGATTTCAACTGAACAATAATAAAATATATGTACTCACATTCTAATGGAAATTAGTTTCCGCAAAGTGTAGTTTTGCAATTAGGTTCTTCCACAGTCTTCACAACAGAAATACGAGAAATTTTCCTAATCCAATTGGAAATCACACAAGACAACAGGAATATTTTTGAGCACGAATTCTTCTATGAATTGCATTGGACAGGTGAACGAGACCGTGTAATTTAGCACCAAAAATCAAGGAATTAAGTAGTTTATTTGTTTTTACACCCAAAAGAACACACAAATTAAATTAAAAACCCGTAAATCATCTAATGAACGATAAGAAACTAACAACAATAACCACACGAACAAGAAACAAACACTGACCAGCGAGTGAGAAAATTTTTATTCTTCTACCTCCTCTTCGTTGTGTGCATTTGACTTTTCTACTTATCTTCTTCCTTTGGCTGAGCTAACAGCAAAAAAAAGAACCAACTAAATTCGAACTGGAAATGTTTATTGGAATTGGAAGTGTATCTGTTGGCTTGCGGCTGGTGGCTTATTGGTACAACAGTGGCTCTATAACTGGAGACAGGTTTCTTTTTCGGCCCGGTTTTGACTAGGAAATCCACCCTGGTTATTTCTTAAAACTTACTTACTGGACTATTTATTTTTTATTGGTCAATGCAAAATCTTAGGTGTAAATTCAGAAACGTCAAACATTTGCGCAGTGATGCGGCATCACTGCTTATTTGCGATGCTGATGCGTTGCTGATTGAATATGAAATTTGAGTTTTAAAACGCATTGCTAACATTAAACATTTTAACGAAAAAATGGAAGTTTTGCTAATAAGAGTTTTACTCGATTACTATGATCTTAAAGACGATCAATTTATTTTCAAGTCTTACAGCCCTATTCTGCTATTCACGTGTGTCGTCTTCTCGTTATTAAAAGCTGTACCTCCGCAGCGCTGAAATACTCAATGTAAAAAAAAAAAATGTTTGTGAAAAAAAATAAAATAAAGAATTTAACAAAAATTTATAAGTTTTTCTGTCAAAGGCATATGTATCTATTGATAAAAATGTTTGTTTAATTTCTTTTCTTTCGCTTCCGACATTTTTCTTATTTTTTTGCCGGCGAATCAACAGCGCCAACATCAGGTATTTCTGTGATGCTTTTTTTCGTTATGTTTGCGCATCAGTTTGATCCAATTTGCAATAGTGAACACTTGACGTTGAAAGTGATGCCAATAGTTGCATTAATGACCATTTTGCAAAGCATCATGAGCATCATGATGCCAGTGATGCGGTACTGAATACATAAGATTTCGATCAATCTTACCTCCTCCGAGTTAATCTGAAAATATGCAAGTGCTTGATTGAGTGCTAGTTAGTTAACCCAATTATAGTTAATAGTTATCTCAATTTGGGTGATATTTCGTGAGTTGTGTCCTTAGGGTCCGATTCTAGGGCAATTCATGTGCAGGTTTTCCGGTTAAATAATTCCTAACTTCTTAAAATATCCAGTCTACAGTTATAGGGTCACTGTTGTGCTAATTAGTCACCAGCCAGTCAACAAATTCCAATATACTTTCCCAGTTCGAATTTTTCTTTCTCGAGTTCTGAATGATGTCTGGACTGACTGAAAGCGCCGAAAGCACCATGTGGAAAGTGCCGATTCCAAGAGGTGCTAAAGGCAAATTGGGTTTTGATATTCGCTTATCCTATACTTAAATCTTAAAGTCATAACAGTACACTTAGGTTCCTACCCAAACCATGCGATGACATAAGTTTGCAGTGGGCGTTCAAAGGCCCTCTCGGAATTCTATCGTCGGAGACGAAACCACGCTTTAGTTCAATTTCTAGATTTAAATAAATCAGTGTAAACTAGTTTTAAAATATGCTAGCTACAATAACGGCTAAGACGATAAATCTGTCTTAAAACGTTATTTAAGTATTGTTTTAAATTAGAAGTATGATCTTTCCAGCTTAACCTGCTATCCAATATCACACACAAATACATACTTAAAATTGTCAACACGTTCAATGTTAAAGCAACCATCAGAACATTTTGCGCCGTACTAATAACAAATTTTAGTCTCGACTTTAAATTTACGGAAGCTCACAATTGCGAAATTTGTATGGAGTATGGAGTCGTAACTAAAAATGGTTATTGGTATTGGAATTGTAGGAAGGCTTGATAAATTTAGTTGTATCACTTATAATCAGTTTATGGTTGAAAAACCATTTGCGCAGAATTTCCAAGTCACTACTGATAGCAATAAATTCATTAAAATAGTTTTTATCGGAGTATGATAAAGCTGATGACACTCAGCAAAAGCTGTTACTTTGCCTATGAAACGTTGAAAAGTGAATTTGAAAAAGCTAAAAAAAGAATAGGGCCCAAAACAGAACCTTGAGGAACGCCTATGTTTATACATTTTTCCGAACTTAAACTTATATACTTTTCGATTTTATATCTTAGGGAGAGAATTGTGTATAGGATATAAAACTAAGCTCGAGCTAAGCTTTACGTGCTACTTTACGTACTTACCAATACCACTGTTAAGCATCCCTGCCAGGTCTGAGCCTGATTGAGTTTATTCAAATCATACCTTACCTGAGTAACGGTAGTGATATTGATGTAATTAAGTATTAAGCATTGAAACCAACAAAGTCATGGATCATTTTTTAAAAGTGCTCTTAAACTTTCACGTTTGATTATAGAAAAAAATATATCGCTGACACAAAATGGCACTTGGGCGTGAAGTGGGCAGTTTAGTAATTTTGTTTGTTCCAACAATGCCAACATTTTATCATCGCAGCAAATGTGTCAGGCTGGTTTGGGAAAACCTTTGTTTTCCGTGTGCCTATACCTTTGTGGGACTGATTATTATTTGTTCTTAATGCATACCTACATTTAAGTAACAAAAAAGACATAGTTCCAATAAACCACCATTTTTACATTAACTTTGTCAATAAACATTTGAAAGTGGTTTTGCTTTTGTTTAAATTACATTTTGGTTCAAATCCTGTTTCTCAAGTTTACGTTGATGACGCAAACTCTGATTGCTGAAAATTCTTGGTTCACAAGTTCATTAAAAAAGTAAGAGTGTAATAGTAATAAAAAAAATGAAAACTATAAAAAGTTCCAGTTTTGTGGTGTGTTCAGTTAAGCATGTTACATATTCATTGAATTGTCACTCCCGACACATGTTCTGAATATGAATTAGAAAATGAAACTGTTTTTAGTTCGACGTCTATCGTGTTGTTTTTAGTTCTAAATTTAGGAGACACAATATTATCTATTTAATTTGCATACTCTGTTCGACCTTAAATTAAGCGAAACGAGACTCAATTTATATAGCCTCCAATTATCTGTTTTTTAGAATCTCAGAAAAATTTCACAAATGACATATTGACAGGTGTCAAAATAAGATTTTTGTTGACAAAAACGTTCAGTGCTCTCCTTTCTAAGATTATTACCAGCATTAAATGCAAACAAAATTGTGTAGGTAAGCGTTCTCTTTATAAATGATTTTTTTTTAACAAAACTGTATACAGAAATGTACGATTTTGTTTCACAACAAGTCTTGGCTGTCAATTGAGATTTTCTTTTTCTCATAACTGCCATTGATGTTGTCAAAAACTGTTGTATAGATTGGTTTACTAAAATGTCCAAGAAGCTACTTATTGTGGTGCCCAATTTTGACATAATTTTTCTAGTGTCGACACCTAGTAAGCTAGAACTGCAACTGTCATTATTCGTTGCTGGATTTAAGCTTACTACTGCTACCTAGCCGTATCTAATAATTAAGTTGTTAATAAGTGACAGAATTGTTGGCTCACCTTTTATGGTCATACTCTCGTGCTTAATCGCCAATATTTGTCATCCAATCGGAGGCCCATGTATAAAACGCAAATCCTAACGATCGCCTGAGAATCCTATTCGGTTCACGCAGGTTTAAACTATTTGAAAAATTATCTTGCATCATTTTACGACAAAACTTCTGCTGCGCTCAAGTTTTTCCTATGCCAGCCTGATACCTAATTATCTGCAGTTAAATCTCAAACAGTCGTTTGTAAAAGTTAAATATCCACTAACAGACGGACATCTTCGCAGCAATACCGTACCGTCCGTAATGTGCAATCTCATAAGACACTAACATCATAATTAACTCGTCGCTTTCGTATAATTTAATAGGGTTGCCTATGGCATGGCACACAAGATAGTAATGACACATGGACAACCGTTTAGCGGTTCAGTCAATAGGATTAGATACCCACTACTGCCGATCAACTTATCAGTTGCCGGTTGCCGGTTGCCGGTTGCCGTTGCGTTGCACACTCTCGGCAATAAATTGTACAATTTCGTGAATATTATAATGGAATACATGTTATTTATTGTAGTTTGCAATTACAATTGGGAAAGGAGTTCCACAGTGTTGCGACATCGCTTGCGACGAAGTTTTCGACGACTTGCGGAAATAAACACGTCGTTGTCGTTGCTCGACAGACAGGCGAATTTGAATGTCTCTCTATAGCAAAGCAACCTGTGTCGTCTGTCGTTTGTGTTGGCAGAAGAATACCGCTCTGTGTATTCCGAGGTGATGGCTGCGAAGTTGGGCCTAGTTGATTTATTAGTGGATTTGCATAGAGACGTGTTTGAACAGGATTACCGCTAGATAAATGTCATATTTTTAAAGCTATTTGCCATTAATTACCGCTAAAGTTTGTTCCGAGAGTGCTGTTCACAGCACACTTTGAAAAAGTGTGGTTCAAATTGGGAACGCCAACAATTAGCGACATAACCTACCAAAAAAGGAAACTTTCTTTATATATACGATAAAGAGGACTTTCTATTTTTCTCTCCCTGAAATGTAAATATTTGATAAAAGCTTTGTATGTAGGGAGCTATTACGTAAAATGTGAACCAACTCTAAAGTGACATTGGGGACTGTTTTAACCACTTCATGTAACTAATCCGTTAAACAAATGCAGGACCTCGATAAAGATATGACCTTTCTTACTATTGTCGATCTTTTAAAATGATAGCTAGATTTGTGTCCACGAATATAACAAGATGTAGCCATCTTGACAGATTCTTATTATAGGAAGTCACGAGTCGAGTCGAGCTACTATGCGTGGAATACTTTGCAGTCCATACAAAAATTTCTGTGGTTAAGCTTAGTACGCTGTTCGATTTAAACTAAATTAGAGCTGCTCTCCAAATTTTCTGTACAAACTGTAGCTAACATCCTAACTTAATTTTGACATAGCGAGATAGAGTGATCTGTGGACAAGTGACAGCTGTTCTTTGAAATGACTTCATTAAAAAAACTCAATTCAAGTGAGAAAAAACGTAAAGCAATTTATTTACAAAATGAGGACACAACCGATTGCCAACTTTTGTTTCTCAACGTTAAAAAGCGTTTTATTTCCCCCGACTTTCTTTTTTTACTTTGGTACACCGAAGACTTCTCCCTGATTTTCCTTAGAAGGCTCAGAATTCTAAATATCATGTCGTGTTCTCTTCTTCTTTCGATCCAGGGTTTTCCTCTTTTGTGACTCCTGTCCGGCGTATATGCTGCATGTTTTAAGCCGTTTCTGGTTTTCTTGTAGGTTGTTTCTTGAAACCCGAAGAACCGAAACAGCAGCAAGTGTTCCCTGGTCCTGGAGCAGCGTACGAATTCCCATGTTCCGTTTCGAATTATTCCACTAACCAGCCTTATTCTTCAAATGTTTTCCAACCGTTTGATGTTACTCCAGAATTTTTGCAGTCTTTATTTCGTTTTCGATTTGGCAATACCTACATACATTTTTTTGGGAAAAAATCATTTTTTTTTTATCGAGATTGGTTTTTGTGCTACCAAAAAAAAATTCTCAATTTTTTCTCAGATTTACACGAATACTTTTACTAATATCAATGTTTATGACACGCATCTGGCGGTTACGAATTGTTTAAAGTTGGGAGGACTGCTTTTTTAGGTGAATTATTCATTTTACGCCTTTGGAAGCGAGTTTTTATATTGAAATTATTTCGAAATGCACAAGTGAAAAAATGGTTTTGCGGCCAACCCAGTACACACAAACACTAATAAAATTCGGATTTAATGTTCGATTTGGCAGCTGAGATCTGAAACCTCAGATCAAAATATGAAATGCCAAATCGTAAACCACTTCAGACTCGTTCTCAAGCTCGATTTTAAAAATTTTGTGGGCAAATATACGATTAATGTGGTAGATTTTTGCGATGAGTGCATTCAGATCAAGCAAGTGACTTTTTCGATTTAGGTAAAAAAATTAATCAATACAATGCATCTTAAATTAAATTTAAGTTAAACAAAGTAGAAATAAAGTTCCTACGTTGCAGATGTATAAAAATAAATTAGTAAATAGAAATGATGTAAATTCTCATCTCTGGTTGGCGTTTTCGATTGCGGAGAGCTTCGGTGTTAATAATTTAACACCGAAGCGTTGACATTACCAGTGTTCGTCCTAATGACATCAGTTCAAACTTTTGCAGCACAGCTTCGACTGGATTAGACATGCGTAGGTTACAGCTGAAAAAGTTGAACCGACAAATAAATGAAAAATAATCCATTCAGCTCATCGATGATTTCTTTTTAATTTCCTAAAAACGCACGCTTCATCTCTGCCAGCATCGTTACTTCTGTAATTAAAATAACAACCTACAATTTAAACCAAAAATAAAATAAAATTAAATGTTAACCTATTCATTAATAGACAACTATTTTTGACAGCCAAACTAAAAACAAACCAATACCGAAGCGAATTCTAGAATCTGCATTGCTTTTGCTTGCGACAAAATTAAGTTTGCAAATGCAATGCGACGCGCTCACGATGATGCTGACGCTGGGTTCACTTCTATTCCAATTCAAAATGGTGTGCAGTTTTACCTTACGGCTTACGGCTTTCACAAATAAGTGCATTCACAGTAAAGTTTGTTTGAAGAATTGTAAAGACATATCCACAGGGGGCGTTGACAATTTCGGTAGCTTACAGCAACAGTATTTTTTACTTATAAAAATGGCAACTCGGTTGAATGATATACATAAATACGCAGTGGTAATTGGTAAACAATGAATAAACCCAAGATTTTAGGTTACGCAAAAGGAAATAATCTAAAACTACACAAAGTGTTTTCTACTGCGCCATCTGTCGTAGTTCAAATACCTATTATTCTAATTGTCCATTCAAAGATTATTGTTGCAAACAGGACATCAAAAGCAAAATCGGCAAGAACTCCCAACAGACATTAGGCAAATCAGCTCCTGGGTTCGCCTCATTCAGGTTATTTATTGAATTTGGGTAAGAAATATTCCAGAGAAATTAAGGAATCTGATCATGTTCAGATCGTGAAGATTGCGTTTGTTTCTTTTGGAAGGAGATGGAGCAGAAACTTTTTACACCTGCTGCAACAATTAATGTACACATTTAGGAACACTGTAAATGGATACCTGCATATGTAAAAAATTTAGTTTGACTTTTTAATTTTAAACAGTTGAAATTACCTACTAAATATTTCACCGTTTGTTGGCCGACAATAAATCTTAAATTTAAAATCATTTTGAAAGTTACTGCGAACACCTTTAATTAAATGGTGAGTGGAAAGAATGGAAATTCAAGACCTCAGCGTGGGACTTTTTCCAATTGAAACGCCCCAATTCTCTCACTCACAGCGTTCCTCAGCAATATGCGAAGTTAGCTGCGGTTTGTTTTTTGTCTGCTTTTCGTATAATGCGAATAAAGTTTTAAATTGTTTTTTAACAACGACGAAACATGGAATTGCACCTTTTTTACCAATGGAATATAGAAAACATAGAAAGAACATTTCTAGATTTGCAATCAGTTTCCTCAATCGAAAATGCCACAAGTACTGATACTAATTCGCGAATCTGCAACAATCGCCATTGTGACAAATATGGCGCGGATGAAAGCACCAACAACTAGGAGTGTGGTCAATTGGCAATGCGTCACCTGATTGATTACACAATGCAGGTGTTCAATGATAGAAAGAGGCACGACGCTGCAGTCACTCACACCCCCATTATTCCGGTCGCTATAAAACGCTTTGCCCGCGGTGAGATAACTGTCATTATAGTTGAAGTGCTTGAATAATTTTAATTACGTTTACTCCTTTACCGTTTTTCACAGCAATTAGTGACGAAAATGTAGTTGAAAGTACCACAGTAGTAAATCGGCCTTTCTCTCTGCGTAGTCAGAGCTCTGACGCTGAGGTACCTACCTCAGATCCAATTTGTAAGCGTGTTCTTTGACTTCATCAGTACAGACTGCACCCAGGTATACCTAATTGTGTTGATTATACTAATGATACGGTTTCAACGAAAAACAATATTCCCTTCCTTCTTCGTGTCAAATTGTGTGGCACCAGCGCCAGCACCAGCAGAGTCTTTCACTTTTTCACCAGCCAAATTGATTATGTGGATACTGGTTCGTCTTTCCAAGTTTAGCTGGGGGCAGATTACCGAATGACCAATCTTTGCGATGCATCCGCGGACAATCAAGTGAGTTTTTTTTTCGGCTTCCTCCTTTCGAATGGTACAAGCATGAACATTGGTTATGACACAATCATCTGCGCGGACTTTATTGCCGGTTTCACTGATGCTACCTCCTCGGTGGATGATTATTATTGTCCTCCGCCGATTAGTGCGGTCGAACAAATCAACCCAACTGCAGGCAGTGCTGGGTGGTTTATGGTAGCTCTGTGGCGCGGTGGCCGGTAAGGTGCACGTTCATCAAATTCATAAATGTACTGGAAATAAATGCAACGGCAGCGACGAGCTATTAAAGAAGGTACTTTCAGCTTTTTGTTGACCCGTGTTTGGTGTAGATTAAACACGATATTTTATTTTGTTTCTTTTTCCTTCTTCGTTTCGTCTTGTTGACAGATGAATTTATTAGAAAAGCTGTTCTGTTGTCCGGATTTAATCTATGGCTTGGGTGTTCGACGGAGGATTTTATAGCTATGCCTCTAGTGATTGGCTGAGGTATTGCATATACTGATTATATCCCGCTGGCCGTCACTGCATTCCGTTGAATGAATAGGTTAGTGATGACATTTACTCTGATGGCTCCGACCGAGCGTGGATTGGTCTTTCACATTCTTTATTGAATATTGAACTAACTAAAAGTGCAACAAACTCCTTGATCTAAGGAGATAATCCTTAGAATTTCATAGATTAAAGGAATGTGCTCGTGAACGGGTATGTATATAGAAGAATCTGACAGCTGTCAATTAGTACGTACTTAACATTCGTGTTATTGTTTACTGTTTCAGATTTTCGGCCAGACAGCGCTTCGAGTATAAAAACAAAACAGCAACTAACTATAGGCATGTTTTTCTGAGCTTCGATCTCAGCAAAGCAAAGTAAATTACCATTTTCAGCAGACGATTAAAACAACTACTGTGAGTCTCGAAGTTATTGTTGAATTTAAAATAATCAACGAATAACTAAACACTACCTCAGAGATGAATTTTTATTAAAAATTTTAAACTTTTAGGAGCTTATTTTCTGAACTGAAAATAGTTGATTATATGGTTTTATGAATAGAAAAAAGTTACTACTGTACTAATTGTCTTACGGCCATATTATTTACTCACTTGACGGCGTTTAATCCGATTGAATTTAAACTGCACTCCGGAGAACAGTTTATGTACTTCAACTCAATTTCAAATGTTGGCATCTTTCGCTCGCAGGGCGCGAATATATAATTAATAAACCTTATGATACAACTGGGCCCAAAACAAATGAAATAAATTTCAAAGTGACAAACAACAAATATAATTTTTTTGTAAAATTTGACATTGCGTAGGCTACAATCGGTAGTTTTTGAGTGAACATTATAGACATGCCTAGTATGCTGTTCCGTTTCGCTAAATGTTCGCTTAATTTTGACAGTGTAGGTTCGGTCAAAAAAAAAACTGTGCTGGAATTTTTTTTTCGTTTTTTTATTTGTATTACCTCAAAAACCTCTTCCAGGTACTCCTCGTTAAAATATTCCCTTTCTAGAAGAAATTAAATAAACAACAACGAATTTTTTTGTGTTGAACTTTCGTTTGCTTTTGTTTGAAATACCGATATTTTCCCTGATCTGTTAGTGGAAAAATGTATTTTGTAAATGTATTAATATGCCTACTTAAATTCTGTAGATTTGCGTACTGCTTTGCTTAACTGATTTGCTTAACTGCTTTGCTTAATTTTATCTTTGGATACATTTTGTATGGGGGCTTAATTTAAGCACGAACAGCATACTATGCTATAGATTTAAATTGTTGGATTAAGGAGAATTCACATGAGCAAATCAATTTAACTGCATTTATGAATTGAAAATTGCTAATTGTCTTACCACAAAAGCATTCCGCGATACTAAAAATTATTTTTAGTGTCCATGCAACATTTTTCAAACCATTGTGAAATTTTCAAAACGAAATTGCATATTGCGACCTACAAAATATTTAGTGTGTAGGCTAAGAATGATTATTAGTAAGGCCCATTATATTTAATTAATCTAAAATATACTTAGCCTTATTTGATTTAAATAGCGAAATTTACAATTACAGGCATTTTCCGGCGAATTGAAAATTCTTGCCGCGAACTGAAACGCTTTATTCACAATCCACAAAATACAGTCGCGATCCACAAATCCACTAACGAATAATTTGTTCGAACTTAACCTTTAAAAATAAACCTGAATTGCGGTTATCTGCGACTAAAAATGTTTTCACGTGAAAGAAATGTCAGAAACTACGAGCGTTCGCTTGTTCACAGTTCGCGATTCGCTCTCATATGAATGGCCCTTTACTCACAGAACAGTTTTAAACTTTGTTTTTGATAGCGCTATATATAACATATAGAAGAAAAATATTGCACATTTAATCTACTTCCAAGGATAATGGATATGAACAACAAAAGAATTACTGAAGTTAAGTCCTTTATACCTAGTAAAAATATGAATTTTCTCAAGTTTCCTCTTTTTCCTCCAGAAAAGTCCATGTTCCTGCCTCTTTTTAAATTTGACTCTAAAGCCTAACTCTAAGTCCGATTTAGGATCTTATAGAAATGGTACAAATTTATTAAAAGCCAAATAAATTGTAACTCAATTTTGCTTTGTAACCAAAAGTTGTGTTTCAAGTTGTCCTCCTTGTGAACCAAGTAACCAAAAAAGAAGTTGAGTTACTTTTCGTTGTTAACACTGCTCCAATAAATGGACACCACACCAGCGTTGCCACTTCAATGAAAGAGGAGCGCAGTAGATCATAAAAAAAATTCAGTAGATTTGATCTTTCCGCAGTAGATTTTTTGTTATACAAAAAAAAAAACAAAAATCAATTGCTTAAAACTATATTAATCCTCACTTTAATGTTTTTTATACCATAAATTCACAATAAGTTGGCTTCGTTCAGAGGTTATTTACAGAGGTTATTTTTATGCATGGTTTTTGTACAGCTGTTTAAGAGAATGTTTATCAAACAAAAAAAGTGCAGTAGATTGGATTTAGTGGCAGTAGATTTATTTATTGCAAAAAGTGCAGTAGATCTACTGCTATCGCAGCAAAGTGGCAATGCTGCACCACACTGCGGACTGCACGCACACCGAATAACTCCCACGTTTTATGTTCACGTGGGAGTTATTCGGTGTGCGGTAAGACCCCAGTTCCGAAACTAACTAACTGAACAGTTATTGCTGATTAAGTTCCCAATAAGCTACTTGCAACTTGCCTCAGTGTCAACTGAATTTGACAGATGTTACTTTAGATATGAATGAATCAGCGGTGACTCCAATCTACCTCTTTCCTCACTTGAAGACAAATTTTATTTATTTATTTCCAGTAATTTAGGTTAGATTTGTTTGTTTTGCAAAAATCGTGTCTAAAGTGTTTTATATTTCTTAGGATCAAGTAGCTCTTCTGGTTTCTCAGCAGCCAGCGCCAGAGATGGAAAATACTATTTTTGATTTGTACTGAAATCTGTTGCAAGATTGTGTTGAAATGGAGCCAATTGTATTGAAAACAATTTTTCGTATAGAAAAGTGAATTCAAAATATTTTATTTTCAAAGCATAAACAAAAATAAATAAAACATAACATTTACATGAATAAAAAACAAATACCTACAAATAGAAATTTAAAAAATTTAAATAGAGAAATTGTATCGAATTAAGACGAATTGTACCTACTTTTGTACTCGAGCAAATTCATTTGTGGCGAATTCGATTCGGTATCGACTTTTCCATCCCTGGCCAGCGCCATCAATCGACTTCCATTTTGTTTTGCTGCATGTGTAAACATTTCGTCTGAAATTTGCTGCTGCTTTGAATAATGTCGATTTTGGGAAAACTGTTCAGTCATTTCGTATGCCATAATTTGAAAAATAAAATACAGCTGCCTTATGAATACGACAACTTTTGGGCAAAAGTGACATAGAGTTATGTCAGAGTGTGATGCGTTCAGCAAGTTTACTCATAGCTTAACATACAACTTTATTTCTGAAAGGCAACGCCACCGTTCAAATGAAGATAGACATTTTTTTTAAAATATTTTTGCACCTAAAGCCTGAAGCTACGGATCAGAGAGATCGATGTGACTGATTTTTTGAACACTTTAAAAATATTCCCTGGCCTTGGCCGACAGTGTTGCCACTAAAACAAATTAATCCGGTCAAATCTGACCGAAGGAACGATTTTTATTTTTTTTAAATTCGGTCAAAAGATAAAATAAGAATTTTTGACCAGAAGTCCTGTCAAAAATGGAATATAGTAATATACGAAATATAGAAAACAAAAATGATATTATACCATTTGTAAGTACCTAGTTTCTTTATTTTTCCAAACTAATCTTAAATTTAATAAAACAAAATAACAAACAATTAATTTTCCAAAAATTGTTTCCATTACAAAGTTTTGCAGAAAAGGGAACTCAATCTGATTCAGTCTTCCAAAACATTGGTAAATGTATACATAAAAATAATAATAATATAATATAATTAATAATATATTTATAAATTGTTAAAAAAAGTTCATCATCTTCATCGCTCTCGGAATCGCTTGAATTATCATTTTTACATGCCTCGTTTGTCCATATTTTTCTCATGATTTCATCAGGAATAAGGCTATTGCAGCAACAAAAACTATCAAAAGAATTCCTATAAATCTTGCATGGCATACCTACTCACTTGTCACTTCACTTCAGTCATGTTTGAGTGCACACACCCAGTCGCAGTTGGTGGGAGCATTCAAATGAGACTGCTGCGAGGAGCCGCTGTTTCTAGGATTATTCACAATAAATTGGTTTCTGTATGAAACTTAAATCCTTAAGTATGGCCAAGTATCATTCAAATTATGTAAATCTATCCTTTATGTCTAGAACATAGAACAATATTATTTTTCAGGTCAGAAAAGGTTTTTCCGGTTAACGAATTTTTTCGTTTCGGTCAAAAATCGTTAGACCGGATTTTTTAAAATTTTCTCGGGTCAGATATGACCGGAATCCGGTGAGAATGGCAACAATGTTGGGAGAAGGTACCTACTAATGTGGTTGGATGACATAAGAACAGTCAATAGGTTATATTTAATCGGAAAGTTCTAAGCGTTGCAGCTCCTCACCGATTGCTGTCAAAAATGAGCACGGCTTTAGATGATTACCCCAAGACATTGGTGTAAGCTTTCGTACACAAAAAAGTTTTTGAAGCTCAAGATTTGTTCAAAAATATCGGCCTTTATGTACAAGAGATCAGTCATAAACAGATGTTTTCCGTAACAGACATTTGGCAAAAGTACTAAAAACATTTCCTCAGACAGCTTTAAATATGAGCGTCTTCATTTGCAGTTTTACATACAAACGTATTGCACTTAATCTCATCGGACAGACTGCAGTTGTGTCGTGTGAATATGGGCTCTCACGTAGAAAGTAACAAGTTAAATAAAATATTTATTACATAGGACTTTCACTTTTCGGACAACATTTTGATGCTTGTCTAGATTTTTTCCCTTCTCGCACACGTTCAAAACAGTCCTCAATCAATTAATCTCTCGAAGGAGTTTATAGTCGATTCGGTACACACACATCCCTCCACCAACAAATCCATTAACCCCTGTCGAAAGGCTAAACCTCACAATTTCTAGAGATAAATATACCACTTTGACTCTTGTAATTTAGACAACAGCCCGCCTATCGATACAAAACGTAACAGTCTGCAGAATTACAATGTAGATACGCACCAGCGACAAGGCCTCCGATAAGTATCTGCCAAAACTTGATTTAGATCAGTTTTTCAAACCAAATCAGAATAACTAATATCGCCGCTCTACACGATATGATTAAAATTCTAATTATTATGATTACGTAGGAATTTGCATACCCACATCGGTCAAACACTCAAACGCCTTGAACAAGCTTGAGCTACGTGATTAAACAAATGCACCAATACCCTATGTATATGTAAATTGTAGGCTTCCGATGGTTTCTATGTCATGCCAAAACTATGGGAACATTGGGAACTGGTTCTAAAGAGATTCGAATGCTGAACACCTTGACAAGACGACGAGTTTCTTACGCTAAGCACCGAACCGGAGCGATCACTTAGCTTTAGCTATGGTCCCGAGCTAATTTGTTTAACTGGCATTTAGTTTCTGTTTTTTTTTTTTTCAATGTAATTGCCATTAATTCTTTTTCGTATAGTTGTTCTTCTATCTACAACCCAGGGAGACGAAAATAATTTTAATCATTTTGTTTGACCATTGGCTACTGGCTAGTGAGAAAGACAACGACAGACACACACTTCAGTTCCAGTGCGTGTAATGTAAACAATTTCAGTTCTTGTGAAAACCGCTTGTGGACTTGCAACCAAATCCGATTTCTATGGCCGTGCTATGGACAAGCAGTACGCAGACTAAAGACTGAAGTGAACAGCAGTTATAATTGGTATTTACGGACAGAGGGAGAGAATGCTCTTGGCGTGGTTAGGTGGAGTTCGAGTTTGTTGGTAGTTGGAAAGGCTTAACTTTAATTGATGGATTTATGTAATGTTTGTATTGAGTGATGGAAAAAGGTGGGCTATTAGATAAATTTCTCAAGGTTGGTGCAGATAGATTGGCAATTTTGAAATCTTTTCAAAATCGAGAGGATATCTCGCCGAAACTGTACTGATATTGCTGTCAATTTTTATTTTGTGTAAATTGATCGATGCATTCCAGTGAGTTGCGTAAGGTTGTTTGTATAGTTAAACGCCTTCGTTGGGTTGCAACTTGTAGCAGGGCAACATTTTATTAATGACTTCAGATAAAATAGGCAGGAATTTCGGTTCTAGAGTGTGATGCGTTAAGGGCAATATTTTTTTTTACAATGCACACGACCTCAAGAAAGAAAATTGTGATTTTTGCCGATGATCGACATGAATACCTTACGACATCTGCAGGTGGACGACTATTCGTCTGCTACGAATCTAGTGGAGGTTAAATCTTGTTCCAGTAGTGAACTATCAACGCCTGCACGGAAAGAATTGAAAATCACCAATTGCAAAATTTTGAGTTGCAATTTACGAATTATATATTTCTCGCAAATCACAACGAAGTTTTCATGGATTGATACAAAAATTGGTAATTTGACATTGAATACGGCGGAGAATACCAAATTCTGTTTGTTGAAATTTGCGATTAGAAGTATCAATTCGAGCTTCTTTTATTTGTAGTGATTTGCGAGATTGTTTGGCGCAATTTAGGTCAATTTCTTAAACACCACTTCACAATCTCAAATTTCGAAAAATATTTGGTGATTTACCAACACTGAATGATGAATCAATAAAATCTTGTAATAACATAACACATGAAACTGAAAACGTATATTGACGTAGAGAAGTCGTAAATTGCAAAATATTTTTTGTAATTTCCATGGAATCAACTACCTGATGTGTGGATTTTTTTTATGCACAGTTCATAGTCCATGTACCTATCGAAATCCTTTTAAGTCCTTTCTTTTTATGGATGAATGTATGTAAGTGGTCAGACAGACAGCTGTAATCATGAAGCCAAATCTTCATTGTACACATTGCGTTGCGGTGCAGAGACAGGCAGTCGGTATTCAATCTTTGTTTAAAGCAGTCGGGTTAAAGTTGTTTAAATTTAAATATAACTAATTCGTATGGATAGTGAGTGTCCTACTAATTATAAAGCATTCTGGAATACATTTTGTAAGTACCTATTGAATTCCAAAAACCCTGAAGTACCTATGCATATAAATCTGTATTTTTTTCAGAAGTTACATCTTGCTATTAGAAAAGAAGTATCAATTGGAATGTATTCTAAAATATGTAATTGAAAAGAATTATAAAGGTTCGTATTAATGTCAAGTTCATCTAAATATTTTTTTTGTATTTTAAATAGACCGAAAAACCACCCCAGACAAATCCCGTTGTCTCCGGACGATATGGCGCCGTATGATTTTCTTGGATATCAGGAGGAATACGAAAAAAACCTAATTAATAAAACTATGAATTTTGATTTGTAAATCACAAGATATAAGTTGTAAATTAAGAATAAAGTTTTCTAATTTCACGACTAAACATTTTCAATTTAATACGGTGATGCCTCAAATCACTACTCAAGAAACGTAAATTGCAATATATGAATTGCAAAATGATAAAAATTAGTTGGAATTTACGATTGAGAATTTGTAAGTAGTAAATCTACTCCTGTTAGTTCGCAAATCAACACTATTGAGTTGCAATTCAAGACTAAATGGTTGTAATTGGCTAAGGGAGGAAATCGTAATTTACAACAGAAAAGTGGTAATTTACGAATTATTTTTGCAATTTACAATCCATGTAATGTCAAATTGATAACTATTTGTGTCCATTTGCGATTGGTTATTGCAATATATTTTTCTCGTTTGATCGCATTATTGATAATGAAAAGCGTTGATTCACGACTTTTGAGGGGCAATATCTTCACTTCGTACAGTTTCTAGAATTTCGAATAAAATGTCGTGAATTAGTACATTTTTAGCTAAGCTCTAAAACTAGACAAACTTTTCGTGATTCTGCGCCTATTTTTCTTGATTTGATCTTAAAATTCTTTCCGTGATGTATCGAGCACCACGGAAAAGTTAATCATCGAATATTCTGTGGTAAGCCTGGTTGCCCCGATGCAATACATTGAAATTGTCAAGTTCTTTGCTAACGTTGATGCAAAACGCCGACCCGTATGAATATAAGTAAAAAAGATACGCTTTGAGATCTATAAACCGAGTTGGTGCACAATCTCTCTGAAGAGAGCTTTCAAACAAACAGAGGACTGCAGGAAAAAAACTGAGCAAACTTACTTTTACCCAGACCTTTAACGACGATCTGGACGTAGCAGCAGTGTTGGTATGTCATTGAGATGGTTTTTTCCTCGGGAAGCTAATTTGTTTCCCATTTTTCCCTTTTGGACCTAGTCAAAATTCCCACAAATTTCCCACTTGGTTAATTTAAAAAAAAACTGTTTATTTTCAATAGTTTTATTAACAAAAAAATAAAAGTGGGCAAAAAAATATTCTATATTCAGGAATTTAATTGAAAGAATAAAATAAAGTCATTTCATTACACATAAAATATCACATTGGTACAATTCATGAAAAAAACAAACATGTAATTCATTATAATATCATGTTGTTTGTATTTATTTAAATTGATGAATTTTTTAGCATTGTTAATTTGTTGAATATTCTTTTTTTCATTAGGGAAAAAATTCAAAAACAAAATTCAATATAAAATTATATTTTCCTGATACAACCGCTTCTGATGTAAAATACTCCAGAAAATTTAGAAAGGGATTTTGAATATTAATTTTCTTGTTTATGTCTTTCAAAATGATATAAAAACATCATCATCTGGATTAATTTAATTGTTTTCTCAGGAAAAGCAGGGAGACACTTCTTCCACGACCTAGAGGAACTTTCCAGCACACATATAGACAAGATAATGGGCTTCATCAAATCCACTGGATGGTTTGTATGCAATAGCACAGTGAGTACTTAGTCTCAGGGTTATTATGGGTAAGGGACAACCTCTTCCCCCAATGGGCATCACAATGGGTCAGTATTGACCTGAGTGTGGCACGGAGCATTCCCCGCCAACCCACGTACCTAACCTAACCTAAGAAAAGCTTTACAAATTGCAAGAGGATTTGAAAGATACAGATGGATAAATTATATCGAATTAAGGAAAATTGTACTTTTGTACTCGAGCAAACTCATTTGTATCGACTTTTCCATCCCTGATTTGTAGTAAATTATATTTCATAACAAGTCATTTAGATAGGCTTGTTTTGTGAACACAGAATAAGGTACTAGAAATATGATATTAAGTTGAAGTTTGATGGAATTTTTTTTTTTGTAAGTTGACCAAATTTCCCACAAAATCCTACCTAAATCTTCCCTTTCCCCTTTTTCCCATGAGACGGTTTCATATCATCGAAATTCCCACGAAAAGGTAAATTTCCCACGAGTTACCAACACTGCGGTAGCAGTCGTCAGTGAACAATACCATTAGCTTCACTTTTCAGCAGGTTGTAGGTTCAGTGGTAGGCCATAACGCCAGCGAAACCTTAAATAGTATAGATATTTTACGATTCACCATTGCTGTATTTCGACTTTTTAACGAAAGACGATGCAGACGTTAAAATATGTTAACAGCTCTTGACCCTGCCTCGCCACAGTCAAATAGGTACCTTGTTTTTTAACCATTGAACAAACTTACAGTTTGCGTTGTCAACACTGCCACCATATCCCCATATCCTTGGAAGTGAGTTATTATACAATTTGCTAATTTTTATCATACGAGTCCTCAAATTACCATACAGAATTTCTAAAAGCTTCGTGTTCATAACTATACAAAATAAGAATCCCTCGATTCATTGTACAGGGTTTGTTTATAGGGGTGTAAATAGTAAATTATCTTGGGCTTACGGGTGCGAACTTAACCACAGCGCTTGACTAGATTTTTGAGCACCTTGTATCTTTGGTTAACACTTTGGGGCATATGCATAGTTATACTATAAACCTGGATCTAACTAAACTCCAGTCTAAAGTTAACCCACAGGTAAAACACAACTGCTATTCATAAATAATTTGGCAGCTCTGTTTAATTAGATCCGAGTCTAACGTGTATTCTACTACAAATCTATTACATAAATACTTTCTGACAGCAAAAAGTCAAAAGATCAAACTTGTAATTTGCGTTTTGTTGTAGTTCTGCTTGGTTCTGGCGTTTTTTTCAAACAAAAATAAGGTATGCATTTTAATGCGAACATAATTATGTTTTGTGATGTGAACAAAAATTATAAAATTGCAGATGACCGGCAAAGAAAATATTTAAAGAGCAAGAGAAAACTGGTCGGAAGCAGAAAAAGAAATGCTGCGTGAGTTGGTCCGAAACGATAAAAGAAACGATGTCAAAATGATTTCAAAAAAAAAGCTGCATGGATATATATTTTAATAAATATGAAAGCTGCTGGATATAGAGGGGAATTCCGATATTTTTCCTTTATTTTTTTTTAGTTTATTATTCACGCGCTACGTTATTTTATTTATTGTAAACCAAGTATCACATCATTTGCGAAATTCTTAAATTGTCTTTTAGTTCACTTGGTTTTGACGTTTAATGTTAGACTCGAGTTTTTTGTTTAGACATGGGTTTGAATTGTCTATGAATTACAGAAACTCCGATTTAGTTTAGTTTTAACATAGTAATACCTTATCAAAGATCTATAAATATGCCACATTGTCTTTAAAAAAAATTATAACTGCGTCCTTACACTTATATTATACTTTGTTCAGTTAAAGAAATAACTGATTTATTAAATATTCTTAAATATAAGAATAACTCATATAATATCTGACGCTTTCTCTATAATAAAATCATAGATCTGGCATCACCTAACTGATTTGCCCATAAATCTATTTGATTGCTTTTTGATTGCAATTTGCAAATAGTTAGGATCATATAGACAAATCTTAATAAGTCCCCCAACGCGCAATCTTCTTGCTGCTTGTCCAATACATTTTCTTTTCTTCAAATTCTGCCATTTTGTTTTCCTATCGATGTTATGTCAATCAAAATCCGTGTGGCATGCAAGAACATACAAAAAATACAAAAAATAAAATGCTGCCAACTGTGGGGGAATGTGATAGAGTTCGCGAATACCACATTTTAACAGTACTAATTGCTATTGGGTAGTTATTATATATTTAAAAAAAACAGGAAGATCCTCTACATACTAGAAACATATTAGGACAAACATCATCAGCTTTTTTTCATGTATAAATTTTTCTCACATAACTGAAGAAAATTTGCTCAAAATGTTTTTATTTTTCCTCAACCAATCTAGTCTGTTTATTTTCTTATAAATATTTTAAGCGAAAGTACACTTTACTTATTTCTAAGAAATATTGCTATCCCCATGTAATAACTTAAAATTTAACGGATTGATTTCCATGAGCAGCGTTGCTACAGTGGCTCATACACTGCGCGTCATCAGGTTAGCACACCCCTGCTTTTAATTGTTTTCGCTCATTTCTAATAAAAGTAAGAAAGCTAAAATTCTAAAAATTCTAGCGATTATTAACAAATCAATTTTCAACTAAATAAAACAATATTTGTCAATATTTTTTTATAATTTATTTTCGAAATCAAGTGAAAAATTAAAAATTTAAATTAGGTCATAAGGTTAGCACACATCACTTTTTTTTTAATTTTTTTAACTTTTTCAGGTAAGAACTTATTTTTAAACTTATAAATTAACTAATTTAAACATTTTTTTACAATTTTAATAATGAGTCGATCCTCCCTTGTTGAGAATCATCTCATAGATCCGATTGGGAAGCGATTCGTACAACTTTCCAATATAATTCAAGGAAATGGCTGACCAAGCGCTTTTAATGCCTTCAATTAATTCCTCTTTGGTAGAATATTGCCTGCCAGATTCGTAAACTTTGCGAGACAGCCATCCCCATACGTTTTCTATTATATTGATGTCCGGTGAGTAAGGCGGCCACTTCAATAAATCGACGTTTTGTGCTTCAATCCAAGACCTAATCACCCGGGCAGTGTGAATCGGAGCATTGTCGTGTTGGAAACGCCATGGCACATTTCCAAATAAATTTTAAAAAAGGGGAAAAGCAGTTTCCAGTACGTTTTTATAAGTGTTTGCATTCATATTTGTGTTCAAAAATTGCAGCTCGCACGTACCATAGTAGGAGATAGCTCCCCACACCATCACACCGCCCACACAACTATGAAGTCGATCCAACTGATGTTCCTCCTTCCGAAGATCATGGAAATAATAGTTGTATCCATCGGGTCCTTCCAAATTAAATTTCTTTCCACCCGAAAAGACAACATAGTGCCAATCAGATTTCCAGGCCATGTGCTCTCGTGTGAAATTTAATCGCATTTTTTTTCGAGCATCGTTAAGTGGTGGTTTTTTCTTTAGTTTTAATCTTTTCAATTGTGGAGCATTCCTTATCACCCTTTGAACAGTAGATAAGCTCGCTTTAACACCAACATTTGCCCTGATCTTTGCGGTAGATTCATGAGAGTTGGATGCGTTTCTCAAAATTGCTCTCTTATCAGCATCGGAAATCACTTTATTATTACCGCATTTATTATTTCGACCATATCCCGACTTATTACGTAAAAAATTGTATACCTATCACTTTTCGACTTCTGCCAACTTTTTTTGATATTTCACTTATTGAAAGCCTGAGCTCTTTATAAGCTTCGATTTTTGCTTTCTCTTCAACCGATAGCATTTTTCCTTTACCCATATTAAAAAAATAGATCACTTGAGCAGTAAATAAAATTTGGTGCCAATACGTGTTCAAATTCCGAAGATAAATGAAAGACAAGGTGCATGTGCTAACCTGATGACGCAAAAATTAAGCTCATATTTCCATTAAAACTAAAATAAAATGGCAAAAACCATATAACGGTACATTGTTATTGCATGTTCTCTTTGCCAATGATAGTACATACAAAGATGAGAAAAATAGAAAACAAAAAAGTAACTTCAAGTTAACAACAACAAAATCAGAAGCAATCGTATTAGGCTGATGAAGCTGTGCTAACCTGATGACGCGCAGTGCATAATATTTTGCGAGTGTGTTGGTGAGCCAGCATTTTTGAAGCTACGTGCCATTTTTTGTCCATACGAATTTCTATGTAACAATAATAGCGCACCTAGCATTTGCCACCCAGTAAAAATATAGATTTTAAGCAAGTAACGGAAAATTGGTCGAAGTTGGTGGTCTCAGAATGGTTTGTCTATGGTCGGGATCACTTCGCACAAGAGGAACATAGCGAGCGAATGTGGACGCGTTTGCTACCTTAATGCCGAATTCACAATATCGCGTTGAACGCGTGCGTGCGTCGGCGCGCTTTGACATGCTTTATCGAAACTGTACGATTTTCAATGCCAAAGCGCACGAGCAACAATTTTGTAAAACGAAATGCTACTTTGAAGCGAATGCGCGTTGAAAGAGAAGAGTATGACAGATTAAAAGTTCGGCTTGGTTTAAACTAATGTACACAAATAGAGAGCAGAATTCAAATTTCAAGTCTACTCTCTTTTATCTTGTAGCTGTAATTTTTGTGCAAGAATTCAAAGAGGATTCTCCAAAATAGATAAAAAAATCATTCATAACAAAGAACAACCTTAACAAAGATACAAGACCAATGATTAATTTTTTTTTACCCAAGAAAATCTAAAGAAATAAGTATTAGCTCCACAAAAAAAAAGTTATTCGTAATTTTCACATACTAAATTAATTAATTTGCATTAAAAAAAAACAGCATATTGCTGTGCTCTGTGCACACCCCATGACATCAAATCGAATAAATCAAAATTCTAAAGTTGTCAAGTTGTAGAGAGTAGGTCTACTCGGGCGTCGCGTTGAACTTTACGATCTAAAGTCGATCCAACGCCTGAAGTCGTATTTTTTGTTGCTGCATATGAACGCTTTGTTTTTACATAATCTGTCAACGCACGTGCGCGTCAACGCGACATTGTGAATTGGGCATAATGCTGACATTAAAATTTTTGGGGGTTTCTCTTTCCATTTGAAAATATATTTGCTTTAAGTAAAATATTGTAAGGAAGTAAAAGCACTTAGCAATTGCTATCCGATTATTGTAGCAACGTTTTATTCACACCGATCTGAGTAAAAGGTAAGTGCCTCCGCTTTTCAGACGTCCTATCAAAAGTTGCAGGTACCTAACTCCAATCAATTTTCATTAGTACGAAACTTAACAACCTTTTGACATTCTTTTGAGAAAAATCAATCGCTCCCTTTTATTCATACCATCCAGTGTATTATAATGTCCGAGAGTGATGACAAGTTCCATTTTAGTTAAAAAGTATCAAATGTCTAATAAACGTTTTGCAAACTGTTAGGACTTTGGTCAAATTTCGAAATTATTGCGCCGTACTAATAACAAATCTTGGCCTCGACTTTAAATTTACAGCAACTCACAATTGCGAAATTGTAAAAATATTTATAAAAAATTAATAGTGTAGATGAGATGAGGAAAATTAAGCAAATTTCTTCATTATTTAAGAAAAATTTACACACGAAATCAAAGTTATTGATATCCAAAAGCGGAAAATCCGCAACCATGTTTGTCCTAATATGTTTCTAGTACATAGAACATCAACTTTAGATCGTTTTACCAACCAAACAAATCAACTTTAGATAGTTTTACTAACCAAACAAATCAAATTATTCGCCTTTTAACAATTTATAATAATGAAAAAAATGTGGTATTTCCGAACTCTTTCACATTTCCCCACGGTTGCCGAGGTTGGCAGCATTTATTTTTGCATTTTTTGTATGTTTTTGCATGTCACACGGGTTCTTAATTGACATAACACCGATAGGAAAACAAAATGGTGAATTTAAAAAAAAAATTGAGGCGGCCAGCGGCAAGAGGATTGTGAGTTGGGGGTCTCAGTATGGTTTGCCTTTTTTTCAAATTCGCCATTTTATATTCCTATCGGTGTTATGTCAAAAAAGAATCAGTGTGACATGTAAAAAACACAAAAACTACAAAAATAAATGCTGCCAACCGCGGCAACCGTGGGGAAATGTGAAAGAGTTCGGGAATGCCACAACTTTACATAACTGAATGCCATTGGTAAGTTATTATTAATTGTTAAAAGGCGAATAATTTGATTTGGTTGGTTAGTAAAATTATCTAATATATAGGTTTTATATACTAGAACATATTAGGACAAACATGGTTGTGTATTTACCTCTTTTCGATATCATTAAGATCGATTTATTGTGTGAATTTTTCTTTAATAACTGAAGAAAACTTGCTCAAAATGTTTTTATTTTCATGCAACCATTCTGCATTGACAATTTTTCATAAATATTTTAAGCAAATGTACACTTATTCCTTAAAAAAAATATTATCCACACGTAACGAACAATTTCAAATTTAACGGATAAAACTCTATGAACTCTGCCAGCAACTTTGCCCACAGCGGAAGTGTCTCATATCTCCTGGTAGTGTGTTGGTGAGCAGAATTTGTCAATACGATTTTCTATGTAAGAATACTAGCGCACCAAATGTATACACTCCATAAAAATATAGCTTGTAGGTTGTAGGCTAAGTAACGGGAAATCGGCCGGAGTTGGTGGTCTCAGTATTGTCTCTGATGTTGCGTAAGGCAGTGAAAGTGGTTCTTAGCTATTTGCCCTCGCCTATTTATATATTTATTATAAGATACCAACAATAATATAGTCGTCCGCTTGCTTTGCATTAATGATTTGTTGCCAAGCTGTCAAAAAATGAACTGTCCAAAACTACCAAAATAATATACGAAGAAGAGACTACGTGGTAAAAAAATACAGTTTGTTGTAAAATGATTCGGAATATTTGGTGGCTAGTTATTGAATCCCTGAAATGAGCTACAGATTCATCCTTACTGGGACCGGGCCACTTAAAACCGATTTCCGAATGTTATTAATACCACTTGTGGTTTCAGGACTGCTGGCAGCACATTTTGAAACATCAATTTTTTTGCCAAAGACCACTGGTTTTTCACATTCAAAAACAATCTTCAACTAGAAAGCGGCTTTTTCGCTGCCCTGTATTTTCAGGAATTATGATTGGAGACGACCTTTTTGGCCGTGAATACTCTTCCGACACGTTTTCTGCATGGACTTGTTCTTGTCTTTAATGAATTCATATGAAATTCATTTCCTACAAAACAAACACGTCCGATCTGCTTAACCCACCTTGAATTGTGCGAAGGTGTGAAAATCGAAAAATGCTTATCGCTTTGATTGTCGCGATAGCATGGAAATAAATTAGGCTCAACGTAAACAATGGAATAAATTTACACAGTCGATTTTATATTATTAATTTCGTACAATTTGCATATACGTAGGTGCGGAATTTCCGAATTCCCCCATTCTTGCTTATCTGATTCATTTATGTTAATGTGTCGCTTCCACTATTGCTATCTTGAAACGTCAAACAGAAGCTTAAATTCATTGAACACACTTTAATGCCGGCAAAGTACTTAAATGAATATATTTATATCTACTTTATCGAGAGCAGTCCTCGTCATAAATCCTCTTTAAGCAACATTAGAGAAAAGGCGCATTTTACTGCGTTTCGTTTCAAAAATAAAACACAATAAGATTGCTGCTGCGTATAAAAATTATTTTATTTCCCTCAAGGGTATAGTCTACCCATCCACCCAACATGTATTTCCGTAACATATTGACGCCAATTCTATAACTACGCAGACAGAGTCTTTCTTAAACTTGTCAACTTCATTCATCGTTTTGAGTTAAATTTACCTGAAGCCACGTAAGACTTGTCGTAATAATGACAACCTCCTGCGCAGTTTATATCTGCCCCAGAGCAGTGTGCCATTTTATATGGAACTTGTCACGTGTCGTAAAATGTTTTGCAAACACAAACGAAATGAATTTCTTGCAGCTAGCAGCTCTTTCATAGATTGGCGGGGGAAGTAGTGAAGCAAGTCAGATGAAATTTTTATCGATTCAGTGTCCTTTCTTCGAACTCTTTCCGATTATTCTTATTCGTATTTCCCTTTTGTGATGTCGTCGCATGAGCAATTTCGTAAATCGTCCAATTAGATATATCGAAGAACTGACGTGTCAATTGCGATGACTCTTATTTGACACAAGAGCAGCAAATTAGAAGACTGGGTCACACATGACTTACACCTTTATGACCTTTACAGTAGGTAGGCAGTAGGTATTGCTTAAAAAAAAACCTTGCACTAAATCAAAGTCAAAACGAACACTTTGTTTTCGCTTACTGTCGTTTCAACCTCATGAGTCATTGGCAAAGAAATCGCGTTTAGTGCACTTTTTTGACATAGATGTCTTCGATACAGATAGCTGTTACCGTTAAACAAAAAATGTGGGCTTAGTGAAGACATGTTCGAAGGGTGAAAGAGTATGTTCACTTCTGTCGAAGTTTCTGTGACACTGACAGTACCAGTAGTCCAAACTGCCCTCAGAGTAAAGTTATCGAATAATTGCTCATCAAAGCACGAGTATCATCGCTGACTGAAAATTTAAAGGGAGAACCATAATATGATTGCGTTGGGGTAATCCAACTTAAGCCAATTTGCGATTGGATTTAGATTTGTTGATCGCAATTGCATTAGTATATATATTTTCAAGAACTTTGTAGAACTTCAATCATTTTCGATTTATATTTGACATAAGCTTAAGCCCACGTAATCATATGATTGTTGACATTCCAGGAGTTTTCTACTTATCCGGTAGAGAAGAATTTGAAGAATATTGGGGACGTTCGCATACCTAGTTTGTGTCAAATGTCAACTAGATTTGTCTAAACTTAAATTGTTTTTTTTTTTTTTAATTTTGACACTTCAAAATGTCAACTTGAGGGCAGGATTTTCTTGACTAGATTTGTCTGCTACTCCCACATAAATGTCAACCGAAAAAAACTTCATATTGGATTTACGCGTGTAGGTTTCGACAGAAGTATGACCCAGATTGTATTACAACGGACATATTACTGGGCTAAGAAATGAGCAAGCTGGTAGCAACTTTAACCTAACCTTTATATGGATATCTGTAGGGTCTGTTGGTAAAGTTGCTGTCAGTAGAAAACTGGTAGATAACTTTATTTTTCCGATAACTTCACGGATGGCCAGGCACCTTGGGACTGCTTAATGTCGAAAGTGTTTATGGTAATGAAGTCGACACTGTTTGCAGTGTATAACGCCTAAAGCTAACAAACAGACAGGGCCATTTCAATGCGATCCAAGGCCGGAAAAGTCCACCACCGGATTAATAGGCAAACCACGGCAGATCTTGCAAAAAACCCAAGAATTTCAAAAGTTATATCCATCTTAAACAGGATGACTTTGGAGAACTCTCGCTGACCAATAAAATTCGGTAAGAGTTACATCAACGTCTTAGACCACCATGTGATTTATTTTATATTATGGTTGAAAGTACTCGAGAACATTCGACCACCACCGAATTTTCTTTATTTTCAGATATTTTATTTTTGTGTACAATTGATTTTTAAAACGGATTTTGAATTTGTTTCCTGTCAATTTTGCGCATTTGACATTTTTATCAGTACTTGCCGGTTGAAATTCTCGTTATTTTCCTAATATACGTGTATAGACTTTGTGCGATTGCGATCGATTTATAACGATTGCGTTCGATTCAAACCGCGTACGCGAACGAACCTATTATTTCTAAGACGGGAACAAACGAAAATGAACGTCAGTCAGAATGAATGAACTCAGTGTCGCTTTCAATATGTGAACTTGTTTATGGAGGAAACACATTGCTAATTTTTGTAATGAAATAAGAAAGTGTGGTTTTTAGAATATTTTGTTTAGGGAATACAAAAAAAAAAGAAATGCGGGCCAAGGGCAAAAAAAAGAACAGAGGGCCAAATGGGCTGATCGGGCACATTGTGGCAACGCTGATAGATGCAGTCTTTAATAGGTACTCTCTTTTCATGATCCGCTTCCAATAGCAGTCTATAGGCCTTTGCTATGATTGTATTGATTGCATCTGTCGAAGGTTTTGATTAACGAAGGCGGTTTCGGTATTTCGAAAGGCCGGAGCCTATTACAAATTATAATTTATAGGACTACAAATGCTTTTGGATCCCACTTAATTAAATGACTTTCGCAGCTCCAAGACCCAAGGCTTAGAACCGTGTCCTCCAAGGAGCACCCTCTTAATGATTTCGGGACATAAGTCGTGTCGAGTTTTTGTAGCAATTTTTGAATGCTATCCAGTGTCAGAGTCCTTCTTCATAGGCCTTCACTAACCAGTGCTCCGATGCACCTCCTTGGCTAGGAAATATGATATCAACTATTTCTCTGGAAAGTTTTGCCACTTTATCAGTTTTTTTTTATTTTCAATTTTCGGTGCCTTTCGATGCCAGAGTTATTCTGCGCGCAAAGAAGCCGAAGCTCTTCGCAAAAGAGAATACGTTGCAATTCGATTACTAAGCCAGAGCAAAAATTGTTTCTATAGTTGCTTGGCTGTCAATGGAAAAGAAAATAGCGCGTGGTATAATCACTGAAAAATGTTTGGAAACCGTTGTCACTGTTCAGACCTCAAGTTGCACAATCCTTCGCCTCTCATCGCTATTTTTCCCAATAGCCCAAATAAACAGTGTCATTATTACTATCACCTTATACTCGTATAGAGCTACAAGAGCCCCAGGTTTCGCCAAACATCCTGTTAAAGTCATAATGACGGGCACTTTCAACCATAATATAAAAGAAATCACATGGTAGTTCATCAACTACTAGTAGCGCGTAGCTCGTCTATATTTTTGGATCATGCGTGAGGTTGGCTAGCAGTCCATTACATAATAAGTCAGTGGCTGTAACTGAGACCTTATGAGGGGCATCGCATGTCTTACTTTTCGTTTCAGTTCCATATCTTCGAAGAATTAATTGTCTACTTCTGTCAGTTGCTTATTTTGTTGTTGCGAATTTTGTTTCCACACTTCTTTCTTTGCTAAAAGCTAACTTATTGGAGACCCATGTCTAAGCAAACGTTTAAAGTAATACAACAATTTTACGTATCCATAAGTCTTTGAGAAATGCAGCTCATAACATTGAAATCCGCTTTCAAATCTATTCATTGCTTCTCAAGATTAGCGCGAACATACCGACAAACACATTTCGGGGACTTCTTTTGTAGTGATAGTGAACTTTTACTTGAAAACAAGCTTTAGCGCCAAAGTATAATAACAAATTGAACTTTTAAAATCGGAAAAATTGCTTCTAAAATAAATTAGCAAATCGTGAAGGTAGGAATAAATTTGGCAAAAATCCACTTCTCAAAATCGCCACAGTTATGATAAGTTCGATGAACTTCAGAACTAACTTCAATGGCAACAAAACATAATTTGGTGCTGATTGTCATTAGTTTCGTATTTATTTTTTTAATGAAAATGGGGACGTTCGGATTCCTAGTTTAGAAAATCTGACAGCTGCCTGACTGAGATGTATTTCAGTTTTTTTTGGCCCAGAGTGGGCACGTGAATAGTTTTCTCAGTTCACGTTTTTGGAGGGGAAGCCGACAAATCTAGTCAAGAAAATTGGGACGTTCAAGTATCTAGTTTAGTAAGTCTGACGGCTCTCTCACTAGATGTACTCGGTTTTGATTGGTCGAAATCGGTCTTGTGAGCAGCTGTTTCAGTTGACATTTATGGAGGGGTAGCCGACGATTCTAGTCAAGAAATTCGTGACTGAGTACTAAGTCGCATATGTAGCTAACGTAGGAAAAGTGACTTTCCCGACCAACCTAGTTTTTGCGTTCAGGTTACATCATTTATGAAGCTTCTCTGCAAATTTAGAATTTTCGCAGTATATTTAACAGCTATTAGCTCGCATAACACGCATAAACGATTTTTTAAAAATTTGCGAAGGGCCTTTTCCGAATAAAATGAGCAAAATAGTAAAAAATTTTAAATTTCGACTTTAGTCGCCAACAACTTTGCTCATATTTTTTGGGAGTGTTTTGGTGAGCCGGAATTTTTGAAGTTTCGTGACATTTTTCAATACGAATTTCTATGTAACAATACTAGCGCACCAAATCGTGACCACTCCGTCAAAATATAGCTTGTAGGCTAAGTAACGGGAAATCGGCCGGAGTTGGTGGTCTCAGTATTGTCTCTGAAGGCAACGCCCTCTGTCACCTCCAACGCAAGCACACTTTCGTTGAGAGCATTATGTTTGACTCTTTCCTTCTTTTTCTTGAAGATCTCGCTCTGGCGTACCTTTTCTTTTTTCCTTTTCCTTTTTTACATTTTTATGATTAATAAAGATTTAAGTTTAATAATTTGGAAAAACAAAATTTTATATTTCCCGACAACCTCGTTAAAACGAAATCTGTGTGATGGCCGCCATTTGTAAAAATAGCAGTCTTCCAAATTGTGTTGAGCTTCACTTTGATGAAGGTTAGGTTAGGTAAGTGGTTTGGAGAGACAGAAGGCATCTGTACCCGCCATTGGGGTATTATAACCCCCACACTATGGATACCTATAGAAACGAGCTGTCAATCCATACCGATGCTGTTGCAAATTTATTGCCAGAGAGATCTTCTAAGTCTTCAAAAAAGTGTCTCCCAAGAACTCTGCATCTGATGTGACATAGTTTCGGACAGTGGCAAAGAAAGTGCGGAGTCTCCTCATCATCGCATCCTCTGCACAGGTTATCAGTGTTGTTTCTCGTTTTATTGGTGTGCCATTTCAGCATGCTATGTCCTGTGATAACACCTACAAGAGAGGATAACGATTGTTTGCTCATTTGTAGGATTCCATTTGTCTTCTGCTTGTCATAGAATGCCCTTATTTTCCTGGTTATGATACAGAAATCGTGTTTGCTCCATCTATCATCTGTCGCTGCCAGTATTTTGTATTCAATTGCCTGTCTGACACTACAGGGGGAGCCAACACTGTGGCATCGGCCTGGCTAAGTTCAAATGAAAAACAATTTCTCGCCAGCTCATCAGCTTTTTATTTACCGGTTATACAAACAGCGACTTCCTATCTTAGATTTAACCGCTTTTATTGCCGCTTGGCTATCAAGGAAAAGGGAAATCGGCCCTAGCGAGGTATCCGTCGCATATTCTGTTGGAACCACAAATCACATTCGAGATCGAGGTAGCTGATTTCGGAAAAAAATAATTGCTATGCGATGGCGCATTGATTTCACGTCCTCGTATTGTTTTTTCCCTGGATTTTGCACTGGAAACACAAATTGGAGCAATAAATACAAAAAAATTCGTTGCTGTATTGCTTTTTTCTTGTTATTGTTCACTTTACTGAAAATCGTTAATAAATTCCGCGACTAATTGTTGTCGGAGGATATCGGAAACAATTCTTTTGAAGCTGTCAAAAATGTCACTCAAAAACAAGCTTCATCGCACTGCAAAGCAAAACACTGGAGTGCGCGTCATTTGTATCGGAACAATTCTCCGAACAGGTGTTCGGAGGAATACCTCGCAGCAAAATTCCTCCGAATCGGCTAAAATCGTAGATTTTTCCGTTCCGACGGATACCTCGCTAGGGCCGAATATCTGCATAAGGGTGTTGCCGTCATTGCAACCTGTTTTGCAGCTGTTGTCACTGCCTGTACCTCAGCCTGCAAAACGCTACTGTACAGGAAGTGACTGAACTGATAGTCAAACTATTTCAGAGTAGAATCCCTCCCCAATGCCGAGAGCCAACGTCCATCTTGAAGCTTGAACCCATCTGTGTAGATGGGTTTTGTTGTTCTTTTTGTCATTCCTCCGTACTAGGAAAATTGGCGACAAATGGTCCTTCAAAGTCGAGACTGGGAGTTGTGAAGTCTGTGCATATATGTATTATTACCCGTGTATTTGTTTAGAATCTACACATGACCCGTGAGACTGTTTCCAGCTCCTTGTCTGGCTTAACCGACGTCCGCTGTTTGCAGCAGATTTATGTACGAAAAGGTCGAGGGGCTTAAGATTTAGTTTAGCCCAAAGCCAACCGCTCCGTGGGGTTGGTTCTCATAACCACTCTTGCGCCAATAAAGTACCGCTCTTTCAATCGCCGGCTGTATTGAGCCACATTACAATTTTAGGACTAGGACCCTACGCCGACTATTCTATTGCAGGCATAGAATGCTAACATTGCCTTCTTTGCTTCGAAGTGAGGAAGTGATTTGTTTATCAGTTAAAATTTCATTTTATTTTATGCCGAATTCACAATGTTGCGTTGAACGGGTGCGTGCATCGGCGCGCTTTGACACGCTTTATCGAATCTTTACGATTTTAAATGCCAAAGCACGCGAGCAACAATTTTGTAAAACGAAATGCTGCTTTGAAGCGAATGCGCGTTGAGAAGAGCATGACAGATTAAAAGTTCGGTTTGGTCTTAACTAATGTACACAAAAAGAGAGCAGAATTCAAATTTCAAGTCTACTCCCTTTTTTCTTGTAGCTGTCATTTTTGTGCAAGAATTGAAAAACGGTTCTCCAAAATCGATAAAAAAAAATGATTCATAAGAGTAATGCAAAGAACAACGTTAACAAAGATACAAGACGAATGATTAATATTTTTTTTTATCCAAGAAAATCTGAAGAAATAATTATTAGCTCTATAAAAAACAGGTATTCGTCATTTTCACTAACTAAATTAATTAATTTGCATTAAAAAAACATCATATGGCTTTTTAAAATTTGTGTATGATAAACATTAGTGATTCTGTGCCACTCCAACTAAGAACGGCACACCCCATGACATCAAATCAAACAATTCAAAATTCTAAAGTTGTCAAACGCGCGTGAGAGTAGAGAGTAGGTCTACTCGGGCGTCGCGTTGAACTTTACGATATTTACGATCTAAAGTCGATCCAACGCCTAAAGTTGTATTTTGTGTGGCAGCATATGAACGCTTTGTTTCTACATAATATGTCAACGCACGCGCGCGTCAAGCGCGACATCGTGAATTGGGCATTAAGCTTGTTTCTCGGTTTGGGCTTTTTCATAAATAAAATCTGCAGACCTGAATTCCTATAGTGGCACCTTACCCTCAACCTGAGACTGATATTACTGCTTCCACTTTCCGCCCAGGAAAGATTCAAATGTTCCTTCGAAAATAAAACGCAAAAAAAATATTTTTTTTCAATTTTTTTTGTGGTATGACTTCAATTCACAAAAAAATTTATTTTTATTACAAATCTCAAGAAATGTTGATTTTTTTTTATTTATTTATCAGTTTAATTTATAAGAACTATATTTATCAACTATTATAATATAACAATATCAAAAAACAAAAAAAAAAAGATAAAAGAAAATATATATATATATATTTTTTGATTTGATATATATATTTTGTTCTAAACGTAGGCGACGTGTAGAAAATTAGAGTTGCTGGAGTTGCTCGCAGCTAAAGTGAATTGGGAATTACACTGAATAATAAATCAGACAAAGAGCGATCAACAGAAATTGAAGACAATGCAACTAAAGTTATATAATGTAATATATTCATAAAGTGTATTAAACCATTAAAACTTAAGATATAAAAGTACTCGCATTTTTAATTGCTGTAGGACTAAATACAATGTGTGTGTATAGTGAGAGAGAAAACATTAAAGAGTTACAAATTTGGAAGTAATTTCAAAACTAGGTAAGCATTGTAAAAAAGAGACTTTCTCAATCGAATAGTTTCAACTGTTTTTCGGAGTACTAAAAATAATTCTCTTCGTTCTATTGTTGTTGGTGAGGTTGGCGAATAAAGGAAACTTGTGTAAAAATCATTACTCATTCATATAATAGATATTTTATAATAAGAAATGTAGTTATGGTTTGATTATATGAACTATTTTATCACCACATTTTTATTTTTTTATTTTTTTTTAGAGACCTAAATATATCTCTGGGTTTTTTTTTTTAATTTTTTTTGTTTGTTTTGATAAAAGAATTCTATTCCTGCTGCGATAGATTTTTATTTTCCTAACAGGAATACTCTAGGGTTTATAATAATTATTTTCTGTTTAAACTTATTGCTAAATTAGAAATTAAGAAAAACAAATTTCAAAAATAATATGCAAGCAGAACAAAAATGATTTTTTTTTTTCGTTTTTTTTTTTTTTTTACTTTTACGCTGATTTTACACGTTTAAGTCCCTCCCTTAAGATATATATGTATATATACTAAGCTTATGTAATTCATCTTCTTAAAATGTATATATAGAAATGATTAAGAAAATCGCAAGACAAATGACATTTTACATAAGATATTATATATAATATTTTCTGTTTGTTTAATACAAATAGGAAGAATTACTTTTTGTTTTGATTTACTTGTTGTGTACCCAATGCAAGTGTGTGAGTAGTTTTGATAGTTTCCTGTTAATTTTACGTGTATATGTTTATAAATTTAATAGGATCTTACTTTAGAGTCATTTAATATGTTAAGTTGTAAAAGTTGTTTAGTTACTTGTATTTATTTGATTTTGTGTTTTGTTTTTATTTTTTGTTTAAGTTTTTTTGTTTTTATGTAAAAAAAATCATGATTTGACTTTTGAGAGTTTGAAAATATGTGTGTGGGTGTAGATTTTACTCTGCTTTTTCCGTCTGTGATCACCTGTATGGGGTCGGACGGTGAGTGTCTGGGGTGGCGGCGCAGAAACGCCCAACTGTCGTTGTTGCGGGGTGTGTGGAAGTCCATGGGGGATCTCCGGGAAATTCGATCGATTTTGTGGTGGTGGGCCATATGAAGTAGGCAGGCATTAGAAGATGATGCCCCTCAATGCATTCACAGCTCAGACAGGTTTGTGTTGCGTAATCGCAAGCGTTCATTGTAATATTCTCTGAAATAGATGACGAAGATGATGGCCATGAGTTAGATGGACAAGTTAGCATGGCTGATGATGATGATGGTGGTGGTGGTGTTGGTGTTGTTGAAGAAGTTGATGTTGACGGTGAGCTTGCGGGAAGCAGCGCTAATCACGTGCTTAGCCACGTTGAGTTGCATGTGCAGATTGTCGCTGGGATCACAGGTGCGTAATAAACTCCATTGGCATAGATGAGACCGGGAGGGCCGGCTTGGATTTGTATCGTCTGAGGTACGGTCGCTTGAGTCTGTTGCTGTGTTACGGCCAGCATTTGTTGCTGCTGCTGCTGACCGTCTTGTGTTTGGCTTTGGCAACAAACTGTTGCGGATACTTGATTTGACTGTGGCGACTGTTGGACCAACATGTGCTGTGTAGTTGCTGCATTCTGTTGAGCTTGCATGTCGACGACAATCGCTTGCGTTAATTGTTGCTGCTGCTGCTGATGCTGTTGGTGTTGTTGATGCGCTTGTTGGTGCTGCTGATGTTGGTGCTGTAATTGCTCTTGTACTTGTGCATGTTGTTGTTTTTGTGTCTCCCGGCAGAGCACCTGCATTGCTAACGACTGTATTAGCAGTAGTGTCTGTCGTCTCTCGTGTCCCATCAGACAAACCGTCGATGTCTCGACCACTTCACGTAAATGCATCAGGTACTGATATTGAAGGGGCTCCTCGTCAATGCCCCAGAAGTGATTTCTCAGATATGCATCCAATTTGACAGTCTGTGTGTTTATGTCGGGGAAATCAATGAAGAATCTGGAGCACATGTATCGCTCGAGTGTCTTGATTCGTTGTGTGTCGACCGGTTTGTACTTCCTTACCAGCAAGTTGCAGTATTTGAGTAGACCACCGCCGCGGATTTCCTCTGGCTGTCGTGTTGAGATCAGTTTCTTTTGCAAGTGGTACAGAGCCTCTTGGAAGTCCCCATAGACCGATTCGCCAACAACTGTTGGATAGAAGTTCTCGGAAATCGGAAGAGCAGCACAGTCGTAGAACAGCAACAATGAGTCCAAGACAATCTGGAAGGAATCGACACTGAATTCGAACTGCCTGCGCATGGTGTCGACAAACTTCAGTTCGACATTCTTGTGTCCGGGCGAGTTGCCCAAAGAGATGAGACTCCATCGGTCGCCGTCGTTGCTGTTGTTCACTTTGACCATTTTGGCGACGTAGGCCTCCTTGAGGGCGCACGGCATGATGCGACGCTTGGAAACGCCTTCCGGCAAGAGGTCCAAAAGCGTGTTCAGTACAGCGGTCTTGACTCGATCGAAATGACGGTGTGAACTGAACTCAATGGCATAGATTAGATCCAAATCATTGTATGGCTGATCTTCTGAAGCTAAAACATGACTAGCGGCTCCACCGTTCAAGCGAATGTCCTTGACTATGACTCCGGCTCCGCCGGCGACAACGTCTGTCTCCAGCTTGCGGCGCACTGAGTTGACTAAGTCTTTTAGTTTAACCTCCAGAGTGGGGAAGTTTCCCCGGCCGTGTATGGCAACTGTCTCGTCCATGACATCATGTAGTTTGCGAACCTGCTCGAATGACAGCACAGCCAAGCGCTGTGCTCCGCCAGTGTCGACGCTCTCCAGCGATCCATGATCGGATGTCGATGCAATTGAACTGCCCGAACTGGGGCTGGGTGGCGGAGTCTCTGTCCCGCCGTCCGAGTGAAAACCGTCATCAATTTGAAAAGCGTCCATTCTGGTTGGTCTCTGATGGTGATACGAATCGGGTGCTTCTAATGTCCCGCACTGCAAAAGAGAACAGAACAAAACGAAAAATTAATTAGAAAGTGCACCAACAATCATCCAATACGTACGTCTAATAAATTAATAATAGTGCAAAGAACTGTGAGGCGATCCTCGTGGATGGAGACCTCTGAACTAATTGAAAGCAAGCGAGACGTTTTGGCGAATCGCGCACATGACCTGCTACCCCTACCCAACTGCCACAGCTGATAAGAGTTTTTGTTTTTAATTAGTCAAATGTCTAATTAAGACACGAAACTAATGTTTCGCTTTAAAATGTTATCAATGGATTTTTAAGTGCTCTAGCAATTTGCTTTAGCGTCGCATTGCATGTAGCGCAAAACAATACCCAAAAGGCGTCACTTCGCTGGCGCAACTTTTCCGAGGGGAAAAGTAATTATTTTGCAAGTAGTTTGTGATAAACTTAAATTAGACATCAATTATTGATAACGATATTTGCTTATCAACTTGAGCGCAATAACTGAGCAGATGTCAAAGCGAAAAGTCTTTAAGTGATCGCGGGCGGCCGGCGTAGTAGTTGTACTCTGACAGGATGCAATTTTGAAGTCTCGTGATAATTTTGTAAGTATTTCGCTTGTGTTTCTTGGAAGCTTACTTTGTATTAGAACGAAATTCTTTTGAACATTAGAACGAAATTCTTTTGAACATCCGACAGGTACTTTGATGCTATTCTTATCGATGCAAGGGTTGCGCATAGGAGCACTTCTGTTGAGTTGTTTGGAATGACGCAACTGACGTTAAATGACTTCCAATCACAAGTTGGTTCGATCACACAGTGTATTTGTCGAACGGAATTGAGAAAACGGAATGAGAGGGCACACTAACTAACCTGAATTCGAATTTTACTTCGAATGGTAATTGAAGCAGAGCCTGTTCGCAAATGGGGAACCACAGGAGGATAGCGTGGTAGTTATTTAACTTAAGCCAGCGTGAATTAAATTGAATTTCTGTGTCGTTATAGAGGTCCATTTCAAGCCTTTGAAACAACTATCGTGGATTTTTCAAACTGGATTAAGCCGAAATAGCAGCATTATGGTTGAACCTTTAGCTTTCAATCGGTTACCACCATCCAACGCTAATAAGAGCCCCATTCCGTCATGTTTACTTATTTTTTATAAAGATGGACTGTCACTTCTGACTTTTCGGCATACAAAAAACTGTTCAACCAATAAAATGTGGGACAATTTGTCTCCTAGGTCTATGTTCAATTATTTTTTCGGAAACGCATCACAGTCGCATATATTTTAAATTCGAACATTTTTTGACAAATAGTTCGAATATATTCGAAAAATTTAAATCTCTTCTTAAGGCGGTAGAATCATTTTTATTCTAATTTTGTTAACATATATTCATACGTTCGAAAGAAAGCTATTTGAACAAGCCTTTCGAATACTTTCGAAAAAAAAAAATGCCGGCTATGTTTCGAGCACAAGTTTGTATTTGATTCACGTTCTTGGATTATCTGAATACAATAAACAATATATATACGTTCAGCAACAAAACCTGAACAATAATTGCGCATTCATATTTTCTATAACCCTGCTAGGTACACTTTATCCAGGCGTTGTAAAAAAAAATGAATATATAGGTAGTACGAAAGCAGCAGTAAATTGTACACAATATTCTTAATTTTCTATGCACACAATGTTCTCCTTTAAATGACCACATTCGAGATATTCGATTTTCGAACATTACTATTTCGAAAACTAAAACATTTTATTTTTAGCCATATATTTTAGAATTTCTGTGAAAGTCACCAAGCGCCAAATAACGAATAATTTTTGTTCGAAAACTAGAATATATTCGAAAAAAAAGTTCCAAAACCGAAAAAAATCGACAAACAGGATTAATTATCATCCAAAAACAACAACATCTTTACTCGAATTGTCTGTTTACAGTTTGTAAATAAACCAAGAAATTCTTTTATGACAACCGATGTCGTTATAAGCTACTTTGACTGTAGTTTTCAATGTTGGTTTATTTTACAGAAAATGTGGCAAGAAAATTAGGTTTGTGTGCGACAAATGGGGATTCTAGTTAAAAGACATAAGAATTCAAATTAAATGAAGTTAAATCACTAGCTGATTGATATAGAAAAACAAAGTGAGAAAGAAGACCAAGGACCAACTCTTGGGCGTACGGCACAAAATTTCACTCTTACATCAGATAAGAAACATGCTGGTGTGCCAATGGACTTTGTGGTCACGCTACTCCACTATCCAAAGCATATTTTAACATAATCTCAAATTTAATTTTATCCAGTCCCCTTCACATCTATTAACCTCATCTTGAAGGGCCAAAGGGGCTAATCACCTGCATTTTCATAAAATCATCATGTTACAACGTTGAAGTCATAAAATTTACATCATCGATGGTTTCTATCTTTCGTATTATTCGTCGCGCTCTGCTGCAGAAGGCATATATTTTCGTTTTACAGTTTTGGAGATAACATTTTGTTTGGTTATTTTATTTTCCTTGCATAATTTTCCACGACACTTCAGCTCTTGATGTTTGAATAAAAAATGTTAAATCTCCCTCAAATCTCGTAGCAATAAATAATATTTTTATGAGTGGTTTTATTTAAAAAAAGTGAATTTGAAGTATATCTTAAAATGTTTATTATTGAGCCCCTGTCTAAGCCGTAAATTAGTTTGAAACTTCTTCTAAAGAGCCCTACGACAAGAAGTCATTTTCAATTATTTAAATTCCACATAGAAATGTTAATCATTGCCACTAGTTCTCTGTGTCAGGTCAATCGACTGCAAACAAGTACAATCCGCTTACGCTAACGTTTATTTTGTTTTGGGATGTTTTGCCCGCCGTTGTTTCTAATTCAACTAGCCACACCACATTATCTCCATAATTGTAAAACTTTAAGCAACTTCAAGAATAATGAAGTCTCTTTCACTAACTTTGCGGTCAAAATCAAAGGAGACTAAAACTCCATCTGAACTTATTTCTCGTGGGAAATCAATTGCGAACCTTAGAACTGTTCAACCATATTTCCTAATTTGAAAAGTTCTATTTACAAAAAAATGCCGTTTTGCCAGTGTTGCATTATTTATTTATTAATAAGTGTAAAAACAAAATTGCATGTGCGAAACCATTTAGCTCGGTCGAAATACTTTTATCTACGTTGTCCAACAATAACTAATTGATAGGTATGTGTCTGTAATGAAATTTAATCAAGCAAATTGGGCGACCTCGGGCCATGAAAAGAAACCCATTTAGCTGCTTACATTGTTAATAATAATTTGTTCGTTTTCTTGTTGCACCGATTCGGGTCAAGTGATTGCAGAATGCGAACAAAATTACATCTCAATCGAATTCATTTAAATTTACTTTTAGGACGCCTTGAACAACAACAGCAATGGATATTTTCGCACACACCATGGGAATGAATCAGTCAGTGTTTATTTGGAGGATCGTAAAGAAATTTGTTTATGTTGAAATTTATATAGCATTTTGTTTGGATTTGTTTGGAGAGCGATCTTCCTTTGTCGGAAAATTAACCATTAAAATGGTATTCAAGTTGGGAGCGCAACGATAAACAAGATGTGTTTTCATTGAACATTCAAGCAGTTCTCTCATAAGGATGATACTTGTCTTCCATACGTCGAGCTGGAGTTGAATGAACTGATGAACAGTTTCAGCTGGACACTGAGTTAATCACACTTCGGTCGCAAACTTTGACGAGAATTACTTGTCGACGAGCTGAAATGGTGCCCTGTTAAAATGATTTGGTAATTGGAAATTTATGTAGTTTTTCACTTCAAAGTGTTAGATCAGGGAAAAAGCACAAGTTCTATCCTAAGGTTTTTTTTTCACTCTCTTTTTTTCCTCTCGCGAACGTCTGACAAACATCGAAGAGTACAACTGCCATGGAAGAGCTTATTAAAGAGCAGCAGGAAATCGGCATACACTGAAGGTTCCTTCCATTCGTCCCAAAATTTAAAATTCACACGAAACTAATGGTTGTAAGGAGCCATACCAAGGGAACACGGACCTGTTGCGCGGACTATTTATTTTTATTTTCAATAGTAAATGTCAAACTGACGTGACGTTTGCCAGCCTATTTTGTTAACATGCCCGCTCTTTTTGATTTGCTTTCGTAGATCTACACCATCACCATAACTTTCTTCTATTGTGCTATCTATGTCAAATTGACAGATGTCATAAAAACAAAATGGCCGACTCTGTTCCACCTCAGACAGATTGCAAATGACATACCCAAATGGAAATACAAATTTTGCAGCTGGACACAAATTTAGGGCACCAGCCTGCGGGTAGAAAATTGCAAGTCTCGGAATATTTTACCTCTTGTTCAATTTTTTATAAACTTGAGAAGCTTCTGCAAATTCTTTCTGACTTTCACGTTAATTTTTGTGAAGTCAAAGAAGGTAAAATTTGGGTTGTTGGGCTTAAATGTCGTAAGCGTTACTGGTCACGCGCTGTGTAGTACTTAAAATCAAATTTAACGTTCACTTGAAATATTTTTTTTAGTTCTCACTTCTCGGACATATCCATGCCTGGAATATAGGAAATTTTGGAAATAATGCAGGAACAAATTAAGTTTTAAGGAATATTTTTGTCAGACTTTCCCTTTTCATAGTTTCAAACAATAAATGACTATTTGAAAGAATTTGTTGGCATGCAACAGGGCAGCGCAATGTTGACAGACGTCTGATATGAATAGAATTTCCTCTTTTGTCATACCCACACATTTTGGTGCCTTAAACCAACCAAAAATTAAATATATATGGCTATTGTCTACAGAGACTCGTGAAATAGATTAGAAGAATTTTGAAGTCAACTAAAAGTCAAGTTGACGTATTTACTTTTCGAATATATATACAGATTGAACCTGATATCAAAGAAAGATTCACTGACTCAGGGTAAGAAAATTGCCTCTGCCTGATTAAAAGTGGTGTAAAGTTTGTTTTTAAATTTTTACCAAATGTGGATTTATTTAGCAATTTAAATTAATTAAGCATCACTCTTTACTCTTGGCTTTATAGAATAAACAAAATTGCAGCGCTTCCGAAGAGGTTTATTTTTTTAAATTTCCTTTCTTGAAAAAAGATAAACAGTTGTACTTATGAATTCTCGCAGACAAAAAGTTTTTTATTTTCCCTTTCAGTTCATTTTGAGTTCGACCTTTTGAAACAATGTCTAAAGGGGATAAATTTCGTGATCTAGCACCACTGAGCCAAGCTGGCTGATTTTTTTAAATGTTGATAAGTTTTTAGTACTAAGTAGTAATAATAGTAATTTTTGAGCCAACCATTTTGCGAAGTGTGGGCGCACGGGCTGAGTGGTTTGTGTGGAACAAGGGGCCTTGAGGTTCGATCCCCTTCAAAACACAAATTACATCTTAAGGTTTTCCTCATTAAGACCCCACTAAAATGTGAACACTCTCCAAAAATCAGGGGAAATCACTCCATGCACTGCCGGCACAAATAGGAACAATCTGTGAAATTTTCAGCGAAATCGGCAGAGTGGATTTTAAGTCTATGGCACACACACGAACGCTGCGCCGATGATAATCTATTTCTATTTTAAACACATCTTTTTTCTACTGGCTTTAAAAAGTTACTCCCTTTCAAAAAGCATTGCAAAGCCTTCTTTATGTTCAACAACAAACCTGGATTAAAGTATGAAACTTGTTCTTAAGACATAAAAACAAAAGCTGTAGTTCACGGTATATGGCAACTGCTCGAATGTTATTTCTGATTCTGAGAGGCACGGATTATAAATAATAATTATCACAAAAAGAAATTACCAAACTTTAGAGCAGTTTCGTTAATTAACTCTTTGATTAACTGCTGAATTGTGTTCCTCCTTTTTCGTTGTTTGAGAACAATTATTATAGAAACATCGTTTGCTTTAAAAAAATAATTAAGTAGGTAATAACTATTTTGTTTTTCAACTTTGATTTTTAATAACACACATTAAAGTTACTTTTATATTTTTGCTATGGAACCATACGAACAGGTTGCTTTCGGTTTATATAAAAGAATTTTATAATAGGAACCTTTACTTCAAGAACCAACACAAAAATATCCAGAAACCAAAACACAAACACTTGGAGAGAAGAACGTTCATCCGAAAGTCGCACCAGTCACAACAGCGAAAACAAACCAACAACCTGCATATGGCATGGTAATGGAATGTGCAATAATATTATAGTAACACTATTAAAAACCTTGAGTTTGATGTCGGCTGTTTGTGGGACTGCCTTTCCCTTTTTAAATCGGCAACCTATACGAGTATTCTGTTTCTGATACTGACTGAGACTCTATAGACCAACACAATCGTCGTCTTCGCCCGCTGGCTGATGTTAGTACACTTGTATGCTTGTCGGAGTACTGCACTCTTAGGATCACCTGCCTAGTATATCCGCCGTGCTCTGGGGCGAGTGAGACGACAACAAGATCGACTTGGCCAACAAGTGTTACTATGCCATCGACATCGTTGAGCTGATGCATTTCAAGCTCTTAAAATACCTCGAAAACCAGTTTCCAGCGGATCTATATAAAGCTGAGACTATTTCAGTTTTCAGATTCTGTATAGCAAAGAAAAGATACAAAACGTATCTCAGTATATGTATCTCTAGTTCTTTCTCGAAGCTGTCGCAGCTCCTGTTGTGTAATGCTTTTCGTGCAATGAAAGTTAACAGATAGGTGTGCTCCGGGGGGACGCACAATAGGTACTATAGCAACCTCTTCTTTAAGATGCTCCCCCCACACAGATGCGTGTCATTCGATCAGATACATTGTGGTATACATTACAGTGACTTTGCGCCAACAATGGATGGCGATATGTGCGACAACTGTGGAATTCTTGCGAATATAGGTTTATGTCAGTCAGTCTCCCTATAGTTGGCGACGACAACTATGGCCCTGACCCAATAATTGCGTTTAATTGGAAGCCAAAGCGCGCATAAAGAAAGAGAGAGCTGCTGCTGACTGGAGTACCACTGAAGGAGGATAAAGAACGTTTCGACTTTCGAGTTCTGTACGTGGCTTTTATTTACGACCTTGGGGTTATTGTTTAACCGACAGTATCGAAAAAATAACTCTCGAGCAGGATAATTAATGTGCGGTGTGCGGGGTGAGGAAAACAAACTCCAATGGATTACGAGGATTGCCATCAAGGGTAATAACAAAAAAGAGAGAAAAAAACATTCCGAGTGACTGGCACAAGAATAAACCGCGTAATTCGTTAACCAGCTTTAACCATAGACGTATTGATTCCTTGCTGCCATAAACCGTTCTAAAAATGAAGGTCGACATCTGTTGTCAAGGTGGGTTGAGTACAGTCATTAATTTAAAACTGAACTCTTTCTTGCAAGCGCTGGGGAAAATTTAATTTTTATTTGTTTTTCTTATTTTTAATATTTCTACAATTGCAAAAAATATTTCATTCACTTAGCGATTGTTTTAGTTGAGTTGACTTTTTTTCATCGAGGATGAGTTTGTGTGTTTTGGAACATTCGTTTCTAACTTTTTTATACAACCAACATTTTGCTGGACAGAAGTGTAGTGAGCTATCGAAATTGGGCAAGAAAATCTCTGCGTAACTTACCTTCCGAAAATGTGCAAATTCGCTATCTGCGAATATGATTTAACTAGGCTTAGAGGTTAACGAACCAGTTAAATATGCTCCGCGATACCAACAACCATTTTCAGTGTCCAGGCTAAATTTTTCGAGCTTACAATAGAATTTTCCATAGAAAATTGCATATTGTGACCTACACAATTATTATATAAGGTGAAGGTTAGAAATGATAATAAGTAAGGCCCGCTGTCAATAAGAAAAGGGAAGCCCAGCATCAAAGCACAGGGAAGAACGTCAAAACTTGTAGAGAGAAAAATTCTTAACAGTTGCATTGACGGGGAGCAAACGATTCAACAAGGAGCTGTACAGCTGCATGTTATTTTAAAATAGTTGCTCAACTCGATGGTTAACGATGGTTAATGACAAGTGATGACAGATTACAAGATATATCTTTTTTCTCAAGATTTTTGAGCTCCAAAATATACTTTTTACCTCGAAATTGCCAAATTTTAAGATTTTTGATATCCAGAACTTTTTAAGTCTAGCACATTAAAAGAACCTTTTCTATTGAAGAAAAACATTTTCTATTAATTCCATTATTATATTTATAATGTGAGTCGAACAGAGCCCATGCACAATTTCTGTTTCACTAACGTTTTCATAAACTCTAAGGAAACATGAATTTTAACGAATTTGATAAAATAACTGATGTAACGTGTTTTTGGAAAAATGGTGCCGTATGTATACTGAAACCGTTGTTGAAATTTTAATCTTTACAAAGGCTTTGTTGAACTTTAATGAAATTTTGAACAAAATCTTGAAAAAACTATTTTTTGTTTCCGAAAAACAAGATTTTCAGATTTTTTATCTGGCAACGCTGCGAGTGACTCAAGCTCGTGCGATACCCGTACGCTTGTTGAGCAACGATCTTCAATTTGCTTCGCATGCTGTATTCAGCCGGCTTAAGAATAGGAATATTTGTGAGTTGTTTCCAGTTTACAATGCGGTACCAGAAATGATTTTCAGGGTATTTTTGTACACCTTTTTAAAGGAAGTACAATTAGTTTGTTGGAGGTTATCTCTGGAACTACAGAACCGATTCCAAGAAATCTTTTACTATTAGAAAGATACGTTCTCTCGTTCGGCTATAGGTACGGTGACCATATATCAGAATTCCAATTAATAACCAATAGAAAAAGGAACAAATTTCAACACAATTTTCAGTTATTCAAATAGTAATTAAAAAAAAAGCAAACAAAATTAAAACACTCAAATAGAACGCAATTTTTTGTACTAGGTTACTTGCTTGCTCGTTCAGCAAGTTAGGGCACGTAAGCATCATAATTTCGTGCATTGAATATAGTTTTTTTTAATGTTTACATTACTGCTTTTAAGAATTTAAATGAAGTCCAGAACAAATAATGAACAACTTTGAAAATACAGAACATCTCTATGTTTTTGTATACAAAATAGTTCATAATGAACATCGTCTTCAAATACCGAAGATAATAATGAACGGATGGCCATTAGCTATAGGCTATGTGTCACAATGAGAATAAAACTTCGCGATGGAGTTTACATAATAACGCTTAAAGTCATTTTAAAGAAATTACTTATTTTGACTTAACTGGAGTCAACTTGCCATTAAATTCATAAACCAAAGACAGAACAAAGAACTTTACATTGTTTTAAGTCGAGTATTTTGAACTTTTATTCACCTTTGCGGCTCCGGAAGCTAAGCTAGAAGCTACACCCAATTCAAAACATATAGACGCGGCATCAAAAACTGTGATGGGGAGAAAATGGTTTTGAAATATTTTGATGACCACCGAATGGACGACTAGACATCCGTCGGAACGAAAAATTCTTCGCATCCCTTATCCGTTTTCGGGAAAATATTATTAAAATTCAATGACGCATTGATTTAACGTCCTCGTATTGTTTGGTGTTTCTTTTTCGCGCGACCTTGCACTAGAATCATAAATTGAAGCAATAAAAATATTATATTTTTTTTCCTTTTATTGTCAATAAGTTCCACGACTGGTTGGTGTCGGAGGATATCTGAAATGAATTCCTATGAAGCTGTCAAGAATGTCACTCAAAAAATCCTCCGAATCGTATAAAATCGGAGAATCTTCCATTCCGGCGGATGCCTCCCTATGGCCGATTTTTTATTGAGGTATCCTCAATTGCCTCCATTGCTGCAGCCAAATAAGACAAATAAATGTTTAGGATCCGAGCTTCTAAAATATGGAAGCGGTATTCTAAAATGAAAAATGCATAGCTTGTGTGCGGTAAAAACGGAGGAGCTATATTAAAAACACTTCGCAATCTTCAGTGCAAATGTTGCCTTGTGAACCTATTCGGGTACCTTAGCCACCATCTACGTAAAACTGTCTGCTAGTAACTACTTTCCGAAAATAATCAAAACTCAAGGATTTAGAAGACATACCTGGGGCTGCCCTTCCAGATAACATAGACCTAACAAACCTTCCATTTCTGCACATATATACTGCTTGTTTACTCATAATTTTCAAACCTACAAACTCTTTTTACGTCAAAAAAAAACGTAACCCACATTATACTGCGATTATCGATTTTATTTCAATAAACCACTTGGAATGGAGGAAGTCCACGATAAACACAAAAGCAAGAAAAAAAAACAAGCAACAACTAGGCATACCACCTAATCATCAATTTCCCAACACGACACACAGGCTAATTCGATTTACAACTAAAAGATATGTATATTGCAAATACGTCATAAGCGTCGATTGTTCAATGAGCTTACGAATACAGAATCGCAGAAAAACAAAAAAAGGAACACAAACCATTCCAAACGATAAGTACAGTCACTGCTACAGCAATTAGATTGTGTTTCATTTTTTTTGTGCTCAGTATGTTTTGTAAAACTAGAATTAACGTTAATAACGTATCTATTGTGCGGTAAACATTTCGTGAAAAAAAAACCGCTCGCTCTGTATTTATGAGAAGACCTTGAGATTTATGAATGAATATAATATGCTTTGAAACGTGACATATACAGATAGATAAAGCGTGAATAATGAGCATGAAAGTAAAACTTGTTAACGTATCCGCTCGCAATATGGGTTTTAAGTATTTTAGCCGAAAGCCGGACACACAACACCTCTCAAGGTCGTGCATTATTGGATTCAATTCCCTTGAAGGCTGTTCGAGGCAAAGGGGTTGACCACTGTTCGGTTCTCCTTACTTCAGGGTTCAGGTGATGTGTGTTGAGCAACACTAAATTACTTGATTAACATCGCTAGGCTGTGAGGTGACCTACATCCCAACTAGTTGTGTGAAAAAAATCACGAATGGGAAGACATTCCAATCAGCTTGTCATGCAAGACCTGAGAAGACATCACAAATTAATAGCATAACCAGCGAGGCGACTGGGGCAACACACAGGTCGGACCTCTGTCGAATTTGAATGAGAATCACAGGTATGTGAGTTAATTCGCTGCAAGGTCTTCAAACAGAGATCTAGATCGAAGATATAAGTTCACAGTGACGTTGACGTGCAATCAGCATAACGCATCTCTGTGTGGTTAAATTTGTGCAGATGCATTTGTATGCCAGCCACGGAAAGGAGGGTAATGCCAACAGAAACCCGCAAAACTGTATGCAGAGTGCATTTGTGGCAATACTTTGCATTTGTAGGTTATATAGGCTAAAGTACATGTCCGAGTTGTGAGCGTTTTTTTTATTTTGCCACTCATCAATTTCAGTGACCCAGCAGTGATCCTAGCTGTCAATATCTTTTTAAAAAACTGTATTCAAAATTAAATCGTACTTTTGTGTTACTCCGTTTCGGATACAGTGGCAGCACTGTTGTTATTCAGAATTCTTCCATTGCTACATCAAGCTGAGTTTTGAAGTGACACAAAAGTGTTGGCGTACATTTTTTTACCGTATAGTAAACCATTTTGTTTTGGCTTCTAACACAAGTTCCTTTGTAGGTACAAATAGGAGCATTTTAAAAAGTCATTTTGGCGAAATGTTCCCATCGCTTCCGTGCAGGCTATATATAAATTTACTTACGCTACAACAGCGCCATCTATTGGATTCTAACTTTATTATTGTGCGAATAAGACCACAATCGGTCAAGTCGTTCAAAAGTTACACGATCACAATCACTTCGCGGTATAACAAGGGCTTTAAACCACAAATTCAAAATGTGTATATGAGTGGATCGCACGTAAGTTGCCCCTCTTTGCTTAAATCGTCATGTGGAAAATGCTGTCATGCTGTCAATTAAAAAATTGCGGCCTCCTTTCAGTAGCCGGACACGAAACTTTGATCCAAATCAGTTCATCACTTTAAGCTGTCACTGAAAGAGTAAGGGCGGAATTGACCCGCCCACTTTCATCGTTATGCGATTTAGGATTAAATCCACGTAATCGACATTTCTTCCCGCAAACAATAGATACTGGCTATTTTAAGCGCAAGCACAAATCTAGTACAATATTCAAATAGCTGTATGCAAAAGCAACTTTCCTGGCACGTCTTCCCAATTATTCTTTTTTCTGTTATGATTTTGAAAGCAGTATTTAATAATAAATTTCAATTCGTTGTAAAGATTTAATAAAATTCGAGTAGAAATATTTTAGGGCGTTGTGTTATTCGGAATTCCCACAGATGTAAAGTATGACATCTTGAGGACATCATTAATGTCAAGAATTTTGTTTCAGTTTAATCAATCGATTCAACAACATACTCTCTTTCAAAGAGGCAATGGTCAAATATAATTGAATTAAAATAGACAGTGCTTAGGAGTATTTTCGGAAAAACCCCGGCAACAGAGCTAAAAAAATAAAACAAATTACTTTTTCCTTTTTTTTTTTACATAAATGTGTAGTACTGGCTTTTTGACCTCAATTAAATAACACAAATATTGGCTTCTTCATTTAAATAATAAAAAAAAAAGTTAAAAAATAATCTACTAATAACTAATTTTAGTGCATAGGTCAGATTTTATAGAAATCACAGCAGCAACTTATTTAATAAAATCTAATCTAAAGAGATTTAAGTGGCATGTTTAATATTATAAATGGCACAGTAACTCTAAATTCGGGGATTAATCAATAAATATGCGATTATAAAAAGAACGAAAGATGAAAATTCCAGACGTCAAATGCAACGAGTTATTTTTATCGTTACTTTCAATTGATTTTCGTTAACTTCGCATCGAAGAAATGTAAGGAGAAGCTATTAATAAATCTAAATTTCGGTGGTAATCTATTTAATTTGAATTAAATTGTGTTAATAAAAACAAATTCCCAGAAAATAATAATTTTCCCGTGATCCCCTAGCACCGAGCGGATCAAATGTAAGCACTGCAAACAAATGGGAACTCAGTACCTAACTAAAATCATTATGCAATCAGTTCTTAGCGAACAGAAAATAGAAAAATTGAGCACTGGAATTGGGTTTTGTTAAGGTCGCAGCACAAGGGCATTGATCGAGTTTCTGTGACTATTATACGCCGCACAAAGTACAATAGTGTTAAGGTATTATTTCAGTAAGAAATAATGTTCGAAGAAAAACATCAGGGAAAATAATAGAAAACCAAAACCACCTCTCCCGTGACGAGGGCAGCTCATAAAAATTTAGTGAGGCACGTGCTAGAATATGTGTTTTTCGAAAAATACGATTACCATGGGTGAATGGTTCAATTATTAAGTCCAAATATATTTACAATAGATAAAACTCGACGAAAAAAGGAATTCCGTATCCAACTGATTCGATTAATGGTTAATTTTTTTATTTCTTTTCTCGGTTTTATTCACAATACTTTACTAAAATACTGAAAATCACCAGATGTGTAAAAACATTTTCGAAACAGTCTCTCTAAATATTTATATCAACATTCGTACGTTCGATTTATAAACTTTTATTCGACGCACTCACTACCGAAAACACGACAACTAACAAACATACTTCTAGAAATCATTATGAATTGTTTAAACCTATGGGAATCACTTATCAGAGTAAAATGAAAATGAGTTTTACCAAAAATAAAATAGGTAGGAGTAAGGAGTTCGGACTTATCTTTTGCCAATTAAAAAGAAAAATGTATGAACGCTTTTTTTTGTTAATTTGTCTCAATTCACTTGCGCTTAAAAAATCTATTCTTATCGCTGTCAGCGGGTAGTTTGCAATTTTGGTTTGTCCCTATATTTATAAACTTTCTCTGTAATCAGTGGTTGGTTTTTTTATTTGCAAAAAAAGGAAGAAGAAACAGCAAAACAAATTTGGGTGCTGTATATTTTAACAGCACGTTTTCGTGATATGACTCTTCGTGTGGTCTGATTGTTGGTTCATGAAAGAATGTTACATAAGATTGCTTGTACCTGATATAAATATATGAGCATATTTAAATTGAAGTTGAGCCAGGTGTGACGTAAATTGCACAATATGTAGATATTTCTGAGGTGAGGCACGGTTGCCACTTGCATAAAAAATTAGCTACCAAAATTGGTAAAAAAAGTTACCAAACCCAGATAAAATTTACCAAAAATCTGGAGACGTTGATAAAAACCTTTAAAAACATAAAAAAACATAGTCTTTTAAAATATTCAATTTGGTACATTAGGTTTTTTGGAACTTAGTCAGTCTTTAAATATTTAAACAACTATTACTTTATAAAATAAAAAAAAACAAGACTTAACTTACTAATTTAATACTTTTGCTGACCAAAACCATGATTTTCTAAACTCAAATTATTTTATTTGATCTTTAAAATTGCTTGTTTAAAAACAAACATTTATAAAAACAAAAGACTCAGTAAGGAACGTAGTAGGAATTTTGTCAGTCTAAGCAGTTAAACAACGTCAACAACGTTGTGCAAAAAATTACCAGCTTCTAGAAGGCATGGGATCATCTACCATTTCAGAGCCTTTATTCTTATAACAAACCTTTAACAAATTAGAATTTTATGTCTGCAAATAAATAATATGATTAACTAACCTATCCATATCTAAATGTAGTTATAAACAGAAAATATTTCGAAGTCCACCATCTGTCGGAAGAAGAAAATGAGTGCATTCAGTAAATTTTTGAACAAAATAGGTTTACATGGGTCGTGCAAATGCAATGCTTTCACTCAGAAACAGTAAGGCAGCATTTCAATGAATTGATATCGAGTTCGTATTTTGGGTGCTCCTGCTCAAAAAGTTACCAAAACCAGATAAAAATTACCAAATTACCAAAACTCAAAAAGCAAAAAAAAAATTACCAAAGTGGCAACCGTGGGTGAGGGTATTCCCTATTCGAAAATTAGTAGAAGGATTTTCTGAACAATGTTTTTAAAAGTTTGAAATTTTTTTTAATGTCACTTTATCGATTGTAAGATGTTGATCGGGATTTTTAAAATTCAAACAAATATAAAGAACTTAAAAAAAATTACAAACTATACATTATTTTAATATTTTTTTTTTGGTTAAACAGGTTTAGAACCTAGTAACCTTTCGTTTTCAACGGATAAAGCTTTTGAGTCTGAAATCTTTAAAAACTAAACACAATTTTTTTAAGAGAATGATGACGAAGATACCTATGACGATTAATTTGTTTCTTGAAGTGATCTTCCGATGCGCTTAGGAGAGCGAGAGCAGATAAAATGTAGTAAAAAAGGTCCACTGGACTTTTAAGTTCTAAAAGAGGCACTTTCGATATACTAACCAACTGAACGGTAGGTAGAACTGTCCAAAGGCTAAGAGCTCCCTAACTGATTTGTGCCAGAGAACCAGGAAGAGGAATCTTCCTGTACAACTGTCCTCGAATTCGACAGCATCCGGAAGGATAGGTCAAATGCCTTCAGACGATATTAATAAGTTATAATAACTGATTCTAGGAGCAAGCTTTACGACTCAGCTACTATTTTCAGTTCCAACGCAATGGACCCACTCTGTTCCAGGAGCACCTCATCAAAAACCGCTCAAAGCCAACCAACTACAGTAGCAGTGACGAAAAATCAGAGCGTACAATTACCTACCGAGCGTGGCATCAAGATCCACCCTTACCAATTAGTAAAAAAATAGTTATCGCAACAGGTCCGTAGGGACCCTATGCCTAGCTTTCGACAGCCATTCGTTGCGTGTGAGTTTTTTTCATTTTTGGGACGAATGAAAGGGATCTTCAATTTTATGCCGAGTCCAAAGGACAAATTGAGAAGCTCTTTCCTGACTGATAGTGGAAAAGAAGTTTTACTTTCAGTTTTTTTTTTTAAAACAAGGTGTTGGATTTCCCAAGCGTAAGGATAACCATACTCTAATATGGCAACGTGCATCTCTAGCGCCATCTACCAGCTACCTTAGATGGACGAGAGGACATTCGTATTTTGGCCGTATTAGAAGAAGGAAGTGAAGGAGATCTTTGTGCAAATAAATTATTAGAACAAAACGTGTTGTGCGCCGTAATTAATTTAACACAAAAGACCGAACCCCTTTATACAGCACCAAACACAAAGGCCTACGTTTAGAGTTGTTTTCGGTGTCCAAAAACAAATTCTACCGGTCGACGACCTGGTGGTTTGTACTACTATCACCTTCCATTCATGTTTCCCTGCTTCGGTGAATTTAATATCCGACGAACATTGCACACGGATTTCAAGTGAATACCCTGGTAATATCATGACCTCGATATACTCGTAGCATGTCTCGATAAATTAAAGAACACTCGGCACAGTGAACTCTGAAAATTAGCAAACAAAAATAAATTACACTGCCCGGCTGCAGTTAGTGCGAGGTCAAGACCTCTGTCTCCTCCACTCGATGAAATTAAATTAAATTTTATGACCTGGTCATACTAATCATCGGCCACCAGTTAAAGGCGCAAATAAAAATGTCTCCGCATTGATTTTGGTATCCCGTTCCAGTCGCCAGAAGTGGGTGGACAAATTGCCCTCTCAAAGTTCCGTGAGACAAACTGCAGGCGATTCATCTTTGCTCCACTTTTAAAAATGTAATTTCCTTGCCCAGTATGCTGCATGTCCTTCTGTCGACCGAAAAGACTACGGTATACGTGTCTACCCAGTTTCATTATTCAAATCGTGCTCTGAATACCAAACAAAGGGGTTGCCTCTAAATAACCACTTAAAATACCACTTTCCGTTTTCTGTGTCTTGGCAGGCGGTGTATGTAGGCGCACCGATGGCTAGAGGAGGACATATTGATTAGATCGTTGGTGAACTATTTTTAGTTGTTCTTCGTGACTGGAATATGAATTCTCCCTTTTGGATGCTTCGTGTTCCCCTTAACTGGGGGATTATGAACGATGAGCACTTGGGATTGTTGTCTGCAGAGGACTTTCGTCCTATACGCTGGCAAAACGCAGCTCACAACAATGTGCTGGACGATTAGTTGTGTACAGTGATCTAATATGTTGGTCCTTTGTGGCTGCTGACCTAGACACTAGACAGGGTGTTGTAACTCAATTTGTGTGATCCAATTATGCGGGCACTTGCTGTGATTTTGGGCTGCAAGATTTCATAAATTTGTATACTTTTATTCTTCAAGATGGCATTGGGTCTGATTATGACGTTAGACCAAGTCGGTGTAGGTCGCCGGGGTTATGTGCTTTTATTAGACACATATTTTATCTGTGATGTCTGGGAGGGCGGGTGTAATTTTTTCCGGCCTGCAGTTAAGCAACGTTTAGTCTGGGTGAGTTGTAAAAGTTGCTCGTTCTATTGAATGAGCCAGACATGAAGCAAGAATGTAACAAAAATTTAACTGGATGAAGTGGACTTTGTTATGGACCTTGGCGCTCCACACGGCATCTCTAAACAATCAAACAGATCAACCACATCGAGTAGTTTGTTGGATTCTAGATACAATGAGAAGTAGGGAACTTTTGAAAAAGGAGTGACCTTCCAATGATCTGAAATAGGGACAATTCAAATAGCAGTGACTGGCAGTGTTGTTAGCACTCTCTCTTCATTTATCCCACGAAGCGTGGTTATTTTTCCCTTTTTTCCCTTTTCACCGTACTGATTCCCTTTTAAAATACCACGATACTTTTTTTCGTCAAAATCCAGTTTTTTAAAGTAAAATTTGTATTACACGGAAAGAAAAGCACGTTAAATTAACCTTTAGTATAAAAACCACAGTTTGTAATACTGCTATGATTATTTTTTGAGATTTACATGAGCTGTTTTTTATGGACATTCAGTGTGTTGATAATCGTGGTGAAATACAGGTGTTTCGATAGAATTTCACCAAAAATTTATAGTTTGAATGATTTTTTGCTAGAATTCTGAAAATGCCAGGATTTGGTGCTTTTTCCCTTTATCCCACGGAAGGCTTTTCGGACATCGAAATTCCCACAAAAAGGTATAAATCCCACGATATAAAAATCCTCTCAGAGAGCAACGTGAATCTTGAAAACAGCAAACGCTGGTGTCCCCCAGGGATCGACTGCGGAACCTCTCTCTTTTACTAATTTAATTTCGATCATTCCTACCTGCAACAGCCGCAGCCACGGTGACTTTTCAAGCTTGATTGAACCTTGCTATAGAAAAATAAATAAATAAATACGAGTAGTTGCCGCAACAAGGTCCGGATAGGCAGTGTAACCTCTGAACATTTTCAGAAAGAGTCCAAAAAAGTGTTCCGGATGAAAAAGGAGTCTCATTCCAATCATAATATTTGCTTTTCTCTTTTAAAGAAACTCACTGTTATTTATTAGCGATATAATTGTAATTAAAATTCAGGTAAAAACTAATTCTTTCGACTTCAATTAAACAGCCTAAATAATTTTGAATTCTAGCAAAAACGTTCTGCATTTTAAAAAGGAGTCCGAATTAAATGATTTTTAAAAAGATGAGTTTTGAGGCGTTTAAAAAGGAGTCAATATGACTCTAAAGCTTTCCGAAGGTAGCACTGTCCGTAGGTCTGTTTTGTATGATTTTTTTCATTTTTGGGACGAATATTTTTTGGGCTGCAAGACGTTTGCGAAAGGTGGAGGCCAGTGATGCTAGATTACAAGATATATCTTTTTTTTTCAAGATTTTTAAGCTCCAAAATTTGTACAAGACTTTTTACCTCGAAATCATCAAATTTCAAGATTTTTGATATCCAGAACTTTTTAAGTCTAGCACATTAAAAGAACCTTTTCTATTGAAGAAAAACGTTTTCTATTTATTCCATTATTATATTTATAATGTGAGTCGAACAGAGCCCATGCACAATTTCTGTCTCATCAACTCTAAGGAAACATGAATTTTAACGAATTTGATAAAATAACTGATGTAACGTGTTCTTGGAAAAATGGTTTCGTATGTACTGAAACCGTTATTGAAATTTTGATCTCTACAAAGGTATTGTTGAGCTTTAATGAACCGAAATTCTATGATCTTGATATATATGATAATGCAATTCTAAATCAATTTAATTCAAATATGTTCAAAAATTTCAAAAAGCATTAACATTAATTTATGACCAAATTTTTTTTTTATAGATATTTAGGTGATATATGTATTAGTAGTAAAGTATGTACTTCAAAATTGTATTTTAAATTTCGTTCTTTTTATATTTTGAACAAAATGTTGAAAAAAAGATTTTTTGTTTCGGAAAAACAAGATTTTCAGATTTTTTATCTGGCAACACTGGGGAAGAGCAGTGGAAAAAAGAACACATGCGACTTTTGTCCCTCGACTAGATGTTCACTTAAAGTCGCAACAAGTAGAAAATAGCTTTCAATGTGAGCGAGCACACCAAATGCGTAGCAATCGCATCGCTTAACCATTGAAAAGCAGTCACGTGACATAAAAAATGTAAGTGCAAGGGAAATATATCGTGTCGCAAACAAAAACTTACTTCTTGCATTGATAATATTGTCTTAGACATTTTACTGGACACATACCTGAAAAGAAAAAAATAAACAACATTAAATCATGTGTTTTTGTAAATTTGTGATCAGTTGCAAATGGTTTAAATACAGATTTAGCCTATCTGACTTCTAGCGACGTGTTTTTTTTGTTTGAGACATGTTTTTTGCAGAAATGGAATCATCACCGCTGTATAAGTATGTTTCCGAAAGTTGCCACCAAGGTGCCTATGATAGATCAGAGATTGCTGTGTTTTCTGCGAACATAATTTCGAACCTTCCCGCCCCTTGCCATCTTTTCAAACAAGTTCAAGGTTTGAAATACATTCGAGTAGTTTCCTTAGATCAATGGTGCCCAATACTCTATGTAAGTTTGAAGTGATTTCAGGAACGATTAACCTCGAGTAGATATTATTCCTAGTCACATGTTACCAACTAATCAAATGGTGAGAAGTTTCTTATTTTAATTTAACAAATAAGAATAAATAGTTGGCCCTACAGTCCGTCGTGGACCTGGGCCATAAAACCTAGCTTCTCGTTTGGTGTGAGTTTTTAATTTTTTGGACGAATGGAAGGATCTTAAATACTATGCCGAGTCCAAACGGCTTATTGAGAAGCTCTTTCATGGCAGTTATACTCTCGGATGTTTGTCAGACATTCGTTGAAAATGTTCCCAATTCCTTAAGTAATTTTTTTTTTCACTACCTTCTGCAACTGGCCTTTGTGGCTTTTGTGCTTGTGTCAAATCAAAAGGCCTGCAAAATAAATTGGTGTGTCTGCAAGTTAAACGAATGTTCGATGTCACTTGACTGCAAAAGTGCTGCCAAGTTTTAAAATTGCTGGTTTCTTCGAAAATATTTTTTTTTTGTAGTTTTGTGAAGAAATAAAACAAAATTTACACAAAACTTGTTAAACGATATGTAGCCCAAATTTGGGTTAAGCGCTCATTGAAGAAATTTCTATCGTTTTTTAAGAAAAAAGATAGCCCAAAATACGACAAAGCGCCCAACCTGGCAACACTGGGTCCCTACTCTGCTTTAAAGGTCGCAACAAGCTCATTATTTGTGTCATACTTCATATATCGTGGTAGCGATCATGCAAGAGTCTCTACTTTTCGAGCTTTTCGAGCCCGAAGGGTTCCGGATTGACTTTATTTTGAATATACTTCGTGCTGAACGGATTCGAATTAACCTTTTTTGGAAAAAAATATAGAAAATTGCTATATAACAAATCAACATTTCGGAAGAGGAAGAAGGTCTTGGAATAATTGACAGTTGCAAAATTTGTATATTTTTTTTGCACTTTTTTCTCTTTACCTTGGCTTTTATCGGACGTATTGAAATTGAATATACATCTCCTTTTAGAATTTTGAATTGCTAGCATTTTCACATGCAAAACAGCAGTAAACGCCTTTTTTCAACATAACTTAGCCATTATGCAAATTATTTAACAATTACTGAATCGATGAATAAGCCGAGGTGTAGTGCGAGTGTGTACCACAGTAGGCACAATGACTGGAAGCTCCACAAAAAGATCGAAGCAAACTGCTCTTACTCTTTATACATATATAAACGTAAATAAAAACTCTTAGTTGCATCGGAAAATGTTTAAAAAACACATCTCTCTACATAATTTCATCGGTCTTCGATAGCATCTCCAACATCACTATCTCAGCAGTCAGTCTGTCTACCCATAATCGCATAATACTGGTTTTCTTAGCCAGATTATCATTCAACTATGTATATAATCCATAATAATGAGTGAAAAATAAAACATGACACAAACAAAGAGAACGACAATTTTCATTTCGATTTTAAATGTATGTCGTCCGTACGTATACATTATCACTTTATTGCAGTCGACCGCGGGAGCTCGTTAGTGCGGTTTTAATGGACGTCTTTTAGAATATTTATAGTTTCTATTTATTTATTTATTTTTTTTTTGTGTATTTGTAATGTGGCATATGTGGCAACAAATCGGATTACACAGAACAAAGTGTTGCGGTGTTGGTTTGAAAAAGTTCAGGTTTTTTTGCTTTTTTTTTTTGTCTTAGACCACGATCACCATCTGTGTGCATTGCCCCGCATTTACTGCGGTTAAAAGTCAATCGAGTAACCTTATCTCGTTACTAACGCAGTAGTCATAGATACGAATAATAATCAGTTGACGTTTGTTGAAAGTGCGGTGGCTACATAAATGTGTGTGTCACTATTTATTTGGGACAAGATTGCAACGATGCGACGCGGCAACATTTGAGAAGTAGCAATCCGCCTTGTTGTTGCCTCACAATAGGCAAATTTTATTTATGGACAAAAATGTTGGTGGGCATTTTCTTAATTCGTAGTAAAGTTCATCTAAGGGTGGTTGTTAATTAAAGAATTAAATTCGGTATAGGAAGCTTGTGTGGCAATCGCCCGATCGAACAGTTGCAATGAGCGAAGGGTAATTTTTATAAATGCAAGGTCTCACTGGGACGTTTGGCTGTATTCGTAGATAATCTGCTTTGACTATAGGTCTTGCTGACATTGCTCGTTGGTCCACAAAATGTTTTGTTTCTCCTTTGTGACTTGAAAGTTATAAAATAATACCACGGGTAAAACAAAATTGTCCACAATAGTCTTCGATTGGAGACTGTTTCAAGGTTTAAACGAATCACAGTCAATTTGCGAAGGCAAGTCTATAAACATCAGAGTCAAGAGCAAAAGTGTGATCTTCGATTTTCGGTCACCGCATTCAACACATTGGACGAGTAGAGGCCACTTGAATTTTCAAACATTTTGCAACTGCAGTCGCTTCATCTTATCGCGTAAAAAGGTTGAACTCGTGTGGACTTTTGTGTTAATAATAAACCGAAAAGTCGACGGTGTCCCAGATGCAGACATTGTCCCTGCACACCGAGGGATTTTCTGTCATCGGCAGTCTTTTTAGCAATGAGTTCAGTGATGTAGTGGCACTACCAGTGTTCTCAAACTTTGAAGACTTTACCCACTTGTTTTCATTAAAATCATCAGTTTTCCCCTAAATTCGAAAAAATGCTCCTCTCTTCCCGCCAAGGGAAATTTACACTTGTTTTAATATGAAAAAACTAAAAAAGTGTAACCGTTTTTATTACCAAGCTTAAAATAAGCATATAACCAAAAAATGTAAATTTATTTTTTTGTTATGTTTCATTTACACGGTCACACATTCCTAACACGGAAGATTAAAGGGATGCTAAATACTAAATAGCCGTGTGACTGAAAGGGATGGCATTACCTTACACGAAAAAATACGTGACACGTTTTTCGATCGGCCATCTTGTTTACGTGTTAGGAATTATGGGAAAGCTATGCATGCTGATATTTTTATAGCGATGGCTTACGAAATTTCGCTTTTCTATAAAACAAAATGGCTTCCGGAAGTGATGAAAAGACAATTATTTATTTATTTCGTATAACTGATTGATGAATTGTTGGTTTAATTTATTGAAACTAATTACCACTCTTATTTTACATGTTTTAGATCAGAAATATAAATGTTTTCAAGTGATTGTAGAGATGTTGTTGACCGGAACTTGTGTTTATTTCCGTTTTACGTATCTATAATTATGGGTAGAACATCCATGACACTTTAGGCGCCTGATTTGTGATCTCATTCTTACGCCTTTATTAGCATTGACTGCGGACAAACGGATCTCTCTGTCCCGTCTCGTGCAAAAATGCGCGAGCGTGATGGTGTAAATGCAACATTAGACATATTTTCAAAAGGAGTGAATACATTCAGCTACACAAAAATTCTTACGTAGACGTTCGATGGGCTGTTTTTTTCATGTTTAATATGAAAAATTCATTCTTTGAAATTGGTCAAATACGTTTTATTTTTATTTTCAAGCTATTGACGTTTGATTTTGTTCTCTTTTCTTAAGCTTGTCCCTTGTTTTCCCCCTTTTCATTCAAAAAGCGCCAAAATTTGCGCCCTGCTTTCTTTGATCAATTGCATTGCTCAATAACAATTAACAACTTCATACTACAGGGACTGGTTCACTTTCTGGTTCTGATTAATATTTAAAAATTTTATCTTGTGGGCTACTTCAAACATGCAGTCGAGGTGTTCTCCTTGAAGTTCGACTTTGATCATAAGTAAGTCTTCGGAAGATACCCCTACCAGTCTTCTAATAAAACTAGCTTCGCATTTCCGTTTCTTTATAAAAACCATCGATAATTTCAAAGGTCGTAATTATTTCGCACAACAAAACTATTCCCCGAGGTCACAAATGCATGTATGGCGAAATATTTCAATATTTTAGCAAATATCTGTCAAAACAAGGCCTTGACCAATGTTAAGTGCCAACAACTCAAAACAGAAATATACACCAATCGACAGCGTTTGCTTCATCTTATTTTTGTTTGGCGCCCGCTCACCGGTAACGAGTGACGTTTTCCACCTTACCAAACGAAATATTAACTCATTTTTTTATTATTTCAAACTAAGCAGAACACCGTGGGAGCTAAACACTGTCATAAACATCAGCCGCAACTACAATGCGAATACGAGTACCTATCTTGTATCTATTTCTATGGTGCAAACATTTTTGTGTGGCACTTCCTGTATCTTTGCAATAATTTACGATGGCGATGGATCTCCGCTCTATACCATTAACAAACAAAAACAAGAAAATGACGACAAAGGCGAATGGAGGAATAGACAAATAAACTGCGCGCGAGCCGGTAAACAATGAAATAGCGCAGAAAAAAAAACCAAAAGACTGAAACAAAAATATCCAACGATATCAGCGAGTGTGTCTCGCGATTGTCGTGTATATCTACTTCCGTTGCGAACGGGAAATTTCATCTAATTACGAAATTGATGCGATAAGAAAATATTAGTGATTTATTTTGCACACACCCACACACTCATAATGCGATGCCACACACAGTGTGCGGACGTAACTAGAGGGTGAATAGTGAATACACATTGCCACTGTTAGGGGGATAGCGTCTTAAACAACAATTGTAATAATGACATAATCCAATTTGGCTCGCAGCCGTCTAAAATAGTTACAAAGAAATTAAAGTTACAGCTACAAGAGCCGAAACCCTAGGAGTTTACAGTCATCTGCGTCATGCGTTGTGTCACCTCTCATATTTACTCGCTGTCCTCTCGATGCAGAGTTGAACGCAACCGATCGAAGACAGAATAAATTTCTAGTTTCGAAGAGGGCGGCTGCACAATGCACAAAGTTTGTCTTCATTCGTGCTGGATGTAGTCCAGGCACGTGGTCGCTTTGGAAGTTTCTATATTTATTCTCCACTCAGGCACGGTTTTTTTTTTTTTTTTGTTGCATTTCATAAAACAACTAATTAGGAATACGCAAGTCCTTATAGGAGTTATATTGTCCTTGAGCGATATAGGGGCGACGTCCGACGATAGTTTATTTATGGCACACTTCTATGTGCTGAATATAGCTGTGCGAGCAAATTTGTTATTGAAGCCGTAGTTGGCTGGAAATTAGGAAGAATCGGGTTACACATGAAAACCCAGCAATGGGAAACAACTATGCGAGTATGCATAACTTGAGCATTTGTTAGAATGATGAAAAATAATTGACGTCGCAATGACAGGGAACGTCAACTTTTTGTATCTGCTGTATATGCACCCAAATTACTTACAAATTTGTGTGGAAAATACAGCCACTGTAAACTACTAAAATTTAGAGTCGAAACTAAAAATGTTTATTGGTAAGGCCCTTAAGCCCGTATGACACTAAATTTTTTTTTGCATTTTTTTTGCATTTTTTCTGCTTTTGAAATGAAACTAGACCAATACGAAAAATTAGAACGAAAATTCCCGAAAGGAGTGAGTGCGTACACCCCAACTTTATTAATGTAGAAACTTAAAAAAAAAATGCATTAAAAATGTATTCAAATCACATTTTTAGCTGCTGGCAGATTTTTTTTGACATTTCAAGATTATTAGAAAATAAATTCTATTGAAAATTTGCGGTTGCTTTGCAAACAGTTGCTACCCCTTTCGTTATACACTTTTAGTCTCTTTTACGCAGCGCTAACTTTTCAACATTATAAAAATGAGGAAAAAATGTAGTGTCAGTATATGGACTGCTAAGAGCCAACTTCGCGTGGGTTCCAACATTAGCGCTCGCGCTCTCTGTTCAGAGCGGAATAAATTGGAAACTAATTATAAGAAGCAACAATAAAGTAGGTTTTATGAGTTTCTTATTAGTATGAGGAATTTAAAAATAACTTTTTTAAAATGCATTGAAGACCAAAAAGGCTGAGAATACATTTCGTGTTATAAGTTGAATAACGAAGTAACTTTATTCAATAACTCCCCTTACATATATTTGCAAAATTCGGAGGGAATTCCATCCAATCCTGCAGCCTTTCCATTGTGATGATTTCGAGTACATCTTCGAGAATCTACTCAAAATAACATTTTAAAAATTTGTAAGACTGTCCCAAAAACATTGGTGATTGAAATATATGCAAAAGTGGAATTGCATAATATTTCACAAAAAAGAAAAGAAAAGCAAATGTAAAATAACAGAAAAAAACTCATTCGACATTAATATACGAAAATTGTGAAAATTTATGGGGCAACAAATTGATTACAATAAGATTTTTAATAAAATTTCTTTGGTTCCATCTATTATTAATAATTTTAACTACCACATTTTCGATGCGACATCTATTGGAAAACATTCAGCAACAATTTGAATTTCAACCGTTGTACATGGCAAATCTACTATCACTCAAAAGGTGTCTCTAGCAGTCTAAGAAATCCAAGATGGTTGGCATTTTGTTGCACTAGTTCTCTTGTTCTCTTTGCGTCAATTTTTGGATAGAGCTTGCATTGAACTGAGAACTGACATTTCTCTAGCAGTCCATATTATAGTAGGTCAATGGTTTCATCGATTTGCTTTTGCTTTGGTAAAATTGATGGTAAGTAAAGCAAATATATTCGTAAAATGCTCCGCCATCTTTTTATTGAATGAGTACAGCAGTTAAGGGCTGTCATAGAGCGCGATACTAATAATCATATTTAGTATTCAGGCTAAGTTTTACAAACTCACAATGGAAGAATGTTCTTGAAGCTCAAAACCAGCCTGCAGTTGAGGTATTTAATGATTTGCTTTTGTTCTTAAAAAAAAAAAGGGTTCCAAATCCTGAAATTTTACCTACTCCAAGCATAGAACCCTTCTTTGGTGAAGCGGGGAAGAAACTCTGATACTATTTGTTTCTCTATATTTTTGGGTGGCCGAATATTGCTCTCCCCGGGGGGATCGAACCGGGTCACAAGCAATGACTCTAGTGGATGGCCACCGCCAATTTGATGATGCCTGCGATTGCTGAGAGGTTATAAAAAAAACGCGATTTCTGTTTTTTCTTGAAGCAGGATTCTTACACAGAAAGTGGGACACTGTTTCATTCTTACTTGCGTTTGCGCAGCTACAACAGTGGGAAGTGTTCCAAGAATTTTAAGACTGTTGTCCCCATTTTTTTCTATCAGCAGAAGCGTAAGTTTTCCCCTGAATGAAGTTTGCATTTATTTTCATACGAACAAATTAAAAAAAATCATAAATTCGATATAACAAAAATTCAGACTTTTCAAAGTGCTTAAAATCAAGTTCAATACATTCAATTTTTGTGCATAAATGCACGTTCGATGTTCTGTTTTCTTTCAAGTTTAGTATGAACATTTCATTCTTCCCATTTTTTATGTAATGAAGACAATTTTTAATTTTACTTTTAAACAATTTATGTTTCAAATGGATTTTTTGGATAGCTTGTCCATCGATTTACCCAACATTGACGCTTTTCCCCTCAACCTGGGATCACTGGTAGTGAGTGTTATGGGGCACGCCAAGCTTGACTACCTAAGTTCCAGTGGTTAAACTAGCAATATATTAATTGCGCAACAAAATTTGGAATAAGTTGCTTTTCGTTCATATTTGACAGAAATTTAGTTAGAAACAGAATGCGCCCTGTTCTACTGACAGATTAGTACACAATTTGACTCCCCGCAAAAAAAAAAGAGATAGTCAAGCACGATTTGGTACAAATCGGAACCAATTCTGGTGTAAATGAGAGATCCTAGGGTTCTTTGAACTTTTGCTGGTACATTTATGTACCATGCGGGGCGAAAGGGTTAAGCAAATAAGCAGTTTTTAGCAATTTGATAAGCTTATTCCGATTGATCGTTTCATTCAAGTCCAACACCCTTCTGAATCCAGAAACTGCTAGCTCTACAGTAAATCAAAAACAGATCCGATTCTAGCTCATCTTTGGAATGGTGGACTAGGTGCACATCAAAAGCTGTTGCCCCTTTCCGTATGGAAAAACTAGGTCATGTCCCTCGGCATTGACAGCATGTAACGCACCAACTCAGTGCAACGACCTTTCGAAAAGAGAAAGAGTAGGTAGTCGTGTTATTGTATTCTCCACACTCCTGAGACTAAGAGTTATATCAATAGTGTTGGCGTGTAATTATTAAACAGAGATGTAAATATGGTTTCTAGCAGTGTTGTTAGCACTCTCTCTTCATTTATCTCACGAAGTGTGGTAATTTTTCCATTTTTCCCTTTTCACCGTACTCAAATTCCCTTTTAAAAAACCGCGATACTTTTTTTCGTGAAAATCCAATTTATAAAGTAAAATTTGTATTACACGGAAAGAAAATCACTTACCTTTAATTAAATTACCTTTAGTATAAAAACCGCAGTTTGTAACACTGCTATGATTATTTTTTGATACTAGAAAATTTTGATAAAAGACGGTTTACATTAGCTGTTTTTTATGGACATTAAGTGTGTTGAAAAACAGGTGTTTTGATAGAATTTCACCAAAAATTTATATTTTGAAAGATTTTTTTCTAGATTTCTGAAAATCCCACGATTTGGTGCTTTTTCCCTTTATCCCACGGAAGGCTTTTCGGACATCGAAACTGCCACAACAAGGGATAAATCCCACGATATAAAACACTGGTTTCTATAGCAAAAACATTTTCTGTTTCTTTACAGAAAAAATGATGAAAAAGCCGAAACAGTTTTCGGATCTAAAGCTAGAGTTGCTCTAATCTGAGTAACACTCGTTTTTTAATCGATTACACATTTCCCAAAGGTGTTTCTTTTTCCATACTTTAAACGATTTCAGGGCCATTCATTGAACATGACTATTTTGATTTTCCCTATGGCCAGCTATGTTCAGCTTGTCATTGACTCAGCTCAAAACTTGATTTAGAAATTATTTCTACAAAAAGAACGATGTCAAAGTCAAAGGTGTTTATTTAAATGATCTGCGGTTATTCAAAACCAAAATTTAACTTGGTTTACATGTTGCTGGTTTTTTTTTTAGGGTAGCAAAGCGAAGCCCGCCAGTTCTTCTAGTGAAGATCGAAGAATTTTCATTGCCAAAATGTTATTTCAAAGAAAAGAACAAAAAATATTTCCCATAAACAATAACCACTATTCTATCAAGCAATAGTTAAGAAAATCATGGAAATTTACATTGAAATTTAAAAAGAAAATTACCATACAATTATAAATAACAAAAAAAAAACAAGCAGCGATTACTCTGACAACAAAGCGAGCCCTAGCGTGACTTACGTGTCACACAAATAAATAACAGTCATAGCTTCGCTCGCACGAACTCTTTTAAATATGATTTTTCGTTTCTAAATATCCGCACACATGAAAGGCGCCGTAAATAGCCCGGAATACAACATCGCGGGCACTATTTAAATTTAAACATTAATCTTTGTTACACCTTCTCAATATAGATATTTATAGTTTCTCATAAGAACCAGCACGACTAATGTGTGGAGCAAGGAAAGCCCACTTATGGATTCACCAAGGCATTTGAATAATTCGCTTAAAATGTCAGGCGAAAACGATTTATGTTCAGATTTTTTTTATATATGGAGAGTGATGCATATTTTCGCAAGCGCAAACAGTTGACAGGTGTCAGACTTCATTAGAGGTAGTGTTTGGATTTCTATTCCGTAGAGACATACCAAATTGGACATAAACTATGTCGCTGGGGAGGGGAACGCCGACGAGTATTTCACTGAGTTGATTGTACATCACTGCAGAGAACTAGCTAGGTGTGTGTTTTGGATACTGAGAGGTGTGCTGCTCTGTTAAGGATGTGAATTGTGTTTCTTGAAATCGTTGGTAATAAAATAGTCGGCAGCAATTAAAAAGAGAAGAGCACGACTTTTGAATTTTAAGTTGTTGTTATTTTGAAATGGAACGAATTTAGGAAAAAATCTCGTATCGCATTTGGTTCTACTTTAGTGGCAACCTAATTTAAATAAAAGCCGTAAAAACATTAATAAACATTTTTAGTTCCGACTTTAAATTGAAGTTACTCACAATGGGCATATTTTCCGTACGAATTTCGCAGTTGAGAGCTTCCCCAAATTTAAAGTCGAGACTAGAATTTTTAGTACGGCGCATTGCTTACAGTGTCAATTTTGTTTGTTTCTTAAGAGAGTTTTTTTCTTAACCGTGCGTAAAAGTAAGAACATAATTATTATCATGACATGTTCGAGTGTGCTGTATATCAAAAGGCTAATAAGAAGGTTACTTTCGCGCCAAAAACTTCAGGCAATGGGTCTAAACTTGTGTTTATGATTTTTTAAACATTTAAAGCCACAAAATAAAGTGGGGTCATCCATGTCAGGCTGTGCAAGACGGAGAATACTTGTTGTTCCATTAAGGCTGACAATAATATCACAGAGACCTTTGACGTTAAAAGTAGATTTAGTTGCGCGTTTTCAACATAAATTTCGCGCTTTACAGTTTTGCGAAACTCTCAAGTCAAGAAGCGGGGACAACCATTGCTAAAGGCTCTACAATGCATATGCAAATTAAATTTCCATGGAACTTAGCAAGCTCCACGGGAGTGCTTGAAAATATTTGGACAGTTTGAAAATATTGGAAGAGTTTGAAAATACTGGAACAGAAGCTGCAAAAGTGGGTTAAGTCTTAAAAGAGTGCAACACCAAGTATAAGTTAACACCAAGCGCATCAAAACTGCAAAAACAGTAGCCACTGCACAGTAAATACATAAAAAATGTACATAGGCCTAGCGGTGTTAAGAGCATCCAGAAAATACTATGCGAAAAAAATTGTTTTCAACATAGATCCAGCGTTGTGATAATATGAACAAGTGTTTTGCACCCGCAACAAAACAATGCAAAAAATTGTTTTCCATGATTGGACAGCTACCTGCTGCTGTGGCTATGAGACCAAGCATTGCATTGAGTTTAGTCGCAAAAAGTACACCAAATAATCAAGTTCTTATAGAGAACGGAGTGACACAAACGAGAGGTTCTAACAAGTTCTCATAGAGAACAACAACAGTTCCAAGATAGACACATTAATAATTATTACCATATAAAATTAAAATAAAGAAGTAAAATTTTTGTTCAAATACCAAAGAAAGACATTTTAATTTATATCCTGGCAACTAAGAGGACGGAACGCATCGACTGAATCGCCTGAAAAGTTACATTACCACACTGCAGCTGTATAACTTTGAGGTAGTTAGAGGCTCCAGCTCCGTGATAAATCCTGATTTGGACGTCATATAAAAATAATATATAAATCATGCAAGGAATGCATTAAGGAGACTGTACATAGCACTTTAGTCATCCAAGCAATGTTCTTTAGCACATAACCATGGATGTTATGTTCTGGTGGATGACGTCATCGTTGCATTTTTTGAGTGATTTTCGGTCCCGTTTGCGCTGATAGTATTTCAAGATATTACAGCGAACTATACGAGCTCATCTACCTGGTCATAAAAGTTTATATCAGTCGTTCAAGATGGCTGAGACGTGACAAGCAAATTGACACCAATATTCGAGTTTTCACCTCCAACCTAGAGGCATAACACAGTTGAAGAAAATCGCGCCTTACGTGAAGCGTAAAAATGCAAAGAAATCCCAATTTTTTATAGTTTGCAACTGAAAAAACTAAGTCAACGACCGCGGAAACCGAAGGTATATGTGCAAAAGCGCGAGCCTTGAAACATTTTTCAAACTTTTTTCTATACTTTGCAGAATGTTGTTTGCTTTTTTTTGCAATTTGTAATTTTTTCCTTTTTTTAATTTTGTTTTCTTTAAATTAAATTTTACATATTTCTATCTATTGAATATTGTTTTCTTTTTTATTTTCAATACTCAGTTTCATTTCGTTGTTCATTTATTTTTTTTTATTTAATTTAATATTTAATTTTTGTTTTTATTATTTGTATTTTATTGCTCTAAATTTGAAAAGCAGAATTTCTATGTGAAAAAACAGAATTTTGGAAAGCAGAATATAAAAAGCAGCATTTCGACCCACTCTCATAAAAATATAAATAATATAAATACAAGGATCAGTTAACTGAATCATATTAAAGTCAAAATTTGCAATAATTTTCTTTCTATTGGAGAAAGTTAAAACATTCTCTGGTGTGGTGTCAAAACGATGTCAGATACACAAAAATTCTTACGTAGACGTTCGATGGGCTGTTTTTTCTCATGTTTATAATATGAACAATTCATTCTTTGAAATTTTTTCGTAACGGAAATGCGTTTAAATTTTATTTTTAAACAACTCTCCTTGAAGAGTTTGGAATTTGTTTGCCCTTTTTTAAAGCCTGCCCGTCGTTTTTACCTTTTTCATTCAACAAGCTCCAAATTCGAGCTTTTCTCCTCAATCTGGGATCACTGCCTGAGTGCACATCTAACTTATTCTTTAGTCTGATAATGCATAACAAACCAGCTGCCGATGAAAAAAAAAGGAAACAAAATCGTTTTGCCACATAAAGTTTAAACTTCTTTTTTTTAAAATGGATACACAAAAATCTTGCTATTTCTGACACGTTATTCGGTGGCAAATAGTTAAATTTTTTTTTTGCGACCAGTCGCCGTGTTCACTCTTCAAATTCGAACCAATGCCCCTCCTAAGCTAGCAGCCGGCTTTTTTTAATTTGAATCTTCTGTACTTCATCCCCTGACTTGGGTAGGGCATTTACCAAAGGCAAAAATTCCCCTATATCCTAAAGCGGTTATTTCTAATCAACAGGACCGTAACCAATACATTTTGAATATTTCCTTCTCTCGTTTATGCGAATAACATCCTGAATCACAGTCGGCTGTGTAAATGTTTACCAAACCTAGCACTCGAGTGGGACGTGCTTTTTTCCCAAATTCCTCCCTATTTTCCGACAGTCGATAGTCGATTAGTAAATCATGGTGCGCCTACGCCAAAGCGTACGTACTACTTCTTACTTGCACCAACGTTCGTTTATCTCTCTTTAAGTTATGTGGGTACGCAATAATGGCGCGACCCACATTTATTCAGCGGGTCGGCTTCGGCTTATCTAATTGCGTGCATAATTTCGGCAACTGATACCACCACCTCTATCCCTGTCAAAAGTTAATTAATGAGATTGCAATTCAAAGAAAGACTATACGAAGAACGAAAAAAAAAAACAAGTCCTTGGGAAATCCAAAAAAAAAAAGAAGAAGTAAAACCTGGCAGGTGTGATCTACAATTTTATTTTAATTACATACGCGCTGCATGTCGCAGTCTATGGCGTTATTTATGCGTTCTTTTTCGTTAGCACTCTGCGACTTATTTATTATTATTTATCGCCATGTTATGCACTGAAATTTAATTTAAAATAAACCCGATTTTGAGGTTGCGTTCTACTTTCGTGGCGCTGTTCTTGTATTCGTGCGCGCACCAGCGATTGCAATTTTATTTATGCACTTAGTAACACGAGAATGATTGGTTACTGCGTGCTGCTACAAGAACCACTGCGCATGATTCGACGATGACAATCGGCGGAAAATAAAAATACAAACAGCAGGAAAAAAATTAAAAAATTGCCTGAGTATTGCACGATTTATTGAGTTTTTCGCTCATGACCACTAACCAGCGCGCCAGCGAACCAATACCAAGCTGAAGTATGCATTCGAAACGAATTTCGAAATATTGATATTGAAGAGCATTCTTGGGGCTTGAGGTCATTGGATTCGATGAAATAAATGATTCGAACTGGCCGGGCCCGAGTCGACTAAGACAAACACGGCAATTAGCCACCATGCGCGTAATTAGGGTCTCATCTGAAGGGGCCCCATCACCACTTTGATTGAGGAAATGGCTACCCAAAAGTGGGTATAGTAATATTCTACGGGCACTCTTAGAATTCCTTGAAAATCTTCGTCTCGTGCACTGGCCGCTAAAAATCCAATACTAATTGGATTTCTGTCATTCGACCGAACGCGGATACGTTGGCTTTGATAGAGAACAATCAATCATTGGCCGGACGTATTGAGTGTATCTGAAAATCTTGATACGCAAAAACCTATAGCGATGCAGGGAAAATAGAACATGGTGGTGGTGTTCTTTGAAAATATGCGGTAGCGTTGGTTTTGTGAATATACACAAGGCACGTTCTTTCGTTTGTTTTTGCTGTGGGGGATGGAATTTGTTTTTTTTTTTTTTTAATTTTATGCGCGCACACGAAACATTTTGTTTTTAGTGAGTGTGGCGCAGACAAAATAGAATGCCAGCAACTGACGCAAAATTAGACAAACAAATATTTTTTGTTTAGCACCTTGAGTTGGTTATACTCGCACATATATTTTTAAACTCAATCATGCGCGCCATTATTGAGACATTCATATGTCTAAACTTGGCGGCTACTTATGTTGAGTGTTCTGAATAAAACAGTTTATTGTGTGTTTTTAAGGATCAAGGTTTTGCTGAAGGGCAATGCAAACATCTACAATCGAAATTAATTTTCAATGGCGAAAAACATGTTTTTCTGTTTTCGAAAATATGAATTAAATGGAAACGTCATTTGCTGGGAGTGATCATATTTTAAAGGGGTGTTATTTTGTGTATATTGTTTATGTCGGCACTTTGGCAGCGAAGGTTTCGTGTCTGTATATACATAGGTAAAGGGTGATTTTTTAGCTGGTTTGGTTTTGGCAACACTGGTTTTGACAGCTGACGTGTGTTTAGTACCTTGTGTCACTGTCAAACAGCTTCAGTTTGGTTTGCAATTTAACCATGGATCGTCTTACAAATGAACAACGCTTGCAAATTATTGAATTTTACTATCAAAATTCGTGCTCGGTTCGAAATGTTCATCGCGCGCTGCTTCCATTTTATGATCGGCATTCTCGACCTTCTGAGCAGTCTATTCGGAAGATTGTGACCAAATTTCGCACCAAATTTACTTTGTTGGACATTAAACCACCAACACGTTTACTTACTGTGCGTAGTGAAGAAAATATTGCGGCCGTATCAGCTAGTGTGACAGAAGACCGCGAAATGTCGATTCGGCGCCGTTCCCAGCAGTTAGGCCTTTGTTACAGCACTACGTGGAAAATTTTGCGGAAGGATTTGGGCGTAAAGCCTTTTAAGATACAGCTGGTGCAAGAACTAAAGCCAGCCGACCTACCACAACGCCGAATTTTTGGTGAATGGGCTCTTGGAAAGCTGGCCGAGGATCCGCTTTTTTATCGAAAAATTGTGTTCAGCGATGAGGCTCATTTTTGGTTGAATTAAGCAAAATTGCCGCATTTGGAGTAAAGATCAGCCAGAAGCATTGCAACAGCTACCAATGCATCCCGAAAAAGCCACTGTTTGGTGCGGTTTATGGGCCGGCGGCATTATTGGGCCATATTTCTTCAAAGATGATGCGAATCGCAGCGTTACTGTCAATGGTGAACGCTACCGAGCGATGATAACAAACTTTTTTTTGCCCGAAATGGAAGTTCTTGACTTGCATGATATGTGGTTTCAACAAGACGGTGCCACATGCCACACAGCACGCGAAACAATGGCGCAATTGCGAGGCGAGTTTGGTGAACAGTTAATTTCACGTTTCGGGCCGGTCAATTGGCCGCCTAGATCGTGCGATTTGACACCATTAGATTATTTTTTGTGGGGGTATGCCAAGGCTAATGTGTATAGGGACAAGCCCGCTTCGATTGACGCACTGGAAGCCAACATCCATGCATTCATTCGTGAGATACCGGCCGATATGTGTGAATGAGTATGCCAAAATTGGACTCAGCGGATGGGCTACCTGAGACGCAGCCGCGGTCAACATTTGCATGAAATTATCTTTAAACATTAAATTGCAAGGTTCAAACTATCGATTCAAATAAATATTTCATTCATTTTTTCGAATTTTTTGTGTTTTTTTTTTAAAAAAAGTTCTAAACCTCTTAAAAAATCACCCTTTATAAGAAAAAGCGAGGACTACACATTTTTGCACATCAGACATTTTCGCATTTGCTCACCCTTTGCGCGAGATTTTTAGAATTTTAAGGCCCATGTACACTTTTCTTATAGGTATTTTCCTAGATTGCGAAAGCGAAATTGAAAAATCCACGAGACACTCAATTGGAAACTGAATGTTAACGAGAGTATTAAAAGCCTTTAATTACTGCCGTAGAATTTTTGGGAAAGCCAGGGGACTACCATACCGACCTTTGACAGTCGTGACTGGTGAGTCAAGAAGGACACTTGTTGTTAAATGGTTGTCACAAAAGTTTGCCCATGCATCGTCAGCGCAATGATCATATTATCTCCAAACAACTTTGTAAAAAAAGAAACGAAAACCGCTTTCGCATTTAAAAAAAACGAAAGCGAAAACTTTCTTTTCGTTTTCATCTTTCATCTTTAAGGAGTGCATAGTTTCATACTTTTAGATTAATTTTTTTATTTATTTGTGGAGTTTAACATAGAGGAATAGCTGACACCTAATTTTTTTCGAAGCGAAAGCTGCCAATAAGATCATACTGTAGATGCAGTCGAAGAAAATGAGGAATGCCAATGAAAAACGAAAAAAAAAGTGACTCGTTTTAAGAGCTACATAAAAAAATATAAATAGTTGGCGCAAATGGTTTAAATATTTACCCTAGGCCTAGATTTGCACAACCATTAATTTTGTGTATTTTTCTTTTACAGGCAAATGGAAGGGACCTACAACTTTATGCAGAGTCCAACGTCCAAGTGGCTAATTGAGAAGCTCGTTCATGACTGATATACTCTCGAATGTTAACGAGCAGTAAAAAAAAAACTTTAACAAGGAATTTTGATTTTTTTGGGAATCGAACCTGGAACCCCTCGCTCAATTCTCTTATATACTAATCACTAATCACTAAAGTGCAACATACTTAAAAAAGGTAGGGTCGAGGCTAGTACTTAATGAAACGTTCACTAGAGTCTCTGGAATACTTCTGACGCATCACAAATTTTGGGGCTTGGACAATTGAATGCCTATGGGAAACTTTCAGCTGCATCAGAAGAAATCCTCTCCCAGTTTATAGCAAAACTTTGAAATAAATGTTCAAACTAGGCTGTAAAAGTCTCCTACCTACTTCCTTTCATCTGCAGTCAAACAAAACAGTTTCAATAAATCTAACACTCCAATATTAAAATACAACTTGGCTGGAAGCCACCGTTCTATTGTATTTCCTTTAAGACAATTGAAAGACCTATATACAAGAAGCTCGAAGGGTTTTTGAAGGAAGAGCAAGTTTTCTAAAGTGGGTGTTCTCCAAAAATTTATTTTCGAACACAGGGCGCAGATTCCTCATGACAATAATCATCTGGACGATATCGCTTTTGAAACTTTGATTACCACAATAAGTCATATTCTGCACGAATTTTCAACACTATCGTCAGATGTCGTTACACTTGTGAAAAATAAACTGGATTAGCTCTCAAACTCGTAATTTTTGAAATCAGTTTTCGAGGTCTATCGTTTCGAAGATAATCGTCTGAAAAGTTACGGAATGAGTGCCCAGAATGAGAGCCAATGGCGTATTCGTTTACCCAAAGTCAATCCAATACTGGCGGCAGTTACTATCTTAGCAGTTCTTATTTTGAGCTTAAATTGGAAGGCAGATAACAGCTACTTTGAGAGCAGGAACAAATTTAGATGAAGAAATATCTATGCTTCCAAAATATTTGTGTTGAAGAATTAAAAACTACTCGACCAATTTCGCTGAAAATTTAACAGATGGTTCCTATAAGTGCCGGCAGTGTTAAGAGACTGCTTCAAAGAAGGTCCGACAGGTGGCGCAGTGTTCAGCTTTTAGGTCGTCTATCTGAATGACTGCGCCAATCTCGAGAACTTCGGAACTGCTTTGGATGCGGGTTTTGCTGTTACTCTCTGCATTTTTGAGAAAATTAAAAATTGTTATAAATAACTTAATGTTTTTTGACTTCACAACACACAACTTAACACACTTCACTGCGAGATACACTTTCCTACACCTGCCCCAGCGAAGTGATGCTTCACTTCCTGACAGTGGAAAACTAAAAATGTCTTTTCAAGAGATTTTTCTAAAAACAATCAGAATTCAACTATCGCTTTCAGAAGTCCGATGATGAATTGATATTCATTTACCTGAAAACACTCAACTCAACTCACTTTGTATCGAAGAGCACTCACTCAAAGGCAGATGTTTGCGAAGCTCACCTCAAGTGGCCCATCACATCGACATCTTACTTGACTGCAGAATAGCCCAAACATTATGTTCGAGACAATTTAATTAATTTAATTGCAAACATGCCGACAATCGGAATTAATTTCAATGGAATTGGAAGTAGGTACGTAGACATATCTGTCAGCATCTGCGTATGTACGACGCACGTAATCTACATCCTTCTCTTGACGTTTTTCCACTGAACTCCGGTTATGTGCTTCGGCTTCGGCTATATCATAAATTGTTTTCGCGAATCTTAATCGAACAACGAAATCACTCCGCCCCGCGTTGCCGGATACAAAAACCAGTTCTTAGCCGTACAGCCAACGCACGATTGAAATCTCTTTCGAAATGGATTTTTCTTGCCTGTAAATCCGAAACGCAAACAGGTTCAAAGTAAACTCGACACAAAGATTGCAAGCAACCAAGCAGCTACGTACATTTGTGCTACCAAATAAAATTCTGTTTGCGCAAAGTAAACGTTCTCGATCATTTGCAATTAGAAAAACAACCGTGCACTGACTGCGATCTGTGACAGATAGAAAAAGTGAAATTTTGGCCACCCGCGCTTACCACACAAACGGCATACTCTATCGACAACCAATGCCGTTTGCAACTGCAATACTAAGTGGCCAACATCCCCCCCACAAAAAAACCGTAAGTGTTAAAGTGAAATTGCCAAAAAAAAAAAAAACCGAAGCCGTAGCCGTACAATCAGCAGCTGGCGTTTAAGATACTCGCGCACACAGCGTGCCATATCGCCATAGGAATTGATTTGCATTTCTTATTATATAGAGAGCAGGTACTGTCTGGCATAATTTTGCCGGTCAGCTAACTGTGTTCGGTTCCCTTAAATGTTTTGGCTTGTCCAACGATGAGGGCTTAAGGCCGTTTTTTCCTGCTCCAATAAGGTATGCGCGCAATTCGAGAGGGAAATCGGAAATAATTGAATGACAGCGGCGCGTTCGAATTATCGCACATGTACATGTAGCCGGTCTCTCTGTCCATTTTGGAGATGTACCCTCTACTGTGTATGGATGCACATAATTGTTTTTCTACAGGCAGTTCCAAGTGTACGAGTACTCGTACTTACAGGCGAGGTGTTTTTCAACTTTCACTTTTGTAGACCCCGCTAACGACTTGATTGTTCACGTTTGGGGCCGTATAACCCGTAGTCTGATGTTTCTCACATATCAACGACAAAGAATAAATTACAAGTACCAAGCTGAGTTTTTTTTTTGTTATTTTTATTGCCGATTAGATACTTTTTATTTCGTCTACCTATTGGATGTTAATGCGGCTGTCTGTGGACAGTCTGTGATGATTCGTTCGGTGTTTTGTGTTGTTATTTTTCACTTTCTGTGTAGCGATTTGATTGCTTTCGTGATTAGGCGAATCAGTGATGTGCATAAGAGATGAAACCGCGCAGCAGGAAAAGCTCAATGTGACATAAGCGGGTGACATGGCTTATGAATGCGACAGTAATTAATGTTGTAATGCATTCTAAGTGCCAGCGAAGAATGCAAGTCGAACAGATCTGCGGTATTAAAGAGTTATTTTGACTGTCGAAGAATATCAATTCGAAGTTGACGACATTTTGTCACGTTGACATGTGACTTTGCATAGGCAGAGTCAATTTGTTGTTGGAGTTGTTGGGCAGAGTCAATTTGTTGTTTGGTGTTTTTGAACTGTTCCAAAAAGTTGTTTGTGACAGATGTAAATCGTACGAATTACTTTTGTCTTTTCAAATTTGACAGCTTGCCGGCATGGACTTTTAGTTGGTCCTTATATTGTGACGTATTTGTATAGAGTAAAGGAAAATGCTGAGTACTAGTGGCGGAATCGCTCACACAAAATACGCCATGCGCACATTTTCTTTTTCGGTTATGTCGCTTGGTATGCAATGAGAATATAGAAAAAAGTCTAAGTCATTGTATCATACATGTAGTTCTTAAAAATATATTTGAATGACAGCTTTCCGAAGACAGATTTTTAGATGTAAAATCAACATCGAAGCGACTCATGCAAAATGCGGGATAGACGTCCAATAATTTATATGCAGAAATCACTGGCGTCTCTGTTTTTGTCCTAAAAACGGATGGACGTAAGCGCGTGAGTCAATTTTACCACTGGTAAAAATGGAAAAAAAAAAAACTCTAGTCGCGACTTAGAGTAATGTGACTTAAGAACACCTTGTGGCGACACGTTCTTGTAACTCAGAGGTCATGGTCTCAATATCGTATTTAAATCACGTGGCTCCGCTGATGCAGTCTCTAAGTGACATTTTTCAAAAGATATAATTTCCATTCTTGTCGCTGGAGTATTTTAATGGCTGGCAGTATGCTGAGTGCCTAGCCAATTATTAGGACTTTGGTAGTTACTTTAAATTCCATCTAAAAGATGATCTACTCAATTGGTTCTTACGGGTAAAACAAGATACAATCTGGGATTTTTCAGGGGCATAAACTTGGCCCAAATCGATTGATTTTATGTACTCCACGAGTTAGCCACCACCAACAATTTTCCAGCAAGTCTGGCATTGATCGAATCGAAACTAAGTAATGGGATACTTGCTTGGGACACACAACCAAAAGCTTCAACAAAACTAAAAAAAAAATATCTTTAAAACTCTCCGTTGCGACAAAATTACTGCAGGTAATATTTCTTCAGGACAACAACAAAAAAAATTTGTCCAACTTAAAGAATTAGCCAAAAAGACTATGCGGAATTTTGTAAAAGACATAATTACCTCATTTGAACGTTCCTGGAATATACTCCCAAGTGTCGAAATATACAGTACATCTTGCAGTTTCATCCTGCAATATCTGATTCTTAATGACCGTTTGGACCGTGGGTTTTTTTTTGTTCAAAAATTGTGTTATCACAAATTAGAGCTATCGGTTGCGTGGGTCTTAGAAAACAGGTGGTCATTTAATAGAAATCTTGTTCCACCCATAATCAGAATGTTCAGGCTTCAAAATAAAGTCCAAAGATAAAAAAAAAAGAAACAGATCCAACAATGAATGCCTTCTTCAGGGCGATTTCGCTCGCTGTCAATGAATAGAGTCTGGTTTAAACCTAAACGGCAGAGACATACAAGCCGGTTGTATAAATCTTGTACCCATCCCAAGTAAAATACTCTCTAGCAATAGAAACATTTACAGCGAATTCAACCTCAAACATTAAAGTCTGTAAAATTTATAGATTTATCAACAAGTCTGACTAGTTCCAGTTCAAAAGCAACCAATAATCTGAGCTTATCGCGTTTAATCCGTTCTGATTGTATAACACTGTTGAATATATTACTGCGGATAGACATTTCGCAATAAAAAAAAAATAATTGCCCACTCTTCGCATGGTAAAAAAAGTTTCAGCCGATTGCGTGCGACTTTGGTGACTTTTGAAATGAAACTATATTCAAATTAAAACAGAATCAATAGGATTCGTTAGAAAATCCGATAGAGAGAGATAATCTTATAATATATTTTTTCTATACCTAAATAGGCGAAGGCAAATTGCTAAGAACCACTTTCACTGCCTTAAATATAACTTAATGGCTGAATATTTCTAGAATTTCTGACACTGAGAGAACTGTAGTAGAGATAGATATTAGTAGCATTTACTGCGAGTATTAATAGTACTTAAGAATTCGTTTAAGCATGAAAATAACAGTAAAGAATTGTATTTGTCGCAGCATATTTTGTATAAAAAAAGTACTTACAAAAAGAAAAAAAGGAAGAAGAATGGGCTTCGAAGAGATGGCGCCTGTTCTAGACTTGAAGAATCAAATTTTGGTTCTGTGACAATGCCCAGCAGTTGACTTGTAATTGGGATCACATTTTTCTATATTTTGGACAGTAAACTTTATAACCTTAGACTTATGCAAAAATATATGACTCAAATCTAAAAAAAGTCTAAAGAAACTCGAAGATCAAATGTAAATAAAAATCTGAGAAAAATTCTCACTTGAACTCCAATCTGATCTACGCAGTGCTTCCACAGCAAAGTAAATTAACCAAAAAAAAAAGTTTTGGTGGGTCGCAGGACATGAGGAATATCAAACAACAGCCCACGCTCAGGTCTTCACCTTTCTGCTGCATCCTAAAACTCTTTAGCAATAAAACACAATCAAAACTTGTTTGGTAATTGATAGTTCCCGATAAACCTTACTTCAAATTTTATATAAATTATCAGAATATTTTATAAGAATAATAAATAGGCGGTTTGAAACCCTAAAGAATCCATCAACTCAAAGGCTAAGTAAAAGGTTTTCTTATGGGTCATTGCCAGCTTCGATACCACCTGCCTAAAATAGTCGCCATTCGAAAAAAGAGGTAAATTTCGTTTTTGCATTAAAAATTACTCAACCTCGGACGGTACACTTTGCAAATACCAAGCTCTTGAAGCTACGAGTATAAAGAAACACTCTTTTCAGTCCCCAAATTCATGCAGAAATTTGATCGTCTCCTGGGCTTTGTTTCACAAAACTGTAAGCATAATTCGCAGTAAAATTTCATACAATTTGTTCAAAATAAAAATTCTACAACAAAATAAAAATATAGGAGTATAGACTTGCAAGTTCAGATGAATAATAGCTATTCATATTAGGTCATGTTCCCTAACAAAAATGCATTTAGAGACATAAGTCAACTTTGGTCAAACTTCGTCCCCACCCTTACGCAAAAGTTGTGCAGAAAAGAACCACAAAGGGAGAACAATATTTGTTTATAGCTGGCAGATGGTTCTCAAATCGTTGAAAGGTATTATTTCGGTCTATTTCTATTTGATTTCGTTTATATTTCTGCAATAGAAGCAATTATTAAGCTCTTGCTCTTGAATATAAATTTGTACTTTGTTCTGCTGATATTTGAATATTCCCGTCTAGGAAAAACTCGCATTTTTCAAATTTGTGGTTAAACGCGTTCGTTTTATTTTTGAATACTTTTCATTTCGGTGAGCGAATTCTCTCGCAATGAGAGAAATGCGACATAACATTGCTAATACTGAGCCAGAAAGTAAGGGAACAGACCCAGTTGTTCTGAAAATTTTCAGAATCAGTCAACAAAAAGAGTCCAGGATGAAAAAAGGAGTCCTATTCCAATCTTAATATTTTCCTTTCTTTTTCAAAGTAACACTGTTATTTATTACCGATATAATTGTAATTCAAATTTAGGTAAAACCAAATTCTTTCGAATTCAACGAAATAGGATAAGCAATTTTAAATTATAGCTAAAACGTTCTACATTTTTAAAAGGAGTTCGAATTCACTGGGTTTCAAAAAGATGAGTCCGGAGTTCAAAAAGGAGTCAAAATGACTCTCAAGCGTCCAGAAGATAACGCTGAATAGGCCTCCAATTAAAATATTTTTCAATGCCACACTTACGTGTGCAAAAAAAATATTTTGACACACGTTTTGTCCCATAATTGTGTTTTATTATTATTTTTGACGAACACGGTTCTGGTCTGCTAAATTGGCTCTTCAGTACCTTTAAGGCATCAGTGCCCTTTAAAAAATAAAAATTCTAGTCCAATAATGCGACTAGCTTTCGATACACATTTTGACATGAGCAATGTCTGTCTGCTCAGTATTTGTAATTAAATGTTCATGTTTCAATGGCCAATTAGACCTAAAAGCAGCAAAAAAAAACTGTTTATAACAAAAGTGATATTCTTTTGCTTGATGGATTCATATCGAGGTCATATAAAAAAAAGTCTGTCTGTTTGGATATGGATTTGAACGCGTGTCATGTTAAAAATACCCTCCCAATCCATATGGATTTTTTCACAGTTTTATAGGGCTTAACATAGATCGGGATTTAGTCATTATTTCGCGGCAACCGAAAAACTCAATATTATTATTGTTATTAACTAGCTGACCAGGCGAAAATTCGTTAAATAATATAATTTTAAAAATTCTAAAAAATTCTTCGTTGTATTTGAAGTCCCCGTTTTTTTATCCAGTGCTGTTCCCCATACGAACTTTCATGGACATTTCATCCCCTAAAAGTTTTGTTTTGGCAGAAAAAGCAGCGAATGTCCTTCCTTGGACCAATACCAATCCATCAATCCCAAAATCGTGACAATCGTTCTATTCGCTTTCGAGTTATGAGTACACAAACGGACGTCACTCTTTTTTACCCGACTGGTTATATATAGAAGAAGATTGTATTAGTACGACATACATACTTAAGTGTTCTTCAATTTCATTTACGAAACATACATCTTTTCACAAGCAGAGCATTTAAAAAAATAAGGAAACCGACAGAAGAATGGATTCCACTCTTACAACCTTTATGATTCCCCAAAATAAAATTCACAGTACCGATTGGTTGTGCAAAGCTAGACCTGGAGTCCTTTACACATACATTTATGGGCATAAACCACGAAATGCCATCACTCAATACTTATTGACCAGTCCTTGCGCGTCTACAAATTTTACCTAGAAATTCACTTTCAAACGACGCACTTCAATCCCCTTCAAAATATCCGTGGAATTTAATGGCCATAACTTAATTTGCCTGACTTCCAGAAGTCTGCATGTGCTTCAAACTTTTCACGAAATGCAAATGAATATTATAATTATTATTGATTGTGCTCACTCCATAGACTTTGAGGCACGTTGCCATCGCCATATTAATCAAATTGTTGTTCTGAGAAATTCTGGCAGCCGAATATTTTTGCAAAGTCGAAAGAAAATTGTCTTATTTTGATTGTACATAATCAAAATTTCATAATCTGCGTTTGTGTTTGCTTCGCATCCGAAGATGTTGGCATATGTCGTCGCCCGCCGACAATTTTGTTTTGCCGACCGCCGCAGGGCTGATTCTTGTTGTTAAACAAAAAATTTAATTTCCGTGACATGAAGGACAGGAACAAATTTAAAAGAGGTCTACCTTTTGTTGTCTAGCACAAACATTCACTTCAATTAGACCAGTCCTATGCCTACAGTATGAACAAACATTAAACTACCTAACAACGAATTTCTTATTTTTGTCGACAGTCAGTGCGTGAATTGCTGAAGGGGTGGCTTTGAAAGCGACTTAGAACAAACACAATTTCAGCAATCAGATATGATGTGAAAAAAATCCAATGGCGGTAGGTATGCAACTGTCAACAGTTACAGTCAAAGGAACCAGGGGTTATGTAACAACTTGTTGCTTAAAAAACATTTGCAGTCATCCTGGGCAAAGTTCGAAAGGTTTTTATCATTTCCTCATCCTGAAAATTTCTCAACAAAACTGCCCTCCAATTGACTGCACATTTTCGATGGTTGATGAGCATATCGACAGTGGCACGACTTGAGCGAGGTGATTCGAATTCCGTGTCGAACGGAAAAGCAATAACCTTAATGGCCACCTCGTAACAAGCAGCTTAATCAGACACATCTAACATGCATTGGATACGATCTAATAATTTTTTAACAGCTCCGCATTCCATTAGACAAAGACCAACTTCATACAGTTCAGGAATTGATCAGAATTCGCCTCCCCTCGCGCATTCATACGGGGAAAACACACTTTAATTTCGGATTAGTGTCTGTTATTGTTATACCATTCGAGTTGGCCGCAAGCCATTTATTTATAATTACGAGATATTGTGCACATTCCAAGCTTGTGTGCCTTCCATGGCAGATGGCAAAACAATCGCACAAATCTTGTGCAACTAAGAAAAAGTGAAAGACGCTGATTTTTTTTTTCAACTAGCAAAAAACCAGTAAAAACAAAACAAAAAAAAAAACAACCAACAGAAACAAAAAGATGAACAGCAGAGGGAGACCTCTGACAATTATTTACCATTATGTGGCAACTGGCAACTAGCAACTATCTGCAGCAACTGATCTGAAGTTGTTGAATTCCGACATAATTTTTTTTTTTTGGTTTCTACATTTCGCGAAATGCACAAACACATGCCATTACCCAATGTGACGCCATTTATAATCGTAAAACAAGTTAAATGGTTAATTATGTCAGTATCCGATTTGCTGGTTATCGGGAATCTTGTCCGGGTTGAAGGTTGGTTGGGTGGACTGTTTTGATGCAACTGCGGCGTGGTGCTTTCGGTGAACTTGTGTAAGACATATATCTCTTTCTCGCACACATGCCGCAGTGAACTTTGTCGTCACCTAAGGATACAAAGACCCCTATTCTGAAGAAGGAATAACTTCAACTTTAGCTAAACAAAAAATAGTGCTGTGGTATTTACTTGCACGATAAAGCCCGCATCATATCAATTTATGTTTCAAGAGCGAGCGAAAGATCAAGCGAACTACGCTGAAAATTTCAAGATGTTGGCATTTCCAAATTGACGGACGAGCTGGCGGAGGGTGTTTATGGCGGAAATAGAGACTACGTATATATAACAACAGGTGAAGAGGGCAAAGTAGTTTTGAGAAAATTATGCTCGTAGGTTAAGTTTTTTTTTAAATGGTTAGCCGGGAAAAGTTTGAGGAATCCGGTGGAGGAGCCTTTGTGTCGGTAGCGAATTTCGTGGAATTTATATGAGTAACTAACCCCAACGACTCGGGCGAGCTGAGCTTCAGAAGATATTTTGCTTCACAGAAGCAACTCGCAGCTTGAAGATATCTTTTTTCGAATAAAGTCTGTCCTTAGAACTCCGAGATGTATACATTTTAACGAGTTTTTTTCTTAGAGCTTTCTTTTCGAATTGGCTGAAGTTTTTCCAGTACAGTAAAACCCGCTTAAGAGAAACAGCAAAATGTCACAGTCTTTATTTCCGCTTAAGTGGAAAAAGAATTCACTTAAGCGGAGTCCGGATAACTGAAAACAAAATGGCACCTAAGCGGGCTTAAAAATTCCATTAAGCGTAAATTTAAAGTTAGAAAAATTTGTATTTATCTTTTGGAGTGGCCTGGAAAATAAAGGCTTGTGACGTATCAGAAACTCAAAAGTAATTTTCGAGAAAAAAGAAGAAAAGCGTTCAGAAATTTTGTTGTTCTGTTCGATTCAACATTTTTATCATTTAAAAGAGTTTTTTTCAATAAAATATAACTGAAAATATGTTTCAGGTATCCGGGTTTTTCACTTCAGCGAGTTTCGCTTAAGCGGAGTGTGTTATATGTAATTGGTCGACAAATACTCGGGTATGAAAAAAGTGTTTCAGTTAAGTGGGTTTTACTGTAACAGCTAAATTTGTTTGTACTCTTGTTTGCCATTTCATCATGAGCAGCAAAATTAGGTTCTAAGGTCAAAACTATAGACGATGATCTTGACGAAAATTGGAGAGGCTAACTCAACCCATACACCTTAACCACTAAATCTGCCTAGTTACCAATAAGGGGACCAAAAAGAACTGTAACTGCCAGCATCATGAAGAGTTGGTCATCGATGAAATTCAAGCCATTGAGCTCTGCATACCTTGCCGAGGGGGATAAAACTGTGCCAAACTTGCGATCGGAAGAAGAAAACTCATGGATCCAACCAAGTTTTCTAGTCTGTATAAAAGTTGACTACCAGATTAAGAAGCTCGTCAATTCCCCGTCTCCCGGCAGCCTGCTTAGCTATTGTGTAAGGCTGCCTCTACTGACTCTCCTTGACTCACATGATGTTTGTATTGATGCCAGAGCGTAATCAATACTTTATTCAGAGTTACCGACAACTAAGTTTAAACGCTTAAAGGTCAGATTTTTGGTATAAAACTGTTAAGTAAAATATGAAATGAATATGTTTAGCTAATTTAGCTTTGCAACTCCGTCTTTCAGTGGAATTTATAAAACTTTTTTATATATCGACAAGACTAGAATATTTCTCATTAAAAGGTATGCAGTTTTCACTATTACTTCAAAGAAGTCGGTCGCCTTTTATTTCCAAAGTTTAACAAAAACTGTTTAAACTTCGGTCCTCCGATTGAGAACATGATTCTAACATACGAGTATGTATGTCAAAAGGTAGTCACCATCCATGGAAGCATTGAGGCCATAGCTTATTCAATCTGTGTCCGACTTGAAAGGTTTTTACCTTAATCGAGTTTCAAAGACGGGCTTTTTGAACCAGGACTTTTAGTTTCAACTATGCGGAGCTCTAAGGAAAGTAAGTGCCTTGTTCGATGTCAATGGTTTTACTTAAATTGGTTTATTTCAGTTACGGAAGAAAGTTAATTGACTGCGATTCCAGATATATATCTTCAAAAAAGCTTGTTCTGCCTTCCTCGGCGATGTTTAAAAGTTGGACATATAAATTTTGTTTCCTACCTGCTCACTCGAACCCGCAGAATTTTTCAGAAAAATAAAGGGCTTTTAATGTAGGAAAATTTAGTTTTTGTTTCATAGCAATCTGGCAACTCGTTCTGATTTACGTAAATCTAACAATTTGAGTACCTTAAAAACCAAAACGACCTTTTCCGTTCATGAATATAGTAAAAATAAAGGGTGTCCCATAATTCACGCAAAATGTGATTTTGATAAAAAATACAGATTTTTAATTAGAAAACTTATAATTTTTATCGATTCATAGAGTGTACAGATTGGGGTTATGTATGAAATAGCACATCGGATAAAAAGCCGCCACGGCTTTGCTTTTATTGAAATTTTTGATGACCGTTTCGCATAAATATGGCTGAATTTCATTAGTACACCACCCAATTTCCTCTTTCACGGCGTTGGTGGTCGTAGGCTTGTTTCCATAGACCTTTGACTTCAAAAACCCCAAAGAAAAAAGAAAAATCGCAAGACCTGGATGGCCAATTCTGATCGCAAAATCGGTCGATTACACGATTAGAAAATGACTCATGCAGTAATTGAATTGTTTCTCTGGCTGTATGGCATGTGGACCACACGTTTGTCACCGCCATATCTTGTAATTTAGAAACCAAAAACTGGGTTATTATGTCACGATAACGAATATTATTAATTGTTACTGCCTGACCAGCCGCATTTTCGAGGAAGAATGGGCCCAAAATCCGAGCCAAACACGAGCTGTGAATGCATTTCTTTCTCAACAATTACTCGTGGGTTTTCTGAACCCCAAATGCAACAATTTTGACAAATAACGTAGCCATCAACATGAAAATGAGCTACATCACTGAAGATGTATTTGTACAAAAACCGCTGACTGTAGCTGACAAACCGTCATTATTTTTAAAATATTGCTCAACAACGAAAATGCGTTGTTCTTCCGTATAGCGCTCCATTTTTATTAACCCCGAACTGTCAGCTGTCACATTGTTATCTTTTTCACGTTGGCATCGCTGTACTATTAAATGGCGTAAAATTCAAATTCTTCATGAATTATGGGACACCCTTTATATAATAAAAATAAAGTAATAGTTCTCGAAAGTTCTCCTACATCTATCTAGTACGTTCGAACTCAAAACCATCTTGGAACGCATTTAATTGAGAGTGAGGCGTATTTCCAAAGCGACGACGGTCAGTAGTCTATTCCAATACTCAATATTATGAGTTATGATTATTAAAACGAAAATTAGAAGATACGCTCATCAAACCCATAAAAAACCACGTCCTACTGCTAGTTAAAATTTATCATAACAGCCTCTCCCAAAATTTGACTCTCTAAAACCAACTAACTGCGCTGATTGTTTTCAAGTACAGTGTATGGTTTTCTGCGCGTTCTCGTCCTCACATTTCGCCTACTGCAACTTTATTTCAAACCCAAAAGTACGATTCATTTCTTAAATTCCAGCCATATAAACATCCCCAGTGGTAATCTGTGTTCTTTCACAAGCACGATAACGAAAATAAATCGGGAAAAAAATATCCTACGAAAATAATTCAAAGTCATGCCGCTCATTTATGAAAAACAGGCAGCCCCAAAAGCCGTAAACTCAATTAAACTGTAACGACTTTTACTTTTTCCAACAGAGCCAGTAGAGTATAAGCTACACACGTAGGTACCTCCACCGCACTAGGTAAGGTATTACCTAACATTTTGCAAAAAAGAAAAAGACAAAAAATGTGGGCAGGTATGTGAACGGTGGTATCCACCGTCACCGCCACCGCCAACGACCCACTGTGCAGTGTGCACTGTGCACACTCGTTTCTAATAGGTTATGGCTTTCTCATTACTTCAACTGTATATAATGGTGGTTGCAATTGTATCTCACCGGAGCTGGCTGCTGGATATGGAATGGAATACTTTACGGTACGAGCATGCATATAAGGTCATTGGGTCGGCGCGTTACACTGGCTGATTTTGCAGCAAACGTTTTTGGCGAGTATTTATTCTAAAAAAAAATACATATCTATATCACTATAGGAATAATTTGCTTCTATGAATTTGTTTTGTTCTGGATTCTTCCGCGAAGACTTACTCATATTGGGACTTTTATTTTTTTGAAATTTCGTTCATACCTGAAAAGAAGGAGAAAGAGGAAAATTTAGATATGTGGTAAAAATTTCAATAATAAACGAAAACGAAAATAATTATCATGAAAAACAAAACTCTGTATGTGGTGCGGTGTTTTTTATTTTTATTTTCTAAAAGTACCAAGCCCAACCCACGACACTGTGGACAAACCGCATGCTGTTGTCGTATTTTGTTGTGAGATATTTCATGAAATGTATTTATAGAAAAAGACCGGTGAAACTTTCTTCATAGAAACAGAAAATTGAATTTCATTTAAATAGAACAAAGCGGTTCGGCTGCGCTTTATGGTCTCGCCTTTCTTTGCAGGTCTTCGCTGCACGAAAATTAAAATGAAACGAAGAAGTTGTAAATTTCGATAATTTACTTTTCCCATTCTCAGAAGGCTGTGTGCGCTTTTATAGGGCAAGGGTACCTAAATCATCGCTCGTGCTATTAGCTATTAGTGGATTATGGCTTCGAATAAATTTCGGTTATTAGTTTCGAAGAGAGTTTTCCATTTTATCGACTTTTGTCGTTTATTTGGGAGTGCGTTGGTGTTACACTGCGTCCCAGTTGCAGGGTGTTTACTTTTCCATTGGGCAGTTTACGTTGGAGTGGATGGGGTACGCAGTGTAGTTTACTAAAACGTGAGGTCGTCAATTTGCGACTTGTAATCATTTTAGAATATTTAAAGGGTCGTCAAACTTTAAAAGCATCACAAATTGTCCTTGAAAGTATTTTACTCGCTCGGGGGGAACTCAACTGATTTGATTTTCAAAACAGTTTAGATATGTACCTACACTAACAAAGAAAAACAGAATTCTGGGCCCATGTTCTGCAACTCATTCGATAAATTTTCGCATCGAAACTTTGAAACATTTTGCGTTTTGATAAATATATCGATGTGATAATTACAGAACATGAACACTGATTCATAAAATGCACATTTTTGTTTTGTTGTGATATTTTTAACAAACAAAAATCCAAAAAAATTGTTCTTCTGAACAAGTGATAAGTTCATATGATTGTTTAGATCAAATTGCAAGTGTTTAAAGATTGCAATCATAAAATTGACTATCTACTTACGACATTCTGTGTAGCAAACGTGACATAGACCAAACAAAGAAACAAGTCGAAAGCATTTTATCTATTTTTGTTCATACAACGTGTTGGGTGAGTAATTTGCTGAACACATCCAGTTCCACAATCCACATTGTCACACCTACAGTCCACAACAAGATGGTCGTCTTTTTGTATTCTTTTTCTTTTGGTTGTTGGACCTTTCTCTCATTTAACGCTCTTTAAATAAATTATTTCCCCTTTAAATCGAACGGACTCGTTTCAATTTCGAGAACAACTCGTCAAAAAAAAAACACTGGGACACATTACTTACTTACTTCGAATCCGTTCAGGCGATCAACATTTTTGCAGCAGAATTTTTTTCGTCTCGGAATCAGCAGAGTTTCAAGATATATTTTTTTAAATGTTTTTAAATTACTCCCAGCTTTTAAGATTATCAAATATGATCACTTTATAACCCAAGCACATTAATGCATTTTCTATATTTGTTGTTGTCAAATTAAAAGCATTAGAAGTCCGTGCTGATAGTTCTCGAAATAACTTTTTCAACTCCGAGTTTTATATTTAAATGTCAAAAGTTGAGAGTTTACTTTAATTCAAACTGATTCCTTAAATGTCAAAATATTTTTTTATTTTTTGTAATCCTACGTATAAAATGTTATAGTATACGTATACTTAACAATTTATTTCAATTAAGACATTTCGCATTAAAATTTATAGAAATGTATGCATTTCAGAAAAATCTTTCGCATAGGTAACTCTGACTTACTCTTGAAGATGTCTGAGTTTCAGTAAAAAAAACCTGCTTTCGGTACTGAACTTGTAAGTTGCTGCTGCAGTAAATAAAAGACTTAACGAATGACGGACCAACAATTGAAAGGTGAGAACGTGTTTTGGGATATATTTCCTTCCAAATTCACCCCCGTATTAATAAATACTGCGTTAAAATTAGCAACTCGAAAGCACAGCAGTTAAGTCAAATTAATATTCCTATGCTAATTGTACAAATGTTAATTAACATGGAGGTCAATGTTTAGGTTACTGAAAAAATACATTGTATATCTAACAACAATTTAATGTCCGCATCAAAATAGTGAAACTGTTAAAACTCAAAGTTTCATCACTTGCGTTCCATTGTAATGAAAAATCTCAGACAATTCTGTCATCAAACAAAAATGCTACCGCCAAAGGTCTATTCAAAAAATTATGACCACAATCTGTCTTTGTGTTTATTTATGTTTTATTTATTTATTTGTCACTGTCACTTTTGAAGACCATGGGGTTCAACTGTTGAACGAGTGAATTTTGTTTTGCCGTTTGTGGTAGCCTTTGATTTGTAAACGTCAAATGGGCGTTCTGCCAGGAACACAGGTAAATGTGGGTTACATAGGTATAACGTACATTGTTTGAAGCTGACAAAATGTTGCAAAATATTCATTAGTAGATGTCGCCCGTCTAACATGAACCAAGTAGGAACATACGACCGATTTTCTTGTAAAAATAGATTCGAGTTCGTTAAACAGAATGAAAGGTGTTTGCCAAAATTAAACATTTTGCTCAATGAAAAAGGAATTTTTGTTTAAGTCGCTGACGTCTTGATTTGTCTTTGTTTTTTTTTTTTTTTCTTATTTCAAGAAAATGATTAATTTGACTGATGGAAAGTCACACATATGCACTCACGACTCTCGTGTGATTTTAATCTACCCAAAGTGTGTTTGAATAGGACTTTTAAAATTTTGGAACAAAATTCAACTAAATTGGTCAAGGTAATTGAATTTCATACCGTACTTGGTTTATCAACTGTTTATATCTAACTTTCACCTGTTGTGAATTTTCGCCAGCGGCTGTCCAACGGTTGATGCGGTTATCTCACCAAAATAATCATCATTGGTTGGTTTATGTAATTTTGTTATGTTTTCTTTGCACTTGTGGGGACAAAAGAGTGTTGCATGCGATTAGTTGACAGTAAATATGAAAAAAAAAAAACATGCCAGTAATGAGTGTTGGGAAAGAAAGGTGTCTCCTTTCATTTATCCAGATGGTGTTGATCTGGAGTTAACTAACAGTTATTGGGTAGTTGACCATGTACCCTAGTTGAACAAGTTCTGTACACTTCCTTCTTCAGGGCACTTTTAATGAGGCTTGGTTTTTTTATAATGAATAAGAGGTGTATAGCTTGAGCTGGTTTTTAAGCTGGCACTAAATTCAAACTCAATTTGCCTTCTGTTCTTTGTTTTGTTTTGTAAATGCGATAAGCCAACGTTCGGTTGACAGTGAATTCGAATTTAGCCCACTTTCTGCCGTTTAGTCCTCGAATTTTCACTCCACATTTATGCGAGAGTGTATTAATTTGAATAACTTATGAACTTATTTTTGAGAAATGCAGGTCATAATAGTGAAAACTGCATCAAAATCCGGTTCCAGAGATTAACGCATTCATACTCGGTAGACGCATCAAAAGGTAAGCGCCACCTATTGGATTCCGATCAGTTCACTTTCCAAAGACTGCCGGCATAAATAAGAACAAACTGTCTTTAGAGCACTTTTTGAGTCTCGAGGCTACATACGAACTCTGCTTTTATTTAAATACAGATTGAAAATTTTACAGGAAACTGCCCAATGCGGCTACATTTTTACCTTTATTTAGCGCGTTTAAACAGCTGTAAAATTGTGCAGAATGTATGCGACTGTAGAGCTCTTAACAACTTCATTTAGGAGATTTTTGGTAGCAATCCTTGAAGAACCAGGAGATTTGGACAGCGTATAGCTTAAAAGACTCATAGAGTTCATAAGTTATGTCAATCTGAGTGTTTCTAGAATTAAAGAGACGAGTTTTTTGTTCCGGTCCGGTCTGTAGCTAACAACATCCAAGTCGACTGAAGTTCATTCTAATTGTGCTCGGCACCAAAGCCGAGGTCTTCCTCTACTCTGTCCTAGAGTTGTAGGACTGCTGGCACTGGGCCCTTCGCTGTATCTCGTTCCGAAAGTGCAATTTTTTGGCCCCCCTATTACAAGAATTACAAAAGTGTAATTGACATTATTTAATATTATTTTTTTCTCATTTCGAAAGTGTAACAGAGTACCTACTTAAAAGCGGAACGGAAAGCAATTTCGAAAGGGATTGACTTTTGACAATTTGTTGACCAATCCGATGTATAGTTCGTCAGAGAATCGTCCCATCAAAGGCCCGTCGACTGCAACGGGTGCCAGTATTTTGCGAATAGTCTTTATTTTGAAGCGACCGAGGATACCCTTATCTGCTTTAAATAAAGTTCAAGCTTCTTAAAGCAGTTCTGGGATGATCAGGCTCTTATACAAAATATCCTTAGTTGAATTTCAAAATTATGGGATGCCGATGGCGATGCTCCGAAAAGATTGGTATCGATAAGAATTATAAAAATAAAAACACCCGACGTATTTGATTTCCTGCAATTTTAGTGCTTTACAAAGAGGGGTATATCTTACCTACCTCGTTGAGGGTTAGTGAAAGAAAGAACGGAATAGAGCTTACTACTCAATTGTATTGAACTCAGGTCCAAAGAAACAAAGAGAGTTAGTTTTTGTCGAGATGTTACTGTCAGAATTTATAACAGAGACAAACAAAGACACTAACAGTCTCAAAGCTGTAACTGGACGGTTGTGACGTTCTGTCCGACTACTCGTCGATGTTGGGTGTCCCTTCTTATATATTTGTGTTCATCCTGGTCACCCATCATACCCGTTCGACTCTTATTTAAGTTTTTGCCTGTCTGATCAACAGGTAATCAATGCGCCTACAGTTTTCCAATTTCCCATACCCTTCGCACACTGTAGCAATGCGTTTTCTTTAGAGTGGGGCAATTGACTTTTGTTGAGAAAACAGTTTAAAAACTTAGTTGTAACGAACATCAAATTCGAATGGAATCATCGCCTTCTGTCAACAAAGCAGCTTCAATTACTCCTGTTTTTGACACGAATGCAATTTTATTGCATGCTCATGGCGCGACTATTTTCTACTCATCTCGTTTTCATACACAACAGCGCTATAGTGTTTCTTAGCTAAAGTGACAACGGAATTACGTAATTCTTTAAATTTAACGAAAACATTCGAAAATAGATAGTCCGATGTTCCCGTTTTAGCGTAAGCTTACCCTAAACCAAAAATATCGACCGATTTCTATTTTTTTCTACATCCCCATCTGTCATTGTTTGGTTTTTGTCGTGCTTACACTTTCGTCCGTACATGCAATTTGCACTGCACAATTTTGTTTTGAGTTTCTTCTCGAGTCCCCCGAGGTGATGACATTTAAAATTGCATTGCAAACAAATATCAAAAGCTCGAGATCTAATAAAAATAGTTAAAGATACTCGAACCGAAATACCGTCTGTGTCTCTTTCAATTGGATATTTGTTTACGCTCGTTTATGCAATCTCTCGCGAAAGCGTCCTCTTTGCGCTCACAGCAGACATACCTAGTGATAAATTAAATATGCACGCGGTAATTTTTTTTCGCCAATGTTTCGCAATCTGTAACAAATTTCGCAAAGAAGTGCGTTCTGAGTGAGTCTTGTAGACAAATGATCTACCTATAAATTCCTCTGTCTTTTGAAGAAAATTGTTTATTGCCTTGAAGTGGCATTGACAAAACTTAAAAATTAATTCTTAATCAATCAGAAGCCACTGTATGTGTGTGTGCGCATATAAATTGATTTAAGGCGACTTTATTGGACTACATGAAGTCACTATCAATATTTATTATCAGCCAGAATGTGCGCCTTTAGGGATAGACGAAAGTTCGAGAAGTACCTGCGTAAACAAAATATCCACTGATTGATTGATGTGAATTGATAGTAAGCAATTTATTTTTATTTATTTTTCCACCCCATGCTGAGGTTTGGGTATAGAATACTTGTAGTTTTGTGATGTCTGCTTTTCTATAGAGCAAATTAAATTGCCCCTAAAATACGTATTTGATTCTCGGTTAAATGCTACCGCGCGAACTTGGTATTAATATTTTAATTATGGGCAATAATAATGAATGGAATTAAATAAAATCTCCCCATCTAATGAATAAATTTTGCGGGAAATTTCAGCGTATTTCAATTTGCATTATTTTCTGCTGAGATTGGAATTTTATTGCATTAGCTATAATCTGTTGGAGTTGTACTTTTTTAAAACAATTATCAGCAATTAGTTATTTTATTTGTGCTCATGAAATCTGGTTTGCATAAAGTTTGAGCTGCATGCACAAATTTTGATTTGAAGAGGCACATTTCGACAGGGTAACGTCGATTGTGCAGTCGTTGTCGGATTGGAAATAGTTGGTTATTCAAATTGCATTTATCAGCCTCAAATAGGCGTACAATTATTTAAATGTAGTCGTGTCCTTAGCAGGACTCTAAAATATTTGAATCTATAGAAACTTATAGATATTTTCCGGGAAAGGAACAAATTAAAGCGATTACCAGTGTTAAATGAGTTGCATAAGATTGCCTTAATAATTGAGGGATTTTTTTTAAAAAAAGAAAAACACATTTTGCTTACATAACATGGGTACGTAAGTCATCCACCTGTCTCTTATCAATTTGGGAAGTACAGAGAACGAAGTGTGTTTAAATAATTTGTGAGTTAAATTTTGTGGACATCTCTGCATCATTCATAAACAAGTCCGTATGCTAGGTTTAGCCCTTTTGAATAGTATTGCTAAGACATCTTTTGTCAATCACTATGTGAGAAAGGATGTGCCTTAGTTTTACTAGTTGTCTGCCTAATAATCAAAGATTAAGAATGTTAAGCTAACAGATTCCATACTATGAATGAAGATCGCCTCACGAAGTCCTTTTTCTTACCTTGAAGCTTCCTAATAATCATTTTTAAGCTTTACACCATTTTGTAGGTCACAATGGGTAATTTTATGTGGAAAATTTTGCCATTGTGAGTTCGTAAAATTTAGCCTGGACACTTGGCATGATTATTAGTATCGCGCCTTGTAGATAGTCAATTGCTGGGATTTACTCCTGGCTGTATTTGTATTCTACCTAAATGAGACGTGACTTTATTGGCGGGGGCAACTGGTCTGCCCTGATGGAAAATTGTTTGCACAGTCAATGAAACAGCGAAACCTGTCCTCTTTCAGTAAATTTTAAACACTAATACCTTGTGAATAATTCGGTCAATTCCGACGTAAACAACACTAAATGTTGATACGTTGTGCCTTATCTTATGTCTGAAAAATCCACACGTTTTGGGTGAGTGGATTTATTTATTTTATTTAAAAACATAATTTACATTTTTTTTTTAAATGTTCTACTACTGCAACTAGTGTCCAAAGTAAAGTTCATGAAAGCTTTCGTTCCCATAATGGTGACATTTTTAAAAGCATTTTCTTGGGGACCGTTTTAAGTCGCTGCTAGAACTGTGCAAGAAACCCTAAAGTATGACAAGCTAGGACTTTCTTTTCAGCGTGAGACACTTCATTGATGACAAAGGTGGGGCTTCTGAAGTCAGTGGAAGTCATTTACTAGATGAAAAATTCACTTTAACAAAACAACGATAAGTTGATCTAATCACTGAAAACGTCATTCCATATGTCCCAAAAGCAAGTAAAAAAAAAATTCACCCGAATGATTGTAGAAGCTATGAAAAGTATTAACGCCCCCAAAATTAGGGCGTGGCTATAAACTTTGAAAGAAATAACATTTTGGAGCTATACTTGTTTATGTTTTCAGGCAAATTATGGGCAAACCTGAGAAGATTTATAAATAGAGTTAAAATCTTATTTGTCAAAATTACTAGCCCAGATAGCTTTAAATGGGAAGTTGGCTCTTTTTACGCACTTAAAGCCTTTTTGAGGACAAGTGAAATAGTTTTTCTAAAAACTCAGACACAGCCAAGTTTGAAAGTGAATAACATAGACCTACAAGCTATAAAACCATTTAAAGACTTTTTGTGTTTGTCGTTACTTTTCGAATGCGAATAAAAATAACTTATATCCTTTTTTGATCATGCTTATTTTTTGATCATGTTTATTTTGAGATTCGAACGAATAGTCAATTCTAATGAACGTCTCTATTCGTTCGAATGAACTTTGTGTATTTTGAGATTCGAATGAATAATATTCAATTCCGAAAATCTAAAAAAATGAATTCAAATGAATTTAGCTTTCGAAATCAGCTGTTTCACATTTTTATTTTATATAGAGTGAACATACTTTTGGGTTCTTATGGAGGCTCTTTTTTCATTGTTTTATTAAAACTATACATATATTTAAAATACTAACTACTTACTGAGAAATATATGCTAAGATCTACAAAAATGTTAAGTAGCAGTCTTGTCTCAAATGGAACCAGGTGTAACAATATTTAATGTTATTTTGACACTCTAAAGTCTGAAATTTAAATACGAGCTTATCTAAAATAGGTTTTAAAATTTCGTTATTAAATTGCGAATCCATATTGTTCAAGTAAAGGATGCGAAAAAGAAGGTATATGTTATATTGAACCTCAAGTTTTTGCTGTTATTTATTTAACTCAATTTTGTTCACACTACCTTTCAAGTATGATTACTGTTCAAATCAAAACAAATTTTTTCTTGATGTAGTGGTTTTTCTGTATACAATCGGTGAAAAATAACAACAGACATGGCGATTGTTTTGTTTAGGGATGAAAAAAGAGAAAACTCCATACAGGATGCCTCAAATCCATTTCCGAAAAAAATCCCTTACGAAAATGTGGAAAAACAACAACTATGACTGTTTAGCGTTAGGAAAATACAGACGAATAAAAAATGACATTTGTAGCGATTAGAAAGTCAAAATACACTCAATATTCGAATGAAAAGTGAACTTTCGATTGATAGAATGAACTTTCTATCTGTTCGAGTGTCAAAATATAGATTCATTAAATTCGACACCCTTTCGAAAGAAAGCGAATCTCAAAATAAGCATGGATTAGAACTAACTTTCCTTTGCACGAGACGCAGTGTGGTTCTTGTTGAACACTACGATTCAGTTAAACAAGAGTGCGTAATAAGCAAGGAACTAGTAACTTAAAAATTCATTAGAAAGCTTTCTGATTTGACATTTGACAGCCCTCTTGTCAGCCTTGAAGGGGCAGCAACATCGAAACTAAGAAACCAGAACATGTCCAATCTCAATAGTTCAAGGCAAGTTTTGGAAAACTAAGCGTCCATTGCATTCTAATGAATAATTGGCAAAACTGCTCCTGAATTCAATTTAATCGCAAAAGAGCAGGTGGTACGCGTCTCTTATGACACCCAATGATACCGAAGTCTTTCAAGTTGCACTGCCACTGAATAAAGGGTCACAAGAAAACACTAAATTTTATAGTCATTCGTCGGCGGACAAACAAACTCAGGTGACCCAAGACTTGCCCAAGCCACTGCTTCCCTATATCGAATATTTCCCAATCCAAAATTCATGCACAAAAGCATATGCCATCAAAACGGCTGCAACACTGTAACACTTCTTGCATTATCGGTTCGGTTCGGTTGGGTTTTCATTCCACTGACTGGTTTCCTCTATAGCAATTAACGAACGCGCAACACGAGGAGAGTCACAAAGATTAATTCCGTCGGCTCTTAACTGGGTCGACCTCAGGTGCTTGTGATACCAGTTCGATGTAATTGTGTATATGGATTACAATGGAGCATTTTATTTATTTATGAGCTGCTATTGGTTTTTATTTCAGTTGCTTTGCGGCAAAGGTGCCTGTTACCACCCAGCGATTGCGCGAATAAATCAAATTTCAAAATAACTACTTTTGGTTACCTCCTTACTATTTACATGGGCACTGATGGGTAGGGTAGGTGATATCATTGATGCAGCCGCAAGCGGTTTCAAACCGAACAGGTAGAAACAATGGGAGAATGGCTTCCAAAGGTTAATAACTCTGCAACAACAAACTTCAATCTGAATTGGCGATAAGTGGTGTATGCCACATGCCAGTAAGAGTAAATAAAATATCCAACTGTTCATTTGCCGAGATATATATTTATCTTGCAGTTTTTTTTTAGTTTTTTTTTTTGATTTCATTTTCGTTTTCTCATTCGGTTTCATTCAAATAGGTTAAGCGGGCTCGAGCAAGAGGTTGATGACTTCTTGCCAATAAGCTCGAAACTGTTTCACTTTTCATTTCAATTTACTAATGGGAAACGTTTTATGCGTGCTTCTTATGTATGTGGTTTGTGGGGTTACATGTTCGCTGAGTGAACAGTATTTTTAATATTTTTAATTGCGGTTTTCTTGTAAGTCTGCAATGTTGCATTTAAATTTAGGTGTTGCTGCTGAAATGGGTCTTTTGTGCAAGATCGATGGACTATCTATATATCACAGGACTTGGCTGTAGTCCCCGCTGATGGAAAAAGAAGACAAAAATCGAAAAGTAAGATTGACCCTTTTAGAAATGTTTGAATTCGTGTATATTCTGACCGAGTTTCAAGTCTTTTAAAACCAAAATTAAGTGTTTCCCTATGAAGCTCTTTATTTATAACGTCAGAAAAATACATGCAGATTGGGTGGTTAATTTTTTAATTGATGCCTTAGCAAATCCAAGTCCAAATAGTAAAACTGTTTCTCGAACGTCAGGATTTCACTCTTCTCCAAGAGTGCTGGATCGTAGGCATAGAACTAACATTTTTCGTCAGCCAATTGGGAAAGTAGGGAGTACCATCGTTTTGCTACTAAATTGCTTGACATTTTCCGTTGGGGTTCAAAGCATAGAATCAGCCACATCTAGCGTTGTCGCTCAAACATTTCAAAAAGGGGAATAAAAAGGGGTCCGAGCCAAAAAAAAATATATATATAAAATACTAATATATAGCAAAAACATTTATTTATATCAAAAACAAACGAATTTTTTTATTACAAAAAAACTTTTTTAATTTGTTTGCATTCTTTTCCGTTTAATAATGAAAAAAATCTTAGTTGAACTAAAAAAGGGGCCATTTTGATCATTTTAAAAAAAAGAGTTGCCCACGGGTCTTTAGGCTTAAAAAGGAGCCATTTGGTCCCCAAATGAGGCCAAACGGCAACGCTCACATCAACTTTTTCGACAAGGACAGATTGGACGCCATATCTTATGTAATGTGACCTATCATAAGCTAAATAAACTTTGATTTTCGTTGAAACCGTTGACAGTGTTACAAATTTAGAAAAGCTACATTTATTTCTGGAAACATTGAAACGTCGGTGATCAATCGCAAGACGTCCTCCGCGCTACCAGATACTATAAATCTTTTAAGTGTCCAGGCTAAATCTGTCTAACCACAACTGGCGAAATTTCCATATAAAATTGCATATTGTGACCTACAAAATATGTATGGCGAAGGTTAAAGATGAAATTATTTTGCGAAAAATTGTCAGATTCTGCACAACGGGAGATGCGACGTATTTTATGGGTATGGACGGAGTTATTGGAACCAGTGGTTGCAACTTGACAAATTTACAACCTTTGATGCGCATTGGGTAGAACACATGATAGTTTTGTGAGTATTCACTTTTGGCAGCCCGATCGCGACACAGCGCAAGCAATCCCATTCCAGTATATCCCTAAGTAACAGTTTAGACACATATCGGTAACAGTTACTAGTTTTACTATTACCGTGGTAATATTGTTTCTTAGTGGTTAGTGTGTTGGAATGCTAACCGAGGGGTCCCTGGTTCGAGTCCCGAAAAAAACTCAAAATCCTAACTTAAGGTTTTTTCCACTGTTCCTCTCGCGAACGTCTGACAAACATCCGAGAGTATAACTGTCGTGAAAGAGCTAAATCGTAAATCCCTTCCACTCGTGCCAAAAGTAAAAGAAACTCACAAAAGACGAATTGTTGTGAGAAGTTAGGCCTAGGGTCCCTGTGGAGCTGTTGCGCCAACTGTTTTTTTTTTGTATGCTCTCTAACAAACCATCTATCACTGTTGGAGTTTCTTTGGAACACAGGCTGTTAAGTCCATCAGCTGAAGCAATGTTGGACATGAGTTTAGTATTGCTATATATACCTACATAAAGGAGGAGTAGATAGGTGGCAACTCAAACATTTCTGTACTCTTTCCATAACGCAGGGTCATCAAGTATAGTAAGAACATCCTCACCCGTGGCTTTGGTTGCCTCAGAACTAAGCCTTGGTCTGTATTCTGAAAGGCGAAAATGTGAAACGTTTTCGTTTGCACGAATGATTTACTTCTGTAACTGTAGAGAAAATCATTCGCGTCCACGAAAACGTTTCAACTTTTCGCATTACAGAATCTGACTCCTGACTTTCCTGTATTTAGTTCGTTATTTCCACATCAAAGTGTAATTAAAAAAACGCTTAGTTCCGCATAAAACGCAGCTGGCTTCAAATTTTATTTCGACCTCATTATAGATGAAAAACAATTTACATCCGAATGGCTCCAGTTAATTGGACTTGTAATCAGAAATCAAATCAACACCTCTTCCCTGGAAGCACCCCCACCGCGCCGGTTCCTCTAACCTCACTTGTAGTTCCAGGTGATTTTCAAATTCCCCAACCCAGAGGCTTATATACTTATTTAAGTCGGTAAGCCTATCAAATATAAATTGCTACTAAGTATTGTCGCCCCCGCACGCAACCTAATCCCCATCATGTCAGAAAGAGAAACCCATTTCAAATGGATCTAAGGATTGTACTCATGGCCGGGTTGTTTCCAAAAATATTATTTAACGAAAGGAACACATCAAATCCTACAGAAAATTTTTACACCCCCGTACAGCAAAGTTTTTTATTGTGACATCGAAATCTAAGGGAGTATCGTGTTTCACAGAAAGCTTGAATAAATTATAGGTACACCTCTGGCCCGTCACAAGTGAGCGTTATGTTACAACATACCCACTTTAAAATTCCCATCGATACACATAAGACCAAAAGAAGAACAAGAAAAGACTCATTAGTGCAACAAAGTCTGAAACCAGATATGTGTCCATTTGGCGTACATCTGCAAAGACACACACACATTGGAAGTGAACCCAATACCCTAGTTCGGGGAACACAGTGTTTGGCTCATGGAATCATCAACTCTGTCACATTAATACACGTTGAATGACACTTGCAATCGATTTATTGATTTTGCCTTCTCCATACTTACGATTAGTGTTGATTTCAAGGTATAACTACGTGCATTGTTCTAGTATACATTATGCTACATTGAGTTCCCAGAGGTAGATGCAATTAAATTTCTTAGAAAGTATCTTTGACGTTTGAATTTTTTTGTGTCTTTCGCCATCTAATCCGGTTTAATGATTTTAATCCTTCGCGCAAAAGGTTATCTAAACCTTTCGGATGGGGGCGCGAACCGGATAGCACTGAACTTAGGAGCAACAAATTAAATTAGTTGAACCCGAGCGAACCTAATCCAATACAAAAGTTTCAAAATAGACAAATACTCAAACAAAAAAGTAAGCATTGGAAAAAAAGTTAAACGCGCAGTCTGTGGACTGTATTGATTGGTTCAATTTCGTAGCCAACTGTATAAACATCCGATACACCTTCTGCCGATAAATGGGTTCTCGAATTTCTTTTAATTTCAAATGACAATAGTTCGAGAGTAGTTCAGGTGGTGTTTTACTTAAGTGCGGTTGCATAAGCGCGAGGTGTTTATTGAAGACAATTCTGATATCGCAAGTGTTTGCAGTGACACGGCAACAACGAAGTTAAAAAAGAAATCGCCACTGATGATCAATATTGTAGAAACGTTCTGCTCATAGTCTGACAAGTTAGCAATATTCGTTTGACATCTAACCTACGGAGAACTGACGCGGCGTCTATTTGACTTGAGCGAGAGAATGGCTAATGACAATCCGCATCAATGTCTGCAATACGCTTACAATCCACTGAGGGAAATATCGATCTTATAAGGCATTCTTAAAAAAAAGGTCATTCCATGCTCTAAAGTCTAAAGACAGTTTTAAGGGCTTTATTTGCTGACAGAAAAGGTATGGCGGACAGCTTCAGTAATGCGATTGGCGAGTACAGCCTATACGACAACACGAATGGAAACGGACTTTGACTGCTGCGAGGCGATTAGCACACGATCGAATTACCTCAATAGTCATACGGCAACATGGCGCTCACCAGCTGTCAAACAATATCGAACATGTTGAGATTGTGATTGCCGTATGACAGTCCTGCACTTATCTGGAAGTCCGAGTACACCCGAATGACTGATCCCACTCAACATCGGGTACTAATAAAACCTCCTACAAAAGCGAGTGGGAATTATATGACGAATTATAATCGACTACTTCAAAATAAATGAACTAAATTCAGATTTAGTTTCCAGAATCTTAAAAGGATTGGAAATTCATGAACTGTCGACCATCCGTGGGTCGTCTGTGCTCCTAGTTCTTTACCAAGAGTTTCGGAATAGGGGGCGTGGCAGCTCCCGTAAACCAAACACATTTATGACGCCAAACTTGGCACAGAAAAAGGAACGAATACGCCTTTCGTGTTTGCACCTATAGTCACAAAATTTAATACGTAGATATATTGAAGGTGTGAAGAACTCTGGGATTGAGAAAAGGGGCGTGGCACTTAGCATTCAAAGCGCTATTTCTCTGCACTCATGAGAGATACAGTAGTAAAACTTGGAACATTGATGTGTTTTACTTCCACAAGGCTTCCCCCAAAATATGGGCGAGGTTGGACAAAAGGGCAAGGGCTTCTCAGCTCTTTATGTTTATGTTACCTTAGGCCAATTTTTTCACCACTTGCTAAAACAATCAAAAACTGATAAATCAATCTTATACGTGCCTGGAAAAGGAATAGAAACTTCGTATAAAGTCACACTTTCCACTCCTTTATCCATAAACAATAAAAACATACACACAAAACTAAATCACGAAACTAATATACAAAAGCAGCGTGAAGCCATCAAGTGGCTCCTTGTTCCTAATAAGGAAACGATTGACTGATTTCAAAAGCCGATTAAGTAACCGTGTAATCAAGTACCGCATTTAAGAGGTATTACACACGCTATATTTGAACGAGACGACAGTCGGCGTCGCCGAACCGATGGTGTGAAAATTATTCATGGCTTCGTGTGGCATGTTGATAAATATCCAGATTTGATAAAAAGCCTTAAAAACTATGCAAATTGGCAATTGTTTCGCATAGAGGCATCGCACTGTAATTTCAAAGAACCATTTGCTAGAAGATTCGAATGGAGGCGAACTTGGGAAAGGAATATCACGACCAGAATGTGACAAATGTCGGACGAAGAAACTCTTACATTTTGACAGAACGACGTTATGAAAGCAAGCAAATTGTTTGGTGGGTTATTCCGGGCTTAAGCTGTAATGGGATCCACAAAACGGAAGTAGTTTTCGCGTTTTAAAAAAAAGAAAACGAAAAAAGTGAAAAGCGAAAGCGAAAACTCACATCATTCAAAACCTTTCGTTTTCTTCTTCTATTTCGTTGACATTTAAGAACCAGTGTAATAATACTTACGTACTTTTACGCACACTTAAAAGTTGAACAACAACTGAATGCATGTTTTTACTTCACTTATTACGTTTCTGGTTGGCGTAAACGAAAATTCTTTTCGTTTTCAGACCTGCATGAAGTTAAATGTTCGCGTAAGCAAACACGATTGAGTATTTCCATTTTATTTTCCACAGGTCCACATTTGACAATATTTTTTCACTTAATTAAATAGCACCGCCCTAACATTTTCCGGATAAGGCTAAAATACTCTGAGTACTTCGCTGATTTCAAGACAACCTTTTACTCAATCATTTGAGAAACCATGGGGTTTAAAAAAAAAATACTAAGAGTTCTAGAAAAATCAACCACTGTAATGGTCTGGGATGGATGCATTCTGTCCAACTGGTTCTAATCAAAATCGAAGAAATACTTGAGAGCAGTCTTCTGATTCCTGTATTTGCGGAGGAATATTTTTCGAAATGTAGCTTAGAAGCCTCTTGCTCTATGTCGTAATGTCTGCAGTGATCTTAGGTATACTTTATTCCCGCACATAGAATTTGCAACTTATCATCGGCAGATCTGAAATTGCGATAGTGAAATGGAAAGTCTGTCAAAAATTAACCTGCCAAAACGAGGAAATTTCATTCTTCCGGACAGCTTTCATTATTAAAAACCACTTTTATATTAGAAGTTGAAATTGTGAAAATAGCTTCGAGAACGAAGTCTAAAATTATTGCATCAGTCATAAGGTTTGTCCTGGTATTTTATGCCTAGGGAGGAGGTCGAAAAATCTTGAAAACACCTCCCGAGGTTAAATAGGCTATGAGCACTCTCATCGCAATCGACGATATTTCAACTGCACGATGCTCTTGGAGTCTAAGCTTTCTACTATAGCCGCATATATGTTTAAGCTTCGTCTATATTTCTCATGCTTTGAAAAAAAGTGTACCAAAAGCAAGTCTTCCGCGTAGAATAACTATATGCATCCTAAAACAAGAGTTCGTTCATTCGTTGACAAATATACAAGTCGTGGACATCAGACTCACCTGAAAGACGTATTCGTAAATGAAACAAATGTAAGGCAGTGCAGAAGCTGTTCCAACCCGAGGGATTCGTTTGCGAGTCTTTCAAAAGTCAACGTCTACAAATTCAAGCAACATTTTGTAAAATATCATACTTTCCATGAACTACTTCCTTTTGTTGACAAAAGTCAGTTGCTAAATCTGCTATTAAAAAAAAATCACCAGAAGAACTTAAAAAATTAAATAAATAGGTCCGTAGGGACCCCAGGCTTAGCTTCTCACAACCATTCGTCTTTTGTGAGTTTCATTTATTTTTGGGACGAATGGAAGGGATCTACAATTTTATGCCGATTCCAAACGGCTAATTGAGAAGTTCTTTCAGACAGTTACACTCTCGGATGTTTGTCAGACGTTCGCGAGAGGTGGCGTAGTGGAAAAACGCCAAAAGATGTAATTTTCACGGGAATCGAACCACTAAATTAATAATAAATAAAATTAACTTGTCAATTCTAAAATTTCCTAGAGCTCCTATAAAGGTCCAATCTGAACCATCACTGAATGCCTAAGCCTTTCTTTTAAAATACCTATATTTCCATCCAAAGTGTCATTTTCCCAATAAAAGTCCTGGGCAATATGTCAACCTGTTTCAACATCAGCTTTCAAGTCGAACTTGTCATCTAGTGCTCAACGTGCTGAATATAAATTAAACTTAGTGTTTTTTTTTTTACGTCACTCCAGACACTCGATAATAAGCGTCAAATAACCCTACCTCCGATCAATATCAGTTAAAATAATTCATCGAAAAACAAGCGCCAACTGCCTACACATTTTAAAAACAAATTTAAATCTATTACACAAAACTAAACTATCTGTAAAATGTGACTTTCAATTTTTGGTATAATTAAATGTCAAAATTAGTAACATCCGTTGCTAATTTAACCAGGCGTATATCTTTTGGTTAATCTCCTCTTAATATCTTTAATTACATTTCATAATAATAAATTCTGTACAATAATGATGTGCGATGATATACGCATTGAAGAAAACAGCCTTTTTACGCAGCTGACTTAAATCCCACAATAATAAATTAATTTAAAGAACTGCACCAGTCATGTGCTTCGAATGAAAAGAATAAAGAAATAGAAATAAAAACAAAAATAAAAAACCGAGCTCTTGAATCATCTGTGTGCTCAACAACAAATTATTTTATAATTCCATGGGATGTGGCAGTGACTGCACACACCCATACACACAGAAAGTGGGAGATCATGAATTTTTGCTGCCAACGATGATTCCCTATTCAAATCATTATAAATAACACTATTACTCATATCAATTAAATGAAGAGTACACGACGTACTCGTATCTAGATATTTTTTTGGTGATGTACAATTATTGTTCGGTTGTGGTGGACTCTCTATGGGGCAGAAAAAAAAAACGACAGCAAATTCTAAATCTATTGTCATTGTGCTGAGTGGTGTGTGTTGTGCGCCAATGATTCGCACTGCAGAAATGTATCATTAAAAAACTACACTTAATTGGCGATTTTTGATCGTGTAGTCTTTAGTGGGCAAGCAATTGCGTTTTCTGTTGCTCGAACGGGAAGTTGTCTATTGGATAGAAATAAATAGTTATTCATAGCATTTCAATGAAAACTAACAATTTTTACTTTATTTATTTCACAATTCAATATCGAAACTCGTTATAGTACATCATCCAAGAATTGAGCGATAGCTGTAATTGTTTCGAGCTGAACAATGTTGGCGGGTAAATGTATTTATTTACATAATTACGAGCAGCACACGAGTGAATGTGTACAAATTGTGCGGAGCTAACAAGTATTCTTAATCATAATCACTCGTTTTTGGAGCCAAGGTCAAAATGTTTGGACGATGCTGGTATTAGAATGAAAGTGCTACTTTACAATTATAATTGAATCGAACTGATTTTGTGGGCTCAACCGCGTGTCAAAATTTGACATAAGTCCACTTAACTTCAGTTAAATGCTTGATGTAGACTCCACCTGACTCCTATTGTGGTCACGACATACTAATTTAACGTAATAGCACCCTTGCTTAAGCTGGATTAATGCTGTCATTACGGGTTCCCATTCATTGTCCAACTTAAATGTTGCAAACTCACAATGGAGATATCTCAAATATAAATTTATTTATTATTTATTTAAATTAGCTATTAAGACATGAAATAAATTTAAAGAAGTTGGCTTAAGTCGGATTACAATAAACTCTACGATTATTATCTGAAATTTGTTAAATGAAATCTGTTTCGCGACATTGTATATTATATTAAAAGTTGGGACTCAAAAGAAAGTTGGCTTAAGCTGGATTATGCTATCCTACTGATTACGATTTTTGTTTTAGTGTCACTACGTTAATATTATTCCACCCAAAGCTAGCTTTTGTGACCCAAAACAGATTCAAAGTTAAAATTCGCAATTATGCCCTCTTAAGCTGGATTACTGCCAGGAAAATCGGTTAATGCTTCTCCTTTTGGCGACTTGTAGGAACTGACAACGACCACAGTAAATTGCAGATGAATATTGAAAGTGGTTACTATGTAGCACCTATAGTGTTGGCAAAGCATTGGTATAATTTTCCCAATAGGTTTATTTAGAAAAAAAAAGAAAACAACTAGAAAGAAAGACAACCATTGTCAAACTGTATTTCTTCTCGCACATTTAAATAGAATATTTGTTTTTTAAACGAGGAAAGGGGTTCGATTTATTTTGGGGCTACAGACTTTACAATCTAGTTAGTTTCAACGGAAATATTTTTTTTTTTGTAAAGATTGCAGCATTTTTGTAATAGACCTCAATTAGATGATAATCGTAAAAGACTTCATTTCTTTAGGAAGTCTTTTAAAATTTCGCTTTCAAAAATTCGATAGACCTGTTTTATAAAATATTTTAACAACAAGAAGAGAGAAAGTACTAGATTCTCGAAAAAAAAGTAACAGATTTAGAAATTCGCGAACAATGTAAGAATTGAACACAATTGACAAAAAGATATTTTTAAGAAAAAAATAATTCCACCACAAAGCAACACTAAAAAGCGATAACTTTCAATAAAATTAGTTCCATCCCATCTATAGCACTTGGAATGCAAAATACAAAGATACAAGTGACGTGTTAAAATATTTTATACGTGGATTTCTATTCGAAATGTGCTTATTCGTTATTGATTGCGATAAATTTATTTAAATTTAAGACAAAATCAGAAAAATTGTTTTCACAGTCTAACCCGTCTTTGTCTTTTTTTTTCTAAAAATATATGGAACATACACTCGAAACTGAAAGGCGAAAAAATCACCCCGACAATTTAGTTTGCTCGGATGATTGCTATCGGAGAAAACAGCAACAAAAAACAACATATTAACACGTTTAACCGTTTGATTGGAATGATTTCAAGTTTGTTTTTGTTCTTTATTGCACAAATACTCGTAAGTTCTATGTAGATTTTTGGTAAGTCTTTGTTGAATGTGCTTATTGTCTGGAATCGCACTAGCAATTGGATAAATCGGTCTCGCGATTTGTTCCAGATGTCAGTGGAGTAGCGGACGTTGCGCCCCCTTTTCTGCTTCTAGAATCTGGTAGCCCCACAGCGATCAATAAATTATCTTGTTTACTTTATATATTGTTAAGAAGACCAACAAGTTGTTCGAAAAATACTTCAGTTGTTTTGAATTATATCGCTGATTCCACTTTAGAGTTTTTAAAGTGATTGTTTGACCAGCTAATGTCTGACTGCTGCTGCTTATGATGGCGGACCAAATGAACTTTTCAATAAAGAAAAAGTGTGCGATAACTCTAAGCAGTTAACCTTTCATGAGGTTATCGTCGATGCATTCAGACATTCAGAATAAGGAAATTAGTATAGGTACATTTATGTCACAGTTACGAGTTTACCACTCATTACTGACTTTAAAATTTGTGAGGCGATGTGGATAACTTGTCATATCTCGCTGACATTGACACATGACACAGTCGTTTTGGTTTTGGGGTAAACTCTTGCTGCAAGCACGACTCGGTAAGAGAGGTTTAAAATTAAGTTCAGAAAATATGTAGATTATTTTGTAGTTTCTTAAAGTTGTCTCGACACGCTTTACTAAAATTTAACCGACTTAGAAAATCCTAAGTTGAAAAGTAAACCTTTTAGTTTAATTAAACAAATTAAAATCAATCAGCTCAAGGCTAAAAACGAAGGCTTAACATTATTTAAAAGCAAATTGGAGTTAAAAAGGAATGTCAAACTAAATATGTTTGGGTAAGGTGTATAAGCTTTTTAAAAAGGGTTTCTGGCTTATCCATCAATCAATACCAATTTTTGTTTTTCAGTTTAGAATCACACGTAAAAAAAAAATCAGATGTAACATTGGTATGTATATTCAACATGTAAATTGGTTACAGCGCTATTCTCTTAAAAGGATTGGGGGAGGGATCCAGTCCTATTTTTCTTATATAAAATAAAAATATGCAGCACAAACTCATCTGGTGATACCTGACACAAGCTTGCAATGGAAGAAGGTTCATCTCAGGGAAATGTGATGGATTAAGAAATTCTAGGTCTTGGAGAGGTAATTCTGTCTGTAGAATACATTTTGTACTAGGCGATATGGTCATATAGGTTAAAAAAATGCACAGCGCTTTCCGACAAATTTAGTTACTATATAACTGTTTTAATGTGCAATTGTACTTCTGAGCTATATTGGCATCTAGGGTCTAGGTAGGTGACAAAGTCAAGAAATCCCCAAAAGGGCTCAAAGTAAGACTCCGCAACTATGTAAACTCAAAAGTAGTTTAATGATTAACGATAATTTTTTTAGCAGTATTATAAATGAATAGATTTCTGATTAGCGCCCATTGGAAGGATGACTTTTTGAATATTTAAGCGGACTGTACTGCGAATGTCTTTCACCACATCGTGGGTGGGCTCCTCCGTCGACGAATCACTACATCTTTCTAGACTCACCGGGCCTTACCAATAAACATTCTCAGTATCGACTCTAAAATTCACAGTGGGCTATATTTTCCAAACAAATTTCGTAATTGTGAGCTTTCTTAAATTTAAAGTTGAGACTAAAATTTAGCTATTAGCGTCTCCGGGTGTTTCTGGTCCCAATCTATAGCAAGGGATTAAAATAAGGCACAATAAATTGTTTAAAGCTAGTGAACAATATTTCTTATCACTTTTTCCATTTTCAATCCACTCGAACTCAAATTTATAAAGCAACTGGTTGTACTTTCTGAATGCGTCACAAATTCAGTGACAGAGTTGCTACACATTTTACCAGAGTGAGGTTCATTCAAAATGTATACTCACCAAAAAAAAAATTTTCAAATTTATTTTGGGTCTACTAAAAGTACTTGGATCCAACTATTCAAATTTGGGAGCAACTTTTACGCAAGAGATTTAAAAATCTTAAGAGTAATAGAACATAATTTTCCAAATCGATATTTTTAAGCAAAAATTGCTAAATCTCTCCATTTCTGTTTAAAAATTTTAGTAAAACAATATTTTACTGCGTAAAACGCTGAAAAACTTTGACGAACCTATCATAAATTTGGTGGGTAGTCTGCCTTGAAAAATATTATAACAAATGATGTCCATTGTTTAACCTTTTGAATGATTAATGCGTGTCGAAGATGCTGGTTATAAGCTTTTCTCTACAAAATGTCCGTTCACTTACTTGGGGCCAACGCGTACGAAAGTTTCTCAAATGACCCCACAAAACACCGCAGGAAGTCCCTCCCGTTTCCACATGATGCCACCTCAGCAGAAGTGAGCACACGAAATGAACAAACTTCACCATATTCGAAGTAGTTCTTCGGCCAAAGTGTAGAAACGTCAAGTTTTCAACGAAGGGTGATAAAGTTTAAATTGCGCCTCCACCAGATTGCCACATTCCGAAACGAGGAAACTTCGCAACTGGAATTAATATGCAGCAGCACTACTCAAAGTGGCATTTTTTTCATTATTTTTAGAAAAAAATTACAACCAACAAAACCCTGCTAGTTGAAATAAGCCAGTTAAAGTATATAACTCGAAGCCACAAAATGTTGCCCCAACCCCTTGAGTATCGCCAACATATGTTTCAAAAATGAACACGATTTTCCCACCCCCATAATGCTCACAACACAGATACCCAACCCACAGCATTGGGCTGGGTATCTGTGCTACTGTGGTAATTCGAAAGATATTTTATCTATCAACCAAAAATATTCACCTTTTCATTGTAGGATTCGATCCAGTTTTCCGATTTCATAAGAACGCTGTTTTGTTTATCACGTTTCACAAAGGGACAAGAAATGACAATTTCTTTTCAAAACTATTCCACTAGTTTGCACTCGATTACAAAAATAATACTCTACTGCGTGCCGGTGTTATTCGATTGAATTCGAATGTGTGCAACTGTTTCCCAGAAGAATGACGACTGGCAAATGGCTCCTGCTGATAGGGGGGTTGGGGGCGGTGAGGTTGCTTGATAAAAATGACGACGAAGACGACGACCACAACGACGACACAAATTAAAAATGTCTTTTTCGCACTTTTCACACAAGAACAAATACACTCCAAGGGCTATCTTCGCAATTGTATTACAGTGAACATTGGAAAACGTGAACCCCCCAAAACGTGAACTACCCCAAAACGTGAACACTGTATTTTTTACATTGACTGCTCTAAAACGTGAACAAATCTAAAAGCTTTAAAACGTGAACAGAAATTTTTTCAACATTTCTACATAAAAATGCACTGAATTATTTAATTCGGGGAATCCCATAATATTGACAATGCGTAGTATGTATGTATTTGGTGCCACACGTGCGTGTGCGTATTGCATAGCTATCATCCCTCATTTGGTTGCTGTTTTTTGCTTGCATCAACGTCTTATTTTCTGTTTAAAAACTTACTTAGTCGCCTAAGAGAAAATGCAGTTGTTCAAATTTTGGGAAAAATACAACAGAAAAAAATTACAGATTTTTTTTGTTAAATAAACCTTTTATGTATTTTTAAAACGTTCAAATGTAAAAAAAATCCAATAAATTTTGTTAATGAGCCGTACCAGTATGTGTAAATATGTAAAAAATATTCATAAATCTATACTTATACAAGCAAAAAGAAGATAAAATGGAAGAAAATGTGTTTTATTTTAAGAGCAGAATCATAAAATGTTACATTCCAAAACATGAACAATCTCGAAAACATGAACACCCTCAGTTTTAATTAGTTCACGTTTTCCAATGTTCACTGTAATAACTTCACTGGCAAAATGCACTTTTCAGATCACAATATGGTTAACACTCCTGCTGCACGAACCATACCCAACATCTGTACCTATATAGCATTCAAGGTGCTTGTAGAATATTGTAGATACTTTGTCCTTCTGATTGCGTCGTTTGGCACTCGGAATTGATTTTGCTTACAGAGTCACTTGTACGAGTTCCCTAAAGGAATACCTGACAACAAATCTACGTGCGAGTGTATGTCTTCTAGATAGTACGCATATTTGTCATAGGTATAACGTAATTATACGTATGATATTCGGATATTCTGATATTCGTGCGAAATAGTCAATATAGTTGGGGTTTCTCTTTATACTCGGCTTTCTTAAAATAGCCCACCGCACAGCGACTGGTATTGGTATAGAGGAATGAACAGCAAAACTCACAACTGCCGATTCAATTCGATTTCTTTTATTTCTTTGCAAAATACCTTCGTGTATGACCCCGTATCACGTCACTAGAATGTACACCTCGTTTGATGTATGTAAATGCTTGGGTTTGTATCTTAAGTCAATTTTTTTTACTGCATAAAAAACTGTGGCGATGCGGTTTTTTGTCAGACAACACTTCTTTCCGATTGTTTCGAGAAAATTCTATTCTACGCCTGAATGTCTGTATCTATGTGATTTCTTCTCACACGGACTAGAACAGAAGCACAAAGTCAACAAAAAAAAAACAAAAACTAAGTAAAAAAATCAACCAAAAATATAAAATTCGACTGAGAACAGAATGTCGAACAGAAAAATTGAATCAAAGTGTTTTACTGTATAGGCACACGAACGATCAGTTAACTATATTTGATTTGTATCTTCTGCAGCTACTCATGAAACTTCACTTTCGTACGCGGTCACACTCACTGAACGACTGGTTGCTTGCCAGTTTCATTATTTCATTAATTGAGTGAAGGAAGAGTGAAAACGAACATTTTTGTTCCCCGACTGTTTCTCTGTTGTATATTGTATTTGTATATACAACGCTTTTGGATTGTGGGGGGCTATTCACACACATACACACACAGTCAGACAGCTTCTATGCTAGAGAAAAACTTGTTACTGTTTAGGAGGGGGCCCGGCCCATCACTGGTACTCTACTCGCTCGTACTAGATGTGAGTGGCTTTTCGGTAGCAGTGCTCCTAAATTGACATTTCCCCAACTTTGGTCTACTGAACGACTTCTGTTGTGTTCGGCTTGGCGTTGGCATTTACCAAACACGACGGGGCTATAAAAAGTGCTTGCGAGCTTTTGTTTTTATGCCGAAGCATCGAAGGGGAAAACCTGCATACTTGTTAGTTGTTACTTGTTTTGTTAGAATGCCGAAGCCGATGCCGAAAGCCGAATGCCCCCATCTCTGAGTTCTCTCTCGAAGTGGATTTTTTTTTAATGGTGTATGCGACGATTTCCTCTGAATATGGCGAGTGAATGTAATTGCAGTGAGATCGAGATGTAGCTGAATTTAAGCTTCGATGCGGATTTGGTTAAATAACCACCCTCGGAGGGTCTATTTTGGTTGTTCGCCCACCTGTCGTGGGAAGCTTTATCTATTGCGTCACTGTTTTCTGTGTGTGTGTTTTTTTTCCAACCTACCCTCGCCTTTCAAAAGCACTTTACGACTTTGTGCCATCAAGAAGATTCTAGCTCTTAGAGACCGTCAAGAGCTTTTGGGGGGAAACTCAATATTTCGTTTTTACTATACCTACCACTACCAAGAGTACCAAGTGCGCCTATAGTCTGTAAAGTGAGGAGCTTTGAATGGCATTCGGTTGTGGTACTATATACACACCCGGTCACCTAAAAGTGGTGTATCGGCCTGGTTATGGTTATATATGGCATATGGAGAGAATGGCAAAGTGGTTTGGTTCATTGAGTTTTACTTTCAACAATTGGTTTGGTAAAGGTTTTTGTTTTTTATATTTTTAGCTATTCTTGAAGAAAATATATATAAATAAAACCAGCTGTCCAATGTTTGGAGCAGTTTACTCAACGGACGGCCTATTAAAAACAAAAAACAAAAAACAAAAGGTAAATGGCGCAACTTGTGTGTTGTGTCTGCTAAGGCTCCTTAGTTCAGTTGGCATCTTTGTTTTATTAACGACCTTCAGCGTCACAATACTGCATTCACCACCTTCGCGCACTGGAATGGAAGTGCTTTGTAGTTAAATGGCGAAAAGGACATAAAACAAAGGAAGACAAGCGTTTGGAAATTTCATCCATGCATCGCAGGTGCACTAAATATGTGAAAGAAAAATGGCAACGAGAGTACAACGTATGTCGCGTTTGGGAATCGCAACCACTGTAGTCATGAAGAGATCGTAAATCTATCATAAGTGCCTCCCTTTAGAGGCAAAACCCTAGCAGCAGCAGATTTGTTACACTGAAAGCCGGCGGCCATTTTGACTTATGAATGGCAATAGGTCCTGGCAAACTAATTGCAGGGATTACAGAAATAACACCTCTTATTTGTTACTCAAATAAAAAACAAAAAAAAGCTCGTCGAACATGTTTCCCTCAAAAGGTGAGAAATAGAGGTATCAGTATTGCCCTGTGACTGAATCAACTTAGGATAGGTTTCTTTTCCTTTCCCTTCTCTTTGCCTTCAAAACAAATGCTAAAGGTTATTGGGGTGGCTGTTGCTAGTGACAGCGACTGGGGTTTCAGTATTGTCGCTTCAGACAAGTAGTGGTAGATTTGGAACTGCTATGCATTTCCTATTCAAAATAGTCAGTCAGAACAAAAAGATCCACATCCACATGAATGGCAGCAAATAATTTCTGATCTTCTGAATGAATGGATTGCGATAGACATTTAACTTGAAAATATAAAGAGACAAAATAGGAGCGAGATTTTATAATCAATTCTGATGTAACGATGGTAGGGGAGCCCAAAAAAGTGGGTCTCGCAGTTTAGTCTATCTGTCCAACAGTCTGCGTGCTATTGAGGCTAAACTGCTATAGATGGATTTGTGTCAAACGTCGTATTTGGAATTTTAAATACATATCTAATAAACATTTTTTTCAAAGCCCCTCTAACGATTTAAGCCAACATTATTTTTTGTGTTAAGGTCTAAATGGTTGGGTTTTTTTTCTTTTAAAATGCCAATACCAGTCTTGCCAAAATCGGAAAATGATTGATCCGAATTGGATATTATTGTAATTTGAGCCACAGACCTGCGCGTCATGAACCCTACTTCAAATCATATTGGGAACCTTATCTCAGCATTAAAAATCTATTACCCACTCAATCAGAAATATCTCGTGAAAGATCAATTACACTTTCGCTCAAAAATCTTGTAAGATGTAAGAATTGTACCTAAGCATAACGTCTGTATTTAATAATACCTTATAACGTTCTTTAATTTATTTTTGAATGGCTCAATCAGGCATAAAAATTGGTAATTTGTACCTAATACAAGATTTATTCAGAACACGGTGACAGCACTAAATAAATAAAAAAAAAACTTTTAAAACAATCATTTTCCTATTTTGAGATTCGAACGTATAGACAATTCTTACGAATATCTCTATTCGTTCGAATGAACTTTGTGTATTTCGATCGAATAATATTCACTATCGAGAATGTCAAAAAATTAATCCAAATGAATTTAGCTTTCGAAATCAGCTGTTTCACATTTTTATTTTTCATAGAGTGAATATACTTTTGTTTTTTTTTATGGAGGCTCTTTTTTCATTGTTTTATTAAAACTATACATATATTTAAATAATAACTACTTACTGAGAAATATATGCTAAGATCTACAAAAATGTTTAGTAGCAGTCTTATCTCAAGTTGTAACAATATTTAATGTTATTTTGACACTCTAAAGTCTGAAATTTAAATATGAGCTTATCTAAAATAGGTTTTAAAATTTCGTTATTAAATTGCGAACCCATATTGTTCAAGTAAAGAATGCGAAAAAGAAGGTATATGTTATATTGAACCTCAAGTTTTTGCTGTTATTTATTTAACCCAATTTTGTTCAGACTACCTTTCAAGTATGATTACTGTTCAAATCAAAACAAATTTTTTCTTGATGTAGTGGTTTTTCTGTATACAATCGGTGAAAAATAACAACAGACATGGCGATTGTTTTGTTTAGGGATGAAAAAAGAGAAAACTCCATACAGGATGCCTCAAATCCATTTCCGAAAAAAATCCCTTACGAAAATGTGGAAAAACAACAATTATCACTGTTTAGCGTTAGGAAAATACAGACGAATAACAAACTACATTTGTTGCGAACGATTAGAAAGTCAAAATACACTCAACATTCGAATGAAAAATGAACTTTCGATTGATAGAATGAACTTTCTATCTGTTCGAATGTCAAAACACAGATTCTTCAAATTCGAAACACTTTCGAAAGAAAACGGATCTCAAAATAAGCATGAATAATGTACAACTTGCTTAAAACTTTCAAACAAAATAGGGGGGAACTATTGAATTTCCTAAAATATACTTAAACAAATTTGGATTTGTACTGTCATTTCAAATAAATATGGTTTAGCCAGACGTAAACTTTATTTTTATATTTTATTGGGTATCGCATTTAAGCCGACTTAAAAAAGTTAAATAAACGAAAAACAAACTTGCAATGAATGTCAATTGGTCGGATAATCATTTTGCACATTCTAAAGGACTATTCACATGAGCGCGATCAAATCAATTTAACTGTATTTATAAATTAAAAATTGCTACTTTTTCAACCACAAAAGCATTATATTTATTTACTCTAACATCGAATCTAAAAAGGCTCAATTGATTTAAATAGCGTAATTTGCAACTACAGCAATTTTCCCGCGAATTGAAAATTATTGCCGCGGACTGTCACACTTTATTCACAATCCACAAAATACAGTCGCGATCCACAAACTCGCGAATGAAAAATTCATTCGAACTCAAACTTTAAAAAGAAACTGAATAGCGGGTATCTGTGACCAAAAAAAAGTTCTCATGTAAATGAAATGTCAGAAACTAAGAATATTCGCTTGTCCACAGTTCGCAATGCGCTTTCATATGAATAGTCCTTGACCTAAGGTGTTGGCTATATTGAAACAATAGATCTGTTAGTGTACTTTCCCGAGCCAGCAGCAAGCACTAAAAATCTGTCAAACACAAATAATTGAGCGAAACACGTTCTGAGAGCGGAAAATATGCCCCAAAGTAGGTGTATAGAACAGACTTCGAGCTACTTTGAGCCACTTACACCTTTGACATCTACTTGTGTCAAAAAAATTATGGGAACAAAATCAACTGTTTATTTCGCACATTTTTTTCGAGTTTAGTTGACTTTTAAGAAGGGTTTTTAATTAATTTCTGTGCATTTAACATATTTATTAGTACTAGCCAAGAGAGGAACTGCTCGTTACTCGTTTTTTTTTTCTAGTTTTAACTTTTCCTGCCGAGAAGGTGTACGCTTTATAAGATAGTGTCAAAGTCGCAAAAGTCGCAGTGAACTAGGAAACTATATGCAAAAAGTGACTAACTATGTTCCATGCAATTGCTTCGCTTAGAATATTTGATTGTCTTCTCCTATGTTGATATAAGTGGTATAGAATAAGTCACTACAATCTACCGGAAAGAAGCTTGTGTTATCAAACAAGCGTCTACCATTCAAGCAAACGTGCTCAACATATCAAAACTTTGAATCAAAGTTAAATACACTTACTAAGTGCTGCTATCTTATCAGAGATATTAATAATGGTATTATATTGTGAGTGGAAGACACTTCTGATTTCCGGTAACCAATTTACATTTCTTATCTATTTCCGGCGCGAAAAATTCCTCCAAACGAAATCGTCTTCTTGACTTAAACTATATAAACTGGAATTTTAATCAGTTGAATTGAAATGAAGAGAAACTGTCATTTTCACTGAAACATTTTCACTAATTAAGGAGAGCTATACATGAAAGCAAGCCAGCTTAAGCCATTATGCAGATGCAAAAGTTTCAGAAAAAAATTACTTCGACTGTTCGTATTTGGTAGACGCTTTCTGACAGAAAAGTAAGTTATGTACTAAAAAACCGCCATAGAAAGGTAATGGGTGATTTTTTTAGAGTAATATTTTTTGAATTGACAATATTTATCCCAGCTCAGTTTAGTATGTCATTTCAATGTAAACAGATTGTGCACGATAGAATAACAAATTGTTAAAATTGATTTCGAAAATCGAAGTTCAATTCGCGAAACTTTCCGCCCACTTTATGATCGACAAAATCATTTCTCCGAAAAAGTGTTTCAAATGATTACTGATCGAAATTTTTAGTTGTTTCACTCAATAAGCATTAGGTTCATTAATTATTTTCTATCGGCCTTACAAACAACCAAATTTAGACTCGACTTTAGGACAATAGTCGAAATTAAAATAAACTGTGTACCAATAATCAAGTTATCTTCGACTTTAAGATAATCGAGACTGTAACTTTCGATCCGGAGAAAGTCGAGCCTAACCCATTTTTTAAGTTTAAACGTCAGTCTGATGAAAAGTCAATAGGCCGTTTTGAATTAAATAATGAAAGATGAATTGGTAAGTTATTTTAATATATTACAAAATAAACATCTTTTGTTTGTCAAACAAAAAACATTTCATCAACAGTTTTCTTCAATGCTGTTTCTCACTCCATTTTAATGTTATGAATATTTTCAGGTCCGTATGTGCAATGGAATTGTTGCATATTGTTATTGTTATTAATTTGTTTTACTTATGTACATTTCCAACTAAATTACATGTAATCAGTCCTCCTCAATTCTTAATGTTAAACCCTGAATCTTTGCAAAGCCTTCACATCTTATAAGATGTAATCTTACTGTGAAACCATTCTTTGTAATAAATAAATATGAAAAAAAATGTGAAATATGAAATGGAAAGGCAATGCGAGAACTATTATTTGACTGTGTCAAACCATTGGCTGATATCATTGATAGCAAAATTAACAATGCTGCAATGATACAGTCAAAAAACCAAGCATGGGAAACAGTTGCTGTTATATTTCAATCAAAATATTTACAACCAACTGCCAATTTCAGCAAATTATTTAAAAGCTCAGAAAAAAATTATAACGCTTTCGAGTTATACTGTTATAATTTTGCTATAAAGTCAGATGTAGTTAAAGTTCCGATTACTTTGATTGTTGGTACCTAGAAATTAATAGCCGAAACTATAGTTAGTTTCGAAATTAGTTAAACTCGAGTTTACGGTTTGGTTGTTGGTTACATCTCTACACACCACTAATAAAGTAGATACGTTGGATATCTCTAGGCCCTACTTGTTTTGCAGCGGATAAGCGACGAAAATACGTATCGCTGTCAGATTTAATATCCACAACAACGTAAACAGAACAGCGACATCTAGTCAAATTATTTTCCCTAGACAATAGGTTTTCATTTATACTTATTTTATATACCTACTGATTTTTATTTATACCAATTATTCAGCCTTATTGCGAAGATCGTTTGATAGATAGACGTTTGATAGAATTTATCAAATAAAAATCGGTATTGCGAAAATGAATTGATAAAATATTATGCTATTGTGAATGCCTTCAAAATAATTATATTATTGTGAATGGGAATGTGCGTCTGACAGATGTTTTTTTTTTATTTTTTCTGAGGAACGTACAAACAAAATTAGAAAAATTAAAAACAGAATATAAAATGACTTCAACTGAACTATATTTTGATGAAGATGAGGAGTTGGATAATCCTTCTATCCTGATAAAATTGATCACTTATTTTATTCGAAAGTCACATTTTTTAGTTATTTCTTTAGGTAGCACAAACTCATCAACTGCAAATTTACGATTAAAAGAAAAATTGACAGCTGACAACAAAATCGATGAAAATTGTTGTTCGCAATACCGATTTTTTTCATTCACCATAGATTTAAGAAAAAAAACTCACAATGTAACAACAATATTGACAGTTTACTGTCAAAATACCATTTAACAAAATTGATTGATAAATTTCAATTATTAATTGATAGTTGATCTTCGCAATCAGGGTGATTATCTAAGGTTCAAACCACTTTTTAATATCTTTCGAAAAGATTGCCCTTTTTTGTTTAGTTTGCTATGGAAGTTAAAATTTGGCTGCTGCATCCTTCACTCTTAGCCGCCGTTAAACATTAGGCCATTTTTGTCAATGCGTCAAGTTGGCTTCATAAACTAAGGAAACCCTTGCATTGTCGGCCGTCGAAGCCTACAGTTTGTTATTTATGAGTCGTAAACTGTATTCTCTTCTGTTGCGGAAATTCGATATTTTAGCTGTCAGTTTTTGTAGATTATAATTTCAATTATTCTATGTAGATATCGGAACGAACTGCTCTGTGGGTTTTGTGAATTAAATTAGAAAACTAGCAGCACGAATACCGTTGACAGGAAATTTCTGGAGTTAAAACAAATTTAGTCATTAAAAGACAGAATCCGCCACGATTTTTGTTTTCAAATTCTCTTAACAGCAGCACCAACCAAATACACAACCCAAATCAGTTTGAAAGTTTGTATAACCTACCTTTATTTACCTTTATCGCAAGCAGTCCACACAAACAGCCAACATCGTACACGTAGAGAAAACAAGGACACATCAAACAGGGTTCCATTATGACTGATTGTTTTTTGAGGGTTTTTCTCCAGAAATTTCTATGTTCACAAATATCAAAGGAGAACAATCAGGTTCACACAGAAAACATTGGAATAGGCTTACTCGTGACTTTGAGATTCTCAACTAATTAATATAACTGACACGGACACCTCGTCTCGACCTGTAACGCTGTCGTCTTGTTCGTGGTGTGGGTTCCTTTTCCAATTCCTGTTGTCGTCTTGCCATTAAGATATACGGTTGCTTATTGTATGGCGATAACTGACGCCACATTTGGGCTGCACTTTTTATAGAAATTTTACCACTTTGTGATCGATTGCGAACTTTTCTTACGAATATAAAGAACGGATTTTTCGATTTCTTCCTAGCGACAGAATTCATAGGAAGATGTGTTTGGAAAAATTAAATTTTGACACATAAAGATGAGAATACTGATTTATTTTCAATGTTAGTTTCGAAATTCTGTTGATCGTTTTTTTTTTTTCTGAGCTACAAGTAGACTGACAGTTTTTTGCGAACAGAGTTACCTAGTTCATATTTGTCTGCATTTTGTAGATTTTCAACCTAGCTGCACACTTTTAATAACCAGAAATCGCCAGAAATCTGCGCTTCAGATTTTGTCTGCATTCGCAAAAATATATTTTTTTTCTTTTTAAATAATTATTTCAACGTTTTTTACACACTTGCTTTCGGTGTCAGCTATCATTTGCGTATTCAGCTCCTTTTTAACTTTCTCCATTACGTAGTAAGAGAAAGATATTAGGTCCATTCGCGTACTTTCACGAGCCAAGCGCAAAAAATCTGCGCTATATCGATTGCTTTCGATTCAAACCGCGTACGCGAACGAACCTATTGTATTCGTACAAAATCTCGAACTCGAGATGTTAATCAATTCTGACATTACGATGATAAGCGAACTCAAAAAAGCGGGTCGCAAAATTCTGTCCGTCTGTCTGTCTGTCTGTCTGTCTGTCTGTATGTCCCGAAGCCTACAGCCTTAGCGGCTGAACGGATTTCGTTCAAACTTCCGATTTAAAGTTTGGGGGCTTACAGTTCGGGGCCGTTTCTTTTTTTTGCATGGTAACCATACAAAATTTTCATACCAGTTTGATTTGTTCGAAAACGGTTCTTACGATTTCAACAAAAATTGATATTTAAGCCTAAGTAGGTGAGGTAAACATAACTGCATACCCAGTTTTCCGGTAAAAAAATCGAGTGACGGTACTTTTGATATTTGGACATACATATCTCGAAAACGGTCCATACGATTGTTTTAAAAATTTCTAAGGTAATATGGTCATTTCTAACTTAATGGAAAACTCAGTTTTTCTCTGTATTATCGTAAAATGGAATTTTGAAAAAAGTCATTTTTGAAAAATATAGTTTTCCCTAGTTTACCTCAAAACGGCATGATTTTGACCAAAATGCAAGCATAGAGTAAAATTGATGTTTTCAAAATTATTGCGTCCTTAATTTTCAATACGAATCACTGAAAACGCTCACTTTAAAAACTGCTCATATCTCAAAAACCTCATTTTCGATTTCGATAAAACCCTAAAAACCAAGTAATGCTTACATCCCGAAAAAAAGATTTGCTTGAATGACTTTGAATTTCAGTCAGACTCGTGCGACCCAGTCGTGCACTTTATTTTTATATTAGGCATGTTTTTTTGAGCTTCGTTCTCAGCAGAGCAAAGTAGAGTAAGATTTTCAGCACACAATTACAAAAACTACTATGAGTCTCGTAAGAATGAGATCACAAATCAGACGCCTAAAGTGTCATGGATGTTCTACCCATATTTATAGATACGTAAAACGGAAACAAACACAAGTTCCGGGTCCGGCGAACAGCATCTCTACAATCACTTGAAAACATTTCTATTTCTGATTTAGGACATGTGAAATAAGAATGGTAATTAGTTTCAATAAATTAAACCAACAATTTATCAGTCAGTTATACGAAATAAATAAATAACTGTCCGTTGATCACTTCCGGAAGCCATTTTGTTTTATAGGAAAGCGAAATTTCGTAAGCTATCGCTATAAAAATATCAACATGCATAACTTTCCCATAATTCCTAACACGTAAAAAAGATGGCCGACCAAAAAACGTGTCACGTTTTTTTCTGTGTTAGATAATACCGTCCCTTTCAATCAGACGGCTATTTAGTATTTAGCATCCCTTTAATCTTCCGTGGTAGGAATGTGTGACCGTGTAAATGAAACATTACTTTGCTTTGCTGAGATCAAAGCTTCAAAAAAACAGGCCTATTGTTACTTAAATAAATACAAATTTGTGACGTAAGATTTTCCATGGAAATCCGCATTGCAGATTTTATTTTTGTCATATTTGTAGATTTGTCCAAATTTGTCCAAATATACTGATTGCGAAGTTATGTGTGCACTGACAAAATTTGTTTTCATGTCCAAGGTACTGACTCTGGTATATCCTTACGTCACCAGAAAGGTCTATCCAATTTTGCACGTATTCTGATGGGTCAGTTGAATAGTAGTTAAAAATAAGCAGGCATAGCACTTGTTAGTTCCCCGGCAAGGAGTTTTTACTTGTTCTTAAACAATAGCCGCATCCGCGACGTCTTACTCGCAGACACTGAAATTCGCTCGGATGCGGCTTTAACTTGCCTCTTAAACCCACTTTAAACTTCAACAAAAACGGTTACCACCAGTCCATTCGCAGACATTTTTCTAAATAAGACCTGTGCCCTGACACCTAAAACCGTAAAGTCGGCGTAGATAGAAACGTGCTGCTCGATTGCGATGAAATACAAACTAAATGCTGATCCATATTCCGCTTATTTTTTCTTTTGGGAAGACATATGAGTTCGGTATGCAGCTTCAAAGTGTTTTGCGTGTTTGAAAATCACCTACAAACAGACGAAATTTCCATTTAAGACCTTCCCTGTCGCTTTTTTTCCTGTGCAATTTTAGTAATCTTTTTCAAAAGCAAGCCAGACTTGAATGGATCGGGTGGTTGATCCCACAATACTTGCATAACCACCTCAAAGCCCTACACACAAGGCACTCTTGTTAATCAAGCCCGAAACGCTTTCGTTCGAAGTCGCCTAACAAACGTGTACACGTGACCAGTTTCATCCAATCGGAAGAAAATTTACATCCCGACAACTTCAAAACTGAATGTGCCCACTATCTTACATATGTCCTTCACCGACAAGATAAACGGTGACATTTAATAAGGTTCGTACGTTGGTGGTATACTTTACGTAAGTTTACGAATGTAACCAGCTAAATGTGTGTACCAATACCACAAACTGACTGCCTTCGACCTATTTGTGGAACCAGTTGTCCGATAAGCAGTCGCAAATCTTCTGACATCCATATACTCGTGTGTCGCTGCCAGACCTCGAAGGTCGAAGGAGCTAATAATACAGGACAAGGTTGCCGCATGACAGTGTTAGGTAAGCAACTCACTTATTTGCCCTAGGCAAAGGAGGCAACTCACCTCCTTCGGAGGATAGACATATCAGTCAGTCCTGTCATAGACTTTTGACAGTTTATCGATTGACTATCGGATTTGATTTCTTCGTAAAGTGCAAGTTATGAGCACACAAACATCGATTAGAATAAGGGCAATTTGAGCAATTTGTATGGGAAGGACGGGCCCTGCGCAACTCTTCATATGCCTTTAACCATTCTATCGGAATGGTGTCGCCTTACGAGAAGACTTCAAAAGAATGGAGATAGAAAATACGACTTCAAGAGTTCATGGCCTGAACCAGGTTCTCAGGAACTTTCCGGAAACTATTACCAAAAACAAATTCAAAGCTTGTGTCAGTAAAAGAACGAACCACCAACGAATTATAAAAGGCCTACAAATGGGACACTTCTGTCTCAGCAAAGGTCGGACGAAAGTTCTCTGTATAACCCCAAACACGTCCCGGCTTCCCATTTATAGATTCTCAAATGAAACTGAACCCAAGACTAAACCAAACCAAACCAAACCAAAACCAACCTTTAAAAAGAGAGAAGGACATATGTAAAAAAGAGATCAAAATGAGTTAGAAGGCGATGAGGCCCTGAGAGAGGGTAAAAAGTAAAAACCTCTCAAAAAAAAAAAAAAAACACCATAGCCCCCTCCTCTTACTATTACCATCATTAAGCTGTCACTCTGTGTTCTTCGCGCTCTCAGACCGCAAACAAAATATAATGCATCAACTTATGCGAGTGCAAAATGTGTTGGACCTATCCGTTCCACGACACCCGCCTGTGGCTAGGGCAATCTCTTGAATGTACACATTTGCATTTCCCTAATCTCTTACTTACATCTAAGCCGTCTGAAAACATGAAACACATACCATGTACCGCACAAGATCCCCATCGAGAGTCAAGAATCTGCACCATACGGTTGCATGAACTTTCAAAGTTTAAACGAAATCGAACACTCACTTCTAATCTTTCGACATTTCCACATGCGGCCCATCGACGCCACCATCTCTGCACGACATCATTACATAGTCGCGCACAAGTGCACATATATACTGTGGCCACCATTGCACCATCCACGCCGCAAAAGACAAATAATTAGATACTTCCATCCATATTCGCCTCGAATGCTGTGAGCAAATCGATACACTAACGAATCCACCGAATCGGTATTCCCAATCCCAATTCCAATTCCAATCCCAGTCTCATCACACCGAACGAACAATCGACTCCTCGGCTTGGTGGCTTTTTGTTCCGGCAGGCCAGCAATATACCTTTTCCGTCACTCGCAACCCACTTTATTAGACAAGACGCGCCACCAACAGTCGCTTTTGTAATCGCGTTCTCAAAACAAGCGCGCCAACAACAAAAGCAATAATCATAGTAGCGGTTCTAAAAATAGCCAACATCCGCCCACCGAAATCATGCCGTCAGACGTCATGCCGAGATTCTCTGTATAGAGCTACACGGTTCTGTGTGTAAATGCGGTGGAGATATTTTCGCGTGATGATGGTAGGACATGAACATGATTCGCATCACGAATTGTTCCTTGTATAGCTTAAAGCTTCTGCGTGAGCAGTAAAACAAGAAAAACACAAACTAATTGGAAGCATGTTCTTTTGTTTTAGTTTTCACTGGCCAGGGCTATGAGTCCTATATACTGGCAGCGCCGCCGGAGGTGGCTATCGCTAAGTTTGGCACAAATTTCGTCTCATTTAGCAAATAAATTTCTTATCAATGCCTAATTTTGCGATATGCCATTGGCAGCAGTTTAATGGCGAACATAAGGCCGAGAGTTGCTATTAATAGACGCGGGCAAACAGTGGCAACGGCTGACGACGATGAAAGTTCATAAGATTGACTGTTCCGTGCACATTATGAAAGGGCCAGTGAGTTTACCTCAATTGGATCGGATGGCAATTGTATCTATTAATGAGGACAGATTTAAAAGTGTCGCCATGTTGATTTCTGCAATGACAGATGAGGTGGAGTTTTCGGGAATTTTTGCGGTAGAGTGGGGGTGTCAGTTAATTGGAACACGTCTCTTCTCCAGCATTCGAATGAGAGCTTCTTCATTTTGTCGCTCGGGTGACGCATTCTGTCGTACGTCTCTAATTTTTTGTGGTGCCAAAAACAATCAAATTTACAAGTAGTACAATTTACTTGTAAATTTTGTTGTTTTATTTATTTTTCAAAGTAACCTCTCAGCCATCCATTTGTAAAATTTCTCTGTTGTTGGGTCATATAAATACCGACAGTAGACGCTCGATATAGTGAATCTCGGCAGAGCGAAATATTTCTGCATTGGCACTGCGGCCAGCGCCATTCACCTTTAGCAAGCGGGGAAAAGGAGAACCCTGAATGGGACAAAAATTTAATGAGAGTTATTTAATTTGTGGGATCCTGGCTGCTGCAGGGCTCGTTCCGAGTGCAAATAGTAAAGATACAATGTTATTTCTACAGGCCACAAAACTGTACATTGTATGACAGAATTGACAGAAACATGTGTCGACTCATATGATCCAATCCCTACAAATTGATTCACTTGCTTTGTTTGATTCTTGTTTCTTCGAATGAGAGGCGAAGCAAACTTAGTTTTCTACTTCGGGGAGAGTTTAACTGTCCCAGTTCTTTGCCTGCAAGCGACGTTGCCAGAGAAAATAATTTAATATCGGCATTTTGCCATTGACAAATCTACGAAAAACATTTTTCAGTAACATTTAAGGCGAGGACCCAAAAACAGAAAAATATAAAAAATTTGCATGTAGAGGGGAATGTTCTCTTGAAAATTACAATATTTCTTTTTTCTTTAAATGTCAATTAGCAGACCTATTCGCTTTGCAATAAGCTACATGTGTCTTCACTATCACTGCCATAGCTTATACTATACAAGCATATTTCGTAATATGGACTGCTAGTAGCAGTGATGCCAACAAAGCCATTATTTCAATAATAAGGCTTTCAGGCTTCTTTTGTTTGCAATTTTTTTTTTTTAAATATTTTTCAATTTTTTTTTTTTTTTTGATTCAACTTCTTATTTTTTTAATGTACGATTTGAAGGACGAAAAATATCTGCTGGACTAAAACTATGTTTGTTTTGTTCATTATACTTTGTACCTACCTATTAAGAATTTCTTCTGTGATTCATAATTTTATTTTTTTTTTGGAAATGAAAATTGTTTTTGTTTATACATATTTTTATATTTGTGTTTAATTTTTGATTTATTGTTCCAGTTTACCTAAAAAAATATTTTAGGCATTATTTTATTGAAAAAGGCATCTGTTTTTCTGAAATAAGGCATTTTTCGTCCAAATTGGTTGGCAAGTGGCAACGCTGGCTAGTAGCCAACTTCGCGTTGGTTCCAACATTAGCGCTAGCGCTCTGGGCTAAGAGCGGAATAAAAGGGAAACAAATCTTAAGAAGCAGAAATAAATTAGGTTTTATGAGCTTCATTATTAGTTTCAGGATTTTCAAAATAACTTTTTGAAAATACATTGAAGAAAAGTGTACGTTTCGTCTTATAAGTTGCGTAAGGAAGAAAGTCTATCAGTCAGGAGAATTGTACAATGAGAGTTTACTGCAAGTTACAGGGTGCTTCCACTCGATTCTAATTGGTAATTAATATTGAAATGAATGACATTTTTCCTGAAAATACAAACCCAGCAAACTACTGGAAAAAATGCGTCACTTTGTCACATTGAAACTGTAAGGGAGGAATGAGAAAAATATACAGTCGACTCCACTTACCATCCCTGAAGGGGCCCAATGCAGTGCTACATAATTGAAAACAATAGCTTTTATAATTTTTTCCACATTTGGTCAATATATTTTGAGCTTATTGCAGCCCAGGCTCTGGAAGGAGCAGAAAGATTAATGATAACTCAAAATACCGAGATAAGTGTTGCATAAAAATATAGTTTTAAGCTTCTTTGTATTGAAAAAGATTTATGAATATAATGGTGGGTCGAATCGGAGTAAAACTCAAAATGAAAGAAAATCGGCACCTCCTGTTACACGTCTTTAAAAGTGCGAACTTCTTAAAAACGCGTCTAAATGGGCTTCTAGAGCATACAGCGAACCTCTTTGTCTAAGGGTGTAGACTGTGGTGTTATTTTTAGATCTTTAGACTAACCTTTACATAGTAAGTCGATGATTTTGTCGGCATCGTCATGTAGGAGCAACTCACCTTCACGCCCTTTAAAAAAATATATATATTGGGGCCAATTAAGCAAAACTGTGATTTTGAAACGGAGCTGCTGTTGAGATTACACAAAAAAAAAAAATATAAGGCTGTGACGCTTATTCTTCTCCTAGAAAATTCGAATAATCCTCGCAGAAGCTTCCTGGATATGTTCGGATATTGTTCTTCCAATGCATTTTAGCGAATCGTCCACGATTCTTCCATCAGCATTTATCCCAAAGTCAATCAGTGTCAAGTGACATAAATTTTCTTTCTCAAATGAGCTAGCCGGAGAAAGTAAATTTATTCCAGGGAAACAACTGAAGGCGAATGATATGCGAATTTATAAGTAAGTTGCGCAATCTACTCGTAGAATACTGTCATAATTGAGAAAGCTTCTTTTTTTTTAGTGGAAAGTGCTTACTTTCCAGTAGGTTAGGGGCTTTCCAATAAGAGGTGTTATTGTGAATGACGCGCTGATTTTTTGGTCGTCGTGAAGCACCTAGTCGGACCGCAATACAGAAATTGGTGGAAAAATTCGAGCTGTTGGGACAAGTTAGTGATGTGAAGAATAAAACCAACTGAGAATATTGCTGCTGTAGCCCAAAGTGTTGAAGAAAACCCAGGTTTGTCCATTCCTCGTCTTTCTTTGGAATTGGGCATTCCACAAACGTCATTACACCGTATTTTGCATAAAGACTTGGGTCTTAAGGCTTATAAAGTTCAGTTAACATAAGAACTCAAGCCTATTTCAAGGCTATCGAGGACATAGGGCAGCCACTTTGCGATTTGGTTATGGCAAATTTCATGAAAAGGATATGGTCCTGTATGCGTGCTCGTGGTGGCCATTGGGCTGATGTTGTTTTTCATTATTAACGGCATACCTTCCTCTTTATTATGAAATAAACATCCGATCATGTATCTCAAAAAATGGCATTTTTCTTTGAATACCAAAATAACACCTCTTATTGGAAAACCCTTTATAAATAAATAATTTTCTTGTGTTTTGTTGTCGCCTTTTAACTGCCAACCAGCTTGTGTACTTAGGCTGGTCAATAGTTGGGCTCTCGAAGCTGGTTATGGTTCTATTCGGGCGCTCTTTTGAATTGACTCTCTTTCGGACCGGAACCTTGGTGTTCAATCGCGCTAACTCGAACATGTAAGTTCGGTCTTCCGCATGAAAAAGTATGTGGCAAATAAATACACCCGATGGAAATGTCAACGCATTTTGCATTTTTTTTGAAAACGTTTTGTAGGATTTACACAGCCCTTACGCAACTTGGATAAAATTGTTATTTACAAAATTTACAGATGAGGCGCTTAAGTCCGGAAAATTATTTGAGGAACTATTCCAAAAACTATAACTGTCTCCTAGTATCTAAGACTGACATTAGCTTTTTCTTTTTGAAAGTTTTTTTTCATAACCAGAAATAGTCCTATATCTTTGGACAAACAAATCATTTTCGCTGCCAATATAGCTTTGGAGGATCGATCGATTATTTAACACGTGAAATAACACGCATTTATTTCATCCTCGATTGTCATGCTCCATTTCGAAACATTTGGCCGTGCACAGAAAAAAATAAAATGGAATTTAAAAAAAAACTGATTTCACCCCGCCGACCAAGAAAAAAACCCTTAATCTGGAGGGAAACCCGCAAATTGGAAACCCTGTGCCGTTTCTCGTTGTAAACAGATACACTTGTGAGAGTTCGATGTTAAAAATACTTCCTTAATGTCTACAAACGGAATCGAAAATCACCCGAAGAACTTTGCGTTCAAAGCGAAGCATAATATTTTCGTCCACCTTCAGCTTCTCTGACAAATACTTGTTTTTAGGGTCTTACATAAAGAGTTCCTATAGTGTTTCTTAAAAAAATCCTCAGGAATAAATCGCCTTTTTAAGTAAAAGCAGTAGGTTCAAAATTTTAAGGCCTCCCTCTCCCTTAACGATCGGTCAAATGATGATGAAGATTTTTTCAGCTATCCAACCAATTTTTGAGAGACGAGTTTATGCTCTACACAGTGCTGGCTCCAGCCAAACTACCGCCTTGTGCAAGATTTGCAGGAAGCGCCCTTTTTTCATATTTGCACAAATGCATAAGTCTTTTCCACATCACCCAGGAGGTAGACTTTCAATGCGTTTTTTTTATTGAGGTATTTTTTGTTTTGAAGTTTTTGAACGAGATTTTTTGTAAAATGTAGGTGGACTATGTTGAGACTATGTAGGTAAGAAGTGAACTTGCATAGGTCTAGTGTGATTTTTTATTTTGGGATATTTTGAGTTAGATTCTCCTAGAAGTTGCAACATTGCAAGTGATGTGAGTTAATGTGCAAGAAATAATTCAGCACATTGGTGATGGATGTTGTTATTTTGGGCTTATTTGAACAAGCTTTTTGTTTAAAATGCAAATGGCAGATAAAATTATTTTTCTTTCCTAGCAATGCGCCCCCAGAACTTGGCGCCCTGTGCATTTGCACATCTTGCACATATGGCTGGTCCGGCCCTGGCTCTAAATAAAGTCAAATGAAATATAAAATTGTTAAGACCATCTGCCCATAAAGTAACTTTGATATTGCTTGCCAAAGTTTTATTTTTGAAACGAAAGAAAGTGACCTAAAACTTGATACCGCACTCAAGTGGCTAGCACTTTGAAAAACGTTCGACAAAACTTTGAAGTGTAATTCGCGTTTTTCGGCGGTTGGACCTGAGATATAGTCCACTTCCTCGTCTTCCACCGACTTAGGAATCTCCACAGTGGAGGCGTTCCATCTCGCAGCCTTATTGGGCTATATTTTTTTAATAATACACTGTCCGCACTTCATTCTGACTACGTGGAACCTCTTCTTTCACCCTCCAAGCTTAATGATTTGTTCTTTTACCAAAAAAGTTTGAGTTCCGCATTTCAACCTTTTGCAAAAATGTTGTATCCATATTCTCAAGAAAGACTCGTATTTTTTACCAATATCTGCACCTGTAAAGGCGCTTTTCCCAAGAGGTTGCCTAGACCTAATGCATCCTTTGCCCGTAAAATGAGTACATATTGTTGGCCACGATGACAAACGCTAACCATAACTTCCACTGAAAAGCTACTACGCCATACAAAAAAAAAACTCCAAAACTCCACTCGATAAGTTGGATAAATAATAAAGCTACACCAACCGGCTCCAGAAGGACTCGGAAAAGCTTTTTTTTTTCTTACTCCATATGCGCAACAAGTAAATCCGCACTTTGTGTCCTCGCTCCACTTGGAGTTGGAGTTTGAATTCGAAATGAAGCACACGCCCATTTCCGAAAAAAAAAATATTGCCACGCATATGTCCTCGAGCAACAACCATCCATATGGTCCATGGAGTTAAAAAGAAAGAAAAACTGTCATATCCGGAAATGGAAAAGTTTCAGCTCAACATTATGACGTAGCATTCGGAGAAGCAATCATATGGCTGATTTACCTGCCACCACATTTCCCACGGAGAACTTATCTACTCCACCGCCGCCCCCTTGGTCATCATTTCCAACTCCCACACGTACGCTGCGTATACACAGAGATTACCCAACGTTGCGCACTATGTCGCCGCGTCGCCATTGGCATCGTGCTCGATGTTGTTGTTCAAGTCGAGAGATGGTTTTACGATGTTTTCAAGGAAAAGCTTGCGTATCCCATTGACGTCAGAGCGAGAATCAGTTCGGGGGTAACAGAGTGCTATCCTACGTCATTCATTCATTAAAAGGGTTTCCATTCATTCAGTGAATAGACACAAGGATAGGTATACTCACACAGTCAACTCCCACACACAGTTCCGGCTGAGGAAATTTGTTTTCCATTCAACCGCTGGAGCTGGAGGCGGCGCCCCAGCTTTTTACCCCAATCGCTATCTTCGTTAACCTTCGTCCTTGTAATATTGGGGCGAATGTGGATGGTTGGGGAAAGTTCTAGAACAATTGGGCTTGGGCAGCGAAACGCAATTGCACTTCGCCCGAAAATTCGCCAGCGTAATCAGTCTTAAACTCGGCGATATTTAGGAGGGCGCTGCACTTGTTGTGATCGGACCGTTTAGCGGAAAAGAAATCCCCATTTTCGAGGAGTTTTCCACTGCCATATGGTAGAGAGCAAAGCACATGGCGGCGTGGCGTTGCTAGGAGCCAAAACCGTACACCCGCACATTCTCTCTACAGACATGGTTTGAGTGGTTTTCAATGAGGTTATCTGCTGGCTGGCACAGCCCTTTTAATAACGATAGGGCCTCCTCCCACGTATGAATGTACGACTTAATTATACCGGCCAGTCATGTAATTATGCATGTGTGGGGGGAGAAGAGTGCGGGCGGTTTTTTGTTGTTTTTTTGTGCTTTCAGGAACCTGGCGCCAGATATAATAATATTATTCAACGTGGTGTTTAGAAGGATGGCCAGAATGGTAGGGGTTGGGATTGGGATAGTCCTTGGGCTCACCACCTACGTGTTGTGTAACACTTGAAAAATGTGCTCGTATTTACGGAAAGATAATAGGTTGTGGTTGTGCCCTGCGAGCGTTTTGGGGCAGAGATAGTGGTTGGCAGGCATTTATATTTTTGAGTGATTAGTAAATTCTGCGGCGGCTTGATAAGATTCTTTTGAAAAAAAAAAAATGTAACCACACTGAGAATGAGAACCGAATTGTGCATTATCAGCGTGACAGGCTGCACAGCAACTGATACTAAACTGTAAAGTTTTTAATTTCGCTCAACAGAGATATCATGCTCAGTCAGCTGAATATGTTTGCCCACTGGGGACACCTATTGATTGATGAATGATGGGCCCATATGGAAGCGATTAATGGAGCGAAGCAATTGGCGCCATGTACCATGCAGTGTCAATGACTTCACTTATCGATCTGTCTGTAAGGTGGTTATAATGATGTCCTGATGGCAAGCAGGAACGATGTCGCCTGACGGCATAGGTCAGAGAGTTTTCATTGCGGATGGGGACGAGGGTTAGAGTGAGACAAATGCTGTCAGAGGGTACGAGGATATACCAACGGGCACAGCAGCATCCAAGAAAAGGTTTATATGATGCTAGTTTTGTCTACCATCAGGGGTGCAAATGGCATGTCCTTTCGCACAAGAGAAATACTAGGATTAGGGAGGATTTCTTATAAACCCACGGATGAGCTTTTTTAACCATGCGGGCAGTCCAATGCTTCTAACAATTTATGTCTATAACTATAAGCCTACGGGCATTTTTTACATTTTTATAATGTCAGCGGTTTGTAAAAGAGACTAAAAGTGTATTACGAAAGGGGTAGCAATTGTTTGCAAAGCAACCGCACAAAATTTTCCTTCGAATTTATTTTCCAATAATCTTGAAATGTCAAAAAAAAGCTGCCAGCAGCTGAAGAATGTGATTTGAATACATTTTTAATGCATTTTTTTGTATGTTTCTACATTAATAAAGTTGGTGTGTACGCACTCACTCCTATCGGAAATTTTTGTTCTAATTTTTCGTATTGCTCTAGTTTCATTTTGAAAGAAGAAAAAATGCAAAAAAAAGTAGAGCGAGTCTGGCAATAGGGTAGTTCGCGACGTGTCAAATATGAAGAACAATAAACCAAATGACAGCTAAAAAACAAAACAGAATTTATATGGCTGTAGCATGATTTTGTTCAAAAATTACTAAAAACTTTATAATAAAGTCCAAAAAACAATAAAAACATTTAAGAATTGAAAACTGATGTTTATCACATGTATAAGGTAAAAGAAGAGAGGTTAACGTAATGGGAATTGTGCGCTTTTTGGCAATATTTGAACAAAACACTGCTCTGGCCAAAGTTTTTTGACGTTTGAACCAAAAAGATAGCCCATCTGTGAAAGGATGGGCTTCGCGAAACACTCCATTTCATTCAAAAATTATCCTAAAACTATGCAATTTAAAGGACACTGCTTCTGACGCGTTTGCAAGTAGGAAAAAGAAAACGAAAGAAGGTGTACCTGTACATCAGGCAAGTTCCCACTTTCGAATAATTTTCCTTCGCTTTTTGAAATGCGAATGAGGCTTTCGTTTCGGTTAACAGAATGCCACCCTTAATTCTCAATTTAGCTTTTAAATTAAGGTAACGTCAAATAGGTGAAGATTGTGACATAAAGTAAAAAGTTACACGCGATGTGGGCTAGGGCACATCTTTTTTATTTGTTGCAGTGTTTTGGTAGAGATATATCTACTACCTACAAAAACCGGCTACCGCGATACGATTTTAGATAGACTTGGCCATAAACTAAAACCGAAGCTTCTTACTCTAGTCTTTACATTGATACCTATAGATTTTCACAGGGTGTCGCGTCGCGAAATTTCCAAACATGATTTTTTGGAACATGAATGATTTTTGCGGCAACATTTTTGAAAAAGAGAAACAGGTCACTAAGCGCCTCGAGCAGCTTCAGTTCAAACAGATTTTTCTGATCTCCAATAATCGAAGTGGGCATGTCAAGTAGAAGATCCCATTCCAACGGTTTCAGTGGACAAATGAAGTTTGAAGTTCAGATATGCAAAACAAAAATTTTTTGTTAAACAAAGTTCAAACAACGGCTGGGATTGAAACAACTGTCACCCTTCGGTTCAGCCGATCGACACACTTAACGAGATCCTGCACATTCTTCCTCTTAAATAATAAATATTGGATACATCGTATGCAGCGCAGCTCAACACTTGGCGGTTCCCATGCAGGGGCAACAATTTCCAACAATTTCCAACAATCTCAACACCCTAACTAAAGTTCTTTCTGTTACTTGGAATTTTTGTCTTCATCAGTTTTAGTATCGTATCTACAGTAAAGTCCGCTTATAATTAACCAAAGTAGACTGACAAAATTGTTTTATTGTGAGTGATAGCCTTCGTTAAGTAGCTTCCAGTCATGTTCAAACTTTGCGGTGCATTGGAAAAAGTGTAAGTGTTAAGCGACCTTTACTGTAGGTATACTATTAAATGTACCATTTCTTAAATTCGTTTGAATGAATATTTGCGGGAAATTTATAAGCAGAGCTTACGAGAAAAGTATTTTTATTATTAGGTATTTAAAAGTCAGGTACAAGTTAAATCGAAAATGTTCTATTTTTTTCAATTGCAAGGTATAAGAGCTGATTTGAAACTAAAAAAAAAATGCTACAAAACCACCCAGCTGACAGAACTGCGGACATTGATTTTTTAATTAATATCGATGATATCTGAATTGATGCATTGACAAAGCGAACCATTTTAATCAGTCCCCATCGAGTAGGTATGGCAAAAGCGGGCACTACTGTCTATCTTATTGCATAATAAAGATAATAAAAAAAAAATTAATTAAAAATAAAATCGCTCCCGAAAGTATGTATGTAAGGGCTAGATATTATTTTAGAACTGGTTTTGTTCTTTATTAATATTTGCCGCCAAATCAGTATTTATTGTGATCGAAAGTGTTCATGTAGTCTGGTTACATGATCTTTATGTGACACCCAGTCTACTTTGCACCTGCTTTTAGTAATGGCTAGCCAGAGAACACAAATGTCGTTTTGATTGCGAAAAATAAATAGAATTCCAGAATAACGTATACGACTATAACTATTGAAAAAGTATGATGTCAAAAGCTTGATAAACTGACAGGCTCGTGCCTTTAAAACATTTTTATACCATTAAACTAAGTTAAATACAAATAAAGCAATATTATGGAAGCTGTTTCAAATATTTACTACCAACTGCGATCGAGATGGGGATTGCTCCAGTCAAATAAAAAAAGAGAGTCACAAAATTGGAGAAAGGAAATTCAAAACGAACAGAACTTTTTAGCTGTCACATTAAAATTTCCATTTTTAATTTTTAAGAATTAAAAGAAATAAAAGCAAACAATTTGCGTAGCAGGTCTATCAAGATTTAGACCAAGCTTCTTGCAAATATTTGATTGCGTGAGATTTTCAATTATTAGACGAATGGAATAGACTAGAATAGACTAAAAATGGCTGATGTTCGATTCTACTATTTCTTCCATCGGCCATATAAAACTTTTTTTATACTGAATATTTGATTTTATGTTTTACAAATATTTAAAAGATTACAATAAACATCATCTTTAGTTATGTAAATGTCATCATGTATAGTTATAAAATTCAATGATAACATTATGATAATTCATATATGTATTTGAATTGAAATTGATTTAATAAAATGTGCTTAGAAAATTTATTTAATGATCTAGCGCTTTAAGTCTGAGTTTCCTGTCGCACTTTTTCTAAGCAAAATGATTTTTTTACTGTTTGCATCAACATTCAATAAGAGAATTGACCAAAAATATAATTTTTTCCGCAATTGACTTTTTCAATTTAAATCCCAAATATTTCGGATGACTGCAAATTTTGACGCACAGAAATGTCAACTGAAAACTTAGTCATGCGAGATTTTCCTAAAAAGTTGTGGGCGTTTCAAAACCACTTTTGTTGGCGAATTTAAAAGGACATTGTCTACTTGAGTTGTGGTGATAATTTGATCTTTTTCAACACAGGACACCGGTCAAGTGAAAACTGTTAGATGAGTCCTATTTTTTTTAGTGTCAACAATTCCCGGCAAGTATGGGTTTGAGATAAAATAGCATATATTTTTTAATAGGAGCATTTTTACACACTTATTATAGGAAATATAGGTGCAATCTGGAAATTTCATATCAATTTAGTATTTGGAGCAGCTGGGATCGTGTGTCATAAGTCTATACTCAGGGTGAAATGCCAAACGCTGGTTGCCATGTTGCAAAATGGGAACCGAAATAAGTCAAATCAGAAACAGTGTTGTCAATTTTGAAAATACACTTCATATTTTTTTTTTTAGGAATAAACAATAGTTGTGTGTTTTAAGTTATTTTATTGATCATATTTGGTGCGGGGATATTCAAGGTGGATAGCGAGGGTCGGCTAAACGTTCCAAAGTTTTCATGTGCACGAAGAAATATGCTTGTGTAACATAGGGCAAACCATTCGTGCGCACGAAAACGTTTGATCGTTTCGCCATACAGAATCTGACCCCAGTTTCTTTAACAAACTCCCAGCAACTCTACACTAAGAGATCTTAACCCACTAAAAGGATATACAGAAGAATCCCTCTAAGTCTTATTTTCACGGGAGATAAGATTAGTTCGAGTTAGAGGGATTTCTGGATATTTTTTTTAAGCGAATTTACTTAAGGTTAAAAATAGGAAATTAGGTACATTTTGAAGAAAATTAGTTAAAAAAATTGGTTATTTTTGATTGGGATGTGAAAGTAGCAGTGTTCACCCGTTTGATAAATTTTGCAATTTGTTTGACTTCTTTTCCTATCACTCTAACTAGAACAACAACAGAAGTGTTGCGCATTTCAGTTTTAAGTAGACGAATAATTTAACTTAGAGGAATATTGTAATAGGTCAAGAATAAAAAGAATATGTTCGAGTTAGAGGGATTTTCGACATATAGGGATTTCGATTTAGAGGATGACTTTTCTATGCAAAATTGAAGGGAATGCAAAAATTGGGTCGACAAATTCGAGTTAAAGGAGGTTCGACTTAGAGGGATTCGACTGTATTCTCTGTTTTACATTGAGATAGTCTTAATAAGTATCTTCACAAGTTGCTATACGATTCAGAAACATGCAAAAAAAAACTAAAACTTTTCTGCTCACGATGTATGAAGTAAAGGGGCAACTCCAAATAATGAAACAAAGAACCTCTTAGACTATAGAGGTACTACTTGGAATTCAAAGAACCAAATACTAAATAGAAGGTTAACTTTCACAAAAAAAAGAACGGATTGTGCTGCCCATATACTCAAAACGTGCAATAAGTCAGAGACCACAACTGTTTGCCAAACAAAAGCTATGTGCCAGACGGGCGATTAAATTGCTTCATTTGATCATTAAACTGCACCACAACTACAACTGACCACACGGCTGTGCAACAACAAAACATTCAAATTGATATGTTGTCATGATAAAAAGTTATATTTACGAAGACAAGTTCGCCTCTGACAAAGAAGAGCCTTGTGATTGTGTACACCACCCCGATGATAACGCCAGCCTACCGCCGACTGTCGGTCGTCGTGTTCTTTGAGCCATTTACTCGTTGCATCTAAATACATTCTGCAAGCATATAATAAGATACCGAATTCTTTGACTAGAAATACGAAAATAATGATAATAACGCCAGTCACCGCAAGCGATGCACATACTCGTATACATGCAAGTAAAACACATTCACCAGCGCCAAACAAGATACAAGTGCCCGCTAGAAGTAGACACGGAGTAGGTATCTAACCTAAAACACATCCACACAGAATCAGCTGTCTTATTACAATCCCTGGTATGCGCTGCGATAGTTTTAAGTCGGCTTTATGCAATCTATTTCGCGTTTACTGCTTTTTTTTTTCTTTTTTTCTTACTTCGCTCTTCTCGTTTTTTGTGAAGATTATATTAAATAGCAGACCAAAAAGTGAATGTCCACCGAAAGTCCTTGAAGCGCAAAACCAATCTTACCAGTTGTTGTTAGGTGCACACACACAGATACTTTGTGCTTTCAAAATTGAATAATCCGCACTGCAACAGCGCAAGCAGCTTCTGCACTGGCACCAGTACCGCAGTGAGGTAAACGACAGCACGAAAAAAAAGCAAATCTCTTTTTTGGATTGCAGCAGCGGAACAAGCGAGAGTGAGGTGCCCAACTAGTAGCTGTACGAATACGAACCAGCTTAGCAGTTAGCATCATTGCTTGTTCATTGTTATTTGTTTATAACTGACGCCTCCGAATGACAGGTCACATGACAAGTCGGACATTTGGTTTAGGTTTGACGCCGACATTAATGGGTAGCAGTGCGGCGGTGGTGCCGTGTGTCGATTACGCTCATACGCAACCCTTCGTGGTATTCATGAGCATTGATCTGTACGAATTGACATGCGATACCAAGATTGCATTTGCGTAAAGATGCAATTTTGAAACACGTAATGCAATCCCGCTAACCGACTGCTGTTGGAGGTGTCTATTATGCCTAGTTGAACGGCCGTTCTTTAAATGTGGAGAGACATAGTTTTTCTGTTTAGGCTCACATAAGGCGAGGGCATGAAGGTGTCGACACAAGAACTGTTTGCGGCAATGCACTTCTATGAAGGCGAGCACACTCCTCGGTTTTTCTTTCAGATTTCAAAATACAGAGATTATAGAGCGGGAACAACAGTAGATCGACAGATGATTTGAAGAGTTCAATGAGTTTCAGCAATATTCAGCAATTTAATGGTAGAAGTGACAACACCCCATGCTGGATATGATCAACCACTCTCACCAGTCACCACTCAACGCTACCTACACTGATCGTCAGTTTTGAAATTTTGTGTGTTTTCTGAAGGCTGGGGTTCGGAAGTTTCGTTCAACTAGTTGAGCCTCAGCGAATTTTCTACAGTAGCTGTTTTTTATTATCAGCATGATCTGATCCGGATCACTGTGGAGTAAAATTTCAATTTTTGTAGTTTTGGTCTCGGCAATCACGCGACGAGCGATTTAATTCGAATAATCAAATAATCGTATTAAATGAATCACTTTCTCATTGGGTATTCCAAGCTGCTTTTGACATTTTTATTTTATTTAAAAAAAATAATCGAAGAAAAACAGCGCTCACTTTCTGCAGGGATACTTGTAAAACAAAAATGATTTCCCATCACGATTGGGTAACTGTGAAACATTTCATAAACGTTTTTCTGGTGTTCAGATCCAAACCAGCAAAACATTTCTAAATATAGAACATGTAAGTATTCAATTGTTCATCAAATGTTTGGCTGGTCTGGACATACCTTTATAGAACGAGAAAAAAAAATAAGTCGGAATACGGACAAGGAGTTTATTCGAATGCGAAAAAATCAATTGATTTTTTGTGTTCCATTTTTTAGTCTGGCAACGTGATTGTGTGGCTATCGTTTACAGTCACACCAGCATTTAAAAATAAAACAAGCCACCTAGTGGGAAATAGTAGAAATCATTTTCAGATCATGATTCGTGATCTCGATGAGAAGCAGGATGATGTGCTGTTGTTGTAAATGCATGTAAATCGATATGGATCATAGCTGATAATAAAAAACAGCTAGTGCCAATGCAACTCATTCGCATTGGATGGAAATTGCATTTGCCATATAGCATGGATGAAGAAGACCAATCTTGAAGTGAATAACCCAAAAATCGCAAATCCTATAGGACTAGTTTGTACGACCGTATAGAAGTCAAGTTTCATTAGGTGTAAACAATGCTATCCGTCGCTTCACTTTCATTAAGAGGAAGCATCTAGTTTTAAATGCAGTTATGCCTATTTTCAGCAGCGGGCTTATTCACAACTTGTTTTGGTGGTTTTTTTTTATCAGGCGTTACTTAAAATGTTTGACGATACTGTCAAACGTGCTGATGCGAATGACCTCACTGTTTTTGACAAACTCCAACAATTAAAAAGAAAAAAATGCAGTAGAAACCCGATTTAGTGAACTAATAAAAAAAGCACTGTTCACTATATCGAGATTGTTCACTATTACGAGCGGGAGTTTTTAAACGATTACCAAAGCTTTACTTGATATAAATAAAATTTCTTTTTTTTTCCTTTAGATTTTTTTTATTAATTCAACAGTTTAAACTAAACAAATTTTGATTTCAAACCATTAAAATAAGAAAAATAAACAAATTGTATCAATATTTAAGAAACGCAGACATAAAGACAAATAAATAAATGCATACAAATTTTTCAATAATGAAAGTATTACGTTTTTGAAAAATAATTTCCAGAACTGGAGCATTTTTCAAAATCTAAATAGTTTTCATTGTTTACTATTTAGAACAGGTTGTTTACAATTTTGGTTGTTCACTATACCGAGCGTCTACTGTAGTTAACTTTAATAGCACCCAGGGATACTTAAAAATACAATTAAAACAACTGACAAGCGACGTATATAAATACAGTTGCTCATCATGTGCAATTAGCACTTTCGAATGTAAGGAACATTGGCATTTCTGTCCCATCCTATTGCATCTTTCATTTGAGCGATTCGATTTATAGCTAACCTTTTGCACGGAAACTAGTGTTACGATCAATAACAGCAAGAGTGTTGGGACTAATGTTTTGCCTAATAGCTTTGATGATTTATTTTATAGCATTGATTTATAGCGCTGGTTGGTAGTTTGTTTAAATCAATTATGCACGGTTTCCGTCAATAACAGCATAGTCTTGCTGGCAACACATTTAGCATGACTTGGGCAAGCAGACATGTTTGAATATAAAAAAAATTAAGAGGAGATAATGGGGGTTGACGTTGTTCATTGGAGGTTTCGCAAACAGCAATAAAATAAATGAATTGGCGCCCAAAATAAAGGTCCACATTGAAACGTTGTATTTATGTTTTTTGGGGGTAAATCAAAGGGGCCTTCAATTTTATATTTCATATGCAAATTGGGAAGCTTTCTAAGGAATTATTAACGGCCTAAAATTTCTCTCACCGAGAACCACTCTAACATAACATAACATCACAAGGAATTGTTCTCTGCAAAGTTTGTCATCAGACGTTCGCGCGTTGCGGCGCAGAAAAAAAGTCTGAAGATGTAATTAGTCTCTTTCCGAGGGTTAAGGCTGCAACCCTTTGCTAAATAATCCAACATATTACCTACTGAACAACTAACCATAAAGCAGTGGTTTACAGTCTTGTCGTGAGGTTGCTTTCCTTGGAGAGGTTGTCTTTTGTTCTAGTTATAAGAATTGTTGGATTAATTTGTACAGGGTGTCCGCCGGGAAGGTATACTACTTTGTTTGTTTATATTTTTTGATTAAATGAAAGAGAATGGATCTTATATTGATAAAAGTTTTATTTAATGTCGGCAAGTATGTATGGAATACAGTATCAGGTAAATGTCCGCCTCTGTTAGTCTCACAAATGCGAGCCCTTTTGAGCACATTTTTCATTATATTCTCACACATTTCACGCGGTATTTCATTAATTTCATCACGAATATTTTGTTTGAGTTGCTCAAGTGTTTCTGGATTGTTCGCATAAACCTTGCTTTTCAGATATCCCCACAAAAAGAAGTCCGGATCAGTCAAATCAGGCGACCGTGGAGGCCAATCAACATCACCATTTCTTGAAATAACTTGTTGTGGAAAGAGGTCTCGCAGTAATTCCATTGTAATCCTGGCTGTATGCGATGTGGCACCCTCTTGTTGATACCACATGTTAATCAAGCCCAAAGCATCAAGTTGTGGCGTTAAAAAGTTTTCAATCATAACGATATCGCTCCCCAATCACAGTTACCGTTACGCCGTTTTCATTTTCAAAGAAGTAAGGTCCAATGATTCCTCCTGACCAAATTGCACACCAGATTGTAACTTTTAATGGATGCAAAGGTGACTGATGAATCACCAACAGACCCTCTTTCACCATTCACTACACGATAAATAGTGCGTTTTGTTGGCACGTTGTTTGTCCCAAAAAGCTCACGTAACTTTGTCATCGTCACAATAATCGATGATTGATTTTGATAAAAAAACACGTTAGTTTATCGAATATTTTTCCATAATAAATTTGCCACGTGTCTACTTCACGACTGCCAAATATGAACTGTCAAGACTAATGTTTACCAAAATGGCGGCAAAACAAAGTAGTATACCTTCCCGGCGGACACCCTGTACTTTTGGGTAGACCACGGACCCGATGAGCCTTAGACAAAAAAGTAAATCACTGCAAATTCTTTTTTACGGAGCCGCCTAGGTTTATAGGTGACTTTTTACCTACAAAGGCATTTCGACTGACCTAAGCTGCACCTAACTTTTCATGCCCAAGCCTATGACTGAAAACGACTTGGCTCACTTCTTTTTACAAATACTCAAACTGTTCCTATACGAAACCTCCATTTTTGATTTGGATACAAATTCAAAAAGGGAAAAAGTTCCTCACGGGGTATCTTTGTTAAAAAAATAAATACTTTTAAGACTCCTTATAAAGTTCCTGTTAAAAAAAAAAAAATTGCAATGAACGAAAGAGTTTCGTGCGACCCAGTAATACTTAATTTTTATTTGATCGGATGCAATAAATAAAGGAAAATTATTTCGAGCATGTGTCTTTGAAACATGATGATTTGCAAAACAAAACAAAAGTACTTATTAAAATATTCACAACAGATAGTGTCAGGTGCCATCTGTCTAAAAGTTGGTATAAACTTTGTTTCTTTACTTTTGTGAGAATAAGCATGGTCAGCGCTGCCCCTTCAATAAAAGAGGAGCGCAGTAGATCTTTCCGCAGTAGATTTTTTGTTAAACAAAAAAAAAACAAAGATCAATTGCATAAAACTATATTAATCATCATTTTAATGTTTTTTTATACAATAAGTTCACAATAAGTTGGCTTCGTTCAGAGGTTCTTTACAGGGGTTATTTTTATTTATGGTTTTTGTACAGCTGTTTCAGAGAATGTTAATCAAACAAAAAAAGTGCAGTAGATTGGATTTTGTGGCAGTAGATTTAGATTACCCCTCCACTGAGACTTACTCAACAAATTTGTTGGTGTAAAAACTGGAAAAAACTGGTAGTCACCTGACTATTGACAGATGATTTAAGATTTGTTGTCCTATTTAGCATAAGGCTGCATATATTTTCATTTCCTGCGTGTTAAAATGGCATCAACAGGCCGCAAAATGTTTAAGTACAAATTTTTCGAGTTAAGGAACGGCATTGAATAAAAATTCGTAAAAGTTAGTAAAAAGTGGTAAAATTTAGTAAACCAAGTAAATTTTCGAATTAACTAAAAATAATTCATAAATTTTAAAACTAAAGGAACAGATGTATATTGCATAAAAAATTCTCAATCTCACACACCCAGAGAAAAAGTTTTTTATCGCCAAGCTTCCACTTTAATTTCCATAAATTAATCGATTCTCTTTCATGGAATTACCGCTGAGCTGAACACGTTATTTGAACAATTGTTAGCGTGCCAATACCAATGACGCCTCGAAGTTGATATGGCGTTTTTGAAGCGATTTTTAATACTTCCGTTGTGGGTTTGCCTAACGCTGCTCTAGCACTGAATATTTCGTGACAAAGGTAAAGTCCTTGAACGTTGTGTCAGCAAATAGCTAAACAGTGAAATCATTTGGTTACAAATAAATTTGAATTGAATTTTTCGCAGTGGTGTAGTTTGAGATCGATTTTCAAAATTCGTTGTAAACTGGTACGTGGCAACGTTTGCGAACAAAATCTGCAAGAAGTTAGGGACACAGTTCTTGCAGATGTTTTTCGCTTCTCCGAGAATGTAGGCTTTAAATTCTCGGTAGATCCCGCTGGATCAAGCCTCTCAACTGGCGAATTCTGCACAATTTATGTTTTTTTTTTTCTGAAAAAGATGTTGCACAGCTAGTCAAGAGATATTTTTTTACACGTTGTTTTACACAGTTACCCTCCCCATTGAAAGAAATTCTAAAATCGGGGCTAACCGATTGCGCACCTTTCAACAAAGTTGAAGCTACACCCTGTAGGTAGAACAATCGCTTCCAAGCCCGCCGCCTAATCGCAGTACTTTCTAGAGCCTACACTTGGCTTGTACACTTTGTCGCACAGAATTTGCGTACTTCTTTTAAAGGTGTGCTTAAACGAAAGGTTGCCCCAGTAGAATATGCGAGACAGAAAGCCGGTCTTGCCACTGAACGCCAATAGCCCATATAAAGTAAATCCGATTAAATTCAATTCTAGCCATTAAACCATGACTAGTTGGTCAGTGGTCTGCTTTCAAATGCACTCAATGTCTTGCATTGCCGCCGCACCCAAAGTCGCAATAAAACGCTTTTTTTTTTTCTTCTCATTTTTTTTCCTTTCAATACCACGCACCAATTTAGAACTGTACACTTTTAATCTGGCAGAGATTGAATCAACCGATATATATGTACGAGTTGGACTAGCTTTTAGCTGCGCTTACAAAGTAACAACGCCCTGACGGCCATTTCGTTAACCAGAACCAATGTAAAACAGATAAATTGGCTAGGCGCACGTATCTAAAACGCCAAGTATGCGCTATAAATCTTCAAACAGTCGCTATATAAAGAGAATCTGAATTTGAATTTGGGTACATATTTGGAAAATGATTCGAGTCGTGGAATTGGTTCGACGCAATCGGAATTGGCTGGTGAGCAGCGAAAACTGAGCGCTTAGCAATTTCTCAACAAGGTAATTAATACAATAACCGCCTGGGTAACTAGGCAAGTAAGTGTAGAGCGAGCGTTCACATCCGCAACGGTGCATACCGCAGACCTAGTGACTGAGACCGGGCGCGCGCCCGCAGAAGAAACACTATTTTTTTGTTTTTCTCTTTCTGCCGTCCATACATACATCCATCTGTATGTAAATAAGTTTTTATATAACATGGTACGTGCTTAGAGTGCAGCGCACGGTTACCACACCTTTTTCAGCACGTTGGTTGGCCATACGAACGGCAGAGGTCTGGAAAGGGATGTTTGATATGAAATTATTGAAAGTGCAGCTAGGGACCGAACGGCCTTGCCGAAGGCAGTCTTTGAGCCTCATTTCTTGGAACGCAGAATGCGAACACAAAACCAGCTCAGCGTGCACTTGTTTGGCGTGCTACTGCTGACCAAATAGTGTATGAACCTGTGCTGGCGCGCTTGTGGTCGGTCGACGGCGTTGTTAGGCCTGAAATGAGTTCTTTTAAATTTGATATTTCTTTTGGTCTCGTTTGGAAATCGGTTCTGTGGGTGCGGAGCTTGTTTTTTTTTTAAGCCTAAGGCTGTGCACAGTCAGTTGAAGAGTCCGTTTGACACCCGACACAGGCTACTGTATTTAGAGCTATTAATCAATTACTTGTGATGGGTTCTTTGATTAATTAACGAACATGGTTGATTAAACGAAAAATCGTGTTGCTGCGTAAAAATCACTCGAATGTTTCGTTTCAGTAATTATCTGCTCATTGAGTTGTTGGAATGTTATTTTGCAGGCCTTGAAGGGGGAGGTGTTTCGTTCACAGTCTTTTTTAATTGAATATCTATTTTAGTAGCGGCCAGAGGCTGTTTTTCTTTTTAATTTTTTCGTCGAAGGGCGTTCGATTGTTTTACTGCAGCTGGCTTGGAAAACGATCTCTAATGGGTCTACCTGCGGCAAGTGAAGTTGTTACATAAATGAAGACCGAAGTAAGAAACTAGGTGTGCGACAAGATCATTTTCCAAACCATTTTTTTTAATGAAATGTTTAATTTTTCTAGGGGAGTACCTCCTGATATTCTGCTATAAATCTCCCTATAGGTAGACGCAGTCTTTGTCGAAAACATCTATCTTAATGCGACAGAAAGTCATGAAGTCTATACCCTTCCAACTACTAAGCGAATTTAGTCTACTTCCAAGCGTACTCAAAAGAAAACTTGTGAAGTATTACTTACTTATTTTGGAAAACATTTTTACTTGAATTGTTAATTTTGGTATAAAAAAAACGTTGCACCCGTGGTCATAAAATCATATTTTTAAAAAGATGCTTTAAATTAAAAACAGTTTGAGTATAAAAGATTTTTTAATAAGGACGGACGGTTGAAATGAGAATAGAAGTATTAACAAAATTATTTCTTTATTTAAATGCCAATAATGTATGGAATGTAACATCGTTCAAATACCCGCAGCGGCTTCCCTCTGTGGCACGAATTCAAATGCTCCAATTACTGAGACCACCAACTACGGCCGATTTCCCGTTACTTAGCCTACAAGCTATATTTTTACGGAGTGGTCTAGATTAGTTGCGCTAGTATTGTTACATAGAAATTCCTATTGACAAATGTCACGAAACTTCAAAAATTCCGGCTCACAAACACACTCCCAAAAAATATAAGCCACTTCCGCTGTGGGCAAAGTTGCTGGCAGTGTTCATAGAATTGTGTCTGTTAAATTTGAAATTGTTCTTTACGTGTGAATAGTATTTTTGTTAAGGAATAAATGTTCATTTGCTTAAAATATTTATGAAAAATTATCAATTTAGATTGTTTGAGGGAAAATAAAAACATTTTGAACAAATTTTCTTCATTATTTAAGAAAAATTTACACCCGAAATCGAAGTTGATGATATCCAAAAGCGGGAAATACTCAACCATGTTTGTCATAATTATGTTTCTAGTATATGAAACAAATATTTTAGATAGTTTTGCTAACCAAACAAATCAAATTATTCGCCTGTTAACAATTTATAATAACTAACCAACTCCTTCACATTTCCCCACGGTTGCCGAGGTTGGCAGCATTTATTTTTGCATTTTTTGTATGTTTTTGCATGTCTCACGGATTCTTAATTGACATAACACCGATAGGAAAACAAAATGGCAAATTTGAAAAAAAAACTGAGGGGGCCAGCGGCAAGAGGATTGTGAGTTGGGGGTCTCAGTATGATTTGTCTATGTTCATGACCGCCGAACAGATGGTTTTGTTAGGAAATTTTTATTTTTTGTATGTGCTGCTCAATATTGTAACTTACAATTGTGATTTGGTATCAGTGAATGAATAAGAAGCAGTAGATTATGAAGACGACACCAAAACAACATGACCGCCACAAGCAACCAACATCCACCCGTCCCAATTGAAGTAGCCTTTACGATAAATTACTGAATTTAATTTGAAGTTAAGAATGACTATAGTACATAAAAAAAATATAGGATATTTTTCAAAAACTATTTTTAACTTAAATTCCACTCAATAAAAGGCTCCTTCTAATTTAATGAAAACTATTTGTAATACATACAACCTTTTGCAGGACAGCCATTTAAGCTTCGCTAGAACTTATACAAATTGTATAGTTTTACATTGATAATAAAAATGCAGTTCAAAAATTTAGTTTGTTCTTTTTTTGCGCACATGAGAAATCAAAATTGAAAAAAAATATCCCAATCCGAACCATAAGTCGACAAATTTTATGTGCGAAGTTTGAAACAAATCTGTCGCATTTAAGTTGTATGCCTTAGGAGTCGCCAACAGACAGACTGACAAAATTGCGGAAAACACTTTGTTAAGGTTCCCCTATTACCCTAGTTTCTTAGGCAATCAATATCTTTCTCTACACGAGAAACGAGAAAGTTAAAAACATGACCCTGGGTCCCAATGTCATTGCTAAAAATAAAGAGCCTTACTAATAATCTTTTTCAACCTTCACCCTATATATTTCGGAGGTCACAATATGTAATTTTGCATGGAAATTTTCGCCATTGTGAGTTGGAAATATTTAGCCTGGACACTAAAAATGATTATAAATATCGCGGAAAGTCTTAAATATCTTCCTCATGATATAAAAATGTGCAAAATTATGGATTGTGTTAAAAAAAAAAGAAATAGTCCCAAGAGATTGACAAACACTTTGCGAGCAACAACGAAAATACATAACGGTTTTGAAACTCGCTGGCATTTACCGTAACCATTTTTTGTTTCGACTCAAAATTTTAGTAGTTCACAGTGGGTATGTTTTCCAAACAAATTTCGTAATTGTGAGCTTCCGTAAATTTTAAGTCGAGACTAAAATTTTTTATTTGTACGGCGATCTGTCGCATATTTTCTATAATTGGTGGCAGGTGGTCAAAATATTTACCCCAGATACATCTGTAAAAAAAAAACCCAGATTTGGCTATTTCTCCCAAAGAAGTTCCCAACTTTTTCTCATTATTTTGTATAAGATGTTTTTCGTGCGGATTTGAAGGAGGAGGAGCAAATAAATACACCCGATCAAAATGTCAACACATATTGCTTTTTGAAACCGTTTTGTAGAAATTTACACAGCCCTTCAACTTTGATGAATTTGTTGTTTATATATTTTACAGATGAGGTTGGTGCTTAAATCCGGAAAAATATTTAAGGAGCTATTACAAAAACTATAACCTTTTCCTAGTGAAACTGGCATTGGCTTTTTTGAAAGACTTGTTTTGTAAACGAAAATAGTCCAAGGACATATTAGATCGAATAATTTTCACTGGCAAATATAGGAGAGTCGATCGATTGTTTTACAGCATTTAACAAAAAAACACGCATCTATTTCATCGTCAATATTGTCATCTTCAATTTTGAGGAAAGTCGATAATATCTTTCCGAAAAGATTACACATTTGGGGAATTGACAGCTGAAATTTAGCAGTTCCATGGGATCACTTAAGACCAACCGCGATACTAATAATCATTTTTAGGGTCCAGGATAACTATTTCGAACTCAGAAAAACGAAATTTTCCCTACAAAATTGCAAAGTATTTAGTGCGGAGGCTAAAAATGGTTATTAGTAAGGCCCAAAGTCTTTTAAGTAATTAATATTGCAGTTCGAGTGACTTTAATTCCAACCGAAAATAACAAACAAACTCTTGCTCTCTCAAATGCTTACTTGGCAACATTTTCTTAACAGAAACTGTCCGCACTTTAAGCGAGAAAAATGTTATAACAAGCCTACACTTGATAGTTTTACGAAGAAATATCGACGCCTTGGTATGCCGAGGACCAACTTGCTGCCACACAACGCGTTCCTTTTTTCCACAGTAGCTTGGATCGAGCAATTTAAACAAAAACAAAAACGATTTAAATTTAGATCGAAGAGAACAAACTGTTCCGGGACTCGAAGTACTTGACTTAAGCAGTTCTGTTTACCCATTCCCAGTCCCAGTATAATCAGGTCCATTACTAATGGTCTTTTATAACTATATTTCGTGTTTCGCAGCACAAGAAAGGAATGCGACCTTGCCGCAGTTTACAATAAAATACAGCACACAAAACTTACTGCTTGTTTAACATCACTTTACAGTTATTATACCGGAAACATACCTGGAAAGACAAAAAGCAAAAACTAATTAAGCACTGTACTAAGGTTATGATTAATTTAGTGGATTCTTACGAAATAAAGACAGGTAATTTACAAAGATATCGTGAGACATTTTTTCCCACAAAAACAATTGGAGTTTCCTAAATTTATATAGGTAGGTACAACTGTAACACGTTGTCCTTGGTATATTGTTTTTTTTCATTTTGCAATAACAGGAACTAGGTTCGCGAACTTAAATGGGAAAGCTTTGGGGAACCATATGTGTGGGATAGATGTCTGACTTCTGCTTATTCTCATTAATCATTTTTTGCAGCCTGACATTGCTTTCGATTTTTATCGACCAACCGTTCGCAATTGATCACTTCGCGTAGGCGCAAATTATGAAATAGGAAACGTTTCCCAGCACATTCAATTGTAAGGTGTTCGGTGTTCCCGACTAAGATTTTTTTACAAGCTTTTACTTAACTTCACTTTCTGTTTGTTTGCTTGTCAGAAGATCGATTGAAAATCGAATGTTAAAAACAAGTTCAACGCCCTGCGGCAGCGATAGACAAATACAAGTCATACACATGTAGCTACGCGATAGTCAGCAGATCAATCATACGTCAATAAATTCATTCACTAACATCTTTATCACCGACCCAGCATCGTATCAGCTGCTTCAATCTACATGTCAGTGAACGTTGTTTTTCATTGATCTGACGGGCAAAATGCCCTGCAATCACTGATTGGAAGCCGGAAACATCCATTATATAGGTATACTGTAGTATTTGAAGTTTCTGCTAAGCTGTCAGGTTACACGATGCGAAAGGTTAATATCCTCGTGTGCAGTTTTACAATATTTCACTGTCAAAACGACAAAGTTGTCAATCCAGTTGATATCAATAAAAGTCCATTTAAATAACTTACTAATCAGAAAACGAGCATTTTTGTGTTAAATATTTTTGCGCGAACCCTATACCCAGGTAATTAAGTTGACTGCTGATTATTTTTGACATGCACAGTGTGCACACGCAGTTAGATTTTATTACAAATAATATTAAAGAGCATGACAATGTCGCGAGAACAATTTATCACTTTATTCAGATTGAAGATTATAGTTTAATTTTATATTTTATTGGTCTTTACTCCGAAACTCATTTTGGTCAGGTCAGAACTCAGGACGCACTGTTTGCATTATTTATTTTACAATCGAAAACTGGCCGTGAATATACTTATCCTAGTTCGGAGATTATTTTTAGAGGAGAACATGCAATATGAGGAGTCAAGCATCGTTTTGTAAAAAAATGTCCATTTGGCCCAGTGCTGTCGGAAGAAGGAAAATTAATTTAAATTTCGACAGAAGCAGCCACCTTCTTTCATTCGTGTGAGAGCACATGACGCTATTCAAATGAGTCTCAAAACCGAAGGAAGTAACGTGGGTTAACCTGTGGTCACAGACTGTGAAGACTGTTTTCCCCGTTTTTTGTCAGCAAGGGCAATCATATTCCTCTAAATTCGAAAAAAATTCGCCCCCTTTTTTTCCCCTATGTGAAATTTGCATTTATTTTTATATGAAATTTGAATTTGAAATGATTTTTTCTATTATCTAGACAAAACGTCAGATCGAGTGAATGCATTCAGATCCACAAAAATTCTAACGTAGACGTTCGATGGGCTGTTTTCTTTCATATTTAGTGTGAAAATTTCATTCTGAGGAAACTTCAAAATTTATTTGTAATGGAAATGCGTTTAAATTTTACTTTTAATGCCTAGTATGCTGTTCCAGGATAGCTAAAGTTAAGCGGCTCTCCAATGTTTCTCTCCACCGCTTCGCTTAATGTTCGCTTAATTTTGACAGTGTAGGTTCGGTCAAAAGAAAAACTGTGTTGGAATTTTTTTTGGTTTTTTTATTTGTACTTCCTTAAAAACCTCTTCCAGGTACTCCTCGTTAAAATATTCCATTTCTAAAAGAAATTAAATTAATAAAAACGAGTTTTTTTGCGTTGAACTTAGCATTCTCCATACTGCTTTTTTGCTTTCGTTTGAAATACCGATATTTTCCCTGATCTGTCAAAATTTAGCTGTGGAGAAAGGTATTTTGCATTAATGCGCCTACTTAAATTCTGTAGAGATTTTTCGTACAGCTGCTAACAAATTAAGCTTGAACTGCGTACACCTTTGCTTAATTTCATCTTTGGAGACATTTTTGTATGGGGGCTTAATTTAAGCGCGAGCAGCATACTATGCTTAAGCAATTTATGTTTCAAAGAGATTTTTGGTTTTTTCCCCCTTTTTTAAGCGTTCCCCCCGCCAAAATTGGCGCTTTTCCCCTTAATCTATGACAACCGGTCTTAAATCGTCATCTTGTCAAAAATCGCGATGCACCCATTGCTCGAAAAACAACGAGAAATAATTGGGAGGGGTGCCAACAACGCAGAGCGAGAAGATTATTTTAGTGATCCAGAGGCTTGCCCACCAAGCAGGATCTATATAGTTTGTAAAACTAGGCGAAAGCCCCCGAAGCAAGAGCATTAGCTCTACAGACGTAAAGATCTCTGGTGTACGGCCTTTTACAATGTGGCGAAGTTTTCCATACTACAAAATAAATAAGGAAATAAGGTGATGGTTAAAAATGATTATTAGTAAGGCCCATTGTCACCCTATAGCACCTTCCTTTAAAAAAAAATTACACGACACAACCAGGGGCACAATAATTTTTAACAAGCCTTTAATCACTTGCCTAGAGATCTTTGGCAGAGAAAGCTGTCACTGGCGCTTTTACAAATCGCACATGTATTTCTAAAATGACACAACTCAGAAAATTACGTTTTCCAAAAAAGGAGGAAGAACGTTTTGATTTTTTTTCATTCCGTTTTAGATTTGAGAGGCGTAGACTGACATAAGCGGCATCAGCAGGCCTAATAATGAATCTTAGTTTGTGCATTTTTCAAAAAAATATGTTATGTGGACGTTTAAAGAGCTTTTGTTGGTGATAACTTAAATATTTATTTTTTTTTTAAATTGTGCCACTTTTGAAACATGTGCGAAATATGAAATAAAATAAATATAGTAAACTAGATGCTAAAAATGGAAGCCCTGCTTCAACTCTCGTTGGATACCAGTAGACTCAAAACTTTTCCACCGATATGGCCAACAATTTAAGAGCTTTCACTTGTTAGTACTGGCAGAATTTAGATAGTAGTTTAAATGAAATCCAATAGGTGGCGCTGTTTCTTTTACAGTTTTTGGACCTAACTAATAATCATTTCTAGCCTTCACATCTGTATGACTGCGCTAAACTCGAGAACCACTCCACGGATTTGGATGCGTTCTTCACCGTTTGGATCTGCATTGTTCGAGAATGCATAAATGTGAACCCAAAATTGATCTATCACAAAAAGAAGCTAAGGATTTACGGCAAATTAAGCGCAAGGTCATTAGCATTACACAGTTCTGTAGAAAGACGAGCTTGTGCGCAATCCTTCTACCTATTTTCTTTAGAAACGAGGAAGGTTCAAGACAGTTTATCGATTTCAAGAGAGCTTAGATTATCGATTTTGAATGAGTTGATTTTGAAATGGTGTTTGAAAAGTCTGATTTTTTAGTACCAGCGTAAAGCGTTACCACGTTCCTTCAATTTCTACTCATCTACTTCATTTAGCTCTATTATAAACTCACAGTCTTAGTGCATAAATCAGCAAATTTTAGAACGCTACTAAAATGTTGAAATAAATATACACCCTATTGGTTAAAAAAAACAATTATTTCAATGTTTTTTTTTTTTAAATATCCTGCGATAAAATGCTCTTCACAATGTTCGATGACTTTGAAGCAGTGTTGCCGCTGACAAATTTCAAAAAGGGGAATAAAAAGGGGCCGATTCAGAAAAGGGGGCTCCACATAAGATAGGAACAAATATAATATTGATAAAAAAACGCGAAACAATTTATTAATATTTTTGCATTTTTTTAAGAATAAATTCTTGCTTGAACTGAAACAATGGCGATTTTGATAAATTTTTTTAAAAAGTGTGGGCCACGGGTCTTGAGGCTCAAAAAGGAACCGGCAACGCTGCTTTTAGCTTATAAGACGCTACTATAATAAGAATGGAGTTATCGCCATTCCATCTCCATACAAAGGCTTTAAGGACAACTCATCCATAGACATTTGACATTGTAGCGAACTGCAATTGTTGAGAGGTTTTGCAGGAGAATTTTGTCTCGGAATTGTGGAGTATGATGATGCGAGCCACCTTGAGGTCGGTGGCGAATGGATGAAATGCCCGATAGAAAAGTTGTATTTACCACAAGTTGGCAATGAAATGCCCATGTCCGAATGTGATCTATATCCGACTTAAATATAGAACAAGGCCCCATTTCAACGAAACTTAAACTAAACTATATTATAAACTCTTGCCCTTTAGTCCCGCCAAAAGAGGAAACAAATTTATCCACATTCATCGTATTGCGGAAAGGAAAAACTTTCCATTCTATGTAAATACATTAATAATAAATTTATTTTGTTTTAAATAATTAAATACTTTGCAAAGTGTCAATGTCAAAGTCAAACCGTATAGTGATACCATAAACGTAGCAGGTTCCAGGTTATCACTGCCCACTTCCAACTGAATAAAAAAAAAAAGAAGCTAAATCCCATTTGTTGTGCACCTTAAACTGACCATACAGCATACATCGGCATTGCATGCTCTACCGATCATGCCAGTGTTTTAAATATTTGTGTTCCTCAGCATCTCTGGCTTATCAATTTTCAGATAGCACATAGTCGTTAAATTTTGTCTCGCCATACTACGAGCATGTGCTAATTATAATTATATCTCTTGAAAGCCAAATCATACTTTGAATGCACAAGTTCTATAAATAAGTGAAGTAAATGCTGAAGCATGCGCAAGTCATTTAAGAAATGCTTTATGAGGAGGTATAGCTGGTTTGGTTACATTCTAATTCTAAACTGATAAGATGCAGAGAAAAGTCCACCAACGAGTGCATGTAATGGCAGAAATGTCCAGCTTCTCGTGAGCACACCATAAGATGAACCTCCGCAGGATCAATGAACAGTGCGCATGATAATAAATTATTTAAAAAAAAAAAACAAAAAATACCCCTGAAACCAGTTATTGTTTACATGCAATTAGCATTCATATAAAGGTCAAGGACAGCTTGATGTCATTTGCGGCATTTTGCATTCTTTTTTCCTTTCATTTCACAGTCGAGTATTCAAATACGGTTGTTGTTAAGAGAAATTACTTCTTTCACTCTTGCAATCGAGTTTAACAAGTTTGATTCGCTGAAGTTTATGGTTCAAAATGCATCATTGGGCTTTGTGCTGTGGGTGTTTTTTTTTATTTTTATAAATGAGTGCTTTGAACAGTCTTGTGGTGACGTTGATTTAAAGGGCAAGGCTGCAGTGCTGAAACGAAATTTGTTTTTTTGTTTGTTTAAATGCGGCTGTCTGGAGCTCAAAAGTTCATAACCTCATTCACGAGCTCATACTAATCATATCGGTTATGCGCAAGCTCTAGCCATTGTTGCGTGCAGTTCTTACAGTCAGGTAACAAACTTCTTCATAGGTTTATACATTTGTTTTTTACTGTCTTAATATATTTCGACTTTAGTTGGTTAACTCCAATCATAAAGAAAAACCCAGCTAGCCATCGCCTTGATAAGACCCTGAGATACTTGAGCAGTCTTTTGTGCTGAAAGTCAGCTTTGAGAAAATTGGGAAATAATTAAATTGAGAAAACAAAACATTATTCAAACAATAGGTGTGGACATCATCACTTACCTGGGCCCGACCCATAGAAACCGTCGGAGTCCGTTGCGTCAATGGAAGACGACTACGTTAACTTATTCAATGGAATACCGTTAAAAATGTTTGCTCATCTGATGGGCATAATATTTGTTTTGCACAATAATATTATAGGAAGTTTTTTTTGGGAGCGTATCGGAATCCCGCTTTTTGAAATCCCGCTTTTCAAAAATACCGAAAAAAAATGTTTTAAAATCCCGTCTGCTGAAATACTGTTTTTTTTTAAATTCCGTCTTCTAAAATACCGCTTGTTCAAAATCCCGTTCTATTATAATCCTGCTTTTCAAAATCCCGCCAAATCCTGCCAATCCCGTTTTTTTACAAAACATTGTTATCAAAAAAATAGATGTTGGTTTATGCGCTTTTTTATTATATTATTATTATATATTTAAAAATATTAAAAATACTAGACCAAAAAGAAAATGCATCCGAATGTTTTTAGTTTACTGTAAGCACACATTTGTTTTTGCTTACATAATCTACATTGTTTTTACGCATTTTATGCATTTCAAAAAAATACTCATTGCTTAATTTATTTTAATTTTCTTATCATCCTGCTTTTACAATCAAAAGTAGTTGCTTGATTTTAAAAAATCGCGGCGATTTTTTAAAAGCGGGATTATAAAAAACGGGATTATAAGAGGCGGGATTTTAAGAATCGGTATTATAAAAAGCGGGATATCGAACCCAACAAAAAAATCGGTCCATATAAAAATAAATTATATGGACAGATTTTTTGTTTCCCCCATTAAGGCGCTGAACCGTAATTCATTTGACGGCCATGACAGTTTTGTTCATTCCTTCAATACTTCTGCCAATGGTTGTTCTTTATATACATTTGTGGCAGCTGTCAACGGATACAAATGACATAAAAGTAGAAAGTTAACCTCCTTTACACTTCGCGTTGATTATGGGTCACCTTTTTGCCGCGTATTCAATCTATATCAGTCGATAACGGGATTCGATGAAGTCTCGAATTCTCTGAGTTGGGGCCCTATAATCCTCGACTAGATTCTCGATATTGTCGGACTATTACTTTTTGTTCCAACCAAGTTTTAAAAATCTGTCAAATTGTAAATATTTAGCGAAACTTGGAAGCTGGAAGTAGCTTCCAACGTTTCGTGTATGCACTTCGGCCGCTTGCAATTGCATCAGCTAAAAACATATTTATACAAAAGAAACTGAAAATTGCAACTACATCCAAATTTTAGTTTTATATCCTTGAGCGTATTATCTATTTCCATTTCTTTTATTATTAAAAAAAAACTTTTTTTTAAAATTAAAAATATTTTTTTTTATATCTGTCTAAGTGTCTATCTGTCAACCTTGTCATATTTCGTGATTACTTTTGTAGAGCAAGGGGGAACTACTTGATACTCGTTATTTTTCTGATTTTTAGTTCTCATTTTCTGTCATTTTTAATGAGAAAGAATGAGCGAACGACGTAAATCGTCTACTCGAATTAGTTCTTGTCACAACAAATGGGAAGTGGATTATGGCCTTAAGATGGGTTTAACGTAGGGCTTCGCATTAGTATGTGCCATTAAACGGATGGTGCTATTAAACGATGTGATATCCGGATTCGACTATACTATGCTTATTTTGAATTAAGAAAATGTAGGCAGTGAACGTTGGTTGGATATTTGAAATGGATTATTTCTATAGTCCAGCGCCACCTAAGTAAGTATTTCAATATTTACAAGTGTCATGCGACGCAGTATAGCTCGTGACTTTAATTTTATTCAAGTTCCACAAAGTAATTGGAACTGCTTAACGTTAATACAACATTACTCGGCTACATTTTTCGAATATTCGTCTCTAAATATCAACTAAAAAATAAGAATCTTTCACGTTATCACTTTAGGCAGACGAAAAGTGTCATAAACGAGTCAGAAAATTGCCAGACCTAGGTCGTATTTTTGAACTCTCGTTATCTCATCTGGATTAAGCGTGAGCTCCAACTCACAGTAACTAAAACATAGATAATTCAGCTATAATTCAATAATTCGAGACAGGTAAGTACCATGAAATTTTCTTAATTGTCAAATCGCCTGATTTGTTCAGCTATTCGTTTTGATGGATGGTTTTCAACGCGAGGCTTACATTTTAAGTTATTGTTAGCAACTGACAGAATAGCTGAACAAATCGAGCGATTTATTTAAATTGAAAGCCTCGCGCTAAAAACCATCAGCGAGCAACATTAAAGACGAACAAATCACACGATTTTCAACGCAAGGCTATTGATTTTACATTATTTATTTTACACTAAAATAACCGAAAAAATCGAGCGTTGAAAACCATTAAAACATAAACCTCATTTCATGGGTTTCTAATTTCTATTTCAAAAATGGGGCATTATTTCATTATGAAAATTTCAAAACCAATTTTGATGTCTTATATCGCGGAGCCCTCATTTACAAGACAACTGAACTGCGGTCAATGAGATGAAAAAAAAATTGTAAAACCAGAATACGAAAAAAAAAAATCCCCACAATCGACATTTGTTTGAAAAGTGCTTAGAAATTTCAAACATAAGAAGACGCAAGTACCCATTGATACCTCCTCATAGGTAGATTACAAAATTATAAATAAAAATAGTTTAAGCGCTTCAGCTGCCTTTCAAATCGTTAATTGCAAAGTTTAATTCTCTTGCGAAACAATCAAGGCCACTATTTCGAAATACATATTGGCACGACTGAAACAAATCATTCCAGTTATAATATCCCACTTAATTCTATAATTGGACGAGAAAATATTTGACCAACTCGCTCTTGGCGATTTTTTCAAAAGCAATAGGATAGGTGCAAAATGGACTCCGACTCGTTGATTGAACGATTATCTCCTTCTCTGAGTGACATTGAAATAATTCTATGCATGCGATGCATAAATCCGCCATTCATTGAACCCAAATACTTGACGATGATACTAATAAAAAAAAAACTTATCTCCATCCAATGAGCATATATAGTTAATGATTAGGGTCATCGCAAATGACAGCAGTTAATAAGATCGATCATAAATATATTTTCGTATTGAATGTTGAATGTATGCGAGCAAACATTTTTAAATGACGCATAAATATAAACAAAAAAATAATAAAAATAAATTGACAAAGAAGATTTCTTCTTCGAAACAATTGGTAACATGTGCAAAGGTCAAGTCTCCCGTCTCCATGCGATTTCGCATAGATTTGGTTTGTTCTTTTCTTAAATAGAACTCATCAAATATTTATCTATTTATTTATTTTTAGCAAATCGTGTCACAGCACGAACCAAGGTTGCAAATTGCAACCACTTGGTTCGGTTATGAACTGAAAATATTATGTAGGAATTTGCCACCAATTAAAACTTTAACGAAATCAATGTAGCTGGAAAATGCGTTTAAACATTTTGAGAAAGATACATAATTTACTTATATGGATGCTGCTAATCTGCGGAGCTGTGTACTTTATCAATTATACCCGCTGGGCACTGTGGTCAGAATTCATGAGAATGCGTTAAATTCGAGTACACATTCGAGTCTGACGTCCATCCTTGAAATTGCTGATAAAGATTAAAAAAAGCAATTCGAATTCAAATGTGACTCACTCCTCACTTAGTTTTCGCTTGGAAATACAAATATTTGCAACTAATTTTAGTATCAGTATGCAGGCTTTTTTGTGGGAATATATCTACCTTCGCCAAATTACTTAGAGCAGAGGCAAAATCTATCGGCCTTTATGTCGGAAGTAGTTTTTGATTTTTCCTTTTTGTTTAATGTGGATTCTTCATCCAGAAGCAAAGAAATACATACTCAACTTGGAAGGGGAATCCATATTTATTTACAGAAGTTCTCTCTCTAAGGCTAGATTGCGTGACATGTTGGCCTCCTCCTTTCTTAAATGCAATGATTCAAAAACAATACATTTAAACTGTGATATGTTGATTTTCGAGTACCGCAGTTTGCAGTTATTGATTCATATAATGTTAAACGCTGCATGTAGTTCGTCTGTGTCAAGTGGATTATCCAGCTGAGAAATCTAAATATCCATAATATGACCACGCATACAGGTCTCAGTTGAACTTTAAAATGCCTTCCGAAAGTCTCGACGTTTAAAGTAAATGTCAAAAGGTTTCATCTAGAATTATACACAACCTGATGAAAATGATTCCGTCTTGTCATTTTTATAAGCCTATAAAGTAACCTTTACTTTTAAAAATCATACAACCTTCAGGTCTTTTTTCTTTAAAAACAAATAAATTGAATAAAAAATTGGGGCAACTGGTTCCGGTACCTCAGGCCTAGCTTCTCGCAACCATTCGTTTTGGAATGGCAAGGGCCTATAATTTTATGCCAAGTCCGAACGGCAAATTGAGAAGTTCTTTCATGAAATTTGAACGTAGTCTCGGGCGTTTGTCAGACGTTCGCAAGAGGTGGCGTAGTGTAAAAAACCTTATAAGATGTAATTTTTTGTATTTTCCGGGGATCGAACACAGAACCAGATATTCGGTCCAGCTTACCTTATTCGGAGCATACAAAGAAAAGGTGCAAAGATGAACTATACGCCAACCTGGGCGAAAAGCTTTAATTAAATACAACGGCTGAGTAAGAGCAGCAGTGAACCAGCCCGACAAGGCTTTGGGTCTACCCTTGAGAGACAACGTAGTAGAGGAAGAATCAGCCTTAGGTGTCTAACTGAAAGCACAACTACCTATGATAGACAGTTAGCTCAATTTGCCAACTCCACCCCCCGACTGTAAACGCCATCTGGAGTGAAATGTTAATCAAAGCAATTGGTCCGCATCGCTTTTAATCCAAACTCATTGCCGCGCACTTTGAATCACTTTACCGCACTAATGGCTCAGGCAACAAGCAACAATAATTGAAATGCAAAACAAAAGCAAAACTCTCCCTGCAAATGGTTGCGCAACGCCGCTATTAAAGCAATTAAGCCCTATCGAGATGTTTGCACACACTTGCACTTGGCGGGAACGTCAAAATCACCGCAACTACACGTAATTCCATGAAATTATCCAGAACATCAAGTCAAGTCACTCCCACTCCATGAAATATTGCCTGATATTTTCTAACGGAATCCGCGATAGGTCAACAACGGTGAAGTCGTCGAATCGAATTCACCAAAGACGCTCACAGTCGCGCACTTTGCATGCGCGCATTTTCATTTTCACTCCAGAGGTTGGCCATTGCAAGTTGCTTGCAACTGGTATGCATTTTGTCAGCAGTGGTATATCTCCCTCCCGCTGCTGGCGTACCAAGTTCAGGTTTTCCTTTCTTTTTTCGCATTGTCTCTGCATTCAATCATTTTATTCGTTGCAACAAATTCGTAATAATAAACTGAAAATATTTATTAAAAGGTGAGACTCTTATACTTGCACTCTTTTAATTTGCCATTGCTTTGCATTTAGCATTTTGTTAATCGACGGATGAGACGTTGGCCCAAGCCCAACGGACACCTTGTTCTTTGAAACAGAAAGCTGCTTTGGCATGTCGATGCAGATTGAAGATATTCTTATGATTGGTGGCTGCGGATTGAACTCTGCTCAACGCTTACGACACGGATTACATAAAACAGACGAGACAAGATGATTGCATGGTGAAGACGTGCAAAAATGAACGGTATTTGTGGTTAAATAAGGTACGTTGTGCGGACGGGTGCCTATGCACAGTGCGAGATGCAAAACAACTCGGCGATCATCTATCACTTTAATTAGTCTGAGGTACACATAATAACCAGCTCGAATTCAAGTGGGCCAAATTAGACGAGTGCCGTGGTGTTATGAAGAAGTGAGCAATATATACTCGCCGAATGCTCAAAAACAGTGCATGCGTTATGTAACGTTGCCTTATTGATTTTTCAGGTTCAGTGAGAGACTTTTCATTCGGGCTTTTCGGGGAAACGAGAAAGAAGGTATGCACATTGTTCCGTCCAAACAGAGTTTCTTTACATATCAGCAAGGCGTTATAGCGGATCCGCACTTATAAAAATAAGAAGTGAACAGGTGATATTTTCAAGTGAAGTTCCCAAAATATTCCCGCATGCGAAAACAAGTAGCAATCAAAGCGCTGATACAGCGAAAATAAGCGCTAGGTTTGCGTGAACACGGTCACTCTGAACACAAATCAGTTCTGCTTTTTATTGTTATGCTTTCTCTTTCTCGGTTTGGTTATGGCCGACTTATCAAAATTTCCGATGGAGTTCGATCTGCCGACAAATCTTTTCTCATGGTTTAAAAATGTTATTCATAAAGTTATGAAATAGTAAAAGTTATGTTATCTTTCTTTTGGGCGAAAGAAAATGGCCCCAGGAAGGCATAGGTTTCCATTATTCGTTATGAAAATATGGTGGATTGCGCTTAAATATTTTTACTAGATTGAATAAATTATATAGAAACTTTCAAATATTGAATTAATTGATGATTAATTACCGTGAATAAAAACCGCGCTAGAAACCAGCTCATTATCGAACCAATCGGTTGAACACAAAAATGTACTAGAAGTTTCGTTAACTCACCGATCAAGTACAAAGGGAGATAATGATGAAGTAGACAGAGTCAGCTGATTTTTTAAAGGCTGATAAATGTGAAGTTCCAAACATAATCGTGTTTTTGTGTGTATTTCTTTAACGAAAAGAAGAACTATAACTTTTTCTCCGTATACGGAAAATATTCAGAATTCTATCAATCCAATGCGTGGTGTTAAATGTTGTACCATTTAAAAAAGCCTCGTTAGACGGAAATGAGTGGGTCTACTTCATCAAGTCAACGCAATTTGTGAATACCACGTGAACTAAATAGTTGCAACAGTTCAATGAGCGAACTTTGATAAGAATATTCTGACACTGACAGTAATAAGAAAAAGAAAAATTTTCCATCTGGAAATTTTTGGACTTTTGCCCCAATTATACGTTAATCGGAAAAGCATCAACACTTTCATAAAATTGCTGCCGCTGTTGTCAGTTGTCAGTTGTTGTTAAATAACAGACGTCAAATATTTATTCATAAACTCTTATCACTCCGGAACGTGTGAAGAGTGATGACAATATTAGTTTTTTTTTTTTTTTTTTCGTTTTAGAAAGTCATTCGCATCCGCCACATGCACACCATACCTATATGACTCTATGTGTTTCAATTGAATATTAATTATCAAAGAGACAGTTCCTAAGTAAGTGCGGTACACACACAAATTAGGAACTGTAGCTGCGTACACGTAAAATTTCGATCAAAGGGTACAAACCAAACAGCCCACAATAGCGCAGCAATTTACAAAGGCTTGGTGTTAAAAAAATTTGCAGAGGTTTTTGTCCGCATCGCCGCTGTTGTCAATGAAAAGAAAATGTAATATCAGACGTCAGTGTTTTTTTTTTGTTGTAATTAATTTGCATACAAATATCCATTCAACCACTGCTAAAGGGTGATCTTTTAAGAGGTTTAGAACTTTTTTTAAAAAAAAAACACAAAAAATTCGAAAAAATGAATGAAATATTTATTTGAATCGATAGTTTGAACCTTGCAATTTAATGTTTAAAGATAATTTCATGCAAATGTAGACCGCGGCTGCGTCTCAGGTAGCCCATCCGCTGAGTCCAATTTTGGCATACTCTTTCACACATATCGGCCGGTATCTCACGAATGAATGCATGGATGTTGGCTTCCAGTGCGTCAATCGAAGCGGGCTTGTCCCTATACACATTAGCCTTGGCATACCCCCACAAAAAATAATCTAATGGTGTCAAATCGCACGATCTAGGCGGCCAATTGACCGGCCCGAAACGTGAAATTAACTGTTCACCAAACTCGCCTCGCAATTGCGCCATTGTTTCGCGTGCTGTGTGGCATGTGGCACCGTCTTGTTGAAACCACATATCATGCAAGTCAAGAACTTCCATTTCGGGCAAAAAAAAAGTTTGTTATCATCGCTCGGTAGCGTTCACCATTGACAGTAACGCTGCGATTCGCATCATCTTTGAAGAAATATGGCCCAATAATGCCGCCGGCCCATAAACCGCACCAAACAGTGGCTTTTTCGGGATGCATTGGTAGCTGTTGCAATGCCTCTGGCTGATCTTCACTCCAAATGCGGCAATTTTGCTTATTTACGTACCCATTCAACCAAAAATGAGCCTCATCGCTGAACACAATTTTTCGATAAAAAAGCGGATCCTCGGCCAGCTTTCCAAGAGCCCATTCCCCAAAAATTCGGCGTTGTGGTAGGTCGGCTGGCTTTAGTTCTTGCACCAGCTGTATCTTAAAAGGCTTTACGCCCAAATCCTTCCGCAAAATTTTGCACGTAGTGCTGTAACAAAGGCCTAACTGCTGGGAACGGCGCCGAATCGACATTTCGCGGTCTTCTGTCACACTAGCTGATACGGCCGCAATATTTTCTTCACTACGCACAGTACGTAAACGTGTTGGTGGTTTAATGTCCAACAAAGTAAATTTGGTGCGAAATTTGGTCACAATCTTCCGAATAGACTGCTCAGAAGGTCGAGAATGCCGATCATAAAATGGAAGCAGCGCGCGATGAACATTTCGAACCGAGCACGAATTTTGATAGTAAAATTCAATAATTTGCAAGCGTTGTTCATTTGTAAGACGATCCATGGTTAAATTGCAAACCAAACTGAAGCTGTTTGACAGTGACACAAGGTACTAAACACACGTCAGCTGTCAAAACCAGTGTTGCCAAAACCAAACCAGCTAAAAAATCACCCTTTAGTTGGTAGCCGAGCATGTGTAGTTTTTATTGCATCTATTGTAGCCGCGCACAGTGAACGGGTTATTGAGCGATAAGCAAACTTCAGACTTGCTTGCTTAAGCACTCGACTACTGATAATGAATCGTTTACTTTAAAATGAGGTACAGATACTTTTTGACCTTAGTGAGGCATAATGTATTGACCTGAAATTGCTGATAGTGCGCGAGTGATGTGCATGAGCAAATAAAGAAATCCGATAGAAAGTGTTAATCGAGTGCACTTCTTTAAGGTGTCGACTAAGTGAATCGGAAAGTGTTTAGGGCTGTGATTGTACTCCATCAGAAACGATTTCAATAGGAATTTGCGTGGTACGAATGATTCGAATGTTAAATGGCCGAGCAGTCAGTGCTAAGTCACTTGTGATAACAAGTGTGGCTATTGAGTAACGATATTCTGATAGAGAAACAAAGTCAACTTGACAATGCGCGATACTAATATTGATACTTACAGCCTTATTTATTAGATAATGTATAGTTATGCAGTGTATAAGTATTTATACAGCCTTTATACCCCCTTCCACAAATTCTTATTTTTCCATGCATACTAGCTATACAGGGCTTGCGTCAAAAAAGGTACTGAAAATGAGAAATCTATTACATATATCTGTCCGAAAAGATAAAAAAAAACTAAGCAGCTGTGAGAAATGCAAATTCAAATACAAATAATAATTAAAAAATGGAAAAGTAAAAAGAAAAAGTTGGGAGATTTGGGACTTCTATGAAACGGTAGTCATATGCAAATTAAAACAAATTTTTAAAACAATTAAAATATCTCCTGCGCATATTTCTTATCGAGGATACTTGTAGAATCTTGAAAATTGAAAATAAAAATGTCGATACCTACAATCTATTCAATTTTTTTTCGATTTCATTTAAAATAAAATGTGACAGAAATGACATTTCGATACAATTCCACCTCTATACTGGTACCAAACAACGTCCGAGCGCGTTTAGCTTATACAAGCTCTATACAACGTTGAATAGTTTTTTTAGTGTCCAGGCTAGATTTTATGAACTCGCAATAGCGAAGTTATCAATAAAAAATTCTACCCATTGTGACCTACAAAATATTTAGTTTAAAAGTTGAACTGTAGGCCACTCTCTCTTGTGCAATAGCCACAAGAGTTACACACTGAATCTGCACGAAAATTGTCACAAGTTAGAAAAGACTTCCTCCAACAGCAGCAGCAGTGCCCTATGTGCACTTTTTCTACGGATTCCATAGTAACAGTCCTACCGCTAGTAATTTATGGCCTCAATCGGCCATTTGTTAAACATTTTTCTCAGTAAAGCAGAAAGGGATGTTGCTGTAATGAAATGTACTAAACGCGTCCAAGTAATAAAATGCAGTAAAATGTACTGAACGTGCCCATCGATATAGAGGTGCAGTAAAGGCTGATGTAGGAGTAGTTGAACCAGAGCAGGAGACTTGTAAAGAAGTGTTAAAATAAATATTCCAACGAATAAAATAACAAAGATCGTTTAATAACAAACAATTATTACAGTTGCGATGAATGTTTTCTATAAGTGAGACAAAGTAATGTAAAATTTTCTACTTGACACTTCTAAGATTGAAACTAGGTAGGTATATGTTCCAAGTTAAAGTGTCTTTTGACGCTTTTTGCTATTATTAGTTCATGGCACTGCTATAGTAAACTACTGCCAGCGCCAATCACTTTCAGAGAGCGAGTGATAGAAGAACGTTTAAACAAACCAAAATGCTTAGACATTTGCAGCAAGCTAAACAGTTTATGAAAAATGATCACAAATGATTGCATACCTGCAGGCTGATTGGAAACAAGTCACTGAACATTTTTTTAGTACACAGCACTAGCTGGCGGACCTTTAGCAAGTATGTATATCATTCTATTTATATAAATCTTTACTCAAAAGGTAAAGTGGCTTAAGTCGATTTAAGCTAAAAACCGTATTTTTAAATATTTGAAATGAGAACAAATTTAGCTACAGTTGGGTGTACCTAATCACCTTGTTTCCATCTACCCTGGAAAACAGTTTTTTCTTCTGTAACAACGACTTAACTCAATGAAAGTAAAAACGTTGCATTTGGAATAACGTCTTAATTCTGAAGTAAATTGCAGCCTTCTACTCAAAGTAGTTTTTTTTTTCACGATTTTTTTCAAGTTTAAAATTGCTCTCCTGAAAAATGTGAAAAATCGACTGAAGCCATTTTACCTTTTGAGTAAAGAAATAATTAAATACAATTGAAAATTTTTACAATACAAACGAAAATTTACGCAACTACACACTTTTTACACTTTTTTTCTGGAACGTAGTGAGTATAATTTAATGTGAATAACCAGGTTATTACAGAAGTATCTAAGGTCTTGCAAAGTCAATTTGGAATAATTGCTGTCAAGCCTTAATATGGTTTAAATTTTTCTTATAGCGAATGTCCAGAATGTTTGACATATCCAAAGATTAAACACAACACTTATGTCTTTCAGACCTTGATTATTACAAAACATCAAATTAAAGACCAGGAACGTAACTTCAAAAGTCCAAAGGATTTGCTTGTAGCGGAGTCTTTGTAGTTTTTGACACCTGTCAAGAAAAAAAACTTAACGGTTTCAGTATATTAAAATATATTTCACACGTCCAAAAATCTAGTAATCTTAAGTTGACTAGATTGGACTGGATAAGATGTAACCTGAACGCAGAACTAGATTGGTCGGTTACGTCACCTTTCCTACGTCAGCGACATAAATGCGAAATGTCAACTTAGTACTCAGTAACGAATTTCTTGACTAGATTCGCCGGCTACCCCTCCACACGCATCAACTGAAACAGCCGTTCATATGACCGATCTACGCCAATCAAAACTGAGATACGGCAATTCAGACAGCTGTCAAACTTTTTCGTTACTTTCAGTTTTTGTATAAATACCTAAAAGTTGCCTGCCAAGTTAAGGCAGTCTTGGTTGTAAGCCCCCTATTTTCAAATAACTTCGTAATAGTTATAAACTCGTTACAGAGCAGTTATGTCAAATTTGTGAATTCTAACTGACGTCTGCCAGAGTGCTAGCTAACTGACTTGAACAAATCTGTTTATTAATATGGGGGTGAGAGTTTTAGCGTTGTTAGAGAATATTTATAAACTAATAAAGAACGGTATTTGGGGGAATATCTTATATATTTGGTATAGTTGTACCTACGCTTAGAATTCAAACAAAATATTTGAGCTCAAAATGTCACTATTAATAGCAACAAATTCGAAGTAGTTAAGGAGTTTTTCCAAATCGGAGTAAACTTTTGTTTAGATCATCGAATGAAACTCTGGCGGAAGTTTGGCGAAGACCCATCCTAGGAAATGACTTTGGATTTTGTCAAAAGATGATGCCGAGTGCTGGACGATGCTGGGAAAGTGAACTAAAAGCACAACCCTTTAGAATTAAAGTTATTCGACAGATTTACGTGTCCGAGGAGAAACTACAAGTGTAGGAAAATATGGATTTTTGTTGCATGTGCACAAATATAAAATGAAACAAAAAAGTTCCAAAGCATATGATATTGATATTGTCTTTGTTAGAATCCGCATTTCTGATTAACTAAGTATGTTGTTCATTCATGAAGGCTGGATCGAATATAGCGCCATCTCGCAGTCTAATTTTTGTCTGGCTATGGCCATGAATCGCAAGTTTGTTTCCATGGTGAATTGGCAATCCAATTTGAGGACAAACAGCTGTCAAATGGCAAAATGCCGCTTGAACAATTTGTGCCGGAAAACAGAACTCTAAAGCACAAACCTTGCATAAGCTATAGCAATCGTCAATAGGCGTTTCTCTTTTTTAGTTCAGAGCAGAGCACTGAACTGAGCTCGAGCCGAGCGTGCTCATATCGTTCTGAGCACATAGCTGTCATTTGTGATAAAGTATATATATAAATTATATATATTTTGTTATTTATTCAATTGGTTAATTTTCAGTTCCAGAACAACAAGGTTCGTCCACCATTTCAACTATTTTGTTTTTTCTGTCAAATGTGACTGTAAGTGTGTAATCAGCTTTTCTCTCAGCCTGCCAAGTCAATTAATTCTGAGCACATAGAGCGCGCTCTGATCATGATCTGAGCTAAAAAAGAAACACGAACTTTTTGTATAACAGCTCAGGTCCTGCTCCGAGCTAAAAAAGAAAAACGCCTAATGCTGTCGAACACTTCAATTTCTACAGTATGTGCAATGTACAGGTACATATTTTTAAATTTGACAGTTCGCCTACTTTAACTAGAGATTTATGTTGAATGCGTCTCTGAAACGGGCAGATATCTTTATGATAGACAGTTAGCTGTTATATTCTTCCTATAGCTGCTGTTGGACTATGGAAAAATGGATTTAGGTCTTATCTGACAGTTAACCCTACCTGATTGGCTTTCCGCCTATTGAAAAATCGGCCCTAAGGGTTATCATTCGATGAAAACGCATTTCTACGGATCAAAAACCCTACCAAACAGGCTTTAGTACGTAGTACACAACTTGAATGGGCACTCCTGGCCACGGAACAGTAGTGCTTTCTCCCATAAAAACACGCATCTTCACAAATAAAACTAATCAGTAACAAAAGACACAAACTACGCGTCTTGCGTCTCACTTAGGAATTAAATTACAATCAATAAATAAATATCCAATATCCAAACCGCTTTCGTGCGGCGCAAGAATATTTAAAAGCCATTCCGATTCCATCAAAACATTGATATCGCTAAATACTAATGAGTCTTTGTCACAATAAAAGGTTCGATAGAAATCAGCATGGCGAATGAAAACACAACTTATGGCAATGCTGGCGGACCGACAGTGACAGAGCGAAACTTAAAAAGTGCTTTCGTATGCCATAGAACTTGGAACGTGCTGCATGTTGTGCTTTTGCCTGTTTATCGTTCGCTTTATATCGGGCTGGTGCTAGTAACTACTGTTGTGGCAGTGGTGCATAAAGCTACAGATACCATTCGCTTTCATACGTAGTAATCGATGTGAGTACACAACGTGAAGCATATAAAAAGTACTCTGTGCTCTGTCACGTGCTTCGCGCGCATGGGGCGAAAGGGCAGCCAAATATGAATATATACATGTCTGGTGGCGTATGGCAGACGGTATTCTCCATCAAACTCCACAAGCAAAGCAAAGCAATTGACAATTTAATTGTTCTTCACATGGAAGCGGGTATCTCTCTGACATATAGCTCACTCCGCATAGCGGGTGGGTATATTCTAGGCAGCAACTCAACTTCAGTCGTCTATCTGTGCCATTAGGAGCAACACCACAAATGTCTGGCTGAGAATGTGAAAAGTGCGCAACACCAGCAATGAAGGCCGAGTTCGAGAGACAATTAAATCAGCTATTAGGGGTGCAAAAGGAGAGGAAACAATTAATTACAGACGATCGGTACAACGAGCTACTTGCCGAGACGAAAGAAGCTATCGCAAGGCGACGTAATGGAGTACGGTTATCTGGCATACACTATCGTAGGTTGAAGCGTTTTGACGTCACCACAGTTGGCGACGACACTGAGAGATTGGTTCGGAGGACCGAAAAGGGTCAAAGCTCAAGGAAGTTGTATTTCTGTAAGGTAAGCGAGATGTTCGATGTCGTGCACCAAGCTCATCTGGATACTGGCCACAAGAAGGAGAAGGGTATGGAACTGAAGTTGAAACGGACATTTTGCAACATAACGAGAGAGGTGATAGCCATCTACCTGAACCTGTGTCCGGACTGTGGTACGAGGAGGAAAAATCCGCCAAAAACCAACGATATAGAAGCGAAGGCCGAGCAGGAGGGAGCCCAACCACCACCCTCCCGTTGTCAGGTGAGTAAACATGACTTTTTTCCTGCAATTGATTAACTTGTACCCTTTTTTATAGGTCGACATCATCGACATGCAGAGAGAGCCCGATGGCGAGTACAAGTACATCTTGATTCACCAGGATCACACCACTAAATTTTTGATCCTTCGAGCGCTGAAGACAAAAACTCCGGAAGAGGTGGCCGACGTCCTTTACGATATATTCTGCCTGGTGGGCATTCCCAGCACAATGTGTTGCAACATCGAGCGGGAATGCTGTAACGAGGTTTGTTTTGCTTTCAAGTTCTGTGATTCTTATAAAGCTCATGTAATGTTTGGTTAGATCCACCGCATTCTCTCGACCAATTGGAACGTGAGGCCAGAGAGAATCGAGCTGCCGGCATTTTCCACAAACCAAGCCTCGAAGCACATTCACAAAAGCCTCAGAGAATGGATGTCAGATAATCAAATCCGCAACTGGGCGTCCAACCTGCGGATCATCCAAAGCCTTCGGAATCACAGTTTCCATCCAGATGTTCGGAGGACACCGCATGAGGCTATGTTTGGTAATTCTGAGAACAACCCTGTAAACGAGGAGAAGCTCAGAAAACAGCTGGAGCTGCTTAAGCAGAAACTTGCCGAGTTGAACGACATACGAAGGTCGCTGGAGAAAAACCGGAAAATCAATTCAAATAATTACGATCTCAATGTTGATAGGGATTCGCTTAGGTGCGAAACTACTGCTCATAATCGGAAACGCCAATTGAAGGATCCAAATGATGACATGGCTCCACTGAAGCGTCCAATTTTTAGAGTCGGTGATATGGTTATGGTGAGAATGTCGGAGAATTGAATGAGACATTAATTAATATACAGCAGACAGAAATACCAGCTGTATCTACTTTGAAAGGTTTATCACTTTTAACCGTACTGAAGTCCGGAAACAAATAGTGGCACAACCAAAAATGTGTCAATAGAAATGTACTTAGCGTGGCTCGAAACAATAAATTCCAAAGCTATTGTATCAGGTTGTTTTAATGGCTTGATATGTGCAAGCTTATGGAGAAGAAAAACGCAAATTGCCTTCATTTATATATGTACACAGGTTTGTTTTTTGTTTGATTCTATTATCTAACCTATCGTCCTCTGGATCGCTAATAGTTATATAATTGTAGTGTCAACTTTTCATTCGGCGATGTGAAAACTTTAATTGTTAGTTCATTAGTTTTTTGAAGATAATAATGTTCATTAGTCACAAATTGTAAACCAAGCGAAACTAGCTGACATCATACATAATATCCCTAAAATTGCCCTTAAAAGCTAAAGAGCTAACTTACCTTTATTTGAATTAGGTTAACGAGCTTTTCACTATAATTTACAACTTATTTTCATTATAAATATCTGAAAAAGAATGCGAGAATTGGATTGGATTGGACAAAAAAAATATTACGCAGAAGTGATTGGAAATATTTGATTTAATTCTTTTAATTTAATTCTAAATGGTGTTAAATTTATATTGAGAGAAATTTCAAAATTACACTTGCACATTTTTCTATTCGAATTCCAAACTGACGAACTCGTAGAATCGAATGTGTGAGCAGAAAAAACCTTAGAAATGATTTGCAGATGCTGACCTTTGCAGTTTACATAATGGAATTTCGTTAACAATTTTTTAAAATAGAATAAAAGCAGGTCATGATTTAGTTGCAGGTTTTTCTGCTTCCTCCATTTTGTTTGAACTGCCTACTTGTGTTTTTAGAAAAAAACTCTTCTGTACCGGTTTTGCTTGGAATATCTACAACAAAAATAGTTTTCCGTTTAAATCCATTGATTAAACTCCTGGAATTAGTTTTCGCTCGAAATCAAACTTGAAAAATTTCTAAAATATACTTTCCGGTGATACTAATCTACAAATGTACAATTTTGCTGCCCTATTCCCTATATGGATGTTGAGGCCAGATACTTTTTTGTTTATTTTGTTAGCAGAAGCATAAAAGTAATGAGCGTTTCAACCTCAGTTGTAGCTAGTTTATTAAGCTGAAAAACCACTGAACAATTTTTCTAAACTATTTACAGCTAGCTGGACCCGACAAAACTCCGTTTGGCCGAAAAAATTTCAATAAATCGATTTTATGCAATTTTCTATTTGCCTAGCCCTGAAATACAGCAAAACGTACTTAACAACAAAATGAAAATCGGCCCAACGGTTATCGGGTTATAACGTCATCGAGTTTCACCCCGATGGAATTATATATATAGAAGATTGAATAAAACAGTTTCCAAACCAATATCAATGTCAAATCAAATGACAACCAAAATTTTTTGTACAGATATTAACGACTTGGAATGAATGAACTTGAAAAATATTTCTCGAAGAATATATGTTTGTTCAGAACTAAAAATTGTTAGTTAAAAATAGGTCAAACAACGCGTCCAAAAAACATGTTAAAAATGCGTAAAAATTCATCCAAATATAGGGTCATGTCTCCAGTAGTCGAACACTTAGTGGTTCATTGTAAAATAATCACTAACTGTAAGAGAACCGTTGAATATAATATGCCAAGAAAAATTAATGAGCTGCCATAACTCAAACATTTTAAAATAAAGTTAAGTTTTTCCCTGTAATTGTTATTGTTTTTTAATAAAAAAAATAAAAACTGAAAGAAAACATTATTCCCCAGTAGTCGAACACTAGCTTCCTAAACCCGATCATAAAGTTTCCTTACTTCGAAAGCTAGATCTCGTGTATATTTTCAATTAAGAAAATGAGAAAAATCCATATTTTTGTTATTATTTAAAACATAAAACACAGTAACAAAACAACTTGAAAGGAAAAAAATAAATAGAATTCACAAACAATTAAAAATAAAATTTGGACATTAATTCAGTCTTGAACACACTAGTGTTCGAATAGGAAACTCGAAGAAGTTTGGTTCCCTATGATCGAACGGTCAAAAAATAATAAAATTATTATGTTTTCAGATAAAAACTTTACCAAAAAGACATAAAATAGATATAAACTAATAAAACAAGCATTGAAAATAAACATTTACCTGAATTTTCAAACAAAAAAACGCACTTTCCTCCGACAATCGCAACAGTTGTTTTTTTCTACTGAACCCGCACTCAAACGCATTCCCTAAAGACTCAATTTAAACTCCAATTTTTAAACGTTAACAATAATAGCCGTGTTTTTTTGAGCTCCGATCTCAGCAAAGCAAAGTAAAGTAGGATTTTCATCATGCAATTACAACAACTACGCTCTACTTGACACTTCGAGACTCGCATTAGTTGTTGTGATTGCGTGCTGAAAATCCTACTTTACTTTGCTTTGCTGAGATTGAAGCTCAAAAAAGAAGGCCTAATATTGTACCAGGTATTACCACAATGCAGCATTTTGCGTTTGTAGGAGTTGAAAATCTTGAAAATATACAGCTGTGTAGCTTTTTACAAAAAGTGTTCGACTACTGGGAGTGTTCGGAATTAGGCGACCCTACCCTAGGTACCTACGTGCTAAAAATTGTGTCAACAACAGGTCAGAAAACACATCGAAAACACGTCAAAATGTGCAACAAAATGAAAAGTATGCCCAAAAATGCTTTTAAAAACGCGCTAAAAATCTCGTCAAAAATGCGTAGCAGAGAGCCTTACATACTGGCTAAAAAATACGTGAAAAACAATATGTTATGAATATCAAATGCTTTAGTTACCGAGAGTACACTGATATAATGCAAATAATGGTGAACTACAATGAAATAATGTCGCACAAATCGCATGTCCCAGGTCCCACCGAAGTTGTCCTTTCCTTTATTGACATTTCCAATTAAGAAACTTGTTTATTTTCACTTAAAACGATTTAACATTTTTGTTTTTTTTTTGCTTAAGATATGTATATAAAAAAGATAAAAAAAACTCTTCCATATACAGAATGACGAAAGCCTTCTGGTCGAGATGCAAATTTTACCAAACTCAACCTAGCTCCACGCAAAAGCAAAAAGAATTTTTTGTGGGAATAATTTTCTTCTACATACTGTCACTTTCACCAATCATAGGCCTGCGCAGTCATTTTTTTCTTCTTAAAAATTGCATGTTATTAAAAAAGAGGTAGCTTATAAAAATCATCCATTAGGTGCTTTCAACTTTACATGCGACAAAACACGAAAAAAAATGTAAGCCTGACTGCCAACTACTAAAATTTCGTTCGAAATAACTTTATTTTCAACCAAAGATTTTGTTATTGTTCCCAGAAACAATCTCTCAACAGAATTAGTCACCGTCCAGAACCAGAGAGAAACGTTGTTACTCCCATCGAAGCCTGATAACAAAATTTACCATTTCAATAAAATAATGTGACCTACTACTTCCTTTGCGCACCTTATTCGTTGTCAAAATCGATCTGAACAATCCGATTCCTCTATGCGACCCGCGTCCCCTGCAGTTGTATTCTCAGTGACTATATTCCCTCCTCACTCCATCCACAAAATGAGAAATAATAACAGAATTGTATACACAAGTAATTATTCAAAAAGTCAATCACTTGATTGAAAGTTAAATTCAAACAAACGTGTTGATTGCCACCCATTAAATGCAACAGTTACAAATTTGACATACTCGCACAAATACAAAAGCAAAAAATAAAAATAAAAATCAAAGTTTAGGTGCGGCCTTGGTACAGTCTTCTGGAATACCAAAAACGGTCCTTTCTCTTTTCGGCTAGGCGTCAGTGCCAGATACAAGAATACTATTCCACAATTCTACATAAATGCTAAATTGGTCGCCGCCATACACGACAAACACTCTTGGCTACGACTTTTAATACACCGCGCGTCAAGGTTTCGATATCATTTGATACGAACTAGAATGCTGCGGCACCAGCAGCACTGCAACGACCTTCAAACGCCCATTATTACAAGTTTTTTAATCACCCAAAGAGTTGGAGGAAAATCGTTACAACAGCGTGCTAACCTTTATTTCGAGTATATGCACAAAAGTAATTAATTTAATAGTTATTAATCATTGTACCAGGATCCTGTCGAGTGTGCGATGCTGGGGACTGGGAGTTCCCATTTCCATCATTTCGTCGAACATACTCGTTGACTTTCGTACGAGAATACCGAATGAGTTCTTTAATTAGTATACGTGCAGGTTTAACTGATTCTAACCGAGAGCCGGGCTGTGTAGGGATAGGGAGAGGGCAGGCCTTCACCGTGTAAAGTTTATCCGTAACGTGTTATCCGTTATCATCAGCACAGTATACAAACACAGCTGACTGTACAACACAAGTGGTTTGTTGTTTTCTTCGAAGTTCGAAAATTTGTCCCGATAATAATAAGAAGAAGAAGAAATAAAAACTCGACAAAGTCTTAATTAAAATCAATTCGCTATTTTTATGCAATTAGACTGAGCGATAAGGCGTATAATCAGTTATTTAATATTATGGTCCTTTTCCATATTTGCTCGAGTTGTTTGTGTTTTGATGTATAAATATTTGCACAGTTGGGAAATGAAGCTGCAAGCAATGCGAACAATTTATATAAGGCAAATGTTTTAATCTTATTCAAAGCGTGCTATCACGAACTGTGTGTTTAAGTGGGAAGTTTGAAGGCGAGTTCCAAGTAAAGAATTTCGATTATTCGGTTTGAAAATGGAGCCATACCGAAGCTGAGGTCTTTCTACAGCCGGCTTGTTTTGAGTTTAGTTTTCGTAATGTCGTCAAAGGCAACCCTCTTTGCCCTGTCCCATTAAATGCTAGAGCTTTTTGAAGTAAAAATGTTGCATTTGTCAATCGGAAGCCCTTCAGAAACATCCTATCCGAACTCTTGAACGATGTATGACGATCCACACCCATTCATTGAACGTTTCTTAAAACATTGCTCAATTTGATTGCTTTTTTTATTTTCAAATGGCAGCCGAACCTTAAGTCAATGCTCTGTGAATGTCAGCCAATTTCTCTGAGTAGAAGGAAGTACCTGGGAAGGTAATTCTTTCTGTGCCTGAAAGGTAAAACATCTTAAGTCGACTTAAGTTGCTTTAGCTGTTTAACGTTATTTGAATTATGTCCTCCTTACCCTATTTCTAAAGCCAAACCAAGTGAAAACATTTCAAATAATGAGGAAGTTATAACTGTTTAAAATAGACTAAGTCAGCAACTGTGCCTTGCAAAAGTTTAAAATTGCTCTCCTGAAAAGTGTACAAAATTGACATAAGATGTTTTGCCTTTTAGGCACAGCTTTAACAACTTGGAGGATGTTGGCGTCGCAACAATTATTGAGAGAGATGGTCTCTCTGAATTCTGTAGGGAAATTGAGTGTCTGCGTGAATTGGCTTAGGATTTAACCGTAAGGACTCCGTGGGGAAGATCCAGTCTTTTGTGACTATCTCACAGCCCTACCCAACCTAACCTCACCATAAGTCAAAAGTTCTATGAAAAACAAAGACTATTTCTTGAGCTGTCCAATCTATGAATTTCTTAACTTTGTTTTTCCCATCCTTATAACTTGAAGGCTTTTAAGACGAATGTGTCTGCTGTTTTTTTTTGTAAAAACATCTTTCATTATTGACAGACCCGTGACAAATTTTAGAAATACAACATCAACATCGTTGGCAAACCTAAATTCCAAGTTCAGTAAACTTTCGCTTATTTTTTGTAATAGGTTAGGTTTAACCAGTTCCAGTTCTGTGTGTTCCCTGTCAAACTTTTACGCCTAGGAGGCTTATTTTTAAAACATAGGTACAGCAACAGTAAATAAATTACGAATGCTGTAAGTTTTTTGCACATATACGTTGCTCGAACTTCTTTAGATTCCACTATTATAAGGCATCTAATAATGCTCTAGTGCCAGGTAGATAGCGGTTAAGTCAGAAATAGTAGTTTTCCGCAAAATGAGATTGAACAATTTTTTGTAAATCCAGATATTCTTTTTGCGAAAAATGAATGATGCAAAATAATCAAAACACTCGTCTGAAATAAGATTACAGGCTGTTGACCAACAAATAAGTGCTTACCAGATTTTCTGATGATTTATCTCACTAGAGCCATTTGTCTCTTTGTTACCTGTTAAAATTAAGGTTTTTCTAAGGACTAAGGTCGAGAAAACTAATTTTTGTTTACATTAATAATCAGTTGAATTCATTCAGAAAATTTGGAAACATTAAATTAATTCAAATAAATAATAAAGTAAAGTAGATATTAGGTATCTTCTGCAATTTTTATGTGTGGTCATTTTAAAGGCATAAGATGACTTAAGCCCTTAGGAGCAACTTAATTATTTCAAAATATAAAATTGGTGTAAATACAAAGAACTTAAATCGACTTACACCCTTAGTACCAAATAATTTTAAAAACTTTCTGACTTATACCCTTTGTATAAAATAATTTCTATTGGAAGATGTTACGCTAGCCTTATGCCGATAGGACCAAACGAAAGAGAGAAACAAATTGACTTAAATCCAACTATTATCCAAAAACGGTATTTTTTGACTTAACCCCTTACTACCTGACACCAGAGATGGTCGAAGTGTATCGGCTCTTACAAAATTAGGCCCCCATTCATTAGGCTTAAAAGAAGCTTAAAAAAAGACTTTTAACTAAAAATACTTGAATCTAAAGTTAAAAATCTGGAGCCTGGGACTTGAAGCTAAGGATGCTTAAGGAGTTTGATTTCTAGGAATAAGGGAGTCGAAAACAGTGAGGTTCAGTAGGTATTTGATACTTCGGTTCATAAGTTTAAGACGGCCGCGATAAGGAGGCAATCATTAGAGAAAGACCACGAAGAGTAAATCGAAGAAAATGGCTGGCTTTGGGTGCTCTTGATTTTGGAAACATGAACCTGTTGAAAGGGACACCACACTTGTACTCTTACTGTGTTAGCATATACTCAATAAAATTAAACTTAAACTTGGCGAGAGTATACTCGAGGAAGGTGCGAACAAAAGTGATTTGTAAAGATCTGGTCACATATGGGTTGGGGAATACTTTGGGCCATCTTTAAATGAAGCCATAAGTGATGAGTTTGCCTTAGTCGCTAACTCAAACTAGTGTAGGTTTTATTCAAAATATTATTTATTTTCAAAGATGGGAAGATGCTATCAATGGGAACATTCAAAAATATAGTTCTCTTAAGTCGACTAGATTATGGTCTGGACTAGATGTAACCTGAACGCAAAAACTTCTTGTTTTTAATAACAAAACTCAAACATTAAGCGGGTATTCGGCTGGTTCACTAATGATTGTTGAAGTAGATCATTTAAAGAACATAAAACATTTTTATTTTGGAACCATGGAAGTAATGAAATGTCGTCCGTTTTTAAATGAGGAAATATCCGAGTGTATAACAGTCATGAAAGAGCTTCCATTCGTCCCAAAAATGAAAAACTCACACAAAACGAATGGTTGTGAAAAGCTAGGCCTAGGGTCACTGCGGACCTGTTGCTCCAACTATTTATTTATTATTTAAAGGTAGTGAAAGTGGTTCTTAACTATTTGATTTCGCCTATTTATATAACAGATTTATTATTTATTTTTTATATCTTTAAATTTTCAACTAAAGTTGCTTGAGGACCTCTTTCAGTTTTGTTGTCCACCTAAGACAAGGTCCCGTTTACTTTCTGAAGAGAGTGCTACTTATAACTCAGTCTACTTAACCATTTAGTATGACTGTTTACACTTTTCAACCAAAAACATTTACCCTTTGTCCCTGTACCTATACGCGTTATAGAGTTCGCTGCTGAATCTGCTGAATTCGTCGATATTTTCGATCTGTTCCACGTGACATTTGCTGTTGAAATTCCTAATGATGTGCAGCACAATACTCGCAAGCCAGTGTGACCGTGAACATTTTACTTTTCCTATACTTTAAATAGGTATCCATGTATCTAATGGCGAACATATTTTAAAATCACCAGCGAGACCCCGAGTGACATTTTCCCCAATTAAATTTATTTTATACATAAAGAAATATGTACCTACCAAGAAAAAAATCTCACTGCCCTCAAATTCAGCAGTGATAAAAAAAAGTTGACCCTACTAGCCGTAAGCCTTGGAACCAGTGCTGTTAGTTTTAAGATTAATCTGAACATTTATGTTTAAGTGGTTAATAAATAATAATAATAACAATAATGAGTTGACCCTAAAGTTCCCAGTATGCGTATACCATTTTTTCTTTTTGTTGTATTCACGTTTTATTAACCTATCATTATAGCGAGTACTTAAAAGTCACAAATTTCGTTCAAACATATCGCGCATTTAATTAAAACTCCTACCTATCAGATTATTTGATTACTATTATTTTATTTTTTTTTGTCAATAAACAAAAATACCCAACCGCTGTTTAAAATATCGTTCAACATGCATAATGTTATCACTCATCAATCATGCCCTGTCCTAGCTGGGTGTACTAACCGGCAAGTATTTACTTGTGTTGCATGAATGGCTGTGACTACTTAGTTTGAATTTGAATTGCTGTGCTGAGAGCTTTCGAACTAAACTAATTGATATCTCGTGTGCCGTTCGTCAATTATTTGATTGCTCCCACAAAACTAAGTGTGAGTTTGGTGGAAGCAAACAAGTCTATCACCCTTTGTTGTATTGCAACAAGTCATTAAAAAGCCGTTAAACGGCAACGATTTATCTAGGGTCTGGTACTGATACCGATACCGATGCCAGATTGTTGGTAGTATATCTGCGGAGGGCTTTTTAAACGCCTTGGTTTCATGAGGTGAGTAGCTTTCAAAACATTTTCCCATGCGAGTAAATATCTCTGGCATGCGACAAAAAGAGCTTTCTAACAATATTTTACCATTGCATACATTTATGAGCTGGGGCATATTAATTTCAGCTTTTTGTTTTCCGTTTCAAACCTAACTGAAGTAGCTGTATGAACGTATACACTTTGTTACTCATATTTCTTCTTGTTTTCTAGAGGTTTGGCTTTTAAAGGCATAACACTGACAGCTGAGATGATTGCTCAAGGTATTTGGTCATTTCAATGAGTACCTACTTCTTATAGACTTACGCCGGAACAATGGCCACGTTCAAACATCTAGTTAGCTTAAGTCGACTAGATTGGTCTGGACTATGTACCCTGAACGCAAGAACTAGATTGGTCGGTAACGTCAGTTTTCCCACGTTAGCCAAGTTAGTATCTAGTTAAGTTAGTCTGGCAGGTGGCTGATTTGATGACTGAGACTTTGATTGGCCTAGATCGATCACATGGACGTTTTTTTTTTTCAGTTGACGACTATGGAGATGTAGCCGACGAATCTAGTCAAGAATTCCGTGACTGAGTAGGAGTACAGTTGACAGTTCGCAAATGTGGCTGACGTAAGAAAAGTGACCAAACTCGTTTTGGAATTCAGGGTAGCTATATCTAGTACAGATCAATCTAATCGACTTACAAACATTTATTTTAAGCAAATCGTCGAAAGTTGTTGAGCATTTATTTTAAAGAAAAGTCTCTCAATTCCGAGTTTGTGTTGTTTTTTTTTTTAATTTAATATTACTAGGTTCGTTCGCGTACGCGGCGGTTTGAATCGAACGCACTCGATATAAATCTATACACGTACTCATCAAAAATGACAGAAAAAGAGAAAATTAGCTAAATAAGTAGAAACGAGCAATTTATCTCTTGGGCTCATCGTTCGAAACGGCCAATTTTCAACCGGCAAGTACTGATAAAAATGTCAAATGCGCAAAATTGACAGGAAACAAATTCAAAAACCGTTTTTAAAATCAATTGTACACGAAAATAAAATATCTGAAAATAAGGAAAATTCGGTGGTTGTCGAATGTTCTCCTAGAACGTTTCATATGTTGCAAAAAGGTAAGTTATAAATTTATTCGTAATATGGGTTAGATTTCAAAGATGTAAGTGGCTGAAAGTAGCTCGAAGTGTATCCACGTACTTTGGAGTATATTTTCAGCTTTCTGAGAGAGTTTCGCTCAATTTTTCGAGTTTGACAGATTTTTAGTGTGTGGCAGTAAATGTGCCTTAAGAATTGGAAAAAATGCGCACTTTTGATCTTCATATTTGAGTTTGGCTTATTTTGGCTCCAAGCTGGTAACACTGAGTACAAGTGTCAAATTTTCACAAGCAATTAATGTCCCGGCCAATAAATGTGCGAAAAGATAGTAGGGAATTGTACCAAGTAATCTACTACAATAACCCACTTTTCGCGGCAGCAGCGTACTGCAAAACGAAAAGGAGAACGAACCTTTTCGTTCATGACTTCGTTGTGTCATTTTTGTACGGGATTTTTCGTTCCGGAACAGGTCCGTACCAGCCTTTACTTTTGCATGGAATTTGTCGTTCCGAAACAGCTGCATATCTGCTAGGCTTTCAGAAAGGTAGTACACGGAAAGAAATTAAAACTGTTTCGACGAAAGTGATCCAGTTCCTGATTTGTAAGGAGTGTTTCAAAAAAGTAGTGGAGTAAGCCAAACGAAAGAGGAGTAAGATTTTGTGTCCTTTTTGTAGGAAAATTGTTGCAGTAATACAAAAATCGTTTTGTAAGTTCTTGTGTTTGAATAATGTATGTATAACTTACATTAAATAGCCCAAATTTAAAATTCTTATAACTTAAGTCATACGAATAATTGTGAACTTACGGCTACTTCATTTTTAAGATTGTGAAACTATGGCTCGAAATGTTGTGGACTTATGGCCCACCTGGGTGGATTATAAATTCGCAATCGATTTCTGAAATAATACAATAACTCACTCAAGTGGGTCAAAAGTCCATTATGGACTTTTGGTTTGTGTTCAAAATACCTTCAGAATCATCCTAAAATGACAACTGCGATATATAGAAATATTCAATATAAAAAAAAAATATTTCTTTTCCTCTGCTACGTATTACGTTCCCATTAAAAAAAAAACAAAGGTTAATAATTAGTCAGTTCGCCAATTTAACGCTTCAAACTTTCATTGAAAATGTGCCTACAAGTGCTGGAAATAAAAGGTACCTACGTCAATTATTATACATGAAAAAATGCATCTACGGCTCTTAATTTCATTTTCAGTGGTATTCAATTCAGATAGTTTTCAATCCATAACTAAATTGAGGTAAATAAATTGGCCCAAATAACCGCGTTTTGGTTTCAACTTCAAATTCACTGAAGCTGGAAATTGTAAAAATGTGGGAGGGAAATATGATCCACTCCCCATTTAGTGGTTAAAGCGCCATTGTGTTGGAAAATTTGTTTACCACATCATTTGCAATGACAGTTTTATGATGAAGCTACGTATTTGGTATGCCTCCAAGTTGATAGTGGTTATCTTCTTCTCTTCTTTTATTTTTTTTTGCTGAGATCTGTTCTGATTGAAATATATTCCGCTTGTCGTAAATAATCTTAGAAAGATAAACTAATTTGGAACAAAGGAAATATTTCCCAACCAATATTTTGTTATTGAAAACAGGATATTGGTTCACTGATTTCTAGTTCAATTATATATGAGTGTCACTTTGACTGTTGTGTTAGAAGTGATAAGTTTTTCCCTGGCGGGCATGGAATTATTTATAATTCATGGCATTCTTTTGAGCGGGTTCAAAAACTACCGCAGAATGTGATTTTATGCGCTTAAGCTTTTGGGAGCGTTTATTCCAGGACGACAGTGATCCTTTTACTAGATAAGTGGTACATTGAATAAAGGTCAGGCACAGTCTAAGACTGGGAATAATTCTGCAACCACTCGGTCTCTAATTATGCATACTAAGCACTTCACCCACCTACTCAGATTGTACATTAAAAACCACGAAGATGTCACATACACACAAAATTCTGTATCAGTTTCACCTTACAGCCAGATCTCGTTGGGAATGGCATCAAAGACGGCATGCAATTTCAACTTACTCGTGCTGCACTTAAGAACTCGAAGATTTTCAGATATGCAGTGTAGCTGTCATCGCGATAGCAAGCGATATTATCTTATCAAGAATTCCCATTAGCAAATTTAAGCAGCTCTTTAAATAATTTGGTGCAACGCAATTTCTACATTGTGAATAGGGGGCAGATACAGCTCAATATGCGAGAGAAAGGCTTTATGACATTTATGTAGGTAATCAATAATGGTAGCTACGCAAATGAATTAATATAAATATAGAATCAGAATGCGAAGCAAGCAAATCAAAGAATAGAATTATCGAACGAAAAAGACTCTTTCTAGCTAAGTTGGATAAGTGATTGGAATTAAATTCGCATTTAAAGGCAGCCATTTTTATTTTCTAGAAAAATTAATATTCAACTTTTTTATGAGCTAAATAAAATGCTAGCTCACCATAGTTCATTCACGTTTCTCAGAAGCCCCTCTATGGAAAAAAAAGTACTTATTACAAAAGTGAAACCGCAAGTACTAGAGGGACTTGAATACTCACGAAGTGTGATTTCCAAAGAAAATTACGTTAATTTCAAGTGCCTTTTGATTACTCTTTTGTACACAAACTGTTAAGTTTATGTTTGCTTTATAGCTATGTAAGAGTTTCTCGTGTTTTACCCAGCTTATCAGAGACAATCACAAAGTACAAAGTAAAATGTAAACTTCCTTTTTAGTAAAACGCTCAATATAAATAAAAGTAAAATTCAAATAGCTTTCTCTGAATCACGAATTATTTGTTTAATCTTTATTTCGTACTGACTGTGTAATATAGCATTTATATACAAAAATACTTGCGTATTTATTACGCTTTCTCAATTTTTACAAAGCTGAACTTGATGTATTAATTTTCAAAGACCAAGGGCCCTACTAGTGCTCATCTTTAACCAAATAACTTAAATTAAATATTTTGTAGGTGACAATGGGTAATTTTATATGGAGAATTTTGTGACAGGACACTAAATATGAGTTTAAGCATCGCGCCAAGTTAATTTCTTTTATCAAACCTAAACAAGTTTGATTGATGTACTTTACCCATTTTCGACAAAATATTTTTCTTAAAAAAAGTGTCCTCCTTTTATGTGACTGGAAAAATGGTCTCTGTATTAAATTACGAGATTTTCTATAAAACTACAAACCACCATTGCAACCTATGTACACAACACAACTCATCTTACGTATTCTAGAAACCACTTTCAGTTATGTATATCTTATTTGTGGCGAAAAATTTGACATAGGACATCGATTGAGCGCCGAGTCTCACAGGGCAGCCTCAGTCTGTAACAATAGGGCTGCAAACCCCAGTGCGCACTGAGGAAACCCCATCGCGTAATACGGAACAACGTCTGCAGCGCCCACTGAAAACCTGTGTTCAAAGTGAGCACTACTTAAGGACTGAGCTGACCATACCTAGATTGGTGCTGGCTTTTGCTGTCGATGCACCTGTCATTTGTCGAGACTGTTGGTTTTGTGATTATTGAGGGGAACTTACATTTTCTGACATCATTATTTTCTTCCAGCAAAAGTTCGACTAACTTTGAAGGTCGACAAAAATTATTGAAATGAAAATGACACACATTGGAGTGTCTGGGAAGACGTTTACACATCTTCCGAAGTAGTTCAACCGTCCTTTTTATCACAAGACATTTCTAAATACAATACCAAGTGTGTAGCTGCGAACGGAGCACATTGTTGCAACCACGAACATTGATAAGACAGTCATAACTTCCAATTGGTATAATAAATATAAAAAGCAATTGAAAAAGACTTCACTGTTTGACTACAGGAAACGCTAATCACGAATGAGTCGACCATAAATCAATAGATAAGAGTACCAATCACGCGAGCAAAATTCAATCATGCTCAGCGCATCTCTCACAAAAGTCTAGGTTTGAATTTAATAATGAAATTAGTACCCCTTCCCCCTCGACAGCCGGCTACCTAATCGACTCTAAGAAAAGTCATTGAGATAGCCTATCTTAAGTTTGATAACGAAGTGAATTTCGAACTTCGCTTAAACGAAATTGTTGTTAATCTGAGCGGCAGCTGTGTCATTGTAAACACTACTATTTGAGTTGCGAAACTTTCACGACGCACATGTGCGGTTGGTGGCACTTTGCCGAAAACAAGAAATACCACCCCGCCATAGAAACAAAGAAAAAAAAACCTCAAAGTTCGAGGCAACAACGTGGATACAGAATTTAATCAAAAATTCGACTAGGAAAGACTGTACATACATAGATGATTAAACACTGAAGTATAAGGCGGATTGTAGGATGTTGATGTTACGTCACTTGATTAGTTGAGCTTTGCCAAATGATTTATTTATATTTTTACTTTTGTAATCGGCCAAACTAACGTGTTGCATTAATCAATGCAGACGACTTGCAATTGCGATGCGTAGAACCTTCGTACACTTATGCATGTAAGTGTATTGAATCAGTGGTAGTGTAGCGGATACCAGATGCCTGGTGGCCCGTTTTCGCTCTCGGCTGATAGAGTGTTCTATATAGTCAGTAATTTTAACTCTTAACACCAAAGCACTTGATCAGATATCAGTCGAAAAATTTAACAAGTTCCTTTGCAGAAAGTAAATAGTTTCTGGTCCATAAAGGACCTTACCCAACTTCTTAAAAAAAAATTGTTTGGAGGATCTTTTGTATTGTGCACAAACTTCGTAAACAAATTCTAAAGGAATTTCCCACAAAATTATTAGGTTTTTCCTTGTGCTTTCTAGGGAAAAAGTTTCATCAAAAAGTGATTTTTTTTTCATCTTCCCATAGTACTTACAAAGGCTTTGTTCATTTTTGTCGTTTCCATTCGATTCAATCGGGGATCCACTCATTCTGAAATCCAGTGAACAATAAAACTGGTGAAATGTCAAAAAATACGGCTGTAGCTGGCTTATACAAAAAATAAATAAATAAATAAACACTACTTGCGTAAGTGCTTCTTGAGCAGATATTGAAAAAATTGCGGGGGAAATCGGGGAGACAAAGGAAAGCTGTCAGTCTATTTCATATGATTGAAACCGAGAAGGGTTTTTCACTTCAGTGTCACACTTCCATCATTTGTCACTGGAAAAAGTCAATGCAAACGTTAGATCCCATAAAATGCTGTTGCAAGTTCCACGCGTAAGTAAAATATCGATCCGTTTGGCAAATTAAGTAACATTTAGCTTTGTTCGCGTTCGCGGTTTGAATCGAACGCCATCGATATAAATCGATCGCAATCGCTCAACAGAAAAAGAGAAAATTAGCAAAATCAAGAGTAACGAGTTCCTCTCTTGGGCTCTTGGTTCGAAACAGCCAATTTTCAACCGGCAAGTACTGATAAAAATGTCAAATGCGCAAAATTGACAGGAAACAAATTCAAAATCCGTTTTAAAAATCAATTGTACACAAAAATAAAATATCTGAAAATAAAGAAAATTCGGTGCTGGTCGAATGTTCCCCTAGAACGTTTCATATGTTGCAAAATGTAAATTATAAATTTATTCGTGATATGGATTAGATTTCAAATATGTAAGTTGCTCAAAGTAGCTCGAAGTGTATCCACGTTTGGAGTATATTTTCAGCTTTCTGAGAGAGTTTCGCTCAATTTTTCGAGTTTGACAGATTTTTAGTGGCTTGGCTCGAATGGACCTATTATAGCTGCGTATTATCTCCAAACTGTCAGGGACAGGGAGCGGAAAATAAACCCAGAAACACATGTAAACACTTCAAGTTACCTCTAGCCATTTTCAGTTTAGTGTAAAACATTCTATTTTAATGTATTATTTAATTTATTCTTTAGACAACAGTTTTTGGAAATACTTTTTATCTTTCTTTATCTTTTTACTTTCTATCTGTCAACATTTTGCATTTGACGAAATTCGCTTTGAACACTTTACAGCCAAGACAGAAATTTTTCTTTACTCGCTAGTTTGCTTGTTTTCTCTTTTTATTTATTTTTTTTTGGGTTCCGCAATTCCGCGAATTGAAAATTCTTGCCGCGAACTGTCACATTTTTTTTCACAATCCACAAATACAGTCGACTAAAAAAATAGTCGACTACGACTATTCGCTAGTTCGCAGTTCGCAGTTCGCTATTCGCTCTCATATGAATAGTCCTCAATTGGAATACCTCTGTAAGTGAGACTGAAATTAATGGCCCAATAGATTCCAATTAACCAGGTTCGACTGTAGTTTAAAAGAAGCAAATTAGACCCAATACTAGTATTCATTCTGTTCTGATAACCTCAAATTTAATATTTCAGTTTGATCTAGTATTACGCATTTCACAGGCTTAAGACTCAAAATATATGACAGAATATGTGGCGTCGTACTAAATAGTGTAATTAAGCAGAATGATTACAGGGATGGCAAAAGACGAATGACGTTAATAGCCATCATTTGTTTTATTTTTCCTCGAGGTGTTAAGGCGGCGAATTAGCACATTTTCAAATAAGAAAGCGTAAAGAAAAACTAATAGCTTTTAATAAACTTTGCAAATTTGTTATAAATAAATAAGGCAATTTTCTTTAAAAACTTGCTTTCTAAAAGTGAAAGTAATAATTACTTAATACGCGATGTGTGTTTTTGTGAACATCTAATGCTAAAAAAAAAAACAGTTCCAGTCTAATTTGTGAGTGGTATAAACTGGTATAAAATGTTGTGTATCTCGACTTTTAGTTTTCAAATTAACAGCAATTTCTCACCAATATCACCAGACAGATTCCAACACAAACTGCTGCTGTCAAGTCAATTCGACTTGGGATATACGTAGGTATTTATCATTCGAATGAAATTTGGTGAAAGGACTTCTTTTTATCTTCGTCAGGTTGGTATTGAAAATGGGCTATGTCGGTCAAGTAGTTCTGGTACCTCCCATACAAAACCAATATTAGAAAACACATGTTGAAAACACGATAGCGTCGAAAAGAATCGACCTAGGCAAGTGAAATTTTGTGAGAGGACTTATTTTTACTGTCCTCAAGTTGGTATTCAAAATGGGCTATGTGGGTCAAGTAGTTCTGGTACCTCCCATACAAAATCAATCACTTGTATGCAGTGGACGGTATCAAAGCATCGGCCAGGCCGATGATAACACTTTTACTTGTTTAGTTTCAGTTAGGTATCTACGTTTTATAGTTTTCGTCTGGCAAGGTGATTGCTTGACTATCGTGGACGATCATACCAACACTGAAAATAGAAATAAGCAACATTTATTTGGAAATAAAATACCTTTCCGGATCACGATTTCGTAAAATTGGCATGAAGCAAGATCACGTCTTTTTGTTCATGTAGATAAAGATCAAAAGGGATTATAGATTGGTAATAAGAAATAGGGTATTGCATTCAGATTGCTTCATTTGTAGCTCCACTAGGTTAGCGCATGTCCCACTTAACAAATAAAAGCCCTCAACGAATTTGCCGAAAGCAACACTTAAAAGCTACGTATCTACCCGTGAAACACACTCCTTTGCTTCGATAATTATTATTATTAGACTAGAACTGGTTAATTCGACTCTTTGTAGCATGCCATTTAAAATCAGAAAGTGAAACCAGTATAATTGTATAACCAGTATAACTTTGAATCATGTCATTTCCGAATTTGCAATTTGAATTCGATTAACAAAATACCAATAAAATAACTATCAAAACCGGCCAACAACTTTAACTGCAATTAGGTAGCACATAGCCCGGAGATAAAAAAAAAATAAATAGTGTCATGTCTCCAGTAGTCGAACACTTAGTGGTTCATTGTAAAATAATCACTAACTGTAAGAGAACCGTTGAATATAATATGCCAAGAAAAATTAATGAGCTGCCATAACTCAAACATTTTAAAATAAAGTTAAGTTTTTCCCTGTAAATGTTATTGTTTTTTAATAAAAAAAATAAAAACTGAAAGAAAACATTATTCCCCAGTAGTCGAACACTAGCTTCCTAAACCCGAACATAAAGTTTCCTTACTTCGAAAGCTAGATCTCGTGTATATTTTCAATTAAGAAAATGAGAAAAATCCATATTTTTGTTATTATTTAAAACATAAAACACAGTAACAAAACAACTTGAAAGGAAATAAATAAATAGAATTCACAAACAATTAAAAATAAAATTTGGACATTAATTCAGTCTTGAACACACTAGTGTTCGAATAGGAAACTCGAAGAAGTTTGGTTCCCTATGATCGAACGGTCAAAAAATAATAAAATTATTATGTTTTCAGATAAAAACTTTACCAAAAAGCCATACAATAGATATAAACTAATGAAACTAGCATTCAAAATAAACATTTACCTGAATTTTCAAACAAAAAAACGCACTTTCCTCCGACAATCGCAACAGTTGTTTTTTTCTTCGAACCCGCACTCAAACGCATTCCCTAAAGACTCAATTTAAACTGCAATTTTGAAACGTTAACAATAATAAATCTTACCAGTTGATATTGCAAAAACGATTAAAGGTAATACCACAATGCAGCATTTTGCGTTTGTAGGAGTTGAAAATCTTAAAAATATACAGCTGTGTAGCTTTTTACAAAAAGTGTTCGACTACTGGGAGTGTTCGGAATTAGGCGACCCTACCCTACCTATCTTCAAACATTTTCGGCACGCAAAACAGCCTCACATGTTTACCTTTGAGTTTGCATACCGCCGCGCCACCGCCTGCTCCACTATCCCCACCAACTCGACAAACAACAACGACGACGACGGTTCACACAATGTCAATCTGACATTAAATTCTCTCCGAAAAGTTGCCCACTGACCTCGAAAAATATAAACAACATCACACGTTGGCGAGGCGGCTCTATGACTGTGATTGTGATGCTAATTTTTGTTTTCGAATTGCCGTCGGATTCTGTTTTGCTGTGCGTTTCGCCAAGAAAGCTCCACGTGCTTTTCAAGCCTCAAAACCGTGTGGGCGAAATTCAAATGCCACAGGCACAGCCACGGCACCAAGATCACGTCGTCGGTCGCGTCGCAATACGCGAACGAATCTCAGCTGGAAACACAATAGGCAACCGCGGCATTCGCTGACATATTCTCTGACTATGAATATGAATCACTGACGAAGAGCTTTTTATGAGCAGGCATCTCGAACCAACTCGAGTGTTCGACGAAAGTAAAAGGAAAATTTCCATTTTCGGTTTCGTTTTCCAACGGCAATTGAATTTATTTCTTTTACACACAAATGAAACAGAAAAGAAACGCAAAAATAACTACTCATCGGTTAAATGGAGTGAAATCTATTTATCAGGGTGATGATGGCAATACAAATAAAAACTATTGCGTTGAGTAATAAATTCAATTATCGTTTGTTTCTGTATTACTGGAGTGTTCGTGAGAAGATGGAATTATTTTTCTCTTCAATTGCATCTAAATGGAAGTGAATTCTGTTTGCGAATGATGGAATCGCCCGATTCCCGAATGATAAATAGGCGATAGGTTAGTCACACTCCAGTGGGCATTGAATATTTAATTTTCAATATTATTTCGATAGCAATTAATTCCACGACCTGACAACAGAACACAGAAGGCATATATTTAAGACACACATTTAAGAAACTCGCATGTTCTTAGGTGATACGTCAAATTGCGTCGATCTAGGTTAATTAGTTTCCCATGGCCACTTTACACGATCACCGAAATTATGTTTCTTTCATTTAAGTCGATTTTTCATACGAAAATAGGGTGTCATTTTTAGAGGTTTGTTTTTAGAATTGGCTACACTTTTTTCAGCGACAACTAATTTGAGAGCTGATATCAGATTTGCGTTCATATTGGTTACATGGAAAAATTTAACTACCTTATGTCGATTAGAGTGGTCTGGTACATCTAGTACCCTAGATTGGCCGATAATGTCACTTTTCTTACGTCAGCCACGTATGCGAACTGTCAACTTAGTTCTCAGTTACGAATTTCTTAGTTAGATTCATCGGTTATCCCTCCATAATCGTCAACTGAAAAAGCTGTAGGTACATATGACGGATCTGAGTCAATTAAAACTGCGACACATGAAGTCAGCCAGGTGTCAGATTTACTAAACTAGATACTTAAACTGCCCACTGCTTCTGTCACTACTTTACAACTGGAGCTTTCAAATATTTCATTTATGTCGATGATGCCGACTTGCCGGTTGGTCAATAAGTTCTTGAAAATTAAAACAGATGGCGTTGTCACTTTAGACCGAATATTTTGCCTCTCAAGCAAGTTAATTTAAAAGAACTCACCCAAACTTTCAGGCAGAGGTTTTATAGGTTTTATTTCTCAGGTTTCAAAATATTTAGTGAAGTTTACATCTAATGCTTCCTGACCATTGAACCATTGAAAATTGATAAAACTAGTAGTGGGGTAAGGCAGTGGGTCACGTAAATATTTTTTTTTATTATTTAATTAAGTATATTTTTATTTTAAACATCGAGTGGAACAATTTTTTAAGGCAAACAAAAAATATACTCATTAAATAGCAAGATTTACATCCGATGTTTTAGAGTCAAGTGCCAAAACAGTTAAAATTAAAAAAAAAAAGCGTAACTTGCTCCTTCAAACTAAAATAACAAATTCTCTTCAGTTTCCAGCCAAATTGAACTTCTGGGTACGACTTTAGCTAACCAGAAACGAAGTCTGCCTCAAATTAAATAAAAGTGCTGACTGTAACAAAGAAAAAAGTGTTGTGGAATCGTTGTATGGGAAACACGTTTCGTTTTGAGCTAAATCACCAGCAAACCCCCGCAGGTATGTGCCACCTAAAGCTTGAAGGAATGCCATTACAAAAGTTAGCCAAAGACGTTTTACTTTAAGGCGCAATACTAACACACAATTTAAGGATTTATTATACTTGAAGTGACTTTTACTGTATTACTGACATATGGATCAGTTTACCCAGGGTGTGCCACTTTAGGCCAGTTTTTTTCTATTAGTAGTTGGTACTAAAAGTTTTCTCTAGAATTAAGAAAAAAAAGTATTGAATCACAAAGAAACGAAGAAAGTCGAGCTATTTTTGCAGTTATTGTCCATGTATTCGCTTAGCTCACGTAAATTTTGTCTCGTCACGTCGCGTCGTAAGACACTTTAAAAGATAAAGCTCGACATTTGCAAAGTGTTAAAATAGAAACAAATGATTGGCTGCTGATTAACTGTAAATTACATTTTATTTCATTACAAAAATTAATTAAAAATCTGACAGCAAAACAAACATTTCGTTATTTGATAGGCAAGCAGGCGATATTAACATCGTCATAAACGACTCAGCGCGCCAATGAGTCTTAAAAACGCAAAACAAGCTGAAAACCCAAAACTGTTGCATAACAAACTTCGCAGCTGATTAACTATTTTTTACCTTGAAGTATTTGCAAACAACAATCGAGATAACTTAATAACGACAATGTAGCAAAGTTATTACAAATCATTCATCAAAACATTGATAAGATATCACCTTCAATAAATTTTGCAACAATTGTTCCATGTGAACATTTTACTTGCGAGTAATTCGCAATTTCCATCTCCTTCTAAATAAACATATCTGTTTTGAAACTATTAATAGACAGGTACCTATACCAAGTAAGTTAATTACGGGGTGACTTTCCCCCAACGACAAGGGCACTGATCACAACAATTGATGAGGCGAAAAAAACCCAATTGGGGTTTTTTTTTTCAGTGTAAAATACACAACCTGGGTTAGATAACATAACAATTAACAGATAAGTTGCTACCTAACCTACCATAAACACAGTTTAGCTGTCTTTTTAGACTTCCTCCGACATTTATTGTATGGAACACAAAAATATGGGATTTTAAATTTCCCTGCGGTTAGCACTGATGTTTTAGAAGATGTCAGGAAATGTTATAACCTTTAACTTTGTTTTAAATGAAAAAGTAGGATTTATTGGAAAACGGAAAGTCCCACTAATCGAGCGTTCTCTGTGGTCTGTGAGGAACTTTTATTTTGTCTTACAAAATTGATTTGCATTGTTAAGGGGCATGGAAGAAAATTCCCCGCTGCGCACCTGTCAAAGGCAATTGTTTTGTATTCCATTTTCTCCTATGTGCCAATAATAGAACTAACTATTATGTTATAAGAAAAAATATTATTTACATCGACAAATTGGTGGAAACAATTTCCGTGGAGCACGCCGGCCGACGTGACTTAACAACAAATGACAGTTTTGACAGGGAAGTTTTCTACAATTCCGTTGGAGAAGTCATCCCGTCGACGTGTTCAGATGCAAGACAAATAATCTCTAGATTTCGTAGTCACATAACTAATATTTTATTTTATTCCGTTAATGTAATGTAGTGGTGACAGATTACTTAGGGAGTAGTAGAAAAATCGTGGAACCAGGTGCATATTGTTTAATTAGACAGTATTCTCCAGTTACAAATGGAGCTGACTTTTTTGATGTAATCGGGCAACTCCTACACTTGCGTTTGTGACTTTTGAGACAGTGCACATTAGTGTTTGGGATATAGAATAAAGTAAGTTTATTTTGAATTCAAATACAAAATTTACAATTCTTCGAAAAAATAACTAGCTGGCCTTGGCCAACTTCTTCTTTTTAAAGTTATATCTTTTTGATAAAGAAAAACGTTTTATGTTGTACAATTAATTTTAAAATAACGAACACCTAATAATATTTATTTTAACAATTAGATAGATGGTTTTGTATCTATATATTCTGCATTTTTACAAAATAATGTTCATACATAGGATCATTTATTTGTTAAGATGAAAATAAAGTTTAACAGCCGTATTTATTAGATTCCCTTACGACGCCTCTACGATGTTGTTTAGTTAAACATCGCGTACAAATGTCCGCAAGCCTCTATGTGGCTTTGCTGAAATTGTTATTTATAAAACAATGTCCACTGACTGTTTACTGCGCAAGGTTGGTGTCTAAATAAATACGAAACTATTACAAAAAACGGAAATCTCTTACTTTTTCCCCGCGGAATGATATCAGCTGTTTCTGTGAAATAAAACTGACATCTCTCTTGTGAGATTTATTTTGTTTGTAAACAAAAATGGAGCAGCAAAAAATAAAAAGAAAACGGTAGGAAAATTCGGGTTGAACCTGGTTTTGTATAATTTTCGCCTTCTTGGAATTGAACTTTCATTTATTAAGTCGATCATATCAATGTCGTCAACAAAATTCATGAAGCTGAATGGCATTTTTAATTCAATTTTTAGTTTAATTTTGAATTTTCAAATCAACCCCGAAAAAAATGTAAACAAAATGACATTTCAAAAACGAAAAAAAAAATATGGGAACAAAATTTTTGCGTTTAAAGTTACGCAGGCTTAAAGCAGAGTGCTTTTTGTTAATAAATCACGTTTTCCTGCGTAAGGACATTTTAGAGGGTGCGTAAAGATAAGCAGAATCTACGGTGAGTTTATAAATAAGGCTGTAAGTGTACAAGGAAAAAGGTGACAAATTGAGCTAAAAATCTGCTAATATTCATCAATAAACTCTTCTCGGTAGTTTGGTGCTTCTATGCAATATTGGGCAAGTTGTTTTCAGTTTTTTTTTTCCATTTAAAATACAAGGTGGCGCAAAAGTAATCCTCCTATCAGAAAATGCTATAAATTTTGCGATTGGCCCCTAATGTCAGTTCTGTTTTGACATTTGTGTAGTAAACACATGCGAAATACACGTTAATAAACAATGTTACGCTACACTGCTCCAGAACGCGGAATATTGGTGACTATTTATTTGAGCAATAATCGGTCGGTGACTTTGGCACAACGTGAATTTCGTCGCAGATTTCCTAGCCGTCCAACGCCTACTGGTGAAACACTGCGACGTTTAGCTTTTGGGGCACTGAAAATCCGCGTGTAACCCACGAAGAGCCATTACACCCGCTCAAAGTCACTGTATGGTGTGCTGTTTTCGCTGGAGGAGTCATCAGACCTTTTTTCTTCGAAGACGTCGCGGGCCAAACGGTTACTGTGAATGGTGAGCGCTACAGAGCAATGATCAACGAGTTCTTTTTGCCGCAACTTGATGAATTGGGATTGGAAAACATGTGTGGTTCCAACAGGACGGTGCAACGGCACACACTGCACGTGCCACAACCGATATGCTGAAGGATGCATTTCCCGGGCGCCTATAATCTCCCGTTTTGGCGATTTGCACTGGCCAGCAAGATCGCCTGATTTGACCGCTCCAGACTTCTTTTTGTGGGGCTTTTTGAAGTCGCGGGCTTATGTCAACAAGCCTCAGACTCTTGCAGCTCTTAAAGACAATATCCGTCAAGAATGTGAGGACCTATCGCCGGAAGTTTTGGAAAAAGTGACGGAAAATGCCATAAAAAGGGCTCAAATGACAATCAACTGTGGCGGCGGCCATTTCCATGACATCATATTCTCGACTTGATGTAAAAAAAATTAAAAGACCAAATAAAAATAATCCACAAGAAGAATCAAAGTTTTTCATTTTTTTTTTGATCTTTAAATAGATCTAGGTGTGGAACCTTTTGCCTCTTCAATTTTATCTGATCTTAATTTACTATCCAATATTTCAAGAAAGCTCATTAGTTTTTCCTTTACACAAACACCTTGTATATCTAAGGAAACCCATGGAACTCCACCAAGGAGAAATAATGTTTTGAACCAGCTGATGTTTTTTCGTATGCTGTGCTTTGCAAGTATTTTTGGGAGGCAGCTTTCGTCATGTTCGTGCATTTTAATTATAAATTGAAAATGCATTTTTAATGCAAACATAAATATGGGTGGAAGGCCCGTTACAAGGAAAAGCATGTAATTAAGGAAAAGCTTTCCGTGGGATAAAGGGAAAAAGCACCAAATCGTGGGAATTTCAGAGATCTGACAAAAAACATTCAAACTATGAATTTGTGGTGAAATTCTATCAAAAAACCTGTATTTCCCCATGATTATTAACACACTGAATGTCCATAAAAAGCAGCTCATGTAAATCGTCTTTTATCAAAATTGTCTAGTACCAAAAAATAATCATGGCAATGTTACAAGCTGCTGTTTTTATACTAACATGATTTTCTTTCCGTGTAATACAAATTTTACTTTTAAAAACTGAATTTTGACGCAAAAAAGTATCCTGGGATTTTGAAAGGGAATTTCAGTATGGTAAAAAGGGAAAAAAGGGAAAATTGACCACTCTTCGTGGGATAAATGAACAGAGAGTGCTAACAACACTGAGCCAGGTAATTAAATTCCACTACAAATTCAATAAAATCTCCATTTAAAACCCATCGCTCATTTCTGCAGTGTGTACCTCTTCCGGTTATGAAAATCATTACCTTATAACCTTCGAAGAATGTATCGTCAAATTCCACTGTTTGCAGTAGCTATTCATTTTATTTATCATAAGCTGAAGCCTTTCGGAAGTGTCTGCGAACAAGACTAAATCATCAGCGTATAAAAGACATTTTATTATAAGTTCTGCAATTCAAATACCGTTTGGCAAGGTCTCAACTATATCATTGATATATTATCTGTGGTCACAAGGAAAAACCGCTAAAGTCTGTTTTACTCATTTTTCAGGAGAGCAGTTTAAAGTTTTTGACGAACGCGTGAAATTGACTTTAGTGACTTAAACTGTTAAGGTTTTTGTTGAAATTGTGGACACTTTTTTAAAGATATAAAGCTGAAAAAAATTTACAAAATAGATTAGAGTACGCTGAATCTAAGTCGACTTTAGCCTTGTCCTACTCCGCTTTTTGTTTGGAACCATTCTGATATTTTTTCACCATCCCATCTTCGATCAATACTGTCAGCTTTCAGATCGATTAATATTGCATACAATTTTTTTCCCGTTTTCAAGATGGTGGGATATATTTTTATATGTCATATAAACAAGATCGAAATAAAAGATTGACAGAAAAATTAGACTGAATTCTTTACACCAATTCAGTATCTGTTTCCACTTATCTGGGGGAGTGAAGCCATCGAACCATGGATAATTTTTTTAGGAATACATATAAATAAAATGACACCATACCTATGTCTGTCAACCTTTACCTTTTATAGACGTCAAAAAGACGCGCAGTTGCATACGTCGAAAAGAAAGAGCGCACCAAAAAAGCGAACCCAATATTACCATTTTCAATACGTTCTAATCATTTAGGAACGCCATAGAGAGAAGCTATGTAAACAGAAAGACAGCTTGACATCTGGAACTTGGCATGTCCACACATGTATTGCGAATATAAGTACACAAATTGACGGAATATATAGCACAGACTATTTGTTCACCTGGCTGTCAATTTGACATACGTCACTGTGTTTGACACTGCTATAGGTATACGTAAAAAACTACAACCATATAAGCTATGCCTTCTAATTATTAACGTTAACTTGATAAACTTCAAAAGTGCTCGAAAATAATAATTAAAACAATAAATCGTAGTCTGTCAACTTGATTGTACTGAAACCTGCGTCAGGCAAGACGTAGCTGTATGACTTGCAAATTGTATTTTAAATTAAAATGCAACGAACTATTACTTATGCAAATACTCGTATTTCCTATATCGACTCTCAGAAACAAAACAAAGATTTCCTGCTGTCAACACAATAACCGCCCACCGATTCAACTTAAATTTATAACATAAAAATCTCAAAGGTCAAAAGTCTCGGCGCTACGACTCACCTGCATAATGGGATACGAAGTTCGACCTTTACCCAATTTCTCCAAAATTGTCATTTTAACGGTATCAACGATGACAGCCGCAATATTGGACGTTGACAGAACCGGCTTGCTCGGATGCACAATTGGCACAAAAGTGCTGTTCATGATGACATTCCTTGGTTCGTTGCGGTAATAGTTGTTGTTGGATCCCTTTGCGTTGCCATATTTGTTATTGTGTTTGCGAAATTGTTTCCCCGTGAAGATCAGCGAACCGATCAGACTGTTCGCCTGTGGCGAACATTTGGCGCACGGAGTTGAAAACGTCGAGTAGTTTGTCACATTTTGAGCACTGCCATTGGCCACAATTTCGGATAATCTCATTTTGCCGAATTGGTTCTTCTTGTGACCCATTGGATCGTCCTTGTGATCCTCGTCGCGCGACGTAATTCGGGGGGTGGTCGATGTAGTAGAGATCGGATTTGGTTTGTTCGTTGCGTTGGTCGATGGGCCTTTGGACGCCTTCTTGTTGGAGATGTTGAGACGTTTCAGGGATGTGTTGATATTTGTGTTCGCCGGAGAGCGATCGAATTTTTGCGTTTTAATTGTTTCATTAGAGCTTTTCGTCGTCACGACGGAAGCTTTAGCGCTCGGTCTAGGCGGGTTGGCAACCTTAGACTCAGCGGCACCTTGTTGCGGTTGCGACGTTTGTTGCTGCGCAGTCCTTGGGCCTTTTTTCGACTGAGGTTGCTGCTGCCTACCCTTTGATTTGTTATTCACCATGATCGGGTGTATTTTTAGGACAATCAAGACAACGACTGCACGAAGTTGAATGCGATCGGTTCCTGAGATTGAAAAGCTTTTGTGTGTCGTGTGGGATATTTTTTTGTTTTATTTTTTTCTCTTCTCTTATTTGTTTGTCACTCTTGAAATAATCTCTCTACGCTAATTGCCAACGAGTATATACAGTGCGCGGCAGTGATGTAATATTTAGGGACATTCAATGCGGAAATACCTCTGTGTGGTTCTTTTTTTTTTTTTGATATTTTTGTTTATATTTAACTCTCCACTAAAAGATAATTATAGATTGTTCAATAGTCCATATATATCACTTTGCGGAAAAATAAGTGAAATAGAATCGGAAACTTTGCATGCGGATTAAAAGTCACAGACACACAACAGCGAGTTGGGGATGCGAAGGGGTTGTAAAATGGAAAAATAGACAAACGACGGAAAACACCGACGACGACGCGACGAAAATAGTTGATTTGTTTTAATAAAAAAAATTTCTAAATGCGCAATGGCCAGGAAGTTCAAAGCGATTGGGATTAGCAGCACGCTGTTCACACTCTCACTGTTAGCACATGTGTGTGGGGCGCAGAATTGTTCATTCGATTGGAAATTGCAGTAAGCACCTCTAGCTAGGTATTGTATTTCATGTATTTTGCGAATGCACTCGTAATACACAATACAAACCGAAACGGGTCACAAGAAAGAAACAACAAGGATATACGATCCTAACGCACCCTTGCCAATAAACTACACAAAGAACAACCGGAGTACCTTTGGACGGCGACAAGACCAATATGGCACTGAAGGTAATCACGCGGAAGACGAAGGCGACAAAATGGGTTGGATAGCGCAAAAGAAAGCGTCAGCGATGACAATTAAACCGTATGAGTGAGAGAACTGTAAAACAAAAACATTCGCTTCAAACCTCCTGCGAAGCGGAACAAAACAACCCTAACCGCGTTAACCGGGTGAATTCGAAAACTCGCAGAAAAAATTAAGAAGATTCGGCTGTCTCAACGAGTGACTATCAGCCAAGATATACTTGAATCTTCGGCTAGAATTTAACTGATCCGTGATAATGAGGCTTATCGATAATTATCGGGGTGGTTTGTCGAATAACGTTGTCTGTGTCTAAATAGTCGAACATGTGACGACCAACTGACGACGTCTTAGGAAAGCTACGGTAGATTGTTGTTTTTTCTTCTTTTTTCATCGTTTCTCTGTTTTAGCAAGCTACAAAACAGAAAAGCTTATTTGGTGGGGGGCGCAACGTCAATCTGTGGGTAGTGGGTAGTCAAATAAAAGAAATTGCACAGAAATGAAATGAAAAATAAAAGCGAAGAGTGGAAAAAATAGAATTGAACAGGCGAACAAGTAAAAAGGGGAAAACTTTTAGTCATGGCATTTGGTTGAATTATTTATTAATCTATTCGCAGCGAGAAAGCTTCAAGTGCGGCGGTTGATTTTTGTTGCCTCTTGTAGATAGCAACAACGATTGAGCTTTTGCTCTGCCATATGGCAAAGCTCTGATCAATGGACTGTGGAAGATCATTTTACGCTTGCCGGCCGGCTGATTGCGAAAGACGTGCACACGATCCAAAATGGGTAGAAATAGGTGGACACAACACTACACCGCGACTGTGATTGAAGAGCTTACAAAGGCGAGATTCGGGGAAATTCTAAAAAGACGACAGGCGAAACGCTTTGCGGATACACTGCAATATTTATGCAAACAATACCTTGAGCTGTGTGTGACGCTTTTTGGCTCAAATCGTGTTGACGTGCCTACGACATCGACTGCAGTAAACGTAGTTTTTATTTTGAATCAGGTCTGCACGAAACGGGCTCACGTCAAGCCTCAGTATTAATGTTCTACCAGGGTCACATGGGACACCGAATAGAACCCACTTCCTCTAATTCTAAGCCGACGAAAGTCAGAAAAATGGATTACTGTCCACGATCATCAGCTCGTTTTGTAAAAATTGGACGTATAATATATAACACCGTCGGATGTTAATCTAATGACAGTGGCATGGGATTCCTGAGATTTTTTCCTAAATCTCTTAAAGTGTTAGGTAGGACTGGCTTATGATATCACAGAGGACCAACCTATTCTCGATAAAAGTGAAATATCTTGTTTAACGTACATTTTTTTTATTCGAATTATTCGTTGCATACTTTTAGCATCGCTTTTATTCATGCGGATGACATACAGAACACTGGCAACATGCTGCGAGAGCTTTGTTTGCAGATTGAGCATACGTTTCCGCTTTGCTTCCGAGCTGAAGTGAAAGCAGAAAGATTATTACTGCTACGAAATTGAATGAAATAAAGGGTGATTTTTTAGCTGGTTTGGTTTTGGCAACACTGGTTTTGACAGCTGACGTGTGTTTAGTACCTTGTGTCACTGTCAAACAGCTTCAGTTTGGTTTGCAATTTAACCATGGATCGTCTTACAAATGAACAACGCTTGCAAATTATTGAATTTTATAATCAAAATTCGTGCTCGGTTCGAAATGTTCATCGCGCGCTGCTTCCATTTTATGATCGGCATTCTCGACCTTCTGAGCAGTCTATTCGGAAGATTGTGACCAAATTTCGCACCAAATTTACTTTGTTGGACATTAAACCACCAACACGTTTACGTACTGTGCGTAGTGAAGAAAATATTGCGGCCGTATCAGCTAGTGTGACAGAAGACCGCGAAATGTCGATTCGGCGCCGTTCCCAGCAGTTAGGCCTTTGTTACAGCACTACGTGCAAAATTTTGCGGAAGGATTTGGGCGTAAAGCCTTTTAAGATACAGCTGGTGCAAGAACTAAAGCCAGCCGACCTACCACAACGCCGAATTTTTGGGGAATGGGCTCTTGGAAAGCTGGCCGAGGATCCGCTTTTTTATCGAAAAATTGTGTTCAGCGATGAGGCTCATTTTTGGTTGAATGGGTACGTAAATAAGCAAAATTGCCGCATTTGGAGTGAAGATCAGCCAGAGGCATTGCAACAGCTACCAATGCATCCCGAAAAAGCCACTGTTTGGTGCGGTTTATGGGCCGGCGGCATTATTGGGCCATATTTCTTCAAAGATGATGCGAATCGCAGCGTTACTGTCAATGGTGAACGCTACCGAGCGATGATAACAAACTTTTTTTTTGCCCGAAATGGAAGTTCTTGACTTGCATGATATGTGGTTTCAACAAGACGGTGCCACATGCCACACAGCACGCGAAACAATGGCGCAATTGCGAGGCGAGTTTGGTGAACAGTTAATTTCACGTTTCGGGCCGGTCAATTGGCCGCCTAGATCGTGCGATTTGACACCATTAGATTATTTTTTGTGGGGGTATGCCAAGGCTAATGTGTATAGGGACAAGCCCGCTTCGATTGACGCACTGGAAGCCAACATCCATGCATTCATTCGTGAGATACCGGCCGATATGTGTGAAAGAGTATGCCAAAATTGGACTCAGCGGATGGGCTACCTGAGACGCAGCCGCGGTCTACATTTGCATGAAATTATCTTTAAACATTAAATTGCAAGGTTCAAACTATCGATTCAAATAAATATTTCATTCATTTTTTCGAATTTTTTGTGTTTTTTTTTTTAAAAAAGTTCTAAACCTCTTAAAAAATCACCCTTTATATAGAAAAAATATGGAAACTTAAGGAAAAGTCGTATTTGGTAATTGAAAACATTTTTTTTTTGTTTTTGAATGTTCTGAAGACTTTTAGACTGACAGCTGGCTGAAGACATTAATTTGTTTCAGTTTTAATTAGACAACCTATAGCAATAGTTGGAGAAGAAATAACCGATAAATCAAGTCAATAGCTTCTTGGGTGAGTACGCAATTGACGTTTGATTGTGTCAGCCCAAATGATTGTTACTTGCCGCGACAATCCATTTAGGTATATCTAGTTTATTTAAAAGCAAGATTGGAATTTGATAGCTAATGGTTTCTTTATGTTCCTATGGAATCTAGTCGACTTTAGACGGCTAGACTTTTAAATGTGGCCAATTTTCCGATTTCCTTTAAAAAAAAAACACATTTTCCAATTTGAGTTGATTGACTTTCTTTGTCTACATTTCTGTACCTATTCATTTTGCAAATCTATGACAAACGCATAATACTGCAGTTACAAAATCACACATTCCTAACACGGAAGATTAAATGATGCCCAATACTAAATAGCTGTGTGACTGAAAGCATTAGCTAACACGCAAAAAGACGTGACACGTATTTTGGTCGGCCATCTTGTTAACGTGGCTGTGATCATGGAAAAGCTCAGCATGTTGATATTTTTATAGCGAGGGCTTGCGAAATTTCGATTTCCTATAAAATAAAATGGCTTCCGGAAGTGATGAACGGACATTAATATATTTATTTGATGATTTGTTGGTTTAATTTACTGACACTAATTCATTGCCCATTTCACATGTTTTAAATCAGAAATGGATATGATTTCAAGTGATTGCAGAAATGTTGGTAGCCGGGACTTGTGTTTATTTCCGTTTTACGTATCTAAAATTGTGGGTATAACATCCATGACACTTTAGGCGTCTGATTTGTGATCTCATTCTTACGCCTTTATTAGCATTGACAACTTTCTATACAAGCTCCTTGGGCGTTTTGAATTACATTTAAATGTTTTTAACCTTCACCTTAAATACTTTTATAAGTACAAAAGATAATTTGAATTTCATATAGAAAATATCTTAATAGGGCAACTGAAATTTTGTCCCGCACACGAAATATATTTCCGATAACGTATTGTTATTATGTAGATACTTAAATTTTAATAAATGGTTGAATAAGGGTATTTCCAATTTAAAACTTAAACTATGCTCGTTTTCGCTGACAAGTCGACATTGACAGCTCACTTTATTGCCACATTTGCTTCATAACACATACTTGATTTCAAACGCTTCTTTCATATTTTTACCCGCCTGGACACAGGGAGGGTTATGAGTTTAGCGCATATCCTATGTCCGTTCCTACGTGACGCCCTGTAGCCTAAACCAAAAAACCAAAAAGCCCGAATGACTTAAAAAGAAGGAACTAAAAATGAACAAGACACATTCAAGTTTACCTTACTTTTTGGCAATCGGAGAGTACTCTTACTTTTGCGTTTTTAAAATTAATCGGGTTTTTTTGTTTTTTAAATTAATTTTTCTTATTAACATTCATAGACAACATTTCGGAAATACTTTTTCTGTCTGCATTTGACAAAATAATCAGTACATGCGGGTAGAAATTGGAGGGGTTCGGATTTCTAGTTGAGTAACTCCGACAGCAGTCTGATTTCTGACGCATTTGTCTCATTTTTGGTTTGATACGAAAAAGTTCGAATAAATGTGCACAAGACTAATGCCACCCTTTCATTATCAGCAATATTCCCAATGTAAATAAATGAATAGTCTTTCTTCCAGTCAACAATAAACAAATTGAATAAGGCCCTAGTTAACTAATTCTACAAGATTAATTTAACGCGTTCGTAAATCTAGTCAAGGCAAATCTAGTTGAATCTGCTGAACGTCTTCATTTCCATATTTGCTCACTACAAAGGTTAATTAGTTACTTTGCTAAGCCCGTATAACACTAAATTTTTTCCTCATTTTTATAATGCTGAAAAGTCAGCGGTGTGTAAAAGAGACTACAAGTGTATTACGAAAGGGGTAGCTATTGTTTGCAAAGCAACCGCAAATTTTCAATCAAATTTATTTTCAAGTAATCTTGAACTGTCAAAAAAAAGGCTGCCAGCAGCTAAAAAATGTGATTTGAATACATCACTCCTATCGGGAATTTTCGTTCTAATTTTTCATTTTAAAAGCAGAAAAAATGCAAGAAAAATGTAGTGTCATAAGGGCTTTACTCTCTTGTTTTTCTGTCATTTTTAATAAATGTTTGCGCGATGGCTGTCAATGTATATCTATCGATTGCGATTTATTAAAGCCGAAGAACAAATAATAATAATAAATACAGGCGAATGGGCGTATTTATTTAAAGAAACTCCACAATCGATTGTTGTTTCACTTCGTACTTTGACTTTTAGTTTTGTGGAAATTAATTCAACACCAGTCACAATAGTGAATTCGAAAATTTGGAAACACAAACGAAGCGAAATTTTTCTATAATTTTCATATATTTTCAAGTGGACACTGCTTTGACACTTCATTACTTTTCTTTCTTCCCAGTTCCCATATATGCATTCCTTCTTCTTCTTCTTCTTTTTTCTAAACATTCAATAAACTACAAGTAAACATTTTACCAAATTAGCAGTCATTAGTCACAACCAGCAGTCAACGCAAGTAATTGCACGCGTTCTTTAGAGTATTGGATAATTAATTAATAACTCGAATAGGAACAGATTGCGCATTACTAATAACACATTTTAGTCTCGACTTTAAATTTACGGAAGCTCACAATTGCGAAATTTGTATGGAAAATATAGCCACTGTGAACAACTTAAATTAAGAGTCGAAACTAAAAATGCTTATTGGTAAGGCCCATTGACTCAAACAGATTTAATAATTAAAAACTAATTTATTCAATTGATTACATTTATATCAATGATGTTGTACGCTGTGCTGACACATATTGCTGGGCGGGCACTTATGGATACATTCTTCTTTAATGGATGAACATAAAAATTCATTTATTTTTTCAAAAAACTATACCCAACCTACAAACTAATTGTTCGAATAATAAAATAAAATTTGTTTTATGGATTGAGTCACATTTTTCTCAAGCTTTCTGTTTTTAATTGAAATTACTTTCGCAGCATTCTCTTGAAACACTTAGCTAAATACGTTACATATACGACCACGACGTACTGCCAGAGTCTTGTCTGTCGATTCGCTTCGCTTCTATTTATAAATGACGATGTCTGTCGCTCATCTATGATATAAATGTCATTTTCGGTGAAAATCTGAATACTGCTTTCATTGAAATAATATATATATTTAGAGAGAAAAATGTTTCAATGAAACACCGTTTGGCGGTTAAGCATTTACGTGTAAAATACATTTTTTGAATGCCACTCAGTTTTTGGGGGTGATAGTGGAAAACATTAGCAAGAGAAATATTTATTTTTATAGCGTTTATGATTTTAAAATGCACAATGTGAATTTTTTTTTAATTGGCAGAAATACATTCGCAGCAACAGATGCGATGGCAAATTTTGGGTACCGTCTGAGAGATTTTTTTTATAGAATGAAATGAACTGTTATTTTATTTTTGTAGTTGTAACTTATTTATAAAACAGTTCAATTGTGAACTCTAATCACAGATATATAGGATGGCAGTAGAACGACACCAATATAAGTGAGTCCAAGCAGCAGTGTTCCAAAGCCAAGTCCCACAAAGGTTTTCTTCAAAGCCTGCAAAGGAAGAGCGTCAATTCATGCACCCATTTAGATCGCGTTTCTATACCCTGTCCTGCCATTTTCTATTCTCAATGCAGCTCTTGTATGGCATGGTTGTGAATGAAACGCTGTTGTACAGTGGCACCCAGAAGTTTGGAAAGAAACGATATAGCAGGTCGTCAAACCACTTCCGGCAGCGGAAAGAGAAGCGGTTCGTCAAGTCGCGCATCTGGAATAAAACCGAAATACATTTGAACGAACAAAATGGCCGCGACACGCCTTACCACTATATAATTGTACATCGCCAGTTCGCAAATTGCATGTGCGTCCTGCCATCGGGTTTCCGTGAACTGCTGCAACGCGTCGTCGATTGAAATGCCTTGTTGGTTCAAAATCGATAGCAGTAAACTGCAGTCCTCAAAGCCGGCGTTCATTCCTTGTCCATAGTATGGAACCATCGCGTGGGCGGCATCGCCCAACAGCAGTACTTTCGTTCCCACGTGATATGGGTGGCACTAAAGTGGACATTGTCGCAGATGAGTTAGATATAAGTCAGCTGTTCTTACCTTAATTGAGACTAAGTGCTGCGGCTTGGATTTGAAAAAGTCCTTAATTAGTTTCTCCTTTCCGATCAGTGGAATTGCGTCGGAGTAGTTTCTCTCGAAGAACGCCAGCAGAGTGTCTGCGTCCTTAATGGTGCCGAAGACTGTAAACGGCATCGATAGAGTCACGGTGAAGGATTTATCCTGATTGGGGAGTGCAATCATCATGAACGCGCCTCGCGGCCAGATATGAAGGTAATTTTCAGGCATTTGAAACTGCAAGTAACTTTTCTTGAAACACTTGGACCGTGGGCAATTTGTCGAGTCTCACCTCTCCGTCCTTGACTGGAATGCACAGCTCCAAGTATCCGTGCTCGATGTACTCTTGCGTGAAATTGAAACCAGGCATCTTTATCATTTGATTGCGCACGGCACTGAAGGCGCCGTCGCATCCTATAATCAAATCGGCGTCTGCTTCGACAACATCCGTTTCTGAATAGTCCCTGTCAAAATGGAATGGAATTGTCAAAAAGAATTGTCACAGAGAGATATCGTAAGAGGTGACAAACTTTGCAGGGAACATTTTGCGTTGTTCGGGGGATACCCCTCATGCCCATTTCCTGCTTAAAATAAAAACAAATCGAATACATCTCTTTAAACTAACCCTTTAAACTGCATGGTTCCTTCGGTCAAATTAGCTGTAACCAGCTTGTGTTGAAAGTGCAAATGGATGTTCTCGAATTTTTCTCCAGCATTCAAGAGAACTTCATTTAAATGCTTCCTACCGACAGAGTACAGGCACTGGAAGATTCCATAATTAAAAACTGGTGACTTCCCTTTTTTTTTTTAAGCACTTACCTGATGGTTGCATGTGTCATAAATGACAACCGTTGTGTTGCCCTTTAAATCGTGCAGCATACGTCCTTTCATTGGAATCGCCGTTGATAGTACTTCGTTTTCCAAGCCCACTTCAGCTAGCGCCTTGCGACCCCTTTGTGATAGGGCCAAGTTTATACTGCGCCCCTGAACGAGTTCCGCTCGTCGAATGTCTATAAATTGATGGTTTTGTAAAAAATGTTTAAAGAAGTGAAATGAATGCTGTACCTTCGCGATATTCATACAAATGAACATCAAGCCCTTTTCTGGCCAAATTTAGTGCAGCCAATGAGCCAACCTGAAAAAGAAGATCCAACCAAAGGTAAGAAATTTTCATTCCCATGATTGCTATGTATTTTAAATGAACTTTGGATTGCAGCCCAGCTTCTGAACGGAGAAGATGAAGCCGATGTCTGGAAGTATTTGAGGATTTGCTGGCTTCCCTAAGTACTCAATTTTTTTATTTTTTATTTCTTTGATTAAAAGAAGTTAAAGACCGTGAGGTCGTAAAAAAAAATATTTATTTCGGTTAGTAATGCTCTCAAAAAGCAGGCGTGGCAGCAAACGATTAAGCCATAAACCTTTTTAGAGCTGTAATAAACATTACACAAAAAGGTTTAATCGAATTCTACCGTGCAGTTTTTATGTCAACTGGTAACAGACATCAATCCGTATTATTTTAAAGGGTGGGATTCAGATATTATGGGAACTGATTTATTGTTTCGTTTCATAAAAAATTGGGAATGGGAGAAGACTATTTTCAGCAACTACGGAAATGCAAGGTGTTAAACAAATTCCTAGTCAAAAGTAGATACCATAGACAAACCATACTGAGACCCCCAACTCACAATCCTCTTGCCGCTGGCCCCCTCAGTTTTTTTTTTCAAATTCGCCATTTTGTTTTCCTATCGGTGTTATGTCAAAAAAGAATCCGTGTGACATGCAAAAACATACAAAAAATGCAAAAATAAATGCTGCCAACCTCGGCAACCGTGGGGAAATGTGAAAGAGTTCGGAGGTACCACATTTTTTCATTACTGAATGCCATTGGTTAGTTATTATAAATTGTTAAAAGGCGAATAATTTGATTTGTTTGGTTAGCAAAACTATCTAAAGTTGATGTTCTATATACTAGAAACATATAAGGACAAACATGGTTGTGTATTTTCCGCTTTTGGATATCATTAACTTCGATTTCGTGTGTAAATTTTTCCTAAATAATGAAGAAAATTTGCTCAAAATGCTTTCATTTTCCCTCAACCAATCTACATTGTTAATTTTTCATGAACATTTTAAGCAAATGTGCACTTATTCCCAAAAAAAAATATTATCCACACGTAACGAACAATTTCAAATTTAACGGATAAAACTCTATGAACTCTGCCAGCAACTTTGCCCACAGCGGAAGTGTCTCATATCTGCTGGGAGTGTGTTGGTGAGCCGGAATTTTTTAAGTTTCGTGACATTTGTCAATACGATTTTCTGTGTAACAATACTAGCGCACCAGATGTGTACACTCCATAAAAAATATAGCTTGTAGGCTAAGTAACGGGAAATCGGCCGGAGTTGGTGGTCTCAGTATTGTCTCTGGTAGATACTACCAAATTTTGCTCAAGCTTCTCGCTTCTACTTTTCAGAACTCATGAATTGTGAGTCGATTTTTTTTTAAAACTTTGCAGCAGTAGCTACTATACAAAGCATTTTAAAAATGTTTTCCCTTTAAAGGGGCAGCATAACACTTACCTTTTTTAAAATTTAAATAATATTGAAAAAACGTGAGTCGTATTGACTTTGAAAGAAAAGTAGAAATAATTAGAGAGGGGACTGCCAATTTTTAAAATGACCCCTCTATCTTTTTTTTAGTTCTAATCTGCTTAAACTATGTACGTAGCTTATTGGCTATAACTTCCTAACCAATTTCCATAGAAATGTACATTCCGACAGAATACACATAATTTGGATATGTTTTTCAAAATATGTTGGTTTTATATCAATAGTCCGTTTTAGGGGGTAATACTTCTGACAGTTTGTTGTTGCGGGATTTAGTATCGAATTTTTCGAGATGGTACTCAAAAATGCTGAAAAGATTTTCCAAAACTCTTTTCCCTCCGTTTTAGGTGGCATTTTCAAACTGACTAAAAAGTTAAAGCGTTAGAAAACCATAATATTTATGTGGTATTCGATTGGGCTTCTTCAGATTCGCTCTCAGATTTTGTGTGCCTAATCCAACATAAAAACCTCACTTGCTCTTTTTATTGTTGATATTTGTGCGATTGGAATATATGTAGCCTTCGACACTTTTCTAGGCATTTTCCATTCACTGGTTATATTTTATATGAAAATATTCAAAATGCTCGCACAGATTGATTTCTAAACATTTGTTCATAAAAAATTAACAAAAAATAGATCAACCCGATGCAATTCGTTTCTTTTCAGTTGAAAAATTTCACGAAAATGTTAACAAACTCCACTAGTTGTCAAACTCAAACGCACGTGTATTGGTAAATCTGAATCAAATCTGAGAAAAAATCCAGATTCGCAAAAGTGCTCTGGAATCTGAAAAGATTGTTTTTTTTTTGAACCAAACGAACATAAAAAGTGTTCTGAGAGCGCCCAATCGAATACAACATGCGTGTTTTTTTGAGCTTCGATCTCAGCCAAGCAAAGTAAAGTAGGATTTTTAGCACGCAACAAGCATGTAAAAATAAAAATCGTCAAATATAAAAAATCGAAAGAGAAATCTCTCAATTTCAAAAGAAGTGCCTGACAGGTTGCCTTCCAAAAATTTAAGGAATGCCATTTTGACATTATCGTAAAATGCAGCATCTACAAATAATGGAATTGAATTTTTTATAAGCCAAATACCTATTAAACTTACCATTTTGAATGCGCTGATATGTTCTAGGAGAATATTCGATTACAACTTCTTCCTCCGACATCGTTGAGGACGAAAATAAATAGAGTTTTACTTGTCACAGCTTTTGAGCTGTCACTTAGTTGTCAGTTTGCATTTGAAAATTACGAAAAAATATGAAAAGAGGGGAAATGGATTTCTCTCTCATTTTTTTCAATTTTCTCAGCACGTGGTCATTCGCACAGTTTCTTAGAAAATTTTAAACCGTTTTCGATTTGGCAAAAAGATAAATTTTTTTGAGAAAAAATCAATTTTTTTTTTTGATTGAGATTGTCTTTCATGTTGGATTTGCCAAAAAAATCAAACTTTTTTTTGATCTGACTCTCTTTAGAGAAATCTCGATTTTTTTTCAGATTTCACGCATACTTTCACACAGAAAGCTGGCGGCTACGAATTGTTTATCGTTGGAAGGATTGCTTTTTTAACTGAATTATTAATTTTTCGCGTATGGAGACGATTTTTTTATATCAAATTATTCCGAAATGCATTATGCCGAATTCGGTGCGCTCTGACACGCTTTATCGAATCTTTACGATGTTAAATGCCAAAGCGCGCGAGCAAACATTTTGTAAAACGAAATGCTGCTTTGAAGCGAATGTGCGTTGAGAGAGTAGAGCATGACAGATTAAAAGTTCGGTTTGGATTAAACTAATGTACACAAATAGAGAGCAGTAATTTTTGTGTTCGAATTAAATAAGGATTCTCCAAAATAGTTTAAAAAAATCATTCATTACAGTAATGCAAAGAACAACCTTAACAAAGATACAAGACGAATGATTAATATTTTTTTTTATCCAAGAAAATTTAAAGAAATAAGTATTAGCTCCACAAAAGAAAGACATTCGTCATTTTCACACACTAAATTAATTAATTTGCATTTAAAAAACATCATATTTTTAAAACTTGTGTGTGATAAACATTAGTGATTCTGTGCCACTCCAACTAAGACCGGCACACCCCAAAGTTCTAAAGTTGTCAAACGCGCATGAGAGTAGAGAGTAGGTCTACTCAGGCGTCGCGTTGATTTTTACGATATTTACGATCTAAAGTCGATCCAACGCCTAAAGTTGTATTTTGTGTGGCAGCATATGAACGCTTTGTTTCTACATAATCTGCCAACGCAAGCGCGCGTCAAAGCGACATTGTGAATTGGGCATTACCAATTCAGAAATCTGAAAACGACATTACGTTTGCAAAAAAGTACCCGAACGAACCTATAACTGAGAGATATGCCAGCTACATCTGGCAGATAACAAAAAAAAAACTTGAGCGACTTCAGGCCTACCTGATAGTTTGATTACAATCTTGAGGAAGCGCACACGGAAAAACTTTTTATCACACTTGTACTTTAAGTCTCGATAGGATTAGGTCGTAAATGATAAAAGCGATGAACACTATTAATATTAACTAAATAAATACGCAATAAACTATAAGAGGATAGTTATATTTCGTAATCAAGCCAGTTGAATTAGTTACTCGTTAATATATCTAGGAATCCGATTTGACTAGGTATACGGTATACCTAATCTAACATGTAAATTGGCTTTGCCAACACGTGAGAGTGTTACACGTAAGTCCAAAGGATGCAAGGTATCTGTTATGAATTTCAATGCATGTATCAGCCCTGATTACGAAACTATTGGTTGTGAGTCTCCCGGTTGATCTTTAGGTTGATTTTTTAGGAACTGAAAACAAATCCGTGGGAAGTTTTTTTTTGCTCTATAAATATACAAATATTCGCGCACGGCCAGTTCGCACAAAACTTCCTCATTTACTGGATGTTTAAAGGTGCAAATTGGTAGAAGGTTCTTCCTAAAAGCGATATAAAGCCGCATTTAATACAGCTTGGTAGAAAGTACTATTCAAGGCCAGTGCGCTGTTGTTTCGAAATTTTCCGGTAGTCTCCAAATGGACAGAGAAACGTCTGCGAAAGGCAGCTAGCTAGTTTATGTTAATGTATTTCTCGAGCCTCCTACAATGTACTTACGTAAAAAGTCACGTAGTCGATCCTTTACTCAATTATGACGTGACAGAAGGACAAGCAAACAAATTAGTATTTTATTATTTTCATGATGTTTGTTTTATTTTTATTATTTAATTTATTACGAATGTACAGTCAGCAATACGTCGATTTACCTAAATCTGTCAAATTTCCACAATCAATATGCAACTTAATGTTAAATAGATAAAATTCAACATCAATTGGGGAAACTTCGACAGATCAGGTTGGTGGGTTGATCTGTCGTTGATCTGTGTATATTGTTTGTTACGTTGAATTATTTTTTTGGGTTTATGTGGTTTGTTAAATTCACGGTCAGGCTTTTTACGTGAAATAAATGGCTCAGTTAGCAATGATCTTAGAAATTTCATTTTACCATGATACAGGAAAGTTTGTTTATAACAGTTTTTTTTGTATTTATTACCATATACTCGATAACCTAAAGCAATCCAAAGCAATAAAGCCCCTTGATGGAATTTGCTACAGGCCCCGCGCTGGCTTTATCTGATGCAACTTATTCTTTTCATTTCGTAAATAAAATCGACTCACTTGCTTCTTCATAGATATGCGGCGATTCGGCCCCCAGATCTATTTCCCATTTGTCTGAATTGGCCGTAACAAACCGTAGGAATAATCAGATCTATCTAGAATCCCTCGCTCTGTAGCTAAAATCCTAACCACTAAACGACTGCCAACTATGTCTATATTTGACTTTCATCTATCTAGACTCTAAAGTGTTAAAATTACTACGCCAATAAGCTCCTATCTAATGCTCGGGTTGTAGGCTGCGTTATCTGCAATATTTGCTAATATCTTAAGAAACCAAATATAACCAAAATATAAAAAATGAAAAAAGTACTATCTATGAACCCAATAAAGATCTTCGCACTCATGAACACACTCGTAGACATTTTTTGCTTAACTTCAACGATAACACTAATGGATCACGATGCTTTCTGACAGGAATACCTAAAGCAAGGTTTTGTGTAGCTTTTTTTAGACAACGCATCCCTCAAATATTTGAATGCTAGGTACACTTTCAGATCGAAAAAGTCATGTCACAATAAACTAACTTCACAAGTACAGGCGTTCTTAAGTTCATATTCGGTTTTTGACACTTCCCTGACATCACTTAGGAAATCAGCGAGAACTTTCTCTCACAGTACTTACCAATCCAGCTCCAACTACTGCCACTTTCATTGGACGAGCATCTGACCCATTGCCAGTAGTCTTGGGTAGTTTTTTTGACATCTTATGCAACAGTAATGCACTTTTGTTAAACTTAAATAAAACTTCACTAAGCCAACACACGAGTCTCAATAAAATCACAACTTCCTCAACCCAACCGACAGCAATCTGGTGCAGGTGCAAATCGGATCGTAGATGAAAACCGAATAAAAAATAATGTGAGCCACATGCAAATTTCAACTGAAGCCTTACAGTGTTTCACTCTGTTGCCGCAGCGAATAGACAAAATGGAATCGGACACCGTAAGCTTAACCTACTAACTGCCTTAGCAATTGGAAGATGCTATACATATATACAAAGGCGCACATACTTTTTCACCCCAAAATGTTTTACTACTCCCATCCAGCGCGACTTGAGATAATGGTAGATATAAATTTGTATTTGTTTTAAGAGATTAAAGAGATTTTAAGAGGGAACGATAACGGCATGGAGCTACAACGAGGTAGAACTGCGACCTGCAATGAGGGTCTTCGCCTTGTTGTGCAGCCAAAGGGCTGGTCGGTCGTGATATGTGATAGCACTCGCTTCAGTGATTTGTAGGGTGTAACATGTAACCCAGTCAGTAGCTACACGGCAACACTGCGAGGTTAGACATTTTCTAGCTACTGTTATGCACACGAGATTAGAAACTTACTGATAGCAGGTATCTTTGATGTGGAATGCTTTACAGTGATACGACGCGACGGCATTCAACTTGATCTTAGTTCTAGTGGCTGCGTGCTTGTAACTAGTTGTTGTTTGTGGGCAATGCAATTGTCAGCACAAGTGAGATAAGGGTTGAAGCGGCAAATCGAATCAGAGAACTTGTTACTTCAAAGTGGAACGAATCTATGTATGTCATGGCTCAGAACGGCGGCGCTATGAAAGGAACAGTGCATACTTGGTGCGGATAGTCAAGGAAGCAAAAGTATGAGTCGATCAATTGATAGACGTCCGCCGGTGCTTGATTGATATGCCGCCACATTCGCGAGTGTCTACCTCACTGGTCGAATTCGAATCACCAAGGCAGACTTCAGAGATCTGGGTACTTAAATATTTAGTACTCAATTTGTTAACTGCTTTTAAACACCAGATTTAAAAAATGGACTCATTAACAGATTGAAGTGTTGGTTTTCGTCCTTTACAATGGAAGACTCTCACTTGGTGCAATCTATCGCCTGAACTTACCCAAGCTAAACTACATCGTTTAACAAATAAATACCTTTCAAAAGTGCCGACTACGAATACAGCAATTTTTGTGCAGAAGTAACACCTTTCTAACAGAGCATCTCGTGGTAGTGGTGAAGAGTTATAAGTTCGCGCAGGGTTGACAAATGTGTTACAATCGTAACTTTTTAGTTAGGACTTTGGAGAAATACACAATTCAATCGTGAGTTACACTCAAATTTTTTATTTTAAATTTGTATTTATACTCATTGGCCGTTAGCAATAAAATATATTATATAGGACTTTTTGCATTCAATTTGGCTTTATGTTAGGAAATAGTTAGATCGAAGTCACCGATCCGGGACAATTTTCAGAAATCTCAATATTTTCGCAGATTTGCATGTAACATGATTTTACTAATAACAATTACGCGTATGGAAAAAAGTTTCAATCATACAATGGATTTATATGAGTGCAATTAAACAAGAAGTGTTTTTTGCGGCCAGCTCAATACACACAGTGTCACAATTTGTCTTTTGTTAAATTTCATTTCTGTGAAATGCTAGGTGGGATTAAGGGTTCACTGCCTACCAAAAGAGGACTTTAGATTCCATTTATTTTTCTATTCCTAAGGGCCAATGCATATTTAATACACTTCTTTTTTATGTTATCCTTAATTAGTGCTTTTATCCAATATTCGGAAGTTTCGGTTAGAACGTTTTACAGGTTCTGTGTATAATGATAACGGAAACGATATACGAGTAAATTTTTGAGTGAAATTGTTAATCCCTTCGGAAATGTTTTCAAAGTACATAATTGGAATTGAATGGTGATCATGAAAGTTCATTATTATGCAGATAAACAAGTTCAAAGTCGAATTGAGCGCTTTTAGTGAACTTACAATTTGAATTATTTAAAAATGAAAGGATGTGATCGCAAATAAAGTGGGAGAACTTAATTGGTTTGACAAAGTACACTTCTTCAATTCTTAAGCTAAAAATTGAGTAAGTGCAAAATATTGTTGGGCATGCGAACATTCTTATCACAACAGAAAATTTGGTGTTCGAGAGTGTTTAAGTACGTACCTAAACAATAACAATTTATTGTTAAATTCGTGTGGAAAACGAAAGATGGCATCATTTTAAAAAATTAAAATGCTCATTCATTTTGGATAAAGTTGTTTTACGCGGTTTTTTATGCATAACCTTAAGAAAACCAATGTATAAAATTGAATTAGTTTACCTTTAAAATACATTTTTGTTCACATATCGCACATATCATTTTTGAGAAAATTCAATTTTTGAAATTTCTGTGCAAAATAACAAATGGCTCCGAACTTTAAGCCCACAAACTCTGAAAACAAAGTTTGAAACAAATCCGCCTAGCTGTAGGTCTCAGAAGCTGACGGACGAAATTGCCTAATATTACATAAAATGAATGAACATCTCGAAATCATTCGAAATTTTGTACGAAAATAAATTTCTCGTATACGGAAATAAAAAATACAATTGAGCCCGAAAAAGTAAAGGGTTTTTCAATAAGAGCGCTACAAAAGTCGATTTCTTTTGCATGGCCACCACAGGCACGCCTGCAGAAGTCCACACGCTGAACCCAATTTTCGACGGTTTTCAAGCATAAATCGGCCGATACTGCTGCAATTTCACGTTCGATATTCGTACGAAGTTCATCAATCGTCGCTGGCTTGTTGGCATAGACCATAGACTTGACGTAGACCCACAGGGAATAGTCTAACGGCGTCAAATCGCACGACCGAGGCGGCCAAGCGACTGGACCATTTCGTGAGATAACACGTTCTGCAAACTGGGTTTCCAATAAATTGATTGTGACATTCGCTGTGTGGCTTGTGGCGCCGTCCTGTTGGAACCACATGTCCTCCAAGTCCATATCATCCAATTGGGGCCAAAATATTCGGTTATCATTGAACGGTAGCTATTCCCATTCACAGTAACGTGCCGGTCTTGATCATCACGGAAGAAGCACGGCCCAATGACGCCGCCGGCCCATAAACCACACCAAACCGTATTTTTTCGGGATGCAATGACGACTCATGGAGTACGTGTGGATTGCTGCCTGACCAATACCGCATATTTTGTTTATTGACGAAGCCATTCAGCCAGAAGTGAGCCTCATCGCTGAAGATGATTTTTCGATGAAAATCCGAATCATTTTCAAGTTGTTGCTCAGCCCAATTCACGAACATACGACGCTTCTGGTGGTCAAGCGGCTTCAGTTCTTGCGTCAATTTAATCTTGTAAGGATGTAGGCCAAGATCTTTTCGCAAAATTCGCCACAACGACGTCACAGAGATGCCCAACGCTTGAGAACGACTTGTGAGAGACACATTTGGGCTTTCTTCAACTGAAGCTTCAGCGGGCACTTCTTTGTCTCACTGGCACGGGAACATTTTGTACTGTGCCTGTGGATTCAAATTTTTCCACTAGACGCTCAATTGTTGATCTGCTAGGACGATTATGACGACCGTAAATTGGACGTAGCGCTCTTAACGTTGAGGCCACTGACTCCGAATTTCGGTAGTAAATTTTAATAATTTCGACTCGTTGTTGGCTCGTATATCTTTCCATCATGAAATGGCAAACCTTACTGAAGAGAAAATAATGTCAAAAGAGCGGCAAGAAATTGCTGTCCCTGTCGCTCTACTTTTGTAGCGTCTCTGTTGAAAAACCCTTTATAAGACCTTAATCATCATGATCTTTCTGTATGCTGCAGAAGCATGGACTTTGTTAAAAGCCGATCAAAACCATCTGGGATATTATGAAAGAAAAATTCTTCCAATGATATTCGGTTCAGTTTGTATCGACGGAATGTGGAGGAGAAGATTTAATAACGAACTTTATGGGCAAGGGATGCCAGATTTTGCTCGCAACTCGACGGGACATATTACAAAAATATGGAAAAAAAACCCCGGGATTTCAAAAAAATTAAAACGCATAAAATACCTATTAAAATATTATTTTGTTTTCATTTTTATTTAAATTAATGACTAGTACGCCTTTGAAATCATATATAGATATGTTTATATGGTACAATTTATTTTTAATTCGGACATTTTTTTTTGGGAATTTTTATCGCAACGGCGGAATGACCAAAATGTTGTTACATCTGGCAACCTGGTTTGAGGCACAACGCCTTACAGTCCATCCCTGAGGGACAACGTAGCATAAGTAGACCCCACCTTAGGTGGAGCACACCAATGGAGGGCCACCACAACCAAATTGGTGTGCGGTCTGTCTCTATACCTAATATAGAGACATATAGGAAAATATTAGATGAATGTAGGATAAGGAAACTTTTACGAAATCCATAATATTCCTAATATTCAAAAAGGGTGATGTTAACGACCCAGGCAACTACAGGGGTATTTTTTGTATGAACTGCATAGCGAAGATTATGATGGGAGTCCTAAATGAGAGGCTGTACACTTGGGTGGAAAGGAATAATATTCTAACTGAACACCAGGCTGGCTTTATAAAAAATTACTCTACAGTGGATAACATATATAATTTAGCTTCTATCGTACACATCAAGCTGGCCGAAAAATAGAAAGTATACGCCTTCTTCGTGGATATAAAAACCGCTTTTGGTAAAATCCCGAGAAGATTGCTGATCTATAAGCTACGTAAAATGGGAGTTTCAACCAAATTTGTTAATCTGCTTGACTGCATATACTCTAACACCCAATCAGCGGTGTGGACGGGAAACGAGCTATCAGACTATTTCGAAACACTTTTTGGGGTCAAGCAAGGATGCTTACTATCGCCGTTACTTTTCGCGCTGTACCTTAATGTAAATGACTATATAGGAGGAGGTCTAAATATCGAGCTTTTAACCATACGTTTACTGCTATACGTCGACGACATGGTGATCTTAGCAGATGATATTGCAGTCATGCAACAGATGATAGTCTGTCTTGAAGAGTACTGCGAGAAATGGTGTTTGGAAGTGAACCTTTCAAAATCAGAAATCATGGTTTTCCGAAATGGTGGCAGACTATCAAGTAAAGAAAAATGGATGTTTAAAGGGGAAGAAATTCGAATAGCATGAAAATGAACTTCACAAAGCATGTGAAGAAAAGAAATAACGTTGCGAAGAGTAGCATCAACGCTGCCTGGTATTGCTTCTTAAGCAAAAAAAAAAGTATAACCCTGAGTGGAAACTATTTATGGCAGTCTGCAGAGCTATCCAAACTTGTAGTGCAAAGTCTGGGGCTTTGGAATGTTTGAGGAAGTGGACAAGCTGCAACGCTATTTTTTAAAAAGGATTTTTAAATCCTAGCTACGCCTTGTCGCTAGAGACCGGAGCCGAAGATGGACATTTTTATTCACTAGACTTACATCTAAGGTTACCACACCAACTTACCAAAATCCTATTGGAAAAACAACTTTTTTGGGTGAAAGAGATAAATAATATTGGAAATCGGTTTGGTTTACACTGGGATCAGAACATGCCGCTGGAAATGGACTGGAACATTAAAAACCTGCGGCTTCTGGATCAACTCAAAGCAGATAGTCGACAACAAACAGAACGGAGAGCGAGGGAAAGCAGCACAATTATTTTCAAGTTCCTGGATTACTCGAGAGGACAACAATATCTCATCGATGATATCGATATCAACAAAATTTCGTGGATTTTTAAAGCCAGATGCGATTTGATCCTTCTTAATGCGCGGAGATTTGGAGGCAGCGTTTCAACAATATGTTCCATGTGTAATATGAGAGAAGAAGAAATATTTATACTTCTTAGGCAGATGCCCTGTACTAAGAGAGTTTAGAGTGAGATACTTTGAAAAGGCAACTTTGAGTGAAGCTGAACTCATTAATGAACTTAATGGAGGAAGCATAAATGATTGGAACAGACTGGTCAATTACATTACCGTCGCCATAACCTACAGAAAACAACTTGTAGCTGAATTCAATTAGTTCAAAGATTGGTATCATAATTTATTTCATTATGTATTTCCTTTCCTTTACTTAATTGTTTTTAAACTAAATTCCAAAACAAAACTTATAGCTATTTGTAAATTACCCGACAGGCGACTTTTTTTAGTTTTTACTTTTCAACAACAAATTAACACTTTAATGTCAGAATAATGTATATTTATAAAAAGTTGAAAATAAAAAACATTTTACTACTACTACTACTATACTATGTTTCTCAAACTTGTGTAAAAATGGAGTCTGTTCTTTTTGACTATCTGTTGTAAATAAAGAAATAAAATTTTTGTCTAAATTGATTTTGTTGCTTTGAAAGAAAATTTGTTTTGTCTTAAGACTGCTTAATCTTGTTTAATAAAATCAATGGGCCTTACCAACAACCAGACTTTTAATTTCTAGGTACCAACAACCAAAGTAATCGGAACTTTTACTACATCTGACTTTATAGCAAAATTATAACAGTATAACTCAAAAGTGTTATAATTTTTTTCTGAGCTTTCAAATAATTTGCTGAAATTGGCAGTTGCTTGGTTTTTTGACTGTATCATTGCAGTGCAGCATTGTTAATTTTGCTATCAATGATATCAGCCAATGGTTTGACACAGTCAACTAGGTAATAGTTCTCGCATTGCCTGCGTCCAATTTAAAATTTAAGCTGCGGCTTCTCTTTATTTGCTGTCCATTTCATATTTCATATTTATTTCATATTTATTTATTACAAAGACTGACTAAACTTTAATAATGGGTTAGACTCGACTTTCCGGATCGAAAGTTACAGTCTCGATTATCTTAAAGTCAAAGATAACTTGATTATTGGTACACAATTTATTTTAATTTCGACTATTGCCCTAAAGTCGAGTCTAAATTTGGTTGTTAGTAAGGCCGAATAAGTTTTTTTTCTTTTTTTGTTTCTTAAGGGTCACCGCACCCAAATATTATATTTCTTTTAAATGCATTAAATTTAAGGTTTAAAGTGTAATGGAATTCAACACTATTTTTATTAGACAAGTACAGAAAGTGCATAAATTCAAATGATTTTCATATTTAATTATTGAATCAGGAATTTATGAAAATAAAACTAAAATAGACTTAAAAATTAAGGAAAATAAAAGTTTTCCTGTGTCTCAGTATTCCAACTCTCTATAAGAACTGAACCACACAAATCCCTGTAAATGCCAATTGGCTAATAGAATAAGAGGAATCCTTTCGATCATTGGACAAGGAAGTTGCAGAGACTATTGCACTTTTGCACTATTGCACTGTTTCACTGCCACAGTGGTCTGCTTACATACTCTTGATCTATTTTTAAAAGTAACACCAACGAGCGGTGTTTTTTTTTTTTTTTTTTGGTTTTCATATCAAAATCTAGCATCAACAAGTTGGTGATGCGTATACCTGCTGTGGCTTATCCCGCCACACGATACACACACTATACACAGACCCATCTCAACGCCGCAATTTGCGTGTGCATGTGTAAGATGAGAAAGAAAACTATAAATTGACGAAAATTAGGGAAAATCCAAGCACACCCGAACCCGACCCACCGATCAACCGACCGACCGAATGGATTTTCCTCTACAAAAAGAGACAGACAGACAGAGAATAGAAAAACTTTTCGCTGCTGTTGTGTTTGCTACTGCCGCTGTTCCACCAACGAAGCAAAAGAGTTTATTTTAAAATTTTAAGACAAGAAAAAAGCAAAAAAAAAAAAAAGGAAACGCAAAAAAAAATGCTATTCCCCAAGAAAAATTCAAAAACGGTCAGTTGCGAGCGGACCTCTGAAAAAAGCGGAACTTTTGACAGCAAGTCCGCGGAAAACGTTAATTTTTACATTTCAACTTTTTTTTTTTAATAATTTATTTTCCATATAGTTAAGCAGCGTTTTTACTTTTCTCTGTCGTATCTCTCGCTCGATCCGCTTATTAAGTTTGCAATTATTTTTTTTTAACACAAAAATACACAAATTTTTCAAAACGATATGACATTTACGCGAATAAAAGTGATAACTATATTAGTGTGCTCGTTTTTGGCACTTAGTTTTCCCGGATATGTAAACTGTGCAAACAAAAAAGGATCACAGGCTGCCCCACCACCGCCGCCGCTTCCCATTGAGCCAGAAGCTGTAATCGAGGAGGTCAATGCAAAACAATTGGATAAACTCCTGAACGACAAGGATTATGTAGCTGTATTCTGGTGTAAGTGCTGAGTCCTTTGACTTGCAATTAAACGAACGCAAAAGTCCATAATTCAAATAGAAATGAAAAAATTCCTATAATTGCGTAAAAGTGAGAGTGTATGTGCGAAAGAGACTCTGGCTGTGTAAGTGGCTCTATATGAATTTGGGCTTTAAATAAATAAAAGTGTGTGTATAGATGTGTGCGCGCTACTGTGATGAATTTATTTTTTCTTCTTGGATTATTCACCATAGTGCACCCAGAATTTGATTTATTGCCCACGCTAGTGTGAGTGACCCAGGACTTGAGTGCACCTATGATGCACCGCAACGGACATTGCCAGGCGTTATTTATTTGCATTTCCGTTCAACGGATGCACGTAATCTCTGACGCGGAGTTATATAACCCGAAGGCTAACTGCAGATGTACTCCTTTTCTAATTTTCTTTTTGGGTACATGCCCCATTCGACATTCGCTGACCATTTTACAACTTTTTTCACTGCTGCTGCTGCATGTACTCGCAGCAGATGTACGAACATCTTCTCTTTCGCTCTGATCTAACAAATCGCATGTACAACTACTTTATTCTGAAAATAGAATTTCCTTGCGCTAGGCAGCAGAATTATGTTGATTTTAGTCCGCTACCCGCACCGTCACCATTTTGTCCATCGCCCAAGAATGCCCACCACAAAAATTATTCTCTACCGAAAAAAAAAAAAAAAAAAAAACTGCTGTTTTCAAGAGGAATTTTATTTACGCATACGATGTGGTTCACATGTATGTATGTTTTTCCATGGATCAACACAGCATTCAATAATCATTTTCATGGCGAGATATTAGATGCTTTCCTCCGTTCGCACGATTACAAAGAGTTTTTGACGAAAGCGGGCAAAAAATCAGAAATAATTCCAAAAATAAAATTCAATGCTGCTGAAGAAAGTAAAACTTATTTTTGGAATATGAATACAATAAAGGAGGCAACGTATTGTGTATAAATGCTGTATGGGCTTTTAATTGCCCACCATATATTTCGGTTTGTTTGAATGGATCGAGCGTAAACAAAAGAGTCGCAGTTCAGGCTGTTGCTACTCCCAACATTAAAGATCTGAGGCTTGTTCGGTGGCACACGTATCGGACACAATTATTACGGCAATAAGAAGTGCAATTTGTTTAAGCTAAATAAGGCGTTTATACACATTCCGCTGGCAGTGTTTATTTTGAATATTTTCGAAGCTAATGTTGGGCGTTGCAAGATTAAGTACAACTTGGTCATGACACTTTTTTGTTTTTACCTTATTACCTTTTGTTTGGAATTGCTGCTTCCGTATCTGTGTACTTGCAACCGGATTTCGATGATTGGTAGATGTCCGAATAACATCAAACTGTGACATCTGTCACACGTGGTTGGCTGTCGATTTTGTTTGATGTTTTGCTGGTCATCTAGCTGCAGCGGGTATTGAAACGTCATCCTTTCTCCTATATTTTTCAATTTAGACGACTATTCCTACCCTTTACGGGAGGTTTTCAAGGGTCTCAGTATAGAATTGCTAGATTTAAAATTAAACTATTACGGCCAAATTATTCACTCCCTTTAATCCGGGTTAAAAGTTACACCCGGATTTAAGTGAGTTTAACCCAAAACCATAATATTCAGTCGCTTAACCCGAGCATAAACCCAGTTTATTAAACTTGACAGCTTTTATTCCATTTGGATTTAAACTGCACTCTTGAGACCGGTTTAAATACTTTAACTCGGGTTAAAGCTCAATTTCATAACATTGACATTTTATTTCTCGCAGGGCGCAATCGGCACACTACAAATGGATGCTAAATACTAAATAGCCGTGCGACTGAATGGGACGGCATTACCTAACATGCAAAAAAACGTGACACGTTTTTTGGTCGGCCATCTTTTTTACGTGTTAGGATGTTCTAACGCACAAGTATGTAGTTTAGTAAGTCTGACAGCTGGCTGACGTGATGTGTCTCAGTTTTGATTTGCCTAGGTCATTTGCATCATAAACTAAGTATTAAACAGACCGTCAGCCCAGACAACTTAAGAAAACCTGCCTACAAGCTGTATTCCGTGTTACTATGTGGGAAAGTATGTGTGCCATGTTGAAGAAAATTAGCCTCACGTATTCACTTGCACATAGTAAGCCTGGCAGTTCATTCTGTTTTTTATGACACTTACCGCCATTTAGAATATTTTTGGTATTCACATATTCATAGATAGAAAATCTAAGAGAGAATTGGGTTTTCAATATTTGCGGGGGCAGGGATGCAAGATTTAGGGATTTTTCCCGCTTTTTCGGGATTTCTTGCCCCAAAAGGGAAGAAGGGACAAGTAACCCAGAAAACGGGAAAAATAGTCACCCCAAAAACTTTCACGTTTCAATACCAAAACTCCTTTTTACAACGTTCAGAAACCCGACACTTACTTACTTAACGGGCTCCCGACCCGTGAAGAGTCTCTACCTGAGACAGAAACCCGACACATCATGATAAATTCAATAAAAAATAAACACTTAATGAATATAGCCCTTATTCTTGACATACGCTTCCATCTTAATTTTTACATTGAGTGGAAACATCTGCTTCTCACGCTGCTTATAAAAAATATTTCCAGTTTCCAGTCAAGTTGCCTTTGAGTTTGACACATTTGTCATTTGGTGGAAAAAAATCGAGTTTCGTTTTTGTTGTTACTAGCCTTGGATTAGAAACTAGATACCTACTTATTTTTGATACAAATTTATTGAGGCTAGTCTAATATAATTTGAAATGAAAGTGATATCTATAGCGTTCTAAGATATTTTTGTTTTGATGAATACAATTCTTTTTTTTATGTTTCAAAAATTGTTTTTTTTTTTTTTCCTTTTTGAGAACAAAAAAAGGGAATAAAAACGGGTAACACAGGCATTAAGAAAGGGCAAAAATATAATTTTGGATGAAAAAAAAGGGAATCCACATGCCAAAAGTCTGGCAACGCTGTGCGGGGGGAATTGGGTAGGTGCGGGCAGAGCTGACTGTCTGTGTTTAAGACTCAGTTAATGGATCACATCAACAGTTTTTATCAGCTGTGGAGGGGTAGTCAACGAATCTAGTCAAGAATTTCGTGACTGAGTACTTAATTGACAGTTCGTATGTGTGGCTGACGTAAGTGACGTTACCGACCAAACTAGTTTTTGCGAGCTTCACTTACTGAAAAGAGGAAATAGGAAATGTCTTTTCAATAGGAATATGTAGCTACATTTATAAACAATTATTTTTAAATAATTGATATACTATAGCTTTATAATTCCAACTAAAGTGCTTGTAAACAAAAATTGTCGTTCACTTCAAAATATTGCCGGTAAAAAGAAGCACCCATTTTTTTTTTGGAGAAGCTCTAAGCCCTGAACGGACTCTTTTATTTCTTGTGAAAAGTATTAAGGTGTGAGTATCAACTTCGGTCTTCCTAACAAAAGATCATTCTGTTGCCAGGAGGACCGAACTTCAGGTTAAAGCCAAGTTATCGGCCTTTGATTCGCGGTGCTTGCTTCATCTCTTACCAGACCAAAAAATAGAATCGCGGCTGCTAGCTGCCTTTGTGGGTTTATTTAATTCTATGCCACTTCTTTGAACGAAGCGATGGTTTGGTTACGTTTAACGTATACTCGAAATCGGATTCCAAAACGCGCTGTCATCAGGAAGGCTTCTTCTAGATAGCCTGAGGATGAGAAGGATCAATGCTGACCAATTTCCTCTACTCTTTGGTGATTGTCCTTGACGATTTAGAACCGATGGCGGAAGATCGATTGTTGTTTCATTAGTTGTGTACGCATATAACCGTAGTTGATAAGCGCGACATTGAAAATGAGTGATTGATTATTAGAATAGTGTTCAATGTACAAACTAACCCATTCGAGTTTCATCAAATGTAAACATCTTGCAATGCCACTGAGACCATTTCTTGTAGTGTTTTGGTTGGAGTAATCTGGACATCGAATAATTTTTTAGATTAAAACTATCAAGGACGTAGAGTCGAGTAGCACTGGAATGGTTAGGGTCTAACACACAGTCTCCTTGCTGGTTCTTGTCAAGGCTTTACTACTTATCACATTCGTAAACCAAGGAAGCAGCTCTTTGCAGTTTGTTTTTCTTCAGTTTACTCAACTTTTGTTAGCTTAACCTCAAAATTTCATTGGGTCTTTCTAATAACAACTTTTAACCTTTACACCAAACATTTTTTAGGTCACAATGGGTTATTTTAAATGGAAAATTTCGCCATTGTGAGTTAATAAATTTTGCCTGGACACTAAGTATGATTGTTAGTACTGCCCACTTTAGACGAAAGCCCTGGTAGCTAGTGCTATTACCTTTTAACAGTTTAATTTATTATTCCGTCTTTAATAATAACAATAATTTCGCGCATTGTGTATTCTCACTCATTTGCGAAAATAGAGGTTGACGAAAGACGAAAGTCACTCGGACTTATTTTTACATTTTGTTTCACTAGTAGCTATAGGCGTTTATTCAAGATTCCATGAATCACGAAAGTTTTCTTTTTATTTCTTTAGAATATTAATATTTTGAATAGGAAAAAACTTTCAACTTGAGGGTTATTCTTCACGCTCAAGATGACTGTCTGGAAAATCTTGATCATAGGACGTACATTTACACGATTGATGTGGTCGTAAATATTTATTAAAATGTCATATTTCGAATAAGAATATTGCATTCGTCCTTGGGCCTTAGTAATAACTAATAATCAATTTTAACCTTCACACTAAATATTTTGCATGTCACAATATCCAATTTTGGATGGCAAATTTCGCTCTTGTGAGTTCGAAAAATTTAGCCTGGACACTAAAAATGATTATTAGTATCGCGGTTTGTCTTAGATAGGAATGACAAAGAGTCTTATACAAAGTCTACTTAGTTGTTTGTGATAGAGGTTATTATGTATTGCTGGTAACCCTACACGTTTTTTTAGTTAATCACTTTGATAGAACAGAATAATTCTCTTTCCGACTGTCTTTTAGTAAGAAGTGTTTTTCTATATTTTAGGTAAATATATTAAATTAACTAAATAATGCAATAATGAAATAAAATAAAGTTTTTTTAATACATCTGAGGTTTGCTACTCAATCACCCTCTCAGCCTGAAAAAGACCAATTGATCACAATTATTCTTCCTTTGATTTCCAATCAGAATTTACTGCTGTAGTTCACCTCAGAACCGAGGAAGATAACGTCCTTCACTACCACAAAATTGTGAATATATTTCCTTTTTTTTCTTTCTGTTACATATCTGCATAAGTTATATTTCTTGCTAGCCGCATACATTTTGTTTTGCATTCATTTACCGCTAGGTACATTTTTGCCGCTTTTGTCTCAAAACTTTCGAAACTACTGACACCTCGCCGGATCATTTCCATTATGCGATCGTCGTCAAAGCATATATGCGATTAATTTCACAGTTTCATAAATACAATGCGCCGCACTGATAACAAATTTAAGTCTCGATTTTAAATTTACGGAAGCTCACAATTGCGAAATTTGTATGGAAAATATAGCCACTGCGACCTACTAAAATTTAAAGTCGAAATTAAAAATGTTTATTTTACCAATGTTTCCAATCTTCATAACCTCAGATTTTGAGAAAACGGGACCATAAAAAATCTACAGTAACGAATACTGGCCAGTGGTAAATATTTTATTGGATCTAGAATTGTGCGGTGACCTTTAAGTGCTGAACATATTTGATTTTAATAAATGCTTAGCTTCCTTGAGAGACAGAGCAATTTAAAATAAGTATAAAGCTGTCCGAGAAATAGAGTTAACAGCAATGGAAGCAATTCCCAAATTTATTAATTGATTTTTAAGTTTATTGCAAATTATATTTACATTCTTTAAAAGCATAAACTCAAAAATTAGTCTATTACGTTTCATTATAGTTTATTTATGACAGGAAAATTGTACTTCTAAGGATAGCCTCTCCTGCTCAACTCATCTTTTTCAACTGACTCCTATAATGTAGAAGCTTTTTTTTTGATCAGGGTTGGCTGATGTCACATAAGTTTTGGGAAAATATACAGGCACACTCATTTTGGGGACTTCCTTTTATACTTTGCATGGTAATGGCTTCCGCTTTATTGAAATAAGGAAAATGCAAAACAAAATAGATTGCACCCCGTCTCTAAAGAATCAACGAAACAAGCTTGTTGCCGTTCTCTGGTCCGAAACTGTATTTGTTGCTCAATTTATATTTCCGTTACCGGAAAATTTATACATTTAGAATTTATTTTTTCTCTATCCCCACAAGAAATACCTAGTAGATATTAATTTAGGCTCCGAAAGAAACATACCTTTAAGGACTTGGAGTCGTGAATGCCGAAGACCAAAAATGTTTAAAAAATAATTCAGTACTTTAAGTTGAACATGGTTGGAAACATGGTTGGAAACATGGTTATCTCAAATTGCATTTTGTTCGATAAGCCCTATTTTCAATGCCTCTATCCACTACAAGTTTCTGAGTACAAAATATTTTTTCTATTTTAAAAAAAAACTATTGGAATTTCACCAATATGCGGCAGGAAGAAAACAATTGTATGAAAGAAAACTATACACAAATGACGCACGTAACATTTACAGGGTTGCCATCACTATACATACACTCAGAGAATAAAATAGTTATTTTTGTCGAAGTCTATTATTTTATAAAATCCCCTGAAATTAATCGAATGAATATTTTGAAATAAAATATATTAAAAATAGTTAAGCAAAATAGTTTTAAATAGTAATCAAATAGCTAAAAATCAAATATATATAGAATGACCAGTTTAATAGTTACTTTGATATTTACGTTCTTACAACATAACAATCGAGTAGTAAACTCCGATTATTGCAAAACAAATTGTTACTATTCAGTAGTGAAAATTTGAATAAAATATTTTCTGAAAGCACAAACCACAACAGAAAAGCTAAAAATTGCAATTCAACAGTAGTAACGCAACTATTTAGTATAGTTGAAACAATCTCCTCACCACTTTCACTGCGTTTGTAGTTATTCTCTATGTTCTCTATGTAATGAAACCGCATAATATGTTACAATAAAAATGTGCTTGGTTATATGTATAAGTAACGTCGAAACCCTATAACTCAAACCATCTCTTACTCGATTTTTTCTACTGTAATTTTGCATTTTTCCTAAATAGAAAAATCATCTCTTAGTCGAGATCCCTATTCTAGCACAACTATTTTTAACTACTAAAAATAGCGTTCCTGATTCTTATTATGAAAATAGTTCAAAAATAGTCATTAATGACTTTTCGCATTAGATGAATATTTAATCACTTCCTGGCCTAAGACCACACTGCAGAGAACTATCAAAATGTTGGCGATCGGAATCAATCACTCACAGTTTATAATTACTAGACGAACAGACAGTACTAAGCCATGCAAATGAACTTCCTTGTAGAAGTGATTCCTGGATTTTGTATAAACACCAAATTTTATCTTATTATTTCCATTCCAGCGGCTGCCAATGGACTCTGTTCGTTTTCTTGTCTATCATCTATGTCGATCTATCAGCATTCAAAAATCATGTTTTGTGTCCAGGCTAAATTTTATGAAAATTATTCATTCTGACCTACAAAATATTGAGTGTGAAGATTAAAAATTATTGTTAGTAAGACATTAATCACTTTTAGTTCATCTGCAGGCTTTAAACGCCTTGAAAGCTTATTACTTGAGCTTGAAAGTTATTGAGAAATCAAAACCATGAAATTTTTAGTTCACAATCGCGTAAAATTAACTCCTCAACAATCGTGTTGGTTGTTTTTCCCCGAACGTATCTTTGCTGCTGCGAAACTATTGCAAATAAAACAAAATACTAATATTGACACATTGTTAAAAGTTTAGAAATTTTCAAACGGGCTTCTTTTGTTTTCGTCCTTATTTAGACGATTGTTCATTTTTGCAGACTTTTATGCAATTTAAACCTGTTTTGGTTTCAATTCAGGAAACGAGGGAATAAAAATATCTCAGCTTTATAATTAAAAAAATTGCATTAACCTCAAAAATAGCATTTCAACAATTTACCAACCAATTTCGTGCGTTGTTGGTATTTAAATAAAAATCCGTGCGATAGAGCCCAAGGAAGAGATGGTTAGATCAATTCCAAAGTTTTCACTATATGCTCCTGAGGATTGCCATGGGCCCTACTCACGTAACTTTTCAGACTGCTGTCGTCGAAAAGATAGATCTGCAAAACCAGAAACTAAGTACAAAAAATACTAGTTTCACCAGTTTATTTGTTGATGTAATGAAAACTTAGCGAACGAAAAAAATTGTCCAACAAATGACTTATTATGATCATCAAAATTTAAAAAATCGTCCAAACGATCATTATTAGACATCAGCTGCCCCCTGGGTGACTTAAAGTCGGTGTCGAAAGAACGCGAGTTGGGGAGGGTTAACTTAAGCATCCCACACCCGCAATTCTTTCTAAAAATAAGTGGAAAATTGAAAATTTAAATTAATCCTTTCAATAAAATGTGAAATCTTGTTGTTAAAACAACATTAAAGATATTTTTTTAGCTTTTGGTTATGTTTTAGATTTTTGTTTGGCTATCGTCAACAAGCAAACCAACACTCAAAAAATAAGTAAGCTAATTGTATTCGGATCCGGAGAAAGTAGAACACATTTTGAAATAATCTTTCTTGACCTTGATGAAGGGCAAAATCAAATATTTTTAAAATGTCTGTGTGGGTAACTAGTGATACTTATTGGATTATTGGCTGCCTCCATTTTGTTTTTTAGTTTTGTGTGCTTTTTGAAGGGTTAATAATGCTTCGATTGGTGAAGCATTTAAAAATTGCATTATGCACCTTCTAAAGATCGGCACCGATCGATACAAAATTCTAGGCCTATTTTTTGATTTAAAGTACTGGCATAAGTGCAAGTCTGCAAATAAGCTTTCACTTAAATTCAACCAACGATAAATGGGAAAAATAAAGAGCTAGACATTTTCATTGGTATCGAGGGTTTCAAATGCAATTGCACTTTTCATGTAATGCTATAATTCCTAAAGACAACAAAGAGTAAGCCAAACAGGGTTAAATAATTGGCTTTTGATTCAACTCGTTCTGCTGTGTCGAGAGTGCTGCAATGAAAGCAAAACTCATCCTTGAATATGCGGCAGTCTTTTCAGCCGAAATGTAGTGTTTGCTCGGTCCATTGAAAATAAAGAGAAATGAATAATATCTGAGCTTCTGCGACACTATAGCGAAAATTGTTTTCCGCTTCGTTTGGTACAGCAGAAAGACTGGAGTTCTGGACTGAAATCTATGAAATCTATCCGAACGCTGAGTTTGCTTAGTCTGCTATTGTCTTCGAACTTCGAACTCGAGATGTTAATCAATTCTGACATTTCGATGATAGAGGAACTCACAAAAGTGGGTCTCGAAATTCTGTCCACCTGTCTGTCTGTCCGTTTGACTGCCTGCGTACGGCTTAAACGGCTGGCCGGATTTGGTTCAAACTTCGGATTTGGAGTTTGGGGCCTAAAGTTCTCTTGAAAGGTAACCTCAATATTAATGGTACTTTCCATATAAGATGTTCATACCAGTTTGATTTGTTCGAAAATGGCTCTAACGATTTCAACCAAAATTTATATTTGAGCTTAAGTAGATGGGGTTACCATGACTGCATACTCAGTTTTTGGCTAAAAAATCTAATAACGGTACTTTTGAAATTTGGATATCTCGATAACGGTCCATACGATTGTAACACAAATTCACTCATAAGATAATATGGTTATTTACAACTTAAAAGCAAGCTCAGATTTTCTCTATATTACCGTACAATGGATTTTTGAAAAATTCGTATTTTTTTTAAATTCCGGTTTCTTTAGATTACCTTAAACCGGCACCACTGATTTTGACCAAAACGCATACTTAAAGTAAAACTTTCAAAGCTGCTGAGTGCTTAATTTTCAATTCGAATTAGCGAACACGCTAATTTTCGAAACTACTCGTACCTCGAAAACCCCTATATCGATTACATTACAACTAAAAAAAAAGACCAGGTAATGCTAACACCCTGACCCATACCTTATACTCAGTTCTCAACTTAGCAGTTAAGCAATCGAATTTTTCGAACGAAACATTAGCATACACAAACTAAAAATAAATCCAACAACTTGAAATCTACACAATCAGGCAACTCCTACTGCATTTGGACGAAAACTGTTGATGAACGCGAAAGTTACGTTCGACCCAGTCGTACACTTAATTTTTTTAAGTTTTCGTTACACAGCCCATGAATTGGTTTGAATAAATCTCCAACCACGCACATATTACACTAAACTGTCATATTTGAATATACTACATGCAGGTACATAAAAACCAAGCGGTACGTTGGATTTTTGTCAACAATGGATCAAAAATTCGGAGGAATGGTACGCATTCTTCTTAAAATTGGCACCAATTTCAAACCATACCATGAATCTGTTTTTTGTTTACCTCTCTACTCGTTCGAGTTCCCAAGGATTTTTCACATTATAATAATACACATCATTGAGATATAAATTGTTTGAGTTTCGGGTGGGATATTTTTCATTTCAGAATATATTCCATTAGTTGCTATCTGATTTAGTTCATTGTGTCCCATAAATCATTTTGGAAATCAAGGACCATGAGGTTTGAATTTAAATTTTGCCAGCCAAAAATATATTCGCTTTTTTTATTTTATTTTTAACGGCTAATTATAGCACGGTCTTTTTTGTACGTGGTCGTAACACATTTCAACAATACAAATTCGATAAAAAGAAAGAATATTATGTTTTACAACAAAGTCATGTTTACTTAAAGGCCCGCAAGACCGAACAGACCTGTTCGCTGCTCGCGCACATACCGCCGCGATACTTTGTATTCTTATTAATGTGTGCCCGCATTTGAACCTAACTTATTTTTGCAAGAAAAACAAAAAACAAAATGAAATTCTATTTCGGTTGGAAGAAGAGAGACTAGTGCATAACGTTTGGCAGTCTCTGACACAAAATGTTTCGTCTACGATGCACTTTTGTGCAGCACTGCAAATCCACAGACAAAACATGTCCCATACGAGTATTCATAGTCAATAGTACGTTTGGCTCGATGGGTTTAAAATCCAATCAAGCGAAACAAGAATATACATTTGTAGCTGCGTGTAGAGTGTGCTCGTTTGCATCTATTTATTTATTCTATCATTATGTGGAAAAGTGATGAATCTGGTGTATCTACCTGCTCGGCGTGTTCTATCATTTTTGAACGCTGACGGCAGGATGTTGTGGGAAGTTTGAAATCTAAATTAGTACACCACCTATAAAATAGAGAATTTTTCAATGAGCCAACATTTGCGGCATTATTCATAGGGTTTATTTTTTCGCTGCCGCTGCTGCAAGTTTACTTGGATGTGCTGTATGGGAGGACTGGCCGGTGTTGAACTTGGCCGACGATGCGCTCAAAACTATATTTCATTTTGCATATTGCTGCGGCGACGGGCGGTTGATTTCGCGGATGGAATATCAGCTTCTTAATTATTCGAATAAATCATATTCTGCATTCTTGGGCATCGGAGAACCGAATAGAAATGTTAATAGCGTGTGGAGATACAAATGCGATAATAAGGCCTGTTAGGAGGTTGCCAATTGTTTGGGTGTACTGTGACGCTTTTGTTTCAGAAAACAATTTCATGCTGGTAACAATTAGGCTTTGTTGCTGAATTTGTTTTGCTTAGGACTTTATTTTGAAAAATTGATTTAAAATTTTAATTTTCTGAAGGAATGGTTGCTTCGTTGAATTAATAGACACATTCCTGTAGTCGATATGAACACCGAAAACTCTATTCGTTTGTCAACGATTTTAAACTGTGGTTAGGGTATATTTTTACCACCTATTCGAGGCCATTTTCTGTTTATAGAATTGATCTTTGAGACAGCTTTGGTACATTTCAGTCGCGATCACCTTTAGATGGGTGGCTCGCTTCGCTCGCTAAAACTATAGTATGTCATCCTCGAATATACATTTTTCCCATAGAAACAATTGAATAAAAGGTCCATGGATGAGTTGTGCTAAGTTTCAGTTGTCGCTTTGTTAGGTTGTTAGTTGATAAACAATCTGAGCCGAGCGCCTTGCTGTTTCTAAGATTTTTTATAATAAATTTTAGTGTCCTGGCTAAATTTTTCGAACTCACAATGGCGAAATTTTCCATACAAAATTGCATATTGTGACCTACAAAATATGTAAGCTAAATGTAAAAAATGATTATTGGTAAGGCCCATTTTCATTGGGTGCTCCTCTTGTCCTTTCCCTTTCTCTTGCTATTTTTTTAGTCAGACTTTCGCGAGAGCTTATAAATTGCGTATCAGTGCTGCTTAAATATATCATCATATAGATGACTACAAGTCTGTGATATTAAAAAAATATGCGATGGCTACTTCATTCTAGAGAGTTCGATCTTCTTGAATTGAAGACTTCTTGCTCTGGTTCTCTTCTCGCTTTGCTGCACTTATACACATGTAATATCCAAATATTCATCATCCTTGTCAGGTTTTTTTCATCGAACATTTATCTAGGCCCAACAAAAAAGACAAATGATCAATAAAACAATTAATAGCCTGCAGGTATGCAAGCATTTCTGGGGTGTAAGCACGTAACTTGATACAATCGAGTTAAGTCGATAATCAATCGAGGATAATCGATAGAAACAAATTAGGTGCTGCCAGAGCTCGATTGTATCGACTGAACTCGATTGTATCAAGTTACGCGCTGACACCCCTGATAAAGTTCAAACCGATCATGTTGGTGTGCGTCTCAGCTTTTAATTTGATTTTGCGTAATCCTCGAACGAGCTTACTGAGAGCAAATCTGAAGAAGCCCAATCGAATACCGCACGTGAAAGTGAATGATGCTGAAGGTTTTTAACTAGTTCGATATCCCAACTTAATTTTTTAAATTTGTTGCAGCCCAAAATCGGAGTCAAAAAAGTAGCCCAAGGTTTGCCTGTTTTTTCTATAACTTAAGCCTAGTATGCAGCTGTTTCGGAACGAAAAATCCCATGAATGAAAATGTTCGCTCTCCTTTTCGTTTTGCAGTACGCTGCTGCTGCGAATTGATGGCGGAAAGTGGGTAATTGTAGTAGATTGCTTGGTACACTTATCCACACTCTTTTCGCACGCATTTATTGTCCATAACCGGGACAGTAATTGCAAATTTGACACTTATACTCACTGTTGCCAGCTTTTATAAGAGCTATGGAGCCAAATTTGAAAAATTTGTAAGTCAGAATTAGCCAAACTCAAATATGATGATCAAAAACGCTCATTTTTGTAACTCCTTAGGCACACGTATTCTGATTAAATTTGTTTTAAAGACGGAAATATTAATTTGAAAAAAACTAGTATTTAATTGAGAGGCTTTTCTAGTTTCCATTTTCCAATGTTAACAAGAAAAAAAAAATCATTTTACTGGACAGTGTGTTTTTAAATTCAGGCATATTTTTTGAGATGAATTTACTACTGAGATGTGAGAGTCTGTTCAAATGGACTTGGCTCATTCGCAATTAACTCTCTAGAAAGTTTTATTTATACGAAAAGAGTACCTTTGAAAAAGAAGTGGATATGCATTTTTTTATAAATTTATAAATTTTTATAAAGGAGCCTAAAAATCGCCAAACTTTGAAGTGGGCCTAAATTAGAATATATCCTAAATGACAATTTTAAGGAGCCAGTGAAAAGTTCGAGAAACTGAATGGGAGATAAATAGCCAGTGCTGGTTAAACTGCTTCTTTTGTAGCAGCTCATGGAACTCTCCATTTTCCGCTGCCTTTTCGCAGACGTTTCGCTGTCCATTTGGAGACCACCGGAAAATTTCGTTCCGAAAAAGTTGCATAAAAGGCATTATAAAGGGTGATTTTTTAAGAGGTTTAGAACTTTTTTAAAAAAAAAAACACAAAAAATTCGAAAAAATTAATGAAATATTTATTTGAATCGATAGTTTGAACCTTGCAATTTAATGTTTAAAGATAATTTCATGCAAATGTTGACCGCGGCTGCGTCTCAGGTAGCCCATCCGCTGAGTCCAATTTTGGCATACTCTTTCACACATATCGGCCGGTATCTCACGAATGAATGCATGGATGTTGGCTTCCAGTGCGTCAATCGAAGCGGGCTTGTCCCTATACACATTAGCCTTGGCATACCCCCACAAAAAATAATCTAATGGTGTCAAATCGCACGATCTAGGCGGCCAATTGACCGGCCCGAAACGTGAAATTAACTGTTCACCAAACTCGCCTCGCAATTGCGCCATTGTTTCGCGTGCTGTGTGGCATGTGGCACCGTCTTGTTGAAACCACATATTATGCAAGTCAAGAACTTCCATTTCGGGCAAAAAAAAGTTTGTTATCATCGCTCGGTAGCGTTCACCATTGACAGTAACGCTGCGATTCGCATCATCTTTGAAGAAATATGGCCCAATAATGCCGCCGGCCCATAAACCGCACCAAACAGTGGCTTTTTCGGGATGCATTGGTAGCTGTTGCAATGCTTCTGGCTGATCTTCACTCCAAATGCGGCAATTTTGCTTATTTACGTACCCATTCAACCAAAAATGAGCCTCATCGCTGAACACAATTTTTCGATAAAAAAGCGGATCCTCGGCCAGCTTTCCAAGAGCCCATTCACCAAAAATTCGGCGTTGTGGTAGGTCGGCTGGCTTTAGTTCTTGCACCAGCTGTATCTTAAAAGGCTTTACGCCCAAATCCTTCCGCAAAATTTTCCACGTAGTGCTGTAACAAAGGCCTAACTGCTGGGAACGGCGCCGAATCGACATTTCGCGGTCTTCTGTCACACTAGCTGATACGGCCGCAATATTTTCTTCACTACGCACAGTACGTAAACGTGTTGGTGGTTTAATGTCCAACAAAGTAAATTTGGTGCGAAATTTGGTCACAATCTTCCGAATAGACTGCTCAGAAGGTCGAGAATGCCGATCATAAAATGGAAGCAGCGCGCGATGAACATTTCGAACCGAGCACGAATTTTGATTATAAAATTCAATAATTTGCAAGCGTTGTTCATTTGTAAGACGATCCATGGTTAAATTGCAAACCAAACTGAAGCTGTTTGACAGTGACACAAGGTACTAAACACACGTCAGCTGTCAAAACCAGTGTTGCCAAAACCAAACCAGCTAAAAAATCACCCTTTATAAAACTTGGATTTTATTTAAAATAAGGAGAAAATGATACATTTAAAAAAAGGGAAAACAATAAGAAAACTAAAATTGAGGATGATTTGAAATGTCAAATCTGGCTGCTTATGGTACTACTACTTGATTATCAGAAGTAGAGCCTGGATTCATTCTACTTTTCATTGCTTTACTGAGAAATCTGTTTGCTAAAGCAGGCCTCTCATGCCACGGGTTGAAGCTCTGGCGATTTCAGCTAGCTCTTCGATGACATCGCTGTTATTTGGCAACGACAAGTTCAAATTGCATTACATTCCTTTTTAAACGACTTTTTCAGATATTAAAAAGCGCTGCCACTATTCGGTAATAGATCCACATAATATCACAAGTACCAATCTATGTTCTAAGCAGGTCTGCGACTTGCAGATAGCCACCCTGTCTATGTTCCTTCCCATTACAGTGTTTATCGCTCGAGTTAAAAATTCGAGGTCGAAAAATAGTAGATAGGAATTCGTTTGACCACGAACGAAAGTTTACGACCGATTATTTCTGAACAAATTGTATGTATGTATTGTCCTAAAATAAAATCTCACGCTTTTAGCCCATTTGCTATTTTCAATCTAAGAAAAATCACTTATTGGCGAAATCGTAGTATCTATGAACAATCAAGTGTTGTTCTTGATGAGACGAGCTGTCCGTGTCCATGTTCTAAGCTAAAAGCGCATTTACCGCATATTTGTCGAAAAACAAGCAACAATTTGAACGAGCGCACTGATATAAGTAGACGCTCTACCGATCGCAATGTTTCCGCATTGAAATTTAGTATCGCGATGGAGACCGCATGTGCGAAAAGGTAACTTATATTTTCCATAGAGACGATATTTAATTTCATGTAATTCCAGCGAGTGGTTCATGAGTTATCTTTGGAATTGTTTGAAAAATTTGAATGGTAACGGACCGACACAAACAGTGACAGCGACACGAGCCATAAATATAAACTATTCTCAATCGCATGACGTATAGTGATTCATGTGTAGGTGGTATGGTTTTCAAATTTAAATTCCCCTAAAAATAGCAGCAATTAAAGTAGGTATTCTAAAAAATATCAAATAAAAAAAATGTTACTCATTCGCCACCGAATCCAGGAAAAGAGAAGATTTGTGTTTTTGATTTTCCTTCCCGGTGATATCAAAAATAAAAACCTACCAGCTATATGGGCCGAAAACCTTGATAAAAAGTTGTGCGTGCCATAGCATAATAGAAAATCATTAAACATTGAAGCAGCCTTTACTCAGAATGTGCAAAGTGATGGGTTGGCTAATCAGTGGGCGAACCACCGCATACAAACGCAATCGGACTAAATCCAGTACAGTCACTTAAATGCTCTAGACCTTAATGCTTGCACTCAACGAATAGTAACTTATCAAAATGATGTTTAACTACATTGAAATCTTTAAACTGTGTCGGCTATTACTATGAAGCTGACTAAATTCGGTGGTAAATCAAAATTTCCTTGGAGCGTAAGTGTTCATTTCTTGAAATCAAATGAGTCACTTAAAATTTCATTGCTTGTTTTCAAACTAATAGATCATGTCAAACAGTGGGTGGGAGAAATGTTTGTTTGTTGTTTTGAAAAAAAAAAAAGGAAGGACAAGCAAATCGAAGCGGCGGGCGTTCTAATTCCATGATCTTGTTAGTAGATCAATATAAAGAGTTTGTTTACAAAACTGATTGGCACTCTCTTATAGCTGAATGTTATTTGTTGCTAAACAATTAATGAACTTGAGTACTTAAGAGAGCTTCTTCAAAAATGCTTTTGCAAACGATAACAAACTGGAGCAGAATTTCTGAGGTCTTCATTTTCGAATTTTTCGAAATTACACCAAAGAGGTCTGTTTTGGACATTGGGAAATAATTCATGCAGATTATTTCAATTTTGTAATTATTGCCAACAGCAGTCTACTAATGTAGGTAGGTGTTAATTGAGTCAATCGTCTATTCGAATGAAACAAAGCCCACACATCAAGTTTTATTTATAATTTTCCTTGGCATTTATGACCTTAACTCTAGATGCGACTTTGGCTCATGGCAATCCTCTAGCATCGCGCTTTTTCTACCAAGATTTCTCTTCCATGGCCGCTAATATGTCGCTGTGGGGTGTGCCCAACACACTTTTATTTCTTTTATTCTCTATATCGGTATCGTTTTCTTAAATTGTATTAATAAACACAATTTTTCTAACACAATCATGAACTTCGAGTACATACAAAAAACTGTTTTGGCGATACTTATAGGAAAGTCACAAGATCTTATTTAAACTTCACAATTTATTAATGTACTTGATTTTAGCTTATTTTCTTAGTTTAATTTAATACGATACTCCGCCCCGACCACCACTTCTAGAGAGAAGAAGAAACAAAGAGAACGCTATCATAAAGGGTCCGCCAAATTACTTTTTTTTTTGAAAATGCTATAAAAAAAACTACTGAATATTTTCTCAAATTTATTTTTTTATTTGAAAGTACAATCCTTTCGGTTAATAATGGAAAATAATTTCATTCAAATGGCTGCCTCGGCTGGCCATGCAGTAGCCTACACGAAGATGCCGATTTTGCCCAAAAAATCATCTTTTCAGATGAAGCTCATTTTCATCTTGGCGGGTATGTAAACAAGCAAAATTGTCGCATTTGGGGCAAAGAAAACCCGCACGCATACATTGAAAAGCTGATATACCCAAAACGAGTCACTGTTTGGTGCGGAATTTGGTCCAGAGGCATAATTGGGCCATTTTTCTTCGAAAATGAGCAAGCATTGGCCGTTACAGTCAATGGCGATCGTTATCGGGCCATGTTGAACGAATTTTTGTTCACAAAAATTGAAGAGGAGGGTATTGGCAACATTTGGTTTCAACAGGACGGCGCTACGTGCCACACAGCCGAAGCTACACTCGATGTTTTGCGCCCTGTTTTTAAGCTGCGATTTGACACCGTTGGACTATTATTTGTGGGGTGCCGTAAAAGATAAGTGTTACGCCGATAAGCCAGAGACAATTGACGCTTTAAAGGACAATATTCGTGAAGCCATTGGTGAAATACAGCTGCACACAATCGATAATGTGCTTAAAAATTGGACCGATCGTGTAGGCTACTGCATGGCCAGCCGAGGCAGCCATTTGAATGAAATTATTTTCCATTATTAACCGGAAGGATTGTACTTTCAAATAAAAAAAGAAATTTGAGAAAATATTCAGTAGTTTTTTCTTATAGCATTTTCAAAAAAAAAAAAGTTATTTGGCGGAGCCTGTATTTATCGAAAACGAAATACATAGAAGGGCAGCAACCTGTCATTACAATGAATGATTGAGTTATGACGGATTGTGGATGAACGAAGTTATCGATTGAGTGAAACTCAAAGCAAATTAGTTGCGTGCAAGGTTAGAGCGTTAAAACAATTGTTGGCTCTTCGGACGTCACACAGTTAACAGTTGCCATGCTCCAAGTCGCTTTGGTACACATATTTCTTCGAAACAGAAGGACCAGCTAATCGAATCTGTCATGATCGTAGTGTCACCGTATACGTCAATGTTTTCATATTCAACGGAAGAAGTTGTCAAAATATTGTAGATAAAAAACATATTTTTGTCTTATTAATTCTACAGACAACATGTTTTTTTGTTGAACTGTTTTTAGCGCGGCGCGTTTCACAAAGTTCACAAATGAATTTGCCTTATTTCACTTTATTAAATAGAATGTTTCCTCATTTCTCATCTCTACCAATGTTTATGTAAAACGTCAACTAGATTTGTCGGGACTAGGTATCCGAAGTAGCCCTTTTTTATTTGGAAAAGGCCAAAATTGTTATTTTCAAATAAGTACGTTTAAAATGAAATAAGGTTGCCTATCACAACACTATTATAGTATATTCTTTCGAAAATTCTAAATTTGCAGAGTAGCTTCAGAAATGACACATTTTTCTCTCACTGGACCTTTTTTGGACGTCCGCCACTCTACTTAATTAAATTTGACTTTTCGAAAAGTCAACTGAGTATGCAGGCAGCATTTTCTTGACTTCCCCTCCATAGACGTCAACTGCAAAAACTATTCATGTGACTACTCTGGGCAAAAAAAAAAACTTAAATAAATCTAATCAGTCAGCTGTCAGACTTACTAAACTAGCAATCCGAACGTCCCCAATTTGCTTTATATCAATTTTTTAAAACTGTCAAAGGACATTTAATATTCTAATCACACTGATTTGCAGCTTATTACGGACTTCTTTGTTTTGTACAATTTTGTATTGAACTTTCAGTGCTTTGCCTTGTATCCGTCATAAAACTCCTTTTTGTGATCCACCTAAGGTGTAGCAATGCTTAGAAATGAAGCCCATGATCCTTTGTGACGATAGAAACTTTCTTTTATACATCTTTCTTGTTCACATTTATTGCATGTGTGATTCAATTTTTGGCATCTTGATCTGCCGGTTTTTATTATAAAAGAAGCCCAAAGAAGCGTAAAACAGAAAAAACTAACAAAGAATCCCCATGTTGCCATTGACAACCAGCGCAGCTTTTTAATTTGATGAAATATTAATCACTAATCACAAACAGTTGAATTTTTAGCAAAATCTGTAGAGTAACTCGCTCAAAAGTTGAGTAAATTATCAAAACCCACAATTCCCGATATAATGCTTACCCGCAAAACCTGTTAAACAGCAAGTTCGAGTTTTAGTAAAAAAAAATGTTAGCTGTTATATTAGTTTCAAAATTTGTGTGCTTATGTAGTCGCCTACGGAATGACGGAAAATTCAATTATATCCCCCTCGCACTTACACATATTCAATGCAATTTTGGTAACATATTCCCGAGATATCCTGATTCTAATAACAGTTAAGATCGCTCTTCTCTGAATATGTTTTGTGGTTCTCAAGATTACCGCAGTCCCGGTCATATAGGGAACTTTCAAGTATCTAGTTTATTGAGTCTGACAGCTGTCTGCCATCTTTTGGATTTAATTTAAACCCCTCTCTAAGCACTGGCGGCAGTAATAAAATTGAATTGTTAAATTTACAGCGAAATTGGTTTTGAGTATGCGAACTAGGCCCTTCGTTTCAAAGTGTGTATAAACGTTTTTGCATTAATTAAACCGAAACAAAATCCACATTTTTGGTTGATAGTAGTTTTTTTTTCCCACTCTCCCTAACGTCTGACAAACATCCGGGAGTATAGCTGTCATGAAAGAGCTTTCCTATTGGCCGTTTTGACTCGGCAGAAATTTGTAGATCCCTTCTATTCGTACCAAAAATTAAAAACTCACAAAACAAACTCCCTACGGACCTGTTGCGCCTAAAAAAATACAAATCGATAAGAAATTGCATTACTTGCACCTTTTCTGTTTTTTTACAGCTTAAAAATACCCAATTTTTTTTTGTCAAACAGTGGTCAGTAAATGAAGAAGTAAAGACACGAGAAACGTTTGAATGGCTTCCGCTTCCAAATGCGTTTCAGCTCACCCACAAGTTCGGCGTAAATTTCAAGCAGGAGTCAGTAAAATTTTGCAAACAGCTTCAAAATCTGAAATGAAACTGAACATGAAATAGGTTTACATGGGCGCCGTCTGACTATCCCCCAAAAAAAAACGTTAGAGAAAAATACTTAGCAGGTGCCCACATGCCTTTCTTTGGAATGCACATGCACAACTGTTCTAAACTCAATTCAGAACTAGAAACGCTTCCAAATTTAAAATTTAAGAACAAAATACATACCGACGCGACGCTAGTGTCTTATCGGTGCGCCATCTTGTAATGGGAATACCTACATTGATTAACGTTCCACACGTGTTTAATTATTTCAGCTTTTTGCAACTGTGCCAACTTTTAAGTCCATAAGTGGCATGGCGACGACTCTTGCCGAATAGTTTCCTCCGCCCACAGACTAGAAAGTCAGACGGACCATTTGAGATTGCATTAGGTAGAAACTTTTTGAATTTCACGATTTTAGCTCGAGCAACTCTTTCGTCTATAGCGTGTCCAAATTCATTTCAATAGACACATGTGGCTGGCTCTTCCTGCTTTTGAGCTTTACAAGGGGATGAGAATGTTTATTTTGCCAGAGCAGGATATATTTAGGAATCAAATTCAATTAAAGTCAGTAGTTGTGACAGCTCGTTTGTAGATATGCCTGTCATTGAAGCTGATACTATTTGCATCGCTGTAGGACTGAGTGGGTGGTGGACAATGCGCGGAATTTTAGTTACGAGTTGTTTGCCCGGACAAGCAAGACACATAACGACACAAACGCTTGTTAAATAATTTTAGCACTATTATTAGTGTGCGAGTGGACTTGTTTATTGTTCTCTCATATGAATATAGATTTTTTTTTAAATCTTTTAGCCATGTGGCATTTTGAGGAAGAAAATAATACAACAATTATCGTATATAATACAACAAGTTACGTTTTGTTGTTGCTTATCGTATAATACATCAAGTTGTTGTTTATATAAAAATAGGAAACTAATTTAAAAAAATGATGGCTTCCGGCAAATTGTTTATCCAAACACGGTATCATTTATGGAAAAATTCGTCATCGACAGTGAAAATGAACTGTCATTTATTTATGCCAACAAAGGGAGAATTTTCTGCAACGGCTCTTTGACAAGCTTAGAAACCAAATTTGAGAAGGACATGGAGTACTCAGTGTCAGTGTTGCCGCTAAGAGAAAAAAAATCGCTAGACCACAACGTAAAATCCGCTAGAAATGTTAGTTTTTGCATCGCAAAAGAATTCGCTAAAATATCAAGCCGAAAGTATAAGTTAAAAAAATTTTAATTATTATTGAATAAAATAAATAAAAAAACACACAATCAACAAATTCAAGACAACAAAAATCAAATTCATGTAAAAAAAAAAAAACGTTTTGGAAAAAACAGAAGGTTTAAAATTACAAATTAATTTCCACCTCAAAGATTGATTCATCTATTTCTAAGTTTGAAGTAGAGGCCTCGGTTATAGTTCTTGAATCAGATTGCGATTTCGTTGGCTTTCCGATTTTACTTATAGATCGTAATTATAGCAGCTCTTGTTCATCACTTTTAATTGATTTCTTATTGTTATTATTGAACTCAACGACAGCGTTTAAAGTTGGCTTCGCAATTTGATCTTAACGTTGTTGAAAGTTCATAGCACTAAATATTCTTATATATTAAAAAGAACAACAATAAGGACTACCTGACGTAACGACACCAATTAAAAACGTCTTATGACATAAAAATTCTTGCTAGTGGATAAGTTGCATACCTACATGTAACGGTACAAAAAAATATCTGCGACTCCGTCGCGGGGTCGCCGACTAAGCAATCAGTTATTGGCATGTGCAACGAACCATACGCAGTGGTAAATATTTTCAAACAGGTACGGAGCCGCCACTTTTTTAACATGGTTTTAAGTACCAGGGTTTCGCTAGAATTCACTAGATTTTATTTTAGCGACAACTTTTTATTTAAAATCGTCGGCGGTCTTAAAAATCCACAAGATCTACGGCAACACTGACTCAGTTCGTAGCATCAGTTGGCAAGTTTATGAGAAAAGAGTTGTAGGATATTCTTTTGCGGTGATGTCGCCTTAACCTCAAAAGCAAAAATTATCTTTTTATAATCATGCGGCCCATGATACATTTATTAAGAAGAGGCCAATGCACTACTAGAGCATCTAATGCAGATTTTGGTTTACAGACAGATTCTCCTGAAATTTAGATATTTAGTGAAAGGCGCCATAACCCGATTAAGTTCGAGGTTAAAGTAAATTTCTTGTTCATAAATTTCATATATTGCAAAATGCACTGTAGGACCCTCGAGCGACGGAAAGTGCCACTAGTATCCCAATAACCATATCACTTAACACCACAAAGAGATACTCCCGCCAGCAGAACTATTAAACTCTGCTACTTCACTAGGGTGGTCAATCGTCTCTTAGTCTAAACCACCCCTCTTTGATACAATAGATCTTTTAGGTCTTTTAACCATTGGGCAGGGAAGTCGAAAAAAAATCACCCTTTAAGAAGCTAGTGGGTCTCATTATTTTGCTGCACAACCGAAACACAGTATGCCAAAAGCACGGTCGTATTGCACCACGCAAAACAGTTGTCAGACCAAGGTCACCCATTTCAACAAGTAGAACCAGTTGTCAATCAACATGAGCGACAGCTACCAAATACCGGCAGTTACGACCGACAACGAGCTGGCAAAGTGGGTAAACACTATTCTCCTTGTGGAATCAGTTTCATTGATGGTCACTCCCAAAAAGCGATAAATTCAAGCCAAGTTCCTAAAAAGGACATTTCAATAGTGGCAGGGTATAGTCCGTTTCAAATCGTCATCGCTAGTGCATGATCTGATTCTATAGTTGGAAATAAATCTGATACTAGTTGGATTTTTTTTCCTGTAGCTTTGCAAATTCTTTGTAAAGATTTTCGGCTATAAAACGGTCCCCTCTCCTCTGTGAATGCTGTGAAGGTACCATCCGATCTTTTGAGTGAACCGCGAGTTCCAGTGGTTTACGCGCCTAGAGAATCTCTGCAGATGAGGGTTAAGGAAAGGCACAAACGATAAACGATGCACTCGTGTTTGAGCCGAAAAAAAATTGTCATTTCAGGGATGGGGTTCGAAAGTCTAACCAAAAGGTTGCAGCACTTGAAATATCTGCAAAGTTTTAACCAAATTCTGCAAAGACGAACAGGGACTAAATATTTTGAAGGACTATGAACAGTTCTGTGGTCTTTAGGGTACCACTTGCAAGCAAGAAACATTCTGACATCTCGACTTAAAATTACTCGAAATAAATATAGGACAAGTTGACGTAGTTTCCTTAACGCAATACTTGAAATTGTTGTAAGAACAACACAGTATGGTATGGACATTCTCAGGAAAATCAAAATTGTCAGCATTTCTCCGACACATTATGCACGCTTCACATTTTTAAGAATAGGCTCTATAGCGAGTCTGTGATTGGATCAAAATCCTAAAGACGAACATTTCCGTCTCGACCCTAAGTTAACACATATGATATCTAAAAAAAGAGTAATGCTATTTTCCCACCAACCAAACCGCGAGGTTTCATACATTTTTTCCAAAACTCCGAGGTTTCGCCATACATTTTTGAGGTTTCGAAACCTCGGGTTTTCAGCGAAACCTCTTTGGAACCCCTCTGAGTCCATCCGTCCGTGAGAGGTTATCAAACAGAACAAGGCTGCAGCGTGAACTTTGGTTTATTTTGTGTTCATTTGTGGATGTAAAAATAGTAAATGCCAAAACAATTGTGACAAGAAAGGGTTGAAACAGTGATCCCAGACTTAAGAAGCAGGTTATTCCACGTTTATACATACAAAATTCCACATTTATCCCACGAAATATTAAAAAACAAACAAAAACATATATTTATTTCATTAACTTCAGTCTTTTTTATTATTAACAAATACAAGTTACATTTTACATTAACTATGCAAGCTAAAAAAAATAAATACATATTAAGATACCTACCTACGTTTGATCGTAGGTTGTCTAATTTTCTTATTCTTAGTGAAATTAGCAATTAGGAACAACAATTTACCAAAAAGTAAAATCCCTTTTTTTGTACTATGAGGTTTGAAAAATCCCTTTGACCCTTTTAGCTCAATTTAAGTGGCATCACTGGGTTAAAAATCATATTTAGAAACATTACTTACTTTTGTCCAAACTTTTCTTGATTTCCTCTTCTAACACTATTATTTTGCGTCAACAAACAGCTGTTTTGCCAGCCACTTCAAAGTTGACTGGCTAACGACTTTTGAAATCACTTCAACTCGGTGGAAACGACTTAAAATGTTTTGGTAAAAGTTCATCGAAACATCGCGATTTCAGTTTGGTGGGAACATGGCATAAATTTTCTTAAATTTTAAGCCGAAACTAGAAATTGTTAAGAGTACGGCACCTTGACTCTGCTGCTGGTTACAATAAACTGTTCTGAAAGGACGTTTTATGCCAAAAGTATGGTCCTGACCTACAGACTGACTAAAAAACACCTGATGTAAAATATGTACCTATTATCCTTGCTCCTGATATTCATACATCAAATAATTGTTTCTAATTTCGCATTATGAATTTCAGATGCCAGAAGTTGTGTGACCTGTGATAAAGTATTGGCTGAACTCGAAAAAATCGACGATGACACCGATTCGTTTGGTGTCGATTTCGTAAAGATTAACGATAAACGACTAGCAAAGCAATATGGAATTAAGAATTTCCCAGCACTCACCTATTTCCGGTAAGTACGGTCATCTGCGACTAATCAAGATCACCTCGCAAGTGAGAAAAAAAAAACAAACACTAAAAACCATTCATGCAATCATCAGTGAAAAACAACCCATTATCTACGATGGCGATCTCATGGACGAAGAAGGCGTCCTCGATTTCCTTACATCACTCGAAGCCATGGACCTGCCCGATCGCATTGAAGAGGTTAACGCAAAGATCTTGCACAAGATCATTGAAGATACCGATTTCGTAGCTGTCCTATTCTGTGAGTAGAGCTTTTCATTTTTGTTTATGTGTGGCTTAGAGTTTTTTTTTTTTTTTCTAAATGTATTTTTTGTACATGTACATAGAATAAATAATAATTAATGCAGTTGCAGTGCAAAGTGCAGGCAAAAATCATTGTTCGATAGATATAAAACTTCATTTGGGACACGCAGAACTTATGTCGAAAACGATTGATTCATTGTTAGTAACAAATAACTTTAGTGTTTTGTAGGTAATCTCTGTGGTAAACTAATGTTTAGTATACTGTAGTTAGTTTTACGATTTCTTTGTTTTTAACCAATAAAATTAATAACGACCGTCAAAGACAAACAAACGCGGTATGATGTACGCTACTCGGACTGGACTCAACGTAGTTCGAGTGGTCTGACAAATGTAATAGAATAAAAAATAGATTGTAGTTTAGATCAAGCCAAAAATGCAATTACTATTTGTGACTAACCAATGTGGAGGAAAACGCAAATTTATGTCTAAAGGAGGCTTCTACAATATTTTAATTTGTTGAAATTGACTACAGGTCCTGATCATGCGACATGTCCGCCAAGGGTAATGGGTGAGTTAGCTTTAAATGTTCGACGTTTTTGTGAATGCTCAAGAATCCGACCTACCTCCACACCATGTGTTTGATTTATTTTAGTTTCCCCGTGTTAACCCTAAATATTTTTCTTTCCTTTTGTAATTTTATTTTTTAGTTTTAACACTTTTGTAAGCTTAAGAAACAGAAGACACGTTGGTTTCTTTCTCTACCAAACATTCCATTTGATTGGATATATTCAAAAGTATAGTCGCCTTCGGTCGACTTGTTTTGTCTGGACTAGATTTTCTCTGCAAATCACATTTACTACAAAACCTTGGGTATACAAAATTCAATCGAAATGTGCTGAGTCGAGAAATTCCTTTCTACATTTGTTTGTTACCCGATCATCAACTTCAAATAAATAAAAAAACAGCACATCACTCAGGGAGCTTTTTAAAAAAGCAAGCTTCAGTTTTGATTTTCAAAATTTCTTGATTAGAGTCGTCGGCTACACCGCCATACACGTCATCTGAAAAAGCTGTTCATATGACCGATCTAGGACAATCAACACTAATGGCGTTTTCGGTTGAAGAAAAGAATTGTCCTTTCTACCGAATGAGAAAATCTAGAAGTGCTCTTTCCATGTTTTCCATGTTTCATTGCACAGAAAGTGCACTTCCAGGTCAATTCTTAGCACGACAGAAGTGCTCGAAACATTTTTTAAAGAATTGCCCTGAACTCACCAACACACACTAGCGAAATGTCAAGTTGAAATGTTTGTTTTGTTGTTAGAAACAAACTTTACGCTGTGTGATCCGAAAATATGCAATTATGCGTTTAACTTGATTGAAATATATTTACTTTGTCCATTTAAACATTCATATTTACTGTAAAAACAAAATAAAAGTAACAAAAGTGCTTCAATGAATTTCATTGAAAAGTGCAATTCTGAATTCCGGGGCAGATCTCTCGGATCTGCAATAAAAAACGTCATAAGACAAATCAAGTCAACCACCTGTCAGACTTTCTTATGACGTTTTCGATTTGGCTTTTCAGATTTTGATCTGAGATTTCAGATTTCTGCTGCCAAATCGAACAAGAAATCCGAATTTTATTGGTTCTTGTTTGCAAACAATTTTTTCTTTCACTTGCACTGGAAGTCAATTTCAATTGATTTTCACACATTTATAATAGGTAACGCATTTCGGAATAATTTAATATAATAAATCGTCGCCATACGCTAAAAATGAATAATTCAGTAAAAAATGCAATCCTTCCAACGATAAACAATTCGTAACCGCCAGCTGTGTGTCATACACATTGGTATTAGTGAAAGTATGTGTGAAATCTGAAAAAAAAATAGCGATTTCTCTAAAGAGATCAAAAAATAAGATTGGTTTTTTTTGGCAAATCGAATATGAAAAGCAATTTCGATAAAAAAAAATGATTTCCTATCAAAAAAATTGAGTTTTTTGCCAAATCGAAAACGACATAAAATTTCGGAAAGAAAGAAATTGTGTAGCTTTTTCTCATTTTCAATACCAATTTGGCTCAAATTAAGAGCCAAGCATCATTTGGGTTGCTAGAACTCCATGTGTAACAAAATCTCCTGACATAAAACTATAGAAACAAAAACAGGGACAAAATATTTGTGTTATCAGCAGCAGAATAGAGTGCAAAAAAACTGTCCAAGCGACAGAACAGAATCAAGTTTAAAATAATTGTTTCTGTTGTTTTTAGAGACAGAAACATAATTTTATCATTGGGGCAGCCATGTTTTTATGCCGATCTTTTTGCATCTGTTAATGTTTTGTGTTTTGTAAGCAAGGAGACGTGTTTTTTTTTAGACATATTTTTAAGGAACTATTTCATTTTCTGTAGCTGTACGATGAACGAAAACAGAAAAGGAATTAACAAGAGAACTACAGTGCGTTCGATTGCCTAACCACGGTTCATATTGTTACATTTGACGTTTCGTATTCCATTCCCATTGTGAGTTTCACAATGAAAGTGGTACACGAGACCATTATTAGGCGTGTTTTTTTAAGCTTCGATCTCAGCAAAGCAAAGTAAAGTAGAATTTTCATACCAGCTCAAAAAAACATTCCTATTAAGGTTGAATACTATTCTTTTTCTGTTCTATTTCTATTCTGTTCTGTTTCTCTTCTGGCTCTGTTCAAAGTCGGCATGCGGCTGTTGCGTAGAGCGCTTTAGATGGCGCAGCTAGATGACAGATTTCTCGGTGACTTGAAAATTAATAGGCAAACAGGGGTCAGATTCTGTAAGGCGAAACGATCAAACGTTTTCGTGCGCACGAATGATTTGCCCTATGTTAGACAAGCAATTTTCTTCGTGCACACGAAAACGTTTGAACGTTTCGCCTTACAGAATGCCGACCCAGTTCTTTCAGTCTTCAACAGACGAAATACTCTTCCAAATTTGACCATTACTACTGTGGAAAACCTTCCGACGGAATGCCTAACGAGTCGCGCCGCCTGACAATGTTTTCTGTATGGATAAAAAGCGACCAGGAAATCGACATTTTTTAAACCGCAGTTCTTAGTCTACTCATGTCAAAATCGGAAACAAAATTATGCGGAAGTCGTCGGTCTGCGTCAAAAACTATTTGTCGCTTAAAAAAGTGTTGCCAGTTCAGAAAAAAAAACTTTGAAAATCACCTCTTTCTGAAAGCTTTCCAAATGGCTAAGCTCTCATCTCCTAGTACCTACAGAGGCAAACTATAAAAAGCTTAAGTTGGCATACAACTCGGGCTGTGGTTGCTTGCGAAAAGGTTTGTTTAATTTAAACTTTCCTGTCAAAATGACCAAGTGCAATTGAAGGTGCCAGCGTAAGAACTGGACAACTCCACTTTTTCAAAATGTTGGGAAAACGGAAAAAACTGACTGAAAACTCGAAAAAAAGTATTTTAACAAAACAAAAATTTATTTCACATAAAAACAAAATAAACGTATTTTTCGTAGATGTCTTGTTATTGCACCAAGCGATGCGGAATTTTTTTATTAACAAATTTTGCATTTAAAAACATATTTTGAGGAAAAGTGGAGTTGTCCGGTTCTTACGCTGGCACCTTCAATTATAACTTCAGCCAAATTGAAAGAAGAGTACAAGTTTCGGATCCGTGAGGTGTTGCTTATACAGCGTCCTCTTAGTTACTCGGGATAGTACCTTACCACTAAGCGATTGCACAGTAAAATGTTGTAAAATGCACCTTATTTTCAGGGCTCATATAGGCAAAGTCCATTGAAACCGTGTACATAAAAAAAAAAAAAAGTAAGTGCCACAATGCTACATATTTCATCCTTCTTCTGCTTTTATGCACCTTCACGTTTCAAGGATGGACCCTTGCCAGTCCGTCTAATGTAAACCCTTTTCATTTCGATGTTGATGGGGTCCACTTTCTCTATAAGACAGACAGTCGCAACAAGTCTAAAAGTCTGTTTTAGACTTAAGCAGCCATTTTGAATTGAGGCACTTGTTCCATCGGACAACAGCTTTGTCTTAGATTTCTACGTCCGATTTCCACCCAGCCATTACATATCATCTGTTGCCTTTCGAGCAAAAATATTTACAGATAGCAACACCACACGCTGGTGCATAGACAGCAACAATAAATAACTGAAATGCCTGGGCCTAGATCCAGATTTGTCCCAGTATTTCAACTAATTCATTTTATTGTGCCCGGCAAACGAAGCGGTCACTTTCCTCCCTTCCCCGGTTGCCGTTTTTCACATTCAAAAATGTCTCTATGTGGTTCAGTCTTTTCACTTAAATAATGCCTTCCACCTACAATTGCCGATTAAAAATAGCCCAGAAACAAGTCGTCGTCGTCGTCGTCGTCGTTGCTCTTCGGCTGCGGACAGACAAATTTGTTATATTGTCTTTCAAGTATTTTTTTGTTTTCTATGCGAAGAAAACATTTTCAAAAACAACAGGCACAATGTGAACTAACAGAAAACCTTGCCACCATCTACTTTTGAATTCGCCTCAAGCGCAGGTCGACATTTTACAAGCATAAAAAAAGACAGCTCGTAAAAAGTAATTATTTTGTTTACTCGACATTTTACTGATATCCGCACGCACTTTTAATGCCATTATTAATTCAAAATAATATTCGTTGTCTATTAAATACAAATGCAAAGATTTATTTCTGAATGACAATAAAAATAGAAAAGGAAAAATATTGTTACCGAAAGAATTGTCTTTTGGGCGCCAACACACATCACATTTGCACAAGCGAAAGTGTATAAGCCCAGAAAAATTAATTGCAGCATTGAACATAGGCAATTGAAAATCATTTTTATTTAACATTCTGTTTGGGGGATTATACTACACCACCAATGCCACATTCACATTCGCATAGCTATACTAGATGCCCGTCTGTTGGGATAATAGAATTAAGAACAGAATTGGCCCGCTTCCAACATTATCGAAGCAGAATACTGTTTGGCAAAAGTTGACACATTATCGCCGACATGTGGTAACGTTTCTAGTCAGAATTTCTGTGCTTATTCTCGAAAACTGAATGTTTTCAAAAAATATTCGCACAACGGTTTTGTGGGAACATTTTCAATTATCCATAAAGGTAGGGTTACTCTTTGTCCTATTCGTGAGGACATAATTATGAATGAGTCATTTCATTAAATTTCCTTAAATTATTTGAATTTTTTTTTAATTAATTGGCATATTGTCAGCCAATTTTTGAGACAATTGGTATTTAAGATCAGAAATCTCTTGTAAACCGAATTTAAGTAGGCAGCGATGGGGGAAAAGATCTGAGTGAGACACTCGATCTGTCATATATTTAATACCTTCTCATATTTCCTACACCGCCTTCACATTGAATAGAAAGAGGCTGGGACGCATTTGAAGTAGATTCTCTCTTTTTCAGCAGCATTGCAAGTCAGCAAATCTACGGCTTTAAAAAGGTTTTTCGAACATTGCGTAAAATTCGCAACAATGCAAATTGGGACCGAAAATCACTCAAAAATCGTATAATATAAATAGGCAAAGGGAAATACATACTAACGAACCACTTTCACTGCCTTAAACACAACATATTCGCATGATTTTTTGTTGAGAAGCAGAGATTCAATGCTGTCGGTAATTTGTTTTCCAAAATGTTGTGTATAAGCCAGGTCAATATAATGATATTTCTGAAAATGGCTAAGAGAAACTTCAACCTTCGTACTGAGCTTACTCATAAATGAGTTCGCAAATTCAATGGACCCCAGCAAACCATGTGGTTTGCCTTTCATGCGCTTCGAGTTTCATTCGACAGTATGAATCGGTGATTGCTAAAACAACATAAGTGACATTTTTAATTTTTTTACTGGAGAAACAAAAAATGGTAGAAGAGTCAGGTTGGCTTAGTACAAAATGCCGATTTTGCGATCGAATTTCTGTGTGTTTTAGGTATCGAATTATGTTGCTTTTGTTCACAACGCAGTGTCTACACATAAGCTGTGTAAAAACGTAGTAAAACTGATTTCAAAAAATCTGTAACTTGTGTTGTTTTAACAATCACCGATTCGTTATAGTTTCTCTGAGATCTACCCAGGCAGTAAGAGTTTCGTGTCAAATAGTTGATATTGCCAAAAGTTTGATTGAAGAATCGGCTGCGATTCGCTAAAGCCCACGTAGGGGAACAGAATGCGAACATCTAGAAGAACCTTTTGCAAATTTATGCAGGGAGGGTATACAAATTACCGTAAGAACGATGTGAACATTTACAGGTTGGAATAATGCGAGCTGGGCTGACGGCAATACCCAAAGTCTATTATTGTAAATTATTGTAAAAAAATGAATGAATTTACGTTTATGAATAAATTACTTTTAACACTACTACTTTAATGCGATCTCAAATAGAAGAAGGATGTGCGACGATATGCGGTATGAAATGCAGGCTAAGAAAATACCAAGATATACACATTCCATCCCCTGTAAGCCTCTGTCAGATTGAATATAGCTCCGAGCGTATAAGAGCTAGTAGGGTGAACTTCAAAACGTGCATAGAAAAGAGAAAATAAAATTATTAATTAAAGAAAATACTTAAGGGCAGAAATATATTTTGGGCTCTTCCTTATTACCCGACTGGACACAGGGAGGGTTATGCGTTTCGCGCGCATCCTATGTACGTTCCTACGTGACGCCCTGTAGTCTAAACGGCTTGACCGATTTTGAAGAATGAGGTGTCATAATAGTCGCATTCTTCCCCGGAGTGTCATAGGCTGACAAGATAAAAATAAAAAAAGTTAATTAAAAAAACCAAAAAACCCGACTGACTGTAAAAAAAAGAATTAAAAATATTTGAACAAGGCGCATTTAAGTGCCTATAACTACCTATTTTGCAGTCGGAGGGTAATCAATACTAATACATATATTTGTTAGACTGTGTGGGTATATAGTCTCCGATTGTCAATTAGTGACTTCAAATATTGAAAACTATAAGCAGTCGCGCAGCAAAACAAGAAAGATTCTGCCTTCAACCTTCAAAAATCGACTGTAGGCAGGCTCTGTGAGAAAATATAGGCACATCAATCAAACAAAAACATTTAAAACACCACTTGTACGTACAACATATAAACAATTTACCCCTGAAAAACAAGTAAAATATTATTTATTCACATTTTCAATTCTTTAAAACCCCTTTCCACCGTTATTATGTTTTATTTATTTCCTCACCCCCCACCCCCTTATGTACAACACACTTATGCTACCGAGTCCCACTACTCCCCAATCAAACCAACCACCTTCACACGCATGATCTACACAACATAGCACACTTCCCCACCCCCCCAAGTCCGATCAACTGAAATTGCACGCACACTTTGGAATGCAGCCCTCCCTCCAACCATGATCCTCCAAATTAAACCACCATCCAGCCGCCATAAAAGTATTCAATCACAGCTGACGGTTTATTCTCTATATAACTATAGATAAGCCGGATTGCAGAAAGTGCTCGAAGGCGCTGCAGGAACTGGAGAACATTGACGACGAGGCTGATCAATTGGGCATTGGATTTGTCAAGATTCACGACGAGGCCCTTGCTGACGAATACAATCTGGGCAGTCTGCCCGCTCTCGTCTACTACCGCCATCAAACGCCCATCATCTACGAAGGTAAATTGCCCTTGGATAGCCCGAAAACTCTAACTCTACAAACTTTGACAACTCAGGTGAATTGTCGCGCGAGGAAGACGTACTCGAATGGTTGGTACAGAACAAGTCGACAGGTGACGAAGACGACGTCATTGAGGACGTTACTGCCAAGACACTGGGAACCCTGATCAGTAACATTGACAACCTGGTTGTACTCTTTTGTACGTATTTGACACGCTTTACACGTTTATTGCAAAACATTTTATAACTCCCCACACTCGTGTTCCAGATGATCACGGTGACGATGACTCCATGACCGTATTGGAAGAGCTAGAAAAAATAGACGACGACTGTGACAAGCATGGCATTCAGTTTGTTAAAATTGATGACGCTAAGGTCGCAGCTGAATTTGGTATTGATTCGGTAGGCTGACAGTCATTGACACTACATGGACACAGCCACAACTATAGACTAACTTCATTTTGTAGATTCCCGCAATTGTGTACTTTGAGAAACAAATTCCAAATGTTTACGATGGCGATCTGATGGATGAGGATCAGATCCTGCACTGGTTGCTGGGACAATTGGAAAGTGACGAGATCGAAGATGTTACAGACGAAATGCTCGACAAGATGGTCAAGGAGGGCAAAGTGATGGCGGTGCTCTTTTGTAAATATTGCGATTTATATTTTCTGTTTTTCTTTGGTGCGTCTAAACCGAAATTGACCGAGTTGACGTTGTTCTCTTCTGCTAGATGATAACAATGACAAGAAGTCACAAAAAGTTCTCGAAGAACTGGAGAACATCGACGATGAATGCGATTCGCTGGGCGTGACCTTTGTTAAGATCGACAATCCCGAAGAGGCTCTTGAATATGGCATCAATAAAGTTCCTAAACTGATCTACTTTGAAAAAGGCATTCCGACCATATACGAAGGCAATTTAGAGGATGAGGAGAAGCTACTCAAATGGCTGGAAGAGCAGACCAGCTCCGATCAAATTGAAGATGTCACCGACGAGATGTTGGATTTGATTGTCGAGAAAATGCCCTATGTAGCTGTGTTGTTTTGTAAGTGTTACTCATGTGTGTTCTTGGGGTGTGGGTTTTCCTTTAAAATGTGGTGCTCTCTGGTCGTAAATTTGAGACTGAGTGGTTGCACGTGAGTCGTTGGTTTTTTCTGAATTTATCAGTGATATGAGTACACCCGAAATAATGGAGTTATTTTTACAAAATTATTCCATGAAAAAAACATTTTTTCAAGTTTGTTGTTGTTTGAAGCTAAAAAGTTATAGATTGATGTTTAATGTGCTTTTAGGTTGCTTTAGATTGCTTACAGTTTCTATAAAGAACAGGGAAAGATATGAGATATGAGAGATGAAAGCGTGGACTTTTACCCACTGCAATATTGTAGAATTGTTGGCTGTTTAGTTCACTATTTATCTATAGTACATTAATCAGACTTTAGAGTATTTGGCGGACGACTCTAGTCAATTTATAAAGTTCATCTGCACACAAATTTGTTTTAAGGTAAGCGAATTCTTAAAAATACCCATAGTTTACAACTTCTTCGAGCTGCGATCTGCTCTTAAGGAAGAAATGTTCTTCTTCTTTAATCAGATGACACATTCGGCCTTAATCGAAATTTTCCTTATTTTTTCTAAAACGCAGTTTCCCCTCAACACGCTCTTTATAGGAGGCAGTTTTAAACAAAAAATAAAGTGCACGACTGGGTCCCACGAAACTTTCTCGTTCATCAAAAGTTTGGTTAAGTCAATTGATAGGTAGGTAAAAAGTTCAGAAGTAACCGTACGTAAAATACATACATGTATAAGAATAGGTAGTGTTAAATGAAATTCACTTTTATGTTCTTCATTTATAAAATTTGCAGTACATATCAAATAACAAGTTGAGTTTTATAAGTTTTAGCTCTCAGTAACAGCCAATTTTCGCATGTTCTGGTTAGAGAATTATAAACATCTAATGTACCTACTATCAAATTTTTGAGAAAAACAAGGTATGGGATCTTAATTAGAATTATTTTGTTATCCCAAATATGTATTTTGATAAAAATCGTTTGAGCGGTTTTTGTAAAATCATGCAGGCAAGACAGTAACACATTTTGCAATATTAAGTTTGAGAAATACTATTGATTAACTATTTTTCGGAAAAGTGAGTATAGGATATTGTTCGGGATGTACTTGGTTTTAAAAGTTCTATCCAAATCGAAAATGGAGTTGTCCAGATGTGAGCTGTTTCTAAAAATTTTTGATTCTAATTCAAAATTAAGGACGCGAGAATTTTGAAAATATCAATTTTACTCTAAGTATGCATTTTGGTGAAAGTTTTTAGTGGCGTTTTCAGATAAACCAAAGAAAACATTTTTATTTTTAAATGCAGTTTTTAAAAAAATCAATTGTACGACAATGTGGAGAAAAACTTAATTTGCTATTAAGTTGTAAATGCCCATATTACCTTAGACATGAATATTTGTTACAATCGTATTGACCGTTTTCGAGATGTTTCCAAATTTCAAAAGTGCAGATTCGATTTTTTAGCGAAAATCTGCATAAGGTCAAATATCAATTTTGGTGAAGATCGTTAGAGCCGTTTCCGAACAAATCAAACTGGTATGAACATTTTGTATATTAAGTACCATTAATATTGAGGTTACCTTGCGAAAATAAAACAGACCCGAACTGTAGGCCAACAGACTTAAAATCCGAAGTTTGAACAAAATCGAGACAACCGTTTAGGCTATAGGCCTCGGACAGCGTTCCCTCCCTTGTCGTTAGCCAGAGTTCTCATTGCGGTCGAAAATTGTACTTAAATGGGTCTGAAGGTAGTACGCACTAATGCACCTAAAACGTCTTTATGGTATTTTTCAATTAGAATCGGAAATTTGTTTATACAAAATTCACATTTATACTATACATTTTAAAAATGTTTGTTTTATTTGAACTCAAATTTTTTATTCATTATTAAAAAAATATCACAAACAAAAGTTATATATCGAATCTAAAAATAAATTATAGATTATGTAGTTCAATATATAGAGAATTTGAATTGGAACATGTTTCTTGTAGTTTAGGGCCGGTCTGTTCACAGCTGGTTAAATAACATAGATTTACATTAACCCATGAGTTTAAATCTGTGATAACCGAACAGTGTCTGTTGAACGATTTTTGACTTCGGTCACCAATCCATTAGCTCTGCGACAAATCGTTCCACTTTTTCAGTTTATTTGTCAATTCAGTGATTGACCGAATTTATTGTTACATTTTTTGTTTTCGGCTTCGTTTGTTTTTCAAAAGTAATTTTTTAAGGTATTTTATTAATGTATTTATTTTCAAAAATCGTTTAGTTAGATTAAAAAATTTGTTTAGCACAAGAATGTCATGATCAAATGATACAGGCGTTTTTTTAAAACTGAAGAATAAAATCTTGTTGGTGTGAGACAATAAACAATTTTTTAAAAGGCAACCCGAATTAAGGCCACAAAAAATCTCCATTTATTCAACGACCGTCGCAATTTTCTCATTCTTTCAATATTTGCTCCTATGAGTGCGCTTTATCTTAATATTTGAGAACTGTCGTCGGCTGAAAAAGTCGAAAATAATCTTACTTCATCCTTCGCATCCATTATTGTATTGGGGACCGTTACAGTTATTCAATGTGTGTACCGTATTCTATGCATCTGTCAGTTAAAAACGTCTACGAAACTGAGGAGACAGATTTTATTAGTTCAGTCCACTACATCTTGAGTTATATATACGTTTATTGTATTACTAGCTGAAATAACCGACGATTAAAGATAATGAAGATCGAACACACGGCCCTTAGTCTGTTGTTACAAAAAATGTTGAAAAAATAAGAAATGAGTTATTGATATGTATATGAATCCACAAAAAGTAGTACGCGGTGGATCCAAATTAGTACCTACCGTACTCAGTTAGCAAAAATGTACTCAAAACCTAGAAAACACTACAATTGTAGCACGGGAGGGAACGCTGCCTCGGGACATACGGACAGACAGATAAACGATCCAGGTTCAACTCGCAATTTATCAAAACTTCTTGCATATCTTGAAGCAAGTCACTCTAAAATGTTTTATTGATGTTTCATTTTCATTTTAAATAACCAGTACGACAAATCTGACTATATCATCATCATTGTATTAATACAAAGTTTTCGTAGCCCTTTTTAGTATTTATTATGAAATGAGGAGAATGACAGCCCTATTATGGCTATCAAATATCAATTATTTGATGCTTGATAACATCTATCAATTCATCGATAATTTTTTATTATGCGTATCAATTGATAATTTTTACCCCATTGTGAATGCTAATCAAAATATCATTGAGAATGGGTTCTGCTATTTGTATTTGGTTTTTGTTTTCTGGCTCAAAAAATAAATACCGACGACATTTCGGTCTAAAGTCGTTTTTTTAACAATAAAAACAAAGAAATAAATTTTAAGATTTGATGTTAATAGACATTTTTAGCCGCCCGAATATTTGATGCGTATCAACAAGAATTTTGTGTTTGATGGAAAATTGGATGAATATCAATTTCTTTGTCAACCGTAATACCAAGTTCATCGATAAAACTATTCAAAATAGATCTTAAATCTAATACAATTCACAATTCATCAACAATTGTGATAGGTTGATAACCATAATCAGAGACAATACTATGGTATGGTTTGTCTATGACCATAATACCGATTCATTCATTTTGTTGATACGTATCAATTATTATCAAATATCGTGTTGACAAACAAACAAAAAATCGTGGGTATATGCCGCCGTTAAGACTGTTAACATGAAGTTAAAAATTCCCCATACAAAATGCATTTTGGTGACATTCAAGTTGTCGCCGCCATATTACCATAGTAACGTATGTGAATAAAAATCATCTTAGACTAGAACCTATTTTCGAAAGAATGCAGTTTACCTACCCCTAAAAGTAAGCAACTGTATAATTTTCTTTTAATGATGAAACTATCGAAAATATTTTTCGACATACATTTTTTGCTTTAAATTTTCACAGTGACGTCTGACGTATTAAAATGTAAGTCAGGACTAAAACTCATTTTCAAATGGGCATAATTTTCCGATATTTAGATGTCGCTTTTTGCCTATAAAAAATACTAATAAAAGGAAGGGTCGATTTTCGACCACAAGCGAAACTACTTTTTAAAATAAGTCAAGCAGTCTTAGGGCCGACTCTTAACGATTTAAGTTCTACTTAAATACTTATAGGCTACTTTTTTCAGGGCATAAACTGTCACATAAGGCCCTCGGTTTTTCGGGGATCGCTGAAATATTAAATAAACATAGTTCGCCATTCGAATAATGCCATTGCTGAGATATTCTTGCAATTGATGTTGGGCATGTTTTCTTGAGCTTCGATCTCAGCAAAGCAAAGTAAAGTAGGATTTGTGACACTTCGAGGACTTACAGTAGTTGTTGTAATTGCGCTCAAAAAAAGGCCTATCATTGTCAAGACTTTGATCTTCATACAGAAGCGGCTGTCGCTTTTAAAAAATCACTAAGCGAAAATTTGCTTCATGTTTCTTCTTTCACTTTCTTCATTCTGTTCCGAACGTTAAAAAGCAGTGTTATTAAATGCTTAGGTTTTGGGTTATTTTTTCATAGTTAAAGAACGTCAACGAAAAAGCTTTCATTTTTCTTCGCACAAACGAGTTTTATTTTTTCGTTTTCAAAGTTACATAAAGTGCACGAAAGTGTGCAAACAAAAACGATTAAATGTTTTTATCTCGCAAAATCACATAAATTTTACAGTACCCCAATATACTCTATTCTGTTTAGTAGGACAACTGAAATAAGCATTGATGAGTAATAAAATAGTGACAAAATAAGCTGCCTTAAAAAAAAAAAGAAGACATTTTCTAAACATACTTCTTAATGTAATCATTTTCAATTTCAGACGACAAAGATCAAAAAAAATCGCAAAAAATTCTTGCCGAATTGGAGAACATCGACGATGAGTGCGACCAAAATGACATCGCTTTTGTGAAGATCGACGACGACAATGAAGCCAAGGAATGGGGAATTGATGATATTCCATCAATTGTTCTGTACGAGCGTGGTATTCCCCACATCTACGAGGGCGATTTAATGAAGGAGGATGAACTACTCGGTTGGTTGATTCACCAGAAGCGCTACTCTGAGATCCCAGAAGTTACCGACGAAATGAAAGACAAGCTCGTCGAAAGCACCGAACATTTGGCGGTCATTTTCTGTAAGTCACCCAATTATCGCCACAATTGGCAACCCTAATACTTCGCTCTACTTGCAGATGACAAAGAAGACAAACAAGACATTCGCGTGCTGAACGAACTCGAGAACATTGACGATGAACTCGAGAAAGAGGGCATTGTCATTGTGCGCATTGATAATGCAGCCGAAGCCAAGGAGTACGGTTTGGATCACTTGCCAGCGCTGATTTATTTCGAAAACAAAATCCCGGCACTGTACGAGGGAGATCTGATGAATGAGGAAGAAGTTCTGGAATGGCTGATTATCCAGAAGAGAACTGCCACAATTGAAGAAGTCACCGATGAGATTTTGATCAATTTGATCAACGATCATGAATACGTGTTGGTGTTCTTTACTGGTCCCTGTGATCCTGGTGAGAAGTGCGACCGAACATTGGACGCCCTCGAATCGATTGACGATGAATTGGACGAGGCTGGCATTATTTTCGTTACCACTGAAGACACTTCTCTGGCTAAGAAGCACAACATCAAGACTTTCCCACAATTGGTGTTCTATAGAAATCGGGATCTGATGGTGTTCCCCGGCGATCTGGACGATGAGGATGAGGTTCTGGCTTGGGTTACAGATGAGGAGACATTGGAAATCCCCGGCAAAATTGAGGAGGTCAACATGAAGATGTTGGATAAGATTCTCTCCGAGAATGAGCATGTTGTTGTGTTTTTCTGTAAGTTGATGATTCTTTTTTTCTTTTTTTATTTATATCCGTACAAGAAAGTTTCAGAAATGTAACAGTCTTAACCTCGTTAACAAGTTGAGGTACTGAGCTAACTTTTCTACACCAATTTCCCTCGTGGGTTTGAGATTTTCCCCACCCCCTTTAGGAGGGATTCGCGTCATATTTAAAAACACGAAAACATACCGTGTTAGCTGTTTTGATTTGAAAATTTGCACATTGGTCGCTATATTTCAAAATGGCCCCTTTGCCCCCTTTTTGGGGGGTAAAATATTTAAAATATGTACTCTTATAACTTCTTCGTGGTAGGCGACACAGCGAAGTGCAATTTTATACTCGAATTCTGAAAGAAAATAGAAAATATTTAACTTTCAGGTTTTAAGAGAGATTTGAATTTTTGCCCAAAGGGCCTTGCAAGGGCAACCACAAAGGGGATACCAATATTTATACTGGGATGATTATTTTCTTGGTTCTAATTGCTTCTGGCCAAGCAACAATAATCTGTATTTTGTTGCACTAATAAGCTTTTTTCCAAAATTCCAACGCTAAGGGGTCACAAGTTCGCCCTTACCCCTTTTAAGAGGGACCTTTCCATAATTTCGATAAAGAGCATACGTCGAATAGGTTTGAAACATAAAACGTTGGTGGAAAATTTTAAATTACTTAACTGGTATTTCGAAATTTTTCAAAATGACCCCCTAACCCCCATTTTGAGAGGCCAATACGTAGGAAGCAAAATAGCTGTCAATAATTTTCGAAAACTTCTGAAATGGCGGATCCTTCGTCAAATGATCTTGCATATTTTTATGACCCACTTAATACGACATAAGACTATAGGCCCTATAATAAGTCACATTTAATTAAATTTAATTTAAAGCATAAATTCCCTCTTTCAGATCGCGAAGGCGACAAGAAGGCCCAAAAGATCCTTAACGAATTGGAGAACATCGATGACGAATGCGAAGAAAAGGACATTGATTTTGTGAAAACTTCCGACAATGGTATCGATCGCGAATATGATATACCAGTACTGCCAGCGCTAGCGTTCTACAGGAATCGATTTAGGACATTCTACCCAGGTTTCAAATACATTATTTTTAATTTTTCTAACTGTCCCTATAACCGCCAATCATATATCCGTCCATTCCCAAGGTGACTTAATGAAGGAGGAGGCAATTCTGGAATGGGTTATCGACCTTTATGAATCGAACGCAGATGTTATTGAATCGGTTGATCGTAAGACACTCCAAGTGTTGATCAACGATGTTGAGCATTTAGCGGTGTTTTTCTGTAAGTTTCTATTTTTGTATTTTTAGTTTTGTTTGTACTAAAAAAAAAATTCCCTTTTAAAGACGACGATAAGTGCACATCATGCGCAGAAATTCTCGACGAATTGGAGAATATCGACGATGATACCGACAAGCACGGTATTCAATTTGTTAAATCAAATGATGTCAAGCTGGCCCATGAAATTGGAATATTTGCATTCCCGGCACTCGTGTACTATGAGACTGGAGTCCCGATTATGTATGATGGTGAGTTGGATTTAATTAATAAAATGTATAACTAAAATTAACCGATTTTGGTTTTTTTTTTTCAATAGGTAATCTCAAAAACGAAAATCGTGTTTTGCAGTGGTTGGTCAATCAAAAGAGTAAGCATTCTTGTTGATCGTAATCTTTAGCACAGTAATTTAGTATACTTTTTAGAAAATTCATTAATTTTGGTCTTAGTAGTGTAGGACTGAAGGATATTGGCTTGTTAGGGGGTTTGCAGGGACAAAATTTGCGAAAAACATTTGGTTGAGCGAAAAATGCCAGCCAAATGTTTTTTTTCTTTCAATAGTCCGTTGATTTCCTATTGACGAAGTTGATATTTAATTTTTTTAAATAATTTGCGCGGTTGTCATAGGAGATGATGATGAAATTGGAGTTGGCAGAAAGAAGAAAAATGATGACGACGATGATGATGACGATGATGATGATGACGATGACGATGACGATGACGATGATGATGATGATGATGATGATAACGATGACGATGACGATGACGATGACGATGACGATGACGATGACGATGACGATGACGATGACGATGACGATGACGATGACGATGACGATGACGATGACGATGACGATGACGATGACGATGACGATGACGATGACGATGACGATGACGATGACGATGACGATGACGATGACGATAACGATGACGATGACGATGACGATGACGATGACGATGACGATGACAACGACAAGAGCCATAAACCGTCGAAGAAGTTGTCTGCCAAAAAGAAAGTTCGAGGATCGTCAAACTTCAACGCAGCAAAATTGTTTAAAAAACTGTTAGGTAAACCGATTGCAGTTAATTTGAATCGTCCCTTCAATAACCGATAACTTCCCCTAGTACATAGTCGTAGATATTCTAGACTTCACTCATCTCTATTCTTCCTGTGACAATTTAATCAAACATTCCATTCTTACAGTTACAGAATGCATACATAAACATTATTAAAAGGGTTTTCACTAATGGTGCAAAAGAATATTTGCATTAAATTCGCCATTTTGGTTTCCTGTAAAATTTTTAATTGTTTGGCCAAAGTGTTTGTACCCTTTATCACCCTTTACTTTAGTTTTGATTTGTCTGCGTTTTTTCTATGTTGATTTTTATAAACATGCGTAGTCGAAAGTTTATTTATTATAATTCTCAACTTTTGCTCTACAGATTCCAACAAACCTAAGTCTTCTTCGAAAGGTAATCGTCTTTGTTTTTGGACACAATATAATTTAGTGTTTTGTAGTTGAGTGTTTTTTGACCGCAAACAATATAAATATGTTAGCTACACAACATACAAGTAACAGTTACACATCCGCTCGTGGTAGAAGGCTTTTGACAACCACTAAAAATATTTATTATCTAACATTATTTCGTATTTGTTATTATTATTATTTTGTTAGTGTGAATATTTCTCAACTTCTTTTTATTTTGATAACGAAGTTGAGCGTCGTTTTGCTTTTTTTCTGACATTTAAGTGTAGTAGGCTTGAGATTCGTCGAGGAATTTTATTCATGTTCTGGGACAATATGCCTCTGGCATAAACGTTCTTGAAAGTACATTCCCGCTTCTTGTTGTGCTTATCTGGTATTGTGTTTCCCCTTCTAAGTTCCTGTATCGACTTCATATATGTTTCGATCACAAAACCGCAAACGGGGTCTTCGCTGCAATTTAAAGGCAATTCTTTGAGTTGCGAAAACATCCTTAACAACACACCAATGAACAATGATCGATGACAGAACGGAGCTGCTCGTTATAATCGAAGTGCCAGCAGCTGTTAACAGGCTGAGCGCTACTTAAATCTATCGAAATGCGATCTTTGCCGTGGAATCATTGAACGGCTGTTGTACGTAATTGAACGATTGCGATCCATAGGTGGTGGTTTTCAGTCGTGGCTGAAGGCGTTGTATTCTGTTGGCATCTTTAAACAATTGTCGTTTTGATACTGAAACGCTGTACTGACGTGTCGAAATTACACTTTGCCTTTACTATCTTAAAGCTTTTGTTAAATATCGCGTCCAAAGTTTCATATGCCTTGATTTGGATTCCACTAAAGTATACAAACGCTCTGCAAATCAGGCAGCCTGCAGGTATGCAAGCATTTGTTGATAGCGTAGGTACTTAAACTAGTTTGTTTTCTGTCCAATTTTGTTCTCCTAGTGAATGGCGCTGAAAACAGTTTAAATGTGTCCTGAATTCCAGTTACCAGATGGCTTGTTAAAAATACCACAAATTTTCGAAATTTCATAATAATTGACAATTTCTAATATTTTGTTAAAAAGCATTAATTTCTTAATTTCATTAAATTTTGCGTTGCTTACGACATTATTCCAGCAGCCTTAGTTGTCGTTTAAAAAAAAAAGGGTCAGATTCTGTAAGGCGAAAACGTTGAAACGTTTTCGTGCGCACGAATGATTTGCACTAAGTTGCAGAAGTAAATGTAGGTACATTGATGTTCAATTTTAAAGTTTGCTATTCTATTGCCTTTTTCAGTTAGATTTGTTTCGAAGTCAATAACCCTCAAGTCTTTTATGCAGTAGTTGAGAATCGCTTGCTATACTGCAGAACAATCTTATTTAGCTATGGCGTGAAAGTGTAGCAATAACATCAGCGCATAATACGTACCTACGCCTTGTTAAAGAAAAAGCAGACACTCTTGCCAAAGCAGCCTTCAGATTTAAAAAAAATAAAATTGGATTTTACAAAATGTTAATAATAACCGTTGTGAAGTTAATCTGCTGGTATATTTTCTTAAAATACTGTTCAGTTTGGCAGACACTCTTGCCAAAGCAGCCTTCAGATTTAAAAAAAATAAAATTGGATTTTACAAAATGTTAATAATAACCGTTTGAAGTTAATCTGCTGGTATATTTTCTTAAAATACTGTTCTTTTTTTCTGCTTTTTTGTACTAACAGAACATGTTATATCTGACAGGTGACAAAAAAAATAAATGCAAGTCAAACTGTGCCTGGAGATTTATGATGAAAAATATCAATAGATGTAAAATGTGCAAACAAATGTATTAAGACTCAGTCTACCATCAAGTGGTCAGGGGAGCAATTGTTTAAAACGATGTGCAGGGGTGGAATCGGCTAAGTTGGTAGTTGACAATCAAAATCATAGCTTTACGTTCACGTACGGTGATTATCAGTGCTTGAAGGAGCACTGTATGACCTAGAAAAATCTGGATTTTGTTGCATAAATGTGAAAAGGATTCGTATTTGCTCTTTATAAGCTTTAGACCTTAAAAAAACAATCAAATTTTTTGTAATTTGTGAACATATAATAAAAATGAAATACTTCCAATACGTATCAGCTGCTCGGAATGACAGCGTCGGCAAAGAAGTGACGTTTAAAACTCTAAATGCTGCCAATAATCAATCATTTTTTAGTGATCGTTTACGCAGAGAAAAGAAGAGTTGATAATCAAAAACGGCAATCAAAAAAACGACAATCAACTATCACCCTAGCCGATTCCAGCCTAACCGTTTCACTTCCAAAAGTACAAGGCTGTAGTGATACATGTTTTACGTATTCTTCTCTGTCACCCGAACCACTATCGCAATTTTGTATATTTTTTTTTTCAATGCGCGTTTACTTCCTCTAAGCGTTCGCATTTTGTCCGCGTGGATTTTATCCAATTGTCAACGGTTCTGCAATGGAAATTCGTCAAAATAACAACCATTTTACATCATACCTAAATGCATCGCCTTGGTCTCGCTTATGAACTCGCGGGCGAACGCGGGTACTAAAAGGGAACAAAAAATGAATTGACTGGCTCGAATCTATCACAATCGCACAAGGTCTAAACTATACAAATTCTATTTGTTCCTATTTTGACTAGAAACAGCTCAGAGAATTTCTAATAAATACATTCAATTCAAAAAATTTACAGACAGCATAAATATAGAAAATATGTTTAAAGGTTGTTCGGTATATTGGTAAATTTGTTGATTTGGACATATGTTCAATGCTTCGGGAATAGAGGTAATATATATTCCTGTATCTACCAGATTATTTTAGAGTTACCATAATTGTCAAAATTTAGTGGTCGCGTTTAAATGGTTTCTGTGCCAAGATAAATGGGTTTTAATTTTGGATTTTGATGAAAAGTCAAAGACCTTCGTAGAGCGACCTACCCCAAATACCTATCTTGGATGTACCTGCTACGTTTCATGGAGTTATAGGTCCGGTTATAAATTTTGTAAACATATTGCATTCATTTTTTTAAATTAGGCCTCTCTGAATAGTGAACAAAGAGTTCAACAACAAGAAGTTAGGGAGCAAACACAATACAAATTTGGTCTTTCTTTCTACACAAAAGGCTATCTTCCTTTAGTTTTTCGTGTAAAAATGATATACGTAGGTGTGTTTGATTAAAAAATACGCTTACTCCTCCTGTACTGTCAAACCTTTTATTTTATTTTTACGAGCAGTTACTTAAAATTCTTAAAATTCTATATAAATCGACTGAAAGTACACACACACACACACACATAGGTCACATAGGTGATACCTACAAAACAAATCATGCATCCAACCAATGTTCAAACACTTAATTCATGCATTTTTCTTTATACTCAGAGTGTGTGGTTTGAACTCCCCGATGTAAATCGTATAAGATTATTCAAATTAAATCGCTCCAACTATTAACAAAAAATTTAATTATACCAAAATATCATAGCTGACACAATGTTTTTTTCGTTATATATATAATTTTGTTTACTTTATCAATATTGCAATTATAAAAATGAAACAGAATTTGAAATTACATAAAACTTAAGAACTTTCAACAAATGCAATTCCATATGATATAAGACAACAACTATAATTCTTACTATATGTGTTTTTTTTTTTTTATTATAAAAGTATTATGTATTAAAACATGTTCGAATCGAAAGGACTAAATTAAAAATAAAATAGAAACGTTATTATTTTATCTGTGAATGTGAGCCAAACACACAAAAATGTCAGCATCAAAAACATTTTGTCAGTTATATATATTAAAAAAAAAATACTTCATTTTATCAAAAATAAACGTGTTTATAAATAGATTTTTTAATCTGTTTGCAACAACAAGCGCACGCTTAAGTTATATTTTTTAATCTGTTGCAATGAGAAAAATAAAATACATACTAACCATCTGTGGATGACTTGATTACTATATGTTTTCTCTATAGAACCACTAAAGAAAAAAAAATTCTCATAATATAATAACAAAATCAAGGACACAATTGATTATACTTTTCTTATGTGTTTTTATATTTTATGGAAACAACAAAAATTATGTAAAAGATTCTCCAATAAAAATACCGATCTGACAAAATGTTTTTGTTTGTTACATACAGATGACGAATGTTTCTATGTTGGATTGGGTCATGGCGGCCATTCAGCAAGACAGGGCAATATGTTCGTTCCCAATGATTACAAACCATTCCAATGCTGTCCAACTAAACTGGAGAAGTCAACAAAAGTTCCTAAAATGACGGCGCAGCGCATCGGTCACGAGCCATCAGACAAGGGTGGAAATTTCAAATTCAATTCGCCAACAAGCAAGTCGCAATCATCGTCACCGACCAAGCAATCGTCCTCATCGAAGAAGCCATCAACGGTATCTGATCCGCCAATGGTTAAGGTCTCGTATGCTTCCCCCAAAACCGGTGATTCATCCAAAAAACCCTTCACCCCCCTGCCCATTTTGAAAAAAGACACAAAATTGAACACCAAGTCGGATGACAAGCCAATTGGCAAAGGCTCCAAAAAATCCCTAACCAATGACAATAAAGAAAGCGACAAAGTCAACTTAAAAACCGGTATGTTAGGAATTGGCAAATACATTTTCTGGTAGACAGTAAACGATGAAATTCATTAATTGTACATTTCTCTTTCCTCACATTCTTTTCTCTCTTTCTGTCTTTCAGGAATTAATTATTTGCATAATCGAATTAAAAATATTTATGACCTCATTTTTCAGGATATCTCTCTGTGGGAATAAGGAAGCAATATAAAAATTGAATTTCTTTCAAAAAATAAAAATATTGCTATCCAATAATTAACAAATAAATATATACAATTAAACACAAACACTTTCATTAAAAGTTTGAAAAGAAATAATATGCCTTAAGCCATCCACTTCATTCAACTGATCCTGAGTCAATTTAAATTCAATGCAAATCCTCTAAGTACAGGGCAAACATACAGTTTGCTTATGCCTCTAAGAAAGAGATAAAGAGAGAGAGAGAGAAAGGAATTTTACAGCATGAGCTTATTCGAATTGATTCGAAAGTACTTCAAAGTGGGAACACCAACATCACCAACTGTCACTTTTTCAAGCACACAAAATGTCATAAAACAAACAAACCGAAATCATTAAGAAATAAATAAAACTATCACCGCCACACCCAGCAAACATGGTCCAAAACACATCGTCATAAAAGCCGCCACTTAAGGTTCACACATCCTTTCGCGAATGTAATGAAAAATTGAAAAAAAAAAAAAAAAATCACAATTAACAGAACTGTCATACTAATCGTTTTCCTGTCCTGTCAGTAATATTTAATACCTAGTTTCCTCTCTTCAATTAGTCTATATGAACATAAATATATATTTCTGTTAACAAAGTGCATTTCGTCGTCTACTATGTACATCCTATTTTGTCTAGAACAAGCGTGCAGTCTGATTTTCTACTTTAAGGTCTGTCCACATTTAGAAAACGTGTCACGTTTCGATTTTATTTTGTACGGAATAAGTTTAACCAATCGTTATATTTTTTTCTTTCGTTCAAATTGAAGCGCACAATCTTTGAACAACAACGTGTATTTTGATTTTATCAATTTTGTGAATGCCAGTTAAACTTTAACTTTTGTCGTGGGACAACCTTAAAACTGTACGCTTCTTCGCAGCATATATATTTTTGAATATTTTACTGTAAAATATAAACAAAACAAAATAACTTTTGATACTATCGTTTACATATTTGTATATTTTTTGATGCTCTTTAATCAATACAATTATTATTATACAAGTTTTTTTTTCTAACTTCAAATCTCGTCAAATCTCGCTAAGGATGAATAATACAAAGTAAACTCTTTTTTCAAATTATATTAATTTTTTTTATAAACTGTGCAGAAATATTAAACAGAAAAAAAACAGGCAATATGTGTATTTCTCTTTCTTTAATAAGCTATACACAATTATTGTTAGTTTTGTTGTTTTCTTTTTAACGAAACATACTAATTGTATGAATATACTTAGAAGATAATATTTAAACGAAAAATTGTTGTTATGATTGTTATAAATGTTAATGTTATATAAAATTGTTAAAACTTAAATCTATAAGAATGTAATTTATTGTTAGACAAATAATTTGTTATAAAAGTGAAAAAATTCTCGAGAAGACTTGAACATACAAAGAAAAAAATGTATAGAAATAATTACAGACGAAGTGTTCAGAAACTACCACGCAAATAAATACAAAAACTATATTTAGAATATTTTAGATAAATTTGTAAAAAAAAAAACTTCGTTTTAGTAAAAGTTGAAAAATAAAAACAAAATTGTTAAAACTTGAAATTTGTGAAAAAGAGTTTTTGTGCGGATCTGCACTTGTGACGTGCGATTCAAATTGTTTTCTCTAAAGTACACAATAAAGATGCGAATAGAAAAAGAAACGGCAACGTTTAATAAGCCGATGGGTTTTTATATGGAATTGCATTTGTTGGTTTAGAGTTAAAAATATTTGGATACTGCCTTACCTATGTAACATTTTATTCACCGTATTTAATAATTACTCTCTTTACATTAGGGTATTATCCGTATGTTTTGCGGCTTCTTTGTTAATATGTGCAGTTTAAAAATATTTTTGGTCTTTTATAAGTTAAATTTAAATTCGTGGGGCCTATAATTTTATACAAACAAATAGCCCAGTTAGACAACTTTTCTTCCCACTGCAATAACAAAATATACTCCCCAAAATTTAGCTACACTTTTGCACTTTATGTATACCCTGACATTGCAACAGAAAAATACAACAGAGTAGAGTGTACCCTCCTCCTTTTGACAGTTCGCACAAATGTCAGTGTTACTGGCTGACCGTAGCTTTGCTTAAGTGTTGCTAGAGATTAGAAAAAGTGTGTTAAGATCTGATAAAATATAATAGAAATTCGCAATTTTACTAGGCCTGTTACACCGAATCGTTAATACTTTTAGGAGTAAGCTCGTCTTGAATTAAAAATATCTAGTACCTTTGCTGCGGCAACAGTAATGCCAATTTAGTGTTGTATGCATCATTTTTAATATTTATTTATTTAAAAAGAAGATTTTGTAGAAGCGCAATTATTACAAACAAAACGTTTTGAAGAAGAGAAAAAAATAATTTTGTGAAGTTTTGTCCCACTGAAGGTCGAGCCACGAAAATTACTGCGGAACAGAAGAGAATTCTGTTCTGTTTTTGTTTCTCTTCCCTTTCTGTGTTTTTTGTCACTATATGACTTGAGTGGGTCGGTTTTCAAGCCATGATGACTTTTTTTGACAACCCTTATGCATTTATGTTCAGTTTTGTTTTTAACAACTTGCCATGCGTACGAGTTCATTTTTTTAATTTTTAACACATTAAGCGTCTAATGACAAACAAAGGCAATCCTTCTGTTTTAGTAGTGAATTCTATTGCCGTTATAAAAAACGGAGAGAGATACAGAAAGAAATGCGCATGCAAATAGTTCATGCAACGATAAATAGACATTTATCAGAAAGAACTATTATAGACTTGTTGATTTTATGTCGCCAGGTGGCGTTGCAGGTTGCAGCCCCAAATAAACTGGATTATGTTTCTACTTTTATTGTTACTAGATTTGATTGAATTACATTGCGCGATACTAATAATCATATTTAGTGTCCAGATAAGAATTTACGAACTCACAATGGCGACATTTTCCTTATAAAAATACCCATTGTGACCTACAAAATATTTAGTGCCAAGGTTAAAAATGATTATTAGTAAGGCCCATTGTATACACAAATTTGTTAGCTCCTTATCTTATTTGGAAATTGTACGACATTCTTAAGGTCAGCTCCGCGATGCTACCAATTAAAAAAAAAATGTTCGCATTATGCATTTCATTTTGCTTATAAGCAAAATCTGGATTTCTTAGAGCTAAAATTCATTTCCGAAAAATTTGTTTGGTACCATCGCAGAGCTGATAAAGTTTGAATGAATTATTATTTTGCGATCTCTGAAGCAGAACAACTCGTACATGTTAATTCCTTTTTTTTAACAGTAGGTGTGCGAACTGGTTTCCAAAGAAATTAAAATTGTTAATCTTTTTTTGCCCATAAAAGAGCGACAAAATGTTTTATTTAATGGAGTAGTAGCCTACGAAACTATACGCTTCTTTTAATATATTTTTCGTGGTGAAATTCGAACGGGCTAGTATTTGGTTATACATAATTTTTTTTTCTCTTCTTTAAAAAAAAAAAAAGAGTTTTGTTGGGAAATAGTGTTTGAAAAAAGCCGGCATTACCCGCTAACCAATACTTCCCCATCTTACTCTAAACAGTAAACTATATTAAACATTTTCCCTGTGACAGTCCCCCAAAATGATTGCAGTTAGGTGATTGTGCTACATAGTTCTGCTCTAAAATAGGCGTTTTCTTTTAGTTCAGAGCTGAGCGCTGAACGGAGCTCGAGCATTATGAGCGCGCTCTGAGGCGAGCGTGCTCAGATTGTTCTGAGGTATTTAAGAAACACACTTGAGTATAAATTGAATATTTGTTAATTGTTATTTATTAAATTGGTTAATTTTCAGTTCCAAAACAACAAGGTTCGTCCGCCACTTCAACTATTTTGTTTATCCTGTTTTTTTCTGTCAAATGTGACTGGAAGTGTGTAATCAGCTTTTCACTCAGGATGCTCAGGCAATTTATTCTGAGCTCATAGAGCGCGCTCTGATCGTGCTCTGAACGAAAAAAGAAACACAAATTGTGTGCTTTGATGTATCTGAGCTGAAAAAGAAACATGGACTTTTTGTATAACAGTTCAGGTTGTGCTCTGAACTAAAAAAGAAAAACCCTTAATGAAACATATCCGATGTCAGCGGTTGGTAGTCTCTGTTTTCTTAAATAACGAGCTTCTTTAAATTAGTTATGCTTTTGATATGCCGACTTTTTTTTAGAAACAGAGAGTAAGTATTAGAAAACAGTTCCTAATTTTATGATCGAAATAGGCATAAGTTTGTAGCACGAAGCAATAGACATTTGTATGCCTAATATTAGCCCAAAATATACAGCTCTGTTAAAAAAAAGACAACTAATGGAACAAGAACTTACCACAGTAAAAGTCGCTGAATGGAAGAAAGTAGAATAATTAAAAAAATATTCGGCTGAATCCGTCAGTCGTTTGCTGAATTCGATGCTTTTATGGTAGCGCAGTACTTTAGTGGGTTGAAAACTAAGTGACTCACGAGGACACCGAAAAGTCGTCTACAGCCCATTTTACTGAGGGACTGAATGGTAGCTGCTAAGTTCGCGGAGATATTAGGAAGACATATAGTTTACACTTAACAATTTGACACAACGAGGTGATATATATTTGCAGGAAATTCTATTCCAATAACCAAGCGATGGAAATGAGTTGATCATTGCCAAATCGCAATGTAGACCAAAAGGATGTTTTTTTGTGATAAGTTCTTGGCAAAATTAGGTACCCTTGCACTGTCGGAAGACAAGAAGGGCTGTTAATGCTTATCAATCATTAATTTCAAGCGCTGTGCAGTTGGAAGCAACTCTACGAACATAGCACATCAAAAGAAGAGCGTGACTTTAAACGGCAACTTGGCGCACGCACGGACTACTCATTCAGCCTTTCAATGATATTCACCACGAAGGGGTCAGAGTTCATAATAGAAACCAGCTTTTTTATATTATTCGTGACTTGTTAAGATCAGTGGCAGCGTACTGGCGCCCTACTATGAAATTCGATTCTACTATTGATTCTATTCGAAAGATATTTGCGATTTTACTTTCAAATGGTACTCTCTATGAAAGTAGAATCGAATGCCGGTAATGCCAAACTATTCGCCAAAAAATTTGCGATTTTCTAACGAGCCTGAAAGAAATCGGAAACAAGTTCAACAAGTTGAACGAAGGCGGATTGGAGATAAATCTAATATAATGGAGCTTTCAGCTTTGTTAAATACTACCGCCTTTCGAAAGATGGCTTTATGTAGCTACTACTTCTTGAACAATATTTCAAAAGAACTAAGGGCCGTTTTATTCACTATTGTTGATTTGAAAGAGAGAGTTGAGCGGCAAGTTGAAAATTGCTTTTATTCTCTACTTTAATTCTCAACTCCTCAGTTGAAATTCAAAAGTTGGCTGACTTGCTGTTTCAGAAATATCCCTGGGATATTTGTGGCAGATGACACAAAATATTTATGTCAGTTTCAACTTTGGATTTGAATTTCGCCTGTCATTTTCGTTACGGGCAAAGCATACTTTGATTATATTTTATTCTTTGTCTATGGTTTTCGCTTTAAAGAGTAGATATCCATTTAAAAATTAAATTGGTTCGAGGGAATCCGAGGAAATCCGGAACAAATTCAATAATCTAACATTATAGAGCTTGGCAAGAAAAAGTTTTTCTATTCAGTATTTATTTAAAGGCACTTTTAATCCAAAAATAAAATAAACTAAAATAACTTTATTCAGCTTTATTAAACACTTTAGAGTCGAGTTTCATAGTAGGGCACCTGTTGCTACTCGCCGAGGCTCAAACCCATTTCTCAGCGGTTAATAGCAAAAACTCAAACCACCTTGGTGAGGAAAATTTTAATTTGCCAATCCATAATCCAAAAACTACTTTCACCTTTAGTCAGTGGGTCTGAATATCAGATTCTGACAGTTGAATAATGTAAACATTTTTCAGTAGGAAGAATAACATCTCACCAGTATCAGCAGAGTAAAAGCTGTCAAACGATGAATTTAAATATTCGAGATTTACCAGACACAAAAGACCGCAACTGACGGGCCGGAAAATAAAAACAGGGGGCAGATTCCGTATAACAATAATCGTCGGGACGATATCGTTTTTGAAACTTTGATGACCATAAGAAGTTATATTCTGCCCGAATTTGTTTCTCTATCGTCAGCTTTCAATACATTTGTGGTAAATAAACTGGATTAAGGTCTCAAACTCGTAATTTTGGCACTTAGTTGCTACTTTTGGAGGTCTATCGTTTCGACGATAATCGTCTGAAAAATTACGGAATGAGTGGCCAGCCTTATTGGTTGCTACGCTGAGTGCATTGTTGCCAGTTTGAGGGTTTTCCCCCAGAACAAACAGAATTAGGGTTTTTTTGGTAGACATCTGGGTTTTTTTTTTTTTAAATTCTATTTTATTTGTATTTTGATATAATATCCTTTTTGGTAACCTTAAAACGTGTGTGCTATTTAAAAATGCAGTTAAATAATCGATCGGTCCTCCAATACTTGACAATTAAAATTATTTATGCTAATGTCTTTGAATTATTTTTATTTACAAAACATGTCTTTCAAAAAAGCTCAGGCCAGTTTCATTAGGAGAAAGTTATATATTTTTTTTATGATAGTTCCGGATTTAAGCAACAAACTCATCTGTAAATTTTATAAACAACAATTTCATCAAAGTTCCGTTAGGGCTTTTCAAAATACAACATATGTTGGCATTTTGCATTGTATTTATTTGGCGCACACTTTTAAGTTTTACAAAAACATTTTAAAATTATAATGACAAAAAGGTGGGGTTTTTTATGGAAAAAAAAACAGCCAAATCTGGGTGGTTTTTCAGATTTATCTGGTTGAAAATATTTTGACCGTCTGGCAACGCTGTCTGAGTGCAATATTACCATTATAATGACATCGACAGAGCCATTCTCATAATCAGAGAAGCTACAATTCCACTTGAAGCAGAATCTTGATTCCTTTCATACAGAGGTAAGTTTCCGAATCTCTCGTATCTAGTTCAGCGTTCCAATTACGATACGGTTTCTTTGAGCTTTTCGTTCTATTGGAACATTTTCTACCGTCCTGCAGATCGCGCTTTGCACTTGGCTAGAAGAGCAATTTGATCTTTCGCCATTGTGAACTAAAGTGCTTTTATTATTCTCCTTACCAGTGCTCAGCAAGCTGGATGTTAGTGATGGACGCTTTAGAACACTTCTCGTCGTACTTTCTCGCTTACTTAAGTCACACTTTCTCTGCTGCCCCTGTCGACAATGTCATTTAGGCTAGTTCAGCTCCGATTAGTAGAGCAGAGAGTAGTTTCGGTTTAGGTACCATCAATCCACCTGAATCTGCTGCGGTCACCTTTTACGACTATACACGACGAGCCTTACTAATAATTATTTTTAACCTTCACACTAAATATTTTCTAGGTCGTAATATGCGATTTGGTTTTAAAAATTATGCATTGTGATTTTGAAAAATTTAGCCCGGACACTAAAAATGATTATTAGTATCGCGGAATCAATTTATCACTCTAACTAAGCATTACAACTCTAAGTGGTAGAAAGGCTCACAAAAACTCCGACCTGATTTAACCTTTAAATCGCCTCTCATGAAGCTGAGCATTTGTGAATCTACAAACCACTGCCAACAAGCTCCCATCTCTCTAGACCACAGCCAAGCCACTAGACACGAACTGTGGATGAATTGTGTTTACTTTGCATAAAAGCTTTAGGCTTTGATTGTCAGTTGAAAAGGGGTTGGATTTGATATTTTTATAAACATATTCACAAATTTAGAAACAGCAAATCAAATTGATTGGTCAAACCATTGCGGAACACAGGTATGAATAAACTTTTCAAATGCATTTATTGTTTTCGTCTTGAACAACATATTTAAAATTCCAACTTCCTTTATGCTCTGTACAACAGGAGAACTTTCCAATAACCAAGAAGTGTTCCAATGGATTCTTGAACAAAAAGCCGATGAAACTATAGAAGAGATTGAAAGGAATACCCTTTTCGACTACGTTGGCAGTAAAGATTTCCTAGCGGTAGTATTTTGTAAGTATATAGACAGCTGAACTGAGTAAGAATATCGGCGGTTAAAGGAGGCTCCGAATATATATTTAACGGTTGTCGAGGATAGCATTTGCGGAAACTGTAACTGCTTAGTTATTATTTAAGTTGGTGCATTGTTTCTATTTTACAAAATCGAAATCAGTCGCCTTGTGTATTTGAAAATCGAGCTTTTTTTTTTGTTTCGTATTTCCAGATAAAGAGGAAGATTCTGATACACCAAGGATTCTGCGTCACATTGAGCTGATTGACGACGAAGCGGCCGAGTATGGAATCAGTATCGTTAAGATGAAGGATCGCCTGATGGCAAAGAAGTACGGATATAGAAATCCTCCCGGGATCACGTACTTTAGAAAAGGTTTCTAATTTATTTTTGTCGAAATGTTGTTTAACTTTCGTGTTTTTTTTTGTAGGAAAATATATCAACTATGACGGTGACATTGATGACGAGGAGGAACTGCTCGATTGGCTTACTAGTCCAGCGAACATGGAGATGACAGATCACATTGAACAAGTGAACCGAAAGATGTTTGAAAAAATTCGCAAAGCTTCTGATTATTTGGCGGTCATATTTTGTAAGTAATATTGGAGGTTGAGATATTTCTCCGATAAGGAAAAGTTTGGGGATATTTTATAGTTCAAACCACCTAAGGTAAGATCCACAGTACAGTTTTTTTAAAATAGAAATTTTAAGAGTCCCCGATCTCAGGGGCTAGACCAGATAGAAATCTATAGGTGCAGACCGAAGAAACCAATCCAAAAAATATATGGAAAATACGAGTGAGGTCTCCAATGCTCCTACGTCCCATTGTTGTCGCACGGAGGTTTTTTTTTACCCTGTCAATTGGCATTCTCTCAGTATTGCAGACTGCAGAGTCTTCGACCTGGTGCAATAGAAAAGTCCTTGAAAAGCAGTTGATAATCCTGTGGCATCCAGATACCAGCTGCCCGTCTGAGACGTCTGAAAGACACCTTCTAGAGCATCAGCTGATCACCTAATAATCAATTTGCTTGGAAGCCAGATTCACGGGTGCCAACACGGTACATTTGGGACAAAGTCCCTCCCATTATTTCTTAAAAAAAAAAAACATTTTTAATTTAGGTACATTGCGAACGTCCCCTTAGGAATTAGAATAAACTCATAAAACAAAATGTTTAAACCGAATATTGGTGTTAAAAAATAGTTAGATCAGTTAGGAAATTACATTTTTGTCTATATCTGTCCGAGGTTATTTTTAAAGTTGGCAACCGTGAGCTGATTCCATGTCAGTTACTCTGCTCCGGTCATAATATGTCAGAGCCTTTTCAGATCTTCCAACACTCTGATGACATCGATTGAATCGGCGAATGTAATATTTTTTTTTCGGTTAAATGGAAAAGCGTCGCCTGAAAATGTTGGGAAAATGTTGCCAAGTTTTCGTTTCATTTTTCCGTTCAGCGTAGCATAATTTCCGACGCTTTAGCTACGCTTTGGTACACGGATTGGTAAAGCGGAATAGACTCTCTTCTGCCACACATTTGGATCCATTGTGATCCCTTACAATTGGAAATAAACTTTCTCTCTGTGTTTACCCGACGCTGTGCAATCATCTCGAACCTCTTAAGATTGTGTGGGTGGATAATTGAAAAGCTCTTGATTGTCTCAAAAATAGTAGCTACCAAGTAGGTATTGTTTTTTTAGAACTTTAGAACAGCCACCAACAGCTTACTTTTTATTTCACAGGTTCTTTACATCTTCCACCAGTAGATGGCTCTCATTCGAATATCATTTTTCACTCTTTATCTGAGCTAACAGAGCAGGGCCCTATTTCACCAACCACTTTTCACTTTGAATTTTGCAATTTTTCACTTTATCTTTGCAAATTTCGTTTCATCAAACGCAAATTTGCAAAGAGAAAATTATTCCTTTGCAAAGTTCAAAATGTTCTCTTTTTGCAAAATTCGTTTCACCAAACACAAATTTTCAAAGTGCAAAGCAAAGTTTTGTCAATTTGCAAAGAATTCGTCCATTTCGTTTCACCAAACAAATTAGATTTGCAAAGAAAAAAAATCATTTGCAGTTGAGCTTTTTTTGTGAACAGTTGGTGATATAATTAAAGAAATATATAATGAACCGTTTCGAAGCACTCTTTGAAGACGAAGAGGATACAAATAACGTAAAAAGGATTGTAAAATTAAGGGCAAATTTTGAAATTGGAGATAATTTTTCAACCCTGGAAAGCTTTCGTTTAACGAAGACGAGTATTGAACGTGTTTTGTCAACAATTGGACATAGGCTAAGGTTTGACAGCGAACGAAATAATTGCTTAAGTCCCCTGCAACACATTCTATGCACACTACGTTGGATTGGAAATGGGGGGCAATATCATGGAGTCGCTGATATGCACGGAATAAGTAAAGCTACAGTCTGCAGAGTAGTACAACGTGTTTCGGACGCAATAATCAAGGATTTAATCAATTTAACCACCATTTGCTGGCCATAAAATACGGCATTTTTCTGTCAGAACTGTTCTTGCCTGAAGGAATCCAACAGAGATCCGTATTATACCGCGATTCAAAAACCTTGTGTTGGTTACAGAAGTCTTGCTTTTGGTCCTGAGTGGATAGTTACTTTTGGTTGTACCATTATCGCACTTTGGATGAACCTCATTGGTAACAATATCGTCTGCACAAAGCTGTCCCGAAACCATGTGGATTACGAGCGGGCATTCCGAAACAGATTGACCTAATGCTACTTGTAAAAAAAGAGATAAAAATAAAGTATACAGCTGATTCACATGAAACATTCTCGATCATAACCTTACTTTTTCTCTGTATAGAACGTCCAGTGCAAGTCTTACCCAGTGATGCCAGATCGTGGGCATTTTGCCTTTCAAAATGAGCTAAAAGTGAGAAAAAGGGCGTTTTTTGTTTTTTATTGTCGGCATGGGCAAAAAAGGCATTTTTGGGTGTTTTTGACGTGTATCGTGAGTAATTCAGTCCGAAAAGTCTGGCATCACTACTCTAACCTAACAAAGAACAAAAACACTGCCCGCTAGCTGCGTTTGTAGCTACACTTCACAGACACACTTCAGTAACTATTATTTCGAAGCTAAGTCATACTGTTCTAAGAATTCGAATTTATTTACCCGTTTTTTGGTATTTTAAGCGCGGAGATGTCGGGACAGGGCCTCCAATATCGGTGACATGTCCCAACGTATCAAAGCCAATGGCAACCCTAACCTATCCCAAGGAAATTTGTTGCGGTGTCTTTCAATAGAGGGAACAAGTTTCGCTCTCTTCTGTGTGAAAGAAAAAGTTCGATCAAATTAAACCTACTTCCTCACCCTATCTGCTCCATCATTTGTAAAAAAAAAAAAATATTTACATTCCTAGACAGTGAAGATTGCAAGCAATGCCCAAGAGTCCTTGCTGAAGTCGAGCACATCGACGACGACGCTGATAAAGAGGGCATCGACTTTGTTAAGATTGACGACAAACTGATGGCCAAGGAGTACGGCGTTTTCGCACTGCCAGCCATCGTGTTCTTTAAGCCAACATCCAAGGAACCCGTGATATACGCCGGTAAGTAACAACAACACAAAGCATCAACGGCCAATTCAACATCTCCTCCGTCAACAAGGTGATCTCTATGAGGAAGAACAAATTCTCAGCTGGCTGCTGACACAAAAGGATCCCAGCGGTGATGTCATTGAGGATCTAGAAGGCGAACGACTAGTCCACTTGATCGAAGAATCCGGCTCGATAGCGGTCTACTTTTGTAAGTGTTTTATCCTTTATCTGAAGTCTGTCAAAGGACACTCTTCACCACACAACAACAAGAACAACAGCTGCTAAGCCAATAATACTCAGAACGGATTCACAACGTGCAATTCGTTTCGTTAGAAAATTATGGCCAACAAAGCCGCTATATACAGACAACTGTGACTAATTTTATTTTTGGGAAACATCTTCCCCTTTATTGTTTCTTTTAAACTAACAAATTATGCTAAACATTTTATCTATTATCAAACATACTATGCGAATTAGGGAACAAAACACAATGCGACATTTGCAGCTCGAAGGCGATGCGCAAGGCACGTTTGAAAAAAGAACGCGAACAACAGCAGGAAGGTGGCGGGGCAAGTGCTGCAGCCGCTTTTGGTGGCGAGGAGACTATAGATGGATCCGAAAAGCAAACTCATCACGAAGAGGGTATTGTGTAAAGTAGAACAAAAGTTTAAAACCAAAAGAAAAAAAAACAAAAAAAGGCCGTGCGCCCGGATATGCGATCATTTTCCCATTTTAAACCACACTTCCTGTTGTTCCCCTACCAGTGTTTTTCACGAATTAAATGTTGCTGGTGTTTGACTAGTTTTTCTTTTCCGTTTTCTTTGTTGTTTTGCTTTGTTTTATTTACAGACATGCAATGGTATTTGATCCCTTGTGCTATTTTTTTTTTGTTCGCTTTCTTTTGTTTGCACCTTTTGCACCGATTTTTAAACATATACCTGTACGCCCTCTCATGTTCTGTTTTCAACGATAGTGTCAATTTTAATGTTATCCTGAAAATCATACAGATACCGATGGATGCGAGCAGTGCACAAAGGTCTTGGAAGAACTGGAGAACATTGACGATGACTGCGACAAGCATGGAATAACGTTTGTTAAGACCAAGGACTTTTCAGTGGCCGATGGATACGGAGTGCACGACTATCCGGCTTTGGTGTACTTCGAGGGAGGAATTCCGAATGTTTTTGAAGGTGAGTTTTAATTTTATTTATAGTGGTTTACAGTTTACACTGACTAAATGTTTACAGGGATTGGGACAGGAGTGTAAGGAATCTATATTAGGTCTAAATTATTAATAAAACCCACCTGAGTACTTACTACCTTACTACCTGTCATGATGATAATTATATGACTTTGCTAACTTTAACTTTCTCCATTACGTAGTAGTAAGAGGAAGATATTGTATTCGTACAAAACTTCGAACTGGAGATGTTAATCAATTCTGACATTACGATGATAGGCGAACTCAAAAAAGTGGGTCGCAAAATTCTGCCCGTCTGTCTGTCTGCCTGTCTGTCTGTATGTCCCGAGGCCTACAGCCTAAGCGGCTGAACGGATTTCGTTCAAACTTCGGATTTTAAGTTTAGGGTCTTACAGTTCGGGGCCGTTTTTTTTTTTGCAGGGTAACCTCAATATTAATGGTACTTCCCATACAAAATGTTCATACCAGTATGATTTCTTCGAAAACGGCTCTAACGATTTCAACAAAAATTGATATTTAAGCTTAAGTAAGTGAGGTAAACATAACTGCATACTCAGTTTTCCGCTAAAAAATCGAGTAACGGTACTTTTGAAATTTGGACATACAGTACAACTTCGACAGTCCGGACATGCGCCAGTCCGGACACTCCAATAATTCGGACGCTTCTACATTTCGGACAACTTACAATTTTTACCTCTACAATCCGGACAATTTTTTTTTTATGGAAGAAAAAATTAATTTCGGTGGTTTCCCGTTTTTATATTCTTACCTTTGTTTACATTTCGCACTATCATTACTTCAGTTTCGGTGCATTGTTTCACAAGCGTGTTTGACTAATTTCATACCAAGCGCCATGTCTTTAAATAATAAACGCAAAAATAAAACACTAACTTTAAAGGAAAAGTGTGATATTTTACAAAGTCTTGATGAGGGAAAAACTAGGTTGTCGAAAAATTCCATGTTCCTAAATCAACGATTTGCGACATTAAAAAAAACAAAGTTAGTCAGCACAAAATAACTTCATTTTTTAATAAACCATAATATGTATGTATTTAATATAATAATTTGATGTAATAATTTAATGTTTTTTAATAAATCATAGTACATACGTACATATATATGTATTTAATTCACTTAGATTATTTTAATAATTTTCACTACTATAGTCCGGACTACTCGATAATCCGAACGTGCCCAAAACTATATGTGTCCGGATTGTCGAAGTTGCACTGTATTTCGAAAACGGTCCATACGATTGTAACTAAAATACATTTCTAAGGCAATTAGGTAATTTCTAACTTAATGGCAAACTCAGTTTTTCTCCGTATTTTCGTAAAAAATCATTTTTCCAAAAATTTAGTTTTTTTAGTTTACTTGAAAACGGCAGTAACGTTTTTGACCAAAATGCAAACTTAGAGTGAAATTAATGTTTTCACAGTTATTGCGTCCTTAAATTTCAATTCGAATCAGCGAAAACGCTAATTTTAAAAACTGCTCATATCTCGAAAATCCCATTTTCGAATTCGATAAAACTTTAAAAACCAAGTAATGCTTACATCCCAAACATTAACTTGTACTCGGCTTACAGGTAAATATTTAAGCAATAGTATTTTTCAAACTAAGCATTGCAATATTCTGTACTGTTTTGTCTGCCAAATTTTACAAAACCGCTCTAACGATATACATAATAAAGATACATTAAAAGATAATGGAAGTATTCTTAATAAGATCCCGTACTTAGTTTTTCCCAAAAAATTGTCATATTGAAATATTTCTCAAAAATGAGTACCCAAATCTAGATCTGTGTTCACATTTCTACGGTATATTTTTGAAATAATTACAATGGCCCACTTGCAATGAAAGTAAATTAAAAGCTACGCAAAACTTATTTTCAGCTTATATTTAATAGTATTGAATAGGCACCCTAAAAATAAATACAACAACTTGAAATTAATACAATCAAGCAACTCCCAATTCATTTGAACCGAAAATTTTGATGAACGAGAAAGATACGTTCGATACAGTCGTGCACTTTATTTTGTAATGCAATTTCTCTTTCTGTTCCAGCTCATACATGTCAAAATGAGCTACGGCTCAGATTATTACTCAGTCAACTTATTTTGAATGAAAAAAATACCACAAATTCAGAGCTCTGATGTGCCGAAGATATAAAAAGTAACAGATATAAACAGTAACAGTTGACAGTTTAAGCTCTGTTCTGAACTGAAAAATAAATAAGCCTAAAAACTTCAAATGTAAAGGGTGTTTTTTTTAGAGGTACAGAACTTCGAATTGAAATAAAACACAAAAAAATCAATTTGGCTTTATTGGAAGGATAATTTTATGACATTAATGTTTAAATATGATTTCGGGCATGTGGCCGCCGCGGCTGCTTCGAATAAAGCCAAGTCTAGAGGTCCAATTTTCAACCACTTTTTCGAGCATTTGGGTCTGTATGTCGGCAATAACGCCACGAATGTTGGCTTCCAAGTCCCCTAACGTTTCTGGTTTGTTGGCGTAGGCGAGCGACTTCACATATCCCCAAAGAAAATAATCCAATGGTCTCAAATCACACGATCTTAGTGGCCAATTGACAGGTCCATTCCGCGAAATTATGAGCTCATCGAATGTTTCCTTCAATAAATCGATTGTGACGTGCGCTGTGTGGCATGTAGCGCCGTCTTGTTGGAACCACATCTCATCCACATTCATGCCATCCAATTCGGGAACAAAATAGTCGGTTATCATGGCTCTATACCGGTCTCCATTAACGGTAACTGACTCTCCAGCATCATTTCGGAATAAGTACGGCCCAATGACTCTACCAGCCCCTAGAGCACACCAAACAGTCAGTTTTTGTGGATGTAATGGCGTCTCAAGGGTCTCATGTGGATTTCTTCACTCCAAATGCGGCAATTTGTTGACGTAGCCATTCAACCAAAAATGGGCCTCATCACTGAACAAAATCTTGCGATGAAAATTAGCATCGATATGAATCTCATTTTCGGCCCATACACCAAAATCACGACGCATTGCATGGTCTCGCGGCTTTAATTCTTGCACAAGCTGGATCTTGTGAGGTCGTAAACTAAGATCTTCCATAAAGTTGATGGACAAAGCTCCAATTGCTGTGCACGGTGGCGAATCGATTCATCCGGGTCCTCTTCAACACTTTGCTCTACAGCGGCAATTGTTTCTTCGGTGCGCACTGTTCGACGTCTCTGCGGATGCGTATTATCACATAGAGTAAACGTAGTGTGAAAACGATCCATGGTTAACCGAATTAATTGCTCTGATGGACGATTATGTCGACCATAAAATGAACGGAGCTTGCGGTAAACTTCGCGAACTGAACCATTATTTTCGAAATAAATTTGCACGATTTGCAAGCGTTGTTCATTTTTCAGCTTGTTCATGATGAAATGACAAACCAAACTAAAAATAAATCACTTGACAGCTGACGAAATGGCCGGCAGTTAAAATAGTGTTGCCAACTTGGACTTTCCAGTATCTAGTCTAGTACGTTTGGCAGCTGGCTGACTTGGTGTGTCTCAGTTTTGATTGGACTAGATCGGTGACATGAACAGCATTTTCAGTTGACGTTTATTGAGGGTGAGCCGAAATTTGTGACAGTACTAAGTTGACGTACAAAAAGTGATGTTGCCGACCAATCTGATTCAGGCTACATTTAGTCCAGACCAAGTCGACTTAAAATAACTTGATTATTGAATGCGTCCATTTTATATGGGGTTGCTTGCCTTCCTTCTCTTGCTTGGGTTTGCGCAACGCCCTCTAGGCATTAAAAGCATAATGTTTCACTTGAGATGTGTGCAGCGTAAAATGGAAATGCAAACAAGTACCTTTCAAAAGCAGTTATTTTACTCTAGTTTTCTGGGAAACAACAAAACCGGAAGATAAATTTTCTTTAAATATGTTTTAAGGCCGTCACTTAACTGAAATTAACAATAATTGAAAATTATTCCCAATTATCAAAATATGTTCCATATTTTCAATTGTTTTTCAAGTGTTTTTAAACTTAAAAAAAAAGCAAACAAAACACTTACAAGACATGGTAAGGGCGATGGTATTGCCTTTTATGGGAAAGTAGTTCAAAGCCATCATTGTTTATGAATGATAGGTAGGTATAGTGTAACCACTGCTGTGTCGAATAAAGCGAAAGCGGAATCAGCATCCTGAAAGACTTATTTTTGACTAGTTCTTTTTAGCAGATGAGGCCGTGTATCGTAAGCCTATTTCAGGTCGAAATGGCAAAGCAAAACGAGCATAGGTGTCTGTCAAACTGATTGTCAATTGAAAAAGTGTTGCCAGATTGAAAAATTAACTGTTCAATGTCAGCAAATACGCCTACATCAATAACTTTCATAGTACACATTTGATTTAAGAAAAATATACGAATTCTTACAGGTGAACTCAACGAGGAGGAGGAAGTCTTACAGTGGCTGATCACACAAAAGACCGAAGATCGTATAGAATTGATAACGAGGCAAATGTTAGAAACAATGGTCGAGGAGACGCAATACCTGGCTGTATATTTCTGTAAGTATTCAATACCGCATATTGGCACCCAAAGCCCTCTCTTTCACCAAAAGTCCTTTTGTTTTTTCATGTTTTTTTTTTTGACATTAAATAACATAAAACGACTCATATACCTACACCGTATACAATAAAAAAAATACAAATCCAAAAACTATCCGACAAGTTCCCCAAGATCGAAACGGAAAACCACCCGCTTATTGCCGAAGTTTTTGCTCCCCCAATACTTATTCGAGCAATGTCACCACAACAAATCCCGCTAAAAAATTATTTTTACAGAATTACATCATACAAAAAAGAAACCGTATCCAAAAGCAAGGTATTCGAATTAATTCAAGAACAACTACTGCACAGCTCTGAGCGTAACATTACACAAACATTTCTCTGGCTACAGCATTGCTGAGCGCATGAGCTATTACACCTCTAACCGCAATCGATCAGTCATTTATTTTTTTCCGTTTTTGCGTTTCTTTTTATGCTGTGCAAATTTACTCTAAGAATACTAAAACCAGCTGTAACTGTAAATAGTAAGCTCCAAACTGAATGCGCAGTAAATTACAAAAAAAAAACTCTCAATAAGAAGTAGAAAATGCTGAATTTTGAAAGAGCGGCATCAGGTATTTGCTCTTTTCGAATGCTGCTCATCGGTTTGGAAATGAATACCTGTGAGTTTGGGCGGTTTCGGCTTTTACTTATCTATTAAGAATGCTAATACGCTCAGCTTCCCTAACCAGCAATTGAGCTATCTTTTCCATTAACGTTTTCGAAGCTCATAATTCATTCTTAACCTTGTGTTTGCAAGAACAATGATTAGAATAACACTTCAAACTATATTTTAGATAAAATAAATTGCAACATTTGCGATCAAATACTGGAGGGGCTGGAAATGATCGACGACGAGTGTGATGTGTTTGGTATTCATATGGTTAAAATTCAAGATCCACAACTAGCCAAACGTTATTCCATAAAAACGTTCCCCGCACTTGTGTATTTCAGGTAAGTGGAATAAGAGTTACAAAATGCTCGACGTTTTTAAATCATAACGTGACATCAATTTAACTGCATTATATTTAATAAATCTTACATCTTATCTAAAAAAACATGAGTCAATAGCGAAATTTACAATTAAACCAATTTCCCCGTGAATAAAAAATTCTTGCCGCGAACTGTTACACTTTATTCACATTCCACATAATACAGTCGCGATCCACAAGCCCACGAATAAAAAATTCTTTCGAACTTAACCTTTAAAAATGAAACTGAATCGCGGTCATCTGCGACAGAAAAAATGTTGTGTGTGAATAAAGAGTCAGAAACTACGAATATTCGGTTGTTCCCAGTTCGCATTTCTCTTTCATATGAATTGTCCTTAAGACAATCAAGAAAGTTAAATCATTCTTGTCGCGAACTGTCAAACTTTGCTCACAATCCACAAAAATTAATCTCGATCCACAAGTCCCCGAATGAAAAATTAACCTTAAATTATAAATTGGTACAAAAGACGGACGTTTGAAATTCGCAAACTTCTGCGATCTAGAAAAGTATTCGTGCGAATGAAATGTCATTCGATTATTAAGTCGTTCGCAATTTACTTTCATTATAAAAAAACTTTTCCGTCTTTCCACGTTTACTTTCGAAACAAATCTGTGGGAGTTACACACCGTATATAAATTGAAAAAGAAACTACCGTCCATTTTCTTCAGAAACGGAAACCCACTTCTCTTCGAGGGTGATCTTCAAAACGAACAGTCTGTCCTTGAATGGTTAATTGATGATGAAAATCGCGAACTGGCCGATGAAATCGAAGAAGTCAATGAGAGAATGCTGGACCGTCTGATGGCGGAATCCACGCTCTTGGTTGTGTTCTTTTGTAAGTAAACGACGACCCGTGTAAATAAACGTGCCTTCATATGACTTTTATCCCTAAACAGATGACGAGGATTGCGCAGAGTGTGAGGAAATCCTCGAAGAATTGGAGGAAATCGACGGTGAGGCTGATCTGTTCGGCATAGACTTTGTCAAGATTGCTAGTGTCGAAGCTGCCAAAAAGTATGAAATTGTTAATATTCCATCGTTGGTTTACTTCAGGTAAGATATATGACCAATCTCACCTGATAAAAAATAATATTCTGGTGGTATTCTTCTTTTTTTAAGAAAACAAGTTCCTGTTCTTTACGACGGAGACTTGCATCAGCACGACAAGATTATCACATGGCTGACATCGCAAGATGTGTTTGAAATTAAAAACGAAATCGAAGAAGTTAATCGGAAAATGCTGGACAAACTGCTGGAGGAAAACGAATTTATTACAGTTTTCTTCTGTAAGTTAAATGGAACATTTGCTTGTTTCGAAAGTCCTACAAAAAGAATATTATCTCGTTTAGATGAACACAATCAGCAGGATAGCGCGGCAGCTTTGGAAAAGCTGGAAAACATCGACAGTGAAACCGATAATCTGGATATAACATTTGTCAAAATGGCTGACAACAGATATGCGAAAAAATGGGGTGTGACCAAGTTGCCAGCTATGGTGTATTTTAGAAGAAGATTCCCTAGTATTTACAGAGGTAGGTGGTCCAAGATGTCGCTGAGTTTATAAATTCAATTTGTGACGTGCTTATTTGTCACGGTAAACGTTCGCTACAAGAATAAAAACTCCAAAAACGAACGGTTATGAGAAGCTTACAGGCTCTTGAATGCAGTATAAAAGAAATGAAATGAAAATGACTCTCATTTTTAGAGCAGGTACCTGAAGTAAACAAAACCGAAAACGTTCGTCCCAGAGAAGCAGATTAAACGTTTTCTAAAGATCACATTATAGCCTTCTGAAAAAGCACTTAAACATGGTGTACCTTTTTCTAATTGAAATATTTCTCTTTTACGAATATATTTTAGGTGATCTTCTATCCGAAGATGAAGTCTTGGAATGGCTAAGGAAAAATCGATTCCGGCAACCTGAACTCAACATCTTTATGTACGCCCTCATAGCGCTGGGAATCGGTTTCATTATGTACACAGCGTTCCTTCTGCAGTGTTTCAAACCGACACCTCCACCGCCCGTGCAACATCCAAAACAGACGTGATAGACTAATGACATCGATAGAAACCCTAACGTTATAGTCTAAATTAGACAATTTAAAAGAAAACAAAATTAGCTAAACTATAAAAACAAAAATCAAACGAAACATCTAGAAACTTGATTACTTAAGCCGAATGCCCACCAAATGTGGTCCAGCGGCCGACCAGATTTAAACGAATTTAAACTCAGGGCAAATCAACCCCAATAAAAAAATAATTTTGTTTGCCGACTCACGCTCAATTAAAAATGTAGACGAACCTTAAAGTCGGAATTTACATCATGTTTGGTGGACATGAGGCCTTAAGTTTAACGCAACTATATAGGTTTATATATAATTTACATCATTTTATAATTCGTTTTTTCGAACAAAACATAAAAACGAACAACTTCTCGTCACGAATGAAAAACTACACAAAAGGCATTTTCAGAATAAATAAACTTTAAATCATTAAACATACATATTTTGTAATTTAATATCTCAGTAAACGTATACGTTAAAAATTAAAAAAAAAAATGCAAACAAAAATAAAATACAAAAACAACGTAAAACAATATAAGCATCCAAAACAAATTGTTTTTTTAATATTTTCTGTAATAAATTTGAATTTATTGAACATTTTATGAATGCTTTCCAGGCTATGCGAAATAAAATACAAAAAATTACCAGTAAGTTTTTAACTGATTTTTTTTATGAAGTTTGTCTTATGTGGAATTGAGGAGCTTTTACTTTTTTTTAACAATAACACGTCCACAACAATTTTCAGTACAAACCCCAACAAAAATTGGGATTTTACGGAAAAAATCAAATTCGAGTTAAAATTGTGTCATTTTTAAGAAATATGAGATTAGCAGAATGCATATATACTTCTGTTACCAATTGTTTATTTTATGAAAAATAATGATGAGTGAAATTCAATTGGAAGCAATGACAAAATAGCACATTTTAATATTCCATAAGTATACTAATCCATCAAGATGTATTGAGATGTACTTTAAAAAAGCGGAAATAACGTAATCGAAACAAAAACGCTCTAACGTGGAGTTAATTCACAATCAACAACATTTGAACACGTTCTACCAGAGTAAAAAAAAATTATTCAAAATTAACCTCAAAATTGAAATGTCATTTTGTAGCCATTGGATTGGATTTAATGTGGAGCAACGTCAGAACATGCAAGTGTTCGTTCCTTCGAACGTAGTTTGCCGCCTTCATAATAGCTCTAACATGCACACATTTATTCTGTGCCTAGAAGCCAAAACATCTTATGCTAATTTCGTACACGTTTCGGGAGAGCAATTTTAAACTTTAAACGGTGCTCTGAAAAAAAAAACAGAAAATTCTTTTGAAAAAATATAGAGAATATAGTCAAAACTATTTTAATATATTGAGGGCTTAGGTCAACAAATTTATGCTTTTTTGATTTAAGTCGTTTTACCCAGTCAAATATAAGCACATTTTGCATATTAAGTCACTTAAGATATTTCAATAACTAATTGTTTTGAAAACTTAAGCCGACTTGAGAACAACGAAGTAGTCACTTTTCTCGTGGTGCACATAAGTTTTTTGCTGTAACGTCAATCAGGGAATTAATGCAGACATAAGATGTTTTACTACAATATTGTCCACACAATTTTTCCGGAGAAGGGAAATATTGGTACTGAAGCTACTTTGCCTTCCAAATAATAAACATAAGCTGTTTTACCTTATGCAACTACTTAACAGTTGATGACCTAAGCTATTTTCCATACAGTTATAACTTCCTCATTATTTGAAATTTGTTCACCTAATTTGGCTAAGGAAATAGAGTAAGGAGAACACAATTCAAATAACGTTAAACCGCAGAAACAACTTAAGTCGACTTAAGATATTCTACCTTTTAGGCACAGCATTTTTCCTAATTCAAATTTTCATTTACATGTCCACTCACAACAACAATACTGCTTCTTCAACTGGTGTGGGCTCTATTACTTTAAACAAAATTTCATTTTGAAATAATCATATTAGATTTGCAGGCAACAAAGATATTTTCACTAAATTCAAACTTTAACGGATTCGTGTTTTCCGGATTATGCCTGAGTTTCCGGTTAATCATATTCAGGAACCTCATATTAGTGTACACATTAACCAAAAGTACAAAATATTTATGTACTAAACGTGCGCATTTATGCTCAATAATGACAGCATAGAAGGGCTGTTCTATATAACAAAAGTCAGTAAGAAATTTAAATTGTTTCGACCGCTTTTTTTTTAAGCTCTACGTCACAACAGAAACCCATCAGAGCAGCTGCTGGTCGTTAGAAGTTATTTATTGTATAATAAATTAGAATAAATATTGGTTCATGTTAAATTCTATTTGAAATGAGCTACAATTTCAAAGAAATTACTTAATACTAAACCACAGTGCTGTAAAATGTTCACATTTTCTTGAAATTTCAACAATACGAGTGTGTATGACATACGTATGCGAATTAATTATAGTGCATTGTTTTTCAACAAATGTAGTTTTTGACTTTGCAAACAGATCAATTTTTTAAGAAAAAATCATTTTTTTTATCGAGATTGCTTTTCATGTTTGATTTGCTAAAAAAAAATCAATTTCTGTTTTTTTCTGATTTCCTCAGATTTACACATACTTGCACTAATACCAATGTTTATGGCATTGCTTTTTTAGCTGAATAACTCATTTTACGCGTATGGAAACGAGTTTTTATATTAAATTATTTCGAAGTGCGTTATTTTGAATTATTTTTTGCGGCCAACTCAATACACACAAGAACGAATAAAATTCGGATTTAATGTTCAATTTGGCAGAAGAAATCTAAAATCTCAAATCAAAATCTGGAAAGCCAAATCGAAAACGATATAAATTAACCATTTTAAAATGCGATTAAGAATATATCAACGCACACGTCATTAATCTGCAATAGATAACCTTCTAGTACACTTTTTTTTATATTTTTTATAGGAATTGTGTGTCAATCCAAAAAACTTGGGACTCTTTATACCATGTTCAGTTGATTTTTCGACTATGGCTGGGTTTAGGGGAAGTCTAGTCCAGTGGAATCTAGTCCGCGACGAAATTTGTGAATGTTCCAATTTTCACTTCTATATATATAAATACTGCCATATATTTTACTACATCAGCAACACTGCTGTTACTACTTATCGCTTGAAGTGAATTCATGTTCCTCCCATAACGCACGAACAGGACAGACATAAGAATTTATTGTAGAGAGAAAGACAGACCATCTCAGAAATATAATAGGAAAATAAACAAACAGCTGACCGTATTTTCGATGCATTAACGAACCAACTAGTTAAATACTTATCTGTATCTATCATAAAATTGATAAAAATAACACTGAATATACAAACGATAAGCACTGCTGAGCTCCTCTAAATCCATACCACCTATATTAAGCTAGTAAAAATAGCTCACCACGTTTATTGTTGATAAAATTTCGAATAGAGCTGTCACTTCTCATTGCTGTTAAAACGGACGGAAAAGAAAAGAAAGAATAAACAACTCTACAAACAGCCGGCAAAGTGAAAATCAACGAGCAATCCATGTAACAGAAAGAAACAAAAATACACATCTCTATCTCCATACTATAGGCGAAAATAATCACGTAGATATCTTGTTCGTCGACTTGAAATTGAAGCCAACGTAAGTTCTAGAAAACTACTCCAAGGAGAAAAAAACATTTCACCAACTGATAAAGACCACTTCAATTGCCGGAGCAATCAAATAAATCAATTATAACAGTGTTTTAGTATATTATTACTAAAGTGTGATCGATATTTCATCAGTCAACGATTTTTTAACTCTTCGCGTGGGAATCGGCTTTCCTCTCGAAATTATCAAAAAAAAAAAAACAATCTAGGTAACCGGTTTGTGTAAACGAAAAATACTTTGAAAATAATTTCTATATCCCTGAATTCACGCCCAGAATTTACCCTACATATCCCCATTTTCCAGTGAACAGTTTCGATTTAGAGAAAACTCGAAAACATCAATTTGCGTTGCCTTCGCCACCCAGCTAATCTCGGCCCTAGTAGTTGCGCAATTTATCGACAGAAAAAAAAATATAATTAAAAACCCCATACACAAACACACGTCGTGCTCTGGTAATTGTTTTATTATTGTTTTGTGGTGTGTGCGGTAAAGCCATTATCGTGAAAATAGAAGAATTTTCCGTAAACCTAGTGTCAATAGTTTGATATGTCCGCTAATAAACATTTCAACGAATTGGACATTACAAACGATGAATTTGAGAAACTAAGTGCCGCGCTTAAGAAGGAGGAGTTCCGGAAACTTTTCCTCGACTATTGCGAGGAGATTCAAGATCCCGAGAACCGTAAGCAATACGAGGCGGATATCAAGCAATTGGAAGCAGAACGTGGTGTTGACGTGACCTTTCTTAACCCTGAACCGGGATTTGTAGTGAAAACTTCCGTCAATGGTGAGTCCAAGTGTTTTCTAAATATAGCCAAGTGCGACAAAGTTGCTGCGCCCACTAGTGTAGCCAGTGTAAATCCGGATAACGGCGCCCGAGGACTTAATTGGAGCATCCCCCATGGACTGCCACCGCCACGTGATGATTTCGATAACAAGGGCGTTCGTTGTCGAGTTTTTGACTGCATTTTCCATTCGGACGCACTGTATTTGGCCGAAAAGAATGGAGCATTTAGGCGCTGTCTAATCGATACTGCCTGCGATGGAGTCGAAAGGGAGTACAACGTCCGACTGGATCGGACAAATTTAAAATTCCCAAAGTTGAAGTTCAAGGGCATTCAACGAGCCTCTGTGATAAGAAAACTGTCGGAAAATCCGCCGCCATCGTCGGACGAACCATGTCCATTGGATGAAATCTACCCACCTAAACCCGTGCCGAATGCACAGCCCAAGAATGTGCATACTGCAGCTACCGTACAGGCGGAGTACTGCAAACCTAAGTATGTGCTCAAACATCGTCGTCCGGTGGACATGTCCGAAATGACTTACGAATTAGATGCTAAGATGAATGTCACCGTTCCCAAGGAACTGGTGGTGGAAGTGGAACTTCCATTGCTGAAATCATCAGCAGATTGCACGCTGGACGTCACCGAACGAAAGCTCTTTTTGATAAGCGAGAAGCCTGCCAAGTACAAATTAAACCTAGAACTACCCTTTGCTGTAAAGGATAAGGATGGTTCTGCAAAATTCGATTCTGACAAGCGCAAGCTTGTGATTACGCTACCCGTGCAGCTCAAGGGAAAAGAGCGTTGCCTGAGGGACTTCTATCGAGAGGACAGTGGCGTCGAAAGCGATGTTCGCGAGGAGGCGCTCTCCAGCGGAGGAGATTCCCCCGTTACAGAGTTGATTCAGGAGTTGGAGACGAAGGTTACATTGACAGAGCGAGATGATGGTGAGAATGAATTGAATTTTTTTTTTTTTTAATATCCATATCAGAGCGTAACGGTATTGTTTATGTTAAAAATCGCAGAACCAGCTGGTTAAATCCAATTTTAACGAACTACTGGCGCAGTGGAAAAAAACCTTAAGTCATTAATTTGTTTTTTTTTGCGGGACTCGAACCTGGGACCCTTTGCTTGTTATACCTACCAACAACAAAGTATTAGATAACTAAAATTTGTGTTTAAAAAAGTCTCGTTCATTTATACACCAGTAACGGAAATGTAATTGTGTCCCTTTTCAATTATGCGATCGCTTTGAATATGCAACCATGGGCGCACTACCAACTTCATTACGGATATAGTCGCTATTTTATTTGTTTTTAGTTTCCACCGCGTTATCAGAAAAACCGTTCTACAACGTATTTAAATTCGAAAACATTCAGTAAATGATACAGCTTGTATTCAATTTAATTTTAACGTCCATCAAGATCTATATTTACATTACTGTTTGCAAATATTCAAACAAGCTTTTGCTTCATCTTTCGTTTTACGTAGATACCTACCTACATATTTGAAAAACTAATTGTGTATTTAAAAGTTTAGAGCGGCCTTTAGTTACGAATTGTGAAAATAAATTTAATAACCTTGAGAATATTTTAAAGTAAAGTTCTATTAACGAATTACTGCCATTCAAACCTATTAGCATCATATTTGTTGAGACTTCATAAGTGGAACACAATACCTACTTCACTGAGTCTAGACTCGAGATCGAACTACGTTTTCGTAGAACGGATCTTTCTATTTAAAGTTGAAACAGCATTATATTTTCGGGTACATGTCCGTTGGCCTCAATATTGCTAATGTTTTGAACAACAACGTCCTCAGGGCGGAAGTGGCGAGTGTCATATAACGTAACCCAAAGAAAAACCAATTGAATTCAGCTCTTTATAGGATTACGTGTGGCACATTGCGCCATCCTGCTGATGCCTATAGTGCAGACAACATCTTTTCCAATGTTTCTGTTGTGCGCCAGATTCGTCCGTTCTTTAATTCTCTTTATATTAAACTTTGTAATTAAAAATCATCACCAAATAACATCTCTCTTCCACAGATCCCAGACCAACTTGTTCAGCTGCTGTCTTGAAGCACCCAACATTCTTCCTCAAGAATTCGATTCAATATACCTTCCCGCAACATTTCGACTGCAACGTGCTCGACGATGTAATAGCCATTGTATTGCACGTTCGCAATGTTGAATCCGAGTCAATAGAGCTCATCAAAGAGGACGCGTTTTTCCACTTGAAATTCACCTCAATCGGTGCAGGCTACTACCCCGTTCATTATGCATTCTATTTCGAATTCGCCAAAGAAAGCAAAGTGAAAATAGATTCAGTTGAAGCCGAAGCATGGGATAACAATGTCATTTTGAGCTTAAGTCTCAAAGATATCGCCAACATCGAATCGTACTATGCCGGTCTAGATAGGACCGATGTAAAAGAATTCAAACTTCAGGAGAAGTTCATCACCAACACCTCGAAGCAGGCGAAATCGCCCGAGGATCCATCTCACCTGGAAATCTCCGTAGAACGATCCGAAGATGAGAAATCTGTCGAAATCGAAATAAAGCCCAAAGGTCTGAACAACTACAATAATTGCGGTGGCGAAGAAGGAGACGACGACGAACGCAAGAAGCATTCTTCAGTGATCTCAAGCAAAAAGCATAAGAAGAAGAACAAGAAACGTCGTTCCCTATCGGAATCAGCTTGTGATGACATCAAGCAGCACCACCAAAAGGTTGCAGCATGTGCCGCCAAAGCAAATATGCAAATCAATAAGATCAAAGCAAACAGTAGCAACAATAATGAAAACATCAATAACGGTAGCGGCATAAAAAATTCATCTGATTCGTCTCCCGAACGTATGAATGAAGGGGCTGTGTCGAACATTCCAATACCCCTGCAACGCAAACAAAGAAGCTATTCAGAGTCGCGCGATCATAGCGCTCCCTCGTGCAAGGGAATTCTTAAGCACTGCAGCCGGTATACTCGCACTATATCGGACAGTTGTTCGTCCATTGACGAACCGAGTTCGTACTGTTGCTCCGTCGATGGAGGGCTGCGTTTCGGGCAGTCGTTTAGTGATATTCCAGAGGAGAATTCTCCCCATCAGGAACTCTCGGAGAGCTGCAAAAAGACTGTTAGATTTAATGAGGTCATTAAAAAGCAAGTGTTTCGGTAAGTGCCTTCCGATAAGGTTTATCGAAGTCTACACAGTCCCACTGTTAAATTGTTATGCTTATCGTTTTGGTGACGCAGGGGGTTCGTTTGTGTTTTGCAATCAACACTAAATTTTGCGTAATTTCATCTACCCGTTATGTAAACAAAATTCAAATCTAGTGGAAATTGTTGTTTGATTAGGAAGACTTCCTGCGCAAACAACATCGTGCAGTCTGGCACAAACAGATAAATAAATTCACCCTCGCGCCAATTATTCAATAAACATAACAACTTGTCTCTGATTCCGCACACCGATTGCATGTTCTGTGCGACGGCAAATTATAACAAAATGTATACGTACGATTCTATTTTCAGCATGGACTCGAGCATCTTGGGTCAACGAAAGAAAAACCAGAAGAAGAGGGACAAAAAGCGCGCACTTCAGCGTCGCCATAGCGAGGGCGATTCTGCAGACTATGAAGATAACAAGGTAAGTGTTGTTTACTATTATTATGCTTATGTACATCTGGTGACGATACATGAACTTACTGCGCATGAGTTTCAAATCTAAGCTAATTCTAAAAATATACGGCTGGCAAATGTTGATTTATCGTGTGTCTGCGTGCAAGCAAACATTTTTGACTCGTACTTCGTTGTTTTGCCGTGTGTTTAAGTGCTAGGTTATGACCCATTATTTGTCTGTCTACTCAATGTATTAGAAGGTAGCCATTGTTAGAGGCGCATTAACAACCGGCTAAATAGATTAGATCGATGACCGATCATATCTTGAGAATTTCATTGGTGGATAAGGGGAAAAAATATATGCGTGGCTTCAACGCGAATTATATGCACTTTGTCGGTGTTTACCTTATATTCAATACATTAATCACTTTGGATACGACCTAAATATTGAATTGAAGAACAACGTTTTTTTCTTATCTAATGAAAGGTGTTACGCAAATATCAATATTTGGTTTTATCGATAAATTGTAACCTCGTACGGTTGATTGGCGTGTACTGAAATGTAGTACATTTAATTGTTGCTTTTATAACTTGAGAACGATTGATGGGAAAAAAACCTGACAGCATCAAGTCAGGCTCTTGACGGGTTTTTTGTAGGGTGACTAAATGAAAATAGAAGTTTCTGTAAACGGGTAGTACACAATCGTCAATGCAAGACCGATAAACGTCATGTTTTGTCCATTATGAGCGAGTTCGCTTGGCGTTTTCCCTGATTCACAGATATGTACATTGTACATAATGTATATCTAAGCTCTTAGTGGATATAAAGAGCTCTCTAGGGTCCCTACGGACTTGTTGCGCCAAATATTTATTTATTTATTCATTATGCATCACAGTTTTTTTGTGTTAAATGTTCCCAGAGCTAGACTGTATCGGTCATCTGGGGAGCAGTACATGAATTAACGGCAATCGTAAGTTTCCTTTTAATTTTTAGAGAAAACTGTGACTATAAAGCAACGATTACACGTGTCATTCTTCGTGGAAAATTTTGACATGCTGACGTCACGAAAATTCAGCCATTCGGTGGTCACTCGTGTGTCTTTCGTGAGAGGGACGACCAGACGGTCACACGACGACAAATTTAGAACAAATGTTTACGTCATAATGACGTCCGCATGTCAAAATTTGACATGAAAATTGTCATGTGTCAGAATTAGAATTATTGTTTAATGGCGTTTTCGATTAAAGATCCGAGAGAATTCAGAATTGCTCTTTTCAATGAAATTCGTTGGAGCACTTTTGTAATAGTGGTAGACACCATATGAGAGATTTGGTTTTCTGTTGCTACTTTTTTTTTGTTTTCTGCAGTAATAAATACAGTCAAATCAATATATTTCAATTTAAGTTTATATTTTGCATGCATAATTGTATATTTCCGGATCACATAGCGAAAAATTTGTTTCTGTTGGTGAGTTCAGGGCAATTCTCTAAAAATATTCCGGACACTTCTGTCGTGCTAAGAATTGACCTGGAAGTGCACTTTTTTTTCAATGAAACATAGAATACATCGAAAGAGCACTTCCAAATTTGCTCATTCGGTAGAAAGGGCAATGCTTTTCTTCAATCGAAGACGCCATAAGAAGGAGTCTTAACTATTTTAAACAACACCACGCAAACACTAAACATTTGAATTCTGTCAGTAAGTGTTTCTTTAGGAAATAAATATGTGTTTTCTCATTGAACCTTGGAAATCCTCAGAAATCCCTGTTCCATTCTGTCATTTGCTTGAGCCACTATTTCTGCACATTGTACACTATTGACATTCCTATCGTGCCAACACCATATATTTACTTCCAAATGTTTTTTTTGTACTTGCAGTCTCCCAACAACCAGGAACATTATCTGAAGCAGCGTTCCGGCGGCGATGGAAAATCTTCAAAGCACGACAGTGGACTTGATCTTTCAACTCAAGACAAGAACGGAAATCCATCCCAAAAGCGTAATCGCATTGAATCTGAATCGGATCCGGAATCAAAGAGAGACCTTATGTTCGATATGGATATGTAGATCAAACACCTCCTCACAACATTGTACCCACCTTCTACTGAATTCTCGAATGCATCTTATACAAGTGCATGTTTAAAGGATATTTTTTAGAACTCTTTTTTACGTTGGTACATTGGTGCATTGCAAGTCTCTTGAGTTGAATGTAACCAAATCTCATTCATTCACCTTTCAAATATTTACGAGTATAAAATCTATGTTAGTTTTTAGTGTTATATGCCTTATGTCGGAAAGAAAAAGAAACATTACAACTACTTTAAGTGCTAAAACAATTTGCACGGAAAGCCTTTAGGTACCTTAACAATTTGGAAATTTTTTTTCATTATTATTATATAAACAAAATATGAATCAGTAGTATAGTATTTAATTTTGCAAATCCAGTTCCAAATACAATTTTTTTACATAAAATATTTAAAGAGAATTGAGTTTGATAATTAAAAAAAAAAAAACAACCTTAGAAATTGTTTATAATACCTAATAAAGATTGCTATGAAATCAAATTAATTTCTTAAGAAAATATCATTAGAGTTTTGTTATTTCCACATGCAGCAACCACTGCAGCTGCTAAAAACGATAATATTAGTTATAGCGATGAAGAAAATAATTATAAAATTAATTATACGATTATTGCTATGAAGCACAGAATTTTACATAAGGGGTAGTCACGATTCGGTGTAACAGACCTAGTGAAATTGCGAAATTTATTTTTTTTTTATCAGATCGTGAACACACTTTTAAAACTGACACAAATGACAGATCCAGTTTTACAATTGACATTGCGCCGTACTAATAAACAAATTTAGTCTCGACTTTAAATTTACGGAAGCTCACAATTGCGAAATTTGTATGGAAAATATAGCCACTGTGAACTACTCAAATTTAGAGTCGAAACTAAAAATGGTTATTAGTAAGGCCCACTATGTTCTGAAAAAAAACTTTAAATCTTTTCTGAAACTGGGGTGTCAGCACGTAACTTGATACAATCGAGTTCAATAGATACAATCGAGCTGTGGCAGCACCTTATTTGTTTCAATCGATTATCTTCGATAGATTATCCTCGATTAAAACAAATTAGGTGCTGCCAGGGCTCGATTGCATCAAGTTACGTGCTGACACCCCTGAAAAATTTGCTTTTAATTGTTTATTATGCCGAAAAAAGACGAAAAAGAAAAAATATTTTAGATAATGGACGAAGATGATATCATCACCTCTTTTTTTGTCCATTTTTTGACTGGATGTTCCCTTCGGCGGCGCTTACGTTTTTTGCATTCTCTTTATTTTTTCCCGATAGCTACACTCAGGAATTAAAAATTTAGCAATTGCCAACTTGACAATTGACAAATTGACTTTACTCTGTTGTATTTTTCGGTTACAATAGGGTCAGGGTATAGATAAATTGCAAAAGTGTAGCGAAATTTTTGGTCAGTATATTTTATTGTTGTAGTGCGAAAAAAAATTCCACTTTCGCAATGATACAAGGCCAGTTGCATCGGATCGTGAATACCCCTATAGTTAAGGTATACCGTATACAGAAAGATAAGCTACAGAAATTGTTTCATACCTTAAATACTTATATCTGGTACTTGTAATCCTTAAACATTTTAATTTTATTTATAGAAAATATTATTTATATCTGAATACTTTTTTTTTACAATTTACATTTTTTGATTGGCACTTGACAAGCTTCCGGTAATAAATACAGACCCATAGATTTACCAAATTCAAAAAGAGTTCATTTCCCATTAAATCATCACAAGAATTTTGAGCAACATTAGCAGCACCCAAAACAGAATAAAAGACTTGTTAAACATCCTCGTCATTACCTACATATTGACATAATTCACTTTGATAAACCAAATTGAAAATTCAATTATAAACACCAAACTATGAAGAACATTTTAAAGACAGGCTATAAATTATGAAACAACAAGACGTATTATTTCATATATTATTCTTAATCCTACGGGATTTTTAAATATTCCTAACTCTGTATTGGGTATTAAAAATGAATTATGTAAATTTATAGGTAATGATGAGGATGCTTAACAAGGCTTTTATTCTGTTTTGGGCGTTGCTAATTCTTTTTGAATTTGACAAATCTATCAGGAGCTTGTCAAATGCCAATCGAAAAATGTACCTATAATCCCCATCCTAATAAAATAAGGTCTTATTCTTCATTCAGAAATAGTTTACTATCCCTGCCAAAATTATATGATGGACGATAAAAAAGATCAGCAATGAATGGAGGAGATTATAACGAGTGCGATAATTTATGTCAGGATATAGTGATTTTTCATATAAAAAAAAAATATTAAAGAAAATTATTATTTGAGAAATGATATCAAATTTGAAGGAAATGTCATATTTGTAACAATAAATAATTATGATCGCGATATAAAAATAATAAAAGTTTGCTATTTTGGACCTTATTACGGAAAAAATAAAGGAAATAATTTTCGCAAATGTTATAAAAATGATAAATTGGTAAGAAAAAGTTTTTGTTTTACCTGAAAATAGGTTAGATCATGATTGTTATATTTAATTATATAATTTCACCCTAAACTTTGTAAAATTCTATGCTTCATAAGAATAATCAAATTAATTATTTTCTTCATCTCTAAAAATAGTATTATCATCTTTAGCTGCTATGGTTGCTGCATGTGGAAATAACAAAACTCTATTAATATTTACTTCTGGGACAAACAATGCCAAAAATTGTTTTTTTTTTTTTCTAATTATTGAATCAAACCATGTAATTCTCTTTAAAAAAACATATTATTTTTGGGAACTTTTTGGCTATTTTACCTCCTTTTTTCACGGAAATCTGGATTTGCGATGCGATATGAAAAACTGCGCTGAAACCGGCAAATATTTGCCATACTACTTGAATCTGCAGAGTAGAATTGTTGATTGACAAAAAATGAGCAGCATAAAATATCAAAACAGAACAGAACAGCAAGTCGAGATCGAGGTATCACAACGATCGGTTTTTCCCAGTGAAACGTTTTTTTTGCACGCTATTTCCATTATTATTACATTAATCGTTCGGATCATCTTGTAATTGAATATTTTAATAAATCACAGCCAACAAAAGCTATTAGTAATATTGTCTAGACGAACGTTTTACTATGGTATTTGTATAACAATTATGTCTTATTCTCATATTATACATAGAATGTCATTTATAATGATGAATTTTTAAAATAAAACACAAAATATATAGCTGAGTGGTTTTATTTATGCGCTAGCTGAGGAAACGACGGTCCTTTTTACAGATTTAGGTAAACGACAATGGAAATCACTTAAGTGGATGTTTCCAACCAATCAGAAGAATGAAAACGAATTCACGGTCAATTTTTGATAGCAACGCATAAGGGGGTGTGCATTTTTATTGGTGGCAGACTTAGGCAAGAACTCTTAGGTTAATCCGTATCGAGCCTTAATTCGTCAACATTAGCCTTATATGCGCGCTTGCTCCAAGGAGGAGAAAGACGGGGACACCAATGAGTGCTCTAAGTGCCCAAAACTTACGAACAGTGCCCTAGCTATGACATTAGAAATGTCTAAGATAGGAAAAGAGGGCAATCTTTGATATCGTGGCTATTCGCGGTTTCCGCATGTCGATATTCACAAAGGCACATGGGGAACTCATACGCCAGGACAACAATTTCCCCTTATCCAATCGTGCTTTGGTACCCAATAGACTTTCACTTTTTTCTGACAGTATAACGGCTTGAGTATTGTGCGACAGTTCCAGACTATTTCACAATTATGGCGTTTTCGATTGAAGAAAAGAATTGCCCTTTCTATGAAAAGAGCAAATCTAGAAGTGCTCTTTCGATGTATTCTATGTTTCATTGAAAAAAAAGTGCACTTCCAGGTCAATTCTTAACACGGCAGAAGTGTCCGGAAAATTTTTAGAGAATTGCCCTGAACTCACCAAAACATACTAACAAAATGTCAGATTAAGGTGTTTGTTGTGTTATTAGAAACAAATTTTTCGCTATGTGATCCGAAAATTAAATAAATTAAATCAAAATCAAATCATCTGCAATGTGAAAGTCAACCAAACGACGGGCATTTCATCCGTCAATGTCTCACGGCCTGGCAGTAACTCGAGATTTTGCAGTGTTCAACTTTTCAACCTTCGCGGTAGCCCAGTTTAGAAAGTCGTAGTGAATGACAGATGGAAATATGACAATATGACAGAACTTGACGCCCAGTGGAATATCGTAAACTTTCTGGGTTTTAGTGTTTTATATTTCCAACCAAATGCAATTCTGAATGAACGCGAATTTAAATAATTTTGAAACAACTTGCCCAACACTTTTAGTCGTAAAGCGTATTCTTTCTAACGGCAACATCGGGATCCCATAGCTGCTTCGTACCAGCATTGACCAAGATTTGGTGAGCCTTCAGCACATCACTGCAAGTATACAAACATTCTATAGGGAGTTAGGTTGGAAAAATAACGTTCAGGTACCTACTTTGGCATTGTCATCGATATATTCGTTTCGGGAAAAATTCGTGTCAAAATATCCAAAGTCGTTAGAACGGAGTCCGATATGTATTTGATTTCAAAGTGCGATATTTTAAAATGCATTTCACGATCTTTTCGCTCCACATAGTCATATCCTTTTTCCTTTTCCATGTCTCCTAGGCGTAGCATTTCCTCGTAATAGCTGTCACGCAACTTCTTTGCCACATTAAATGGTTGCATATGACGGCCATGTACGCCAATTCGAAGTATTACCATCAACGTGTATAAGCGGTGTGTCTCATTACGTAGATTGAATGTCCCTGCATCTAGCATGTCCAATACCTTCTGGCGAAAGTCATTTGACTCGAACTTCTTTGACTTCAATAAAAGAGTGCTGGCGGTAGATATTATGAGTCCGGACTCCTTGTTGTCCGCCAGAAACTTTGTGTGGTCTAACAGAAGCTTTAACATCCAAGTTCTGTGGTTCTCTTTCATGTAGGTTTTGTAGATTTTTGTTAAAGGATGTTCGGTTTTCAACATAGCGTGGTTATCCAACCCATTGTGTCCGCAATAGTAAACAACTGCAGCGATCATGAGAGACGCTCTTTCGTGCGGCTTCAGCTTCATGTCAAGTTTTTCAACAATACAGTATACAGTTCGGCAAATGTGGAAAGTGGTCCCTACGTTGTGGTAGGGATAGTCATTGTGTGCTAATTGGACACATAGCAGGAATGTTTTAAGGCGCTCCCAGTTGAAATGGTAAGCGCTTTGAAACATTTTGTAGAGATATGTCAATTGGTTGGGGTCGTTCGAGTTTGTGAGTTCCCAATCAAAGCTGCAAAGAGGTTTGATGATGCTCGAGATATATAGTTGGTTCTGCTTTTCTTACCGATTTAAGTGCTTGGGTGAGGATATATTGCCATTGATTGCAAATTGTGGTCTCATTCTTGCTTGTAGTAGGTTGATGAACGTTTCGCGGAGAATTTCCGTATGAGCAGTCTAAATGAGTTTAAAGTTAAAAAGCATGTTGGGCAACACGAACCAATGGGCACAAATTAACACTGGTAACATACGGGGCCCAGAAAATCGAAACTAAAAACGTATCCCTATTTTTTTTTAAATATTTAATGGCTATGGATTGAAAATATAAAATGCAGAGAAGTCACTATTGAAGTTGAAAATCAAAAACTTTAGAGTTTGATCTCTTTGCACCTGATTTGAATTTTACAAGTAAATCCCAAACAGTTGCGGCATTAGGATAGATTCCATCGCACCGAAGAAGGCAATTGAAGAGGCACTTTTAAGAAAGTCCAGACAGCAAACCAACGAAATTAGACAATGAAACACGTTTCTTGTGATATTTGATTCGATAATTACTGGAATTTCTCGCCGGTTCGATGCAATGAAAAATTTACCTTTTTGTGGCAATTTTTAACAATAGAGGAAACTGAGATTCGAAATGCAGCAACAAGTTTCGTCGAAAAATACAATTCCAGGTATCTGAAGCCTATTTGATGAAACAAATCTACGAAGTCAACTTTGAAGCAGTCCTCTAACTATTGAGTTTCCAAATTGTAGGTTGTGTTGCTGCCCAGAAAATTGGAAGAGTTCATATATAATATATATATGTATTATCTTAATATTATAAAAGAGAAAATTTAGTTTAAATTAAAACAACGCCAAAAACCGTTACAAAACTTATTTTATGAAGGAAAATGTTTCACTCCTGAAAATAGTTTTAAAATAAAGATAAATTGACATTTATTTATGACAAAAAAATTGTGATTTTCATTCCATACAGGGCACTCAAAACCACCAAAGTTAAAACTCGTTGCCACCCCTTAAAAATAAAAAAATTACATTTAAATTATTCAATGATATTCGCATAATCATTAAGCACAGTGGCATAGTGGTGAGTGTGTAGGACTGATAATCGAGAGGTCCCGGCTTCGATTCCCGAAAATATCCGAAGTCCATCTTAAGGTTTTTTTCCCACCTCTCGCAAACATCCGACAAGCATCCGAGAGTATAGCAACTGTCATGAAAGAGTTTCTCAATTAGCCGTATGGGTTCGGCTGTAGATTCCATTCGTCCCAAAAATGCAAAACTCACACAAAAACGGACCTATTACGCTAACTGTTTATTTTTTATTTATTTTATTTATTAATAATTCTTATAGTCGTATATATGAAGCTTTTGAATTCCCTTACCAAACGTTCACGAGCCTGGCATTTTTCCGTCCCGGGCCCGAGTTTTCAATCGACGGTAATTCGAATAAGCGCAAGAAGATTTAGTAACTTCCTAAGTGAACAATATGCAAATAAGCAGAGGTGCATTCTGCAAGCTGACAGGGGAAAAACATTAGTAACGACTTCTGTACTGTATGGAGTTGAAATGTTGGAACAACAACTTGCAACTAGCTGTACCCATCCGGCCTTGGCCGTGCCTTTCGTATTAAGTCCCGCCAATATTTAAAAATGCTTTATTTGGGCAATGTACATATCAATCATTTTTATTTTACAACTTTAGCTCTGAGAAATAGATTTTTTATTTTTTTTTGAATAGGAGATCCAACGCCCCTTTTTTGTTAAAGGGTAAATCTGTCATAAATGTCCAGATATAGTATTTTAAATAATTTGTATGTGGGAAGTGCCACTTCCCTTTTTTCTATCCCGCTTATTTTTTGCAAACTGTTCTGTTTAGCCAGTGCACATCAAAGTTCTACATTTCTACAACATTAGCTCCCATATGTATCGAGGAATAGCTTTTTGAATGTTTTTTTTTTTTTTTGCGCAGAAAGTGGCACATCCCTTTATCTGAATTTGAATAAACTTCATCTCTCTTGGGTCATTACTGAAGAATGCGCCTGCAAATTAAAGCTCAATCGGTTTCGGAGTCCAGGGGTCAGATTCTGTAAGGCGAAACGTTTTTAATGTTAATGTTAATTCATTTCTTCGTACACACAAAAAAATTTGAACGTTTCGCCGTACATAATGTCGACTCAGATCTTACGTATCTCTTTATGAAGATGAGTGAATACTACGATAGCTTACTGCATGCAGACTGCACAACATGCTGCAACAAACCACACCCATTCACAAAATTTCATTGAAATCGATTAACAGCACCACCTATCAGGTCCAAACCTTTCCTATCTGCCAAGCCGGAACCAACAATAACCATCCACAAAATTTCAGTATAATCGGTTGAGAGGTTTTGAAGATTAGCGTACGTATCGAAACGCCATTTTTATATCTACCTAGGTATATGTTAAGATTACGTCACTTCCGTTCCCGGCGACTGCGAACAATTACACAACACGCAAAAATCCTATGGCAACAATAGCCACTGCCGCATGAGTAGGGATGGAACATTTTTTTGTGCAGATTTAATGAAATACAGATCATAACAGCGCAAAACTCTCGTTGAAATCCGTTCATTGGCTGCCGAGTTTAGCGGCAACGACTGTTATTGGGACTTTGCCTATGTTTGGATAACTAATCGTCGGCCAAACAAATAAAAGTTGGTACAAGAATTCGCACTTAATTATGGAATTATAAGAGTTCTTTTTTGTTACCTAAACATATCTGAACATGGCGAGGCATCGTATCTCCACGGGAATCATTTATTTTACTGGAAAACTTTAGCCCGGATTTACAGTCAAGCCCACAAATTCAAATACAACATTTCGAAGTTACCGACAAATAAAAAACCGGTCGGGTAAAAAGAGGGAGACGTAATACAAAAAAATACAAAGTTCCCATTCTGGTTCTTCCTTTTTTTAAATAAAATGTCGCCATTTTCGTTCGCCTAGTGGTTTGAAGGTTAATGACCAAACTGATTTTGTCAGCTTAATTCGATCAACTCGAAAGTGGTACGTAATGCCAAATAGTTAATTACCTGGTGTTCCTTTTCTTGTGCAGAACGCTTGTAGGTAAGAGCATCTGCCAAAAGCGAAGCCATTCTTGATACCTGGAGAGTGTCGGCTTCGAAAAATTCACAATGCCTTGTCTCGTCTGTGCTGGTACTCCCAAAGACCATAATTCCCAAAAATGTACTTCCAAATAAAACGGGATAAAAGAGCATATGTCGAAGTGGATTATCGGAATCCTGCTTGAACTCCTTATCGAGCTGTTCACAGTCGTTTTCCACATTAACAGTCAAAGGCTCTTTCCCTTCACAGACTTGATAGCAAAATGATTCACGTTTGCGAAATCTACAATGAATGCAAAGTAATATAGCTCAATACCAATTAACAAGAACAAAATACCGACTTAAGTTTCGTAGCCGTTTTCAGTAGGACTTCCCCCACTTCTTCGGAAAAATCCCAACATTTTGTCGCAGCATCAAAATCATAGAAATACACCTTATCCGCCATTATGTGCTGCTTGCAGTGTTTCTACATTCGGAGTAAAATGGCTTAATCGAGGTATTTACTAGCCCATGGCAGATTCTACCATATATCGACTAAGGAAGCTCTCATATGTAGAACCTTCGTTGGCATACTCCAGAAAATATCCCATCGACGTATTCCAAACATTTGTTATTTTCACTTCTTCGTTAAATTTTAAACGCTGCGAAAGCCAAATCGCAAACCATTTTGAAAATTCCAGAACGTATCTAACGGATTCCTGTGTAGCACAGTGTCGTAGGATAAACGTGTAGTTGTAAAATTTATCATTGTAAAGCATGCCTGAGAAAGAGCTGATCCATCGGTTGTGAAAAGTTCCAAAACCACCAAAACCTCTTGGTCAAAGTTAACTATAGGAGCGCATATTGTACTGTTTGTGTTTGCGCACAAAATTATCTCCGGATTCGTGTCATGAAGACTGATTGCACGCTTGACGTAAATTATTTGTTTACGATTAGCAGCCAGGGCTGCAAGGTGACTTTGACTAGCTAATAAAATGATAATCAGTTAAGACGATTGGACGATAGTTTTTAGATTACCAAGTGAAAGATTACAACTCTCGAAAGTGGCAACATCTGTTTGTTTTTCCGCTATGAGGTTACGCTTTTGGTCAATCCAATACAGACTAAGACCTGGAAAAAGAAACATTGAAATTCGGTAAAGAGATGAGCTGAATGAAAAGAAAAGTAGAAGCTAATAAAGGGTATTTCAGTAAGGACTTGACAACTTCTTTTTTAAATAAAATGCAAACTACTTGAAATATCTATAAAAAAATGTATTGGCTTGAATTACTATCAAAGCATTTATGAATTGAATTCGACTTCGTTCATATGTTCACCATGGGATCGTATGCAGCGGTCGACACGTTGAACCCAATTTTCGATAACTCGGCAGCACATTTCAACCGAAATGACCTCTATTTCTCGTTTAATATTGGCTCTGAGCTCTTCTAACCTCGCCGGCTCGTTGGCATAGACCAATGATGAGGGGTCCGTTCCTCGAGATAACATGTTCACCGAACTGAGACTTCAATAGCTCGATTGTTACACCCACTGTGTGGCTTGTCTTTTTGGAACCACATATCACTGATGTCCAATTCATGCAATTGCTCAAAGAAATAACGTTCCAACAAGTCTCTGTAGCGAATACCATTTACCGTAACGTGACGGTCGACGAAAAAAAACGGCCCAATGACGCCACCGGCATGAAAACCGCACCAAACAGTGACTTTTTGCGGATGAAGTGCTGTTTCATGAAGTACAGGTTCTCACCTGTCCAGTAACGCATATTTTGCTTTTTGGCCAAGCCGTTCGACCAAAAATGCGCTTCATCGCTGAAGATGAAAATTGGCGTTAACGCTCTTGAAGTTGCGACCACCGACTCCGAATTTGGGTATTAAATTTTAATTATTAGTGAACGATGTCCCTTCGTGTACTTCACAATGATGAAAATGTTGATTTTACTGAATATTTTGACATCGACAGTTCGGTAATTGGTTTAAGGGTGCGTTTACACTGAAAGTTTTAAGTTGTCAAGTCGCTAATGAAAGGCCCTTCAGTTTGTTTTTTAATAATGAGGTTATCATGAACACACATATCGCGATTGTAGTCTCTCGGTTTCGGTGATGCAAGTCCCGTTCAAGGATAATGGCGGTGGATTCAGCTTTCGCATTAGAGAAAGCATTGTATTTTTCTTACTAAGGTGGCGCTACAGTCCGAGGTGGACCTGAACCTGGGCATTGTATTTTAGAAGCATTTTATTTCACACAAGGTCGGAATTTAATAAGCTTATCATACGCTGCCGTTGCAGTTCTACAGCCGAAGAGCAGGCACGCGAGTCCTGGAATGAGTATAAAAAGTTATGGGTACTGTCATCAGCGAAAGAGTGAATTGTACTAGAAGTTGTAGAGAGAAAGTCATTGGTGAAAATGATAAAGTGATTTGGAGACAGCCTTGTCGAATAACAGCATTTATATGGAGAGATTCAGACTTGAAACAGTGCAAAACTACCGACTATTTATTAGCGTTTCCATGATCTAGAAAGAATAGATGTAATTGGTGTGAGGAAAAGATTCGCCCTTTGGCTGGGGACGGCTGAGCAAATTCCAACGCAATGGTTTTGCCAGCGTGAAGGAACACGTCTTCAAAACGATTGCTGGGGAGATACATTCTGGACCAGCGGATTTATTTATGTTATGATCATAAAGTACCCTTGCGGCTGTACGAGAGCGAAAATGGATTTATCATTGTAAATTCGACTGTCTCAAATACGGGTGAAACAGAGCGCAATCAGGGAGCATCGAGCTATGCACTAAGGAGCAGACAGCAGGAGTGTCGGGGCGGAATCAGAAATAAATCGAATAGGATGCCCGCAACTCCAGAATAACTCTTTCTTTTATCTGATGTCTCCACACAAAAATCTTGTAGGTCATTAATATCATGGTGTCATAAGAGTGTTAGGAGGCAGTGGCAATTGCACAGTACTGAACTGGGAAGAGTTTGCTAGGGAGCGTGAACAACTAAATCCTGGAAGACTGCTGCGCCAATTACAATGACAAACGTCAGAAACGATATTATGACTTTATGGGAACAAGCTAAAATTCTGTCTTCAAATAACGTCCCTCGAAGGAAACCGGCAAATTTCTTGATGCGAACCACTTCTTTACTATTTCTATTATTTCTTCAAGTACACACATCTTCAAATGAAGATCTAAGTTCCAATTGATATCACAGCGTTTGTGACAAAATTTTTGGCTAAAAATCAATCTTGCAGAAGCCGATGAACGTGTTTCCCATTCAAACTATTGTAGGAAACAGCAATAGATCAAAAATAATATAGAAAACGACTCACCATTGGCATGCGTCAATTTTTGCAAATCTTGAATATTTTCATAAGCTTCGTTCCTCCAATGCTGACCCCTAAAACGATTGGTAACAGTCCAACGGCAATTTTTAAAATGATATTCAATACAAACATATTCACGAATCCTTTTCTTGTTCTTTTTATTTACTTACAAATAAAAATGAAATTGTTTTTACAAATTCTAAAAAGGCATGCTATAACCTAAATTCTTAAGTACCTATTCTAATAACAATTCTAATACCGCTCATCTATTATACTTTGGATATGTGTGATTTGGGAAAGTTCACGCCGCTTAACTGCGAGTACATATAAAACAGGACAGTCAAGGGATGCACAGTCGATGAAATTGGGACGACCACAACAAGCTTGGCATACCTTTAATAAAAAGTTCACTGTACAAGTAATATTCCAATTGCTACTCAAGATACTTATTTACCATCGTCGTGAGGTGAAATCCTCGTTGAAGTTTAGACATTTTCTCCTCCAAAGTGACTACGCTCTTTGTGGCATCCACTGAACAGAATGTACAAATTCCCTGTTTGGTTTGTCGTCCGCAGTCTATGATGCAATTCGTCGAAGAGAAATACTGTGATATGGTGCTCTTCTTTGTTGCATTTGTAGAAATTATTTCATTCGCTGTTGATAACGCAGGGGTGAAGAGAATTTTTCGGGGTAGATTTGTAAACCTGTTAAGCAAGTAAGGCGCCGTTTAGTTCCTTTTTTTGATGCAACACCAATTGTTGCTTACCACTCATTGACATCTGCTCCAATCAGCAAAAGGCAACGATTGAGTGGCGGAATAATAGCCTTAGTTATGTAGTAGATGGAATTGACTTTGAGTCCTTCATCGGCTAAAACCTCATGAGGACTGCGTACTAATTTAATTAGCGGCAGACCGGGAGGACCATTTGTAACGATAAATGGCACACGCTCTCCACGGCGTGGTATTTTACGGGGATCAATTTGCATCCATTTCCTAAAATGTTTTTCAAATGTAATTTAACAATTAAACTGTTTTAACGAGGACTTACAAATATATCTATATCCCAAAATGTTGAAGTTTATTTTTTTATTACTTACTTCCCTTTACTTTTGAAGGCTCTACAGTGCAAGGTTTCAGGCAGCGAGTTTTACTGCCAATGCCTTTAGATGAGCACGCATGTTGGGTCTCAACTACGACGTTATGTCATTTTTCTTTTACGTACTATGAGAAAGCGAATTTATGCCAGGGCCACGAAAATATTTTCTGGTTTACTCAATTAAATGCGTATAGTTGGCAAAACTTGTATGTGCTAAATTCACTAGATGACGGATTTATCTGCGGACACTGCTTTAGCAGGGCGTTTTAGATAAAAGTCAGTTAATCCGAACAGAATCGTTTTCTTTAAACGCTTGGAGGGCGTATATAAAGACTTGTTGCGAAAAACCCAAGGGGCATAAAATATAAAAGACTCCCTAGAGCTTACCTCGTTAGTTCCAAGGCAGGTACACACGCTGTCGGTTTATAACCGTTTAATCCACGGAACTCCTTGGCGAATATCAAGTCTTGAATATTCGCCTTGCCCGATAGTAACTTTGTGAATTGACGACAAACATAACTCTTTACGCGGCTTACATCAGCGGATTCAAAGAGAATTCTGAGACACTTTTCCAGCATTTTTGCAGCTGCCGGACACCCATCTCTTCGAACAGTTTCAATACCTTTAGCCTCGAAGACTGGCTGTTCTTGGTCTGCAGTTTCGTACATATAGCCAACGTACCGTTTTTTTGTCTGCAAGTGTAACCACGTATAAAATGCACCATTCCATAGCAACAGCGTGAATTTACCTGCAAAATGCACGGCTGGTAGACTTTCTCCAACTTCAGTTTCACTGGCTGTGGATTGTCCTGCGTCACCAGTTCAGCAATTTCGGCGCCAATTTTGAAAGCCTCCGCTCTGCTTCTACCCGGCACAAGTACAAATAGCGAATCCGTATCGCCATAGACAACTTTTACATTCCACTGTTCATTAGCCTCTACCAGTTTGATAGCACGTTCGAGTGTCTCTCGCCCTTTTGCCACCACACTGTCCCCCACCTCCACGCATGGCATCCGGCCACTAAAATTAGCTGCAGTATAGCCGTATGTCACGTTTGCAATCAGCTTGAGGCCCAATTGACGAGAGTGTAGTATTCTCTGAAGAGCCGTACTACTTTTGTGCAGTTTCATAGATTGTTTCACCATCTGGCGGGTGTCAAGAACTTCGCTTAACATGCGCGGCAGAATGCCCTCACGGACTTCTCGTTTTACAAACACCGCGCCACATGGGGACACTGTGACTAGGTCGTTGTCTAGAAGTTTTCTTAGCAGTGTGGGTGATACCCGAAGCTGCGAAGAACCGAATTCGAACGGTACAGATCTGTTTAGGACGCAATTAAGATCATGACTGTTTTGCAAGCAAGAATTAAGTTTTACTCACTGTCCCAAATGTTCTACTCTGCCTAGGCATGTGGAGAAACAGTAGTTGTACGCCATAATCATGCTGGGATAGAGACTTTGAAAGTCCAGTACAATCACCGGATCAGGATAGAATCGCGATTGTGGCTCTAGTATGAGCGGCAGGTACTCTGGAGCCCTCATATGGGCACGTTGTTGAACGCTAGGTGAAAGTGGGACCAAGTTCCTTGGCTTTGCAATTCTGCAACGCATACGTTCATTAGCCGAACACAGAAAACTTTCTCAAACCTACCGCAGCATCATGCTCTCCACTCGAAATTGGGATCCCCGTGAGAGAACCTCATAGAATTGAATACCTATTAGTTTTGCCATTTCACTGGTGCGCCCAATCAAGTCCAGCTGATCGAGTAGCTCGAGTGTTCCTTTTACTCGTTCTAGGTAGTATTCCAAGACAATCCATCTCGTTTGTGAAACTCGGAACCAGCTATTGAGGTCTCTATGCGTGTGCCGCGGACATCGCCGATGCAGTATGTGATACATAACATTTTCGAATGTATACGACGTAAGTGCGATTTCCGAGCGCATCAAGCGCCACACATCCAACAGAATACGCCCACAGAGTTTTGTCTACCAAAGTATACCGAGGCATTACAAAGCACATTACAACAACTACCAATTTACTCACCTCGACATCCAAATCAGTAAGCTGTTCCCGATCCTCGTCCACGAAATCGCGAACTTTTTGTGACGGAACTCTCGACAGCAACGGCGCAATATTGAAGTCAAGATATTTCGCTCGCTCCATAATATATCCCCAAGAGGACATTTCGATTTCGTATCCCACAAATATGTCCGGATCCCAGCGGGCACATAGATCCAAAAGTTTCACCAGTCCTTCCAACTCATTGGCAGCAGTACAAATTTCTACATCCGAATGAATGCCATTAAATTTGTCACTTGTTGCGCTATCGCCGTCGGCAACAATAATAAAGCCCGACGTTTTCGAAACACTATCTGTGCAAGTGGAGGGAACGCTATTTTCAATCGCATAAAAAATGCACATAATAGCATCGAACTGAGGGTTGGGCAGGAGATCTTCTCGTGTCGAGGTGAAAAGTTCCAGAGAAAGCGTTGTCAGGTAGTTGTGCTGCAATCGATTCACAGTTGAAGGTGGGAATAGACTTTTGTCTTAACTACTCACCTCGATATCGGACTTCGCTTGCTGGAGATTCTCTAAATTTACTTTGAATCCAAACGTGTTGCTCAACGTCGCGATGCTCAGTCCAAAACTGGCATCAAACGAGCCCTGCGAACTGTGAAGATTCTGCACAAATGATGATTTTTCAAGTTCGGCCAGTACCTGGTGTAAGGAAAGAGAAAGAGAAAGAATAAGACTTACTCGGCTGAAGGGTGGGACAGAATTAGCAAAAGGGAAATCCCAACTCGAATCAGTGCGAAACACTGCAGTGCTCAGTTTTAGTGTACTCATGAGTAAATGATTTGTACTTAACAGTTTTGTCAGTATTGCCGAGAACCTTCTTAAGTTAAAAATAAAAAAAAATCGGAAGTAAAACGCTGTGGCAGCGTAACATGTGTACAAACGGAAACCCGCAATATAGTGCTTATTGAGGCGTGTTTACTTACCGCTTCATCGGTTATTGTTTCATTGGACTGCAAGCTGTCCCGACTGGCCCTAATGCCATCTACGCTTTCCGGGTTAGTTCGCAAGGGATTTCCTGTTAAACCAGAGTTAACTGTTGGCAGCACCTCCTCTCCACTGCATTTGTCCAAAGCATTTGATAGGCAGATGTCTTTGAGTTTCTGAGATAGAGATACTTTGGCGCGAAGCGGTCTCCGGCCTCTTAAAGAATTTGATATCGATTCACTCCTCCCAGACGTTGGCGGAGTACAGCTATATGAATCTGTTATTTTGTTATGTTGTAAAGTAACCATCGGAGTCAAAGGCGTTAGAGTCAAACTTCGCATAGAACAATCCATGTCGTCAGCACTCCCACCTGACTCGTTTTCCATCAGCATTACAACTTTTTGGCGGCGTATTTTGATTGGACTGTCATCTTCGAGTATGGTGTTCTTTTCACCTTTCTCCTTGAGCAGTTCTCTAGCTTTCAACCACACCTTGGCTTCGTGTTTGCTGGGGGGTAGCTTAGATGGTGCAATTAAAACCGGCTTCTCAGTGGACAAATACTCTCTAATCTGGTCATCACTTCGAAGGCCAACGCCTAAACTTTGCATCACCTTTTTTCGGCGCTCAGAGAATCCCTCCAGGCCGGATATTGTACTCTGGAATTCTTCTATATCGTTGAGCGATTTACCCGGAATGCAGAGAACTGTATGTCCCACCTCCTTTCTGTGTGTCACATCGGCGTAGTTGCTGTAGAAGGGTTTTTGATGAACCATATCGGGAATGTCGTACAACTTACAATTTCGGTCGACTTCTTGGTAGGTTTCGGGCTGGAGATGTGGTGTGATTATGACAACTTTGTCCGCAACTGGTGAATGCAACGATTGATTGCACTTCACAAGCTGAGCCGGGCTGGGAGCTGATATTTCACTGAACACCGGACTGTCTTCAAAGAAGGACTTTTCATAGAAACTGTACACGGCAGGGTCATCGTCAGTGCCAGACTCAGACTTGTGTTTAGCTTGTTCTGGGGTACGTGGGGTACTGATGTGTCCCACCCAAAACCGATCGAGATGCGATGGACCAGCGACGGGTACTAGTTCGTACTCATTGTTGACAATGACCGAATATGGTTTCGGTGTTGTTGGGCTTTCGGGAAATTGTTTTTCGATTACATTTATGTTTTCTTTCTTCAGGCGAATTTTCAACTTTTTTGTTTGATTAGGCGAAGATCTCGTAGAATTGTCACCGCTTGACGGCTCTGTCCCGGATTTGTTGACATTTGGTTTCTTCAGTCGAATTTTCAACGGTTTTGTTTGATTAGGCGAAGAATTCGTAGAGTTATCGCCACTTAATTGCTCTGCCCCGGATTTTTTAACATTCGGTTTCTCTTTTAGGTGGATTTGGGAATCCTCAAGTTTTGGAGAGGATTTCTGCCATTCTCTGACAGGCTTTGTATCTGCAGTTAGTTCAATTTTCTTGCCCAGTATAGATTTCAACGAGGCGAGAGGACAAACATCTTCCGAGCAATCGCTGCTTGACACTTCACCCTTGAACCGTTTTATATTGTGTTTCGCCTTTCTTTCCTTGATCTTTCTATGCGAACTAAGAGATAGTCGAGATTTTCTCCTCACATTTGTCGTCTCTTTTAATGAAAAGTTTATGGATTGGCCGTTTGCATGGACTTCCATCGAGTTGAGAGCTTTTATTCGTGAACATTTCTTTAGTATTACTCTGGGACTGATTTTGGTATCCTTGCCAATAGACATGTTGTTTCCTGCTGATGAATTAATTTCTTTATTTGTCTCCTTAGGCGATTGCGCTGGCTCGGTCTCAGGTGCGTTGGTCTTAGGCAATTCGGGTGCACTGAGTTCAGCCTGATAACGAGCTTTACTTTTCGATTTCGATTCCAAATGCTGCATTGAACGTTTTTGACTTCTTTCACACGCACTAGGACTTGGTGACTTGTATTGCGGTGAGTACTGAATTCTATTTGAGTCTTTAGGCGGAGTCGATGACTCCAATTCCATCGGATGTTTCATAATTAAGACCCTGGGACTAATTACACAAAGTTTGCTATCTGTGGCTTTATGTCGGGGTGAGAACTCATACATTAATTGACGAACTCCACGTGCGACTTCAGGCGACTTTAGTATTTCTAATTCTTGCAAGTGTTTTTTGGTCAAAACTCGAGGACTGATTTTAGTCTCACGCTGACAAACTGGATGTCTTACACTAGACGACATCGGTACCGAAAGTACTTTTGAATTATTATTTTCATTCGCTAAACACGACGACTTTTCAATTCCATTCGTTTCTGAGATCATTTTTTTTGAAACTAATTCAATTGGATATTTCCGAAGTAGTACTCTGGGACTGACCTTAGCCTTAGGCGGACTGCGTTCGTTCGATGTGATCGTATTTGTTGCACGTAACTCTTGCTGTGTAGGAGCTAGAGCTGTCGAGAGCCGCAGACTATTTGCATCGGATTCAGGCACTCCCATCGCATTGTAAACTTTAAGTCGCTTTTCATGCTTTCTTCGAGGAGACCGGAAGTTGCAAGTTATGTGGGTTTTGTCCAAGTCAATTGTTTTTCTTCGCTTATGGGTGCAACTAGAATTGAAATAATAAAGTGCTGTCATAAACAGGTTTTTTAGGACGCATACAAAAAAATGTTACGTATACGCCACCGAAAATAAAATTTGGAATGTTAACCCACAAACCCTCTATCAAGAACAGCATAGGGCATGCAGAATGATAGAATATACAAGCAATCGGACTAGTTATCAGTTTTGTACTAGCCAGAGGCAGCCGCGAACGAGTACATATTTTTTGGGAGGGAGATTGGATGTGAAAGCAAGAGGCACTGCAGCAAAAGCGAACGGTGCGAGCAGTAGATGCCGCGAGATGCCAATCCAGGAATAAATCCGAAACTATAAATCGCGAACCGATGCCCCCAAAGACGAAGAAGGAATACCACCAGTCGGTGCTAAATATTCAAACCAATTCTGTTAAATGGCGATGAAAGTTAAGATTCCTTTGTCAGCCAAGAATGTAATCAAGGCGATTAATACTTAGTGATGGCGGAAATATTTGAAATTCAATCCAACACAGCTGTGGAAACAGTAGTCAACCACAAACACAAACAGCCCTGAAGCGCCATCCAAAATAAAGCGAACCTGTCTCACTAGTACAGCTTACTTTGATAGTCGCGTGTTTTCAGCTTCCAATTCCACATTGGTTGAGATGCTTTTTCTTCTCAGCTCCGTGAGTGCTAATTTCTTGCGCAGGCAAAACCGTTTCCTAGAAAAACCACAAAATAAATATAAGCTTTGGTCCATGCACAATAGAATAAAACCAACTACCAACCTTTCATGCTGTGCATTCATTGCATAAGCCCCTTCAGATGACACCGAGATTGCTTCATCGTCATCGACATCAACAGTAGACAATGTTTCCGCTTGTTTAGTTGCGTTCAATTGGCTCTCTGGAAGAAACTATTAATTTGCATACGAGTTGAATATGTCACTAAAAACAAGGAGTGTACTTTTAAGCGAACGAGATTGTATAATCAGCGGCAGGGGAGCATATTTTTTAGCTACGCTTTTTGGAGTTCTGGGTGATCGAGTTATGGCCGCTCTATTTGGTGTTGTTGGTGTAGTTGGTTGTCTCCGAAGTGTGCCCTTTCTTGGAGTGCGCAATACATCATCGGCTCCATCGTATTGTGCTACAATTGGAATATTATCACTTGGTTGCCTAACACGAAATAAAAATGTGTAACATCACAAAAAAGCCTATGAAACAGCTTAACTTACGACGGTTGGGTAAGCTTTAACAGCAGCTCATCCATATCGTCCATGGCCATTGAAAAATCATTCAGACATTCATTGTCAGAGTCATGATCCCGTAAATCAATAGCACAACCTTCAGCACCAGATGCATCAGTTTCAAATACTTTCGGCGAGCTGTTATCTTAAATGGAATGTATTAATAAACAAATGATTGTGACCGTTTGGATATGCCTACTGTCGAAATTCTGCGAAAGAGGAGCCAGAGTGCTGTCCAAGTCGATATCATGTTGGTCTTCTCCATATTCTAGCTGTCGCATAACCTCTAAAAGTTGCATATCTTCTTCGCGTACTTTAAAGTGTTTATTTAATAGAGTTGCGTGACTTACGAAATACTTGTTAGCACTTACAACTTTTATTTATATCATTAGACTGCGTGAGACTAAGAACCAATTCCTCGTCAACAATCGTATCATCCAAGAACACATCATCTGACTCAGGAACAGAAGGCGTTTCTGATAATTTTATTGACGTGTGAAAAATACTTCTGCTTGAGAGATGATCTGCAATGAATGATGCGTTTGTCAATCGATCATCTTGGCTGCATTCTTCGGGGTAGACAGCATTCGCTATTAATTTCTTTAGATTAAACGTTCTTTTCTATAAAGATAGCAATGACACCAAATAAATTGATCTGCAAGAACACGCAACCTTGTAAATGTCGAGGTGTGGCAATCTTCTATTCTTTGCCTTATTTACGAATATTTACTGAACCTTAATGTGAAGAGACTGGCCATCGCCAATTATTGAAAACGAAAAATGTTAAATGCAGATTTTACGTTCCCAATCATTGGCTACGGCTTAAAGAAAAATCTTTAAATAAACGCACTTTTTCTTGAATACTGACTTCGGCAGGTGCTATGCTGCTTTGAAGGGTCACATTCATAGTTTGATCTAGTGATGTTTCCAATTGCAGTAGCTTATTAACCAATCCACTGCGATAAAAGTCGTCACTATCAGTTGGCTTTACATTGGGACGTTCTTGTGATACAGGTATTTCCAGAGGTGGAACCTTTCAAATACACATTTCCATATTAATAGTTGAAAAATGTAACAAATACAATACTTCGTCACGCTCGTGGCTCAGTTTCTCTCGGCGAACTCGCTCATCCTGCCAAATTGACTCTACACCGGGATTTGAATGTGTTCCAGTTTTTGTAATCAGCTGAAAACGATTCAATATAAAGCCAGAACCAATATCCAGCTCCAGTGCAGAAGTCGACTGCTTTTCAGCGACATTACAATCTAAAATTTGTTCCTCTTTAGTTGAGTATGGTACAACTGAAACGAACTCAATGTTAGTAATCAAAATGTTTCCATTTTTCAGGCAACAAACCATCGTCGTCGTTCTTTCGGCGAAATTTCAGAACTTCTTTTGGTACATGAAGAAAGCTCATACCATACAAGTTGTAATCAATGAAGAACTGCAAGATGTAAGGCACATGCGACTCATGTGGTTGAAATATTTTACCCATGATGGCTCCATTCTGTAATAAATTGGCGATTCGTCTAACAAATCGTGGATTTAGCATGTATATCTTAAGGTACTGATGTTCTCTTTGGTGGTAACCGTAAAAGGGTCTGCAAACAACAATGTTAAACCGATTTTGTATATTTTAATTAAACAACAACTTACATTCCCTTGACTAGCTGAATTTGAAAGACATGCTGACTGCCAGAACTGCCCTGTCCCAGTGAGATATTTATGGCTTTATCAATACTTGAGGCAATCAAGTAAACCGCCTTGTCAAGCGTGTCAAAATCTTTCTTATCATACGGTATATATAAGTATGGAAAGATGCCATGCACATGCATACAAGTCTTTTGCCCTTCGGTATTTGAACCAAATATCCGAATGATTGGAACCTGTTATTAAAAAGAAATTTTACACTCTGAATTGGATTATGAACTACTGAAAGATTATAAATTCTGAATGCCTTTTTTATCTCTTTGGCACGAAGCTCTGAAAAACAAGGATCCAGCCCTGGTTTCGGTTTCTCCATATAGAAATCGACTGTGACTATCCGCAGAGAGAATATTCCTTCCACACCACACATGGTGAAATAAGTTGTACCCTAGCACGTAAAATTACACTTGCACTAAAAGTGCGCCAATCAGGAGCAAAGCAGATTCTATTACTGTACAATATCTGTTGTCTTTAAATAACGTGTAAAGCTTATTTATTTAAGGCATAAAATATATTTATTTACATTTGCTAATAATAAAAGAAAACTTTGTTTAGATGTTTTAAAGTAAAATGCGCGGTGACGGATATGTCAATTTAAAAAAAAAAGCAATTGCGGTTTCCTAACAAGTGACCTTTCTGAGATGTAAGCATATGAGCTGCCAATAAACGCCCGAACGCCAGGATTTTCACGATTTCCCTGGTGGTTTCGTAAGTTACGTTATCCGGAGTTTTTTTTTGGGGTTTTTATTTTGGTCCATGCAAAGATTAATGTCGTTTTCCATTGGGCAAAAAGAAACGTCCGGGAGAGTCCGGAAAAAATCACTTCTGAAACCGTTCCATTGGCACAAAAAATACTCTTGTGGTGATTCTGAGGAGAGAATTTCGCTTCTCGATTTGAAGTCAGAATCCACTCAAGAAGCACTCACACAAGTGTAATTTGTGTCAAGTCAACAAGTCAGCTGACGGCAACCGTAGATTATTTTTTGGCATTTCACCAATACTTTTGTGGATTCTTTCAGAAGCAGTTTTGTTGTTCCATTGGATTTCCGAATGAGTGGATCGACGGAGGTAGGAATTCTTAAAAAATGGTCCGTCATATCTCAGCCCAAAGTGAAGTAAAACAATCAATTCTCAACTCCCTAAAGTCAGTCTGATTGATATTTTATTTATTATCGCGTCAGTTTGGGAAATATCGGTTTTGCTAATTTTAGCAATTTTCGTGAAATTTCGCCCGATTCTGGAGTGAAAATCCGCGATTCCTGGCGTTTCGTGACTCAAGATTTTGCGGTGGATATATGATAAGCGGATTGTTTGGTTTGCTAGTAAACATACTGACAGTATGTTGGAAATTATGTGGTGCTTCAATTTGGGTCAATTTTTTGATTTGTGTAGTTCCGGATTATCGAACCAGGCACTCACTGAGCCACTGCATTTAAATCAAGTCTAGTCGTCTTTGGTCACTAGATTTGTCGGCAATAGCTTTTCTCTTAACACAAAAACTTGACTGGTCCTTAGCATCACCTTTACTACGAAAAACATACAATTGACATGTCAGCTAAGTGCTATGTCGAGAAATTCTTGACTTATTTTGTCATCCATTTCTTTATAAAAGTCAACGGGAAAATTCTTAAGTGTGCGTCTATTAGGTACACAACTAATAAACACCTCCAAAGTTTCATTGTTCTGCGACTAGCTACTTGGGCTCTGCGTTGATGAGGCAGTCAGCCTCAATACTTACCAAGAAGAAGTGCCAACCACAAAACCAAAACCCAAAATCTTTGAAATAAAATATAAATTAGATTTTTATTTTTGTTCTTTTTTTTATTGCTGTTGATTTAAAAATTAATGAATTGTATCAAGTTTAATGGTTTTCTTATTTGTTTTTTTTTTAATATTTGTTTCAAGTCGTAGATGAAAAATGAGGATGACATTTTAGACAATATGGCGTTTTGTTTTCATCATCTTGTTTCTAGCTTTATCATCATTCAATTGTTTTCTTTCAAGGATTCTTTTGTCCCTTTTGCTATATTAGTTCAATTTTATTTGAAGTGATAATTTAATTAATATTTTATAAAATATAATGTCCGTGCTGATAGAGAAAGATCCATTATTAGTGCATGTTTCAATGTTTGTCCAAATATGTCATGTTTGTATGCATTCATTTAAATTTATTACTTTTTTCCTATAATCATTCATAAATTTTAATTTAACTATATATTTTGTTAGCATTTAAATTTGTTTTCTTAAGTTTCATAAATTTGTTAGTACATAATTTGTTTTATATTATATTTTTTTCTTTTTTTATCATTTAAACAATAAAGTTAATAATAAATTAGTTGAAACGAATAAATGATAAATGTTTTTATCTTTTAATGAGACACCTCAGAACGTATTTTATTTTTTGTTATAATTATTAATGCTTATTGCAAAAAGATTGTTTAAATTTGTTATTCTGTTGGTTTAAAATAATATATATCTGTTTCTTATATATAATATATATGTATCTTTAAGTATATAAATGCTTTCATATACATTTTATAATTATCATCATTTATGTATATATATAAAAGGTGTTTACATACAAAAACATTATAAAAAAGTGAAATTTGCAAATAAAATTTGTTTTCATTTTCAAGTACAACGCTAAATAGTATATTATTAGAAAATATGTTTTTTATTTCAAATGTATTTATATATGTATGTATTTTATTTAGTTTTGTTAAGTTTGGCATAGTGTTAAGAAATTTGCTGGTCTGCAAAGACAATCAATTAATTTACAATACAACATCTCTTGTCATTGGATTATTAATATTAAATTTATCGAAATTGTAGAGACATAAAATGAGATGTATTTTGCAATACGGTAAATAAAATGCGAATTCGGATAAAATCATTAATGTATTTTGAAAATAATAATCTATGAATGCAGTTAGTTCCGTATGTTCAGATTTTAAGGATTCAAAATGTTGTTCGATCTACGACGATAGTAAAAATGCTAGGTATATTGTTTTACTCATAATTTATTTAAATTAACTTTCCGATATTTTAAACGTACACTGGATGTAATTATTTAATATTTATATTTTAATTTGAAATATACTTAAAAAAAAGAGTTGCTTATGAATAATGTACACGAATGATGAAGAGAAAATAAAGCACTATATTCACACGTTGATGAATATTAAAGCTATAAAGTATAAATATTGTTAATATTTATGAATACATAGATTTGGGAGTACGATAGGGAAACAGGGCTAAAATTGAAAAATTAAATAAAACTAATTTAACCAATGTGTTAAAACTATTTAAGTTATTTTCGTGTTCAAACAAAGGCAAAAATGATAGTTGTATTCATGAGACTTAAGTATTCGAATCTTGTATAAATTTGGTAGCGCACCAGACACAAATATTATTTAGGAGGAGAAAAGCACGCTTAAACTTACTGCTCTTAGTTCCGACCGAAGCATGAAATGTGAACTCCGTCTTTATCCAAAGATCGACCGCCACTACTTAATAATCGGTATTACAACTGCAGATGCAGAAATTAGAACAACAAAGTGTGCCAACATTTTTAGGCAGCATTAAGGAGCATAACACACTATGCAGTATGCATGTCTCTTGAAAAATTTTAGTTTATGTTGGGGCGCATTCGAAAGCTCTTCATTAAATAACGTCAGACACTTCCGAACGAACGAACGAGCTCTATGTTCACGCAATTAAGTTTACCTTACATACGTAACAAAAACAAGTTCCGTCACACTCGTTTGCGAATAACGCGATTCTGACCCCGCCCTTAAGATCGTAACTTAGCATTGAGTTGCTGGGTAGTTTAAGGGTATAGAAATCTGTAAAGTATGCGCATTTTCTTTCACGGAAATGTGAAATTTGTTATTGGTTGAGTGAATACTCAATAATGACGAGTGTTTTTTCTTCTTCATTGTTGCGACAAAGAGAAGACTCCAATCAAAGGTGTTTTTGAGGTTGATCTAAAATCACCCCTGTTGAGGAAGTTCGCGTATTTTGTTAGCCGCTAAACATGCTGCATGTTTGTAGGTCACCACAATACAAAACATACTCAATAGTTGACGCTACGGATCGGTATAGGACGCTAGGTTTAGCTTTCCACGAACACTCGTTTCCGAGTGTTTTTATTTTTATGCAAACCGTTCAACTTGAACTACATATCCCCCATTTGCTGTGTAATAAAACAGTGTCAGTGACATTTCCACCCATTTATTTAAACAGAATTCTTCTTATGTAAAAGAAAAAAATTGAATATGGCAACACTTAACAATAAAAAATAATATATCTAAATTACAAAAAATAAAAATACACACACCTGATTGCTTCTAAAGGAACACATGCACAGCACATCCACTAATACATTGAAGACGTGCAAAGGACAGCCAGTATTTTCATTCAGACCTATGAGGACGCAAACAAACTAAGCAAAAGAAAAACGAACTCAACTGAAATGACACACGAAAAAGAAAAAAATCTCTAATATCAGCAAATTCTTGTTTTTGTTTTCTGTATTTTCTGTTTGTTCTTGTTGAGATGAAATCATTTTAATCTTTACATTAAAAACCAAGTATACATAATGTAAATATATTTATTCTTTTTTCTCTATAACATTATTTTTGTTTTCATATATATGGCAAATAAAAAAAAACAGAAATAATAAAAATCTTATGACAGTAAAAAGGATTACAAAAAAAAATTCACATTGACTAGAGTTTACATACAAAATAATATTTTTTATTCTTTTTTTTATACAATTTACACAAAAATGCAAGAAATATACATTCATATAATCAATATGAGACATAAACAAAACAACTGATAAGGTTGGCAAATTTAAACAAAACAAAGAAAGGGGAGAACGCGACAGAATAGTAGGAGACGGAGATTAAGGTTGTTTTTTTAGGTTTAAGATATACATTTTGTTTTTTTGTTGTCAGTTAATTAGAGAATACACAAAAAGGCAATATTTCGTGTTAGTTTCTACACTACAATAATAATTAATTGTTTCCTTAATGTCATTCATCAGAAATGATCCTAATGTTGTTATTTTCATTCTTTTGCATTTTATTTTTATTTATTTTTTTTGTGTTCTTATGAATTTATTAATTTAAGTATTTAAATTTAATTATTAAGTTTGAAGTAGAAAAATGTTTACTCTTTTATTTTTATTATATTATTTAGTTTTGTGTGTTTTTTTTTAATTCGAAATGAGAAACAATGTTTTTTTTTTAAATATTATTAAAGATTACTTTTTAATGCTTTATTTGTTTTTGTTGTGTTAATTAGTAAAATGTCTTACTTATTAGTTAAATTTATTAATTATAAATGTTTTTTGTTTACTTTGTTCTTGTTTTTGCTTTCCTTTTTTTTTCAATTAGTATTTAAATTTTGTTTTCTCTTTATTTGAAAGGGCTATCAATAATATGCGAAGAGTTTAAAGAGACTGATTTTTTTCTGTATATGATCGCCATAGAAAATTATTTATTCAAATTCTTATAAGGTTTTGATTTGTTTTGTTTAGTGTTAGTTAATTTACGCCACATATAATAATCTAGAAAAAATGATCCATTAAAATTTATTTTGTTTAGTTTTCTTTTTATTCATTTAATGTATATATATATATAGAATTTGTTTTAAGTATATATTTCTCTATTCAAATAGAAGGAAAACACTTTGCAAGTTAATTATAAAAAAAAAAATAGAAGAAGAAGAAGAAGAAAAATTATAATAAACAGGAAAAGAAGAATTACAAAACTTGATCTAAACATACAAAAATATGATAATAATGATGTATAAAAAATAAAAATGTAAACATTGCATAAATTAACTTAAACATCAACAACCATTTTTTTGTGAATATCTGTATTTCCGACGACCGAACAAAATTCGTCGAATGATATTTTACCGTCCTCGTCTTTGTCGGCAAAACAAATAGTTTTATCTACAATTTGTTGTAATTGTGTATCCTTAAGATTATTTCCTACCATCATTTTAAGCACCTGTAAATTAAATCAATATTTTTATTAATAATGTTGTTTGCTCAACTTTTTTTTAAAGCGCCACCATATGGCAACGCATTAAAAGCCAACCAGCAATGTTAATAAAATAAACGACCTGTAATTAAGACACTCTAATCCTTTATAAATAGAACTGACAAGTGAACACGATGTTGCGTTATATTTTTGAAATAGTTTTACCAACGTACACGGGGTAATATTTATTTATTTGTCTGGTGACTCTGTGCATGGACACTAGTTGATTTTGTTTTTGAATATTTAATTTTTCTAGTCAAAAATTAGATTGTTTGATTCTATAAGCACGAGTATATTTCTTCGCTTGCATTTGATTTAAGAGCGGGCAAAGTTTGAATTCAAATCGGGCACAGAAAATATATCAACAAATATCCTGAAATTACGGTAACTGGTGTAGAAACGCTTTCGTTAGTTCTGGGGCTACGTGATAGGAATGGTATGCGCAAATACGAGCGTTGTTCTAGCCAGCATGACACTTTCAGACCGTGTGATCCTGTTCACCACAAATGACAAATAAATCTGGCAAACCGGCTCTAAAGCTGTTGAAGTTTGGCTACAGTCCTGGTCCCAAGGAAACATGAAAAGCCGCTGGGCCGATTCTACCACAAGTGCAGCGATATTCTCAATTTCAAAACTTGTATATCTTATGCAGAGTTCGTGTTGTTGGGGACCCACGACTCAGTGTTTAACATAAACAATACGAAAATCCTTAGAACTTTACCAGCAAAGCAAGAGCAAGCTAATTTTATAACCTAAAACGACCCTCAAGTCCAGGACCGGCAGCATCTTTTAAGGGGAATTTAAACGCTGACTCGAATTTAATTGCAATTCGTTTTCATTTGCTGTCGACGTCAGTGTATTGACATCATGCGCCAGAGCTCGCAACTTCGCAGCTCGGGTCAGAAGCTTTCCAAGTTCTCAGGGCGAGCCTTTTATTTCTCTTAACCTTCACGACTTTCTAAAAAGTACATCAATTGCCTTCTATTCCCCTTTTTTGGTCACCACTGCATAAGTAAGTTAGGGTGGTGCCATTAATAATGTCACTTATCTGTTTTTGACGATCTAAAATTGTCGGTCCCTTTAAAATGCACATTTTGACCATAAACTAACTACTAAATAGACTGACAGCTTCAGCCAAAAAAGAGAAATTGCCTACAAGCTGAATTTGACCTTGGATGTAGCCCACTTTGAATTCATGTATTTGTGCCTATGTTAATCAAATGGGCTCACTCATACTTGAAAAAAACCAGCCTACACTCTTCTGGTTTAAACCGGATGTCGGTAGCCTAAGGTGGGCTTTCATTTCGTTATCGAGCGTTGCGGCTGTGTTGGGCAAATAACAATTGTTCCTATGTCGTTTTCGATTTGGCTTTTCAGATTTCTGCTGCCAAATCGAACATAAAATCCGAATTTTATTGGTTCTTGTGCGTATTGAGTTGGCCGCAAAAAATATTTGTTTTCACTTGCACTGGAAATCCTTTTGAATTGATTTGTACACATTTATAATAATTCATTTCGAAATAATTTAATATAAAAAATCGTTTACATTCTCGAAAAATTAGTAATTCAGTTTAAAAAGCAATCCTTCCAACGATAAACAATTCGTAACCGCCAGCTGTGTGTCATACACATTGGTATTAGTTAAAGTATGTGTAAATATGAGAAAAAAATCGAGATTTCTGAAATGTTCCTGAGATAAAAAAAGGGTTATTTTTTTTGGTAAATCGAACATGAAAAGCAATCTCGATCCAAAAGAAATTTATCTTTTTGCCAAATCGAAAACGACGTAGGAGTTTATAAAGTTTATGAACTTTATATAATTAACTAACACGTTTTTTTTACTTTTGTTAAAAGAGATTTTGTAACTTAAAGCTTTTTTGTATATTTTAAAGAAAACACACTTTTTTGTTGACTTTAATGCCTTAAGTTTCGAAATCATATTGAAACAAAATGTTTTAACACCGTTTAGGGAAAACATTTCTTTGTAGTTTTAGCATAATTTATAATCTGTATTAGTATGCCCTAGTGGAAGGGCAGGAACCCAGCTTGGGTTCAACTTGCATATTGCTAACTCATTTTTTGAGCAACCCCCACGGATTTCATTTATGCAGCTGCATGAATTTTGCTGTCAAAAATAGAATTCATACAAATATTTAAAACTAAAAAACAACTGAAATGTAAATGGATGAACAGTTTTTGGTGCAGAATATGGGTAGAGTACAAGTTATTCTACCTAAAAAAAACCATAATCAACATTTACTTTTTGTACATTTATTGTTGTAAATCTATTTACAAATCGTTTGTTATTGAAAGAGTGCCACCCGGCGGCCAATTATACACGTATTCAGACAGGAAAAAAGAAGAGAGCGCGAGAGAGGGCTCTCATTCGAAATTTGCGGGGCACGGAAGCTGTCAGTCTATTTAGTAGTTAGTTTATGATTTTGACTATACAAAAATAAATAGTGCAGTCAGAAGACAGCCTGTCAATTCTAGTCTGTCATCAGTTTGTAAAATGCGAATGCTTATGTCAAATGGCCTTGTAGACGTCTCAATCAGCAGTGGTTTAAGTGAAGCGGTTTCCTTGCATACATATTGTTTGATCAGATAACAATAAAGTTTTAAACATAATGAGTTCAGCACTGGCCCGCGCTTTAGGCACACTAAGAGACAAGGTTTTTTTTTACCGCGAAAGCGATTTAATCGCCAGAGATACTGATAACTGATATTTGCTAGGAGTATACTTTATACGAGATCGACTTTATTTGCAAGCAAAACAATTATGACCACAAGTCGTTTCGATTACGGTTTCAGCTCTCCTTGCGGACAGGCTTAATTCCAATAAATGGCAACCCATTTATTGGAATTGCGCAACCAAAGTTACTTGCATAACTAATGCTTGCAATTAAGTGGAGTAAATATGTTCAAGTGAAAATTAAATGCGATATCATAATTTGCAATCTTCCATAATTGAAATGAAATCATTTTATCGTGCAGGTTCACCACTTATGGAACTTTAAACAATTTTCAAAGCCTCGACGGTAAGAAGTGTGAATGTAGGTAGGAATCTGCCGACAAAGCTGCCTTTGCGAACTTTCATACAACAACAAAAAACAGAACGTCAGAAAATAAATACGTCACGCTTAGAACAGATATTGAAATTCGGAGTAGATAGTGAGCTATCTCCTTGTGTACGTGAGTTGAATTCGTTTATACGGCTGAATGCCAATAAGCATACTCGAACATAATTTTAAAAGACTGGGTGTAATACTTTGTTTGCATAAATTCTATATTTCGGTCACGAACAACATTGCCAAGCCACAAAGAGGTGAAAGCAATATTGACGAAAAGTTGCACCCAAACAGAGCCTTTGAACAGCGAAAGTATTTTCTTTTTCCTATTACATTTCATCAGAAATCAAACGAAGATTGTTTTGGGCAACTTTTTAATATTAAAATATTTTTTAACTCAAGCTTCGTCTAATTTATTATTTGCAACTACTTTATTTATAGCTTTATAAAATTAATTATATAAATCTAATTTTTGTAAGGAGACCTTAGTCTAGTAGTAACAGCCCGGGTCAGACCCTTAAACTGTAGCAATAGAAAGATTCTCTGTAAGACATTTGGTTCTGTATGCTTTCGTCTTAAAAGAGACGATTCAACGACGAACTGTACGAGCTGAAGTGATCAGGGAATTAGTACAAACAAAACTATCCATTGGGCTTTTGAGTTGGCTAGGAAACTTGAGAGCAGTCTTCGATTCTAACACAGAGGTCAACGCATCGGTTGGCTACCGACAGAGATAACTGAGGGGATTGTTAGTTACGATCCTAGACTCTAAGCGGTATCACAATGCACCTTTTACTGGTCTAAGTTGGCTTTCTTAGCTGGCAGCCGATTTAACCTAACCTAACCTTGGGTCGCAGACCACCTTTAAACAAATTCTGACAAGCAATGCAAAATGGAAATTCTTTCCCTGAATTGTTTTACGTTTTAGTAGAGTGATGTCCAAACAAAAAGTGTTGACCCAAAACTAAGTATTGCAAGCTAAGGTAGGATTTGACCAGGTCAAAGCAATATCCCAAACATACTCGCAGCATAAAAACACATTGAACTCTATTTGGTAAAACCTGTGATAATTGCTGACCAGACTTTGGGGAGTTTTTCAGTTTCAAAACTCTATTCCGTTGTTGAGTTTTGCAAATCCACCAAATTTTTTGATGTATTATGAATACATTCCGATTAAAATTCGACCTTGTAATTTAAAACTCAATTGAACACCACTAAAACTTCGGTTTTTCCAATCAGAACTTTGTTAGGCTCAGATCACCCGACCAAGGCCACAAAGTATTAAACGGTTTCATTGTGGAAAACATTAATTTAGTCACCAACATGGGATGTTCCTGGCCAGCGTCCAAGTGTTGGCTCAGCCGTATATAACTTAAACAGTAAACAAAAAACAAATAAGACAATTTTTTAAACCGAATATCGACACTAATTGCAAAAGTATATACATTTGACAAACCGAACGAACAGTGCCTGGTTTTCGAAATTCGTTGTTTTGTTTTGTTGACACAAACATACACACTCATTAGCAGCACAGTCTATAAACTAAATGCAAAACAAACAATATCGTGTTACCCGCAGTTATTCTGCCGCAAAAGCACATGTTTCATGTACCGAAACGTTTAGCGTATTTATCGTCGCGCTGTCGTCGTCGTCGTCGTCGTGTTTTCAGCGGACCGAAATGAAAATCTCTTTAAACAAATATTGAAATACAGCAAGAATTGAGAAAATATCAACAAACTATTTGGCAATTAAAATTCTCCTCGTTTCGAATTTTCTCATGCAGTTCAGTAGAAAATCAAAAATAGATTTTTTTTTTCTTTTCGTTTGACTAAGCGAACGGAAAAATAAACTACGGATAAATATTAATGTGCGCCGATAAATTCACACATTGACGTCTGATGGTCTGGTTGACATTTGATAATATTCGGAAATGCCAACACATCATATATATTGTGAGGAGTAAAATATTTGGAATTACCTGAAACAGTTCACCATTCGATATGTAACCATCATTGTCCATATCGTATATACGAAATGCGAACCGTAATTTTGATAGTTTGTCTCCTTTGACACTAAACTGTGAAACACCTTGGATGAATTCTTTAAAGTCTACTTCACCATTGCCATCGGCGTCGAAAATGTCGATGACACGTTGTACCAGGGGATTTTGTTGCAGTTCTGGCAGAGACATAAACTCGTCGACACTCAGTGCACCTGAATTGTCCAGATCGAGTTTGCGGAAACGTTTGCCCAAGCGACGGATTTCATCTGCGTCAACTGTAAAATAAAAAACGGAAACATTGTATAATATATGAGGTTAAAAAAAGGTTAATTTTTTATTTTTTTTATTTCTCTACAGCGGTGGCCCAAAGTAAAGAGATATACATTTTTGTTTGCTAATTTTAACAACAATGGAGCTAATAGTAGATCGCAGATTAAAGTGTTTTGTTTTTTCCTACGATTTGCAATATGATCGTAAATGATTAGACAGTTAATTGTCATTTTAAGAGCATCGTGAGAAACAGGTGCGAACTCGAGTTTACTTTGCTTTAATCGTTTGTTTTTTGATTGTTGTTTTAAATCAAACGTAGCTGTTATCATATGAGTGCGAATTGAATTAATTATCATGGAATAATTATAGGGGTTCGCCGGTCGTGTTTAATGAATTATTCCTGTTGTTTCATATTTTATAATGAATGTGTACATGAAAAAATTAAGAGTCGCCGTTTCCATCATAATAAATCGATCAATATTAGATTTTTTTTTCTTTTTTCCTACATGATCTATATAGATCATTGATTTTCATGGTTTACAACAATAGTACGAGATCCAATTGTTGTTGTAAACCATGAAAATCAAAACCTTGACCAATATAGATCTTGTGGGTAAAATATAAAAACGCATATTGAGTTTAAAAGTCGCCTGAATCTTGCTTCAGCACAGTATCTTAAGAATAGTCTCCCTTCAAGACGGAGCAATATAGCTTTTTGAAACTCAATTTTTACACAAAAGAACTGCCAGTGTCGAAATAAAATACTAATCAAAAAATTAGTTTTATGACATAACGAACTGCTTAAGTATGATTTCGGGTATTTAGAGGCGAAGCGTATTCTGGAAGTCGAAGTTTTGGCTACCTAGGGCCGTGTATCGTCAGTCTACTCATGGTAAATTGCCAAACCAAAATGAGCACATATCTGCTGTCTGCAGTCAAATTGGTCTTCACTGGAAATGTTGTCTATTCCAAAAAAAAAAAAAACAGAATCACTGCAGATTCTGGCAAAAACCCAGGAAGCTTAAATCGATACTCCCCATCTTTTTATTGATTAAGGTCGCATATGACAGCATTTATAGAGATGAGCTATACCAAGTCATTTCTAGTTTTAGCATCCCTGCCAAACTTGTCAGACTGTGTGCTGTCATGTGACTTCTTCAACGTCGTATTTGGAAAAAAATGTTCGAAACTCGCAAGTCAACACCAGGGCAACAATTTTGCAAAAGTCTGTGCAACTACTTGCACACGCTGACGACATCAACATCACTGGCAGAACACAGCGAGCTGTCACTGGTGCGTTTGCAAGTATCAGTACAGAAGCGACTAAAATGGGTTCAGCGGTGAATGATGGCAAAATATTTAAACTGTCAAGAAGAACGGTTACATGACATCGGCGACTCGGACAGTTTGTTACTATAGACGACTATAAGTTAGAGGTTATTAGGGACTTTCTCTACCTCGGTTATTAAATCCGTAGAAATCTAGCGAAGAGTTACGCTTCCTTAATAAGGCTTTATAAGAGGCTGATCAAAATCTTCTTGTTCGAGCGTAAAATTCTTCGATTGGTCTTCGGTCGCGTTTGCCTTGACGGTCTTCGAAGGCGGAGATTCAACAGCGAGCTCTAAGAGCTGTACAGAGACATCGTCTTAGTCAGAAAAGTACGCATCTGTCGTTTAGGATGGCTGGGACATGTAGACCAACGCTCCGGCCCGATACGAAGACTTATCAATTCCAACCCGGAGGGATAACGCAGTAGGGGAAGGCCTCGCCTTAGGTGGCATACGCAAGAATTCGGCCTCAACTTGTAGTGCCCAACTGGAGGCAGTTAACCAAAGATCGCGACAACTGGAGAGAGGCACATTGGGGTTAGGCCCAGGCAGTATTGTTAGCACTCTCTCTTCATTTATCCCACGAAGCGTGGTTATTTTTCCCTTTTCACCGTACTCAAATTCCCTTTTAAAATCCCACGATACTTGTTTGCGTCAAAATCCAGTTTTTAAAAGTAAAATTCCTATAACACGGAAAGAAAATCACGTTAAATTAACTTTTAGTATAAAAATTGCAGTTTGTAACACTGCTGATTATTTTGACACTGATTATTTTTTGGTACTAGAAAATTTTAATAAACACGATTTACATGAGCTGTTTTGTATGGACATATAGTGTGTTGATAATCATGGTGAAATGCAGGTGATTTGATAGTATTTCACCAAAAAATTATAGTTTGAATGTTTTTTGTCAGATTTCTGAAATTCCCACGATTTGGTGCATCGAAATTCCCACAAAAAGGAATAAATCACAGGTTATGTATTCAAAATATAGTGGATGTAAATATGTATGTGCTTAGCCGTCGTTAGCATTTTTGTTTTCAATCTTGTTACCCAAAAACGAAACCCGATACGACAAACATGTATGTGACTTCAAGACTCTGACAACCAGCTGGCTCAGTATCAAAGATTGTCTAACAACACAAACCTGCTTGTTCTGATTTTAAAGTAAGTGCTAGTTCTGCGTAAATTAAAAAGGATATAAAAAAAAACTGGCTTTTGAAGTCCTAAGGGTCTAATGGGTTACAAGGTCTCAATAGAGGTTTCGCGTTTTCTTTCTTGCCAAATTTATATATTCATGTCATCTGGGGTGGAATCGGCTAAAGTGATAGTTGATAGTTGACAATCAAAATCGTAGCTTTACGTCCAAGTAAGGTGATTATCAAATTGACAATCGCTTTTTTGCGATCAATTTCATGTGACAGCTATTTATGTGTCGCTTTCATACATTTGAGCCATTTTCATAGGTATGCACCTCGGCTTCCAACTCCAAATAAATTAAATACTTTAGTGAACGAATTGTATTAAGAAAATCAAATAAAAAACTTTATTTGAAATTTGAAAATTCGTGAAGTGCAATGTTTACTTCATTGTAACTTTTTTACACAAATGAAGAAAATAATTACAAAAATGTCCAACTACGAGTATTAAGAAGAAACCTGAGAAATAAACCTAATATCTTAGAACTTCCAAACCCGATGTAAGAATGCATATTAAAATATTCATTTTTGATTGGTACCATTTATTATTGCGTATTTATTTTAGATTTTTGAAAAACTTTCGCTTATCAAAAGATGTGTTTGTGTTGGTTTTGGGACTGTTTTTTTTTTCAGAGAATTTTTATGGTGCGTATACTTTTTTTTTTATTGTAATTTATGAACATATTATTACACTCAAATTCACTTACATTTTCCACAATAAAAAAGAAACACATATCAGCTGCTCGGAATGACAACGTCGGCAAGGAAGTGACGTTTAAAACTCTAGGTGCTGCCAATAATCAATCACTTTTTAGTGATCGCTTTACACAGAGCAAAGAAGAGTTGATAATCTTAAACGACAATCAAAAAAGCGACAATCAACTATCACCTTAGCCGATTTCAGGCCTGAGTAAACTCAAATAAATGGTTTTTCAATAAAGACGGGCCAATGTTAAAATGGAATAAAACCAGCTGTGTTTGAGTTATTAAAGAAATTATTTTTTTGAAGTCCGTTTTGAAGTCCGCCGTGGCTTTTCACAATGGCTCGGATCCGAGTGGTAACATTTTTAACGAACCTGCGGCATAGATCCGACTGAATTTGAGCGGTGGCAATATGGTTATGTTTAGTGTGACCACGCAAGAGTTTAATTAATTCATTTATCTAGATTGATTTTCTTGAACGCGTTATACTTTCCATCTGATGCTATTTCATTCAACATCTAAGGCTGCTTCTTTGGAAATTAGAAAAACACCGTACAAGTCATTTTAATGTTGTACCGAACATATAAAATGATTCCCAATGTTTCGATTTTCAACAGTTATTTTTTATCGCTCCAAATCTGATTGATAGGAGAAAATACGCGCCCAATGGTGGCTGATGTGCCTAGCAAGGAAAGAATGTACAAAACGAGGTAGCTGTACGGGTAAACCCCATAAGAAAAAACCTAGCGTGGTCAAATCGTACGATCTTGGTGGAAACTCAAGTCACCTCTGTGAGAGATAACCATACCCTCAAATCGTTAATACAGAATGTCCATCGTGGCATCTGATATGTGGCACGTAGCCCCGTCCTGCTGGATTCAAGTGTATTCTACAGTGAACTCCCTTTTAACGGACACCCCTCTTATGTGGACGATTCCTTTAAGCGGACTAGATGTAGTCTGATGGTTGGCTGCTATCGACCAAGAGCAGGAAGTATTTTTTTGGTGTGAGAGGTAACCGAAAGTTATTTGCATTACTGGCAGCAAATCGTGGCAGCCTACGAGAAAATGGATGATGATGAAAATAGTACTTTTATATAATCGGATGAAAGCGCGACGGAATCCTTGTTTCATGATTGAATAAAGTTACGAAACATGCATTTTTAAAACATTTATTATTCTATTTGTACATCTTTGATTAACTACGCAAATGCAAAAGATAACTAAATGCATCGCATTTTTTTTGTCTGCTGTTAGTGGGTTTCTGATGGCAGTGGGACTGAAATTTCCTGGTAATAGTGAGTTTCGACAATTTTACATCTTCTGGCAAGGACTTCGCTGCGTGCAAAATGTCTTGGACCAATATTTTCGTGTTTAAGTTGGTCTACTCTGTTGCTTAGGGCTATAATCAAGTGGTTACACTTATTATTACTATTGTGGAAAATGACGCATATTCAACACGCTGTCACACGCGTCGGCTGCCACGATTTGCTGCCAGACTCTACTCTACTCAGGCTACACAGAAATACAAATATCTTTCGGTTACCTCTCAGACCGAAAAATTACTTCGGGCTCCTAGACTATTTAGCTTGAGTTTTTTTTTTTTCTTCTTGAGTGGACGATTCTTTTAGGCGCAAAGTGGACAGTTTTTTTCACATTCATTTGGTAAAAATATTTTCTTAAGTGAATGATATGAGTAATTATTCACACGAAATTTGTTGTTTTCTATACACATTCGTTGCTTTCGCTTCTGTGCGAAATATCATTTTATACTTATGTAGGTATACATAGTGTGACCACCTTTCCAAGAGCTTATTTACGTACACAAAAGTTTTCATTATCGCATTCACAACGTAATTTTAAACGCAATTTTGGCAAAACAAAATATTCGGTTTATTAGAAGATTGTGACCAGTTTTCCTAAAGTATTGGCCTGTGTAATCAATTCATTCTTGATTGGTTTTTTTGAACGCATACTTTCCATCTGATGCAATTTCATTCAACATTTGAGGCTGCTTCTTTAAAAATTCGAAATTTTAACAGAAAAATTTCGTTTAATTTCGTTTAATTTATCAAAAAAGAATGCAATACGAACGCAATAAAAGCTCTCCACAAAAATGTCAATCGAGTGCATTGATGGGGGGAACTATCTATTTCTAGTGATGGGAACTATCAACTAAAAACAATCGAATTATCGTTGTGCCTCGAAAAGCAAAGAACTTTTTCCTTGCTCTTTTCCTGTCGTTGGTGTACATTTTACGTACAACAATAATTTGTCGCTTCAATTTACGTACATTTCGTGATTTTGAGTTATCACTTCGGTACACGGTACATGACTCCAAATTCACGTACTGTACGTGCCATTTACGTGCAGGTGGTCACACTAGGTATACATGTATTTGTGTAAACGCAACATTGAGCGTGTGCACAACGGGTGTTGGTGTCGCTGTGTCGCAGTGCAGGAAAATCGAAACTGCTTTGCGCTCTTTTCTCTTTCACTCATTAGGTTAAAAGAAGTGAATGCAACAGATACTTTCTGATTAATAAACGGCACCTAGACGACATTTTATTCGTAAAGCGTTAACTTTTACAAATTTTTCTCAATAAGATGTTTTGTTTGTTTGGCAACAGGCGGTTGATATCTGTTCTCCGATCTCTCTATGAGTCAGCGGTAGTAAGGGGTTGTAATTTCCACCACAGCAGAATTGAATATTTTTTTTACGAAAAAATATGTTATACTAGCCGTTTTTTATTATCAGCTATGATCCATATAGATCATCGATTTACATGCACTTACAACAACAGCACATGATCCTGCTTCTCATCGAGATCACGAATCATGATGTCAAAATTATTTCTAGGTGGCTTGTTTCATTTTTAAATGTTGGTGTGCCTGTAAACGATAGCCACACAATCACGTTGCCAGACTAAAAAATGGAACACAAAAAATCCATTGATTCAATTTTCGCATTCGAATAAACTCCCTGTCCGTATTCCGAGTTATTTTGTTTTTTCTCGTTCTATAAAAGTATGTCCAGACCAGCCAAACAATTAAATACCTACAAGTTCCATATTTATCTTTAAAACACTTATTAAACAAAATAATTTTTATGAAATGTTTAGAAATGTTTTGCTGGTTTAGATCTGGACACCAAAAAAAAAAAAACATTTATGAAATGTTTCACAGTGATGGGAAATAATTTTTGTTTTACAAGTATCCCTGCAGAAAGTGAGCGCTTTTTTAAATTATTATTTGTTTTTAAATAAAATAAAATGTCCAGAAAAGCTGGAATACCTAATGAGAAAGTGATTCATTTAATACGATTGTTTGAATTAAATCGCGTGTCGCGTGATTCCCGAGACCAAAATTACAAAAATAAAAACTTTACTCGTTGCTAATAATCCTACTACATTATTTTCTTCTAGTCCAAAAAAGGATAAAATTGAAACATTTCATAAATAAATTTCAAAAATATTTTATAGGCGTTTGGGAAATGTGTCCGATTTGCTTCAGAAACATTTGATAAACATTTCTGAAATGTTTCGCTGGTCTAGACACACCAAGATAACATAAAATACTAAATTTGTTTCACGAAAATATTTTTTAAAAGAAAAATTATGCAAATTTGATTCGAATATGGTAACACCCCCCGACATTGCAAGTGAAATGACATGGGCCTTGTGTGACGTCACGTTGATGAGAATATTTGCAATATGGCTGGTGGCAATATGAAGTATGAAATACCCTGTATTATCTGTTTTGTTCTTGAAAGCAACTGTTGCCACAATTCCAAAATAAAACTTTTCAGTGATCCGTTTTGTTTTATTTTCGTGATCTGATTCGGATCAGATCACGCTGATAATAAAAAACAGCTACTATGTACGAATAAATTTATGCACATGTGTATAAAATTAAAGTGAATTTTACATGATAACTTTGTGTTCTTTTCAAAATTTTATGTTTTTTTTATTTCAGTGTTTCCTTTTGAGCGGACACTCTTATGTGGACAAAAACCTCCGGTCCCGTGGCTGTCCACTTAAGAGAGATTTCACTGTACCTACATTTTGTTCATTTTGGGCCATAATCAATCGGTTAGCATCGTTCTGTAGCGCTCGCCGTTGATGCGACCTTACCAACTTCATTTTCAAAAAAGTGCAGACCAATGACGGCGGTCCAAAAATCGCACCAAACAGTAACTTTTCGTGGATGATTTGCAACCTGGTGAGCGTCGTATGGGTTGGCGTCGTCCCGTATACAGCAATTTTTTCTTGTTAACACAACCATTCATCGAAAAATTACGCCTCGTCGCTAAAGATGATTTTTTATCCAAAATCAAGGTACTCTTAAAAAAAACCCTGAAACCCTGTCAGCGAAAAAACGGCGTTGTTTATGGTCCCTACCTCTGAGCTCCTGGGTCAGTTGGGTCTTGTTTTTGTTCGAGTTGTGGTCCAAAACCCGACCCAAAATTCGCCAAGTTGAAGTCTGTGAAAGGCCTACTACTTACATACGACGTGGAATTGACTGCCTCGGACGGCTTTGACAAACTGTTTGCCAAACTGTTTTTCTCGGGCACCAAACTTTGGAGGGCCCCGCTGTTTAAATTGACGAACACTCAATTGTGTAACTGTGTTATGGCGATTTGGCATCAGTGACTGTGTGATAAACACCAGATTAAACGGACGCCACCAAAACAGCATGGCCGCCTCAGGCTGCCAACATCGACCCCTGCCAATTGTAAAACCCTTTATTCATTTATTTTCGAACCGTTAACGTTGGGGCTAAAATTAAAAATCGCCTTCAAACTGTCAGCCACCACAAACAACATGTAAGAAGTTTGAAGCAAAAAACTCGAGACAACACCACACATTGATTGACAGAATCACGAGACCCACCTGCCACCTTTATGAGCCTGACCACCACCATTTTATTTTAGAATAAAGTTGATTGTCTAAAAGAGGTTTGCTGCCATCTGCTGTTAATATACGCGTCGGCTGGCTCCACGTTCCGCTGCTACATCATCCCATTTCAGTATACTACAATTGACACTGTCAAATATTTAACTTGTCAAACAATTCAATCACAGCCGTACAAAGCGTATGCAGTATCACATATTTTTGTTAGTTTGTTCAGTTAGCAGAGATCGCGCTAACCAGTTACATCCAAAAATATTAATATTACAAAACATCGTAGGGTTCTCGTTAGCACACAGCTTTTATCTCGATGGTCTTCGAGCAAACAGTGCATTCCTTGCAATCTGTCAACCATGGGTGACACTTTTGTGTGTCATTCCCGTGGTCGAAATGGAGAAACAAAACCGCAGGATTATGATTCCATATAGGGACGGTTCTTGCATCGCCGTAAAATGTAGACCTCGTTAATTTTACGGCAGATAAAAACGCTCATAACTAAAGAGTTGCTCAAAAATCGTCCGACTTTTAAGGATAGTGACATTTTAATAGTATCTAAAGTTGATTTTAAGTCAAAGTCGCTTGGAAATATAGTGCACATGTCATTTCATTCAAAACTTAAATTGCGGACATAAACTCGTCATTTCCCCATATCTGTCAACAGACAGATATTTTGATGTCGCTACTCTTACATCAAGTGTAAAAGTCTCAGTTTCATACATCGTAAACTCAAATAAAAAAAAAGAAAGATTAATTTTAATTTATAATAAATGAATCACAGCGGGAGTATTATATGAGAAATGTAAAAATATACATTTAGGTTAGTCTTGTCGGAAAAAAGCAGATCTTTTGCCCCCAACTATTCGTATTCTTAGGAACACGTTTATTTATAACAAAAAAAAAGTATAAACCTAACCTACCCGCCACTAATCACTTTACTAGAAACTTATTTAACTAAAAATAGTCTGCAACTAATTAAACAACAAAATAATGAAAAAGAAATGTGTACTCTTACTGCATGAATTCGCGTGAGTGTAAGTGCGTGTTTTTGCCTACGCAAGACACACACATACCTTTCACCGGTGCTGGTGCAATTCACGAATTTTTCAATAGATATTGTCCATATGAAGTTTTCCCACTTTTGACAACCCGATTGTGGTTTGCAACAATAAATGTTGGAAATATCAATAAAAAGCACGCAAAGTGTACTCTATCTCATTTGCATACTGCGATTGGCAAATTTTTCTGATCGACTTAATATATGCAACCAAATTGTTATCAAATATTATCAAAACTTTGAAAACACATAATCTATCTGCCATTTACTATGAGACTATCCAGCATTTACGAACAGAAGATTAAAGATTCTTTACAGTTTCTAGAGGATCTGCACACAAAGGACCCAAATTGCTGTTCCAAGAGACACGTGACGATCATCAGTAGACCATCTGTCTACATACCTTTAAAAATAAACCAGCAGATGACCCGCTCGTTATCGTCGAGTGAAATCCTAAGAGACAGAGCCTGTCAAAACTGTCATTTTGAGCAGCAGGTGAAGGAATTTACTTTGTCGATATAATCGCCTAAAGTTGACAGTACTTTTTCATCACGGCCGAGTCTCTTTAGGGTAGGGAGAAGGGGGGAACTAATGTGGTATACGATTAGGCGCTCTCTCTTATGTTCGTTTGGAACAAAAAAAAGCAATCTTTCTCAGATTTCAGAGCACTTTTGCGAATCTGGATTTTTTTTCAGATTTCAGATTTACCAATACAAGTACATTTGAGTTTGACAACTAGTGGCGTTTGTTTACATTTTCGAGAAGTTTCAATTGAAAAGAAACGAATTGCATCGGGTTGATCTATTTTTTTTTAATTATTTATGAACAAATGTTTACAAATCAATCTGGGCGAGCATTTTGAATGTTTTCATATAAAATTTAACCAGTGAATGGAAAACGCTTGGAAAAGTGTCGAAGGCTACACATATTCCAATCGCACAAATATCAACACAAAAAAAGCAAGTGACGTTTTTAAGTTCGATTAGACAGACGAAATCTGAAATCTGAGAGCGAATCTGAAGAAGCCCAATCGAAAACCACATAAGAATAAGCATTTGTTTACATGAATGGACTGGGATGACAGTAAACGTGAACGAGCCTAATGTCGTTTTCCATTGGGAAAAAAAATCAATCTTTTTGTCGATTCGGATCACTTTTTGCAGATCTCGATATTTTTTCAGATTTGCACATACTACCACAAATACCGATACGTCACACACAGCTTTCAAAACAAATGCGCAATGTTTCGTGAAAAGTAAAATAAAGATAAACAAAAATAACAATGGATATAATTTTGTAGGAATTATTATCTTCATTGCCTTCCTCATCATCTGGAAACTACGAATCACCGAAACTACTCCATTTATATCTACAACAGGAGAAACATTCTTCAAGTCAATATCCATAGTTGATTTTTCCAAAAACGAATGCAATTTGTACAGCTGACATTGCTGTCAAATAACGCACTAATCCATTTACAAAATCAGATCAATTTCGATGCATGTTCCATGAGCCGCGTTAAATCAGAGATCTGAAAAAGATTTTTGGTGGTCCCAATGGAAAACGACATAAGCTTGAAGGTAATGGTCGTGCGTAACCTGACTTTTTGTTATCAGTACGATGAAACTTGGTGCCAAAACTAATGTATTGTTCCGTATTTGATTCAACTCCTAACTATGGTTGCGAAAGTTGGCTATGTGAGACCCTAGGCCTGGCTACCATTTTGTTTTTTTTTACAATTTATTTAGTTTATAAGGAGTTGCTGAAGGATTAACACTGACGTTGTAGGAGCCGATCAACAAATGGGAACAGAATACAACGCAATTGTGTCATGATTCGAGTCTTTAGTCCGCCCGCCGGCAGTTGATTTAACACACACAATAAAAACTTTGTGTAAGCTACTGCATGATGTACGCAATATTGATAAATAGTTCAAGTATACGTTTGCAGTTCTTAGAAAACGACTAGCACCACTAAACTTTGTGTTGTGTTCCAGAAACGAACACGTTTGTTCCACCAGTATATAGTTTGTTCTAACGTGTATTTGCTTGCACAACTTATTTAATCAACTGTGCTAAGAACTTCGCTAATAAATTATTCTTTCACATTTGCTTAAACACTTAAGATCACTGGTTTTGTTAACTAGCAGCAAAAAATAATTTTTTTTTGTTAAACAGATCACTGATGTCAACTTGACTTTGACGTTAATTATGTAAGAATGGGTTCAGGGTGTCACGTGAACGGTGAACCCATTGAGGTATTTAACTCCACTCCACTAAATAAATAAAAAGATTTCTACATTTTGTTATTATTACGAAACAAAGTTGATGGCAAATGGTCAACAATTTTTTTTCAACAATAAGTGATGTAAAATCCTTTTGGAGTATTTACTTATACAGCGCAAAAGTGGTTTGAAAATCTGATAAGTAAGTTTCCCATTTCAGAAAGGCATGGGTGTCAGACAGCAATCTTTGAACAGATTGTAAATACATACTGCAGTCGGTGCGCTCGTCGCAATATTATCGATTAGAGTAATATACGCTTCAAGGACTAAAGAAAACATTTATACGCGGTTTTCTTATGTAGGTACTTTCTCATTGATTTTCCTTACACAGTGTAGATATTATGTACTCGCACCTTGTATATATATTTGTCCCCCAAATTACATTGAGTGTGCCAAATGGATTATCTTTAGGCAGCCAAAAAAGTTTGAAGTAAAAACGCAATGGAGACAAGACAGCAATAATCTCTAAAACAAGTTCAAATATCCTCGATTGAGACAAATTAGGTTCTGCCAGAGCTGGATTGGATCGACTGAACTCGATTGTATCAAGTTACGTGCTGCCCCCCTAATTCAACTAAGGCTAGGTACCTATGCTGTGTGCACAAGTTCAAAATGTAATTTTTTGCTTAACATTTGTCATGTATGATTGAATATTAGTGTGCGGCAGAGCGACTGAGAAGTTTAGGCATTTTGTGTTATTTGTATGTATTATACTTTGTTCCAAAACACTTATGAATTTATAAAATATCTAATTGTTTAAAAATATGTATCATTTGTAGAATTTATTATGTTTTATTATTCATTCCATTTTTGTCTTTCTCAATAAATAAATCCAATAATTATTATTTTGTGTATTTAATAAAACAGTAAATACTTGCTATGTTTACACAAAGGGCTATTACGAGACGGTTGGGAGACTGGAATATAAGTAAAACGAGGAAGTCTACAAAGTGGCACCCGCTTTCGTCAATAATAATGAACCAACATAAAAACCCAACCAATCGATCGACGTAGGACACTAACCCGGTATCTATAATAATAATTTTGAGCGAGCCACTGTACCTAGTTGGAGCCCAGGTAGCCTACGGACATACCAAAATAGACGTGCGCGTGAGAACTGAGGATAATATACGAAGACCAGCTGTAAACGTAACACACGTCGCTCACAATCATTGGCGATGGAATATATACGATTATTCCCCACTTAACCCTTGTTTTGATAAAGAGTGCCGTCAAACTCTTGCAGCAAAACATATCAGAATCAGAATCACAGGGCACAGTTTGCAAAAGAAACTGCAAAAAAAATTCATCAACTGTGACTCATTCGGTAATCATCGAAACTTCCCAATGCCAATCTAGTAATGACTGAGACTTGTGTATACACATAAATTATGTCTCGTAGATCCTGCTAATCCTTTCTCTAAAAAATTCCACAATTATGCTCTATTTTCAGTGTCCAAGAAAATCTACGCTTCATACAAATATGTCGACAAAGTCTTACCAAATCGACATATTTGATGGCCGCATTTGAAAATGTTAAATACCTACATAGAATATTATAAATTCATAAACTAAAAATTGCTGAAAAAGAACGTTAGGTTAGGTTAGGTTAGGTTCATATGTACGAGTACGAGTACGAGTATTTTGAAAACGCATAATAGCACATTAAGTCACATTACATATAATTATTTTTTAATTTGATTGCAGAACCATGGTCTTCATCCCAACCCATGATAGACTTTGAATCCTTTGGGTCAGATTTTCAGGAGATAGCTGCAGCAAAAAAATATATAACGATGCAGCAATATTAACTCAATTGACGCCGCCTCAGTCACATCCTCAAGTTGGGCTTATGCCACTGCAATAGCCGATGCAGGATACCCAAGATGTTAAACAGGTAAGAATCCAAATCCCTTCTATTCTTTTTTGTTGTTCGCTTCTTTCTAAGTAAATGTTGATGTTTAAGTACTGTTTCTACTACTGCATCTAATTTCCCGATTCCATCAAAAATGCTTCACAATATTTGTATAGATTTCTATCCCTAAAAATGGGAATGTATTTTTAAATGCAAACAGTTGGGTAAACTTTCAGAACTTCTTTATTTTATACAATAAGATGAGTTATATCTCACTTTTATTTCATCTCTGAGTATTGACAATACATGCTTAATGTGCACAATAAATAAAAAATAACATAACTATTCTGTGCCGTCCTCTCTGTTTACTGTCTTTCATTTTTTCCTTTTAGTTTTTGATCTTGTTTGTTTCAATCGAAAATTCGCATTCTTTAGATTTTCGATTACTTCTCATCACAACAGGTCAAGGTCAACCACCAGCAGCAGACATTATACTAATGTCGTTTTCCATTGCGAAAGAATAAGCCCTTTTTCAGATTCAGAGCAATTTTTCTGTTCTCGAAATCAGCTTGCTGTCAGATTTAATGTTCCATTGGCCGCTAAAAAATCACTTTTTTCAGAGTCAGAGCAAATTGGCGAATCTCGATTTCTTATCGGGATTTAGACCTACTTTCACTAAAACAAAACCTTTGGCATTTGTCAAACTTTGAAATGTGTTATTATATACACACATTTGGCCGCTTTTTATAAACACAAATTACAATTTAACAGCTGACTTTAAAATCACGCACCAACACAAACGCAAAAAAAAATGCATTTTATGTTCCATTGGGCACGAAAAATCTGAAATCTGAAAATCCTAATGGAAAACGACAAAAGTCTATTGTCGTTTTCCATTAGGACCACTAGAAATCTTTTCCAGATCTCAGATTTAACGCGGCTCATGGAACATGCAAAGAAATTGATCTGCTTTTGTAAATGTATGTATGTATGTATGTATGTATGTATGTATGTATGTATTTTTATTGAGACTTCAAAAATGTTTACATTAGATTTCGATTTACATAAAGAATTAAATAAAAAAAGCCGACTTGGAATTGGTCTGGCTGTCACAGAGGTATTTAAAAAGAAATTCTTCGTAACTTAACGAGAATGTAATAATTTTATAAAACTTGACGTTGTTAGATATAGAAACACATGGTCGCTCAATAGAAACATGACAGAGTGTGGAATGCTTTTGTAAATGGATTAGTGCGTTATTTGACAGCATTATCAGCTGTTGAAATTGCACTCGTTTTTGGAAAAATCAACTACGGATATCGAAACTTTGCGCATTTGTTTTGAAAGCAAACTTCTTAAGATGACGTAAATCAGCTGTGTGTGACGAATTGGTATTTGTAGTAGCATGTGTAAATCTGAAAAAATATCGAGATCTGCAAAAAGTGATCCGAATCGAAAAAAAAAAGATTGATTTTTTTTCCCAATGGAACATGAAAAGCGATTTAGATCAAAAAAAAAGATTGATTTTTTGTCCCAATGGAAAACGACATATGATCGGTGCCAATTGCCAAAAAAATGTCAATTCTACATACTAACACTTGTAAAGTAAACAAATACAAAACACACGTCAACGACTTTCTCGTTAGTTCAATGAATTGGAACTGGAGAATATGTGGTTCCAACAGGACGGAGCAACATCGTATACTGCACGAGCCACAACCGTAAATTCGAGGGCTGCATTTCCTGTCCGCCTAATCGTTTGTTTAGGCGATTTGCACTGGCCGGCAAGATGGTTCGATTTAACCGTACCAGACTTCTTTCAGTTTTTTTTTTTTTTTTTTAAGTTACGAGTCTATGTTAACAAGTCTCAGGCTTCTAAGCCGTCTAAGAGTACATTTGTCAAGAATGCGTTGACCTACCGCCGGAAGTTCTGACAATAGTGATGGAAAATGCCATAATCGACGCATAAATTCTGGTCCACTTAGCTGATATCATTATCTCGACATAATGGAAAAAAATATGTAAGACATAAAATAAACATGATCCAAAAGCAGAACAAACGTTTTTTGTTTATAAACAAAATTACAGCCAAAGGACATCGGGTGACAACTTTTGCCTCAACTTGTCTAAAAAGCGTAGTAGCAAAATTACCTGCCAAGATGAGTAAAAATAAGGGAAAAGCCCAACTGTCAATGTTATTGGATTAAAAGTAAGCAAATTGGTTAAAATAAACAGGACTGGGGATGCGGCTTGTCGATAATATTCGGAATGCTGTGGATTTAAGGCTTGGAATTAGATTTTCTGTGGGAAAATTGATGCTAGACAACCATCGGTCAGTGGCAGCGTTCCCTTTACATTTAACCCCGCATTAATTAGTTAATTGAGTACGAGAACAGAACCAAATTTTTAGTAAATGTTAGTACGCCAACATTAAAAAAAATTTATTTGTTTTTTTCGTTTTGCTCTGACTTTTACGTTTTCCCCATCTTATCATGTTTTATCCGCATTTTTTACGTGAAAGCCTCCAGTTAAAATAACATGGAGTTTCTTTGCGTTTCGTTGGCTTTTACTCCTTGAATAACTATCAAACTGTCATCGGACGACATCCGCGCGTAGTCCAACAACTGCACAAACAAACTTAATTATGTATTAATTTCATTCTGAGTTCAAGTCACTTCGTTGTAGAGTGAAAAAAAACATACCAACAAGAAACGAGTAATTAACAGGTTCAACAAATTTAACGCCGGCCAAAGTGTTTAGTTGAAGATGTTGCATCTTATCCGTTACAAGTGCATTTATATATGGATTTCGCTAAGTGATGTATTATGTATAATGGAAACACTCATTCAATCGTCATTTTTGAATGACCTTCGGTGTTGTAGCACATAAAAGATCAATAAATACCAGACAGCAATGCGAAACTCACCACAATATACCTATAATCCTTGATGTTATGGTCACACAAAGCTAGCAAACGAACGGCCTTGAAGGCGCTCCATTTAAACCTTGAGCGACTACCTACCACACCTTCTATGGCATACAGACACTAGTCGTGACCTAATTCAACTTGAAATGAATTTGTAGCGCCATCTAAGAAGTACACACATTGTTATGTGCTCTCTGCGGCTAGTGGAATTACCATATTGTTCCAATAAGTGGCATGTTATCATGCAGCGCGCTTACTCGTTGGCAGTGCGGCTGTCAGCACTCTACGAGCAGATTTTTCCCCGTTCTTAATGACTATTTACAATGCTCTCATTGATACGTTGCAGAGCTTATTTACGACTCAGCGATTGCCAAAGAACACTCTTAATGACAAGCAATTAACTCCAATTAATAATCTTAGTAAACAACAGCTAGAGAGCCAATATACCTGTTTACACCACACACCCCGTGACGATCAAACAAAACTACAAAAGCCAACGCACTCCATCGATCAACATACGCGCGCATTCAGGTGCAAAAATAAGGCAACAAAAAATCGCTTAAGGGTTAAGTTTTCATTAGCATATGCTAATATAAATACAAACGTGTACATAATTTTTTTTTGATAATTAAAAAATCTAAAAATAGGCCAAGTGAAAAATTAAATATGTGTGTGGCTTGCTTGTAAATGCCAGCAACCACCTCGGCATCGGCACCACAAACAGAAGCAAACAGCAGAAGGGTGAGGCGGCAATCGTTTACTCCCTTCGTTGTCGCCGTCGTCGTAACAGGTGGGTTACATTCTTGGATTGTAGCTTCGTTTAGTGGCCTTTTTTTACCTCTTTGATGTTGCTCTTGTGGGCTTTTTTATGTCGATTTGGCGAATGGACAAACCTATGACCCTGCGGGATTGTTTTCTAAATTTTTCGTGAATTAACACTGTTTCTACACATAGAGGAATTCTGCACATACGCACGTTTTACTTCCGCCTCAAGGGGCAGGGGCTGACTGACAAAAGTAACCCTACTCGACCCCATTAAGTCCTAAAATGTTAGAGTATATAATATGCCACCATCTCCTGTACTTAAGGCCACCACACCGGAACTACACTTATTTCTTAAGACTAGAAATACAATTTTACTGAAAGATATATGATTTGCAACACAACTTACAATTGGAGCACATCTCCATGGGCAAGGATGTTTCGTTACCCTGAAAAATTCACCAAGAAAATTAGACATCAGCATCACTGCACTTTTGTATTATTGAAAGAGATTTGCGGGTTTAGGAGAGAGAAAAAACAATATTGGAAAGAAAATTTAAATTTTTTATTTTTTTTGCATTTATTTTTTTTTATTTTTTTATTTTGTGCGTGTAACTCGCAGTTGAGTAATCTCCGCTAGCTAGTTGGATAATTATATGTAGTTTGCATTTCATTAGTATTCTTTGAAGGTTTTTTTTTCACAAGGATTCTTTTCTTTTCGCTTTTTTTGGTAGTAATATATACGGGGAGTTGGGGTTTTTTCTTCTTTTGTATTCAGAGGGGATAAGAGATACGAAAAAACACACTCTGCGAAGTTTAGAATTTGATTTAGATTTTCAATTTACCATTTTGAGTTAAGAATTTATTTCACCGAGTACAATGAACAATTAATTTAGAACTTATTTATCAAACTAAGGTGGATTTTATTTCATTTGTTGGAGATTTGTTCGATTTTGGTTGGAAAGTTTCTTCGACTTTTCCTTGACGGATTTTCTTTTATAGCTAGAGCAGAATACGATACACATAAAACTGACCGATAAAAATGGCGAAAGTAAATTTTTGGGGTATTGCCATTCGGTTGGACTGTGATGTAGGTAGGGTAGTGTGTGCGCAAAGAGCAGTTGTATCTCACTTGATTGATGTAGGATAATGCAGGTTGCAGTTTAAGCCAATTTTAACGAAATTTTAATTTGTTTATAGAAAATTCCTCGCAATAAAGGAGATATTCAGTTATGCGCCTTTTCTATTTCAAATTTGGGAGGTTTCTTATTTTGCTTGGAATGCTTGTAAAATGAATAAAGTATAATTGAATTGGTCTAGTTCAGTTTAGTTCAGAGCTGGCTGAACTTGCATAAATAAGGAATAAAATGTTTCTACTGTAAACAGTACAATTCTCAATTGTTTCTTTGTCTGAAAATGTGGTATAACATATACGAAGTCGATACCGATATGTATAGGATGTTAGCTATATGTGAATGCAAAGCAGTTGCAACAAAATCTTTACCACAAGGCAATGGCCTGGGCATGCATAAGTTTTTTCTCTGGATTATGTCAATCAAATGTCATAATCTTTTATTTTAGCAATTCATAATGGCAGTTTATTTTAGCAGAACACAAAATCATTAACTTCAATTAAAAATTTCTTAATTCAAATTATATACTTTTTGTTAATTTAACCTCAGATAGGTACTTAGAAGAAATTTCAGTTTTGTACACTGACAGAGATGGGTTTTTAGTAATATTTTGCCTGATTGCTGTTAAAGTTTCGTTCTCTAACACGATGATTTCAATTTACTAGCCCATGTACCACTTCACTTGCTGTCATAATGTGATAGGATTGTGCGCATTGGTCGGCAAGGCAGGTTTTGTGCATTTTCTTCGAGGAAAACAAATCCCAATTGGGAGAAAAGTCACCCACGAAAAAAAACTTTTCTGATTGCTAAAATCTTTTTGTAGGTACTAATAATATTTAGAAATTAGAAGCCAGTCAACAATATCTCAACATGACAAACAACTTGGGCGAAAGTGAAAAGTTACTCTACGAAATTCACAAATACTCCAGCTATGCGACTTCCTACTTGCCAGAGTAAGTTTACACATGCAAAATTGTTATTGCAAAAATATACAGCTAACAATATGTGCATAATATAGCTGCATTTTGTCTGTTGTTTTAAAGAAATTATAAATACCGCAACTGCTTTCGATTAGTGAAATATGCTGCAACACTTTGGTAACTGTATAAATGTATTTGACTTGTGATTTAACTGTTATGCGCGTTCAGCTGCAGTTGCAGCACATGCTATAAACAATAAAAAATGCGGCTTCTATTTGACCTTTTCCCTTTTATAATATGCCTTGCCCTTAATTGGATAATTTCAGAAACATTTTAGAAGATACACCAAACAATCAAGCGTCTCGATGGTCATCGAATACCAACAACCCACCGCAGTTTCTTACGCTGAAACTCAAGCGACCGGCTATTGTGGAGAAAATCAAATTTGGCAAATTCGAAAAATCCCATGTTTGCAATTTGAAAAAATTTCGAGTATATGGTGGCTTGGATGAGAATAGAATGATTTTGCTTTTAGAAAGGTATGTAAAGAGATTTTTTTGAGCATAGACACAGCAAAAGGAGTAGGTACCTATAACATTTAACTTGGGGCATGCTGTTACAGTTGTAAACAAAATAGTAGAAACATTTTTTTTCCGCGATATATGTACGGCCTTTAAAATCATTCAATTAGTTGGGGCATCCGTCCACCAACGACAAAACTATCAAGTTAGTCAGACGTAGTTCCGCCGGCCTCGTTGCTCTTGCAAAAACATACTTAATATTTGCCATCAGCTTTTATGCGATAAAAGTTCCGCTTAACTTTTGTTACCCATATTTTGACTAAATCGGTTACCTACAAATCTATTTTGATTTTTCAATTACAGTGGTCTCAAGAACGACTCAATACCAGAAGTATTTAGCTTACGCTGCCTAACCGAAGAAGGTGATAAACTTCCGATTTTGTATATTAAAATCATGCCACTGCTATCTTGGGGGCCGAGTTTCAATTTCAGCATATGGTACGTCGAGCTGCATGGCCAGGACGATCCCATGTTCATGGGACTAAGTTTGAAAAACTACAATACGGTAATGAACTAAAAAGGTTACATCTTTCAATATAAATAACTTATCTTTCAACCACAGTTGAGGGAGATAGAAATTATAAAGCTTTGCCTAAAGCACTTCCGGCAGCAAGGCTACGACTCGGCCTTTAAGGCACTACAAAAGGAGACCAATGTAAGCTTGGAACACATGCTCATAGGTAATCTGCACCAGTGTTTGGTTGTCAACGGTGACTTTACCAAGGCAGAAGAGTTCATCGCCGATTGTGTGAATGAAGGCTTCATGGATGTGTATCTGTCAAGGCAAGACTACAAACACTCTTGGAAACGTCAGCAGGCAAACAGCCTTGACCAACCAGGTACTAACTCGTCGATCAATATTCATGCCGTAAATTAATTCATGTGAAATTGCCCAGGAACTCGCGGTGGCCATCAGTTGGTCATGGATACGAAAAAAAGCTTAGTGTACTTGTTTGGCGGTTGGGATGGTTTTCAAGATCTGAGCGATCTATGGGTATTTGTATTAGCGACTGGTAGATGGTCCATGGTTTTCGAGCACTCGGAGCTATTTGGTGGGCCTACACCGCGATCGTGTCATAAAATGGTTTTCGATCCAGTTAGCGAGAATGTCTTTATGCTGGGTCGGTATTTGGACAATTCAATCAGAACAACTGATTACATCAAGAGCGACTTCTATTTGTACGACACACGTGCATGCACTTGGCTGCAGATCTGCGACGACACCAGCCAAGTGGGTGGGCCGCAACTTGTCTACGATCATCAGATGTGCATTGATGTCGAGAAACGAATGATTTACGTGTTTGGTGGTAAGATCCTAACTCCACGTAGCGTCAGTCATATTGCCTCCAGCGAGCCCGAGTATTCTGGCCTCTTCTCCTACCACATTGCGACAAATACGTGGACACAAATTCTCGTCGACTGCCACCATCCGTCAGCATGCCAAACTGAGGTACTGTCTATCAAGTCCCGGATCACACACTGCATGGTGTTTCATAACGTAAGTAGACAACAGTCCGACACGTGGAATGTTACGCAACTAATGTTGATTTTGTGTAGAAAACAAGGAAATTATACATCTATGGCGGACAGCGAGGGAAGGAGGATATCGATGAATTTATCTCGTATGATGTTGACACTCAGGCAATAAACGTATTGAACAAAGAAAACTCGGGCTACGAAGGTAAGAACGAACCGTCGGCTGGATTTACCCTGCGAGCAACGATTGATTGTGATCGAGATGAGATTTATGTTTTTTCTGTAAGTCTATCGTTTGTGCGCGTTTTCCTGTCTTGTCTACTGACTATTTCTACAGAGTTTAAGTAAGCAAAAGGACAGACGCGATGTGCAACAGATTGATTCATCGAACTCGTTTTGGGTGTACTCACTGCAGCATAATACGTGGTCTCGTATCTACACGTGCCGCTATACCGGCGACACTAAGCAAGCGGTCAAGAGTTCAACATTTACGATCGAGCCATGTCCGAGGTACGCTCATCAGTTGATTTACGATGACGTTGAGAAAGTGAGGATTTTTTTCTACCGCATTTCAATTGGTTTTGATATTTTTCGTTTGCCTTTTCAGATGCACTACTTGTTTGGTGGTAATCCGGGGAAAACTACATTGCCGCAGCTCAGGCTGGATGACTTTTGGATTTTAGAATTGGAGAAGTAAGTGTTTTAGAATTTTTAATCGTTACCCTATCCCGCTATAAAATCACCACATCTGTTCTTCGACTGCTCACACACAATTGAGTCTATCATTCTTTACTCACTTTACTTTTGATGAAGACGGCTCCTTAACCACCGAGGGCAGTCAAATGATTGCTGTCTTACATTGAGGACGATGAGTTGGTCAATGTCATTGTCATACCTAATTAAATCTTGTGAACGGCTGAAACAACATGCCAAAGACTTAGTTGGCATCTACTGAGCTTTAAGTCCACAAATATTTAGAAAAACCAGTCCAAATCGTTACTCGTCATCTTTTTATAGATAAGGTTAAAGTTGCGCGCATTTGCGTTCAGTTCAGTCGCAAAAAGTAGCTTTTAATGACACGTAGCAATCGCTTGGCTCATTCACATTAAAAGTATGTGCTCTACTTGACACCCCCTCTCATTCCTTCATTTATTCATTTAAATCGTGTGCTATTGAAATCACGCAATCTTTACAGACCAAAGCGAGAGGAGATCTTGAATCATTGCCGATATTTAGTAAGAAAGCTATACTACGAGGAAATAACGAGAGTGGATCCTATTCGGGCACTCCGATATCTGCAAACGCATGTCTCCGAAGTAATTGACCACTCCGATCCGGTACAGTTGACCAATGTAAGTACTATCAGCTCTTGTTAACACCACTGATTCTAAAACGCTACCGTCATCCGCAGTTCCACAAACTGGCCGCATTTCTATTCAGACCGGAGGAGCCCAGTTCTGCCGAGCAGCCGCCACTTGCTACGCTGCCAGTTGAGAGCCAGCTAAATCCCGCACCGAAAGGTAAAGGCGCTCATTCATGCATTCAAGCCCCAACTTGACTTGAGTTTTCAAACTTTAGATATTTTGCAAAAATCTGACGAAGCGAAACAAGCTGAGGGCGAGGAAGACTCCTCCATGGAATCCTACGACAGCACATCTACCCTATCGGACAGTGCGTCATACTTCCTTTACCGAAAAAGTGGCGGAAAGCGAGCTCGCCACGACTATCTCTTCGAATTGAGAAGCCGGCGAGCTTTCTTGTTCAATAAAATCGCCCTACTGATGCCCGCTAATATGGTTCAGCCGAAGGGCAACCTAAGTGATTTTGTGTTAACATGATTTTGTTAAATTGTCGGTTTGATTTTTTTTTTATGATTATTGTTATTTTTGATTTGAGTTTGTCGCTGAAATGTTAAAAAAACCTTAAATTTGACTCGACTGGGAGGATGCGTTGACTTCTCATTTCTTAATTCGCGTAGATGTTTAAGTTAAATTTCGTCAACATTTTGTTGTATATTTATCTGTCGTGGGTTACAGTGATACCTTATTGAGACCGACTAAAGACTGTAGTGTATAATTTGCAAGTAAACCTATCTATTCAAACCTAAAACTTTTTGTCTTGTATTGTTTAAATGTATCAACGTGAGTTATGGACTTTTCTTTTTTATCATTAAAATTATAGAAATATTATTGAAAGCTGATTCAACATGGAAAACATTATAAAATAAAATATGTGATATGAATTTTGTAAATTATGTTTGTACGTTTCTTTTTAAAACAAAAATAAATAAACAAGTTTGCATGTATAATTTAAAAGCATTTGCGAAGTCTATTTTGCTTGGAGGTTGAACTGTAATCAGTAAACTCTGGGGATCAAATACTCGACCGCAGGTGTGGAAAAGGTAAAACAAATATTAAAAATGTAGCCTGTGTCGAGGAGATCTGCGACTACAACCGAAATTGGATGGAACAATAGGCCTTTTTTATTATGCTCAAATGATCTATATAGATCATGGATTTCCATGGTTTACAACAACAGTTGGATCACGTACTGTTGTTGTAAACCGTGGAAATCAATGATGTATATAGATCATTTGAGCATAATAAAAAACGCCTAATATAGTTTGACAGAAAATAAACAGGACTCTAAAGAATAGTGCTTGGGAAATAAATAGGTGTATGTGCTAGTAAAAAGACTGCATATTTTAACGCCTTCGCAAGTCTTTTGGCGAGACAGCATGCACTCGAGTAATTAATGTCAGTCTTATGCTGTCTCCTTGTACATTCCTTATCTTCCACACATAAGTCACTGGTATTTCTGAGTACAGAATGGTATGGGTCTTTTGGCGACATCTATTCAATTCAAAATTATATGACAACAGTTTTGTTTTTGGCGAATTATCGACTGTTTGAGAGCTTGCTCAGGTCCCACAGATCAAGTGGATCATCAGAAATGCACCTCCAGTTGAACCGATAACCTATAACTAACGTCCATTGAGATGTTATGTTCATTTTTGTCATTTGTGATCAAACTCAAAAAATTAAAATACATTCATCGCTTCTACCAGACGTGAAGTCTTGCATTTGGTCTTAATCGGTACGACAGCCGAGTTCAGGAAGGAGTCCACAAGCATAAAAAATGATCACCACAACTATATTCCGACAGACTTTTTGCAAGAGGTTTTCTAAAGAAGATGGTAACTCATAAGATTCGTACGTATGTCTCCCCAGAACCCATTTGTTTACATTTTTGTTCTTATTATTTGAATCGTTGTCGATGAGGTGTTATATGAAATGTGATGTCCAATCCCCTGTTCCATCTTCAAAAAAAAAAACACAATTTACATCTTTTTAATGTTTCTATACACTGCGCCACCTCTCGCGATCATCTGACAAGCATCCGAGAGTATAACTATCATGGAAGACCTTCTCAATTCAGCTTCAGCCGGTCGGACTCTATGAAAATATTACAAAAGAAAAACATTCATTCTGTTGGATAAAATACTCAGTTTGGCATCATTCATTTCTCTACTTTTGTAAACTCCATTGAAGGGTAAATAAACTTGGTCTTAATATTTCAAATTAATATCGTTTTCCATTGGGACTAGCAGATTTTGCTTTCCGATTTCAGATTTTTCGTGCCCAATGGAACATAAAATGAGATTATTTTTTTTTTGCATTTGTGTTGGTGCATGACTTAAAATCAGCTGTTCTTAAATTGTAATTTATGTTTCTAAAAATCCATTTAATCTATGTTAATATCCTTTGCAGCGGCCAAACGTAAATTGTTCTCTATATTTCACAGACTAGTCGTCTAAAAGCCTATATAATAACACACTTCAAAGTTTGACAAATGCGAAAGGGCTTGGTGTTAGTGAAAGTAGGTGTAAATCTTGCTAAGAAATCGAGGTTCGCAAAATTGCTCTGAAAAAGTGTTTTTTTTTGTGGCCAATGGAACATAAAATCTGATGGCCTGCTGATTTCGACAGCAGAAAAACTGCTCTGAATCTGAAAAAAATACTATTTCTGTCCCAATGGAAACGACATAAGTCAACGTGTTTTTTATTTGAGTTCCGGAATTGGAACAGATCCCATCATATACAAATGAAGAAGATGCTCGTGTTCCTCTTGGGTGTGTGTCATTTTCCTTCCCTTCAAAATATGGCATCACCCAGTGCTGCCACAAATATTATGATCATATGAACTGCGTGCTGCCAGAATATATTGATGCAATATCCCAGATTGACCGTTAAAAGACCCCTTTTCGATGGACTTTATACCTTTTTGCTAGAAGCTACACTTCCTTAAATTTACCTGTCGACAAAAGCAACAAAAAAGCAGTGTGAAAATATAGAAGACAACGAACTAAAATCAGCTGGAAATTCCAGATGATTTTGTTTAGCTGTGAAGTGAGTACCATTTCATTTACTAGTGTTTAAAAATCGTTATTATATGAAACTTCTAACTATGAAAGAAAAAACCTTTAATAGCTAAAATGTCCCTCTATCCCTCGGACATATTATAATTCGCAGAAAATCCCTCAAAAAGAAATAAATCACCTAAATCACTGATCATGCCCTCTTTCAGAAAAATACCTTTTCAGTTGTTTGGAGGTATTCTTATGTCTTACGTTTCCACCAGGGGCAGCGCCATCATAGTATGTGCGAAATGTTAGTACTATACTCTTTGCGATGGTGTATAAATACTTGTACACTGCATAACTATACAGGTGTTTAGGGTCCTTTCAGCAAATTCTAATAAATAAGGCGGTGTGTATTTAATGGTAATAGGCAGATACAACCTATTTAACTTTCTACGTTTACCTCCGTGTAGGACCGAATTCATTCACAGAAAACATAAAACCAATCATTATTTTTTACCATTAATTTAACATTTATTTGAGTGTTTTTTTTTACAAATATTCTTTTACTATCACTTCTTTGTGTTTTCTGACACACATTCGTAAATATTTTTGCATTATATTATTTTGTTTTTGTTTTTTTTTTCAGGTAAAAATATACATTTCTATATAAATAGACATTTTTAGACACATATGTTTATAGATGTATATACCTACTGTAATATATGCGTTTCATTAGTTTTAACATTTATTTTCAATATCTCTTATGACGTGTATTATTATATTATATTGTCTGTTATACTTTTAATTGTAAATCAAATGTTTAGCTCCCAAAGGGCATTTTTTATTGTCCTCCAAAAATATTTATTAGGCTTTTTGTTTCTGTTGGAATAAACTTACAAGCACTGATGTATATTTCTTTTTTATTGTCTATAGTTGCTATCGTAATCGTAAGTAGTCTGCTTTAGCTCATTTACATAAAAAACAATAAAACAGTTCGATCGTGAAAAAACTAACGTTTTTTGTGCAAGTTTAACAAGTGCAATTTGTCTAACAGCGGCCATCTTTTGGTTTCTAGCAAATACCTATAAGAAATTATACGTTTTCAAAAAATTTTTTTTATTCGGACAACGAACAATTATAACAAGGTTGGTGCTAAATTTGCTATAGCTCGAGAAAGCAAGGCAACAATTTCAACTATATGTGAATTAAGTTTTCTTATGGAATACAAGTCTAGACCTGTATTTTTTGAGGTAAAGTTTAATTGAACAGTTTTCGTGCAACACCATATTTTAAATATAATTGAGTTCATTGATTTTGACCACAGGAAGGTTTAAATGTGTTCGTGTTTGCTTTTAATTTATCCTTAATGATGGGTAGTTTATTCAGACACTTTATGTGTGTGGTTTGTAATCTTACTATACCACAATCATTAGCGTTGACTGCAAAAAAAAACGGATCTTTTTTTGGCCATGTGTACAGTGAGCTTAGCGCGCTGACTCCATTTTATATGGTTGGGTTGAATGTCCAAATAAACTGAATACTTCCAACTTTCAACTCATCGCTATATTTCAGGAAAAGCGAAAAATTGCTATGTGTTCAGCTGTGGCCGTTGATCTGTTTATGAACATTTTTCACAGTAGCGCAACGTCAAATAGAATATTCAGTAGTGAGCACTCAATTTAAACAATTGCACAGGCACACTACTTGACACTTTGACAGTTGACACTAGGCGACTTAACAGCACCAGTTTATTTTGACAATGCTGGTGTTGTGTATATATAAATATCAGTTCCATGCAAGCTCTGCTCAAAAAATGACGCAAAACATAACTAGAGCTCTTGGTTCAAAGCGAATAAAAAGTGTAACAAAATGCCAACCATCTTGATTTCTCCATAGAATTCTAGAGACTCCTATTGGGTGTTAATAGATTTGCTAAGTAAAATGTTGAAATTAAAATTCTTGCCGAAGGTTTTACAATAGATGTCGCATAGAAAATGTGGTAGTTCAAATTTACTGCCCCATAAATTGCAAAATTTATATTATTACGTACGCGGTTTGAATCGATCGCAATCGCTCAAAGTCTATACACATACTCATCAAAAATGACAGAAAAAGAGAAAATTAGCAAAATTACGAGTAACGAGCAGTTCCTCTCTAGGCTCGAAACAGCTCAGAGAATTTCAACCGGCAAGTACTGTCAAATGCACAAAATTATCAGGTAACAAATTCTAAATCCGTTTTAAAAATTAATTGTACAGAAAAATAAAATATCTGGAAATAAAGAAAATTCGGTGGTGGTCGAATGTTCTCCTAGAACATATGTTGCAAAAATGTAAGTTATACATTTTTTTTAGTGATATGGATTATATTTCAAAGATGTAAGTGGCTCAAAGTAGCTCGAAGTGTATCCACGTACTTTGGAGTATATTATATTTTCAGCTTTCTGAGAAGTTTCGCTCAATTTTTCGAGTTTGACAGATTTCTAGTGCTTGGTTCGTGAAAGTACGCGAATGGACCTTTGTTGGCAAATGAGTTTTTTCCCTTGGGCTTTACTATATGCAATACCACTTTTGCATATATGTATATATTTTAATCTAGAAAGTCACAGCTCTTGAAGATTTACTGGAGGTTCCAAATCATCTGAACGAATTTCGCAAATTTAGGACAGGGAAGCTATTGAATAAACTTACTTCCTTGTTAAACTTATAAGACGAATTGTATTCTAAGATTTTTTGTCTTCGATAAAATTAAAAAAAGTTATTTTTAGATTCCTCAAAATTATAATGAAGCCCATGAAACCTACTTTATTTTTGCTTCTTATAATTTGTTTCCAATTTATTCCGCTCATAGCCAAGAGCGCTAGCTCCAGTGTGGGAACCAACGCGAAGTTGGCAGTCCAAGTCCATATAATAATAAGTCTATGGTTACCGTATTAACTGCTTCTGTTAAAATGCTAAATGGATCTTATGTTCAGCATTTACACATAATTTCTTTGAATTTCATGGCTGTCCCATTGATTGAGGCAGTAATATTTTCACTAAAATCTGATAATCCAAGTAAAATGAATCATGAATCACAATACACCAGCAAAGTGTTGGTATCTCAAAATAGCACAAAAGAGACTTGTTCTATTTTGTACTAAACTAAGTATTAATATGGCATTGAGTAAAAATTCGTAAGATTTGGTAAAATTCTTAAAATTTAAAAGAAAAAGAACAGACCGATTGCAGTTCAGTAGCTTCAGTTTGTAATTTGAAGCCAATAAAAAAAACTTTCACTAAAAACTGCCCGAATAAAATTGAAATCTCCAAAAAATCGAACACTACATTACCGGTTAAAAGATTTCTCTTGCTATAACAAATTTAGCACAGTTTTTCTGAATTAGCTAATTTAATCGTTATTTAGTAATATAAAAAAAATACTCTTGGCATTATTTGTATGATTGTTTATGGCATGTTTTAAATTATTGTTCATGTTCCATGAGGCTATTTTTTAACATTCAGGTGTATATTCGTTACAGAGACATAAAAACGAATTAACACTGTTTGAGCTTAGTTTATAAATGTTTTGTATTCCATTTTTTTTCTCTGCATATAAACTGTTAGAGAATATTTATGTAAATATGTATATATTATGTATAGGCCTCTATAGGCATTCCTACAAAAAAGCGTTTTAATTAATGTATACATGTACAAAGTGATACATATTTGTTTCAAAACAGGAATGCAGAATATTTCTTATGATTTGCATGTGAACTAATTTTTTCTAAATTTCAATATTAATTGCCCGGTTGTTAACAAATTGGAAGGCAAAAACAGAACAGTTTCAGTTGAGAAGAAAGTAATTTCGACAGGGACAACAGAAGAGTATAATTACCCCCTTAAAGCGTCTACAGTATAATTTTTTATGTTTACAATTTCCTTAAAATGTAGTTGGTAGGTAAATATATTATATTTTTTGTCGTTAGTTATTATTTATGTTATAAATACATAAAGCTAAGCGTTTTCTTTGTTAGTAAAGTATAGGTACTCCTTCATTTGAGTAAGTGTATATGTGCGTATAAATTACTATTTATTCATATTAATATCAACATCGACCTGGAACAGATAGAACAAAATAAGGGAACAATTAAATTAAGAAAAGAGAAAATACCTACGAATAAAATAAAACTGCATATGAAATGAATACGCGATTGATGGAAAAATATTGATTTAAGTAGTTGCAAATTGGGTGATGGAAACATTTAAGTTGACTTATACTAGTGTATCTCTAGCAAAAATGTCTTCTATTTGACACATCCGTTATTTAAAACCATTTTTAGCCTCTACATTATACCTATATAGTTTACAGTACATCATTTGATATGAAACATGTCCCCATTGTCCGTAAAATGCTGAAAACTTTCTGAAACGTGATAGATGGGTGTTTATTCTTTATACGTGACAGTTTGATAGTTGGCCATAAGGATACAGCGTTGAATTAAAGCTAAATATATTTAGCCGTTCGTGGAATTGCTTCGCTGAATTATAGTCCTCTATTTTTTTTTCGTATATAAAAGTTTAAGCTTTAAGTTTAAATAATATTACATTTAGTAGAATTTTGAAATATTCCACCCATGATTCGATTTTTAATGCCCTTACAGTATTATTCCGTTCACTCGTTTGAAATTTTTTTTTAGAATAGGTTGGAACAGGAAATCGTACAATAGGCATCACTTTTTGTATAACTATACCATTGTTACTCTAAGCATCGAGGAGTAAAGCTTCTTGTTGTACGATCCATCCGTTTTTTCTACAACGCAGTCTTCAGATGAATTGCTAATAAATATCTTTGTGTTAGTATCGTAGTTGTATTCCAAGGATCGCTATTAATATTAGCGCGCTGAGAGGGACTGAACCACATAGCGCTGTGCAGATTGAACGATAATATAGCTTTCGTTCATGAAACGATAAATTGTTTGAGTTGCGCAATCCAGAAAAGGGGAAGAACAAATTTGGAGACAAATAATCTTAAAATTCACACTGATCAAAATCAGTGTAAATAATATTAAAAGTATGTGATTTCATTACCAAAGTTCCTCAAACGATTGAAAATTCATGGACATTTAATTGTCACAATAGGAATAGTTTTCATTTCCGTATGCAAGGGTCTTCTTACACATTGAGAGTAAATAAATGTAAGTAAATGTCGCACAGTAGTTTGTATGTGTGAATTGTTATTTTTGGATAAAATGCAAGGAACCTGGAATCTTACGCCGAGTTCGTACAGCTGAATTTCCTTTTATAAATCGCTCACACCTTTGCTCACTTTTTATTTGTTCTTCCGCTCGCTACTTGTCACCTTCTTAAGCTATATCCCCAAATTAGTAAACACTGCTTAAAAGTTATCAACTCGTTACTCAGCAGTTATGCCATCTTACGTCTACGAGTTAATTTAGTTGGACTCATTTATTTATTAACACGGGGAAAGTAGGTACCTATGTACATTTTTTTCTGTGCATGCAGTAAAACTTAGTCTGGCCCTGGGACGAATGAAGAAATGCAAGAAAACAATGAAATATTTAAATGTTAAATAGTAAAATCGCAGGTAGTGCTCATATGTGTTTCATAAATAAATTAGATCGCTTGACATCTTTGAGCTCTCTGTTAAGTACTCCACTCTGAATAAGAAAACAAAACTCATAATGCCGGGATACATCGCGCTCTGAAGCGAGCGTGCTCAGACTCAGATTGTTCTGAGGTATTTAAAAAACACACTTGAGCACATTTGTTCATTCATTCATTTGTTGTAAATAAAAAATGTATAAATTGAATATTTGTTAATTGTTATTTATTAAATTGGTTAATATTCAGTTCCAGGACAACAAGGTTCGTCCGCCATTTCAATTGTTTATCCTGTTTTTTTTTTCTGTCAAATGTGACTGGAAGCGTGTAATCAGCTCAGCGCGCTCTGATGGTGCTCTGAGCTAAAAAAGAAACACAAATTCTGAGCTCTGATATATCTGAGCTAACAAAGAAACACGAACTTTTTGTATAACAGTTCAGATTGTGCTCTGAACTAAAAAAGAAAAACCTCTAATGTGGAACAGACACGCCTTTTGTATGTCTTTACCTTTAGCTCTAGCAATACGTGACATGACGCATCAAAAGCGACTCAATTCTAGTTTGCCTTTAAAGTATATTGCATATCTTTGAAACCTTAAAAAACCCTGTCGAGCTCATAAATGAATAAATGCTGAATTCCTGCAAATTTCGCGTTCATTATTGTAAAAGAACTGCATTATCATTGCAGAAGTTTAGCAGTACTTGTGATACTGCAAGAAAATGTTATTTAATGTGTTTTTGTTTTGTTGCAGGAGAGAAAATGGAAGCAACATTTTTGCAAATTATTTAATTATTTTATAACTTGTACTATTTAGAAATGAACAGGAGAAAAAAGGTCCGATGATAGCACAAGATATCATTTCGTCTTGGAATGAAATCCGAATTAAGAGTAAACACCCGAGTTGTCTTTGACAAAATTGTTTTTAGTTCTGTCATTTATGACTTTAGTTTTATATGCAATTATGAACTCATTTTTATCAATCCATGCCGGCCGTGTTCAGGCAGCTGTAGTTTGCGTTCATAGATGTATTCTGCTGGACAATAATTATGAACTCCCTATTCGCAAAAACATTCAAAATGTCAATTGCCAACCCGAAAATCTGTCATTCGCTCTTGGATTTTAATAGCTTACTATTTGCATATATGGGGAAGCTTCTTCGATGCTAGCCCAAAAGTAAATCAAGGATCATGATCATATTCACTGCATTACAAAACAAAAGCTCAAACAAAAGCGGAAAGAAAAAAAGAAAATCAAACGAAAAAAATAAACAAACTTCCTTGTTCGCCACAATGTATTTCTAAAAATTTCTACAGAAAAGCGTTCTTTCATAAAGCTAATACTTTACAATGTTGTATATGTACAACAACTACTCTTGGTAACTCATAAATTCTATTTTAACATTAAGTTTAGTTTTATCTGTAATTTGTTGTGGTATAATTAATTTGAAATTAGTCTCGAAATAGTGTGCAATGGATCAATGCGCCGAAGTAAAAATATAAAAAGTCCAAAATAAGATCAAAATAAAAGGAAGGTCATGAGAGAAGGTGGTATATACTATATAATCTCATCTAACTATACGATTGTTCTTAGGTTCTTTTTTTTTTTCATCTAAAAGATAAACAATTCATCATTAAAGCTGAAACCCATGCATGAGCTTTTACGGGAAGCTTATTATATATATAGTTTATTATTTTTGTAATTATCTAGGTGTATAATATGTATGTATATATATTTCTTTACATTTTAGTATATTTTTCTGTATTCAATATATGAATGTGTATAATATATATATTATTTTATAGTGTAGCATATTATTGTATATTGTATATTTTTTTCAATTTAAGTTTGTTCTCTATATAATACGCATCTAAAATAATTATTTTTTTTATTGTTATTGTCAGTACATTGTCATTTTCACTAAGTTTTTATTTATTTCAAACATTCATTCTGATAAAGTGTATGCTTTATTAAAAACAATAGTATAAACCAGTTTTACAGGTTTGATTTTATTTTTATTTTCTTAAAATGTTACTTTTTTTCTAATACGTTATCATAACATATATCTATATATGTATGGGTTTGTATAAAAATAATACATTTTCTTCTTTTAGGTATAGATTATTTGTCTTTGTCTTATAAATGTATTTATATATTGTATAAATATGCAATTTTTTTTTCTCACAACATTTGAACATTCTATATATTAAAGTTGTATTATAATTTTTTATTTATTGTCTAAAAGTTTGTATTTCTTAATTTTATTGTATTGTCTGATATTTCATTTGGTTATACTATATTTATCTATATATCTTTGGAATTCTACAAATTCTTATTGTATGGGTTTGTTTTTTTGTTTTTGTTTTCTCTTTATATAAAAAAATAATGAACACTACAGAGTTATTATATTATATTCACTTGTTATTGTCAAGGTTCATTAAATAATGACAAAGAATAGTATAACTATTTTCCAAGCAGTGTGTAAATATATATATTTTCTTATGTATTTTTGTTTGATTAAATTTCCTGTGTAGAAAACGTTTTTGTTTTTTCCTTTTTGATAATTGTTAAAAGATCGTTTCTTGTATAATTGATAATATATCAAAGATATGTTTTCAATAATCGACTGATATTTGTGTTTTTCCCCAGATACTTTTGTTTTTGGAAATATAAATATTTAAGTTTATATATGCGTTTTGTTGCATCAAATAAATTCGAAAAATTGACATTGATTGTTTCGTCTAGCGTGTAATTTGGAAATGGCTTGTGTTGGTAGGACGTGTTTCAGGGAAACGGGTGCCGCAAAAAGTTGAAATTATTATTGTCTTTGGGCTTCTTCTACGGTTTCTCGTAACTATTGTAATAATCTATGTCCGTTGGGCTGCGGTTGCCGTAGCCACTGATTTTGTTTGAGCTGCGATTGCTACCCCTCGCCTCTGGCGGTTTATGTGGCTTGGAGTATTTTTGAATCTCTTCCAAAATCCAGGGAATATACTTGATGACATTGGCATAGACGCCGGGTAGTTTTGGATGGGCGCACATGATGCCCCACGAGACAATGCCGCCGACAAACCATTTGTTTTTCTCACCAGGATAGGGGCAAAGCAGCGGTCCACCCGAGTCACCCTACAAGTGAAGTGATTTTTTCAACAAACTTTGACATTTAAAAAAGCTTTCTATGTGTACCTGACATGCATCCTTGCCGCCTTCTTCGAATCCCGCACATATCATACCGTCGGACACTGTCAGATTGTCCAACCATTCATCGCATTGTTGCCTACGGATAACCGGCACTTGAACTTGATTCACAATGGGCTCGTAAGTTGCTTTAGCTACGGTGCCAGATGGTTTAAGTAAGGAACCAGGGGTTGTTAGAAATAAGGTACTTACGATTCTTATCCTCTCTTTTCCCCCACCCTATGACTGTGCATAGTTCTCCCGGTTTTAATTGCTTGAGTCCCGGCGGTGGTAAGCAGACGGGCAAAAGGTGTTCATGGAAGGAAACTCTTGTGGAAAGCTGAAATATGGAGGAAATATATATTTCCCATTGCAAGGAGCAGGGCGGAAGTTTGGAGTTATAGAAACTGCTACATTTTTAGCGAATACTTCGAGTCCTTTCATTTTTATGGGAACAAAAAAACAACTCACCTGGAACAAAGCAATGTCATTATCGTGGGCGATCTGTGTATTGTACAAAGGATGTGGTATAACAGTTTTAACTTTAACATTAATCCCAGAGAAGGTGAAGGAGTTCCTTCGTGTGACCCCCAGCTGAATAGTCCAATCATCCAAATCTATCAGTGTGTGGCTAGAAAAAAGAAAAATATGTTCTATGCCAACCGACGATCGCAACAAGTTCTATGAAACTTACTTCCCTATGCAGTGGGATGCCGTGAGTACCCACTGATCGGCAATTAGAACCCCTGCGCAGTAGAATATCTTCTCCGGGCCACCCAAAATAGCGGCCAAAAACGGCCAGGCACCTGGACTAGCGGCTGATCCGCCAATAATACGTTTCGTAACTTTGGTTTTCTTCGGTCGTACTTTGCCGCACTCTGAGGATTGCACGATTAGACACTGTAACTCGGATCGAGCTTGGTTATCCTCGACTTACCATAATTAGCACACGTCAACTCAGCAATTGGATAATCCTCCTCGGGGGTACAACTGGAGAACTCCTGCATGAGATTCGACCTCTTCTTCGAGTACATTTTCCAAATATCTGTAGATACGTTCACGGACGTCAAAAGGGGCCGATGGGTCTTTTGAGTCACAACACTGGTTGCATTCACGGAACTATAACCAAGCATAGAGCACACGGCCGTTGGCGACACCGAGCGGTCCCAGTTCTTCACACACGCTGGACTCCATTTGTGCGAATTGAAACGAAAAACCTCGAGAACACCTTTGCCCAGGTCGCCATTTCGCTCACTAAGCCGAACTGAAAGTGAATTAATGAGTTTGGGCAAACTTTTATGTCACTCGGTATATTTACTGCAATTACGCTCGTCCTGCCCGTAGGGACAATCAACAATTCCATCGCAAATGTGCTTCGAGCTCATGCAACGATCTTCACCGCAGTAAATCGAGTCCGAATCGCAACGATCACATTTCGCCTCGTCCAACTGATCCATGCAATCTACGTGTCCATCGCACACGTAGTCCATGGGGATACATCGCGTCTGATCGCATACGAAACCACTACAGACTGCAGAAAAATACACTTCACTAAGACCACAATGACGGCGATTGGCGAGTCCTTACCTGGATTTCGAGCCGCTATCATAACATCTCGAACTTGCTGCAGGCCAACGCACTCGTTGGAGTTGTCAAAATCTTTAAACAGATTGCAATTCAGATAATCGGGCAGACTCAGTCCGAAAACGTCAAAGAAGAAGCCACAACGTCTCATTGTCTCTGTGCAAAGAGTCCTGCAGGGGGGCACAGTCGATCCGGTCGATCCACATTTCGGAACAAAAAGTGTACACAGGAACAGTGATACCAACTCGTAGCAGCGTACATCGACTAGTGCGTCATACGCATCTAGGTCCTAATTTGTGATGCAAAATTTAAGATATTTTCAGAAAAAAAGAATTAAATTGAATTCAATGCTCACCACTTGAGTTTCCAGTTGTCCAAAGTGTCCGATGTAATTGGGGAACACGGTGTAGTTGTATGGGATTAAAGGTCCTTGACAAAACTTCACAATTATCGGCAGGCAAGTGCCTGGGGCTGGGTTTTTTCCTACCGAAAATAGATTACTTGGTGGTGGACTGTGTTAAGAGAATTGGTACATTAGTACATACCGAACTCGGAAGACTCCTCAACTCGAATCGTGTTGATTATTGTCTTGTTTACGAATTTTATTGTCGGGTAGGCATTGAAGTAAGCAGCCAAGCCACCTAGAAAAGTTAAATTTAATTTAAAAATTACCAGTTAAGAAGGATCGTAACAGAGATGTGAATGGACGAGAACTTGCGAAGAAAAGTCGAATAGATAGAAGCACAATTAGCTATTGGAACGTATACCAGTAGTGTATGCATCAACTTTGCAAAAAGTCCTTTGGAGGCTTTATTTAGTAGGTACCGAATAAAATGATGCCTGAACATAGGTGCTGGGTTTTAACCGGCCACAAATAGAAAACTCTAAACTTTGCAAAAACTGCCGGCAAGTATTTCAAGTCTGCCTGACCCGAGGTTAATGGTCCCTGTTTTCCTAAAAAAAACAATACACTCAACCAGCAAAGATCTAAAACCTTTATTCCGTCAACTTTTGTGCTCAAAACGCTTGAGAATGTTGTAAGCTTTCTATCCAAGTCATAACGCCCATATCGAGAGGTTACATCTGTTAAGACAGCCTTTCCATCATGCTCTGTAGTTAAATCAAGCTCAAAAACCTTGGGCGTACAACTAGAGTCAGTTAGCCAAAGACCGCGGTAATTAAAGGGATGTTTAAGTTGAGTCTGAGGTCCATTTCTTAAAGTAGCGCCACCTATGGTCACTATTTAAGGTTGCCTTAATGAAAACAATAAACCTTTCCTGCGAACAGTGATAAAATATTCACTGTCATTGCTGGCATATTAGACAATCATGCGAATCCAATTTCGAATAACATTTTCGATAGCTTGAAGCTTCAGGCCATTGGATTTTACGCTTAAATGCCTGACCCGTTGCTGGATTGTAGGCTCAAGATTGTTCTTAAGAGGTGTGCTACAAAAGAGAGTCCAAAAACTTAACGGCGTCACCAAAATGCTTGATTATATGTGCGCAAAGGAAGGATTGTTTTACAGCTTGTGGCCGACGTAGCGTCCTCTTGTTTAGAGCTTGTCAATTGATATAAAATTCCTGAGTTTTTGTCAGAAAAATATTGCAGAGGGTCCGCCTCTAGTCTTTCCGATGATCGTAGTTTTGTAGCCATAATCACCTTCTCGAAGGAAATTGGGAAAATAATAACTCCCAATCTTACAAACTAGCCGTAAACATAATTTTTCCATAATATGTTTAAAAAGGCGCTAAAAGGTAGGACTTTTTTTTCTCCAATGGAAAATGTGAATTTTTCAAAATTAAATACACCCAATACAAAGAAAAGTAGCAGCACTGTTGCGACATTCACGTAGGTTAAAAAAGGGGCACTAGTTATCTAGTTATCTCAAGTCGACTATATTGGTCTGGACTAAATGTAACCTGAACTCAAAAACTATATTGGTCGGGAACGTCACTTTTTCTAAGTCAGCCACATATGCGAACTGTCAACTTAGTACTCAGATTCGTCGGCTACCAAAAACGTCAACTGAAATCGAAACCGTCATACATCTAGTCAGACAGCTGTCAGACTTACTAAACTAGATACTTGAACGTCCACAGTCTTTACAGCTTATCGTTCTTTATGGAATAATTGTCTCAGCTTGGCATTTCACTTGCAGAATCCTGTATGGGGGTGTTACCATTTGAATGAAATTTTCATAATTTTTGTTTTCAATATTTTTTTTTATAGAAAGTAACTAAAAATGTTCAGCCTAATTTATAAACATTTTATAAAGAGTGTATATAAAGTTATGCACCCTTCAAAATGCCTCTAAGCGCATAAACCTTTTTTATACAAATTATTCAACGTTGTATAAGCTGACTTTTCAACATGTTTTGATGTTATACAAATGAGGAAAAAATGAGATAAAAATGTAGTGTCATCTGTCATACGGGCTTTAGTCTCGAAAATGATTCCAAGTTATACACCCTGGTAGTTTTCACTTGTAAAACTAGCTTTTCGTTCTATAAATATGTTAAAAACCAGTCGAACGCACCGCGTTTATCTTGCTTTATTATATGTAGAACAAAAAGCAGCATCTTCAAATACGGAACTTTTTTGAATGTGGAAAATGTTGCGTTGAATATTTTAGTAAGGCAACGTTATTGTGAGACTATCGTTTACAACTCACGGAAAATAGTAGAATACATTTCCAGGACCCCTCAAGTTCCGAATAGCATAATTCGTATACGAGCAAATCCGTCTGAAATTTTCGCATAGCAGAAAAATTGGTATTCTCAAAGTTGTACGGGCTTTTTTTCCACCTATGCGAAAATTATATTCACCTCTCGAATGAGGTAGAGTTTTGGAGTAGGTTAGGTACGTCAAGTAAACGATTTTGACAGGTTGTGAAAAAAAATCCCATCAAATCAAAAACCAATATTCAAATTTAAATTGGTTTGGAATTATTATTTTCGATTGTCAAAAAAAAGAGATATTTTAAAATACTTGTATGTTTAGTGAACATTTACGTGTTTTCGCAGTGAATTCTTTTTGTTATTTACCATTTGTTGATTTGGCAATGGAGCAGTTAGGCGCAACGGAAATATACCGAGCTATTCGACAGCCCCAAGATTGCTTTGAACTCTCTCATACAAAGTTTATAAATTGATTTCGGCTAAATAGCGCTTGACACACGAATTTATCGTTTTTTTGGCTCCGCATATGCTTGACCAATTTAAATCAAACGCCTTAACAGCTCAAGGAAAGGTAAATATAATATCAGTGCTTATTTAACTGGTGTTGAAAAATCAGATGAGTTCTCAGATTTTGTGTTCCCTTCGATTTTTTGCAGTTGGAAGTTAGCAAACTGCATAGGAGATAACCGCAACAATCAACCGATCCAATCGTCAGCAAGCAATTCCGTTTGCGAGACGCAAATCCGCATGGAAAAGGCAGTACAATTCGAAGAGAAATTATCGTAGACGGATTTTGAGAATTGCAAATTTCAGTTTCTCGCATCGTATCGGAGATTTTGAGAATTTGTTAGGGTCCAGATCATGATTCATGATCGATGAAAAGCGGGATCACAGGTTGTAGGTGTAAATCGATGACCTGATTGACTGATAATAAAAACAGCTATTGGACAACTTTATTTATTTTGATGTTAACTTTTAAAAATGCCTTGGAACAGAAATTTGTAGCTTCAGCTTGTTCAGATAGTAAAACCGTTTAGAAACCTAAGCCAAAGCGTTGCGAGAAGATGACTCTGATGCATATTTTCATTGCTTTCTCATAATATAAAAGACATAAAATTCTTGAACGTCCCTATTAAAACGCGTTTCAGAAATTAGCGAATAAAAAAATCGTTCGATCCTAACCCCAAAATCGAAATGCATTTGCGATTTATTTGTACATATCCATTGTTACCGCTGCTACAAAATAAAATGTATCATTTGGCGAACGGGTGTCATACGTGTCACATGTCACGTACCTAGCATAGCTCTGAATCTACGTAGCTGCACGTGCCCTTTGAAATTCGCCAACATTCCACGTGCCAATCGAAAGATAATTTTCCTTTTATTTTATAGAGTGCCACTCCCGAGAGCGGTACTTTGGTTTTCCAAGTGCTCTCCTTTTCACACAATCTTCGTTTCATCAATTCTGGGAAAAATTCCCCACAGTTTAAAATATCCTTTAAGTATAGCTCTGCCGAAAACCATTGTTAGGTTAAATTGGTTGTAAATAGCTACTCAACGTCGACCAATTTACTTTTTGGGGTGGCACCTTCCAAATCGCATAACACTCCAGTTTTATTGTACCCAGGCTCATGTATATGACGTACCCCCTTCACACACACAGAGAGCGACTCACGTGTTGCGGAAGTAGGCAGGGTTCGAGCTTAACATAACACAAAAGCATTTACATTCTGAAGCACTTGTCATTCTTAAGACTTACCTGCAATTGCCAAAAGTGCAAACGCATTAAGTAGAATCTGAAAGAGGCGAAACTTCAGCCGACCATTGGTTACATACGGATTTGAACTTTTGCGCCGATTGATTATCTGAAATTGAAAGAAATAATAAAATACAAATTGAAAAGAATCAGTTTTTTGTCCACTGTCACTCACTCTATGCTGCAGTGACATATTCGACGTGCCATTTTGGAATCGAACTATAGTTTGGAGACTAGCTGGTGTGGAGACACTCTTGGTAATTGGCGATGTAGGAACGGTTTGTTCGAGTTCTTCGATTGTTTCATTTTGGAATTTTTGCTTACTGGGAACTGAAAATATAGAAGGACATGTAGTGGCTGTCAGGTAAATAGTTGCACACGGGCTCAGTCATGAAAGAAACAAATTTTAAGCTGATTTAAACTTTAATTCTAGATGGGCATTTATTTCTGAAAACTTTGTAGAAATACAAGTGAATTCCGGAATCGGTCGTTTCATTGGAATTGTTTACGTTCGATTTTATCTGTCCAGCTTACTGGGAGCTTAGTGGGTAAAGAATCTTCTCACAAAAAGGGGGCTTTCACTTGAATTGCACACCCAGGATAAGCTGATTAATGAGTGAAAATGTGAAACTAACTGGTGCCGTAATGCACTTGCACAGAGATGTTGGGGGCAACAGGAGATTATCCGGATTTCAGTCTCGCGTTGACATCACTTATTGATGGACACAAATATTGTCGAGGCTTAAGCTGGCCGGATACTTTCGGCTGAACACCTATTGATTAATTTGCATCAGAGTAACAAAACATGTGTATTGGGTACTTAAAAGCTTAATAAAAGGAACAGCTTCGTACTAAAATACTGCTTCGAGTGCCTGGAAAACGCCAGAGACTGCAAATGCAATGATAAAGGTGCGTAGTCCAGCCATTGGGTACCTTTAGAAAAGCCTTTAACAGAAACAAAACGTTGTGAACAGCTTTTGGTTTTGGTACAGAAAGTTGTACAGGCTCATTCGTTTCAAGTTGGCAGCGCTGGCATTTTATACCTGTCAAACTCAGCTGTCATTTGAAGTGTCATAACATTAGTTGAATGTTTGTCACTTAGGATAATGGTTCGCTTGGTAATCGAAGAACGCGTTCAAATTATTAAAACTTTCTACAAAAGTGGTGATTCAAACGTAGCCACTTTTTGCGCATAACTCGATGATTATGGTTGTCATACTCATAATCGACCCACTACGCAAGCAATCGGTAAAATTGTGAAGAAATTTGAAGAGATTGGAAGCGTTACTGATGTCATAAGGCCTGTGCATCATCGTAATGCACGCTCAGTCGAAAACATTGGTGCTGCAAGTGCAAGTGTTGCTCAGAGACAATACTGAGACCACCAACTTCGGCCGATTTCCCGTTACTTAGCCTACAAGCTATATTTTTACGGAGTGGTCACGATTTGGTGCGCTAGTATTGGTACATAGAAATTCGTATTGACAAATGTCACGAAACTTCAAAAATTCCGGCTCACCAACACATTCCCAAAAAATATGAGCCACTTCCGCTGTGGGCAAATTATCCGTTTATTTTGAAATTGTTCGTTACATGTGAATAATATTTTTTTCAGGAATAAGTGTACATTTGCTTAAAATATTCATGAAAAATTAATTAGTTGAGGAAAAATAAAAACATTTTAAACAAATTTTCTTCATTATTTAGAAAAAATTTACACACGAAATCGAAATTAAAGATATCCAAAAGCGGAAAATATACAACTATGTTTGTCTTAATATGTTTCTGGTATATAGAACATCTCCTTTATGTAGTTTTATTTACCAAACAAATCAAATTATTCGCCTTTTAACAATTTATAATAACTAACCAATGGCATTCAGTAATTAAAAAATGCGGTATTCCCCAACTCTTTCACATTTCCCCACGGTTTCCGCGGTTGGCAGCATTTTTTTTTGTATTTTTTGTATGTTTTTTCATGTCTCACGGATTCTTAATTGACATAACACCGATAGGAAAACAAAATGGCGAATTGGAAAAAAAAAAATTGAGGAGGCCAGCGGCAAGAGGATTGTGAGCAGCGTTGCCACAAAAATCTTTAGCAAATGTAAAGGGTGATTTTTTAGCTGGTTTGGTTTTGGCAACACTGGTTTTGACAGCTGACGTGTGTTTAGTACCTTGTGTCACTGTCAAACAGCTTCAGTTTGGTTTGCAATTTAACCATGGATCGTCTTACAAATGAACAACGCTTGCAAATTATTGAATTTTACTATCAAAATTCGTGCTCGGTTCGAAATGTTCTTTTTCGCTTTTTTATCGAAAAATTGTGTTCAGCGATGAGGCTCATTTTTGGTTGAATGGGTACGTAAATAAGCAAAATTGCCGCATTTGGAGTGAAGATCAGCCAGAAGCATTGCAACAGCTACCAATGCATCCCGAAAAAGCCACTGTTTGGTGCTGTTTATGGGCCGGCGGCATTATTGGGCCATATTTCTTCAAAGATGATGCGAATCGCAGCGTTACTGTCAATGGTGAACGCTACCGAGCGATGATAACAAACTTTTTTTTGCCCGAAATGGAAGTTCTTGACTTGCATGATATGTGGTTTCAACAAGACGGTGCCACATGCCACACAGCACGCGAAACAATGGCGCAATTGCGAGGCGAGTTTGGTGAACAGTTAATTTCACGTTTCGGGCCGGTCAATTGGCCGCCTAGATCGTGCGATTTGACACCATTAGATTATTTTTTGTGGGGGTATGCCAAGGCTAATGTGTATAGGGACAAGCCCGCTTCGATTGACGCACTGGAAGCCAACATCCATGCATTCATTCGTGAGATACCGGCCGATATGTGTGAAAGAGTATGCCAAAATTGGACTCAGCGGATGGGCTACCTGAGACGCAGCCGCGGTCAGCATTTGCATGAAATTATCTTTAAACATTAAATTGCAAGGTTCAAACTATCGATTCAAATAAATATTTCATTCATTTTTTCGAATTTTTTGTGTTTTTTCGTTAAAAAAAGTTCTAAACCTCTTAAAAAATCACCCTTTAGTACTGTAATGAGGTTAGTAGTTAGGAGTACGGGGAAGGTAAAATAATGACGAGGAACCGGATAAGGATAGGAAGAAAGGATAGGATCGGAAAGAGACAAGGAAAAGAATGTCGAGTGCGAAGAGCTTGGCATGCTCGCTTAGCACGGCTCAGCTCGCCGGAATGGTGTGGTTCTTGCTCTCCACCGCTCGACCTAACCCACTACAACACATAAAACATGCCTAAAAACACATAACCGTCTAGGTACTTACTTTACCTTCACCTCCATCGGACGGACCTTCACCAAACTGAGGGGCGCTGCAGATGTCGTTTAGCGCTGCCTGTTCCCACCCCTCCTGGAAACTCGTGGCCGATGTTTGAGTTTCCCCTAGATTGGGGACGTTGTCGTCCGATCACGTCATGTATGCCGAAAGAGGTTTAGCTTGCCCCTCCACACCCCAAAAAAAACTACCCTTAGCACGTCATCTCACTTTTCAGTGAGAAAGACCACAAAAAAAAACTACCAATCGGCGCGGCTCAATGAACATACTAGTTTACTTTATTTCTCTCAACAAAGAACATCCCTCGATTACTTAATTATTAAAAGTTACTAATTTCACGTTAAATTTAAATCCGTTTGTCCCAAAAAAAGGACATATCTGACCAACACAAAGAAATCGACAATTAAGATTGGTTTGTCCCCACACACAACACTTCAAGGGGACAGACTTTTATCCCCGTAAACTACCGACCGCGATTACCCGAGTTCCTACCTAAAAAGAGCTCTATGTAGGTGGTGAAATAAGTGCCTCACAGGGGGACACGTAAACGGTATCACGATTAGGGGTCAAACCGTTCTTATCACAAAGAAATTTCAATTATCTACCAGAGAAAAGAGAGAGAAAAGACAAAATCGACCGCCAAAAAAAATTATAACAAAAATCTTAAATCTAACTTAAGGTCTAATCAGCCCCGGGAACAGTTTTAACTAATTTCTATTATATTATTTGCAACCTAAAGTGTAGTTCACCACACGCCTTATTAATTAATACGCTCGTTACTAATTATATCGGTTCTTAAGGAGATTAATATATCCAGGGAGCATAGGCGGGTGAGGTTGCGCACTGCGCCTCGAAATTTTCTTCCTCGTGGGTCTCGTTATCGTCTCCAATGACCTTCACACCTTAACGACCGAAAGCACTGCCCGGGAATCTATGATCGATTTCCGGCTACAGGTACCTTTTTGGGTTTTAGGTGACGATGGGTTTGAAAGTCAGTACGGTCGACGGATTACGTTAGGTCTCCTTCATGTAAAAAAAAATGGGCGGCCACGACTTTTGACCTTGCCAATGACCGCCACACGACAAAATACCTAATTTAAAGGCACTGAGGTTAAACTACTCCTAGCTTTAATAATAAACCTCACTTACCCCTTTCTCAGGTAGAATATCACTTGTACGGTCTATCGTACTCTTTTCCTTTCACGTTGCCGACAGCCACTGTTAATTTCCTCCAGGTCAATTTAATTTAGAACACTAATATTTCTTTATTTTTGTTTCGGTACCGTACCTATAATGTGTATAATTATCGATAATGTAGGATTATAATCACTGATAATTTTACCCTAAGCTTACTCTTTAAGCCAAGAAATGTAACTCGCTCACTGCCTCAATTTGAGGACTTTCAAAAAAAAACTTCACACTTTCGTTGTTAAACGGACACAATGGCTGTATGTCATCAATCCGCGATCTATGGCGGACTATTCCAGAATGGACTGACAAACGAAAACGCAACGATCGAACCATCCATCGTCGGCAGTTATTCTACCTCCCCCATTCTGTCATTCGCTCTATGTACTTTCCATCCATCCCTTTTCCAATAGTCCCATGCTTCTACCGGTTGCATTAGAAAAACATAGGTAATTATTCTCAAGTGCCGAAAATACCACCACCCCCCCCTTCCTATTACATCTCCCAACCACGATTTCCACCCTTGGCACCTACTTCTGCTCCATCTACATGTGAATTCTCACCCTGAATTCGCCCATTGTGAATACCCTCATCTGGCTGACATTTGTCAAATGTTACAAACAAAAATAATTTATCTGTGTCGCGGCCGCACCGCGTTTTTTTTTTTTTTTTTTTTTCGTACAGGTAGCTGCAACAAAACACCACATCTAGAGGAGTACAAACAACGAAAGACGGGGTGGCAAAAGTTACCTGGAATAATCTACAACGTGGGGAAGAATCCCACTTTCAGCCGGGCACTACTCTCAAAGTCAGTTCACCTGGTGGTTACAGGTGTCCATTCGTTTTCTTCTTCTATTATATGTCTAATGTGCCCTAGTTAATTTCAGTTTAGCCTCAACTTGCCGATACAAGGGACATACCTACACACATGTATATCATACATTAAATGGGACGATTTTGCACTCGACATCGTGTGAAGAAGAGCGGCTATACATCGATCGGAACCTAACAGCAGTGAGTTGCCGCATGGGTCTCGAACATCTTATTTACCGGGTGAGTTTTTTCTTTCTATCTACGCGTACAGCAGTCTTAATATTAAGCATTTTATGCATGCACTATAGGTATATATATAGTGTAGCGAGATATCTAGACTTAGCTAGTAAGATTATGAAAATGAAATAAATGCGCATACCAAACGTACTAATGGCTACCTTGTTTAATAAATAATAGAGTCCTGCCTGATTACCAATAAGGCACTCAATAAATAACGACCTAAATAAACAACTAACGGATATGAATAAACATATAACGAAATGAAAGATAATAACAAATAAATATATTCATAGATAACCGAAGAATAGAACGCTACAGCCAACGATGTTAATGTCCTTCGTCCATCCATTAAGACACATCTTCATACATAACGACTCTACGATTTAAATACAACAACCTAACTACAAGATAACGAATAAATAAATAAATAAATAACACGAATAAATAAATAAATGGCTAACATTAAAGATAAATAAATACATAACACTAAAGATAAATAAATGAATAACATTAAAGATAAATAAATAAATAAATTATACGAATACATAACAGGGAGGTAAATAAATAAGGCGTACGGTCTACATCCTGTATCACAGATTGCGTTAGATCAGGATTTTAGAACTTTCCTCACAGTCATTGTACTCATTGCTTCAGGTCCTTCGCATGAAAAATACCTACTCTTTTTCCTGCTAGGTTTTCTAGCTCGAACATATTTTTGCCGATCGCTTTGACTATTCGACACTTTACGTATTTGGGGCATAACTTCGCCGCGACGTATTTCGATGTGTCACTAAGGACAAAGTTGCGCCTATAGATTTCTTGACCGGGCAGAAAACGTATCTTTTTCGTTCGCACATTATATGTTCTCGCGCTTCGCTCGTTGGCTTTCAGAATATTTTCTTTAATTTTGCTTCGTACACATTCCAATCGGTCGCGCCTGGAAAGGGTCGATAGCTCGCTGTCCTCTATGGCATTCAGTTTCTGCGCCAGTTCATAACTCGACCCGTGGGTCACCATATTAGTTCCGAACAGCGCAAAATACGGTGACACACCGGTCGAGGCATGTACCGAACTTCTCAACGCGCACGCTATGTTGCTGAGGTGAAGATCCCAATCGCGTTGGTCTTCCCTCAGATACGAACGTACTGCAGCTAACAGCGTCCTATTCACCCTCTCCGACGCATTCGATTGTGGTGCATAATTAGCCGTCCGGAAATGTCGGACTCCGTATTTCGTTAGGAAGTTTCGGAACTCTTTTGCCACGAATTGCTTGCCGTTATCCGAATGCAGAATTTGCGGCACCCCAAACATGTCGAAAACCTCGTTCTGCAGGAACTTAACTACACTCAGCGTGTTGGCGTTTCTGAGCGGCTTTAGCAGAACATACTTTGACATGTGGTCTAACACTACAAAAACATACGCGTTTCCCGATTTCGACCTCGGATACGGACCTAAGAAGTCAACGTAAATTTTTTGAAAGGGACGATCTGTACAAAAACTATTACATATTGGTGGACGGGTTGCTTGACTGTACGACTTACTCTGTTTACACGTTTGACATTTCGAAATGAAGCTTCTTATTTGCACTGTCATATTCGGCCAGTAGAAATATTGCCGTATGCGATGAAGAGTTTTCGCGATCCCACCGTGAGCTGTCTGCGGAGGATCATGAGCTCCGGCGATTATGGCCTCGGTCAACCCAGACGGCACCCATAGTCGCCAGGTGTGTTCGACCAGGGGCTCAGCTCCCTCGGATGGTAACGTGCGCTTGTAGACGAACTTGTCCTCTACTTTCAAGTCGGGTAACTCGTCTTGGTGCTCGGTAATGGTCGCGATTAAGCTTTTATATTCATCCGAGTCGAATTCTTCAGACTTCAAGTCGACTAGCGGCGCTACTTCTTGCATCTCCAAACTATCGGCGTGGGCTCGAGAAAGGGTGTCCGGAACCACGTTCAGTGTACCTTTTCGGTGCTCTATGTTGAAGGTAAAGGATTGGAGTTTAAGGCTCCATCTCGCTAGTCTGCCGCTTAAGTCTTTCAGACGCATCAACCAGCGTAGACTCGAGTGGTCTGTGATAATGGTGAAATCCATCCCTTCAACATAGGGCCTGAATTTCTGCACTGCTTTGACTGCAGCCAGACACTCCTTCTCAGTCACGCTATAGTTTTTCTGACACTGGTTCAGCTTCTGGGAATAGTAGGAAATCGGCGATTCCTCGTCTTGTTCGTTCCTTTGAAACAGTACCGCTCCGATACCTGAGTCGGAGGCATCGCACTGGATGTAAAATCGCCTCGAGAAATCAGGGTACGTAAGTACTGGAGCCGTCGTCAGCGCTTGCTTCATTTTCTCGAATGCTTCCAAGGCCTCATCCGTCATCCGGAACTTGTCCTGCTTCTTTTTAAGCGTGTCCGTGATGGGAGCCGTCAAGCTGGAAAAATCTCTGATGAATCTCCTATACCACCCTGCCAGACCAAGCAGCCTGCGAACTTGTTTCGGGTTTTTGGGAACGGGGAAGTTCAATATTGCCTCAATCTTTGCCGGATCAGTTTTGAGTTTCCCACCACCAACTATGAACCCCAAATACTTCAATTCCTTGAAACAGAACTTGGATTTGTTCAAGTTGATGGTGAGATTCGCGTCGCGTAGGCACTGTGCGACTTCGTCCAACAGGGTGATAAGGGTCTTGAAGTCCGGACCTATGATGAGCAAATCATCCAGATACACAAAAACGCGGTCCCTCAATCGTGCAGGAATCACCTTGTCCATTAAACGGCACAACCTTTGGGCCGCATTGCACAACCCAAAGGGCATGACCGTAAATTGCATCAAGGGTCTCCCCGGAACCGTAAACGCAGTCTTTTCTCTACTCCGCTTCTCCAGCGGTATTTGCCAAAATGCGTCTTTTAAGTCTACACTGGCCATCCAGTAGGTATCGGGCAGACGACTGACAATCCCGTCGATCTGGTTGAGAGGGTAAGCGTCCTTTTTCGTCACGGCATTCACCCCACGAAAGTCAAGACAGAAGCGATTCTTTCCTGGCTTTCTAATCAAGACCACGGGGGAATTCCACGGGCTCTCGCTCTCTTCCACAACGCCGAGACTGATCATTCTGTCTAACTCCTCGTACAAAAGGGCTTGTATCGCTGGGGACACAGGGTAGTGACGCTGCTTTATCGGGGCCGCATCTCCGGTATCGATGACATGCTCCTCCAGCCTCGTCTTTCCCAACCCGTGTTGAGTATAACAGAGAAATTTCCGCTTGACTGCCTCCAACTCGGACTGTTGCTCAAACGTCAGCTGGTGCATGTTCGGGTCACTTTCATCTTCCGAAGTGGAGATGGCGCTTATGAGGTGTGGAGCTATCCGGAACGCTTTCCAGAACTCTACCCCCAGATAAAGTTCCTGATTAAGGCTCGGCACTAAATAGAAATCTACGGTGTGCTTCAGGTTTCTGTACTCGACTAAGGCCTGAACTTTTCCCACTATCGACTGATTTTTCCCGTCAGCCGTTTTAACATTTGAGTGACATGGAAGCACTGGTATCTCTAATATTTTAATCAAATTCAAGCAATCCTTTCCCAGAATATTGATACTCGCGCCGCTGTCTAACAGACCAAGCATCTCTTTGCCTGCCAATTTCACCTGGGCGTATGGTCGAGGGTCAGTGGCCGTGTCTATTACACTGGAAGCTAAACATCTTCTGATCTCTTTTCTGCGTCGGTCTCTCTCTCTAGTTTTAAGTATTCTTTTTGACGGGCCTATATTTACTCCCTTGAAAATCCTATCTCTAGTTAAATAATAATTCTCAATCCTTATGTGTAACGGCTTAATTTCTAGTCTATCATTTTTACTTTCTAATTTTTGTTTTGGATCTCGTTTTAATACTTTAATTCTAGGGACCTCAGGTTGACTAAGTCTCTCCTCGGTCTGGCTTTCCTTCTCTGGCGTATTTATTGGTTGGGGGTTTGCGTCGAACGCGATTCCCCCGAAGACATCGCGCTCTGCGTTCGGTTTCCCGGATTGCATCTTGTACATCTAGGCGTTATTACCCCTTCCTGACCACATTTGTAGCAAAAGATGTTGCGGGTGGTGGAAGGGCAATCTACAAATGAATGGCCTTCAACTCGACAGTTCCAGCACATCATTCTTCCGCTGGGGTATCTGCGAGGTGCGATTGGTGGTGCACTACCGTATTGCAGAGCTGAAACCTGTTCATCGTATTCATAGGGGGCCTCGTCGCGATAGTCCAGTTCATTTGCGACATACCTGGCTGGCGGTCTGTGAGGTCTGGGGCCGTCTCGGCTCGGAAACGCGTTCTCCGCGTCCTTACACGCGTGTCTTAGTTGGTCTAGCGTGAAAATCGACATAGGATAAACCAATCTGCCCACCTTCTCATTCAAATTCCGCTTCAAAAGCGTTACCATTTCGGCTTCTGGCAACTGCACTCGGAGCTGGGACCTTAATTTGGAGATCGCCGTGAAGAAGTCATCGCTAGACTCCCAGGCACCTTGACGTCGATCCATCATATCGCGCATGATTTCGAAGTCCGACTTGCAATTGCGAAACTGACGCATCAGCGCGTCGCGTAGCATTGGCCAGTCGGGGCGGTAATTTGTACGCTGGAATTGCCAGTACCACTCGTATGCGGTACCTGAAAGTAGCAGATGAAAATCTCTTAATATCTCAGCCCAAGTGCAGTCGTACTGGCTCTGCAGGGTTTCGAGACGGAACACGAAATCTTCCACGGTTAGCGTCTCTGGCTTACCCTCGAAATTTAATCCCCACTTATCGATTTTGATTGGGCCTCTAGGACCCGCTTGGAACACGGGATCTGGGGGCCGTGGTGGAGACGCACCGAACGCAGGGGGCGGCTGCCTCATCTGCTGGTAACCTGTCTGTTCGGGCCGATACGCATCGTAATACCCTCTGCCGTTTCCGGCCCTTCTACTACCATGATTACGGTTGGCGGGAGGGTTCGGTGTTGGAGTTGCATGGGTGGTCGTTCTGTGGTTTGTCGGCGGAATTGCTGACGGAATGACAGACGACTCTGCTGGTGGAGGTACCGACGGGACAAACGGTGTTGAGACTGGGTCTAACTGCGTCAGCAACCTCGACACTGTTGGCTGATTGGTCGTTCGCCTTGGGACGGAATTTGGCCGTGACGTTGGTCCTGGAACTTCAGGTGGCTGGTTTGGCCGGGTAACAAAATTTATTTCTCTCATAAAATTTATAAAGTTTGTTTGCAACTCCTCTCTTAGGCTTTGAGAAATTTCGTCCTTCAGGGATCTCTGGTACGAAGCAAACGCACTTCCCACTGCCATATTAATGCAGGCCCTCATCTCTACCGGAATATTAAGGGGGCCCTGATTATTCCTACTCGTATTTGCTTCAGACGCATTCGGTAGATCTTGAATGCTCTCAGCTGCTCTCAAGGTCCTGAAACTGGTGTCGGTATAGTCGTACGCGGCTGCACCTTGCTCACTAAGACTGCTATATGTCGGGGCGGGAATAGACTCAGAGGAGCTAGTGTTGCGACTAGTCGCACCTGTACTACTGGTTGGAGGTTGAACCGGAGGCAGTGGTAGCCCGGATGGTTGTGGGACTACTGGAGGTGGATGATGGAGTCGCGTATGTGAAAGTACTGGGGGAGGCGAAGTTGGAGGCGGACCACTATCGGTGGTGCCTTTTGGTAGTGGAGTACGTTGAACTGACATATCGTCCAACTCTTGTGCTATTCGAGAACTACGGGAGCGAGTAAGTATCCGATTGTTATCAACAATTATTTCCCTTCTAATTCTTCTATTAATTAAATCCTTTTCATGCGATTTCATTATCAACTACACGACGCTATGCACTGAATTCGACGTCCTGAAACAATCGGACGAGACGACCTACTATCACGAAATGTAATTATATAAGAACAAAAACCAAAAACAAGATATAAGGTAACGAACCAAAATCAATAATATATAGAAAATATAACAAAACACCCAAAACCCAAAAAAAAACTAACGCAAATGAAACACTAAATTAAGTTTATAAGGAAATTCACCTGTTACGATATACAAATTCCTAATTCCTAATTAAAGACTACAAAAAAAAATTTTAACACGATTACCAAAAATGCGTTTTTGTTGGTTTCCCTTGGTTATAATTTCTGATTAATGGATAATTTTATCTTGGTTTGGGGCTTAAACTCATCGGGGTAGGGGTGCTTGGGGGCAGCTGTCTTCGACGGCGTCGTGGCGTACTATTGACGACGTGATCATTAAACAGCATCCGGAATATATGGACTGCAGACGGACTAAGAATTTGTTGATCCCTCAGTGTGGTGAAATATTTACATAAATGGACAAGGACAAACATTTTGTTTCCCTTCCCGTTTCCGCAATACCAGACCACCAAAGGGCACTGCTGGCAGACATGAAACGTTCCGTTCGACACACTAAAGAAAGCTATACGACGAGACAGTGCTACAGGTTACGACTGAATCATGACAAGGCCACTATACTCGTGATCACTAAATACTGACACTACTATTTGGGATTGAAAAGTTAAATGATAAGATAGAAAAGAAAACATGCACACTTAACAGCAGGAATAGGAAATGACATAGACCAACAGGTTCCAATTGGTTCGGTTGTCAGCATCGATGATACTCGTCGCAATTCAATCGGTACGTTCAAGAACCTTCCCATCGAAGACTTACGAATGCAATGACGCTGGCAACCGAATCAACTGTGGACTAGCGACAACATTAAAGGACAGAAGACGTGCAAATACGTTGGGCGCCATTTTGTAATGAGGTTAGTAGTTAGGAGTACGGGGAAGGTAAAATAATGACGAGGAACCGGATAAGGATAGGAAGAAAGGATAGGATCGGAAAGAGACAAGGAAAAGAATGTCGAGTGCGAAGAGCTTGGCATGCTCGCTTAGCACGGCTCAGCTCGCCGGAATGGTGTGGTTCTTGCTCTCCACCGCTCGACCTAACCCACTACAACACATAAAACATGCCTAAAAACACATAACCGTCTAGGTACTTACTTTACCTTCACCTCCATCGGACGGACCTTCACCAAACTGAGGGGCGCTGCAGATGTCGTTTAGCGCTGCCTGTTCCCACCCCTCCTGGAAACTCGTGGCCGATGTTTGAGTTTCCCCTAGATTGGGGACGTTGTCGTCCGATCACGTCATGTATGCCGAAAGAGGTTTAGCTTGCCCCTCCACACCCCAAAAAAAACTACCCTTAGCACGTCATCTCACTTTTCAGTGAGAAAGACCACAAAAAAAAACTACCAATCGGCGCGGCTCAATGAACATACTAGTTTACTTTATTTCTCTCAACAAAGAACATCCCTCGATTACTTAATTATTAAAAGTTACTAATTTCACGTTAAATTTAAATCCGTTTGTCCCAAAAAAAGGACATATCTGACCAACACAAAGAAATCGACAATTAAGATTGGTTTGTCCCCACACACAACACTTCAAGGGGACAGACTTTTATCCCCGTAAACTACCGACCGCGATTACCCGAGTTCCTACCTAAAAAGAGCTCTATGTAGGTGGTGAAATAAGTGCCTCACAGGGGGACACGTAAACGGTATCACGATTAGGGGTCAAACCGTTCTTATCACAAAGAAATTTCAATTATCTACCAGAGAAAAGAGAGAGAAAAGACAAAATCGACCGCCAAAAAAAATTATAACAAAAATCTTAAATCTAACTTAAGGTCTAATCAGCCCCGGGAACAGTTTTAACTAATTTCTATTATATTATTTGCAACCTAAAGTGTAGTTCACCACACGCCTTATTAATTAATACGCTCGTTACTAATTATATCGGTTCTTAAGGAGATTAATATATCCAGGGAGCATAGGCGGGTGAGGTTGCGCACTGCGCCTCGAAATTTTCTTCCTCGTGGGTCTCGTTATCGTCTCCAATGACCTTCACACCTTAACGACCGAAAGCACTGCCCGGGAATCTATGATCGATTTCCGGCTACAGGTACCTTTTTGGGTTTTAGGTGACGATGGGTTTGAAAGTCAGTACGGTCGACGGATTACGTTAGGTCTCCTTCATGTAAAAAAAAATGGGCGGCCACGACTTTTGACCTTGCCAATGACCGCCACACGACAAAATACCTAATTTAAAGGCACTGAGGTTAAACTACTCCTAGCTTTAATAATAAACCTCACTTACCCCTTTCTCAGGTAGAATATCACTTGTACGGTCTATCGTACTCTTTTCCTTTCACGTTGCCGACAGCCACTGTTAATTTCCTCCAGGTCAATTTAATTTAGAACACTAATATTTCTTTATTTTTGTTTCGGTACCGTACCTATAATGTGTATAATTATCGATAATGTAGGATTATAATCACTGATAATTTTACCCTAAGCTTACTCTTTAAGCCAAGAAATGTAACTCGCTCACTGCCTCAATTTGAGGACTTTCAAAAAAAAACTTCACACTTTCGTTGTTAAACGGACACAATGGCTGTATGTCATCAATCCGCGATCTATGGCGGACTATTCCAGAATGGACTGACAAACGAAAACGCAACGATCGAACCATCCATCGTCGGCAGTTATTCTACCTCCCCCATTCTGTCATTCGCTCTATGTACTTTCCATCCATCCCTTTTCCAATAGTCCCATGCTTCTACCGGTTGCATTAGAAAAACATAGGTAATTATTCTCAAGTGCCGAAAATACCACCACCCCCCCCTTCCTATTACATCTCCCAACCACGATTTCCACCCTTGGCACCTACTTCTGCTCCATCTACATGTGAATTCTCACCCTGAATTCGCCCATTGTGAATACCCTCATCTGGCTGACATTTGTCAAATGTTACAAACAAAAATAATTTATCTGTGTCGCGGCCGCACCGCGTTTTTTTTTTTTTTTTTTTTTCGTACAGGTAGCTGCAACAGTACGTTAGGCAACAAAATGTAGTACCTGTTTTTTTTTATAAGGGCTGTTTTTAATTGTTATGTTTCTAAAACAGTCGGACACACTTCGAGTTTTTTTGCACTTTTATAATTGGAAATGTGTATGGGTAAGAGTTCATGTCTAACAAGAAAAGTCGTATTGCAAACAAATGACTTCTGACAAGCGCGACAAAATGGTTTGCCAGACCTACATTCGAACCACGAAAAATGGTTTTCCCATTCCTTGCGATATCTTTGTGTGCGAGTTGAAGATTTGCACTTAATTTTGAGTGATGCCAAGTTTTTAAATCTATTTATTTAGTAATAAAAGCAAAAGGTGCAAAATTCGAAATGTTGTTCGTAAAAAAGTAAAATGGTTTGACGGATCTTAAGAAATGTAGTACTTTAGGGTAAGGATGTAGTATGTAGTACGGCGTTAAAAAATCCAGCTGATGATCCGAATTTATTGTTTTCCCGGCGCTCGCTGCAATTGAACGTGTCGTACACCTCACTATGGAAATGTTCTAGGAGAACATTCGACCACCACCGAATTTTCTTTATTTCCAGATATTTTATTTTTGTGTACAATTGATTTTTAAAACGGATTTAGAATTTGTTTCCTGTTAATTTTGTGTATTTGACATTTTTATCAGTACAAACTAGCTCTGTAGCTTTTAACCAAATGGTTGATATAAATCAAGAAACTTGATTGATAACAACTAATAAGTGTGTTGTGACTTAGTGACTTAGTTTATTTTAATAATTTTTTTTTTTAAACGAGTAAAAATTGCACTCGGTTAGAGCCAATTTTTGAGCGTGTATGACTATTAGGTATTAAAAACTCAAATCAAACTCACCATTGCAAAATCGCTTCATTGACGGCAACAGTGGGGCTTCCATAATCTTTGTATTATAGCCCGGACTTGAGGTTTGGCTAAAGCTATCACTGGACAAGCTCGAGTCCTGTCGCAAATTGATTTTATTCGCTGGGCCAATGTTGTATCGAGTAGCAGACACTGCCATGCCAAAACTATCACTTGAATCCTGATGACAAATCCCCGTCTTGATGCCCTTCGCCGAAGAGCTCTGTATCAATGGAGCCTCCATCAAACTCTTCGAATTATAGCCCGGACTTGATGTCATCGAAAAACTGTCACTCGACAAACCAGAGTCCTGACGCTGATGCAATTTGGGGTAAACTATCGGCGGCGGTTTGTGTTTCGTCAGCTTGTTGCGTATGGTCAATGGCTTCGCAAGACCTTCTTCGGCCGGTGAGAACTGTTGCAACGAGCCGCTGGATGATGTGCTATTGTTGAAAAAATTAACCACATTCCGATTGGAAAAGTCTCCGTTCATCTGCTGGTGAGAGCGACTCGGAGGCGTAGGCGGTATGGGACGTGCAGTTGTCCCAATAGATGCACTTGCGGATCTACTGCCACTCGTCTGCGGTATGGGTGGAGGGATTTTCGGAGGTATGGAAAATTGTTTGCGCAACGGAACGGCTGGCACTTGCTTAGCACCAGGGCTAACTTTCGCCGCGTTGCCAGTTGGGGTTCCATGCGGAAAGCTGTTGCTGCTGTTGCCGAATTCATTGCCACTCTGAGTTGGTGTCCCGTTCGCAGAGTCCATTTTGAATGAATCCTTTGACAATGGCGAATCGATAGTCTTCTCTGTTAAACAACTATCCAGCGATGATTGAGTGTCGACCGATGAGAAACGACTGCGAAAATCCGATGGGTTTCGCTCACTGCCATTGCTGGACATGTAGCCTGTGTCGGATGTTGCCTGCGATTTATTCGAATCGCCCGATGATCGATTTGCTCGTCGTGTGGAACTGTTTATTGTGCACAAATCATTTGATGCATTGCAAGCAAACCCATTGGGCGGGGTCGGGCCTCCTCCTGATTTAATGCTGCCGGGGATGCTGCGTGTCGAACCGTTGCTGTTGAAGGATGCCTTGCCAGTGATGACAGCGCCACCCGCTAGAAGTACCTTCGAGGGTGTGGAAATTGATTCATCAAAAACCGAGTTCTCCAGACTCATTCTGTCGTCGTCGGAAATTTGCTCGTTCGGGGAAATACCATTGTAGATGCATTGCTGGGATATATCTATGCCGTTCTCGTTCTGATGGTATGAATTGTACATCGCTGTCGATGACGAGGATATGGGTGCCTTTAAAATGGGACAGAAGCTGTAGCTGTGATTCGGCTCGGAATTACTTTCTTTGTGATGATTTTGCACGTTTGCCGAACGGGTTTTGTTGGCTTTGTTCTGATGCTTGTAGCTCGTATCATTACGGCCAATATTCCACGATAGTTTACCCCGGAATGTGCGCTTCGGTATGGGCGGTGGTGAGGGATTGGATTTATTGTTCTGTTCAATCGCCTGAAAGTAAACGAATAGGAATGCATTTGGTTAGAAGCTCAAAAAATAGCATAGCAATGTGTACTCGTACTTTTGAGGGAGGGGTTGTTTAAGCGGAGATAATTGCGTGGATATTTTGTTGTGGCATTCTTGGTAGTTGTATATGTGCAAGCAATAATTTGCGGTAGTTCACTAGGTCATCACTGCTCTCTGTCAATATTTGCATGCGAAATCGATTTATGACTAAACGAGCAAACAGCTGAAAGGGATAGAACTGGGACGTAGTTTGAGTGGACCAGTAATTTGGGTGTGAGTGCTTTCCAATAACAAAGTTCAGAGCCGCATTCTATTCGTACAGAGTGGCCAAGCTAGCCGCGATTATAGAGCGAGTGATTGTCATAAAAGTTGAAAAGGAACAATTCTCCACGCCGTTTATATTAAAGTGGAAACTAAGATATGAGCATAAAAGGGATAAGGCGGTGGGAGCTCAAAAGTGTCGCATGTTGGCTAATATAGGTACTGCGACACGGCTCCCAGGAACAAATGAAGAAATATTTTACTGAGGGCTTTCGTCGAATAATGGCCTTTAGGTGGAAAACTGAAAACCCCTTTCGAATGGCGCGAGTCGATCCTTTTTCAGTTTAAGTAATAAGTCAGATACTACAAATCACTTTAGAGATAAGTATTCGCCTGGAAGATGTTCGTTTGAGACATAAAAACGAAATTTCGGAAACTCAACGTGGCAACTATACAAAGCCTGTCCAAAGGTCTACAAAAAATGCTTGAAATCAGTTCAGGCTAGTTCCGAATACTGCCAATCTACCGATACTCTAAGGGATTCTTCTACACTCGACGAGATTCTATCCAAAGCACTGGTCTATTCCATCTTTCCCGAACAATAGACGGAGTCCACTGAGGAATCCTTTGAGCTTCTGCTAACACACATTTTAGTAGTCTGTTCCAAAATCTCTGAAAGAATTTGCATCAAATACAACCGAGGAAGAGACCTGACGGCGTTTTTTCCATCATGCATCCGAAACCTGAGGCGACAGGGGCACCTTGTACTATTTAACAGAGCTTGCCCCCTACTAAATGTTCGAGCGTTTAATATGTTATGTGCACATAAGAGTGCCATAAGCAATAACAACGTGCCACAAATTCCCCAAGTAACTAATAAACAGTTCTTCATAAACAAGTTGGAACGGGGCCTAGTTGACAGCTAGAGTTATTGCATTTAGTAGACAATCTAGTCCAGACAAATGTACTAATAACATATCCGCACTTATTCATTTTATGAAATGAACTATTAACTGGCTTTTTGGCGCCATCTCTTGTTTTTAAGATGAGAACTGCACCAAACGAACCGCATCGAACTTAGGTCTACTTGATATATGTGGGATTGAGCCAGACGAACAAACGAACATCACACTTGACAGAAGATAAAACACAGAACACGTTAACGGACAGCACACAGGCAGACAACAAGCGACGACGAACAAAGGGGAACGGTCAATCAGAAGTAGAGAAGCGAGCCAACGAGTAGCAAGCAGTACGCAACTAAATTAAAACTAAATAAAGAAGTAAAATTATATTGAATTATAAAGCAAGCATTTTTATTGAACCCTTAAAATGTATATGTCAATATCAGTCAGTTGTTAATTAAAAACTCGTGGAAGATGTTTGGCCTCAGAAATACCCAACTAAATAAATCAATTGTTTCATTTCACCTTTTATGGTTTAAACAAGCAAACGTACACCACCTGGGACAAGACCAACACCAAAATTTATTGGGCCGACATAATGGTGCTTGTGAGGAAGCATCTCGCATTCAGAGATTGCCGAATGCCGATATGTCACTGTCCAAACTGACTTAAAGGACAATAAAAGCGACGAGAACGATGGTGACTAAATTGAGAAGGCGTACTTTCCATCACCGAAGATGGACAAGCAGAATTAATTCACCTGGGGTATGCATTTGTTTTAAATAACAAGTAACTTTGATAAAAAATACAGGTTTTTAATTAAGGATTGTGATTAATAGACGCTGCGCAAATGTTTTCAATAAATTGCACAGCAGTTAAACTAAAACTGTCTTAATACATTTGTCTCGGCAATTGGGAAAACTGTTTGTGGGTGGAAGTAGATGCGAGATTGGGTGTTTGCAAAGTTATTGTTCATAATCTTAATAAAATTATAGCAAAATCCTTTTAAATAACCGTATTTGGTTTTTGTTTCCCAGTTAGAATCGAAAAATTCCTAAATTGTAGGCGGAAAAAAGTTTCATAAAATTTGTGCCCACTTTTAGTGGGAAAAAACTTCACTTCACTTCATAAGTGAAATTATTTCCCACTCGAGGTGAAGTTATTTACCGTGAAGTTATTTCCCTGCACCGGAAATTTCCCATGAGCTCTTTGCGTATGCGGCTGAATTTCGTTGGTAAAGCTCTGAAGTTGTTCCTTTACGGAGGTGACGACTAACAAAGCCATCAAAAAGATGGACGTGAAGAGACACATCAAAACCTTTATTATTTTTAAAATATCGCTCAACAATTAAAAAGCGATCCATTTTGAAAAAAAATACCTAAACTGTGGGGTTTTCTTCCAGCTTTGGCAGCACTTACTTTACCGCAAAAATTACTCCAAATTCGAATATTGCGTGAACTTTGCAACACTCTTTAGACTCACAATATAAATATAAATTCGCGTTCCATTGACTGATAGATGCTAGCGGCTTGTCAAACTCCATCTATAAACAAATTTACACTTCACAATTTACGCAGAAGCTTTAGCACAAATTGTGAAATTTCGCTGTAAATCTAGCGCAAAATAATTGTTAATGGAATTTTACAAAAGTAAACATATTTGGGAAAGCAAACAAAAGAGTTGGTTAAGTTCGTCCATTTTTTTTTTGTTCATAAAATTGTCTGAACAATTATAAAATAAAATAAAACTTAATAAAAATCAATAGTTCGGAATAAATTGAAATAAATGTTAGACTTTTTAGACTCAAACCTAAAGTGAATAAAACTACATGACTGTTTTGCTCTGCTGGCGCTAGAGCCAGATCTAGCGTTCAAAGAAACGCGGCCATTCTATTCTTAACAATATTATACAACGTAGAACGTACTCACCTTTATAGTAACTGGGGGACTCAATTTATGACTGACAGCTTTAAGGTTAAGGTCTAGTTTTCGAGTTGTCTCTTCTTTTGGTAATTTACTGGTTTGGGATTTGTCATCTAACATTGGATAACAGTGTGAAGAATGACGCCGAACAACAACGTTGACATTTGATGGTAATAGAGCGATTGAGCTGCACTGTTCCTGTTCTTTATCATAAAGATCGAGCAGTGAGTTATTTGGCAATGCCAAACTGGACGCTCTTTCAGCTCTAGAAAAAATAATTAAACAAATTTAGAATAATACGAAAGGTAAACAAAGAAAACAATCTTCGTTGATAAAATTAAAACGAATAGTGGAATTACCTGGGACGACTTCGACTCAATTGATCGAAACTGTTCGGTGGCGCATCTTCACATACTGTCAAGTGTTTTGGATTCAGTGATAGTGATGTCATTTTGGCTAGTATTGTCATTAAAACGGTTTGAGCTGGAAATAGAAAAAGAAATAATGATAAGGGTCTGTTTAGGTACATCTTTAACAAAATAATTGATTAAAAAATAGTATTTTCAACAATATAAAGTGTTTAATAGTCGCCACTTGATGACTAACAAATAAAAGACAAATACTAAAAATCATTGCTAGCCACTGTTTCTATTTAAAGGTTTATTTCTGTTAAATGTCAATTAGCCTTTCTAAAAGTCCATATTTATTTCTGGCCTTTTCGGTTTTTTTTTGTATACCTAGGTATATGTTAGATAAAGTGGAGTGAAGTTTCACAATCTTTCTATATGCATTCGCATTTTATTCCTCCGCAAATCGGAGCCGATTCTTTCCCCAGAATTAAACGCAGTTCGACATAAAGTTACGCCTGTGATTTTTATTTCTCAGATGAATTTGGTGGCAAGCGGAATCTTCTTTCATAAAGCTCAAAGCAAACAAAATGCGTAATGTCAGGTTTGCTGGGAAATGTAGAAATGTTGCCCTCGAATTTCAGAACTAATTTTAAATGAGAAAAACTGTTGTAGTTCACTTCACTTATATTTAATTTTATGTAGTGGAATTACATAGAGCAACATGAATTTCGATTAGGTGTTTGACAGTTGTACTGTATTGACAGGTAAGTTCAGGACAATCGTTCTAAAATGCATCGGATTCTATTTTCGTGTTTGAGTTTGATTTGAAAATATTTCTTGAACTAAACGTAGAAAATATGGAGAGATAGCTTCAACAAAAATGATCCCTTTATGGAAAGGAAAGACAGCACTGAATATCGACAGATGAATTGTCAAAACCTACAAGTCGTTATTGTGCTCGAAAATCGTCAAAATGGATGACTAAGCGACAGCTGTAATATCGCTGTGATGCCTGGGTCGGCATTATGTAAGGCGAAACGTTAAAACGTTTTCGTGTGCACGAAGAAATTTGCTTGTGTAACATAGGGCAAATAATTCGTGCGCACGAAAACGTTTGATCGTTTTGCGTTACAGAATCGTTTGTTCGGCTACGACTTTCTAAAATAGTTTGAAATTTTCCTACTACATGGTTTGACGTTTTCCGACTACTACGTCTTTGCGTGGTCTGCCGTTTGTTAGTTTGTGTGCTTTGGTCTGATGTGTTTAAGGCTACTCCGATTGGACTTTGTCTAATCCAGATGTAAGTCAATGAATTCAATTGTTGTTGAGGTAATACCTAGGGATTTCCAAAAGATTCTGTTTTTCTCTAGCAGCTAAAAAACTACCACATTTTTTACTACAACTTTGATTCGTAGCCCTGTAGTGTGTAGGTACCTATATAACTAGCTATTGTTTTTGTATATCGCTTTGGCGCGCTTGCATACATGTCAGAGTGGCACTTCCAATCACGGTCACACTATAATGTGCACGAACTCTTCGTTCTGATTCTTATTGAGCTCCCGAATACTCGCAGTTGCTCATTGTTGTGTTGTCGGTAATATTTACTACTTTATCTGCACTGAGGTAAAAGTATACATATTTTTTATCGCGAAGGGGATGATCCATTCCAGTTCGGCCTCCGTGTAGTATAATCGCTCAGTTCCAATGAATTGACAACAAACAACACAAAACAAAGAAAAAAGAAATGAAATCATTGTGAATGGAAACATAATGCGCCACAACATGTGCGTGACAAATCCAAATTAACTCAGTTTCGCATACCTTCCCCCAGCCCCGTGCAAACGGTTGTGACATTTGTCGCACTGTCAAGTCTAATAGACTTTGAACAATCATGCCGAACAAATTTTAATCAGAAAAGCCGACAGGTGAAAACCAATTTCGAACAAAACCTCACACATGAAACAGCCGAAAAACACATGAGCTAGAGCTATAACTGAAAGAAATCTCCCACCACCCACTCTCGCCCATCCCATGGCTGGTGGGGTACCTACAGCGTACCTACCTGGAATCACTTTCTGTTGAAATGTAAAGCAAAGCGACAGAAGCAAGCAAACCAGATACCAGACTCGCTGTTGCTTCAGCACGTCAATCCATTTAGCAGGGATGGTTGGAGGTAGCACGATGGCACCGACATATTTTGGGGTGAAGGTAATTCTCGGAATCGGGACTATACCCAAATGCTTTTGCTCGTGGAAAATGTTACTTATTTGCCAGGATTTGGAATTGAGTTCATTGGACATGGATTTCGGCAGACATTTGTTGTGAAATGTGATATCTGTGTTCCCGAGACATTGCACACAGACATTCAATCGAATCGAAAATTGAATTTCAAATCGATTTTTGTTTCCAACCCAAAGACTACTGGGATAGGGATAACGATTTGGATATAATGCACGGCCGATTGTAATGGAAGTCATTAAAAAGAAGTTCATCAATGTCAGTGGCAATCAACGGCTTGAAACTAATCTATTACCAGTGAGGTGATGATTCCAAGGAAAGCTCCATCAATCATCGAACTAATAATAATATCCCAGTAGCAGTTTCGTTTTAGATTAGAATGTTTGAGGGAGAAAATTTAATTTAGTTATTTTCGCTGGAGTCCTACCGAAGGGAGAGATAAATGCCAAATCATTCTAATGAGCAGTAGCCGCAAGGCGATAAAGGAATTAACTTTGTTGTTATTTGTGCATGATCGTTGGGCTGATAGTGTTCACGTGTTTGGGCAAGCCCATTATTATTTGTTACACATGTAATATAGTAAACCACAAAAAATGGTCGTGATAATGTAGTTAATGGGGCACACTGCGTAATTGTGCAGGCAATTATTTTAAGGGTTATTATACTTATTTAATGTACACTACTCGGGTCCATCGTAGACAGTAATTTTCACGTTTCTCCACCCTCAGTTATCAAGTGAAGATCTCTAATTAAATCATGAATTAGTCTTCCAGAGTTATAAACGTTTGTACATCTAAAGCTCTCTTAAAGTAAAAGTCGAAAGATGAGCACTGAGCAGCATTGCGGAAATCAAAGCCTCGATTTGGCAAAAAGATAAATTTTTTTGAGAAAAAATCAATTTTTTTTTATTGAGATTGCTTTTCATATTCGATTTGCCAAAAAAGTCTCTGTAGAGAAATCTCGATTTTTTCTCAACTTTCACACATACTTTCACTAATACCAATGTGTATGACACACAGCAGGCGGTTACGAATTATTTCTCGTTGGAAGGATTGCCTTTTCAACTGAATTATTAATTTTTCGAGTATGGAAACGATTCTTAATATAAAATTATTTCGAAATGCGTTGTTATAAATGTGCGAAAATCAATTGAAATGGATTTCCGGTGCAAGTGAAAAATAAATATTTTTAGCGGCCAGCTCAATACACAAAAACCAATAAAATTCGGATTTTATGTACGATTTGGCAGCAGAAATCTGAAATGTCAGATCAAAATCTGAAAAGCCAAATCGAAAACGACATAAGACTTAACTGTTAAAGTCAATTAACTAAAAGAGTTCAGCATGGCACAATAGATCTACTCAGGTCGAGGTGCCTCTTTACCGCGTTGGCGAGTCAGAAATTTAAAAAAAAAAAAAAAAAAAGAGTTCAGCATTCCGCACGAACGCCACCGAATGATAATGGAGTTTTCCGCACCTCAAACGCAGTAATTGGAAATGTGCCGTAGAATATCCCGGATTCAGATCTATTTGCAGATTCAACGCTTCGCGCATTCATGAACAACACCGCACCGTTTCTCAGCACCTTATAGCTGAAGAGCTGAACAGTTGTGACTTGTGAGACAGTGGGAGATCACCGCAGCGTGTCACAGTCGGTAAAGTAGTAGCAAAAAGAAACACATGAGAGTCAGAGTCAAATCGCACTGCAATCACGCCTTACACATTTGAAACACAATTTAAAATTTAACTAACATCGAACTACAATTAAACTTGCCTATAGTTTAAAGTAATTTATTGTTAACTAAGGCTTCTTACTGTGTGGTTCTTGTACACACAACTGAATGACTGTAGTGAATTGATTTTGTTGAACTGATGTCTTTGAAAAGTGATTGCACATAATTGGAACTGAGCCAGCGCTTTTATAAATGATATGGCATAGGGCTCATTGCTCATATATAGATTCAGAGAGTCATTAGTGTCATTAACGAACTTTATGGGGTGCAAAAAAAACCGCAATTGACATTACTCTTCGGTTGATTTCTGACGTACGGCATCATAGTCTTTACAAACCAATAGCCTTGATGGTCCCGACATCATAAAATGCTTTCCTAGAAAACATGAGACGATCTCTAACAAATAATCATTGTCAATCATAAGTCCGAACCAGGTTCGTATATCCGAGGACGAAAAACGAAAGGAAACCCGAATCCCATCACGCGTGTGGCAAAGGTCAACTTCAGACAACTTTTTTGCCTGCACATCAACTCGTACTCAAATCTACACGACTATATACTGGTATATGTTAGAAAATCAATAACGTTAATTGAATAGACTGAGAACCGCTAGAATGTATCCACAATATTATATCTATCCATCCATGCGCACATCCCAAGTCCGCAGGACCTCGCATAGGTTCCTATTCCTATTGAAAAGTAAAAGCATGACATGAATTTAAATTAAAGCTTAGGCGAAAAATCTCAACTAAACCATTCGACGAATTTGCGTTTAAAATGCTGTCAGTGCCATCGCTGTTCAAGTGTAGAGAAGCCCGACCGAACCGAACGCATACACACAGCGATATAGCTATAGCTATCCACTTGTACGGTTAGAGTGCCGCAAAAAAAAAGAAATATCAAACAAAAAATTGCGATAGCGGTTCGTTTTCCTTTCCTTTTTCCCATCTTTTTGCAATCGTCCTCGGCAAAAGAATCCAAGATATCACACCGAACTCACTTTCCATTGGCACGTCCATTTCGGAAGCTCCTATCTACAAGCTATTTTATATTAACCAAAACGGTGACAACATTAAACATAAGAGGTATCCAATTCAGTGGTATACATGGCTGCGTATAAATTTTTGATCCTAGTTGGAGTATCCGACGGTCGGACACGTTTGTGCTCTCCACGAGGACAGGCGACACCCTACTCAGTGGCACGTACTGCATGGATCAGTGCTGCCTTAGAGTCTATTGGAACTTTTCCGACGAAGCAGCCGTCTAGGATACGTTGAAAAGCCCTTTTCAATTTTCCATGCCATCAAATGTAATCCTTGAAAACTGAAAATGTAAGATGAAAAGGAAAACGCCAAGAGGCAGCAGCCAGCTGCAGGACGTGCTGGTGGGAAAGGCTAAATGTATGCACGGCATGTCCTTCTTGTACATAAAGCCTGTGTTTGTTTGCACACATGGAAATGTAAGTGCATAATTTTTTGCCCATTCCCTTTGTGGTACTTTTCGGCACAAAGGATATTGTGCATCAGTGTTAATCACTAATGTAGTAGATGTGTTCTACATATTACGGCTCAAACAAGTAGCGACATGTTTGTCCATACATTAAGCCATTGGAGGCACTGAGGACGGAATATTTTTCGAGTAATGCATGTTAAGAGAAAACGACAGCTATGGGGGAGCTAAACGGTTCGCAAGTACAAAAGTCAATTAGTGTAAAGTGCATTTATAACACTGTTGGCTGTCAAACTAAAAATACATTTTAGATTTAGAAATACTGCAATGGATGTCGTATCCATCAAATGGTCTGAATGCAGAAGGAAAACCCATACAGAGTTGTGAAGGACATTGTTAGAAAAGCGGAGCAATTGCCTATGTAGAAAGCAGCTTCTACTTTGCATCAATTTAAAAGGACAAAAGGACGACAGTTGAAATAGGGTCAGTGATTAACATCAAACTGACAGCCCTAGTATGGCTATCAAATATGTATCAACACGATCACCCTTATTGCAATTATAATTGAAATTGATCAATCAATTTTGTTAAATGGTATTGTGACTGTCAACTGTCAATACTGTTGTTACATTGTGAGTTTTTTTGAGTAAATCTATTGTGAATGCAAAAAATCGGTATTGCGAACAACAATTTTCATCGATTTTCTTGTCAGCTGTCAATTTTTCTTTCAATCGTAAATTTGCACTTGATGAGTTCGTGCTACCAAAAGAAATAACTAAAAAATGTCGAATTAAATAAGTGATAAATTTTATCAGGATAGTATTATCATACAACTCCTCATCTTCATCAAAATATAGTTCAGTTAAAGTCATTTTATATTCTGTTTTTAATTTTTCTGATTTTTTTTGTACGTTCCTCAAAAAAAAAAACAGACATCTGTCAGACGCACAGTCCCATTCACAATAATAGAATTATTTTGAAGGCATTCACAATAGCACAATATTTCATCAATTCATTTTCGCAATACCGATTTTTATTTGAATTGATAAATTCTATCAAACGTCAATCGATTGATAGTTGATCTTCGCAATAAGGGTGGATATTTGATAAAATGAATCGGTATTATGGTTAGCAACCTATCAACGTTTTTGATGAATTGTGAATTGTATTAGATTTAAGATCAATTGTGAATAGTTTTATCGATAAACTTGGTATGACGGTTGTCAAAAAAATTTTCTATCAACCACAAATTTCTTGTTGAAATTTCTATTAACATCAAATTATAAATTTTATTTCCTTGTTTTTATTGTTAAAAAAAACGACTTTATACAGAAATGTCGTCGATAGAGTTATTATTTGAGCCAGAAAACAAAAACCAAATACAAATTAGAAACGTCAAACTTCAAAACAGAACCCATTCTCAATGATATTTTGATTAGCATTCGCAATGGGGTAAAAATGATCAATTGATACGCATAATACCAAATTATCAATGAATTGATAGATGCTATCAAGTATCAAATAATTGATAACCAGTTGATACATAAACTATAATTATCCCTTTATTTTTCTGAGGGTACTGAGGGCACTGAGCAGTGATGCCAACTTTGCTTTTTCATGCCTTTTAGGCTTTATTTTATTAGCTAAGGCTTGTTTTTTTTTTTCAAAAAGGCATATTTTTTTATTTAAAATATTTTTCTAATTTTTTTTGATTCAACATACTGATTATTCTATTTTCCGAACACTTTATCTGTCATTCTTTAAAAATAATTTCAGCTTCCACTTCCAGTAAGTGGAATAAAATTGGAAACAAATTGAAGGCTGTTTGTTTTTGATTTGTCTTATTTATTGTTCCAGTTTAACAAAAAAAAATATTTTAGGCATTATTGTATTGAAAAATGTATCTTTTTTTTGTTTCAAGGTAGGCATTTTTTTGTCAAAATTGGTGGCAACGCTGGCACTGAAGCCAACTTCTTTTTGTACAGATATACAGCCGGGCGGGCAGAGTTAGTTAAAAAAAACTAAATATCCAATGCTGTCATAACCGATAGCAATAAAGGGTGGGCCATCTGGTGGTTTCTTTTTAAATCATAGGTTATTTTGACACTGACAGCTGTTTCCCGCTCGAAATCTTGACAGAAAGTCAGTATCATACCTCCGCGGAACGAAATGGGTCGCTTTACGCTTAAAAAACGTTGGAAAACATCGAAAACGTATTTTCAAAGTGAGTGCTGTGTAGCCCAAGCAGTGCATTTTTTTTAAAAAAAGTTTAGGCCAAAATGAAACACTCACCGCGCCTGCTGTACGCAAGTTTGTGCAAAAAGTTCGTGAGACTGGTATGCTAGTGGACAACACTCATGGTCCCCATCGTCGAGAAGCCAATGCTTCCAGAGAGAGTGACAGTTTGGCGCGGACTGTGGAGTGGTGGCATCATTGGACCATTTTTCTTTGAAATGAGTCTGGAAACAACGTTTCGATCAAAGGTGGGCGTTACAGCGCTATGTTAACCGACTTTTTTTTTACTGAAATTAAAGACATGGGGAACCGTGAAGGCCCGATGTAATGTCAACAATCCGGAAACGATATTCAAGCACTTAAGGCCAATATCATCCAAGCAATCCGTGAGCTACAGCCTGAAACCATCAATGAGGTCTTGGAAAATTGGAGTGACAGAATGCGCTACTGCGAAGCCAATCGAGGTTGCCACTTAACCGACTTTGTGTTCCATAATTAATAAGAATGTTTGCTCTTACTAATAAAGCCATAATACATGGAAAGAAATTTAATTGTGTTCATTTTATTACATTTTTAAAAAGAAACTTCTATTTGGCCCACCCTGTATAACTATACCTCCACAAATTTGCAACGCGTTCCAATACCAATATGTGCCCGTCCTTTCAACGCGTATCTCAATTAACCCAATTTAAAAAATTTCCCTTGTTTGTCAACACATTCAAGTCGACGATAAATTGTACTGCACAAACTTTCCGTTCCAATTTGCTTATTCAGCACGTCATTTGGTAAATAATTATTTTTCAATTACTGTCACTTAAAAGGAGATTTAAAAAATACAAAATGCAAAATGTTCCCCCTGCCCGCACACAACTTTCCCGTAACGGAAAATTGAAATTACACCCAAAGAAGAAATATCGATGAATTCTGCTAAGACGCCCAGCCCCCAACGAACGCTCCATTTATTCGCCGAATACAATTGAAACAAGCAAAAGGAACAATACACCCCTCCGAGTAAATATGTATTCAGCGAATTTGCCATAAACAAGGAGTTGGGCCTGCAACATCGGATAATGTATAATCCGAGAAGAATATACAAATCGAAACCTCCATCGAAATAGGAAACAACAAAATTGCCAGAGAAAAAAAGAAAAAATGGAAATAGCAACGCAATCTGCGTGTTTTCGGATACGAAATTTAAGAGCAAGGAAGCTCTGACTCCCAGTGTATAAATCTATTTTCAATGTAACTTTGTTGCATTTATAATGATTTGTTTCGCCTGAAATTGACGACGAAATCTGGAATTACAGAATGTAATCGCGTGGAAGTGAATTGAATAACAAAAACCAAGTGAAAAACTGCGCACAGAAAAATAAAATGCCATCATCTGGGTGGGGTTAGGCTGGCAATCAAGGTTAAAATCGAAAAGGCTATGGTCAGGGTACTCAGAATTGGTTGTATACGCAATCCTTTCCGATGGAATGTAAATATTTTTACCCGCTGAGTACAAACTTGTTTATGGATTACATCCTTTGGTGGATGTGTCTTAATTGGTACACAATAGCCTCAAAACATGTTCTGTACACTTCGCTACACTCTACCATAGGATTGAGTTGTTCTTAGAATTTTGTTCTTCTTCCCATGAGGCAAGTCAAAAGGGTGGTTTTTAGAGCTTAGGGCGATGTTCAAACGGCTTGAAAATAAATGTCTTAAAAATAAGAATAATTATTCATTCTAGTGTTTATTTTTAGATGTGGTGGGTCTTTCGTTGATGTTTGCGTCTGCATAAGAGTTATTTCGGTTTCACTTCAAGAGGTTTTTACAGCGAAAAGGGCGAAATGAGAGTGCGATGTGACCGTTGGTTTACCGCAGAATCTTTTACCAGACCTTGTGGTTCAAATGGGGTTGTTCTTTCTTAGGGCCACTCTCATAGCAACTTTAATCGTTAAAGCTAAGTACGCTGCTCGAGCTAAATTTTAGCTCCCATACAAAATGATCTTCAAAATGTTGCTGAGCTAAATTTAAGCGAATCTGTTAAGACGAGTGGTACGCAGCTCGAGCTAAAAGAATTCAACTTTTGTTTCAGAATGTACTTCATGTATCTGTCAAAATTTAGTGTGGCCATTTAATGGGTCGGCGCATTTTCTCAAGCTAAATTGTGGCAGATCGTTGTGTTCTGTTGTGGAAAAGGATGTAAGGATGAACTTTTTAATTATTACATGGACGAGAAGTACCTAGAATCGAAATTTTTCACAAAAAAAAAGAGACAATTCAATTTTTGAAGTAAGTTTTTTCAATGAACAGCTGTCTTTCTGTGACACTTATCCACAGAGTACTTTATGTCAAAATTTAGCTAGGATTGTAGTTCAGAATTCACATGAATTTTTTTTGTGGTTGAAAACATGCAAGTTTGTGAATTCTTTGGTAATAAAATCTAATCGCATCTAAAAGCAAAAGGCATTTTTATGTCTTAGATGTCGCTGTTTTGAGTTCCTATAGTATAAGCTGATGATAAAGTCTGATAATAAGCACCACGCCTATGGCTTTTTCGATTGAAGATCCGAGAGAATTGCCCCGAAATTCAGAATTGCTCTTTTCAATGAAATTCGTAAGTAAGTAATAAATACAGCCAAATCAATATATTTCAATTTAAGTTTACATTTTGCACGCATAACTGACATTTTGTAAGCATGTGTTGGTGAGTTCAGGGCAATTCTCTAAAAATATTCCGGACTCCTCTGTCGTGTTAAGAGTTGACCTGGAAGTGCACTTTTTTTCTCAATGAAACGAGAATACATCGAAAGAGCACTTCTAGATTTGCTCTTTTCATAGAAAGGGCAATTCTTTTCTTCAATCGAAAACGCCATTAGAGTATGAGTATTACGTCACTAGATGATAGCAATTGCAGGGATGTAAGATGAAGAATAGATTTATTTTACATATCATCTGCCGGCAATGCAAAGTATAGTAGACAAATCTTTACTAAAAGAATAGGGAGTGACTTGCTCCCGAATCTGCCTACAGGTATGCAATTATTTAGGATAAATTATAGTAGGTAGACTTGTTACTTTGGTGTATGTCTTGACTTTTTTGAACAAGCGTTCCTAGTACCCACTCGCTGAAAGTGAATAACGAATCAGTTTAGCTGTGAAATGAACACATCACTAGAGAGGTGTCAATATGAACTGTTGCTTGTTTCCTTCTACTGGCACCATATTAAATATCTAGTGTGAATCTCAGAAGTGTCAAGTAGAGTTTTGTAATTGCGTGCCGGAGATTATAAGTACATTACTTTGCTTTTCTGAGTTAAATGTTTCATTAAAACTTAATTCAATTTTCATTAAAACAGATTGAAACTGAATCCTGGGTCGGCATTCTGTAACATACAGCAAGTCTTTCGTGCACACGAAAACGTTTTAACTTTCCCGCCTTACAGAATGCCGACCCTGCTCTAATATCATGGAGAACCGTTTTCGTTTTCGGAAAGATTGCAACGAAGAGAAACCGTAGTACGGCGGTACACAAATTTATTTGGATGAAGTTTTACACCTGATTCTGAATGTATTTGTCTCGCTCATTCCAAGTTTAACACTTTTTATCAAAAATATAGGTACCTATCAGTTTTAAAAGTAAAATATTTTACTAAACAAACTTAATTTAACTCAAATTCCTCGATTTTTTTGGAATAGCAAACTCAGGGGTATAACTCTGCATGGGCCAGCAGTAATCAGCTTTCATATGAAGATAACGGCAACCTTTTTCAAAGTGCAAATTTGTCCTGCTTAAAGATTTCTTATTTCTCTCCGCTTGAATTACCCAGAAAATGGTTTAAATGGCTAAAGAGGAAACGTAGCTGAGGTAGTCGGTCGACTTTTTAGTCCCCAAAGAAACATTTTTCTCTACTCAAATTAAAGTATTCCACGCAGATTGTTCAGCAACTATCTACTGGTGAAATCTGAATCATTTATTAATGTTTTTCATCTGGGGATAAGGTGCTATTGCTTTTGTTTTTCCAATAATTTATTTTGAAATGTACGAGTACTTAAAACATTCCTTGTCTTTGTTAGAGCTTTTACATATTGTTTCATTAGGCCTAATTGAATATGCAAGGGAAACAATTCCATGCAGTCTCTTCATACTATAAGAACAGTTACACATATTCAGTTTCACCTCCCCGGGACCAAAGCAAGCCCGTTTTTCAGCGGCAATTTTTCTTGGTGCTCAGCTTTAGCTCTGCTACATACCACAATGCTCATACGTTTGTACCATTTCGGTACTTTTTTCCGTCACTGTTTGGAGAGTGGTTTGAATGAAATCCGATAGGTGCCGCTTTTTCACAGTCTACCTTTGAGTGCGTCCATCTGCATAATGCGATAACCACTAAGTGGATTTCGATGCGGTTTTCATTCTTATATATATGTATTTCTCTTCAATTTGTATTTGTGTGTTAACAATTTACTGAATCACATATGGGAACTCAGCATTCCATGTCTAGGTGGCAAAATAGAGGTTCCTTGTCGTCGTTGAATTGTGATAACGACAGCCCTAACCCAACCATGGGTTATTGAATTTAAAAAAGTGTTTCGCAGTAAATCTGTCCTTGGTTTTATAAATCTTCGTGTTGTGTAATCCGAAAGCTGCGCTGGTGCTGAAATTTGACATTAACAAAGCATTGTGCTTAAAAAAAATACATATTCCCAATGAAAAAACCAAAAGTGTCCGCCTAAAAATATTTCTAAATAACGAACTGTGTATTCCCCCAGGCTACTCAGCAACATCCTTGAACATCTTCATGATTCTCCAATTAGGGATAATAACGCCACAACATATGTGACTTTGCAAACTTTTGCCCAAGTTATGCTCTCGCATAGAATGCCAAACTAAATTTAATGATGCAGAAAGCATAATATACATTAATGACTTCCTTCCATAGATTGCAAGTAGTCCAATCGATTGTCCAATCTGTTGCAGGAATTAATTCAAGCGTTTTGCAACTCAGTCTTATCAATGAAACGGGGAAACATTTAAACCACTCCTGACAGATAAATTTAAAATCATAATATGCACAATCACATATCCAACACTCAACGACTGGCTCTTTAATGACTAATCACAAGTCAGTGCATTGATTGTTATTAAATATAAATGCAAATTCGCTTTCAGAACGCCCCCTTTGTGCGGATGTAAGCATAATACATTTTCTCAGTATTTATTTTTGCACTCAGCACACTCGTCCACCGAATCGACTTATAAATATTCCTTTCTAGCTGTTTGCGATAAGCAACTGTTAGATGAAATCTGGTGGGAGCAATATAGCTAACAGTAACAAAATGCAACAGTGATATAATGCAAACTGTCATTTTAGAGGCATGCAGCTGAAGAGTTGGGCGCTTTGAGGTTGTTCGTAAGAGTGGCTGTGGTGCACAGTCTCGTACTTGTTCGAAAAGAGGGATTAAAGTCGAAAACGAACGATGCAGCAAGATGTGAGGTACATACATAACTTTGTTGAAGGATACTGAACTGACTGCGTTTGATTATGCAACTCTAAGTCAAGTGCTTGAGGATATTTGATTCATTTTGAAACAAATGTGTTATACTTTGGGCTTCTTATTGAACACGGGATCTTCCTCCTAAATGAAAACAAATTGAAATATGACGGGTGGTGAATTTTCCAAATTCGATTCCAGATTATCAATTTATTTCAACGATTTCGTATTTCTAAATTAACTAATTGGACACCATGCTTGTGTGAAATACGATTTGGATATCGTTCTGTTAATATAAACCTGAAAGGCTTGACAACTTTCATTTTTTTTTTAACTTTGTCACAAATTTGGTACAAAATCACATTCAAAAATGACAGTGAAAGAGAAATGTAAGACTATAACACGTAAAGAGTATTAAATGATATTTCTTTTGCTTGTTATTAATGCTGCATTTACAACATCACACATTTCTAACACGGAAGATTAAATGGATGCCCCCAATACTAAAGTGCAACTGAAAATGACAGCATTAACTAACGCGCAAAAGTACTTGACACGCACTTTGGTCGGCCATCTTGTTCACGGGGCAGAATTTATTGGAAAGTTTAGCATGTTGATGTTTTTATATCGATAATCGGTGGCTTACGAAATTTCGCTTTAATATAAAACAAAATGTCTTCCAAAAGTGATAAACGGACAAATATTTATTTATTTCGTACAACTGATTGATGAATTGTTTGTTTAATTAACTGAAATTAAATAACCACTCTCATTTCACATGTTCTTAATCGAAAATAGAAATGCTTTCATGTCATTGCAAAAATGTTGGTCGCCGAAACTTGACTTTTTCGTTTCCGTTTTACGTATACCTATCTATAATTCTGCTTGTAAATAGAAGATCCATGGCACTTTAGGCGTCTCATTTGTGATCTCATTCTCACGCCTTTATGAGCATTAATTGCTGACCAACGGATCTCTCTGTTGTAAATGCAGTGTAACGAGTAACGAGAACGTGTATCAAATAATTTTTTCTTGTTTGATGTACTAGGTCTGTTCGTGTAGCCTCTCGAAACTTTGGCAAAGAGCGGAATATGCATATACTTGGAGCAACCACAAATTTGTACAAAGAAAAACTGTCTCAAATTGCATTGTGAAAAAATTTGAATTTGTATTAAATGGAGATCACTTAAGTTCTCTATCAGTAAACGTTTTACTTATTTTCATCTGTCAACATTTTGCGTTTGACAAATTTATCAACACACGCCAAGAGAATTTCTCTGAGCTATTTAGAGCCGTGGCCCGTGAGTGGAACTACTCGCTACTCGTTATTTTCTAAATCTTCCATTTTTCAGTAGTTTTTAATGACAGCAGTTTGTCTACGTAAACATTTTCCGCTGTCAATGTTGCAAAAACTTAGATTTGGTGAGTTGGATTTTCTTTTTGCATCTCATATTTCAAAATACCTATATAAACAAATCAAATTGCGATCCTAAAGACAACATACACGCCCCATTACGATGTATTCGTCACAAAAACAAGGGGATTCACATTGATACATTATAGAGTCGACTGCCTGTTTGAGACAGCGCTAGTTAGCGCTTAAAATACGAGACACGCACTTTGATCGGCCATCTTATTTACGTGATACGAATTACGGGAGATATCAGCATGTTTATAAAACAAAATGGCTTCCAGAAGAAGTAATGCAAAAGTATTCAGTTAAGAAATTTTGTTCACCGGAACTAAAGCTATTTTAATTACCTATAATTTGAGGGAGATAGACCATGATGATCTAAGCGCTTTTTAACTTTGATTGCAAGAAAATCGTGTCTTTCTTGAAAAAAAGTCTTGACGTAAATGTCACATAACGGTGTTTTTGGAAGAATAGAATTTGCTTCTTTTTTTTTTTAAATGTGTTAGAAACAATTGACAAGTAGCATTGCAGCTTTTACAAAACTCCAAACCGTGGAGTCTATTTCTCGGTGAAAAAGGAAAGGGTTTTCGTAAAACTCGCACTGAAGTGGTGATGTCACTGCGCACTAAATACGTTATCCTTATAAATACAATGAGGACATGTATAGAATATAGCTACAAAGGTAGTTCTTGGTCAACTTGGCTGAATGATTTTTTTTTTAAGGCCGTCATTCGAGAAAGTTGTTCAGGTGAAGGCTGTGCATTTCATTTTTAGTCGTAATGGAACTTCCCCATTACTTCGGACATCTACTGATATATTCTCACTGCTTAAATAATCACACTCTTGGGTCGATTAAGTTAAGACTACCGTCAAGATACACCCCATTATATAACCAAATCCTTTTTCCTAACTTTTGCCGATCTCCTCCGAGTCTTTTACGCTTTTTTACTGCCATCGATTAGATCTTAAGCCCTGACAGACTTACAAATTAGGCATCATGCACCTTCCCATCTCGAGCTACCCACGAAGGGAACTAAATGCGAAACAAGTGGAACATTAAAAGGTGAGAATGTGGGTAATTAAAGACACATAAAAATAATCGTTAAAGTTGCCCAATAAAAGGATATCCCATCCGAGGGAAAGGAAACAAAAACTTGTAGCAAAAGCGAAGCGCAATTATTTCGGCACAAGACACAAATTAGTGAACCGTAAAACCCCCTCTCCCGTGAACGTCTTCAAAGACTCATTTCGTTAAAGAACCATCAACGGAATGAGCCATTTGAGCAGAGACAACTTTTGAAAAATCTTTTTCAAAACGAAAGCTTCATTATGGTAGAGTCCACAAAGGTCAAACCTTAATTACCGTCAGTGCGTTGAAACTTAACTTGTATAGTGTTTGCTTTCGCCCCAGCATAATATAGAAATTTTTGATGTCATTGTGTATCTTTAAAGATATCCATCTAATTATTACCTAATCGGTTGGTATACACAAGTAAAAAAAGGTTCCAAAGCATCTATCGACACACAGGAATGTGATGTTCATAATGGGACAATGGAGGAGGCCCTTACGTATATGGTATACTAAACACACACACACATAGCTGTGGAAGGGTTTCATTCGATAATGTACTGCGTGATGTGATGTAACATAATTTGAAAAGAGCTCATCGTTATGGGCCGACATAATAGGGTTATATAAAGGAAATCAACTCCGATCTCGTCTCTGCTCCTATGCAAAGCATTCCCAAAAATATAGGGTAAACAGAATAAATTCTGGGAATCACAGTGGTAACGTTATACTTTCTTTTGTAGTTAAGAAAGTCCTTTCATTGAATTTATCCCTATTGCAGCTTGTGCGGGAGAAAGTTCGGTTATTTACCTCATCTGGCGTTGAGCACATGTCTAATAACTTGGTTATAATAACATGCTAGGCGACGTTGTAATAGTAAGTAATCGTTGATGCGAATTAAGGTGCTTTCCTGACAGAAGTTCCAAATATAGCAGTGAACGAGAAGTGTCTGCGTATATTAGTCTTGGGGACGTATCGTGTGTAAAATCGGCGAACTTTTATAAGAAAATATCTCGTTTCTATATCTCAAATTAAATTTGTAACAGTCATCATATATGCCATTAATTTTTTCATTCATTTCATCCATTCATTTTTTCATTCATTTCAATAATTTGTTTACTTATGTTATTATCTAATTTAAAATACAATAAGGAAAAGTTGAATTTCAATCACTCTGTAAAAATTTAATAATTTTAAAAAGTAAAAATGTAACGTGTTGTTGTTTACACACAAAATAGAACTAACGCAACGGACCGTTACTATTTTGTGTAAAAAAAGCCCACACGAATTAGCCTAAGTCGCAGTCTGTTAAATAAAATTGAAAGTTGAACACACAACCAATAGTTGGAGTCTCTTTTATTATTTACAAATTGATTAAACCAGAAGACAAGCTGAACAATTTCTTGGTCGTCTGGTTCTGGTCATCATCATCGCTGATCACCAACGGAAAGAGTTTCTCTGCGTTTTTTTCATAGAACAGTAGACAGACTGAACAATACGTTGGTCGCCTGGCTCTGGTCGTCTTCGTCGCCGACAGCTCTACGTGCACTCCTACCACACACACGACATACCCCGCAAGCACCCCGCTCGCTTTAAATTATTTTAATTTGAATTAACCTCAATTGCACCGCACTTGCACTTTTGGCAGCGGTGGTGTTAATGCACCGCAGCCAACTTCGTTAGTTAAATCATTTTCATTGCCGACACAAGTTGTCATAAATTCTTTTTATTAAATATATTTTATAAATTCAATGGCGCAAATTTATAGCCAACTCATGTTTAATATTTCAACTAAGAACTAGTTGCATAATAGACACTTTTTAACCTAATACTAACTAAATTTTAGTACGCAACATTGCATAGAGCATTGACTTATTATATATGGACTGCTAGTCGACAACTTCGCGTTGGTTCCAACATAAGCGCTAGCTCTCGTGGTTCGGAGCGGAATAAATTTGAAACTCACATCAGACGTTTCCATGTCGTAAGCAATTTATATGATGAATTAAATTCTCATGTAGGTACTTGAATGTGATATTCTTGACAATCATAAGAATTTATTGATCAGAAATGTGATTGAAATATACGCAAAAGTGTTTTTACATCATATTTCTAAAATTAATAATGAAAAACAACATAAAAAACTAATTCGCAATAAATATACGAAAATTGTGCAATTTATGGGACAATGAAAATTTATTCAAATTTTGTTGGTTCCATCTATTATTAATTATTTAAACTAGCACAATTTCGATATGACATCTATTGTAAGCAATGCCGCAACAATTTGAATTTCAACCGTTTCACTTGGCAAATCCACTCACGCCCAATAGGTGGCTCTAGCATTCCATGGAGAAATCCAAGATGGTTGTCATTTTGTTTCACTTATTTTTCGCATAGAACCACGAGCGCTAGTTATGTTGGCATCATTTTCTGGGCAGAGATTGTATGAAAGTGACATTTCACTAGCAGTCCATATATAATAAGTCAATGCTGAAAAGTATATAATAAAGTATAAAAAATAAGATAAATAAAATGATGTTTATCAAACGTATTTGGTAACAGCTAAGAAGTTAAAGTAATGCGGGAGTTGTGTGCTTTTTAGCAGTCTTTGAACATAGCACTACCCTGGCTATTATAAACCTGCTTTGTTATTCTACAAGTTTTTTTCCCGTTTGAACCAAAAAGATAGCACGTCTGTGAAAGTATGGGCTACGCGAAACACTCTATTGAAGAAACGTTGGTCAAACACGCCTATAATGAAGCAGTTCATAAAAAAATTGATTGAGAAATGACATATAATGCTAACTTCACGTTATATAAACTTAAAGTTCGGTTCGGGTGCCTTTGAGCTGAGGTGATAGCGACAAAGTTGTATGTCGAATATTATTCACAAAACACTAAGCGGTGTTTTTTTTTAGAGGTATAAAACTTAAAGTTGGCAACACTATTTTAGCTGGCGGCCATTTTGTCAGCTGTCAAGTGATTTATTTTTAGTTTGGTTTGGCATTTCAACAAGAACAAGTTGACAAATGAACAACGCTTGCAAATCGTGCAAATTTATTTCGGAAATAATGATTCAGTTCGAAATTTTCATAAGCGAATTTTGTTTAGCGATGGAGCTCGCTTTTGGTTGAATGGATACGTCAATAAACAAACCTGCCGTATTTGGAGTGATGATAACCCTCAAGTGTATGTTGAGACACCGTTACATCCACAAAAACTGACTGTTTGGTGTGCTTATGGGTTGGTGGAATAATTGGTACGTACTTCTTTAAAAACGATGCTGGCCAGAAAGTTACAGTCAATGATGACTGGTGGTTAGAGCCATGATTACTGACTTTTTCGTTCATCAATTGAACAACCATGATGTGCTGGAGCTGTGGTTTCAACAAGACGGCGCAACATGTCACACAGCTCTTGCCACAATTGATTTATTGAATGAAACGTTTGGTAGCCGCATAGTTTCACGTTGCGGACCCGTGGATTGGCCTCCAAGATCGTGCGATTTAACGCCGCTTGGCTATTTTCTGAGGGGATATGTGAAGTCGCTAGTCTACGCCGATAAGGCCGAAACGATTTACCTCTTGGAGGACAACATTCGCCGCGTTATTGCCGATATACGAAATGTTGGAAAAAGTCATCGAAAATTGGACCTCCAGATTAGACTACTTAAATTTTAATGCCAAAAGATTATCTTTCGAAAAATGTAAATTTCATGTCAATTTAAAAAAATCATCTTTGTTTAATTCCATTTCAAAGTTCTATACCTCTAAAAAAATATCAAAACGTATCAAAATATAATTTAGACCGATATTTCCTGACTATAAATTTGCGCCATCGCATCAATAAAAAGTTAAACCACATTTAAGGAAATAGCCAAAACCTATTATTTTGGATTTTTATATTTGTGCGTTGGTCAACACTTCAATGTGTTCAATACAGTTTTTGGTGTTCTTTGGGCGACCGGATTTATGCGAATTTCAATCCCGTCTCACCTCAATTGGAGTCAATTACAGTGCATAAAAACTGGCGCGCACTTACGACTTTTTACTGTTATCATCATAAAGTTCCCTGGTAAATCCTAGAGAAAACTTTGGGATCAACACCTTGATCCACCTTTGCAATAGGATCTACACTTTTGCACTATTGAAGTCGACTGGGAGGTTAAGTCTACTTAGTGCTTTTCGATATGGCATTACTACTCAATTGCTTTTTTAAGCAAAAGAAACATTTGAATAATGTGTATCTTACGTCGCACGAAACTGAGGTAGAAAAAGCTCCTAACTTTTTACCTCAAGGTTGAGGGCTGCACGATCGGATGGAATTCCCTCCGAATTTTTCAAATAAAATGTTTTTCAATAGGGACGCTACAAAAGTAGAGCGACAGGGTTTGTTCTTGCCGTTCGAATTTCTTGCCGTTCTTTTGACATTTCTCTTCAGTAAGGTTTGCCATTTCATGATGGAAAGATATACGAGCCAAAAACGAGTCGAAATTATTAAAATTTTCTACCGAAATTCGGAGTCAGTGGCCTCAACGTTAAGAGCGCTACGTCCAATCGTCGTCATAATCGTCCTAGCAGATCAACAATTGAGCGTCTAGTGGAACAATTTGAATCCACAGGCACAGTACAAAATGTTCCCGAGCCAGTGAGACAAAGAAGTGCCCTTAGTGTCGAGAATATTGCTGCCGCTGAGGCTTCAGTTGAAGAAAGCCCAAATGTGTCTCTCACACGTCGTTCTCAAGCGTTGGGCATCTCTGTGACGTCGTTGTGGCGAATTTTGCGAAAAGATCTTGGCCTACATCCTTACAGGATTAAATTGACGCAAGAACTGAAGCCGCTTGATCACCAGAAGCGTCGTATGTTCGTGAATTGGGCTGAGCAACAACTTGAAAATGATTCGGATTTTCATCTTCAGCGATGAGGCTCATTTCTGGCTGAATGGCTTCGTCAATAAACAAAATATGCGGTAGTGGTCAGGCAGCAATCCACACGTACTCCATGAGTTATCATTGCATCCCGAAGAAATTACGGTTTGGTGTGGTTTATGGGCCGGCGGCGTTATTGGGCCGTACTTCTTCCGTGATGATCAAGACCGGCACGTTACTGTGAATGGGAATCGCTACCGTTTAATGATAACCGAATATTTTTGGCCCCAATTGGATGATATGGACTTGGAGGACATGTGGTTCCAACAGGACGGCGCCACAAGCCACACAGCGAATGTCACAATCAATTTATTGGAAACCAAGTTTGGAAAACGTGTTATCTCACGAAATGGTCCAGTCGCTTCGCCGTCTCGATCGTGCGATTTGACGCCGTTAGACTATTTCCTGTGGGGCTACATCAAGTCTATGGTCTATGCCAACAAGCCAGCGACGATTGATGAACTTCGTACGAATATCGAACGTGAAATTGCAGCAGTATCGGCCGATTTATGCTTGAAAACCGTCGAAAATTGGGTTCAGCGTCTGGACTTCTGCAAGCGTGCCCGTGGTGGCCATGCAAAAGATATCGACTTCCATACATAATGGCATCGAACGTACTTTCACTTTTTTTTTTTTTTTAATTTTACTTTTATATTAAAACCGTTTTTGTTTTATTTAAAAAAAAAAACGTTTGTAGCGCTCTTATTGAAAAAAACCCTTTATAAGACAGGGGAGCTATTGAATAAACTTACTCCCTTGTTCGACTTATAAGACGAAATGTATTATAAACTTTTTTGTCTTCAATGGATTTTAAAAAGCTATTTTTAAATTTCTATAATGAACCCGATAGAACCTAATTTATCTCTGCTTCTTATAATTTGTTCCAACCGACATTTAAGCCGACGTTGTTATTCCTCAATCTCGGATGGCACAAACATCTTCTTCTCAATTTTCATTAAAAAAAATAAAAAATATAGAACGGCACTCATTCCGCCAAACACGACTACCCAAATATACAAAACAGCTCACTCATCAGCACGCTGAGTGAATTAGCCACAAGTACAAACGTTCGACAAGAAATAAACAAACATTGATTTCATCCCTTCGGGAGTTTTATTGTTGTTATTAAGCCTCATCGTTTGAGGTTAACTTTGAAAAAATAAATAAAATCAGAAGAAAAAAAGCAACCCAAGAGTGCGTCTTTTCCGCTTCTGTTTAGAGTAGAGGACGACGACCATAAAACCGCACAGAGCGGAGAATGGAAGCCCCAAACATATCGTCTCAGGACGAAAAATAAAACCCTTGCTGGCTTTAATTTTGTTTTTTTTTTTTTTTTCCTACACCAAAGCCACAAGTCTGCGTAAATATACGAGAACGTACGTATGGTACAGATTCGACGTATATTTGCCATATTTCAAAGGTATATTACATTTCACGTCCACACTGATGGGTATGGTCTCCTTTTATGGCGCATTTATGATAGCGGTAATATATCAGTGGTACGGCTAGAAGGGATCCCTTTTTTTCATTTATTTTGCTGAAGGCTTTTATACAACATGTGCTGTAAGTTTGTTGTATATGATGTTCTTTCTTTTTGGTTGGGAAATGAAAGACGTTTAAAAATAGATACAGGATAGGAATGTGCGGTTGTATCTTTTCCACTCTTGTGGCAGAAAAAGGATTTAATTATGATACATTGGAGAACATTTTTATTCTGCTTAGAGAGACTTTTTAGCAGTGATGCGTGCAAATTATTTGCTACCGTTCATAAATTATGTAGAGGGTGTAGATATTGAGCTATCTACATTTTAAACGAAACTCATAAATTTGTTATTTGACGTTTGATAGTGTCATACGTTGTGTGGCTCTAACGAGGCACGTTTGTTTGGGTCATCCGAATAAATCGATTTTTTTAGTGCGCGCCATGTTGGTCAATCAACGGCTTTAGAGTGTCCCCAATGAAAAAAAGGACTATGGATATTAGAGCTCTGCTTGAAATTGCTCTATCACCAAATAAGGTCGGTGTGAGGCCGAATATTAGTTTTAATATTCGCATTTTGAGAAGAATCGACCAAAAAGCAAAAAAAAAAGAAGATATACAATTATAGGCTCTGCTTCTTCATATAAAAGCAAGGTACCTTGCCTCCCAAGCGCTCTACAAAATTTATTAAAACCTGCCCAGTCGGTTGTTTCCTAACAAGGTATGATTTTTTTAAAAGTCTTTCAACTGCTCCTGAGAGAACAGAATTGCGACCTCATCATGAAGATCAGGATGACGCCTGAAATTAAATGCTACAGCTTCAAGCCGTAAAGATAGCAAGCCATACACCCCGAAAAAGATCTGGCGACGAAAAGTCTTACTCAGTAATTCAAGACCCGTTGATAAGTACTGATTTTGAGGGTATTTCGCTTCTCAAAATAAGGAAAGAGTATTTTTATTAAACTCAGAAGAAAAATGAAGTAATTTTTTGCTTAGGAAATATTTCTAAATTTTAGTAAGTTTGTTTCAAACCAGCACTGAGCACTAGGTCATCCCTTTTATGATGACCTTTCGGCTATCCAAAGTATCCATTTTAATAAAATCATCAAATTTCGCAACCCCACTGGCTGGTTTGAGCTCCCTTAACTTCCTTCCCCCCTTTTTATCTTCTGGTTCCGTTAGTTTGTGGTCTCAAAACGGCGCTTAATGCGTTACTTGTGTTTTTCCCTCGTCAGTAGACGGGAATACAGCCACTTAAACCAACCAACCAACCAAGTTTGTTTCAATACAATCAGCGACCTCGTTTACCTATCGCGCTTATTGAGAAATGTGAAACTTAATGCTCATAAAAGCAAACATTGACTGCTTCATCAAGTGAATTGCCGAAAAATGATCTCGTTTAATCTTCCTGTATCCTTTCTGTATTTAGTTTTGTATCTGTGAGTCCTCAAAGTGTCAATATGAGCGTAGTTGTTGTAATTGCGTGCTGAAGATCCTACTTTTCTTTGCTTTGTTGAGATCGAAGCTAAAAAAAGGCCTATTGTTGACCTTCCTGCCGATCTACCTATATTTTAGAACGACGTCGACGGAAGACTGCAATAAAACGAGTTTTCCGTCAACTTGGTTAGATGGTGCTGCAGTATAACCGGACGACTACAAAGATCATGCAACCCTGCGCTACAAAATTCCTATTTGGACAAAGCGAAAACCTAACAAGTAAAAGTGTTATCATCGGCCTGGCCGATGCTTTGATACCCTCCACTGCATACAAGTCATGCAAAGTTTTAGGAATATGAGGTAGTACGTAATTACATTGAACAACAGACAGAGAAAAACATGGGCCTAATATTGAGAGATACCAGAACTACTTGATCGACATAGCCCGTTTTGTATACCAACCTAACGACAATAAAAATAAGTCCTTTCACCAAACTTGATTCGCATAGGTTGATTCCTTTGGACGCTATCGTGTTTTAAACAGACAGAGAGACACATGGGTCTAGTATTGATTTTGTATGGGAGGTACCAGAACTACTTGACCGACATAGTCCATTTTCAATACCAACCTGACGACGATAAAAAGAAGTCCTTTCACCAAATTTCATTCTCCTATGTCAATTCCTTTGGGCGCTATCGTGCTTTCAGACAGACAGACGGACATGGCTAAATCGATTCAGAATGTGATCCTGATTCAGAATATATAAATACTTTATGAGGTCTCCGGTGACTCCTTCTTGGCGTTACAAATGTAATGACAAAGTGAATATACCTTCCCGTGGAGGGTATAAAAAAGCATGGGAAATCCAGTGGAAATTTTTTTCATTCGTTTGGAATTTGGAAAAGCATAAAGTCTGACATCACTACGTGACTGTGGTCGTTTATCGTGGCCTTTATATTGAATATAAACGCAAAGATTGTTTGCTTTTTTGGAGGTTTGCTTTTCGAATTAACAGCAGCGACAACCAATTCGAAAAATGCCAGCTGATTTGTGGTCAATTTCTTCTTGTTTTTAACCGGAAGAGATGGGTAATGCTAGTTATAAATAGGGTTCATGATGTACCGACCTTTTTACACCGATACATACAAAATATACAAATATATACAAATTTACAAAATTCTGAGTTAGTTTTTTGAATTTTCATACAAACAGGCTGATTAAAGTGTGAGTACAAGTGAATTGATTTCGATCCTGTAAGTTGTAGGTTGTTGCTTGTTTATTTATGGTGCATGTTTCGAAGAAGAGCAGTAGTGGAAAATAGTTGCTAAATTGAGTTTGGCGTAGTTTTTGTTATATTTCTATTGAAAGCATTGAAATAAAAAAAAAACGTTTTTGAACATAGATCGGGATTTGGGTAGTCATTTTTAAGAAATATTTTTAAAATGCGGTTTTATTTGCATTTTTTAAGAAAAACTAAGTATGGGATCATATTTAGAATTCTTTTGTTATCCTTAATATGTATTTCGGTCAAAATAGATACAGCTGTTTTTTTTTTAAATTCTGCTGAGAAAATATTAACCGGTATTGCACTGTTTAGTTCGAAAATCACTATTAAGCTAAAATCTGAGTAGAAGGCATTGTTAAGGATGTAGGTAGCATTTTGGTTTTTAAAGTTTCCTCAAAATATGAACCTAATGGGGTTTTTGATACATGAACAATTTTTTTAAAGAACCATTTTCGGTGATTCGAATAGAAAATGAAGGACGCAATAATTTTAAAAATATCAATTTTACTCCAAGTTTGCATTTTGATCGAAATCGTTAGGATGGCGTTTTTAAGTAATTAATAAAAAAAAATGTATGATAATTTAGAGAAAAACTGAGTTTGCTATCAAGTTAGAAATGGTCTTCTCACTTTGGAGTGCATCTTTGTTACAGTCTTATTGAACGTTTTTTAGATAAGTCCGATTTCATAACTAAATTTTTAGATTTTTTGTTAGCGAAAAACTTGGTATGCAGCGGTGTACTCATAAATTCCACCTACTTATGCTCGAATATCTATTTTAAATGATATCGTTGGAGCAGTTTTTGAAAAAAATCAAACTTGTTTAAAGCCGTTAAAAAAAAAAAAATTGCCCCGAACTGTAAGCCCACAAACTCCAATTCCGAATTTTAAAACAAATCCGTCCAGCCGTTCAGGTTGTAGACCTCAGGAGTTGACGTACAGAGTTACAAGACCAACTTTGTTGAGTTCGTCTATCATCGCAATGTCAGAACTGATTAAAATCTCGAGTTGATAATTTTGTATGAATACAATATCTTTCGCTTAACGCGTATACGAGAAAGTTCAAAATGTGCCCCCTTCGGGATACATTTTATTTTAATGTGGTAAAATAAATATTAATTTTAATTATTTTCTATAATGCACATCGCTGTGGTATTTGGTTAATTTTAGAAAACCGCTTGATAAAGAAGTTAAAATTGATTGAACAGGTGTTCGCAATCAATCATTTTTAACTTTTTTTATCAAGTTGCAAAGAGTTCAAGCGAATATACGACTATCGCTTAGTGAATTAGCGTGGACGACTTAAGCTACGTCCCTTAGACTATGCGGCGACTTCTTCCAATGACATCAGTGCGGAGTTCAAACGAGGAATCACTCTTGCCAATGCTGACTGACAATAACCTTGTTAAGAGTACCTACACGAGTAGCAATGCCCTTTCACGAACTTCTTCTTCGATCCAAGTCCGACATTCAAGTCTCCAACGAGAAGAAGCATTTTAGAATCTTGTCATTAAAAACTGTAAAGAAAAATCTGTAATTCGCCGAAGGACTAACAAATGCTTATAGCAAATCAATCCAACCACGAAACCCCTTACTTCAAAGCATAACATTTTTAATCCTATCTTTTCTGCCTGTCAGGCATGCCCTTCAAAATTGTATGCAAACCTTAGCATTATGCTGTTCACTATGAAATCTCGCATTGCGAATTGAAACCCAGCTTTTCCGAGAATTTCATCTCAGTCATTTGTTTATATAGCATTCAATCGACTTTAGCTCTCATTGCTTCCAGTCCTTTGTATATCATGGAGAGGCTATATATTCAACTCGTGCCTCTTCTCCGTTGTTCAATGGGAATCCTTGCTCTGCGCGTGTTTCCCACTTTCCTATTGAAGAGGGATAATTAAAGCCACAATAACTGTTGTTGGGTACTCATACGAGCGGCATTGGCACAGGCACAGTTTATTTATCATCATTTCGCAGGGCTCATTAAGGATACATCTGGCAGCAAGACATTGTGATAAACATTGTTCATATTCACGAACATCGTTTGCCACCCCGCCCTTCATTGAAAAGTTCAAGTTGTCATTAGTGAAAGAGCCTGCTAAGCCCTACTCAAATATACTTGTTATACGGGTTTCTTAAATATGTTTATTATTTAAGTATTTAATTATATTTTATGAAGTGAGTCTGCACGTGCGGAATGTATAAGAAGTGCATTTTCAATATGTCACTGTGAATCGACTTGTAGTAGGTATTTAGAATTGTTTTTGTGCAATCTACGGCGATGTAGTTTAGAAAACTCGGACTGTTTCAGAACCTAACAGCGGAACTGTTGGTTCCAGTAGATTTATTAAGCCTAAGGTTTCTGGTCACGTGGAACGTCGAGCATTTTCGGCATGACAGACAGACGGAAGAATTCTGCTAATTCCTTTATATTTTCAAAGGTGGGTCACAGCCTTGCTTTGAGTCCTATAAAGTTTGTGTCATTCTTCTACTGCGCATTCTAGCAAAGCAAACATACTTTTTGTTTCTCTATACCGAACTATGTATGAGTAAGAACAAATACTGTATACGTATATCCAATGCGGATGCGAATTGCACACACAGCGCCAGTGAATAAAACACAAGACTCAACGGTACTGATATGACCAATAAATCGATAAGAGTCCGGGCAACCGAATCGTATCGCTTCTTGGTCATATTTATATGTACAAGCCATGGACGAGATATAAAGCCACCTCTTCCAAAGCACATATACTGGGAAATTACTTTTGCCAAAGGACAATAAGGCTTAGTGAAACTATAGCGTTGTATAAGACTTCCAGCAACACTAGTTTATGGGTGACGAAGGTCGGGAACAGAAGGCAGAGATGGCAAAGCAATTGCCACGAAGGGATGTGCATTTAATCGCAGCTGTATGCGCAAAACGGATGGACACGGACACAGACAGTGTTATGCTTGCTAAATTAGATATTTATTCAGTCACCAGCTGAATTAAATTGGTACAGCCAGTAACGCAATATAGGACGCCTGGTGGTATTTAATTTTAATTGGAAACATCGATTACAAGACCGAACCGACAGCAGTTACGATGATGGGTAAAGATTATATAGAGTGGTAGATGGTAGTGGATGGATGCAGATTCAGATTATTGTCATGATATTTCCACTCTAACAAGTCCTTTGCATCATGACACAAATTTGTGGTGGTTAGACTTTGTTCTGTTATAGTGAGGAGGAAATTAGATTTAAACTGTCGGTTCACTCCATAGAGAAATCAAAATATAAGCTTACATAAACTGGTCGCGATGAATAACTCTACTCAACTCGACGAATTGTTTTGCATCAGAACGTGTTGTGAATATAAATATTTTCACTTGAAAAATAAACTCGTTCGCAATTATTTAGTTCATGTGGGAATAATTGATGATTCTTTTTTAAATTTCTTATGTACGTAGGAAGACCATGTTTCCAGTGAAAGGATTTATAAAGATTTACAAACATCTTCAGGTGGTGATATCGAAAGACAGAAACATTAACTGTCAAATCTTGCCACGAAAGTCTCCGTCGCTACCCAATCTCTATGTTTGTTTAAATTATTCTGCTCCACATCCAGATATACCTACATTTATTATTCCATCAATTTGGAAAAACCCACCCGATCAGTATGGATTACTCTGATGGAGCAACATTTAGCTTTTATTTTATCGCAATCGGTCAACTCAATTAGAAGAATTTAAAATTTTCTGAAAGTCTTAGTGGCCCACGGCCCATTCATCACCATCATTTTATCGCCAGCAATTTTCCATCAATGGAGACCACAGTCAAGTTTCTAAGTGGTTTTTGGGCTCGCAATTGCGTTCAGGGTATACGCTGAGTGGATAATACTTTTTGTTTCGTAACATCCGTCTATTGAGGGAACATTGTGTCTCGTCGGTGAAAACAATGTTTTCAAAGTTAGTTACTCCCCTTAACGTTGTTTTTGGTTTCATATAGGTCAGCATCAATGGTTTCTCATAAGGATGATGTTTGAAATCATATTTCAAATGTGAAAAAACTGCATAGCTAACAATCAGCCTTATTTTTGAACGTGCCCATTTTAAAGAGTGCATCATGGTTAGCACCCCCTAAAGTGCATCTAAACGAAAAAAAAATGTATTTATGAAACTTGTACAACTTGTGTAGAGGTTGCATTAGCTAAACACTATTGGAAGTTGTATAATAGATATTATGAGATTGGTGTAGGAATACGGAAAGTTTTATAGATAAATATTTCTTTGGCAGACAGCTGAGAGAGCAAAATTTGTTTTCTTTCGATACCTTTATCTTACGTCCAATGCAGTGATGCCAAATAAGGCTTTTTAATGCCTTTTAGGCATTATTTGATTAGCTAAGGCTTGTTTTTTTGTCAAAAAGGCATTTATTTTTAAAAAAATTTTTCAAATTTTTTTCTTAGATTCGACATACTGAGTTTCTATTTTTTTTATGATTTCAAGGACCAAGACGATCTGATGGACTAAAATTATGTTTGTTTTGTTCAATACTTTGTACCTGAAAAAAAAGTCATGAATTTTCTTCCTGTTAAGAATTTCTTCTGTGATTTATAATTTAGGTTTTGTTTTTGGAAATAAAAATGTTTTTTGTTTGTTTAACTTTTGATTTATTGTTCCAGTTTACCTAAAAAAAATATTTTATGCATTATTTTATTGAAAAAGGCATCTTTTTTTCTCAACTTAGGCATTTTTTCGTTTAAAATTGGTTGGCAACGCTGGTCCAATGCTACTTTTTCTGACAGCCATATATATCTTAACTTTCGCTCTCTGACAAGCAAATTCGACTTTACGTTCACAAATTTGCTTACTCGCTGAAACTCTCTCTAGCGGAAAAGCGCTAATACGTAAATATTAAAAAAAAACTCAACTGCGATGTATGGTACCAGAAAATTTGCACATTTTCCCTCGAAAATGGTAAGCCCCTAAAGTATGCATTGATTTCGAGCTGATGAGCGTGTTTTGACACAATTAAAAGCCCGCCCAATGCATAGAATCCGTCGCGTCCGGTAGGTTGTGGTTGATAGAAAAAAAAAGCAGCGCATGTGCCGGATGCGACGAATAAGGTAGATTTAGTTTCTACTTTTTGAACGTTGACCTTGACAGTTGGCACAGCCACAGCGTGAGAGCAATTTCATTTGTGGAATGAGTAAGACTGTCATCGGCTTTCACTGATATTTTTTGTATGCGAAGGATTCTATGGGACTTCTCTTTTCGTCGTTTGCGTCAATATTGACGGATCCGTCGGCGTGACGGAAGCAACGGATTTTATAGGCTTGGCCTTTTCATATGGTGTACGTTTGTCTACTACATTCCCATTGAGCAGCTGATTTCGTAAACTGTCAACTTGAATGTAAGGAAATGTCTTTTTCTGTTACATTCGGATTCAGCAATATAGGATGCTGTTTAAAACTTATGTCGTTTTCTATTAGGCAAAAAGAAGCGCCCGGAGTCGAAAAAAAAACTTCTGAAACCGTTCTTTTGGCATAAAAAAATACCCTTCTGTTGATTCTGAGCAGAGAATTTCAGTCCTCGATTTGAAGTCAGAATCCACTCCAAGAAGCACTTAAGGGTTATTTACAAGAGAGCGAACTGGGAACAAGCGAATATTCATCATTTCTGACACTGCATTTAGTCGCTGTCATTTTAGCCGCAGACACCCGCGAATCAGTTTACTTTTTAAAGGTTAAGTTCGAACGAATTTTTCATTCGTGGGTTTGTGGATCGCGACTGTATTATGTCGATTGTGAATAAAGTGTGACAGTTCGCGGCAAAAATTTTCAATTCGCTTGAAAATGTCTGTAATTGTGAATTTCGCTCTGGTTTCTTTTAGACTAGATGTTAGATTAATTAAATATAATGCTGTTGTGGTAGAACAAAAAGTTAAATTGATTTTCTGGCAGTTCTCCTATTCGCAATTCGCAGTCATGTGAATACAATTGCAATTGCAATTTATGTATTTTATACAAGCCAGCTGTTAATTTTTTTGTAAATATCACCAATACATTTGTGGATTCAACCAGAAGCAATTTTCTTGTTCCAATAGATTTCAAAATGACTGAATCCATGAGTGCAACCGATGGAAAACGACATTAATTTTACCCAATTGACACTAACTTCACACCCGATGGTTTAACAAGTGAGCTCGTTCAGGCTCAGGGTGTATGAGTACTGCGCATAAATGTAAGTGATGTGTTCAGCTATGGTTGCGTAAAAGTAAAGTTAAAGTAAATTAGCAAATAATGAAGAAAAATATACAATTCCTTATAATACAGTTACGGCCATACAAAGTTAGTCAGTTTTCAGTCATTCGAGTCCTTGTAGCAACTTTGTTCATATGAATTTCATGTGTCAAAATATGGGTTTCTTTTTGCAAGATTTCTTTAAATCAAGGATCTGATTTCATATTTTATCAGTCCATGGTGTAGCTGGCATCGCGTATATTCGCCCTTGGGCGAGGTAGTCGCCGGAACGGAAAATTCTTCGATTTTATACGATTCGGAGGGTTTTTGCTTCGAGGTATTCTTCCGAATAGGTGTTCAGAGCATTGTTCCGAAACAAATGTAACGCACTTCAGCGTTTTGCGATCAAGTTTGTTTTTGAGTGACATTTCTGAAGGCTTCCTAAGAACTGGTTTCCCCATCTTCCGACAACCAGCAGCGGAATTTATTAACAATTTGGAGTAAACTGTTAAAAAGTATGAGCAATAAAGAAAAAAAAAATATAAAGCAACGCATTTTTTTTGTAGTTATTGCTTTAGTTTGTGTTTCCAGTGGAGGATCAAGTGAAAAAAGAAGCACTTAACAAAAGAGGACGTCAAATCAATGCGTTATCGCATTTCAAATTCCGTGAAAATGGACACCTCCTCGCATGTAACTGGAGGCTTCGACAGAGTATGCGCTGCGGAGAATTTTCCGTTCCGACGGCAGGCTTGCCAGATTGTGCGATATACCGCAAAACGCGCGGTATTTTTTTCTATTTTGCGGTGTAAAATTAGGATTGGCGATATCTCTTATTTTTTGCGATATTTTGTTTTATTAATCATTAAAATAAAAAAAAAAAACTAATTCAGTAAAATTCTTCACATTTGAAAACACTGAATGCATCCATTATTGTTTTATCAAAAATTTGTTCCTTTTTCTTTGTTATTGTTTTCTGTTACCTAACCAAAAATATTAAAAATCAAGTGAAAATCAAGTTTGATGTGTTATTTTTTTATTTTTAAGCATTTTGCGATTTTTGCGATAACTTTTTTGTAATTTTGGGTTTTTTTTTGCGAAAAAATAACTAAAAATTGATATATAGGCTTATTAAAATCTGGCAAGCCTGTCCGACGGTTGCCTCACTAGGGCCGATTGTCCTGCGTCTGAAAATACTTATTCTTCTTAATACTTCAGATTCATTTAGGAAGGGGAAGCACTCACGATATTTTTTGAAATACACTCTGCCCGCTACTGAGAACCAAGTTAACGCGAAGCAGTCAAGCGCGTAATCATAATGCACAGGATACGAAACGCCGGCCGTTCTTACTTTGAATAAATTTTAATTATATGATTAAATGGAAATAACCTTCCATCCTCGAATATGATGATATGATCTGTATAGTATCCGATTATGAGATAATCTGTTTAAACATTAAGAACTTGTAGCAACCACTGCTGTTGTACTAACTACTTTACTTATTAAATACCAGATACGTTAATTAATGTGTTGAATTTTTTTGTTTGCCAAAAACAAGCACATACAGTTGAGACGAGAGAGCTTTAAAAAGCAGAAGAGATCAAACGCACACATAGACCTGTAGACTGTAGATGTAATGAGACACGGATCAATTCCTGTGTTGGTGAATTAAACTGGAAGCTGATTGGCAGCGACGCACTTCAACTACTGAAACGCCGCCGTTGTGCTGGCACATAGAAACAGATGTTCCTTTTAAATTATATTCCGTGCACACTTGAGTAGAATTTAGTTGGAGAAAAGAATAAGCAACAACCCTTGGTTCTAGTTATTGAAATGAAAAGGTCCATCCAACGAGGAAGTCTTGATTTCTTGATGGAAAGTCGAATAAAATTGTGTGTCCCAAATTGAATTGGATTTTCAAAAGACAGACGAGACGAGTCAATGTCGATGTCTCTGTGTAATTTGCCACAAAAAGGACTTACGAACATCCCATTGGAAATTGGTTGTGTGCAAAAAGAAAACGCACACCCATCAGTGAAAGGTTTTCAAAATTACTTCACACTTGTTCATTCATCCCACTGCCATCGTATACCGCTATCCACAGCGAAACGTATACTGAAGTAAACACACGGAAATGTATAGGTTCACATGTGTATACATGTATGTTGTATGTGGCTGGTTTTCTTCTTCTTTTCAAATACCTATTAGAACGTCGTCCTGAAAAGAAAGGCATCATTGTCTTGGCATCAAATGGAATTGACATCGCCCCCGTAAACCTTCACAACTCATTCACGTTAGAGGAAAATGAATTTTCCTGCAGAGCGGCCTGGGGATGGTGGCGAGGAGAACACAACAAACAATAATGAAAAGACCTGCAGTGAACACAACAACCCCGGCTGTCAAGCCGCCACGATATCGTGAGTGTGAGTCGAAGAGATTGCGTCAAGCTTTTATTTTTCTTATTAAACACTCAGGTATACCTATAAGACACGTCAAGTTCTTCGGAAAGATTCTTATAATGAAATGTTTTCACTTTATCAGTTATTATTATCAGATCAGGTCCGTTGAAGTGTAGGACATCCTGCTCGTTTGGGATTTATGTACCCGATTCGTTTGCAGCTTGTTCTATTTAGGGATAACGATTAAGGGCCGATTGGAGGAAGACTGGGGTGATTAGTCGAAAGTTGATCGTCCACTTTTGTGGAATTATAAATATGATTCTAATTACTATTGAGCTACAAATTATTCGCATATCTGTTTTACATCGGAACATGTACTTGGATTTAAAAGTGGAAATAGCTAACGAATGTAAATTGAAAAAGAAGCACGTTATGACAAGGGTCGCCACTTGGGTTGTTAAGGCCGTAATGACCAATTGAACACATTCACAAGAGGTCTTTAGTGATACTTGGTTGAATTGGCATAAGTCCATGTTGGCATTAACTAATATTTGTACAGCTGAAACGAGTTGTTCTTTGGTAAAGGAAATAGCGCTTAAAAGCGAAGGTATAGTCTCGTAGAGGTTCTATTTGGCTCCCGAAATACTCAAGCTAAAAGTGCAGAGCAACGTCCAGTTTTGTCGGGACAAATTAAATACGTGGCATCAGTCGATGAAATTCTGGAAAGGATTAAATATCAAAGTATTCAAAAACTGCGCACCAGACCGTTGACCTTTCGAAAGTAAACAGTTCAACAAGACGTATAGGAACTACCAGAGGAATTTTCCTCAACGAGTTCGAAAGGCAGCTCCCGATTATCCCGATTTCCATTGCATTCGTTTCTTTGAAAGCACTTTAAATCTTAAGATTGAATGCTTGCAAAAGCTATAAAGCTTTAACGAAGGATGTTTAAAACAGGGGATCATTTTTTTAAAACCCACTTGTACTCATCTATCGGGTGCTCTTATCTGTCAGAAATAATGGTATGCGCTGCTAATTGAACTAATTGCCAAGATGTACAGTTCATCCTTAAGGAATTCTAGATGATTTTCAAAATTGATTTTCATTTTTCTCTTTGCTTTCCTTTTATATTGACATGCAGATGAGTAATTAAAAAAACAATCTTTCTATTTGCAATTTAACTTCCAAGGATCTAGAATGAAATTTCACAGGAATTCTGAGTAGAAAAAGAACGCATTGAGAACAATTGTGACAGTTGTGTCTGCCAGTTCAAAAAATGTACAATCAATCAAATTTCCATTTTCAAGCTGACACGTAATATTTAGCAATATCGAAATGTACAGTGTTATCCTTCTGCAGGATAACACTGTATATTCAGGGCGAATATTGACATGGTGAAGAAAAAATTATCTCATGCTTCTTTTTATCAATATTTATTAAAGTGTGGAACAGGGGACAGCAGCGTATCGAAAAAGTAGAAAAGAAAATACGGCCCAATGTATTCACCACCAGGGATCCAGGAGTGCAGGTGTCATCATCAGACATCTGCACATTTCTTAAAAAAATAACGTTGTCACTGATTATTACAATCACATGCACATCGCATATTTCTCTTTCGTTCCGCTGCAACAGAAGAAACGGCATGCAGTACTTTCGATGTGTAACCACCAATAGCAGAAGTTGCTAATATTTTTCGATTTGGAAAAATAGTTGGTGACGTTAGTTTTTGTCTATAGCATAGGAAGTTTAGGCTGTTGTTTTTTTTTTTTTTTTGAGAATTTTTTGAGTGATTGTTAATTGAAACGGCCTACTTTGAGCTACTTACTTCTTTGACATCTACAACAGTCGAAAAAAGAACAACAGATATTTTAAGTGTACATTAAAAGAAATGAAAAGGAAACAAATTTTTTTGTGTAAAATGTTGAATTTGTTTCTTGGCAACTTCGTACATTCGACATATTGATCAGTACTTGCCGCCTTGATTTGTGAAATTCTGTGAGCTCTTTCGAGCAAAGAGAGGAACTGCTCGTTATACGCTTTTTACACTGCACCGAAAACAGTGTTTTCGTCGAAAAATCGTCGATGCATTCACACCTAACTAGCTTTCGTTTGACGTTTCAATCAGCTGTGAGACACTAGTCGTGAAACTTCTGTGTAAACTATTTTGGTTACAAATTTCGATGGCATTAATTAACAAATAAAATGATTTCAGAACATTTAAAAATAATATTAGACTATAAATAAAGTGTGGAAAATGATTTTAAGTTGTGAGTTATGACATCTGTTCGGTCAGCTGTTCTGATGAATTTGCTGAATATTGCAAAAGGTCTGTTTCTTTCAACAACCAAACGATTGGAAGTCCTTTTTGTGGTGTTTTCGTGGAAAACGACTTTAAACAACTCGTTTTGAAAACTGAAATACTTATGGGAAAACTTCTGTTTTCGAGTGTTTTTGCGAAAAACCAGTTTTCGGTTCGGTGTGAATAGGATATTACTCATTATTTTGCTAATTGTTTCTCTTTTTATGCCAATTTTGATGAGAACGGGTATAGATTTTGCGTTATAGCAGTCGATTTATATCGATTGGGTTCGATTCAAAGAGAGTACCCAAATGAACTTATTAACGAGTTTCGTTACTTATTAATTAGGTGTGAGTTAAACGTTTGTCTCCACCCTCAATACCTCATTTAGAAACACAGATTTGTTTCTCTCATTTTTAACTTTTACGTAGTCAGAGAAATAAATTCTATTCGTACAAAATTTCGAATTCGAGATCTTAATCAATTCTGACATTACGATGATAGAGGAACTCAAAAAAAATGCGTCTCGCAATTCTGTCCGTCTGTCCTTATGTCCGTCGGCTCCTGAGGTCCATATCCTGAACAACTGGACGAATTTGTTTTAAACTTCGGAATTGGAGTTTGTCTGCTTACAGTTCAGGGCAATTTTTTTTCTTTCAAGTTAACGACATTAGTAACGGTACTTCCTAAATATAACGGCTTTAAACAAATTCAATTTTTTCAAAAACTGCTACAACGATTTCAATTAAAATTGATATTTGAGCTTAAGTAGGTGGAATTTACGAGTACACCGCTGCATACCAAGTTTTTCGCCAAAAAAAAATAATTAAAAACTGTACTTTTGAAAATCGGACTTATCTCAAAACGTTCAATACGATTGTAACAAAAATTCATTCCTAGGCTGATATGGTCATTTCTAACTTGATAGCAAACTCAGTTTTTCTCTAAATTATCATACAATACGTTTTTTGAAAAAGGCTTTTAATTTTTTTTTTTAATTTTTCTTTTAAACTGAAAACGCAGATAACGATTTCGAGCAAAATGAAAACTTGGAGTAAAATGTTTACATATTCATACATATTTTAAAAATCATTGCGTCCTTCATTTTCCATTCGAGTCACCGAAAATGGTTCCTTAAAAAACTGTTCATATCTCGAAAACCCCATTAGGTTCATATTTGAGGAAACTTAAAAACCTTACATCCAACCATTGGTACTCCGATTGTCATACTCTTAAATCGACCTGTTTATATGAAAAAACAAACTCAGAATTTTACATATATACCGCAGGGTTGACAAATGTGTTACAATCGTAACTTTTTAGTTACAATGGACTTTGGAAAAATACACAAAACAATCGCACCGAAAAAGCTACACTCAAGGAGCATTTTTTACTTTGAATTTTTATTTCTACTCCTTGGCCATTAGCAATAAAATATTTTAGATAGGTAGGACTTTTGGAAATTAAAATCAACTCTAAGTCTAAATTATAAGAAATAAAGCATTCAATTTGGCTTTAAGAAATCTCAATATTTTCCCAGATTTGCATGTAACATGAACTACTTTCAGTAATAACAATTTCGCGTATGAAAAAGAGTTTCAATTACAATGGATTTATATGAGCGTAAGTAAACAAAAAGTGTTTTTTGCGGCCAACTCAATAACCCCAAGGACCAATAAAATTAAGATTTAATGTTTGATTTGGCAGCAGAAATCTGAAATACCAAATCGAAAACCACGTAAGTCAAATCCAAAGTGGCATCTGTCAAACGCAATTACATAGTTGAAATTCACGCTGGATCGAGTTCCAATTATTTAAGTAATTTTAAATAAATTAGTAAAGTAAAGTGATATTTACTTTGGGACATTAGGCCTTGCCACTCTTTATGTGCATGCATATGAATTCTCTGAATGTCTAAAGTGTGGTGCGTTCATTTATTAAGGCAGTCGAATAGCGGTAGGGTTGTATTTTTTAACAAATAAAAGTTACACAAATAACATACGTTTTCACTTTATCAAATTTCTCATTGCAAGCTATAACAAATTTTGTTCATATGTTTCACATCAACGACAACTTTAAGGTTGAAGCTCGCCTCTGGTGGAACAACAAAATTGAGTCACAATACTTAGCAGAAATTGTCTTTTGATAAATTTATTTCATTTCTATGAAATACTGCCTACCAAAAGAGGACTTTAGATTCGATTTTGTTCTTCTATTCCTAAGGGCAAATGCACATTTAATACACTTTTTTTATATGTGCATATAGAAGTTTCGGTTTGAATGTTTTACAGGTTCTGTGTATAATGATAACAAAAACGATATACGAGTAAATTGCTTTGTAACTTTTGCATCGTACAAGATTTTTGAATGAAATTGTTAAACCTTTCGGAAATGTTCTTAAAGTACATAATTAAAATTGAATGGTGATCATGAAAGTTCATTATTATACAGGTAAAGAAGTTCAAAGTCAAATTGAGGGCTTTTAGTGAACTTACAATTTGATTTCTTTAAAAATGAAAGTATATGATCTCAAAAAAAGTGGGAAAACTTAATAAGTACACTTCTTCAACTGTTAAGCTAAAAATTGAGTAAGTGAAACGTTATATTGAGAATGGAAACATTTTTATCAAAACGCCAAACTTGGTGTTCGAGAGTTTTTGAGGTACTTACCTATTGTTATTGTTAAATTCGTGTGGAAAACGAAAGACGGTATCATTTTAAAAATTAAATTGCTTATGCATTTTGGATAAAATTGTTTTACCCGTTTTTATGTACAAAACCAATTAAATTAAGTTGACCATATTCCTTTAAAATACATTTATGTTCACACATGGCACATATCGTTTTCGAGAAAAATCTAAATTTTGAAATTTCTGTGCAAAATAAAAAATGGCTCCGAACTTTAAAAACGAAGTTTGAAACAAGTTTGGCTAGCTGTAGGTCTCAGAAACTGACGGACGGAATTGCGCAATAGTACATAAAATGAATGAACATCTCGAAGTCATTTCTCGTATACGGAAATAAAAAATACAATTGAGCCCGAAAAAATACAATCGGAACTAAGATTTGCTTACAGTCGACACCATTCATTTTTCATCCCTGATAAACCGGTGTAAGGATTTCGGTAAATCCTGGCACGAAAACCAGAATCACCAATCTATTCCAGTCAAAAACAAGAACTTTTTGCCCTAACAGATCATAAACACCTGCTACGCTTGTGCTTGTAGGTACATACTCAAATATGGTGACCTTGCTTTTTACTGAGAGCTTAAGCCTCACATTATTACTTGATGCACTGCCATCTGAAATGAATATATTTAAGACAAAAGTCAACCTTATTTAAGCAGCTGTTTTCTTATGTGTTCTGTACGGTTTGTTTATCTAGATTCTAAAATCGGTCCGGAGTTTTTTCCCTACAAACCTAATGAAACAAAAAGCAATCAACCAAACTGTTGATTTGAAGGAGAATATTTCGTGCGACACAGCCGTGCACTTTTTTTTGAAGGAGTCTTATTATTCAAGATCAAGTGTAATTCAAGGCACAGTTGCTTATGATGGACTGCTAAGCTAGTCTCAGGTTCGATTCACAGAAAAAAAAAAAACAAAATACATTAAAGTTTTTTCCACTGCGCCAAGTCTAATAAGCATCCGAGAGTATAACTCGCCATAAAATTGTGGGCCCCTTTAATTCATCCCAAAAAGGCACACAAATCGAATAGTTGCGAGAAGTTAGTTCTAGGGTACACAATCCTTGTTGCGCCAACTATTTATTCATTTAGTTTTTTTTTTTTATGGCAGGATTTTTCAAAACGTCATATATAAAGCCGAGTCTTTGCATTTCTATGCCAAATGACAATGGATAACGCTCGGTGCTCTATAAGATCCGATGCAATAGGAAGTGCTGCTAATGCAACATGAATGAATTTTGCGAAGTTCACAGTTGGTCTGCAAATATTAAAACAGAAGACAGAGCAACCAAAGTGAATTAAGTCGCAAGTGCAGGAAAAATTAAGCACTATTCTGTCACGAAGGAAAGGTGCAGTCCTTTTAAAAGAAATGCGTCTACAACTTACAATAATGCAAGCGCACAACTACCGCCTGACTGCGAGTATATCGGGCTGATATTCAAGCCCACCTTTCTCAATAGAACTGTCCAAAAACTAACATCAGTAAATGAAAACGTAGTAAATGAAAACATCAGTAAATAAACGGTAGAGAAGAATCTTTTTAATGTTATCGAAAAATGTGATTTCTATCCAATTACTGTTTCCATTTTCAGTCTACCTTTCAGTACCCTTTTCTTTCATGAAATAATTTGTCACACAATCCAAAAGTTCTGCTTTATTGCTCGAACAATGGCCGATAGATCCATTGTTAAAAAAATTGTCCTTCAATTTTTCACCAGATGATTGATTTCTGGGTCCCTAGCCCCATTTCATCGATGACAGGCAGAGCAAGTTCGCACGACTGCATAGTATAGACAGTGATTTGAGTATTTAGTTAGGAATTTTGAAACTCCCTGATGGAGATCGAATATTTTTTTTCTTTAACCTACGACTGCAAAAAGGCCTCAAGTAAATAAATAGGATTCAGCATAAAAGAGGATCGCTTTAAGAACATTTTGAAATGATTTAGTTGACTTGTCTTGGCATTTGTGTGAATATGATGTGTCAAATCAAACCCTTACATAACATCAAACGAAAAGAACACTTAGATCGCTTGCAAAGTTATCCAAGTGCCATTCATAGCTGAGACAAAATGGTTTTACTGCCCAAAAGACGCACAATTCCGTCTTTACGTAATATAGGAAACTTGCCAATATCTGATAGCAGAAAATGCAAATGCAATCAGTTTATATACTCCACCTCTGCAGGATAGTCCTTTTGATCGAACCCCAATCGTTCCAAACAGGTGCCCATTGGCGACAGAAGCAAACAAAAATCACTCTGGCGTATACTTACTTTTTTCGATTTATGCTGTATTAAATTCCCAAGTAAGCTCTCTGCTATCATAACTCAGATGGTGGTTTCGTTGGAGGACTCTCCCATCGAACGTCGGATGAAAGTGAGTAAATCAAGTTCCAATGTAGCCGCTTCTTTATCGTGACATATTATCTTACAAATGATTTTGTTGAGCATCAAACTTATTTCAAATACATACACACGCACACGCACTTTTCGCCAGCGAAAATAAGTCGCCAAATGAAATTTGTAAGCTTTTCTTTTCACTTTCCTCTTTTCTTTGGAATTTTGTTTCCCTTGCACAAGCACAATAATTGTTTTGTCAGCGCTTTATTAAATTTTCACTGAGCCTTTCAAAAGATATTATGTGCTCTTCCAAAAACAATTTCAATTCAAATCATCGATTTTCTTCTCATCCGTCAAGGAATAAAAAAAAAAAAAATACCAAAATGAAGAAAGGACCTAAATGATCTGCTTTTCCTCTTTGGTTAAACTAGTTTGGTGTTCGTTTTTTCTTCAGTTAATACTGGGGAATTAGTATCATTTCACAAAAACTAATTAACATTTATTTTGATTACTTATTTTAAATATTTTACATTTAATTTTTTTTCTTTTTAACTTATTGTCGCGTGATTATTTGGAATTGATTAACAGAACTTTTAATTAAATTACGTAAATTATTTTCGTTTATTTGGTGGTGCAGTTTTTTTTTTTTTTTTGTAAAAATGTGCAAGTTGTAAAATAATAAAAAAAATGTTTTTTTATGTAGCAGACAGAGTAGCACGTGGTGGCTACGTCTACGACAACCGCCTACGCACTGCAACAAATTTTACGGTATCGAGGGTACATTTGCCTGGATAGCAAAATAGTGAACTTTCCCAGAAAGAGAGTTTATTCTCACCACACATCTGTTGGGGGGGTTGATGAAGTATGTATACGCTTACGCTGTAGTAGGCAGGATACTGTTGTTGTTGGTCGTGAGAATACCAGAGGTGGTGTTTGTGTGTTTGATTCTATATGATGAGAGGTATCGCAGTATGAACCTACGAACGACTGAAGAAGGACCGTGTCCTGTGTACGTAGTAAGACTCCCCACCCAAATGCTACGAGTGTGTAGGTGTGGTTGTATTTATGTGTACTATGTAGCGTAATGGTATTTTGAACTTTTGCTCGGAGGAAAAACCTAAACAGAGAATGAGAGAAATACGAGTGAAAGTAAAATTGACGCAGTGGCGTCGTCGGGCGGCACCGAACCAGAAGAGACATCACTAGGGAATCATATCGCTGATAGTGGTCTTCAGCAAGACTAGGACAATGTTTAAAAAAAGTGTAAAAAAGTAGGGGCATATGTCAAAGTTGGATCTGGAGGCTTAAATTGCTTCAATCAAAAACCATACATGTCTATTGTCTATCCATGTAAAAGAACTGTCCAAATCCCCTCTTTATTACTTGACTTTCTTAGAAACTTATTTTCCAAGCTGTGACTTCTAAAGTATTTTTTCCAAAAATTTATTGGACCCCTTGTTTAGCTGGTTTTCGAAGAAACCATTCCATTTGAAGACGTCTGCATTGACTTTTTTTAGAGCGTAAATATGTAAATGGCAGACTTACCCAGTTTCGTGGTCTTATTCCCTGGACTCACAGGTTTGTTCACATATTGATGATTGATGAATTTAGTTTAGTCCAGAAGTGGAATATTGGGGACGTTCAAGTATCTCGTTTAGTAAGTCTGACAGCTGTCTGACTAGATGTATCTCGGTTTTGATTGGCTGAAATCGGTCATATGAGCAGCTGTTGCAGTTGACGTTTATGGAGGCGTAGCCGACGAATCTAGTCAAGAAATTCCTGACTGAGTACTATGTTAGAAAATGTGACGTTCACTAAAAATCTAGTTTTTGCGTTCAGGTAACATCTAGTCGACTTAAGATAACTAGATTCTTGGATGTACCCATTGTCTGCGCTAATTTTTATTTTTTTCTAAATCTGAATACAAATGAGTCTTAAGTCGAAACATTTGTATGGCTTAGTTTTCTGTTTCATTCGCTACACGATTCGAGCGCAATCTATATAAGTCGATCGCTATCGCACAAAGTACTCGTTCTGATCAAACGTGACGGAAAAAAAAAACTAGCAAAATAACGAGTAACGAGTAGTTTCCTCTCTTGGCTCGAAACAGCTCAGAGTATTTGAGCCGGCAAGCAGACTTGCCAGATTGTTCGATTTTTTCCATTTTGGGGTGTAGAACTAGAATTCGCGATATCTCTGATTTTTTGCGATGTTTGCGATATTTTGTTTTATTTAATCATTAAAATAAAATAAAATACTAATTCCGTAAAATTCTTCACATTTGAAAACACTGAATGCATCCATTATTGTTTTATCAAAAATTTGTTCCTTTTTCTTTGGAAAAAGGATTAAAAATCAAGTGAAAATCAAGTTTGATGTGTTATTTTTTTATTTTTAAGCATTTTGCGATTTTTGCGATAACTTTTTTGTAATTTTGTGATTTTTTCCGAAAAAATAACTAAAAATTGCGATATAGGCTTATAAAGCAAGCTTATCAGGCAAGCCTGCCGGCAAGTACCGATAAATATGTCAAATGCACAAAATTGACAAGAAACAAATTCAAAATTTGTCTTAAAAGTCAGTACCACAGAAAAAGTGGTCGGTGGTGGTCGAATATGTCCCCTTTCACTTTTTTTTGAAAGCACACCTAACATATTTGTTGTTTTATTGTCGACACTATTAGATGTCAAAGAAGTAAGTGACTCAAAGTAGCTTGAAGTCTATACGCGTACTTTGGATCTTGGAGTGTAATTTTCCGCTCTCTAAGAGAGTTTTGCTAAATTTTTAGAGTTTGACGGATTTTTTATTGCTTGGCTTTGACAAAGTACGCGAATAGTCCTATTTTAAAACCAGTCTTGAATCTTGTCACATAAGGTCTATAGAAGTTGCACGTTTCTTTCTTTAATCGGCGAAATTTATTTTCGAACAGAGTGCGGTTCTTAAGACCAATGACCAACCAAATGTCCGCAGTCTGAAAAACTTAAAAAAAACGGCCCTCACCATTAAGAGACAATGAGGTGTTCAACAAATAAATCCGATATTCTTTATTTGCAGGAAATAAGATTAAGTAAAAGCCACAATAAGGGGCCGAGGCGACCCACATATCTACTTTAGAAAGTACAAATCAGTATGGGAAAAAGAGTAGCAGCAGTCTTTCGCCTAAACTGTTCAAGGCGGACGGAGTAATAATACCTGAACTGTCATCTGTTAAAGTAACAGCCGTTGTCACCAAAGTTTCAGATGTGCAAACTCTGCCTATGAACTCGGTACACAATTACTGAAATGGTGCGTCTATGGACAGCATTCAATGGAACCTCATTGCCAACCAGCAATGTGTAAGTCAGCAGACCTATTGTGCGCCAGGTGGCTCTGAGAGGACGACGTTAATATAGCACAGTAAAAAACTACGAAATACTCAGCTGCAATCTCTTTTAACTTTATAACCGCCAATGACTCCTTTAGAAACAACCTATGCCCTGAATTTATTTTTGGTATCGTCGTCGAAGCATCCTGGGGTATTTTAAGAATAACTTTCCTTCAGCAGGATCATTTGGCGGTAGAACTTTAAAATCAACTGAATCGGAAAACAATTGTGGAATGGCTTGAATCAGAACTGCACACCAAGTTCAAAAAGATGAACATTCTCATTCCCCTCTAAGTTTCTATGGCCAGGAGCCCGGACCGGAGAATGATTTCAAACCAGTGTCTTCCTGCAGTACAGAACAAGCTAGTCGTAGACTTGGTGGAATCGAGAGCGTTAGTCGACAAAGATACACAGTCGAACCCGCATAATTTCCCATAAAACGGACAACAAATTAATGTGACTTTAACTGGGCTGTGACTGTTGCGATGGGCCATTTTCTGGGTTCGACTGTACCTATTTCCATATCTTCATCAGAATAAATTGAAAGTGAACTCTTTGGTCCCAAAAGTAAGGAACACATCTTCCGACTTCCGAGCCTTTAAAAACACAAAAGTCCATTCGTAAGTTTCAATTCTGCCTCCCAGTGTAGATTTGCCGTCGCCTAAATTTACCTCAGTGGCGACGAACCGCCGCTGGAAATCGCCGGTCTCTCCTTTTTCTCATCGTCCCACACACTGACATCGTATACGGCAGACAAGTGTTGGTAACAAATTAATTCTGAGCATAGAAAGAGAGAAAACTGAAAGCGAAAGGATATTAAGTTCTTTCCATCACTTATCGGCTTCTCCTGTTGAGCTTTTTTCGTCCATTCCTCTTTGCGAGTGTTTTGTGCCCTACAAATTGCCCTAGGTATAATGATCCCGACATCCGTGATTTAGCTGTTTTGCTTTGCACGAACCAGCTACAAGTTGCAGAAGGAATATCCACCATACACACGCATCTACAGACACTTTGATATAGATATAGATTTAAGAACCTTAAAATTGCTCTGTTGAATCAAGAGGGGATGGCTGGAAGGAAATCTGCAAAGCACACTACTTGCAGTACCTACTCGGGAAAACTGGTGAGGACCGCGCTCAGTTCGCATAGTTTGCGCTCCTCAAGGGACAAGTGTATCTGCTGCACCAGCAGCAGCAGCACGGTACCGGGTAGCTCCTGTAAGTGTGTTTACTCTTGTCCGGGAACACTAGACCCCCAGGAAAAATGCAAACACTTTGCACGGGTTTCTTTACGTGGGTGTACCTACCGCACATTGTACACCTTGTTTGGTTCTTTCTTCCTTTCCTTTGGTCCGTGCTGTTGGCTGTTGGTAAGCAGACGAACGCTTTTTCTATATGTAATATGACATAACGATTTCTTGCTGTTTTTTTTTTTTTTTTTGTATTGCTCACCAGGAGGAAGGATAAACGGATTTTCTCAGCTGAAGCGGAAGAGGAATGTTGTGGTGTGTGCTTTTTTCCAGGGATTGCTGACTTGTTTTTTGAATTTCCTAGGAAAGGCATTTATTATTGGTGGCGGTTGTGGTGGTGTTGTTGTTGTAGGTGGTTTCTGTGTTTTTTTATATCCGAGCCTATTGTATTATTGTTTTGGGAATATACGCGTGCGGTAGCGTTGTAGATAATTTTTGTGGTTCCTCTGACATTTCTCCTTGCCATTTTGTGTAATGAAAGTTTACCATTGAAAAGGGGAATTTGATTTTAACAAAGGAGTTCTAATCGGATGTGGAAGGGTTGTGTGTACTGTTATGCTAGTTCCTAGGCAGGCTTTTGTTTTTTCTCAACCTATACTAATATGGTTCCATGATGAAAGAAAGATTACCTGGGAGTTTGAGCTACAGCCTTACATTTAACCCTTTTGGGTGGTACAATTTGGTGGTACTTTTTTTTACTACGAATCAGTAAAAGAGGTACCGCTCTTACGAAAAGAGTACTGGGAATTGTTATCATCCATCTGTCATTTATATCGATGAAAGGAATACCAGGACTTTACTATGTTACCTACATAGTTTATAGCGTTGCAAATCAGTGGGGCTCAACAATTATTCAGCATCTTATTTCCAGACATTGTTTAACTTTCTTGTTACTCTTGTGTGTATGTAGGTATCTCCCAAACTGTTACCTTAATTCCTCCGCAATATTCTCTAAAATACCTTAATTTATAGCCCATTTAGAAGGAAAAAGTTGCAATTCAACAGAGGACGAGATCTTGCACATTAACAATAATTTTCATTATTGGAATTTTGTTTGGCCACTGAATACTGAATACATTCGGTCGGCATTCAACAGGGCAAACGCGTTTAAACGTTGATTTGCTCTGTGTAAAAAAAGCTGGTATTATTTTAAGGGTAGTACCATAGTGGCTGAAACTACTGCACGTCTATATGAATTGCATAGAATATCTCAGCCTTTTCGCGTCTTCAGGGCTTAAAATCGACAAATTTAGTCGCCGTCACACTCACGACGGTGGAATTTAAGTTAAAGCTGACGGGTTGTGGGAAATTTTTCTATTTTCAGGGGAATATTTGTACTCAAAATGATCCAAACGGGAAAAAGGTATACTTTTTGCTTTTGGGAATTCTGGTTTTTTGAAAACTTAACTAATTTTCTTGTTCAAATTTAGCAAAGCGATTTATTTCAGCTAGCTATACATTTTATTTTACACATATCGAATATCGAATAAATCGTTTCACATTCCTTTTATTTTCTCCATTCACTCGGTACTAAAAAGCGATTCTCGTTCAATAAGTGAATTTAATATCGCACACTATGTTGCACGCATTGACTTATTAATTATATGGACTGCTAGTAGCCAACTTCACACATGTTCCAAAAATACAGAGCGCTACTGTTTTACAGGGGAAAACGAAATAAACTGGAAACGACCAAGTTTACTTTAATTACAAATTTCCATATATTTAGTATGAGAGGGTGAGAGTTAATGAAGGATTGGTTAGTGTTTTTTTATTTATTTATTTACCAATAGATGTTTTTATATTTTACTTAGTCTTAGTACTTACTTAGTTCCGTAATTTACAATGTATTTTACTACTGTGATCTCAATTTAATAAAACCCATAACACAAATCATGCGAATTTAACACGAAACGCAAAACAAGTGAACAGCTACCTATATGTCCATAAAAGCAAGAGGATTGTTGGCCGGCCATTAGCAATATGTTTTTTTGTAGTTCACAAGCATTTACAGACCGGGATTGAAATTATAAAAACAAATGTAAATATATGAGTCTACCCCCAAGACGTACGAAAGATATCCATCTCTTTAAATTCGTACTTCTCGTACGAGAGTATTAACTGTCCTGGAAGAGCTTCGCAATTCAGCCGTTCGGACTTAAATAAATAATCTGCATAAAGTTGTTATAGGTAGGTCCCTTCCATTCGTCACAAAAATAAAAACACCCAAAACGAGTGGTTGTAAGAAGCTAGGCGTTGCGCTAAATATTTATTTATTTATTTATTTATTGGATGTATAAGATTTTAAAATGACATACTTAGAAAGAAAAAATAAGAAAATAGTCGCATATCTCATGATTGATAAAATGGTCATAGGGAAGCACATTCAGTGAGATGAAGTAAAAAAGAAATACGTCGAATGACTACGGCACGAATTTCAATTTCACCTTCCGCGATATAAGTATTAGTGGCATTAAACAACACATGAAAGATACCTGTACGTTTCTTATTTTAGTTTATGGGTCATTAAGTAAAGAATTTGTTATTTCGTTTTCTTTTTTTAAAATAAAAATATATAACAAAATTAATTTCAAATCACTCTTTGTAACTTTGCTTCTTTTCAATAGATGACGCTCTTTTGTTTACGCGTAACTATGGAAATGAATCTCTTCGGACAACATCTCGCTCTTTTGTTTACATGTTTCGATGGAAACGAACTTTTTTTGAAAAAATTATGTTTTTTTGTTTACGTTGCTATGACAATTTAAGCTTGACGGCGGCATGTGCTTCTTTGCTAATCCGCTGTAAGACAGTAGCGCCTGTGCTGTTTTGGAACACATTTTCTCGCAGAAGTATATGAAAATGACATTTCACAAGAAGTACATATTTAGTATGTCTATGGTTGCACGATATTAGGTTCTCAATTTTCAAACTTTTACTAAAAACATTCACTTGCAATTGAGGACGTTAAAAAAATTGTTCATATGAACATTTTTTAAGTTTGGTTTCATATTTTCGTTGAATTGGAATGAAAATGGCGGTGAAAAGTTGAAAACATTTTCGTTTCAATCTTTCACAGAACGAGAAATGCGTCCATGAACACCCGATTAATTCGGGAAATGTCAAATTGTTGTTAATAACAAAACTTAACTGACGTATTTTCGCCACTTCGTCGTGTTCCGCATAATATTTCCTAAAAGCCAATAATGATTGCAATAAGTAAATATTAATATTTTAGTATAGTTCTTTCAATGTGCTACAATTTTTTGGCCATACCATTTGCGTGAGTTTTATAGTCTTGAACTATGTTTTCACTGTTAATAGAGTAACTTTTTTTTCGCACACTTTTACTCCGACAAGGAGTTCGCCGCTTGGTTAAGTTCAGCAGCAAATGATGATTTGATTTTATGTTTTCCTTTTTTTTTTTTAACTGACGTGGGAAAATCTGAGCCACTTTTTCGAGCCAGCCGAGGGAAAAAAGCGAATTTTTTGGCCCTTATGATAAAAAGACTGCCACATTTGGTACAAAAAATGTCGTAATTCGTACCAAAAGATTGTATTCCAAACGTTAACTGTCAATTTTGTGCTTTATTTATGGTTGGGATTTCGTGGTCTTCCAAAAAAAACCACGAAAGGATAATAGATACCTACAATAATATGTACTTTATAAACTGCATTCATCCCAAATACAAATTATCATTTTTTTTTAAGTAGTCGGGGCCCAATTGCCATTCCTGGGTCTGGGCATCAGAAAGCGACCAAACGACAAAGGTGCTTCCAATGAGCGGAACAGGAATCAAGGCAACAATCTGTTGACGCTGCCGAATTAAAACCGATTTCTGAAGTAGAAAACGCACCTGCGCACGAAAATATTCCGAAAGTTGATCGAAATCAGTAACAGTAGGTACGAGCATTTTTAAACAAAAGATACAAAAGTATACAATCCCACTTGGATAAGATCTCCAACTCCACATAATGACACATTGGCAAGAAGATTCGCCTACTTGTGCTATTTTGTATAATTATCTTAACAGTTTCTTTCCCCCCCCCAGCTTTCTTCATGCAGGACAATTTTTAACTACCTAAATAAGTGTTAGAAAGATGCTCATAATCATAACCATAAAATCAACAATTGGTTATGTGAATAATAACCCCAATTGCACAGATCGACAATTCGAAAAGGCTTACAAGCATTTGTTGAGTTTGTATACACGTGGTGATAAGTTAACATAACGCTGCTTCAACGCCCTGCAAGGCTTGTGACAAACTGTATTCGATTCCATTGCTTAAGGGTATTTACAAATACGCTACAAACTGGCCAGAAAAGGTTCTGCTCATATTCAGTGGTCTATTGAGATTTTCTGCTGATGCTGCTGATGCTGCCGAATGTGACGAGTATTTACAACAACGACTTACTCGCTTGTGTGAGTTTTAATTCTTTGGACAGTTGGATAAAAGCGTCAATTTGATGCCGACTCCAATTGGCTGAATTGAGGAGATTTCTCAGTCAGTCAAAAGTTCGCGAGGTTTGGCTATGTGGAAAAAATTTCATGACGCAACTGGTGGTTTCCTAGGGGTTGAACATAAAACCCCGCAGTAGTATATATAAGTAGACAAGACAATTTATTGTGCATTCATTTAGTGGGCGAAGTGACTAAGTAGCTAGTGTCTTAAACTACTAAGCGAGGGGTCTCAGGTTTGATTCCCGGAAAAACACAAATTACATCTTTAGGCTTTCTCCACTGCGCCACCTCTTGCGAACGTCTGACAAACATCTGAGAGTACAACTGTCATGAGAGAGCTTCTCGGCACAAAATTGCAGCTCACTTCCATTCATTCCAAAAATAAAAAAAACACAAAACGAATGATTGCGGGAAGCGAGATAATTACGGAACATGGGCCCAGGATAGATTTTACAAACTCACAATGGCGAAATTTTCCATATGAAATTACCAAAAAAATGTTTGTTTTCAAGGTTAAAAATGATTATTAGTAAGGCCCCTAGTCACTTTCATTACAATAGCAGTTGCAATTTATGCTACTTAGACTTAAACAAAAAAATCTACAAACAAAAAGCTACACTATTTATGAAATGATTGTCCGTAAATTTCTTATCGTGAACCTACTTGAAAAATTCACTAACCAGCTGGTCCAAATTGAAAACAATCTGCGTTATGTTTATAATTTCACTGCACGATAAAATACGTTCTAGGTCAACGCCGGCAACTATCACCGAACTATACGAACAATTGCAATAAAGGACACTCCGTGAACTATACTAATTTAAACAAAGGCTTTATTAAGCAAACTCTTTCTTTTAATATTCTCTTTTGCGATAGTTTTCTCTTGTATTGTGATAAGATTTACGAATTATGACTGAACTCTTGTGCTGCAAATAATACCCATTTATAAACTTTGCCTCTGTGCTGGGATTGCGTGAAAGAAACTCTGCAAGTGACTTCCTAGGAATACCCATTGTTCGCTAGAAAATAAGGACTTAGGCGGGTGTAAGGCAGTCATTTCAAGTGGAAGGATTCCTGTAGTTGCATGGAAGTAGTCTGCCTGAAACCGATGTGCGATTGCAAAGTGTCCGACTTTTGGCGATTGGTCGAAGTCTAAAGCGAGGCTATAAAGTCCTTTGAAATGTTCACACATTAAAAAAGAACACTTTGTTTATATTTATTTTGTATGTCTTCTGGAGAACTTGCTTACCTATTAGATGCAAGAAGTTCTCGCAAAACCCCGCCCTGAACACTGTGTTCAATGTTCTTCTATATTTCCAGAAAGATCTTGAAAGAATCACAGTTATAATAAAGCTAGCGGCCCCGGCGGACTTCGTGCCACCCAAAAGTACAACGAAACTAGTGCAAGACAATGCAATTCCAGCAATGCCACTTCAACTTTTATAATCCAGCACATGACGTTTCGAATTAAATGTGGCGGCATTGTACTATTAAACTAAACCAAAAAATGTTCATTCCATTAAACTAAACATTAAATAAATTATTTTCTTAAATAAAAAATGTTCTTAGCAAACCATCCTCTTTATTCGAGTTCTTTGTGATACACAATATTTTTCGTTTTTTGTTCCGTTGCCAACACAAACAAAACAGCCCCGGCGGACTTCGTCCCACCCAAAAATACAACGAAACTATTGCATTCCAGTGTGCATTCTCAAAGTGCAATATGGACGCTGAAACAGCAACGAATGAAGAAACTGCGCAACTGAATCAAATGGCACAGTCAACGTGGACAGCGCCACCACACATGAAACAAAATTGGCTTCTTGGCTTGGATTACATCGCTTCGGACACTTTCTTTTTATAGATGTCTCATTGAAAATTGTTTTAAGGCTTTGGGCTCCGGTGAGAGCTGATTATGTAGGAAAATATATTTGGAGCTCTTACTCCCAAAGTTTAGGCAACCTTATGAAGCTCTACAGTTTCCGCTACATTAGGCTTGTGTTTTTGAGCTTCGATCTCAGCATAGCAAAGTAGAGTAGGATTTTCAGCACGCAATAACAACAACTACCGCGGGTCCTCGAAGTGTCAAATAGAGCGTAGTTTTTGTAATTGCGTGCTGAAAGTCCTACTTTACTTTGCTTTGCTCAGATCGAATCTCAAGAAGCTCAGGCCTATTATAATAGTTAGAGGAAAATTTATGTGACAGTGATAGTTCCACAAGAGTACTGTTTTGGGCACAATATTCAAGTATTTACTATGAAGGCAGCGCTTTTTTGACAGAATTTTTAAAATGTGCCTTTCAATAATAAACAAAGTGCTTACTGATTCAAGTGGAATTTCCAACTGACATGCCGGTGGAAAGCACGATACGAATGTGGGGAATTTTATGAGTTTAAGGATAAACTCTGTCTATAATTTCGTATGCGAGTCCCTTGATTGCATTTCCAGCCAACTGCAATACAAAGATTTAAGGACAATCGGAATATTAACTCAATTAAACATTATGGGCTATATTTGTTGCTTGTGGTTGGGGATATTATTCTGAAGTTGAATTGACGCCAGTATGGCTGGTCTGATATTTCATGAAATTGTGTAACTATAACTGTGAAGGTTTGGGTCAATATAAAGGATTCGTAAATGTCAATTGTGGTGAGTAATGAACTTGACATTTTATGGCTTTAGACACGCACTTCTTGGAATTGTCCACATTGGGGGTTTGGTCAGAAATAGTTGATAGAGCATCTTCTTGACCAATTGTTTTATGCGATATCAAAGCTTGGGTCAGTACTCAGTAGGCGGTACTTTAATATTCCGTTATGCCGAATTCACAATGTCGCGTTGAACGCGTGCGTACGTCGGCGCGCTTTGACACGCTTTATCGAATCTTTATGATTTTAAATGCCAAAGCGCGCGAGCAAAAATTTTGTAAAACGAAATACTGCTTTGAAGCGAATGCGCGCTGAGAGAGTAGAGCATGACAGATCAAAAGTTCGGTTTGGTTTTAACTAATGTATACAAATAGAGAACAGAATTCAAATTTCAAGTCTACTCTCTTTTTGTCTGTAGCTGTAGATTTTGTGCAAGAATTAAAAAAGGAGTCTCCAAAATCGATAAAAAAAATTCATTCATAAGAATAATGTAAAGAACAACCTTAACAAAGATACAAAACCAATGATTAATATTTTTTTTTATCCAAGAAAATCTGAAGAAATAAGTATTAGCTCCACAAAAAAAAAGGTATTCGTCATTTTCACTAACTAAATTAATTAATTTGCATTAAGAAACAACATATTGCTTTTTGAAACTTGTGTGTGATAAACATTAGTGGTTCTGTGCTACTCCAACTAAAAACGGCACACCCCATGACATCAAATCAAACAATTCTAGAGTTGTCAAACGCGCGTGAGAGTAGAGAGTAGGTCTACTCAGGCGTCGCGTTGAACTTTACGATATTTACGATCCAACGCCTAAAGTTGTATTTTGTGTGGCAGCATATGAGCGCTTTGTTTCTACATAATCTGTCAACGCACGCGCGCGTCAACGCGACATTGTGAATTGGGCATTACTTATCAATACATTTTATTACTCAGACCATCGGTCAGAGGTGAATAAAGTCGGTATTGTACCTTCCATAAGAATCGGTATCGTTGAATGGATGTCTGCGGCTTACCTTAAGTCTGTAGCGAGATTTTTCTAAAGCCAATCAAGGCCTGTCATTGTTGCTTTATCGCGGTACAGCAAGTACTGTTTTCAAGGTGGTAAAGTAGAATAGGTAGTTAAACCAACAGACATTCACTTAAATACAAATCAATCGACACTCCAATGAAGCCTTTAATTGACCAAAACACCCTCAGTAAACTCGTTCCCATCAGTATGCTCTTCTAGACTGTTCAATTTATTCTAAGCTCATAGAGTGCACTGTGATCATGATATGAATGAAAAAAAAAGTAACACAAATTAAGGACGTTGAATTTTTAAAGTGCGTTTCGACTGGGCATTTTAGATCTTGATCTGAAATGTTAGATTTCTGCTGCCCAATCGAACATAAAATCCGAAATTTATCGTTTCTTGTGTGTATTGAGTTTGCCGGAAAAAGAATACTGGGAATCCATTGCATTCGATTTTCACAGATTTATACTTACGAATTTCGAATCAATTTAACATAAAAACTCTTTCCATGTACGCATAAAAAGAATAATTCAGCGAAAAAATACATCCTTGCAACGATAAACAATTTTCAAGCCGCAAACAGTTCTTTCAGTTGATATTGATGGTAAGGTAGTCGAGAAATCTAGTCACGAATTTCTCGACTGAAGCTAATGTCGTTTTCAATTTGGCTTTTCAGATTTTGATCTGAGATTTCAGATTTCTGCTGCCAAATCGAACATAAAATCCGATTTTTATTGGTTCTTGTGTGTATTGAGTTGGCCGCAAAAATATTTTTTATTCACTTGCACTGGAAATCCATTTCAATTGGTTTTTACACATTTATTACAACGCATTTCGAACTAATTTAATATAAAGAACGTTTCCATACGCGATAAATTAATAATTCAGTTAAAAAAGCAATCCTTCCAACGATAAACAATTCGTAACTGTCAGCTGTGTGTCATACACATTGGTATTAGTGAAAGTATGTGTAAAATCTGAGAAAATATCGAGATTTCTCTAAAGAGAGTCAGATCAAAAAAAAAGATTGATTTTTTTGGCAAATCGAAAACGACATAAGATTAAGAATGCCAACAGGCAAATGACCAGATTATCTGTCAAATGACCAAAATGTCGGGATTTTCAAACCTGTATATTAGACTATATGACCAAAATTACCAATAAGTATGCACATATTTGCCTTGATGGTCATTTAAGGCATTTTTTATTTATTAACAAATGTTGTAGTAGGGTAATGCTGGAAAGAAAACAAAGCAAGACATGTAGATGAAAAAGATGAAAAGAAAAAAGCAGACCCACAAAAGAAGTAAAAAGGGTAAAATGACAAACAAAATATACACCAAGTGAAATAAGCCAAAAATACAAATAACTAAAACAAAACAAATAGATAGCAAACAGTTTCTACACAAACAAATTTTCACAACAGGAAAAAGTATATATTTAGTATAGCCACAATTACTGGAAAAGGACAAAACACTAATTAAACCTAAACAAATTACGAAGAAAAGACGCAATTGAATAATTTTCACAAATGATAGATTGAATAATAAACAAAAAAAAGAACGAAAATAAATCAAAATCCCTCGAACTCAAACAGTCAAACACCGATGACAACAAAATAATTCTTGTTCCATCAAAATTGCCAGCAATGCCATAACGAAATTTCAATAAAGTGCATATGGGCATATAGTGCTTTACGCTGGCATTCGTGCTTATTGTCCGATTACACTATATGCTTTTTGGGCATTTTTATCTGTCAAAATCAGCCTGGTCATATGTGTCATTTAGGTCATTAGAGCATATGAGATATGCCCATTACATTGTATGACCATATTTTGACAGGAGAACTGTCAGAAATTGGCATTTTATGACCACTTGGCATACAGTCTAATCTTACCTGGAGTACTGACATTATTGGTATTGTATGGCTGGCGTAGCAAAAGCGACATTACCGACCGTATATGAATGCACCCGAATTGTGACCTCTGAAATGTTTGAGCTAAAAAAGAATATGAACTCCTTTTCGACAATTCAGGCTCTGGTTTTAACTGAAAAGGAAAATTCACTAACATAAGTCTCGTAGGCGCATTGAATTGATGGTAAGTGTGTTGGACTAATAAGCGAGGGGTCCCAATTACATCTTAAGGTTTTTTCGCGAAGATATGACAAATATCCTAGAGTAGAACTGTCATGAAAGAGCTTCTCAATTAGCCGTTTGGAGTCGGTAATAAAATTCTAGATCCCTTCCATTCGTCCCAAAAATGAAAAAGAAAACTGACGGAAAAAGCTAGGCCTAGGGTGGTTACGGACCTGTTGCGCCAACTTTTTATTTATTTTCTACCCGACTGACTGCAGACTGTATTCACTGTATTCCATTCTTTTTGGTGTAATTTTTTTTAAATTTGAATTGAAGCATAGTTTTGCGTTGCCAGGATATGTTACATTACTTAACACCGTTCCGTGTGTTAAGCAAAAAGTCAAACGCGCGAACGACATAGGCACATAAGAGGTGACATTATCGCTTATCCTCAATATTATTCCCACCTACATACATAAATAGGATTATTAAATCCGTTCACAAGAGCTTAATTATCCTTAACTACTAAATTGCAACATCATAATGACAAAATGGAGAGTATTAGCACACAGCAAAATAATTACCATGTTACGTAAGGCTTACAACCTCTTTGACAGGCGGAAACGATGCACAGACTTGTTCATACGCGTATTCATGCATATTATACAACTAATCCCCAGACTACTTTTGCATCCGAATTGGCATTCTGTGGGTGAAAATGAGGAAAAGAGTATAAAAGTAGAGTGTACGATGAACATCCTTGTTAAAGTTGTTTGCCTTAAGAGCTTTAAAGGGGAAATTGCATTTAAAAACTGATTTTAATTGAAGTCGGCTAGGTAGGGTGGGGGGAAACAATTTCTTTTTAGAGGCAATCACAAATTATACCTTTACCTCTTTCCGTTTCATGGCTACATCTTTTTCAAAGTTCGCTTGTAGCTATGCTGTTCAAACTAAAATCAATCAAAGCTGAAGCTACGTAGACCCTGCTCCGTACCGCGGCACAAATGATAGTTGAAAACCCAACATTATGTGGACTCGTTTAGGGTACCTTATGTAAATCAAAAAGGGTTGTTCCGCGTTAGACCGTAGTCGATATTTAATTTTCTGTGTTTGAGTCAATAAAACTGAAAAGAAAAAAAAAATTGGCCGAAGAGTACACCCTTCGATTCAATACAAAACCAACCAACTATAGAATGATCTCTTTCGTCCAACAAGTGCCAGTTGAAAACAAAGCCCTTCGTCTATTCCCAAACCGGTGAGCTCTATTTATCATCACGCCGCAAAATTTAACATTTCACTTGGCACAGAGTGACACACAATTTCTCAGATTCATATCTAAAGCACACCAAATATCATAAAAAGGAAACCGTTTGGCCGCAAAAGCGTACCAAAAATGGGGGCGAAAATACCAAAAATTATTGTTTTAAATAAATACGATGAATTGTTTGCCATTTGAGGAGACGGCCGCCGTGATGAGACATCATCTTTAAAGCAGACACCTGACAAAGCATTTCCAAAGAAGAACGAACTCTGCAGCATTCGCATTATGATATCGTTTGCCTTTTATCGCTTCCATTCAGAGAGCAAAAGGACACCTAAGCTGAGCAAAACGATCACAGCGATGATGGTAAATTGCTTTCACATCCTAAAATGATATCCACGTGGGGGGAATTGCGATTTTACCGGTTGACAGTGGCCAAACAAATACCACGTTTTATTACATAGTCCAATTTTGTAAGTGTCGCAAGAGATGAAGTTTAAGAGTCACCTATTGGCTGAATAATTACAGTTGTTGTGTCAACAAAGCTTACCGACGGAATTTAGAATGCCATTAGAATATGACAAACCAATAACAATATAACAAGCCGGCTTACAATCCAAATTCAGGACACAACGCGGGGGAAGAGGAATGGTGCCATATTAATTGGAGCGACCTGTCAATATCAATTGCTAATGTATTTTCTCCTTGGGTATATGTGCTTGAATTATCCTTCTTCCATCGTTGATACTCTGTTAGCCAGAAGAATAAGAGTAAATTGCGAACGTCGTCGGAAGATTTGATTTATGGTTGAACCCTTGACAGAATCGAATAAGGAAGATATCCTCTATTGGATTTTCTCAATTTTAGGACTTTCAAGGTGAAAAGGAGAACAGCACCACCAACGGCACATGGTTTGCAAGTTTGTTATAGATAGATATATTTACTGGCGATTGATGATTTTACTATACCGATTCGTTGTTCTGTCAATGACCTCAATCAAGGGTTAATAAATAATGTACACAGTTGTGACCGTGAAAGTTTGGGGACATTGCTGAATATGAATTTTGGATCGTATGTCAAGGGGAAACCTGTTGTATTGACAGACAATGCTCACACAAATTGAGCTCAGAATTACAGTAAAGTAGGTAGGTATAGTTTAAATTTATATGTAGAACCAATTTTCGTTGAAAATTTGGCCACATTCCATTGACCGCTAGAAATTACTCCATGTAGCACAAAATTACCTGCTACATTGATGAATGGGGGAAACGAATCGAAATGTCAATGTCAAAATGTCGATTAAAATTAGGTACGAAAGGCCGGAAAAACAAACGAAATTGGATATGAAATTCTTCGAAGAAAATATAGTGTTCATAACCCACATAGTCCTCTGCGCTATTTCAGTTCTTAGTTTCCGATAGTAGACTAAGAATTAAAATTCAACCAATACGCCCGAAGTTTCGTCAACATGTTTCATCTTACTTGTCAGCTGAGAAAACATTACACGCTGTCTTGTCTAGTGATGGATTCTGCATCTGCATTTCAGTAGTGAATTCTATTTCTTTTTTCTATGCTTATTGAGGAAAAAAAGTACTGTCAAATTGTATTACCTACATTTGATTGAGCTCTAGACTGGACTGAACTACATAGTTTTGCCTTGAACTTAAAACTAGATTAAGCGACGATTGTTTTATCTATTTTTGCAACTTCTTAGAGTTAAAATTCACCATCTCCTAGAGATTGTAAAGTTGTGTGGATTGGCAGCTGTGTACAGCGAAACTAACTGCAGTCGTGTCCAAATGTCAACTGGACTTGAAATAGTAAACAACGGCGGAAATCGGAATGCAAAATAGATTTGTTGGCTATCACTCCATAAATGTCAACTGATAAATCTTTCACGTGATCAATCTAGCTGTCATTCTTAGTCAACTTGACAACAACAAAAAATGTAAACGTATGCCAAAATTATTACAAAAAATGCCTAATTCAAATGCGTTTTTAAATTTTTTTTTCAATGCGATGAATTTTTTAACCTATCGTGTCCGTTGCGGCAAATGGTATTCAACTAACAGATAGATTGAATATACACTACCTAAAAAAAGCTGAACCGTAGCAACATATTAGGGGTAACAGGTCTCGTAAAATTGCAAAATTTTCAGTAATACTGACATTTGGCAAACTGTCAAAAGAACAAAAGTACGTGAACGCAAAAACTAGATTGGTCGTGAACGTCACATTTTCTAAGTCAGCCACATATGCGAACTGTCAACTAAGTACTCAGTCACGAATTTCTTGAGTGGATTCGTGGGCTTCCCCTCCGTAAACGCCAACTGAAACATCTGCTCATATCGCCCAATCAAAACCGAGATATATTAAGTCAGCCAGCTGTCAGACTTACTAAACTATATACTTGAACGTCCCAATTTACTCTGTTGTATTTTTCTATTGCGTTGGGGTCAGGCCGTCAGGGTATAGATAAAGTGCAAGTGTAGCGAAATTGTACTCAGTATATACATATGTTGACATTTTTCACAAATATGTGAAATTATTGAGAGAATACGAAGAAATTGCCATGGTCCCATGGTCGTTAAATGAATTGAAAAATAATGTACAATTGTACATTCATTGAAAGAAACTTTGAAATGCCGCATTGACAACAGTTTGCTGAAGATTCTACTTTACTTTGCTTGCTATATCAGCAATTTTAAACTGTATTGTTAAAACCAAACCAATGAAATCGTAAATAACATACGATCTTAAGCACGCAACAGGATCGTCTTTATTTTAGGTACTCCAAATTTGTGTTTAATAAATAGACTCTCTAAAAACCGACAGAAAATGCAATAAGTAAATAAAAACCTGCATTACCCTACCAAATTTATTACTAATTACTTCCAAGTACAGCAACTTGGCATCACCAATATGCATCTAAATAGTTGAATCAAAGATGTCGCATAAATCGCTTGAGAACTTTTTTTCCAAAAATAAAAAAAAAACACGTCGCCTGTCAAAATTTTAATGGCGTGTGGCTTCTACGGAATTGTTTGGTAGGAGTTTCGCTCTTTTCAGATAATTGTGTAAATTTTAATTTGCAATTAATAATCAACACCATAATATTGCAAATCCATTCATAAAGTGCGCGTTTTATTTTGCATCATTTGTGCATGGGGTATTTCCCACATTCTAAAGCACAAAATAATTAAAACACTTGACCTTGTGCACAAAATCGCCGGCTGCCAATTTCTTGATGGAAGACATTAAAACTGATTTTGATAAAATTATGGCACAGTTTAACGATAGTGTAGCACACACTGCCCCTAAAAAGTTAAGTTTTGATTTTATGAACGACTCGATGAACGAAACACGTAAGTTTGGAACATGTTACTCAAATGTGTATTGTGCTAATGTTGATCTTTTGTTTGCAGTGCCGAAAAAACGTCGTGTATCGGGCAGCGTAAAAAATTTATCATTCGGTAAATATGCAAATGATCATGATGAGAGTATCAATTCTATAAGGAATACTAGCGCGGATACATCAATGAACTCATCGCTGCCACCTAGCCCTTGGGAGGGTCGCCGCTTAAGGGCCGATTTGATTGAAGCCAAAGCAATGGTAAGAGCGTATCGCATATGAAAACACTCACTTTGTCCTTCTAATGAGTGTCGTCGTCATGGTTATAGTATAGCACTCTCCAGGTTTCTGTAAAAAAAAAACCGCTCTACTGTTCTGTATGTATTTCTCTTTCCCCAATCGACCTTGAGCAACTTTTAAGACATATCCAGTGCATCCCTGTTTCTGCCTGCGAGTGACATTGACATTCGCAATAAACGCACTAAAAGTGAACAAAAATTACTTCTTAGATGACACCATATGGAGAAAATCCCCCCTGTCACCATTCCTATGGAAGTGGCCTTTTGTCTTTCAAGGCGTTGACCGTAGACTGTTCGAATGAGCATCCCAACGCATACTCTGAACAGATATACTTCATGTACATGCGCATCATAAACCAAGCTAAATGGATAACCTTTTACCAGTAACATGGAACATAAAAAAACATCAGTCAAAGTAAAACTCAAGAGACTAGAACTTGCTTCTGTAGAAAGAGTACACTGCGCATATTTGTGGAGAAAATAAAAACAAGACTAGAGTCTACTTGACTACACTTTCGGACCCCTAATTCCTCTTCGTCGAATAGACAGCAATCGCCTGCATCATCTCCACACAGAAAATCCACAACTTTTCCAAACACAAAATTCGAAAACAACAATTCCAGGAATGGGAATGCCATTCCCGAGTACCGACACCGAATCGATTATGGTTTATAGCACACATACTAATGTACGAGTACGAACTTTCGAGCCTTCTCATTTTGGAATCGGAATGCATATAGCAGTTGTTGCCAGGAAGTTGGGCCAAGCGGTGTTGCATTAAAGCAAAACATTAGATCCAACCAGGAAGCGTTGTGAAATATACGGATTTTTAAAAGGGAGAGAGAGAGGAAACGCATAAACATGAAATGCGTGAGTGAGCAATCATAAGATCACAAGAACAAGAGTTTTGCGTTGAGTCTTGAGTTACGAGAACTGTCAGACACTTCGTTATGTGTGCACAATAGGACACTAGTTTTAAGTCGACGCTTGCGCCGAGTGAGTTAGTGTTAGTTAGTGTGAGTGAGTGCAGTCCGAATATCGTTTATTTCTCAGAAAAATAAACAAAGTGCCAAGATGTTTGGTTAAATATTTGCGGATACATATTTTGAAAAGCTCTTCGTTGTCCGAAAAGCTTTTCAGTGCAAGCAAAGGGAATATACTCCGAATTGGGGAAAAAGATTGACTTGTTGGATATAGACTTCACTAATCTGAAATTTGTTGGCGGAATTGTGAAATCCAAATAATAAATATGCCGACCCGATAGTACTGTCCAAAGTTGCAAAAGTCTGTAACATTACTTTTGCAACTTTGGACAGTACTATACTCGCCAATTTGGTTACAATAAATGCAAAACGTTCACTGTGAACGAGCTCACACGACACTTACAGCAAGCAACAGCTTAAAGTCTGAGGTTTGTCCCCGTCGATGTCGAATGGCCAACGCGGTTTTGGTCGGAGACTCAACTGTTTTTTTTTTTTATTTAACAAGTTTGTTTAGTAAAGCCGTAGGACGTTGGCTTTTACTGCCTTTTACTGACTTTTAGTTGTTTTACTGCCGCCATTTGTTCCCGAAATCAATTATTCTATTAATTTAAATTTCTTGTTGCAGATAGTGAAACTCAAGCAAGAAATTGAACGGCAACACAAAGTTCGCCAAGAAATGGAGTCCATGTACGACTTGCAACTCCGCAGCCTCACTAAGCAATGCGACAATTCGACGAACAAAGTTGACGAACTGGAAAAGCATCTTATAGTTACACGAAAACGAGAACAGCGTGCTAAATGCGAACTAGTGGCAGCCAGAACTGAGCAGAACGAACAGAAGTTGTCCTATGAAAAAGCAATACACAAACTCCAGAAAACGAATGCGGAAATCGAGGAAAATTCGCAACTTTTACAGAACAGCATGGCAAATGAGCTAAGCGAGTATAGACGACACTCAGAGAAGCTTGAAATGGTAAGCAACTTAAGCCGGACCTTGGATTCTTTATTTAATGCGTTTGTTTTTGTTTTTTTTTTTATGAAAGGAACTGGAACTTGTTAGTGTGGAATTGGAAAATACAAAGTGCATGTTGATGGACTACAAAGAGAAGGCTAAGTCGTACGATGAGCTTCGGTTGGATTTGGAAAGAGAGAAACAAGCGTGCGATGAGGCAAGGTCTCGAGTAAAGGAACTGGAATATGAAATATCTTCATACGCAGACTGGAAGGAGATTACCAGGGTAACAATTGTCAAAAAGCATCGTCTGTTGGACGGAACGTTAAAACGTATTGTGTTTTTTAGAATACCCAATCTCGCTTGGCCAGCATTCCAGATATGGATAAGGAAATCGAACGTTTGAAGGGAAACAACAAGAACCTTCATGATGCGCTGGGCGACAAACTGCTGTTGGAGGAACAGGTTCATGACCTGAAGAGCCGTTTGGAAAAGTATGAAGTTTCCAAGAATGATGCTGTCGTATTGCAGGTGAGTTGTATTGAGTGTTTAGAGAGGATTGCATGTTTAAAAGGCACAACTACCACTTGGTCTGTAGAATTGTAGTCGAAGTACTTTTGTGTCAATTGGCGGGAATATTTTACTAGAAATTATGACTTGTTGAGGTTAGTTACCTGAGAGCACTCATTACGTAAATTTTCTGACGATTATCGTCGAAACGATAGACAGGGGCGGATTCCATATATCAACGATCTTCTAAACGATATCGTTTTTGAAACTTTGATCACCAAAATAAGCCATATTCTGCTCGAATTTGTTTGACAAACGTCAGCATTCATTATATTTGTGGAAAATGAACTGGAATAAGCTCTCAAACCTGTAATTTTAGCACTTATGTAGTTGCTAGTTTTTGAGGTCTATCGTTTGAAAAGTTACGGAATGAGTGCCCCGTTTACTTCGACGATCTTGACATAACTCAGAAGAAGTAGCAGAACTCAGCAATTTCGCACTGCCGATTTTGCAGCAAATATTGGTAAAACAGCGAAAAAAAATGTGGCTAAGTTGTGCGTGACGATAGAACCAAGATTGTGCTGGTAACCAGAAGAGGCACACAACATCGACAAGTAGGGACGAACGTCTAAATAGACAGCTACGAAATTTTGTCTACCCCTTCAAATGACACTGCGCCAGAAATTAGGCGAGGTGTTTTACTTGCTAGGCTCTGTTTTGTGGCCTAAGAAAGTGATTCATGTCCGTCGTGATGCACTAGTTCGACCCTGTCCGTTCTCGCTCTTTGGCGCAGAAGAAAAGTTATTTCTTAATTGCATTGGACCATACTTTTCAAATCACTTGCAACGAAATCACATCAGAAAACTTTTGTCTCATGGAGCCTAACATCAAAAATGATTTGCAACGGTCAGAATGGCAGTGGTGGGGATAAATCTCTCACAGAGAGAAACATTTATGAAAAAGTTAGGGAACTCTTTTGTAGTAATCTATGAAAATGATTGAGACATAATTAAAAAATTCAAAAAAGTGCTACGAAAAGTCGTTCAAATATCGTATAAACTCGAAAAATTTGCTAGTTTACGAACAAAAGAAGTGGATTCATCTACCTAGCGATGAAAGTGATTCGGAATTAATCGAACTTCTTCTTCATGAATCCGAGTATATGAAGAGTTTGAACTGATTGAACTACAGGCATTCGATAAGAGGAAAAAGCGACACGGCATTGAAAATTACGTGGAGGAGATTGTCCCTTCCCTTATAGCGAGGAAGAATTTCGTCGCTACTTTCGAAAAGAATCTAAGGAGAACATTCAATTTTATTTTTCCGCCTGTTAATAGAGTATTTTAATACGCAAGAAATCGAAACAAATGCACTCATGTATGTCAAATAGGACAACAAATTTCAAATCAGCTGTCAGCTGTTATTTGTAAGGTGACAGCTTTTTCAATTCTTACACCATGAAATTTGTTGAGTAAAAATTCGTAAGATTCTCAGTGGAGGGGTAATATCTTGATTCTCGAAGGACACTCTCTTTTACGAATTTTTCGAGCTAAGGAACGGCATTGAGTAAAAATTCGTAAGAATTCGTAAGATTTAAAAGTAAAGGAACAGACCTAATACGTAAAACGAGCGCAATTGCAATTGTAGTTGTGTTGGTAAATACCACTCATCTGTGAAGAAAATGGCTGTGGGAGAGTAAAAGCTTTTCTTCCCATACCAGCCTTATAGCACAGACAATAAATATACAGATGTCTCAGCCTGTATAAAATTTTGGTGCACATTTTTTCCTTACCAGACAACGTTTTTCATGTCCTTACCAGACAAGAGCTTTCAAAATAAGCGTTGAGAATGAAGCTCTTTTCGAATCACTTGATGCCAGACTTCATAAGAAATCAGTTTTTTTCATGTAGGTAATTTGGTTTCAAGTGATGTGAAACGGCCTATATGTGCATTTTCGATGATCAGGCAATTTGAAAATGTATGTGCGTAATGCGAAGGCGACAAAGAAATAATGGGTAAACTTTATCACTTCACTGCATTCTGTGATTGAAATTGAAAGTGCATACTTCTTATTCGAGAGTAAAATAATATATAAAAGTGCGGGATTTACTGTGTTTTGTGCGTATCTATTTAACCGAAGTTTTTTTTCTGTTGTTTGGTAAAAAATATTGGGTGACTGGTGCTGAGGTGTTTCATCCTTAAGAGACACAGAAACCTATTTTATAACTTTTTGTTTTTGTAGTTTAGTTTTTATCTATTCGTTTCATTAATCAAATACATTTTTGAATTCATATGTATCTACTTTAATATTACTAATATTTTGTGTTTGTAGTTAGTATTTTATAGCTATTCTTTTATTATTTATTTTAGTTTTTCTTATATCATTTATTATACATTTTTAATTCAAAGGTATCTACTACAGTTTAGTTATTCTTTTGTTTTTTTAATTGGTTTAATTTTTCGAGAGCTGTTTGAACTATTTTGTTCAAATAGGTATCTCGATTTGCAGGCTGATTATACTTAGAATAAATAGGTAAATAAAGAAAAAACAAAATGTCCTGGAATAGAACAAGGTGTGCAATTGTACATTGCTGTGCCACAAAAAATGAATTTCCAGATAGAAAATTATTTTACTTCCCTAAAAGAGGAACAGCTAAATACGAAGAATGGCTAGCCTTAGCAGAGGAGTCTCGGGAACACATAAAAATTCTTAAGACACCCTATATATGCAGCAATCATTTTAAGAATAGCTTCATTGGAAAAAAATATTTATAAAAAAAGATAAGGATTATTTTTTTAACGTTAAAAACTCAATTGAAATAGTTTTATCACTCCGAACATTCGACACCTTCACTTAAGTTGGCTAAGAGCAGATAAGTTGTTATTAGGGAATAAATTTATTTGATTATTTATCAAATAAATATTATTTTAGAAAAAATATTGGAATAATGAATATTCCTACATTCAATCTCGCATAATTCAAACCTGTGGCTGTTAAATGAATAACATTCTACAGGATGTTGGTGATCCGAATCCTAGTTCAAATAACCTACCTAAACCTAAAATACGCACTGCCCATTAATCCATGAACATAATAAATTATGTATATTATCTGAGCATCAAAGTAAAAACTCGAAACAAGATGACAAGCACACATCCACTAACCTTTTCGGGTACGATAAGATCTGTGCTGAAACAACGGTGACAAATCCACCCCTAAATAACGAGCCAGCCACCGGCACAGACGCACAGGGCACAGCTATGCACCCACAAACAGAACAACAACAAAACGATTTCCTTGTTTTGCACCACACGTAGCAACTACCAACGTTGTGTGAAAAGTAGGTAATAAAGGCAAAAAAAAAACGATTTCAAGGTTCCTGTTTTTTCATGTTGTGTTGATGGAGCAAAAGAGAGAAAAAAAAATAGGGGATTCATTTATATCTCTTGTAAAATTATGAAGCTTTTTAAAAAGCTTTTTCTTGAAGTAAATTTCGTTTTCATATCCCACTTTTTCCCATATGGATAAGACATCTGTATATTTATTGTCTGTGGTTATAGCTTTTATATACAAAATATATAGATATGTAGTGTTCTTTCGGCTGTTTTAAGGTAGATGACTAGGAGTTGGGTTTGCAACTGTCCTTTCCGATTATGGCTATGAGGATGCTGCGCAATAAAATGTCCGCCCTTGAAAGCATAAAGTCGGAGAAAAATGTTTTCATTTTTACAGACCTCAACTGTCCCCCGAAAAGAGTGCCTTTGCAAACTGGCATTTTGTATGGTTCGCTCGCGAGGATCCTCATTTTTGTTTCTTTCTTCTTTCCACAACAGATCGCACTCTGAGTGGAATTTCATATAAAAATATTTTTTGTTGCCTTAAAAATGTTGTATTTGTTTTTCCAAATCAAGGTCAAGCTAACAAATCTGGAACAGGAACTCAAGGAATGGGTAAAAGTTGCACAAGATCATTGCCTGCCAAACACAATGGTCAGTCCGATTGCTCTGCGTTCCAGAATTGAGCAGATCCTTCAGAATGATGTCATCATGAAGTCCGAGAAGAGCACGGATAAGTGTGAGAAGAATTCTATCGAATCCCAAGTCCATGACTTGCAACAGGTAACAAACATAAGCAACATATTTTCTGTGGCAATTTACGATTTGAGCATTTGCAGCAAGTGGAAACGTACACAAAGAACAATGAACGTTTAAATTCCGCCCTCAAACATCACAAGAGTATTGTGCTTCGGGTCCAAAAGAAGTTGATGCTGGTCGCCAAGGAGCGCGATTGCTACAAACAGTTGATGGAAAATTACGAAAAGGATTTGACGAGTATGTTTGTGTGGAGTTTGTTTCCTTTCATCGCATTTAATAAATTTGTTGTTCTTTCAGTTTCGAATGCGATGGAAATGGTGAATCCCGAATCTCAGCTACGCTGCCGTTTGGAAATGATTGAGAAAACCCTGATGGCGTACAAAGATATGTGTGCCAGTCTTGAAAAGGAACTGACATCGTTTAAACTCCTTCCCGATCTGCCGATGGAAACCGGATTGAACTCGGAAAGCTATGAACATTTCAAGAAACAAATCGAGAACCTTCGAATGGATAACGAGAGGTTGAAGCGTCGTAAGGAAGAGCTCGAATTGGAACTGGAACACAGGTGCTTGAAGGGCGACTTCAACATCGCGAAATATAAGGTAGACTCGGAATTGTAATGTGGCTGATCTGAAGCTAATTTAAAATCTCTTAGGTTGTTCACTTCACCAGTAATCCAGCTGCCGAAGCGTATGAAAACGCCAACAACCGATTCGAGAAGCTTCAGGCTGAGGTGAGTCAAATCAAGAAATATCTCGTAGTCAGCACAATATCAGGTTCGTGGGTTTCTGCCAGCGTTGCTTTCAAACGAGGAAAATGTACTCGGCGTTTTTTTTTCTCCCAAAAGAGTTTACCACCTGTGACGCTCAATGTATATTTCGTGTTCCTATTTATATTGTTTTCTGTAGGGAGGGCGAAGAATTCATTATGCACCGTCAGGAGATTCAATTTTCTTGGTGTGTCTTTGTGACTCATACTGACTAAAATCTCCCTCTGCCTTTAGTTTTCTTCAACAGCCCGCTGGACAGATCGTATTACTTCGGTCGACTTTCCATTAAAGGACCATTCGCGGAGTCGATGTTTTTTGATGACAGTTGAATTAAACTTCCTCGAACCTCTTGTTTCAGTAGCAGCAGATGATTCACTCTTTTTATTTGTGGACCGCATTTACTCAGTCTTCCTCGCGTTTACCCATAGATATTGCCACACACACGCTGAGGGCCACCGACAATGTCAATTTTACAATATATTACTCTTTCAACGGGACACTGATTTGTTGTTTTCATTGCTCACCACCACTTTCTCATTTATTTATATTTTGTTCGACGTGTAATCATTATTTTCCCCTTAGATTGAGCGCCTAAAACGTCGCAATCAAAAGTTGGAAGAGGATCAAGAAGAAATGACCAGCCGTCTAAATGAGACCTCGAACATGACAGTTAACATCAAAGAAATGAATACTCTGCGCGCCGAACTCGAGAGTGTGAATAATAAGATAAAGAAGATGAAAGACTTTTACAAATCCGCCAGTCTGGAGTTTCGCGAAGTTTGCTACATGCTGTTTGGCTACAAAATCGACCGAATCGGCAGTAATAATAATTACAAGTAAGTGACGACTGACTCGACCTTTCATTTTCCTATTTCAATTTGAAAATTCATATTTTATCTTGTTTCAGGATCTCCAGCATGTATGCGGAAACGCCAAACGAATACCTTAACTTCAGGCTAAACGATTCGGGAATTTTGGACATGCTCGAGACTCCGTATTCCATTTCCTTAAAGGAGATGGTGCACTCGCAATTGGCGGCGCACAAGTCTTTACCCGCGTTTCTCAGCTCACTTACGTTGGAATTGTTCACAAAAGCAACTGTAACCGGTTAACATTGCAATTCTGTATCTATTTTGCATTAAATTGTGGTTTCGATTTAGTTTGACTCGGACCGCATATGTAAATTCACTTAATGTTATGTGTCAGGTAAAATATATGATTTAATGGAAATAAACTATGTAGTTCTAAAGTTGTTGGCATTTGCTCCTTAAACTAGTCGGAGGACACCGATTTACATTTAACATCGTAAATACGATATTTACTTTGTACGTGGAGTTTTTAATACCCAAATATACGACAACGTGTGTTTTTACTTGTTAGTGCCACCAATTCATGATATTTGGTTCATATTCATCGTGAGCTAGCAATACTTCACTGAATAACGCAAAACAATAACAAATTCCGTGACGTAGTACTCGATCACGGATGCGGTAATCTGGCCGCCGTATTTTAATACGAATTTCATACCCGACTTGTTTTCGTATATTATATCAATCGAATATGAAACGCGGCGTTTAATTTACAGGAACAAGTTGAACTCTTCACAAAATTCGGTAGCTATCAGTGATAAGTAGAGGAAGAAAGACTAACCTGATTGATTTGCGGAATAAGCTAGCACTGATGATATCTGGATCACGATCTTAAGAAGGGGTATTTGGTTGGGTAAAACCTGAGCTACGGTTGCTGATACGTGCTATGTCACACCGAACGAAAACAGTACGCCCTTCATAAACTAACTACTAAACTTTACTTTGGTAGTTAGTTTATGACGACCTTAAACACACAGATCAATCTGGCATATAGCGTCATTTCTGAGGAGATTTAGGCAGCATACAACATAGGGGGGAACTAGCGTTACCGATTATCTTTTTTAATCTTAGGGCCCCGGCGAACTTTTATGAAAATTCTCTGTTTTCGACCTTTTTTACAACATTGGCGACATTCGAGCCATTATTTCATTATTTCCACAAAAAGAACTTAAAGCTGTCAAACATAGGAGTATGCTCATACAAAGTGAATATCAGAGACAATACTTGTCTTTGTTTTGTCTGTCTGTTTGTCTATGGTGAATATATCTTAGGAAATATTCATTTTAATGCGGAGTATTTCCTTCATAGACAAACCATCAACCTCGGTCGTATTCCCGTTACTTGCCAACAAGCTATATTTTTACGGAGTGGCATGTATGGTTTTTCATGTCATGCGGATTCTAATTGACATAACACCGATAGGAAAACAAAATTGCGGAATTGGGGGGGAACAAAAAAATGTAATTTTAAGAACACGTGCAAAAGACGCTACAAGTTGGTTAAGAGCTCATCTATATCATTTTATTTACTTTATTTATATAACTGGTGGGTTGTATTTTGAAAACAAAGCTTAAGCGGTAGTTGCCAATTTCTTGGCATAGTTCCGAGAACTAGCTACATTAACCAACCGACGCACGGTGCCATTTTAAGAGCTGAAAGCAATCGTACGCTCTGAATACACTGCTGAAAATGTAAGCCATGCCTTGAGGGTGGTATTTTTCATAAGGTCTAATAGATATTGAGAAGTGAAAGAAGGTATAAGAAGGTTGACCCTAAGGAGCACTTTGCGAAATTTTAAATCACGACCCAAAGCAGCCTTTAAGCCCGCCCGTGACAACTTCAAAAAACAACACTTATTCAGTATTGGGGCAGAACTAAACAGTCTGTCCTCAACTCTGGCGAATGGAATGGCTGGCTAGATCCTGTTGGCTGATGAAAACACATGACAACGGAACAGCAAAGGGGAAATCTTCGCAGATGGCGAACGAACGGTGTCGGCGTTCTCGTAGTCGCGGAAGTGACTGGTGACACCAGACACCCATTAACGACTTTAAAACTAGAAATGAGAGTAAAGAAGTATTGTATATGTCTGCTTTTACCCAACCGCTGCAACTTCGCTATGTAAGAAGAGAATTTAACAAGTTCGTTATGTCGTTTATCGTTTTCCATTGGTCGCGTCCGGGAGAGTCCGGAAACGAAAGAAATACCTCCGACACCGTTCCATTGGCACAAAAAATACTCTTCTGGTGATTCTGAGAAGAAAATTTCGCTTCTCAATTTGAAGTCCGAATCCACTCAAGTTTAATTTACCTATGTATTTTATACAAGTCAGCTGACAGTAGACATAGTTTTCTTTTTGTCATTTGACCAATCCTTTTGTGGATTCAATCAGAAGCAGTTCTCTTATTCCACTGATTACAGAATGAGATGGTCCACGTGTGAAACAAATGGAAAACGACATAAGTAACAATTAAAGAAAAGTATACTCCGATTTCGGATTTTGTGTCCAATGGAACATGAAAATTGACAACTGCTGATTTCCATAGCAGAAAAACTGCTCTGAATCTAAAAAAAGGGTGTTTTCTGTCCCAACGGCAAACGACAGTAGGTAGTGCTACTGACAGTTGCATTATTACCCAAAAGAAAATGGAAATCCAGCCCCAAAAAGTTGTTGCTCAACATTCAAGTACACTGCAAACCACTAGCTTTGCGAATGAATTTCCCTAGATGTATAGCGAACATCAATAAATATAAGCTTCCTCTCTCAATTCGCATTGTTCTTATTTCGTATGGGGTTTTGGTGAGTGGACATCCAATCGAATCAAAATTCGCCACAGGATTTATATCGCTTAGGGGAAGATCGTTACCCTTCGTACGCGGGGCACATTCATACAGTCAAAATAAAACTTGAACGAAACAACGTACGGTCTTTGCTTTTGTATGTGTGCGTGAGTCGAGGTACCAACTGTACGTCAACGTAGTATCGTGACATACGCACCGGTCCCGGTGAGAGTGAAGTGACAAGTACGAACGTGTTTTCGCGCTCGGTAAGTAAATTTTTGATTAATGTTTTTGTCTATTGTTAGGTACCGCAGATAAAATAAGTCTTCGTGTAGAGTATTCTATCAGTAAGTAGCAAAACATACTTAAGATACGTTTTCAATACTTAATTTGTGACGTTTTCCTATTAATATTAAAAGAGGTTATATTTTGTTGTTATTTAGTTAGTGGGGTACTTTCGGACAGAACTAGATGGGGCACGTTTGAACGCGTACGAATGTGCCCCAACTAGTAGGTAGGTACGATTTAGTGTGTTAGTGTGCTAATTGCTAATTTTTGCCAAGTCCTGTGTTTCGCTATCGTCGATGTACCTATATTGTACCTATATTTTAATACCTATTTCTTATTATTTTTTCACAGAAACATGGTGCGGACTTATAAACCAAAGGCAAGTAGACAAGCTGTGGATGAAGAATCCATGCAGTCAGCAATACAGGATGTTCTGCAAGGAGTATTGTCATATAGAAAAGCTGCGGATAGGTTCAATTTGAAATTGTCAACATTAGAAAGCCGAGTAAAAAAAAAAAGGAATAGCAATGATGCTGAAGGGTCAAGCAACCGTACATTTGACTCTAAATATAAAAGTTTCCAAGTCTTTTCTATGGAAGAAGAAAAACTGCTAAATGATTATATAATCAAATGTTGTAAAATGCATTATGGACTTACGACGATTCAAGCAAGAAAGCTAGCATATGAGTATGCCAAATCTTTGAGTTTGAAATATCCAGCAAATTGGGACGAAAATAAGATGGCTGGGAAAGAATGGATGTATGGTTTTCGCAGAAGAAACCCGGAACTCAGTTTACGCAAACCCGAAATCTTTATTTTTGTGTTTAATTTCTATGCTAATAAAAGATTTTTGATTTATAATGTGTCGTTTTAATCGCACGTACGGAACTACCCCACAGCGTACGAGGGTACCCCCGACACTGTATATAGGTGCCCCATTGTTGGGGCAGATTCGTACATATTCCAGATTTAGTTTAAATCATAATTATGGTTCATTCATTTTATGGTTCTGTCATTTTTTTATATGAATTTCAGATAGTTAGACTATAAATTTAAGCTATCAGGTGATTGATTCATGAAAAAATAAAAAGTAAAAAAAATAAAATGTTAAAACTGAACGAAGGGTCCCCACCTTCCCCTATTAATAACAGATGAACTCGCCGGCAAACGATACGTCAGCAATACAACAAAGGGCTCTCATTTAGACAGATTATTCCCAACGTCCCCTTAAATTAAAACGACTCAGACTCACCAACCCACTAGACTACCTAGGCAAAAAAGCAGATAAACACGCTTTTCTTTTCTATTTGTCTAGGAATTTCAAAAGATTAATAGGTCTTATCTAATTCTTCTTAAATTTCTTTTAGATTGCTTGAAAGATAACATTATGTTTGGTCTACTGCGAAATTGGTAATTAACCGAATAATAGCGTGCGTAATGTTAGCAAAACTTCGCTGATAGCGTCGAGAAGTTTTTACTCTGATGCAAAGTCCCGATACCCGATTAGAGCACTACGAACTCACACTGATTGCTAAAAATAATATCAGTCAGCTGTAAAGATTCCGTTTAGTCATCTACTCTGAGTTTACGCAAATTCGTGGCAACGCGATCAAAGCGATGTTTACCTATTTGTAGTACTGGGCGGAAGTTTTTTTTGTCATAAATAATCGATCCAGCTTGAGAGTCATAGATCTTACCTATATTCTGTAAACGTCTTCATTATGTCCAGTGCTGCCAGGTGGTAGACGAAACAAACAATTTGTCAATTTGTCACAACAAACTCAGCTGTTAAGTTCACTCAATTTAGTTCACATAAACAAAAATAATAGCAACGATGAAGGCATTTACACGAATTTACGATACAAAGTCATTATTGTCTATGTAAATGCGCGCACTCGTCGTCTATCGCTATTTTAAGAATGTCACAATGCCCCTTATCGCACACTAGTACTAGTACTATATTTGTTTGACCATAGCCATGCTTCAGCAAATTTTTTTCTAATTTAAATGCCTAAGTACACAGTTCTGCGTATAAATCGGCAGGCGAAATCATGCTCAAGGATATTCAAAATTTAAGGTTCCACAAGAATTCACTTTCCTTTGCGAGAAACGCGTTTGTTAGAGTTCACGTTGCGGTATACCTCTGCATATGCTCTACTATAGAAGCAGTAAGAAATCTTGACTCGTTGCCGTAATGATCTGAGGGACATGTATCTAGATACTATTCTAAACAGTCTCACAAGTCAAGCGTTATACCGCTGGGCAGCAGCGTCTAGTGTGAGAAGGAGAAAGCGGGAGCGCTGAGCAATCTGAAACAATCCGATACGTACCGAAACATCGTTATTTGTTGTTGTTAGCCTTTCATTTGTTGTTGTTGCCGCCAAACACATTGATATGAAAGTGAGGCGATTTTATAACAATAGAAAAATAATATTTTTCAGTCTCAATTGTTGAGGTTCAGTTCAGAGTACAGTGAGTGAGTTAGGGGGTGGTGGACAACTTTTGACAGGCGAACGAGAGATAACCACAAACGCACATATTGTTGACGCCAATTAGTCTGTGCGCCACCGGAAAAGTCCGATCAGCATAGTGTCGTTTTTAATTGTTATTGCACTGTGCTTTATATAAAGTAAGTCTTGTTGTGCATACCTACATTAAGCGGTATAGATAGACGACACAGTATTCTGAATTCGTTGCGGTGTAATTTCAAATAACGAATACAAAAGTTCTCACCTAAGCTGAACGTGGCGCTATGGCTTGTGAAGAGGACCAATCATTACACTTACACCACTTTGGTTAGAGCGGTCTTTGGATATCTGCGTTCACTTGTGCTTCCCAGTTATTTCTCGTTGACCTTGTTTTAGCTTTTCGGATAACGCTTTAGAGACTTCTTCTTCTAAAGCAATTTCGTCAAATCATAGGGTCGCTATATTAGAAAGCTCCCAGAGAGTTTTTTTTGGTGGAGAGTGTGGAGCTGCTGATGCAGCTTCACTCAAAATTGGTTTAAATATGAGCTAAAAGCCTTGTTGCTTTTGCTCCTCGGTTGCAACCGATTGTAGAGCTGAAACGCAGAGGAATATAAAGCTTCCAGGGAGTTTCAGATCCAGTTTTGGCTAAACACCCTTATAATTGATGCTGTCACATTGAACTTGGTCAAGGAATAGCCGTTCGTTGTGGTCTGCAGTCGACTAACAATGTCAAACATCCTTGTATCCTTTCAGGTACTACCCGACATTGCATAGATTGAATAAAATGCCTAAAAGTTTCTCATATTTACAAATGATTTTCGCAAAAGCTGTAGGAAAGACAAAGGAACTTGAATTGTTGAAACATCTCTTATGACCTTGATCGATTCTCCAGGATCACTGCTAATTGTCAATCACTCATTTCTGAACTGTATATACTATACATTGCTTGCAGACTTTTGGCAGCATAAGCAAAATAATTTTCCGTTTACAATGGATAAAACCTACCCAAAAATGCACAACAGAAAGGCGACGTTCAAGAAGTATATAGTTTACTAAGTCTGACAGCTGTCTGACTTAATAGGTTAGTTCCTTTTCTTCTAATTTTGTGGAAAAAGCCTAGTATCCTGCTCGCTATAAATTTTAGTGTCTCTAGTCTCCATTAGCATTATGAGCGCGCTCTGAAGCGAGCGTGCTCAGACTCAGATTGTTCTGAGGTATTTAAGAAACACACTTGAGCACATAGCTGTCATTTGTTGTAAATATATGTATAATTCAATATTCAATTAATAATTGAATATTTATTAATTTTTATTTATTAAATTGGTTAATTTTCAGTTCCATAACAACAAGGTTCGTCCTCCATTTCAACTATTTTACTTATCCTGTTTTTTTTTTCTGTCAAATGTGACTGGAAGTATGTAATCAATTTATTCTGAGCTCTGATGGTGCTCTGAACGAAAAAAGAAACACAAATTCTGCGCTTTGATGTATCTGAGCTAAAAAAGAAACACTGACTTTTTGTATAACAGTTCAGGTTGTGCTCTGAACTAAAAAAGAAAAACGCCTAATGCTGCATCAGATTAAATAATTTCTGTAGTGGCAATTAGAAGACGACACGTTCCTTAGTGTCGGGTAAATCCCTATTTGCAGTGGAATTTTCCTGCAATTTCCACAATGATGATCGTTCCTTCACAAGCCCGGAAATTTTTTTTTGTTTTTTCATCGCAAGAAAAGGAATTTTTGTTTGCGTTTTCTTTTATTTATTACGCAAATGTTTTCTGCGGTTTCCTCCAAAAAGATCCAAAGTAAACACAACACAAACTTTTCCTCCGTTTTTTATGTCCAAATTTATCTTCGATTTAATGTACCGGACATTTATTTCGCTGCCCATCTATGTGAAGTTAACAATTTAGCGTTTGAACAGGATACTGCTTTGCTAAACTGATTCGCTAAATTTCATCTTTGTAGACATTTTTGTATGGGAGATAACATTTAGCGCGAGTAGGATACTAGGCTTAAGAATGGAAAAGACTGTCAAAATGCCAGAGAGAGAAATTTACGAAAAAATTATGTCGTTTTCCATTGGGCAAAAAATCAATCTTTTTTTTGATGCGGATCACTTTTTGCAGATCTCGATATTTTTCCAGATTTACACATGCTGACACAAATACCATACGTCATTTTAAGAATTTTGTTTTAAGCCGAATGCGCAAAGTTTCGTGAAAAGCAAAATAAAGATTTAGGGTCGCCTAATTCCGAACACTCCCAGTAGTCGAACACTTTTTGTAAAAAGCTGTATATTTTTAAGACGCAAAATGCTATATTGTAGTATTACCTTTAATCGTTTTTGCAATATCAACTGGTACAATATTATTGTTTAAGTTTCAAAATTGTAGTTTAAATTGAGTCTTTAGGGAATGCGTTTGAGTGCGGGCTCAGTAGAAAAAAAACAACTGTTGCGATTGTCGGAGGAAAGTGCGTTTTTTTGTTTGAAAATTCAGGTAAATGTTTATTTTCAATGTTTGTTTCATTAGTTTATATCTATTTTATGTCTTTTTAGTAAAGTTCTTATCTGAAAACATAATACTTTTATTATTTTTTGACCGTTCGATCATAGGGAACCAAACTTCTGCGAGTTTCCTATTCGAACACCAGTGTGTTCAAGACTGAATTAACGTACAATTTTTATTTTTAATTGTTTGTGAATTCTATTTATTTATTTCCTTTTAAGTTGTTTTGTTACTGTTTTTTATGTTTTAAATAAAAACAAAAATTTGGATTTTTCTCATTTTCTTAATTGAAAATATACACGAGATCTAGCGTTCGAAGTAAGGAAACTTTATGTTCGGGTTTAGGAAGCTAGTGTTCGACTACTGGGGAATCTTGTTTTATTTTTCAGTTTTTATTTTTTTATAAAAAAACAATAACAATTACAAGGAAAAACTTAACTTTATTTTAAAATATTTGAGTTATGGCAGCTCATAATTTTTTCTTGGCATATTAAATTCAACGGTTCTCTCACTGTTAGTGATTATTTTACAATGAATCATTAAGTGTTCGACTACTGGAGACATGACCCTATACCTACATTAGTAGAAAATCCCGTCCATTCTAATGACGTTTCGATTGAAGAAAATATGTTCTATCAAATGAGCGAATCTAGAAGAGATGCTATTTCTATGTTTTCTTCAAGAACAAAGTGCATTTCCTTGGTACATTTCTAACATGACTGTACCCTGCGATATTTAATTTATTTAAAGAATAGCCCTGAGCTCCCCAACACACACTTGTCAAATCTCCAATTGCAATGCTTGTTGTTTTGTTAAAAAATATGATCCATAAATCAAATTTTACATACGAAGTGTGTACCAATTGCAAAAGTGCTTCAACGAATTGAATTCAAATCATCAACTCGGAACTTTGTTAGCAATTCTCTCGGATCTTCAATTAAAAAACGACATTAGAATCGAGTCGACTGTTATTCAATTCATTCGTTCAGAAAGCGTAAGTATGAATTTATTTGGCCCAATGTTAATTTTTCAGTCCAACAGAAAACAATATTAATATTGCTACATATTTCTAGGAGGAAATATAGATTTTGTTTTTCATCAGCCAAAAACTATGCTTTTAACTAAAAGAGTATGATTGTAGAGGCAGTTGGTATGCATTTCAAACACTGGCTATCTTTTTAGTTTCAACGTCAAAAAAACTTGTAGATTGACAAAGCCGATTTATAATGGCCAGAGTAGCGTGTTGTTCAAATATTGTTAAAAAGAGCACAATTCCCATGACCTTAACTTTTCGTCTTTTACCTAATACATTTGATAAACGTCATTTTTCAATTATTCTACAATGTTTTTCTTGTTTTTTGTACTTTGTTATAAACTTTTCAGTAACATTTTGAACAATCCTACAAAATCCGTTTTTTAGCTGTCACTTTGTTTTTCCTTCTTATTATTTGACATTGACGTTGTCGTGAACTACCCTATCGTGCGATAGCTGAAGTTCTGCTTATGAATTCAAGGACAACAAAATATGGCCTGCACTCGTTGATATAAATGTAGTGGGTGTAGGTGTTGGACTCCTATGACTTAACATTTGACGGTTTGTTAGCGGAATTCTATCTTAAAGTTGGTTAGATGTCTTGCCATCCTTGCTGATAGAAGATTCGAAAATAATTTAGCAGAAAGAGCGATTTTAATCAGAGCCTTACACTCGAATTCTTAAATAATCACAACTGCAATCCTGTCCTTTGCTGGCCATACCTTAAGTTTGAAATCAGCTAAAGAAATGCATTCTTATGTTTGTTGATGCAATATTCACAAATTAATCATCACTAAACAAAAAATTTGAAACAAAAGATCATTAACCACTCACATCCGACTGATTGTAAAAAGTTTCGCTTTACATAAATCTGGCTCTGGCGCTCCTGAGTAACTGCGATCAGTGTGTGGGATTTTTATTTAAACACTTGACTCACCTAAGATGTCTTGGCCACTTGCCAAAAGCCAGATGTGTGTCATTCACATTTGCGCATGAACTTGTGATGAATTTTTGGTTAAAAATGTATTATATGAAACTCGACTCGATACTTGCCAAATTTGGTAACAAAAGTATGACCTGCAAATAAATTAATTCTACTACGTCACTTTGTATTTCAAATTTATACGGCTGGCAAGGCGAGAACTGGTTTTTTAAATGTGCTTGGCCGGCTGGAAATCTGATATGCGTATCGCATTTCTTTATTTATCATTCCAAATTAGGAGTGAAAGATGCTACTTGTTTGGAATTATGCAGATAGATGTCATTTGGAAATAATTATTAAAGACTTTCCGGGCAAAATCGGGTAGGTGCATGGAAGCCGACTGTGTAGTTTGGATAGTCTTTGATAATTATATTCGGATGTATGAAGGTTCGTATGGTGTGCTTCTTTTGATGGTTGATATTCAGATATGTCATTTTCACAGTCTGACGTTTTTGTGGTACATTCGATGCAAGGTCAAGGAAGTGGGGCTCATTAGTGAACAAAATTTGACAGTCTGAAGGTAAATCGACTTCCAACTATTCAAGCACAAAAATCACTACCCAAATGCTGATTGTGTAGCTTCAACTTTTACAGCAGTTGAGCATATTCAAAAATCTGGTCGCCTTAACCCGACTAGATTTGTCTGGACTAGATATACTCGTACCCTAAGACAAAAACTATATTGGTCTTTTTTACACGCTTTTACGCCATCTACATAATCGAAATGTCAACTGAGTACTCAGTCACGAAGTTCTTAGGTCTGTTCCCATATTTTTAATTTCTACGACTTTTTACGAATTTTTACTCAATGCCGTTCCTTAACTCGTAAAATTCTTAAAAGCAAGATGGGAAATATCTTTCTCCACTGAGAATCTTACGAGTTTTTACCCAACAAATTTCTTGGTGTAAGGATTGGAAAAACTGTCAGTCGTGAAAATGTTTTAATTTACTAATGGTAACAACAAAATGGCGGCAAAATAAAATTGAATTTTCTCCTCAAGATTCTGTTCGACAGTGGCGACGAAATTCTTCCTCGCTGTAAGAAGGGACAATCTCCTCCAGGTAGTTTTTAATGCATTGTCGCTCTTTTCCTCTTCTCGAGTGCTTGTTGTTCAATCAGTAAGAACTCGTCCACATACTCGGGTTGATCAAAAAGAAATTCAATGATTTACGAATCACTTTCATCGGTAGGTGGATCTTTCTCTGAGAGAGAATTTATCCCACCACAACCATTTTGACAGATTCTTTCATTCTTACTACAAAAGTAAAGGAACGAACCTGTTGGCGTTTTCGAAAAGTAAGTAAGATCAAAAGATCAAATCCAGAAGTGCTCTTTCTATGCTTTCTATGTTTCATTGAAGAAAAAAGTGCACTTCCAGGTCAATTCTTAACACGACAGAAGTGTCGGAGATATTTTTAAAGAATTGCCCTGAACTCATCAACAGATACTAGCAAAATGTCAGATTGAAATGTTTGTTGTGTTGTTGGAAACACGTGTGAATGTAAACTTTAATTGAAACAAAATTGATTTGGCCTATTAAAATATTGATGTTTACTGTAGAAAAAAAAAGAAAAAAGTAGCAACAGGAAACCAAATCTCACATAAATGTTGTCTACCACTATTGCAAAAGTATTCCAACGAATTTCATTCAAAATAGAGCAATCTTCGGATCTTCAATAAAAAACGCCATAAATTTCTCGGCTACCCCTCTATAAACGTCAGCTGTCGCAATCAGTCGGATTTGACAGCACAGAGGAGCAAAATTGAATCTCGCCACCAGATGGAAACACAACTTGAATAGAAGGGGGAATCGCATTGGACAGCCAATATAAACTTCTATAAATTTTCTTTCTTCTACAAATTTTTCTATAAATACTTCTATACACTTTTTAACATTTTACCAGTCTTCGAAAAAACGGCAGTGGCAGCGGAAGCAAACTACAAATTTGAAACAAACAAGCAAAGCCAAGCCAACATAAAATGTACAAATTTTAGGCTGATTTAACATTTTTAAAGATCACACGTTTTCAATTTTATTTCGATTTATTTACGACATTAACAGAACACAAACCATGTCATTTTAGCCGTGTAAAGTCGAGAGTAAAAAGACTCATAGGCTCCTTCCTTTCATCAGCTAGATCGGTTCGCTTATGGCATTTGCCAAAAAAGCTACACTTGCTGGCATTGTCATTCGCTCCTCAAGAACTATCAGCCTTATTCGTTGTAACTACCTTAATTCTTCACGATTATTTCTCATTCATACTATCAGACTTTGGAACTCTTAACACTCTCAAATTAAAAATATTTCAAATCCCTCTAATTTTAAAAGCGCAATCCCACAACTTTTTTCCAACCCATTCCACGAAATCTGAACCTTCATTATCACCTCCCTTTCTAAGCTCAACCTCTCCCTCTATATTTCACCTCTTAGATTACGATTCATATTGTTAATTAGATTTAAGAATCTTTAATTTTCCCAAAGTAATTAAATAAGACCAATTAATTGAAATAAATGAAATGAAATGAAAAAACAAAAATGTCCCCTAGAATGGAGGGATGCACAATGCACAATGCACACGCACAAGCAGATCGCATTCGAAACAGATATATAAATATGTGTGGAGTTCGTTGTTAATTTCATTGGCAATTCAGTCACATTCTCTTTGGTGGCTGTCCACTACACCTGATTTTAAATATCTCTGATGATGTCTCTTTCATACATTTGTCATTGTGGAACCGACTTGCAACCACCAATGACCACGAAGTGTGACTAATATCCCAAAGCTAGCAGTACCCACTTTCTTCGGTTTAAAATCGATTATTTCCAATTTGAAAATGTTCCAATATTACTAGAGAGATTGATTGATGGATATAAATAATGAGCAGAGCAGTGTAAAGTGGGCAGCACATTCTATGCACACATTGTGCATGCACATGCAGTTGTTGTGTGCTCCGTATGTAAAGCTTTCTTTTCAAATAAATTCAAAGGAACAACAGACACCTGAGTGACAGCCATCTCCAACTGAGTGCCTTTTCTACTAAGCTCAACTCAATTTAATGTGGCGCTGATTCCAAAAGTGTTATACGATTTTCCATGATTCACTCAACGCTAATAGTGCCCCCACGCCGCACAATCACACTAACAGTCCAGTCGCTCGCACAATTCCTCTTCCCTTGGCCAGCAGCAGCGATTTAAATTGGAATCAACCACTTTACCCACTCGATGGCGTGGGCATTCAACCGTACGTTGGGTGGAACCACACCGACCGATGGTTGATCGTGTGGGGAGCTTCCGATTCGGCGCGACGACGTTCTTCATCCGCGATGATCATCACTTGTTACTTCCAGAGCTCAGTTTCAATCTTGGGTCGGTGCATTGCAGATCGTACGGAAAATAACGGTCGTCGGAGTTTAAATTGTCTTAATCCGATTTTAATTAACTCATTTATTTTAGTTTAATTAATTTTATTTAAATTAATTTCATGCAATTCTCTGTGGATAATTAAATTTAGTTGAATGTTGTGAAATTTGTAATCCAGTGCAGTTACTTTGTGCAAAACTAAAAAAAAATGATGTCATTGCATCAATTTCAAAAGAGGGAATAACGCATTTCCAACAAGTGTTTTTATTGTGTGTTGTATACAAAAAGGTGAACAAAAACGAACCGTCTTATTCCGATTTTGAAAATTACTGTGGGCGGCGTTTGTAGTTTGTATCTGTCTGCTGGTGGTGGTGTATTTAGTAATTGCCCACACGATTTTAAAACGACTTCCAAATCGGGGATGTCCATATATGTGAGATACGCTGTCAGATTGAATAATTATTTTGCAGCACTTTTTTGAAACTATTGGAGTTGCACGGATTAAGCCACTCATACGAGTACACATAACAATACAACATAGAATTGGTAAGTAAGGGGTGACAGTTTATTTGAAATGGCACAGCAATTAGCGTGAATTTTTGCGAACGTCTGCGTCTTTAAATGTTGGATGTCATAACTCTGACTGTTGAGTGCAATAGTAAAGGGTGATTTTTTAGCTGGTTTGGTTTTGGCAACACTGGTTTTGACAGCTGACGTGTGTTTAGTACCTTGTGTCACTGTCAAACAGCTTCAGTTTGGTTTGCAATTTAACCATGGATCGTCTTACAAATGAACAACGCTTGCAAATTATTGAATTTTACTATCAAAATTCGTGCTCGGTTCGAAATGTTCATCGCGCGCTGCTTCCATTTTATGATCGGCATTCTCGACCTTCTGAGCAGTCTATTCGGAAGATTGTGACCAAATTTCGCACCAAATTTACTTTGTTGGACATTAAACCACCAACACGTTTACGTACTGTGCGTAGTGAAGAAAATATTGCGGCCGTATCAGCTAGTGTGACAGAAGACCGCGAAATGTCGATTCGGCGCCGTTCCCAGCAGTTAGGCCTTTGTTACAGCACTACGTGGAAAATTTTGCGGAAGGATTTGGGCGTAAAGCCTTTTAAGATACAGCTGGTGCAAGAACTAAAGCCAGCCGACCTACCACAACGCCGAATTTTTGGTGAATGGGCTCTTGGAAAGCTGGCCGAGGATCCGCTTTTTTATCGAAAAATTGTGTTCAGCGATGAGGCTCATTTTTGGTTGAATGGGTACGTAAATAAGCAAAATTGCCGCATTTGGAGTGAAGATCAGCCAGAAGCATTGCAACAGCTACCAATGCATCCCGAAAAAGCCACTGTTTGGTGCGGTTTATGGGCCGGCGGCATTATTGGGCCATATTTCTTCAAAGATGATGCGAATCGCAGCGTTACTGTCAATGGTGAACGCTACCGAGCGATGATAACAAACTTTTTTTTGCCCGAAATGGAAGTTCTTGACTTGCATGATATGTGGTTTCAACAAGACGGTGCCACATGCCACACAGCACGCGAAACAATGGCGCAATTGCGAGGCGAGTTTGGTGAACAGTTAATTTCACGTTTCGGGCCGGTCAATTGGCCGCCTAGATCGTGCGATTTGACACCATTAGATTATTTTTTGTGGGGGTATGCCAAGGCTAATGTGTATAGGGACAAGCCCGCTTCGATTGACGCACTGGAAGCCAACATCCATGCATTCATTCGTGAGATACCGGCCGATACGTGTGAAAGAGTATGCCAAAATTGGACTCAGCGGATGGGCTACCTGAGACGCAGCCGCGGTCAACATTTGCATGAAATTATCTTTAAACATTAAATTGCAAGGTTCAAACTATCGATTCAAATAAATATTTCATTCATTTTTTCGAATTTTTTGTGTTTTTTTTTTAAAAAAAGTTCTAAACCTCTTAAAAAATCACCCTTTATATACGATGAGTGTTATTTTGTGTTTAAAGTTAGCACGATGTCAGTCTAAAAAACAAATTTGAGATGGTAAAAAATAGGTTTCTTTTTCTTCTTGTTTTCAAGTTTCCCATTAGTGTCTATAAATTTCTGTCCTTAGTGTCAGAGTATCAAACTTAACACATATTTTTACATTTTCAACATTAAATATTTAGTAAAAATCATTTACTCCACATAGTTTTTGAAATTCTTTAAGAATTTCAAGACGGAGAAAAATAAAGTCCAAAGTTTGTGCGATCTATATTTCAGACAGATTTTTTCTTGGCCGCCATTTTTTAGTTTGACTGTCAGTTCTCAATTTATATTTGCCGGTGGGGGAAAATGATCTTGGGAGCAAGGAGATGTTTTTTTCAACTTGGTTTTCTTTATAAATAGACAGAATAACCGTGTGAAAGTCCAAAATTTGTTTTATCGCTTTGCTGCGGCATTCGAAATTTGACGAAACAAACATTTGGGGAGCAATTTTTTTTATATACCTATAAACTACGTTTCGAAGATTTTATTTGGGAACTAACTTGCGGGTGATTCACGGGAGTTACACTGAATCAGTGTAAAATACACAGTGAATCACAGCGACAGAACACAGAAATGTATAAATATTTTTTATCGATAAAAAAATTAGGTATTTTAATTAAATAATAAACTACCCTCTATAGTGCGAACAATAGACCAAAAGTTCGCAGTACAACCTACCCTGCCAAACATAAATTGAAAAATGACGTTAAAAACAAACTGACAGTCAAAACAAAATCTGTCTGAAACGTATAAAACTTTTGTTGACGTAGATGAGTTACGAGTTCCTCTGCAATTTTTGAAAACCGGTGACTGGTGCTTATATTCAAAAACGATTCGAAATCGAAAAATAGACTTAATGTTATGTAAATAACTATTTAAAAAACGTTAGCAAAATATACCTCGAAATATATCTACCTCTTGGATAGCCGTACAGCTCGGAAAAAGTTTTATTGTGGACAATAATACCACAAGTGCATTTTTATTAATAAAACTTTTTCCGGGCGATACGGCTATCCAATTTCAGTTGCACGAATTGAATAATTTTCGGACACCGATTTTAATGCATGTCAACTGGAGGAAGTCACTGTAAAGAAAGATTTGAAAGACCAAGATGTGTATATTTTTTTTTTTTTTTTTTTTTAACTCAAAACTACCTGTTCATGGAAGGCTTGAATTTGGCACAAATGGAAACTGCCGACAATTTGCTACCATATCCAGATGGCTGAGCTATTGAGGGCTCAGAGATAAAGCTTATACATTTTTGTGTTTGAAAATTTAAGAGTCCATCGTTTGCAAAAAATAACTCAGTAATCATATTCATTTTGCTTCTAGCATATCTTACAAAATTCAGTTAAAACCATTTCGCATTGAATACATCTATTTAGGGCGCTAGAACTGCTGGCTTTAAACTTCGATTCGACTATGTTCAGATATACACAACTAAAACATGACATGTACTTCGATGGCCCCGTGCAAGAACATACTAAGTGCATCAAGGTTTTTTTTTTCAGGAAAAGCGTTTGAAGTTTTTTGAATAAAATATGACTGATCGCTTTTAGGTGTTATCCTAACTGCTATTTTAGCTCTGTTTTCAAAGTTTTTGGTTATTTGCATGAAAAAAAAAAATAAATAAAGGCACGATATGGGGATTCTGAAGGTACACATAACTCAAAACTATACTAAGTGCACTTAGGTTTTTTTTTGCACGGGGCCATCGACTTATTCTAAATATTCGCATTTTGTTCTTTCGCGTTAATTTACGCGTCTCGCTACGTTTCGATGAACTTTCATTCAAAATATATATTTTATTAACAAAACACTCTTTGATTTTCTAAAGTCTTTTTCACAAAATTAAGTGAAAATGACGACGATCATCTTTTTACTTGGTATAAGCACTAAAAACAAATCATCAAAAGTCGTTTACTCATATTTCAGCTTACGAAAGAACTGAAAGGTGTCCGTTTGAGATTGTGTAAAATTTCAGTTATTTGAATTTTTCGAAATTTGTTTTCTTGGATTATTGTTAAAGATATATTTTTTTTTAAGCTGTAGTAAGATGCCGCAGTTTCTCTATCATTTCCTTTTTTTCTACGCTGAGTGTTTTTTTTTTAAATTTGTATGTACTTCCGACTCGCTGAAGCGGTATAATCCACATCGACCTGAAAGATCTATGGGAGTCAGAACTTAAGTTAGGTTAGTGGAGCTTCTACTTTCTAAATGTAGCTGTGGATATTTACAGCAGAGGATTTAATTAATTCTTTTTTACTCATTACTTCACTGAAGAATGATTTCCTCCTAATTCCGGAAAGGGCCGGAAGCTCACTTATGGTTTACGCAGCTGTTTCGTCTTCTTTAAGAGTCAAGGCACAGTCGACATTCCGATGAGTCGACCAAATGCATTAAGGTGACCTGTTTGGTAGACTACTATTGATTTTTGATGTCGTGGTATCTTTTTCACATCGTTTTCGAAAGGCTGATAAGCTTCCTTAACCTGTCCGAGACCAGGGATGTTCCCTCAATATCAGATGCCTTGTTGTGTCCACCTTTATAAAGCCGAATTTATATAGCTGATTCGGAGATTGCAAAGAAAGGTTCAAAAAGGAGTTTCCGAGTATGGTCACAAGTTTTTCATATCCTTTAATGCACTTATGGTCGGGAACCGCGCAGATCATGTAAAGTATGGGATGTTCTGAAAGCCGTTCCATGAGTTCAGAAGTTCTGAATGCTCGCTAATATTTAACTCTTTCGTTTGTGTCAAATTTGTTGATCTGTGTATTATTACTTTCCTGATATAGATGTGGAGTGGTGTTTGACCTATTAAGGCTTCTATAGCCTCTTTGACAGGCCCACATGGCTCAGGAAATGAAAAACCGACCCGCCACGTTTTACGTATACCTTGTTGATTGCGGTACACCGAGTGCCAATGAAAAACGTACATAATCGATGTTTGTTCAGCAGTTTTCAAAATGCAAGGGGAGAGTCATCGTCTGGAAGATATGGCTTTTGAGATTGTTACTTCTGTTTTCAGTCATTTTCTGAATCGCTTTTTTCAATTGTCGGTAGATGTCGCATGTCAGTATGGCCGCTGCTCTCAAATTCGTATACTTAGCACGGAAGTACAACTGCAGTTTAAGAGGTCAATCGTTGCGACGGCAGTCGTCTGAAAAATTGCATGATTTTTTCAGTAGGTAGGTGCCTCGTTTCCAAACAGTGGGCACAACAATAAAGTGTTTCTAGGTGCCTACGAGTACTTAAGCAAATACAAATATTTTTTATAATTATTACCGTCACACATCGCTGTTTGTATACACAAACACAACTACAGCTCATCCTCAAATAGCACAAAGGAGGCCACTGTATCACCCCCTTGCATTGGCTTTGGTCGGGTTTCATAAGTAAACAGTATCACGGAACTACAACGTTGATCATAAAATTTAACAAAAAGTGTTTGTTACTCGGCCGGACGCACACCTAGAGGCAAAACTTGCCTATTGCACAGTTCATTTAAAAAAGAAAAATGCTGATCACAAGTAAACAAATTCTTTACGATCTAAACAAAAAGACTCGCCCCACACAGCAGTCCAATCCGGTGGCAAGAGTGTTTTGCCTTTTGCAGTGTCTGCAGTAGACCCATATTCGCATTAATATCTCTCCATAAAATTTTGACACTAGCCAAGATAAATAAATAAAGTGCCCGGCAACTGTTTGTTTACGATATCAACGATCAGTGATCAGCCGAAAGCCATGCAGAAGTTTGTTCTTAAACAAAGAAGCTAATAGAACGATATTTTGTTAATTAAATTGTTTCCTCCGGAATTGGGGTGAGTGGGAGGGAGACTCTTTGTATATTGCGCGTCCCCTCTTAACGGAACCTTCATCGCAGTAGCTTTCGTAAACATTTGGCAAGTTAATTGTATACAGCAGTGCAATGAGTTCATTTGCTTAACAATGGAGGAGTCTTTGCTTTCCAAGGAAATGAGTTCTTTTTTTTTTGTATATTTGGAAGTGACTCGTAGGTTGTGTGCAGTTTTTTTTTAAATTTAACAGAATTAAACAACATGAACAGTGGGGGTTATGTTGAACAACGTCGGAACTTGACGACTCCCTTTTTGAATGCCAAAAAAGCAAGTGTAATTGTTTTTGTGGAAAATATCTGTCTCAAGGTATAGCCAGAAGTGAGGATTATTGAGGAGCCCAAAAGACTGGGATTTACTAATAATAAACTTTAACCTTCAAACAAAATATTTTGTAGGTCACAATGGGTGCCATTGTGAGCCTGGACACTAATAATGATTATTAGTATCGCGCTGGGGTCGCTTGGGTCAAGTCTCGGCTTTAAATTGTAAAAAGCTCACAACTCCAAAATTTGTGTAATAAAATAAGCTATTTAAAATTAACTGAATTTTAAAGTCAAAACTGTGTAAACAGCGGGAACGCTGGGGCTTTTTGTTTACCTACATAGTTTGTCAGTATTGTGACAGAACTCGTCTTTTTTTTGGCATATATAGACTACGTAAAAATTAATCGATGAGTAGCCGAAAATCTTGTCAAGAAAATACCTATGAATACCCAGTTGTACCTCAGCAAAACTTTTCCATTAGATGTTGCTAATAGTCTGGCGTTAGCCATGGCCTCAAACTATTTACAAGCCCATTCAGCCATCTAAGGTCTTTCTCTGTTTCGACACAGACTTTGTACTTTAAGCTGTCAGACCTCATCAACGTTTCTGTAAGGCCCGTAAAGTTCGCCGCTGAATTCCCTTTTCCACATTCAATAGATACAAACTGGAAATATTGTGACCAAAGAATCCTTTTTATTTAAAATATTCCAAGAGATTTTCATATACGCTTTCGACAAAGTCCGCGTTCCTTACCTCGAACATCAGTTATGCTTAAGGTTTTGTGCAATACCTAATTTGTTGCTTGAGGGTCTGCTTTGACGCTGAGAGTATATAATTTGTATTGTCTTCGTTAACAGCCAAACCCATCTTCGCCACCGTTCTAAAACTTGCAAACGCGTCACTGACAGCCGGCTGATGCGTTCTTCCGATAATATCCATATCATAAGCACGTATGTGGTTGGAGGGACTTTTTGACAACTGTACCCTTTATGCTGACTTGTAGGTTTTATGAGTGTTGTAAAAGGAGTTGCGACACCTTGTCTTACACCTTTTACAACATCAAAGTGTTCGGCGGTGTTCTTTCAGACGTTGACGCTGTAGCGAAGTTTCTCTTTTGTCATCTTGACATTTGTGACGAACATGTTAGGCAGATATGTCCAAATTTGACACTACTGTGCATAATTTTTGTCCGTTAAACGCTTTCTTAGGTGACTTTGAGGTGATTTGCGTATAGATATCTTCATTTTTGTTGATCAGGTGAACGGAAATTCTGACTATCATCATCCGTTTTACGGATCACTTTCAGCATACCTGACCTCGGTTTGTTGGCTGTCTCAGCCCTTTTAGTGTCAGCAGAAGTGTTCTTTCTAAATTCTCAGCACCGACTATGAATCTACTGCCGTATTTCCGAGCTCATCTCTGAAGACTTTTATTTGGGCTTTGTTACTTTGGGAGGATCGTTTTAACTTTCGAAAAGTGCCTCTGCAGTAGCATCCCTCTGTAGATTTGATTCTAGGAAGTTGCCGCTAGTCAAGGGCAGGTTGTATATTAATTCGTCGGATCTCAAATACCTATATATAGAAGTTTGTTAAAAAAATACGGGCTCAATCAAGCGACACGGAGTGTATTTCAACTGTGCTGCATACCAGAGCAAAATGCTACCTATTCATTTCGCTTTCATGTACTATAGATCCTGCTGCAGCCCAAATTGTTTAAAAACTAAAATAGAAACACATTTTCTGTGTAGGACGTAAAATCGGAATCAAAGGAAACCCAAACCCAAGCGGTGATTTCGCAAACTTACCTAGAAACCGGAGAGTCATCGTACATTCGTTTGGTGGAACACACCAGGCCTTGCCGTAGTAGAATCTCTTTATATGAAAACAAAATGCAAAGGAAACGAACAAGATCCATGTAGGCAGGTAAGCGGATAGACCGGTTACCGATTACAGCGCAAGTTCGCGCGCCAGAGGAAATTGCAGTCTTGCTTTTATCTATTTCCATCGTTTTAACGGATGTGTTCAGATAAAATTGGCCGTGCGATTTTCTCTTTTTTACACGCTCAATGGTAAGCAACGAAGGAAAATAAAAAGAGAAAATTGAAAAGGAATTCTTATAGGTATTCATTTCATATGCCGCCAGCCTAGCTGAGGTTTAAGGCACCTCTCTCGGTTTCAATCGACGCAAATCCAGTTCGAACCATTGGGTATGCGGTATGCCCCTTTACTGGTTTTGTAATGCAAATGTAACGTTGCACATGTTTTAGTAGATAAAAGGAACAAAACCACATAAAAGTCACAGAGCAGAACGATAAACAGACTTTTTTGTTTTTTGTGTGAATTTAATTGGTGGCGATCGTATCAAAACGGAAGAGCGAATCGGATACGTTCAAAATTTGAAACGTGATGCGTGAATGTGATGAGAATTTTTCTCAGCGAAATATGATAAATTGTCATGTAGTTTAGCCGTGACTGGATTTGAATTAAATTAAATGTACGTGCTGTGCGGTGTTTTAGAATGAGAGACACATTAATGCGTCTTGTTGTCCTGATTCCAAGTAATAAGGTTGGGCTGATGAAATACAGTTTCTTAGTGCTTTTGGCGATTGAGAAAGATGGACAAAAAGGTCGAGAGCAACTGATGAGAGTTCGCTTTAAAAGTTAACTTCCACATAAGCATGCGTATGTGGTCACGCCCACACAATGAAATCCCGAAATCGGAAGGGAATACACCACCTACCAGTGCTAACTGTCGAACTTATTTCCCTGCAAATATCTACATGGATCTTGACGAAATTATGGCTGAATTCATGAGAAATATCCCCAATTGTGGGAAGAATGCAACCACCTTTAAACAAGACTTCAATTGTTGGAGCTAATTGCCAAAGAGCCTGCAACTTGCGATAGATGAAAGGCACAATTCTCAGATTTTATCCAAATTTGACGTTTAATCAGTCAATGGCCACATTACAAAATTTAGTTATCTTTAGTCCACTGGATTGGTCTGTCAACTGTCAACTTAGTACTCAGTCATGAATTTCTTGACTAGATTCGTCGGCTACCCCTCCATAAACGTCAACTGAAACAGCTGCTCTCATGACCGATTTCCCCCAATCAAAACCGAGATACATCTAGTGAGAGAGCTGTCAGACTTACTAAACTAGATACTTGAACGTCCCCAATCTGTCATGCAGAGGGCGAAACTTCTTGCCGGAGCTAAGTTTTCAGTTTTTAATGTGTCGCTTATAAAAAGCTTGTGAAAACACACTTAGACTTTGGTTATTATAAACTTGTTCACATAATAAGAACAACTCGGATATAGGAAACAAATATTTAGCTTTAGAGGTTTCTTATATTCGTCGTGGATTGTACCAAAATCTGTTAATGTAAATATGGTAATGCTATTCTATGGATTTGGAAATTGAAAATCTAATTTTAATCACCTTAAAATGGCGATCCAGTTTGAGCATCATCATCATCATCATCTGTCAAATTAATTCTCGCTGGAATTATGTTGGCAGCTCGAAAAAATGGCCGCATTCCATTGATCACTAGATATATCATCAAAATGTCAGAATTGATTAACATCAAATAGTTAACTTAAAATTTTTTTACGAATGCAAATTCATCTTACTGTGTATACGAGAAAGTTAAAAAATTATATTTTATTATCAACGCCGGAGCTCTAGCACAAATAGAGAAATTTGTGAACTTAACTCAAAATTACGTACTAGATGGAGAAAAAGGGATAGAAAAATTGATAATAAATAATTTAAAAGTCAACAGAGTTGGAATGTTAAACCAAAGTTCTTCCTTATAATTCGGGATAAAGTTTTATATATATTTTTTCATAGGAAAATACCTATTCTGCAGTTTTTTTTACTCCAAAAATATGTGTTAATAAAACCAAACCCCATTTTCGTTCCGCTGGCGCTAGAACTCCATAGAACGCGGCCACCAATCCTCTATTAAAAACAAACCCATTTTGAATACCAATTATACTTTTCATGCGTTCATTGGTACTGCCTTGACTGCACTGACTATTCCCATTATTGACAGGCCCACTTTTCGACGGCGATGTTTGAGCAATAGCTGAAAATAACTTTAGAAAACAGAAAAGAAACCGCAACAGCAAAAAAATATAAATAATAAGTAGACAATGCACTTTCTAAAAATTCATTCATAAAATGGAATGGAATTTTGAAAACGTTCTAATCAATCAAAATTGAGTAGGTATTAATTAAAAAAAAGTTGTCTATTGCGTATTTAGTCCGACAGACGTAATAAGCACGTTTGGATTTCTAGTTTAGTAAGTTTGACAAGAGTCCGAAAGAAATTGTATCTTCATTGGTTGATCTAAAATCTAGATTGATATTAGGTAGGTGCCATCAATTTTTCAATTAAAATTGCCAGAGGGATAGCCGATCAATCTAGCCAGACAAATTCTGCCTGACAACTTGACATTTGGAATTTCATATATAGGCGCTGTTCCAAGTTCTTCTTGCCAACTTAATTACTAAAAATTTGTTAGTATTTGACAGTAAAAACAGGGGAAAATTGCTCTAACCTACAACGCTACGGATTTGTCCATCTTTTCGTTAGCAACCGTATTTATATTTGACCGCCCTAATAAATGGGCGCCATAGCGCTCCCACAATGAAAAACGTTTATACGTACACATAAAGATTGACATTAGTAAAAACAACGTGCTCTGAACAACTAAATAAACATTTACTCCCGTTTACTTTTACGCAGTAGTTGTAAGTATACCGCGTAATAGTTATCACAAATTTTTGTATGCTATCTGACGTCTAGTTAGCTAACTTACTTGTGCACATTATGTTTATTTATACTGTTCTTTCAACTAATATTGAACAAACTGAAACGGTACCCTAGTTGCCAATTCAGTTTGACATCTGGTGGACAAGTCAATTTACTCGCGTTCGTGTACCTAGCTCAGGCAAATCTAGTTGACGTTCAACATAAATAATGTAGGTACTATCCAATTTGTCAGAGTTTTATTGGACCGAATTGAGCCCGTGTGAATTACCTTTTTAGCTGACATATAGGAGGGGCTAGCGACAAATCTGGACGACTTCCAAAAGTAATTTTCAAATAAAATCAACTATTGACTTCCACGAAACACGGACAATATTGTGAGAACGGTTGTTTTTAGTTTCGCTGTAAGTGTTATTTTGGAATAGAATAGAATAATATCGTCAGATTGAAATTGTGAGCTGAAAAAAATGTCAACCATTTTATACTTGAATTATTCAATAACCACCCAGAGATGCATGAGTATCCACTTACCTCAACTCTATAGAAAAAGAAATTGTACCAGATGTGCGAGATGAACAAGTCGGATGACAATGCATCATTCACTTCATCTTTTTCTGAATCATCATCGAGGTGTGGTCTAGCAGAATTACACAGATAATTTTCCTAATAACTCTTCAACAAATAAACGAAGGAAAAAAGTCTTAATGACGTTTGATTAATAACGTTATACGCGTATCAAATTGGCTTTCGATTTGTTATTTATTAAGTAGGGAAAAACGAAATTGAAAAAGCGAAGAATCATCCGTTTTGATTGGGTGTTGATTGCGATGGATTTGTAAACATGTCTCCCTCTCTCAAGTCGTATAACACACAGAGTCAGACACAGCATACAGATAGAATTCGAAAGATTTTGATGAAATCACTCTACCAGTTCCCAGGCTAGAAACTTTTGTGACGTTTCATGCAACAATGAGTCCGACAAGTATAAACACAAAGCTCAGACAGAGTTACTTATTCAACAAGCAAAACGTCACAACCAAAACTTTACCGGATGTGAGTAGTGCGGCTTGTTTTGTACATACTGCTGCCTTCGGATATGGTAGTGGACAGTAATAATGGAGAGATGACAATAATTATTCAACTCGTTTGCCGGCCGCAATCTCAATTAGGTTGACTGGATGGGATTCTAAAATGGAAACAAGAATGATGTACATTCGAGTAACTTGTGAGAATGGCGAGTCGAATGCGCCACGTTTAGTTTGAACATTAAATTGTTTTGTCTGTTCTTTTGTGTGGAGACAGATTAGTTGTGTTGTTACTGACTTAGGCTGGCAGTGCATTCACATTCTCGAATTGTTGGCAACTGCAGTTTATTTATTTTACAAAAATCGATTTTTGACACTCATAAAAAGGGCAATAAATATGAGCTCATATGCCGTTTACTTGGAAGACATTTTAAATGACAGGGTCGAAGATTTTATGTTTGACGCATGATTTTTGTTCGAAATTTGTGTGAAATCCCATGATTGATTAGCGCTGGTCTGTGATATTTTAAAAGTGATTTGATGAAGATTGATTTACTTTTAATAGTTAGTCGGAGGTAGGCAGACAGGTTTCCTTAACAACCTTTTAACAAATTAAAGCTTAGTAAAGGAACACCAGGCCGTCGGATTGAAATTGCCAATAAATTGTGTACGTACGCTTAGGGCCATATTATTTAGTCCGGGTGTAAACCAGGTTTATAAGAATTGTACACCCATCTTTTTTTTCCCATATTTACTTGAAAACATGCATTAAGCCCGCTGGATTAAAGATGCATTGAAACGTGGATTTAAAACAGTTTTAACCGATTTAAACCCGTTTTGAGCGTACGTAATGTCAAATTTCAAATTTCACAAATGACATTTGGTTTTTGGTGCTTTGGAAATTGATAGAATTTGTTGTGTCACCACCTCCTGTTCCATCAGTTTTTCGATTAATTCATTTTTAGACGACGAAGACATAAAAATTAAATATTACTTGATTTTTTTATATTATCATTTCACTTTCGCTTCTTTCCTTCGAGCTAAGACAAGTCAAAGTAATATAAAAAAATCAAGTAATAAGAATCTAAACAAATGCATTTAATTTTTATTAATTTTTATATATCAATATTATGCATTTGAGTTAAGTTTAAATCAATTCGGAATAAACGCCAACAAGGTTAAACAAAAAGAGGTTATGTTCGGGTTTAACGACTGAATGTTATGGAACTGGGCTTAATTTTTGGCTTGAGCCCCCTTTAATCCGGGTTAAGCCGTAACTATGAGAAAGGTTCTATTTAATGTCAACGTTTTGAATTCTATCGATCTTCAAAAAAAGGAAGTCTCAAAACATAAAAATGGATGGTATTTTTGCATTTTTTCTTAAGCTGTATATCGACTTTTTGCTCAGCTATATTTTTAAGATTGCTTTTCTAAATCATGCGATCTAAATACGATGCGATTTGAGTTAATAATATTCGGATTTTGGCCAAAATGAATATTTCAGTTTAAAGTAGTGCCTAGCACAGAAAATTATTTGCTCTCTTTTTATTAGAAACCTGGGTCATATTTCTAGTTTTGTCTTTTAAACTAAAGGAACTACAAGTCACGATCGAAACGGAACGAAACAGAACGACGTAGGTTTAATTACTACAAATAATGGAAACTAATACAAAATGTAAGACGGGACCTTCTTTAGGCAGTGATGGATAAGAAAATATTTAATCAATTTAAGCGGCAAATTGCAACGGCTGGATGTAGAAGATTTCCGAGGCCATTTATACTCTCGAATGCTTGTTAAAAATGCACAACAGATGGCGCAGCCTGAAGGTGTATAACGCCTTTTGCTGGTCATCAGAGATGCCTTGCTTAGAAGATATAGTCCCCCTAAGTAGCCCCTACACAAAATTGGGGTCATGGGCACACACAAATTTTAATGACAAGCAATGTTGCCGCAGTTTTTTTTTAAAGTGTAACAAATTTTATCAAAAAGTGTAACAAATGGAAAAAAAAAATGTTACAAACAATAAAATAATAAAAACATCGTTTTTCAACTCAAAAAAAATCTTTATTACGAACTCTTTATCACATTTCGAAGTAGCTTTCAATTTCTATTTCAAAAACTTTATTTACCACGAGATGTAGAACATTGTCAACGGCGACGCGGCGAGACAGAAAAATATTGTTGTATTTTCTCGTTCCCTCCCATTCCAATTCGCAGTTTGACGTTTTGCACAACTTGTGCTCTGTGTAAACAAACCAATGCATTGACAGAAATTGGTAGAAGTTTGTTCGAAAGAAAAAAGTGCTGCCAGTTCAACTTTCAATATTTTTTAACGAGAAAAACAAAAAAAGATTTTAATGGGAAAAAGTGTAACAAATGTAACATTGTAACAAAATTGTAAAATAATTAAAAAGTGTAACACTTTTGTTACACTTGTATCATTGTGGCAACGCTGATGACAAGTTATCGACATTTATCATTTTTGGAGAGGGTGGTTAACTTCATCTTTAGTAATATCATTTACAGATGTCCCACTCTTCTATTGAGGAACCCAACATTCTACTCAAAAACCAAGTTATGTTACATTTCGATGAAATGTCATGAGTTTTGTTAGCAAAAAATATATATTTGCTTCTCTCTACATCGTTTTAGAGGTGATGAGTCATTTACAATTTACAATCTGTTTTCCGGTTAAATATGTGGGAAAGCATGTGTGCCATGACAAAGTTAACTAGCCGCACGCATACAATTGCACATAGTAACCTGAATTGTCAGTTTTTTTTTCTTTAATTACACCTCCCGTCATTAATAAAATTACCTCAAAACAACACAAAAGCAATTCACTTCAATTGTAGATCAAATCTTTAAAATATTTATGTCCAATTGGGCTGTATAAACAATATACATTCTTCATGAAAAATATGATAAATAAATCTGTAAAAGTGCTTCGGCTCATCCGCAGTCAGTGACTGATATTTCGTGCTCTGAATTTAAAGGTGCAAATGACTATGAGCGCGTGCAGTTTTGTGTTTTCATTATTTCCTTGACGATTCGCAGATACAACTGCCATTCCAAGAACACAACTCGTCAGAAAATAAGATAAATAAATATATCTACTCGCGTCTTCCAGTAGTCGACAGAGGAGTCATCGATTAATTAAAACGCAAACAAGAAGAATAAACTTTACGATCGAATGCAAGGATTTCCATACCAGCGGCAGTCGCTTTGCATATTTTCCACATCAATTCACAGCTACGAGTGAATTAATTAATGCTACGAGTATTTGCATTAGTTTTCAGATTTCCAGCCTGCAAGTAAACCAAGGCATTCCTCAAATTGTTTTATTCAACTTCAAGCAGATAGTACTAGTACCTATTTGAGCTCATACACAGATAGGGAATTAAGTCCGCCTGACAGTTTGCCGCGGTTACACCATTCACCGCGTGTAAGGTTCAACGTTCAACTTCAAATGTAAGTTGTTAGGACGCGAAAAAAAATGTATCAGACACGTTTTGCAGTCCATAAAAAATGGGGGCATATGATGAGTGCGCATAAATCATGCCCGAAAAATGTGTTGCTTGATAGGTCGGCGAGGTCAAGTGATGTTAAAATAATGTGCTACACGGCGTTCTGGTAAATTTATACGTCATCTCTCTCCCCCATGGCGCACGGCGAAACAATTAGCTTTTGAGAAAGTATTTCAGGCTTTTTTTTTTAATTCAATTTGCCTCCGCCAAGAGTAGATACGATTTATGATTAATAAACCTAATTCAACGTGTCAGGCAGGGGCTTGATTCGAGCTGCTTTAAGATGATGCAAAAATAGTCGGAGACGTCTCATGTGGATGTGCCTTTAAGTATTCCTTCCACGAATGGTTCATTGCATACCGCGTTTAAAAAATGCCTATAATCTGCGATAGATAAATGCATAATGCAGGTATTTATAGACTTGTTGTACAATTATTGCACTACGTGCAGTTGCTTGCAACTATCGAATGCAGTCGATAACGGGAAAGGAATAATCAATTTGTTGGATGGAATTTAGCCAGGCTAATACGTATCATGGCCAAGTACTGAAAAAGGGAATGTCGGTATTGCTTTTCGTTTTTGTTTTCTATTGAAAGGTAGCGGGGAAGCTCCAAATAGCCCTTAAGCATGCAATGAAATGCGTGAAATTTTCACCTACAAGTTTAAAGAAATTATTTTTAAGGTTGCAGATTTTTTTACTGAAAACCTTGCATGGGTTACCAACGAGTAGGACTGCGAATATGCAATATTAAGGGTCAGCCTGGCAACAATTCGCTTTCCAGCAACCAAACTAGACCCTTCTCAGGAATTCTTCTTTCCCATAGTGTCAGCCCGCCATACTAATAATCACTTTTAGTGTCCAGGCAAAATATTTCGAACTCACAATTTTCCATACAAAATTGCATATTGTGACCTACAAAATATTTAGTGTGGAGATTAAAAATTATTATAAGCAAGTCTTAAGACTTAATAAATTCTTCTAAATTTGTGTAGGTTACATACGGCTTTTTGCATAGAGTGGTAGCACTTTTCATCTTTTTTAAAATGTTTTAATTTTGAATTGTGATATGACAGATCACGTTTGTTTTTTAAAATGCAACAGCAGACAAGTTGAACCAGTCTGTTGAAATAGCGCCGTACATACTATAATAGCAAAATGTTGGCCGCGACTTTAAATTTACGGAAGGTCACAGTTGCGAAATTTTCATGTGAACTACTAAAATTTAGATTCTAAACTAAAAACGTTTTTTGGTTATCCCCCCATCGTTTTAGAATTCGCTTTTAAAAATGGGTTTGGTTGTTTCAGATCTTGAAGAGCCTTCTTCTATTTGCAAATGTCACTTTTCGAAATTCGAAACAAAAAATATTGTTCGTTCAAAGAACTCCTATTTTAATTTATTAGTGGAACGTTGTTTTGACCCGAGCCATTGTAATTCGGACAAATCTATCGGAAGATTCACAGGCATCATGCATTTTATTCCGAAAATGTGTAAAAACTTCTAAGTACCTGTCAATCTCTTGCTTTCGAATAAACCCTACCTTAATAGTAATTATGTGTTCGTTAAATCAGTAGCTGACACTAATGAGTATGCAAATACTGCATGGAAGAATGTACGGAAATTAATTACCAAAGTGACGGCATCGACCACGTTGTACGAAAGTGTATTTCTCTAAGCTGATCATTATTGGATTGGCACCATCAGTCAGAGATGAGTATGTAGTCGGAGAATGACCGAAACCGAACGGCTTGCCGTCTCGGTAACGACATTAGATAAATCCAAACAAATTAACTTTAATGGGCTGTCAAAATACCACAAAACTTATGTTAATTATTTACACCGATAGCCAGTCGATTCCTTGTCTTAACCTTCTGGGGAATAAACGAGATAGACCTCTTTCACGGGTTGATGAGTGTCGGAAACATGAAAGCCATCACACCTTAGGTGATATATTTAATATATGCTTGGGTGTTGTATTGAATATTCACAATCAGGCAACAAGAGAAACCGTAAGTTAGTTTTCTTTTGTTTCAAACAGTTTCTGAGGAATTTACTACTGCATATAAATTGCTTGTGAATATTGTGCAAAAAAAAGGTCTACTTTTAGCACATGGGCGTTCCTGGTCCACAGTATATTGGAAACGATAAACAACAATGAAAGAAAAACAATTTGTTGGGTGGTAATCATTAATCGTATTAAGCGTGCGGGTCAAAATGGCAAAATCTATTGTGACATAGAAAGTTATGAAAGGTGAATTTGGGAATTATAGTTGTAGTATACATTAAGGTCTTTAAATAGAGAAATATGTTGAATGTATTTGTACAAAATTTCGAACTCGAGATGTAAATCAATTCTGACATTACGATTATAGTCCGTCTGTCCGTCTGTCGATCGGCTCTTGAGGTCTACAGCCTAAACGGCTGGACGGATTTGTTTCGAACTCCGGACTTGGAGTTTGTCGGCTCACAGTTCGGGGACACTTTTTGTCTGCACGTTCGCCCATTTATTAGCAAATTAAACAAGTTAATTTTTTTCAAAAAATTAAAGATTTCAACCAAAACTGATATTTACGTTTAGGTAGGTGGTTTACATCGCTGCATACCAATTCTTTCGCTAAAAAATCTAAAAACGATACTTTTTAAAATCGGACTTATCTCAAAAACGTTCAATACGATTGTAACAAAAATGCATTCCAAAGGTGAGATGGTCATTTATAACTTGATAGCAAACTTAGTTTTTCTCTCAATTATCGACTATCGTACAATGAATTTCTAAGGATAGAGGCATTTTAACTTTTTTTTTAATTTGATTTCAAAACGCACATAACGGAAACTGCCAGAAGCAAACTTGGAGTAAAATTGAGGTATTTAAAATTATTGCGTCCTTCATTTTCCGTTCGAATCACCGAAAATCGTTCTTTGAAAAATTGTTCATATCTCGAAAACCAAATTAGGTTCATATTTTGAGGAAACCTTAAAAACCAAGTAATGCTTACTTAATGCTTATCCTAAACAATACCTTGTACTCAGTTCTTAGCTTAGATAAATCCAAACAAATAGATATTTTTCTAACTAAACATGGCAATACCTGTTACTATTTTCTCAGCAGAATTTTACGAAAACACCATCGATTTTGACCGAAATTCATATTTAGGATACCAAAAGAATTCTACATAAGATCCAATGATTAGTTTTACTTAAAAAAAAGATGAAAATAAAGCGGCATTAAAAATATTTCTTAAAAATTACGACCGAAATCCCGATCTGTGTTCATATACGGTATATTTTTATTTATTTCAATGCCTCACTTTCAATAAAAATACAACAAAAACTAAGGAAAAGTTCATTTTAGAAACTATCGTCCACTTATGCTCTTCTTCCAAACATACACCATAAAATAGCCCGCAACAACCTACAACTTACACGATTGAAATCACTTCATAGGTACTCCGACTGTCATACACTTTAATCGGCCTGTTTGTATGAAAATTCAAAAAAACAAACTCCGAATTTTACGTTTACATCGGTGTACCAGATCCAACTCAATGAACTACATAGATCGTGTGGTTGAAACAGCAAAAACAAACATTTTATTTTCTTTTACAAGGTTTGGACCGGTTTGGACTTTGAGCTATCCCCTGGCACATTTAAATCTTTCAAATAAGTAGAAGATAGTTCGAAAATTGTGCGTCTGTTACACGGCAATTATTAACAAGGCTGTTATTGTGTGGAGGTCACTGCGTAGCAAAATTAGAATACGAATAAATGTAAATTCACCGCAACTTGTCTCCGTTTCTAAATTAAGTGGACTTGGCAACATCGAATTTTGAAATTCAATTGCTAATTCGAACGACATACGAGCAAAAGAATGACCGGAATCATTCCTTTTCTTTTTTACTCTCTGCCAAAGCTGCAGTTTTGGATCACGCTTTTATTTCTACCTGTCTCGCTTCTGCTCGAAAATCGATCCAACATTTCATAAATATTTAATAAAGAAAAAAGCTACATCTAGATATCGAAAAAAATATGCCCTTTGTAAATAATTTTCACTATGAATGTTTAAAGCAACAAATTTATGCCAAAAAATGTTCGTTTCCATAGTAACATAATTGAAACGAAAGTGGCTGGGCAACACCTCGCAGATAGTGTCCCTTACGCGGTGTCTCCACGAGCAATATTTTATAGCATGCAATATATTATACTATGAAAATTGCCAATGGAGACCACAAATAGTATGCTATAAAAAATGTCATTCTATATATTGCTATGGGCTGTCATTTCTGTGAATTTTGACACTTGGATTTTTTTCCGCGATGGCTGAGTGGCGAATGGATGAAGTATTAAGGCATCTAATGCGAGAATGCAACGACATGTTCTCCTCAGCAACATTTGAACGAATGACATTTTAAGCTATGAAATGTCCACCCTACATTTTATTGCATACTATCGTTCTTTCGTTCTTTGAAAATTGACACATAGAACGCTATGAAATATTGCTCATGGAGAAGCGGTGTTAATTGAGATTATACAATTGCGCACTTTTATGGGTAGGTATATTGCATTCCTTTATGGGCATTGACTTATTATAATATGGACTGCTGTTGAAATGTCACTTCCATAGAATCTCTGCCCAGAAAATGACGCCAACATAACTAGCGCTCGTGGTTCTATGCGAAAAATAAGTGAAACAAAATGACAACCATCTTGGATTTCTCCATGGAATGCTAGAGCCACCTATTGGGCGTGAATGGATTTGCCAAGTGAAACGGTTGAAATTCAAATTGTTGCGGCATTGTTTACAATAGATATAATCTCGAAATTGTGCTAGTTTAAATAATTAATAATAGATGGAACCAACAAAATTTGAATAAATTTTCATTGTCCCATAAATTGCACAATATTCGTATATTTATTGCGAATTAGTTTTTTATGTTGTTTTTCATTATTCATTTTAGAAATATGATGTAATAACACTTTAGCGTATATTTCAATCACATTTCTGATCAATAAATACTTATGATTGTCAAGAATATCACATTCAAGTACATGAGAATTTAATTCATCATATAAATTGCTTACATCTATATTTCTTAAAGTACTTATATATCTGCAACGAAATGGAAACGTCAGATGTGAGTTTCCAATTTATTCCGCTCCGAACCACGAGAGCTAGCGCTTATGTTGCAACCAACGCGGAGTTGTCTACTAAGTCAATGTTTATGGGTAAATGGTGCACTTGATCAAAAATTGCTTCTAATAATAAATGCAGAGTTTACTTCCAATGTGTCATTAAATATATTTTCAAACATTTTCTGGCAGGCTTCGGTAAACAATATGTTACTGACTGCCTCTCTATGGGGGGCACTTAAAAGTTACTGCGCTGTGTAAACAACCAACTTTGGAACTTAATTTGTTTTCATACAATTTTTGGACACAATCGCTAATCTGCATGGCACCTCTGTGCTTAACATACCAGGCAATTATCGGATGTATTGTCTTATCCGTGAAGGCTATCTGCGACTTGAGTATGTCGATGAATGGCCAGTGGCCACCATTCCATTTGCATTTCATTCCGCTTGTTATCAGCTCTTTGTTTGCATCCCTTGGGCAGGCAAATCTATTAATTTCTGCCATCATGACTGCGTGGTTAGACAACAATCAATCTTCCATTGAAAATTGAATATTCTCCAAATTGAAATCAATCAATTTGATATCATCAAGGCAATTTTTCACAGCCACAAGTAAAGTGGCAAGCGAATCTAAATTGGAAAACAAAAAGAAGAAGTTTATTGGAAATTTGTAAGTGTGAACACATAAAGGGCAATTCGTTCAAACATCAACAGGCATTTATGGCCGCATCGTGATTTAATGTGTTTCACTGTGTTTACTGGATTTCGTGTCAACACGAACATACCCTCGACCCATGTCAATACGAGGCGCTACTCCAACTGGCCGACTGACTGTATCACTGTGTGTGCGCCTTAAGCAACGTCTAATTAACATATTGCGTCATTTAATTTAAACTGTATTCACGCTGAATTTGGCTGCGGATAAGACCTCGCTATTTAACATTAAGCGATAAAACAAACATACGACAATCACTTGAGAGAATGTCAAACCGTGGCTGAATTATCGTCGGCGTGGTCGTCGTCACACTGGGCAGAGGAGGGTATTGCGTGGCCATTAGAAATAATTAGGCATAGAATCGGTCGACACTTTCTCACAATAACATAGCAGCGTGAAGGCTTTACCACTGGACAAGAGAGCGTCCAAGTCGCACTTTTGCCGAAATTACGCAATTTCTTCACAAATCTTTCCTATTGTTCGACGTAAGTGCGATAGTTTACGAGCCTTTGGAGGAGCTGATCGGAAGATAGAGTGGGAAAAGTTTTATCGCATAATTAGCGAGCATGTTTTTTTTTTCTTTGTTTGGACTTATTCAAATGGTTAATGGCTCCTTTGTTACGTTAGGAAGCAGTTCTTGTGTGAGATTGATCTACTGAGAAACCGTTTTGGGGGAAAGCTTGTGGATATGTTAAGTCGAAAACAGCGGCACAGCGAACTGAAATATATCCCTTATAGTTCTAATTTAGATTTGGACGACAATAGAAATGCCTGCCAAAATAGTTTCAGCGGTTAAATAAATAAATATCTAGCCCAACAGAAACAAGTAGGACGCTTCTGACAAATGAAAAGGACCTACAGGTTTTGCCGAATCCGAACTGCTGAATTGAGAGGTTTGCTTTGGAGAGTTACTACTTTAAATGTCTGTCAGACTTTAAGGATAGGGTAATAGTTTTGCTTTTCCGACTTCCGAGTTTAAAACGTGGCACCCCTCACTCGGCTGTGCAGCACACTAACCACTGTGCCCTGCAGCATTGGAATGCTGAAAATTCTACTGCGGAAAGACCGAATCTACAGCATTTTTTTTACTGCGCTCCTCTTTTATTGAAGTGGCAACGCTGCTGCTCACTTCTCGTATTCCCTCTTTTTTTATTCGGAGAAGTTTGTGCCCTTATTTTATGATCTCTCTGCGCAAAGCTGATTGCCGATCGATTGGGTCAACTATATTCGCAGTTTCCTCCTTTTTGCAATGCAAAAGAATAACAAATTGTTTACGTATCACTTGATGAGAGATGACGCAATTTGGCCACCAGTACTTGTGCTTCTCTTTGGCGGAAGAAATTCTCCATCTCCTTTTAGAACCTCCACTCAACACAGCGTTGCCAGACTTTTGGCATGTGGATTCCCTTTTTTTCATCCAAAATTATTCTTTTTCCCTATTTTACTTTCGACTTTTTTCCATCCACAAATGACAAATCTGTTAAACTCAAAGGCAAATAGACTGGAAACTGGAAAAAAAATTATAAGAAAAATTAAGTTGGTAGCGCATGTCAAGACTAAGGGCTATCTATGTTTTTTTAGTGAATTTATCATGATTTGTCTGGTTTCTGAACGTTGTAAAAATAAGTCTTGGCATTTAAACGTGAAAGTTTTTGGGGTGACTTATTTTCCCGTTTTCTGGGTTAGTTTTCCCTTTTTCCATTTATGGTCATGTAAAACCGGAAAAAATCCCTCAATCTGGCATTCCCGAATCAACATAATTTTTACGATTTGCCTTCCAAAGATGTCCTTTGGTCTCTTTTTACATGGGGCATTTCCCTGCAAAAGATTGCATGAATTTGAATTCTTATATGAACAGCTTTTGCTGACTATTTGAATTTTCAGAAAACGACACTAGCTAGCTACTTGGAAAAGTAATTTCAGTTGATTTATAACATGTTTGTAAATTTAAATTCGAGAAATAGTTGAGCTGTTTGAAAGGGGAATTAATACAACCTAATTGCAGTTCCTTTGACAAATGACAACTAAGACAGCATTTTTTTTTTTTGGTAAATATATGCGACTGCAATTTAACTCCCTCTTACACAACCATTCTACGACTTGTGTCACACGTACACGGTGTGTTTCTCATATAGCCATAAAGTGGTTTCATTGGAATTACTTTAACGAATGCATATCTATGCACTGCAGCTGGAATGTTCAAAGGAAACGTGTGCATTTCACACAGACACTGGCTATGTACTCTGAATTAATAAAATTTCCACAACAAAAAATTAACACTATCTGATAGCTATGTATATTTGCTGCATATCAGAAGGTTCATTTAGCAAATTACCTTCGAATTGAAATTAGATTCCTTTAGCCAAAACTGATTCGAGTAGTTTTGCCATCTACAACCATCCACACTTTTTTTTTTTCTTTAAGCCGCTGTAACATTCATGAACGTCAAAAGTTGAGAGAAATTAATGTGGTATTCTATTTTTTTTTTGCTCTAGGTTACTTCGTATGTTCGTTTGGTAAGAAAAAAAAACAATCTTTTTCCGAGTTCAGATCACTTTTGCGAATTTGGTTTTTTTTCTCAGAGTTGCTTCAGAGTTACCAGTACAAGTGCGTTTGAGTTCACCAAAACGTACACAAACTCCACCAGTTGTCAATGGTGGAGTTTGTTTACGTTTTGGTGAAATTTGTCTACTCCAAAGAAAGCCATTGCGTTGGGTACATATTTTTATGTTAATATTTAATGTACAAATGTTTAGAAATTTAATTTAATACAAATTTATATTTAATTTAAAGTTTAACAAGTGAAAGGAAAACGCGTATAGAAAAGTGTCTACACATATTCCAATCGCACGAATATAAACAAAAAAAAGGTGCAAGTGACGTTTTTATGTTCAATTATAAAGTAGAGCGAATAGGGACGTTCGGATTTCAAGTTTAGCAATTCTGACAGGTCTGACTTGCTGCGTCTCAGTTTTTTTTTCAGTTGACGTTATTGGAGAATTTCGTTACTAAAGGAACCAAGTGACAAAGAATAGAAACAGGAACAGAAACTGAAACAGAACAGAAAGTTTTTTCGTTCTGTAGTAAATTCTGGTTCTGTTTACGTTGCTAGCTCAGCTACACAAAATTGAAACAGAAACAGACCCATAAAAACATGTCGCTGTCGCAAAATATTGGTTGACGGTCATTATACACTATTTGGTGATTTCTCACGAAATCTATTATACTCTCCTCTTCGTCTACCTAAAAACTTTTTTTTTCAATTTTTCGTTTGTTATTCATACGTGGTCATCACAATATACTATAGTACGATGCGAAACAAACAGCCAGATGACAGATGCAGTAAAATGCAAACAAAAAAAACCTCTCCCCCACTATAAATTGGCATCTGGCAGCAACAGAAACAATCAATGTAGACTTGTTTATGTTCTGTCGTCAAACAGCCATTTTTCTGTCGCTAAATTCTGTTGCTGAAAAAATTATGTTCTGTTCCTAATTCTGTTTCTGTTGCAAATGTGTGAGATTCTGTTTCTGTTCCTGTTTCTGTTCTTCCTCACTTGGACCATTAAGTACTAAGTTGACAGTTCGTACATGTGACTTACGGAAGAAAAGTGGCGTAAGATGTCAAGGTTTTTGAATGTGCCCACAAATATTGCAAAGGAGTTAAATTTATTGACTATAAATGTGCCAAATATTGGTTAGCTTGGTAGTCGCTGGTAACAGTGCTGCCAATTCGAAAAATAAAAAGCATCTAAAAAAAAATTAAAGTTCCCACTAGTCATACAATAGGCGTGTTTTTTTTAGCTTCGATCTAAGCAAAGCAAAGTAAAGTGGGATTTTCAGCACGCGATTACAACAACTACAACCGAGTCTCGAAGTGTCAAATAGAGCGTAGTTGTTGTAATTGCATGATGAAAATCCTACTTTACTTTGCTTTGCTGAGATCGAAGCTCAAAAAAACACGGCTATTGATAGAGATTAGTAATAGACATTTTTAACTCAAAGTATTGTGGTTTAATTTTAAAAATATAAGTCTGGTACTCTGTTCGCACCGCCATGCAAAAATGTATCCAAAGTTAAAATTCAAAAAACGCATTTAAGCCGAGCTGTTCAAACAAAATTTGTATCTCACTGTATAAGAATTATCCACGCAATTTAATAAAAAATACATTTTACCAGAACCTAATTTTGACAGATCAAGTGGATTAAAAACATGAAGTAAAAACAAGTAAAATAGGAACAAAACCACCAACTATACGGTGCCTACCCGGTTTTCTTTGTTTTTCTGCTGAGCTTTGAGCACTTTTCTTTCTCTCAGAGCAGTTTTTATGTTCGTTTGGTACGAAAAAAAGCAATCTTTTTCCGATTTCAGATCACTTTTGCGAATCTGGATTTTTTCTCAGATTTGCTTCACATTTTCCAATGCAAGTACGGGTGAGTTTGACAACTAGTGGCGGTTGTTTATGTTTTCGAGAAATTTTTCAACTGAAAAGAAACGAATTGCATCGGGTTGATCTACTTTTTATTAATTATTTATTTACAAATGATTAGAAATCATATAAAATTTAGCCTGTGAATGGAGAACGCTTAGAAAAGTGTCGAAGGCTACACATATTCCAATCGCAAAAATATCAACAAAAAAAGAGCAAGTGATGTTTTTATGTTCGATTAGACACACAAAAATTGAAATCTGAGAGCGAATTTGAAGAAGCCCAATCGAATACCACATAAATTAGACAAACATTTAGCAAAGTGGTGTGGCGAAATATTTTAGAGGTGCTTAATTTTAGTTCTCCTGTTTACCAGGACTTAGTGCTAATTCGAGTTCAGAAATGTCTGCAAAGTTCGCGCACTTCTAAACGTCAGCCGGTACATTAAATTTGCACGTTAATTTTGACATTCACGAATAAAAAGTAAATCCTTTTCGCGAAGTCCTTGATTTAAATAAATGATTACGAAGAAAATGCAGACATAAAAACAAATTTATACGCCAATAAATTATGTCTTTTCTTGTGAATCATGACGAAGCGGCAATTTTGTTGCACTCTTTCTTTGTTTTTTCCACCAAGTGTGATCATTTTTCCCTTTCAACCGTGATCAAATTCCGTCGATAGTTTTTTTGTGAAAAAACCTAGCTTTTAAATGTAAAATTTGTATTTTAATGCTGTTCAAGGAAAGCTAAAATTAAGCGCCTCTCCAATGTTTCTCTCCACCACTTCGCTTAATGTTCCCTTAATTTTGACAGTGTAGTTGTTTAACTAGGTCCGCCAACAAATTTTTTTTTCGGAGGTAAAATTGGTTTTCTTGATATTTTTTTTTCGTTTTTTTATTTGTACTTCCTCAAAAACCTCTTCCAGGTACTCCTCGTTAAAGTATTCCATTTCTAAAAGAAATTAAATTAACAACAACGATTTCCAGACTGTTATTTTGCTTTCGTTTGAAATACCGATAATTTTCCCTGATCTGTCAAAATTTAGCTGTGGAAAAATGTATTTTGCATTAATACGCCTACTTATATTCTGTAGAGATTTTTCGTACAGCGGCTAACAAATTTAGCTTGAACTGCGTACTGCTTTGTCTAGGTAACTACTTTGCTTATATTTATCTTTGGAGACATTTTTGTATGGGGGCTTAATTTAAGCGCGAGCAGCAGGCTTAAGAATAGAAAATAATATTACATTAACCTTTAGTGGCTTTAAAAATCACACTTTGCTAGCATTACCGTGATTATGTTCTGGTACTAGACAATTTCGCTAAAAGGCGATCGATACATGAGTTCTTTTTTTTGGAAATGTAGTGTTAAATGTTTTTCGGTCTGGAATTCACTTCTTTTTCCCTTTTTCCCACGAAAGGCTTTTCGGACAATGAAATTCCCGCAAAAATGTGTAAATCCCACGATATACTCGTAACAAAACTGATTCTTTCGATTCGCAAACATTTTAAACGCGGAGTAGTTTTGCATAGTTCTAGAAACATTTTCATTGTGCGCAGTTCGGCGAGTCTTTGCTTTTGAATGTACCTTTTGCTTCACTGGTTCAAACCGAACATAAGAATTTTGTTTAATCTTACATAGAAACATCGATTTCCTTCTTATGAACATCATGAAAGCAGGAACACCAGGCAATAGCATGACACATAAATTTGATTGAATCATTACTTGGTAAGCCCTAGGTGTTCTTATCTGACCCATTACTTCTTAGGAAGATATGCCCTCCTCTTTGGTATCTGCTAACCACTCCGTACCGAAACGTATGTCTCACTACATCACTTAAGCCAAAGTACGTCAAGTGGGAACCCACTTCCATTCGACCGCACGCTAGCAAGTAATTTTTCTCAATTAGTTCCATTAATTGGATGGATTCAAATTCAATTTCAATACCATTCGCCAGAGATAAGCCACTTACTGAATACATTATAGCGGAAAGGAGATACAAAAAGAAAAGAATTGCCTCACAGCAGTCAAAGTCAAAGATCATTAGATCGCATTCGTCAATCGATCAATATTCTGACTTTGTGGAACGAATATAAAAACACTAATGGATTTCATTTTTCTTATTAATTTCAGATCACTTGAGCACGCTTTGGAAAGCTACGCAGTCACAGACATGACACAAAAGCATCACTCACTAAATATGCCAGACTTGAACAATTGTGGCTTCGCTGACCCGCAGGTATGCAATCACAGCAAAATGGGAGATGGTATCTTGTTGAAATGTTTTATTGTACTTTTGTAGGCTCTCTTGGGTTTGGCGTTGGAGGCGCGAAACATTCGAGAATTCAAGGTCGCACTGGACATGGGAGCGAATCCGAATCGAGAAGACACAAATCATTTGAGTGTATTCGAGAAGGCATTACAAACACATGGATGTGCGGAACTTGTCGTCGAATGCCTGCGTCACGGTTGTAATCCAGCAAATGTAAGTTAAATCATATAATATATATGTAGCGGTTTAAGGCTGAGGTTTGAATTGGAAATCCACCTTTACCTTCGGCTTTTCTGGTTTTATTTCTTCAATTCATTTGTTTATCTCTGAAAATAATTCATTTTGTTGTTACAAAGCAAAGTAAGAACGTCAGTGAAAGAACAGTCCTTTTTCGGACAAATCGAAAATAGGTCAAGTCGCTTACACGATTTGAGTCGATCGCAATCCCAAAAAAATGCATGCACGTTCTGATCAGAAATGACAGAAAAAGAGAAAATTGGCAAAATGAAATGAAAATTGACAAAGTGAAAAGTAACGAGTAACGAGTTGTTCTCCTTTTGGATCTAAAGTCTAAACTTACTTATGTCGTTTTCGATTTGGCTTTTCAGATTTTGGTCAGAGATTTCAGATTTCTGCTGCCAAATCAAACATAAAATCCTAATTTTATTGGTTCTTGTGTGTGTTCAGTTGGCCGCAAAAAATATTTTATTTCGCCTGCACTGAAAATCCATTTCAATTGATTTTTGCACATTTATAACAACGCATTTCGAAATAATTTAATATAAAGAATCGTTTCCATACTCGAAAATTGAATAATTCAGTTAAAAAAGCAGTCCTTCCAACGACAAACAATTCGTAATCGCCAGCTGTGTGTCATACACATTGGTATTAGTGAAAGCATGTGTGAAATCTGAGAAAAAATCTAAATTTCTCAAAAGAGAGTCCGATCAAAAAAAGATTGACTTTTTTGGCAAATCGAACATGAAAAGCAATCCCAATCAAAAAAAAAATTGATCTTTTTGCCAAATCGAAAACGACATTAGTTGGCGCTACAGTCCGGGTGTAGAGTCTCCTTGGTGTTTCTCGAAAAGGCCTCATTAAAAAATTGCCCTCATAGGCCAAAGCGATTGGCAAGTGTAACTCTTCGCTTAATTTCGGCTGTAATGTCATTCTCAGCGGAGCTGGAGATAAGCAAAGTCCCTAACTACCTCAAATTTATAGCTGCCTATTGTGACGTTCTGTCCGATTGGTCGACTTTGCGTGTCCCTTATATTTGACGGCGTAAATATTTTGTTTTGCTCTTTTTCACCGTTAAACCCATTTTTGCCGCTTCTTTAATTGATACTCTCAAACGAAGCAGTGACACCTCGCTGTATTCAACTATGCAAGTTGCACAGACTTGAAAAATCGTGCACCTGGTGTTGCCTTGCGAGCTTCAAACAAATTTTCTCAAGAATCATGTTGAAAAAATCACTTAACAGTGCGTCACCTTATTTAAATACTTTTTTCGGCATCAAAGATCTCGGTGAGATTGATTCCGACCTTTCTGGAACAGCGAGCATTCTCCGTCATCATTCTGTGCAATCTGACATGTTGGGTAGTGACGCCAAAACTAGACATGGCTCTGTGTAGCTCGTCTCTATAAATGCTGTCATATGCGGCCCTTAAATTAATTAAAAGATGTTGAGTATCGAACTGGACTGTTGCACAAGATTGGGGTTAAGTTTGAAACGTGCTTTTGGTTTTTGAATATGACAGATCTTTAGTGATTGACTCGGAAAAGTACATGAAAAAACACAAACTTTAGAGTTGTACGATGCAAAGAAAAATTAAAAACGTTTGTGGAAAAGCTTTTGTTTTCCGCTTTCGCCCTAATGGAAAATGATTTCGCTTTTGTAAGAAGCCAAAATAAAATAATTTCCATGTGTGTAGCAATATATAGCCCTTCCACCTTTGACAACCAGGGTGTTATAAAACGACAACCAACTTCGTTAGTTTTTGAGAAGACAGCCATCTTGTAAAATATTTTGTAAGACACGAGTTGTCATAAAGGGTTTTCCAATAACAGGTGTTATTGTGAATGACCCGCTATTTCGGTAGCTGTCACTTTTGAAGACAAGTAGAAACTACGCCATTACTAAAAATAGAACGATACACGCTTCAACAACGCATTGAAATTATTAAAATTCACTACAAAAATGGTGAAAATCTTGCAGTCACAGTTCGCAAAACTAAAACATTTTTTGGTCGTCGATGATTAATGATTTTTTATGGTCGGAGTTGGATGGTATTGATCTGGACAACGTTTACTTTCAACAAGACGGCGCTACGTGCCACACAAGCATAGAAACCATTGATCGTTTACGGGAAAAGTTTCCGGACCGTGTTATCTCTCGAAGAGGTGATCACAATTGGCCACCGAGATCTTGTGATTTAACACCTTGCGACTTCTTCCTTTGGGGCCACGTGAAAGATAAGGTCTACGCCAACAGCCCAGCGTCGATTCAAGACCTCAAAGATAAAATTCGTGAGGCTATCGAGGACATAGAGCAGCCACTTTGCGATTTGGTTATGGAAAATTTAATGAAAAGGATATGGTCCTGTATGCGTGCTCGTGGTGGCCATTTGGCTGATGTTGTTTTTCATTATTAACGGCATACCTTCCTCTTTATTATGTAATAAACATCCGAACATTTATCTCAAAAAATTACATTTTTCTTTGAATACCAAAATAACACCTCTTATTGGAAAACCCTAGTTCTTTAGCTGTACAATTTGATTTGAAATAAATACCATTATTATACTTTTGAAGTTTTCGAGTAAGGCAACCAACACGATTGTGGAAACGACAAAGATTGCACGTTTTTACCTTAAAAAATCCCCACCCTAGTCAAACGTCAGTCATAGCGTCTTTAATGCAAGCAATTAGTTTGAATGAAATCTGATAGGTGTCGCTGTTAACTCGTGACCTATTTTTCCGACTTCCGGTACGAAATCTACTCGAACATGTCTCCACTCAACAGTGGCCAACTTTTGCAGTATACACAATACACATGTAAGGAGTTTTGACAGGGGAAGTTACTTGCGCCACACTTCAAAAGCTAGTTGACATGTTCATTGCCAGAATATCCCAAGAGCAAATTGAAGTCAAATCCCAAGATGGCCGTATCTGCTAGAGTTACAAAGAAGCCAAATATCGAGATGGCTCTTCGTAAGTTTATGGGATCCCTTTATGTATTAAATGAAAAGCGTTGCATCGTCTCCTTCTCTTTGGTGACTTTTAAATTGTTTTCGTCTTCTTTTCAGGTAAATCGCCGAACAAATAAATCCGCCATAAGCTACGCAGCGGACTCGCGGGACCCGCGTATTTTGGAAACTCTTCTGCGCCGCAAGAACCTCGAACTAGATAAGACATACGCCAACCTTACGCCTCTCAACAGCTTGGCCAAGAACCTCACGATCGATAATGCCGAAGACGTCACAGCTTGCATTGATTTGCTTCTTCAGTACGGTGCCTCGCCCAATATCCCCGATAAGCGAGAAATGACACCGATTCAGTATGTGATCAAAAACAAACAGGTCTCCATGGATAGAAAGCGCCAGCTGCTGCAGAAGTTCCTCGACCATCGAGACATTGACCTGGATACGTTTCGTGACGGTGACGCCAGGCGTCAGTTGGAGAACGACTTTCCGGACTTGGACCTGCCAATGCCGACTTCAGCGGAGGTCAACCTCAACTCACTGCTCGCACTCTTGCGCAACGGTAATGAGGAGAAATTCCTGCAGAGTTTCAGCAACTACCAGCTGAACATATCCGAGAAGGACAACATGATGAACACAGTCCAAGAGCAGAATCTGCAGCTGCTCATGGAGGCCACGAAAAGGGGCTTACACAAGGCTTTCGACGAGATCCTGGGAACCCTGTCAAACATAAACTTGCTGCACAACGACAACAGTGCCATCGAAATTGCGTGCATTTGGGGCAACTGGATGGCTCTGGAGAAGCTACTGGACCGCGATGACTTGAAGCTGCGTCTCCAGGAGAACCTGCTCATAATTGTCATCAAAAAATTAGAAGAGCAATCGCACTGGAGCTTCTGTGACCATAAAAAGTGTTTCTACATCCTGCTGGACTCGGGCAAGATCGAAATCAACGAAGCCGATTCGTCTGGTTCGACACCGCTGCACTATGCCGTAAAATATCGCAACAAGCTGGCTATCCACGAACTGCTGAAGCGTGGCGCATACATGGGATCGAAGAGTAAATTCAATGACATCCCCATTGATGAAATGGATCCAGATCTGCTGTTGGAGTACTTCGATTCGTGCATCACTACGAACGGCTGCAAGCCCGGCGACGAGGGCTTCGAAATCATCATCAACTTCAGCAATCTTGTGCCGAACCAGCCGGCTCAGGGCAAGTCCCCGCAATTCAGTCTCCGCGATGAGATGACACCAATCACACATATAGCCCAGTCCAAGGAAATGCGCCACCTGCTGCAGCATCCGCTGATCACAAGTTTCCTGTTCCTCAAGTGGCACCGGCTGTCGGTCATCTTCTACATCAATCTGCTGGTCTACAGCTTGTTCTGCCTGTCCATTGTCACACACACCGTGATGAAGTTCAGAGAGAGTGACAACCAGGCTGCCATAGGACTGTTCGGCATACTGTCCTTCATTGGCATTGGCTATTTGATACTCAGGGAGCTGCTGCAAGTTCTCATATCCCCGTTGGGCTATCTCAAGTCTCCCATCAACTACTTGGAGGTAGCTTTGATTGGTCTGTGCATAGCAACCGTCTCCGAGCCCAGCTATGATCAGCAGACGCAGAGGCTCGTGGCTGTGCTGACGATTCTTCTCTTGTCAGTCGAACTGTGTTTGCTTGTGGGATCGTTGCCGGTGTTGTCCATTTCGACGCACATGCTGATGCTGAGAGCGGTTCTGAACAGTTTCATGAAGAGCTTTGGACTGTACTCGATATTCGTTGTCACCTTCAGCTTGAGCTTTTACATTCTCTTCGGAAAGGAAAAGAACGACAAAGACGGGGGCCCCTCGGACGAGGGCGACTTCAATAAATTCTCAAATCCATTCACGACAGTTATCAAGACCATTGTGATGTTGACGGGCGAGTTTGACGCTGGCGACATTGAGTTCGACACCATGTACAGCTACTGTCTGTTCCTGATTTTCGTCATCTTTATGTCCATTGTGCTGTTCAATTTACTCAATGGACTGGCTGTCAATGATACGCATGTAAGTTGATTCCGAAGCTTTTTAAACTAAACATATGGAGATGTTTAGTACATCCCTTTTAGATTTTCATACCTTACATTATTCTAATTCATGCTTCACTCTCCCATTGCAGGCGATCAAAGAGCAAGCTGAACTGAACGGATCCATTTGTCGCGCCAATTTATTGACCTGCTACGAACGGCTGTTGACAGGTCAAAATCACAGAACCAATGTCATTGTCAACCATCAACCATTCCTCGCAATCTGCCGAAGACTGATCAATCTCTTTCCGCACTACATTGCCGGCACTCACATTTCGATTTTGCCAAATGATCGAAACAAAGTCCTCATTCCGATGGCCAACTCAATTGAAATGAAGGACCTGAAAGAGAACTACTCGAAGAATAACTTCCTGCCACTACGTGACTACAGTGATCACGAAAAGCGATGCCTAGATCCGCCAGTACAGTTCCTGCCATGCTGCTGCAGTTGCATCACAGGCAGGTGTTCCGAGATGGACTCGAAGACTGTTAAAATGGCAATGGCTGTCATTGAGCGCAAGAACGCCATCATCCAAGAGAAGGGTCGACTCGAGTACCAAGAAATCCGACTGAAGAACATCGAGGACAAGGTCGAGAGGATGTTCGAGATGCTGCAGAACATGACGTCTTAGTGTGTTGAGTCTCTTTTATACAATAAAGATTATTTTAATTAGAAGTGGCATTGTTTTTGGCAGAGTGCTTCCAGAAGCTTTTCAGTTAAAATGGGCACATTCAAGAATCTAGTTATCTTAAGTCGACTAGATTGGTCTGGATGAGATGTAACCTGAACGCAAAAACTAGATTGGTCGGGAACGTCACGCTTTCTACGTCAGCCACATATGAGAACTGTCAACTTAGTACTCAGTCAGGAATTTCTCGACTAGATTCGTCGGCTACCCCTCCATAAACGTCAACTGAAACATCTGCTCTCACGACTGATTTCCCCCAATCAGAGCCGACTTTCATCTTGTGAGAGAGCTGTCAGACTTACTAAACTAGATACTTGAATGTCCCCAATACCTCCGAAACTAGACCCTCAAAGCTGAAATTACGGAGCTTAGGTTCCACAAATATTTTGACAACTGTCACAAATCGTGCCATGAAATGGTCGAATGGACTTGTGTTAATAACTTCATTTCCATATCAATTTTTATTTGTTTTGTGTATTTCTTGTCTCAAATTAATACAATCATTTAAAGTTTGCACTTACACTTTATGTTATACAAATACCTTAACACATATACATAAGCTAATGATGTACAAATAAATACAAAAATATCACCTGCATGGAATTAATAAAAAATCTGCTCAACATTTATGGAATGCTGGTCAAGAAGTCCTTGAGCATTTACGACAATAATTTTTTTCTGTAAAGCGTTTATGTCACCGTGCAAGAGTGACGTTTAAAAGAGAATTTATTTGAAGCCGACTTAGCGGTGTGGGAGGAATATGATGGCAAGGATTGGCGCCTCCGTCGAACGGCTGGACTCAGATTGTAGCGTATGTTCGCCTGGACTAGTAGTTCCTTGAATATCTCGACAATGCCGATGTTTTCTTTGGCAGAACACTCAACATATCCAGATTTCCAGTCATCGGTTACAATCGATTCGACGGTTTCCTTTTGTATTTTACGTTCGTCCTCATTCATGTCGGTCTTGTTGCCCACCACGACTATGGGTATTTTGTAACCTCTTGCCGTTGTGATCTGTAAATGAAAGAGAGTCTCTTAAAAACAGATGGATTTTAAGAAAAAAAATTGTTCTTGAAAAAAATAACAATTATGTTTAGATTCAGATTCATGTGGTACCACAAAGGACCTTTTAATAATCCAAGTGTCCAACGTAACCTATCCACACATATAATTAATCGGTTTGTTACCGTTGACGTGAAAACGACTGGACAGCAGCGCTGTAGCAACAGGCACTTTAGTGCCAAACTGGCACTTTCAAACATGTTTGACACCTGGGCACTCATTGGCACTTAAAATCTATAAATTTGGCACTAATAAATTAAAAAAAAAAAAAACTAAGCCTCCCAAAAAATAGAACATTGGTTCATTTGTTTCTCTCCTGTGTAAACCCCCATTTTGCAACTGACATTCGCATTCGGCCGTACTAACAACCAAATTTAGACTCGACTTTAGGGCAATAGTCGAAATTAAAATAAACTGTGTACCAATAATCAAGTTATCTTCGACTTTAAGATAATCGAGACTGTAACTTTCGATCCGGAGAAAGTCGAGTCTACCCATTATTAAAGTTTAAACGTCAGTCTTTGTAATAAATAAATATGAAATAAATATGAAATATGAAATGGGCAGCAAATAAAGAGAAGCCGCAGCTTAAATTGAATGCAGGCAAAGCGAGAACTATTACCTAGTAACTGTGTCAAACGATTTGCTGATATCATTGATAGCAAATTTAACAATGCTGCACTGCAATGATACAGTCAAAAAACCAAGCATGGGAAACAGTAGCTGTTATATCTCACTCAAAATACAACCAACTGACAATTTCAGCAAATTATTTGAAAGCTCAGAAAAAAAATTACAGCGCTTTTGAGTTATACTCTTATAATTTTGCTATAAAGTCAGATGTAGTTAAAGTTCCGATTACTTTGATTGTTGGTACAGCGAAATTAAAAGTCGACACTATAGTTAGTTTCGAAATAAGTTAAACTCGAGCTTACGGTTTGGTTGTTGGTAAGGCCCATTGTGTTTGATGGTTAAGCTTAGTACGCTGCTCGAGCTAAAGTTTCGCTTCCATACAGAATTCTCTTCAAAATTTAAATAATCAAACTTTTGTTTCAGAATGTACTTCATGTGTCTGTCAAAATTTAGCGTGCCCATTTAATGGGTCGGCACATTTTCTCAAGCTAAATTGTGACAGATCGTTGTGTATTTGTTGTTCTGTTGCGGAAAAGTATGCAAGGATGAGCGCTTTTAATTATTATATGGACGAGAAGTACCTAGAATCGACATAGCTGAAAAGAGAGAGAATTCAATTTTTGAAGGAAGCTGTTTTCTGTGACGCTTATCCACGGCGTAATCTATGTCAAAATTTAGCTAGGACTTAAGCTGATGCTTGGAGAGAAAAGTTGGAGACCAGACAAAATTAAGTTTAGCTCGAGCAGCGTACTACGATAAAAACAAAAAGTCCTGCTTTTTATGTCAAATTCAAAATAGCTAAAGCCCGTATGACACTAAATTTGTTCCTCATTTTTATAATATTGAAAGGGGTAGCAATTGTTTCCAAAGCAACCGCAAATTTCCAATCCAATTTATTTTCAAATAATCTTGAAATGTCAAAAAAAAAAACTGCCAGCAGCTGAAAAATGTGATTTGAATACATTTTTAATGCATTTTTTTTTTACGTTTCTACATTAGTTAAGTTGGTGTGTACGCACTCAATCCTATCGGGAATTTTCGTTCTAATTTCTCGTACTGCTCTAGTTTCATTTTAAAAGCAGAAAAAACGCAAAAATAAATGTAATGTCATACGGGCTTAAGGAGGGCAAGGTATTTATTACTTCACTTAAGCCTAGTACGCACTTATTCTGGAACAAAAAGTCCCATACAAAAATGACAGAATGAAATCATGAATGAAAATGTTCGCTCTCCTTATCGTTTTGCAGTACGCAGTTGCTGCGAAATGACGGCGGGAAAGTGGGAAATTGTAGTAGATTGCTTGGTACATTTCTCCACGCTCTTTTCGCACACATTTATTGTCCGGGACATTATTTGCTTGCGAAAATTTGACATTTGTTTGGCACTCTGTGGCACTCTACTTTTTTCAGCTGCAGCACTGCTGGACAGATTTCGACGAAACTTTTTTGAATATTTATTGGCTATCTGAGAAAGCTTTAAGGGCATGCTGTTTTCTGCCACGCCTACTTTTTAGAGGCTTTTTTGACCAAAATGTATTTATGCTGGATTCATTGTACTTAACTTGCTATTACTTAAATGAGTTACGGTCTATTTAATACTTAGTTTATGTATTTAATACAGATCGAACACATTAGTCAAATTTGGTCAAACTTCATTCCAGTTACGCAACAATTTGGGAGAAGCGAGAAAAGCAAACAAACCATACAAAAAACCGCAAATATTAACCCAAGAAATTTCTTTGGGCTTGTTGCTTATAGGTTATAGCTGACAGATGGTTGTCAAATCGTTCGAATGCTATTTTATTAAACATATTCATACGATTTTTGGCCGACAAAAATTGGTAGTGGAATTTTTTTATGATTTCCACTGAAGTGTTGATAAATATTTTTTTTTGTCCGAAGACTCGAATGTAATTATAGCCTTCGACGGAGTATATATGGGTTGCAGAGAGCATTGCTAGGTCTGATGGATGAAAATCGAATCAGTAATGGACATGAGAGCGAGCGAACGAATTGTTGATATGCGAACAAATTGCACATTTCACTATTCCAAGAGGAGGATAATTAATTATTCCATCACAATGTATTAAAAAAACAAGTTAGTAAACAGTTTAAATAACGAAATTTCAAACTCCAAACTTTTTGTCGCGAACGAATATCTACACCCTTGCTGCGAACTGTCAAAGTTTATTCACAATCCACATCATTCAATTCGCGTTCCACAAACTAGCGAATAAAACATTCGTTCGAACTTGTTTTGCTTTGGTCCGATGGAAAATAAAAGAAATACGACTGAATCAACAGATAAGCATGTTTATCGAAGTAAAATATTCTCCTTTTTCTTTCCGTGTTCGGTTAAGCGGATGTACATGCATTAATTGCTGTGTTTTACATTTTTTCCACCACAAATAGGCCGACAATATTCTTTTTTTCCTTAAGAGAATGCGGCTACCTCCGATTTTCAAGTTGTTTTTTATTCAACAAAATAGACATAAATGACAGCGACTGTCATTGCATTCGCGGGTATCTGCGACCAAATAAAATGTATCATGTGAATGGACTGTCAAAATTTGCGAATATTCGTTGGTTCGTAGGTAGTTGGTCGCTTTCATGTGAATGGTCCTTAAGACTATTCACATGAGCGCGAATTGCGAATAGGCGAACGGCGAACAAATTAATTGAATTGTATTTATTACTTGAAAATTGCTATTTGTTCTACCAAAAATCATTACATTTAATTAATCTAATCTAAAAAAAACCGAGTCTTGATTGATTTAAATAGCATTTTTTCCACAATCACGCTTTATCCACAATCCACAAACCCACGAATAAAAAATTCGTTCGAACTTAACCTATAAAAATGAAACTGAATCGCTGGTGTCTGCGACTAAAACAGTTTTCAAGTTAATGAATCTTCAGAAACTACGAATATTCGCTTGTTCGCTGTTCGCAATTCGTTCTCATGTAAATAATCCTTTGCTCCTGATATTATTTATATCCTCCCAAAAGTAAGATTATAACAAATTCTTAGCCCCAAAAGCATGCATTGATTTTGACGTATTTTTGTCGATTTTCCCACGGTATTAAATGGACCGCGTATGTTCGGTGTCACTGATTCATCGTTCAGAAAGATGGCAATGATTCCGATTTTAAACAATAATTGTGCACTGGGCGATCTTAATTCTTTTTAAATCTACTCATGCACTTCAGGAATTTTCTCATTCAAAAAATGTTCTTCTTTTCGTCGAGAAAATCGTTCGTAAATAGAAAAACACACACACAAGATTTCAGGTGCTACAATTTCTCAAAAAAATTATTATTAAATTCAAAAAACCAGTAAGTTTCCTTAGAGGTGCTGGCAGCTTCGTTTTTTTGGATAGAAAATGACGAAAGCGTTGCGGATGTTTTTGTAAACGCTTAACCTCTTAAGGGACCGCAATGAAGAGACACCTTTTCACCTGCACTATACCTCCACACATATTAATAGAGAAATGGAAACATCTCCTTGCTCTGTAGCACATCATATAGATCGCATTAAAAATAGTCGAGGATTTAGCTTCAATATCTCTTTTGGATTACTAAAATTCGTCACACAAAAAAAAGCTATCCCATTAAAATTAAAAATCCACATAATTTATTCTACCCACCCGACACACTCTGGCCAGTAAAATTGAATAGTAAACGTCTCATTTTGGCAACGGTTCAACGCTCAGGTCCCATCGAGCCATATAACCGTTATGATTATGGTTAATTGAAAAACAAAGCAACCTCGGCATAACAAACCCTCCTGCATGCAAACAAGCACCCAAGCGCTGCTCATATCAATCCCATGGTTCTGAAATTCAACACGCATTTTCTTTTGGGATCACCTTACCTCTTTCCTAAGTCGTTCCACTTCGCTCCAAGACATCACATCATCAATTGCGAATACCAATATAAAAGCGCCAGCTGTCGAGATGGAAAGCGTTCGCATTGCGGGAAATTCAAACGCACCCGACGTATCCAGTATATCCAGCGTCAAAGATGAGCCATCCGGTAAATTGTAATCACCACGATGGAGCTCCTCCACCGTCTGGCGATAGCGAGCTATATACTTATCGTACAGAAATTGCGATATGATACAGGTCTTCCCAACTCGCGCCGATCCCATTACAACCACACGCCTGTGCTCCTTGCGGATTGTGTTGCTGGTGTAATCCGCCCTAGATGGCCTCATGACGGTTGCCAAAGAAGGCAATCGCAGTCGTTGACATGGGCCCGGCATTTTAAATATCCGTTTTCAGTTCTTCTGTTTGTTTTTCTTTTGACTTGTTTCGATTTGATCTTTCTTTTGATGCTCCTTATTTTAAAATTTCCTCTGAATCTGAAAAGATAAATAGAGAAAGGTTGAGAGCCGAACCGATTAACCTTGTAATTCGTGGCCTTGTGCACATTTACGTGGGCCATTACTACATCCGCAAATTTTGGTTCTATTTATTTTTAGCCTACATTTAAATGCCGATAAAACAAGACACAACACGATTTGACCTTTGGAAAGGGAACGAAAATCAAATGTGACATCGATAAAAAAAAAAGAGTCTCTCGCCCTATTGTTCAAAAGAAATCGAGAGAAGCCTATGGACGGAATTGTTGCTAGATAATTGGATCAATGAATTCTTAAAAGGACTCCGACAAATGTCCTTTTGAGAAGGGCACTTCACTCTTTGGCAACATACGCACGCACACCCGTGCAATATGAACCGAATTTGAATTTATTGCACAGATTTTCTTTAAAGGAATTCATGGTCAAATTAATTCGGATTCGAGATTGATTCTGCTCATGGGGTAAGTATAGGCATAGACGATACAGCTATGTGTGCACTTGGAGTACAGTTCAATTGGAGACGTGTAGGCGGTATTGCTGAAGAACGAAAAAAAAATCCCTTCTATGGTCTAGACAAGGTCGCGTGTCCATTTTTAATAGACGAAGAGTGGGTTATATTGGAAACGGGTTATTTACTTGTGGCTACCTTAACGGTAGTGAAGATTTAAAATGTCATTTGCGATCAGGAACATTTTATGTCGATTTGATTGCACATTCTCAAAAGCTGAATTGTGACAGATCGTTGTGTTCTGTTGCGGACGAGAAGTACCTACCTATAGAATCTGAAATAGTTGAAATAAGAGAGAACTCAATTTTTGAAGGAAGTTTTTTCAAAGAACAGCTGTTTTTTGTGACACAACGTATATAGTCAAAGTTTAGCTAGGATTTTAGCTAGTTTTTGAAGAGAAAACTTGGAGAGCAGCTAAAATTTAGTTTAGCTCGAGCAGCGTTCTAAGCTTTACTCGAGAACCAGCTACATTGCTGGTCAAATTGGTCAACTTATTGCCAATCGATTGGAGAAGTGACTTCCACTACTGCTTTTAGCAATGCACCCGTCATCTTCTGTTCCCTTTTTTTAATGGGGATAAATTTCATAGTCTTAGCGCAAAATCACACGCTTAAACTTACGATACAGTTCAAGAGGAATTGTAATTTCCATTGAAAAATTCCATCGAGCGAGTTTCACTTCGCAGTATCAAGTTCTTGTTAATCGATACCAAATGTGCTCTCACCATAAAAGTCTCCACAAATTGCGACTAGATTTATTGCACGACCTATTTGTTTCGAGCTCAAATCTGACAGGTGTAGTTTCTAAAATTCATAAACTTTGAAATCTTTTCACAATTCATAAGTCTACACCTGTAACAAATAGAAAAATGTTGATGTGGCTTTTGCGTTTTGCTAAAAACCTTCTCCAAACAACAAAGAAAATAAAATAAAAGTCAAGCGTATCCATCGCCTTTGGTGATTTACATGCATACTAACAAACAGCAGTGTTGCCAGCATTTATAAGAGACATGGAGCAAAATTTTAAAACCTTTAAGCCAAAAATAGCCACACTGTAATTTTTTAATAACGCTTATTCTGAATAAATTGTTTTTAAAGACGATAATAGCCGTAATTTTTTGAGCTTCGAGCTCAGCAAAGCAAATTAAAATATGATTTTCGCACGCAATGACAGCAACAACTTCGCTCTACTTGACACTTCGAGACTCAGTTGTAGTTGTTGTAATCGCGTGCTGAAAATCCTGTTTTACTTTGCTTTGCTGAATTAAAAAAAAACACAAGACAAACTCGTAATTGAGAGACTTTTCTGGTTTCCATTTTCCTTATTAACGACAAAAAAAAAAGTTCGTGGAAGGGGACCTGCATACTTGGACAGTGTATTTTCAATATTTATGCACATCATGCGATTTTACTGCCGCGGGCCTGAGATGTGAGGGTGAGAGCCTATTCAAAAACTGCATGAAAATGGAGTTGCCTCATTAGCAAATAACTGTTTAGAAAGTTTTAGTTATATATGAAAAGAGTACGATTGCAATAGAAGAATGCATTTTTTATAAATTCCTTGGGTGCATAAAAATCACAAAACCTTAAAGTATTATAAAGCCCAAATTAGGATAAATCCCAAATGACAATTTTAAGGAACCAGTGAAAAGTTCGAGTGGCCAAATCGAAGATAAATAGCCACTGCGGGTAGCACTGACGAACAGCATTTCATTTTTACTATTCACACAAAACACTGCCAGCTGACGTTTTCTAGTTATATTATTCCGTATCAGTTCTTTGATTGTCTGTATTTTTGTTAAACCTATTCGTTAATTGATTAACATCGATAATAAGTACGTCAATATTTCGCAAGCAAATTTATTATGTCTCGCACAATAAATTGCGTGCCAAAAGACCTTTTTACCTATAGTAATCTATTACAATTACAGACTTCGGCATCATTTTACTGTGCAAAAGCGTACAGCAAAACAAAAAGTACGTAGAACGAAATTTTTCATTTACCTACGGGACTCCAACTGAATGGGCACATTCAGTATTCTACCTTCTTAAGTCGATTAGATTGGTCTGAACTCTGGACTAGATGTATTTACATATACTGAATGCAAAAAATAACTAGCGTTAACGTCACATATTTACGTCAGCCAAATATGCGAACTGTCAACTTAGTACTCAGTCCCGAATTTCTTGACTAGATCCGTCGGTTACCCCTCCATAGACGTCAACACAAAAAACTTTTCATGTGATCGATCTAGTCCAATCAAAACTGAGACACATCCAGTCAGCTGTCAAACTTACTTAGCTACATACAACGACCCCATCATTTAATTGCACTAGAACTGGAATCAGACCTTAAAAGGTGGCAGTAAAATGATAAGCTGTCAATAAAATTCGAATTAAAAGTAAATGAATTCAATAAAACAAACAGCAGTAGAGGTGGTGTTCGTCGATTAAATTTGGTCAGCTAAAAGTTTTATTTCAAATGAAAAGAAACCACCCCAACAATTAATGTTACTTTCGTTTTGGGTAGAATGGTGGCGGGCTTTTTAACATTCGGAGTATTATATGCTGAACGCAATCAATGAAACGCAGTCATTATCTATAGGTACATTATGTTTGAAAGCAAAATATGGAATATTTCAAATACGCTTTCCTATGAATTGAATAAAAATATTTAATTTGTGAACTCGGCTACAAACAATATTGTCCCTCACTTCAAATGGTAACATATTTAAATTAAATAAGAGTATCATCGTTTGCCTTTCTAGTGTAAACCTACCTTTAATAACAACCACTGAAGTGGTCCGAAACAAAATTAAAACACACCTCCCGACTTACACTGGCCATCAACAAATTGCACAGCATCATCAATTTCAAAATACCCTTGGCAAACTTCTCGCCCTAATCAAATGACAGCTTTGCTTAGCATTCGCCCATCCCAGACAATGTCACGTACACCTTAGTCGAACGCAAAAGGACCGCATACATATAGCGTTCCATCGTCTTACCACAAAGTGTTTGAGGTTTTAATTAGATTTAATTCTAAGACCCCCGAAATCCCGGCCACGAGGTATCATCCCAAGGACAACCACAACACAAACAAATTTCATTCACCATACCTTGGCGAGAGCTAATTCCAGCCAAACAGGGTCCCATCCCACCAGTTGCCCCTTCTAGGGGCCACCATTCCCCCCATGAACGTGTTTCATTCGCGCGACCTTCACCTGTCCATTAACCAAATATGTGACCATTTTATGATTGTTTTATGTTGATTCGCTGCATGGCTGCATAAACCTGCAAATTGCTTCACTAATAAAAAAAATAAACAATCGACATCCACACAGACACTCGACACAGTACAGCCCTGCAGCGAGGTCGCTGAAGTGTGCTCGTCATGTGCGAAAACGTGTCCCGCCTGGATAAAAACAGCCTCGCTGCCAACAATCGATATATTTGTTTGCACACACCATCTCTACTCCCACATCGATTTATTCAATTACGAAGCAAGTGAGGGGGTGCGCCTAGAACGTGACAAGGTTTATCGCTTTCCCGATAAATAAACGCGTCCGATTGCGAAACTCTATGCCGCCAGAGGACGGCCAGTGATGGAGCAGAGCAGATAGGACACTTGCTGATTGGTAAAGCGAATAGTTCTCAGGGGTGTTCACGTTCAGGTATTGTGGAATTGCAGCTGCGACTTATCGTATCGTTGGTGGACACAATAGGGAGTTAATGATGCAATTTTCAATTTAATTGGATTTTTTCATATTGCGAACAAATTGAATTTGTTTAACAGAGTTTCACTGGTGCAACTGGTGATTGTGTTGTGAGCTTTGGTGCGGCGGCCGGCACTCAAGGCCTGATAACAAGGGAGCGTGTACATCACGACCAAAGTCCAATGGAACCATAAACAAAGTTTGACGCCGCAGCCGCCCCAATATCACACATACGTGCGGTGTGTGGATGTTGATGTTTTCCAATTAAGAACCGATGTACAATGTACACACGTGGTAAGGTGAACCTCTCGAACGCACATACCATGCGAAGAATTCGACCTGGTGCGGCAGGTGATTAACTACGCACGTGATAAATATTGCGGTACATCGTCGAATGCAGAGGGGTGCGAACGATTACGCGATTATAGTGGAACTGCAACTGATTATCGATTTGCAATCGATAAGTCCAAGGAGTGGTGGTGGTGTTCAATCCCCTCCCTATAGCTCGGGAAAATTAATTTTTACTGAGGGAGCGGGTTATTTGCACGAACCATTGAGAGTACGATTAGTTTTGATTATAAGAAGAGGACATGCCGTAATTTATGAGGAGCTCATGCTCATAGACAGATTTGTCGCTACGAAAGACAGGTTATGGAAAGAGATTTTTTGACATTTGGACGAGCATTTCAAGGGTAGAGTTGGCCCCATTAAACTATGGCTAGGTGTTCCAATAAGCCACCCCAGCCTTCCGAAAAGGAAGAGGAATTTCATAGAAGAAAGCTGAAGCGTGCTACAGAAGTAAGGAAGTGATTTTTCTCTCCTGAAGCTGCATGCGGATAAGCCGCGGTTGACTTTCACACGTGGGCCTTTTGTCTTGTCTAATCATAGACGGATGGCATAACCTTGGCGGAGGAACTTTTCGAATTGATGTCTCGGTCGTTGTTGAGACCAGTCTTGCCAGAAATTTTCTAACGAAATATGCTAAATTTAGATATAAATATGCTTAATTATATGTAGGAATAAAACAAAATATGCTTAAATTTAAAACAACGACTTTGTCAAAAAAAAGTAAAAAAAAACAATAAGCTATACATATACGGATATACATATATCTGATTGTTAATTTAGAAGTTAAGCAGAACTTAAATTAAATTGAGCAGCAATTCACGGCTCACGGGCAGTGGACTTTTGCTTAGATTTTTGTTTTTAAGGTTTAACACTTCGACAGCTGATAATTAAAATTGACAAATTGTCATACAAATCTTCAGTAATGCCAAATACAGAAAATTTTGTTGGATGCGTTCGTTATTTGTATAGCAAAATATACCACGAAAATATTTCTTATGATTGATGGGCTTTTATGTTAAAAATGTAAAATACCTATACCAGATTGCATATTTTTTTATTTTATTTATACTTATATGCAATTTAAAGTTAAAATATGCTAGATTTAGCATAAAAAATACCAAAATGGCACCACTGCTTTCGACCTTCTAGCCTGAACTTCAGCCTGCACTCAATATGAGGATAAACGTGAACAGATCTTTGGAGCATCGTGTTTGCTGTTTTATTTGTGAGACAAGTCGCTGCCAATTCAAATGAAATGCCTTAAGGACTATTCATATGAAAGCGAATTGCGAACTGCGAACAAGCGAATAGTCGTAGTGCCTGTGACTTCATTAACATTTAAACTTTTTTTAGCCGCAGATACCCGCGATTCGGTTTCATTTTTAATGTTAAGCTCGAAGGAATTTCTTTCTCGGGCTTGTGGATCGCGACTGTGAATTGTGAATAAACTGCGACAGTTCGCGGCAATTCGTTTGTAGGCCTGTTACACCGAATCGTAAATACTTATAGAAGTAAGCCGGTCTTGAATTAAAAAAAATCTAGAACCTTTGCTGCGGTAACAGTAATATCAATTTATTGTTGTATGCATCATTTTTAATATTTATTTATTTAACAAGAAAATCTGTTTATTTTTTTTTGTTTTGTAGAAGCGCAAGTATTACAAACAAAACGATTTGAAGAAGAGAAAAAAAATATTTTGTGAAGTTTTGTCCCACTGAAGATCGAGCCACGAAAACTGCTGCGGAACAGAAGAAAATTCTGTTCTGTTTTCGTTTCTGTTATTTATCTGTGATTGTGTGTCACTAGATGACTTGAGACGTTCGGTTTTCAAGTAGTGAAGACTTTTTTTGACAACCCTAATGCATTTATGTTCAGGTTTGTTTTTAACAACTTGCCATGCGTACGAGTCCATTTTTTTAATTTTTAACACATTAAGCGTCTAATGACAAACAAAGGCCGTCCTTCTGTTTTAGTAGTGAATTCCATTGCCGTTTCAAGAAACTGAGAGAGGCAGAAAGAAATGCGCATACCAATAGTTCATGCAACGATAAATAGACATTTATCAGAAAGAACTATTATAGACTTGTTGATTTTATGTCTCCAGGTGGCGTTGCAGCCCCAAATAAATTGGATTATGTTTCTATTTTTATTGTTACTAGATTTTATTGAATTTCATTATATAGGGTAACTGGGGTAATTGTAAACACCACCAATATTATTCAAACCCTTTGTCAATCGTAGCATGTCATGACACGATTTTAAAAAGCTCTTTCTCTTCTTAGTTTTAAGACAGCGGTCAATGCTTTGGTCACGTAAACAATTGGTCACAACTCGGATTTCAAGACATGCTATCGAATCCGTGACATCAGTCAGGACCAAGGAGTCCCCTAAGTAGGCCCATGATGAAAAGTTTGGATCAAATGTGACACCTCGAATTTTACTCGACTGTGGAAAGTTCCAGATGATTTATAGCTCGTGACTGATGATCGAGGTCCACTTGTGCATCTCACATCCACGATCCTTGTAACTGACAGAGGGACCGTTTGAAAACAAAAATTAAATTGGAAAAAGAAATCTAAGATCCATCCAGCTCTTGCAACAAATCTCGAGAAAGGGATTGTAATCATGGTACTTCTGTTGATGCTGCGGGTGAAGTTGAACCCGATGCTAGGAATAATCGTCAACATCTTCATCTTCCAAGTGATGCGATACAACTACCAAACCAATATCAATATCAAATTCAAACAATCGAGAAGCACATTCATTCATTCTTCTGGAAAAAGAGCTCTCCTAAAACAAAATCCTAAAAGTATGCCCCTTTTCAAACTCACCAATAGAATGACGAGTTAACTAACGTAATCTAAGTATATTCGTTGCCCCTTATTGTGCCCCAATGAGTAGGCACTTCTACCTACCCTAGCTGTAGAATTCATCCACTTAACGATTTTGAACTCGATTGGGAGGTAAACAAGTGAAGATATCCAACTCAGCGGAGATGACTGATATCCACAGCGATTTATAATTAATTTATAACGACTGAGTAATTCTTGATATTTGACGGTTTGCTTAGGCTTTTGTATAAGATTTCCACTTGACAGCCTTTTCAGAAGCATTTAATGAAAAGTGCAGACAAGGCTAAGGGGATTCTTGTCCAATTCATTGAAATTTATTTACTTTCCATAGTACATTTTACTTATTCATTGTTGCAGTTCAAGGCTTTGATTTTTTATCTGGCCAACAAAGCAAACAAAATATTCCCACCCCTCCACGCGCATCGCGATAGAATAAAAATGATTTCAATATTGCAATGGCTTTTCTGTAAATTAATCGAGCGCTGTCAGTCGAAATTGTATCGATTTATCGCTGTGTGTTATGTATGTCAAAAGGTACGTTCAGGTGTATGCCAAGCATCACCTACACGTGTTGTCACATTTTTGTTAGCTGCGATAACAGACACACCCTCCCTGTATGAGCCAATCTGGTGCTGACTTATTACGAGGCTGTCACATGAACTTGGAGCGTTGTCGATACATTCCGCGATACTAATAATCATTTTTAGTGTCCAGACTCAATTTTTCGAACTCACAATGCCGAATTTTTCCATACATAATTGCATATTGTGACCTACAAAATATTATTAAAAACGATTAGTAGTAAGGCCAAGGTCAAGGATTTTCAAGTGAACATCGAATTGAATGGTTCAGCAAATCCCATCAAAACTTCTGTCTCGAAGGACGAAATGTATGCCGAGCCAAATACTCGTCCTGACGAGTACTTAAGGATTTAGGTATGAAGGAAGAGCTGGTACTGGGCTCCACAAATTTGTATTCCTGTGTACGGTGAGTTATTTGTATGATTCAACCACAAATTCTTAGATCTGTCCGAAGGTGTGGATGTGCTTCAAGAAGTCGGCTCTGTCACATTGAGAATTAATTTATTCTAGCAACGAGGTTTTCCAACCATCTGTCAGAAGAATGATACAGCTGGAATAATGATTGTTATAAGAAACAGAGTGGGGCAGTGCTTAGTTTGCTGGACTACTGAGCGAGGGGTCCCAGCTTCAATTCCGCGAACGTCTGACAAACACCGGAGAGTACAACTCTATAAGTCGTTTGGACTCGGCATAAAATTCTAGATCCCTTCCATTAGTTCCAAAAATTAAAAACTCACAGAAGAAGCTGGGCTAGGGTCCTAACGAACCTGTTGAGCCCGCTATTTTTTTAAGAAACAGAGAAAAAATTATAAGTAATTTACTGGCAGAACTTACTTGCTTCAAAGGTGTGTGGTTTGAAAATGTGCACTGAAAGAAATAAATAAGAATGTAACATCCCTGCCTGAATAGATCCTGCGAGGGCAGAGGTACAATTGACAAGCACTCTGATACTGCATTTACACCATGCACGCGCATTTTTGCACGAGACGGGACAGAGAGATCCGTTTGTCCGCAGTCAATGCTAATAAAGGCCTAAGAATGCGATCACAAATCAGACGCCTAAAGCGTCATGGATGCTCTACCCATAATTATAGATACGTAAAACGAAAACAAACACAATACACAAGTTCCGGCGAAAAACATCTCTACAATCACTTGAAAACATTTCTATTTCTGATTTAAAACACGTGAAATAAGAGTGGTTATTAGTTTCAGTAAGTTAAACCAACAATCAGTTGTACGAAATAAATAAATAATTGTCCGTTCATCACTTCCGGAAGCCATTTTGTTTTATAGGAAAGCGAAATTTTGTAAGCCATCGCTATAAAAATATCAACATGCATAGCTTTCCCCATAATTCTTACCACGTAAACAAGATGGCCGGCCAAAAAACGTGTCACGTTTTTTGCGTGTTAGCTAATGCCGTCCCTTTCAGTCACACGGCTGTTCAGTATTTAGCATCCCTTTAATCTTCCGTGCTATGAATGCTCTCAGAGAGCTTTTTATGTTCAATGCTCGTTTGGCACAAAAAAAAAACGCAATCTTTTTCAGATTTCAGTTTTTAGGGCACTTTTGCGAATCTGGATTTTTTTTTAGATTTGCTTCAGATTTACCAAATAAGTGCGTTTGAGTTTGACAACTACTGGAGTTTGTTTACGTTTTCGTGAAATATTTCAACTGCTAAGAAACGCATTGCATCTGGTGGATCTATTTTTGTTAATTATTTATGTACAAATGTTTAGAAATCAATTTGGGTGCAAACTTCGAATGTTTTAATATAAAATTTAACCAGTGAATGAAAACCACATACAAATGTTTCGTAGGCTATACACATATTCCAAGCGCACGAATATCAACTAAAAATAAAAGCAAGTGACGTTTTTATGTTCGATTAGACACACGAAATCTGAAATCTGAGAGCGAATAGGATACCACGTTAAATTTGTTAAGTATGCTAAATTTGGTAAATAGAAATAAAAACAATAATAAGTACTTAAAATTATAGTTGTATATTTAATTTACAGTTGAGCACTTTGTGAATGCAATTTGACGTTCTTATCGCATTGTAACCGAAAATCATAAACCAAGGAAACAGATGGCCCATTAAGCTGGAACCCGCCACGTCCTCAATTTTGGCAGCTAATCATCAGTTACACTTACTGTTTACATCAACCAGCAACCAACATCGATTTCATAACCTTTAGCTAACCACACGCGCATAGAATTCAATTGGAACCTTACCCATTTGATTGGAGCTGCTTTTAGCGAACTGTCCTTCCAAAAGTATAAGTGCCGATCCTAATTTAAACCATTGTCAGTGTACTACCACTTTGCCGAATTTCTTTCCCAACAATACTACTGTCGGACAATATCCTGAACAAAAAGAATCATAACAATAAAAAACGTTCTTGCAATGAATTGGCTACCCAATTTAAATGTTATTGTCGGAGGTTTTTCAAGAATGATACGTGTGTGAGACTTTGAGCACGTAGAGAAGTTTATTATCCGCACACTTATTTAGTGGGTGGATGAAATGGGATCCCACATATGGATGACCTTTTCCCTCCGACCCGACGAGGACGAGTTTTCAAGTTCAATGTCCGGACATTTTAAAGTTTCATTTAAAGTCGTTTCGTTTACTTCTGAAGGAATTTTTCAACACCTTTCCTTACACTGTGAATCGTTGAACTTAACCTTATCAGATGAGCGTACATTTTGTATTACTATCGATATTAAAAATGCACACATACCTTCTCTCTTTATTTAGAGAGCCGAGGCGATACCGCTATTTTTAGTCAGAGAGAAAAAAAATCAACGGTGTTCGTAATTCCACACGCAATAACCTCTGCTACTCAAATTGAATCGGTGGGTAAGTCTGACAGCTGGTGACATAATAGGTCTGTTCCTTTACTTTTGTAGTAAGAATGGAAAAGACTGTCAAAATGGCAGTGGTGGGGATAAATTCTCTCACAGAGAGAGACACTTGCGAAAAAGTTAGGAAACGCTTTTGTAGTAATCTACGAAAAACGACAGATATATAATTCAAAAATTCAAAAAAGTCTTACGAAAAGTCGTTAAAATATCTGATAACCTCGAAGAATTTGCTAGTTTACGATCAACATTAGTTGCTTTATCTACCTAGCGATGAAAGTGATTCGGAATTAATCGAAGTCGTAAATCCGAGTATATGGAAGAGTTTGTACTGATTGAACTACAAGCACTCGAGAAGAGGAAAAAGCGGCACAGCATTAAAAGCCACCAATAGAATCTAAGGAGAACATTCAATTTTATTTGTCCGCCTGTTGATACCATTTTAATATACGAAAAATCAAAACAAATGTCAAATAGGACGACAAATCTCGAATCAGCTGTTAATTGACAGCTTTTTCAATTCTTACACAAAGAAATTTGTTGAGTAAAAATTCGTAAGATTCTCAGTGGAGGGGCAATATCTTGCTCTCTTTTACGAATTTTTCGAGTTAAGGAACGGCATTGAGTAAAAATTCGTAAGAATTAGTATAAATTCGTAAGATTTCAAAATAAAGAAACAGACCTAATGTGTCAAAGTTTTAATTGTCTTGATCGGTAACATAAACACTGCTTTCAGTTCAGTTCTTCAGATTCGGTCTCAGACTTCAGATTTCGTGTGTTAAATCGAATATAAAAAAGTCACTTGCTCATTTTTTTATTCGTACGACAGCCTTCGACAGTTTTCTAAGCGTTTTCCAATCACTGGTTAAACTTCAAATTATGTCACTTAAGATTTACGCCCGATTGATTTCTAAACATTATAAACATAAATAATTTACAAAAATAGATTTACCCGATGCAATGCCTTTCTTTGCAGTTGAAACATTTTACGAAAACGTGAACAAACTCCACTAGTTGTCAAACTCAAACGCACTTGGATTAGTAAATATGAGGTAATCAGACTCGCAAAAGTGCTCGGAAATCAAACAAAGATTGCTTTTTTCGTACCAAACGAACATAAAAAGTGACCTAGAGCAAACAAAAAAGTGATCTATAAGCGCCCAATCGAATGCCACATAAGATAACTAGATTTTTGAATGTGCGGACTGACTTGTATGTCATCATCAAGAATCCGTTGGTAGGGGAATTAACAATCACTTAATTTTGCAGATGCAAAAACACCCGCTAGAGCCAAGCGGAAGCATCTTCCATTCCATCTTTGTTTATATTTACTTCTGTTCACTCCCAAACTTTTTACGTTTCACATGAGAAAATACAATTAAAGCCCTTAATTCAATTATTCCGAATTTTCTTAGGCCGGTTTTATTCACTCAAAGTTGACTCGCTTAACTTTGGATTTTCAGGAGTTGAGAAAACCGAAAGTTGGTCAACTTTGGATTCGCTTAACTCCCCGAAATAGTAGAAGTTAGGACAGCAAACTGGGGATTTTATGTTTAGACTGATTCTTTTGGGGTTTTTGACTGTTAGCTCTTCAAATAAAGTGACGAAAGTAATTATTATTAATTAAAATTTCAAATAAAGTATTGTTTAAATTATTGTTGCGAGAATTGGCCATAGTTGATTCGAGCAGTGAAGAGGATAGAGAGGAGGAGAATTTGGTCTGTGAGAGACGGTAATAAAATATAATACCACGGAGACGGACTTGAAAAATGGGACGACCACGGCTTTATCTATCGTTTCCGTCTCTCACAGTGGACGACAATGATGGTGCTCCAATGATGAATTCGTTGACGTGCGTCTAGAGAAGGTATTGTGCATGGGCATCGCGAAGAGCTGGAATTTATTGTATTATTCAGTTCGCGATTTTCTTGTTCGATAGATCGTGTAAATTAAACCAGTAACAAAGTTGCACTGGGAACTGCTGCTAACAGCACATAACTTTTTCGCGAAAGCAAAATTCCCTCGAACTAAAGCGAAAACCATAGACAAAGAATAAAATGTAGTCAAAGAATGCTTTGCCCGTAACGAAAATGACAGGCGAAACTCAAATCCAAAGTTGAAACTGACATAAATTTTGTGTCATCTGAGACAAATATCCCAGGGATATTTCTGAAACAGCAAGTTAGCCAACTTTTGAATTTCAACTGAGTAGTTGAGAATTAAAGTAGTGAATAAAAGCCATTTTCAACTTGCCGCTCAACACTGTCTTTCAAATCAACTCCGAAGTTGGTCAACCTCGGAGTTATCGTGAAGTTGAACAATAGTGAACAAAACGGCCCTTGATAAACTTAACCTCAGTTTTTCTCTCTTTTTCCTCAATCCAAGGGGCTATTTTTTGCTGGATTTGCAAATTTCCAAATTTGGTTAACAAAGAATTTTCTATATGGGGTTTGATATGCTAGTCGTCTAGCTGACACTTCAAATTAACTTCAAAATTCATGTAGCAAGCAATTGACTTCTATCACAAACGGTTAGAGTTCTAGCGTAAACAATTATGTGTCTATTGATTTGCGCCGTTCTAATAACAGATTTTAGTCTCGACTTTAAATGTACGGAAGCTCACAATTGCGAAATTTGTATGGAAAATATAGCCATTGTGAACTACTACAATTTAAAGTCAAAACGAAAATGTTTATTGGTAAGGCCCATTGTGATCTACTACAATTTAAAGTCGAAACGAAATTGTTTATTGGTAGGTAAGCCGATTGACATTAAAAGCTATCGTTTGGCTTTTCACCCAGCGCTAGTAAATTAAACGCGAGCAATCAATCTGACAGTAAAAACAGCACGTTCAATGCGTTGGGCCCTTACTAGTGAATCATCTCTAATTGGTCGACTCGGGTGCTATTTTAGACAGCAATAGGTATGAGAAGGATAAAAAAACTATGTATGAATTTATAGCTGCAGGTTTAGTCGATTGGAGAAGATATATGATTGTTTTGTATACAGCAACATGGCTGTTTAATTTTGAGTTTACTTTTACATGTAGAGAAATCAGTTTGACGTAAATGTGTTATCTCCATGAATTTACCATATTTTGTAATACCCGTCCTGCTTAAGTAACTGTCTGCTGATTTCACCAACTGCATTCAGTTGTTTTTATCGCTCTTGAATTGAGAAAACGCAAACCGATCAACCTTAGCTGAGGAATTACATGCAGAAAATTCCAATAATTCCTCATACACATTTTCCATCTCGATACTGCATCAAACTTTAAGAAATTAAAATTCAACAAAAATTCTAACCTTGTTTACAAACAAAATATTTATAATTTTTCTTTACGTAAATTAGATTCTGAGTTCACGCGTTAAAATATTTCCACTTTGCTATTTTTTTTTCACAAAATTGATAAATATTAAGTTGGTACGAAAGGTTATGTTGAATAATACCGCAATTACCATTTTTCCTCAAAGCAACAAACATTTTGAAAGGAACAAAGGATCAAATTGTAATTGCATGGGGAAACATTATCTGATGGACATAGCAACACTGGGCTTGCCAATAACAGATATCTTGTGAAAGAGCGCGTTCGAAAATAAATTGTGTTTGTGAAATTTTAAATATATGTAGATGCTATTATTGGTTGATTTTTTTTTAAAATAACTGCCTGTACCGCCAATAAGTGTTTATCTTGACACCCGCAAAGTGGGCAAAGCTCTGTCTATGCAAGATTGAAGGTGGTTTTAGCGTTAACGACTGAATCTGCCTTTCAAGTTTCAACTCAAAAAAAACCTTAAAGACTGTCAGATTAGCAGGAAAAAAGTATACCCCAAAAGGAATAAACAAGGAATATCCGAATGCAAACCTTAGAACAGGCTTAGCTTTCCAGTGGAATGTAAGCTTCGACCCTCATTTGCAAATTACCGATAAGATCTTTTGAGGCCAAGCAAGATGCTGTAGAATTAAACAATCCTTCGCAACAGATTAGAGATCTCGCGTAGAGCTCATATTTTCCAAATACACAAACTCTAAGGATTCATGTCCTTAAGTTTAATTAATGTCTGCTCGTAACCTTAGGCGGGTTGCTCGTGAAAAAAATGTCATAACTGCCGTCAGTTCTGCGTTGAAATTTTGCCTATTTGTAATGTTGATGCCATCCAATTTATAACTATCCCACCTTCGGCTTTTTGCCCAAGTGTATCTTGAAATTTGCTCGCTTAGCGAATTTATTTCACAAGTAATTCCAAACCAACTATTTCGACAGGTTTACTTCTTATCGCCCGAATTAACCTCTCCCAATTTTCGTCGCTCTATATGCCCAGACCCACCTAAAGGCATAGAATCAAATTAACGGTTATTATTTGTTGAAAATGTACAGTTCGGATGTTCTGCAACCCTTGCAACTACACGTGTACCAGGAGAATAATATGTGCGTCGGCAATTTTCTAATTACCTGGTTTCAGCTTCAGTGTCATTAATTTTTCTGTCAACTAACGAACCGTTTTAGGTAATTTGCCTTTTCATTTTGTGTAGGCACAATAAAAAGTTCCGTTAATTATGTTCCCATTTCGGTGAAAAGAGCATGCAATTTATTGTTATTTGATAATCGGCAAACAAAAGCGGCGTCTTGTGGGTCCCTTTATAATTGTCCGCTCCCGCTGAAAGACGAGCAGCTTTCGTCAACACAAAAGAACCTTTGGGCGCTGTTTTTTCTATACAGCTAAAGGTATGAGTATAAGTGTAATTAAAAGTACGTATCACGTTTAACAAAGGCGTATTCTTGTTTGAAAGGAATTTTAATTTACCAGAAGGCGATAAAGTTGGTGCCGCAGACGACGAAGTTCGCAAACTTTATAATGGAGTTATACACCGACAAAATGGCTGCGGAAATAGGAACAGTAATCCGAGGCTCTTTAGTATAAGCCTTTTTGCGTGATTTCGTTAAATCAATTCTTAGAATTCGTAAGCGCATTATCGGGTTTTGACAAATTGAGAATTTTCCTTTTACAATTTTCAGCTGCTTGGGGTGTTGATAAAAAGGTTCGGGTTTTAAAAGCTATTTGTGGCTTGATAATACTTGCTCTTTTATTAACACAACTTTTGAGAATATTTTTCTTCGAAATATTCAAGGTACATAGGTATTTGAAATTGACCGCAACATCGTGGAATGCGGGAAACAGGTTGGCACAGCAACTTTGACGTTCAGCGAATAATTTTCGAAATCAAAATTGTTTTCAATGGCATGGCCGACACCATCCCATGAGGGATAGGCATCCGCATGGCTTGGCATTGGGTAAGACATTTTCTTCAAAGGAAAAGCCCTTTGGAAAAGACATTAAAGTAGAAACTCAGGCGAGGGAAAGGTTTGTCTTTGAGAAACCTCCTTTGTTGTTTCGAAGGAAAAAAGTTCAGGAAGTATCCGCAGCTAGTAAACTGTGATTATGTGGAGCGAGTGATAAGACGAGAATATAATTCACGTTCAGGCAAAGAAGACCCATTTCCACGATTCAGTAGAAGTTATTTTAACATTTTTTTTTTTTTTATATTTTGAAGTGCTCTCCTTTCAGGCAAACTAACAACGAACCAAAAAGTTCCGAGCGACCAGGTATGCTCTGTCTAAAGATCACCAATAGTCCCATTTTGAAACCATTTCAGCCTCGATTCAGATATTGAATTATTGCGACTGACATACAAAAAAGTAAAAAATTCAAAGTATATAACATATCAATCACAAAACAAAAACCCACCACTCTTCATTTGTATAACTAACAAATTCAATTAAACTCAATCCAAGTATTCAAATAGAACGCATTCTGTATCTGAATACTGAATAATAGAATCGTTTTGATTCATCAAACCTTATCCCACCCGACCCATGGTTGTCCCGGGCAGCACAAGTCGGTAGTGCAAAAACATATTGTTTGCATATATTTGCAGGATTATTTGTTACGTGCTGCGAGTAGTTGTTACAATATTGAATAGGATTTCCTATGAAACGAAACGACCAGGCAACAAACAAGCACTTCATCATAAATTCGAGTTAAATTATTTTGCGGAAATCCTCTTTGAATTCGAATGCGTTATTATTCTATACTCCAGCAGTTTATTCATGGTAAAAGTTCGAATACATATTCATAAGTATTGCAGAAGATTGTCCGAAAATAATTATTATTTCCATTCCAGGAATTATTTTTGTGGCAGAATTCTCATTTAGTACGGAAATAGAAAACACAAATTTCCTTGACATTGTGTTTTTTTATTTTCGCAATTACATAAATACCTAATCTAACAATTTGTCGGCTACCGAAAAACAAAAACTGGAAATTGCTCTGCTTGAATATGAATTTGGAAGTTGCTCGGATTTAAGGGAGCAAAAAAATAAAACATTATTATAATAGCCGTGTTTTTTTGAGCTTCGATCTCAGCAAAGCCAAGTAAAGTAGGGTTTTCACCATGCAATTACAACGACTACGCTCTACTTGACATTTCGAGACTCGGTTGCAGTTGTTGTAATCGCGTGCTGAAAATCCTACTTTACTTTGCTTTGCTGAGATCGAAACTCAAAAAATCACGCCGAATATAGCAAAAAAAAAAACAAAGCAGCAAAAACATTTATTTATAACAAAAAAAATCAAATATTATTTTTACGGAATACTTTTTTCATATTTTTTTCAGATTTTTTTTGTTCAATAAAGAATAAAATCTTACCTAAACTCAAAAAGGGGCCATTTTGGTAATTTTTAAGAAAGTGGCGGCCATTTGGCGCCTAAAGTGGGCAAACGGCAACGCTGTTGCAACCATGTTTGTGTGCGAAATTTGTCCTGTCTTTTTTTTCGATGGAGAATTCAGACATAAACTTATTATTAAATAGACCCGATTCCCCCTGCAAATTTTGAAAATAAATTTCTCTCTTAAATTGCGTCTCGTGAAACATGTGAAGAGCAAAAAAAAATCTTAATGGCGGGACACCAGATAAAAAATCTGAAAATCTTGTTTTTCCGAAACAAAAAATCTTTTTTTTCAAGATTTTGTTCAAAATATAAAGAGCGAAATTTAAAATACAATTTTGAAGTACTTTACTACTTATATACATAAATCACCTAAATATCTATAAAAAAAACTTCGGTCATAAATTAATGTTATTGCTTTTTGACATTTTGGAACATAGTATTTGAATTAAATCGACTTAGAATTGCACTGCTTACCTACTTATATCAAGGTCATAGAATTTCGGTTCATTAAAGCTCAACAAATCCCTTGTAAAGATACAAATTTCAGCAACCGTTTCAGTATATACGAAACCATTTTCTCAAAAACACGTTACATCAGTTATTTTATCAAATTCGTTAAAATTCATGCTTCCTTAGAGTTGATGAAAACGTTAGTGAGACAATTGTGCATGGGCTCTGTTCGACTCACATTATATTTACCTATATATTAATGTAATTAATAGAAAACGTTTTTCTTCAATTGAAAAGGTTCTTTTAGTGTGCTATATTTAAATAGTTATTGATAGCAAAAATCTTGAAATTTGACGATTTCGAGGTAAAAAGTCTTGTACATATTTTGGAGCTAAAAAATCTTGAAAAAAAAAATATATCTTGTAATCTGGCATCACTGGACGAGAAGTACCTAGAATCAGACATAGTTGAAGTAAGAGAGAATTCTATTTTTGAAGGAAGTTTTTTCAAAGAACAGCTCTTTTCTGTGACACTTATCCACGGCGTACTCTATGTCAAAATTTAGCTATGATTTTAGATAATGTTTGGAGAGAAAAGTTGGAGATCAGATAAAATTTAGTTTAGCTCGAGCAGCGTACTACGCTTCAGAGGAGAAGGTTGCGTCCATAGACAAACCATACTTAGACCACAAACTTTGCCCCAATTTCCGTAACTTGGCTACAAGATATATTTCTGTGGCAACAAGGAAAAACAGCATAAGTCATTTTTAGCCACTTTTCAGGAGCGAAGGTTAAAAGTTTGAACTCAGATATGCCTTCCATTTCTTATGCGTTTTTTCCTGATCCACTGATGAACACTGAACCGTAAAAGATATTTGAATAAAAAAAATATGACGTATAGAACAGGGTAAGGTGCATTCAATAGTAACATTAACTCGATTTTGACATAAGTCGACTTATGCTGTTCTTCCTTGTTGCCACAGATTTTTAAGGAGTGGTCACGATTTGGTGCGCTTGTATTGTTAGACAGAAATCCGTATTGACAAATGTCAGGGAACTTAAAAAATTCCGGCTCACCAACACACTCGCACCAAATATGTTTCACCGCGGCTGTGGCCAAAGTAGCTGTCAGCGTTCAGAAAACTTTATCCGTTGAATTTGAAATTATTCGTTACGTGTGGGTAGTATTTTTTTTTTAGAAATAAGTGTACTTTTATTGCAAATTATTATGTGCAAAGTAGCTGTACCTAGTTGGGACAAGTTCACTGTGATTCAAAAACTTATTTTAAAAAAACCCCGCTTAGCACTTTTGGCTCTGCAGAAAACATAATTATCCGATAGCGTTGCAAATATTTCAAGATTGCTGGGTTTATCAGTTGGTGGGAGGACGGAACTGTCAACGTACACCCTACTTACTGAATTAAAAAAAGATAATCTTCTATAGTTCTTTGAATCGGAAATGGCAAAGCAAAATCTTTTTTCACCAGCGAACCGAATGATTTTTCTTAGAAAAATTTGCGACTGAGTTCAGTTTTCAAGGAGCAAAGCAGCCAAACGCACTTAACACAGTTCAACAAAAACACGCAGATATTGTCATGTCTGTGCCCGACGGTAATGGACGAAAATATTTATTTATCTTTTAGCACTCCAAACCCATTTTACTCGCCAGTATTTCGTTATCTCATTCTAATGTCGATGGCTATTGTTATATGGCAATCTTTTTTGGGTGGCTTTAATATTCAAGAGGTTTCCAGAAAACTCCTGGAATGGGGATGTGTAGCTTTACCACAAAATATAGATAACCAACGAGCATTATAGGTTTGTATTTTTAGATATATGCGTACCAGTCTATCTTGATATATTTATAACGCGACACACACCCTACTCTGACTTTGATGGGTACATACAAGACATTCCTAATAAAAATATGTCGCGTCTGTCGTTTTTTTTACACCTTAGTGGATATCAAACGAAGTCCTGGAATTGTATGTTATCCCCTTGAGCATGTACATAGAAGGAAATAGCCAGAAAAAGTGATTGTTTACACTAGATATGAGATTGCCTTTAAAACATGAGCCTCACCTATGGGAATCAATAAAATGCTAAAAATATACGATTTACGCTTTACTCGTGAGTAGGTGTGTACTTTGAAACTTGAAGGGAACTTGTTGTATTTCCAGTGAACGGTATTAAACATGAATACGCGGTAGCCCGAATAAACGTCCTTATGAGTTCTTCAATAAAAGTTGAACTAACTGAATTTATTTTCATTGGACGCATATCAAACTTCACAAATGTGGAGATAAAAAGGTCGTCTGATGTTTTGTGCTTCTACAGATGCCCTAGCGAAATTTTTTAAAAGATTCCTGATCACTGGAAAAACTGCCCACTAAATTGGGAAAAGGAGAAAAATACATAACAGCTGTCATTGTATTTCACTTTGATTATAGATGTAAACAGAGAAGCAATCCGAAGTGGAAGTTAATTCGTCGATAGGACTTGAAATAAAAGGTAATTAGTTTATGCTATTTTGAGGAAAGCTTAGTGCGCTGCTCGAGCTAAATTTTAGCTCCCTTAGAAAATTCTATCCAAAATATAGCTGATCTACATTTAAAGCGAATTCCTTTAGCCGAGTGAAACGCAGCTTAAAATTTAAACCATTGTGTCACCCCCGTATTAATAAACACTGCATAAAAGTTATCCACTCGTTACTCAGCAGTTACGTCAAATTTTTGTATGCTATCTGACGTCTACTAACTAACTTACATTTGCATATTTGTTTATTAATACGGGGTTTAGAATGTACATCATGTATCTGTCAAAATTTAGCGTGCCCATATAATTTGTTGCGACATTTTCTCAAGCTAAATTTTGACAGATTGTTGTTCTGCTGCGTTTTTGTGTTGCCGAAAAGGAAGCAAGGATGAGCTTTTTAAAGTACTACCTCGACAAGGAGCACCTAGAATCTGAAATGGTTGAAATAAGAATGTGAATTGAATTTTTAAAGAAAGTTTTTTCAGAGAACAGCTGTTTTTTATCCACCATTTGAGTTTGATATACCTAACCCTCTTTTATGAAAGAGTGTCATCGTATTTTTAAGTTTCCTCTTCATTTAGGTAGTTGTACTATCATCGGGAAAGATAACCGATATTTAAATCAGACTAATAAAGGTTATATTAAACGGGCCAAAGAACTGAAGGAACACCTACATAAAATAGGATTATATTACAGGGACCACTATTAACAACTTTTAACGACGATTAGACAAGAAACTACATTCAATTTTAAAGATAGAAAGAAGTCGGAATAAAATAAATGCTCTTGGTGGTTGGTTGCATTTATATCTGCCAAAATTTGGACAGCTTTATTTATTAAAACATCAATATCGATATCTTCTAAAGTAGATAGATAGTCAAATGGTTCTTTTTAAATTGTAAGCCAGCCAGAATTTGATTCTGCAGTCTGAAAAATGTAGTTGATAGGTCCTTGAGAAAAGAGTGCTTTTCGTTCTTAATTTTTTACAGTTCTACCGTATTCCAATTAGGTTATGCTCCTAATTTTGTAATTTTTTTTATTGTTTATTTCTATTGTGATTGTGACCGTCGATTACCAATAAAAAAAACCGTGGTACATATTATGTCAATAGTCGATAGACATGATGCCATTGCGAGTCTCGATCGAGATCGACAGTTGTCGCTGTCGATTAGTTATCGTTTGTTGTCGTTTGAAATTTGATGGTCGGCTGCTTGCAATTACAAAAACAAAGTAATATGAGTACAAAATAAATGAATGTAACGGCCAAAATCTATTTATAGATAAGAGCTGGCTTTAAATTTTACGCAGATGGAAATCAAAGATGAAAATGCTGCTAACGTTTCTGTTGACTCGTCCATTAAGTTATATAGGTACAATGGCGACGTTCAAGTAACTTGTTTAGTAAGTCTGACTCAAAGCCCCAACCCATAGAATCCGTCGCGTCCGTTGTGGCAACGTATTCCACTGACCGGTTGATAGAATACATACCAGCTTATAGAAGGTAACCCATAAACAGCGCGCGCAGGTTTACCTTCTTCTTTTCTGTCAGTTGCACCCGTTGACAGTTGGCACAGCGTGGAAATATTGAGAGAAAATGGGGAGGGACATTCGGATTCGGATACCTAGAACGCAATGACTAGGCAACTCGAATTGTTTTTGCATTCTCGAGGTCAGCGTTGTAACGAGGGAAATATCACGCGAAAATTCTAAGCTTGAAGAGTAGCTTTAGATATGACACCTTTTTCTCTCACCGTCCCATTTTTTGACTTCTTTTTTTTGAATTCTGCAGCGACCACTCTGTTTATTTTAAATTTGACTCTTCGAAATGTCAACTGAGTATGCAGGCAGGATTTTATTGACTAGATTGACTCTGGGCTAATAAAAACTGAAATACATACTGTCAGTCAGCTATCCGTTTTACTAAACCAGGAATCCGAAAGTCCCCAATGAGAGAAACTGTCACGAGCAGTGTTTCCACTAAAAAAAAATTAATCCGGTCAAATCTGACCGAATAACCGATTTTTATTTTTTTTAAATTCGGTCAAAAGATAAAATAAGAATTATTGGCTAGAAGCCTGGTCAAAAATGGAATATAGTAATATAATTTAACTAAAAATAGAAAACCAAAATGATTAGTTACTTTATTTTTCTAAACTAATTTTAAATCTAATAAAACAAAAAAGCAAACAAGTCATTGCGCCTTACTAAGAACAAATTTTGGTCTCGACTTTAAATTTACGCCAGCTCACGATTGCGAAATTTGAATGGCAAATATATCCACTGTGAACTACTAAAATTTAGAGTCGAAACTAAAAATGTATGGCCCATTGAAAAGTTTTGCATCACAACGTTTGTTCATTTCGGCGTTGGAATTTGGTAAAACCAACACCTAAATTGCAAAATTAAATCGTCTTCACTTCAGTTTTGTTTGAATGCACACACCCAGTCAAATTTGGTGGGAGCATTCAAATGAGACTGCCGAGAGGAGCCGCTGTATTCTACGATTATTCACAATAAATTGGTTTCTGTATGAAATTGTGAGTGTGTTCGTTAAATATGGCCAGGTATCTTTCAATTAATACAAATCTATTCTTTATGTCTAGTCATAGATCAATTACAATTACAACAACTACGCTCTACTTGACACTTCGAGACTCGCAGAAGTTGTTGTAATCGCGTGCTGAAAATCTTACTTTACTTTGCTTTGCTGAGAGCGAAGCTCAAAAAAAGAAGAAATTTTTCGTATCGGTCAAAAATCGGTTAGACCTTATTTCAAAATTTTCTCCAGTCATTGTGAAGAGTCAGAATGGCAGAACTGGTCACGAGTGCTCTATCATCGTGAGATTTCTTGGTACCAAAAAAACAATCACAGTAGTATTAAGTAACTGCGATTTGTATAGGTGCCCAAGGTACCTAATTAAATGTGATTTTTTATCGGTGTGGTACAAATTTTACTTTTAAAAGTTTTAAAAGGAAATTTTAGTACGGTGAAAGGGGAAAAATTACCACATAAAAACTGGCTATCTTATGACCTTATGCGACGGATTCTATGGGACTGCCAGCTTTTTAAGTTGTCATTTCTGGAGATGTAGCCGATAAATCTTCTCAAGAAATTCGTGACCGATGGAGGAAAAGGGACGCTACCGACCAATCCAGTTTTTGCGTAGATATGGGAAGACAGGGTACATCTATAATACAGATCAATCTAGTCGACTTTATACGATTTATGTTTTTAAATGTGCACAGTAAAAATACCTTTCAGTTTCGACATAAAATTAGTGCAGCTCACAATAGCAATTTTAAGTTTCTGTAAATGTAAAGTAGAGACTAGAATTTGTTATTACCGGCAAATAACTAAATAACCTTGGATTTCAATCACGGCAACTTAAAGTCTAGTGATGTCAATTTTCTTATATTCTTAAAAATTTAATCGTGACATACTGATCGGCTTTACTTGTGGCCGTAACACAAAAACTGATTGAAACGTGAAGCACATTACGCTTATAGTAATATAGTATACTAATAGCCTTTTGACAGAAGTAAAACAACTTGCAAACATAAGCTGGCACATATGGTTCTATATCTGTCAGTGGATGGCAATTGCCGGCGCTGTTGGGCACCTACTGTTAATTGACACTTCTACTGATAATAGCCTGTTTTATTATAAAACACACATGTGCGCAATTTAAAATTTTTGTGTGGAAATATGGTAGCCCTGTAAACTTACTCTTTGGGTCTTATCGCAATAAACGGCAACTAAAAGTGAGGAATTGCCTCCCTTCGAATTTCGCCTTTAACAAATACTTAAATACACAGCAAACGTTTCTCTTTATCCTGCAAATGTAAAATTGACAGAAGCATCGCACATAATAAAACATTTCACCCATTAAACAGCGTTTTAATTAGGTCGCAGTGTAATTCTGAATATAGACCGAATACCATTCATTGTGACGACCCACTTTCACCCGCTCATTACAGCATCTGAACATACGCTCCAGTTGTTCCAAAAAGGAAGCCTTATTTCAATTCCTCCCTCCCATGGAAACGCAATCTCGACTACTCACCCTGTCGGGCAAAAACAATAAATTTGTCTCGCACAATCGAGCCTACCCAACAGACATCCGACCCACAAAGTACTTATGTTTGAAAAAGCTTGCAATGACGGAAGCCTCCCGCACCATAACTATGGTCCTTCAAACCCGGTAAGGTAGTTATACCGGCGCCCAACTACGAGTATTTTATCATAATTAGAATTAGAAGGAGTGTACTGTTGCCGCCCATCCGTCGTCGAATGTCTCGAATTTATTGTAGTTTTCGACCATTATCACCCGTTGGCCATAAAATATGTTTAAAGCCTCATTTGGCTTCTCATTAAATGCAGTCATAAATTAGGGAACGCATTACAGCTACAGGAGATGATTCGAGAAATTCACTCCGTGGTACACAATATAATGTTGCGATGGGTGGAGTGTAAGGAAACTCACTCGGAAAGCCACCCAAGGGGAGCTATAAGTACACAAATAATACTCACTGTAGTGCTTAACGATCCGTTGTCAGTCGGTATCCTTCAAAATGAATTGCAAACTTAATTCGCCCCGACACACGCACACAAAATATTAACTTCACTTTGAATTTTTCCGGTAATGCACTGGAACAGTCTGTTATGTTTTTTTTTTTTTTTGTTTTTTTCCTCGCTACAAGGACGAGAGGACTAATGCCGCACGTATTTCAATGAGACACAATATTTATCTATATACGGACACCAGGAGTATCACTGTCGACCATTCGAAACGAAGATATTTAACCGAATGCCGGAGTGTTTGGCACTCAACAACCTTTTTATGTTGTCTACTATACAGCAGAGAGATACTACGTTCGGCAGTCCGCATGCGCGTGGAAGGTATCAAGCAACCACCAGGCCACCACACTACGGTTATGGTTATGGTTCACCCGACGACGGCATGCGAACACCAGGATAGGTTCCTTTCAGGGGTGAATCGAAAGCGGTGTAGACAACCTTTAAAAACCTTTGTCACTCACAAGTCACAAACAATGTGAACATGGTATGATGGAAGATGGATCTGTAGGATTCACTGACATTGAACACTTCGGCAATGACACGCGGAGGCTTTCCGTCGGGCTGCTTGCTTGTCACACATTTTCCTAAAATTTTGCCGGATGGTTACAAAATGAAATTTATGCATGAGTGTTATGTCTATGAACCTTTGATCACTATCGCCCTTTTGTTTTTTAGGACTTTTTTAATTAGAGTGAAAAGTCCTTCGGAGAAGTACCGCAATGGAATGGTTAATTATAAGAAGGCAAAGCTGACAATTTAATTTTCTATACAAATTTGCATATTGAGACCTACAAAATATTTCGGATGAAGGTTAAGAATGATTATTAGTAAGGCCCACTGTTTTCGCTACAGAAATATCAGCAAGCAGGACCGCAGAACAGGATGACGTAGGCATAAGCCTTCGTGAAAATCTCCAACATTTCTGCAACGAAAATAATCACACTGACAACCATTTAAGGATCTACGTAAGACTGTCATTGCCTTTTGGTTGTCGTCTAGAGCTTTGGGTTTGGGTAAACTACATACAGGATACAGATATCGAATTTTAAATAAATGCTTACTCATGAGGAAACAACATTTCCCATTTGAATGTTGATACAAATGGACGGGTCCACTGAAACTCTTAAAAATGAATTTTTGAGCATCTTTGATGTATCGGAGGAGATTGATTTCTTGAGAATGAGCCTCTCGCCGGAACGGAGGACAATTTCAATTAAATAGGCATTTTTAATGATTTGCATTGTGACAAAATTTGCACACAACAAGCTGAAAGAATCACTTGGCCAAGAGCAATTGGAAACGTCAAAAAAACCGCAGTAGTTTTTTTGCTTTTAAAAGTGGAGTGGAAACCTCTGGTCAGACTTATACATTTGGGCTCCTGAAATTATACCAGAACTCTGATTGGAAAAGACCTCTAAAAAATGTTGAAACTAGAAAAATGTGAAGAAAAGATCGGTTTTGAAAATTCTTACGTCAGAAACTATAAAAAAAAAACAAAAATCAAATGTCAGAAACCCAATTATGTATTTGAATTATTTTTTTAGACGCACAACAAAACTGGGAGAATATTTAATAGAATCGTAAAGAGGATAAGTTAAGTTTAACACATTTTCTTATCAACTTAAAAAATCAAATTCAAAATCAAAATGCAAATAACAACCGTGTTCACGGCTACAAAACCTAAAAACTGACAGGCCACAGTATGTACTCTAAGTATTCTTCCTTATCCTAAAGTCTAAATTATAATACATGTAGGGCGCGTAAAAACAAAAATCTAAGTAAAAGTCAACTGCCGTGAGCCATGAATTACTGCTCAATTAAATTTAAGCTTCTTCCTAAATGGACAGGCAAATATATCCGTATATTTCCGGCTTATTGTTTATGTTAAACTTGTTTTTTTGTTAAATTCTTTGTTTTAAACTTTAGCATATTCTGTTTAAACTGGATTTATTTTAACTATTAATGAGGATTTCCTCGGATTAAATTTATTCTATTTTCCTCTTAAAACGTTTACCATGTGCGTCCCACAAAAACATTAATTTTTCGAGCATTACCCAATAGTGAAGTTGGGTGTAGTTGGTATTATCAATGGGTGCGTCTGACAAACACATTTATACGTTTTTAGGTTGAAAGCACAGATGGAGCTCTTACCAAAGTTTGCATCTGTTTTATTCCTCCATATAAATATGCTAAATTTATTTCTTAATTTAGCATATTCCGTTAGAACATTTCTGGCAACACTGCTGCAGACAGCTTGCAGGCATTGCCTTCATTTGTTTGTCTATCTCTATATAATATAAAAGTTGATATTCGGATGTAAAACGCCAGGAAGATTTGACTAGACTAGGTATGCGAATGTGTTGATAAGTAAACTTGAATCGTTTTTGTATTCTCGCGGTGTATTTTGAATTTTGACACTTCGCAATGTCAGCTGAAAATGCATGATTTTTTTGGCTACCTCTCCATAAACGTCAACTGAAAAAGCTTTTCACCTGACCAATCTGGGCCAATAAAAACTGAAATACATCAAGTCAGTCAGCTGTCAGACTTACTAAACTAAAATCCGAACATCCCCATTTAATGTTTCGCACTAAAATTCTAACGATTTGTGCTGAATATACATTTTTGTTGAGCTTAGCTTGATGTACGTTTGACATGCCGTGTGGCAAATGCTGCGTTCCATTGACCACTGATAGTTCCTATTTCTCAGAAGTAGGAACTATAGCTATAGCTCCAGCGGTCAATGGAACGCGTCCAATTACTTGCATACGCAGCACGCAGACAGTTTTCACCTAATTGGTAAAATGTATCCTTCTTTCAGCTCACAAATGGCTTAGGTTTATTTTATGTAACTCTCAGCAAAGTTAAGCAAAGTAAAGTAAACTAGACATTTGCGACATTTGTGAGAAACTACTATACCTACTTGTTGCGTAAGTCTTGACTTTTAGTTCGATTGAATGTTCTCCTAGTACCGGCCAGCTAAAAGTGAATAGGTACAGCTGTAAGCTGTTTCAGTATTCAGTAGCTCCCAAGTCACTTTAGAACTGTCAAGTTATCATTGTTGTGATTGTGTGTTTGTGTGTTAAAAAATTCTTCTTCTTTTTGCTTTTATTTGAAAAATGTTTTCTAAAATTGACTTGCTACCGATAAGAAAAGACTCACAGTAGGCGTGTTTTTTTGAGCTTCGATCTCAGCAAAGCAAAGTAAAGTAGAATTTGCAGCACGCAATTACAACAACTACGCTCTATTTGCCACTTCGAGACTCACAGAAGTTGTGGTAATCGCGTGAGTGGAAATTCAGTAACGCATCACTGGCATCATGATGCTCATGATGCTTTGCAAAATGAATGTTCATTAATGCAACTGTTGGCATCACTTTCAACGTCAAGTGTTCATTATTGCAAATTTGATCAAACTGATGCGCAAACATAAGGAAAAAAAGCATCACAGAAATACCATACTAGATTCGTCGGCTACCCCTCCATAAACGTCAACTGAAACATCTGCTCTCACGACCGATTCCCCCCAATCAGAGCCGAGTTTCATCTAGTGAGAGAGCTGTCAGACTTACTAAACTAGATACTTGAACGTCCCCATTCACTTGCAAACGGTCTTGAAACTTGAGTATAGATAATGGCCGCATTCAAGAATCTAGTCATCTTAAGTCGACTAGATTGGTCTGGATAAGATGTAACCTGAACGCAAAAACTAGATTGGTCGGGAACGTCACGTTTTCTATGTCAGCCACATATGAGAACTGTCAACTTAGTACTCAGTCACGAATTTCTCGACTAGATTCGTCGGCTACCCCTCCATAAACGTCAACTGAAACATCTGCTCTCACGACCGATTTCCCCCAATCAGAGCCGAGTTTCATCTAGTGAGAGAGCTGTCAGACTTACTAAACTAGATACTTGAACGTCCCCAATAACTTATGACAAATGGAAGACACGTTCTAATTTTGTAAATTTGCTTTCCTTTTGATCCAACTTGTACACTTTTTAGCTCCTAACCTTTAAATACCAAGCTAGTCTATTATTTTTCAACTGTCAGGGCGAATGAAAAACTAATCACGTCTGCATATATGTGTATCTAGGCTAAAGGGTTCACAGAAAAGATTCCTATCACTATGTTCGTCACAAATTTGGCAACGTGCTACCCATAAACTTTGCCATCATATATGAAGTACTTGTATTTCAAATCCCATCGCCTTGGGACTGCCCGCGGGTTGAATGCGTGTGTCGCCCATAGTAAAAGGCAGCCCGAATTATTTACTTTTATTCCCACAGACGACTTTAGTTTATTTACTTTTCAACTGTTCTGTTTATCCCATTGGGAGAAACCCTTAAATGTTTCTATTGATGTGGAAACTTTTGGTTTCACTAAAAGATTCACTGAAAGTGTTGTTGTCAAGAAAACATTTTAAAGTCTTGAAATTTGTTGCAACTTTTCTAGGGAATAGGGTTTATTTGCTTTTGTTTTTATTTTTGGGGTTTCCGATTCACTTATACAAGCGTTAACTCCCAGATTCCATAATACTTTGGCCGTGTATATTTGCTGAGCTCTTTATCCGACTAAAAAAGGAAGAAACAGAACTTTTCACAACAAAACATAAAAATGGTCTACGACCAGCTGTCAATACTTACACTGATTTGATTTTCGTATATGCAAATGAAGTTTACCAAACCACAGGCCATCTAACAAGTCCTTTTCAAAGCCGCTTCCTCCAAATAACAATTATGCCCAGTCGCCCTCGCCAGCGCCTGGTCTTTCCTGTCACGACAGAAAGGTTTTGCAGCGCACCTTTGCACCTTTTTCGCAGAAAAAAGAAAAAATGTCTTTTTCAAAGGCTGGCAAAACACTCTACACACATATGCATAAATGCGGTGATGACTGCACTCAATTTGTGTCGAAAATAAAAAAAATAAAAATATGCAAGAAACTGTGGCGCTAGGATGTAGGAGGGACTAGCAGGTGAGAATTCAATTGTATTTTCGAAATCGTCTCCTTTCTGCAAAGCGTAGCACGTGCCAAGGTTATACACACCAATCCTTGCCAGGGTAAATTAGATACGCTTTTCCTTTTTCACAAACAGACCTTTCCTGCCAACAAGACCCGACAGAATCATTTCCACCTTTGACGAAAGATGAAATTCAAGCAGCCAAGGCAACCTACAATAAATTGGATATTCCGCAGAACGATAGACATTCCTACGGTTGCCCGTGCCAGAAGAGGTTAAATCGTTTACAATGTTTAAATTACATAAGCACTCGCAAAGCCGGAAAAGAAGAATGAAAAGAAGGAAAGCCATAAAGTCCGCCCTGATACAAAAATATGAAGCCGGCCATTCAGGTCGTTGATTTAGCCGTCATGCGTACAACAATATCTTCTCAAAGGATCATTCACCGCAAAAACTGGTTTTATACTCTCCGTTGAACGAACATCATGCTACCGGAAAAACACCAAATCAAACTGCCAGAGCTGGAAGCAATAAATGTGCGCCTTCCCCATGTTCTGGCTTGTGGAACAACCCCCAAGGAGCTAACTTCAAATCTTGTAGTACCTACTTGCCATTGTAATTCCATTTGGACAGCAGTAACCACCGACTTCCGAATACGGTTGCCGAACAATTAAGCGCATTGAACCTGAGAGCTCACGACGATTTACGACGATCTGAACATTGTGTCTGAACTAATGCATCGAGTGGCAGCGCAGGGGGTGAGTGGAGCCATGTTGGAATTGTCCCAAAGCATTTTGAAAGTGTTGAAAGGTTATGATTATGTCGGCAGTTGATTGCACTCTGCTATTGTTCTTTTGCCATCGAGAAAGACAAGCAAGGATCCAGAGGATGGCACACACCGCACTATTTATGCTCTGCAAATGTCCTCTTTTGTGTGCTGTTTTCTTGTTCGTGTACAATTTAACCAGGAATTACGGGACGTGCAATACGAGACCATAATGCTTTGTTGAACAGTGCAAGGACGGCTCCACCGTCCTCCGAATCTGGGACATTATCCCTCGTAATTATGCAGAAATTCAACCCCGAACAGACAGACACTGTACCAGAAAGGATGTGACAAAGGACCATTTCGAAATTAATGAATTCATATCGTGTATCAAAGGGCCGGTTGTTGTGGTTACATGAAGTCACATCCGCAGATAAATACAGACGGAAGCGTGTTCTGATACTGAGACTGAGTACTGCTTAATTTATAGTCGTGTTCTTGCGTAACAGGGCATTGACAAAGCGGGTGCTATTTGTATTTTGTGAAAGTCAAGCATTGGATCCGGCAGCAAAATTGTTAGGAACACAATCAGTAGGAATAGGCAACTTTAATGAGGAGACCTACATATTATGGAATGGACAAAAAAACATCAAAAGTCGCCCAAGAGGGAGCACAATTTGTAAGCGACTTAGAAGGGCATTGCTCCATTGTCATCTATCGTCTAATTAAAATCGTAATTAAAATACAAACACGAAAAAGACAGACGAAGCTGTAAATATTCAAATGACTAGAGGGGGCGAAGAACATTCAATTCGACTGCAGAAACTTTGCAATTGGTTTATTGATTTTGGACAAAACAAATTAGAGTTATAAATCTAATCAAAGAGTAGTTAAAATGGATTCAAGCAGCGACACAATATGCAAATGAGACTTAAGTTTCGCTATTGAAGGAAAAGGAACCTTTCAACGGCCGCATAAATCAGAATAAGAGAAAAAAAACCGTCTGTAAGCACTTGTTGGAACATATGATTTAGAGAAACTTTTTCAGGAAATTCAAGGCTGAAGTTATTTATCTTACCGATGATAGCCGTGTTTTTTGAGCTTCGATCTCAGCAAAGCAAAGTAAAGTAGGATTTTCATCATGCAATTACAACAACTACGCTCTAGGTACTTGACACTTCGAGACTCGGTTGAAGTTGTTGTAATCGCGTGCTGAAAATCCTACTTTACTTTACTTTGCTTTGCTGAGATCGAAGCTCAAAAAAACACGCCAGATGTCATTTCAAAACCGGTTTTTATAAAATATGAACCAAATGCGAGGTGAAGCTCCGTAAGCGTATTCCCGTTAGAAAATCACAAAACACAGAGTCGTTGATTTATATATTTACAGAATAAAATTTAGTATAATAAAGAAAACTTTATTACCTATTTGATAAAATATTGTTTTATGAGCGTTTTTTATATAGAATTGTGTGATTTAATTAAAACTCTTTTATCCACATTGTGTAGACTATTCACATGAGCGTGAATTGCGAACAAATAAACTTAACTACCTATACCTATTTATGAACTGAAAATTGAGTCTCAATTGATAGGTATAAATAGCGAAATTTACAATCACAATTCAATTTACCCGCGAATCGAATATTCTTGTCGCGAACTGTCACACTTTATGCACAATCCACAAAATACAGTCGCGATCCACAAACAAACGAATGAAAAATTCGTTCGAACTTAACCTTTAAAAACTGAATCGCGGGTATCTGGCGTGGGGAGTTATTATATATTAGGTCCATTCGCGAACTTTCACGAGCCAAGCCACTAAAAATCTGTCAAACTCGAAAAATTGAGCGAAACTCTCTCAGAAAGCTGAAAAAATACTCCAAAGCACGTGGATACACTTCGAGTTACTTTGAGCCACTTACATCTTTAAAATCTAACCCGTATTACGAATAAATTTATAACTTACCTTTTTGCAACATATGAAACGTTCTAGGAGAACACTCAGATATTTTATTTTTGTGCACCATTGATTTTTAAAACGGAGTTTGAATTTGTTTCCTGTCAATTGTACTTGCCGTTTGAAATTCTCTGAACTGTTTCGAGCCAAGAGAGGAACTGCTAGTTAGTCGTTACTCGTTATTTTGCTAATTTTCTCGAACGAACCTATTATTAAAAGGTAAATAATTTGATTTTGTTGCTTAATAAAACTATCTACAGGAGATGTTTAACATATACGAAACATATTTACCTCTTTTCGATGTCAATCGCATTGACAATTTTTCATAAATATTTTAAGCAAATACACTTAATAAGTAGGGTTCTTATTTTCATGCACTAAAGATCTCAAAATATGCGCTTAAAAATGCAAAATATGCATTTAAACATGCATTGAAACCGCTAGCCTGCTGTACATGTTAACGTGTTACTATGCCTGCACACAATGGTGTAAGTGCAAACCATACTGAGACCCCCAACTCACAGTCCTCTTGCCGAGTTCGGGAATACCACAATTTTAAGTGGTATTTATATAATAAGTGGTTATTATAAATTGTTAAAAGGCGAATAATTTGATTTGGTTGGTTAGTAAAATTATCTTAAATATATGTTTTATATACTAGAACATTAGGACAAACATGGTTTTTTCGATATTATTAAGATCAATTTATTGTGTGAATTTTACTTTAATAACTGAACAAAACTTGCTTAAAATGTTTTTATTTTCATGAAACCATTCTGCATTGACAAATTTTCATAAATATTTTAAGCAAATGTACACTTATTCCTAAAAAAAAATACTATCCACACGTATATAAATAATTTGTCAGCAGCTTTGTCCACAGCGGAAGTGGCATATGCAAGGTGCGAGCGTGTTGGTGAGCCAACAGTAACATTTGTCAATACGAATTTCTCTGTTACAATAGTAACGCACTTAGCGTTATTGATTGATTGTTTTTATTTTATTTTTTAGCCTGCATTCAACGTGTGAAATAGCACATAATTTAAATGGTCGCCTCGTCTTCGCTGGCAGTGCTTCATTAAACAGACAATCTCTGTGGATGCATCGATGCTTGGTCACTTTGGGATTGTATTCTATCGAATAACGTCAATTTTTGCTGTTGGAATAGCCGCTGAACCAAAAATAGGCCTCGTCCGAAAGGATGATTTTTTTGCCTAAATCCGGATCTCAGGGCATTATTTCCAGCGCCATGGTAACGACCGACCTCACAACGAAATTCACGTTGCGTATTCACAACTGAGCCGGAGTTTCAAAAGAACATACTTATTTTTTAATAATTTCGCACGTTCGGCAAGCGTAAAACGATGCATGATGAAATGGCAAACCTTAATGAATACTTTGACAGCTGAATGTCATTGGTACTTTGACAGCTGCTGAAGCATAACAAATGGAAAAAGTATCATTGCTACCTTTTCACCCCATTATGATACGAATCATACAATTTATCCGAAACGTATGAAGCCACTTGAACTGATTATGATATAAGGCTGCAACTTTCCAATTTGAATTTCACTCACATGTCCCACAACAACAACTTTTACGTAGGTACGTACGGCACGTGTCTCGTTAACAAAAAGATGAAAAGTTCCAACTCAATTGTGTCGGAATCATTGAACTTCAATTATTGTGTGCGGCTGCTGTACCTGAATATCTAAATAGGGAATAATAAAGGATTTAATCGTTATCATTTTGAAGCCTATTTCTAATTAAATCATTTCCACTCGATTATGCTTCAGGAAAAAAGCCGCCTTACGCAACCGATAAATGATTATCGCTTTGAAATATGTAAGTCCTTCTGCCGCAGCGAATTCCTAAGAAAACCGTTTACCTTGAATTTGGTGAATGGATAAATACGATAAGATGTTATTTTTGGATAAAGATTAGCTCCAAATTATAGTTAAGTGTGCTCGTGTTAATTCTGAATCGTAATTGGAAATTGATGAAATGCCTACAAAATCGAAATTACAGCCAGTTCGGATCTACCTGTCTTCCAAATTACGGTCGGAAGATCATGTTTGGGAATCGACGATGGTGATGTGGACGGGAATTTATCCATGATTAATTAAACCAAAACTTTTAAGGTTAATATAGTCTGATCTGACAAAACACATTGCGTTTACCAAAAATAAAGTCAGACTTTATGCAAATAAATACGCTTTTTAGAGGCTTATGTCGTTTTCCATTGGGCAAAAAGAAGCGTCCGGAATCGAAAAAATCACTCCTGAAACCGTTCCAATGGCACAAAAAATACTCTTCTGGTGATTCTGAGGAGAGAATTTCGCTTCTCCACTCAAGAAGCACTAACACAAGTGTAATTTATGTATTTTATACAAGTCAGCTGACAGCAGCCGTAGATTATTTTTTGGCATTTCAACAATACTTTTGTGGATTCTTTCAGAAGCAGTTTTGTTGTTCCATTGGTTTTCAGAATGAGTGGATCCCCGAGTGAAACCAATGGAAAACGACATTATATTTTAGGCCTCTAAATAACTTTGACATTTGCCAATAAAACTTGCAAATGTAACTCAAAGCTAAACAAGTAAATGTCAAACAGGGTTTCGTAGGTTTGTTTGATTTAAGTTAAACATCACAGCACGTATGTTTTTATATTTTGTCAGCTTCGGTTTCAGTTTTAGCTGCAGATCCAAAGTGCAGATTCCTATTAGGAACAGTTCCCTAACTACTTAAGGTTATATGGGCGTTTTGACAACGCATATATCTCTCCACCGCTTTGCTAAATGTATGCTTATGCCTAGTATGCTGTTCCAGGAAAGCTTAAATTGAGCGCCTCTCCAATGTTTCTCTCCACCACTTCGCTTAATGTTCGCTTAATTTTGACAGTGTAGGTTCCGTCAAAAGAAAAAAAATTTTAGAATTTTTTTATTTGTAGTTCCTCAAAAACCTCTCCAGGTACTCCTCGTTAAAATATTCCATTTCCAAAATGATATTAAATTAACAACAACGATTTTTCTTGTGTTGAACTTATCATTCTCCATTCTATTTTTTTGCTTTCGTTTGAAATACCGATATTTTCCCTGATCTGTCAAAATTTAGCTGTGGAAAAGTGTTTTTTGCATTAATACGCCTACTTGAATTAATTAATACGCCTTTTTGAGATTTTTCGTAGAGCGGCTAACAAATTTAGCTTGAACTGCGTACTGCTTTGCTTAATTTTATCTTTGGAGGCATTGTATGGGTGCTTAATTTAAGCACGAACAGCATACTAGGCTTTAGATTTGACAGCTCAGCGTAAAATTAAACAAAGCGGGCTACTACATTTGGTGACTTCAATCCTGTCTTACTTGTTTTTTCTATCACATCACATTCAGAATCAACTTGATCTGTCAAAATTAAGTTCTGGAAAAATCTATTATTTAATTATTCGCTAGCTTAAATTGTGTTGAGACTTTAAATACAAACGTCAAAATTAGGCAAGAAATCGATCACATAATAATGCTAGATCGAGTTCTACCGCCGCGGAGTAGAGATATGACATTTGGTTTAACGTATGTTGCTTACTTCGAAAATAAGGTAGTTACCCATGAGAAAATGTGATTCAGAACTCTAATTTACGAGTATTTCATTCGGCATTTTATTGAAGAACTTTATATCCACTTTTGTTTGATTTTGCATTTTTATTTTAATGAAATTGAACTGTCACCAATTTTTTTTCACCATTTTTCTTCATCAAGCGTGTAGTTTGTCTCTACATTTAGACATTTGACAAGTAATATGGTTTCCTACACCCTTCATCTATAAATGTCAGATGCGCAAACGTATCATATCTGAAAAGCGGACACATTTTTCACCACGGCTAATGGTAAATTAATTATAGCTATAGCGTATAGTTGCATTATTGTGATGGGATCCTCTTTCAGAAATGAATTAAATGCGAACTGAACTAAAGCCATTCAGCTATTGCCATCAACCTACGGCATATACGTCTCTCTTTTCAGTGGAATTTATTACTAGTTCATTATCCTTTCCAAAAGTCTGCTCCACTTCTAGATTGTGGGATATATAAGTACAATTTCTGTGCACTGACTCGGGAGCACCAATGTCCCATTTAAGAGCATTCGAAGAATTTCTCTTATGGTAATTTCATTCGGCAACGTGCGACTTTATCCCACGAGAAGGGTATACCTCCAATCTCAAAATAGAGATATTGATCCAATTTAATGCTTTGAATTAATAAACAATCAACAATCACTTTTTAATAAACAAATGAGCTCCAAATTAGTTAGCTAGCAGACGTCAGTTGCTATACAAAAATTTTACATAACAGCCGATAACTTCTACGCAGCCTCTATTAACATGGAGGTCCGTGCTTCATTTTTTCTCATACACTTTTGCAAATCCTAAGTAAAATAAAACGTCAAACAGGATGTAATGTTAACAGCTTAACAGGATAATATGCTAACAGCTTAAAAAATTGTTTTCCATTTTCGTATTATCAGAAAATTTACCGAGAATGATTATTATTCAGCTCAATTAAAGATTGATTAACAATGATTTTGATCAAATCAACAAATTGTGCTTTAATATGACACGATACGTCAGCTGAAATAACCGCATAGGCGGTAGTTCTTTTCCCATGTGAAGCACATTTTTAATTCCAGATTGAATATGCCAGCACCAGAATTCCAAAAACACACCACAAGAGATCTTCTACATATTGTGCAGCTTCAGCGTGAGCATACAGCATATGTCATCAGTATGAACGCTGAAACTATCGCTTGTGGCGGTGGTTCTTAAATTAGAACAGCCTGGAAAAGTGATTAGTTTGACTGCGATAGATACAAGAAGTACTCTGTTGATTGTTAATTCTCATAAGTTGTGATATATATTAAACAAAAGTAGGTTTTATTTTACAATGAAAATGCATTTGGGGCCATTAAAAACGAATCTATAACAAGTGAAAATAAATAATAGCCGGGTAGTGATAACACTGTGAACTATTTGAAAACATAATGTACGTATAGTTCCGATTGTGTAGGTATGGAATTGGGCATTATTGTTTATCACATGTTTGAAGATCGATGTGCGATCGGGAAAATTGCCTTAGATCGTACTATTTATGAATACTAACAGCGTGATAAACAAAATTATGTGAAAGTGCATCCTTATATACGGATGATTTTCAAAATGAAATTCTTAATGATAAACAACATACTGCAGTGACGTTAATTCCATAATTAACTTGTCCAATCATCTGATAAGTACATACCTAATGTAACACAAACTTTTTTTAAACGTAAATCAAAATCGCCTCAACTTTGAAATGCTTTCAGAAACTAAATAATATAAAGTTGGAAGTGGGGTGTCAAAAATCCATAATAGTCATTTCAATTAGTGTCAAAAAATGTATACCAATAATCAAACCCTTTCCCAAATATTCGGATAAGGTGGTTTTATATGAGAACAATAGATATAACAAATAAGAAAAAATGTGTCACAATATAAGTTCGTATACATTGACAAGCCGACAAAGTTTACAAAATAAAAGAGTTAATTGATATTGCACTGTAAAATTAAAACTTGACAGTAGTGTAGTAGACTGTAGGCACTTCGTAAAAGGCCATTATCTAAGGTAGATTGTAAGCAAGACTCTCAACCAGATTTTAGCAAATATTTCTTAAAAGATAAAAATTGTATATGACAGTTCAAAAGATTTTGCTCAATTTTGTTATGCTAAGCATTTTTAAATTCTTCCTTTCGCGAAGACTTATGTGGTTTTCCATTGGGCAAAAAAATCAATCTTTTTTTTTGATTCGGATCAATATTTGGGGATCTCGATATTTTTTCAGATGTACACATTCTGCCACAGATACCAATATACTTTGCACAGCTGTTTTACGTCATTTTAAGAAGATTTAAAAGCAAAATAAAGATAGACATAAATAGCCATGGATATAACTTTGTAGGAATCGTCTTCCTCATCATCTGAAGACTACGAATCACCAAAACTACTCCATTTGTATCTGCAACAGGGGAAACATTTTTCAAGTCGATATCCATAGTTGATTTTTCCAAAAACGAATGCAATTTGAACAGCTGATATTGCTGTCAAAAAATGAACTAATCCATTTACAAAAGCAGATCAATTAAACATTTTAGAACAATATTTAAAAAATGTTTTATTAAAGACTTATTCAGCCCCTCCTTTTATAAGTATTAAATTTGGTAAAATTATTTTTTTTCAGTAAACTATGAAGAACACTCTGTTTGTTGGAATGATATTTTGCTTGTTAACATGCGGTGTTAATGGTGCAAGAATTTTGGGTCTTTTTGCATTCCCCAGTCAAAGTCATTTCAATGCAATACAGCCGCTGATGACCGGACTCGCCAAAAATAAACACAATGTAAGCCTTACTTGTTCACTTAAACTATTCAAAGTATACCTATGTAAAACATATACATATGTTTTTTTTTATTTGAAAAAAATGAAGATCACAACCATAAGCAGTTATCGTTTGGGAGAAGGATTGGATAACTATGAAGAAATAATTGTGCCCGCATTTGACTTTTGGACTGATGGTAAGAGTTTGGAAATATTTGTCAACGCAAGTAAATGGGCACATTCAAAAATTTAGCAATCTTTAGTCCTGAACCTGAACACAAAAGATAGATTGGTGGGGAGCGTCACTTTTTCTTCTTCAGCCACATATGCGAACTGTCGACTAATGGCGTTTTCGATTGAAGAAAAGAATTGCCCTTTCTATGAAAAGAGCAATTCTAGAAGTGCTCTTTCGATGTATTCTATGTTTCATTGAAAAAAAAAGTGCACTTCCAGGTCAATTCTTGGCACGACAGAAGTGTCCGAAATATTTTTAGAGAATTGCCCTGAACTCACCAACACATACTAACAAAATGTCAGATTGAAGTGTTTGCTGTGTTATTAGAAACTAATGTTTCGCTTTGTTTTCCGAAAATATACATTTATGCGTGCAAAATGTAAACTTAAATTGAAATATATTGATTTGGGTGTATTTATTACTGCAGAAAACAAAAAAAAAGTAGCAACAGAAATCCAAATCTCTCATATGTTGTCTACCACTATTACAAAAGTGCTCAAACGAATTTCATTGAAAAGAGCAATTCTGAATTTCGGGGCAATTCTCTCGGATCTTCAATCGAAAACGCCATAAGTAGGTTCCCAGTCACGAATTTCTTACCCCTCCATAAACGTCAACTAAAACACCTGCTCATACGACCGATTTCAGCCAATCAAAACCGAGATTTGAACGTCCCCAATTATATGTGCCCACAGTCAGAAACATTGGCCACATTCAAGAATTTAGTTATCTTTAGTCGACTAGATTGGTCTGAATGAGATGTAACTTTTTCTACCGCAGCCACATATGAGAACTGTCAACTTAGTACTCAGTCACGAATTTCTTGGCTAGATTCGTCGGCAACCCCTTCATAAACGTCAACTGAAACAGCTGCTCTCATGACCGATTTCCCCCAATCAAAACCAAGATACATCTAATGAGAGAGCTGCCAGACTTACTAAGCTTGATACTTGAACGTCCCCATTGTAAGCCAACAATTTTTCGTTGGTTAAAATGAACCCAAATATAAAAATTGTTGATTTTAAAATGAAACTGTTGCCAATGATGTAAGAAAATATTAACGGAGTATTATTATTCTTGCCCTGAATAGTTGATTCTTGGAAACAGGAAAACGAGTTCTTTTTAATGGTTAAAGCAAGAACTTAATCTTAAAAATGTTCGCTGGGATTTTCGCAAATAATTTTAAATAAATCAATTCGACAAACAAATTTGTATGAAAAATATAGCCACAGTGAACTACGAAAAAGAGTCGAGACTAAAAATGTTTATTGCTAAGGGCCATAGTGAAAAACGTTTGCAATTAAGTAAGATGCTAATTTGGCAAAAATCCTAACAGCCAGGGGTGAGCTGAAGGTAAAATAATTAAAATCGACATAAAATTTCGTCAACCCCCTTGATACGAGTACCAAAGACCACAGTAGACTCGGTTTCCGCCAAAAATGTTAAAATATTCAATCTGACATAAAATGCTGTCATAAAACATATTACAAAAAAAAACTCAACTATTAATATTAGAATAAAGTTAAAAAAAATGTTATTCGTTTTCTATCAGTACTACATCATCTTGGAGACAGCCACACATTCGAAGCAGGACACGCCTCACCAAGTAGGATGCACAAGGCCTTAAGAGCCGCTGGCGTTTCGTTAACCGATTACTTTCTGCAACAACCCAAGCTAAAGGAAATAATAACCTCTTCTGATGGATTCCATTATGATCTCGTTGTTATTGACCTTTTCCACACAGAGGCTCTTCTTATGATTGGGGAAGTCTTCAATAAGCCAATAGTCGCTATCAGCTCATCTAACTTTGAGAACTACATGACAACTTTGGTTGACTACACAGTTCCAAGTGCATGTTCGCCAATTGACTTTGAAACCTACACACCGGAAGCGTCGTATAGCGAGAGAATCTCAAGTATATTCCAATGTGTGGAACGCAGGAGTCAACGCAAAAAGGACCTAAGCGCACAAGACAGAGTCGCAAAGAAACACTTTGCAAAATTTGCCCGTAAATACCTCATACATACCTCATACCTTTGATAGTAATAATAAATCTTCGTTTAGGTTCATTGCCTCCACTATCCGAGCTGCAAGGTAAAATTTCAGTAACGCTGCTCAACAACCATGCCCCCCTTTTGACACCGCGACCAATGTTGATGAATATAATACCAGTTGGAGGGGTGCACATCAAACCCACGCAAGATATTCAGTGGAACATAAAACGGTTTCTAGATGACGCCCGCGATGGAGCGATATACTTTAGCCTTGGAACTACTCTAAAATGCTCAGACCTGCCCAAAGACAAACTGAGTGCATTAGTCACAGTGCTGGGGAAACAAAAGGAGCACATTCTGTGGCACTGCGATGTGGAGATGATGGAAAGTCTGCCAAAAAATCTACTTTTGCAAAAGATTGTTTCATCGAGCGATGTTTTGGCACATCCTCATGTAAAATATTTCATTACGAGTGGTGGTCTTTTGAGTCTGCAGGAGGCAGTTTACAGAAATGTTCCAGTACTAGGTATCCCTGTGTTTCGTGATCAGGTTTGTCATAAGCAACTATAGATTTTAACCCTTAAGTGTAATGTCGTTCTCTCGTCGCAGCAACTGAATATACAGACTATTGAAAACCTAGGAATCGGGATTAAATTGGACTTTTCTAACCTCACTGAAGACTCGCTGACATGGGCCCTGAATGCGCTGCATTCGGATCGATCATATCTCACAAATGTACGAGAGATTTCATCGACGTTCAGAGATCGACCGCTAGGGGCTGTTCAAACATCGATATTTTGGATAGAACATGTTTTAAGGCACAAGAATGTGTCGCATTTATCAACGACTGGCACAGACATTCCATGGTACCAATTATACCTACTCGACGCAATCATTCTTTTGGTTTTAAGTAAAGTTGGTGTGCTTATAGTTGGATACGCGCTGTACAGATTGGGAAGCGTATTTTATAAAAAACGTGAAGCAAATAAATTGTACAACAAACTTCGTTAAAAAGAATCGAAATTGTTTTATTTGTAAGATTGGTATAGTCGGATGGAACTCAATCCGGCAAAAAATAAATTATGTTTGATTTCGATTATGCTGTTCAGCTTAAGATAAAGGAAAGAGACAAGGTTTACCTCAACTCCCAACATGTGGAACATGACAGTCCCTTTTCTAAGAACTGATATTTGTAGTAGACAAATGTCACGATCAGTTTTCTATATCAGGCGAATTTTTTTGAGCTTCGATCTCAGCAAAGCAAAGTAAAGTAGGATTTTCAGCACGCGATTACAACAACCACAGCTGAGTCTCGAAGTGTCAAGTAGAGTGAAGTTGTTGTAATGATGCATGATGAAAATCCTACTTTACTTTGCTTTACTGAGATCGAAGCTAAAAAAAACACGGCTATCGTGGGATCTCTACCTTTTTGTGAGATTTTCAAAGTCTAAAAACACTATGCCAAAATAAACGTTCACAAAAAAGCAAAATATATCTGTCAATTCGTGTAAAAAATATCTTTGAGTTGTTCACAGCGAAGTGTCAAAGTCGTAACGTACCTACAAGTACGCGTGGCAAATGTTCGTACCTACTTTAACACCTTTTGGCTCTATATTTTTTAAAAGGTTGTTTCTTATCATTACTCGAATACCTACCCTGATACATTCTTAAACATTTATGTGGTTTTCCATTGAGCAAAAAAATCAATCCTTTTTTTGATTCGGATAACTTTGCGGATCTCGATATTTTTTTAGATTTACACATACTGCCACAAATACCAATATACTTTGCACAGCTGTTTTACGCCATTTCAAGAAGTTTGTTTTAAATCGAATGCGCAAAGTTTCGTGAAAACCAAAATAAATAAACACATAAATAGCCATGGATATAATTTTGTGGGAATTATTATCTTCATTGCCTTCTCATCATCTGGAAACTACGAATCACCGAAACTACTCCATTTGTATCTACAACAGGGGAAACATTTTTCAAGTCGATATCCATAGTTGATTTTTCCAAAAACGAATGCAATTTGAACAGCTGATATTGCTGTCAAATAACGCAATCAATTTCGTTGCATGTTCCATGAACCGCGTTAAATCTGAGATCTGAAAAAGATTTTTGGTGGTCCCAATGGAAAACGACATTAAATTACGAGAAGCTCCGTATCTGTATAGGTATGCCGACTACCCCCGAAATGCTGAATCGCTTGATGTCAAATGCACAGTAGTTGTTCCCGTGAAGATATGACATGTGAGATGTGGGCGCTCTTTGTACCAGGAGACCGACACGTGCATTAAGCTTTACGCGTTGCATGACGCAATAAGCCATTAACAACGAAAGTCCTTGTCTCTTTAGTGCGAAACACTGATTATACATACGTAAGTTCGAGGGTATTATTCTAAAAGTAGCATCGACTTCGTTTTAATAACTACAAAGAGTTACGCAAATGAAAATCGAGAATGGCGTATGTAGAAATTGATTGATTTGGCGTAGATCACTGTGCGATACCTATAACTTTTGTGTCCATTTGCGTAGGTACGCTGACATGTACAGTAGTCACGTGTTTTGTCTTGCCAAATGGGTTCTTTCTGAAAACCAAGTAAATACGATTGAATATGAACGGCGAATAGGCATACGAATTTTCTCTGCATGAGGAATAAAATAAAACGAATAAAAGTATACATTTAGTGAAATATTTAAGTTTACAAACCACTCCTGTCCAGCCATGAGTCATAAACTAATAACTTATCAAAAATTATTATGAGTCATAAACTAATAACTTATCGAAAATTGTCTAGGTAACTGGTCATGTGGACGTTAAAGGACTCAGCCTGGGGTCATTGCCACCCCACAAACTACTGACTATGAAAAGACTGTTTCTGTTCTTTGAAAGGTCTAAAAAATGGCTGTGAATGTGAAGTAGATTATTCACAAAAAATACTATCAGAGTAACTAGGTGGGAGTTAAGTGTGATTATTATTTGCTTTTACTAGGCACCCATTTTTTGCACCAAACTGGTTAGTTATTATAAATTGTTAAAAGGCGAATAATTTGATTTGGTTGCTTAGTAAAATTACCTTAAATATATGTTTTATATACTAGAACATATTAGGACAAACATGGTTGTGTATTTACCTCTTTTCGATATCATTAAGATCGATTTAATGTGTGAATTTTTCTTTAATAACTGAAGAAAACTTGCTCAAAATGTTTTTATTTTCATGCAACCATTCTGCATTGACAATTTTTCATAAATATTTTAAACAAATGTACACTTATTCCTAAAAAAAATACTATCCACGCGTATATAAATAATTTCAAATTTAACGGACAAAATTTTATGAACGCTGTCAGCTGCTTTGGCCACAGCGGAAGTGGCATATTCAAGGTGCGAGTGTGTTGGTGAGCCGGAATTTTTGAAGCGTGACATTTGTCAATACGAATTTCAATGTACCTAACAATACTAAACTAACGCACTTAGCGTTTGCCACCCCATGAAAATATAGCTTGTAGGCAAGTAACGGGAAATCGGCCGGAGTTGGTGGTCTCAGTATTGTCTCTGGTTGTGACGATGGTTTCGATCAGAGACAATACTGAGACCACCAACGCGATTACAATAACTACAACAGAGTAGTTGTTGTAATTCCATGATGAAAATCCTACTTTACTTTGCTTTGCTGAGATCGAAGCTCAAAAAACACGGCTAATGTCGATTGGTTGAGGGAAAATGAAAACATTTTGAGCAAATTTTCTTTATTATTTAAGAAAAATTTACACACGAAATCGAAGATAATGATATCCAAAAGCGGAAAATACAGAACCATGTTTGTCCTAATATGTTTCTAGTATATAGAACATCAACTTTAGATAGTTTTACTAACCAAACAAATCAAATTATTCGCCTTTTTTACAATTTATAATAACTAACCAATGGCATTCAATAATGAAAAAATGTGGTATTCCCGAACTCTTTCACATTTCCCCACGGTTGCCGAGGTTGGCAGCATTTATTTTTGCATTTTTTGTATGTTTTTGCATGTCACACGGATTCTTTTTTGACATAACACCGATAGGAAAACAAAATGGCGAATTTGCAAAAAAACAGAGGCCAGCGGCAAGAGGATTGTGAGTTGGGGGTCTCAGTATGGTTTGTCTATGGTTTCGATTAAAGTTTTCAAAATAAACGGAACGAACTAGTTCCGGACTCGCTCGTTACATATACCTTATACCTACATATACGTTAAATTGAGCTTGCGCCGTTTTGGATTTTTTACTGCTAATTGCAAAGAATGTTGTGTCTGGTAAGCATTTTAATAAACAACCCAACTCAAATGAGTGTTAGTTTTATTTGTTCATATATACATAAAATATAAATAAATATTTACCTATTCCTGAAACGCTTGCATAATTTCAGACTGACACGTCAGACGTGAAGTCGATTGTTGTACTTTACTTTGACAGGATGCTTATTTTAAGTGCTACAACAAAAACAAACAACATTGGACCAATCTTCAAAATTTGATATTTCTGTCGGTTTAGCGGTTGGAGTCTCATGTCGTTTTCGATTTGGATTTTCAGACTTTGATCTGAGATTTCAGATTTCTGCTGCCAAATCGAACATAAAATCCGAATTTTATTAGTATTATTAGTTGGCCGCAAAAATATCCTTCAATTGATTTTTACACATTTATAATAACTCATTTCGAAATAATTTAATACAAAAAATCGTTTCCACACTCGAAAAATAAATACTTCAGTTAAAAAAGCAATCCTTCCAACGTTAAACAATTCGTAACCGCCAGCTGTATGTCATACACATTTGTATTAGTGAAAGTATGGGTAAAATCGAGAGCCAGACCAGAAAAAAGATTGTTTTTTTTGGCAAATCGAACATGAAAAGCAATCTTGATAAAAAAAAATAGATTTTTTTTCTCAAAAAATGTTATATTTTTGCCTAATCGAAAACGACATTAATTTTTGCATGGACCTCAGTGGAAAAAACTGGGACGTCCGATAAAGATAAAAAAAAAAACTTCGAAAAACGATTTAAGAATCAATTCACCAGGAACATATTGGATTTACTGGGGAATCGAACACTTATTGGATGGGAGGAGAAAAGAATTGTGCGAGTTTTCCGAAATTCACAGCTACCTATCATCCGAACACATCCCCCGTATGACTTATGAAAGCGAGTCTCGTTTCAGTCTGTCCAACATGACGGCAAAGCGTCGAAAAGTCACGGAAGCCATCTTCCTTTCTGAAAAATTTGTGCCTGCACTGAAGACGTGTTTGGATACTTTTTTAGTATTTTAACAGGTAAAATGAGTTTCAAAAATGTTTATTTATCAGCGAACAAACGTCTAATTGTCGCTCAAAATAATGAAATCAAAAGTTGATAGAATTTCCACCTAATTTCGTTGAATGTATTTACACGTGTGCCTATTTGCCCTTGGAGGTTATGTTTGACATTTGTGGTGTATTCCAAAAGTGGTGGCAACATTTATAATTTCAATATTTCAAGCATCCACAATTCAATTTTCGTGCTTTTCGCATTGAACAAAAAAATAAAATTAATCCTTATTCATTCGTAGATCCGCCAAAATGTCTGGAACAACCGCAACAATCCGCACCCGTAAATTTATGACAAACCGACTGCTCTGCAGAAAACAAATGGTTTGCGATGTCTTGCATCCAGGACTCTCATCTGTCAACAAGAAGGATATCCGCGAGAAACTCGCCGGTATGTACAAAGTGACGCCAGATGTTTGCTTTGTGTTTGGCTTCAGGACAAATTTCGGTGGCGGTCGCTCCACTGGATTCGCTCTGATCTACGACACCCTGGACTTTGCCAAGAAGTTCGAACCCAAATACCGATTGGCACGTCACGGACTCTTCGAACAGAAGAAGCAGACCCGCAAGCAGCGTAAGGAACGCAGAAACAGAATGAAGAAGGTCCGTGGTACCAAGAAGGCCAAGGTTGGACAAGCCGCCAAGAAGTAAACGAGATTCCAAAACGTATGATTTTTACTATGCTAGCGATCTAGTTTACTTTTGGGTTAAAGGAGTAATTTTTATTAATAAAACAACTTTAAAAGTAAATTGGCCGACCAGACTATTTCTTTTTTTATGCTACTATCAACCGCGGCTCGAATTATTCGTGTTTTATAAATTGCAGCAGCAGACATAAGTACAGCAACTGGGCGAAGCTCTGATTAACTTCCTTCAGGACTTGAGAGACGTCGGTCGATAACCTTCAAGCGCGACATCAATTGAATTAGTTCCATTCAATGAGACACAGCAGTCCGTAATTCATGTACACTTCTCTGCGCTTAAGAATAGAAACAAGTGTGGTCATACAGAGAGAAGGCCCCGCTTTGGGTGTCTTGGTCAAAAAAGACTTATATTGTTGGATAGGTTTCAAAGATCTAGCAAAGCAAAACATTCTTAATATTCAACGAGGAAGAATGACGTTAAACGAGTTTAAAGCAGTTGGGTGTCGAAAAAATGTGGTAAATACCGCTGGATTGGTCACATTAAGGAAACAGCATCGCAATAATAGAATTCTCTTTACCAGGCAGGTTAAGAAGAAAAAGTCATCGATATTTATAGCAGCTGCAGCGATCTTTGGCTAACTGCTTCCAGTTGATTGAGGTTCCTTCCACTTGCGCGCGGCACCTAAGGCGAGGTCTTCCTCTACTGCCGCCTCCGGGGTGGAATCGAAGACTGAGCCGGAGCGTTGGTGTCCATTCGCTCTACATGTACCAGCCATCTTAGACGACTGATGCGTACTTTTCTGACCAGGTCAATGTCGCTCTACACCTCGTAGAGTTCGCTGATAAATACCCTCCAAAGCCCGTCAGCGCATCCGGGACCAAAAATCACTCGAAGAATTTTGAAATGATGAGGGTCTTATAAAGAGTCTCCGTAGTGTTTCTCGACAAGGCCTTACTAATCAATTGGCTTCTTAGGCCGAAGTATATATATATATTTCGAGAGATAATCGAATCAGACCACCATTGTCGGGTCTCTTTTCGTCTCTCTACCACTGTAAATCTTACTCAGAGAGACTCTGGATTTCTCCACAGTTCTTCTTTGGGCTCAATTCCTAGTGTTAACGCTAGCATCTGTTTATGGGAGATCCGTTTCATCGACTGGGTCTCGACCCATTGATGTCCCAAGATGCTCATTCTTCTGCCTGCCAATGCCGGGCATTGACACAGTATATGTGCCGCTGTCTCAGATTCCTCCAGGCATAGTCTACAAGTATCATCCTTCATCATCAGGTGTTTGGCCGTGATCCATTTGTGGATAAGCTGTTCAACCATTCCTCTGCCAATTGAAGAGAATGGTTCTGGTCCCAGCAACTTTTCAGTTGACCCCTGTTTTGCAAGGGAGTCCGCCTTTTCATTGCCTTCGATCCCTATGTGTCCTCGTACCCAAGTAAGTGTTACTTCATTTTTAGATGAACACTTATTGAGTTTAAGCACGCATTCCAGCGCCAGTGATGTTGTGATGTTTGTTTGTTCCATGCATCTGATCACCGCCTGATTGTCCAGTGCTATAAGGATATTTCTTCCTTCCACCTGACACTCAAGCAAGTAGTCCAACGCATAAAGCAAAGCAATCATCTCAGCCTGGTATACTGAAGTGTATTTCCCGAGACTATTGTGACGGGCAAATTCCAGCTCTTCTGAATAGATACCGGCCCCCGCTCCGCCATCCATCAGGGATCCATCCGTGAAAATGCACCTGCAATTCCCATAGGCCGAAGTAACAGCGGTTGGCAAGTGTGATTCTTTGCTTGATTTGATGTCATTTTCAGAATTAATTGTGGAGCCGAGGTACACAGAGTCCCGAACTATCTCAAAGTTATAGCTTTCTATCTAGACGTTCTGTCCGATTCGTCGATGTTGTGTGTCCTTTCTTGTTGACAGCATATATTTTGTTTTTAGTTGGACGATTCTACTCTTACGAGACGAGGTGAGCTTTTGTTGTATTTTCGAAAGTGTTGGGATGTGTGAATTACTCGAGACCTTGCTCTTATACTTGGAAGTTAAATATGAATGTCCAAAATTACAAGGGGTGATCCTGACCAGACGTAGACAAAAATTAAATCAACGAATATAGACCACCGCACAAAATGAGAACAGGTTTTTTTTCATAACGCAGTGAATGTTGGGTCCAGCAGCCATAATAGTTGGCGTTACCGATAGAACCAATGATGGATGTAGTTAAATCTCATGTTATTTTGGCTTACCCACTCCTAATTGAAGTCGATCGACGCTTCTATGAACCTACATGATTTAGAAGTCTTGAGAGGAATAACATACGAACGATAGCTCAGGTTCCGAATCAAAAAAAAAATATAACAGACTATCGCGTACCGAGAAGCAAAGCTTTTCAACATCATCGCCAAGGAAAAGTTAAAGTCAGTAGTATTACAATGAGGTCAGATCTGAAGACCAGAGAAATACTCTAGGAATATTTAATTACTTATGACCGGCACTACATCCATTCCTGGAAAAGTTTCTATCGTCAGAGACATTACCATAGAGCTTTGTTACTCTATGGACATTACTCTTGTACTTTACAATCGACTTTCAAGGCTCTGATAATACATATAGGTAGCATGCCCTTCATTCGTTTGTAAAAATATCAGTAAGTACATAATTCTGTTTCCACACAATTTTATATTACTCAATTCGTAGAAGTTAGTAGCTTAGTTGATGGACAAGTAAAATTACATCAAGCATTAGATCATAATAGGAATGCCCTTCCTCATTAAAATGCAACGTTATCTAATAATTACGTCGAAAAGAAGTTCTCAGTATTGGTAGTTGGTTGTTGTCAGCAAAACTAGCATTTTCCGAAATTGATTTTAAATTGTCTCTCTCATGGAAAATATGTTTGTACCTACATACAACTATCTCAGCTGTTAATTGTTTTTCTATATTTCCTATTACTAATAACAATAGGTAATTTCTTAACGGAAATTTCAAAAATACCACTTGATAACTTGTGTACACTAAGAGTAAAAATAACAAAGAAAATCCCATTATTGGCCATCAAAACACTTCAACCTCTCTTTCACACAATTAGTTGTCTCTCTTTTTTTGACATTTTCCTGTTTTCTTTGCAGAAATGAACATCAAAAACTTTGCAGACCCGTCATATAAAAACAACAAGTGCTGTTCGGCCTCTATTCGCCTGTACGTCTGTTTAATGTGTGAATTTCCCTTCGGTAAAGTGCTGTGTCGATTGCCGTGTATTTTTGTAGATTTTATAAGTTCCATTAATTGTATTGAACAAACGTACGGCTAATGTGAAAACTGCGGCATATATTTGTGTTATTTAAAGGTTATACAAAGTGCATTTCGATGTTAAAATCAAAAAGAATTATAAATCACACACTAAATGGTGAGTGCACATTTGGAAGTGTTTTTTTTTTTTTTATTATTTATTTTCTTCACATGAACTTTTGTTTATAGATAGGTACATTGTAAACAAATAAAAAAAAACAATTTCTAGAATGCACGTATATAGCCTGAATTGTTTCATTAATAATGTGTCTGTTGTCATCTGAATATTGTATTTTTGGTTATCTGCACGAAATTCTTATCAGTCAGTGAAAGGTTCGTTACTAAAGCGACGTTCAAAAAAAAATATAAAGCAATTGATAAGAAACAAACGAATTAAAGTGAACAGCTAAAAATGGCACAACAGTATGTAACTTTATTTTAGATTAATTTGGTGGCTATCATTTACAAATGGTAAATTCTAAATGATTTCTGATCGGATGCTAAAAGATAAGATTTTATGTCGTCTAGACGTGACGTCCGAATATTAGTGTTTAGCATCGTAGTTAATTGTTGGTTCAGGCGCCCAAGACACAAAATTTGCACGGATGCCACAATTCACAATCTTTAATTTGTCTTCTTTAGATAGGTATGCAGGCAGTCGATTTTACAGCTCAAACGCTGTACAAATAAAGCAGATAAGGTCATAGTATGCGTAGGGTAGTGTGGAAAATTACAAAACGTCCACTCATTCAGTGTAAATTCCAATGCACGAATCTCAATAAAATATAAAGATCTTCTAAACGATGACAGCGTCTAAATTGTATTCTTTATCTTTGAAGTCACCAGTCGGCAATGAATGAAGCCGTTTTTCCCATAGGGTTGAGTGTAACAGAGCTCCCAGGAAAGCAACACGAGACACGCACACGTTGCGTGTTGTGCCTGGTGCCCTTTATCACGTGTGAGCTCCTGATAAGAATAAGAACGATTTCTTGTAATACCTACATCCTCCACACTTGCGAGTGCAAACATGTTTGTTTATCGATTGCACTGGCCAGCCTACCTTGCATTTTTTTTGCATGTCGTGAAAAATTTCATATTTAAAATGTTGCTATTGTTAGTTGGAAAACGAGACACTAAAAATCATTATTAGTACTGTGAACAAACACAATTGCGAATTTGCGATAGCGATTGTGCTAATAGTCCCCTCTAAATTATTTTTGTAGTAAAGGAATTCATGCGCAGTGGCTTTGTGGTAAGAGCAGAGTTGAATTAATTAAAAGAAATGGATATCTTTCGTAAGTCTATCCCCCAAAAACTGATTTGTTCACATTGTTCGGAAATTCGAATTCATGCATTAAAGTCCAATTCACGAACTCACATATACTAGAAAATTAATGAGCACACGTGCGTGATTTCATAAATTTTTGGGGAAAACAGCTTGTTTGTAAGCAGCCGCCTCTCCACTGGAAAGTTATAAATATATCTCTGTAATTCCATTATCTGTGGGTAAGAGTGTTGAAATACAAAGTGAGGCGTCCCAAGTTCGATTCCCGAAAAACTGCAAGTTCCATCTTAAGGGTTTTTTCACTGGGCCACCTCTGGCGAACGTCTACAAACATCCGAGAGCAAAAATGTCATGAAAGAGCTTCTCAATTAGCCGTTTGGACTTGGCATAAAATTCTAGATCCCTTCCATTCGTCCCAGAAAATGAAAAACTCACACAAAACGAATGGATGTGAAGAGATAGGCATATTATTAACTAATTATTCTTTTTTATACCCTCCACAGGAAGGTATATTCACTTTGTCATTACATTCGTAACGCCAAGAAGGAGTCACCGGAGACCTCATAAAGTATATATATTCTGAATCAGGATCACATTCTGAATCGATTTAGCATGTCCTTGTCCGTCTGTCTGTCTGTCTGTCCGTCTGTTTGCCTGTTGAAAGCACGATTATTTTTATTGTCGTCAGGTTGGTATTGAAAATGGGTTATGTCGGTCAAGTATTATTATAATTTATTAACAGGTAATAAAAATTACTTGCTAATACTTATTTTAACGAGCCTAGCTGCAGTGACTATTGGCTCTACTCTGTAGTGTGTTTGGTTAGATGACAATATTAGCTTTTGTAAGGAAATTATTAATTTTTTCAATATTTGTGGGACTGGGGTTGCTGAGTATTTCATACATGGATTTATTTGTGAAAAGGTTATTGATAATCGGTTTAAAGACTGAGCAATTTTCTAGAATATGTGTTATATCCAGGGTGGTTTTGCAGGGCTATTCTTGGTAAGAAGGTATTGGTGAGAAGCTGAGGTGTGACCAAGTCGTAGTCGTATGAAGTTCGTTATTTTTTGTTTAGGAATGGTTGTGGGGTAAACGGGATTGCGTTTCTCCGGGTTAACTTTTTTGTAGTGATGGTGGTATAGGCTCCAATCGTTTTTTATACGGGTTTTTGATGCAGTTTGAACAAGTTTTATCAAATCTATTTTTGTGTAGACGTTGAAACTATATACCGGAGCATTTTTGGCCGAGATAGCTGCAGTATCAGCGTTTTCATTGCCTTGGATCCCGACATGCCCAGAAGTCCACATCAGCTTGACATTCCTTGGTGATATTATAAGTTGATATCGGATTTTTGATATAAGTTCTGTGTTGTTGTTTGGATTTTTTATGGCGTTAAGGACATATATGCTATCGGAACATATGATGTAATAATTTTGATGCAATGCTGGCGAAAAGTTGACAGTAGGCTGTATTGCTGCTGTTTGCCTTTTAATAATTGGTAAGAGTTAAGTATTAGGTCAAGTAGTTCTGGTACCTCCCATACAAAACCAATATTGGAAAACACATGTTGAAAGTACGATAGCGTCGAAAATAATCTACCTAGGCAAGTGAAATTTTGTGAGAGGACTTATTTTTATTGTCGTCAAGTTGGTATTAAAAATGGGCTATGTCGGTCAAGTAGTTCTGGTACCTCACATACAAAATCAATATAAGGCCCATGTGTCTCTCTGTCTGTTGTTCAATGTAATTACGTACTACCTCACATGCCTAAAACTTTGCATGACTTGTATGCAGTGGAGGGTATCAAAGCATCGGCATCGATGATAACACTTTTACTTTTTTTCAGAAATATGGTCATACAATGTAATGGGCATATCTCATATGCTCTAATGACCTAAATGCCACATATGACCAGGCTGATTTTGACAGATAAAAATGCCCAAATATAGTGTAATCGGACAATGCACGAATGCCAGCATAATGCACTACATGCCCATATGCTCTTTATTGAAATTTCGTTTTGGCATTGCTGGCATTTTTGATGGAACAAGAATTTTTTGTTGTCATCGGTGTTTGAGTTCGTGGAATTTTGATTTATTTGATATATATATTTATTTGATATATATATAAATAACAAATGCCTTAAATGACCATCAACGCAAATATGACCATATTGGTAATTTTGGTCATATAGTCTAATATACAGTTTTGATAATCCTGACATTTTGGTCATTTGACAGCTAATCTGGTCATTTGCCTGTTGGCATTCATATGCATAATTGGCATACAGTCTAATCCTAGCTTAATTCTGTTTCTGTTGCAAATACCAGAAAATAGATTTCTCTCATTTTTTTCAATTTTCTCAGTACGTGGTCGCGCACAGTTTCTTAGCAAATTTTTAATAATTTTACGTTTGCAAAAGAGTACCCGAACGAACCTATTATTTTGTGTGTTTCTTTTGTGTGCAATGGAAAAAGTTACTTTTGTCTACTTTGTATGCTTGAGAGTGAGGTAGCGTGGGGGTGGTGGTTTTGATGAGTGATTTTTCCAGTTGACCAGTTTGTGTTGCCTTTGCACCAAACGGGACAGAGATAGGTATTTGGAACATTAGAAATAGAGGGGGTTTTGCTGGTTGTAAATTCTTTTGGCTTCTGCCATACAATGGTTTTAAGTAGGTAGCTTTTACATTTTGATTTCTTTGGCTTTTTATTGTTTTAAAAAAGATGAGGTGCTGGAGAGGGAAGCGTTGGTGCACATTGTGCGATAGCATGCGTCCGGTGCATAGTGTGAGGCCTGGGGCATTCTATAATTCGCATTTTCATTGGAGCGTTTCGCGGTATGGCAGGTGATTGGCACATTGCATTGGTTACATTTTGAGTCCCCTTTCGGCTTCATGTTCAAATCAATCTATTTTTACAAGTATGTAAGGAAAAAATGGAATGTGCATAACATTAAACCTGTTGCCCGTTTTCGTGCGCTTAGGTAATTTGCATACTTCGGTAATCCCTTGTTTTGTCACTTCAATGATTATTTGAATTTCCGGGGCATTCATCAAGCATGGAGGACAAACAATGGGGGTGCTCAAAAATCTAGCTTAGGAAGTCTGACAGCTGGCTGACTTTTATGTGCTTATGTCGTTTTCCATTGGGCAAAAAGAAGCGTCCGGAAGAGTCCGGAATCGAAAAAATCACTCCTGAAACCGTTCCAATGGCACAAAAAATACTCTTCTGGTAATTCTGAGGAGAGAATTTCGCTTCTCGATTTGAAGTTAGAATCCACTCAAGAAGCACTAACACAAGTGTAATTTATGTATTTTATACAAGTCAGCTGACAGCAGCCGTAGATTATTCTTTGGCATTTCACCAATACTTTTGTGGATTCTGTCCGAAGCAGCTTTGTTGTTCCATTGGATTTCAGAATGAGTGGATCCCCGAGTGAAACCAATGGAAAACGACATATATTGACGGTTTGTATGTGACTGATAGAAAGTGACATTACCGACCATCTAGTTTTTACGTTCGTCGATTTAAAGATTTTGTTATTTGTATATTTAAGTGTATTAGTAATGGTTCATAAGAATCTCGAATATTTTGCATTGTATTTAATTTGTAATTCCGGGTAATCATATAGAGGGGGAATTTTCGCTAAGAACCCAGACCAGGTTTCCTGTTTCTTTCGACCGGGGTCCATGATCCACTGCCTTAAACACAACATATTCGCTGCATTTTTTTTTTTGGGAAGATTGTGCAGGGATGCAATGCTGTGTGTAAATTGTTTTCCAATATGTTGTATTTGTATCTATATAAGACAGGTCACTATAATGGTAGAACTTCTACCACTGCGCGAACTGTAGTTAGAAAGAGAGCTACCTAAAGTAAATAACTGTTGCACTAAAGAAGTTACGCGAGGTGATTGTGGTGTATGAAGTAACCCATTGTCTTTAACTGGGTTATACTGCCCATGCAATCCTCTTATGATTCTCCGTTCTCTTGTTGCGAGTCGAGTCAAAGGAGATAAGGTTGGCGAAATATTCAACCACTTGAAATCAAAGTTACAGCAATTTGTTTTGACGTGCGGCGTTGGGTGTCGCATTCTTGTTGGCAGCGGATACCCGCCCTCGGTACCCACTTTGGAAAGACCATATTGCTCCTGAGTTTCGCACAACTCTTACAAGTGAGATGTTAAAGAGTTCTGAACGGTGGCCGAATGCCAAATCTAGACATGGCTCTGTATACGTCATCGCTAGAAACCTGTCATTGGGATCTTCCAAATCGATAAAGGATGTTGGGCACCGACTTGGACCCTTTGAGTGTTTCTTCTTTTTACACCAAGGTCCATTATTACTGCGCAGCCGAGAAGCCGCGTAAAAATCTGAATTTTATGCGTCTTGTTTATTTGTTCCTAATCATAATCTCGAGACCTCGAACTGTGACGAAGCAACTCAATTTATCAGTTTCTCAGCAGGGGGTAACGACAAATGTTACAAGGTATATTGTTATTTTGATTTCCCTCAGTTTTGTTCAATGAATCTTATCGGCGCACCTTTAATAAGTGAAGTGTGTAGGCCTCCCATTGATAAGAAAACTAAACATAGGCAGAGATATCTTTCTGCGCCCTTGTGCTGTTGACAAGGGGATTTTTGGGAATTTTATTTGTTGCCGTTACTCTCGTGCAAATAAATCTACGCACGCGGGGGATTAGAACGTAGTAACATATTATTTGACATCTTATCTCTTTTAGAATTTCGTATTTCGCGAAAATACAGCAGCCAAAGTCGTCGGAATGACTCATTTAAATTGCAGCGAGCGTTAATTGTAACAAAACTCTCGCGGTTTGAATTCGAGCAGTTGCGTCATCCAAACCTAAACAATGATCAGCTCGAGGAGGTGTTACGCAACCGAGGAACGGACTATGATAATTTGCTGTATTTACACAACGTTCACAAGGAATTCGAAAAGAAGATAGCAAAAAGCTTTAAGGATGTGGGATGCGAAGTTAGACTGACCAACAGGTAGCGTACACTTTAATTTTGTACTGTCCAAGTGTTGTTCCATCATCCATCATTCGTTTTTAATTAACTTTAAAGAGTTGAATTTAGGACATCACTCAGCAAGGATGTTATGAAGTGGGCTGATGTCCTAGTACCTGTAGGTGGCGATGGAACATTTCTATTGGCCGCCGGACGAGCAAGTCCTCTGTTTGCTCAAAGCCAGCAAAAGACGCCGATTGTTGGATTTAATTCAGATCCCAAGCACTCTGAGGGTAGACTTATGCTGCCCAAACAATACTCAGAGTGTCCCGAGGATGCTGTTGCAAGAATTAAAAGCGTAAGTGTCAAAATACTTTGTTGGACGGAGTACTGCATAATTTTTCAATTCTTTAGGGCGACTTCCATTGGATGCATCGATCAAGAATTCGTACCACTCTTCTGGGGAACAATGGGAAGATGCCAGAGTCATTCGATTTACATGGTCATTGTGTATCGAAGATGGAACAAGAAAAGACTGTGCCCGAACACCTTAGCAAAGAGTTCTCCCACAAATACAAAGCGAAAATGATGCGCGTGCTGCCGTATTTAGCACTGAATGAGGTTGTTTGTATTTTCAGTTCAGCAGGGTCCTAAGTGTTTCTATAGGATTTTAAAGTTGTTTGCATAAGTTGTTTGCATTTGGTAAATCCCATTGAAATAGTTGAGCCACCCTGCACCATTTCAAATGTCGTAATATGTCGTAATTCATAATTATTTAGGTTTTCATTGGCGAGACTCTATCGGCGAGGGTTTCTCATTTGCAAATGGTTATCGACCACTCGGATGTGGTAAACAAGACAAAGTGTTCGGGGCTGTGTGTAAGCACTGGATCAGGATCAACATCATGGCACACAAGGTAAGTCCACAACAGAGTTACGCGATTAAGTTATGTAAACGAGCCGTCTTATCAATTATTGTAAATTTGCATTATTGTGCAAGTTGAGATTACGATTATTCCATTATCAGTGCATTCTCGAAGAATACATTTATAGAATCATTTCTACTTATTGATGTGCATTTCTCTCTTTTACATACACAGCATCAATCGTGTGACTAAAAGACACGTGGAGGATCTGATAAAAATTCTCCCCGGCAATTATGCCGATTTGGAAAATGTCGATGCACAGCAAATCGCCGATGAATACAATCAGAATCTACTGTTCGCTGCAGGTAGGTACAAACAATGTGTGAGACTAGAATTTTTTTTTATAACTTGTGCAGAGCAGGGGTAAGGACTTTGGGTAGGTAATTTGTTCGTCCAAAATGGATTATTTACCCTTAACTTTCTAGAAAGAAAACGTCATAAGAACTACAAGGACGCGGACGATTGCAATGTTGACGACTGCTGTCTCTCCTAGCGGAGATACTTTCTTTTTCCATCTGTCGGCGGTTGAAGGTCGTTCGGATCCAGTGTTGAATTGCTTCGACATATATTCGAAGTGGTGAGCAGAAACACAGCTTACTTGAAGTCGTACAGTTTTGGCGATGCAGTTGAGTTAACACCTTACGGCATTTCGCATCACAACTAAACTCGCCAACGTCAACTTAAAATGCTCTTAGACTCCCACAAGGGAAAATGACGATGCCGCAAAAGCCAGTGACTAGGAGCTCTTTGCCAATATATAAAAAAAAAAACTTTGAAAAAAGTGTCATATACCAACATGTTCCATACACAAATCTGTGGAAAATATGGAAAAGGTACTTCTGCAGACCGTGTGAAGTCACAGATCATATCTGCCTAATCGAGCAGTCACATAACCTTACTTTTTGAAAGCCCTGTCGTCTCTTATGGGAACGGTTTCAGGCCAAGAAAGTTTTCCGTCGAGCAAAATGAAACACTTTGACAGTTTCTGGAAAACGTCAATATTCTCGCCAATTTTTCATCGATCTCAAACCCGCATTTGACGGCATCCACAAATAAGTAGAGCTATAGATTTAACATTCCTGTCAAACCCTTCGGTCTGCACAGAATGACCAACAACTTTCTATAGTATGAAGTCTATCAATATTCCTGGCACACGGTTAACACACCTCAATGTACACAAGGTGACATGGCTGAAACGAACGATTAACTTGGCCGAAAAGCGGTCCAAACTCAAGCTCTTTTTACTTTCTATTAAAAAAATTGATAAAAATTTGCATTCTCAAATTGACCATCATTTGTTTTGCCTTTTCAGATGATCCCCGTTTGTGTTACTCGATTCGAGAACAAATTTGCGTAGGAGTCTGGCCAATTCCAAAGAATTTCCCATCTCGGAACTTTATTAAAAATTTATTCGTTCGGTCGCGATGCATCGATGCAAGTAAGTATATTTCACAACAACTGAGAGATTTTAAGATACCAAACGAAGGTGTTCATAAAAATTGATAACTTGTAGAATTAATTTTAAATACAAAAGCGTGACAAAGCTTCCAGAAGCAATCACACTGAAAATGACCTTCAATGAAACTTGCAAGGATATTATGGAGATCAAAGTTTGTATTAGATTTTCCACAAGAGCAGTAAGTGTGTAAATATTCCACATAAGAACAGGCATAAGAAAATCTTGATATTTTCCTTTCTAAAAATAAAATAAAACAAAATGAAAAAAGGTCTGACTAAAAAGAATTTGAGTACGGCAAAGAGTTGCATTACGAGTTTAGTTTGCGGGTCGTGATAACAAAATCGTATCTTAATTTAAGGCTTTAGACATCGCAACCCGCAAATGTAACGTTTTTGAAGAAAAGTCCGTTGGTGGACTTTTAGATGTTGAAATGATATAAACTTACTGGACTGATCAGGGGAAGAAGGCCAACGAAATTGAATAGCAGTGTTAGGCAGCGAAAAGGCTGTCCAAACTTTGGCAGAATGACCGGCCTATTTAATTGGACTCCAATTTTGTCGGCGATCACATCATCTAAATGAGAAAATGAGAAGGGTATAATCAAAACCGATTATGAAATATAACTTGCGTACGTTTGAACGGATGAAATGTCCATTCCATGTCCTTATTTGCAACCAAAAATATTATAAAGTAATTGTATATTATCAACACCAAGGTATCGGTTCGATATTCGTTCCAATTCTGAAACTACAAAAGAATTAACCAACGTCAATGACAATTAATGGTGGTTTGGGGTACCTTTTGCATGTCCGCAAATGCCTTCAAAATTAGCTTATACATTTGGAGCAGGTTGTATTTAATTTATTTATGACTTTTAATTAAATCTATTATTTTGCTCATGCAAACGATGTATAGATTTCGGAGTGTTCAGTAAATTGATTGATTACTTTCAGGTCTTGTAATCGACGGCAGCATTTCGTATCCTTTTAATGATGGAGCTAAGGCTCTACTAGAAGTTCATCCCGAAGATGCCTTACTGACAATAGCTCTGGATTGATCTGACCTGATCCAAACACCGACTGCAAATGTTAAACCAAAGAGTGGTTAACAAAGTGTGGCGTGATAGGTTAAGCTTAAGAAAAGTGATGTCTCTTAATTTATTTAAGAATAATTGAATTTGTAAATATTTTTTATTTTATTAAATTTAACAATAAAACCTAACATGTAAGAACACCTCCGAGTTTTAAATCATTTGTGTTTCTTCTTTAGCAATTTCGTATTTGTGGCTGAGTGCTTTGTTATGGTCTTCGATTTGGGGGCGATGGTTTTTATCTTGTCCTTGCTACCTTCGTGTTTCGGCGACTTCTTGGGCTTTTCAAAGCGTTGCGTTTCGATGGATTTGAAGCGGTCGTCCTGAATTAGCACGGGCTGCTTGTCAGCCATTTCCTTTTGAGCTTCTTTTCGCTTGCGTCGTATATCTCGCAGTTTGTCCTTTTGCTTTTTCCGGTACCTGTAAATGTTAATAACGAATATATAAATGAAATCGACTGTATGTGTCTCTTGGAGACATTGTGCTTAAATTAAACAATTAAAGAATGAGGAGCAACTTACTTTTCTTCCATCTCATCAGGATCCAGCCCTTCCATGATCCACTTCTTCCGACGATAATTCTGAGCCCTTTCATCGAAGTCGTTGTTGTCGAGCGCGATTTCCTGTTCACGGCGCGCCACATTCACCTGCATGAAAATCCTTTCCACCATTCGTTCTGCAGGAATGCAAACAAACTATGTTGATTTGCACTATGTAAAAAAAAAAATACTTACGATCAAGAGGATGCTCAGTTAGTTTAGTATTGATCGCAGTTTCAATCTCAGCCAGCAGTTCCAAGTCACGAGGAAACCGAAATATTGAAATTGCCAAGCCTTTGCGGCCAGCTCGAGCAGTTCGACCAACTCTGCAAACACAAGTAAACAGATAATGTGCCTGCAAGAAGCAACAACTTCTCTAACAAACCTGTGAATATATTCCTTTGGGGTGCGTGGCAAGCGATGATTCATCACTAATTGAACACTGGGTATGTCAAGACCTCTCGCAGCAACGTCTGTTGCTATTAACGTGCGCACATGATTAGATTTGAATCTGTTTAAGGCACCAACACGCTCTTTTTGTCGCATAAACCCATGCAGACAGACATTCTCCATGCCCATATTGTTCAATGTCATTGAAAGCAACTGGCAGTATCTGCAAAAGACCATCAAAATTCAGTTAAACATTAGTAAGTTGAACATGCGACACTTACTTCTTGGTGTTGGTAAATATCATAACATTAGCGTTTTCGTTGTCTTCCTTGAACTTCCGAAGGGCTTCAATCAGCACCATGTCCCGATCGTAGTCAGCACACAGGATATACCTTTGTTCCAAGGTGTCAACAGTTGCCACGTCCGATTCTTCTGACCATTCAAAAGCCTGAAACAAGCCAACCATAGTGCAAAAGACACCTAAAATACGCAATTTGATTACGCACCTGATCAGAAATCGGAAATATACTCGATTCCTTAATGAAATCTTTCATAGTTGCAGAGAAAAAAAGATTTTGGCGCTCTCTAGGCAAGCACTTCTCGATAACTCCCAAACTCTCGTCGAAATCGCCGTTAAGCATACGATCAGCTTCGTCAACAACAAGGAACTTGAGCGAATCAAAGGAAAATGTGTCACAGCCAGTTAAATGATCAGCCAAGCGGCCGGGCATAGCCACAACTATGTGGGGACGTGCCATTAGTTTTTGGCTCTCAATCATTTGGTCAGTTCCTCCGGCAACCACACAAACCCGAACGCCCAATGGCTGCCCCGCCACTTGAAATTGTTCCGATATCTTCAAAAGAAAAACAATTACACGCTATACCAACTTAATGTAAACATCCAGAGCCCACCTGATATGCAAGCTCGTGAGTAGGAGTGAGGATCAACGCAAAGTGATTTACAGGCTCCTCACTTAGTTGCTGCAAGATAGGCAAAGCAAAAGCAAATGTCTTTCCAGAACCTGTTTTAGCTGCTCCAATGCAATCTTTGCCCGATAGAATCTGCGGAATACAACTTTGTTGTATAGGTGTCGCAGTTTTGAGTCCTAAGAGCGATTGGGTTGTTTGAAGATGATATTTTAGGGGATATAACAAATGCCTTACCCAATTTCAGTAGCTGTTTGCTCACCCATGGTTTTAGGCCCAGAACAGCGAATGGATTGTCGTCTTTTTTGGACATTTTCCACAAGTAATTCTTGATTAAAACGCACAGTTTTTGTAGGAAAATATTTTTTAATACGCAAATGAGAAGTAAACAGACTTTTTTAGCACATGGTTTTGACAGGTGTCACTCGCGCCTTCAGGCAACGAAAACCAAACGGCCATGTTCAAATTTCCAGAGCTTAGAAGTGTTTAGAAATTGACACTTATGGCGTTTTGGAACATAAAAACTATCCATCGTTTTCCATTCAATAAATCAACAATAAAAAATACTTCTGAAGTGTTTCCTTAGCGAAAAAAAAAATACTCTTCATGCGATTCTGAGAAGAGATTTTCGCTTATCTATTGCAAGTCAGACTGTATAGCTTGTTCACGAATGTGGCAATTCGGTCCAGTAGTCTCGCAATTTCTTTACTTTTTTTTAAAAACTTACGGCTTAATGCTGAATCACGTCGATTTGGGAAAAATACACCCTGGTCGTGAGGCTGAACTTTAAGTGTGCACTGCGTTTAATGCAACAAATGTACACTTGCGGATGATTCGGGTCCGAGCATTCCTCCCAGAAGAACGGAGTACTTTTCAGACCGTTCCTTTTATATACGGAGTATGGTTATTCCGATGCATTGGTCATTTTGACAAACACAACCGCCATAAAATGTTTAAAGATTCTTTGGTCTACATGCTTCAACATAGCCCACCATGTATAATACGGGGTAATCCTTATCATCTGTGTATGCGCATTGTTCGCTTCTAGGGTGATACTTTAAAAATTTGACTAGTTGCTCACAAGGTGGGGGATGGTGAGCCAGTTAAATGACAAATTTCTGACCAACCAAATGCATTTTCTTATTGTTTCTCAACTTTATTTTGGGTTCTACTGTTCAAACTATAAACACACAATATATATTTCAGAAGTACAGAAAGGTAGGTATATTTTTATTTCTTTTCTAATGAAAAATCCTAAAGTATGGTTAAGTTTAAGTTGCACAAGATAGCTATTTAATTTCATTTAAAATTGATGCGATTATGGCGTCGCCCATCTTCTAGGTAATTTAATGAAGGCACTCGTAGCTTGCGATCAGGTTTAAAACAAAACATCATTTTTATCATTCGTTTCATTTTTGATGCAACCTAAATTGGAAGGGAAATAAATGTTACTGTACGAGTACATACAGTCATGGGGGAAACGCTTTGTAGGATCAGATTCAACACACCAAACGAATCTGTTCGACCCATGATTCTTAATGTGTGATGTGAAAAATATGGCATCGTGTCTGAATTCAACGTCAAAAACTTTAAAATGAAGGAATACAAAAAATAACAAAATGAGTACAACTTCACTTGCAATGGAACGTATCGGTTGCTTAGGCAAACCTATTGTTCAGTGATACCCCCGAAGCCTTTGGCTGAATCTTACAGTCCGGAATTCCGATTCCATCGGAGCTGACGACCTCGCCTCCAGGGCATTTGTACAACAGTGGTTTTTTCTAAAGGTAAAAGAAAAAAAAAATAGACCCAAATAATTGTAGAAAACATCCCCCTGCGTCTTACCTGAATTTCATGGATCTCTCTTTGGATCTTCATGTCGTACTGCGGTCGGTGCAAAGATGAGTTATCGCCATTCAAGAAGTCAAGTAGCTTCCCTGCCAATGACGGTATCATATCATTCCTTAAGCCCGATTCGCCGATTCCAAGTAAACATTTAATGGCCTCAGAGCCTTTAGAGGGGGTACTTGTTTGAGGGCCAGCTGAAACCTGCGCTAAGTTAGGACTTATAGTTGGCATTGTAAAATTTGAGAATAATTTAGGTCTTTTCTGGGTATCACTCTGCTTATCGTTGGCACTCGCTTCAATAGTCAAGTCGGGAACGCCCACTTGAGGGTACAGTATCATTGGGTTGCGCTCCTTAAGCTGTTGCAAGACGATCTGGATATTCTTGCTGGAAAGACAAAATATGTCAGAAAAAAACAGTCCAAAGTGGCCGGTGAACATTATACCTATTTAAGTTCGCACGAGTATTGTTGTTGAAACGTTGAATCCGACCATTGTTGCGATTGTTCGAGTTGTTGAAATTATTATTGTTGTTCCAATTTTTGCGGCCGAAGAAGTTGCGATATTTGTGATTATAGTTTCGCCAACCTCTGTTCCCACTTAAACTGGTCTGGGGCATATCCGATGGTATTAATGGCGGCATGCCAGCGGGTCGTGAATGCATCACATTAGGTTGCATTAAACGCCATTGTTGCGAGTTCGAGCTGGGCAACAATCCCACGATTTTATTTCTTAAATCCTTTTGTTCTGCTGATTGGACCAGAGCTAGATCGTCGTTCTTAATAGCCAAGGACACGTAGTCATCGTCGTCTTGGAGAAGCAGTTCCTCTTCTTCCTCTGTGATATCTTCGTCACGTCTGCCTTCTTTAAATTTCGATTCGTCATTCGGTTGTTTTTCAATGCTCGGCTCTTTGAAGCTATTGATGTAGTCGTCTGCAAGCGAAACCAAAATTATTTCATTTAACATGATACTCCTGTGAGTTTCTTACCCAGCGACATGTCCATTTCGTCCTAAATTTTTATCGATTATGTAAAACGAAGAAATTATGAGAGGGAAAGCAATTTTGCACAAGTAAATGGCATGAACAAATGGTTGTTAATCAGTGAAACGCTAAATGAATTGACAATGGCGGCATGAACCGTTAAGTGTACAGTCGGGTTAAGTTTAAAGAACTGTGTAGTACACCATTTCCCATTATTATTGACAAAGCTCAAGGGCATGTTCAATTGGTAGAGTGAAAGGGTTTTCAAAAGTCTGTTGTTATGGACACAACACAAAACAAACTTGTTTTTTTGGATGATTTCGCAAAATTATACGGGATTTATTTATTCACAGACCAATAAAGAAATTTAAAAGATAACACAGAATGAGCTGGAAAACTGACAACATTATCGGACGGCACTCGGATCCTACCAATCTGTTACACACGTAGTTTCTCTGATATAAGTGTATGAACTGTGTAGTTATCCTTGAGGTTAATGATACGCAGTTTAAATTTCTGTTATCAATAGGGTGCAGTATGGCCTATATTCGGTTCAAGATTTTAAATTAAAATAAAAACAACGTTTTTTTTAAGTTAACTGTACGATTTGGCAAAAGCTCAAATTATTCCCACTATATTGTTCTTTTGTCGGCACCGGATCTACTTACTGTGGGATGCGCCACCTACATGCAATCAATTTGACATTTCATTGTTTTCATCGTTGAAAAATTCTGTCTTCGTCGCAGAAAGATTCCCAAAATCGATTTAAACTAATTTCTGTGATTTATTCTAAAAAGAACATGAGTATCGGCGTGTGTTGTACTTTAGACAGTGCTCCACTGTACATTTAGAAATAACTGTCAATACAATTTTCCAGAGATCATTACCCGTATACACAATGGATCTGGAGCTGAGCTCGGAAGCCCTTATTGGGTCATTGTTCGCATTGGTTGCATTATTTGCATTTTGTCGAAGTCTGCTGATCGAAGACGTCATCTGCATTCCCAGAAAATCGCGACATAGCTGGAAATCGATACGCATATTGGACCGGGTGAGCATAACGGCCCCATTTAACATCTGTTTGGCTGACAATGCAACAACAAACCGTTTTAGTCGTGTTTTTGCAGCATATGCGAGATTCTGTTGCAGCCATCAGCTGGATTGTTCTGTGATTGTTGCGGCATATTTGCGGATGCCCCCTGTACCAAGAAGGCCGACACGGAATTCAAATGCAAAGAGAAATGGCTGAAAAATGAAAAATCAATGCGACACTTGTGGGTCCGAGGTTTGGTTTACACATGACTAATTGTGTTGGGATTTTCCGGTAATGTGGGTTGACTTTCTAGGTAATCTTCCGCTTAACTGTGAGTGTGATGCTTGTAAAGATGGTATTGACTATCATGCGACACCAGGATTGTTTGGATATCGTTGTTGTTGGTGTCAGAGGGTCTATCACGACAACTGCTTTCGGAGAATCGATCTCAAGGGCGAATGCGATCTAGGTGAATTCAAGGATCTTATATTCCCTTCGTATTGCATTGAGGCAGCTCGTACTAGAGAATCTGTACGATTGCACTTGACGGGGATAAAACCTCCAGAGATCGAGAATTGGGCGCCATTAATTGTTATAGCGAATACTAAGTCGGGCAGCAGTACAGGCTCGGATGTGGTTTCTTTGTTAAAAGGTTACTTGCATCCGCTGCAAGTCATGGAGCTAGGGCACCGTGGACCTCAAGACGCATTACAATGGGCCGCAAAGGCAAGCCCACGTCCTTGCCGCATTCTCGTTGCAGGTGGCGATGGCACCGTTGGTTGGGTACTCAACACCATCTATACTTTGAATATTAAGGTGAGTTTGGGCTTTTTTTTTATTGTTCATTGACTTTTATGACCGTACAATTTGTCTACAGCCGATTCCATCGCTTGCCATTATGCCACTTGGGACCGGCAACGACTTGTCTCGAATTTTAGGGTGGGGTCCGGAGCCCCCATCTGAGCTTGATCCCAGAAAGATTCTCCGAGATGTAAGTAGTTTTTGTTTGGCACATGGTTGACTTATATAAAAACAAATAAAAAAGGCCACGCAAGAGATAAGCACGTTACTTCAGCAATGTGGTTTGTGACGTAGTCGATAAGATTACGATTGCTTTTTGTAAAACCAGTAGTGTTCTTTGCACGTGCGTAATATTGTACATTTTTCTGACAAAGAATATGTCGCCAGGAGACGACTGCCAAACAATCTCGAAGATTTTTCGTCATATCATAAGGTTTTTCCTTTCAGATACAAAGTGCCAAATCCATTAATCTGGATCGCTTCGATTTACAAATTGAAGCGTACCGATATCGTTTGCCAATAAAGAAAGCGCCAGTAAAAACTGTACACGTTTACAACTACTTTAGTATTGGAGTAGATGCATTGGTCACATTTAACTTTCACAAAACTCGTGAATCTCGATTTTACGTACTCAGCAGTAGGATATTTAATAAGGTAAATTTAATAGGCAAACCTCTGCACTCCCCGATTGACTGAAAACGCCTTCGATTTCAGTTAATTTATTTCGGGTTTGGAACTCAGCAAATAGTTCAGCGGGACTGTGAGGGCATCGAGCAGAAACTCGATCTGTACTTAGACAATGAACTGATCGATCTGCCGGAATTGCAATCAATTGTTTTCCTCAACATTGACTCCTGGGGAGCTGGCTGCAAACTGTGCGGTAACATTTCCACACCACCTTGTAAGGGGATGCCTGTTAAGGGGTATTTTCTTGTTTAATTAGAGCTTAGTAATGGCGACTCAAAGGTGAAAATTATCAACTCCATATCGGATGGTATGCTAGAAGTCTTCGGTATAGTGTCCTCCTTTCACATTGCCCAATTGCAGTGTGGCATAAGCAAGCCAGTTCGTATTGGTCAAGCGAAGCAAATCAAAGTGAGTAGTAGGACAGAGGTTTTCTGGTTCAAATAAACCGCCATTTTTTTTTTCCTCAGATCCACTTGAGGGATACGTGTCCAATGCAAGCGGATGGGGAACCATGGATGCAGGGACCTTGTGATATTTTATTTCAGTCCAGGAGTCAAGTACGAATGTTAAAGTTTGAGAAAACGTCAGACGACAAATAGTGGTTGGAAGGACAATGGCGATCTTTACTTAATGGGTGTCTGTGCATTTCACCAAGTCTCTTTACTATTGACTTCTGTACCTTTAACCAATTGTTAGTCGATTCGTCTGTGTACTTAGTTTTTTTTTGTTCTTACTATTGTTTTGTTTTTTTGTTTCCTTTTTAACTATTTATAGTGAAAACCAAATAAAAGCTTGATGACATGTGTAATACTCACGTAGCGTATTTTATTTGTTAATATCCTCATACGTAAGGTATAACATCGATTGAATGATCCCTCTTGTATAACATGTACATATATCTACTGCCCATGTGTAATGTTACGATTTTATTTAGACAACGCCGACAGTTGAGTAAGCCTTTCGGAAGCCATATTTGTGCTCTGATATGTATTTTCAATAAATTTCTGAGGAATTGTTACTGACTGAGATGGTCCATGCAACTTGAGCTACTTTGTTTAAAGTTCAACCTTTCTCTACTTGTGCCAACCTGCTGCAGAATGGGCGCAATAGTTTCGAATCTAACCATTTCGATAAGAATTCTTTGTCTAGACGAAATTTTTTCTATCAACCAACCTTCTTTAACAGAACTAATCAGGTGATCTGCAACTATCCAGAAGTATAAAAACAAAACTGAGATAAATTTCAATGTCCAGTATGCAACGAAAAGAAGCAGTGGAACTACTTACCCTTCGCGACTAGTGCCAGTTTAACCAAAGATGTAGCTGCATTTTTTTACCTGCGACACAAGTGGCTCTCTTCCACCTAGAAAAATGTTTCTATTTCTGAGTTGAAACATGTCAAATGAGAGTGGCAATTAGTGTCAATAAATTAAATCATCGAGTTTTAAAGAATCGGGTTGTAGTTCCTACTGTTGACTTTTGTTCTTCGACATTTTGATTCCCTATTTTATAGATGTTCGAGAAAGAATTAGAAGGGGTAGATCCAACTAGGTTAGAGCAAAACGCAAATCTGAACGTCCTTCAAGTATAGAAAGCTTCATATAAGGAGAATAAAGGCCATCGACATTCGCATAAGGTACTACGTTTATGGCAAATTCCAGTAACAACTGACGCGACAATGTAAAATGATTGACACGAAAACGAGCCTCCCATCGGATTCAATAGCCACCAGCTACAAGGAAACCCAGGGTTCCATTTCAATGTTTAAAGTGATATTTTATTCATTGAATGCTTACAGTGTACAAACTAACCACATCCGAAACAGAACATATAAGCCGATTCTCAAGAGTAACGAGTACACATCACGAAAGGACAAGTTTCCCATTTTGTTGTTGTTCTTTTTGATTAAATATTCTTTTTATTGTTCGACTTGGGTTGTGAAGTAATGTTTATGATCTCAAAAGGCGGGTAAAATGCAAATTATAGTGAAACAAAGTGAATTGAACACCGTTCACCTTATAACATTGTCAGCTCCATGATCGCGTTAACAATATCGTTATTGTTGTTCTTGAGCGCTCGAATTGCTTTGGCTCTTGATGTGTTCGCCTGCGTGATGACCAGCTCAATGTCTTTTTCGTCGACTCCGGTCTCATCTACCTCCTCTTCGTCCTCCTCGGCGATGGGTGCCACGGAGGTGGTTGTGCCAACGGTGTCAGATGTTCCGGTAGCCGATTCTGGAGCCTTGAACTTCTCAGCGGCGGCCACTTGAGCTTGCTGCGAAAGATCCTCGATTTTGGCCTCACCAAAGATGATGTAGGTGTCACTGTGGGGATTCTTGTACACATCGGGGTTGTTGATGACGAACAAAATGTTCTTTGACTTGCGAATGGTGACACGGTTGACGCCTTGGATTTGCTTCAGACCCAATTTCAGCATAATTTTGCGAGCCTTCTTTTCGCCGCGCGACTGCTTGGCCTTTGAAACTAAATCGATTGGCAGTCCAGTTGCACCGCCACCCAATTGAGTTGCTCCAGCAGTTGCGTCCTCCAACTCGGGGATTGTGTCTTCGGAATCGCTATCACTAGCATCATCTTCGATACGAACGGCATTCTCAGAGGTTGCTGCGGGCTTCACCTCAGCTGGGGTATCTGATTTAACTTCGGTAAGTTCGGGCATTTTTAAGTTTCCTGCTGTTGCTTTGCTGTAGAGGATAGAGGAAACCAAAGGAAATAAATAATTTTAGTACCGCATATTGATTTCATCGTTTACGTAAAAATGGGCGACTGAAATTAGGGGTGTAAATACAAGTATGCAACCCGGTGAGGTTTTTGCATATTTGCATGGTAATTTGAGTAGTTTTTGGGAAAATCATGAAAGGAAATTATTCAAAGAGGTTTAAAATATATGAATTACAATTTTAATACGATTTTTCACTGCAGATGTATTCAAAATTAGTGGATAATTTACCTTAAAATAATTCACACCCTACGGTAGAGTTCAGAACTTTTGACAAAAGGAGTTTTGTCCGGCCGTAGGTTGGTATTCGTGAGGAAATGTCAGAGAACAGCGCCATCTACGGTCGAGACCGTTACTTCAAGTACCTAAGGCTAAGTGACTCACAAGCCAACAACGATTTATGTCGTTTTCAATTTGGCAAACAATTCAATTTTTTTGAGAAAAAATCGATTTTTTTGTTTGATTGAGATTGCTTTTCATGTTTGATTTGCCACAAAAATCAATCTTTTTTTTGATCTGACACTCTTTAGAGAAATCTCGATTTTTTCTCAGATTTCACACATACTTTCACTAATACCAATATGTATGACACACAGCTGGCGGCTACGAATTGTTTATCCTTGGAAGCATTGCTTTTTTAACTGAATTATTAATTTTTCGAGAACGGAAACGATTTTTTATATTAAATTATTTCGAAATGAATTATTATAAATGTGTACAAATCAATCCAAATGGATTTCCAGTGCAAGTGAAAACAAACATTTTTGCGGCCAACTGAATACACACAAGAACCAATAAAATTCGGATTTTATGTTCGATTTGGCAGCAGAAACCTGAAATCTCAGATCAAAATCTGAAAAGCCAAATCGAAAACGACATTAGAAAAATGCGATTGCAAACATAAAAAATTGCTAATTTAAGTACGAAAAACTTGGTGTACGACAATTAGAAGTTGTATTGTATTTATTCATAAAGACTTACAACGCATTTTTTCGACCCATTTCTTCACGCGTTTTTTTAAGGTTTTTTTTGACACTTACTTATTTCGACGCTTTTTTTTGCGCGTTTTTTTTCGCAATCTTTTCGACGGGTTTTTTGAATCGACGGGTTTTTTGAATCGATTCGTGTTTCCTTAAAACCAAATTAAATTAAATTAAATTTAATTTAAAAAAAAAAATGTTTCATTTACACGGTCACACATTCCTAACACGGAAGATTAAAGGGATGCTAAATACTAAATAGCCGTGTGACTGAAAGGGACGGCATTAACTAACACGCAAAAAAACGTAACACGTTTTTTACGTGCTAAGTCTAGTACGCAGTTCATGTGAAATGCAATTATTCATACAAATTTTTCACTGCGAAATGTCAAAATAAACTTTCCACGTGAAAATATCACTAGGCAGTACGCACATCGAGTGAAAAATTGCGCTTCAAAAACTGAGCTGTAAATTTTGACATTTCGGTGTGAAAAAAATAACAGCCAGGCCACAATCTGTTTCAATTTGATTTTAATTTTCTATTTCTATCCTATTTTCAATGTTATATTTTGTTTTAATCAATTCGCAATGGATTCGGAATATGCAGAGGAGTTTTTAGAAGAATTTCGCCATGATCCTGATGATTTTGTAGTTAATGAAATTAACCGATCTGGTAATTCGTTTCATTTACTTGTAAAAATGTGTATCAACAAGATATTGTTTCTGTTACTATAGTTGAAGATTGCAAACAAGCCTGGAAGTCTCTACGCGACAGTTTGCGATACCGTGTCCAAACTAAAAAAGTGCTGAAATCTGGAAGTGCTGCAATAGGACCAGAAGATGAAACTGAGCATCACATTGAGAACAACTCAAATTGGGAGTTCGTGGAATGCATGTCGTTCTTAGCTAGTCCAATTTCCGGGAAGAGAAGGTACCTACCATAGACAAACCATACTGAGACCCCCAACTCACAATCCTCTTGCCGCTGGCTTCGAATTCGTGTGTAAATTTTTCTTAAATAATGAAGAAAATTTGCTAAAAATGTTTTCATTTTCCCTCAACCATTTTTTTAAGCAAATGTGCACTTATTCCTAAAAAAAAATATTATCCACATGTAACGAACAATTTCAAATTAAACGGATAAAATTCTATGAACTCTGCCAGCAACTTTGCCCAAAGCGGAAGTGTCTCATATCTCCTGGGAGTGTGTTGGTGAGCAGAATTTTTGAAGTTTCGTGACATTTGTCAATACGATTTTCTATGTAAGAATACTAGCGGACCAAACGTGAACACTCCATAAAAATATAGCTTGTAGGCTAAGTAACGGCAAATCGGCGGGAGTTGGTGATCTCAGTATTGTCTCTGGTTACGATTAGGTTTCGATGTTTGTTCCTTGTTTCAAAGCTTTGAATTTGCTCTGAAATCTTCAGTAGCACTTTCGAGCTCCGATATTCTAAGAGTCGAGACATGTAATGGTTCACTAAACTAGTTTCGATCTAGGTTGAACTGAAAAACTGGATACAATGTTTTTATTTTTAAGAAAACTTAAAAGCAACGCTTTTTAACAAACGAAATTGATTCCTGTGCACTTCGTTTTTATTGAATAAACAAACTCTGACAAAACAATCTGGTAGAACGGTCACTACACATATCTCAAAAAAAGTCTACAAACGAGATATTTCACTTTGGATTTCACAGCACTTTTTGGAGAGCAGTGAAAATTTCACCTCACTCGAACAGCGTACCAGCCTTTAGGAATTATGGGAAAGCTATGCATGTTGATATTTTTATAGCGATGGCTTACGAAATTTCGCTCTCCTATAAAACAAAATGGCTTCCGGAAGTGATGAACAGACAATTATTTATTTATTTCGTATAACTGATTGATGTATTGTTGGTTTGTTGGACGCGTTTTTTTATGCGTTTTCTCGCGTTTTTTTAAGCTTTTGTTGATGCGTTTTTTTAAGCATTTTTTGATGCGTTTTTTCACGAGTTTTTTGATGCGTTTTTTCTCGAGTTTTTTGATGCGTGTTTTCACGCGTTTTTTAAGCTTTTTTTGATGCTTTTTGAACTCTTGAACTCTTGAACTTTTGAACTCTTGCACTCTTGAAACCTTGAACCCTTGAACTCTTGAACTCTTGAACTCTTGAACGCTTGAACTCTTGAACTCTTGAACTTTTGAACTCTTGAACTCTTGAACTCTTGAACTCTTGAACTTTTGAACTCTTGAACTCTTGAACTCTTGAACTCTTGAACTCTTGAACTCTTGAACTCTTGAACTCTTGAACTCTTGAACTCTTGAACTCTTGAACTCTTGAACTCTTGAACTCTTGAACTTTTGAACTCTTGAACTCTTGAACTCTTAAACTCTTGAACTCTTGAACTCTTGAACTCTTGAACTTTTGAACTCTTGAACTCTTGAACTCTTGAACTCTTGAACTTTTGAACTCCTGAACTTTTGAACTCTTGAACTCTTGAACTCTTGAACTTTTGAACTCTTGAACTCTTGAACTCTTGAACTCTTGAACTTGAACTCTTGAACTTTTGAACTCTTGAACTCTTGAACTCTTGAACTCTTGAACTTTTGAACTCTTGAAATCTTGAACTCTTGAACTCTTGAACTCTTGAACTCTTGAACTCTTGAACTCTTGAACTCTTGAACTCTTGAACTCTTGAACTTTTGAACTCTTGAACTCTTGAACTTTTGAACTCTTGAACTCTTGAACTCTTGAACTCTTGAACTTTTGAACTCTTGAAATCTTGAACTCTTGAACTCTTGAACTCTTGAACTCTTGAACTCTTGAACTCTTGAACTCTTGAACTCTTGAACTCTTGAACTCTTGAACTCTTGAACTCTTGAACTCTTGAACTTTTGAACTCTTGAACTCTTGAACTCTTGAACTCTTGAACTCTTGAACTCTTGAACTCTTGAACTCTTGAACTTTTGAACTCTTGAACTCTTGAACTCTTGAACTCTTGAACTCTTGAACTCTTGAACTTTTGAACTCTTGAACTCTTGAACTCTTGAACTTTTGAACTCTTGAACTCTTGAACTCTTGAACTCTTGAACTTGAACTCTTGAACTTTTGAACTCTTGAACTCTTGAACTCTTGAACTCTTGAACTCTTGAACTCTTGAACTCTTGAACTTTTGAACTCCTGAACTTTTGAACTCTTGAACTCTTGAACTCTTGAACTCTTGAACTCTTGAACTTTTGAACTCTTGAACTCTTGAACTCTTGAACTCTTGAACTCTTGAACTCTTGAACTCTTGAACTCTTGAACTCTTGAACTCTTGAACTTTTGAACTCTTGAACTCTTTAACTCTTGAACTCTTGAACTTTTGAACTCTTGAACTCTTGAACTTTTGAACTCTTGAACTCTTGAACTCTTGAACTCTTTAACTCTTGAACTCTTGAACTCTTGAACTCTTGAACTCTTGAACTCTTGAACTCTTGAACTCTTGAACTCTTGAACTTTTGAACTCTTGAACTCTTGAACTCTTGAACTCTTGAACTCTTGAACTCTTGAACTCTTGAACTCTTGAACTCTTGAACTCTTGAACTCTTGAACTTTTGAACTCTTGAACTCTTGAACTCTTGAACTCTTGAACTCTTGAACTCTTGAACTCTTGAACTTTTGAAGTCTTGAACTCTTGAACTCTTGAACTCTTGAACTCTTGAACTCTTGAACTCTTGAACTCTTGAACTTTTGAACTCTTGAACTCTTGAACTCTTGAGCTCTTGAACTCTTGAACTCTTGAACTCTTGAACTTTTGAACTCTTTAACTCTTGAACTCTTGAACTCTTGAACTCTTGAACTTTTGAACTCCTGAACTTTTGAACTCTTGAACTCTTGAACTCTTGAACTCTTGAACCCTTGAACTCTTGAACTCTTGAACTCTTGAACGCTTGAACTCTTGAACTCTTGAACTTTTGAACTCTTGAACTCTTGAACTCTTGAACTCTTGAACTTTTGAACTCTTGAACTTTTGAACTCTTGAACTCTTGAACTCTTGAACTCTTGAACTCTTGAACTCTTGAACTCTTGAACTTTTGAACTCTTGAACTCTTGAACTCTTGAACTCTTGAACTTTTGAACTCTTGAAATCTTGAACTCTTGAACTCTTGAACTCTTGAACTCTTGAACTCTTGAACTCTTGAACTCTTGAACTCTTGAACTCTTGAACTTTTGAACTCTTGAACTCTTGAACTCTTGAACTCTTGAACTCTTGAACTCTTGAACTCTTGAACTCTTGAACTCTTGAACTCTTGAACTCTTGAACTCTTGAACTTTTGAACTCTTGAACTCTTGAACTCTTGAACTCTTGAACTTTTGAACTCTTGAAATCTTGAACTCTTGAACTCTTGAACTCTTGAACTCTTGAACTCTTGAACTCTTGAACTCTTGAACTCTTGAACTTTTGAACTCTTGAACTCTTGAACTCTTGAACTCTTGAACTCTTGAACTCTTGAACTCTTGAACTCTTGAACTCTTGAACTCTTGAACTCTTGAACTCTTGAACTTTTGAACTCTTGAACTCTTGAACTCTTGAACTCTTGAACTCTTGAACTCTTGAACTCTTGAACTTTTGAACTCTTGAACTCTTGAACTCTTGAACTCTTGAACTCTTGAACTCATGAACTTTTGAACTCCTGAACTTTTGAACTCTTGAACTCTTGAACTCTTGAACTTTTGAACTCTTGAAATCTTGAACTCTTGAACTCTTGAACTCTTGAACTCTTGAACTCTTGAACTCTTGAACTCTTGAACTCTTGAACTTTTGAACTCTTGAACTCTTGAACTCTTGAACTCTTGAACTCTTGAACTCTTGAACTCTTGAACTCTTGAACTCTTGAACTCTTGAACTTTTGAACTCTTGAACTCTTGAACTCTTGAACTCTTGAACTCTTGAACTCTTGAACTCTTGAACTTTTGAACTCTTGAACTCTTGAACTCTTGAACTCTTGAACTTTTGAACTCTTGAAATCTTGAACTCTTGAACTCTTGAACTCTTGAACTCTTGAACTCTTGAACTCTTGAACTCTTGAACTCTTGAACTCTTGAACTTTTGAACTCTTGAACTCTTGAACTCTTGAACTCTTGAACTCTTGAACTCTTGAACTCTTGAACTCTTGAACTCTTGAACTTTTGAACTCTTGAACTCTTGAACTCTTGAACTCTTGAACTCTTGAACTCTTGAACTCTTGAACTTTTGAACTCTTGAACTCTTGAACTCTTGAACTCTTGAACTCTTGAACTCTTGAACTTTTGAACTCTTGAACTCTTGAACTCTTGAACTTTTGAACTCTTGAACTCTTGAACTCTTGAACTTGAACTCTTGAACTTTTGAACTCTTGAACTCTTGAACTCTTGAACTCTTGAACTCTTGAACTCTTGAACTTTTGAACTCCTGAACTTTTGAACTCTTGAACTCTTGAACTCTTGAACTCTTGAACTCCTGAACTCTTGAACTTTTGAACTCTTGAACTCTTGAACTCTTGAACTCTTGAACTCTTGAACTCTTGAACTCTTGAACTTTTGAACTCTTGAACTCTTTAACTCTTGAACTCTTGAACTTTTGAACTCTTGAACTCTTGAACTTTTGAACTCTTGAACTCTTGAACTCTTGAACTCTTTAACTCTTGAACTCTTGAACTCTTGAACTCTTGAACTCTTGAACTCTTGAACTCTTGAACTCTTGAACTCTTGAACTTTTGAACTCTTGAACTCTTGAACTCTTGAACTCTTGAACTCTTGAACTCTTGAACTCTTGAACTCTTGAACTCTTGAACTCTTGAAATCTTGAACTTTTGAACTCTTGAACTCTTGAACTCTTGAACTCTTGAACTCTTGAACTCTTGAACTCTTGAACTTTTGAAGTCTTGAACTCTTGAACTCTTGAACTCTTGAACTCTTGAACTCTTGAACTCTTGAACTCTTGAACTCTTGAACTTTTGAACTCTTGAACTCTTGAACTCTTGAACTCTTGAACTCTTGAACTCTTGAACTCTTGAACTTTTGAACTCTTTAACTCTTGAACTCTTGAACTCTTGAACTCTTGAACTTTTGAACTCCTGAACTTTTGAACTCTTGAACTCTTGAACTCTTGAACTCTTGAACTCTTGAACTTTTGAACTCTTGAACTCTTGAACTCTTGAACTCTTGAACTTGAACTCTTGAACTTTTGAACTCTTGAACTCTTGAACTCTTGAACTCTTGAACTCTTGAACTCTTGAACTTTTGAACTCCTGAACTTTTGAACTCTTGAACTCTTGAACTCTTGAACTCTTGAACTCTTGAACTCTTGAACTCTTGAACTTTTGAACTCTTGAACTCTTGAACTCTTGAACTCTTGAACTTTTGAACTCTTGAAATCTTGAACTCTTGAACTCTTGAACTCTTGAACTCTTGAACTCTTGAACTCTTGAACTCTTGAACTCTTGAACTTTTGAACTCTTGAACTCTTGAACTCTTGAACTCTTGAACTCTTGAACTCTTGAACTCTTGAACTCTTGAACTCTTGAACTCTTGAACTCTTGAACTCTTGAACTTTTGAACTCTTGAACTCTTGAACTCTTGAACTCTTGAACTCTTGAACTCTTGAACTCTTGAACTTTTGAACTCTTGAACTCTTGAACTCTTGAACTCTTGAACTCTTGAACTCATGAACTTTTGAACTCCTGAACTTTTGAACTCTTGAACTCTTGAACTCTTGAACTTTTGAACTCTTGAACTCTTGAACTCTTGAACTCTTGAACTTGAACTCTTGAACTTTTGAACTCTTGAACTCTTGAACTCTTGAACTCTTGAACTTTTGAACTCCTGAACTTTTGAACTCTTGAACTCTTGAACTCTTGAACTCTTGAACTCTTGAACTCTTGAACTTTTGAACTCTTGAACTCTTGAACTCTTGAACTCTTGAACTCTTGAACTCTTGAACTCTTGAACTCTTGAACTTTTGAACTCTTGAACTCTTTAACTCTTGAACTCTTGAACTTTTGAACTCTTGAACTCTTGAACTTTTGAACTCTTGAACTCTTGAACTCTTGAACTCTTGAACTCTTGAACTTTTGAACTCTTGAACTCTTGAACTCTTGAACTTTTGAACTCTTGAACTCTTGAACTTTTGAACTCTTGAACTTTTGAACTCTTGAACTCTTGAACTTTTGAACTCTTGAACTCTTGAACTCTTGAACTCTTGAACGCTTGAACTCTTAAACTCTTGAACTTTTGAACTCTTGAACTCCTGAACTCTTGAACTCTTGAACTCTTGAACTCTTGAACTGTTGAACTCTTGAACTCTTGAACTCTTGAACTCTTGAACTCTTGAACTCTTGAACTTTTGAACTCTTGAACTTTTGAACTCTTGAACTCTTGAACTCTTGAACTCTTGAACTCTTGAACTCTTGAACTCTTGAACTCTTGAACTCTTGAACTCTTGAACTTTTGAACTCTTGAACTCTTGAACTCTTGAACTCTTGAACTCTTGAACTCTTGAACTCTTGAACTCTTGAACTCTTGAACTCTTGAACTCTTGAACTCTTGAACTCTTGAACTCTTGAACTCTTGAACTCTTGAACTCTTGAACTCTTGAACTCTTGAACTCTTGAACTCTTGAACTTTTGAACTCTTGAACTTTTGAACTCTTGAACTCTTGAACTCTTGAACTCTTGAACTCTTGAACTCTTGAACTCTTGAACTCTTGAACTCTTGAACTCTTGAACTTTTGAACTCTTGAACTCTTGAACTCTTGAACTCTTGAACTCTTGAACTCTTGAACTTTTGAACTCTTGAACTCTTGAACTTTTGAACTCTTGAACTCTTGAACTCTTGAACTCTTGAACTTTTGAACTCTTGAACTCTTGAACTCTTGAACTCTTGAACTCTTGAACTCTTGAACTCTTGAACTCTTGAACTCTTTAACTCTTGAACTCTTGAACTTTTGAACTCTTGAACTCTTGAACTCTTGAACTTTTGAACTCTTGAACTCTTGAACTCTTGAACTTTTGAAGTCTTGAACTTTTGAACTTTTGAACTTTTGAACTCTTGAACTCTTGAACTCTTGAACTCTTGAACTCTTGAACTCTTGAACTTTTGAACTCTTTAACTCTTGAACTCTTGAACTTTTGAACTCTTGAACTCTTGAACTCTTGAACTCTTGAACTCTTGAACTCTTGAACTTTTGAACTCTTGAACTCTTGAACTCTTGAACTCTTGAACTTTTGAACTCTTTAACTCTTGAACTCTTGAACTTTTGAACTCTTGAACTCTTGAACTCTTGAACTTTTGAACTCTTGAACTCTTGAACTCTTGAACTCTTGAACTTTTGAACTCTTGAACTCTTGAACTCTTGAACTCTTGAACTCTTGAACTCTTGAACTTTTGAACTCTTGAACTCTTGAACTCTTGAACTTTTGAACTTTTGAACTCTTGAACTCTTGAACTCTTGAACTCTTGAACTTTTGAACTCTTGAACTTTTGAACTCTTGAACTCTTGAACTCTTGAACTTCTGAACTCTTGAACTCTTGAACTCTTGAACTCTTGAACTCTTGAACTCTTGAACTCTTGAACTCTTGAACTCTTGAACTTTCGAACTCTTGAACTCTTGAACTCTTGAACTCTTGAACTCTTGAACTCTTGAACTTTTGAACTCTTGAACTCTTGAACTCTTGAACTCTTGAACTTTTGAACTCTTGAACTTTTGAACTCTTGAACTCTTGAGCTTTTGAACTCTTGAACTCTTGAACTCTTGAACTCTTGAACTTTCGAACTCTTGAACTCTTGAACTTTTGAACTTTTGAACTCTTGAACTCTTGAACTCTTGAACTCTTGAACTCTTGAACTCTTGAACTTTTGAACTCTTGAACTCTTGAACTTTTGAACTCTTGAACTCTTGAACTCTTGAACTTTTGAACTCTTGAACTCTTGAACTCTTGAACTCTTGAACTCTTGAACTCTTGAACTCTTGAACTCTTTAACTCTTGAACTTTTGAACTCTTGAACTTTTGAACTCTTGAACTCTTGAACTCTTGAACTCTTGAACTCTTGAACTCTTGAACTTTTGAACTCTTGAACTCTTGAACTCTTGAACTCTTGAACTCTTGAACTTTTGAACTTTTGAACTCTTGAATTTTGAACTCTTGAACTCTTGAACTCTTGAACTCTTGAACTCTTGAACTCTTGAACTCTTGAACTCTTGAACTCTTGAACTCTTGAACTCTTGAACTCTTGAACTCTTTAACTCTTGAACTCTTGAACTTTTGAACTCTTGAACTCTTGAACTCTTGAACTCTTGAACTCTTGAACTTTTGAACTTTTGAACTCTTGAATTTTGAACTCTTGAACTCTTGAACTCTTGAACTCTTGAACTCTTGAACTCTTGAACTCTTAAACTCTTGAACTCTTGAACTCTTGAACTCTTGAACTTTTGAACTTTTGAACTATTGAACTCTTGAACTCTTGAACTTTTGAACTCCTGAACTTTTGAACTCTTGAACTCTTGAACTCTTGAACTCTTGAACTCTTGAACTTTTGAACTCTTGAACTCTTTAACTCTTGAACTCTTGAACTTTTGAACTCTTGAACTCTTGAACTTTTGAACTCTTGAACTCTTGAACTCTTGAACTCTTGAACTCTTGAACTCTTGAACTTTTGAACTCCTGAACTTTTGAACTCTTGAACTCTTGAACTCTTGAACTCTTGAACTCTTGAACTCTTGAACTTTTGAACTCTTGAACTCTTGAACTCTTGAACTCTTGAACTCTTGAACTCTTGAACTCTTGAACTTTTGAACTCTTGAACTCTTTAACTCTTGAACTCTTGAACTTTTGAACTCTTGAACTCTTGAACTTTTGAACTCTTGAACTCTTGAACTCTTGAACTCTTTAACTCTTGAACTCTTGAACTCTTGAACTCTTGAACTCTTGAACTCTTGAACTCTTGAACTCTTGAACTCTTGAACTTTTGAACTCTTGAACTCTTGAACTCTTGAACTCTTGAACTCTTGAACTCTTGAACTCTTGAACTCTTGAACTCTTGAACTCTTGAAATCTTGAACTTTTGAACTCTTGAACTCTTGAACTCTTGAACTCTTGAACTCTTGAACTCTTGAACTCTTGAACTTTTGAAGTCTTGAACTCTTGAACTCTTGAACTCTTGAACTCTTGAACTCTTGAACTCTTGAACTCTTGAACTCTTGAACTTTTGAACTCTTGAACTCTTGAACTCTTGAACTCTTGAACTCTTGAACTCTTGAACTCTTGAACTTTTGAACTCTTTAACTCTTGAACTCTTGAACTCTTGAACTCTTGAACTTTTGAACTCCTGAACTTTTGAACTCTTGAACTCTTGAACTCTTGAACTCTTGAACTCTTGAACTTTTGAACTCTTGAACTCTTGAACTCTTGAACTCTTGAACTTGAACTCTTGAACTTTTGAACTCTTGAACTCTTGAACTCTTGAACTCTTGAACTCTTGAACTCTTGAACTTTTGAACTCCTGAACTTTTGAACTCTTGAACTCTTGAACTCTTGAACTCTTGAACTCTTGAACTCTTGAACTCTTGAACTTTTGAACTCTTGAACTCTTGAACTCTTGAACTCTTGAACTTTTGAACTCTTGAAATCTTGAACTCTTGAACTCTTGAACTCTTGAACTCTTGAACTCTTGAACTCTTGAACTCTTGAACTCTTGAACTTTTGAACTCTTGAACTCTTGAACTCTTGAACTCTTGAACTCTTGAACTCTTGAACTCTTGAACTCTTGAACTCTTGAACTCTTGAACTCTTGAACTCTTGAACTTTTGAACTTTTGAACTCTTGAACTCTTGAACTCTTGAACTCTTGAACTCTTGAACTCTTGAACTCTTGAACTTTTGAACTCTTGAACTCTTGAACTCTTGAACTCTTGAACTCTTGAACTCATGAACTTTTGAACTCCTGAACTTTTGAACTCTTGAACTCTTGAACTCTTGAACTTTTGAACTCTTGAACTCTTGAACTCTTGAACTCTTGAACTTGAACTCTTGAACTTTTGAACTCTTGAACTCTTGAACTCTTGAACTCTTGAACTTTTGAACTCCTGAACTTTTGAACTCTTGAACTCTTGAACTCTTGAACTCTTGAACTCTTGAACTCTTGAACTTTTGAACTCTTGAACTCTTGAACTCTTGAACTCTTGAACTCTTGAACTCTTGAACTCTTGAACTCTTGAACTTTTGAACTCTTGAACTCTTTAACTCTTGAACTCTTGAACTTTTGAACTCTTGAACTCTTGAACTTTTGAACTCTTGAACTCTTGAACTCTTGAACTCTTGAACTCTTGAACTTTTGAACTCTTGAACTCTTGAACTCTTGAACTTTTGAACTCTTGAACTCTTGAACTTTTGAACTCTTGAACTTTTGAACTCTTGAACTCTTGAACTTTTGAACTCTTGAACTCTTGAACTCTTGAACTCTTGAACGCTTGAACTCTTAAACTCTTGAACTTTTGAACTCTTGAACTCCTGAACTCTTGAACTCTTGAACTCTTGAACTCTTGAACTGTTGAACTCTTGAACTCTTGAACTCTTGAACTCTTGAACTCTTGAACTCTTGAACTTTTGAACTCTTGAACTTTTGAACTCTTGAACTCTTGAACTCTTGAACTCTTGAACTCTTGAACTCTTGAACTCTTGAACTCTTGAACTCTTGAACTCTTGAACTTTTGAACTCTTGAACTCTTGAACTCTTGAACTCTTGAACTCTTGAACTCTTGAACTCTTGAACTCTTGAACTCTTGAACTCTTGAACTCTTGAACTCTTGAACTCTTGAACTCTTGAACTCTTGAACTCTTGAACTCTTGAACTCTTGAACTCTTGAACTCTTGAACTCTTGAACTTTTGAACTCTTGAACTTTTGAACTCTTGAACTCTTGAACTCTTGAACTCTTGAACTCTTGAACTCTTGAACTCTTGAACTCTTGAACTTTTGAACTCTTGAACTCTTGAACTCTTGAACTCTTGAACTCTTGAACTCTTGAACTTTTGAACTCTTGAACTCTTGAACTTTTGAACTCTTGAACTCTTGAACTCTTGAACTCTTGAACTTTTGAACTCTTGAACTCTTGAACTCTTGAACTCTTGAACTCTTGAACTCTTGAACTCTTGAACTCTTGAACTCTTTAACTCTTGAACTCTTGAACTTTTGAACTCTTGAACTCTTGAACTCTTGAACTTTTGAACTCTTGAACTCTTGAACTCTTGAACTTTTGAAGTCTTGAACTTTTGAACTTTTGAACTTTTGAACTCTTGAACTCTTGAACTCTTGAACTCTTGAACTCTTGAACTCTTGAACTTTTGAACTCTTTAACTCTTGAACTCTTGAACTTTTGAACTCTTGAACTCTTGAACTCTTGAACTCTCGAACTCTTGAACTCTTGAACTCTTGAACTCTTGAACTCTTGAACTCTTGAACTCTTGAACTCTTGAACTTTTGAACTCTTGAACTCTTGAACTCTTGAACTCTTGAACTTTTGAACTCTTTAACTCTTGAACTCTTGAACTTTTGAACTCTTGAACTCTTGAACTCTTGAACTTTTGAACTCTTGAACTCTTGAACTCTTGAACTCTTGAACTTTTGAACTCTTGAACTCTTGAACTCTTGAACTCTTGAACTCTTGAACTCTTGAACTTTTGAAGTCTTGAACTTTTGAACTTTTGAACTTTTGAACTCTTGAACTCTTGAACTCTTGAACTCTTGAACTCTTGAACTCTTGAACTCTTGAACTCTTGAACTTTTGAACTCTTGAACTCTTGAACTCTTGAACTCTTGAACTCTTGAACTTTTGAACTCTTTAACTCTTGAACTCTTGAACTTTTGAACTCTTGAACTCTTGAACTCTTGAACTTTTGAACTCTTGAACTCTTGAACTCTTGAACTCTTGAACTTTTGAACTCTTGAACTCTTGAACTCTTGAACTCTTGAACTCTTGAACTCTTGAACTCTTGAACTCTTGAACTCTTGAACTCTTGAACTCTTGAACTCTTGAACTCTTGAACTCTTGAACTCTTGAACTCTTGAACTCTTGAACTTTTGAACTCTTGAACTCCTGAACTCTTGAACTCTTGAACTCTTGAACTCTTGAACTCTTGAACTCTTGAACTCTTGAACTCTTGAACTCTTGAACTCTTGAACTCTTGAACTCTTGAACTCTTGAACTCTTGAACTCTTGATCTCTTGAACTCTTGAACTCTTGAACTTTTGAACTCTTGAACTCCTGAACTCTTGAACTCTTGAACTCTTGAACTCTTGAACTCTTGAACTCTTGAACTCTTGAACTCTTGAACTCTTGAACTCTTGAACTCTTGAACTCTTGAACTTTTGAACTCTTGAACTTTTGAACTCTTGAACTCTTGAACTCTTGAACTCTTGAACTCTTGAACTCTTGAACTCTTGAACTCTTGAACTCTTGAACTCTTGAACTCTTGAACTTTTGAACTCTTGAACTTTTGAACTCTTGAACTCTTGAACTCTTGAACTCTTGAACTCTTGAACTTTTGAACTCTTGAACTCTTGAACTCTTGAACTCTTGAACTTTTGAACTCTTGAACTCTTGAACTCTTGAACTCTTGAACTCTTGAACTCTTGAACTTTTGAAGTCTTGAACTTTTGAACTTTTGAACTTTTGAACTCTTGAACTCTTGAACTCTTGAACTTTTGAACTCTTGAACTTTTGAACTCTTGAACTCTTGAACTCTTTAACTCTTGAACTCTTGAACTCTTGAACTCTTGAACTCTTGAACTCTTGAACTCTTGAACTCTTGAACTTTTGAACTCTTGAACTCTTGAACTTTTGAACTCTTGAACTCTTGAACTCTTGAACTCTTGAACTTTTGAACTCTTGAACTCTTGAACTCTTGAACTCTTGAACTCTTGAACTCTTGAACTCTTGAACTCTTGAACTCTTGAACTCTTGAACTCTTTAACTCTTGAACTCTTGAACTTTTGAACTCTTGAACTCTTGAACTTTTGAACTCTTGAACTCTTGAACTCTTGAACTCTTGAACTTTTGAACTCTTTAACTCTTGAACTCTTGAACTCTTGAACGCTTGAACTCTTGAACTCTTGAACTTTTGAACTCTTGAACTCTCGAACTCTTGAACTCTTGAACTCTTGAACTCTTGAACTCTTGAACTCTTGAACTCTTGAACTCTTGAACTTTTGAACTCTTGAACTCTTGAACTTTTGAACTCTTGAACTTTTGAACTCTTTAACTCTTGAACTCTTGAACTTTTGAACTCTTGAACTCTTGAACTCTTGAACTTTTGAACTCTTGAACTCTTGAACTCTTGAACTCTTGAACTTTTGAACTCTTGAACTCTTGAACTCTTGAACTCTTGAACTCTTGAACTCTTGAACTTTTGAAGTCTTGAACTTTTGAACTTTTGAACTTTTGAACTCTTGAACTCTTGAACTCTTGAACTCTTGAACTCTTGAACTCTTGAACTCTTGAACTTTTGAACTCTTGAACTTTTGAACTCTTGAACTCTTGAACTCTTTAACTCTTGAACTCTTGAACTCTTGAACTCTTGAACTCTTGAACTCTTGAACTCTTGAACTTTTGAACTCTTGAACTTTTGAACTCTTGAACTCTTGAACTCTTGAACTCTTGATCTCTTGAACTCTTGAACTCTTGAACTCTTGAACTTTTGAACTTTTGAACTCTTGAATTTTGAACTCTTGAACTCTTGAACTCTTGAACTCTTGAACTCTTGAACTCTTGAACTCTTGAACTCTTGAACTCTTGAACTCTTGAACTCTTGAACTCTTGAACTTTTGAACTTTTGAACTATTGAACTCTTGAACTCTTGAACTCTTGAACTCTTGAACTCTTGAACTCTTGAACTATTGAACTTTTGAACTCTTGAACTCTTGAACTCTTGAACTCTTGAACTCTTGAACTCTTGAACTCTTGAACTTTTGAACTCTTGAACTCTTGAACTCTTGAACTCTTGAACTCTTGAACTCTTGAACTCTTGAACTCTTGAACTCTTGAACTCTTGAACTCTTGAACTTTTGAACTCTTGAACTCTTGAACTCTTGAACTTTTGAACTTTTGAACTCTTGAACTCTTGAACTCTTGAACTCTTGAACTTTTGAACTCTTGAACTTTTGAACTCTTGAACTCTTGAACTCTTGAACTCTTGAACTCTTGAACTCTTGAACTCTTGAACTTTTGAACTCTTGAACTCTTGAACTCTTGAACTCTTGAACTCTTGAACTTTTGAACTCTTGAACTCTTGAACTCTTGAACTCTTGAACTCTTGAACTCTTGAACTTTCGAACTCTTGAACTCTTGAAATCTTGAACTCTTGAACTCTTGAACTCTTGAACTTTTGAACTCTTGAACTTTTGAACTCTTGAACTCTTGAACTCTTGAACTCTTGAACTCTTGAACTCTTGAACTCTTGAACTCTTGAACTCTTGAACTTTTGAACTCTTGAACTCTTGAACTCTTGAACTCTTGAACTCTTGAACTCTTGAACTCTTGAACTTTCGAACTCTTGAACTCTTGAAATCTTGAACTCTTGAACTCTTGAACTCTTGAACTTTTGAACTCTTGAACTTTTGAACTCTTGAACTCTTGAACTCTTGAACTCTTGAACTCTTGAACTCTTGAACTCTTGAACTCTTGAACTCTTGAACTTTTGAACTCTTGAACTCTTGAACTCTTGAACTCTTGAGCTTTTGAACTCTTGAACTCTTGAACTCTTGAACTCTTGAACTTTCGAACTCTTGAACTCTTGAACTTTTGAACTTTTGAACTCTTGAACTCTTGAACTCTTGAACTCTTGAACTCTTGAACTCTTGAACTCTTGAACTTTTGAACTCTTGAACTCTTGAACTCTTGAACTCTTGAACTCTTGAACTTTTGAACTCTTGAACTTTTGAACTCTTGAACTTTTGAACTCTTGAACTCTTGAACTCTTGAACTCTTGAACTCTTGAACTCTTGAACTCTTGAACTTTTGAACTCTTGAACTCTTGAACTTTTGAACTTTTGAACTCTTGAACTCTTGAACTCTTGAACCCTTGAACTCTTGAACTCTTGAACTTTTGAACTCTTGAACTTTTGAACTCTTGAACTCTTGAACTCTTGAACTCTTGAACTTTTGAACTCTTGAACTCTTGAACTCTTGAACTCTTGAACTCTTGAACTCTTGAACTCTTGAACTCTTGAACTCTTGAACTCTTGAACTCTTGAACTCTTGAACTCTTGAACTCTTAAACTTTTGAACTCTTGAACTCTTGAACTCTTGAACTCTTAAACTCTTGAACTCTTGAACTCTTGAACTTTTGAACTCTTGAACTCTTGAACTCTTGAACTTTTGAACTCTTGAACTCTTGAACTCTTGAACTCTTGAACTCTTGAACTCTTGAACTCTTGAACTCTTGAACTTTTGAACTCTTGAACTCTTGAACTCTTGAACTCTTGAACTCTTGAACTCTTGAACTCTTGAACTCTTGAACTCTTGAACTCTTGAACTCTTGAACTCTTGAACTCTTGAACTCTTGAACTCTTGAACTTTTGAACTCTTGAACTCTTGAACTCTTGAACTCTTGAACTCTTGAACTCTTGAACTCTTGAACTCTTGAACTCTTGAACTCTTGAACTCTTGAACTCTTGAACTCTTGAACTCTTGAACTTTTGAACTTTTGAACTCTTGAACTCTTGAACTTTTGAACTCTCGAACTCTTGAACTTTTGAACTCTTGAACTTTTGAACTCTTGAACTCTTGAACTCTTGAACTCTTGAACTCTTGAACTCTTGAACTTTTGAACTCTTAAACTTTTGAACTCTTGAACTTTTGAACTCTTGAACTCTTGAACTTTTGAACTCTTGAACTCTTGAACTCTTGAACTCTTGAACTCTTGAACTCTTGAACTTTTGAACTCTTGAACTTTTGAACTCTTGAACTTTTGAACTCTTGAACTCTTGAACTCTTGAACTCTTGAACTCTTGAACTCTTGAACTTTTGAACTCTTGAACTCTTGAACTTTTGAACTTTTGAACTCTTGAACTTTTGAACTCTTGAACTTTTGAACTCTTGAACTCTTGAACTCTTGAACTCTTGAACTCTTGAACTTTTGAACTCTTGAACTCTTGAACTTTTGAACTCTTGAACTCTTGAACTCTTGAACTCTTGAACTCTTGAACTCTTGAACTTTTGAACTCTTGAACTCTTGAACTCTTGAACTCTTGAACTCTTGAACTCTTGAACTTTTGAACTCTTGAACTCTTGAACTCTTGAACTCTTGAACTTCTGAACTCTTGAACTCTTGAACTCTTGAACTCTTGAACTCTTGAACTCTTGAACTCTTGAACTCTTGAACTCTTGAACTCTTGAACTCTTGAACTCTTGAACTTTTGAACTCTTGAACTCTTGAACTCTTGAACTCTTGAACTCTTGAACTCTTGAACTCTTGAACTTTTGAACTCTTGAACTCTTGAACTCTTGAACTTTTGAACTCTTGAACTCTTGAACTCTTGAACTCTTGAACTCTTGAACTCTTGAACTCTTGAACTCTTGAACTTCTGAACTCTTGAACTCTTGAACTCTTGAACTCTTGAACTCTTCAACTCTTGAACTCTTGAACTCTTGAACTCTTGAACTTTTGAACTCTTGAACTCTTGAACTCTTGAACTCTTGAACTCTTGAACTTTTGAACTCTTGAACTCTTGAACTCTTGAACTCTTGAACTCTTGAACTCTTGATCTCTTGAACTCTTGAACTCTTGAACTCTTGAACTCTTGAACTCTTGAACTTTTGAACTTTTGAAGTCTTGAACTTTTGAACTCTTGAACTCTTGAACTCTTGAACTCTTGAACTCTTGAACTCTTGAACTCTTGAACTCTTGAACTCTTGAACTCTTGAACTCTTGAACTCTTGAACTCTTGAACTCTTGAACTCTTGAACTCTTGAACTCTTGAACTCTTGAACTCTTGAACTCTTGAACTCTTGAACTCTTGAACTCTTGAACTCTTGAACTCTTGAACTCTTGAACTCTTGAACTCTTGAACTTTTGAACTTTTGAACTCTTGAACTCTTGAACTTTTGAACTCTTGAACTCTTGAACTCTTGAACTTTTGAACTTTTGAAGTCTTGAACTTTTGAACTTTTGAACTCTTGAACTCTTGAATTCTTGAACTCTTGAACTTTTGAACTCTTGAACTCTTGAACTTTTGAACTCTTGAACTTTTGAACTCTTGAACTCTTGAACTCTTGAACTCTTGAACTCTTGAACTTTTGAACTCTTGAACTTTTGAACTCTTGAACTTTTGAACTCTTGAACTCTTGAACTCTTGAACTCTTGAACTCTTGAACTCTTGAACTCTTGAACTCTTGAACTTTTGAACTCTTGAACTCTTGAACTTTTGAACTCTTGAACTCTTGAACTCTTGAACTCTTGAAGTCTTGAACTCTTGAACTCTTGAACTCTTGAACTCTTGAACTCTTGAACTCTTGAACTCTTGAACTCTTGAACTCTTGAACTCTTGAACTCTTGAACTCTTGAACTTTTGAACTTTTGAACTATTGAACTCTTGAACTCTTGAACTCTTGAACTCTTGAACTCTTGAACTCTTGAACTATTGAACTTTTGAACTCTTGAACTCTTGAACTCTTGAACTCTTGAACTCTTGAACTCTTGAACTCTTGAACTTTTGAACTCTTGAACTCTTGAACTCTTGAACTCTTGAACTCTTGAACTCTTGAACTCTTGAACTCTTGAACTCTTGAACTCTTGAACTCTTGAACTTTTGAACTCTTGAACTCTTGAACTCTTGAACTTTTGAACTTTTGAACTCTTGAACTCTTGAACTCTTGAACTCTTGAACTTTTGAACTCTTGAACTTTTGAACTCTTGAACTCTTGAACTCTTGAACTCTTGAACTCTTGAACTCTTGAACTCTTGAACTCTTGAACTCTTGAACTTTTGAACTCTTGAACTTTTGAATTCTTGAACTTTTGAACTCTTGAACTCTTGAACTCTTGAACTCTTGAACTCTTGAACTTTTGAACTTTTGAAGTCTTGAACTTTTGAACTTTTGAACTCTTGAACTCTTGAACTCTTGAACTCTTGAACTTTTGAACTCTTGAACTCTTGAACTTTTGAACTCTTGAACTTTTGAACTCTTGAACTCTTGAACTCTTGAACTCTTGAACTCTTGAACTCTTCAACTCTTGAACTCTTGAACTCTTGAACTCTTGAACTTTTGAACTCTTGAACTCTTGAACTCTTGAACTCTTGAACTTTTGAACTCTTGAACTCTTGAACTTTTGAACTCTTGAACTTTTGAACTCTTGAACTCTTGAACTCTTGAACTCTTGAACTCTTGAACTCTTCAACTCTTGAACTCTTGAACTCTTGAACTCTTGAACTTTTGAACTCTTGAACTCTTGAACTCTTGAACTCTTGAACTCTTGAACTCTTGAACTCTTGAACTCTTGAACTTTTGAACTTTTGAAGTCTTGAACTTTTGAACTTTTGAACTCTTGAACTCTTGAACTCTTGAACTCTTGAACTTTTGAACTCTTGAACTCTTGAACTTTTGAACTCTTGAACTTTTGAACTCTTGAACTCTTGAACTCTTGAACTCTTGAACTCTTGAACTCTTGAACTCTTGAACTCTTGAACTCTTGAACTCTTGAACTCTTGAACTTTTGAACTCTTGAACTTTTGAACTCTTGAACTCTTGAACTCTTGAACTCTTGAACTCTTGAACTTCTGAACTCTTGAACTCTTGAACTCTTGAACTCTTGAACTCTTGAACTCTTGAACTCTTGAACTCTTGAACTTTTGAACTCTTGAACTCTTGAACTTTTGAACTCTTGAACTTTTGAACTCTTGAACTCTTGAACTCTTGAACTCTTGAACTCTTGAACTCTTGAACTCTTGAACTCTTGAACTCTTGAACTTTTGAACTCTTGAACTTTTGAATTCTTGAACTTTTGAACTCTTGAACTCTTGAACTCTTGAACTCTTGAACTCTTGAACTTTTGAACTTTTGAAGTCTTGAACTTTTGAACTTTTGAACTCTTGAACTCTTGAACTCTTGAACTCTTGAACTTTTGAACTCTTGAACTCTTGAACTTTTGAACTCTTGAACTTTTGAACTCTTGAACTCTTGAACTCTTGAACTCTTGAACTCTTGAACTCTTCAACTCTTGAACTCTTGAACTCTTGAACTCTTGAACTTTTGAACTCTTGAACTCTTGAACTCTTGAACTCTTGAACTCTTGAACTCTTGAACTCTTGAACTCTTGAACTTTTGAACTCTTGAACTCTTGAACTTTTGAACTCTTGAACTCTTGAACTCTTGAACTCTTGAAGTCTTGAACTCTTGAACTTTTGAACTCTTGAACTCTTGAACTCTTGAACTCTTGAACTCTTGAACTCTTGAACTCTTGAACTTTTGAACTCTTGAACTTTTGAACTCTTGAACTCTTGAACTCTTGAACTCTTGAACTCTTGAACTTTTGAACTCTTGAACTTTTGAACTCTTGAACTTTTGAACTCTTGAACTCTTGAACTCTTGAACTCTTGAACTCTTGAACTCTTGAACTCTTGAACTCTTGAACTTTTGAACTCTTGAACTCTTGAACTTTTGAACTCTTGAACTCTTGAACTCTTGAACTCTTGAACTCTTGAACTCTTGAACTCTTGAACTCTTGAACTCTTGAACTCTTGAACTTTTGAACTCTTGAACTCTTGAACTCTTGAACTTTTGAACTCTTGAACTCTTGAACTCTTGAACTCTTGAACTCTTGAACTCTTGAACTTTTGAACTCTTGAACTTTTGAACTCTTGAACTTTTGAACTCTTGAACTCTTGAACTCTTGAACTTTTGAACTCTTGAACTTTTGAACTCTTGAACTCTTGAACTCTTGAACTCTTGAACTTTTGAACTCTTGAACTCTTGAACTCTTGAACTCTTGAACTCTTGAACTCTTGAACTCTTGAACTCTTGAACTCTTGAACTCTTGAACTTTTGAACTCTTGAACTTTTGAACTCTTGAACTTTTGAACTCTTGAACTCTTGAACTCTTGAACTCTTGAACTCTTGAACTCTTGAACTCTTGAACTCTTGAACTCTTGAACTTTTGAACTCTTGAACTCTTGAACTTTTGAACTCTTGAACTCTTGAACTCTTGAACTCTTGAACTCTTGAACTCTTGAACTTTTGAACTCTTGAACTCTTGAACTCTTGAACTTTTGAACTCTTGAACTCTTGAACTCTTGAACTCTTGAACTCTTGAACTCTTGAACTCTTGAACTCTTGAACTCTTGAACTCTTGAACTTTTGAACTCTTTAACTTTTGAACTCTTGAACTCTTGAACTCTTGAACTCTTGAACTCTTGAACTCTTGAACTCTTGAACTCTTGAACTCTTGAACTTTTGAACTCTTGAACTCTTGAACTTTTGAACTCTTGAACTCTTGAACTCTTGAACTCTTGAACTCTTGAACTTTTGAACTCTTGAACTCTTGAACTTTTGAACTCTTGAACTCTTGAACTCTTGAACTCTTGAACTCTTGAACTCTTGAACTCTTGAACTCTTGAACTCTTGAACTCTTGAACTCTTGAACTCTTGAACTCTTGAACTCTTGAACTCTTGAACTCTTGAACTCTTGAACTCTTGAACTCTTGAACTCTTGAACTCTTGAACTCTTGAACTTTTGAACTCTTGAACTCTTGAACTCTTGAACTCTTGAACTCTTGAACTCTTGAACTCTTGAACTCTTGAACTCTTGAACTCTTGAACTCTTGAACTCTTGAACTCTTGAACTCTTGAACTTTTGAACTCTTGAACTCTTGAACTCTTGAACTCTTGAACTCTTGAACTTTTGAACTCTTGAACTCTTGAACTCTTGAACTCTTAAACTTGAACTCTTGAACTTTTGAACTCTTGAACTCTTGAACTCTTGAACTCTTGAACTTTTGAACTCTTGAACTTTTGAACTCTTGAACTCTTGAACTCTTGAACTCTTGAACTCTTGAACTTTTGAACTCTTGAACTCTTGAACTCTTGAACTCTTGAACTCTTGAACACTTGAACTCTTGAACTCTTGAACTCTTGAACTCTTGAACTCTTGAACTCTTGAACTCTTGAACTCTTGAACTCTTGAACTTTTGAACTCTTGAACTCTTGAACTCTTGAACTCTTGAACTCTTGAACTCTTGAACTCTTGAACTCTTGAACTCTTGAACTCTTGAACTCTTGAACTCTTGAACTCTTGAACTCTTGAACTCTTGAACTTTTGAACTCTTGAACTCTTGAACTCTTGAACTTTTGAACTCTTGAACTCTTGAACTCTTGAACTTTTGAACTCTTGAACTCTTGAACTCTTGAACTCTTGAACTTTTGAACTCTTGAACTCTTGAACTCTTGAACTCTTGAACGCTTGAACTCTTGAACTCTTGAACTTTTGAACTCTTGAACTCTTGAACTCTTGAACTCTTGAACTCTTGAACTCTTGAACTCTTGAACTCTTGAACTTTTGAACTCTTGAACTCTTGAACTCTTGAACTTTTGAACTCTTGAACTCTTGAACTCTTGAACTCTTGAACTTTTGAACTCTTGAACTTTTGAACTCTTGAACTCTTGAACTCTTGAACTCTTGAACTCTTGAACTTTTGAACTCTTGAACTCTTGAACTCTTGAACTCTTGAACACTTGAACTCTTGAACTCTTGAACTCTTGAACTCTTGAACTCTTGAACTCTTGAACTCTTGAACTTTTGAACTCTTGAACTCTTGAACTCTTGAACTCTTGAACTCTTGAACTCTTGAACTCTTGAACTCTTGAACTCTTGAACTCTTGAACTCTTGAACTCTTGAACTCTTGAACTCTTGAACTCTTGAACTTTTGAACTCTTGAACTCTTGAACTCTTGAACTTTTGAACTCTTGAACTCTTGAACTCTTGAACTTTTGAACTCTTGAACTCTTGAACTCTTGAACTCTTGAACTTTTGAACTCTTGAACTCTTGAACTCTTGAACTCTTGAACGCTTGAACTCTTGAACTCTTGAACTCTTGAACTCTTGAACTCTTGAACTCTTGAACTCTTGAACTCTTGAACTCTTGAACTCTTGAACTCTTGAACTCTTGAACTCTTGAACTCTTGAACTTTTGAACTCTTGAACTCTTGAACTCTTGAACTTTTGAACTCTTGAACTCTTGAACTCTTGAACTTTTGAACTCTTGAACTCTTGAACTCTTGAACTCTTGAACTCTTGAACTCTTGAACTTTTGAACTCTTGAACTTTTGAACTCTTGAACTTTTGAACTCTTGAACTCTTGAACTCTTGAACTTTTGAACTCTTGAACTTTTGAACTCTTGAACTCTTGAACTCTTGAACTCTTGAACTCTTGAACTTTTGAACTCTTGAACTCTTGAACTCTTGAACTCTTGAACTCTTGAACTCTTGAACTCTTGAACTCTTGAACTTTTGAACTCTTGAACTTTTGAACTCTTGAACTTTTGAACTCTTGAACTCTTGAACTCTTGAACTCTTGAACTCTTGAACTCTTGAACTCTTGAACTCTTGAACTCTTGAACTTTTGAACTCTTGAACTCTTGAACTTTTGAACTCTTGAACTCTTGAACTCTTGAACTCTTGAACTCTTGAACTCTTGAACTTTTGAACTCTTGAACTCTTGAACTCTTGAACTTTTGAACTCTTGAACTCTTGAACTCTTGAACTCTTGAACTCTTGAACTCTTGAACTCTTGAACTCTTGAACTCTTGAACTCTTGAACTTTTGAACTCTTTAACTTTTGAACTCTTGAACTCTTGAACTCTTGAACTCTTGAACTCTTGAACTCTTGAACTTTTGAACTCTTGAACTCTTGAACTCTTGAACTCTTGAACTCTTGAACTCTTGAACTCTTGAACTCTTGAACTCTTGAACTTTTGAACTCTTGAACTTTTGAATTCTTGAACTTTTGAACTCTTGAACTCTTGAACTCTTGAACTCTTGAACTCTTGAACTTTTGAACTTTTGAAGTCTTGAACTTTTGAACTTTTGAACTCTTGAACTCTTGAACTCTTGAACTCTTGAACTTTTGAACTCTTGAACTCTTGAACTTTTGAACTCTTGAACTTTTGAACTCTTGAACTCTTGAACTCTTGAACTCTTGAACTCTTGAACTCTTGAACTCTTGAACTCTTGAACTCTTGAACTCTTGAACTCTTGAACTTTTGAACTCTTGAACTTTTGAACTCTTGAACTCTTGAACTCTTGAACTCTTGAACTCTTGAACTTCTGAACTCTTGAACTCTTGAACTCTTGAACTCTTGAACTCTTGAACTCTTGAACTCTTGAACTCTTGAACTCTTGAACTCTTGAACTCTTGAACTTTTGAACTCTTGAACTCTTGAACTCTTGAACTCTTGAACTCTTGAACTCTTGAACTCTTGAACTTTTGAACTCTTGAACTCTTGAACTCTTGAACTTTTGAACTCTTGAACTCTTGAACTCTTGAACTCTTGAACTCTTGAACTCTTGAACTCTTGAACTCTTGAACTCTTGAACTTCTGAACTCTTGAACTCTTGAACTCTTGAACTGTTGAACTCTTCAACTCTTGAACTCTTGAACTCTTGAACTCTTGAACTTTTGAACTCTTGAACTCTTGAACTCTTGAACTTTTGAACTCTTGAACTCTTGAACTCTTGAACTCTTGATCTCTTGAACTCTTGAACTCTTGAACTCTTGAACTCTTGAACTCTTGAACTCTTGAACTCTTGAACTCTTGAACTTTTGAACTTTTGAAGTCTTGAACTTTTGAACTCTTGAACTCTTGAACTTTTGAACTTTTGAAGTCTTGAACTTTTGAACTTTTGAACTCTTGAACTCTTGAACTCTTGAACTTTTGAACTCTTGAACTCTTGAACTCTTGAACTCTTGAACTCTTGAACTCTTGAACTTTTGAACTCTTGAACTTTTGAACTCTTGAACTTTTGAACTCTTGAACTTTTGAACTCTTGAACTCTTGAACTCTTGAACTTTTGAACTCTTGAACTTTTGAACTCTTGAACTCTTGAACTCTTGAACTCTTGAACTCTTGAACTTTTGAACTCTTGAACTCTTGAACTCTTGAACTCTTGAACTCTTGAACTCTTGAACTCTTGAACTCTTGAACTTCTGAACTCTTGAACTCTTGAACTCTTGAACTGTTGAACTCTTCAACTCTTGAACTCTTGAACTCTTGAACTCTTGAACTTTTGAACTCTTGAACTCTTGAACTCTTGAACTTTTGAACTCTTGAACTCTTGAACTCTTGAACTCTTGATCTCTTGAACTCTTGAACTCTTGAACTCTTGAACTCTTGAACTCTTGAACTCTTGAACTCTTGAACTCTTGAACTTTTGAACTCTTGAACTCTTGAACTTTTGAACTCTTGAACTTTTGAACTCTTGAACTCTTGAACTCTTGAACTCTTGAACTCTTGAACTCTTGAACTCTTGAACTCTTGAACTTTTGAACTCTTGAACTCTTGAACTCTTGAACTCTTGAACTCTTGAACTTTTGAACTCTTGAACTCTTGAACTCTTGAACTCTTGATCTCTTGAACTCTTGAACTCTTGAACTCTTGAACTCTTGAACTCTTGAACTCTTGAACTCTTGAACTCTTGAACTTTTGAACTCTTGAACTCTTGAACTTTTGAACTCTTGAACTTTTGAACTCTTGAACTCTTGAACTCTTGAACTCTTGAACTCTTGAACTCTTGAACTCTTGAACTTTTGAACTCTTGAACTCTTGAACTCTTGAACTTTTGAACTCTTGAACTCTTGAACTCTTGAACTCTTGAACTCTTGAACTCTTGAACTTTTGAACTCTTGAACTCTTGAACTCTTGAACTCTTGAACTCTTGAACTCTTGAACTCTTGAACTCTTGAACTCTTGAACTCTTGAACTTTTGAACTCTTTAACTTTTGAACTCTTGAACTCTTGAACTCTTGAACTCTTGAACTCTTGAACTCTTGAACTTTTGAACTCTTGAACTCTTGAACTCTTGAACTCTTGAACTCTTGAACTCTTGAACTCTTGAACTCTTGAACTCTTGAACTTTTGAACTCTTGAACTTTTGAATTCTTGAACTTTTGAACTCTTGAACTCTTGAACTCTTGAACTCTTGAACTCTTGAACTTTTGAACTTTTGAAGTCTTGAACTTTTGAACTTTTGAACTCTTGAACTCTTGAACTCTTGAACTCTTGAACTTTTGAACTCTTGAACTCTTGAACTTTTGAACTCTTGAACTTTTGAACTCTTGAACTCTTGAACTCTTGAACTCTTGAACTCTTGAACTCTTGAACTCTTGAACTCTTGAACTCTTGAACTCTTGAACTCTTGAACTTTTGAACTCTTGAACTTTTGAACTCTTGAACTCTTGAACTCTTGAACTCTTGAACTCTTGAACTTCTGAACTCTTGAACTCTTGAACTCTTGAACTCTTGAACTCTTGAACTCTTGAACTCTTGAACTCTTGAACTCTTGAACTCTTGAACTCTTGAACTCTTGAACTCTTGAACTTTTGAACTCTTGAACTTTTGAACTCTTGAACTCTTGAACTCTTGAACTCTTGAACTCTTGAACTTCTGAACTCTTGAACTCTTGAACTCTTGAACTCTTGAACTCTTGAACTCTTGAACTCTTGAACTCTTGAACTCTTGAACTCTTGAACTCTTGAACTTTTGAACTCTTGAACTCTTGAACTCTTGAACTCTTGAACTTTTGAACTCTTGAACTCTTGAACTCTTGAACTTTTGAACTCTTGAACTCTTGAACTCTTGAACTCTTGAACTCTTGAACTCTTGAACTCTTGAACTCTTGAACTCTTGAACTTCTGAACTCTTGAACTCTTGAACTCTTGAACTGTTGAACTCTTCAACTCTTGAACTCTTGAACTCTTGAACTCTTGAACTTTTGAACTCTTGAACTCTTGAACTCTTGAACTTTTGAACTCTTGAACTCTTGAACTCTTGAACTCTTGATCTCTTGAACTCTTGAACTCTTGAACTCTTGAACTCTTGAACTCTTGAACTCTTGAACTCTTGAACTCTTGAACTTTTGAACTTTTGAAGTCTTGAACTTTTGAACTCTTGAACTCTTGAACTTTTGAACTTTTGAAGTCTTGAACTTTTGAACTTTTGAACTCTTGAACTCTTGAACTCTTGAACTTTTGAACTCTTGAACTCTTGAACTCTTGAACTCTTGAACTCTTGAACTCTTGAACTTTTGAACTCTTGAACTTTTGAACTCTTGAACTTTTGAACTCTTGAACTTTTGAACTCTTGAACTCTTGAACTCTTGAACTTTTGAACTCTTGAACTTTTGAACTCTTGAACTCTTGAACTCTTGAACTCTTGAACTCTTGAACTTTTGAACTCTTGAACTCTTGAACTCTTGAACTCTTGAACTCTTGAACTCTTGAACTCTTGAACTCTTGAACTTCTGAACTCTTGAACTCTTGAACTCTTGAACTGTTGAACTCTTCAACTCTTGAACTCTTGAACTCTTGAACTCTTGAACTTTTGAACTCTTGAACTCTTGAACTCTTGAACTTTTGAACTCTTGAACTCTTGAACTCTTGAACTCTTGATCTCTTGAACTCTTGAACTCTTGAACTCTTGAACTCTTGAACTCTTGAACTCTTGAACTCTTGAACTCTTGAACTTTTGAACTCTTGAACTCTTGAACTTTTGAACTCTTGAACTTTTGAACTCTTGAACTCTTGAACTCTTGAACTCTTGAACTCTTGAACTTTTGAACTCTTGAACTCTTGAACTCTTGAACTCTTGAACTCTTGAACTCTTGAACTCTTGAACTCTTGAACTCTTGAACTCTTGAACTCTTGAACTCTTGAACTTTTGAACTCTTGAACTTTTGAACTCTTGAACTTTTGAACTCTTGAACTCTTGAACTCTTGAACTCTTGAACTCTTGAACTCTTGAACTTTTGAACTCTTGAACTCTTGAACTCTTGAACTTTTGAACTCTTGAACTCTTGAACTCTTGAACTCTTGAACTCTTGAACTCTTGAACTCTTGAACTCTTGAACTCTTGAACTCTTGAACTCTTGAACTCTTGAACTTTTGAACTCTTGAACTTTTGAACTCTTGAACTTTTGAACTCTTGAACTTTTGAACTCTTGAACTTTTGAACTCTTGAACTTTTGAACTCTTGAACTCTTGAACTCTTGAACTCTTGAACTTTTGAACTCTTGAACTTTTGAACTCTTGAACTCTTGAACTTTTGAACTCTCGAACTCTTGAACTCTTGAACTCTTGAACTCTTGAACTCTTGAACTTTTGAACTCTTGAACTCTTGAACTCTTGAACTCTTGAACTCTTGAACTCTTGAACTCTTGAACTCTTGAACTCTTGAACTCTTGAACTCTTGAACTCTTGAACTCTTGAACTCTTGAACTCTTGAACTCTTGAACTCTTGAACTTTTGAACTCTTGAACTCTTGAACTCTTGAACTCATGAACTCTTGAACTCTTGAACTCTTGAACTCTTGAACTCTTGAACTCTTGAACTCTTGAACTCTTGAACTCTTGAACTCTTGAACTCTTGAACTCTTGAACTCTTGAACTCTTGAACTCTTGAACTCTTGAACTCTTGAACTTTTGAACTTTTGAACTCTTGAACTCTTGAACTTTTGAACTCTTGAACTCTTGAACTCTTGAACTTTTGAACTTTTGAAGTCTTGAACTTTTGAACTTTTGAACTCTTGAACTCTTGAACTCTTGAACTCTTGAACTTTTGAACTCTTGAACTCTTGAACTTTTGAACTCTTGAACTTTTGAACTCTTGAACTCTTGAACTCTTGAACTCTTGAACTCTTGAACTTTTGAACTCTTGAACTTTTGAACTCTTGAACTTTTGAACTCTTGAACTCTTGAACTCTTGAACTCTTGAACTCTTGAACTCTTGAACTCTTGAACTCTTGAACTCTTGAACTTTTGAACTCTTGAACTCTTGAACTTTTGAACTCTTGAACTCTTGAACTCTTGAACTCTTGAACTCTTGAACTCTTGAACTTTTGAACTCTTGAACTCTTGAACTCTTGAACTCTTGAACTTTTGAACTCTTGAACTCTTGAACTCTTGAACTCTTGAACTCTTGAACTCTTGAACTCTTGAACTCTTGAACTCTTGAACTTCTGAACTCTTGAACTCTTGAACTCTTGAACTCTTGAACTCTTGAACTCTTGAACTCTTGAACTCTTGAACTCTTGAACTTTTGAACTCTTGAACTCTTGAACTCTTGAACTCTTGAACTCTTGAACTCTTGAACTTTTGAACTCTTGAACTCTTGAACTCTTGAACTTTTGAACTCTTGAACTCTTGAACTCTTGAACTCTTGAACTCTTGAACTCTTGAACTCTTGAACTCTTGAACTCTTGAACTTCTGAACTCTTGAACTCTTGAACTCTTGAACTCTTGAACTCTTGATCTCTTGAACTCTTGAACTCTTGAACTCTTGAACTCTTGAACTCTTGAACTCTTGAACTCTTGAACTCTTGAACTTTTGAACTTTTGAAGTCTTGAACTTTTGAACTTTTGAACTCTTGAACTCTTGAACTCTTGAACTCTTGAACTTTTGAACTCTTGAACTCTTGAACTTTTGAACTCTTGAACTTTTGAACTCTTGAACTCTTGAACTCTTGAACTCTTGAACTCTTGAACTCTTGAACTCTTGAACTTTTGAACTCTTGAACTTTTGAACTCTTGAACTTTTGAACTCTTGAACTCTTGAACTCTTGAACTTTTGAACTCTTGAACTTTTGAACTCTTGAACTCTTGAACTCTTGAACTCTTGAACTCTTGAACTTTTGAACTCTTGAACTCTTGAACTCTTGAACTCTTGAACTCTTGAACTCTTGAACTCTTGAACTCTTGAACTCTTGAACTTTTGAACTCTTGAACTTTTGAACTCTTGAACTCTTGAACTCTTGAACTCTTGAACTCTTGAACTCTTGAACTTTTGAACTTTTGAAGTCTTGAACTTTTGAACTTTTGAACTCTTGAACTCTTGAACTCTTGAACTCTTGAACTTTTGAACTCTTGAACTCTTGAACTTTTGAACTCTTGAACTTTTGAACTCTTGAACTCTTGAACTCTTGAACTCTTGAACTCTTGAACTCTTGAACTTTTGAACTCTTGAACTTTTGAACTCTTGAACTTTTGAACTCTTGAACTCTTGAACTCTTGAACTTTTGAACTCTTGAACTTTTGAACTCTTGAACTCTTGAACTCTTGAACTCTTGAACTTTTGAACTCTTGAACTCTTGAACTCTTGAACTCTTGAACTCTTGAACTCTTGAACTCTTGAACTCTTGAACTCTTGAACTCTTGAACTTTTGAACTCTTGAACTTTTGAACTCTTGAACTTTTGAACTCTTGAACTCTTGAACTCTTGAACTCTTGAACTCTTGAACTCTTGAACTCTTGAACTCTTGAACTCTTGAACTTTTGAACTCTTGAACTCTTGAACTTTTGAACTCTTGAACTCTTGAACTCTTGAACTCTTGAACTCTTGAACTCTTGAACTTTTGAACTCTTGAACTCTTGAACTCTTGAACTTTTGAACTCTTGAACTCTTGAACTCTTGAACTCTTGAACTCTTGAACTCTTGAACTCTTGAACTCTTGAACTCTTGAACTCTTGAACTTTTGAACTCTTTAACTTTTGAACTCTTGAACTCTTGAACTCTTGAACTCTTGAACTCTTGAACTCTTGAACTCTTGAACTCTTGAACTCTTGAACTTTTGAACTCTTGAACTCTTGAACTTTTGAACTCTTGAACTCTTGAACTCTTGAACTCTTGAACTCTTGAACTTTTGAACTCTTGAACTCTTGAACTTTTGAACTCTTGAACTCTTGAACTCTTGAACTCTTGAACTCTTGAACTCTTGAACTCTTGAACTCTTGAACTCTTGAACTCTTGAACTCTTGAACTCTTGAACTCTTGAACTCTTGAACTCTTGAACTCTTGAACTCTTGAACTCTTGAACTCTTGAACTCTTGAACTCTTGAACTCTTGAACTTTTGAACTCTTGAACTCTTGAACTCTTGAACTCTTGAACTCTTGAACTCTTGAACTCTTGAACTCTTGAACTCTTGAACTCTTGAACTCTTGAACTCTTGAACTCTTGAACTCTTGAACTTTTGAACTCTTGAACTCTTGAACTCTTGAACTCTTGAACTCTTGAACTTTTGAACTCTTGAACTCTTGAACTCTTGAACTCTTAAACTTGAACTCTTGAACTTTTGAACTCTTGAACTCTTGAACTCTTGAACTCTTGAACTTTTGAACTCTTGAACTTTTGAACTCTTGAACTCTTGAACTCTTGAACTCTTGAACTCTTGAACTTTTGAACTCTTGAACTCTTGAACTCTTGAACTCTTGAACTCTTGAACACTTGAACTCTTGAACTCTTGAACTCTTGAACTCTTGAACTCTTGAACTCTTGAACTCTTGAACTCTTGAACTCTTGAACTTTTGAACTCTTGAACTCTTGAACTCTTGAACTCTTGAACTCTTGAACTCTTGAACTCTTGAACTCTTGAACTCTTGAACTCTTGAACTCTTGAACTCTTGAACTCTTGAACTCTTGAACTCTTGAACTTTTGAACTCTTGAACTCTTGAACTCTTGAACTTTTGAACTCTTGAACTCTTGAACTCTTGAACTTTTGAACTCTTGAACTCTTGAACTCTTGAACTCTTGAACTTTTGAACTCTTGAACTCTTGAACTCTTGAACTCTTGAACGCTTGAACTCTTGAACTCTTGAACTTTTGAACTCTTGAACTCTTGAACTCTTGAACTCTTGAACTCTTGAACTCTTGAACTCTTGAACTCTTGAACTTTTGAACTCTTGAACTCTTGAACTCTTGAACTTTTGAACTCTTGAACTCTTGAACTCTTGAACTCTTGAACTTTTGAACTCTTGAACTTTTGAACTCTTGAACTCTTGAACTCTTGAACTCTTGAACTCTTGAACTTTTGAACTCTTGAACTCTTGAACTCTTGAACTCTTGAACACTTGAACTCTTGAACTCTTGAACTCTTGAACTCTTGAACTCTTGAACTCTTGAACTCTTGAACTTTTGAACTCTTGAACTCTTGAACTCTTGAACTCTTGAACTCTTGAACTCTTGAACTCTTGAACTCTTGAACTCTTGAACTCTTGAACTCTTGAACTCTTGAACTCTTGAACTCTTGAACTCTTGAACTTTTGAACTCTTGAACTCTTGAACTCTTGAACTTTTGAACTCTTGAACTCTTGAACTCTTGAACTTTTGAACTCTTGAACTCTTGAACTCTTGAACTCTTGAACTTTTGAACTCTTGAACTCTTGAACTCTTGAACTCTTGAACGCTTGAACTCTTGAACTCTTGAACTTTTGAACTGTTGAACTCTTGTACTCTTGAACTCTTGAACTCTTGAACTCTTGAACTCTTGAACTCTTAAACTCTTGAACTCTTGAACTCTTAAACTCTTGAACTCTTGAACTCTAGAACTCTTGAACTTTTGAACTCTTCAACTCTTGAACCTTTGAACTTTTGAACCTTTGAACTTTTGAACTCTTGAACTTTTGAACCCTTAAACTCTTGAACTTTGGAACTCTTGAACTCTTGAGGTCTTGAACTTTTGTACCTTTGAACTTTTGAACTATTGATCTTTTGAACGTTCACGTTTGAACCTTTTTTGAAGCGTTTTTTGACGCGTTTTTTGATACGTTTTTCCACGCGTTTTTGATGCGTTTTTCACGCGTTTTTCGAAGCGATTTATGATGCTTTTTTTATGCTCTTTTTCACGCGTTTTTTGACGTGTTTTTTGATTCGTTTTTCACGCGTTTTCTGATGCGTTTTTCGACGTGTTTTTTGATGCGTTTTTTGACGTGTTTTTTTATGCGTTTTTTTACGCTTCTTTTGATGCGTTTTTTAATGCGTTCTTTAACGCGTATTTTGACGTGTTTTTTCAGGCGTTTTTTGATGAGGTTTTTGAGGGTTGGGATCAAGATTCTGGAAGTGTCACAATTCTTTTGCCTTTTTTTATTGTTTGCAGAATTTTCTAAGTCATTTTTTATTTCCAATTTAGTTATTTTTAATTTTCTTTTTTTAGTTTTCAACTTCTCTTTTTTAATTCTAAAGGGAAATTGCAAAATTCGTAAAATTCGATGTTCCATACATTTTGTACGGGGAATTTTCTTTGTTTTAGTTCTGATCGTCAGATATGAGATTGTATTCTTCAAAATGTCTCCCTAATTTTGATGATTTGAAGATTTTCCTTACGGAAACCGTTTGTGCTTATTTGTAATTGGATTATTCTGAAATTTCTAAATTCATTATTTCTTTCAACATAGTTAATTATTCAGCTGACATTTTGCAGCGCAATCGCGATATGCATCGTCATGTGAGAAAACATTCCATGAATGTCCTGTTAAATATCTCCGCTTTTAACTACGACCGGACGATTCACTATAGCGGTAAGTGAGCGGTAAACAGATAGTGACTTGCGATTGGTCCCATCGTTGACTCAATATTAATTTCCTTTAAATTTGAAAAGCTGAATTTTGTACAGCAGAACTGAAAAAAAAACACAATTTTAAAAGCAGCATTTCGATCCACACCCACATCAAAATTTGAGCTGCACCTGCTTTTTATAGCAATTATCCCATTTCGTGTCTCTGCCACTATTCGTCTTACCCAAAGAAACTCTCTGGATTCATCCCTGGTTTTGAATAATAGCGTCAATGTCATCATTGCTTATAACAGATCTGCATAGCTGCTGTCTGATGTATGCACCTACTTCATTTGATATTATTTATTACATAGAAGTGGAGTAGTGGGTAAAGTACACTACAACCGGTTTTTGTCGTATTTAAAGGTGTTCATATGTTTAATTCTTTTAGCTCAAAGTACGGTACAACAAAAACTGATAACAAAATGTGACCGAAAAACCCAACAGACATATTTATTGGCTGAGTGCCGTTATAAATCATTTGCTTACAGCTAATGACGCTCTTATCTTCTAGTCCAATTTTATGGTAGTCTCTTGTTTTCATGATTTGCATGCCCCCAAATTAAAGAAATGTCATATAGCACCGACTACTATGTCGAGGACCTTCAGTGGCTTTTTATTATAGTTAGGAGCCTCATAAAGTATAGGAAAATGCTGCACCAAGTATTATAGGTAACCCCAACCTCGTGAAGGATCAACCCCTATATCTAAACACTGGTTTATCCATTAAATCGTCGGGCCCATTATCTTATCTGTGTCGTGAATTGTCTGTCATGTATTTGCTTTTCATCTTCTGCTGAGAATTTCCCACTTTGAGTGCACCAATTACGATCGTACATTAAAAAGTAATCACTCATTCGGGAAAAAGGGTAATGCGTACCAGTTTATCAAATACAAATATGATGAGTCGACACAATATGAGATTTAATTAGAAAAGTGTGTACGAGGGTAATCAAATTATCGAACAAATTAGAAAGTAATAGAGAAGTTGTTAGTTTTGATTGAGTTGCGAGCTAATTTGCTATCTGCAATGAAAGTGGGACTAGGCTTTTATGAAGTCAGACATTTTTACAAGAATTGCGGGGTATGCAAGCAAAATTCATTTGTATATAGATTTGAGTTTGACTTGAGCGTTTAAAATTGTTTACGACAAGGGCCATACATTGGCTTGGAAGGAACTTTTGCATATATAGCACAAATATAATGTACAAGCTTATTCCGCAGCTAGGTAGGTTTTTCGACTTTATACAATTCCTTTGAGTAATTTAAAAATATTAGTTAAGAGGCGTAAAATTCTTTCAATTCGTCAGGCTTGAAAAATACTAAAACTTAAGAGAGCAGAGAGAAAACTTTGAATGCAATTCGTTTTTAAAATATCTTGCATTTTATTCTAATGCTTTCTTATAGGCAACATTTTTGATTTTTCCATCTTTTACGTAAATAAAAAGTGCGGTCAGTTTCCCTACCCTAGAACACCCTGTAAGAGACTTATATTTTAATTGAAATGTGCAATAGAATTATTTTCTATTTATACAGGGTGTCCACCGGGAAGGTATACTACTTTGTTTTGCCGCCATTTTGGTAAACATTAGTCTTGACAGTTCATATTTGGCAGTCGTGAAATAGACACGTGGCAAATTTATTATGGAAAAATATTCGATAAACCAACGTGTTTTAATCGTTAAAACATTTTATCAAAATCAATCATCGATTACTGTGACGATGACAAAGTTACGTGAAATTTTTGGGAGAACACATTTTCATTTGAATGGATTAGTGAATAAACAGAATAGTCGGTTCTGGGCAATGGAAAACCCTCAAATTATTCATCAGCCACCTTTGCATCCATTAAAAGTTACAGTCTGGTGTGCAATTTGGTCAGGAGGAATCATTGGACCTTACTTCTTTGAAAATGAAAACGGCGTAACGGTAACTGTGAATGGGGAGCGATATCGTGATATGATTGAAAACTTTTTAACGCCACAACTTCATGCTTTGGGCTTGATTAACATGTGGTATCAAAAAGACGGTGCCACATCGCATACAGCCAGGATTACAATGGAATAACTGCGAGACCTCTTTCCACAACAAGTTATTTCAAGAAATGGTGATGTTGATTGGCCTCCACGGTCGCCTGATTTGACTGCTCCGGACTTCTTTTTGTGGGGATATCTGAAAAGCAAGGTTTATGCAAACAAACCAGAAACGCTTGAGCAACTCAAACAAAATATTCGTGATGAAATTAATGAAATACCGCGTGAAATGTGTGAGAATGTAATGAAAAATGTGCTCAAAAGGGCTCGCATTTGTGAGACTACCAGAGGCGGACATTTACCTGATATTGTATTCCATATATAATTGCCGACATTAAATAAAACATTTATCAAACAAAGTAGTATACCTTCCCGGCGGACACCCTGCATTTAAGGTCACCCTGTCTACGCTAATCCATGCACCTATATTGGCTATATTATATATCTCATAATTCAATTTATATAAATGCATTCTTTGGAAATACATACAGTAGAACTGTATGATCGTATGATTTGCGACACTGTTTGAAATGTTTAACGTTAATTTATGTACATACAAGTCTTTTGTTCTCGCAATGTTCTTTATTTGTACAAGGTATAATAAGTTATCTGATCATTGTTAAGATTTAGTCTAAATAAAGCGTTCAAAGTCGACTGATCTGTCTTTTATTTTATCTGGCAAATTGTGTCGTTTATACGAAAAGTCGTACAACCCAACATACAGTTGACCATGAGAAAACACCGGATATTCTAAATTCATAATACAAATTTTGCGCTTTATTTATTGTGATGACAAATGCAAGGCGAATAGAAAATTGAAGACATTTAAAATCAATTTTACAAATAAGGTTGCGTATCATTGGAATTCTGTGGATTACAACATCTTCCCCTTTATATTTGGCACTCAGAATCGTAGCTTCAATCAGATTCATTAACTTTTTTACAGCAATTCTCGTACCATTGCAAAGTATCCTCATTTACTACAGTGTCAACTGATTTGTAGGCAAAAAATTGTCCATCTACAGTACGCCATCGGTAAAAGCAGCCCTCGATAAACGCAATACCTTGGTTAAAGCAACACCTACAATTTTCCCATTAGTGACTCAGTAATTGCAACTTTTCAAAAAACTGTGACTCGGTAAACGCAACTTTCCATCCATGCTCTTATTTCGTTTTTTTTTTGTGATTGGTTTTACTGTAACTGGGCAGTTATGTTACAGCTACTTCTCTCAGAATTTTAAACACTAGCACTAGATCGTAGGTGCATTTTTTTTTTGCATCATACAAGAATAAGAAGAAAAGGAGAGGAGGGGAAAATGTTTCGTATTTCTTACCAGTGTTCATGTGATTTTCTCGCGGTCGGTAATTGCTTTGTTTCGTGTAATAAAGAAATCATGGCTGTCGTAAAAAAGGTTCCCAAACTGTCTATAAAGCAGGAGGCTGAGATTTTAACCAAATTGAGTAACGGTGCATCAGTAAAATCGCTTTGTGAAACATACAAGTGCAACAAGTCAAGCTTCTGCAGAATATAAAAGAAAAAAAAATTGCTTAACAAATTCGTATCTAATTCTGAGTCCGGACCGGGAAAGGGCGTAACTTTAAAAGCCTGCGAGTATCCAAGGACGGAAATGGCCTTGTACAATTGGTTCCAGAGGCATCACCTTAAATTCTAATTCAAAGCACTTTTTTGTTGTGACTCGGTTAAAGCAGCAACCTCAATTAACGCAACTGCTCGAATTTCCATCGGTTGCTTTTACCGTACTGTATTTACTCCAGCTCCGATGTTGTTGAAGTCCCAATCCGATACCGCCCTATGTAAAGCTGTGTCTGCTTTTCATGTACACATGTTGTGATTTTGATAGATAGTTATCGCCCATCGCTTGCCGTATTTACAGATCAAGTAGTCGTCCCATTGTTTTAAGCATAATCGACGAGAGACTGATTGGTCTATATAGTCCTTGGCTGTGGAGGCTTTTGAGATAAAAAACACTCGTACCTCACACCATGTCCTAGGAACGAAACAACACGTGTGGAATAATAGCTTCCTCTGAGTTCTGTAGCAATATGGGTCGAATATTATCTATTCCAGGTGGTTTGAAATGGCAAATGTGTTGATTTCACAGGCTATTTTTTTTTCGCCTATTATTTCGGTGATTGTTTCTTGCTCCATTCATGTCTGATTCAGTCCGTCGCTCCTTCTTAGCGAAGATATCGGCATCCGTGCCTTTGAAAGGACTTCTCTTAGCCTAGATGCTTCGGTTGTAGGCTTAATTGATTCGCAGAAAGTTCTCCAAGAGTTTTTCTTTGCGAATCTGATTTCTTTTTTCAGAATTCTAACGCTCTCCCTGCAGGTTCACCACTCGATAAGTCCCTCTTTTGCAAAATTCCACCTAGAACTTGAGCTTCGTATTAGTTCCGCTACCTTTAGACTCCACCAAGGGGGCGTTTCTTCCCACTTGCTCTATTTTTCGGACAGGATTTTTCAAAAGATCTGGAGAGCACATCTGCTGAAGATTCGATGTCTACCTCTTCAGCAGATGTGTGGTCTTTTACCGGGCAGAGGTAACTCTGCACTTTCTTGTTGAATTTTTGTCCAGTTCGCTCTTTCAGGTTTCCTGAAATGTTTCCTTCCGTGAGAGGCCATTTCCAAGTCATAGAGTATCCAGCGATGCCTTGATAGACACTCTCCAATTTGCAATTTGGACACAATTATTGCAGTCGATTACTAGGGTAGTTTCGGATAGATGCGGAAGTATTTTCGTTGCACGCTTAGACATTTTTTCTATTTGCGAAATATATGCTCGACAATGCTCTTAAAAACGATTTATTATATATATCTTCCATTCCAAACTGCAATATGGAATTGTTTGTTGGGCAGGCGTTTATGTGAACAAAATTCAATCTCTTTTAGTTCTGCAAAAATATACTTTACGAGAAATATGTCGCAAACCTAGAAGACATCCGAGTTTTCCATTGTTCTGCGACCTGAAAATTCTGCCAGTCCGACATCTGTACTGTTTTAAAGTTTTAAAGACCTTCTTTATGATGTCTGGTAATCGCAACTATCGATTAATTTCAAATTATAATTTACGTGGAAACTTTTTTAACTTAGTATCTGTACCAAAATTTCGCACTACTGCATTTCGTAATTTTTATACAGTTTCATCATGTCGTTTATTTAATAAACTTCCTCAATCGATCAGGACAATAACAATGCCTGGAATGGCCTTAAAACTTCTAAAACCTTGGCTTTTAAGTTTGAATCATAATAATATAGAAGCATTTATTTCTGATATTCTGGTTTAATTCTGGTTTAATTTTGATTTTAATTTCAGTAGCATTTTGATTGTAAAGTAATTAAATCTTTAGGTAATTTATTTCTTTGTAGAAAATTATTAGTTTTTATTTTGAAAAAACCTTAATTGTTCAGTCAAATTTTTTATTCGAGTACAGTTTTTCAAAATTCAATATTTTGATATTGCGAATTGTTTTATTAGGGTCACCCCACCCAAAATATAATATTTGAAGTTGTTAAGAGCCTATTGAAGAGGCATTCAACACTATTTTTAATACTTTGTATATATAAATACAGAATGTCTTTCATATTTCTTATATGATATACTTAAAGTAATAATTTGATTTAAGTTCTAAAACTGTTGTTAATTATTATGAATTTATAAGAAATAAAATTATTATCTATCTATCTATCTATCTATCTATGTATTTAGGTGTGTTAACAATGAAAAGTAGCGGTCTATCTATCTATCACAAGCGATGGCTTTCAATAGATTTCCTTTCAATATCCGACAAAAATTTAGATTGATATTCTCATTTTATTTCGGAACGGTTAGTGTTTCTTGAGGTCTGAATATGAGACCACCAAAACCAGAAAGGCCCAAGTGACAATTTTGTGATTGTGATTTTGAGTTTATTGCAACAATCTCTAAGAAAAAAATCATATTTTAAAGACAGAATGCACCAACACCGGTTTTCTAATAAATCATACGCAATTTGGCGAATATATATCTAGCTTGGGGTTAATATTCAAATTATATACATATATACATAGGTTGTAAGCTAAGCAATTATTACCTGATGAGCTGCATCCGTGTACAGCAAAAGCCTGTATTACATAAACTTTACTTCTCCCGCCAAGTGCGGCACTCATTAGACCGATTCTGTTTTAAAACTGGAAGGAAGTATTATGGCGATGTCTGCTGGCGAACCGAAGGGTATTGCTGACGGTACTTCACTTACGAGTAGAGGGAGGACTGTAGCTTTACAACGCCTTCCGCCGCTACCACAACCAAAGCTCTAGGCAGAGAGGTCCCCTCAAAAGCCTTTTTTGTTACAACTGGTTGCAGTAGCGCACCCCAAAAAAGTAGCTCATTAAAATTATTGGAACTCCAGAGACCATTGGGGATATACCACAGATCAATAGAGCAATAAATTTAAAAATCAAAATGAAGCGGAAACAAACTGTTCGAAAAACAATCTAATCCAGAACGGACTTATTGTCCACACGCGCGCCGTAGACTTTGTCTTTTGATCATGTTCTCAAAAATGAAATGGTTGATTTTATGATGGACAAAAGCGACATCAATGACACGATCTCGCGCTGATCCACCACTTTCAATATAGCCGATACCACATCAAACCCATGATTAACTTGTGGGATGATTCAAGATTTTGCGATTTTTCTTCTTTTGTTGTTTGTTTCTTTTCAATCCAAGACCTCAGCCGCCCTCCCTCTCTGTCATTTTAATGAACTTGCCTAGATCCTTGGCTTGCCAGTAAGTCGCGCGACATTCGCCATTTACTTTACTACCGGCTTCTCGGAAAATGATTTCTGGGAATCGCAGGCGATACATTTTGCAAAGTATTCACATAAAATGGTTGGCGTCGCGGCGTATTTCACTTAAAGAATCGTTTGGGATTTTTCAAAAATCAAGCTCAAAAACCAATGCGCACATCTAGAGGACGCATTTGCGACCATAGACAAACCATACTGAGACCCCCAACTCACAATCCTCTTGCCGCTGGGCCCCTCAATTTTTTTTCAATTTCGCCATTTTGTATTCCTATCGGTGTTATGTCAAAAAAGAATCAGTGTGACTTTGAAAAACACACAAAAACTACAAAAATAAATGCTGCCAACCGCGGCAACCGTGGGGAAATGTGAAAGAGTTCGGGAATACCACATTTTTGTATTACTGAACGCCATTGGTTAGTTATTATAAATTGTTAAAAGGCGAGTAATTTGATTTGTTTGGTTAGCAAAACTATATAAAGTTGATGTTCTATATACTAGAAACATATTAGGACAAACATGGTTGTGTATTTTCCGCTTTTGGATATCATTAACTTCGATTTCGTGTGTAAATTTTTCTTAAATAATGAAGAAAATTTGCTCAAAATGTTTTCATTTTCCCTCAACCAATCTACGTTGTTAATTTTTCATGAACATTTTAAGCAAATGTGCAATTATTGCTAAAAAAAAATATTATTCACGCGTAACGAACAATTTCAAATTAAACGGATAAAATTCTATGAATTCTGCCAGCAACTTTGCCCACAGCGGAAGTGTCTCATATCTCCTGGGAGTGTGTTGGTGAGCCGGAATTCTTGAAGTTTCGTGACATTTGTCAATACGATTTTCTATGTAAGAATACTAGCGGACCAAACGTGAACACTCCATAAAAATATAGCTTGTAGGCTAAGTAACGGGAAATCGGCCGGAGTTGGTGGTCTCAGTATTGTCTCTGTTTGCGACTGACAAGAGGAAGACTATGCAATCTTAATAATGTGTCCAATTTTACAGGTTTGAATGATGGGAATTAGCAGTTGGAGAATATGCGTAAAAGTTTTACATTTTTATACCCTCCACAGGAAGGTATATTCACTTTGTCATTACATTTGTAACGCCAAGAAGGAGTCACCGGAGACCTCATAAAGTATAGGTATATATTCTAAATCAGGATCACATTCTGAATCGATTTAGCCATGTCCGTCTGTCTGTCTGTCTGTCTGTCTGTCCGTGTGTCCGTCTGTCCGTCTGTCTGTCTGTCTGAAAGCACGATAGCGCCCAAAGGAATTGACATAGGCGAATCAAGTTTGGTGAAAGGACTTATTTTTATTGTTGTCAAGTTGGTATGAAAAATGGGCTATGTCGGTCAAGTAGTTCTGGTACCTCGCATACAAAATCAATATTAGGCCCATGTGTCTCTCTGTCTGTTGTTCAATGTAATTACGTACTACCTCACATGCCTAAAACTTTGCATGACTTGTATGCAGTGGAGGGTATCAAAGCATCGGCCAGGCCGATGATAACACTTTTACTTGTTTTTGTATGATTGTTATTGCGTGTTCAAGTTATACAGTGAAACCTGTCAAGTTGGCCACCCTTGTAAGTTGGCTACCTGCTGAAGTTGGTCAGTAAGTAGCGCTAAGAAAATTGCATACAGATCTTCGACCAAACACCTCCGTATGTTGGCCACCTGTCTATCTTCGAACTTAGCCACAAATTTCTATATTTCAGTTCAACTTTTGTTCTACATAACCTGCGAAAGTTGGCCATGGTCGCTCTTTTGGAGTTCTCACTTCGTTGTGTCTGTGATTAAATATTTGTTTCGTTACATGTTTGTACCTACATTTTTATAAGTTAATACTTTTCATATTGGTTTTGTTAAAAAAAATCAGTTCCTGTTATGGACTTTGTTTTGTTTTTAAAAATTTAATTTAAACTAATATAATACGAATAAATACACCGTTTTTTTGTAATAGGTATTAAAAAATAGGGTTACCTACCCCTATAAGTTCGCCTCCTCTCTAAGTTGGCCAAAAATGCCTGCACCAACTTACGCAGGTTTCACTGTATTCAGGTAAATACAATTTCTAAAATCTATTTATCATTTTCACAGTTTTTCTGTCCAATACCAGCGCGGTTTCTCTGCCATTCAAATATTAAAAAAGTTTCTTTTTTTAAATTGAAGTGAAGTAGCATATCCGCATAAATACATTGTTTCTCGGTGTCGTTTGGTTTTTTACTGGGATTTACTGATTAAAATTTATTGGCAACGATGACGGAGTGGAGGTACGTCCCAACCACTTCCACTATCTGTTAACAAGGTTAGTTAGCGGCAGAGTGTATCCTTCCCAACCTATCCATAGATCCATCACTTGCGAGGACAGCATTATGGTTGAGCTCCAAATAAGAGAATCTCACAGCTTAAAATGTTTTCCCACCAACAACTGAAAAGTGAAATATATAATAATTTCTCGACTTTATTTAATGTTCTAGACAAAGTATGATTTTGCAGAACATCGTACCTGTTAACGCTTTTAGCTGGACTCTTTCCATTGCAAGAGTGTGTCCGTAATTGAAGCGATAAATTCAAAAGAACCATCCTGGAGCTAAGGGTGTGCGCAGTCCACAGCCATCAGGCTATTATCTGCAACATTAACATTCCATTCACAAGTGAGTTTGTGAATGAAAATGTTGCGCAGCATTGTGGCTGTGGGTGGAAAGTTGATAAGCAGTGCACATGCTTTATTGTTTGTACTCGCATTGTGTGGTTGGTTATTCTCCACAGAGGGTTTGGGTTGGATTGTGTATTTTTGGGGTGGTTTTGCTCAAAACTGTGTGTAGGTGCACTCATCAGCGGAGGTGCCATCAGATTATAATCCGTTCCGTATATAAAGAGAACATCGGTTCAGTGTTCATATTCAGTATCAACAGTATTCTACAGGTGCTCACACCTACCGGGAAACTTGTTCAATATTCGAAGTGTTCTTTCCTGCATTGGGAAACGGATATTTTCAATTTCATTGTGGTGTTTTATTTGAAGTGAGTTTTCCACAAAATTTCTCAAGTGACATTTTCGAATTAAATTTCAAAAATAGAAAGCTGTGATTTTAAATTCTTTACACAGTTTAAATTCGATCGAAATTTTTTATTGGTCAATGATTTTTCAAATTGTTAATGTGCTCCGATTATATATTCCGGTTTCGTACAAAAGAGACCTTTAAATAAAAAAAAAAAAACCATTCAAAGTCATAAAAACAACCATCCGTACGCATTTATGTGATAAAAGTGGCTTTGAAATGCACACTTCCAGATACTTAAAAGTTGCAACATTTATGGGATCCCTTTTATGATCGGATCAATTCGAATAGGCCCTAAATAAACGTTGGTATAAGATACGCCGCCGATAATGGCTTCTAACTCATTACCTCAATATTTAATGATATTGATTCGTATTGCAAGGATAACAGGCGGCACATCCACCACCCCAGAAGTATTCACATTTGCGAATAAGTTTTCTTAATGAATAGGTGATTAGTATGGAAACTTTTTTTGTTTTTTGATACGCATGCAATTTGCTTGTTTCGTGTTGTCTTTTCGCACAATCGGTAATTATTGGACTTTGAAAGTCTTACGCTGATGATGTGGGCAACGTCGAAAACACCTGAGAGTTTCGTCCTGCGATATCTGATCTACAGTTCTTGTAGTTGTGTAATTCGAATAGGCAAGGTCTGCGTATACTCGTATGATGAAATTGCCTCTTGAAACTTTACCTAAGTGTTATGAGAAATTAGCCAGCTCACACAAGGGAATATCCTGAGGGCGAACACTTGTTTTGATGAGAGGAGTTTTCCGTTCATACATCGATATAAGTGCGTGTAAAACAAGAGATATAATTTCGCGTGTTGTCAGGCTCGGGTGGAAACACTCCCTTAAAATTGGACTTATGTTAACAAATAAATTTAAGCAACACGTATGGATGGATGTCGGTAAAAAACAAAAAACCTTTTTGGCAAAGTAAATTTGTTTTCTTTTTAAATTCGCTATATTGTTACAGGGGTTGGTTGTGGAAGGCACATGTAATAAACTCTAGTCGGATATTCGTAACGAGTTTCAGTTTAAACGATGATAAGTGCAAGAAAATGCATGTTGAATTGGTTCAGATTGACACTTAAAGGGTACTATGCAATTTAATCACATCTTAAGGTTTGTTTCCTCCAAGGAAACTACTCGAAGGAAGCGTTCTTCAAGATGAATGTATCACGAACATTATTTCAGGGCGTTCATTGTATTTTTCTAGCCTCTAATCTGCCTCTTCGCATTTTCGAAACCAAAAGTAAAAATACATTTTTAAAAATTTTAGCCCAACTTCAACAACCTGTTCTAAATTGATTCGCGAAGAAACTGTGCTGCAGAAAAAATGTGGGAAATAATGCAATTAGTGTGATTATAAATTTACATGCACATATATCTGTACTTTTTGGGCTTATTGGTCGTTTCTTGTCAAACCCGAATACTAAAACAAATATTCCATTGATTTCCACCCCTTACATTGCTAAGATTATATTCTTTCCTGAGCACATTCTGCGCTTGTAAACTTGCATATCCTTCTTCAAGAAGTTTGCATAATATTCCTCATTTAGCCGCATGGGGCTCCAACGAATCGTTGGCGATTCTTCCACATCTTCGGTTCGATTCTTGAAAAGTAGTATATGATTTCTTAACTTTTTTAGTTCAAAAAAATACAATTTGTTTAGTTGAAAGATTATGTAACTATGGGACCGTTGGAATTTCTAGCTGACAGCATTCCTTCAGCACTTGTGTCTCTTATTGTTTGCCGGCATTGATCAAATGGTCAGGCCGCATATCACGCAGTGGGTGAACGTCAAGACGAAATCGTTTTTGACATTTTGATGATCAAAAAAATTATGTTCAGGCCGATTTTTTGTTGGTTAACCTAAGTTTTCAATACATTTGAGGAGAATGAACTAGATGCACCAGATGCTTGTACTTTTTGCATTTAGTTGCTATTTTTAATTAGAGCCCTGTTTAAACTGATTTTGACGGATGAGTCGACGACAAGTCCACTGAAGAAAATCCCCAATATGATGATGTTGACATCCCAATGCGCCTGAAAGACTCTCAGCAGATCGAAATATTTTGTTGAATTCAATATTAAATTAACCAGGGGGTCAAGTCTGGTTCCGTGAAAAAGTGAAATAAAAATGTTTTTCGTTCTACGAAAATGTGAAGCCAAAAATCAAAAATTTTCATATGAATAATTTTTTTTTAAAATTAATGTTTTTACTGAGTGATTGAAAATTGAGAACCTGGGGGTCAATTCTCGTTCTGTGAAAGAGTGAATCGAATAAATCGTTTTCACATTCACTCTCACACATTGCTTTCGAGCGATTCTCGCTCAATAAGTGAAACTATCGTGGTGAATTTAATATCGCACACTGTGTTGCTTGTGGCACAGTCTTGTTGGAAGCACATATCACTGATGTCCAATTCATGCAATTGCTCAAAGAAATAACGTTCCAACATGTCTCTGTAGCGAATACCGTTAACCGTAACGTGACGGTAATTTTCATCAACGACAAAAACGGAAACGGGAAACCGCACCAAATAGTGAATTTCTTGCAGTGGATTTAAATTGTATACTTAGTTTTTTACTGTACAAGGGCCGAACGTAAAGATTCTTCCGACAATGAGACATTACAATCACACGTTCCATCTTCCATGCCCCAGTGAGCAAACGAAATCCAAGTAAATGAGACATTTTCTCTCTCTCTTTGGGGTCGCAGATGTCGCTCAAACTTCAATGGTTTGGATGATGAGGAATGTAGTGCAGGTTTGCTTATTTTATTTTCCTAGAGAATTGGCCCCAGAATTCGGAATTACTCTATTCAATAGTATTTGGTGGGGCACCTTTTGCGATAGTGGTAGAAACCATATGCATATCAATCACATGCCAAATGTTGGTTTTTCTTGCTACTTTTTACTTGGTGGATGTAAAATATGGAGGATTTTATGGACCGATTTCGAATAGTTGACATTTTCACGTTCCATTTTTATACAACTTCATGTCTTCGGTTTGCATTGCGCTACTACAAAATTTCAATTTGATATTTGGCAAGAAGTTAGATGTGTGTATCGATGTGTTCAGGGGGCAGATTTCGAATAACAATAAGGGCAATTCTTTTAAAATATATAGGACTCTTTTTTCGTGCGGCAACCGCACTTTTTTCTTAGATGAAGCATGGAAAACATAAAAAGAACAATCAAAGAAAGCTCTTTTCAAGAAAAGGGCAATTACTTTCTGTGACTGTAAACGCCATTACAATTTAAAAAGAATATCACACCTTGAAGGTAGCTGAGGATGGGCTTCACAGTAGCCGGATGCAGGTTCCCAATATTGAACTACGCTCAAGATTACCCCCCAGCCTGATCTATCAATTAATCTATTCCAAACATAGACAAAGCTTTCGTTAGTCGTCAAAATGCAAAGCATAGATACCCCCAAATCGCAATCCTCTTGCCGCTGGCCCTCTCAATTTTGTTTTCAAATTCGCCATTTTGTTTTCATATCGTTGTTATGTCAATTGAGAATCCGTGTGACATGCAAAAACAAACAAAAAAAAAATACAAAAATAAATTGCGAATTGGGGGTCTGATTTGTCTATGAAGCGAAACTCAAAATGGGCTTCAAACAGTCAATAATGTTATCAATATTTAAATATAGCGTAGTTAGGAGCGTCACTCGGTAAATCCAGTTTATTGAAAAACCAACAAATTTATTTGTCTTTGCTACAGACACAAAGTTCCTACACTTCAGTTCCTAAAAAAGTCTTGGATGTTGCGTAAACAATTTCGATCCAGTCTACTTGATAGGTCCAATTTTCGTAGCGCACTCCACTTTTAAGAACCTTCATTATGACTTCTAAAGGTTTTATATTGATTTAGGTTTACATCTTTTGATTGACTAAAACTTGATTGACATGCTTATGGCCTTAAGTAAGCTTTGCTTTTGTTACCAATTCATTAGGCTTCTTTGTTATAGAATATTTGCTCCTAAGTGCTTTCGTATAGCTTGTACAAATTCCATAGGTACAAACATTCAGCCTCACCAGCCCTAACGCTCACTTTTGAAACTGATTATTCCTTCAACCACTGCCGCTCCAATATTAGGATTGACTACTAAAATACAATGCGAGTCTGATAAATTGTTTCAATCAAGACTTATGTAATTATTCAAGTTGTTTCCTACAAGTGTCGCAAACAATTCAAAACAACCCACCCGGAAATTCAACGAATCGTCGGTAAATGTCAGGATTTCCTTTTATTTCCATTTGTAAGTCAATTTGCATTTTAAAAGAAAAGTGCAAGTATTAATTAAACTCAATGCATGAATAGATGGATTTTGTGGCCTTAATTTTATTTCTTTTTCATATAACATGAATGCTAATGTTGTACCTATTCAGGCTACCGTAATGAGTTCAGTAAGCAGCAGTAACTTATTCCAGTCCGTAATATGTAACGAGGGCCTTATCCCCATTGGGATGTGGTAGAAAGTGTAGACATTTTCGGAACATTGAATATTTAAACTTTTAGTTTCACTGAGCATATTTTCAACTCACAAACATAAGAATTATCTATTCAACACTGGCTTACTAACATCATCTTTACTTTAATCAAATTCTGTGCTACTGGTCTACATCATTAATTCATAGAATGAAGAAAGTTGACGCAACATATTACTACCTTAATTTGATCCCCAGGATGACGTTTATAATATAACTAGCTGACCCGGCGAACTTCGTACCGCCTAAAATTGATTAATTTATTAACATCCCTTTTGACAGTTGAACCTCTCTATTGAACAAATGAAACTCCCTTGGAATCAAATTGAGTTCAATGCATAGAAACGACTTCATAGATTTGCGAGTCGTCTTCTTGATCGTTTTTTTTCCGCTCTAATGATTGAATAGAGTTGGTCCGGTCAGATTTTCTCAATCAACCAAACCAACCAAAGCAGAGACAATACTGAGACCACCAACTCCGGCCGATTTCCCGTTACTTAGCCTACAAGCTATATTTTTATGGAGTGTTCACGTTTGCTGCGCTAGTATTCTTACATAGAAAATCGTATTGACAAATGTCACGAAACTTCAAAAATTCCGGCTCACCAACACACTCCCAGGAGGTATGAGACACTTCCGCTGTGGGCAAAGTTGCTGACAGAATTCATAGAATTTTATCCGTTTAATTTGAAATTGTTCGTTACGTGTGGATAATATTTTTTTTTAGGAATAAGTGCACATTTTCTTAAAATGTTCATGAAAAATTAATTTTGAGGGAAAATGAAAACATTTTGAGCAAATTTTCTTCATTATTTAAGAAAAATTTACACACGAAATCGAAGTTAATGATATCCAAAAGCGGTAAATACACAACCATGTTTGTCCTAATATGTTTCTAGTATATAGAACATCAACTTTATATAGTTTTACTATCCAAACAAATCAATTTATTCGCCTTTTAACAATTTATAATAACTAACCAATGGCGTTCAGTAATGAAAAAATGTGGTATTCCCGAACTCTTACGACTTTTATGTTAGGAATCTCATTCGATCTCTCTCGATCCCATCCTCCGTCCCACTCAAATGCACAGAACACTCGCACTCCACCGCCATCCATGGTGGCCGTGGCCAGGCCAGTGGTTGATTTGATATTGGAATTGGAATGCAAATATTGTAATTAGTACGTATGAGGTAGTATATACACACATTCATATTTATACATAATCTACATCTACCCAACTGAACAACAAACAAATTCACTCCGCAAAACCTTAAACGCATGAGCACTTGAGCAGACCAAATGCATTCGACTCCAGTTCCGATTCCGAGTATTTACATGAAAAAAAACCCTCCCGCTCTCTCAAAAAATACGAATATACCGTGAAAGAAAACTAAAAACAAGAAACCACCACTGAGATCGATTTGAAAATCTTGGTCAATTAGCAAATTGATAAAAAAAGGAAATTCGCAAAGGTTTTGTTAATATTGCTCAGCTGATATAGCAAATAGAAACTACATTTTGGACTTAAAAGATTCGCGTTTGAAATATCTAAAAACTGGAATTAATTCCATTCCATTAGACGAAGGAGAAGTTCACTTTTTTTGTGTTAAGAGTCTAATTATTGAATTTCTTGGACTTCCACAATCAAAACCAAATATTTTTAAATGCACGAAAAAAAATTCAAAATCCGTTCATCCGTTTGTTGTGTAGCTTCTTGCAAAAAAAATTCACTTTGTTTTATATTATTAGGGATAGAGTATACATACCCATTTGCAATGATTCATATAAATGTCCTCCCAGAGGAGCACTAACTGTCGTTCCTTGTAGAACTTTAAATAAAAATGATTATAAATTTTCCAGACAAAATCATACAAAAGGGTTTTTAAAACTTTTAACGTAACAATTGGAAATGGACGCCGAAGAGGTAAATGAATGCTACATTTTGTAGCTATACTCATTTTTGTATTGAGCGTGTTCAAGTATTTAGACAAGTTTCTCTGCAGAGTTGACAGGCACACAAATAGTGCACAAAAATAAATTAGGTATAGAACCATCTAACTCTAGTTGAATTTGAATAAAATCATTTAAGCTTCGTTCCCGTTCGTGGAAAGTGCAAGCCTTAGAAGGCAATTGAGAAGTAAGGCCTTGTCAAGAACCACTAAGGAGATTCTATATAAGACCCTCATCATCCCAGTCCTACTCTATGGCGCAGAATCATGGACACTATCAAAGGCGGATGAAGATCTCCTTGGTCGTTTTGAACGAAAAATTCTTCGACTGATTTTCGGTCCCGTTTGCGTTGACGGGCTTTGGAGGAGGAGATTTAACAGCGAACTCTACGAGCTGTACAGCGACATCGACCTGGTCAGAAAAGTGCGCATCAGTCGACTAAGATGGCTAGGACATGTAGAGCGAATGGACACCAGCGCTCCGGCCCGAAGAGTATTCGACTCCAACCCGGAGGGACAACGCAGTAGAGGAAGACCTCGCCTTAGGTGGCGCGCGCAAGTGGAAGGGGACCTCAACCAACTTGGAGTGCGCAACTGGAGGCAGTTAGCCAAAGATCGCGCTAACTGGAGAGGCGTTTTGGTTGAGGCCCAGGTCCACCCCGGACTGTAGCGCCACCTAAGTAAGTAAGTAAGATCTTAAGTTGACAAAATATGCGAAATGTCAACTTAGTACTCAGTCAGGAAAATAGGTCTATTCGTGTAATTTCCCGAGCCAAGCAATAAAAATCTGTTAAAATCCAAAAATAGAGCGAAAGTCTCTCACAGAGCGGAAAACATACTAAAAACTAAGTGGATAGACTTCGAGATAGTTTGAGGCGCTTACATCTTTCACATCTTATGCACATCACAACATACATAAACCTACCTTTTTTCTTTACCGAATTTTCTTTATTTTGACAATTTTTTTTTTTGTGCAATTGACTTTAAAGACGGACTTTTACTTTGTTTCTTGTCAAATTTGGCTGAATTGGGAATCTCTTTACTCTCTAAACTCTCGGACGGCGATGCATATCTTTCGTACTATAGGTAAATAAGTAAATCAAAACCACTAACAAATCCTATATCTTTCTTACTCACTCAACGCATACACCACATACAAATTTTGTAATGAAAGTAAACTTGGTCGTTTGAAGTTTACTTAGTTTTCCGCTGTAAAACAGTAACGCGTCAGTATTTTTGGAACATGCGTGAAGTGGGCTACTAGCAGTCCATTTACAATAAGTCATAGCGCCGTACTTATAACCAATTTTTGTCTCGACTTTAAATTTACGGAAGCTCACAATTGCTAAATTTTAATGGAAAATATAGCCACTGTGAACTACTAAAATTTGGAGTTGAAACTAAAAATGTTTATTGCTAAGGCCAAATGACTTGCCGGTTGAAATTCTCCGAGCTGTTTCGAGCCAAGAGAGGATCTGCTCGTTACTCGTTATTTTGCTAAGTTTCTCTGTCATTTTGATGAGAACGGGTATAGACTTTGTGCGATTGCGACCGATTTATATCGATTGCGTTTGATTTAAACCGTGTACGTGAATGAACCTATTCTTGCCTAGATTTTTCGTCCACCCCTCGACGTCAAAAAACTGTCCATGTGATTGACAGCTGTCAGTTTACTATACTAGATTCTTAAACGTTCCCAGTCTCAAGTGAAAAATTTAGTCCAATACAAATTAGGGCATACGAAGCGACAGATGCCTACTGCCAGACTTAGTAAAATAGAGTCCAACACAATTTTTTGATTTAGCTGTCAGCTTTTTGACTTTGACTTTTTTTATAATATTCTTAGAGTCCAATTTAAATATTTTGCAACACAAGCATTAGTCAGCAAGTATTCCCGTCAATTTCTATTAAAGAGCATCATTTGAGTAAAATTCAGCTGGAAACATAATTATGTCCATGTCCTTATCTAGTCCGAACAAAACACATGCCCGCGGTATATTAAATTATTGCTCAAGGAAAAAATTCCTAAAATCCCAAGACAAATTTTCATAAATACATCCTTATCTCGGGAAACTTTGTTAATGTCGTCGCGGACAATAAATCAAATTAACAATGTACACAAGGAGAAGACAAATTAACACCCACTGTACCTACACGGTGCAAAAGTGATAATGGTTTACTAATTGAAATTTATTTGTTTGAACATTGCCAGTTAATTAGGAATTTTCCCTTCGCGAAAGTTTTATCGGAAACAAATTAAAGTGCAGTACCTACTTCCTTTACCGCAAAACGGCCATCATTGCGTCTTATTGACTTTGATGCGCGACAACAACGAGAAAGTTTGTGAAACTTGTATGCACATCGAAGAACTTTGTAACTTGCAGGATGTAACATTAACATAACGTTTTATCGAATGTACCATTGAATACATATTAAACGAAATGAGCCATGCTAATGATTTTGTTGTAGGGAAAGGTCTCCTAGGTTTTTAGCGCACTGTTTTTGTTTTGTTTTGTTTTTTGTTTATCAGAGGAAGAGGAGTGTGAGTGCTCTTCTTGGAAATTGGTCCCAAATGTGATATGCTGTGTATTCTCTGAACGATATAATGCACCACACCCTACCTAAAGTAATTAAATAGACTATAGTTTGGCACTATTTCTCGCAGAATGCGTGTTTGTTTTAGATTTGGAAAACCGTACGGTACCTACTACTGATTACAAATTGAAACGAAACAAATTTATTTACGGTTTTGGATCAGTAGTTTAGCGTCATTGTAGCGTAAAATAGAATATACTGCTACTCCCATGTCCGTGCTGGCCTTTGGTACAATGAATGTAATGTAACCAACCCTTTAGCTTATTCAAGGAATAAGGGATTAAAATAGAGATGTTGTCTGATAAACCTTTAATGGGTCAGCAGTATTTGCATGATATTTTCTTTTCCATGAAGAGCGGTTTCAACAAAAGTGTTAAATGTTTTCAGAAGGAAATACACTCTGCGGATACAACTAAAGCCTCAGCGAAAATACGCTTATGTAGGCTTAAAGCTCGTGGCGAAAATGGAAAGAAATCTTGTTTAGCGCTTTGAATGGGCCTGGCTTAAGCTGGATTACTGCGAAAACTTACATTTATCCCTCTGCGAGTTTGATAAGTGCAGAGTTCGATTCCAAATTGCGCTTTTTTTTACTAGACTCACAAAAGTCATTCCAGATTTGACAGATAAAGAATATATGACATAAAAGTGAGGTTTGGTTGATTTTATTTTTAAAGCTACAACACCATGCAAAAAATAAATAAAAAATTACTAAAGTTCAAATGCATCAAAAAGTGAATGTAGTAACAAAAGCGGTTAGCTAAAAAAATGACAACTCAAAAGATAAAATTCATTTCCGCAATATAAATGTTAAAGAAATTTTATTTGAAAACTCGTATGCATTTTCAATACGGTATATTTACTTGGTACACATTAATTATAAATATTATAATTGTTCGTCACTTAATTGTTTAAGAGCCACACCTGCCAACTTTTTTTTCTTCCGGAAATGGCAGTATTATTGAATCAAAAGTGCATTAAGATGAACTAGTGAAACAGCATTCATTTGAACAATTGCTGGCGTACTTTTCATACCTTAGCTTAACGAAATGTGAATGCAGGAACTATTTGTATCGTAGAATCTAGAACGTTATTGTGCTTGAGCTTCTGCTAACTGTCATCTATTGTTTGAAACAAAATAAATTCAAATCAAATTAAATGTTGCTTTGCTGTCTGTTGATGAACACAAATTATATTTCAAATTAAACGGAATAGTTGCTGCATAATACGCGCACAAAAACTGACAAGAGTTGATTTGACATTTATACACGAACGGCCTTATTAATAATCAAACACTCATGTCGACGATTAACTGGGTTGCTTTAGTAAAATTTGTACAGCATTAGAGAAACGGTACCAATAAACAATTAGACCTCCACATTTCCTAGTCCGACAACTTTTTTAGAATCTATTACATTTTTTGTCATCGCAGAATTCAAAATTCATAATTTGTTTTCGTGGAAAACAACGTCAATGGTTACTTTCATAACGAGGATTTTATGCTAAAAAATGAATCATAAGCTGCAATTAAATTCACCCAGCATCAGATATCTTTCGAAAGCTTTCTGAAGCTCATTATAAGCAAAAAAAACAAAACACAAATTAGAAAATACACCAAATATCATAATGCAAATCAGTTATGCCATATCATTCGATCGGACACAATTTTTTGGTACTTTTTATGGTACGCTCTCATTTGTTTTCTCATACTGCGCGATTGATTTATGAGTGAATTTGTGTCGTATTAAGATCTCAAATTATTCAATAAACGGAACGCAGTTTATTGGAATGCTTTGATTATTTCGTAGGCTGATGATGAAATCAAAGCTTATTGGTAGTTTCAAGAGCACATTTGAATCGTTAGCAAATTTTTGAATGATATAAAAGCCTGCCAATTCATTTCCGTTTGAATTGCAATTTGCCAAGCAACGAAACAGTGCTTGCAAAAGTATACGGAAGTGCGAAAATAAATACAATTTGATCTTTTGAAATTGTATAGCTTACATTACTTAATTCGGGAAGCTTAAAAACCGACAAATATAAAGCCGTGGGCATTCTTCTACATGAAAGCTGTCATGTTTTCTTCTCTATGAATTCGAACAAAGTACAAAGTACAAAGTACTTTCGTAGTATTTCGCGTGAGTTTTGCTGAATGCTGACAATTCTTATATCTTTATTTTCGGCGAAGTGAACCGTTTCACACCAACCAAACCACACCAACATTAGGAATTCTCATTCTCGAAATAAAATTCTTTTTCAAAGAGGGTTTGCTTGCAGCCAAATATCTGCCTGAGACGCCTAAGGTACTGAGAATTGTAGAAAAAATTAGGTATTCAGGTATGAGCTGTTCAATCTTAAGTGAACAGATATTTCAAGAAAGTCTTGGAAAGATCCCAAACTTATATCAAATTTATTTTTTAGTTATCATGCATACGTTACTTGCAAACTATTAAAAAAGGAAAACCAATCGAAAAGCAAGCACTAGTAGTTCAATAAGATAAAGCAGAGAAAAGCGCTAACCGTTTCATTTTATCAAAATATTCAAAATATATATTTCAAGTGTTTAGAAATAAAACAAAAATGCAATATTTTTCCATTTTGTGCAGGCATTTGTACTAATTTGTATTTGCAAGACTTAATTGTTGTATTCTAGAGATGAGCTAAGTCGTGATTTCGCAAGTAAAACTGTGACTGTGATTTACAAATCACTGTGAATTTAACCTGTGATTGCGATTGTGACTCGCGAACTCTGCCTTGTACTGCAATGCTATGTCAAAGATAATGGAATACAGAGATATATAGCTTTCCAGCGGAAAAGCGGCTGCCTACATGTGAGTTCATGAGTTGGACTTTAATGCAGGAATTCGGTATTTTCTAATGTGTATTTAACTATTTTTTTCAATTTAACCAAAACCTCCGCAAAAACTAAACAATTTCGAGAATAATACTCAGTTGTTCCTTCAACCTCACATTAAAATTACAAAATTTAAGAGGCAACAACAATTCAGCGCAGCATACGCAAAAAGAAAAAACTACCCCAATTAATAAGCTACCTTAGCAATAACAAATATATATGCAACAAATGTATTAAATATATATTTACTCAAAACACAATCAATCCAAATCCGACTCCCTCTACTTCATAATAATTCTTTCATTTTCTTTTGCAAAATTATCCTACCACCTACGACTTACCTTGCCTCTTCCTTTACCTGCTGCGCGAGTGCCTTCTTTCTTGATGCTATCCTACTTGCTACTTTGAGTCGCAGTTTCGCTATTTCCCCATTTGTCTTGTGGTTGTGATTTTTGTGTGTATACCTTATTTCACTGTTTCGCTGTTTGTCCCTCCTGTGATTGCGATTTGTGTCACGACTGTGGGTGCTTTCTGTTTGTCGTGATTTTCAAACTGTGACTGCGATTGAGAACGAGTGCGAAAGGAAAGAGTGAAAAATCGCAGTCACGCTTTATTTGAAAGTCGCAATTTTGCAATCACAGTGATTAAATCCCAGGTAGTGATTTTGTGCTCATCACTATTGTATTCCATAGAATAAAATCAGACAACATCTACCCCCGTATTTAAAAAACAAATATACGCATGTAAGTTAGCTAGTAGACGTCAGATAGCATACAAAAATTTGACGTAACTGCTGAGTAACGAGTTGATAGCTTTTGCGCAGTGTTTATTAATACGGGGGCTACAATTTAGTAAAATTGGATTTTAATTAAAAACGCTCAGGCTGAACAACAGGGTATTTAAATTCGCTTGTGTTACAAAATTCAATACCGTCTTTTTGGATGGTTGGACAACACTCCTCTTCAAATGACTTAAGGGAGGATTTATTTAGCCAATGCCTGAGATAAATATGGGTTTCTCAACATTAACATTTAGCCCTACAGTTAGCGATATCGTGGGAACTATATAAGGCCGGAATAGTATGATGCTGGGTTTAAATTTGGAAAACGGTACAACTTACTGTTGTGGTTATCTTTTAAAGAAGACCCTTTAAATGATAACCTCCTGCATAGTGCTGAAGTATAGAGGTTGTAAACTTTACATATTAGTAATCCATTCATTCAAGGAGTTTTCTAGATGCGCAGCAGCATCGTCCTGCTTAGAAGGATAAGTAGCTGCTGTTGAAGTTCTGATTCACACCGAAGTTCAACTGTAGTGCGAACTTACCTCAGAATGAATTAATATCTTATCCAAATTAACATCTTTACTCAGCAGTATGGAAGTATATCAACAATTCAAATATATTCCAGTTTATCAAAAGTAAAAGCTGTTCAGAAACAAGTTTGGAACCCCATTCCTGTTGTATCCTTATACACGGTTACAATGTTCACCCGATTTATAGCGATAGACATCAATAAGCCGAACTGAGATGAGATACATCGAACATATGGGACTTTATCAACGTAGGCATACTTTTTACATCTATTTATATGTAAACCTCTTCATCAATAGCACATGATGTGTCAAACATTGATTGATGGTGGACTTTTAAGCAAATCAACAAACCGTATGCATATCATGTATGAGAAATAAATTAATTGAGAAACTTTCCCGTCCCTGGAAGCCTTTAAGTATGTTTGAGATTGGTTCTTCTACAAGCCAAATACATCAAAAGAAACGCATTCTCATAGTCATCTTTATAAGGACGTTAAGGATCGAATGATAATACATTTTTTCAGTGTCGCTGCATTTCTTAAGTATATACAGGTATTTTCTGAAATTTTATTTTGACTTTTATTGAGCATTTTACACCTAAGGAGCTTTGACAATTTTGCCTACGATAACTGATGGTGCGAAGGTGATGTTGAAGAAGTGGGGGTGCAAATGTGTACAGGAAACTGCAGAACAGGTCCTCTTGTGTAGTAAACATCCACATCCCTGTAACGGAATTTCTCTAATAATTGTAAACCATCGCCCGCAGTTAACTTGCATTTAAAATCGCGCGTGGGTACGCATCATTTAAACTTGAAAACATCGAGGATATAAAAAGCATTACCCGGAACGTAAATGTTAGATATTCAGGAAACAAAATAAAGATCACCCTCACAATTGAATACTGAAAGTGACTTTAAGTGGACCGTTACCGGATGTGCGCTGGAATTGTGAAACTACGGAAATTCTAAATAAATACTCGCTACCTACATACTCTTCCGTGTTGTGTATCCCTATTGACAATGACAGAAGGTTCTTCGGTTCGCATGAAAAATAATGTCGCCAAACAACGACTTCAGCAAATCACTGCGCGCTCCAACAAATATTTGTAGCACCGTATACCCACATAAATGAGTCTTTTCTTAAAGGCAATTCAAACCACTTTCTAAATTTGCGAAATACCAGTGCAGGGTGGAACGAATGTCATCCATTTAGAAGAGTTGTGAGCAACTCTAATTTTTTCTTAATAAAAATCTTTAGTTTTCAAAGTCTGTATCAAATCACAAACTGCATACATTTTCTTTACCATAAATCAATGCCTGACAGGTTATTTGTTGAGTATTATGTCGTTTTCCATTGGTTTCACTCGGGGATCCACTCATTCTGAAATCCAATGGTACAAAACTGCTACAAAAGTATTGGTGAAATGCCAAGAAATAATCTACGGCTGCTGTCAGCTGACTTGTATAAACTTCATAAATTACTCTTGTGTGAGTGCTTCTTGAGTGGATTCTGACTTCAAATCGAGAAGCGAAAGTCTCTTCTCAGAATCACCAGAAGAGTATTTTTTGTGCCAATGAAACGGTTTCAGAAGTGATTTTTTCGATTCCGGCCTCTCCCGGACGCCTCCTTTTGCCCAATGGAAAACGACATAAGTGTCCAGAGGTACAAGGGTGCTACTGGATAAAATGCTAAGTAATAGTTTGATGGAACCTACGTTTTCCAACTTCATTTATACCGTATCAAACAACATGGAGTACACTTTAAAGCTATCAGTTCACTTCAAAATACAGCAGCACTGCATGTGTGCGTTTAGAAAATCATTCAATGTCAGGACTTTAAGTGCATTCACTTTCACTTGAACATTTCGAAAGGTTTCAGTTTTCCAAAGCACTTGTCGTTCCACCACCAATTCGCGCTTTGATGCTTTCAATTAAACACTCATGTTGGGTAATTCAAATGTATGCGTGTCTCTTCTAAAACGGTCAGTAAATATTTTCCTTGCACTATATGTGCGTTTCGGGTTTGCACCTCTTTTGGCGGAATAGTTAATTAACAATATGTCAGCCAGTAAAGGCCAGCTTTGTAAAAAGCCATCCCATCAGGGTTCATTGACAGAAAAGGAAATAAAAACATAACCTGCACAACCCGTCAGTGGGATGTTATTGCCTGTTTAAATTCTGCATCGCAACATGTTTTTATTATACGAGTATGCAGCTGCCTACCTCTGTTGTCGCTGCAATGTCGTAACAATTTTAACTCAAACGTTTTTTCATTTTTTTTTTGTGAAGTGCCCTATAGGCATTCAAACATTGTTCATGTTCAGTGCAGGGTAATAATAGGTAAACGAACAGAACTCTCACTCAGGCACCTGAATTGATGCGTATTAAAATTGAATTGAGATAAAAAAAAAAAGTAATGAAACAAGGCAACGTTCAGTAACGATAAGGTACCACTTTTATTAAGTTAAATGCATTTGACGCTTCTTAAAAAGGATAAAGTGCCAATGGCGGTCATCGTTTAACAGCGGTCATAAAAGTTCGTTATCTTCATAAGGCTGGGCTTTTGAGAATGGACTTGTATTTTCTTTTTATGTTTAATGCGTAATTTGTGGACGAAATAAAGTTTAAATATTGCAAAACCTCGACGGGGGTTTAATAAGATTGTCTGCATAAAGTGACCTCAATATATTTAAGGTTAGGATTTGTGTAACAGGAATTTGTTGAGACCGCTTATAATAATAAGAGGAATTTCAGATAATTTGTGTGATTATACGAAGACGATGTTTAGTTTTGAAAATGAAGATGAACAGGAACACTCTATCTAAATAAGGGTTTTGCAATGAGAGGTGTTATTGTGAATGACCTGCTATTTCGGTAGCTGTCACTTTTGAAGCTTTATTCTTTGACATTTGACAAGTAGAAACTCCGCCATTACTAAAAATGGAACGATACAAGCTTCAACAACGCATTGAAATTATTAAAATTCACTACAAAAATGGTGAAAATCTTGCAGTCACAGTTTGCAAAACTAAAGCATTTTTTGGTCGTCGATGAATAATGATTTTTTATGGTCTGAGTTGGATAGTATTGATCTGGATAACGTTTACTTACAACAAGACGGTGCTACGTGCCACACAAGCAACGAAACCATTGATCTTTCACGGGAAAAGTATCTCTCGAAGAGGTGACCACAATATTGGCCACCGAGATCCTGTGATTTAACACCTTCCGACTTATTCCTTTGGGGCCACGTGAAAGATATGGTCTACGCCAACAGCCCAGCGTCGATTGAAGACCTCAAAGATAAAATTCGTAGGGCAGCCACTTTGCGATTTGGTTATGGAAAATTTCATGAAAAGGATATGGTCCTGTATGCGTGCTCGTGGTGGCCATTTGGCTGATGTTGTTTTGCATTATTAACGGCATACCTTCCTCTTTATTATGAAATAAACATCCGATCATTTATCTCAAAAAATGGCATTTTTCTTTGAATACCAAAATAACACCTCTTATTAGAAAACCCTTTATATGGTCAGACACTGCTGCCATAACGACCGTTTGTGCCAGTTAGTGCCGGATTACCAGATGATGTCAGTTCAGGAGACCAGATGACGTTCAATTCTCTAAAGGAACAGTGTTTCCTATCTAGCAAACCAGGCGTTCTGATTTTCATTTATATTCAGTTCTTTAAAAGAATGTTTCGTTCGCCGGGGAGTTTATCTGAGATTCCCAGGCGATACAACTACCGGTGAATCGCTGACGATATACTTGAACTCAGACGAAAGAAACAACAAATGGTTGCAAATTTATGGTTTTGTTTCTAGTAAAGAAGAATGTGCGTCTTAATTTTACATTTATCTGTAGAGTTTTCAAAATTGGAACGGATTCACTTGCAGTCATTTCTTCTTGGTCTCACACAAAAATTTCTTTCACAATCATGACCTCTAAATGATGAAATTAACTCAAAAAAGGACAGTCCTTGCGACGGTCTAATATCACAAGTTATTCCATGAGATGGCGTATGCTGTATGCACTTATGGTGTTTCTTTACGTTGCATGAAAACTTAAAAAGGGAGACGGTAGGTTGGAAAATAAATTATTAAGGTCACTTGATGTCTCCTTTTTCTACATATATAAAAGAGACTGATGTCCGTGTGTGCACGCATAACTCGAGAACGGATCGTTCGATTTTCATGGTTTCGGACATGATGTATTCGTATTGGCACAAGGAAGGACATTGGCAACTTTTTGTCGCTACAACAAAACTTTAAGGGGATGGCATAGGGGATGAAAGTTTGTATGGAAAACCGCACTTTGAAATAAATAAACTAGATACAAAATCAGGGAGTGTCACTTCAAATACAACAGAAATTATTTAAGATTTTTAAAATTAAAATATTTCTGAACGAATTTGGGCGAATGAATGAATTGAATTAAACGAATATCAGCTAGTTTTTGAAGCAGTCGCCTATTGGTTTTGCGGGCTTATAGTTCTAGTTTGAGTGAGTTGTAGTACCTGTTAGGAAACCTAATACACTTCTGATATCATATGTTCAAGTTTGGGGATACTCATTTTTCATTGTAGAAGAGTTGTTTTCAAGTTAGGCCACCGGAAACACACAAATCATACTGTAAAATTTCTTAAAAAGTTTCTTAAATTGAAAAAAAACTGTTATATTTCTTTTTTCTTTAGATAAAAATATGGTTGCCCACAATGTGATATGCATAGCCTTAGGGGTGCTTCTAACAGCCGTCATGACACGTTCTGCCGATCCCACATCACTGGAATCATTTGGAATCAATGATGTTAAGAGCGACGGTAAGTGAACTTAATTTCCATTCATTTTGTGCTGCAGACATTTGCCCTTGCACCGTGCACACAATTACCACACAAGGCACGTTCTTTCAAAGTCTGTTTAATAATTTGTTTACAATCTGCGATCTATCATTGAAGTGAGAAACTTTCGGCGGACAGTTTTGCACTTGGATGTGGACTCGAGAGCGCGGTTGCCACTTTGGTAACTTTTTACCAAATTCGGTAATTTTTTTTTTGCTCTTTGAGTTTTGGTAATTTGGTAATTTTTATCTGGTTTTGGTAACTTTTTGAGCAGGAGCACCAAAAATATGATCTCGATTTCAATTCATTTAAATGCTGCCTTACTGTTTCTGAGTGAAAGCATTGCATTTGCATAAATGCGTCAGCACCACCCATGTAAACCTATTTTGTTAAAAAAAGACTGAATGCACTCATTTTCCTCTTTTGACAGATGGTTGACTTCGAAATATTTTCTGTTTACAACTACATTTAGATATGGATTGGTTAGTTAATCATATTATTTATTTGCAGACATAAAAGTATAAGAAAGAAAAGAAAAAAGCCTCGGAAATGGTAAATGGAAATGATCCCATGCCTTCTAACAGCTGGTAATTTTGTGCACAACGTTGTTGACGTTGTTTAATTGCTTAGACTGACAAAGTTCCTACTATGTTCCTTACTGAGTCTTATGTTTTATAAATGTTTGTTTTTAAACAAACAATTTCAAAAATCAATTAAAATAATTCCAGTTTAGAAAATGATGCTTTTGATCAGCAAAAGTATTTAAAGTAGATATTACTATTAGTAAGTTAAGTCTTATTTTTTTATTTTATAAAGTAGTCGTTGTTTAACTACTTAAATACTGACTAAGTTCCTACAAACCTAATGTACCAAATTGAATATTTTAGAAGACATATGTTTTTTTTTGTTTTAAAAATGTTTTATCAATGTCTCCAGATTTTTTGTAAATTTTATCTTGGTTGCTAATTTTGGTAGCTAATTTTTTATGCAAGTGGCAACCGTACTCGAGAGGTAAGGCACGAAATTTGCAAGCTCTATTCCAGTAGGCCTGCACACTAACCACCAATCCCTTGATCATATACCTAGTTAAAGCTTTGTGTTATCTTCAATTTGTTCTCGAAAGAATAGCGCAATGTTGATCTGCGGGTAATTAACTTTGCAAACCTAGAACAACTTATCACCGTATTAAGAACTGCTGCAAAACCATTAGTATTTTCCAATTTTCCCTTGAAGAGCCCGAGCTTATACACTTATGCTTTTTATTATTCTTGTGGTATTTTCTTTTGCTTAATATTTGCGGGAGAAAACCGCTTACCTCGACAACTTTGCAGAATACTGCTTCAAAGTTGTACAATCCATTTGCAACTGGAGTTTTCAATAAGAACCATTTTCTAGAATTCTGTTCAGCAAAGTAAACCTCAGATGCCAAAATAACCCCCAATCGTAGACGCACATCGTGCTGTTCGTGGAAACATTTTCACATCGGAATTATTGTCCTTCCCTACAGATGGTATTCAGTTTAATGAATTCCGTTTGTGTCCGCCTTATTGCTTTGACCTTATTTCGAAGATAATCTTTCTGAGCTCGGCACCTGCATTTAATTGCATCCACAAATCCCTTGCAAAATCTGGAACAGAATAGTAAAATTGCAACTCTCACACATTCGGGGGAAGGATTATTTCAAATTATAAAGCTGCATTGCGCACGGAAAACAAATTCCAATGTTGAATAATTCTCTTTTCAGATATAAGCCTGGGTAAACGACCTGCGTTCTTTATCGGAAGCCGATACGGAAGGTCCCCACAGTATTACGAATCGAAAACGAGAAGATTCAGCATTGCGCCCAGAAATGACCGATTCTTTTTGGGCTCACGCTATGGAAAGCGATCAGATGAACTAGCATCTCCACCATTCGAACAGACAACGTTAAACAAATCGAACGCTCCATTCATGATGTCCTGCATCTATACAGGGATAAAGAATTTCTACAGATGTAGTTCCTCGTAAGTGTACTTAAGTTGGTTGCTTTCAACTAAAAAAAAACAACATTTCTCGTTCTTTTAAACAGGGATGAACTGAGCAATGTCATAAATGAACTATCCGCTGATCAAAATGAAACCGACAAGTAAACACAAATATCCACTAAAAATAAAAACTATATGCTAATGATTATTAAGTTTTAGTTATTGTAACAAAATTAAATTTTACATGGCTGGGTAAATTTTAATTTTGATTACTTAATAAATATGTATAATATCCGTTAATCTTTCAATATATATGATTTGTAAATAAAAATATCACAAATATTGAAACACAAATAGGCTTTCAAGTAAATAAATAACGAACATCAAGAGTCAATCCACTTTAGGCGTTATAATTCTTGGTATTTATTTAATTATGTTTAAACAAGAAACGTAAAACTAACAAAAAAGTATTTCCAATTCGTGCTATTGTATAAATAATATTTGCAATAAATAATTTCAAACATAAAATAAAGTTTGAGATGTGTGTTTTTATTATTATTAAGATGAAATGGTTGTGTTTAATGTTGGGTAAGCACAAGGTGTCACAAAAGTCAGCATCACCCTATCGGAAGATGAACACAATTTTTTTGCAAATGGCGGCAAATGTCAATTTGTTAAGTAAACAGACATTTGCGAAGAACAGAAAAATTCACGCCAACAAGACATGAATGGTTATACTCCTAAAGAACTCGGAATAATTGTGTCGATATTTTTGTAGAATAATTCGTGAATGTGTTGGAGCAGCTTGAATTTCGGCTCAGATTTTCCGGTCGTACGACATCAACTGGGCAAACAGAACAACGTTTATCTGCTTGCCTAGAACAGTATAGGACAACACGAGATACTGACAGGTCTGGCGGGCCCCCTTCTGCTGAGAATATCGCAACTGTAGCTGAAGATGTCGCGGAGGACCACAGAAACGACTGCGGTGGACGGCGACACTACAGAGACACATTCAACGATGATTTGGAACAGTGAACGTGTAGTTCCAACAGGATGGAGCAACGGCGCATACTTCACGAGCCACAACTGAAATTCAGAAGGCTGCATTTTCGGGTAGGCCAATCTCTCGTTTTGGCGATTTGCACTGGACGACTAAAGATCGCCTGATTTAAGCACTCCCGACTTCTTTTTGTGGGGTTTTTTGGAGTCACAAGTGTATGTCAACAAACATTAGACTCTTGAAGCCCTCAAAGGAATACATATCTGTTAAAAATGCTGGGACCTGTCAGAAGTTCTTGCAAGAGTGATGGAAAGTACCATAAATCGGGCCCAAATGGACATCAATTCTGGCGGCGGCAGCTTAGCCGATATCATTTTGTCGACTTAATAGAAACAAATTTAAGACATCAAATAAACATGATTCGAAAGCAGAACCAAATTTTTTCATTCATAATACAAAGATACAGCCAAAGAATATTGGGGACAACTTTTGCGCAATTTGTATTTATAGCCCAGTTTTGGAGTAGAAATCATACCGGGCTAAGTTATTCTTCAGCGTGACTATAATATTTATTCGGTTAAAACGCTATATGGCACTGCAATCCGTGCTAGAGCTGGTCCTGAACCAATGCGGCACCTCACCAGTTAATGTGGTCCTTGGCCCCGTTGCGTCGGATTGGTCAATGTTGTGTATCCCTTCTCAAAAGTATTATTGGTTAGGTTGGGTGTACGGTTTGGTGGAGCAGGGTAAACCCTACTATACCACACTTAGGTCCTTGTGGACCCATTGTGATATCCATTTTGGGCGGTTCACCGTTGATGTAACCGTTGTTGATGTCTTGTAATCACCCGACGCCGTCCAGTCATCCTGATGTCCTTAAAAACCTGTAAAGATCACAAAGTGAGACATCGGAAAGTTCTCGTAAGTCATGGAAGTAGCAACTTCCAAGTGTTCTGGTCCTCAAGTGACAGAGGAAGTGAGGTGTGTTCCCGTGGCTTCGTCTCCGCAGCCTCTACATACTTAGTGTAAATTCAGAAACGTCAACATTTGCGCAGTGCTGCGACATCACACGGAAACAATTTTAAGAAAAATTCTGCGCTTCAATCACGAAAAGTTTGTCTAGTTTTAGAGCTTATCTAAGGATTTACTAATTCACGACTTTTTATTCGCAATTCTAGAAATTGAGCGAAGTGAAGATATTGACCCTCAAAAGTCGTGAATCAACACTTTTCATTATCAATAATGCGATCAAACGAGAAATACATATTGCCATAACCGATCGCAATTTGACACAAACAGCTATCAATTTTATATTACATGGATTGTAAATTGCAAAAACAATTCGTAAATTACCACTTTTCTGTTGTAAATTACGATTTCATCCCTTAGCAAATTACAACAATTTAGTCTTGAATTGCAACTCAATAGTGTTGATTTGCGAACTAACAGGGGTGGATTTACTACTTCAGTAGTTGCAATTTACAAATTCTTAGTCGTAAATTGCAACTTATTATAATCAATTTGCAATTTGAGGCATCGCCGTATTAAATTGAAAATGTTTTGTCGTGAAATTAGAAAACTTTATTCTCAATTTGCAACTTATATCTTGTGATTTACAAATCAAAATTCATAGTTTTATTAATTAGGTTATTTTCGTATTCCTCCTGATATCCAAGAAAATCATACGGCGCCATATCGTCCGGAGACAGCGGGATTTGTCTGGGGTGGTTTTTCGGTCTATGATGAAATTTAAAATACAAACAAAATATTTAGATGAACTTGACATTGGTACGAACCATTACAATTCTTTTCGATCACATATTTTAGAATCCATCCCAATTTACACTTCTTTTCTAAAAGCGAGATGTACCTACATTCTAAAAAAAAATACAGATTTATTATGCAGACTTCGGCTTTTTTGGAATTATTCAATGGGTACTTACAAAATATATGCCAGAATGCTTTATAATTAGAAATATAGAGTACAAAACCTATACGAATTAGTTATACTTAAGGAACTTAAACTCGACTGCTTTAAGCAAAGATTGAATACCGACTGCCTGTCTCTGCACCGACACGTAATGTGCACAATGGAGATTTGGCTTCATGATTGCAGCTGTCTAGCAATACCACATACGTACATTCATCCATAAACAAAAAGTATTTAAAAGGATTTCGATAGGTACAGTCATGGACTATGAACTGTGCATAAAAAGATTCCACACATCAGGTAGTTGATTCCATGGAAATTACAAAAAATATTTTGCAATTTACGACTTCTCTACGTCAATATACGTTTTCAGTTTCAATTGTTAAATTATTACAAGATTTTATTGATTCATCATTCAGTTTTGGTAAATCACCAAATATTTTTCGCAATTTGAGATTGTGAAGTGGTGTATGAGAAATTGACCTATTAGAGTGGTAAATTGCGACAAACAATCTCGCAAATCACTATAAATAAAAGAAGCTCGAATTGATACTTCTAATCGTAAATTTCAACAAACAGAATTTGGTATTCTCCGCCGTTTTCAATGTCTAATTACCAATTTTTGTATCAATCCAAGATAAAATCGTTGTGGTTTACGAAAAATATATAATTCGTAAATTGCAACGCAAAATTTTGCAATTGGTGATTTTCAATTCTTTCCGTGCACTGCTTATTTGCGATGCTGATGCGATTTACAGTTTATGCTGATGCGTTGCTGATTGAATATCAAGCTTGAGTTTTAGAACGCATTGTTCACATCAAACATTTTAATGTCAAAATGGAAGCTTTGTAAAAGACGACAAATTTGTTTTCATGCCTTATTCTTGTCGTTATTAAAAGCTTTACCTCCGCCGCGCTGAAATACTCGATGTAAAAAAAATAAATGTTTGTGAGAAAAATTTAAATAAAGAATTCAACAACAATTTATAAATTTTTCCGTCAAACGCCTATGTACCTATTGATAAAAATTTTTATTTACTTTCTTTTCCGACATTTTTCTGATTTTTTTGCCGGCGAATCAACAGCGCATCAGGTATTTCTGTGATGCTTTTTTTCGTTATGTATGCGCATCAGTTTGATCAAATTTGCAATAATGAACACTTGACGTTGAAAGTGATGCCAATAGTTGCATTAATGAACATTTTGCAAAGCATCATGAGCATCATGATGCCAGTGATGCGTTACTGAATTTACACTTAGTTTTGCAATCATTCACAACTAAACCAATTTTGCTCGAATATTTTCATGCCCCTTAGTAGCAGCTCGCTTAGTTCTGTCAATATCATCAGCGTACGTAAATAATTGTACAGACTTGTATTGAAAATTGTGCTCCTCGTGATGGCTTGTGAGTTTTTCCAGTCTAATGTTGAAGCCAAATTGATTCTACCCTATTCCATACAACCGCTTTAAATAAAATAAAAAATACAATACCCGTTCCAAAATGAATTTTTTGAAATCAAATCACATTTTCCCCCAAAAAAAAAACCTCTGACTCGTACCCCACCAAATGTGCTGCCAATCGGTGTGCCTGATCTTAATCTCCAAGGGCACATTTTAAACATAATAAAACTCCACCAAACTATAAAAACACTTTCCTAAGCTAATTTTAATTCAACCAAATTTTTATCGAATTGCCATATCACTCTGTGGATGTAAACGCTAATTGTTTGTCAGCCCCCTATTGACAGTCAGCTCAGAAGGTTCGCCTTCTTATTAGAAGAATGTGCGTTGACGGTGACAGACATTCATTAGACTTAAGGCTTTATTTTGATGTATGATACGATGAGACTGTGAGTGCATTTGCCGGCTACTGTAATGAAACACGTAGACGTAGGGACATTTTAAACGTTTTCCATTCTTCCTTACATCACATTCGACGGTGAGCTAATAAAATCGAATTTCACTCCTATACCGTCACTAAAAAGTAAAAAAAAAAAAAAAAAAATTAACAGAACAGGTAGGCTCCAAACTCATCGCTAGACTGTAAAAGGCTTCAATTAGATTGTTTTCTTTTTCACCGCATCAAACACAAGAGCATCATCGTATACACAACGGATACATACAACCAGTAACGAAGCATAATTGGAAAGTACATGTGGAAGCAAAGTTGCAAATTGAATTAGAATAACATTCTGCTGTATGACTATGAGGGATCTCTAATGTCTTCAGAAGTTACCTAGGACAAAGGTTGTTCCTTTCCCGAACTAATTACAGGGATGACATTAAGGATGGAAATTAAAATCGATTAAAATCGATTGTAAACTTTTAGGGGGCGTACCAAACTTACGTTTGCCTATCGGTTACATTGCTAACAAGTAATTGCGTTTGATGGAGCATTGGGTGGATACAGTTTACAAACAATTAAAAGTCCATCAGAATTCGTCCAACTGTGGCCAACCGCGACAAGGACTTCAATATTTCTATTAACTGATGAATGAAAGCTCAGCCTGTATCCGGAATATTGAAGGGGGGATAGTGATTGACTATTGCATCATCAAAGACAGGAGTCTCTAACGAAGTTACTGTGGTGTTCTCAATAACATAGAGATGAATAAAATACTCGTATTTACCGTTGAGGAATGGTCTATAAGATTTCGGTATGAACACAGATAATGCAAGCAAGAGTTTATTGCACAATTTCAGCCAACAGAACGCGTGACTGAGTGTTGTGTACAAATCCGTGTGTTCTAACAAAATGTCAGGTTTTTGGACAACTAAAGGGACTATTGTTTTAAGCATTAAACTTGGTTGTCCATTGAGCAAATATCATAGCGATCGAGTTGGGTTGCACATGAACAGTGGTAGAGTAACCGAGAGCGAGAGCATAAGAAATCGTCGCGAATCCAATATACGCAGATTTGTCTCGATTTATTGATAGTTAGATGTCAAATGTCAATCTCTAAATAATTAAATCTCCTATAATGGGATTAAAAGTAAACAATTTTGCAGGACACAAATGGACTTACAGTTCCCCTATCGAAAAAATTCAGAAACGAAAGTCAAATCTGTCGTGAACCGTATCCGTTTCGGAACGAAGTATATAAACGCATTCATTTGATATTAATATATTTCGCTGCAAAAGAGTGTTTCGCGAAGCCCATCCTTTCACAGATGGACTCTCTTTTTGTCTCAAACGTCAAAAAAAAACTTGTAGGATAACAAAGCCGATTTGTAATGCCAAAAAGCGCACAATTCCCATTACCTTAAATCTCTTCTTTTACCTAATACATGTGATAAACATCAGTTTTCAATTCTAGAATGATTTTATTCTGTTTTTTGGACTTTATTATAAACTTTTAAGTATTTTTTTAACAAAATCATGCTACAGCCATATAAATTCTGTTTTGTTTTCCTACAAGTTTTTTAGCTGTCACTTGGTTTTTTCTTCTTCATATTTGACACTGACATTGTCGCGAACTACCCTATTGGCTGTCGGAGAGCTTCGGAAAAAATGTGCTGTGTAGCTGTCAAAAGTAAGTGACATGAGATTGAACAACGCAACGCAGCAAGGTGTGCTATATGCCACCGGAGAATTTTTCTGAAGGCTGCATCGAAACGAATATCTCGAATGGAATTTGAATGATTTCGAACGATTTGGAGAAAATTTCGTTCCGATCGGATACCTCAATAGGTCGTGATAGGAGTGAGCTGGTAAAAGTGTCATGACAAACGTCATAAATGGACTTATTCAGCGTATGGACAATGGGGGCGTCGCATACCTGATATAATTTTAAAGACTATATAAAACAAAAGCCTTTTAAACGTATTATAAAGAGTGTATAAAGTTATGCACCCTTTATAATGCCTCTATAAGCAAAAACCTTGTCGACGTTGTATAGAGCTTGTATAAGCTAAACGCGCTTGGATGTTGTTTAGAGCTTTTATAGAGGTGGAATAGTATCAAAAAGTCATTTTGACATAAAAAATCTGTCACATTTTATTTTAAATGAAATCAAAAATAAATTGAATAGATTGTATCGACATTTATATTTTCAATTTTCAAGATTCTACAAGTGTCCTCGATAAAAAATATGTGCAGAAAAGAGATATTTCAAATTGTTTTAAAAATTCGTTTTATTTTGTATAAAACTACCGTTTCTTAGGAGTCCCAAATCATTCTTTTTCTTTTTTTTAAATTTTCAATTTTTTAATTCTTTTTCCTATTTGTATTTGAATTTGCATTTCGCACAAGCTGCTTAGTTTTTTTTATCTTTTCGGACAGATAAATGTAATAGATTTCTCCTTTTCAGTACCTCTTTTGACGCAAGCCCTGTATAACTAGTATGCATGGAAAAATGGTTTATAAATAAGAATCTTTGGAAGGGTGTATAAAGGCTGTATAAATATTTATACACTGCATAACTATACAGGAGTTTAGGCGTGTTTAGCAAATTCTAATAAATAAGGCTGCAAGTCTTTAGATATCGCAAGCTCAGAATAATAATGTCACACTTAAAAATGTGTTTTTGTTAAGCCCATATGACACTTCATTGTTTCTTTCATTTTTTCCTCATTTTTTATCGCATTAAATCATGTTGAAAAGCCAGCTGCATATAAAAGAGACAAAAAGTGTATTTCGAAAGGGGTAGCAATTGTTTGCAAAGCAACCACAAATGTTGAAATGTCAAAAAAAAACAAAGAAGCTGAAATTGCAATTTGAGTTTGAATGCATTTGCAATTTATTTCTTTTACAAGTCACTTCTATCGGAAATTTTCGTTCTTATTTTTCGTACGGCCTTAGTTTCATTTTAAAAGCTGTTTTCTCCATGCCAATCTCTTTAAAATCATCTCAATTTTTTCTTCTTAACTTATTTACGGTTTAATGACCATGGAAAAACATGAATTTGTAAGACAGTATTTCCATCTCATTACGTTATGTAAATGTTTATATTTTTGTACTCGTCCTCAGGTTAAAGATTTAATACATTATTCATTACAAATCTATAATTCTGTTTCTCACTTATTTCTGCCAACGAGCTTGGTACAGGGTGTTTTTGACCTTGATTAAGTCTTCAAAAATGTCTCTAAGAATTTACGTAGTTTCAATCCCTCTAAATTCATTAACTGAACTTGTTCCCTGTCCACACTTGCTTAATAAACACACGAACCTTGCATCTATCTGCTCTGCATTTGATATCATCGTACACTTCCGTCGCATGTCAATAAAAATAACCAGTTGAGTAGAAACCAATAGACACGGACTTGAATTATAGAAATATTCTCTTTCAATACTAACCACTAAGCGTATATAGAAATAAATAAACATCACTAATCACTTTTATTTGGCCATTAATGGAACAAAATCCAAAGGTTTTTCCAAATGACTTACAAAACGCTTCTATTTAAATAAGTTTTCAAATTATAGAGATAGATAGATAGAGGCACGAATTATCAAGGGTTCATTTAACTTTCGCGAGCTTCCTTAAATTTGTTCAGGAAGCCAGAGCCTTGATTTGTAAAAGCATTTCGCGACACTGTGGCGTATCCGTACATTTTATTCAATACTAGTCCTGGAGTAGAATCCTCTACGGTGTTAATTGACAGTCGCTTTAATAATAGTCAAAAGCGGCAGTAAAAATGTTCTTATTCTAAATAGCTTAAGGCACCAAGTGACAAAGAACAGAAACAGGAACAGAAACAGAATCCCATACATTTGCAACAGAAACAGAATTAGAAACAGAACATAATTTTTTCAGCAACAGAATTTAGCGACAGAAAAATGGCTGTTTGACGACAGAACGTAAAAAAGTCTACATTGAATGTTTCTGTTACTGCCAGCAACAGAAATGCCATTTATAGTGGGGGAGGGGTATTTTTTGTTTGCATTTTTCTGCATCTGGCATCTGGCTGTTTGTTTCGCATCGTACTATTTTATATTGTGATGACCAAACGAAAAATGGAAAAAAAGTTCTTAGTAGACGAAGAGGAGAGTATAATAGATTTCGCGAGAAATCACCAAATAATGTATAATGACCGTCACCCAATATTTTGCGACGGCGACATGTTTTTATGTTTTGTGTAGCTGAGCGAGCAACGTTAACAGAACCAGAATTTACTACAGAACGAAAAAACTTTCTGCTCTGTTTGTTTCTGTTCCTGTTTCTGTTCTTTGTCACTTGGTGCTTTTGTTACAAAATAGATACTCAAATTTGATTTAATTTCGTCGTTTCAAAACATAATTTTGTTATCAGTTATCATTTGCACAGAAAGTTTGGGATTGCCTTGATATATTGTTGATATTTATTTTATATAGGCATAGAAACCTCAAACCATGAAACATTTTTCGGTTGATTTCGTTCCCAAAGATTGTATCACAATTTGGCATAGTTTTGAGTGCATTTTTTCTTTTGAGCAGCCGCGTAACGCCAATTTTTTTTTCGTAACTGCCACCTCCGAGAAGGTTTACGATTACATCCAGTTGAATAATTGGTGGGATATGCGTGAATCTGAAATCGAAATCCGTCTGACAAATCGAGCAACCGGAAGGCATTTAGAAATGCTTCGTTTGATAAACGGAAGTTTCTCAAATAACTAAATAAAAATATATACTAACACTTACACTGCATTTGGAAGCTTAAAAATATTTAAAAATAGACAAAATGTTGTATAAAACTCAAAACACCTTATAAAAATTTTATTTATATAAAAATTACACCTAAATAAGTGGCACAAAAGAGCGCGCTCGGAAAAAAGCCACAACCACAATGATTATTAGGTACAGCAAAAAATGTGATCGTGACTAAATATCACAAATCACCTTACAGAACTCAAACCCTAAAAAGAAATCATTTCGATAACCAAAAAAAATAAATTTATTTGAACATTTTTGTCTGAAAATAAAGGAACTTAATGTTATAGTAAAAAAACAAACAAAAGGTACGACTCCCATTCTTCCCCGACGGACAGCAACACTTTGCCACCCGAGTATAAAGAAAAATTAATAATCGGCGTTTTTCTTTTTTAGTTCAGAGCTGAGAACTGAACTGAGCTCGAGCATTATGAGCGTGCTCAGATTGTTCTAAGGTATTTATGAAACACACTTGAGCACATAGTTGTCATAAATGCATGAATTGAATATTTATAAATTGGTTAATTTTCAGTTCCAGAACAACAAGGTTCGTCCGCAATTCCAACTAGTTTGCTTATCCTGTTTCTTTTTTTTTTCTGTCAAATGTGACTGGAAATGTGTAGGTAATCAGCTTTTTACTCAGCCTGCTCAGCCAATTTATTCTGATCTCATAGAGCGCGCTCTGATCATGCTATGAACGAAAAATGAAACACAAGTTCAGGTTCTGCTCCGAACTAAAAAAGAAAAATGCCTAATATCATACATTTTCACCACTGCACCAAAAACGGAGTGCAATGGACCGCGATTGGTCTAAATGTTCCAGGATTTGGAATTCCCTGTTTTCTAAACAATAAAATAAATAACTACAACTTGGCAGAATTTAAGGAGTTCCTCCTAACTGAAACACACTGTATTGAATATTAGAAACATATGTATAAAACTCGGTATAAAAACCTTACCCCATCCAGTCAGTTCAGCGCTGCGTGATATTTTAAACCGCTTGGCGCAAAATTTCAACAAAAAGTTATGCTGGTTTCCAATGGCTCAATTATTGCCTGTTCATTTGAATTTATCGCAAACATAAAAAAAAACAGCTAATGAAAACAAATCGCAGATAGCGGTTACCAAGAAATAATGTAATTGAATTTTAGAGAAAAGGAATGGTTTCTGGGGAGGACCTTGGAACGGACCATTTTTTCGTTCTTATCAACCAGGGTTCCTGTGATATTTTCACTAATTGTTATTCTTCTCAGTAATTTGTTGAATACGTTTTAAATTTGAACTATTAATACCACTGCCACTCGTATATTGTTTCAATAAATAACTCCTTTTACGCACATTAACGCAATTTAGAATAATTTATAAGAATTTCGATTTCAAACATGGGTAGAAGTCGAACAACCGAAATCCAAAATTCTTAGGACTACGGGGCGTATGTGTACTTTTTTGACATCATAAGTTCAGAGTGGTTTTGCTTAGGCACTGAAGGTCGGGACCCATGTAGAATTCATCGCATCCGTTCCGACGACTTTTTTTATTGCAATTTCACCGTGGGCTGTCTATGATACCTATGGAAAGTCTAACAAGCCTTTTATTATTATTTGGGTGTAGATATAATTTCGTGCAAATCTATGCAGAGAATTTTATTGTGAAACTTAAATAAATTCAACGCTCAAGTACGCACACCTTAAAGTCGATATTTCGTACTCGTTATCTGCTCCCCATTTGAGTGTTTAGCGGTACAAGTGGTTTGGCAAGTTTTGCAACATTCTGCTGTCGTCGATGGTAACTAAGTCAGGGGTGGATAATGCAATTAACCCCGCATTTTCAGATGATGGAATATAAATCTGTTTCCTCGGCGAAGCCAACAAAAACGACCACGATTCACTTGTTTTTTTTTTCTCTCTCTCTCCCCCATTATATTTCTAATTTTTCCCCCGAAAAACAATTCTTTCATAACTTTTGAGCAATTAAAGCATAGCAACGTGGGGAAAGTAATTCATCCATTATCTTTTCAAATCTAGCCGATATGTTCATGTTTCTCTCCGAGGCCTGCTCCTGCATGTAACAAATCCTATCGTATAAGACCACGTTTTCGCAGAGTCCCTAAACGAAAACGAAAATTGTTGAACTTTTCATACACTATATAAAAATTTACCTGCATGGTTGCCTGCACACATGTTAGTCCTTCTGCGAGTTTCGGTCCAAGCGGGTACTTTTGAATTAGCTCTGCAAATCGTCTCTCATGATGTAGTGTCCAGCAAAGTCGCTCTTTCGTCAGCTTTAATCGAAGTTCGTAGACACTGCACAGTTCGTAAAAATTAAGTTGTTGCACAACCTTCTTCGGGTTCGATTTCACGGCCATTTCGCCGTCGCTCAGAACAGCTTCAGCGACTCCGCGAAGGAACATATCAACACTGTGCACGTTGTGTTCGTTTTCGGATAGTTTTCCCCACCGTGCTGATGTCTGTTGGCACGCCAATCTCAAAAACGGCCTCTTAAACCCTTTAAACACTTTGTTATCAAGCTCAGCTATTTTCAAAGCCTTGCTGAGGGGGAAGTTCTTGAAGCTGCCTCTATCTGGCTCAGTTTCGATGTCCAATTTATGATAACAACATGGCATTATTACGAGCTTTTGGGCATTTTCGATAGCAAAGAACAACTTCATTGAATTTATTGTCAGGTCGGCACAGGCATGGAGCCCGACTATAGCCAATCTGGTGTTGTCCAGCTCTGCAGCCATTTCGGTCACATGCGCTAGAATAAAGTCCTTGGAATCCTCTGTTACAAAATGTTCCCTAAACACAACGTTTTTCCTTGACGATGGATAAATGGCCGCCTGCCGTTCCACAGATGTTCGCACCCTACTTGCATCGGATTCCAGTCCGAGGATTTTATACGCATTTGACCTGTGCACTAGCTCACTTAGATATCCCAATCCGGAGCCGAAATCGACTATAACGTCAATTTCGTCAGCGCACACACTCTGAATAAGAGTCGATAGTTTAGATATTTCATGCTGCTTTTTCGGGCTCATCTTCTTAAGCTTATACTCAATGTGCGGAATGTGAAGTTGTTCGTGATTGGGTGTTAGTTCATCAAGCTCTTGAATGAACTCATCTAAGTTGGGAATGTTTGTGTTGACCTTTCGCGTTGGAAATGAATTGAGCTCGTTGGTATTAATTGTTGAGAAATACCCTGCCCATTCGCTGGGAAATAGTTCTAGAACTCCATCCCGAATAAAACACGTATTAGATGTTTCGTAGATCCAGGCGTATTTTTGCAGAAAACGTATGCATTTTGCAAAGTATTCCTGGGAACTAGTGAAGCCACTGGCGATTGACATTCTCTGTGAATAGAAAGAGACATTTAGATTGTCGTAGGGGTATACAAGTACTGTGCTTGTCTATATTATGTACTTTGAGAAGAGCTTATAATGACCGACTAACCGAGATAGCTGGCTGTACTTTTTTTTAAATCTTTACACAACTTTGCTAGCAGAATACCCAGGAACTCTGTTTGGCGTTAAAATAGCCGCGCATAATGAAATGTCGTTGAATTGAAAAGATGTTTACAATCATTTAGAAGATATTTAAAAGCATGTCTATATTTGAGCTCTACAGAGCTCACTGCATTGTTTCAAGTTCTAATTTGAAATCTATGGAATGTCCAATGCACTTATTTATTATATAACTTATTTAGCAGACAGCACCCGCTTTTTATGCAGCTTTTAATAAAGTTCGCAGTGTGCTGTTGGTAATTTATATAAACGATATGCCAGCAGTAATAAAGTTTTGCAAAATTCTACTATATGCCGATGATACATTGATCTACGCCGAAGGATTGAACGCTGAAGAATGCAAACGCAAATTAGTATCTGATATTAATCAACTGACTGTTTGGCTGAAAATGAACAAATTAAAGTTAAACGAAGATAAAACGAAGCTTATGAAAGTAAATCTGAAAAGTGATACACTAATAGAAATAAATGGGAAACCTATCCAAAATGTAAGGAGTATCAAGTACTTGGGAATGGTCATTGACAGAGACTTGAAAATGCATGAACATGTAGATTACATATGCAAGAAAATTGGCAGGAAAGTTGGCTTCTTCAAATGCATTCGGAAAAGAATGGACTACATGACAGCTATAACGGTTAACAACACTATAGTGAAACCACATTTCGAATTTTGTTCGACCATATTGTATACTTGCTGTAATCAAGGTCAAATTGAAACTGCAAGACAAAGCAATGAGGAGTATCCTGAGATGCAACCGATTTACCCCAATAAAGTTCATGTTAGACGCCCTAATGTGGTTAAACATTAAACAAAAGTTGGCGCTCAATACACTTATGACTATTTTTAAAATAAAGCATGTTGAAGCACCGGAATATCTTACGAACGAGGTTACACGGGTGGGGAATGCTCAGCCATACCAACTACGTAATGCGGATGATTTAAGAGTGCGCCAACAAAGTTCATTAGCAGCCCAAAAAACGTTAATATACAAAGGATTTATTTTATTTAACACACTTCCAAATAATATTAAAAATGAATGCAATATTTGACTTTTTAAAAGAAAATGCATAGAATTTATAAAAAGAAATAATTAAATAACTGAAATTAGATAAATGTACAATATTATTTTATTGTAAATTATAAAGTATTTAAATACTAATAAAGAAATACTACTACTAATGCGAATGAAGACTCCTTGGACGTATTGAAAGCAAACTTCTCCAAATGATTTTCTTTCCAAATTGCGTTGGGAATCTTTGGAGGAGAATATTAAACAGCGAATTCTACGAGTCTTACAGATTAAAAAACGGATGGACACCAACGCAACGAACTCAGAGAGGATGACGTCACGCACACAAGTGGATTGGCAATTATGCAACAATACGACTTTTTTGTTATTTCCGGATGATCTACATAGATCATTAATTTTCATGGTTTACAACAACAGTTAGGTTTATAAAACCGTGGATATCAATAATCTATATAGATCATGTGGGTAAAAAATAAACGCCTAATGTACGAGTGCGGATCTTGAATCTGGGGCCGAATTACCGCATCCATGATCGATTATATTATGTGGCGGAACTTCAAATTGTTTTCCATGTAAAATCCACATAATTCAGTGACGTACTGCGCGTTCACGGATGCGGTACTTCGACTCCTGCTTTTAAGACGGCACTACCATTGGGAATATGCATACTTCTGCGGATTTTCGTCACATAGCCCAAACAACCGCCAACGAGACCAATGTCAAAGACAGTAAGACTGAAAATGATTGCAACAAGCACACAATTGAATAAAGTGTTCAGTTAATATTTATTCGGCACAGAGCAATATCTAGACTTAAGTCATTTCCTTGCTTACTTTATACAATATAATAGCACCTGCATTTTTTTTTCAAGCACTACAATTAACAAACTTATAGGCTACTTAATGTTTACTACTGACAAATACTTTTTTTGCATGCATATCCTTTCGATACAGAAAACTAGTTTAAAAGCACGTTCCGCCGGCTGCAAGGCTCGCAATGTTTCGTGTTGTTAGGATGAGAGCCGCCGAATGCCACTCTTGACAGCATCCCAGGGGGGGAATTCGAAAAACGGAATCTTTCAAGTTTAATGTAAATATATTTGTATTCAAACGTCAACATATATAATTCAATTGATACAATCTAATAAGTAATACTCTATCATATATTAGGCATTCGTTTAACGTACTACAGAACAAGTCAACACAAATAATCTAAACAATAGTCTTCCACTGCTCGTCAGCCGTACTGCCCAGCTCCTTGTTCTCAGGCCCCAAAATGCATTTGCCATAGTGCTGTGGCTTTTCCTTGAAGTACTTTTCCACTACTCCTTTCAGTTCTGTCAGCGTCACGTTCAACATGCGCTGACGGTATTTTTGGAATAGCTCCTGTGATACTCCGTAGAGGAAGAAATCAACGCCCAGGTTGCCGGGTGCAACTGGCGAGTCCAACTGCTGCAGCACGCCCAATTTCGCCTCGAATAGGGTCTGCTCTGTAATGTCTTTGTCACTGTCCTTTAGCCACTTGTACGTTTGATCAAATGCATCGAATGTTTTCGTTGAGTTGGGGTCCCGATAGCTGTAGAAACTGAATATTCCATCGGAACTTAGTTTGGCTCCAGCGCCGTATGCACCGTTTTGTTCCCTGACCACCGGCAGAAGGTATTTCGCAGAGATCAGCTTGGCCAGAATTCTCAACGCGGGATGGTCACGATGGATATAGGGAACAGTGAAAAGCGCTTTAGCGCAGTAGTTCACTGGGATATTCATAACGAAGTGTTGACACGCGGGCTGCAGCAGATTTACTTGGTTTTCTTTTTTCATGCACTCACTCTGTGGCAATTTTTTGAGGAAGCTCTCGTAGTGTTCCATCAGCTTTGGCAGATGCTCGTCGGATGTGTTAATGGCAACACGCATTGATTGTGTGTTAAACAACTTCTTGCCCAGCGCGACAAGCTTTGTCTTGATCTCTTCGGGCTGGTGGTTCTTAAGCAGTTGCTTCATCAGTTCAATGTGCTCCACTCCGCCTAGTTGTGACTTCAGTTTTGCCGAGTCTGTTACCAAGCCATTACAGCTTTGCATGGCGTAGAGGTGGCCAGAACTGGCAATACCCACGGATATTGTTGACATGTAGTTTTCGATGAGCATGTTCAACCGGTCGACGTCATCCATTTTGAAATTACACAGCAGCTCGTGAATGAGGTCGAACATACTCTCAGAGTGCTGGTCGAGAGCGTGTGTTGTCATCAACACGCCCAGGTCGTAGGTTTTGCTGTCGTAGATGTTCTCCGCAAAGTGAAGCTTAAAGTCGATTCCGGACGTCTTTGACATGACAATCTTGTCAAAGACCCTGTAGTCGTATTTCTGGGTGCCCATGTCGTCGATCACATTACAGAAAAGTGGGATGAGCATCACTTCTTCGGCGCTTAAATTGGCCGAGTCGAAGAAACACTTCAGGTATGAGATCTCATTCGTCTGCACGGTACAAATTTGCGTTGGCACATGCTGGACCTTGATCACATTTAACGGTTGCAGTTTGGGGGGAGTTTTCACATCGGCCAGCTCAAGGCATGGAAGGATGTCAACATTTGGTGGTGCTTTTTGCGACTCTTCCAACCGAAGTCCCTCTTCGTAGATCTTTTGTCGATCCTCAGGCGTCAGACTTGCTGCTTTATTTTTCAGCATAGTCTGTTCAGCTTGTTTGAAATTTTTTTCGTACGCATCATCTGGGGACATGGTCAACGTCAGCCGGTGAGTATTGTTGGCGAAGTAGTGATCCACTTTCTTCTGTAGGTACTGTGGATCTTGCTTCAGACTATCGCGGAAAGTTTGAATGAGTTTGCTGACTCTTAACGTTTCGATGATGTTGCCCTCATGGTTCCACAGGGGTGTTGAGTTGAAAAGCAGACCCAGACCAAACTGAGGGCTTTGGTGCTTTAGCGACAACTCGATGTTGTGCAGAACGCTTTCGATGTGATCTTGCTGGAAGCCATTCTGGACGATATTCTGGATTGTGGTGTCGAAAATCTCTTGGACCCGTCCAAAATCCTCCACTTTTAAGTCCTGCAGGCCGACACAGAAGAATGTGTCTTTGATTTGTGGATCATAGCCGGTTGTCTGGTTGTAGCCACCGGAAAAGTTTGGCTCAATGAGACTCTTGTAGAAGGGCGAGTTTGGTCCACGGACAAGTAGCTCCGACAAGACGTACAGAACAAATGTTTCATTGACGTCGGTAACATCCGACATGAGTAATGCGATGGATATTTGATTTTGCTTATCGAACGGAGCTCCCATGTTATCGAATCGACTTGATATGTGAGTATTTCTTGGCTTTAGCCATCGTGTTTGGTTTGGTATACGACTGTACGCATTATCGATCGCATCATATTTAGACAGATATTCCTCGTTGATGTAGCGGAGGGTTTTTTCCAATTTGAAGTTACCGTAGCAGTAGATTCGCGAGTTGCTAGGGTGGTAGTATTTTTTGTGAAAGGCCACCAAATCGTTGTGCGTTAATTTTGGAATTTCCAAAGGATTCCCACCCGACACATATCCATAGGTATGATCGGGGAGAAGGTTGTTTAGTAAGTTTTGGCCAAAGATCGATGAATTTTCCGAGAATGCCCCTTTCATCTCGTTGTAAACAACACCTTTGATTACATAGTCCGAGTTGTTGTCCTTGAGGTTCGTGTGTTCGAGGCGCCATCCTTCTTGCAGAAAATCTAAGTACTCCAAGTTGGGCCTATGAAAATAAAAAATTTAAATGATCAATTAGGTGCAATCCGTCAATTCGCACTACGGCTCATGGTTATAATTTCAATTGCAAATGGTAAAAGGAAAAAAGTGTCGTCTGCAAAAGCCGATAGGATTATTAAGTTCAATTTTGTCGAAACAATTCGTAAAAGCGCTAAGACCGAAGAGATGTATCCATATAGCAGATGGGAACATAGAACGCAGTGACTGATTATGTTATTTTTCATTTAAACTCCGAAGTGTAAGTGTGTGAAAAAGCATGATTTATTGGAAGATAGTAACAATTTCTAACTAGTATCACTGTGCAGTGAAAAATTGTTCCCATTAGGCAACTCTCCATTAAAGAAGCGACAGTCAAGGTGTTTGGATTGATAAAATAACTCGAATACTGGAAATTGCATATGTGCATCGAGCGCTCACGTAACCAATAGCAGACAAGTTACGCTTGCAAATATCTCCAATGTCTATTCTTGCTGTTGTCGTCAGACGTGTACTGTCTCTAAAGGAAGCCTCGTCCTTCTACATAGATTAACATTCGTATCTACTTCTTTAAACATACATATATATTTAAACAATACTGGCTAATACAAGTTACAAATGTAGTTCTTGTTGTGATCCTCGTTTTCATAATGTTAAGGTCCATAAGCTTGTGAAAGAGTATTCAATGTCGTCAGTAAGTTTCAAGTTGTATACTCGTAATTAAGTGTGATTAAAAAGTCGATTAATCAATTTTGATTTACAGACTTAGGAACGTAATGCCTACTACAAAGTTCACTTACACTTATCCATATACTTTTTCATACTAAATACGGGTTATCGGTCAGCTGAAATAAAAAAAAAAATAAATCGAGGTATGCAGACCTCTGAATTTTTAAAGCAAGATATATAGAACTATTTATTGTTTATTATTTGCTGTTTCGAGAAAAAAATTATGGCTGCAGTTCTGCAGTGACTCAATTCAGATAGCCGTTTAATAAACAATGTTACAAACTACGATTGGACACAGTTTGTTAAGGCATTTAAAGCAACACATTCATAATTAAAGATGCTGGTTGAACGGTGTGAATAAGAAAATCTGTATCAACGCAGGGGTCAAGGCACACACCCGTTTATAATGCTGCAAATTTGTATCACCAATCGACTCTCACGCACTGTCGCTGGTATAAAGTAGTCATAAACAACTAAGGACAGCAAGATTGCGCTTATCGATAAACCTTCGCTGACCCCGCCTGGTATAACAATAATATGCTAGTGCAGTCAAACCAAATATTAAATTTATTTTTAAGAATAAACTTTCTGAAATTGTAACCACAAATAAAGCCATTTAAATTTAAACTCACCTGAACACTGCATCCAAGTAGATACGCTGCAAATTCCTAAAATCAATTTCGTTCATCGACGAAAACGGATACATTGTGTAATCGGGGCCAGTCATTGCATTCATAAATGTCGCCACAGATCGATTTAGCATTTTGAAGAAGGGATCACGTACAGGATACTTCTGTGATCCGCATAAAACACTGTGCTCCAGAATATGTGGCAAGCCCGTCGAATCGAAGGGCGTCGTTCGAAAATTCACCGAAAATACATTGTTCGGATCGTTGCGGTCCAAATACCAGAGCTCGGTTCCGGATTTATTGTGCTTAAATGTATAGCTCATAATTCCAAACTCTGGAATGCTTTCGGCACGAACGCATTTAAAGTCCTCGTACTCTTTTCCGGGTGAATACTTTCGCTCCACCAAATTTACAATTTCCGGTCCAGAGGAAAGGTTATTGCTCTTAGCTTGTGGTCGGCCATCCTGAGCCACAACATTGGACGAGGAATATCGCAAGATGCTCGATATGCGAGGATTTTTACAACGAAACGTTGGAATATGCTGCAGAAGACGAGTTATCATGCTTGCTTCACTATACAATAAAAAGATATCACCGAAATAAAACACTTTATTAAACGAAAATAGTTTTCTTTTTAGATTTTAATTTTTATGTATACCGATTGGAGTTGCGTGTGATTATGAGAGTAGATACGTATGTACTTTTTGAATCGTTTCGTAATTTCTACAGTTCGATATATTGGATAATAAAAATATGTACAAAACACTCACCTGGCTTTCAATATATATTCTAGATTTATTAATATACCAAATATTAAATATATTCTCGCCTAAAACTAAATTCTCACATGAGAAAAGTCCTTAGAAAAAATTCCGACAACTGTCAGAAGAAATGTGCATTCGTAGGTTAGTTTGATTAAAGAATTATCGGTTTAATAACGTGGTATTCGATTGGGCTCTACAACATCATTCATTCAATCATTCAATTAAAAGAACTTTTCCCCATCTCTTTGCGAATTTCTTTTCAGAATTGCTCGCGACTTACAAATTATTAATATTATTATTATATCTAATATTATTAAGTGAATTAACTACAGTACCAATAAATAAAAATATGAGTAGGTATAGCACTAGTTACCAGTGCTATCGGCTAGTTTATTAAAAATAAGTTTTTCAAAACAATACTTCCCGGATAAAAGCACATGGGCATGGATATAAAATTATAGTGCTTATTGGAGGGTTTTCAATTGAGTTCCTACTAAGCGGGGACCATTGTAATGCATAGGATGGCGTTTGTAAATCCCAGCACCGACTAATTTGTTGATATTAAAAAGGTTTTGCTGTTAAGATGTTTGCTTATATCCGGGGAGTACTGTATTTATCAATTTTTAAAGTTGCTAATATCTTATATGCTCTTTTTACATTGGTTTCGGTTGGTGTTTTTATTACGAGAAAATTTCGAAAATTTTTATATAAAATTTAGCCAGTGAATAGAAAATATGGAAATGAGAATTCTAAACCGCTATACACATATTCAAAATATACTAATAGTGAACAATTTGTTTCAGAAACGCGCTATTGTTTCTGTTTAAACTTAAAAAAAAAATTCGTAAATATTTAAGAAAAAATAAATTTTAATTCTGCAAAAAAAATCCTCTTTTCTGCTCAATTAAATGCCGCAAAAGCAAACAGTTCCAACATTGAAAAATAAACAGGCACTAGCTTCACTTTGAATCACAGCTGATAGTTGACAATTAATTCACAAATTTGTTTATTACGCCAATCAAAGACTTTGTTGGCCGATTTTAAAACCTTTTAAACTATACCTGAAAATAGAAACAGCCTCAAGATTAGTTCCCGGTATAATATGTCTTACGAGGACGACCAAGACTACTTGGAAGGGTCAAGGAGATCGTTGCGTGATAGAAAGAAAAAGTCGCACACGGAACGAAAACTACGAAGCAAAGCTGACGAATTAAAATTTCTTGAAGACTTTGATCCTGGAAAATCGAATCGTGAAAAACGCAAACTCCGCCGCAAACCAAGTGTACAAGCATCAAAAACACCAACTGTGTACGATGAGAGGGGACGCATTCGGCAAAACCGACTAGACGTTTGCGATTGCATGGACGAAGAATGCCCTGGTTGCTGGTTCGAGTGTGACAATTGTTATTCAAACAAATGCGGAATACACTGCCGTGTGAATCGAAAGTTTTTCTATGAGTGCATCACTTTTGATGGGAAAGATGCAACCATAAAGAACAAACATTTCACCTCTAAGTAGGTGTGGGTTACACACTATGGGTCAAGAACCCATCTAACATACCTACATAAATATTTAGCACTAGAACTACCATTTAATAAAAATAAAAAATAAAATAAGTTTGTCTTACGAAAGTATTGTTTTTAACGTGTTGCAATAACTGCAATGCAGAAGGGATTATGAGAACTGGCTTATAATTGTTGACCTCGTTGCGTTGACAATCTCTTCGGAGTTCGTATGCTGACTACACGAACCGGAACGGTTAGATGCAAATATGTATTTGAATAAGTACGGCTTCATTTTCAGAAGTCATTAAGACATCATCATTGTTAATATCCCGCCTATCAGTTGCATACGTCGTAATTGATATTTTTGACCCTCCATAACTCACAATCTTCTGCGACAGACTTTTTAGTCATTAAAGGCGACACCCGCATCAAGCATTTCACGCATGTGTCTACCTTAAATTCAAAACTGCGACTTTTAATCAGAAGGTTCATCAAATAGTACGTTAATTGACTAGCTCGTTCGGACTACAAATTGCTGATCAAGCTAATTCTAGCAGGCACCAAGCTAGTTCACCCAAAGGAAGTGTTTACTAAGAATTAATTATTTGTATCGGTGTCCAACAATAGATGGTGCACAAATCGATAGAATGATGGATTCAATTTTTAGCGGCAAAACAGCTGTCACTATGTATATTTTGATTTTTCGCACGATTTGCGTCGTTTGTTTGTGATTGTTTTGTTTTTATGTAAATAATATCGAATACTTACCCTGCATAGATAAAAAAATACATTGAGAATACAAAATGAATAATAATGACATAAATGAAGTACCGGAAGCCACAGATGAAGAATCAAAATCAATCAAAGCCATTGTCAAGGGCACTGTTCATCAAATTTGCTCTGGACAGGTAACAAAAATATCATCTACTGAAACATAAATTCATAGGCTATGTAGGTAGTTCTCAGCTTAGCTGTGGCTGTCAAGGAGCTCGTGGAAAACTCTATAGATGCTGGAGCAACTCTTGTTGAGATCAAATTGCACAATCAAGGACTTGACTCTCTTGAAGTATCCGACAATGGACACGGTGTAAAGGAATGCAACATCGAAGCTATGAGTATGGATGAGACAGTAAAATGGTTTATAGTTGGCTACATTTCAATCTTTTAATTGCAGCTGCAAAGTATCACACATCGAAATTACGAGAATTTGTGGACTTACAAGGTGTCGAAACCTTTGGTTTTCGCGGTGAGGCTCTCAGTTCCTTGTGCGCTCTTTCAGATATGACTATCGTAACAAGGCACAGTTCGACAAACGTTGGTGAGTACGATTACATGGATACTATGTAGAGAGCTGGCGAATCCCTGCCGTGCTCGTCTGTTTGAATTATCTTTTCGTTTTCCGACGCCGCAGTGTCCAGGTGGCTAAAAATTGCATCAATGTTTATCTATGTTGCAGTAAGCGAATCAGTTATTCACGAATCTCCTGCTAAATTCTCCCAATTACAACTAAAAATAGAGTTCTCATGTTTTTTTTGCAGGTACTCGAATCGAACTCGACCATGATGGTAGAATAAAGACGAAAACTCCTTCTGCCAGACAAGTGGGTACCACAGTAGCCTTGAGCAATTTGTTTTCAACACTACCCGTACGAAAGCGCGAATTCACTCGAAACATAAAGAAGGAGTTCTCCAAAATGTGTCAGATCTTGCAGGGCTACTGCCTTGTGTCCAAAGGAGTTCGTATCATTTGCTCGAATTTTAATGCGAAAGGCTCAAAATCAGTCATCTTAGCTACGCATGGATCACAAAACTACCTCGACAATATTCAAGCTGTATTCGGTGCGAGACAAGTGTCGGATTTAGTAAAATTAAAGTCACCATTCGAAGAGCAGCTTACAGCTGAGAGTCTCGCCGATCTCAACGAAACTGATTCCACCTTTCAAATAACCGATGAAGACATTGAACAGATAAATGCCGGTCAGTTCCATTTAGAAGGTTGGATATCGAGCTGCGAGCACGGAAAGGGACGAGGCACTAAGGATAGACAGTACTTTTTTGTTAATTCCAGACCGTGTGAGCCGAAGAATGTGAGACTCCTTTGCAATTAGCATGCGCTTGGAATTAAATAAATCTGATTCTTACTCTTAGGTCGCCAAAGTGGTCAACCAAATCTATCATCGCTACAATCTTCATCAGAATCCATTTGTCTTTCTCAATGTTTCAACAGACAGGTCACAGGTCGATGTGAATTTGACGCCAGACAAACGACAGTTGCTGATAAACAATGAAAAAATTCTCCTGCTGGCTGTAAAGAAGTCTCTACTCAGTACATTTGGGAGTATACCGTCCACATACAGAGTTCAGAACACGACGCTGGATAGCATGTTCCGATGTCAGTCTAACAGCAGTGCTAAAGAAGTCGACAGCGATGATGAAGTTAAGGTTCCAGCCAATGCGCCAAAATTTCTGGAGGTTCTGTCACAGTGGAAGGCAACTGGTGATACTGTAGGACCTTTGAAGAATAACCACAAGGGAACGAAACGAAAACCTGTGGATGAGATATCAGTGCGAACCGCAAAAATGACTAAAATTCAAAATGACCTGTCAGTATTGGACAAGTGTTCTGATGAGCAGCAGGAAAGCAACATCACCGTGGGTAGTTACAAGTCGGAGTCGGACTCTGATAGGGAATGTGATGTAAGCGTTTTAGACGCAAATAAATTGCATGCGGAATCGAAAGGTAAGTCGAATTTGAGCTGAAAGCCAGGCATATGGCATATATACAGCCTCAGTCGTCAAACTGCACGTAAGCAAATAATCTTCGTTCCATTTTAGAATTCGATAAGCTATTGCAAAGCAACAAGAGCATCACTGAGCAAGAGGAAATCGTTGAACAAATTGATTGCAAAACAATAACAGTGCCAAAAGTAACTCTGTTTGAATTCAAACCATCGTCTGATCCAAAGTACAAAGAAGATAACAAAGAAGACAGTCTTATAGCTTACAAAACATCAGTAGTCCCTATAGAAGACAGAGAACAGAGCACTGCCCTTGAATGCGGAGATGAAGAAAGTTCCTGTGAAGAAGAGTTCGATGACAGAGCTAAACAAGTAGTCCACACTGAAGAGGTTATTCCGATGAAGAAAATTGTCCTGGACACCAGCGACGATGACTGTCAGGCTGTCGGTGCTTCCTCTTACGAAATTAGAACCTCCGTCGACGAAATTCGAGCGGCCGCACGCCTGGAAGAAGAGTTCGATTTAAAATGCATGCAGAAACGGCTGGATCGTTTGAAATTCAAGAGCCGAATAGATCCTAGTCAGAATAAATCTGCCGAAGAGGAGCTGGCCCTTGAAATCTCCAGGGAAATGTTCGCTAAAATGGAAATCATAGGCCAATTCAATCTCGGCTTTATTATCGTTCGTCTTGGTTCGGATTTGCTAATTGTAGATCAGCATGCGACAGATGAGAAGTACAACTTCGAGCAACTCCAAAACACGGTTGTACTACAATACCAACCGCTTGCCATCCCCCAACGATTAGAAATGACCGCCGACAGCGAGATGGTCCTCATGGATAATTTGGAGGTGTTTGAAAAAAATGGTTTCAAGTTCCTAATCGACGAGAATGGTAAGTTGCTTACTCTTTACTGCTAAAGCTATATTTAACTTTGGGAACTTAGGGCCTCCTACAAAGAGGGTGAAACTGCTTGGCAAACCTTTCAGTAAAAACTGGGAATTCGGGAAAGATGACATTGATGAGTTGATTTTCATGCTGAAGGATGCACCGAAGGGCTCTCTTTGCCGACCGTCTCGAATTAGGTCTATGTTCGCGTCCAGGGCGTGCAGGAAGTCAGTGATGATAGGGACGGCCCTAAACGAACCAACCATGCGTTCGTTAATCAACCATATGGGTGAAATCGATCAGCCATGGGTAAGGATAGCAAATAAAAAAATCGAGTTTCCAGTTGAAATTTGTTTGTTGGTAGAATTGTCCACATGGCAGGCCGACCATGCGTCATTTGGTTAACACCGATATGCTGTTGGAGGCAGACGATGATAACGAGAGTGATAAGAGCAATGAACAGGCAGAGTTTGAGGAAGAGGCAAACACTAACGAAGCGATTTAAAAGAGGTGTAACTTATTTCTCGTATTTTACAAAAAATGAAAAAGAAAATAATAAATTTTAAACACTTATCGTTCTAAATATATTAAATCCACTATGCGCAGTCGATAAGACGACTCCAGGCAGCTGGGGGTGCCAGTGCAGTTCCTTAATCTCCTTCTGTCCCTGATGAATGAACAACAATTGAGGCGGAAGTTTGTTGATTTCTTCATCGTTATTGGACTGCTCGGTTTCTTGGTCCTGATCTTTCTCCACTGCCAGATCCCAGAGTGCAATTTGGTCGTCGTCTCCCCCTGATGCGAGAACTGTAGCGTCTTTAGGATTCCATTCGATAGTAGTGATATGATCGGTGTGGTGTTTGAATGTTGCAATTGGTTTCTTGGTTTGGAATTGTCTCAAATCCCATATGTGCAAAAATCCGTCGTCGCCGCCACTCGCAATGAAGGGTTCTGTGCGATTCCAAGATATTACATTTATGTCGCTTTCATGTGCGCCTTCACATGTCAGCATGCAGGCTTTCTGTGGTGCTGCTCTGCAATCCCAGATTCGAATACTCTTGTCAACAGAGCACGACGCAAGCACACTTTTTTCATTTGGGCTCCACTGCAGGTCTTCAACCGAATCAACGTGACCAACCAGTGGTCGTTGATCTACTTTCCAAGTTCCGCCTTCCAACGGCGACCAAATGTGGATATCCCGCCTGTGAATGCAATTAACATGTTACAAAAACCTATTTGAAATGATACAACTCACGACTTTACTTGCAATCCCCTGTCGCCAAGACACCTTGAGCTAAAGGACTCCAATCGATTGCAAATCCTTCCTGTTGATGACCACTGAACGTAAATACCGGCTTGACCGATTCATGGTCCTGCTCGTACTGTTTTAGGATCTGAGGATCTTCAACAGATTGCAGTTCTCTGGTTAAGTTCCAGATGTTGACGCGACCCAGTTCACTCCATGAAGCAGCAAACACCGAGTTTCCGAGTTTACTAGCTCGCACACGATTAACACAACCTTGGTGTTTAATGAGAGCACAAGTCATTTGGGGCTTTTTCGCCGCCTCATTGTCAACGTCTTCATCCTCGGAATCATCTAGTTCCTCGTCCTCCTTTTCATCTTCATCGTCGTCTTGCTCTTGCGTTTTGTGAAGGTTGCTCATCTTCATGACAATGAGATTATTCACATGAGTACGGGATGCTTGAGTGCCGGCCACCATGTATGCGGTTAGAGGAAATTTGTCTCGAGATTCGCCCAGCTCATCTGGAATGATATCGAAACTTAGGCATGGTGCACCTGTAGACGCCTGATGCAGCATGACGTAGGCCGATTCATCGCAAACTAGTTCTTCTCCTTCTTCTAGCGTTTTGCCCGGCAGATATACTTCTTTTGGTTTCTTCGATGCTTCTTCGCCATCACTTGCTTCCCCGTCCATGTCTTCATCGCCATCGTCTGGCTCAACAATATCCATTTCCAATTCGGTATCCATGTTTTATTGTTATATCAAAGTAAACTACCGACAAAAATCAGAAAAAAAAAAATATTTTTTCAATACAAGTTTCTGACAGTTGATATTTCGAAACACGTGTTCAGAAATATTGTTTAGAAAGTTCATCAAGGAGTGCGTTTGGGGGTAGGTATATTTTTTGTTAGGCGAAGGCTGCGTCCAATAAATCTTGTCGCAAATAAACCAAGAAAATTACGGGTTTTTATAGCTCATGGTTTAAAAAAATTCTATTGTTTTTTTCAAAAAAACCCCTAAAGGATTTGTAAACATTTGTAAATTTTGATTTGTATCACTTGAGTGAGTTCGATCTTACCAAAATACCTTAAACACTTGTTTTACGCGATTAAGGCAAAAACGACAGCAAGAGGTGTGGCTGCCATTGGCACATTGTGTAGGGTGTAGCGTGTATGTTCTCAGGTAATAGAGTTACCAAGTAGCGCACGAATTAAATTGTAAAGAAGGATCCGAATAGTCACAATATGAACGATCTATACATTCACGGAATCAGTGGATTTATTATACGAAACAGAAACGAACTCCGTCACATATTGTTCATTTACGGATAACGCGATTCGACCGACTTTCCACACAATAACCAGTAAATAAATTTTTTTAAATAAGCAAAACCGTGGCAATTACAACTAGCTTTACATGCAAACAACCGAATCCAATAAGACTCCTACTGGTGGGTAATTTTCTTAAAAATTCTTGTCTGCTTAACTAGGTACTTCTATCTACTCAAAGTTATATACACACGTCAAGTTGGAGTGGGTGGTTCGCTTCGCTTGCGGCAAGGACTTAACACTTTCAATATATCACTTTGGGTTTCATTTGATACCAATTTATTTTCTTAAAAACCGCTTCTGGCGTGTGTATGAGACACTCACAGTTTCTCAGTTTATATTTTGAAAGAAAGATTTGAACAAACGAATTGCAAAGTATGTTCGATTAAATACAGAAATTAAAGTTAGACATAGAGTGCCAAAATTTACTCCATAGGAGTAAACAAGTCGTTTATTGAGAAAAGCTTTAAGATCGTATCTTCTTTACAACGGTCGTCGGTATTTATCCCTATTTAACAGAAAACAGCGAAAGAACATTATTAAATTAATAAACATTTAAAAAACATCTTTAAAACTATTTTTTGTGTAAAATTATTATTTAATCCTCTAGTCCGAGAAACTCTCTCTCGAGAGCCGCTCCCATCATGTTCCAGTCGCCGTCGTCTTCAGTGTCTTGTTTCTCAGAACCGTCATTCGAATCGGAGCCTAGCTCCAAGTCGGATGGCAAATGTCCACCTAATGGGAGTTCAGTAAATATTTGTTCTTAATACAGCATACTTCCCACTTACCTCTCCGAAATTTTGTGCTGGGCATTTCATCATCATCGTCTGCCGAAGTTCGTTCTTCTTTTTCCGAATTAGCTGCGTTCGTGATAAGGCTTTGTTTTTCTCTCGAGAAGAATTCGCGCTGTCGTTCCTCTTCCTTTTCTTGTCGTTTTCGCTTGCGGAGTGTCTTATCAACAGGGGGATTCTCTAAAGAATTAGTTATTCAAGATGATAGTATACCAGTGCTTGTGCGAGGAAAGTTTAACTACCTACCTATATTTACATGTTCGTCGTCGCTGGAAGAATCCGATTCGAAAAACTGATCGAACTCCTTGTTCATGTCGGCCAGATCGGCATTGGAAAAGCTCAGCAGTGGATTAATAGTGTCGATAAATTTTTCGGGTTCCTCTTCTTGCATATTTGACGTTGAGGAAATCTCTGACTTTTCACTATAATTTACAACATGCTCAGGACTGTGACAGTGCGCCGGCGGTTGTCGCTGTTTGTTCTTTGTTTTCTTGTCCAAGGGAAAGAGTCTTTCGTCGACAATTTCCCATCGTTCGGCACATGACCAGAGCCAGTTCGCGTTAACAACTTTAATTTTTGGATTCTTTTTCGCTGCGTTAACTTTAAATGTTCCCGATGTGACGGCAACCAGGTGTGTTGTCGCTTCGTTGATGTTCTGACTGACGTTGGCCCCCAAACTTTTTGCTATAAAGTAGGCTCGACTCTGTTCCAGCTTCATGTTTGTCGGAACCAAGCCAGAGAATACCAAACTTTTGCTGCGTAGGACTTCGGAACGTATTTTCGGGACGATAATTTTCAAATCGGGGATTTCCTTTGTTTCGTCGTAGATTTCATAGAACCGCCTGTGGATATTTTTTAGTATAACCTCCAGGTAAAGCAAATAGTCGTCGGGATCTTCTATTTCAATTTGTTTATTTGCATTATCAGCGGCCACTTTGATTTTCGGCAAATCGTCAGGCGACTTTGTGTTCTCGTCAGAACTATTGCTTGTGACGTCGATTTCTTCCTTTTCGTCTTTACTGGCACTGTCGGTATCATCTTTTGATTCAGCTTCTGCTTCCTCGTCTTTTTCAGGCACACATGTTATTGTGGTTGTTTCTATTTCGGCAGCTATCGTTGTGTTAGTACTTGTGTCAGTTGGAGTAGTGGTTTCTTCAGTTTCAGTTTCCGGCGCGTCCTTTGCCTTTGCTTCATCGTCTGTTTTTTTGTCAGTGCTTTCGTCGTCTGTTGTCAAGTTTTTCAAATCTAGATGAAACCAAAATTATTTAAGTGAACTTTTAAAGCGCTTATGCTTTATGAATGGTTAATTTCGTAGAAAAAGGGATTATCAATGACGAACTAAAAACGGCGATATCTACTACGGAAACTACACAAGGGGAACGCTGTAGCAGCGAGTTACTATATGCAGCTTCACCTTATTGGGAGTGCAGCAAACGTTTTTATGCCCTTAATATGAAGTCGGATAGATCTAGATCCACGAAATCTTTACACTAGTACTAGGGATTTTCATTCACTACACAATAGACTCCCTTTAAGGCGAACTGAGTACAGTAACAATGAAAACTATTACATATTAAAACCATTGACATGTCAAGCAGACACATGGATTCAATTCGTTTCAAACTCACCTTTGAAATCAACTCCCTCTCCGTCCAATTCATGTTTCGAGAGCCCCGGAGGTGCATTGATATCGCCCGTATGCTGGAAAAAATGATACGGCTTCACCTGAATGAGATTGGAAGCCATATTCCATACATCCTCTCTATCGTCGATAATGCACACCATAGAGTCTCCACATGGGAACAAGGCCCTGAAACAAAAATACATTTTTAACGATTATCAACGAACAAGTGTGCAACGGCCAATTACTTTAAATTATCGGTTTTGCTCGTTGCATTGAAGCACTCATCACGCGAGAGTATTCTATGAGAGAAGAACTTGCCATCGGGATCCAATAGCTGCGCAATCATATGAGCATAGTTTCGTGCTCCGAAAGTACAAATATGCAGCTCATATGATCCAGACATTCGTTCTAAAAACGATCCCGTTCCAGGACGCAGTCTTGTATGATACCACGGTGAATGGGGTCCGTAGAGTTGAAAGTGGTAAATGCCCTTAATGTTATTTGGGACGTTATCATTTGTCGTATGTATAACAGTTTGATCCAAGTCCACCAGTAAAACCAATTTCCTATCTTGCAACAAACGTTTTGTATCAGCTTGGCCAAGTATCTGAGCAAGTTTTTGTGTCACTTTTAAATCGGGTACCGAATGAACCATCGGTACTGATGCTTCCGAAGTGTTACCCTAAAAAAGAAATAGGATTGCAAAATTTGAATTGTACAAACTGTTTTGCAAGTGGTTGACCGGTCATATATTATATTTATACATACATTTTCATTTTGGCGCAAATCGGCACCACAATCAGCACACATATCCTTGATAACGGTCGTGTGTACACATGACGACAGCGATAATAATGCGGATCTAGAGATTGATTTGAAAAGTATGAAATCCTTGTTAGAAAGCTTTGAATAGTACGCAAATTATTTTCTAATCGGCAAATTAATTAGTATTTCCGCAAAATTTTGCTTGTTTGTAAACGTACCCTTTCTCGACAACAGCGCCATCTTCGTATAGACGCTTTTTGACAACACCGACTTTGGTGGCTTTAAGTTTCTTTGCCTCTTTATCTTCACCATCGCAAACCTCATAAATTAATATAACTTGTGAATTATTAACTGGAAAGCCTTCTCGCACCCTCCATTTGATAATTTTTATTTTACAATCGTCTGGAGCGCAAATTACAATGTTTTGATCGGCCATCACTTATCTTTCAATTTTTGACACTGAAACTTGAGTTCCACAAACAGCCATTTTTTTGCGAAAGTGGCACTTGCATTCTTGATAGATTTGGGGATGTGTTCGGAGACTTTGCCTTTCCGAGGCTATGCAAACAATAATTAGGTTCCTAAAATATATATGAAGTACATGAAAAGAAAAAAAGAAAAATATAAATAGATTTGTTCAAATATTTTTTTCACAATAGGTTTAAATATGTTTTTATTTCAATGGGCTGAAAGCCGTTGCCACCAAAATAAATTTAAAAGAAGTGTTAGTAAAAAACAAAAAAAAGGTAGTTAGCTACAAACATTGTTACAATTTTCAGATTAATATCTGAAATGCCAAACGAAAACGACATGAATCATTTTTATGACTTTGTTTACATTGAAAACCTGTCAGAATCTCATACCTTTCATACCTTGCGAATTTTGTATTTCGTTTGTACATTTCTTGATGACAGTCCTTTGCACTGGTTACGTATATTACTTTCACTTTTCCAGATTCTTCTCTTTCCTAGACTGGTTAAGTTAGATCAAAATCAGAACAAGGACATGTAGATATAACAAAAGAGCATGGGCTCAAGCAGTGTTTTGTTTAATAATTGGTAAATTGCGCATATCTATCTAGCTATGTATCGGATTAATTCGAATTTGGTCACAGATGAAATGGGAACGCAGTGTACCTATCACTGTTTCAATTTTTGGGCCGTACTGTACTTCTCTTACGATCCACACACATGAATATTGTCAAAAATTGACGTTGATTTGTTGTATGACGACCACCTTGGTAAAAAAGTACAAATTGAAAATTCATAAACAAAAATAGCATAAAATGTCTGAAGATATCCCAATCGTAATTCAGGAAAAGGAGAATCCAGCGATTGAAACTCCTAATCTCAAGAGACATGCTGACGACGACCAATCTAGTAGTGAGGACGAATGGATTGGTCCGATGCCATCTGAATCGGCAAAACCAAAAAAGAAAAAAAGTAAACGTTTTGTTTTAAAAGAAACCCGTGTCTGAAAATACGTCGTATATTATTCTAGTTCTTCCCTATGAGAAAATCTATTTGGAAAACCTTCCCAATGCCGAGAGTTACGAGAAAAGTTACATGCATCGCGATGTAATTACGCATCTTGTATCGACAAAGACTGACTTCATTATAACTGGAAGCTTAGATGGTCATATTAAATTCTGGAAGAAAATGGAAGAAGGAATCGAATTTGTTAAGCATTTCCGCAGTCATTTGCGTAAGCATCTCAATTGGGGTGTGCAAAATTTCGTCGATTAATAGACTTTCCCTTTTGCAGTTCCCATCATTTCTTTAGCAACAAACAGCAATGGCACACTTCTGTCTTCGGCATCCTCTGATAAGTGCGTTAAAGTTTTTGATGTTATAAACTTCGATATGATTAGCATCATCAAGTTGGACTATACGCCATTCTGCACCGAATGGATACATTCACCAGGGGATGCAATCAGTAGCCTAGCAGTGTAAGTCACTTAAGACAAAGCAGCTGTGTAAAATACTCATTTAATATTCTTTTGCAGCTCGGATAAGGAGTCGAACAAAATTTACATTTATGATGGTCACGGGAACGGAGAGGCGTTACATGTGCTGGATAAGATGCATTCGGCGCCGGTCAATGCTATTTGCTATAACACTGCGTATGAAACTGTTATTTCAATTGACAAAAACGGCATTCTAGAGTATTGGATGAACTCAAAGTATGACTACAAGTTTCCCTCGAAAATTGTGGCATTCGACTCTAAATTGGATACAGGTAATTAGAGGTTTGTCATTGCAACAGAACTGTTGGGCCCATTTGAGCTGGGGCGACCGTCTACTCTACTAATCCATACACTTACCTATGTAAATCCTCCTGTAAATCATCTCCGATCAGTATTTTTGATTCAGTAGCGAAAAAAATGCATCTCAGTCCACAATGTTTAGCTACTCCTTTTAAAATTTGTGGTTAAGTCAGAAACTCCCCCCGACATATTTAGTTCTTCAAGAAGCTCGATAAAGACGCCTTTGATTTGCTAAACAGGGCAAGAAAAATACCGATCTTAGTTGATTATTCAACACAATAGTTGCGAGCCGATGTAACGCTACCTACAGATATTTCCATTTCTTCTTTATCATAGGACTTTACGAGTTTGCCAAAAGTAAGACGTTAGTTACCGGGTTGGCCGCTTCGAAAGACGGACGTCGATTCGCTGCTATCTCTACTGACCGAAAGGTAGGCAAAAACATTTTAAAGTCTTTCTCCTCCATGTGTTAAGTTTCATTCTTACCAAATTCAGGTCAGAGTGTTTCAATTCAATACCGGCAAACTCATCCGAGTTTTCGATGAAGCTCTTGCACGTTTCCAGGAGATTCAGAAAACCTCGAATGCTCTTCCAAATATGGAGTTTGGACGAAGGTGCTTTTCCCCGACCTCAAGCAAAGCCAACCGTTTTTAAATTAAAATTTTGAATTCAATTTCAGAATGGCTGCAGAACGTGACTTGGAAAAATCGGACCACTTCACGAATAGTAACATCATATTTGACTATAGCGGTCATTTTATTATGTACCCAACAATGCTGGGAATCAAATTGGTAAACATTGAAACGAATCGCTGTATTACGATCATGGGAAAAACGGACAACATTAGGCCGCTCAATATTGCACTCTTCCAGGTGGGTTTCAGCACCTAATTTGTCATTTATCATTTATTTTTATATCTTCTATAAGGGCAAAGCTAGAAAAACCAAGGCAGCCATCACAATAGAGCAGGAAGCCAGCGATAACCCAACTCTTCAATCGCTAACCAATGATCCCACCCTATTTTGCACAGCATACAAGTGAGTGATCCGCAGGTATGATTTTCATCACTAATGTTAGCTAATTTTTAGGAAGCCCCGCTTCTATTTGTACAGTAGACGACTTCCATCGGACCTTCAAGACGTCGACCGAGACATATTCAACGAGAAACCGTCCAAGGAGGACATCATTGCAGTACCCGAGGGACAAGGTAGTTTCATAATTTGCTTGTTCTTTGCTAGTTATGCACTAACTAAACTTTAATTTTTTTTAAATTCACGCCTATCAGAAGAAGGTTACTGGGTTTCTATTGTATTTCAAAATTGTTCTCTGTAGATGATGACGCCGGAAGGTTCATCATCATCAGCTGTCATTTGCTTAGGTTTAAAGTTTATTTTTGTTACCATCCCAATAGGCACTCAACGCGTCTACGAGAATGTCATTCTCCACACGACTCTGGGTGACATTCATATAAAACTTTTCCACAAGGAATGCCCCAAGTCAGTTGAAAATTTCTGCGTTCACAGTAAAAATTGGTAAGGCCTTTTCAAAGTCCACATTATGGCGAACCATTGAATGTCGGGTTTCGTGTTTTAGCTACTATAATGGACACATTTTCCATCGAGTCATCAAAGGGTTTATGGTCCAGACGGGAGATCCGACAGGTACGGGAACTGGTGGCCAGTCGATATGGGGCCATGATTTCAAGGACGAATTCGTGTCAAGTTTAAAACACGACAGACCGTACACAGTGAGCATGGCTAATGCTGGACCCAATTCTAATGGCAGTCAGTTTTTCATAACAGTTTTGCCGACTGTAAGTAGCCAATTAATGAATTTTGCGTTTCCCCAATTATTTATGTGAACAAATTTCAGCCCTGGTTGGACAATAAGCACACGGTGTTTGGAAGAGTATTTAGAGGAATGGAGGTTGTTCAAAATATCTGTAATTCGAAGACGAATCCCAAAACCGATAAGCCTTATGATGACATCAAAATAATTTCAGTTTATTTAAGCAATTAGAAATCACTATTAATACTGTTTTGTCTGTAGGAAAATAAATGTGTTTGAAGAGCTGTTCGTATGTATGGAAAATGTTCTTATTTTTAAGCAACATAGGACAAAGTTTTCCAACAGGCCTTATGGATCGACACAAACGCACAAAAACACTCAGTGGAAGGCGCAAAAAAGAGACTTCTCATGTACAAGCTCATATTTCTGAGCATACAATTCAAGCTCGGGGCGTTTTGCTAGTTGATTGTGAGACTTCGCAGACAGTGATCTGACTGAAGGAAGTAAGGACTCTTCCGCAGTGCAACAGGCAGCAAGAAAATGGGATATTCTCTGGCGAAAACACTTTCTACTAGCGACAGACGTTATGTCGACTACCACCAATGGCAGAACAGGGGGGTCAGCACGTAACTTGATACAATCGAGTTCAGTCGATACAATCGAGCTCTGGCAGCACCTAATTTGTTTCAATCGAGGATAATCGATGATGACACCCCAGGACACGTGTCAATCTCTGCATGAATTAATTGATTAGTGTGTACAACAAAAGTAATATTTACAGGTCGTTCCACACATCATGGCGTATTATTCTGAATCAGACGTCAATAACGGATTTTGAGAAGTTTAACCATCTGGGAGTTTTGATGCTGTAAATGGCATAGAGCTTAAAAGCAGAATAAATAAATTTTGGGCCGCCATGCTTTGTATCCTGTCTCCAGTTTTAAATCAATCTCCGATATAGTGGAGTGCTTCTTATGGCGTTTTCGATTGAAGAAAAGAATTGCCCTTTCTATGAAAAGAGCAAATCTAGAAGTGCTCTTTCGATGTATTCTGTTTCATTGAAAAAAAAAGTGCACTTCCAGGTCAATTCTTGGCACGACAGAAGTGTCCGAAATATTTTTAGAGAATTGCCCTGAACTCACCAACACATACTAACAAAATATCAGATTGAAGTGTTTGTTGTGTTATTAGAAACAAATTTTTCGCTATGTGATCCGAAAATATACAATTATGCTTGCAAAAGGTAAACTTAAATTGAAATATATTGATTTGGCTGTATTTATTACTGCAGAAAACAGAAAAAAAAATTAGCAACAGAAAACCAACTCTCATATGGGTTCTACCACTATAACAAAACTGCTCCAACGAATTTCATTGAAAAGAGCAAATCTGAATTTCGGGGCAATTCTCTCGGATCTTCGATCGAAAACGCCATTACAGTGATAAGACCATCTCCGTACACCTTTATTATGTACCTACCCGGATTGCGTTAGAAGCATACTTATGATTAATTTCCAAAGTAAAGAAGGTACCCCCAAGGCCGCCAGCAAAATCTCACTTACCGAACTTGCGCAATCCCTCATCGAAAAGTTGAATCTGTCACTATGAACACAAAAATGGTATCAGATTTTTATATATATATATATATTAATATTGATGTACATAGCCCGCAATTTATTCTAAACTAAACGATTTTTTTATTACGCTAACATGATCCGCATTGCCATTGTTTTCATTGATATATTTAAGGGCGACAGACAGAGCTGAAAAATATGTAACAGCGCATAAATTTACGAATCAACAAAACTGAATTGGATTGCCTTACCATCTTTATCCTCCGGGGAGAGCAAAAGTGATAGAATTGGCAGCCTGTCGTGCTTGGAAATCTCTAAAAGTGTTTCGCATAAATCGTCCTTGTTCGGCACTGAACGCTCTCTAAATATTGTTAACAAGTCGGTAAGGGTTTCAGAGTCAAATCCAGCTCCGAGAATTTTATTCAGTTGCGATGTTTCAATGGACTAGAAAGAAAACCAATCATTAACACGCGTGTTGCAGACAAAATGGACTTGTACACCTACCTTGAAGTATTGGTACTTCTGCTCGGCAGATAGTTCCTTCCAATTGCAGTAGAATTGCGCTGTTGACGTAGGTGGCGGTGGAAGAGGTCTCTGAAATGGCAAAACGCATTTAAGCTTCTAAAATTGACCCGTATGCAACGCACTACTCTTACATCTTTTGAAACTAATGCCAGTTCTGCTTCAAGCTTTGATACTTTGGCAGGTTTGGAGCCTGTCTTCTCTGGCGAGACCGGATCACTGTCTTTCTCTACATCTATGACTGCAGCCTTTTCGGTGGTAGGCGATTTTTTCACTTCCTCATAAGAGCCGCAGTCCCCGTTGAAGAGCTTGTCGATGACCTCGTCGGAGATTTGTATGTTGGAGTTTTCGAAATTCTTGCTGTCCTTCGAACCGATAACATCAATTATTGGGACTTTTTTAAGTGGTTTCTACACAGAAAGTACATGTAAAATGAGCGGATAACAGAGTTTGACCGTTTTTACCTTTGATCTTGAATAGGACGGCTTGTTGGCCGGTAAAATTTCCACTAAATTGCTCCGTAAGGGGCTGAAATGTGGTCCTTCACTTGGCGGATTCGAGTCAGTCATGGGATAGCCCTTGGGGACAGCACCTTAAGCAGAAACATTGCACTCATTCTGGGCAAGTGATCAAACTTGACAAAATACTCACCAGTCCTTTTGAGCCTTTGATTTATTCTTTTCAAACTAGCATTGGCGTCGGCGTTCTTCGAATCAATCATCAGAACAGTTGTGCAATCCTTGAGTGCTTGTGTGTTGAATCCTAGACATTCGTTGGCCTGCATTCGACGATAGTAGGCCTTAACGGTTAAGTTATCGATGTCAATTGCACGATCACAATCGTCAATACATTCATGGTATCTGGAAAAATGCAAATGTGCAGTCTTCTGGCTGTATAGTATACTGTTGTGAACATACCTTTCCAGTTTTAGATAGCAAAGCGCTCGATTTGTGTAGAATTTTGGGTCGCCATTAAATGCGCCAATGGCTGCGGTGTATTCCATTATTGCGTTTTCGTACTGGCCAAGTTTAACTAGCTTGTTGCCGCGTTCTTTGAAAATTTCCGCTTTCATATTTCTCTTCTGTGCTTCTTCTTCGGCTTCGAAGATTTTTGTTTTACCTGCAATGAGTTTTGTTTATTAAACGCAATAATTTGCAAATTTTTGTTGAACATACCGGGGGCGCCATTTGTGCTTGATCTTACAGCGAATTGTTCCATTGCGGCTTTGTGACTTCTAATCGGCTGTGAGCTTACATCCTGGAAATATTGCAGTTTTTGATTTGATGTTAAAAAAAGACCGTAAAATATGTGACTGAATACATTATGCTAAGCATCCTTGAAATAAACGGTTATTTGGAAAACTAGCTGTAGGGAAACAAACTGAATACGTTGTAGGATCCTGGCCAACCTGTCAGCTATCTATCAAAACTGAGAGCAAAACAAACGGCAGAGGTTGGTGTTCCAGACTTTGCCAGGTTTTATGGACCTAGGTGGAAGGCAAACAGTTCTAATTTACGGACGTCTAATGTTACTGATGAAGTGGGAACCAAACGCTGAAGTCACAATCCAACATAAGACGCAGGACGGACACGTTTTTACAACTCGCGTTTTTTACCGTCTGGTAGGTAGCTTATGTTATGGAAGACCTAATAAGTGTCATTCGCTGACATTTTATGAGTAGCCTCGTTCATGTTTCTGAAGAGCAGATCAAAACGAGCAAGGAATTATATAAAACACCAACAAAAGTCGAATGGCTTCCTCTTAATGCCCTACCCGAGCAAAAACAAACAATTATTGATGAGCAACAGGACCACATGTGCACCCGATTCTGTACTGCATTCCTTTTTGTTATGTACATATAATTAAGTATCTATATCATCGCCAATGTAATGAGAACAAATTATTTATAACTTAGGTATAGATGTACGACTGTAGGTATATTATTTTGCGTAATATCAGAAATTAATTTTTTTCCGGAAAATTTCAACATAACGTGAATAAAAACAGGGCATACACAACCATACAACTTATTCATTACTCGAATATTTCATCGAAGTAATATTAGAATTACGTTCCCACACTGGTTAGTTTTGCAAATTCTTTCATTTCTATACCTACTTTTGATTCTTTTCCAATTTTTAATTTATGTTCTTTGTCTTTCATTTCCTTTTCCCAGCTGTACAGGTCGTTCAAAGTGTTTTTGACCTCTTCAGCATTGTTGCGAATTTGATTCTGAATATGTATGCCAGATTTAGTTTGAGCGGTTTCCATTTTATTAGCACTCATTTTTATTTATTTTAGTTTATACAATTGCTATATTTTTGCAGGAAAAACTGACTTATTTATTTATTTCCGCAGCGAAAATAGAAATATATCGAAACTTCGTTGTCATATCAACAAATTTCTGACATTTCAAGATCGAGAATCGATATCAAAATCGCGCACTGCCTCCGTTGGTGAGAATTGGAGTACATATGCTTCGGATTATGGAACGGAAGTGACTTTTTTTCTGTTTATGAAATTCAGTAATTGGACAGACAAAATGAAAGCTTCCCTCGAGTGAGTAGGTTCTCCGTGACACACATAGGTCAATACCGGTACCATTTGGGTGAAATAGGTGTCCCCAACTTCGCAACGGGGAGAGATTTCGGACTTGTCATTTTCATTCCTTGCTTAATGACTAGCAGCAGGTGGAACACACTTCAAAATTCATAATTGGGTAGGTATATAAAAAAATACATCTAGCAGGAATTGGTTGAATCTGTTACAACGACAAAACTTCATCGCCGACTCAAGTGTCATTCAGACAACCAGAACACCTTAGAGCGACTTCCCAGCTCAGTCGCTGTGAATGGGGTGATAAAGGTCGAATTACAAATTATCATGTCCTTTGCACTCGAAATAGACTAGGTATAAATATTTGCCAGTTGATTTTCATTATACATATTCGAAAAAACGATTTTACAGCAAAATAAAATTTTGAAATTTTTTTGAAATGTACCTACCTATAAGCTACACCTCCACCTGTGGTAAATGACATTTCACAAAAACCGGAGCGATACGAGTCTCGAAACTCATTGTGTTCTTTGACAGCTGACGGCCCTTCAAGTTGTAATACAAAAAAAAGTTATTGCGGATTGAAGAAAACTAGATTCCTGTTTTCTATTTACATTGCGTTCCCAATAAAAGTTAGCAAATGTCCGGTCAATATCCTGGTGGCTACAATAGCCCCGTTGGTGGTCATCGTGGCAATTTCGGCAACCAAATGGTTAACATGAACCAAATGGTCCCCAATCAAATGGGCATGATGGGCGGCTACAATCAGCCAGGAATGATGCAGCAAGCTCAGCAGCAGTCTAATCCAATGCAAAATCCAGCTATGGGAGGAATAGTACCGCCAGTAATGAACACAGCTGGTATGCAGAGTCCTTCGCATGTCCAACAAGGTGGTAACCCCCAAGCTCTGGTACAGCAGCAGCTCCAACAACAGCAAATGCAACAACAACAGATGCAGCAACAACAAATGCCCCAGCCACAGCAGCAACCACAGCCGCAAGCACCGAACCCTCAGCAACAGGCACCACAACTTACACTACAGACACCCTCAACTCCAACACCAGGCTCAGCGATGATGGCACAGCCATCCGTACAAGCTCAACCTCAAGTCAATAATATGCAACCACCGAAGGAGATCAACATTGTCGGTCTATCACGTTTGGGCCAGGAAACAGTTCAAGACATTACATCGCGTTTTCAGGAGATCTTTGCGGCTCTAAAAATTATTCAGCCAACATGCAACCGTGAAAATATTACCGAAAAGAAAGTCCAGGAATACTTTAGGACCATTCGTTTGTTATTCAAACGACTTCGTATTATCTACGAGAAGTGCAACGATGGTTATCCGCAAGGTAAGTTCAAACGATTCTTAATTAAAAACTCATAACTTTCTGTTAAATCGGTAGGAATGGAATACACGCATGTTGAAAGTTTGATTCCGTACAAAGATGAACCGGATCACCGATCAGAGCCAACACATTGCGAGGAATACCGAAAAGCAATGCAAGAGAATCGGGAACTCATCGATACTGTAATGCTGAAAAACAAGCAGCTTCGGGAAATCATTGATCGAACCCGAATAATTATTTGGGAAATCAACACAATGCTTAGCATGAGGAGATCCTAGATTAAGACAATTACTTTCTCCATATTTAAAAAAATAAATACATTTAAAAAGACAGTTATGCTTTCCTCGTCGGTCCCAAGAATGATGCTACTTTAGAAACAATGTTGTAGCAATATCACATCAGGCATACTCACAGGGATTTGCTCCTAATATTGGTTTAATAATCTACATGGCTCTATTATGGAAGTATTTGGCTATGATTATCATCCTGATTCTGATAACAGCCGGACAACTTAACTATAGTAGCCGAGCAGTATTGAAGGTAGCACCTTTTACTCCTTGCAACAGTTGCGACCGCAAACACATCTGATGTTTATTCATTGTCGGCATTTGGTTTTGTTTTCCAACATCATTAGAACATCCCGCGGAGCCAAAATAAAGAAGATACAACAGGTGCAGGTAGGTATCTGAAGTACCTTGTTGTAGGTGGACTCAACCCTTCCGTCATTTATAAAAGCGAAAAAGAAACAGAATCTGTCCAACCCGGGATCATTTTCAACAATAAAACGCAAAAGTATTTTCTAAATACATACTTTTTTATTTATTTATCATCTGAAGTTTTTAACAATTTGTGTATTCAGTTTATTTGAACTCGAATTGCAAGTATTTTCTTATTTTGCTTGTCAAAATCCATTCGTTACGTCTGCACATATATAATGTAGATATAATAATAGAAAACCTTGAGACTTTTGTTTTTCTGCATTAATTTGTAAAGAGACAAGGCGCGAAATAATAATTAAACAAATTACATGATACATAATAAAAAATTATCTAAAAATATATGGTATAGTATTTTACTTCTTTTTGGCTTAACGGGACGAGGTGGGAAGGCAGAATTAAAGTTAACTTTTAGATTATTTAAACGAAAAATCAACAACATTGAAATAAATAAACACAGAGTGACAACAAGAATAACAATAAATAAAGCTCACTGGAAAACGAAAGCGGCATGAGAGACTGTCAAAACTATCTAACGACCAAGAGCTCCAACTTTTTTCTTGTATCTAAACACGATGAAAGTTAATGTATATTGGTGGTTTTATTACTAAACCTGAGATATTTGCTGCTACCTAGAAATACATAATAGCTTCTTCTTCATGGATATTTCTCGTTTACGAATACATTTTGTATAATGAACAACGACTTTAGTATTAATAGGCTCCTAATAATTTATTTTTTATATTTATGTGCGTACAATTTAAATGATTTTAGTCTTGTACCGTACTTAATTGGTAGATACAGTATTTTTCGTCAACTACATGGACTTCACTTTGTTCCTAATGTAAGAGTTGTATTTTGTTTCTATTGGTTAGTAATACATTTATCTGTGTGTATGGGCGATAGTGAGTTTCATGTTTTGAGCGATGAAACAAAATAATAATGAAAACAACTTTTAGATTCATGTCCAACTAGGTATGGAACGCATTTAAACTACAGCAGCATCACTGGCCAGTTCTTCTTCAACGGTAATGTACATACCCTCTTCTTCGTAGGCAGAGTCATGTTTGGCAAGAATTCTTAGGAGTGGACGCAATTTTAACCACCACTGTTTCTTGGGGATGCGTTGTCTAAGAATAGAAAGGAAATAATTCGTAAGCTAATTGTAAAAATAAAGTTATTAAGCTTACTCAAAGTTTGTTTCGGAGATTAATTCAGCCAATGGTGTGAATCTGTATTGGCGACGAACAATTCCCAATAGACATGCAGAGTCGTTGCCATCACACTTGATGGTGCCATCTGGTTGCGTATTGGCTTTGAACTGTTCAATAAACCAGTCAACGCATTTGGCAGCCATCTTAGTACCCATATTCCGATCGAATGGTGTTGGAGATCCTCCTTGCTGCATGTGGCCTGAATTGAAGAAGAGAAAAAGAAATTTTGATTAATAGATTGAATTTTACTAATTAAGCTCGTAAAGACCACAAATAAGTTTGTTCGTGGCCCAGTGATTCGATAATTCTCCGACTAGCTAGAAAATAAAACGACAGCTGTTCGGGACGAGTTGCAAACTAAGAACTGCATCAGAGCAATTTGTCCTCTCAACATACAGCAAATTATCATGATGTGTTCTATTTTAATAGAGACAAGTACTCACCTAAAATATTCATACGGCAAGAGAACAGTCCTTTGCCCTCCTCCGTGTATAAACGGTGAATAAAGTCAGTGTTGTAGTTTTCGGATGCCTTCTCGTTTCTCAAAATCAGGCCACGTTGCACGCCTTCGGCCATCTTCGATGCCATGTGGTAGACATCTTGTTGCAAGTCCTTAATGGAGAATTTCTCCTCAAAAATGTACGCAGCATCGGCACCACCAGCCAAACCAGCCAAAGTAGCTAAATAACCACAATATCCACCCATGGTTTCAATGACAAACACACGGCGCTTAGTACCCTGGGCCGATTGACGAATACGATCACAAATTTCAGTAATCTCATTGAGACCAGTGTCACAACCCAATGAGAACTCAGTACCAGGAACATTATTCGAGATGGTCGAAGGGATTACAACCAAAGGAATACAGAATTCGGGGAAGTTGGGACGTTGGTCGGAAATTTGACCGCAGGCATGGTAAGCTTCGAACCCGCCAATAATGAGAAGACCTTGAATTTTGAATTCTTTAAGACGGGCGGCGATTTCCTTGAATTTTCCCTCTGGAAGGGTACGTTTTGTGCCCAAGAATGCACCACCTTGGCCAACCCAGCCAGTCACAGATGGCCTAGGGAGACAATAAAAATTCTCATCACAAAATTGTCCATTATGTTTGTTTCGCATTCACTTACCAGCCCATTTCTTTGATATTGCCAGCAATAAGACCTTCGATACCATCGTGAATTCCAAGAACTGTATCACCACGGTAAATGCAGTTGCGTACAAATGAGCGTACGGCGGCGTTCATGCCACATGCAGGTGCACCAATATGCATTACGGCTAGCCTGTAGCCTTCCTGTAAAGCATTTCAAAGTCATTATTCCACCGCTATCTCTTAGCACAAACGACTGTACTTACAATACCCTTGCCTGAGGCGTCAAACGACTCCTTTGGTGGCTTCAAACGAGTCAACATTTTGTATGTTTCCAAATTCCTTTCGAATGAACGACCACGTAGTTTTACAGCCAACTCCCAGTTCTTGTCTTCCATTGCTTTAGCAACCGCTTTAGTGCGCTCAACGCACTCCATCAATGGTACACGGACAGCTTGGTTGCCATCCAATGAGACAACACATGGCACGCTCGACTCAGTTGCTTCCATTAGAGCCAGAACAGCCTCAGCACCCATGCGGCAGCCCTACATTAAATGTCAGACAAAATCGAAGATACGAGCTTAGTTACATGCATACTAACCAGGACACGATCAAAAGCACTTGGATTTCCACCACGTTGCACATGACCAAGAACGGTGATACGGGTGTCTTGCTGCAGTTTATCGACAACCACTTTCTTGACATCCTCAGCCGTGATTGGCTTGCCCTCGCGATCGATAGCACCTTCAGCAATGATGATGATGTTTAAACGTTGACCAGCATTACGTTCCTGGAGGTTTTATTTCATTAAAAATCGAAATTGCAAATGTTTAACTCTAAGGTTCAAGCAATGTCGCTTAATAGTGCAAATAAATACAGCTTTTGGCGTAAAAAGTTCGATTAGCCGTTATTAACATTTCCCAAAGGCAAACTTATTCAAACGATATCAAATGTATTTCTTTTAACAAATTCTTTTGGGCTGGTATAAATGTCTGACTTAATGAGGTAGATATCCTACTGCAGAAATGGTGCTCCGGCACTTGATGGTATTTTAAAAAGCTATAAAAATAAGATCCGACTTATGTGAAATGAGAAGCTTTCTCAGGACAGGAAAAATTTCAGATGTTTGTTAGACGTGGTGCCATAAAACCTCTTCAAAACTTTAGGTATATCCTGCATAAATCTGGTGGAAGTGTTTCCCTTGTCAGCAAGGTAGATCAGATGGCTGAATAGAAAACATTTCCGGGAAAATATTATTTCCGGTGCTTGTGTACCTTGTGTACTTCGAACCGAACCCAATCGAACCCAAGGAATATTCCAACCCCTGAGCCGTTATGTCCATTTATAATTTCGAGTTCCTTTTTTATATTTACGACCAATGATCAATTAATGCAAAAAAAAGTCTGTTGAAAAAATAAACACAAAAAAACGAGAATTTTAATACATTTCTGCTTTTTGCGAAAATCCGGCAAATATCATCTACCTTCGCCACGACCGACGTCAACCACTTTACACAAACGAAATCTTCTTCCGTAGAACTTGAAGCGATTCCAGTTTGTGTCTAACCGAAATTTCAATCGCATATTCAATGCATCATAAAGAGAGATATAGACGGCGCGTTTAATAGTGTCAATGCATAAGCGATTACAGATGCACTATCGGATCTAAAGGTTCATGGATCAATTTGCGATTTGATTATAATACAATCTAAATGTTGGTGGATTATAAACTCACCGATTTCCAGTCTTCGGAAGTCGAAGACTGGTCGTTAATTAAACCCCTCACACGAATTCGTACAAACTTAGTTATCATTAACGAAGCAAATTATCCAGGCGTTTCCTATCCAAATTAAGTTGGAAATCCAACATCAGTCGATTATAAGAACGATACTTTCGTATGGGGTTTGGTCTGATGAAGTGCATTAGATAATAATAAGTCCACCGATCAGCTTGTTTTTGCATAAGTGGAGCCTGGAGTTCTTCGCACAACTCCCTCTGGAGCACTTTACATTTTGTTTCATCTGCCACCCTTGACGTATTTGCTGCACAAACTGCTACTAGTGCAGAAGTTCGTCTCGAAGCAATAGGCCTTTTTTATTTTACCCACATGATCCATATAGATCATTGATTTTGATTTCTACCGTTTACAACAATAGTAAGAGATCCAACTGTTGTTGTAAACCATGGAAATCAATGATTTATATAGATCATGTATGGGCGTTATAAAAAATACCTTATATCACAGTGGTCTGGTAAACACATTGGCCACGCCTTTACTTTTTTTTTTTTTGTTATAATAAGCACGCGCTAAAGAGGATATGACTACTCTTATTATTTAGTATGAAATACACAGCGCGGGCATTAGGGAAATGGGGACAGATTGGACAGGAGATACCGATGCACATTGGCCTTAAATGCCTGCAAACTGTAACAACTCACTTCAGAAGACACGGACGACACTACTCCCAAATTAAGTTTTGACAAGAACTTCCAAGTTACGATCGCGTCCCGGTTATTTTGAGAGGGTGCGATACGTTTCCGGAGGACAGTCCGTTAACTTTTTTACTGACGAACGGGTGGGTGGTGGTGTATTCTCTGACAGACTTAATCTCAGTCTCTCCCTCTATCTTCCAATTGCTGTAGGCTAAACTGTTGGCGATAAAAGTGGTCCTATCTTGAATGAAGAAAAACGTAATATCCGCGAAAGACATCTCCATCTTTTCAGATTTTAAGTTGAAATCTATCTCGAACAATCCAAGGTAGTCCAAGGTAGCTCTGGACGCAAAAGTAGAGGGCAGAAGAGGGCCACAAAGAGAGAAAAAAACATTTGGTTATATCTGACAGATGGTTGTCAAATCGTTCAAATGTTTTTTGTATAACTGACTTTTTAATTGATTTCAAAGAAGCGACTTTTCCTATTTCTGCAATAGAAATAATTAAGCTCTTGCTCTTAAATATTAATTTGTACATTGTACGGTATTAACAACTGATATTTGAATATTCCTCCTTAGGAAAAATTTGTGGTTCAACGTGTTCCTTTTATATTTAATTATTTTTCATTTCGGTGAACGAATTCTCTCGCAGTGAGGGAAATGTTACCTATCGCCAATATTGAACTAGAAAGTACTAGGGAACAGACCTTATGTGGTATTCGATTGGGTTTCTTCATATTCGCTCTCAGATTCCAATAATCGAACATAAAGACGTCACTTGCTCTTTTTTTTTGATGAGCGATTAAAATAGGTCTGTTCCTTTACTTTTGTAGTAAGAATGGAAAAGACTGTCAAAATGGCAGTGGTGGGGATAAATTCTCTCACAGAGAGAGACACTTACGAAAAAGTTAGGGAACGCTTTTGAAGTAATCTATGAAAAACGACAGATATATAATTCAAAAATTCAAAAAAGTGCTACGAAAAGTCGTTAAAATATCTGATAAACTCGAGGAATTTGCTAATTTACGATCAACATTAGTTGCTTTATCTACCTAGCGATGAAAGTGATTCGGAATTAATCGAATTCATGAATCCGAGTATATGGAAGAGTTTGTACTGATTGAACTACAAGCACTCGAGAAGAGGAAAAAGCGGCACAGCATTAAAAATTACGTGGAGGAGATTGTCCTTTCTTACTCCTTACAGCGTTTCTTTTCAGTTGAAAAATTTCAAGAAAACATAAACAAACTACACTAGTTGTCAAACTCAAACGCACTTGGATTGGTGAACTTGAAGCAACTCAAAAATTCAGATTCGCTGGATTTGTGAAACGCTCTTCTGACCCCTCTAAACAGAGTGCAAATTACTGTAATGGATGTCAACACTGGACACGACTGCCTGATAGGAAACAACGCAAATTGGCTCCGTGTTCCTTCAAACGATTTCTGTAGAATTTGTTGAGATGAGGAGGAAAATAGTCTCCTTCAACCTTCTCTGTACCTGCTCTGCTCTCTTTCAGGTGAGAAAGCTTTACCCGGAGCTGTATATTTTAATGATCTTTTTAGCACCGACGTTAGAAGTCTACTTCGCTTCTTTAGAATTAGTTTTGCGAGTGAGGATATGGGATTTTTGATCCTGACGTTATCACAATGGATCTATTACTGGTCTGTGCTGGCGTTTAACTGGCAGTCTGGCTTGATGGGTTTTTTGGAAAAAATAAATGTAGTTTTAACTATGACGCACCACGCCCTCCAGTTATCGATACATTGAAATAAACACCGTTGAACATTTCCCCATAAAAAAAAAAACACGATACAAAAGATTTACGTAAATCACTGGACTAATCGAACTCCTTACCCTTATTGCGTCGATCAGATTATGATTTTTATGAAAATAATTTACAACAGTGATAGATATAAAGTAGCAGATATTTGAGTATAATGCATGAAATAAAAAATAAAAAATACAAAGAATGCAATACCATAAAAAAAATTATTACCAGCACCAATTTCGTTTCGAGATGATGATGAATGACTGACAATGAAATTAAAATACAAAACTATATAAAAAAAACTATATATATATTGATCCCCACGATCTCCAACCGTAGACAGATGTACAATAAACCAATGAGACAAATAATTTAACAACTAAAAACATATTATTCACAATAACTACAATTTTGTTAGAAATTTCTCCAAAGGACATATAAATGTATTTCTTTGTTAAAATGTTATTTGTTATTTACTTGTATGTACGAAAACTACATAAATGGTTTGTGTAAGAAGTGTAAGCTTGTTTTATACTTAGGAGTAAGGTTAGGCATTTTTTGTAAAAGAGAACAAAACAACAATTGTTCTGTCTGAAAACCATTCTGACCTGATACAATTTCGAGCATAATTTTTCCGGCCAATTAACAACTGCTGGTTCTTCGGGGATAAACATGTAATCAGCTTCACTTGATAACGCGGATGCAATAGCTAAATAACTAAGGCGATAAGAATAAAATAGAAATCATAATAGGGGAAATAAGGACAAGCATTAAGAAGAAAAGGTCGTTTGTAACTGTGATTTGTACAAGTACCGCGTTATAGGTTCAAAGAAACATTACAACCTATAGCATAATACAATTATTGATACGAGCTCTGCTTAAGAGATGAAAATACAATTATTCATGGGAGAAAAGTTTGAATAAATATTTGAAAGTTTTCGCCATTATTATTTCAGGCTTAATAATAGATTATGTTTGTTTTAAGACAAGGAATGCCGAAACATGCTGTTTAATACTAGTTAAAGTGTAGTGTAGTAGTGTAACTGTCAAATTGAAAAAGAAATACTGTCAGTAAAGCATCTGTGTGAACATTTTCAGAACAGCCAAGTAAAGGAAGCATCTGCCTGCCCCTAAATTGATCGCCATCTATAGACCTGTTTTAATGAACATTTTTATACGCAAAGTAAAGCAGAATTTTCAACGCGTTATTACAACAATACAAAACTCTACTTGACACTAACTTCTCAGATTAATCCTAGGTATTGGTCACAATCACAAGTAGAAGTGACGTGATGATTACACTATCCAAAAACTACTTTCAGTGTCATTCGGTTTGAGCGAGCTGGAACCGGAACTAAAAAAAAATTAAATCAAACTATCGAAGCACGCAACAAATATACCAGTTAATACATCTTTATCACAAATTTAACTCTTCGTCTACTTTAATTTACACTGCTGAGATAGATGTTCAATAAAACAGGCCCTTTGTATTTCTGCGCTACTTGACAGCTCCATTAGCTGAAGATATTAGGCGTGTTTTTTTTTTAGCTTCGATCTCAGCAAAGCAAAGTAAAGTAGGATTTTCAGCACGCGAAAGCACAACTACAACCGAGTCTCGAAGTGTCAAGTAGAGCGTAGTTGTTGTAATTGCATGATGAAAATACTACTTTACTTTGCTTTGCTGAGATCGAAGCTAAAAAACACACGGCTATTGTGAATTACAGAATGAATTCATATCGGTAAATCTAAAAGGAAAGTGATCAAAATCACAAAAAAAAGAAGGCATTTTTGCTAGTCGGCAATTTTGGAACTTTCACCGGTTACACTCAGGGTAAGACTGCGGAGAGGAAGACAGCTAGGTCAGCCGAATCATCTTAGGAAACTGTTTCACACATCAAGGCGATTGCTGAAACTTTCACTACAACATAGTGCCAGGAAAATACCGTTGTTTCTGAGCTTTATCCAGTTTTGCTGTGAGTAGTACCAAATTTTACTACGAAACGCTAGTCGTAAAGTAGCAACTTCATACGAGTTCCTAGCATCCCTTTAAAGGGAAAAAGTCGCTTTCGGCGAATGCGATTCTTGCCGTCAGGTCTTCTGATTGACAAAATTATCCTTTTGTCCCACTGCGATATTCCGTTAAAAAATTTATATCCGGACAGGAATAACTGGCAAAGACTTGATAGATGAGATCAATATCTCATAGATATGGCACTGAAATCCACACAATCATCGATTCTGAAGTAGTCAGTAGCCATCGCAAAATGACCAATGCATCGCCAAAATTCACTTTCTTTTAACATTTAGAATTAGATTCCAGATTGAAAATGAAGTGCTTTTTCCAGGCAAAGTGATTAGGTTGAAATCCATTGTAATGTAAAGGGTCTTTCATTACGAACTTGACAACTTCAAACTTTCAGTGTGAACACAACCTTAAACCGATTATCCAACTGTCAATGTCAAAATATTCAGAAAAATCAACACTTTCATCGTGGTGAAGTCCACGAAGGAACAACGTTTACCAATAATTAAAATTTACTACCGAAATTCCGAGCCGGTGGTCGCAACTTTAAGAGCGTTAACGCCAATTTTCATCAAAAAATCATCTTCAGCGATGAAGCGCATTTTTGGTAAAACGGCTTCGTCAATAAGCTGCATGAAACAGCACTTCATGCGCAAAAAGTCACATTTTGGTGCGGTCTTCATGCCGATGGCGTCTTTGGGTCGTTTTTTTTTCATCGATGAATATGACCGTCATGTTACGGTAAATGGTATTCGCTGCAGAGCTGTGATGGAACGTTATTTCTTTGAGCAATTGCATGAATTGGACATCAGTGATATGTGCTTCCAACAAGACGGTGCCACAAGCCACACAGCGGGAGCAGCAATCGAGTTATTAAGGTCTCAGTTCGGTGAACGTGTTATCTCGAGAAACGGACCCGTCTATTGGCCGCCGAGACCGTCTGAATTAACGCCTCAAGCCTTTTTTTTATGGGGCTACATTAAATCATTGGTCTATGCCAACAAGCAGGCGACGTTAGAGGAGCTCAGAGCCAATATTGAAATAATGGCCGTATCGGTCGAAATGTGCGGCCGAGTCATCGAAAATTGGGTGATTCTGAGGAGAGAATTTGGCTTCTCGATTTGAAGTCAGACAAGTGTAATTTATGTATTTTATACAAGTCAGCTGACAGCAGCCGTAGATTATTTTTTGGCATTTCACCAGTACTTTTGTGGATTCTTTCAGAAGCAGTTTTGTTGTTCCATTGGATTTCAGAATGAGTGGATCCCCGAGTGAAACCAATGGAAAACGACATAATGTCGTTTGTCACCAGAAGAGTATTTTTTGTGCCAATGGAACGGTTCCATTAGTGATTTTTTCGATTCCAGACTCTTCCGGACGCTTCTTTTTGCCCAATGGAAAACGACATTAAGTAGCATTTTATTTAAAAATAAGTCCTAAATGAAAGACCCTTTACTTTCCTCAGTCAACCAATGTGTGCACGATAGAGAAAAACGAAAAACTTAACCAAAGAGAAACACGTTCTACGCCTAATCCATTCTAAAATTCAACCAAAAGAATTTTCGGGTCCAACTCAAATCGAGAGACTTTTTAAAACTCTACAAATGGATAAAGAACAAACTTCACTAAGCAACTCTGATAGAAAAAGCATTCCAAAACCTGTTCGGATTTATTCTCTCATAAGGTATGAAACGTTTTGATGACAACGACATGATATGATATGATATGATATGGTGTGGCACGGTAATAATGCAAATGAGTCAAGTAAAAAAGTTTAAGTAAAATAAGAGGAAGAAGCATTTTGTTTAAACACGCAGTGAATATATAGCACACAATGTACCACCGTTGTGGACATATCCTTGTGCATCTAAATAAGTTTTGGTAGTATAGTAGCTTATAGATCGGCTGGATACTTAAAGCAACTTTGAAAAAGAAATAAATATAAAAAATATTGTTAATCAATCAAGTGCGCGACTTTGTCGTCGTTTCAATTGTCAATTAGCTGTTAGGCTAATCGAGGCGATAACGACGACTTCAATGAAAATAAATAATCATTCCAAATTGTGTGATTTTGTTTGTTTTTCTGCAAGTATTAACAACAACAACAACAACAACAACAACATAGCCAATTGGTGCAATTTTGAAATTAAAAAAAAATCAATAAAATGAATCAACAAGTTCGCTAATTCAATTTCACATTTATTTCTTCTTGCCTGACTCAATTGCTGGCACAGCCTAACCGGCCAATCGGCCTTAGGCGGCGCTTCGGGGATAAAAATGTAATCAGCCTCACACGTGAGTCCAGCTACAAGGGCCAAATAACTGCAAAAAATCATAAATAATCACAAATGCTATAAGAACTGAGAAAATTCTTGTCACAGTGTCTTTTAAAGTTGAGTGTCTTCGTGTATGTGAAGTATATGATTATATGGACTTACACAAAAACAATCAAGTTAATAACTAAGTATACTCTGATGAAAAAACAACCAACTACAATCATCCTTACACTCAAGTTAAACATTCAATTTAGTTGGCCAATTCGATGTCCTTGATTTAAAACAACAAAAGTAAGAGGAGAATTTTTGTTTTTGATATAATTTTGATTTAAGGTTGAAAATAAACACCATAAAAAAGCGGGAAATTAATTTACATGATCGAAAATATTTGTTGTAAGATGCTTTCTTCAAATAGGAACAACTCTTGCCTGTATCAATTTATTGCAAAGCTTCTCCGGCCAGTCGGCTGGTGGCGGTGACTCTGGACAAAAAACGTAGTCAGCTTCAGATATGACACCTGTTACTACCGGCAAGTAACTGCGGTAGTAGTTTTGCAAATTTGTTTGTTTTTAATAGTTTCAGTTAACATTTAAACAATAATCTGAAGACTATCGCTAACACTAGAGCTAGGAATTGTGAAATTTTCGGTCGCATTTTGTTTGAACTTACCCACAATGACGTCCCATTACCTCCATGATAAATGTTCTCTGATGAGAGTATGCCGTGCTGACAATGGCATCGATGGCTTCAATAATACGATGCAATGCCGAATCGGTACCGATTGTCATGTCAGTGCCGCAAAAATCATTATCAATGGAACCGACCTGAAACGAATCAATTGATACCAATTAGCTGAATGATTGGGATTAGCCATAAGAAGGTAAGTAGTCTTACCATGCCAACAATGTGCAAGAATTCGTTCTTTTTCTTTTGTTCGGGTGTTATTCTTGAAGTTTTAACGAGCTCTTCCAACAAGTCATTCCATTCGTGACGGAAGAGATTGGCACCGGTAAGGGAGCCATCACCGCCAATCACAACCAAATTGGTGATTCCTTTTTGGACTAGATTTTGGGCAGCCTTAAGACGGCCTTCCTTTTCACGGAAATCGGTGCAGCGGGCGGAGCCGATGACTGTGCCACCGCGATGGATGATACTCGACACAGAGGCCCAGTTGGCTTCGACGATGTTTTCTCCACCATCTACCATGCCCTGGTAGCCTTCACGGATAAAGTAAACCTGTTAATAAGATCAAAGAATATTATGGTATTAGCAACCGTGTTTTTATAAGTCGTTTGAAGATTTGTCAATTTCTCATGTTGCTTTTATATCGCACGAGACTCGTTTTATTTAAGCCCTTTGTGCAATACCCTAACCACCCCTCCCGGTGCGGTAGAAAACCTCTTTGAACACATTGAGAAAAAGATTCTTCTAGTGATATTGTGTCCAGTTTGTACCGATAGATTGTATTGGTTTGCTATTACGCTATTCTCCTATCTGTTTGGCTACCGCTAGAGTTTCTCAAAATGAGTATCGACAGATTGTGAAGGCGATTTGACGACGTCGACCTAGAGAAAAAGCTTAACAACTGATATAGCTAAGTTGTGAACATGTATAAAATCATAAGCAGCATTCCGCCGAGTTTGAAATAAAGGTAACCTCATTCAACTTGGTGAGGGGAACTACTGAAGGTAGCTAGTGACTACCTTATTACTAAAACACATCTTCTTATGGATCTAAGCCCTGCAATGAGTAGGCATATCCTTCCATATGCATCGGTTGTTTAGTGAAGCAAAAATATAATGAATGGTATGTCTCGGCAGCAATAATATTACTGCTGCTTTCAGAAATTAACGTATAATATAAACGCGGGACTTCAAAATCAAATGTAAGACTATAAAAAGTACATGCCAGGGCATATTCTAAAGAAGGCAAACGAATTTCCGATCGGAACTTATGTGAAAGTCCAGATACCCGAGGACAAAAACTAATAACTACATCAATTCAATTAGAATAAAGCAACCGAACATGAAATAAATTTCAATTTTGTGTATCCACTTCCGATTGTCATAATATAACAGTTTTGCTGACCAAATAACTTGGTTTCCAATTGTTAACAATCCGACTGTTGCTCTAGTAGATATCTAATAAATCTAACAGACCACATGTAATGCGCTAGCATTCAATAATTCCGAAACTAGTTTCATCCCGTATTTGGTATATTTACTAGAGCGCTCCTAAATTGGCAGTTTTTATTAATTGAATTTTGGTAATCAGTACAATTGGCTGTGCACAGTGAATTCAAACGATGGCATTCAATTGGATACAAAATTGTACTGGTCATACAAAACGTAGGTATAATTCATACCTAATAGCATTTCACCGCCACCGAATACGATATCATCAATTCTCCAATAATTCGATATAAATTAGAAGGAGAGGGTTAAGGTTAAACGAGTATGTGATCTCCATTGAGCATTGACGTTTTCATTTAAAACAAGGAATATTCGTATTTGAATTGCTGTTCTAGTCTGCAATACGATTGTTTTAAGCTAAACCGCTGTCTACTAACTAGCAACTTGATGGACTATCAGCCTTCATCATAATCAAATTCAAATTTGTCCATGTATAAGCCAATGGACAACCAATTTATTAATAGGTTCCAAGGATATGATTAGGAATCACAAAAAAAAACATCAACAATTTAATTTAACACAAAAACACTTCTTAAGTAATACAGATGCACCCACATTCTAAATATTTTAAGTTTACCTTGCATCCCAAATAGATTCCCATGCGCACAACTGCACGTACGGCTGCATTCATGCCCTGAGAATCGCCACCACTTGTGAAGACAGCAATACCCTTTCCCTTGTGGGAGCCGCGCTCTATGAAACGCTGATGAGAATCGTCATCACCAGGCATCTTGACCTTATGTTCCTTCTACGAATCGGTGGTTTGAAATATAGTACACACACAGCACTCTTTTATCGTCTGCTTTATATCGAAGCACTAACGGATGACACCGATTTAAAACAATCAATTTTACGAAATTGGGTGATTGCAATCGATAGAACTTCAATGAAATCTGATTACCTGCAGACTGAAGGTGGCTGGAAATGTTGGTCCGTTTTATTGCACGGGCTGGAAATAATTGAAATAGTCTTTGAAATTTGAGGATTTTTGACGAAAAATTTCAAAGAACTGGTATGAGTGAACTACACCAAGGTGACACAAGATGACGTCTCAAGGTGACCTTTGCAAAAATCGATTCAGTTCATATGACAGTAGATTCTGACAACCGGTGGCGGTTATTTTTGAAAACTTATTATTTTTTATCATACTGTTGGTATTTTCGAAAGCTTAATTTTTATGATATGTAAATATTTAGTTCTTATCACTTTGTAAGTATTATTCTATATTTTTAAAGGTGTAAAATGAAAATGAAATCGCTGCAAACTGTCAGTTCCCAAAATCCTAGTTCAGACGTGTAGCAATGGACAAGATAGACGGGTGTGTTCAATTAATTAGGCTAGAGGGTCTGTACAGTTAACGGCAGCGATACGAATCGCTTTGATTGAGTAGATTCTGAGCTGAGCATAATTAATTCATGGCTGATAAATAATGGGCGTGTTTTATTGAACACAGCAAAATAAAGCAATGTAGACGAGTGCGCAATAAAATGTTTCCAGTCATTTGTGAAAACTGTTTTTTTTTTCTGCGTTTTCTAACTTTTATTTTAATTCAACTTCTGTAAGTCCGAAGTCCCGCTCACTGAAAACAGTTTAATAGTCATGAATACATCTCAGAAAATGATCTACTGGCTATCAAATCACTTCTACTTTCTCCGAAGTGTCCAGCAAAATGTAGTTGTTGTGATTGCGTGCTCAAGATTCTGATTTGATGAGTTCGATGTTCCTTAAGACACACCTCATATTATGGCGTATTCGGCAGAGTAAATAAATATACCCATAGGGTCGTTTTAAAACTGTCCTTATTCTTGGGGGCCCAAAGCCCAATTCTGCAAAAGTGAGTTTTCCTGTGTACACGTCAAATTGTTCCAACGTGGATGTAAATTAGTTTGTCAGACGCTACGCAGCCAAATATATTTATTCTCTCTGTTTTATTAGGGAGAGCTATACAGTTTGCCTGTGAGGAAAATGTAGCAATGGACTAACAAAAAAAGGAGCAAAAGGGTAAGCTGTGGGAAAGAATTAGTCTCCCGGCAGATATACGATTTTTTTTTTGCTGAACAGTTTAGCATTATGATTTTCTGCACCATTTTTCTAAAGTGGGACATATTTGTAAAGAATGTCAAAATCAGTCGTTTAGAACAAATTTAGCTTGCCCTTTTAAATCGTTTTTCTTGCCTTTGATCAAGTTTGCAATTGCTTAGAACTTTTTTTCAATCGAACGCGCAGAATAATTAAGGCGCTCTAGGAGCTCTAGGGTAGATCCAGGGTGAAATCGTTGAATCAAGTCCCACATTTCTGCTCTACCCGTACAGCAATTGTACCGATACAGATCCACTTGAGTAACCAGCTGCGACAAATTTACAGCAACTTGTTTATAAACTAAAGCTATATTCTAGTTCTTGTGTGCGGTTGTATAAGGCATTTTTATTGAACACAGTATTTCAACAAATTCTAGTACCGCTACGAGGTTTGCAAGTTTAAAGTTTTAACTATTGAGCAAATACAATCGCTACGCAACAAACAAGCTGTTTTTGCCAAAAGAACGGCGCAACAGCTTTTAAATAATAATTTATAGCTCATCTGGCAGGTTTCATATTTCTTCTAAACAATATAGATTATATGAACAAGTAAAAAATAAATTGCAGTCAGAGGTTCGAGCAAATAAATATATATCTACATACTTGACAGAGTGTATCTATAGACAGTTACGAGCAGTTCGAGTAGTAGGAGCGTTCATCAGGAACTTATGTTGATTTCCATTTGGACAGTCGCATTCAGAGCAGTTATCCTGCTCTCGAAATTAGCTGGCTGTCATCATTTCATGTTCCATTGGCCGCAAAAGAAGCACTTTTTTCAATCAGAGCAATTTTGCGAATCTCGATTTCTTAGCGAGATTTACACCTTCTTTCACTAACACCAAAAACTTTGGCATTTGACAAACTTTGAAGTGTGTTGTTACAAACGTTTTAAAGACGACTAGTCTGTCAAAAATAGAGAACAATTTACATCGGACCGCTGCAATGTTGATATCCATAAATTGAATCAATGCAAAAAAAAATAATCCCATATTATGTTCAATTGGCCACAAAAATCTGAAACCTAAGCAAAATCTTAAAATCCCAATGGAAAACGAAATGTACGAAAATATTCTCCAAAGTGAGCTCCCTAAAGGCTAAACAACCAATGCACATTAACTAGATATCACTCCACTTGATAACCGAGAGTGCATCAATTTACCAAAACGAATGTGCCTACTACAGCACAAGTAAACGTTGAAACTCGCTTCACGACATATTTCTGAACGACCGCTACTTACACAATTTAAATGCAGAGTCAGCACAATGTAAAACTTTGCAGGCTTCTCTGGCGATGTTGAATTTTGAATGGTTTTATTTTAATGGCTTATAGGTTCACCTTTTTCTTTATAAGAAATGTGAAAGAGATGTAATTCGGCACGAGATAGTTTTGGAACATCCAAATAAAACAGCATGTTTTTTTTTGTTTTGTTTTTTTATTTTAATTAAGAAACTGTAATTTCAATAAACTTAAATAATCATTTCCCTCCTCATCATGTTTTTTTTTTTTTTGTCTTATATTTTGTTTTGTATAATAATTTTAGCTGGACAATAATTGTTTTAAGTGTCTTCCTTTTTTTAATCTTTATTACTGTTTCCGCTTTTATCTTTAGTCTGGTTTTTAGTTTGCTGTTATGTATTTTTTTTTTTTAAGTTTTTCGACTCCATTATATGAAATAATAAATGAGTTTTGTTAGTCCCTTTTGAAGTATAGTTTAATTTGTATGTATTAGTATTCAATTTGCTTGCATTATGTATAACTTTTTTTTTGTTAGGAAGATACTACCTACACACAAATTATCACACAATGCCAGAAATTTATTATTTTTATTTTATATTTTTGATTTGCATTTCTTTCAATTATTTTCTACCAAAAGAAAATTATATACGAGTTTAAGTTTTATATATAATTTTCTTCCGTTCTTGGTAATTATGAAGAGATGAATGGATTTTAAGAGCATTTTTATTTTTTTAGGTAGTTATAGTTAAATTGAATTTCTTTTATTTTTTTCGCTATATCAACTTAAGCATGAGCGTAACAAGTTAGAATTAATATAATAATTTTCGAATAGGCGTATAAAGAGAAAGAAAATTATACATCTTACAGTAAAAGTGTTTACAATTTTGGGTTCTATTTGTTTTTGAAAAATAAATTTCGTCCATCGATTTTAGAAAATGTTTGTTCCTAACTTTCTTTTTAAATTCCTTTTCCACCTGATACAGGTTGTTAAACGTCTGTTTTTAGTAATCTCTTTTCATATACATATTTTTCTCTTATTTTGTTTTTCTTTTCAATACCGAAAATAAGAAAGGGGTTTTTGGGTACAAATAAACAAAACATAAGAACACATCAAAATGAAAATCAGTGGATGTCCAAGCACTATACAAATATAATAAACATTTAGATGTATTTTGCGTTAAAGAAAGATTCTTATTATACATTTATGTAATTATTCAATGTTTAGCCACGTTACTTACCGAAGTTTCAGATAAACAAATATTTTCTGAGCTAATGAGAACAGGGGTCAGATTCTTTAAGGCGAAACGATCAAACATTTTCGTGTGCACGAATGATTTGGCCTATGTTACGCAAGCAAATTTCTTCGTACACACGAAAACGTTTGAACGTTTCGCCTTACAGAATGCCGACCAAGATTTATTGGATTTTAGAGCGTGAAATCGTGCTTTATCCTTTTTTCATTATTAAACAGCAAAAAACACTTAAATTATGTTAAAAAGTGAGTTTTTTTTTTTTTTTTATTGTAAAAACAGGCAGACGAAAGTTGTTACGTGATCCAATATTTAAGACATACATATACTTAGAGTAGCACAGTGATGATAGTTGGTGTGAAGAATGTGCAATTACACAGAGAGATTGTTAACACGATATAATGTAATATGCAGTTACGTACGTTTATTCTATAATATTGAAGTGATACACAAAACAGTTTTCAACACTCACATATGTATGTACGTTTCTTCTTTGGAATGAGTAATAGGAAATAAAACTTACCCACAACGACAACACGGACATACAATTTACAAATAAGAATAATTGAAAGGAAACTTTGATAAAGAAGAGTTAAAAAAAACACATCAACATTCTTAGGGAGTTTGTCAAAATCAAATTGGGGGTGGGGGGAAGCAACCACGACACTGATAACAAAACACTTTAAACTTTTCACATCTCGTTTGCAAGTGTGTGGTGGGTCATAAAACAACGTTAGAAAGTAGTAAACATCCAAAATGAAATTGCCTGTAAAAAACAATGTGGGTTTGATGAAATGCACAGAGGTTCGTGTTCCGTTTTATTTGGATTTTATTTACTTTTATTGCAATTTAGTTAAAAAATATAAATTCATTTTCTGTCTAACGAAACAAAGAACAAAACAAAAATGCTGTTATATTATTTAGATATCTAAAACAAGAGCTTTTGTTTATTAATGTTTCTTTTTATTTAACTCATATGCATTGCATGTCATTTTGTATATTATATAAAAGATTGAAGAATTGGCAATATTACTTTAATTGTATCAAGAATAATATTTTTCTTTTTATTTGGTTATTTGAAGCAACTTTAATGCATACTTTTTTGTATTTTTTTTTTTACAACGTGTTGTTATGGTAGTTTTTTTTTCTTTCAAGTAATGAAATTATAAGAAGCTGAAATAAAAGTCAGTCAAAATCCATTAAACTGCAGAACGGCTCTGGTGGAGAGGGCGACCAAACAACTAATACGAGAATAAGAACAAAAAACAACGAAAACACTTTGAAACCAATTAACGAACAGAACCAAAAAAGCAATCAAGTACAACTCATATTCATCATTCCATCCAACTGTTGTAAGTATAAATTCCATGAATTTCAAAAGAAAAGAGATTTTGTTTTTTTTTCTGTTTTTTTCTCTTTTGATTTTTTATTTTGTTTCTCTTCTCTGTTGTTTTTTTATTTTTTTGTTTTCTCTGGACAAAAAGTAGTATATCGTTTTGTTAAAGTTAATTTAAATATATTCTTTTTGTATAGTATTATATTGCAAATAACGAACATGATGGAACTAAAACAAAGAAAACAAAAGAATAATGAACGAAAAATCATTATCATTTTGTGTAGTGTGTTAAATTGTATCCTCGTTTTGTAGATTTAGTTTGTATTATTATTGTTTTCGAATTCTTTACAAAAGAAATAACAGATGAAAATGTTTTCTATATATTTCTGACAAGTAAACAAAATTTACATAAAAAAATAACGAATTGTGTTTTGCGTTTGAACATCCATACCGAGATGCATTGAAAAATCATTTATATTATTATAAAAAAAAAATAAAGAAAAAAATAATAGATTGTTAAAAAAAACAACAACAAAAAGTTATTTATTAAAAAAAATAATAAATAATGCGCTCATTTCTAACAAATAGAATTTTTTTTGTTTTTATTTTTATAAGACAAAGAAAAGTAACTTATTTGCTGTGTTTATATTTTCACTGAAATAAAAAAACATTCTCGGCTAAAAGAACGAACGAAAAGGAGAGAAGGAAACCGGACCTTTCATTTTTTGTTTGTAGCTGATTCTCTCTGATAAAATTTGTTTTGCTGCGATGCTGTTTTTGTTGTTTTGTTTAAAAATTTAATTTTATTTCTTTTTAAAGATTTTATCTTTTTCGAATTTTTTTATGTTTTCTTTGTTATGATTTTATGTTTTTGTTTGCTGTTGGTTTTGTTGTTTCATTTTCATTTTCATTTTCATTTTTTTTCTTTTAATTTTTTTTTTAATTAATATTTGCATAGTCAAAAGGGAACATTTAGTTTGGTTAGTTGTCACCACCTTCCTGTGGTTCATCAGCATCCCCTTGCGTGTCCGATGTCCAGAGGGTGAGGTTGTCTCTCAACAATTGCATGATGAGTGTTGAGTCTTTGTATGAATCTTCATTAAGGGTATCCAGTTCAGCTATCGCATCATCGAACGCCTTTTACAAATTCAAATAGGAAAATGAAAGAGAAAAAACAACAGTGTCATTATCATCGCAGTACAACGGTGATCGGTTGCAACATTAGTAGAAAAAAAAAAAATAAATAACACGATACAAGAAGTAAAATCTTTGCTGCAAAGCATTCTTTCTTTGGTAAATAACATTTACTACATATTTTTTGGTAATAAGTCAATTTTTAATCCAAAACTGTGTGTGTGTATAACGTAAAGAGTTTTATTTTATCTAAAGCATTCATAGTCCATCAAAGGGTACTTGTACAATTCTTATTTATGGCGAGTTATTCGTTAATTTCATAGGGCACGCATTCGTTTGAGTCCTTAGCAATTATTTGAGGTTAGTTAAGCACGTCATTTTATATTAAAATTTATCGGGGGGTAAATTAGTCAAAAGGGGTCAGCAGACAAAGTTATATACAGTGAATTTGACACACTCCTACTGGCTATTTCATAAGCACTCGTCATTTGTTATTAAACATTTCCACTTTCATAATGCAAATACAACTATGAAGTTCTTCATGAATGCTTATGTGCTAGTCTCTTCCAGGAATAAACTCCAAAGAGTTTATCTTGAACTTACATCACTCTGAGTCGAATGAGCAAGCGGCCCTAAAGAAAACGGGCCTTGCCTTACTAATAATCAGTTTTAACTTCCAAACTAAATATTTTGTAGATCAGAAAAAGCAATTTTTTATGGAAAATTTCGCCATTGTGAGTTCGAAAAATTTAGCCTGGACACTAAAAATGTTTATTAGTATCGCGGAATAAGTATAAATGCATCTAGAAAAAATGAAGATTTGGACTAAAGTGAGCCCGAGTTGGTTGCACGAGTTGGTTTTAGGGAAAACCGCCCACTAAACGCTCTCAACTCTTGCACTATATGCGGCATGTGATTTGCTTTTGATGTAGAAATATAATTTATTCAATAATCTAGTCCTGAAAGTGGCAAATACAAATTACAACCGTTATGCTTTTCCCGGACATCAAACACACTGTTTGACTGACGACTAAACTATGAACCCTAACATATTACTATACATTCTTCCTTTATTTAGAAATCATCATCATTTGGCAAATATACCGGCTAACCACTTCAGTTTGCGGCTATGTTTTGACTGTGTGCAAATACGAATTAGAATATCAGAGTCAACCTATTCTGCGAATTGTTTTCAGCTCTTGACTTGCAAAACCCATTGTGTCAAGGGCAATTTAACGAAGCATCTTTATGATCATTCTAGGTTGTGCTGTTATTTTTAAAAACTTTACATGTAAATGGATAATTACACACATATTAACATCAACAACACAATTATTTTAATGGCTTTTGTTAGATAATAGATTTAGATCCAGAAGGGGAAATGTTTACAAATAAAGTTGTTAGAGAAATGCTTCAATAAATATAAAGCAGTCATAATGCATGGTATTATAATCACGGATCCAAAGTGGATGGAGGGCATATTTTAAGTTGGATGTAATGTATATTAAAACGTTTGTTGTACATAAATATAAAAATAATAATAAAAAAATAAACAAACCGAGCCACAAACAATAATATGCACTTTTATTATAGAAAACAATAAAGAAAAGATTTTTGTTTGTATCAACCTGTTTAGCTAAATGACAAGCCCTCGCTGGTGAATTAATAATTTCATAATAGAAGACCGAGAAGTTGAGTGCGAGCCCTAATCTGATTGGATGCGTTGGTTGCATTTTAGTCTTGGCAATGTCGAATGCCTCCTGATATGCCTTTTGAGAATCTTCTACCACAGCTGGTTATAGATATTTGTTTGGTTTTGTGTGAGAGAGAGATGGTGCCAATGATTTTTAATTTTACGAATACAAATAAAATAGAATAGAAAATAACGAATTAATTTTTGAATGCATGAAATTTGAATAAAATAAATGTAGTAAAAAAAAAACGTTAGTAGCTGATTCTAAATATTATTTACAATAGATTTACAGCAGCATTAGGAATAGAACTATTGAAAACTCCCAACAGTTTTGTACACCACAACCATGTTGAGTGTTAAATTCTAAATGTAATCCATTGTTTCCAATCAGAACTATTGCAGCAGCGATTTTGTACTTCAACTTTTTCTTATATCGTGTGTATTTAATTTTTTTTTTTTTTGTTCTTTTCTTATAATAACCTGTTTGGCCAATTGGCAAGCTTTGTCTGGAGAGTTAAGAATCTCGTAATAGAAGACTGAAAAATTGAGTGCGAGACCCAATCTGATTGGATGTGTTGGTTGCATTTTACCCTTGCTAATTTCAAATGCATCCTGGTAAGCTGTTTGGGAGTCATCTACAACGGCTGTTATAAATTTGTTGTGAGGAAAGGTCATTATAGTAATATTCTTTTCAAATGGTAAAGAAATAATGTGTTTGTGGTATAGCACACACAATGCAAATGAATGGGTAAAAGTGTATACTTACTGCTGCGCGCGTCTCCTGTGGCCACTTCAGCTAAATACCTGTAATAATCTCCCTTCATTTTCAGGTAAAAGACCTTACTTTCTGGATTACTTGCTTTGGGGATGAGATATTTATCCAGAAGACCCTGTAACAAAAAATAATACATGAAACGTTATCGATTGTGGTGGGGAGGAAGCGATGCCAATGTAAAATGTTTCCTTGCGATTAAACACGTATAGATCTATAACGAGGACATTTTACACATGTATAATCACCCAGCATCTGGTTGTACTACACAAGTGACCTATTTTTGTACATCAAGTATCTTGTTGAATCGTTGTCGGTCGGTTTATGATTGGGTTCGAGGGATCCGGGGTAGGGTATTCGAGATGAGCGCATGCAAACACAGAACAACCCCTTCTGTGTGTGCCTAGGAGGGGGCGGTGAGTATCTGTGTGCAAGGATACATGACTATACAAAGTAATTAGATATTTTCCCCTTCAGTAATTTACACCGAAAAGGTTTGCCCAGCTATTTCTTTTTATAGAATATCAGGGATGAAATCAATACTACTGCGTTTCAAATTATAAATATTATGTGACTCAAATATATTGTTAATTTTAGAAGACAAAAATAATCATGACTCTTTTCAAGTCCAAACAGATGAAAAATTGCTTGTGTACAACAAAAGGGCTTCTTTAAGAAACTGCCCAACAGCGTTTCTTTGTACGTACTGCTTCATTATCAAGGGTGTTTGTCAAGAAAATGTAAGCTAATTGGCTGCTCTTTGAATACCGCTCTGTATATCGATTCTACGAGCACTTGGAATGGTACAATAGGCTTTGATTGACCTTGATTGGGCAGGCAAAGCTGTTATCTTATGGCCTCTCTAATAATAATTTTAAATCTTAACCTTAAATTTAGTGTAGGTTATATTGTCTATTTTTGTCACCATTTATACGAGTAGTTCATATAATTGAAGGTCCTAGAAAATATTTAGTGTGAAGGGTGCAAGCTAAAGAGGAACACCTCTGGTTTTTGGTTTATGGTTTTTTTGTGACAACTGGCCAGATGATAAAAATGAGTGTATACTATTGACATTATTGCAAACATGTACAAACAATCTTCAAAGTCTATCTCCTTCGTTGTGAATGAGACATGACTTAGGTTGGGTTAGAGAAAACTATCAGAACAGAGACAAATCCTGCACATAGGGGTTATGGCTCCCATGTAGTGGAACCCCCAATCACCTGTTTCGGATTACAGAGTGGGACTAGCACTGTATTATCTGTTTGATTTAAGATCCCTTTCGAGACAGCTTTCAGGTTTTTCTGTGTCCTGAGACCCAGCATAGTCTTGCTTTATGATTCGTGCAAATAACCTATAAGCTCTAAGCCACATAGACTAACAAACTTTGGTCTTATTACTACGAAAGAAATGGTTTCGAACATAGGTGTCGGAAAAACGTGATCAGTCTTTCTGGTTATTTCCTAAAAAGAATAATGCGCTCTCGAGTCTCGAATATGAAATAATTTAGATTTGGAATTTTTAAGTTCGTAAAGAGCTTATAATATATATTTATTTGCTACAGTTGGTCATGATGATGTTGTGCAAAAACAATTTTAGGCGCGTAGGTATTCAAAGCTGTACGTCAGGGCAAACTCGATAAATAAAGTTAGCCAATTCTCTCCTTCTTTGTGGCTGAAAACGAACAGGCTTCATTTGCATATATGTATGAGAATAGTGGTCATGGTCAGTATCTTTGTGATATAGTGCTGTTCCTCAAAGTGGCCATTGTTAATCGTTGATGTATCTTTTGATTGATATTTGCTTGCAACAGATTAAGAAAAGTAAACTTACCAAAACTTCGTAACAAATTTCCCTAAGCTCCTTTTCCACGCGTTCTCTGTACTCTCGGGCGAGCTGTTGTTTTCTGGCGGAGGCTTCAGTTTTTTGTTCAATTGATGAAATTACTCTCCACGATGATCTGTGGCAAAGAAAATAAAAAGTTTATCTTTTAATAAACATTCATTTCGCAAGCAATTCGTGATACTAATTAATAAATGTTACCAACTCACAATAGCTACTTGTATTTTTCATATTGTACGTGCTATTGTGAGTCTAACATAAAAATGCATATTAGTAAGGTCCAATTTGTATAAGCTTACCTGCGGGCACCAACAACATTTTTGTATGCGACTGAAAGAAGATTTCTTTCTTCATTTGACAGTTCGACTCCTGTTTCTGTGACTGATTTCATAGCTTGAGCCATGTCATCGTACCTGCGTAAGGAATAAAAGAAAGCAACGAAACGTTTAGTTTTCACGTGTACAAGCACGCGGGAGTGTTTCGTTTTAGATTTACCTTTCGGATTGTTCGGCTAGTTTTGCCTTTTGGACCAATTCTTCTTTGTCGACTGTAGACATTTTGATGTGTTGTTTTTGTTGTTTAGTTTAAGCTTGGTAAATACAATATATATAAATGTTGGGGAATTCCGAAATTTTACGAAATGGTTTTAGAAATATATTTATATAATGTTGGTACAGAGATTAGTGCGCCGCTCGCAATGACCCCTGTAACAAAAGTAAAAGAGAAAATTTCATTAATTTTGTGTAGTTAACGTGGTTTATATTTAAAACGTTGACCGATTCGGTGTTTGAAGTCAGAAAGTCGAAAGCAAGTTGAAGTAATCTTTAAATGTTTCGCAATGAGAAATTCAAATCATACACAATATCCGGCCTGCGTACTGCGTCAATTGCTTCAAGTGAATGAAGATTTGGCTGGCACAAAATGCGCTACATCGTGAAACAGATTTAGCCCAGGACGCAGCAGTTGGTATGTGACATTGCGGGACACGGCATCTGGAAAGCATGCCCTCAGGCTGGGTATTCGTGAAAATTCTTTCTGCAGAAGCGGCATGGACAAGCCTATTATTTATCTTATAAACACCTGCCAAGCTCTCTCAACTCGAAGGAGACTTATATCTAGAATACTTTTTCGACAGGTAGTTTTATAGATCCTAAGTCTGCAGACAAGACTTATGGCTTCGCAGGATGCATAAAAATCGTAAAAAGTAATTAAAATGTGGTCAATCCTTTTATACTAAGTGTATACCAAGTGCCGGTTAATAAAAAAAAATGTCAGGGGCCTGTTACTAACACGTGTTCTACAATGTGTGATTCTTATATGCCGGCTGACATAAGTTGACAATGCGCCGTTCTAATAACACATTTTAATCTCGACTTTACAGGAGCTCACAATTGCGAAATTTGTATGGAAAATACAGCCACTGGGCCTTACTAATAATCATTTTTAACCTTAACACTAAATATGTTGTACTTATTTATTTAGCCTGGACACTAAAAATGATTATTGTGAACTAGTAAAATTTAAAGTCGAAACTAAAAATGTTTATTGGTAAGGTGCAATCAATTTTACGATTCATGTGAGTTTCTTTATTACTCACTGGCGCCGACGACATTAAACGTTCACAGAAGGAATGCCACTTGGGGTATTGTCCCAACACTATAAATCGGTAAATATTTCAGAGAAAGGGCCATCGACTATACGAGCACTGTAAATTGTGGCGTGTCCTCAGTTTCGTGACTTTTTTTTTCTCCAAAACTGATTCATTACGCCTTAACTCAAGAATATGTATGTTAACGACCTGCGTGTTTTCATTACCACATAATGTGATTTCACAAAAATAAATAGCAACAAGGAACATACTTCCTCCTAGAATTTCCCTTCTCTCTAAACTCTGTATCACGGCCAATTTTTACATGTGCTCTCTACTCAATTCTATAAACGAAATAGTTTGGAAACAAAATGAACCACGTAAAATATATTTAATCATAATCATCTAAGATAGCCTATTTAGTCCGACGAGTATACGCATAAGCTAGTAGCTGTGCATGAACACAGCATGTACCTATATCAAATGTCCTACCGCAGAGCCAAGGAGAGACAGAGTCAGAGGAATAGAACGCCTCGAGAATAAAGAACTAAACCACAGAAGGTACATGTTCGTAAAATGTATACTTCTTGTGGTGGAAAAGTGGAAATTTTACGCCAGGTTGGTGTAAAGTTTCTTTCGTAATTTATAAAGATAACGCCGCAAAGCACTACAGTATTGGAATCAAATTTGCCTCAAGTCATTTTATGGGCAGGTAACAACAACCAAGTAAGTTTAATCTTCTTGGGTTGCGTAACTTCTGCCGACTCTTCAACTACACAGGCAAAAACTAAATTCCTAGATAAGAATTTTTGTTTTTTTCTTCACAGCAGTTAATCGCTTTTTTGTTACGTATGTTTGTGCGACACACAGGCACAGGCTCTACAATGTGTCTCGAATCCAATTTGATACGGGTTTAGGGTTTAGGTAATCGCAACCCAGATATTAGAGGCTCTGTTGAATCGATGTAGTCGTCGTCATGGCAATGGGTAAAAAGTTTTTATTTTCACATTCGCGATAAGACTTTGGAATAACGTTGACTCGGGTCATGTGATTCAGAGAGCAAACCGGCAGCAGTTCTCTGCCTCGCTCTAGCAAGAGAATAAGATGAAATTCCTACGTCAAAGATGTGGTTCGCGAAATGAGCAACACACATCAGTTAGTCACTTGACATTTGCAACAAAACTCTGGGTTGTTGGCCAAAATAAATATATCTATGAAATGTTTGTTATGCGCATTAGCTTTGCAGTTCGCTTCCCTTTCTATTATCCGACTCAGACTCACCCATCTATAATACACTACAGCGCGTGTGTACGTTTTATAAAAGACGACCAGTAAAAAAATTACATTAATTATTGCTGCTAATTTTTTTCGTTATTGATAGCACTTCAAAAATAGCTTTTATGACATCACCTATTATTTGCACTTTTATGCTGGTATGGTGGCCGCAGGCAGCGATGGTAGCAAAGTAGATAAGAGACAAATAGAACTAGCTAAATCAACACAATTTACCAGGACGCACCCATGCTTGAGGGTGGAATCTAACAAACATTTCTCAACTAATAAAAAGCATAGGAAAATCTTTACGGCTAGGGTAAAGGAAAGTTAGCCAGTTTTCCATGTTCTCTTGTATTGAGAAGAAAAACCAAAACCTCCAGACTGCCTCGATATATACACAACGTTTTATGGGTTTTCAGCTACACAAAGGCGGTGTTTGCATTTTATTTCCATTTGCGGTGACTCAGCCCTACTTAATTGCACATTGACAACCGTAGCTTAGATAAATGGGGAAAAAAAAAAGACAAACATCTATAAATCACCATCGAGAAATACCCAATGAAATAGGATTTGAGAAGAAAAAAAAAAACTTCAAAAGTATATTATGTATGTATGAGTACTTTCTTTTGCTATTTCTCTCCCCAGATTTCACAACAATACAGAGGGCTAAACACAAGGTTCAATATGGTGCAGTGGCATGCTATGCTGCTTTAACGCTTCAACGGAATTCCAAATTTAGACAATTTTACTTCCTGTCTTTGCTCGCTCCACATACAAGGCGCATTGAAAATATGATACAACAAACGAGGAAAAACTATAATAAACGACGAGAAACGGAAAAACGAAGCGAAGAAGTTCATTAACATTTACACATTCGCAAGTGAGTGTTGTGTACACGTAGGGAATGCGCGCAGAAATACTTTTGTGCGATTTATTTTAATCAAATTAACGGTTAGCGTTTTTTCTTCTTTTTGTTTCTTCTAATTCTGTTGCTCTCTTTCGAATGAATATTAATGAAAATTTGAATTTGACAAAAACGCTATGCGCATGAGTTTAGTCATCCGTGGGGGGGAAAATGTGATAGATATTGAGCAGTGACAGAACATTTTTAATATCAAATCTGGGATTTTCAATTTTTAAATGTCGAGCAATACGTCACAGACAACGCCCATCCTTTGGTAGCAGTTCGGGAGATGTCGACATATTGAATGTACAAGTACACGGAAATCATTACGTACGACATTTTTTCACCTGCCGTAATAGCAGGGACTATTAAAACATTAAAAGGACCGAGCATAATTTGTCGTACATGACATATTTTTTGGTCGTTCAAATGGCGAATTTATATTTAAGGGTTAAGTTTGAGCGATTGCTGGAATGCTTTCAATCAATATTTAGGTACTACTAACTTAACTGGGGAATCCCCGAATTCGTTGTTTCAGACTGTTACGCCACTTACATTGAAGCTTTTTTACCAATAGATAAGTTTTAATCAAAATTGTTCTCAGTAACCGAAAGCAGGTGACGATTGATATAGCACTGATCTCACACTGATAATGAAAACTTATGTTTGCGGCGAATGAATGAATCTCAATGAACAGACAGTAGGTATCTAGTGAGGACAAGTATTCAGTGGGTTGGATATTGGATTGTGCAGTCAATCGTAGCTGTCACTTGGATGAAAACATATTTCCAAACATTGCGTTGCACACTTAAATTTTACCAGGGGGCAGATTCCGTATAACTATTTCCGTTTTTAATATTTCGATGACCATAAGAAGTTATATTTTGCCCAAATTTGTTTGACTATCGTCAGCTTTTAATTCATTTGTGGATAATTAGCTGGATTAACGTATCAAATTGCGGCATATAGTTCCTACTTTTGGAGGTCTATCGTTTCGACGACAATCGTCTGATAAATTACGGAATGACTGCCCAGAAATGTGTTTTTAATATTAAAATCATTTATGAAATAAGTTTAATAAGATTGACGAAAATGCAAGAATGTCTGCCTTTCGCACAAAAAATATTTTTGGTGAACATGCTCTTAATTGATTGAAAGCAGATTACACAATGTTTTCTTCAGCTTCCATACATACGTACCCTAAATATATATTGGAAAATAGAACATTAGTTTAGTTAAGTTTCTGATAAAATTTATTGGGCCATTTTCAATCTTAACCTTAAATTAATTGTAGGTCACAACATCTAGCATCATAGAAAACTAGAACAAATAATTTATGAGTTGTTTTTCAAAAATTTTAAGACAGTCTTCTGTGCCTGAATTTGGAGACCGTCTTGTTTTTTTCTTGCATTTGGAGACAGCTGGAAATTGTGGGAAAAACTACTATGGGCGTGTTTTTTTTTAGCTTCGATCTCAGCAAAGTAAAGTAGGACTTTCAGCACGCGATTACAACAACTACAACCGAGTCTCGAAGTGTCAAGTAGAGCGTAGTCGTTGTAATTGCATGATGAAAATCCTACTTTACTTTGTGATCTCGTTCAATCCAACGATATAAAATGATTCCCCCTGGCTTCTCCCCTGCCAACGATTGACTGAGAAACCACTCAGTTCGCAAAATCGTTATTTCATAATTTGAATTCTTCCAAAATATACGGTTGAAAGAAGCTGGGCCTCTATACCTGCTGATCATAGACCTGTTGCGCCAACCATTTATTTATTTCTATATGTGGTTTGTAACACATTCATAAGATTATCATTATCTTAATTTTTGAGAAATTGTACCCCACCCAGCCAAGTTCATCTGGTAATGCATGTCTGCAAAAAAAATAGCCCAAGAAGTTGGTTCTATTTCATTGTCAAGTGTAAGATGTTCTGAAATCTCCGCACTTAATTGTAAAACTGTAAAAACTGTAAACAAGTAAACGAACTGCTTCCATTCATAAAAAAATTCCATCTTTCCGATGCACTTAACAAAATATTTGATCAAATTTGGGATGAATTCTTATGTGGGAGCATCCCATTTTTATTTTCAAAGATGAGGTAATTCGGCTGCAAACTTCACCCAAAAGTGCTGAAAAAGTGAGTCACTCGACGCCAGAGTGTCTAACCCGCTGTCGACAATATTCAATGATCAAAGCTGTCAACGTACCAACTCCAAATGCTGATTATGAGGTTGTTTCTAAATGGGGATATTGACAATTTCTTCCTTTTTCGCTCTAATGCACTCAATTTTAAAAATGAAAAGAGGCAACTTTTACTTAATAGCTATATTTATATAAGGTTCCGTTTGTACTAGTAACGCAAATCAATTTTTCTTTTTAAGACACGTTAAAGTACATAACAGACGAACTTTGTTACCTCTATATAAAATTTTATCCACCAGAGTACCCAAAAACTGTTACACAGTACAATTAAAATATTCTAGGTCATGGCTAAAACTTCTACAAACACAAAAAACAAAATGTTTCATATATTACATCCGGTTTTAATGTTAAAATCTTAAATCAATTGTTGCTGGGAAAAAAGTTTCCGAAAAATCACTATGAAAGTAGACTTATGTCCAGCGGAGAAAAAAAAACTCGGCAATTACCTAGAATAACTACGTTCCTTTGTTATGCGCATGTCTTCAATTTTTCCGTCTGGACTTTTGGAGCACAAGAGTATAGATATTGCTATATATTACAAAGACGAAAAAAAAAAACAATTTCACCCTAGCAACAGACCAATAAAGGAAGTACACTTCCTCTCTCAGCAAAACCGCACTGTCTCAGTCGCATAAAATGAAACGCATCAAATTGTGACCAACCCATTACGTCTGGACAGAGGCTGCTGTTTGGCACTACCAACATAAATCGTGGGGATGAGGGTGTGCATATAATTTCATAAATGCGACAAAAACCGAAGCAGAGATTTGCCAAAAATAGCTTAAACACAGAATGCAATTAATTTGATAAAATTAATTCTAAACTGAAGCCGGGCTTATATATAATTCATTTTTAGTTTCGGGCAATGTATGGAAACCTTGTTGTAAGAGGGTGTGTGCAGAAAAAAGTCTCCAACAATGAATCGCGGCAACACTTTAGACATATCGATTATCAGGACACGTAAGGAAACCCAATTTGCCACCCTGATCTTTAATGCACACACCAAAGGTACACCAAGTGCAAGGAAAAATCAATAAATGTCATCGAAGCTGAGGGGTGTTACAAATTATCCTTGAATCGAATCAAATATTCAACGATATTCAAATGAAAATTTCAGTTTGTTCAGAGGGCACACACAAAAATCGATTGAAGGTGTAAATTTACCTTGTTATAGCCGAATGGGAAAGGGGGGAGTTCAGCAATAGTCCATAGGCAACCACCAAAACCACCAGTAGCAATCCACCAATTATAATAATCCTTTCAGTCGACAAAAAAGTTATACAGCTGAATTTTATTTTTTTTATTCTGTTTGCAACTCGCACATGAGATTAGGTTAATTTTTTTTTATATCACTTTATCACAATGAAATTAAATAAAAAAGTACACTAGTTTTTTCTTCTTCATTAAATACTAAGTAAATACTTTTTGTTGTCCCAGGCTTAGGTTGTGTATATATGCAATTACTATATTTTAATTGTGTCGACGACTTTATGTAAAAATTTGCTTAACTAATTTTCTTTTTTTATTTTAATTTCTAACTTTTAGACATCATTGCCTGAGACGAAGTGCAATACCGACCACACTTGAATATCAACTAAGGAGAGTTGTAGTTGTGCACATCGCAACAAGGGCAGAAACGGAATGCGCTGCTACTGTCACTATAGTAGTTGTAGAATATTTCTTCATCATAGTCATCGTCATCGCATCATCTAATGTGCGCTGCTGCTTGTTGTTGTTGTTGTAGTATTTGCTGGGGATTTCGATGATTCGCCGTAGTACGGTACCACCAACCAAGCAAGTACACTTTTCGAGATAGATCAAAGAGAGCAGAGCGAGCGCAACGCAAAGCGAAGCAAAGACAGACAGACAGACAGACATAGAGAGAGAGCGAGAGAAAGAGAGAGTTAGCGAGATTGGCAATTTATTGTAGTGAGGTAGGCACACATTGTTACACTGGAATCAAGTACAATTCCAGATTTTGGGAAAATCTATCGGCTTGGTGTAATGTATTTGAAGACTTCCTGAAATTGGTTTGCCTTTGATGTGAAACTGACGCAGTAGCGGAGTTGGGGAGGCCCAACCATGCGCAATGTAATCCGAGAGAAGCGTAAAGCAGACTTGAGTTTGGCGCATAAGGAGTGTCCTTCCACCAACATTTTTGGGAATGGATGACTCTACAATGGAGACGAGTGCCAAAGTGTTACGTGCAGCTGACAAGGGATTGAACTTTAGTTGTGCGTACACATCGCTTTTGGACAAAGTTCAATATCTGCTTTCATTTATTCATTTTATTCATTCTATTCTCGAGAAGACATAAAGCTGTCTAGACGGCAAAAGAAGAAGCAACGCATTTGGAAAAACCAATTAATAGTCAAAATAACTGACAACAAAGAGCGCGATTGCCAGTCAAGTATACCTACATATTTATTGTGTGCACAGTTTGCAAAAGGACAAGGTCTTTCGCCACATGTGTCCTCTATTCTAAATGCATTTCATTTTCCTGGCATATACGCGATCATTATCGCCCACGAAAGGCCTATTCATTTTGTCATGTTGTCATACCATGCATTACATTTGCATCTGTACTCGTATGACCTTGCCCACACTCATACACACAGCCTATTGTACCATTTTGTTTCATACGTCCCTTCGGATTAAAAGAGTAACATCCTTCCGCTAGGAGAACGAACTAACTGTGCTGATGCCGACGAGTGGGTATGTTTGCTTGATATATCCTTAAATGGAAATAGTGTGAATTGTCAATTGCCGCACAGGATCGTCTCCGTCGAAGGTGGTACGGTACATGCGCATTTTTATTAAAGCTCTTCTATTACATAAAACGAAAGAAAAAACCGAACAATCAATCGGACTCTTTAATTGCTAATCAAAGGATGCATTGAAACATTTCACAATCGAATTTAAAATATGTTTGCCGTCCTTCGCAAATAAAAGTACTATATACTCCATAAATTGGAGATATACACAGCACATACCTACAACGAGGATACGTACAAAATCGATAAATCATCCTTGCGCAAATTCACATTTATACAGGGAATACAAAGAGAATAAATATATTTTTAGATGGCGAGCATGTGTATGTGTGAAGGATACAATACACAAAGGAGGACGAACAATTTACCTGTGCATATATATTTTTCTATTGTGCTCCCATGTGGGGATACGGTTTTGTGTAGTAGAGGAAACACTTGATATTTTTAATTTTATTCGAGAAGCAGCATATTATATTTGAGTGAACAAGGTAAACATTATCATAGAAAGCGTTTAGGAGACCCCGCTTATCAGTATCGCAGAGGGCGGATAGGGGTGGGGGCCAAAATTGAATCATAAAATCCTCTTAGCAGCGAACACAAAGGTGTTCGTCGAGTGGGCTTTTGAGTTGTTGAATTCCTTTTCGAATGTTAATGGCTTGGTGACATGAGAAAGTGCCTTCCTAATGCGTTATGATAGATTGGAAATGGCAGCATAATTTATTTCGCCCCGAAGCAAATAAAGTTTTTTTTTTTTAAATATGACAGCTTAATTATTGTCACCGCTTTCTGAATACTCTGAGAAGCTTTTAAAAAGTTATACACCTTGGCTACTCGGCGCGGTTTATAAGCGGATCCGTGTACCTTCGGCTTTTTATCGATTTTTAACTGACCTAGATCATCCTTGTAAAGGGGCTGGTCGGCATTAGAAAGGACTTTTGTATGGACAGTAAGGAAAACTTACACAACACGCAGTCTTGCAATTTGAAATTCATTGTTTAAGACCTGTCTGCCACGCAAAGATATACAGCTCTTCCTTTATCTTGCATTTTTTTTTAGGTTATAGTTCCCTGAGAGCTTGTTTTGCCTGTCTCATATCTTGAAGATTTTAAAAGGCTGTACACTTATTTTTAATTTCAAATGGTCTAAACGCTACCCGTAAGGTGTTTTTCCTAATCCAGCGGAAGGTTTCAGTCAGCAAGAAGGTTACGTTGAACCTTGTCTTGCTAACGAATCTGCACAGGAAAATCATGTTACATATAGGTACCGTCCGAATATACACACAAGCACTGTTTGCTGTGCCGTTTCCTCTATCGGAGTAAATGAAATGAGAAAAATGTGACCTGCCACTGTCAGTGTATGGAATATGATACTTTAACACATCACAATACCGACAATCACAATTATTATTTGCAAAGAGAATTCAAAGACGAGAGGGTGAATATGGTTTGCAGAAAAAAAATTTTGCCTCGGGAAGGGAATAACCATAATCCTCAGTAATTTTCTTGCCAACCTGCGTCATTCGTACCTGTAATGAATTTTGAAGTAAAGATTAAAGGTCTTTCTTTTCCTCACGAATGCATTAGCTCAAAATTATTGCAGGTAGTGCCAGCGTTTTGTTTGCAAGAAGGACTGCATACTGTTCTCTTCCTCATCCTCAGCTACCTGTGAACTATTTGACGGTGAATAGAAAATCACCGTGAAGCGATTTTATCAAAGTGTACTACATCGAATACAACTCCCTTTGTTTCTGTCAGGTAAAATGCTTACTTAGGAACTTTCACATGGAAGAAAAGCAAACACTACAGCCAATGGATTTTTTTCCAACTTATTGTGTGCATAATCGCTCAAAATAAAGGTGCAACGCGATGGGTAAACAGAACAAACGAAGGATCTGCTGGACTGTCCTTTATGTGAGATAGGTACGGTCGTACTTCTTGTTCTTGTTGTATTCTAATTAATCCTTAGGTAAACGAAAAAAAAAACCCACTTCACTTTATATATCGAGATTTTTTTTTGCCTTATTTTTAAGAACAGTCTGTTGTTGCTGAGTTTTGAGTTTAAAACAAGCTTCCTGCTAATTATGAAATAAATGCCTCACACTACCCAAAAATTAAACAAAATTAAACAGTCACTGCCAATGGAACACATCAACAACTGATGTCATCCTATTTTGTATTACAACATAAGAAATAGAAATCGTTTTAACTACTTACGCGTACCACATTTTTCACCTCCTTAACTGCGCAATAATTCCAGGCACACTCATTTAGCGAAAATGTGCCAACAGCAGTAGTTTACACATCATACCTACTGATACGTAGTAACTTGTACTGATTTGAACTTGCCTTGTTCGCCGACTCGTATTCGTATATCCGATTAAATGATTCATAGGCATGTATTTATGCTCAAAAGTTGTTGTATACTTGTTTACAAAGTGAGCAAGACGATGCTAATGCATTTCATGAAAGTGGAATTCGCTTTAAGCGGCCTAAAGGTTAACACTACTGACCTTGCAATTGAATTCGTATGAAAAAATGCGTCATCAAAACATTTCGTATTTAAAATTTCATTCCGATATAACAAAAAAAATCTATCTGGATTAAGATACCCATTTGTGTTGGATTCAACAACAAAAAAAAAAACCTTCCTCTGCGATACATCAATGCCAAACAAAGACTAACTTTAAATTGATTGTTTTACCAAAAGCTGCTGTTATCAAATATTTGTTTGGCCCACCATCCTTGTATACGCTCATAGAAACGCATGGGATTTTATTCAAATTAGATAATTAGATTTGTATGTAAATCCCAAAGGAAAGGTGTGTTGTGTCTTAAACAAAAGCGTACTTAATCATGCGTGCATAAACGCACGCCTAACATTGTTCCCATTTTCGATGCCAAACATTTTTAAAAGTTGTAAGCGTTTTCTGTTTTATTGTTTTTCAGCTCGAATGCGCAAACATTTTGTTAATGCTTAAATGGCACAACGAAACGATACAGAGCGATAGAGAACAAAATTGAATTGAAATTTTTAATGACAAACGTTTGTACAAAACAAAAACTATGCATCAGAGATCGGAAGGTGACTAAAACTCGACATAATCATGACAAGTGCATGCGAATGGCAGTGAATCACGTGTAACCAACCAATTATCAAGGCTACCATATCAATATGGTGGTGTAAAACGAATATTATCAAGAGCAAAGTGATAGATTTACATATATATGATGCAGCTTTAAAGTGCAAGCGATACAAAGTAGATAGATATTTATCGATTGACAATTTAATGGGAGGCGCATTGCTGTCAAGTCGAATTGTATTAATAGGAATGCCCAAAATAAAATGTTCAAACATTGTGAAGAGACAAAATCTACACTCGAGCATGAAAGTTCGCACACACTTCAAAAAAGGAGAACAACGAGTAATTAAAGAACGCGAGTATGCGGAAAGCAACGCGAAAATCAAGGAGTAATTTTTTTCTTGGTTCTTAACAACATAGAATTAAAGCCGTCTTGTTAAATACATCAATCGGTAAAACAACAGTTATGTCAAAGTTTTGTATGTTGTCTTCGGTTTGTCATCAACTTAACGACCATTTTCCCACAATAATGGCTTCGAGTATCGTTCAACTCTTGGTGGAATTCTTATCCTTAAGGTTTTCTCTTGCAAAGATGGCATCCGGAATATGATCGCCGACGCGGTCGAAATCTCTTAAGCCCGGAAGCGTGTAGGAAATTTCGTTTTTTTTTCCTCTCGAGCAGAGCAATAGACAGCACGAGAACTGACCAAATTCGTAAACTTCAAATGCGCGAAAACGGTTTAGCAAGTTCTTTTATTACCCGCTAGATGATTAGCGGCAAGTCAAACTCACGTCAAAATCAATATAAAAAAAAATTCGTCCAGCACGTCAAGTTAGTAGCGAAAAACGGTGCAGCTAGTAGTGGAGTGTGAAAAAAGCATTTAAATAAGAATTCCTGTCAAAATGTTGATGACTTCTTATCAACCTTTGGAGAGTCAACGAAGTTTTTCTCTCAATTTACAGAAACTTCTGCTAAATTGCACAAATAAAAGTTATTTATGATGACAGTGTATGTCAACTTTTGTGACTTAGTGTAAATTCTGATGCACACGACCGTGACTAAAAAAAAACACTCATTCAAGAGTAGCAACTATAAAAGATTTAACACTTAGTGCGTTTTTATATCAAGCGTTAATTCGTTACCAACCCAGTAATCCGCTATTGTGAATAGTGACTTAAATTTAAGCAGGCGATAATCTTAAGTAACAGGAAAAACAGAAAAAAAAGACGATACGTGCTTTTAGTACAAGCGCTTACTCATATTCATTTTAGTGAGTGTCTTCACACTTTCAAGAAACTGACGGCAAAGTTAAAAATAACATTTTTCAATTTCTCCTTATCCGAGAAGACGAAATGAAACATTTCTGTTTCCCCACTAAATACGTTATGAGTGTGTGTGTGGCTTTCTTAGCGCGCTGCGAGTTTAGAGAGATGGATTCCAATGGAGAACGCGCGCGACTCGTTCTATAAAAGTAAAGTGTATCCACATATAAAAATATACATTTCGTGGACTATTTCTTGCACCGAGAAGTGTGAGAAGTGGTGAGGCCGTCATTCTAGTTGGCGACGCAAGGGAAAGTGGGAAGGAAAAACCGATCAAATGGAAAAACTCAATTATACCGAAAGGGAGGAACAAAAAAAAAAAAAAAGACGACACAACATACACATCTCATTTGAATTGAAAAAAATTAAATTATGGCATGGCATTGATGAGGAAGCCGGGTGGAGCCAGGAGGAGCCGCTGGGGCTGGGCTCAACTGGCAAAGGGAGTGTGATACATGAAACAAGAACAAGAATTAAATTTCAACCATTAATTGACAGCTACATATGTACATTCATATGTATATATTTTTCTTCCTCCTTTTTCTAATCAAACAATTGAACCAAGCACTACATTCCTATAGTCAACCGACATGACAGAGAGGCATAGAGCGAGACATGAATAAATAAGAATGCTTGAAATCAAGTGGATAAAAGGAAACCAACGGTATCGACTACGACGACCGCACAAATTCATTCACCGAGTGATGTCAATGCGACAACCGGAGAGATGATGTCAAACTTTTTGTCTAATTACAATCAATTGTACTTTTGATTATTCTTCATTTGCGGACATTATTATTTGTTTGTTATGCAGTGACATGTATTCAGAGTCACTGTAACCGTCAGAAGCTGTGTGTGCGTCATCCGAAGCAGGTGCATATTCAAAAGGATACCTCTCAAACAGGATAGCATCTGTAGTCTCTTGCTGTGTTTGACAGATGTTCGCTTCCTTGACATTTGTTCCATGTTTTTCGTGAATTCGAGAAATATGTCTTGTTCTTGTGCACATGAATGTGTGTAAAATGGCGGACGATAAGTCGTTCGTTCGTCGCCGTCGTCGTCGTCGTTGGACACTCCTCAATGCGTCACACTATCTCGCGAATATTTTACGAGCATATTTTGTATGAACGAGAGTCTACTCTACAGCTACACCCATGCATACGAACATGCGCATTACTATCTTGCCGCACACACGTCTATTATACCTACAGATAGAAAGATAGGCACACCGAGTTTATCCATATAGGAATTTAATATCTAGTTGGGGAGATACCGCCGCAACATTTTTTTCTTTTCTAGAATTCCTTGAGGAAAAATTCTTCCCCGATACCGCAATGACTTCCATAATCAACTTTTCGATACGAGTTTTCTTCGAGAGAGATGTGCGTTATTCGGGTCATTTTTCTCGATTGTACGTTTCACTTAATTCTCTGTTGCTCACCTTAGAATGTGGAAAATATATGTACTTTTCACTCCATAGTAGGTTGACGACGACGACGACGACTATAGCACGTCACAGATAAATTATTTGCGTTGTATTTTTTTTTATCGATTTTTCCCACACGAATTTTTGACGTTTTCAGAAAGGTGTAGGAGGAATTTTCCCGGAATGGAAATTTCCTAACGCACAGCCAGTGATATAAGAAATATAATATTTGCCATTGACTCGCCTTGTTAATTGAATTATATATTTTTAATTATTATTTGTATTTTACTTACTTTTATAGTACCGAAAGGGACGAAAGGAATTTAGCACAGAAAATCTAATGGCACAATTCTACACACTATCTTAAATACACACTCAACTCATCAAACTGTGATGATGGTTCGTTGAGTTCAACGACGACAGCGGGCGATGAAATCTCTCCTCTGTGGGCTAGGGAGCGCGATTATAGGTCTGTTCTGCTTGTACACGCTCATGGCAATGAGAGCAAGCGAGTCGGGTAGATTTGTAACGATTGTAATAGAATCGTGAACTGTGCACAACGAATAATGGAGTAGAGTTTTACAATACAAAAATTTAACATCATTCATCATTCAAGCTAACTTTTTTTTTTTTTTTTTTGTTTAAACCAGATAGACAGATATAATTATGTAAGTTGTTCTCTTTGGTGATGGTGAATACGAAGTCGCACTTCACTGTTAGGATTATACTCTTGGGCTTGGTGGTGTTGATGTAGTCAACGTGACTAATGACTGAGTAAACAAATGAATGAAACAAGTTAGCTCCCATCCCGAACAATAAATTACTTAAGTTGGCATTTCTATAATAAGACTGTCAACTCATTTTATGACGTTGCTAGAATTTTTTTTGTTTATCCAGTATTATGGTAACGTACTTGGGTTTTAGATAGGTAGTAGAATTGGGTTGGAATTTAACACCTGCAAGGAATTATTAACTGTTTGGTTACACTCAAATTTTGTTTTGAAAAAAAGGTAGGTTACATTAATAATAAGACAACAGGCGAAGTAACCAACTGATTAGCGAAGTCAGACTTGCTTTACTATCTGGACCAACGTCCCCTACTAGTAACTGTAGTCATTTTTGAATTTGTATGCGCAGTGGTTCATTTGTTGGACTACACTCGCGAACGTCTGACAAATATTCGAGATTATAACTGTTATGAAAGCAGTTTGAAGTCTGTGTAAAATTGTAGATCCCTTCCACACAAAGCTAGACATTGGGTCAATATTGACCTGTTGCGGAAACAAATTTTTTTTTTCTATAAATTCTATGCAAAAACAAAAACTCGTCCAAAGGTAAGACTAGTACGCACTTTGCCATGAATATTAAAAACATTCTGCACGGACCTAACAAATATCTACATAAACTACATTGGCGGGTCCCGAAAAGAGTTTTCAAGAGATTATGATATTAATGGTCAAGTTTGAACCTTAACCCGATAAGAGTAGTTGTCAACATTCTTATTTAGAAATAAAATTAACCAACATATATCGTGGAGTCTTCACTCCGTATCGTATTTATCGGGGTTAATTGTCAAAAGAAAATAATTATGGTAATATGTACTGTCAAAACTTCAATTAGGCAATGCTGGCAAGATAAATCTATAATCTACTGCACAACAACCGATAAGAACGTATTTATCAAAAGTGACGGCAACCATCGCTTAATTAAATTGCAATAAATGTAATAGTCATCATTATTAGGTCACTATGCCGGCATTTGTCAAAATGAGTGATCAGATTATATGTGATACTAGCTGTACCCACCCGGCTTCGCCCGTGTAAAATGTGGTATCAGAACAGTTGATGGAAACAAAATTAAGAAATTTGCTGTCTTGTTGGGGACAAATTTGTTTGGCTGTTTTGTTTCTATCGACTAAGATAGTGATATTTGCTGCATTACTTACCCTGGAGCACTTTACATATAACTGCCCGTGCTTGAAGCAATTCTTGCTTAAATCAACTCCCGCATTTCTTAAAGTTTGATCCTGTGACTTATGGATTGTCATTTCAAAACAAACATTAATAGCCAATCGAATCGGTTTAAAGTGAAATTAATAATTACTGTGAATTATTTGTAGTCTTGGTATAAACACCGCATCTCCTTTACCACACCCAGTTAAAATTAAAGCCTCATGTCAAGCATTATGTTGCTTATGTTATGGGAACTCCAACTTTTAATACCATTTTATGAGCATTGAGGCCATGGGCTGTTAAAAACGCTATTTAAAAACTCTACTCTATAAAAAACGAAATGGGTAATTACCCACGATCTGGTATCACTGAAAGCTATACCTATCTGATATTTCTTCCATAGAATTTTTTTTTTTTGTAAGCAAAACAGAGGTAAACATATTTTTCCTACATATTTGACATTTCTTTTATGGGTTTTTTTTTTCTTAGCAAACCAAACAGCATACTGTCTGTCTCCCTCTCCGCCACAGGAATAAAATAAGGTTAAAAGAGATGTGAATATATTGCGCGGTTAGTGTGTTTGATTTGAGAATGAAATGCATATCCACCCACCCAGGTGAAAATAGTACAAATGTTTCAAATTTTGCCTACTTATTTAAAAACTTTTTAAGTTATTGAATTCATGGATATCCTAAAATGTAGCAGCAGATGTCCCCTATAAGCTGGTGTTTACTATATTTAAATGCTCCCAATATTTTCGAACGGAAAGCGTGACAAAGAAAAAAGCGAAACCAAACGATAAAATAAATTACTCTTGTCAATTTTTTTCCGGAATTTATAGCGATATAGAGTTGAAACAAAGTGGATATTGTGGGCCTATTTATCCTCTATAGGACTGATAATAATGCATCAGAATATATTCAATAGTTTCTAAGATTTTTGCATTTAAAGACATGCAGTCAAATTCAATCTCGAACAGAACTACACCAATTTTATTTATATGATTTTATTTATATGATGATATCGGTCTAACGTACCCTACTTCCAATCATAGACACCAGCGTTACTAAAATATTCCAGTCAAAAATAAAAACATCAGAAAACAGAAAATCCTGCTACACTTTGCCTTGTACTCACAAATCTTGTTAAGTGTAAGATCTTATAAAATAGTACTGTAGACGCTTTTAACTCTTTAACCATAGCTTGTTCTCAGATCTTTACCTACCTACTTAATAAAATAAGAAAAGAACCAAACAAACTTTTGATTAACGGGAAAGATTCGTTCGACCCATCCGTGCACTTCATTTTTTTTTTGTTCCGAGATAAAAAATGCCCTTCTGCGTTCTTTTAGCTTTTTTTGAAAGGCAAATTGCCCAAAAATGGGTAATTACCCACGATCTGGGATCACTGATAGCTATACCTGTTTGACATTTCTCTTATGGTTTTTTTTTTCTTAGCAAACCAAACAGCATACTGCCTCTGTCTGTCTCCCTCTCCGCCACAGGAATAAAATAAGGTTAAAAGAGATGTGAATATTATTGCGCGGTTAGTGTGTTTGATTTGAGAATGAAATGCATATCCACCCACCCAGGTGAAAATAGTACAAATGTTTCAAATTTTGCCTACTTATTTAAAAACTTTTTAAGTTATTGAATTCATGGATATCCTAAAATGTAGCCGCAGATGTCCCCTATAAGCTGGTGTTTACTATATTTAAATGCTCCCAATATTTTCGAACGGAAAGCGTGACAAAGAAAAAAGCGAAACGAAACGAAAAAATTAATTACTCTTGTCCAATTTTTTCCGGAATTTGTAAAGATATAGAGTTGAAACAAAGTGGATATTGTGGGCCTATTTATCCTCTATAGGACTGAGAAAAATGCATCAGAATATATTCAGCAGTTTCTAAGATTTTTGCATTTAAAGACATGCAGTCAAATTCAATCTTAGTCGAACAGAACTACACCAATTTTATTTATATGATGGCGGAATGACTTTATTTTGACAATGATGAATGATTTTATTTTGACAGAAAAATATATAAAGTGGCTAAATAATTTTTTTTCCCTTAATCTTTAACTAAATACTAATTTCTATCATTTTGTTTAATTTTTGTCAGAGAAAAATACTTGGAAGTTAAAAAAATTTACACAAAATATGTAGTTTATGCTTACAAGAATTATAAAAATTATATTTTGTATTATTCTGCCAAAACTGCCTATCTGATATTTTTCCTAGAAATATGCAAGGCATTTAAAGTTGTTGGTTGACTATCTGCATTTATGCACAAGAAATTAAAAAAACAAAAAACTTGTTTTGCGTTTTCCCACTTAGTACGTTTTTGCAGTTAATCAGTTTTGCTTGTATTACAATCTCTCCAGCGAGCAGTTGGTTCTGGGAGTTGACGGTTTTCGGGAAAGAAAGCCCTTTGGGTGTAGAACTTTTGTCACTTCGAATATTAAGTTTGTCTCTATCGTAATCGTAAACGTCAGAACCTACATACTAACTCAGTTTCTTAATCTATTAAATGGCCAAGTTATTGTTTATCGTAGTTTTCTAAAGACTCAAAGAATCGTTTCGCAGTCAAATGGAACAAGAAAACTACATCTGAGTAGAGTAATTCATCATAACTTTGGTCAAATGCCATCTATGGGTGACTGACAGTTGTCTCTAGCGTTAAATACATAAATTGACTCCTCCTTTAGTTGATTCTGAATAAAATTATAAATTATATTCTCAAAATATTTAGGAGAGTATTTTTGCAACGTAACCGCTCTCGGACACTTCCTTTCCCCAATGAAAAACGACGTTGGTGTTTCGTAAGAAAACAATTTTTAACATATACAAGCATCTTGCAACCTTCAGGACATTTACTAAATTTTTTGTAGGTTATTTTAGAACCACATTTTAAAAAATACCTCAATGAGCAAATTATAATAATTCGAGTACGCAATAGAAGATGGCTGTATGTAGCAAAATATCTAGCGATAAGACAATGCCAAAAAAAAAAGAGAAGACAAGTGCGTGAAATTAAATTGCGTTTGAGGTTATGAACGACTTCAGTTCGTTTCGATCCGAAAAGCAACCTACAGCACATAATCGGTTGCGATGCAAATGTCATTTATTTTAAATTTCATTGAATACTGCCTACGCATTTCGTTTGAAATACCCGACTGGCTCAACCTGCAACAGACTGGAATTTGTATTGGTAACCTGTTCCCTCGAAACAGCACGTGTTACATAATTGTCGTCACATCAAATTTCACTCTCAGACAATGATATTTAGAGTAGATAATGTAATGTCTACATGTTTCTTCGATCGACGATGCAAATATCTGTTGAGTGCAAGAATGACCAAGAATGATAATTAAAAGCTATACACTAGCATTGGATGAATCCAATTTTTTGGGACATTTTTCAAAACAAAAGTTCAATAGAAATAAAAACCAATTAGATTTAGGTCTGAAAAGATTAAGCAGCAATCCATAGTATTCAGCTAAAAACATGACTCGGGTGTTACTGCGCTGGACTACTGAGTACAGGTTCGATCCCCTGAAAACACACATATTTCACATGATTGTTTTAGCCACTACCTCACGAGACTAAAAATAGACCACAAAAAACAGTTGCCGATAGGTGTTACGGTGAAAACTGACCAAGTGGAACTGCTAATTGCTAGGTATACGAAATGCCGTTTACCACAAGATTTCTAAAAGTCCGAAGCAGACAAATTCCTTACAGAAATTATGTAGGTACATAAAGCATAAGAAAAATAGCTCGAACACAACACACTGCATTTACATCCACTTGATAAAAGTGCAATTTACAGCCGTAAGCCCCCATTACTGAAAACATCTTACGCAATGCAAACGTTGTGTTATGCACATGCTAAAACTGATAACATTTCAGAATATAGCATTGGAAGACGTCACTTGAACTGTTTTCAGAAGGCGCAGGTATTGTGTTTAGAGTGAGCTTGAAAAACAAACTGTACCACCTACTTTTGTTTTGTTCATCGAAATAGAAAAACTGTACATACTGGGTTACTTTTATCACAAATTGTAGCCCCTACCTCTGTTGGATTAATAGTTAATCCTAGATATGCCGCATTTTATTTTTTTTTACTTCCGCGTGACTCACATTTGTGGCATTTATATTGAGATCCGATTGAAACTCACAAATGTTTGGTTCTAATCGTACAGGATGATATCCGAAAAGCCGCCCAAGTTGACACATATTACTTTGACATTCCTTTACGAAGCCGTGTCTCGTACGACTTGCTTTTGTTGTGCCGTTCAATAAATTGTTGGTTTGGTTTTTGCTACTCATTTAGCCCGATTCTCAAATGTTGCTTGCGGTTGGTTTGTTTTCGACATTCTCATGAAAGTGTTCCAGCAAGGCGAATATTGCCATTTTGGTCATGCAAACGAAGATACTGCCCTAACAATGTATTTGGGTATGTAGTCTGATCTTAGCTAACTGAAGTCGCGCCTCGATCTGTTTAGAAAAATTTTAAAAAACCAAGCCGTTGAGATTGGGTGGTCGTTTTGTTTATTTTCAAACCATTCTCAATCCCTTCTATCTAGTGTATTCACAGCCGAGAAGGCCTACTGTCTGTGTTATTTCTATTAATCTTTATTATGGTATCCATACTGAATTTTCATTTATCAAATTACAAAATAGGTAGCTAGCAATTAAAAACAAAAAAAACGCCAGTATGTTGTAAACTAATTTCAGAAAGTATATCTTGAAGAACGATTTTTTTATGTCCATGGACTTGGCGCATAGCTATCTGTTGAGCTCAGTCCCAGTTCTCTACACTCGAAAAAAAAAAAACATAAAATACTAATGCATTCATCCACCAGAAATCACCCAAAAAAATATCTTAACGAAGAAATGGAATTACGTCATTACGAGCTAGTACAATTTTGTATATTTTTTTTTTGTGAAGAAATTCCATTCCAAGTCCAACTGCCATTCTACCGCACTGCGCATTGGCAATTGGAAATAAAAAATGGTGGAAAGCGTACCGCAGAACCCTTTCGCATAAATTTAGTAATCGAAAGCGATTTCTTAGCATAATGAATGAAATTTAGGAACAGCATGTATGTTTAATAAACTAAAACTTCAATATTTTATAGTTGAACAAGTACAAGTTGACCGCGGCATCGATCGAATGTGTAAGCCAACTGTTCGAGAAAATGTGCGTTCTTGATGGAAAAACACAAGTTTTGCAAATTATTTTACACTTACCACAATTGAAAATAGTTTAAACACACTTTTCAAAGATTTTACAGAAATTTCTTTGCGATTTTCACAGATTTTCACAACGGGAAAGCAATGGCTTATTTGCACACCTTTTAACCAAGTAAATATAAAATTGCGAATGTGTTCCACGGTGAGAGAATTTTGTTAAGTTTGAAGTTGGATGTAGTTTAAAATGTGGAACGATACTTTTGGAATTGGATCAAAAGAAATATTGTGAAACTATGTTGTTATGTGTAGCTTACATTGACATTCGGAAATGTAAAACCAAACCGATGTAAAATCAATGAGCTTTGGTAATTTTGTTCACTTTTTTTTTGCATCGTGTGCGAAATAACAATTAAAAACCAATCGATGAGTTTAAATACATGCAAACAAAAATTAATTTGCATTTTATTTAAAGAAGATTTCATTTTTGGGGTCTACAAGGCCGATGATTTGACTTCTATCTGCAGAACAAACAACAGAACGGCCATGTAAATAAATTTTGTTTAATGTCATGCCAGTTCTTTCTTTTTTCCTTTATTTGGATAATTTTTGTTTTTCGAACCGAATTTCTTTGGTACTCCCATGTTCGACATCTAGATGTCGGACAAAACGCATTGTGGAACCTGTCCCATTTCACTTCCATTCGGGCAGTCTGTCATACGCACACCGCCATTTGGAACGGAACGCACGTGTTTATTTCGATTTGGCTTTTCTTGAATTTTACACATTCTTAAACATTTCTGGAAGCATTTAAACGCTAAACTATGCCTAGATCAAAGAGGGATAAGAAAAGTAATTTGTTTACTATGTTTATCATTAACTTTACTAATATTGGACATATTTTTCCAGTTTCACTGACGAAAACAGACAAAAAAGGTCTCGCGTGGAAGCAACAGATCATCGAAGACATCCGAAGATGTGTAGGGAAGTACCCAAACATATTCATATTTTCTGTTCAAAATATGCGTAACAGTCTGTTGAAGGAACTGCGCAACGAGTGGAAGAAAAATTCTAGATTTATTTTTGGTAAAAACCGCATTATGCAGATTGGCCTGGGCCGAACAGAGGCGGAAGAAGTTGAACCAGAATTACACAAGGTAAGCTGCTCAGAAGTTTCCTAAAGCGGTTGTCTTAAAGTTTGTTTAATTAGGTTGCCCAAAGATTGACTGGACAGTGCGGCTTGCTTTTTACAGAAAAATCCAAGGAAGATGTCTTGGAATGGGCGAAAGACTATTGGGCGGTCGAATATGCCCGCAGTGGGTTTGTTGCTACCGAAACGGTAGTTTTGCCTGCAGGTCCTTTGGAGGATTTCGCGCACTCAATGGAACCACACTTGCGTTCTCTGGGAATGCCCACAAAACTGCAGAAAGGTGTTATTACCCTCTACAGTGAGTATACTGTCTGTGAAGAGGGAAAGGTGCTTACGCCGGAGCAGGCTCGGATACTGAAACTAATAGCCAAACCGATGGCCAAGTTCCGCCTGACAATAAAATGTTCGTGGAATAAGAAGGATGGCTTTGAGGGGCACGTTGCGGACAATTCGACAGACAGTGGCAACGAAGAGGACATTGAGGAGAAGGAAGATGATGTTGAAATGGAGGAGGACGACGCCAGTGATGATGAGTAGTGAAATGAAACAGTCCACTGTAGCCTTAGGTTTAGGTTTTTATTTTATATACGTGTAATATATAATTCAACGAGATATTTAAATATAAATTGAAATGAATGCGATGGGCTGGTTTTTTAACGGTCGATTTATTATCAGCCGTCACAAGAGGTATCCGAAATATTTTGCTGTCAGGCGGAGGAAAGGTTACCCGCATTCTTTTTGGTTGGCTTGTACGCGATGACATAGCGTTGAGCAACTGGCAGAGGTGGCGAATATCCGGAGGCGTAGGTACCGTCTTCAAAGATGACATCATACTCCTCGGTAGATGTTTCGGGCAGCCGGTTGACGATTGCCTTGTAAAAGCAAGTTGTTTGCGGGTATAGTGCCATAACTGAAAGCAAGTAATCATAAGTTAAAACCAAAATTCCAGCAAGAAGTAGGTACAAAGTGTTGGCCGTAAGTTGCTCACGACACGATTCATATAGACCTACCCATTGTGTCCTTTGGAAACAGTGCATGGCCATCAGTTTGCGGATTGGCTCTCATCAAGGGCAGGGGGATAATTTTACGTTTGCTAACCACATGTCGATCCTTTTGTTCGTCATCGATATCGTCGACTTCGTATTTATTTGGCCCGCTTAAAAATTGCACGACCTCAGCGAGAATCCAGTTCTCCTCTACACCTTTGACCAGAGCAGCCACAATATCGCCTGGCTTTGCAATGTAATTACTTTCAGCCGGCACAGCTCCACAAAGCGGTGGAACTTTTTCACCCGGCTTACTAATATATAGAGGCAAAGTCTGAGCTGATACTTGAATAATTTTTAGTTGAGCTCCACGACGAATTGCCTCTTTGTTGCCGGCATTTCTCGCCTGGATGCGACGTTCGTTCCGGATATTACGAATCTCGTGAATTTTTCCCAGTGCCTGCCGGATGATGGCTTCCTCTTGTGCTGCATCTTGAAGGCCTTGTTTGTAGTGACTCTTCAATTTGTGTGGTGGTAAGTTAGACATTTGGGCACGAATTATTCCATTTAGATTGGATTCGCAGCGGCGGCGTTCGTCTTCTATTTCATGAATCAGCCTTTGAAGGGCCTTCAATCGATCCTGCGACGTACAATGCAGAGTTATAAATTGACACTGGTGCTTATGATATTGTATTTTACCTGAATTTGTAAAGCAGCACTTTCAGCAGTTAACGGCATTTTCAGTTTCCTATTAAAATGTCCTTAAAGTATATAAAAGTGAATTTAACAAAACTCTTCCTACAACGTCTTTGAAAATATTTTGCTCATCGAAATGAAAACAATAAGTGACAGTGATATATCTATCATGGGAAAACGACGACAATGTACAGATGTGTTCAAAACACACAGAGTGGTTAATTGCCAAATCCGGATTTACACGCTGCGTTCTTTGTTGTACAGCACTTCTAATTTCTCTTTTGGGCACGCATCGCGAATTTATACATTGTGATTTGTCGTTACTTGCCTTGACAGGAAAATAAAGCAAACAAGAAAAACACATAAGAATAACACGACCGACGACAGTTTAGGAATAAAGATAAAGCAGAAAAATACGAAAGAAGGTCAAAAGAGAATTGAGGAACGTCCTGAATTACTTAATTATAAATTAAGTCCACACACTTTTACACCAACACTGGCAGAACTAGCAAAATAAGAGAAATACCGGGTAGTTTTCCTCTTTGTTTCAATTTTCAAAAATCTTTAGAGAATATCTTCCTGCATTTACTTATCTATATACATTTGTGTTGCCAGATAGAGTTTTTTTTGCAAAAAGTTTTGGTAAAGACAAGTATGGATACACAAATAGAATAAAATGTTTTGATTTAAGTAAATGTTTGGCAGAAGATGTTGGAAAGTGGAAGTAGCTTCTTAAAAATTCTTTAAAGACTCACACTACGCATTTATCCCAAACAGAAGTTACCTGACAGCAGCAGCTTATTTAAAGACCTTTCTGGAGATATGTTCATATGAGACACTTCTATTACTTAAACTGTTTTCAGCGCCATTAACTGAGATTGTACACCGGTATACACCATTTTATAGCAAATGCCACTCTGAACTGTTTTCTTAACCATTCGTTTGCTTTACTTTGCAGAGGAATATATTTTATAAAGCATTTATTTGCAGTGTTATGAGAAAAATGGTAGATTGAGTATTCGGTTTCGCCATTGATTTTATATCAAAAGTCTTGCAGCATGATAAAAAAAATAGCAAATTTGGTCAAGTTAATAAAAACAATAACCAAATAGATTCGAGTAAATGTGAAAATTTAAGAGCACAAGCTGAACCTAATTCAGCAATTTTTTTCCTATTCTAATTAGATGCAACGGAACCACAAAATAATCTAGTACAATCAATATTCACCAATCAAATATATCTGTTTCGTTCTATTGAAATCAATGAACATAATAACGAAAGAGATGGAAGTTATCTGCGCGCTTTTATTTTTCCATTCTGCACATATGTATTTGTCAGTTTTTAAACCGCGTAATGGAGTTTTAGCCACCGGGGCAACTACAAATTGAATTGAATTCCTTCACAAACTTTTTCATAAAAATAGCAAAATAAGTGAAATGAAGTGAAGTTTATTATATTACCTTTATAAATAACGTATTAAATAAGGCGCTAAGTACTTCTTTCGTCCTGTACGGCGCAAATATATTCCTTCCAAATTCCTCAATTTGGGATCATCATATTTTTCTGTAAGTAGAAATACAATATATTTCGTTCAGCTGTTCTTCAAATGCTCAGTTGATTTTGAGAAATTCTAAATAAACCATACAGTTGGATAAATGTGGTATCTTTTAAAAATATTACCTATTAAGAAAATGAATATAAAAGAAGCGCTGTGCGCACTAATCCAATCAGTTATTAAAATGTTTCAATTCGCATAATCTAACATACACACCTTTTGCAAGTGATTTAATGTTTTTTTTTTCAATACTTATTTTATGTTCTGTCCTTATGTAGGAGGAATCAGATACCTCTACTAAAATTGCTTTCTAACAGGATGGATATTGATGTCAAATATGTGAAAGAATTTGGGAAGCAACTGAGCAAAGTAACTGTTTTCTCTACTTGATACAACAGTTGTTCACTCTTAACATATTGATTTTATTTGATATAAACAATTATAACATTCTTCTGATTTGTTCTTATAATTAGCCTCCCGCAAAGAAATCATGGCGACTTCGGGTTTCAGAAAAGGCATCTGAAATTTGAAGTTTCTACCAACAGTGTTTATTATTTCCGTACTTTTAGGAAGTAGCACATACTTGCCTTCTTGTGGTATCGTGCTCTTGAATCCCTCGATCAGCTGTTGATGCATTTTCCCTTCATTTCTGTTACCATTGAGAAGTACATAGTTCAAACATCGATGAGTTCTCTTGTTATAGCTTATTCAGTTTTTAGGAAAACTTTCTGCCCATCCATTGTTGTTTATCTGCGTATTTTTCTTCGATGCAATGATGATAGCTGATAGCAGACTGTTTTTCTACCTATTAGGTTTTTGTTTTAAGTGCGCTATTGATGCTTAATGCTTGAAACGAGGCATAATATTTTTTTTTGATTGATAACAAATATGTACATATTTATCTTAAAAGTTTAGCGAAGGTAATTCACTTTAATCCAAACGATTGACTTAAATCAAATAAAAACATGTTTAGTTCCAATCACACCTACGCCTGCATTTCAATTGTTTTTATTATTATTATTTTTTTACAGGAATATGACAACAGTTAAACTTAAGATTAAAATCAACAACAGCTATGAATCGGAACCATCATCTGGAAGTGGGGTAAGTCTGCCCACCATTGCACGAGCGATGCTATTTTTGTTCACCAAATAAATCCAATTTCAGTCATCTGCGAGCGAAACCAATGAATACGAACATTCCACATGCGAAGAGGTTCCAAATCTGCCAGTAATGCTGAATCCACATTTCTATTCAATAACTAACCGTGTTCCAATTGCGAGTACCGACCAATTTGTCGGGTCGCCAACCATAGGGCGTTACAGCTCTCCAATTGGGTCTAGCCAGGAATCTGATTTTGAGGGTTTCCCAGAAACGCAAACCATTAGCCAGACAGGGGCATATCTCAGCGTAGCTACGAGCCGATCAGAACCAAAGGACACCGCCAGAGCACAGGCCGTACCAGAAGGTAAACTCTCGCCTGCTCAAAAGTTGTTTCCGAGATTCTACGACGTTGTCATCGAGCAAAACAGTTGCAATGCGGTAGATATGCAGCTCTCAGGAGATAACCCCGAAGAGAGCACTGCAATTAACAAAAACTTGTCACAAGAATCATCTGAATTGTCCTTCAATGGAAAAATCAAAAGTCTGACATCTGAGCCACCAGCAGCTTGTGAACAAAGTGTCGGCAAGTCGCCAAAAACCTTACAGACTATTCTCGAAACGACTGAATTATCTAACTACAAATACACAAATGAAAGATCTCCCGACCTATTCGCTGAAAACGAAGAGGATGATGATGATAACAGAGACGCCGACGATGAGGTGACCAATGTATCGGCCAATGTGTCAGCTCCAGTGGATGAGGAAGTCAAGAAGTCACTCAACTGTCCGACAAATTCAAGTTTTGCAGATGATCACAATGAAAACCTTGCTAACTCGGACGCAAATTCCCTACGGAAAAACGTCCGACGAGAAAAGGAACTGTTGAGGCGCATAAAGACCTGTCTCGCCGGTGTACCACCACCACCGTCTCTGACTATTCCTCAGTTGGATATGTTTTCTGCCATAACTCGGAACAAGAAGAAAATTTTGAATTTCAAACATGAAGTTGAAACGGTAGGCGCAATTATTCTGTGCGAAGAAGAGGGCCTCTTCAAGCCATCGAACACGGTTGCCGAAGTGCAGACCATGCCATGGAAGGACATTTTAGGTGCTCGGCAACATGGCTTATGGTAGGCAAATTGATGGATGCCACTTTGCGTAGTTGCTAATGATGATCTTTTTCAGTTACAACTTGTGCAAGGCTTCGGAGAGTATAGAGCTGCTTAGTTTGGCAGTTGTTGAGCGGTTCGTCGGTGCGGAAACCTCAACATCCTACACAGCGTCGTACACCAGTTCGCCTTCCAGCGCTAAGAAAAGAAATCTTCGTTTAAAGTAAGTTGTAAGGAAAGAAAAACAGATTCATCCTTCTAATGAGTTCTTTATTTTCAGGATGTTAACGCAGTCGCCAGGGAATAGGCTAAGCCATTTGGCAAAGCGTCGTGCCATATTTTCATCGGCAAATTTGGCAACCACATCGCATAAGCCAGCGAGTTGTTCTCTTGGCGGCATGCAAATTTTACTGGACAAAAAGTAAGCGCTCATTCAAACCGATGCAAAACAGATGATGATGATGACTGACTTCTTGTTTGTTTTATCCTTTTATTAGAAAAGCAAAGAGCCGAAGGAAAGGTACCACACCCAAACGAATGACTCCTGGCAGTAGGAAGAAAAACGGTAAGATGCTACAATTAAATAGTTAATAGCACTTTGAAACGTACATCAGCAGCTCATTGAACTGCAAAATCTAATTGGAATTGTTAGCCACTGGCTGACGCGAATTACACTAGTTTATCGTCTGTCTTGACTTTTTCGGGTTTGTTGAGTATGTATTTTCATTACGAATAAAAAAACTTTCAATTAGTTTGAATCTTTATTTTTGAGGACGGTCAAGGTGGGCTTTAGTGTTTCACATTCTAAGGTGTATGATTCTCGAGCGGACATTCGGATCTTATAGTAAAGTTTATTCTAAATTTGTTTCTTTTTTCAGTCCGCAAAACACCATCGTCGTCTGCGAGGAAACGCCTATTCTTCCGATCGGAAAACGCAAAGCCCGGACCTTCGCGTGAGACGTCAAAACGTGCGCTGTTTCAAAGTCCAGCTAAACAAAAACTACCAGTACCCGCACCAAAGCCAACATTTAAGCCGGAAATCGCAAATCGTGTGGAAAAATCCAAGCGTGCTCTCTTTTCTCCCGACAAGAGCTCGCAAAGTTCCCAACTCGACTCAGGCAGCCTTAGCCAAACTTCGCAATCCAGCCTGTTTGGCGGAAATCTAGACTCGTTGATATTAAAGCGCAAGCGCACCGAAGATGACACCTCCGACATCACGGAAAACAACAGAAAGATGTTTCGAAGTGAAACCGAGAGCCTGACTCCGCGCTCGTTGAAAATAAAAAGTCAAAGTTTTTGCATTGGGGCTGGCTCCAGCAACGGTTTAAGTGGCAAGAGCAATACGTTGCGAAGCAACAGTAACATAAGCACGACATCGGTCTTTTCGTCCAGCAGTAATAGTGTCAGGTCCATTACCAGGGCTTCATCGGACACCACGTTTGCGTCCTCTAGTCAATTGACGGAAAATCATCGAAAGGTATTTGTATATTTTGCATTTGAAATTTTTACTAAGCAACATATTCACGGAGTTCTTCTGCTTTCAGAAACTATTGTGGGCAGTCTCTCAGGCTTTGCAAGCAAAGCAAATCACCGTCACACACAGCAATTTCAAACAGTTTGCATCGGTCTTGGCGAGAGTTGTTAAACGACTCTTTCAAGAGCATTTCCTGAATAGCAGCTCCAGCACCAGTGAAACAATGCTAAGGTAATGACGCGACTTTGCACCTCCTAAAACGAACACAGCGTAAAAAGAGTTTCATTTCAGGTTGGCGAAGAAGCATGTTTACAATGTGATAGCCGGTAAGAGTGCCGATGATATATACCTCTATGCAAGATCCAAAATAGACGAAGAGAAACGCATGTCCAGCACCCGTCTATCTGGATACATTGCGCCCGATGAGTATGAGACGCGAAAAATCGTCATGAGCCAAACTAGCCTGTGCAACTTTGACAACTCTATGGACTCGTTTAGTTTTTGCCAAGGCTCCTCGATATGCATGACCCAGCCGTCGCAAGACCTACAAGGCTTTGAGAAGTTCTCACAAGAAAGCTCTAGTTTAAAGAGTGCAATGAAATTACCCATTCAGCCGAATGCTAGTTTACAAAATAGTTCCTCGAAAAATAATCTTGATGGCATAGCTCTCAGGGAAAACGTTGATTGCGAGCAGCGTAGGTCAGCGCAGAAGAATTTCACTGGCAAGGAGCAGCGCAACGTTAGTCCTTATGTGAATACAGTTGGCACGATTGGTCGCTCCGCCAAGCAATCCACATCCTACGGAAGTAGTTTGTATGAACTGAACAGCAGTACTGCCAGGGCAAAGAGACAAATATCATTTGATAGCTGAATTGTAGATTTTGTTAAATAAATAATAACCATGAAAATGGAACATGTTGAAACATTTTTATTTCAGAAACACGCACGACTCACGGTGATCACAAGTTTTCATTGGTTTATGAAATCATAATCTTATCAAGTTGCGCTGTAAATTGATTAGACTTGCAAATAAGGCTGACTGCATGTTTAGGATCGCCACATCTTTTCTTAATTAAATCTTAACTTTTGTATTTATTGGTAGCTTCTTAACTGTATAAATAATGGTTGTTAACTTAAAATTAAAGAACTGTTCATTCGCATAAAATATTGGTGGTTTTTATTTTCATTGGGAGAACTTTGGAGGGCTGAAGATGCTTCTGTTTCGTCGAGAGTAAACCTGGACGTAAGCAAGCCCGGTTCCTAATTAGATGTTCCAGTTAAGGTAGGGTCGTCCTCTGGTGTGTTGTCCTTCAGGGGTAGACTAAGAGGCTGGTGTCGAAGCGGTGGACAATTTATATGAAAGTAAAAGTCACTAGTAAAGAGAGGATTCCAAATTCGGTAATGAGAGGATACTCGCCACTTTGCAGGTAATAAAAGAACTAAGGGAAGGAACCCCATTGATATGCTGCCAACAAGTGAATAACCAAAAATAAAGCAGAGAACATAAACAAAGCCCTACAAATAAAATAGATACGCTTTCTACAAAAAAGCTGGGGCCAGATTCTGTACGGCGAAACGATCAAACGAATCTTTTTATATGATAAATTTTTTATCACACCCGTTTTATTTGTGAAGAACTGTGAAAAGCATAGAAAAATTTAATGGAACCGAAAAATAAGCGCGGACAAAGGACACCCTAAATCTATGAATGACTTTAATTCATTTATAAGATCCATAAACAGATGCTTGGGAAATCTATAAAGTGTTTTCGGAAATGTAAAAAAAAGTCATCAAAGCAAATGACCGTCAATGCATGACAGAAATCAATCGGTCATCTGTTTGCAAATGTCATTTTGTGCAGCTGACTTGTGTCGGGTCAACTTTTTTTTTTGCAAGTGCAGCCTGATGTTTCCGAACAGAATTCATGAACAAATTCAACCCTTATATAGAAAAACATTTGTTGGGCAACTTGATACAAAATGTGATGACTTTTTTCCATTTTGGAAAGAGTCTTCGAATACCAGTCTAACAGAAAGAAGCAACATAATTATGTTCCTGGTCCAACGTTCCATATTCTCCTCTTGAGCTTGATTTAAGGATCTACAATAATTTATTTGCATTAAGTTTCTAAATCCTAATCAAAAAAGAAGAAGAAGAAGAAGAATTACCGCTAAATCTAGATCTAGACCGTGACCAGGACAGAGAAAACTCCTCTGAGCATGATGATGACGATGAATCCATTCCCAGATATCACCCACTTTCACGTACTACATAGCAAATTGAGCAAATGCAAGATCGTTTTTTATCTGCTTTGCTGCACGGCAGACGACACGCAAATAACGTTTACGAACATCTGACCTTTGCAGAACTGCATTACCGAACACATGCTATTGCAGTTTTGCTATGATGACGTTTCCGAACACATGACTTTGGCAACTTGCGTTTTCGAACATGCTGCAAAGCTGCAGATGACATTTCCGAAAACACCCAGTAACTTCGAATGGGTTATATGACCATCTCAAAGGAAACGTCGCAGTTGCCTACACTGCCTTTATGAATAGTCCGTCCCTGATCCTGTGCACAAATGGCAAATAGGTGACAAGGTGACACGGTTAATCATTTAGTACATTTTAGTACACATTTGACAGCAATTTATCATTACGAGGTTACACAAACCATAGCATAGACAAATCATAATGAGAAACCCCAACCAGCGTTGACAACCAATTTTGGAAAAAAAAAAAAATGCCTAACTAGAGAAATAATTAATACAAATATAACTAAAAATAATATACCTATTTTGAACCATTCAAAACATATTTTTCGATGCCTTTTTCAATAAAATAATAAAATAATAAAAATAAACATCGATTTCATGTGTAAATTTTTCTTAAATAATGAAGAAAATTTGCTCAAAATGTTTTTATTTTGCCTCAACTAATCTACATTGTTTATTTTTCATAAATATTTGAAGCAAATAGGCGTTTTTTATTTTACCCACATGATCTATATAGATCATTGATTTCCACGGTTTACAACAATAGTACGTGATCCAACTGTTGTTGTAAACCATGGAAATCCATGATCTATATAGATCATTTGAGCATAATAAAAAAGGCCTAATGTACACTTATTCCCAAAAAAAATGCTATCCACACATAACGAATAATTTCAAATTTAACGGATAAAATTGTATGAACACTGCCAGTAATTTTGCCTACAGCGGACGTGGCTCATATTTTTTGCGAGTGTGGTGGTGAGCCGGAATTTTTAAGGTTACGTGACATTTTTGTCAATACGTGTTTCTGTGGAACACTAATAGTGAACCAAATCGTGACCACTCCATAAAAATATATAGCAAGTATATATAGTAGGCAAGTAACGGGAAATCGAACGGAGTTGGTGGTCTAAGCATGGTCAGTCTATTGTTGTTTTCCATTGGTTTCACTCGGGGATCCACTCAGTCTGAAATCCAATGGAACAACAAAACTGCTTCTGAAAGAATCCACAAAAGTATTGGTGAAATGCCAAAAAATAATCTACGGCTGACTTGTATAGAATACATAAATTACACTTGTGTGAGTGCTTCTTGAGTGGATTCTGACTTCAAATCGAGAAGCGAAATTCTCTTCTCAGAATCATCAGAAGAGTATTTTTTGTGCCAATGGAACGGTTTCAGAAGTGATTTTTCGATTCCGGACTCTCCCGGACGCTTCTTTTTGCCCAATGGAAAACGACATATGATTATGAGCTCTAGAATCGCGTATTGAGTGCTTGTCAAGTGATAAAATTAAAAGCTGCTGTTAAAACTCAAATGATAACTTATTTATCACTTCACAGCTTCACAGATCGGGAATTGACACCCCAGTACATATTTTGTTTGGATTCCTCGAAGTATAGCTCATATTTCCTAGTGGGAAGGGAGGTGGTTACTCCCTGTTACTCAGGACAATAAATGTTTGCAACTATCGAGTATGTAAATATAAAGACGAAAATTGAATTTAAATTTGAGTGTGAATGCCGATGAAAATAAAAGCAGTGCTTTCGAAGATTTTTTTAACTCGTCGATTGACAATATTATCGATTCAATTGTTGATCGAAAATCGCAGTATGGGCCTTAGAACACAATTTTTATTTCTTTTATCTACTGGTAATCAAATATCGATTAAGGAGAAAGTTCTTGTCAGGGGATTAGGGACAGATATAAAGACTTCTTTGGGACGGGATACGGACCCATATTTTGGTATCAGTTCGAGGAACTTGTTGTAAAAGATTATCTCAGTCTCATCATACTTCTAACGAATAAATGAAAAGAAACCGCTGCGACGATAGATACCACTAAAAAATGTTCGATGTCAATTTGCTGTATCTTATCATTTTACACTTAACAAGAGTGTACACTTTTTTTTTTATCTAGCTCTCTGAATGTATCTTGCTGATCAAACACCTCGCACTCCATGCACAGTTTCAGTGTAGAGTGACTACTCAGTGATTATGCCATCCACATTCACAGCTCTCGGACTAGATTGAGTCATCCCCGTTAACGTTTGTACTCAAAATTGCTATGACGGTCGTGTCAGCAATCTGCAGACTCATACATTAAACTGATGTTGTACTTGAGCTAATAATTGATAAGAATTCCAAAGTGAATTAGAAAGCAATGGCAAGATCTTTATTTCAATTTGTGAGCGCAATGGGTGCGGGCAGAAGTTCGCTTTCGCCAGAGCAACTCGATGAATACGTCCAGTTGACATATCTGAATAAGACCGAAATCAATTTGTAAGCATTCCGTTGAGCTAAAATAATCGAAAACAATTATCGTTTCGTCTATGTATCTCATTTCAGCATACTGAAGAAATTCTCGAGTATAAATGCCGAGCGTTTCGCACGTGATGTAAGCACTCGCTTCAGTAGAACGGAAGTTGCAGGCTTATTCACTGAGCTATGGTATAATCCGTTTGCAGATCGGATATTTAAAGTTTTCTCAACAGAACCGGATGGCAGCTTGTCTTTTGAGGAGTTTATAAATCTATGCAGCGTATTCTCCGAAAATTGCCCTCTACAAGTGAAGGGTGCGTGGGCATTTTTGATATTTGATTTCGATGAAGATAACCAAATTACGAAGCGTGATATTTGCGAACTAATTGATCGATTGACTGGTCGCGAGAAACTAATTGACAGTGAAAAAGATCATATTTGTGATGTGGTGAGTACGAATTAAATTTCGTGTGGTGCGTGAATATATTCTAAACTGGCTGGGTAACTAGGGGAGGGACGGGCGGGTACCCGTGAGGGCAAATGGAATATAGATGAAGTGAGAAAACTTTCTTGCTGGGTCTTAACTCGTGTATAGTTGCGAGAATCTGTATTTTTTATAATGGGATCCTATATTGAATCCATCTTAAGACGTGAGTCGTGTACAGTACGTTTTTGAACTGTGAGTTTTACAACCAAAATTTACTTAAATGAGCATATTAAGTATAAACGAACGCTCTTAAAGAGAACACGTTTGTTTGCGTGCTTTCCAAAGTCCAAACGTCAAAATCAAATAACTCAGTTTTGGTTAAAAGCTCCAAAAAGCCAGGGAGCAATATACAACTTATATACGAACTTGAGAAGGATATGCGTCACAATATTTATCATTTCTCTGTACGAAGTCCTTAGGTCTGTTCCTTTACTTTTGTACTAAGAATGGAAAATACTGTCAAAATGGCAGTGGTGGGGATAAATTCTCTCACAGAGAGAGACGCGTACGAAAAAGTTAGGGAACGCTTTTGTAGTAATCTATGAAAAACGACAGATATATAATTCAAAAATTCAAAAAAGTGGTCCTTTCTTACTCCTTACAGCGAGGAAGAATCTCGTCGCCACCAAAAGAATCAAAGGAGAACATTCAATTTTATTTTTCCACCTGTTGATACCATTTTAACATACAAGAAATCAAAACAAATGTCAAATAGGACAACAAATTTCGAATCAGCTGTTAATTGACAGCTTTTTCAATTCTTACACCAAGAAATTTGTTGAGTAAAAATTCGTAAGATTCTCAGTGGAGGGGTAATTTCTTGCTCTCTCGATGACGCTCTCTTTTACAAATTTTTCGAGTTAAGGAACGGCATTGAGTAAAAATTCGTAAAAATTCGTAAGAATTAGTAAGAATTCGTAAGATTTAAAAGTAAAGGAACAGACATCTTATGTTGGAAGAACAATTTAATTCAGCACGCAATGACAGCAACTACACTCTACTTGACACATTCCAGATTCACACTAGCACGCGTATTTATAAACAAACGTGCATAGCATACAAACAGTTTATGTAACTGATGTGTAACCAGTTGATAACCTTAACTCAGCCCTTATTAATTTATCTCAAGTAGAAGTAACTTGACAGAATCAGTTTGTTTGTACTCCTTTTGTGATGTTTTATTATGATCCTGTTACTAAACTACTTTCAGCGCCGTTTGCTTTCATCAAGCGGGAACTAAAAGAAATATACCTTATACCATTTTATTGAACATTATTTTGCCTTACTTTGCTGAAATTAGTGGTCCAATAACTTGACTGAACTGATTGAAACTAATTTCGATCACGAGTGGCTGGGATTTTAAGACTTATTACATTTTGGTCGTGAAGTGAAACATTGCAGAGTAGGTATAGCTGTTTTTTTGGACTTGCATAAGTTGTACTCATAGAGCAGGTCATTTATATGCACGGGAAGATTATTCTCTTCAGAGTTTTTGAAAGGATTGTGGAGTGGCTTATGGGCCCAAAATTTATTGTAGTGCAGTGCATGAAATGATTTGAATTCCACTTTACTCTGTTTAAAAGCTGCCGAGTTGGTTCTTGGGTAATATTTTTCGTAGACGATTTCTCCCACAAAAGAAACATCTTTTGATTCACAGAACGAGTTCCAGTGCTCAAGCTTCGCAGTTCTTATTTCCCTAGAAGAAGATTACACTTGTCTTCTTTTGCATTACACTTTCCCTACCTTTGTTAAACAGTCGCATCATTATCGTTTGACTCTTTTTAAGGTTACTACAAGTTTTTTTTTGGTTTCCTACACAACATTTGCTCAGCCTTTTTAACAAAATTTGAAAGTGTTTGGGCACTTAGTAAATTGGTGAAATTTTCCCCGGTTTTCTTTTGCTTTCATAACGTTAAAAAATACGAGTATCTGCATATACTAAAAGTATTTATGAAAACAACTCTTTATTTTATATCTCTTTGCAGCTGCTTGCCGAAATGGATCTGCAACATCTTGGTGGGATGAATCAAATGGAGTTCTTACATGCTGTTCGAAAAATCCCCGACTTTGCACAAGTCTTCTCCTTCAAACCATAAAATGTTATCTCATTATGACGTGTAAATAAGTTTGATTTGAATTTAAGTAAAGAAATAAATACATTTTCTATTATTGAGCACGAATGTGAATTCCCCTTAGGGTAAACAAAATGTTTACTGCTTTCACATAATTGTACACGATCTCAGTTATCAACCCATATACAGAATGTGTTCAGTGACTAATGTACGAGTATTCCAACATTTCGCAGTTTTTTGCTCATATGCAAAAGCTAAGGCTTCCAGTTGAGGTTTACTGTGCGAGCGGAAATGACTTCCATAGCGGGAACACGACTTTTGGAGTCTACGACACCGGAAATTCCAAGTAACGATGAGGAAATTCCATCTGTAACAGGGAAGACTGCAACCGATAGGCGCTCAAATAAAAAGTGCACGCCGTTGATTGAGCCAGCTGTGCTGGTGTTGGTGTTTGGATTAAATCTATCAGGTCTACTGAACTGTTTTGTGCAATGATGTGTGTTTATGTTAATCAATATCTCTTTCGCTTAAAAAGGAACGATCTTCAAGAATCAAATCATCTATCAAACTTGCACATCGGTGTTTTTGTACGACGCAAGTGTCTGCGGTTTATTGGGCACAGCCAATTCGACGTCGGAATCAAAGGTGAGTCATGTTCATGTGTTGGTGCAGTTTGGAGTAAGAAGTGATATTTTTTATCTACAGATTATTTGGAAAATATACAGAATTTCCACGGAATTTTGATACTACTCGTAGTTCGACATGTTTAACTGTGCGTTGTTTTTGGTTTTTTTTTGACAGTCTCTGGTTCCAGGAAGAGTATGTATAAACCCATTGATTTTACTCGGGGATTTACTTTGTGTCGTATTCGACTGAAGTTTTTCATATTTGATCTCAAGTCTTCGAATTATCGCGCCCAATCGAACATATAAATTCGCAATTTTTTCTCTTTATTGTTGGCATTCCTCTGATTGAAATATGTAAAGCTGACATGTGCACCCAATTTGATTTATTCTCATTTGTGAATTAATATTTAACACAAATAGATTCAACCGATACAAATTGTTCTTTTTGTCATCCCTGGTCGCAATTATAAAACTCAAATGCTGTATAGCTCTTGTTGATATTTCTACTAAATGACAGCGCATACTAATGTGGAATTCGATTGGACACTTTTTTTTGTTGTAGGTTTTTTGTTTTATGTTCGATTGGTACGAAAGAAAAACAATATTTTTCCGATTTCAGAGCACTTTTGGGAATCTGGATTTTTTTCTCAGAGCTGCTTCAGATTTACCAATCCAAGTGCGTTTGAGTTTGACAACTAGTGAAGTTGGTTACATTTTCGTGAAAATTTTAAACCGCAATTTAACACATCGCATCGGGTGGATCTATTTTTGTAAATTTTGTATGTACAAATGTTTAGAAATCAATCTGGGCTCAAGGATTCTTTAATATAAAATTTAACCTGTAAATAGAAAACTCTAAGAAAAGTTTCGAAGGCTAAATATATTAAAATCGCATGAATATCAACAAAAAAAGTGACGTTTTTAAGTTCGATTAGACACACGAGATCAAATACCACATAAATATACTTCGTCGAAATATTCTCCACACCTTGGCTGTGTCCACATATTTTCAGTATTAAAAGTCAAACTTACACCTGTTTAAATGAAAGCGGCTTAATGATTCCGATATGGATTTAAACTGCTTATTGAATGTAAGCGGTGCCTTAGTTTGTGTTTTCTGAAATTAGTAAAATTTCACAATTTTAAACATGCTATTTAATCAAATAAACAGGTTATGTCTGCATCATTTAAACTGATACCGCTAAATTTTCGAACTCACAATGACGAAGTTTTCCGTACAAAATTGCATATTGTAACCTACAAAATATTTAGTGTGAAAGTTAAAAATGATTATTTAAGACCCATAGACGATAAAGTCAATTTTAAAAGTGACACATTCGTAAGCTTAAAGATAAGGCAAACAAAGAAGTAGCCAATATAAAACTCAGATTAGACTGCAATTGTGCAATTTGCCAGAATGTTTGCCAAATTAATATAAGATCAATGCTTTCCCTATGTCAAGACTAAGCCCAATGCAAATCGACAGTAAATTGAACAGGAATAAATAAATGAATAAATAAACATAAAACCAATAAGAGAAAAATGTTAGCAAAGAATTTACTATGTAAATAACTTATTTGAAAGTTTATTGCAAAAGAGAAGATTATTATTATTTATTATTATCAGAGTAACAACGAAAGTAAAAGGACATCGACCGAAGGCTTATTAAAATGACAGCAATTCCATTTTTTATAAATTGTATTTGCTCATTAAATGCATTTGGTTCGCATTCCACTCATTATTTAGTAGCTTTTATCTGTTAATATCAGAATGATCATGTGTGTCTACTTGTAAATATAAATATTAACTGGGGACGTTCAAGTATCTAGTTTAGTAAGTCTGACAGCTCTCTCACTAGATGAAACTCGGCTCTGATTGGGGGAAATCGGTCGTGAGAGCAGATGTTTCAGTTGACGTTTATGGAGGAGAAATTCGTGACTGAGTACTAAGCTGACAGTTCTTATATGTGGCTGACGTAGAAAAAGTGACGTTCCCGACCAATCTAGTTTTTGCGTTCAGGTTACATCTCATCCAGACCAATTTAGTCGACTTAAGATAACTAGATTCTTGAATGTGCCCACTGCCTGTCACTATTTTGATAGCGATAACTGTCAGAAATGGTTATTATATGTATGACCACTTGAAATGTGTTCTAGATTTACCGTAAAAAGTACACCACAAGTCCTTTGACACCATCCATTTGGCCCTCCATGCTGCACTTACAACTTCACACAATCCTAACACGGAAGATTAAACGGATGCCCAATACTTAAATAGCCATGTGATTGAAAGGGACAGCATTACCCAACACGCAAAAATACGTGACACGTATGGATTGGCCATCTTGCTTACGTGGTAGGAATCATAGACAAACCATACTGAGACCCCAACTCACAATCCTCTTGCCGCTGGGCCCCTCAATTTTTTTTTCAAATTCGCCATTTTATATTCCTATCGGTGTTAAGTCAAAAAAGAATCAGTGTGACATGCAAAAACACACAAAAATAAATGCTGCCAACCGCGGCAACCGTGGGGAAATGTGAAAGAGTTCGGGAATTCCACATTTTTAAATTACTGAATGCCATTGGTTAGTTATTATAATATGTTAAAAGGCGAATAATTTGATTTGGTTGGTTAATTAAACTACCTAAAATAGATGTTCTGTATACTAGAAACACATTAGAACAAACATGGTTGTGTATTTACCTCTTTTCGATATCATTAAGATCGATTTATTGTGTGAATTTTTCTTTAATAACTGAAGAAAATTTGCTCAAAATATTTTTATTTTCATGCAACCATTCTGCATTGACAATTTTTCATAAATATTTTAAGCAAATGTACACTTATTCCTTAAAAAAATACTATCCACACGTATATAAATAATTTCAAATTTAACGGACAAAATTTTATGAACGCTGTCAGCAGCTTTTTCCACAGCGGAAGTGGCATATGCAAGGTGCGAGCGTGTTGGTGAGCCGGAATTTTTGAAGTTACGTGACATTTGTCAATACGAATTTCTATGTAACAATACTAACGCACTTAGCGTTTGCCACCCCATGAAAATATAGCTTGTAGGCAAGTAACGGGAAATCGGCCGAAGTTGGTGGTCTCAGTATTGTCTCTGGTAGGAATCATGGGGAAGTTAAGCATGTTGATATTTGTATAGCGATGGTATACGCAATTTCTCGTTCCTATAAAACAAAATGGCTTCCGGAAGTGTTTATCACAACTATTTATTTATTTCGTATAACTGATTGATGAATTGTTGGTTTAATTTACTAATACTAATTACCACTCTCATTTCACATGTTTTAAATCAAAAATAGAAATGCTTTCAAGTGGGTAGGATGTCTTTGACACTTTAGGCGTCTGATTTGTGATCTCATTCTTACGTCTTTATTAGCATTGGCTGCGGACAAACCGATCTTTCTATCCCGTCTCAAACGTCGATCGCAACATGGCCAATTTTGTTGACGGTCATACGATGATTGGCATGTTCTTTTGAAGAAAAATTGGTGACAAAAACTGTGCAACATTACGTCCCGCAATTTGTTAAGTTTCAGTCACTATGTGGTGTCACCTGAAATGTGCTCTCCGACTATACCCAACGATGTTATATATATTTCTCAAATACCTTCGAAAAATCTGCCTTTCAATGTGATAGAATAGCGCAATACTATGTTAAGAGTAAAAAATTGAAATCATTGTACATTTTGCGAAAACAAAACCCACAAATAATATGCAAAAGGGAAATAGATCCTCTTAGCTCGGTACCGGTAGATTTTAAATTCCTTTTGAACATTTACATTGTATAAACTCTTTTGAACTCTTTTCCTTTGGCATTTCAGGAAATCGAAACCGAAGTCCAACCATACGCAGCGAGAATATTTATGGCAAAAACAATACTCGAGAGTTTGGTGCCTGCAATTGGCGGCATGTTCCTTGGCACATGGTCCGACAAAAACGGAAGAAAACCACTTTTAGTAGCTGCATACATAGGTAAGAGCGTATGACCCAATCACATATCGTTTCTACAAGAACTCCGCTAATCAGGATATTCGCTGATTTACATCACAACTTCGATAATTTGCTCTCTATCGACAAAGTACCTCATCAATCCCTGGTACTACATTCTGTCAGTAGTTCCGGAGGCAATTCTCGGCGGCAATTGCATCTACCGAATTGCGATATTCTGCTACATCGCCGACATAACCACCCCCGAACAAAGGCCCATTCGGTAAGTTTTTGGAGACTTGTCCTCCTCCCCTCGTACATGCAGTGTGTAGTTTTAAAAAGGATGGCATTTCTAGAGGCCTCGATCTACATTGGGCTGATGGCAGGCTCGTTCGTTTCCAGTTATATTTACGCAGCAACTAGTGCGCTTACTGTGTTTACGATTTCTGCTTCAGTTATAGCGCTGACAACCGCTTACATCATCTGCTGCGTTCCGGAAAGTCTGACACAGCGGCTTGAGCTACCACCAGCCGATGCTCCTGCTTCCACTAATCCAATTGGCGAAATGTTGGAAACATGCTTCAAACAGAGGAACAACCACGCTCGTCTCGTAGTCTGGCTGATAACAATATCCCTCTTCATATCGGCCCTGGTTATAAGTAAGTTTTGGGGGCACCAAATCTTTAGGCTCGGGGTAAAAATTTTATATTCAGGTGGCACCAATACCGTGTTTTACTTATTCGTAAGAGAGAAATTCCAATGGACCGTGCGGGTGTTTACGATTTACGAGACGTTGGCAGCATTGGTGCCGATCTTTGGGAACATCACCGGAATGCTTGTAATGAGAAAGGTGCTTGTCGTCAATCTTTAAAAAATAAAGAACCGTGTTACCCAATGCTGCTGTTGACTTTTGCAGATGTTTAACGTTTCTGTTACGACACTGGCGTTACTTGCAATTGGCAGTTCCTTGCTGAGCACTTTGGCCAAGGGGCTGGCTAGTGCGCCTTGGCATATTTATCTGTCAGTGGGACTGGGTGGCTTCAAGGCTGTTGGAGGTCCAATGAGCAGGGCAATTTTGTCAAACATAGTGCCGGCAACAGATTTGGGTGAGTTTCTTCGTTCGATGTGCTCATTGAGAGTGTTTACCTCCCGATTGTGAATTACAGGAAAAATATTTTCACTAACGAATATCCTGGAGTCGATAGCTTCATTGGCGGCGGCAGCCCTCTACACATTTGTGTACAGTTCAACACTCTTGATCTATCCTGGTGCATTTAGTCTGCTTAGCACTGCATTGTACCTGGTGTGCTATATCTTAATGGCGTGAGTTGGACTACGGGATCCTGTTCGAGGAATTGAAAGTAACTACTTGTTTTTTTTTTTCAGGATTATATTTGGAATCAAGCACTCTAATCGGGAACTGTATGCCAAGTCGTTGTAGGAATGAGTTAATAAACTTTTTCTGATTAAAGATTGTTGTTTTTGTATACCTAGTGTGGACACGTTAGAGGAGTGATGCTTTGGCATTAGCGATCAGGTCAGGCCAGGGCTACCTGGGGAGGGTCCTTGTTGATAGTTACAACTACGACTGGGAGGTTAATTTTCTGTTCGTAACCCGGCATTCGATACGATTCGTGATGATTTGAGTTCAATACCAATAGAGTGAAGATAATAGCTGTTTTTTATTATCAGCTATGATCCATATAGATCATCGATTTACATGCACCTACAACAACAGCACATGATCCTGCTTCTCATCGAGATCACGAATCATGAAGAGATCACTTTGAAGAATTTAGTATCATCTGCGTAGAGAGAGAGAGAGACGAGTGTTTAATGACCTTCTCAAGATCATTTACCGTAAGGATAAAGAGAAGGGGACCTAAATGGCTGCCTTGAGGGACACCAGATATTGCTAAGAAGGAGGACGAAAGTACGGACCTAAAGCGAACGCTATAATAGCGGTTAGCAAGGTAGGAAGATATTCATTTTATCAATATAGGTTCAAAGACAAGGGCTGACAGTTTGAAGAGGATTAGTTGATGCGATATCTTATCAAAGGCCTTACTGAAGTCAGTTGCAATAACGTCGACTTCGTTGCCACTCTCTAAGGCTGATAGGGCAAAGGATACAAATTCTACGAGATTTGTTGCTGTTGATCTACCTTTCAGAAAGCCATGTTGGTGGGGGGAAATAAGAGACTTGCACCGAAAGCTTAAGACTTGGTATAAAATACTTTCAAAAAGTTTTGGTATATGAGAGAGTTTAGCAATTGGCCGGTAATTAGTAACTTCATTTTTTGACCCCTTTTTGTGCATCGGAGTAATGAACGAAGTCTTCCAAATCTGGGGAATTTCTCCTTTTAGAAGAGATAGACGAAAGAGATTAGAAAGGGGGAGCGAGAGATCGGAAGAACACTTCTTGAGAAAAATGGCTGGAAGACCATCTGGACCGGGTGAGAACTCATCATTAAGCTTTTGTAATTTATTTACAATAAGTGAAGGGTCAACAGTTTGTGAGAGAAAGGGATCGAAAGAGAACTTAGGTAGGTAGCTAAAGTAAGAGGAGTCAGGTTCGAAGGAGTGATCGGCAAAAGATTCCTTAAAAAATGTGGCGAAGAAGTTCGCAATGGTATGTGGGTCGGTGGATGATACATTTTCGTACGAGAGCGAAGGAGGGTAGCCGTCGGATTTTTTTTTATAGTTTACGAATTGGAAAAAGGACTTAGGGTCGTTAATTAGATTGGTATGTGCATCTTTTAGATAGCGTTGGTATAGAGAGTTATAAAGCTGGGTAAAATTAAGATAAGTACCGAGATAGTTGGAATAGTCAGAAGAAGAACCGGTGCGAAGAAAAACTGTCCATAACTTGTTTCTTTTGTTTCGTAAGGAACGGAGTCTCCTATTATACCACGGGGCGATGTGTATGAAGTTTTATGGCGAGAAATGGGGACATAGAGAGAAATAGCGGTAAATAATTCTCTGTAAAACATGGAAAGAGCATCGTTTAAGGAAAGGTTGGAAAAGTCGAAAGAGCATCTACTGAGATAGGTATTAATTTTTTGAAAGTTAGCTTTGTGAAAGTCGTAAGAGGAGACGACTGCGGAAGAACTGGACTGGAGTGGAGAGTTGTGGAAATATGAAAGAAGAAGAGGGGGATGAAAGTTATCAATAGTAGAGAGAGAAAGGGGACAAGGTGAGACAGAGGAGTTTATGGGATCAGTTGTGAAGATTATATCTAATTGCCTACCCATATAGTTAGAGACCCCGCTAACTTGGCATAGACTAGAGTCTGTCAGGCTATCTATGAAGAGACATTCCTTGGTCACTTAGGTATGTAGTGGAGCGCTTGCTTAACCCGATGCAGATAGCATGAAACGATTTACCGCATAGACCATTACATTTCACCCAGTCAGCACTAAGGTCTTGCGATGATAGCACACAAACAGAATTGCCACACTGCTTTGACATATTAAACGAGAGGTGGGTCAGTTATTTTAAGTAGGTGAATGCGATGACCAAGAAATAGGTGTTCAGGGAAAAATTGCAAGTAAGCAAATAAATTAATTGGAATTAAATAAACTCGCGCAGCGGAAGCAGAAGAAAAACACGTCCGAACGGTTGGAGGTACTGACGCGAAAAATGTGTTGCTGGTTTGGATCTGGGGTCAGATTCCGTATAACAATAATCGTCGGGACGATATCGTTTTTGAAACTTTGATGACCATAAGAAGCTATATTCTGCCAGAATTTGTTTCACTATCGTCAGCTTTCATTACATTGTGGAAAATGAATTGGATTAAGGTCTCAAACTCGTAATTTTGGCACTTAGTAGCTACTTTTGGAGGTCTATCGTTTCGACGATAATCGTCTGAAAAATTACGGAATGAGTGCCCTGGACACCAAAAAAGCATTTATGAAATGGTTCACAGTTACCCAATCATGATGGGAAATAATTTTTGTTTTACAACTTTCCCTGCAGAAATTGAGCGTTGTTTTTCGATTATTTTTTAAATAAAGTAAAAATGTCCACAGAAACTTGGCATACCTAATGACAATATGATTCTAAATGAATCGATACGATTATTTGAATTAAATCGCGTGCCGCGTAATTCTCGAGACCAAATTACAAAAACAAAAACTACTCGCTGCTAATAACCCTACCACATTATTTTCTTCTAGTCCAAAAAAAGATAAAATTGAAACATTTCATAAATATTTAATAAATAAATTTCAGAATTGTCCGATTTGCTTAAGAAAAAATATATTTGAAAAGAAAAACTATGCAAATTTGATTCAAATATGGTAACCCCCCGACATTTCATTTGTGAAATGACATCTGCCTTGTGTGACGTCACGTTGAGCAGAATATTTGCAATATGGCTGGTGGCAATAGGCCTTTCTTATTATGCTCACATGATCTATAGGTATAGATCATTAATTTCCACGATTTACAACAATAGTACGAGATCCAACTTTTGTTGTAAACCATGAAAATCAATGATCTATATAGATCATGTGAGCATAATAAAAAAGTCCTAATATGAATATTGTAATACCCTGTATTATCTGTTTTGTTTTTGAAAGCAACTGCTGCCACAATTCAAAAATTAAGCTTTTCAATGATCCGTCTTGTTTTATTTTCCTGATCTGATCCGGATCAAATCACGCTGATAATAAAAAACAGCTAATGTACCCAAACGGGGCAAAAGTGTCTCAAAACAATCAAAAAATAACAAGATTTGCCATCAATGCAAAATTCGTTAAGTGGTGCAGAGTGAAATAATAAAGAACGCTCGCCATGAACCTTAATATTAAAGATCCATTTACACAAGATGATGCTTGAATAATTATGCGAAACTCGCAATGGGAAACCAGAGACCTATGCTTGCATGGTTGCATCCATGGTTGCAACACGTTTTGTCGTTTTCTCCTCGTGAGAATTAGCGTAACCAATAGAGTGCTGAAAGAAAAATTCAACTAAAATTTGTGCAGAGCTTGACACGCAAATTTACTCCACGCTATTCTATTATCATTAGACGAAAGTATAAACCTACAATTAGCCTGTTTTTTTGAGTTTCGATCTCAGCAAAGCAAAGTAAAGTAGGATTTTCAGCACGCAATTACTACAACTACGCTCTACTTGACACTTCGAGACTCACAGTAGTTGTTGTAATCGCGTGCTGAAAATTTTACTTTACTTTGCTTACACGCCTAATAAAACGCCGTCGGTTACATAATTCAGTAAGAAAGACCACCCCACTTTTTTGCAGCATGACAAAACAAGAGGCTACTGAATATATTCAAATTAAAGTGCTTGTCACCAGAGGGACTAACTCAACTATAACTAATTGACCCCTTAAGTTATGTAGGGTGGAATGATTGATTTATGCCAAACCAGTCGTGAAATCGTTTGAGTTCCGTTTTCCACGAAATAAGCAAGCTTTCTCAAAGACACAGAGGAAAATAGAATAACCAGTAACTTATTGAAGAGAAGACCGTTGGCAGTGTCCTTGCCGCCTTCAATTGATGCATTTATTTTGTTTCATTGCATCAAAAGAGTTATGCAATTCATTTCAAAATTCAACACGAAGTAGAGTAATGCAATAACATCCAGTGTGTCAGAGAAAGAGATATAACAATATATAAATCTGTGGCAACAAGGAAGAACAGCATAAGTCGACTTATGTCAAAATTGAGTTAATGTTACGATCGGATGCACAGTACCCTCTTCTATAGGTCATATTTTTTCCATTCAAATATCCTTTACGGTTGCAGTGTTATGGATCAGGAAAAAACGCATAAGATATGGGAAGGCATCTGAGTTCAAACTTTTAAACTTCGCTACTGAAAAAAGGCTAAAAATGACTTATGCTGTTTTTCCTTGTTGCCACAGAAATAATAACATCAAGTGTGTCAGAGAAAGAGATATAACAATGGGGCTAATGTAATAGCATTTGGGAAGACTCTAACAGTGCAATCAAATGTATTTGAAGCCCCCGACTGAAATTAAAATTAATATTTCCTCAGTGTGGGCGGAGGCTTATATACGATTGCCTATTTCAAAGGATAACATTTCATCATTTACCGAAAATAATGTATTTTGTGTGGAAAACAATCAGACACTTCTGATTGCCATTTAAAAGTCATTTGATATGCAAATGCAATATGGATGGGGTAGGCCATTTGCTGTGTTATGATGTTGAAAATGAAATGTGATTTTGACTTTAAATACCTAATAATAATAACAAAGATGATGAATTGTAATAAGCCAAACGTGAAGTTGTCCTAGGCCGTTAAGGAGCTGTAATTTGAAGCGGGTATTTTTCATTTATTCGGTGTCATCAAAGATATATCAAGAAACAAATCACGCACTTCATCACTCTACTGATTGCGCAACTGGTGAAAACGAGTCTCGAATCGTCGAACATAATAGACAGAGACAATACTGAGACTACCAACTCCGGCCGATTTCCCGTTACTTAGCCTACAATCTATATTTTTATGGAGTGTTCACGTTTGGTGCGCTAGTATTCTTACATAGAAAATCGTATTAACAAATGTCACGAAACTTCAAAAATTCTGCTCACCAACACACTCCCAGGAGATATGAGACACTTCCGCTGTGGGCAAAGTTGCTGGCAGAGTTCGTAGAATTTTATCCGTTTAATTTGAAATTGTTCGTTACGTGTGGATAATATTTTTTTTTAGTAATAAGTGCACACTTGCTTAAAATGTTCATGAAAAATTAACAATAGGCGTGTTTTTTTGAGCTTCGATCTCAGCAAAGCAAAGCCAAGTAGGATTTTCAGCACGCGATTGCAACAACTACAACCGAGTCTCGAAGTGTCAAGTAGAGCGTAGTTGTTGTAATTGCATGATAAAAATCCTACTTTACTTTGCTTTGCTGAGATCGAAGCTCAAAAAAACACGGCTGATATAAAAAAAACAAATGTTGTTTCATTCAGCCCTTTATCATGTCAAAGACATGCATATGCATTGAGGGAGCAGTTTTAATAACGTGATGTGTCAACAGATTCAAATCCACATAAAAAAGCACAGACAAACAGATTTGTTATAGAGAACAATTACCTTGTCGAAAGTAGTTGTAATACCAAAAAGTGGCAACACGGTTTAATAAAATATCTATCTCTTGCACATAACAGGGATGTCTTTTCTTCTGGGATTTTCAGCAATTATATAACCACAACAGTGATAACGTTAATAATGATTTATTTTTGGCGTATTGAAACAAGAGGAACGTCTTAGAAATTGACCCAATTTTCGAGCATTTTAGGTATAATCATCACGCGAATAGTGTGCTCGATATAGGTTTCCAATATGTGTCTGTCCGGCTTCAAACGACAAACGACTTCACATATTCCTGCGAATAATAATCAAACCAAAAGACCTTCCAGGTCAGATCACAAAACAATTTTTGAAGATGACTTTCTGCAAATTCTATTCATATACTTTTGGAAATGAAAAAAGCCGTTGATAATGGCTCTACAGCAGGTGCTTCTGACGGTAATTTAAAAAAACGTTTTCGTCATTTAGAAAAATGAATGCAGCCGTTATTGGATTTTTCTCCATATATTTTACCTATTTAATACGCGACCAAAGCGAAGTGCACAAAATTATTGGCAATATATCCTTGTATCATTTTTTCAACGACTTTCAACTGTTAAAGCGGCCAATCTGAACTCACAACGCAAAAGACTCGATTAAAGGACTTTGTGAAATCCACGGACATATAGTAGCAAACCATAGAAGCAAAATAAAGTTCAAGTCCCAGAAGTTGGCTGCTTGCTCGAGAGCAAAAGCCCCTTCTCAGTGTTTTGATTTTGGAGTCTTGATTATGTATGTACCCGATTGAGAACTATAGCTGTCGTTGCAACAGTACAACGTCAATCTGGTAGAAGCTCGTAAAAGGGCTTTGTTACTCAATTACCTTCTTTGCTCGTGTAAGGTTGAAAGTTTGCAATGCCATCCATGACATTGACAGCAGTCAATTTAAATTTGGTCGATATAAGTTTTTCAGTGGCGACCTGAAAATACCAATTTGCATTCCTAACAAAAAGAAAACCTTAAGCGCGTCAAAACAAACTGATATTAAACAGAAAATTGCTTACTTCCGACTGAATTTGTGTGGCATGTTGGTTGTTTCTTATCCTTGAGCATTCAAGGAGCTCCCAAGCAAGATATTGCAGTCGACTCAGTTCATGTGCGGAATACAAGATGCAAATTTCAGTGTAAGCCGATGAGCCTTATATCCAACAACATTTTCGAAGAACAATAAAAACAAAAACAGGTCTTACTTGCTATAGGAGTACGTCCAACATCTTGATGGAATTTTTAATACCAACCTGAAGGGTGAGCTCTAAAAGCCCACCCCACCACCGGACACACTGTGTATACTCTTCAACAAAACAAGCTTACTGAAGCGCAATGGAATTGTGTCTGTTCGTTATTCAAACCATGATGGAAGAAAAAAAGGAAAACGAACATCCACCCGACTTTATTGCCTCTGGCCGAGGGTATACCGAGGGTGGATCGTGTTCCGGTAGTGGTCGATTGATACAGAACAAGTCAATTGTTATCCTTTTGGGATAATATTGTGTGGTCGATTTTTATCCAGTTGTTCGGCCCAGTGAGTTGTAAATTCAAAGTGGATGCTGTGCTCTGTGCCACACCGGTGAGCTCTGTCTACTCTGCAAACCTTAAACTGCAAGTCAAGTGGTTTTGATAAGGGAGATAATTTGTTTGTTAAAGCGCATTGACATATAGATGCTTTACGGGCAAATAAACGGGGAGAGTGAATTGAAGTTTCAACCAGGATACGTGGGTGCAGTAATTGAATTTGCAACAAAATTGAAATATAATGCAGATAGTCAGGTTTGGAGGGAGCAGGAGCATTCGTTCGCATTGGCGGATTAGACAATTAAAAGGTAGCGATTATGTGCGTGCAGAAGGATTATCACTTTCAACAGGAATTGGGTGCCTCATACCCTCACACTTTCCCGACATTCCGTCGAAACTATGAAAGGTGCCCTTTTTTTTGAGGTACAGAACTTAAGAATTGAACAATACAGATACTTAATTTCAACTGTCAATTTGTATACCCTCACATTTCCTTGACACAATACAGATATATACTTAATTTTTTGTAGATCATCCATAGCAATCTTTGAAAACACAACAAATTTGCCAATTTGTGATTGTGAGTACAAATCAGCTGACAACTGTCAAACTAGTAGCCACTCAAAAACGTGTCGCCAATCAGAAAAACAAGCAGATGGGGCCTTGCCTTGGAACTACTACGGAAATGAAATACCAAAGTGAGTACAAATCAAATGTCAACTGTCAAACTGACAGTAGGTAGAAAAAGTGCTATCAATTCGAAAAATAAGCCTCTCAAAAACACCCAACTCATACCGGTTTTGCTGTACGATGCAGTAGTACGACATTTATCGAAAGCAGATCAAGACAATTTGGGATGTATTCAGACAAAAAAAGTGCACTTTTCAGTTAGTGCGGACGTTCATGTTTCTAGTTTACTAAGTCTAACAGTTGGCTGACTTGAAGTGTCTTAATTTGTGTTGGCCTAGGTCGATTATATAAACAGCCTTTTCCGTTGACGTTTATGGAGGGGTAGTCGAAAATTTAGTCAACAATTTCGTGACTGAGTACTAAGTTGACAGTTCGTATATGTGGCTGAGGTAGAAATAGTGACGTTTCCGATCAGCTTAATTTTTTTGTTGTTACAATCAAACGCATTGTGAATGCGATCAGCTAAGTTAAACGAAACCTGTCTTCGTTCAATTTTTGTACACAACGTTCATGCATTTTGACAGTCGTCAATTTACTTTTTCGTCTTCTATTTTCTTCTCGGACAATTTGTACGCATGTAGTCGTTTACTGCAATGATTACTTTGCGCCGCACTAATAACAAATTTTAGGCTTGACTTTAAATTTACGGAAGCTCACATTTGCGAAATTTGTATGGAAAATAAAGCTACTGCGAACCACTAAAATTTTGAGTCCAAACTGCTCTAAACATGTTTACTATCTTCAATTAATACCCGTTATACTTTAACTGCAGCTTTATTATTCGGAATTTTGCTACAATTTTCGCGTTCAGGGTACATCTAGTCCCGACCAATCTAGTCGACTTAAGATATTAATTCTTGAATGTGCCCAGTTGGGCACAGTTTAAAACACGTACCTACGTAATCCGTATAGTGTAACAATTGTTAATTATAATATTTTGCAATTATGCTTATACTAGTTTTATAAAAGACTGACCTTCGCTTGAGCGACTGGGTGAGATGTGAAGAATTTCATTGGCAACTGTCATCCAGTAGCTGTCAGTTGTAGGAGGACGATGCTGCCAACTGCATACATTACCAGTGTCGATGGAATCTGGAAGAGGATTTTCAACAGTTAAGTAACTTTATGGTGACGTTAGACTGGTGAAAAGAGCTTAAAATAAAACGGCTATGCCAAGCGAAGTTCTTGTCAAACTAATGTGTTATTCGATTGGGCGCCTTCAGAGCATTTTTTTTTTGTTCTTAGAGCACTTTTTTTGCTCTCAGAGCAATTTTTATGTTCGTTTGGTACAAAAAAAGCAATCTTTTGCGAATCTGGATTTTTTCCCAGATTTCCTTCAGATTTACCAATACAAGTACGTTTGGGTTTGACAACTAAACTGAAAAGAAACGAATTGCATCGGGTTGATCTATTTTTTGTTAGTTATTTATGTACAAATGTTTCGAAATCAATCTGGGCGAGCATTTTGAATGTTTTCATATAAAATTTAACCAGTGAATGAAAAACGCGTAAAAAAGTTATACTCTCCAATCGCACAAAAAATATCAACACAAAAAGAGCAAGTGACGTTTTTATGTTCGATAGACACACGAAATCTAAAATCTGAGAGCGCAATCGAGCCCAATCGAAAACCACATAAAACTAAAAGATCAGTGAGTCTTAAGGGCACAACTCATAGAATCCGTCGCATCCGTTGCGGCAACGTTTTCGACTGACAGATTGATAGAATCCACAGCACCTTATGGAAGCTGACCCATAAGCACCGCACGTGCCGGATGTGACGGATAAAGTAAGTTTACTTTTTACTTTTCTGTCAGTTGCATCCAGCGCTGCAGCAACAGGTACTTTAGTGCCAAACTGGCACTTTCAAACATGTTTGGCACCTAGGCACTCATTGGCACTTCAAATTTATAAATTTGGCACTCATAAATTAAAAAAAATAACAACTAAACCTCCCAAAAAAAAAATGCAAACATTGGTTCATTTGTTTCTCTTCTGTGTAAACCCCTCATTTTGCAACTGACATTCGCATTGTGTTTGCTGGTCAAAAGGAAAAGTCTTCTTGTCATGTCAAATTCAAAAAAAACTAAGGATTTTGCAAGGTATTTATTTCTTCACTAAAGCGTAGTACGCACCTGTTCCGTAACAAAAAATGCCATACTAAAATGACACAACCAAATCATGAACGAAAAATTTCGCGAAATGATGTCGGTAAAGTGGGTAATTGTAGTAGATTGCTTGGCACAATTCTCCACTCTCATTTCGCAGATATTTATTGTTCGGGACATTATTTGCTTGCGAAAATTTGACATTTGTACTGCGGTTTTACCAGCTTTCATAAGAGGTATGTGCGAAATTTGAAAAATTTTGGAGGCAAGAATAGGCAAACGCAAATATAAAGATCAAAAGTGTCCATTTTTTTGCAATTCTTTAGGGTTACTTATTCTGATTACATTGTTTTTAAGACTACAATATTAAATTCAAATTAAAGCAACACAACATAAACTCATAATTGAGACACTTTTCTAGTTTCCATTTTACAATGTTAACAAAATAAAAACGGCTATGGAAACGAGTTTTTATATTATTTTTTTTCGAAATTGGTTGGCATAAATGTGTGAAAATCAATTGCAATAGATTTCCAGTGCAAGTGAAAAACAATTAAAGTTTAATGTTCGATTTGGCAGCAGAAATGCATAATCGAAAACGACATAACAGTTTGGAAAGTTTTAGTGACCTTCGTATAGGTCAGAGTACGTTCGCAATAGAAGTATGCATTTAATAAATTCCTAAGGAGCCTAAAAATCGCCAAACTTTAAAGTGAATATAGCGTAAATTAGGAAAAATTTTAAATGACAATTTTAAGGAGCCAGTGAAAAGTTGGTAACACCGATAATTGTGTATCAGCTGATGGAACTCTCCAAAAATTATTTTCCGATGGTTTTTCGCAGGCTTTTCGCTCTCCATTTGGAGACCAGCGAAAAATGTCGTTCCGCGACAGGTGCGTACTAGGTTTTATAAATGAATCTCTTATTTTTTGCTTTTGTACACACAATTTATTTTAATGAAGGAATGAAAAAACAAGATATTAATAGTTTTTGTTTGAATACATGAGTTTTGGAAGTTTGTGGTTTGGTTTTGGAAGTTTGACACTCTGTGGCACCTATCAAAAAAAAATTGGCACTCTACTTTTTTTTTCAGCTGCAGCGCTAGTTGCATTGCATCCAGTGTGACCATAGTGGAATATAATATTCCACTTGTGGAATATTTTTAAGCTGCAGAGAATATATTTTTTCCAAAAAATATTCGCATATAAAAGTGGAATATTTTGTTCTCCAAAAGGAATTTTTAGATACCAAAATATTCTCCTTAAATTAAAGTTCAATTCTTAGCTGAAATTGATTTTATTACATCTAAATCGCAAAACTCACGAAGTTTTGAGCTCTGGTAACACTACTTTTTTTTTTCCATAATAGTATAGTTGGTTTGTTTCATATCACCATGGAAACTTACGCGAAAAAGCTCTTACCGAGCCGAATACCGAAGTACAGTAATAACATAGCTACCGGTTTTTTTTCCACACAGGTGTTCGTTTTGCACAGCCTGTGCGTGTAGTTTTTCTTACTTATTTTATTTTTTTTATTTTTTTTAGCTTGACCTGTTTATTTATTTGGATCAAATCTAGTAACTCAAAATTAACCCCCTTCCTGTTGTCGGCTTGATTTGAAATTTGGTATACACCTTTAATTCTGATGACAATACAATCTAATGTAATCAGTATCATTGTAAATATAAGATGGTTGCCACTACAAAATGACGGATTACATACATTTTCTCACAACCCCCTCAATATGGGTATCATATGAAAGGGCTTGCCCTAGATTGATGAGGGGAGTGGTGCAATGACTGGTACCTATAGGACCTACTGAATTATATTTTTTTATATTTTTAGCTTAAAACATGTTTTTACTTATTTTTTTTTAAATTTGTATTTCAAAAAAAAAAAATCTGAAGTGGAATATAAATTTATATAAATATTCCACTTTTCAGAGCAAGTGGAATATTTTTGAAAGAAGCTGATGGTCACACTGATTGCATCCCTTGACGGTTCTCACAGCGAGAGAGGCAGCACTTTCATTGGTGGAAATATTGAGAGCATGAGAGAAACTGTCATTGGCTGACGCCAGTTTTCTTTATATGGTGGGATTTCTTACTTTTTGTGGGAATTTCGACGTCAGAAAAGCCTTTCATGGGAAAAAGTAAAAACTATAAATTTTTGCTGAAATTTCATCGAATTGATATCTATATTTCACCATGATTATAAGGACACTGAATGTACATAAATAAGAGCTTATCTAAATCGAATTTAACAAGATTTTCTTGTACCAACATTTTATATATTAACAAACTGCCATTTTTATACTAAAGGTAATCTAATGTATAAAATCACATTGTCCGTAAAATATAAATTTTGCTTTTGAAAGTAAGATTTTTTTTTACAAAAAATTTACCTATGAAGAGGGAATTTGTATACGGTGAATAGGGAAAAATTATTACGCTTCATGGGAAATATGAGGACAGAGTATACTTAAACACTGGCTGTCAGCGTATGCGACGGATTCTATGGGACTGCTCGCTCCGTCGAATACGTCAATATTGACGGATCCGTCGACGCAACGGATGCGACGGATTCTATGGCTCACATCTGACATTTACAATTCGAGGAAGACCTCAACAAATTTGGTGTGTGTTACTGGAAGCTCGCTTGGAACTGTGGATTTATAAGGCAGTCAAAGAATTGAACAGTTATAGCCTTTTTAAACACACGTTTTTTTTTATTAGACCTTATAAACAAAAAAATACATAATATGTAATTAAACAATGGAAAAGTACGAATAATAATTATATGTTGAGCGTTATGTTTCGCGTGTCGACGAAGATGGCGGACGGAGGAATAAATAATACATTTTTGTATTGCAGCTGCAGATGCAGAAGCATGGCAAAGAACGTTAAGCATTGCCAACATTAAAAAATGCTGCCATAGAGCCTAACTCGCCAGAGGGACCTGTTGGTTCAGACAGTAAATGAATCACCTAATGAAAAAGGAAGCAACATATGTTTATTTGTTAGTAATAGTTAAATTATTCCGATAGGGGCGCTTTCATTGCACTAGTGCACTAATTTCCTACTTATAGCCAACATACCTGTACACACTGAGTCACACCAGCTTTGGCTTTGTGACATTTGACGCCAAAACGACGGTCCACATCTTGGAAGCTAATTAAAACGACGCCCCTTCCAGCAGCATTTAACGCAGAGACCAAAGCTGTGCAATTTTAGATTAACTTTAAATGTAAAATGTTGCAATTAATATTCTAGAATCTGCTTCTGCTTTATGCATTGCCTACTGTGAATTGTAATTAAGCCGTCACCAAATCATGGGTGGTTGGCGTAGCCATGCTTGCGGTTGTTGTTTCTACGGTGATACCAGGACTTTACCGTAGCGCAGTGACATCCCTGCAAAACATTTCAATCAAGAACGTCACATGCGAAATTGAATTTTCGCATGTAACCTTTATGATTTACAATTTCACAGTCGCACACGAGTGATGGAGGTGGTGACGTTATTAAATTCTGGAAATTCAGTTCCCAGGACAACGATTCATCTGAAGTATCGAAATATCCGGAAGCAATTAAATTCGTTGAACGTGCTATGGGATGGGGTTGGCTGCAGGGCAAAGCCGACTCGTGTCGTCGTGTCACACCCCCTGGTGTCTAGATAATTAAGGCTCCTTTGTAAAAGGTAATATCAGGCGCACGAGCATGTTTATGCAGGTAAATTTCTACCATATGGCGATGGACTTATGCATTACCGGTGATTGACATTGAAATCGTGGCAAGCATATAATGAGCGGAGCTTTAGCATGTGTCGGATTTTTTTTTGTGAAACTAGCGTTAATTTGATTGCGTGGCCACAGGATTAATGGCATTGACAGTTCTGAAGGCAACAGAACTGGCCACCGCTTATGGGCCGAAAGGAAAGTGGTACAGCAGTCGCAACAAGGCTACGACTTTGCGCGGGGATTATTTAAATGGATTAAGGGCCCTTTGCTCATACGACTCTTTACGATTTAAGTTCTACTAAAATACTTATAGGCTACTTTTTTTAGCGCATAAACTGTCACATAAGAGTTTATGTGGCACTTAATTCGCTATGAGCCGTATCAGAACGGCCCTAAGATTGTAATGCTTAAAAATTCGCATCTGTTGCTGCTTAACTGTTTCTTACAAACATTCGAAAGCATATAACTTTCAAGGCAAATGCTGTTGGCAAAAGTCTAGCAAATGTAGCATTTAAAGTGCTTAGAGGAATTGGTAACAAAAATGAGGCAGACATTAGCCTCAATCAGTGAACAACAGCGAATAACCCTCTCATGCAGTCCACAAATGAACGTAAAGTGGATGCATACCCTGCAAACTCAACACGACTAAGGACTCAAGTCGCCGACATAGGAAACGCTGCAATATGGACTTGTGGGGAAAGTTCTTTCCCAGGAACAGTCTCAGCACCGGGGGATGGTTTTGTGCTTGCAAATATCGAAGGCATTTCTATTTACAGCTACGCATAGGCAATCCCATCGATAGTGGAGTTCGAAGAGCTTATTGAACTAAATGACAAAAAAAAAACAACAACTCTGATCATTGCTTTCGACTTTTATGTGTATGCAGATAAATGGGGTCGCAGTCCAACCAAAAGTTGAGGCAGAACTGTTGGAGACCTTTACAATAGAGCAAAAATAAAAGCACCTGTGTGGAGAAAACCCATTCTCAGATATCGACACGTATGTAATGTCCGTAGCTGAAGGGTAGAACGAAGTGGGAAGTCAGCGACGACCAGTGTGACCAATTGAATATTTGAATTTGCAGTTTTTTTGTACAAAAAAGTGCTAAAAATCATGCTAAATATTTTTTTTGAAATCATAACCTGATAAAAACCCAAAAAAATTAACAAAAACTATGTTTTTCAGGAAAAATGAGATAAATTTCAAGAAAATATCATTAAATAAAAATCACTTTGTGACGCTTAGTATGGTATCACATAAAAAATATTTTAATTCAATTAAGTTCAGTCTGTGTTCGTTGAATAAAAAATATATTATTATTATTAGCTGAATTCGTTGAATGGCTGTGTTGAGTGTTCACTTTCAAATGAAAATTGTAATGGCTTGTTCACACTAAGGTTCGCTGATCTGATTTTATTTTATTATTTTAATTCATAATATGGCTAAGCCAAAATACTGATCATTTTTCCTGCTACAGCATGAAATCATGCAAAAAAAAATGTTGGCATGATTTGAAAAAAAAGAGGATGAAAATAAAATAATCCTGCTAAATTTAGCAGGAAATATGTTAAGTTGGTCACACTGGCGACGACTGAACGCATAGTGTTGGTTGGTTTGTTCATGATATCACAAGAGGAATTATTTATTCTGGAGCGTTATATATACACATATACGACGATAAAGAATATTCGAAGAAGCAAAAACTGTGGGAGTCACTGATGGCATTGGCAGCTGAAAACAATAATTCTAAGACTTGTCAAATAAAACTAACCTCATATTGTTTAAGCAGAGTTTACAGAACTCTAATACTGTGCGTGATGTTGTAACGCACGCGTATTTTTGAACGAGACGGGACAGAGAAATCCGTTTGTCCGCAGTCAATGCTAATAAAGGCGTAAGAATGAGATCACAAAAAGGATCGTAAACTTAAATAATAGAAAAAATAAGACCTATAAGCAGTTCCGAAAAAAAATAATAATCCGGAACTTTTGTTAGTTTATCGAAAGCTTCAAAAAGAATTTGATGTTCTTAATAAATTTCTTTAAGCTCAGTACGTTCTTTCTGTTGAATCTAATTTAACCCTAATCCGCCCACCCGGTGACTTTGGGTCACCGTTTCAGTTTCGAGAGTAATTTTCACAAATTTTTGAAAAGCAATCCCTTTCGCACTCATTGACTTTGTTTCCCTAAGGAAACACTACATAGAAATAAAAAAAAATAGTGAAGAATGTATTACTGTAAAATGGATATACCGCCATTTTTATTTGTCAACCTAATCCACCCAGGTGGTGTCTCACAGTCACCTGTATTGTAAAAATAAAATAATACACGGAAAAGCCTTGTGTGTTCTTTTATGCTAGGTGGCTTGAATTGTCATAGTTACTAACGGGAAATTTTATTTTTTTCGCTTTGTACCAAGTGTCATCAGAACACAGGTTCAAATATTTTGTGCTCAAGTAAGTTGATCCGGATGGCAGTTTGTGTTCTTAAATTTTTATGAATATTGAAAGGTAGGCTTTTTCATGGACTATAGAAGATGTATAAGACAATTATATTGTTATGTACAGATTAACATTGAAGCAGTAATGGCTCAAAGAAAAATTCTTACACAAGAGGATATAAGAATGGCGATTGAAGCTGACTCGGACAGTGATGATAACGATTTTCAAGTAAATGACGAAAGTGACTTTGAAAATTTGGATAGTGAAGATAATGAGGAAGATGCTACTGAAATCTTTGAGGAATTGGACGATGAAATAGAGATAAATGATGAGGATGATAATATAATCATTGAAGCTGAAAAATATCTTGGGAAGGATGGAACTGAATGGAACTCTGAACCATTCAGTCAAGGAAGATCGGCGAGTCATAACATTATTAGAGGCCAATTAGATAAAGTTGTTTTACCGCCTGGTAAGCATATTGACGACGTAAGTGATGCATTCGACTTTTTTTTTGATAGTACAATTTACTTTATTGTCAAATTTACGAACTGCCATGGTACAGAAAAGGAAGGGCAGAAATGGAAGCACACTGACGTCATTGAAATAAGAAGTTTCATAGAACTGCTTATTTACGCTGGAACTAAAAAAGAAGGCATCTTGATTTTACAGAATTCTGGGATGAAGTTCATGGCCATCCAGTGTTCAGGGCAACAATGTCAAAGAATCGGTTCGCCAAAATTTCGGAACATTTACGATTCGATGACACATAAACTAGATCAGATAGACGACAGAGAGATAAAGGACGCGCTTCAAAACAAATATGTTGTAAATGCAAGAAGAGCATCTGCAACGAACACTCAGAAAAATTTGTTGTATGCCAAGTTTGTACCTTAAAAATAAATTAACCGAATAAAAAAATAACACATTAAACACATTACAAATGGAGTTAGTATTTAGTTATAAATAAAAAATTTAAAAAGAAGCTTGAATTGGGCTGATTAGGGTTAAAGATTAATAGTAGGTAATCGTTTTTGGAGCTTGATGAACAGTAAAAACAATCTAATGGTATTACTATCTGTATGCGCCATAATAATGTATCCTCGTCCGGCAAATCCTGGTTTCGATGGCATCCCGCCAATTTTACTTCAAAAGTGTTCTTATGCGTTTTCCGTGCCTCTTTGTTTAATGTTTAACTTGTCTCTGCGGACAGAAAATTTCTTGAAAGTCTGGAAGAACTCGTTCATAAGTCCAATTTTTAAATCTGGATCGAAACACGATCGTCCAATTTGCAAAATTTCACCTATCCCCAAGCTATTTGAAAAAATTATTTATGAGAAACTTACACCGCTCGTAAAGGGAGTTATCTCTCATTTGCAACATGGATTTGGATGTACTTTCATCACCAGTCTATGTCACCTCCGGAGTGCCTCAGGGTAGTCACTTGGGCTCTTTGCTTTTCCTTTTATTTATTAACGACATACCCGATCTGTTTTTGAATTCACAGTGCCTGATGTTTGCTGATGATTTAAAAGTGTTCCGACACATTCAGTCTGAACATGATTGCATTCTTTTACAGGAAGATCTTAAAAGACTTTCTTTGTAGTGTCATAATAATGACCTTCGCCTTCACGTTTCTAAATGTCAAAACCATAAGTTGGAATTTGGGTTTTTTCGGGATTCGAACCTGGGACCCCTCTCTTAGTAGTCCAACACACTAACCACTAAGCCACTGCGCCTACCCAAGCCACTGCGCCCACTGTCTATTATCTCCTCTAAAAAAGACTTGGGAGTCATATTTGACAAAAAACTCGACTTCTGTAGGCATATTGACTTTCTGGTTGCTAAGAGTAATTCTATGTTGGGTTTTATATTGCGGAACTCTAAAGACTTTCATGATCCGCATACTCTTAAATATCTATTCTTTGCTTTTGTCAGGTCTGATCTTGAATATTGTAGAATAGTATGGAATCCATTTTATGAAGTACATTCCATGAGAATCAAGAAGATCCAACGTTCCAAACGTTTTACTAGAGCTGCTGTTCGTAGATTACGCTGGAATATCGAAATGCCATCGTATGAGACAAGATGCAAATTATTTGGTATCTTACCTCTTTTTAAGCGTAGGCAATATTTTTCAATTATGTTCATCAAGTCCCGCTTGATAAACAACCATATCGACTGCCCTTTTCTTTTACCACTAATTGGTTTTTATGCTCCATCTAAAATGCTTAGAAATCGCTTTTTATTTTATGTTCCTTATCATAGAGTTAACTATGGTTGTAATGAACCAATTACCAGATGCCTAAGAGAATCTAATAATTATAGTAGTTTGTTCGAGTTTGATCTCAGTAGGGATTTAAGAATAAATTAATTTTAACGTTAGGCTTTGGTGGTAGTATTTAAGTATTTAAATTTTGTATTAAGTAATCTAGCGAGAGCAGTGAATGTTCTCATTTGATGTGAATAAATAAAATATAAAAAAAAAAACAAATCAGACGCCTAAAGTGTCATGGATGGTCTACCCATAATGAAAGTTACGTAAAATGGAAATAAATACAAGTTCCGGCGATCAATATTTCTGTAACAACTTGAAAACATTTCTATATTTGATTTAAGACATGTGAAATGAGAGTGAAAATTAGTTTCAGTAAATTTAACCAACAATTCGTCAATCAGTTATACGAAATAAATAAATAATTGTAAGTTTATTACGTCCGGAAGCCATTTTGATTTATAGAAGAGCGAAATTTCGTAAATTTCCCCTAATTCCTACAACGTAAACAAAATGGCCGACCAAAATACGTGTCAAGTATCTTAGCTTGTTAGGCAAAGTCAGGCGGCTATTTTAATCCCTTTAATCTTCCGAGTTAGTAATGTGTGATGTTATAAATAATGGAGCATAAATCTTAACTTGTACTACAAACATCATCGTGTCTATTACACTTTTAGGAACACTGAATTCGGACCGTGAATTTTATCTGACATATTGCAATTTTCTCCCTAATTAGTTCCTCACAGCTGTTTAATTGTGCCAACATAAACGCATTCGCAATTAAGTCAGTGTGCCTTACAAGGTTTAAATTCGCCACACCAATGTAACACGTATCCGATTACAGGCCCATATTGCAATGTTCAGCAAGGATCCGCAATAAAAACGGTTAATGCATGTCAATTTCGGTAAACGTTTTCCTCTGCTGTACTTTACTTTTTATAATTAAATCACAGTGGGACTTTTTGCAAGGCAAACTCTCCAATGGATTCCCATTATCCGCCGAGCTCCATAGTAGGTACTTGAGTGGCATTCCATACACAAACATTTTAGCACAGCATGAATAATGAATAGCGAACGGATGTGGGTGTCCTTCTGTGGGTATCTGTGCGGTTGAAAAATCAACGCAACTTCTATTTAACTGTTACTTTAATGGGTTTGGGCGACATTTGTAAATAAAAATCTGAGAAACATTTGGCCAGAGTGGAAGGCTCGTGTTGAGAGAGATTAAATGTCGTCCACTTGTGTGCCAAGAAATGGACATTTTTGTTTTTAAGTGTGACAGTGCAAAACTTTTGAAAAACAATTTTTTTTTTTTTCAAAGGGAAATTTAAAACCAAATCCGCAGCACTTAGACATGTGTCGAGTACCTTTTAGGTAAAGTGCTTCGCAAATTTTTATATCCTTCATATTCTTTAATTGTCCTGTAGCTAAGAATTTGCTGAGGCCCGGGGGGGATCGAGCCTGACCCGTTTGGGTTATATACAAGTATTTTAAATATGTATAACAGTATGCGCCAAACAACTGTTAGTAAAAGAAAAGAAAGTATAGCCTGAGAGCAGTGAGGCTAAAAGTTTTTGTCAGGTTTTCGCCACATCTTTCGCAATAAAAAATCTTTTCGGACTCAGTTACCTAGGATGTTCTAAATCAAGTTCAGTTTTGCGAGAAAGTAGTTGAAAATTTAGCTTTAACTAAAACTACCTTCGTGAGGGATGTTTTATTTGTACTATGCTCCCAGTTTGGTGGATGTATCTGCAGTAATTGAGTGCTTTGATGTTGGTACGAGTATACCCTCCCTTGATTCAAGGGTTGTAAAAGATGTCGTTTTAATCTTTTTTCTGATAGTACTTCCACAGTGGCAGCAGGCAGCGAGGCGATTCGTGAAATCGGTCGGCGGGATTTGGTTGTTCTTGTTCATTTTTATTTGAATTTAGTTATAACGTCGTGCGATTGTGGCTATAGTCGCCGTCAGAACCACGGGCAGTTGGTGAAGAGCGTTTCTATTGGCATAGCACTTCGACTATTACGCTCTAGATTCGCTGGGTCTTACTGAGACAGAATATAAATATAAATTTATTTGCAGTAGGAAAATGGGCTGCAGGCGTAGAAGGCGAGACCGACTTTCTCTTTTTACACCTCTAGGCCCTTTTTGCTTAGGAATACCTTATTCCATTTAAAAGATAAAATAAAGCTGATACTCAGGGGTCTTACCAATAAACATTTTTAGTTTCGACTTTAAATTTCAGTAAGTCACAGTGGATACATTTTCCATAGAAATTTCTCAATTGTGAGATTTCGTAAATTTAAAGTCAAGATTAAAATTTGTTATAAGTACGACCACAGGAACAGTTTGGGATTTTCATTCCATAAACTTACCACCGTTTTCAGCCTCTGACACAGCTGCCTGCCATTTTACCACGTATGGGTAAAGCAGGGTCAGCCCCATTGGAATTTGGCAAAAGAAAGTACATGGGACTTAATTCTAAAGGCTGCGAAGATTAAGAGGTCCATGAGGACACACCTCACTTTCTTTGTCACTGCCCGAGTCTCTGTCACTTGAGGAACAGAACACTTGGAAGCTATTACTTCCATGACTTACATAACTTTCTGATGTCTCACTGTCTGATCTTTACAGGTTTTTGAGAACAATGGGCTGGATAAACAGCGTTTGGTAACCACATAAGGAGAGGGGATGCAGACCACTGATGTGACATCAACGGTGAACCCCTAAAAGGGCATCACAGCGGTATTGCAGGGTTCACCCTTCTCTATCTACCCGCTAACCCAGCGTTGCCAACCAATATAAACGGAAAAAAGCCTTACTTGAGAAAAAAAATAATGCCTAAAATACATTTTTTAGGTAAACTGTGGAACAATAAATAACAAATTAAGCACAATTATGAAAATATATACAAAAACAATTTTTATTTACAAAAAAAACTAAAATTATGAATCACAGAAGAAATTCTTAATAGGTAGGTACAAAGTATTGAACAAAATGAACATAGTCCAGTAGATAGTTTTGGTCATTGATATCATACATTAAAAAAATAAGAAATCAGTATGTTGAATCAAAAAATAAAAAATTAGAAAAATATTTGAAATAAAAAAAAGATGCCTTTTTGGAAAAAAAAAGCCTAAATAATAAAATAATAATGCCTAAAAGGCATGAAAAAGCCTTAGTTGGCATCACTGCGCTTACCTAACCTAATTAAATTCTTGATTTCTTCGCTCTGCTTCTGGAAGATTTTGTGCCACGTTGACTTCCGAAGGATTTCTACTTATCACCGTTCTAATAGTTTTGTGGAAATGTTGAACTTTTTTCAATCAGACAAGCCATTCGGCCACAATTCAGAATTGAAGGTTTTTTCAAGAACCAGTTAGAATTAAAACTATTAAAAAAATAAAGTGCGCGATTGGGTCGAACGAAACTTTCTCGCTCATCAAAAGTTTGGCTGATTATTTCCTAATTTTATTTGGTAGCTAGGTAGAAATCGGAGAAGCGATGCTAGATAAAAGAAACTGATTAATAAAATATAGGAATAGTTGAAAATAAAGTCCACTTTTGGGTTATTCATCTGATATGGCAGTACCTACATATCAAATAACAATGTGAAGCTCTCTGGTTGGAGAGCACGGTTGCCACTTGCATATAAAATTAGAAACCAAAATTGGACAAAAAAGTTACCAAACCAAGATAAAATTTACCAAAAATCTGGAGACGTTGATAAAACATTTTTAAAACATAAAAAAAACATATGTCTTTTAAAATAATCAATTTGGTACATTAGGTTTGCAGGAACTTAGTCAGTCTTTAAGTAGTTAAACAACGACTACTTTATAAAATAAGACTTAGTTACTAATGTAATAGTAATATCTACTTTAAATACTTTTGCTGACCAAAAGCATGATTTTCTTAACTCAAATAATTTTATTTAATTTTAAAAATTGCTTGTTTAAAAACAAACATTTATAAAACATTAGACTCAACTTTCTCAGTCTAAGCAATTAAACAACGTCAACAACGTTGTGCACAAAATTACCAGCTGTTAGAAGGCATGGGATCATCTACCATTTCCGAGCCTTTTTTCTTATAACTTTAACAAATTAGAGTTTTATGTCTGCAAATAAATAATATGATTAACTAACCTATCCATATCTAAATGTAGTTATAAACAGAAAATATTTCGAAGTCCACCATCTGTCAAAAGAAGAAAATGAGTGCATTCAGTAATTTTTTGAACAAAATAGGTTTACATGGGTGGTGCTTTCACTTAGAAACAGTAAGGCAGCATTTAAATGAATTGATATCGAGTTCGTATTTTTGGTGCTCCTGCTCAAAAAGTTACCAAAACCAGATAAAAACTAACAAATTACCAAAACTCAAAAAGCAAAAAAAAAAATTACCAAATTGGCAACCGTGTTGGAGAGTTGAAAGCGCCTTCTGTACTATTTTATAAGCTCTTACACTTTGAAACAGAGACAATACTGTACAATTTCCCGTTACTTGCCTACAAGCTATATTTTGTACGGAGTGTCACGATTTGGTGCGCTAGTATTGTTACATAGAAATTCGTTATTGGCAAATGTCACGTAACTTCAAAAATTCTGAGTCACCAGCAACTCTCAAAAAATATGAGCCACTTACGCTGTGGGTATAGTTGTTGGCAGAGTTCATAGAATTTTATCCGTTTAATTTGAAATTGTTCGTTACGCGTGAATAATATTTTTTTTTAGGAATAAGTGTACATTTGCTTAAAATATTTATGAAAAATGAACAATGTAGATTGGTTGAGGGAAAATAAAAACATTTTGAACAAATTTTCTTCATTATTTAAGAAAAATTTACACACGAAATCGAAGTTAATGATTTCCAAAAGCGGAAAATACACATCCATGTTTGTCCTAATATGTTTCTAGTATATAAACCAATATTTAGATAGGTTTATTAACCAAACAAATCAAATTATTCGCCTTTTAACAATTTATAATAATTAACCAATGGCGTTCAGTAATGAAAAAATGTGGTATTCCCGAACTCTTTCACATTTCCCCACGGTTGCCGAGGTTGGCAGAATTTATTTTTGCATTTCTTGTATGTTTTTGCATGTCACATGGACATAACACCGATCGCAAAACAAAATGGCGAATTTAACAAAAAAAAAACTGAGGGAGCCAGCGGCAAGAGGATTGTGAGTTGGTGGTCTCAGTATGGTTTGTCTATGCTTTGAAAGATTTTTGAGTACAATGACCGTACAAAGCGTATTAGGAGTTTCTGTATTTATTTTTGATTGGAATTGATTAGTGACGGTGGTTTAAGGTGTCTATGATTGGAAGCAGGGTTCGTGAAAGACCGATATCTTTACAAAGATATTTATGTAAGAATTCAGAGATTTGTTCTTGAACTTGCATTTGCTGTTATAAACTGAATATGCCGATGGACGTGTGTGGTGTGCAAATTAAGTGGGAGTTTCTGAGTGTGTAGGCTCCAAGTGGTTAGAATTATTTTAAGGTGCATATTCAATATGGTTGAAAAACAAAGAAGTGGGTAATATTTGCTAAAAAGAAGTTTTTCGTAGCTGTTACTGCATTTTTATTAAAAGTCGGGCATTGATTTTATTACAAGTCGAATTTCTTGAGAAAAACTAAGCACGGGGTGTCATTTATAACACTTACATTATTTTTAGGCACAGTGGCTTAGTTGTTAGTGTGTTCGATTCCCGAAAAAAGAACCCAAGTTTCCAACTTATGGTTTTTTTTTTCCATTGCGCCACCTCTCGCGAACGTCTGACAAACATCCGAGAGTAGAACTGTCACGAAAGAGCTTGTCAATTAGACGTTTGGACTCGGCATAACATGATAGACAACTTCCATTCGTCCCAAAAATTAAAAACTCACACAAAACGAAAGGTTGGGAGTAGTTAGGCCAAGGGTCACTTCTCTACGGACCTGTTGGCCAACGATTTTTTTTTTATTTTGCTCGTTTTTTTGGTCTGAAAAGTTACCGAATGAGTGCCCAGTATTGCCTCGTCTTGTCTTCGGTATCGTACACCCTATCTGTCGGGTAGTGTTTGAAAATATTTAAATATCTGTCTACAGTCCTGATGAAAAATTTCAGAGGCATCAGCCTGCAAACCAAGAGACAACTTTTAATTTTAACGCCATTTTCAATAGCCTGAAAGTGTCCTTAGAGGTACATAGCACTCCATTTAAATTGGTCCACTTTTGAGCGCACTTTTATCGGCAAACAATTTTCACCACCCACCTAGTCCCCATCAGTACTACCAACTGCCCCCAGCGGCGCACAAGTCAAAGATAAGGTTCATTCACCATTTCGCTTTGGAATTGCTTTTAAATCATTTCACTTCGCTTGTCATCGGCGTGTCCTCTGTAAATAAGAAAATTGCGACCAAATGACGAGACAATACAATTATGTTTGTGCCTTGCCCAAGCCAATGATGTATGTCAATAAAATTCCTTATTCGTATAAATAATCAACCTTACAACCGTCACCAGCTGAGCTGCGAAGTTTCTGTTTGTACGCGTATAAGGAGTCCTCGAATCCATCTGCCGATAAACAATCATTTCTATTTGTAGAAGGCTCTGACACGCATTCGTCGAATTTTCTAGGTCCTCTGAAAGCGGTCTCTTAAATTCTACTAAAAATCATTTCAATAGATAGGTACTTTTGTTGGCTTTCTCTGGCAATAATGGAAGAAAGCACCGCATCCTTCCATGAACTGCTCGGGGGAATAATTTCACATGGAAACCTACAAAAGGGACACACAATTTGCTAGAGTTTTTTTTCCATTCTCCTCCTCTTGCTTGGATCTCAATCTCAGATCCTTTTTTTATACAGACGCACGTCCTTTGAAGAATCACTGCACCGCCAAACACGTTCGAACGTATGCTTTTGTTCGTCACTCTGCGACTGCGACGTATTTCACGTATATTTTATCCTTTTTTTTACCGCCCTATGGTTGCGATGGCTTTTCTTTCATCTCGGCATACGTGTGATTTTTCTTCGGCTCTTCTTGCGAGTCAGTGCCTCGCAAAATGGATGGATCTATGTCGATTCTATAAAAATAAGGAAATTTATTCATGCATACAGATTTTTGAAACAAGATTTATGAATGTGTTCACCCAAGCGGAAATGCGACGGATAATGGACTGGGATCGGCACAAAGGGAGGAACGAAAAAAAAATGATAAATTCCAAACAAATTTCATTAAACGACGGAGGCTCTGACAATCAAGTGCGAAACGTCAGTATGTCTCTATGACAGCTTCCTGACCCCACTTGTACATTTTCGAAGAACCTAATTGAGGTTGTTTGCGCCGCAAAACAGCCAGGAAAAGGTGTAGCGGCTGATGGAGATGCCGGCAAATATTTATCCATCAGTTAATTACAGTTCCTTGTTAAGGAGCCGAAGCCCAAGTGAACGGTGTGTCCGTTGTGAAGGAGGCCACCAATGCGAGACAGATCAAAAGGCATTAATGTTTAATAATGAGACGGAAGGATGTTTGATTCAATTTCGTTGGGGAATTGCGAGGCTATAAACCAAGGCCATCGATCCGTGGTAGCTGAGTTGTTTTATATTAATGTATGCTAGTTGATACAGCAGATGTCGCCGGTATCAGATTCTGAATTAAACATGCGACTGATGTTTGTGGCTGATCTAATTAAATGAGTTCAATTGTAATTGTAATTGGCGTATCAAAGGAGTGTCTCGGGATCATATTATGAAAAGATATAACAACTGCCTCAACTCCTGCTTCAGATTACACTGGTAACGAAGCAACAAAAGGGTGGGGCAAGGATGGGTTATTGATGTTGGGACCGGCAAGTGGAATAAATGGACTTTGCCCGGGAGAATACGAAAATAGCCAGAGATGCTGATAAATTGTGACATATACTGCGGACTTCTTATAGGCGGCAGAGGTCCTAGGATTTTGACAATTAAGTGAAGGTTTTATGAGTATCCGCATCAAAGCTGGGAACTTCATGCTGACGTGCGCGCTCTCTTGTCCATAGATGAGAAAGCGGCGTTAAGATACCTAGTTTATGTAAGACATCAACTAGATTTGTCTGGACTAGGTATCCGAGTGCGTTGACTAAGTATTAAGTAACTTTAATTGGTTTTTGTATTCTCGCGATCAGCGTTTCCGGTGTGCGACTAAAGTCGAATTTTGGCATTTTTTTCGAGAGCCTTCCACAATTATTTGATTTTATTTTTATTTATTTTTATTTCAAAAAGGCCCTTCGCAAATTTTTCAAACATTTTTATTTGCGAAGAAGAACGTTTGAAAAGCACAGCTGCCTGTCACAACACTATTATAGTGTTTTTAGATCCAATGATTCTTAAATATCGGCGAAAATTCTAAATTTGCAGATTAGCTTCAGAAATGACAACTTTTTCCCTCATCGGCCGTTTTATTTTATGAACTTTTTCGAATTCTGCAGCAGCAACTCTGTTTATTTTAAATTTGACTATTCGAAATGTCAACTGAGTATATAGGCAGGATTTTCTTGAGTAAACCACCTAAACCACTAAAAGTACATTTTATCCCTTATACCCTATTCACAGCGAGTCGAATTTTCGCGAAAACATGAGTTTTCCCATACATGTTTCAGTTTCAAAACGAGTTTTTTAAAGTAATTTTCTACGAAAACACCACTAAAACGACTTCCAATCATTGAGTTGTTAAAACAAACACAACTTTTGCAATTTTCAGCAGAACAGTGACCGGACAAATGTCACAACTCACAACTTGAAATCATCTTCCACACTTAATTGATGAGCTGATACTATTTTTAAATGTTCGGAATTCATTTTATTTGTGAATAAATGCGATCGAAATTTTTAAATAAAATAATTTACATAGAAGTTTCACGACTAGTGTCTCACAGCTGATTGAAACGTCAAACGGAAACTAGTTGGTGTTCGGTGTGAATGCATCGAAGAGTTTTCAACGAAAACACGGTTTTCGGTGCGGTGTGAATAGGGTATTAATCTAAGATTAGACCGTATGCCAAGTGGTCACAAAAAGCCAATTTCTGACAGTTCTCCTGTCAAAATATGGTCATACAATGTAATGGGCATATCTCATAGGCTCTAATGACCTAAATGTCACATTTGACCAGGCTGATTTTGACAGATAAAAATGCCAAAATAGCATATAGTGTAATTGGACAATAAGCACGACTGCCAGCATAAAGCACTATATGCCCATATGCACTTTATTGAAATTTCGTTATGGCATTGCTGGCATTTTTGATGGTACAAGAACTATTTTGTTGTCATCGGTGTTTGAGTTCGTGGAATTTTGATTTATTTGATATTTTTATAAATAACAAATGCCTGAACGACCATCAAGTCAAAAAATATGACCATATTGGTAATTTTGGTCATATAGTCTAGTATACAGTTTTGATAATACTGACATTTTGGTCATTTGACAGCTAATCTGGCCATTTGCCTTTTGGCATTCATATGCCTAATTGGCATACAGTTTAATCTTAGCTTAAGTATGTACTCTCAACCGTCTGTATTTTATTTTGCAAAACTGAAATTGAAATTGTTTGTTTTTTAAAGATTTTGAAATAAATGCTCCCAACATGCTAATATTTTTGAAGATCTCGAAATGTTTTAAGATGTTGGCATTTAAGAAAAAACAAAAGAATATAAAACCCGAAGAAGTCCTTCTGAAGATTTTGATGGTGAAGAGTTTTACTCTCGCTTAATAAAAAAATATGTTCAGTTCTTGATCGAAAGTTTGAATGTTCAAACAACAAATCGCGGGTTTTCCATTACTGAATTTTTGCAAGTTGTAATAACTCTTAATCTTTTGTTTTTTCTTTCTGGCTGTTATTTCATTACAATTGGTTTAAAGAAACTCCCCAAACTCTGTTTGGTTTCTCAAACTGTCAGTTCTTGGGTCTGTTTGACAAAAATGTATACTCTAAGGTTGGTACCAGTTGTAGGTAGGTTACAAAGCGTATTATAATGAACTAAAAACTTAGGCACCGGTTTTAAAGTTAGAGTGCTGTTACTTAAGGCGTGTTTTTGTGAGCTTCAAATTCAGCAAAGCAATGTAAAGTAGGATTTTCAACACGCAATTACAACAACTACAACTGAGTCTCGAAGTGTCAAGTAGATCGTAGTTGCTGTAATTGCGTTATGAAAATCCTACTTTACTTTGCTTTACTGAGATCGAAGCTCAAAAAAACACGGCTTTAGTATCTACTAAGCTCTCCTCATACACGTTCACTACAATTTTGCAAATAAAAACAAATTCCGAAAGGATTAACAATTTAATTCAAAAATCTTGCAAGATTCAAAAGTTACAAACAAATTTATATATTTATCATTATAATACGCAAAATGTGTAAAACATTCTTAGTGAAACTACAGAAAATTGGATAGGAACACAAATTATGGGTAAACAAATAAGAAAAAAAATTGTGTACTAGAATGCGTTGGCCCAGTGTTGTAGCACTCTCTCTTCATTTATCCCCCATAACCATACTCAAATTCCCTTTTAAAATCCCACGATACTTAAAAGTATTTGTATTACACGGAAATAAAATTACGTTAAATTAAACTTTAGTATTAAAACCGCAGTTTGGTGCTTTATCCCCCAAGTACCAATTTGACTTCGGTAAGGTGCTATCGAAGCTATTTCACCTCCCGCAATATCAACTGCATAAGGCCTAATGGAAACACATTTGGCGCACTTTAATGCAGGTATTTACTTGTTTAAGACTTTCTGAACAGCTTGGTAAGACCTTACTGAAAACACAACTTCTTTGGTAGGGGCTTACCGAAACTTTATGGAAGCTTTATAGGCTCAAAAATGAACAAGAAAAATATGTTTATGTTTTTTATTAAATTTTTCAATTTTACATTTTCTTATTTTTTATTTTTTTTATCCTATTAATAAATTTCCAATGACTTTTTGCAATTTTCATGGAGTTTAACATTTACGTACTCGTTATAATTTACATTTATAACTTACATGCGCCGCACTGAGAATCGAACATGGGTCTTGCTGCGTAGTAGTCCAATACACTACCCCCTAGGCAAATTCGTCATAATGCTGTAGCAGTGGTAAATCTGAACTGATTGATACATTTTAGAGTTTTGTTAAGATTTGCAATAAACTTGCAGCTTACTCGACCGAAGTTGTAAGCAAGACATTTAGTATTACCTAATTTATTTATGAGTGAGAAGTGTTTATTTAGAATCACATAATTGACATTTTTTTCACAGTGCTAAAAGTGTTTTATTTTTTGTCATTTTTCCCCGATTCATTATTATGGTTTTTTTAGACAGCTTTGATTTATTTCATATGAAATTAATTTTTACCTCTATAAAGCCTCCATATGCAAGTTAGGAGGAAGTACGAGTAAGTGCTTCTGTACAGCTTCCAATCGCAAGCTCATTGCTTCTAAAATGCCTTCGGTCAGAAGCTCTAAAGAAGATTCTAGGAAGCGCTTCGAACCACAAGCTTTATGGAAGCAATTCACTTTCCACACATCTCCAGACACATTTTCAGATGTCTAATAGAGATCTTATCGTAGCTTAATTTCATATCCCTCTATAAAGCCTGTGTATATGCTTCGTAAAGGACTTACTGAAGTTATTATCGAAACAATTGCTTCGAAATAGATCAACTTCGTTTAACAAAGACTATAGAAGCTCCATCGAAGCTGTTGCCTACAGAAATTACAAATTTGAACCTTACCGAAGTCAAATTGTTACTTGGGCCCTTTATCCCACGGAAGGCTTTTCGGACATCGAAATTCCCACACCAGAGGCGAGCTTCAAGTATTAAGTTGTCGCTGATGTGAACGATGTGACCCAAATGAACTAATGCCGTTTTTGATTTGGCAAAAAGATAAATTTTTTTGAGAAAAAATCTATTTTTTTTTTGATTGAGATTGCTTTTCATGTTCGATTTGCCAAAAAAATCAATCTGTTTTTTGATCTGACTCTCTTTAGAGAAATCTCCATTTATTCTCAGATTTCACACATACTTTCACTAATACCAATGTGTAAGACACACAGCTGGCGGTTACGAATTGTTTATCGTTGGAAGGATTGCTTTCTTAACTGAATTATTAATTTTTCGAGTATGGAAACGATTCTTTATATTAAATTATTTCGAAATGCGTTGTTTAAATGTGTAAAAATCAATTGAAATGGGTTTCCAGTGCAAGTGAAAAAAAATATTTTTTGCAGCCAACTGAATACACACAAGAACCAATAAAATTCGGATTTTATGTTCGATTTGGCGGCAGAATACTGAAATCTCAGATCAAAATCTGAAAAGCCAAATCGAAAACGACATAAGATTTTGTGTGAGAAATTTGAATAAGTTAAAAAGCTTGTGATTTGTATTTCCTTTCAATCAATGAGAAATTAGTTCCCGCACGCAATGTTGCTCCAAGCATTGCATAAGATATTTGGCTTGGAAAGGTTAAGCTGGCGAGACATCTTGAATCCGCGACACTTATTTCAATGTAGATCCTGTGCAATGCTCTTTTGATTTGTGACTTCCACACTATAGAAGTTTATGAACTTATAAAAACCTACGACTTAGAAAGCTACAACAAAATTTAGGAAATCACTAAGGGACCCCTAGAGAAGTTCTTCTAGGTCATTTAAAAAAAAGAGAAGATCTCTGCTCCTGATGTGGACAAGCTATGTGATAACTTTAGAAGAAACAAGACTGACAGCCACGCAGGTTAGTAGTACAGGGTCCGACAATAACTTTTCTTTTTTTGAAAATGCTATAAAAAAAAAACTGCTGAATATTTTCTCAAATTTCTTTTTTTATTTGAAAGTCAAATCCTTCCGGTTAATAATGGAAAATAATTTCATTCAAATGGCTGCCTCGGCTGGCCATGCAGTAGTCTACACGATCGGTCAAATTTTTAAGCACATTATCGATTGTGTGCAGCTGTATTTCACCAATGGCTTCACGAATATTGTCCTTTAAAGCGTCAATTGTCTCTGGCTTGTCGGCGTAACACTTATCTTTTACGGCACCCCACAAATAATAGTCCAACGGTGTCAAATCGCAGCTCCGAGGTGGCCAAACGACATCAGCTCTGCGGCTGATAATGCGATCTTCAAAAACAGGGCGCAAAACATCGAGTGTAGCTTCGGCTGTGTGGCACGTAGCGCCGTCCTGTTGAAACACGTAGCGCCGTCCTGTTGAAACCAAATGTTGCCAATATCGTCCTCTTCAATTTTTGTGAACAAAAATTCGTTCAACATGGCCCGATAACGATCGCCATTGACTGTAACGGCCACTCCTTGCTCATTTTCGAAGAAAAATGGCCCAATTATGCCTCTGGACCAAATTCCGCACCAAACAGTGACTCGTTTTGGGTATATCGGCTTTTCAATGTATGCGTGCGGGTGTTCTGTGCCCCAAATGCGACAATTTTGCTTGTTTACATACCCGCCAAGATGAAAATGAGCTTCATCTGAAAAGATGATTTTTTTTGGCAAAATCGGCATCTTCGTGTAGGCTACTGCATGGCCAGCCGAGGCAGCCATTTGAATGAAATTATTTTCCATTATTAACCGGAAGGATTGTACTTTCAAATAAAAAAAGAAATTTGAGAAAATATTCAGTAGTTTTTTTTTATAGCATTTTCAAAAAAAAAAAAGTTATTTGGCGTACCCTTTAGTTTTATAAGCATATTGACATTTTTTCAAAGTCCATCGCAGTCAGTACTTCAAGTGAATCACACAAGCAAATATAAAAACTGGCAGCGAAAAGCAGGTTTTGGAATAGCCCTAATTTTTAAGCAGTTTGGGACCCATTTAGGGTTATAATACTGATTGCGGTAAACTTTGATTTGTTTACCCCCAAGTGGTATAGAGCTGTGTATTTTCAAAAAGGCTTTTCAACATCCGCCGAGCACAGAAGCGCCTCAGTCGCTATTACAATTATACAAACTGGCTAATCATTCATTGGCAAAGCCCAACCAAAGGTGGGTTCAAAATTCCCGATAATACACCCTTTGGGGTTAAACCTACAAACCTACTGAGCATCAAGTTCAAGCTGCGATTTGCCCCGCGCTCTTAATGGATACCCACATAAGTCAGCCCATTTTTCTGGTTTTCAGTTCCCACCCACAAATCACCCACTTGCAGTCCATCTACGACCCATGAAGGCGGTTTCACTTCAAAGTTGATTGTTCGAGTTGATTTGTTCGAAAATTCGAAAGACGACCTCCCCTGTTGAGTGAAAATTGTCCCGCCGCACATTTCGTCTTCCCCTAGCATTCTGTACTAGAACGTGTCTTTCGAATTTCGAAAACACCTCGCCAGGATTCGGCGCAATGCATCACTGGAATTCCAGTTCGAATCGTCTCCACCTTAGTGAACCGCACATTCACCCAGGCACAGGCGGTGGCACCTCTTCTATCTACCACGTTTACGATAATTTGTTTTGTAAACAACCGTCAAACAGGATGTGACTGTCTGGTTTTTGCTCAGTTCGTTATTAGATTTCATCCCGTTCGGTCGCATAATCGCGAACATTATACGGAGACTTGGCCAAAGTCATGCGTTAAACGTGCTCCACTTGTGTCTCTGTATTCAGGTGAATTAAGGACTCGCCGATAGTCCATTCGCCGGCTGACGGTGGTTATATTTTAACGAAGTGTTTTCCGCCTTCCGGATTTTAGAATTTTTAAATTAGACCGGTCCGCGCCGGTGTTTGAAGTGTTTGAAGAGCTCCGAAGCTATATTCCTGCTTACAGTAGCCAACTGTAAGAGTGAGGGGTCTTGGGCCATATTTTGGGAAAACAAGTGAAATTCTCGCATTTTTCAAGTGGGAGTGTGCATGTGTCCGATGCTAAATGGATTACTCAACTGGAAAGGAATACTCACATCGCAAAAGGGCTGCTAATTTAGAAGAACAAACTTGAGCCGTAAGTATTAAGTGCAGGCTTTAAATATTGAGGAAGCTTAAAAAATGAGCTACCATCCCCCCCCCCCATTTGATGAATCGAATACTCATTTTGAAACTGACTTAAAAATCGTTCAAAACTGAACGTTTTGCTGGCAAAAGTTTGAAATACTTCGGTGAGAGCAGCCCAGAGGCGAACCATGTGTATCTCTGGTGGTTGCTGAGATAGGTGGGACCGAAATCTGACGGCATACCTACCTACAGATAATGGATACATAATTGCGATATCGACTGGTTGCTTTGTGTTCACATTGTCATGAAAGGGGCCGGGCGATTTTATTTACTTTATCCTTGGTGCTCCCCCAGGAGTTTTTTTTTCTTTCTTTTTTGAAGACTGCTCTAAGTATGTTTGAGTATGTTGTCTTCCAGTAGGTATTTGTTGACATAATAGCTTGTTGACTGATTTTTTGTAACTGTATGTCATTACGAGTAAGTACATTTCGAATTAATCTCAGGAACGGACAGCACTTCTAGATGGGGAATAGAATGACAATTCTATAGTTGTGTACGGCGTAAGATGGGTTTGCTGGGCATATCACAATTGACTAGGTAACATGTGTAAGGTGACCTTAAATGTCCTTTTGACTAATAAATCGAGCGCTAAAGTTCGTCATCAGCTTGAAGTGAAATGTGTAGGACTTTTATGAAAAGGTACCAGTAAATTGACCTACACCTTTACTGGGGAAGCCTATTTAAATTGCTCTCGTGGAAGCTGCATATTCCATAATCTGTTTCCATGTAACACAATCTCAGTCATCAGTTTAGTTATAAACTAACAAGCAGACCCGCGCCAGCTTCGGTCGAGTATTTTATTAATAAATAACCCAAGGAAAGATTCTCCTTTCCATCACCAATTAAAATAGTTACCTGATGTTAATTGCATTTCTGTTGCCATCCTCTGTTTCTACCCTTAACTGGACACCATTTAATCGGGACCCAAGGAATCCTCTGCATGGCTTGTGGGCTATAGATAATTGCGAAATTTAATTAAACATTCTGAAGCGCCACCCCCTTCGAAATATTGTTGTTAACATTAACATTAGTCATTAATTACAGGAAATATACGTGAATTGCGAGTCAAAGATAACAGGGGTAATATTTCACAATCCTAAAGGAGACCTACTCCTACTGTCGAAAACAATTATTTTTACATTTGTCCTTATTTGATCAAACAATTTTCACATTTGTCCTCATTTGATGAAATAAAAACTTTTTTGAATTTATTCTAGCCTATCCTCTAGGCGGAGAAGAAATAGAAAGAAAAATTGAGTAAGCTCAAAATACTCGTGGAAAAATTAACTTAAAAATGATTTGCAGCTTTTTAACTTTCTCCATTACGTAGTAAGAGAAAGATATTGTATTCGTACAAAATTTCGAACTCGAGATGTTAATCAATTCTGATATTACGATGATAGGCGAACTCAAAAAAGTGGGTCGCAATATTCTGTCCGTCTATCCGTCTGTCTGTCTGTCTGTATGTCCCGAGGCCTACAGCCTAAGCGGGTGAACGCATTTCGTTCAAACTTCGGATTTAAAGTTTGGGGGCTTACAGTTCGGGGCCGTTCTTTTTTTGCATGGTAACCTCAATATTATTCCCATACAAAATTGTCATACCAGTTTGATTTGTTCCAAAACTGTCCATACGATTGTAACAAAAATGAATTTCTAATATTTCTAACTTAATGGAAAACTCAGTTTTTCTCTGTATTATCGTAAAATGGATTTTTTGAAAAAAATAGTTTTCCCTAGTTTACCTCAAAACGGCATGATTTTGACCAAAATGCAAACTTAGAGTATAATTGATGTTTTCAAAATTATTGCGTCCTTAATTTTCAATTCGAATCACTGGAAACGCTCACTTTAAAAACTGCTCATATCTCGAAAACCCCATTTTCGATTTCGATAAAATCCTAAAAACCAAGTACTGCTTACATCCCAAAAAAAAAAGATTTGCTTAAATAACTTTGAATTTCAGTCAGACTCGCACTAAACGAGAAAGTTTCGTGCGAACCAGTCGTGCACTTTTTTTTTCGTTGATTTTGTTTAGGAATTTATTGATTTAGAATTTAGATTATAAAGTTAAGTTCAATGATGAAAAATATATTCTTTGAAACAGGTTTAAAAAGATTATGTCTGTGCATATATTAAATAAACGAAGCGTTTAGTAAGGCAACTCAATAAATATTTTTTGAAATCTGTTTATAACTTTTTGAGAGGACCTGGAGGCCCTAAATATGTAACAAAAATGTCTTTCCAAAAAAAAAACTGCTTATGGAATTTGTTTTATTTGCTTTATTTTATATTTTACTAGCAGACCTGGTGAGCTTCGTCCCGCCGAAAATTGATTTTTTGATTATAGTAAGTTTGAGCATCGATTCAGACTCTAAGCTCAATTACTGATTGAATGACAAAATGCGACATATGCGCGATGGGGATTGGCCATTATTTAGGTACCTATCAGAATTGCTAGCTGTCTCAATCGTTCAGCAGCTTCTCGTACTTCCTGAGTTCGTCCTGCACGAATTCGCGAGGCATGTGCTTGAAAATGTTTTCAATAAACTCACCGAAATTACAGACACTATGCTGATGGATAAAAAAATGAACGCTCCCGCACTGAGAGACAAAGCATGAAAGACTTGAATAAATCTTAATAGTAATAACCAATGCGTCACAAATTACCGAAAAATCCAATTTCAAATTACCACAAATGGTTTCCGCAACACCCCGACTCCACAGGAGATATATCTCTCTGTCTAAATGCCTGACATCCATCTCATACAATTTCCTCATATCTGTGCTGGGCAAAACATGCCATGACATTTCATATTTTTCATTTCGTCGGGGTATGTATTGCAGCGGCAAGAGAACTTATATTTGACGTTTCTGTTGTGGAAATTATTCGGTTTATTATTAATTATGGTTTATTAATTGTACCTAGGTATATTCTTTAAAGTTTTTTCAAAAAATCAAAAAACCGCAAAGACAATCACAATAAAATGAGACAAAAAAATGACATTTCCAGAGGAAAAGAAATAAAAAAAACAAATATGTCAAATTCATGCCAGACATCCATCGCAAGATATAATTGCAGAGAGCTATCGCAGACATCCAATCATGCGATGAAAAAGAGTGACTCCACACGATATTTCATCTCATGATGAGCATTATGAGAGAAATTATCTCCTGTGGAGTCGGGGTGTAAGGAAAATATTCGAAATTATCAAAATCATGCAGAACTTTTGACAAATACGATCTCATTGTATATTACGATCAAAATAAAAAATAAAAAATGTTAGTTTAAAAACCAAAAAACTCGACTGACTGTAAAAAAATAATTAAAAATATATGAACAAGACGCATTTATGTACCTAAACCTAACTAATTGATAATCGGAGACCTACAAAATCAGTTTTTACGAATTTTCCAATTTTCTCGACATACATATATGTAGTTTCTTGGACGCAGACAAATACAACAAAGAAAAGATAGCTCAAATCGAACAATCGGTTCTCGAGATATTGGCGGTCGTACGGATGCAACTTTGTTTTGTATATACATATACAGATTTATCCGAAGGAAACCACATTCTGCTGGCTATGCAAAAAATAGTCTTCTTATAGGGATAACCCTTCCATGTTCAGTGATTGGCCTAAGCATTATTTATACATTTTGGACCATGAAAAATAAAAAAACCTTAAAAAGAGGCAGGTAACCGCCATTCTAGCTCTAGCTATGAAAACTGTTCATTTTCCACAGCCAGTCAACATGTAGTGAGCTTGAGCCTTTGTAGAGTGTCCCAACTTTACCTGCAACTTGCCTTGACTACACAGAATTGGCAACCAAAAAATGCACCTTTTAATTACAATATGGATCACTTTTCAAAAACCTGGACTACAACTTTCGAAAATGTATGTGCAGAACTGACACTTATTGGCAAGCATTATCGTCTGCTGCTGAAAAAATGATGGGCCTTACCAATAAACATTTTTAGTTTCGGTCTAAATTTTACTTGTTCACAGTGGCTTTATTTTCCATACAAATTTCTCAATTGTTTTTGAAGTCGGGACTAAAATCTGTTATTCGTACGCCCATTTTATAAGCTCACGCTTAAAACGAAAATTTAAGCAACAATAAATAAAACACATTTGGAATTACTAATAATCATTTTTAACTTCACACTAAATATTTTGTAGGTCACAATGGGCTATTTTGTATGGAAAATTTCGCTATTGTGACTTCGTTAAATCTAGCTTGGATCTTAAATATAATTATTACTATCGCGCATTATGATTCACTTATTAATAATCAAGTTTAGTTTGACTTTACATTTAAGGAGTTCACAATAGCCGTCAAGAAAAGTTCTACAACTATAAGCATCCGCAAATTTAAAGTCGAGACTGGAATTTTTATTAGTATGGCGCATTGGTATTATGATTTCGCTAACTAATAAATAAATGAGTATTATCCGAATAACCTGGTAGCAGCGCTACAAGTTCCTAATATTTTTTTCATTGATAGTTATAATAAATAATAATAATTGGTTGCTGCAACATATAGGACCCAGGCTACAAGTTATTGGTCATTAAAAATCAAATTCGTCGAAAAACGTATTTTATACATTTTTAGTGATCGATTTTAAGCAACAACGACTTGCAGAACGTAACTTCAACTAAGCAAACAATTTAAAAAAATATTTATCCTGACAATTTTTTGTATGAATAGTCCTAGAGAGTTGTTTGTACAGATGAATTTTATTTCGAAGTCATATGTGATAAACATCAGATGTAGGCACCGAAAACAGCCCCCAACTAAAACATAACTTTCTTTGATTCTATTAAAAAATGTTATAACAAAATGCCATAGGGCCTTAATAAATATAATTATTTTTAACCTTCACAATAAATATTTTGTCGGTCACAATATGCAATTTCCTATGGAAAATGAGCTCGATAAATTTAGCCTGGACTCTAAAAATTATTATTAGTATCGCGGATAACCTTGATAACTAAAATGTTAATCATTTGTAAATAACTTAAGGTGAATTATTAATACGCTGTTTGTTTTGCCGCGATTTCTCCTGTATTCCGTATAAATATCGGCCAAGAAATCAATTAAAACAATATCGTTCTTTGGTTCTAATGCGATTTTATTGATTGCACTGAAAGAAAAATAAAAGGCAGATATAAACGTAAATTCAAACCTCTATGTACTTAAAGTACTTACATCTGTATTAGGCAAAAACTAACAATGCGACTTTACGCAAAGAAAAATTAATTGGTATAGAACCACAAACTTAATTAAACAAGATTGTGGGAATGAATTGATAAATGGCTAATGGCGGCAAAATTGCAGTTTCTTTTTACAAAAAGTCAAATTGCCTTTATTTTTTGATTTGAGGTACAAGGTGGTCAATCATTTACTCTCTTTTTCTCAGAAAAGACGACAACCTTTTTCTCATACTCGGAATTTCAAATAATACAAATAAAATTCAGTGGTGCTACTTTATGGTTTTAATTAAATAAAAATATGTTTTTTTTTTTGTATAAAATATACACAGTTCGATGACACTGTTAACTATATATTTAATTCCATCCGTCCACCGGGATACAAATCATTCCTATTTCCAAAACATAATAACAAAGAGGAAGGAATGAGATTCTGTTAGACGAAAACGTCAATCGTTCTCGCTTGCACTGACGTTTTGACTTATGGAACTTTGAAAACGAAAGAAATTTCCGTATAAATCCCATTTCTGGCTTTCACTTCCAACTTTTCTCAACAAATTAGGTGTCAAAAGAAAGAGAAATTCCTGCAGCAGGCACGATGAACAATACATAGTAGAAACAAAAAAACGCGATGAGTTCCATGAAGAAAATGTTGAAGCTATTTTCGCTTGGTGTTGAGCATGCATTGTGGATCCTTGATATTCACCTTTGCGTTTGTCCCAAAATTACGGAACTCATCCCCAAAGTAGTTTTCAATAGACCACCCTGCTGGTGTTCGCATTTCCATGCGATTAAGAATTTTCCCACACGCATGTAACCAATCAAGCGCAGTTACAAGCAATAACAGAATTAAAATCATTAAGTCCCTTATAAGAGGCTTTGCTAAAAAAGGTTCAGCTTTACTCCTGCTGTGGTAAACATGAGTTAGCTTTGTGAAAGAAGCAAATGTCAACATTTCCCACGTTAATCAAAAACGAAGCACACCCAGTTACACTCTTATGCTGCTGGGAACTCAAATGTGAGCCACAGTATAGTCCTTTGAAGCACGTGATACCCGTTTAAGTTGTAAGCAGCTTAATTGTAATTAATTATTGCGTCTATGTCTCTTACACATGCAAATTGAACCAGAAATTGGTCTACATCAAGCTCGTTAACTACGATAACGGGGTGAGAAATTTATTTCAACACCAAGGAGAATTACACATCTAAACGGTTGAAATTTCTTTGTTACGGTACACGAGCTTTCGTGACACTGAACTTGATGTGCTGTGATTTTTATTGTCTCCTCTTTCACAAAATTCTTTTTGTGAATTATTTAATTAGATGTTTTGAAGAGGGTAAGGGATCAAATGTGTCTTGATCCTTCTTTGTGTAGGTATATAAAAAATGTAATAGTGAATTTAATTAATTTAATTTAAATATTTTTTAGTACACATTGGGGCAATGAAAAAAGATATCCTTCGCGTCAAGGTACGTAAAGCTAAATTTTACGAAAATACAATGGCGAAATTTTCCCTACTGAAATATCTATTGTTATCTACAAAATATTTAAGGTGAGGGTTAAAAGTGTAAGGCTGGGAATTTTTTTATTCACTTTGGGTCTTATTTTCATCATCATTTTTTTACTGGTCGTATTTTTAAATATATGCAAAGTATATTTTTTTATTATTACAAAGAGACATTTGCTTTTCGAATTGGCAGCACTGTTTATAAACACTGATTTTTGCTGAGTGTGGTTTGCCATTCTAAAGTGGAGTCAAGTGGGCGCAGTTGCTCAGTAGCTATTGTGCTGGACTGCTAAGCAAGCGGTTTCCGGTTTGATTCCCGTAATAAACACAAATCCTGATTTTTTTTTCCACTGCGCCACTTCGCGCGATCGTCCGACAAATATCCAAGAGTATAAGTGTTTTATTCCCAAAAATAAAAACAAATGGTTGTGAGACGCTAGGTCTAGGTTTGTTGCGCATATATTTACTAATTTAAAGACTTTAGTTTGACATTTCACCATAAATAGATTTACGAAGCACCGCTCTAAATGCTCGACGACACGTCAAAAATTGAGTTATTTTTATGCCTTTTATTTCATTCTAATTTCGTTTATGTTCAAAAAAAAGTTCCAAAGCAATGAAATCCAAGGATGCCTCTGTTTTTGTATCATTATTTTTGATACCCGCGTTCGATTTTTGTTCAAGACTTTTATTACTTCTGGTGAATGAATTTCCTTCTTTTTTTTTGACAGAACTGTCTTCTTCCTTGAGTCAACAGTTTCATTGGGTCGGATTGATTTAAGAAGACTACAGAGTGTCGCAAGAGATAAATCCGCATGAACTGGAACTGAAGGAGTCGGAGTTCTCTCAACTTAATTTATCGATGATAAATGCAATTCTGTGTAGTCATGTGTCATGGCGGAGTATTTGGACTCATTCTGTAATCCAATGGAACAAGAAAACTTCTTCTGATTGAATCCACAAAAGTATTGGTGAAATGCCAAATGTCAGCTGACTTGTATAAAACACATAAATTACACTTCTCAAGTGGATTCTGATTTCAAATTGAGAAATTCTGTTCTCAGAATCATCAGGAGAGTATTTTTTGTGCCAATGGAATGGTTTCAGAAGTGATTTTTCCGATTCCGGACATAAGGAGTGTTGTTCAACAGCATTTCCAGTCGTACAGATTTCGAATTCTCGGTGTCTTTAATTTGCATTCATTCACTATTTAGGTGTCTGAATTGATTTCTTTTGATATTAATTTGAAAGGAAATCAAATCCAAATTGAGTGCACAAGAAATTGGAAATCCGCACAAATTCAAATCCGGTCGGAATTCATCACTGGGGATGCTTCAGTTTCAATACTGCATTTGAATAAGCTTGCAAGGACTGATATAGATTGCTAGAGGCTGGCAATTAAATAATATGAGAAAAAAGTACCGAAGGCGCAAAAAACCCTTCGCGGAAAGTTGCATTTTAAATCATATTTTTTTTTTGTTGTGGAACAAATGATCATTAAATTTCTTTCTTTCACAAAAAACGTGTTAGAGCATACAACATATTTTGTTACTTTTGCACATTTCATTTACATTTGTTTCTTTTTCAAAAAGGGGGAAAAAAATGTCCACCATATTGCAACACTGTCCGACTATAACTATATAAAATGGGGACGTTCAAGTGTCTAGTTTAGTAGGTCTGACAGCTGTCTCGCTTGATGTATCTTATGGCGTTTTCGGTTGAAGAAAAGAACTGTCATTTCTAGCAAAAGAACGAATCTAGAAGTTCTCTTTCATTAAAGAAAAAAGTGCAATTCCTAACACCACAGAATTGCCCAGAACTCACCACCACCCACTTACCAAATGTCAGATTGCAATGTTTGTTGTTTTGTTAAAAACATAATGAACATATGACATAGGAAAAGTGACGTTCCCGACATATTTGGTTTTTGCGTTCAGGTTACATCTAGTCCAATCTAGTCGACTTTCGATTTTCGAAAGTGCCCAATCGCTCTGTAAAACAAACAAATTTTATCTCAAACACGAGTAGGGTAGGGTCGGCTAATTCCGAACACTCCCAGTTGTCGAACACTTTTTGTAAAAAGCTACACAGCTGTATATTTTTAAGATTTTCAACTCCTACAAACGCAAAATGCTACATTGTGGTATTACTTTTAATCGTTTTTGCAATAGAAACTGGTACAATATTATTGTTAACGTTTCAAAATTGCAGTTTAAATTGAGTCTTTAGGGAATGCGTTTGAGTGCGAGTTTAGTAGAAAAAAACAACTGTTGAGATTGTCGGAGGAAAGTGCGTTTTTTTGTTTGAAAATTCAGGTAAATGTTTATTTTCAATGCTTGTTTTATTAGTTTATTTCTAATTTATGTCTTTTTAGTAAGGTTTTTATCTGAAAACATAATAATTTTATTATTTTTTGACTGTTCGATCAAAGGGAACCAAACTTCTTCATTTTGTTTTGTTACTGTTTTTTATGTTTTAAATAAAAACAAAAATATGGAAACTCTATGTTCGGGTTTAGGAAGCGAGTTTTCGACTACTGGGGAATATTGTTTTTTTCAGTTTTTATTTTTTTATAAAAAAAACAATAACAATTACAGGGGAAAACTTAACTTTATTTTAAAATGTTTTAGTTATGGCAGCTCATTAATTTATTGTTCTTGGCATATTAAATTCAACGGTTCTCTCACAGTTAGTGATTATTTTACAATGAACCACTAAGTGTTCGACTACTGGAGACATGACCCTATTACCTGTCAAATTTATAAAACAATTACTGACAGTAAAAACGTAACTTAAATAGATTTAAAACAAAAACAACAACAATACCTGCACGTATTTGTTGGCATTGATTATGACAGCTCGTGATCTGCTTGGTTGTTTCGATTCGATCCACTCATTCGTTCTTTAAGAGCTCCTTGATTTGCAACAATAATCTCTGCTTAATAAGTTTGCAGAGCTCTTAGTTTCAGATTTGCCAGTGAATATCCGCCTAGATATTTTTATCTCAAGGGGAAGTGGGATTATAGTTGATGTTAAGTTCCTTGTTAGTGCTCACGAGAGTGGTAAACTGCTTTCAGCGCCATTGAATTTCATCCAGCGGGTAATGGAAGAGTGAAACAGATTAAATCAGTTTATATCACTTTATTAAAAACGCCACTCGTTATTGTTTTATTGAGCACTCGCCTACTTTACTATGTTGAGGAAGTGATTCCATCAAACCATAAGCTGTGTAATTTTGTGGAGCCAAATTTCAGGCCTTAAAAAATACAAATACACACGGCTGCAAAAAAATCAAAGGAAATACGGCGATTATGCACTCGGTGTACCTTCTCCCTCCATTGATCCGGTAAAATATATTAAATTTACATTTTTTTTTGTAATCACGACATGCACTGCGGAATATTCGACCTGCAAATGCACAAGCGTAATTCCATTACAGATTGTAAGTCAATATCCAACTTGCTAAAGAGAAAAACACTCACTCGCAGAGAGTTCATGGTTACTTGCATTCGGTATAGGTACCTACGCTTAACACGGAAAAGGAAAACAAAAATATTTATGCTGCCTTAACGAGAAGAAAACGGAGAATGAGTAAAATCACTCGGGCACAAAGTCCAGTGCCAGTAATTTAAAATGAATTGTCGTCGGCCAGATGGAAATTTATTTGAGGATAATAAATTCAGAGTTTACACAGGAATTGTGTGTAAAGGCGAAAGGCCACTTGAAATTGGAGAAACATCTTGGGAAATGCGAGTCCTTACGAATGCCAACAGGGCTAATTAAGATGCTTGTAATCAAAGTACCAAAGGATGTCTTTTTGAGTTTCCAAGTGGAAGGACGGAGTTTGAAAGCAGTTTCTTACTAAACTTTGCTTTCCGCTAAAAGTTTATTCACATGTGGAGAGAGGTCTGCTGCTTCGTAGCCGACACAAAATACAACAATGCAAAGGGATGTGTGTGCATATACAGAATGCAGGGGTTTTCATTTCAAAATTAATGCCATCTCGTGGTTGACAAGTTTTAGCAGTTTTCGTACAAAATATGCACCAATTTGTATCATGCTTATGGGCGGCTTTGTTTACATTCAGCCGTCTGTCTTATTTGTCAGATAAGTTTATGACATTTTTGTAATGCAATGTACTACACTTATACTTTTTTAGATATTGTAAAATTCCATAACCTAGAAGGACGATTGGCTTCATCTTTTAAGATTGTATCCTCTCAATAAACTTCAAAAATGCTGGTTAATCTGAGCTTTTTGCCGAAAATCAAGTTCTTGACCCAATTATAAGTTTGTGAAAGAAGTCGTGAAAAAAAACTTAGCTGCAGGAAGGACTATTGAAGCAGGTACAAACTTTGCTAAGAGTCATTTTGAGAGCTGATTAATATTTTCCGACATTCGACATTTTTGATTGTTCAAAAAGATGATTTTTAGGGTTCCGTAGCCAAGTGGCAAAAAACGGAACCCTTATGGATTCGTCATGTCTGTCTGTCCGTCCGTATGTCACAGCCACTTTTTCCGAAACTATAGAAACTATACTGTTGAAATTTGGTAAGTAGATGTATTCTGTTAAAATTTTCACACAAAAATAGAAAAAAAAAAAAAAAATAAATTTGGGGGTTCCCCATATTAAGAACTGAAACTCAAAATTTTCTTCAAACCCATACGTGTGGGGTATCTATGGATAGGTCTTCAAAAATGATATTGAGGTTTCTAATATAATTTTTTTCTAAACTGAATAGTTTGCGCGAGAGACACTTCCAAATTGGCAAAATGTGCCCCCCCTGTAACTTCTAAAATAAGAGAATGATAAAACAAAAAAAAAATTTTTGAATTGGTTTGAACGAGATCTAGTACATAAGCAGTTTTTTTTGAATACGTCATAAATCGTAAACCGCAATTTACCTTTCATTCAATCAACTCAAATGTAAAAATAAAAAAACCGGCCAAGTGCGAGTCGGACTCGCCCGTGAAGGGTTCCGTAGCAGCCTGTATGGGCTCGCATATAGTTAGATGTAAATCCCATCATTTAGGTACCTAATTATAATATTTACTTATCAATAACCTAATTTAAAAAAAAAACACTATTATTAAAACCTCAATCAAAGTTACAACGAACTACAAGAACTTTTATATTATGTTACTTGCTGCTACGGAACCGTTCATGGGCGAGTCCGACTCGCACTTGGTCGCTTTTTTTATACGAGTATGATCATCTAAGGTAAAGTTTTTGATGACAAATAAAGACTCGGCTTCTTCATTTTGAAAAAGAGAGTCGATGACACAACCCGCTGAACAGCGCATTCTTAGCTGCAATGTTGTATGGTGAGTCTCATGAGGATTAATGTCACTCTGCAGTCTTCAATTATGCTTGTTCACCACGAACTTTTTACAAAAAAATTGTCCATAAGTAGCTAGAACAAAGGCTACCCGAGCTTAAAGACGAACAGACAAATCCGTCTACCTTTCCCATTTTTTTTTTCTATACTCGAACATTGACACTAAATATCCCTTTTTGGCATTTTTAAAATGCTCAGCGAATAAGTAAAACATGGAATGGAATGGCTCAGCATTTGTATTTTGAATTTGTATTTTGTACATACAATAAATGACTGAATTGTTTCTGTAGAACATACCAAGTTGAACGTGCAAAAGGTCAAGTTTAAGAATGACTCGAAATTGTGACGTTTCGCAGCAACATTTTTGGTCGACTGCTCTTTTTGTATCAACAAACCAACTCTTTTCGTCAGCGGCGCAAAGTAACTCCTGCTGGGTACGATAAGCCACTGAAGCACTTTCCTCGATGACGAGGCATAATGACAGTTAAATATATTCAAATATGACCGCAGTTGGCTGTCAAAGTAATATAAATATATAACGGTATCAATATTAGCCGTGTTTTTTTGAGCTTCGATCTCAGCAAAGCAAAGTAAAGTAGGATTTTCATCATGCAATTACAACAACTACGCTCTACTTGACACTTCGAGACTCGGTTGTAGTTGTTGTAATCGCGTGCTGAAAATCCTACTTTACTTTGCTTTGCTGAGATCGAAGCTCAAAAAATCACGGGTATTGACAGTTTGCATTTTAAATGGAATTTTGTGCAGTGAATTAGTGTTCTAGACGGATCTAGTTGCTACAAGTTCAACGCCTGGACAAACAGAAATATTCGGTCCTAGCGAGGTATCCGTCGGAACGGAAAATTCATTGATTTTATACGATTCGGAGGATTTTCGCCGCGAGGTATTCTTCCGAACAGCTGTTCGGAGAATTGTTCCAATACAAATGTCACACACTGCAGTGTTTAGTTGCATTGTGATCAAGTTTGTATTTGAGTGCCATTTTTGACAGCTTCAGAAGAATTGTTTCCGATAGTGAAGTCTTAATAAATGTGAGCAAAAAAAACAATATAGCAATTTTTTTTCCTGTGTTTATTGCTTCAATTTGTGTTTCCAGCACCAAACAATCGCATTTCAATTATTTCTTTCCGAAAATGGATACCTCGAATGGGATTTGACATTCCGACAGAGTATGCGCTGCGGATAATTTTCCGTTGTGAAGGATATCTCGCCGAATATCTGAAGGTTTTTTCTACCGCTCACCAACGACTGGACAAACATGAGAGAGTCGTTCAAAAACTCTTCAATTCAGTCCAGGAATAAAATTGAAGCGGTTCCTTCCATTCGTCACAACTATAGAAACGAAGTTACAAAGTTACAGTTCCAATTTCCTTACATTTTAAATTTTCTTATTCATGCCGGTTGTCATGGAAAAGATGGGAGAACATTCAACAAGAACATTTCAAAGGCTATAACTAGCAAAACTTGTCTAATTTGTCACCCACCGCGCACAGTGTTGCTGGCTTATTTGAAGTTGTAGCTAGGGGAAGCGAATATGATGCTAATTTGATGACATCTAATACAAATGTACGACAGTGTGTGCATAAAATGTGAAATTCAACGACAAGATGCGAATAACGATTGAAGAACTGATGCCGCATGTAATGACGGTAAAACTAGGCATTACAAGACTTTGGGGATTGTAGCAAACTCACTTAGAAACGCGGAGGAGTATAGAGGCACAAAGTAACGTTGTTATGGTTATTGTGCCATCTGGTATCATAATATATGTTGTGTGCCTGTACTAAGTGCGCATAAATACAGACAAATGGCAGTATAGGTAACCTGTTACAGCGATATGAAATTAGCTCACAAATTATCAGCTAGATCAAATTACAACAGATGTTATGGTTGAGGACACACTGACTGCACTTGACAGTTGACAGTTGACAGTTGACAGTAAAATGGGTGGAATGAATAAAACGTAGCAATAATTGCTACGCAAATTCAAGTCTGCTAATTAGCTGACTCGGACCTTTTGCTAAATATTTTGTGGATACGCACGTTTTAAACATAAAACATTCTAAGAATAGTGAATTTTCAATGTTTCGTTTTTAAATAGTTAATTAAGAAAAGCAACAAAATACGTATGAAAAAATCATCAATCGTTTCGTGTCACGGGAAGTGTGGACCGTGCACTATTTGGCTAATATTTCTTTCAGATGAAAAGGTTTAGACAGAATCATTTCCAAGGTACAGCAGTAAGCTTGTAGTCGGGTTTTCACTTAAATTCCTATTAGGCGGGACCCTTGTAATGTATCGGATGGCGTTTGTGAATCCCAACACTGAATAATTTATCGCTAATAAAAGGGTTTTGCTTTTAAGGGGGTTGCTTATATCAGGGGAGTTCTGATAGGAGATACGGGCCTTTAGGTTGACAGTTGAAAATCCTATCGGTAATATATATAGTTCTTCTTTAACTAATTGAGTAATGTGTCAGCAAATATTTCCAACGAGCTTATGATTGGATACAATCACCTGAAGAAGAAATGAAACATCAACCAGCTATTTGACAAATAAAAATATTTCCAAGTGCAATTGGAGCTGTAGATTGCGTTCATATTTCTGAATTTTATTTTTTCAACTTCAATTTCCAAAAAAGTTGTTAGAATCTCAAGGAAAATTCCAATTTACTGGTTAGGTTTGACTGGAGCTGCCAGGCAAGTACACGTGCAGCGAAGTAAATTTTGTGTTCGAATTTTCGAACTAATTATAGCCATACGTAAAACGAAACCGTAAACATTTTCTTTTGCTTTTTTTACCTTTTAGACCTAATGGTTGAACTCAATCTTGATCTAAAAATGTTGCTTTGATTTAAGTAAACAAATAATCCTTAAATTTTGTAGAAAAATAATTTATTCAACTTGTTTCTATCAAATTCTCAGTTCATTCCACAAAAATAAAACCAAATCATTCCACTGAAATATTTCATTTCTTTACTGTTCCATCTGTGAGAAATTTTTTTTCTGGTGGTGGTGGAGTCCAAGTGGCCAACCAGTGGTGAATGATTCGTTGAATTGGTTTTCGTGGGGAAACAAATTTCTGACACATTCTTTGGTATGACCGCCTAAACGAAAAAAAAAAATCATTTTCACACTGTTCCAACTTTTTCGGTTGCAATTTACGTATGACTATAACTCAGACCTTAGCAAAGTAGGTTTTTATTCATACCGATTCAAAGGTATGAGGGCTTTTGCTTTGCTCAAAGTAAATGACAATTTTTTTTCATACGAACCGCAGTGTTGGAATTTTTTTGCAAGGGCAGCTAGTTTTTGGAAAATATACGCTCTTTTGTTATGGCTGTATATCTACCTATATATAGTGCTTAATTTTCCATTCTCTTAAGCAGGTGGGAATATTTCCACATTATATATTTGTTCTTGTTCGTTCCATATCAGCCTGTTCCGCAAGCACTGCTCTGCCAAAATTACATAATTACAAATTACAAAATTAGCTTCACTGGTAGTTGGTTTAAATTTATTCGACCGCTGCCATCAATTTTATTACTTTTTTAATTGTATAATATTTTTTACTAAGTGCTTATTTAACAGCAGAGATGAATGAATAAAAGAGATGGATATCTTTCGTACGTTTATCCCCCCAAAACCCATTTGTTTACATTGTTGTTTTTGTAATTTCAACCCCCGTCTGTGAATACGTGTGAGCTACAAAAAACGTTGGTAATGACAGACCACCAATCAAAATTCAGAACGGCCGGCCGAATGTCATAAAACAGCATAATTTTGTATTCACCATATGGTGACACTCTCTTTTAGATAGGTCTGTTCGTTAGATATACGATTTTTCGGTTACCTCCAGAATTACCCCATTGTATTATTCCGACTGGAAGGAACAACTTATTTTATACTTAAAATTATTAATTGACTATTTAATTTTATACGCGGATGAATTTATATATTTAAAAGAGTGGTTGGTGTACTAGGGTTCAAATTATAAGAACTTTGAAAAGAAACATTTCGAAAGCATTATGTGCTATCTATCAGAAAAATTGCGATATTTACTTGTATGGCAATTATCTATTCTTGTTTTTTAAATAAAAAAAAAGTTACAATTTAATTCCACATGCAGTAGGCTAAAATGAAGAAAAAAAGAATTAAGGTTTTCAAATACATAATATATAATAAACAATAAAAACATTTCATGCTGATTTATAGTAGATAGCCTTGACTAAAATGTTGGATTTTGTTATTTATTTGCAAATTGATTGGTAAATTGTAAATAATTTTAATTTATACAGCCCGCTTGCGTTCGATTTTACAAGAAAGCTTTTTTCATTACTGTGTTACCTAAAAAAAATGTAATTTGAATTGTTATTCGTAACTATATCACCCATTTTCGATAAAAGGCAGTGTCAAAGTGGTAGAAACATATTAATTTATATTCACTGCATGCAAATTAACGGTCAACCGTCAAAATTCAAATTTCCCTAGTGAACATACCCAAACCAGTTTTCCAGGATATTTGAAAATTTTATGAATTTCGGTGGTGAATTCACCAATTTTCCGCCATCTTCCGGGTGAATTCACGAACTCACACTAGTATAGAAATGAGAATGCATGAGTGACTTCATGAATTTTTCGGGAAAACAGCTTGTAGGCAGCCGCCTTTCCACTGGAAAGATATATATCTCTGTATTCCATTATCTTTGTTTAACAGCAGTAGAACGTATGAAGATGATTTATTTCTTAAAGTCTGACAAGGCCATGACCAATAACAAAGAAAAACATTTCCTTTTTGTTAAACGAACAGAAAGATCTTTTATTATTTCAATATTAATACTACATTATATATTATAATTACGACTTTAATTTATTTCTAAGAGCAGTCCAATCCAAACGCCGCCACCTCGGGCTGCTGTCAGGAAAAAAACTGACTTTCCGAAGAATTCCACATGTTGTGTCGTTTGTTGTCGCCACAACATCAACTAAGATTTCTGTTGATGATAATGATGATGATATACCCTATATTTTACCCGTTACATTTTGCAATACTACTAAGAAAAGCGGATTCAATTTCGGCCATGTTTTTTTTAGTGCGGTCTAATCTGTTGTTGTAATTCAATCAATGATGCCAAATCATCATGGCGACTTACACGATTGAGCACCACCTCCAAATGATAAGACTTTATTATCAAAATTAATGCTCGTTTGTGAAAACGTTGCGCGCATTGAGTCCATTTTACGGCAGACGCACGATTGCCAACTTATAACATAACTTCGGACAAATATACCGAAAGAATAGAACGGAGAAATCAACATTGGGACAAAGACTAATTTTCCAACTAAAATAACAAATTTTACACAGATTATTCATTTTAAATACTATTTTTTTATGAACAACAAAGAAAAGTGTATTGCAAACCCAATTCGTACCTAAAAATAGCTTAAAAAATATTTTATCGCGTAACCATGGTTTGTATACGTTCGCAATGTAAGTTACTCTCTTTTTAAGTGTTTGCTTATTTAAATTTTTTTTTATAAAAAAAGTTTGGGGCAGAGAAATCACCGGGAGGGACAAAGGACAAAGAAACATTGGGAAAGACAAAGACTTTGTCTCAAATGTACTGTATTGGTAGCCTTTCGCAGACGCGGTGCTTCTGCAACGACCAAATTCGAGACTATCAAAGTTTGAGCTTTATTTTTTGCTCATTTATTGTCTGATCCTATTGTGTATAAGTACAAATTAGAACTTTCTATTGAGTCCATCGTCACGCATTGAACTTGCAGAGATTTATTGCCAGTTCAAGGGATTGCACACAAATAGCACTCAAATGATTTAAAACGGCGAAAGTAATAACTGTCGTGGAACTTTTGATATAAATCGATCAAAAATTGTTTCCAATAGACACTCGCGAACTCTTTTGGCAAAGAGAAATAATTTTCACGTTATTGGTTTTACGAGGACGTCTTTGAAATCGTATAAGCTTAATTTTATCGAGTTATTACGCAATAAATACTTTATTAGCAATTATTTGTTTAAGGAGCCAATTCCATTCAATTTATAGCTTTATTAAAATTACAATACCCGCTTGCATGCCATCAGCAGTCCCCTCTGCCGCTGCGTATAAAACTTAATGAGAAAATGAATGAAAACAAAAAGTGAACAAACCCCACAATAAAGTAACAAAAAGAAAATCATCTGTCAATTCTTTAATAAAACTTTGGCGATAAAAAATCCACCTTTGCGACCAAGAGGTACAACCAACCACGGTCCCCGCTATATGATAATCATTCTGCCTGCACATAAATATCTAAATAATGCCGACGAGCATAACTCACAAGAATGAAAATCTCCACAAAAAAATGGGATTTACTTGCAACCTACCCGCCTCGCCATTTTCGTCACTACCGTTTTACGTTCTAATTTTCCTGGAAGGAGGCGAAAATAATTAATGTAAATGTGATGTAGTTTTTTTTTTAGAATCTCGCTGATACGCACAAAAGGCAAACGCTGCCTTAGCATGCCAACGCAAATACCTACTGTCTGTAAAATTTTTCAGGAAATCAATATCCAAATTCCGAATACGGATCAGACCGAATTTCTCAGTAAATTTCAATGAAGATAGACAAAGCAGATAGCAGGGAGCACACTTGGCATAGATCGGCCCCAAAAAAGACTAAATAATTAATTTATCATAATTTAATCTCAGCCAGACATTACCCAATGCACTGTCACGTATAGAAGGTTCTGCTAACGATGGCGACGAGCATGACGACGATGAGCACATAGCACGATAATAATGAGGATGGTGATGATGATTTGTGTAGTGGTTATTCTTCGTATCTAGCCAACCGCAGCGCATATCCGTATCCACATTCCGCATCCGCGCGCGCCTCCCCATGTGCACCCCCGCAAAAGTAAGCACACTTCTAAATGAGTTTGTTCGCATTAGATGAGCCCGCGTCAGCGCTGCCATAGCGAACAAAGTGACGTGTGTTCCACTGAGTATGTAGGTTAATCGTATTTGAAATACAATTGCGCCCTGTATATGTCGCCCCCCCGGGGGTCGTATAAATATTTCTGTGAAAGGGGTCGGTGTACAAAAAGAGCATCCCCCAGCATCTGCATAGGGCAATCAATACTTGGAACAAAAAGGAATATAGCACGATGAACGTGCGAAGGGTTGCGAAAAAGACGCTGCTCGTCATCCTCCTCCTTTAGGGACATCTTTTTGCAGTTAATTGGAAATAGATAAGTCGAGCATCTGTTGGGCGGATTATTTAGTAAGCCACTTGGTTTATTCCAATTTTTATTTCTGTGTTCAGTGAAAATGAAAGGAAGCTGAATTGAGTGACGAGGAAAAATTATTAAAGTCAAGAAGAGACAGTGCTGTCTTACATAGGGACCCCCTGGCAGCTGGTGATAGCCGTTTTCATACCAAAGATTGATAAAGGTGGTCAAGAATTTTTGGAAAATCAGTTTTACGTTTTTACTGCTGAAAAGTTTGGTAAAACTGGTGAACTGGTGAAGCTCTGCGTGGGCAAATGTGCTCGGCAAAGCCACCCATTCTGTGGACGCAAAAGACCTATCAGCGTGGTAACTCCTGTGCGACTGCGGCTTAAAAGCTGACTGAGAGAACTAATGCGATTGATTAAAATTAGTTTCCTGTGTATATCTTTATCGTGATAGAAAGCACTTTCGGCAACGCCACTTTTGACAGTATTTTCAGCGGAAATTGTAACAATGAAACTCTTGCGTTGGCTACGTTGGCAAATTCCCGCATTAAATGTTAAAATTTTTGTATTTTCCAACGCACTATTTAAGAGAATGACACGCAGATTAATGCTTCATTTTTGAATGCAAGGAAATTTGTGATGCATTTCTACTAAGGAGTTGCGAGAGGTTATTTAATAATGTTTGACTTTCCGATTACACATACTTTCCAAGTAAAATGCTTCTGATACTCGTAGTGGCTCCACAGAAGACTAGTATCCTGTTTCAAGGAGAGTCGTCTTAGACTTGTTTGTTAGAAGATTTTTACGTAATGCGGATCGATTCCTAAATATCTATGTTTATAGTTTAACGTTTTGAAGCAGAAGTCTAACTTTATTTTAAATTCTGTTGAAATAAAATACTTTCTCAGGGCGTTCCCAATATGAATATTTTCACGAAAAATAATTACTTGAAAATGAGGATGTTAACAAAAAATGATTCAAATGAAATTTGCTGATGTTTGGTTTCACATTTTCGTAGAACGAGAATCGAAATTGCGGTGAAAGGGTAAACATTTTCATTTTACTTTTTCACAGAACGGGAATTGACCCCCAGGCAGTGTTTGTATTTGAATTTCAAATCTACTTTCAATTAATGGAATTCTCATTTTGTTTGTTTATTTTTTACCGCGAAACTGATTTTCGTTTAGTTGTTTACAGGATCCATCTCCGGTATAAATGGAAAAAAACACTTTTGTATTTGAAAGTAAAGTGCATGAGTGGGTCGAACGAAACTTACTCGTTCATTAAAAGTTTGGCTGGATGTTTTCTTATTTTATTAGGTAGGAAGGTAAAAATCTGAGAAGCGATTCTAGATAAAAGAAACGGATTAATAAAATATAGGAATATGGCAGTAGTATATATCAAATATCAATGTGAGTTTTTAAAAGTTGAAGCTCTCGGGTAACAATCAAGGTGCAGCTTCAGGGGCGTATTCAATATGGTTGAAAAAAGAAGAAATGGGTTATGTTTGCTAAAAAGAAGTTTTGCACAGCTGTTATTGCATTTTTATTAGAAGTGGGATATTAAGATTATTCTAACAAATAGATCAAGATTTGTGCAATCATTTCTAAGATTATAATTAATAATCTAATTTATTCGAATTTTTTGAGAAAAACTAAGTACGGCATTTTATTAAGAATACTTATATTTTCTGTAATATGTATTTTGGTCAAAATCGTTAGAGCGTTTTTTGTAAAATTTGACAAAACAATACCAAATATTGCAATGTTTAGTTTGAAGAATACGATTGTCTTACTATTTAGCTGAGCACCGAGTAAAAGTTACTGTTCGGGATGTAAGCATTGCTTCGTTCTTAAAGTTTTATCGAAATCGAAAATGGGGTTTTCGAGATATGAGAAGTTTTTAAAATTAGCGTTTTCAGTGATTAGAATTAAAAACTAAGGAGCCAATCACTTTTTAAAACATGCATTTTACTCTAAGTTTTGCATTTTGGTCAAAATCGTTTGTGGCGTTTTCAGGTAAACTAAAGAAAATCAAATTTTCAAAAATCCCTTGAACGATAATAATAGAAAAACTGCGATTGCTATTAAGCTAAAAATGACCATAATACCTTAGAAATGAATTCTTATTTCAATCGTATGGATCATTTTACATGTTCAAATTTCAAAAGTATCGTTATTTGATATTTGGGCGAAAAACTGAGTATGCAGTCATGTTAAACTCACCTACTTAAGCTGAAATATCAATTAAAATCGTTGGAGCCGTTGTCGAACAAATCAACATTTTAAATGGGAAGTACCATTAATATTGAGGTTACTGTGCCAAAAAAAACGGCCTTGAACTGTAGGCCTACAAACTCCAAATCCGAAGTTTGGACCATATCAGGGCAACCGTTTAGACTGTAGGCCTCACAAGCATACGGACAGACGGACAGAATTTCGCGACCCACTTTTTCGATTTCCTCTATCATCGTAATGTTAAAATCTCGTGTTCAAATTTTTTTTACGAATACAATATCTTTCCTTTACTACGTATTCAAGAAAGTAAAATATAAAAGGGAACGTGAAAAAGCAAAGGTTGGTTTCATGAAACTATCGTTCCCTCTTTCTATTAGAAAATTATTTGTATAGTTTTAGGACAATTTGGACAGTTTGGGAAGCCCTGCTTTTGATGTATGTACTTATTTGCGTCTCTTGTGCCACTCTCTTCCCACTCATTGCTTATAACTGCGAAAATGTCATGAGCAACATTGCTTTATAGAGTGTTTCGCGAAGCCCGCTAACTTTTTAGTTCAAACGTCAAAAAAACTTGTAGGGTAACAAAGCGGGTTTATAATGGCCAGAGAGTGTATTGTTCAAATATTGCTAAAAAGAACACAATTCCTATTACTTTAACTTCTTAGCTGTTACCAAATACGTTTGATAAACATAATTCTCCAATTCTAAAATGGTTTTATCTTGTTTCTTGCACTTTATTACGTACTTTTCTGTTGTTTTTTTTTAGCATAATTACGCTACAACCATATAAAATCTGTTCTGTTTTTTAGCTGTCACTTGGCTTTTTCTTCTTCTTATCTGACACTGACGTTGTCGCGAGCTACCCTAACCCAATTGAGGACAAAGAACTATAAAGCGTCACTGCTCCTGTAAATTCTTATTCTTTTGACAGCTTATTTGGTAAGATTTGTTGTGTTATTATGCTTAATGTTTAAAAGGGTTCATATTATGTCACCAGCAAGGCAATTATTTCCTAATTTCATTAAATCTGGAACGGACAAAGGGAGCAACCATTTCTACCTCGAAAAGATATCGCCACAACTGAAAAAGCAATTGCCTGTGGTTATGTACCTCGTAAAAAACAATAGTCGGTGTGCCGTCTAACAAGTTGGAGAGGTTTTCAGCCGACAACATTTACATTGTTATTGAACAAACCAAAGAACTTTGCGACTTTTAACTTTTACTAAGGCTGTCCCTATTGGGATATATAGGTTGGGGTGCTATGCGTCAAATTAAGCCATTGGCCTTTGTGGCTTGTGTGCTTGTGTCAAATCAAAAGGCTTGCAGAATTGATTGATGTGTCTGCAAGTTGAACGACTGTCGATGTCACTTGACTGCAAAAGAGCTGCCAAGTTTTAAAAGTGCGGGTTTGTTCGAAAATATTTATTTTTTGTAGTTTTGTGAAGAAATAAAACAAACAAAATTTACACGAAATTTGGTAAACGATATATACCCCAAAATTGTGTTGAAATCGAAGAAATTTCTATCGTTTTTTAAGAAAAAATATAGCCCAAAAACCGACAAAGCGCCCAATCTGGCAACACTGATTATGCGTATAGGTTAGGCATAGACATTGACCACTTCGCGTTGGTTCCAACATAAGCGCTAGCTCTCGTGGTTCGGAGCGGAATAAATTGTAAACTCACATCTGACGTGTATCGTTGCAGATATAAGTACTTTAAGAAATATAGATGTAGGCAATTTATATGATGAATTAAACTCTCATGTACTTGAATGTGATATTCTTGGCAATCATAAGCATTTATTGATCATTTATTGATTCAATGTGATTGAAATATACGCTAAAGTATTTTACATCATATTTCTAAAATTATTAATGAAAAACAATATAAAAAACTAATTCGCAATAAATATACGAATTTAAATAAAACGATTTTTTATTTAAATTTTGTTGGTTCCATCTATTATTAATTATTTAAGCTAGCAAAATTTCGAGATGACATCCATTGTAGACAATGCCGCAACAATTTGAATTTCAACCGTTTCACTTGGCAAGTCCACTCACGCCCAATAGGTGGCTCTAGCATTCTATGGAGAAATCCAAGATGGTTGTCATATTGTTTCACTTATTTTTCGCATAGAACCACGAACGCTAGTTACGTTGGCGTCATTTTCTGGGCAGAGATTGTATGGAAGTGACATTTCACTAGCAGTCCATATATAATAAGTCAATGAGGTTAGGTATATGATTTTATTACCGGGGCAAAGTTCTTATAAATTTTTCAGCTCGATTGTTGTGAAAATGTAATAGAAGTGTGAAAAAAAACGACATAGACATGTTTCTAGTAATAACCTAATCAATATTGTTACTGTTCCACATTATTTCGGCTGAAAAGTCGTAAATTTGATCCACCCCTGTATGACAAGGATAGCTATGAAACTCAAATTTCCCGACTAACAAAAATACAGCCAATCATATCGACTTATAACATCTGAAATTATTAACGTTTTTACTTCAACAAAATTAATTAAAACCGAAGCAGCCTTACACGCCAGTCGGAATTTGAATTTAATATCCAATACAAACAGCTGGAGTTCTCTCCAGAGACGATTGTAATTCAGTATTCCTGGCACTTCTCACATAACTCTATACGATACTGGGTCAATCCGACGAAGGAAGCCAACAACCCAAAACGATGTCATTTATATAAAGAAACGATAAAATGTCATCGCGTGACATTCACAAGTCTCGCCATTGGAATTTATTTCACAACAAAAGAAATGCACACTCAACCAAAAGGACTTAAAAGGCCACGTAATAGTATAGCAGCAACATCTGCAATGAATGAATATTTATAAGGCGAGACAAAAGGCACGTTTGAGTATCCGTCCTTGGAGAGCAATATTTCTTGAGATGTTGTTGAGGAGTTTCGGTGTTGCATTTAACATTGTATTGTTGCTTTTCAGCAAAAAGAAAAGGCAAACCTTGAACTGAAAGGGAAACAAATTCAGGAAGTAACTGTTTTTTTTTTTTTATAGCAAAGCAAGACGAATGGTGAATTTAAATTTATATCGGAGTAGAAGGCAGCATTTGAGACTAAATACTTTATTTACGACTATTGGCAGATACGTTAAGAAATGGAACTCCCGGTAAAGGACACTCGTTGGTAACTACAACGGTACTGAAATGGGGTATAAATACGACGACAGGTTGGCTTCCTTCAGATTTATTCACTTACTGGAAACACTCGAGTGTTCCTGGGTACAGTTAGCTTGATTGCTTTTTGATGTTTTTCTTTTGTTGCCTCCATTCAATATTCTTTCGGTCCATTTGAATTCTCTAGGGCAATCTTATTGTGAGAATGGGTACTTTGGTAATGTTTAATGTTTTATTATGAGTTTTAAAAAAGGCCACAATTAGTTAAGTAAATGTTTTGCAGATTTTTGTTCCAATATTAAAAGAAACCCAGAGAAGTGCAATTATAAAATTAGAGAGGTCCTTCGCGAATGCATATTTAAATGCCTCAACAGATGAGAAAATCCCCACAAAAATTGTTGCTGTAGTCGAGAAGACCAATCAAGTTTACTTGATACATGATACATGATAAATAATGACTGTATATTACCGCAACGTTGGTGAGAGCGTAAGGTTACTCAATGCTATTCAATAGAGACCGTTTGACAAGTTAAGCCATCAAGATTATGCCGAGGATATCTCGTTCCTGGCAAATATACCAAAAGCCGATTGAACGTAATGTTTCAATCGCAGAAAGTGGCTGGGCCAAGGATCAATGGCAATAAGGCTAAAATAATGAACAAAGTCCGTTCAATACATAAGCGCATTATACTCGGGTAGACGACGCCTCAAAGTATTGACGATGAAGTTAAGGTAGAGAAATACACGTCTTCCTTCGTTCGTGGTTGATTGTATTCTGTTTTCTGTCCTTCGTCCATGGATATGCTCCGCTCTTTGTTGACTTATGTCTGACAGAAGAGGAATTCGATGAGCTTAAACTATTATAGCAGTTTGAGTATGTAGCCGGAACGGAAATAGTTCAGCAAGGAAATCTTAAGCGCTTCGTTTTTATCCACAGGGTGGCGCATAAGTAGCACTACGATTTAATTGTTGAATAATTTTTTACTACCTGGACCCGGGATGACCCCGTTTTTCACGAAAAAATGTGAATGAATCGATTTTCCGGAATTCTGCTTCTGCCCAAACCTGAAATACAGCAATACAAACAAAGCAAATAAAGACTTTATTGGGTTAAACGTCATCGAGTTTCACACCCAAGGAGTTATAAATTTATATACAAATTAAAATCTTTTTATTTTTTATTTCTTATTTTATCAAAATTAACTTTGAAAAACTTGAGAAATTAATGTCAGAAAGACTCAGCGCCGAAAAATATATACCAAAGTTGTATAATTTTACTTTGAAAGTCGACATCCGATAAAAATTCTTTCATGCTCGAAATTCAGCGACTCTCCTGAGGGAAGAAATTGTTGGCGATCGAACAGTATCGCGATTTTCTGACCTAAGCTGACCACCGAGGCGCCCGTTTTAACTCCTCCAGTTTTTTTTTTCTTTAGGGCTACCTAAAGTGAAAAGTACATGCCAATAATCCAAGAACCTTGCTACAGCTTAATATCCAAAAACAAGTGAGTTCCCTGGGACCTGAAGTTCTAATAAAAGTGATGGAAAATGATTGGGAAAGAGCACGATAGGTCAGAGCAAACGATGGTCACCGTTCGAGAGATATTATCTACAAAACATAGTGCACCCGTCTAAAAACAAATTCAAGTCTCGACTTTAAATGTATGCACCCTTTATAATTCCTCTATACGCAAAAACCTTATTTATAAAAATTATTCGACGTTGTATAGAGCTTGTATAAGCTAAACTCACTTGGACGTTTTTTAGAGCTTGTATAGAGGTGGAATAGTATCGAAATGTCATTTTGACTCAAATAATCTGTCACATTTAATTTAAATTAAATCAAAAATAAATTGGATACATTGTACAGTCGAACCCGGATAATATCACATCACTTAATAGCACAACTCGTTTAATATCACACTAATGCGAAGCCAGTTGGACTTCCGTGTTTATTATAAATGCCTGAATGTATAAAAGTCACAACCCGCTCAAAGTCACATTATTTTGTTGCCCGTTTGATGTGATATTATGCGGGTTCGACTGTATCGGAATTTTTATTTTCAATTTTCAAGATTCTACAAGTGTCCTCGATAAGAAATATGTGCAGAAATGAGATATTTCAAATTGTTTCAAAAATTTCTTTTAATTTGCAAAAGACTACCGTTTCTTAGGAGTCCCAATTCATTCTTTTTCTTTTTACTTTTCAATTTTTTTATTTCCTTTTCCTATTTGTATTTGAATTTTGCATTTCTCACAAACTGCTTAGTTTTTTTTTATCTTTTCGGACAGAAAAATGTAATAGATTTCTCCTTTTCAGTACCTTTTTTGACGCAAGCCCTGTATAACTAGTATGCATGGAAAAATGTTTTATAAATAAGAATTTTTGGAAGGGTGTATAAAGGATGTATAAATACTTATACACTGCATAACTATACAGGTGTTTAGGCGCGTTTAGCAAATTCTAATAATTAAGGCTGCTAAAATTTAAAGTCGCAACTAAAAATGTATATATTTCGAATAAATGCCAAAGTTGAATAAAACCGAAAAGGAAAAAGTTCTTCATTAAAAAATCACAAGGTTACCCATGCGCCACCCTGTATACTACTTTCAGTTACCCCCGCTTCACAACTTTCATATAAAATGAAGACAGTTCACTGTGGCTATAAAAATGTTGCAATTGTGAGCTTTTGTAAATTTAAAGTCGAGACAAAAATGTTTTTTTGCGAAGGCCCAAAGAGTCTTCACATTTCGAATTCATTCCAAAACAGCTTTTCACTGCATGATCTAGTGACATGTTCACAAACCGTGGCGAAACAGCTTCAGCCCTAGACCAGCGTGATCTCAAATATTTCCTGTCAACAAATAAATAAAAATCAATATTTTCTAATGTCAAATTAAATAGAAAATTATCATGCTTTTTGGGTTAGCTGATCAATTTATTTATACTTACCCAAACCATGTTATTATTTTGTTGAATGGAGAGTAAAAATGTTAGTTACCTAGAGGACATTATTTCATGATCCAATACGCTAAAAAGGACACAACGCCGTATTGATTTGGCGCGTCTAAATCACTGCCATTTTGAAATATCTATAAACAGCATCGAGGCAATGATGCCAATCCATTTTGCCAACTCCAACGCCAGTACAATGTTAAATAAAAAATGCGACCATCTGAATCCCATTTAAGTCCGATAGAGATGAATAGACAGCCAACTCAACCATAAATTCTCATTAGAGTAGAATTTTGTGGCCTCCCGTTCCTGGAGTTCCTTTCATTTTTGGTCCCATGGAGAACAAAAATGCAATGCAGCTGTTTTGTAGACCAGATGATAATCCTTTTTTTAGTTTGTCCTCGCCAAACATCAATTTGTGTCCTTTTTTTGTTTCCTGGGGTGACATGGGATGTTTATACTCAACCACGTGTAAACTTATTCAGGTCCGGGATGATAGTTTTTAGTTTCCCCACTGACTGCTCGACTCGCCATATATGTCTCCGCTTTGTGGTTATGACACCACTCTGACAGTATCGGTTTGCAAGGACAATGTTATTGGTTGTTTTTTTTTTTTTTTGGTGGAAGTGAACCATAAAAATAATGTGCTTTTCTGTTCATGTGTTGTGGCGCTAAAATTTGTACAATTTACAGATCAATGCTTTGTCGTCGAATTTTTTTCATACCTATACCAAAATAACGTAAGAGGAAAATTTCGCAGACTTAACTGCTGTTAATAAAAAGAGTTTTTATGGTTTGTCCTCTACTTGGTTAAATTTCTGTATTTTATGCCAAATTAAGAAGACTGGGAAGCTCTTTATAGAACTTGTGCTGATGTAGAGATATTTCTTTGCTTTTCTCTCGCCGAGATATGTTTCAATATTCCATTTCATTGTGGGTTACCCTACGAACTCTGCTTTCAGCCTTCTATAAAGTTTATGGTGTTGGAAGGTCCCAATATTGTAGGTTAAGATAGTAAAATGTGCTTCACCTGCTTCCCTTTCCTTACGTTACTCAATCAATTTCAAAAGCTTAATTCACAAATACTTGAGGAAAGACTGGGCATTGGGGACGTTCAAGTATTTAGTTAGGTAAGTCTGACAGGTATCTGACTTCACGTTTGTCAGTTTTGATTGACTTTGATCGGTCATATCAACAGCTGTTGACGTTTATGGCAGGGTAGCCGACGATTCTATTCAAGAAATTCGTGACTAAGTACTAACTTAACAATTTGCAAGTGTGGCTGACGTAGGAAAAGTGACTTTATCGACCAATCTATTTTTTGTGTTCAGGTTACATCTAGTCCAGACCAATCTATTCGACTTACATGACACTGACATGACTATTGATAGTTGACATTTAATTTCGTTTGCAGTATGGCACTTGCCATTGGTATTTGAATATAATGGGCCTTACCGATCATTTTTAACCTCCACACTAAATATTTTGTAGGTAACAATAGCAAATTGTGTATGGAAAACTTTGACTTTGTCGGTTTTTATTTTTCATTAAACTTGATTATAAGAACCGCGCAATGTGTACAGTTGAGTAGAAATAAGTTTCAAAGTATTCGCTTAAAGTTGCTTAAAAAAAAGCGTACTCGTATGTGGTACCCTTTAAAAGTGTATCAAGTTCTGTGCACAGCTACTGCACAGCACATACACTTTATCCTGCTAATCACATCCCTGGTGACAACTTCTTTTATATATTGAAAGTGCTAATATATTACAATGCTGCCAAATAATAGATTTGCTGCTTAGCGTATTTCAACAATAAGTCTATTGATTGACTGACATATGAGGCATTGCTAATTTTTAGTTTGTAACAGAACCTGAACTGTCAAAAAAAGTTTTTGTTTCTTGTTTTGGTTTGAACACATCGGCACTCTTTTTTCGTTCAAAGCACACTTTATGAGCTCAGAATAAAATGATTAAGCAGTCTTACCAATTGACTAGTAGAATGATGGATGAAGTGGGTTTAGATTCTACTTTTGTGTCAGTTGACAGTTTTTACAAATGCAGAACAAGCATTTGTGGAAATATGAACAAAATAAGAGAAACTATGAACTGACATAAAGAATTTTCATTGGTAAAAATTTCGGATCGATGACAGTTCAATCAAATCACAATAAGCAATTTCCAAAAGTCTAGAATCAAGAATCAAAGAAATACAAGATTATGACATTTCCTCGATTGCTAGCATTTGTTCTAAAATTTGACAGCTTTTCGACACCAAAATGTATATGATCTTCTATTGTGACCTAGTTATGTATTTCTTATATTGTGACACATCTGCGCAGGGTAAGACAAAGTACTAAGAACTTGTGGCTGAATGTTTAACGCAAGGCAATGTCTACGTCATTCATTTATATTCTCTTTTGACTAACTAATAATCATTTTTAACCTTCACAAATGTCTGCCTGTGATTTATGGCGTTAAATCGACTAGATTTATCTGGACTAGACTAGAAATGTTAAAGTACTAGATGTGCTGAACACAAAAAGCGGCGTCACTATTACAGCCTTATTTATAAATTAACCGTAGAGGCTGCTTATCTTTACACACCCTCTAATATGTCCTTACGCAGGAAAACGTGATTTATAAACAAAAAGCACTTTGCGTAAAGCCTGCGTAACTTTAAACGCAAAAATTTGCGTTTATAGGTTGCGCAAAGCTAGTATATTTTTTTTCGTTTTTGAAATGTCATTTTGTTTACATTTTTTTCGGGGTAGATTTGTAAATTGAAAAAAAAAAACTAAAAATTGAATTAAAAATGCCATTCAGCTTCGTGAATTTTGTTATAGACATTGATATGAATGACTTAGTTTCCAATTTTCCAACCGTTTTCTTTTTATTTTTTGCTGCTTCATTTTTGTTTACAAACAAAATAAATCTCACAAGAGAGATGTCAGTTTTATTTCACAGAAACAGCTGATATCATTCCACGGGGAAAAAGTAAGAGATGTATTTAGACACCAACCTTGCGTAGTAAACAGTCAGTGGAAATTTTTCATAAATAACAATTTCAGCAAAACCACATGGAGGCTGCGTAAATTTTTACGCGATGTTTAACGGCTGTCAGTACTTAGCCGAGAAATTCTTGACTATCAACTATTCACGTAAAAACTCTGAGACATCATGCCAACGACCCGTTAGACTTATCAGCTACAGTTCTGAACATGCCCATTCTGTCTGTAAAATTATTTTAAAAATAATTGGTTCGTTCGTGTACTTTCAGCATGAAAAACGTCAAATATCAAAAATCGTGAGAGAAACCTCTCAATTTCAAGAGAAGTACCTGATCGGTTTTCTTACAAAATGTTTAAGAAATGTCATTTTGATACTATCGTTAAATGCAGCATCTACAAAATAAGTTGGAATTGCATTTTTTATAAGCTAAATACATATTAAACTTACCATTTTGAATGATGCGCTGATATGTTCTAGCTGAATATTCGATTAAAACTTCTCCTCCGACATCGTTGAAGACGAAAATAAATAGAATTTTACTTGTCAAACTTTTGTGCTGTCACTTAGTTGTCAGTTTTCATTTTTCATTTTTCAGTAAGTCGAAATTCTGCGAGTAGAAAATTACGAAAAAATGGATTTCTCTCTCATTTTTTTCAATTTTCTCAGTACGTAGTCGCATTCGCACAGTTTCTTAGCAAATTTTTAATAATTTTTAAAATCTTGCGCCACGAAATACATAGACGTTGGTGAATCCATTGACGCAACAGACACCACGGACTCAATCGGTTGGGATCTTGAGTAAATATTCGAATACAGGGTCGGCATTTTGTAAGGCGAAACGTTCAAACGTTTTCGTGTGCACGAACAAATTTGCTTAACATAGGGCAAATCATTCGTGCGCACGAAAACGTTTGATCGTTTCGCCTTACAGAATCTGACCCCAGATTATTGTGGCATTTCACCATATATGCGCTAGTCAACCAGGGATGTGAATGCTGTTACAGAAAAAGGAAGTAGGACACCACAAAAAGTGTAGAAAATCGGGAAAAGTGCAGCAGACTTAAAACACATGAGAAACTATTTTGAAAAGTGGACTTGTAGAGCCTTCCTTTATTTATAATATATAACACTGGAAGAGCGTGCTCTGAAAGATAAAACAAAGAATATCTCCTCTGAAGGCAAAACAATTAATACTTTCCATAAATCATCTATAGAAGTTTTGCCTTCGAGTCCTCACAGAATGGCAATGGATTGAATGGATTTAAGGCCGAATAAAATCACAATTCCAAGGACGTGTCTTCACACTCCAAACTGTTTACGACTTGTTGTGGCCAACATATTGCCGAATTTCAGCCTACCTGTACTCATTACAGCTGTTCAGCTATATCAGGGATTCCGTTCACATATGCGATATGCTTTACCATCAGAGACTTAAGCAGCGTTTAACATTGATAATGTATGTATATATATGGAGAGGGTTATAGCTCCGTCAGGGACCAATGTGTGCCTCTGCATGACTTATTGTAAACGCCGAGAGTTCAGCCAACGACATGAATACTAAGTTCCGTACAGTTGGCTGAACTTGTACGCCGCACTCAGCGCAGGATTTGGGTGAAACATTTTATTGTGAGCTTGCCTGGCATGGTTGACAAGGACAACACGACCAAATGATTGATTTTGTATGTGCACATGGATTCGTGTAACGTGTGTGTGCGACATCTCCACAGAACGCGAATAAGTGCCGACAGTAAGAACCCTTCTCGGGGGATGAACAAAGCGATTATTTGCACCCTTTCATCTGTGATTCTCAAATATAGACATGGAGACTGAATATTCTACTCCAAAGGCTTCACACTTGAGGCTATTATTGTACCTATTATAGGTATTTATAGGGTGATGTCCACCCCTCAGACATACGATTATGTGCTTTTGTTAGAAGATAGCTTACATTAACAATTGCACACGGCTCGGTAAATAGTGCTATACTTCAGAAAATTTATTGGGAGAATGATCAAAGAAGAGATTACCTAAGCTTGTTTCCATGGGATGGTTTGGATTTTTGTCACTTGAAATTGTGAATGAGTAGGCATAAAGTTCGAAGTCTTATGTGTCCTTTGAAATTACTAAAGTATTGAAAGGAATTCAGTGTTCGGGATAAATGCAATACTTGAAACCCCTAGCCCATGGGTAATATTTTGGGGGAGTCTGCTGGGCATGAAATCAACAATTTGTCCATTTTTACTGCTGAACTGTGAACTTTTTCAAAAGGAATCAATTTGTTTGATTCTCTTACTGATCAGTTGCTAACACATATTTTGAAGACTTTGTCAGAATGTTACTTTCTATTTGCACAAGCTTTCTGTAGATATTTGCATTATGTTTTTTTTTCTTTGCTCACATTTTATCGGCGAAGCATGTTTACCCGTGTTTCTCAGATAAACTTGCCGGCGAACGAAATTTTCTTCTAGCCAAACCGAAGCGGAAAAAATATTAAATTTCCGTGTTTGATGGAAAATCTAGAAAGCTGCTAGGACCCTTCTGAGCAATTAAAATGTTTTATGACTTTTGCAATAATAATAGGCAATGTTTTCGGTCTCTTGTGTAGTGTAATATTAAAAATAGTGAATGCCATTGCTTGATCTATTTTTGGGTTCCCATTTCCCATATCAAATGGGCCTTAGCAATAAACTTTTTCAGTCTCGACTTTAAATTTTCGTAGTTCGTTAAATTTTAAGTCGAGACTAAAAATGTTTATTACTGCATTTACAAAATTAGGTACGAAAACGCATTTTTGCACGAGTCAATACTAATAAAGGCGTGAGAATGAGATCAGATATCAGACGCCTAAAGTGTCATGGACGTTCTACCCATAATTTTAGATACGTAAAACGGAAATAAACACAAGTTCCGGTAACCAACATTTCTGCAAACACTTGAAAACATTTCCATTTCTGATTTAAATCATGTGAATTGAGAGTGGAAATTAGTTTTAGTAAATTAAACCAAAAATTCATCAATAAGTTACACGTTCATCACTTCCGAAAGTCATTTTTGTTTTTTGTTTCATAGGAAAGCAAAATTTCGTAAGCCGTCGCTATACAAATATTAACATGCAGAACTTTCCCATAATTCCCGCAACGTAAACAAGATGGCCGACCAAAATATGTGTCATGTGCTAGTTAATGCTGTCCCTTTCAGTCAAACGGCTATGTAGTATTGGGCATCCCTTTAATCTTCCGTGTTATTATTTGCAGCGAAACACAAATATTAATAAGCAAATTTTTTGTATGAACAGTAGAATTGTACTAGAATATATCTCGCGCCGTTTTTGTGTGTTAAGAACTTACCAGGAAATGCAATGGCTTCAGCACTTGAGCATGGAAAATACTATAGAGAGCACTCCCACTTCTTTATAGGAAAAACTAAAAAAATATGACAACAGAGTGGGCACATTCAAGAATCTAGTTAACTTAAGGGCCGGTCTGTTCACAGCTGGTCAAATCCTAGGTTAGGTTACCATCGATTTGGTTAACCGATGATTACAAATCAGTGATAACCAATAAGTGTTTGTTCACCGTTTTTTCACTTCGGTCACCAAACCATAGATTTACGACAAGACATTCCATTTTTCCAGTTCATTTGTCAATTCATTGGTTAGCCGAATCTATGGTTACATTTTTTTCTCTGGCTCCTTGTGTTTTGTCTACGTAATTTATTAATGAATGTATTTTCACTGTTGAGTACATATGTAGGTATATGTCAAAATCAAATGATGCAGGAATTTTTAAAAAACACAGGATAATATCTTTGTGGTGTGAGACAATAAGCTAATAATTGAGAACAAAACTGAATCAGTTTAACAACCAATAAAAATTGTTAGCCTATTATTGGGCCTCATCTCAATTTCGTCCACGAACGTCGCAATAATTTTCTCATTCTCGAACTCGCAGTATTTTCTCAATTTATGAGAACTGTCAAAAGACAAAAACTTAAAAGTAATCGTAATTCATCCGGCTGAAGTTGGGAACCAGTCTGTCCCCTCACCTTCCATAGAATGGCGTGCAATGTATTGTATACATCTGTCAGTTGAAGACGTTAACTTAATCGAACAGATTTTATTGGTCAGGGCCCTCTCTCCATTTTGCGTTATATATATATTTAATTATTTTATTATTTGTATTTTTCCCGCACAATATTGCTCGCAATATTCTACAAAAAGTTGTTGTATAGCAGATACGTCAAAAATAATACCTACGGAGTCGTTACAAAATCTTGAATAAACGAAATTCTAGAAAATCATTGGTTAAATCTCGTTAACCGCGCAAAATTGGCTGATTATCGATATCTTGGGTTAACTAACCAAACCGTAGATACTCTGCCTAATATTTTGGTGAACAAACACATTCGATGATAACCAGCTGGAATAACCGATGATTAAATATAACCAAGATTGAACAAACCGGCCCTTACTAAACTAGATACTTGAACATCCCCAGTTTCACGACTGACGATTTGCAGATAAATCGTTACTCGAACACTGTCAAAACGATAACTGCCATGTTTAAAGCCTAAAAATGCTCTATAAATAATAATACATTCGCATCTTACAGTTCATTTAAATGATGTACAGTGATAGGTAATTAAAGTAAAAACAAAATGGCGGTCATTACCAGTGTCTTATCTCAGTCCAATTTGTCTCTGCTTTGGTGAGTTTGAATTTTCAACCCCGAATTCGTTGTGCCACATCTCCTTAACCTCTGACAAACATCCAAATGAGTGAATATCTTAGGAAATATTTAACAGAGTGCAAGCTATAAGACTGAAGGCATTTATGTATCCTTTGCTTTGTAAAATGAAAGAGTTTTGTAGTTCTTGTGTCAAAAATCGGTCAGAGGCAATTGGTTTCAACGCTCAGAAAACTTGCAGTTCTCTAAAGTAGTGTATAACACATTTCGTACTAACAGTTCCTATTGGGTTTGACATTGCTTCCAAGAAATTGCTCTTGCACTGTCCTTTCATCTTTCGATGTTGGGGAAAATGCTAAAATACATATTGCAACTGATTCTGTGATTTTGTCAATTTTCTCTCTAACAGTACTGTAACGCGTGTTATTAATTCAAAGAAATTTGCGATTGCAGTTTTGGTATTTGGCATCTTGATTGTATTTCTGTGAATTTTACGTACGTGAACTTGTCACTAAAGAACATTTTGGAATTGTAATGTCAGTCAAATTATGGTCAAAGAATAATTATGCATGTATGAAATTTAAATAGGGAGGTGTAAACAAAGTTTTAAGAGCGTGGAGTTTTTTATTTTGGAAGTTTAATAAATTGCCTTCTTGTTTTAAATCTTACGTCTTCAATTTTGATGATACAATTTCAATTATTACAATGTATTTCGTGGAACTGGTCGGCTGCGCTTGTAAAAAGAACCAGGAAATGACAGATAAATGAGAGATAACGCTGTTCCTTGAAAACTGATTTAGGAGGAAACACAAGACCATTGACTTATTATATATGGACTGCTAGTGAAATGTCACTTCCATACAATCTCTGCCGAGAAAATTACGCCAACATAACTAGCGCTAGTGGTTCTATGCGAAAAATAAGTGAAACAAAATGACAACCATCTTGGATTTCTCCATAGAATGGTAGAGCCACCTATTGGGCGTGAGTGGACTTGCCAAGTGAAACGGTAGAAATTCAAATTGTTGCGGCATTGTTTACAATAGATGTCATCTCTAGTCATGCTAAAGGGTCCGCCAAATAACTTTTTTTTTTTTGAAAATGCTATAAAAAAAACTACTGAATATGTTCTGAACCAAATTCCGCACCAAACAGTGACTCGTTTTGGGTATATCGGCTTTTCAATGTATGCGTGCGGGTTTTCTGTGCCCCAAATGCGACAATTTTGCTTGTTTACATACCCGCCAAGATGAAAATGAGCTTCATCTGAAAAGATGATTTTTTTTGGCAAAATCGGCATCTTCGTGTAGGCTACTGCATGGCCAGCCGAGGCAGCCATTTGAATGAAATTATTTTCCATTATTAACCGGAAGGATTGAACTTTCAAATAAAAAAAGAAATTTGAGAAAATATTCAGTAGTTTTTTTTATAGCATTTTCAAAAAAAACAAAGTTATTTGGCGGACCCTGGTAGTTTAAATAATTAATAATAGATGGAACCAACAAAATTTAAATAAAAAATCGTTTTTCATTGTCCCATAAATTGCACAATTTTCGTATATTTATTGCGAATTAGTTTTTTATATTGTTTTTCATTAATACTTTTAGAAATATGATGTAATAATACATTAGCGTGTATTTCAATCACATTTCTGATCAATAAATACGATTGTCAAGAATATCACATTCAAGTACATGAGAATTTTAAAAATGATATTTTTAAATGCCGCATTCAAATAATAAAGCCCATAAAACCCACTTTATTTCTGCTTTTAACGATTTGTCGGTTATTTATTGTTAAGCGGCTAAGATATTTTATTGCGTTATCAAAGAAACAAAAAAATTGTTCATTGTTCTCTTTATTTAACCCTTTTTTAAAGTTGCACCCAAACTTTGACTTTGTGTTTATGCAATCAAAAATATTGTTTATTGTTCTAATGAACAGAATTGTTGCTTCACATCCCACAAACTCAGTTTCTCCACTATTCAAGAGGAAACGCATAGAATTTGCGGTGCTTTCACTCAAAGTCTAGGCAGGAAGACTGACATTCATGATTTTAGAATGCCAGTTAATATGTTTATCATTTAACTTATTTACAAAGTGAAGCCCAAGTTTATGTTGAAAATTGACCAATTTTTCAATATACTATACTCCCACTTTATTGCCTTCCCATTCTCATCGTAAATTACTTTATGGGCTTCCCATGTATTGCGATTAATTTAACACAATGGCAAGCGTCTATGAAATTTGTTCATCATTTTCAGGACGTTTAAAACTTGGTTTCAACTCCTCTAAAGACCAACACTTCATTTTTTAATTTTAAATGTTTATTCAATTAATCGCAATAACACAGTCTTATGCTAAACTTTCTGCAACGAAATGGAAGCGTCAGATGTGAGTTTCCAATTTATTCCGCTCCGAACCACGAGAGCTAGCGCTTATGTTGGAACCAACGCGAAGTTGTCTACTAGCAGTCCATATATAATAAGTCAATGCACAAGACTAATTCACGACTGTCTGGTAGATGGCGTAACTCAAGACAGCAATAACAAGACGCTTAGCAATTTTTTTCTTGTATGGTAAAAAGACGAACGTTTTCGAACATGTAACTTCGAAAACGAAAATAGATTTCTTGCGAAGCCAAGCAATGAAAGCTATTTTACTGAATTTTGTATTCTAAAGCTAAAATGTCTACAAAGATAAAACTTAGCGAGGCAGTGTAGCAAAGCAGTATCCTGTTCGCACGCTAAATTCTTAACTTCATATAGATATGGGCCGATGTAAAGTCTCCACTCATTTAGCGCGCGAAATAAATGTCCGGTACATTAAATCGAAGATAAATTTGAACATAAAAAGACGAAACGAACGATTTTTTTGGCGGGAGCCGCAGAAAGCACTTGTCTGATAAATAAAAGAAAGCGCAAAAGAAAATATTCCTTTTCATGCGATGAAAAGAACAAAAAAAAATTGCGTGGCTTGTGGAGGAACGATCAGCAATATGGAAATTGCAGAAAAAATTCCACTGCATATAGCGATTGACCCGTCACGAAAGAACGTGTCGTCTTCTACTTGCTTCCACAGAATTTATTTAAGCTGCTGCAGCAATGATAATTCTTTTATTGTATCCATTGTTTTGGAGCTATGCAAATATAGCGATTTGAGATGTATTTGCGGTCTGTATTTCGAAAATCTGAAATTTTTTTTATATAAACTTTATTTCATCTTAAAGCTATATATACAATATAAAGGCATACTTAATTCAAACATTTTAAAGAATACGGCATAAGCTTTAAAGTGAAATAGTTACGTACAAGACAAGAGGCGAATGTACGATTCATATTAAACAACTAAATAGAAAATTTGTCGATGGGGTTGCGATAAATTTAAGAAATTAAGATATCAATTGTAAAAACACGAAATACAATTATTTTTATTTTTTCAATAGAAAAGATGGTAAGGAAGATAAAATGTAGCTATCAAACTAAGGGTTTTAAAAGGTCACCAATTACCGCGTAGTTTAATGAAAATAGCCAATGATTAACGTTTTTAAGAAAAACAGATTCAATTCGCTCACATCTTAAGAGTTCAGGCAATTTATTAAACAAACGGGGTGCAGTAACTAAATAGAAGCAAGAAAAATGAGATTTATAGATAGTGGGTACATGTACGAGACTTCTGGCGTTAACGCGTAAATTAATGCGATCATAAACCCTTGAAGAATTATACCCGGAATTTTTAAAAAATATTTGTAATACCATGTAAAAGTATAAATGCCTTAAAGGAAGAAATCCTAGGCTTTTAAACAACTCAAAGCTGGGAGTTCGACGGTTAACCCTACTAATAATCCGAACAGCATGCTTTTGTTTGGTAAGCAAAGGCTCAATTTTATTAAAATTTGTACCACCCCAACAAGCTATACCATACTGAAGTTTGGATTTAAGTAGACCGTTATAGACTAGTTTTAAAACAGGCAAACTGCAGTGAAGACTGAGAAGATAAATCTGTCTAACAACACAGTTCAGATACTTCTTTAAAGACAAAGTATGTTCCATCCAACTGAGCTTAAGATCCAAGATAATACCTAAATACTTAAAGCTGTCTACACGGTAAATTTCAAAACAGTCGGAGGTGCAACTTGTGAGCGTATCAAAAGAGGGTAAATTATGATCATGTATACAAGGATTAACTAAACGGAATCTATTGCAATTGGGCGAATGGTATAGAAGTGGCATATCACAGATTCAACCCATTAAGTTAAAGATCATAAACTTAGTTTTATTACTAATTACTAGATTATGAAATTTAAACCATCTCCGCAATAAATCTAGATCATAGTTTACATCTAAGTGTAAGTTAAAATAGCACTTACCATAGTATGACAAAGCAGTATCATCAGCAAAAGCTGTGAGTTTTCCCTTGAAACGTTGGATGAAAAGCGAGTTAACAAAGATTAGAAACAGAATAGGACCCAGAACAGAGCCCTGTGGAACACCTATGTTTATAATAGTCTTAGCACTCAAACAATTGCGAATCCTAACCTTCTGACTACGATTTTGTAAATAAGAAGTAAACCATTCGTAGATAAATCCTCTAAAACCTGCATTATAAAATTTATTTAGCAAAATATTATGATCCACCATGTCAAAAGCTTTAGTGATGTCGATAAAAAGAGCAGCAGGAATATAAGAGTCGTTTAGACTACTGTATATTTCAGAACACAACTTTAATAAGGCATCTTCGGTAGACTTGCCACTACGAAAGCCAAACTGAGCATCACTAAAAAAACAAGTTTTATATAAAAAAGACAGCATACGTGATTTGACACCTTTCTCGAAGACTTTTGAAAATACGGATAGAAGGAATATTGGGCGGTAATTGTTTAAGGACATGGTGTCACCTCTTTCATGCAGGGGTATTACAACAGCTGTTTTCAATGATTTAGGAAAAATACCCTTTTGTATACTAAAATTGAAAATAATACTTAAACCATCTGAAATAAGAAAAGATATATTTTTCAAAATGTTACTAGAAAACCGATCACATGATGTTGAATTGGATGCTTTGAGAGATTGTATGATTGAGTGTACTTCATAAGGTGAAAATAGTACAAAGAAAAAACTTTGTCTTTGCAAAGGGTCATGAGAAAGAACGGTTTCACATCTACAATCGGAGCAATTACTTGTTGGGGTATCACGTTTAGTCTCTGTTACACTGGAAAAATAATTATTAAACGCAGTGGCAACTTCTAAGGGCTCAGAAATAGTCGTATTATTTAAAGAAAGAACGATATCCGCATTAGGTAGGGATTTATTTAAAATTTCGTTGACAACTCGCGCATCTGTCATATGAACATATGATTTTTGTCCCATCTATATGATGTTTAATATTTTAGATAGCATTTATCTTTGGAGTGGAGAAACGAAGTGGAGACTAGGGACGCTAAAATTTAGCGCAAGCAGGATACTAGGCTTAAAAGCGAAAGAAATTTTCGCTCCGAGGGAACGCTTTTTGACTGAGGTTTTTTATTCTCTTCATTTAAATATTTCTGAAGGTTGAATCCTATTTGCACTTTCGCATCCAGCTAATCTTAAGAAATAAGGTGTAAAAAATGGATAAATAAATAAAACTTTCGTTTTCTGAAATGCGAATGTGGCGCTGTCATACCTAATATACCTTCTGCCGACCGCTTAAAGACAAGTTCGAGTTTATATTTATACTCGTTAGTAACAATTGGTGTCCAAGCATTAGCAAAATTGATGTCTCCATGGTAACTGTTACTACTGACGGGGTCGCCAAGTTAAGTTTTCTGTGTCCAAACGTAGAACTCTATATCATTTTTGATTGCATAAACTATTCCGAAGATATATAATACGTGGACTAGCCGTCTCAGAAAGTTATTATAAAAAAAGATGAGATCTTTGTTACCTAATTATAACAGCGACCATTGATTTTCCTACATCTCCCAGATAGGAACGCCTGTTGGCTACACCTTTTCTGTGGTCGCCTAATGGAGTGATGGACGATTTAAATTTATATCAATTATAGTTAATTACCGTACCGTAAAGTAGCAACCTGCAAATGCCAATGACAACGTTCTCGACATGGATTGTCCCTATCCATACCGCTTGCAGTGCTTTAATCACTTGCTTATTAGGAACGCAAATCAATTAATTAAACGCAGCCAGAGGATATAAATCTAATTGCAAATCGTCAGGGATGCGGTAGAAAAAAATTTAAATCATTAGCTGAATCCATTCCAATGTTCTGCTCGCCCCTCCTAAGTCCTTCGCATTATGTGGCCTGGCCGTCTTTCAACTTAATGCACTGCCGACTTAAAGTTCAACAGGGGTATTTTTTTCCCCCCATTTTAGCGCAGCGAAATGAGCATTATTTTTTTGCTTGTTCAATTATAAGATGATTTTCCTCTTCTCGTGGACTTCTTGGGGCTCACACAACAGAGAGAGAGAGAGAGAGAGAGAGCTTCGAATATGGAATGAAAAACATTAATTAATTTACGGCGTAAAGCTCGAAACCAGTAACTCTGCACACCGATGGTTTACGAGGCCTCCTTGTGATTTAACGAGAGTTTGATAGCGTGATAGCTGGCTGTTAATTTGGCTTTTTATTTATTCATTTGGTTCTTGTTAATTGGCTCTTTGCTATAAATACACAGTACACTATACCAATTTTCAAATTTCCCATAAAATACTTAGGATGGCCCATAACTATGAGTAAAGGTCACGCTAAAGCATAAGTTCGGAAGTTTGACCTTGAAATTTAAGTCGGAGAATAAAAATAATTTGACAATTTGTTGTGTTTTTCTCATTTTGACAGTGACATCAGCGTTATTAATATATCAAACATTAATGTCGACTATTTACGTTTTTGGCTGCTACCTTTTCTTTAAATGTACAGTATTATTAAAACGGTGACAACTTCACTCGATTCTAGTACATTTACTGTCAAAATCCATGATTAGTTTATCCGGTACATGATTATAATTTAATTCTAATACTACGTTTCCACCGGAGATTAACTGCGAGCTTTTTAAAAATTTCTGTAAATCCCGCATAAATCTCGGGATTTATCAGGATTTATCATACAAAAGTTAATCTCATGAAAAGGGAGATTAGAAATAAATCTCGGTTATCAACCAGGTTTGCATGTACAGTCCGGTTTGTGAACACACTTTCCACACCTCGAGAGGTCAAAAATAAAAAGCAAACAGAGCTGTATTTGACATTGTGTCATAAAAAAAAACTAATTTATTTCTGAGAGACTTCTCCTAGCCAATGCAACCATCAAAACTTTCATTTTATTTTGTAGAATTAAGCCAATAATATTGTAAGATTTCTGGAACTTATGTTTTATTACGTTAAACTTTTGAATTGGTTAATTATCACAATTCTGGGTTCTTCGATTCGACAGTAGTTGACAACATCTAGCGAAACGTCAAATTATCCTTGTTTTTTTGGTGGAAACACCTCAGGATTTGTTTGTAATCTCTTGCCCTAAATCTCGCGATTAGTGTCCGGTGGAAATGTAGTATAAGCGAATTCCTACTCTAATTGTAATTAAAACTTCTTCCAGAAGATTTCGCCCCAAGACTGCGGTAACCCTTATTGTAAACGAAACGAAAGGAAAATACCAGCTGTTTTTTTTTTCAAACTCATCTCAGTTCGATTCCAACACAGTTAGCGCTAAGCCCACACATTTGTCAAGCCAATGAGACAGCTTAAGTTCTCCATCTCACCGGAATCACTTAAAAACTAAATATCCTTTGATATGGAAGAAGTGAAGATAAATATAGTACAGACCGACAGTAAACTAGATCCCATTGTATTCCCTCAATTTGTACAAAATAATTCGTCCTCTGCAACACCTTACCACGCACTGGTAAGCCTCAGAGCACCCCACGGGCATGCCGAATGTACATGCTTATGAAAAGAACATATAAAACACATCAAACTAATATGTTCGTGTATCTAAATACATTGTCCTCATCTCCTTGTATTCGACTGCATCTTAACTAAAAGATATCAGATCCTTCATAAGCCATAAAATTGAAACAAGACTATATTTGGTAGAGCAGCGCAGTTGCCACAGTGACCATAATTGTCACAGAGATCTAATGGCTGAAGTTGCTGTTGCTGTGGGCTACAGAACACAAAAATTAATTGATTCCCTTAAATTTCGGAATAAAGGAGCAGAGAAATACAGACAGGATGGCTTTAAGAGACGGCCATTATGAATTTCTTGTGTAGCAACACAGGTCTGGTTGGCAAGAGTGGGTTTCACTGCTCGGGGGGCTTTATGTGAATTATTGTAGATACCTCTGGTACCGTTGGATATTGTTGCGCTACGTGGCTTGCCAATTACTTTAGGAGAACTACTGTTACTGTAGTATCCCTTTTTCATAGGGAGCCACCGAAATTATTGAACGAATGGTGATTATTGTTTCCACAAAAGGATGCCATTTTTATTTATTTATTTAATAGTTGCCTTTGTTGGGTCTGGTGAGTTACCCCTGTATTAAAAAGCAATTGCGCACAATAAAGTTAGAAGGCAGTGTCAGATAGCAGGCAAAAATTTGACGTAACTGCTGAGTAACGAGTTGATAACTTTTACACATTCTTTCTGTTTATTAATACGTGGGTTAGAGTACAAAGTTGTTATGTACTCCCTTTAGGAACTGTACGCTAAAAATGCAGACCTCACCACTTCTTCGATAGAGTTCAAAATCAGTCATTTAAACAAATCGGAAACTTTCGAAAGAGCTTTTGGCGGTTCTACTGTTTTAGGCTGAAAACACACCGGATCAAACAAAACGTTTTTGATTCGATAGTCAAAAAACGTTTTTTATTTGAACACACACCACGCGAAACAGAATAGAACAAAACAAAACATTTTGTTTTCTTGTTTCGTTTGGTGTGCGTTGAAATAAAAGAAAATGGAATTTTCGACTTGCTTTTAGTATTGTTCAACATGTGGTCGGACTCAGACGATGAAGTTGTGCTAATTCATTTCAGTTGCTATTTCTGTCCAGAGCTTATCAATAGTAAATTTATTGGCATGTTTCTTATCTTTATAATTATAGACTTCTTGCGTCAATTAAAAAAAATAATTTTTCTCCTTCTACGTCCATATTTGTTGAAATTTGCGTACAGAGTACCTAAACATAAAAGCAAATAAAGATGTAAAGTTCAACGAAAGATGAAAATAAAAACAACCGAATCAAAATTTTGTTTTGCAAAAAACAACAGGTCAGCTAACGGCAACGAAACATGTTTTTCTGTTTTGCTTTGGTTTTTATGTTTCGTTTCATTTGGTGTGTGTTGCGCCATAAGAAAGTAGGCAATTATCGTCAACGATGCTGGTTCGAAACATTTTTGTTGCATTCGGTGTGTGTTCCTTATATACTGTGATATATATTTTCGACAACCACCACCAAACCACTTCAAAACTATTTTTTTTTTTTGTTTCGTTGGCTTTGGTGTGTGTTGTTTCATAAGAAACAATGTTCTCTTGCTTCACGAAACAAAAAAACACGTTTTGCTTTATCCGGTGTGTTTTCAGCCTTAGTTTTTTGACAAACAGAGCTCAGTCGAAATACTTGACATGCCAGAAATACATAGAAGTTTATTCTTGAGGCTGCTTTCGACCGCACTATCAGGAGCAGACACATTTATTCCATTCCTTGTCGTTATAGTTTAGAGCAAGGGTTTACAAGCAGGTGGAGCCCGAAATTTAAAGTTTCAAAAGCATGTCCATTTCTCTAAGGAATGCTTTGTGTGTTCCGTGTCGATAAGAAAAACCTGTGGTTTTAAAACTATTCAGTGGCAGTGTTTTAAAAAAAAACACTTGTGGAGGTCTGTTGCTTTTGCCCACAAAAAAAAGTACCCTGGATTGCTTTTTACAAATTATTTATGACGAAAAGCATTTTATATAAAAATATTGCACATGGAAAAAGTGAGAATAAAGCGTATGGCTGCACAGTCTTCGACAAAGTAACAAAACGCAAACAGTCGATGTGAAGGCTTAATCAAAGATCAGAAAATGCTACTACTCGTTGTTTGGCGCTGCTGTTTGACAGGGGGTTGTGTCTGTACTACGATAGCCGCCACACACTGTGCTACAGCGCCTCCTATCGGATTTTATTAAAGCTACTTCTTAAGCAATGCCAGAACAAATGAAAACTTTTTTAATTGATTATTTGTTGAATCTTATAAGCTATTTACCTGCTAGGCCTTTAATTTATTTATATAGATTGCGCCAATTCGCTCGAAGCGTACAAATCATGAATTTTATGTATGCAACATAAAGTGGAGTGTGCAAATAAAAAAGGAATCTGTTAAAACAATAATTTCTAAACCATCGAATATTAGCCCTCCAACTTTGATGACCAGTTTATATTTTCCATAAAATTGTTTTCATGCTCTCAAATGGAAAATTCTAATACCTATTTATTAAATTCCTTCCGAACGTTGCCAGTGTGGCACGATAGTGCCATTGCCATATTTACATACGTCGGCACTGAATGCATTCATTTTTAATCATTCACCTTTTCGGCCATTTTTCATCGGTCAAACAACTTTCCAGCTTGAATCATTGGGGACGTTCAAGTATCTAGTTTAGTAAGTCTGACAGGTGTCTTACTAGATGCATCTCGATTCTGATTGGCTGAAATCGGTCATATGAGCAGCTGTTTCAGTTGACGTTCGAAATCGTGTCTGAGTACTAAGTTAACAGTTCGCATATGTGGCTGACGCAGAAAAAGTGACGTTCGTGATCTCATCCAGACCAACCTAGTCGACTGGAGATAACTATTTTCTTCAATGTGCCCATTGTTGTCGGTTCAATATGTCACTCCGTGTTCGTTTTTAAATCAAGTGTATCTTTAACAATTAAAATTTGGTGATCTGAAAGCTGTTTCTCTATATATTTTTACTGCTGGCATTCAATGACCAAAAAAGCACCTTTTTAGCACGGAAAAATAAAGTTCAATTGAACTTTGAAAGCAAAAAGTTGAGTGCATTTTAACAATTTTTCAACTTCAGCAGCAAGTTATGGGGGTGGCCGCATATATTTTTATATTGATTTGCATTTACGAAAAGTCAAGTCTTAAGTTCAGGCAATTGCAGAGAGTTGAGGTTTGTTTATCAAAGGTGAGGCAACACGATTGGTAAACATCTACATATCCACTGAATCTGAAAGGAAACTTTTTCTCCACAAACACACTTCGATCGACGAAGAAGGAAATTAAAGTAGTTCGCTTCAAATTTTCGTGTGTACCTACCGCAGAGTGGTGCTTTCATGCAGTTAAGTTTGTGTACAGTTGAGGTTCGAAAGGGTCAGGATTTAATTTAAAATTTAAGTGAATTTGTTTTTAAATGACGGAGAGAGACGGCAACAATAAGTGTTTTTTTTTTTCACACATCGACTTCGAATTTTAGCTGAATAGATAGATCTCTTCTAAAAGAGTGCTGTCCAGGTTAGTAGATAAGCGCTTTAATAATTTGCGTGCGATAAAAATGCTTTCAGCACTCTCGAAACATCACTTCTTCTGAACATATTTTTTTGGTAGGCCATTGTTTGCATTTTCTGTTCGCGCGTTTTTGAGCTCATTCAATTTGCACAATAAATGCATTTAAGAATTGGGCTTGAATAAATTCCCTCGGATGTTTCTTCAACCAGCCACTCATAAATGATTCATTCAAGAAATTGACAAGTGTCATAAATCAATGATTATTTCAGCGTAAGTTAATGTGTAATCCAGAAAGTAGTTGCTTTCACTAATGTCGTGTAGCTATCTCTAAACAAAATACACACAAAATACACACAAAAATATTAGTGAGTCTGACAGCTGCCTAACTTCATGCGTATCAGTTTTAGTGGCCTAGAGTGGTCACGTGGACAGTGTTTTTGTGTTTTAAGTTGACGTTTATGGATGGGTAGCTGACAAATCTAGCCAAGAACTTCATGATTGAGTAGTAAGTTGACATTTCGACGTAGGAACGTTAGCGACCAATCTACTTTTGCGCTCAGGGAACATTATAGTCCAAACCATAAGTATTAAATCTTATGTTTAGTTTATGGTCCACACCAATTTGGATGACTTAAGATAGCTAAATTTTCGAAATATCTATATGGCTGTATGTATTAACAACGGCTCAAGCCCGTATGACACTACATTTGTTTTGCATTTTTTCTGCCTTAAAAATGAAACTAGAGCAGTACGAAAAATTCGAACACCAACTTTATTAATGTAGACAGACACGTCAAAAAATGCATTAGAAATGTATTCAAATCAAATTTTTTAGCTGCTGGGAGCTTTTTTTTTGACATTTCAAGATTATTTGAAAATAAATTCAATTGGAAATTTGTAATACACTTTTATACCATGTTCCCACCAACGTGATTTAGCCAAAGTGATTTATAAATCACGAAAGGCGTCTCCAGCGAACTTTTCATGATATAGTGTGACATTTTTGTCAACTTTGGCATTAGGTGTCCAACTTTCAATATTGTGAGACAGTTCTTTTTATTGTTGTTTCTGTTTTCTTGCCATACCTGGTTAAGAATAAAACAATTTTTGATTGTATGGAATTAATAAAACTATCAAAAACTCACCGAAACACGAACAAAATTAGTTTTTTGTTTGCTGAATAAAGTGCTGAAGTTAATAACAGGTATGTTTGATTTTATTTTGTGTGTATTTGCTTTGACAGATACGTAATTAAAATTTAAACACGTGTATCACGTAAATGTATGATAAATCACGTAATTTATGAGATGATTTAGCTAAATCAAGTTGATTTGGTGGGAACATGGTATTAGATTACTTTAAAAGCGAAAATGCTACGCATACCAATAGATTTATCAAAATACAAAAAAGTCCACCATCAACAATGAAGCATTCTTTTAAAATGTCCAAAGGAAAATCCGAGGTACCTAACCTACACGGTTTCCAAAATTAAAGGGCGTTAATATTCTCTGCTTCAAGAGTTGTTCATTGACAGACTGGAACACCATTAATTTTGATCGTACGCCCATATCCTTTGAGTCCATTTGATAAAAATATGAAAAATTGCGTGCCACCTTATAGGTCATTGAGTTTACAACAAGCGAAATGTCTGTCGACAAATAAGTATCAAAAGATGTAACCTTTTGCGTTCATAATTCAAGTGATGTCGAACAACGAAAAGCAAATTCAGGCCCTTGACAGTCCTGCAACACACAATTACCCAAGGATTCTCCTGCTCCACTCAGTCACGGTCCAAAAGGTAAAGATAGCCGAATTGGACCAATTATCCCTATTTTTCAATTTCCATTTCAATTCAAGTACCATCTTCAGAAACACAACAGCCAGCTATAAAATTGTATTTCCATAAAACGAATCATTTGACACAAACATGCAAAAAAAAATATAAAGGATTCCTGCCCCACCTCCATTTTAGAATGTTTGGCTGCGGAGCTACCCTCCCCAAGGACTTAATATGCAAATCTTGCGGAAAAGCCCTACTGCGGAACATACTTCGGATAACAATAACATGAATGTAAGTACACACTCGACGACATGTACACAAGATACATTACAAAGTTTTCGCTATACATACACTAGCGATTGCATGCGCCACTGTGGTCGTACCATTTGTCAACGGCTTCCAAACACGTAGAGGGTATCGCCTTTTTTTTTTAGTCCAACACCGCCACCAGAGCACAAGTATTGTGAAATAACCTGTTAAATGAAAAACAAACATTAAACGTGTGCTTTCCACAGCAACGACTAATGACAGCTGCGGCTTTTAATTTAAATGGAATGCTATAAAATCTTGAACAGAGTGAAGGTACTTGCTCCTGATTTTAATTAGTCTACCTTTTCGATCCCTAACGCAGCAAAAAAAGAAAGGAAACAAAATCGTTACATGTTGGGGAAAAACAATTACTTTGGTAGACCTTCGTTTCGCCTCCCCCAGCTGGGGTTATGCGGCAGGAATGTTATGGCACGTGATCTCCTCATTATGGTTGCCATTTGACGTATAGTATCGCAGTTTAGATAACTCAAAAGATACACCCTACTCGGTGTGTGTTTGCTTTTAGTTCTGGCTCAGACAAAGTTTTACCCAGATTAATTTTGGGTGCGGACCATCAGAAAAACAGCATCACATGTTTTAGTACTTTTTAAGACGACTATCGTAGTCATTTCAAATGTAGACCGCAGTATTTTCGTAAGTACTTGTCTGCACTGCAAAAATTATTTCCCTCGACAATTATTGTTTACATGAGGGTTATGGATTTAATTTTTTGATTCTTAAAAAAATGTTTTCTATTTTTTCACTCTGTTAACATTTTAAAAATAACAATTAAATTATCATTTTTTTGAATTCAATATTAAATCCGTCAAGGAGTTGCTAATTTCGCTGACAATTTTCCTCAAGCAGAATAAAAAAAAGTGCACGACTGGTTTCGAACGTAACTTTCTCGTTCATCAACATTTTTGGTGCAATTGAATTGGGAGTTGCCTTACTGTATAAATTTCAAGTTGTTCGATTTATTTTTAGGGTGCATAGGTATTCAATATTAACTAAAATTAAGTTTTGCGTAGCTTTTATTTTACTTTCATTGCAAGTTGGCGCCATTGTAATTTTTTCAAAAATATACCGTATAAATGTGAACTCAGATCGAGATTTCATTTTTGAGAAATATTTATAACACTTCAATATTCGAATTTTTTTGGGAAAACTAAGTACGTAATCTTATTAAGAATACTTATGTTATGCTTAATATGTATTTTGATCAAAATCGTTACAGCGGTTTTTGTAAAATTTGGCAGACAAAACAGTACCAAATGTTGCCATGTTTAATTTAAAAAATACTATTGCTTAACTATTCAGCTGAAAACCGAGTACAAGTTATTGTTTGAGATGTAAGCATTACTTGGTTTTAAAGTTTTATCGAAATCGAAAATGGGGTTTTCGAGATATGAGCAGTTTTCAAGATTAGCGTTTTCGGTGATTCAAATTGAAAATTAAGGACGCAATAATTTTGATAACATCAATTTTACTCTAAGTTTGCATTTTGGTCAAAATCGTTATTGCCGTTTTCAGGTAAACTACAATTTTTCAAAAATTACTTTTTTCAAAAATCCATTTTACGATAATATAGAGAAAAACTGAGCTTGCCATTAAGTTGGAAATGATCATAATTACCTTAGAAATTAATTTGTGTTACAATCGTATGGACCGTTTTCGAGACATGTCCAAATTTCAAAAGTACCGTTATTCGGTTTTTTAGCTGAAAACTGAGTATGCAGCTATGTTAGCCTCACCTACTGAAGGTTAAATATCAATTTTGGTTGAAATCGTTAGAGCCGTTTTTTTTGGTATGCAAATTTTGTATGGTTACCATTAATATTGAGGTTACCATGCAAAAAAAAACGGCTCCGAACTGTAAGCCCCCAACTCCAAAACCGAAGTTTGAACGAAATCCGGGCAGCCACGGGACATGCAGACAGACAGACGGACAGACGGACAGAATTTTGCGACCCACTTTTTTGAGTTCGCCTATTATCGTAATGTCAGAATTGATTAACATCTAGAGTTCGAAATTTTGTACGAATACAATATCTTTCTCTTACTACGTAATGGAGAAAGTTAAAAATAAATAGTTGGACCATACAGATCCATAGGGACGCAGCTTCTCACAACCATTCATTTTGAGTAAGATTTTCATTTTTGGAACGATTGGGAGCGATCCACAACTTTGTGCCGAGGCCAAACGGCTAATTGAGAAGCTCTTTCATGACAGTTATACTCTCGGTCAGACGTTCACGAGAGGTGGCGCAGTGGAAAAAACCTTAAGATGGTTTTTTTTTTCGGGAATCGTATCTACCACTAAGCCACTGGAGCCACAAAATAATCCCCTAGCACTGTTTCAAAAAATATCCTGACACAAATGAGGTTGAATTTGCGTATTGTGTACTATAAGACGTCTTTAGCAATACTTTTGAGAAATCTTAAAGTAAGAATTTTACGAACAAATTAACGAAACTCGTTGAACTTAATTTGTGCTTCTTTTCAAATTTTTCAATTTTAAACAAAGAAATCCACAGAATACAGAAGTAAGTGCGATTTAATTGAGCTCACATTTTTTTAACAAAAATCCGTAAGAAACTTCCCGCCAATTGTTCTACTGAGGGGGTCTTCTTTTGTACTGAATTTGTCAAAATTCGTCTATCACTCATAGTGACAGATAGATAGTTCTTGCTTTTTTTTGCAGTGACATCCGTCATTTGCTTTAAAATTGTGTATTCTATCGAAAAATAGCACTCTTTTAATATGACAGTTATTAAACTATGTGGGATACTCATAACGCACAACTGAAACGGTGCAAAAAAGTCCGAAACACAATTACCAAGTTCGAAAATGTTTATAGTGATTGCGATGTTTTTAGGTCTTTGCATAATCATGATACTCGATTAGCTAAAAATTAAACTCCCACGAGTTTCTCATTCTTACAGGCTAAAGAAGACCCCAAATAATGCTCAATTTGGTGTGCGTTGTGGACCTTCGAAATCGACGAAGACGTCACTATGACAGTGATTTCTGAACACCGAAGACAAAGGGCACATTCAAGAATCTAGTTATCTTAAGTCGACTAAGTTGGTCGGGAACGTCACTTTTTCTACGTCAGCCACATATGCGAACTGTCAACTTAGTACTCAGACACGATTTTCTTGACTAGATTCGTCGGCTTTCCCTCCATAAACATCAACTGAAACAGCTGCTCATATGACCGATTTCAGCCAATCAAAACCGAATGTCCACAAAGATGTGAGTGACACGTGGTTTCAATTGGACGTGTGTGTGCAGAATGACACAGTCAAACTTGACTAAATTGCCATTTTTTGGACAAGCGATTTATTTTATTACTTGAAAGCTTGAAAACCCCCATAACGTGCTTCAGAGCGATCACAATATGTGTTGTGCACGGAGTTTTATTAATTGTTAACGTAGACAAACGGCGCCGAACCAAAAGCGGAAGTACTCTTTAACGATAAACATTTTTTTTTTAGTTTTTTTCTAGTTTTTTGCAAAACAATTTGCTTCTTGCTATCTTGTTGGGTGACAATTGAATGAATTGAGTTCTATTGTTAAAACTTAAAAGTGCCAACAAGGCACGCAAGGAAAATTAAAAGCGCCCATCTAAAACAGATAGTAGGTAGGTACTTGATTTACAAAATTTGTACTAAAAGCTACTTGAGGTGAAGCTTACATTTGCAATTGTTTTGATAGCATGACTTGAGGAGCACGTTCAGTTAAATAATAATGTATTCCTTAAGTCCAATTCCAATAGTCCAATTTTCTTGCAATCAACGACAAAATACGTTAACTCTTACATTTACCACATTCGCATTGCAACCTTGAAAAATTCAAATCATGGTAACATTTTTTTTCTCAGTGTATACAAAATATCAAATAGCCCCTATGATGGATGAAATTCATTCTGTCTCTTCTCCGCGGAGTAGGTATGTCTCAAGATAATCGTGTGCCATCGTTTATGATTAATAGTCTGTCAATCATTGAATACACTTCATTTTTTTGTATTTGTTCTGCTTTTAAAATAAAAGAAGAGCATTACGAAAAATTAGAACAAAGATTCCCGATAGGAGTGAGTGCGTACACACCAACTTTATTAATGTAGACACATAAAAAAAATATATTAAAAATGTATCCAAATTACATTTTTCAGCTGCTGGCAGCTTTTTTTGACATTTCAAGATTATTTGATAACAAATTAATTTGAAAATTTGTGGTTGCTTTGCAAACAATTGCAACCCCATTCGTAATACAATCGCAGTCTCTTTTACACACTGCTGACTTTTCAACATGATAAAAATTAGGAACAAATGGAGTGTCATACGGGCTTAAGTAAGGGTTTCGCCAGTTTGTCATAGGAATTGAATGTACATGTAACATCTATTAATCATCAGAAGATTTTTTTTAATGCGAGCAGAATGCTAGTACATTTTTCTCAGTAAAGCAAAGTAAATTAGAATCGATAAAATGCATTTTAAATTACTTGACATTTCTGACGCACTAGGTTAGGTATGAGTATTTATCCCAAGTAGTACCTACTGGCTTTGGAGCAGTTAATTTAAGATCGCCAGGGGAAAAGAATAGTTTACGTTTACCATTATGACATATTAAAACTGCTTTCAGCGTCATTTACTTTCATCGATCAGGTACTAGGAGAACGTTGGAATAAAATCAAAAGTCAATGACATACACATCAAGTATTTCATCACAAATGCTTGCATATTTGCAGGCTGATCCGTAGCAAGTCGCTCGGAATTGTTTTATTGAGCAAAGCTCAAGATTCGAGCTTTTAGTTTTTGCAAGCTATTTCGATATGAGAATATGTTGTAAGTAATTAGGTGGTCACATTTGCGACTTTTAAGTATCGAGCTTAGTAAGTCTGACAGCTGTCAGACTAAGTCTACTTTACATTGCTTTGCTGAGATAAATGTTCAATAAAACACATTTTATGTCAAAAGTAGATACGTATTTAAAATGCAAGATTTATCTTAATCTCCGTGTCCTTCTTGTTACAAACAGACTACTTTCTAACCAATTCCCGACCACCGGGAAATGTCACTTCCCGAGATGCTGCGTTTTAGAATATTTCCAACTATATTTCCAAATTTGTAGAGCCATAAAACATGCTTATTGTTTTTGGGTTATGTTGGTAAGTCAAATTTGAAAACATTATTTTGCAAAAGACGTTCATGGCAACTGAGCGCTTTGATAGGAAAATGCAGTCCTTTAAGAAGCATGTAATAGTTTTCCACATTATTGAAAAGCTCAGAAATTGACAATTCCCTTATAATTGAGGTAGGATTAGAGCTTTTAGTTTTTGCAAGCTAATTCGATTTGAAAATATGTTATAAATAATTAGGCGGTCACATTGGTTGACGTATATTTGTGACGTTTAAGTATCGAGCTTAGTAAGTCTGACAGCTGTCTGACTTGATGTGTCTCAGTCTTGATTGCTTTAAATCGGTCACATTAAATGCTTTTTCAGTTGACATTTATGGAGGGGTAGCCTACGAATCTAGTCAATTAATTCCTGACTGAGTACTAACTTGACAGTTTGCATGTGCGGCTGACGTAGGAAAAGTGACGTTCCCGACCAATCGAGTTTTAGCGCTCAGGTTACATCTTGTCCAGACCAATCTGGTCGACTTAAGACAACTAGATTTTTTCATGGCATTTTGACTGAAAACATACGGTCTGTTTAGTGACTTATGGCCTTACTAATAATCATTTTTAACCTCCACACTAAATATTTTGTTGGTCACAATATGCAATTTTGTATGGATAATCTCGCCATTGTGTGCTTGAAAAATTTAGCCTGGACGCTGAAACTGATTGTTAGTGACGCAGAAAAAACAGATACGGGTTTTTTGTTCATAAGAAGAAATTCTGACTGAAACTGTTCTACTTTTTGTTTGTTTCACGAAACTTTGCGCAGATTTTCCGCACCTATTTCTGAAATGGAGAAGTCTTGATAAGAATGTCAAAATCAGCAGTTTTTTTCCTGTAAATTAAGTTTGCTATTGAAAGCTGAGTTTATTTGGCCTCAATGTAGTTTTCATTTGCATAGAATACTTTGAAAATGGATTCGTTCAATTCTGCGCTCTGTTTCCAGGAATGCAAATCTTATTTCTGTTATTTTTTTCCTTTGAATTACATTGGAAAGTTGGGTCTAATTATATTAAAACATCTGCTGTGCTTTTCTACGCTGAAAGTGTTCCCTAGCTTGTGCTGTTCTGTTCCTGGTCTGACCCATATTTCCCCCCTAAACTTTTGAATATGCTATTCGATAAATTATTAACTCTAGCCCAACAGCCAGCTTCAGCCTTTTCAAAAATTCTCTGTATTCTGTTATTAAATGTCCATCGCGATGGAGTAACGGTTAACATACATCACCTAAAATGCCAGAGGGAATAAAAATTCCAAAAGAATACTTTACAAACTCAAACAATTTTAATTTTAAATTTCACATTACAAGTATAAGTATTTCAATATTCCTCAAATCGACTCAATATCTATAACATTCGAAGGAAACACACAACCATCCCATCCTCATCGACAAAGTAAAACTATTTTCTTTGAAGACTGAGCTCATTTGAATAATTCATTCTCGCATACATGTACCCCCACCCACAATATGCAATATCCGCACAGCATCTTGTTTTGTCAGTGCACAGTGTACATATATGCACATGAGTTTAGATTAAATTAAGCAAACCGGATATTGAAGTATCCGCAAGCAAATGAAAAATAACAGGAAGCAAATAAAAAATAACTATGACTTGCATAAAATATTCATACTTTCTCTATCTACTCGATAAATTCCCTGCTCGTACTCGCTTGTAGGTATGGGAATTCCTGACAGGCATGGTGCTGGCGAATAAACACCTGGAATGTTTTATCTATCCATGTGGATGCAATAATAAAGTGTCCCCGTTGGTTGAGTGTCGAAGTGTAGTTAGTGAACGCATATGCTGAATCTTCTGTTTTCCTTATGTGACTTCTAAGGGTCCGTGTATTGGTTTTGTATGAAAGTTAATTTTTACAAGAAACTGTTCTGTTTGTGTTAATAATTCCAAATGCGATACTGCATCGTATCCAAGTGAATTTATACCAATCTTGTTTTTTTGTGTAGGTACCAGGTAAGACTTTTCGTACAGTGATTGGTTTCGGTCTGAATAAATATGGAAATAGGAGACGCAACAGATCCGTAAAGGACATTGGCCAGACTTCTAACAACAACTGGTTTTGTTTAAATAAATAAATAAATAGATGGCGCAACAGGTAGGGACCCTTAGGCCTAGCTTCTCACAACCATTCGTTTGTGTGAGTTTTTCATTTTTGGGACGAATGAAAGGGATCTAGAATTGTATGCTGGGTCCAAACGGCTAGTTGACAAGCTCCTTCATGACAGTTATACTCTTGGATGTTTGTCAGACGTTCGCAAGAGGTAGCGGAAAAAAACCATAAGTTGGAATTTGTTTTTTTTTTCGGGATTCGAACCTGGGACCCCTCGCTTCGTAGGCCAACACTAACTAACCACTAAGCCACTGCGTCTACAACTAGTTTTGTTTGGTTTTACATTTTTAGGTCGAGTTTAGGGATCCGCAATTTTATTCCAGTTCCGCACTGCTGAATTGAGAATACTTTCCAGGACAGTTATGCTCTCGGATGTTTGTCAGACTTTCGCAAGGAGTGGACCAGTTGAAAAAGAAATGAAATTTGTGTTATTTTTTGCGTTTCGAACCCACTTTAGTAGTCGAACTATTTTTGCGGCTAAATTTCCTATTTAAAATTGGACTTCAACACAAATTCGAGCTGCTTCCCGTCCCGCTATTTGGGTGCACCTACTTTACCGAATCACGAAACCACGTAGTTCTTGGGACCTCTTTTTGACACCCCGAACCCGATGCACTATTTGTCATTGCGTCTCCTTCTGCCATCTTGATCATTTTGACATCTTGTTAGGAACCGCGCTATCGTAGGCACTTCTCGGAACAATGTTTGTCGGTCGTAGCTTTCTGACAAACCTAGAACATTTAGAATGACACCGCAATTGTTTAAGCAGTCTTAAGGCTATAGGTGGTTTATTGAACACCCCTTATCTGAAGTTGTTGTTTCCATGGAAATGTCTCAGATCCGGTGAGTTATACCTATAAAGTGCATCACAACCCCTAGGAGTCGATTTTGGATTACGAACAATTGTGGACGGTGTTGTCATATCGGGGGAATTTTTATCTTTATTTTATTTTATTGCTCTCATTTTATATATATAAAGCATATTTACAGCCGTATTTATTAGATTCCCTTACGACGCCTCTATGATACTGTTTAGTTAAACATCGCGTAAAAATGTACGCAGCCTCTATGTGGCTTTGCTGAAATTGTTATTTATAAAAAAAATGTCCAGTGACTGTTTACTACGCAAGGTTGGTGTCTAAATAAGTACGAAACTATTACAAAAAAAAACCGATATCTCTTACTTTTACCCCTCGCAATGATATCAGCTGTTTCTGGGAAATAAAACTGACATCTCTCTTGTGAGATTTATTTTGTTTGTAAACAAAAATGAAGCAGCAAAACATAAAAAGAAAACGGTTGGTTGGTTCTTGGAATTGAACTTTCATTTATTAAGTCATTCATATCAATGTCGTTAACAAAATTCACGAAGCTGAATAGCATTTTTAATTCAATTTGTAGTTTCTTTTTCAATTTTCAATTCTACCCCAAAAAAAATGTAAACAAAATGACATTTCAAAAACGGAAAAGAAATATGCAAGCTTTACGCAACCTTTAAACGCAAATTTTTGCGTTTAAAGTTACGCAGGCTTTTCGCAAAGTGCTTTTTGTTTATAAATCACGTTTTCCTGCGTAAGGACATTTTGGAGGTGCGTAAAGATAAGCAGACTCTACGGTGAATTTATAAATAAGGCTGTTATTGTTTAAGGAGAAAAAAAACTGTAATAAAGAATGTTTGTATAAAACAGTTTTGCTCAAGCTGTGTAAACCACCAGATAAAAGAAGGCCTTTTAGTCGAAGAATTGTAGGGGATCTCGACTTACTTCCTTAATCGATCTGATGAAGCAACCGATGAAATAACTTTCTAGGAGCGGCAGAAACAAATACCAGATGCGACCAACTTGCACACCTTATTTTTCGGTTTACACTTTTCAAAAGCAACAACAAAAAAGAAAATATATACAGCGAAGACGGCGACAGAAATGCAAATTTTACATCATAATACTGGAGCAAGGGACACGAAACGATTGTAGTTACTTAAAATTTATTCGACGTCCTGCTGCGTAAACTGGAAATTTGTTTAATTCTGAAAGGAAGTGTAAGCCATATTTCCAGCTAAAGTATTATAAAGGATTTACGAGTACTTTCAAAGTTAGTGCGGTAGTTTTAATAGCAAAGGATGTTTGGAGGGCTTATATCACACAGTTTTCCTAGAAAGTTCTATTACATTAGTTAAGCAATTATTCAGAAAACATTTATGTAATTAAAGCCAGAGGCGTTCGAATAATCAGAATCAGGTTTGATATTTCAAAAGACATGCGGGGAGAATGGCGTCTCCCATGTTCGTATATAAACTACTCGGAATATTTTCTTTCTAAAACAAGAACTCTGAATATTCGTGTATTTGTCGCCGTAATAATTTTCTGAATCACTAATCGTTTTAATATGCGGAAGGCTCTGCTCTACCTCTTCAATGGCAAAGCCGATTGTGCTTTTAATAAAAGAGATTTCAAGGATACCACACCCTGCGATGTATGAGCTAAGCAACCCAACGGAGTTAAAGACAAAGCTATCGCTGATGCCAGAGCGCTTGGTGTTGATGACTGGAAGCAGCTTGCCCGGGATCGTAGAGGTTAGACGGCTGTAGTGATTCAGCCAGTTGACAGATCGGGAGCTCATTAAGCAAGTAAGTTATTAACCGATAATTAGAAAAAAAAACAAAAAAACAGTACCATGGGAATTTCAAGTTGCTGGTGTTGTACAGGCAATGGGGTCTCGCATTTTTAAATTAAATAGACTGATTGATTGAGATTGATTGATGATAGAGTGATTATCTTGTGGCGGTAATAGACGCAAAGTGCAACCCATTTCGGCAGTAGTACTACAAACCTCACACCCTACCCACCACCCATCCTTCGTCAGTTGTATTTCACCGCATGTACACACGCTACCTGTTCTAGGCAGATCAGAATTGTTTTGCTTTGAAGAAAACTATTGAGCTACACATCAGTATGCAGCACTAAATCCACAATCGAATTGGGTAAAAACCGAGTTTTTTCAACACTTACACTATCTTCTCTGTACCTACCCATCTACCTATTGTATTTGTATATCCTTACACCTGTCCCTTCTCACTTTGGAAACTGTTTTTACTATTTTACATCCGCTCTTTCTGCAACACAGCAACAGTCCATCAATTGTTCTCGTTGAAGAATTCGCATGTAGCAAACCGGTGCAATATGCAGTACAGTAATCCTATAAGCTATAAATATCCTTTCAAGAAATTTTTATTTCCTTGTGTGTGGAAGACATTTGTATACCTGTTAAAAAATTCCCTTGAACTCCCGAGTTGAAATGAATTTAGCTATCTTCAGGACGTGAATCAAAGCGGACAACTGCTCATACAATGGTGATTGAAACTGGAAAACCAAACAGTACTTCTGTTGGAATATTTTTGGAAAGTCTGCCGAGCTTGTCAAAGGTGTGGATGCAGTTTTTGGATGACCTAGAAACATCGAGAATAAAACGAATGGAGAGAATTACAAAAAAATCTGAAAATGTGAATGAATTTATTCAACGGTTTCCCGTCACCGAACGAAATCAATATTATGAAGATTGACGTCTGCTGATGTGGTAAAAGAATGAAAAAGGGACCGGGACATCCATTGTAAATATTCCCAACGTTTTAGAGCTGTCATTAGTGTGTATTTTTTATTGAAGATATATGAATATTATATATTTTACCATTTGCACAGTTTGGCGTTTTATTTCAAAATAATCCTTAAGTGCGACTCGGTTACGGGGCTTAAATCGATCCCAATCTTAAAAACAGAAGAGCAGTAAGTAACGAGTAAAGATAAGTGCCCCTCTTGGTTCGAAAAGATCAGGGAATTTCTTCCTGCGTGAGCTGAGCAATTTGTCTGTAATGCTAACAGTTGATAAGGCAACATATTTCCCAATTGTTGTACAGCCAGTAAGTATACCGCGCATTTAATTGTGTGGAGCATAAATAAATCCAAATATTTCAATTATAAACTGACCAGAAATCTTATGTCACAATGCGCCGTACTAATAACAAATCTTAATCTCGACTTTTAATTGCCGGAAGCTCACAATTTCGAAATTTGTAAGGAAAATACAGCCACTGTGAATTAATAAAATTTAGAGTCGAAGCTAAAAATGTTTTTCGGTAAGGCCCAATATCGCTCTAGCCTTCAGCTGTAATTTAGGTCAGTTTTAATTAGAGTTTTAAATCATCCCAATGGAGCAAAACTTTAACAACAAAACCCTCATAAACATCGTAAATAAAAAGCGAAAACTATACAGGGCTGAGTGCACTTTCTCGAGGAAAACCAACAAAATTACAAAATTACAAGATTTGAACATATATTACTTCCATTCCACACTGCATCAGATATATTATATAATAGAAAATATTAACCGAGCACACACAATACGATTCCATAAACTAAGTATTAAATAGACGGTCAGCTCCCGCGCACTTACCCGATTCCCCCCGCAAATTTTGAAAATAAAATTCTCTCTTAAATTTCCTATCTGTGAATACGTGTGAAGCAGCAATTCAATTCACCACACCATACCCACCGTTTTCTTAACACGTCCCGATAACGGGCAATTATTTGAATTATTTGAATTTATTTCAATGTTACCACAGAATGAACTGTCAGGCAACTGTCAGGTTCCTATGTGCGAGAGTATGCGTGCGGCTAATCTACTTTAACATGGCACACATACTTTGCCACATAGAAATACGGAAAACAGCTTGTAGGCAAATTCTCTTAAGTTGTAAGAGCTGACGGTCTATTTAATACTTAGTTTATGGCAGTGACTGCGTCCCCAGCACTCACAGATCTCGTTTCTTGTCAATTCGCCCAAAAATGGTCACGTACACCACCTCACAAAAAGCAAAAGAGAAGGACATCTGCATATACCCTCCTTTCATATGCAGTGAATATCAAAATACAGTAAGGTATAATAACTATGGTATACTCCAACCAGCGTTACCACTTGTACTACATATGTAGTACTGTGCTACATATTTGCTGGATTTTTTAACGTCGTACTACATACTACATCGTTACCCTAATGTACTACATTTCTTAAGATCCGTTAACCATTTTACTTTTTTACGAACACAGTTCGAATTTTGCCCCTTTTGCTTTTATGACTAAATAAATAGATTTAAAAACTTGGCATCACTCTAAAGTAAGTGCAAATCTTCAGCGCGCACACAAAGATATCGCAAGGAATGGAAAAACCAATTTTCGTGGGTCGAATGTAGGTCTGGCAACGCCTTTTGTCGCGCTTGTCAGAAGTCATTTGTTTGCAATATGACTTTGCTTGTCAGACATGAACTCTTACCCATATACATTTCCAATTATAATAGTGCAAAACGACTCCAAGTGTGTCCGACTGTTTTAGAAACATAACATATTTTGTTTGTTATACTACTTAATTTAAATTTCAATAGAAAAAAAAACAGGTACTAAATTTTTTTTGAATATGCTACATTTTGGTTGCTAACGTACTACATTTGCTAAAGATTTTAGTGGCAACGCTGACTCCAACATATATTTCTGTGAAATAAATTGTCAGATTTCAAACATTTCAATTCACTGCACCGTATTAATAACAAATTTTATGTGGTATTCGATTCGAAGGCTTCACATATTCCAATCGTACGAATACGAAGAAAAGAAAGAGCAAGTGATGTTTTTATGTTCGATTAGACACACGAAAACTGGAATCTGAGAGCGAATCTGAAGAAAGCCCAATCGAATACCACATTAGTTTCGACATTGAATTTACGGAAGCTCACAATTGCGACATTTTTACGGAAAATTTAGCCACTGTGAACTACTAAAATTTAAAAGTCGATACTAAAAATGTTTATTGGTATAAGGCCCATTTTTTTCTGAAACTTGGCGTGTGACTTATTCCAAAAAAAAAGTGTTTCTGTGCGCCAAACTTAAAGAGCATTTGCAACATATTGATACCGACGTATTCGTCGTGTCGTTGACAGCGTTACCACTTCAAAAAAATAAAGCGAAGTAGATCTGACCCAAAAAGTGAAGTAGATTCAAAGTAATAGTTTAAACGATGTATTTAATTCCATATTAGTTGTATATATACAACATGTCCAAAAAAACGTTTCAAAATCTACAAAATATTTTTTTTGTATTAAAATTCAGTCTTAATTTTTTCCATGTTTTTTAGAAAAAAATATTATGAATGGTGCACAGCGATATGTTTATTAAATGATCATTTTGCGCACCAATTTTTATACCCTACACAGGAAGGTATATTCACTTTGTCATTACATTTGTAACACCAAAAAGGAGCCACCAGAGACCTTATAAAGTATATATATTCTGAATCAGGATCACATTTTGAATCGATTTAGCCATGTCTTTCTGTCTGTCTGAAAGCACGGTAGCGCCCAAAGGAATTGACATAGGCGAATGAAATTTGGTGAAAGGACTTCTTTTTATCGTCGTTAGGTTGGTACTAAAAATGGGCTACATCGGTCAAGTAGTTCTAGTACCTCCCATACAAAATCAATATTAGGCCCATGTGTCTCTCTGTCTGTTGTTCAATGTAATTACGTACTACCTCACATGCCTAAAACTTTGCATGACTTGTATGCAGTGGAGGGTATCAAAGCATCGGCCAAGCCGATGATAACACTTTTACTTGTATTTGGCTAAACTTTTCGGAACAGACAGGAACCAAAACCAAACAAGAAGTATCACCTCTTTGACGAAAAATTATAAGGAAACTAATAATAAAAAATAAAAATTTTGTGTTTAAAGTGAAGTTTGAAGCAGTCTATTCTTTTGTGAATCTGGGCTTAAATCAAAGAGTGTCATTTTTTAAATAATTTTTGTTTTGGAAGCAGATTTACGGTTTTCTTATCAAAATTGAAGCGGCTTAAATAATGGATTTTAAAGTGAAGTATAAAGAATTTAACGATAGTGTGAAGTAGGGAGCAGATTTAATTTTTTTTTCCAAAATTGAAGTAAAGTGGCATCGCTGGTCAATGACCGCTTTCGCACATCATTCTCTTTGAAGTAACACCACATCTACAGTGCACGATAAGAGTGCGTACTTAAGAGAATATTGCATCCGTTTAGGAAGTGGTCAAATTAATCGATTCGACGCCATTATCAATAGCTTGGTCTTTGTCCATCCATTTACGCAAATATCTTGCAACGATTGGAGCTGGACGACCATCGCTTGCGTCGTAATTTCGGTGAATGTACCCAGAATCAATAAGCATTGGATCCGCTGTTTTATCGAAAAATTGTCTCAGCGATGAGGCTCATTTTTGACTCAATGGACATGTCAACAAGTAAACCTGTCGCATTAACGCGAAAATAATCAATATATACGCAATTTTGTGTGATTGTGAAATGACTGTGAAACTTTTTTTTTTTTTTTTTTTCAAAAGTCGGGCTAAGATAATTAGCGATAATCAACGATATTTGTATAGATATAAATTGGCCTCCGTGATATTGTGGCTTAAGTCATATTGATTATTTTGTCGCCCACAAGTCCTTCAAGTGCTTGAATAGGTCGTCGAAAACGTTGTCTCTGCGATGACATTAATCAAAACTAATTCAAGAATTTATGCTCTTCATCGATTATAAACTTGAGCAAATCAATGTAAGTAAATTACAAGAAAGTTTCTTCCAAAAGCCTGAGGGAAAAAGAGTGTTCAATTTTTATTCACACCACCCCATTGCGCATTTAGTTCTTTATGAAGCAGAAAGTTAACTAATAGCTTCACCCCCACGATACTGCTGTTGTGAGGGCTCACAACTCACAAGCTCTTGCGAGCAACGGCATGGAAAAAAGGGTATTTTAAGATAATCGCGCGCCGTGGGCAAGTAAGTCCGAAAAGTCTGGCATCACTTTTCGGACTGAGGTAAATTCATGAAAAATACATTTGTTGGCCATGCTGTTGTTAGAAAAAGCCCACAATATACAGGTATAACATAAATAAATTATACTACATAAATAAAAATTAATAAAAAAAATACTTCTTCTTTTTTTATTGAATTCGAATGGTTTTTCTCGAGGTTTTTCTTCAGATTCAGTATTTGAAATGCCCTCTTTTTACTGACAGATATAAAAATACCCTCTCTCGCCCTTTTAGCTTATTTTGAAATGCAAAAAGCCCACGAAATGGATTTTAACCCACGATCTTGGATCACTGCTTGCGAGGCTTATTTTTTGTAAGCTTTGTGTTTCAATTACACGGTCACACATTCCTAGCACGGAAGATTAAAGGGATGCTAAATACTAAATAGCCGTGCGACTGAAAGGGACGGCATCACCTAACACGCAAAAAAACGTGACACGTTTTTTGGTCGGCCATCTTGTTTACGTGTTGGGAATTATGGGAAAGCTATGAATGTTGATATTTTTATAGCGATGGCTTACGAAATTTCGCTTTCCTATAGAACAAAATTAATAGCTTCCGGAGGTGATAAACAGACAATTATTTATTTATTTCGTATAACTGATTGATAAATTGTTGGTTTAATTTACTGAAACTAATAACCACTCTTATTTCACATGTTTTAAATCAGAAATAGAAATGTTTTCAAGTGATTGTAGAGATGCTGTTCGCCGGAACTTGTGTTTGTTTCCGTTTAACATATCTATAATTATGGGTAGAACATCCATGACACTTTGATGGCGTCTGATTTGTGATCTCATTCTTACGCCTTTATTAGCTTTGACTGCGGACAAACGGAGTGCGTACACACCAACTTTATTAATGTAGAAACATCAAAAAAATGCATTAAAAATGTATTTAAATCAGCTGCCAGCAGGCCTTACTAACAACCAAACCGTAAATTCGAGTTTAACTAATTTCGGAACTAACTATAGATACGACTTTTAATTTGTAGGTAGTCCAACACGGATATAAGAAACATATAAAAGACAACGAAATTTGTTTCTTATATCCGAGTTGTTCTTAAATGAAAACGACGTTTAGAAGAAACAAAATTTCTTATACGAAAACTACTAAAGTAAGAAACAAAATTTCTTTTATAAAAACAACCGATATGAAATATGAACGAACAAAAGACGATTTGGTGGGCTTTTTCTACTGACAGTAGCACAGCTGTCATTGTCATTGAAAGGTGTATTCGCATCATACCGTAATTCGTTTATATGCATAGTTGAGCTGTTTTTGCATTTAAGCTGAAATCTAACTCAACAAAGGAAAAAATTATGTTTCTTATATGTGTAATGATTTCAGTAAAATAACAAATTGTGTGAATAAAAATACGTTTCTTATATCCGAGTGTTTCTTTGAAGCGAGTTTCATATGAAAACATTTTTATATGTGCATATAGCAAAAAAAATCTCCGTGTTTTCACATGCGTTTCTTAAAAGCGCGTTGTTCTTATATGAGTGTTCCTTATATCCGTGTTCGACTGTACCAACAATCAAATTAATCGGAACTTTAACTACATCTGACTTTAAAGCAAAATTATAACAGTATAACTCAAAAGCGTTATAATTATTGAAAGTTTGCGGTTGCCTTGCAAACCATTGCTACCCCTTTCGTAATACACTTTTAGTCTCTTTTACACACCGCTGACTTTGCAAAATGAGAAAAAAAAACGTAGTGTCTACGGGCCTTACTACTACATTTTTTTTTGTAATAAATAAAAATCATTTGCGTAATGGTAAGTTAACAACAGTGAGGTTAAAAATGCTCCCAAAGCAGCCGTAAAACACAGTCTTTCGCCTTTTAGGAGTCTTTAAAATCATTTCATCGCAATCTCTTCTGTAGTTTTCATGTCAACTATAACAATAATAACAACCCAATTTTGTATTACATGTAAATATTTGTTGCGAATTTGCAATCATCCTAGTTCGTTTCGAAACGAATTTGTGTACACAACTTTAAATACCTCGACACTTTAAATACTTTCTTATCTGGACTCGACTCAAAATCAAAAAGTACTCTTGGAAAAATATGCCCGATAGAAAAAGCAACATTAAAAAGCTCAGTCAATTATTTTTGATACTTCAAAATGGGTAATTTTTAAAAAGAAGATAGTATCCGTGCTTCATAAAAGAAAGTGTAAACAATACAAAATGTGTATCACTGCGTACAATCTTCCGGAACTGGTGGGTTGGGTTTTATCCTTTAAAATGTAAGTATAACGTTGTTGAATATTCTAAAGCCTACATGGTCTGGAAACTTGTCCAAGGACTAATTCCCACCAGAACAGATATAACTTGCAGATCTGAAGACAAAAACACATCCAATCTTAGCGAGACAAAACTACGTCTATACGAAAAGAGTGACCACGGCACAACTTTAACTGCTGCTTTGGGAGGCAATTTTCGTTCACGAGACTAACTTGCGTCACTCACAGCTGACATTTGCTATTACACACATCGAGATGTGTGACTTATGGGATTTCTGTTTGCCATCGGCAACCTACTTTACCTCAAACACCCCATTTCGTAAAGATAATAATTCCCACCGTCCTTAAATATACAGCATGCCTTTGGGTTATTTTCAGAATCCAACAACCAAATATAGAACATACCCCCTCCCCTCGTCCCAAGTCATTAATCAAGTTACTCTAGGACATGTAATCTCGTTTATTTTCTTGTTCCCTTTTGACAGATGTACAACGCCTCCATGTTTTTCATTGAGGCTAACAATAAATTTTCCCATACAAAAAATATACAAAATTTCCCTTCCATCTCTACTTTCAGTACATATTTGCAATGGAAACACTTAAATTAAGAAACGAAAACTATCTGACGAGTGCACACTGGAATTGTGCCACAAAAAGAGCACATTAAAGCAGTCATCAGCCAGACAAGAAAAGGGCAAACAGAAAGCATCCACCCCCGCAGCTGAACGAGGCAAACGAGACAAAAGCATATTTAATCAAAACAAGTATACACACTTAGATCTAATAAACGTCGGACATCGTGATTCCTGCGCTCGAGTTTCACTCCAAGTGGGATAAGGTGAAAAAATAGCGATTATCTAATAATGTCAGACCTGGAACGCATAAGACTGGTGATACTCGGCGGTGCCGGGGTCGGGAAAAGTTGCATCCTCAAGCGATTCCTATTTAAGACCTACACAGACAAGTACCGAGCAACAGTGGAGGATTTATATAACAGGGAATACGACCTAGGTGGTGTAACGTTGAAGGTAAGTCCTTTATACCACATCCACAAGTACTGTATGCATAAGTAATCGCTGGCTGCCCCAAGTTTAAATCCTTTTCACGGGCGCAGCGTAGCCTAAGCTAAAAGTTATCTAGATGAAAATTGTGCAAACGAGTGGGTACTTGGAGTGAGTCCTTGTTGGAGTTTAGGTGTACTCTGGCCGGGTGTGGGTTGCAACGGAAAACATGGTAAAACGGATTGATTGTGTGGTTGGTGCTCTGCCGTCAGAGTAAGCTGCGGATTAGCAAGGATCATTAATTTGGAATTAGTCTCATCAGGGGATTATGGTTGATTCAAGGCGCAGATGATCGGTGTGGCGGTGTTTGAAATAACAACAGCTGCAGAGGCACAGAGTTTGATTGATGTCGTTGGTTTGACAATGGGATGTGTTTGTGTACATGTTTTCGGTTGCTAGGCGGCAGACAATATTACGAGTATTAATGCAGCAATGGGGAGTAGAAATACTTATTGTTTTTTTTTATTGCTGAATTTTCAACATCAAACTTCCTGACGCGAAAGATTAAAGGGATGCCCAATACTAAATAGCAAGTGAATAATACGTGATGGGTATTTTGCCGGAATTATGGGAAAGTTCTGAAGCGATGGCTTACGAAATTTCGCGTTCGTATAAAACAAAATGGCTTCCGGAAGTGATGAACGGACAATTATTTGTTTATTTCGTATAACTGATTGATGAATTGTTGATTTTATTGACTGAAACTAATTTCCACTCTCATTTCACATGATTTAAATCAGAAATGGAAATGTTTTCAAGTGTTTGCAGAAATTGTGGTCGCCGGAACTTGAGCTTATTTTCGTTTTACGTACCTATAATTATGGGTAGAACATCCATGACACTTAAGGCGTCTGATTTGTGATCTCATTCTTGTGCCTTTATTATCGTTGATTGCGGACAAGCGGATCTCTCTGTGACGGTGTAAATGCAGCTTAAAAGAATTAGGTGGCTGATTTTCTGGGAATTCTAAAGTCTGTCTGTCTGTGGTCACATATATTATGGCATTATATTTCACAAATAAAACCACAAATTCATAAGGTTTGTTCCCTTTTCGCTTGCTTGAGTACAAACTTCCGACAAAGAAATTATTTTTTTCCATTAACCCCTTGCCTAGTATGCTGTTCCAGGAAAGCTAAAATTAAGCGCCTCTCCAATGTTTCTCTCCCCCGCTTCGCTTAATTTTGACAGTGTAGGTTCGATCAAATAAAAAACTGTCTTGGAATAAATAAATAAATAAAAATAACTGCGAGATTTAGAAACATTTCTGTAAATCCCGCATCTCGGGATTTGTCATACAAAAGTTAATCTCATGAAAAGGGAGATTAGAAATAAATCTCGGTTATCAACCAGGTTTGCATGTACAGTCCGGTTTGTGAACACACTTTCCACAGCTCGAGATGTCAAAAATACAAAGCAAACAGAGCTGTATTTGACATTGTGTCATAAAAAAAAACAATTTATTTCTGAAAGACTTCTCCTACCCAATGCAACCATAAAAACTTTCATTTTATTTTGTAGAATTAAGCCAATAATATTTTAAGATTTCTGGAACTCATGTTTTATTACTTTAAACTTTTGAATTGACAACATCTGGTGAAACGTCAAATTAATCCAGTTTTTTTTGGTGGAAACACCTCAGGATTTGTTTGTAATCTCTTGCCCTAAATCTCGCGATTAATGTCCGGTGGAAACGTAGTATTAATTTTATCTTTGGAGACATTTTTGTATAGGGACTTAATTTAAGTTCCTATACGAGCAGCATACTCTGATTTAAAGTGAGAAGTGCAACAGGAACCGCTCCTTCGTTTAATGAGAATTAAGTGGGGACTGTAACACTTATATCTACAGTATTTATTGAGTGTGTCCTTTTTTGCCCGCCCTAGTGTGATTTGCGAAAAATAAGCCCTGTGTCAGAAAATTTGTTTTAAAATTGCGTTAAGTCAAGTAAACTATATTGTGCATATAGTTATGGTTGCTCACGAGCGATATTAATAAAATAGGGTATTCAGTTTGTCAACTAGCGGTGAAGTCTTTGGCGCATGCGCACTACAGCGCTGCTTACAATGGCCCAGTTTGCGCTATTCTTATGTTTGTTGATTGAATTAAATGGCTGCTTCTCCACATTCTGACGGGAACCGCAACTAGCGCTGCAGCGTATAGTTATGAACTCACAAATCGGGAGTCTTGAAAATAAATAGAAGAAAATGGAAGTGGACTTCAAAAACAATCTGTGTAGTCAAGGAAGTCAATGTTATTGAAATTTAATGGTGGAGAGGTCATTCAAGAACGTCATGGCCAGTGGCCGATTTCCGCAGCCAGGGATTTCTCCGCCAAATTGATGATTCGTGGAGTTGTGTTCTTAACCCTGGTCAGCACTAAAAATTCCTCGATTCCAAATATGTCGAAAGAGCTCACATAAGGTTTATCTACTCAACTGTTGACGACATTGTCGACTCAAACTATTGATTTCATCCGCAGCACGTCCTCCATCTGAGGGACTTTAGTAAGTCTTTTGGGACTCCTTTGACAGTCTTTTCCGAGTATTGTATTGTGTTGCTAATTCCTTTGTGTTCAATACTCGAGCTAAAAGGTTCACCAAGTCGATTCTGGATGGGCAAGACTAGTACCGGGTGACTATCACAGGGAGCTACCATAATTGCAAATGATGTGACTAAATCAGTGACGACGCTTGGCGCAGCCAGACTGACGTAAATCAGCGTTGACCCTATTTCTGCAACGCTTTAGCACAGTTTTATTTTATCGTATTCGGAAGAAGTCTACTTTAGACGCATGGTAGCTGTTTATGTTCCACGAACGTTTTTCCTCAAATTCCTGATCGTCGCGACTGCGAATACGAAAACAAAACGATCGGTTTAATCGCCGGAACATCTCAAACTCTCGCAAACGCTTGAGAAGTAAGCGAAAAGTATGTCTATAAAAACCATATCAAAACACCAGTACGAATTTGACATAAAACCTCCTCTACCTCTACACCTTACATTCGGCATAAAAATGAAATCTTACAAAAACAAATGGTTGCGAAAGGCTGCCACTGATTGATTTTTTTTGGAGTGCGGTCTTAGTACTCGGACCTTAATTTTATCGACATGGGGTCCCCGCTTAAGGACTAGTTTACCCCTTGGCTGCGTTTTTTGCTTAAAATATGTTCCATTACAACTGTGGCTTGCTGGAGACATCTTAAACTTAACCAACAACCAACTTAAGACCAATGCAAGTCGACATTCTACGACAGAGTTTGGTAATTCGACTACCAAAAAAAGTGCGGTACCGGAAAAGCCACATTTCCTTTAAACGCTTTCTTTAGGGGCAGCTTCAAGGAATACACTTAATGCCGCGAAATTCAAAGTGACACCTCCAAAAAGCTCACCATAATGGGTTGGAACTATAGTTCGTTCTCCTTCTCACACTGAAACACGCTTTATTGAAATTTCGAATTCCCTTCGATTTCAGATGATGTTAGGCGTAAGGTGCCCTCCCCAATACAACTCAAACGCGATGAAAAATTTTCGAACTGCTGCCAATGGGTACAACACGAAACTAGCTTCCAGTGATAACTCGTGGCAATCCGTACGGTGTCAATGTCGGAGGTGAACTTTGAAGAAACACGTCTGAATCGATTGCCTCGCTTACAATTCTCTGTCACTTTCCACATGACTAAAACTACAGCCAACTTTTGCCTCTACGGACTTCCGTTAAATAGATCCCCCAAGTGGCAGACACTCAAAGAATTGCAAAACTATAACCAAGTTGCAGACTTTTTTTATTTTCTACTTGTGCCTCTTTCTGTCGACACCAATGAAAACAACAAAGAACTCGCATTTAATACTAAAAATAGTTCAGTTGTTTTGGGACAGTTATTGCTTATGCAGAGAAAACAACATCCCGGCCCTCGCGCTCTTGTTGGGCGCCAGTCGTGGCATACATTTCGACACACACAATGGTGCCCCATTTAGAGCATTCAAGCAAGCGTTTCGTGTTGTGTGAGCCTTGCTATGTTTACGAGTACCTCCTGCGTACACCTGTATCGATTTATGGCCGCCATAAGGCATTACAAATTGGGCAGATATATACGAAATCAGCGTCGTAAAACTGCTGTTAACATTGGGCGGCATTAATTAGTCAGCGACGGCGTTCAGTGTGTTTGTTTTTGCGTTCTAATAAATCCGGCGTTTAGCCGAGCAGAATTGTAATTGCTTTTGTATTCTCTTTTATTCCGGTGGATAGCACGTGCTTCGTTGTTTAAATACGCTCGTAACATTTTGAGGATTCAATATTTTTGCCGCTTTGGTTTACTTATTGGCAAGATGTGGCATAAGCCCCGGCTTGGTGTGCTCAATGAAATGGAAGGAGGCACGAGGTCGAGCGTGTTGGGTCGTTAATACTTTTCCAATCAACCCGTGTGCCGTGTGGCCTTTTGCACTGGAATTAAAGTGTAAATGTTGAGCACGAGTGCAAAATTAAAATGTGAACAGTCATTTCATAATTGATATCTGTAATTGGCTTTCACGGGGCAATTTGGTACGCACGTAGTCGTAGTTGGTTGCTGTTTGGTCAGATTGAGGAATGTCGAAATTTACCAATCAGGCTGAGGCTTTTCAAGACAGTTGACAGAAATTTTTATTATTGACCGCATCAAGACCAAATGAGTTTCCTCAAATTACACTTGCATGCCCTATCAGCAAAAAAATTATCGAGCGTGTTTTTGCTGTGATTTTAGAGGGGGTGTTTTTTTGGGACGCTTTTCAGGCTCTTTTTCGGATCGTCTTTTCAGGCCGTGTTTTGAGGTGTTTCGGGGGGTTCTTAAGAGCTGTTAGCAACTGAAAGTTGTTGAACACCTTTTTTGGAAGTTTTCGAAGTATTTTTTTAGCGTTTTTAAGAAAGATTTCCTTTGGAGATTGTTGAGGTGTTTCCTGGGGGCAGATTCCGTATAAGATAAATCGTCTGGGCGACATTGTTTTTTAAATTTTGATGACTTACTTACTTACTTAATGGGCTCCCGACCCGTGAAGAGTCTCTGCCTGAGACACTGTAGCTTTCCATCCTCTGCGATCCCGGGCACGCTGCTTCCAGTTATCCAAACCAAACGCTGGCATCCGCGATGGCTTGGTCTTTGAAACGGAGGTTCGCTCTTCCTTGTCGTCTCGAACCTGGCGGCTGGGATTCGAAGATCCATTTAGCTGGAGTATTATTGTCCATTCGCTCGATGTGGCCGAGCCAATGTAGTCGACGTATTTTGGCCTTTTGGACTACATCCACATCTTGGTACAGCTCATAGAGTTCGCGGTTGTATCTTCTCCTCCAAAAATCCGCCGAAGAATTTTTCTTTCGGAGGAGCCCAGTATCAGCTTTCCCTTCCTGCTTATCGTCCAGCACTCGGCGCCATTAAGCAGAATTGGCAGGATAAGGGTTCTGTAAAACATACATTTTGTCCTTCGAGTTAGGAATTTTGAACCCAATTGTTTTGCCAAACCGAAGTAGCAGCGGTTTCCTAGGGTAATTCTTCGCCGGATCTCCACTACGATGTCATTTGTGGAGTTCATGTTTACACCGAGGTAGATAAACTCCTTAACTACCTCGAAATTGTTGCTATCAATAGTGACGTTCTGTCCTAGGCGGTGGACAGATGCTTGTTTGTTTGTTGATAGCATGTACTTAGTCTTGTCCTCATTGACTACAAGACCAACGAATTTAGCCTGTTTAGCCGCTTTGAATACATTTGTGGAAAATGAAATGGATTCAGCTCTCAAACTTGTAATTGTTGCACTAGTTCTAGACCTCCTATTGTTTTCAGAATAATCATCTGAGAAGTTACGGAACGAGTTCCCTGGAGATTTTTTAGGCGGTTTTTGAGGCGTTTTTGGGCAGTTTTTGATGGAGCCATTCTGGGCTGTTTTATAGGGTGTTTTCCGGGTAATTTTTGAGTCATTTGCGGAATCCATTTTTACACCTTTTTGTGTGTGTTGCGGGCGTCTTTCGATTTTTGATTTTTTCTACTTTTTGCAATAAAACTTCCATTAAGAAAAATAACTTACATGTTAAAAAGTGTTACCTGAAGTATGAACAGTTGTTGATTTGGTAACATATTTAGTTAGGCGCAGCTTGCTTCCTAGAAATGGTTAAAACGAACCCATTTTCGGGCATTTTTCGGATCATTTTTTGAGGCGTTTTTGAATCGATTTTTCACGCGTTTCTTAAAGAGTATTTTTTAGCTGTCGTCGAAAAATGTTTGGACTTTTATTTGGGTGTTAAATGGTTAAAACGAACCCATTTTTGAGCATTTTTCGGATCATTTTTTGAGGCGTTTTTGAATCGATTTTTCACGCGTTTCTTAAAGAGTATTTTTTAGCTGTCGTCGGAAAATTTTTAGACTTTTATTTTGGTATTTTTATTGCGATTTCTTTTTTGGGGGCAATTGGGGCCATGTTGTTCTCTAAAATATTATAAAGAAATAAAATAAATAAAAGATTCTTAGAATTTAAAAAAAATGACAAATCTAAATTTCTGTGACTTGAAATGCAAGTTGGTAAGCTCAGCAAGAACCGTGAAATGTCCTCTTTCGAGAGCCTTTTGTCAGAAATTGCGAAGCTTATCAAAATTGTAGGTATATAAGAATTAAAATCGACCTCATTTAGCATTCTAGGAAACAGTTCTTAGCCGAAATTAACAGTTTAATTTGTTATTCTGTCAATAAAGCTTTAATAATAGAAAACAATTCTTAAAATGGAGTTGGGCATCTCAACAAGTCCTAGAAGAATGCATGCACAGATGTTGTTGTACATTATTTGTTGAAGGACATTACATTTCTAGCATTTCTTATCCAATTCCATATTCAAAACATTGGCATTCTTGTTGCGAGACTTCGTGAGCTGAGTCATCGCGGATATAAACGCCGCCCGAGGTGAATACGCCTGCATCCATCAAAATTTCTACGGCAATGAAATCCAAAAGCAAGACTTATTTACAGCTACGACGGTGGCTATTGATATAATAGATACAACTTGCTGTCAAATAAAGCTGTCAACTGTCGTGGCAAAAACATTCCCCCCATCAAGTAACCTTAAAACGGTTGCTCCTTGGTAACGCGAAAAATCGGAGATCGAGGAAATCTCTTATAAATTAAAACTGTCACTTACGTTTCCCCCAAAATTGCCTTTTAACCATTCATATACCTTCTGTTTATCGATGTTCTGTGAAGTTGTGAAAAGTTGACTGAAATTGGCTAACCCGTTTCGCGGAGATGAGAGAAGCGCGACTTTTGATTGCTTTGAAGTTTCGTTTGCCCTCAATGGCAAATTATAAGTTCTCTTCCATAGTTAGGCTATTGAAAAATACAAGAGCTGGAAAACGACAGCCGACCTAATTAATTGCACCATAAATTCAATTTGCACACGTTTTTTTTTCTTTCATCGTCGATACTCTTTCCTTTTTTTATTTCTTAATTTGCACACCTTTTGTAAATTGAGACCACTTCTCCGGCAATTAAGGAATGAAATAAAGGGATACCCTTGAAACATCCATCCATGGATACCAACCAACATCCATCAATATCAACTGAGAAAGAAAAAAAATCTCGTAAATAACTTTTGCAGAAAAGAAAACTTTTCAACAAAGAGTTGCTGACGCGTGAATGGAAACTTAGTTTCGGGTTTTAATGTATCGCCGACACAGTTTTACCCGGAGACTTGCTGACTCATCGAAGAAAACAGGATTTTGTTGAACCAAAACCAGTAAACAATATCGAAATTTAATTGCCTTTCAAACGAGGGGTGCAAGAAATGGCATTTACTGGATCGATAATCCTGCCGGTGCTGGAAAAATAAGACCTACTTGTGTTTTACAAGTGTCGGATGTTAGATTTACAGAAAATATGCTTCAAAAATATGAATCAAATATCAATGAAAGCACAGAGCGGTTTGTATTGGGAGATCTACGGATGCCATTTGCTATTCGCTAATGACTTGGTCAATGGTCATCCCTGGGCACCCACAGACAAATTCGATAGGTTGGTAGCCGTCTGTGTTGACTCTGGGATGAAGACAAATGCACCTGGTGTTCCGGGAAATTTTCCTAAACGCCCTTGATAATTAATAGTCGGTGAAGGAAGATAGATAATCGTGAGAGACCGCACTTAGGCACATTAAGCCATTCAAAATGAATGTGTGAATAAATGGAAATTAGTGGAAGAAAGCCATCAAAGAAGACTCATTAACATTACTTTCAGTGACAAGTTCGTTACTGACAGTGCCTCGCAAATGAAGTCCTTAATGACGTGTATGACAAACCCTTCTGCATGAAATCCCAGGCCAACAATCTACATAATTGCTGCTTCATTTATGCCAGATTATACAGTTTAACGAGACGATAAGCCGCGAATTCCGCCTACCAAGTGATTGACGGAAATCCTTGGCAATAAAAACATAAATTACTACAACCCACATCGCGCACAGCTTATCCTGCACACTTGAAACACAAAGCCCAAGTTATTGCACGGCTAACGTGTTCAGCCAGACCTGTTTCCTACGAATGTTCAATCCTTTTTCATCGTATATCCCTCTAGGAAAGAAACACGTGTTTCTGATTGCTTTAAATGGGTGCGCGCACACTCCCGCTAAAAAGTATCCTTATTTATTGTCAATATCGGGGTTTACATTGCCATTGACTTTTACTGCCGGATTTGCGTATGTTCGCGGATATACCAAATTCTGGGTTCTTTCTGCTTTGAGCGGCCTCCTTATATCCTTAGCCCAAGCACCAGCGGAAGTATAGGCGGGAAACAGAATCCCTCCATTGGAATTCTGCCTCCGGATTCGCATTTAATGAAGTACCACTCATCCGGCGATGAGCGCAGCTCATTCACTTAATACATGTGTGCCACCGCCGGCATCTTCTCTGCGAGGATTATCCTAGGATATTATCCTTATGGTGCTTGCGAAAATTTGATTAACGATGCCCCCTAGATGGAGCGACGCGGAAGGAAAGGAAACCGCTGAGTAATTAATTTGATCGCTCTTTTAGGCGCTCCTACTCCCCATACCTCCTCCACGCAGATCGTTAGTTTGAAATTATTTCCTGTGCAATTTTGCCTCGCATCAGGAGGAATCTGAGTTCCGGATGCTGGGGATGATGGCTGGCTGCGCGTACACTTTGCCATACTGCCATACGAATGTAAGATCTCTCCTTTGTGCAGTTGACAAGCCGGGAAATGTGAAAATATGGACTGTGGAAACCGTGTCTCTGCACGTAGAGGGATTTGCTTTATTGTGTTGCTGGTTGGTTGGAATATTTCACAGCTCGGTGTGGTGATACATTTTAATTTCATTAATGGATTTGTTGCGCGGATTCAGCTGATTTTGTATGCCTTCAAGACGAATGATAAGTAAGAGCGGATTTAATTACATTCGAGTTTGAAGTAAAGTTTTGTAAACTATGCTGATTCATTTTGCAAGATTAGGAAAATTAATTTTCTGTTGATTAATTAAATTTATCCTTTTTGTGATGTTATTTTTAACTTGAAACCGTTGGCATTTGTACAGTAGAAGTGCAATTCTTCGGTTTAGAAATTTTGTATGCTTCTTTTTACACCTCATTTGTGAAGTTTGAACGTGTGTAAGAGACGTTGTACGGGGTTGGTACTTTAGAAATACGGTGTCTGCCCCTTTGGTTACGAAGTAGGAAACGCCTGGCGTAACAGCACAGTGACTGGGCTGCTGATCAAAGTCTGAAAAGCGTGTGGTTTAAAATGCTGTTGAAGTTGAATGGGCTCCTTGCATGGGTTAATCTGATTTCGATGCTTAGAAAACTTGAGCTTCTGTAGTTGGCTTATATTAATTGTTCTCTCTCTTCCTAAGGACAGTATCAATTGGCATACTGGGTCCTCTTATTTTTAACTTTCTCCATTACGTAGTAAGAGAAAGATTTCGTATTCGTACAAAATTTCGAACCCGAGATGTTAATCAATTCTGACATTACGATGATAGAGGAACTCAAAAAAGTGAGTCGCAAAATTCTGTCCGTCTGTCTGTCTGTCTGTATGTCCCGAGGCCCGGATTTCGTTCAAACTTCGGATTTAAAGTTTAGGGCTTACAGTTCGGGGCCGTTTTTTTTTGCATGGTAACCTCAATATTAATGGTACTTCCCATACAAAATTTTCATACCAGTTTGATTTGTTCGAAAACGGCTCTAACGATTTCAACAAAAATTGATATTCAAGCTTATGTTGGTGAGGTTAACATAACTGCGTACTCAGTTTTCCGCTAAAAAATCGAATAACGGATTTTTGGAAAAAGCCATTTTTGAAAAATTTAGGTTTCTTTAGATTACATGAAAACGGCAATAACAATTTTGACCAAAATGCAAACTTAGAGTAAAATTGATGTTTTTAAAATTATTCCGTCCTTAATTTTCAAGCCGAAACTCCGAAAATGCTAATTTTAAGAACTGCACATATCTAGAAAGCACCATTTTCGATTTCGGTAGAACTTTAAGAACCCAGTAATGCTTACATCCCAAAAGAAAACTTTTACTCGGTTTTCAGCTAAATAGTTAAACAATTGTATTTTTCAAACTAAGCATTGCAATATTTGGTACTGTTTTGTCTGCATAATTTTACAAGATCAAAATACATACTAAAAAAATTATAAGTATTCTAAATAACACTCCGTTCTTAGTTTTTCTCGAGAAATTCGACTAAATCAGCTTTTTAATTATTTTTCAAAATTCACTACCCAAGTCCAGATCTGTATTCTCATATCTAGGGTATACATTTTTTTAATAGATAATGGGCCTTACCAATAAACTCGACTCTAAATTTTAGTAGTTCACAGTGGCAATATTTTGCATACAAATTTCGCAATTGTGAGCTTCCGTAAAAATGCACCACTTCCAGTAAAAATGCAAAAACAGCTACGCAAAACTTATTTTTTTCAACCATATTGAATATTGACCTTAAAATAATTCCAACCACTTAGAGCTTACACAAGCAGAAACTCCCACTTCATTTGCACCCCACACACGTCCATCGGCATATCCAGTTTATAACTGCTAATGCAAGTTCAAGAACAAATCTCTGAATGAATTCTTAAATATATATCTATGTAAAGATATCGGTCTTTCACGAACCCTGCTTCCAATCATAGACACCTTAAACCACCGTCACTAATATATTCCAATCAAAAATAAAAACATGCCCCAACAGATCAGAAACTAGAAACTCTTACCAAGTGTTGTACTTGTCCTTGTACTCAAAAATCTTGTAAAGTGTAAGAGCTTGTAAAATAGTACAGCAGGCGCTTTTAACTCTCTCAATAGAATTTTCCACAATTGGCTGTCGCTGAGAGCTTCACCTAATAAAAACTCATTGTTATTTCATATTTACTGCCATATCAGATGAATAACCAAAAGTGTACTTTATTTAACACTATTCCTATATTTTATGAATCCGTTTCTTTCGATCGACCCAGTCGTCAATTTATTTTGTTTTCCCCCGCACCAATGCCATAGTAAGCTTTTTTTTTAATTCCTTCTTCCACAGCTGCCAATTAACGTTTATTTAAAATGTTCATACCGGGAGTTTTGGTTTTCCAATGCTCAATCACGCAAGGATCACTTTTTAACCAAATCTTTTTCGTGCATACCAAGGATCTACCTTTTCAACAGCCAATCTGTGATTGAATCAAAATATTCCTGAAATATAAAATTTGTATTCTTCTTCCAAAAGGTGTTCACTCGATTGACTCCATCTTTATTCACACCAAAATTGAGCACACCGATGGGAAAATATGTGAGTTAAACTTAACGATACGAAGTTCTATTAACACTCCCAAAATGTTAAGGGAACGCTCACACTACAATTTCTGTTTTATTATCTCGAAAACGGAATCTTAATGATATATTCAGCCGCACTGGAAATTTGTGCCACATTTTCAAAAGATGGTAACTTGGTAAAATTCAAATACAAATTTATGAATCCATTTACGATTTAAAAAAGTGCTGGTACTGTTATTTTAAAATTTCACTAAAGGCCAACTGATTGTACGAAATAAAATGTGTACGGCGTATACGTAACATTTTTTCCCGTACTTACACATGATTGGGCTGATATTTTTTAGTGTTGCAAGTTCGTGGTGCGACACGTACCAATATTTGAAATGGAACTAAGTAATGTGGTAAACACTTCGAAGGATATAAATTCAGGTTGTTATTTTGGTAGTCTGAAAGGCTACAAACTCATTAAACGTCTTTGATAGTTGATGACTGGGTCAGCATGGGGTAATTTTCCTGTTAAGCTACGAAAGAACTTCTAATCTAAATGAACACATCATGGACAATGATTTTATGCCTCTTCTTCTTCTTCTTTTGGTACAGAAGCTGCTGCTGTCAGCAACACTTCAACTCCTCGATAACCAAGTCCTACCATATATCTCTCTCTGTTTGCATTTTGATACTTCAGCTGTATTCACGATCGCTTTCGTTATAACAGTTGACCGCATATTGTTTTTGCCCTTCCAACTCACCTTACAGCTTGAGCGTTGCATTGGAAACACTGCTTTGTCATCTGTTTTAACTTGGTGCGCAGCGATATTTTGCTAGAGTTCCACAATGGAAGTAGGATTCCGAATGCACTACCAGCTTTGTTTAGTATATTTCTGATGTCCGTGTCCGTTCCACCATCGAGTGACACATAACTACCCAGATGAACTGCGTGACCTCCTCTTTGGTCTCCCGCCTCAATATTACCTGATGTTGTTGCTGTTGGCGTTTATTGTTAAGCCAGCCACCTCATCATTCTGTTGCAAAGAGTGACACATTTGGCTACGGACACCAATGCTGTTTGCCAGGAAACATATATCCTCAGCGTAGTCCTTAACTGTGCTTATCAAACGGGTTCCATTGGATACCAAGTCTCTCGTTTGTCCCCACCGTGGCAGTCATTACATCACCGATCGCAAGTAAGAACAAAATCGGTGATAGAACAACTTATCTCACACGGAAAGCGAAACACCTTTGGATGTTGTACGACTCTTTAGAAATAGCAAACATTTTTTTCAGACACTGCTCTCATAGCACGCTGTCTCCAGATGAGATCTACATTAACGCGGTCGAATACCTTTTTAAAGTCGATGAACAACGACGAAGATTTCGTACCTGGACGACTGCTCAAGGATGATTTGCAAGGTGTTAATAGGATCGACACAGTCAAATCCCGCTTAGTGCCTTCTGAGAGTCGAATCGATCCTGGACTTAGTGTCATTACTTTTAAAATAAAAAAGTTGCCAAGTATTAAACAAGTTTATCAAACCATAAGTAAGCTCAGTCTGTCGGTAGGTTCCTGAATTTTCAGATCACGTTTTCATCCCATAATTCCAATCAGAGATCCTAAAGGAAAAGCTCTTTTTTAACTTCACTCAGCTAGATTTGTTTGTGATCACTTTTGGAAGTCTTAAATGAAACCGAAAAGGCCCCGAACTTTTTTATTTCAGAATTCACTCACAGATGTCGTCGCTTTCGATGACTTTGAATATATTCACTCCCTTGTACTTTTCTGCGCGTCTGTTTCGATAAAGTTAGGAATTACCACTGGCTCATGTTTATTTGATTCGGTATTGTGTACCTCCATCAAAAACTGAGCCCCAATTTGTGGGCATACTCTCACTTTCCATCAGTTAATTCTTAACTAGTTTTCATTGTTGCCTTATATTAAGCTGAGCGATTTCCCTCAAAGTCACAAACCTATCCGAATCAAAATAAAGTCCACAAACCTTGACACTCCTTCAATGAGGAAAAATATCAGCAAAATCAGGACATGCATGGTTCTTCCTTTGAAAAGTCCCCCCTGATCCCATTTGCCCGCTTCAGTGAACGAAATGAAACCAATTTTCCATTTATCTGAACAGGTGGACATACTGGACACTTCTGGAGATATGCAGTTTCCTGCAATGCGACGCCTGTCCATAGCAACGGCACATGCATTCCTGCTCGTCTATGCAACAACATCTGCCTCCAGCTTTCTCTGTGTAAAACAGTGTTTCGAGGAGATCCGTGAACAAAGAGCCGATTTCCAAGTAAGTATTGCAAGTGTCGCATGTCCATGTGTGTGAAATATTCCTATCCTCATACAAGTCGTATTTGTGTTTACGTATTACCGGTTGCGTTCAAAGCTATCACGTTTATTAATGTTTCATTCGCAGGACATCCCCATTGTGTTAGCTGGCAATAAATCCGATCTGGCGTCATCGCATCGAGAGGTTAGTCTGGATGACGTGACCGACTGGGTGTACTGTGAACTCCCGAAATTGCGGTAAGTGATTTGTGGCCCCTAGCACACAACCCATTTGTGGTGGGTTTATAGTATCGTTAGAACTTGTCGCGCAAGTGGTCCAGCACCAGTAGTCTGTTTCTATTTGTCCAACAATTTCATACATCGGCGGAGGATACTGACCGCTGCATAATTAAAACGCTGTTGGGGTGGTTTTAATTAAGCGAGTTCATGCTTTATTTAATTTTTAATGAGCCAGTTGCAAATATTATCACTGAATTTAACTGTTTGCTGTTCCAATCACTGTGAATATTTATGGGACAATTTTAAAAGTAATCTGACAGTTATGGGCATATGTTTGATTTAAGGGCGTGCTTGTGGTTTGTGCCTTTCCGTTTGTAAATCAATTTAGGTGGTCGGGTTTTGTAATAGGGCGAGCTCTGATTGTCATCAAGATGACTGTAGTCATTGGTGTAACTGTCTCATACATTTCCTTTTGAGTAATACATGTGCCCGAAATGCAAAGGCAGAATTAATTTTGGCGACTTTAACTTGAACCCAGAACTGGGGGCATCTTTGGTCCTACAGTCGGAAAATACAGCCTGCACGATAACAATTTTGGAAACGGACTTAGGCTAATTGACTTTGCTGCGGAAGGAAAGATCGTCAATATTCCTATACCTCGATTTCATCCACAAAGCCACTTAGCGGTCTGCAGATCATAAACCGTAGACCAAATTGATCGATGCCAAACATGACTCCAGTCTCTTGGACAGCGGACCGTTTTGAAGGGACTAACTCTGTCCACTGCTTAAGCCAAAGTATGAATGCGAATGTCACTTGAGCCAACGAATTTGGAAAAAGTTTTAACGTGCAATACTACTATCCAACTATTGCCGAGCTCTCTTTTAACATCTTAGCTAAGTTCTTATTTACTAGGTTCTAAAAAAAAACTTCAACAAAACTGAGTGGATCAGAGGGCCAGTGGCAACACTGCCAATGTGTCATCATGAAGAAGGGAAAAAACATCGAAACAGTGGGAGATTGGATTAATTGACTGGTTACAGAAAATCGACATTTTCAAAGCTAAAATAGCCGAAATATTAGCCTGCAGAGAGAACATTAAAAACTTTAGTCGCTTGAGAGTCGGTGCTGGTTGCAAACATCTGCACACAGTTAGCCTCCCTGAAAATAGCCAGAAAAATACTGTCAGGCAAAGTGCTTTGTTTTACCTAAGCGATGAACGTGAAGATTGCGATATCCAAGCTTTAGTTCGACAAGATTAACAAAGCGGATGGTCTATCTGACGAATTTTTTAAAGCCAAAATAGGTAACTCGCTTAGGAACATGCTCTGACTTTTGGTCAAAAGGAAATACGCTCCATGAATGGAGCCTAAACATATTCCGCGATACTAATAATCTTTTTTTAGTGTCCAGGCTAAATTTTTTGAACTCACAATGGGGAAATTTTCAATACAAAATTGCATATTGTAACCTACAAAATATTTAGTGTACGGGCTAAAAATGATTATTAGTAAGGCTCATTGTGTCCCATCCGCAAGAAATAACAAGTCAAACCTTCGACTTGTCGGCTATACTGTGTGAACATCTAAGACCTTTTGTCGGGAACACGTGCCGCCTATATCAGGGAGGCCTAGCGCAAGTAATGTAAACCACTGACCAAGGTTTCACACCTCGGTAAACTTTGGGAAAACGAAGGAATTCCAAATCCCCCCCACCTGTTTATAGATTTTAAGGTTGACAGAGTATTTAAGGACGAATTGTACAAAACTCCATGCCATAAGTTTCATAATAAGAATTGCTGACAAACTCGATCGACTATGTCTACTACCGTCGAAGACAGCAAGTATACAACACCGAAACCAAGCCATTTGATGCCATGTAACTTCCTCAAGATCATTCTTGAATCAGCAAAACGAAAAACATATTTTTTACAAAACTGCGTACAGCGCGACGAAACGTCAATGTTGGGGTCGTTATGACTATCTCTTCATTTATCCCACGAAGCGTGGTAATTTTTCCCTTTAATCCCTTTTTCCCATATTCAAATTCCCTTTTAAAGTCCCACGATACTTTTTTTGCGTCACAATCCAGTTTCTAAAAGTTAAATTTGTATTACACGGAAAGAAAATCACGTCAAAACCGCAGTTTGTAACACTGCTATGATTATTTTTCGGTACTAGAAAATTTTGATAAAAGACGATTTACATGAGCTGTTTTTTATAGACATTCAGTGCAGTGATGCCAGACTTTTCGGACTGAATTGCCCACGATACACGTCAAAAACACCCAAAAACGCCCTTTGTCGATAATCGTGGTGAAATACACGTGTTTTGATAGAATTTCACCAAAAATTTATAGTTTGAATGTTTTTTGTCAGATTTCTAAAATAACCAGGATTTGGTGCTTTTTCCCTTTATCCCACGGAATGCTTTTCGGACATCGAAATTCCCACAAAAAGGGATAAATCCCAGGATATAACAACACTCGTTGCAAGTTTTAAAACAGAGACACCGGAGATGGGTCTGGTTGTCATGGTAACATCGCTCAACCGGGCAAAACGTCAGAATAGAAATAGACAGATAGAATTTGTATGTACCTAGCTAAAAACATTTGCCATTGAATGGCAAAACTCCTCCGCCGCCGAGTATTAACGAAGAATCCGACTAAGGTGCCTCTGCATTTGAAATGTAATGATTAAACTATTGCAGCATTCTATGTATCGAGAGAATTTCATTTTTTGAAAATTGTTTCAGGAACGAGCAATGTGTCTGTCCACGACCGCAGTAGCTTTGACAATATTTTTAAAATAGTGCTCTAGCGCAACTCCTTTCTGAAATGCCGTGCATATTTCGAAAAGTTCAAAAGAGCTACTTTAAAATTATTTATAAGCATTTTTTCAATAGAACTACAGTTTTAAGCTGTTGAGTTTTGAAACGCAACCCTCTTTTACACATTTTGATGACAGCATCAACAGCAAGGACTATCCAAACTACACGGTCAACTTCCGACCGATTTCCCTCTAAAATTATGGACGGAAATCCTCTCTCGTGCGCTTTAATTTGTCCTGTCAGTAAATTCGTTAAATTAATGGCCGCCGGGTGGAACTATATATTTTGCGCTACCTTTTTTCTTAAAAAACTATAGAAATTTCTTCCATGAGCACCCAAAACACTTTTGGGCTATATGTCGTTTAACAAATTTTGTGTAAATTTTGTTTGTTTTATTCCTTCAAAAAAGTAGAAAAAAGAAACATTTTTGAACGAATCCACACTCTTAAAACTTGGCATCACTATTCCAGTCAAGTGACGTCAAACAGCCATTCAACTTGTAGGCACACCAATTTACTTTGCACGCAACACAAAAGTCACAAATGCCAATTGCAGAATATAGAAGTCAAATAAAATTCGCGGCGCGCTTAAGTGAGATGGGTAAGTGGGAAAAATACCAAAAAAAGTACTTAAGGAATTGGAAAAATGTTCAACTATTTTTGGGATAAATTTTTATAAGGTTTGGGCTCTTAGAGCAAACTCAATTCTGGCAGCCCTGTATCGTAGACAAAACTCCCCCGGAATTTCCCCGATTTAATGGGATAATTTCATATAGAAATTTTCGACATTGTGAGTTGGTAAAATTGGACACATGTGATTATTAGTATCGCGCAAAGTAAACATTTATTATACGAGTACTTCTACAACTTCTACCTTGTTAACCGTCGTTGTGGCCCCAGTCATCGTAGGTCCTTCCCTCTTCAGAAGTGAATATATAAACTAAAAGCCGGCCTTTAAATTTATTCCTGTTCTAAACACATTCGATTTAGAAACAAAGTCAATTGTCGATGACTAAAGGAAAAAGAAACCCTCCACTTGCCGCACATGGCAGCACATGCCCTATACCTCGCAAACGTAAGTGAATTGCGGTAAATTATGCCACTCGCACATGCAATATGGTTATTAGCAGAATTTCTGCCATTGCCTTCTTTGAATAGAAGTGCAAATTACAAAGCGGAAATGAATGTCCTTTTATGTGCAGTTGCGAACGCTCTTCGCGAATTAATGCCACCAAACCCACACATTATCCCACAATTGTATAAGCTGTTAAAAAGCACAAATCGACTCCGACTCGGAGCTAGTTGAATTTATTTTGCATGCATTAACGTCTCTAAAGTCCTTAAATATAATGTCACATTCACGATACGGAACCGGAGCCTTTGTATTTCAGCTTATTTCGCAATTTCGTGCAAGGATACACCCCGAACAAAACGAACCCTTAATGCATGCATTTTCCAAACGTTCGTGCCACTGGTAAATTACACTTTCATGGGGATCTCTGCTGAGTGCAACACTGAAAAGCGCTTCTGATATAGTGCCAGTTCTGTACAATGAACTCGATGCAACAGAAAGTGCGGCTTGCCTTGCCACGGCGACACGGCCACCCTGCGCGAATTAAAACACTTGGTTCTTACTTTTAAAATTAAACAATATTTATTTGGAACTATGTCCTTTATTATTGAAATACTTTTTACTAATTCTAAAAGGAGCTTAAGGCTACTATGTAGTTACAATAAGACTATCGATAAATTCATCATACAGTCGTATTTATATACTTTTCTTATCTATCTACAAGGAGACCCAAGCGTACAATCGTCTTGCTTGATAATGAAGAAGAGATAATATTCCAACATTGTATACAAACGATATTATCTCTTTTACATATGTTATCATTGTAGCGTTGTGTGCAAGACTGTACTAGAGACTAAAGATATCATTGAATACAAATAATGTTATCTTTTTTCTCAATATGTTTTGCTATGGATACTTAACTCCCCCCCTTGTTAAACGAAATCGTCCCGATTTTTCGACGCTATTTTTAACATCTCTCTTTCATAAGTTTTGTTATATGCGTCAATCTTTTTTTGTTTTTGACGATCTGTTATACATTGTATAGTTTTTATCATTACGTACGTAAATGCTAAAATAACAATCAGTGTTACAATTGTGTATATAGTTGATAATATCGGTTTTTCTTCAAAAGGAATAATTAGTTTTTTTAAAGTATCTATGTTATCGAATTTGTATATTGTATCTTCTTTAATTATTTGGTCGATGTAAGACTCTGAATTATGATTTCTTAATATAACTTCTTTAATTTGCTTATGCATGTTTTTGTATATTTTATCATCTAGATTTATAGTATTTTCATAAGTAACTAAGTTTATACCATTAATTGTTTGATTATTTAGCTTATGCTTACCGCTTAATAACATAACACCGGATTCAATTTCTAAGTCGTAATCGTATTCTTGTTTAATGTTGCATTTTGAAGTTATATTCTTTAAAAGTGGAATAAGACAATTTTCTTCTTCAAAGTTAATTTCACAAATGTTTTTACTTAGATGATTTTGACAATTTCTTGTTCTTAAATAAGTTTGGTTACATAAGGCAATTGTTTTATCTGTAATGATTTTTCCATGTTTTGAATTTAAGGGTGTTACTTTATACAATTTACATGATTTAATTAGAACTGGATATTTATATATTGTGATGAAGAATTCATCAGTTCTAGCTAATAATATTTTAGAGTACTCAAGTATATTTATTATGGGTACTTGAATTATTTCATGTTGAATAATATTTTTAATGTCATCTAAGTCTAGGCTTTCTGATAAATATTCATTATTTTTTGCTGCATTAATTGTTCTGGTCAATAATAATAATTGTTCGTACACTTGTTCTATTACTAAATGTTCTTTAAGGCTCTGACCTTCGAATTGTTGCAAAATTTGTTCGAATCTAGAATTTATAGTTTTTTGTTTATTATTGTTTTCTATGAGATTATTTATACTCGTTTCTATGTTAACTAAGTCATAATGGTCAGGATTACCAAACACATATTTGAAAGCTGTTCCTAAAAAGTTAATTGATCTAGTATGCCTAGTATGTTCTTGTAATTGGTCTGCTAAATTCTTAATTTTACTTAACCAAATTTTTTCTTCTTGTGTAGGTTGATAGTTACTAGTTACGATATTTACGTAAGGTTGAAATATCGAAGTCAGGTTGGTGGCATGTAACAAATAAGTTTGTTCTTTGAATAAATACACGTCATCTGTTTGCGTAAGTATAAACTTCTTGTTTAGTAACTCAGTTATTTGAACGTTTCCTTGCCCTTCTTGACTCTGTACAATTCCTAGTAATGTTAGGAATATTAATATTTTCGTCATCTAAAAAATGATAATTCTTTATGTTATCCTTGTGAATTTTTATTCCCTCTTTAGAGATTACAGTGTCTCCTTTATCTTCTTCTACTATTCTTGTTATGTATCTGGCGTTAGATTTCTTTCTAAGACCTGTGATTCTTACCATTATCTTATCTCCTTTTTTATATTCTCTGTGTCGAGTTCCTTTATTTAGACGTTCGATCACTTTTTTGGATGCTGAGTTTAGTTTATTTATTATAATTTCACTATTGCTATATTTATTTTGATTAAAGAAAATGTCTCTAGGTTTCAAACCGGTAACTGAGTGTATGGAATTATTTAATTCACGCACTGTTCTAAATATTTCTTCGATAAGTCTTGTTTTATTCTGAATTGTGAATATTCTAGACAGTTCAGTTATTGTACCGTTTACACGTTCTACCTGACCGTTCGCTGTCGATCTGTATACTGGAGTTTCTACTTTAGTTATGTTGTATTTCAAACACATTTGGTTCACCATTTCTGTTTTGAATCCCTTCTCGTTATCTGTCATGAGTCGTTCACATTTTGGGAAATAATTAGATAAGACCTCTTCCATAACGTCGTACAGTCTGTTTCGAGTTTCGATTTCCCGAAGGATTGTATATTTAGAATACTTATCTACTGTTACAAGGAAAGTATACTTGTCGTTGAAGTATATGTCCATATGAATGTGTGTTCCCACATGTGTTGGTATTTCTGAATTATTCAGGGGTTCTCTGATAGGTTTTCTTTCATATTTTCCAAATAGACATGCTATGCATTTTTTGTTGAAACTCTTTGCTTGTTTATTTAGATCGGGCCAGTAATATTTCTCTGAGATTTCTTGTATATTGTTACGTAACCCTCGGTGTGCTCTTTCGTGAGTTACCCTTACAAGTTTTAGTTGTTCCTCCAAATTTGTCACGTCTTGAAGTTTTCTTGGTGTGAATATAAATCTTACTAGTGGGAATTCTTTTTTTATGTTTTCACCATATTTGTATATGTTTTCAAATTTCGTATGCAAAGCTACAATCTTTTGGGGTTGTATAACTTCTTTCATCTGCCTTAGTAAAGAGTCTTTGTCCTTAAACTTTATTATGAGTCTTATTTTGTTACCAAAATAGATTTGTGTTTCGATATTATTTGTTATATCTTCAATAAGTTCGAACTGTGCAGTGTATGCATTAAAAGGCTGATTCACAGTTTTTATTATATCATTAGAAGAACTTTCAGCTGAATGTGCTGTTTCTATGGTAGAAGTATTTATGCGTTGACGTGATAATGCGTCAGCTACAAGATTTAGGTTTCCTGGTTTATAAACTAATTTTGCTCCAAAGTCTTCAATGATTCCCTTCCAACGTTTCAGCTTTGTGTTGGGATTTTTTTCTGATACCGAATATATAAGGCTCTGGTGATCGGTATATATGGTTAAGTCTGCTATACCATATATGTAGTTTCTGAGTTTTTGTAAGGACCATATGATCGCTAATAGCTCTTTCTCGTTTGTGCTATAGTTCTCTTCTGTCTTACTCAGTGTTCTTGACAAGAAGTGTATAGGTTGCTTATTCTGACTTAGTACGGCTCCAATAGCTATGTTGGATGCATCTGTAGTAAGCTCGAATGGTTTACTATAATCCGGTTGAAAAAGTTCGACTTGTTCTTTCAAATAATTTTTTAAAATTCTAATCGCTTCTAATGCTGAATCATTCAGATTTAACTTAATATTTTTACTTTGTTTTTTGTTTACTTTACCGTTATCTCCTCGTAAATATAATGTCAGGGGCTTGGCTATGCTTGCGTATCCTTTTATAAACTTACGATAGTAACCTGTAAGACCTAAAAATCCTCTCAAATCCTTTACCGTTTGTGGGACTGGAAAATTTTCTATAGCTGCTATTTTCTCAGGGTTCGTAGTGATTCTACCATGTCTGATTATGTGACCTAAGTATTCTACTTCTTCTTGAAAAAACTTACTTTTCTCATCAGATATTTTTAATGTGGCTTTATTGAGTACGTCGAATACTTGACTTATGTGCTGTATATGTTCTTCCTCAGATGAAGAATATATCAATACGTCATCAATGTAAACGTGTACGAATTTACCTACAAAGTCTCTCAAAATGTCGTCCACGCATCTCTGAAATATGCTTGGTGCATTTTTGAGCCCGAAAGGCATTCGTTTAAAATGATATTTTGCGCCATTTATAGCAAAAGCTGTTTTTTCTTTATCATCTGTTTTGATTTTAATTTGGTGGAAACCTGACTCCAAATCTAACGTTGTAAAGTACTTGGCTTTACCTAAATTTTGAATTGTCATGTTGACATCCGGAATGGGGTATCTGTCTGTTACAGTGTGAGCGTTAAGTTTTTGGAAATCAACAACCATGCGCCGTTTTGGTTTTCCTTTTTCGTCCAAACCTTTTTTAGGTACTGTCCATATGGGACTGTTATAAGGACTATGGCTTTTTTCTATTATATTGTCATGTAAGAGTTTCTGTATTTCTTTGTTTACGAATTCGTTATCTGCTATGGGATATGGATATTGTTTAACATAAACCGGATTATCATTGGTCGTCCTAATGCTTGCTTCTATAGTATCTGTAAAGGGTAACGGTCCTATGCTGTTATTAATCTTCATCAGTCTATCTATGTCTGCTTTATAAATATTATTTTCCCCAATTATGTAATTAATTTTCTGAATAGATTCGACACTGCTTATGGTAGTTAGAGTCATATTACTGAAATTTATTTCCGCGTTTAGAACTTTAAGTCCTTCATATCCTAATATCATATCAAAAGACTGAATATCCTCTAATTCAAAAAATGTTATATTTTTCTTTAATATCCTAACTACTTTCTTTGTATCTACCATAGAATAACCATGCATTGTTTTTATTTTTATAGGTTTAATTTTAATTTTTTCGCTAGAATCGCATTTTCTATTAATGTAATTATGGGTTGCACCAGTATCAATAAGAATTTTATAAATTTTCTTAGAAATAGTACTAGTTAAATTTAAGCAGGGCAACCCGTCTACTAGTTTAAATGATCTATTCTTATGTTATTATTTACCATACATTCCGTTTCATCTGCTTCTGCATATGTACTGCTGACATCGTCTCTGCGTTGTTGTCGGGAGTTATTTACTCTCTGCTGCTTGAAGTTCTGCTGATAAGATCGTTGCGGTCTGTTGTGTGTGTTGAAACTCCCGCTGTGTTCACGTTTCGCTGGTGGATTATATACATCGGGTTTGTATTGATTCCAATTTTGTCGCTGTGCATGTACAATTTGTCTCGAGTTTATCTCCATCGGCTGTGGTCCGTCATTTCTCTTGGAAGGGTTTAGGCGTGGTCCTTGATTGTGTTGCTGCATATTATCGTATTGCTTCTGGGGTTGATAATTCGTTGTTTGGCTCGAATAGTTTGGTCTTCTTTCGTTTCTGTGTTCATGTGGCATATTTTTGTGGTGCTTATCTTGAGTGAGATGTAAATGCCTGTGCACATTATCATGTTCTATTCTGCGAGCAATTGCGAATGCGTGTTCTAGATCATTTATTGTAGCTGAATATAATGATCCTCTTGTAAAGTTGTCACTCATACCATCAATGAATATACGAACTGCGTCGTCGTTAGCATTTTTAATTAGTCTGTCGATTATATTCGGCGGATCACCTGACATAGTGATTTTTGATATTATTAAATTGAGATTTTTATTTATCTCGTCGTGGTATTCAGACAGTGTGCTTCTTTTTTGCGTGATGGCTTTCATCATGTCTTGTAGCACGTATAGAGGTTCTTGATTAGAGTACGTATAATCTAATCTGTTACGTATCGCCTCAAAATTAAAAATTGTGTTATAATTAGTTAACACATTCGCGGCTGCTCCCTGTATTTTACTTTTCACTATAGTCAATGCTGCTGCGTACTTACTGTGTGTTTTGAGGTTTTTAATGCTGTCCATTAATCTGGATGCTTCTTCGCGCCACGACCGATAATTTGATTGATCGCCGTTGAAAATAGGTAGGCTTTTAAATGCGTCTAACTGTATTTCACTACCATCTGTATATGTGGTTCTTATTTCCTCTAGCACAGGTATGTTTGGTACTATGCCTAATCCAGATTTTACTTCATTTAGTTTTGTTTCTAAATTAGTGTTTATTTGATTTTGGTTAGTTATTATTGCTGCTAACCTTGCATTCTCTGTGCGTGTGTGCTCTAGGGTTTGTGTTACTGTGTTGCACCTGGTTTCTAAAGCTTCTAATCTTGCCATTAATACTGCGAGTTGTTCCATTTTGAACTCGTGTCTGTTGTCGTCGAATTTGTGTGTTTTTTTTTTTTTTTTTTTTTTCCACATATACACTTTCACTGAATTGCTTTGCTGCTTCGTACGAAGGAGCTATATTTGTACCTGCTATGCTAGGTAATTCTTGTAACCGGTAACGCGAGTGTTCTGTTTATACTAGATTTCACTACTTGTTCCCGAGGTCCGCTCGATTGAAGTTAAAAAGTATATTTAACCTCCTGGCAGGATCGCCAATTAAAACACTTGGTTCTTACTTTTAAAATTAAACAATATTTATTTGGAACTATGTCCTTTATTATTGAAATACTTTTTACTAATTCTAAAAGGAGCTTAAGGCTACTATGTAGTTACAATAAGACTATCGATAAATTCATCATACAGTCGTATTTATATACTTTTCTTATCTATCTACAAGGAGACCCAAGCGTACAATCGTCTTGCTTGATAATGAAGAAGAGATAATATTCCAACATTGTATACAAACGATATTATCTCTTTTACATATGTTATCATTGTAGCGTTGTGTGCAAGACTGTACTAGAGACTAAAGATATCATTGAATACAAATAATGTTATCTTTTTTCTCAATATGTTTTGCTATGGATACTTAACTCGCGCTTCTGCTGCTGTTGCGGATCTGTTTGCCAAGCAAATTGCACTTGTTTATATGAATCCCATTTATATTCATTGTGTTTCCTTCTTTATTTTGTGGCTGAATCCATTTAGACAAAATGTAAATTTGCTCACTTCTGACGGTATATTTGCACTTTTTCCCTTTGAGCCCAAATTCGTTTGGCAGTGTGTGGGAAAAAAATTGTTTATTTATACTCGGCGTGAGCGATATTTGTTGGTTGCATTTAAGGGCAGGCCATGACTGACCCACATTTGGACTTCGGAGTAAAAGTGGGGAGTTGACAAAATTTGCTACCTTTTTACCTAAAATTGGCTCAGGTCTGAGCTCTAAGCGGAACGTTCAGTTTTTGTTGAGGTGTTTTGAAGTTTTTTCCTCTATCTTTGTGTCTATCAAGCTTTTAGGAGGATAACTGCCTTTTTCAATGAGGTCGGCGTAGCCTAGTCTGTACTACAGCTTATAACCCTAGATAGGTCGCAGATTACTTTTCTTGTGAAGTGAAGTGAAGAGGAAAACTACACTTCTCCAGCGAAAAAGGCCGTGACCTTTCAGCTGCTGTCAAAGTGATGCTGAAGAAGACTAGAAGTAGAAGTTTTATAAAATAATGCCAACGATGTTAAAAAGGACTTAAAGGGTGGCTACTTTAGTCTGGAGATATGGCAACACCATGTAAAATTTGACATTGTCATCATAAAGTTTGACATTTTTATGGTAATCGTACTCAGAACGTTTTGCCATACGATTTCTATTTCTGTTGTTTGCAGTTACTTGAAACATTGATCTTGGTCAAAGAGTGGAATTGAATCGTGAACTTCTTCGTGTAATGATTTTTCATGGTTTTTTTATGATTTTAGAATTAAACCAACAACAGTTTAATAGCTTCGACTTTTGGTCATGAAGCACCATCTCGAGCCACGCAGTTTCGCTGGTTTTCCGAATGCAATCGTGGTCGCACTTCGCAACAGGACGAATTTCGAGAAGGTCATCCAAAAGCGGTTGTTGTGCCCGAAAAAACCGAAGCTGTGCTTAAGCTGATGTTTGCAGGATCGTCATGTGACATATCTTGAGATTGAGGAGTGCTTCGGCAATAGTTCCATACATTCAATGTTGCATGAACATTTGGGCGTAAAAAAGATTTGTCGGCATAATCAGGATATCGCTTCAAAAAAGGCTCATGTCAATTGGTGCCAAGAAATGTTGAAAAAATTCAATAGGGTTGCTTCAAAAGATATTTATAAAGTCGTGAGATGTGACGAGTCATGGATCCCTGATGCATATGAACCCGAGACTAAACAACAACCGACTTTATGGGTCATTTACCAAATGCATCATCAATGAATCAGACCTTTACTTTATTTAGACGATTCTTAGGGTTTGTGGTGAATCAAGGCTTCAAGTGCCCACCGTTCAGTCACACACATCAATTTTTTTAAGGTCGCACTCCAGTAATTCGGTGTTTTCATGGAATCTTCCTTTTCAACATCTTCATGGAATCTTCGCTTTCAACAAAGTTCCTGCCTATGCAGGATCCAGTGGAGTCGGTGTGGTTAAGATCTGAAGCAACATTCCTTCGGCCCTCGGTTTTATAAGAAAGGTTTGAACATCTTAGATGACTACCAAGTTCGAAGACAATGCCGCTGTTTGATCTGTGCGTGGCTGTCATATTTTACTGCAGAGTTCATCCTTACCAAGTCATATATTTTGAAGAGGTAAAAGAGCAAAATCTCCGCTTTGGTTGCTTTTTTGGACATACGTTTGGATATCACCACCCCTACTTCGTTCTGGTTGGGTGGACAGAAATCTAAGCCCAGAGTTGCATCTTCCAAGTTGAGCGGATGATTCTACAATTTTTACTCAGCCGTTTGACTACATCTAGAAGTTTTATTTTCAAACCCTCAGCGCCCTCTGGCAGAACATTGCGTCGTAGCACTCCTTAGCAGACTTGTAGACCCGCTTCTCGAGCCCTTCCAGTGTTACTTCAGAGAAATCGATGTAACTCCCTCTGTGATTGAATAGCTACATCCTTGAAGATTTATGGAATTACACCGACGTTATGTCCGATGAAACGATTCGAAACCAAAACTTGTTGGCAAAAGTATTTAAAACAAAACTAGAAGTTAAATTTTATGAATTCTAGAAAGAAGTGAACAAAAATTAAATGCTTACTTAATTAACAGGTGATGTTTTCTTTCAAAAAAAATCATTTAAATTCATTAAAATTAATAAAATTAACTTTATATAATTATTTTCACAAATAAGTTTAAGTAAAAAAAATATTATTTGAGCTTTCAAAAGTGTTAACCAAAAGTGGTCTCAACTTCACGTCCCTACTGTAATGAGTGGTGAAATCCCAGCCTCTCATGCTTGAACTACGTATTATTTAGCATAGGTCCTGCACATGCAGCTCGACTGGGTGAAGTTGGTGAATAGAGCAGAAATATTCATTCCATATCGACGGTTATGGGCGCTCGGTCGAGTTCGCAAAGTATTCGGGTAATAAAAGGAACAAAATGAAATAATTTCATAAAAAAATATATCCGCTTTAGCCTCAATAACTTGCTCAAATTGTTTTGGAACCGTTTCGACGAATATTTGCAGCATTTCTGCAGGAAATGAGAGATTTGCTACTGCAAAAATTATCTACTCCCTGCTCCGAAACAGTTATTTTTCCTTCAATGCAATCTTAAACATATTCAAAAAAACAAAATCTAGTTTCTAGTTTCTAGTTTCTAGTTCAATATCTCTTAAAAGTTGGATCACCATTTACCATTGGGCTTTTGTGAAAAGGAGCGTTGTCCTGTTGGAGAAATGACTGCCCGATTAGTTTATCCACAGATGGGAATCCGTAATTTTTTAATGTTTGTGCTGGATTGTCGTTCCATCGATTGGAAGCAAATCTGCACAAACGTGGCACGGTATACAACCCTAAAACATTACAAACCCGCCACCAACTGAACGGCTTGTACGAGATAATTTCGTCATCCGAACAAATCTTCTTTACTTTGATCCACGAGTCGCAAACGAATTCTCTTCCGGTTTTATTTTTAAACTCTTGGGCGAATTGAAGCCTTTTTATTTTGTTTTCGTAGCTGTATACGGTGTTTTTCTTACAGAATAAATATCCAAATCGAGTTCAGCAAGATAATCCGATTTTCAGCATATTTTTGCATTTTAAGCTTAGGAATTTCAGGAGTTGGACTTGGGTTTTTAACAAACTTCTCCAATATATATATCTTCCATCCTTCTACCTTCTGCGGTATAAATTTTTCGTTTTTTAACCGAGGGAGGTACATTTTGCACAGATATCGTTTTTTTTTTGTGATTATTCATTTGGATATTAACAGTTTATTTCGACAAATGAAATTCTTCCCCTATTTTTGAACAGAAACACCGCAATCGAACAGACCTTGAAAAATGAATTTGTCGAAATACTTTTGCCAGTCAAAATATCCGCACTTAAACCAAAAATAGGCCCGAGCTGCCCAGCGAAGGGTCTCAATTGGTCTCAGTTAGACACACAATCCCATGACACACCATATGCAATCAGTGAGTTAAAACTGTCGACAGTAAATCCGTAGCCGTTAGGAATTATTCAACTTCAAAAGCGACTTGCATTTCTGTCAAAATATGCTTTTGCCAATGAGTGTAGTTTCAATCTACATCCTGCCAACGGAGACTCCCTATCAAATCAACTGTTTGCTGTCGGCAGTGCTGCCGAAAGTACTACCATATAGGAGTATTATACTACTTTCCACACCTCCGTACTCCCTACTTTCACATTCGTACTCCTATTTTCTTTAAATGCCTAAAATGTTTTACACCTGCAGCAAAATTTAATTTCAACATTAATAAATGTAATTTTAATTCACTTTAAATTTACTGCAAATTTGGCAGCACTTTTATGTTCCAAACTGTCGTCAAAAAGAGAATTAACCTCTTTCTAACTTATTTTTGTTTTTCGTTGGCTTCATGCGATTTTCATCTGTAAGCTCGGTAATTATTTGACTGTTATCTGAGATTGTCGTTTGGTGTATAGACAAACCATACTGAGACCCCCAACTTCGACCGATATTCTGTTACTTGCCGAATTGTCAATGCAGAATGGGTGTTTAAAAATCAAACCACTTTGACCAAACCTTTATCAGTTCTTTAAGAAAAATTATCGAAAAGATGTAAATACATAGCCATGTTTGTTCTCATATGTTTCTTATATTTAAAAAATCTCCTGTAGATAGTTTTATTGACCAAACATTCAAATTATTCGCCTTTTAACAATATATAATAACTAACTAATGGCATTCACTAATGTAAAAATGTGGTAGGTATTTCTGATGCTGATGAGTTAGTACACCTACATCTGATGATTGAGTGATTTTGCGTTTCTTAAGGAAATCGACAAAATATGAAACTGTAAATGTGTAATATGAAACTTACAAACAACAAACAACATAGAGAAAGACATAAAAAATCAAAAAGCTATCTGCCGTACATATTTTTTTATAATTAAAAAGACATTTATTTTTAAGGATTTAAAAATGTCTGTACTACTATTTTTTTTTCAAAATACTCCCCATGTTTGTCTGCAGTACTACCTTATAATATTTCTCTCCGGCAACGCTGGCTGTCGCCTAGTGAATTTCAGCACGTTGATGACAATTTGGGAATATTCCTACTGGGCTTCTCCACAAAATGCCGATGATGTGCGTCAGAGGTTAAGGGAGACGCGACCTTGTATGTGGGTCTTGTATGGTGAAGTGTTATGAATCGGTACTTTGGCCTAAGAAGTGGTCCGAATCGATGTTAGTCGCTTACAACGTTCTGGAATCTGTAATTTTGGTTCTGTTCAATCTGCTGACAGCCAAATTGGCATGTGTGTATTATGAGTTATGGGCGTCATGTGCAAACAATGATAATGGTCCACAATAAAGTCTGCGTCAGTCTTTTTCCATTTCCGGAAGAGTGCCTTCCGCCTGTATATCCAAGATTCGCCCATTCCAATATTTGCGTCAAATTCGCCAGGAAAACGCCTCGCATCGTGCCTCACTATTTTTTGTCTTTCGTTGGCATAAAGTGAACAAATGGTATCCATCGTCTAAAATCTGGCTGCGAAACGTAAAATACGTACACCTAGAGCATCTCCAGCGGCAAAAGCTAACGAATGCCTTTAGAACACCAATCACGCAGTCATATGCTCAACCAAGCACACCAGCTTCGTCCTCAATAATTTTCAATCCTCCTGTACAGCGACTACCAAATTCTAAATAGAAAAAGTTCCAAATTGTGATTCATCCAATCTGGGGCCATAACTTAGTCAAATGTTGCATGACCATAATAAAAAGAAATATGTAAGTGGGTGTGGTTCCAACCTCGTAAAAACCTACGTTGATGTCATTTCACCCCAAAGGAGTCATTCGCATTGAAATTCCCTTTTTTCTTTATTACAACAAGCTCTCAGCTAAGTTTGACAGGATTTTCAGTCCACGTCAGTTATATACACGGAATGTGATTTCAGCAATTTATCAGCGATAGATGTTCAGAATGTTGACACACTAAAGCCAAAGGATCATTGATGTCAGTGTCGGCAGTCGTGCGGATTTCTCTGCGGGCATATCCTACGTGACGTGACGCCTGTTTTAGAATCAACTCAACAAGAATGCAGGATATTATCTTCCGACATTATCGCCGGAAGCGGAAGCAATGTTCCACCAACTCTGCTAATAAGAAGGGATATTAACACTGATAGGAAGCTCCAATAAGCTGAAGGCAACTTTCGAGGGAAAACATCTTCCGAACGCAAACAAAACTGACCTCGTTCGTATTAAATTTTGAGGGAAGCCCTCCACAGGCGTGTGGGCTTTCTAAATCATCTCTTCCACTCTCGTCGGTTCAGTGGAAGCTGGGAGGGTTTGGCAGGTCTCACATATGGAATGGGTTCGGTAGTCCTCCACTCAAGGTGGATGATGTTTGAGGAACTTCAATGGGCAGCGTCAAATTCTGATTAATTTGAAATACGTGTTACCGTCATATGTCAGAGATTGCGATTTGAATGTTAAAATTCTTGGGATCCAGAAATAAGTTCACACTGCAAGCAATCATGTTTATGGGGCTGTTCTCTTTGGTCATTTAACTCTTATGGGAAATCGATAGCTAAGGGCTATCTCGAATGTGGGTATATCGTGCTCAACACTCGCCGCGAAAAGAAAATAGAAATTTATTTTCTTCGTGTCTGGGGGCAATAACTCAGCGCTGAGCTGATGCCACAATGACTGTGTCTTGTCTGAGAACGGTTTAGTAATGCTAATGTTATTTTTTGCACACGTTTCGCGATTTCTTGGTTTATTTCTGATTGGAGTTTTTTTTTGTGGCCGTGGTCGGTAATTATAGCTTAAAGTGTTAAAATGATAAATAGCGCCGAGTCTCATTTGGGTCAGTTTAAACTGTTATTTAGAAAAATTTACAGCTGAAATGGAGCTTCAACACGGATGGGGACAGTACAGTCAATAAATTCGAGGAGAATTAAAGTGCTCCGCTATTTTTACGAGCGCTGGTGTCCTTTTCGGCATCTTGATGCTAGGATAGTGGAAGACTGGGAATGTAGTTAAGGCACATGCACAAAAATATAAAAACCGGACTGTGTCTCCAAAATGTTATATATTGAAATAGATATACGATTGAAAAATCATTAAGAGAGTATCAAAATCAGTTGTCATTGTTTACCAAAAGTCAAAAGAAATGTAACGTCAAAATTATGGGAGTGTCTTTGTGGTGTGATGTGCTTTTTTCTCGGGCCGCGGTTTTGCTCGCCGGATCCAAGGTTTACCCAAAGAATCACTAAACTCTGGTTAAGAGACTCTTTATTCGCAGTACTTTACTTAGCGCTATTACAAGCAGCGTTACCACTTGTACTACATATGTAGTACTGTGCTACATATTTGCTGGATTTTTTAACGCCGTACTACATACTACATCGTTACCCTAAGTACTACATTTCTTAAGATCCGTTAACCATTTTACTTTTTTACGAACAACAGTTCGAATTTTGCCCCTTTTGCTTTTATGACCAAATAAATACATTTAAAAACTTGGCATCACTCTAAAGTAAGTGCAAATCTTCAACTCGCACACAAAGATATCGCAAGGAATGGAAAAACCAATTTTCGTGGGTCGAATGTGTCTGCCAAACGCTTTTGTCGCGCTTGTCAGAAGTCATTTGTTTGCAATATGACTTTGCTTGTTAGACATGAACTCTTACCTATACACATTTCCAATTATAACAGTGAAAAAAACTCCAAGTGTGTCCGACTGTTTTAGAAATATAACAAATAAAAACAGCATCATATCTAAACTGCGTTCTGAAATTGTTTATTTTTTGTTTGTTAGTTACTTAATTTAAATTTCAATAGAAAAAAAACAGGTAATACATTTTGTTGGCTAACGTACTACATTTGCTAAATATTTGTGGCAACGCTGCTTGTCAGACTATAACTCTTACCCATACACATTTCCAATTATAATAGTGCAAAACAAGTCCAAGTCCAAGTGTGTCCGACTGTTTTAGAAACATAACATATTTTGCTTGTTTACTACTTAATTTAATTTAAGAAAAAAAAAACAGGTACTTTTTTTTTTAATTTTTTAAATTTTTACATTCAGTAAGAGAGTGTGACTTGTAAGTGACGAATGAAAATTGTGACGAACGGTCAGTGTTGCCAGATTGGGCGCTTTGTCGTATTTTGGGCTATCTTTTTTCTTAAAAAACCAATTTGGGCTACATATCGTTTAACAAGTTTTGTGTAGATTTTGTTTGTTTTATTTCTTCACAAAACTACAAAAAAAGAAATATTTTCGAACAAACCCGCACTTTTAAAACTCTCTCTTGCTCTTGCAGTCAAGTGGCATCGAACAGTCGTTCAACTTGCAGGCACACCAATTTATTTTGCAGACCTTTTGATTTGACACAAGCACACAAGCCACAAAGGCCAGTTGCGGAAGGTAGTGGGAAAAATACAAAAAAAAATTTCTTAATTTGGAATTTGGAAAAATTTTCAACGATTTTTGGGCTCCTTCCTGGGCAACGACTTTGGGCTACATTTTTTCAAGGTTTGGGCGCTTAAAGCAAACAAAACTCTGACAACCCTGCGAACGGTGACGTTTCGTTACAGTGGATTCTGGATTGGCTATCTTGCAACTCAGAAAGAAAGAGCATTTTTATATCTCTCAAAACAAAAAAATGCATTTCAAATACTGAACCAGAAAAACCATTCGAATTCAATATCGTGGAATATCGTGGGTAGAAGGGTATCTTTGACAATCCTCGTGTGCAAGTCAGTCCGAAAAGTCTGGCATACCTGGTTGTGACCATTGTGAGGTACCACTGCAGCGTTGCCATAAGTGTAGATTTGTCTGCATTTTGCAGATTTTCAACCTAGCTGCAAACTTTTAGCAACCAGAAATTTCCAGAAATTTGCATTTAAAATTTTGTTTTCAATCGCAATAATATATTTTGCTAATTTTAAAAACTAATTTCAATATTTTTGGTCTCGACTTTAAATTTATGGAAGCTCACAATTCCGAAATGGAATGGAAATGGTATGGAAAATATAGCCACTGTAAGCAACTAAAATTTAGAATCGAAACTAAAAATGTTTATTAGTAAGGCCTATTTACAACAGCTTCGGTGCAGACAAGTGGCAAATCTACCAAAATCCAACAAACTTAAAACAAAAAACAAAAACGCAAGAAAGTGTCAAAAAACCTTTAAAACAACACTGTGCCACCTTTTCGCTTTGATAACAACTTGTGACAAGACCATAGAAACCAGCGCACAAACCTGTTTGGGGTTTCTGACGGTTTATGCACTTAAAGGAATCAATCTATGTTTTAAATTGCATCCTCCTAAACCTAAAATGCAACGAGTTATTTTTCATCGGACAGACAATAGGACTGGTTACTGGATGCCGTGAAATAACGCCGAATTTTTAAGTTCGGCGTTATTTCACTTTGTCAAACAGAAATAACACCGAGTTCCCTTGTTCGGTCTTTGCTAATGCCTAGTATGCTGTTCCAGGAAAGCTAAAACTAATCGGCTCTACAATGTTTCTCTCCACCGCTTCGCTTAATTTTGACAGTGTAGGTTCGGACAACAAAAAATGTGTTGGAATTTTTTTTAGTTTTTTTATTTGTACTTCCTCAAAAACCTCTTCCAGGTACTCCTCGTTAAAATATTCCATTTCTAAAAGAAATTTAATTAACAACAACGCATTTTTTTGTGTTGAACTTACCATTCTCCATACTGTTTTTTTGCTTTCGTTTGAAATACCGATATTTTCCTTCATCTGTCAAATTTAAGCTGTGGAAAAATGTATTTTGCATTAATACGCCTACTTATATTCTGTAGAGATTTTTCGTACAGCGGCTATCAAATTTAGCTTGAACTGCGTACTGCTTTGCTTAATTTTATCTTTGGAGACATTTTTTTATGGCGGCTTAATTTAAGCGCGAGCAGCATACTAGGCTTTAAGTGAAAAAAAAGCCCAGTCGGCTTTATTTCTGAATACATTCAGATGATAATGTCCAAATATAGCTTTTATTTGAACTTTGAACTATTCGAGCTTATTTTGCACTGTTATTTTCTACAATTTCTTCATCTAGTTTCCGCATTTAGAATTTGAGAAAATAATAGGGAAATTTTAACTACTATTTTCTCAAATTTCCCTCTAGTTATTTTCTCAAATTTCCCCTCAAGTTATTTCAGCCTTTAGAATTTAGTTTGAGTTAAAATAATAGTTGCATCTATTTCTGCAAATTCAAAATATACTAAAAGTTCTCGGCCATTCTCAAAACATTTGCTTCCGGTTATTGTTGTAGAGGGATAATTAACTTTTAATGTGTGCTTTTGCTTTTGCTTGCTACAATCGTAATTTAAAATTCACCCTGAAGCTTATAAAGAGCAATATCGAGACTAAAATGTTTTGCTGAAATACACAGTTGAGAAGGATTTGACAATTGATGTGTTCATTAACAACTTCGCGAAGCCATTATGTCATTTATATACCCAAAGTGTATCAATTTCGAAAATAAAGAGAGATAGCTGTCCAAATTTACGTTCAGATTAAAAAAGCAGCAGAACATCCGCATATGCTGTGCTTTTTCTCTTATTTATAGGCACGTGTGCAATTTTTTTCTGCTTTACTAAATTAAATGACACCTATGTGTATCACCTTTGTATTCGCGCCTTTGCCTTATACCATACATCACGGCGTTAATCTGTGCAAACTTTTGCAATATATTATCAGATAGCATCACCCCCAATCCTCGGGGTAATCACACTCATCCTTGATGACACAATTTTAATAAATCACTGCATTCCCCAGCCTTTCATGTCATGGACATTTTTTTTTTTCACACCGAATTTTTAATACAATTTTCCAAATGTGCGATTCGTGAAATAGGTCATATATACTCGTATATAGCGTTCACCTTCAGATATTCTATTAAAAAAGTGACAAATTCATGTAGCACTTCCTAATTTATAGACCTGAAAAGAATTCAAATGGGGAAACCTATTGAAACAGGGACAGGAAGAAAAGTATTACTGAAATTTAAATTAAAGAACTGTAGAGATTGTTATAACACAAGTTGACAGTTGGGAAATTTATTTAATGTTTTCTGTGGTAGTTAGTGGCTAGTGAACAACAGAAACATCGAAAATTGTGGTACGTTTTCGATTACATAAAACTGAATGATAAAATTGTATGTCTGCAAAAATCTTATGAACTATTGGACCGATTTACAAATTTATTTTTGTTTAATTTATGAAATTGTTACGTACAAATTTTAGGCTACTTTTGTTTTAAAATGTATACAGCATTTTTTATTTAACAAAATTAAGCTTTCACCCCAAATCACCACAAACAAGCGATGAGTGGGCAACAAACTGTTGAGAATCTAGTACATTCATTTAATGTTAATATTGCTCATATCTATTATTGTACCAAATTATTCCCATTCCTGACACAAGTTAGATGTCATTTTATTCTTTCGCATTTTTCAATAAACTTACTTCCGTTTTTGCGTTCACTTGAACTAGTTCGTTTTTTTTTTTTTTCTTTTTCTAACCACGTTGTAATCTTTAACCATCTCAATACAAATAAAAGAGTTTCCTTTCTGAAAAATATTTCTTCTTGCCAATAAAAAAAAATTATGCAAAAGCACCCTGAAAATCATCAAATATACTTCCCTACATACACTGAACCCTGCGAATCGTGGACAAATGCGGGTTTACTCGTATAGGGTTGGCCTGTCATTAAAGCCTCGCAATCAACTTTTTAAAATTCAAATTTGCGTTACCCAAAGCAATATCAATTGTAATTAATAATTCCACACAACATGTTTTTGTTTTGAATAGTTTTGGCTGCAGGAGTGCAGAGTGAAAGAAGTAAACAAATCCTATGTACGGTGAACCAAAATACTGTTGGTGATTACATATTTTAAGTTTATTATTAAAGGTTAAAAATGTGAATGACCACAATTTGTTTAAATCTGCTCAAAAATGCGATATTAAAGCAAATCGTTTAACGATTTTATGTACCTACTTTTAGGAGAATTTCGAACCAAGCTGACTTTTAATCCCTGGAAAGTGATTACCAATCGTTGTCGTCCATCGTAGGCTGCAAGCCAATCACAAACATTTTCCAAAATACACCCAAGTCAGGGGAACGCAGCGACAAAGTAGTTAATTCGACGTTTGACTTGTGACTGAACTACACGACCGGAATGGATTGCTGCATTGTCCCCTGTTGCAGAATGCAACGCAAGGGCTAACGTAAATGTTCCTGCCGTATAAAGCAGGATAAAGGACCAACAATGAAATCTGTCGTGTTTCAGCAAATCTTAAATTCGTTTATCTCCTGAATTAGTAAAAACTATAAAATTAAAACCAAAATTTTGCTCCAAAAGTTCTATGTTATGTCTGAAAAATCCATATTCATTGGATGAGTAGTTTCAACGTGATGCAATAACAAATCTACATACAAACAGACAAACAGTTTTATAATATACTAGCTGGTACCCGCGACTTTGTCTGCGTAGAATTAGTACTTCGAGTAGCTCAATTAAAACATTTATATCAACAACAGCGCCACTTATCGGGTCCAAAACTATCCTATCTTTCAAGCCAACCAATTTTGCCTACACATTGAAATTCATTGGTAAAATATACACCAAATATATTTATTTTATTATTTATTAATAATACCAAATACATATGATGAATTTTATTATCCCTAACTTGAGAAATAATTGGTTCGTCATTTAAACTTGGATCCCCTACTTCATCCCCTTCTCGTTTTGTTTTCGCGACAAAAATTAGCCTATGTCAATCCCAGAGGTCCCATCTATCCCTATATCAAAATTCATAAAAATAGCTTTTGCGGTCGTTAAAATAATCTTATTTTCGAATTTATAATATTAGGACTTTATCAAGGCTACCTTGAATTTTCTGTGCAAAAATGACAACTGACAGCAAACCCTATGTTTGAAATAACATAACAGCGCTCCTACCCGATTCCCCCGCAAATTTTGAAAATTCTCTCTTAGATTTCCTGTGACTCTAACTCTCTTCGGCCGCCGACTCTCTTTCGTGGCGTCGTGTGTACGCTGTACGGGCTACGGCGCTACGGGCATTTTTGACACTTAATTTGTTAAGATTGATTGAGCGTGTGAACCGCAAGAGGTAAATATACTACTACAGTAACTACGGAAATAATATAGTGGTTATTAACACCACCATACGCCCATCATCGCACGTCATCAGCCATCTGCGCATTTCCTCAGAAAAACATTGTCGTTGTTGATTACATGATGTAATTTACATCCCCATTCACCTCGCATACTTCTCTTTCGTTTTATAATCGGAGAAAGCTTCACGCAGTTTTTGTTGAAATGTACCTATGTGCTTGTGCGACGTGCGCCAGCCATGAGCCAACCACCCGAAAGCAGAACAACGATCAAGAACAACGGTTGCTGATAATTTTCGATTTGAGAAAATAAATTTATTATTTTCATGTTAGATTTTGGGTTTTAGTCAGCTTCTAGATGACACAGAAAGCTGATTGATGGCTTAAAATAATTATGGAAGTGTTGGCTCTGTTAAGTATTATTATTTTGTTTTGTTTGCATTGATTAAGAATTATTTGAGTAATGACGATTAAAAGGCAGTAAAGTCAGAAAAAAACACATTTTGGTTTAAAACGCTTCCAAAAAAAGACATGGCAATGAAAGGAATAGCCTATGTCCTTCTCTGGATCTTAAGGGGCATTTCAAAAAAAGTTTCATCGAAATCTGTGCAGTAGTTTTCACGCCAACCGTTAACACATGAAAATGGCTGCAGTTTTATTATTTACTAGCAGTTACCCGCGACTTCGTGCGCGCGGGACTCTGTTTAAATGTACTTTTTTAGAAAAATTGTTACTGAAATAGTTTTTTTTTTAAGGATTTCTTTATAGACAATGTTTCTTGTTTTTTTATCGGGCGGTAATATTACCAGACTTGAAGGTCAACTTACACAAGAGCAAGCTACGTAAAACTGATCATGCGTAAAGCAATCTTCCCTTAAATCTATACCAGCGTATTTCAATGATTGGCCCTGAGACTTATTGATCGTCATGGCGAAGCACACTTTAAGGGGAAATTGTTATCTTTTAAAGTTAAAGGGGAGGTCATTAGGTATCAGAGGATTGCGCGGCACGAATACTTTTTCCCCTTGAGCAATCCCGGTCAATATAATAGCTTCGATTTAAATTTGTCATTACATAGTTTTGGTGGTTTTAAGTTCCGAAGGAGCATTACGGGTGTGCCCTTCCGATGCATTAGTCAATGGTATGGAATACCCGATGGTTTAAGGGAATTTAAAAGCTCTACCGGATAGTTAACGGCTTCATCTTTTCATTGCAAACAGTGTCTACGTTTTGCAGAACAAAAAGGAAATACGAAGTACACAACAAACAGTATGAGGTCGCTCGAGCAAATGATACTTATGCTGCATTCTACATTCTAGATATCCACAGAAGACGCCACGAAATAAAACGATAAACACATTCTCACTCAGACTTCACCAATACAGCCAACACCAAACGCACAGCGCACAGCAAATAGCCATATACGCACGCATGGGTTGCTATGGACGTGTAGTAGACTGCGATTATTATTAATTTCAGTCATACTCGCATGCCCGCCGCACACAACCCAAAGTCCAAAACCGATACGGAATGGAATATGGAACTTCAAGTCGTAACAATAGCTGTTTTTTATTATCAGCGTGATCTGATCCGAATCAGATCACGAAATTAAAACAGAACGGATCATTGAAAAGTTTAATTTTTGAATTGTGGCAACAGTTGCTTTCAAAAACAAAACAGATAATACAGGGTATTTCAAACTTCATGTTGCCACCAGCCATATTGCAAATATTCTTCTCAACGTGACGTCACACAAGGCAATCAAATTTGCATAATTTTTCTTTTCTAATATATTTTTGTGAAACAAATTTAGTATTTTATGTTCAAATATGTAACACATGAACAATATTTGCTGCTACCGCTTGAGTTTATCTTTGCATATTAAGGTGTGTCCAGGCCACATATTTCAGAAATGTTTATGAAATGTTTCTGAAGCAAATCGGACAGATTTTATAAACATTTATAAAAGATTTCTGAATTTTATTTACTAACCCCCGTATTAATAAACACTGCGTAAAAGTTATCAACTCGTTACTCAGCAGTTACGTAAAATTTTTGTATGCTGACTGACGTTTACTAGCTAACTTACATTTGCATATTTGGTTATTAATGCGGGGGTAAATGTTTATGAGATGTTTCAACTTTATCCTGTTTTGGACTAGAAGAAAATAATGTGGAGGGATTATTAGCAACGAGTAAAGTTTTTATTTTTGTAATTTTGGTCTCGGCAATCACGCGTCACGCGATTTAATTCAAATAATCGTATTAAATGAATCACTTTCTCATTGGGTACTCAAAGCTTTTCTGGACATTTTTATTTTAGTTAAAAACAAATAATAATCGAAAAACAGCGCTCACTTTCTGCAGGGATACTTGTAAAACAAAAATTATTTCCCATCATGATTGGGTAACTGTGAAACATTTCATAATATTTTTTTGGTGTTCAGATCCAAACCAGCAAAATATTTTTAAACATTCCATAAAAATAGTTTTGTTTAATAAGTGTTCTAGAAATAAATATGAAACATGTAGGTATTTAATTGTTTATCAAATGTTTGGCTGGTCTGAACATGCCTTTATAGAACGAGAAAAAACAAAATAACTCGGAATACGGAGAGGGAGTATATTCGAATGCGAAAAAAATCAATTGAGTTTTTGTGTTCCATTTTTTAGTCTGGCAACGTGACTGTGTGGCTATCGTTTACAGGCACACCAACATTTAAAAATAAAACAAGCCACCTAGTCGGAAATAGTAGAAATAATTTTCAGATCATGATTCGTGATCTCGATGAGAAGCAGGATCATGTGCTATTGTTGTAAATGCATGTAAATCGATGATCTATATGGATCATAGCTGATAATAAAAAACAGCTAATATGAAGATTAACGATTGTAAAGAAACCGAACTTCACTGTGGCTGTGGGTATGTGTATGTATATATACTCAACCCACTCACCCCCAAGCACAGCTGGCAATCGGGAAATCAATCTAAATTTCTTGTTGATTAAATAAGATCTGTCTTTATTTTCTTCTAGCTCAGCCTCTGGAAGGAGCAGAAAGATAAATGATGGCTTAGAATACTCGGGGAAGTATTGACTAAAGACTAAAGAACATTTTAAGCTTTTTTTGGATTGGACAAACCTTTATGAATGTAATAGCAGGTTGAGTGAAAAATCAAAAAAGTTTTCATCCTCTTTTTCAACCTTTATAAGGCGAATTTTGGAAAAAAGGCGAAATAGGTATTCGATGGTTTTGTATTTTCTATAAGCTTACAAAATTTCAAGTTTATACGATTAACGTATCGCGAGTAACAGAAAAACCTCTCTTAACTCTAGAAAGATAAACTGCGCCTCGGAAATATATATATTGCTTTCTGCTTTTAACCGACGCTCGAACAAACTTGCTCTTTTTAGCCTATTTTACTTAATGAAATTTATAAAATATATATATGTTTTACTTAATTGCTAATAATGTAACAATAAAATGAAGTAACAAAAAAAATATTTATTAAATTTTGTATAAAAAGGCTTTTTTTTAATTGTTCGCCTCGCAGGCGCATGTTTATCTTTTCAGTACTAAAAAATAAAATTATCTTTCTAGGGTTAAAAGGGCAGGGAGGGTCGCATCGAAAAATTCCTTCTTAGTGCGCGTCTACACAGCTGGTGGAAAATATATCCTGAAAATTTCATGAACCTACAATTAGCGGTTTGGCCTGTACGATGTCTGTTCACTCAGTCTCTATCTGCGTTCGCTCATAGTATTGTCGAACTCGGCCAATGTGTCAAACTTTTAACTTTTGATGCTTGTTTTGATTCCTGATGGATAAAGCATGCGTAGTCTGTGAGCATATATTTTATTATTTCGACATGACACAGCGAATGCGGCCACATTCTGTAGCCAAATTTCTGCATCCGTCAACTAGTGCTATGTGACTGAATTTGCTTTTGTTTCCGTCACCTGTTGATTGACGTCTTCCGAAACGTTTTTATGACTTTGTTTGTTTGTTTTGTTTAAGATGAATGGATGAATGTATATTTGTTATATTTGCTAAATCTCCACTTCGTTTCTTCACAGCAAGAAAAAATGGTCGCTAAATTATTAAACTTGATATAGATGGGACAAAAACCATATGTTCATTGCAGATGTCAGTAGACGTAATTTTAATTCTGTGCGTAGTTAGAGTTTTCGAATTTCAGACAATGGATAAAATAATAGTTAAAGAAGATATTATCATTGCTGCAGAAGACGTCACTTTTTTGCCTGTCGCGTAGTTCCCTACTTGCAGCGGGATTTGTCCTGAAAGTTCAATATGTTGTCAAATTTGTTTACATCTAGTTTTGTTTTAATAAATATTTAGACATAATTTTCTTTCATTGCAGAGCTAAAGTCTTGGAATGCTCAGCGAAAGATGACTATAATACTAGGGAATTATTTAAAACTTTGCTGTCGTTATCAAGATTTCTGCCAGTGGGTAACAATGAGAGCACGACTGGACTTAAACGGAGATCATCAGCTTATGTTAGTGCTTCATCAAGTAGAAGTAAGTAGTACTTATTTACGAAATAACAGAGCAATGCGCACGATGAATGCGTTGAATGTCTCTCCCCGGAGAGACTTCTAAGGCATTTTACAAACATTTTAATTTAACTGATTTAAGCAATTAAAACTCAGTGAGGCTTAGGAAACCTCAAGAAAGAACCTAATGGTTGCAATTTAGTAAACGACTGATTCGATATCTTGTCTAAAAGAGTATAATCATTTTTTGACAGCCCACTCAACACAAAAGTGTCAGAAAAAGAAAAAGGTATTTTTTTAGTGGGAAATATAAGCCATCAAATAACGGGTGCTAAACTTCCTTCAAAACGTCAAGTATTAGAAGTTTTATTTTTCAATATTCGCGAAGTTTTAACGAAGATTAACTGTGAGTGAAAGTGCGAACCTTGCGATTCGTGAATGTATAATATTTTGGGAAAAAGCAAGAATACCCAAAAAGGCACTTCCTCATTATGTAAGAAAACTTGTGAAACTCTATGAGCTTTGGAAAGATCTACAAAAAAATTCCACAAAGAATCAGGATATATTCAAACGACGGGAGGAGGATTTTCAAAACGATTTAGATAATCTTTTTGATTTAGCTCATGCAGATGCCTTTCATAAGAACTAATGGAAAAGGAAGAAAGGGTTAGAAAGAAGGATGCTAGATGAAGAGAAGAGATTGCTTGAATCGACACTACCATCAAGCTCTTCGAAATAAACCGAATATTTGCTAAACCAGGATCTTAATAACGAAGCAGACACATATTCCAACAGTGATGAAAACCACGAAGAGGACTTGCCAATAACACCGGTAGCAGTACAATCTCAAACTTTCAAAAAACGCGGAAGAAAAGAAATTGTTACTGCTAAATTAGTATCAGCTTTAGGCGGATGCCAGTTAACCATTCGATACTCCGTTTATATTCTTCAGGCCACAGTAGAAGCGCTTGGGCTTAATGTTGACGAATTTCCAATCAATAAATCATCGATCCAACGTATGCGAACACAGGTAAGGAAAAAAAGGGCTGCATCTATAAAAGCTAATTTCCAAAATGATGTGCCTAAAAAAAAAAAAATAAATAAATACTTAACAAATGCTTCATACAAATTTTCCTTTTTAACTTTGAAGTCCTGTCGGGTAGGGTTTCCATCGGCCTAGGAAGATCAAATTTTGCGTATGAATAGGTCTAAGCAATATAAAAAAAAGAAAAGTGTGTGCGTTACTAACTAAAAAAAAACAAGTGTGCTTTAGACCACACGACTGAAGTAAAACTTCTTTAGCTCCATCGATATGTAAACATGTACTCGCAAACGAACTACTGACTGAGTTATTTATATATTTCATGCACTGGCTATGAGAGGAAGAGGGAAAGAAAATGTGCTCGCGCATTGCTCTTTCTTGCTCCTACAGTGTGATACAGACAATAGGCCACAGTTGCCACTTTTCAATTCAATAAGGAACGTAGTAGGAACTTTGTCAGTCTTTAAACAATTAAACAACGTTCCAGCAAATTACAATTATACCCAAAATATCCCTTTTATCCCTCGCCAAAATATAAAAAATTCCACATTTATCCCACGAAATATTAAATTTAATTTTATTAAATTTTTTTTTTATAAACAACAAATACAAGTTACATTATACATTAACTATGAAAGCTAACAAAAATAAATACATATTAAGATATGTTTGTATATAATACAAAAATAGAAATGTAGGTATATCTTATACAATTTTAAGACGTTACAAACAGAAACATAAAATTGCATTCGGCATTAAAATTAAATAATATTCAACATAAAATAAATATATAAATAGCTTTATCTCGGTCTTATGTTTCATTATTCTTGATTTTTCGTACAAAAATGATACAGAAATTTGATTTGAGAAATAGGTAAGACTTTTTTGCATACATTCCAATGTTTACTCGCGAATTCACTCACAGATATGTCATTTTATGAAACAACATACCTGGGAAATAAAATCCCGGAAAAAGGGATACAACCCCCGATCTGGGATCACTGCTGCAATGTGTGCTGTGTCTTAGATAAACGAAATTTAACTGGCTATGAGAGAAAGAGAAAAAGAATATGTGTGCTCACACCTCTCTCTCTTGCCCCTACGGTAATATACGAAGCGAAACGTAACTCTCTCCCTTTCTATCTTCACTAACTTATATCTTCCTCTCAACTTCCGTTCGCAATTTCCGTAACGCATTCACCAGCTTACCCCCCAAGTCAAGCGTGCCTAAAGAAGTTTTACTTCAAAACAAATTTAAATTGCCAATATAAGGGACACCCTACTATCCATAAAACACCCAACCCCGAATGTGTGTTTGTTACAAAATACTGAGTATAATTTAAACATACAAATCTTTCGTACTTTCCTTTTTGTTACCAACTCTATAACAACTCTGTAATGTCTGCATATATTTGGAAATAATCAACTTCAACTTAGACTGATTAGGTAATCAGCAACTTTATTCGCATCAAACATGCCACCAGTACACGCACCCATTAGCCCTCAATGGTATCCACTTTATTTGCGTTCTTAGCGGTGAATAAAAACCTAAACGAAGAACCTATTCAAACCGCATCTCTGCGAGTAGGCAGTTGGTACTTTCATAAAAGCACCTCAAGGCAACATAAATACAAAAATGTACAACATCAATTTGAGTGCGCGCACATAAGCAAATCATATAGGAACTTTTCAGGCATGTCTGCTAATGAGCTGAATATACCACAAAAGTGCTGTTACCGCGTTTACATGAGCCCCTTGAACTGACAAAGAACACACGCCCCGAAAATGCGAAATGAAATTATACCTCATTCGGCATCAGGAATGGAAGAAACACCTGCACAATGCAGCAACAAAAAAACCTATTCATCCATAAATTAAATTGTACGCTTGATTAAATAGTAGACATAGAAACAGCATCCCTGTAACCCTAGGGATGGGGTGAAGGCTTTATCATACCCTTCGCCGAATATAATACTCACGATAAACTTGTAATTTTATTTCCTTTTGTAATTCTCAATGTAAATGTTATTTCCTTGGGGTGGCTGCCTTGCAAATGTGCGTGCTTTTCAATTAAACCCCATCGCTGATTAGTCATTTGGCTGCTGCCCCACCGCCCCAAACCGGAGCGATACGAACCCGCGCGTATCAGAAAACAAATTCATTTAATATTTAATTAAAAATGAGAGTTTCACTTCATTAATGAATCATTAGCCGAAGCTTTGGCAAAATGGATTCAATTATGGCGCGTATTTCGAAATACGATAGCGAGATGGGAAGGAAAATTACGGATCTTTGTATTTGCTTTGTAAGCGGAACCACGTTGTCTTCGCCGTGCCAATTATCCTTACATTTCTCACTGTAGAGTGCTCGACATTGGCTAAACTTTGGATTTGGATTTGCTAATTATTATTTTTTAGTTAATACTTTTAAAGGACTGACGGAAGAAGGACGCACGTGCAGAACGGTAGCTATTAATTAAATGCACGCACGTTATTTTTTTTCTTTAATTTGTATTGCTTGTGTTATATCTTGTTATTTACCTTGGTTTTGTTTGAAAAAAAAATCGAATGCTAACAAATTTAATCTACTGCATTTTTTTCCTTAAGTGGCAACGCTGGTTTGTAGTAGAACAGAGCCCAAGTCATTGCCAAAGGCACACATTTGAGTGCGTAATCATGCGATATTGTTTTCGCCAATACGTTCCTTTTTAATACTAAAGTGCTCCTAATCAATGATGACAGATCGTGGGTAATTACCCATTTCGTGGGCATTTTGCCTTTCAAAATGAGCTAAAAGGGCGAAAAAGGGCATTTTTTTTATCTCTCAGAACAAGAAAAAATAGTGTATTTTGTTGATTTTTAGCGTCGGCATGGCCAAAAAGGGCATTTTTGGGTGTTTTTGACGTGAATCGACGAAAAGACTGGCAAAACCGAACAAGTGGAGAGAAATCGGTTCCTTCCATGGCCGGTTTTGTGCGCAGTGAAGTTAAATTCGAAGTATAGAAGAACACTGTTTTCGAAATAAATAATACTGAAAGCGTCGCTCAAGTGTATTAGATTACGGCGAGTTCCGGGCGGCTTAATGTCACAATCTCTATAATGTCACACTATTTGCGAAGTCATCTTTTCTTCGTTGTCCTTTACCACAATCAGTTTGAAAGTCACATTATTTTGTTAACCAATTGATGTGGCATTATGCCGGTTCGACTGTAATGTGGATACTGAACATAAATGTGAAACTTGAAGGCAATCCGTCAACAACCGCCGGGAAAAGGAACCTTTCGCCGTAGACCCCCAATACGTTTGCTGATTGATGACGGACATCGCGCTGAGATTTTCCAATTCCACTGGACGCTGGTGATTGATGGAGTAGATACCTGGATTTAAACAACGAGAACATTCCATACTGTCCGTCACACACAAAATGTGAAATGTCGCCTTTTCATTGCTTGCATTTGCGTACCCAACACAAGGAGGACTTTCTGAAGCCAAAGGTAAAAGTACAAGTTGGTTGAACTTTGTATTCTGTACTCCATTAACTTCTGAAGCTTCCCAACTTCCTACATCCAATAACCGCACGCATGAATCTAAATATTTTGGAAAGATATGTCTGGCAAACATGATTGAAACGAAAACTCTTTGCCATGGGGTGGCAAAAAGCCTTTTGAGATATAGCAGTCGCCCTTGAAATCTCATACAGTTTTAAATAAAAAGCGTATACTTTGAATACTTTATATTTACTTTTAATATTCTCAACCATTTCAATTTCTAAGAATCTCTTTTGTGTGTGTAATTTTCGTGTGCTGTGTGGCCGAAGTCTTTTTAAATTTACATTTAAAAGAAACAAATTCGCGTACTTTCACGAGCCAAGCTCTAAAATTCTGTCAAACTCGAAAAATTGAGCGAAACTCTCTCAGAAAGCTGAAAATATACTCCAAAGTACGTGGATACACTTCGAGCTACTTTGAGCCACTTACATCTTTGAAATCTAATCCATATCAAGAATAAATTTATTACTTACCTTTTTGCAAGATATGAAACGTTCTAGGAGAACATTCGACCACCACCGAATTTTCTTTATTTTCAGATATCTTATTTTTGTGTACAATTGATTTTCAAAACGGATTTTGAATTTGTTTCCTGTCAATTTTGCGCAACTTTGTAATACATATATGCGAAAGTGGTTTTGCATAATATTTCCCAAAAAGGAACAAACGCGAAACAACTGAAACTAAAGTGCACGACTGGGTCGACCGTAACTTTCTCGTTCATCAAAAGTTTTAATATAAATGAAGTGGGAGTTGCTGATTGTGTAAGCCCCAAGTTGTTGGAAATATTTTAGGGTACATATTCAATATATAGTTGAAAAAAATTATAAATTTTACGTAGCTGTTATTGGATTTTTATTGGAAGTTGGGGCATTGTTATTATTTCAAAATTATACCAAAATATTTTGAATACAGATCGGAATTTGGGTAGTCCGTTTCGAAAAATATTTAAGAAATTGATTTGTTCGAATTTGTTGAGAAAAACTAAGTACGGGATCTTACTTAGAATACTTATATTATCTTTAGTATGTATTTTGGAAAATTTGTCAGACAATATAGTAATAAATATTGCTATTGTTCGAGATGTAAGCATTACTTGGTTTTTAAAACTTTATCGAAATCGAAAATGGGGTTTTCGAGATATGAGCAGTTTAGTGTTTTCGGTGATTCGAATTGAAAATTAAGGACGCGATAATTTTGGAAACATCAAATTTAGTCTAAGTTTGCAATTTGGGCAAAATCGCTATTGCCGTTTTCTAGTAAACTAAAGGAAACAACATTTTTCAAAAATGCCTTTTTTCAAAAACTCATTTTTCGACAATACAGAGAAAAACAGAGCCAGAGAGCCATTAAGTTAGAAATGACCATATTACCTTCGAAATTAATTTTGGTTACAATCGTATGGACCGTTTTTGAGATATGTCCAAATTTCAAAAGTACCGTTATTCGATTTTTTAGCTAAAAACTGAGTATGCAGTTATTTTAACTTCACCCACTTAAGCTTAAATATGAATTTTGATTGAAATCGTCAGAGCCGTTTTCGAACAAATCAAACTGGTATGAAAATTTTGTATGGGAAGTACCATTAATATTGAGGTTACCATGCAAAAAAAAAAAACGGCACCGAACTGTAAGCCCCCAAACTTTAAATCCGAAGTTTGAACGAAATCCGTTCAGCCGCTTAGGACAGAATTTTGCGACCCACTTTTTTCGAGTTCGCCTATCATCGCAATGTCAGAATTGATTAACATCTCGAGTTCGAAATTTTGTACGAATACAATATCTTTCTCTTACTACGTAATGGAGAGAGTTAAAAATTAGATACCATCAAAATACGAAAATTGTGTAACTTTAATCAAATTTTGTTGGTACCATCTATTATTAACAATTTGAACTACCACTTTTCGATGCGACATCTATTGTTAAACATTCCGCAACAATTTGAATTTCAGCCGTTTAATGTAGCAAATCTACTAACACCCAATAGGTGTCTCTAGCATTTTATGGACAAATCCAAGATGGTTGGCATTTTGTTACACTTTTAATTCGCTTTTCACTCAGAGCAAACTTTCATATGGCTGCATGGCAGCATTACAATATTTGGTTGCACACTCTGACATATGACGCATAAAATCGCATTCGTTTCTGGTACTGGAAAATAATGACTTCAAGAACTGTTAAATGGCAACAACTGATCGAAATACAGTTTTCGGGTATTTTTCTATTTTTTCCAAACATGTTCTCTCTGAAGTATTTCTCCAAATGGAAAAAAACGCCAGAAAACTTTGGAAAGATAGCCAGAAAATTCTGGCTTTTCTTCCTAGGAAAAAAGGCCAGACTTGTATAGAAAATGTTCGGGCGTTTTTCTCCAAAAATAAAATCTGGCGTAATTTTCGGGAGCCTTTACAGCTTTATATTCTTAAGTTTTCTAGGGACTAACACAGTAGGTTTAAAAATATGACGAATATTTTTCGAAATGCAGTGTTGACTGATGACTCTATACGCACTTTGTGTAAACGTTGGCAGTTCTCCGTCTGCGTACATGACTTTAAAGCTATCACCACCTTTTGGTTAATTCAAGGTATCCGATGTTACTCATCAGCCATAAAAAGCGATCCTTTTTGTGTACATAACCTCAAATGTTTTTTAAGTTTAGACGAGTATCAAAGATAGATGGTGACCAATCTGCACCTTTAGCATAAGTTTCATGATATACCGTCAATTACTTTCAACGTCATAATTCCTCCATCAGAACTACTAAAGAGTAATCCTAAGAATTCTACGATGACTACCCCGCATCTCGATTCGATAAAGATAGCTCATAATTCGGCCTGCTGGTTCATTGTCGCATCGCATACACAAAAATCACTTGCCAATTCAAAGGACCTCCTTTACCTAAGACCTGACAATCGATTTTGCAATTCCATCCATTGGGCATAATCTCCAACAGCAGGCAGCCCCTTTCTACCAACCCTGACTCTCGAGGGCATCAGGGATAATAACCCGAAAGTTGGGTTAATTTACATGTGGTAGGTAAACCTTTTACTTTAATCATCCCGCATGTGGCAAATCAATACCGGCAAGCTAACAATAGACCTCTGCCGGGCACCGATTACCTTCCATTATGTGTTATGGGTCAATAAACCACGCTAAGCAAATTTCTTCCTTTATCACATGGTTTCCAGAAGAGGCCAACAAAAAGCTATATATTATCCTTTATAGTTCCTAACGCCATTTCCCAAGTATGCGAAGTCTCTTCGATTTTATTGCTCATAAAGCACTTCATTAGAGGCGACCATATATATCATGGTAGAGCAATTACTGTTGCGAACACCCCCCCTTCAACTCAAGGAACCATTCAGCCAATAAAAATCCATTTAAGTCAATATGGGAGATTTTTTGACAACAAAATATCCACACACTTGCGTTGGCGGTATTGATTTTGGAATTTTGACACAAAGTCGGCAGCACTGGGATGTGTGCTGCATAAATCATAGATAACTAATGGATTTTCATAACAAAGACAGGACTAAAAAGGGAAAGCATAACGTACAGCGAGTCCCAAAAGAGTTATTCCTTATTTTATGTTTTCTCATTGATAATGACCTGGGAAAGATATTATCGGAGCTTTTGGGGGTAATTGTCATGAGTCGTCTAGATTGCTATATTTGAAATAAGCTTCATCAGCATTCCGGAACCCTATTTGAAAGTTTCCTTTGGTTCTTTAGGGGGATATCATTTAGCAGACCTTTTATAGTACAGATACATAGTATTCATTCAATGATTCAATGATAGACAAATACTGCTTTATTAAAGACCTTAGGAAGATTTGCAATGGGAGAACATATCAGTTACATTTACTTGGCACGCAACGCCACATTGCTCAGAACTAACTTCCCTAAAATAAATGGAATCATTTGAAAATGAAACTATGGCCAGGTATGAGGAACCAAATTTAATGGATAACCCTACAAATAGGCATTCACGTAGATGAGAATGTTCTTAATAGAGTAGATGGCGCCACTACCATGTACGGAAAGAACTATCAATCGCATTAGAATCCGTTGTCTGGATAAACGAAAGAACGTTTTCCGGATGATTTCTGGAGTCTTAGACACCTTTTGACCAATATTTAGGCTTCGGTTAATCATTTCATGCTTACTACAAACCCATGGATACCCAAATTCCAACTTAAGTTTATTTTTTTAACTGTGCCACCTCTCGCGAACGTCTGACAAACTTCCGAGAGTAAAACTGTCATGAAAGAGATTCTGTTCTCAATAAGCATAAAATTGCAGATCCCTTCCATTCGTTCCAAAAATTGAAAACTCACACAAAGCGAATGGTTGTGAGAGGCTAGGCCTAGGTACCTGTTGCGCCAACTATTTATTTATTTATTTATTTATTTAAAAACCCCTGGTCGATTCTTTTTACCCGCCTGGACACAGGTGGGGTTATGTGTTTCGCGCGTATCCTATGGACGCCCTGTAGCCTAAACGGCCTGACCGATTTTGAAGAGTAAGGTATCATAATATTCGTATTCTTCCCCGGAGTCATAGGCTAAAAAATAAAAAATAAAAAAAAATTAATTTAAAAAACCAAAAAACCCGACTGACTAAAAAAGAAGAATTAAAAAGATATGAACAAGACGCATTTAAGTACCTATAACTAACTATTTGGCAGTCGGAGGGTACTCAATACTCATACATATATTTGTTAGAATGTGTAGGTATATAGTCTTCGATTGTCAATTAGTTGTTATAGGTACTTAAATGTGTCTTTTTCATATCTTTTTTTTTAGTCAGTCGGGTTTTTTGGTGTTTTAAATAGTTTTTTTTCTTTTTATATTTCATTCAAAACATCATTTCTTCTATAAAGTTTAAGCTATTAACTATTAAAAGTTTCGCCCAAGTAGACTTATAGAAACTTGAATAATAAGATTATAAACGGTCTTTCATTAGCAGCTTGACAACTTAAAACTATCAGTGTGAACGCACCCTTAAACCGGCTACCTAACTGTCAATGTCAAAATATTCAGTAAAATCAACATTCTGAAGTAAGTACACAAAGGAACAACGTTTACAAATAATTAAAATATACTACCGAAATTCCGAGTCGGTGGTCCAAACTTACAGAGCGTTAAGGCCAGTTTTCATCGCAAAATCATCTTCAGCGATGAAGCGAATTTCTGGTTAAACGGCTTCGTCAATAAACAAAATATGCGTTACTGGACAGGTGAGAACCCTAATAAGCTTCATGGAGCAGCACTTCATCCGCAAAAAGTCACTTTTTGGTGCGCGGTTTTCATGCCGGTGGCGTCATTGGGCCCTTTTTTGGACGATGAAAATTACCGTCACGTTGCGGTAAATAATATTCGTTTTAAAGACATGTTGGAACGTTATTTCTTTGAGCAATTGCATGAATAGGACATCAGTGATATGTGCTTCTAACAAGACGGTGCCACAAGCCACACAGCGGGTGCAACAATCGAGTTATTGCAGTCTCAGTTCGGTGAACGTATTCGGTAAACGGACCCGTGTACTGGCCACCGAGATCGTGTGATTTAACGCGTCTAGACTACTTTTTTTATAGGGCTACATTGAATCAGCACAGAGCCTATCGCCCTTATGGACTATTCACATGTGAGCGAGAGAACGAATTGCTGAAATGCGAACAAACCACTTTTGATGCATTTATGAACGCAAAATTGCACATTTCACTATTCCAAGAGGAGGATAATTAATTATTCCATCACAATGTATTAAAAAAAACAAGTTAATAAACAGTTTAATTAACGAAATTTCAAATTAAAAACTTTTTGCCGCGAACGAATACACCCTTGATGCGAATTGTCAAAGTTTATTCACAATCCACATCATTCAATTCGCGTTCCACAGACTAGCGAATAAAACATTCATTCGAACTTAACCTCAAACTTGAAATATCATTGCCAATTTTTTTTGTACATATTTGTTTTGTTTTGGTCCGAATGGAAAATAAAAGAAATATGACTGAATCAACAGGTAAGCATGTTTATCAAAGTAAAATATTCTCCTTTTGCTTTTCGTGTTCGGTTAAGCGGATGTACGTGCATTAATTGCTGTTTTAAAGTTTGCCCACCACAAATAGGGCAACAATATTCTTTTTCTCCTTAATAGAATGCGGCTACCTCCCATTTTCGCGTTTTTTTGTATTCAAAAATAGGATTCACGGGTATCTGCGACCAAATAAAATGTATCATGTGAATGGACTGTCAAAAATTTGCGAATATTCGTTCGTTCGTAGGTAGTTGGTCGCTCTCATGTGAATGGTCCTTTATTCTGCGTGGCGTTTACAATAAACGACAGCTAGCGTTTTCTGTGTCGAGTCGATTTAGTGTCGTTTTAGTATCGGTATTCTATTCCTTGAACGCCTCCACTCTCATTTACTTTACATTCCACATGAGTTCCACGCCAACAGCTGATAATTGACAGGTAGGTATTTATGTTTTTGTGTTTTAAATTTCAAAGGAACATACAAAAATCAAAAGTATTTCGAATTGTGGTAGTATATATATGCTAAAAAAACATGAATAGCTTTGCAATGTTCATACCATAGACAAACCATACTGAGACCCCCAACTCACAATCCTCTTGCCGCTGGCCCCCTCAGTTTTTTTTCAAATTCGCCATTTTGTTTTCCTATCGGTGTTATGTCAAAAAATAATCCGTGTCACATGCAAAAACATAAAAAAATGCAAAAATAAATGCTGTCAACCTCGGCAACCGTGGGGAAATGTGAAAGAGTTCGGGAATACCACATTTTTTCATTACTGAACGCCATTGGTTAGTTATTATAAATTGTTAAAAGGCGAATAATTTGATTTGTTTGGTTAGTAAAACTATCTAAAGTTGATGTTCTATATACTAGAAACATATTAGGACAAACATGGTTGTGTATTTTCCGCTTTTGGATATCATTAACTTCGATTTCGTGTGTAAATTTTTCTTAAATAATGAAGAAAATTTGCTCAAAATGTTCATTTTTGCTCAACCAATCTACATTGTTAATTTTTCATGAACATTTTAAGCAAATGTGCACTTATTCCTAAAAAAAAATGTTATCCACACGTAACGAACAATTTCAAAATAAACGGATAAAATTCTATGAACTCTGCCAGCAACTTTGCCCACAGCGGAAGTGTCTCATATCTCCTGGTAGTGTGTTGGTGAGCAGAAATTTTGAAGTTTCGTGACATTTGTCAATACGATTTTGTATGTAAGAATACTAGCGCACCAAACGTGAACACTCCATAAAAATATAGCTTGTAGGCTAAGTAACGGGAAATCGGCCGGAGTTGGTGGTCTCAGTATTGTCTCTGGTTCATACCATTGGAAAGCGAAAGCGACGAAGAAGATGAGTCTGCAGAAAGAGAGCTGGAAGTTATAAGAAGAAGAATCAGGTCAAAATCCGATCCTTTTGATTTACCAGATTCAAAGTAAGTACATGCATATAAATACAAAATAGTTGAAGGTAGAAAATAATGGCAATAATTTCCAGATTCAAAATGTACTTTAGACTTAGCATAGAGGCCTTTGTCTATTTGTTAAATCTTTTTCTGTTCTTACAGGGGGTCCTAAATAGTTGAGTGTTCAGTGTTGATAGTTCACATCATCGCTCTGTGGAACACCTCTTTTAAAATTTGTTGCCAACGATAAATTTTGTTCCATAATTTCCACCAAACGTTTCATTTGATCGGGGTTTTTGTTATTTTCACCTTTAATCATAAGAGAATTATAAAATCACTGTATAATATAAACAATTACCAAAACTCACATGTTTTTACTTAAATTTGCCTGCTAGTCGTTTAAGAATTTCTAATCGACAATAATCGGCGTTTTATGAGTCGTTTTGTGCAACTAAAACGACTGCCAGAATGCGAAAAACTGTTTTGACGTTTGTAGAACTTGTGTGTTCCACACTACTTAAACGCCGCATGTCGTTAAACGACATAAAACGCCTAGAAACACGTTACATGTTACGCTGTGTACAGCGTAATCACGGGCACGATTTTTGCGTGCGTTGCGATGTCCGTAAGCACCACATTTGTGTGCGGGGAAAGCGGAAGTGTCCAACTACAAGACGATAGTGCGTTCATGCGGGCTGCGTTAAAAAACACTTTTTTAATATACCTATTCAATTCGAAGGGACTTTATTTTCGGCCCGTAAGATGTCACTGTTGCAAAACAGCTTACTAAAAATAAGAATATTAAGAAAGAAGAGTAATAAATTAAAAACGAATGTTATATACAAAAACAGAGTACTTTATGGCGAGTTTTATCATTTGTACCCACAATTGCGAGCGGATGAGACTGCATTTCGCCAGAATGCAAGAGAATGACGACGAAAACATTTGACCAGATATGTATACTTGGAAAAACGTAAGAGAGAGAGAGAGACCTACATCTGTGGAAGAAAGGCTTTTTCTTTCTTTTTTTTTTTGCACTTCCGAAATCAGAATCAGAACCTCCATTATTAGTTTCCGTACGATAAATGCGAGAAAAATCAAATCAGTTTGATTTTCAAACAATGCGTGCGATGCGGAAAAGTCGCAAAACACGCGTTGCCGCAATATCGTGTTCGTATCAGCTGCCCGCATTAATCGCATCGCAACGCATGCCCCTGCCATAAACTAAGTATTAAATAGACCGTCAGCTCCCGCGCACCTACCCGATTCCCCCCCCAAATTTTCATATCTGTGAATACGTGTGAAGCAGCAAAAAAAAGAATTTCTAAAAGGTGGGAGGAGTAATAAAATACTGACACTTAGCAGTGTTCCTGCATTGTGGTATCTCTACCTTTTTGTGGCAATTTAAATTTTTGAAAAACTTTCCTGCGTAAAAGGAAAAAATGTCTTAATTGTTGGACTATCAATAATATGGCTGAAAAACAGTCGAACTACATTTCACTATGAATATCAACGCACTAAATGTACATAAAAAAGATATTTGCCTTAAGCAAAAATTTCTATTATCAAAAAATTATCATTATAATGTTAGCAAACTGCGATTTTTATACTGAAGATTAATTTAATATGATTTTCTCTCCGAACAATACAAATTTTACTTTTAAAAGTATGTTTTTTCCATAAACAAAACTAAGGGAATTTGAGTTTAGTGAAAAGGGAAAAATTAACACGCTTCGTGTGAAAATAAAGAGAGGGTGCTTAGAACACTGACTGAGAGTTAGTGTATTTGGTGAGTTCCTGTCAGCTGATGGATGCGTTCTGAGAGTTTAAGCTCGTTGTTTTATTTCACCACGAAAACATGTAGATATTCTACAAAATGAATATATATATATTGAATAGCGAATGTAAACAACATAAATAAACAAATGAATGATGTGTGAAATAAAATAGTATATTTTTGTTCCTATAATTATTGTGTCTGTTTTCGTTTGCTGTTTTTGGCGAAAATTTTTTCACCGTGAATGTCCACAGAAAAACGCCAAAGAATTTAAAGAGAAGAATTGATTACGACTATTAAGATTTGAAATAGTATGAGTTTTTAGTTGTAATCTTTTCATGAAGATTCCGTTCATTAAAAAAAAAATAAAAAAATTATTAGAAAATTTGGAACAATTGACACAATTAATGAAATTACATTTGAAATCAATTGCGTCAGCCGAGAATATGAATAATGTTCATTTATAATAAAAATAAAAAGTCTAGTAGACACAATCAACGAAAATTTATTTTCTTTAAAATGTGAGGGAAAGAACGAAACTCAAAATGTATTTAAGCAAAATTGGAAATAAACATGTTTACTGATTTGTACCTTGATATGTCTCACGCATTTAAGTTTTGCTGCTTAAAATTTATTTGCTTTTAATATATACGATTCATAATCATTAGTAATCAAATATTTTTTTATATTAATTAGCGTTTTTTTTTATTTTTGTCAATGATTCATATAGTTTATCGATTTCGATTTTTTACAACAAAGATGAAAACATCCCGTACTATATAGATTATCTAGGTAAAATGAAAGAAATCTTAATACGTATACCTACCTAACCTATGTGTTTTAATATAATTTGGTACTAAATTAACCACACCATGCCCACCGTTTTCTTAACACGTCCCGATAACGGGCAGTTATTTGAATTATTTGAATTTATTTCCATGTTACCACAGAATGAACTGTCAGGCATCTGGCAGGTTCCTATGTGCGAGAGTATGCGTGCGGCTAATCTACTTTAACATGGCACACATACTTTGCCACATAGAAACACGGAAAACAGCTTGTAGGCAAATTCTTTTAAGTTGTAAGAGCTGACGGTCTATTTAATACTTAGTTTATGCCCCTGCTTACGCTGGACACAGTGTCATACCGATTTCAAAAAACGCCAATTGTCGTTTAATATAAACGCCACGCAGAATAAGGGTGATATTGAATGAGAAATAGCGCCCGTATCGGTCGAAATGTGCTGCCGAGTCATCGACAATTGGGTTCAACATATTGAACGCTGCATACGTTCCCGTTGTGGACATGTGAAGTCGAATTCCATTCATAAATGTTTTGATAGTAATTCAAGCCAATACATTTATTTTGAGATATCTCAAGTAAAGGGTTTTCCAATAAGAGGTGGTATTTTGGTATTCAAAGAAAAATGTCATTTTTTGAGATAAATGATCGGATGTTTATTTCATAATAAAGAAATTAATAATGAAAAACAACATCAGCCAAATGGCTGATCTCGGCGGCCAATTGTGATCACCTCTTCGAGAGATAACACGGTCCGGAAACTTTTCCCGTAAAAGATCAATGGTTTCGTTGTTTGTGTGGCACGTAGCGCCATCTTGTTGAAAGTAAACGTTGTCCAGATCAATACCATCCAACTCCGACCATAAAAAATCATTAATCATCGACGACCAAAAAATGCTTTAGTCTTGCGAACTGTGACTGCAAGATTTTCACCATTTTTGTAGTGAATTTTAATAATTCCAATGCGTTCTTGAAGCGTGTATCGTTCGATTTTTAGTAATGGCGTAGTTTCTACTTGTCAAATGTCAAAGAATAAAAGCTTAAAAAGTGACAGCTACCGAAATAGCGGGTCATTCACAATATCACCTCCTATTGGAAAACCCTTTAGTTTGCAATTTATTTAAAAAAGAAGTTGTCAAGTCCTTTATATATCGAAGCAAAATTAAACCGCAACCTCTTCTTGAATTTACTATACCTAACGAAGTTAATGATTCAATTACTCTTGAAGGATTTATATTATTTTTTTTAAAGGCTTAATTGAGGTCGTATAGTAAGTCAAAGTCTTCGGAATAGAGTTCGCTTATGTTAAAAACTTCAAAGAAACCTTGTTCTGTCCAACTACAAACCTTTGAAATGCTAGTTGGGTTCTTGACCCCTGTGCGTTGCAGTGATTACCCCACTAAAGACATATAAAGAACATTGACAAATTGGTCTGCAAAGGACATTGACATTGTGGTATTACGTTAATATATGCAAATAGAACTGTTGAGTATATAACAAACTTAACGAAACTTTGAGTGGCTTGTTTTACCCTCTCTATACATATCCTTGGAAACTATACAACAAATCGACTTCACCAACCAAACTCCACATGAGTCAACAGTTGAAGTGCTTCGTTTTATCCCTACTAAACAATTGAGGTTATGTTGCAATGTTTTTGTGCTCAACAGAGTAAGGGAAATAGTTGGGTGAGTACCTACATAGGGCACTATTTTAATTTGGTTGAATTATTTCAAATATTTATTGGAAATTGAATGAGTCACTTCATATAATTAATTGGAAATGTTTTTAATTAGTTGCTTATTAATTCATTTGCAGACAAACACATGCACTACATATGATTCGAGCGTTGTTCTTTTTTTATTAATAAAAACGTTGGGAATTACAAAATATATAGCTGCAATCAATTCAATTTAAGGATGTAGCGCAGTTGGCTAGCTTTTGACAGGATATTGATGCCGCTCACATCAATTACGAATTTAATATGACTTTGTTCGTATAATTAAAATCGAAAATCAAAAATTCAACCCCATGCATGGTTGAATTATTCAAAACATAAGAGATATTTAATCACCTGCATTATTGTTCTCAGGTACTCCTTCTCGCATATCAGATAAAATCAACCAATTAAAACTACAGTAGCAGTATTTACCATTGTTGAATACAAATTCATGTCATAGGTACACCGTACATGCACTGTGTGTCTATAGAGTTTAGAATTAATTACAGGTCCAAGCACTCATCTGCCAAACACCATACCTACGAAATTACTTTATCCGTTCGTTCGTAAACATATCACACTTTGGTTGGTGTGAAAACAGCAATCCCCCTCTCACTGGGTGCCGCATTCAACACGCATCAACGTGTCAACAGCACATCCTTACACACGTTAGCGATAAAACACAACAACCTTAATATGTTAATTTAGAAGGTTTCTCCATTTTGCCAACTTTAATGGTTAAGTTTCTTATCGCCCATCGCAACCGAGTTTTATTTTGTTCAAAAGATTTCTTGGGTGGGTGGCTAAATAAATTGCACAAGTTGGATGTACCTCAGTTTAAGACATTTATTTTTTTTTTTTTGATTACAGATAAGAATCACAATGCTAGTCCATCTGTTTCATCTGACAAGAAATCCGGCCATTCCACACTCGTCGAGGCGGTTGATCCTGCGACCAGTGGCGAGTCAAAACTGAAGCCAAGATCACGGTGAGTCACAATAAAAAGGTTTAAAAGTCTTGCCTTAAGCTGCTGCTACATTTAGTTATGAAAAAGTCCCTTTGTCTTAATATGTTCCCCCATAACCGGGATAGTTGCTTTCAGAAAGCCCTTTTTTTGCTTAGTTTTAATATGTTCCCCCAAAACCGGGATAGATGCTTTGAGAATTGCCAAATTATCAGTTGTTGGTGATTGTGAAACATTTTTTAAATGGGAATATTACGAACGCAATTGGCCCACCAGAAGTAACATATTTTTTTTTAGAGACGCTTAGAAATCACACCCGCTGACAGATTTACTGATTTAACAGCCATTGGGCGGGGTTAACATTTGCAAGAATTTTAGCTGATAAAAGTCGCCGAAAATTAACGAAAGAAAAGTCTTTTGATACAGTTCTGTGAAATAAAGAGTCTTCCAATAGGGATTTCCGAACTTTGACAATTGATAGCGGCCATATTGTTAAAATTACATCTGTCAAATTATCTGTCATTTATTCAGTCTGTTTTTACAAAATCACCATGGATGGACATAGCTTTTAACAACACGTGCAAATGGTAAAATTGTTTCAACAAAATGGGTGCTCTGTTCGGGCAACGTGCCACACAGCTCACGTCACATTGGAAGTTCTGCACGAGAGATTCGAGGGCATGGTCGTCTCGCGTGGAGGTGACTGGCGCCATTTGTTTATGCGCCCGAGTCAGGGCAAAATAGACATTTCGGATGCGCACCACCCAGGGAAGCAGCGGCGGACATTTAAACGATGTCACCCGAAACAACTTTCAATCGAAAACCTGCCGAAAGGTCCGAAAACAATATTTTCAACACTAAAATAATTTTCTGAACACTTTCGCTTTCATGTCGTGTCGTAAATCTTTATAGCCAAGAAGCCGCGAACATCCAAGTCTATCACTTTTAAATCCGTTATCGGTTTTAGTGAGTGCTCAAAACTTCCCCGGTATTTAATATAGGTACCTGAAAAAACAAGTTTACTGCTCATAACAACAATAATCGCACAAGTATACGAGTATTTTGTCAACACAGTCATTAATTTCTCTGATAAAGGACTTTGGATTAAATCCATTACAGAAGGGGTTATGGTTTGGCATTGAATAATTTCTTAGGGTGAAGTCGTTGATGGGACGACCCTTTTCTTTAACAATTGGCGCGTGGCCGTGGAAACTTTTCCAAGATGAATGCTCTTAAGGATAATCTGACAAAGGCAGAGAGGCACATTTGATGTCGTTTAATTAAAGCCCGCCATTGAAATTTCATACAAGAGATACCGGAAAGGGTACGCCTTTTCTTTAAACTATAAAGGAAGAATTAATACAACTTGTATAATGTATTATATTTTCTTTTAGGAATTTCCCTTCGACCCATCATTGTTCAGGCAACACGTGGAATGTCCTGGAATTTATCTGTCCAAACTTTAGACCCCTGTAGGATTTGCGATTTAATAGGAGCGCAATAAATTGAGAAACCCTAACAATTTCTACATTACTATCTGAAGTTTTGTAGTCGATTGAAATGGCTTTGATAACGACAGGATTTAAAAGGATTTTTTTCAGAAATCGCTTGGCCAGCAACAGAGAACCAGAGCCAGAGAGGGGACAGTTGTGGAACGTACTCTAAATGAAGTTGATAAAAAAAATCTTGAAATAAAACCCTTCAGCAAGTTTGAAGGGAGCTGTCTGTGTATTGTTTTTTTAGGGTGTATTCTTTAATTACGAAAGTGTCTTTGCAAATATTTCAACCCAGGTAAAGGACATGAAAGGGACTTAGGATAGCTTTCTGTATATAAAGGCGAATAGTGGTGCGTGTACCGCCCGGAAGTAGTTGTTTGTTCATAACAGGCGTGTTTTACCTTGGGTATAGATAGAAGTTTCTTCAGAAAACGTCGAAAATCGTTTTTTGTTTTTGATCAGTCTTTATTCAGACTTTTGACATCGTCAAATTTAGCCCTGACGGTTGTCGGGGTCTGTCTTAGTAAATTCTACAAAGAGATTCATACTGAAAGTGGTCGGCAATATTAAAACAAGCTAAACACCCTTATTGCGAAGATCAACTATCAGCCGATTGACGTTTGATAAAATTTATCAATTCAAATAAAAATCGGTATGCGAAAATGAATTGATAAAATATTGTGCTATTGTGAATGCCTTCTAAATAATTCTATTATTGCGAATGGGAATGTGCGTCTGACAGATGTTTTTTTTCTTTTTTTTTTTGGGGTACAAAAAATTCAGAAAATCAATAAAATTAAAAACAAAATATAAAATGACTTCAACTGAACTATATTTTGATTGAGATGAGTATTTGGATGACCCTGCTATCCTGATAAAATTGATCACTTATTTAATTCGAAACCCACATTTTTTAGTTATTTCTTTAGGTAGCACGAACTCATCAACTGCAAATTTACGATTGAAAGAAAAATTGACAGCTGACAAGAAATTGATGAAAATTGTTGTTCGCAATACCGATTTTTTTTTTAAATCACAATATAACAACAATATTGACAGTTGACAGTCACAATACCATTTAATAAAATTTATTGATAAATTTCAATTATTAATTGATAGTTGATCTTCACAACCCTTTTTTTAAAAACTTGAACAATCCACTCTTCGTTTAAAGTCAAAATATTATCATCTAACATTTTTTTCGAATATTTTCTATTTATTCTAATTGCAGGTCTCTTATCCGAAGGGCATCTAGAAAAACAAAACAACAAATAAACAACGCTGCTGGTGATGACTGTAACGTTCAATAAATTTTCTGAAAACCAACTTTTACTTCTACACAATTTGCATCTTCAAATAAAACTGTAGGAACAAGTTTTCGTATACAAAACAAAAATCTATCTTCAAAAAAAAAAACAAAAAAACATCAAAAACTATTACAAGTTTATATTTATAGAATTCGTAATAAATGAAAGAGTTATTTAATAGTTAAGTTATCACTCCAGAGTATTGCAAAGTTATTATAGATGTGAATTTAAGAAAAACTAAAGAAAAAATACTGTTAACCAATGCGGTGCGTAGAATAAGTAAATCGTTTTTATTTCCCTCGATCATCTCCAGTTTTGCAGATTATTTTTTATCAATACACTATGGGACCAGGCTTAAACAAATACAGTGAATCTTTCTAAAGAGTCTTAAAAATACTTTCATTTGGGACAAAGTAACTTGCAAATGTTCATATCACAAGGAATTTACTTATCAATAAATTCACCGCACGGCTACATTTTTCTTAAGTTTTGTTTTTTGAACTAAAAGCTATTCACCTTGATATTAAATTTGAAATATTTTTAAAAAAGCTTTTGAGATGAATTTAAGTTGATAATGCATATGGATGGTATGTTCGGAAACCAGATTAGTATTAAATCCACTGCTTGGAAAAATTGATTAAGGCTGCCAAATTTTTGCTAAACCATAACGAGTAATGTAATTAAAATAATTTCTTTATCCTAATTGTAAGAAACAAATTGTTAAATTTTGTATTAGGCATTGTTCTTAGACAAAATACAGAAAACGTAATTAAATGCTGTATGCTATTAATATAGGTAATAAATTGTTGGTGGTTTTTATTCTTAAGCTAAAAAAAATAGCCTCTATTCCGCTGTTTTCCCTTTTTATACTCGTCGGTATTATTTTGTCACTGTCATACGTCATACCTCACGCTCGGAAATAGAGTGAATGGGAACAGTCAAAAATGTGCTCGCTTTACATACATTTAGTATTATTTACATTTTTTTTGAAATGTGACTAAATAGTCATTTCAAACGATATTATTTTTAGGCAAACTGAAGCCAAACTGTCAGAAATTATGTGACAACCATCTGTCTTGGCACACGATTGAATGTCAACTAAGCGCTCAGTGATGCCAGACTTTTCGGACTGAATTGCCCACGATTCACGTCAAAAACACCCAAAAATGCCATTTTGTAAATCTAGCTAGGAAATTTGTTTTGCAGCCAATGGAACGTGAAATCTGACAGCCTGCAAATTTCGAAAGCAAAAAAACTGCTCTGAATCTGAAAAAATAGCTTTTTCTATCCCAATGGAAAACGACATTAATAATTCGGTTTGCCGTTTTCGATCTGTCAACTGAAACCAAAAACTGGACCGATTGAAAAACCTAGTTATCTTAAGTCGACTAGATTGACCAGAACTAGATGTAATGCACCTTGAACGCAGAAACTAAATTAGTCGGTAACCTCAACTTAGTTCTCAATCACGAAATTCTTGACTAGAATCGTCGGCTAACACTCCATCAACGTCAACTGATAAAACTGTTCCTGATGTGATCGATCTAGGCCAATCAAAACTGTGACACATCAATTCTGCATATTGCGTCAGCGTAGTGCGATATTAATTTTCATTTCTAGACTTATGGCGTTTTTGATTAAATAAAATGATTCATTTACAACCAGAAAATTGCGCATTTTACTATTCTAAGAGTAGAATATTTAATTATTCCAGCAAAATGTATTACGAAAAGAAGTTTAGCAACGAAATTGTGAATTCCAAACATTATTTTGACATGAATAAAAGCACTGCTTGCCGCTTTCACAGTTTATTTACAATCCACAACATTGAAACGCGTTCCACAAAGCAGCAAATACAAATTTCGTTCGAACTCAACCTCAAAATCGAAATACCATTGCAACCAAATAAAATGTGTCTTTTGAAGGAACTGTCAAAAATTGCGAATATCCTATCGTTTGTAGGCAGTTTGTCGCTCTCATAAGAATAGGCCTTTTGTGAACATGAATTTGTTCGTTTACATAGTGAAACACCCTCTGGTGGAACCGGGTACCTTGTATGCATGCCCTCACAATACTGTTCTAAAAATTAGAAATTCTGAACTAAAACCTTTACAAATTTTATTCACAGTCCATACATTTACAGCGCACTTGAACAAATCGCTCGGCCATCAAAGAACAAAATTTTGCTAGAATCTGAAGTTTAGAAATTTGACTTTGCAAATATGTATTTTTTAGTAGTTCAATACTCGCTCAGACATTGAAGACTGTCCACTGACGAAACATGAAATCTCTTTCAATATTTAGAAGTCACGAGATCTAATTATTAGAAACATCGTATCTGTCATCGTGGCCAATGCAAATGGTTTTATTTTTAGAAGTTTGTTTTTCGAACTTGACAAGTGACACCTGATCACTGCTCTTCACATTGACGTTGGCCATTATATTAATAAAAGCATGCGTATAAAAGCGAGACCCCAGCCGCTCGAATAACTAGTCAAAAAATTTAGAACTATATTAAAGAATACGAAAGGCATAGGATGTAAGTCTTGCTTGGTGAATATTGTCAATTGAAACATAAGGTGTGATTTATTAGTCATACATTTAACCACACAATCACAACAATTACACCCTGCTTGACACGTCCAAGATTTACACTAGTCCCCACAAATGTGCACAAGTTAGTTAGCTGGCAAAAGTCAGCATAAACAAATTTGACATAAGTGCTGTGTAAGCAGTTGATAAATTTTGCGCTACGTGTATTAACACGGGTGTAGGTATTTATCCCAAGTGGAAGTGACGTGACAGCAGCAAATTATCTTAAGACCCTTTGGAATTTTTTGCTTAAAAAGCGAATCAAAAGTGGGCGTGATGAAAAACTTTGCCTGGACAAATCGTAAGGCAGGACACACCTTCTATTTCAACTTAATTGTCTGCAACCTATCTGATAAAACGGCAATTTTAAATAGTGGGCAATTATATAAATGTTAGGAGATAACTTTTAACGCAGGGAATATGGTAATATGTACGTTGAAAAAGTAGAATGAAGATCAGTTAAGTAGAGAGTAATTTCATTCAATTGTTGATACCGATTACGAAACATAAACTTCCTGTACAGTAGTAAAAATAACAAGAAAATATTTCATGAACTCTGACGACATCTACGCAAATCCATGTTTTTCATCATTTGGCATCAAATCAAATTTAATCGTCGTTGACATTACCAAAACTTTCACTACTTGTGCTATTCATTCGATTGAGTATTGTGTTTCACCCATAGTTCTCATAAACATTTATTGTTTTGACAATAATTTTCTTCGAAATTATGTTTATGGCATTCAATGTACATAAATGTATTCGTAGGCATAATTTTTATCAAATAAGTGTTGTTGTGAAAATAAAATAATAACAAACCAGACAAGAAAACCGCATTAGTTTTTTTTTTTTTTTTTTCTACTAAAGATAATTGTTGAAGTGGTTTTTATTATTGCATGTTTACATTTTACATTGTATAAGTACACAGATAAGGTGTATTATAATTATACAAATTCGATGCAAAGTGAATTGTGATCAAATTATTATTAAAAAGAACATACCTAATAATTTAGAATTTATATTGACAAAAAGTAGTAGATTTTGAGAAGAAAATCCGCCATTGAGCTCATTAGAAACAATTGTATTAACAATAAATTATCCATTTGATTATATTTGAATAAATGAAAACTTACCGTCATAATTTTTATGATACCCACTTATTGAGTTTGTAACAAAGAACAAGTTAAAATGTAATTTGCATTCCACAAAAAAAAAAAACAACAAAGAATGGATAAATAAATTTGAAATTTTAGGCAAACATTTTTGTGTGTTTTGTTTAAATAATAGTTCGGCCTAACTAAAGCCGAACCAATATGAATTTTGGATTCCTTCATTTAAAATTAATTAAGATGATCGCCCGTGGGACACGGAGAAAACAAACAGTTGGGTTACCCTTGTGTTTTTTATTCGAAAGGATTGTTTACAAGTGCCAATGAAGGGAAGGGGTGACAGAAACATATTTGTAGGGACTTCAATTCAACCAGCGCTTTCCTCATTCTCTGTCATGACAACTCATCATTTCGTTGTGTTTATTTATGTGTTGCAACACTGATAGCTTTTGAATTGCAACGCCAGTATCTGTCACTTTTCATTTTTATATTTTTCTTTTCGCTACTGTTCACTTTATCAATAAATACTTTCGTTCTTTAATTAACTTATAATAAAGCTTACCCACAGTCAACACTGTGATACTGGAATGTTTCTAATTGAGCGACTGGCTGGAGCATATATGCATAGTGTCGAATTACTGATTTAAATTCATATTACATCCCTTTTTTTAAATGAAACTCGTTTCTGCAAATCTAAATCATAGACAAACCATACTTATATATATATATTATAAATACATATAGTATTGTCTCTGATCTAAATCGTAAGTGAAGGCCGTTGTAAGGTAATTAAACGTTTCGGATGTGCAGTGGTAGAAAAAAACAGTCAAATAGAAGGAATTACTTAAAAAGGGTCACATTATTTAGATAGAACCAGAAGGTAATTAAAGAATTATATCCCAGGAGTCCTTCATACTTTTTCGAAGTAAAACTTCTTATGGCTTGTTGGGCAGTAGTTCCAAACTACGATGAATGATGGAACAGGAAACGGGAATCAAGAAGAGTTGGTATTATTTGTTACCGAGTTCATGTAGTGTGTTAAAGTTATTGATGCTCGAGGCCATTAGAAAGTGAAAATTGTCCAAGCGTTTTTATCACGCTTTAATCAAATGCTTAGTGTTGTAAAGATTGCAAAGATCAACTACTTGTTTTAAAATTTTCGTTTGACTATTTAACTTCATGAAACTTCGCTTTTATCGCCAATCTCTTAGCTGAACATATTTTTAATACAACAAACTTTCTAATGGAGTAAGTATGAATTCTAATTGTATCGCCATCATAAATCCAGGTTAAGTTGAATTAACTTAATTTTTTCCGGTCTTTCTCCTCAGATTCAGTTGCCAAAGTGTGTGATAGATATTTCGGTACTTAGTGCTGACCATGTTTTACCAAAACCTTGTTCTAAGTTCATGCACAAAGTTCTAAAAACCGCCCCTGGCTCACAGTGCGCCCTTTTTATGAACCTGCTGTCAATAGTACGCAATTTCAATTCGTAACTGGTTTCAGCAGGAAAAAATGAAATGATTTCAAACTTCAAAGTAACATCAGATGACAGCCAAAAACGAAAGATAGTCATGTTTGCATAAATTGTACCTTTGGTTCCATGCACAAACAGAGGAAATATTGCGACTATCCAATGCAGCACTTCACCATTTATCGTATGCATGAGCGCAGGCTAGCGGGATTAGCCTGCCGCTGCCAGCCAAAAAGTCAATTTGAGGAAAATTGTGTGTCCTTTTCAAGTTGCAGTGGAAACGTACAGAGACACAGATGACATTGATCGCCATTGCCTGCTCGTCCTTTACAAATCTGTATACATGCGAGTGGTTCCATTAAGAACTGTCCACCAATAAAAGTTGATGCTGAGTTTTACGGAGCTTTCTGATTTCCGTACATAAGTAGTATTAAAGAGATTCAACAGATTCTTCCAGTTTAAAGTCAGCGTAAATAGTCTGACGGGAAAAATTGAATCACGAAGCACAAACCGGCAACAGGCTTTTTGTGGATAATCCATCAGAGGTTTGCTTCTGAATTTGGAAGACCTGGACCATTATGAAATACCTACCTATGTACACAGTCTTTCCTTCTATAGGGGCAGGCACAGGTTGTCCAAAAATTTGGTTAATTATTATTTGCTTTAACCTTTAAGTCGATTTAAAAGGAACAGAAGACCATGGAATTGCATTGCTGATGCAGTTTTCGAATATCATTTCTGTTTTTGACCACCCCCTAGGTTTTCTTATTTTTAAAATGCGGTTTTTTTAGAAACTTCGCATTTATTTCTTCCGCGTTAGATTGACGAATCCTCCGCGATTCTTCCATCACAATTCCCTGCTTTCACGATATTAATTTTTTTTTTTTAAAAGGGTATTCTAAATCACCGAGCATTCAGACCAATCCAGGTCCAATCCAGTGCAAGCAGAAACCCCTTTTTCTGTAGTGGGCGAGAAAGTCGTATATAATTCGTTTCTCTTGATGTTTGGGTGGCCGAGTATTGCTGTCCCCGAGGGGTCTCGAATTTAGTTGTTTCCTGATGGTTTCTATCGAATCACCGGCGTCTCCTTCATGAACAATCGCGCGGCGTTAACCATTCCACACAAAGCTTATACCGCCTAGGATTTCCCGATTATCTTGCCGGCGAATGAATCTTTTCGCAAGAGAACTTAAAGCGAACAAAATTAGACTCGCCTGGTTTGCTGAACAAAGGTTTGATTTAAAAAGAACCACTAGGTGAGTAAGTAAATAAAACGTAGATAACCTGCACTTTAGGACTTCTTTTATGGCTTCCCACAAATTAAGTTGTTCCATTGCACAACCCGCCTTTTATAACTGAGCTGAGGAATAGAATAAACAACTCATGAAATTTCATTTGATATGCATAGCCTACCGATTTGGATTCAATGAACACTTCGACCTGCAAACTCCCCCAACAAATTTGTATTGATGATAAACGCCCCTGATCTGAACGCAGTAATTCATCATGCGTGGCTTTATGATCTAAAGTGATTAGTCATCGTCTGGTACTCAGCACGTGCTTTCTATTCCCTTAACAGGTTGCGTGAATTCACAAGTAAATTATGTAAAATCGAAGGGCGCTACTCAAGCTTAACGACCCCTAAAAAAAAAACGCTCACATATTTAGCAACATAAAACTTAACTCTATTGATTTCGAAAAAGGAGAAGGAAAAATATATACCGGCCGTCCCAATTTATTGATGTAAAATTAAAGTTACACTTGAAATCTATCTCCGTTTTCTCACCGTCCTTATGTGTACTTATATCCTTTCGTATGCCACGCTGAGCCTACCGTATACTAGGCGCCGGCGATTATATTATAGGAATTATAAACCTCCGCAATTCGTACAGGATGCCATTAAAGTGGATGGAAATGCTTTTAAGCACTCTACCATGAGCCGACGTCCTTTCGTAGTCTTGAACGAAGTGAGCCAAACCGAGCCGAAACCACAAGACTGTTTTTTTTTTTTTTTCTGTTTAACATCGAGTTGGTGAATTGGTGAATTAGGTCAGTGTAACGATATCGGCCCTCTATATATTTATTTAATTTACCATCACCGTTCTCATTCCCATATACTACGTAGAATTAGCATAAATCACGTTTTATTGCTGGAAAAAAGGACTTAACAATGCCTTCGAGGAAGAGGAGGCAATAAGAGGCATTAGCCGCACCAATGGCATAAACCCATGAGGAAAGATTTAAAATGCTTTCCGAAGGGACATTTAATGGAAGCCAGAGCATTTTAAAGTGAACAAGTGTGTTTACACTTAGTCCTTTTTTGTGAAAGAGAGAAACACATAATAAATCATCATATCCACCTCATTTACTAGAGTGGGTCGAGAAAAACGCCCATTGCCATAGGCGTTTTTCGTTTTTAGTTAACAGCTGAGCCTGAACTTTCAAAAAGCATGTTGAGGTCTGATCGTACCGCACTCTATGAGAATAGAATAACTTGATAAAGCAGGCTGAGTAAAACTATAAGCAGAGCATATTCTGACAGCTGACTGTATGACTACTTATCAGGCATTGACTTATTATACATTGACTTATTCACCCTTATTCCGCGTGTCGTTTGTGTGGAGCCGCTTTAGTGTCGTTTTAGTATCGGTATTCTATTCCTTGAACGCCTCCACTTTCATTCAATTTACATTCCACATGAGTTCCACACAAACTAATGACAGTTAAGTAAGTGTTTATGTTTTAAATTTAAAATCGAAAGTATTTCGAGTTGTGGTATGCTAAAAAAAAATGAATAGCGTTGCAATGTTCATACCATTGGAAAGCGAAAGCTACGAAGAAGATGAATCTGCAAAAAGAGACCTGAAAATTATTAGAAGAAGTATCAGGTCAAAATCCAATCCTTTGGGTTTACCAGATTCAAAGTATGTAATACATATAAATACAAAATAGTTTGAGGTAGAAAATAATGCCAATAATTTCCAGATTCAAAATGTACTTTAGACTTAGCAAAGAAGCATTTGTCTATTTGTTAAATGAAGTGAATGATAAACTTCCCGCCGCGGGAAGTTCTTTGTCAGTGCCAGTCATTTTAAAACTGGCTTCGACATTGCGTTTTCTTGCGGAAGGTGGCTACCAAAAGGGTGTAGGGAATGATTTTAATTTGGGTCTTGCCCAACCAACCCTTAGCAAAATCCTTACCGAAATGCTTACTGTTATCCATCATTTCCACCAAACGTTTCATTTGATCGCAGTTTGTTACTTTCACCCTTAATCATAAGAGAAATATGAAATCAATGCATAAAATATAAACAATTACCAAAACTCACATGTTTTTATTTAAATTTGCCTCCTAGTCGTTCAAGAATTTGTAGACGACAATAACCGACGTTTTTTCATTTTGCGCAACAAAAACGACTTTCAGAATGCGAAAAACTGTTTTGACGTTTGTAGAACTTGTGTTCCACACTACTTAAACGCCACAAGTCGTTAAACGACATAAAACGCCTAGAAACACGCCACATGTAATACCGATTTCAAAAAACGACAATTGTCGTTTAATATAAACGACAAGCGGAATAAGGGTGATTATAAATGGACTGCTAGTGAAATGTCACTTCCATACAATCTCTGCCCAGAAAATGACGACAACATAACTAGCGCTCGTGGTTCTATGCGAAAAATAAGTGAAACAAAATGACAACCATCTTGGATTTCTCCATAGAATGCTAGAGCCACCTATTGGGCGTGAGTGGATTTGCCAAGTGAAACGGTTGAAATTCAAATTGTTGCGGCATTATTTACAATAAATGTCATCTCGAAATTGTGCTAGTTAAAATAATTAATAATAGATGGAACCAACAAAATTTGAATAAAAAATCGTTTTTCATTGTACCATAAATTGCACAATTTTCGTATATTTATTGCGAATTAGTTTTTTATGTTGTTTTTCATTATTAATTTTAAAAATATGATGTAATAACACTTTAGCGTATATTTCAATCACATTGAAACAATAAATGATCAATAAATGCTTATGATTGCCAAGAATATCACATTCAAGTACATGAGAATTTAATTCATCATATAAATTGCTTACATCTATATTTCTTAAAGTACTTATATCTGCAACGAAATGGAAACGACTGATGTGAGTTTCCAATTTATTCCGCTCCGCGAGAGCTAGCGCTCCTCTGTCATATATTTGTAAAATTCGGAGGGAATTCCATTCGATATTGCAGCCTTTCCATGACTTGGCGCCTCCAGTAGATCTCCCAGATTTATAGATCTATTCAAAATATATTTGAAAATTTTTAAAAGTGTCCACAAAACTTTGTAGTACATTATATGCAAATGTGAAACTATGGGGCAATAAATGCATTACGATTTGTTATTCAAATTTTGTTGGTACTATCTATTACTAACAATTTCTAACTTCCACATTTTCGATGCGATATCTATTGTAAGACATTCCGCAACTGTTCATGTGATCGATATAGGTCAATCAAAACTGAGATACATGAAGTCAACCAGCGGTCAGACTTACTAAACAAGTTACTTGAACGTCCCCTATGTTGCATTTTGGCGTCTACGAATCAAGGTTAATTCAATATCGTAACCAAGTTTATGACTTCTACTTCGTACTTGGCTCATTTTCAATTCTTCTGTATTAATTACTCAAACATCTTCTTAGTTTTATAGAGCGCATACATAAAAATAGTTACAAATATTAAACTGGATGCCGCTTCTGATTCCCGACCTCACCAATCATTTTAACGAGATGATTTTATCTCATGTAAATGTAACCATTTTGTCAGTTCTTTTGCAAAACGAGTTCCTTATCCCCAGCCTAATCTGCAACGGCTTCACAAAACTATTCTGTCAAACAGTTTTTAATTCAGTTTGCCACTTACTGCACTTTGATCTTATCTCTGCTGTTGACCCCACAGAAGCAAAACTACAAATGTTAAACTTAAAATAGAACACATCCATTCCCATCGGTCATTCTTTTTCTTTCTGACATGAGAAGCAGTAGCTGAAGCATATCCGTACATGAAGAACCTCCCGAAAGGATAAACATTTTTAATTTGTATAAAATAAATTATTAAACGCTGGCCAACAAGTTTTTGCATCGCTGTCAGTTTCAGTAATCCGACGGCGCTGCAAATTCTCGTTCATGGAAATCAACCCGGATACCACAGCATCCGCAGTGTGACTTAGCAGGATTTTCTTTGTGTGCAACACCGCTGGGCGAGAATTCTTAATTCGAGCAATTTGAACTGCAGGAGAGGTGAAATTTAATTTTAATTATTGAAACGTATATGCTGTCCTATAATGTTATGCATGTAGGCGATATTCTCTAACAAGATACTTGAATGTTATGTACACTCAAATACCAATAGCAAGTTTTTTCAAAAACATTCGTTTTTAAGATGTCCACTAGAAATGCGAATGTCATCATTTACTTATGTGGCATCAGGAGCAAAGTAAACAAAATAGTCACTAATTGGTAAGTCCCCAATTATAGCCATGTGTAAAAGGAAAACGAACAAATTTTGTTGTACTTTTTAGGACCACATAATGTGAATAGTTTTTCACAATCTTTGCTTTTTTGTTTTTGTTTTACATATATAGGCTATAGCTGTTACCTAAAAATGCGTGTCGAATAGCGGAAACGAAGTATTCAGTTTTCAAATCATTCAACATTACGAAGTGGCTATTCGCCCGTAATTTTTTTACTGACTGACGTTTGTCTGGCTTTGGAACACGGCTACGTATTTGACGTAACGTAATGGTATTTTCATTAAAAATAGTGTTTCAAGAAATAAGTTGGGCCTTAAAACGTACAGGATCGTACCCGAAAATGAAATACTGGAGTTTAGAGTCCTTTTAGCGAGCGAAGCGATCCACATTACCCCTATTTGCCGCGATTTAACTTTGACATTTCGTTACGTGCCGTGTCCCGAACTATGTGCTATGAGAGCGAATTGGCGAATTGTAAAAAAATAATTTAACTACATATATCAATTGAAAATTGCTAAAGCCCGTATGACACTACATTTTTTCCTCATTTTTATAATGTTGAAAAGTCAGCGGTGTGTATTACGAAAGGGATAGCAATTGTTTGCAAAGCAACCGCAAATTTTTAACAGAATTTATTTTCAAATAATCTTGAAAAGCTGCCAGCAGCTGAAAAATGTGATTTGAATACATTTTTAATGCATTTTTTTTTACGTGTCTACATTAATAAAGTTCGTTTGTACGCACTCACTCCTATCGGGAATTTTCGTTCTAATTTTTCGTACTGCTCTAGTTTCATTTTAAAAGCAGAAATAATGCAAAAAAAATGTAGTGTCATACGGTCTTAATTGTTCTATCTATATTTAATAAATTTTACATCTAATCTAAAAATACCTGAGCCTTATTTCATTTAAATAGCGAAATTTACAATTACAGCAGTTTTAAATTAAAAATATAGTTACTTTTGTCAATATTTCTATTGCTTTTGTCGCCATCTAGTCAGTCGAGTACGTAACAAATGTTTACTTGTTCGTTATTCGTGTGGATGTGGATTGGCATTGGATTGATAAGAACGAAATCCACACCTTCTGTTGCCGTTCTCGTCTGAGAAAACAAACACAAATTTCCATATGATTTTGACATTTCTTCTTCAGTTCAGTTCAATCTCGGTTCGGTGGGGCTTTCGCACGTATTTTCGTAAGCGCAGTAGAAATTGTCTTCCGGTTTTCGTTCTTGCTTGCATTTGGTGTTTCGTGTTTCGTTTTAAACTTAAACCAAATTGTTTTGTAGTTTTCCCTGCTTAAAGGTTTGTCAATAAAACAAACGACTACTGATTTTAAGCTGTTGCAAAAGAGTGAAATTAAGATAGCAAAAGCATAAAGCATAGCCAATCCATATCCACCTACTGCCGTGATTGATTTAGCAGATTTATCGATTTAACAAGGAAAATATCTATTTTCGACATCAAGGTTTTGCGTTAGGCGTTTTTTACACAAAAATCTATTTTGGAGACCATTTCCAAGCTGCATGAACAAGTATAAGCATACCAATGGCGGCAAACAAAAAGCAATAATGTTCGCTAGTGGGAAACAAAGCCATTCCACACATTCTTCGCAAAAATGGAACAAACGAATATTAAAAATTATGGCCTAGGTCTGGTCGATCGCAAAGAGTTGCCAAGTGACCTTCATTTTGTTAGTACACCTATGGATTTTTCATCACATTTCAAGTTGACTTGCTGTCTAACTTGCTTTCTTTCATTTTTGTGCACATTCTTTGGACTTTATGGTACTGTAATGGCGCACATCTTTGTTGAGAATGAGAATTCTAAACAAAAGTGAAATCTGTATCTGATGCAACAGTTTGTTTAGGTTTTATTGTCGGAGAAAGTCAATTGGTATTGGAAGTTTACGTTTGCACTCTCATAAAACCTGACCTATAATTCAATTACTGTGTTTTTGGTGGATGGTATGCGAATAACCTAAATAAAATGTATTGTGCCCTTTCACACTCTTGAACAAATATAAATTCGATTTAAATGCAGTTTGTTTTCAGTTAGGCAGGTTACTTGATCGTTAATCTAGTTTATCATCATAATTGTCGTATTATATCAAGCCAATAAAAGTAGATTGCATTTGCGTTCGTTATTCTCTTCGTAGAGGTCAAACCAATTGGATAATTTGGATGATACTATGAAATTGGATGAAGTTGTTACATGGTAAGTCGAAGACAGAATAATCTAGGTTACATTTTTGACCACTAAACCGTAATCTGTATCAATATCATTAAATGTCACAAAGATGATAATAATAATTAACGATATATCGCACCTATTACAAAGGCATTTGGTGTAGTTTTTATAAGCAAAGACGTAGCACCGACACTTTGCTACAATTGTAAGCATGTTGGTAGGTATAGGCCGTTTCATATGAATTGGGGGAGTCTCCCTTAAAAAAACGTGTAATTTGGAACAGACTATACAAAATTATTTTTCAAGAATTAGTAGGTACGGCGAAATGTTTGATCTTTCAATTGGCAATACTTTCTGTTTAACATGGTCGAAGAGCGACAACTACATAGGTACCTAATAACTTAATCAGTCGAGAAATGAAATTCTTGCATAGATTTTTCGTCTACCCGTTCATAAGCGTAAAAAAAAAACAATTAAACGTAAGAGGCCTGTTTTCCGAATGCGTTTTGCCCCGATGTAAAGGGTTTTCTCGAGCTTTAGCGATTACTGAGACTTATGGTATGGACTCAAATCACATTTAAAAAGTAATTTTGAACAATTTTATTGTGCACTATAATTACAGTGAACATTTTAAATGCTGGTGCATCGAAAGTATTCATCTTTTAAAAGATCCGTGAATTCTGTCGATATGATTACTGAAGCTCATTGTAGGAGAAATATGTTATTTCTCAAAAAACTGCGGCATACCTACATATTTGCTGAACTTTTGCTCTGAAGTTTCCTATTATTTAAGGATTCAAAGGGCTATCCATATGAGAGGAAACTGCGAACAAATAAATTTTTGTGAGTTGGAACTTAAAACACCAGACTAGAATTTTTAATATTCACAAAGCCTTATACCTATGCACTTAATTTAAAGTAGATCCAAATTACGTTAGCTATCATGTATTTACTTTTCTTCGACTTTTTGAAGATCTATAGCTTACATTATACCCTGATCATAAACTAAGTACCTTTTAAATTTAATATTAATATTTAATACTTAGTTTATGACCCTGATTCTGCCATTGTGAGGCATCACATCCAGTGACAAGCTCTTGTGAGGTTGATTTTTGTGAGCTTTGTTGGAATTCGGTATTCTCACAAAATATTCACCACATCATGGTTAGTTTCAAACAAGTTAATAAAAATAAATAAAAAAAAATAATTGTTTTGGCAAAATACAGAAATGTTTAAGAACTGAAGGAAATAAGTCTTGCAGGATCTGTCCCTCATTTAATTGTTTAATGTGTCAAATTTTCTCAGCGATTTGAAAATTACTTATGTCGTTTTCCATTGGGACCACCAAAAATCTTTTTCAGATCTCAGATTTAACGCGGCTCATGGAACATGCATCGAAATTGATCTGCTTTTGTAAATGGATTAGTGCGTTATTTGACAGCAATATCAGCTGTTCAAATTGCACTCGTTTTTGGAAAAATTCACTATGGATATCGACTTGAAAAATGTTTCTCCTGTTGGAGATACAACATACAAATGGAGTAGTTTCGGTGATTCGTAGTCTTCAGATGATGAGGAAAACGATGAAGATAATAATTCCTCCAAAGTTATATCCATTGCTTTTTATGTTTATCTTTATTTTACTTTTCACGAAACTGCGCATTTGATTTGAAAGCAAACTTCTTAAGATGACGTAAAACAGCTGTGCAAAGTATATTGGTATTTGTGGTAGTATGTGTAAATCTGAAAAAAGATCGAGAAATCGAAAAAAAGGATTGATTTTTTTGCCCAATGGAACATGAAAAGTGATTTAGATAAAAAAAAAAGATTGATTTTGTGTCCCAATGGAAAACGACATTAATTATGGTTTAAAGGTATAACCATCTTTAAAACCATTATATGTATTATTATATTTTCAGGTATCAGAAGAAAATCGGTACATATGACAAGCAGCAATGGGAAAAGACCGTTGAACAGAAAATCTTGGATGGCTTTACAAGCTTTACACTAAAGAATGCAAAACTCAAGACAGAGCTTATAGATGTTGATTTAGTAAGAGGTATGTATATAATAACAATGCGCCGTACGAAATGTACGAAATTTTAGTCACGACTTTAAATTTACGGAAGCTCACAATTGCGAAATTTGTAAAGAAAATATAAAGCCCCTGTGAACTACTACAATTTAGATTCGCAACTAAAAATGTGTATTGGGAAGACCCCGTAATGTGTTCCGTGACTTTCTGTCTTCGGATCGAAGACGCGTTACGATTAAAAATTGAGATTAAAGGTTAAGTGATCGATCTAGGCCAATCACAACTGAGACGCCTAAAGTCAGCCAGCTCGCGACCTTAGAACAATAAGGTTCTATGTACACAAAAGTATGTTTTTTGAACCCTTTAATTCGGTTGGTGTTTTAAAAAGCTCTTCTGAATTTGGTAAACAAAGTTCTAAAAGGTAGTTAGAAGCTTTATGACTAAATCATAAATGGAAATAATGCAGATAGAACTCCGTAGCCCTGGAAACGGAAAGAGATAGAGCAAAATATTTAGTGCGAATCGAAAGAGTATAACCAATTTACCCAGATTTGATATAAAATAATAATATATATAAAATAATAATTAATTTTTTTTTCAAAATTGTCACTTAGAGTTAGAACCTTGTTGTTCTAAAGAGATAGAGCAAAATATTTAGTGCGAATCGAAAGAGTATAACCAATTTACCCAGATTTGATTATAATTAATTTTTTTTCAAAATTGTCACTTAGAGTTAGAACCTTGTTGTTCTAAAGTCGCGAGCTGTCTGATACTTAAACGTCCCCAGTTTGAACTCATCTACCCCTTTAAACAGAAACAAAGGAGTGTGCTTTAAGGTACATCTGCATAGGTACCTATAACTTCAATTTAGCTACTGCCTGTTAAAACTAGTGAGAATACAATTTTTGGTAAACAACATCATTATTATTATTATTATTATTATTATTAAAGCTTTATTGACAGAATCATAAATTAAACTGTTAATAGGCACTAGCACTCGCTACCAGGGCTTTCGGCTAATAAACAACATCAAACTAGTAGCAATTGTCGTTAAAGCATTAAAATGTTGAACTATTTATAACCCGTACATACTCGTAAGTAGTCAAGTTTTATATTTGAGTTGCTGAGATTATAGTTTATGCGCGATACCAATAATAAATTTTAGTCTCGACTTTAAATTTACGGAATCTCACAATTGCGAAATTTGCATGGAAAATATAGCCATTGTGAACTACTAAAATTTAGAGTCGAAACTAAAAACGGTTATTGGTAAGGCCTTATATGTCAAGGCATACATAGAGTTCCCACGGCAGTCACACTTTCGTCATGTATATTGCGCTGTTATACAATTTTGGTTGTTGTTCTCAGATGATAAACTTTTTAAGATAGCATGCTGGCGGAAAGTATAAAAAAATAAAACAAAAAAAACATATAAATTATCAATGCGTCCATATTATGTAAATATACTTTATTACTTGCTGCTGCACAAAGTGTTCGTAATGCTTGCAGGGCAACTACCCACATCATATAGATAAGATACGATTACGCCCTATCAGTCAACACAAGTGAAATTGTGTTTAATTCAGAATAAAAGTATGCTCCTTCATATTTTTTTATAATTAGCTGCTGATCGGGTAATGGTATACCTGTTGACGCACGTTAATCAGGTAATAGGATCTGCAAATGTAGGGCGTTAATAGTTTCAGCTTAAAAGCGATATAAAATGTTTGCGGACATTGGAAGTCTTAAATTTGAACTACGGAACATAATCTGATACATTCTTGTTCTGTTCCACAAAGAAAGGCAGGGATCTGTGGGTCATGCAACGCGATTATCAAACCGAGGATCATCTATATAGCGATAGCATTATGGCCAAAAACGAGCACTGGTACAACAATTAAATCCTACCCAACAGCAGCGATAGAAACAATTCTAAGCGTTCCGCCTTTAGACATACGTATTAAACGAAACAAGCGTCAATGCACTTAGGCTCTCTATTTTTTTACGTCTCAAAGTAGGCAACATAGGACTGTTTTAAGATGATCCTGACATCAAAAAACTCCTGGCTATTTGTCAAACGTACTCGAGGGGTGGTGCAGTAAAAAAAAAAACAAGAGTTGTCACTTGTTTTTTGTTTCAAGGGATCATTAAGACAACAAATATTCTGATACGTCAGTTCGTGGCACGTCTCTTATGGTACGTCCATTAAAATGCCATCTATTTCAGGTTCTACATTTCCAAAGGCCAAGCCGAAGCAAACACTTTTCACTGTGATACGATTGGCGATACTGCGATATTTCTTACTTCCAGTGTATGCAAAATGGTGGGTCCAGCAGACATGCCACACAGTCTTTGGCATCCTCCTGTTTCTGTATGTGACGCAAATGATCAGCTGGGCTGTGTACACATTCAATATTCATCGCATGGATCCCGAAGTTGAGGTGAGTAATCGATTGCGAGGGAAACATGCAACCAACTGTAACCATTCTTCACAGCATATTGTCTCGATATCGGAACTCCTCATCCCTATGGCAGTAAGTCTAATTTTAAGTCTCATTCATTCGCAAATCGTTGCTACTAGTTCTGGAAATGGCATCACGTCCAAACAGGAGAGGTTCTGCAATTCGCTGGGCAAGCGCAGGGAACGTGTCAGACGTCGACGGAAGCTTGTTAAGTAAGTTTGCAAAGATATCGCATTCTACCACTTTAGTTCCTTTTTTTTTACAGGATTAGAGACACAGAATGTATGGCAGCTTCCCGAAGTAGAGCATCAACTCCACAGGATAGCACTACCAACGTTCACAACAAGACTAGTTTTATCTTCGCAAAAGAGAGGGCGTTTTCCAAACTTCGAACAAATTCATTGGAATCATCCTCCATCGACTCATCCAAGTTGGCACTAGATCTTTCGGGTTGCAGTAGTTCAGCTTTGCTACCAGGTGCCGATTGCATTACCGATTGTCTTACCAGCAACAAAAAGCGCAATGTCAACTGGGACTCACCCATTCATAACTTTGCCGTAGAAGTACAAGTAGAAAAACCGCCATCAACTGAAGTCAGTGCTGAACCCAGCAATAGCAGCAACGACTGCTCGTCAAAATCGCCAGTAATTGAAGAATCGGTCCAACAACGGCTCGACGGTTTTGTCAGACTGGAGGATGTCGTCGAAGATGATGATGCTGTTAAACGGATTGTTTGCGAAGATGACGGTTTTGAGAGTTTAAATGGCAAAAGCTCAAGCGGAGAAGAAAATATTGCCCCCGTGCCGGTCGCTCAAAATGATAGGCCAATTGAAAAAAACCAACTGCGCTTGAGACTGACTGATTGCACAACCAAATCTAAAGAAGACAACTGTGGAATTGATGAAGTATTCAGCACTGCAACCCCACTAGCGGGATACAGACGAAAGTATCCACTTTCTTCCGAATCAGACTTGGAGAGATCAGCACGATTGGTGACAATCAAATCATCGTCTGGTGAGATCGCTCAGAAGAAGACGGCCAATGAAAGTAGCGATACCGATGGAGAAGATGACGATGGAGACGCCATTTCAAGCCCAGCATCTGTTGGCACGTCCAACTACACCGAATGCACTACCTCCGCTACTGAATGGTTGGGCGTAACCACAAATAGTATATATAATCAGAACACTTCAAATGGGTGCTTGTACTCAACTGTTTATTGTTTTAGGTGAGGAGTGCAGTTACAGCTCGGAATTGGAGAATTCAGATTACAAACCAAGCCAAATGTCCGAAGATGAAGGCTATGACATGGATTTTACGCCGACAACGATCCTCACCCCCCATGGAAACACTGATCGAAGTAAAAAAAATTCATTATAAAACTTTTAGATTCCCACTTATACATTTTCTTTTTTCGCAGCCAGTTGCACAATTTGGGACCAGAGAGAAATCAAGAAGGCACAAATGTCCGTTTTGGATATATCATCGTGTATAATAGAGCGCGTAGAAGCCATGCCAGAGACTTGTGATTACATCTACATTGGCGTCTGCTTTTCTATAATTCTGTCGTTGATTCCATCTGTCTGTCGACTGTGTGAGGTATGTTTTGTGATGCACACTTCTCATAACATAATATTGTACTTTCATATTTCACTTTAGGTAACGATTGATTCTGATAAAGCCATGGAGATAAGTTATTTTGATGTTCCGATGTTACTTTGGGAGAAGGCCTCATTTTCGTTCATTGCCATCCTTCGTTTTGCATTCGGCGACTCCCAGTGGGAGCGTACAGTATTAGTCATTGGCTTTGTTCAGCGTTTGCTCCTAACTTTAATATTATTCATGTTGTTTGCTGTCGCCGAGCGGACTTTTAAACAGAGGTTAGTATTGTTTGTTAAGGTTTTTCACAGCTGTGTGCGGTAAATGTAACTCAATGCGAATGCATTCATGTCATAACAGCAGCACTGCTGTTGTTTTATCATACTACTCGAAGGGTTATACAATACATGCATAATAACATTCTAATATAGCGAACCGAAACCTGCGAATATCAGAACAGATCAGCCTTTAACATAGACAATGATGAACAATCATTTATTCAACTTAATTTTCTTTCTAGATTTTTGTATGCAAAACTATTCTCGCACTTGACGTCTTCACGGCGTGCTCGAAAATCAGACCTGCCACATTTTCGGCTGAACAAAGTGCGAAACATCAAAACATGGCTTAGTGTAAGGTCGTACTTGAAGGTAAACCATCATAATTATCTCAACAACTGCAGATCGAATAAATGTTTGTAATTTAATTTTAGAAACGGGGCCCTCAGCGGTCAGTGGAAGTTATTGTGTCTACAGCCTTTTTGCTGACACTGCTATTGTTGGCATTTCTTAGTGTAGAATGGCTGAAAGATTCAGTACATTTGCACTCTCATTTGAATTTAGAAGCACTGCTATGGTCCACTGCAATGGGGATATTCCTTCTCAGATTCATGACGCTTGGCAATAAGATCAACCGAAAATACAGAAGCATTTCCGTATTGATTACTGAACAAATAAATCTGTATTTACAGGTAAGAAAATGGACAATCTCTTGGATTTCAAAACTTGCTATGTAATTTTCTACACCAGATTGAACAAAAGCCGAATAAGAAGGACGAACTGATGGTTTCCAATAGTGTATTGAAGTTGGCCGGAGATCTACTCAAGGAGTTGGAGTCACCCTTTAAGATTTCGGGTCTGAGTGCTAATCCATACTTGTATACCACAATCAAAGTTGTTATTATGTCAGCTCTGTCGGGCGTTCTTAGCGAGATGTTAGGCTTCAAGTTGAAATTACATAAAATTAAAATAAAGTAGTTTAGTACAAAATTAAATTTATGTTATATATCAATGAAATGGAATATAAATATGGTATATGTCGATATCGATAACCACGTGTGATTTGCTTTTCGAATTCGAAAGTTTTTTTTCTGGGAAAAAAGTTAACAATGTTTAGGGTGCCAGAATTCCACTTGCAGGCAAACAAGACGCGTCTAGGCTGCTATAAACAAATCAAAATCCATCCGGCCAAAATGAAGTGAAGCTATTTTTTTTCAAGGCCATGATGTGTTGTTATTAAATCTGTGTTCAGTGCCATTAACCATCTTTTTGTTTCTTTGCCTAAAGCGATATGCTGACAAAATAAGATATGCTCCCGACATTTTTTGATCACAATTGAATAAATGACATGATTTTCCTCAGGCAATCGAGATCGAGAACCGAAATATAAGAAAAAAAAGTAACCCCTAAATTTTCTGAACAACAAAACGTTTAATTTCTTGGAAAATTCAAATACAATAAATGTAGGTAGGTTTCTTTTTTAACTTTTTTAAATGACACCACAATGTCTTGAATAACAATTTATCTATCTACAATCGACTCGATAATAGTGGATTACCTATATCGAATTGTCGATTGATTTTCTTATTCGTTTTTATGTGTATAATTAAATCGACGAGCTGACAGAAATATTAGTAGCATTGCTTTGATATTTGATTTTGAAACTGCATCCATACTCAATTTTAGCAGTATTTTCCGTCTCTAAATACTTTTAGCCGTTACATACTTTTAATCATAAAAAAATCTTACAATCATACAAATCATCATAAGCCGTGTTTTTTTGAGCTTCGATCTCAGCAAAGTAAAGTAGGATTTTCATCATGCAATTACAACATCTACGCTTTACTTGACACTTCGAGACCCAGTTGTAGTTGTTGTAATTGCATGATGAAAATCTTACTTTACTTTGCTTTGCTGAGATCGAAGGTCAAATAAACTCGGTTATTATTAAAAACATTTAATTTTTATAGCTTAAATGTTTCTAAGCAATCATTTTTAGTCGTTGCAAATATTTAAGTCCTTAGGTATACGTATTTGCTTTCAATTCTAGTGAACATTTTACTAGTATTTGTCACAGTAAATAATCCATACAGTATACAATTTTTCCCCCACATAATTTATTTTTCTGCTAACTTTTTGAACACCACATGCCTTTATTTTATCAAATGGCATCACTTGTTGTTTTGATATTCCATTTCCATCACTCCAATTTCATTCCAGTCCGACATGCAACAATGTGACAGCGTCTATATAATCCTCTCACTCGCGCATTAGCTCCGTTCCAATTTAAATTTACCGAAAGTTGTTTTTGTTCGCGGCCCTCTTCATTCAGTCGAGTAGTTTATTTCGAATAGAATTGTCGGTGAGTGTAACCGCGTTTTAAGTAACTTGTTGTTGGAAAATTTAATAATAATACACACAAAAACGCGAAAATTGGTCATGCAAACTTCCGCATATGTTTCGGTGAATTGTGCACAAAGTCTATAAATCAAGACATCTTCTCAGGGAGCACGTATTCTTCGGGTTTTTATTTTATTTTAGATGTGTTAAGCAAAGTCCGTGGTGCGAATCGGAAAAAGGCTTCACATCACTCACAGATTTGTGGTTACCAGCGGAATATCCTTCACTCGGGGAAGGATAGTTAGCGAAAAATATATCGCGAGTTATAAATAAAGGTGTATCTGTTCGGAGAAACACCTCATAGTGAAAGAATTTCGGCAAGTTCTCTTCTCCACAGTGGAAATTTTCCAGAATCGCAACTCACATAAAATGCTAGACGATATTCCGCAGGTTGTTGAGGAGCAGTCCTATTACGATGGCAGCCGAGCCTTTCTATGGCTAGCTGACCTTTGTGGGCTGTCTGTAGATCTGGTAAGTAGGTATCTCAAGAATACATACATACAAGCCCGTGCTGCTACACACCTATTATATCAACCTATCCCCGTGACGGAATAATAATATCCACGATTCCTTTACTGACCCCATCTCGAACTGGGTGGCGGCGCCATCGTTTATCTACACAAAACATGCGAGGGTGGTTGCTGAAGCAACACCCGCGAATCTGACATTCCCCCAAAGCCGACACACAACACACATCTCAGCAATTCGAGAGTTGATGGCTGTCTTCTACTTTTATCTTTTGTCCTGACTTCCCCTCCCAGTTCGTTGCAACAAATTGCTGTACACGGCCATATTTGATTTGTGTTCAGCTAGTGGAGCCGATGTGTAGGCGTACGATGCCAGGCACAATTAAACCGATGGAAGTATTTATTTATACACCCCAATGCATGCGAAAATCTGTCTTGGGCTTTTGCTTGTAAAAAAAAAAATAAATAAAATCTACAATTTTCCCCCCAAACCGAAAGCACAAGCACATTCTCCTTGAGCACTTTTTGGCAGAGATATTGAGATAGTCGAGCGTGCCATGCCTGCGCTGGCTCGTCGAGCGAGATGGAATGATATGGGTCATATAAACAACGGCGAACATCTGACATCATGATCATCATCTTCACGATTATGCGCTATTCTGGGTCCTCTTTGTTTTTAATTTATACCATCCTGTGTGTGTTGGCGACGCGTGGTGATCTTTCAATCATTCCCAATTGAGTGTGATGGTCAACAAAGTATTTGGTGGTTCGGTGTGGCGGGCACGGCCACAGGCACATTTGGCTAGGGCATGGGACGTGATTTGGTGGTTTGTTTCGCAAGCATATCGATATCATATCCAGTCGAATGAAAGTAAAATCATGCGATACCACGCGAGTGGCACTCTACTTTTACCATGAGTCATGCAGTTGATCGAATGAGTAGTAAGCAAGCAAGCCGAGCCGGCATTGGCAACTCCAATAGCGGCGTCTATGTCGTCAATGTTTGTCGCAATTTGTTTGCGATATCCATAAAACTATCGAAATGTCTATCTGGTAATGGCAACATTTGCGAAGCTATCGATACAATTTCCATTATACACTTGAAAGACGATACAGAGCTTGTAAGTTGTTTTACATTTGTGTGCTTAGTGTAAGACATTGTGAGAAGGAATGCGACAGTCTTTTATTTAGAAAGATCGGAACGACAACTGTTTTATGAGTTAGTGCTTCTTGGTGGATATAGTAGCTCTACTTGGCACATAGGTTAGGTATGTTGTTTCTCTGCTCTACCGCTTACAGGATTCACCTTCTCTCTGCAGTTGGAAGGTCAATAAAAACTTAGATTCTCCAATCGATGGATGACTCCAGACTTTACAGATAGAATATGAACAAATGCCACTTAATCGACTGCGAGATGTTCATTAAAAAAGAAAATGCTTGTGCGTAGAGTAGCAACAAGAATGCTGATCTGATGTGGCTTGCACCTTATCAGCTACATACGCCAGGTTGGGCTATAACTAATCTGGAATTTACGACGTTGTCGCCATATGTACCTTAGATCTGACTTGGAAACAAGGCTGCGATTATCGATGATTACAATTTATTATTCGCCATTCGTTTCAAAGAAGCACCAAAAAGAGAGATCATGAGCTGCTAAGAACATCGACAAGTTGTAGAAAGTATAAGTAAAAACTTCTCCGAAAAGAAGTACGAAAAGTTCAACCAGAAGAATATGAAAGCCGACGGCTGCAAGAATTTTTCTAAGTCCAGGCCTATAAAGGACTAGTATATGGCTGTGCTTTACCTATAGATCAGTTAGGGCCCTCATTATTGCCTAATAGATGCGTATACTGGGGCCCTACTATGAAACTCGATTCTACTATTGATTCTATTCGAAAGATATTTGCGATTCTACTTTCAAATGGTACTCTCTATGAAAGTAGAATCGAATGCCGGTAATGCCAAACCATTAGCAACAAAATTTGCGATTTTCGAACGATTCTCGAATTATTTTTGACATAAGCCAAACGAGTCTCGCATTATGTTTGGCATTTCCCAAAAAATTGATCGTGAAACAATTAAATAAAAGTCTGAAGGAAATCCGGAACAAATTCAACAATCTATCATAATGGAGCTTGGCAAGAAAATGTTTTTCTATTTAGTATTCATTTAAAGGCACTTTTAATCCAAAAATAAAATAAACTAAAATAACTTTATTCAGCTTTGTTAAAAACTACCGCCTATCGAAAGATGCCTTTATGTACTTGTTGAACAATATTTCAACAGAACTAAGTGTTCGCAAAAAACAAACTTTTGTTCCCAACATTATAAAGGCTGTTTTTAAATACCCCTTGGACAAATCTGGATGACGGGTCATTTGCACCATTATTTCAAACTGTGACACTTTTGTGTTTTGACTTTTAGATGATTCTCTGGGACAAAAAAAAAAACAAACATAGGTACATATTACTATTTTTATGAAATATTCATGAATTATTAATTTATAATTTTTATTTACATTCTGAGAAAAAAAAACTTATGAAATCGACATTCTTGCAAGCGCATTTGATGTGGAATGATTATTTGCGAATTCGAATTCGAACGAATCATTAACTTTCGGAATAGGTAGTACCAAATGTGTACCAAGAAAACAAAAAAAGAGTTGGCAGTACTGGAGCTGTTCGAATTTCGCTTTCATAACTTACTTATAGAATTACAGAGTTGCGATATTGCGAATTCGAACAGTTTCACTTTAGAATCGAGTTTCATAGTAGGGCCTCTGTAGATATTGTCTTCAGGAAACCGATTTTGTGTTCTAAGAGCCCTCATTTTTTGACTTCCTGAGTGGAGCCTTTTGTAAAATATAAATAAATAACTAGTCGTCACCGGTCTCAAGAAAAAATGTTGAATCGAAGACACTTGCTTTGCAAATAATTCGAGCCGCGGGCTCACAGCAATTTTTAAGGCTTTATTTGGTGCGTCATCTAGCCTCGGAACCTTTCCTTCATGCTTTTAGTAGGTCTCCACATTTTATTAAACGTGTGGAAGCAGTACCGCAAATAATTTAACCAAGTACCACCCTACCACCTACACTACACCACCACTTACTTCTAGACGTGTAGCAAAAAAAGCCACCAAAAGACGTGCAATCCAATCAAATAGTGAAAAGGTCAATCAGACTATTTATTTTCGCAACTAGATCATAAGCAAAAGCAGCCCCTTTCCGGTCAAACATGTCCTGATTGAATTTGTCTGCCGTGTCGTGTTTTCCATTAGGTCAATTTATGTTTTACCTCTTCACCACATTGCGAACTTTTCACCAGTACGGCGCACCTTTTTCCATGTTGTTAAAACATTATTTGAACTTGATATGTGAAAAGTTGTATACAACCTCACGACTTAGGTAAAGAAAAACCATATAAAAAATAATAAAAAGTAGGACTAATCCCATTAGACGGGTAGGACTGTTAATTTAACTAAAATTCATCTGAATTTACGTATTCATGTTGATGCTGCTCCCCGTATTCTGTTGCTTATTTCATAAAAAGTGCAACTGTCATGCCATACAAGTTGGTATCATCGTTTTATTTGCTCATTTCTTAAAACTACCGAAATTTTCTCTGATAAGTGGAGCGCAAACACTTAATTCTCAAACCGAATGACAATGGATTCGTGTGTGTGTCAAGTATAAAACAAAAAACTGAACAGCTCTTGCAAGCTTTGATGAAGAAACTAGCAGTTTTGCATCCCTTAACAATAGATGCTGACTCTTTGTTCTTATATTATTAAGGATCACTTTTTGTCTTGAGGAGTGTTAAGTGGAAGAATTACGAGTTCTTTGCAAATGCAGTTACAAATTTGTGATGCGAAAGCATTGTGCTCTCAACCAAATTATGCTCACGCTAATCCTAAGTGACTAACTAACATTGTGTTTGAGTAAGAATTATGACTTAATCGCTTTTAATATTTGCGTAGGTACACAGTTTACAATAAAGAGGAAGTTTCGCAGTTTTTTTATAGCTGCAGAAATACCGATGAAATATTTACGACTTAAACCTGAGTCACGATAGATACTATTTTTTCATAGAAACCGGTTGACAGATACACGTTTTTCTTACTCATTTTTAAGGAAACGCGTTTTAATGTCTGCGGCCCTAATTGCTCACCAAACATTGAACTCTTTTTTTAAATGTCGTTTGTGCAATCGCATTAGAGTACCTAGTTTGCTCCCTTTTTCAAAAACAATAGAGGGAAAGTATTGCGCAACAATAATCGAATGGCTTCAGTTTTTGCATGAGCTAATTCTAGTAAGCATGTGAAGCCACATCTGAACGAATTCATATTCATAAGATTCTTGTCGAGTTATCGACGAGCATACCCACAATTCCGGATCATCTGTCAAATCATAGTATTAGCTGTTGCAACGTTTCAGGTCTGTTCCTTTACTTTTAAATCTTATGAATTTTTACGAACTTTTACTCAATGCTGTTTCTTTTCTCGAAAAACTCGTACGAGAGAGCACCATCGAGATATAACCCCTCCACTGAGAATCTTACGAGTGAGCTGTCAGTCACCTTACAACAGTTGATTTGGAATTTGTTGCCCTATTTGACATATAAGTGCATTTGTTTTGATTTATTGCGTATTAAAATGGTATCAAAAGGCGGGAAAATAAGACTAAATGTTCTCCTCACGATTCTGCTCGAAAGTGGCGACGAAATTCTTCCTTGCTGTAAGGAGTAAGAAAGGACAATCTCCTCCACGTAATTTTGTATGCCGTGGCGCTTTTTCCTCTTCTCGAATGCTTGTAGTTCTATCAGTACGTAAGATTTATGAAGAAGAAGTTCGAATAATTCCGAAGCACTTTCGTCTTTAGGTAGATGAATCAACTAATTTTGTTAGTAGATTAGCAAATTCTTCGAGCTTATCAGATATTTTAACGACTTTTCGTACCACTTTTTTGGAATTATTTATCTGTCTTTTTCATAGATTACTACAAAGGCGTAACCTAACTTTTTCGTAAGTGTAAATTATGTGAGAGAATTTGTCCCCACCACTGCCATTTTGACAGTCTTTTCCATTCTTACTACAAAAGTAAAGGAACAGACGTTTTGTCTGGTGTGCACTCTTCTCCTTCTCATTGCCTGCCGCTATTCTTGCGCTTCCATCTCTCCAGCAGAAGAAATAGTTCGCCCGCGAGAACCATGTCATAGCGAAAGTCGATAAAATAATCGCCGCCGAATCGCGAAAGATCTAAATGCGAACATCCGGAGGAAGTTTATGCAAATTTAGAATAAAATAGAGTACCACAAGAGCAGGCTTATATTTTTTATAACCTAATTTCTAAATTGAAACGATATTTTGAAACATTTCTAGTCTCAGTAAATTGCGAGAGGTGCTTCAATGAAAAAAGATCTTAAGATGTGATATATTTTTTTTTTAACCACGCTCACTACATCTGTCAGCATTTGCGAGAATTTTCCATTTAATGATTTGGCCGTTGATTATTTTATTGGCTTATACCAACCAAGTAGGCGCAGTGGCTTAGTGGTTTTTATTGACAGACCAAACCGCCAAATGCAGTCAACTCCATTCGAATTCCAATAAATTTCCACATTCGATTCAGTTCTGCTTTAACAGGTTTGAACCGACCTACAACACAAAGGGGTTGAAAAATATGATAAACGAACGAGGTGGTGATCCGTAGCGTCCGACTTGCCTGGGGTGATTACTTTTATCTCTCAATATTGAGTTCATTACGATTGCAAACACATATCGCACATCGACACTATCACGGAAGACCTATGAGCTATGACACTCTCTACTGGTGCGACGTAAACGAACGCTTATCATGTCTGGCTCATTTGCCCAACCACTGTGACAGATGACGACCGAGATAGGTGCACACGAATATAATTACAAACTTCCGTATATGTCGTTGTTGTCTATGTACTCGAATTTATTTTCAATAATATTTAATCTACTCCCGAACAAAAACCAATGAAATTGCAGACTTCTTTATCTAGTAAAAAATATTTCGCTTATCTAATTTCGATGACAAGTTGCATAATTTATATACATTTTGTTTTGAAAATGTAATAAATTAAGAAAAGAAAAAACGCTCCCCACATTTAAGAAGCCTTGAAAGTTGAAAGAACTCTTTCATATTTGGAGGCGCAAATACCAGTGAATATTTTAAGCTTTCACCATAGAATGGAGATAAGATTTATTTATACCACAAAAACGTATTAAAAGTAAACATGCTGCCAATAAAACAGGAACATACGTTTAACAACGATGTTATGTGTGTTTCGGTTTGTTCAAGTACATTTAACAGCTAGGACAGTGATGGAAATGTTCGCATTTATCTGATTAAAGAGGAGTTGAGGGAACACTTTTAGTCGCTTGTGGTCGGTTAAGTATACGAGCAGAAGTAGATGTTCGATATAATCTTTAGCCTTCTATTTTTTATGATTGAATCTAGGTAAGTCCCGTTAAATTTAATGCATACTGGGTTGGACAAATTCGTCGAAATAGTCCTTAAATATATTTATATTTATTTTTTATTTTTTTATGTTTTAGTGTGGTTTTGACTGCAGTTTTACTTCCTTCTGTAAAATGTTCACATAAAAACAACGGCAACACTCGTAATAAAGTATTAAGGGTTTGAAAACCAGAAATCTCTTTTTTTGTATCATTTGAAGTTATTTCTGTCAATAATTTTGAATAAAAACAAAATTTTCTAACCTCAAAATTTACGGAAACAAATGAAGAGAAATATTGCATGTTAATTTTTCAATATTGTGAAATAGACTAAATTCTAGTATTTACTGCGCCTTTTAATTCTTATTTAAACACTGAATGAATGTTGTTTCTGTCAGACTCAGTGTTCCCGCGCGTGTATTGTATTCGTCAGATCACAAATACTTAATTCGATGATCCAACTTAATATTTGACACCTAAATATAGCGAATGATAAAAAACTTTCCTGTCTTTCCTGAGTTCATCGTAATAAACAGATTATATTGCTGCGGTTCGATTCAATCATCTCATTATTTTAATTGTGATATTGTTTGCTAAAAATTGCACATCTACTTGCCGCATTAGTCAAACGTCGGCAGGTGTTCTTCTCCCACCACGCGCCGTTCGCTTGTCATTTTAATTAATGTCTTAAAATCTTCACATTATTAAAATGAATAGCTAACAAATAATAATTAGCTATTTCGTATTCGGATATCTACACCAAAAATGAGCTGACCATGTAAGATCGTGCGAAATGACGCAATTTCTATAACATGTACAAATGGAATGGGTATGGAATGGGTTCTCAACCGATTGAGTCAGCGCTCAGTCAAAATAAACACAAAGTAGTGGGAACACCCCCGTTTGATGAATAAACGTCAAATTTGAGTTGATGCGGATTTGCAATTTGCTGCCTGCCTTATTGGCTATTTCTTAACTACTTACTTGGAGCTTAGGAACGCCAATGAAATCGAAGTAGTGAGATAAAAACACTTGCGAAATAAAACGCATACATTCGAAATTCTGATGAAATTCATCGCACTGGCACTGTTATTATACCTACTAGAGCAAATTGACCACCGTCACCTGACTGTGGCTTTAGAAAAAAGTCAACGACCGAATAGTACCACCAAAGGAGTAAACAATGCATTTTACGGCATACTTTCGCGAGACTTTGCGCAAATTAGACTCGATTGTTATTCCCTTTGTTCATTTGTCTTGTCATGATCTTTGTAATAGAAAAATGTTCGCAGTTTGATTTTTTAAACAAAAACAAATTTCGCTCTAAATAATATAATTTGCTGGCCCCCTTGCTCTGTTGTGTTTCAAGAGAGAATACATTTTTATTTTTCCTCCGACAAGGCCAATTGGGATCTTTTTTCTTTTTGTTTGTACTAAAAGAAAACACATTCATAAAAATGGAGAAAAATAACCTACATGCCGGCATATTTCTTTGTTTTCTATCAAGAGCAGTGCTTAATCATTTGTGATATAAATTTAACTGCTATTCATTAATTTCGTTCGAATTGTTTATCATTTCGATTAACGCCATTAGTCAAGTGAATAATTATGAAGGCGATAGTAAGTCTGTCCTAAGGCAGGTGAACATTTTGAAATTTGAGTGGTGGTGTGATACAGAATGTGAACACGTCATGATTATCAGTGATTTGTCGTGTTGTTGGACGTCTGGACGAATCACCTGACTTCGATCTTATCAAGTAAACTTAAAAATAACACAAAAACAACTCACTGTGTTTAATGAGACCGACAATGTCATCTGATGTATGTAATTAATCTACACACATAAACAGAAAACTGTTTATTTTTATTTTCTAATTTTAATCTAAATTACTTTTTCTTCCCGCTTTTGGTATACATGTAAAAAAAAGTGGTGCCACATTTTTGCTATTGTAGTCGATGAATTTTCAAAATAAATGTCAGGGGGCTAGTTTTCGGGTGATTGTAGATATTTGGCCGCAGTTCGAATTCGAATTCTGTATAATGAATGAGTACACTTCGAGCGAATATTATTATCTTTTGTTTACTTTCTACTTGAAGGGGTTTTGTACGTATAACTGAATCAATTTAATGCAAATAGTGTTACGAAACCTGATTTTCGGTAAGTGGGTTTTGTGGGTCAAAGTCTTTGTTAGACGGGATTGTTTACAATTTGAAGTATATGTAAATGTTTTTGGATATGTAGGTATACATTCTGATTTAGCTCATTGTCAAGTGGGAACAGTCCCTTTAGCTGTTCCTAAAACTAGACAGAGAGTTACTCGGAGGCCGAAATTGTGGATCTATTAAGGACTTTTCACATTCGAGCGAATTGCGAACAATTCAATTGAACTGTTTTGTTATACCACAAAAGCATTATTGGTACATATAATTAATCTAACATCTAATCAAAAAGAAACACATGAGTCTCAATTGTTTTAAATAGCGAAATTAACAACTAAAGAAATTTCCCCCCGGACTGTTACACTTTATTTATAATCCACATAACACAGTCGCGATCCACAAATCACACTTTATTCACAATCCACATAACACAGTCGCGATCCACAAACCCGCGAATAAAAAAATCGTTACAACTTAACCTTTAAAAATGAAACTGATACTGAAACTTGATCTGCGACCAAAAAAAATGTAAATGAAATGTCAGAAACTGCAAATATTCGCTTGTTCGCAGTTCGCAATTCGCTCTCATGTGAACAGTCCTTTAGCCCGCATCTGGCCCTTGGATGTGGCATCACTGTTATCAAATGTAAGGTTTTTTTTAGGCATCTTCGGTTATGTTGGTGGATTTGTAAGAACTTGAGATATTTTTTTACGAAATTGCTTACTTTAGTTGTTTTTTATTATCAGCGATGATCCGTATAGATCATCGATTTACATGCACTTACAACAACAGCACATGATCCTGCTTCTCATCGAGATCACGAATCATGATCTGAAAATTATTGCCACTAGATGGCTTGTTTTATTTTTAAATGTTGGTGTACCTGGAACACAAAAATTCAATTGATTTTTTCGCATTCGAAAGAACTGTCCGTCCGTACTCCGAGTTATTTTTTTTTCTCGTTCTGTAAAGGTATGCCCAAACCAGCCAAACATTTGATAAACAATTAAATACCTACATGTTCCATATTTATTTTTAAAACATTTATTTATTAAGCAAAACAATTTTTATGAAATGTTTTGCTGGTTTAGATCTGGACACCAAAAAAAACATTTATGAAATGTTTCACAGTTTCCCAATCGTGATGGGAAATAATTTTTGTTTTACAAGTATCCCTGCAGAAAGTGAGCGCTTTTTTCAATTATTATTTGTTTTCAAAAAAAAAAAAAATGTCCAGAAAAGCTTGGAATACCTAATGAGAAAGTGATTCATTTAAAACGATTATTTGAATTAAATCGCGTGTCGCGTGATTCCCGCTGCTTATAGTCCTACTACATTATTTTCTTCTAGTCAAAAAAAAAGGATACAATTGAAACCTTTCAAAAGCATTTAATAAATAAATTTCAGAAATCTTTTATAAGTGTTTATGAAATGTGTTCGATTCGCTTCAGAAACATTGCATAAATATTTCTGAAATGTTTCGCTGGTCTAGACACACCTTAATATGCCAAGTGCTAGCAGCAAAATATTGTTTATGTGTTTCATATTTGAACATAAAATACTAAATTTGTTTCACAAAAATATATTTGAAAAGAAAAATTATGCAAATTTGATTCAAATATGGTAACACCGCCGACATTGCGAGTGAGATGACATGTGCCTTGTGTGACGTCACGTTGAGAAGAATATTTGCAATATGGCTGGAGGCAACATGAAGTTTGAAATACCCTGTATTATCTGTTTTGTTTTTGAAAGCAACTGTTGCCACAATTCAAAAATTAAACTTTTCAGTGATCCTTCTTGTTTTATTTTTGTGATCTGATACGGATCAGATCACGCTGATAATAAAAAACATCTTTTGAGTGAGTAAGCTGCTCCATGCTGAGCGGACATTGCATCTTAAGTTTGTAACAGCAACAAAAATGAAGGTTTGACATAAATGAAGACGATTGGAAAACATCGTTTTCGGAATTTCAACGCAAAGCCAAAAGTTTATCACTCATTAGTTACTTCATTAGTTATAGCCTTTAAAAGAATGTTCAGAGAAGCTCTAAGCCTTCAGACTGCAAAAAACATTACCAAGGTCACGGATGCGCGTTATAAGTATCCATGCTTCCTCGATATGGGTGTCACTCGAAGCTTTTTTTGTCCATCGTGGACAGTATTCTTCTGAAAACAGCCTTCGAATGACGCAAAAAACATTTAAGCGCTGTGAAATAAACCAGTAAGATAGACGCAATTATTTTGATGCAAGTCTCCCTTCATGAATTTCCCAATTAGACTGTGATAATATCAACATTATAGAGAAAAACTTTTTAAACTGTTTTTTTTTTGTGAATAAAAAACTACACCCACCTATAACAATTAAAATGAATAGGTATACTATACATGTGTGCATCGTGATGAAACACACGCCAATTTGGTTGTAAACTCATGTAATAATGGTTTGACTCAGACTGGGATGACGCCATGCGAATAATTTCTATCTATTGCAATAAAGCTATTCACAGCTGACGCTAAAATATTTCATGTTGTGAGTATACTTTGCAAACTAGCCCATCTTCTGAACTAAAGTAGATCTGAAAAATGGTTCCCAAGTCATCTCAGCCCAAGCCCACAGATTCATAGCTCTGAAGACAGCAATTATATAGAGGCAGTTCACTCAAACAAAACGACGGCCACATAAAAAGGACCAACAAGGCGAAAATCTTGATGTATACCTAGTCACCGAGGCTCTTAAATAATTATCCTTTGTCTTCGAAGAATACTATTTATTTCTGAATGAAAACACTGTACGCGCGAATAAAGAAAAACGCAAAAAATTGTATCTCGATGAGCCTCGAAATAACCCCTCAGCATTTTTAACAAAAACATGAAATGACGTAAGTCCGTGTTTGAAGTCGGTTATTGTTAATATTGTGATTCATATTGAATAAAATTAACAAAGTTGTGCGAGCATTGTACAAACGGAGAATAGATGTGGCGCAATTATAACAAAGGGGATGTTAATCGAATTCGAATTTGAATCGTTGAATTCAAATCCTCCCAAAACTAAACTAGATTAAACAGATTACAAACTTTAGAGAAGCGGGAATATCTATCTATAATTTTTGCAGCCGTGCGTATTTTAAAACTAGTGTCACTCCGATAACCGCATAAATCGATTATTTTATCTGGAAGCCGAGAGCATTCGAGTGGCCGGAAAGCCGCCCGACTAGACAAACGCGTTTCGAATTTGGCATTGAACTGCGCGCTGCAAGTGTTACACAACTTTTTATGTTTTACGAGTATATAGACCTGTACTCTATGTCTGTGTCGAGCGAAAACCCGTTCGAACGGAAAGAGATACAAAAGGTGAGGCGAGTGTATTTTATAGTGCACGAGTACTACAATATATGAACAGCTAGTTTGTTGAGCCCGGTTTCTGCCATTACTATTACCCATTACCCAGTGTCAGTGGGCAACAGAGTGTGTGCAACGACAAAATAGCATCATGGTTAAGAGTTAAGACAACGAATGCCACGATATGTGCGAGTATATATACAAAATATGTATACATATTTCAAACTTGTTTGCAAAAAAAACTTGCCTACTTTGGTATGGTTTAGTAATTTATTAATTTACATGGTTGCCAGTTCAATACATTGGACGGCATTTTAGAGTTTGGTGTGTACCGGTTTTTTTTTTTGGCAGACATGCGAAGGGAGATACATGTAGTCAGTCAGCAATTTATGTGAACTAAAGAAAAACTCAAGATGTTGTATGCAAGAATCGAAGTGGAAGTGAATAACTTCCTTGCCATAATTATAAGTACAAGTAAGTACAACGTCTGTCAGTTTCAACTTGTAACATGTCTCATTGTCAGGTTTCAACACATTAAACATGCCACAGTGTCTGTATCGTCTGTATAATTGCTAAGACTATTTCGATCTTTTGAAATTCAGAAACTACGAAACCACACTGAAGCTGCGAGAACAAAAATCGTTTTCTATTTTCGTTTTGACATTTCCTGAGTCGAAAATAAATTATTTTATTCTTATTTCATAGCGGAAATGTTTTGCAATAATGAAAATTATACTCGCTCATTGACAGCGATTTAGAAAGAGTTTATTACTTAAATTAGTGGTCCGTTTTTGAATTATTAGAAAAATAGAAAGACAGCTTTTATCTGCTACCGAATAACGCAGTCGGATAAATGCTCTCGGACTATGCAGATGCAAGGACGTGTCCAATGTCAATTAACCTAGAATCCCCTTCCAAATAAACTTTTCGGTTCAAAATTTTTGCTTATTTCTCTCTTGTATCGCTGGTATATTTCGGTAGCAAAAATTGTACGGCACACCACGATCTATGGTATTTAACCAAAAATGAGGAGTAAGCTACATTAAGTGATCGGATCAGCTGAAAAGTTTCCCAATTAGTGTTTTCGAAAATAGGTTCATTCCGAGTCCGACTTCGCCAGGTTGAGAATGAATGAGTTTATTTATTCACACTTTCCGAGCGTGAGTTTATTAGTTATAAATGGAATGGATTGGAATGGAATGGAAACACAAACACGTTTTGCGGAAGTAACAAACGCAATGTGCATAGTAACCGTCTTTCTGATTTTATAATATCGTCTGATCCCATCCTAAACAATCACCCTTATACGACTCATGCTCAGTTCTTAGTGATTATTGTGTTGGACTACTAGCGAGGGGTCCCAGGCACTGATGCCCGAATTTTTGGATTGAATTGCCCACGAAGATTATCAAAGATACCCAAAAATGCCCTTTTTGCTCATGCCGACGTTGAAAAACAACAAAATACACTCTTTTTTTTGTTCTGAGAGATAAAAAAAATGCCCTTTTAGCTTATTTTGAAAGGCAAAAGGCCCACGAAATGGGTAATTACCCACGATCTGGTATCACTGGTCCCAGGCTCTATTCCCGAAAGAAACGGAAAAAGGTTTTTCCACTGCGCCACCTCTCGCAAACGTCTGACAAACATCCGAGAGTGTAACTGTCATGAAAGAGCTTCTCATTAAGCCTTTTGGATTCGGCAGAAAATTGTAGATCCCTAACATTCGTTCCAAAAGTGAAAGTGTGATTGAGGACCTTGGCCTAGTGCCTACGAACCTTAAGTGCCTCCTATTAATTTTTGTTATTTTTTTTTTTAAATGTGTTCACTGCCATTTCGAGTGGCTTGCATAAAAATAAGTTCTTAACACCGACTTTAAAATGAAATGACGTTCGGGGTTCGAGAATATGCTGGCTCCAACTTTTGCTACGGCCAAAAAGCAGCAAGTAATCGATGTAATGTTGTCTAACAAAAATGTTTTAAGACGATTTTTATCTGAAAAGTCCAGAAATTTCAATATCAGATAACAGGTTCAAAAGTTAGAAATAAATGCATTTATGTGTCGAAACCCATCCGAACTTGCAGCATGGTAAAACCTAAGCGAAGCTTTTCACGGCCTAAATAAGGCCATTACCATTTATTTGCAATTGGCTAACCTGCCTTTTAGTGGCATAAAATAAGTCACTTTGAATGTTTGCTGGGATTTTTGCAAATCAAAATGGTTAATATTGGTTATGGTCGAGAATTTAAAGACCTGGGCCAGATTCTGTAAGGCGAAACGATCAAACGTTTTCGTGCGCACGAATGATTTGCCGTATGTTACCTGGTGACCCCTGGTCTCGACAAAAATAAGGAATGATCTGTTTTGACAAAAGACAGTGCTTAAAAGGGAAGCTAAACATCTTACGATCATATACTAGATATTAAGCTATTTTGAATAGGGTATTTTTTTTCTTAAAGTGCGGAGGCGCTCTTTCCAAAATATTTAGCCTGTCACTGAAAATGGTCTTATGGAACAAGAAAATGATTGGGTCAACCCTCTCATATATATCGTTTGTTTGGTGTAGGGTATTGTCGAAATAGCTTTTGGTACTGTTCGCAATGTATTTAGTATAAAAACAGCCCCCTGAAGTAATGCGAACAGCGGTCCCAGCGGGTCAGAAACCGAAGGGTCAGGAGGATTTTTAGTCTACGTAAACCTTGTACAAATGCACGCTGTACAAATGGGAGTCGGACACATGGAGTCGGTCAACGCCAAAAAGACCTCCTTATGGTGCATAAAGCATTTCTCATTCCCCCAACAGGAAAAAATAAATAAATAAATGAAGTATAAATACTCCTGTTAGATAAGTTTTTCGAATAGGCCTACTAAAGTAATGACACCAGAACTTCGCCTGTGGATTTACTTTAAAACCGAAATGTCCGTTCCGAAATGTTACATGCAAACCATAAAAATATATTCCGTCACGTACTACTTGTGCGCGGATAAGTTCAAGTGGGCCCTGATTTCCGTACAGAGCCTGAACCAAACATTGGATGTAGGTACTGGTTTTCTGTCTGACGCTGGTTCTTATTATGAAAGCAGACGTCATTCCTCAATAAATTAATGTGTACATACATTACACATCAAATAAATCAAACTCTGGCTTACTTTATGGCAGCTATGAAACCTTGACTTCATGATGACAACTCGTTGTATAACTAGCCTAATGTTGTACGAAAATACAGTAAAACAACAACGAATAACCAACAAATTACCATTTGTATGGACATGGACAATAGTCTTACCTATACACAAGACCACTTCGATGTGTCATCATCGGAAAATGACCTTCATTACAAAAACCTGTCAATTGTGGTCATCATTTTGTATTCGCCCGCCCACCGCTGGTGGTGTTTATTTATAACTCTTATTAGCGTGTAAACAATGTATGAGCTCGCTTTCATGCAATAAACAATTTGTTCTCGCTTAGTGCTCTAATTCTAGCACATCTGTAATCAAACACATATTTCGCTTTTGTTTGAATTGAAGATGTGTGTACCTACTTCGCATTGCGATGTTTTATTTTTTCGACAAACGATAGGGTTTTGATTTAACATGCAAAATAAAATCGAAATCGTGAGATATTATTTTGCACATATTTGAGTTTTTGACATTGAGACCTGAGAGCCTTTTTGTTTGACACTTTATTTTAGCGTTCCTGTGGGTACCGACTTAGTAGCAGAATGAGTTTATCAAAAAGGCAAATATTTGACACTTTTCTTGTAACACTGTAAAACCGTCAAACAGTTCGATTGCAATATTTTCCTGATAGTATACACGATTTAACGTTTTATGCTAAGCTAGTTAGAAAGTTTTAATTTTTAATTAAGTGTCAAACCGTCTGACAATCAGCTTAGAGCGAACTTGTTGCACAGTAACTATTGGACACATCATGTCATAAAAATTTGCCATTTAGTCAAATGACAAACAACTCGGTACTCGTTCTGTTGTTGTTGTAAATTTAGTAATGTATTCTGTACAGATCATGATACTAAGTTGACAAAAAGTCGTATTTAATTCAAATTTGTGTCAAACAACTGACCCGTGTAAAGTGACTAGTACCTAAATTTACTTTTGAAACCCGGCCTTTCGATGTTCTACTATTATATTTTTCAATTAGGAGCCAAAGTTAAGTTATGTTAAGTTTTTCAATAAAAACAGCCACAGTTCAATATTGACCGCATTTCCATAGTTCGCTAGACAATCAGCGGCATGTGTCAAACTTACATATATAAAATGGCGATCAATGGAACACGGCCTTGGTCAAAAATCGAATAGAACGGTGTCTATAGGTAAAACATTTTTCTTCCAAAACGCCAATGCCTTCCTGCTTATGAAAAAAAAGTATCAAATACATGAACTTTTTTTACAACTTCGACCATCAATGAATTTTAAATGAAAAACTTTTCTTGATTTCTGTTTGCTTTTTTCTTCTTTCAGGTAAGTTCTAAAAGTCTACCACGATAAGATCTGTAAGTAGCCGGCAATTTTATTTGGTCACATCGAACACCTCACAGGTCAACTCAGTGAACCTTAATGACTATTCATGTGAGAGCGAACTGCGTAAATTCTGACATTTCCTTGACATAAACACTTGCAGCAATACTTGAACACTTGGTTGCAGCAATTCGCGAATCTCAGCCGAAAATTTCTAGTTTTAATTACTATCAGGAACGAATTTTGCATTTGTGGTTCGCGCGACTATATTCTGTGGAGTGTGAATAAAGTCTGACAGTTCGCGTCAAGAATATTTCAATTCGCGGGATATTTTTGTTTTTGTCATATATTTTTCTATTTAAAGGAACTTAAACTATAAAATATAATATTCTAGAAATAGTAAAAATAGCAATTTTCTCTTCATAAATATAGTAAAATTGATTTATTTTAACGGTTCGCCTACACATAATTGGCTCTCATATGAAAAATTCTTTACAGCTGCACATTTATCACATCTCTGCCAAACCATGGTGGAATTAGCATCAAAATTGGTCCATTGATGAAAAGAGGGATGAAAACCACAACAAGGAGAGTGATAGAGAAAGTGCAAATGAAATCAAATGTCACAGTCACAGTCACTACAGATGGAGTACTGGAAAGACTTTAAATTTGATATCGATTGCAGTTAGGCATATGCCCACTCAAACTTTGCTTTGTAAACGAATTGCTAGCTCAAAATCTGCCAAATGCATCTATGCCCGGTCATGCCCTTCCTTTAAGTACGCCTAGTGTGTACAATTAAAATCATTTGAAAAGCAATAACCTAATAAATTATCATCTCTACCCGTCTCTTGTGTTGAAAACAATATTCTTGGTCTGAATTGTGAAAGTGTTGCATCACGCCCCTAACCCACATTTTGTGAATCTTCTTCGTTTGCGGAAGAGAGGGAGAGAGACAACAAAATAACAAACTAAACCGAGGGAAGTAAGAACTCAATTCAAGACTAGATTTCTTTGGCCCTCAAAAGGATATTGACACTGCGGTGATTTAGAACTTGTATGTGCTTGTAGGGGCGGGAACCGATGCTATGGCAGTTCATACAACTACTTGAAAGTTCTTTCATTTTTCTGAAGGACAATTATTTTGTGAAGAGACCGACGACTATTCATAGATTGAGAACGAGCATTTCCAATGAAAAGAGTCTAGTTTCGCAGAATATAAACAATTTCTTAGATGAACACTACCTCAGCCATTGATTTTCGATTAAATCTTCAATGGGGACAAACAACACTTGTTAGATCTGGCGATGCGAAATCTTAGATCAGAGGGTCATGTTCATGTCACATTTAGTTTCATTTACGGATTTCTATTACATGGTTTACATGGAAAGCCTTTAAAATCTTAAAAGTTAAAACTCTTTTGCATACTTATGATCGAGAAGCTTAATTCATATTTATGGATAAACATTAAAATCAACATTTAATTTAATGGAAAACATTAAGAAAAGGAAGAAGAAGTTTTGTTCCTTCAAAAATACTGAATAAATGTAAAAATTTCAAAATTTCTCACTAATTCAACGTCCTTTGGCAAAAATTCAACTCTAACCCTACTTTTCTTGAAATAAACCAAATATTTACTTTAAATTCCTAAAAATCTAAATGCAGCTTACCAGCAGACTGTAAGTGACGTCCGACATTTCATTTATTTGAAAAAAATTCCATTCCAAATTAGCATTTGAAAAGGGTCCTAAGCTTCGATTAGGTTGTGTGACAAAATGTCGTTACAAGTGTCAGGACAAATGTCTTGAGACTGTCAACTGAACGAAATCCCTAACTTTGTTTCTGGACAAACATACGCCATCTTTGACAGCAAATATAAATGGTGAAATGATAATGAAATATAGGGCTATTTTTTTTTTGGCAGTAGGAATCTGTCACTCAATGTCAGATATCATGCATAAATTTGACGTAACTACTGTCTAACCCAACGATAAATTTTACTCAGCGTTTATTATTACAGAGGAATATTTACAGGGGCTATTCTAACGAATAATGGAACAACTTTTGAGTGGAATGGAGAAAGCGGAACGATATGGCAATCATTAAACACAAAAATGCCAGATATAGGCAAGCCACATCGAACATAGAACTACTCAAACACAATCGTCTGCCATATAAAATGTTCTGGAATGGGAATTTGTAGATAGAGAAAGTAGTTCATCAATCAAGTGTCGATTAGTCAAATCCTCACAAAAAATATAGAAAACACTTATCTACTGGATATTTTTTTTCTTATTAAATACCCATCAATCACAGTGAATTATGTGTCAAACGTTTTTTTTAATACAATTTTCGGCACCACAAAAAGCTGAGGTCGTTAATGCATACACTCTGCAAACAATTGTGATAAAAACAAACAAACAGTCGGATAAGACAAGTCAAATGGAACAAACATTGGAAGGGCGGAAAAACTTAGTTCTGGCCTAATTCAATAGTTACATTTTAAATAGAATCGACCGATATAAAAGTACCATTTATATAGTTGAACCAAGAAGGTGAATCCAGTAATGCGATACTTCCGATAAATGTTCACATCTTTTGACAGTTATTGTATGAAATGTCTCTTACAACAAAAATCACATACAGGGAAATGAGACATGAGGTGGTCCCAGACTTTGATGACTGTTTTTCCCTTTTTTTATGAGCAAAAGCATTAGCTTTGCCCTAAATTCTAAAAAAAGTTATCATTTGCTTTGATTTGATATGAAAAAATTAGAAAATGTAAGCAATTTTTATTAAGAAGCTTAAAATAAGCATGTACAAAATATAAATGGCAATGGTTTTCTTTTCTATTAGACATAATATCAAAACGAGTGAATATTCGGATACAAGTTCTTACGTAGACTTTCTATGGGCTGTTTTCCTTCATATTTAGTGTGAACATATCATTCTGAGTAAACTTTGACATTTGCTTGTAATGGAAATACGTTTTAATTGTACTTTTAAGCACTTTAAGTTTCACCGAGATTTTCGATTTTTCCCTTTTTCAAGCTTGTTTTCTCCTTTTCATTATAAAAACGCCAAAATTGGAGCTTTTCCCCTCAATCTGGGAGCACTGGACATGACTTATGATCCGTTTACTTAAATAGATGTACATAGTTAGAACATATACTTTTGTACTGGTGCCCCAGCGTATCGAAAGGTAACGTTTTAAGTGACTCAATTTGTAAAATCAAATCAATACCATGAAAAGTCATCATTTTCATGATTTATGTGTGGTTTTATATCAATTTATAGTTCTGTACCTCTAGAACCAGACTATGTATTTTTAGCGGCCACATCGGACACAGGATCTTATGCGTATGATGTGCAGAGAGCCAGCGGCTTAGCCCATTTTAAATCAAAGATTTTGCTTTTTGCCCTGCATGTACGCCAAATAGTTATGTCACTTTTACTGGACTTTTACGAAATTACTCGCACGGAGATAGCTATCAAATAGGATAAACAATAAGCATGGTGCGCGTTTTATTTGTATTCCATTCATTAACAATTAACATTCTCAAATGTTAGTGTTAAAAGTGCGAACGGAAACATAATCCCCTATCACATTATCCGGTTTGATTGTCAGTGTCAAAAACTGTATACGGATAAAAATAATAATAAGGCCATTAAGGCCTGGTTATAAAAAAAAAACACATCCGTTCATTGTTGAAAATATTGCAAAAAAAGCTATAACCCTTAGCCTTTGTTAAACTTAGTAATTAAAGTGCAGCAATTTGCTACGCTCATTTACTAAAAAAAAATCCATATATTAGGATGATATTTAATGATGTTTAATTAAATCAATAATTGGTTCTATATACACGTTGAGTAATTTTTAAGTTAAGTTAAGTCTGTTATTCCTGTATTTTAAATTAGTCTTTAATAAATAATAATAACTAGCTGTCACCGAGTACTTTGCTCACATGTTGTTACCCTTCCATGATGCTGCCGTCAATCTTCTGTAGATAATTATAGGTGGCATATATTGACTTGAAATGAATAGGGTGGCGCTGCAAGTGCTTATAGTATTCGGTAATATTGTATTGAGTCCAATACTCGTATTAGATGCTTCTGAAACCAAACAACTCAAGTACTCGTTGTACAAGAAAATTCCGTAATATATAGTCTCGTACTTTTTTTTGTAAGCTATGGAGATCATCTATATAGGTCATGAAATATATAAAAATATAAAAAAAACCTTCTTTTGTAAAGAATTTTCCCTTTTGTACTGTGAATTTGGTTTTTGGACCAACGGCACGAGTGATTGCCCGCAAATTCTAAACTAGGTTTAGGCAACCACCACGGTAAAAAATATGTACTATGTGTGCATTTTCCCCATAAATGGTTAATAGGAATACAAACCTCAGATTCACGCAAAAAACCTGCCTGGCATTATGATTTCCTTCTTACTCTTAATACGTACAATACATCAGCCCACTAAACAATAACCACTGTTTCACTGCAATCGCATAAGATTGGTGTGCGTTTTATTTGATTCTAAGCTAAGCTCAATGATTACCAAAGAGCACCTTGTTTGCAAAAAGAACCTCAAACCAATACCTGACAAAATTTAAAATCACTTTAAATGAGACGATAAATATTCCAGACAAAAAACAATAATGACATTTTTCGTTACGAAATTATATAATAGCTAAATGAATAGCAAAGTCTACCGCACTGATACTTTCAAAGTAGCCATCTATATAACTGTTTTATAATCAGAAATAAATATACAAAAATAATGCAATGCTATGTAAACAACATGACCTTTTCGCAAAAGAAGACAAAAAAAAAAAAGAAACGTTTCGATACGTTTTGACACTGACCATGACATTGAATACGCAATTGTTATTTTGTGCATTACATTTTCTGCGACTATGTAATAGGTATTTCATGAGACAACATACACTTATACATACAACCCGGCAAGTTTATGTCAAGATGTCGGCTGATAGGTAATGTTTGTTGATTTTATTGCTTCGATTTTGACTTATTTTCGGTAATGTACGTCATTAAATGCGGTCTACAAAGCAATCTAGGGAGAAGGCAATGCAAAGAAACTATTGCGTCGCCATATGTAAAGAACAATTAATAGTAAAGCCCGTATGACACTACATTTTTCTCTCATTTTGTTCTTATAAAGGGTGATTTTTTAGCTGGTTTGGTTTTGGCAACACTGGTTTTGACAGCTGACGTGTGTTTAGTACCTTGTGTCACTGTCAAACAGCTTCAGTTTGGTTTGCAATTTAACCATGGATCGTCTTACAAATGAACAACGCTTGCAAATTATTGAATTTTACTATCAAAATTCGTGCTCGGTTCGAAATGTTCATCGCGCGCTGCTTCCATTTTATGATCGGCATTCTCGACCTTCTGAGCAGTCTATTCGGAAGATTGTGACCAAATTTCGCACCAAATTTACTTTGTTGGACATTAAACCACCAACACGTTTACGTACTGTGCGTAGTGAAGAAAATATTGCGGCCGTATCAGCTAGTGTGACAGAAGAAAATTTTGGAAAATTTTGCGGAAGGATTTGGGCGTAAAGCCTTTTAAGATACAGCTGGTGCAAGAACTAAAGCCAGCCGACCTACCACAACGCCGAATTTTTGGTGAATGGGCTCTTGGAAAGCTGGCCGAGGATCCGCTTTTTTATCGAAAAATTGTGTTCAGCGATGAGGGTCATTTTTGGTTGAATGGGTACGTAAATAAGCAAAATTGCCGCATTTGGAGTGAAGATCAGCCAGAAGCATTGCAACAGCTACCAATGCATCCCGAAAAAGCCACTGTTTGGTGCGGTTTATGGGCCGGCGGCATTATTGGGCCATATTTCTTCAAAGATGATGCGAATCGCAGCGTTACTGTCAATGGTGAACGCTACCGAGCGATGATAACAAACTTTTTTTTGCCCGAAATGGAAGTTCTTGACTTGCATGATATGTGGTTTGAACAAGACGGTGCCACATGCCACACAGCACGCGAAACAATGGCGCAATTGCGAGGCGAGTTTGGTGAACAGTTAATTTCACGTTTTGGGCCGGTCAATTGGCCGCCTAGATCGTGCGATTTGACACCATTAGATTATTTTTTGTGGGGGTATGCCAAGGCTAATGTGTATAGGGACAAGCCCGCTTCGATTGACGCACTGGAAGCCAACATCCATGCATTCATTCGTGAGATACCGGCCGATATGTGTGAAAGAGTATGCCAAAATTGGACTCAGCGGATGGGCTACCTGAGACGCAGCCGCGGTCAACATTTGCATGAAATTATCTTTAAACATTAAATTGCAAGGTTCAAACTATCGATTCAAATAAATATTTCATTCATTTTTTCGAATTTTTTGTGTTTTTTTTTTAAAAAAAGTTCTAAACCTCTTAAAAAATCACCCTTTATTTGCCAAATTAAATCGTGTTGAAAAGTTAGCTGCGTGTAAAAGAGATTGAAATTGTATTACAAAAGTTACATAGTTATTTCTCGTTCTTCTATCATTAACTTTTGTTTTAAATTTTCAGTATGTGGTTTTCATTATTTAACACAAATTTGTCTTAAAAAATTGTATTCATTTTAGCTGAGCTCTGTCACAATGTTCAGACGTAGTTTTTACAAAACGGGTTTTAATACCCCATCCCACACATTGTAACAGCGATTCGTTATATTGACAGTAGTGTTATTACAATACAATTTCAGACAGTTCAATATGGCCAAATTACGTTTGTCAAGTGACAGTAAACTTTGGCATTTCGTGTTTATGAACACACTTATCTTAGGTCGTCTAGATGGTCTGGACCTGATGTAACCTGAGGGTAGGTAGGTAGGTAACTTGAACGCAAAAACTATATCGGTCGGTAACGTCACTTTTTCTACGTCAACTTACTATCTACTGAGATACGAATTTCTTGACTATATTCGTCGGCTACCTCTCCATAAACGTCAACTGAAAAAGTTCACGTGACCGATCTAGGCCAATCAAAACTGAGACACATCAAGTCAGCCAGCTGTCAGACTTACTGAACTAAATACTTGAACGTCCCTAATGAGTTCAATACTCTCTCACAGGATGTATATATGCACAACATGTTTACTGATTTTATTATTATTTAAGCTGGCTAAATTTGGATTCGTAAATATCTAACAAACAATTTGCAACACGCAATTCTGTTTAAGTGCAGCGACGAGGTTAATAGACTCGATGAATATAGACGAAGCCGGTTTGGCTGCTGCCTTGCGGTTGAACTTTAGATTAATTTTAGGAATTTTTAAAACCTAACGTCAGGAGCATGTTAATTCTGTTGAAGTAGAGGCTATTGCACTCGAAGGGCAGATTTTTGACGTTCATCAATAAAGTTAAGAAAAGTAATAATGGCACATTCCACATTTCGTTACGTCGAACTCTCTGCGAATGTTATTGACATTGTCGCGTTTTCTTAAATCAGTGGCTGGAAGTCAGCGTGATCCAATCCTACAAGTGTGAGGATATATTAATCATCTTTTCAGGGGACCTACAACTAGTCTTGTTTATAACTGGAAATGTAGACAATTTTATAAAGTGCTCCTTTCATAAAAACTGGTAATTTGTGGGAAAACATTTTTCATTAGTATAACCACTTATGTCTTATAATCTGTCAATTGTTTAAAGAAATCATTTGCGCACTTTATTTTTCTGTGTAAATCGTTTGCATTCTATTATGGTACGCATTTAAAGTGACCCTTATATTTTTCTAGACTCTAGAGGAATGTCAGTATATTAAAATGTGCAAGTCTAAATTGAGGAATTATAATAATTTTATATATATATGTTTGACAGCAAGTAGTGCGCACATATTGCCACCAACAATCAACATATCAACAAGTTTTGTATGCATTTTCCAGCTATCGCTTCTATGATCGTTACAACAAAATCAATTGACATCCGCGCATAGAGTCACGTCTCACGTGTAATTCACGGCTATACTGAAAACTGAAACCATTTTGATACGTATTACAAAATAGAACGTAAAAATAGTTTCACATCAACTGCTTTTCAAGTGCACATGAAATGAACAACTGATCGTTGTTGTAGGAGACTCGAACGCTCGCCAATAATTTGTGCCGGGCAAAAATTAGACGCAATAAAGCACGTATAAGTTTATTTGAAATCAAGCAAATGATTTTCTATTTATTAAGGCCAATTAAGAAAACTAGAATAATCAAGACATAAATATGACGATCTAGCCAAGGGTTACCAGGGTGCCGCTTATTTGTGGGAAAGAGAATATGGCAAATAGATTGGATTGACATTTAATTCAATCATCATTGAGCGGTCAATACTATATTCGTCATTAAAATAAAGCGATGCGTTTGAAATTGTACAGACACAATCAGTTTATGTTTTTTTTTATTGAAATTACACAGATAAAGATGAATCTGCTTTACGTTTGTTTGATCTGTCAACGTGACCAATACACAAAAGAAACACATCTATTGTGCGGTTCGGTATTTCATTCGCAACAAACAAACAAACAAACAAACAATAGTAACAGGAAATTGAATTGCTCACATGTGTGAATTTGTGTTTTCCCAGTTACTTATTTCACATTGTAGTTAAAAACATTTTTAGAATTATAAATCAGTAGGATAACTTGCAAAGTAAAAGAAGTCGAAGATGGAGTAAATTTGTGAACAATTACAAAGACAAGTCAAACTTTTCAATGTCAAAATCATTCGGTTTCCGTTCTCTAAAAGAGATTTTTTATTTTTTTTAATCCTGATCCGTGTAAACATGGTAAAAGGGTGAGTTGAAGGCTAAGAATATGAAATTCTACGATTGGTGAGATAGCGCTATGAGAAACTGACAGAAGACATTTGTGTTGCGGCAAAAATTGGAACTGGTCCATTGTATTTTTTTTTTCTTTTATGTATAAACATCGCTCAATGTAATATTTTCCATTTCGCTAATATAAATGAATAAATATCTTCTTTGATGTTCGCTGCAAATAAATACAAATTATACCACGTATACGTTCGTATTTATTTTTATGTCATAGCATTGAGATTGACTACGCCATTCCATTCGATGCAAAAAGTACTAAACAGTGTGCCAAAGTTGCGGGTATTGAAGATTTTTTTTTGGATGCAAATTAAAATCGAGAATCAAATGTCATTACCAAGCTACCAAACACAGTGCCAATGTGCACATGTGTGTATGATTTGGCAGCATCATGGTTTGGGTCAATGCGTTTGGTAACAGGTTAATTGATCAGAAACCTATTTAAGTTGTTTTGGCAGTTAATTTGTTCTATTTGTGAATTTGTATTTGGCAAAAAAAATTGTGTGTAATCGTTATCATTATAAACGGAAGTGCTTATCACGACTATAGTGGGTGACGGGTTCAGTGTAACACTTTATTTTGTGTCTATACCCACTAACTGAATAAAAAGGAAAACAAAAACGCTAAAGGGTATCAGCTGTCAAAAAGGTCAATTACTTTGCAAGTTCTACGATTGATTACTTTGTGGTATGAGTTTTCTTTTATTGTTAATTATATCTATAGTGGTGAGCCAAAAACGAAACTTTCTAATAATAATCCTTTTTATTTAGTGTTGCATGAACATTTTTATGATACCAATGGTCGTGGAAGAGAATTATGAGGATGGCTAGAAAGAAATAGAATGTAACCCATTCTATTTCTTTCTAAATTAAGTATTTAACTAAAACTAAATTTTTGACATGCAAGGCTCCAACTTGCAAATGAGGCTATTCAAAACTTCGTGCTCCAGACAACAGTTGAAACAAGCAACCAAAACATGTTTAACTTCTTATCAAACACACCAAAATAACTTTCTATCTAAAAGGGATAAATGTCGTTATCGTAAACTGATGTGGGTGACGCTAGACTATGCCACATATCAATTAGGTTGCTAGAAAATGGCTTTAGGTTTAACCACAGTACCGCAAACCGGATCTTGTATGCAATGTCAAGATCGAATAAGCGCTCTCGATGTTTATAAAACTATTGCCATACTGGTCATCGCCATCTTTACACCAGTCACTGACTGTCTGGCCAGTTCATACAGCAAACAGCCTTATTTAGTATGTGCGTATTTATCACAATTCGTGGACAATGGACATCAATCTTCTAAATTTCCAATCGGTGTTAGCCACAAAAAGTTATGAAATGTGTATGACATATATACGGGTTTGGTAATGCATTTGGAACTCTTATTCCTCGTTTTGAATATGCAACAACCCACCCTAGTTCAAAGAGATGATTTTTAAATAACCTTAATAACAAAACAATTCTCCCTTATTTTGCTCCGTATACAAGTAACTTGACACGGAAAGCATCTTTTCTGAGTAGATTACTATCTGGGCGATTAAGTGTGGCCTCGCCTGTGGCACAATGGAACAGTTTTATTTTATTTTTCTCTATTTTCGAGCCGATAAAAACAATAATAATAAAAATAGCTTTGACCTTTCAGATAAATATTAAAATGGTCACGATTTTTATAATAGTTCCCGATTGACGCGCAGTTTCATTGCTTAATTATAAAACAAAAAGGACGTGTACAGAATTTTTGTGTTCCTTAAACAATAACTTGTTACTTGTTGCATTGTAACACGCCATCACCTCTCTATGGTTGAAATATTGAAATTTTTGTTTTTTTTTTGTAGATTTCTTTCTGAAACGCATTGCTTATTTAATTCCAAAGCAATTGCGCTGAAAAAAAAACGTTATTCACTTGATTTGAATTTCGTATCACTTGAAAATATATTATGGGCTTTACTTCTGCATCGTTGAAGTTTTTCTAACCTCAAAGTACTGCAATCTTATTCATAACACAATAAAAAGTACAAAAACACTATTCACTGATTATTTCTTTAATGAGGACTGCGGCTCCGATGGCTATGATTGATAACATAATTAAAATGTTATCTACAACCAAAACACATGTCCAGAATTCACTGCTCTTTTTGACGTTTTCGTTTTTTGCTTCTTATTGTGCTGAATAAAAACAATAACAATGATCCTAAAACGATTACGGTTGCGAAAAGGAAAATGAAAACGAAAGTAGTTACATGTGGCAAATGTTTAGTAAGTCTGACCGCTGCCTGACTTGATTTGATGTGTCTCAGTTTTGATTGACTTAGATCAGACACATGAACATCTTTTCTAGTTGACGTTTATGGAGGAGTAGAAGACGTATCTAGTCAAGAAATTCGTGACTTGAGTACATATAGTTGACAGTTCGCATATGAGGCTGACGTATGAAAAGTGACGTTACAGACGTTCAGGGTTCATCTAGTCCAGACCAATTTAGTCGGCTAAAGATAATTATGTTTTTGATGAGCCCAATGTTCGCTTTGGTTTATTTAAAAGCGAAAGCGAAAACCGCGACCTTCATTTAAAACGGAAGTTTCTTCATGCCCCACGTTCAGCTAAACTGCTGACAAAGGCCAAACACTTATGCCATTTTTAATGTGCAAGTAATCGAATTTTTTTGTTTGTATGCATTCTATTACCTATTAATTAGTGCCTTCAGATGTCAGTAACAGAAGGCGTTGTTAAATATTGGAAAGTTTCCCCTTTTTAACTGTCAAATGTTTGTGATGCTTGTTAATAATTTAGTTAACTCTCAGCTAATAGGTTCGTTCGGGTATTTTTTTTGCAAACGTAAAATTATTAAAATTTGCTAAGAAACTGTGCGAATGCAACCACGTACTGAGAAAATAGAAAAAAATTAGAGAGAAATCCATTTCCCCTCTATTCATTTTTTCGTAATTTTCGCCTAATTTCGACTTACTGAAAAATAAAAACATAAAAACTGACAACTAAGTGACAGCTCAAAAGTTTGACAATTAAAACTCCATTTATTTTCGTCTTCAACGATATCGGAGGAAGAAGTTGTAATAGAATGTTCTCCTAGAACATATCATCCCATTCAAAATGGTAAGTTTAATAGGTATTTAGCTTATTAAAAATGCAATTCCAACTTATTTTGTAGATGCTGCATTTTATGATAATGTCAAAAAGACATTTCTTAAACTTTTTGTGAAAAAACCGGTCACGTACTTATCTTGAAATTGAGAGATTTCTCTCTCGATTTGTGATATTGAACATTTTTCATTTTTCTATGCTGAAAGTACACGAACGAACCTAATGATGTTGACGTTGAAAAGGGAGCATTTATAGCTTATCTAAACGCGTATATATATTGTGGAGTCAAAACTCGACTACTCACATGATAACCGATACCTATTTAACTAAACTTAACAAATGTAAAAGAGAAATAGCTGCTATTGCGAAGTATACTTTACTTTCCTCTTTATAACGAAAATGTTACCCATACAGCGGTTTGTTCATCAATGTTTTCATTATTCCAATGTCAAAATCAGCTTGTGTCTAACTACACTACACCGCATCTGTAAGCGGGTAGTACAGAAACATACGCCTACTTAGCATTCCTGTACAGGTAGATTTACTTAGACTTATAATCTATTTGACTGAAAATGTTTTCTTTGGTTTCGCAACTTTGCCCACCGGTGACATTGAAATGGAACATTAAGTTTGGTCATGAAATTCTCCGGAATTTCTTCAAGGATCCGCCTATTTGTCTAATTGTTAAAAACATGAAACACATTATTAAAAATGCACGCATCAAACAACTCCGTGTGGCTAAATCAACAGTTTCTAATCTTCAAACCAGAAATTATGTGCAAAAGACACCCATTCAGATGAGAAATAGTCAAGGTCACTCACAAGTGACATCAATTTTATTATTTAAATTCTCTCCAAGGTATATGTGAGCCCGAGCATAACCAATGGAGAAAATGTACACATAATTATGTATGTAGAGTGTGTACCTATCTACTTTTTTATCGGATAATAAATACGATGTTGGTTCAAATTCCAAGAAAGAATATCGTTAACCATGTCGTTGTAATACTGTGCGAAAGCGGTGTGTATTTTGCTTTGGGGGTTTTTGTTTAGATTTCCGAATACCAAGGTAGCTTTGGTGAGGTGACACATGTTAAATTGTCACACCGACTAATATCACAGCAGACAGCACAGACCATACAACATGAGGCTTTTGGCATTCGTGTCTGATGGTTTTTATTTTCAGGATAGGTATTTGAGCAAACTATCTACACATTCATACCGGCATACTCGAACAGTGTACCGGTCGTACGTAAACCATAGAAACTGACATTTCATAGTTTTGTTTTGTTTTGCCAGATGTCGCCATCAAGTTTCTGTCAATATTTTTGTTTAGTTTTATTTTATTTATTTTATTTGTGTCGCAGGTACCTATAGACAATTAATTAAAATTTGAGTGTCTGAATTATGACGAAAATATGTATTAGTATGCATGCAGTGTGTTTGTGTCTACAAGAAGATAAACAGTTAGGTGGTGACGCTAGAATTGGTTGGTTCTGAGAAGAAAATCGTCACAAAAGCGCATAAACAAGATAGCAGAGCGCCCTGTTCGTCAGCGCTGTTTACTATTGCCTTTTAATGTATAAGTTTTTAATAGATAATAGTAAAATTCCGTTTCAGAGATATACCTTAACAAGTTCCGTAAATGGTGAGTAAGTCCCATTTACCACCGGAAATATTGTCAACGCGCTAAAGAGTTGATCAGTGCATTTTTCTTTATAGCGATTGTTTTTTTTTATAATGAAAAACTCTTAAAGGTTGAGTAGTCAAATTTGCTCGGCAATATATGCAGAGCCCTAGGCTTTTGCGTTCACTAACCTACTTAACCTTTGTGAGTTTTATATAAATACATTATCGCAGCACAGAAAACGCGTTATCTGCGAGACTTGGCCTCGGATTATCTTAATATAACTTAGCAAAATTCACTGAATAGACCAGGCTGATATTGTTGAGATAAATGACTCGTTCGATTAACATGATTTCTCCAATACCAATTTTTCACTATATTCTACTATTCAACAACTCTTGCTCAGATGTAAATTTTTCTTTGCTTACAGATAAATTTCCTTATATGTCAAGTATCTGCGCTGTTCCTGGCTTCGCTCTTCCGTTCGTTGTTGCATCCTTCCAAAGTATCTTCCGGTATCCGACACACATATGCTCTATCACTGGGACTTCTTTTTGGATATTTTTGTTTTGGACAACAAGCGATTCATATCGCAGGACTTCCTTCAGTATGCTACATTGTGATAAGGACTCAGAATCCAGCCGTAGTTCAAGTGTAAGTAAAAGCTCGTTTACCCCTCTCAGCTAAATCACCGAAACTAATTTATTTTAATATTATCCGTGTTTAGAACTGTAATGGTAGTGGCCATGTCATATTTGCTTTGCATACACTTGCATCGTCAAATCTACGACTATGGTTCATATTCGCTGGACATTACCGGACCTTTAATGATAATAACTCAAAAAGTAACAAGTCTGGCATTCAGCATTCATGATGGTTTTATCAGAGAACAAAAGGTAAATTATACTCTTTAAAAATTTCTATCGCAAAATCATTGAAATAACATTCTCGCCCATTGCAGGATCTCACTAAAGCTCAACAATATCATGCAGTCCAGAAACTTCCATCAGCACTCGAGTATTTCTCGTACACGTTGCATTTTCAAGGTCTTATGGCGGGCCCATTAGTTTTCTACAGGGATTACATTGAATTTGTCGAAGGATATAATCTGCTTAAAAGTCCCACATCAACTGTAAGTGCAACGGCATATAGATAGACGTGTGGTTATGTTAATTGATACATTGCAGGGCAATTTGGATAATGGAAACTCAAAGATCGTCATTGAACCATCGCCAACGAAAGCGGTTATAAAAAAAGTTGTTGGCAGTTTAGTGTGCGCCTTTATCTTTATAAAATTCGTGAAAATGTATCCAATCAAAAATCTTAAAGATCCGGAATTTATATCGAATTCATCGTTCGCCTATAAAATTTGGTGTGCCATGATGGCAACCACCACTATACGCTTTAAGTATTATCATGCGTGGCTGTTAGCCGATGCTATATGCAATAATTCCGGCTTAGGTTTTACCGGCTACGACAAGGATGGAAATTCCAAATGGGATCTTATTTCAAACATTAACGTATTATCATTTGAGGTAAGTGAATTTAAGTTATTGTAATAATTAAGAAACGTTTTGGCGTTGTAGTTGGAAAAGGTAAATTCATTCTAGGTTGTGTCAAATTCCAGCCTTGTTTTGCTTGCTAATTGTTAAGAAATACACCAGTCATTGGATTTAGCGTCCCTTGATTATGTTTTGTGGTGATAGGTCCCTGGTCTTTGCCTTTATTTGATTGTCCGCGTAATTTGCGATTTGCCACCGAAATTGCTTCAGCAATTGGGAGGTTAGTCACTACAAGACTGACGGTCTTACGCTTAGAGTTGGATTTGCCCATTTTACAAATTTGCTCCAATTGATCGGTATTTAACGTACTGGTAGATATTGTCCCGCAATATGTTGCTGTGATGGACAGAGAGCGGAATCCTGATCGTTTTGACATCTTGACGTCAAGTATCCATCATTGCTACAGACATGGCGAGGGCAGAACATAGAGGCCGCTAAAAATATATTGAACCTCTTGTCGGAGTACTAACAGGTCATTGTGTACTAGGAAGACATATCGCGATTGCTTGAACTGTTTTCTCTGTTTCTCAGGAATTTGATTTTTTCTAGAACGAAACGGAACTATGCAATGCTTCAGATCCGATCCCTCTCTGGTGTTTGTACTTATAGACAAATTAGACAAGCTAAACAACAACCGACATTCATAAACAAACCTGCCCGAATTAGCTGGCTAGCAAAAAAAAACAGTCAAGTTGTGCGAGACTAATCCTATTATATACGCGACATTAAATTCCCTAGTATTCAACTTAACCTTAAGTACTCCCATGCAATACAGATCTGCATTTATAACCTCACATTAAACAAAAAATAAAAAAATTGATATACATTTGCCTTGAAATTCTAGTTTGCATCAAACTTCCGTGATGCTATTAACAATTGGAACATTGGTACCAACATTTGGCTGCGTACAATCGTCTACGAGCGTGTACCAAAAAAATACGGAACCGTGCTCACATTCGCTCTAAGCGCTGTATGGCACGGTTTCTATCCTGGATACTATTTAACATTTGCCACCGGTGCAATGGTTGTCACAGCAGCACGATATGTAAGTAGTGCTTCTTAAATACTTGTATGACAAAAACTAACCATCCGAAACATAGGCTAGACGTATGTTCCGCCATCGCTTCCAGAGGACTCAATTCACGCGAATGTTCTATGACATTTTAACATGTCTAACAACTCGCGTATTTATGGGTTATGCCACTTTCCCATTTGTACTTCTTGAATTTATGGTGAGTATAAAAGTTATAATTTCTCTTCAAGCACTAATCATTTTCCTCTGTTTTTTTCAACATTATTACAGGGCAGTGTCAGAGTGTACCTGAAACTTTTTATGTGCCTTCATATTATTGGAATGACCACAATTTTCATTTTGCCTAACTTTATTCGTGGTGAAAAACGTCCCAAGGCAGTCACGTCGAACGGTTCGTTTGTCACCGATAGAAATTCAACACAACATAATCAACTAACAAAGAATGATCTCACCCACGAACTAACCGAGATGTGCGGCGAGGTAGTGACCAACTCAGACGATTGTGAATCGCCTCTCACTACCGGCAAACGACTGGTTATCGAGGGCATGGCCCAACGACAACCAATCAGTGTACCAACAGCATTAGCTGCGATAAGTGTTGCACACGATCAGTGTGAAATGGACAATTTGTCTAGTAAGCTAAAAGAAAAAATCGACATGGAGACGAAAAATATCGAGGAATTTATTGATAAGACTGTAACTGAAACGGTGTCTGGCATCGTTGAGTTTAAGAATGATTTAATGCGCGATAGCGACAAGATATTCATATCACAGGATGGCATTCGTAAGCGTATCATTGGTGCTGAGAAGGCGTCCGAACGTTCAGATGCATTTCTAAAGAAGGAAATCAACGCTATAAATGCTGTTGTACAGCAGGCAAATGTTTTGCCTGTTGTTTTAAGTAACGGACATGCCAAATAGTAATAACTCAAACATGTTAACTATCAGCAATAATAAATCAGGGCCATCAATCGCCGTCACCACCACCGTCGCGTCGCCGCCGCCGCCATTATAGCAAACAAAAATCCAACAACACAACCTCTCTCACACAACTCATAAACAAGAACAAAAAAACAAACGACCATGCATATACATAAAATATAAAAATCCTAAAAAAACAAAACACCGGCAAACAACACAAACACATACACACGAAACGTATTCACGAATATACCCATATAAACTACCCCACAAATTTACGAAGCGTCTAATATTTTATTAACTATAACAACGGACAAAACAAAATAATTACAACATTAACAACTGATATTAGTTTATAGATTTGTAAAATTTACACTAAAAAAAGAAATATATATATATATGAAACATGAAACAACTTAAATAAAAAACAATGAATAAAGCAACAAACAAAGTGGATAAACACCAATCTTAGAACATGAACAAGTTGAATATGATGTGCATTTGAGGTAGTCAGCCGCTCAAACATAGCTTCTGAAATGTGTTCGAGATTGGCATAGCAAGGGGTGGAATTCATAGGGACCTATGTGTAGCTGAAACTAGTTACCCTAGGCAAATGCCACTTGTTGTAGTCCTGAAAAAAGTTTAAAAGAATTAGGACTTTTTAATTTATGGTTTCTGATTACTTGAATAGGGACATGATATTATGTGTGCTAAAAAAAAGTTACAAAAACAAACAGATTCGGTACGTTCTGCAAACTTCCAAATCGGTGATATTTTTTGTTTCACCGGACTCCTAATAAACACGAAATCTCAGATGCATATTGTCCGAAGCCCGATGTCGCTATTTTGTAGCCACCACTTTTGTTTAGTGCTTCCTTAAAAAAAGCATCCCAATTATGCCAGCTGCGACATCCGCCATATCTTTGTTTGAATATTGTCCAAAATTGTTTTTGAATCTAATTTAATCCTGTGATATGACAAGTTCCAGCTCGACGATATTTACCAAGTAAGTCTGTATTACCAGTCTGTATTACTCATACATCACAGTTATCAATTTATCATCCATCACATTGCCATAAATATTTCCCTTTCAAGGTTACCTTACCAGCACAAATGGAACAAGCAAGTAAACACAACTTCTTTCCTCAAAATTGTAGTTAGCCATGTGTTATTTATAATTATCCTATCTGAGACAAACATAAAGGACACCCAAAATATGATTGCAGGGTTCGACTAAGGTAACGTTTCATATGAATCCTGCAACTCAGGGTCAAAGTTAAAAGTTTGAGAACGGCGTCTAGTTAAGTTTCCTCAAATGAAATAAAAACTGCCGACAAACAAAAAAGTCATACAGAAAGTAGCAAATCCTAAGTTACAGCTCAATGGAAATAAATCATTGTTTCCATGAGAAATACAAATCTTCTTCCACATATCGATCAGACGATGTTCTTATGGCTGTACGACAAATTCCATGAGCGTTATAATTTCAGAAAATGTTCTTTTATAAATTCGAAACCATTAGGTACTTACAATTAGCACAGCTATGGCTTGACAGGTCCATTTCATGTACTACAAACAATTTCTTCTTGTTTAATCCAATAGATTTTGCATATTTGCTTTACGGCGAACTTTCCTCTATGTTCCACCCCACAATATAGATTTTCCTGATGTGTTTAAAAAAACGTACCAAATTGTAAGAGTTATAAATATATTGCAGACATTTGTCAAAAGAACAAAATGATTTATATAAATTCTATATAAATAGTATACATATACACCCATGTAAAGGCATATGAATATATTTAAAGAGAACCCCATATTTATATTTCAAACTATTGATGTAACGTGTAGTAAAAAGTAAAATTGGTATGATTGTATGCAGCAAAGCTTCTCGTAAGATGTTAAAAAAAGAAAAATATATATAAAAGATTCTAAAAAATAATTAATTGAAACATGAATCTTCCACATTCAAACTCCAAGAAAAATATTATGAATGTTAACGACGAAACAGAAAAACTATATCTCAAAAATAGATAAATTTGAATTTAATTTTCCAAGAACATTGACTGAAATCGTTAAACAAAATACATATATATAACTAGAAAACAAAATATATGAAGCTGTAATGTTTTATTTGTTCATTATTTTGGCGTTATATTTTTTATTGCAAAATGTGTGTATGCGTGAGTGTCTGTAAGTTATTATATAAAATAAACTCTATATACTGATTCTTTATGAATAAAGATTCTTTTGTTTTTCCTGAGAACTCTTAGATTTAGAAAACTTTATTATTTTACATTTTTAAAGATTTTTTAATTATTAATACTGTAAAAAAAAAGAAGAAGAAAAAGAAAATTTCAAGTGTATAACTAAAACAAACAAAATATAAAAGAAACTTTGTTTTATTTCTTGTGATTACCAAATGAACAGAAATAGATGAAAAGAATTTAAGTGATGATGACTAATAATAAAAGAAAAAGCACTTAACATATTTTTAAAATCGGATGATGATCTTTTATTTTGTCTGTCATTAGCGTTCTGATAATTGATCGTATAGCGCTATTTGCCTGTGTTGTTGCATTTATTTAGCAGTGGCCGATGGGCACAGTACCCTAATCCAATTTTAGGTGAATAGACATCGACGCAATAGCTTAGTGGTAATATATTTTACTTTTACACAGCTTACAATCCGCCACTCAATGTGCCCCGAGAATGATTTTTCTTTAAATTCGGACTCTAGGATACGAATAAAAATAATATTTATCGGAAAGTAAATTGATTTGCATTATTAACTACCAAAATCACAGCACTAGCTACACGGTCTTTCGGCTGGTATTTTAAATATATAAGTGTCGTGAGCCTAAAGATGTAGATCGCTTCTATTTGTTCCAAAAATTAAACAATTCTGTGCCGCATCCGAAAGGCCGATGAAAATGTTTTTATAGGGCATTTTTATGCCTAATCTGAGATGATTGTTAGGCGAACACTACGGTTTTACTAGCTTTAATTACACCAAAAACCCGATTTGCGTCATTAATTGGGACCAGAAAAACCGACGCAAATCGAAGTAACGATTCTTAACTCAAATACCTATATTAAAATGTATTTTTCCAAACTGATTGACTTCATGTAAAGTGTAAAGTGTAAACTCGTAAGCAGCGTTACCACTTGTACTACATATGTAGTACTGTACTGCATATTTGCTGGATTTTTCAACGCCGTACTACATACTACATCGTTACCCTAATGTACTACATTTCTTAAGATCCGTCTAACCATTTTACTTTTTTACGAACAACAGTTCGAATTTTGCCCCTTTTGCTTTTATAACTAAATAAATAGATTTAAAAACTTGGTATAGTGCAAATCTTCAAATCGCACACAAAGATATCGCAAGGAATAGGAAAACCAATTTTCGTGGGTCGAATGTAGGTCTGGCAAACGCTTTTGTCGCGCTTGTCAGAAGTCATTTGTTTGTAATATGACTTTGCTTGTCAGACAAGAACTCTTACAGATACACATTTCCAATTATAATAGTGCAAAACAACTCCAAGTGTGTCCGACTGTTTTAGAAACATAACATATTTTGTTTGTTATACTACTTAATTTAAATTTCAATAGAAAATAAAACAGGTACTACATTGTTTTTGAAAATGCTACATTTTGTTGGCTAACGTACTACATTTGCTAAAGGTTTTAGTGGCAATGCTGCTCGTAAGCCTTAAATTAGGGGAATCCCCTTTTTACAAAAAAATGAATGAAAAAAAAAGAAACACAGAAACGCAAACAGAAATAAAAACGGAGCAGCTTCGAAACAACGATCATTTTTAAATGACGCGCCTTCGAAACGACGCAAATCGGAACCACGTAAATTGAGATTTTGGTGTATTCTTAATAAATAAAAATAACGAAAGGGGTCCGTAGAGACCCCACACCCAGCTTCTCAAAACGATTTCTTTTTTGTCTATGAGTTTTTAATTTTTGGGACAATTGGAAGGGATCACCAATTTTATGCCGAGTCCAAACGGCAATGTTAATTTTTTTTTGTGAAAGTTATACTTTCGGATCGGATCAGACGTATGCACCTCAGACCCCCTAAGGCCCTAAGTAGTCCAACACACTTCTGCGCCTACAGAAGCGTCTGCAGTATTTAAAAGAGTTTCGCCTATTTAAACAAGAATTCGAAACTCAGATTGATAGCAACTCAAAGAAGCACAATCATTGTATAAGCGATGTCACCCCAAATAAAAGGCAGATAGTATTTTAAATGAAGAACCTGTTCCAAGAACTAAATTCTCTGGCAGAAGAAAAATGTTGTGCGTCGTTATTCGTTCCTTTTTTTTGTTAGAATCAACCGATCGTCGTCGAAAAATCCTCTTTAGCAGATCTCGAGGTGAACGTGTAGAATAAAATAATTAAGGCCGCGAACCTTAAATAATTGTTCTCGGCCACCTGACGATTTCATGGTGACTTAATGTCGTTTTCTGAGAAGAGATTTTCGGGTCTCGATTTGAAGTCTGAATCCTCATGAAGCACAAGTGCAAGTTATGTATCTTATACAAGTCAAATCCCAATAGCCATAGATTTAGTTTTGAGATTTAACCAACTAGAAGCAGTTTTCATGTTCCATTGGATTTTATAAAGAGTAGATTCCCGGATGAAGCCAATGGAAAATTATATGGCACATTGAGGCAGTGTATTAATTCAAATAAATTTTTATGAGAAGTGGTGACATTGTATAGGGCACCCTATAAGACAAAATAAGGTAACATTTGAAATATCATATCAAACAGTTCCAATTGACATTTGTCAGATGAAACGCTCAATTTTTTGTAAACAAAAATTATGGTGATTTTCGATCGCATAATTTCGTTTATAATCATAAAACTCGAATAAATACTATATTTTATAACAATTCTATTGCCACTATATCAAATAGCTTTAAATGGTTACTAATAAAATGCCCGGCGACGTAATATATCACGAAAGGCAACGACGACAACTCTGCGCTCTACATGCTCTCAACAATTTATTTCAATGTAAGTGCACATTAAAATAGTACTCTAATCACAAAATTAAGTCTAAACTACGTTAAACTTAAATTACAGCGGAAATTTATAACAAAGCACAACTAGATGAAATGTGTAAACACCTTAGTCCACAGGTCTGGATAAACCCACATCGATCTGTCCTTGGCCTCGGTAACTATGACGTCAACGTGATTATGACTGCTCTTCAGGACAAAAATTGCGAAGCAGTCTGGTTCGATAAACGGAAGTGAGTACTCTACAACCGAAAAGCGATTTATAAACCATTGAAATGTGTATATTTTATTTTGCCAGAGATCCATCGTGCATAAACCCCGATGAAGTAGTTGGCTTTATTCTTAACGTTCCCGCTGATTACAAATTCGGTATTGTAACACTTCCTATAAAAAAACGGCATTGGATTGCGGTAAGAAAAATCGGTGGACAATACTATAATTTAGACTCAAAGTTGGATTCTCCCAATTGTATTGGTGACGAGGAGAGTCTTTTAACATATTTTCGAACGCAGCTCGAGTCCAATGACCGAGAGCTTTTCATAATCGTACAAAAGGAAACTGCCAGCGCACAAACATGGTTAAGGCCAACTACAACTATATCAGAGAACTTGACACCCGAAGCTGAATCTGTATAACTGCAGTTGTTGTTGTTGTTGTTGTTGTTTTAAGCTAACCTTAATTTAGATAATTCAAAATTTACACAATAACACGCAATTTTTGTTTTTGAATGCAGTAGCAGCCTCTAGTCTGGAATATTTAAAGCTACGATGTACAATTACTAAAGTGTAAATTGCTGATTGCTTCAATTCTAAATATATAAATGTGTATCTGTTATAAATTGTGGCTTTGGTGGGGTAGGAAATGGTACAAAAATGTAACCGTACGAGGATAACAAATTTGTTAACAAATACCATTTCAGTTGTATTGCAGTGCGTTGAAACAAGTGTTTGAATTAAAAAGTACAATGAAAATTATTAAGTAGTGCAAAAGCTACTGATGTTGTAGATAGGAAGTCTATTTGCATTTACCTAATCTGTTCGCATCTTTTTTTATCATCCGGGATACATTCTTGTATAAAAATAACATGAACGTACATAACTTTTTGAATAGTCCCAGAATATTCCGAGCAGCAGACTAATATCTATTTAACTTTTAATTTGCATAATCCGCCCATTCATTGGCGGCATGTGACTTTTTCCATCTAATCGTGGTACACATTTGAATCTGATCGGTTAAAAAATAACTTTTTTGGTTAGAAATGTTATTTGACCAGCAAATTCTTAACGGAAAAGGCATTTGTTTTACAAAATATTGTATTAGGACTGCAATCTTGGAACATAGTTTCGCCACTTAAAATGTTCACCTATTCTCGAGAAAATTGAATCAGTTGACTTCAGCATTTTACAAGATAATCGTTAACCCTGGAGAATGAAGCAAGTACCTATTTTCTACTGTTTAAACTTTAAAGTAACTGTTTAAAGGCAATTTTTTTTCATATGTTTCGTATTTCTTTATGTAACCATTTAAATAGTTTATCCTCTTCCTGTATATATGGATTTAAAAAAAAATCAATTGTGGTACTTAACCGTGCATGGAACTTCGTCTTTTAAACAATATCCCCCAAAGCATCAAATTGTGTTACAAAAATGTATTGAAATAAAATTCTAAAGCCAAACACAATTTCTTGTCGTCATTCTTATAAAATTGTGTGCATTTATTCGTTACTGCTATTCCAGTAAAAACGGAAAATAAAATAAACATTGGAATGTAAATATCTTAAAAACAAAAATTAAACATCAAGGCACTACAGTGGTTTAACTTAAAATTAAAATAAAATAAAAGTTGGACGGAATCTAAGCCGATGTAAGACGGTTTGATACATCTCATATGTCGGTCTGCACGCCTTCACCGTATCTTCTCGTACCGTACTCATGAACATAATCGCCTGCCTCACGATTTCCGATCTCATTCAGGCGCTTATAGCGTTCACGTCTAGCCTCCACCATGTAGAGTACGCCACCTGGCATAAGGAACACGCTGCCAATACATGCCAATGCAAAAGCCCATCCCATGTCGTTATTCTCCCAGTGTGGCATCCAGTCTCTGCTGTCGCCTTTAGCTCCGAATACTACAACCGCAATGAATCCGCAAACAGAGCCAAAAACCTCAACAGCTCCGATGGTCAGTAGAAGGAATACATATCTATCATCATCTCGAGAGCAACGTAAGAAAGCCAAGGTCAATGGTAGTGCCACCAAGCAAGCAACAAGGCACAACGTAGCAAAGAACTGAACAGCTATGTAAAATCCTGGCAGCAAATAGTCATGAATTATGTAATATTCTTCCTCGAATACCCACATGCAACCGGTGAAACGAGTGTCGTAGAATCGATGAATGTCCTGAAAGTGATTGAAGCACACCTCCCAAAGTCCGAGATTCAGGAATTTCGGAGCAGCTAGTTTGCCATCAGTGACCAGCCAGTATGGCGAAACAAACGCAATCAACACAAAGAGGGCCGAAACGGTCGAGATTCCCAAGGCGATACGCGTATTTTTGTTGCTTGCACCCATTCTGAGCTGGGAGTAATTACTTTAAGATTCGTTTTAAGTGTCGAGTTTATGAAATTAATTAAAATTAAATTAATGAATATTCCACGCCCAACAATTACAAACAGCCAGCACAGTTACTGACATTTGTCTAATGACAAGTTTATATTATTTTTATATTGGTAGAAATGTGTGTTCGCATGACTCCGTTCAGTTGATTTCTACCATTCAGCTTGTTAAATTTAGAGATTTAAAATTTCGTGTGTCCAATCGAACTTCAAAATCTAATTTGCTCTCTTTTTTGTTTTTGTTCGTTTGATTTGAATATGTGTAGCCTTCAACACTTATCTGCGAATTTTCCATTTATTGGCTAGGTTTCGTATTTTATCATTCGAAATGCGAAATTGTTTTCTACCTATTTGCACTAATTAACTGAAATGAATCTACATGATTGTGTTTTTTTGCAATTGTAACATTTTAACAAAACCTAAACAAACTCTGCAAGCTGTCAAACTCACAACCACTTGGATCAATAAATCTCAAATAACTCTTAAAATACAGCCGCAAAAGTGCTCTGCAATCAAAAGAAAAAAAAAAGTGTTTTGTTTTGCTAATCAAAATAAATAAATAATCGAGTGACAATCCAGAATAGCTTGACTTGGCACCACTTGAAGAGCCATCAAATCAACGGTTACAGTTCAGTGTTGCCCATCTGCATTTGTGTGCGACTGAGTATGTGCAAAAAGTTTCTGTGCGTTCAGTCATCAAATTCGCCGTGTGTGCTTCCAATCGCATTTGCATCGTTTCTTCGTTCTTCAAAGAAAGTTAAAAGAAAAAAATATACATAAAACCGAAAAGAACGATGGCGTCCGACATCGAAATCGTAAATATCTCTAATTTCGAGAAAATTCAAAACTTCCTCAACGATACCGCATACAAGGAGATCCTCGAGAACAGCGAAAACTTCAATACACGCCTTTGCATTGAGCGGCGCCTCAGGATGCCATTTCTGGATCCCCAAACGGGCGTTGCACAAACTCACTGCGCTTTGTTTATGAAACAAAAACAACGAATGCCCGGATTTCGTGATGGCCAAATCTATACGTATCCATCAGCGAGATGGCGTAAACCAAAACGTCAATATCTTTTACATCACCAGAGTTACAAGGCCTACCAGTTCCGGGAAAGCCAAACGCATCATCATCACTATCACCATCAACCACAGCAGTCTCAGCAGCCGCAGCAGCAGCAGCAATCAGAGAGTACAGGTATAGTAAACCCATTCCAATGAGCACCCAACCCCGGGTACACAATTATAAAGGGCGAGATCCCAGAAAAAAAAAAAACAAAGAAATTCGTCTGGTAAAGAAAAGGCAGGTGCACCCCTCTCGCGTTTGTCCTTCGCCTGTCAAGGGAGAATTTATTCAATATTTTTTCTTTTTATTCCCCCTCGACTCGTTTTATATTCTTCAGGAGTTGTCTCTTTGGTATGTGTTTGTTGTTAACATTTACACAAGGTACACCAAATGGAACTCGTACTGATTGTGTGTACAATGGAGATGAAGAAATGAAAAAAAGTGAAGTGAAAGAAACTGGCAAGGAAAATAATCAATACAAGAGGTCCTCCTCCCCACATTTGTTCTTCTCTATTCTTATTTTCTCCACCACTCGTGTGTGGGATCCGTTCAATTAAAGAAACATCAAAACATCAAATGGAATGGGGGGTTGTTGTTATTGTTTTTCGCGTACTCCCGTCCCGAGAGTTTTTCTCATATGTTACTGTGTGTATGTGTTTGTGTTTTTTTTTTTTTATAGAGAAAATTAAGCATCTTTATGCATCCCCTCTGTGCAAGAGTCTTCGCGTCGATAAATCTTGTTTGACGTAGTATTTATTTCTTGTACCTGTTCCCTTGAAATTGGTTTTCTATGCAGCACCCTGCCCCACCTCAGCTGTGCCTTCAGAAGTGTATGCGTGTTTCTTGAGTTAACGAACAAGACACAATACCTGACTCAGCATAACAAAGAAAAATTAGCTTTCAAGTTGTTATGGTCAGAGATGGATGAACACACACGACCTTGGTGGCTACGAGAGAACCAGTTCGATCTGTTTGTAGGTACCTACCTCCACTGTTGCTTAAAGGGAAAAAAGTGCCAAAAAGTTAATGTAACCGTCGAACTTTCAAAAAGATATCAACCGGATTTTTTTTTATTGTTAATTCATTCGTTGTTCGTAGATATGGCATTGTATTCTTGAGAGTATCCGCGGATTTTCAATGAAAGGGAAGCGCCAACAATGTGCATTCGGTTGAATAAATCGGGTATATCTGATGTTTATGTGAGCTCGAGTTGAGAAATTCCCCGTAAGCGATAGTTTTATTCTGTATTTGTTTACAAATCCCTAAGCGTACAGATTGTGTGCGGATTTGTTTGGCTTACGGTTGCAAATTTATTTGCAATTATGCAGACTACTGGAAAAATATAGCTGCACTTTTAGTGTTTTGATTTTCGCATTGCTCTAAGCGAGGTAGAGAAACGATAAGAAATATTAAAGTGGGTCCAATGCTACTGGAATGTTTTTGCTGTACCAGTTTGTCATCTGTTGTTCGTTTGAATCCTTCAGTGCAAGGATTTGAAAGGCTACACCAATGAAGAAGGCCCAAGACATTAATTTATCTGATTTTTTTACGCTCGGATTTTGCCATATATCATCCGTGTCAAATAGTGAATTGCAAACGTTAGTTTCTTCACCAGCAATGTAATGAAATTGCTGCCTACTTTGAAGGCATGATATCTAACATTTATTGGAACATCCAATGTCGTCATTGAGACATTGAAAACATTGCAAAAACACTTATCGCTTACTTAAACTACTAGTATACCATCCCAACCAATTTGTCTTTAAAAATAGTTTTTTGTATAGATTTGCTTACCTTTTTTGAACTGACCTGTTGTTACCTTGTGCGTTCACAGAACTGTTACACTTGGGGGCTGTCTTAGGACACTTTCTTGCTCACTTTTTAATTATGGATTGCTTTGCATTCTCCGACCCTTTAAAGTGAGAAAGTATTGTTAGAGCCCATCAACTGTCGTGTTGTTTGGTGCAGAGCGTCACAATTGCGTCACAATGAGATACAATTCGAGCCCAGTGAAAGACAATTGAGCAATTGCTTTCAAAAAACAGCAACTCCTTAAAACCATTATTTGATTTGCTAAACCCAAGCGCCTTTTGGTAGGCATTTCAGAATATATTTCTCAGTTTTCTGGCTACAGTTGATCTTCAAAAAGCATATGACCGATGTACACGCATCGGTTCCAGAATCTCTACTGTGACTGTTCCCCCGCATGTGATTTAGCGTTTGACAGCTTCTTCCTAATGCCAAGACTCCTCCTCGATTGTTTTGCGCCTTGTATTTTCCAGTCTGCCTGCCGTTCTTCCATTGTTTGATTGTATTTTATAATAAAAAATTTCCCTAAATAACATTTTTCTTTAGCAACTGTCATACCTCCTGATGGGAATTCCCTTGGTGCAACGGCCGATAACGACAGCAAAGACAGCCATCCAAATGTGGAGAAAGAATGGTTTTACGAGGACATGGAACTGGCTCATGTTGAAGATTTCGAAGAAGACTTTGACTCAGATGCTGACTTTGAGGAATCGTACAGCAACCGCAAACGAAAACGTGCAAGATCAGCAAAGAAGCCGCTAGCAAATCTAGATATGACACCGAAAAGAGGTCGAAAAGGTAAGTAATTTCACTAGCTAGAGATTACTATACCTACCAGCCAAGTATTTTTATTAAACAATTTTTTTTTTGCAGGCGGTCGAAGAAAGGGAAATGGTACCACTGATGGTGAATCGAAACGGCGCTCAAACGTAAACGCCAGTGCAACATTCAACTCGAACTCCTGCGCTTCCCCTCTTACCACTGTGGACGATCAGCCGCTGTCAATGCTAACGTCCACCGACAAACTGCCCTCTGACGAAGCAGAATCGAGCCCGAAAAAAATTGGCGGCGGTAGCGGTGCTAACAAAATGCGAACTGAACGCGACGCAACAGCACATCCATCGCCATACTGTGACTTTTGTTTGGGCGACGCACGAGAGAACAAAAAGACCAACCAGCCGGAGGAACTTGTCTCGTGCTCTGATTGTGGTCGATCCGGTCATCCGACATGCCTTCAGTTCACGCCCAACATGATCATATCAGTGAAGCGCTACCGATGGCAATGTATAGAGTGCAAATACTGTTCCATATGTGGAACCTCAGACAATGATGATCAGCTACTGTTCTGTGACGACTGTGACAGGGGATACCACATGTATTGTCTGTCGCCACCGCTGATAACCCCACCCGAAGGTTCGTGGAGCTGCAAGCTATGCCTGGACGAGTTCCACAGCGGCGAAAAGTGAATTCCGCACGAGTGCAGCGACTTACCTACTAGTTTTTCGTTTCGTTTCTAAGTAAGGTACATGTAGTATAAAGTATATAGTATGTATAGTATATGTGCATATTGCGCAAGTATTTGTTCTAAGTTTTGATTTTTTTTACCATCTAAAGAATTTTTAAGTTAAGACATAAGCTAAACTATAAGACAAAAGTAACTAGAAAAGGCAAACAAAAAAGAAAACGCGTTGACGTGTGACGCTTTCATAGTATGTAGAAGTTTAACTGATTGCATTGCATTTAGAAGTGTACTCCAAAATATGTTGTACAAGTGGCAGCTAGCGCGACAGATTGTAGCTTGAATTCCTTTTAATTGATTCAGTATTTTAACAGTATTAATGGGATGTGTCTTGTTTCAGTTTGCATTCTTGTGCTCTCCAGAGAAAGCGTACTTATTTCGTTACCCGTATTGTCGTGTACTTATTTCAAAAAAATATAAATTTTATATATTTTTTATTTGTTCTTTTTATCAAATACTCAACCGAAAAAGTAAACCGAAATCAGTCACAATTCGTTAAGTGACATTTAGCTAACTTGTTTTATTATTTGTTGTTTATGCATTTTTGTTTGTTTGTGATATACATATTTTAGGAATAACAGCATCCCAGTTAGGTAAACACTTTGTGAAAGCCATACATTTTAGTAAGAGCAGAAGATAAACAGTAAAGTCTCTGTAAGACGGATAACTACGGAACCGCTTAAGGGATAACCTTGCATCTTTGTTATAACAATATTGACAGAATAAAATCAAGTTTGACGCAAAACAAAAGCAAGTGCGTACGTTGTTTTCATATTGCCACTCGATCATCCCACAGTTTGGAGAAGGTGATTTGAGCATATTGACGAAAACATCCAGAATTCTAGTCTGTCTACTACAAAAAGGGATGGAGCCTGTTGAGCGAACAAAGAGCAAATGACTTTTCCTTGGGCCCCCCAATTCGAAATGTATATTTCGTCTGCTGAAAAAAAAAACAATTTTTTAGTTCTCCGCGTCTCAGTTTTCTAGCTTCGAAAACCCGAATACCCGAAGTTTAAAGACATTCTTCAACTTTTAAATCACAAACATCTGCATACGCAGCGATTGCTGATAAAAACAGCCGCCATTCTTCCTCAACATTCAATGGAGCAGTTGGAACTTGTTTAAACTTTTCAAACTTCATCTGCTGTGCAATATCTTCTTCATCGTTGTGACGAATCATTCGAACTTCTACGGTCGCTTTAATAAAGTAAATACTTGGTGCAGGCCGAGCTTCTTGCAGCCATTCGTTTGTACTATTTCTTAGTTTTGTGAAGCGGACCTACAACTTCATGCCGTATTTGAACGTCTGAGTTGGGAACCTCTCTAAGGTGCAATAGGTATTCAACATTCGTCGCAAAACAAATAGTAGTGAGAACATTCAGATCTGCTACGCCAATTACTTGTTTTGTATTTTGGGAAAAAAAAACCTTGTGACATTACATTGAACAAAAATCATGGAATTAAAAAAAGATTCGTATAAACACAGTATAAAAAATGACAGCATATCTATTTACTTGTCTGCATAAACGTTTTGATGGTATCAATAATCGTACGATATTGGGCGTGAATGCAGCATCCACAGTGAGAGCAATGCAAAACTCCACAGCCTTCCACTTTCCGGTTACCTGGCTCATTTTCAAAAAAGTACCAATAGCTATTCTCTACTCCCAAAAATATATAGCATTGATCGTATCTATGTCCATCGATGGTTAGTAGATAGGCATCCCCAGAAAGTATCCTCCACTCCTTGTACCGTATGCGGGTCTCCAGAGGCAGAATGGCTCTTTCCGTGAAATATGTTTCGGAATACTAAGGTGGTAAGAATAATATTTATTAAGTAAAAACACTTTTGTGCTTGTGTAACAGTAACCAACCCAAGTGCGAGCTGGTGCTACAGGTCCACTAGGTCTAGATCGCTCACGAGTCATCATCACGCTTTTCTTTCTTGATGGTCTTTTAATAAAATTATATATACAACGTAAGTACCTACTGTAGTTATATTAAATTCAAATAAATTACATACACATAAATCAAGTGGATGATGACAATCTGAACGTGTTTCGGTGGCAACATAACCTCGATTTTTTTTGATTTTTCTTGTACTCTTAAAAAGGATAGTTTGTTAACTAACTGATGAAGTTGTCCGATGGGTATTTATATCCCACAGAGTAGTTTAATAATTTATCCCGAATAAAAGCAGGTAACAACTATTTTTGTACCCATAGTCCATCCTTAAAAGCAGTTACAGCCCCCTGGTCAAATTGTTTGCACTAATAACCTGGCAGAGTTGAAATGGGAAATAAAAATATTACCAGTTAAGCCGAATCCGTAGAAAAAAATGTTAGGTAGGAACTGTATGAGCTGTAGGTACCTAGCCTTTCGATTTTCATTTGGAAATTAATCTCATAAACACTCAGCAAGGTAAATTCATTACGCGAATTTATTACGTACCGTGACTTGAGAATTTAGCTTTAAGGATTTATTTTATTTTTATTTTGTGGCGGGAGAGGAAACAGTTCACTGCAGCTGCAGCACTCAGACGCAACTGGTCCATCGTGCAGGCTTATTTCCGGGTGGGCAAAGGACAATATCTTCTTAACCGATTAAATGTTTGATTAAACTTTCTAATTAATAATTATTATTCTAACAAGACTTTCTACTACTTTACCGACAATTGTTGCCGAAACGATTGCTCTCATAAACTTGCAATTCAATGCAAAAGTTAAAAAGCTCGGAACAAGCAACCAGTTCAGGGGTGACATCACGTAACTTGGTACAATCGAGCTCAGTCGATACAAACGAGCTCTGGCAGCATCTATTTGTTTCAATCGATTATCCTCCATCGATTATCCTCGATTGAGACAAATTAGGTGCTGCCAGAGCTCGATTGTATCGACTGAATTGGATTGTATCAAGTTACGTGCTGACATAGTTATAATAGTTTTGATCGAACGATTATTTTGGGACATGATGCAAACATGAGAGAGAAAGAGAGATCCGATTCAATGGAAATAAGTTCGTACAAATGAGAAAGCAAATGAGTCGTTTTAAAGCATAGACAAATCATACTATTGTCTCTGCTTTAAAGTTCCGGCAAGCAACATTTCTGCAATCAACTGATACTCATGGCAGCTTAAATTATGCACTTTCCAAACAAAGCACTTTGCGAAATGTGAGTTTAATTAACAAAGGTCCCTAGCACGGGTAAAGTCGGACGGGTAATATACATATTAGGTAGGTATATAGAATGCCAATGGATATGGGTAGCCAAGATAGCACGCATCTTTGGTAGTTGTGTCCTTTACTGATGCGATCTTGTTGTTACGCCTGCAGTGACTGCAGAAAATCGCAACTTTTTCTTTAATGTCATGGAAAAAATGTCATACGTGATCATGCTCATGCCTAGTACATCGTACATCCGTAATAAAGAAAATGAAAACGTTCGAGAACAATACTTGGAAAACAACTTAAAATTATGTACTTTGATTTGCTAAGAATCAGTGCGAAGGTTTCTACATGTTAAGTTATCTAAGTAAAAATAGGGGAGGAAAATCGGTATTCGCTCCTGATTTTTCTTTTGTATTGCAAAAGGACGAAATCATTTCCCCCATGTTACATTTTGTTATTTGTTTTCAAGTCTCTAATTATGAATTCTGAAAACATGAATATATCTGCCACCATATCTAAAACTTTTACTCCGAGCAAAATAAAACAGCTATTGTGACCTGAAACTAATTGAAGTACAACTTAAATTTATTATTAGTAACACCTGTAAACATTAGCTGTAGAAAACGCATTTGAATCGGTTCATTATCAACAAATAATGCAGTTAACTAATACCTACTTTGTTGGTATATAAGCTCGTACAATTCGACGACAGTTATGTTCGAATAGTAACTGTCATCAATACACAATCTTTTCAAATATGAAGTCTGTTGGACTATTAACCGTTCTGGTAGCCCTGTGTTTAGTTCTTTCGGTTATTGAGGCAGATGACTCCCTTCCAGGAACATGTGAAGATCTGCTTCACTGCGGTCGTGTTCCACAACCAGGCGGCATGCCTCCACAAACGTAAGTAAACACGCATTTTTCTCGAAAACGTGATTTCTTCTAATCAATTGATTTTTAGTTACGATCCCACTGATGCTTTTCCGGGAACATGTGAAGATCTAGCTCATTGTGGCCGTTTATAAGTTGCCGAACAAATGCAGTAGCTGTATTGTCTAAAGTTATTATGCATGAATGTGAATAAAAATGATTTCACTAAATTTCATTACATTGTAATATTAATGCGAAAATAATTGATTCATGTTTGTACAGAGTAGGGGATAACAATCCTTGTTGGTAATTTGGAACAAATGAGAAACGTTTCAAAACGTTAAATCCAAGCCAAGAGAGTGTGATTAAAGTGCTGGGTCAATGGTATTCGAAAACTTTTCAAAACTTGAAGTTTTCCTTTATGTATGCCCATTGTCTGTTCAGGGAAATGGGACCTCGTCAGGTTCGTCTATTCTATACGCTATGAGCACAATTTTGCAATAAAAAATGCTCATAGAAACGTACAAGATGAATTGAAGCAACCGTTGGGTTTATGACGACCGACGCTTTAGGCCAACGAACTTAATACAGTCGATATTCGATACTCCAAAAAGTGCTGGGGAATTTAACATTCCCAATGAAGATGTGTATCTTTATTAATATTTGTTTAAACATAGGTACCAGTAGTATTAGACATTTGCTTTGAAATTGAAAGATAGTTAAGATTTTGAGGTTAGATTCAGTATATATCTACAATTTCCGATCACCTATTTATTAAAAATCGATTTAGAGTAATTTTCAACCAATTTTTTAAGCATTCTGACAAAGCTATAACAAAATAATGGATAAGCAAGAACAACTAAAGTGACCCTTTATAAGACCCCAATCATCTCAGTCCTGCTCTATGCCGCATAGGCATGGACCCTTTCAAAAGCGGATGGTTGTTTCGAGAGGAAAATTCTTCGAGTAATTTTTGTTCCCGTCTGCATAGACCGTGAATAGGGGAGGTGATACAACGATGAACTGTACGGGCTGTGCACCCGGACTGCAGCGCCACCTTAAGTAAGTAAAGACTCAGAAAGGTCTAGATTCTCACGACTATTCGTTTATGAAAGCTTTTAGTTTTCGGAAGTAAATTTAGCAGGATAAATTAAGAAAAGTCTATCCAGTTACATTTACTACCGTCTAAGCTGTTGACATAAGAGGCCTCTCCGACACCAAAGCGACCACTAGCCTCGATCTTGCATGTAGTTGTACCGAGCAACAGAAGTTGGTGTAAAGAACTCGGCCATTAATAACGTCTGCAATCAAGGAAACATTAATAAAAGTTAACATATTTTTTTATGTTCATTTTTCTACTCAAGAAATTGTCCTTCTATTTCATTAATTTATATACTTAAACTTGAGTGTAAATTCCATAATTATATATTCTTTAAAAAAAGATATGCGAATTTCAGAAAAAAAAATACATTTTTGGAAAACTATTGTTATGGAAAATCTAAGGGTGCATCAACCACGTGAATATCCTTAAAGTCTGTAGAAAAAATGACCCGGCTTTTAAGGGGACCGTGGGTGTGATTTCCATCTAACTAAATGATAGCTTATTTATTAAACGCGATTTTTGGCTTCAACTCTTGCAGCGATTGTAGCTGCTTAGCCGTTTGGTTAAAATCTATTTACAAAATCACTTAGATAAAGCCTCAGATACTCTTCACATACAATTTCTTTTTGTGCATTTATCTGCACAATAGGATCTTCAATAAAGTACTTATCTAGGGAAAGAAGTTTTCTAAATTTTTGCCGTATTAAAATATCAACTCTAGATAAAAGTTGAAAAGGAATTGATCGCCCCGTCAATTTTGTTTGTTTATGCTTAAAATGCGTTATTTTATATTGGGTCTTGCAAATGGAAATTTAAACTCTGATATTTAATTTAAAGTTTCGCAAATGGATTTGTATAGGAGCAGTGTACCTACTGACTATTATTGCGAATTACAGTTTGACAATATAGAACAACATCAAATTAGCAATCTTTAAGTTTTAAAAACTTATTTATTTTATAGAATTCAGCGAAACACTCTTAAATTCAGCATTAAGAAACGTCGTGTATGGCGTATGGGTTTAAATATTCAACAAATTAGACTACAGTTCATACAGCTAGATACAGCTTACCTTTGTTATCCCCTACTGCACAAACTTGAACCATTTTCGCATAAATATTATAATGTAAAGAAATTTAGTGAAATAATTTTTATTCACAATCATGCATAATAACTTAAGACAATACAGCTACTGTATTTGTTCGGCAACTTATAAACGGCCACAATGAGCTAGATCTTCACATGTTCCCGGAAAAGCATCAGTGGGATCGTAACTAAAAATCAATTGATTAAAAGAAATCACGTTTTCGAGAAATATGCGCGTTTACTTACGTTTGTGGAGGCATGCCGCCTGGTTGTGGAACACGACCGCAGTGGAGCAGATCTTCACATGTTCCTGGAAGGGAGTCATCTGCCTCAATAACCGAAAGAACTAAACACAGGGCTACCAGAACGGTTAATAGTCCAACAGACTTCATATTTGAAAAGATTGTGTATTGTTGACAGTTACTATTCGAACATAACTGTCGTCGAATTGTACGAGCTTATATACCAACAAAGTAGGTATAGTTAATGAAGCGAGTTAAATGATTTTTCACGGTAACCGTAATTATAGTTGAAGCCATAGCTAAAAATATTAAAACTAATTAACGATCACGCTTCCAATATGTTTCGTTAGTTTTGCTACTTCTTATGTCTTGGTTTCCACATATCAAATATTAGCAAGTTGTCAAGTGGGCTCTAAATAATTAGTCTAGAATATGAGGCTACAATTGGTGGGTAGGAATTATAGGTCTTTTGAACTACACAACATTATACCTCTTCAAGTGAATGATAGAGTTTTCAGAATACTGATTGTGATTTATCAAAATCAATATTTTCCCAAAATTTCAAAGCTAAACTTTCTGTTTTCAGAAATTTCTGTGGTCAGAAATCGAACCTTGAAAACTAGGCCAACAATTTTTGAATTACAATAATTTTTGATTGTTTCCTACCTTTATTTACAATATTTGAGACGGTATCTCGAGTTTTCTTTTACTTTTGTCTCTTCAATTAACTTTTTGAGATTGTTTAGGGACTTTGCATACATCAGTTCTGATGTAAATCCTTATAGCGAGACATTAGATTCGAAGAAAAGCCTTTTCTATGGCGCTGCATCATGGAAGTTAGTGGAAGAAAATCAAGATATACTTGGTCGCGTTGAACGCAAAATTCTTCTAGTGATTTTCGCTTCCGTTTGACTGGTCTTGGACCAGGATATTTCACAGTGAACTCTTAAAGCCGTACAGCGACCAGGAAAGAAATGTGTGAACGAAAGAGTCTAAGATGGCTGCCATTCATAGAGCGAATGGACATCAATCATCTTTCCTAAAGTGTCTTCCATTCCAGCCCGGACACTGTAGTCAAGAAAGATTAAAGCGCAATGTAGCGCAATCAAAGTAAGACTCGGATTAGATCGCTGAAAACCAGTTCATCACTGCATACGACCACATACAAACATTTTTGACCTTGGTTTTAAAAAATAAATAAAGCAAATATATAACAAAGACTCCAGAACATTAACTTGTTAACTTATTAACTTAATATCGATTGACTTCATTCGACAGCTTTCGTTTTTATAACGGTGGCTGAAATAATGCACTGTTCACAAAACAACTCAAATGAGAAAGAGTACTGTGACAATGTGCGTTTCAATCAATAATTTGATAAGCTCACGCTTTAATGCTCTTGGTTTGTGAGGAAACATTCAGTTCTTTGGTCACTATACTCACAGTCGAGACGACATACACAAGTTCCACGTTCCACCGCACTGGGGGATTTCCCACCGAACCCTCCGAGATATAGAATAGCAGCGATTTCAAGTCGTCATTTTACGGATCGTGATGTTATACTTAGGCGAAAAGGCAAACGTATTATTCATCAGTATCTAAAATTATAGACATGCTAATCAGTTATAATAATTTCAGTAAATACCCTAATTAACAAATAACATGGAAAAGATTTCGCCAAGAATTTCTCAGTTCGATTCTAGACTTTCAGCTATCATCAACAAAACGTGAAACATCTAAACACCCATGAATAAGGTGCGTTTCAAGCAATAGTTGTTTATTTACAATCCAAATACGATCTTCTTTCAGAATTTAATTCTACTCCTCGCGATCGTTGCGATTATTAGCTATGTGAGCGCCCGAGGCGGGGGCGGTGGTCATGGTGGAGGTGGTGGTCATGGTGGTGGTGGCGGAGGAAGAGGCGGATTTGGTGGTGCAGGTAGAGGCGGATTTGGTGGCGGAGGTAGAGGTGGCTTTGGTGGCGGCGGTAGGGGCGGCTTCGGTGGCGGAGGTAGAGGCGCATTTGGTGGTGGCGGTAGACGAGGATTCGCTGGCATAGACGGATTCGGTGTAAGTCGTGGCGGCTTTAGGGGTGGCGGTGCAATTGTTAGCCCAATTGTTCGACGCCCATACAGACGCTATGGAGGATATGGTGGATACGGCTTACTTGGCGGACTACCAATACCGGTTCCTGTTCCAGTTTACAACGACATTGATTACTATGATGATTATTATTATTGAATAAAATTCCGTTTTATTGTTCATTTTTGGTGGATTACAATTTGTACATTACAGTACTTGTTTTATTATATTAATACTACAGTGTAAAATGTAAACAATGAACAAATTCAAAAGCCTTGGTTAAGAATTTACAATTGGTATGACTTAAAATTAAGGTCCACCGGAATGACACCGTGTGGAGGATATTTTTTTTTGTTTAAATAGAAAATATTGTGTAAACTGCTGCAAATCCAATTGATGTATATAATACAATTGGAGCAACAAACGACTAGAAAAGTATTTTTATTTTTGAACAACAAAGTAAAAATATATGATGAGATCGATCCGTGGAATAGATTCGGAGGACTTAATTTTTAAAAGTGGGTAGAACAGATTCTCGTGAGTCGGTGCTGGGGATCTTTCTTGAGTCGCTGCTTTAGCGAAACGAAAATTCCCATACCAAAATGATTGGAAGAATTATTGAACAAAAAATACCGATCGCGGCCAGCATTTCTTTCATGACGCGTATTACGGTAACAAAAAAGACGATATGCCGAGTGAGACAGACAAGAGGAATATCAAAAACCTTATGCAGGCAAGTCTAGATCCAAAGGAGCAGGAGGCAAGTGATTATTTTGTATTTTAAAAACTGAGCGCAAAATTCCTAAGTTCTCAAAAGTCAACAGTCTTTTATTAAACCATTTACTGCATTACGAACAGTTGGAGGAAACCTAATCACATAACTAGCAATAAAAGCGCGACAAAACGTGTGCGCCGTAGATGTAAATGTAAAAGTATTCCTTGAGCTGTAAATCACTGTCAGTTGAGCTTCCTCTTTGGCCACGATCTTTACGATGTTCTAATAATATCAATATGTTTGTTCCTAGCTCAGTACTCGGACAAATTGAAATGTAAATTTACATGGAATGAGTATCATATATCCATGCACGAGATATCTATTCCCTAAACCTAACTGCCACAAAAGCATCGTTATGTAAAAATAAATAAAATTTATAAGGAACACAAAGTTAAAACCTTAAAAAAAAACACATTCGTTAGTTGTTTACAGCATGGTCTTGCACTCAAACTCCACGATGCTGTGCTGAATGCAATGACTTATCTCGCCAAAGCTCGGCCTCTCACTTGGTTTTCGATTCCAACAGCGGCGCATCAAAGCGTACACCGAGAGCGGAGTATTGTCCGGACAGCTGAGCACATTACCTTCCTGCACGTATTTGATTACTTCCTCATGGGTCAGACCGTAGTACGGCTGTAGAGCATACGAGAATATCTCCCACAAGCACACCCCAAAGGCCCAGACATCCGACTCAGCTGTATACTTGTTATATAGTATACTCTCCAGCGGCATCCAACGTATGGGAATCACATCGTTCTCATCACCTTTGTAATAGTCCTGCAGATAGATCTTATGCGACAGGCCAAAGTCTGCTATCTTCACAACCATTTGTTCGTTTATTAGACAGTTGCGAGTCGCCAGATCGCGATGAACAAATTTCCTTTCCGATAGATATATCATTCCCGCTGTAATTTGACAAGCGATTCGCAAGAGATCACCATCGTTTAGATCAGTTCGAGTACGATTCGCTTGATGGGTGGCAAAAGGAGAACACGAACGAAGAAACTCACTCAAATCACCGGGTGACATGAATTCAAAGAGCAGACACATTGGGCGACCCAAAGCACATACACCCAGAAGTTTCACGATATTTTCATGATCGAACTCGGCCAGTAGACAGGCCTCGCGCTCAAAGTCAGACTGCATTGCTTCGCTGGCATCATCTTTAAGCATTTTCACTGCGACCAGCATTTCTTCGTCACCCGGAATCAGACCGGGAGCTTTGGCTTGAAACACGCGTCCAAAGGCGCCCTGTCCCAGACTCCGCACATATATAATGTCATTTCGTGGATATTCCAGTTTTTCCAATTTTGTGTTTAGCTTTGGTTTTGGCTCATGAATGGTGGCAGTGCTGCGGATGGTGCCGGTATTTGTACTTCGTAGTGTACCGCATTTGTGAGTACTGGATGTGTCTAGAGTTTGGTGGCTTGCCGAGAGATTACATTCGCGACTGGCAGACATGTTACAGTCGGATGGTGCCTGTTGCGGAAGTTGCTGATGTGAGTCTTTGTGTTTAGCTACTTTGTGAATGAGCAAAATGATGAGGTGAAAAGCAACAATGCCCACAAAACCAATCCCAGCGAGAAGAAAGATCATCGAGGGTGTGAAGAACGTTTCCATTTTGATGGGTGTGCTAGTGTCTTTACTGGTCACATCAATCGAGTCCGCTGAAATGGGGGGAAAAAAAAAACTATTAAAAAACTAGTAAAAATATAAGATTGTGGTCCGATGTACATAATTTTATTGTTTGGGGGCCAGCAAACGAAGCGATTGTTCGGAATTTGAAAGTACTGATCAAACCACGAATGACAATAAAATAAGATCAAAATAAGTTCAGTAAAGATCGAAAAATGCCACAAATATCGGAAATAGATGAATTGTATTACCAGCAATTGGTAATCTTTAGTATAATACAAGACACTTACGACAAAGCGGAACATCACAATGCTGCCATCGGACCGACTCGTCAGTTGTATAACACCACGGATATGGTTCCTCTCCGCCGGCGTTACGGCAATAATTTTCTCCTTCAGCGATTTGCGGAAATACTTGCGGCGGTTGGATATGTTTATGTGGATGCTGCGAGTCCCAACGTTGACATGGGATCCCAGTCTTTGATATGTTAGCTCGTCCAAGATAGTACCGTCCATTTCCGTTACGACAATCATCTAAAAAATAAGGACCAATCAATTTGTAAGCAATAATAAAAAAAAACTTCTAACTTACAAGTAACTTCAGACTCATCAATCTTCGTCAGTCCAATATACGAACAGTTTGGTCTCTTCGCTGTTTGATTGTATTTTGGCAGACCCATACAGTTGGGTAAACGAAAGTGTCCCCTTGATTTGAAAAACATTCCGCGCCCCTTTTTCTCTTCGATTAGAACCCAATCATTGTAGCAGTACTGCAAATGCGTCGCAACACAGTCCTCATAGCAAAGTGGAACCCTTACGGGTTGTCCATTCTCTGTCTGACATTGTGGAAATGCATATGAGCATAACATTTTCTAAAAAAAAAGTCATGATATTTATTGCCAATTCAAAAGAGCACAATTGTTTGTAAACTAACTTCAGCCGCCGACCGACATAATCCGGTCAAATCGGAAATCAACTCCTCCCACAATGCAGTGGTAATTTGTTCATTCACCCAGCCACCGTTCGGATCTTCTCGACTGTACCATACCTGTCCTCGTATAAAGGATTTACAAATCTTTCCATTATACGGGGCACAATAACCCTTTTCCTTATGATGTGATGCTCCATCGAATTGGTCGATATTTTTCATGGAACTACTATCGATTCCGGTTGTAAACAAAAGCATACAAAGCACAATAAATATTGGATGCATTTTTGCCGATGACTTTTCCCTACTATTTTGAATGAAATCAATACATTTCTAATGATAAGCAGTAAGGCAAATAGTTAACGAAACGATAATAAATGTTTAAATAAATAAACATGAACAATGGTAGTGAGAAAACTTTATTTAGAAATTGTGCAAATGTTTTTTTCTTAGATTTTTATGACACTTTGCGGAGACGACGCCTTTCGACGGTCAACAGTGCAGATATGGCTGCAATGCTGTGAGGTTCAAACTGTTTGTTTTGTAAATTTCTAACTTTACTGCTATTTTAACAAAAGCTGTGAAAATAGAATTTGTGGCAAAATGAGTCTTTGAATTTTTATTAAGTGCTCATTTTTGGAACGTTACTCCTAATTTTACATACTCGTATTTCAGAACACTAATTATGTTTTGTCAACCTTACCCATTTTTTTATAAACTTTCTGCGTTTGTGTTCTTTTGAAATAGTGTCCGCAAGTGGACCTATTAGGTACCTATTTACTTTTCTTTTTTTTTAAGAACATAAGTGAGGGACAAACGTTTAAAATAAGTAAGGTTCATTATCGAAAGGGTTTGAGGATAATCTACTTTCAATAGTAGTAAAAGAGATTCGAAAATATACATAATGGATAACGTCCGGGAGAATATTCGAATACTACAGATGGACGCCTTATCCCTCCTACCTAAAGCGGTGGGTTTATTTCTACGCTAATGAGACTCGGATGAAAACGCAACGAACAGCAACTACCACTTCCTTTACAGATACTGCGGACACAAAAGCCGAAACTTCTGCTTTCTATATTTAGATGAGAATGATATGGCGAGCTGCGGCGAGCGAAGTCGGAATGATGGTATTCATGATCCATCTTAAGAAAGGTGTGGATTAGCCTGATTTGAAAGGCTTCTGCGGATGAATACTTCTTGAGTTGCTTCCTGGTTAACCAATTCAATGAACATCCGATTTGCCAAGTTGTTGCTTACGTGTCAAAGATGCTTACTTCATTAAATATACTCCACTTAATATGTTAATCAGCTTTGGAGGGACTTAATCGTAAAGTACACAAATAAACATCACTCGTTATTTTCATTTAGCTTTATTGAATAATAATATAATTATACGCCCCTCGAAGCTAGGTTTCATTTCTTTTCATCTGGAATAGAATTTAGTCCCTGGAAACAAATTTAAGTACAGATTAACAGGGAAACTAATAGGTATATAATTTTTAAATATATTTATATTTCGATGGTGAATGTTAGAGTCTGAAAAGAAAGATTGCCTATCGTTTTTAGTTTATACCTGACTGAAACCAAAACCAAATTTGAACAAATTTAATAATAAAATGAGAGAAGAACATCTTCTTACAAGTTTTTAAATGGCACAGTTAGGAGTCTACTAAAATAAGAAAGGAAAGAGCTTTAAGTGCATTTCACTGCTTTTTAGGACTACAACATTCGGTAAGAACTTTAGAGTGTCTCTAAAAAAACGATTAGAACTAATGCAAGATCGCCAAAAGTATGCTTTCATCAAGTTATGCCGTCAATTATGATATACCGCAAATATATATAAAAAGCATGACAGTCAAAATACCACGACTACATCTGCTATCTTTTGATTACTCTTCATGGTCGGTAGCTTTAAAACGTTGTTAGTTAAATTTCTTCTTTTAAATAACAATTTTGAATGATTAAATCATATAAAGATAAACAAATTTCTAACGGAATCCCTTTAAATTTACACTCCACGGTGTAACATAAACATTAGAGAAATCTGATATCACAGCAAAAACTTCTTCAGACCTTTAAAAAAGATCATCTGTTTTGTCAACTCACGTTCATTATATACGGATTGTCTGTCAGTCGGAAATCGCGCTGATACATCACTCGGGCAAAGCGTTCATCCATGTTCCTGCGGTATGCCTAAAAGTGGAAATAATTGATTAAAACTTATTTAATGTGGTGGTGCCAAATAAAGTGATAGCATTGTTAAAATTAAAGGCAAATCAAGTGAATAAAGTATGTTTTTCGGTGGCAAATCTTTTCGATTATGTAAGTGGAGTCTCAGATGCCATCGTATAACGTATTCCAATGATCTACTCACATTTCCAAGGGCTAATTTATGTATCCCGTACATGGCGTATGTCGGGATAGACATAACAACCGTGATGATGATTGCTGATGGTAAGACTTCGAACCACATTTTGAGAAAATTTGGAAATTCTTAACTTCGGTTTTTGTTTTCTTCTATGGTCGGGAAATTTTCTCAAAAGCCAACGAAAATGTGACAGTTGACAGCTGTTATTCGTCTGTTGACACAAAAAAAAAGAATATATATGAAAACGTTCAGCTAACAACATTACAGTACTAAATTTTTAGGACTGTGTTCAAAGTTAATGACTTAAAGATGATTGTGTTTAATTATGCATTTGTGCATCAAATAAACAAAATAAAAAACATTACTCCCATTAACTTAAAAATACCCTTTGTTGGTATATGAGATTGCAATGCGTATATATTTAGAATAATTGCTCCTATAATACATTATATTTTTATAATAAGGGCGCTAAGTTGTATTAGCTACCTATTCACTTCTAAACACGACCAAGCACCCTTTTTTAATCATTATTGCTGCCATAAGAAAGCAATAGGCTAATAAAAAACGCCTAATGATGTAATAAAATTAAACCCTAAAGTGACTAGAAACCTACGAAAAAATAAAATGAAACCCTAGAGGGGCATGTTCCCACATTTACTCAGGAGCTTCATAATTCGACCTTAAATTCAAATCAAGCAATCTAAATAAAATAAAAAACTATTTGCGATAACGCAATAAAAACAGAATTTTTGTTAAAAAACAGCAGAATAATAACTGAATTGCATCTACTCAGTACTAAAAGACTCAACAGCACCCTCTCGCATCCAATAGGTACCATAAACTAAAACCATATTGATGACTTTTCATTTTCTTTTGTACTGATTTTTGTTTTTGTAAACTCCCCCACTCACACTGAAAAGGAAAGAAAAAGAACCTGCCATCGCCACTGCTGTCAGTTCAAGAAGAACATTCAAGGAAAATGGCAAGTGGCGCTATTGTTGATACGGCTTTTCCAGCGGTTTCCCTGGTCCCAAAAATTGAAACAGGAGTGTTGAACTTCCTCCAAAAGTATCCGGAATACGATGGACGTGGTGCAACAATCGCAATTTTCGATTCTGGTGTGGATCCCAAAGCCTGTGGACTCGAGGTAAGTACTCTCATAAATCTTCAGACGACTGCTTGGTTTTTGGAAAATCTTTTGTTTTCCAACTCATTGGAAAATAAAATAACCAATCAGCTTCGTACAGAAATAATAATAAATTTATTTTTGTTACAGACCATATGTGATGGTTCAGTAAAGGTCATTGAACGTTTCGATTGTTCGGGTTGTGGCGACACTGACATCTCGAAGAAGGTCAACGCCGATGCAAAGGGGTACATCACTGGATTATCAGGTCGGCAGCTAAAGGTAATATATCAGTTTTTGCATAATTTACTTTAGCTTTTTGTGTTATTTTATTGAATTTTATTCATACTCTTGTTTGCTTCTCGCTCTATCTACCACTATAATTATGTTAACAGTTAACACCACAAATGGTAGCTGCGAATAAGGCAAATGGAGAATACCGTGTTGGACTAAAAGGAACTGCGGATTTATACCCATCAAAAATCCGTGAAACAGCTGTGAGTAATCAGAAGTTGAAGACGTGGGACAAACCCCATAAAACTGCAACAGCGGATGTAGTTCGTCAACTCAGCGAATTCGAGGCTCAAAATGCTGGTTTGTGTATATACCAATACCAATTGGTGCAACACCTCAGAGTGGATGAATCAATTAAAATTTTGTCAATTTATTAGATGCCACCAAGCTATCGTGGGATAAGAAATTGGAGAAGGAGAATTTGGATAACGCGCTAGAGTTTCTAAACAACTACGAGAAATTGTATCTGGATTTGAAGACTGCATACGATGTTGTTGCCTATGTAACTGAAAGCGGATGGCAGGCCGTTATCGATACCACGATGAAGGTTTTAACAGTAAATTTTCTGACTTTAAGTTTGTTAATGTTTTCCACTGATTTTAGGGTGATCTGGAAAAGGCAGTCCACATTGGCGAGTATAGCAAAACTCATGAAATGAAGAACCTGGATGATTATCTTTCGGTTTCGATGAACATTCACGACGGAGGCGAAGTACTTGAAATTGTTGGGATGTGCTGTAAGTGGTTGCTATTTATATTTAATGCATTAATTATTTTTTGCGGACTATTACGTATCATTATGATAATAGACGGTTAATAGTTGGCAATTAAAAATGTAATCTATTATCTATTCCCATGAGAAAAATCATAAATTATCATATTTGTATTTACTTTTCATGACTCAGGTTTTCAAAAGCTTTTGTTTTATTATATAACGAATTAGAGCAAGAGATAATGGGAAAAAGAAATACATTTTTGAAGCCTAACATGGCCGCACATAAAGTGTTTGGACTATCCATGCGCAGAATGTATCTTTATTACCCCAGCCCGGTAGTAATAGATCGGAAATTTAACAACGCATTTTATGTGAGGAATAGAAATTCTCTTTTTTAGCGCATACGCAATTTGGTCGTAGATGTATTGTGGTATTCGATTGGGCAGAAAAGAGCTCTAGTTCACCCTTTATGTTTGATTCGTACAAAAAAAATTGTTTTTTCTTTCGCTTTTCGAGTCTCGACTTTTTCCTCAGAGTTGCTTAAGATTTACGAATACAAGTAGATATGTGGCGAATATCAACAAAAAAGAGCGCAAGTCGTGTTTTTTGTTCGATTGTAGGTACATACTAAATCTGAAATCCATACCACATAAAATGTCAATTTGGCTCTAAACCCTTATGTGCTCTGAAACATAACAAAGGAGATAAAGTTTTCCCCACTTCAACAATCAGATCTAATATTCTTCGTGATTTCCACCACTTCTTTACTTTCCAATTGCAAATCGTCTACCCCTTTATTAACTTTATTAACTGACAATTTAACAATTTGCTTTCATTGCAGCTTCCCATGGCACACATGTAGCTTCGATTGCTAGCGGTAATCATGATTCGAAGGACGTCAATGGCGTTGCACCGAATGCTAAAATCGTCTCACTGACAATCGGCGACGGACGATTGGGGTCAATGGAAACGGGTACCGCTTTGGTGCGAGCCATGATAAAAATTATGGAATTGTGTGAATCTGGCAGAAAGGTCGACGTTATCAATATGAGCTATGGAGAACACGCAGCCTGGTCGAATTCTGGGTAAGTGTCAACGAATTTCCATAAACATGAATGTGCTGTATAGGTGTGAGTGAAATTCGATATTATGCCTGTAGCGCATGATTCAAGGCTGCCCGTTTTATTTGAATGCTTTCGTTTACATTAACATTTTTCATCATCGAATCTAATTCGTATATATTATTATCTTGTAAAGAACTTTGAACGATTTGATGGATAAAAAGAGAAGAAGAAAGAGGCGAATCCAAATGAGGTAATGTAAATGTTTGGTTACTTTGTTTAGTTTTCGTTTTCCCTCGATTTGATTGGCCATTGTCTTAAAAATAAACTGTCGAAAATAATACGACTACTTATGTTCGTTGTTAATCTAACTTCTAACAATGAAAAAGGTTTCTTTGTGATTAAAACTCGTGTTCAAATATATAGTCACTTTCACACTAGAAGTCTGCAATGAATATCTTAAAACCAGTTTCAAGGCATTCGTTTATTTTCGATTACACTTCATCGCTGCCATGAAAAATAAAATATTTCGTCTGATATTTGATCACTGAGCATTTCACCAACTTATAAAAAAACGTTGAGTTCAGTGACAGGCACTGACGGCACTTATGATTGCTGCGACTTTATAAAAAGTAATTTTATTAAAAATATTAAGGATTTAGAAGAAATAGCTTTTTTAATATTTTAATTTAAAACCCAATTGTAAGCCCTGATCAAAGTTCGAAAAACAATTACCCACTGAATTAATTTCCTTAATTGGGTACTTATTTTGCTATCGGGGTATCGAGTACTGTACAGTAACTGTCTCTTTTAATGTGGTACTCATTTTTACAGCACACTTATTCGTATGATTGTGGAGAATCAAAGTAAAGGGTCATTCGTTTTTCGGTTTCGAAAGTAAAGCTAAACAAAATACACGTTTTAAGAAAGTAAATTTATGCATTCATGCAGAGGTCTATTTACACCATCATAGAAGGCATGTCCTGTCATAGATTACAAATCTGTCGTTTGAATGCAATCATGGAATCAGTTAGAATCGAAGACTTGGACTTAAGAATTTATGTCCTTTCGCTCAAATGCCTGGCCATCTTAAATATTTTCCTTCTTCTTACAGTCTCTTTAGACCAAAAGAAGAACAACTGCTTTCTAAAAACTGTCAAAGACATCCTCATACGCTTTTGAAAGCGTCCATGCTTCAGATCCGTAAAGCGGGGTTATTAAGTACTCAAACAGAGTTTTTCAACGACTCTACATCGACTTTTTATCATCAATCGATATAATATTATAGGTCCCTTTCAAATGGTTGCGAAAATCTAAAGGGTGGCCAGATGATACTTTTTCCACTTGTTATAAGTCTGTTCATAATTATCTTGCTCTCTTGATGACGCTCTCTTTTACGTTTTTTTTCGAGTTACGGAACGGCATTTTGTAAAAACTCTTAAGAATTCGTAAAAGTTAGTAAGAATTTGTAGAATTTAAGAGTAAAGGAACAGACCTCTTATGTTGCATCAGCTGTCAATTGACAATGACATCAGCATAAACTAAGTATTAAATAGACCGTCAGCTCTTACAACTTACAACTTACAAGCTGTTTTCCGTGTTGCTATGTGGCAAAGTATGTGTGCCATGTTAAAGTAGATTAGCCGCACGCATACTCTCGCACATAGGAACCTGACAGTTGCCTGACAGTTCATTCTGTGGTAACATTGAAATAAATTCAAATAATTCAAATAACTGCCCGTTATCGGGACGTGTTAAGAAAACGGTGGGTATGGTGTGGTGAATTTAGTACCAAATTATATTAAAACGCATAGGTTAGGTAGGTATACGTATTAAGATTTCTTTCATTTTACCTAGATAATCTATATAGTACGGGATGTTTTCATCTTTGTTGTAAAAAATCGAAATCGATAAACTATATGAATCATTGACAAAAAAAAAAAAAAAAAAACGCTTATTAATATAAAAAAATATTTGATTACTAATGATTATGAATCGTATATATTAAAAGCAAATAAATTTTAAGCAGCAAAACTTAAATGCGTGAGACATATCAAGGTACAAATCAGTAAACATGTTTATTTCCAATTTTGCTTAAATACATTTTGAGTTTCGTTCTTTCCCGTAAATTTTAAAGAAAATAAATTTTCGTTGATTGTGTCTACTAGACTTTTTATTTTTATTATAAATGAACATTATTCATATTCTCGGCTGACGCAATTGATTTCAAATGTAATTTCATTAATTGTGTCAATTGTTCCAAATTTTCTAATAATTTTTTTATTTTTTTTTTTTAATGAACGGAATCTTCATGAAAAGATTACAACTAAAAACTCATACTACTTCAAATCTTAATAGTCGTAATAAATTCTTCTCTTTAAATTCTTTGCCGTTTTTCTGTGGACATTCACGGTGAAATAATTTTTCGCCAAAAACAGCAAACGAAAACAGACACAATAATTATAGGAACAAAAATATACTATTTTATTTCACACATCATTCATTTGTTTATTTATGTTGTTTACATTCGCTATTATTCATTTTGTAGAATATCTACATGTTTTCGTGGTGAAATAAAACAACGAACTTAAACTCTCAGAACGCATCCACCAGCTGACAGAAACTCACCAAATACACTAACTCTCAGTCAGTGTTCTAAGCACTCTCTCTTTATTTTCACACGAAGCGTGTTAATTTTTCCCTTTTCACTAAACTCAAATTCCCTTAGTTTTGTTTATGGAAAAAACATACTTTTAAAAGTAAAATTTGTATTGTTCGGAGAGAAAATCATATTAAATTAATCTTCAGTATAAAAATCGCAGTTTGCTAACATTATAATGATAATTTTTTGATAATAGAAATTTTTGCTTAAGGCAAATCTCTTTTTTATGTACATTTAGTGCGTTGATATTCATAGTGAAATGTAGTTCGACTGTTTTTCAGCCATATTATTGATAGTCCAACAATTAAGACATTTTTTCCTTTTACGCAGGAAAGTTTTTCAAAAATTTAAATTGCCACAAAAAGGTAGAGATACCACAATGCAGGAACACTGCTGAGTGTCAGTATTTTATAACTCCTCCCTCCTTTTAGAAATTCTTTTTTTGCTGCTTCACACGTATTCACAGATAAGAAATTTAAGAGAGAATTTTATTTTCAAAATTTGCAGTGGGAATCGGGTAGGTGCGCGGGAGCTGACCGTCTATTTAATACTAGTTTATGACATCAGTTGTCAAAATATTCAGAAAGGTTCGCCATTTCATCATGACTCATTTTACGCTTGCCAAACGTACAGGAATTATTAAAAAATGTTGAAATTGCGGTCAGTTGTAAATACGCAACGTGAATTTCGTCATGGCTTCAGTTTGCATTAGATTCGTCGCACCGTGGAAAAGTTTTAGCGTAAGCACACTTTTTTGGACATTAAGCCACTAACCAGACAGCGAAATGAAAAAATCATAGTTCGCTAGAGAGTCAACTCGACTTGTTTTGCGGTTTAATTTAGGCCTACATCCATATAAGTTTGCTTACGCAAAAACTGAAGGACCATCTACAACTCCGTGAGTATCTAAATGGGCGCCGGATTTTGGCTCAAGAATTATCTTCTCAGACGAGGCCAATTTTTGGCTCAAGTAACATTGTCGAACCTTATTTTTATTCAGCTCCCACGTATAGAGCGGTGTTAACCGACTTTCTTTGGCGACGGCGAGCGTTCATCAATTATCCTCTGCGATCATGCGTATTACACCCATCGATTATTTTCTCTGGGGCTACGTCAAGTCCTTAGTCTACGCTTACAAGCCTTAGTCTACGCTTTGGCCAGCATTCGAGACGCTATTGCCAGAATTACGCCGCACATATTGGATCGAGTCATCAAAATAAATAAATACGAACTCAGTTGGTTTGCACCAAAAGCTCTCTTCTGTCCAATTTGTTCCGCGGGAGTTTGGAGGCAAATGGGCAATCAGGAACTACTGATATCTACTATCTACTGTATACTAGATATTAGAACTGGTCAAGAAGATTCGTATTGATTGGCTAAAATGACTGGGAAATGAATGTTTAATTTATATTCAAATCAATATGCTGTGGCCTGGAGAATTTTCATATATATGCATCATAAAAAGGAAAATATTCACTCAAAATATGCATTTTAAACCAGTGACAATACTGAGACCACCAACTCCGGCCGATTTCCCGTTATTTAGTCACGAAACTTCAAAAATTCTGCTCACCAACACACTCGCAGGAGATATGAGACACTTCCGCTGTGGGCAAAGTTGCTGGCATAGTTCATAGAATTTTATCCGTTTAATTTGAAATTGTTCGTTACGTGTGGATAACATTTTCATTTTCATTTCATTTCATTTATTTATTTTATTTTCTATTTCTTTAACAATTGGAAAATTTAAAAATGTAATAACTTAACAAATTTATATATTAATATAATTCATTTAATAATAATGTTATTTACAATATAAACATTAAATTTGTTTCTTAAGTGTTTTTCATTAAAGAGAAATTACGAAAGAAAAGAAAAAGCACTTTCTATTGTCTATTGACAAGTGACGAAAGTACCAAAAGAAAAAATGTAAATCCATAATATTAAAGCATATTTAATCAATAGGTGTTGTGGGGTAAGATGTCGAGAAAATACATTCCAAAATTTTTTTTTTTTTTTTTTTTTTTTTTTTTTTTATGTAATTGGATGGAACTGATTTAATTTAATACAAGTTTAAACTAATATCTTGATAATGTTTCCGATCGCATCAAAATCGAAGTTAAAAAGCCATTTTTTAATTTGTTTATTGAATGAATGCGTAGAGCGAATGCTCCGTATTTCAATGGGTAAAATATTAAACAATCTAGGTGCTACTGATGTATAAAAGTTAAGAAAGCTATTAGTGTTATGCATAGGAATGATAGCAAGATTACTGTCACTACTGCGTAATGTGTAAGCTGGCGTATTGTGGCTTGAAAGATAACCACTTCTGCAGAAAAATATTTTTAGTACCTTATAAAAATAGAGGTGTTTAAGCGGTAGAATACCCGAGCTGACAAACAACGCAAAACTGTGATCAAACCTATTCTTCCTCCAGATGGTTCTTAGGATATGCTTTTGGGTAACTAACAGAGGTTGTAGATTGTTTTTGTAAGTGCCACCCCAACATATTATTCCATATTGTAATTTCGACTGAACCAGTCCGTAATAAATGGTCTCCATAAGTTCCTTGCAACAAAGATTTCTCAAGTGAAACATAACATATGTGGTTGACAACAAATATTTTTTTAAAGATAATGTGTGCACTTTCCAGTTCATTTTATTGTCAATTACTAAGCCAAGATATTTATATTCACTAGCTGGTTCGATATGAAAACACTTAGGTGAACAAACAACATCCGCAACATTTGTTGATCCACTATTAGAGACGCAACAAGATAAACTACTAAACAAGAATTTTTTACAACCGATGCTATGCAGAGTTAGAATTGGCGGACTCAAATCTAAAGCGTTTAGATTGAAAAACATAACTCTTGTTTTTTCACTAATGACTAGCTTATGAATGCCGAACCAATGTCTGAATAACTCCAAGTCAAAATTGATATCCGAAACCAGATTTAACATTGTGGTACTAGAATACACACAAGCTAAGTCATCAGCAAACCCACATACTTTACCTTTTAAGTTTAGACTAAAAACACTATTGATATAAATAAGGAACAAAATTGGACCTAAAACTGAGCCTTGAGGAACTCCAATATTAATACATCTGGTTTCACTGAAGTTACCACCTATTGTTACCCTTTGCTTCCTGTTTTTAAGGTAGGAAGAAAACCAATCTAGCATAAACCCTCTGAAGCCAGCTTTTTCTAATTTTCTTAAAAGAATGGCATGATCTACTGTATCGAAGGCCTTTTTAATATCAATGTATAGAGCGGCAGTGTACTTTTTTTGGTCTATACTTTCATAGATATGACCACAATGTGCTAAAAGTGCATCTTCAGTTGATTTACCAGCTCTAAATCCGTATTGTTTTGAACTGAAAAATGAGATTTTGTCAAGATAGCTTACATTTGATGACTTTTTCGAAAATTTTTGAAAATACTGGTAATAAAGATATAGGCCTATAATTATTGAGACAATTCTTATCACCTTTCTTGTAAATAGGAATAACTGCCGCAACTTTTAAGCTTTGCGGGAATTGACCATGAATAATACTTTTGTTAAATATATGAGTTAATATATCCACAACATTTAGACTAATTTTTTTGAGAAAGTCATTGGAAAAACTGTTTGACGTAGAAGAATATGAATTATCCAAGGATTGAATTACTTTATAGACTTCAAAAGATGATATAGTCTCAAAGAAAAAACTATTTGATTGAAAATATTCATTAAAACAATATTCTGGACAATAAACAGAAGAATTATATATTCCTGCATCAGAAATAGTATTTAGGGCTATTTGAGTAAAGAATTCATTAAAGATTGAAGCCATTTCAGGCTGATCAACAACATTCAAAGCTCCTAAGGTAAGATTTAAGGGAATACTAGAAGTTGTTTTTTTGTTGAATATTTCATTGACTATGTCCCATTCTTTTTTCAAGTCTCCTTTGGCTTTTTGAAACTTGTCCATATAAAAATTTTCTTTGCAAATGGGAATTTCAAGACTAATCTCTTTACATAAAACTTCATAGTTTTCACGTAGTGATACTTTATTTGGGTGTTTCTTACACTTGAACCTCAATAGATTTTTAGAATGAATTTTGTTTAATAAATAGTTAGACATCCATGGTTTAAGCTTTTTTAATTTTCCTTTTCTGCTCTCAACTACTTTTGAGCTTTTGTCAGTATAGCCATTTAAAATTAACTCAAAATTGTCAAAAGCAGTTGTGGGATCAGAGTCGGTATAAACTGTTGACCAGTTTTCGAAAACCAAATAGGAATTCAACAGAACGAAGTTAGTTCTGGTCAATTGCTTATGGAGAACCTGTTTTCTGGGTTTAATTATACTGTTTTCTTTAAAGTCAAAACATAAACATGTCATACAATGATCTGAAATTTTAAGATCAGATATTATGCTGGTTAGGGTTAAATTGGTTTTCAAATCAATTCTAGCTAAGATGTGATCAATACAAGTTTTGGATGTTGGAGTTATTCGTGTTGGTTCATTAATGCAAGATATAAGACCATAGGCTGAGAATAACGACTTGTAATTTTCAACTGTTAACGAGTCAGACAACAGATCTATATTTATATCGCCAACTATAAACAAGTGCTTAGAGTTGTTGTTAATCAGCAGTGAGTTGAGCTCCTCAATAAAAACCTCTTCATTTACATTATGAAATCTGTAAAAACACATAAAAACTAATTTTACAGAATTTAAAACCACCGAAATCTCAAGCATATCAGAGCTTTTAAGATTCCTGCTAAAAAAATTACAGATCAAACTTTCATCAACAAAAACAGCAGTACCACCTGACGCATAAGTGTTATTACAGTTAGCATATAAGATAAAACCGGGAATCACAAAAAAATCCTTTTCATGCTCATAAATCCAAATTTCAGTCAGAAAAATTAAATGAGGCTTATTAATTTTTTACTTACTTATTAATTTTTTGCTTATTACATTTTTTTTTAGGAATAAGTGCACATTTGCTTAAAATGTTCATGAAAAATTAACAATGTAGATTGGTGGAGGGAAAATGAAAACATTTTGAGCAAATTTTCTTCATTATTTAAGAAAAATTTACACACGAAATCGAAATTAATGATATCCAAAAGCGGAAAATACACAACCATGTTTGTCCTAATATGTTTCTAGTATATAGAACATCAACTTTAGATAGTTTTACTAACCAAACAAATCAAATTATTCGCCTTTTAACAATTTATAATAACTAACCAATGGCGTTCAGTAATGAAAAAATGTGGTATTCCCGAACTCTTTACATTTCCCCACGGTTGCCGAGGTTGGCAGCATTTATTTTTGCTTTTTTTGTATGTTCTTGCATGTCACACGGATTCGTTTTTGACATAACACCGATAGGAAAATAAAATGGCGAATTTGAAAAAAAAAAACTGAGGGGGCCAGCGGCAAGAGGATTGTGAGTTGGGGGTCTCAGTATGGTTTGTCTACGTTTTAAACCACTTGACGTCATCTGGTATACAGATGGCTCTAAGATGGAGTCGGGGACTGGCTCTGGAATTTACGGTGAGTCTCCCCAGGTGAACTTGTCAGTCAGCCTTGGGAAAAACTTATCCATATTTCAGGCTGAAGTCCTCGCAATCAACCATTGCGCTAGAATAAATCTAAGTTTTAACACACGTGGAAAAACCATATTTATCTTTTCAGATAGCCAAGCAGCTCTCAAAGCCCTTGACTCATCTGTCATAAAATCTAAACTTATCTTAGAAACATTCACAACAATCTATGAACTTTCTAAAAAAAACCTAGTCATCCTCCACTGGATTCCAGCCCATAGAGGATTTGAGGGTAACGAATCAGCTGACTCACTGGCTAAAATCGGAGCAACCACTCCACTTATCGGACCTGAACCATTCTGCGGAGTCAGCAAAAACCATTTCAGGAACTATATTAAAAACCTTTCTCGTACCGAGTCAAATGAGATCTAGCACAGCACAACTGGGCAAAACTGTACCAGACAATTTTTCCCCAAGTCCTCCCCCAGAAAATCACTCTTTCTGATTAATCTGGACAAAAACAACCTGAGAATCCTAACAGGAATAATCAGCGGCTCGTGAAAAAACATCTCCACCGCATTGGCGTCTCAGCGGACCCTATATGTAGACTCTGTCTTGAGAGTGATGTCTTCACATACTCACAGAATGTCCGGCTCTATGTCGTCTCAGAAAAAGCATCCTTGGCGATGAAATTGTCAAATCAGTAACCCTTTATGACATACACCCAGAGAAGATTCTTGTCTTCCTGACCGCCTCTGGAGTGAAAATATGGCTCTAGGAATCTACCAGGGTAGGCACAATAGGCTCCTTTAAGAAGCCGCAGTGCCAGAGCCCTCCTTGAAGGTTCTCCCGCTCTACAATCTAATCTAATCTAACCACATATTTACCCTGGAATCTTCAATTCTTTTATTAGTTTTCTTTAACAGTTTTCTTTAACAATTATTTCAGTATTTTATTTCTTCAATTTATAATTAAAATTAGAAAGCAAATTGCCATTGAGCAAATAGTAAAAGAAAATTTAAAATAAATAAATAAACAAAAATACCTCCATTTTGTATAAATAAAATTAATAATTTCTTAATTATCAGTTCAATTTTCGTATGATTTATTGACACATATGATACGTGTTTTTTTTAAGTTTTCAAAAGAAAAGCTTTGTCGATTCGGCCTTGAAAATGTCTCATACCGAGATAAAGATCATTGTACGTCAACGGACGTAAGTGGTGCATTTTTAAGAGAACAAATTTCATCTAAAGTATAGACTTTTAGATCCTTTTCCAAATGACTGACATATATTTACATATTTTAACATATTCAAGCTTATTTTTATAGCTGCACCGTAGATCCTTGAACTGGAATTCTTTTTGAAACAGCATCTTCAATTAAATCAATATGCTTTTGTAAAGTGTTCTTTCCCTCCAAGATTGTGTCACAAAGAAAATTATTATTCGAACTTATAAAAATCAAGTGGCTTCTTAGCAAATAATATTTAGTTCATTATCTGTTATGCATTTTTGATTGCCATTAGAATCATCGAACTGATTCACACTATTTCCAAACTCTTTGTAGTTTTTTGCGTAACATGCAACTGCTTTTAACCAAGTGCCCCATTTGTGGAAACAACAGGCTGGGGTGGAAGGGAGTTAATGGATATTTGTCTCTAAAAAGTAACACGCGTGATGGTGCTTTCAAACATTTTTTTTCTCGTTCGTCAAAAGTTTGGTTGGTTGTTTTCTTTTTTTATTATGTAGATAGGTAAAATGCTAATGCTAGATAAAAGAAATGGTTCATAAAATATTAGAACAGTCTTTGGGTTATTCATCTGATATGGCAGTACATATCAAATAACAATGTGCGTTTTGATAAGTTAAAGCTCTCTGTAACAGGCAATTGTTGTAAGTTCTGGTTCGAGAGTTTTAAGCGCCTACTGTACTATTTTATAAGCTCTTACATTTTACAAGATTTTTGAGTAGGTACGAGGACGAGCGTAGTAGGAGTTTCTGTTTTCTGATCTGTTAGGGCATGTTTTTATTTTTGACTGGAATATATTAGTAACGCTGGTAAAAGTTGTCTATGATTGGAAGCAGGGTTCGTGATAGACCGATATCTTTACATAGATATATGTAAGTTTTCAGAGATTTGTTTTTGAGTTTGCATTAGCATTTATAAACTGAATATCCCGTTGGGGATGTGTGTTGTGCAAATGAAATGGGAGTTTCTGATTGTGTAAGACTCCAAGTGGTTGGAATTATTTCTCTAGTGTCAGGTAGAAAGGGATAATAGTTTTCCGCAAAATGAGATTGAAGATTGAACATTTATTTGTAAATCCAGATATTCTTTTTGCGAAAAATGAATGATGCTAAACAATCATCAAATTAATCGTCTGTAATACGATTATAGGCTGTCGACCAACAAATAAGTGCTTACCAGATTTTCTGATGACTTGTCTCCTTAGAGCCATTTGTCTCTTTGTTACCTGTTAAAATTAAGTTTTTTCTAAGGACCAAACGAAAGAGAAAAACAAATTGACTTAAATCCAACTATTATCCAAAAACGGTATTTGTTGACTTAACCCCTTACTACCTGACACCAGAGATTTTAGGGCGCATTTTCAACAAGGTTGAAAAATGGTAATATTTGCTAAAAATAAGTTTTGCGTAGCTGTTGTTGCTTTTTAATCGGAGGTGGGGGAGATTGCAACAAAAATATACCTTAGATATGTGAAAATAAATTGGGAAATATAAATAACTAAAAAAACAGATTTTTTCCAATTTTTTGAGAAAAACTAAGTACAGGATCTTATCTTGAATACTGATTTAGCGGTTTTTGTAAAATTTGGCAGACAACACAGTACCAAATATTGCAATGTTTAGTTTGAAAAAGACTATTGCTATTCAGCTGAAAACCGAGTGCAAGTTATTGTTCAAGATGTAAGCATTACTTGGTTTTTAAAGTTTTATCGCAATCGATAATGGGGTTTTCGAGATATGGGATTTTTTTAATTTTTCGGTGATTCGAATTGAAAATTAAGGACGCAATAATTTTGAAAACACCAATTTTACTCTAAGTTTGCATTTTGGTCAAAATCGTTTTTGTCGTTTTCAGGCAAACTAAAGAAAAATAAATTTTTAAAACAATTACTTTTTCAAAAATCCATTTTACAGAGAAAAACTGTGTTTGCCATTAAGCTAGAAATGACCGTATTACCTTAAAAATGAATTTTTGCTACAATCGTATAAACTGTGTTCGAGATATATCCACATCTCAAAAGTACCGTTATTCGACTTTTCAGCGGAAAACTGAAAAACTATGCAGTTATGTTAACCTTACCTACTTTAGCTTCAATATCAATTTTGGTGGAAATCGTTAGAGCCGTTTACGAACAAATCAAACTGGTATGAAAATTTTAAATGGTGGAATAATGGAAGTACCATTAATATTGAGGTTACCGTGCAAAAAAAAACGTAATGTCATTGATTAACATCTCGAGGTCGAAATTTTGTACGAATACAATATCTTTCTCTTACTACGTAATCGAAGAAGTTAAAATTATTTAAGCACTAAAAAAACGCCCAAGCGCTAAATCTACTTTGTCGGCACTAAAATGAAATTTTGGGCACGAAATTTAACGCTGAAAGCACTGACTATGTAACGCTGACTGAGGCACCCAACTTCGACGTACTAGTACTAGCTGTTAACCTTCAGGTTTAATTTTACGCTTTCGCACAAATTTACTAGCACTAGTATTGTTGGTGTTGCATGAAAAAATGTTGTCGAATCCCCAAACTCGCACGTTTCACACAAACTTTGAACACTCGGAAATTTGAGAGAAAACCAAATGGCGGACTGCCATGGGATACACCTTCCACCTTCAATTAATAATTATTGATTTCAAATGAAAGTACTGGTTTAAGGGCGCGTGTATATTTCCCTGACACCAATGCTCTTCACTTTTCAGTTACATTTTTGGAAAATAAGCTCAAAAATATGTATATGCATTTCTCCTAAAAATATGCAAAAATATGCACAAACGGTTAAATCTCATATTAAAATAAATTTCATGATTCGTTAACATAACTAGTTTCCTTGCATCTAAGGTTTTTCAAAAAAAAATATGGATTTGCAGGCAAATCCTATCCCTAAAACATCATATTACATCATAGACAACGCGGTGAGAAAGTGCCAACAAATATGCACTGCACCGCCCGCGTTGTTCAAATAATAAATTCCATTTGATTTCTACCAAATCGAAAAAATTATCTACACGTTTTGTAAACCACCTTTCCGTTAATTATTATTATTATCATTATTATCCGAAACAAAAATGAAATGCAAATATTTCGGGTATATTATTTCCGATAATACAATCAAATGTTTTCGGATAATTTTAAATACTGAACAACCTTTCCTAAATTGCATTGTTTATGTTTCGCAATACATTTAGTGCGTTTTTTTTCCCAGCGTGAATGAATGTTTTTGTGTGGTATCAATATTTTGCCAGTCGGTCGGTAAACATATTTTCTAAAAAAAACAAAAATAATATATACAAACAAATATTACACGAAAAAAATAACGCCAACATCAACAGCGAAATGTATGAACCTGTCCAACTAACCACAACATCAATTTTTATTGCAGTCGCATTGGCGAACTAATGAGCGAGGTGGTCAACAAATATGGCGTGGTTTGGGTTGCTTCAGCCGGCAATCATGGTCCAGCACTATCCACAATTGGCACCCCGCCAGATATTAGTCAGCCCAGTTGTATAGGTGAGTTGTGTCCTTTTATTTATATTTTTTTTTTTTTTATTGCCAAACGCGGCAAGTTCCGGTACTTGTTATAACCATCCCCTTTCGAGTATTTTTCAATTAAAAACAAAAGTGCATGTAAATTGTCTGCGTTCACATTATCCTGTGTGTGTGTGAGAGCGATACTTTACTTGGCCAATATGTGTAGAGAATGATAGAAAAAAAGGGAAAAATGCTATTTATCCAATGCATGCCATATTTTGCCCCGCAAAAACTGCAACTGGGCATATAAATCTTGGATAATTGTTTTCTGATTTTTGTACATTGCTCGTAATTTACAGTTTATGGGGGGGGGGAGGGGATGTTTGTTGCGCTAGATTCGTGCGTTGCACTGAGAAGATTAATGAGGTAAGCGATGGTGATGGCCGTTGCATTGTCAATTGAGCCAGTGTGAGCTCATTTATTACTCGCCATCAGACGGAAGCTCAGGCGAATTATATCCTCTCTGGTATGCTATACATTACTGAAATGAATGGCTCACAAAAAGGAAATGCATATCTCTGGAAGTATTGTCGGCCTTTTTCCATCGGGCCTGAAAATGTTGTCTTGCTATGACAATTTCGGGAGAATATTTTTGCTAGGGATTGCTTAAAATTATTTGAGAGGGTGAAGGAGAAGTGCATAAAGAGATGTTACCAATAAGGTCCGACCCGAAGATTGCACAACCTAACAAGGAAATAATTTAAGTACCGTCGCAATTGTTGCTGAGAGTTTGCAACGTCTGCTGGCTGAAGAACTGGAAAATGTAGCTTTTAAGCAATGTGAGGCTGCCAGGCTACAATGTTGTCAACCAGAATCACTGACATGACAGTCGTGTATGTCGAAGTTCTACAATCGCAGCGCCTTCGTCGGATATGAAAGTGCTGCTTAAGAAGATTTCCACTTGGACAGTTTGAAAAATTCTCAATTTTTTTATAAATGTATTCTTATTTTTTTATTTTTATTATTTAGCAGTTTTAAAAGTGAAGAAGAACCAAATATAGTTGACTAAAATAAACTTATTAAAAAAAACAATTCTTCTTTTTGTTGTATCTGTACCAATTACTGTTGTTTTTTTTAAATAGTCGGACTAGATCTATACATTACATTAATTAATAGTGAATTCCACGGACAAATCGGTGTCCAGCAAAAAGGAACGACAATTTCTTTGGTAGACTTCCAACAAATTCTTTTCGATGAACCTTGTCAGAGCTCTCACCAAAGATGGACCAGTTTTTCAATGTGACAATTTTTGCGTCTAATCGAATCAAAGTAATTTGTATCAGTTCCCAAATTCGAGAGATTCTAAAGGACTAAAACTCGCATTCAACTTGAAAACGGAGCATGAATGTGTTAAGCAGGGTTGTTAGGTGATTAAAGTTTAAATCGCCAATCTTAAATTAAAAATCGCTAAAATAATAAATCTCCGTTGCCACAAATGACCAAATTAAAAGTACTACACATACTAGCATATTGTTATTTAAAATATAAAAAAATAACGCATTTATTAAAAAAAGAAAACGAAAACAATTCATTTGACACAAATTTCAGCTAATATTATTAATAAAACAAAAAGAACGTAAAAATCAAAAGATCAGTCTTGTATGTACTCAATGTACTCATCTATTTCATTGTGATCACCATCTTCATTAAATGCCAAAAGCATTTCAGCAGAAGTCTCAAAATTATTCTAGCAAATTTTTATAACTTTCGAATGAAAGTTGCATTTAAAGAATCAATTTGCGTCCTCGACTTATTTTTTGTTTTTATCGCATTTATATATTGAAATTCCCCTAGCTCCACGTTGTCTGGTTGTCCCAAAGCATTTGTCGTCCTCTGAACCTTAATTTTAGGGATATATCGCCAAACTGATTTTCGTGTCGCCAACCGACAACCCTGGTGTTTGTAATTTTTCAAGCAAATGGTGTAAAAATTATGATGAACTGTCATCAGCCTTTTACCAAAGCTAGTTTTCAACAATTGTGCCCCTCAAAATGTAATTTTTTCACACCTCTTTTGATTTTTCCTGTCGAGCTATGTGAGGTAAGTGACGAATATATTGACAGTGGAAGAACAATACCAGTGCCGATGGAATGCATCAATGTTAGTCGACTACTGGTGAAAGTTAAGTAGATATTCAACTGATTTCGGTATTACGCATAAAATTATAAAATGTTATACCTACAAACTAAATAAATAAATTTTTAAATTTTTATATTCAAATAGTTTATGTTGTTTGACATTTTACTTAAGGTTATAGTTTTCGTAATTGCCGATATTTTTAAAACAAGCCTTTGAAATTGTACTAGAATAAAAGTATACCATCTATTTCAAAGGCACATAAAATGTTAGATATTATAGACCAAATGGTAATCGTTGTTAAAACAGAAACTGTGACAGAAGCTTATCGATTGTTTATGCACCAGAACTGAGGAATTTCTAATTAAAATTGTCGCTCGGACAAAGTACTAACCAGTCTTATCATAATTCATCTGCACAAACTCTGAACTAAGAAGGGTTTTAGTCACAATTTTTACATGTTTTGAGGAACTCAACAAAGTTAATCCATCATGGGCGGGTTTATCCACTCCTAATTTGCATAATATGGGAAGGCGAGAAATAACTGGCAGTATGGATGATGATATTTATTTATATTTATATTTAAACTCATTAGAAGCCGAAGTAGCTTAGTGGTTATTGTGTTGGACTAAGCGAAGGGTTCGATCCCCGGAAAAACACATATTACATCTTAAGAATTCTTACACTGCGCCACATCTCGCGAACGTCTGACTAATATCCGAGAGTAAAATTGTCATGAAAGTGTAGATCCCTTTCATTCGTCCCAAAAATGAAAAACTCACACGAAACGAATGATTGTGAGAAGCTAGGCCTAGGGTCCTTACGGACCTGTTGCGCCACCTATTTATTTATTTTTGACCTCATTGTATTTATAACATAACCTAAAATAGTACAAAATAGTACAAATTATTTTTGACCTCATTGTATTAAATAACCTAAGCCAGTACAAAATCCTACTAAATCGGTTCTGCCCAAATTCGATAACCATTGTGGCGTTTTCTTGCAAATGGCGCACCAGTTTTCTAAGCGATCTTAGAAAACGAGACAACTCACTCACTGCGAAAGAAAATTTCGCAAAAGTGCGGTTGGGTTTGCGAATGTCTAGTTTTGGTACTTGTGGTTCAAAGGAACCATGTATGGACATGTTTTGTATGCTTCCTTTTGCTTTGTGTATTTTATAAGTACGCTTACAATAAGTTGCTGCAAAGCAATTAAATTTGTGTTCCCACTACCAACGGGCTTTTCCGTTTCTGCAAACAACAAGTATTCACGTTTTTAATCATTAAAAAATAAATTGCAATCATGTTTCATACATTTTATTTACTTTGACGTTATTTAGGTGTCGGAGCATATATATCACCCCAGATGATGGAGGCGGAGTACGCCTTACGTGAAAAACTTCCCGGCAACGTGTACACCTGGACATCACGCGATCCCTGCATTGATGGTGGGCAAGGAGTAACGGTGTGCGCCCCAGGCGCTGCCATAACATCAGTACCTCAATTTACGATGTGTAAATCTCAGCTCATGAATGGAACAAGTATGGCAGCACCCCACGTCGCCGGAGCAGTAGGTGCGTACTTATCAGACGAGATTTCTCTGTCTTTCCCTCTCTCTCTCTCTCATGTTTATTTACAATTTTCCGAAAAGTTAATTAAAAAGTGAGGTCCACTCTACGTGCATGTGGTGCTCAAAACCCCCAACCCCACCCAATATACAAACAAACTCTTACCACTGCCGTAAGTAATTTTCTTGCATTTTATTTTTGTATTTACAGCTCTGCTGGTGTCCGGCTTGAAACAAAAAGGTATTCCGTATTCACCGTTTAGTATAAAGCGTGCCATCTGTGCTACGGCGACCAAACTAAATTACGTCGACCCATATGCTCAGGGCAGTGGACTGTTGAGTGTGGAGAAGGCATTCGAACATTTGACGCAGTACCGGGACGCAGCAGAGAACCTATTGAAGTAAGTGTGATCCAAGGGCGAAGAGGTGGGCAATTCGGTCGAAAATAAATGGCACGGGTGTTCCTTTTATGGACTTTAGTGAGTTATGTGAGATGTAATAACAATTGTGGAAGAATTCTACTGCGTATGTGGGGGGTCGCAGCTGCTGAATAGGGCATATGTCATCAGGGGTGAAGTGGGAGAGTCATATCAATTGGGTTGAACGGATACGAAGTTCAATATTGATTTGCACGGCTTTGGAAAATAAGTTTAAATACTGGAACATTTGTTTCATCCAGAAGGGAAACCGGAAGCGGAAGTGGTTCACGCAAATCATCAATAGCTGTTTTTTATTATCAGCGTGATCTGATTCGGACCAGATCACGAAAATAAAACAGAACGGATCATTGGAAAGTTTAAATTTGGAATTGTGGCAACAGTTGCTTTCAAAAGCAAAACAGATAATACAGGGTATTTCAAACTTCATATTGCCACCAGCCATATTGCAAATATTCTTCTCAACGTGACGTCACACAAGGCACATGTCATTTCACTTGCAAAGTCGGGGGTGCTACCATATTTGAATCAAATTTGCATAATTTTTCTTTTCAAATATATTTTTGTGAAACAAATTTAGTATTTTATGTTCAAATATGCAACACATGAGCAATATTTTGCTGCTGCCGCTTGAGTTTATCTTGGCATATTAAGGTGTATCCAGTATCCAGACCACCGAAACATTTCAGACATGTTTATGAAATGTTTCTGAAACAAATCGGACAGATTTTATAAACATTTATAAAAGATTTATTAACCCCCGTATTAATAAACACTGCGTAAAAGTTATCAACTCGTTACGTCAAATTTTTGTATGCTATCTGACGTCTACTAGCTAACTTACATTTTGCATATTTGTTTATTAATACGGGGGTTTTATGAAATGTTTCAACTTTATCCTGTTTTGGACTAGAAGAAAATAATGTGGTGGGATTATTAGCAACGAGTAAAGTTTTTATTTTCGTAATTTTGGTCTCGGCAATCACGCGACACGCGATTTAATTCAAATAGTTAAATGAATCACTTTCTCATTAGGTATTCAAAACTTTTCTGGGCATTTTTATTTTATTTAAAAAGAAATAATAATCGAAAAACAGCGCTCACTTTCTGCAAGGATACTTGTAAAACTAAAATTATTTCCCAACATGATTGGGTAACTGTGAAACATTTCATAAATGTTTTTTTGGTGTCCAGATCTAAACCAGCAAAACATTTTTAAACATTCCATACAAATTGTTTTGTTTAATAAGTGTTTTAGAAAATATTTATGGAACATGTAGGTATTTCATAGTTTATCAAATGTTTGGCTGGTCTGGTATGTCCATACCTTTATAGAACGAGAAAAAACAACAAAAAAAAAAAAGAAGTTTATTCGAATGCGAAATAAATCAATTGATTTTTTTTGTGTTCCATTTTATAGTCTGGCAACGTGATTGTGTGGCTCTCGTTTACAGGCACACCAACATTTAAAAATAAAACAAGCCACCTAGTCAAAAAAGTAGAAATAATTTTCAGATCATGATTCGTGATCTCGATGAGAAGCAGGTAAATGCATATAAATCTATGATCTATGCTGATAATAAAAAACAGCTAATATAGGATTATAGACATAATATTCCACAATACATTAAAAGGCTTATTTCCGCAATCTTCATGATGGCTTCATCTTGTTAACCAAAAAATATTTTGAACAATATTTTTAAAAGTGTCGTATTCTGACGGCTCCTTTTCCTTTTTGGGTGTTCATCTCAAACAAAGCTATAATGACGTTCTAAAAGACTCTTGATGCATAATATTGGGCACATTTTACTGAAGCTTTCTTAGCATATTAGCCTCGAAGCTCTCCCTATAAGCTGCAAGGTTAAAAAATGGCATAATATGATTTGAGCTGCTGTAGGTAAGCTGTACCGATCTCTTTGGGAGTACCGTTGGCTTCTGAAGTGCTTTCTAAGGACTCCTATTAAACTATATTCTGTATCTGTATTCCAGGTCAGACTTTAGATCATTTTTAACATCGCTATCAGAGATCCCTCACCAATCTGGTCGCTATTCGCGATTAAAGGTAGTTGGTCTTATGAAAAGGACATGCTGATATAAGCAACCGTAAGTTACCCATCATTTTCGTCGCTACTTGATAACTTTTGATAAATCTTGTGTTACGAAAGCACAAGAACCAAACAGCCATCTCTATATATTTTTGCTTATCGTACCGTATCTACTGTCATATCCGATATTAGATTGTGAATAAAATAATAAAGTTAACATTTCCATTTGTTGCATTGCAGATTCTCGGTTCGCTGTTTACCGTTCAACTCTAAGGGTATTCATCTGAGAGAGCGGTTGCTTACGAAACCTTACGAGGCAGTCGTTAATGTACAACCAGTATTTTTGAATGAAAAGGAAGTCGGTAAGTAGATAGTTTTTGCATAAAACTAGTTTTATTACTGTTTACACGGACGAAAGACGACCGGAAAATTGGTTCGGTTTTAGCAGCAAGTTTGAGATCAAAACGCGTGGTAGTGGCCAGCCAAGTTCTCTAGGAAAGGCACTACACCCTTTTACGTGAACCTCTAACTTCGGAACCAATTGAGCCAAAAACTTCAAACTTGCAGCATTTGCCTACCAAGCTCATTACATAGGTCCACCTCTAGAATTAATGGCTCTCAAGATACAATCATGGCTTCAAAAATCACAGAAACCGCACCTGACTGACTCACTTACTGACAGATCATAGACATCTTGAAGCACTTCCTGCCATCCTAGAATCGTGAAATTTGGCACAATGCCAGAGGATCTTTTGCATACACTGGGAAAGTCGAAAACTTTACATTCAGTGGTCGTGCTATACGCCCACTTTTAAAAATCGGTTATTATTTATTTGGGACGCTTCCGATTATCGTAGTGTTGACATTTGGTAAAGCGTTTGTACAAAAAAAAAAATGGAAAATTAAACTAAATTTTACTTTACGCCGAATGACTTAAATTTTATTCGGAGAAATGATGCCAGAAAAGGCACCTCTAAACAAATTTTATGCCGTTTGGCAACAACAAAAAAATGAACAATTGTCGAAGAATAAATCATAAAATAGTCTTTCGACAACAAAATTCGCCTTCTTCTGCAGACCTTTCTTGCACAAGAGCTAAAAGCAGCTGAAAGAAGAACGTCAGCCATCAACCAGTATGTTTGCCTCTATTAATTAAACAAACAACAGATACTTCAGGACAGTGTTGCCATAAAATTATTTAGACAAATCTGCAATTTTGACAAAAAAATTCAGATTTCTATGGAAAAATCGTAGTTCACAAATATTTTTTTTTTATTTATTTAAGTGTGCAAAAAATGCTGAAATTTTTTTTGTTTAAAGAATAAAAGTCTGCAGATAGGTTGAAAATCTGCAAAATGCAGACAAATTTGCACTTATGGCAACGCTGCTTCAGGAAGTTAGTAAGAAAGGAAAATCAAAAGAATATACTTCGGAGACAGAGAATCAGCGATACGAATATTCGTTGGCATCAAAATACAAAAAAAAGCGAATTTTTCCGTGAATTGAAAGTTTTGCCGCGATATATCACACTTTATTCACAATCCACATAATACAGTCGCGACCCACAACCCAACGAATGAAAAATCCGTTCGAACTTAACCTTTAAACATGAAACTGAATCGCGGGTTTCTTTGACTAAAAATTGTTTTCATTTGAATGAATTGTCACAAACTACGAATATTCGCAGGTCGAAATTCGCGAATTCATGTGAATAGTCATATTTCGAAATATGGCCTTTTGACACTTTCACAAGGCGGCATAAGGCCATTTCCAAACATACCTATGGCCTTTTGTCACTTTGCGAAACCGTCATAAGGCCATATTTTTTTTTTAAATGTAACAACTTTCTGTTGAAGAAAATAAAATCTCCCATGCGACATAAATCCATATTTCGAAATATGGCCTTATGTCGCATGACCTAATGTCACGACACCGACAGTTGCACATGTACGAGGGTGACTTGCAACTCTTAAATTATAAAACACAAGCAGTAGTTATTACGAGTTGGAAAATTTGGAAAACGATTATGTTTAAAGTAGTAGAAGTAATTTCCCCGCCGGTTTTTAAGTACCTTGGAGTAATTAAGCTTCAAATAACATCTAGAGGACGTAGATAATGAAGAAAGCATTCCAAAATTGTTAGTACACTTTCTAAGATAATAAGAAACATCGGACGTGACTGCTGTTCAATACTTATCTGTGACAATAAATGCCATTCTTTGGAACTTCGTCATATTTTCCAGATTGGTGGCTTCAAAGTAAAACTCACATATCCACCACCTATTCTTGGTGAACTGAATTATGTAAAAAGGCAAAAGACAAAAGTCAATTAATTAACTGAGCAAATTCTCAATAATCCTTTAACACCACTTAAAAAATACAAAAAAAAAACCAAATACATCTCCACATCACGCATTCAATTGAAATCCTCATAGTCCCCATACTAACCTCTCAGTTAAAAACCCGTTGTGACAAATTTCGTTTTAATTGGTCTCTTCTGCTGTGTTTTGTTCAATATATGTATATACAAATAAAAGGACCAACATGCAGCTTGTACATAACACAAAATAACCACTGTGGACAGCATGATGACACAAAAACGATGCTGAAAACTTTTACATGTACACATAACTTTTTGTAACTTGTTTTTTCTCTTCAATTTTTTGCTTCTAGATCCAAAGGATAAATTCAATTTTAATGTTCGCCTGAATTTGATCTCATCGCAACCGTTTGTCCAGTGCGGAGCCTTTCTGGACCTATGCTACTCCTCACGGTCAATCAATGTTAAAATAGACCCTCGCGGCCTTCCGCCAGGTGTCCATAGTGCTGTGTAAGTATTTAAACGTTTCAATTCCTGTAAACTGTGACTAAACAAAAAAAAGAAAGGGAAATATTGTTTTTCAACTTTTAAAAATCAATTATTTCCCAATGCACCTTCCTGGCAATTGCATATCAATTCGAAGCGATTCATTGAAGTCGTATCCACAATTTGAATTTTGAATTGGGTATTGGGTAAACATCGAATAATAATCGAATTTGCGATAACCATGCGGCAGCCATTTATTGGTTGCAATCGTGTAACTTTGTTGCCGGTATCGAGTGGCATCGAGTTCGAAATCCCATGGAGTCAACAATTTCGATTGCGTGTGTAAAAGGAGAGTATAAATAATGCCATGGCACGTTGTGCACGTGCAGTCATATAATCGAATAGGAATGTTAAATTACATCTCTATAATAAGCTGTTTAGTCTTATGGAAGAGCGACTTCTTGCGGACGTCATGGGCTTTCTTGACCAGTGCTTTAAACGCTGCATTTAAGAAGGGTGGTTGCGGGATAGCGCGGTAATTGAAGTATGTAAAATGTAATACAGTTATACATGTGTGGCTGTCCTGCTATGTGCGCTGGACGGAAACCTGGCGGAATGTGTTCATATTTTGTGCGTTGCGCGTTTGCGGGATGAAATTATTACTAACTTATACAATTATGTGGGCGAGTTTTCGTTAAACTTAACGAAATCACGTTTTACTCACACTAAATGGAGTGCTTCTTGAATAATCACTTGGAAATTCACGTTTGGCTATGCACTGATCATTCTATACTTTTTGTTATGTCAAATTCGAACAGGTTATTTCAGCGATCTGTGCAGTATTGTGTGGCCTTAGGCTAGACTCAAAAATTAACGAAAATCCTATTGAATTAAGTCAAGCTCTTCAAATGGATCATCAATTTAATTACCATGATTGAAAATTTGCTTAACTAAAAACTATTCAATTGTATTATGGATCCGCCTTTAAATCACGTTTATATTGGGGCTTCGAAATGGTTTTGAAATTCCTGGTAGAGAACAAATGTATTGTTATCTAAAAAAGTCCGAGGAAAGAACGCCAATCGAACTAAACAAAAAATTTCGTTTACTTACTGCCATACTAACACCCTTTTTCTCTATCTCTCTCTCTTACAGCATCAACGCATATGACAGTAATGCCATCGAAAAAGGGTCCCTATTCGAAATTCCGGTCACCGTTGTTCAGCCCCATGTGCTGGACACTGAAGTATCCCGAGTCTTTGCGCCTCCAAATGCCATTGAATTCCAACCGAACACAATTCAACGTGATTTCGTGTTGGTTCCTAACAACGCCAGTTGGGCTGGTAAGTTTCCCCACTACCACAACTCTTACATTAAACAATCTCATTCCAACACATGCCATTTTTTTTTTGCAGTTTTAAAAATGCTATCTACCGATTCAAATCGTGACAAAGAAATGGGCAAGTTCTTCATCCATACAATGCAATTGCTCCCCATAGCCTCATGCCGCCTGATGGAGACCCAGAAAATCCTCAACGTGACCACTGAAACTGAAACAATTTTACCATTTAGTGTTCGTGTAAGTTTGTGTGGCTAAAATGCATTCGCATAATTTCCATAGAACTTACGGGTCTTGCGACCCAATGCGCAATCCTAATAATATAAGATTTTGCTTTCTCTTTATCTTTATCTTTCGTCCCGGAACAGCCAAACAATATACTAGAGCTCTGCATTGCCAAGTACTGGTCAAACTTTGGAAATACACATGTAAAATATAGTTTGGAGTTTCATGGAATCTCGGTCAGTCCAAACGCAAGTGAGTACACCGATTTGATGATTTTCTATTATACTTCACACAAGGGGAACTAACTGGAAAAGTTTTCTCCCTTCTCGACAATATTTTTACACAAACCCACCCGAAAACTATTCAAAACTATTCAAGTTTTTTTTTTTTTTCGAAATGTTGACGCCTCATGCCCACACTGGCGAAAAGTTCGGGTTCGGATTTTTCTTTTCGGTCTTGGGAGGGATCATTCGAAAACAAAACGAGGGGAGATGGGGCACCCGTTTCGGCGAGTAGAAAAAAATATTGTGAAATTTAGAGTTAAAGTTTGGTCTTGTGTTTTTACAACTTAATGAAAAGGGTGGTTAGGTACTTAATACACCACAACAATTCGCTGCGATGGCGCTCCATTGTTTTCTGCTTCTGGTTCTTGGGGAGTGCGATTCTTTTTTTTTACTGTTCAAGGAGGATGAGGCTTTTCCTCTATTTATTTTGGTAGTGGTTCTTGTTTTCCGTTGCATTAAACTACAATGACTGTGGTGTCTGAAGAAAGTTTTGCTTGAATTTCTCCTGAGGGTTATGCCCTCTTTACGCTTCTCTTGTACCGCGCTTCGTACCGCTATTACTGACTGCGTGCTCACTGCCGCGTTCATGAAAATGAACTTTTAGTGATATTAATTTAGGTTAAATATTTTAGTATTTTTGTGCGGAGAGATTTTGTATCGGGTCGTGTGTCGATGATTGTTGAAAGGATGGACTTTTCTTTTCGGTTTTACTGCGATGACGACGCTGAAAGCTATAAGAGGGAAGTGATAATGTGGTTCTAGTGTAGCTTCATGCTGCAGAGGGAAGATTGTTGGGAATAACTTTTGACATTTTTTGCCTGAGGATGACACCCAAAGTCACCCAGTGAGTGGCACAATGCTGAGTTGAGGTTCAAGTTTTTAAGATCTCGTTAAAGTTTTGCGCGCAATTCTTCTGGAAGGCTTTATTGTCCGTTAGTCCATTAATTTGTCGAAAAGTTGGCGAATACTTGAGGTAGGTACGAAAGTTCGGTGTGGCTTTTCGCAGTCGAGATGGCAAAGAGGTAAAACATTTTGTTCAGCACAGGCTATCTTTGCCACAGCAATTGCATGGGATTTTGTAGTAGTCTTAAAAGTTAATGCCCATGGTATAGACAACTCCGTAGTGGATACTGTTCTGTTGCGGGGACTTGTTTCAGTGCAATGCATTTGCGGTTTGCTTCAGTGTAAGGCATTTCTGCCTTTTGGACATTTTCAATTCAATTGCCCACCGAATAGGATGGCATTTATTTTTACTGCAACAATGGTTTTTTTTTGTGAATCGAATATTTTTGATTGACTAAAAACGAAATAGAAAACATAAAACACGTAGAAAAATGGAATTGAATACAGCGGAAGGCATTTCTGCTTCGAAAAGTACATATTTTCTTCATTGGTCTGTGAAAACTGTCGAAAATATTTTAAATTTTTTGGATTTGTTTCGAGATTTCAGCCAGGGAAAATAATAATCTTTAAATAATAAAATTCGGCACCAACTAGATTTCGACGTGAAATAAGGGGTTGTAGTTAAGTTAGGTTAGGTAAAAATGGGGTATGAGATAGTGGGGTCTCATACGGTAATAGGCACCATAAGGGCGCAACGCGATCGCTAGGAAACGTATTGCAGTAAACTACAATGGAAAAACAGCCCTAAACATACTCTCTTTTAAAAACACTCAATCTCATTAGAGAAACCGAGTTTGTGTGGTCTATCTTCTCTAGAAATTAAAAGAAGTAACTACCCAGAAGCTTCCTATTTTAAGAGTGTGTCTTGAGTTGTTCCCCGAGGTGGTTTTACTCCCTATTCTCTTTCTAGTTCCTCTCCTTACCTCGCAGAATCATCAGCTTGTTCATTGCAGTGTGCTACAAGGTCTGTTCCTTTACTTTTAAATCTTACGAATTTTTAATAATTCTTACGAATTTTTACGAATATTTCCTTAATGCCGTTTCTTAACTCGAAAAATTCGTGAAAGAGAGAGAGCCGACAATCTTACGAGTTTTTACTCAACAAATTTCTTTGCATAAGAATTGGAACAGTTGTCAGTCAACTGACTGTTGACAGATGATTTCGAATTTGTTGTTTTATTTGTTTTCATTTGCTGCATATTAAAATGGTATCAACAGGCGGCAAAATAAAATTGACTGTTATTCTCCAGATTCTTTTCGAAGGTGGCGACTAAATTCTTCCTCGCTGTAAGACACTTAATTTTGTGTCGCTTTCTCCTCTTTTCGAATGCTTGTAGTTCGATCAGTAGAAACTCTTCTACATACTCGGATTCATCAAAAGGAAGTTCGACTAATTCCGAATCACTTTTATAGATGAATCAACTAATTTTGTTAGTAAATAAGCAAATTCTTCGAGTTTATCAGACATTGTGGTACGAGAACCACGTTTTTGAATTATGTATGTCACTTTTCGTAGATACAAAAGCGTTCCCTAAATTTTTCGTAAGTGTCTCTCTCTGTGAGAGAATTTATCCCCACCACTGCCATTTCGACAGTCTTCCATTCTTACTACAAAAGTAAAGGAACAGACCAACAGTAGTCTCATTTGGTTTTGAGTGCGTTATGCCAAAAGCATTGTGCGACATTTGCTGATTATTTCGGAGGTTATAATAGGCAATAATATTGTTTACTGCATTCTTTTAAGAACATGTTGATGATTCACAAAGGCCGGTGTGGTGTTGGATTACTTAAAAGGGAATCCATGTTAAGAAGTCAAATTTTCGACCAGCTGAGACCCCTAATTAAGTCTACTTATGCGGAAATATATCAAACTAAAAGAGCACAATTGGCACAATCTGACAACTGTCAGATATGCTATTGGGGTAGTTCAGGTATCTAGTTTAGTAAGTCTAACAGCTGTCAGGTATCTCGGTTTTGATTGGCTGAAATCGGTCATATGAGCAGCTGTTTCAGTTGACATTTATAGAAGGGTAGCCGACGAATCTCGTCATTCGTGGCTGAGTACTAAGTTGACAGTTGAAAGGAAACCCGCCAATGGTGGTCTGATTCGAATATATCTCTATACCTATATGTAACCCAGTTTTTGCGTTCAGGTTACATTTCATCCAGACCAATTTAGTCGACTTAAGATTACTAGATTTTTGAATGTGCCCATTGCTCATCGCTGCAAAAAGCGCTGCCAAATCGATAAACAAATCTAAAAATAAATCACATTTTAGGTGGATTTTACAACCAAGAGCATCTTACGAATGTTTGAAGTTTTTGTTTTGTTTATCGAGAAAATTGATCCGCCATATGTTCACCTTCTATTTGGGTTGCCTGTTAGACCTTTAAGAGCTATTCAGTCAGAACACTAAAATGCTGCTATTTTCTTAATGGTCAACACGCGCGTCTACCAATTCGACTCCGGATTGACCAGACCAGATAATTGCAGCATTGGACATCCCCGGGTTGATGCCAAGCAGTGCCTCTCCGATTCATACAAGAATACAACATTGAACAACCGGTTTTATAATCGGCGAGCTCCAAGCTGGAGAAAACTGGTCATCGGCGTTTCGTTGTAAGGTCAACTTCGGTAATTCGGCCCACAAAACGTACAACTATTACTTTTGGCACGAGAATGCCCTAAACGTCTTGTTTCCGGGGGGGCTCTAGCGAATATTATTCCGTTCCTTGCTATTTGTCAAACGATTGCAAGAATAGTGATTCTTCTCCTCAGTAGTCACAGTATCACAATACTCGTCTTTGGTGCACTAAATTTCACAAATGTTGATTGTAATGCGAGTTCCCTGCGATCAACCACTCTGCATCCTCAAGTATATGGCTACAGATTGAGTTGATAGACAAACGCTTGTGCCTTCATATCCACCAAGCACACTCGTAACTCCATTTCTAAACGAAAGCATCACACTTCAAAGTCGTAACACCATGTTGGGGCTAAATTGGATCGTTACTTGCTCGCATGCATTCCTTGCTCGTTCAGTGCAGCTAACGAGAGCAGAACGAGCCCTGCCACTGCCACATCTGCTAAATCGCAGTCCAGCCCCAACTCGATTGGCATTTATATTGCTCATCTCTATTCATCTCATTTCGTCTATTCTCGGCACCTCTTCCTTGGTAACTTCTTTTTTGTCTATTGATCTGAATCACTTAACTCGTAATCGATTCATTTTATCCTGCCGCAGTGCATCAGTGCATGAATGAATGCAACGCGTTCACCTCATGACTCTCAAAGTTGAAAAGAAATAGATGGAATAAAAAAAAGAAAAAAAAATTCTATTTACATTTGAAATGCTCTGCCCTTCTCCTCGCCTGCCGAACCACACGTTGCCCCTGCACTGGCTCAGCCCGAGAGCGGCATCGAAAATCAAAAGACGCGTATTATTGGGTCACATTCCCATCGTACACACGTAGTCCAGGAAGCTCTACAGCAACGAGTGCATCACACTGATGATGCCCCGGAACAGGGTTTTGAAAGGGGAAAAAAACTGTACGAATACCACCACCAGACAGAGAAAGCCAAAGCAGGAGCAATTTAAATATTGAACGCTTCACATCCGACGAGATGCGGTGGCAGTGGAGGTGCCTCTGATTCCTGTTAGTTTCTATGAATTTTAAATTTAATTCCAATTTTATGGTGGAATCCTTCATAACATGTGTGTAACACACACAGACACAGACACAGACACAGTCGAGGCTTTCCCTTAAGTTTGCTGCGACCTGCCACATCACTAGATGTGTGTTGAAATCACATATGCATGAATTCCATGTCCACGTATTAACAAAATGTTCGGAACTTTATCGAAAATAGGAGCAACGAGGAAAAGGATATACCCTTCCGATTCCCATTCACATGTACGTTCTGTGTCAAAGAGCGTATGGAAGGGACGAAGGATCAACAGCATATGAGACAGCCAGCCATATGTGTGTGCATTTGCTTCCGATAAACTGCAAGGATTCGCCTTCCGCCTTCTGCTTTCCGCTATGAAAATTCGTACATTGGCAACAGATTTTCTTTTTCGTCCTCGAGTAGCAGTGTTAGTCGTAGACTCGTCCTTCTTGCCATATTCCTGCAAACTCACTGCATTTCTCTGTACATTACTAAGCAATATTTGTGTGTGCATAGCATATGCTGTGTGCGGTTACATGATTTTAATGCTGCTTCTGCATGTCATGGCACACATGTGTACCACTGCAAGAAGGGACATTTGCATAAGTTTTCTCACAGTTTGTGTTTGTCCTTATATCTATCCATCATCTAATTTTGCGAAAAACCGACTCCTCAGCCCATGTGTGTGCAAAGCGTGTCCTGGTGCGGAACTATCTATCTGGCAGTGAGCGACAGAGAGGGGGAGCGTAAAGTTCAATATTTTAACTTCGTGTCCTTTAACTTTTGACAGATTACAGATTCCGGCGTGTGTATGCATGCTTTCGCCCCAAGTTTTCATTTGTTTTTGCATGGACTTTTGATATTCCAGAGGGATATGTGTGCTCGTTGTCCTTTGAGCTCTGCTGATCTGTTTAACAATTTACAAAAGAAAATCAACAGTTAGTGGACAACAAAATAACACAAATGCAGGATGAGATTTAAGTCGCATGTATGACAGTTTGTCGACAAATAAATTACAAAAATTACAAGTCGCTTAAGGACGCTGCTGCAGTTGGGCTTGTCCGGTTTGTTTCGGGGCAAAAAGGAATCCCTTGCGAAGTACGAGTATACATGGCAGAATGCTGTGTCCCTGATATCACGACTTTCAATCTTCTCTGCTATAGTTGGTGGACTTGTTTGTTGAGACCTTACCTTCGTACAGTCGAGTTTGGGTGGACATTGGACATGAAACAAAATAGGGACTCGTCTCGTTGAATGGACAGTAAAAAAGTTTCCGAAAGAGGATTCCATTTCAAAATTTGTGAGGGAAATCGGCTCGGCTTTTGACGGTCTGTTTTTTAGTACTTTTTATCCACAAGGTTTTAGAAGTATGGGGGAAATATTATTTTATGGATGTTAACTCTGGATTTCCAATTGGTCTTTGACTGAGGCTTGGTTTTTACCTGAGCTTTATAGAGAAAGATGAGCTGCCTTAGGCGGAAGTGCCCCTTCGCTCTAAACAGTAACTTAAGTTTTAAAGACGCTGGTCCAGCGACATTGGATAAGTAGTTCTGCCATATTTTTCCAGAATCGGCTGTGATCCCAAGGAGGGGAATGAAATGCTTGGGATGGAGCTGTGTCTTCTGTGTAGGAAGGTAGGTGTCTTCTGTGGATACACCTAGGCTTTTGTCCAGTTCTTCATTAAGAGCGCTTATTTGCTTGCACCTTTGACGCCTTGATGTAGTTGCATTGCATTCACGGGCACTCTGTTCGTGGAGAACGGTCTAAGAAGCGCGTGCTGTCATAAACAAAGCATACAATTGCAGTGGTGAGGATAAATTCTCTATCAATGTGAGAAACGTACAAAAAAGTTCGGGAACGCTTTCGAAGTAATCCATGAAAAATTACAGATACGGAATTCAAAAAAGTGGTATTTCAGTCGTTAAAATGTCTGATAAACTAGAAGAATTTAGTAATTTATTAACAAAATTAGTTGATTCATCTATGAAAGTGATTCGGAATTAATCGAACTTCCTTTTGATGAATCCGATTACGTAGAAGAGTTTCTACTGAATATCGTCGCCACTTTCGAAAAGAATCTCGAGGAGAACATTCAATTTTATTTAATCCGAAGAAAATGAAAACATATGCACGCGTATGCCAAATAGGACAACAAATCTTAAATCATCTGTCAACAGTCAGGTGACTGACAGCTTTTCCAATTCTTACACCAAGAAATTTGTTGAGTAAAAACTCGTAAGATTGTCAGTGGAGATTGAAATATAATATATTCCTCTCTCTCTTTCAGGCATTTTTTGAGTTAAGAAACGGCATTGAGTAAATATTCGTAAAAATTCGTAAGAGTTTGTAAAAATTCGTAAAATTTAAAAGTAAAGGCACAGACCTATTGATATGGAGAGGAAACAGAGTTGGGGAATGTGTAGATCCAAGGGGGGCTGTTGCTTTCCCAGCAGAGAAATTCAATGATATATACTTACAATTTGAGTGCGTTTCTATATATTGAGCGAGCTGTCAGTAGCAGCGTAACTGATCCAATTATGTTGCCAAAAAAATCGTAACCTTATGTCGTTTTCCATTGGTTTCACTCCGGGATCCACTCATTCTGAAATCCAATGGAACAACAAAATTGCTTCTGAAAGAATCCACAAAAGTATTGGTGAAATGCCAACAAATTATCTACGGCTGCTGTCAGCTGACTTGTATAAAATACATAAATTGCACTTGTGTGAGTCCTTCTTGAGTGGATTCTGACTTCAAATCGAGAAGCGAAATTCTGTTCTCAGAATCACCAGAAGAGTATTTTTTGTGCCAATGGAACGGTTTCAGAAGTGATTTTTTCGATTTCGGACTCTCCAGGACGCTTCTTCTGCCTAATGGAAAACGACATTAGGAGTCTTGCCCTAATTACCAAAATTAGAGTTTGGACCTTTTTAAGGTGTAATAGAAGGAACTCAACGCTTAGTGGAGTAGATATCTTGAGTGCGGACGTTTTAAAACCTTCCAATAAAAAAAAACCTTGAAATGCATGTGTTTCGCGTCTTCTCATAGTTTGACATATACGCAAACAAATTTTCTGTTCACATTGGCGAAATGCAAAACTAATGTCGTTTTTCATTGGGACCAGCAGATATTTTTTCCAGATCTCAGATTTTACGCGGCTTCCATAAGCTACATGCTACGATATTGATCTGCTTTTGTAAATGGATTAGTGCGTTTTTTGACAGCAATAATAAATATCAACTGTTTAAAAAAATCACGAATATGGATATCGACTTGACAAATGTTTCCCCCTCTTGTATATATAAATGGAGTAGTTTTCGTAGTTTCAGATGAGGAGGAAGATTATATCCATGGTTATTTATGTATATTTCCTTATTTTGGTTTTCACGAAACAATGTGCATTTGTTTTCAAAACAAACTTCTTAAAATGACGTGAAACAGCTGTGCAAAGAATATTGGTATTTGTGGCAGTATGTGTAAATTTGAAAAAAAAATGTCGAGATCTGCAAAAAGTTATGCGAATAAATAAATTATTGATTTTTTGTCCCAATGAAACATGAAAGTGATTTCGATCAAAACAAAAAGATTGATTTTTTGTCCCAATGGAAAACCACATAAGACCATCCTTAACTTTGCTTAACTTCATTTTCTTCGATTGGCTTAACCAACATAAGGTACATTTCTGACAATCACCGGCGGCGTCAACGTCTGACAGCTTTTAACAACACAAGCCCAACTCTATACAGAGAATACACTCTTCTATGCATGGATTTTCCAAGAAATCAAACCTGTGGAATAGCAGAATAACCACAGTTACTGATGACATTGTCGTCATATCCTTGACTTTCAATCTGGCTTGTGAAAACAAACTTTCGAGTAAGTACATTATGTCGTCCTAGCTAGTCCTCTTCATTTCCGGACGAGCATGCCATGATTGTGCTACAAGAGAACAACTATCCGAGTATGATTAGGAATAGTGCAGAATGCGAATCTCTAAACAAAAGTTTTCCTGTAAAATTTTCCGCTACAAGAAGATCATAGTCACTGCAAGCCCGACGACTCTTACACGAGCAAAGCAACCCCAAAAATGTGTCATGTACTTTTCATGCCATCGGTTTCCGTGTTGTTGTGTACCCCGCGCGGAAGATGGTTAGAAACTGGATGTATTCCTCATCGTCGCTTGTTGTCTGTTGTTTTTGTTGGGCCTGGTCCTTCCTGCGAAGGACCAAGTTAAGTTGGGTAGTAAAATGCGACAAACCACCTGGATATAAATTACCATATACACATTAGCAAGTGCTTCTCTAGTTTTAGTTTTCTTTGGATCCCCAGCTTTGCTATAATGTATCGCATTGCCAGGGATATTGTTCTTGAACAAGGAAAAAGGAGATGATGTTGAGTTATACTGTTTGCCTTTAACATACTCCATGAAATTGAGATGCACGACAAGCGTAAACTGGTACAGTGCGGAGCGAGCAAGTGTGTTACGCTTTGTTTGTGCAAATTTGTTCGCATGTAATACATGTCTGGAGAGAAAAGAATTATGCAAGGCTTTGCCGCTCCGACATGTCCACGTTCCCTTGTTCAAACGAATATTACATTTTCGGGTCTAGTTGCAGAATCGTAAGCTGATGTGTATAAAGCCTGTAACAGATTTTTGCATCCACTTATTTTGGCTCTGCGGTATGGCGAAAGGGAATGTGTTCCAACTTGAAACTGTATTTTGATTTAGCTAATTTAGAAATCCTTTGGTCAATCGGAAGTAATGTTGTGCCTTGTACAGGCAAACTAGCTGAGTTGGCAAAGTGAACATAGTCAGCAAGCTGTTGGCAGAACATACAAACGAGTTCGGTTAGTAAACTGAGTGCGATACGTTTTGCTAGACTCCGTGTTTAGTTTTGAGTTGCATGGTGATGATTGTATTCAGGGAGGAAATGAAGTTGATTTGCGAATTGTAATTTGATCAACACACTTTCTTTTTGCATTCATTTTAATTCGCAGTAATTAGTTGCTCGTCTGCACTTTCAATGTTTTTCCTTTTGCTATACAGTGGGGTCATTTGCTAATCACCTTCACAATAATTTGTAACTAGATAAATCTCTCAGTAACACAATTAATCGAGAGCGTATCCTTTTTGCGGGGTACATCTTATTCAAATAAAGCAAAGTTGTTTGCCATGCCACAGTATACTGTACTGGAAAAAAATGTCATATTGACCGAAAAATGATTCAAATTCACATCAGAAAATAATAAACGAAATTCTTTATTTAGAGATGGAGCTTATTTCTGTGCCTAAAAGTTAAAACATCTTAAGTCGACTTAAGTTATTTTAGCTGTTTAACGTTATTTGAATTGTGTTCTCCTTACTCTATTTCTTAAGCCAAAGCATTTGAAAAAATGTCAAATAATGAGGAAGTTATAACTGTTTTAAAATGGATTAAGTCATCAACAGCAGTGCCTTGCATAAGTTTAAAATTGATCTCCTGAAAAGTGGACAAAATTGACATAAGATGTTTTGCCTTTTAGGCACAGATTTGTCACTGACTATTGCTGAATGTCTATTCTGATGTCTTTTCTGATTCTTCCCTTCCCTACTTCTGATGACTTGTATTTAACCCGACGAGCAGCACTAACCTGGTGCACTCCATCTTCCCCCGGCAAGACTATCATTCGTTCTATTAATTTAACGGCAAACCATTTTCATTACAGATGTGATGCACGCGGCCATGGGCATACACCGTTTCAGCGTGAGTGCTCTTTCTTACGAGGAATTCCAACCAATTGTTCAGTTGAAATCCGCCGCTGTTGTTCTCAAGCCGAACGAGTCCAAAATAACTGCCCTAAGTGCAACACGTGATGTGATCCCTGCAGGCAGGCAAATCTATCAGAACGTCCTCACTTATACACTAAATGTTGCCAAGGCGAGCGAAGTTTCTCTATACGCACCTCTTTTCGTTGGATTGTTGTACGAATCCGAATTCGAGTCACAATTGTGGATGCTGTTCGATACAAATAAGATGTTGATTGCTACCGGCGACGCCCACTCTGAAACGTTCTACACTAAACTGGAAAAAGGCGACTATACCGTACGACTTCAGGTGCGCCACGAGAAGAAGGACGCCCTGGAGAAAATCTCCGAGGCGACTATGATTGCCGGATTCAAATTGTCAAGCACCCTTAATATTGACATGTATGACCACTACAATCAATGCATTACCGGTGGTCGCAAGTTCACCAGCTGTTTGATAAAAACACAGCCCAAGGTCATGTATGCGGCTCCGATAAACAATGAGAAACTCACAAAGGCTGCTCTGCCTGCCGGAGCCGCCTGGCTAAGTGGTTTCATGTACCTAGTCAAAGAGGAGTCCAGTCGCAAAATACAAAATTTGGAGTATCAGTATATCCTGAGTGATAACAGTGCGACATCTAACGGTGCATCTGCATCTGGGAAAAAGACCAACGGCTCATCAATAGCTAATGGGAATGGCAATGGCGGAGGAAGTGGTCCTTCTTCCAAGAACAACAGTGCCAGCCCTAGCCCTAATAAAGCAGCAAAATCGGGAAAAGATGAGTACGCCGAGGCTTTGCGTGACTTCCAGTGTTCGATGATTGCTAAGATAGGTAAGTTGAATAAGAACGCAGCATCAGGTTCTGTTTCTAACATTAAATTTCGCCCTCAGATTTGGACAAAGCCGAAGAGCTTTGCAATGTGGTTATTGCAGCCAACCCAAAGCACCTGAACGCGATTTCAATGTATATTCAGAATATCGAAAACACTAATCTGAAGCCCGCATTGCCGTTCACATTCGCCAAGCAGATTAAAGGGGGTGATGTTGAGGCAAAGCCAGATGTTGCCAGCACTACCACGGCCCTAGAAACCATAGTGGAGAAGACCAACATCATTATCAAGGAGACTGACAAGGATGTATTGCTCTCCTATTATGGTATCAAGAACGATACACGTCCCGACGCTGCCAAGATTAAAACGTGAGTATAGGGTAGTTGCAGCCGATGCCACCACAAAGTTGCTAAATCCCATTTAAGAGTGCACATTCTACATTCACAAAAGCGCTACCTCCTCTTCCTATCGAGCCCCAGTAGAGAGTTTATTTCTGTCGCCTCGCCTTGCTTCCTCGATTGAAATATCATTCGGATTGGACTGGAAGCTGTATATGTGTGTGTGTAACCGAGTAGGGGAGAAACGCGAATAACAAGCAACAACAAAAAAATAGGGAATTTCAAATCCCCGCTTTGTTAGCGCGCAATTTATTGTGTGCAGGCAGGGCTTTGTGTGAAAGTTTTTGCGTCGCTTTGATGAAGGTGAATGGAAAAACGCAAAAAGTTTCACTTTGTGTTCGCATTCGCAGCGCGTATCATTCCAGTCAAACAAAAAGACGGCGCGAATGAGGTAGATTTGAAACATTTTTGCCAACACAAACAGTGAGCGGCCTGAATAAAAAAAACGGGCTCGCATACAAAACTGCTTAATGCAGATTAGTCCTTTGTGGCACGTAATTTTCGCCACACTTAACTTTTGCCGCAGAGGTACTTCGCGCGGGGGCGTTGTTGAATGTGTTTGCAAATTGATAGTGAAAGGACTAGATAATGAATTTTATTGTTTTGTCTATAAATTAGGTAAACATGGGCTCGAATAAAGCTGTCAAAGTGGTGAGCACAAAAGTGTTTGCGGATTAAATCTTATGTTTAATGTAATGAGATTGGTAATTGTAAACGACAATGGTAACAGCAAATATTTAGCTATGAGAGACTATCAATTATAATACGTGAGCACCTCTTTGATGAGAAGAATCAGAGGGCAGAATTCCAGGTAAAATGGATATCATCCCAAAGTGAAATGTAATGGCTCGACTTTCTTTCAAACCGAACCGATATGTCTCGTTTGTTTTTCATCGAAAAATGGGAACAATTTGTATGCAAAAGGATTGAAAAATAGAAACTAACTCGAATCATGCTGACAAAGAATAGTTTTTCCTGGAACGTTTCTGCAGAGAATGCGTTCATTAGAGAATCCAATTTTAATTCGTTCGTTTTTCGGTTATTGAAAAATTTCCTTTGCCATCCAATGCTTTTTTTTTCTGTAAGCCGTCTTATTGCAATCCATCCATGACGTTCTCGATTAGCTCAAAATCCCTGGCAACTCGCTTCGTTTGCCAGCAAACTATAATTATCTTGATTCCTTATGATTTCAGAAAAAATGTCGATAATCCTGCACGCAATTATCTCGAAACTTTCTAAAAGTTTTATCTTTCCGAACACAGTAAATGTCATTAAGGGATCTGCTACGCGAAGGCGAACGGTAGGAGGTGCAGACACGAATTCCGTGGTACAATGAACCTGAATCACCCCTTAACACTTCCAACTTGTGGAACGGTTGAGAATTATGTCTATTAAATGAGTTCGACTCAATTGTAGATTATCATCTACCGCAGAATCGATAAAGAACTAAATATATAGCAACAACTACCGCACAACTGAATTACTTTGGAGATACTATTGCGACAGTTTCATAAACTTCATTTCAAAATATAATCTCGTTGCAGAAAAATGGAAAAGCAGAAGACAACTTTGTTGGAGGCACTATCTAAGAAGGGTATCGCGCTTGCCAGATTAAATGTTATCGAAAATGGTTCGCAAAAGGCAACTCGTTTAGAGGAAATCGATGGAATATTCACGGAAATTGGAAAATTTACCGATGCCACAGATACTAAGGTAGGTTTGTTGACTTCGCAGACATAAATTGTTATTTATTGAATTTTTTGCTTCCCGTACGTAATAGATAAGCAACTTTGTTCTTTGGCACGCATACTTGCACTCTCATCATGGACGTATGTTAAAAATTCTGCAAAAGCTCTACGACGATAAACGGAACAGAGACGTATATGATGAAATGATTTTAGTAGCAGCCGATGCCAAGTGGAATCACATTGCTGAGGCTATTGACCATTTCAGTGTGTGGGCCAATCCGATGGGTTATCGTTTGTTTTAGAGAATTTTTGTCTATTCCCACTATGGAAAAAGTTAACTTTCTTCAGCTTATTTGTTTGTCAATTTCGTAGCATTATCTTCATATTGTAATGTATTTTTGTTTCCTTTGTTTCTTAATGTTTACTTCCCTTTCGTACGTATTGATTAAGTAATAAACTGTGTGGTAATCTTTAAACTGTCTCTAGAGAGACTGTCATATTTCCAAATATACAGGCCTATTCCACTGTTCGATTGAGCCACAACTGGCTTATCGGCTTCAAGAAATAACACTCAATAATAATAGTATATAATTAAGTGGGTTAATGGTAACAGCGAACTGTCTAACATTGCAAGAATAAAAATTCAAATAGCTCAAGCTATACTCGGAAAAAGTTCGAGCATTCATTACCGAAATTTGAGGAGCTTATTAAATGGTTCACTGACAAAACAACATGTAAACGCAAACAGAATATTATTGGCAACGAGTTATCTATTCGACTTCACTCGAATAGTGGAATAGTTCTGATCTGATATTAAAATTTGTCTAGTAAATGTAACAAATATAAATATTTCGAGAGAAGTGAAAATATAATGAGTAATGAATGTTGAAATCAAATTGTTTTTTTTTTTTTTACTTTCCCCCAAATGTGATGACGACACTTTGGAGCGGTGCTTGTAAAAGATAATAAGATAAGGTTTGTATGTCGCGCAATGAAAACTCCCGAAGCATTCTTTTTAAAGTCACGAGAATATCTTTCTAAGGTTTTTTCTAATTATTCTTTCAAAACTTAAGGAACAAGTTAACTTTATATCGGTAGACTAGTCAATATCCCCAATAATATTCGTAACAGAGATACACAAGATAAGAATATAAAGCGAATGCCTAAAATTTTAAAGCCAAATTCGTGAAAAATGCGCTTGCACTTGTTTTTACCGAAGAACGTTGGATGCGGATAAACATGGTAACTCTTTCTACCACCTATCACGATGTGATTCCTAGGCACAATTCTGAGAGTGAAGTGGGTTGTGTTTCTGCCATCACGAAAATCACACTCTTCATTCCTAACCTTGAATCGACTACAGCTCTAAAATGTGTTCCCAATAATTTGGGCAAGACCTTTTTAAGGTGACTGTAATTGGAACAGTCCCCTCTATCCGCTTCCAATGAGTGGGCGGATGAACTGGCGAGAGAGAGGCTTGTAATGGATCTTGATCAAGCACTTCAGTCGATCAAGCCACCACTTTGCGGTCTCAGAGAACAAGTGGAGAACAACAATTCTAATGAACTCACTACCTGTGAAATATCACAGAAGCTTTGGCCAGAATATACCAGGAGCCGGTCCAACAAACTTCTTCAGTTTGACAGGTCATCGCTATCTAAGTTAGTAGGGGCTCTAACTGATCATAACTTCCTATCAAAACCACGCAATGAAACTTAATCTCAAAGATCTCAAAGATGACGATAAAATGGACGAGGAGGTCAACGAGGATACACCTCACTTCCCTTATCATTTCCCGTGTCTCTGTCACTTGAAGAATAGAACACTTGGAAGCTATTACTTCCATGACTTACAAGAACTTTCTGATGTTTCACTGTTTGGTCTTTATAGGTTTTTGGGGACATCGGGATGGCTAGACAGCGTCTATTAACCACAAAAAAGAGGGGATGAAGAACACCGATGCAATACCAACGGTCGACCCCAACAAGGGCATCGCAATGAGTCCACGAGAACCTAAGTGGGGTAGAGCAGGGTTCTCCCTGCGCTACCTACCCGTTGGCCTAAACTATGTATGGAAAAAATCTGAGAGCATTATTATTCACTCTTCATTGGACACATTCAAGAATCTAGTTATCTTAAGTCGACTAGATTAGTCTGGATGAGATGTAACCTGAACGCAAAAACTAGATTGGTCGGGAGCGTCACTTTTTCTACGTCAGCCATATATGCGAACTGTCAACTTAGTACTCAGTCACGAATTTCTTGACTAGATTCGTCGGCTACACCTCGATAAACGTCAACTGAAACAACTATATGACCGATTTCAGCCAATCAAATCCGAGATACATTTAGTCAGACAGCTGTCAGACTTACTAAACTAGATACTTGAACACCTAAGAAGGTTTGAAAAAAGTAACCCAATTTTACTTGATTATAAATATTTAAATTATTTGAATATGTCATCGAGCTATCTGTTTTTTTTTATATCTACATACTTATGCATGTGTTGAAACAAAAGAAAGCGTTTCATACGTGCACGCTTCAAATATTTAAATTTCAGTTGAGCCTCATAATTTAATTGACTAACTTAATGACTACTGTGAAATGAATGCATATAAATTATGCTTGGTTATAGTAGATACCATTTTAACCCCATTGGTCTGGTTGGTGACAATATAAATTTCCTGGGTATCAACAATTTCAAAAGTCATTGTTATAATGTTGTCACGGGGCACACCAATGCAATTAATTTCGCATCTAAACCTGAAAACATTTAATTGGCCAATTTATTCGGGCAATTTGTTTCGACCACCCCCGTCACAAATAAAACAGTGCAACAATTAAGGATTAATGGAATCAAACATTCCCGCAAAACAAAAGGCCTCCATCATGCAAATTAGTTTGATTGTTTACATTATATTTCTGCGAGTAGGTACGTGCGAGCATTCAAAAGTTGATATGTTAAACGAAATGGAAGAACTAAACACTGGGATTGGTTTGGGTTAACTCCATTCAGCTGGAATTGGATGGAATTATTATTCAAAAATTAAATGTCCTCGATTCAAACAACAAGCTAATTAACAACAATAGTCGCGGAACGGAAATCTGCAAACAGAATTGGATCAACGGAAGTAATAGAATTGATTTCAGTAAACTAATTAAATATAGTTTCAGTTAAAATATAAAATAGTAAGTTTCAAAATGATTTCTTTTGGTGTACGAGTAGGTCTAGCTATAGTTATCAATTATATAGTCCCTGATATTTTATGCGGGTGCAACTGCCAGCGGTGCCCACCAATAAATATTCATCCCCCAAAACTAGCTACAGTGTTGCGAAATCTATTTACCATAAAGCTTTTAAGGTATACAAACATTGTGAAAACTTGTGAAAACTTGGCATGGAGTAGGTAAATGATACTCTGTGATTTTGGAGGCTTGTTAGATCGTTTTCACACTGGAGATTCAACCTGCAACAGAAGAAGTGCCTACTCAATAATGCAAAATTTCACTTGTTCACATCTCATGGATCGGATACTTGAAATCATTCTCTAAACAGAATTCATAAAGGATATTTAACTGTAGACAGTATTTTTACATTTACGAACATCGCGAGTCTATACTTCTACCTTCAATTAACGCAAGCTGCAAAATATATTTTTTACTAGCTGGGCCCGGCGTAATTCAATTTTGCCCGCAAACATCAACTGTCGGATGTTGACACCCCCAACGGCACCTATCGTAAAATGCAAAAAATATGAATAAATCGGTTTTCCAGAATCGTCTTTATTTTTGCCTAAACCTGAAATATAGCTTCACGAACAAAAAAAAAAGAATCATGAAAATTGGCTCAGCGGTTATCGAGTTAAACGTCATCGAGGTAGGTTTGGAAGATTTGCTGATTTCAAAGCAGCTTTTAATATAGTTGACTGAAACTGGGTAAATTAGGACTCTCTCAATATCAGCAAAATAAAACTGCCTTAGTGAGTTAAAGCAATAAGTCCAAATAGTTTAATTCACGATTGGCAGTAAAGCAAGGTTGCCTTCTTAGTCCGAATTTGTTTTCCATGAATCAACTCATATTGCCAGGATCAACAATGGTCGATAAATTACAGCTAATGCTCTGATTTATGCTGACTACGTTGCCATTCTGTCGGATTCCACTTCGAATCCAACGGGCAACACCAAGAAGATTTGAGATAATTGGTTATCCGAAAAGCGACCGGCTGGTAGGTAGGAAAAGACAAATGTACCTGTCAAAGGACTTCAAAATGTAACGTGAAGGGAGTGCAAACATATTATGGCTTTTGCAATACTTAAAATGCTAAAATGTATTACAAAGACAACAAAAACAAAGCCATAAAAACCATATGGACGTCACTTGGAAATAATAATATCACCTGCAAAAGAAGTAGCGCCTTATAGGAAGCAAAACTTTTTTGGGGCAAATCCACTACCTGTTGTGTGTAAGCCTACTCAAGCTAGGGATATTTGTCAGTATGAGGATGCGGAAAAAATAAATGAAATGTAGCACCTCCAAACCGGCGTACCTTTCTTGTGGTTGGAAATGGAAAGTTTTCCATTTAGTAGCAAGTCACCTGATACGCTCAAAAATGCAACTCTTCAACGACTGCTCCAGGCTTGGTACGAAAGACAATTTTCCGAACATTGTAATTGGAGAAGCTTCTTGCAAAAGCTGTTAAAGTCCATTAAAAACAAACTTAAAGACGTTATTTAAATTCAGCTTAGCTTCTTTCGACGTAAAGCCTCTTTTGGAACATAAATACATCATGCATTTCAGCCTTTGCAATCAGCGTCAACAATTATTGAGCAAAAAGTTTTAGAAATTGCCCCCATGTCTTGATGAAGTCTGTCACATGGTTTATTAGGATAACTCCAATTCATGAAGGAGGTCAATAAGAATGTGGCAAACACTCCGCGAGAGTTTTACATTTTCCTTGCTACGAAAGGGAGTTTGCACTTATCTAGTTTGAATATATATCCTGTAAATATCCATATTTAAAGAGCTTCTCAAACGTGCACGCATTTTTAAAGGCTCTAGCTGTTATGCCCACAACTAGAAGGGCAGTTAAGTAGTCATTTAAAAAATGCATTCGCAGATACGAAATTTGAAAGTATGCTCTATCAATTTAAAATAGGAAACCCAATTTCCAAAAGTGTGCAAAAATGGTCAGCTATATAAAGATGGAAAGAGAGCGAACATTCTTCCAACCATCCTTCACCAAATGACTCGAGTCCTTCGCCTCATAACCGTATTTCTTCATCCTCAGCATGGACCAATCTTATTTCCTGCATGGCAGCATACCCACCAAACCCGGACTTGCACCATATTCATCTCGTGGTGGTCCTTCCTGCAACAAGTGCATGATTCTAATATAATTACGTAATTTTGAATTCAGAGTGAAAACTTTGGAATAAATTTCCTTGCACGTCCAAGCAACAGCAGGGGAGCAGCGTATTTTCGCAGGATATAGAGCAACAGCCACATGTCTGGCACACAAAAACCGTTCCCCAATATATAGCTACCCGTCCGTACCCATACCCGATTTATGCAGGCTTCAATACGCTGCAAGTCAGGGGGATAAACAGCTCCAGCTTTCGAAGGCAAAACCATACAAATTTATACGCGTACGTGTTAAAGTTAGACCGGCTTCGACGGGCCATCGAACACCGAAGGTGAGGAGAGCTATAGTATCTGGGGTAAACCTTGCCGAGGCATTACATATTCATAAAATGAAAAATTATGTTGCAACTTGGACGGATGATAACAGCACGAACACAAATCAATGTGCACGTTGGCAAAGAAGATATCCAGCCCTATTCATCTCCATGTGTGGCGAATGATAATGTAAATCACAAATTAGAAAGGATAACAAAATGGATGGCGATGCGCTGGGACATGTTATGGCACAGCGTGATCTAGCTTGTGGTTGCCACCATGCTTCTCGTACGGCATCGCATGTATGGTTGAATGGTCCTGAAAGGAGAAGTATGTAGAACATGTGTAGTGTGGTTCATGAATTCGAAATCAGTGGGTGTGACCATTCAGCACTAGCTCTCCGATTTGATAGATGGAAATCAATTTACCACCGAGTAACGAACTGCAGTGTTGTAAATATGTGGACTTTGTCGCTAATTGTGAGTGCAAAATGAGACTTGTTTTTTTCCTATCAGGCTGTTCTGATCCGAAGCAGACAATGAAAAGAGATAGTTGTGGGGACATTAGTTGTTTTCAAGATAAAATAGAAAATACTAGGAGAGAGTTTCAATCTTTAAATTGTAAGGATTTGACGGAAAGGAAGGGGAAGTTTTCAAAAGGTAGAAGCGCAGGTGAGCCGTGTACGTTTTCATTGTTACCAAATGCATACAAACTTGTTGAGATCTCACTGAGTGACTGCACAAAATAAAAGAACGCCATACAGAGCCCACATGGAAAAATGCCACAAACTCGTAGAGTGGCAATCGCTACAAAAACGAGTCTCAAGTCCTTAAAGTAGGGAACTAAATGAGCGCAGTTATTGCACATTTCAATGAAAAACTTAGAGCTCGCTACGTAGGTATGACAAATTGGTACAAGGAAATTAATTTTAATATATCTACGTGGCAATTAAAACCATCCTGTTTAGGAAGTAAGTCCACTTTACAAAAGTGTATACTTAGTTCCCACTTGGATAGGGATTAACTAGTTATAACTTTGCTGTGAGCATTAAACAAACGTCTTAAAAATACAAGTGTGAATCAATTCCACTCTCGGTTTTGTAGTGAAAAAAAACTAAAGTCTCAAAATCTTTGTCTAATAATCAACAAAACAACCTGATTCCATTTCGATTGCGGGAATTGAGTTTTTTGATATTGATAAATATATATGCTTTCTCATTATTAAAAACTTAAATCTAAATATTCACAATATTTGTCTAATAAATATAATTCGCTTCTAGTTCTAATTATCAAAAAAATATTTCGTTGGCAAAATATACTAAGGAAATATATAACATATGTCTATTTATTGATTATTATTATTAATATTATTAAGGCTTTATTGACAGATTAATGAAATTAAACTGCTAATAGGTATAAGCACTAGCTACCAGGGCTTTCGGCTAAGTCTATTTATTGAAAAATACAATGTTTATCTATACATGTTTACAACACAAATGTTTTTTTTTTGTATTGTGCGGAACTACCAATTTAAATTCCCAAATGGAGTTAATTTCCGTGGATTTACGGAATATGGGATGTAGCAATCCGTTTAGCTGCGTTGTAGTTATTCAAATAAAAATATGATTGACAGCTCTTATTAATTTTTTGTTAAAAAAATGATTTTTTTTTTCCCTGTCAGTGTTATGTCGGTTAGAATCCGTGTGGCATGCAAAAACATACAAAACAAAAAGAAAATATAAATCGATTACATTGCAATCGCATAAAGTCGCATCGTTCTCATTAACGATGACAGAAAAAGAAAAAATTATCAAAAACGAGTAACGAGCAGTTCCTCTCTTGGTTCGAAACAGTTCAGACAATGGGCACATTCAAGAATCTAGTTATTTTAAGTCGACTAACTTCGTGTGGGTAAGATGTAACCTAAACGGAAGAACTGGATTGGTCTAGAACGTCACTTTTACTACGTCAGCGACATTATGCGAACTGTCAACTTAGTACTCAGTCACAAATTTCGTTACTGATGTCGTTTTCCATTGGTTTCACTCGGGGACTAGATATTTGAACGCCCCCAATTTCAACCGGCAGGCACTGACAAATATGTCAAAAGTCAAATGCACTAAGTTGACAAGAAACAAATTAAGAAAGACGTATTTAAAATCAATTGCACACAAAAACAAAATCTGTGAAAATATTTTACACTTTTCAATATCCCGAACACCGATTGTGCTTGTACATTTTTCTTTAATAACTAATGGAAGCTTTTTAACAACCATTCATTTTCAATAAATATATTCAGCAAAATTCACACTTATTCTTAAATAAAAGTTCCTATCCGCTAGTCACGAACAATTTTGAATTTAACGGATAAAATTCTATGAACGCTGCCAGCAGCTTTGCACACAGCGGAAATGGCAAATAAATATAAGCTGCGCCTGTGTTGGTGATAATACGCGATAAAGAATGCTTTCTTATAATATGCGATATAAATTCATCGGAAATAAATTTATTCATGAAAAATCTAAACTTCTTTACCACACAATTAAAGTCTTATTACGACGAAGAACAGTCTATTTGCGTTTGCCTATATCCCTCACTGTGTCACGCCAAACTACTCTCTTCCAGTGTATATAGATAATTAATTACTCCCATATAAGTGCCCATAAAAACAGGTGCGCTTTTTGCTTTTATCGTCTAACCCCATACCAACTACCGCAATAAAAACCCACCTGGTGCGAGTATCCTGATTAATATTGTTCTATTCAAATTTATTTTCTAGTTTAATATCGCCGCAAAGATCTACCAGGAAAATATGAGCAGAGAGCACATCGCCAAAGGTGGACCGACTACCATCATAAGGCATGTGCATCAGTTGACCTGAATTGCACCTATAGTCACGTCTTGATCGTAAAATCACTTCGTGGCGTAGCTGCCACTAATTTCTTGAGGGTTTACTGCATAGCATAAAAGCCCCCCCCCCTCCAAAACGGACCTTTTGTGTGTGCGACGAGGATGCTGATTTCTTTTACAATCTGTTTGGATAGATAACTCCTTATGGTGGGACATCATAAAACCATAAAAACCAATAATAAATTCATATTATCTCCTCATTAAGGGGGATTCTTTGCTGGTGGGTGTGAGTTCTTGCTGTGCTGATATTTCACCCATAAATAATAATAAAAACGAATTCCTGAACATCTTTGCATGGAGAGCCTATTCGTCTTTGGTGTCGTATCCTTTTCCGGTTCGAAAGTTTCGCTTCGCTTTAAATACGCCTTATAGTTTTATGATGGGCTTGTACTGGCACAGGCAGTGGTAGGCTCACTGAATCGGAAAAACGTGCCAACGCTTCGGTATTGTAGCGGTAAAAAAACAACAAAACTATAACATGCATTCATATTCCGCGAGAGACTGATAAGACACGAAACCTTGGAGTTTGGACAAAAGTTCCTTAGATAGAACGCGAATAAATTATTTACGAGCAGCGTAAGTTTTTCCAGTAACGTGCTAAGGCCGACTCCTTATCGGATAAATTCACGTAGCGCCTGTGAAGGAGGCGAACAACCATGCAAAATGTGCAACGCTCAAGGATGAATGCGATTCGTACGGAGGAATGCGACATCATTTCTTTGACCAACTGAGTGTAGGTATGCAGTTACGCTGTATGCGCAAAATGGTTGGCCTATATTCCTATTTACAGTTTTGTCTGACTTGAGAGGAGCGTGCTCGAGTTGTTTCATTATTGGTTAACTCAAAAGGGAATTCCCGTTTTACCTGTATGTATATATTTCCTATACCTGTATTAGTAATAACAATAATATATTAGACATGCCACTATCGTGAAAATAATTCATATAGTTTTAGGCGACTAACAGAAGGAGAATATTTTATTTCTAAGAGAAACTTTCCCACTGGGTATTTGCCAGGATATCTAGATACTTATGGCGTTTTCGATTGAAGAAAATAATTGCCCTTTCTATAAAAAGAGCAAATCTCTTGATGTATTCTATGTTTCCAATCCAAGCCCAGCATTTTCCAATCAACTCTTGTAGGTCTCTCTATATACTAGTACTGGTCTACAAGAGATAGGCTATTGCACAGTGTCCATTTGTATGCAATAAATGCTATACCTTATCACGAGACAGTTGGTGGTAAATTCAAAGTCGTTACAAAATGGAGGCTATAAATGCTATGTATGCGTGTTCGGCCTGTATAATAGTCGAACGAGCATGTGAAATTAGTTGGCAGAGAAGACGTTGGCCTCTAATCATGCGGAGTTAAATTTGTTTTATTCATTTTATAAATAATTACTGTCAATAATAAAAAAATAGCAACAAATTGTGTCCTATATATTAAAATGTCTGATGAAAAAATTGTTTCTTTAAAACAAACGCTCTCAAATAAACTGCATTGGAAGCAATAATAAATTCTCCACAGATGGCACTACGTGAAAGTATAAAGAACTTTGCAGTTAGTTGCGAACTATCTTCATCGACATTTTTGTCAAAATTATTTTTCTCTTCTTTAACAAACCCTCCTCAAACTTGGTTCCTTTATTTTATATCAAGCACAAATTTGACCGATCGCTCATTCTCAAAATTTGTTTCCAAAAATTTACTAAAAATCTATACCACACCTCCGAAATCTTGAATATTGGAAAAATAAGGCTTCTCAAAAAATATAATAAGGAAATCGAAATCAGAACGAGATCTGAAATTGCTACTGCTACTGCTTTTCTGAATGGATTTTATTTTTTGTTTAAGTTTACCTGGCTAAAAAAAACCCTTAGGCTAAATAAAAGTTAAAACCTAACAATCATAGGCTAAACACTAAGACTTGTAACTTTGAATTAAAGCTGGGGATAGTGGTGAGAGACGCCGTTGAAATGAAAAATTTAATTATTTGTGTTTACCTTGCGAAGCATACGCAAAATGCGTTTCTTGGGGCAATAGAAGGTGCGTGCGCTAGATAAATATAATAAAAGAGTCGAGGGCTAGCTTTAAAGGCTGTTGTACATAACCGCAATCGATAGAGCCTATAGGGCCCTCAAGGCTATTCGGCTAATGTATTTGATGCGATCTGGAGACAGGCTTAAGAAACCATTCCTAGAAAGACCGCGAATTGAAGAAAACGTCTCTGCTCCGAATCTGTATTCATGAACTATCTGAAAAGGTAACTTAGCTTCCCTGGCGTATACTTAAGGAGGGCGCGAACAGCGCACATAAGTTATGTAGAGAGATTTGGTCACGTAGGGGCTGCTGAATTCCTTGGACCACCGCACCGTTTAATGAAGCCAAGGGATTAGTTGACTTTGTATAATTTCATCAATATGCCACAAAGAGATTGAACAATATAGAAATTCCAATCCAACCTTAAAATAAAGTGCTTGAACTTTTGAATCTTTGTAAATTTGAAAACGCCTCGAAAAACGCCTCAAAAAACGCCTCAAAAAACGCCTGAAAAAACGCTTCGAAAAACGCCTGAAAAAACGCCTCGAAAAACGACTCAAAAAACGCATAAAAAAACGCCTCGAAAAACGCATGAAAAAACGCATCGAAAAACGCCTGAAAAAACGCATCGAAAAAACGCATCGAAAGACGACTCAAAAAACGCCTGAAAAAACGCATCGAAAAACGCCTCAAAAAACGCCTGAAAAAAAGCTTCGAAAAACGCCTGAAAAAATGCTTTGAAAAACGCCTCAAAAAACGCCTGAAAAAACGCCTCGAAAAACGCATGAAAAAACGCCTCGAAAAACGCATCGAAAAAACGCATCGAAAAACGACTCAAAAAACGCCTCAAAAAACGCCTGAAAAAACGCTTCGAAAAAACGCATGAAAAAAACGCCTGAAAAAACGCTTGAAAAAACGCATCGAAAAACGCATGAAAAAATCGCATGAAAAAAACGCTTCGAAAAACGTCTGAAAAAAACACTTTGAAAAACGCCTCGAAAAACGACTCAAAAAACGCCTGAAAAAACGCCTCGAAAAACGCATGAAAAAAACGCCTGAAAAAACGCATCGAAAAACGCCTGAAAAAACGCATGGAAAAAACGCTTCGAAAAACGCCTGAAAAATTTCATTCAGTTTGCGCCAACCTGTATATATATACAGTGGAATCCGTTTAATACGACTTCGTTTATAACGACCAACCGCTTTTGGCGACGTAGACACAACAACTTGTTAGGTATGCATACTAATTGCTATGAACGAACACCCGTTTAGAGCGACTCTGGTTTGAGCGACTAACCGCTTTGAACGACGTAATTTACCGAAAAATCGTTCAGTTACAGCGACTATTGGCCGTCGTTGTATGCCACTCTTTTTACCCGACTGGACACAGGGAGGGTTATGTGTTTCGCGCGTAACCTGTGTACGTTCCTACGGGACTCCCTGTAGCCTAAACGGCTTGACCGATTTTGAAGAGTGAGGTCTCATAATATTCGCATTCTTCCCCGGAGAGTCATAGGCTAAAAAATAAAAAATAAGAAAAATTAATTAAAAAAATAAAAAAATTTAAGTACCTATAACTAACGATATTATTTGGAAGTTCTTCTGATATTATAATTGGTTTTCGTAAGGCTAGTTTAAGCATTTTCAATCCATGAGACATGATTATTCTTTACAAAAAAATTGAAAGAAAGTAGAGACTTTAAAAAAATAGAGACACATCGTACTACGTAAATAGGTATCTAAAAGCAATGAGCTTCATGAATTTATTATTTATATATTAAAAAGAAACAAATACAAGAATCGAAGTAAAAAATCCACTATTGGTGATAGCTTTTAAATTTTCTTTATATTAAGTCGTTTCCGGTTCCTCTAGTCTAGCCTGGCACTATCTGAGTTGGTGATAAATAATGTGAACAGTAACGAAATACATTTTCTTCTCATCTCCCATTGTTTATCGCCAAATTTGTTAATGTGACAGGTAGTTACAGAGTTAAAACAGAGGACAGGAGCCATTAAAAAAATCAGAACAAATCAAAAATGTCTATATTAGAGAAAATAAGAAAAACTCGTAAATCCATATTTAATATACATTGCTTAAGAAAGAAAACCAGTTATATCCACATGCTAATGAAGAACCTCTTTTCCTCTAAGAATGTTATCTTCACTTTGATACATTTAAAAGATTTCAAATAATTTCACTAACCTTCGTCGACTTAAACACAACAATGTCAATTAGATCAATTTTTTACCGATAAATAAGGCTTTTTAATTTGACAGTTCGTTCACAAACCGCTTTTTCTACTAATGCTGTGGATTTACGTGGTTTTCCCGTTTTATAATAGCATACTTGGATTTAAGATGTTTTCTTTTTTGTCTTTCTTTGCCATTTAATACAACAGTAAAATGCACTTTTTCGAATCCAAACATACATTTCAATGCCTACTTGATATATTTCCCAAAATCTAATTTATGGCAAAAAGTGGATTTACGAGGTTTGCATCTTTAGCCGACGATATGTGTAGCCTTCGACACTTTTCTGCGTTTTCTATTCACTGGTTAATCTTTAAATTAAATCTAAATCGCCCCTATTGATTTTGAACATTTGCACATAAACATAAATAATAAACAAAAAAGGATCCACCCGATGCAATGCGTTTCTTTGCAATTGAAAATTTTCACGAAAACGAAAACAAACTCCACTAGCTGTCAAACCTTTTTTTAATCTGGCAAAAGTTGAGTTCGTGCAGAATTTGTTGTCGTAGCTGTCATTCGACATTGGAGCGAATTAGCATTTTAGCAAACAACTATTGATTTGGGCCGCACACACAAATGCAATCAGAAATCTGCTTTTACAAAACAGTGTTCCATTTTGTATGCCATCGGGTAAATTGTTCGTTTATAATTCAGTAGGTATACGGCGTTTATGTGGGCTATTGCATTTTAATTTATTTAGATCTCAATCTAATTTCCACATCATAAAAACATTTCAAAATGCATTAACTACAAAACACATTTGCATGTGAAATCAAATGTAGGTATCCACAACTAAGTTTCACAAAATTCACAAATTTACCAAATCAAATTCCATTTTCGGTAAAAACGCCAACTGCTGCCCCTGGGCCCCAACCTTGTCACAATGGAATTAGCAGTTGATAATTTTAATTCGCACACTACACTAAGTGTCCAATGTGCATAATATACAACATACCAAAACTGTGAACTTAATTTCAACCGTTCGTGTACGAATTAAATGGGTTTTTTTTTATACACTGTACTCGTAGTCAGCGGGGAGCGAGATTGAAAAACCCAATTGTCCCTGAAAATGAATTATAATTTTATAGAATTTCTGCTAAAAAAAAAATCGACGCACGGCTGCATCGGCCGGCCGGACAATGAAATTTCCATTTCCAATTGAAACTAATTGTGTAAATTAAAAGCATAATGAAGGTAATCCCGTTTTGACCCACAAAATCACAAAAATAATTATATTTCCGACCCGAGTAGGTGTGTGCTCCTATATTTTAGGACATGAAAGCAAGAACCAAATAAAAAATAATAAAAAAACAAAAGAATATGGGTGCCAGCGAAACTTTTTTCAGATTAAATCAGAATTGGATTACGTGACTGTGAGCGTGAGTCGCCAGTTAAAAGTTTTCATTTTCGAAATATTATGCTTTTTGAGATGGATATTTGTCCGTGACAGCAATGTCGCCGACTGGAGCAATCTGAATCTGAATATAATTAATTTTCCAAACGCAAACAAAGAAAAAAATAATTAATTTTGTAATTTTGAAATTGAAATGAAATAAATTTGGTCGGGTGGGACTGGGGAGAGGTAAAAACGAATTTATGACTCATGAGTGGTGCATAATACAAGATGCAGCTCATTTTTGTATATAAACTACGTTGCATAAGTAGCCTAAATGTAAGATTTGTGCTTGTAGGTGTGTTTCCTTACAAACGGTCAAAAACGCATGATGTGTGGTGAGCTACAGAAATGGCCAAACAATTTTTTTTTTTTTATGCAAATCCACTTATCTACTATTCGAGCAACGGACGACACATTTTTATTGGGCTGTCGAAAAGTGCTTAGCTTCCAAAGTTGTTCGCCGAAAATGGGTCGTATGACTTAAAACTAGCATTTGCTTTGAGCAAAAGGTTGGAGCAAAGTAAAACACTTCAGCAATTGCTTTGAATCGGTAAGAAAAAAAACATGCTAAAGTAAGTTGGAAAATTCGAACATAGCACCTTACTTCCCATACGCGGGAATAATCAAAGTCACGCCAACAGATGGAAAAAAAACACGATTTAGTTGGGCAGAGCTTCGCCCTAGGAAATTTTATTGACAGAACTGAACATCGTTTTAGGTTTTCAATGGTTTATATAGTAATTCTATTATGCTTATGCTACAAGGTACAAATTATGAGAACGGAAGGTAATTGGAATGTGATCTATTGTGCTGATACTACAAGATACAAATCGTGAGAACGAAAGGCGAATGGAATGTGAATACGAATGAATATAATATTATGTTACAGAATTTAGAATTATAATATGATACAATTTAGAGAGGTAAAATATAACTTAATGAATATATTGAATTACGTTATTCTATTGGAGAGGTGTGGGATCGTAACTCGGGACACGAAACAATTGCTGTTTCTTCATTTATATTTTGTTGGTTTTCCTGTACAGAATTTAACTTTACTATTTTTAAACAAAGCAATTTACAAAATTCAAAAGGTCTGATGAGCTAAAAAGCACACTTGGATTTTCGTATCAATTTGTATTTGTATTTTATTCATTCCGATCTGAGTAAAAGGTAGTGTCGCGTCGCTTTTCGAACGTGTCAAAAGTTAGTGTTTTCTCAAATTAGTTTTTATTCATACGAAACGTAGCAAATGCTTCGATTTTGACATTTCGTTTGAGTAAAAGCAATTGCTACGATTTATTCTTACCACTGAACGCAGCCAATTCACTCAACAGTAGGCGAAGCAGGAAATTTATGTGCACACAAAAAATATGTTGGCTGGCAACAAAAGAGGAAGCCGAAATAAATCTAAACTAGGAGAAACTGTCAAGAAAACAGTCTAAAAGATCACGCATTGGTTTGAATAAATAAAAGTGCATCTTGTGATATTTCCTCTCCTTATTTTCAGGACATTTAAACGGGAAATAGTTTTGGTACAATTTAGTGCCGAACTAGGCATCGACATTTTTGAATTTTACTTTGAAAATCATCTGTCAATTTCCTTAATTCAACGACATTTAAACTTAGAATAACCTTTTATGTCAGTTGTCAGACCACGTCAATTTCAATTTCAATTTCAATTTATTAACATCTATCGTTTTGAGTTGTACAATAAGACTTAGTCTTTTATAGTACTAACATTAATTGCATCTATGTAAATTGAATAAATATTAATAAAAAAAAAAGAAGTAACAAATAAAATAAAGAATGATTATCATCAAAAATTCAGAAATTCAGGGTGAAACATTAAGCATGGATAAAATTATAGTTATATAGAAATATGTATATTATTATTATTATCATCATTGCTGCGCTGAAAGGTATTTAAAGATATTATATTTGAAGTTCTTGGAATTGCGAATCAGTTTAATATGTATAGGCAAAGAGTTCCAAAGCCTTGCAGAGTGGACGAAAAACATACGGGAGGAACTTAAATATTTAAAGGACGGGATGTTGATATTAAGTGTTCTCTGAGATCGTGAAAAAGTTAATCTATTGCAAAGATATCTTGGAGTTTTGCTATGAAGGAGTTTGTGAAAAAATGTGAGATTACGAGCATTTAAGAATTGGGATAGAGTACAACCTAAGACATTTCTAGATAGAAGAGAGATTCGATCATATCTCTTCAGTCCATAAATGTATCTAACGGAATCATTAAAAGCAACTCGTAGTTTATGCTGAGATAGAGAGTCCAAGTCACTATATACTACCTCGGCATACGTGATGATAGGTAAAATCAGAGCAATGACAAGTTTGCGCCGAGTTTCTTTAGGAGTAAAACTAGCAGACAGCCAAAGTTTTCTAAGACAACCATAAATGCGGCCAACAACAAAATTAACGTGATCATAAGAAGACAAGGTACGGTTCAGTTTGAAACCTAAGCAAGTAACTGTGTTAGCGTAATTAATTATTACGTTAGATAAATATAAATTCGGCAAGATGTTTGGTTCTAATACCTTATTCGCAATTGCGATAATCTGAGATTTTGCCGGATTTAGAACAAGTCCATTAACAACGGACCATCTAAAAATAGCAGACAAGTCTTCATTATATTTACTTCCAAGATCAAGGACATCACAGGGAGGACGAGATAAGCATAATTGAACATCGTCAGCATAGAGGTAGGTAGTCACGTACTTACAGACAGTTGGTAGATCATTAATAAACATACAAAACAAAATTGGACCGAGAATTGAACCTTGAGGAACGCCCTTATATTAATAATTAACTCACTTTGTTTCGAGCACTGTTCATCTGAGACAGAACCATCCATTGTGTCGTTAGATTTTGCCTTTGAGGAGTTTCCGGTGGCCTTATGAAGCGGTGAGAAAAGTGATGTTTGCGGGGAAGAAATTTTGTTGCGTGAGCCAGATCGAAGCGCCTTTGACATTGTACAGAACAGAAGTTGACCAATTTGATAAATAAGTGGCACAAGTTTATGTTTGATTCTCCACGTTATAAATAAACAAATGTTAAGCAAACAAATTTACACTCCTTATTTGTTTAAACCGAATTGATCATATAGAAAAACTGGGAATCACCAACAAGCAAAGTAAAACACGTCTATTCAGCAGCTGTCATCGCTGGCTTCTCCTTGTCTTGTATCTTGCATGAATCTTAAGCGGCAAACAGGGCATTCAGTGAATGTCCAAAACAAATGTTGAACTCGTACCTACATTTACTGGTAGATTTATATTACTCAAAAGATATCTACAAGCAAACTAAATACATTGAAAAATAAGACGGTAGGGGGTCTTATGTCATTTACCAGTTGGCGTAATTTTTTAAAATACTTTTTAGTACTCTGGTTAGACCTCAGCTTAGAAGGCTATGAGTTTGACGCTTTTTGCCACGCCTACATTTAACAGGTAACAGTACAATCCCTCCAAGTCGAACCTCCTTTAACTCGAATTTTCCCTAGGTAACTCGAATTTTTCCAGAAATCCCTCTAACTCGAACTAATTTTTATCTCCCGTGAAAATTCGACTTAGAGGTTTTCGTCTGTATTATTAAAGCTAAATAACTAATATGTATTATTCGTTTACTGTTTAATAAACTATTCAAACAAAGTTTAGGGCACAGCTAGGATGATTAATAACTTTTAATCATTTTTGAAACTACCTTTGCCTGAGCAGATATTCGTTTCGAGCATGCTAAGCACTGATACATTCCGTTATCAGATGGTACTCGTAATTAGCTCTTTCAGTTTACCAACTTTTAATTTTTATACTCGTAGTAATAGCAACCGCACCGCTTGACCGCAGATAACAACGTCAAGATCGTAGTACTCAAATCCACATTCAAAGTCCATTCTTTCTAACGATATCCATAGGGACGGCCGCACTCAAAAGGGTTTTCTCAAAATCGCCTTACACACACACAAAGTTCTGCTCTTAATTACCACAAAATGCACATAAAAAAAGTCTTCCCAAAGCCATTTACACAAAATTGTTTGGAATGTAGATTTTGTTGACTTTACTACTCTCAGTATACCTACTTAGAGATAATGCGCGCACATTTTCCAATGCAGCATGCGAGTACAATTGAAAAACTTTCTTCATAAAAAAGGACTCTCTCCGACAGTTCTATCGGATTAAGTATTTAAATCCGCCTTCAGCATTCCCTCTTTCCCCTATTTCCCTCTTCGTTGTGCATTTAATCGCTAACTCAAACTCCTACTGCACCCCGATGGCTCGGTTCTGTCAAGGTATTGTCTTTCTCTGGAATAAAGATTAAGGAGCAGATCTAACAAAGAGAGGAGTATATTTTTGTTTACAAAACAAAAATAATGGATACTGCTATATTAATGGATAACATAGACTTTTGTTGAAGTCCTTTACTCGATTTTGGGTTTGCTAAAGTGGATGGTGCCGATATGTTTCGAATGATGATGTTTTGCAAAACTCACTTTGAAATTTTAAGACATCTGCAATCGATATAATGATAGACAAAAAAAGAAGACCAAAACAATCAACATTTGGCGATGCCCTAATGGAAGAGCAAAATACGAACTGTTTCGAGAGCCGAAATGGGAATATGAGAAATTTGGATGGGAATGACATTTAGAAAGAAAGACACGAAGAATAACTGTTGCGTTTTGAGGATAAGGGCTCTAATTAAATATAGTTAACTGTCTTTCGCGGTTCAATGATTAATTTTTTGCAACTCTCTCACAACCATTCGAAAGTGTGACTGTGTGAGTTCTTATTTTTGGGACAAATGGAAAGAACCTTCACTTTTATGCGCAATTCGAATGGTGCAATCAAGAGATGGCGCTGTCGCTAACATCTTGCAGTGATGCATTTATTACATTACATTAAATAAAAATCATCGACCTTTTTGATTTACTTATGACGTTTTCCATTGGGACCACCAAAAATCTGTTATGTCAAAAAAGAATCCGTGTGACATGCAAAAACATACAAAAAATGCAAAAATAAATGCTGCCAACTTCGGCAACCGTGGGGAAATGTGAAAGAGTTCGGGAGTACCACATTTTTTCATTACTGAACGCCATTGATTAGCTAGTATATAAATTGTTAAAAGGCGAATAATTTGATTTGTTTGGATAGTAAAACTATCTAAAGTTGATGTTCTATATACTAGAAACATATTAGGACAAAGATGGCTGCGTATTTTCCGCTTTTGGATAGTATTAACTTCGATTTCGTGTGTAAATTTTTCTTAAATAATGAAGAAAATTTGCTCAAAATGTTTTCATTTTCCCTCAACCAATCTACATTGATAATTTTTCATGAACATTTTAAGCAAATGTGCACTTATTCCTAAAAAAAAATATTATCCACACGTAAGGAACAATTTCAAATTAAATGGATAAAATTCTATGAACTCTGCCAGCAACTTTGCCCACAGCGGAAGTGTCTCATATCTCCTGGTGAGCAGAATTTTTGAAGTTTCGTGACATTTGTCAATACGATTCTATGTAAGAATACTTGTAAAGTTTAGAGAAAATATTGCAAGACCCCTTACCGCTGGTGGGGGGAAGTCTAATGATAATTCTCTAAGGTCTTTTCTTTACGAATGAACTCGTTTTTATTATTCTTCTTCCTTAAATACTAAAATATTGCTTACGTTAGGTACAATTATTTACAACTTAAATTACCAGGTGTCAAGCAGAGCCAGCGATTAATCGTGAGAAATTTTATTCTGCTGGTCAAGCTGAGAACAGAAATATAAAATTTTACACGTTAAAAAATGAAGCAAAAAATAATAGATAACGCTGTCTGGTATGGTCACCATGACATGCTGGTGCCGCTCCTTACGTCACAGCGAAGTCGGCTGTAGAAAAACACCGAGTTGCTGGTATTGGTGGTAGTTCTTGAGCTTGGACCTCTATCTGCATATTCCTCTTGATCTTGTAGTATCGCCATATGATGTAGGAAATCATAAAAATAAACAGTATAGTTATTAGGCTGTAAGTCAGTCCATGACGAATCGGATGTACTGCTGCACTATTGGACAAATGCTCCTCATTTTTTATATCCGTTATCCATTTGCTAAGAATTTTGATGTCTTCATTGTCTGATTTAAGTATGACGTGTGGAATAACTAGTGGTTTGGATATATTCCTAGGGCTTTCAGACAACAGCTCTGTCAAGTTTGCCAATGGAATGAATGCTGCGTTCATGCTACTGGAACTACTGCTATATGATGTGATAGTCATTGAATCGTGTTTAAGGATACAATTTGGCTGTAGTGTCAATATCCCGTCGTTTTGCAATGAGATCTCTAAAATCTGTCTGCCACAAATAACGTTAAATGTATACAACATGTCTAAGACGTAAATCCAGCTATTGCCGTTGTTGAGTTGAATCCATACAGGAGACGGTTTGATGCTGCGCAATTTACAGTGTGATGACAATTCCTTCTCATGCGTCAGTAGATCCATTTCACATTTGCTGATATTGGAGTGGAGCGGCGATTAAAAATCGGATGCTGTTGCTTGCACAAATATTTTTCACTGGTTATTGTGCATTGTCCCAGCTCTTCCTTTGTTAATCTGTAGTAGGCTTCTCGTAATAGGCTAACTGTTAAATAATCCAGCGATGGTTCAATAAAAACATATTCATTGTTATGGGGAGTTGGAACGGGTATGACCTTGAATAGGTCAAAGTCTTCTGTATTTACTAACGGCACTCGTAAGTCGAATATGACACTCTTATCAGTTATTCTTGCTCTTGCTGTGAACATTTTATATAGTCCTAGCAAGCTCGAGTGTGTTTCGTCTCCTGCTACAGACAACTGCGGGGGCAAGTATCTGTTTCCCCTGTTGTAGATACAAATGGAGTAGTTTTGGTGATTCGTTATATCCATTGCTATTTATGTTTACCTTTATTTTACTTTTCACGAAACTTTGCGCATTTGTTTTGAAAGCAAACTTCTTAAGATGACGTAAAACAGCTGTGCAAAGTATATTGGCATTTGTGGTAATATATATATGAAAAAATATCGAGATCTGCAAAAAGTGACCCGAATCGAAAAAAAGATTGATTTTTTTGCCCAATGCAACATGAAAAGTGATTTAGATAAAAAAAAAGATTGATTTTTTGTCCCAATGGAAAACGACATTAATTAAGGCGCATTATACTCCAACTGGCAGCCACCAAAATCTGACAGAAAGCTTCTCAATAGGGTAGTTCGCGAAAACGTCAGTGTCAAATATGAAGAAGAAAAAACCAAGTGACAGCTAAAAAACTTGTAGGAAAACAAAACAGAATTCATATGGCTGTAGCATGATTTTGTTAAAAAATTACCTACTAAAAAGTTTATAATAAAGTCCAAAAGACAGAATAAAAACATTTTAGAATTGGAAACTGATGTTTATCACATGTATTAGGTAAATAAAGCAATGGGAATTGTGCGATTTTTGCCAATATTTGAACAAAACACTACTCTGGCCATTACAAAACGGCTTTGTTTTCCTACAAGTTTTTTGACGTTTCAACCAAAAATATAGCCCATCTGTGAAAGGATGGGCTTCGCGAAACACTCTATTGAGTCGTTCGAATTTGAATTAAAAAAGCCTCTCTTTACTGCTTTTTGAATTCAGTGCCATAAAATTACTATTTAATTATGTTATAATACGTAATTATAATATACATTTTCAGTAACTATTCTTGGTGTACTAGTATAAAAAGTTCTGTCGTTCTCTAAGGTCAATTCATTTATATTTCATGCTCAACAAGCAGTTTGGCAATTAACTGAAAGAACATTTCAAAAACTTGATTAAGGGCTGTAGATGTTCAAAGGAGATGACAAAAGTGGTTAATGTTCTAAATTCCAGGGAAACACGATAAAAAAAAAAAACTGGAAAAAGGGGAAACCCCAGCACACCAAGTGAAATGTCCTTTTCCCAACTTTTTCCAGTACCCTCATCTATATAGCTGTTCTCATTTTCTTCACAATTAAATGAACCAATTAAAAGTTGATTTGTTGGCCACTTTGCTGTGATATTGCTTGTTGAAAGTGGAGGAGCCAACGAAGAATGGACGAGTGAAGGGATCTCGGGGAATTTGGCCGAGAAATGGGTTAAGGTAAGAGATGTCATAAATTAATCTATTTATAGCTTGTCAACGTTGAATCGAATGGACTGCGATTACTGTAAAGATTTTATTTTTTGCCTTTGGCTTTGATAGGTATTCGGGGAGACAACCACACAACTACTGATGTACAAGACGGAATAGGTAACCCACTCTGGCAGCTTTTTCAATGGAAAAGGAGTTGGCAGTTTATGGATAAAGTGCTTGGCTTACCTGTTGAAATATAATGAACTATTGAAACTATTGAAATGCTAATAAAACAGTTTATAAAAGAAGTAGGGCATTAGGGCTATCTTTCCGCAACCATTGACCATTGATGCGAATGAAAGGTTACTATACATCTTAAGGCGTAATTTAAAAGCAGTTTTACCAACATTTCTCTGGAATTAAGTGTTTTATTTCCTAATAAACACGCTACCAAATCGCAAGCAAATTAGTCACTGAATTTACGTAATCACCCTTATTGCGAAGATCAACTACAAGGTGGCGCAAAAATAACCTTCCGATGTTTTTTGCCTGTAATTTAAAAAAAAAAATGAAAAACTTTGATTCTTCTTGTGGATTATTTTTATTTGGTCTTTTAATTTTTTTACATCAAGTCGAGAATATGATGTCATGTAAATGGCCGCCGCCACAGTTGATTGTCATTTGAGCCCTTTTTATGGCATTTTCCATCACTTTTTGCCAAAACTTCCGCCGATAGGTCCTCACATTCTTGATGGATATTGTCTTTAAGAGCTGCAAGAGTTTGAGGCTTGTTGACATAAACCCGCGACTTCAAAAAGCCCACAAAAAGAAGTCTGGAGCGGTCATCACGACGATCTTGCTGGCCAGTGCAAATCGCCAAAACGGGAGATTAGGCGCCCCGGGAAATGCATCCTTCAGCATATCGGTTGTGGCACGTGCAGTGTGTGCCGTTGCACCGTCCTGTTGGAACCACGTGTTTTCCAATCCCAATTCATCAAGCTGCGGCAAAAAGAACTCGTTGATCATTGCTCTGTAGCGCTCACCATTCACAGTAACCGTTTAACCCGCGACGTCTTCGAAGAAAAAAGGTCCGATGACTCCTCCAGCGAAAACAGCACACCATACATACTCCGGGGTCTGCCACGCCTGGCAGCATCTCGTGTTGTGCCAGTCTCTTCGAGGCGAGCGGCTAAACGTCGCAGTGTTTCACCAGTAGGCGTTGGACGGCTAGGAAATCTGCGACGAAATTCACGTTGTGCCAAAGTCACCGACCGATTATTGCTCAAATAAATAGTCACCAATATTCCACGTTCTGGAGCAGTGTAGCGTAACATTGTTTATTAACGTGTATTACGCATGTGTTTACTACACAAATGTCAAAACAGAACTGACATTAGGGGCCAATCGCAAAATTTATAGCATTTTCTGATAGGAGGATTACTTTTGCGCCACCTTGTATCAATAAATAATTTAAATTTATCAATCAATTTTATTAAATGGTATTGTGACTGTCAACTGTCAATATTGTTGTTACATTATCCGTGTTTTTTTGAGCTTCGATCTCAGCAAAGCAAAGTAAAGTAGGATTTTCATCATGCAATTACAACAACTACGCTCTACTTGACACTTCGAGACTCGGTTGTAGTTATTGTAATCGCGTGCTGAAAATCCTACTTTACTTTGCTTTGCTGAGATCGAAGCTCAAAAAAACACGCCTATTGTGATTTAAAAAAAAAGCGATTGTGAATGAAAAAAATCGGTATTGCGAACAACAATTTTCATTGATTTTCTTGTCAGCTGTCAATTTTTCTTTCAATCGTAAGTTTGCAGTTTATTAGTTCGTGCTACCTAAAGAAATAACTAAAAAATGCGAGTTTCGAATTAAATAAGTGTTAAATTTGATCAGGATAGCAGGATGATCCAACTCCTCATCTCAATCAAAATATAGTTCAGTTGAAGTCATTTTATATTTTGTTTTTAATTTTATGATTTTCTGATACTTTTTTACGTTCCTCAAAATTAGAATTATTTTGAAGGCATTCACAATAGCACAATATTTTATCAACTCATTTTCGCAATGCCGAGTTTTATTTGAATTGATAAATTCTATCACACGTCAATCGGTTGATAGTTGATCTTCGCAATAAGGGTGAATAGCTATCTCTCGTAGTAGTCATAGTGAGAGAAAATGAACCGAAAATACCAAATCAAACCTCTAACTTAATAAGTCTGACAGCGGTCGGGCTTTGTTGATATGTCTGGATTCTAATTGGCCCAAATTGAACTTGATGAGTACGTGTACAGACTTTGTGCGATTGCGATCGATTTCGTTCGATTCAAACCGCGTACGCGAACGAAACTCATAAAAAAACACAAATTTATTTCTGAGAGACTTTTCCTAGCCAATGCAACCATCAAAACTTTCTTTTTATTTTGTGGAATTAAATTATTAACCTAAAAAAAATTTTTTAATTTCTGGAACTCATGTCTTATTACTTTAAACTTTTGAATTTTTTTTTTTTCAAATGTCACAATTTTGGTTTGCTCGATTTGTCATAGTTGACAACATCTGGTAAAACGTCAAATTAATCTTGTTTTTTTTTTGGTGGAAACACAAGGATTTATTTTTAATCTGTTGCCCTAAATCTCACGATTAGTGCCCGGTGAAAACGTAGTATAAGTCAAGTAGAAAATTTGTAAATAAGCATGACGCACATAGTTGTAAATGAAAATTTGTGATGCGACTTTGATCAAAGAATGAACCAGATTTACCAAATTCAAAATCTGTTATGTATGAATTGATTGTAAAAACAATTCAGAAAAAATTGTGCCTAAAAGGCATTTGTCTGGCATCACTGGTTGTGACACGCAGTCTTTTAAAGAACTGATTCCTGTATTATGTGTTCAATTCGCGAACGAATATTGCATCAACAGTCAAATGGATTGATTTACTCGTTGGTCGTTTGAAGTATCTCCCCAGGGTGTCTTACCTACCCACACCCTCCGGCATTCAGAGTACCCACCACCACCATACGTTGACTTCAAGTATACATTAATTAAGTTTCCTTTAAAGCTCCCAATGCCTTCAATTGATTTTACATCGGCACTTCATTTAAACACTCCCAACAAGTGTCAGTCGCATTTCCATAATTTGTGTGCATATACAGTACCTGTCCAAGTACCTACCTACATTAGCAGAGTGGAAATGACTTGCCACTTATTTTCTCGCTTCACCTCAACAAAATGGGACCATCAAAAATCTCATATTAAACACGATAAATGTTTGAATGAAATTTTCATTTAAATTGTAATTCCTAACGAGTTCACCTAATGACCCATATTCGTTCGGGCACGCACTCTGTAGGGGAAAATGGAGAGTAAAAGCTTAGCACTGGAAGAACGTACAATTAAGCCTCATCCAGTGAACTTAGAAAGACCGTTTATAGTTGATACCCCACTTGAACTTGGGTGCTTAAGGCCCCATCTGTGAAAAAGCTCCAACACTTTCACTTGCTGTTGGGACTTATTCAGCAAAGCAAAGTTTCGTCAAAAATGATAACTTCTCCTGCAAGGGACAATGGACGACGGACCATTGTAAATTATAGCATTCTGGGGGTGAATTTAGTTCTAAAACCAAACAGTGCTGACATCTACTGTGTTTGTTGTGTTCTGGATATGTGCAAATTGTAAGGGGTGTTGCCTTGGAACAGGATAGATGACGCTGTAAGCAATGGGAGGAATTTTATTCTAATATCAATGGGTATGGATATGGACATGCATAACAGAACGACTTCGAATGCGGAAACGAATGTTGGTATGTAAAAAGAATTATCGAAGAGATGACGCACTAGCTATGCACGTAAGCATTAAATTTGTTTTAATTGTCGCTGTATTAAGTTACGATTACACATGCTTCATGTCAAATTTTGACAAGCCGACGTCATAATGACGTGAATATTGGTCCTAAATTTGTCACTTCGTGTGATCGCCTGTCAAACGTCTGGTCACGCGGTCTGTCGCAGCCCACTCTCACGAAAGACACACGAGTGACCAAATTTTTGTGACGTCAGCATGTCAAAGTTTGCCAAGAAAAATGACGAGTTAACTCGGATATAGTAGCCATTTTTTTTGATTTTAAATGTTTCTTATATCCGTGCCACAGAGCAAGGAATTAGTAAATTATTTAACAAATGAAAAAAAAAACTGCAGAACTACTCGGTATGGAATGCACCATATTCAACAGTCCCATATTGTCTAGTGGTTAGGATACCTGGCTCTCACCCAGGAGGCCCGGGTTCGATTCCCGGTATGGGAAATACTTTTTTTTTAAGATGATCTCTGACACCACAAATTTGATTAAATCATTTTTTCTCTCGGGGTAGCAATTACTGTCAAAGTGTCAACTCCCGCTGCCTTTTTCTGACTCATTGACGTACAGTGTTTCTTTTTTCTCACGAACAAATCAGAAAATACTTTTTCATCGACGATGATGTTGTTATCCTCAAATTACTTTCGGTAAAAAATAATTAAAATGTGATGGCGCATTGATTGAGGTCCTCGTATTTGTTGGTGGTTGTTTTCTTGCTTGATCTTGAACTGTAAACGCAAATTGAAGCAATAAATAGAAAAGAATGGGTTGCTTTATTCTTTTTTTTTTTGTACTGTTCACATCATTGACTGCTAGTAGAAACTTCACGCATGTTCCAAAAACCTGACGCGCTAGACGCTCTTCTGTTTTACAGCGGAAAACAAAGTAAACTTCAAACAACGAAGTTTACTTTCATTACATATTTGTATGTGGTGTATGCGTTGAGAGAGTATGAATGAACTCATATAGGATTTTTTAGTGTTTAGGCTAGGTTTCTACTTAGTTCCGTATTGCATATTTTACTACACATGAACAGCGATAGGTATGCCCATAAAAGCAAGAGAATTGGTGGCCGGCCATAAGCAATAAGTTTTTTTGTAGCTCACACGCATTAACTTACAGGAAATTAAATTACAAAAACAACAATGTAAGCAAATGAGTTTTGGGGGCATATACGTAGGTACGAAAGATATCCATTTCCTTAAATTCATGCATCTCTGTCCGAGAGTTTAACTGTCTTGAAAGAAATTCGCAATTCAGCTGTTCGGACTAATATAAATAATCTGAATAATATAATTATTGGTCCCTTCCACTTGTCACAAAAATAAAATAAGCTAAGCCTAAGGTACCAACATGAATCTGCTGCGCTAAATATTTATTTATTTATTTCACTAAAAAGTCATTGGATGTATTCGATCTTAAAACTATATACATCATTAGAAAGAAAAAGTAAGAAGCTAGTAGCATCTCGCATATCTCATACTGGATAAAATGGCTATAAGGAAGCACATTCAATGGGATGAAGTTAAAAAGAAATACGTCGATTGACTACGGCACTAATTTAAATTTCACCGAATATTTACTTCCCGCGATATAGGTTTTTTTTTAGTTTATTAATAAGTAAAGAAATTTATTATTTCGTTTTCTTTTTCAAAAAAATAAAATAAAAACATTACAAAATTAATTTCAAATCACTCTTTGTAGCTTTGTTTCTTTTCAGTAGATGACGCTCTTTTGTTTACACGTTAAGGGCACAACCCTTAGCCGTCGCATCCGTTGCGGCAACGTATTCGACTGACAGGTCGTTAGAATACACAGTACCTTATGGAAGCTGACCCACCGCACGTGCCGGATGCGACGGATAAACTAGCTTTACTTTCTACTTTTCTGTCAGTTGCATCCGTTGACGGTTCTCACAGCGAGAGAGGCAGCATTTTCATTGGTGGAATTATTAAGAGCATGAGAGAAACTGTCATTGGCTGTCGACAGTATTCTTTTATGGTGGGATTTCTTCCTTTTTGTGGGAATTTCGATTTCTGAAAAGCCTTCCATGGAAACAAATTAAAAGCTGCAAAAAATACAAAATTTTTGCTGAAATTTCATCAAAATTTATATCTGCATTTCACCACGACTATTAACACACTGATTGTACATAAAAAGAGCTTATGTAAATCGAATTTCAGCAAGATTTTCTTGTATCAAAATTTTTTAGTACAAAAAGTTAATCATTATAAATATTAACAAACTGCGATTATTTTAAAAAAGATAATTTCATGTGATTATATTTCCGGAATATATAAATTTTACTTTTAAGAGAAAGATTTATTCACAAAAAGTACCTTTCAATGTAATTGTTTAAAAGGGAATTTGAGTTCGGTGAATAGGGAAATAATTTCGTTTCGTGGGAAATATTAGGACAGAGAACTTAAACCACTGGCTGTCACCGTATGCGACGGATTATATGGGACTGCGCTTTCCGTCGAATCCGTCAATATTGACGGATCCGTCGACGCAACGGATGCGGCGGATTCTATGGGTTGGGCCTTTTACCATAGACAAACCATACTGAGACCCCCAACTCACAATCCTCTTGCCGCTGGCCCCCTCAGTTTTTTTTTTTTTCAAATTCGCCATTTTGTTTTCCTATCGGTGTTATGTCAAAAAAGAATCCGTGTGACATGCGAAAACATACAAAAAATGCAAAAATAAATGCTGCCAACCTCGGCAACCGTGGGGAAATGTGAAAGAGTTCGGGAATACCACATTTTTTCATTACTGAACGCCATTGGTTAGCTATTATAAATTGTTAAAAGGCGAATAATTTGATTTGTTTGGATAGTAAAACTATCTAAAGTTGATGTTCTATATACTAGAAACATATTAGGACAAACATGGTTGTGTATTTTCCGCTTTTGGATATCATTAACTTCGATTTAGTGTGTAAATTTTTCTTAAATAATGAAGAAAATTTGCTCAAAATGTTTTTATTTTCCCTCAACCAATCTACATTGTTAAATTTTCATAAACATTTTTAGCAATTGTGCACTTATTCCTAAAAAAAATATTATCCACACGTAACGAACAATTTCAAATTTAACGGATAAAACTCTATGAACTCTGCCAGCAACTTTGCCCACAGCGGAAATGTCTCATACCTCCTGGGAGTGTGTTGGTGAGCCGGAATTTTTGAAGTTTCGTGACATTTGTCAATACGATTTTCTATGTAAGAATACTAGCGCACCAAATGTGTACACTCCATAAAAATATAGCTTGTAGGCTAAGTAACGGCAAATCGGCCGGAGTTGGTGGTCTCAGTATTGTCTCTGCCCTTTACTATATAAATGAGTCTCTTCGGACAAGATGTCGCTATTTTGTTTAAATGTTTCTATGGAAACGCAAACGAACTTTTTTTTTTTAACTATGGAAATTTAAACTTGACGGCGGCATGTGCTTCTTTGCTAATCCGCTGTAAAATGCGAGAAAATATGTTCCTGTGCTGTTTTGGAATATATTTGCTCGCAGGAAATTACATTTCACTATCAGGTAAATAACTTCCACGATTGATTATTGTCGCAAATAATTCTAATGCAGCTGTCAAAATGACAAGCAAAAACATATTCGATCGCACTGCAACGCAAAACGTGGAGGGTGTTACATTTCTATCGGAACAATGCTACGAACAGCTGTTCGAATACCTCGAACCTCGAAGCAAAAATCTGCCGAATCGTATTAAATCGGATACCTTGCTAGGAAAAGGAATGACGGTTTCTTGTATTGTCAATGGTCTTTCCACTTGTACATAATATGTAACAAGTTTTTTGTTTTCTGAATTTCTTGCGCATGAAGGCAGATAAACCAACAATTTTAAATGCCTTGCATATTTCTAGGAAAAATATCAGATAGGAAGTTTTGGCAGAATTTTCTGCTTGCTTTTCTATTATACTGGCCGCCAATAATACAAAATAGAATTTTTGTCATTTGTTCAGTTTTGCTTGTAAGCCGACGATATGTAATGTAGATATAGCTGTGTCCAATTACATTAAATATTCCAGCCGGTTATAAAGATTCAACGTCGTTATAAGCAATTTTCACTGTAGTACTTCTCTATTGTCTCATAAATTTCCTATTTAAATTTTTAAAATTTATTTAAAACACATACAGAAGATTGCTATTAATAAAGAGCATCTAGTCAACCGTTAAACAGCCATTTAACTAATCGGTGAATAATGGTACCTAGTAACTTTTTTCTACTAACTGACAGTAACTTTTTTTGTACCAAACTCGACGTTTCAGTGCAAATTTGTTTATACAAATTATATAACTGCCCCAAATTCGAATAAAAAATTGTTCCCAACTGATATTTTGTTGTCATTAGTTAGATATTCATGATGTAGTCTCTCTAAACTACCTATGGTAGTACCTCTGGATTGAGTTTAATAATTCACTCGTCACTTAAGTGTCAAATAGGAATCAAAAGTAGGTATTTTTGTTAATAAGACTTATGATAAATCAGTCTCTTAAGCTATAGTTCGCCGTTATTTTGTTTTTATGAATAGGTAGCGCTGATACAATGTTTACCGCGTTGTTCGGACGGTGTGGTGGACAAGAGTGTGGGAAGGTTGTTTAAGGTCCCCGTTAATTCAACATTTTTTTTTAAGGCACATTCTAACTATAACAATAAAAAGTCAAACAAAAACAGTTAGATCCCTTTATTTTACTTTACACACTTTTGCAGAAATTCCTTCGCGTGATCGCACTGAGGCGAATCATTCCATTTGTCGTGGGGACAGTTCAAAATCAACTCATTTGTCACGCATTCCATAACAAGACCTGAATATGGTTTGCATCCAGTCTTTTTCAATCGCTTATTTAAAGAAACAATTTCTTCGTGAGTCAGCATGTCCTTAGCTGTAAAGGAATACTTGCGTTTGTTTACCAGAAATAATCACAAAACTTTCAATACTAACCATGCTGCTCGCACTTTTTGAAAGCCGAAAACATTAATTTAGCCTCTTTTTGGTCTGCGTAGTTGTCCCTCAAATGACTCTTGATAGCTGGTAGGTCAAGGGAAGTTTCTTCGTCTAGAAACATCGTCTCATTATAAGTACACTCGGCTATGCACTAAAACAAAAATATAGGTTGAAATGTATACTCGTGGATTCAAGAATAGGCAACCTACAAAGTGCATGACCATTTCTTCCCTACTATTCCGCGGAAAGTCCAGTTTGTCACTCCATTCAGAAACGCACTCCAAGAACTCGATATCCTCTTCGTAAACTTCGCAGCAAAAGTCGTGCTGCAACACTTGGGCTTACAAACAAATATATTTAGGTATAAATTTGACTTACAATATTTGGTCTGTGAAGCTCACAGTCGTCCTCCGATGGTACCTTCTCGGCTAACTGCGGATTAAAATAAATACATTGATTGAATACGGTAGGTATACAGGAGATAGAATGACATTACCACCAGAATGAGTAGTGAAACCACTAAAGCGAGCTCTACATCAGCCATTGTTAGGGGAACAACTGAAGCAGGCGAATGCCGTGAATTGTCATTTATAGTCAGATTAAATGACTTAAAACTAATAGTGTGCAATAAAAGATAAATTGACATAAATGCTGGAAATAATCATCGAACGCTTTCAACAAATTACCGTGACCCAAAACAGTGTCAGATTCAGAGTATATGTATTAAATGTAAAAAAAAAGTATCAGTGAGGGAAATCGAGCCAAAAATTAAAACTTTTTGGAAATTTAAGAAGCATCAATGAGTGAAAAACGCAAATGAAATCGTTTTTGAATGAATGAAGACATTTTCGTCTTTTTTCACTTGTCAATCAAACTGCGATGCTACGAAAACTGAAAGGGACTGGGCGCCACAAGTATATAGGACCGTTTACATTCACAATACGAATTTTTAATATTTGGCCCTCTCTCTCTCTCCGAAAATTAAGATCTTTTCCACACGATGCAAAACAGATTGGCCTAACTACTAAATATTTTTCATTCACAATAAATATTTAGTGGGTCAATTTTAAATGAACATTTTCTCGATTGTGAGTTCGCCTGGACACAAAACGTAATTATTAATACCACGCATTGCCAACATTTGCGGGACCATTTCTACTACAAGGGCTTCGCACACAGTGAAACCCAAATTAGGACAAATGTCGATGCCACTTCCCAATTGTTTAAACGTCACTCAAAAATATTTCCCTCAAATGAAGCTACGATGACAACACATTTCATGTCCTACTGCAACTTATTCCAACGACAGAAAAAAATTCCAAATCAACTCGCGGTTCCAACATTTAAAATAACTTTCAGGTAATTAAAATAACCCAAACGCAAAAACTCAGTCAAAAAAATCTAGGGTTGATTTGTCGGCTACTCCTTCATAAACTTCAACTGAAAGAAATTTGTACATGAAAGCGTGAGACTAGGTTCATTCGCGTATGCAGTTTAAATCGAACGCAGTCGATATAAATCGATCGCAATCACACAAAGTCTATACACGTTCTCATCCAAAATGACAGAAAGAGAGAAAATTAGCAAAATCACGGGTAACGAGCAGTTCCTCTCTTGGCTTGAAACAGCTCAGAGAAATGCCACCGGAAAGTGCCGATAAATATGTCAAAGTTGATAAGAAACAAATTCAATATCCGTCTTAAAAAGCAATTGCACAGAAATATAATGTCGTCGAATCGAATGTTCTCGAAAGTTTCATATGTTGCAAAAATGGAAGTAATAAATTTATTTGTGATATGGATTAGATGTCAAAGATATAAGTGTAAAGTATCTCGAAGTCTATCCACGTTCTTTGGACTTTGAAGTATATTCTCAGCTCTCTGAGAGAGTTTGGTTATTTTTTTTAGTTTGACAGATTTTTAGTGATTGGTTAGTGAAAGTACGCGAATAGACCTACTAAAACACATAAAGTAAGCCAGCTGTCAGACTTACTTCTTGAATTTTAAATTTATAATAACTATAAAGCTGTTATCCCTTGACAGCTACCAAGTTAAAACCATAGCTTTAGAAAATGGAAAATATATGTGCGAAATGTAGGAAACACAACAAAGTAGTGATTGCCAATGCCAGTGTCAAATAAAGAATAAAACGAAGTTTATATGACTTTGATAAAATATTAAGTAGATTTAAAGAAGAAACACATTGGGGACGTTCGGATTATTAGTTTAGGAAGTCTGACAGCTGTCTGACTTGATTTATTTCATTTTTTATTTTGGCTCAGATGGGTGAAGTGAATAGTTTCTTTCTGTTGACGTTTATGGAGGGGTTGTCGGAAAATCTAGTCAAGAATATCCTGCCTGACAATCAGTTGACATTTCGAAGAGTCAAAGTTCAAAATAAACCGCGAAAACATAAAAACAATTGAGGTTGACTAGTCCATGCGTTCGTATACCTAGTCCAGACAAATCTAGTTGACGTTTTACATAAGCTAGGTATCCGAACGTCGCCATTGCAGATTTGTCATTGAGTGACTAGCCAAAACGTGTGTAGAAGTTCAAACAGTTTTCATCATAAATGACAATATGATGAAAGAAGAAACCAAAAGTGGAATGGATGCTTCCCTCTTTCATCATCACGGACATTTACAGAAGCTAATTCATTCACTCCTAAACTCATCACCCTGTACACGACTGTGTAAAATATTGTTTTAAACGCGGCGTAAGACACAGGGTCTTACTAATTTATTCCTGCTACCGGAAACATGGACATAATTTAGTTCCTCCTCCTCTTACATTATATTTTATGAGCTATCTGTTTAGCAAAGTCTTAGAGAAAAGACTGTTGCATCAAAAAGAGAAAACACCACCCAATGAGCCATTAACATTAAAACTGAATAAATCATTCAACTCGAAAACACAGAAAATACCAAAACAACACAACCACACATTATCTATAGTCTCCGAGTTATTTTTAAGCGCCCATCTAATAAAAAACAAAATATCTGTCCATCACTTTAAGTGTGGCACGTGTTATATCAATCTGGTCCATGCGAATGCGACTGAGAACTACCTAAATATTTCAAGTCCAAATGATTGGTGCAGAGTGTTGCTCTAAGAATAGATTTCTCATCGACTTCGAAAACGCGACTCAGACAGCCTGTTTCGAGAAGTGTTCAAATAGACACCCTTCGGAGACCGTATAACTTACACATCGGTGGTAGCTCTCTCTAATTCATCATGGCGTAGTTGAATTTGAAAAACATTCAATAAAAAGAAGCGAGGACTTGTACGTCACGGATGTGAATTTCTCAAGTGCTATCCATGTGTGTACTGTGCCGCATGAAGATGATAAATTCCCTGTTCGATTCAAAAATAGATTCAAGCGATGCAGAACAACAACAACGACATTGTTATGAAAACAAAAGACAGGTGTTGTCCAGATGCCACTTGGAAGTGCAACATATGCGCATTTAAGGTACTCGAAAACGCACACGGTAACATGAAAGAGCCGTCTTGAGCTGTCAGTATCGCCCCGTAAAACCGGATAATGTTAATGATCTTTACTTTGAAGTGAGTTGTGTTTCTTCCTTCTTCTTTTTTGGGGGATGTCGATTAAGCCGATAGTATGTCTTCTAACTCTGTGAATACATATTGGCGACGGAGTTTTGATTTCTTACACCGAACAGGACTGCATTGGAGTGTCGGTTGGGCTGGGCAGTTTGACAGATGCAAGTGATTCTAATTCAACATTTTGGTATCTGAGCGACACCTTTTTCAGATGCGAACCATATGCATTGCGTAGATGCAGTTGGAATCGTCCACCTGTTCAGTTAAGTTCAACGGTTCGATATATGCAATGAGGGAGGCGACGAACTAAACAATTGGATAGTTTTTTCAGTGCTGATTGAGAAGTTTTCTTGTTCTTTTCAAAAAGCTAGATGTGAACTGGTGGTAGCCATAGGCACCGTTCTTCAGGGTTCTCAAGGGGACTAACAATCGACCCAGTAGCCAGTGTTGCCAGATTGGGCGCTTTGTCGTATTTTGGGCTATCTTTTTTGTTAAAAAATTTCTTCAATGAGCGCCAACACAAATTTGGGCTACATATCGTAAACTAAAAGAAAAAAAAAATATTTTCGAACAAACCCGCAATTTTACAACTTGGCCGCACTTTTGCAGTCAAGTGACATCGAACAGTCGTTCAACTCGCAGGCACACCAATTTATTTTGCAGACCTTTTGACACAAGCGCACAAGCCACAAAGGCCAGTTGCAGAAGGTAGTGGGAAAAATAATAAATAAAAAGTACTTAATGAATTGGGAAAATTTTCAACGATTTTTTGGGCTTTTTCCTGGGCAACGACAGTGGGCTCCATTTTTCCAATGTTTGGGCGCTTAAAGCAAACTAAATTCTGGCAACCCTGCCATTAGCTGTCGCCGCCACTGACAAAAAACTAATTTTCTACCGTGAAAACTATTCGCTTCAGTGTCCCACAAGGTGGTCATCTACGACCTGTTCTCTACATCTCTACTATAAATCAAACTCTTTGTCATTTCTCTTTACAGTGACGATAACTCCAACTTTTTGAAGCCCCACTCTATATAACATGACTCCAAGGAAAGCTAGATGTAAACCTATTGGTTTACCAATAGGTGAACCAAAAACATTCCAATTGCCATCATTCGTTAGTGCAACCAGCAGCCAATTTACTTTCTCCACGATCAATCCCTGAGCTAGAGAAAGACAAGATTCCTTTCTTTTATTTGAAAATTTTGCATAGATATTTATGGGATGTTATTCTGTGTTTATTCTATAAATTGAATATATCTGCGCAGCGTAAAAGAAATTTAAGCACTTGTGGCGGAATATGTAATACAAGACAATGCCATCCATGTGTTTCTCTTTAGACTTCGTCTCCTGTTACATTGAAGCGAAGAATAAGTAAACCAATTTGAGCCGAACTTTCCATATAATTCCACTTTCAAGCTTTCGAGGTGACTCTATAGTTCTTATAAAATCAGTGCCTTGTTTCTCTCCAATTTCCAAACGTCTCCGAGTAAATTGAGGCACTTGTATCTATTTGTGTCGTCAGTATGTGCCACCTCAGACGAATCTGAGAATCGAAGACTATCCGCAGTGTTGATGTTCATAAAAGTCTCCTTTGTTGTGGACCCGGACAGACGATGTTCACATTTCATTCTTCAGGTTTAGGTATTTCTGATCAAATCTTAATAAGAAGTTGGTGCGTGCATCTCTTGCTGGGTCTAAAAAGCTAAAAAGTCAGACCCCAGCAGCCAGCAGCGTGGATTATATTTAGCTTGGATAATGCCATGGCCACCCTATCCTCATTTTGATATTGATCACATACTCTAAATTGAATAGTTCGTTCCAGCTAATAGCAGGATTCTGGTCATCGTCGCTGTTACAGAGCCTGCAGTGATAGCTTTCTCAGCACACATCACTCGGCTTCGTTAAAAGTTGATTCTGGATTCAACCAGATCTGACTACATCACATTTGTTCGCGCCTTCTTGAGTTCACTGGCTGGTCTCCCTCTCAATTAATACCCTCGAGTGTTGTTTTCTTTGATTACCTCTTTGTTTTGTAGATAATTTTGGAATGATCCTAAAAACCTGTACTAATTCAAATTAATACAAGCCATCCTCTCATTTAAATATCAAGAGATCTAACAAAACAAATGGCAAATAAAATGGAAATTTAAAAATCGCTCCGTCAGTTTTCCATCTTATTAAAATAAATAAATAAATAAAAAAAATAAATAAATAAATAACAAAAATATGGAAAAAATGTCCGATACTTCCGCTTATAATTGTCAAAAATCCCACAAATTTCCCACTTGTTTAATTTAAAAAAAACATTTATTTTCAATATTTTTATCAACAAAAAAAAAAATAAAAGTGTGCAAAAAAATATTCTATATTAAGGAATTTAATTGGTATTGGAAAACTTCAAAATTTGTTGAAAGTTCCAATTGAACATTCCCTTGCCAGCCACACTGTATATACCCACTAGCTGTGTAGAGAGTCGATGATGTTGATGATGATGATCATGGCGATGGTGATGAGCGTGCGAGCGACAGATACTTTACCATTCGAGTTGAGAAGATGCTTCCTCCAGCGCCTGTTTCTATACATAGAATAAGAAGATCCACTTTTCTTATATTCAAATCAGTTGACGGAGTGTAGGGATAGCGATCGTACGCAGCACTATTTTCAAGTGGTCCTCTCCTAAGTGTAATATTTGTACGCTAGTTCCTTAGTGCTAAATCTGTGCTACAGAAACGCGGTCTACTTTTAGTTATTTTTAAGTTTTAACTTTTATAAAATCAAAATATTCTTTCTCGTTCAATTTGATTTATCTCTTGCGGAACGTCTAAACTAAACATATGCTGTAATAAAAATGTTATAGGCATAAGAGATTTGACGTGCGTGTGGTCATTTACATACATAATAATATCTGTGATTTATTTAATTAAAAAGTTAAAAATATATATACCTTAATAAAAAAATAAAATAAAATAAAATCTTTAGTGCTCATATCGTTTTTCGCTGATGAACACGCGTTATTGAGTGAACAAAATGACTAGATTCGTGAGGTTTGCACAATATTTGTGCGTATTGATTGTGCTGGTGATTACGGATACTGCCTTTGGCCAGCAGCAACACTATTTGGATAGTTCGAATTTCAATCAGTTGTACAGGCATAGTGATGAAACGCTTCTGCAGGTGCTGAGTCACGGTGACAGTGAGTTCAGCTTTATGCAACTGGAAAACCCGGTACACTTTTACAGCGAGAAATACGATCACATCTATGTAAGTTTGCCACAAAAAAAAAAATTAAAAAAAATTACAAATTTTCATATTAATAAGTCTAAGGTACAAATTGGAGGGAAATCACTCGAGTGTCCAGAACAAAGGGATGGGAAGCGATTATCTATTGGGAGCACGTTGTTGATTTGTGCTACTTTGTATAATGGAAGCGATCGTTTCGAATTGCTTATCATCTAATTTATTTACTATTTAGTTGCAAATATGTATTGTCGCTATAGTGTGAGAGAAAAAGGGAACATGCAAATAGTTTGGAAGCTGATTCATGTATAGATTGGTACTTTATCAATGGTTTCAGGGGGCAATAACCGTCATTGGAGCATATTATGCAAAATAGATTAGAGCGCACGTACTTAGAAAACGGTTTATTATGCTTTTGGAAATTAATAAAAGTTATAATGAAATACAGGTGGACCAACATTCTACTTTTTATTTTTGATAGAAGATTTGGGCGTTATAACTTTCAGGTTCGGAAATTGTTCTCTAAAACAAATTTGCCGCCAACAGCTTATTTGAAACAGTTTCTCGTTGTCGTGGATGTAGACAATTTTTGTTGGTGTTTAACTACGAGACGCAAGTAGGTAGCCGTTTTATAAAGAACTAAGAGCATCCAACCGGCCTGTATCATTTGCAGCGCGCAATGATCGGTAAGAACTAATGAGGATCCTTGAATCACTTTGGTGAAAGAATAGTTTCTTTACGCAGTGGATGGCATTGTCGAAGTGGGTGTAGTCCATGCCACTAGTCTAATATTCGATTCTCCCAATAAGTTGCAACTATCCAGCATATGGGTGAAAAGAAGCTACGAACAAGTTTGTTAGTCTGATTTTGATTTACAAAACTTCAGGCAACTTCATAACTTCGTTGTCATTTTGTGTCAAAATGTTCAAAATGGTTTCACTTGTCTCTGATTGCTTGATATACCTTGAATATTGAGCGTTGCACTATATTTCTACCGTAAACAATTTGTGTAAATGTTCTTTCTAAATTCTCTGATATATTAGACTTCTGAATCAATGCGGATGATATAAGATACTGCTTATAAACTTTTATAACTTTTGAGCTGAAGGAGCACTCCTTAAGAGATTCGTACAACCACCCCTGGAGCTGTTTTTGTTTCTCTTTCCTTTTAAGAAGTTGCTGTTTATCCCGCACTTATGTGTGTAGGGGGTGTTCAGACTGTGCGAGCACAATATACAACGAAAAAGTCTCATTTTAGCAAATTATATCCACAGTAAAAAGTTTCCTACCAATTTCGGTGCACTTGATAATAGACTAGCCGTAGTCTTATATATATAAAGCTACTAAAAATTTAGTTATTTCGAACTTATGAATTTTTTACTACATTAGGTCCATTAGCGGTTACATTTAAACTAAACTCTTTCAGAGAGCGGAACATAGACTCCAAAGCACGTGCATACAATTTAAGCTACCTAGAGCGACTTAAATCTTTGATATATATTAACTAGTGTCAAAAATAAATGTCTGTTTCAGGTGCGTTTTGAAAAAGTTAGTAAAAGCAAACAAATTCGACCACCACCAAATTTTCTTTATTTTCACTATTTTTTTTATGTGCTCTGAGCTGTTTCGAGCCAAGAAAGGAACTGCTCGTTACTCGTTATTTTGTTAATTTTCTCTGTTTCTGTAATTTTTTGCTGAAAATGTGTATAGAATTTGTGCGATTGCTATATCGATTTATGTATATCGATTGCGTTTGGTTTAAACCGCTTACGCGAACGAACTTATTTTAAACATTGGGAACGGATTTTGGGATTTTCTTGATTTGTCGATTTGTCGGCTACCCCTTCACAAACGTCAGCTGAAAAAAAACAATTCACGTGACCAATCTGGGCCAATGAAATCTGAAATACATGAAGTCAGTTAGTTGTCAGACTTACTAAATTAGAAATTCGAACTTCCCCTTTGTCGGCAAAGTGCAGTCTATAGTGTCACTGTCAAATAAGAAGAAAAAAAAAAACAATTGGAAAACAAATCAGATTTTATATGGCTGTAGCATTATGAAAAATTTACTAAAAAATGTATTATAAGGTGGAAAAACAGTATAAAACCATTGTAGAATTGAAAAACTACAAGTTTTTACTACAAGTTTGAACGAAAAAGATATCCCATCTGGAGGAAGGGCTGACTTTGACATTCAGTGGCAAAAAACTAGACTAACCGAGCTTAGTTACTTAGAATTGTGTTACTACCGGATATCACTTTGACAAATTTTAAAAGTCAAAATTGTTTCGGAAATTTTGAAAATACAAAGGATATTGTTAGTTTTTATTATTTGACGTGTTGTTTAAGAACTATCGAAACTTTCTCACAAACACATCAGTTGTAGAATTACTCACTCCGAAATACAGCCCTTAATCAATATCTTGAAGTGATTGTTTAAATAGTTGAATTGGGATAGCCAATGAAACAAATTATGCGTCGGTTCCCTCTTTGTAACCAGATCCGACCACCCCCTAACCAAAGCATTGCTATAACCCTTCAACAAAGTTTCTTTTAAATTCACATTTATAGCACGTTTAGACCACACAAAGCGTCTAAATCACACTGTCAAAATTTCCTAACCATCAAAGGAGTTCATTAGTCTGTTGTTCCCATCTTTGATGTTTTCCGATTAATTCATCTCAATAAAAACACACTCCTCGACGGAAAAACAAATATGACTTCAATTAGCTTAGCAGCAAACAGCCAGCCATAACTTCAGTTATTCGAACAGTTCCTTCGGACACCCATCCCCCACTCATATCCGACAGCTGTGCTGTTTCACACGATGCCAGATGCAGATGCCTCACATACCGCAAGCAACACTATAGTGCACGACAACTTCGACGTTGGACCCTGCCGAGACATTTCACTAATCCCAACTTAAGTGCGTCGTGCCTCGTGCATATCAATTTTAATTACACAAATACAACAGAATTCATCAACAACTGCTAAGTGATGTGTGCGTTTTAAACAAACAGCAACAACAACAGCGGCTCGTAAGTCGTAGGTCTATTAACACCACCAACACATTTAATGTTTCCCATTCGAATTATTATATTTACTTACCGGCTTTTCTTAAATTAGAATCTGTTCGACCGGTGGCATAAAGGGGAAATTACTGTTTTCCTATGCCAAATACTATTTTTACCCAAACAGCGCACAGAATCGTTTTTAATCGAAATATTTGCATTTAAATAGCTGAGAGCGAAATTCATGGATAACCGTGGCTTGACCTTTTGCGATTGGGTGCGGATTATAAACGAAGTAAAAAAAACTTTTTGAGTTTGTGTTTGTCTTTCCTGTTTTGCGTCCGCCTATCACGTTGCTTCCGTTGATTCTCTGGGAATCATTTCCCACTTCCCAGATTTCAGGTCCCACCCATACTTTGGCATTCCTGATAGATTTGAAACACGCCGACTTGGGCTGAGGATTCTCCTCATACAATTTGTTATGTCAAAAAACTAAAAATGGCGGCTCCAAAATGTGGACTCATTTTAATAGGTATTCTGTTTCCAGTCGAATCAGACAGAATTCGCAGCTGCGGATGTTAGGGGTCGCGGATAACGAGTTTTCGGTCAAAATGGCCGATACGACTTAGCGCGCGGTGCTTTTCGATCACAATTTGTAAGCCTCATGTTGTCGTTGTCGTTATCCCCGATCTAGTGGATGATTATTTCTGGAAGCAATCGAGTTGAGTGTAGCGTTTAGCATTGTTTTCGAGCATCTGTCTTTCTTAGTTCGTTGAAATGGCTTTTTTATTGTGGATAAAAGAACAATTTGACAGTTGCATTCTTATTTCTATATTTGCTTTGTCCACTGTCCGTCGTTGGTACCATTGCAGCATTTCAAGTTCCGCCGTTGTTAAGTCAAATAAAGTACAATATTGAAAGTTGTGACAGTTCAAAAAGAGATAATTTATGCAAAATTCTGTAGTGCGTTTGGATTCGCTGTCAACGCACACAATTTGACTTAAATATAAATTGTTTACCCTGATTGAATTTCTTCACACGTTTTTACATTTAGATTTATCTGTAAATATCAGAAAATTGAACAAAATAACTAGCACGGGATTAATCAAACTACATTGACAGTTTATGGGTAATTTTGAACTATACTGAAAAATGTTCTTATTAAAGAAATTTAGCCAGCTATGCTAAAGCTCTAAAATGGTTATATGTGTCATCTAGCGCTACAAGGAACGCGTTAAATGACAATCAATTAATAATTTAATTAAACTAATTAACGATTTGATTTTGTTTGACAGTCATCTGCCTTCCAAGGTTTTATTCTATATTTTCGTGGTTGTCAGGCGCCTATTTTGTAAAGCTCCTCTATAAAAGTAAGAATAAAACTTTTTGTAAATCTGCGAATCAGAGTTGGGGCAAAGTTCTAAATAATATTTCACGGATTTTCCGTACTGATATTGATGCATCAATTGCATAAACTTATCAGCAAGTTCTGCAGTATAGTTTGGGAAGTCGAAAAACCATTTTTAAATTTGCCAATACAATATAAAATTAAAAAAAAATTGAGTGTTTTACCAAGCAAATCAGTTCGAATTTCATAGAAGTTCCATGGAAGACTTCCTTTGCCGCTGCGTTCATACGAGAATCGGAAGCGACACATGTTTCGTGTGAAATGGTCGATGTCACGGCGAATGCCAGTAACAAAAATGGTTACAATTCACTTAATGACAAACTAAAAAATTACCATATCAACCTTTCTGTACAAGATTAAATATGGTTTTTTGACCTGACAACCAATACAACATGTTTCTCAAAGTTGAAATGAATTGGCTTATGCAATGGTCGGGTTTTTTGTGACACTCATTCTAGCGATATAACAAGACGACTATTGTCTTATAGGCGGGGAATGGAACTCCTACATAACTGACTTGACAGTAAAGCATGTTTCTTACTCCAACCATCTCCCTATTGTTGTCACTTTTGAGATCATGGTAGCTGCAAATACGAGGTAGAGCTTAAGGTATAGAAAGCCGTTTTTAACCGAACTATTTTAGGATTGGTAGCCGAAGTTCGAATTGTTCTTCTTAACGTATTGGCATATTATAAGTTAGTGAGCTTTCCTATAAGAACATCATCTAACTTATTCCTGCTATTGATAGACGGATAAAAATATTTTTCGTTTAGAAAAATGTTTCCAATGAAGAAATTAAAGTGCGCCCTTCACATTTCTTTAAAACTTTACGGATGGCCCCGATCATACATCACACAGGCCACATTAGTCTTGTTTGGGCCGCTTATTGGGGTATATTGCTCTGCCCTGGAATTTTTTTATAAGCCGCTCCCAATATAAAATCTATGATTGAACATGTACAGGGTGTCCGCCGGGAAGGTATACTACTTTGTTTTGCCGCCATTTTGGTAAACATTAGTCTTGACAGTTCATATTTGGCAGTCGTGAAGTAGACACGTATGGAAAAATATTCGATAAACCAACGTGTTTTAATCGTTAATCAATCATCGATTACTGTGACGATGACAAAGTTACGTGAAATTTTTGGGAGAACACATTTTCATTTGAATGGATATGTGAATAAACAGAATAGTCGGTTCTGGGCAATGGACAACCCTCAAATTATTCATCAGTCACCTTTGCATCCATTAAAAGTTACAGTCTGGTGTGCAATTTGGTCAGGAGGGATCATTGGACCTTACTTCTTTGAAAATGAAACGGCTTAACGGTAACTGTGAATGGGGAGCGATATCGTGATATGATTGAAAACTTTTTAAAGGCACAACTTCATGCCTTGGGCTTTATTAACATGTGGTATCAACAAGACGGTGCCACATCGCATACAGCCAGGATTACAATGGAATTACTGCGAGACTTCTTTCCACAACAAGTTACTTCAAGAAATGGTGATGTTGATTGGCCTCCACTGTCGGCTGATTTGACTGCTCCGGACTTCTTTTTGTGGGGATATCTGAAAGGCAAGGTTTATGCAAACAAACCAGAAACGCTTGAGCAACTCAAACAAAATATTCGTGATGAAAATAATGAAATACCGCGTGAAATGTGTGAGAATGTAATGAAAAATGTGCTCAGAAGGCTCGCATTTGTGAGACTAACAGAGAGGCGGACATTTACCTGATATTGTATTCCATACATAATTGCCGACATTAAATAAAACATTTATCAATATAAGATCCATTCTCTTTCATTTAATCAAAAATTATAAACAAACAAAGTAGTATACCTTCCCGGCGGACACCCTGTATTTTATCGTATTGCTCCGGATGTAGTGTTTCTCGCTGTCATCTTTCTGAAATCACGTAATAAAATTAACAAGACCATTCTCGTTCCAGAAACCGACATTCGTTTTCATCAAACATCATTACAATAAGACTCACATCGCTCAACATGTGCCACAAATCAAAGAACTCTCCTAAATTTCAGAAATGTTAATTGAAACTACTACAAATAAAATAATTGGGATACCTTTCCACCAGCTGGCCCTAATTTTCTCTAGCTCGTCTTTCACTCTTTAGCTCTATAACTTATGTTTTATTGCCCAATAAGAAAACTAAAGATGTACCATTTCAAACATTCCCGTTTATGTTTTCGATTATTCCTGCTACAAGTCATCAGCAATATAAACATTAGGAACATAAACAAATCGCCTCAAAACGCTAGTAAAATTTGTTAAATAAACAATTTCAAAATGTTTACAATGAGCGTGTGTCTATAACCCATTAACAGCATGAATGATTCGAAAAGTTCTGAAAGCTGAAGGAAGTGTGCTGCCAAAATACCTCACAACCCACCCAAACAAAAGTCAACAAAAAAAATATTGCACAACACGACTTGCCGCACTTAGTGTAGGTACCTACTATTTCGTAGGAGCATTGGTTTCACTTAGTTGGAGAGTTGCCCAAATTTTTTTCAGAACTTTGACCAGACAACACAAATCTATGATAAAATGTGGATGCTGAGTCTAGCACTCGAGCACGGTATTGTGTTTATGATGCCCCATTGACGATCGGGTGATTTTTGTCTTCCGGAAATTGTTGGCAGCATAATACAAATTTTTATTTTCTAGTAGGCAGTGCTTTTGGGGCTTTCTAATTTTAGAACGCATACTTAAGCTAACCAGCTGCAGAGTCAATTAATTTGACCTATAACAGCTTATTTAATTTGAGATTTATGTCATGAAGGGCTTATTAATTATTATCTGAAAGTCACTTCAAATGAATATTGCTAACATAAAAATAAATTATTTAACTCAAGGACATATTTTTTTAAGTTTGGTTTCGGAGTTTATTTACTGGACAATCTTTTATTTTATTTAATTTCTTATATATTTTCCCCATAGAGGCTATACAAATTATTGAGAGGTGAAATTTAAAGAACCATTGTAGGACTTAATTTGTTCAAAAAATTAAAAACCTCACAAACGAATGGTTATGAGAAGCTAGTCCTAGATTGATTTCCTTTGGACCCCAAATATTTATTTATAATTGGGTTGCCAGAAAACCAGATATAAAGACTTAAAAAATTGATGTATACCGCCTTTTAAAGCGGACGGTAAAGGAGATGGCGGTATGTTGTTCTATATTTTACAATAATACTGTATGCAAAAGATTCTGTGAAAAATTGTATATTTATTATTTGTGCAGCTATTTTTTAATTAGAAATGTATGAAATAGTTCCCAAAAATTTCGAAAGCAACTAAAGTTACAAAAACTAAATACGAAGCTCTTCGCAATCAGGCTGTGACTCACAAACAGCCTTTATAAGTAGGGACTCCACTGAGCACTAGTGGCTCGGCATCTCGTTTAGCTTTGCTGATGAGGTAGATAAACGTTTGGCTACGTTGGAAGACGGTACTATGTCGTTTATTTATTAGGTATATGTAAAGAGCGAAGGAAGAAGCGTCTATAACTATGGATATTCAGGAAATATTTGAAAAAGAAACTTTGTTTTCAATCGAGTTTTATTTTCCAAACGTTTTTAGCATCTCTAGGAACTGCTACCTAGCAGATTTCGAGAGTTCGTGGAGCTCTGTAGAAGTAACGATTCCGACATCTTTTATGTCGTATTGTGAATAATGAACAACTTTCGAAAAAAAAACAACCGATTTCCATATATGAGGTTTTTTTTTATTTAATTCGGTCGCCATTTTTTTTCAGCTCACGCCCAGGGAATTTTCGTTGCAGAAACTGAATTGTTTGATTGCAGTGTGGAAGGCGCACCGTCTTGTTCAAACCAGTAACCGTTGAGAGCTTTTTCACGCATTTCTGGGCAGACATTATGGTCCAACTTCCACCGATATCGACGACGAGCAGTGTTGTTAGCACTCTCTCTTCATTTATCCCACAAAGCGTGGTAATTTTTCCCTTTTTTCCCTTTTCACCGTACTCAAATTCCCTTTTAAAAACCCACGATACTTTTTTTCGTCAAAATCCAGTTTTTTAAAGTAAAATTTGTATTACACGGAAAGAAAATCACGTTAAATTAACCTTTAGTATAAAAACCGCAGTTTGTGACACCGCTATGATTATTTTTTGGTATACTAGAAAATTTTGATAAAAGACGATTTACATGGGCTGTTTTTTATGGACATTCAGTGTGTTGATAATCATGGTGAAATACAGGTGTTTTGATAGAACTTTACCAAAAATTCATAGTTTGAATGTTTTTTGTCAGATTTCTGAAATTCCCACGATTTGGTGCTTTATCCCTTTATCCCACATAAGGCTTTTCAGACATTGAAATTCCCACAAAAAGGAATAAATCCCACGATAAAACAACACTTCGACGATGTTCACGTTGAGTTAACAGAACTAAACGACTATTTTTTGAAGCGATTAATGGTTAAAATTGTAATGAATTGACTTTTCACAAACACATGTTTACTCTACTCAATCAGTTGATAAAAAATGTAAAATTTACATAAAGCACCTTAGGTCTAGCGTCGCACAGCCATTTATTTGTGGGAGTTTTTATTATCAAAACAAATGAAAGTGATCAATGAAATGCTGGAAGCTTGTCAGACTTTCACGACAGGAGGCGCTGGTAAAAATACATTTAAGGAAGATTATCTTTTTTTTCGGGGGTTGGAGCTGCGGCCGATCGCTCAGTAACCCAGTATACTTTTCACTGAGCCTATCCATAAAGAAATAGTTTCTTAAACTACCCGCCGAAGCAATGACATAATTAGCTGACATTTAGTAGAGCCACCAGAGCTGTCCACACGCTTGCTTAATGCAAGTATTAGGTCTCAGATAAAATTGGACATATTATCTGCTTTGTAATTTCTACACCTTGGCAATACCTACAAAAATGCCGTTGAAGCAAAAGTATTAGTAAAGTGGGAAAAACCCTTAGACGTAATTTCTGCTTCTCCGGAGATCGAATATGAGTCTGCTTGCTCAGGGAACAAACCATTGTGCTACTGCGCACGTATTAAATATTTGTTTGACGTTGAGCCCAACGTTCTACCTTCATTTGGTTGTCAAGCTCAGGCCTTCACACAATAGAAAAAGTAGAACAGTTTCATATTTGTACTCCTAAATCAGGCTTGATTGCTTTTCAATAATTCTGCTTACAAATAATTTGGAATAATAGCTACTTCTCACTAAATTATTGTTTCATATTTGTGATTTTTATAGAACAGTTGTACACTTTGACAGTCAGTACACCGTTGAAACCTTTCCTAAGACATTTCACTTTTAAATTTTTAAATTCTTTGTGCTTATTTTTACGACTTTTTCCAAATTTGAACGAATTTTTACTCAATGCCGTTCCTTTTCTCAAAAAACTCGTAAAAGAGAGCGCCATTGAGAGAGGAATATATTATATCTCCATCTCCACTGATAATCTTACGAGTTTTAACTCAACAAATTTCTGGGTGTAAGAATAGGAAAAGCTGTCAGTCACCTGACTGTTGACAGATGATTTAAGATTTGTTGTCCTATTTGGCATACGCGTGCATATGTTTTCATCTTCTGCGTATTAAATAAAATTGAATGTTCTCCTCGAGATTCTTTTCGAAAGTGGCGACGATATTCAGTAGAAACTCTTCTACATACTCGGATTCATCAAAAGGAAGTTCGATTAATTCCGAATCACTTTCATAGATGAACCAACTAATTTTGTTAGTTAATTATAAAATTCTTCTAGTTTATCAGACATTTTAGCGACTTTTCATACCACTTTTTTGAATACCGTATCTGTCATTTTTCATGGATTACTTCGAAAGTGTTCCCTAGCTTTTTCGTAAGTTTCTCTCTCTGAGAGAGAATTTATCCCCACTACCACTACAGCCATTTTGACAGTATTTTCCATTCTTACAACGAAAGTAAAGGAACCAGTGATACCAGATCGTGGGTAATTACCCATTTCGTGGGCATTTTGGCTTTCAAAATGAGCTACAAGGGCGAAAAAGGGCCTTTTATCTCTTGGAACAAAAAAATAAATTATTTTGTTGTTTTTTAACGTCGGCTTGGGCAAAAAGGTCATTTTTGGGTGTTTTTGACGTGTATTGTGGGCAATTCAGTCCGAAAAGTCTGGCATCACTTAAAGGAACAGACCTGCAGACACAAGCGTTCCCGAACTTTTTCATAAGTTTCTCTCTCTGAGAGAGAATTTATCCGCGCCATTTTGACAGTCTTTTCCATTCTTAGTTGTAGCAGATTCCTTTCTCAAAAAATAAGGCCCATCTGGTTTGTGGTGTGAACAGGATTACTCGGTACATTTTTAGCTATTCATCAAATAAACATAACCTAAAATGTGTCCAGTTCATTTAAATAACAGACTCTTTTCCTTTTACTTACAGATCAACACAAATGGCATCCTGACATTTGTCACCGAGTTCCCCGAATACTTGAACCAGCCATTCCCCTTGGAGTACCCATCGATTGCGGTGTTCTACTCCAATGTAGACACCTCTGGCAGCAATGACTCAGCAGTCATCAGCTTGTTCAAGTCGCAGAATGCCGAGAAGCTTAAAAAGGCATCGGGCCTTGTTCGATACTCATTTCCCGAGGAGTACGATTTCGAAGCAACCAACTTGTACGTGGCCACCTGGGAGAATGTGGGATACTTTGACGGCAAGACAGATAAGCTAAACACCTTCCAGGTTTGTCGGACACAAACACAGCACTTGGCGTAAAACGCACTCACTCCCTTGTTTTTATATCTTTTAGGCAGTCATCATCTGCAATGAGGACGAGACTTACGTGCAGTTCTTGTATCCGGTGGGAGGCATCAATTGGTTGCAAGCTGACACCGGAGAGCTAGGACTACCGGACATCCGAGCGCAGGCTGGCTTTATCTCGGAAGACGGACGGTTCTTCAACATTGACGGATCTGCCACTGACAATGTAAGAGTGCCTTGTCAAAATCGTTGGGGAGATTTTTTTAAGTAAATTTTGTCAATCCTTTCAAAGGCTAGGTACTTCAGTGAGGCGTCGAATGTTGGTGTGGATGGAGTTTTTCTGTATCGCGTGGGTCTGCTCGACTTCTCTGCGAACATCCAGGAACCGATCAACGAGGAAACTGCCACCGAGCCCGCTGAGCCGCTGACATGTGGCGAAGGCCACCACAAGAAGTGTCACTCGACGGCGACGTGTGTAGACAAGGCGCATGGATTTTGTTGCAAATGCCAGATGGGCTACTATGGCAACGGGGTGTCATGCATCAAGAATACAGTGCCCATTCGTGTGACGGGCACCATCAGCGGGACCATAAACAATAGACCTATCGAGAGCTCCGCAAAGTTGCAGTCCTACATTGTCATGCAGGACGGTCGCAGTTACACCGCAGTGAATCCAATAACCGCTGAGTTGGGGGCCCAGCTGAAACTCGCGCTGCCGATTGTCAGCTCAATTGGCTGGCTCTTCGCCAGACCAATGACCTCGGAGGGGTTGAATGGCTATCAATTGACGGGCGGCGAACTTGTGCACAGTTCCAAATTGACCTTCAGTTCGGGCGAGGTGTTGCAAATCAATCAGACGTTCGACGGCTTGAACTACTGGGATCAGTTGACGGTGAAAATTGACATTTCCGGACAAGTGCCGCAAATCGCCTACGATGAGAAGTTCCAAATGACTGATTATATTGAGGAATACAAGTTCACGTCACGCAACACTCTGGCGACGGTAGGAGCCCGCCACATTGAGATGCCATCAGTAAGCAGCGCAATTGCTTTCGACTTGGACCAGCTGATCACTTTCAATCCATGTTCGTTGGACGACGAGGTCGATCCCACCGGCACGACTATCTTGCAGAAGGTATCGAAGGTCACCCTGGAGTACTTTGCCCAAGACCAAGCACTGCGAACTGGATTGTTGACCAAGGTTGGTGTCGATCCAACGTCGAATCCGTGCACTGATGGCACAGCGACGTGTGGTGACAACACACTGTGCATTCCGGAAGAGGATTCCTTCAGCTGCGTCTGCTCGAGTGGCTTCACTCCGCAGCTGATCGATGATGAGACTGAGTTATGTGTCGACATTGATGAGTGTGTGACTGGAATTCACATCTGCGATGATAATGCAGAGTGTGGCAATACTCCCGGTGGATACACTTGCATATGCTTGGAGGGATTCGTGGGCAATGGGCATGAGTGCGATCGCACTGGCGGCAATCATATTGTGGAGTCAACAACTGCAGTTCGAGTGGACGAGGAAGGTGATGGCGCGAACAAAGAACAGGAGCTTAGGGAAGAGCAGGCGAGGAGAGAGGAAGAAGCGCGGAGGGAAGAGGACGCTAGACGGGATGACGATGCAAGGAGGGAGGAAGAAGCGAGAAGAGAAGCTGAAGCGAGGAGGGAGCAAGAAGCACGAAGGGAGGCAGATGCCAGGAGAGAGGAAGAAGCCAGAAGGGAGGAGGAGGACAGGCGGGAGTACGAAGTGAGAGAAAACGATTTGAGGGAGCAGGAAAGGACGGAGTACGAGGAAAGAAAAGCAGAGGACGAGAAATGGGGAGGCGAAGACGAGGACGACCAGCATTCGGAACAAGATATAACAAAGCAGCAAGAGCCAGGATCGGATTGTTACGTAAGTAGATGCAATTAAGTGTTTAGTTGGCTGGGCGATTAGCCAGTAAGATCTAAACGATTTTTGGCCGCCCTAAAAATTGTTTTTCGACTCGAAGAGGTCAGAAACCGCAGGGCTTTTTAAAAGTATGGATTAGATAAGGGAATCGCGGGATCAGTCAAGTTTAGAACGAAGAAAATTTAAATAAAATGATAGAGTAACCTAAGCGTATAATAGAAGGATCTGAAGGTCTGTTAGTACTTGTTTATGAAAAGGTAGAAAGCTTGAAAAAAATATGAGGTCGATGATTTAAGGCGGTAATAATCTAGCAGTGATTTTTACAATACTCAATTAGCGGCAAAAGTGGACACGAAGTTAATTTAAAAAAAAAAGTTAACTTAGCTTAACAGAATATAAGTGCAAGCTCCATTTGGAATGGGATCAGGCCGTGGCTTTCATCACCTACAAGTTAACCATGAAGGAGAAGTTCTTAACAGCTTAAGTTAAGCCCACTCCGTACTTGTTTTAAGATGAATGCAATTGATACCTATAAGCTAGAATTAAATCGGTTGAATGCCCAAAAGTTCTTTACCCATTATTAACTTTGACGGAAAAGAAGAAAACTACAAAGTAACGAGTGACGAGTAGTTCCCCTCACCTGGCCCTAATAGGCAGGCAAATTCTTTCGTTGCGCGCTTCCTGCTAGAAAATTCAATCAGAGATTGACCAGCGCTCCAAATAAGAGAAATTGAGATGAAGCCCAAAATCAGCCCATGGATGAGCTAAAGGGGCATTGTTGTTGCATTTTATGCCTGATTTTATGAGTATATCCGAGCGGGCATTAAGAATGCAACCGAGTGTAAGTGTAAGTACTTCCGGAGAACCCTTAATAGTGCACGAAACCACTTTTGCCGAAAGTTCTCAAAGCTAAAAAAGCTATGCTTGTATATTCAACGTGCATTTAAGCTTTCGCTTCAAGACTCTAGAAAACGTAGCATGGTGACAGGCGTCATTTTAGTTTTATTTGTATTTAAGGTAACCTTCAATAGATAAGTTGTCCATCAGCTTCTTGGCTGTTTTATCTGGGTGGTCGCAAATGGCCCGTTGATTGGAAAATAACCTTGTTGCAAAAATAAGGTTATAGCTATATCTTCGTCTTCTGTCTCTATCTTCTGTCTTTGAATTTGGGGTACTTCTAGAAGTTCTTTAACTGGAATCTTGGTCTCGTAAGACTATTCCTACATGAACAAGATTAAGCTTTAAGTGTTCTCAGAAACCGCTGATGTATTCGCTGCACAAGCAATGGTTTAGCGTGAAGTTGCTGAGTTGAAGGTTGTGTAATGAGATAAACGCAACCATATGTTTTGCTAGACGCGCTCTTTGTAAAATGCGCCGGCATCTTCTTTTAAATATATTGTATTATTAAATCCGGCATATTGAATCAAGCGCGTGGTTGAACAAATAAAAACTAAAACGCAATTGTAAAACCTAACAAAGTAATTTAATAAATAAACCAACAATATTAAACAGAGTTTTAAGTTTAATACATGGTGTCAGAAGTGGGATATTAAAAAAAAAAAAAAAGTGCGCGTCTAGCAAAATATATAGTCGCGTTTATCTCATTACAGGTTGCATGTTCGAATCCGAGTTATGCCACCAAACGAAACAATTCCTATAAATAAAGAGACCAATCGAAGCTAAGCGACAAGAGACGCAGACTTCTCAAACGAATTTCTGGGAATTATAAGCGAACTCTAAGATCAATAAGCATTTTTCCACTCACCTGGAAAATAACTTCCTAGTAAAACGAAATCGTTTAGCAAAAACAGTGGAGAAAATTGGTCTCGCCTTAAGCACAAGTTTGAAATACCGCTTTGCCTTGAAAATAGTTGCCACATGAGTGCAGGGATGCCAGAATTTAGTTTGCTTTAAGCGCCCAAACCTTAAAAAAATTTAGCCCAAAATCGTTGTCCAGAAGGAAGCCCAAAAATGTTTGAAAATTTTTCCAATTCCTTTTTTTTGTATTGTTGCCACAACCTTCTGCAACTGGCCTTTGTGGTTTCTGTGCTTGCGTCAAATAAAAAGGCCAGCTAAATTAATTGCTGTGCCTGCAAGTTGAATGACTGTTCGATGTCATTTGACTGCAAGAGTGCTGCCAAGTTTTAAAAAAGCGGGTTTGTTCGAAAGTATTTATTTTTTGTAGTTTAGTGAAGAAATAATACAAACAAAATTCACACAAAATTTGATAAACGATATATAGCCCAAAATTGTGTTGGGCGCTCATTGAAGAAATTTCTATCGTTTTTTTAAGAAAAAAGATAGCCCGAAATACGACAAAGCGCCCAATCTGGCAACACTGCGTAAGCGAAGTAAAAAAGCTAACTTATTTCTCAAAACAGGCAAGATGAGTATAAAAATAAAAAGTCCGTTGTCTAATGTGCTCTCACAGGTTGATTGGTTTCAAACTTCGCTCACGATACCGGGCCGGTTTTCAATTTTCATTTTGATGGAATTTTTGTCATTTTAGGAGAAAAATTTAGCTTACTTGGACCATAGACAAACCATACTGAGACCACCAACTTCGGCCAATTTCCCGTTACTTGCCTGGAAGATATATTTTTGCGGATTGGTCACGATTTAGTGCGCTAGTATTAGGTTCGTTCGTGTACTTTCAGCATAGAACACAATTATTAAAAAAATGTCAAATATCAAAAATCGAGAGAGAAATCTCTCAATTTCAAGAGAAGTACGTGACCGGTTTTCTTAGAAAAAGTTTAAGAAATGTCATTTTGACATTATCGTAAAATGCAGCATCTACAAAATTTATTGGAATTGAATTTTTTATAAGCTAAATACCTATTAAACTTACCATTTTGAATGTGCTGATAAATTTTAGGAGAACATTCAATTACAACTACTTCCTCCGAAATCGTTGAAGACGAAAATAAATAGAGTTTTACTTGTGAAACTTTTGAGCTGTCACTTTTTTGTCATTTTTAATTTTTAATTTTTCAGTAAGTCGAAATTCGGCGAGCAGAAAATTACGAAAAAATGAAAAGAGGGGAAATGGATTTCTATTGTTACATTCCTATTGACAAATGTAACTTCACAAATTTGGGCAAATTTGCTGGCAGCGTTCATAGAATTTTACCCGTTAAGTTTGAAATTGTACGTAACGTGTGGATAGTTTTTTTTTTAGGAAAGTGTACATTTCCTTAAAATATTTATGAAAAATGAACAATGTAGATTGGTTGAGGGAGAATAAAAACATTTTGAACAAATTTTCTTCAGTTATTTAGGAAAAATTTACACATGAAATCGAAGTTATTGCTATTCAAAAGCAGAAATTATTCGCCTCTTCACAATTTATAATAACTAACCAATAGAATTCAGTAATGTTGAAATGTGGTATTCCCGAACTCTATCACATTTCTCCATGGTTGGTCGCGGTTGGCTGCATTTTTTTTGTTGTTGTTGTATTTTTTGTATGTTTTTGCATGTCACATGGATTCTAATGGACATAACACCGACAGAAAAACCAAACGGAAGAATTTGAAAAGAAATAAGAGGGCCAGCGGCAAGATGATTGCGAAATGGGGGTCTTGGTATGATTTTTCTATGACTTGGACGTTGGGATTCAACTTCAGTTATTTTGCATTTATTTGTACAATTTTTATGGATAGGTTCTAAAAATTGCAGATTTATTTGCTGCCTTTGCTTTCAAACTGATTAAGTGATATACATAGGTACCTATCACTATTTTCGAAATTCAAGAAATCACATCTTTTCGGTGGTTTAGTTTGTCATTTGCGGGCTCTTTCTTCATCTGGCCATATTTTTATTGGTAGAATATGCCACGTAGAAGAACTCAAAAGTAAGGAAACCTCAACCCTATTTATTTTAGGCAGGGTGTTCTGCTAAATTTAATTTTATAATGAACTGCAATAAAAACACAAAAGGACTCCAAATCAAACAAAACCGAATATGTAGCTCAAATGTTTTTAGACAAGTCTTGAGCAGCTTGCAAGTCGCACCTTCCCTTTTAAGAACGAAAACATTTTCCTCCCACAGCGCTGTTCAAAGGATGCAAACTGTGTAGAAGGCCGCTGCGAATGTCGCGAAGGACACAATGGCAATGGGTTCACCTGTCAGTACAATTGCCGTGCTGAAATTGAAATCTGGGAAGATGGCAAATGCGTGCTTTTGTCAGCCGAGGACTCCGAAGTGGAACCTCAGTGTTCCTTCTTTGGCGAATGCACCTGTCCCGATGGCTACGATCTCTCCGATGAGGACAACATTTGTCGGTCCATCAGTTCGAACTCAATCGGCAAGGCCAGTGATATAGGTAAGAGTTTCCCCAGCTTTGTAGCAAACAACCTTTGTACATTTAATATTCCCTCAACGCATAGTTCCGTGTGACGTTGATGACGCCTGCCATGAGAACGCAACCTGTGAATGGTCCGAGCAGGAAATGCATCATATTTGCATATGCATGCACGGCTTCTCCGGCGATGGCTTCAAGTGCACAAAGATTGATGAATCTTGCACCACGGTAGGCTGGATGAGTGATTTTCTATTTCGCTTCTACTTAAATCCTTAAATCATTACAGAATCCCGATTTGTGCGGTCTGCATGCCACCTGCGAGTACAACGAGTCAATAGGCAAATCCGAGTGCCAGTGTGAGCGACACTACGAAGGCGATGGTCTGCGCTGTGAACTGGCTCCCGAGTGTCGCTCAGATACGGACTGCGGTCAGTCGGCATACTGCGACAAAGGCGTGTGCCAATGCACCGAAGGATACGAACGTGACTTGTCGGACTTTTGTGTGCCGGCCGGTATGTGCGGCGGCACCTATTGCGCTGACAATGCCATGTGCAAATGGGATCCCAAGCAACATGTCCAGTATTGTGAGTGCATGGAGGGATATTCCGGGAATGGTGTCAGTTCGTGTAAGAGCAGACCGACTTCATGTAAAGTGAGGAATACCTGTGGTGTGCATGCCAGTTGTGAGCCTTCCAAAACGTGAGTTTGATGATGCCTCCTATAAGTGGTGTTTCTTCTTTTGACCGTCCACATATTCTAGTGACCACGCTCAATTTGAGTGCATCTGTGACGTTGGATACTATGGCGATGGGTACCTCTGTATCGAGGAACAAAACTGTCAGAATACACCGACCCTTTGTGACCCGAACGCCAAGTGTCAGTCGGTAAACAATGGAATCGCCTGCATATGCAATCCAGGTAAGTAAAATGAGGGTTTTCATATTTTTTCTTCGCATTCTCTTTTATTGGCTTGGACTTGGACTTGCGTTGCTTTTGTTGACGTTTGTTCATGTGCGATCGCAACAGACGGTACAGATATAAGGAAATTGCACATCCAGCGTTCTTGTCGCAAGTGATTTTGTGCGGAAAGAAAAGATCTACTGTATTTGGTTTCTTGGAGTATTCACTGCATAAGATTGGTGGATTATAGTTTGCTTCACAATTGTAAATTTGAGGCGGCTTCCATCTGATTTTAGCCATCGGGCTGGGAGTGCAGGATATAGATTTGACGAATTTATTTCCAATCAGAAGTTTATTCATGACGTGGAATTTTACAAAACAAAATAGGATGAAGTTTGAGTTGCCTATTGTTATAGGGCTCCCAGATTGATTCGCAAAAGTTAAACAGATTTGGAGTTACGACAAATGTCAAAAGTAAAACCGACATTTTTGTTTTTCAATTGTGATAGCGAATTTATTGCGCAAGTGGCAACATTTGAGACATGTCTCTCCTTAATAGGCGTGTGTTTTTGAGCTTCGATCTCAGCAAATCAAAATAAAGTTGGATTTTCAGCACGCAATTACAAAAAATACTGCGAGTCCTCGAAGTGTCAAGTAGAGCGTAGTTGTGAAGGGTGTTTTTTTTAGAGGTATAAAACTTTGAAATGGAATAAAACGATGATTTTTGTAAATTGACATGAAATTTACTTTATTTGAAAAATAATCTTCTGACATTATAAATTAAGTATGATTTCTGGCATATGACCGCCACGGCTGGCTCGGACGTAGTCTAATCTGGAGGTCCAATTTTCGATGACTTTTTCCAACATTTGTGGCCGTACATCGGCAATAACGCGGCGAATGTTGTCCTCCAAGTGGTCAATCGTTTCGGGCTTATCGGCGTAGACTAGCGACTTCACATATCCCCACAGAAAATAGTCAAGCGACGTTAAATGGCACGATCTTGGAGGCCAATTCACGGGTCCGCAACGTGAAACTATGCGGTTACCAAACGTTTCCTTCAATAAATCAATTGTGGCACGAACTGTGCGACATGTTGCGCCGTCTTTTTGAAACCACAGCTTCGTCACTTCATAGTTGTTCAATTTATGAACGAAAAAGTCAGTAATTATGGCTCTATAGTAGTCACCATTGACTGTAACATTCTGGCCAGCATCGTTTTTAAAGAAGTACGGACCAATTGTTCCACCAACCCATAAAGCACACCAAACAGTCAGTTTTTGTGGATGTAACGGTGTCTCACAGTTGTACAGTTGGGGATTATCATCACTCCAAATACGGCAGTTTTGTTTATTGACGTATCCATTCAACCAAAAGTGAGCTTCATTATGTTGCCCGTAAAACGGACGTAGTACGCGATACGTATTTCGAACAGAACCATGATTTTCAAAATAAATTTGCACAATTTGGAAGCGTTGTTCAGGCGTCAGTCTATTCATGTTGAAATGCCAAAACAAACTAAAAATAAATCACTTGACAGTTGACAAAATGGCCGCCAGTTAAAATAGTGTTGCCAACATAAAGTTCTATACCTCTTAAAACAACAACCTTTAGTTGCGTGCTGAAAATCCTACTTTACTTTGCTTTCCTCAAATTGAAGCTCAAAAAAACAGGCCTAATGTCGCATAATAGATGTGCGGTTCTTATTTATGTTTTTCAACACACACTTTCTGTCATTGACCAAATTTCAGCTGACCAAACTTCGGTAGGCTTATTTGAACTTAGGTAGGATAAGTTGCTGCGTTGCTACAAAGAAAAAAAACATACAATCCCCGAGTTCGACTAAAATAGAAAGTATACGCCACAGTGGCTGAAATATTTTTGAAAACTTTCTAACACGAAATACCCGAAAACCACGAATACTAAATAGCAGGGTGACTGGACGGGACAGCATTATACCTAACCCGCAAAAATACGTGACACGTATTCTGGTCGGCCATCTTGTTTGACATGTTTTAAAACAGAAATAGAACCGTTTTCCAGTGATTGCAGAAATGTTTTGCCACACATTTATGTCATTTACTGGTTTTAGAAGTTCTGAAACTGTTTGAACGATGAACGACACGACCAAACGATGCGATTGTGATGATACACGAAGCTAGGTTTTGACGACGTCGTTTAATACAATCGGTTGGACGATGATCGTCTTAAAAGTTACACGATGAGAGCCCTGATCATTCAAAACTGAGACACTTTAAGTCAGCCAGCTGTCAGACTTTTTAAACTAGATCCTTAAACGTTCAGGTTCGAGTCTCGGAAAAAAAGTTTTTTTCCCAATGCGCCACCTCTCGCGAACGTCTGACAAACTTCCGAGAGTATAACTGTCACGAATAAGAGCTTCTCAATTTGCGGTTTGGACTCGGCCGTGAAATTGTAGATCCCTTCCATTCGTCCCGAAAATGAAAAACTCACACAGAACGAATGATTGTGAGGGGCTAGGCCTAGGGTCATTACGGACTTGTTGCGATTTTTTGATTTTGATTTTTTTTTCTACTTCGCGTCGCGTTGAACGCGTGCGTGCGTCGGCGCGCTTTGACACGCATTATCGAATCTTTACGATTTTAAATGCCAAAGCACGCGAACAAAAATTTTGTAAAACGAAATGCTGCTTTGAAGCGAATGCGCGTTGAGAGAGTAGAGCATGACAGATTAAAAGTTCGGTTTGGTTTTAACTAATGTACACAAATGGAAAGCAGAATTCAAATTTCAAGTCTACTCTCTTTTTGTCCGTAGCTGTAGTTTTTGTGCAAGAATTAAAAAAAGGATTCTCCAAAATAGATAAATAAAATCATTCATAAGAATAATGTAAGGAACAACCTTAACAAAGATACAAAACCAATGATTAATATTTTTTTTTGTCCAAGTAAATCTGAAGAAATAAGTATTAGCCCCACAAAAAAAAGTTATTCGTCATTTTCACTAACTAAATTAATTAATTTGCATTAAAAAAACATCATATTGCTTTTTAAAACAATCAAACAATTCAAAATTCTAAAGTTGTCAAACGCGCGTGAGAGTAGAGAGTAGGTCTACTCAGGCGTCGCGTTGAACTTTACGATATTTACGATCTAAAGTCGATTCAACGCCTAAAGCTGTATTTTGTGTGGCAGCATATTAACGCTTTGTTTCTACATAATCTGTCAACGCACCCGTGCGTCAACGCGACATTGTGAATTGGGTATAATAATGAAGAAACTGATGTTTCTCGTTAATTAGTGGCAGTGGTCTGCTCCATACCCTTCTGGGGCTGGAAACTACACCACTTGGCTGACAAGAAAAACTCTAACCGCAGCTGTGACTCACTTGATCAAATTCTGTTATTAGTTGAATTCGCAACGATTTTATGACAACGGTATTTTCCTCATACACTAGACTAATCATCGGGCGTCATGAAACTCTTTGAACGCACCCGCCAGCAGACATCTTGAATGTAACTGGTATTCGCGACAGCAACCACAAAAGTAGCAACGACCGTAGCAGCACGGAACATTTATTTCTCTTTTCCTTTTCAACTCGTTACTCATCTTATTCTTTGGCAAAAGTTCTGTTCGGTGCGACAAAGTATGCAAGTAGAAACACGGCTGCCGATGTCCTCTTTCAAGTTGAAACTGTCATTGTCATACATACCGTCATAAACAATGAGTCTACCTTTCCGCATTTCTGCTAAGCGACCTGGTAAATGATGCCGGTTGATGCAGTGGCTAAGTACGATTAATTATTAAGTATAGTTGGTCTCAAGAAAACACAGACTACATCTAAAGGCTTCTTCTATTGTACGACATCCCGCGAATGCCTGGGATTATAGCTGTCCGTAGAATGCTGATTCTCAAATGAGTACACCGGATGTGTTCGTAAACTTAGAGCGACTTCCTGCAAACATTCCTATGTGATTAACATAATCGAGATCAAAACCCGTTATAGGGAACTGAAATTTAATTGCTCGACTTCTAACACATCAATACAAATTCCGCCCAAACTGCACTCGTAATAACCCTTCTGTTATTAGGAGAAGTCTGCCAACCGAAATCTAAAATCCTGATCCCTTTGACTTTACAAATTCCATTCCAATTCGAAAACGAACATCTATCATTGTAAACTTATTCTCTGCAGGATATCTAGGCAATGGCACACTCTGCCGTGAGAGGCCAACTCATGATTCTGGTTTTCTGTTGATAAGTCAGGGTGTCGTCATCGTGCGTGTACCATTTAATGGAAAGTTTGGTCGCCCCATTTCGGTAGCATCGATGGCAATCGGCTTGGACAAGGATTGCGTCGAAGGACGTGTATACTGGGGCGATATCTCGGCCAAGAAAATCACCAGTGCGAAATACGACGGCACGGATAGCCGACCATTCATAACAGAGGGTAAGCGTGCACCATTTGAGAGTATTTGATTTTTAATCAAATATCCCTTTTCTGCTGTTGTTTCCACCCATGGTTCCTTATTGAAGATATCGAATCACCGGAGGGAATTGCAATTGATTCGGTATCCAGACGTATCTATTGGACTGACTCGGTAAAGGACACGATAGAGGTGGCCAACTTGGAGGATCCCACGATGAGAACTGTTCTGGTGAATAAATATTTGGTCAATCCTCGGGGCATTGCTGTTGACCCATACAGAGAGTAAGTATATCCTTGTGTGTTGATTTGTGTTTTCTTTTCTTTTTTGTCGACGAGAGACATCCTGATTTGACAATCGTTTCCCCAGGAAACTCTACTGGTCTGATTGGAATCGTGAATCACCGAAAATTGAAATGGCCGACTTAGATGGTACCGGACGGGAGATTCTCCTCGCCAAGCCAAGTGTTGTGCTGCCAAATTCTCTGGTAGTGATTAAGGATAGTGGCGAGTTGTGTTTCGCTGATGCTGGTAGTCACAAAATCGAGTGCATCGATTCGTATTCGAAACAAGTGAGGACAGTGGCATCGGATTTGTCATATCCATTCGGACTGGCCAGCACGGAGAGTAGCTTCTATTGGACTGATTGGACTACGTAAGTCACAAACCAATGTCTATAGTCCCTTACTAATCACATGTTTTGTTATGTTCTCGCCAACAACAGGAAGAAGCTGGAAAGTGTTGATATCTATGGCAAACGTCAGAAGGGAATGCGTACCCCGGTATTTGGAAGCCACAAAATGTACGGCATGACAGTTGTAGAGGAATCATGTCCACAGGTTTCGAATCCATGTCAGATTAACAACGGCGGATGCCCAGATGCACGCATTTGTTTGGCCAACAGGAAATCTCCTTCGGGGAAGAGCTGCAAATGCACGAAAACGTCCAAGACATGCAACGTGCGTTACTACGACGAGACCATTGAGCAGTTTGTTTAGTTTAGGCGGTTTTGATTTTGATTGATTTTTAACGGCAATTCGTTGTTTAGTGTTTGTAACGCCATTGCGAATAGTTTTCGAATTTCTTCTCCTTTTTATTTAATTTCAAGGAGACAAGAAATGTATAGTATCAGTTATGTATTTAAGTCTTACTCCTATTTATGTAAATCTAGGCCGTTCGGACTTATTAAAAACGACCGCTAATTTGAGATATAATAATAAACCGAAATAAAACCGTTGTGTGCCTTCTTAACAATTTTTTTGTACAAGTATAAACAAATAAAAATATTTAAATAAATTAGTAGGAAACTATTTGCGTTATGTGTTGATAGTAATAAATATTTTAAAAGTGGGTTTGTTGCGCCTAACTTAAAGGGGCTTCTAGCCTTGGCTGGACTTGACGCTTTGAGAGTTAAAGGTTAAACTGGTAGGTACCTACCTCGACGTTTCTGTATTCTGTCATGATGAAGATTTAGTTAAAAAACTTGTAGGCTGAAGTATAGGTTTTTTTAAAAACCTTTGGAAAAGCTTGTAATAAAGCGCAAACTACATGAAGAAAAATATTGCCGAGTTGAAGGTTTTATTAAAAACTAAAGTAAAAGTGATTGTGTGCCATCCATGAAGATTGTTCTGGCCATTTAAAACCTGCTTTGTATCCTACACGTTTTTTGACGTGTAAACTGATAGGCCATCTTTGAAAAGATTGGGGACGTTCAAGTACCTAGTTTCATTGACTTATTGGACTGCTAGTAGACAACTTCGCGTTGGTTCCAACATAAGCGCTAGCTCTCGTGGTTCGGAGCGGAATAAATTGGAAACTCACATCCGATGTTTCCATTTCGTTGCAGATAGTTTTGCAAGACTGTGTTATTGCGATTAATTGAATAAAGATTTAAAATTAAAAAATGAAGTGTTGGTCTTTAGAGGAGTTGAAACCAAGTTTTAAACATCCTGAAAAAGATGAACAAATTTCATCGACACTTGCCATTGTGTGAAATTAATTCGTAATACATGGGGAGCCCATAAAGTAATTTACGATGAGAATGGGAAGGCAATAAAGTGGGAGTATATTGAAAAATTGGTCAATTTTCAATATAAACTTGGGCTTCGCTTTGCAAACAATTTAAATGACAAACATATTAACTGGCATTCTAAAATCATGAATGTCAGTCTTGCTGCCCAGACTTTGAGTGAAAGCACCGCAAATTCTCGGCTTTTCCTCTTGAATAGTCGAGAAACTGAGTTTGTGGAATGTGAAGCAACAATTCTGTTCATTAGAACAATAAACTATATTTTTGATTGCTTAAACACAAAGTCAAAGTTTTGGTGCAACTTTAAAAAAGCACAAAAAAAAATTGTTTGTTTCTTTGATAACGCAATAAAATATCTTAGCGGCTTAGCAATAAATAACCGACAAATCGTAAAAAGCAGAAATAAAGTGGGTTTTATGGGCTTTTGCATACGGAATTCCCATATATTTGAATGTGATATTCTTGACAGTCATAAGTATTTATTGATCAGAAATGTGATTGAAATATACGCTGAAGTGTTACTATATCATATTTCTAAAATCAATAATGAAAAACAACATAAAAAACTAATTCGCAATAAATATACGAAAATTGTGCAATTTATGGTACAATGAAAAACGATTTTTTGTTCAAATTTTGTTGGTTCCATCTATTATTAATTATTTAAACTAACACAATTTCGAGATGACATCTATTGTAGACAATGCCGCAACAATTTGAATTTCAACCGTTTCACTTGGGAAATCCACTCACGCCCAATAGGTGGCTCCAGCATTCTATGGAGAAATCCAAGATGGTTGTCATTTCGTTTCACTTATTTTTCGCGAGCGCTAGTTATGTTGGCGTCATTTTCAGGGCAGAGATTGTATGGAAGTGATATTTCACAAGCAGTCCATATAATATAATAAGTCAATGCCTAGTTTAGTAAGTCTGACAGCTCTCTCACTAGATGAAACTCCGCTCTGATTGGGGGATATCGTTCGTGAGAGCAGATGTTTCAGTTGACGTTTATGCAGGGTTAGCCGACGAATCTAGTCGAGAAATTCGTGACTCAGTTCTCATATGTGGCTGACGTAGGAAAAGAGACGTTGCCGACCAATCTAGTTCTTGCGTTCAGGTTACATCTCATCCAGACCAATCTAGTCGACTTAAGATAACTAGATTCTTGAATGTGCCCATAAACACCAAAAACTGAGCTCAAGATTTGGTAATTTAATTTTTTATATAAAGGGTGTCCCATAATTTACGCAAAATTTGAACTTTCCGCAATTTAATAGTACAGTGATGCCGACGGAAAAAGAGATGACAATGTGACAGCTGACAGCTCGGGGTTAGTAAAAATGGAAATGGAATACGAAAGAACAACGCATTTTCATTGTTGAGCAATATTTTAAAAATAATGAAGGTTTGTCAGCTACAGTCCGCAATTTTCGTACAGAGTATTGCTGACAGTCAAGAAACATCAGTCAGGTGTTCGTTATCGTGACATAATAACTCAGTTTCTAGAGCCTAAATTACAAGATATGGATGTGCCCTACATGTGGTTTCAACAAGACGGTGCCACATGCTATACAACCAGAGAAACAATTCAATTATTGCAGGAGTCATTTCCTAATCGTGTAATCGGCCGTTTTGGCGATCAGAATTAGCCATCCAGATCTTGCGATTTAACACCGTTGGGTTTTTTTCTTTGGGGTTGTTTGAAGTCAAAGGTCTATGCAAACAAGCCCACGACCACCAACGCCTTGAAAGAGGAAATTGGGAGGTGTATTAATGAAAATCAGTCACATTTATGCGAAACGGTCATAGAAAATTTCAATAAAAGAGTAATTGCCAGCAAAACCGTGGCGGACATTATATCCGGTCTGCCAATCTGTATACTCTATGAATCAATAAAATATGCAATCTTTCTAATTTAAAATCTGTATTTTCTATCAAAATTTCATTTTACGTATATTATGGGACTTCCTTTTGTTTCTGTCGAGAAGCGCGATACGAGAATTCAAACTATATCTCTGAACCTATTATTTCGGCCGGTTAAGGGCAGGAATTGAAATTTTCGCATAGAACTGGCAAAAAACAGGGTAGTCCAACAAAAATAAAATCTGGGGTTTTACGTTTTAAAACATTCACTAGGAAAACAACGAAGTTTGGTAAATGGGTTGGTGTATTAGATTAATTATACACATGTTCTCAATTTTGTAGGTTTGTGAATAGAATGACAACCTCCGTCACACTATTTGTCCCAAAACACGGACCTAACATGGTTACTTTCTTGGCTGCAAGAAAACATTTATCAAGCAAGTACAGCAACCTCTCTCAGTTCTAAGCCAATTCGATGGAAATTTTTAGGCAGCTCTGTTGTAAAATAAAAACCAAACTACCCAAGTATTGGATTATTCCTAGTTATGTCGTGTGACAGCCATTTGCGCTAAATAATTATCTTCGGCTAATTTTCGACGCTCATGTGGAATGCTGATGCTTTTAATTTATTCAATTTTATTGTTTTCTTTCGTTCTAAACAATTTACAAAATTCAAAGTTAACGAAAATGTCAAATAATTATTCAAAGGATATTATGTTCGAAGTGGGCTAATCTATTTGACAGCTGAAACATATTTTTTTCATTACATGTCAGAAAAATATGTTCGAGAATAGTTCTCATCCCTAGAGAGAGCACTGTACCTACCAAACTGCCTTGTGGTACACCCGCTCTGATTTCTTTAAATGTCGACTCAATATTAAGAGTCAGTCACAAAATTCTTGACTAGATTTTAATGGCTATAAACTTCTACTAAAAAACAATTCGCGTGACCAATCGGCGCCAATAAAAACTGAAAAACTTCTATAGTCAGCCAGCTGTCAGACTTACTGAAACTATATTCTTGAACGTTGCCAGTTTTTTTGACTTGGTTTTGACCGCCAGAACTACAACAAAATCTTCTTCTTTGTCCAATTCGTAGATGTCATTTAAGCAAATGTTTGTTGCCTTCAATTTTTAAGTGATTTGCCAAATTATTTTTTTGTTTGGTTGGACGGAGTTTCCAATTTTGCCTAGTCACATAATGGCCCGCTGAACGCACACACTAATTCAGCTGCGGAGTTTGTGTCAGAACTCAGAAGAATTCAAAAATGTTTTTGTTTAAAACAAAGCATATTCACAAAACAAACGAAAACAATTTTGGTACCGCTGAAACCTGAAACTAAAAACTCCAATCACGAATCATTTAAATACATTTCGACACTGCAAACAAAGCTATATCGCTCGTTGAAAATATGGATTTCAAAGAAGGACTTCATATGCTGTTGCATGAGGAGAAAATTGCGAGAAATGCAAGTCGAATCTTCCTCGTACAGTTTTTATTCACATTTCATCTAACGAATTTCTTTAGGAAAACGATATAGAAGCACACGGTCGTGTAGTGGATAAAATCATAAACCTTTGTATCGAGCAACAGGAGTGGGAAGCCTTGGGTGAATCGATTTCATTTATTGTGGGAAAACATTTTTGCATTGAGACCTCCGTCCAGAAATTAATCCGGAATACAATCAAGAGCTTGGAACGAATTCCCCAAAAGGATATTCGCTGTAATTTGATTAAAACCCTCCGTTTGGTTTGTGATGGTAAACTTTGCTTGGAGCGGGAACATGTCGAAGTTACCAAATTACTCGCAAATCAGTTTGAAGCAGATGGTCAGATATTGGAAGCTGCCAAAGTTCTCAATGAATTAAAAATTGAGGCTTACGGATCATTGAATCAGAGGGAGAAGGTTGGTAGATGTTTATTTTTGTTGTACACGAAGTTGTTTGTTAAGGACGAGATTCGCTTTCAGGTCGAATTCATCCTCTTTCAGATGCGTTTATTGATAGAATCTGAACAGCCCGACAAGGCTTCGATTCTCTCGAAGAAAATTCAGTTGCAATTTTACAATGATCCTGAGCACGAGGATCTGAAGATAAAGTATTATGACATGAAAATTGAGCTGGAGCGTGGCTCGTCGTACTTAAAGACAAGCAACTACTATCAGATTCTGTCAGCATGCAAGAGTCTTAGTGAAGAGTCGCAAGCCAAGATGATAGTCAATTCGGCGATTTTCTGTGCACTTGCTCCAAAGTGCCCTGAACAGATTGCATTCGCTGAGGTTCTACAGAAAGATCAAGGCTTCGAAAAGGAACCGATTGTATGGTGAGTAAACTTGAATGGTATCTTGATATTAGATCGTGTTACTGTAAGCAGTAGTTCATTTTTCCACTTAATTTTACATGCTTAAACCTTGTATTTAACTACAGTGATCTGCTGAAACTTCTCACTTCAAAAGAACTAATTGCAATGACCGCAGTGCAACAACTATTCCAAGGCGCCTTAAACCAATCCAAGGTAATGGAACCAAACACCCTATTTGCGAGAAAATGCTTCACTGACCTAAATTTTCGTATAATTGAGCACGTAAGAAGAAAATCTTTCGAAAAAGATATTCAATGGAATTTGAATTATAATTTATACATTTTTATTTTAAAGAACATCCTAACCATTGCCAAATACTACTCAAGGATCAGTTTAGTCCAAATGGCTGAACTCATTGGGATATCGCTGAAGAGTTGCGAAGAAAATATCACACGCTTGGTAAATAGCGGTCTTATGACTGCTAGGATTGATCGTTTTACTGGGATTGTTGACTTTTCTGTTACATGCATTCGGGACTGTGTGCTCAATAGCTGGTTCGACACCGTGGGTCGAATAATGGATTGCACCAACAGAGCATCACATCACGTTCAAAACGAGTTGTCTCTTAATAATGCTCATTTCAATGATATCACAACTTTTTAAATATGTTCTTAAACCTTTATTGTTGTACTCATGCTACAACGTTAGTATTTAATTCTGAATAAATATAAAAAAGGACTACGAGGAGTTTTCCGATTTTGCAGATTATCTTTCACTACAACGAGGAGGCATTGTGGTTGACATAAGCTTTATTTTGATTCGTAAGGCTCCAAAAGTGTGTTGTTATAAATACGTCATTCCTGTGTCGTTTCCATAGATCGTCAACGGTAAAAACAATCTTCGGTGTAAAGCAACATTCAAATTCAAGGTTTCCACTTCTAACTTTGCTCGATTTGGTGTCAATCTGATAGAGAATATTTTTGTTTCGAACTGAACAATAGGAATCAAACACGAACAATAAATGTATGCAATCTGGAATTTGTCAGCTTTATTTCAGTATTGTTGTTATAACTATTTAGACAAAAGAAAAAAATGTTGCAGGCATTTTTATGGAGTGAAAATATTATGCCCAGACTATACATTTACAAAAGTTGGCAGCCAACTAATCGTCGACATTAGTGTTTGATTATTAGTAAGGCCGAATGTCCAACATTTGAATACGGAAAGACGCATTATAGAAAAGCAGTAGAACTTGAATTTAGTTAAAGAAAAGGCAGTTAACAATGAAAATGTACTTGTTGGTTGTTATTATGAATATGACACATGTGGAAACACATAACCAATCACCAGGTATTCTTACTAAGTACATTGCAAAGTATACCTGACCTCTGGTTGGGAGTCTCAGTATGCATCGCTCTGTCCAGTAGACCTCCATATTACCAGGTCGACAATATTTTTGATGCCATCCCATCACATGAACGTGACATCAAATTAATAAGGAACTAATGAAAACTCCCAATTGCTTTTGTCATTAACTTGTATAAATCGAATAGAATATTTCGTATCACTGTACACAATAAATTATAAAACTAAACTTATTTAATATCTTTTTTTCCAATCGCTAATCTGTCAACTTTAAAAACTGGATCAGAATCAGACTATAAAGCATCCTTCAAATCAGGTTTCATTTAATTCTATCAAAATTGATGCATTTTTATGAATGCATTAACATAAATTATATGAACTCACTCATATATTTAATTAAATCGTACATCGATTTCAGCTGTGCACTCAATCAAAAAACTGAATTCACTTTACAGTTAATGCCAGACATACCTAGTAGCTTATGAAAGCAACGACGATTGACCCGAATGCAAATATTTTTGTGTTTTTTTTTTACAATATAAATATCCTTTATGTGGGTGAGTATTGTTCTGAGGTGAATGCATCGTGGTACTTACCCATTTCAATTAAATACACGCATACTTCGACTGTAATTTATGCAGAATAATAATAAATCAGAACGGATCAAAAGGACGAATCAGGCGATGAAAATTGCAATTCGCAAGCAATCGGAGATGAAAATCTCTTAGCACATTGATAGGATATGACATGAACGTGTATTTTATTAAACATTGATACATAGTTTAAGTGGGATAACCGGAAGTACTTCACCGTGGTATCTACTATTCTTAAATATAAAATGTGTGGACAGTTGCAGTGTGTAAGGACATTTTTCTCTTTGCGCACCTGTGACTATTTTCAGACAGGAATTGCATCAACAATATCAAGAGCTTTGTAAATATAGAATCCGTTCCAACGTAAGGGTCCTTGTAAAAACAAATCAAAAGGTATAATTTGACGAAAATATATGCTGGCTTATGGGTTATTCCGCTCATTATATGAAAATATAGTTGAAACTTTTTCTTTTGTTAGAGTTTAGGACAGTAAGCGAACTGGATATGGCAAATACTGTGCGCAGAAAAATAAAAGCTACGAACTTAATTATGTTTTATGGATATGACTGCAGATAATGATTGTCGTTAGTTAGCCATTAGCCTCCACCTTCGCACTATTATTGACAAAGATGCGTTTGGTCATGAATCTGCATTTAAACTATTAACTTTTACATAAGTACTATATAATTGTGAGAATAACACATTAGGTACTCGTAAATCTTAACGTAAGACATTTTCCTCAAGATCGGTACTAAACCTTGCCGTGTTATTCATCCTGCTGTGCCAGAGTTGAGTTAATAAGGCAAGTCTTACACTAAATTACCTGTAAAGCTATGGCATTGACTTGTTTTGTGTTGTATGAGAGTTTTTATTTGAAACTTGTGACACTAGCGTAGTTTTATGTTCATCCATGGAGGTCAGGTAGGATTGATGCATAATTGTATGCGATTCAATTGCAATTTAATACCTCCAATGCAATAATCCCGTTTTTCAACCCCGCGTCCAAATTTCAGTTAGATTGTGGCCATAAAGAGGTGTAACACACCTTCAGAGTCACTCACTATTACAAAACTAGTTATACGCGAGTACCTATTTCAAAAGAGTTTGTAGAAATAAATAAACTGCAAGAAACGAGTTTATTTGGATTTGCATTCTTGAACGAATCTATCGCCACTGCCATTCTAAGCATAGGTAGGTAAGCAAAAGTTAACTGAACGTCCTTCGTGTGTTTAGATAAAAGTTGGCCAATAGTCGGTCTCGGTGCTTGCTGAGGCAGTTTACTACACAAGCTTTTGCTGCGTTGCAGTTGCAGCATACCGCACTTTATACTTTGCACATATTGGTTAAGATTAAGCATGGACCCATACAATTGGCGCATTTACCAGTTTTGTTGGGGTCATTATTTGCAATCAGAAACAGAAGTCTTGTGGCTTCCAGCGAATCAAAAAGAAATTCACTCATTTATTCATTTTACACAAGATGTTGAAGTGAATGGCACTCATGTGTGTGGCTGATGTGAATTTGCTAGTTTTGCAAGTAGGTATTGATGGCATTCGTTTAATTTTTGCTAGCTATTCAATCTAATGACGTTTTCGCTTGAAGGAAAGAATTACCCTTTCTATCGAAAGAGCATATTATATAGAAGTGCTCTTCTATGTTTTATAGAAAAAGAAAGTGTCATTCCAGGCCAATTCTTAGCACGACAGAAGTGCGGAATATTTTTAAAGAATGCTTGCTGAACATTGAAATGTGTATTGTGTTGTTAGAACCAAATTTTGCGCTATGTGATCCAAGAATATGCACTTAGGCGCGCAAAATAAAACTTTAAGAGAAATATATTTATTTGGTCCATTTAAGCATTCACATTTAATGTAAAAACAAACAAAAAAGTAGAAACAGGAAATCAAAGTGCTCCAACGCATTTCATTGAAAAGAGCAATTATTCTGAATTTCGAGTCATTTCACTCGAATCTTCAATGAAAAACGTCATTTAGAAATCTCCTTTATAGATATATACTGGTTTTATAAGACATGGCGGGATCTTTGCATGAGATTTAGTTGGTGACCCCGCTTGGCTTGATTGAAAATCCCCTGATTCTACCCGTGTGGTCCAACCTTGCCCTTTGATTTGTTAAAGGGGCGCGAAACAGATTTTCCGAGATTAAGAACCTCTGCTAGTTTCTCTGCCACAAAAATAAATATGGGAAACAGGGGTTCTGTTGATTACAGAGTTCCATAAACTTCTTCTATACTTGGACCAGTCGGTCTTTCGATAGTTCCTAAACCAACTGGAATATACCTACCTATATGTGATCTGAGAAGGAGTATTCACTAAAAACTTCCAGTCCGCAGGGTGAGCCAGGTATTCTGAAGTGAACCAGGAATTCAGAAATCCGACTTCCAAGCTACATATCAACTTGTCACGATCGCTGTAATTAGAGAGTAGATTTAGTGGTTTCTTTTTAAGGCTACATGCTCTTAACCCGCTTACATTCCTCTCGCAGAAAAGATTGAAGTTGGGAGTCGCAGATCCTTGCACTTCGATGTTATTGATTTAAGGTGCTTAATGTTTCTACTTTTAGGTAGGAAATAGAACCGTTTTGGAGTGCTGGAGTAAATCTGAAGTAACCGCCACAACTGACATCAGATGATTCCACCACAGTGAAGTTTTCTGCTTCGTTGACATCGAATTCCAGGAGAACTCGTCAAATACCGATGCAATATGCAGATAAAAATATTCAACGTGCATTAGGCGTTTTTCTTTTTTCATTCAGAGCACTATCAGAGCGCGCTCTATGAGCTCAGAATAAAATGCTGAGTGAAAAGCTGATTACACATATCACATCACATCACACATTCAGTCACATTTGACAGAAAAAAAAAATAGGATAAGCAAAAAAGTTTAAATGGCGGACGAACCTTGTTGTTCTTAACCATAAAATAACAATTAATGAATATACGCATATTTACAACAAAGGACAGCTTTGTGCTCAAGTGTGTTTCATAAATACCTCAGAACAATCTGAGCACACTCGTTCGCGACAACCTTGATGTTAACAAAACTGACCATTCCATTCGGCGAAACAATCTCACAACTGAATGTCCTATCATGGCTGCTCCAATTAATCCTTGAAACAGCGATAAATCCTCAAGTGTCACTGGTTGTAAAAATAAAGCTAGACACACAAAATTTCTTCTTATAGCGGCACCCTCAGCTGATGTAGGTAGGTCTTTACTAAATAAAAAACAAAGCTTACGGCTGATTGAAGCGTTCTTGACAATAAAAAAAGTAGGTACACACTTTTTCACTTGCATTTTTGCAGTAAATCACCATGAGTCCATAAAATTCCCATAAAACAGGAGACTTACAAAAAAGCTTCAAACGAAAGCATTCAAAAATGCATCTATTTTCTCATGGAAAAGCACTTATCAGTTCTATTTCCTCGACTGATAACCTAATCCAGGCTTAAAATCGACTTGATATTGCCAAAATGACGCAGCAAAAAATCTCTGTTGTTATAAACATAATGTGCTTGTCTAATACGTAAGACCGATTACGTTCGAATATCAATTCCCCAAAAACCTGTTGAAAGAATGTGTAAATGTAGGTGCTATACCACATCTGGTAAAGATGTATTTGCGAAAGAATAATTTTGTATTTTTTTCTTCAGAGGATCACGGCTCAGACTAAAGCCTTCCATGCAATATACACTGGTGCGTGTTTATTATTAAGTCTGGGGCTACAGTTTTTGTTTTACAGCTCTTCACATTGCTTTCGGATGAATGGCTGAAACTTGTTTTACAGGTGATCAACTTCAGCACAACTCAAAATCTAAGGAAGAGTTTTATTGTTAATTTGTATAGAATTAACAGCGATGTCGTAATCAATAAAAAGCTGAAGGAAAACAAACTACAATCGAAATGTCATCTTTTGTCGCAATTAACGCAATATAAATTGACCTTGAAAATAAAATTCGTCAATATACCTACCTACCTAGTAGTATTTTCCGGGTGGAAGAAGTTATCGTTTTTAATTTATAGGTTTGAGCAACACTCATAGAAATTAATAAGTAGCCCGAGGCAAATTAAATTATATGATTTTTTATTCATTTACGACAAAAACATTTCTAATACTGTGGATAGTACAAACAATTAATGGAATTAAATCATAATTATAGTTCGATTTGTTTTTTTCATTTTTTATTGAATTGAATGAACTCGCTGCGCGATACTATAATCATTTTTAGTGCGCTAAAATTTTCGAACTCACCATGGCATAATTTTCCACACAAAATTGTATATTGCGACATAGGAAATATTTAGTGCGAAGGTTAGAAACGGTTTTTAAGAAGGCTAGTTAGTTGCGTCACTAATGAAGGACATCCATAACAGTGAAGGAGAAATGTAAACGAATGTGTAGGTTTATGAATGTGTTTTCGGCGATTTTATCATATGTACAATTGGCTTCGATTTTCAGTCACATTGCACAACAGGCAACGTTGCATATCCCTCTACAAGGCTTGTGAATATTTTTCGCAAAGGTCTTACAGATGTGATTTTGGATACAATTACTTCGAAATCGCTATACTTCGGTTAACAAATACTATAGAAGCTCTATCGAAGCTGTTGCCTACAGAAATTAAAAATTTGAACCTTATCGAAGTCAAATTGCTACTTGGGACGTTTAAGAACGAATGAATCCACGAATGAAATGCGCGGTCAGAAAATCAGCGAAAGGCAGTAGGTATAGGTATGTACTCTTACTAGTGGCCCCCTTCCGCTTTTCTAGGCGTTAAAATTTGAATTATTTACAGCTACACGTTTTTGAACATATTACCTTAAGAATTAATTTTTTGTTAAATCGTAGTCAAATTCAGTTTTCAAAAGTACTGCAGTCATCTAAGCCATGTCTGCCTTAACTCAAGTAACAATTTTAGCTTGTTTAAAAACAATCATTTATAAAACATAAGACTCAAGGAACGTAGTAGGAACTTTGTCAGTCTAAGCAATTTAACAACGTCAACAACGTTGTGCACAAAATTACCAGCTGTTAGAAGGCATGGGATCATCTACCATTTCCGAGCCTTTTTTTTCTTATAACTTTAACAAATTAGAGTTTTACGTCTGCAAATAATCCAATCCATATCTAAAAGTAGATATAAACAGAAACTATTTCGTAGTCCACCATCTGTCAAAAGAAGAAAATGAGTGCATTCAGTATTTTTTTGAACAAAATAGGCTTACATGGGTGGTGCGCATATGCAAATGCAATGCTTACACTCAGAAACGGTATTTTTGGTGCTCCTGCTCAAAAAGTTACCAAAACCAGATAAAAATTACCAAATTACCAAAACACAATAAGCAAAAAAAAAAATTACCAAAGTGGCAACCGTGCTCTTACGTCGTAGACGAAAGTTTAAAATGGTTCTGCTGCTCCGCATATGCTTTTCCGTTACCGTTCGTTGTAAAATTATTTTCATCTGGCCTTGATGAAGATCATCAAGTGAAAATGTAAAACGCTCTCATTAATATATTGTGTATACGTGTACACAGCAAACAGACCGTTTGCAAATACATTTTAACTTAATTTTCTTTGACATTTGAATATTAGCTGTTTTTTATTATCAGCTATGATGCATATAGATCATCGATTTACAAGCACTTACAACAACAGCACATTATCCTGCTTCTCATCGAGATCACGAATCCTGATCTGAAAATTATTCCTACTATTTCCGACTAGGTGGCTTGTTTCATTTTTAAATGTTGGTGTGCCTGTAAACGATAACCACACAATCACGTTGCCAGACTAAAAAAATGGAACACAAAAAAATCGATTGATCTTTTTACGCATTCGAATAAACTCCATGTCCGTATTCCGAGTTATTTTGTTTTTTCTCGTTCTATAAAGGTATGTCCAGACAAGCCAAACATTTGATAAACAATTAAATACCTACCTACATGTTTCATATTTATTTCTAGAACACTTATTAAACAAAACTATTTTTATGGAATGTTTAAAAATGTTTTGCTAGTTTGGATCTGGACACCAAAAAAATATTATGAAATGTTTCACAGTTACCCAATCATGATGGGAAATAATTTTTAATTATTAATTTAATAATTAATTAAATAAAATACAAATGCCCAGAAAAGCTTTGAATCTTCCAGTCCAAAACCCCGTATTAATAAACAAAAATGCAAAATGTAAGTTAGCTAGTAGACGTTTCCATTGGGTCCACCAAAAATCTTTTTCAGATCTCAGATTTAACGCGGCTCATAGTACATGCAACGTAATTGATCTGGATTAGTGCGTTATTTGACAGCAATATCAGCTGTTCCAATTGCATTCGTTTTTGTAAAAATCAACTATGGATATCGACTTGAAAAATGTTTCCCCTGTTGTAAATACAAATGGAGTAGTTTCGGTGATTCATGATTCAATGAAGATAATAATTCTCACAAAATTATATCCATGGCTATTTATGTATTTCTTTATTTTGGTTTTCACAAAACTTTAGGCATTCGGTTTAAAACAAAATTCTTAAATTGACGTAAAACAGCTGACACTTGCACTGGAAATGCATTTCAATTGATTTATACACATTTGATATAACTCATTTCGAAATAATTTAATATAAAGAATCGTTTGCATACTCGAAAAATTAATAATTCAGTTGAAAAAGCAATCCTTCTAACGATAAACAATTCGTAACCGCCAGCTGTGTGTCACACACATTGGTATTAGTGAAAGTATGTGTGAAAGCTGAGAAAAAATTGAGATTTCTCTAAAGAGAGTCAGATAAAAAAAATATTGATTTTTTTGGCAAATCGAACATGAAAAGCAATCTCAATCAAAAAAAAAATTGATTTTTTCTCAAACAAATTGATCTTTTTGCCAAATCGAAAACGACATAAGGTTAAAATACGAAACGCAAAAGACGTCATATTCAAACAGTGACCTTCGCATATCCATAACTCTAAACCAAATGTCAATGAACTACGACACATTTCATGGAAATCCAAGCGCGAATTGCCAAAAGCAAAAATTGCATAAATTTAATCAAAATACGCAAATAAGCGTTAGCGGAAATCACTGGCAAAAATGTCTAACAAAGAATGTCAAAGTTCATTTGAGTTCAAATGTCAAACAGACAGTTCGAGTGCGATATATTCAAATTAGCAGCGATAAATCTTTCATTGTTTTCACAGCGAATATCTACATCTCAAATTCAGATTCGCAGCATCATGTCAGTCGCTGAATGTGCATTAATGACGTGTGAGACATGTATGATATTCAGGGAGCCTGCAGTAGCGTATAGCAAAAATATTGCACAACCTTAATTACCCACCAGTCGTTTGGCAGATGTGTTAATGTTTTTTTTTTTTTTTTAGAAGGTACCTATTAATGCATCTAATGCCGTTTTACGTAAGAGATTCTTCAGTAATCGCTGTAGGTGTCTTCTGTGATGTACTATGTATAGCCTGTGCTATTACGTCACCATCTTGACCAACAGATATACAAATAACTACCATTCTTCAACTACCTTCGTTGTGTGTGCGAAACCTTGCGAATTCGATTGAAGTGGTTAGATTGTTGTTATTTTTTGTCAAGAATTAGTTGATTAATGGTACATATTTGTATTTCCGACACTCGGCTTGGTCAATTTTATTAAGAGCTCTTAAGACTTAAGAGCATTGAGGTCAGCTTTTACTTAGGAACTTACTTGTATAGTCGGATAGACTTGGCCTTGAATCGTGCCCCAGAGTGAGTATTTTTCTTATTGAATACGAATCCAATGACTATATTTAAGTATTAATTGGCAGATAGAGTTTTGTAAAGTAGAAGCTTTTTAAATGGAAAATCATTGATGGGGTTTTTAGCCTCTGACTGGGGTATTCAATGAGGTCGCAATAAGCATACCGCATATTAAATATTCCTAAATCGTGCTTTAAATATCAAAAGATTATCCAACCATACTTGGTTAAAGTGTAGGTACGTCATATTTTACTTATTGCGGTATTGTCTGTTAATATTTGAGCTTAGAAAGGGTGTGCCAAAATGCACGTATTTGAATTTTGCGCTATTTGTGTTGTATACAATAAACAAATAAAAATGCAGAGTGACAAATGACAGCTGAGTTTAGGGTTCTTAAAAATGCAGCGCTGCACTTATTGGCCGCTAGATGTTTAGCACATAATATCCCAGAGTTTATAAACGGCCGCTGGAGCCCTAGCGCCAGTGGAACAATACTGGCATTTGACTTTTCTAACTAAGAAAATACACGATTTTCCCATCCACATGCGAAGTGCTAGAATTGAGAACATTGATATTGACAATAGTAGGTCTATTCGCGTACTCTTCGAGCCAGGCACTAAAAATCTGTCAAACTCAAAGAATTTAACGAAACTTCAAAGTGAGGGAATAGACTTCGAACTACTTTGAGCCAATTTCATATTTGAAATCTTAAATAAATATATAGCTTAACTTTACAACATATGAACCGTTCTGGGAGAATATTCGACAACCACCGAATTTTCATTATTTTCAAAGATTTTATTTTTTAGGACTGATTTTGAATTTGTTTCTTGTCAACTTTGTGCATTTGACATATTTATCAGTACCTGCCGGTTGAAATTCTCTGAGCTGTTAGGAACCAAGAGAGGAACTGCTCGTTATTCGTTATTTTGCTAATTTTCTCTTTTTTTTTTTTAACATTTTTAACGTTGAAATATGGAAACTAGAAAAGTCTCTCAATTATGAGTGTGTGTTGTGTTGTTTTCATTTTAATTTAATATTTTCGTCTTTAAAAACAATGTAATCGGAATAAGTAGCCCCAAAGAATTGCAAAAAAATGCGCACATTTGGTCTTTGTATTTAAGTTTGACAAGATTTTTAAATTTGGCTCCGTACCTCTTATAAAAGCTGGTAACACTGCAGTACAAATATCAAATTTTCGCAAGCAAATAATGTACCGGACAATAAAGGTTTGCAAAAAGAGTGTGGAGAATTGTACCAAGTAATCTACTACAATTACCCACTTTTCCGCCATCATTTCGCAGCAGCTGCGTACTGCAAAACGAAAAGGAGAGCTAAATTTTTCGTTCATGATTTCGTTGTGCCATTTTTGTATGGGATTTTTCGTTCCGGAACAGCTGCGTACCAGCCTTTAAATGGAAAACAGAAGTTTTCCCATACATATTTGAGTTTTCAAAACGAGTTGTTGAAGTTCGTTTTCCACGAAAACACAACGAAAATGACTTCCAATCGTTGGATTGTTAAAACAAACACACCTTTTGCAATATTCAGCAAATTCAGCTGAACAGCTGACCGAACGGAAGTCACAACACACAACTTAAAATCATTTTCCACATTTATTTGATGGGCTAATATAATATTTTTCAATGCTCTGAATTAATTTTATTTGATAACTGATGCGATCGAAATTTGTAAGCAAAATAGTTTACACAGAAGTTTCACGACTACTGTCTCTTAGCTGATTGAAACGTCGAACGAAAACTGTGAGTGTGAGTGCATCGACGAGCTTTCAACGAAAACACGGTTTTCGGTACTACTTTCGCTTTCGCATAATTTGTTTCGTTTCGTTTCTTTTTTTAAATGCGAAAGTATTTTTCGTTTCTTTTTTGCGAAATAACATCTCTGTTCTTTCAATGCCTATACCGGCTCGCCAGTCGTTGGCATCGCAACCTTTTTCACATTGCCAAACTTCTTTCAGGGTAGTGCCCCCCAAAATTCGCATTCCTTATTTCCCATATTTTAGTTTTGTATAAGTCTGTGTCTGCATCAAGCAGATACCGGAGATGCTTAATGGCCGAAAGACAAACGCAAATGTGCGAAATACTAACCGTACTTACCTCAAGGCTGTATTCCAAATCATCACACATTCTCTTATGTGTTATTTCAAAGACAAAACCCTCAACCGACAAGAATGTAGTCTCAAAAAGTTAGCAACTGCTTTTATCAAACAAAAGGACACTGGCGGCCACCACGACTGACAGTCGTTACCTGTTCCAATACTGCTTGTTTGTCATACCAATTTCCATCGAGTGCAAGCGCTTAGGTGAGAAATTAATACACCTGCCACTAATTGAATCGTTCCATGCCAACTTCAGATTTTTAAATGTTAACTTAACTCTATTAGCACCTCGTAATTATTTCCTAGTCCTCTTAATTAGTAGGAATACCTGCGTTCAATGTGACCTCCTCCCCGTATAAATTCTTGTCTAAATGTTTCATTACTCCGTAATAGCCACTGGGCACGCAATTACACCGCAATAATACTTTAACACAATACCTACCTTGGTGTAATCATCTCTAAAGCAACCATAATTGCACACATAACAAACAATTTTATTGCTCATTAAAAAGATTAACAATTCGACCCGAAAGGTTGCGTACCGCTGTTCTGATAATCGACGCAACTCAAACGACAGGTTGAAGAGCTTCCATTATAATATTGTAGTTGTTTGACCCCGTCGTTATAAATTTGAATAAAAAGAAGAACGAAATAAAAAGCCACCTCCATATAAATAAACATTTGCATCGAAAAAACCTCCCATTCAATTGCTGAGTATCGTCTGTTTTGAGAGAGCGATAGCCTCTTCGATCGTTTCAAAACTCTCAATCGTTGCCTCATTGATCACTGAAATAAATTAAAACAAGTTACCATTTACCTAACTCACGACCGAAGGTGTTTTTCTTTTTTTTAATTATTAACTTACCAACAATCCGTGGTTCCCCCCTAAGACAAACCACAGCCAGACAGTTGTAGCTTTAACAGCATTTAATTCATCTCACAGCAGTGCGACCTACCGTCAAGCAACTCGGTGTTTGGAGCAAAGCTTGGCGCGCTGTGGTAGCTGTAAAGTTGTCTGCCAAAACCTTGGATATATACATACATAACAGTCGGCGGAGCAGTCGCGTTTTAGTCTTTGATTGAGTTTTGTTTTTGTTGGTTCGTTATTTTGGCCTTTTGCATCTCTTGCTCTTGTCTCGCGCAGAAAGTAAAAGTTGGCTGCTTTAAATATAAATGTTTGACTGCACAGTACGTTGCCAATAAAAAAAGCGAATCTGAGGAAGAATTTTTTGCTTCAAGTGTTCTTGTGAAAAAAAAAAAAAACAACAACAAAATGTTGCAACAATCCAACGGAACGGTAACATCGAATGGGACAACGACAGTAACAACGGAACAGGCGAACGGACACGCGAATGTTCAGCTACCAGGCACTACTCGCCTGACAACATGGAACGCGTTTTTGGACTTTCTTTGGTTTATAGTGGTGTCCATTGGATACATCTTGCAGGACATTTACTACCTAGCATTCGGATATCCGGAGAAGGATCTCAGTGCGGATATTGCACTCATCACAGGAGGAGGAAGTGGATTGGGCAGACTGCTGGCCCAACTGCTCGCGAAAATGGGCACAAAAATCATCATCTGGGACATCAATGAGGAGGGCATCAACGAGACAGTCAGCATGGTTAAGGCGCAGGGCGGATACTGCAAGGGCTATGTGGTGGACATCTCGAAGAAGGAGCAGGTGTATAAAGCAGCAGACGAGACGCGCCGCGATGTCGGTGATGTAACTCTGTTGATCAACAATGCTGGTGTTGTTTCGGGCACATTGCTGTTGGAGACCCCGGACTACCTGATCGAACGCTCAATGAACGTCAACGTGATGGCGCACTTTTGGACGACAAAGGCATTTCTGCCAAAAATGATTGAGAAAAGTCGCGGTCACATTGTATCAATTGCCTCATTAGCTGGTCATGTTGGCATTACAAAACTGGTTGACTACTGCGCCAGCAAGTTTGCTGTAGTTGGTTTCGATGAGGCACTGCGACTGGAGTTGGACGTCCTTGGACACAGCAACATCGATACCACCTGCATTTGTCCGTTTTTCATCCAGCAAACTGGAATGTTCGACGATGTTAACGCCCGCTGGGTGCCAACTCTGAATCTGAATGATGTCGCCGACAGGATTGTCAAATCGATTAAGACCAAACAGAAGATTGTCATCATTCCGGGCTACATTAGGATACTGCTGTCCTTGAAGTGGACCTTCCCGTGGGGTTGCAACGCTGGCCTGCTGCGCCGCCTTGTACCTGACGCTGCTCCAAACGGACACATCAGTGCTGTGACCCAAACAGTCGCGAGGGAAGAACCGAACGAGCCGAAGTCGAATCTCTTCACAGATCTGTCCGAAACGATGGCCAAGACAGCATCGATTTTGATACGCAGAACTCCATCGCTAGGTGAGCGAGTTCTCTGAAACGTGTGCATTGTCCCCTAAGTGTATGTGATCCTTAGCCAAGGTATATGAGCGTAGTTTGCTAAGGAAGTAGTGAGTTTTTTTTGTGCCCAGTGAACCCCGGATAAGTGTAGCAAGCGTTTCGGATAAGAGCGAAAGTGAAAGTGCATAACCGAAATCCTCTTATCCGAGCAGTTTCATTTTTTGTAAAAAAAAAAAAACAGTGCTTATCCAGGGCTCACTATTCCCTTAATTGCCCAGAATGAACCATGCCCTAGTATCCAACTTAAGTGTAAGTGTTTAATTAAAAATAGATTTAAGTATGAAACGACAGTAAATGCAAGCGGAACCTCCACCAATTATTGTGCCCACAAACCATACATAATTGCGACCGGTGTTGTCATTCAAAGTGTCGTCACGTGCTCAGTTGTGCCTGAAATGTCGCGTTTTGCTCATAACTTTTCGCATGACAATCCCATAGTTTGCATTGCTATCGTGTCCCGATTGAGTACGTGTGATGAACAGAAGAGTAACATATTTACGCAACACGGCCTTATCTAACAGAAGAACAACGAATTTCATCTGCCATCCAATTATATACCGTAATTACATGAGTGACCTGCAAAAAGTGACACCTTTGCAAAGACAAAATAATACCCACACCTGCATTTGTAACATTAATCATCTACATTACACGACGTTGAGCAACAGCTTTATTTTGTTGCTACATGAAATCACATTCAAATGCTGGACTGAGAGATGTAATTGAATACCATGAAGCTTAAATAATTGCAACGAACGAGCCGCATCCAATCAAAGTAAGTATGTAGTCAGCTTTTGAGTTGAAGCTTTAACTTTTATATTTTTTTTTTTTTATTTTGTTTTTGTGAGAGATTTAACGACAGCCATGCATGAATAATTCATTCAAAATGTTTTACGGAATTCCCACACATTTGGTGAACTTTATTCAAAGTTCGGCTTAAATGATTTCACTTAGATTTAATTAAAATTATACCGGTCGATTGGTACTGGGCAGAAATCACACGATTTTGTTTGCATTTCGTGCATTAGCACAACTTTGTTCTGTTAATTGATTTTTGTTTTAATAAATAGTAATTGCACAGTTTATTGTGCGTGGTTTTTCTTTTTGTTTTGGGCTGCTGAGCGAAGTAATTAGTTTCCTTCGAGGCGAATGTCACGCAGATTGGTCTCAGATATGAACTCTATTGAAAATACGTCGTATACATAGAATGGAAACCATAATTCCATAATTCATAAGCTTTAACTCTCATACATATAAAATTCTCTTTAAAATATCTTTTTAGCCGAGTGGTACGCAACGCTAAAAAAATCGAATATTTGTTTTTGAATGTTCCTCATGTATTTATCTATCTGTCGAAATATAGCTAAAGCGGAAATTTAATGGTTCGGCATTAAATTTGCACAATCGTTGTTTTGTGTTGTGTTTTTGTTTTGCGGAAGGCATAAGCGCATAAGGTTGATTTTTTCATGACTACCTCGATGAGGAGTAGGCATCTAGAATCTGAAATGGTTGAAATTAGGGAAAAGTCCTTGGAGAACCAAGAAAATAAATAGCCAAGCGAAGTTATTTTCAAAGGAAAGCTGTTTTTTGTAAGACTTATCCACAGTATATGACAAAATTTAGCTAGAACTTTAGGTAGGTACCTTATGCTTGGAAAGAAAAGTTGGAGAGCATATCTGTTTGATAATGCTGAATATTTTTGCTAACCTCATTTGCAACAGAAACTGATGCAATTAAAAAAATAAATATTGTGGTTTCAGAAAACTCTTCTTTTTGATGATTCCCACTTATTTGTTGAGATTTGGAAATACACTTTTTCAAAAAGAAAGCCAACATTTATTTATGGTAGAAACACATGTGATGTGCAGGGGTAGAGAATCTGACAGAAGGCTATTTGCAGGTAGATCTCATAAGAAAGGGGAAAGGTTGCAATCTTTATATTATTTATATTGAGCTGAAGGAACCTCACTTATACCCTATTCACACAGCACCGCAAGCCGTGTTTTCGTCGAAAATTCGTCGGTGCATTCACATCGAACACCGACTCGTTTTTGTTTGACGTTTCAATCAGCTGTGAGAAAATTGACGTGAAACTTCTGTGTAAACTATTTTAGTTACAAATTTCGATCGCATTAATTAAGAAATAAAATGCATTCAGCATTTGAAAATAATATTATCAGTCAAGTGTGGAAAGTGATTTCAAGTTGTGACATCTGTTTTCGGTCAGTTGAAGCGTTACTTCAAAAAAATAAAGCGAAGTAGATTTGACCCAAAAAGTGAAGTAGATTCAAGAAAGTAGATTCCAAAGTCATAGTTTTAATGATATATTTAATTCCATATTAGTTGTATATATAAAACATGTCCAAAACAACTATTTAAGATCTAAAAAATATTTTTTTTATTAATATAAAGTCTTCATAAATGGTCTTCTTACTTCATTTTTACTATTTTTTGCTATTTTTTTTTAGAAAAAAATATATTATAAGTGGTGCACAACTATAAGTTCATTATCATTAAATTATAATTTTGCGTACCAATCCTTATTGACATTCTTGATTACTTCAAAATATCTTTTCATTGCGTTTGTACTCATTCTTTTACGTATTTCGCTAAACTTTTCGGAACAGACAGGAACCAAAACCATACCTCTTTGACAGAAAATAAAAAGGAAAACAATAATAAACGTCCGAAAATTTTAGTAAATTTTGTGTTTACAGTTTAAAGTTTGATGCATTTTATTCTTTTGACAGTTGAATCTGGACTTAAGTGAAAGAGTGTAAAACATTTTTTCAATAATTTTTTTCGGAAGTAGACTACTTTTTTTTTATTAAAATTGAAGCGGACTAAATAAGGGATTTCTAAAGTTAAGTAAATATAAAGAACATAGACAAACCATACTGAGACCCCCAACTCACAATCCTCTTGCCGCTGGCCCCCTCAGTTTTTTTTCAAATTCGCCATTTTGTTTTCCTATCGGTGTTATGTCAAAAAAGAATCCGTGTGACTTGCAAAAACATACAAAAAATGCAAAAATAAATGCTGCCAACCTCGGCAGCCGTGGGAAAATGTGAAAGAGTTCGGGAATACCACATTTTTTCATTACTGAACGCCATTGGTTAGTTATTATAAATTATTAAAAGGCGAATAATTTGATTTGTTTGGCTAGTAAAACTATCTAAAGGTGATGTTCTATATACTCGAAACATATTAGGACAAAATTTGTTGTTTATTTTCTGCTTTTGGATATCGTTAACTTCGATTTCGTGTGTAAATTTTTCTTAAATAATGAAGAAAATTTTCTCAAAATGTTTTCATTTTCCCTCAACCAATCTACATTGTTAATTTTTCACGGACATTTTAAGCAAATGTGCACTTATTCCTAAAAAAAATATTATCCACACGTAACGAACAATTTCAAATTAAACGGATAAAATTCTATGAACTCTGCCAGCAACTTTGCCCACAGCGAAAGTGTCTCATATCTCTTGGGAGTGTGTTGGTGAGCAGAATTTTTGAAGTTTCGTGACATTTGTCAATACGATTTTCTATGTAAGAATACTAGCGCACCAAATGTGTACACTCCATAAAAATATAGCTTGTAGGCTAAGTAACGGGAAATCGGTCGGAGTTGGTGGTCTCAGTATCGTCTCTGATAAAGAATTTAACAATAATTTTTTTTCCAAATTTGAAGTAAAGTGGTATCGCCGGTCAGCTGTCCTGCTGAATTTGCTGAACATTGCAAAAGGTGTGTTTGCTTCAACAAGCCAACGAACTTCTGTTTTCAAGCGTTTTCGCGAAAACCCGGCTTACGACTCGGTGTCAATGGGATATAACACTGCAATTATTATAAGTTTTGTCTGCTTTTATTTTTATTTTCAATTTAATCAATCGCAGTCAGCATCGTCAAGTTATTGCGCTTAGGTAACCTTATTTCGTTTTCGACTGTAAAAATTGTTAAAAATAGAAATAATTTGATCAATTGGTATGCAGCTCAACCCTTTTCCTTTTTAACTACGCATACTATCCACGTAGATGAATATTAATATTATCCACTACATTAAACATAGGTAACAATATCTCACTTGTGCCTACTCATAGTTTTTTTCAAGGCTAAGAAGTCAGCGGTCATCATTCCATATCGTAGGCAGTTTATTTTTTTTTTTCGATCCGTCACTTTGATTATTTAACACGATTAACATATTTACACTTAGGAAATTGAGTTCGGTGGCAAACTATTTTTACGTCAATCTCTTTTCGATTATGGAGATTAGTAGGCAGTTATTTCATTTGTTGCTATAAAGCTTTTTATGTTTGCTAAACCAGGAAGCAGCCACAGTCTTATGCTCTGGTATGTTTTGGTTTATACTTCTGTCACGGTATATTATTTTTGATTATTTGTGATATCGCCTTCCGGTTCTGGTTGTATATAAGGAAGAAAAAACTAACCGGACAACTATATCAATCTGAAGACTATTTAGTCGGAAAACATCAACTCACAACCTATAGATATATCTATACCTGTTCTTTATATTTATTTCGGTTGAGTTATGCGACGGAAATGTAGTAACATGCTTAGCCTTAAGGCATACGTGTCATTTTTCATGACAAATTTTGACATGCTCGGCCTTTCTGGAGTCACTCGTGTGTCTTTCGTGAGAGTGCGCTGCTACTGCCCACATGACCAGACGCTTGACAGATCATACGTAGTGACAAATTTAGGACAGACTTTTGCGTTATAATGACGTCGGCATTTGACATAAAAAGTGGCAAGTGTAATCGGAGACACTTAGTCTCCTCTCTCTTAGTCGTCTAACTGCTGCAGCGCTAGCAAACGAGTACTGAGACTACCATCTTTTGATTTGAATTTCCTTCGAATCGTATTACTCAAAGAAGATTTTCCTCTTCTATGAGCTTTTCTGCGAATTCCAACCGATTTTTTCGTCTATAATTATGTTCGTTTGCCTATAATTATGGATTGCAAACTTCCTAAAGGGGACGATATGTGAAAATGGGAGAATAAACAATAGACAGCTACCTGAAAGCAAAAAATAACGATTGTACATAGCTATATCTACAGTGTGTTTTGTTTACGCGTCAAAATGTCTTTCACAGTTCGATCTAAGCCACGCCGCCGATTTTGGCACGTATTCACAGTTTATAGACAAGTTCAGTTCCCAAGAGGACTTTATTTAAAAATTTGCAAGGAAATCTGTTCTTAGTTGTTTATACTTAAGGGTCTGTCTGTGCTTAACCTCCAAAGGTTAGTCCAAGTAATAGACAGCGAAATTCATCACGTTGCTGACGCAGGAACCTCACCATTTTTTTTTTTAAATCATACCGAATTTTTGTTTTTGTTATACACTAGTGCCCACTTATAATGACCTCGAGAAGATTGACAAAAAAAGAACAAAAATCAATAAAACACTCGTAAGAGAACAAAGTTCCGAATGTTGTTATTATAAATATTTGTTCAATTCTAAAAGTAGTTCTATTTGAGAGAAAACTGTGTACATAACGATTTCTGTACAGTCAAAGCTGAATGCTGTTAAAATGTTATGCGAAATTTGAATTTACTACGCTACAATGGTAACCTATATTACCCTGTAAACTTAAAACAGAAACATTAAAAACAAAAGGAGACGAATAATATTGCCACAAGTTATCTTAACTTATCTCGATTTTGTACAACGTTATAAAAATTAAAGTAATCATCAAACACAGATTGTAAATGTTTTTTATTTACACCAACTTAGCTAAAGGTTCTACAAATACATTAACCTTCCACTCAATTCCACTGCTAACGCATCATAATTTATTTTCCTCACACACCGACCACGGGAAAATGCTTTGCCGGCTTTCAAGCAGAACTCCCCAAGTCCGAATTATGATAACAATCTTAACAAACAATACGGGTAATTCAGAGTAATTGAAATAATGAACGCACTTATAACTGGTTTTAATTACAATTCAAAACAAGTCGTGTGATTGTGTGGTGTAGGCTTGTTGAGTTTTTTATTTAGTTGCAGAAATAATTATATTTTTTTCTATAGGTAAGGCGAAGAGTATCTACTTTTGTTCACCTATGAGCTTAGTTTATGTCTAGTCGACATTGAAAGGTCAAATTATTGTTCACATTTGTGTCATAACTACTCCTTATAATGAATAAAACTTAAAAACATACTCAAACTTTAATTTGGAAAAAAAAAAAAGAGTTTTACCTATTTCGTAAGAGAAGGTCAAGCAAGACACGAATATGTTAAAATAACAAGATGACTGCAATATTCGTCTAAAAAGGTTCGACATTAATAGAACAAGGCCGTTAAATAACCACTCCATATCTACCTAATTATAATACAAATTCTTCATAAGAGACATTGGACTTTTGGACTTGCATAATCAGTTCGTAATACTAATAATGATTGTGGAATTGATTTCCTACGAAAATAAAATGGGTTAATCTGGTTGAAAAGACCTGAGCTATATTTTGAAATGATCGTTAATTCATTGCAACTGCCGTTCATTCAGTGAGGTTGAAGGATGTCAGATCCGAATGGCAATGTTTATTGCATATTTTTTTTCCGAATCATGTCAGATACCAGTTTCTAACAATTTTCTGGCTGATAAATCTAACGAGTCTTCATGACTTTTCAAATGTCCTAGCTGGAAGAGGTCGAGTGCAGTCAGACAGAATCGGATTTTTTTAGATAAAATCGGTAGCCGAAAATTATAATAATCCTAGTTAACCTCGATCAAGGTTTCTTTTTTTTTTGAAAGAATTTACTGTCATTTTGATGTCACTTATACACTGGCGTACAAAATGAAAGCCAAATTTGCCATATCGGGCGGCTATTGAGTCTTTTTGCTTTATGTTTTCGCCTTGTCGTATTCTAATGCATTTTAAATTGTTCGCTCTTATTGAATATTATCAGAGATCTATTCTTATTATCAAGGTTAGTTTTTGATAAAAACTACAAAATGCGACAGATAATCGTAGTCGTTGGTCTCTCTTATAAGCCGAGCAAAAGAATGTTGTGACCATTAAGTGATTTTGGACGAAATGTGTTAACACTGCCAAGCCAAGCAACTTATTTGCAGTGTTTTAAAAGTCTAGATTATTAAAAAATGATCCAGATCAAAAACGAAATTTTCTATAACCTAGGATCATTGAGCTATTAGATGAAGGTACCTAATAGCACTTTCGATCGACAATTATTTTCGAAAATACAGTAAGGAATTTAAAGCCTAAACCTTTGTGAATCAATTTTTGTTCCTTATCTTTATTTAAAGCAACCATAGGTAAGGTCTGAATTTTTAGCTTTAGGGCTAGCAAAATAAAAATTTTGCGTCTAATAATCCTAAAGGCATGACAAGTGTGTGCTATATTTTACAGCCCGAAAGTGGGAAAGTTCAGCATGTTGATATATGTATAGCGATGGCTTACGAAATTTCGCTTCCCTATAAACAAAAAAATGGTTCAGGAAGTGATGACTGAAGAACGGACCATTCTTTATTATTTATTTCGTGTAACTGATTGATAAATTGTTAGTTTTAAATCAGAAATAATATATTTTTCGTTTTACGTATCTAAGTATTTATAATTATCGATAGAATATCCATGACACTTTAGACGTCTGATTTATGATCTCATTCTTACGCCTTTAATAGCAATGGGGACGTTCAAGTATCTAGTTCAGTAAGTCTGACAGCTCTCTCACTAGATGTATCTCGGTTTTGATTGGGGGAAATCGGTCATGAGAGCAGCTTTTTCAGTTGCCGTTTATGGAGGGGTAGCCGACGAATCTAGTCAAGAAACTCGTGACTGAGTACTAAGTTGACAGTTCTCATATGTGGCTGACGTAGAAAAAGTGACGTTCCCGACCAATCTAGTTTTTGCGTTCAGGTTACATCTCATCCAGACCAATCTAGTCGACTTAAGATAACTAGATTCTTAAATGTGGCCATTGACTGTGGACAAACGGATCTTTCTGTCCCGTCTGCGTGAGTAAGAAAAAGATTGATACTTGTGAGCGCGTATGCCTGGTTCTCCATAGGAGATCAGTTGTAAGTTTTCTAATAAAATACGAAATACGAAAACCTAACAAAATAAATTTCACCTCACTTTGTGAGGGCTTAGTGACTTGTGACGGATCAGTGAAGTTTGCCAGAACTGTCCTGTTAGTTAACTATTTTTTTTTTTTTTTTTTAAATTATGAATTATCAAGATACCCATATTTTTTGTTATTGTTACTTTGCGTGTCATTTCAATTGGGCTGTCATTTTGGTTTAACTGCTGTTTTGAGTACATGAGTGCAGATTTTTTACCCATTATATTCTGGCTGCCATGATTCTATAGGAGTACTTGAAGGGAATATTCACTAAGTATCCGCACAACAACTTTTTGCAACTTGTCTGTCGGACAGTTTGTTTTGCTTGCGCCAAAGCTATAAATTCATAATTCTTCTTATTTTTTGTACATCAACCTTTTCAATAAAGATCTATTTCTATTCTATTCTATTATATTCTTTTCTATACTACTCTACAAAATTTTGATTATATGTCCATAGTTGTCCTAAAGTCAAGCTGTCTCATAAATGTCTTGTAATAAAATAGAAATGGCTACCTATAACAACCGAATACAATAAGCGACATATTTACCTGAAAGTGAGAAATTCTGGTTCGATCTTGAAAATTTATCCAGTTAAAGAGCTGGGTTTTCTATAATAATTGTTCTGCGAAGGAATTGGCAACTAAACTTAAACCTCAGATCCAACAAAACACTCGGCCATTTAATCGAGAAATTCTTTTGGCACAGAAAAACTAGTATTTACTTTCTCAAAATCAAAATCATTCGTCTGTGAATGACCAGCTCCCGTTTTGGCATCTGACTTCGCTCCTACATGCCACCTGCTATTCACTATCGCCGCCAATTTGCACATTTCCGTTCAACCCGTTTTCTAGCACGGTATTAAAATTATAAAACAACAAACGACCTTGTAACATTTTCAATCTCAAACTCATTCACTTTTACTGTTAATATTACCGCATATAAAATTGCCATGCTATGGATACTTCTTGCAATTTATCTGCAGACGGTGGTCCATTTATACAGATATGTGCGGGAAAACAACAACAACAGACCTGTTTGAACGTGGTCGCGGTAGACAGGTATACTGGTATGCCTATGCCTATGAGTAGTAGAAATACTTGCTACAGAAAGTAGGACAGTAAATGCTCTATGCCGGTTTGTTGTTTTCATAGACAACGCACCTGTGTGGCACGCTATTCATAATACCCGTATATACCCACAAAAAAAAAAAAAAACTGAAGGAAGGAGACTTTGTTACTGTTTTCAATGCGAATGTATTGTTTCCATCGATGACCTTCTTAGACCGTAGTAGTGTCTGCGAAAAACAATATTCCACCGTGCAATTAATTTGGCTTTTGATTTTAATCATATGTTACACTGGTGTTTTTTTCTGTTCGGTTCCGGTCATCGAAGTCACAATTTTGTTGCTCACATGAAAATGGTAGATTTGAAGTAGAGCCATTCATAATAGGGTGCCAACTTGAATAGTAACAGAAAAATGCGTTAACCTGTAAAAACAATGGAAAATAGAAACCAAACTGTGAGATCGTACGTAATAAATGGAAAATAGAAGCTGTAGATGAGATTGCATTTGTCTGAAAGTAGATTACAATTTTACATATCGAATAAGTCCTTAACTTTCAAAAATACTCATTTATGACTAAAATAAAAATATTGAAGAAGATACAAAAAAATAAAATTCAGGCCATCGTTAATATTTTGTATTCATGTACTTGGCAACACTTTGGCAGCACTGCCAATTGCGCATTTGCGGCCAGCGACATGTCGCACTACCTAACCTTCAGCGTGAACGAACTCTGAAGCGCAGTCGTAGCGAATTTTTTATCAAGAACGAAAGCGCCTTTTTTGACACTTCAAATTCAAATCGAACACGAAGTTTTTTTCACGCAAGATGACTACAACTATATTTTAGTATTTGTGAAATCTAGCCTGGGCCCTAATCCAGTAACTTTGGAGGCGACTATCATCGAAACGATTCAAAACTAGCAACTAAGTGCAAAAAGTACAAGTTTAAGAGTTCATACTTCACAAATGTATTGAAAACTAAAAAAAAACAAATCGGGATGAATATAACTTATATTGATAATCAAAACTTCAGAAACGATATCGTCTATACGATCATCATCTTACGTAATCTGCCCTCGGACAAGTTCATACAGATTATATCGAATTTGCTTTAAGTTACTCCCGTTTCTATCGGAAGCTCCGCAAAAAACACTAATGTACTTCCACCCTGTTTCAAGCTTCAAACTTCAAACGTGACATTCATCCGTCACACTTCCTTGCCTGTCAGCTACAAACTGCAATCTTTAGTTCTTTCGCGGCTTTGCCAGCTTCAAGTGTCACTGATACTCGTATTGTTGCATATTGTTGAAATTCCATTCTATTTCTTATTATTTTTGAGCAAAAACAAAGACAAAAAAATTGCTAAGTAGCTGCCACTGAAGAAACTCATTTTTAAGCATGAATCTTGCCACTTTCATTATGCAACAATCTATAAATTATGTTGGAATAAAATACATCATTGCAATCATGCCCTAAGTGATAGCTGACAACTTCACAATTGTCTCTTCTCCTGTCAAACCAAAATTGTCAAAAGATTACTTCCTTTCTCTCTCTCTTTCGATTCTTACTCTGAAGTCAAAGGAAGTCCTAATAAAATAATCCAAAGTAGTATAATATAAATCTTTCGTTTTTATTAACAAATTATCTTTCGACCTTGGGTTTTGAGCCTTTCTGCAGACAGATCTCATCCATACTAATATCAGAAGTGAGCTCCTTTAGCTTGGGGCTGTAAGTTGTAACATGATTAAAGAAAACATGTGTCTTCTGTTATTTAAGAAATTTATTAAAAAACCCTCATAAAAATAAAAAAACCAAACAAAAAACAACCAACACTGTATTTCTTGCATGTGAAAAGCAATACCAAATATACGAAAAAATGTTTCAAACCATCCGGTTTTCCGGACCTTACACATTAGGTCTGTTCCTTTACTTCTTACGATTTTTTACGAATTCTTACGAATTTTTACGAATTTTTACTCAATGCCGTTCCTTAACTCGAAAAATTCGTAAAAGAGAGCGTCATCGAGAGAGCAAGAATATACCCCTCCACTGAGAATCTTACGAAGTTTTATTCAACAAATTTCTTGGTGTAAGAATTGAAAAAGCTGTCAATTAACAGCTGTTTCGAAATTTGTTGTCCTATTTGACATTTGTTTTGATTTCTCGTATATTAAAATGGTCTCAACAGGCGGAAAAATAAAATGGAATGTTCTCCTTAGATTCTTTTGGTGGCGACGAAATTTTTCCTCGCTGTAAGGAGTAAGAAAGGACAATCTCCTCCACGTAACTTTTAATGCTGATCGCTTTTTCCTCTTCTCGAATGCTTGTAGTTCAATCAGTACAAACAAATCCATTACTCGGAATCATGAATTTGATTAATTCCGAATCACTTTCGTCAGTAGGTAGATGAATCAACTAATTTTGTTCGTAAATTAGAAAAATTCTTTGAGTTTATCAGATATTTTAACGGCTTTTCGTACAACTTTTTTGAATTTTTGAATTATATATCTGTCGTTTTTCATAGATTACTACAAAAGCGTTCCCTAACTTTTTCGTAAGTGTCTCTCTCCGTGAGAGTATTTATCCCCACCACTGCCTTTTTTAACAGTCTTTTCCATTCTTACTACAAAAGTAAAGGAACAGACCTATTACGGCTCCAACTGACGATAAACACAAAACCAACATTTTTCTCTTTCACGCGACTTTTAATTTTAAGGGGAACCCGTCTTTCCCTACTGTCTTTTGCCATTTCCTTACGTCTCAGCTGACTTTGGGAAGCCGAATCGACACTTTAAGGGTCGGTTGTTTTTCTCTCTGATGGCTTCCTATGGCCTGTGAGAATCTCTACATCCGCTTGAGCCGATGCCGAAGGTGCTTTTTAGAAAGACATAAGTCCTTACGGTAAAACAAAGGACATTCGAGACAAAACTGTTACATACTTACTCTAAGTATACCCCTAAGAAAGTCGTACTTAGCTAAACCTGTGTTACAATTTTCATTCAGGTGTGGTTCCGATTGAAGATCTGTCACTGACAAAAAAGCTGGTAACTGTGATTGTTAACAATCCTACTACGCATTTGGACGAGCAACAGAAAGTTTCACACTCGTAATATCTTGCAAACATATTTATTATAATCTTTGAGTAGGAAATATTTGTCGTCTTAAATTGCAAAATATTTTATTGCATATTAACACATTATACCACAATAAAAATGATGACAGAGTTGTACCTATAGGTACTCGTAATACTCGTTTATGGAAGTCCATACCCTATGATTTATTTCTGTACACTTCAATTGTTATAAAAGCCAATTTTTTGTTTTGTGTTTTTGTTTATTTCATTGCATGCGTTATGTAATTTTCTATTGCGTTAGGTAAAAATATAAAACTGATCGTAAATTGATGCGTCTTTATACCTGAGACGTTCGCCGGTAAGGTCTTATGTATACCCTTGCCTATTAATCATTTGCATTAGAAATTGGGGATCGATTGAAAGCTGGTCAGACGGTCAAAATGATATTCAGATGAATCATCACTTGGTGGTTGAATGAATCCGACGGATATAAACTTCCGTAACATGTGGACTACTCGTGTTATATCTCTTCCCTTGTGAATATAATTTATTCCATAAAAATCTGCATTCAAAGTGGTAATTTTTATTTTTTTTTCATTTCAGATCCTTAACCATGAAAGGGTTGTCCATAATCTGATTGTAAGCAGCGACATCATCAATTACCCAGTATTGGTAGTAAATTTTCTACAGCGTTCTTCGGATATCTTCAAAAGAAGAAATTGAGAAGCAACAAGATGCGACACTGAAAACTTTTTATTTTTCTTCTCACTGGTGACAGATTTTTTTACATTCAAAAAAAAAACATCACAGAAACTTGCGGACATAAATTATGTACTACCGTGATATAGAAAATTGGGAGTCGGATATGAATTTAAATGCACATTAGCTGGACTTCCAGCCAGTGTCAAAAATAGAGCTCACAAATTGTGTTTTATTGCAAATACAAAAATTTCTGATTACGAGTATAACGTATTGACACCTGGAAAATTGGCACAGGGTCTTCTGAATAATTTTTAAAATGTACAGTTTAATCTCTTTTTATTTTTTGTATTGAAATTTATTTAATTATCATTATTTTTAACTAGGTGTAGATATGTATTATAATGTAAATAAAAGAAATAATGTTAAAACGAAGTCGGAAGGCTATAAATTAATATTTTCCGGTGTGATAAATTGCCGGTAGGTACCTTCCGCTGAAGTGTAAAAATAATTGCAGCAAATTGGTGTTTCAGTTAAGCGGAGTGTCGACAGTGTATGTTCAACGAAAACTTAAGACACAGATGGACTTCCTAACATGAGTCAATTTCAATATTGCATAATGTCTTTGTTAATTTGGTTCGAAGGCGATGCAATGAATATCCTTGTGAGTTGTGAGCACCTTTACATTTTTCTTTAAAGGAACTTCATTAATTGTCGCAGTTCGACATGGAGTTCTGCCAATCATCGATCTACAGAATGATTTTTTGAGAAAGCAAATAGTACACGAATTTAAAGCTCTGATTTGTTTGAGCTCAAAAGGCTCTTAAGGCTCTCTTCATATTTTTAAAAGCGCATTAAACAGCGATCTCAAAAGTCAAGTAAAGTTTGATTCTAAAATGTATTTCTGGTGAATAATGTTGGGTTGCTAAGCTTTGTTCGAAGAAATACAAAATACCAAGGCAATGAAAGCCTTCGATCACTTTTTATCTTAAATTTGCAAAAAGCTCGGTATGGTGCCGTCCTTCAATTTCATTGCGTTGACAAGAAACATAGGGAAATTCCAATAACATAGACCTCAAACGCAATGGCTTATTTTTCTCGTTAGTTATAAGTGAGTTCCGTTAGAGGTAAGTAAACCCTATTTAGTTCCCGATCTCTATTTAATTCCTATGGACAATTCCCACAAAGTCACCAGGTTTGTTATTCGTCCCTTTAGAAGTCGAAACTCTACAGAAAGGAAATTTTTGATAATAGGCACAGGTGATAATTTATAGAAAAGAATATACGACAGGGTTTTGGACAAAAATAGGCAAAATCACGATTCACGAACCCCGCAATTGCATTTCACCACAGGCCTTGTTTGATCTTGTTTGATCTAAAGAGACAAATAAATATCATCTCAGATCAAGTACCTGTTTGTGAACCTGCTTTGCAAGATATCCTATTCAAACAAACACTTAAACTTGATTAGGTATTGGTTTAGATGTTAACACTTTATTGAAAAAAAAAATAACTTTCAAAATTCTTAATGGATGAATATAATCTTACATCCAACTCACGGGGCGTCTAAATCTATAATCACAGCAGTTATGTGTCTATTTTTATCCACCTAGAAAATTATTAAAAATTAAACTAGGTTCCATTATGTATGACTGAGTTATTCAGATTCGGTGTAGGTTATCGAACTATTAAGAGTCAAGGTGAAAATCTCTAGGTCTGTTGTGTTTGCAAACAAAAATATGAAAAATAACACAAAATAACAACAAAAGCAGATGACATTTATGTAGAACTTAAGCTACGTATTTCTTATTTGAAAAAAAAAAAAAAAAACCGCAGAAACTAAACCTAACAAAACCGTCTGGCAAAATCACAAACAAGTTTTTTTCAAACAGTTATCACGGAGTTTTGTAGCGATTTTCAAGGCCAAGAAATGAATGTGCAGATTATTATGATCAACAAATAAACCAAATGGCTATTTCTAAATATTTTGTGAATATGGTTGTTTTAGTATTTTTTGAAATACAATCGTTTAAAGAGTGCAGTGTTCTCAGACTATTAAAACATTTTCCCCACTTTCCCACTTTTTTTTATTAGTAAAACTATTTGTTCCAAAAATAATTGCCTTAACTGAATTATGAAAATGTTGGAGTTTTCACATATTTCGGTTTAAGTAAAAAGCAAAAAATGTAAGCCGTTCAATAACATTTTAAATTACTGCAAGCAACAACCAGCTTAATATATTAAGCTCAATCGGAGTACCTTCAATCTCATTATTTTATGCAGAAACATGATTATGTAATAAGGCAAACTATTCAAGAAAATATAAGAAAAATTATGAACTCATTATTTTTGATCTAGAACTAAAAAAAAAGGAAGTGAACGTTTTTCCCCTCAATCTGCGATCACTAGGTTTGTTGGTTTACTTTCGTAGTAGGAATGGAAAAGAAAAATACTGCCAAGCTGCCAACATGGCAGTGGAGGGGATAAATTCTCTCAAAGAGAGAGAGAGAGACTTACGAAAAAGTTGGAATGCTTTTGTAGTAATATATGAAATTTGGCAGATAATTAATTCAAAAGTTCAAAAAAGTGGTACAGTCCTTAACATCTCTGATAAAGGTTAAGAATTTGCTATTTTATTAGCAATATAAGTTTCGGAATTAATTCTTTTTGATGAATCAGAGTAAGTAAGCATTCGAACAGAGGAAAAACCGACACTCATAAACGAATGACAAGCGAAAATAATCTTGAGGAGAGCATTTAATTGATACAGTGATCCCGGATAAGTGACCCTCGCTTAATTGCGTTTCTCGTTTAATTCATCCGAAAACTGAGCAAATAAAGCATCCCATAAGAAATGTACAGAACTTCTCCCGTTTAAAAGCGTACGCTTAAATGCGCTACCCGGTTATTTGAGCTACTAAAAGTTAAGCTTCTCGTTAAATTTCATACAACATCTCCCGGTTAAATGCACAGGCACACATACAACTCAAATCAAATTAATTGACAAATTGACATCACATTTGTTTATTTATTTGTTTATATGCGCTAAAATAAAAAAAAGTTGAGTGATTTTTGGCGTTTTTCATTGAAGATCCGAGAGAATAGCCCCGAAATTCATAATTGCTCTTTCCAATGAAATTCGTTGGAGTACTTTTGCAATAGTAGTGGACACCATATGCATATGTGAGATTTGGTTTTCTGTTGCAAGATTTTTATTTTTGTTTTTACAGTAAATATGAATGTTTCAATTTGCACACATAATTGCATATTTTCCAATCACATATCGCAACATTTTTGTTTAGCACATTACACACATTAAAATCTGATATTTTGTTAATGTGTGCTGTTGAGTAATTCTTCAAAAATATTCCGGACATTTCTGTCGTGTTAAGAATTGTCCTGGAAGTGCACTTTTTCTCAATGAAACATATAGAAAACACTAAAAGAGTACTTCTAGATTTGGTCCTTCGATAGAAAGGGCAATTCTTTTCTTTAATCGAAAACACCATTAGTGCATATACGAACATGCTAATAAAAAAAAAGTTAATTTAAAAAACCAAAAAACCCGACTGACTGTAAAAAAAAGAATTAAAAATATATGAACAAGACGCATTTAAGTACCTATACCTACCTAACTAATTGGAGACTGTATACCTACAAAACACAGTCTAGCAAATATATGTAGTATTGAGTACCCTCTGACTGCCAAATCGGAAGTTATAGGTACTTAAATGAGTCTTGTTCATATTTTTTTAATTCTTTTTTTTACAGTCAGTCGGGTTTTTTGGTTTTTTAAATTAACTCTTTTTATTTTTATCTTTTTAGCCTATGACACTCCGGGGAAGAATACGGATGTTATGACACCTCACTCTTCAAAATCGGTCAGGCCGTTTAGGCTACAGGGCGTCCCGTAGGAACGTACATAGGATACGCGCGAAACACACAACCCTCCCTGTCCAGTCGGGTAAAAACGCTTTAATGCGTTTTCAAGGCAATAAAGCGGGGTTTTCCTTATTGCGTCGACAAGTGGTATTTTCGTAATTGCGTTCCTCGGATAAATACGCTGAACAGTGTACATTTTCCACGACGCAACAATTCGGGGATTAGTGTATTTACTTTTCCACCTGTTGATACCATTTTATACCAGAAAATCAAAAATATGCGAATAGGACAATGAATTTCAAATCATCCATTTCAATTCTTTTTCAATTCGTACTACAAGAAATTCGTTGAGTAAAAATTCTTAGAGGGGGGGAGTAAATATCTTGCTCTCTCGAAGCCGCTCTCTTTTACGAAATTTTCGAGCTAAGAAACGCGATTGAGTAAAAATTTGTAAAATTCATAAGATTTAGTAAAAATTCGTTAAATTTAAAAGTAAAGCAACACCCCACAGGAAAATGTTAATTTTTTTGAATATTGATGCACATCTTTTTCACTTAGGGCTTCTAAAAATTGGAATTTTCTATCGAATTTGAAGAAGTGGCATTTTGAAAGAAATGCAATACAATCGGAGACAAAGCAGTAACTCTAAATATGTAAAGACCCCAAAATCGAAAATTATGTAGATGTTCTCCGGCTGCACATTCTTTTCACTGCTAGTTGTTGGAAGCAAAGTTCACTCATTTCATGCATAATAAAATGGATACGCAAAAGCTGATCTCACACCTGGACTCATTTGGCCAATGGACCCATCCCACATACAAAAACGACGGCTGTGTGTTTATCTTTTAAGACTAAAAAGTACCTAAGAGTCTTTTGGTCAGTTTTATCAACGTTTTTCAAGTTCAACAATGCTTAAGAAGAATGGAGACGTTCGAATTTTTAACTTAGCAAGTCTGACAGCTGACTTGGCTTGATGTATTTCAGTTTTTATTTTCCTTTATTGGTCACGTGAATAGTTCGGAGAGTTAACTGACAAATTAAGTCAAGAAAACCGGTCTGCATACACAGTTGACTTTTCTAAGTGGCAAAATTCAAAATAAACCGTGAGAATGCAAAAGAATTCAAGTGACCTAGGTATAGTCAACGCGTTCGTATACCTAGTCCAAAAAATCTAGTTGAAATCATCGTCACTAAAGTAGATACACAAATCTGCTGGGAGCTGACGTTATGCAATTCTACAAGAACCTGCCAAATAACTACTTCAGGTGTATTTCTCTCACTTTAGAAGTATCTTTGGCGCGAAAATCTGTGGATTCCACTTGCACTTGCTGCTGCTAGTTGCTAAACGCATCGTCACGTTCGCTTGTTGGTATTAGTGCTGGTGGTCGTTGTTCTCCTGTTTATGGTCATCCAGCAGAAACAAGCTTCCAAAATCAAGTGAGCGACAAAAAGAGCTTTAAAGCGAATTACGACGAGTTGCAACATCGCGTTCGACTTCGACATGTTCGGTCACTTGGACTTATGTAGGCCACGCCATTGCGGTGCATTTTTCTTTCAGATTCAAATGGATTGCCTGCCGTTGCAATGTTTGCCATATCGTACCTACTTGTACAAAATGTTTTCATGCTGGTTGCTGCACTGCGTGACGATAAATTTGGTAATAATGACATTGCATGATTAGACAGTAAAATTATGGCGGTACATATCTACCCGTGTGTAGCCATATACATTTGCATACACTTGCATACACTTTTCGCTGTTGATTTTCCGGCTTTCTTGTTTTGTTAGCACCTCCGCGCATATATTTAAAAAAAATGTTGGCTGCATGGCGATGTTGCGTAATAAAATTGAGTCTCCTTCAGATATGCATTAAAAGAAGGTCAAGTTCACTTACATGAATTGTTTATCGGTTTATTATAGAGCGATGATTTGACCTTAAGGGAGAGAGAGGAATGAGGGACCGAAGAATGTCGCTGCATTGTGAACAACTGTGCCACTGACCTTACTGAAGAAATAAGGTTCAATCAATATTCGTTCAAATCAATGTGACAGTTGTTAGTTGTTGGTCCGTCCAATCGTCAACAAAAAAAAAACAAGCGAATGGATGCGAGAAGCTATGAGCCTATTGCGCAAACTTTTTGTTTATTTCTTGTTCAGTTGTTCTTATTGTCGTTGAGGATCGAGTTATTAGCTGCTCTGATGGTATTATGTGACATTCGGAGATATTTAGCCTTTGATCTTAGAAGGTTAACAGCTCACTCTGTCAACGCCGTATTCTTAATTAGGTAAATGGTTTTTCAATTGGGATGGGCCGATGTTGGGAGCCTGTGGCGGCCATCATGTTTCTGTGGAATTTGTCGTATCTGGTGTTTGCTATTCAGTCATTGATTCAAGATCACCATGGTAAGTTACACGATTGAGCAGAAGGTCGTTTATTATCAAAATGAGTGCCCGTCAGTGCAAACTCTGCGCGAGTTGCGACCATTTTACGGCAGACGTGTTGGCCCTTCAACGTTTGGTGACGAAATTCGAGCCCACCCGTGCGGTAGCCAATCAGCCAACACTCGAACGTCAGAGGAATTGTAGATCAGTCAATTTCAACTTGGCGAATTTCACGTCGGGACTTGGGACTACACCCGAACAAGATCCATCCGACCAAGGACCTCAAAGTTACTGACAAAAATGACAACGCCGTATGTTCGCTGATTGGGCTTCGGAGCGTCTCGGATTTTCTTCTTTTGACAGATGGTGAACTTCGAAATATTTTCTGTTTATAACAACATTCAGATATGGATAGGTTAGTTAATCATATTATTTATTTGCCGACATAAAACTCTAATTTGTTAAAGGTTTGTTATAAGAAGAAAGGCTCGGAAATGGTAGATGATCCCATGCCTTCTACTGGCTGGTAATTTTTTGCACAACGTTGTTGACGTTGTTCAATTGCTTAGACTGACAAAGTTCCTACTACGTTCCTTACTGAGTCTTATGTTTTTATAAATGTTTGTTTTGAAACAAGCAATTTTAAAGATCAAATAAAATAATTTGAGTACAGAAAATCATGGTTTTGGTCAGCAGAAGTATTTAAAGTAGATATTACTATTACATTAGTAAGTTAAGTTTTATTTTTTTTAATTTTATAAAGTATAACTACTTAAAGACAATAATATTTAAAAAGACATATGTTTTTTTTTATGTTTTAAAAATGTTTTATCAACGTCTCCAGATTTTTGGTAAATTTTATCTTGGTTTGGTAGCTTTTTTTTCCAATTGTGGTAGCTATTTTTTTTGCAAGTGGGAACCGTGCTCGGAGGTCGAAAAATTATTTTTAGCGAGACGAGGCGAATTTTTCGGATGGATGACGATGTTAACAAGAAAAATTGCCGTATACAGGACGACGCCAACCCGCGCGAGGCTCACCAGTTGGCAATGCACCCACAAAATAAGTTACTGCTTGGGGCGGATTTTGGGCGGGGAGTGTCATTGATCCGTCATTTTTTTTTTTTGAAAATGACGTTGGAGAGGACAACATCAGCAACGACGAGCACTGCAGGACGATGCTAGCAGATTTATGGTTATCTTTCGTAGAGGTAATGTAAATTGCCTACCAAGACCTTGTGATTTGACCTTTGCTAACTTTTCCTTGCGGGGTTTCCTGAAGTCTTAGGTCCAAGCCAATAGACAATCCACCGATATCCTTTAAGCCAACACAACCAATCGCTCAAATTCAGCCGGCTTTTAGCGGCAGAGTCATTTAAATTGTGCCCTACTCGGATCAGTACCCCCGTGAGAAGCTGCGGCAGACATTTGAACGACGTTGCATAGTGGCATACATGACCTTTTCAAACTTCGTTCATACCTCAAAAACAGAGCTTGATTTATTCCATTTCAACATCGACTAGGCCTTATTGAAGAACTCTTTACTTGTCACTGATTAGTGTGTGGAAGCCTTCCAACACTTTAAGTCAATAGCTGATTGGTGTACCCATGTATGCAGGCAAATCGTGGGCATGGCCCGCCTTCGTCTTCGAAACAAAGCTTTGATTTAACTGTCGTTATAAATCTGTGGGGCTATCGACGATCCTCTTGGCTGGAGCAGTACTAGCATTAAAAATTCAATCTCGGTAATCAACAGAAGTCTGAGTAAATTAGCAAATTCAATCGCAGCGCTAAAATTGTCCCTAAATTGTTATAATGCAAAAGTGCTTTTTCTTTTTTAGGAAAATGTTTATTCATTAATTATGTTATTATTCAGTTTTAGTAGTATAATCATTTGATTTATTTGTGAATGCATTTAGAACTTAATTTCTTTTGTTTATATAGAAAAAAAAAATATCCATTCCCTTTTCTTTTTATAAACTTAAACTTAATTGAAATAATTCCTACAACTAAACTACGTCGCAAATTTTAATGTCGAATCAAAACAATTGTTGAAATATATTTTATACCTCTTTAATTTATTAACAGACGTAATTATATCTTCTTTCTTTTAAATATTCTAACATTTTATTTTATCTAAGGCCTTTAAAGTCAGATCAGATATAGTAAAGTTTTTTTTTTTTCTGTAGATTATTTTCATGTTCTTTTTTTTTGTAAAAACAATATAGGTACCTACATAATTGATTGTTTTAACAACAAAGGTGTTTACAATGCGTGTTTTTTTGTTTCTTATAAAGGGTGATTTTTTAAGAGGTTTAGAACTTTTTTTAAAAAAAAAACACAAAAAATTCGAAAAAATGAATGAAATATTTATTTGAATCGATAGTTTGAACCTTGCAATTTAATGTTTAAAGATAATTTCATGCAAATGTTGACCGCGGCTGCGTCTCAGGTAGCCCATCCGCTGAGTCCAATTTTGGCATACTCTTTCACACATATCGGCCGGTATCTCACGAATGAATGCATGGATGTTGGCTTCCAGTGCGTCAATCGAAGCGGGCTTGTCCCTATACACATTAGCCTTAGCATACCCCCACAAAAAATAATCTAATGGTGTCAAATCGCACGATCTAGGCGGCCAATTGACCGGCCCGAAACGTGAAATTAACTTATCACCAAACTCGCCTCGCAATTGCGCCATTGTTTCGCGTGCTGTGTGGCATGTGGCACCGTCTTGTTGAAACCACATATCATGCAAGTCAAGAACTTCCATTTCGGGCAAAAAAAAGTTTGTTATCATCGCTCGGTAGCGTTCACCATTGACAGTAACGCTGCGATTCGCATCATCTTTGAAGAAATATGGCCCAATAATGCCGCCGGCCCATAAACCGCACCAAACAGTGGCTTTTTCGGGATGCATTGGTAGCTGTTGCAATGCTTCTGGCTGATCTTCACTCCAAATGCGGCAATTTTGCTTATTTACGTACCCATTCAACCAAAAATGAGCCTCATCGCTGAACACAATTTTTCGATAAAAAAGCGGATCCTCGGCCAGCTTTCCAAGAGCCCATTCACCAAAAATTCGGCGTTGTGGTAGGTCGGCTGGCTTTAGTTCTTGCACCAGCTGTATCTTAAAAGGCTTTACGCCCAAATCCTTCCGCAAAATTTTCCACGTAGTGCTGTAACAAAGGCCTAACTGCTGGGAACGGCGCCGAATCGACATTTCGCGGTCTTCTGTCACACTAGCTGATACGGCCGCAATATTTTCTTCACTACGCACAGTACGTAAACGTGTTGGTGGTTTAATGTCCAACAAAGTAAATTTGGTGCGAAATTTGGTCACAATCTTCCGAATAGACTGCTCAGAAGGTCGAGAATGCCGATCATAAAATGGAAGCAGCGCGCGATGAACATTTCGAACCGAGCACGAATTTTGATAGTAAAATTCAATAATTTGCAAGCGTTGTTCATTTGTAAGACGATCCATGGTTAAATTGCAAACCAAACTGAAGCTGTTTGACAGTGACACAAGGTATTAAACACACGTCAGCTGTCAAAACCAGTGTTGCCAAAACCAAACCAGCTAAAAAATCACCCTTTAATTGAAAGAAAAATTAAGCAAATTGTTTGTTCTTATTTTACATATTAACACTATTTGTCTATACAAGTTTTGTTTATTATATATAATATATTATTTCTATATACAGTGGTTCCGTTTTGTTGATGTGTTTTATATTATGTATTCTAAGACTAAGTCTACGTAGGCGTGCGTTAATTTTAATTATTCTAGTTCTACTTATAAGTTTATTATGTGTTCCGCAGAAATTGTTGTTTCTAGTTAACATGAGTTGTGCACGTTTCGCTTAAATTTACAATAATGTACACTTTGTTCAATTGAATTGGGATACACCTAGGAGCAAAATCGGAGTTGTATTTGATTTAATTTCGTCGGCTTTTTATGAGCATCATTGTATTTAATGGTCCGGATTGTGGGGACTTCATTTCGGACTGTATTTTAACTGACTGGGAATTGATGATTAAACTAAACAGTGGTAAAAATTCTATCATTTTAGTGACCTGGATTATACTCAACATGGAAAACAAATTACACACATCATTGCATCTCTGCACAATCTTGAATCTTCCCAACAAATAAAGAAAAAAAAATCAAGAGATATAATTTATGGCTGTTATACTCTAAATAAAACAATCAGTCATGCAGAATAGACGGGCAATAGATATCTCAACACGCGAGTGGACATTGAGTTCGTGAATGGTGACTGTCGAGAAAAATCAGTAGAAGAAGCAAGGACTGTTTATTTACACTATTTGGTGTTATTATCTTGACAGAAAATATTTCGTTTAAATTTCGTGATAATATTTTCCCAATTTTGCTTGATTTCCGTTTAAGTATCGTGAGCGTGACTGATGTCAGCTTTCAACGAAGAAACTTCAGTAGTCTGAAATACATAATTATCTGTGCTATTATTTAAATGCAAAGGTGTTTGTTCCGCCTTTTTGAATTCATTCGAAACATTAAATTGAAATGAAGAAAAAACGAGTATGCCAAATCGATTTCGTATTTTTATTTTGTTTGCCCGGAAGGTATGTAAAAACAAGCTGGTAACGATAAGTTTCATTCAACTGACAACACCCTTTACAAATATGATGTCGATGTTATTTAAATATTTTAGTTCGACTTCAGCTGATGAGTTTGGTCGAGTTCATCAATGTAAAAAATGCTGCATTTCTGCAAATTTCGCGTTCATTATTGTAAAAGAACTGCATTCTTATTGCAGAAGTCTGGCAGTACTTGCGTTCATAAAAGAAAATTTACAGTCAATAGCAGTGTTGTTAGCACTCTTTCTTCATTTATCCCACGAAGCGTGGAAATTTTTACCTTTTTTCCCTTTTCACCGTACTCAAATTCCCACTATACTTTTTTGCGTCAAAATACATTTTTTAAAAGTAAAATTTGTATTACACGGAAAGAAAATAACGTTAAATTAACCTTTAGTATGAAAACCGCAGATTGTAACACTGCTATTATTATTTTTTGGTTCTAGAAAATTTTGATATAAGACGATTTACATGAGCTGTTTTTTATGACAATTCAGTGTGTTGATAATCATGGTGAAATACAGGTGTATTGATAGAATTTCATCAAAAATTTATAGTTTGAATGTTTTTCTGTTAGATTTCTGAAAATCCCACGATTTGGTCATTTTTCCCTTTATTCCACGGAAGTCTTTTCGGACATCGAAATTTCCACAGAAAGGGATAAATCCCACGATATAAAACACTGGTCAATAGTGCATGCGTTTTTGTTTTGTTGGCCGCGCTGCAGCAAAATGGCAGAAGAGAAAATGGAAGTAGAATTTTTGCAAATTATTAAATTATTAAATAATTTTTACTATTTAGAAATGAACAAGAGCAAAAAAAAATATTCGGATGATGACACAAGACTCCTTGTATCGTTTCGCCCTGGAATGAAACGAAATTAATATTAAACATAAACATCCGAGTTGCCATTGAAAAAATTGTTTTTGTTTCTGTCATTTATGACTTTAGTTTATACATTATGTATTATGTATATGCAATTAAGACTTTTTTTTTTGTCAATGCATGACGGTCGCATTCAGGCAGCTGCCTGTTTGTAGTTTGCGTTGATAAATGTATTCATGAATATTTGTGCCATGGTTTAGGCAACATTATTTACAATTATGAACTCACACTTTGTTGCAGTTGTTAAAGTTACTGTTGGTGTGTAAAGCTCTTTCTAGCTTTTCTGACAATTAAAAAAACGGACAGTTGCAAAAAAGAAGAACGTACTTTGGTCACGCTGTTGCTTGTGACCTTTGAATAATCCACATCGGTCTACTTCGTGATTTGTTTTATTTCTATCTTTCTCATTACTGTCCTTTTTTTTGTACAATTTTCTGGCGTCTGACCAGACCATGCGTGTCGAATTTGGGGTGGGATTCGATAAGAAGAACATTTTTGATCGCTTTCCCATCATTTCACTTTGAAAAATAAAGGAATTCTCGTTTGTTTAAAAGTTTTTTTCATTTAAGTTTTGGTGTTTTCTGATTTTATTTCATGCAACTCAAAAAACGAAATTCATTTTCGTTTTGTACTTTGAAAAGACTCCACAATCAAGGTACATTCAAGTGGTTCTGCCAAAAACAAAAGTCCCTCACACTAAACAATTTTTAATTTTACTGCTTTTCCAGCGTTTTCGAATTGGAAGTAGAAATCGGGATTTCATGCAAATTCTCGCTTCCACTTTTTTTTTACTTTACTTTTTTTGGGTTTTTTTTCGCTTTGTTTTTTCTTTTACAGAAACCCACCCATGCTCCTCACTTCTCAATGCAGTCATAAATACAAATGTAATATGCTCAGTTGTAAAACCTTAAGGGAATATTCGCCAGTGCAAGTAAAAATGTCTTTTATTACCGTTTGTTGTTGTTGTTTTTTTTTAAATTAATTTTCGTTTTAATAGTAGCAATTTTGTTGGGCAGTGTATTAGGACTTAAGTGTTTTTACAAAATCGTATTCAAATGTATGTAAAGTGCCACCTAAGTAAATGAGATAACTAACATGTCTGGCCATAAAGCTATACCAACATTTTATAGGAGTACTTATTTGAAATTTTTCACTCCGATCACACAAGCTTAGAACCATTAATACGTAATGCCATTTATTCACACGCATTTTGCGTACCGTTTGTTAAATATTACTTACAAATACAGCTTAGCCTATTTTAATTTATTTTTTAATTGTTTAACAGTTCATTTTACATTTTCTTTTAAATCTCTTCGTTAAAACCTACTGTATTTTTAACCTAAATGTATGTTTTGTAAAGCGTTCATAGTATACCAAAGCGTTTGTTTGTTTTGTTCTCATTTTGTTTTTTTTTTAGTTTCAATAGTTGAACATAAAATTTAAAATGTCTAGGGAGTTCTTTTTACTAAAGAAAAAATTCCCAAAAGCAACAATTTATATCAAAACAAGAAAAGATCACAACGTTTGACGGAGAACAATTGCTATTGCCTTCCACCGCACTGTGCCATTGGCTTGAATTATTTAAAAAAAAACTCATAAACCTTCTACGATAATTTTTATCTTTGTCCCTAACATTCGTTTGTACAATTTTAAACCTTCTTTTGAGCTTTGACTTAGCATAGCGCACCAAACATGTGCTGTTAATATTTGTACAAATTTAGCATGTTTTTTTTTTTAAATGTGCACACAAAATTTAAACAAAACCGGGAATTTTTGAACAAACTTAAGAATACTTCCTTATTTTACTTATTATATAAAATTCACTTAATATAGTTTTTACATTCTTTTTTAATTTGCATGTACGTTGTGTAGCCTTTTGTTATATTTCTCTGAATGAAAAATAGAAAACTACTAATTTGTTCCCAAAAACACTTTGTTCATATAATTGGCTAATATTCTCCAAGTTTGTTTATTACGGAGAATATTAGTAATTTTATTTTAGCAATGAAAAAACAAATTTGTACATAGATAAAAATTAAATCATATTTAATGCACAATTAGGGGGATGCAAATTCACACACACTTATTACAATTAAAATTGTTATTTTACAAAATTTACAAAATTATATTAATAGCACCTGGATTTGATCAGAGAATTCTGCAGACAAAGCGAACATTGTATTAAAAAAGCTTCCGTGTGAATATTAGGGGGTACTTAAAAAAGGATGAAAGCAAAGCCTACAAAAAATGTTCGCAAAATGTTTATTTTTTAGTTTTTAAAAAAAATTGTAGCGACAATTCTTTCCAGAGCCTCTGAAAATACACGTAGCAGGTGTGCGCTTTCAATTGAAATTCTAGGAATTCTCGAATGGAATTTTTCCGATTTCGTACAAATCGGAGAAAATTCCGTTCCGAACGGATACCTCGACAGGATTTAAAAAAAGAAGAAACCAACGTTACTAATGTGGGCACTTTATAAAAATCTACTTCATTTCCTTGTCATTGAAGACTTCGGGTTATGGAGGTACCTTAGCCTTTTCAGGTAAAACCGCTATTCAGATATTTGTGTATGGGGAACACACAAATTGCTGCCATTTGAGCATTGTATTTGGTTCTCTTACGAATATAATAAGCCGTTGAACATTTAAATTAAAACGGTAGAAACATGCTACTAGCGCACAATTTGCCTTCCAACTCTGTCCATTTTTTCAATCTGCTTCACACGACTTTTGCTGGAGAAGTTGCTCCTGCTGATTAAGTTGATGATGTCGTGGTAATCGATTAAGAACGTCTATTGGCGGAAAGCATTTTAGAAAGTGCGAGACTAAAATCAATTATTGGTAAAGCTAAATAGGTTAGTTCGATCTAATGGACAATAATACTCCAGCAAAGATTATCTTTAGATCCCGTAGCTCTAAGGGTCGTAATTTATTTTTAGGGACTAAATTATCGCGAATAGCGGACCGTCGGATAACTGCAAGCACCATGAATAGTATGCATCCGAGCAGATTGAGAATCTTCAGTCATTCGAAACTAATCAGAAGCCATCCGGAGGTAACCTGACTGATCATATGCAAACGACTAGAACTTGGCTAGAGGTACCCGAGCAGTATCTAAAGCTTATACATTTTCGGGTAAAAAGTTTGTTTCTTAGAATTTTGACCTTTTGAGGTTTGGACTAAAAATATCATGCAAAATTGAGGAATTCAATATTTTAGGTGAAGTTTAATGATGAGATGATTTTGCGAAAAGGATACAATTAGGTCAGCTTTTCCCCCACCGTGATATGACGCAATCTATTCCAATGGTTAGACTGAAGCTGTACCCGACGATATAAAGCGAACTAGAATTGCAATTGTGATCTTTAACGAAAGTAGTGTCGATCGCTTTTAGAAGCTGTTCAGTTTCACTAAATTCCTGAACTGGACTGAAGTAGGTTGGAGAGGTTTTTTCTTTTTTTTCAATTGAAATTTGAAAGGCGAAAGGCTACAGGCATTTTAAAAGTAACAATTTCACAGGACTACCAACAAATAGGTTTATAAACATTTTCGAATGAATGTTGATTGTCACCACGTAAGTGAATTAATAAAGTGACCATTTCCTGCTGCAAAATATCTGGATAAATCCACATCTAATATCTACTTAGCCCTAATATTTACAAATCTAGTTATTTACAAGCGTACTAAATTTTTGCAAACCTAACTTAGCCTAAAAAAGAAACAGCTTTCTTTCAGTTACACTGAAAAGGTCCCAAGATGAACTAAAATGAAGCGCGATTGAAAATCAGCTCTGCAGGCTAACTACTTAACTAAGCGAATGTCATTGCGTCTTACAATGTAAATCGTTGTGGTGGTTGTGGCTGCTATAATAATTGAATAAACCCTATTTACGTGTAGTTACATTAAATCCATTTGTTCTTCTTCGATATCGATGAGCGGAGCCTGCGGCCCCACATTAGGTTGTATCATACAATTGTTCCTTGCAGGTGTTGAGGCGACGCTGCGGCTGATTGCGATTGCTCCTGCTGAGGCACTTGCAATGGCGAGTTGTTGCCCATGTCCGACGTGTTGATGCCCAGCGATGAGCCGCCAAACGACGAACCACCCAGAGTGGATGGGTTCACCCCGCCTATGCACGGCACTCCCAATACTGGCGTGGGCTCTTCTGGCGGCGTCACCTGCAACGAAATTTGATTCTTTTCGATATAAGTGACATACTGGATGCCCATAATTACAAAACAGCGGGATAATGACAGCGAAATCACGCGCACAGCGCACTTACCTCCAGTCCAATGCTGCCGTTCAGAGCGATCTTAATCGGATTCGTGTGATTCGTCGCCTGCATCAGTGTGGTAAAGTGACTGATGCCAATCTCCTCCAGCGATGACTTTCGACGGCCACTCACTCCGACATTTGGCAGGCCCTGGCGCAGCGAACTCGACCGACGCAGCAGGATATCATTTTCGATCTGAAATAAAAACACACCGCCATTAGTGTCACGATCTCAATTGGTGGGCAATCCGAACAAGTCTATTGTATATGTGTGTGCATGGTGAAGGATTATACAATACAATATTTTTTTTATTAATTAGTGAATTACACAATAGTGAGACGACATTGAAAAATGAAACAAAAGAAAAAGAGAATAAGTTTAGCCAACCCGTAAGGAATTGCTGCGTCCACGTGCTGAGCCCACCACTGTCGGACTGTCGGGTAGAGAAAGAGAATTGGATTTAATTGCTTGAATTGGGGGCGTGCAACGTGGTGATGCATACCCAGAGAGAGTCTGGACGCTTTGCATTTGCATTGGGTTCATACCCATGCCGGAACCACGTCGCGACCCTGCTCCGCCCACATTCGGTCCACAGGCAGCGCCCAAATTAATATTCGAACAGAACGATATGTTTGACTTTCGGCGCGAATTGTGACGTTCGAAAGTTTTTTGCGCCGAAAATGGCGATGGTCGTACTAAATAACTGAAAAGAGACAGCAAACAACATTAATTGTAGTAGATTTGATAAGGTGACATTTTTTTTTGGCTGTGTGAACGATGCGAGCATTGATCGGAAATTATTAGTTACACTCAAAAGTCGGGGCATCTCATAGTCCTCTCCCGGGTCGGATGCAAGCGGATTCCAGTGCGTTTATGGCTTATTTCCAATGGAATTTCCTTCGAGTCGTAAGGTATTACAAGCCCATCTACTAACGAACGACTGTAGCTTACGAGTGACAATTGTAATCAGCTTCCTAAACCGGATTAGGAGATTTTTAACCCTCATGCTGACCATGAGACCACTTTGAAAATCTAGCTTTCTACTGCGCTTAAGGGATGCTTTTCTAAAAATACAATATCTTCGTGAAATTTATCTGTAAATGTCGGATGCAATGCAAATAGTTTGGGAATTATATTTGAATATTTGAACTTATTTACGGAAAAATAAAACAGCATCAATTCGATCTGATCATTGAAGTTATACCCAAATATTTGTCATAAATATTGGCCACCGAAGGTGAGACTACTTTTTTACCAAAAGGGTAACCGTGCTGCAACCTCCCTTCTCTCTTATATGTGTTTTGTGCTATTTGACGTTTGATCTGCGAATTATGGTTCAGTTTTCTTTATTTTACTTAATTCTTGTAAATATTTATAATGCACGATTATTAGGATGTTCGCAAACTAACCTAGTTAATTTTTGCAATGTTTTTTATACTTGTAAAAAACACGACAAGGAATAAATACTCCTACGGGCCCTGTTAATGGTAAGACCTGAGACCTGACTGAGAAAAAAATTTAAATTCAGGATTAAAAAAACAAAAGGGATTTCAGTGGATCAAAGGGAACCTTGACTAATCTTATGATACGGCACTACAAACAAAGTGGGTATATTCCAAGTATCAGGTGGTTACTTACTACCAAAGAAAGACTACCAATTCATTTGAAAAGTTTGGCTCTATAATTCTATATAGACACAGGATAAGTTGCGGTTGATTTGATCCTCAATTTTCAAAGACTTTTTTATTTTAGACATTTATTGAGCTTTAATATCTATTATTTTGGTATTGTCTACTAAAGTTCAATATTCGAAATCAAACGTCAAAAAGATTTTATTTTATAGAAATTGCTTGACCATATTTTTAAATAATAGTAAAATAATCGTAAAAATGTCCCAGTCCCAGGCAGTGGTGCTAACTAAGACTTTTTCATGCCTTTTAGGCATTATTTCATTAGCTAAGGCTTAAAGGCTTGTTCTTTTCAAAAAGGCATATTTAAAAAAAAAAAAAATTGTTCTAATTTTTTCTTTGATTCGGAATACTAAGTTTTTATTTTTTTAATGTATGATTTCAAGGACCAAGACGATCTGAGGGACTAAAATTATGTTTGTTTTGTTCAATACTTTGTACCTACTTTTGAAACTAATCATGAATTTTGTTCCTGTTAAGAATTTCTTCTGTGATTTACAATTTAAGTTTTTTTTGGGAAATAAAAATGGTTTTTGTTTTTTTAATTTTAATTTTTGATTTATTTACCTAAAAAAATATTTTATGCATTATTTTATTGAAAAAGGTATCTTTTTTTCTCAACTTAGGCATTTTTTCGTCAAAATTGGTTGGCAACGCTGGTCACAAGGGCACATCTGGCACGGATCTCTCTCTCATCTCTATTGAATTCGAGTTCTCTTTAACTGTCATTTGCTTTTTATTTAAAAAAAAAAAATTGAGCTAACTGCCTGTCTGTTGTTTGAATTAAAGAATACTGAGTTACACTTTTTCCAAATGTTTTACTAAGAAATATATAAAACTTAAGCTTTAGTAGAGAAAAACCTAAGTCAGTTAATAAAGACACAAAACAACACTATCAGTTCAATTGAAAATTATTTCTAAGAGGAATTTCATTTATTTAATAAATTAATTGCCAAAGGCAACGTCAAACGAATACTTTGTCCGCATAGGTAAGGCCGAGTAGGAACTTTGGCAGCTTGAACTTATTATCTCCCTCGAAGTCAACTAAATACCTTCCCGATGGTAATTCTTCTTATGAGAATAATAGTTGGCGTTTTTCTTGTCAATTTATTCGGAGCTCATAGAGCGCGCTCTGATCATGCTCTGAATGAAAAAATAAACACAAATCCGAGCTCTGATGTGTCTGAGCTAAAAAAGAAACACGAACTTTTTGTATAACATAACAGAAAAACGCCTACTGTAAGTAAAGTCCATTGGCACTTTTGAAAATTTCCCCGTTTGTTTAAACAAATATTGTGCTTGAATTTGATCATCTTCGAGTTTGGTTAGGCTCATATTTTCCGACTTTCGTAGAAAAAGTTTCGAAGTAGAATTTTAAAACTATTTTATGGTGTGATTCAGGTATATTCAATAGGCTATGCTTTCACAGGTACGGACATTTTGTATTGCCATGTTCACCTCTATTCTTCTATCTAAAGTGGCTCTTTTCACCTGTTTTTTTGAGTACTGCTTTGATGTGAAATAACTTTCTCGGAGAAAAAGAAATCTGCATTCAACTTTCAACCAAAGCCTTGAAATTGAGTCGTATCAATAGCGATGTCAGTACAATTTTAGATCTAGCACAAAATTAAAAACAATCATTTAAAAAATATTTTTTTTCGATTCCCGAAACAACACTGTCACCAGTCACATAAAGTAAGGTCTCCCGGAAAATTTAACAACAATTATTTTAAAAACTTTTAGATGCCAATAAATTGCTCACTTGAAAAAAGAACCCGAACCAACTTGGAGTGCGCAACTGGGGGACGTTGGTTGAGGATGTGCCTATCTGGAAGGGCCTGTTAGTCAAGGTCCTGGAAGAAGGACATAGTAAAATGCTATGCAATAGCCGAAAACAATCGTTTTTAACCTAAAACATAAAGCTTCTTTAAAATCGTCAAGAATCGTACAAACTTTGATTCACAAAAAAAAAACAAAACAATTTTCCATAATAATTCCGAAAAACAAACATTGAGTTCATTTAAAAATATAAAAAATAAATCCTGTTTTATATTTTTAAATGAACTCAATGTTCTTTGTCAAGATCGGTACAAAAAATAAAAGAAGAAGAAGAAATCGCCTTCCAGTGGAAAACGAATTCTTCCATTATGTTAAAAATGTAATTCCATTTTGTCAACATTATCATACATTCATATAAACAGTTTCCTATTATTAAGAATCTAATTTGTATTTTTCCGGGTACCGAACCGTGGATGCCTTGTTTGGTAGTTTAGCACAACTGCCACTGAGCCATTGCGCAATTTCAAGAAATTGACTGTTTTAATGGTATTTCGATATATTCGATAACTCGAATTTGGTAGGCGAGGCGCCATGAATATCGGGTATTGTATCGAAACTAAAATAAAGTGCACGACTAAGGCGCACTAAATTTAATCTTTCCTTGTAAATTTAATTGGGATATTTCCTTTTTTAAATTTTTTTAAGACTAAAAAACAAATAATTGATAAGTAAATGTAAAATTCGGCAGCAAAACAAAAACCTGACTAAATCTTCCTGCATAAATTCGATCTAGATTTCATTTAAAGAAAGAAAGCAAATTGAGTCAGTAAATGAAAGCAAAACACGACCCCAACGAGTAAATCCACTGCAAGAGACTTATAACAACGGTGACCACTTGACCAGTTTAAGAATTCCAAATAATGAACAATAGAAAAAGAAACAAATTTCAACAAAATTTCCAATTATTGGAATAAGTTTGTACTTTAAAACTAAATAGAAGCATTTTTAAGCATTGGATTACTTTTGCTCATTCAGCAGGTTTAGGCACGTTTGCATTAATATCATTTTCATTGAATTTTAGTTGTGTATTTTAATGTTTACGTTATTGTTTTTAAGAATTTAAATGAAACAGAAAAAATGTGTTTATTAGAATCAAAAACAACGCATCCCTCTTTTATTAGTTTTGAGATCAAAAATCAAAAAAAAAAGACCTTTCCTTAGCTATTGCCTTTTTGAATTATTAAAAACTCTTTTGTTTTTATATCGTAACATTGATTTTTATCTTTATAAAAAACAATTGTGGAACTGCCATAAAGTCATATTGGAAATATTTGCGAATGTATTTTGGAATAGATTTGTTTTGAAAGGCAGTACAGGGTGTCCGCCGGGAAGGTGTACTACTTTGTTTGTTTATAATTTTTGATTAAATGAAAGATTAATGTCGGCAATTATGTATGGAATACAATATCAGGTAAATGTCCGCCTCTGTTAGTCTTACAAATGCGATCCCTTTTGAGCACATTTTTCATTACATTCTCACACCATTTCTTGAAATAACTTGTTGTGGAAAGAGGTCTCGCAGTAATTCCATTGTAATCCTGGCTGTATGCGATGTGGCACCGTCTTGTTGATACTACATGTTAATCAAGCCCAAAGCATGAAGTTGTGCCTTTAAAAAGTTTTCAACCATATCACGATATCGCTCCACATCCACAGTTACCGTTACGCCGTTTTCATTTTGAAAGAAGTAAGGTCCAATGATTCCTCCTGACCAAATTGCACACCAGACTGTTAATGGATGCAAAGGTGACTGATGAATAATTTGAGGGTTTTCCATTGCCCAGAACCGAATATTCTGTTTATTCACATATCCATTCAAATGAAAATGTGTTCTGCCAAAAATTTCACGTAACTTTGTCATCGTCACAGCAATCGATGATTGATTTTGATAAAATGTTTTAACGATTAAAACACGTTGGTTTATCGAATATTTCTCCATAATAAATCTGCCACGTGTCTACTTCACGACTGCCAAATATGAACTGTCAAGACTAATGTTTACCAAAATGGCGGCAAAACAAAGTAGTATACCTTCCCGGCGGACACCCTGTATATGGAATAGTTGCGCTTTGAAAAATTCCCTTCGGTAGAAAACAGCAATTATTTATTTTGTCTTTTTGTCGGTGTATATAGGCTTCTTCTTAAGCTTAGTACGCTGCTCGAGCAAAATTTTTGCTCCCATACAAAACTCTCTTCAAAATTTAGCTGAGCTAAACTTAAACAAACCCATTTAGCTTAATGGTACGCAGCTCGAGCTAAATAATCAAACTTTTGTTTCAGAATGTACTTTATGTGTCTGTCAAAATTTAGCGTACCCATTTAATGGGTCGGCAGATTTTCTCAAGCTGAATTGTGACAGATCGTTGTGTATTTGTTGTTCTGTTGCGGAGAACTATGCAGGGATGAGCTCTTTTAATTATTACATGGACGAGAAGTACCTAGAATCAGACATACCTAGTTGAAATAAGAGAGAATTAAATTTTGGAAGGAAGTTTTTTCAAATAACAGCTGTTTTCTGTGACACTTATCCACGGCGTACTTTATGTCAAAATTTAGCTAGGAGTTTAGCTGATGTTTGGAGAGAAAAGTTGGAGACCAGATAAAACTTAGTTAAGCTCGAGCAGCGTACTACGCTTTAAAATAAATTATGTAAAAGGAACTAAATAAAAGAAATTTGGAGTACGAATATTTTGATTTTTCAAGTAAAAAAATATTTGAGTTAAGTTCTGGAATATTTGATTTGATTTGATTTTAACTAGAAAATGGAATAAGGAATCATAGGTTTTGATTATAGCCCAAATATTCATCTTAAAACATCTCTGGAATTTGTTAGCTTCTGAAACTAACGATAACAGCAATAGAAAGATCTAAAGAAAATGCATCGACAATGTCAACTCGATTTTTTTAAAAAGTGGAACACAAATAATAAAAAAAATTCTAAGATACAGAACATGAATATGTTTTTGTATACAAAATAGTTCATAATGAGCATCGTCTCAAATACAAAACTACAGCGGATGGTCACCATACTTATAACGGATTGATGAAACTTTTACGTTTAAAAAACAATCTGCCTGTTTTTTAGTTTAGAAAAGTGAGCTGTAACTTTGAAACAATCCTATGAAAGCAGTTCTAGCGCCGTGCAATTATTGCAAACGAAAATCCCTGGATGACAATTTGCATGTTTTCAAACTACTACTTTCTACTCCGCAATAGTTCATACATATCCGTCATTTTGATTCGTCACTGCTCGCATCGTTTCGTATTGCAAAACTAATCTTACATGATATCTCCTTCCTCTAATTTTAGATCACAGCTTGGGTTAATAATCACATACGATAGATGATTCCTCTTCTCACTGACATCGTCATAGTCGATCGTCGGTAGATTTAGCGATTCCATACGACTTCGAACTAAATTCGCAATTTCGGCCCGTTCGATTTGCTGAGCATGATTGTCCCGCGCCTCGTCGGCCAAATTGATCGAGTACTGGAAAAACATGGAAGACTGGTTTACGATTAGATTGTTGGATGTTAGCTACGGTGTAAATGGGTGATTCGGTTGAACAATAGGGAAGGTGTATTAGTGGGAGGTATAAACGTAAAATACAACGACATCTAGTATATGTGGAGGGGGATATATAGCACTAGAGAAAAGCTTGAATAGGAAGACAATCAGATTACGATAAGGGATAGCATTGGGAAATAAACAAAAGCCGGGACAAATAAGTTGGTTTTAGTATTCTATAGCAATCATTCCATCTACGTTATCGAGCAGTGTGTTTCGATTTCGCTTGCTACAATGGTGCGACAATTCGGGCATTCTACAGACTAACACGATCTTTGTTCAGCAGACTTGCATTCTCTGTTGCTGAACGGTGCCAAAATTGTTGACTCTTAAAATGACAATCATTCTATTTATGCAATCGTATTACCTGGTTTGCTTGGATGCTTGTCGTTGCATTCACATTACCTACCTTGGCGTATGCAATCTGAAGTTGTTCATTACTGTATTTGACGTATGACTGAGTGTGTGGGAGTTATTGAGAATTTTTTTTTTGAAAGAAATAGGTAATAGAAGAAGAAAATTAGTTTGTTTTTATGTCAGTTTGTTGTTTGTGCTTTCAAATATTTTGAGGTGTGGAGAAAGTTACAAACGGTGTCACTCGGAAGACTTAATTGTTTCAAATACGTGAGAGAAGTCAAATGAAGTTTGGAAAGAGTTTAGACAAGTTGTGCATTGAAAAGCGTGATTCAGTATGGGTGTGGAGTAGACTAGAATTTACTAGTCTGGAAGGTAGTGAAATCAGAAAACGTGTCCAAATTTGTTGAATTCTATTTTATGCAAGTATTTTTATTACTTGTGCTCATCGATATGTTAGGCACAATTTCTATTTATGCTACTACATTTTGGGCCACGAATCCGTTTTTGTTTGTGTACAATTTTGCAACCAGTCGTCTAATAAAACTAATAAAATTCAGCTTAACAAAAATGACTGTATACTTGGTAACTTGAAAAACGAAAAAAAATTACTGACGTCGAAGTACAGTCAAACTTGTTTATAACGAACCTTCAAGGGAAAAAAAATTGCTTTGTTTTATACCAATTTTATTTTTTTTTAACACTGTAAGTGTTCCTTTAATATTTTCAAAGAAAATTGGTACAAAAAAGAACTCATTCGGGGTATTCAAGATCCGATGCAACTGGTCTAGTATCATTGCGAAATTGCAACTCTTTTTCGCACACCAACAACAAAATATACTGACTAAAGTTTCGCTACACTTTTCCACTTAATTTATACCCTGGCCCTATTGCAACAGAAAAATACAACGGAGTAAAGTGTACCCTCGTCCTTTTGACAGTTCGCCAAATGTTACTGGCTGTCCGTACCTTTGCTTCGTTGTTGCTAGAGATTAGAAAAAAGAGTGTTCACGATCTGATAAAAGAAAAATAAAATTTCGCAATTTTGCTAGACCTGTAACACCGAATCGTGAATACCCCTATTGTAAAGAAATTTTTATTTTTTTTATTTTTTCATTAAGAACATATTAGTTTTCGATTGCACATGAACAGTTTTGTTCTTTCTTATTATTAGTTATTTTTTGCCTTCTGTTTGAACTTGCTTCGGCAAGCTTTAAAATTTCTACCTCATTCTTAAAATTGTCGACTAAATGAAACCAAATGAAACACAACATTTTTCTGCAACATCTTTTTTCTTTTCTCCTCTTTTAACTTTTTCAATAATCGACAATTTTTTGAAAGTGAAATAGCATTGCGCTTCGACTTTTTTGCATATAAACGTTTCACGAACTTAAAATGCAAGCTCAAGCGATTGACCTGTTTTAGATATGTTTGACTTATTATATCATATGCACTGCTAGTGAAATGTCACTTCCATACAATCCATAGAGTAACCAAACTAGAGAGCCAACTTTCCGTGCACCTACCCGATTTTCCCCGCAAATTTTGAATGACAGCCCTCTCTCGCGCGCTCTTTTTTTCCTGTCTGTGAATACGTGTATTATTAGTCGCCGGGTGGCACTATTTCTCAATTACAAACAATTTGTAAATGGATTTATAACAATAAATGTACAAAAAGTAATTGTTGATTATGGTTTTTTAGATAACATAACTTGTTCTCTATTCATATTTGGCACCAAAAACTATTCATCCATTCACATTTCAGTTGTTTTTTAGTTTTATTTGTATGAATTCTCTTTTTGCTAGCAAAATTCATGCAGCTGCATAAATGAAATCCGTAGGGGGTTGTTCCAAAAATGAGTTACGACATGCTAACAAGTTAAACCCAGCTTCCACTAGGGCATAAGTGAATTTTATTAATTTTCATGAACATTGAATAAATTTCTATTATGCTTGGTGAATGTTTCCAAATTAGTTTGATTGATGTCGTTTAATAACACTGACCAGTATTCAATAATGTTACTTAGGAACAGTAAAAATGCAAATGCTATCAAAAAATATAAATTATTAATCAACAAAAACAATTGCACTCATTGTGCTTTTGGGATACAAAATGTGATCAAAACCTTTTTTTTCCGAGTATTTCACATAAATATAATGCGATCTACGAAGATTTTGTATTATGGCCTTTACCAGAAAAAGCCAAACGCATACAAATTTGACAGCAATTGTAAATATAAGCAATAAAAATATCGAATTCATTTTTTGAATTAAACAAACGCATATTTGATATGTTATTGTTCATTTTACGTACTAATTACAGATTATAATTTATGCTAAAATTAAAAAATATTTTTCGCCTCGACATAAAAAAAAAAATGTTTTCCCTAAACTTCCCCTACTTAAAGCATTAAAATCAACTAGAAAAAGTGTATTTTCTTTAAAATATACATAAAAAAGCTTAAAGTTACAAAATCTCTTTTCAACAAAGGTAAAAAAAACCGTGTTAGTTCATTTTATAAAGTTCATAAACTTTATAAACTCTTATGTCGTTTTGGATTTGGCAAAAAGATCAATTTTTTTTTTTGATCGAGATTGCTTTTTATGTTTGATTTGCCAAAAATCTGACACTCTGAGAAATGTCGATTTTTTTCTCAGATTTCACACATACTTTCACTAATGCCAATGTATATGACACACAGCTGTCGACTACGATTTGTTTATCGTTTTTCGAGTATGGAAACGATTTTTTATATTAAATTATTTCGAATGTAAATGTGTAAAAACCAATTGGAATGGATTTACAGTGCAAGTGAAAAAAAATATTTTTGCGGCCAACTCAATACACACAAGAACCAATAAAATTCGAATTTAATGTTCGATTTGTCAGCAAAAATCTGAAATCTCAGATCAAAATCAGAAAAGTCAAATCGAAAACGACATTAAATTCAACTGTGATGTAAACGCCGTGTAAATAGTGGACACAAAATATGCCGAACACAGTCGCCCCGACTTGAAATCCCACCAGAAAATGGCCGCCCGATGGCATGAAGTGCCATACATTATATTGTATAAGTATTCGTGCGGCAGCAATGGCGCTCCTTTGATTTGTACAGGCACGAATTCTTATGCAATATAATGTATGGCAGTGGCAGACACCTTGTGGGCAAATATACCGTTTCTGCTCTCAGTTGGCTCTCTAGTTTGGTTACTCTATGCATACAATCTCTGCACAGAAAATGACGCCAACATAACTAGCGCTCGTGGTTCTATGCGAAAAATAAGTGAAACAAAATGACAACCATCTTGGATTTCTCCATAGAATGCTAGAGCCACCTATTGGGCGTGAGTGGATTTGCCAAGTGAAACGGTTGAAATTCAAATTGTTGCGGCATTGTTTACAATAGATGTCATCTCGAAATTGTGCCAGTTTAAATAATTAATAATAGATGCAACCAATAAAATTTGAATTAAAAATCGTTTTTCATTGTAACATAAATTGCACAATTTTCGTATATTTATTGCGATTTAGTTTTTTATGTTGTTTTTCATTGTTCATTTTAGAAATATGATGTAATAACACTTTAGCGTATATTTCAATCACATACTTATGATTCAAGTACATGAGAATTTAATTCATCATATAAATTGCTTTCATCTATGTTTCTTAAGGTACTTATAATTATCAGGCAATTAATCTTATTGTAACCTAATTTATTGCAAATTGCAACCAATTATACAACACTTCATTTTTTAATTTTAAATCTTTATTCAATTAATCGCAAAACACAGTCTTATGCAAAACTATCTGCAACGAAATGGAAACGTCAGATGTGAGTTTCCAATTTATTCCGCTCCGAACCACGAGAGCTAGCGCTTATGTTGAAACCAACGCGAATTTGTCTACTAGCAGTCCATATATAATAAGTCAATGGTGTGTACAGTTGTTCATACATCCATACCTATATACATTCACTTTTAGGAAATTCTTGCCAAAACGGGACGTTCCCTTTTAAAATTAGGAACACAAAGTAGTAAGCTTTGAAAGAACCTAATTCATATGGGATATTTTTATAGGGGAAGACGATCAAAATGAGTTACGTTGCAAAGTTCGTTATAAAGAAGTTTGACTGTGTTCCCTTTTTGCCCAATTAGTGTTGCAAGCCCATGGTGACAAACAAAATTCCTCCCAAAGCATGTTCATGCTCCCATTTTTTTAGATAATTCTACAAACGGCGATTAAGCACCTCTGTCAGATGTCAGATTTCTATCCAGCCAAACCCCCTAACTATTTTATTGGCACCGATATTCGCCTTGTAATTAAAGTGGGACGTAAATCAACTCTAATGCTAACACGAAACTTTAACTACAAAAAGAAAATATTTTCCAAGCACTTCTTTAATTCAGGGAAATACTGTAATATTAGGCCAATAATTCCCATTTCCAGTTCGTAATGACAGCCATAGTTGTTATTAATGAACAAACCCCTGGTCTTGGAAAAACATTCTGGACATCAGGTTCTGTGGCACACACAGTCGTTTACAATTCAAAAAGTTGTAACGTTTATTTTTATCTTCTAATGGTGCCTCAATTAACACTCAAGCAATATTGTTTTTATTCATCGTTACGACTTCTAGTTGAATATTTTCGTTTAGTAATTACAGGGGAAACACGCTACCACCGGTTTGACATGCGACCTATTTTGATTTTTCTAAGCGACTAAACCTATGAATTGAATTAGTCCGTGGCATCGCCAAGTTCAGTTTGATTGTTGAAAAGGTAACCGATGAATCTGGAAAAGCTGGACGATTGACGTTTGAAAAATGAGCATGATTTTACGTGCTAACACTAGTTGTCCTGCGACCTGCACTGATTTTTCCTGACAAGCAACGCGCCCCTTGAAAATACTTTTCGACTTTTCTTGATCTGCACAGTATGATGAGAAAGTGCGTCGACGCTGTACCACTAATATTGTAATACTTATGGCGTTTTCGATTGAAGATCCGAGCACTTCTAGATTTGCTCTTTTCATAGAAAGGGCAATTATTTTCTTCAATCGAAAACGCCATTAGTGTGCGTGCGAGTACGTTTAATATAAAATCATCCATGGGTTAATGACACTTAAAACATCGACCTGAAAATTTGATCAGTCGACGACAATCCTCACGAGTACTTTTCCTACTGTCTACATGATAGAGGTTCTCGACAGTTGATGCAATAATATTAATCTTAGGACATTATTCAACCTTGGTGTAAAACTCTTATATCCACTGATCTAAAAAAGTAAAAAAATAAGAAATTAAACACACCAAGAGTAAAAATCAAAAACAACATCGACAGTACAACACCAAAAAAAGGGATAGTATATTTATAAAACAGGGTATACGAATGTAACGACATCAAAGTCAAGAACAGGGAAACTCTTCTCTAATTAGGTAGTGATTGTTGTTGCTTATTTTTTTTTCCACCGCTCATTTACAAAAGCACTTTACAAGTTAATACATTTTGCCGACATATGACAGCACACTTGGCGGCTGTTGTCATGTGTACAGTGAGTTCTTAAATTTTTCGTTCGGTGTTCACACGAAAACAAGACAAATTCAAGAAACGCAACAGAGGCAAACAAAATGTACTGGTGGTGGTGGTGGTGATACAATTTTCTATAAATTTTTTTATAAAAAAAATAAACAAAAAAAAAATTGTTGCTGTCTTTTTGATGGTGTTGGTGGTGAAGGGAGATAACATGGTGGTTGTCTACTTACAGATGATCCTTTACGCTCACTGCAACCACCCAGACAAGTGGTCGACTTATGATGCACCGGAGGACGATATGTGACGCCACGTAGGGCTTCAGTGCTGCCCTTAGTTGACTCCGGCGTTCCAGTTTCCTCATCATACTGTGTATGGTCAGTGATTTGGTTTTTGTTTTGTTTATAAAATTTATTTATATTGTTTTTTTTTCAATAAAATTCAAAAATGTTGAATCCACACAAGTAAAGACAAATAATAAGATGAAGTCACAAAATAAAATCTGATTGTTTTTTTTTTCTCTCATTAACAACATGCAAATTTGGAAGAAAATACAGAAATGTATGTTTGTATCTGATCAATTGGTCTAATCATTTCGTACTTATAGGGTGTGTGATGAAACAAAAAGAAACAAGTCAGAGAACATAATAAGAACATACAAGGTGGAACCAAAAAGAACAAGAGAACAAAATCATAAGATACTAATAAGGGTTGACATTCTCTGTGTAGACCTCCATTAGGCACACAATATTGCATAGTGGCTCACATATTACAACTTATTTCCATCAATTTCTCGGGGCAAAGTGTCCAACTGTGACCATCTCCAACTGTGACACGTCAAGAACTGATGGTAATAAGATAATAATGTCAACCCTGATTGAGAAATAAATTGAAAACTTGAATACGACACGTGTGTGTGTATTTAAGAAATACAGGACCAGCAAAAATAAGAAACGTTTTCTGTAACACAATAATATACGAAATGAGCTTTGCGTGCAATATTCTGTGGGGAAATGCTTAAGGTAAGCTGGGAAGATTAAATGGTAATGAGTGTCCTTTTGTATGGGAATATGCTTATATGATCTACTGGTGACATCTCTTATACATTGAAAGATAAACGAAAAGCAAATAACCGAACAGGACGGGGAATATGTAGCGCATTTCCACAGACTCACAACGATAGCTGCGCCAGTGGCAGTTCATCTGTATTGTGGCTTATTTCATGCTTATTTTATGTTTGAAGCACCTCAAAATGAAGCGTAATGTGATTCATTGGGAAACGAAATTCGTTCTTCAAAGAAAGGAATATTCAATCAACCCGGCGATTAATCAAGACCAGATGTCTTTGTTTTGGAAATCTGTGAAGAACTCCATACAGAAGTCCAGGGTAAAGCTTACAAAATCGTGTGTCGATAAAGCTAAAAGGTCTCCAAAAACAGTCGCCAAAGTGACCATAGTGATGGTACAACAAGTATGTAGCTGGTACGGTACTCTTTTTCTTCACCAAAAATAAATAAATAGAGAACAGAGTAGGTAGTCAAAGGTTCCACGAGAGATTGTCTATAAAACACTCGAAGAATTCTTCGAGGGATGCAAGACGGTACACCATAGAAGCCCTCGAGGACTAGATGATATTCCAAATAGAGCCCCAAAAGTCGGTATTTAAAATAGACCCAACCTATTAGCCAACATGTTTAACGCGTGTCTTTTGAGGTACATAGTTATTTTTCGAAAGTTATACCCGAAAGACTAATGCGACTGCCGAAACGAATCAAGACGAACCTTCCTTTTATCGTCCTATTGGTTTACTAGACCAGACACACTATTGGAAAAATACTGAAACTTATAACTCACAATGAGCCGTTAAATCAGCTCTTTCGGAACACCAATTAAGTTTTTGTAAGTCAATATCGACTGCAGAAGCAAACGTTGCGATAATAGAGACAGCCCATACGAATTGAAAGTGCAGGCTTTGCTTTGCCGTTTTCAAAAAATATACGTTTAATTTGGCGACTTGGGAATGTACCATGGGCTGTCTTTACCAAATTTAACATATCAGACTGCGAATGCAGCTCTCTTTCATTCCGACGAGGAAATACAATCGTTTAACGTAACTGGTGGTGTACCACATGGCTGAGTAGTAGGCCCCTTGCTTTGCAATTTGTGTATTACAAATTGTGGCTAAAATTGCAGAAAACTTTGAATCCCACTTTATCGAGACTGTACCGTAGATGACTGGCTATAGCGCCGGTTTACAGTTAACAAGGAACTTGTTGAACCGATAACGATTAGAGTGCGAGTGGGAGGGCTTTAAGTGCCATTAAGACACAGGAAAAATAATTAATTTGTCCATTTGACTGGAAGACCAATTCATCTGTCCATTTAACGAAAACAATGTGGGCATAGCTATATTCAAATTTGAGACCAAATTTGAGTGAGTTTGTTGGATCGGACGGCCTACCTGACCAGCTGCTAAAGACCTCGGGAAATGACTTAAGTCTTTTGAAGTTTTAGTCAGATGGAGGTACCTAGTTAATGGAACCTGCTATATCCTTGGCCTCGATTGTGGGTGGTTTATAAAAAGATCAAAGCCTCACTTGCATCGTCTGGTTTACGTCCGGTATCGCTGTTTTCTGTAAGTCATTTCACTTTACCTCCCCGAATTAGCCACAAGGTTCTGGTCTTGTTCATCTAGACTCCATCTGATTAACATATAACCGAGTATTGAACCCAAGAAATAATATTGCCCTTGTCGTAAAAGACAATAATAAAGAGGCGCAGAGTGTTCACATAACGCTTTTAGAAGGAAAACTCACTCAGCAGTTAGTATTAAATTATTGGAGCTGTGCTCCGTAAGGATTTTTTAAGACTACGAAGAGTGTTTTATTAGCCAACGGCATATCTAAAAGTCGAGTCCCGAAGTAAGTTACTCGAACTGAAGCTGGTTTATTGCTGTCGAAGAGTCGAACGAAGCAAAAGTATGACCGAATACAGGTAGCTAGTTGTACCTTCAGAGTAACCTTCCGACAGAGACGAAAAACTCTTCTGTAAGAAAAACGAACAGCTCCGAAAAATGAATTGAGGTTCAATCTTTCTTGCCGTCTTGAACCTGGCGGTGGCCAAGCATAGTATACAGGAGTCAATAAGCTGCGTAAGAGTATTTTAATAGCTTTCTATACTAAAAGCCTTAAAAAGGAGGCATGTGGCAAATTAACTCTATGTGGGTAAATCTGAGAAACAGAAATTATAACACAGCGCTGCCCAATCTTATTTAGTAAAGAAAAAAGCTTCGTTTACTAAGTTCTGTGCTTTAAATAAACAAATACCGAACCGGACATCAAGTTGAGAGTGTCGACGGCCCCATTTATCAAGGGACTATGCTTCGGCTATTATTTTTTTCAACATTTTAAAGTGGAAAGTTAAACGGACCTCAGTCGTCTTGACTCGAATATGGAAACATTCCCATTTCAAAATAAATTTCATATAGTCATCCTCATTGATACGGGTAGTTAAAGCGCCATCTTTAAAATGAGTCTTTTCTTCAATAAATCAGTACACCTTATTTATTTGCAAGAGACAAAGTCTCATGGAAATGTGCTATCATTTCACCCCTTTAATTAACACGCTGAACTAATGATTTTCCATATAACCAACGCAACATAAGATCATAAAAATAAACTTTCAATCCAGGTGTACACAAAATAAACACAAGTAAAGAGAAAACAACTCAACATGTAACCGAGTAGTTAACAATGAAATTCTACAACAACTTGGAGATGCAATAAAAGCGACAAGAAGTTCGCAAGTGGCCAACAAACACAAAGCAGTAGGACAGAGGACTCTCGCCAAGGACCCTTACTGCTGTCTTTGTTTTGGCTTCATGAACCACTAACATAAAGCATTCATTCAACCGCCTCAACTTTTCTATTTGGTACACAAAATAGCTGAAACAGAAAATCGACAGAAAAAAGAAATAGAAAAAAAAAACCCGCAACTTAGTCGCAAAATATCGATTTCTCGATCCATCCAATAAAAAGATATGAAGTCACCTCTTTGTTTACCCGCAAACACCTCGGTGACAAAACAAAATGGATAAAGGAAAGAGACGGTTCAATTCAACGAATGCAGGCAGCACTAAGCAATAATCACACTTAAGGGATTCAAAATGAAAGCAATGTGCATGTAAAAAAAACGAAAAGGACGAGCAAGCAAGTTCAGCTAGAGGTACAGTATCTAGAGATGCATTCAGTTAACAGAACATAAAATTATTTGGGATACAATTTACTTTGATAAATGTTTAGTTGTTAAGGCTTTTTTTTTTGGTTTTTCTTTTTTTTTTTCTAACAAGAAAGACTCACTGCGTGCGTGTGCGGTTATTATCAGAAAGTCCAAACTTAAACTTTTTACTATATATATGATAGTTATATGTATTTGAAAAAAGGGGGAACAAAACAAGGATAACTTGTATGTAGTATCTTATAGTGAGAGACGCCTAACGCGAGCACTTTGAATGTGCTTTTACAAGACGGATGCTTCGATTGTTGTGTCAGAAACTAAATATTGTGGTAAGGTGTTTGGTTTTTTTTTTGAATATTTTAAAGGAAGCCTTTTAGAAGTAAACTCAAGTAAAACATGATGAAAATAGGGCAATCATTGGAGTACGATAAGGTTTCAATTCGAGTGCATGAGGACGGTCCACAAAAAAGTTGGTTCCAACCCATGTGTTGAAATTGCTGGTTTCCTAGAGTACCGAGTAAGGGAGGTTTTTCTACATTTGTCTTGAATAGTTTTTAAAAGTAGCTCACATCGCATAAGTACCTACGTAAACTGAAAGACTAGAAACATCTAATGAATCTCTAAAGGAGCACTGCCTATCCAACGAAATTCTATCGAAATGGATTTAATAATAAAAACTTTTGAACATACCCTGAGGATGTTGTGAAACCCCAACGAAACGTAGGGAGAAGAATGAAATAGTGTTATTATTTTGATTCGGAAACCACTGATCAGTAAGCTCATTAAAAACAATTTAAACAAATAAGTTCTTTCAGTTAGCAGAGTGGTAATTAATAGGTCTTTTTATATTTAAATATATATTTTTAACTTTCTCCATTACGTAGTAAGAGAAATTCGTACATAATTTCGAACTCGAGATGTTAATCAATTCTGACATTACGATGATAGGCGAACTCAAAAAAGTGGGTCGCAAAATTCTGTCCGTCTGTCTGTCTGTATGGCCCGAGGCTTACAGCCTAAGCGGCTGAACGGATTTCGTTCAAACTTCGGATTTAAAGTTTGGGGGCTTACAGTTCGGAGCCGTTTTTTTTGCATGGAAACCTCAATATTAATGGTACTTCCCATACAAAGTGTTCATACCAGTTGGATTTGTTCGAAAACGGCTCTAACGATTTCAACAAAAATTGATATGTAAGCTTAAGTAGGTGAGGTAAACATAACTGCATACTCAGTTTTCCGCTAAAAAATCGAGTAACGGTACTTTTGAAATTTGGACATACATATCTCGAAAACGGTCCATACGAATGTAACAAATATTCATTTCTAAAGTTATATGGTCATTTCTAACTTACGTAATGGAAAATTCGGTTTTTCTCTGTATTGTCGTAAAATGGATTTTTGGAAAAAGTCATTTTTGAAAAATATAGTTTTCCCTAGTTTACCTCAAAACGGCATAATTTTGACCAAAATGTCAGTAGAGTAAAATTGATGTTTTCAAAATTATTGCGTCCTTAATTTTCAATTCGAATCACTGGAAACGCTCACTTTAAAAACTATTCATATCTCGAAAACCTCATTTTGGATTTCGATAAAACCCTAAAAACCAAGTAATGTTTACATCCCGAACTTGTACTCGGATTTCAGCTAAATAGTTAAGCAATAGTATTTTTCAAACTAAACATTGCAATATTTGGTACTATTTTGTGTGCGAAATTTTACAAAAACATCAAAATTTTGATCCAAATACATATTAAAGATAAAATCAGTATTCGAAATAAGATACGTACTTAGTTTTTCTCAAAAAATTCGAAAAAATTAGTTTTTTTTAATAACTTATACTTCCCAATCTATTTTTACATATCTGTGCTAAATTTTTGTTATAATAACCCCCACTTCCGATAAAAATTCAATAACAGCTACGCAAAACTTCATTTTAGCAGATATTACCCTTTTGAATATGCACCTTAAAAGAAATGCAGCCACTTCCTTTCACAATTAGAAACGCCCACTTCATTTGCACCCATTTCTTTTATCTAACATCGGTTCTCAGATCTTTACCTACCTACTTAATAAAATAAGAATACAACCAACCAAACTTTTGATGAACGAGAAAGTTACGTTCGACCCAGTCGTGCACTTTATTTTTCTATGTAAATGCAATGAGAGCAGTTATAATAGTTTAAACATTTTTTTTTAAAGCTGTTGTGATTCAGTGACCGACCCACACAGAAAATCCGGTGCTTACTAAAACAAAATATTCAAAGTTACAATTCTAGTTAGTTCAAGATTAGCTTGATTAGTGTTGGACGATATTCCAGCGATTGTTTTAAAAAACATTTTGCAATTCCATAATATGCATACCACTACTAAAAATCTATAATCTAACACTAGAACGAGCAGTATTCCTCGATGGGTGAAAGGTTTCTTTCTTTTTTATCCCAATATTGAAGTCTGGTTCTAAAATCGATGTCGCAAACTAAAGAGATACCTGTAATCTTTCTACCATTACAAAGCTTTTTGAGTGCATTGATTCTGGCTTCGATCTTCGGATTTCACTCGGCAATGCCAAATGGATATCATCTTATTTAACTAGTAGGTCTCAGCAGGTATGCCTTGAAAATCATTACTCAAGATCTATTTCATGTACTTCTTGAGTCCCTCAAGGAAGTCATCTTGGGCCGCTTCTTTTTATTATGTTTATTGTGTATGCTAATGAGCTTAAAATGTTCCTTACAGTTAAGAGCGTAGATGACTGCTCTAAGATCCAGTTTGATCTTAACAATTTATCGACTTGGTGTGTTCGTAATTGTTAAATGTTGAATGTAAGTAAATGATCTTGTACATCATTCTTCAAATCTCTATTTTTCTGGTTTCTTTGATTATTGTTTTGATAAGGCGCGATACTAATAATCATATTTAGTGTCCAGGTTCGATTTTACGAACTCACAATGGCGAGATTTTCCATACAAAACTACCCATTGTGAACTAAAAAATTATTTAAAGGTTAAAAATGATTATTAGTAGGGCCCAAGGTCCCCATAACAAGCGTTAACAAAATAAAAGATCTTGGAGTATTTATTGATACATGCTGGCGCAGGGTAATTCGATAGTTGGATTTATTAAAATTACATCTTATTTTTTCCATGGCGCCACCTATCGCGAATATCTGATAAACATCCGAGAGTTTAACTGTCATAAAAGACTTTCTAAATTAGCGTTAAATTGTAGATCCCTTTCATTCGTCCCAAAAAGGAAAAAGTCCCACAAAACGAATGGTGATGAGAAGGTAGTCCTAGGGTTTTTTACGGACCTTTTGCGTCCATAAAAAACGTGTACCACATTCAGACATGCTAATTTTGGAGTAATAAAGTGCAAAACGTGCCTATAAAGGAGGATGTACAATACTTTACAGAGTGCAGACTGATGCCAAGCCCGGCAATTACGGTGAGTCGGCAACAAGAATAAGTTCCTGAAAAGCGATCGAAAGATCAATATTTGAGATGACTTCAATAAGAACGAATCCACGGAGCAGATGCTCCAAACTTATAAAACACCAACAAGGAAATGCTGGCAGCTATATTAGGGTTGCTGAAAAACATCGCAAATAAGAGCGAATTGCAACAATCGAAAGTCCTCATCGCTTTCCAATGATTTAAATAAAAATACAAACTAATAACTGGGGTTATGTAAATCTTGAGACTTATTAAACGGAATGTAAGCCTTTAGTTGCTAAAAGCGATAAAAGGAACAAAATTGTATTTGATAGAATAAAAAAAAATCTATAAAAAAATAAATAGTAAACCGGGATAGTAGTATATTATAGAAAAACGATAACGTTAACGAATACACAAAGTGAAGGTTGTCACATCACATTTGTGTTTCGAGTATGTATTCACTAAATTACTAAGCAAAAAATTGCTAGCCAAGGAATGAGTATTAATAATATTATACGCAATAAGAAATTGGCAAAGTGTAGAAGAAGAATAAAGAATAATAATTAAGAGAGAAGTATAGAAAATGTCTGGCATTTGACAAACGTGGGGGGCTTGTTAAAATGAAACCTCTTAAATGCTAGCTGTACAAACAAATCGTATAGTGTGTTAAGGGACAACAAAAAAATACTACACAAAAGATAGGATAACGAAACATGAACACAAGATCACAAAGAAAGTAAAGAAAAACTAAACAAACTAAAAAAACAAAAATTTGTTGGTTTGTTTTTAGTTTACAAGGACTCGACATGTCATGTACGTGTTAGTGTGTTAGAAACGTGATAGAGTTAAAAAATAGGGGCTGAAGGATACGTTCCTGTTGATGTTTCTTATTACATAAATCATATTTTTGTTTGTTTTACAATTTTGTGAACGGAACAGATATATAGAGATTACATTTTTGTTAAATTGATTTTTGGTGTTTGATGTCATTTTGTTAGGTATCTTTTTTTTTTGTTTTTGTTTTTAATCACACATTGGACTCACGGACTCACCGATGGTCGCAATCGCACACAGTGCTTTCCGAAAGCTGAAAATGGTCCCCATTTGTCTACAGGTGAGCTACTCACATGTGTCGCCTCCGTATTGGATGTGTCCTGCGTTCGATAGATACCAATCGGAATTTCACATGTTGTTGAGCAGAGTTTCTGATATAGACGACCGTAGGTACGAATCCACATGTCCTCTTTGGTGATTCGCATCTGAAATAATACACAAGGAACAATAAATGGAGGCAGGAAAAAACAAACTGTGCGCAAATTTACTTACCGACGTTAGAAATCCACTGCCGGGTGCCTGGTCAATTCCGAGCAAAAGCCTCACGAAAGTAATCACGTAATCCTTAACGAACGCCTGATACAGAAGGGTGTCCAGCATAGACGCGCTAAAAACGGCACCAGCGGCAAACGGCAAACGAAACATGTACGAGATATGTGAGCCGCGTTCCTTCTCGCGCTGGAAATACAAAAATTGAAATGGCGTTGGTAACACGTTTTCCTTTTTCCAAATCGCTTGTTTTTCGCGAAGAAAAGTTCAGGCAACCGAGTTCATTTATCGGTGTATTTCCATTCAACTTCAATGAATAACGAAAGTTTAATGGGAAACTATGAAAGTAATGAAAACTATCCTGTTTTCTAAAATGAATAAGTTTGTGAACAATTTTTGCTGAACACACTACGTAATGGATGAGAAAAAGTTGTACGATGTCTCCGTCGATAGAGAAACAGTGTACTCCACTCGTATGCAGATTGCCACTGAGGAGTGTGGAATGGATTCCCAAACCAGGTATTGTAATACTGCACTCAAAAGACAAAGGCAATCAACATTTTTAGTTTCGACTCTAAATTTTAGCAGTTCTTTATAGCATTGGCTATATTTTCCATACAAGCTTCGCAATTGTCAGCTTTCGTAAATTTAAGAGACTAAAATTCGTTATTAGTACGGCGCAATGATTTTCACATAAATTCAAGTCCATTTAGGCCTCTGTTTCTCGCAACCCTTCGTGTGCATGAGTTTTATTATAAATGGCACTAGCAGTCTTGCACGGTTGTCAAACGTTCCCAAAAGGTATAGGGCAGCTTAAAAGCCTTGTGTATTTTTTTGTAAGGTTAAAAATATGAAAAATCTTACTGAATCAAATATTGTTATATGGCAAAGTACCTAACCTGTATATCGCATCGTTGGGTGGAGTATACCGTATACGTAACATTTTGTTTGGGGGAAAAATTTGTGAAATTTTAACGATTAAATCATTATAACTGGTAGAGCCTTTAAGCAAAAAATACGCAAGGCAATCACTGTAAAGTATAAAGATGGCTGTCTCCAGTGATGCCAACTAAGGCTTTTTCATGCCTTTTAGGCATTATTTCACTAGCTAAGGCTTGTTTTTTTTTTTTTTCAAAAAGGCATCTTTTTTTTATTTCAAGTATTTTTCTAATTTGTTTGATTCAACATAAGTACTAACTTTTAATTTTTTTAATGTATGATTTCAAGGACCAAGACAATCTGATGGACTAAAGCTAGGTTTGTTTTGTTCAATACTTTCTACCTACTTATGAATTTTGTTCCTATTAAGAATTACTTCTATGATTTAAAATTTAAGTTTTTTTTGGAAATACCTACAATTTTTTTATTTATTGTTCCAGTTTACCTAAACCAATTATTTTAGGCACCATTTTATTGAAAAACGCATATTTTTTTTTTTCAAAATTAGACATTTTTTCGTCAAAATTGATTGGCAACGCTGACTGTCTCTTCAGTGATTTTAAAAGGCTTACTTAAGTCTTATAGGTGACATGGTTGCTGCTGACCAATTGCTTTACTTTCACGAAACAATGTGGATTTTGCATTCTTATTTCGAAGCCGCATGTCAATAAATGTGCACAAAAAGCAAATATGCCCAATTGTCGGTGGAAATGGGAGACTACGTTTGGCCGCTTGTTGACCCCCAAGACACGCGATCAAAATGGCCCCATTTCAGTTTGAGTAAGATTCGATTCTTTATTAAACGAAAAGGAATTTAAAAAAATAAAAAGAAAGTTTTTATGTATGTGGGGCCTTTTTTTAGCTCGGGCACCTTTTTATTTCCCTTTTTAAAATTTTTGAGCGATGACGAGCAAAAATATTCTTAATCTCACAGTTTGTGCAGGAATCGGCGGCCGAAAGTCAAAGTTCCGCCAAACAAACTTCTTGAAATCAGGTCCCAAATGGACGAAAGCTGTATTTTTTAAACCGCTGACTTTTATTCTCAGAGGAATAGAAAAAGTTGAATAAATAAAAAAAGTTAATTTAAAAAACCCGACTGACTGTAAAAAAAAAAAATTAAAAATATATGAACAAGACGCATTTAAGAAGGTACATATGATACGCGCGAAACACATAACCCTCCCTGTGTCCAGACGGGTAAAAAATGTACAACAGCAACGAAAATGAGCAAAATTTAAGCTCGCAGCAAGAGACATAGTTTAGGTTAGGTTAGGTAAGGAGGCTGTCTTCGGGTAGGTGAAGGCTACCGAAACAGTCTACCCCTCGCTTGTAGTACTCCGACATCCCGTCAAATTGATTAAAACTGGTTTACGGCATGAGTCGGGGATTTAGCAAATCAGCCCTTCTGTTGCGTACTTTACTTGTTGGTTTGTCTAGTTGGTCAATGAGGAGGTGACCGGTTGACTGTACACGGAAAGAATTGAAAATCGCCAATTGCAAAATTTTGAGTTGCAATTTACGATTTATATATTTGTCGCAAATCACAACGAAGTTTTCATGGATTGATACAGAAATTGGTAATTTGACATTGAAAACGGCGGAGAATACGAAATTCTGTTTGTTGTAATTTACGATTAGAAGTATCAATTCGAGCTTCTTTTATTTGTAGTGATTTGCGAGATTGTTTGGCGCAATTTACCACTCTAATAGGTCAATCTCTCAAACACCACTTCACAATCTGAAATTGCGAAAAATATTTGGTGATTTACCAAAACTGAATGATGAATCAATAAAATCTTGTAATAATTTAACACATGAAACTGAAAACGTATATTGACGTAGAGAAGTCGTAAATTCCAAAACCTGATGTGTGGATTTTTTTTATGCACAGTTCATAGTCCATGTACCTACCTATCGAAATCCTTTTAAGTCCTTTCTTTTTATGGATGAATGTATGTAAGTGGTCAGACAGACAGCTGTAATCATGAAGCCAAATCTTCATTGTACACATTGCGTTGCGGTGCAGAGACAGGCAGTCGGTATTCAATCTTTGTTTAAAGCAGTCGGGTTAAAGTTGTTTAAATTTAAATATAACTAATTCGTATGGATAGTGAGTGTCCTACTAATTATAAAGCATTCTGGAATAAATTTTGTAAGTACCTATTGAATTCCAAAAACCCTGAAGTATCTATGCATATAAATCTGTATTTTTTTCAGAAGTTACATCTTGCTATTAGAAAAGAAGTATCGATTGGAATGTATTCTAAAATATGTAATTGAAAAGAATTGTAAAGGTTCGTATTAATGTCAAGTTCATCTAAATATTTTTTTTGTATTTTAAATAGACCGAAAAACCACCCCAGACAAATCCCGTTGTCTCCGGACGATATGGCGCCGTATGATTTTCTTGGATATCAGGAGGAATACGATGTATTCGAAAATAACCTAACTAATAAAACTATGCATTTTGATTTGTAAATCACAAGATATAAGTTGCAAATTGAGAATAAAGTTTTCTAATTTCACGACAAAACATTTTCAATTTAATACGGCGATTCTTCAAATCACTACTCAAGAAACGTAAATTGCAAAATATGAATTGCAAATTGATAAAAATAAGTTGCAATTTACGACTAAGAATTTGTAAATTGCAACTACTGAAGTAGTAAATCCACCCCTGTTAGTTCGCAAATCAACACTATTGAGTTGCAATTCAAGACTAAATGGTTGTATTTTGCTAAGGGAGGAAATCGTAATTCACAACAGAAAAGTGGTAATTTACGAATTATTTTTGCAATTTACGATCCATGTAATATCAAATTGATAACTATTTGTGTCAATTTGCGATCGGTTATGGCAATATGTTTTTCTCGTTTGATCGCATTATTGATAATGAAAAGTGTTGATTCACGACTTTTGAGGGTCAATATCTTCACTTCGTACAATTTCTAGAATTGCGAAAAAAAAGTCGTGAATCAGTAAATCCTTAGCTAAGCTCTAAAACTAGACAAACTTTTCGTGATTCTGCGCTTATTTTTCTTGATTTGATCTTAAAATTCTTTCCGTGTATGTCATTCGGCTAGGCAGGTGGTGACCGAAGCAGTCAAATCCTCTGACAGCTTATCAAACGAGGGCGGATATTATAAAAGCGTGGTATTATTAGTAATTGGAGCAATCGACCTCACCGCTGCACAAGAATTTATGGGATGTGTTGATCAAGTAGATGTGACCGGTTGACGATATGTTTTGGATACACGAAGGGTGACCGAAGCAGTCTACCCCCCTTGAACTCAACATATTCCCTTGATTTTTGTTGGGAAGATTGTACAGAGATGCAATACTGTGTATAATTGGTTTTTCAAAATGTTGTGTATAAGCCAGGGGCCTGTAACACAACGCGACAAGTCGACAAGTCTAAATTCACTTGTCCACTTATGCTTGTCCGACAAGTACAAATTAATTCTGTAACAGAACGTAAACCGTTGCACTTTTCAAAAGAATTAAATTCCCTTGACTTGTCGGCATTCTTCGACAAGTGTTTTATATGTGAAGATGGAAAAACTCACGGAAGACCAAAAAAGTGCTATTTTAACAAAAATAAGAGAAGAAAAAGATATCCTATTTGGTGCTTTCAGTTGTGTCCTAACAAAAGAAAATAAATGTACAAAGTGGAAGAAAATAGACAGCCTGGCAAAAAGCCTAAATGTTGTTGCGCAAAATAAGACGCAAAATTGGACGTATGTAAGGGACGTATTTTGGCAAAATGTTAAGAAACGCACAATTATAAGTACTAACTAAATAAGTAACATTAGAATTAATATGTTAATTACACAAATCAAATGATAGGCAAAATTGGACAACTGTGAGCCCGAACCGAACCAATGAAGAGCAATCAACGGTTTTTGGTAAACGGTCAGTGAATAACTTTTATTTGTAGTGCACTGTATTTTTCTTCATAGTCTTGCAGCAAGATTCTGTGCAGTTGATTTTGATATGCGAAATTTTTCAATATGCAGATGATCACTGACATCAAAATTAATTACTGGCCTAAAAACGTTCAACCTGTGCCGAGGTTCACTGTTCTCACTATCACCATCACTATCAAAGTCGGAATCAAAAAAGTATATTTTTAACTATATATCTACTATTGTATTTCACTATTTGTTTTCTGCTTAAGTATTACATTAAAAATGCACTTGTCAGTTTTTGACAATATTCAGATCACTTGTCCTCATTGAACCACAGTTCGACAAGTGTATCTTGACACTTGTCGTGTTCTGTTACAGAAAGAGGGAAATTATATAATTTCCCACTTGTCATCTTTCATAGCGACAATTGTCGCAGTGCTCGCGGACTTGTCGTTTTGTGTTACACAATCTTTGACAAGTTGTAGAAATTCACTTGTCCTACAACTACTTGTCGCGTTCTGTTCCAGGCCCCAAGTCGCTATAAAGGTACAAATTCTTCCACTGGCGCGAACTCTACTTAAAATTAAGGGAACAGTGTTGGTTTAAGCTCTCTTACTGTCCTTGCTGCAAAATACGACGTCCATTAAAACCATTAGTTTCGACTGATTTTTATTTTTAATTTTCATGTCCGCGGCAGAATTGGTCTTTTTTATACAACAGCTCTTCATATTTGTGTGAAAATTGCCTTTAAAAAATGCCATGCTTTAATCTAAGCAATCTTACACAAGGAATAAGCCTACCACCCCACAATAGTCCATTGCCCATTAACTGCCCCGTTTATTCCTTGCGTCAGCGGCAACACAGTTGAAGACCTCACTAGGCATTGATTTTTACTTGCATCGCTATACGACTGACCGACTTCTCATGTTCGGGTTAATTTTTCAGCACAGAAAAAGGTGTTTCCTGTATGCCGTAGAAGTTCTATTAATAGAAACTGAAAATATGAACATTTTAAACTAATTATAGACCGGCTCTCCAATGATATCAACCAACATACATGCATTTGCTAGTTCAACTCGATACTCTGTTGTTGTTGTTGTGACCGAAACCCGTTGGTTATACTGAAGTAGTTAAAAGTTGTTCCTCATCAAAAACATAGCACATCTGGTAGGATGCTCTTTAGCTCGGTCTTGGGTAACCAAACCACAAACCATAAAATTAGGGGACATAATCCTACTACTCTTCCCCAGAAGTCATCTACTTCCCAAAAATAAGGGAAGAAAATGCATATTTTATAGCAAATAAAAAGTAAAAACTCCTCCTCTATGATGAAAAGTAAAAACGGAATTTTTGAGCTTGAGTTTGTTTCATCTAACCAGACAGACACGTTGTGAATTATTTCTTAACTTAGCGTACATTTGCCAAAGACGAATCAAAGAAAGTCCCCAATAATGCGGTGAACTGGAATGCTGCAGCATTTTATTTCGATCCCATTTTGTTTTTATAGATAAGTAATCGTGCGCCCTTTTTTTGGCTGCGCAGAAAAAGGAAAACTTTTCTATTTGAGGAGAAGACACCTCTAATAAAAGTCACACCTCGTCGACTGCATGGACTCCCAACTCTGTGGGCGTGGGTAGACTCGACTTTTATTGCACCCAAGGAAAGGAACCAAACTCGGTACAAGTTTCGAAAGTGATTTTGGAAATAAACTTTCGCACAAAGAGTACACTCGAGAATACAAGGCTAAAAAGTAGTATACCCGAAATGTCAACATTGATTAGGTCCTTCCATTAGGCACATGGTGCCATATATTTGGTATTTTAAGAAGCTTCCGAATGCATAAATAGCAGTCCGTTTTATTCTTGGTAATTAAAGGGGAAAGTTGTGTCAACTACTTTTCGTCCATGTGGAGGAAGGACGTGGAGGAGGACGTGTACAGCTCTTGTTGGGATAATTTTAGATGGGGGTCGTTAAGAAAACGAGCAATTTCGCAATTACGTCAATTCAATGTGATGTTATAATACGTTTCCATTCATTCGGTGTAATCTTGTATATTTCGAATTCGTCGTGGATACAAGGAGGGAATGGTTTTGGAGTAAGTTTACTGAAAAGGTCAGCAATTGGATTGGATTTGATTGGATTATTAGGAGGGTAGAAATGGGTAGAATATACCACTGTGAATGGTCATCAGTTGAAATGCTGGCACTGCGTAGAACCGTGAACTTGAAAAAGTTATTTATACATGTTCAAGGACCGACTCGATGTATTTCTTGATTCTACACGAGAGCGACATCGCGGTGGATAAAAGTCTTCAATTTAGTGACGCGAAAGGGCATTCCAAAAGACAGCTGTCACTCTTCTCTGCCATTGAAATGACGTTGTGTCGTCATACGAAGAAAAAGAGCAAGTGAGCTTCGAGATCCTCTGGGGCCAGTGATGGCAACCCAGATCGAAGTTTTTATGGCTAAACCCGAAAAAAAATGATGCCTTTTCCAGAAAAATTATTACTCAATGCCTCAAGCATCAGAATTTTGCTTAAAAATCATAGTTATGCCTCAGTTGGCATCACTGCCTGGGGCTGACCGCCGAATAATATTTGCAAACAAAAATGGCGATTTTGGCAACAAAGCCCAGCATTTGGCAAAAGAGACGATTTTTGTGTACAAATATCGCATTGCCGTTCGCCTGTCGACTGCTTAATTCGGTAAGTTGCTTGCTGTTGACGAAAGTGCGCACAGGGTTGCCAGAATTTAGTTTGCTTTAAGCGACCAAACCTTACAAAAATGTAGCCCAAAGTCGTTGCCCAGAAAGAAGCCCAAAAAATCGTTGAAAATTTTCCCAATTCCTTAAGTACCTTTTTTTTGTATTTTTCCCACTACCTTCTGCAACTGGCCTTTGTGGCTTGTGTGCTTGTGTCAAATCAAAAGGCCTGCAAAATAAATTGGTGTGTCTGCAAGAATGTTCGATGTCACTTGACTGCAAAAGTGCTGCCAAGTTTTAAAAGTGTGGGTTTGTTCGAAAACATTTCTTTTTTTAGTTTTGTAAAGAAATAAAACTAACAAATTTACACAAAACTTGTTAAACTATATGTAGCCCAAATTTGTGTTGGACGCTCATTGACGAAATTTCTATCGTTTTTTAAGAAAAAAGATAGCCCAAAATACGACAAAGCGCCCAATCAGGCAACACTGAGTGCACATCGAAAAATCAGACATGAGTATGCGGGAACACACTTTAGCTGACCCTATTTCCAGGGGGGGGGGAGGGAGTGTTTTCTCACTAAGGCACTCCCTCTTTTTCCAGACGGCAGCGGAGGAATTCTCTAGATGGAATCAACGGTGGCGTCTACAGTTCCAGTCAGGCCGAACTATTTAGTGTAACCCCTATATGGGCTGCTTCGACATATTCGAATACCAGGTCTATAGGGATTTCCAATACTGAGCCAGGGTGTTGGAGAAGAGTTGGTGGCGGATGAACCCTTAATGGGCCAACGGCAGCGCTCACATCCCAAAGTGGGTTACTGGCACCGGAATAACCGGCCTGCTGTCCTAGGGTCAAAACAAGGGCCTGGCCCTCCAGGTTGGGGGTTGTGCCGTCGGGGTAACTTCCCGACCACGGAAAAAAGTATTAGTTATGAGAGAGACACGAGGAGCCTCGGATATTGAATTCCCTCAAACGGCAACTAGACCCGGAACGTCAACGGACAACGAGATGAGAGTATGCACCTGGAACGTGCGGACGCTGTGTACCCCAGGTGCTACTCAAAAACTTGAGTCTGTCCTCACGCGGTACAAGGCAGACATTACCGCGATCCAGGAGATACGATGGATAGGATCAGGTATGATGAAAAGAAAAAATTGCGACATTTATTACAGCTGCCATAAAAGATTGCATGTATTAGGATGCGGATTCGCCGTGGGAAATCGGCTTAGGACAAAAGTTATTGACTTTAAGCCGATTAGTGATCGCCTGGCTGTGATCCGCATCAAAGCTACTTTCCAAAACATAAGCCTAATATGTGCACACGCCCCTACCGACGAGGCTGAAGACCCCATCAAGGAGGAGTTTTATGACCTCCTGGATGGAGCCTACGGAGCCTGTCCGGAGTACGATGTAAAAGTTGTACTCGGGGACTTCAATGCTAAAATCGGAAAGGAGAACATCTTTGGCGGGTTAGTTGGTAAGCACAGAATCCACGAAACGACAACAGACAACGGCTACCGACTAATCGATTTTGCAGCAGCTCGTAATACGGTGATAAGTAGCACTAGGTTTCCAAGGCTAAGGATCCACACAGCAACCTGGCGCTCTCCAGACGGTCGAACCGCCAACCAAATCGACCATGTGCTAATCGATGCGAGGCACGTATCCAACATCCTCAACGTGCACACATATCGAGGGGCAAATGTCGACTCTGACCATTTTCTTGTCGCGGCAAAATTCAGAGCTCGACTGTCCAACGAGAAGAAGCTGCGAACCGCCCAGAAGAAGAAATTCGACGTTGGACGCCTTAGCACACCTGGAGTAGCCAGAGCCTACAGAGAGCGCCTGAGTGAGAGACTCTCCATTGTGCATTCACCCACCACAGACGCCAACAACCAGTGGTCCCAGTATCGCGACATCATCAAGCAGGTAGCCGAAACTACTATAGGGTACCAGCCACCCCAGAAAAAAAGCCCGTGGTATGATGATGAGTGCGTTCGTCGGAAAAAGGTGACAGAAGATGCACATATGAAGACGCTGCAGCGCAAAACAAGGGCAGCGAGGGAAGAGTATCGAACCAGGAGGAGGGAGGAGAAGAAAATCCTGCGTCGAAAGAAGAGGGCTTACGCAGTCTCCCAGCTCAAGGAGATCGAAGAGTCTCGCGATCGAAACAACATCCGGAGGTTTTACAAGAAAGCCAAGCAACTGGCTGCTGGCTTCAAGACCGGAACGCAGGCTCTTCGAAACAGCGAAGGAAATCTAGTCACCGAAGCGCAGGGAATAGTAGATGTGTTTAAGCAACACTTCCAGGAGCTGCTAAATGGGCATCATGTAGAGAGAGTGATAGGGCAAGAAGAGAACCCACGTCCAGTCAATGAAGAACCAGTTCCACCACCCAGTATAGAAGAAGTTGGCTTAGCTATAAAAAAGCTTAAGAACAACAAGGCCGCAGGCTCTGATGGTCTACCAGCGGAGCTCTTCAAATACGGTGGTGATGTCTTGGTAGGGCGCATGTACCAAATCATCAACCAAGTATGGGTGGAAGAAAGCATGCCCGATGACTGGACTATCAGCTCCATATGCCCCATCTACAAAAAAGGCGATCCTATGTCTTGCAAGAATTATCGAGGCATATCCCTGCTTAATGTCGCATACAAGATCCTATCCAACGTACTGTGTGAACGTCTTAAACCGTTCTGCAACACACTAATCGGCACGTACCAGTGTGGCTTCCGGCCCGGCAGATCGACCATAGACCAAATTTTCACACTGAGACAAATCCTGGAGAAGACCAATGAATTTCAAGTCGAGACTCACCACCTATTTATCGACTTCAAAGCCGCATATGATAGCATTCATCGTCAGGAGCTCTATATGGCGATGGCCGAATTCGGGATCCCGGCAAAACTGATCCAGCTGTGTCGCGTTACGCTGGAAAACACGCGCTGCTATGTGCAATTTGGAAGTAGCTCCTCCGAATTATTCCAAACTTGCACCGGATTTCGGCAAGGAGATGCGCTATCATGTGACTTCTTCAATCTCGTGCTGGAGCAGATAGTGCGCAGGGCAGGTGTCAACACGGAAGGCACTATCTTCAACAGATCCGTACAGCTACTGGGGTATGCGGACGATATCGACATCATCGGTCGCTCCCAGCGTGCCGTGATAGAGGCTTTCACGGCGATTGAAGAACAGGCGAAATTTGTTGGCCTTGAAGTAAACGAGGACAAGACCAAGTACATGCTATCAACAAACAAACAAGCATCTGTCCACCGCCTAGGACAAAACGTCACTGTTGATAGTAAAAATTTCGAGGTAGTTAGGGAGTTTACCTACCTCGGAATAAACATAAACTCCACGAATGACACCATAGTGGAGATCCGGCGAAGAATTACCCTAGGAAACCGCTGCTACTTCGGTTTGGCAAAGCAATTGGGTTCAAAACTCCTAACTCGAAGGACGAAATGTACGCTTTACAAAACACTCATCCTGCCAGTCCTGCTTTATGGCGCCGAGTGCTGGACGATAAGCAGGAAGGGAGAGCTGATACTGGGCTCCTTCGAAAGAAAAATTCTTCGACGGATTTTCGGTCCTGTTTGCGAGGAGGGCGAATGGAGGAGAAGATACAACCGCGAACTCTATGAGCTGTACCAAGATGTGGATGTAGTCCAAAAAGCCAAAATACGTCGACTACATTGGCTCGGCCACATCGAGCGAATGGATAATAATGCTCCAGCTAAGAGGATCTTCGAATCCCAGCCCCCAGGTTCGAGGCGACAAGGAAGACCGAACCTCCGTTTCAAAGACCAAGCCATCGCGGATGCCAGAGCGCTTGGTCTGGAAAATTGGAAGCAGCGTGCCCGGGATCGTAGAGGATGGAAGGCTGCAGTGTCTCAGGCAGAGACTCTCCACGGGTCGGGAGCCCGTTAAGTAAGTAAGTATTTCCAGGCTGAACCTTGGGGCTCGATGACTGATAATTTCGCAAATCCAAGACCGTCAAAATTTAACGTCCAAGTACTCAATGAAAGACATAATAACAAGCGAACATTGGATTGGACAGTTCGCTAATGCCTTACAAGATGTTACAGCACAAGTTTGTAAAATCAAGAAAAATGTTGCAAAAAGACGATATTTCTGGATTTATAGAATTAAAAGAAGTTGCCAAGCTTCACGATGGACATCAATCTTTTGGTGATGGAAGGACAATTTGTTTTCAATTAATATGTAAGTAATGGTAATCAGAGCGTAGCTCGACACATGCATATTTTCCAGAATTAATAACAATAGATCTACAACAAACTGTTTCAGAAAGCCGAAACGTTTTCCCAAAAGCCAACTGAACAGCGGGTCTTATTGAGCAGAGTTCCTGAGAGCAGATGTCATCACAGCGACTCTACTTTCGTTAAAGCAGACCATTGACATTGATCTATTGATAATTTTCGCAATTGCCATTGTGTCAATTTGCTGAAGACTGGTTGAAGAGTAAAATTTGCCGTTGTATTTAATGGTTGTAATCAGTTTCAAGAATTGGTTTTTGAATCGAACCATTCCATTGTTAGTAGTAACTGTTATATTACGGTGCTCAGCGCCATCTATGGGAAAACTTTAAAGTATTTAATTTAGGTGGAATTTTCAGTTCCCACTTCATAACAACTTTTAGTCCCTTCCCGACTTTAAATTTACGGAAGCTCACAATTGCAAAATTTTAATGGAAAATATAGACACTGAACTACTAAAAATTGGAAACTAAAAATGTTTACTGGTTTATTGATGGTTTATTGTATAATTATATTCCGCGATACTAATAATTAATTTAAGTGTCCAGGGTCGGCATTCTGTAAAGCGAATCGTTCAAAAGTCAAAAAGTTTTTTTGTCACAAATGATAAGACACAGAGTAATTGATTTACACTTGATAGGAAATTTAAAAGAATAATAAAGACTTCCTTAAGATCAACTGAGTCTAAGTCAAATGTCTGAAAAAGTAAAAACTATTTGACGATTCCCTCGAGTGTGGTAACATTTTGTCCACTTGGTGTTCTTAGTATAAACTTACAGACTGTTTACAGTTGTAAAGAGTGTCCTATAATTCATTTTGCGCCATTTAATAATAGTACAGTGATGCCAACGCAAAAAAAATATAGCAATGTGACAGCTGACAGTTAGGGGTAAGAAAAAATGGAGAGCTATACGAAAGCACAACGCATTTTCATTGTTGAGCAATATTTTAAATATAATGAATGTTTGTCAGCTATAGTCGTACAAAATATGGCCGTCGTAGTGATATAAAACCATCAACTGTGAAGAGAATAATTGAAAAATTCTGGAGACTGGATCAATTAGTGATCTTAAGTACTCTGGGTCCTGTCACAAGAAGTTCAACAGAAAACAGCGAGAGTACAGCTGACAGTCCAGGAACATAATTTGGGCACCGTAGTTAAGAATTGGGCATTTCGAGAAGCTACCTACAGTCAATTCTCACGAAAGACTTGAAACTTCGCGCTTACAAAGTTCAATTGACTCGAGAACTGAGGACTACTCAGGGTAGTCTGGATGCTGATTTTTCGAACAAAATCATCTTCAGTGATGAAGCTAATTTTTATCTTGATGGCTTCGTTAATCGTCAAAATTAACGCCATTGGACTGTTTTCTTTGGAGTTTTTTGAAGTCAAAGGTCTATGTAAACTAAGCCCACGACCACCAACGCATTGAAAGATTAAATTGGGAGGTGTATTATAGAAATTCAGCCACATTTATGTGAAACGGTCATAGAAAATTTCAACAAAAGAGTACGTACTTGCCAGCAAAGCCGTGGCGGCCATTTATCCGATGAGCTAGTCCATATATAACCCCAATCTGCATACTCTATGAATTGAATGAAAAATTTAAGCTTTCTAATTTCAAAATTACATTTCGCGTGAATTATGGGGCACCCTTTATATGTTCATTCTATTTTTTTTTTTTAATTTACTTATTTACGGACCTAATTCTAAGCCCACCAACAGTCAGGCGAAGAAATTTATATTCTTTAAAAAAAAAATGTATAAATTAGTACAAAAATAAAAACAACTTAAGGACTCAGCTTTTCGTAAAGGAAGATATACTTACAATTTGTAGTTTTCAAAATGCCCAACATATTCCCAAATTTCGTAAAATAAAACCCCCTTCTTACCTTTTCCATTTTACTCAGATGCAAAGCGTATTTGTCGTGAGCACGAAACTGCATGAACCTCATGTTGGAGCTTTGCGACAGCTCTGTTATACTCTTTATGCTTGGAAAAAATCTGCAGATACAAAAATGTAAGGTTACTTCAAACTCATGCATACGGAGAAAATTCCAGTCACACTCACTTGAACATTGTTTGCACAGCAACAATTGTATTACAGTCAGCTAATGAATCCTCTTCCGCCGAATTCGATAGTTCTTTGTTAACAACTACAACGCTCTCGGCTAACGTAATACCGGCACGTAGCAGATCATCTAAACAGTCTATAGATCCTAGCATCCAGTACACCTATTATTTTTTAAATAATGCATTTATTTAAGTATAACGTCCATGATGCCCACAGATGGTACTTACCAAGGGGAAGTACGATAACGCGTCGAGGAATGCTACATCGGGCCTACGTTCGAGCAGCAAAATAATCGGATTCAGCGAGGTTTTCGATCGAAAATGAGCACGCAGTGGTATGATGAAATTATAAATGCCATTCGATGCATAATCAGCGGCTAAGATTATAGTTTTGTTCTGCCATTGGTATTCCTTGGCGTTTCGATAACTACAATGTTCACAGACCTATTTGGGGATGAAAACAAAACTGCGCATTAAAAAGATTTTTATGCAAAATTTAAGAATTTTTGTGATGGGTATGATCAGCAAAAATATCATACTCCTGTCGAAGGTTACCCAAGTCGATGAACGTGACTCTCATTGAATAATCATATCATATGTTTACATATGGGATGGTGAAATTTTCTAAGGGACGACGTGCAGACGGCATATTCTTCTCAGTATTTGTTACACGGAGGAACTCACGGGCAGCGAACCTTAAGCTTGGAGGCATTTCAAAATATTGCCAATCAAGTTATTGTCGCCACAGGCAAACGTGTCGTAGAATTTTGAGGAGCAATCGTGGATGATGAGTAGAAACACAAATGGGAAGCTCTTATTTAGCCCAACATTTTTTATGAAACGGGCAATTCTTATACGCTAATGAGGGGAACAAGTAAAACTGATTGACTGTCGGGGGAGTTGCGCAAAAAATCGGAACTTGTTGTAACTCAATAACGTGTGGGGCTGTCTTATTACAGAATTTTTACCAAGGAAGTTGGGTATTCTATGACGAATGTGAATGTTGATTCCATCTCATACATATCGACTGTGGTTTATTTGCCATCCAGTGGTATTCACCGAACAAAAGCATTGTTCAACTTATAGGCACGAGTGTCAGAAAACAAATACTGCAAAAGTTGGATGTTTTGCTAAGTGACTCTCAGAAATAAAAGGTGAGTCATTCCGAAGGAGGACGTACTGCTGACGAATTCACTAGATATATAAACGGTTTTGATAAGGGACAAGATTTCATTATTACTCCAACGTTTGGTCATTGAGGACTAGTCATTGTGGTGGAAGAAGCCTGAGGGTGCAGCCACGCAGTGAGCGACAAGCGACAGAGCGATAGAACGTAAGCTCTGAAAGAGTAGCGTCGCTCAATCGCTGCCAAACTACATCGCGACATCCAATGGTAGCAGTAGGTTATGAACCACTACAGATTAAAAGCATTTGAAATGATGATGATGCTCTGAATATTCAAATGCTACAGCATAAAGCAACCAAAAGATGGAAGGAGAAGAAAATGCTTAGAAAAATAAGTACTCCTGGCTGCAGCGGTCTTAAAGGACAACCGATCAACGGTCTGCTGGCCATAAGACCAATATGTAGTAGTATACGCAGCTGCTAAAGAGACATCCTATAGGACAAGACGAGAACCAAAGTGCAGTCAATATATAAACAAGAAGACTGTTTTAGCTATCGCAAAGTTAAAGAACAACAAGACCGCCGGCTCTTTTGACCCACCACTGTAGCGGGTGGAAAAAAGCTGTATTATTAGGTTTTATCATATACAGCGTTCTTTAGCAGAATAGCCTGACCAAACTAGACAGTCAGCTTCCGTGCACCTACCCGATTTGCCCCGCAAATTGTGAAAGACAGCCCTCTCTCGCGCGCTCTTTTTTTTCCTGTCTGTGAATACGTGTATTAATGGCCGCCGGGTGGCACTATTTCAATAACAAACAATTTGTAAATGAATTTATAACAATAAATAAATAAAATAATATAAATAATAAATAAGTAAATATTGAGTATGTTTTTTTTAGGTAGAATAACTTGTTCTCTATCGATCTTCGGCACCAAAAACTGTTCATCCATCCACATTTCAGTTTTTTTTTTTAAATTTTGTTTGTATGAATTCTCTTTTGGCAGCAAAATTCATACAGGTGCATAAATGAAGTCCGTCGGGGTTGTTCTGAAAATGAGTTAACAACTCGAAATTAAACCCAAGCTTCCACTACGGCAGAAGTAAATTTCAGAAAATATTCTTGAACATTGAGTAAATTTATATTAGACTTGGGGGATGTTTTCAAATTCGCTTATTTAACACCATATTTGTAAGAAAATGAAAATACCTTGATTGGAAATTTTGTAGTTTAATAACACTGAAAAGGATTTCAGGTATTCAATCGAACGAAGGAATCCAAATTGTTGGTATTCGCATGCTATATTTCGTTTCTTATACATTTATTCTTTTACAAATTTTACAAAAGGTGCACTGATTTTTTTTTAAAAAACCTCTCTAAACTATTAATTAACAAAAACAAGTACACTCTTGTGTTTTTGGAGTACAAAGTGATGAAAACATTTTTTTATTGTTCCAAGTATTTCACATAAATAAAGGGCTACAAGGATTTTTGTCTTATGGCTTTTACCAGAATAAGCCAAGCGCATACATAGTTGAATATGAGAGCAATATAGTAGTTATAAACAATAAAAAATATCGAGTTTATTTTTTTTGATTTAACATGTATGCATATACTTGAATTCAATTACTGTGCAAGTATGCATTTGACGTACCAATTACAGATTATAAATTATGCTAAAACTAAAAAATCTTTTTCACGACAAAAAAAAAAAATTCAAATATTTTGTTTCAATATGATTTCGAAATAAAAACCATTAAAATCAACGAAAAAAAAATTTGATTTTCTTAGTGTGATTGTCGGCCCGGCTGATGGATCACAGACCACATTTTAACACTGCGGCGAATCTTGGAGAGTATACCAATGAGGTAAGACCAATCATTGAGCCGCACTGCGTTCCCAGTAAGAAGAATAATACTACTTGAATGATTGTCACAGAAAGTTGCATCTGTAAACCTCTTGGAATAGTTAAGGAGGGAGAGACATAGTTTCGAAAAAAGAACTTAGATTCCTGATTCAAAAAAAAAAATTGTTTTCAAAACTAAGTACATAAGTCTTACATGCTACCTCTATCACTTTGACAGATATATTAAAAGTTAGGGAGCTTCTGGACATTCTAGACGTTTTCAAAACTGGAAACACCGTCGCTCGGTAGAAACTAGTGGCGCTAAGGACCTAAATTGATCGATTGCATAACTGAAATATACAAACATTTATCCGTCAATATGTTACAGACACCACACAAAGCCTAACAAGAGTCAAATGGCTCGAAAACGGGTATTACCTAGGTTCGTATTTTTTTTTTTTTGAATCTCTTGACTAACTCTGAAACAGTCTGCAGGTATGCAAGCATTGTTGACAAAGTTTTATGAAGTACTTTTGTTTATGTCTCGACTTTTGGTTCGATACTTAAAGTTTTTACTGTACAAGTTAGTTGGAAGTGAATGCCACTAAAAGCCGTTTACAAGCAAACATCAGACTAAAAAGTTGGCAACAAAACTTTAAAATCAGCTGCTTCCATTCACTTTTACATAAGATTTATATGCTTCTCGGAAGTTTTAAGTAGTACATTTGTATATGCGTTTTTATGATTTGAATTTATTTTTTTTACCGAGAAAGTTTTGGACTCGACAAAGTCGCAAATGCATACATTAGAGGTAGCGGCGTTGTTACCTTCTCTTTTGATTCCAAGTCTCAAGCCCTCAGCTTGCTGTCTTTATACCTATATTTTAGTGAAAAATCGACTTTGTTAGTGCAATCAACAACTTTCCACCGAGTATTTCAATGCCCCCTTATACCGGCAGTGCATCCATTCAACCGACTTATTCCTTTGATTGACTACCGACCGTCCGCAACCAACAAGGCCACATAAATATTTACCTGAGCTAATTGTAAACAGCAAAGCGGTTTCTTCTCCTTCAGCAAATAGCACAATGTGGGACTGACGCCGATGAACGGTGAAACTGGTGGAAATCCTTTCACAATCCTGCAAATAAATACAAAGCAAAAAAGGAAAAGCGCCACGTGCATACACGGTATAAATTAATCGAGTTAAAACTTTAACAAGAAGAAAATGTTTTTCGATTAAATCCAACAACCGGGGATACAAAAAAACAGGAACTAACCAAACAAAACAAACTAAAAAAAAACTCATCAAAGATAAGAACCAAGTAACCAAACAATGTGTGCATTAACTTCCAAACAATATTCAAAGAGTAATTATTGCTTTCACTATTTTACTTTTCATGTTCACTAAAGCCAGCTCTAAAAAAAACAAAGGAAAATATTAAATGAAAGAAAAGGTAAGTCTGTTCATCCAAGTAGTATAAAAATGTAGATAGATGCAGACAATGCACATGCACCATCCCCGAGTATTCCCACGTTGGTCCACAACAACAGGAATGATCCGGTAGTTATACGTGTTGATGGTTCGTGTAAATTTGTTATTTACTTTAATAAGTTGTTTTTTTTTTTAAGTGAAATCCAAACTGAAAAGCTTATTTTCTCATTAACAAAGAACGGTAACAGAAAAACGCAATAATGCAGAAGGAAAATGTGAACGAAACCCGATGGGTTAAGCCACGTTAAGCAGTTTATTTTTTTTATTTTTTATAAATTCAAATGTTAGTTTAGCAAAATTGTAAGCACTGAAAAAGCTTTGGTTGTTATTGTCAACTATTGTGTCGTGAATCTGAAACTAACAGTGTGTCTAACAAAAAGAGTATCTCTATCCAACAACGCCTATCCTAGAGGTTCTTTGATATACAGTAGAAATCGGTTATAACAATACTTGATAGCGATGAACTGATTATAACGATGAAATTCTAAGGTTCCTTCGACATCGATATAAATGATTTTTACTGAACTTGTACAAAATACACAAAAATGACTTGAAAACAGTTTCAGATTGATGCAGTGCCAACATAGAAAAGGCCGAGCAACAATGCCAAAACTCCGTCGATTTTGCTATCGAATTAATTGAAGTATTACTAAGACCTTATTCTTACTGTCAAAATTCATTTCTCACTTCATGTCAAATTCCCTGCTTTCATCGAATCAAGTTTTTGAATATATTTAGTAATTAGTACTCCCATAAATTGAAAGTTATGCTCCCACCAAACTGAAATCGCGTCGTTTCGAGGAACTTTTACCGAAACCTTGTAAGTCGTTCCCACCGAGTTAAAGTGAGTTCAAAAGTCATAAGCTGTCAATTTTGAAGTGGCTGGCAAACCAGCTGTTTGTTGACGCAAAAATAAAGTGTTGGAAAGAGGAATTGCTAAAAATAAGTTCTGAACAAATTAAGGAAATATTTGCAGCATTTATAAATATTTCCCTTAAAAATATTACTTCTTTTTTTGATTCAGATTCTTTTCTTCTTTTATTATTTTTTTGAATTGTCACAATTGTTTTGGCGTTTAATACTTCGATATCCACAATTTACAATAAAATAAACCAAAGCTCACGTTGTATTCTTGTTCGGTTTGATAACCTCCAACGGACGGATGAACTCAGGGGGTTTCAAATAGGATTCGCTGAAAACCCGAAGTTTCGACACCTGAAAAATATATGGCAAAACCTCGGAGGTTTGGAAAAAATGTTCGTTTGGTGGAAACATGGCATAAGACAAAGCAAATAAAAGCTACACAAAAATACGAGAATTATTACTTGACAATTGTGACAGGTACATCTTCACATTTTAAGGGCGTCTGTCAATTCCGCGAAATAAATATAATCGGATAACTTTCTGACACTATAACAGTGAACAACGATATTTTCAGTTGTCACAATTTAACCTTTTCCGGAAGCAAGATAAGAAGTTATTATGTTGGCTTATTTATTGACGTTTGCTAGAATGTTTGGCAGCAAAAAAAAAAACAGAAATTTAAATTGTTTAAAAGCGTAAAATTAAAGTGATTTCTGGAGTTTGTTGAACTTCTCTTTTGAACAGTTAGATAAATATCAGAAGCTTAGCCAAAGCTAAATTATTAGCGCAATTGGTGCCTGCCTAAACAGTCGAAAGAAATTAAGCCAGTAGTGGTAGTATTGCATGGGGATACTTCTTCCCTCAGACAATGGATTAATTTCCTTTTTTCCTTTACCAAAAAAATTGCCTAATTGTTGGAACTATATTATATTTGAGATATCACGGCTTTTGTAAACTAGATAGACGTATTTTAAGTGCATAATTTTTCACCAGGAGGTTCCTTTTTACGGACGCCCATTATATCGGAAATAAGTCCGAAGTTAGTGTTGCTTTTTCTCAAAAATGGAGAAAATTGTTTAACTTTTATTTATTAAATTGCTTAAACATTGATAAACAAGGAAGTACCTACTATGTCCAGGATATTATCTGAGAGCGTGCGGCAATTCAAGTAAATAGGCGTTTTTCTGTTTTAGTTTAGAGCTCAAGCATTATTAGCGCGCTCTGAAGCGAGCGTGCTCAGATTGTTCTGAGGCATTTAAGAAACACACTTGAGCACATAGCTGTCATTTGTTGTAAATATATGTATAAATTGAAAATTTATTAATTTATTGTTATTTATTAATTTGGTTAATATTCAGTTCCATTTCAACTATTTTGTTTATCCTGTTTTTTTTTTTCAGTCAAATGTGACAAATGCTCAGGGAATTTATTCTGAGCTCATAGAGCGCGCTCTGATGGTGCTCTGAACGAAAAAAGAAACACAAATTCTGAGCTCTGATGACTCTGTGGTCACAAGGAAAAACCGCTAAAGTCTGTTTTACTCATTTTTCAGGGGAGCAGTTTAAAGTTTTTGACAAACACGTGAAATTCCAAGTGACTTATATGTTAGTTTTTTTTGAAATTGTTGCCACTTTTTTAAAGATATAAAGCTGAAAAAAATTACCAAAATAGATTAGAGTAGGTACGCTGAATCAAAATCTCAATTTCGTCTAAAGTCGGTTATGGTGTATCTGAGCTAAAAAAAGAAACACGGACTTTTTGTATAACAGTTCAGGTTGTGCTCTGAACTAAAAAAGAAAAACGCCTAATGAAAACGAAATTAGTGCAAAACATTCCTTTATTTTTGTGTTATCAAAATGTCCCCGCTAAAAGTAATTATCCCACAACTTACGAACACTAAACCAAGCAATTTATTTAACAAGTGATTTTTATAACACCTGCGCATAACTTTTGGTCTGAATGTAGTTGTCTATCTTATTCTTAGCCGATAAGTATGCAACTTTTTGTAGCAGAATCGATTTATATGTTGGCTTAGGCATCAGTTAATGTGTCAGAAAAATATGTCAAAATTAACCACCACTAAATGGATTCCTGGTTTTTTTTTGAGGAATTAACTGAGAATTTGATCGGAAAAAGTTTTTAATTGTTTTTTTTTTTTGAAAATTTAAAGATCATTCGCTATTTTTTTTTCTTGATAAACTGACTTTTTAATTCATTACCAACATTTTAAGACTAAAATTGAGTTCAACCATTAGGTTAACGCGGTCAAAAGACCAAAGGAGAATTTTTACGGTTTCGTTTTACGTTTGGCCATTATATACGGGCTGGCGTTTCCGATCGGCGAATAATAAATTTTTCTATCCCAAAATATTGTTTATAAATATTCGTCTTCATGGCCTTTAGCTACAGAATTTTCTACAGAATTTCAATCCAGTGAAAACAGTTGTTTGGAATAGTAATACCAGACACAAACTTTTGGCTAATTTTCCTTTTGCTGTTTTAAAAAAAACGTGTATTAACTCTGGCAAACAAGTCCCTTAGCGATAACAGTTATAATATATTTTTTTAAAAGGTATCACATGACACAATTGGTCACATTTACAAATAAATTATAAGCTGTGCTTTCCATTATCGCATATTCGGAAACAAATTTGAAAAAAAAAGTTTTTATTATGTCAAATGGCCTCCTAAATACGACAATGGAATTTGTTTTGCGAGGTAACGATTAACAAAGTTATTAACAAATAACGATCCTGAAGTGGTTTGGACCACTAAGCGGGGGTTCGATTCCGTTAAAAGCCGGCATAACATTTAAGTTTCATTCTATTCGTCCCAAAAATGGAAAACTCACATAAGATGAATGTGAGGAGCTAGGCCCATGGTCCCTGTGGACCTGATGCGCCAATTATCTTAAAAGAATAAAACATTTTCTGGTCCCCTTAATTGACTTTATTGGACAAAAGGCGAAGCATTGAATCTATTTCGTCTTAAAAATCTGAATTCTAACCCCATATACCTGGTTTCATAGTAAATTCATATACTCTTTCTTGTTAGACACACTGCAATGGAATGAATATTAATAAACAATGAATACTGATGACCGGCGCGTTGCGTTCATTCATCAAAAAGCCTTTTTAACAAAAGAAAATGCGTGTGTTTTATTGTTTTTTTATTATTTTTTAACTCTAATTCCCGAGTTATTTTCTTTACAACGAACCTGTGGCGCTTCGATTAGGTTTCTCATTTTCAACTTACCGATAGTAATCAGCATGCCACACCGGACGTGACACTCTTTTCGATGAACTACTACTTGTCATCGTTGTTGTTGTTGTGGTCGTTAGGGTTGTAGCTGTCGGCGAGGGTGCCATTGTTGTTGTCGACGAATCACTGGTTGACATTTTTTTACAACTGTCACAGCTGTAACTTTTTTTCATACGAAATCTTTTCTCAGGCAAGGGATTGTTAGTGCACAATCGATTCGAGTCCTCAGAGGAACTCATTATGAGGGAATAGGTGCGCGATTGGGGAAAATGACCACCCAGACAGCTTTCGGGGGGTAATACATTTATTTTTATTTTCATTTTGAACATTACAATTATGCGACAGAGAAGAAAAGAAAAATTTGCATTAAATAAATTGGATTTAAATAAAACAATCAGTACGAAGTAAAAATTACAAATAAGAAAGTTGAACCGAAAAAGACACCAATCACCTTCAGGAAAAGTTTATTCCGCAGCAGTAACCAACATTGTTTGCAATGTATTTCAAGTGCGTACATGTACGAAGTGCACGAATATGTATACGCTTTGGGAAAGTTTATTCTTCTTTGGTGTAGGTGGTGGTGGCGGCAAAAATAGTTGCTAATGCTGCATGTGATGCATTGTGAAAACCCACATAAAGTTTCTCACCAAAGACATTCCCTGCTGTGACACTTTGATGGGTGGATAAATACATGTCCTTGCAGAGAGTCGTGCATTGAAATATCGACAGGAGATCGGATTGCAATTAAGCGGGGGCGTAGCAGGAGTTTGCAAAAAAGGCTACAGCATTGCTGCGCATATGCATTCCGTCGTTTGTAATAAAGACCACTGTTCGAATTTCATCAGCCCTACAGAGAAGCTGAACAAATTATTCAGCATATCGCATGTACCTACTGTAGGAACCTTACATACACACAAGAACCATTCAATCTTCGGTTTATATAGATAAAAGGTGGCGCAAAATGAATTACCCTATCGGAAGATGTAATCATTTTTGCAAATGGCGTCGTACGTCAATCGTATTTGACATTTGTGAACTAGACAGCTGCAGTATAAAACAGACAAGCAATGGAGCGTTATACTCCGCAGGAGCGTGGATTAATTGTGGCGATTTTTTTTTACCAATAATCGGTCGGTGGTGTTAGCGCAGCGTGAATTTCGAATCATCATGAGTGACGAGGCGCATTTCCACTTAAGCGGTTACGTCAATAAGCAAATTCTTCGTTTCTGGGGCACTGAAAATCCGCGTGTGATGCACGAAGAATTACATCCACTCAAAGCCACTGTGAAGTGGCGCGTTCATGCGGGAGGAGTGATTGGGCCGTACGGTCACTCTTACTGGCGAACCCTACAGGGCCATGATAAATGACTTCTTACTGCAGGAATTGCATGAGCGGGGATTGGTGAACATTTGGCCACAATGGATTTTGTTAAGGAAGCGTTCCGTGGTCGCGTAATTTCTGTTTAAATAAAGATTTCCATCACCCAAAATCATTTTTTTTATTTAGTAAAAAAGTATTTCAAAAACAAACTTGGATGATTAATTTTGCGGCACCCTGTACTTCCAAACAAATTACGAACAGCGCGGCGTTACAAGACAAGCTTGAGGTAGTTGGTAGTTTAGCTTGGGCTGTTGCTGTGATAAGAGGCGATAAGGTGTCGAATGGCTGAATTATTGGCCAAATGGAGGCGACGATTTTGTAATAGTTTATGTTGGAGCTGGACCATAAATGACAAAGGGGAAAACGGCCAGAAATTGATTTAACGCCTTAAATAACGAATCAATTTAAGTGCCTCGATTACTCGCTCGTGTACTTTCTCAGCTCTTGTACAACATGGATGTTTAGTAAGCGGACTTCTTAAATCATGAGCGAAAATCGTTAAGGAAAATAGAAGTTACGATGTTAAAAATCAAATTGTATTCCTGTATATTTTGTTTATGGGTGTTTTGTGGATCTTGTGCGATTATTTCTGAAGCTTATACAACATTTTCAGTAAGATGTAGTGAATAGTTTTAATTATTTTCACTCAGAAGGGCTTCTTGGCTGTTTCCTCAAATCTACGGAAAGAAGGTAAAAACGGTATTCGTTTGCAGACTTTTAGTCTGACAATTAGCGTGCCTTGAGAAAATCATTATTTGGTAGCACTTTAGTAAATGAAAAGTATTTCTTCTTCAAAGACCAAGGCATCGCGGTCTGAAAAAGTGTAATCAGTGTGCCCAACATCACAGTGGATGGAAGGCTGCAGGTAAAGTACGAGTTTCTTCTTCTTCGCTAGTAGCCTTAGCTATCAGTATGTATATACCTTTCAAAAATCATTGCAAACGCTATTTCTCGACACTCGTGGGAGTTGAAATTGTAAAAAGTTGTACAAATTTGACCGATTTTGCTAAATTTAATAGTTTGTACGTATTTGTTAGGGGAGTGTTTGAAGAGTTGTTTTTGATAAATTCCGATAGGCGCTGCTGATGTTTCTACCGGGTTTATATTTTAGTATGGCTATCTGTATGATTGTGTTAATCTTGAGAAGCAGTGGAGGGATTTGGCCGCAGTTTTCACTGTGGATTTGAATTTCAAACAAAACTGCCACTTTTGGGAAATGAGAATTCGAAGTCTAAGTGGTATAGCAAGGGTTTTAAAGCCCGCTACTGAAATCATATTTAGTGCCCAGATTTTGCGAGCTCACAATGGCGAAATTTTCCATTAAAAATTACCCGTTGTGACCTACAAAGTATTTAGTTCAAACTATTATTAGTAAGAGCCATTGGGTTTACAACATTTTACAATCATTTTAACTACAAAACATCCTTCTGTGCTGTCCAAAAGCTGAGAGCTGAGCAACGCTCAACACAAACCATCAATTCATGTCCAAAATACTCTCATCAGTCGAAACCGCAGTCTTGAAGCCATAGTGTATACGTTATTAGAATTTAAAAAAAAGTATGGGGTCTTGGGGTAAAGTAAACGATTTTTGCCGTTGGTAGTTGATGTTTAGTAGAAGTTTTGTTAACTATTTAAGGATGAGTATACCTGCATAGGGACAAGTTTGATATTTCGCAGTCTTTGATTTTTGAATCCGTCTGGCAGTGATTTGCTCACAAACTAAACGTTTTGTCCTGATATAGCAGAAAGGTTTGCTAAAGCCAAAATTAAGTGCTTATGCTTACACCAAAAGCATTCAATCACTTCATCTGGCAAGACATTAGCCACTTTTAACTTTAACTTTATATGTATTCACCTTAGAGCACTTTTTTAGCAGCTTCCAGAGGCTTATTTGAGAAGCCTTAAGCCCATCGTCCACCAAGAGCCTCAACTTCGAGTTCAACACATTCAACTCTCATGTGTGATGCCATAAATTCTATTCAACTAACACATTTGATTCGTTTGGTGATCGTTGAACAACGCGTTGCTCTACTAGTGTACCGGTAGTGCATAAGAATTGACCATCTTATGATGATTTTTGCTATACTCACGATATATTGATTAACTATGTATACGGAAATTATGATGCTCAACAAAAAGAAGCAATTTGTTTGTTCAAATTAAGAGTTTAACATATTTTCGGAAAAAATTTTGGTTGCGAAGTGAGCGACCGGCATAAGACGTCTTGAAAGAACCTATGTGCAGAAAGCGGACCGTATTCTATTATTTAATAGCAGATGTCTGATTTCTGTTTTGAAACAAAACAAATTTAATATGCAGATGCTATTAGCTGTCATATTTAAAATCATTATTGGCATCAGAACGAAGGAAGGGCAGTTCTTCCATAGTTTATTTTTGTTCTTTTGCTTTGTCCTATACCCGCCAGTATTAACCAATCAGATAAGTACTCTTTTGTGGCTCAGTAAATTTCAACATGTTTTTACACTTCGCAGTAGCGTATTGGGGAAACGCCGGTGGTTACGAACCAATTGTGTGCTCATTCAATACAGGCTGCCTTTGAATGCAATATCGGATGTACTCGCTAAGGCTGACCTAGAGCAGTGAATATTGGACTTGAATAACTTGTTAAACTTTCCGTTGCCCTATACCCCAGCAGGAGTTGCGTTTGTAAACTATTCGATGCTTTCCGAACGTATCGCAGAATTTGAGGCTCCGTTCAGTTGTTGACTAAACTTTCCTTTTGTCATGCCAAATCATGGACGATTAGAAATGCAATCAAGACTCGTACAGTCCCAAAACAGAGATGTATGAGACTTCTGACCGAATTTAAATAGCTTCATCACTCTAGTCCCCTAATCTATACTGAAATGCAGTTCCGACATACGGACGGTCTTTCAAATTCCCGATAGTTTCAGACCAAGTCAAATAAAATATTTGCATAAATTTACTCCGCACGAACTCCTCGACCACGATATCTGGATCCTTGGGCTATGGCCAGAAGCTGTCCACAGGAGCGCACTGACTGCAAACAAAAAAACACATTCAGCCATTCTTATATTGCTAACTAAACAAAGAACTCCACCGCAGTGCAAAGCCCGAGAGGTCCACACCCCCAGCAGTAATAAATGAATGCGTCCCACGATAATTGCCACATTTGTTTGCTGTGAACTTATCCCTAGGCACTAACACATATCGTGTGAGCATAACCAACTACGTCGCACCTTCCATCTGACCAAATAATTCAGGCGCTCTTTGCTACCGATGAAAGACCAACACGTGTCATCATCGGAAAGGATATCATTCGAATCGCTCACCTATACAACAATCCAAGTTCAAGTTGCAGACACCATTTCCACAGACACCAGCTAATTTAATTAAATAAATTTGCCCTTGGGTGGTGAGGAAACAACATTTGAACGATTTGAAAAAAGGATATTTGCGGTTCACAACGTACCGAACGTGCAAACCCTTCGATTTATTATTCTGCTGGTTTCCCTTCCCAGGAACTTGGTGTTTTTACTAAGCACTATCATACATTTGCAACTACGATAATATCACGCAGGAAAAACACAGGACGACAAAGGATGAAGACAAATATCATTTGATAAAGACAAAATATATTTTACTATAGAAGAGGTGGTGAGCGGGGAAAAAAAACAAAAATTAAGATAAATAAGAGGAAACTAGTCTACAGTGAATGTAATTGAGTGAGTGAGAGTGTCCTTACGGGCATTTCCCTTGAGTGTACTTACGCAATTTTCTCCGACGGAGACCTCCACGGCACATCGTCGTCGATTTCATCTTCACTTTCGTCACCTTCATCGCCGTCGTCGTTGCCCGATATGCTGAACGAGGATGAGGTAAACATGTCGGGCACTGGAAGGATGGATGGGCGGCGGCTACCTGTTGACGGGAATAATGAAAAGCAGCTTAAGTAAATTGGATCAATTAAATAAATAGATGGCATTGTTTGTGGCACAGCCATAGCAAGTGAAATGCTTCACATAAACATGGAGTTTCCTACTTCCAAGCTCGAAGTGTACGAAGGCGGGTAGCCAATAAGGACATTGGTTTAGAAATGCTATTGGAATCCCAATTATGATTGTTTGCAATCGCTAGTCGATGCAGTGCCTTGTGAGCCGATTGTTATGCGTGCCTAATTAAATATTTAAGAAATTCCACAGAAATTGAAGACATGTGGTCGAAAGTACAGCTGACCGTCGAGTTAATTTGTTGGGAGATTGCCCTTCACAAACTTTTGGCGCAGGTAGATCCAGGTTATTTAAGATTTAGAGAATCATACTGGGAACTGGAATGGTATCTGATCTCTGGAGTGGTAGTTTGGATGAAATTCCTTCGAATCTGCAGTTTTTCTTCCAGATTAACACTTTCGCAAATCGACTTGATTTGTCCGACGAAATTCGGATAGAACTACTTTCTTCCTCCTACGCTACAACTGCGAGAATGTTATCATCATTTTAGTATTCAATGACCCGTCTTTTGGTCACTGGATGTGGGATGATCTAGTAGTGGAACCTCCACAGTTTTAGACCTTTAGAGATGTCGGTCTGACCTACCAAGTGGAAGAGTAAGGTCGTGAATTTTATTAAACGTCCTGGAATACGAGTTAAGGACATGTTTTTTAAGTGACCAAACAGCCCAATCATGGACCGCTCTTTTGGGAGAAATAGCTACTCGAAAGGATCTCATTTCGGGAGCTCGTATTGTGATCTTATTCTATCGGTAAATAGACAATTATCGTCACCAGATATACGATTTAAAACAAACATTGAGTTAAGGACCGATCACTTTGCTGTTTCAGAGATGGAAACTAAACTGTCAGCAGTCAAAGAGTTGTATGCAATGTCCTTACAACCAAGTAGAAAGTACCTAGGAGGGGGCTACGTTGCTTTCGTTTTCTGTAGGAAGTACGCTATTTTTTTACGGAAACGAAGGGCCAGTCAGTACCTATGGCAAATTAATCACTGAGAGGAGGATTTTAGTCGGTAAGTTTTCCCGAATTCACTTCAACTAATTATTAATCGCCTCTCCGACTACTGTAGCGCTTGGAGTCTGTAAATCTTGACAAATAGAAGATTATGATTTTTAAGAAGGGTGGTGGAAGACTTGGTAGTAATGAAAAGTGGTTCTACAACGGATAGAGAATAGAAGCTGTAAGTGAATAAAAATATTTTGGATCTCACAGAAAATCTACAGAAAGCTAAAACTGCAATCAATATGTCCTGGAGGAGATGTTTTACAAACAAAAACATAGCGCACAGCAGTAAATTTCGAGTTTTGGAAGCAGTGTCTGAATCGATACTGATGTATGCAGCGCAGGTGTGGGGTGGAAAACAATATGATGTAGTGGAAAAGCTTCTCAGATACTTCGTCAAAAGAACGTCTCACCTTCCTGCCGAACACGCCAAATTATGCAATTATGCTGAACACGGGGTTGTCGCCACTGTTTATTAAAACTCTAAAGTTGCAGGTGGATTATATTATTAAAGTGATGAACATGGTAAATGAGAGACTCCCTAAGATAATTGCACTGAAGGCTATAAGCAGCAAAAATGGCTGGTACGGAGAATGGTTGGAACTAGCTCACTCATGCGGAATAATGTTAAACTGTGGTGGAGATGTGGAGCAACATATGTCTTGGAGAAAAATCTTATACCAGCTGATTTCCAGCGTGGATATGCAATGCAGAGAAGCTTTTACTCAGGAGGCAATAAGCTCGGTGCATAGAGCAACATACAGTGCACTAAACCATAACTTAGTTGAGGCAAATTACTTTCGAGACGAATGCAGCAGAAATCAAATATCTATGATACTAAGAGCCCGAATGGAACTGCTTCACTTAAACTACATACCGCATAGAGCAGACCTGCCAATTTTGTGTACATAATCTGTAACATAGGTGAGAGAGAAGATGTAATCCATTTTATAGGAAGATGTCCAACATCGCGGGAAACAAGAAGGCATTATTTTGGATGTCATATTATGGCTGAGGATCAACTTAAAAACACTTTGAACGAGGTGAACGTGGATCAACTTTAACCTTAACTATTGTAAGGTAGCACTAGGATATAGAGAGAGAATTCTTAGAGAACATTTTTAAAAATATAAATAATACGTAGATATATACCTATTTTAAATTGTTAATCTACTAAGGCTAGTTAGTCAATCGGCAGACGGCAATGCCTTAGATTTTGAATTAAATAAATTGTTATTGTTTGAAATAAAATAAAATAAAAAAATAGTCGGTAAGTTTTTGATTGCTAATAAAAGGTCACAAACTAGAGCTGATTTTAAGGTAAAGGGTTTTTCAACAGGGACGCTACAAAAGTAGAGCGACAGGGACAGCAAACGACGCCGAATTTCTTGCCGCTCTTTTGACATTTCTCTTCAGTAAGGTTTGCCATTTCATGATGGAAAGATATACGAGCCAACAACGAGTCGAAATTATTAAAATTTACTACCGGAATTCGGAGCCAGTGGCCTCAACGTTAAGAGCGCTACGTCCAATTTATGGTCGTCATAATCGTCCTAGCAGATCAACAATTGAGCGTCTAGTGAAAAAATTTGAATCCACAGGCACAGTACAAAATGTTTCCGTGCCAGTGAGACAAAGAAGTGCCCGTAGTTTCGAGAATATTGCTGCCGCTGAGGCTTCAGTTGAAGAAAGCCCAAATGTGTCTCTCACACGTCGTTCTCAAGCGTGACGTCGTTGTGGCGAATTTTGCGAAAAGATCTTGGCCTACATCCTTACAAGATTAAATTGACGCAAGAACTGAAGCCGCTTGACCACCAGAAGCGTCGTATGTTCGTGAATTGGGCTGAGCAACAACTTGAAAATGATTCGGATTTTCATCGAAAAATCATCTTCAGCGATGAGGCTCATTTCTGAGGCTCTAAAAGGCTTCGTCAATAACCAAAATACGCGGTATTGGTCAGGCAGCAATTCACACGTACTCCATGAGTCATCATTGCATCCGGAAAAAATTACGGTTTGGTGTGGTTTATGGGCCGGCGGCGTCATTGGGCCGTACTTCTTCCGTGATGATCAAGACCGGCACGTTACTGTGAATGGGAATCGCTACCGTTCAATGATAACCGAATATTTTTGGCCCCAATTGGATGATATGGACTTGGAGGACATGTGGTTCCAACAGGACGGCGCCACAAGCCACACAGCGAATGTCACAATCAATTTATTGGAAACCAAGTTTGGAGAACGTGTTATCTCACGAAATGGTCCAGTCGCTTGGCCGCCTCGGTCGTGCGATTTGACGCCGTTAGACTATTTCCTGTGGGGCTACGTCAAGTCTATGGTCTATGCCAACAAGCCAGCGACGATTGATGAACTTCGTACGAATATCGAACGTGAAATTGCAGCAGTATCGGCCGATTTATGCTTGAAAAACGTCGAAAATTGGGTTCTGCGTCTGGACCCGTAGAGGCCATGCAAAAGAAATCGAGTTCCATACATAATGGCATCGAACGTACTTTCACAGGAAAAACATTGAAAAACCCTTTATATGTAAGGGCACACCGTGCGCAGGTGAATGGAACACTTTTATATCGCGCGTAAGTTTAGACTTAGAAACTTAGGAAACTTTCTTTAAATAGCTTTTGCTGCCTTCATTTTGCCTTAGTATTCTCATTTAGGCCAATTTGAATTCGACTTCAGAGAACTGAGCCTAGAACCAGATTTTTTCGAATTCCTCCCGTGGCTTTGTACTCCTTGGATGGATCGTCTGCATCCCAGTAAAGAGTTATCTTAAATAGCTGCATATTACTTTTAGTATTCTTGGAATAGGTATATAATTATTTTAATTCTAGCACTGCAAAGCTGCAACTTTATGTTTTGACGCCTGGGCAAAGTTTTTTTTTTCTCCTTTCTAGCCATCTGTGATGAATGTGTGATTACCTCCACCGTAATGTCACACGCTGTTCTTATCGGCCTGTGTTCTGCTTCACTATTAAACTGAGGTCTCCAGGTTTCCTCATTGAGGCCTCCAGGTTTCCTTCCGTATATGGCTTTATTTTTTAGCATTTTACCAGTTTGTCATGTTTAAACAGCGCCCCATGGTGGTTGCTCAGGTTATTTGTGTACTAGTGTACTAGCCGTTTATTTTTGCACTGCAGTGCGGTAAAGCCTCCTTCACGTTGATGCCAGTGAAGATTTCTTGCCTTGCTTTGATATCGTCTCTAAGCGCGAATTTTGGAATCCCTTCAGTTGCTGGAGCCTTCTTGCTCTTTATTGTAGCAGCAGTTGCTAGGACGTCCGGAATTTCAACTGTTGGCATTTTATGTGATTTTTTAGCTATTTTTTTTGTTATAAAGGAAACCAACTTTTCATCGGGAAGGACTTCGTGACAAATTTCGTACAAAATGCGGAGGCTGCATCGATATAGTTGGCGTTTATTTTTTTTACTAGTTCGAACGTACTTTCCCAATTTCCCATGACTCTATTATTTAGCAAGTCAGCGCGAGTCCTTTCATTTCGGTCGAAGCAATTTTCAACCAATTTCTACATTTTGAAAACACAAGCTGACCAGCCCTATGCAAATTTTAAGCTGTAGGGATACTGTCCCTCAAGCAAGCATCTGCTACATTGTACTACGACCCACCACTACAAACGAAAATTTCCAAAAGTTAATTTTTAAACATACCCAGACCCAGACCCCGACCCAGCTATGCATAAAGTTTGACTTGAAAGGGCGACGTAACTGCCACAACAATCGAAACCCAACGAACGTCATGTCGAATCGAACTCGTTTAAACTTTTTGACAAAACATTGTGTGCATCGCAAGCCAATGCAATAAAATTTAATAATTGAATACTCTCTGGCTTTTAGTTCACTTGACACCGCATACAAGTACACTGTTTGGACACTTTCCCAGAAATGCACCCGATGAAGGAAATTAATCGATAGATGCAATAAAAAGTTAGCGACCCAATGAAAAATATCTGAGAAAAGTACTTGCAATCGAGGTACACAGAACGACGGCGACAGCATAGAGTTGTGCTCCTGAAATGCGGTAAAACGATCTAATCCAACCAGTCCTTCTCGTTAAGAAACTGAACACAATGCTCACTGCTTGCGATGTCATCTTATTACGGATGGTTAAGGGTGTGTAAGCCGTGATGAAATTTATGATGACAAGAAACTAGGTATAGTCCTTCGCAGAAGGATCCTCCAGCGTTCCAGTGCTGTCCTGGTGTATGCAATTACATCATGTTGTGCAACAGATTGCAGCCAATTAAGAAGATTCAAACAAGATGGCTTCCAACAAACATAATAATTATGCTTAAAATGTTGAACGCAGTGTTCAACAATGGCGAACTTCAGACGAGTAGATACAAAGTCTAAGAAGTTGTGCGACTCACATGAAATCCTCGCGGATAATGGAATATATCCTGACGGCTTGAGCAGAAAATGTTGTTATTCTTGTATCAGGAAAAGACGCACAAGAACCGAACACTAAACTGAAGAAATAAAACGGCATCACTCATTCTATACCACGCATGGTTATAATGAATACCAAGCGCAGTAGACGTAGAAATATTCGTGTGAAAGACCTTACTCCCAGTTTGGAATAATTGGGTTTGGCATACACAAGCTGATTAAATGAGCAATCAGCAACGATGCACGGTGTCGTATTTGGTGCCTTTTCCAGATTTATGTCGTGACAGGGTCTTCTGCTCGATATTAACATCTCATATTTAAATTTGTTTTGTTTTGAAAATTAAATAAACCTTTCAGACCAGTTTACCATGAACTGAGCCTTGAGTAACTGAAAAAGACAGTCCCACAGCACATATGCCATAGCGATACTTATCACTGATACGACCAACCGGTGCAAATTCAAGCACTGAGCGTTTGAAAATGCCACTGCTCTGAGTTATACGAGCAGCTTGTAGGCGATTCTCTGTTTTTGCTATTGGAAAGCAGTCCTTCCATCTAAAAAAATAAATTACCAATGCAGGGTCCCTACTCTGTATCTCGTTCCGAAAGTAAAACTTTTCCAAAACGAACCTTTTCTACTCTGTATTTCGAAAGGGGAAATGGAATGTACTTATGTCGCAGTTAGAATTCGGAAGGGGAAAGCTATAGAAAGCTATAGAGATATAGATATAGTTTTGTAAGAACTATTAACTATTAAAATGTTTGCTCAAACGATTTTAAAATACTGAAAAGCGTACCGAAAGTCGGTCTCTTCGTAATAGAGGGCAGACCCTTACATTAATAAAGCTGTTACTCTATTCCGATTGTAAGATGTTTGACCCACATACGTTTTTTTTCGCGCGATTAACTTTCAATATAAACAATAAGCATCTACCGTTTATTTGTACTCATGAGACTGAATTGCATTTGCGTGCATACCCTTAGCCGCAATCACTTTTCTGTCACCGAAATTACTGTGATAGCTCGCTTCCTATTGTCGCTACCTATAAATATAACATTAACATTCAAAACTTTTACAACGATTAAAATCCAATTTCGTTCAGTGAAAAAAAAATGGGTATAATTTATGTAATTGCAGTTTGCTTCAGACACAAATCTATGTACACAATTATCGAAGGGAACACCATTTCTTTTTTGTCATAACGGCATGCGTAATTATCCCCTGGAATAACAAACGTAATTCACTCGCACAACATTCGAGCATCACCAACAAATAATTAACGTTGTGTCGTATTAGGCCTTTTTTATTATGCTCACATGATCTATATAGATCATTGATTTCCATGGTTTACAACAAAAGTTGGATCTCGTTCTATTGTTGTAAACCGTGGAAAACAGATCATGTGAGCATAATAAAAAAGGCCTATTATAGTAATCACCGTGAAAGCGGAAGGGCTTTGTGCAATCAGTGGAAAATTTGTCAGCAACGATATGATTTCTCGCGTCTTTGGCCACAGGGAGTAGACGTTAGACGAGAATGTCCTTCGGAACTTTACTTTTACGTTAGGTTGTCACAATAATTTTATGAAAAATTACATAAGCTACTGCAGAGATGATAAAATCATTTGTGTTGATATGCTTAGAATAAATGGAAAGCAGAGATGGCATCAGGCATCACAGCATTTCCAAAATTTGTTCATAGTTGGAAAATGAAAAAAACCTCCCCGCTAAATTTATGGCATTAAATTTGCACACCATATGTGTTGTGCATGTGATGTGATCTGTGTTCGAGGCTGAGGAATACATCGCCGTCTTCGGAGTCTTTCCAAAGAAACTCTGACGTTAGATAAGAGGAAAGTCAGTTATAAACTCAGTGGTTAGTAGGTTGAACTACTGAGCGATGGGACTCGAGTTCAGCTACCGGAAAAAAAAATCAAACCACACTTTTCTATTATTGCACCGCTTGTGAACTTTTCGACAGTATAACTGTCCTAGAAAAGCTTTTCATTTCAGCCCCTTTAATTTGTGTCAAAGAACTCACGCACTCAAAAAGCTGTGCAAAATTAAATCTTTGTGTATTCCCAACCATCAGTTAAACCGTATTTCAAAAAGAGCTATACGAATTTATTTTAATTGCCACTTGATCGAACGGTGAAATAAAATTGGTTTGACGGTGACATTTCCTGTTACCCCTGAAGGCATTGTCAATTTGTCATTACGAACTGCTTATTTTCAGTTCCATTGACATTTTTCGCCTTTATGAGGTGACACATTTTTCAAAAGACCACCCTATTCGATGTTCTCACCTCAAAAACTCCATTTACATGCAGATCCAGGCAATCAGTATGAAACGGAAACAAAATCAATCGAAAACGTGTTCCCCAAATTTCCATTTCTCTGGGTGTAGCGGAGAGCCGCCCTTACAATTCACTACTTTTATAACGCTCAAGTACTTCCCATATCTGATTTTCTGATATACGGATTATGGGGATGTTTTTGTTAAGTTTGTTATGGCCGTTGCCAAATGCTCGTTAAATCTAATGAGATATTGTTTAATGTGTAGGCTTATCGAATCAATATCCATTCGGCTGTGGTCGTAAAGCAGGCACATCCACTAAGCCTCGGCCAAAACCACATATTAACTGGTTTTACTGGACCATCGATTTGGACGAGGTACAAGGTAATCCCTAATAACGTTGGATCGTGAGGCTGTTAAAAGTCTGTCACATGAAAATGTTGTCTCATCATTGACCCATTGGTGGTAGGCACTAGATGAGTCGTTAAATATAACATCAAGGCCACAGCAATGGTTGGGACTGCGGTAGTGGGGTTAGCTGTTTTGAGCCTTTTATATAAAAACATATTTCGTGCGTAATGAGACCTCGTTTGATGGATCGAAAGTCATATTTTAAGCAACGGATCAAGTGTGTACAATCAGATGTTGCTGATGATATTTTGGTTAAATTTGACTTAAAAAAAAATGATTTATTGTGCATAATTTTGTCGATGGATTCGCCTTTTAAAATTTACCAAATAGATCACTGCGGTCTTCTAGACGAATGTATCGCGAACGTGTGGCAACATGGAATTTTAAAATACAACGAGATAAGAACTGGGCCCTATTTCAAAGTTCTCACGACTTTGCATTTTGCAAAGTTTTCAGACTTTTTTGCAAAGTGAAAAGTATAAGTGTTTCACCAATTAGAAAGAGAACTTTGCATTTATAATCGTGTTTTGTAAATTTGCAAAGTGAAAAACATATGAGTGTATGTTTGTATATTTAATTGCAACCAACACGTAATATAGAGCAAGTTTTACTGTCGTAAAATTGTTTATTGGGCTTAAAAAAATTGTTTTCTAATACTCTATGAATTTTGATTCAAACTGAAATTTTAGCAATATTTAACATAATATCCTAAGCGTCCAAGTTCACAACAATTAAAACAAGTAAGAAACACGGCATACAAGTCATATGCAAAATGTTAGACATGTGAGTTACTACGTCCATGGTATAAAAATAAATACTATGTAATAACTTAAAACTTATTCATTTCTAACTATTTAGCAGCAAGTACATAGGTACTTATGTTCACCCAGTCATGTACTTTTTTTTTTGGCATCGGCCTACTTAACGTTTCACTCCTTCATTTGAACTCTGTACTAACTGTAATTTACTATAAATAACTAAACAAAAAACCGTCAACGCAGCTACACAAGGGAATCCACCTTCGAGCAAAAAATTGGGTAGCTATTTCCCAAGTATTTTGTGGCCAGCAAATGGTGGTTGCAAGCAATTCCTCGATTATAGCGTTCGAAACTCGTTGTACTACTGCAGACTGTAGCTTAACTTATTCCGTACATACACTCCTCGCCACTTGAATAGGACACCCTGTACACTCTCTATGCAATTGCTCTTAACTCGAAAGCGGAATGACAAAATAACGGTATTTTTGCACGTTGTCTTTGTACAACTATTCTTCGCTCTCTGTGAAAAATTACAAGTTCTGGAAAAGAGCCGTTACATGTTTTTTTCCACTTTATGTTAGCATTTGTTGGAATTTAGACAATATTTTTGCGCCACATGAATAGAACATGCATTTAGTTTGATCGTTATCTTTGGCACGCGGACACATATTTTTCGTTGATTAAACTTGTTTGTTAATTTCGACTGTTTAATTTAAAAAAAACATAAAATGGGTCGAGGGAAAGTCTTAACCGAAGCGGAAAAAGGACAAATCAAAGCTTATAAGGACGCTAGCCTATCTATTGACAAAATAGCTAAACAAATCGAGAGGAGCCGACACGTCATATCCACATTTTTAAGTAATGAGACTAAATATGGAAACAACATGAAAGGTCGCACACACAGCGTTCTTAATTAATTAAAATTCTCACGAATCTTTGGCCATTTCTTATTATGGCACCTGCAAATTACGATTTTTGTCAACCACAATGAATGCGATGTCTTTTGGAGCTCTGCATTGGATTTATCAACATGATAATGTGCCCATACATACAGCCCGAGTTGTTAAAACCTATATAGAGAGCCAAAATGTGGAGCTATTAAGCTGGCCGCCCTATTCACCGGATTTGAACATCATCGAAAATGTCTGGGGATGGCTGACACGTCAAGTGTATGGATCAGGACAGCAATACTCGAGTATACCCGAACTAACCGAAGCCATTGAACTAGCTTGGAGCTCGATTTCTCTAAGCTATTTGGCAAATTTGTATGCATCCCTTCCCAACCGGATGTGTGAAGTTTTGGAGCAGAAAGGTGGCTCAGCACACTATTTTTTTTTTTAATTCAAAATAGTCCAATTTCCAAAAATTTAATAAATTTTTGTAAAGAATCGGAATTCCCTGAAACGTTTTTTTCATTAAAGTGTCCTATTCAAGTGGCGCAAAATTACAATCTCGAATTCGGTATTTTTTTTTGTTATTAATATTTTGTTAATACTCAAAGCTTTATTATTAAATCTTCTTTGTGGTCAAATTATAACTATTAAATAAACTTTAATTAAAAAAAAAAACAAGTCTCTAGCATGCTTGGTTCGGGAGCAGTCGGCGATAGAAAACAGAAATAAGGGGTGGCGAAGAGTGTATAGCAGCGACTCCATGATATTGCCCTCCATTTTCAATCCAAAGTAGTGTGCATAGAATCTGTTGCAAGGGACTTAAGCAATTATTCCGTTCGCTGTCAAACCTTAGCCTATGTCCAATTGTTGACAAAACACGTTCAATACTCGTCTTCGTTAAACGAAAGCTTTCCAGGGTTGAGAAATTATCTCCAATTTCAAAATTTGTCCTTAATTTTACAACCCTTTGTACATTATTTGTATCCTCTTCGTCTTCAAAGAGTGCTTCGAAACGGTTCATTGTATATTTTTTAAATTATATCACCAACTGTTCACAACAAAAGCTCAACTGCAAATGATTTTTTTTCTTTGCATATTATTGACAATTTTTTCACGATTTTAAATGTAAAGTGCAAATCTAATTTGTTTGGTGAAACGAAATGGACGAATTCTTTGCAAATTGACAAAACTTAGGAATTTGCAAAAACATGCTTTGCACTTTGAAAATTTGTGTTTGGTGAAACGAATTTTGCAAAGAGGGAACATTTTCAACTTTGCAAAGGAATAATTTCCTCTTTGCAAATTTGTTGGTTGGTGAAATAGGGGCCTGATCTTCGTAGTTTTTAAAACCTATTTGATTATCGTTTCCCAATGCGCATTGACTTTTTTTAGATGTTCGCATTTCGGTCTTCGTTCGATGCGCTAATGATTCATAGATGAACTCTTAGATGTTCACCAGCGAGAAAGAAATATCCTCCCCCGGGAACTAGAAGCGAATGGATTGCAAAATGAATGTTTCGCTAAGGTGCAATAAGAAAATATTTATGATGACCGCAAATGATGGCAAAAAATAAATTTACAGTGCGCCTAAATTTAATTATCTTGCTAACAATGAGTAGGAAATAGATTTTTAACTTCTAAAGCCTAGTATCCTGCTCGCGCTTAATTTTATCTCCCATATAAAAATGTCTACAAAAGATAAAATTTAGCAACGCAGTACCCTGTTCGCACGCTAGATTCCCAACTTCATATAGATGGGCGAAATAAATGTCAGGTACACATCGAAGATAAATTTCGACGTAAAAAACATAGGAAAAAGTTTGTGCGGTGTTTACTTTGGATTTTTTTGGAGGAAGCCGCGGAAAACATTTGTGTGATAAATAAAGAAAACACAAAAACAAAAATTCATTTTTTGCGATGAAAAAACAAAAAAAAAAATGTCGGGGCTTATGGAAATTGTAGACAAATTTCACTGAAATATTGATTTACCCGACACGAAGGAACGTGTCGTCTTCTACTTGCTACTATAGAAATTTTTTAAGCTGCTGCAGCATTGATAATACTTTTCTTGTATCCATCGTTTTGGAGATATTCTAATATTGCGATGTATTTCGAGATGTTCTTGCAGTCTGAATTTCGAAATTCTAACTATGCGTAAAACTAAAATTGCGTTTACTCACATCTGCCATATGCACATATGGTTTTTGTGCCATCTATATCATGTTTGATAATTTAGCGAGCGTTTATCTTTGGTGTGTACAAACGAAGTGGAGACTAGAAGCTCTAAAATCTAGCGCGAGTAGGATACTAGGCTTAAGTTACAAATTTTTGGAATTTTTGATTGTGGTAGTTTGGAGAAAAAGTCAGAACTTGTGGTTCAACGCTGATCTAACCCAACTAAAGGTGGAAAAATATTAGGTTCGTTTGGGTACTTTTTTGCAAAGTTAAAATTATTAAAAATTTACTGAATTTACGTACTGAGAAAATTTAAAAAAAAATGAGAGAAAAATCCATTTCCGCTCTTTTCATTTTTTCGTAATTTTCTACTCGCCGAATTTCGACTTACTGAAAAATTAAAAATTAAAACGGACAACTAAGTGACAGCTCCAAAGTTTGACAAGTAAAATTTTATTTATTTTTGTCTTCAACGATGTCGGAGGAAGAAGTTGTAATTGAATGTTCTCCTAGAACATATCAGCGCATTCAAAATGTTTAGTTTAATAGGTATTTGCTAATAAAAAATTCAATTCCAACTTATTATAATGTCAAAATGACATATCTCAAGCTTTTTGTAAGAAAACGGGTCACGTGCTTCTCTTGAAATTCAGAGAATTCCCTCTCGATTTTTGATATTTGACATTTTTCATTTACATTTACATTTACCTGTTTCTAAAAACCGCGATCTGAATTGAGTACTGTCATAATATTAAATTCAATAAGTGTCACACAAATGACATTCCATTGTCCCTGAGAAAGTTCGCGACCATTTCAGTTAAGTTTTAATTTCATATAACATAAATAGACTTCAGACAATCTGTCCAAGTTTAGAGCGCGGTTTGTCAAGACAAAGAACTCCTAATTTTTTTTGGTTAAGTTTTCCACATCCAAAAATAAGTTCGACCACATAAAAATAGTTCAACTATCTCTGCAATCTAAAAAATTCAATAGAACTCACCCCGTCTTTGATTCAAAATATCCGGACTAAGGAGATTGGGATTGCCTTGTTGTGGGACATCCAAGTGATTTCCGGTTGTTAACGTTGATCCACCGCCACCACTGCCGGCACTTCCGCCACCTCCTCCGCCACCACCACCACCACCACCACCACCACCACCACCACCACCACCTATTCCGCAGCCCAGCGACAATGGCATATTCGTGGCATTTACAGCTGTTGTAGTCGCTGTCGGTGCTAACGATACATTTGTCGATGTAACCGTTGTATCTTTGAGATTTTGTTTCGAGTCTGATATTATCACAGCAGTTGGATTATCCGATGCTGTATATACCAAAAATAGAAACAATATTTTTCAATTAGCGACAAATGACTTTTGAAATCTGAAAATATTTCTCTTTTCTTTTTGGCATTCAAAACTAAGCTACAGGGACTAGTTTACTTCGCACTAGTATAGGAATTTCTAAATAAATTTGGTTTGAAAACTATAATCAAGATGAAAAACTGAAATTACGAAATTAATTGAAAGGACCAATAATGCGATTATGGGGAATCAATCAAAAATATATAATGTATCTGGTTGTTCTAATTTTTTTTTTTTTTGTGCACGGAGTTTGACAGCGAGACAGAAAGAGGTTGGGTGTTTCCATGTGCAAGTTGTATTTTGTTGTTTGGATTTTCGGACGGCACGAGATTGTTTCTATGGCACGCAGTTAAGACAAGTAAAAATTGAATTTGGTAAGTGTGAGCTTAGAATATTTGTAAAAGTAAAGCGACATGCAACAAGGGGTTTACGAAAAATTTACAAAAAACTATTCAAAAATATTGAAAAAATAAAAAAATTGTTTAACATTTTCACATAATAATTCTGAAAAGATGAATGACACACTGAACAGAAAATCTCAGAACAAAATTTGACGTCCAAAAAGTAGATTGACTTGCAAGCGCTCAATCATTGCATTCACGACAGAAACGGTTACTGAATAATATGATGGTGTCTGTCAGCTGTCAGATTAACTGTCAGTTATTCGAGTGTTGCCAATTTAAAAGAAAAAAGCGTGGAAACAAAGACATGAACCTACCTATAACTGCTACCTAAGTCTTTTTGAAGGTATGCATTTTTATAACAGGGTTCCCGTTTAAGAAGGCGGAGTCTTTAGAGGGGTACGATTAAAACAGGATGTATTCATCTACCATAAACACTTATAACCAGTGGCCATGTGAAAACCGAAGAACGTTTCAGCCAAGAAATGAAAAAAAAAGAAAAAAAAAGAAGAGAAATGGCAGCAGTGTATCGAAAAAAGTCAAAGAGGTAGAGCCAGAATAAACGAGGAAAAACATGTTCTGCGCTTCAACCAGAAAGAAGATTCTAGCGAAACAGCATCTGAAGGTTGAGCAAGAAAGGGTGCTCACTTTAAGACCAGAATGGAGCAAATAAAACTTAGTCACCGAAGCACATCAGGGAATAGTCAAAAAGGAGCCTTCGTCAAACCGATGAAGAACCAATTCCGACTATACTGAGAAACAACTAGACCGCAGGCTCTGATGGCTGGTCGGGCGTTTGTAGGTCTGGAATAGTTCTGAAACACACTATAAGTTCTCGACCAGACAGATCTGGAACAAACCAAATTTTCACACTGAGAACATTTTGGACAGACCAAGCGCTTTTATTTTGTGTTTTTAGGCCTCGATCTGGAGCAGATTGAAGTGTATTGCCACTATCTCCAACAGATTTAATTCAGGTAGGAATTAAATTCAACAGGCAAACAAAAAACTGACCAACGATCTAGGAAATATCACCTCTGGTAGAAATTAGTGAAGAACTTCATCTGGGTCAGAGAAAACATCAACTAAACGAATGACCCCCAACCGGACACTTTTGGGATGCGGTCCAAAACAAAACCTCGCCTATATTGGCAACAATCCTACAGCCGTTCGAGATGGAAGACTGAGCCCCGTTTCAAAGACCAATCCAATTAAGGATACTGAATCTGAACTTTAAAATTGAGGAGCTTTTTCTAGACGACTATATTCTCGGGTGTTCTTTTCAGAGCTGGCGCAGTGGTAAAAGCCCTAAAATGTAATAAGGTTTTTTTTGGGCGGGTTAAACCCACCGTTTAGAAGTCCAGCACACTAATCACAGGGCCAATGGGTCAAACAAGCACATTGTATATCTCTATTCGCACCTGCATACCTTTGTTTCGAATAGTTCCAAGGCCTAGCATCTCAGAACCATTCGTTTTATTTATTTATTTGTTCTTGAAAAACTTACACTGTAAGACAAAAGAGTCTTATAAAATAGTGAAGATTATAATTTTTAATTTAGAATTATGAAACAAGCCACAGAATAAACATCTTTATGAGAGGAAAAAAATAAAAGAAAAGAATTTAACAATTAATTAAACTTAATCATATAAAAAAAAAGAATTTAACAATTAAACTTAATCATACACACCCATTATAAGTCCGACAGAATTTAAAAGGATTGATTCTGGAAAAAAATACTTAAGCTCGGTCCGGAACCGCCCATCGTTTTGTATGATTTTTTTTAATTTTTGGGACGGGAAGGGATCTACAATTTTATGCCGAGTCCAAACACCTAATTTAGAAGCTCTTTCAAAACCTTGACTGTAGTTATACCCCCGATGTTTGTCAGACGTTCACGAGAGGTGGCGGATTGGATAATTTTTTTTTTTTTGTCGGGGATCGAACCTGGGCCGACTCACGGTATTCCAAAAACGATGATCGATAGTAATATTACGAAAACACTACTTTAAAACAGGGGGCAGATTAAGCATAAAAATAGTCGTCTCGACAATATGGTTTTTGAAATTTTCCCGACCATAACAAGTTATATTCAGTCCGAATTTTGTTGACTATCATCAGTTTTTGTTGCATTTGAGGAAAATGAATTGGATTGAGGTCTTAAACTCGTTTTTTTTTTTGCACTTAGTTGCTAGTTTTGAAGGTCTATCCTTTCGACGATAATTGTCCCCGGCCACCGGATACGGAATGAGTGCCTAGATTTCGATACACCTTCTCAAAAACCAACACTAGCTGCAGACGGCAATTATAACCTCATAAGATTATAAAGTCTAAAATACTTTGCCCTTGCCAAATCTTTACAAGTGCACACCATTTCGTAAGTAATGTTTTCCAGTATTCAATACTTGAACGCCTACAGAGGGTGGTTCTGTTACAACAACTAGAAGTTTGTATTAGTAAAATATTTAGGGAGGAGCGCCTGGGAACTTCATTTGGCATACGGCAAATGGGACGCGAATTTCTTTCCTTGTACAAAAATGCGGAATGAACTTTGAATTCACAAGTCCTACATACAAACCTAATGGCTTCTCAAAGGTTTACTGCCTTAATTCTAAAACCGACTCAAGATGGAGACCTACAAAAAGAAACCCAAAAACTCGAATGAATTTTACATATTTTTTGATTCGCTAATTGGACATGATTTTCCTTTTTACTATATACAGGCAGGACCTATAGTCCTATACCATCCCATCCGTGCATAGGAATATTTAATTCTTCAATTCAAACTCTCAAGTGCGCCATGCTCTTGATTGTTGGATAATGCTAATGAATTTCACCCTTTCGACGGTAAATTATTAAATACCCACACAATTTCCACAGAACCGAGCTTGTACAAAATATATTCGCATCTCGAAATGTCCTTTATCTTAGAGATAAAAGGTTTAACCGTAGACCCAGCCAGAACGCCATTTGGAATTAATTCAATGACAAAGTCAGTTTTATTTTGATTCTCATAAATATGCATTGAATCTCAATTCAGCGGCCAATAGCACTCTGCTCTATAACCAGAACCACCATTAACAATCGCCTGTAGTTGTGTCGAATATAATTTAAGTTTCTGCAGTGGTGAAGTACAAATTCCCTTTGCAAGGAATCTGCAATGCCAGACGTTAAGTTCTATGTTGCCAATACAACCAGTAGACGGTGAAATTCCTCAACCCCGGCCACCGCTTGATAGGGTTAAGTGTTTGAAATTGAATTAGACTTCGAAGTGGTGGTGCTTGGCGCAGAGCTGCGAACTTATTTGACGTAAAGCAGTTGATTACGTTGTAAATTGATAAAGGTAAGTGGCAGACAAAATGGATGACAACAAAAAAAGCAGTTTAGTCGCGCCGTATAGGGGTGTCGGCTTTAAAAGTTTTAGGTGACTGTAAGTCACTGAATTTGAAGCTTAAAATGAATAGTTGCTTTGAGAATGAATTGCAGTAGACATGTTCTTGTCGTTAGAGAGTGGAGTGCAAAATTCGATTACAGACGCTTGTTTAAAAAATAGCCTGTGAATATTTAGTCCACATAAAGGCTCTTATGATCCGAAAGTTGACGACGTGATTTCTTCATTCGTGAGACTTTGTATGAGTTTACAAAACTCCCCAGTATTGTTGGCACCGCCATGCAGAATTAATTTAAAGCCACATATTTAAAAAAAAAAATGTAAAATTAGTAGAGAGAGACCTCGAGGAGGGACTATGCTAAAATTCATTAACCCTTTTAGAGATCTTTGAAGATCGTGAAGGGTCAATTTTAGAGTGCTGGAGAGTTTGATAAAATGTCCCTTGGTTATAGAGCTTGATAAACGGAGAATACCTAACCCGAAACTGGGGAATCTGACAATAAATGTGGACGAGATACAGGCTGTGTGCAACGGCAGTCATTTTATTCAAGGCCAAACGCAGCAGCTTCTAGCGCTCAGCCCAACTGTTTCCTATATTCGAGGGCTACAAAAGACGTCTGTAGTTCTAAAGTGGGCGGCCTCAATCCGTAAGTGGTATGCCACAAATGGGGATGGTGGTAGGCACAGTGGTTAGAATAGTTTGACTTTTGAGCGAGCGGTCTCAGGTCGGATTCCCAGAAAAACTTAAATTACATCTTAGAGCATAGCTGTCCTGGTTAGGCTAGTCAATTCAGCTGTTTGACCTTGGTATGAAATTGTAGATCCCTTCTGTTTGTCCCAAAAGTAAAAATAAAATCCCATTGCTCTATTAGAAGCCTTGAAAAGGTCAAACTAGATTTAGCTACCTGTGAAGTTTTCTTACATCTGATGGCGGCAGACTGAACAAAGCTGGAGCTACCTTTGACATTACAACTCAAGTTTGGAACTACATTAAAATTCCAACGAAAGTAGGTCCGTGCCTTGTATGTCTGTGCAACTCTGGAAAGTATCCGCAGATATCATACAAAATTAGAAGACAGCATTGATACATCATAAAGATCCTTTCGGATTGACACAAGACGGAGCCTCGCATTTATGTATATTTATGGCAAAAGCTTAACAAACCTACTGCGTCGGACGACCTCCTGGGGGTACATCAGTGAAACCTCTTTGTAGACAGAAAATGACTGACAATTCATTCAATTCCCCAACCTAGATCTTCGATTGATTTTATTTAAATGCTCCACCAGCTAAAAAAAGGTGAAATAGCTGAATTTTAAAATGCTTATTGGCGATGAACCTCCCCCTCCGTCTACGATAAGGCAGCGGAAAAAAATCCAAACAATTAGGAAAATTTAATCCTCCTTCGACCGGCCAGGGATTAAGACAACATTACCATTTCGAATTTTTTTTCGCCCAAATTATGCAGCAACGTTTTCTTTAAGTCATCCAACGTCAAATACCTCAACATGACAAAAATGACAAGTAAAAAACAAAAAATGCGTACACCCGCAAATGACAATACTCATGCTTTTGTGCGTGCTGTGCACGTTTCTGTGTATTTGTTTGATCCTTCTTTTGATGTGCCACGTTTACCTTGATTTTATTGTCGTGCAATGCGAACAGAATATGCAAATGCCTTCGCCAGACAACTCTAATGAGCAGGACTTTCAATGTGTGCGTGAATGAAAAAAATTAAAAAAAAAATCCACTAAAAAAAGAAATTCATGCAAAATGTAAAAGAAAAATGCTTAAAAGATGCAAAACAATTAAGACACGTGGTGACAAGCGACACAAAGCAAGAGCAAGCTATAAATACAATACAATAGATAAAATTCCATTAGTAGATAGTTAGTAGCATAGTTATTGCGATGGCATAACGAGCAGCACACTCACGCACAAATAGTGTTGTAAAGTCACTTTTGATCGGCGTACCAGCACCAGATTCTAAACTGGGACTATGGGGCACACGTACACAAACGGACGGCACTGGTGCCATATGTGATGTTAAGTTCACTGTGGTCATGGTGGTGGTGTTGTTGTTTATTGTTGTTGTTCTAACTAAATTTAATTTATATTAATAACTTTTTTTTTTCTTTTTTTGTTTAATGATTTGTTTAAGGATGCATGTGTTTGCTTTTTATAATTTTTTATTTTATTAAATAGGTTAGCTGTGGCAGGTGCTTAATAGGTTTTTTTTTCAACAAAATAAATAACTGGATACGTATTTAGAAATTAAATGAACAAAATATATGTACAGAGAAGAAGACACATGTCAAACTTTGAACGCAAAGCTCTCTATTTTTCTTACGTTAATACAATTATTGTAGTTTTTTTCCCACGTAAGGAGTTTGACCGGAATATACTACTGCACGAGATCGACTGTGGCTTTCAAACTTGCATTGTTGACGGTTCTCACAGCGAGAGACGCAGCACTTTCATTACAGGGTTGAAAAACGTGTTGCAATCATAACTTTTAAGCTAAGTTTATTTTGAAAAAAAGGTATATATGTATAAATATTGGCCCTTAGCAATACATTTTAGATACGGAAAACAGCAAAATCTGAAATACCAACTCGAAATCCTCACAAGTCAAATCTTAATTGGCATCTGTCAAATTCAATTTTAGCTGAAATTCAGGCGAGTTCCCAGTAGCTTATTGAAGGGAGATATGCATTTTTTCCTGAATGTAGAAAGTGTTCATTTATTAGGGCAGTAGAATATTGGTACGGTTGTAGGTATTAACAACTAAAAGTTACACAAATTTCAAACGTTTTTACTTTTTTAAATCTCTCATTTGAAGATTGAAGCTCGCCTCCGGTAGAACAACAAAATTGAGTCATAATAGCTACCAGAAGTTGACTTTTGTTAAATTTATTTAATTTCTACGCAATTCTAGGTGGGATTTCGAGTTTGCTACCTACCAAAAGATGACTTAAGAGTCGAATTAAAATTCAAATTCATGGCTTTTAGTGAACTTACAATTTGAATTCTTTAAAAGTACAATTTAAGAAATCCAAATTTTAAAATTGCAGTGCAAAATAAAAAATTACCCAGACGGAATTGGAATCGGAAACATCTCGGAATCATTTGAAATATTTAACGAAAACTATCTCATTTTTCTATTCGTATACAAAAGCAATAAAAAATACAATTGAGCCCGAAAAAGTACAATCGGAACTAAGATTTGCTTACAGTCCACGCAGTTCATTTTTCATCCCCGTTTCATTTGTGGAAATATTGAGAGCATGAGAAAAACTGTCATTGGCTGCCGCCAGTTTTCTTATAATGATGAGTATTTTTCCCTTTTTGTGGGAATTTCGATGTCCGAAATGCTTTCCATCGGGAAAAATAAAAAGCTGCAGAAAACATTCAAACTATAAATTTTTGCTGAAATTTCATCAAATTGGTATCTACATTTCACCATTATTATAAAGACTCTGAGTGTACATTAAAAAGCTTATATAAATCGCATTTTAGGAAGAGTTTTCTAGTATCAACATTTTCTAGTACAGAAAGGTAATCATTATATAATTAACAAACTTTGATTTTAATACAAAAGGTGATTTTATATCCGTAAAATATAAATTTTGCATTTAAAAGTAAGATTTTTTCACAAAAAAGTACCTTTCCAGGTAATTATTGAAGAGGGAGTTTGAATACGGTGAATAGGGAAAAATTATTACGTTTCGTGGGAAATATGAGGACAGAGTACTTAAGACACTGGCTGTCACCGTATGCGACGGGTTCTATGGGACTGCTCCAGTGATGGGACTTCTATCACTTAAGTGGTATTTCTACCACTTTTTACACTTTCGGAAATTCTACCAACTTGAACTCGAAATCTACCACCTTTTACTTATCGCTATTCGCTAATAATATTTGTTTTCCATCATTGTATTAAATTTAAAATTGTACCTTTACCTACTTGCCTTACTTTTACCCATACACAAGCAGTATTTTTCTCTGAGAATTGCATAAGAAAAAACGTCCAGCCCAGTACACCATTTACTGCGCTAATATTTCATTTTTGACTGTATTTGTGCGAGGGTGTTTTGCTATGTCTTGACTTTCTGTGTTTAGTTATGAGTTGAATCAATGCCGTTTTTTCTGTAGTTCTTTTTTATATTGATGCGTTTACTTCAAAAACTTTTTTTTTAAATTAAAATCAAGAGCTATAGAAATTGAAAATGCATAAATTCTTGGTTCTACAACAAGTTAAATGTAAATTGAATTTAAGATGATCTTAGCTTCCAAGGAACTTCTGGGGAACGAGGATGATTTTAGACACCCGGATTATTGGTAAAATATGCTTCAAAATTCACAGACGTTTGCCAGAGGAAGTAATAACTTTGTTAGTTTTGAACAACAAATGTTATCTTTAAAGATTATTTAAATTAATAATAAGAAATGACTGATTTATTTTATTTTCCTGTTTTTGGTTTTTATTATTACTATTTAATTGGTTTAAAGAAATGAATTATTTACCATGGAAAATTTTGTTTTCTACCACCTTTTTTTAAGGCTATCTACTACCGCTTCGGTTTTCTCAAGTCCCATCACCACTGCTCGTTCCGTCGAATACGTCAATATTGACGGATCCTTCGACGCAACGGATGCGACGGATTCTTGACTCTTCGTTTGGTTTACGATGCCATGTAATTTTCAGAGTTCCACTGTAACTCTACACTAGAGACAATACTGAGACCACCAACTTCGGCCGATTTCCCGTTACTTGCCAAAAAGCTAAGTACGCTAGTATTATACATAGAAATTCGTACGTACTTCGACAAATGTCAAGTAACTTCAAAAACTCCGGCTCACCAACACAATCCCAAAAAATATGAGCCACTTCCGCTGTGGGCAAAGTCGCTGGCAGAGTTCATAGAATTTTATCCCTTAAATTTGAAATTATTCGTTACGTGTGGATAGAATTTTTTTTTACGAATAAGTGTACATTTGCTTAAAATATTCATGAAAATTTAGCAATGTATATTAGTTGAGGAAAAATAAAAACAATTTGAGCAAATTTTCTTCATTATTTAAGAAAAATTTACACATGAAATCGAAGATAATGATATCCAAAAGCGGAAAATATACATCAACCATGTTTGTCCTTTATATGTTTCTTGTATATAGAAAATCTCCTTCAAGTAGTTTTATTACCTATTATAACTAACCAATGGCATTCAGTAATGTAAAAATGTGGTATTCCCGAACTCTTTCACATTTCCCCACGGTTGCCGCGGTTGGCAGCATTTATTTTTGTATTTTTTGTTTGTTTTTGCATATCACACGGATTCTTAATTGACATAACACGGATAGGAAAACAAAATGGTATGGGTCTCAGTATGGTTTGTCTATGCTCTACACGTGCTTCTCTCTTAATCGAACCAATGGTTTCGTGTGGATTCAAGTACAACAGTTGTGGCGTTTTTGGTGGCTTCTGGGTACTACTGGTCCTTTGCACTTGAGAAATACGCGATTGGCAACACTGTTGGCGGTTTTTGTCTGAATGCAGCTGCTCTGCTAAGTGTGGTATACTATAGTACATAAAAAGCGCAACATAAGTGTACAAGTCAAGCTTCGCTAGGTTGTTCAAACAAAACACGCAATAAAACTAATTTTAGCCAGAACGGCATATGGGACAGGAGTGTCGACCCAGTTTATTTCCAGTCAAGAATAACTTCGTTAAAAATAACGTCGGCGGTTTCGCAGCTAAAAACAAACTTATTCACAAAACATTAACTAAAACTAGTCTCGCTTGTGGTCGAAAGTTGGCCCTGCCTTTTATAAGTATGTAGTACTTAAAAATGTACGTACGATTTAGAGCACAAACAAATTTATTTCCATAGTATATCATCATTGAAAGAAAATTATACAGTTTCTTACTTTTAGGGGTAGGCAAATTGCATTCCTTCGAAAATAGGCTCTAATCTAAGACGATTTTTATTCACATTCGTTACTATAGCAATATGGCGGCGACAAATTTAATTGCAATTTGTATGGGAAATTAATTTCACCCACAATTTTTCGTTTGTGCACATCTATGGCACAATACCATTCGAATGTTATAAGTTTCATTCCCCTAATTTCATAATAAATATTAAAAAAGTGTGCGGAAACTTTGGACGTTCACCCATTTTAAGAAATTTATTTGATTGAAACGACCCTAGCGATATTCTGAAACGAATTATTAATTTTAGAACCCAGACAAATTGGGTTTTATTTCCATTTTAGAGCGTATAAATAGGACCTATACCGCGTTGCATATTGTACGTTTCGGTCTGTTACATTTCAGGCAAACGTGGCAGTGAGGAATCACTTTCATTATTCCTTGGCCAAGCATTAGAAATGGTCAGAGATTGTGATTAAGTGGAAACGCCTTTTATCGTAAGGCAAATTTGAGCTGCGAGGAATTGAATGAACAATACCTACATTTAGACTGACCTAAGTGGGCATTAGGTAGATGGATATATCTTGGGAGCGAAATGAAATTCTTCCATTCGATTTAAAATAAAGTAATTTGGCTGTATGAATTTCAATTAAGAAGTTTTTATTGAGTAATAAATCAGATGTGGCGATGTTTTACAACTGATTTACTGAACTTACTGAGTAGTTGTTTACCGACTTGAGATCTTAACTCAGGTAAAAGGAGTTTCAAGTTCAAATTTTAGCGAAATGGCATTGAGATTAATTTATTTTCTTCGAAGAAGAAGACGGAATACAAGATACATCGCATGGGTTAGCGGGGTGGAGTTGGATCAAGAAGGGCAATTATTTTTCTTTGACAATTATACCAAGGCAGTCCAGTGTTATACGGGTAAAGGGCAAGCAGTATTTCGTAGTTTGTTTTATTTTAATAATTAATTGGGCACTAAAAGGTTATTTTGTTTTTGCACTACTTAGTGGTTGAGTTTTGGAAATGCTGAATTACTTACTTCAGCATTGACATTTTTAAGGTTGTCTAATTTTTAAGTATATACGACCAAAAAAATGAATTTCCCAATACAAATGCTAAGAAACGTAACTACTAGGCACTAGGGGCAGTGCCGGCTCCAGTCAAACTAGCGCCCTGTGCAAGACTTACAGAAAGCGCCCTTTTTTCATATTTGCACATATGCATAAGTATTTTCCACATCACCCAGAAGGTAGACTTTCAATGGGTTTTTTTTTCATTGCGGTATTTTTTGTTTTGAGGTCTTTGAACTAAATTCTTTTGTAAAATGTAAGTGGATGTGCAAGACACATATACCTACACAAACAGGTTGGAATTTTTTGGGATTAGGTAGGTAAGAAATTAACTTGCATAATTCTAGTGGGATTTTTTATTTTGCGATATTTTGAGTTAGATCCACCTTGAAGTTGCAACATTGCAAGTGATGTGAGTTAATGTGAAACAAGAAACAAATAATTCAACACAGTTGTGATGGATATTGCTATTTTGAGCATTTTGTTTAAAATGCAAATGGCAGAATTTTTTCTTTCCTAGCAATGCGCCCCAGAAGTTTGCACATCTGCACATATGGTTGGTCCGGCCCCTGGCTACCTAACTTATGGATTTCCCCTTTTGCAATTGCTGTTGGGGTTAAAATCAATATCTCTTGAAAAATGTACAGAATCATTTTCTACCCGCTTCTAAAATGTAAAATTTTACACTGCTAGGAAAAATTACGAAATACCCGTTTCTTCGAAACTATAAGAACGAATCACTGTCGCTGCATTTTTAAAGAGTCTAATTCCCACCAACGTGATTTACCCAAAGTGATTTATAAATCATCGAAATGCATCTCCACCGAACTTTTCGTGATTTAGTGTGCAATTTTTCACAACTTTGGCATTAGGTGTCAAACTTTCAATATTAGTCGTGTTTTTTTGAGCTTCGATCTCAGCAAAGCAAAGTAAAGTAGGATTTTCAGCACGCGATTACAACAACTACAACTGAGTCTCGAAGTGTCAAGTAGAGAGTAGTTGTTGTAATTGCGTGATGAAAATCCTACTTTACTTTGCTTTGCTGAGATCGAAGCTCAAAAAAACATGCCTATTGTAAGATAGTTATTTTTTTTGTTGTTTCTGATTTCTTGCCATACCTGCCAGGAATAAAACAATTTTTGATTGTATGTAGGTAATTAATAAAAATATCAAAAACTCACCGAAAAACGAACAAAATTAGAAAATTGACAGCCCTATTATGGCTACCAAATATCAACACGATATTTGATAATAATTGATACATATCAACAAAATGAATGAATCGGTATTATGGTTATCAACCTATCAAAATTTTCGATGCATTGTGAACTGTATTAGATTTAAGATCTATTGTGAATAGTTTTAACGATAAACTTGGTATTACGGTTGTGAAAAAATTTGATATTCATCAAATATTCTATCAACCACAAATTTCTTGTTGATACGTATCAAATATTCGGGCGATTAAAAATTTCTATTGACATCAAATCATAAAATGTATTTCCTTGTTTTTATTGTTAATAAAACGACCTTAGACCGAAAGTGTCGTCGGTAGAGTTATTTTTTGAGCCACAAAACAAAAACCAAAATACAAATTGGAAACGTCAAACTTCAAAACAGAACCCATTCTCAATGATATTTTGATTAGCGTTCACAATGGGGTAAAAATTATCAATTGATACGCATAATACCAAATTGTCGATGAATTGATAGATGTTATCAAGTATCAAATAATTGATATTTGATAGCAATAATAGGGCTGTGAGTTTGAAATAATTTATTTGAGTTTTTTTTTTATTTTTGTTGTTCCGATGACAGATACGAAATTAAAATTTAAACACATAAATCACGAAAATGTATGATAAATCACGTAATTTATGAGATGATTTAGGTAAATCAAGTTGATTTAGCTAAATCACGTTGGTGGGAACATGGTATAAATTTCGTATTTCATCACTAATAGATATTGTAATGCACTACAACTAGGATAAACTAGGATACGTAAAATTCTGACGGAAAATTATTTTTTTCCCCTGCCTCTAAAAGGGGTTAGGAGAGCCGAAAATCTAAATCTCCTTACCGGTGTTGCCATTCTGACCGGATTCCGGTCATATCTGGCTGAAATCTCTTCACTATCACCGGAGAACATTTTGAGATCCGGTCTAACCGATTTTTAACCAAAAAAATTCTTTAGCCGGAAAAACCTTTTTGACCCGAAAATTAATATTGTTCTATGACTAGACATAAAGGATAGATTTTTTATAATTTGAATGATACGTGGCCAGGCCATAGTTAATGAACACACTCTCAATTTCATACAGAAACAAATTTATTGTGAATAATTCTAGAATACAGCTGCTCCTCACTGCAGTCTCATTGGAATGCTCCCACCAACTGTGACTGGGTGTGTGCACTCAAACAAGACTGAAGTAAAGACGATATAGCATATTTTGCAATTTCGGTGTTGGTTTTACCAATTTCAAACACCGAAGTGGAGTAGAAAGTTATTTTTTCTGCAAGACGTGGTGATGCAAAGCTTTTCAATGCATTGTTTCTTTTTTCTTTTTATTAGATTTAAGATCAGTCTAGAAAAATAAAGAAACTACATACATATAATATAATTTATAAATTTTTCTATTTCTCTTTAAAATATATTACAGTGGACGTCTATTATAACGAATATCCGATATAGCGAGTTTTCGATATAACGAAAGCTTTTTAGATTTACATTAGAATCTCTATATAACCAATGGTGGACCAGGATTTGCTATCCGATATAACGAACGTAGAAATAAATTGGATTAAAAACCATGGCAGTATTTAAATGGCAGGACCATCATCTATTCAATTTAACTTTAATTAAAAACTGTTAAATTACACTTTTTTAATGACTTCTTTAAAAAAAAAAAGTATGAAAAATTCGACCGATATAACAAACGCGATCGATATAATGAATGACATCAAACATCATTCGTTATACTGGACGTCCACTGTACTATATTCCTTTTTTGACCAGACTTCTGGTCACGAACTCAAAGTCGGTGGGAATCTAGCATCACATCATCTTTTCCCAATCAACATTTAAGCCTATTAAAGCACCAGCCACAGCACTTTGTTAAACATGAACTTGTCGGTTAGTTAAAATGAAATTTAAAAGTGCAGAAGAATAACAATTAAATAAAACTTAACGAACAAAAAAAAATGTGATTACATGTTATTTGTTGCTTTGGCATTTTCCACTATTTCATGTTGTAAAAAGAAAAAAAAGAGGTAGACTAAAGGCTGTTGGAAAGGAGAACAAAAAGTGGATTTAATTTCCATTGGCTTTCATTACAAAATACCAAAAGCCCTAAATGAATCAAATTCCGGGATTAAGTGTAATTAATGCGATAAACGAAAAAAAAAAAAACAAACACATCTGAGTGGGTGGGTGGGTTGGTGGATATAAATACATAATGAAATAAAATCGAAAAAGAAGAACAAATAACTCAATGCTCAAACACAGGCTGTTGCACACGTAAGGTGATAACCCGCAACGAAAACAAAAGTAACAACTAATAACTATTATGAAACTGATAACATCAAAATGTATACCGGAGTCGAAAGTGACTCCTAAGATTTATGTGAACTTCTGAACTCTGTCCTAAGTTTAACTATGATAAACATATATTTCGAAAGAAGCATAAAAGTCGGCTAAATGAAAATGTACAAACCATCTTTTCCCGGTTCCGAGTTTTGATTTTGATTCTGGTTTACGACAAAGGCTGAATTCTCCTCCTTTGTAATGCTCATGTAGTAGCAGGTGTCGTCCTTCTTCATGATGTGCCGCGGACCGGGATTCAGCAGTATCGTGTCTTCGTAGAATTCTGGTAGTTCTGCTGGTCGAACACCAACTAAGGCTACTCCGTATCTGAAAATGCAATTTGGTTGTTAGTCAAGTGTATTATTGAATCAATCGGAAGCGGCTCTAAGCATAAAACTCGATTCATAACAACATTTTTTGAAGTTTCAAGATCATCAAGTGATCGATGTAAGGTTGTGCATCCGACCAATTTAAGGGACTACTAGTGGGCCTTCGAATACTGTTAAATGTTTCTGACTCATCAAAGGCACATGTAAAAAAATGTAGTTCCTCACGTGTGATCACAACAATTCAATTGCAGTAGGAAGGAAGAAGGGGCGTGTTTCACGCATCCATTTATTTAACTGAGTATGTCACGAATATTTGGCAGACATTTGCGAGAAGTTGCAAGTTCGACCGAAGTATCGAACGTGACAACCAACTTTGGCACAGTATTAAAACAAATTAAACGGCAAAACTGCCTCCCAGTTGCTTAGTACAGTTTTTACAAAATCCACTTAAGAGAAGCGAGGAAGCTGATATTTGTTAAAAAAAATCACAAGTAAGTCCCAGGTCTCAAAAGCACCAATTTTTTACAATTGCAAACTCAATTAAACACCTTTCCAAACTAAATTAAAATGTCCCTTCGTCAGCCTTCATCAGCGAGGTAGATAATTGAATCTAATAAACCACATTTCGGACATACTGTAACTCAACACAATCACATTACTGGCTGTGTTTGCATCAATTACTCAGCAATGGCAAAAAATTCAATTTTACTTACTTTCGATGCGAATGAAAACTGGCATACGTAAAGCTCTTTCCTTCGTATTCTCCGAAAAAGCGACTATCCCCGAGGACTATGTGATAAATTTCATTTCCCGAACACTTGCCATATAAACGATGCCATTCCTCGGGGGACTGCTGTCCTTCTCTGTGAAATTAAATGAAACAAAAGCGAAAAAGAATTATATTAATTTCACCGTTTTATGAATTTAAGTCCATCTGTATGCATACACACATTACACACACACTGCCGAAACGGATGTTTGCTAAAGGCAAACATTTCAACGGCCAAAGGGCAGGAAGGTAATATATAAACAGTGTCCCCTATATTGACCAAGTAGCTTAAACACAGAATGACCAGTTAATTAGTAGTTAAATGTTTGTACAATGGTCGAAATGTTGGCTGTCGTTGGCCTGCGGAAGAGGGTGTGAAAACGTTAGAGTTACGTGCCTACAACCTCAGGTTAGGTTTTCCTAGATTATGTCATCAATGTAGTGTCCTTGTATAAGTGCGGTGAGTAATTCATTGGCTTGGGGATAGGTTAATTTATAACATCCATCAAGGAGTCAGCCGCTACGCATTGGATAGGGGGTTTAAATATTTTATTTATGTGCTCAGGTCTTGGTCTATCCAATGCGGTTGGGCGATGCGATGACAAATGCATGGGCACTATTAAACTACACCACTGATAATGTTAAGATACTGTTGGGTATTTCTTTGTTTAAGGTTTAGTAGTGTTTTAATCAGAGACAATACTGAGACCACCAACTCCGGCCGATTTCCCGTTACTTAGCCTACAAGCTATATTTTTATGGAGTGTTCACGTTTGGTGCGCTAGTATTCTTACATAGAAAATCGTATTGACAAATGTCACGAAACTTCAAAAATTCTGCTCACCAACACACTACCAAGAGATATGAGAGACTTCCGCTGTGGGCAAAGTTGCTGGCAGAGTTCATAGAATTTTATCCGTTTAATTTGAAATTGTTCGTTACGTGTGGATAATATTTTTTTTTTAGGAATAAGTGCACATTTGCTTAAAATGTTCATGAAAAATTATCAATGTAGATTGGTTGAGGGAAAATGAAAACATTTTGAGCAAATTTTCTTCATTATTTAAGAAAAATTTACACACGAAATCGAAGTTAATACTATCCAAAAGCGGAAAATACGCAGCCATCTTTGTCCTAATATGTTTCTAGTATATAGAACATCAACTTTAGATAATTTTACTAACCAAACAAATCAAATTATTCGCCTTTCAACAATTTATAATAACTAACCAATGGCGTTCAGTAATGAAAAAATGTATTCCCGAACTCTTTCACATTTTCCCACGGCTGCCGAGGTTGGCAGCATTTATTTTTGCATTTTTTGTATGTTTTTGCATGTCACACGGATTCTTTTTTGACATAACACCGATAGGAAAACAAAATGGCGAATTTGAAAAAAAAACTGAGGGGGCCAGCGGCAAGAGGATTGTGAGCTGGGGGTCTCAGTATGGTTTGTCAATGGTTTTAATAACAAAATTTAGTCTCGACTTTAAATTTACGGAAGCTCACAATTGCGAAATTTGTTAGCCACCGTGAACCACTCAAATTTTGAGTCGAAACTAAAAATGTTTATTTTGAATTGAATTTTAGGAATAGATTTCGTTCGTAACTCGGTGGACACTGAAAATGATTTCTAGTCAATGTTGCCGCAGTTTTTTTTTAAGTGTAAAATTTTTTTTCAAAAAGTGTATCAAATGGAAAAAAAATGCAACTGAAAACTGTATTTCCTCCTTCCCTCCCACTCATATTCCCACTTGAGTTTGACGTTTTGCACAACTTGTGCTCTGTAAACAAACAAATACATTGACTGAAATTGGTAGAAGTTTGTTCGAAAGAAAAAAGTGCTGTCAGTTTAACCTTTAAATATTTTTTAACGAGAAAAACAAAAAAAGATTTTAATGGGAAATAGTGTAACAAAGCGAAATAAAAAGTAAAATTGTAACAAAATATTAAAATAATTAAAAAGTGTAACACTTTTGTTACACTTGTATCATTGTGGCAACGCTGTTTCTAGTCTCGAAAAATATTCTTTTTCGGGGGCCATACTTGGTGGTGGTGGTGATACCTTTTAAATGCTGGTACCGATCAAAGTTACGCAAAACCAAATATATTATACGGACCAGGGATGGAAAATGCCATCTTCGATTTGTACTGAAAACTGTTGTAAGATCGTACTGAAATGGAGCCAGTTGTATTGAAAACTTTTTTTCGTATACAGAATTGAATTCAAATTTATTTTCCAAAACATAAACAAAAATAAATTAACAAAACATTAATGACTTCCTAGCCAAGCTATACATACCTACAAAAAAATAGTTTATATTTTTAATCTATCAGTCTTTATACTCTCAATTTGCTTATTCATCTTCAAAATATTGCCCTGAACTTGAAACTCAGAGCAGGATGCGTTTTTAATCAAATTTTTTGTTTCAATCAAAGCCAATGTCGACTTGAAGTCGGTTTCGACATTTGGACTTTATTAATGTCTGGCAAGAAAAAATCCTTTCGACATTTGCTGATGAGGAATACCGAGAACGGCTTTAGCAATTTTATAAATATTTTCAAACATTAGCTCATTAGACTCGTTTTTAATTGAATTTACTTCAGCTCAGAATTCTGAAATTGAATAATATTTAAATTGCTGAATTTGTTAGCATTGTTAATTTGTAGAATATTCTTTTTTTCATTAGGTAAAAATTCAAAGGCAAAATTTAATATAAAACTGGATTTTCCTGGATACAACTGCTTCTGATGTAAAATACTCTAGCAAATTTAGGAAGGGATTTTGAATATTAAATTTCTTGTTTATGTCTTCCAAAATGACATAAAGATATCATCATCTCGATTATACCTAATAATTGTGTTCTTAGGAAAAGCTTTACAAAGTGCAAGAGAATTTGAAAGATACAGATGGATAAATTGTATCGAATTAAGGCAAATTGTACTTTTGTACTCGAGCAAACTCATTTGTATCGAATTCGATACAGTCACAAAAGAGCTTCTCAATTAGCTGTTTGGATTCGGCATAAAATTGTAGATCCTTTCCATTCGTACCTAGTCCTAGTGTCCTTACTTTATTTATTTTATTTGATTTTAAAATTCAGCGCCTGAAGCTTCCCGATAATTTATGAATTAAAAAAAAAAATTCTCCCAGTTTTAGTTGAGTTGTAGGTGTTCAACATTTGGTTTGAAGTAGTCGGAGGAGGAATGCCACTGATTGACGTCAAACTGGCTATGCACAGTTCTATGACTCAAACAACTCATCCATTGTGCTTATTATTTAAAGTAATGTAAACCGCATGTTGGTCCTGTTCATTTGAATTGTGCTAAAGGAGTCGCAGTAGTCTAACATATCTCCCTTATAAGGGTGATGTACGGCAGATGAGTTCACTACTACATTAAATCAACGGCGTCAGAGTGGATCTACTCCAACTTTTGCAGAGCTAAGGATAGTAAGAGTTGTTTAGGTTCAAAAAGGCTGATAAAAGTGATAATGCGAGATAAAAAGCTCCTATTTCCGTGATATTGGTTATTGGTTTTAGGGTAGGATTTCAATCATGTTAACAAAATGTAGGTTGATTCCCCTGAAATAAAACGGGATAAAATGCGCACCAGATAAAGTACCCGTGGTAAGACTTTGAATTTATTTACCGAAAAAAATGGAAAAAACATAAAATGCAGAAATTTAAGACATTCCAGAGGAAGAGAGGGAGACACAAAAGCATTGAAGAAGAAATGGAGATAAGAAGAAGTTTCGCATGTACAAATGAGGACGCTGGATATTCGAAACATTGAAGGTATACTAGACACCGAAGCAAAATTCCCAGAGATTGACTTATAGATTGTGAGGAGAGCCTGGACTGGCTATGCGAAAGCATAGCAATGTAACGAATCCTTACGGTTCAGCAGTTGATTGGCACGCTGGTATTTGCTCGGCTTAGCTCGCCGTAATTGTCGGGGATCTGGCTGCTATTATCTCTCACACAAAACAATTTTTATCATAATTTCGTGCCAATGTACACAAAAGTATACGTAGAAGTAAAAAAAAAATGCACACACAAAAAAAAATTTAAATGAAAATGATATTGTACTCTCCTGAACAGAATTATTAGGTAACAGTTGCGCTAGATGAATTCGCACTAGATGCTGTACAAAGAAAAAGTACAAACGGATATGCATTACCTAATAGATATCATGTCAAGAACTACATCCTCTCTTTATGATGGCGCAGATATTGTGTCCACCACTTTGGGAAACCCTCCACATATGCCACCCCTTTTAGTGTCACACCATGTCATTAACTTCCCTTCGTACAAGCTAACTGTCAATGACCCCTATTTCCAAGCCACATATCGCCCCCTCTTAATCCATACTGATCTCACCTTTTTATTCTATTTACCTAGCACATATTAAAAAACCAATAAATCAAAAATAAAATGCACTCAATTGAAAATACTCAATATCATTTAATTGAATTCATGTACACGCAATCAGAATTTCGACATTCTCTATGCATTGATGCAATTAGTATTCCCCCTTTTTTTTTTTTTATACTAACGATTAAAATATACTTTCAATATTCCTAGATTATCAATTACCGATGATTAGCTTGGATTGCATTCAATGTTTGATTCTATTTCGGTTAGGTTTATTTTTGTTGCTTAGTTTAGTTTAGATTGTAAGGAAAGTTAAGATTTCATTACTTTTTACTTTTGTTCTTTTAGATTATTTTTCCTTTATATTAGATTAAGATTTTGCTTTTAATTAGATTAGCTTTTAACACCAATTTTCCAATGTTTATCAATATAAAGACGAAATTGCAGGAACAAAATTAAACCATTGATACATACATACTGTGTCGTGGTCGAGCAGGTAGGAAGAGCTGCAAGCGACTGCCGCTGCTGTTTGCGTTTAACCGAGCTTTGCTCGTAACTGGTGGTCAGGTGGAGATTTGTTTCCCGGTGAAGAGCAGGGCTGAGATAAGCTGATACGTTGTTTGTTGTTGTGACGATGCCGAGTGTACGATGACGACAGATGAATGAGGATGATGGAGTATCGGCTGCGCAGGGAAGAAATTTTGTGGTTATACCACAGCTTCTCCGATTTCTCCCGCGATAAGTGGCAGATCAAGAAATAGGCGCGAATTTTTGTGCAGCGCGAATATTTGCTGTGGCGATCGTCAACTCTTAAGCGGAGCAATGGGAAAGGGTAATTCTTTCCAATCAGAATCAGATTAGGAGGTTGGAAAAGAAATTTCCATATGCCATGTTATGTCGCTTTTCGAGAGAGATCTAGTATATCTGTGGTGCTCAACTATTAGGCTTATATGTTACAAAATAGTTGTCTTAGGCTTCAATAAACCCTGTATATCGCCCGATAACCATGGAGAGACATCTTACTCGGTCGGAGTTTGGAGAAGAAAGAAAGCATAGTTGAGCGGAAATAGGCTGCCATACTCTGTCCAAGTGTCAAGTGCAATCATTGTCACGACCTCTATACATTGAGTACGAAATCGTATCAAATTTGTAACGAAGGACTTGCCTTTGAATGCACTCGAAAGTGCAGGGTGGTGAACAAATTTTTACCTTTTCTGTTTAACGCATTTGCGTAAAAAAAAAGATTTAAAGAGTATCTTGTTTGGTATATTTGTACATACAATACAGCTGCACGTTACAAGATATAAAAAAAGCGCAAGGACAATAATTCCGCCGGCTCTAATGGTTTACCAACGTAGTTTTTCAAATACGGAGCTTATGTTTTGTCAGCACAACTGCATTATATATCACAAGTATATTTGTGAAAGAAACCATGCCCGATGGATGATAACCGAACACGGGACTTTCAACTTTAAAAGTTGGAACCGTCCACCTCAGAAAGTCGATACCACGCCTTGCAAGATCTATTAAGGTCGACATATATTTAGGTTTAGTTCTGCATGTAAGAACCGCTATATTCTGCGTGAAAGTCTCAAAAATACTTGCTATTGTGACGTGACCACAGACCACATTTTCGTGTTGGCTGGACATGTGCTATCAACGACTGCCTGCCCCCTAGTTTTTTTTTTTAGATAGATTTCAATTTAAAATATCTACAGATACGTCCGTTAAGCATCAAAAGTAGGTTACCCTCTGTGCGGGTGCTTTAGGGTAGGCGCTGGTATAGCTAAAGCTTTTCTCGTGAAGGAATTTATATGGAAAAAAAGAGTGATTGGTATTACGATTTTCTTTATTTCGGAGCTCGATGTTTTACCTAGTGAAGGGTGGAAAACAAAATAGACAGAATTTTGCTTAGTGCAAAGAAATTAAATGTTGACGTTCAGGACGACCACCAACAAGTAGTCAAGTTATCGAATTAGTAACGAGTAAGGATTATGTGCTTTTCACATGAACACCCTCCTTCAGCAATAGCTTCGCGAGAATGTATGCTTCATTTAGAAATTGGTTAGTTGTTCCACATGCAATGGGAATTCCACTTCACACCGTAAGGTGACTTTAAAGAGACGACAGTCGAGGGCATACTTTAAAAAGTCTATTTGGGATGGATTCCCTTCACGGCTGATCGTATTCCTCTTGCAACTTAAGGCAGACCGATTGAATTACCCACTTACAAACGAGCAGTTCGCCTGCAACTCTTTAAAGCCAGCGCTAAAAGATATCACAACTCTTTAAACGATTACGCGAGCATTTTTATCGTTAGAAATCATTTACTTATCTAAACACGCTGTCCATCACACCTGCAGTCAGAAGTGTTTTAAAAAAAGAAAACCTTCCCACATGCGGTTGATTTAAAATTAATTGAACACCACCGCATGCTTCTCTGCCTTTACACACATACACTACATCCATCCATTCAAGCCTGCATACAGAATACCCAAGTCTACCACGTCTCTAAAAGACTTTTAAAAATGCATTTCCAACTCACTGTCCTCTGGATGTGTGCAGCAGTAGTGTTACCAATGTACTGGCACCCGGGCATGTGCAATTATTTGCTAATAACGCATATTTGAACTCATCCTCACAGACTACATGTTCGGCAAACTTCACATGCAGCTTATGCTCGGGCCTGGAAAATAAAATCGAAATAGAAAATCGCTTCCGAGGTCAGCTATGTGCTTACCTAAATATTTGCACGTACTGTGGTACATTTGGGGCGAAATCCTTCACCGCCCACGAGCGCAGTATCGTATGCTCGTCAGCAGCAGTCTTGTCCGCATAATTCCTGGCGGCCAGGATGAAGCAGGCTTCCGCTTCGTTCATTCTCGCTCGTGCTAGGTCACCGTCTTTTAGACATGATCCCTGGAATAGTTTTCAAAAAAAAAAAAAACCGAAAAAATCCTCGTAAAGTCAATTAGTAATATAAAAAAAACTTTAAACAAAACAAATTTCCCTTCCCAATCGATTCATCCTGGCAGCTTGCTGGTCATCAGACTTCCCCCTTAGCCGTAATGAGGAGCATGCAGAACGGAGTGGATTTGGTTGGAGCATGTTTATCTTTAAAATTAAAAATTGCAGCGAATGCGAATGGACTGTCATTCAAAATATTCGTACGGATTGAAGGGACAACGAAATGTACTTTACAATTAATGAACTTGTCTTTTATAATTTAAATCAATTCAATAAGTTCTCGAAAGATGGAAATGAACACGACGACTCCATTTATTCATTAGCGGTAGTGATGCGCGATGAGTGCCTTAATAATTGTTCGCACTTAGTGAACAGTCCTTGGGTTTCTCAAGAGTGGTTAATATGGTTGCCTATTCTCGATTCGTATAAATATTCCATAGTAAAATAAATTTAGTAAATCCGCCCTTCAACTGGATTAATTTTTGTTAGCACACGCCACGCATAGGAAAAACGTAATTTGGCAAACTTAATACTGTCAAATTGTAAAGTTTAACTATATTTTTAAAACCAAATCCAATAGACTTCACATCTTTTGAAGTTGAACCTTGCGGCACAGGACTTCTTGAGAGGCTAAAGAGAAACACAGTCGAAGGTTCTGGCACAGACTTCCGCAGCAGATTTTTTCCTTCATTTAAGTCATCAGTCAAAGTTTCCTCATTTTTAGAAATAAGCTCCGATAATGCTGCGGTCGTTTAAGGAGCACCGAACTAAGCCGGTTTTTTTTCCTTATCCAAGAACCTACCATCATGAGTCAAAGAAGTGATCACAAGTCCCTAATAAAGTGGACTCTTTATTAGGGTGATAGCATTAACAATTAATTGGTTAAAAAGGACTGGATATTATTGGAATCTTTTCATATTTCATCTTTCACCTTGAAACCTAAATCAGAAAGGGGGGGGGGGGGGGGGGGGGGGGGGTCTGAAGAACAGACCCATTTTAATGAAAACTACTCCCTCCCGATTCCTGAAATTCCATGCCGATTTAATCTTTTCATTCAAATCAAATTAAAACACTCCAGTGCTGAGAAAATGCGATAAAGACCTCAGGCCTCACCCACTAAAAGCTCTCCCTCTCTTTCCGTTCCATATCCTTTTAAGTACGGTACCATTCCCAATTAATTAATTTACCAACTCACCTGAATGTATATGACTCTCTGCGCCCAAATAGGCACTTGGAGGATCATTCGCATCGTTGTATCCAATTCCATCGGACTCAGCAGCACTACATAATAGTCCTGCAGCAGCGGATGTGCATAGAACTCGTTTAGGAAATCCATAATTGTGTCCGCATGCAGTGTTGTTGAACAGACGACGACATGCTTCTCACTCTGCGCACGATGTGATGAATAGCTGCCACCTAATTTCTGCCTTTCCATCCATGTGAATGCCAATTGTTCGAACTGTACAAAAGAGATGAGCAAAATTGAAAAAGGATTGAAAATGCCATTCAGCGGAGACAAGAGAAACAAAAAAAGCATTTATTCGATTTGTGCCATTGTTTCCCTGTGCGGTACGTCACGTTGCGTTTCTTTTTCTGCAACCAAAAGCGGATCTGGTCCTTTGCTCTGTACGTTACAAGGAAATGACAAGGACTCGTATGAAATGCAATCGGAATTTCATCTGTTCGTTTCAAGTTGCTTTTCAAAATATTCGTTTTCCAGTTTGGTTGTTGTTTTACATACATGGGAATTGATTGATGTCATCTAGTTTGGCACATGGTCACAGCTTCCTGATCCGCAAAATATTGGATCGCTGAAAAATTTGATTGACCATCTGGAGTGATGAATATTTCGCGATATGTTCCTTTTGATTGGAAGGGTGTTCGGTCAGTGTACCCGAACTGAGTCACATCTGCTGCGCTTTTGTTGGACACACTTACGTTGATGAGTCAATGAAATTAAGGAAGTTACATAATGGGTTGGGCTTATTTGAGACTTCCATACTCCGGAACAGATGGCGTTGGAGTGACAGAAGGGATAAACAACTATTTCCCCGAACTTATATGTATTGAAGTAAGTCCCACGTATGCTTCAGATGCCCGCATTTGGATTTCCTTTGAGACAATGGTATTCGAAGCCCATTTATTAATTAGCCTTTCATGCCCACAAAGCAAACAATTCTATTTGACATTTGCAATACGAACGAACAACCATTATATAGTTTTGACTTTACGTGTGACTTACCTGCGTGGGAAGGACAATCAAGGCAACACAAATCATAATAACCATATACAGTTGAGAAGGCCAGATATCGGGAACAAAGTCTCCATAGCCAACTGTTGAGAACGTCACCACCACGTAGTACGTACTTTGAAATAAATTCAAGTGACGATGTCCCGCTCGTTGGAAGTGCTGGATCCCGCAAACGCTATAAAAACAAAAGGAATTATGTATGCGGACACATTTATTAAATGGAAAGTTGTTTTATTTAAGTAACGCAAACAGAATTTGCGCAACAGAAATTATGTTTATGTTCTGACTTGGTTTTTTGTCATAAGCGACTGCCTTTTTTTTAAATGTAGCCATGATAGCGCATAGTACTTTAAATATCTTGTGGTAAATTTGTGACTCAATATTGAAATATAAAATCTGTCACTTTACTGGTCATTAAAACCCTAAAACTGCAGGTCGACTACATCCTAAAAGTAATGAATATGTTATCTAGAAGTCGATTTGAGTATTGAAAATGTGGCAAACTGGAAACCAGTCTTATATGTGCTGATGGAAAATTTGGATGAACTTTTTGCGTCGAAATACAGGGAGGAAGCCGAATCTTCAATTTATAGATCTATTTATAATCGTTTGAATCATAATTTATCGGAGAAGAATTATCTCCATGATAAAAACAGTGTGCAGGAAATATCAATGATGTTAAGGCTACGTGGTGAACTGGTGAACCTAAACTACATACCACATAGGGAAGATCTGTCATGCGTCTGTGAATTATGTAACTTGAGGGAACGAGAAGATGTCTTGCACTTTGTAGGAAAATGTCCAGTGCTTCAGGAAACAAGAATGCATGTACATATTTGCGAAAAATTATCTTACAGATGAAGAAAGCATTAATGTGTTAAACGAACTTGATGCGTATAAACTATTTAGATTTGCAAAAACATCTTCAGCTTATAGAGAAAAAATTTTGAGTGGGAATTTTTAAAATAGTGTACACTTTTACTTTTTTTAAATATAAGCAGTAGCCTATCTTTACAACCAAAGTTATACATAACTGAATTATAATTGTCAATCTGGCAGACGGCAAAGCCAAGCTCAATTGTTTTGTAAAATTGTATAACGAAATAATACTGAAAATAAATAAAATTATTTTACTGAAAAATACTGAATACTTTAAGTGACGTTAAAACTACTGAGCTAATACGGAATTGCTTTTAAAGACTCCGGGCATACTAAATGCTAAGAACATAGCATTTAGTATGCCCGGAGTTTCGCCTATTTTTTGCAGCGGTGTTGCCCTCAAATAACTGTTAACTCAAAAACTCAAATAATTCTAATATTCAATTAAAATAGAAAATACAACTTAGGTTTGTGTGAGTAAAAGTCGAGTGGGCGTCTTCGATTTAGAAGGAAGACAACATAATGTAAATCACGTTTTCAGTTTTCGTACAGCAAGCGTAGTTTTTTTTTAACAAGGAGATGATTCAATAAGCGGATCACTTTTGTATAGAGAAATCCAAGTTATATAGTGGGTTCCCAAGAAATGTACATATTGCGAACAGGCTCAATACTGCAAGTCATAAGTGCTTTCAGAAATCCTATTATTTATAGGTAAATACATATTTAAGAGCAGGAAATAACAGAAACCCCATTTTTGGGTAGACACGTCCTTAAATAATTGCTACCTATATGAAACAAATAGCTCTGTAGCGGGTAGGCGCAGTGGCTCACTGTATAGTGTGTGGGACTACTGAGTACTGAGTGAGGGGTTTCAGATTCGACCCCCGGAAAAACAAAATTTTCAATTTAAGGTTTTTTTTACTACATCCCAAAATCTTGATGGTCCTGACCGTGCTTTATAGCACCGAGGTCTGGACTCTATCTTAAGATATCCCTGTCGCTTCGAGAGAATGATTCTTCTCAAAATTGTAGGTCCATTCCAAATATACAGCGACAATTTACAATCAATCTATACAAATAATTTTTGTATTTTGTAAATTTGGTACTTTGATCAAAGCCGCATCACTCAATTTCATTCGCAACTGTGATTCATGCTTATTTTCCAATTCTCAACTTAACCTACTCGACGTCAAAAAAAAATATATATATAAAAGTGGGATCAAAATCTGTTAGCTTCTTGGTATACAGAGAGCAAGAAAGAAATTTGAATAACCTTCTACAATAGGTCTGTTCCTTTACTTTTAAATCTTACGAATTTTTACTAATTCTTACGAATTTTTACAAATTTTTACTCAATGCCGTTCCTTAACTCGAAAAATTCGTAAAAGTGAGCGTCATCGAGAGAGCAAAATATTACCCCTCCACTGAGAATCTTACGAATTTTTACTCAACAAATTTCTTGGTGTAAGAATTGAAAAAGCTGTCAATTAACAGGTGATTCGAAATTTGTTGTCCTATTTGACATTTGTTTTGATTTCTTGTATATTAAAATGGTCTCAACAGGCGGAAAAATAAAATGGAATGTTCTCCTTAGATTCTTTTGGTGGCGACGAAATTTTTCCTAGCTGTAAGGAGTAAGAAAGGACAATCTCCTCCACGTAACTTTTAATGCTGATCGCTTTTTCCTCTTCTCGAATGCTTGTAGTTCAATCAGTACAAACAAATCCATTACTCGGAATCATGAATTTGATTAATTCCGAATCACTTTCATCAGTAGGTAGATGAATCAACTAATTTTGTTCGTAAATTAGAAAAATTCTTTGAGTTTATCAGATATTTTAACGACTTTTCGTACAACTTTTTTGAATTTTTGAATTATATATCTGTCGTTTTTCATAGACAAACTGTAAAAGCGTTCCCAAACTTTTTCGTAAGCGTCTCTCTCTGTAAGAGAATTTATCCCCACCACTGCCATTTTGAGAGTCTTTTCCATGCTTACTACAAAAGTAAATGAACAGACCTAATGTCTTTGTTGTACTATCATAGTGAAATATGCAATTTTTATCTTTTTCCCTAACTTTTTGTTAAGTTTTATTATATTTTCATACTTTTTTTATATAATTTTATTACACTGTTTTTTTTTTATATTATTAACATAACTTCGGATAGCCTAAATCAAGCCCAAGCATCGGGACTTATACTCATGCATGTGAGCTTTGTTGGCACAAAACGATATGAATCGGTGATTGTTAAAACAACACAAGTAACAGATTTTTCAAAATCAGTTTTACTACGTTTTTACACAGCTTATGTGTAGGAACTGCGTTGTGAACAAAAGCAACATAATTGGATACCTAAAACAGACAGAAATTCGATCGCAAAATCGGCATTTTGTACGAAGACAAACTGACTCCTCTACCATTTTTTGTTTCTCCTGTAAAAAAATAAAAACTTATGTTGTTTTAGAAATCACCGATTCATATGGAATGGAAACTTGACACTGTCACTAATTGAGGAGATGATCCAACTAGCGTTTCCATTCAGAATGCAAATTGTAAATACTTCCTTTTCAGTCCTACAGTCTAGTTCACAAAATTCAATTTTGTATGGAAAACTATGCCATTGTGAGGTCGAAAAATTTAGCCTGGACACTTAAAATGATTATAAGTATAGCGGATTGTTTTTGAGTTTAGTAACTGCTAGTTCAGCATTTTAAAAAAGTTCAAGAAAAGGGTGAAAAAATAAAAGGACAGCTACTTCCCACAATATTTTAATAATTAGTTGTTTATTAGCGCCAAAAGTACATTAATATGCTGATAAATCGCTTGTTCCTCAGATGTCATTATTTGTCAAAAATGGAATTCAGCAGTATTAAGCTTCAGGTGATTTCTTTTAGACGCCACAGTCACCAACAGATATAAATAACTCACTGGCTATGGGTCTGTCTTATTGAATACCAAACTAAGTAGAACAAAACAGTTCGTGTCACATTTGTGATGAAGTAGAATAAGCTCCTAGTTCCCTCTCTCTGAAAGTGAATCGCGCTGAAAGTAGTTTACTAGCAATAGCAACGCCATGAACACATCACCAGGCTGTCAACCAGTAATCCCCGATTGAGGAGAAAAGCGCCAATTTTGGGGCTTTTATAATGAATAAGGGGAAAACGAGGGATAGATAAGCTCTTAAAAAAAAGAAAATAAAGTGCACGACTGGGTCGCACGAAACTTTCTCGTTTAGTGCGAGTCTGACTGAAATTCAAAGTCATTTAAGCAAATTTTTTTTTTCGGGATGTAGGCATTACTTGGTTTTTAGGGTTTTATCGGAATCGAAAATGGGGTTTTCGAGATATGAGCAGTTTTTAGAGTGTTCGAATTGAAAATGAAGGACGCAATAATTGACAGCATTGAAAACATCAATTTTACTCTAAGTTTGCATTTTGGTCAAAATCATGCCGTTTTGAGGTAAACTAGGGAAAACTATATTTTTCAAAAATGACTTTTTTCAAAAATCCATTTTACGATAATACAAAGAAAAACTGAGTTCTCCATTAAGTTAGAAATGACCATATTACCTTAGAATTTTTGTTACAATCGTATGGACCGTTTTCGAGATATGTCCAAATCTCAAAAGTACCGTTACTCGATTTTTTAGCGGAAAACTGAGTACGCAGTTATGTTTACCTCACCTACTTAAGCTTAAGTATATATTTTTGTTGAAATCGTTAGAGCCGTTTTCGAACAAATCGAACTGGTATAAAAATTTTGTATGGGAAGTACCATTAATAATGAGCTTCCCATGCAAAAAAAAAAAACGGCCGCGAACTGTAAGCCCCCAAACTCTAAATCCGTAGTTTGAACGAAATCCGTTCAGCCGCTTAGGCTTTAGGCCTCGGGACATACGGAAAGACAGACGGACAGAATTTTGCGACCCACTTTTTTGAGTTCGCCTATCATCGTGATGTCAGCATTGATTAACATCTCGAGTTCGAAATTTTGTACGAATACAATATCTGTCTCTTACTACGTAATGGAGAAAGTTAAAAATCGAAAATGTTTGTGAAACTGAAATTGCTTGAAAGTTAAGTTAAAACGCATTTTCATTACAAACAAATTTCAAAGTTTACTCGAAACGAAGCTTCATACTAGTAAATATCATAATTCATTCACTCGTTTTGATTTATGTCTAATAGGAACGGAAATCGTTGTAAAATATTTATATGTTATACGTTTATTTTATGTTTGTTAATTAAAAGAGCTTCCATTTTTTATAAATGCAAGTTTCACTTATAGGGGACCTTTTTTTTTTTTGATTTAAGGGGACAAATGTTATCTGGTCAATGTTATAAATGTTACTGCGGTCAATATTAACTGCCGCTATAGAAGTCAAGTTTCTCCCAAATATTGGCTTGCGTGAGTTGGGACGAACTTAAAGTGCTCTTATACCCTATTCACACCAAGGCAAAAACACTCAACAAATTTATCGAAAATAGAAGTTTTTCAGTTTTCCAAACGAGTTGTTTTAAGTCGGTTTCCACGAAAACCCCACGAAAGCGACTTCCAATCGTTGCGTTGTTGAAAGAAACACACCTTTTGCAATATTCAGCAAATTCAGCAAACGTCGCTGTTTAAGAAAACCGGCATAACTCAAAAAATACGAATTTTGAGTTAATAATGCCACTCGAATGAGAAAAAAATTCTCTATCTTTCTGTAAAATCGGCATAACTGTAGCTCGCTAGATGGATATTGATAGTCACTTGAAAAAATTGTGAAAATTGAAAAAAGTGTGCAAATTTCTGCAACTCAGAAACTTTAAACAGCTCTCCTGAAAAATCAAGTTTTTTGAGTTATGCCGGTTTTCTTGAACAGCGACGAATATTACAACTCACAACTTAAAATCATTTTCCACACTTAATTAATTGGCTACTGCTTTTTTTCAATGCTGTGAATTCATTTTATTTGTTAATTAATGCGATCAAAATTTGTAACCAAAATAGTTCACTACTAGTGTCTCACAGCTGATTGAAACGTCAAACAAAAACTAGTTGGTATTCGCTGTGAATACATCTACGAGTTTTCGACGAAAACACGGTTTTCGGAGGGGTGTGAAAAGGGTATCACATTCATTTTTTAAAAAAACTTTCAAACTGTCCACTTACCTTGTAAAAACTAGACACAGCAACGTCGCTGATAATATTGTCAGTTGCTGCGATAAGGCTGACTGAGATTTTTGCATCGCTCGATGGAGGTCGTTCTAACGAAAAGAAAAAAAAAACATAGAAATACCCCCAAAAAAAGTATGTTTGTTTTTCACAAGGACATCCACTTACGAACATATTCTCCAATGACCTCTTGGCGAGCCAACAATTGAGAAATATCGGTATGAAAAGGTTTCTCAGGGGAGGCCATAATATCTACAAAGCAAAATAAGACACAGACACCCACAAGCCCATTAAATCATTTAAAGAGAAACTGATGCGTAAATCTCTCAAATCACTCACCGTAAGTGCAAAAGGTATTGTCGTAATTAATTCTAAGATAAAATGAAATGAGAGAATCTGTTGCCATATGTTTCCCTGAAATTAATCGAGAAAAAAAATTCCATTCCATTGAGAAATATGATATCTGAAGCGCAATAGATGGACTTACCTTATATCCTAGATATGTGAGTAAAACTGCCTCCGTTAATGACACTAACGCTAAAATTAATTGTACGGCCCATAAAACTGTCGGCCGATTCACCCACAGAATCGCTTCCCAATTTATAATTGGATTTTCTTGGAACTCCTCCTCGGTTAACTGAGCCGATGCCAGAAATTCCGTTTTATTACTAGGTAAACAGCCATAACTGCGGGAAAGAGAGTCCACATTAGCAGACTGCCTGCGGAGTGTCTTCTTGGGTAACTTACCATGTTGCAAATGTTGGATTTGTATCCGTTATCACACGTAATATATACAGAACACATGCTAGTAATTTAAAAAACAAGTCAGCTATTCGTATTCGTAAACCTGTCGCAAAGAAAAAGAAGTCAGATTATGTGAAGTTCTTTATAAGAATGTTGGGATAGATCTTTTCTGTTTATTATTCAAGACTACCGCGGTGGATGATCATTTTATTTTCGCCCAAGGCATTTCAAAATAGAAAGGACACAAAATATAAAAAATAATGGTCGAACCGAAGAAAGTGGCTTTAGCTGGACTGGTCATGTGGAAATGTCAATCGTTTATTCAGACATAATTTAGCTCATCGATGGATACGTACACATTTGAAGAGGAACGTGTATGACCTTGGGTATTTCGACGTCACCCAGATACTCTGGGGTGAAGTTTCCCATTCATTGGCTAAAAGGCAAATTGTTATTTATAGCGCAAGTTGAATAGTTTTGTGCACAACTGTGGGGTTTCGTTGGAATCGGGGGGAAGGGTCGAACTTGAGTGAATTTAATTTATATATAAGTTTAAGCTAAGCATCTGCGATGGGGATATTTTTTTTCTTTTTTAGAAAGGGTTAATGTTGGAATTATGCCCCAGCGGACACCTTTTGGAGAAGTATGAGACATTTGAAAGTGAGCGAGTATTTGCAGGGCAAATGTGAACCTATTATGGGATAGGAGTTTATATTTTTTGATCCTTAACTAAGTTAAAGTTGACTTATTCTTTAGCAAACTTTGGAAGTCCATTCCTTTTGCGGTTGACTGGATTCAAGTGTGACGAATTTTAAATAAGTTCTCGCATAGATACATGAAGGACTACGCGTCATTCGTTGGATGCCCTATGGTAGTAGCTTTGGATCATTTTGAGGTAGGTATGCCTTTTCAACAGTCAAAACTTGTCGGAAAGAATAATCTAGAATAGAATAAAGAGGATGGTACCTTACCCTAGAAAAGCCCCGACTTCTAAGAATAGAACCACAGAAATTGAAAAGAGTCCGTCGCATGAACATTTTAGGGACTTTAGTTAAGCACTTGACATTTGCTCAAGAGTTGAAAACCCATTTATTCAATAGAAAATCATGGCTAATTTATTTTTAGCAAGCGTAGCGATAGTTGGATATCATGTGCACAAGCTCAAACTGAAAATTAGTTGTTCCGATTTTTGGGAATAAGCCTTCGGAGTTGCCTAAGGGTTGCTTACGGTTATGTAAGTCGATGTGACGGAAGTGCAATGTAGGGGAAATTGATTGTGGAAGTGTGCTGTGGGACTTGTGGGACGATGACTGCAATTAACTTATACAGGTTTTCAAAAATAACTTGACTTTTGTCGTGCAAACTACTCCAACTGCAGAAATGACAACAATTTTGCATATTCTGCTCATATATATTTACAAATACAATGAGAGTAGACCGTCGATTGATCTTCAATCTACGGCAGATCTTGGAAGAGACCAAGGTATTTCAATCGAAATTTCTCTACGGGATAGTAAGAGTCTTGTGCAACATTTAATTTGATTTGTAAAGAAGGGTTTAACTTTTTAGATTCTCTCTTAACCAGAACAAACAGCGATCCCTTTTCGATGACTTTACATACGAGTAGTTCGATTTGTTTTCGTTGACCACCATCGGCGGTGGAATGAGTCTGACGAAAAGTTGGAAACAGTTAAATTTACGGAAATGATAATGAGCCTTGGTTTTTAGATCAAAAGAGATACAACAGCCGGAAAAGGAGTTTATGGCATCTTTTGATGATCATTTTCCTAAGTAAAGTTAAGTCTTCACAGCAACTCTTCTTGACACTTCTTAGATACGGTGTGTACACCCAGTAGAAGTGGCTAGGAAGGCGGGAGTATATAGTTAATTTTCACAGCATTTTGGTGGATGTTTTCATGAAACGGCTAGAAAGCAGCAGAACGTCAAACCAAAAGTATAAAAATACACCAAATACGCCAGTTTATAGCACTTCAGATTTTACCACCTCAAATTGTTAGATTGAGAGAGGTTAAAAATGATTTTATACTTTATTTTGGAGCTGAGACCCGCGTCAATCCCATAAGCACATGTTTTCAATTCACGCGAAACTGTGTCATTTGTCAAAAGCAACAACGTTTTACAAAAATGATGTAGAGAATGTCTCGGGAAGCGCAAAAGTAATCACCCTATCGGAAAAAGCTATAATCTAGGCAAATGGCGACAAATGTCAATTTTAAAAGATTAAATAGATGCAAAGTACATACACGTCAACAAGACATATATCGCTGTACTTCTAAAGAACGGAGAATAATTGTTTCCAGACTTTTTCGTAGGGTTTTGTGAAGTCATTGGTCTATGTCAACAAGCTTAAGACTCTCAAAGCCCTCAAAGAGAATATCCGTCAAAAATGCGAGGACCACCTATCGCCGGAAGAAAAATGCCATAAATCGGGCCCGAATGGTCGTCAATACTGGCGGTAGTCAATGGAAAAAATGTAAGACTCAATCTTAAAGCGGAAGCAAAGTTTTTCATTCAATAAAAAAATGACAGCCAAGAAACATCTGGTGGGAAATTTTACGCCAGCTTGTATTGTAAAATAAAAAAAAACGCACAAGTGGACTTTGTTGCGGTTAAAATTACGCGGGTTGTCTAAAACGTGGAATGTTGTATAAATCATTGGATCTGTTATAAGCCTACGATTAAAATAAAAAAAAAATAGAAGCCACTAGAAGCACCGCCTTTTTTTGTTCGAAAAGCTTAAATAACGTGAGCTCAGACGAGTCGCAGTTTCTAGTTTAGTCATAGACATACTAAATATGGACTGATAGTGGAATGTCATTTTCATATAAATACTTGTGCGAGAAAATAAAATAAAATAAGTCAATGAAGTTTCGTAGTTAAAAAAAAAATATTGAGCGAATCGAAAACAATTCTGAGGACAGTTGTTAATTTTAAGGGAGATTATAGTATTTAAAGATGGAGCATGGAGGTGACCATTTTATATATGTGATTGAACCTGCAATCTTCAGCTGCAATATAGAGCCAACTACAGCCAACTCCTGCCTGTCACAAAATTGTATTCACTTGGACAGAACAACTTAAAAAGTAAATAAATAAATAGTTGGCACTTAGCTCCTCACAACCATTCGTTTTGTGTGAGCTTTTAAATTTTGGAACGAATGGAAGAGATGTACAATTTTATGCCGAGTCCATATGGCTGATTGAGGAGCTATTTCATGGCAGTTATACTCTCGGATGTTTGTCAGAAGTTCGCGATAGTGGAAAAAAGTCTTAGGATGAAACTCGGATTTTTTCGAGGATCTAACCTGCGACCACTCGCTTAGTAGTCCAACACACTAACTACTAAGCCACTGCCTCTGACAAAACAACTACCCCAACATTAATAAACACTGCGTAAAAGTTATCAACTCGTTACTCAGCAGTTACGTCAAATTTTTGTGTGCTATCTGACGTCTACCAGCTTACTTACTTGAGCACATTTGTTTATTAATACGGGGGCTGGTTTTATTAAATACTAAAAAGAAAAATAGTCTCTCAATCAGATCATATCCGAAATTCAGGGTAAGATTTATTTTAAATATTTTAATTGAAAAACGACGGATTCATTTCCAATATTCTTACCAAGTTTTATGTGGTTTAGCTTCCTAGACTACTGAAAGAGGGCCGCTGGTAGACATAAGAAAGACTCCAAAGACTTTTCATGAAAGAAGTACAGATGTTTCCAGAAAATTATCATCATCTCTAATGTTGGCTTAGCTCTGGAAGCAGCTTTCTTTCACCAACCCTACCCGTGTGTAAAATTTGTCTATGTTTCCCATTAAGCCGACCAAATTTGTCGCTCGAGAACTGCTATTTGTTTAGTACGTGTTTTTTTTTAAACAGATTCCTTACTAATATCTATACTTGTCTCCTTGGGTACAATAACCCCTAAATTTAATAACATCAGCGTGTCATTTCTTTAGTACAGTAGGTAAAATAAATTTGCTTCCATTTCAGAGTTAATGCCCTAGAGAACATGTGAGCATGAGGGAAAACTTTCTCACGTACCATGAGTGGTGGAATCACTCTCATGCAGACATACATTTAATGAAATTATATTTCTATTTAAGGTTTGTCTCCAACACCCAAAGGTGCTTGCACATTGTTCACATAGTTGCTTCAGCCATTGAACTCTATTCCACCTGTGAACGATGCAAGGATCATTTATCAAGTCAGTAAAAGGTATGCCGGCAGTTGTACGAGTATTATTTGAATAATTGCCATACAACAAGGATAACTATATAGGCACAGATGATACCCTCATCAATTTTCGTTAGCCGCAAAAAATAGTTTTCCACATCGTTAGCTACCATAATGATGCTTGTACACGGCCATTTTTTTGCGTCATTTAAATGGCGCTTTGACGTCAAAATCGCATCACAAAGCCGCCATTTAAATGTCGTTGTGTGTGATTGGCATTTTTGGGATAACATTTTCGGCGTCATTTAAGTGACTAGGAAAATGGCAGACCAAAGACATGAATTTTGTGTGATCGCTCTTTAATGACGCCCAGGACAAATGACCAAACTTTTTGGCTGTTGCGTCATTTAAATGACGTCAAAAAATGACTATACACGAAATTCATGACATGCCATTTTTCTACGCAAACGACAAATGACGCAGCGTTTAATACGATATCTGTGATTTCAATTGGTGTTTTTCACGTGGCGAAAGGACGTATAAATAAATAAATTGTTTTATTTTTTTTTTTTTGTGGTTGTGTACTTGTACGGTAGAGAAATATAATACGAAGCGTCGCCGTCATTGGGATAGCTGAGTTCCAGAATACAAACTTCAGCATGTCAAAACCGATTCTTGGAAAATTGTTGTACTAGAGCTGGCCATCGACGCTGTAACCGATGTAACCGAAGCCAGAAAGAAGTGGAATAGCATGCACAGCAACTTCAAGACGGTCGTGACGAAACTGCGCAAGACAGAGTCTGGTCAAGGTGCAATCGATGCAGATGGAGTAAAATATCCACATTTACGAGAATTGCTGTTCATTGAATTGACCGAAGTGGAGCTATATTTTTCTCATCGGTCATTACCGTCTGATCACAAAAGAAAGATAAATGACGCGAAATCGAAATAATACGAAAGGTGACATTTGTCATTTTTATGTGGCATGTCATTACCATGTGATCGTCATTTTTTTGCTCGTCATTTAATGGCAGTGTCCGTCATTTTAATTTGGGACAAAAATGACGATGATGGTCATTTTGTGTGATCGCCATTTTTTCGCAAATGCCCAATGACGAATCGTAGCTTGAAAATCACTCTAATGCGACATTTTTACCTGACGTCACAGCGTCCTTTAATTGACTCGAAAAAATGTGTAATCGTACCTTAAGAACAAGCACTGTGACAAAGGACTTGCGAATATGCATATTGGCTGCACACTTCTGCCTTGGGGCAGGAGCTACTGGCGTTCGAGGTTGTAGTCAGAGGCAAGTATTGAGATTGCCTCTTGCCATAATTTTTGTCGGAATGCAACTGTTCTCCGACTTAATTTTCCCACTTGTATTCTTCATTTGGATCCATTTAAGGAAAAGTTGAGGCAGCCATTTTGTTTCGAAAAATTATTCGACGTGCGAATCCGTTAGTGAATATTTTCAGAAGTAAAAAGACTGCGGCCGAGAGATCATGCGAAGAACCACTCATGCCAATTGCTGTTGCTTCGAGCTGAAAGAAAAATTAGTAAAGCTCTCTAGTCTTAAATTGCACAAGACCCTAGTAATCTCGGTTTTGAAATATGCTTCAGAATGATAGGTTTTTTAGAATAAAAACTTCTTGGGAAGTTTTGAGAAAAAGATTCGTTCTAGTTTGAATCCATGGAGAATATTCATTGACAAGATTGATGAACTATTCAGTGCCGTTGAAAAAATAAATCATCTAATGGACAGGGAGTGGATGAAATGAGCAATAACGGAGTAGCGTTAGGAGTCTTTAGGTCGACCCTAGATAGACGGCGCAGCAAAAAAAGGCCACACCTTTAAAGATGGGCAAGGGCATAGGCAAAGGCAAGTTCACCCAACTTGGTGGGCAAAACTGGAGACGACAAGATAGTGACCGAGTTGTGTAGAGGGTCTTCTTGATTGAGGCCGTGGCTATAAATGACATCATAATTATATGCTTCGTAAGGAACAACCCCTTCATCCTCTGGTAGTAGGACTTTACTTTTACTCGCCTGGTTTAAAAACTAAAAGACCGCTTAAAAGCTTAAAGCTTCAGGTGAAATTGGGACTACATATGGAAGGTTTTTATTTAAATTCCGACTAAAAAAGCAACAATCGAAAGAAATTAACCCCACCCACGATTCTCACCAGTCCAAACGCATGTTTTTCACAATTAAAGACAATTGTGAACTGACATTTAAATCTGTGAAGCATTTGTGATTCGACGATAAGGTTTCAAGGCCGCCATGATTTAAGAACCTAAAGAGCACATCATATCCACTACCACAGGTAATTCCATTACAAAAAGACGGTTGGTAATATTTTAAATTCGCGCCGAATTGACATAGTTGAACTACTACCGCGCCCGGCAAAACTAGCTGTTTGTTTAAATTTCAGGGCATAAAAAAGCCACATTGAAATTCACTAGCACTCAGCCATCGCAAGTACGCATCTCTTTGAGCTCGCAACGAAAGCAAAATCTCGTGCAAATAATTCACTCGAGTAGAAAAAGGAATAGGAAAAACAACCCCACCCTTCCGAGGAAGTAAGAAATATTCCTCTTCAATGCTAAGGATAAGGCAAACTAAAAATCCAGTTCATTATACTCACTTGATCTTTGATTCTTAATGAAGTAAAGTTGCAGTCTTTCTTTGAACGTGTTTTCATTAACGTAGTATTCAACTCGGACTCTGAAATGAAAAAGCAAAATGGCAGAATTAGTGTTTTGTTATCGAAATATGAAAAATAAAACAAAGGATTGCCTCTCCTCTCAACTAGGAAGTCTTGTAAGCCTGAAACTATAAAACGAAACTTAAAGCTGTGTAAAAGATGGTGCTTTGTAGTCGATTGTTCTCCCGAAAACTACTTTAGGCACGTTCGACCAAAGGCAAAGTCCTTTGGCATGCATCGTGCACTTTTATAGATACCCCCTTCTACTTTGCACCATACGTACACGTGTTCTGGTACATTTATTCCCAGTCGAAAGGAATTGTAAAGAAAGTATGCTGCAGCTGCAGGATACGCAAGAATAGAGAAACTCTTTATTGCATCGTAAAGGGTGAACAAGAAGAGCGCAGCACTTTTCCATACCCGGACAAATCGTGACTAATGTTTCAAAGAAGTTTACTTTTGCGTGGGGCTTTATAGTACACTCGTACTTGTACCACTCCTGCAGCCATAGCCTAGATTGTGTTTATTTGAAACCATTGAAACCATTGAAACCATTGAAACGATTGAAACCATATGCGCATTACTTAGAAGACATTTTTACTGCATTACAGTTTGTGTGTGATTATCCTTATTTTGAGAGTAACTTCAGTACCTCGGTTGGAATATTGGAATATCAAATGGTTTGCGAAATGCAGATGGCATCGATTGATTTGGTAATAGAGTTTGGACTTTCAGCCTAAAATCACAAATGGCGTTTTTTATTAACTTGAGTTCGCCCAATGGTAGAAATACTAAGATTATATTGACCTGACTTATATGCAACATAATGGAAAACAAATTATATACCAACAGCATTGCATCTCCTCACAATTTTCTCAACAAAAAATTAGCACAGCGAATATGCTGTGTTTAAGGTAGTGAAAGTGGTTCTAAACTATTTCCCTTCACCTATTTATATATGTGGCGGGGGTCTTAGGCAACTACGCCTGGCAACGCCGGTCATACCAAAACTGACAGTTCAGCAGTTGATAGAAGCCGCCTGCACCAGCCAATCAGCGTTCTCCACGTCGACGCCTACCCGGCAACATCGCGAAGAAAAGCCGACGAACTATTCTCTCTGCCAGAAACCATAGACAAACCATACTGAGACCCCCAACTCACAATCCTCTTGCCGCTGGCCACCTCAATTTTTATTCAAATTCGCCATTTTGTATTCCTATCGGTGTTACCTATGTCAAAAAAGAATTAGTGTGACATGTAAAAACATACAAAAAATGCAAAAATAAATGCTGCCAACCTTGGCAACCGTGTTGAAATGTGAAAGAGTTCGGGAATTCCACATTTTTTTATTACTGAATGCCATTGGTTAGTTATTATAAATTGTTTAAAGGCGAATAATTTGATTTGTTTGGTTAGTAAAACTATCTAAAGTTGATGTTCTATATACTAGAAACATATTAGGACAAAGATGGCTGCGTATTTTCCGCTTTTGGATAGTATTAACTTCGATTTCGTGTGTAAATTTTTCTTAAATAATGAAGAAAATTTGCTCAAAATGTTTTGATTTTCCCTCAACCAATCTACATTGATAATTTTTCATGAACATTTTAAGCAAATGTGCACTTATTCCTAAAAAAAAATATTATCCACACGTAACGAACAATTTCAAATTAAACGGATAAAATTCTATGAACTCTGCCAGCAACTTTGCCCACAGCGGAAGTGTCTCATATCTCCTGGGAGTGTGTTGGTGAGCAGAATTTTTGAAGTTTCGTGACATTTGTCAATACGATTTTATATGTAAGAATACTAGCGCACCAAACGTGAACACTCCATAAAAATATAGCTTGTAGGCTAAGTAACGGGAAATCGGCCGGAGTTGGTGGTCTCAGTATTGTCTCTGCCAGAAACAGTCGAAGCGAGCAGACGGACTACCCGCAAGTTTTTCTATCCACGAGGTTTTTAATAAAGAGACATTTTATATTATTAACGACATTTTTATTTCGACGGCTAAATATATAAGATCCTTTACTGTTGTTAGGTGTAGTCAGTTTTTATTCATAGGAATACCAGCAGTTCAAAAAGCACCCAACAATTTATTGGATAAGTGCATTTCGCTTGTATGGAAGGGAATAACTTTTGGGCCTCGCTAATCAAACGAAAAAGTTATAGCTGTCGTCCACCTAGTGCCCAACGCATCCATCTCGAATTCAAAACACTTAACTCTAATGTACGATGCTCCCAATTGTATGCAACCAATCTGTTCGATCCGGTTGGATGTTGTTTACGTGTACGTTGCTCAAAGCGAGTTTGTGCACTAGTGTACGAGCTTTCAAAATTGTTTGTTGATGGAAAGAGTTCAATAAGCTTTTGGACAAATTTGATTCATGATTTCGGCGGTTCATATTGATTATTTTAACTTTTCTTGTCGATAATAATAACGAGTCCTTAAAAAGTTGTACTACGGCTGGCAATAGTTTTGCTTTAGATAATAAATCGCTTGAAGGTTTTCAATGAACCACCAATCGGAGATATCGTGGAGGTCAAGCATAAATCGATGGTAGTCGTGAACCATTTAGTACTGTGGTTCTCCTCTTGGAGTCCTTTGTTTCAAATTGGTAAAAAATACTTGTAATAATAATAAAAATGAGAGAAATAAACCCTTAGCGGTAAACAAATGATGAGAGTGAAATCATATTAAGTTGCGTAACCAATAAAAAAAATGTATCACTACAAAGAGTATTCTCGAGGTCACTGTTGGATCACACGACACCATATCCAACGGACATCGAGAGTTTGGCCAGACTGTATTTTTCATTAAATCATTAATTTTTTATGAAATCATTCAAAATTCAAACATACATTTATTTCAACTTTCTTTTAACTCGAAATATTAATTTAAACTTAGCGCCAAAAAGCCAATGATCCGAATATTTAAAATTTAATAATTATGTACTAAGGCTATTTAATAATTATGTACTAAATAAAGCTTTGTAAATTCGCGGGGAAAATAAAAATGAGTTCGGTTGTAACGTTCACTGGGATCGGAGCTTTTTTTTTGGATAGATCTTTTCGTCGTTTTTCGAGCGCTTTACTCGATTTGAGCATTTACCAAATCTTGTTCTCGTCGCTTAGCAAGGGCATAGCTCGCTTTCGTTATTTGCGAGATTTAATTCATTAAAGAAAGTTACAATACCTTAGTGATTACTTAGCAATAATAAAACACAATAAATAAAATACATTAAACATTACCGTGTATGTCTTTTTTGGGCTTTTTCGTCGATTCTTCTAAAAATACGAATATTAGAAAATTATTCCATTATTTTCCACCCTACGTTTCGTTGGTATTTTCCAACTTCTTGAGGGGCAACGTTCTTTATTGGAGCTTTGTTTGTTTACAACTACATTTAAAATTGTGCGGTCCAGAATAGGCGAACAAATAAACAAAAAAATAAATAAATAAATAACTAAACAATTGCATACACTATATACTAAACAGAACTCAAAACTTATATTACAGAAGATATCACAGATCATGTTGGGTCTGATTAATCCTATTAAACATTACCACCATTACTTGAAATAAATAGCAAGATATTTATAAAAGAAAATCTGCTTAGACTAAAGTCGATCATATCGCAAACGGTATTGGTTTCTCTTAAGCACCTAGATAATGGTTCATTTGATGCATAATTTGTTCTGTGATACGGAATATTAAAAAAACAATCGGTTTCTAAGCATCCTCGCAGGAACATTGAAGTTAAGTAAGGCCCAAATATCGGAACAATCAATATGATTAGCCAATAAATCACGAATAAAGAATTTTCTTCGAATGCTAACAGACAAGATACCAAATAATTTGCATCTTGTTTCATAGGAAGGCATTCCTATATCCCAGTGAAGCCTTTTCACTAATACTCTAGTAAAATGTTTTTGTATTCTCTCTATTTTAAATGAGTGAACTTCATACAAAGGACACCAAATAGCACTACAATATTCAAGAGTAGATCTAACAAATGCAAAAGATAAAGCCCAGCATTAAATTAAATATATTACTAAAAAGTGTATTTGTTTTAAGAAATCATGTCCTTGTCCTCATCACCTTGGGGTAAAGGTTACAATTGAAAGTAACGCGCCATTTTTTTTATAAGGGAAATTGATAGATGAACGGTTTCGACAAAACGTCAAACTTTGACATTTTTCATTATTTAGGTGTAAGGAATTAATTAAACACAAATTCGATAGTCGGATAAGATCTTCTTGTATTAACACCCAATCTTGTTCAGTTTTTATACATCGAAAGACTTTCAAATCATCCGCATACATAAGGCTCTTAGAATTAAAAAAATATGTTGGGTATATCATTTTTAAATAACAAGAAAAGGAGGGGGCCAAGATGGCTTCCTTGAGGCACTCCCGAGGTAACTTAATAGGTGAAGAGAGAATGTTATTAATACGAACATACTGAATACGACCTTTTAAGTATGCTTTTATCCAGTTTAAAAAGTTAGAGTGGAATCCTATTTTATTTAACCTCAAAAGCAATATATTATGATTAACACGATCGAATGCTTTAGAGAATTTTGTGTATACTACGTCTATTTGATGCCCTTTCCCAAGTCCATTTAAAATTAAATTTGAAAAAATTGTAAGGTTTGTGCTGACTTTTAAGAATTTGAGTTAATATTACATAAATCAGTTTTTCAAAAATTTTAGGACAAATAGGCCGATAGTTAAAAACTTCCTTTCTACTTCCTGATTTATAAATTGGAGTTAATCTTCTATGTTCTATCATTTCCACTTATTTAGAAATTCACCACTGTCAAGGGAGCGATTAAAAATATTTGTTAAATATTTTGAGCACAACAAATCGTACATTTGCTTTTAAATCAGATCCATGCGAATTTTCCTTCTTCACTAAGTAAATTTTTCAAGGAACGGCCGGAAAAACCTTCAAATGTACAGTCACAAATGCACATCTTGACTAAGACAACTCTATTCCCATAAGATGTGAATACCCACCACTTGCAGGGCAAAAACACATACAAAATGAACTTTTTCGCCACATTAATTTTTTAATAAAAAAAAGTTGCGTATACTCCCCCATCGTATTTATTAGAAAATATACATCGAAGACTGAAATATTTTCTAAATATTCTAATTTGCATAAACAAAATCAACAAGATCCTCCAAGTGTATAGAAATTTGTTCTATGCATTCCATTTGAAACTTTCTTTTTCATTCACAGCATGACGTGTAGGAGCCTATACAGCCATCAAAAAAAGGTGTTCATATTTGGATTATTATCTAAGCAAATACGACATATATGTGGGACACATTGCCACACACCACTCTTCGAGAATATGTGGAATTTCATGCTTAGTGAAACGTGTGATACTTCAAGGAAATTTTATGGATAACATAATAATAACAGCAAGCTATTGTTGTGAAAAGAAAATCCACCCACTCAAGATTGAAGGCAACTACAATCTCAAAGGTAGATACAAATTTCTATTTAAAATTGTTTAACCCATTACCTAGAAAATTTCTTCCTAAATTTTCCATACTTCGATGGGCTGGAAAAACGTCCACAAAAATGAGTCGCAAAACCCATTTTGATAAACAAACCTTATTGCCAAGTGGTGAAAGATATGCCCATGCGATATAATGCGTTGAGATATAATGCGTTGAGACATAAGACAAGACCTATATTTATACGGAATTTCGTACTGATCTTATGGGATGCCGGACTACATATATAAGCCGCAACCTTGGAAAAAGGACCCGTCGAAAAATGGTAGCGAGATCAAAGGTTTTCCATAAAGCGAATCAAATTTAATCAATTAAGGTAGGGATAACCTTTCGTTTAAAAAAAGAAGAAGACCGTTATTCCTACTAATTCATTAAGATGATTAATTTATCATGATTTTGGGTCTCCCATTGAACTTGAATTTGAGTATATTTTTGCAACACCTTGAAGGATTTCATATACCATAATGTTATGCTGTACATAAACCCGTTTTACCCTTGCCAAGGTTTCGTACCTTGCGTCTATATATGGTCGGGTTATCCTAATGAAATGTGGTTTGAATGAAATTGTATGCTTCTACGTTGGAGGTCATGAGGGGAGAGAATTCATTTTCTAAATCCACTTATTGTGTTTGAATTTGTGTGACACTTATCCGTCAAGAAGTGGGAATGGTAGTCAGTCAATTTGGGTGGTACAAAGTAGGTGTTGCTACGGAATGAATGGAAGAAAACATTTCGAGGCTGTTCAGTCTGACTAAAGTGCCGATTGCACACTGCTTAGTAGGCAAAAGTGTGAAGTTAGCTCCGGTGTATAGAAAATTTCTGTAAAAAAATATATATGGAAGACGCCATTAAAAATACATAAATGTAAAAATCTGACAACGAACAAAAACAAACCGCAGAGCAGAGAGAAAAGAGGTCTCAGTCGCAGGGAATAAAAACAAGCTGCATGGCTCTTCTTTGGTAGATACCTAAGTCATGTACTGACGTCAGTTACAACAGGCAAATGTGACAGTTTTAGAACACTAACTGCAAGAATGAACTCCAATTCATCTTTACAAAAAATATGGACAGTAAGATCCCAAGTAACAATTTGACTTCGGTAAGGTGCTATCGAAGCTATTCCACCTCCCGCAATATTAACTGCATAAGGTCTAATGGAAACACATTTGGCGCACTTTAATGCAAGTATTCACTTGTTTAAGACTTCCTGAACAGTTTGGATAGACCTTACCGAAACTTTATGGAAGCTTTATAGAGGCTCAAAAATGAACAAGAAAAATAAATTTTTCATTTTCTTATTCTTTTATTTTTTTTTTCCTATTATTAAATGTTATCCAACGACTTTTTGCAATTTTTATGAAGTTTACCATTTACGTAGGTAAACTTTTTATAATTTATATTTTACTTACATGCGCCGCACTGAGAATCGAACATGGGTCATGCTGCGTAGTAGTCCAATACACTACCCCCTAGGCTAATTCGCCATAATGCTGTAGCAGTGATAAATCTGAACTACTTGATACATTTTAGAGTTTCGTTAAAATTTGCAATAAACTTGCAGCTTACTCGGCCGAAGTTGTAAGCAAGACATTTAGTATTACCTAATTTATTTATGAGTGAAAAGTGTTGATTTAGAATCACATTATTCACAATTTGAAGTCGAAACTAAAAATGTTTATTGGTTAGGACCATGGTTTCTTGTTTCACCCAAACTTACTGCAAGACGAGACCTTACTTTGACCATATTTCCAACGCAATAGAATTAACTTGATTGCAAAGATGCGCAATAGTTGCCTTCTTGAGTTTTTGCTGCGCTTAAATCTTGAAAATCGAGACTCATTTGATTAAAAAAAAAAGAAAAGCTCTTTCTGTTAAAGATAACTTTTCCATTAGTTAAAATTAGGACCATTTTTGCTGCAAGAAATGGAGGAGTAAGCTTGCTAAGTCATATAGATTTGGAAAAAGTTTCCAAAAAAAAATTTGCAAAAAGCATATTTGACAAAAAAACAAGCTCCAATCCAAAACAAATTGTCCCCCATCACTACATTAGCCTTGTTGTTATCCATTGATGAAATAGAGCTAAAAGCTTTTTTATATGGTTTTTGGAAAAGTCTACGCTTCGAACATCACATTCGAGCACTGTAAGGCTGTCGGCACGTATTGAAAGCTCCATCTGATACGAGGAACCATATTTAACTAGCTCAAATTTTGGGCAAGTTCAGTGAGAAGAGGACTGGAAAAAGCGTACCTATATGTCAGAGATGAATGAATAAAAGAGATGGATATCTTTCGTACGTTTATCCCCCCAAAACCCATTTGTTTACATTGTTGTTTTTGTAATTTCAACCCCTGTCTGTGAATACGTGTGAGCTACAAAAAAAGTTGCTAATGACAGACCACCAATCAAAATTCAGAACGGCCGGCCGAATGTCATAAAACAGCATCATTTTGTATTCACCATATGGTGACACTCTCTTTTAGATAGGTCTGTTCGTTAGATATACGATTTTTCGGTTACCTCCAGAATTACCCCATTGTATTATTCCGACTGGAAGGAACAACTTATTTTATACGTAAAATTATTAATTGACTATTTAATTTTATACGCGGATGAATTTATATATTTAAAAGAGTGGTTGGTGTACTAGGGTTCAAATTATAAGAACTTTGAAAAGAAACATTTCGAAAGCATTATGTGCTATCTATCGGAAAAATTGCGATATTTACTTGTATGGCAATTATCTATTCTTGTTTTTTAAATAAAAAAAAAAGTTATAATTTAATTCCACATGCAGTAGGCTAAAATGAAGAAAAAAAAGAATTAAGGTTTTCAAATAATATATAATAAACAATAAAAACATTTCATGCCGATTTATAGTAGATAGCCTTGACTAAAATGTTGGATTTTGTTATTTATTTGCAAATTGATTGGTAAATTGTAAATAATTTTAATTTATACAGCCTGCTTGCGTTCGATTTTACAAGAAAGCTTTTTTCATTGCTGTGTTACCTAAAAAAAATGTAATTTGAATTGTTATTCGTAACTATATCACCCATTTTTGATAAAAGCCAGTGTCAAAGTGGTAGAAACATGTTAATTTATATTCACTGCATGCAAATTAACGGTCAACCGTCAAAATTCAAATTTTCCTAGTGAACATACCCAAACCAGTTTTCCAGGATATTTGAAAATTTTATGAATTTCGGTGGTGAATTCACCAATTTTCCGCCATCTTCCGGGTGAATTCACGAACTCACTTATACTAGTATAGAAATGAGAATGTATAAGTGACTTCATGAATTTTTCGGGAAAACAGCTTGTAGGCAGCCGCCTTTCCACTGGAAAGATATATATCTCTGTATTCCATTATCTTTGCTATTTGTACTTCAATTGAGTTCAACAAGTCGTCTAAAATATCGACGACATTAGGTCGTATATTGCTGCATACTTTTAGGCATTACCATCCTCAGGGCGAATGGAAAAGTGAGCTTATATCGTCCCGGCTATAGTTCGTCATGAGGGACTTTGGCTGTCATTGCAGTTTTTATCATTAGAAGTAGTACTTTTTCGACATCAAGTTTGTTTTAATGAACATCTATCTCAGCTGAGTAAGGCAGAAAGGGGGTCAATGAAACAGTTAAAAGTGGACGCCTGCAGGTATGCAAGCATTTGCTATAAAGTGCTGTCATTATGGTGTGTGTTTCCACTTTTTGTTTTATTTTACTCCAATCAGTTCTAATATTCTTGCTTCGTTACTTTGTTCAAGTCGATATTTTTTCTCCTTGGTTGCTCGTAGAAATTACAAACCATTCTTACAGTGACACTTTGGAGATTTCGACCCAGCACGAGGGTATAAATTTCCTTTTTCTGTTTTACAGTTCCGGCAATGATAAATCTGTTATTATCTCAATGTAACATTATTGCGGCATTTTATAAACCTCCAGCTCAACCATTCTGGAGAGTCTGTCATTAATCAAAAAGCTAATCTTAATCAAGAGTCTGCAACTATACTTTGTTCTGATTAATTTCCTGCAAGTTTTGACAAATAGCATCGTGCAATCTTATTGCATCGTTTCTATCTCTGCACTGTCTCAACGTCTAGCTGAATATGAGGCAGACAATTCGTTTAGCACAATCCAACATCAAAGTGCACACAGCGCTTTTATTGCCTCAGTCACTTCCTCCGAGAACATAATCAAACTCAATCTCAGTATCTCTGTGTAAGGAAAGCAGAAGCAATCCATTAATATTTTTCTCCGAGCATTAATCTTCATTGATGCGCCGCTTCGTGATTAATCTTCCATATTTTCCTGTCTTAGAAGCTGTTGTTGTTTACCAGATTAGCAGATCGGCTATAGGTTTTCTTAAGGACACGAATGGATACTTTTATCTTTGAAATGGAATCGGCAATTAAATACATTCGACTCATTTCCACCTTTCGATCGCCCTTCAACGTTTCATTTTGACATTGACTGGTCTAAGGTCCACACGGTCAAGGGAAACAGAACTTTTTGTGTGATACACATGGATTGGCTGTTTGTTAGCTTCGCACGTCTATTCCAGTTGATTTGTGGGTGTAATCCAGCAAATGAATATTTTGCACGTATTCCCGAATTAACAAGCATTAATTATTAACCATCAAATAGCACGACTCCAGGGGCCATATGCCAGAGATTATACGACCGAAATGTTACCAGCTTAAGAGTTTATATTTTGTGAATTCACGTTTCACAATTAATATTCATATGCAAGTATTTGGAATTAAAGTGTTTCGCGTTGTGGAAATAAAAGGACTTGCAGTAGGTGTAAAAATAGTATCATTGGCGGACATACAGAAGACTGTATGAACATTTAACTTATGGAAACATCAACAAAAACCACCCTTCAATAGTGTTAACTTCCATGCCTAGGAACATTTTCGCAGTCACATTCAATTCGGGAATGACATTGTAGGATTATATGGTTAGTTTTAAGGTTTTCCCATTTTATAAAAAAAGACACATTCTTGGACCAGTAAAGGTTTGCCCTGCATACTAGGTTTCTGTCTTTAATGTGGCTTTACGCCTGAATCAAAACAATTCTAATTGTAACCAACATATGATAATTCTTATATACAAAATACAAAGAAATTAAATTATTAACAATAGAGAGATGCCCAAATGTTCAAGTTCAATGCAAAAAAGTTCCAAGTTCCGTGCAAAGAAATGTTCGCTTTCGCAAAGATTATATTTTCTAGAATTATTCACTGTGAAACAGCAGTACTTTCAGCATTGTAGGGAAATGGTTTTGCTCGCTCACTTCAAATATATGGCAGAAATATCACATACTCATTAGGTTATTTTTAATCCCAATCCATGTTCAGTCCATGTGTGTAGTTTTGCTAAATATTTTCGTGTTATTTTGATTTTCTACTTGGCAGATAGGTGGAGCCTTACTCCACCATTCGATAGAAAAACGATCGGTAACAATTTGGACATAGGCAAAGACATAGAACGAGTTTCAAAACAAACTTTCTCCATAATTATTTAACTGACAAAAGTTGACATCTTCGAATCCGCATTAAGCTGAATAGAGCGATAAAACTAACCAGTTCTTGACCAAAAATCGTTAAATTCTGCGCTGTCTTAAAATACATAGAGTTGTCTGTCTCGAGGTTCGTGCCAAAAAAGATTGATTTTCGCTACAAAAACTACTCTTATTTGTAAAGCTGGCCTTGTTCTCATTTATAATAATTCTTTAATTGCATTGATCCTGGGACTTCAAATTACGATATTTTGTTCCCTAAATATTTAGTAGAATTATTTTTTACTATATTTGAACACATTTTTATTGCATTTTTGTTCATATTTTTAAAAGTCTATTTAGCCCATAGAAAAAATTGTTGGTTCTGTACTAACGTGATGGAAACGTTTTCTTAAAAAGTTTAAACAAAAGGTCGTTTTGTTCTTTAAATAAAAAGTCATGATTCTAATTCTTCTTTTTCTACCCAACCGCGAGTTGTTCACATTTAACAGCTAGGGTATCCAAGAAAATAGTTTCCAACACTTTCATTACTTTTTTTTAAACATAATATTAAAGTGTCATCAGAATGCCATTTTCAGAACATTCGCTTATCATCTTGTTCTACAGTGCCTTTTATGAAGCATGCAATTTTTATTTTTATTTACCAAAAGGTATAATAATTGTTTTTTAAAAAAAAAACAGATAATTTTGTTTGTGTTTAGGCATGAAAACTTCGATCCGGGTTGCCACTATTCATTTTTATTGGATAACCAATGGAAAGGAATCTGTAAATTCTTGATCTTTAATGTTGAATCATTATACCAAGGATTTGTCCAACTTTGTCTGCCATTTCTCCTAACGTATAAAATCACCTAAAAGTGAAACAACAAACAGTCAACATACATCCGCATTCACCCCTAAAGAGATGAAAAATCACTTATTTTCGGTAAAAGAAACTACCATATAATACTGTTGATATAGCTGCTACAGTGTTAGTGGATTAGAAATAACCAATTCAACTCGGTTAAAAATAACCGATTAATCAATTTCTCGGTAGTAAATAACAAAGCAACTCCATAGAATTCAACCAACTGGTTGATATTAATCTATAAACTTGGTTCTATGGATAGTTTACATTTAACCTTTTTATCTCGGTAGTTTTTAGCCAATAATATACCAGTTCTTTTTTTCATCAGAGACTTAGTTAGTTCTAACCCCTTTTTATTAAACCGAACAAAAATCGCGATCGGTTAGAGCAAATTTTTGAGCGTTTATATTTGCAAACAGTAGGCCCAGTTGCTTAGTGGTAAGTGTATTGGACTTCTGAGCGAGGGGTACCAGGTTTGATCCCCGAAAAAAACCCTAGTTCCATCTTCATTTTTTTTCCACTGCGCCACGAAGGTCTGAAAAACTTTCGAGAGTATAACTATCATAAAATTGTAGATCGCCTCCATTCGTCCCATAAAAACTCATACAAAACTCCCCAACGGTGACTCATTTATTTTTATTTATTTAAATTTCCAAGCATAAAAATATGCTCTATCGTAAATTTAAACACAGAAAATACATGAATCCTTTACAAATTACTTAAATATTTTGTTTTGAAAAGAATACAAGTAATTTTTACATAAATAATTAGGATACGGAAGGTTCATAAAAATTTCCTATTTAACAAAAAGCTGTCGGCCTTTAAGCTGTGTTTACATTTACCAGTATGACACACTCTTTGTTTACCTTTGTTGCTCATAACCACCGCATTTTCAGACATCTCCGGAATATTTTCAACATCTGAAAATGAGGTTTCCTTACAATGGTTGCTATACTAGTTAAAAGATTTTTATCTATGAAATAAACATGAACGAAAGTGTTTAATAATTAAGCTGTTCTGTTTCTGTGATTTTGGAACCAGATAATGTGTGCACAAGGACGAAATCCGATTTTTAAAGGACATATTACTATTGGCTACCACTATTTTCAGTTGGTTTCACTCAATTTCTGCAATATTGAGCAAGACGTTCATTGAAGGGCGGTGTTAAAATTCAAATCCATTCAAATCCCCTTAGTCAAATAAACCAGTTGCATAATCTCAGACGCAGATGCCAACGATTCGTAATTGTCGGAAAAAAAATACTTAAATCAATCCTCATAAATGCGTGCAAATTGCCGGATTAGAAATTTCCCAGAAGGACTCTTATTCGAAATTTAACTTATTGTCCCACATCAGTAGATCCAGCTTTTCTTTAAGCAAAGTTCTGCGAATTAATTTCCCCATTACGCTTCAACATTCCATTGGATTTCCTTCCTCCTTACTTGTAATAATTCATTCTTCTTCCTGCTCTCCTTCCAATATTGGGCGGTTCAAAAACCAGTCATGTGTAATCCAATATGAAATTAACTGAACAAAGCTCAAACATAAGTACGCATTGTGAACTCCCAATCAAGGGAACCCGAATTTTCCCAGAAATTCAATTCTCTTAGATCCTGTGTAAGGAGATGGCATAAACCAAACCAACTCTATCGTACTGTTCCCACACAATATCGTACGAAACGGTATTCGATTAACATAATTCGCCCCGCAGACGAATATGAAATTGATTACACAGACAAATACCAACATTATAGGATAAAAATAAGAATGCTCGTTTTTCTGGCAGGAAAATAGTGAATAGGGGCATACATCATCAAGATATAGGTATGTAATGTGTGTAAGAAGATTACATGGTCCTTAGGCAGGGATTTATTCAAATGAATGTGTTATTCTTACCCGGGGGATTCTATAGAGGTGACGATGACAATTTATCCATCCTGGTGACAAACGAAGTTCACCTAATTAAATGTTGGGTATAAAGAGCGCCTACAGTGCTGAGCAAAATTAGGGAAATGGAATAGGGTGTTTGCACCCACCTTTAAAACTTTTCCGCTTATAAAACCAGCCATCACCCATCTCCCAGGAGAGCTCATAAACTGCAATGTAATTAGAATTAAAAAAAAAAAAAAAGCAAAGTAACACCTACTGCAATCGATATGTGCCAATCTCTCTTGAATCTCCCTCTCGCATCGCGATGGGAATGAAAACCAAGGAATTTGAAATTGGATTACACGGTCCGACTGATAGCCACAACAAAGAGACAATCGTATCCATCGTTACAATTGAATTAGAGACCGTTCCATGGCAAATTTTATCTGGTGAGTCTTTTTTTAATTCAAAAAACCCACGACTTCAAATGAGTCTGTATGTGTCCGTGCCTCTCTATAGCCAGTGTCGATTAGTTCCGCTCCAAAGATAAAGGAACATTTCTACAATAATGTAGTTGGCTACCTGAAACCCTGAAACCTACGTCACTCTGAAACGTTTACGAAATTGGGCGATGAGTTGGAAGAAAAAATAAAAAAAACTTACACAATGCCAGTGGCAGCAACGATGTCGGAGGCGAACGAACTAATATGATACTCTTGAGATACGAGTACCATGGAGGGGAGCAGTACTTGGAATTGGAATGGGTGTTGAAATCTACTCCATAATAAAGTGTTTACACAATGGGCTGCGCCAGAACCACAATCGAAATGAAGTCCTTTGTTTTGGAAAAATGTCAGACGAATTAATGCTGTACCATAACGTTGGCGTTTGTTTTCGATTGCATCTGCTGTGGGAGTCCTTTGTTTACAGAGTGGAGGTTCTTTCAGTTGCTATCGGTTTTGTCTTTTTAAGTCTATTTCCCTGTGGAGTTTATACCAAATTGGGAGTGCTACTCTAATTTTCTGGATTAGTAGCCTATTATGAAGATCTTGTCGACATTTTTTTTTTTTTAAAGAGCAGTGAGTACAAAGTCAAGCCGTTCTTTAGCTTTAATGGATGGGGACCTGAGAACGAAGAACTCTTGATCGCTTAAAAAAATGAAACTACCTAATGTACTGTCGGGAAAAATTGTTTGATTTCGGATAAGTGCTTTGAGAAATCATGCAGCTATCCTTAAATTGCTGTAGGTACCTCATAAGTCCAACGAGCTAGTTCATTTCTAAAGGGTGATTTTTTAAGAGGTTTAGAACTTTTTTTAAAAAAAAAACACAAAAAATTCGAAAAAATTAATGAAATATTTATTTGAATCGATAGTTTGAAAGTTGCAATTTAATGTTTAAAGATAATTTCATTCAAATGTTGACCGCGGCTGCGTCTCAGGTAGCCCATCCGCTGAGTCCAATTTTGGCATACTCTTTCACACATATCGGCCGGTATCTCACGAATGAATGCATGGATGTTGGCTTCCAGTGCGTCAATCGAAGCGGGCTTGTCCCTATACACATTAGCCTTGGCATACCCCCACAAAAAATAATCTAATGGTGTCAAATCGCACGATCTAGGCGGCCAATTGACCGGCCCGAAACGTGAAATTAACTGTTCACCAAACTCGCCTCGCAATTGCGCCATTGTTTCGCGTGCTGTGTGGCATGTGGCACCGTCTTGTTGAAACCACATATCATGCAAGTCAAGAACTTCCATTTCGGGCAAAAAAAAGTTTGTTATCATCGCTCGGTAGCGTTCACCATTGACAGTAACGCTGCGATTCGCATCATCTTTGAAGAAATATGGCCCAATAATGCCGCCGGCCCATAAACCGCACCAAACAGTGGCTTTTTCGGGATGCATTGGTAGCTGTTGCAATGCTTCTGGCTGATCTTCACTCCAAATGCGGCAATTTTGCTTATTTACGTACCCATTCAACCAAAAATGAGCCTCATCGCTGAACACAATTTTTCGATAAAAAAGCGGATCCTCGGCCAGCTTTCCAAGAGCCCATTCACCAAAAATTCGGCGTTGTGGTAGGTCGGCTGGCTTTAGTTCTTGCACCAGCTGTATCTTAAAAGGCTTTACGCCCAAATCCTTCCGCAAAATTTTCCACGTAGTGCTGTAACAAAGGCCTAACTGCTGGGAACGGCGCCGAATCGACAATTCGCGGTCTTCTGTCACACTAGCTGATACGGCCGCAATATTTTCTTCACTACGCACAGTACGTAAACGTGTTGGTGGTTTAATGCCCAACAAAGTAAATTTGGTGCGAAATTTGGTCACAATCTTCCGAATAGACTGCTCAGAAGGTCGAGAATGCCGATCATAAAATGGAAGCAGCGCTCGATGAACATTTCGAACCGAGCACGAATTTTGATAGTAAAATTCAATAATTTGCAAGCGTTGTTCATTTGTAAGACGATCCATGGTTAAATTGCAAACCAAACTGAAGCTGTTTGACAGTGACACAAGGTACTAAACACACGTCAGCTGTCAAAACCAGTGTTGCCAAAACCAAACCAGCTAAAAAATCACCCTTTACAAGCACAATTTAAACAGCCAGAGGGACAATATGAAAACGAGTATGATCATAAAGCGCGTTCTCCGAGATCACCGATCTATGGAATCAAATACTTGAACACCGAAAAAAACTTTGGAAATCATCCACTGCAATGCAAAAAAAAAAAAAACAATTCGGATTTTACGCTGACTAAAAGAAACATTGTTGGGTAAAGGACCAACAAGAACGTAACTTTACTCTATCTGTGAAAAGAATTATTTGATGTGAATGGAGCGGCAACCGCTTTAAGTACAAGTCCGCAAAGGGTCAAAAACAGATCAAAAATATTGGCCATTTACTCTAAAAAAGGATTTTTCAATAAGGACTGGTTTTGGTGTTTGAATTAAATAAAACAGGCTGTATGTGAGGTATTTATTTTGTTTTATTTCCTTCTTTTATTTGAAAGGCTCAAATACGCCAATATGTGCGAAATATTACTTCGTTAAAATATTTGCCGGGGATTCTTGCGGTGGCACGGTTGTGAACGGTCCAATTTTAAATAAATCTACCCCCTAGATCGGATTGAATTTGAGCGATGGCATTGATTATGTTGGCTTTCAAGGCATCTGTCGATTGCGGCTTATTGGCATAGCCCTGCGCGTTCAGGAAACACCAAGAAAAACTCTAGTCGAGTCAAATCTCACGATATTTGTGACCTATTTACCTCATCTCCGTGATAGATAACAATACCCTCAAATCGTTTATGCAGAATGTCCATTGTGGCGTCTGTTTTAGTCCCGTTCTCCTGGAACCACATGTCGTCTAGCTCCATTTAGTTCAATTTGGGTTATCGTTCTGGTAGCACTCGCCATTGATGATTATGGCCTGGGCCTCAACAACGTCATTTGCAAATAACACGGACCAATGACGGCCCTGGCATAAGATCCGCACCAAACAGTAACTTTTTTGTGGGTGCATTGCTGCCTGATGAAGCTCGTGATGGCGTCGTCGAGAACTTTGCTTGTGAACATAGCCATTCATTAAACGACGCGCCGTTGTCCGTTAAGATGACTTTTCAGCCTAAATTGGGGAACTCTTACCAAACGTGCCCAGTTCATTAACTTTGGGTCAGTAGGATCTTGCATATAACTGCGAAAGGCTTGGACTTCTTGTGCACGTCGAGTAATTTACTGCCTCTCCTGTAAACTTTCACAAAACAGCGGCAATGTTCGCGGCCGATCTGGCGTTCATTTGACGTATGGATGTTGCCTGATTGTTTACCGAGCCGGTTATTTCTAATTTGAAGATAATTCAACTGGGAGCTGGTCGAAATTCTGCTTTCAAAATTCTGCTCTGCAAAATTCTGTCTTCTCAGTTTCTCACACAAAAATTCTGCTTTACGAAAGCAATAAAAAAAAGTATTAAGATTCAGCTCTTTCCAACTAACGAACATAAACAAAAAAAAAAAAAATAGACTTAAAAAAATAAATCTTAAATTTATGAAAAAATAAAAATTTTAAAGTAAAAAAATAGAAATGAAATATAATTTAAAAAGAAAAAATAAAAATGAAATTAAATATCAAAAACGAAATTTTTTAAATTGAAAAAAAAAAAAACAGAAAAAATAATATTAAAAAAGAGGAGTTAAAATTAAAAATAAAAAATTAATATTTTCTCTATCTGTGTTTTACAAAACTCTGCAAACAATAAATAAAAGGTTTGGAAAATGTTAAAAAAAAAACTTTTTCTGTTTGCAGATTTGTATTTTTTTCAATTTGAATTTTGTAAAGCAGAATTTTGAAAACATATTTTTGAAAGCAGAATTTTGACACCAACCCCTCATTTGACAACATTTCAATTTCAAAGGGCAGCCGTGTCTGCGACGTTTGCACTGACGAGCACTCATTTTGATAATAAAGGTCGTGCTGCTCAATCCTGTAATATTGCCATGGTGATTTAGCAGCAGTGACTGTCAGATTAAACAGACGCCACTAAAACAACATGGCCGCCACAGACTACCAACACCGACACGACAAAATTGAAAAACCTTACATATGTATGGAAGGTGCGTACATTTTAAACATTTTAAACCTCCTTTAAAAAAAAAAACTGTCTTCCTATCGCCCACCGTACGTTTTCAGAAAACTACTTTGCGGCCTAAAACGCACACACTTAGTTTTGGAATCTTCAGTTCAGCACGAAAGCCTTTATACTCTTAAGCAAACATTCGCATTCATATTACTTCCTATTGGGTAATTGTAATTGTCCGCAAAAGCTTCTTACATTTTCCAGGGTAGGTATTCCATCAGAATGTTCAGGTACTGCAACAAGCAGGCAGACATTTGATTAAATTCGAAACAATTACTACGCTCTGATTGCACGAAATTGTTTCTTACCTATACAAAAGGATATTTGCCATTCTTAGACCCAACGGAAGGAGTAAGCCCTTGCAAGTGTGCTTAACAATGAATTTCAATGGAACTTCGTGCTGCTATTAAATGCCGTAAAATTCAACAAATAGCAACTCAAGTCTCACCGACAAATTCCAACAATCAGCTCTAATGTATATGAAGGGATTTTACATGCGGACTAGCCATCAAGCAATAGCTATCTCGTTTGCTGGTTTTTAAACTAAATCCATAATCTGTTGCTAATGTGATGGGTCATCTGTGTAGAAAAGCCCCAATTGGAGCAATGCTCCTTAATAAGGACATCAAATGATATCCATTGTACAATGCTCCACCATAACAATAAGCTTTTTTGATCACACGATTTGAACATTACCATTCGCCGGGAATAGCCTAGGAATAATAATAACAATGACCATTCAAACAATAAACAACATAAATCGTTATCCTTTATCCACCAGCCATTGAAAATTGCCCGCACGACAATAATTTATTTATGCTGGCGAATTGTACCCTTTGGAGTAATTAAAATAGTTTTATTTTATTTTGCAGATGCTTTACCTCTCCGGATTGAGGTTAATTGAATTCGAATGCTTTTGGTGTTGGCATTCTGATATTAGTGCCAATCACTGAAATAGTTTGCGGCGCATCTCAAAAAAGTTATCAAACATTTAGATTTAGTCAGCCTCAACCAGCAGAAAGTTGGGTTCTGACTGTGCATTTGCGACCTAATTTTTCATACCCGCTGATGGTAGTAGGTGGGGTTTTTTTAACATTTGTGGGGGAGTGAGGGTACGTCGTCGCGGTAGTCGTGATGCAAGAGGCTAATCTATACTCACGATTATACACGTAACGAAACTGTGGGGAGTTTTATGTCTGATGCCCAGTTGGAGTGAAAATTACTGAACAGATTTCGGTGAAGCTTTTTTTGAAATGCTTTTAAAGTCTCTGAGAAGATCTGTTTGCTGTTTACTACCACGACCACTTTTTGTGTGGATTTTTGACCAAAATATTTGTTTTTTCTCACTTCACTGTCTTTGACTTGGCATTAACTGATGAATTCATAGTCAGTACGCGAATAAGAATGCTTCAGATAGAGCCAACATTTGCGACTCCTCAGAGTGGGAACAAGCGAGGAATAGAGCTGACGGGTTTTGAAAAATCATAAGAGATGAGTCCTGTTTGACAGTGTGTGCTAATAACTTGTTTATATGGGACCACAGATGTAGGCACTGCACTTTCGACGGTCACAACATCTTATAGTAAACGACGGTTATTTGTTTCAGATTTTTGGAAATGCTGAAGCAGATAAAAATTTACGATTATAGCAGTACCATAATAATGTCCTAATTTTCTTTATACATTTACTCATAATATATTTTACCTACCTTATAATTAATTACCTACATAATAAAAATTAATAATTTTTTATATTTTTTTATATTTTTGAAATTCTTAATCATTTTCCATACGAAAATTTAAATGTCAACTTTCCTTGCAAAATATTCAAACAGCGTTTATTTTTTTTTCTAAAAAATTAAATGTAAAAGCTTCATTTCGGCAGTCATAATTCTTCCGACCAGCGACTAGGTAAGAACTTCGAATTCTCTATGTCCCTTTTCCTAGGAGGTTCTAAGTGATTGCTTTTACGCTGCAATAAACAAGGCCATTTCCTCAGACTTCCTCCAAAGTATTAATGACAGCGACGCTCTTCATCTTTTTCCTTTGTACTACCATACATAGTTTCATTTTAAATAAAATTAAAATCGTTAAAATCGAGCAAAATACCCACGACCTCTTTATTTTGTTCCGACAAGGAGGAAATTCAATGAAACACTATGAGGATCGGCTACAACTAGATATTTCGGCAATAAAAAAATTTTAATTCAAACTTTAAAAAAGCAATAAATTAATTTTAGCTCTGTTCCTTAGAAGTTTTAAAATAAGTTCGAAAATACAAAATACTAAATTAGGAAATGGATTTTATTTAATCTTTTTTTGTTTTTTCAAAAGGTGTTCCCTCCCTTACTTTTATCGGAACTGAGGGGTTTCTTTTAGGAGGCCGAAATTATGTCTGAGCATAGTAAAGGTTGGCCTTCGGTGCAGTACAGAATGCTATACAGGAGTAGGCACTATGTATCTGTACCCGATGAAGTCTTCTTTTACTTTGGATCTCTAAGAAACGACTTCCAAACTGTCGACTGACTGTGACAAATGATCAATTTATTTGAAAACCACCTGTCTTTTTGCTCCGACTAGTCTTCAAGAAGCTGAACATATCCGCACAGAAAAGGCCGCACTATTATACAAAATCCAGCTCCGAGACGGATTATTCTTAGGGTGTTGGGGATTGTTGGTTTAGTTTTTTCTGAAGTTTGAACTTAGGACCGCGCTCCGTAGTCAAACATACCAACCATTGGGCCATATAATAGGTGACCAAAAAACACTGCCAAACTCGTTAGTTTGGCAAAACCCTTTCACGGAAGGAAGCGCACATACCTTGAATAAAGCAGTAGTTGCGCGTCTCCCTTTTGCTTTTAAGGTATCCCTATGTGGGAAAACATTTTCTTATGTTGACACGATTACCTCCACATGTACCCACAAATCTTTAGAGACGACAAACTATATCAAAAACGCAACTTGGGTATACACTCATCTTACTGCACCATCGCGCACTGCGTTGCCTCTAGGAACAGCGCCACAGCACACACAAAACAAGACGGTGGAAAGGGATTAAATAGAAATTCAAATTTAAGTATTCGTCGCGCTGCTGTGCTTTCGTCAATAATGAAATTTCACTCGCTCGCTGATTCGATTATATTGAATATTTCATGGCGATGAAAGCTTTTAGTGCCTTCCCTACGTCACCCCCCCCCCCCCCCCCAGCATCCTGTCGATGAACATTTTCACGAAAGCTATACGTTGTACACTGTTTCGTGGCTGATGTGGGTGTTTGAATCCTTTTATGTATTTTGCATCTTTCCCTGTTCTCTACATTGAATAAACGTAAGCAGTTTGATTTTTTTTTTGTGAGACCGCTTAGCGTCATTTTTAATACTGATTTGGCTGCACTTTTATGGTGTTGCAAATTTGCTGCTAATGGATGGTTTGTAGATTTTTCTGCGATGCTAATCCATCCATCAAAAGCCAAGAAGAGAAGAAAAAGGATCGAGTTCCCGTCTCTTTGAAAGGGGTACGAATTGAGACTGTTTTTTTGTTTGGGAATGCATTTTCCGGAGCTCTCATAGCCCGGGGGAAATTCTCTGAATGAGACAAGATTTTATGATATATCTCTATTTTGTGTCAAGGGTTTGAAGTTATGCAGATGGCATGAGCGCAGTGCTGATGTCTAATTCAGGGAAAGAAAAATATCCCAAAGTATCGACCGAGGAAAGTTTTTTTTCTTTTTGCTCAAAACTGTGGAAAGGGATGTTGTTCAATAGTGCGGACCTATTGCAGGAATCGGTTTAATATATTGGCAACAAGATCTCGGAGTGCGTGCTCTGCAAAGGACATGGGTGCAGCGCCGATTGAGGCCCAGGAAGCGTCAAATGTCAAAATGGCGTTAAAAAAATATCTAAAAATGAGCTACGGATATGATCGGAATGAACCCAAATCAAGTGACGCGAACACCAGAATTCTCAGAAAATCCTACGAGGCTGTGTGGATACCGTATACACCAAGGGTAAAGTTACTCTATAAATACAGGTCCTACGACATTTTAAATCAATTAAAGCGAAAGGTCCAAAAGGCCATAAATTTGGAATAAGTCTTATTCAGTTGTTCGGCAGCTCCAGGCCTCAATCCTACACAGGGGAAAATTCAAAAGCTTGGTCGACTCCGAAGGTGATGACATGACTTTAATGCGTAGGCAAAGGACAGATATAGTCGTTTCATATATGCTTCTCGCACATTCTGGAAATGAGAAAGCTTTATATTCGATCGCACAAAGACTATGACCAAGTCCGAAAGAAAACAGTGGAAACTTCAGCATGGATTGGCCATAAACCTTGGAAATTAACCAGCTACACTTGATGGAAAATAGGATATTGCAAAACAGGATATCTGCTGATCAGCTGATCACATTTTTAATAAGTTCGTGTGCATTCAACATTTGACAGCTTGTTCCGCAAGTGTAATTGTCTAAAGGTCTCTACCGTGTTTCAACAAAACTTGACATTTTAACCGTGTGCCTTGGAGTATTGTTACCACGGAGTACCTCAGATAAAGAGCATAAAAAGAGCCTTTACGAAGGCCATCAGTGAAAGCAAATAAAATCAAGGTATGCGGGTCGACAAAATTGGTTGGACAAAGTTTCCAGAGAAGCTGAATGTAAGCCAAAAACACTCGCCAAAGTAACCATCTTTTCTGAAAAATGTGGAAAACACGGGCGCAGGCCTACAAATCAAAGCTTCAATTTCAGTTTGATTGTCCGATGTAAAAGATCATCGATGGCTTAATAGGTTATGCCCACATAGCTGAAATTCAAAAATATCTGCTTGCGAAGCTTAACTTCACTAACAGATCTATTTTAGGATTTCTTTCACCTGAAACCTTTATTTCTATTTATTTCCACAAACAACTCAGACATGTTTGTTACTTATTCCCATTTGACGGTCAAAAAATGTTGCCTAAACTAATAATTAGACTACAATGCTATTTTTATAACCAACACTGTGTGTATACTGCAACACGTACATTAACTAGGTCGAAATGGTATTATTCTGGCTAATGACAGAACAGGACGTCCTTGTGTCATTCAAGTTTGATACAATCCTCGCAACAATATACAATGGGGTGTATTCGGGTGCGCAGCAAAAGAACACCCTCATCAATAATTAAGGATTTGGCTTTTGCTGCAGCCCAGTATAGCATAGGCCTTGGTATAGAGAGATGGGTCGTTCGTACATACATTTATAAAAAAATACATTTCTAGTTTATAGTAGGTATCAGACGATATAGGCATTAGAGTATTTTATTGATTTAATTGAAATGAGGCCAAACGACTGTATGAATTCCCACAATTGAGGGTTACGAAAATAACACTCTGAATCAATTTCAGTATTTGTGCTGTACACATGATGTATAGTGAAAACCTATACAAGACTTTGGTAGAATTATGAGCAGTGAAATAATAGTTTTTGCTTAAATGAAAAACTATTAAATTGCCGCGTGTCATTACAAGCAAAACAAATGAGTGAATAGGTGATTATGTATCGGATTCGGATCTTCCTCCAATTTTGAGTACATGTTTTGTAGAGGTCACTTTTGCTCCAAGTTGGTCGCAGCTCGCAGGATACGATTTTTGTGCGGGCAAAACTTCGCTGTTATCACATAATCTGTCTTTTGTCGTCAGAAAAGATTATACTGATCATGATGGGTATAGTTCAATTTAGTTGCTCAAATTTGTTACCATAAAATATTATGTTGTGTAATAGACCTAAAAAAATGCACACACCAAGTCAGTATAGGTAGCCGAGGCCTAGTTTTACAAAGCGATTCGTTTGTGTGAGTTTATAGTTTCTGTGACGAATGTAGGGGCATACATTTTTTATACCGCGCCCGAACGGCTGAACTGAAAGTTATTCAGACAGTTTGTCATACGTTCAGTGGAAAAAACCTCAACACGGAAAGAATTGAAAATCACCAATTGCAAAATTTGGAGATGCAATTTACGATTTATATATTTGTCGCAAATCACAGCGAAGTTTTCATGGATTGATACAGAAATTGGTAATTTGACATTGAAAACGGCGGAGAATACCAAATTCTGTTTGTTGTAATTTACGATTAGAAGTATCAATTCGAGCTTCTTTTATTTGTCGTGATTTGCGAGATTGTTTGGCGCAATTTACCACTCTAATAGGTCAATTTCTCAAACACCACTTCACAATCTCAAATTGCGAAAAATATTTGGTGATTTACCAAAACTGAATGATGAATCAATAAAATCTTGTAATAATTTAACACATGAAACTGAAAACGTATATTGACGTAGAGAAGTCGTAAATTGCAAAATATTTTTTGTAATTTCCATGGAATCCAATGAAATATCCTGATGTGTGGATTTTTTGTATGCACAGTTCATAGTCCATGTACCTATCGAAATCCTTTTAAGTCCTTTCTTTTTATGGATGAATGTATGTATGTGGTATTGCTAGACAGCTGCAATCATGAAGCCAAATCTTCATTGTGCACATTGCGTTGCGGTGCAGAGACAGGCAGTCGGTATTCAAACTTTGTTTAAAGCAAAGTTGTTTAAATTTAAATACAAGGTGGCGCAAAAGTAATCCTCCTATCAGAAAATGCTATAAATTTTGCGATTGGCCCCTAATGTCATTTCTGTTTTGACATTTGTGTAGTAAGCACATGCAAAATACACGTTAATAAACAATGTTACGCTACACTGCTCCAGAACGCGGAATATTGGTGACTATTTATTTGAGCAATAATCGGTCGGTGACTTTGGCACAACGTGAATTTCGTCGCAGATTTCCTAGCCGTCCAACGCCTACTGGTGAAACACTGCGACGTTTAGCTTTTGGGGCACTGAAAATCCGCGTGTAACCCACGAAGAGCCATTACACCCGCTCAAAGTCACTGTATGGTGTGCTGTTTTCGCTGGAGGAGTCATCGGACCTTTTTTCTTCGAAGACGTCGCGGGCCAAACGGTTACTGTGAATGGTGAGCGCTACAGAGCAATGATCAACGAGTTCTTTTTGCCGCAACTTGATGAATTGGGATTGGAAAACATGTGGTTCCAACAGGACGGTGCAACGGCACACACTGCAAGTGCCACAACCGATATGCTGAAGGATGCATTTCCCGGGCGCCTAATCTCCCGTTTTGGCGATTTGCACTGTCCAGCAAGATCGCCTGATTTGACCGCTCCAGACTTCTTTTTGTGGGGCTTTTTGAAGTCGCGGGTTTATGTCAACAAGCCTCAGACTCTTGCAGCTCTTAAAAACAATATCCGTCAAGAATGTGAGGACCTATCGCCGGAAGTTTTGGCCAAAGTGATGGAAAATGCCATAAAAAGGGCTCAAATGACAATCAACTGTGGCGGCGGCCATTTACATGACATCATATTCTCGACTTGATGTAAAAAAAATTAAAAGACCAAATAAAAATAATCCACAAGAAGAACCAAAGTTTTTAATTTTGTTCTTAAATTACAGCCAAAAAACATCGGAAGGTTATTTTTGCGCCACCTTGTATAACTAATTCATATGGATAGTGAGTGTCCTACTAATTATAAAGCATTCTGGAATACATTTTGTAAGTACCTATCTAATTCCAAAAACCTTGAAGTACCTATGCATATAAATCTGTATTTTTTTCAGAAGTTACATCTTGCTATTTGAAAAGAAGTATCAATTGGGATGTATTCTAAAATATGTAATTGAAAAGAATTGTAAAGGTTCGTATTAATGTCAAGTTCATTTAAATATTTGTTTTGTATTTTAAATTTCATCATAGACCGAAAAACCACCCCAGACAAATCCCGTTGTCTCCGGACGATATGGCGCCGCATGATTTTCTTGGATATCAGGAGGAATACGAAAATAACCTAATTAATAAAACTATGAATTTTGATTTGTAAATCACAAGATATAAGTTGCAAATTGAGAATAAAGTTTTCTAATTTCACGACAAAACATTTTCAATTTAATACGGTGATGCCTCAAATCACTACTCAAGAAACGTAAATTGCAAAATATGAATTGCAGATTGATAAAAAGAAGTTTCAATTTACGACTAAGAATTTGTAAATTGCAACTACTCAAGTAGTAAATCTGCTCCTGTTAGTTTGCAAATCAACACTATTGAGTTGCAATTCAAGACTAAATGGTTGTAATTTGCCAAGGGAGGAAATCGTAATTTACAACAGAAAAGTGGTAATTTACGAATTCTTTTTGCAATTTAAAATCCATGTAATATCAAACTGATAACTATTTGTGTCAAATTGCGATCGGTTATGGCAATATGTTTTTCTCGTTTGACCGCATTATTGATAATGAAAAGTGTTGATTCACGATTTTTGAGGGTCAATATCTTCACTTCGTACAATTTCTAGAATTGCGAAAAAAAAGTCGTGAATCAGTAAATCCTTAGCTAAGCTCTAAAACTAGACAAACTTTTCGTGATTCTGCGCTTATTTTTCTTGATTTGATCTTAAAATTCTTTTCGTGAAGGTGAAATTTTCGTTTTTCCGGGGATCGACCCTGAGACCCCTTTCTGAGGAGTCCAACATATTAACTGCTTGCGACTCAGTCCAAACGCCGAGCCAAGTTACTACCTACTACTAGCAAATTTGTCAGTTTGCTCCCATCAGTGTCGGAAGTTTCAAGTGGGCAGATAACAAAAAAACTTTGTACCTCTAAAATGCATCGACCCGTATTATTGCGGCAATCTCGAAAACCACTTAATGGATTTGGATGCGGTTTTCATTGTTTTCATCTTCAATTCTTGGAAATGTGTATATTGGAACGAATGCTAAAGTTTTCACAATTCATAAGTAAAAACTTAAAAAGAAACAAGGGGCTTAAAATTTAGTTGATATGTATTTTTGATAAGAACTTTATGGTTTGGTCACGTTGAATGCATGCACCCAATTCAAATTTCAAAGCATGCTATGAAACCGTTCACTAACTAAGCATTCATTCCCAGAATGTCGGTGATGGCAGCCATCTCTTTTCTATTCAAATCGAGATTACACTAGATGATTTAGAGTCGGTGCTCGGTGGTGTAAGATCGAACTCTAGCATCAAATGACTTCCAATTCGTTTTTCAAATAACTGAAGGTAGCCCTTCAAAAACGTTAAAATTTTAAATTATTCTGGACATAAAAGAGTGATAATAATTATGTACGAAATCGGTTATATCTACATAAATCGACCCCACAAAACACAAGGCGGAAATGTTGTTCTAGAACAATGTTAGCGAATGTCGTCACATTTTCCGACTGGTCACAGGGAGGGTTATGTGTTTCGCGCGTATCCTATGTACGAGTACGTTCCTACGGGACGCCCTGTAGCCTAAGCGGCCTGACCGATTTTGAAGAGTGAGGTATCATAATATTCGTATTCTTTCCCGGAGTTTCATAGGCTAAAGAGATAAAAATAAAAAAAGTTAATTTAAAAAAGCAAAAAAACCCGACTGACTGTAAAAAAAAAGAATTAAAAATATATGAACAAGACACATTTAAGTGCCTATAAGCTATAACCTACTTGGGAGTCGGAGGGTACTCAATACTCATACATATATTTTTTAGACTATGTAGGTATTTAGTCTCTGATTGCCAATTAGTTAGGTATAGGTAGTTAAATGCGCCTTGTTCATATATTTCATATATATATATATTTTTAATTCTTTTATTTTACAGTCGGGTTTTTTAAATTAACTTTTTTTATTATCTAAAGTATTGTATAGTAAATTTTTGAAAAAAGGCATTTTAAACTGTTTTTATAGTTTACTTGAAAGGGTGCATAACGATTTCGACCAAAATGCAAACTTTGAGTAAAAACAAACTGTTCAAAGTCGGTTACAGAGAGATGATTAATAAAAATAAAATAAAAAGAAAAAAAATATCTTCATAAATCCGACGAGAAAATTTGTCTTGGGCATTGCTTTAGGTACATTCGCACGAGGAATCACGCAGGTAATTGTTAATAAAGAATTAATTTCAACATACATAATAACAATCTTTACAAACAAAGTGACGTTTTTCGAAAATTGTTCGCCCTCATGCTAATGAACGAAATGCGAATCTTCTAGTTTTTTGAGTCGATATGGGATTTTTGGTAATTCACACGGTTTTAAAAAATCATAATTCGTATAAATATACGTTAGGGGGGAAAAATGTCAAGAACTAAAAATTGTATTACCACCTAGTTCCATCGATGACAGACAAATGTTGAAAAAGTAACAAAAAAGACGGAACAAGTGCAGCAAAATTGCGAAATTTATTTCTAATTACAAATATGTGCGAGTATGGTCCACCCAAACCGGGAAAAGTACTTGAAGCTTTCAATTAAAATGTTTTCTACAATTGGCTGTGTACAACGAAATATAAAAAGCAACAGAAATCACACAAAACAAAACAGATGTTGCAATAAAAACCTAAAAACCACCACAGGTTTAACACAAAAGCGATACAAGTATAGCCTTTAAAATACGTTCGAAAGCACCGGTGTGATGAATGTGCCACGCATTGTCGTAGGGAAATATAATATTTTTAAATTTAAATTTAAATTTAAATTTAAATTTAAAAGCACTGTCGGGAATATTATTATGGCCAGTGTTGTTAGCACTCTCGCTTCATTTATCCCACGAAGCGTGGTCATTTTTCACTTTTTAACTTTCTCCATTACGTAGTAAGAGAAAGATAGGTATTGTATTCGTACAAAATTTCGAGCTCGAGATGTTAATCAATTCTGACATTACGATGATAGGCGAACTCAAAAAAGTGGGTCGCAAAATTCTGTCCGTCTGTCCGTCTGTCTGTATGTCCCGAGGCCTACAGCCTAGGCGGCTGTAAGGTAATATGGTCTTTCTAACTTAATGGAAAACTTAGTTTTTCTCTGTATTATCGTAAAATGGATTTTTGTAAAAAGTAATTTTTGAAAAATATAGTTTTCCTTAGTTTTTTTTAGCCATATTGAATGTGCACCCTAAAAATATATGTCCAACAGCTCGGAGTTTACACAATACTCCCACTCCATTTACATTAATACTCTTGATGGACGAGAATGTTACGTTCGACCCAGTAGTGCACTTTATTTCCCTTTTCACCGTACTCAAATTCCCTTTTAAAATCCCACGATACTTTTTTCGACAAAATCCAGTTTTTTAACGTAGAATTTGTATTACAGCGATAGAAAATCACGTTAAATTGAATTTTAGTATAAAAACCGCAGTTTGTAACACTGCTATGATTATTTTTTGGTACTAGAAAATGTTGATAAAAGACGATTTACATGAGCTGTTTTTTTATGGACATTCAGTGTATTGATAATCGTGGTGAAATACAGGTGTTTTGATAGAATTTCACCAAAAATTCATAGTTTGAATGTTTTTTTGCTCGATTTCTGAAAATCCCTTTTGAAGGCTTTACGGACTTCGAAATTCCCACAAAAAGGGATAAATCCCACGATATAAGAACACTGATTATGGCTTAAATTGGCAATCATGACATTACGAGTTGTATTAATGTAGATGTGCTGGAGAATTCGCCAGGTAGAACTTTCTAGTGTACCCAGCGAAGCGTTTGCAATCAGCTTTTGGTCTATGTACTCTAAAATCCCATCATACCTATAAGTATTTAAAACTTTGTTCTATACAGAATTGACTAATACCAGATTTAAGAAGTCATTTCTGGCTTCTAATGTTCTAGTTCACGTTACTGCATTTTTTGCAGTACATAACTGCATATGCATTTCTTACTTTAAAAACTGAACTGAAGACTCTTTTATAAGTCCCTATTCATTAATTTTTTAATCAACGAATTTCTCGATAACTCATCGCCAACGGTGGTTCATCTTGCAAGGTAAACAGTTCTCTCCATCCGATCTGCTCAGAAGGAACTAAAATCGATTGAAATCACCTCAAGTCGCAGCACAGACTGGAGGAGAACTCCTTTCGCTACAATATTCAATGAAATTTCAACAATTATGTACAACAAAAACACAAGTAATTCAATCAGTGGCATTGATTTCTATTTCGCCCCTCCATTTGTCATCGTGGTTGGAGTCGCCAACTTCTCCCATTTCAGTGTTCACCCGCCAGACGAATCTTTCAGTTAATGTTTCCTACGCCATCCGCCATTCGTAAATTTCAAATAAATGGAGTAATTACGCCGCCCTTAAATTTTAATTATGTTTCAGAGTTCACACAGCAGACCCGCTACAGGTTGAAGGAGCACACCGGGTATCCCCTAACTCTATACCAAATGTGCGTTGGAGCCGGTAACTTATGTAATCGATACGCGATTCATCAGTTCTCAGATACCTGCCTTATTTTAGTCGTTTTACTGTTTGATGGTTGAGGAATATTAGTTTCTCCCGCCAAACCTTAGTGCGAATTATTTGAATTTAATTTTCGTAATTTGCACTTTGGTTTCGATTTATCGCGGACTTGTTTCGGGATGAACACTTAATTAAACGTGTACAGGAACTGAACGACAGCACATCACGTACCCTAGCTAAATTGAATCAATCAAATAAGCTGAAAGGCTTCGCGTCGTTGCCGCTATAGTTTCGTGACATGACGACACTCTACTTATCGCGTGTAGCAAGAAATTAATTACTCAAATTGGAATGTGAGTATACGTACCAGAATACAGGTTACGAGTTCAAGTTAAAATGTGGAACTAAAAACCAAGCGCACACAGTATGAGTACGAGCGAGTACATCAAAAACCGCTTAAAATAATGAAATGCCAGCGAGTAGAAAATGGGAACTGGGAACACAGGGAAAGGCTGCTGTTCTGTGCCGTGGAAAAGGTTTGAGGTAGATTGGATTTTTGCAGCGTAGCAATAATAATTTGCTAACTAGTTTATAAAAACGAAAGAAGACGTGTATTTTATTAAAAGTAGGTCAGCAATTTGCATGAAACTGCAATAAAGGAGGAGGAACAAGATTTTTTTTCTTTGATAAATAATATCGGAGTACCTATAGTTAGATAGTTTATTCATAAAACTGTTGGCAAGGGTTTAAGTATTTCTTTTATCTTGATAATATGAAATACATTTGCTTGGGGCCTGAATGGGCCATCATTATATTTATTTATACGTGAACCTGAACATCCAAGGTTTCCGTACACTTTTTTAGTATTTATAATGAAATAAGCAGAATGAAAATTATGTCAATCGAAAGGCACTGTCTTCAGTATATAGAAAAATGGGGAGTATTTTGAAAATAAAATAAAATTATGGTACATTTTTTAGTCTTTGAAAATAAATGTGGGAACAAACATTTTTTTTTAACTTTAAAAAAAAATATATATAAAATAAAAATTCGGTTAATGGCTATTTGTCGATTTCTTTAAGAAAGGCAAAATCACTTAACCATCTTGACGAAACATTTGCGTAGGATTTTTGCTATTTTTGTTTTGAAGATGTGGTGGAAAGATGTGGAAATCTTGAGATCGTCGGTTCTTTTGCCTTTACCGATTTAGGTCGGCGTATCAGATTCAACAGCAAATACTTTTTCAGCATTTGAAAACTCAATATCGTTGGCTTTTGCAGTATGTGATTTTGCTGCTAAATTTATGGGAACAGCAGCAGACTGGTTTATTTTATAACCCCCAGCAGCACAAGACATATTCACAGCATCTTTTGCCTTTACCGCTTCCAAGGAATCCAATTTCACTAAATATCTATACTACAAGTTTACTTTGATTTATTTTAATACAATATTTCAAGCATTAATTTAACAAATCTTTTCATTTTATTTATATATAAAAATTCACGGAGTTCAAACAAAAAAACAGATCCTACAAACCATAGACAAATCGTACTGCGACCGAACTGACATATGAAAACTGCATGAAGCCAACGAAAAACAAAAACAAACTAGAGAGAGGGAAATTTCCTTTTTGAGGACAGTTTGAAATATAAAAGTGCTGCCAAAATTGCATTAAATTTGAAGTGAAGTAGATTTATTATGTTTGAAATTACACTTTGCTGCAAGATATTTTAGGTCTTTAAAAAAAATAGGAGTACAAATGTGAAAGGAGGAGTACGGAGGTACGGAGGTGTTGAAAGCAGTACAATACTCCTATAGGAGTACTTTCGGCAACATTGACTGTATCATAGATGTTCACAAACGAAAAACAGTGCGTATATGTCCTATTAAGGCTGTTAAAATTATTAAGTTAATAATTCCCAATACAGAATGTGATTTTTGTGACTTTCAATTTGGCGCCGCCATGTCACCATAGTAAGGTCTTCAAATAAAATTCATTCAGATCAAAACCTGTTTTGGATGGAGCGTCTCATTTACTCATAAAGAAATGCAATTCACCTACCCCTAAAAGTAAGCAATTGCTTATCATTTTAATTCAGGTTCATATGGAGTCACTATATGCGAGGTGTTGACCAACCACTTTCGTTTCAATAATGTTACTATGAAAACGAACATTTTTCGATATAAATTGTTTGCTCTAAATTTTCAATGTGACGTTTTACATAAAATGTCAATCAAGAGTGAAACTTATTTTCAAAGTGGCGTTTTTTTTTCGATATCTAGATGTCACTTTTTCGTTTATGAAAAAAAGAACAACAAACATATCGAAAATTGTGGTAGGTACTGTTTTTAAGAGTATGAAATACTTAGAAAAAGTATAGGGTCGATTTTCGACCACAAGAAAGATTTGTTATTATTCAATTTGTTTAATTTATGTAACTTAAGTTTTAAATTTAATGGATGCAATTAGTTTTCATTATACTTATTGTTTTAAATGTTAAAGCTCTTAAAGTACATTTGTAAATTCTTCACAATCTATGAGATCTATTTTAATGTGAAACAATTATTATAATAATGGAAAGTATGGAATATCCTGGTGACATTATTTGACAGATTTTAACTTAAATCTATATCCGTCTCACAAAAATAAAAATAAGTAGCAGTCAGCAAGGTCACTACTAAAGTGGTGATAACTATTTCGAAACATCTAAAGTTTAGTCAGAGCATCCGTAATTTAAAAGTCAAGACTAAAATTTGTCATTTGTACGGCGCAATGTAGTTACAAAAAAAAAAAAAAAAAATGGGCAGCAAGTCCATAAAGAACCCTTGGGCTACCTTTTCGCAAATCACTATCTAGTTTGTATGATTATCCCTTTTTTAAAGACAAATGGAAGGGCTCTACAATTTTATACCGATTCGGAAGTCACACTGGTGAATTGTGAAGCTTTCTCGGAACAGTTTAACTTTCGTGTGTTTGTTAGAAGTTGGCGGGAGGTGGTCCAGAAGAAAGAAATTAAGACGGCATTTTTGGACTTTTACGCTCAGTAGTCAAGCACTCTAACTACTGATCCTCTGCACCCACATTCAGGTTTACTTCTGGGGAAAATGCAAACAGTTCTTAGAATGAGGGAGAAAAAAAAATTTAAAAAAATTTCAGGTACCATACAATGTTGAAGCTGACAAATAGGGGCCCGCTCCAAAAAAGACAGCCCACAGAAAATATCAATACAGTAAAAACAAAAAAAAAAAAAGCAGCAAAAAAATGTATTAACAAAACAAAACAAATGTTTTCATTGCATAAAACATTTTTTTCATTTTGCTGCGTTCTTTTTCATTTACATTTTTACTTAAACTAAAAAAGGGACTATTTTAATAATTTTTAAAAAAGTGGGGCCACGGTCTTTAACCTAAGAAACTAGCCATTTTTCCTCTACAGGGTTCAAACGCTGATATCGTATTCTACGTTTAATGTTAGTATTAGTATACATTTGAGATCTACAGTCGGTATTTAATCAGAGCAATTCCTCTTTTGACAATTAATGGTTCATGTTGACAATCTTGTTATGAATGTTTTTATGGCACTGCAACTGTTTTTTCCTTTGCAAATGGCAGAAAATACTAGGTTATTTAATTTTATCACAATTACCTTCATACCTTCAGGCTGATTAGCAACAAAACGAATTTTTCTTCTTTAAGGCGAAACACGAAAGCGGGACTCTTTACTTTTTTCTTGCTTTGATGAAACAGATTTTCAATAAAACATACATATTGTAGCCAGAGCAAAAGAGGTACAATATTTTATTGCAGCATTTAAGAAAAATAAGGCAGTTTGGAGCATTCTTCAACGCTGTGTGTATGGTGTTGAACACATATCTCGACAATTGAAAGTCTCTCAGTTTCGGTGATGCAAATGCCAACTATGAATTATGACTGAAGTTTCAAATTTGTTTTTAGCCGAAGGCATTGTATTTAAGAAACATTTTGCTGCCCTTGCTGAAACTAGGGTTGCCAAAGCTCCGCTATGAACTCCGAAAAAATATGTCTGCCCAATAATTCAAAACACGAATTCATTATTTATTTAAACTAAATTATTTATTTAAATGCTAAAATCTGCAACAGGTATTTTTATGTTTGATAAAAGTTTTGTCTCCCCTTTTCACTTAATATACTATCAATTTCATACAAAACCTGCGAGGAAAAAGCTTTCAACATAGCCCGTCCCCGATAGGCTATTGTTGATGGCACTGGTGTGAAGTTGCGTACTAGCAGTCCAAAAATAGTATGTAAATAAGGCAATTTCCCCATTCTGAAAATTGTCTCCCTCGAAATGCACTAAATCCACCTTCTGCCGTTCTCCATACGCAATTTATAAAATACCTTAAGAGCATAGTGAAGTTAAGTTAGATAAAATTATAAATAAAAAAGTTGGACGCATTATCATCGCATAGTCGGCGTTGGGTCAGCCTGTTTGTGAATTTCTTCCAGATGTTAAATGAAAACTAAAAATAAAAAAACCGAAAATAGCTAGACCTAAATGTAGATCATAAATAATGAAATAGCACTACAACTCAGCCAGCACCGTTTATTTACTTTTTTCTTTATGTCTCTACAAAAGTAGTAGCATATTTTTTTTTCTATAAGCCTACAAACTTTGACTCACACAAAACAAAAATAAAAAACACAATCTTACCTGGGAATTTTATCATAAGAGTCCCACGATGTTAGACAATTGTAAGACGAGTATCTACTGTTGCTCGCCATGTTGCAAAGTAGATTATCCATCGGTGGCTGGGTGGACGAGGGAGAAGGATTCAGCTGTATACACGTACACACACACACACTTATGAGTATATACCTCAATTGACCAGTACCTATTTTCAACAATTTTCAGTGGCATTTCTTGAAGCGCACAAAAGTCACTTTAATGCGCACTGCCATGATATATAAAAATATTAAATATTTAATATACAATTATTGACATAATTAACAATTCGTTGTTACCACTTGTATTCACTGAATCCGTTTTGCACTCATATTTGCTTAATACTCATGTGGGGTTGGATAGGAGGATGGATTACTTTTTTGTTTATAAGGCTTTCATAATATTGCTTTGATTTACGATATTGGAGAATTAATTAAGTCGTCGACCTGTTGAACGGATTTGGTATGCCAATGCAAACTAAAAGTGGATTGTTCGCAATTGTTTCAATAAAATGCATGTAGTATTAGAGTGCTTACAGGGTGTAGCCATTATAAGTGCCCCGTTGGGACTTGTAGAGAAAACAGTTCAGTAAAATTAAAATGAACCCGAAGTAAGGATACGTGGTGGATCGCACCACAGAGACCACATGAATAATTTATTTCATATGCGCCGCTTGTTTCATTAGGCCCAAGAAAAATGTTCCTCATATGTTTACCATGTTTGCTGACCTATTTAAAGACCTACAGGCTAAGTAAGGTTGCTCATTAGTGTTGTCAAAGGGCGGCGCAACTGCGGTCTCTCCTTTCTAGATTTGGTAGTAGGTATGCAGACAGGTAAATATTTGATACAAAAAAAAAAAAACTGTACTGTGCGTTAGGTCTTAGGGGAGTGTGTGTTTTTTTTTCAGAAATAACCTAACCCTTATATGTTCACTTCTAAGTTGGATAGGGCTTGCCATTGTAGTGGACATTGAATACTGCATGAAATGGAAACAGTTTTTTCATAGAAAGTTTTCAGAGAACCAGGATTGCTTCAAAGATCAAAAGGATAGGGATACTTATGATTATCATTAGTACCTAAATTGTATAGGTAAAATTTCCAGAAACAAAATCTGTTCACGCATTAAGAGAACATCATTTCAAACACAATTCGACTTTTTTTTGTTGTTGTAGAAGGAGATAGATGACAAACATAATGTGCCTACAGCGCCACCTGTTGATAGTTTAACGAAATTTTTATTTTTCCCAAACCATCCCTGATGCAAGACAAACAAAATAAAAAAAAAATCATTCAAATCCGAATTACCGAAACTAAGAAATATATAGACCAATTCCAAAGTTGTGCGAAAGTTTGGTTGAAATCGGTAAATGCGTTAAGGCGTGAATCGGCGACAAACGAACATAATTTTAAGGCTCAATTTTTATATAAAGGGTCCGCCATCTAACTTTTTTTTTTATCAACTAGTGCTTATTTCGCGAATGGTAACACTTAGCGCATGTCTGATTTGACAGATAATTAGTTTTATCCTTCCGCTGAACGAATATGGTGTGTATACGCTTGAACAACGCTGGGAAATATTGCGACATTACTTTGAAAATCATGGTCATCTTCGAAAATGAGCAAGGAGTGGCCGTTACAGTCAATGGCGATCGTTATCGGGCCATGTTGAACGAATTTTTGTTCACAAAAATTGAAGAGGAGGATATTGCCAACATTTGGTTTCCACAGGACGGCGCTACGTGCCACACAGCCGAAGCTACACTCGATGTTTTGCGCCCTGTTTTTGAAGATCGCATTATCAGCCGCAGAGCTGATGTCGTTTGGCCACCTCGGAGCTGCGATTTGACACCGTTGGACTATTATTTGTGGGGTGCCGTAAAAGATAAGTGTTACGCCTACAAGCCAGAGACAATTGACGCTTTAAAGGACAATATTCGTGAAGCCATTGGTGAAATACAGCTGCACACAATCGATAATGTGCTTAAAAATTGGACCGATTGTGTAGGCTACTGCATGGCCAGCCGAGGCAGCCATTTGAATGAAATTATTTTCCATTATTAACCGGAAGGATTGTACTTTCAAAAAAAAAAATAAATTTGAGAAAATATTCAGTAGATTTTTTTTTTAGCACTTTCAAAAAAAAAAAAAAGTTATTTGGCGGACCCTGTATATAGAGATAGGCGAATCAACCGCGTCAGTACTTAGTTCTAGCCATAGACAAACCATACTGAGACCCCCAACTCACAATCCTCTTGCCGCTGGCCCCCTTAGTTTTTTTTTCAAAATCGCCATTTTGTTTTCCTATCGGTGTTATGTCAAAAAAGAATCCGTGTGACATGCAAAAACATACAAAAACTACAAAAATAAAGGCTGCCAACCGCGGCAACCGTGGGGAAATGTGAAAGAGTTCGGGAATACCGCATTTTTTCATTACTGAATGCCATTGGTTACTTATTATAAATTGTTAAAAGGCGAATAATTTGATTTGTTTGGTTAGTAAAACTATCTAAAGTTGATGTTCTATATACTAGAAACATATTAGGACAAAGATGGCTGCGTATTTTCCGCTTTTGGATAGTATTAACTTCGATTTCGTGTGTAAATTTTTCTTAAATAATGAAGAAAATTTGCTCAAAATGTTTTCATTTTCCCTCAACCAATCTACATTGATAATTTTTCATGAACATTTTAAGCAAATGTGCACTTATTCCTAAAAAAAAATATTATCCACACGTAACGAACAATTTCAAATTAAACGGATAAAATTCTATGAACTCTGCCAGCAACTTTGCCCACAGCGGAAGTGTCTCATATCTCCTGGGAGTTTGTTGGTGAGCAGAATTTTTGAAGTTTCGTGACATTTGTCAATACGATTTTCTATGTAAGAATACTAGCGCACCAAACGTGAATACTCCATAAAAATATAGCTTGTAGGCTAAGTAACGGGAAATCGGCCGGAGTTGGTGGTCTCAGTATTGTCTCTGGTTCTAGGTTCAAGTGTCACTCCAGTTCTGGGAATGAATCTTATCGCGAATTCCTCAAATTCGAATAGGCTATCCTAGTTTTGAGGAAAATCTGTTCATTATCAAATATTACTTAACGAATTTATTTTTCAAGGCGTCTGTTGGCAGAAGAAAATAGTTTTTATTCTTCTATAACGGTATATGTTGTACGCGTGTGGCCTTGCCATGTCCAGGAACTGTTTTATCTACCACAGAGGGATATACATATCCTCTCTCTCTTCCCAACGCACTAAAATATCAAAAAGGGACCAATAAAAACCCCTAATCTAATCCAAAGTTCATCGCCCCTCGTCCTCGTAATACACTTGAAGATTAAACCAAATCGAATCAATCAAAGTAAATTAAGTTGGTTGGGATGAAAGGAAAATCGCACCAGCAGACAAGATGAGGCAACGATATCCCCCATAGAGAGACAAGCATGTTTCCATATCATATCAGTGTCTTTTACACGCGAGCGTGTTCATGGTAGCGGAATAGAGTTAGTTCGTGTGTCGAACCAACTAAACTGATGGCCCGATGTTTGTGACACACCGAGAAGGTATCCATCAATTATGATGAATTGGCATCATCGTAATAGGATCTGACAGCGGTTTAAGCACTCGAAAAATGATGTTTCGCTACTAGATAAATGTCTCAAGCATTTTACTCTGGTTAATGGATCAAGGAATTTGAATCATCCGCTTAACTGTCACCTGCAGGACAATGCTATATGAACCTGAAGATGCCTACCGACAAAGTTCAGCGCATGATTTATCATTCCGTGCCAATTCTATATATGGAATACGAATAACAAATCCGAACTGGAGTCCGTTACTGTCGTCTGAGATAACGTATCCCGTTGGATGGGGGATAAACTTTGCCATGCGATTGAGCGTTTGTTTCGAGTTTTATTCTATCGATTGACAGCGAATTTACCTGTAGTGTGTTTTGTGCAATCACAACGGTGTTGCTGGTTGGCCTAGTTTCGGTTTTGCTGATGATTGACACGGTTGGAGTGTCGTGAATTATTAAATAATATTATACGTGATTTGATTGGATCCTTAATAGAAAATCATGTTCTTTTGATAGCACGCAGGCAAGGTGCAGGACATGTCTATAGATCTCTTTACTTAGGTAGTCCTGTACTTAGTGACGGGGATATTTTCCCTCCTCGAGCATTCGGACTGAGTGCATTTTAAAAGTAACTTAATCGTTTAGTAAGATGGTAAAGGGTTTTCCAATAAGAGGTGTTATTGTGAATGACCCGCTATTTCGGTAGCTGTCACTTTTGAAGCTACTATTCTTTGACATTTGACAAGAAGAACTACGCCATTACTAAAAATGGAACGATACACGCTTCAACAACGCATTGGTATTATTAAAATTCACTACAAAAATGGTGAAAATCTTGCAGTCACAGTTCGCAAAACTAAAGCATTTTTTGGTCGTCCATGATTAATGATTTTTTATTTGGATGGTATTGATCTGGACAACGTTTACTTTCAACAAGACGGCGCTACGTGCCACACAAGCAACGAAACCATTGATCTTTTACGGGAAAAGTTTCCGGACCGTGTTATCTCTCGAAGAGGTGATCACAATTGGCCACCGAGATCTTGTGATTTAACACCTTGCGACTTCTTCCTTTGGGGCCACGTGAAAGATAAGGTCTACGCCAACAGCCCAGCGTCGATTCAAGACCTCAAAGGTAAAATTCGTGAGGCAATCGAGGACATAGGGCAGCCACTTTGCGATTTGGTTATGGAAAATTTCATGAAAAGGATAGGGGTGGGAAACACGAACATGCTATAAAAATGTCCATGAACTCATTTTAAATGCTTTTTTCAGACACATCACAAGCTGAGCATAAGCTGATGCACAGTATTGGGAATAGAAGTGTGGATAGTGTATCCAGACAGCCAGAAAGATGTGTTCAAGCATTTGCCATCGCATGAAATGTACCACAGATCATGTCTCAACAGATTGATCGCTGCTTGGTTCCGGCGGTTGTATACCCAAGTCATAAATCAGCTGTCTGAAATTTTGAGATAGTCGTCTGCGATCAGTTTCAGTTCTCTTCCATTCCAGATCTTAAAAGCTTCTCTCTTCCAAAGTACCATTGTTGTCCTATTTCTTCTGCATATTCGTCGCTTTATGGTCTGACTAAATAACTCTCCAACGAAATTGTATCCCCATTTCAATGCTGGCTAAAAGCACTTTTTGTGACCATTCGTTGGCCGAATAGATGCTAATAACACCCGGCAAACAAAATTCTAAATTAATTTTTCGGAAGTGAAATTAATTTTTGCAGCAAAATTGAACTGAAATTCATTTTAAATGATTCAATTAGATGAAACTCATTTACGAGTTCTGCAAACGGTGGGGAACAACTGATTGAAGCATTATACGTACTCATGTAGGTAAATGTGTTTGGGGCAAATGCTTTTGGCAGACGGGAGTGGTAAATGACATAACGGAGGGTGTTACGGCGTGACATGGTGGATATGTATTTACATTTTACCGTTCAACCACTCTTGCTATCGATAAATTTGCGTGACTTTATAGAGTAATGGAGTTTACAAAAAAATTTAATTTCTCGCCGTTTTAAAATGAAATTAAACCAGCTCTTGGTGGCGGAAACTCGAAGCAAATGACCTGAAAAGTCGGAATTATTATGATAATGTGTGGTTAAGTAAGGGATGAAGGTTAATTTTATTTGATTCTATCAAATCGCAACCTAATTACGCCAGCAAAGAGGTTGTGCGCGGGTTTTACTCGTATATGTGCGCTTTGGAGTACCTGTGAGCGGAAGTCCTTAAAACCGGTTTACTAATGAGCTTCTGATTCATTCGTGTGCAGGCGATAAAGGCACAATTTATTTGGGATTTCAAAAATGTTTGATCACGAATTCAAGAATTTTTGTTTGCAGTGTACCTAAATGAGAAGGTTTAACTGATTTGCATTTATTTACACAAATATTTGTTTATATTTTTATTTATATATATTTACAATTGAGGTTGTTGAAATTCTACCATTAGGTACCGTGACCTGGCTTATAGACAAAAAATTGTAATGAAAACTACACGCACAACAAAAAAAAAAAAAATATAAGTAAATTTGTTGTGTTTAAGGCAGTGGCAAGTGGTTCTTAACTATTTGCCTTCGCCCATTAATATATAAGATTCACTTTGAAAGAACACAAAGTTACAGAGCGACGTGGCCCGATAGGTGAAAAGAGTTTGGAAATGTTTGCTCTGCTGAACAAGCGACTGATATTGTTTGAATATCTCAATTCCATCGAAATTACGGTATCTGCCTAATACACGAAAATAAAGTTTGTTGGTGGGTTCTAGAAGGAAATGACTCTCACAAAAATTTGTGAAATAATTTACCAGAGCGGGGTTTCAAGCTGCGCGTAGTCGATTCTAGCGAATACCCCCAGGGTGACGGCTGCAAAATTGTGAAAAGTCGCAAGAAAAAGCGCCAATGAGGAAAAAAGTGCCACTTGTGAAGCTATTCTGCAAAATTTAGAATTTTTGAACGACATTTAACAAGCATAGGCTCGCTTAATAGTGTTGTGATATCCAACTGCGTTACATTTCAAAGGTTTTTATTTGGTAACTAGCTGCTACCCGCGACTTCGTCTGCGTGGAATTAGGACTTCGAGTAACTTAATTAAAATATTTATTTCTTACTTATCGGGTCCAAAACGATCTCATTTTTCAAGACAACCGGCTAAGCATTTAAATTCATTGGTAAAATACGCAGCAAATACATTTAAATATATCTTACCAAATATAGATCCTATGATGAATTTTATTATCCCTAACTTGAGAAATAATTGGTTCATCGTCTTCACGTTTTGTTTTCGCGACAAAAGGCAGCCTATGTCATTCTCAGAGGTCCCATCTATCCCTGTACCAAAATCCATAAAAATTGGTTTTTCGGTCGTTAAAATAGTCTTACTTTCGCAATCATAATATTAGGATTGTATCAAGTCTAGGTACCTTGAATTTTCTGTGCAAAAATGACAACTGACAACAAAACCTATGTTTTGAAATAAGATAACAGCGCTCTTACCCGATTCCACCGCAAATTTTGAAAATTCTCTCCTAGATTTCCTATGACTGTAACTCTCTTTCGTGGCGTCGTTTGTACGGGCTACGGCGCTACGGGCATGATGATTGAAAAAAAAGTATTTCCCTGAATCATAGTTGTACACAACTGCGTAGTTGAAATTTAATGTAGTAAAATTCAACTTTTTCAATTGTTAATACTTTAAAAAGTAAAAATGCAAAAAGAAGCACCCCCGAAAATCTCTTTTTTTTGACACTTCATTTGTTAAGATTGGTTGAGCATGTGAACCGCAAGAGGTAATTATACTACAACAGTAACTACAGAAATAATAAAGTGGATATTAACCCCACCATACGCCCATCATTGCACGTCATCAGCCATCTGCGCATTTCCTCAGAAAAACATTGTCGCTGGTGATTACATCCGTAATTCACCATCACCACGCATACATACTTCTCTTTCGTTTCACTTCACGCAGTCTTTGTTGAAATGTATGTGCCCGTGCGATGTGCGCCAGGTGCCAGCCAACCACCCCAAAGCAGAACAACGATCAAGAACAACGGATGCTGATAATTTTCGATTTGTGAAAATAAATTTAGTTTTTTCAATTTAGATTATGGGTTGTAGCTAAGCTTCTAGATGACACAGAAAGCTGATTGATGGCTTAAAATAATAATGGAAGTGTTGGCTCTGTTAAGTTTTGTTTGCATTGATTAAGGATTGTTTGAGTAATGGCGATTAAAAAGCAGTAAAGTCAGAAAAAAACACATTTTGCTCAAAATCGCTGACAAAAAAATGCATGTCAATGAAAGGAATAGCCTATGTCCTTCTCAGGATCTTAAGGGACATTTCAAAAATAGTTCCATCGAAATCTGTGCAGTATTTTTCACGCCAACCGTTAACAGAATATCCAAACTCCTGCCCAATGTTGGAAATATTATATTTATGGCACTTGAGGGCAGCAGGACGTCCCGTCATTGACCACGTACTTTCAGTTCTAAGACGGGAAATATCAGATAATGAAGCTACAAGTACTTGTAGGATGTTACAAGTCAAATTTTACAAGTGTGACACAGAGCTACAAGCGCAATATAAATATCATCACCGCTATTGAGAGAATTTGTATAGTGCAAATGCAATCACAGATTGTAGTTAATACAAGTTATTTCCAATAAGTCCCTGACCTCATCTAACGTCGTCGGTGCGTTGGCATACACCAATAAAAAAAAAAGAAGCCCCATAAAATAAATCTAGGCGTTAAATCACACGATCTCGGCGGCCAATAGACGGGTCCGTTTCTTCATGTCGAATTCATGCAATTGCTCAAAGAAGTAACGTTCCAACACGTCTCTGTAGCGAATACCATTTACCGTAACGTGACGGTCATTTTCATCGACGAAAAAAAACGGCCGAATGACTCCACCGGCATGAAAACCGCACCAACAGTGACTTTTTGCGGATGAAGTGCTGTTTCATGAGCACATGAGGGTTCTCACCTGTCCAGTAACGCATATTCTGACTCCAAGTTTTTCACTAGACTATGAATTGCTTGTCTACTGGGACGAGGCTTAAGGCCGAAAATTGGCGATAACGCTCTTAAAGTTGCGACCACCGACTCGGAATTTCGGTAGTAAATTTTAATTATTTGTAAACGTTGTTTCTTCGTGTACTCCACCATGAGGAAAATGTTGATTTTACTGAATATTTTGACATTGACAGTTCGGTAATCGGTATAAGGGTGCGTTCACACTCAAAGTTTGAAGTTGTCAAGTCGCTAATGAAAGACATTTGACAAGTAACATTTCTACAAGTATAACACATTTTCTGTAGCTTGTAGACGAAAAACATGCACTTGTAAGACTTGTAAACTTTTAGCTTGGTTTTAAATGCCTCAGAGATGGAACAGATATTGACCGCAGACTCGGTACACTTTTGATTATAATTATGGTTAAGGGATGGCTGCTCGAATACCGACGAAATATTGTTGGCACGTCACTGATTGAGAAATACGATTGCACCTTTGAGCGACAGCATCAGCTGTCTACACCGAGTTAAGATTTTTTCTTTTTTGCCTCTCATTCGATCTTATTACCAAATTCTGACATCTTTAAATTCTCTTTTTGGCGTTCTCCGGGGTCAGCGCATTTCATATGCGATGGAATCAATCGAGCTAGAAAGGCTGTTAGGCAATACGACGAAGAATGCCAATTCCAAATTAATGTAAACTTGGAATTCAATTTCCGACACATATAGCTGCTTGAAAAATTTGCCGTGCTGTATTGACAATATTTTCGTCTACGTATGTGTGCGAATCCTTATTTTCAGAAATGAATAACATTTAAGATTCGCTTAGAATCCTTTTGTCAGATGATTCCAGTTCCAAAATACAGCCCTGATATAAACTACTTGGCATCAAGTTTGCAACAACAAAAGAGACGCTAAAATAGTTCGTTCATTGTTTATTGTTTTTGTTTATTTCTCTGTTTTTTGTTAATCTGAAATTTGTTTCTTTTATTTAAAATTAATTCAAAACTGTTAGTTTCAAAAATGAATTATATTTTTACAAATAAAATGCTGCGCAGTGTAAAATTATTTATTTTATTATAGTAGTCACAAGAAAACTAGATCAAGACTGTATGATGGCACGCCAAAGGCACTTCAAATTATTTTACTTTTTAAATGGCACGAATCTCTAAAAAGGTTCGCCAACCCTGAACTAGGAGAATGAACAGAGGCTAGTCGGAAGACTAGAATGTGTCACAGCGCCAGAGCATCAGCCGGTACACACAGTACTCACAGCCCTTAAAAACCGGGTCTACGAATTAACTGCAAAGGAATTAACTAAAAAAAAAAATAAATGAAATAAGTCCCAAATTTAGGAGTTATTGCAGGTGAAAGAACTCCAAAGTGTTGGGACTATTTTCATCAAGTTTTGGATTTATAACACTTTTTAGTGTTAGGAATTATTTCATAAAGAAATAACTCCCAAAGCCATGCAGATGAAATAAGTGCAAATTAGGACTTATTTCATCAGCACGGCTTTGGGAGTTATTTCATCTATGTTTGGAGTTATTTCATTTGTCTTAAAAAAGCTATTTCTAAGAACATTTTGTCTACGAATTAACTGCAGCAAAGGAATTAACTCCAAAAAAAAATAAATGAAATAAGTCCCAAGAATTTCCATATAAATTTAGGAGTTATTGCAGGTGAAAGAACTCCAAAGTGTTGGGACTATTTTCATCAAGTTTTGGATTTATAACACTAGAAGAGTTTGCCAAAAGCAGAGATTTTGCACTACTTACATCTAGCGGCGGCTCTCATGGTTCTTCGAAACAAAGAAAATGTTTTTATGTGGAGAGGGCGCGAAAAATTGCTGATTTGCTCGCGGGAAAAATAAAAGCAATGACATTCATCAACAGGATGGTGTTTTCTAAAAATAATATTTGTGTAGAAATGGAGCCGGACGACGATATTTTTGATAGTAATCTTGGTGACGATAAAGACGATCACGGCGATGAGGACGATATACCGAGCACAAGCTCCAATTGCAAAGCTCGCGATGACGACGATGAATACGCGTGCATAGTTTGTTGTGTTACACGACCCAATATTATTTTGTTGCCCTGCAAGCATTTAAAACTGTGTGCCGAATGTTTCAACAAGCTCCCGTCTGATAAAGATCCATTTACCAGATGTCCTATCTGCAGATCAATAGTAGTTGACAACATCCAAGTGTATAATTAGTTAGTAGATAACTATGTAAACACGTTTCATTAAATAAATACAAATGTTACGTTCCACCACTTTGGGACTTTTGTCATCTTTTCTTATTAGAAATTAATTCACAATGAATTAACTCCTAAATGTTTGGACTTACTCCCACTTTGGATTGGGACTTATTTCAATTTGCTTTAGGACTTGTTTCATTAAAAAAGTTTGGAGTTATTGCATTTATTATTAGAAGTTCCTTCGTTAGGAAATATTTCATTTGGAGTTAATTCGTAGAGCCTTAAAAACCACTGCTTTGTGAGCCGCAACTGACATTGCGACTGTTAAAACGAAATGCCTAAGGGCACTAAAAACGCTTTGTACCGCACCTACTTTGGTATGTGTTTAAATAAAACGGAAAAACCAACAAGTGCCACCCACTCAAACAAAAAGAAGAAGAAGACGATTATTTTACGTTTCGTATATCACGATTATGTATGCTAACATCCTTAACGCCTTTGCATACACAAATTGCTCCCGCAGTTTGCAGTGTTGGCGAGCGTAAAACAACATTTTAAAGTGAATCAAGAAAGAAAGATAGGCTACCCCAAAACAACCCCCCAGGGTGATGAATACCCAAGCAAAGGTTGAAACATAAAACACGCAAAACAAACACGCTAGAGGTCTGACCTACATCCCGTAGGTAGATCCGAGTCCATAAATCGTTTAAAAGAAGATTTCGTTTGAAGTGAATTATCCTTCAAGGATCGTCGTCTAACCTAGACGTCTAAACAGCATTATTGTTCCTACATGTGCGGACGAATGAAGAGATATTCTCTTGAATGCGAGACTCCCCGCCGGTAATCGTATGTAAATCGAATCAGCTCCACGCGAATATACACGAATGAATTCGGTGTATGGGATGATTATAACATCCCAAGTTGTGATGACGGAAAAAGTTCGTGTTTGTGGGCGAGCGAGAGGGAGATTGAAATATATACACAAACACGGGCCAACAATGGAAAGGGAGATGTTTTGATGGCACATAATTCGATTTGCTTGAGTTTTTCTATTTTCTTAAGAAGGTTTTTGAAAACCCAATTGAATGAGTTGAAGATCCTCGGAAGGTTATCAACGGGGATTCATAAAATGGATTTGGGAGGGGCTTTCATCGGGAGTGGAATGGATTCTTAGCCAGTACTAGACATGTTATGAAGGTGGAAAGCCTCAGTAATTCGATTCAGTGGCGTGGAAAAGTAGGATTGAAACAATATCTTTGCATAGTTCAAGGAGCATGTGGAACATTCTGAATGGAAGGTTCTAACAGATAGATCAGTTTGAGTGTAGTCTTTGATGCTCCACAGAAATAAATCACAATAAGCGACGGGGTTCAGAGGCTTGTGATTCCGAATGGATTTAAGATCATTGGATTTGCTCGAAATAGAGTCAGAAACAATAAAACATTAGCAGGATTGAAAATTGGGTAAAGTTTGTCGCTGGTCAATTTTTTCCTTGCGCTTATTTCATGAAAAAGACTGCACGTTTTGAAAAAGTCAGCTAAACCTTTTTGGCTAGAGTTTTTTTACGTAGTTAAAAGCAAGCTGATTTGCAAAATGCAAAGGTATTGCCGCACATATATGGAAACATAAGTCTTCCCACATTAGCCTCTTTCTATGAACTGAAAATCCCAACTCGGTAAAAGTAAACAAGGAAAATGGGAGATGTGTTTTTTAGATAGGAACTTTCAGACAAAAAATGTTAAACTTGAATTAGCGCTGCCTTTCACAATTCAAGTCAGACTGGGCCTTTAGGTATAAAGCGTCTACATGTGCGGCCTTGACATATTCAATTCCCAGGTCTGTAAGGATTTAAAAGAAAAAAAAAAAAACAGTTGGTAGCAGATGAGCCATTGGCAGCACGAGTGGGTAACTGGTTCCTTGTATCAGACTCTTTCTGTCCAAAAGATACCAGAAAATTGTCTGCGTCCTTATGTTGTGGGTTGTGCAAGGGACCAGCCAACAAACTGGTAAAATCCGCGGCAGAGGATGTTATAAAAATAAGAGGAAGGAAGTCTCTAGAAAATAAAAATCTGCACGATACCACGTTTGGGGACTGAGCTTCCTCACCTCATTGTCCATAAAGGAACACTACTATCACGAGATCATCAAACTGTCGTCGTTGTTCAAAAGTTGCATATCCAATATTGTTGAGAAAAGAAGTGGGGGCTATGATTGCTAATAAAAAGTTTTGCGTAGCTGTTATTGCATTTTTATTAGAAGTGCGACATTGAGAGTATTACAAAAATATACCGTAGATATGTGAATAGAGGGCACTCATTCCGTAATAATTTTTCAGATGATTATCGTCGAGACGATAGACCGCCAAAAGAAGCAACTAATTGCCAAAATTTCGAGTTTGAGACTTTAATCCAATTCATTTTCCACAAATGTAATGAAAGCTGATGATAGTGAAACAAATTCAGGCGGAATATAACTTCTTATGGTCATCAAGGTTTCAAAAACGATATTGTCCCGACTATTAAAATCTCCTTTTGAGAAATAATTAACAATCTGATTTGAATTTTTTGAGAAAAATTAAGTACGGGATTTTATATAGAATAATGTTATTATTTTTAGAATCATTTTAATCAAAATCATTTAGAAAACTTATGCAGACAAGACAGTAAAAAGTATTGAAATGTTTAGTTTGAAAAATACTATTGCCTACAGATTCAGCTGAAAACTAAGTATTAATTATTGTTCGGGATGTAAGCATAACTTGGTTATTAAAGTTTCATCGAAATCGAAAATAGGTTTTCGAGATATAAGTAGTTTCTAAAATTAGCGTTTTCGGTGATTCGAATTGAAAATTAAGGACGCAATAATTTTGAAAACATTAATTTTATTTTGGATATGCATAGGTACTTGCATTTTCGTCAAAATCGTTCTCACCGTTTTCAAATAAACCAAAGAAAACCAAATTTTTAAAAAATTACATTTCTCAAAAATCCATTGAACAATAATATATAGATAAACTGAGTTTGCTATTAAGTTAGAAATGACCATATCACATTAAATTCATTTTTGTTAGAGTCGTATGGACCGTTTTCGAGATGTCCAAATTTCAAAAGTACCGTTATTCGAATTGTTTAGCCAAAAACTGAGTATGCAGTCAATTTAACCTCACCTATTTAATCTCAAATATCAATTTTGGCTGAAATCGTTTGAGTCGTTTTCGAACAAATTAACCTGGTATGCAAATTTTGTATGGGAAGTACCATTAATATTGAGGTTACCTTGCAAAAAAATAAACCAGCTTTGAACTGTAGGCCCACAAACTCTAAATCCGAAGTGTGAATCAAATCAGGGCAGCCGTTTAGGCTGTAGGCCTCATGAGCATTTGAGTTTTTCTTTCATTGTAATGTCAGAATTGATTAACATCTCGAGTTCGAAATTTTGTACGAATGCAATCTTACTGCGTCTCGAAAAAGTTTAAAAGTGCCAAAATTGCAAAAAAATTGTGGCAGGCTCTCGAAAAAATTGTCAAATGCAACTACTGTAACTTTAGTCGCACAACGGTCACGCTGCAGCAGTGATGGGACTTGAAAAGCGGTGGTGGTGATGGAAAAGCGAAGTGATGGTAGATAACCATAAAAAAAAGGTGGTAGAAAACAAAATTTGCCATGGTAAATAACTAATTTATTTATACCAATTAAATAGTAACAATAAAAACAAAACAAAAAAAAAAAACAGGGAAATAAAATAAACATAAATCAGTCATTTCTTATTATTAATTTAAATAATCTTTAAAAATGACACAAACAAAATGATTACTTCGTATGGCAACGGTCTGTGAATTTATATTTTGAAGCATATTTTACCAATAACTCCGGGGTTTAAAATCTTCCACGTTCCCCAAAAGTTCCTTGGCAGCTAAGATTATCTTAAATTAAATTTTCCTCTTTATTTGTTGTAGGAACCAAGAATGTACGCTTTTTCAATTTCTATAGCTCTGGATATTATTTAAAAATTTAAAGTTTGTGAGGTAAATGCATCAATATAAAAATTAACTACAGAAAAAACGCCGTAGATTCAACTTAAGTATTGTCTTTTTCTTTTTTCTATAAATTGGATTATTATTAAATTGTAATTTAAATGTAGGCATTCTCTTATCTTTCCTTTATATCTAATGTATACATTACCATTTAAGGGTCACCCCACCAATAATTTAACTATTGTTAATTATATTATTGAAGTGCATTTGACACTATTTTAGTACTTATAGTATAAAAAATACAAAATGTCACTTAATTATTTCTAGTATATTAGAATTGAAATACTGTATTCTTATTTTCTAATGTATATATTTGAAATTGAAATAAATATTGAACTAACTAACTATTGAATTCTGTAGAAAAAAAAAAAAAAAAAAAAAAAAAACTCATCATTAAACACAAAAAGTCAAGACTTTACAAATAATGAAATATTAGCGTAGTAAATGGTTTTTGCTGATGCAATTCTCACAGAAAAATAGTGATAGCTGAGTGTGCATGGATAAAAGTAAAACGAGTAGGTATATTTACAATTTTCAATTCAAATGATGGAAAACAAATATTATTAGCGAATAGCTATGAGTAAAAGGTGGTAGATTTCGAGTTCAGGTTGGTAGAATTTACGAAAGTGTAAAAAGTGGTAGAAATACCACTTAAGTGGTAGAAGTCCCATCACTGCGCTGCAGTCATGTGTAGCTTTGGTACGATGGAGAAAGAGACCTTTGATTTTAAAAAAAAGCTTTAGACATCGTGCGACTTCCTCGACATTCTACTTGAGAAAATTGTGCAAAAATCGACCAGCACTAAGTGCACATTTTTCCAACGATAGCATTGACATTGTTGGCGAAACGCATCAAGCTGTCACTGGCGCATTTGCATGTATTGGGCCAGAAACTTCACAATTGGGTTGAGTTGTGAATGATCGCAAAGCCAAGTAGTAGATATACGTATACCTACTTACTCAACCACGGAGAATATACTGCCAATAAAAAGGAGCAGACAACATTGATAATGGCATCAAATCCAATTTTTTTTTTTTTGGTTTATTGATCTAGCAGTTCCTCTGATATTTAGAAATTCAATAAACTTTATAAACAAAAACTAAACCATGTGAAGAGTTGTACCTGGTGAATGCATTGCCTCTGGTCTAGAAAGGCAGTTGAGTACTAAGGGGAGGGGCGTTAAAATCGATATTTCCGATGGGTGTTTCTGTTTTTTTTATTCAACATCTGAATGGTTCAAATATGTTAAGACGCAGACAACAGACTGTAAAACAACAAAGACGTACACTGCGAAGTTTTTCATGGTCGAGAGCCTCACAAGAGATAACCTAAAGATTTGCTTAAAATTCATGTAACAAACTACTTAAGTTTCATCATCTCGAAGCGAAGGACAGAAAATAAGCTTTGCGTTGCCACCGCCCACGAAAACCCGTCCTACAATGTCCTCCCATTAATAAATAAAAATCTTCCAAGAAAACGCACTTGCTTTATAATCCCTTGTTCACCATAATTACTTCTCTTTTATTCGACGTTAAAATTTTCCTTGAGGAGATTTTAATCCAAAACACCTGTTAAATTCCATCTTTTTTTCCCGTTTGCTTGCTCAAGCTGCGAAAAATCGTTTACAGCCATAATTATCAACAGCGTCTTTTTTGAGAGTGTTCTGACAGGTCCTTGTGTATATCGAACGCCCTAACAAATTCCCATGAAAGCCCCTGTGCCACCTACACCAACATACCTATGGCTGCCGACAAAACTGAAATAAAATTACTTCTCGCTAAATTAAACAGGAGCAACAGGCCGGAAGCCCATTTGGGATGTTTGCACATCCGCAAGAGCAGCGGCAAGAAAAAAGTGTCCCTAATTACATTCACCCGTTCTTCGTCCGTCCACACCCGTCCCAGGGAGCCCCTTGGCTCTATGTCAGCCGCCTCCGCCATAGGCGTATATGTGTGTATTTTACTGTCTGGTAGAACATACAAGCTTCGGTGTGGTGTATACTTTGATGGGATGGGTGTTAGGTTTTTGTGTGTCATGGGTAACCTAATCCGACCCCAAAGCCAACAGTTATTGCTGTTTTGTTGACATTATGGGTTATGTTGCCTGCTTTGTTCCCTCTTTTATTGGTGCGTGTGTTTACTTGTACCTTGGAAAGTGAAGCAAATTTATTTTTTATTGTGCCATTACGATTTGGAATTTAGATTTTATGATACCACTGAGACGGTTGAGTCCTTTATGACTGCTTCAATTGTATGGTACATCATTGTGAGGGATGAAGGCTTCGCAGTGGGTGATGTACCTATTAGGTGTGTGCACTGGTACTTGAATCAAATATGCCCCTTTTATTCGGTATAAAAAAGCCTTAGCTCTTGAATCTTTGATGGATGTTTGCTTTTTTTGATGAATTGAATGGGGTTGCCTGTAGACAGGGTAAGTCTTTCACTACGAACGGGGTGAGTATGTGATGTGCTAGAATTAGCTGTGTACACTTTATTTTCGTTTGAGTTTATTTAGAGATGGATTGTGCTGTCTCCGAACGAATGTGTGCATGTATTTCCATGCTTGACATTATTTTTGTCGAAGGCGAACCTTTGGCAGATGAACTAAGGGAGTAATCTGCTAGTCACAATTCTAACTTACTTAGGTGGTGCTACACTTCGGGTGGACCGGGGCCGTAGGTAGCCAGTGGGCGCTGATTATTTTTATCATCTATAGACGAACGATTTGAAAACCAATACACGATACCAATGTTTATGCCCTCGCTCCAGTGTAAGCCTTAAAAAAGAAAGGCAGATACAAAAACTGATGCCCTTAGTCTCTCATTTCAATATTATGTATGTCAGGCTCAGGCCTATCTGAGCAACAAAATCGTAGAAGACTGACGGAACACAGAAATTAAGTATGAAAAATGTTGACTTAAAGGGGATCAGGGTCTCTAGAGGTTGACAGAATGACCCGAAGAAGTGGGAACTTAAAAATCGCATAGTAGGATAAGGACTGCCATATCTAAACATGGGACTTACGGGTGAGGACTGTTTCTAAGTTTAATCTTTGTCATATTCAACGTCCCGTCTTATCGAGGCTCATAGGTCACAATCTTCCACTTCTAACAAGAAATGATCACGGAAAATCCGCGTGCGGGTTAAAGATCCAACCATCTTATTCTGCGCCTACATGGACTATACCTGGCCAATGCCACGGATTTCATAGCATAAGACTTGAAAACTGGAAGGAGGACTTGCAGCTCAGTTAGGGAAGAAGCATAAAAATGAATTCCCATTTCGACAGCTTGGTTTCACGATTTAATTCTTTAGGCCAGTACCCAATTTTTCGTACCATAGGTAAGATTTGTAACAAGTACAGATTCAAGCCACCCAAGCTCGATTCTCTTGATGACAGAGAGAAACATTCCCAAAATTGACTCGTTTCAACAAATGCTTCAGAAAAGTCAGCATTGCTCCTATTAGAGCCCGTGAATAAGACTCCAAGATAGGTAGACTTCTTAGCCTGTTGCAATGGAGCTCGAGGGCGTTCAACAGGCATTCTGAAGGCAATCATCGAATCACATCTTATCTTTCTTATGCATCTTGAAGATTAGTCTACAAGTACATGATAAAGTTGAAAGTTTTAAATTCAAACAGGTCATAAGCTTCTTTCCACACATGGTGTTCCACGCTATGGTGTTTCAAACATTTCGGTCGGTATTTAACAGTACCTGTTCTATCAGCTAAGGCTATCTTAGCTACTTACGCCTCCCCATGTTAAGAAAGAAGGGTCAGACCTTAGTTGGCAAGTGGCACGATAGAGATGATTTTTAAAATAGAACGATCCCATTCTACTCCTGTACTGTACTTGCCCGGCTGCGTCTCGAAGACGTTTCTTCCATAACGATCCAAACGGACAGACTTTTGACAGTATATACAATCTTTTCAGATTTATAAGAAGCTGAAACAGCTTTGTAGACTAAGAAGAACCACTTTCTCACAGATTCTGGTGGTATAAAAAGAGATCTTTAAAGTTGGCGTCAACCTATCCTAGTCCTTAGCTAACCCATTCCAATTAGTGTCAAATCGCACAAACTTACGCTGAAGAGAAACAAGGCCTAAGGAAAGTTGCAAACCAGTTGTACTTTAACAGCATAAGTTTCGATAATTGAACTATGGAATATATGCTTGAAATGCCCAAACGCATATGCAAATTAGCAATATAAAGGTTTTTATTAGCCTCAGAAGTCTCCACTTAAGCTGCGCTAGAGCCCATTGCAAGGTTTCTTCGGGTTAAAAGTGATGACTCTTCGGGACGGACCTTAGGTCAACCTCAAAAATATTCTATATTCCTAATATTTGACGTTATGTACGAAGTAGGCAATTTTGAGTGTCCCATCTTTTTAGGAAAACAGACTCGTTTTTGCACTCATTCATTGAAAAATTTTAGACTTTTCTGTGCCTATATTTGCAAACGCAACAGTGATCCCAGATTGAGGGGAACAGCACCAATTTTGACGCTTTTTGAATGAATAAGGGGAAAACAAGGGACAATCTTAAAAATCTCTGTGAAACGTAAATTGTCGAAAAATTAAATTAAAATTTTATTTTTATTTCGAAATTTTTTTAAAGAATGAGTTGTTCATACTAAGCATGAAAAAAAAAAACAGCCAGAACGTACGTATGAATCTTTATGTTTCTTTTTCACATGAGAACAAGTGCAAATTTCACTTAGGGGAAAAAGGGTAAATTTTTCGAATTTAGTTAACTTATGCTTTTGCTGAGAAAAAAACGGAAAACAGTCTTCAAAGTCTAGGAACACTGGCGACATCAGGCTCAGTTCTGAAAATGGTGTCAATGGCACGAGCACGACAGCCGGAACAAATGATAACGGTTTTTTGTAAAGATTTTTTTACTATCTCGCTCCGTTTAGGCGGGAGGGCATGCTGTCCCTCTCCAACCCACGACTGTTTGATTTAGGGTGAGTGCGAGGTGGAGTACATGCAAATTTTCTTAAGCTAGTTTATATAATAAATAAAAAGTTGGTGCAACAGGTTCGTAGGGACCTATTGAATTAATTTATATGATAGACCCTTAAAATCGATTTAGTATTAAACATTATACAATTTATTGTAAAAAATAAAAAAAGTCGTTTTGGTAGTTCTCAATTTTCTCAAAAACAAGAAGAGACAAATTAGAACGGTTTTTAGTAATCGATTGAAAATTACTAGAGGCAGTAAATACTAGAAAGAAATTCAGGGTCTACGTTCACAATATTAAAAAAAAAATACGAATACATATTTTTATTACACCTTTTTTCCTTATATTTCAAGTTTGAAAGAATTTTTTCACAAACTATTAACAGAAATAGCTTGATTTAATAATAACATGAAAGAAAAGATTTCTGGCTTTCAAAAATTCTATAGTACTTATTGTAAGTGCTGCCATTGTTTGTTAATATACCTAAATATATATATTTTTTTTTTTTTTTCATTTTAAATATATTTTTTTTAGATTTTGTTCTAAAGGAGTTTGCGAGTCCGATAGATCGTATGATTCACTTGTTCATTTCGTGACTCGTGATTGGCGTTGAAATGGGTCGACAAGTATGTCAAAAGTTTCACGACTCGGTATCACCGTCCACTGTCTGGATTGGGATTCATCTTTTGACATTACATTACATTATCCTGGTCTTACCCCATATGCGACAATTTCATTTTCAACAAACCTGTCAGCCAAATTCGTCCTCATCTTTAAACAAAATTTCGCAATGCAATAGGTTTATTTATAAATTATAACGCGGCAATACGCGACTGATTTTCACAGACGAGTTGGTTGCATTTTTCAAGTGTGCGTCTATTCACTACGTTTCATCGGACTTCATCCTAAATTTTAAAAAAGCGAATTCAGTATAACACCTTCTCTTACAGAAATTTGTTCTTTAAAACTATCTAAGCAATCAGACAGTGCATATGGTAATGTTTTCCGCGATTCTAATAAAACTGCTAAAAACAAATGACAGATAACCACACAGGGTGCTGCATAAATGACACGGAGAACACAAAACTATTTGTGGTTAAATTATTTAGCACTTAATTCGACATTAAGTTCTTTTTTTTTTTTTTAAATGCATGCAAACAGCACCTGCCTTTTCACTGTTTTTCCACCTCGAGCCCGATGACAAAGAAAAATGCAACCTTCGCCACATTTTAGTATACGCACAGCAATAAATAAGACAAACCATACGTGGATAATGTGTTGCCGCAGTGTATTCCATAAACAAGCCAATCCATCAAATAATTTATCGCTACCCATAGACACCTGGAGAGCAACAGGCGTACCTGTTCATCTAATCGATTAGCTTTGCGTGACTTAATTCCTCAAGTTCGAACAAAATAAATTCCTACATCACTGTCTACACCCATTTCTTAAAATTGCACCTCTGGTGAGCGTCAATCTCTTGCTGTCGTCGAGTGAAAGTAATTCGGCCTTTACAAACACATCCGTCGACGTATTCTGCTGAAAGGACCTAGCCAATTTATACAGTGGGATGAAAATTAAATTCGATTAGAAAGAAACGTAACCCAATCTCCCTTTGATGTTTAATATTCGCATTAATAATTATTATCCACAAACAGACTTTAGAAAAGCAGCGCCCTGTGGTGGCACGTTTTGCCGACACCAAGGAAATAACATGACAGTCACAGGCGCTTTGCATATAAATACACATATTTTGACATCTCAATGTCGGAATTACTAAAAGGAAATTGAAATCGTCTGGCCTTAGATCTCGTTTGGATTCATCGCAACCAAAATAGGTGCAAATACAAATTTTGTCCTGATAGAGACACAGACAATGAAATAAAATTTGATTGAACAGTCTTCTCTCCTACACAGCCGTATAATGCTGAGAATGTTTGAGATTCTACTTGGAATGCGTTTATTTATCCGTTCAATCGAATCGTAGTGACTGAGGCAGGGAGATAATCAAACTTACAACAAGAGTCATTTGTGGATTTGAAATTGTGCAGTGGTATTTTCTATTTCGAGTGCACAACAAAAGCAGAAACACGAGTGGGAACGAACTAAAGGTTATGGTTTCTTGGTAAATTAACAACGCTGCCAGTTGAATGTGATTCACTAATGAAAAGCAAATTTATTTGACATTTTGTAATTAAAGGAATCGGCCGGCGTCCAAGCAGGAGTTGTTCATGTGGAATTAATTCGATGTACGCAAGGACTTTAGTAGAAGGTTCAGCAAAAAGTATCGCCGCATAGAACTCGAGGAGCACCGAAAACACTGAGTTTCAAGAATTATTCGAAGGCCGCATTTAAGTTAATATTATTTTTCAGAGAAATTTCGTTGCCAAAATGGCCTAACCCAACAGTCAATCGAATCGTTTATCGTTCTTGTTTTGAACAGTTTGAGCATGACTGCAAACAAACTTTGACAACTTAAAAATCAAAAAATGTATGGAAATAGTTTTTTTTTTGTTATTTGTTTATTTTTCTTTGTTGGTGGATATGTTACTGGGAACTTAATGACAAAAAGGATAGCAAGGAATATGGCCTCTACAAGTATCAAAATGCAAGTACCTATGCAAACACTTATCTACGAAACCAAACAACAGCTAGTAGTGTGAAAATGCATGATTCATCCAAGAAGGGTGGAATGTTTTATGAAAGTTCACATTAAACGGATACACAAGAGAGGATCGAGTTGTAAGAAAAAATTCAATGAATGCTATTTTATGATTTTATTAATGCATGAAATTATAAATCGAATAAATGAAATTAACTTGATATTCAAAAAAAGTATGCAACCACCATCTTTTTGCAAAGTATGGGTTTCTATTACAACTTCGATAAAAGCCGGTTCTCTCCAAAGATAACATAAGTTGGTGTCTTCCGTAAAATATTGTTTTTCTTCTCTAAAACCTAACTAAAAAAAAACTAACCAAAAACAATGCAACGATTGCAAAATAGCCATCGTTCAATCGAATCGTTTCGACGATAGTATTTGGCAGTTGAATTAGTAACGTGAAGCAACATTAAACGATGGTCATCCAATCGTTTTAACGATTATCGTTTTTTGGTTGTTGCACGAAGTAAAAGCATAGTCCAGACGATGTCGGTCGATCGTTTTGTGCTTACGCGATTAGAGCCCTGGTACATGCAAACACTGTGTGTTGTTATTTCTGTTTCTGGAGGAATACATGCTGTGAGAGCCAATGTGGCCAACAGGGGTACCCTGTTTGTCAAATGGAAGGCATCGATTTTTGAGGGCAATTGGTTTTCCATTTCACAAATAAAACAATTGAATGAATCTTATGCAGTGAATGACTACTTACATAAAAGTCAATAATTTCGATAGTTTTTATTTATATTTATGGTAAAAGTAAACAAATTAATATGAAATTTTGGAAAATTTATTTAAAAATGCTCGGACTTGTCATATGGATATGTTCTGCTTAAATTATGTCTTAATATTATAGGACATATATGTGAAAAGCAAAATGCGAAAAAGTCGCGTGGATAATGGCCGGAGAAATATTTTATTTTATTTTGCTTTCGAAATTTATATGTAACCGAATTTAATATTTCTGGCCAGCTGAAACCGATAGCACCTGAAGCGAGTGCTTTAATTTATTTGTATTAAAAATAATTTTACTTGTTAAACAATACTAATAACAATAATAACAAGTAAAAGTGTTATCATCGGCCTGGCCGATGGTTTGATACCCTTCACTGCATACAAGGCATGCAAAATTTTAGGCATGTGAGGTAGTCCGTAATTACCTATAAATTGAACAGGTATAGGTATAGGTCAACAAATAATAAAAATCAGCTTTTTAACTATGGATTCTTCACATTGAATTTTTAAACGCAATGAAATTTCTTATAGGTGTATAGTATAGGTGTGACATACTTAATAACAAAGTGGCTTAATCGTTTTTGGAGAAGTACTAGAAATACTTGACCGACAAAGCCCATTTTCAATACCAAGCTGACGATAATAAAAATAAGTAATCTCACAAAATATCATTCGAATAAGTGATAGGCGCTATCTTCTAATATTGGTTTTGTCTACCAACCAGAATTACCAGAACTACTTGACCGACATAGCCAATTTTTAATAACAACCTAACGACGATAAAATAAGTCCTTTCACCAAACTTCTATGTCAATTCCTTTGGGTGCTATAGTGCTTTCAGCAGACAGACAGACGGACAGATAGACAGACGGACATGGCTAAATCGATTCAGAATGTGATCCTGATTCAGAATATATATACTTTATGAGGTCTCCGGTGACTCCTTCTTGGCGTTCCAAATGTAATGACAAAGTGAATATACCTTCCTGTGGGGGGTATAAAAATAATATCTCTGAGGCGTATAAGATGTGGGCGCAGTGACTTCTTGGCTAGTGCTCTGAACGAGGTTTTTTTCAACAGCACCACGTCTGACAAAACAAACTTCCGACAGTTTAAATGTCCTTAAAAAGCTTCTCAATTCAGCTGTTTAGACTCGGTATTAAGAACAGAAAACTCACATCGTCGTACTTATGTACCCGTTGCGCCATCTATTTATTTTTTTAGTCCTATAAGATCAAGATCTGTGACAGCTTGATAGCCGATCCATCTTACTTTCAGCTGTTTTGCTGTTCCTAGGGCTCTGAAAAAATATTACAGAGAAGGATTTCACTGTTATTGTCAGCAGCTATAATAACCATCACTCTCTCAAAGATTGAGCAATATTAGATTTGAAATACTTACAATGAAAATTAGATCAGTTAATTAATGAAGTCTCATACATACAACAACTGGACGTAGTCAACTATTCAGTCGAGGTTCACAATTTAGTAGAGCCGCCCAGAAGAATACAATGCAAGTAGGCTAGCAATATAAAAATTACTTCCATACGCCTTTGAAGCGGCTAATTAGGAAGCCAATTTTGCCCAATGAATCTCGATGATATGAAGATTTTTGATTCGATTTCAAGCGATTGCAATTGCTTAGCGCTTATAAAAGGCAAGCGCTTAAGTAGCTATGAGGAGACGAGCCAGTCTTTTACCAAAAAGAACAATTTAGTTTTGGAATTTAAATTTTTGCATTTAAATGCATTCGAATTCAGTTTTTTCGTCCGCACATCGTTAATCTTAGTATGCAACTTTCTCAAAAAATAAACAGGAAAAGATAGTCCGTGTATGAGGGAGGATTAAATAACATCAGAGAGTTCAATTCAAAATCAGGTTTAAATACCTTAGTGGTACAAGTATAAAACAGATTTAAAAGTCACAAAGTCGATGAATTCAAATGCCGATAAATTGTTATAAATGGAACGTACTAAGCGCCACCATTAAAACACACAAATCACTGTAATTTCAGACGCGGGCTGAACGCTTTTTTTCCATAGAAATTTCTCGGCTCATGATATAAACTGGCATGTATTTTATTCCAGGTGGCAAAATATTCAGTATATTGGGGACGTTCGGATACCTTGTTGATATAAAATGTCAACTAGATTTGTCTATACCTAGGAACGCGTTGACTAGGCAGACTAGACTCTTGTGTTTTTTTGTATTCTCGCGGTCAGTTACCGTTGTGAGACAAAAGCCGAAATTTGGTACTTTTTCGGGAGCCGCTTTTTTGATCCTTTTTATTTGGAAAATGCCCTTTGCAAGTTTTTGGAAAAAATTTTATTTCCAAATAAATACATTTAAAGTCTAACGCGGTTGCCTATATATCACAATATAAAACAGACAACACTATTTGCTATTATAGTGTGCGAACTAATGGTTGTTAAATATCGTGCGACAATTCTAAATTTGCAGAGTAGCTTTAGAAATGCCACAATTTTCTCTCATCGGCCCTTTTTTGAGTTTTCAGAATCTTGCAGCGTCCACCGTGTTTATTTCGAATTTGACTCTTCGAATTGTAAACTGAGTTTGTGGGCAGGATTTTCTTGACTAGATTTGTTGGTCCACAAAAGTCAACTGAAAAAATATTCACGTGACTACTCTTCGCCAATAAAAAATTAAATACATCAAGTCAGACAGCTGTCAGACTAACTCAACTAGAAATCCGAATGTCCCCATTGTTTCCATACATCTCCATCGTTTGACACTTCCCAAATGCCGTCAAATGGTTTTTTAAGCTTATTGGGTTCATTCGCGTACACGGTTCAAATGGAACGCAATCAATATAAGTCGATCGCAATCGCACAAAGTCTATAAACGTTTTTATCAAAAATGACAGAAAAAGAGAAAATTGGAAAAATAACGACGTACCTACGAGCGGTTCCTCGCTTGACTCAAAACAGCTCATCGAATTTCAACAAGATAAATATGTCAAATGCACAAAGATGACAAGAAACAAATTCAAAATCAGTCTTAAAAATCAATATCGCTCAAAAATAAAAATTCGGTGGTTTTCGTATGTTCTCGCAGAACGTTACATATATTGCAAAAAGGAGAGTTATACATTTATTTGTGATATGTATGGACTAGATGTCAGAGATGTAAGTGGATCAACAACTTTGAAATATATTTTCAGTTCGCGAATAGATCTATTATCAAATTATGGTTGCCCAACGAGTTTTGAATTTTTGTTTTATGATTGACGTCATCAACTTACAAACATTTTAATAAACTAATAAATAGTTTCAAAAAACACTCCAAACTTTCAACGAAAATCAGCTGAATTTAGACAGTTTTTTAAAATCCCTTCCACCGCAGAAGAATACAGAGAAGCCTCATAGAAAAAGAAATAGAACAGCTTCAGACAAATTTGGAAATAAAAAATCTTAAAAAAAAAAAAAATCTGGCATCACTGGCTACACGGCATTGTTGCGGAATTATGTTAATGTGAAATGAACGCATTTATACTTAATTTCTTTTTGCGAAACGGATACTTCAATAGGGCTGAATGACTTACTCTATATGCCCCTGAAATAAAATTAAACAATTGCTTACTTTTAGGGGCACGTAAATTGCATTCCTTTATGAGTGAATGATTCGCTCCATCGAAAACAGGTTCTAACCTTCCACTAATGAACTGCAAAAAATCGTACCTACTAATATCCTATTAATTTCTATAGATATAGCTCAAGGCCACTTAATATTACATCTTGCATTGGTACGGTTAAAAAACGCATCAAAATATTAGAATTTTGTTATCAAAAGTGACAGCTTCCTTGGCAAAAGTTTATAAAGAAAGAAGCGATTCGAGTCATTATCCACCAACTTTCCTTCGTACAAGTAGCTAATTGTTAATGGGCGGTGAAAAAAATGGACGGAGTTACCTAATTTTTTCTATCTAAAAAATTTGGTATGGCGCGAATGCTCAACTTTGACATGAGGGGCGTTGACCGAGCCTTACGATGAATGGACGGGAAAATAAAATTTGTGGTAATAAAGACAGTTGCTTGTGCTTCCAACGGCGATTAAGGCACACTACTCAGAATATAAATAGGATCATTATATTAATACGTGAACATCAAAAGTTTCCGTAAACTTTTCTGGTATTTATTATGGAATGAGGAGAATGAAACTTAAATCATTCGAAAGGTATTCGAATGTTCACAAACAAAAAATTGTGCGTGTATGTTGCCAATAAAGCTGATAAAATGAAGCTAAGATTTCTCCATACAAAGTGCTTATCAGTAGGTACTGAAAGAATTTTTGTGACATTAAATTTATCGCCGCAATGTTACCATAGTGACTCTTTCAAAAATAAGCCATCTAAGGTTAGAACCTGTTTTCGATCGAGCGAATCATTTACTCATAAAGGAATGCAATTTACGTGCCCCTAAAAGTAAGCAATTGTTTAATTTTATTTCAGGGGCATATAGAGTAAGTCATTATGCCCTATTAAAGTATCCGTTTCGCAAAAAGAAATTAAGTATAAATGCGTTCATTTCACATTAACATAATTCCGCAACAATGCCGTGTAGCCAGTGATGCCAGATTATTTTTTTTAAGATTCTTTAGTTCCAAAATATGTGCAATATTTGTTACCTCAAATTCATCAACTTTCAAGATTTTTGATCTCAAAAACTTTTTAAATCCAGCAAATTAAAAGAACCTTTTCTATTAAAGAACAACGTTGCCTATTAATTCCATTATTTGTGAGTCGAACAGAGCCCATGCACAATTTCTGTTTCACTAACGATTCTATCAACTCTTAAAGAAACATGAATTTTAACAAATTTGATAAAATAACTGATGTGGAATGTTTTTAAGAAAAATGTTTTAATAGTAAAAACAGCGGATGGAAACATCGCATATCCAGTCTTAAAAGATTTTATTTTCAATATTTTATCTCTTCTACATTCATCTTGCAAATGTTGAAATAATATTTTCTGGTGTAAATTTAAATAAAACAAATACTGAAACGGTTGTTGGAACTTTAATCTTTACAAAGGATTTGTGCGCTTTAGTAAACCGAAATTCTATATTCTTGAAATTAATGAAATTCAAAGTCAATTTAATTCAAATATGTTCCAAAATTTCAAAAAGCGTGAACATCAATTTATGACCAACATATTTTAAAAGATATTTAGGTGAATCATGTAAATATAAGTAGTAAAGTACCTCAAAATTGCATTTTATATTTTGAAAAAAATCTTAAAAAAAAAATTTTTTTTTATTTTGGAAAAACAAGATTTTTTATTTATTTCTCCTATTTCGTAAAAATCTGAGAAAATGCCATTCCGAACGGATAGTCGGATACCCGATAGGGGTGATTATTTGCGAAGTCTTTTTCGGTATAAATTATTTCAACATCCAAAGATTCCGTACACTTATCCAGTACTTATCATAAAGAAAAGGGAACGAAACAAATTTTTCTTTAATAATAAGATATTATAATCCGTCCAAAAGGAATTAAAATTTCCCTAGATTTGCAGTAGCAATTTCCTTAAGTGGATATTTCTCTTAGACGCATTTCTGATCAAAAGTTTTTCTTCACTTTATCTTTTTTTGCCATTATTTTTGTTGCCTTTTTTTTTCTGTGTTGCTATAAGCATTTTATGTGGGGGTCGTTTTTTTCGGCTCAGGTCCATTTCCATTGCTATTTTTAAAAAATGTTAGCGGTAACGCTGCTGTGTTCCTTTGTCATTCCTTTGATTTGTTGTTGCAAGACTCTTTTGTGTGTCGCAAAAACAGTGAAATAATTGATATAAAGGACCTGCGCGTGAAATTTATAATTAAGTCTGGACGGACTATACATTCTTATAAAAGTTATAGTCGATTTTCGACCACAAGCGACAGTAGTATACATAATTGCACGAGTCCGCACAGCCTTCAACGACTGAATGCGTTTCACTAAAACCAGCCAAGGTGTCTCTATTTCAATAATTAATTTGGTCACTACTGAGTGTTGTCAATGGGAAAGAAAGTTATAAACCTGCATACGTTTAACTTAAATTTAAATACTCCTACAACCTATTCTAAATAAGCGAAAAACAAAAGAGTTCATAATGTTGTCGAAAATCGGAACTATGTGTACAAGGTGTCTTCACTCTATCCCCGCCAGACCTAACTATTTTTCCAATCTTCAAATTTGGCATAAACACTGATCCAATATCCAAACAAAAATATTTCCCCCCAGTAAAATTGCTAAATACATCCTACCCACTTCCATCTGATATCCATATATCTCCCTTAAGGAACGGGACTTTTCATTTGTCCATCACAAGACCAAGCACGAAGGAAACTCCCATAATAACGTGCACCGAAAAAGCATAAACGAGCAGCAACAAAACACACAAGAAGCAAGGCAAACATACCTAAACCAACGAAAACAAATTAAAACTCGGAAATAAAAACCATAACGATCGACCTGGCAACTTGAACTTAGCGGGACTTATGTAGGTATCCATAAAAAATACGGGAAAACAAAATCGTAATTCAAACAAAAAAAGTTAATTCCTTTAAATAGAGTCGGTATATAAATCGAAAAAGATGCTACAGCGATTATCCTTGACGGTGACGCAGCATGCAGCCGATGTAAGGGACACTGTGTTTCGGCTTTATTGGTACATCATCTTTTACTCTTTTTTTGCGCGCTTTCCCCTGGAGCACTCTAAAACGTGGGGTTTTGCAACGAATTGGGATTAATTATTGGGAAAAGGATGCCGCGATTTTTTTCCGCTATTTTCCACCTCAGCTTGGTACATAATATATTTTTTTAATATTTCAGTAAGACACTTTCACTGTATCAACTTGTTAATTTGTAATATTTTTCATTTCACTTTTGGAGAATATTTGCCAACGCGTAGAATACCCGCGCAACGAAAAACCGTAAGAAAAAAAGTTATTTGTAATAAGAACGCATATCAAACGAAAGCGAACACTAAAATTGGCCAGAGATCGGCTGACGTGCCTAACCGTCGGCATTTAAGTAACGACTAACGACCACGAGGACGACATCTATTTGCTGAACTGTTATACGAATGGTGCTCCAACGAGGCTGAGTTTATTTACATTTTAGCGGCAGTCTTGCGTTGGAGAGGGTTTTCAATGTGGCACATGTTAAATTGAAGGATATCCCGTCAATGTATGTTTTGTTTTGATGGGGAATTGAGGAATATCCGTTTTGGCAATTGCGCAGACACCGTGCTTATAGCGCTCTTTGGATTGGCAACTGTTATACGGATTGTTTACATCTAATGTATCCTATCAAAGGACGAGTACTTCTCTCTGCTGCTAGGATCAAGATTTAAATTCGAATCGGTTCTTCGCAAGGGGAAATCGAACGGAGAAACGTACGAGAGTTGGCTGCTCTTTTGCTGGTGAGTTTCGTGGCAGAGCTTCGTAGAGCTTTCCGAGATAGACCAAAGTATTGGTTGCCGTTTTGCCCGCTAGATGGTTTAAGCAAATTTTGACATATCTTACGGTTAGGTTTGTAGGACTTAGCTCAATAAGAGCTTATGCTACTTAGGTTGATTTATTCAGGGGATAAGCTGTCTTGTATTTGAGTGAATAGCAAGCTTCTGAAAGTAGAGATAAAAGGAAAAGCTAATTCCATGCTCTATTGGGCCTAGATCCACTATGCTGGTTCCTGTATTTGGAGTCAAGTAGCCGTTAAGCAGTTAAAATATTTTCTCTGTATATTTGACTAAGGATTATTTAAGTGGACATTTATCGCTTCGTGTGCCTACTTATGACTGTGAGGCCTACTTATTTAAATGGAGTGATTTGTGGGGTGATTCTTAAACAAGTTTAGGTAACCGATGCGATAGTTAGCGCGTGTTGCAATTGTAACTTTTAAATCGAGGCATTTATAGGGGGTAGGTCATTGTGGGCTTTTATATTGGTTGGGTGTGCGGAGCGGGAGCGAAGTGGTCAGCAATAATTCTGATGTTATAGCCTGTGTATCGTATGCGATGCCTACGAGTGTATTTCCTATAAATACATCCAACATACATTACATATACATATTCCCTTTACACCCATATAATATTGTAACACTTAGGTTATTCGTACTACTGCGCGTACGACTTAAATTCATTCTTGTATCAATCCGCAAGCAAGCCTGAAGTGCTAAAGCCAGTGTGCCAGATAAAATAAATTTGGGTTTTTTATGAGCAAAGCTCTCTTTCCCAACCAAAAGATAATATCGTTTTATTTTCGATCGGAATAGTTCGAGCCGTTTCCTTTTTCCTCCGATACAGTCTGTGAGTGAAAGATTTATGAAGTCCTCGATCCCATTAAACTCGATTAAAGTGGAGGAGTGAACGAGATGAGTCACTTTCTTGTACTTACCTTCTTATCTGCAAGAAGGGTTCGAAACCCACTTTCATTACCAGAAATAGGCAAGAGGTTTCAGATATTAGCCTTGACTCCGATGTTTTTAAGGGGTGCAAGGTGCCTGAATACGATTTCTTCTCAGGGTGGGAATATCGAGCGTCTTGAAGGAAGATCTTCTTCCTTAATTTTCCCATATCCACCTAAATTAGAGACTGAACCGGCAATGGTCTACTTCAAATAGGGAGACTAGGTGACCATCCCTGCAGCTTGAGCTTGAGAAACATTGGCGCAACCATTTGAGTAGAGATTTTAAGAAGCATCATTCCTGACGACTTTTCAGAGTCCCATCGGCAGAGAAGTGTCGTCTGGACGTTGGCGAACATTCAAATCTAAAACCGCAGTATATTCTGTAGTTTTTAAGCAGCTGAAGCTAACTTTAAGATTGTTGTGATCTGCACAATGGATCACATAACATGAAATGGTCAGTAGGATTATCTAATCATTGAGAGGCCTGAGAGGCGAGGATTAGTGTTCAAGGTGAGTTTTCTTCAAGTCTTTGATTTTAGTTTTTTGTACTATTTCTGCTGTTTGCATGGAATTAAATGAAGAAAAGTGCATTTTTTGAAAGATGGAATTCAATGAAGACAAACAAGCCAGTGGAAGAAATTTCCGAAGATAAGAATGAAAATCAGGATAATTTGGAAATCCCAGATTTTAATTCCGATGATTCCGAACTGCTTCGGATGTACAGTGAAATAATTTCCTGAAAATGAATTAACACATTGACTGCTAAGGCAATTTTGGGTAATTTTCTTGGGGTGCCAACGCAAAATATTCGTTATTTACAATTTTGGATAAATAAAACAATAAATGGATGCAATATTATTTATTGGCAATGCATCCTTGACATCTAGGACGAATTTAGTCCTGGCTATCAAATATGATAGCTATGGCACATGAAGAAATTTTAGTGCAAATTCTTTCACTATTGCTTACTTTTTTTCTTTTCAAATGTATAAAATCAGCTTGAATTATAAATTACATAAAAAAGTTTAAAAATGAATTACTTTATAAAATTTAGTTCTTTTTCTAAAATTATAATTACTTTTAGTTTTCTCTAAACTGTGGGTATAAAACATTAAATATTTCAAATTTGCTCAAACCACAAATGTTTATCTCATCGTATGGTGCCAAGCAATTTATTCTCATACGGATTTGTTCGTAGTGGCTACCGTTTTTGAATGCCACAGCCTAAAGTGAAAACATATCTGGCTTTAATATTTGATAGCCATGGTGCCCACGGAACTACCACAGGCTATCAAATATGAAATCCATGGCAGTCAATGTGTTAAAGTGGAGGACGCAATTCTTGTGATACAAGCTCTTTTTTCTTGTTATGAAAGGGTTTTTATTTACTAATTGTTTTTTTTTTGCAAGGCTTATATGCAATTTTTAAAGAAATAATTTTTAATTTTATTTTTGTAAAGTCGTCAATTATTTGAAAAGTAAAAAAATGCGTTGATTTAAGATTTAATTACTTAAATTCTAATAAAACTTCAAAATGAGTGTTTTTTCTCAAGGAGTAATATTTTGCAAAGTATGATAATAATAATAATAATAATAAAGTATAATAAATACTTATAAAAGGTAAAAATAAATGTTTTAAATGATTTATCAGGCGTTTTTTTTCATAAGCATTCTCCCAGGCGAGGATAAGTGTTTAGCGACAAAAAACAAAGATTAGTAGTCTATGGGTAAGCAGGCTTAAGGTAAATACATGTCCGTGATAGGAGTGCAGGTCTGTTTTGTGTGCTACCCCACCTTCTTGGTATGCCGCTACTATACAAGCTTAATCTATATGTAAAGGGTGATTTTTTAAGAGGTTTAGAACTTTTTTTAACGAAAAAACACAAAAAATTGGAAAAAATTAATGAAATATTTATTTGAATCGATAGTTTGAACCTTGCAATTTAATGTTTAAAGATAATTTCATGCAAATGTTGACCGCGGCTGCGTCTCAGGTAGCCCATCCGCTGAGTCCAATTTTGGCATACTCTTTCACACATATCGGCCGGTATCTCACGAATGAATGCATGGATGTTGGCTTCCAGTGCGTCAATCGAAGCGGGCTTGTCCCTATACACATTAGCCTTGGCATACCCCCACAAAAAATAATCTAATGGTGTCAAATCGCACGATCTAGGCGGCCAATTGACCGGCCCGAAACGTGAAATTAACTGTTCACCAAACTCGCCTCGCAATTGCGCCATTGTTTCGCGTGCTGTGTGGCATGTGGCACCGTCTTGTTGAAACCACATATCATGCAAGTCAAGAACTTCCATTTCGGGCAAAAAAAAGTTTGTTATCATCGCTCGGTAGCGTTCACCATTGACAGTAACGCTGCGATTCGCATCATCTTTGAAGAAATATGGCCCAATAATGCCGCCGGCCCATAAACCGCACCAAACAGTGGCTTTTTCGGGATGCATTGGTAGCTGTTGCAATGCTTCTGGCTGATCTTCACTCCAAATGCGGCAATTTTGCTTATTTACGTACCCATTCAACCAAAAATGAGCCTCATCGCTGAACACAATTTTTCGATAAAAAAGCGAAAAAGAACATTTCGAACCGAGCACGAATTTTGATAGTAAAATTCAATAATTTGCAAGCGTTGTTCATTTGTAAGACGATCCATGGTTAAATTGCAAACCAAACTGAAGCTGTTTGACAGTGACACAAGGTACTAAACACATGTCAGCTGTCAAAACCAGTGTTGCCAAAACCAAACCAGCTAAAAAATCACCCTTTATCTGCGTCTTCTTATGAATGCCAAGTTGTCTCTGTGCGTGGAGCCAGAATGATATAGTTTCGGTCCTTAAAGTATAGCATAGAAATCATATCAAAACAATTACCAACACGAAATATATTTTTGTATAACTAGTCTTGGCTCACATTTTTAAGAAAATACCCTTTCTCAGCCTAAACCTGATAAGCGAGTTATATAAGATTATAGAGTTAATTGGAGAGAGAGAGCATCTTGTGTGTAATCTTAAGAAGTCGGCTGTCTCTGCATTCATGGTCAAATAAAACAGCTTCAAGTGGTACTGTAATTCTTTTTATCATGCGAACTTAATCTCAGTTGAACAAGTTTTACCGATGAATCAGTTAAGTCAAGTGAGCTTCAGTAGCGAAAGCTTAGAGGAGCGATATTTTTTGCTTCCACAATTCTTAACTTTCTCGATTACGTAGTAAGAGAAATTATTTCGTATTCGTACAAAATTTCGAACTCGAGATGTTAATCAATTCTGACATTACGATGATAGAGGAACTTAAAAAAGTGGGTCGTAAAATTCTGTCCGTCTGTCTTTCCGTATGTCCCGAGGCCTACAGTCTAAGCGGCTGAACGGATTTCGTTCAAACTTTTTTTTTTTGCATGGTAACTTCAATATTAATGGTACTTCCCATACAAAGTTTTCATACCAGTTTGATTTGTTCGAAAACAGCTCTAACGATTTCAACCAAAATTGATATTTAAGCTTAAGTAGGTGAGGTTAACATAACTGCATACTCAGTTTTCCGCGGAGAAATCGAATAACGGTACTTTTTCAATTTGGACATATCTCGAAAACGGTCCTTACGATTGTTCAAAAAATTCTCTTCTAAGGTAATATGGTCATTTCTAACTTAATGGAAAACTCAGTTTTTCTGTCTATTATCGTAAAATGGATTTTTGAAAAAAGTTAGTTTTGAAAAATTTTGTTTTCTTTAGTTTACCTGAAAACGGCAATGACGATTTTGACCAAAATGCGAACTTAGAGTAAAATTGATGTTTCCAAAATAATTGCGCCCTTAATTCGAATCACCGAAAACGCTAATTTTAAAAACTGCTTATATCTCGAAAACCACATTTTCGATTTCGACCAAACTTTTACAACCAAGTAATACTTACATTCCGAACAATAACTTGAACTCGGTTTTCAGCTTAATAGTTCAGCAATATTATTTTTCAAACTAAGCATTGCAATATTTGGTACAAATTTTACAAAAACCTTTTTAACAATTTGGATAAAAAAAGTACATAGGAAAGTTGCAGATGAAACAGTCATATATTTGATATCAAAATCATTTACAATACTTCTTGGCTTTCTTGCACCAAATTGTCTTTTGCCGTACATCAATTTGTGGAGCTCGACCGCTTTTTTCACCGATTTCACAGCACCGAATGCCATTCCATTCGAACACATTAAAGGCACATAGGTACCTATATTTCCTCATTTCGCAAGGTACCTACCAAGACAAGAAGATCTACGTTTGGCCCACTTCCACCTACTTAATAAAACTACTGGGGTCGATCCAGGGTTCTAATTTATGTTCAAAATTCAATTTAGCTCGCCTATGTCCGGAACTAATTGCCACCTAATTTTCTGTAGCCAAGCCCAGATGTGATTCGATTAACCCCGTCCATCATAATAATCTCCAACATAATTGGCGAACTAATTGTCCCATGCTGGGCGCCCAAATGTGCGAAGAAATACGAAATTCATATTCCCTCGATTCCAAGCACGAGGGGGCGATAAGCGAAACTCTCCATTTGATTGAATTACGTTCCACTGCCAACATTTTTGTTCGATGTCGTTCTAGTGGGCAACTTGGCAATATCTTCATTAAATGGTGTCATCATAATTTTGTGCTATCTATGCGTGTGAGTATAAGGATAATTGAATAGCAAAGAAAAAAACTCTAATGGATGTCATCATCATTTGAAATATTTAATCCCCCGTCTGATGATAAGCTTCCGATTGGATTCTATTCTATATGACTGGTTGAAGAGGTTTATTTCAAAATCGATGGCACTGTTGGATTTTCAATGTCCTCAATGGAATCATTATCCGATTTCATCACTGCAGTTCCGTTGAAATGTGCAATCTCTTTAGATTTGTTTTTCCCTGGGAATTGCGGATTTTTAGATTAAAAAGGTTGTGGATTAGCCACTGCACGGAAATTGGAAATTTATAAAACTGGAAATAATAAAACGAGACGCGTGTGCTGTGTGTTTTTTTTTTTTTTTTCTGGATATGCCTGATATATAAGTACAGTAATATAAAACAAATAATAAATTGAGTCGTTCCGAAGCCACATAGCTTTTCCATCACCACTTACTATATCAAATATGGCTGTCGATTTGGAGCAACTGATGAATGTGATTGGTAGCATGAAAGGATGGCATACCCGTTTTGCAGCCCTGATATAAATGGACGAGGTAGGTAAACTTTTTTTTGGCAACAAGAGTAACTACCTGTTCTAGACATAATCATAGCCTGCAAAGGAATGGGGAGGGTGTACAATGAACATCATTATATTTTAATCAGACCTTCTCAAATCAGTCTAAATAACCACCCTGGTCCGGGCTGACAAGTAATTGGTTTTTGGCGCAAGTACACCCTGAGTCTTGAATATATATCGTCATAATGCCTAGAGGAAGTTGACTCAAATGTGGAAAATCTTATACCGGGCTCTCGTGCCGGTGGTCTATGGCATCCGCAAGCCTCAGCGCTGTAAGGAAATTCTGGTGATTGATGTTTGATAAGGCCAAGACTTCGAGAAAAACTTCCAATTCTGATGCTTAAAACTTGCCTTAATGTTACGGAAATAACTGGAAGATTCTAATATTTTGTTTGAGCAGCTTGGGTCGTGTAAATTTATTCCTGGTGAAAACAGACGTTATCAGCATGTCCTGCCAACAAGGTTGTCGGTCTTAGTCCTGTATGGTCCATGCGAAATTTAACACCTCAGTACCGAAGATTTGCAACCTGATTCGAGCAAAGGCAGCTCAATAGCCGAGGTTTCGTTGACCCCTATTCACAAGACAGTGATATCCCTTAAACCTCACACAATAAGATGCTAGGAGAAAGCAAAGTGTTCCGTAAGAACGACAATAAGTTGCCTGGAATCTTTTCTGATGAGTGACACCGAGAATGCCGCTGAATTTTTACTGACGTTCGGAAGCATGCGTTTGGTCTGCGTGAGAGATCCAATTGTCAATTGAGACCCGGACCGAGGATGCAGGAATTTAATATTTTGCTTTCCTGTATAGACGCTATGAGATTTCTGACTAAATCCCCGAGACCGACACTTTGCGCGAGAAAAATACTTCGTGTGCACGGAAAGAAAAATCACCAATTGCAAAATTTTGAGTTGCAATTTACGAATTATATATTTTTCGCAAATCACAAAAATGTTGTCTTGGATTGATACCAAAATTCGTAATTTGACATCGAAAACGGCGGAAAATACAAAATTCTGTTTGTTGAATTTAACGATTAGAAGTATTAATTCGAGCTTCTTCTATTTGTAGTGATTTGCGATATAGCTTGGCGCAATTTACCCCTTCAATAGGCCAATTTCTCAAACACCACTTCACAATCTCAAATTGCAAAAAAAATATTTGCTGATTTACCAACACTTAATCACTGAAATCTTATTATAATTAAACACATGAAATTGAAAACGTATATTGACGTAGAAAAGTCTTAAGTTACTAAATATTTTTTTTGTAATTTCCATGGAATTGACTATCTGACGCTTGGAATCCTTTTAAGCACAGGCAGACGACAGTAACGACGCGTCATAGTATGTCCAAGTCCATAGTCCATATATCGAAATCCTTTTTTGTGGTATTGCCACACAGCTGCAATCATGAAGGCAAATCTTCATTGTGCACGCAATGCGCAGAAACAGGCAGTCGGTATTCAATCTTTGTTTAAAACAGTCAGGTTAAAGTTGTTTAAGTATAACTAATTCCTAGGTATAGTAAGTGTACTAAACAACGGATTATAAAGCATTCTGGAATATATTTTGTAAGTACCCATTGAATAATAAAAACAAAAACCGAAGTAGGTATGTAAAACTGTATATTTTTCAGAATGTACATCTCGCTATTAGAAAATAAATATATTGGAATGGATTGTAGATTGTAGGTTCGTATCAAATTCAATGTCTTCTAAATTATTTGTGTGTATTTTAAATTTCAGCATAGAGAGAAAAACCACCCCAGACAAGTCCTTTTGCCTCCGGACGATATAGCGTCGCATGATTTTCTTGGATATCAGCAGCAATACGACTATAAATATTATGTATTCGAAAATAACCTAAATAATACAACACTATGAACTCTGATTTGTAAATTACAAGATATAAGTTGTAAATTAAGAATAAAGTTTTCTAATTTCACGACAAAACATTTTCAATTTAATAATAAATAAACTACTCAAGAATCGTAAATTGCAAAATATGAATTGCAAATTGATACAAATAACTTTCAATTTACGATTAAAAAAATTTTAAATTGAAACTACTGAAGTAGTAAATCTATCCCTGTTAGTTCGCAAATCACCACTATTAAGTTGCAATTCAAGACTGAACGGTTGTAATTTGCCAAGGGAGGAAATGGTAATTTACAACAGAAAAGTGTTAATTTGCGAATTGTTTTTGCAATTCACAATCCACAGTAGGTAAATTGGTGTTATTTTGGTATTCAAAGAAAAATGTAATTTTTTGAGATAAATGATCGGATGTTTCTTTCATAATAAAGAGGAAGGTATATATGAAAATGAAAAGGAAGGTTAATAATGAAAAACAACATCAGCCAAATGGCCACCACGAGCACGCATACAGGACCATATCCTTTTCATGACATTTTCCATAACCAAATCGCAAAGTGGCTGCCCTATGTCCTCGATAGCCTCACGAATTTTATCTTTGAGGTCTTGAATCGACGCTGGGCTGTTGGCATAGACCTTATCTTTCACGTGGCCCCAAAGGAAGAAGTCGCAAGGTGTTAAATCACAAGATCTCGGTGACCAATTGTGATCACCTTTTCGAGAGATAACACGGTCCGGAAACTTTTCCCGTAAAATATCAATGGTTTCGTTGCTTGTGTGGCACGTAGCGCCGTCTTGTTGAAAGTAAACGTTGTCCAGATCAATACAATCCAACTCCGACCATAAAAAATCATTAATCATGGACGACCAAAAAATGCTTTAGTTTTGCGAGCTGTGACTGCAATATTTTCACCCTTTTTGTAGTGAATTTTAATAATTTCAATGCGTTGTTGAAGCGTGTATCGTTCCATTTTTAGTAATGGCGTCGTTTCTACTTGTCAAATGTCCAAGAATGAAAGCTTCAAAAGTGACAGCTACCGAAATAGCGGGTCATTCACAATATCACATCTTATTGGAAAACCCTTTATTTGTGTCAAATTGCGATCGGTTATTGCAATATGTATTCCTCATTTGATCGCATTATTGGTAAAGAAAAGTTTCGAATCGCGACTTTTGAGGGCCAATAACTTCACTTCGCTTAATTTCTAGAATTGCGAATAAAAAGACGTGAACTAGTAAATCCTTACCTAAGCTCTAAAAGTAGACACAGTTTTCGTGATTCTGCGCTTATTTTTCTTGATTTATTAAAAATTCTTTCCGTGATGCTTTAAGTGACAAAACGAAAACTGCCGGCGCAGAAGTTCGGGTCTAGCTGCTCACAGCAATTCGTTTTTTTTTTTTTTTTGGAACAAATCGAAGAAAAGGCAGAAGCCACTGGTCCTTGAAAAACATGGAAATGCCATGGGTACCTACTCTCATTGCCGAAAGGTTTTGAAGGTCAGGAATTGAAAATTTTAAAACATCACAAAAAGAAACTCTCCCTGGTTCGATCCCCGGAAAAACACAAATAAGGTACATCCTCATGTTTTTTCCACTATGCCACCTCTCGCAAAAATCTGACAAACGTCCGCGAGGTTTACTTACATAGAAGAGCTTGTCAATTAGCCGTTTGGTCTGGGCATAAAATGACATAAAATTGTATATCAATTCTATCCATCCCAAAAATGAAAAACTCACACAAAATTAATGATTGTGAGTAGCTAGCAATAAATTGTAATGCCAACAATTTTTGTTGGTTAAAATGAACCCAAATATCAAAATATTTAATTTAAGAATGAAATTGTTAGCAGTGATGTAATAAAATACTTATGGAGAGTATATTATTCTTTCGCTGAATACCTGATTCCTGAAAACTAAAAAACGACTTCTTGTTAACAAAAATAATATTTGCACCAAGAACTTTTAACTTAAAATTAAAAAAAAATCCCAAAATTCTACGCTTAACAATCTTTTTTTTTTCTGAGTGGTCACTACGAACTTGATGTGAGAACTTTCTTTTTTGTTACCAATATCTTCTAGATTCGTTTGCTAATGGAACTCTTGCATTAAAAAAGTACCGTCGGCAACATGTAAACAGTCAAACAGGAACTGATCCAAATATCCAAGTAAATTCCACCATTTAATGTCAATATTAAAGAGCTCTTTCGATTTCCCTTTAAAAAAAGTCTTAAACTAAGGTCTAAATATTCCATGTCATAAAGATTTTTTGATTATTTTCTGAAATATCATTCCATGGGTTCTGTGACTCAATGCGATGCGATTTTTGCTTCGTCGATCGTTAGCTACTTTAAAATGTTAAACAATTTTCATTTTCGAATAGTAAAAATGTTGAATAACATAAATGCCAGTGTACGAAGAGGTAGCAAAGCCTCCATCATATAATACAGGGTCCGCCAAATAACTTTTTTTTTTTTTTTTGAAAATGCTATAAAAAAAACTACTGAATATTTTCTCAAATTTCTTTTTTTATTTCAAAGTACAATCCTTCCGGTTAATAATGGAAAATAATTTCATTCAAATGGCTGCCTCGGCTGGCCATGCAGTAGCCTAAACGATCGGTCCAATTTTTAAGCACATTATCGATTGTGTGCAGCTGTATTTCACCAATGGCTTCACGAATATTGTCCTTTAAAGCGTCAATTGTCTCTGGCTTGTCGGCGTAACACTTATCTTTTACGGCACCCCACAAATAATAGTCCAACGGTGTCAAATCGCAGCTCCGAGGTGGCCAAACGACATCAGTTCTGCGGCTGATAATGCGATCTTCAAAAACAGGGCGCAAAACATCGAGTGTAGCTTCGGCTGTGTGGCACGTAGCGCCGTCCTGTTGAAACCAAATGTTGCCAATATCCTCCTCTTCAATTTTTGTGAACAGAAATTCGTTCAACATGGCCCGATAACGATCGCCATTGACTGTAACGGCCACTCCTTGCTCATTTTCGAAGATGACCATGATTTTCAAAGTAATGTCGCAATATTTAACAGCGTTGTTCAAGCGTATACACAACCATATTCGTTCAGCGGAAGGATAAAACTAATTATCTGTCAAATCAGACATGCGCTAAGTGTTACCATTCGCGAAATAAGCACTAGTTGAAAAAAAAAGAAGTCAGATGGCGGACCCTTTAGTAACGAACAATTTACATCACACGTGTAGGAGAAATACTTTCGGGAAGTTAGCGCCAGCCAAAATTAAACCTCCCTTAATATTGTAATTTATGCATTCGAGACGTCACAGGTGTGTGCTGGCCCAGAACTCTCCTGGGGCATGTCTAATGAGTAGGCCCAAGTCACACACGCCACTTCACCATGGGTTAACGTTATTTGTTTCATTTATTTTCGGTGAGATTTAGGTTAACCAATACAGACGAATAGATAAAACCGTTGGTGCTTGTAGCAATTTAATGAGAACAGAAATTAGGCATTCTTGTGTTGTAGCTCCAAAAATAGTTTAATGCCAAGACAGAGATTAAATCTTAAAGCTTAAAGCTACTCTCGTCATTCGGGGGCATATGGGGAGCTACTGTTGAAATTCCTGTATTGTTTTCTTGTGTCCTTTAACAATAGAGAGAATTTATGAAGGGTGCAATGCCCCATATTTCGCAATTTAATTAAATGCGGCTGTGTAGTTTTGACAAAAGGGATATCCAAGGGTCGTTTTGGGTCTACCATGATTAGCAAAAAGGAGAACCACAGCGAGTTCTGTCCACCAGATGAAGGTGAGGATATAAATTCGTAAATTGTTTAAGTTTAAGTGGTGCGTCCTTTTGGCTAAAGCGGCACTTCCAATGGAGCTCTTTAAATTGTTCGTCAGATGAATGCGCATTTGTCAACAGAAAGCAGACAAAGAAAATAGAACCCACTAAATGTGCGCATACCGATAGCGGTCTCCAGATTGTTGACTTCGAGTTGGATTGATCTCAAGACTAGGTAATGAGAACACTTTAAGTAAGCAGTGGTTGCCTTACGTTGGTGACGATCGGCCATTGCATTCTTTAGCCTTAGTTTGAAACAGGGTTTTAAAGAAGAGCGCGCGAGAACCTAGTAAGATGACACAATGATAACTAATTGAAGGTTGTTAGTTAAAGGTTAGGTTAAGTTTAATGTGCCCACTTATATTTCCAAAACGGTACGTGACTATGCCAAACATAGTTTTTTTGAAGAGAGTAAAAAACAGATAAATTGTTTCGATACCTAAAATGACGGAAACCGTCAAAACCGGTTTTTATGAAATATGAGTGCCGTGAAATAAGGCCAAGCGAAATAAGGCCAAATCTGAAAATTTGGCCTTCTTTCACTTAACAAAAGTGAAATAAAGCCATATTTCAACATTTGGCTTTATTTCACTTTAGCAAAGTGAAATAAAGCCAAACCAGTTTGTGAAATAAGACCAAATATGGTTTTATATCGCATATGGCAATATTTCGCCCGAATTAATGTACAAAAATAATAGCATAATTCATAAGAAAAACTAATTTAAATTTTTTCTTATGAAAAAAAAAGGAATAGCAAAAAACTCTTTTCATAAGAAACAATTTAAGTTAGTTGTTTAATTTGTTGCTAATATTTATTCTTTTCATAATTTATTGCTAAAATGATATGACTTATTATTAAACATTCCATATTCCTTTTTGTTTGCTTTTGGAGAACTGGACATTTTTTTATTTGTAAATCATTAAAAAATAAAAAAAAAACTGCTTGTTTTATTTGATTTTTACTGAACATGTTAAAAATTATTATTTTTGGGATGGGGTACTTATACGTACATAAGCAATCAGGTAATCTACATATTCTATACATACATACAAATGAATCTACCTATGTAATATGTTTGTATATATAAAAATTATAAACTCCAAGAAAGAAAAATTATTATTTAGTTAAAAATAACATTCAGGACATTCAGAACATTTGGTTATGTTTCACTTGTAATGAGATCAAAGCGTAATAATGCCAATTTGGCCTTATTTCACTTCGCCAAAGTGTTAAAATATGGCTTTATTTCACTTTTGTAAAGTGAAAAATGGCCAAATTTTTAGATTGGGCCTTATTTCGCTTGGCCTTATTTCACGGCACCGAAATATGGATCAAATGGAAAGTGAGTTTCCGGACCTAAGTTCCTGCATAAATTGATTTGTCACAACTGTTCAAGTTCCAAATAATACGGAAAGGTAAATAAATTGACTGGTGTATGCATGATTCTGCCGAAGAAAGAAGATGGTTGCTACATGTCCAGCGAGAAGGAAAAAAACCAAAACCGATTGAAAGAGTTCTACAGACTTCGAAAAACAAAGAGACAGATAAACAGCGATCCCTGGTTATAAAATAGTTCAAACGCAGTCGGACCAACCTCAACCTCAAGTCCTTCACAATAGCAGAAAAGAAGATACAATTTTTCTGCCACATTGGTTAGAGGAATTTGTGTCTAGAGGAAGACCATAAATTTAATGATTAATGGCTGACTCTTGCTGCAAGCTCTACGAAAAAGAAGATGTACCCCAGACCGCAGGTGGAAAGCCACCAAGTTCTCGACTTCTGCTCAATTTGTAAGACCGCTGCATATATGGAAAGGAGTTTGAACAAGGACTGGAGAAAACAACAGCTTCTGGTACTAGTAACCAAAAGGAGACACCGACACTGTATCGGAATGCAGGTTCTTATATAAAGGAAAACTCTTTGAGAGATTACTTAAGTCTTAAGTCAAGGAATAGTTCTGAGAGCAGTCCACCTATCCACCACCGAACGAAACTAGATCAGAGGAGAATACTTAACCTGTAATCAGCAGAAGAAAATATATTTTAAGCTTTCCATCAGGTCATCACCATGCAAATGAATTTGTCAATCGCGGTAAAATTGAAGACAATGAGGTCTGACCTACCGAGACAAAGAGTTAATCTATGACATTGAAGAGGGAACGCGGACAAATAGAAAGACAGCTCCAGGCTCAATTAATGGAATATTTCCTGTTATGCAGTCCTTGGAATGGGGGTGCATAAAAACACGTTCACAAATCATGCGACGCATACAAGTTACGGATGTCAAGGACCGAAATGGCGTAGATAGTCCTGCTGACTTGGGCGCAGAGTTTCTGAGGTATAGGTAGCCGAGGTTCGCCTTAAGATAGAAACTGCTTACGCGAAGGGAGCCTAGCAAAGGAACTTCATCGCCCCTCGTGATGCATAAACCATTGAACAAAATTTAGTTTTGGTGTCCAACTGGAGCCCTCCGCTCATGTGAAATCATTGCCTAACCAGCAAACGAGCAATAAACTGCAAACAAACTTTACCAAGCCTCTTACCAGTCACCATTTGTGGATACATTCCCAGACATCAATATTATACGATGCCAATCACGCACTTCCCAGTCCTTGTAGCCAACAAAAAAATGCCTGTTCCCGTCTCTCAATCAATGAGTTCAAAACTTTTTCCAAACCAAACATTGTTACGTCCCATTCGTTACCCGTATACATCTATCCACCAACAACCGACACATTTTTAATTGCCATGGGAAAAAGTCCTCTCCAACACGCGCAGTTATACGAGTAGATAAATACTGTCAATAAAAACAATATCCAACTGCTATTTTTAACTAACAAGTTGCATGTCAAACTAGATAGCCATTGTTATTGGGTTGCGAAGTACTTTCCTCTTTTTACAGTTGCTTGTCTAGCCAACCGATCCGATGCGTAGTAGGTGCTGGAATATTTTTAGAAACGGAGCAAACAAAAAAAAAATATCTACAACGCCAAAGGCTCGTCAATATTTTAAGGAGACCCTTTTATGAGCTTTTGTAAAAAAAAGGTCTTATTCACTGCTTTACTTTTTATCGAAATGCAGACAAACATCCTTGAGTATGCAATCCTCCTGAGACGGACTTCTCAATTCAGTCCCCTCCATCCCTTGCGGGAATAAAAACTCACTCAAACAAATTGTTCCTACAAAACCCACGTTAGCTTAGTTTGTAGCAGTGTTGTTATATCGTGGGATTTTTTGTGGGAATTTCGACGTCCGAAAAGCCTTCCGTGGGATAAAGGGAAAATGCACCAAATCGTGGGATTTTCAAAAATCTAGCAAAAAATCATTGAAACTATAAATTTTTGGTGAAATTCTATCAAAACACCTGTATTTCACCACGATTATCAATACTCTGTATTGTGTATAAAAAACAGCTCATGTGAACGTCTTTTTAGTATTTTCTAGTACGAAAAAATAATATTAGCAGTGTTACAAACTGCGGTTTTTATACTAAAGGTTAATTTAACGTGATTTTCTTTCTGTGTAATACAAATTTTACTTAAAAAAACTGTATTTTGAAAAAAAAAAAAGTATCGTGGGATTTTAAAGGGGAATACGAGTACGGTGAAAAGGGAAAAAAGGGAAAAATGACCACGCTTCGTGGGATAAATGAAGAGAGAGTGCTAACAACACTAGTTTGTAGTGGTAATGTCATAATGACATAAACCAACAGCTTAAATACGCCCAAGTAGCCCTATTTGCCGATGATTCCCTTCTATTTATATCTGGAAAAAACCTGGATAAATGTGAACGACGAATGCAAAGGGACTTAGATAGATTAAGTATATGGCTAAGGGCAAAAAAGCTTTAATTAAATGTCAGCAAAACAAAATGCATGGTTCTTAAAAACAAAGTTAATATAAATATTGCTATAGAAATTGAAATAATTGAACCAGTCCCCTCACGTAGAGTATATTGTTAAGAAAATAGCAAAAAAAAAATAGGGTTCTTAGGTAGAATCAGGAGTAAAATCTCTATATATATATAATGTTATGATAAAACCACATTTCGAATAATAGTTCAAATTTCACGCAAATTTTTAAAAATTATTTCATCAAAATAAAACAATTTTTTATTTATAACAGTTAAAAATTAAATGATTCTCCACTTACAGCTTAAGGCAATAACAAAGAAAATGTTGTTTTAATTTGATGAAATAATAGTTAAAAAGAAGCTGCAAGTGGAGAATCACTTGATTCTTAACTGTTATAAATAACAAATCCGCGCAAAATTTTGAACTATTATTTGATAGTTAGTATCACTTGCTAGAGAAGCATTCTAAAGGCTAAGGGAGCTGTTATTTTTATAATAATAATAAAATATGTCCCAAAAAATATTTCTTGGGCCTGATTTCATTCTTAAAAGTTGAGGTCTTATTTCATAATATATAAATAGCGCCCCAATTCTAAAAATTAAATTAGACCCCAAAAATTAAACTACACTCAAAATGCATCATATTTCTAATGTTATCGCATTGCGAGCATAGTTTTGGGGCTTTATTTAATTTTTTTGTTTGGGCACAAGTTGTTTTCAACACAGGTCCATGCCGTAAGAGAAACTTGAATATTCAAAATCATAGTCTGTGGTTCGTTCCGCTGCAGCATTCACCACACCATTACTAATCCAATTTGACGTCAAAAGCCTACATGTGGGTTGGTGATTAATTACCCACTCAATGCGAAGACCTTACAAACACACACGAATGTACAACACGTCAATACGCTAGGGCGAATGTCAAATATTTTGTGTACCCATAGTAGCACAAACAATCACAGTAACATGTTCTATTTCGGTCTCAGATACGAACTTACACACTAATTATCGGCAGGCACACCTGGGTCTAATATCCTTCGGTTTGCTTCTTCCATGGCGCGTGCAAACAAGTAGCTCTATCCTTACATTATGCGACATCATTTCTACTCAAGTTGTGTATATAACACATAATATCCTGTACGTGATTTACTCGTATATGTGCAAAGATAAAATCGTTCAGAAGAGATCTGCATACTTGCAGGAATTTCAAAATTACAAATTCAAGTGCCTATAATCCCAATTAGAACGAGTCCTTACTCCAGTTGTCCAAAGCAGTGAAATAAAATAAAAAAGAAACACTCATGCTACACACATATGTAAAGGTATGACACACGATTGTTAGGGAAATCATATTGTGGAACAGGTGTCTTAAAGGTTCCACTCGATCAATAAGACTCGTTAGGATACCTAAAAGGACACGACACGTCGTGTCATCGAATTGACATGGACATTTTTCAATATTTTCTTAGTACAGATATCCCGTTTCTAGGTCATACAGTGCTTATCTATTGTTGAAGCAAATTCAATACACATGTGCCCGCATAAATGCATGATGTAAGTTATACTTTGATATCAGATAATCGGAGTGACAATGGACACATGGCCTGAATATGTCATCGTGAATGTTTGGGTTGTTTTCATGCGACCATATACGACTGAATGTAAATATGGAAGGCAGATGTTGAGAGATTTTGTGCACAAAATATATTATTGATAAATAAAATAAATTTCATACCACCACATATTATAACACACAAAAGGATATATCACATACCTGTAAAGAGAAGAAAGGGGTAGCATATGAGTTAAACAGTTCATTATATGAAAATATTTTAAATAAAAGCAAATATGGTGGAGAATTTAATTAGTTCCTTTGTTTGATAGTTAACAGTAAAATATAAACATTCATATACAGGGGACATATAAATATATATTTTTATTTAATATTTTTTACTTTTATAAGATTTACATTAGCATCTCTATATAGCGAATGGTGTCCACGATTTGCTATCCGATATAGCAAACGCATATATAAATTAGACCAAAAACAATGCAAGTATTTAAATGGCGGGCCGTAATTCAACACTAAACGTTTAAATAAGCACATTTTTTAATGACTTTAAAAAAAAACAAATTATAAAAAAATCGATCGACATAACGAGCGCGCTCGATATAGTGAATCACATTAAGCAGGTTATCATTCGATAATGCGTCTTGCCGATCTATGTCACACGTACTTTTTGTGGGCGGTTTTGATAAAAAAAATGGATTTTCTGCGATTAATTGACAAAGAAAATAACAAACCCTCAATAAGAGTGGATATAATGGCATTCTTGAAACGCCCACTTTTCGGGGTTTCGGTTTTCTTAACACAGAAAGAATTACCTTCAAGTCAAAACGTTTGCAGGACCCAACGCTATATTGGTATGGGGAATCAGTTGAAGAGTTTTGCGTTCAAAACGTTTAAGGAAACTTGTGAAAGTTGATAGTGCTTCTCAACAAGGCCTTACTACTCAATGGAATTCTTAAGCTAACCAAATACCTATATTGGAAATTGCAATTATTCGCCTGAATTTTAGTGTGGTGCCCCAAAGTGTTTTCTGTCTACCAGGCATTGATGCCAACTAAGGATTTTTCATGCCTTTTAGACATTATTTCATTAGCTAAGGCCAAGACGGCCTGAGGGACCAAAATTATGTTTGTTTTGTTCAATACTTTGTACCTATCTACTTATGAAACTAAAAAGTCATGAATTTTGTTCCTATTAAGAATTTATTCTGTGATTCATAATTTAAGTTGCTACCAGGGCTCATTTTTTAGGTACGTACATTACCACCTTTTTCCGAAAACCTTTTTAGTGGGAAGTTGGACAATTAAGAAACCAGTTGAACGAATTGATGTTCTCTAACGTATATAGAATTGAGCAAGGTATTCTATCATTGCCCAATCCGTCAGCTTTTGTTGAACGCATTTTTTCTGTTCAAAATTTAATAAAAACAAAATACAGAAGTAAATTAGCTTTAAAGACATGTTTGACACGGATTCAAACAAAAGACTTCATGAAATCAAGCGACATGTGTTGCTTCAACTTTAACACTACAAGTCTACTAAAACGCGCATTGCCAAATAGGGAATTATGTGAAGACGAAATAATTCATTAATTTTGTTTATAATGTGATCATGTATCATGCATGTAGGTATTTACTTTGTTTTTTTTTTTTAACTACTTAAAAAAAAGAGAACCTAATTTATGTGTCTTTTTGTTAACTAATGTTAAGCTTTATGAAAAAATAAACGAATTTATGTACCTGTTTATTTTTATAAACAAATACCCTTAAAAACAATATGATAGACTTTGATTTTAAATATTAGTTAATATTTTTATTTTTTTTCATTTTGTGTCTAATTTTCTTTTCCAATTAGGTACTACACAAGTTTTTTTTAAATATCAACACTGCTGTCCACTGCGGCATTCCGTTCGATTCGGCGATATTGTATATATTTTTTCTAGTTGACAGCATACATATATACCTACGAGGTTTTGCCTTCCGACTTCATCCATATTTGGCGCTTCCTCATGAGGTACTTATTTCCAATAGGACGTCCTTTGCTATAAACAAAATGTAGTTCCTTGTTGTCTTCGGTCTAGTATTAATGATAATGGAACTCAGAAGAGTGGCGTTTGACGTTACTGCAGTCAGAACGCAAAACAAAAATAAAGCATTAGACTTCTGCAGATTCAACAGAAACTTTTGGGATCCCAAGGTAAATTACAATTCTTAAAACTCCCGATTCGTAGTTCGGAATTCGGACACCAAGCAGGAATACCGACTACAGGAATTTAGTAACAAACGAGTCCTTAAATTCCTTTGAAAAACGTTTTGTTAGTGCGATGACTCCCAGATCATTAAAGTGATTCACACTTTCAACAACATTATCTTTTATAAAATAAATTGGACCAGTTAGAGTCAATCAGTCAGTCTCATGGAGGACATGGATTTAGACTTCCTTAAATTAAGATGAATATAGTTCTCCTTACACCATTCCTGTATGTGTTAAATATCAAGCTGTAAAATGATATACCCTTGTGGGCTGCCATAAAACAGTTAAATCCTCTTGAGTGCGTCGTCAGTCTGCACAACCTACGGAGATTAGCAGGGATGCCAAAACTAGATTTGACTCTAAAAAACCGTCGTAGGTGGCTTTAAAATCCATATGCAAATGAGGGGTATCGATCTCGATTTCTCAGATTTTCTCCAGGATCTGTCACTGTGTAGATTTGGACGGATCTGAAGTTAAGGCCTGATGCCTCTATAGTTATGGACGCCGATTTGAAGGTCAAAAGATGTCGATGGTCCTATTTAAGACAAATTGGTGTAAGCTGTCCACCAATTCGATCTCCTTGTTCCTTTATTGGAACAAGACAGTTAGCGAATCAACGTTGACAGTCCTTATTGTTCGAACAGGCAGAATAATGGAGAGTTACTTTAAATCGTTCTCGAATCTACCATTTTTAATGACAGGCGGAATCGGGTGGAATCGAATCATCAAAAAATCAATTTTGGGCGGGAATATTGTCGCCGGGTTCGCTATTTTTTTAAAAATTTTAAAATGTTTTTCAATATTTTTTTTTGTTTATATTCGTTAGTTGGAAACAGCAGAATAAACTAAATTTGATTGCTTTAAATTTGAAAAACAGGTAGGAGCAGTGGCTCAGTGGTTAGTGTGTTGGACTTTAAAGCTTGAGACCCCAGGTTCGATTCCTGAAAAAAACCCAAATTTCCATCTCAAGGTGTTATTCCACTGCGTGACATCTCGCGAACATCCAAGAGTATAACTGTCATGAAAGATTGGCCGTTTCAACTCGCCGTAAAATTGTAGATCTCTTCCATTCGTCCAAGGATAGAAAAACTTACACAAAACGAATTGTTGTGAGAAGCTATGCATAGGGTCCCTACGGACCTGTTGGGCCAACTATTTCTTTTATTTTATTAAATTTGAAAAGCCGAACTTCGTAAGGCAGAAATGAAATTTTTTTTTGAAGAGCAGCATTCCGACCCGCTTCCCTTTTTCACATAAAGCTACCTTGTTTCTGAGGTGTCCGTTAGGATACGGTGGTTATTTTTACTCAGGCTAATGAATCTTTTTCGGTTATATTGCCCTAAGAGTTGCTTGGCTCGCTTCATGTCCTGAGTGTTGTTCCTCATGCTAGCACAAGTCCTGAATTAATTTTTCCAGAGTATTATTGTCCTTTGTTCCGCCGAATAGTTTTTAACTGTTGGTCCCTCTCTATTCCATTACCCATAGTCGCCATACATGTCAATACCCTACAGAAGGTCCTCTATCTCCTAATGATCTCATTTAAAATTTTGCAAGCAATCCCACTTCCCATTCCCACACGTGTTAAGATATAATGATGAGGAATTCAAGTACCATGATAGCAGTTTGCATATCTGACATTGACTGAACCAGGATTGGCTTTGTTTCTGTCGAGTTGTATTTGGAAACAAATTCCACCCTGTTGTCCATCTTTTTAAAATTATTAGTTCTGGATCCCAATTCGGAGGCTCTAGTTTCTTTTTTGTCCTCGACCCATCTGTGCACCACTTTGTTGTGTAATTGCTCAGTTAATCGACTGTAGATTCATTGCTTCTAGTTTTCTTCTTAACTTAGCATGCCAGCATAGTTCTTTTGGAACGTAGTAGTATCACCTCTAGGAAATGTTAAGAAAGGTTATTTTTTATACAGTGTATCGAATTGCTCCGATTTAATGCACTTTCCTTTTTTGATTTGAAAGCAGTTTAATACTTAAACCACGCCCAACAGTCTAATTTGAGCACCATTTAAATGCAGATTATATACAATTAGTCAAATAATGTTCCACAATATTTAAAACGCGTTACTAAAATCTACAGGGTGTCCGCCGGGAAAGTATACTACTTTGTTTTGCCGCCATTTTGGTAAACATTAGTCTTGACAGTTCATATTTGGCAGTCGTGAAGTAGACACGTGGCAAATTTAATATGGAAAAATATTCGATGAACCAACGTGTTTTAATCGTTAAAACATTTTATCAAAATCAATCATCGATTACTGTGACGATGACAAAAAAATCATAATGAGTGACGAGGCACATTTTCATTTGAATGGATATGTGAATAAACAGAATAGTCGGTTCTGGGCAATGGAAAGCCCTCAAATTATTCATCAGTCACCTTTGCATCCATTAAAAGTTACAGTCTGGTGTGCAATTTGGTCAGGAGGAATCATTGGACCTTACTTTTTTGAAAATGAAAACGGCGTAACGGTAACTGTGAATGGGGAGCGTGATGATTGAAAACTTTTTAACGCCACAACTTCATGCTTTGGGCTTGATTAACATGTGGTATCAACAAGACGGTGCCACATCGCATACAGCCAGGATTACAATGGAATTACTGCGAGACCTCTTTCCACAACAAGTTATTTCAAAAAATGATGATGTTGACGGTCGCCTGATATGACTGCTCCGGACTTCATTTTGTGGGGATATCTGAAAAGCACGGTTTATGCAAACAAACCAGAAGCGTTTCAGCAACTCAAACAAAATATTCGTGATGAAATTAATGAAATACCGCGAGAAATGTGTGAGAACGTAATGAAAAATGTGCTCAAAAGGGCTCGCTTTTGTGAGACTAACAGAGGCGGACATTTACCTGATATTGTATTCCATACATAATTGCCGTCATTAAATAATCCATTTATCAATAAAATTTCCATTCTCTTTCATTTAATCATAAATTATAAACAAACAAAGTAGTATACCTTTCCGGCGGACACCCTGTATAATCATATTCAGTGTCTATGCTTGAATTTACGAGCTCACAATAGCGGAATTTTTTTAAATAAAATACCCATTGTGACCTGCAAAGTATTTAGCGTTAAACTTTAAAAATGTTTATTAGTTAGGCACAACGACTTTTAAAAAATTGCGTCTTTACAATTTTTTAAGTAAGCCGACAGTGGGCGAAAAAAAGATAACCTGTTTCGAAACTCTGAACCGGTTGTCTGCAGAACACATAACTATCTTTATAGATGTCAAAAAAAAAATTTGTGAAAGAAAATACATCACTTAATTACTCGAAGTTGGAATTTGTGTGCCATTCTAAAATTAGACTTTAAATTTAAGGACTCCATTTCAAACAAATTCCGCGATTGGAAGCTTAAAAATATCTATTTCGACCTGAAACAGATTAAAAGCGGTATTTAAAAATTGTTCCCAATATCCCATTGACTGGAATGGCGGTTTTTGAGAGCATTCTCTGAGAGTACAGGTCAAGTTAGGTTTGTTAATACGTCCCTGAAGACATTAACACCAACTTTGATACGTTCCTAGGCACCTCTGTAAAATGCTACGTAATTTTTCTTTTTTTCTACAACTTTTATGGCTTCTCAACTTTTATCAATCGTTAATCCTTCTTACCTGCTTCCCTTTAATTCATTCTTCACCCCAGTCAAACATCAATTCGCTCTCAAGTTGAAACTTTTTGTACCTCCCACTACAACAGATGATACAGCAGTGGCACCCCGAATCCTGATACTTAAATGTCAGACAAACAACCGAAAAAAAGAAGAAACTTCAAAACTATGTATGTGCATGACATGTTGCAGGAAAATGAATGTATCATTAAATTGACTCTCGGCGGGGGGCAGGAATGGCTGCCCACAATATAAAACTTTTCACCTGCCGCCACCCACACAAGGCAAGGTGAACACAAAATACCATTCCGACTCTCCACATCAGTGGGTCGGCAGCTGAGACGTCGACATCATCATCTTATGAACTGAGATTCCCTGATTGGACTGACACAATTTACTGCACAGAAGGTATGTCTACCTAGGACATACCTATGTGTACTTTGTACACAACAGAGCAACCCATTACCGGGAACTTAGACTCCAATTTTCAGTGGCGCATCATGGGGGTAAAACGACATACGCTCGTCTCAGACCACCCGGAAATCCGGTGGTAGAAGCGAATTTCATTACATATTTCGCAGGATATTCTCTCGTCCCGTATTTTTAAAAATTGGAGCTCAGCATGGGGCCTGCAAATAAACTCTAAACTCAATTTAAAGGTTCCCCTGCCGTTATATTTGATTTCTATCGACTGGAAAAGGACTCGTGTGCTTGATGTGAGTGCACAGACCTGATGTTGGATGCTTTTTACATTTTTATTCGCTTGTATCATCATCGAGGTGACATGCACAAGTTATACATACGATAAAAAATAAGGTAAAGCACGTGAGGAATTTTATTCCGGTTTAAGTTCCGCTGAGGGAACCTATGCAAAAAGCATTCGAGATGGGTGAATTCTTGCTACTTTGGCTTAAATTTGCATGTGTAAAGATGCCTTGGTAGGGTATACCTAGAGTTTGTCTAATGAAGTTCTTTAAGTGATTTGCTTGACGAAGTGGGGTGCGAGAAGGAGGATGAAAGTGCTGTCCCATTCCTTTACGGAAGAGTGATTGTCGAAAGGAAATGGGAGCATACGATGAATATATTTCAAGAAAGTGCATTAGCCGTGATATTGCTGGCGCAAGGACGTGTGGAAAAAAAGCAAGGCTTGGTTGATATATTAGAACCCCAAAAACATCATTAATATAGCAGGAAACAAATTCTTATATCTTTAACAGCGTAGTTGACAATTTTAAAGGCTTCATCATCATATCGTGGTTGAAGTCGTGAACACCGTACCATATCTGATACTGGAAGCAAATGTTTTTGTTAGATATTTTGGGAGGCAATTTTGTATTCGGTTTATGTCTTTTAACGTTCTTGCACGTATAAAGAGGTATTGTCAGAAATGAAAGCCTAGTGCATGGCGCTGCCTTGTATTAAATATTCCGCCACTTTGGCTTCTCTTACACTATCTACGTCACAATATGGGATCCCATGCATTTCGGCGTGGAGAAGCAATTAACTTTTAAAACAAGAAGAAGGAGTCATGCGAATACCGTAATTGGGGTTTTCGAACTACACCACTGATTGTTCATTCCTATCAGAGGCATCATTTTTCAAACGTCCGCTCATCTGCTTCCATATGCTGATGATAAACTAAGGTTATCGGTAGAGCGCAGCGAGCTATCCGTTCCGCCTTTGCAGGTATTGAAACAAAGGTGTTGAAAATGAGTTTAGTGGGTAACGAGGACGACAAAAAGAAGTACTTACTGTAATCTCCTCCCAGCACTGCCGACTCGTGAACAGTGAACAGATAATAGCTTCGAAGTAGAGACGCACTTTGTACATATGGGCTTTGCAAAAACCTTAAAAAATGACAAAGCAGTGAAGCCATTTCTTATAGAAGAGGAGATGTTTTAAGAGACCTTACTCATCCTGGTTCTACCGTATGGGACAGAAGCATACAAAAATAAATAAAGAGTTGGCGCAGCAGGTCCGTAGGGACTCATTCGTTTTGTGTGAGTTTTTCATTTTTCGGACGAATGGAAGGGATCTACAATTTTATGCCGAGTCGAAACGTTTGATTGAGCTCCTTACTCACCTTCTTGAGCTCAGCTTTAAATCGTTCCTCAGTTTAACACGCCGAAAAGACTTATTTTTGAGAGGACTTTTCATGTCGGATGAATGAGAGAAAGCGGAAAACGGCAGAACGGCCAGTAATCTTCATTTAATAAAACTGGTGAAAATTGTTGAAGCCTTTAATTGCTTTTTTCAAAACTTTTCGTTTGTGATTGTGCAAGCCTTTAGGGCGTGTACTTATTAGTTGAGCTCCAATGGAGCCGCTAACATCACATACCTAGAAAGAAAGGTCAAAACACGTCATTTCCAGAGCAAAAGTCCAACATCTTCCCTTCGTTAGCGATCTGATCCGATTCCCAACTGTTCCTGTCCTATGTCCATTCAGATCCATGTGATGATTGAAGCCACTCATCTACAGACGCTTTTGGAAAGCTGCGTCATGCGTGAAAAAGTTGCTTGATGACTTTTTGTGCTAGAGATGCTTTTTGAAGGTAAACCTTTAGATCGGAACTCTCTCTTCTAATACTGAATACATAAAATGTCGGACTAGCTACTCACAACAATTCTTGCTTGCGAGGACGAATGGAAGGGAGCTACAATTTTTTGCCGAATCCGAAGTCCTGGATTGAGAAGCTCCCTCGAGACCTTTGAGCTGTAGTAAGGTTCGGTTAGGTGGCTGCAAAACTTTCTTTGAGTAGCTGTGAGGCATGGATGTAAATGCATCGTTGAGAGGACAGAGGCAATCAACCCATTTATATTTATAGTTGTAATAGTGATAGAGTCAAAGTGAACGAGGCACAGGGTAGCCACAAATAGTCTGCCCACGTTTATAGCCTTTGACAACTCGTCTGTGTGAAAGGATACTGGAGCGGTGATTGAGGCAAACTACTCACAAATGATTTCTTGTTACAACCAATTTTAGATAAATATAAACAAATTCGCTGATACAGATATGAAGCTTGCTGAGGTCTCCAAATATGTAATCTCTAAAATCTGAAAACAAAAGTTGACGCAGTTAAAAAAGCTTTAGATATACTTCTCCGAAGGTTGAACCGGCAACCAGTGGTCTAGCACACTAACCATAACCACTCACTGAGCCATCACTAATGCTTTTAAATTATATGCTCTTTTCAATCTGCCCACTAACCTGGGACTTGTGGGCAATGTTGCTGCAGTTTTTTTTTAAAGTGTAACAATTTTTTTTCAAAATCAAATGGGAAAAAAATGTAACAAACTGAAACAAAATTTTAATAATAAAAACATCTAGATTTCAATTTCTATTCCACAAACTTTATTTACCACGAGATGTAGAACATTGTCAACGGCGACGCGGCGTTCCCTCCCATTTCCATTCCCAAGCAGTTTGACGTTTTGCGTAACTTGTGCTCTGTGTAAACAAAAAATACATTGACAGAAATTGTTAGAGGTAGAAAGTGCTGCCAGTTCAACTTTTCAAAATTTATTTTTAACGAGAAGAACAAAAAAAGATTTTAATGGGAAAAAGTGTAACAAAGCGAAAAAAAGTAACATTGTAACAAAATTGTAAAATAATTAAAAACTATAACACTTTTGTTACACTTGCATCATTGTGGCAACGCTGATTGTGAGTAGTTTTTAATTATTTAGATTGTTGCTATCACAGAAAACAAATCTCACAGATTTGCAGCCCTGCTATTTCGAACAACTATCAGTCACGGTTCAGGCGATTTTCTTGTTCTTGACAAATATAAATCTCATGCCAGGTCTGCGGAAATTACTGAACCTACTTGCTCGTAAAAAAGAGTTTTATCTGATCGACATTTATTTAATTAAATGCCCCAAAGCAATCGTAAAGTAAAAGTACACAAAAGTTCTGCATATTACCTACTGACCTAGGTTTATAGGCAGGTTCCAAACAATTTACAGAGGACTATTCCCCTGCCACCTTCAGGCATACTTCACCAGAATTGTTTATATTCCCCAAACTATTTGAATTCCATTTTCCAACTTACGTTTAATAAATAAATTCACAGGTTGAAGGTTTCTAAGTTATAAATTTTAAATTGTCACTCTCAACTTGGATTACGACACATATCCGTGCTATTTTACATTTACAACTTGATACACATCTTAAACAGTAATTCTTCAGGAACTTTGCGCTGAATTCGTTATCAAGCTATAGTTATAATCACCCTTGAAAGCCCAGGTAATCCGGCATATTTGGAAAAATTAATTTCCATCCCACTCTTCGTAATCCTCGCTCCGTTTGCATTTGAAGTGAGGAGCCTCACCTACAGGCGTCTTCTTGCCAAATTATGAATTCCTTCAATTCCCCATATACTTTACCCAAGGCTCACCCTTAAGTGAGGAAACTACAGTGCCTGGGTGGAAAATCCTTGCCGTCATCATAAGTGCGTTTTTATTGCCGTACGTACTTCATTAGGGACATCGAATGACTTAGCAACGAAGCTCTTCATATTCGCTTAAGCATCTTTAGGAGGAATGCGAGCTCAGGCCTTGTTTGTTATCGCGCTCTTTGGGGGAATATTTCCGGGAAAACGTGCCAATTAATTCACTTCGAGTCCTTGGTACTCTCATCAACAGTGAGTTATGTGCCAATAATAAACACAGCGAGCTGTAAAACAAACACCTTAAGTCTCTAAACTGCCGAGAGCTTAAATTCCAGTGCTGTTGTTCAAATATCCTGAGCCTGTATTCCAGAGCAGGATTATTCCCGAAAAACGCACCTGAGGGGCTTTCTTTAAGTGTGTACCTGTACATGACAAATGAAGTCACCGTGCATGTTGTGCGTGGCACTACTAAGTTTATGATGACCATTACTTGTACAATAAGCGGACATTGTTAACATGACTTTAATGGCGGAGACGTGAGGGTGAGCCGAAATATGAAAACCACCCATAATCACCCTGTTCAGTGTTCACTCACACAATCATTAGTAACGAAGGTGTCAAGGTGGAATGCATGAGAGTGATATTCTATGTTGTTCAGCAGACAGAATCCATCAGCTTACCCCGGTGGGATTGCGAGACGCGTGGCTGGCAAGGGACTTGATATGAGTATATCAACAGACTTAAAAAAATAAATGAAACAAAAAAAAATGCGGATGAAGGTAACCTAAGGCCTAAGGTAGTCTACACTTTTTGTTTTACTAGGCGTTTTTTCTTCATTAAATTTTTTTCTATCCGCTAAGGGCTGCCGCCCCCACCAGAGAATAAAATTAGCGAAATGGAGGTTTTTTGTTGGGTACTAAACTTTGCGGAACACGGGGATTTATTAAATTGCCGATGTGGTAATTTTTCTTATTCGCTTTGTGGGGTGTGAAGTGTTTTTGTTTTGGGTCTTATTTGTGGGGATGTACACGCAGATGTTTGTATTTTGATTGAAGAATTATTTTTTCTCTTGTTTTTGTCTTATGGTAAGGCGGAGCTGAGTTTTGAATTGCTAAAGTATGGATTTAGCTGTTGTATACGAAGCATTTCAATGCGCTACGTAGTTGATCAACAACTCTAGCGTGTAATTAGTGAGGTAGTGTATTTGATTATGCAAAATAGATATTAAAATCTTATTATTATTCCATGAGTCCCTGAGTGGGACTGAATCGAACGCATATCATTTGGTGTTGGTAAGTAACTTTAGTGAAGTGTAGTTTTGCTCAAAATCAGCCTGTAGGTATGCAATGATTTTTTTTTGTGTATGTGTACATTTTTGAAGTAAAACTTCTTTAGACACGCTTGCCTTGGGGGGTAAGCTGGTGAATGCGTCACGAAAGCGTTACGGAAATTGCGAACGGGAGTTGAGAGTGAGATATGAGTTAGTGAAGATAGAAAAAGAGAAAAGACACAGCACACAGTGCAGCAGTGATACCAGATAGGGGGATTTATCCCTTTTTGCGGGATTTTCTCACTTAGAATAAGCTAAAAGGGACAAAGGGATTTTTCAGACCTCACAGTACAAAAAGAAAGGGATTTTACTTTTTGGTCGAATTTTGTTCCTAATTGCTCATTTCATTTAGAACAAAAAAAAAAATAAGTCAACCTACGATCAAATTAAATATTTTCATGGTTAGAAAAAAGTCATTCAAAATATCTGAATGCTTTCATTTTCTTTTTTTTATTTCCCTGTTTCATAAAATGACATATCTGTGAATGAATGCACGAGTATTTTTTTAAAATAAGAAATTTATTTATTTTCATTCATTCTCAAATCAAATTACTGTGTCATTTTTGTATGAAAAATCAAGAATAATGAAACTTGAAACCGCGATATAGTTTCTTTCATACCAGTCATTTTCAAATAATTCATAAGATATATATTTTATGTTGAATATTATTTTCATTTTAATGCCGAATGCAATTCTATGTTTCTTTTTCTAACGTCTACATTTCTATTTTTGTATTATAAACTAATTATATATATATTTTTGTTAGCTTGCATAGTTAATGTATAATGTAACTTGTATTTGTTACTAATAAAAAAGACAGAATAAAATACATGTTGTTTTTAATTAAATAATTCGTGGGAAAAATGTATGATTTTTTTATATTTTGGCGAGGGATAAAAGGAATATTTTGGGTATAATCGTGGGATAACCTGCCTCTAAAGTCTGGTATCACTGCAGTGCAGGCCTATTGTCTGTATCACACTATAGGAGAAAGAGAGTGTAGTGCGCGCGCACATTTTCTTTCTCTCTTCCTCTCATAGCCAGTGCATGAAATATTATATATAACTCAGTCAGTACTATTTCGTTTGCGAGTACATACATATAGATGGAGCTAAAGAGGTTTTACTTCAGTGCCGATTTCCCGTTACCATACAATATGCAAGAGGATTGTGAGTTGCTGTCTATGCTTCAGACCATAGACAAACCATACTGAGACCCCCAACTCACAATCCTCTTGCCGCTGGGCCCCTCAATTTTTTTTCAAATTCGCCATTTTGTATTCCTATCGGTGCTATGTCAAAAAAGAATCAGTGTGACATGCAAAAACACATAAGAACTACAAAAATAAATGCTGCCAACCGCGGCAACCGTGGGGAAATGTGAAAGAGTTCGGGAATTCCACATTTTTACATAACTGAATGCCATTGGTTGGTTATTATTAATTGTTAAAAGGCGAATAATTTGATTTGGTTGGTTAGTAAAGTTATCTAAAATATAGGTTTTATATACTAGAACGTATTAGGACAAACATGGTTGTGTATTTACCTTTTTTCGATATCATTGTGTCGAAACGGCAGCGGTATCTCTTACAAAAGAGCAATTTGACCAGCACACTCATACTGTGGAATGTGGCAAGACACGAGAATGGAGTGATGCGACGTGCAGTTATGTATGTGCCACGGTATAAAGAAGCAACGTTTAGTTTTATACTTCCTATACTTATTACTTGTTAAGCTTTTTTTCTATTTTTCTTTTCGTTGAAAATGTTTTCATTGTTTTAGAAACTTATAGATTTTTATTTTAATTCGTTTAAAAAACGAAAGGATTCAACACACAAAAAATATTCAAAGGAAAAAATAATAAAATATATAAAATAAAGACTGCGTTTTCATGATGCCATTTAAGAAACAAAAGGTAAAGTAGTAATAACTTTACAGTCCATTCTCTCACCAGCTGAACTTTCGATAATCATTAAGATCGATTTATTCTGTGAATTTTCCTTTAATAACGGAAGAAAACTTGCTCAAAATGCTTTTATTTTCATGCAACCATTCTGCATTGACAATTTTTCATAAATATTTTAAGCAAATGTACACTTATTCCTCAAAAAAAATATTATCCATAAGTAACGAACAATTTCAAATTAAACGGACAACATTTTATGAACGCTGTCAGCAGCTTTGTCCACAGCGGAAGTGGCATATGCAAGGTGCGAGCGTGTTGGTGAGCCGGAATTTTTGAAGTTACGTGACATTTGTCAATACGAATTTCTATGTAACAATACTAACGCACTTAGCGTTTGCCACCCCATGAAAATATAGCTTGTAGGCAAGTAACGGGAAATCGGCCAAAGTTGGTGGTCTCAGTATTGTCTCTGGTCTAAAGTACACTTGTTTTTTTTGGTATGATTATACGTTCTTCTATGTATTATCCCCTAACTAGAATTAAATCGGACTGAAAACGGTTTATAGGACCCCAGTAGTAGTTTCTAATCACATTCATACCGAAAGCTGTCAAAATTAACACTACATTTGCCATAGCGCAACAAACTGAGTTGCTACAAAGTCGATTCTAATTGGAATGAATGATGCACTGCCATGTGCCGTTTTCAACATCATTCTTGCGAAAATTGTGCGAAACTTGCAAGCCAACGACAAAGGCACGATTTTCCAAAATTCTGTGCAAATACTTGCATACGCTGACGACATCGACCTCGTTGGCAGAACACAGCGAGCTGTCGCTGGTGCGTTTGCAAGTATCAATACAGGAGCAACAAAAATGGGTTAAGTGGTGAATGAGGGCGCAACTAGAAGAGACACACAACACCGACGAATCGAAAGTACGATAGACAGCCATTACTTTGAGATAGATCCGAACTATGTCTACCTCGGCTCCGTTATTAACTCCGAAAGTGACATCACCTCAGAAATCAAGCGAAGAATCACACTTGTTAACCGCTGTTCCTTCGGCATAAGAATGCAATTGTAATAGTAAGCCCTATAAGACCCTCATCATACCAGTCCTGCTTTTTGTTGCAGAAGCGTGGACGTTATCAAAGACGGATGAAGATCTCCTTGGTCGCTTCGATCGCGAAATTCTTCGAGTGATTTTCGGTCCCGTCTGCGTTGACGGGTTTTGAAGGACGAGGATTAACAGCGAACTCTACGAGCTGTACAGCGACACCTAGGTACAGAATATGCGTAGGTGTTATAATTGCACCGTTTTATAATCTGCTTTGCCTTATTGAGAAAAATATCCATTAAAGCAGCCTTTGAATGCAATTTTCGCCAAACCTAAGGCTCATCCAATATTCCTTAAAGTACGTAAAGCCCATGCTTGAATCGCACCACCGTACTTCCGTGACAAGTTATACTCTTGATTCTTGACAAGTTTAGCCGCTTACTATTGCGAAGTGCAGACATCGTTGGCAGGCGTATACCACCGATCACCAGCAACTTAAATTCCAGATAAAAAAGGAATTCAACTACTGCCCAAACTGTCATTTCTACCAAAACTACCCAAAAAGCATTTCGACTCGCTCACATTTCTGTAGGTACCTTATAAATAGTTGCGACATTTATTCACAGCCGCCGATATTTTGTATGCTTTGCTTTCGGTCACCGCTAGGGCCGTCTTTGTCACTTCTGCATTATAAGGCACCACTAATAAAAGTCACAAGATAGTGCGATAACCTAGCGAAGCCTATTTTTGACATCATGAAAAGATTTGGTGGTGTTCGTACAGACCCTTATAAAGCACCGAGAGTTCGGATAAAATTCGTCCAAAACAAGGCAAATCTTGTGGATTCTGGAAATCGATGTCAATTTAGAATTCATTTATCTACTAGTATCTTGTAAATATTTGGTCGTTGGTGGACATCCGGTCCTTAACCCGAACGGATCAGGTTGAAGATGATCGGTTTCAGACGTCACGAACATTAAAGAGAGGTACATGCTTCTTTTTTTTGTCCATAACACCAACGTCATCCTTTTCAGCACATTATTTACTATTTCCCATAACACATTCACTAACGCTACGCAATATGACACCGGATCCATCCATTAATTCAAAGTTAAGCATCGCGTCCATTAGAAAATCAATAAAACCATTCCACAGCAACAGTGATTGATGATAAGTAAACATCAGACGCATTTTTCTCTCAACCTAATTAAGAGCTACCTAAGTGTGACAGTTCGTATTAAGGGTACATTTATAATCCGAACAACAATCGACGTCAGCTGTTGTGATTGATTCAAGACCTTTTGCCATCGTTTGTACTCGAAACTCAAAAGTTGCTGTTGACACTAATTGCACCACCTTAATTGAGTTGTCAGGATATGAATTAAATTAAATTTAATAGCAATCGCATAACCAGTCCTTCAGTCTGAATTAATTCACGATGACATATTCTAAACCGCAGATTTGCAAACCCCTCACAAACGTGTTCCGGGGATAAGTTAAATTCCACACAAATAGACCTCGGCTACGTGGCACTTCACTCTCAGCGACCACGCAGTCTCGTCTCTCGTCCCGTCCGCATTAAGTTCAATTAACGCCAATTTAATTGGGAAATATTTCACAAATTTCAGTCAATATGATGAACATCGAAATTGCATTAGCGAATATTTTGGATCGGGAACAGGATAGCCTGCTGCCTGCATGCACGAAATAAATATGAGTGACAGTTGACAGAGTGCATTGGCTCTCACGGAATAGCTGTAGGTAGGTGTTGTTGTGAAAAGCGGTTAAACTCGATTGGCATTTGCCAATTTAATTGCATGGGTAATAATTCATAGGAAATGCATGCGACAACTATTTTTTGAAACGTGATTTATCGTAATAGAATTCATCGGACTGATTATGCAATGCGTGTCAGATCCGTGTAAAGGCAATATATGTAGATGTTTTAATTAAATGAAATCAATGAAAAGTGCCTTTATATACCTAATGTGATTATGCCATTGATTTTATTTATGGTAGTAGGAAGTGCTATAGGGATGGGAATTTGTAAGTGTCAGTTGGGTTGGGGTCAAAATTCTTTTAAAAAATTCTACAAACAATAAAAAAAGTTTTGGAAAATGTTAAAAAGCGCGGGCTTTTCAACATTTTCCAAATCTTTTTCTATTTTTTACAGAATTGCTTAAAGCAGAGATGGAGATAAAATTTAATTTTTTTAATTTGTATTTTATTCAATTTGTTTTTTTTTTTTAATTTTACCTCCTCTTTTCATAATTTTTGTTTTTTTAAATTTCGCATTTTTTTCACAATAGATAATGTTTTTTTTTATTAAAATTTTTTTTTCGGTAGGTATTTAATTTAATTTTTATTATTTCTTTTAATCTAAATTTTATTTTTATTTTGAAACTTTTAATGTTTTGTGAATTTAAAATTGTTTTTTTATAGTCGATTTTTCTTTTGTTGTTTATATTTGTTAGTTGGAAACAAGCAGAATAAGCTGAATTTTATTGCTTTAAATTTGAAAATCAGAATTTCGACCCGCTCCGGTTTTTACCCGACTGGACACAGGGAGGGTTATGTGTTTCGCGCGTATCCTATATACGTTCTTACGGGACGCTCTGTAGCCTAAACGGATTGATCGATTTTGAAAAGTGATGTATCATAATATTCGTATTCTTCTCCGGAGTGTCATAGGCTAAAAAGATAAAAATAAAACAAAAAAGTTAATTTAAAAAACCAAAATAACCCGACTGACTGTAAAAAAAAAGAATTAAAAATATATGAACAAGACGCATTAAAGTACCTATAACTACCTATTTGGCAGTCGGAGGGTACCTACTCAATACTCATACATATATTTGTTAGACTGTGTAGGTATATAGTCTCCGATTGTCAATTAGTTAGTTAGTTATAATTCTTTTTTGTTACAGTCAGTCGGGTTCTTTTGGTTTTTTAAATTAACTATTTTTTTATTTTTACAATATTCTTGTTCAACTTGAGCAAAACGATTTTTTTAGGCTAGCTATACATTTTATTTTACACACTTGAATGCGTTGATACGCTTCGAAAAATGCCAAATGTCAAATAATTGTTCATAACAAAGCTTAAACTCTTTCCTAAAAGCCGGTAATGAATGCAATAAGTTTTTTATTATTATAATATTATTGTATTTAAAATGCGCTGAACATTTTTATCGTGATGTTTGCGTGATTATGGAATTTTTTTAAGGTTTTTAAGGTCATTAACGTCTTGCACTAGTTTTTCATTGTTATTAGAATAAAAAAGGGATTTTTTTGGCACCGGCGTGGAAATTCTTGTGACAAAACACTGGCAGGAGGCAGCACCCTAATACGGCTAAACGCATTTATTTCAAAAGTCATTTTGGAGTTCGCGTGATTTTTACTGGGCGTATTGCCATCAATATTCTAAATAACAATTTGTAAACAAGTTTTATTTTTTTTACTTTTTACAATTCAAGTTCAAAACCAACATAACTAGAACTTTTGATACAAATGCGATTCAAGTAAAAATACTTTAGCCAAACTCGCAGTTGTGCGACCCAGTCGTACCCTTTGGGCCTTACCAATTATCATTCATTTTGATAAAAATATTTTCTAGAATTTTCACAATATGCAATTTTGTCTGGAAAATTTCGCAAGATTTGTGAGTTTAAAAAATGTTGCCATGACACTTAAAATGAAAAACTCTCCCAATAAGTGGCAATGATCGAAGCCGCCTTTAACCTTTCGGAGTCTTAAGAAATATTTCAAAGAAAGTTACTCTGGTTACTGTCCACGTCCAGTATTAGTAGTACAATTTTAGTGTACGTCTATAGATAATTTATGTGAATATATTTGGTTTCTCGTCAAACCCTTCATTTGTTTTCATTTTCCTTTAGTATATACACATAGACAAATATTTTTTTTTAAATATTTAATTAATTATTTTCAATAGATACTCACCTTGGAATCTGTAACGCTATCTCATCCAAGCTATCCGAAGGACTCATGGGCGTCCTCTCGAAGAGGCGTGACGGCGCCAATGTAAGATGTCCCGTTGAATCGCTAACGCATCGAAACACTTTAGCACCGCGTCGTTGACGCTGCTGTTGCCGTTGTCGTTCGACGCGTTTTTTGCGTTTGTTTTCCTCGGCCCGCTGAAGATTGTGTAATCGGAAGAAGAACATTGACATTCTTCGACATTTAGCATATGGTTTTCATAATTTTTATGGTTTTTAAAATGCATAGTTTTTTTTAAGTAAATTTAGTTGCAAAAGGTGTCACACAACCATTTGTCCAAATTTAATTATTTTTTGATGTTAATGGTTAAATGATGTTAAAGCCGCAGGAACAAGAACGATGTAAGGTTCGATGAAAGAAAAAAAGATTATGTTTTTGTTAGTTATGTATATTCAAGCGCAAAATATGAGTGTGTGTATTTATGTTGTGTGGTATGTACGAACGAAAACATGTGCGTGCTATTGAAAATTAAAATAAAAAAAAAACATGCGTGCAAATATGGAGAACTACAAGCGCTATACCGACATAAATCAAATGAAATAATTAATTAAAATGTTGTTGTAAAATAACTGTTCATCTGTGGATTGGACACTTCGGAAAGAGAGTGCGATGTGCGACCACCAGGGGTCTTAAACTTCACCTGCACATAAGGTGTAGGGTTTTATGTTGGAAGCATTTAACATAAAACCACTGAGTGATGTAAGAAAAAAATAGGAACGCCTATAATACGCCTCTAAGACCCTACTTTCTGCTCCCTATTTTCTAGGCGGGGAAACTAAGTCTCAACTATTTTGTGGCTTAAGTGTGGATATACGATCGCAATAATTTTTAAGAGCAGCACAACTCTTCAGAACCGATCTGAAGATCAAAGAAACCATTCCCAATTTTTCTGTTTACCCTGACTTATAGAACACCCTGCATTAGCAGCTACTAATTCTTCTCTATCTCTTCACAAACTTTCGACTTGCAGAGTCCAGTTTCTCTTAAGAACTGAAATCTATCTAAAGAGCATTCAAGAAGAGGACCATCATCAGACAGTGTAGGTAATACAATTACCATTCGCCCCTCCGTAAAATGAATTATTTTATATGCAATTTCTATTTTCGTCCACAGCGTCATTGTCCCTTGGATCGTTGTGTGGCTAAAATTTCCAAACTGTCAATCCGATTCGAAGAACACAGAAGGACAGAAAACTCTACTGTCCCTTCAGAAACAAGAGACACAAACGGATACAAGTCTAGGGAGACTCCTTTATTTTTCTGGCAATTCAATTTAAGGTTATTACATTCACTGAAGACTGGAGTCCTTACTGCTCTATTAAGTAAAATATACGTTCGATGGAAGGAAGGATAAAGTAACGAGGAAGGTACCCAGAAACAAACGACTTAACTTTTGGTGTGGTACGTGCTGAGGATAACGAGAGATGTAAAATAAAAGATTTACATGTTGTCTTCAGTTTATTAAGCATGACAGTGTTCCTTTTCCTTTGCTAATTCCATAGGACTGTGTCAAGTTCTTGGCAATTTTCTAAAGAGTCTTAAGTTACCCAGCTAAAATTGGATCAAAATTCAATAATGAATCTTGTAGGGGTTTGGAATTGTCATTCGTGTTTGATGATGAGTCGGTTGTGTCGAATGCAATTCGCAAAACAAGTTTCTGTCTGTATTTAAGTGTGTGTTAAAAAAAAAGGCGCAATTTGGCGTCACAGAATTTTCGAGATTAAACAAAAACTTTTACGACCCATCAATCTTGATAAGGGAGATGACATAATAAAGAATTTCCTACAGTAGGTACTTAGGTTACGAAATAAATATCACAGGTCCATTACAAAAAACAGAAATGCCTAAAAAGTCTGTTACAAGAAACAAAAAATGTGACAAGAGTTATCGGATGGGAAAGACAGATTAGTAAAGTGAAAGACCGATTGACCGAAAGCCAGACAGCAATTTTCGAACTATGGTTGATTGATTGCAATGACCTCAGTAACGCGAGACAAAGTGTGGATGAATTTGTGGAGCGTCCTGAGAGACACATAAACTTTAGTTAGGTGAAATTTTCAATAATCGCAACAAATTACTGAGTAATTGCGTTTTTCGAACATAGGCCTATGTAGATGATTCTACCACCTCTTCGATGTCATGTGTCGTCTTCCGTAGAAATGTTCTTTTCAGAAAAAAACCAATCCTTTCGCATATATCAATATACAGTCGAGACTCGATTAACCGGGATTCATTTAGCCGGGACATTCTGTTAACCGGCATTTTTTATGAAAATTTATTTTCAATTAATGTCCCATTAGTAACTCTACTAACCGGCATAATACACTCTATTATCCGTAAACGAAACAAAAACATTTCCATTTTGTATCCTTGAATTTTGAAAAAAAAAAAAAAAGAATAAAGTCACTCAGGCAGACAAAAATGCACGAATATTTTTAATTGAGATTTCGCGTATCTGTTTGATGTTCCTCTTAAATGTTTGAATTCCTTATTTATTAGTTCTTCGTCATAACGTTGTATGTATGTATGTGTGCAGTTTCTTTCATCGTTAAATTGATTTATTTAAAATGAATTGTTGTGTTTATTGATGAATTTAATATTTGTTTTTGTTTTTATAAGGTAAGAAATAAAGTGTCATCAAATTTAGAGTTTTTTTTAGAAATTTAGAGAAAAATCTATTAACCGGGATTTTCGATTATCCGTTATGGGCTCGGTCCCAGCCATTCCTGTTAATCGAGTTTCGACTGTATTAATATATTAAACGTAATTTTGTCGTACCGATTGTGTCCGTATTTCAAAACTGAATTTTATAAAATATGTCTGGACCAGATGAAAGGTTAAGTTTCGTAGAAAATATAAATATTCTCACAAATGATAGGAATTATAAAGAAAACACAGTTCGTCGCTTTCACGGCAAAGTGATATAGGTCGAAATTTGTGATTTTCGATCTGAGTATACAGAAATGACCACAAAAAACGATACTTTTCTGCCTAATCAGTTTAATTCTACTTCTTCTACTTTCCACGTTGTGAAAAGTGTCGTTGCGATTTTCCGCAAACAATCCTGCAATTTTTTAACTTTCTCGATTACGTAGTAAGAGAAAGATATTGTATTCGTACAAAATTTCGAAGTCGAGATGTTAATCAATTCTGACATTACGATTATAGGCGAACTCAAAAAAGTGGGTCGCAAAATTCTGTCCGTCTGTCTGTCTGTATGGCCCGAGGCTTACAGCCTAAGCGACTGAACGGATTTCGTTCAAACTTCGGATTTAAAGTTTGGGGGCTTACAGTTCGGGGCCGTTTTTTTTTTCATGGTAACCTCAATATTAATAGTACTTCCCATATAACATTTTCATACCAGTTTGATGGTATGAAAATGATTATTTAATGATATGATTTAATTTCGAATAAGAACGGCTCTAACGATTTCAACAAAAGTTGATATTTCTGTGGTCACAAGGAAAAACCGCTTAAGTCTGTTTTACTCATTTTTCAAACGCGTGAAATTCCAAGTGACTTTATTGACTTTAGTGACTTAAGCGGTTAGGTTTTTTTTGAAAATGTGGGCACTTTTTTAGAGATATAAAGCTGAAAAAAATTTACAAAATAGATTAGAGTACGCTGAAGCTAATGTCATCAAAATCTCAATTTCGTCTAAAGTCTTATGGTTTGTGGCCTCAGATTTAAGCTTAAGTAGGTGAGGTAAACATTACTGCATACTTAGTTTTCCGCTAAAAGATCGAGTAACGGTACTTTTGAAATTTGGACATATGTATCTCGAAAACGGTCCATACGATTGTATAATTAATTAATTTTCAATTCTGTTCACCGAAAACTGCTTGATTAAAACATCGAAAACTAAGTAATGCTTACATCCCGAACAATATCTAATGCTGAGTTTTCAGCTATTTACTTAAGCAATAGTATTTTCTAAATGAAACAGTGATATTTGTTACTGTTTTGTCTGCTAAATTTACAAAAACCGCTCAAATGATGTTGATCAAAATGAATATTAAAGATAATTAAAGCACAAATAAGTTTTTTTTTTTCTTAAAATAATTTGAATAAATTAGTTTTTTAATTATTTCTCAAAAATGATAAGCCAAGTCCCTATATCTCTATTCACATATCTACGGTATATTTTTGTAATAATCTCAATGCCCCACTTTCAATGCCATAACAGCCACGCAAAAATTCTTTTTAGCAAATATTTCTCGCTTTTCCTTTTTTTTCCAACCAGTTTGAATATGGACCTCAAAATAATTCTAGCCAATTGGAGCTTAAAAAATAAAAATAAATAGTTGGCGCAACAGGTCTGTAGGGACTCAAGGCCTAGCTTCTCACAACCATTCGTTTGTGTGAGTTTTTAATTTTTGGGACCAATGGAAGGGATCTACAATTTTATGCCGGGTCCAAACGGCTAATTGAGAAGCTCCTTCATGACAGTTATACTCTCGGATGTTTGCCAGACGTTCGTAAGTTTCGTGGGTTTTTTCGGGATTCGAAATTGGAGCTTACACAATCAAAAACTTCCACTTCATTTGCACCAACCCAACTTTTGATGAACGAGAAAGTTTGGTTCGACCCAGTCGGGAACTTTATTTTAGTTGTGTGTCGCGATCGCGAGTGGTTGTGTTTGTTTCGCCAAAGCGGCGTATTGCGAAAAATGTCAAAAAAAAAAAACAGGTAAGATACTTGTGCCATTTGGATATTTTTAATTTGACACTTTTGCAACATAATAAGGAAATAAACAGAACAAGAAACTATCAAATTTGTTCGCAAAACGTTGTAGGTCCGAAGGCTTTTTTTTTTTTTTAATAGTATTGGCTTTTTTATAAAAAAAACCTATATGCATAGGTACAATCTGAAAAAAGGGAGAAAAATACTTGAAATGGAAAGTTATGCACTTAGATATTTGTCAGACACTCGCGGGAGATAGAGCAGTCGAAAAAGACCTAAGGTGTAATTTTTAGGATTTCCGGGGATAGAGAGAGCCTAAGAACCCTCGCTCAGTAGTCCACCACACTGATCACACAAGCCACCGCGCTTATATGATTTCTGAAAAATCGACAGACGAATTTGGTACCTTACCAGGAAGGAAACTGTTGTCTTATTAGCATTTTAAATTAAATAGAATTGCCCAAACGGCTTAATGGACTGAAGTGACAGTGGCCTTATTTGCTAAAGATGAAAGACTGCTGGGCGGACAAATTAATTTCTCGATTGTACGTTGTCTAACCAAAAATACTTTCGCTGTGTTCTGCTTGATCAGGTGCGAACTCAACAATATTGAAAAGCTTTACACAGGTGACGAGACTCAATTTCAACTGCGTAAATGCCAGTAATTCATAACCCCTCCAACTGAGATCCTTACAAACGTACCGAATCAGGTTTGAAACTCAATGTCAATGCAATCGACACAGACCACTGTTCAAATTCCTTGCGACTGACAGGTGCTTTAATCCTCTCAGGTTATAGGCAGTGGGTGTTCCCCCCACATACTAAACATTTGCCCAATCTCCCCACCTTAGGAGCTTGAATGCTTCAACGTGCAACCTCATGATACGAGTACACGTACCGACTCTTACTGATCATCAGATCACAAACAGAGGTAAATTGAGTTCCCATTTCATTACGACAAGGACCTTACGTAATTTTAAGTATTTTCTGCCATCAACACACCATACAACGGGTCAACACAGAGTGCACACGGATCCTGTGTGCCGTCAGCTATATGGGTTACTCTATATCAATTAACCCATTCACCCGTCCTCCTGGTCCGTCCACATGATGCCCTTTAAATCCTTAATTATAAGTTTGATGAATCTTTATTGCCGGCATTGTTGCTGTATTTTCATTATGGCAAATAATTAAGCCAGATAGAACAAGAAGCTATGTCCCACACCATTCGACAAAGAAGTGTCCTTCAATCGCCCTTATCAGGTTCCCCACCTCCCCAAAGTGCTACAGCACAAAGAGACGATATTTAGGGGGACAACATGCAACAGTGCGTAAATAAAGATTTCACCAAAAAGGTTAAAGCACAGACACACATACGGCCTTCCCTCCCCTTCACCAATGTGACACCCAACTGTTGCGGTTAATGGGGCGAATTTGTAATTGATGTTCGCAGGGATTTTCGGTGAAATTAAGCAAACCAAAGACGTAGTGACACAAAACGAGAACTAGGCCGCAGGATCAAATTGACACTTTGTTAGGACAAATTGTTGGCAAGCGAGTGGAAAAAGAAATACCCTCTGTAATAAATTATGGGGTTCACGATTTTTCTTTAAGGATTGCCGAGCGGCTGTGGGTCGGTAATCGTTGTTGCGGATGAGCGATAATTTAGACAGACTAGACACTCATCTGAGTTGATTCTTTCATGCTTATGGAGGTTGGTACCTAAATTAGGTGTGGATTTCTTTCATCATGATTTTGTTACTCGGACATGGATTACTCGAATTTATTTGCAACGTTGCACGTTGGAGGTTACTGTTTGTAATCATTGAGCTACGATGCGGTTAATCGTTTAATGTCCTACACGGGAAGGTGAGGCTTTAGTAACAATGACTATAGGGTACGTGGAGTGTATAGCCAGCATTGCACCAGCCCGAGGAGTCTTTGAGCTTACTCCTGAGATACAATGCAGCCGGGGCAACTATCCCACTAAATGGCGCGCAAAACTCAAAGCTTGGCTTTTAATTGTTTCATTTTATTTTGAGCTGTGCGGCGTACTACGCACGCTCTGTTGCATTGCGTTGCGCAGTGTTTTGTTGAGTTGAGCTGCAAAAATCTTTGACAATACTTTGAGGTAGCAATGAGCACGAATTGAAGATAGATCGGCTCCTTTGAGAAGAGTAGGGGATCTCAGCATCTCCACAGATTAGTACCGGTTTTTATAGCGGTTGCATGTACCCTCAAAGATGTTTTCGGTCGTGTTTGCTACCTCAGTCCTCAGTGTAACAAGTCAGGATTAAAGCTCTCGCAGGCATCGAAGAAAATAAAAAGAGAGACATTCTTGCGAAACAGAAGTCAGCGTCGAGCGCTTGTTAGGTAAAAGGTTGACAAACTAGGTTGGTCAGAAGCAAACAAATTTAGACAATCGAAAATGCTTTTGAAGACATAGAAATTTATTGCCAACAAAGAAGTATTATTATTTCGACCGCAAGTGTTGGATCAGATGAAATTGAATCATATTATCCTGGAGCTAGCGCCGGGCCATCGCGGTCCATGGGGAATTCTAAGAAAATTCAGTGACTACGAGGAGAAACTTAGAGAGACGAAAAGTATATAAAAAAGCTGTTTAATTCTGGTATCTCATAGTTTGATATATTTATATATAAAATAAGCCCTTGTATATTTGAGCTAGAGAAGCATTACCAGCTAGAGAAGCATTACCCGACGAATATTTGTAGAGGCTTTCTAAAGTTAACTGGAAAGCCTCGTAAGGAAACTCAGGATAGGAATTGGGTGAGTCAACTGCATAATACTTCTACAGTTACAATTCTATGCTGCTTTAAGGGTTTTGGCGACGGACACCAGCAATAAGTTTGCAAAGTCCCAGGTAGGAGGAACGAATAAGAAAAAGCATCTCGTGCACCAAGCGCAATCTGATCCCAAAAAAAAAACGTGACTGGCCTGCCGGTACCTACTGTTATTTTAGAGAAGTCTTGAAAGTGATCGGGAAAACCTAATATCATCTGCTACTTTACATGTACAACACCGCTGGCTGGAAGAACTTTTGCAAAAGGACCGGTAAAAGAAACAACCAGTGTCAAACAAATTATATTAAAAATTAGCCCTTGATACGGCTGGATATCTCTTACAAAAGATGCTCAACCAATAAATCTCGGCAGCAGTTCTGCGAGTACCTACGAGTATCTGCTAAATAAATACACGAGTCTAGAAAATAACCCTCAACATGGGACTGCCCGCAGAAAAAAACTCTTGTTTAAAATCAACAAACTTCTGGTTAAAAACTACCAATTAATAAGTAGTTAAAAACTACCAAAAAATCCCTTATTTAAAATCAACAAACTTTTGGTTAAAAACTACCAATTTTTGGTTAAAAACTACCTATTAATTGGTAGTTTTTAACTAACCAAAAGTTTGTTAATTTTTAACTACCTATTAATTGGTAGTTTTTAAACAAAAGTTTGTTGATTTTCAATTAGGGATTTTTTTTTATTAGTGGATTAAACATAACCGAGACAACTTGTTTGAGGAAACTCGGTTAAAAATAACTGATTTATCAATTTACCATCCAAATTTGTCGGTCGTAAAAATTCTATAAAATTTATATGGATTACTTTGTTTGGTTGATACTAACCTAGAGATTTTGTTGATGATAACTGGTAAAGTGTGCGTTTTTTTTTAACAGTATATACATTTAAGCTTTTTATATCGGTAGTTTTTAACAACAGCTACTTATTTTTTGACAGAGACTCAGTTAATATTAACAAGTTTTTTTTAACCAAACAAAAGTCCCAAACACAATTAGGGCCAATCAATTTTTTAGCGTGTACTAAATAAGGTGGTTAGGACTTTCTAAGTGAGGCAGAGGGGCGCATTCAATTTAAGTCATCGTCATGCTATCAACTCAGGATGAAGCCACAAACCACAATATCTTTTACAGATGTTGTACACCAGAAACAAAGTGATAATTTATGGAACAGTAAAGTGGACGTGAGGGTAGGGCACTGTTAGCGATGCAGTAACTTTCCCAAAATTGTCCATCAGACGAATAATCGTTTAAGCCTACCAGCACTTTGATCGCAAGCATGGAAAAAAAACAAAAAAGCAACTGCTTGTGCGTATCTTTAGTCCGCATATAAGCCCAATAAAATATCACCAGCTAACCAACTCATCAAGTTCTATAACCAGCATGATTCCAAATGCCACTATCCCTAGGTTTCACTTTGTAACCGCTTTAAGGATTTTTTTAACGTCACCACTGAGTCAGTCATTAAACATTTCCTGATTTCCATTAAATTTAACCGTCAAGTTGACGGCAAATAATCTATTTACACTCGCTTGCAAAATATTTGTTTCTTAAATTCTTTTCATTTCTTTATTGAAGTTGAGGAACAGATCTACATAGAGAGAAAATCCTTAAATTTGTTTAGACGAACTGTTGTGTAAAGAGAATGCCAAAACAAAACGGACGTACAATCGATTTTGATTGATTGCAGTTCATGAGCAACGATGATCTACTCTACTCTATCATGGAGGTCGATAGGACGTATTTGAGTTTCCATAACAAAAGCTAGGAGCACTACGACTAATTCCATGAGATAACTTTTTCGACTGTCTCCATCACTCTTGTCCGCTTACCGGATACATAGATAATCATAACAGCGAGTTCAGCATATACGAGTATACAAATCAATAGAGCTGTCAATTTGTTTTCGAAGCCCTCTGGAGAATGTGATGGCTTTCGACATTTATGATGGCGTACAGTCCCTTTATAGAGAATGTATCACATATTTGACATTTTCCCAATCCGATTAACTTCTCACGTGACAGTGTCAGTGACCCACGTGGTGTCAATAATGTCAAAAGCACAATTTGCTTCCAAAGCTCATATGCGATTTATATCTGTGCAGAAGCATAGTTAGCATAGAACTCTCTTGACATAACGGTAGTTTTTTGAAGATTTATGGAAAAATTGAGACAAAATTGGGTCGAAAAGTCAGAGTGGGGAAATTTTCTCTATGAAAAGTTTGACTTTCGCTATGAGTTTTACAAGCGCATGTATGTTGATTGCAAGTCCCTACGAAAAGTTTTCCCTTAATTATTTTAACTTGATAGTTTGAAAAAAAGTGAACAAACAATGAAAGGATGAGCTTTTTGCAAGAACTTTTCATTTCAAATGGAACCGAAAAGATTGGTGAACAAAATTGTACTGCGGTACCTATAGTCATACCTATAGTACAACGCGCAAATTTGTAATACTGATACAAATATATTTCATAAGGATTTCAGGGATAATATGAAGTTACATCCAAACTCTTGCCGAACAAATTACAAATGGCTTTAATATTCGATGAATTCATCATCGGAACCGCAAATTAGTTGGCAGTTTTCTAAGGTACAATGGATCTTTGGAATGTAAGTGCGCTTAGCTGCTGATGGGCTTCCTATTCTCGGAACTAAAAAAAAAAAACAGATAGACTCAGAAAAGTTGTTTCCACTTTCTCAATTATTTCTAGCGAAAAAGGAAACTTAAAAAAAAAGGTTTTGCATGCAGCATATATCTGGTGCGGTTAATATTTCTTTTGTAAACCTCAGAGCAAGTGAGTGTAGCTTCGTATAGTTTAGCCTAGCAAAAGTCTAAAAAAATCTTCAAAATCTCTCATTTTTCTATAAAGAAAGTAAGGATCGGCTTTAGAGACTAGTTTTAATTTTTAGAGTTTTTATTCCCATCGCATTTAATTTCTGATCGGGCGCCATTTTTAATGTGCCTCTTGTATAATTTGCCGTAGATGGCGGAGCAATGCGACAGAAACACGAACTTTTGGTAGTAAGAGGATTAATATTTATACCATTGAGCACAACAAGGACTTAAGACTACCCCAATAATTGCAAAGTCACTATGCTTGGTGTGTCAGAAAGCGGTCCTGACGATGAACATCTTTCCCAACGGGTTCAACAACTGAGCGTAGTGTCTGTGGTCAATGTTTGAGAAAGCGGTCCAACGGCGAACATTCCTTTAAACTGTGCCCAACGGTGAAGTGTGGTTAGTGAGGCAGGGCGTTTGAGAGCAGCTCATCAACGAAAATGTTTAAGATTTTACTGAATTTAATGATGGTACGATAAGCCTTATCTGAAAGATCGTTCCAAACAAAAGCGAGTGTGAATTATATGAGCAAAAATCACTTTGTAACGTTTGATGCAGTTTTGCGATCACCCAAGCTTGGGTATTTATTATTCTGTAGTTGGTGCAACGACGGAAAACGTTTCGTTATTATTTAATGTGAATGCCGAAAATAAAGAAAGCCTTGTAGAGGGGCAACTTGTCGGAAAGGAAATAAACCACACTTGTAAAAAAAGAAGCAGAAAATGTTTCTGGAACTAGGTCATCTTAACTTCGGTCTTAAGATCCCCTCTGGTGTTCTAGTGTTAATAAACAAATCGGGTGATATCTTCTTTGCTTTAAGATACAGATAAAAACGTATCTATTTATGCACATAATCATGGCAACAACATTTTACTTTATTTACTACCCATGAAGCATCTTATTGGAATAAGATAATATGCTCACTCATAGATGTGGGTAGATAACAATATTGAATTCTAATTTCCGGCTGTAAAGATCGAACGATAATATAATCTTGGTGGAGTAATTTATGCGATAATATACTTTAGGCCCGATTTAAAAAAAAACGTCTTAGCTACGCAGAACACAATCCATACCGCGACCGCCATTCGCGAAAACCGGATTTATTTTTGAACTGGGACAGAAACCGACTGTCTTGTTAACCAAAAATTAAAAAAAACCTCTTCGTCACAATGTAACGATGTAATTTCGGCGTAGTAAAGGACTTCGTCTACCTATTGTCTTTGATATGAAGTGGGTGGTCTTCCTTGAGCTCACCTTTCTTGTGGCTGTTTTTCCTTCGGCGCATGACCGAAATCAGTCCAAATATTGTATAAAAATATCTAAAAGGAACATATTGAAAAAAGCGTGCGGTTAAAGCGGTTAAAGTTGTCCTCGTTGGCAATCGAGTCTTTGAAACTTTGTAATAACCATTTAGTAGGTTAAATGAAACCCACCTTATGAGACTGATGTAGCCAGGTTTTCATTTTAAGAGATGGTTTCCAGGTTTTACCGAAATTTCTTCTTAAGCTGTATAAATGATTACTGTGACCTTTCGATCCTTTCATTTCATTTTTAAATGAGTTGCTTGCCAAATACAGGTTCCAAGTACGAATTCCAGGTATTTTTCGCTGTCAAAAGTTCTGAGGGGTATGCCTCCAATAGAAGATGTAAAAAACTCTGCTATGGTACTTCAATCTTAATTGTGGAACTAACAAGTACGGGTTTTTCTAAAGGTTCTTCGTGAGACCGCAGTTGCTCGTACAATCCTCGAAGGTCTTAAGGTCTTCACCATTTTGTCAGCAGCATATAGCCCAGAGACCGCTATTTCAAATTCCCAAGAGCGTTTCACGGAATCACACCGCCCGGTCCAGAGTTGCTTTTCTGTCGGCAAAAGCTTTAACCCTAGATTGGTTACTTTGTGCCGTACTTCCACAACGTTCACAATACATTTGGTTGGGATATTGTCAGTGCTCAGCGGAGTACTCCTGACTTCAGGTTATTGATATTGTTTTAACCTCCTTAAAAATCTTAGAAATCAGTAAAACTGAGTGTGTAGCGCTGTCTTCACATCACTTTCCTGTAAGCTTGCTGATCTTAAGAAATGACTCCCGGTCCCGGTCATAAAATGCTAAGTAGGTCGTTATTTCGTTAGTGCAACCTTTAATGAAGAATTTGCAACGAGCTAGGAAATGTAAGTACTGCCCCTCTTTTCACGAGCATCAGACAAACATCCAAACGATCAACTGTCGCAAGCAAAATTTTTCTCAATTCCGTCATTCGGAAAAAAAAATGCTTCGTCGCGAAGGCAACTGTGGGAAAATTATGTTTTTTCGAAGCTAAAATTTTTATTAAAGCGCCTGCTTAAAATTAAACTTATAAGTTAGAACTAAGAGAGCTTTAAAAAAACTTTTGTAAGGCCGTCGTGTAAAAATCAACCCAACCCGTTCAAAACTAAACTCTAGTTTCCCAATTTGATCAAGGAAAAGTCCAACACTCAGAAAAAAAGATTGCTAAACGAAGAATTTTGAGATTCCTGAAAAAATTGTAAGTTAAAAGTTCTTGGTTCAAATATTATTTTTGTTAGCAAAAACTCGTTTTTAAGTTTACTAGAATCAGGTATTCAGCGTAAGAATAATATACTCTCCATAAAAATTTTATTACATCATCGCCAACAATTTCATTCTTAAATCAAAGATTTTGATATTTGGGTTCATTTTAACCAACAGAAATATATATATATATAACCAACAATATATTTTTCTGTGTGAATGGAGTGTGTTAGGTGTCAGGTTGACATTCGCCATGGGAATATTAAAATTCACTTTTCATGGGTTTGGTAAGAATTTAGATGTTCGCGCGGTGATAGAAATGAAAGGGAAGCAGTCATCCTGCTCTACGACAGCACTTTTCAAAATTTGAGTACACTGAAAATTTTCCAGCTAAGCATGTTTATTCGATCAATATAGGACATCCTTAACGAATTCGGCGTCGGTTGTGGGAGGCACACATAAGTGTCTTGAATTTCGATCGAAGCGAATACTTTATTTAACTTTTGCAATCGCACTCCCAGAGTCAATAGTGACGTTTTCTTCCCACCCACATTGGTTCTGTATCAGTCTATAATTTTAGTCAATTTTTCAGACTTGTCCCGCTACTCTCCCACTTGCAAAGCATTTCCTCTTCACACACGGTCCAAATAAATAAATCACATATACGAGAATGTCAATTCGCAACATTGAGAAGTAGGTATTTTTTATTTTTATTTTTTTTATAACACAACTCCTTTCATGCGCGGAGAAGTCTCTTGGGAAAGACTTTTTTTTTGCAAGGGCTTAGCAAATATTTGCCTCATATCTACAACACTTCCAACGGAAACTGCCGCACGTTGTGTATGTGTAGCGCCGATGGCTTTTGGAATTTAAGAGGCTTTCATTCTCCATTTATATCGTTTTGCTGTTTATAACTCATGCATGTGCTGTGAATGCTATTCCACAGAGAGGTGAAGCGCTATACGTAAAGCCGCACAATAGAACCGAGCCAATTGTCCTTATGGTACCTACAATAAAAATAAAAAGACCGAAGAGGGAAGCGAACCATCCGAGGATCGTAAAAAGTGGCACAAATACGTATTTCTATGAATTTTTGTTCCTTTCTGACCATAATCCAAAACGGAAATGATGAGGATATGGCTGTAGGATGTGCGCATTTTAAAAGGTCGGTTTAGCATTGTTCCCTGCAGATTGGCGAGAGCAAAACGCATTGAAAGGGAAAGCCTTAAAACTTTTGTCCTTTGGGATGTTTTGTTAGGGAATTTGGCCTTTTTGTTTTATGTACACATACCAATGAGACAGCTATAACGTGTTATGCAACACATGTAGTAATCCTTTCAGGGGAAACCAAGAAATAATTTGATGTGTGCATATAACCTGTATGTGGGTTCCACAAAGTGACCACTGAAATGGATAATGGCCTGGAAAGACGTGACAATTTAAATTTATGTTTGACAAAAAGTTACGATCTACATTTTGTCAGATGGTTTGTGGCCTAATAGTTGTATAATGTTGGAAGGGTGCTGGAATAAAGTGATGATAGGCTTCAAATTACATGGCGCATCGTGACTCGGTTTGGATTGTGTTAAGGGGGTTATTAGTTATTGAACTGATGTATAAAGGGTGCATCGCTGTCTGAAGGGGTTGGTCATTTGGTAAGAACACCACCCATATCAACAAAATACCAAAGGAAATTATCGTTTTCTGCAAGGAACGTTTGTCATTGGAATGCATGCTCTAAGAATGGTAAAAGGATTGAGTGTTTAAATAAAATGAACAAAAAATCTAAAATCCCACTTTCGCAGGCATGTGAAGTGAATGAAATCTCCCAATTAAAGTCATCTGAATAACGAAGAAATAAGAGAAAGTACAGCTCAGCTTCTCCGATGTTGACCTACTTCGATGTTTGGTGTCATACGTACTGACCTGTGAATCAGTCAGCGATACCTGATCTTATAGCTTTTGGTAGGTAAAGTGGTGCTTTCAAACACTGAAAACTAAACACAGACGTTTTGTCTGTGTTTAAATTAAATTTAGACTGCAACACAAGGACAAAAGGTCTGATTTAAATATTTAAAAACAGCCCAAATTTCGGTGAAAGCTTAAAATAAATTATTAAAAACAGAATCTAAGCGCACAGAGTAATACCCGCGAGCGAAGCGAGCTACCCACCTTAAATTAAAAATATTTTAGTCTTTTATTTTTTCGATTTTGGACTTCAATATTTTCGAAAGAGGCTTTTAGGTTCCAGTCAAATCTGCATGGCAAATTCCAAAAGCAGTCGCAATGGACAGAAATAACTCAAACGCCAACCAGTATACAGAACCAAGAGCTCGCAAAAGGCCCAATTCTTAGCACCTCGGCAATACCTATTGAAAATAAACTCTAAATTGTTTCGGTCAGTACTTAAATCACTTTATCATTAGTAAAATTACCAAATTGTAATTTTTTTATGCTGTATCATCTAATGCACCTACACGTTCGTCGAAGGGTTCTGCTGGCAATTGAACATGTGGCTAAAATAGGTACATCTACATCTCCACATAGCTGGATGAGGGCTTTTTTATAGAAGGTGTAACACAAACCATGAACAAGAATCAATGCGTTTTGTCTCGCATGTTACACATAACCAAAGGCGCCTTTTAACTTTGGGGAATACGGTTTAAAAAGGTATTCCGCTCAGTCAAATTACTTAACGAAATAGTAGATGGTTGGAGATGTCATCAAATCTCATGAAACTCCAAATCTCACCAGTGTACCCATATGGCACGAACGTACAAATCGAAAAACTAGCAACTCTCCCCGTGCGCACAAGACACAGAATGTCGGTCATAACACTAAAAATATTTTTAGCAAAGCCTCAGGATGACAAATGTCAATGGATCTTAATTCTATAGTTTACAAGTTTTGTTGAAAACTATTGGTCGAATGGAATCAAGTCTTCATCACAAAAAAAACAAACAAAGACGAAAACTGCCAATGCCAACCTGCGTGCTGATCTCCATCAAAGCAAATGGTCCCTTTGAAAATAAAGTGCACGACTGGGTCGCACGAAACTTTCTCGTTTAGTGCGAGTCTGACTGAACTTCAAAGTCATTTAAGCAAATCTTTTTTTCGGGATGTAAGCATTACTTGGTTTTTAGGGTTTTATCGAAATCGAAAATGGGGTTTTCGAGATATGAGAAGTTTTTTAAAGCGAGCGTTTCCAGTGATTCGAATTGAAAATTAAGGAAGCAATAATTTTGAAAACGTCAATTTTACTCTAAGTTTGCATTTTGGTCAACTAGGGAAAACTATATTTTTCAAAAATGCCTTTTTTCAAAAATTCATTTTACGATAATAGAGAGAAAAACTGAGTTTTCCATTAAGTTAGAAATGACCATATTACCTTAGAATTGAATTTTTGTTATAATCGTATGGACTGTTTTCGAGATATGTCCAAATTTCAAAAATACAGTTAATCGATTTTTTTATCAGAAAACTGAGTATGCAGTTATGTTTACCTCACCTACTTAAGCTTAAATATCAATTTGTGTTGAAATCGTTAGAGCCGTTTTCGAACAAATCAAACAGGTATGAATATTTTGTATGGGAAGTACCATTTATATTGAGGTTACCATGCAAAAAAAAACGACGCCGAACTGTAAGCCCCCAAAATTTAAATCCGAAGTTTTAATGAAATCCGTTCAGCCGCTTAGGCGTAAGCCTCGCGACATACAGACAGACAGGCAGACAGACGGACAGAATTTTGCGACCCACTTTTTTGAGTGCCCTTACTACGTAATGGAGAGAGTTAAAAAAATCCATAGCCCTACTTAAACAAGGTTTGTAGGTTGGGGTTCATTTTTAAAATGCACCAACCTGCGATTTACGTGGGTTGCAAATACAGATATTTGTTCAGAAAAGAAAGCAGCTTTATGAGCGACATGAAAATTTGTGCAAATCCCTAAAAGGATTTCCAAAACAGAATCTGCTTTTTGTGGATACCAGGAGACTTCAAGTTGTAATATATGAGAGATGATTGCCAAAGACCGAACAAGGGATGGAACCGAAAAAAATAACACTCCTCTAAACCGAATAGAAGTTGTTGTGATCAAATATTTTAATGTTAATGTTTATGTTAAAGCTTTGGAGATGTGTTCGAAAAATATTCATGCAACTTGACATTATACATTTTATTTTTGTTTTCAACTATAAGCTGTCAAAATTTAAATCTGAAGTAGTTATCAAGTATAATTTTTTTTTTTGTAAGCTGACAAACAGCTGACTTCTACGAGTAGGAAATGTGACGGAATAGTATGCGCGTATTTGTGTCTTGGCGGACCTTTTAAAGCTTTTCTTAATAGAAAAGCATGACTTCTTGACAGATGCGTAGACTAAAACAAAAATGTGTCTTTAAAATAAGTATGTTACATCTGTTCTGATCTGGCTTTCGAAGTTCGATTAATTCCTTCCGATATGACGATGACAAAATCACTTGATTGAACTTCAGCTTTTTTAACCATTTTCCATTTTCCCACGAAAGATGTCTTTAAAATAAATATATATTTGGCTGGCGAATGACGATGGCAAAATCACTTGATTGAGCTTCACCTTTTTTACCCTCCATTTTCCCACGAAAGATCACACCTACCTTGCTTGCTTCGCTTGACTCAGTCCTAAGTCGTGCATTTGACCTACCTAAATTAACTATTTTTGCAACTTTGTCATAGGTCTTGCGCCCAGTGATGCCAGATTAGAAGATATATCAATTTTTCAAGATTTTTTAGCTCCAAAATATGTATAAGACTTCTTACCTCGAAATCATCAAATTTCAAAATTTTTGATATCAAGAACTTTTAAATCTAGCACATTAAAAGAGCCTTTTCTATTGAAGTAAGCCGTTTTCTATAACTTCCATTATTAGTCGAACAGAGCCCATGCACAGTTTCTGTCTCACTAACGTTTCCATCCAACATTAGGGAAACATGAATTTTAACGAATTTGATAAAATAACAGATGTAACGTGTTTTTGGAAAAATGGTTTCGTATATACCTACTGAAAAGGTTGTTGAAATTTTTATTTTTACAAAGGATTTGTTGAGCTTTAATGAACCGAAATTCTATGATCTTGATATATAACAGGTGGCGCAAAAGTAATCCTCCTATCAGAAAATGCTATAAATTTTGCGATTGGCCCCTAATGTCAGTTCTGTTTTGACATTTGTGTAGTAAACACATGCGAAATACACGTTAATAAACAATGTTACGCTACACTGCTCCAGAACGCGGAATATTGGTGACTATTTATTTGAGCAATAATCGGTCGGTGACTTTGGCACAACGTGATGAGGCCCATTTCCATCTTAGCGGGTACGTAAATAAGCAAAATTTACGCTTCTGGGGCACTGAAAATCCGCGTGTAACCCACGAAGAGCCATTACACCCGCTCAAAGTCACTGTATGGTGTGCTGTTTTCGCTGGAGGAGTCATCGGACCTTTTTTCTTCGAAGACGTCGCGGGCCAAACGGTTACTGTGAATGGTGAGCGCTACAGAGCAATGATCAACGAGTTCTTTTTGCCGCAACTTGATGAATTGGGATTGGAAAACATGTGGTTCCAACAGGACGGTGCAACGGCACACACTGCAAGTGCCACAACCGATATGCTGAAGGATGCATTTCCCGGGCGCCTAATCTCCCGTTTTGGCGATTTGCACTGGCCAGCAAGATCGCCTGATTTGACCGCTCCAGACTTCTTTTTGTGGGGCTTTTTGAAGTCGCGGGTTTATGTCAACAAGCCTCCGACTCTTGCAGCTCTTAAAAACAATATCCGTCAAGAATGTGAGGACCTATCGCCGGAAGTTTTGGCCAAAGTGATGGAAAATGCCATAAAAAGGGCTCAAATGACAATCAACTGTGGCGGCGGCCATTTACATGACATCATATTCTCGACTTGATGTAAAAAAAATTAAAAGACCAAATAAAAATAATCCACAAGAAGAATCAAAGTTTTTAATTTTTTTTTTTTAAATTACAGCCAAAAAACATCGGAAGGTTATTTTTGCGCCACCTTAGATAGATAAGCAATGCAATTCTAAGTCAATTTAATTCAAATATGTTCCAAAATTTCAAAAATCATTAACATTAATTTATGACGAACGTTTTTTTTAAAGATATTTAGGTGATTTATGAATTATAGTCAACTCTCGATTATCCGGCATTCTATTAACCGGCAACTCTATTAACCGGGACATTTTTTTTCAAAAATTTATTAATTTAGAAATCGATTTTCCGGGATTCACTCTATTATCCGTGATCATTTTTTATAAATACTACGTATTTTTTCTATCCACACGTGTAGAAACGTATCTGTAGGTGTTGTCTTTCTTATTATGTTTTTTAGTTTGTTGACTGTTTCAAAGTACAAAATCTTATTACAAATAAATGGAAAAATATTGTAAAAAGTTGGTTTATTCGTTGATAATATAATTTTCGATTATCCGGGAATTTCGATTTTCCGGTACGAGCTCGGTCCCGAGCACCCCGGTTAATCGAGAGTTGACTGTAGTAGTAAAGTACTTCAAAATTGAATTTTAAATTTCGCTCTTTTTATATTTTGAGCAAAATCTTGAAAAAAAGATTTTTTGTTTCGGAAAAACAAGATTTTCAGATTTTTTATCTGGCAACACTGCTTGCGCCTTGCAGAGTCAGCATTCATACGCATGAATTGAACCCCAAAGAAAAAATATGTTTTCCAGTTCTTAAACGACAATCATTTCAAGTACGCAATTCAATTTGGGACGACTTCGGTTTAGGCAAGAGTGAACCTGTCTTCCACTTGACGAAGGATTGCGAAACATCGCAGAACTAAACAGGGGTACATACATTAAATCCGTCCTCATTAAAAAGTAATTAAAGTGCGCGAAATAAGCACAGCTCATTAATTCCAATTCCCCGAGGAATAAATTTAGAATTTGTCCCAAGTGGCGGATGTTTGTTACAGATTTAAATATACCACTTATATATGAAAAAAAAACTAACCTCCCATCCCCAACTCTAACCAAACATTTTCTCTTAACCAATCCTAAATAAACCATCCACTGGTTAATAGTGCGGAAAATGTCTTAATCACAACCTAAAGCTAAACAACACATTATCAAATCTATTTACGGTTCAGCCCCACACACACGCACACTCTTCAGCAAAGTGAATCCACAAAGCCAGATTAGATAACAAACAAACAAATTCATTGAAATGGAAAACAAGAAAAATCCATAAAATAAGCTGCCACTGTAAAGGAACCCAACAATCAAACAGACACAGAGAGAACAAAACAAAGTGCCGAAAAGTGGGTACCAGAAATGAATGCTTTTCAATCGTTGGCTTCGTCTATCCCAAAGTGAAGATGGTTTGATGGACTCCCCCCGATACATAAGATATTTACAATCCAAATAGATGGAGGTACTCGTATACCCCCCAACAAATTGTATTGTATGTATGCTAGCATCGTTTCCAAAAAGGGCGCACGCTTCCGAATACAGATGTCCTTCTTTGTTTTGGTTTTTGGTATCATGGCAAAAAAGGCCGAAGATAACAAAGAAAGAAGAAAGAAAAAAACATTGAAAAACCAATTGGCAGGCATTTCGGTTAAGCACTCAGGTGCGAAAATGAGTGGATGTGTGAATTGTCGGATAGATATGCCAGGAAAAAAGATCCTGTGCTCTACTACGCATTTTTTTTTTTTTGGCATTCAAAAGCGACACGTTTTGTGGGAATATGGTTTGAAAGCCCTCCAAGGGTTGTCAGACAAAGCGACGGGCAACTTGATATTGAAAACCCTCAAGTGGCTATATCAAGGATATTTTACCTATTTTTTTGTTGTTGTTTTTTCCTGATAATGGATCGGCGTTCCGTAGGGTCTCTCTCAGAATCCCAAACCCAGAAGCGAGAAATCGTTGAAGGGTCAGAACCACAAAGGAAACGATTTGAAGGATACTACCCCACCATCTACATTTTGTGGAGTTTGGAAAATTTGATTTTTTTTTTTGTGGCCTAAATCAAATTTTTGAGTTGTGAAAGCAACTTTACGGCGATAAAATTGTTTTTATTCAGTAAATGGCATTAAGAATTTGCGAGTGAACCGACTGAAGTGGAAGCGTTTTCTGACGCTAATTGAGTTGGGTTCGTTTGGGTATACTCGTAGCGACTGTCAGCTTAATTAGGAGTTTCCGAGAAGTCTTTACTGGAAGGTTGTAGTGAAACCGTTTTAATTGAAAGTCTTGACCCGAAAAGTTATAGGTGTCCACCAATTGAACAGACAATGCTGGTGTAGTTCGAAGTCATTTACATCCCGTCTTAACTCTCAAGTGGCTGAGTTGTTAACCTCGATGGGAGATTAATTTTTTATCCATCTTTCATTCTTTATTACTCCATCGAGTAGATTTATTATTTTTTTTATGGATTTTCGCAAATATCCTTTAGAGTTTCATTAAATCACTCGCTATCGGCCACTAGTGATGGCATAATGTCGGATAGTGAAGGCATAAAAGCACTGGCGGGAACGGGAAGACAGCAGTGCACTCAAAATATGTGTACTTTGGGTTGTGTATATATAGTTTAAAAGGACGAGAGTTACTACCATTTCTAAAGCGATTTCATTAGGTGGATAGAGCACTTTGAATAAAGGAAGACTCGTTTCTGGGGGGTGAATTTGTTTGAAATAAAAGGTTAAGCGTCGTGTCCTTGCGGGTGCAAATTCAGCAAGTTCATCGGCGTGTGAAGCAGGCTCCAACTTTGCAAAGTTCAGCAAAACAGTTGACAGAATCAGTGTCACGAAGAAAAATATTTTCTGTTATTTTTTTATATTGGATCGTTCTTTGTAGTAAGTTATCCATTATTAGTGACGAAAAATTTATATTTATCAAGTAACTTTGACTTTTTTCGAAGAAAATGGAAGACTCTCTGGGGGTTGTGATTCGCGATTGCTTTTAAAAGATTGGATTTCTTCTATTAAAGTTTCAAATCAGGAACATTTTTTGGCGGCTGTTTTTCGGTTGGGTCATATCATCCTTCACACTTATTTCATGTGACATTATTTCTAATTTATCTAACTTCATGTTACAAAATACTGTCAATGACAGATGATAGATGGGGCAAACTCGATTCCTGGATCAAATCAGAAAAATGTGGCCAATCTATGACAAAACAGAAGACAAATTAAATCCTACAAATGAGCCAACAATCGTTATCCTCTCTTGTAGGACATAACATACCGCAATACCACACCAAGAAAAGGAGAATCAATGCTGATGCCCTGTGTAGAGGATGCGTCGATGAGGAGGTGCACACTTTGTCACTGTCCGGCACTCTGTCACATCAGATGCAATTTTTCAATGACTTAGATGATCTCTCTGACAAGTCTTTAAAAGACTTGCATCAATTTGTAACAGCCTCGTCTGACTAAAGTATTTAAATCACAATACAAAGCGAGTAGCAAAAATATATTCTGCAAAAACAAAGTTGGCAAGGAAAATTATTTATCTTTTGAAAAAATGTTAAAGGAAATAGTACTACTTGAATAAATTTTAAATGAAGTCACAAACTGAAGTCGACCGAACGGAATTGGATAGCTTAACTCAAGACTTTTAGAAGCAACCATTAGTAACCTAGTTAGTTAGCTATAGATTCTGATTGCTTATGGGATGTTTAGGATGGTTTTTATCTCGAAACTACGGAGGCTCATTGTGGGAAGGAAAGAGCTCAAACAGTGAGACACTTTTTTCAATGAATGTATTCAAAATGTTACGGAAAATCCTCATATTTAGATGACGTTAAGTACTTAAGGAAACTTTATATAGTCTGCTTATTTGCTTACCAAAACTGTTTTTAACATTTAACAAAATTAAAAATTAACTCGAAATACATGAATACCTGCAACTACAAGAGACCTTTCTTTTCCGGCTGTAAAAACATTGGGCCTTACTTATTATCATTTTTAACCTCCACACTAAATATTTTGTTGGTCACAATATGCAATTTTGTATGGAAAATTTCGCCTGGACAATAAATATGATTATTAGTGTCGCGGATTGTGATATTTTATTTAACTTTTACGAGTAAATAGAGACAGCATTTGGTGATGTTAGTCATTCGTTTAAATATAAATGCAGTAGGAAGTAGGTATATAAAGGACTAAAAAAAAACAAAAATCTGTAGAGAACATATGGTTCCAACAGGATTGAGCAACGACGCATACTGCTCGAGCCACAACCGAAATTCTGAGGGCTGCATTGCCGGATCGCCTAAACACTCGTTTTGGCGATTTGCACTGGCCGGCTAGATCGCCTGATTAACCGTTCCAGACATCTTTTTGTGGTTTTAGTTTGAAGTCACTAGTCTATGCCAACAAACTCCGGACGGTTGAAGCCCTCAACGAAAATATATGTGTAGAGAGCGTGGACCTATCGCCGGAAGTTCTTTAAAAGAGTGGTGGAAAATGCCGTAAATCGGGGCACCATTCGGTCATCAATTCTGGAGGCGGCCAGCTCACCGATATAGTTTTCTCAACCTAATGGAAATAAAGTGCACGACTGGGTCGCACGAAACTTTCTCGTTTAGTGCGAGTCTGACTGAAATTCAAAGTCATTTAAGCAAATCTTTTTTTCGGGATGTAAGCATTACTTGGTTTTTAGGGTTTTATCGAAATCGAAAATGGGGTTTCGAGATACGAGCAGTTCTTAAAGTGAGCGTTTCCAGTGATTCGAATTGAAAATTAAGGACGCACAAATTTTGAAAACATAAATTTTACTCCAAGTTTGCATTTTCATCAAAATCATTGAGGTAAACTAGGGAAAACTATGTTTTTCAAAAATGACGTTTTTCAAAAATCCATTTTACGATAATATAGAGAAAAACTGAGTTCTCCATTCCGTTAGAAATGACCATATTACCTTAGAAATGAATTTTTGTTACAATCGTATGGACCGTTTTCGAGATATGTCCAAATTTCAAAAGTACCGTTATTCAATTTTTAGCGGAAATCTGAGTATATGCAGTTATATTTACCTCACCTACTTAAGCTTAAATATCAATTTTTGTTGAAATCGTTAGAGCCGTTTTCGAACAAATCAAACTGGTATGAACATTTTGTATGGGAAGTACCATTAATATTGAGGTTACCATGCAAAAAAAAAACGGCCCCGAACTGTAAGCCCCCAAACTTTAAATCCGAAGTTTGAACGAAATCCGTTCAGCCGCTTAGGCTGTAAGCCTCAGGACATACCGACAGACGGACAGAATCTTGCGACCCACTTTCTTGAGTTCGCCTATCATCGTAATGTTAGAATTGATTAACATCTCGAGTTCGAAATTTTTTACGAATACAATATCTTTCTCTTACTACGTAATGGAGAAAGTTAAAAATTGTAATTCATCAAATAAATGTATTCCAAAGGTAGACCCAAAGTTTCTCATTCATCAAGAAAACTACAGCCAAAGAACATGGGGTGAAAAACTTAGCGCCACTTTGCAGAAGGAAAATTTCACATCCAGAACAGATTTGATTCGGCTCAATGCTAGTTTAAAGTTTCGTCTAAAAATTATGATTTACGTCTTTCTGATTAGCTCTTCAGTAAGCATTTCGCCCTTAATTGCACAACAAGGCGGCAAATTCGACTAAAATATCCATTATAACCGTGCCACTCAACTGTGGACATTTATAAAAAAAAACACCAAAAAAATGGTTGCAAACAACTAAAAGTGAATCAGGCAGAGTGCACAACAGCACAAGCACATGCTGAGGTTAAGCGTGTATTAAATAAAATTGCATTGTTATTAAATTAAAAAGCAAATAAAACAAAACACTTACAAATAAAAACCAATCGGCTACAGCAGAGGTAGTTGTACGTGTCCTTCCAGAAATATTGTTCCTGATCACATGAATGGGCATCTCTACACCCATTTAAACCGATTTTAATGCATACATATACGAGAAGTTGTGCAAATTTAATTTAAAACTTTTAGTGCTCGCCGTATGTAGCACAGCGATACCATAGTGCAGCAATTAGTTAAATAAGTATGCAGATACGTATAATGTGCGGGGAAAGTTGAGAAAGGTCGACTTTCATGACACAAAGTTTACAGTCTCTGTCGTTTATTTATATTGTCATGTATAACATAAATGCAATTAAGAGATTTGTTTTTCTTTTTGAAATATTCGGAAATTGTTGGCAAATAAAATAAAATTACAACACATACGGGCAACACAGAATATTGTTTGCAGTGTCTTCTGTCTTATTGTGTACATAATATTCGCATCGTAGAATATTTACCTGCTTTTCACTTTTTCACAGTCTTGGGTGTTAAAAATGTTGATGGTTCTTTGTTGGGTTTCTTTTCAGATTAAACTACGACACATGTACAATATTTTGCATTCAAAATACCCTATTAGCACTGCACTCCGCACACACACTTACTTACAGAGTTATATATATATATTGACTTAATATAGTGAATATACTTATTAATAATTGACATTTAGGTTTTTAAAGCTTTACCAATGATTTTCCCTTTTTATGTACATTTTTCTTAGTTCTAATTATTTATTGATTTATATAATAAAATACTAGTGGTTGACATGGGTGTGATCAAAAACAAAAATAGTTTCTATTCTCCGGAAAGGCTTCGTTTGGTCCGCAATTCAGTTGTTGGTTCAATCTTTGTGAAAATGGTTGCATCCATTTTGGTTTAAACTTTCGAAAATAGGTTGTAAAAATTAAATTCTATTCACTTTTACACTAAAAAAAATTTAATCTTAGCTTGGACTTTTGTGTATATTGTAGAAAATTCATAAGACTATGTGTATTGGTATTTAGGTCGTTATTTTTGATCGCGGTCATCTGGTTCTGAAAAGAGAATCAAAGGTAAATAATAAATAAGACGAACAATTTTATAAATGGTCGCCGCCGAATCGAATCCAGAATAGGCGTAGTTATTTAAAAAAAAAACACATAAAATGGCGAGTTGATATAGAAAAGAATCAGTTAACATATTGAACTTACACATTTTGCACATTTAAAAAATAAAGTCCACTACTGGGTCGCACGAAACTTTCTCATTCATCAAAAGATTGGAGAATTCAGAATTTTTCTTTTTAGAATTTGCATTCTCAGTTATAAACTTAATATGACGATTTACGTGTATAGAGTGCAATTAAAATGGGAGTCACTGATTGTGTAAGCTCCAGGTTTCTAATTTTTGAGAAATTAAGTGTTTGCGGTTCCATGAAGTTAAATAAGCTTTCAATGTGATCAAAAACTTTTATTTCCTAATAAATTCTACATATTAGGTTGTTGAAATTACAGGGAAATTCTTACTTACAATTATTTTTTCTTCAGGACACGTGCTGTATGTTGCCGGAAAATGGCGTTCTAAGCTGATTTCATTTAGCAGGCGAAATGACAGCTAGGACACCATTTTTCCTACTTCCATCTTTTATTTCTTTTTATTACCTATTCTTAAGTTTAAATTATATTCTTATGCAAAAATCAGTGCTGCCAGGTTTGGCAACAAAGTGAAAAAGCTTAATACAGGATCTTATTTAAAATACTTATGTTGTCTTTCATAATGTATTTTGTAAAATTATGCCGACAAAATAGTACAAATATTGCTTTTCCTTAACTATAGGTATATAGTTGAAAACTGAGTATATAGTACTATTCAGAAGATAAGCAGTACTTGGTATTTAAAGTTTCCTTAAAATATGAAATGGGGTTTTCGAAATATATGAGCAGTTTTTAAAAGTAGCGCTTTCGGTTATTCAAAATGAATTCAAATGGAAAATAAAGGACGCAACCAATTTGAAAACATCATTTTTACGGCAAGTATACATTTTGGTTAAAATTGTTTGGGCCGTTTCATATAAACTAAAGAAAGTCAAATTTAAAAAAAAAATTCTTTTGTCAAAAATCGGTTTTACGATAATTTACAAAAAAATTGAGTTTGGTATGAAGTTAGAAATGACCATATTACTTTAAAAATGATTGTTTTACAATCGTATAGACAGTTTTCTCACTGTTTAAGGGAAACCTAAATAAGAGAATCGAATAATTATAGTAGTTTGTTCGAGTTTGATCTCAGTAGGGACTCATTTAAGAATAAATTAATTTTAACGTTAGGCTTTGGTGGTAGTATTTAAGTATTTAAATTTTGTATTAAGTAATCTAGCGAGAGCAGTGAATGTTCTCATTTGGTGTGAATGAATAAATAAATAAATAAGTTTAAATATCAATTTTGGTTGAAATCAAAGAGCCGTTTTCGAACAAATCAGACTGTTTTGAAACTGTTATATACAAGGTGGGCCAAAAGAGATCACCCTATTGGAAGATGCTCTTACAAGTGAACAAGTGAACAAGCCATGGAGCGTACACTCCCCAAGAACGCGGAATAATCGTGTCTATTTTTTTGCGTAACAATTCGTCTGTAGTGTTGGCGCATCGCGAATTCCGTCGCCGATTCCACGGCCTTCCGACACAAACAGCGCAAACACTGCGCCCGTTGTGCCGAGTATATCGCCGCTGTTGACGAGGATGTCGAGCTGTCGCCGGAAACATCGACCAGACGCCTTGCCTCGCAATTAGCCATCAGCCGGTCGTCCCTAAGGCGAATTTTGGTCAAAGACTTGCGCATGTTCCCGTACAAAGTCCAGTCCGTGCATCAGCTACTGCCTGTCGACCCCCAAACGCGTGTAACCTACGCCCAAGCCATCCTCAATCTCGAGGACGAAGTGGACGATTTTTCGATCAAAATCATAATGAGCGATGAGGCTCGTTTCCACCTCAGCGGGTACGTAAACAAGCAAAACTATCGCTTCTGGGCCACCGAAAATCCACGAGTAATGCACGAGGAGCCATTACACCCGCTCAAAGTAACTGCATGGTGCGCTGTTCACGCTGGAGAAGTCATCGGGCCATTTTTTTCGAGAACGCCGCTGGTCAAACGACAACAGTAGAGGGCCATGTTAACCGAGTTTTTTCTGCCGCAATTGGACGAATTAGGACTGGAGGACATGTGGTTCCAACAGGACGGAGCTACGGCACACACTGCGCGAGCCACAACGGATATTCTGAAGGCGGCGTTCCCGGGTCGCCTCATCTCTCGTTTTGGCGATTTGCACTGGCCCGCAAGATCGCCCGATTTAACCGTTCCAGACTTTTTTTTGTGTGGTTTTTTGAAGTCCCGTGTTTACGTGAACAATCCCGAGACCCCTAGAAGCCCTCAAGGACAACATTCGACACGAGTGCGAGAATCTCTCGCCCGAAGTTCTCGCCTAGGTGATGAAAAATGCCATAAAACGAGCCCGTATGGCAATCAATTGTGACGGCGTCCTTTTGGCCGATATCATCTTCTCGACTTGACCAATAAAATTCTAAAGGTTCAAATAAACATAATCAAAAAACAGAATCGAAGTTTTTCATTTAGAAAAAAAATGAGAGCCAAACAACATCGGATGACTTCTTTTGGCCCACCTTGTAGAAAGTACCATTAAAAATGGGGTACACAGACCCAAATTGAGGGTCCACAAACTCCAAATCCGAAGATCAGAGTTTGTACGTATGCAATAGACCCTAGCGAGGTATCAGTCCGAACGGAAAATTCTCCACAGCGCATACTCTGTCTGAACCTCAAATCACATTCGAGGTATCCGTTTTCGGGAAAAATAAGTCAAACAAGTCATTATGTGGCTTTTCGACTTCCAGCATTATTAGCTCATTATTCTACGAAAATAAAGATGTCAACAACATTTCAGTCAACAAAAACCGCGCTCTGATTTATATAGAAAATAGCTGAGTAAGGTCCAATGAAAATCTTGTCGACCCAACTATACAGCTTCATACGAACTCCCTTGAAGGCGAAGCTGCCAAACAAGTGCTCCTTATATTCCCCGCCCATCATTTCCAGCGTTCTTTCATGCAAATCACTCCACAGAATAGCAAGAGAGGGTTAGGATTAATAAAACCCATTTCAATATCTCCAATCTGAATAAATTGGCCGCAGACTTCGACCCCGTTTCGGTTCCATTCAACCGCATTTATGCACAAGGAAAGTTCTGTCTGCGCTGAGGCCCTCTTGAATAATTTTACTTCAATCTTAGACTCGAAATAATGAAAATCTGAGATGAATTCCTAAACGGCATGGAACATCAATTTTCAGGATCCGCGCTCACTAGCTATTCCCATACCTACTCGTTACAATTTAATTAACTCGAAGCAATCCCGAATACATCAATAGCAAATCATCGAGCAGAACGCGAATCCCTCATCGCAATATCCGAAAATAATCATCCCAATCCCAGCTGTAGTCGGATACTTTCCTCCATTAAATCCAGATGTTGAGAAAAATTATTTCGTTTCTGGTTTCGATTCGGGAAATTCTCGCAGCATGAATAATTAAGTTTCCGTTAATTACTTGCAAGAGTTCTCGGCAATTCTTGGTTCCTTATTGATTTTTGTGTGTTTACTGTTTAATGCTGCAGGAGTAGTTACACATGGGTAGCGCGTTTCTAAGTAAACCTATGGCATTCCCTCAAAATAGTGAATTTCCTTCGCTCCTTTGGCTGAATTTGAATTTAATTTCCATGTACCCGGTGTGTTCGTGTTTGCACACTCGTACCTCTTGTTTGCTTTTCGTGGCACAATTACAAAAGTTTTATTTTTATTCTAGGGTGTAAACAAACGAGGACTAGGACTTGACACTGTTGGTGGATTTTTTTTGTTTTTAACCCTCTTGCTTTTTAATGCTCGTTCGTACCTATAAACTCGGTCTAAGATAATCGCTGTTGACGGATACCCGCGCTCGTAATGCTTCTGTGTGATGCGAAGGCAGTAATCTTGTTGCTTTCACCGCTTCCAGGGCGCAGAGAATAAAAGGACACTCAACCCTATTTTTCAGTTTATTGCGAAATAAAACATAGGCGTAAACGTCAGGAGGAGAAATATTTTTTTTATTTTTTCCGTCTCTTAAGGATGTAGAAGTTTATCCTGCGGTGAAAAGTGAAGATATTTTCTACAAGGGCCCTATAGGTGTGGAGCTATGCAGATGAACTTCAGTGTATTTTTCGCAGGACTTTATTTTTTTTTATTATTTTTATTTTTTTTACTTGTTTAAATGAACAATTTGGACTAGCAAATTCGAAAAGCTTTTTGAATTGAAAGAAAGTTGTCCTTAGGATGGATTTCTTTTAAAGGGTTTTATACAGGTTGGCAGTGAAGTGAGACAATTCATGGGGTTGGTCGTTGGTGTCTTTTACCGGCATTGAAATTGGTTTTTAAGAAGGTTGGGTCAAAAGAGATAAATACAGCTCTGCCAGCCTGTGACCTCTTAAGCTTAAAGCCAACAAACTATGGAATGAGTGGCCTGGGAGTGGAGCTGCATAATTTGAAATGGATGCGAGGGCAGTTACTTCCAATGTAAAGTGTTCAAAATATTTTATTTCTCACTTTTAGGACACAAATTTGTCGGTTTCTCAAAAAAAAAAAATAGTTTTTGGCACACAATGACCTCCACTGATGGATCGTATTCGACGGTCAACCAAAGTTATTAATTTTTAAAACTGTTACAAGTTAATCTGAGGGCACCGTATCCCTCGTTAATAAATGTGTCTGGTTTTTGCAAGCAATTAAGTCCCTAGAGTTGGTCAACTTGATTTTCGATATGGTTTCTGAATGAGTTTGGGGTTGCGTTAATACTTTCACACACTTAACCAAGCATAATTGGTTGGGCATCCTCTTGCACACAGTAGGAAACTGACAGTTACTCACGCCTTTAAGTAAAAAATTCATCGGGGGGAAAATAAAAACTGCCGCTTTAATTATTTTAATAGACAATGAGCACCATACAGAGAATACAAAAATAAATAAAAAGAAAAGAAGAATCGTCCAGAAGGGCGGGTGAATAGTTTTTGAGACGCAAAGACAACTGCTTCTTCATGCAAATAATGCGAATGACAACTCACTGCTATGTTGATTGATTCGCATACGAAATTCGTCACAAGAAGTTGAGCAACAGGTTGAACAGATATTGTGAAGGACATTATTCCCAAATCATTGCTCAACACAATGCACAACCATGTTCAAGAAGCAACACGAGCAACGCTTGTTGAGCAATGCGTTGAGCAAGGATCTCCAAACAGAATAAACACGTTGGATACATAAAATTACGAGCATCCTTCATTAGAGCTGATTGCGTTGAATTGTTGGTGCATTGCGCATTAAGTGAACGACAAGATTAAGAGCACGGAAGTTAATATAATTTGTAACCGATATGCTTACAAACTTACTGGCAATGTATGGAACGTGGTGATATATTTTGAAGCGAGAAACATACCTATCGAAAAGTTATAGGTAGGAAGGTAGTTCTGCATAAGATCTTAGTTAGATTGCCTTTGTTGGGTTGGCTCTACTTGCAACTTTGCTTCATTCAGTCGCGAACAGAAAAATCAACATCCATTAAGTCAGTTTTTGTCATAAGGCCACCCCTCACGAAAAAAAATAAATTTGATGAAAATTCCTGCAGAATGACAAACCGACACTTCCAACTTGGGTAGATTTTTATAGTCCATTGCCTAAAAGGTTAAGAGGTAATCTCCTAAAAATAATTGGCTCCCATTTTGCATTGACGCATTCGCACCGGACGTAATTTGAAAACATATTGCGTTACCGAACGATGAACAGCGATTTGATAATTTCATATTTGTTAGGTTTCATTCAAAGCCTTATTTACACAATCTCGAATCTGGCAAGAAGTCCCGATGCAAAAGCTTTCTGATATTGCAATCTTAAGCAGACAAAGCCGTCTACAAAGGCAAGTCTTAATATAATTGGAACCCACTTAAAACACACTTTGAAGAAACTCCTTATTCACTTAGTCATGGAACGCAAAATACCGCACAAGCATAGTGATCAGGTTCCAACCCCCTCCCCCGTATGTACGTAGAAATAAAACACTTTGTGATGGTCGCCCTCACTCCGTCATCATATCACTGATAAGAAAACTCTCTGCTGTGGGTTCCCACTTAATATACTCACGTAATCTATCCTCTTGCTATCTCTTGTAGAATATTCACAAAACTTTTCCTTGCTAGATTCTTACGGAAAATAGTTTCCACAGAAAGAGGCAACGAGTTTGTGTTCATAAGTAAGATATACAGCTCGGAACAATTTCCTAATTAATAATAGTGCCGGCAGTACTTTAAGCACTTAAAGGAGCCATTATCAAGGCTTTGGTCCATTTTTCCTTATCATCTCCGTCCATTATTCAGCCAAAGGACTTATTCTAGTCGATGCCTACTTCGTTTTGAACAGCGCACTGGCAATAAAAAACTAATCGAAGTTAAACGCAGCCGACTTCAACTTTTCGGTCGACTGTCCTTTCAAATTGGAGGACATTATTATTTCCATCTCCATCGTTGTAATAGTTATCATCGACAGCAGCTGGAATGTTATAAACTCATCCGTTAATTCAAACATTGAGGCATGGCATCCATTGTGTCAATAAGGGGGTAAGGTGGCGCCAACACCCCCGACACATGCTGCGAAGTTCCTGCTTGCCTTTGCTTGGAATAAATAGAATTGTTCTTACAAAAAATGTCAAATTGGATTAAAGCACAGCTGGTTGTAAGTCTTGTTAAATTGTGATAATGTGCGAGCTAAAGATATCTGTCTGCGATGGTGTTCGTTTTCCTTGCTGGGTGTTGTTTATGTTGCAAGCTGATTTGTTGTTTATGCTGGGATAGGCTGTTTAAACTTTTGAGTTTGACTGATTTATTGCGAGTTTTATTTTGACAGTTTTAGCGCTTGCTCTCTTCCACGAGTATCAGACAGAAAACAAAACGAGGTGGCAAGCGACTTGCGGCAGGAGGATTAAGGCGATAAAGCAATCATGTGAGATTTGTCACTTTTAAGGATCTTTGCTAGAAAGTTGAATTTTCTGTTTACGGGTTTTCAAGTGATATACGTGCAAATTGTAAAGGTGGGTTTTTTTTTCATTTCGGAAAAGAAATGGTGTTTATTTTTATTTTCTGTAAAAAAATTAAATAAATTGGGTTGGAAATTTTTTTCCTCTAATACAAGTCCATACATTTGAGGGGATTTGTAAAGTCTATTTGTGTGTGGATTTGACCACGAATCAGGTTAGATCTGATGTCCCAATCCATCTCAAATTTCAAAATATAGGGTTGTGTTGGAACCTTTCTCAATGTGTAACTTTAAGTGATCTGTGTAAATGAAATCCCGGGCACAGCTGGTTAAGAATAAAGTTACATTCATTAATGTTTACACTGTCAGCGTTCTGGTGCCCTATCTAATTAGTTGGAAGAGAAAAGCTCGCTTTAGGGAACGGAAAACTGTCCAAATTCCATTTGCACAAACTTGAAATTTAAATGCACTTTTCTAATATGAAAGATCGGCAGAGAAAATAGTTTAATACTGCAATTTCACGAGGTTAGAGTTCCCATCCAAACTTGAATTTTTTAAGGTTTTTTTTTTAGGTCTTGTATTGGCGCAATGAAAGACTGTTCCCTTTCGGTGGCCAATATCGGACTTTTGACCTATGTCTCTAAAAACAGTGAAAATCCGCATTTAGTAAAAAAAATAAGTAAATCCAAAACATCAGCCACTAAACCTGATAATTAATTTAAATTAATTAGTATATGCGCTTATGCGTGTTGTTAGAAGGACAAATGTGCCTCCATTAAAAAAGTTTAACCCATGTAAACTACTCGTAAAATTGTCAGGGGATTTATTTTAACAAATTTTCTCCTGGTTTCAAAGTCGTTTCTCACGCATCCTGTTAATTCACATAAAATAAAAAAAAGTGGAGAAAGCGATGTAGGATACACAATTTTTTAAATAAATTTGCTTCCAAATCTGGAAATTCTGGAATAAACGCGTCCGTCTGACATTTCAAAAAAATAAAGTTTTTCTTGGGAATAATTTATATTTATGACCCACAATTCCGAAAGGGCTCAACAGGTAGGTACAGCAAACGAATATAATTTATTTTTGCTAATGATGGACGGCTTCTGCACTTTTCATGTATAGGAGTCAGTAGACAATGTTAAAAAATAATAGCCCACATCTAAATTTGTTCTTTAAATGGAAAATGTGGTTCACGTAAGCTGACAAAAATAGGCGCATTGACATAAGTCACCGGGACATGACTCCCAACTTTTACTTTTAGGACTTATATCCCACTTACATAAGACATAAGCCCAAAATTCTATTTGGGAATGATGTTCCGCCTAACATTTTTTTTAAAAGCTTAGAGAGTTTTCCCAGAAGATCACGCAACAGGAATCTATATATAGTCAAACAGTTGTTTTTTTACTCTGTTGTCTTGGTTTAGTTTTACGCATTACTTGCAATTTCAACTAAAATACGGTTACAGTCAAATCCGCTTAACTGAAACCCGTTTAATTGAAAAACCCGCTTATTTAAACTTTACAATTAATCCCCTTGTATCAAATAACCCGCTTAAAAAGAAAAGCTCGGATATCTGAAACACAATTCCTTTAAAGCATTATAACTTTTCATAGAAAAAACCCCACTAGCAGGTGTCGAATGCATCCATTTTATTGCATTATTCACCTTCCACTTTACCTCTAACAATGACAGATTTAAATTCTGGCGACATATGCATAATATTATTGGGTTGTTTTACTTTTAAGTTCAGCTCCTCAGAAATTGTTAGTCTTCAAATATTATTAATAAATACTGAAATGTGATTATGTTTCATATTTTTTTGTTATTGTTTTGTTTATAAATGGATTAATTTTGTTTCGTTTCTCATTTAATAATTATAAATTTGTTCATTATTATTATCAATTCCTTTTGATGAACAATTTGTCCAAAGTCCGCTTTACTGAAACTATTTTTCAGTTATCCGAGATCCGCTTAACTGAAATTTTTTTTAAAAATTATCCGGTGTTCGCTTAACTGCAAACCCCGGTTAATTGAAACTGAAGTTAATGTTTTCTGTCGTTTCACTTAAGCGGGTTTGACTGTACGAACAATTTGCGGAAAACAAAGCAAGCATGTCAGTACCTAATTGATTTCCAGTTAGTTAGTCCAGTTTTTGATCTTATAAAGCTGGTGGAAAGTTAGACTACAATTGTTAAAAAAAATGTTATCGCACGATTTTTTTGGGTTTTATTTGCTCAAACCCTTAAAAACAAGAATCCAAAATCTGAGCCCTGGAATATACTCAAAATTTTTAATATTTTCAGTGCTTTCTCAAATTCTCAAAAACTAGAATTTTTTAAGTTTATTTTCTCAAACAAAAGAATTTGATAATTTCTTTTCTGAAATTCTGAAAAGAAAAGATAAAATTTAAGGTTCTGGGATTTTGAGAAAATAAAACTAAAATGTTTGGTTAGATGCTATTGAAATGTTTTGTTTGATCAGTCCTTGTTATATGAAATAATAAATTATTATAGTTATAGTTGTATTATCAAAGTGTTTGTTTAATTTTCTAAATTATTAAGAAAAATTGTATGTATATTGGACAAAGGGATTGGATGGCTTAGGAGATCCACAACATTTTGCTAAATATTATCTCTCCGAAAATTTGCAATCTTCGAAAAAAGTTTTTTTCGAATTTATGACCCAATAGTGTGGGAAAAAATTCCCAAATTCGATTCGGGTTCTATATATGTCTCACTTAAATGGGACATAAGACCCAAAAGTAAAAAATTGAGACTTAAGTCCCTGCACCGAAAAAATAATGCAAAATACACGGTTAGTGAAATAAGTTGGCGATAAGGTGTGAAGGTATAATTTTCTACCTTTGTGAAAAACAATTCAAATATATATGTAGCTCATGCATTTAAATGTACAAAGAGTCTTCACATTTTCTTTCACCCTTTTTTCTTGGAAATTTTAAGTAACGTAGGTAGGTACATCGTACAAATAATAAAATATCTTACTGCTTTTATTTGTGTTTTTATTTTTACTTTGCTTTCTCTATGAGAAAGTTTTTCAAAGCGCGAAACCGATGGATTTTGCCGCTGCTAAGCTTCCTTTCGAACTGCCTCCACTCATCCTCCACTTCAGCATCACCGCATAAGTAGCAGTTCATTGCTGTGCAGCTTCTGCTCTCAAAGAGCGGTTTTGTGTTTCTTGTTTTTATTGCACTCAATGATGTTGCTGTTGCCGCTGTTGCTACGCTGGGTGATAAATATTTAAGATGTTGTGGACAGGAGTTGCCATGCGTCTCGAAACAGTGTTGTATGGGTTTTCCCATAACTTACACATTGTAAATAGTAACCAATTGTCATTTTTTGGTTCAAGATATAGTATTTCGTTAACTTTAACCCTAAGCTGTAGGTACTATATCTGAGACTAAGAGTGGGCTTCTGAGATGCTGGACATTTTGTATTTTCTCATGAAAAAAACCATCACGGTCTTGATCTTGATCTAACTAACACTCCTTCAAACTATATATTTTGGTTACCACTTTTTGTATTTGGCCTTTGATGCCCACTTTTGATCCACCCTGTGCCTAAGTGGTTCCAGATGTACCCCATCAATAGATTATGTAAGTTGGACGGTCAAGTTATATATTCTTTCAGTGAGAGCGCCGTCGATTCAGTGTACGTTTTGGCAAGAAGGAAAAAAAACTTGATTCTACACTCCTTAATAATTTGACTATGCAATATTTAACGCAACAAAGTGGGGAAGGAGTTATAGTTTGTAACTGAGATAAGTCAGCACGTGACACGTAGACCAATGATTCATGAGGTAAGAATGAAAATGTGTCCTCAATCAAAAAAGCCAGCCGTCTATGCTGTCCACGGTAATTGATATTTTTAATCTGTCTGGGGTCTCAGTTTATATTGTTTATAATTATTATGTATCATTAATAAATGGCAATATTTCCACTTGGTTTGTGGGTAGCTATACCCTTTTAAAATACTTTCAGCGACAGAGATTTTTGTTTTTAAATTGTTCCAAGAAAAAAAAACTACCAGACCAAACCCTACTCAGGCGTCTAAAATTCAACACTTTTTTGCTTTCAATTTCGTATGCAGAAGATACGGCTTAGAAAATACACATTATCCATTATTCAAGCAACCCTTGAAGTCATTTTCCATATCCATACTCACAAACAAACAGATGTCAACCACAAATTTTCCAAACAACCAATCAAAACGGTCATCAAATGAATGCATATCCACAGCCTCCAGCCGGAAAATATCAAATCTATTCGGTTAACCCTCAGCTAATGCACAATATCCCTACGGCCATTTGGCATTAGCAGAACGTGTGTCTGCAGGTATTTTTCTTTTTCGGTCTCCCGATCCCGATCCCATTCAAATGGACCAAAGCCATGTTTGGTATAGGTTAACAAAGACAAGACAAGCAAAACCAAATATTTTGCACAGCTGATGACCGACAAGTTTATTCAATCAACGGAACCGAGGGTTCGTGGTGAATGGTGTACTTGGATATACGTTGTGACATGGAACTGTAAATCAATCCTTTCAAAGGGGTAAATATTTTTAGTGGAAAAAGATATTGTCCCTCAATCTGCTCTCAAAAAAAGGATGCAGGTCCGCCGTCCGCAAAACCGCAGTAGATCTTGTTTAATGCGGCTGGTAGGTACATTGTTGCCGGAAAATAACTTCACGGGCAATAACTGAATGTCCGAATGAAAATATTTGTTTCACCAAATTACTTATTACTCTAAAACCAGTCGATGTATCGGTACCATTGGTATTTGTCGTTTAACTAGAGGTTATGCCGGATGTTGTGTGCTAATTTCAGCCTTCTACGTCAATTAGTTTCTGAGATAGACCTAGGAACAAAATTGGTTCAGTGGGTTCGGACGGAAAAAAGCGAAACTAATAAGGTTCCGTTGTTTCCCTTTGGATACGGAACCTTAAAAAGACAAACAATTTATTATTTCTAGGGGTTCAATTAGCATAAGTCTTCTTGAGCGGTGAAAGCGGCTTTATCGACTTTGAAGAAAATGAATACACCATACAACATTCGCCTTCTTGTTAAAGCAAAGTTTCCAGTTTTTCGCTGAAAAGTCGGAAGAAGGCACATGTTGGCGACATTGACTTCACTGAACAGAATGCACAACTGTATCGCAGAAAACTTTTTTCAATTGTGGCAAGTTATTCATAGGTTCAAAGCTATCATATTCCATTGGCTATATTAGGTATACAAATACAAAGAATAAATAATAAATCTTTTTGCTGAGACACACTTTTTTACCAAGCATTTTTTTATTTTTTTAAAATCCGCGTTTAAAAAATAAATCAACTACATAAACAAATAATTTTAGGTCAGAGGACCGAAGAGACTTCAAGCATACATGCGACATGTTAAAAAAAGTGCTTGCTAAGCGAATGAATTGAAAACCCATAATCACAGCCTTTCTTTCAGCACATACTGCAGTTCATTGCCGTGTCCACATCATGAAGACCGTATCATCTGTCACTGAACGACCTAACCCAGAACAAATAGAAAGCACTCCTCGTTGAATCCGAATATGTAAATCATATGAGTTTGATCGGGAAACTTTTCAATGAATACGAGTATCTGCCAATCAATTTTGAATGCATGCTGGGGCATTTGTTGTTGGTACTTTTGGTCCTCTAAATCAGCATTCAGTCTTATTGTGTATCCAGTAATTGAATTTGCTTTCGCATTTCTATTCGTACAATACCTTGAGCGTATCCATTCAATTTCCACCCTAGTTTGCATTCATATTTCCTTAAAGCAATTTATTCGTTTGCATGATAAGACACGGTGGCCTCATGCTGTTAACTCCTTCGGAGTATACAAATTAAGGAAATTTAATGCGTCCCACGCGAGACCCAAATAAGCACACAATTAATGCGGAATTCATTTGGAGGTTTCATTAAAAATTCCATCTTCATCCCTCTAGCCAGGAATAATGTCGTGAAACCGACGAATTTAAAGGTCCTTAAAATAAAACAAAAAAACCTATTCTGCCCTACAGCTCAAACGGTGTAACAGTCGTTGCCATAGTTTTTGTTGGCTGAACCGCGGAAGCGAAATTCCAAATTAGCCCGCATTTATGGTTTCAATCCGCAGCAAGCTGTGCGAAGGAGCGCCGCCCGAATGGCAAGGTAATTTCGACGGTAAACTTGTTCAGTTGATTTTATTGTTCGAAAAGTCAACGGAAATCGAGTGCGATTATTCATTAATATTCAATAGAAGGTGGACCGTCGATGTGGAACTGTGAAGACAGTTACAGTCATTGAGATTTATTGAAAAGGTGGCAGTGGAAGGGTGATGAGACGTTTTGGTACACGTTTTTGGAAATGATTGTAGCAGCTCAGCGGCAGACTCTTCGCTTCGCAAAAGAAAGCTACAAGCAAATGCAAATAACACGACACACGATTACCCACCAGTAGCACGCTTTCTGCGGGGGTCCTCTTGGCAAGATAAAATGGTTGAAATGGTCAGATGGTTCGGGGACTGAACTTGGTGAGTTTCTGTCGCTAGCGCAAGACCGAGGGTTAAGAGAGCATGCCTTCTACACCCAAGATCTTAATCATGAATATAACCAGTGTCTATGTTCTGTAATTATCGCATCGATATATCTATCACTAAAACGATATGAATTGAAACAAAATGCCATAATATCACATGACGCGTTCTGTAACTGTGTGAATCGAAAACTATATATAACATAGAACATTTCGATATGAAACCACTGGAAATTTGTGATATATTCAGGTTCCGTAACTATCAAGAACGATAAAATGTTCACTTCAGCTGTCGAATTTTATCAATTCAATTCAATTCAATTCAATTATTTTATTACTTTTCAAACAAGTGGTATTACATACATTCAGTTACATGAATTCAACATTTTCTAAGTATTTACATTCCATGGATAATAACATTCTAATGTTGTTCACAATTCAATAAATTTGTTGAAAAATAATTTAAATACATTCTTTAGTTAAAAAATAACTAGTGACGAATGTATGACAATCTAATACAAAATTCAAAAAAATAAAGGTTGTAGGGTTATAAATAGAGAAGCCAATAGGAAAGCACAAGAGCAAAAAAAAAAAAATAATAAATAATAAAAAAAAAGAAAAAAACAAAGAGAGTCGTAATTCATATACAGTAGACGAGTAGACGATTGGTTTAAGAGATTACCGCTCCTAAAAAAGAATACTTTAAGAACTTTGTAAAAGTAAAGATGTTTCAAAGGGAGAATGCCAGAATTAATAAAGAGTGGAAAACTATGCTCTCGACTTCTTTTTCTCCACATAGTTCGTAGAATATGCTTTTGTGCCACAATCAGAGGTTGCAAATTATAGTTGAAGGTGCCACCACAACAAACTAAACCGTATTGCATCTTAGATTGAACTAGACCATAGTAGACTGTTTCAAGCAGATTTCTGGAGCAGAATCGTCTCAGATGATACAACATATAAGAAGCCGTTGATAGGTATGTTTTAAGCAACGCAGTGTGCATATTCCAGTTCAATTTGTTGTCAATGAGAAGGCCAAGGTATTTAAAATGCTGGACCTTACCAATATTGAAACACTTTGTCGAGCAAGGCACGTCAACGTTAAATGTGCACACATTATTGGAAGAACGGCAGATTACAGAGCTTAATCCGCTATTTTCGCAGTCGCGACTGTGGAAGACAAAATCTGGGGAATAAAGATCAAACGACGGAAGATTGAAAAACATTAACTTGGTTTTATCACTAATCACAAGCTTGTGAATCGAGAACCAGTGTCGTAGGATTTCAAGATCATAGTTTATATCAGCGATCAGGTCTAAAATGGACGAATTGGAATACACAATTGCTATATCATCTGCAAAACCAGTTTGTCTGCCCCTCAGTGGTAGATCGAAAATAGAATTTATAAATATGAGAAGTAGCACTGGCCCAAGAACGGAGCCTTGGGGTACGCCAGTGCGAATAACACGGCATTCACTGAAAGTTCCACCAATTTGTACCATTTGCTTTCGATCTTTAAGAAATAGAACCCCTGAAACCAGCTTTTCCCAACTTAGACAAGAGAATATAATGATCCACAGTTTCAAATGCTTTTGTAATATCAATAAAGAGGGAAGCAGTCAGTTTCTTGAGGTTCAGACTATCATATACCTTGGTACAAAAGTTTAAGAGTGCATCTTCCGTTGATTTGGATTCTCTAAAACCATATTGGTTGGAGCTCAAAAACGAGTTTCTCTCAAGGAATTTAATAACCCTTCTTTTAGTAACCTTTTCAAAGATTTTTGAAAATAACGAAAGGAGAGAGATGGGTCTGTAATTATTTAAATCTTTCCGATCACCTTTTTTAAAAATGGGTATAACCTCAGCCAATTTTAGACTTGATGGAAAAATACCTCTAGAAATACTTTTATTAAAGATGAGCTAAGGCATCGACAATAGTAAATGATATATTCTTAATAAAAGCATTAGAGTAGCTATTCAGAGGAGAGGAGTTCGATTTGTTCAGGTGCATAATTACCTTATAAAGTTCAAAGGAACTAATCGGCTCAAAGAAGAAACTATTAGCTAGTAATCCGAAACTGCTAAGGCAAATATCACAAAACTCAAAGCTTGCGGTTATAAAGTATTAAAACAAAAAATTCATTTCATAGCGCTGTTATAATAGTGCGTTTATTTGTGATGCTTCCCACACGTATGCAGCTCCACCAAACCTTGCAAATCCTCCTAAAATCTTTAGATTGTAATCACATATCTGAAATGTGGGTACGACCATAATTTTCATTGTTAAATTATCAGAAATGTCAGATTACAATTACCAATTGTACATTCTTTGAATGGTAACCCTTAGGGTTTAAAGTATCAATTTTCTAAGTCTCTTAATCCGAACGTGGGTACAATCTCCTGCTCCAATAGTCCATGGGAATCCAGTCATTTCATTAAATCTAACTGAATTTCGTGAACAATTGATTGATAAAATATGTAAGCCGTGTACTAATTTTTGGTATATCTCATTATCTCATTGTATTCCTTGCAAAACATCAGCCACTTCCGAAACCACTCGAGAAACCATAGCTCTACTAATAGCCGCAGAAACATAATGGCCCGCATCTTTCTGAAAGGACCCAGTTGCAAAAAAATATATAACGCAGCACAGACCCGAATCGGAATTGGAATAATGTATTCCTTTGCCCTTTGCACAAATGTGGACTTAGCTCGTCAATAAGTATTCGAGCTGAACCGCGGGAAAACGATATACAACTCCTGAAATCTTCCTTTCGGCATTTCAAAAGGGTTTGTGCTATCTCTTAGTACATGCCTTTGAATCCGTAACATGTTACGCCTATCGTATTCTTCACCCAAAATTAGTGAAAAGCTAAACAATTTTAAAAACAACGATACTGAAATAACGATCCCTGTGAAATAATTTTCAATTTTTATTGATTTGTTTTGCAGAATTTTGACAGCTTTGGGAACTCTTTCCAAAATTCCCATGAAATGAAAACTTACTACAGAATAATTTTCGCATAGAATTAGAGAATTCCAATATTTTCCATATGCGATAAACAGCGGAATGTTTGGTTCCTAAGTTTTCGAGCCGAAAAGTTATCGCATGAGTTACAGAACATTGGCACAGGATGCAGAAAGTGAATGTTGTTAGCCAAAATCTAAGAAAATAAATCGTGTCGCGTATTTCAATGGTGTTATATCAGTTCTTTGTGGATTAAGAGTAAAGAAAGCCGACCTGTGGTGGCCGAACATTACCGGGCATATAGTTTGTAGTGTCCACTTTTGCCACAATTCGACTGCAAAACATGTAGAAAAATTCTCGAACCAGGTAAGCAATAAATCAGGACACTTGTCCCTCTTTTACCTAACCTAACCAAAGACATAGTAAAAATTATTGCATGTTCGCATCATTTGAAACTCAAATGTCATCACCATCGTTAAATGAACGCAAACAGACCTCGATGAGTCGGCATACTCTGTCTATACCTTTGATAAAATCCAATTCCAATTCCAGCCTTCAAATACCCAAATTATTTGTAATTGGTTTCTGTGGCGCTTCTTCGGTTACAGACGACGACTCATTAATATTTCAAAGAACAAGCACGTTTAATTAACCTCAAAATTTCCAAAGCAAATGAAAGCCGAAAATAAATAATGTCCCCTTGTCATATGCCACACAACGTAACATGCTCCTTGCGTGAACACTATAATCCTTTAATTAAGTGTGGGACCCGTTCCGCATGGTTCCACCAAGACACGCTCTGGGTCCTCGCGCCCCATTTCATGCGATAAAATTGTCATTAAATGGAGTTCTTCGAAATGAGTTATCACCCCCAAATGACTTCACAGGAGCAAGCTAATTACACATTATCTAGAAAACGCGTGCATCGCAAGACGGAAATAACTACTCCTCGGGATATTTTATTCCATCAAAGAGACGTATTCGTAAATATCCCTATTGGTAGCAATCAAAACTATCGAAAACCAATCTCACATTTTAATGGAATTTCATATTCGCACTGGGAGTTGTAGGCAACTCACCACTTCAGGTTTATCCCCATGTTTGGAGAAGGTGACCTTTTAGTGAAGCTCCATGCCTTTGGTTCACATCCGCCGAGGAACTTCTGTTTCAATTAATTTTTATTACCGTCCCGGGAGACAGTGTGAAAAATGTTTACAAAACGCAAAATTTTGATCTCGGATACAGACTGCCGGTGCTGCCACTGCCATTTATGTATTCCCACTTCTATGGCACATGGAAATGTTTTAAATTGAAACTGGTCTAGCGATACAATAGCACATTCAATTAATTGTTTCATCGATCTAAGTAATTGATGTTCAGGGACATTGTTGTCCTTGGTACCGGACCTGGACTGCGAGTTCATATTTTTTCTTTTTTTTTCAGCTGGAAATTGCTTTCTGCTCTGCAAGTATAAACAGTACATGCACAACAATGTGAAACTTTGTTTTGCACAATATAATGTGTTTCACCTGACGTTCTTGAACAGATACGCTGGCTGGGTCCTTGATTTATTTTTGTAATTTCTATTCATAGGCCCTAAATTGGTGGTAATTTGTTTCTTGTGGGTGACGTCGGATATAATTTTACCTGACGTGGTGGTCAAAGAAATTGGTATGAGTGTGTGTTGTGTGAACTTTTTTGCCCACAATTGGTTGGGAATGAGATTTTTGTGAGAGTGTTGCAGGTGTTTTATAAGCATGCATAATGCAGTTTACGCAAAACTATTTTTGAATTATTGTTGAGAGAACTACAGCAACTGCTGGTGAACAAACCATTAGGTTTGAATAATAGATAGCTCTGTGAGAAATTGCAGCAGCTACTGCTTTATGTCCGCGAATTTTCGTACGAGACAGCAATGCAAATATATAGACCTAGTCACAGGTAAAAACAGGTACCTACATTAACATAAATGAGATTTTTAACTTTCTCGTATACGTGTAGTAAGAGAAAGATTGATATTGTGTTCGTACAAAATTTCGAACTCGGGCTCTAAGGATTTCAACCCAAATTGATATTTAAACTAAAGTAGGTGGGGCTCAGTTTTCCGCAAAAAAATTGCACAACGAAACTGGTGCAATTTGGACATATCTCGAAAACGGTCCATATGGTTGTAACAAAAATTCTATTACCTTAGGAATACATTCATTTCGAACTTAATAGCGAACTCTGTTTTGCTCTATGTGGATTTAAAAAAAAACGCATTTTTATAAAAATTTGTTTCTCTTTAGTTTACCTGAAAACGGCACTAACAACTTTGACCAAAACGCATACTTAGAGTAAAATTTATGTTTTGAAAATTAGAAAAATTGCGCCCTTTAATTTGCAATTCGAAATACCGAAAAGGCTAATTTTAGAAACTGCTCATATCATATCTCGAAAACACCGTTTTAGATTTGGATACAATTTTAAAAACCAAGTAATGCTTACATCCCGAACAACATCTAATACACGGTTTTTAGCTAAATAGTTAAGCAATAGTATTTTTGCAATAATTGTTACCTACACTCAGAAAAAAAAAGTATGTTAATCGAAGAATTTTGAGATTTTTAAAAAATTGTACCTAAGTTAAAAGTTCTTAGTTCAAATGTTATTTTTGTTAACAAGAACTCGTTTTTAAGGTTTCAAGAATCAGGTATTCAGCGTAAGAATAATATACTCTGCATAAGTATTTTATTAAATAATTGCCAACAGTTTCACTCTTAAATCAAAGATTTTGATATTTGGGTTAATTTTAACCAACGAACATTTTTGGAATTACAATATTTTTTTTCTGAGTGTACTGTTTTCTCTGCAGGAATTAAAAAAAACCTATGTAACGATTTTGATCAAAATGCATATTCAAGATAACTAGAGTTCGTCCAGTGGTAGAAATTCTACTATTATATTGACATGGTTTATACACAACATATTGGTAAACAAATTACAGACAGCATTGCGTCTCTGCACTATCTTTCCAACAACCAACAAAATCCAATATGTTTTGGTTAAGGCAGTGAAAGTAGTTCTTAACTATTTCCTTTCGCCTATTTTTATATAAGATATAAGTATTCAACATAAGATACCGTACTTAGCCTTTCTCAAAAAATTCGATTAAATTAGTTTTTTTTTATTATTTGCCAAAAATTAATACCAAAATCCCGATCTGTGTCAGATTTTTACCAACCTAATAAAATAAGAAAACAACGAACCAAACTTTTGATCAACGAGAAAGTTTCGTTGGACCCAGTCGTGCACTTTATTTTTTAAAACGTTTAGACCAACTACAAAAACGTTGCCAAACGATGTATTTATCTGCAATGAGCTACGAATCCATATTTTTTAAGATCCTTTCTTCCATCAAGCCGCCCCAAATTCAAATAATCAGTATTTACACACTTATACAATCGGATGCACGAGAAATAAAATCCGCCATCGCAACAAGAGATTGCTTTTATCTCCGAGTTCCGACATTGACGAAAGTAATTTATCAACTTTTTATCCGTTTGCTGAACTTTGACCGTTGTCTTCTTCGCCGTTGACATTGGACGACATCGTTTTGACTCCACGAACAGATATAAGCACAATGATAAATAATCTCGTTGCACAGTATGCCACAATAATCAATTTTTTAAGTGCGCTATAAAACCCCAACCGTCCGACGACGCAGAGCTTTTTAACAACAGCCATTGCGACATCCTCCACATGCTGTTTCCATTCCAGTAATATCTCATGGAAGCAATTGATTTTATTGAACAAAGATGTTGGAAAAAAGGCAACAAAGCCATACGAGTATCTATGTCGAGGATATTTGTCTTAGACATGAATAGGTAGTTAGTTACTTTCCAACCAATATTTTTTGGAGGAAAAGATGATCCTTTAGAGATGATTTGCTTAAATGATTCCATTGTCCAATAATTTTGGTTTGAATTGCTTCAGTTAATACGAAATGCGCCACCTATTTCATCGTAAAAATCTTGTAAGCTATTGTTTTAGCAGTTGAATTCTGAAAGACAGTTCTCTGCATATTATAATCCTTAGGGAAGGACAGGAAATGAATCAATTGAACAAGTGCCTACTGCCTACCACTTGCGCCACTACCACTATTAAAAACAATTGAGAGGTTGATAACCGTATTGCATTTCGTTGAAAGTTTCGTCAATCTTTCCAATCGTCTTCCACTTTGCTTTCTTCTTTTACACAAGCCGTACAATTTCGTACGAAGATTTATTGTTGTGTAAAATCTTTTGAGTTTAGGGTAATGTTTTTTGGTAATCTGTTAAAATAATGAACTAATCTTTTTTCTTTCCAGAACTTAATGAACCCTTTTTTTCATTCATGAAAATTTTACAAATTGAAGGTTTATTTTCGGCCGGTTTCTCGAAGCTCGTCTGCAAAATTTTTTGGAGAACAATTATTGCAATCAACAAACGCCGAAAATAGATGTAGGCACCAACATTTTGTAACAAAAAAACACACGAAGCCAATAAAAACTCTGTAGTGTGGAACAAGTTTTAGGCAAAGAGACTGCAACTAAAACATTTAAATGTACGTATAATATGACAAATATTCCAAATTTGGTTTTGTTTCAGAAATGAAAAATTGCTAAATAAGAAAATTAAAAAAAAAAAAAAAACTGACCCGTGATATTTTTCGTAATATAAAAGCAGGGAGTGCTATCCTGTGAATTCCCTGCTTTATTTCTAAAAAAGAAACGTTCATTTGAGTTAATTTATTGGTTTGGCAAAATTTGTGTTCTTTTTCATAAAAAGCACGTCCACAGTCCATGAAATTTGCAAAGTTCAGAGTCAAAGTGTACGTGAACTTGAAACACCGAATCTAAAATTTTTTTATTTGCTTCAGAGTTCACAATTTTTTTGAGCTTTCATGTATTTAGCTTTTAATTCGTATTTTGCTGATATTTTTTGAGACACAAAATTTAAATTTGATTTTTGGTGTGACAGCATAGTTTTCGAGACTGAATTTTTTAAAGATTTTTTTTTTAAAGTCGCACAATCAGATGCGTTTCTTTACAAAATGTTTGCATTATCCGAATACGTAGATCTGCAGTTCCCTAAGCAATCGTTTCTTTTTTTTATAGCGAAACAAACAACTTTAAAGAACTGTGAATTTGGTAAAAATATTGATAAATTTTTTAAGAGTTCTAATGAGTTTTTATTGAAGTTCTAAAAAGTAAATGCTCGATTTAGCTACTCTACATAAAATACTTATATAAAAAAATAATAATAATCAAAACCTAGTCGCAACAAAGTTTCTTTTCAGTCTTCCTAAGTTCTTATAAAAGTTGTTGAAAGTTCTTGGGGAGCTCAATATGAAAGTTTTACAAATAAATCTTCAAAATAATTCTTATAACTAGATTTCCGAAAAGTGGTTACACATTTTTTCTTCAGACACTGCATCATAGCAAATTCATAATTATTATTACTAAACAAATTCGGTATAGGCAAAAATCTGAGGTCGGGACTCTTCGTAGTGTTGTTCAAATATAATCAGAACTCCCTCCGAACTTAATCCCTTTAACTAAATTGAATAGATTTTTTTTATATGGATTTATAAACATGTACCTTGAATTTTTTTGAAATAGGAATAAAGTGATTCTTTTGATAGAGAAATTGAATCCGTATTGAATTCCGTGAGTACCAACTGTACAAAAATGTAGTCAGAACTCATGGGACCTAAAAACAAAATTGGTCTGTAATTCTTTATTTGATTTCGGTTTACATGCTTGTTTAGTGCTATAGTTCATCTAGTGCTTAAAGGAACTCCACTCAGAACTAATGCGATTCCTATCATTTTCAGAGTTCTACAAATTTAACACAAAAATTATTATACGTGGTCTATGTACGTAAGTTGTATCTACGAACTACCAATAACTTCAGAGCTATGTAATATTTTCGCAAAAGGAGAACCTACATTAAAAATACCTACTTCTGTCAACTATCAGCAGGGCCGCACCAACCATATGTGCAAGATGTGCAAATGCACAGGGCGCAAGGTTCTCGTGACGCATTGCTAGGAAAGAACATTTTTTTTATCTTGCGCGAACAAATACGGCCATTTGCATTTTAAATAAAAATCTTGTTCAAATAAGCCCAAAATAACAGCATCCATCACACCTGTGCTGAATTATTTCTTGCACATTAACTCACATCACTTGCAATGTTGCAACTTCAAGAAGAATCTAACTCAAAATCTCACAAAATAAAAAATTCCACTAGTTATGCAAGTTCACTTCTTACCTACATAATCTCAAAATATTCCACCCTGTTCATGTATTATATTCCTTGCACATGCACCTACATTTTACAAAAGAAATAGTTCAAAAATCTCAAAACAAAAAATACCTCAATAAAAAAAAAACCCATTGAAAGTGTACCTCCTGGGTGATGTGGAAAAGACTTATTCATGTGTGCAAATATGAAAAAGGGCGCTCTCTGTAAGTCTTGCACAGGGTGTTTGGCTGGAGCCGGCACTGACTGACTATCAGAATATTGCACATGGAACTCATGAACTTCTGTGAAGTTATTCGCGAAGGTTTAATTCAATCAGTTCAAGTATCGTTTTGTGTCCGGCCTAATATAAATATTAAGATAGGTAATGTGGAAAGAAACATTCTTAGTATTCTTAACTATACGTGCTAAAGGGTGATTTTTTAGCTGGTTTGGTTTTGGCAACACTGGTTTTGACAGCTGACGTGTGTTTAGTACCTTGTGTCACTGTCAAACAGCTTCAGTTTGGTTTGCAATTTAACCATGGATCGTCTTACAAATGAACAACGCTTGCAAATTATTGAATTTTACTATCAAAATTCGTGCTCGGTTCGAAATGTTCATCGCGCGCTGCTTCCATTTTATGATCGGCATTCTCGACCTTCTGAGCAGTCTATTCGGAAGATTGTGACCAAATTTCGCACCAAATTTACTTTGTTGGACATTAAACCACCAACACGTTTACGTACTGTGCGTAGTAAAGAAAATATTGCGGCCGTATCAGCTAGTGTGACAGAAGACCGCGAATTGTCGATTCGGCGCCGTTCCCAGCAGTTAGGCCTTTGTTACAGCACTACGTGGAAAATTTTTCGGAAGGATTTGGGCGTAAAGCCTTTTAAGATACAGCTGGTGCAAGAACTAAAGCCAGCCGACCTACCACAACGCCGAATTTTTGGTGAATGGGCTCTTGGAAAGCTGGCCGAGGATCCGCTTTTTTATCGAAAAATTGTGTTCAGCGATGAGGCTCATTTTTGGTTGAATGGGTACGTAAATAAGCAAAATTGCCGCATTTGGAGTGAAGATCAGCCAGAAGCATTGCAACAGCTACCAATGCATCCCGAAAAAGCCACTGTTTGGTGCGGTTTATGGGCCGGCGGCATTATTGGGCCATATTTCTTCAAAGATGATGCGAATCGCAGCGTTACTGTCAATGGTGAACGCTACCGAGCGATGATAACAAACTTTTTTTTGCCCAAAATGGAAGTTCTTGACTTGCATGATATGTGGTTTCAACAAGACGGTGCCACATACCACACAGCACGCGAAACAATGGCGCAATTGCGAGGCGAGTTTGGTGAACAGTTAATTTCACGTTTCGGGCCGGTCAATTGGCCGCCTAGATCGTGCGAATTGACACCATTAGATTATTTTTTGTGGGGGTATGCCAAGGCTAATGTGTATAGGGACAAGCCCGCTTCGATTGACGCACTGGAAGCCAACATCCATGCATTCATTCGTGAGATACCGGCCGATATGTGTGAAAGAGTATGCCAAAATTGGACTCAGCGGATGGGCTACCTGAGACGCAGCCGCGGTCAACATTTGCATGAAATTATCTTTAAACATTAAATTGCAAGGTTCAAACTATCGATTCAAATAAATATTTCATTCATTTTTTCGAATTTTTTGTGTTTTTTTTTTAAAAAAAGTTCTAAACCTCTTAAAAAATCACCCTTTATAAAGCTATACCGGACCGGCGTAATGTACATTTTGAAAATTGTTTACCCTGTAAGGCAGGTACAGCTTTACTGAACTAAGTTATCTCTCCTGCTCAATAATGTTATAGAATTTGTGTAGGTCTTTATAACATGTCGAACATGTTGAATTAAGATTGCAGTTCGTATCTGTCCATCAAGAGTGCTTGGCGTAATGTAAAAGTCCGGATATTATTTGTCCGTTGGTTAACGACCTAAAATAATTATTAGGACACGGGCGCCATGCCAATTTTTCCAGCAACTCGATAACGAATACGTGTGTTACCCACCCAGATAGAAAGAGCCATTTCGATTTAATTTCCGTTTTATTTAATTGGCTAAACCATGACCAACCATTTCCCATTTGAGTATAAATCGCGGGAGTGCGCAAACAAAGTGTGTGTACACAGAGTGGCGCTGACTTCCTCGACACCCCAATATGCTAATTACACGCACACACCTTGCTCTAATAGCCGTCCTCAGCTACCGAGTGCCACTGTTACCATCCGCCTTCCTGGTTGCAATCAGCAATTCATAAATCACCATTAAACACCTAATTGGGTGTCCCCAAACAAGCATTGTGCTGCACTTGCTTTGGAAATTCCTTAAATAGAACACAGCTATCCAGCTCTAACGTCATCATTGGCGTCACACGAATGACATCAGAGAAGCACCAAAGGATACTTTAAAAGCGTATGCCACCGGCTTTGATCAATGGGATTGAGGATATCTTCATCTGCTGCCCGTATCCGCAATAGTGTCATGTTTCACTTTTGTTTGTTTACTAAAATTTTTTTTTTCGTTCTCCATATATCCTTGTTAAGCAATTTATTTCACTGAAAGCAGTCGTTATGAAAGGAAAAATTCATCTGGAATATTACAGTGAAGTATTGTGAACCCCTTTTTTTCATAGATAACGGAATTGCAGCTCAAGTGTATTGTGGCATTCAATAAATCTGTCACAGTTATCTGCGAGTATATATGTCCCTTATTTATGCCCAACATCCTTGTGCTCGCGTAACCTCTGTTCGCTTTTATTTATCGGAGACTTCTGTTGAAATTTAACAATGCCGTTGTTTTTGTATGCAAATAAAAATCAATCCAACCACCAGGAAGGTGACATGCTGTAAAAAATCATCAGGAAATGTTGCCAGTCAAGATCTGGTTTTTAGTTTTTTCAATATGTATGAAGATTACATTGGTGTGTGAGATTGTAAGGGCATTGACACAAACTGTGGACAGTTGTTGGTGTTATTTTTCTAGACGAAGTTGCTGGCAATTGGTTGATAAATTGAATTGGTTTTCTACAACAAAGAGCATTTTGCTGGGTGAGTTTGTCCGCACCAACTAAAGGGTTTTCCAATAAGAGGTGTTATTTTGGTATTCGAAGAAAAATGTAATTTTTTGATATAAATGATCGGATGTTTATTTTATAATAAAGAGGAAGGTATGCCGTTAATAATAAAAAACAACATCAGCCAAATGGGCACCATATTCTTTTCATGAAATTTTCCATAACCAAATCGCAAATTGGCCCTATGTCCTCGATAGCCTCACGAATTTTATCTTTGAGGTCTTGAATCGACGCTGGGCTGTTGGCGTAGACCTTATCTTTCACGTGGCCCCAAAGGAAGAAGTCGCAAGGTGTTAAATCACAAGATCTCGGTGGCCAATTGTGATCACCTCTTCGAGAGATAACACGGTCCGGAAACTTTTCCCCTAAAAGATCAATGGTTTCGTTGCTTGTGTGGCACGTAGCGCCGTCTTGTTGAAAGTAAACGTTGTCCAGATCAATACCATCCAACTCCGACCATAAAAAATCATTAATCATGGACGACCAAAAAATGCTTTAGTTGTGCGAACTGTGACTGCAAGATTTTCACCCTTTTTGTAGTGAATTTTAATAATTTCAATGCGTTGTTGAAGCGTGTATCGTTCCATTTTTAGTAATGGCGTAGTTCCTACTTGTCAAATGTCAAAGAATAATAGCTTCAAAAGTGACAGCTACCGAAATAGCGGGTCATTCACAATAACACCTCTTATTGGAAAACCCTAGAAAGTTTCTGATCTGTGTGGGATTTGCTGGTTCGATAAGATTACCAAGAAGTTGATATATGGTATCTTGTGTCTGCAAGGTCTGTATGTATTTATTTCAAAAAGGTCCAACGTCAAACGTCCATAAAAATTTGTAAACTTCACTTGTGGGCTTACATTGGACAAAGGAAAGAATCCGATTGAAAATGGGTAGGGACAGTAAAATCGATTTTAATTGTTGCATGTAATTTAAAATACTTAAACTACAAATCTTTTTATGACGTTTTGTTATAAATAATAAATATAATACAATGTATCTCAGAAATGATTAGGACAAAGTTTTCCTAAAAACCACTTATAAAAGATTTCTCAAAATTTATTTATTAAATGTTTATGAAATGTTTCAATTTTATCCTGTTTTGGTATGTAGAAAAAAATAATGAGGTAGGATTATTAGCAGTATGTTAAGTTTTTATTTTTGCAATTTTGGTCTCGGGAATCACGCGACACGCGATTTAATTCAAATAATCGTGTTAAATGAATCACTTTCTCATTTTATTTTATTTAAGAAAAAATAATAATCCAAAAACAGCGCTCACTTTCAGCGGGCAAACACTGCTACCAGCAAAGGCAGCCACTGATTTTCGGGAAGGAGATACGCATTGATTGTTTTTGAATACCTATTTAAGCTGGTAGTGCAAAGGCAGGTTAAGCTTTGTAAGCGGTATTAATATCGGACTTTCAAGGCATGCCATGATAGAGGATTTGACTGCGTTTGAAGAACAGGCGATAGGTCTCGTTATAATGGATTGCAAGCAAACATCAACATTCGAGGCAGTTCCGGAGTTCATCCATACCTTTGAGTTTATCCTAGTAAACCGGTGATACTTTGGCCTAGCCCGGATGATCTGAAACTCCTTAAAGCTGTACACTCCCTTATTCTTGTTTGCAACCTTTTACTCTTGCATTCTAGTTTGTTAACTAGACCATAGGTTTCCAATTTTTTTCGGCCACAGAACCTTAAATAATCAAACTTTTTTTGGCGGACCCCCAGAAACATTGTTCCTTGAAGTCCGGTTTGGATATTTTTATGCTTGACAAGAAAAGAAAGAATAACTGATTTACAAATAATTATTTTAAGTTTTGTAAAACATTTATTGCACAAAAAAAAAATAAGTTGTAACTTTTTAATGTGAAGAAGGACATTTTTTCACATTTTTACTTAAAACATCCTTAAAATTAGACTTAATGTCCGACAACGGAATGCGAAGGTCTGGAGGTGCCTCCAGTCTGTTTCTATATTTGTTTTTTTGTCTAAGTGTAAGCCGAAAACCCAGCCTCGCATCGGTAAGTTGTTACAAATGGAAGGAGAACAATTGATGATGAATTTCAGTGCGACGCGCCGGCACGATTATGTTTTTTTCTACGGAACCCCTTTGACCCTTCCACGGAACCCCAGGATGTGGTTTAACCTTGAACAAGCTTTTCCATTTCCATAGTTCCGATCATCCGAAATCGAAAGGTTAATTCCAAGTTAACACCCTCAGAGAATTTACTTTCACATCCGAGTCTTTCAGATAAATCCGAGGTAGATACGTTCCACATCCTCGTGTAAATTGTAAATGTGTATATGACTAAGATTTATAGCTCAATACAGACGCCAATCGATACTGCGATTGGAGGAAATGTTCCCAACTCACATCACGAGGTTATAAGAGAAATAGCCCGTCCAATGACGACCATGAAGGTCAAATAAAAAAAAAAAACAATTTTTATTTTTATCTCAGGAAAAGATAAACGATACCATTTCTAAGATTGACTGAACTGTCCGCTAGCATGTCGTACAATACTACACAAAGCCATTAAAGTGTGAGTGGATGTTGTGTTAGCAATTAGCCGCCAGCATTCCCAACGGGGACTGGCGAGACACTCTAGAGCAGATAAAGCTTCCGCTTATTTATTTCAATTAGGTAAAATCGAAAGGACGCACCGCCCTCTCCAAGTAAATGGTCTGTGAGAAGTGTGTGCGAGCGCGGTGTCCCTTATGACCATGAGATTATCTTTTATTTAACTAAAAGGGTCTTCCGAATTATCTGTCTTCAAATGTCGTTGGAGCCACTCGCCCTCAACACGATCGATGGTGGTGATACTGGAATCAGGGTGGCCCAACCTTGCATGCGTAAACTGAAGAGGGTCGCGCATATGGGAGCTGGGGAACTGTTTTCCTCGAGGCTATCAATTACTACTTCTGTTCTCATAGCATTTAGTATGTGTGTTCGAATTGATATGCCATGTGGGAACCAGACACGAGCAGAATGTTGTTCCTACTATCGATTGCAGGGTCCCTTGGCCTTTGGTTGGTTGGATGACGATATCTGTATATGTCATTTGATGGAGCTAATGTGCTTTTTTATTTTTCATAATATAATTAGGTGTCCACTATGAGACCTACCTACCTGCGAGTCTCCTGCCTTGTTTATCAAACAGAAATCCGACTTCCTTTGACTACGTTGTAAACAACCATCATTTTCAATGAAAATACGTTTATCCCGTCCTTTCGTCTGCTGGAGATGGGTAAAAACAATTTCAAAAACAACCACCAGAGCAATCTCTGTTGTCTCGAAAACACTTGAAACCTTAGGGGGAAACGTTGATTGAAATTATGACATGACATGGAAACCACAGGATTTACAATTCTTTTTTTGTGCTCCTTCTCAACTCTATCTCTGGAAGCGGACATGAAAAATGCATCAGAATTGATGTAGAAACATTTGTGCAAACTATTATGGTTTTTCTGTGCGTTGGTCGTGAAGGCAAAAGGATTCTGGTAGATATGGCAAAGCTTCAACGATAAAGTCAGAGTTGTATACGAGTATAGGTGGGTAGAATTTAGCAAGGATATTAGAGTGTTGTTTGTTAGGCTGAACTTGGGTTATAGTATTCTTACAGGTGAGAGGTTTGTGGGCGCACAATATTCGTCAGTGACTTATGGGTATGGGTTTGTCAAAGAACGTTTGAATTCATTCATATAATTTTTCCGACGACAGTCCATCCATGTAGTCGCTGGAAATATCAAAAAACCATTCGAGTTGTCGAGTTAAAATATGTAGTAGGAAAATATTAAAATGGACAATTTTTGGAAATGGTTTATTTGAGACTTGAGACGATTAGGAAGGTTCCAGTCTGCAGGTGTAGCTCTTTGAATGTGCAACTTTGGTCGAGCTTTGTTGCGTTGTCAAGATCCATCCAGCTTTTCATGAAAATTTATAGGGTAGGAACCTTATTTCTGGCCTATGTATTTACAATATTACTCTTTCGCAGAAGCATAGATTTTGATTTTCTTATCTGCCGTAGGTATCATAAGCAGGACTTCCTTGCAGCTTCGCGAGATAAGGCTCCTGATTGATTGGCATGCCGAACCAATGGTATCTTTTTAGTGATCGCCTGCTATGAAGCATATAAACTTAGAGACGGATTCTCTAAATTGGCCAAGGGCACTCCAAAGCTATGAGCTAAATAATTTTTCAATAAGGACTGGTCGATGTTGAAATGGAATAAAACAGGCTGTGTGTCAGGTATAAACGAAACTATTCCTTTATTTGAAAGGCTCATGTATGCCATTATCAACGGATTATAACATCGTTCAGATGTCTTTCGCGGCTTTTCCATGTGGTCCAATTTTTAATGGCTCTCAGTCTCGAGGAATTGACTACCTTTGGTCGGGTTTCAAACCTACCTGTACACTTTTTCAAACCGCTGCAAAGTTCCCGGCCGATTTGGCGTTCCTTTGACTTTGTTGAACCGGTTGCCTCGAATTTGGCCACCAAACCTTGGAGAGTCTACTTTGAAGGACCTCCGCGTCTGGTGTAAAATGAGCGAACGGGCGAACATTCATTTTGATATAAAAAGTTATATTAATTGGACTAGCTGCTCATTCTTCAAACTTGCCATCGTGATTTGGCGTCAGTAACTGAATAAAAACCTGGGGATGGCGGCCTGGTCTTTTGTGACGATCTCACAACCTAACCTAACCTAACTGAATAATAAACACCACATTAGACAGACGCCACCAAAAGAACATGGTGCTAAATGTCCCAATTAAAAAATCCCTTAAAAGGTGTTCGTGAAATATACTCTGAGCTTGGAGCTCAGCTTTTGGACGGCTGAACAGCAATGACGATAAATCATTTCCTTTATTTTAATAGCAACAGTTTTGAACAGTTTTGAACTGCGAAAGCCGAAATCAAGATCGTCCAGTAGTTTTTAAATCTACTCCGGTCAAACACAGTAGGAAAAAAAATTACAACTTATTGAAGTACGGATTGGGGCATACTGGGCTTATGAATGATAATTGATGTCTGAATCGTTTCAGTAAATGTCACCGGCTTTGAATCTCATTTTACCGAGTTTTTCCCATTCCACTTCTTAGATGGCGCTGATGCCTACAGTGGTCGTTATAACTTATTTATCTACCAGCAAATCTGTTGGGCCATGGGGCTATATGTCCAACACCGGCCAGCCATTTACTTGTATGAGTTCTATTTTTGAACGACTGACAATTTTCTGCCGTATCTGAACGACTGAATATAAAAGCTTTCTCAAGACTGCCTCAGTTTCAAGTCTTTGGCAAAACTTCGCGAGTGGTGGGACCAGCGCTACCAAATCAGTGCTTTCAGCGTTAGTTTTAGTGCTTAAAATTTATTTTTAGTGCCGAAAAAGTAGATTTAGCGCTTGGCCGTTATTTAGTACTTAAAAAAATATTTTAGTGCTTTTTAAACGCTGCCGCTGTACACCGCCTAATAAAACGAGCTTTGATATGTTCTATGCAATTATATCAATTCGTTTTGGATTGCAGAGAAACTAACAATATTGTAGCACTTACACCATTCCTGAAAATGTAATTTCCAAAATTGGTACTTTGCAGGCAAATACCACAGGGGCAATTTAAAAAAACAAATTATGTACCTATTATTTTTTAATTTTTTTTGAAGTACTAGCTGACCCGGCGAACTTCGTACCTAAAATCGATTAAATTAACATCCCTTTCGATAGTTGAACCTCTCAGATTTTCTCAATCAACCAAATCAACCGAAGCAGAATGTGAGCAGTTTGGGAAGTTTGCGCGGGAAGTAAGAACCACCGTTCAGATATTCTTTTTTCCACTTCACATTGGCTAAAGGTGCTATAGAACATTAAATATCGGTAGTTGACTTGTGAACACGGTGGATCAGTGGCTGGTATGCTGGAGTACTTGGGCGAGTGGTCAATTCGTTAAAATGATAGTATACAAATGACCAACACAATATACCTCCCCTTCTTTGTACCAAGCGATATGCGCCGTACGGCCTACGCACGCATAGGCCACATGCCACATCACATATATATATATAGAAGGAGATAGATGAAAAACGAAATGTGCCTACAGCGCCACCTGTTGAGAATTTTTCGTGTTTTCATTTTTCCTAACCCATCCCTGATTTAAGCCAAACAAAATAAAATGAAAAATCTCGTCGAATCGTCGAACAAAATGTATGGAAATTCATGTGTTTTTTACGCACACACAGCACACACATACATTTTCCGATTTCAACCAAACTTCACAAAACCCATATATAGACCAATACCAAAGATGTGTAAAAGTTTTGTTAAAATCGGTAAATGCGTTAAGGCGTGAATCGGCGACAAAGGAACACAATTTTAAGCCTCAATTTTTATGTATATATTTAGATTTATTTTTATTTATTTTTATTTCACTGTGCACTCGCCATATGACTGAATATGAAAAAACTTTTGTTGTTGTTTGTTGTTTTTTTTTAAATTTTTATTTGTTTTTTATCTACTTTCGAGCTGTTTAAAAAATGTCAGTTTTGGTGCCCAAGAGGTCAAAATTAACGCTGACAATTCTAAAAACGGGTCTCAAACGCCAAAATGAAATGGCAACGCTGGGTGGGAGAAAGAAATAACATTTAAGGTGTCTTTTGAAGGGTGTAGCTGCTTGTATACATTTCCGCATAAATTTCACTGAATCAAAAGCTAAGGCCCTTGGCTGCATTCAGACACTCGGTCGGTAGTGCGAATATAGCCCCAAACACTCAGCGTTACCCCGTATGTCGTAGACCGAGCCATTGCAGCAATTAGTGACATTGGCCCGATTGTCATAGAATCCTCTTAACCACATGTGTTTTTACGTGTTTCGCTTGTATAAATACTTAAAAGTCCGTAACCTAAATACATTTTTCCAACGTCAGTATCTCCGGTTGTTTCGCTTGTTATCACCCGACGAAAGTCGCTTAATTTTATTTATTTCAACTGATTTCAAACGTCCTTTGCTTTCTAACTCTGAATTCACTGGAAGATCTTAAAAACTGGTTTTGCCATCACTTTGCACATGGACTTGATTGACCTAAAAAGCTGTGTAGCGCTCGCCCTATTTTTTTCTACACACTTTCAGTTATTAATTAATCCTCCAATTGTTATGTAAATCTTCAAATTGGGGTATTATTGCGGATAATGGCCGAGCCCATAATCAGTAATTGGACAGATAATATCGTCACAGATTATAATTTATTATAGGCAAACAATGTGGTCACGTTAGGCAATCATGCGAAAGCAATGCGGAAGCAATTGTAATTACATGATGTAGCGGGAATAAATACAAACTCGATTAGGAATTGGCCTTGTTCAATAGGTAGACGTTGCGGGCTTGTGCAGATGCAGATGTATACATGTTCCCTTCCGTGTTACTTACATCCGTTGCGTGTCAGAGAGTTATTTTGATTCTGCCGTTTGGCCTATGGAATTTTCAGGATTCGCCTGTTGATCGACCGCGAATTGTTGCCTTTCATAGCGTGTCGGAAAAAGAGTATGCGTTCTTGTAAGTGAGCCGGCTTTTTAGAGGTAATTTGAGCATGATGTTGGCTAATGGAAGCAATTTCAGTGATAGAGACGCTCGAATAAGCTACACCACGTAGCTTATTTTGGTTTTCAGACAAGCACCTTTGTCCGCGGAGGACTATGAACATTCGGTATATTAAAAGCCTATCTGACGTGACATCGATTGTCTTATCACAAAGAGAAAATCAGAACGCACTGCGCCGTCAAATCTTAGTCTCGTCTGTAAATTTACGGAAGCTCACAATTGCGAAATTTGTATAAAAAACAAAGTCATCGTGAACTACTAAAATTTAGAGTCGAAACTTAAAAAATTTATTGGTAAGGCCACCTGTATTAACCATAACGCATTCTTGTTGATCCTTGAGCAATAGTGTCTCTGAACAGTGGAAGCAAACCCAAACACTATAGGTGACAATATAATAAAACGGGTAACATCTGGTATAACACGGATACCGGCAATATCCCTAGAAACGTAAAATTTCTCCAAGATAAACAGTAGACTGAGCCGAGAAAGCCAGTAATGAAAATCAATTCGATTCATGCCTCATAAGCAATCTAAAAGTCCACAAAACAAATGTGGGCAAATCACACAAGCAAGCATCAATCACAAAACTTGCTATAAGAGGATGGAACTAAGAATAGAAACGTCTTGGTTTTTGGATTGCAATCCCTAGTGGATTTACATAAATTGGTACTCCCATAAATGAACAGTTTATGGACATGGTTGCATGGATAGTGTCGGAAGACATACTGAATTAAAAATAATTCAGTCTTGGATTCAGTCTGTTTATAAAGGGTGATTTTTTAGCTGGTTTGGTTTTGGCAACACTGGTTTTGACAGCTGACGTGTGTTTAGTACCTTGTGTCACTGTCAAACAGCTTCAGTTTGGTTTGCAATTTAACCATGGATCGTCTTACAAATGAACAACGCTTGCAAATTATTGAATTTTACTATCAAAATTCGTGCTCGGTTCGAAATGTTCATCGCGCGCTGCTTCCATTTTATGATCGGCATTCTCGACCTTCTGAGCAGTCTATTCGGAAGATTGTGACCAAATTTCGCACCAAATTTACTTTGTTGGACATTAAACCACCAACACGTTTACGTACTGTGCGTAGTGAAGAAAATATTGCGGCCGTATCAGCTAGTGTGACAGAAGACCGCGAAATGTCGATTCGGCGCCGTTCCCAGCAGTTAGGCCTTTGTTACAGCACTACGTGGAAAATTTTGCGGAAGGATTTGGGCGTAAAGCCTTTTAAGATACAGCTGGTGCAAGAACTAAAGCCAGCCGACCTACCACAACGCCGAATTTTTGGTGAATGGGCTCTTGGAAAGCTGGCCGAGGATCCGCTTTTTTATCGAAAAATTGTGTTCAGCGATGAGGCTCATTTTTGGTTGAATGGGTACGTAAATAAGCAAAATTGCCGCATTTGGAGTGAAGATCAGCCAGAAGCATTGCAACAGCTACCAATGCATCCCGAAAAAGCCACTGTTTGGTGCGGTTTATGGGCCGGCGGCATTATTGGGCCATATTTCTTCAAAGATGATGCGAATCGCAGCGTTACTGTCAATGGTGAACGCTACCGAGCGATGATAACGAACTTTTTTTTGCCCGAAATGGAAGTTCTTGACTTGCATTATATGTGGTTTCAACAAGACGGTGCCACATGCCACACAGCACGCGAAACAATGGCGCAATTGCGAGGCGAGTTTGGTGAACAGTTAATTTCACGTTTCGGGCCGGTCAATTGGCCGCCTAGATCGTGCGATTTGACACCGATAGATTATTTTTTGTGGGGGTATGCCAAGGCTAATGTGTATAGGGACAAGCCCGCTTCGATTGACGCACTGGAAGCCAACATCCATGCATTCATTCGTGAGATACCGGCCGATATGTGTGAAAGAGTATGCCAAAATTGGACTCAGCGGATGGGCTACCTGAGACGCAGCCGCAGTCAACATTTGCATGAAATTATCTTTAAACATTAAATTGCAAGGTTCAAACTATCGATTCAAATAAATATTTCATTCATTTTTTCGAATTTTTTGTGTTTTTTTTTTTAAAAAAGTTCTAAACCTCTTAAAAAATCACCCTTTATGTACATATTTGGTCCAATAACTCTTGGGAAAATTTTACTTTTTTTTCGTCGGTAAATGAAAAATGAATACTATAGGCTTAGGTATATACAGGGTGTCCGCCGGGAAGGTATACTATTTTTGCCGCCATTTTGGTAAACATTAGTCTTGACAGTTCATATTTGGCAGTCGTGAAGTAGACACGTGGCAAATTTATTATGGAAAAATATTCGATAAACCAACGTGTTTTAATTGTTAAAACATTTTATTAAAATGAATCATCGATTACTGTGACGATGAGATCAACAACAGTTTTAAACTTAGGAATATCATCAAGGACATTCAATAGGCTAAACCATTTTTTTAATTTTTCTTTGTAGTGAAATACTATTGGAAATTTGATTCTATCTAACTTAACACAGAAGTAAGGATTAAAACCGAGCTAAGAACTGTACCTCGTGGCACTTCGTCGTAAGTTTTGACGTAAGCTCTCCAATCTTTGCGTTCAACTTTCAATATTAGAATTTTTAGAACCTTGCGGGACTCCGTTGTAAGTTTTGAGGCAAGTTCTCCAATCTTTGCGCTCAACTTTCAATATTAGAATTTTTAGAACCTTGTGGGACTCCGTTGTAAGTTTTGACGCAAGTTCTCCAATCTTTGCGTTCAGCTCTCAATATTAGAATTCTTCGAATTTTGTCGGACTCCGTTATAAGTTTTAAAACAATTTCTACAATCATTGCGCTCAACTTTCAATAATATAATTTTTAGAACCTTGTGGGACTCCGTTGTAAGTTTTGAGGCAAGTTTTCCAATCCTTGCGCTGAACTTTCAATATTAGAATTTTTAGAACCTTGTGGGACTCCGTTGTAAGTTTTGAGGCAAGTTCTCCAATCTTTGCGCTCAACTTTCAATATTCGAATTTTTAGAACCTTGTGGGACTCCGTTGTAAGTTTTGAGGCAAGTTCTCCAATCTTTGCGCTCAACTTTCAATATTAGAATTTTTAGAACCTTGTGGGACTCCGTTGTAAGTTTTGACGCAAGTTCTCCAATCTTTGCGTTCAGCTCTCAATATTAGAATTCTTCGAATTTTGTCGGACTCCGTTATAAGTTTTAAAACAATTTCTACAATCACTGCGCTCAACTTTCAATAATATAATTTTTAGAACCTTGTGGGACTCCGTTGTAAGTTTTGAGGCAAGTTTTCCAATCCTTGCGCTGAACTTTCAATATTAGAATTTTTAGAACCTTGTGGGACTCCGTTGTAAGTTTTGAGGCAAGTTCTCCAATCTTTGCGCTCAACTTTCAATATTCGAATTTTTAGAACCTTGTGGGACTCCGTTGTAAGTTTTGAGGCAAGTTCTCCAATCTTTGCGCTCAACTTTCAATATTAGAATTTTTAGAACCTTGTGGGACTCCGTTGTAAGTTTTGACGCAAGTTCTCCAATCTTTGCGTTCAGCTCTCAATATTAGAATTCTTCGAATTTTGTCGGACTCCGTTATAAGTTTTAAAACAATTTCTACAATCACTGCGCTCAACTTTCAATAATATAATTTTTAGAACCTTGTGGGACTCCGTTGTAAGTTTTGAGGCAAGTTTTCCAATCCTTGCGCTGAACTTTCAATATTAGAATTTTTAGAACCTTGTGGGACTCCGTTGTAAGTTTTGAGGCAAGTTCTCCAATCTTTGCGCTCAACTTTCAATATTCGAATTTTTAGAACCTTGTGGGACTCCGTTGTAAGTTTTGAGGCAAGTTCTCCAATCTTTGCGTTGAGCTTTCAATACTAGAATTCAGCGAAACTAGCTCAACTACTTTGAGCCATAAGCTTTTCTAAAGTTATGGAGTAATGTAAGTGGCGCATAGGTTATTAAGTATATCAATGAAGAATAATAAATGAGTTTAATATATATATATAATATAGGTTTTTTCTTATTTTATGTTACACAATTCAAACTACAACTGAGCTCGAGTCCTCGAACTATCCTATAGCCGGCAATCCTATCGCAGTCGGGAAAACATGTTCGATGTTCGATCATATTGGCTTTATTTTTTGACTCTCTTCTTTACAATTTGTATGTTTGTATTTAATGTTCTGTGTTTGTGATCCTATAGTAAGTTTGTTTATTTCTAGTGTTGTTACTTTATTGCAGTTGTAGTAGATATGTTGTAGCTTTTTTTTTTTTTTGAAAATAAGTCCAAAGTTCTTAAGATAAGTCTTCTGCACTTTTGGTATTAAAAATTCCTCAAAACACACCATGACTAAAACTGATTCCTATTCTTCCTGAAACCCACGCACAGCTTAGAGCCACTTGCAACAAACTCATTTGACAACTGTATTTATTCGATTATCCACTTTTAAGTCCTATTTCGTAGATTAGGAAAAAATGGTGTTGCAGGACGACACTTATTCATCTATCAACAGATTTAGATTTATAAACTTTCGAAAGGCTTAATAGTCGTTCTAAAAACATCAAATAGTTAAACAAAGTGTCAAATCCGAGTAGTGTCAAAAATTAAAATCAGAAAACAAAGAAACTTCGACAAGTAACACGGTAGCTTGCGTGAACACTTTCAGCTGTCCGAACATAGCTGAAAAATTTTATGCAAGTTTAATTTTTTTAGACGTTTTTGTCATAGTTTTTAAATTATGTTGCTGTACTCTTTTTAAGGAAAACAGAAACATTTTCTCAGCCGTCGTGAAATAATGAGCTCTGGAGTTCTTTTTGCCGAAACCGGTACGACTTCATCCATATCCACTTGAGCGATTTGTTTGGGTCTGTAAAACTCGAATTTATTTGACAATTTAACATTTTTTGCGATGGTTCCTACACGTAGTATTGCCAAAATTAATATAATTTAAGGTTACTTATCCAGACGGAATTTCAAATTGTAGCAACGTAGAGCGGGGGAGTAACTTTGTTTATCTTGGATATTGGGTTAGCTATTCACATTCAGAAGTTGTGTTAGTTATCCAGTAGCTTGGTGCAAGTGGCCCTTACTTATTCAAAAATCTTCCTATTATCGGCTTTGTATTAAAGATTATTGGTTGTCAAAAAAGGAGACCTTTTTTAGTGATAAAATACATATGTGTATAATGTTCGTAATGATTCATCTAATACAAATTAGAAGCAAACATTTTTAATCAACTTGCCCTCATAACAACGACTGTTGCAATTTTTTTATTCAATGTGTATGTGTAACGTCAGCATAAACATTCCCAATATTCCACGTTACTGTTGCACACGCTTCGAAAACGTCAAAACATTAGAAACTTTTTTTGTCTTGAACTTGTTTATTACTCGGCGGCCTAAAATATGTGATATAACTTTCGGTTCTCTGAAAGACAAAGGCATGTGTATTTGATTTAACGAAACCTTTCTTCATCCTCATTCAAAGGTCCCATTTGAATGAAATAGAAACTAAATATTGCTCCCAATATCTATATATTCTTTTGAGAAATCCATATAGAGTGAGTACTTTTTATGTAATGAACAAATCGACATACAAAAAGACAACCTAAACAATTCTTTTTACATGTATGCATTTGTTTTATAAAAGAAATATGACTGCAACGAATAATTTAAGCTGTACTGTATATAGTCTCAACCGCCCCCAAAATATTTGTTGTTTCCTTGGGAACAACCCTTGGCCACCGACAAGCACCATCACAGACGTACGAGTAGACCAATAGTTGTGACTGGTCTGGCACAACTGTTTATAAAAACTTTTTCTCACAAATTAAAAAAGTTTAGGTACCTACATATATCACTTTCTTTAAATCATATGGTAGTCAAAGTACCCCCAGAAAACCAAACACGCACCCTCGCTCGCATTTGCTTTGAATGGGGTTGACATCTGTTTTATCCTCAAGCCTCAAAGAATAGGCAATTTAAAAATTGATTTATGTAAGCCCTTCTGATATGATAAGCTGATATTGTAAGTTGGGATAAAGCTACAATAAGTGGAAGTACAAGAAAACATTTGAATTCGTTATGCCACAGGTGTGCAAGTGTGTTGGTTACAAGAGGAAGCTTTCTGTATATTTGTCAAAGCCAAACTGAAGTAGAGTGGCAGAGAACTGATAGCGGAGATTTGAATTAAAAAATTTATTTCGGAATCGGAAATCGTTTCACACCAATGGGGGACCTACTCGTGAATTGGAATCAACTTCGATGAGTGCATTAGCAGCCAGGATACTGGAATGGAATAGATTAACTGATTAAGAACTCTAAATTTAACCATAAAAGATGTAGAGCAAGTTGCTCAAAACCTTGAACATACGCTCCATGAACATTTTAGAAGAGACCCTGTCTAATCGCCCAATTTTGAGAGATGAATATTTTTTAAGTAACATTTGGCTCGATTCTAGAACGTCTGAATATACTTTTTTTGATTAAAAGGTAGCATTTGGCGACGGCGGTACGCATTTAAAATATTCAGCGGGCGGCCAACGTCAAGTCATTTATTACGGTGACCATTCGTCATATTTTTGAGAGAACAGTCCTCTTTTTCGCTACTATGTCCTCTCAGATTTTTTACTAAAAGAAAACAATGCATTGTCCTCTTTTTACTAAACTGACATCCAAATATTCTCTTTTTCTTCTAAAAACCTTCTTCCTACTAAAGGGTTTTCCAATAAGAGGTGTTATTTTGGTATTCGAAGAAAAATGTCATTTTTTGAGATAAATGATCGGATGTTTATTTCATAATAAAGAGGAAGGTATGCCGTTAATAATAAAAAACAACATCAGCCAAATGGGCACCATTTGAGGTCTTGAATCGACGCTGGGCTGTTGGCGTAGACCATATCTTTCACGTGGCCCCAAAGGAAGAAGTCGCAAGGTGTTAAATCACAAGATATCGGTGGCCAATTGTGATCACCTCTTCGAGAGATAACACGGCCCGGAAACTTTTCCCCTAAAAGATCAATGGTTTCGTTGCCTGTGTGGCACGTAGCGCCGTCTTGTTGAAAGTAAACGTTGTCCAGATCAATACCATAAAAAATCATTAATCATCGACGACCAAAAAATGCTTTAGTTTTGCGAACTGTGACTGCAAGATTTTCACCATTTTTGTAGTGAATTTTAATAATTTCAATGCGTTGTTGAAGCGTGTATCGTTCCATTTTTAGTAATGGCGTAGTTTCTACTTGTCAAATGTTAAAGAATAAAAGCTTCAAAAGTCACAGCTACCGAAATAGCGGGTCATTCACAATAACACCTCTTATTGGAAAACCCTTTATAAGAAATATGCAAGTACCTAGATACATTCTCAATTCTTATAAAGCTGGAGTTAAATGGAAATGTTTATGTATTGATTTTAAAACACCAAGCAAATTGCGTTTGTCGAACCTACAAACTTTGTTAATATTTTTTTTTAACATTTTCGACTGCATTTTTATTTAAAAAAAAACATGTCCTCTTTTGTGTGATTCAAAAAATGGTCACCGTATTTATGATTGACTTCCTATCGCTCTTTAGGTTGTCATCTGGAAGTATATTTCTGTCTTCGATCCACGAACAAAGCAAGAAAACAAAAATAAAAACCCAAAAGTTCCAACCCAAACCGTAAATAATTCATCCCAGGCTAGGGCTACCGAAAGCGAAGTCCAATTTTGACAAGAAAAAATCCTTGACCCCAATAGCGCTATTGCTCGTTGACACGTGAACTTTTTATTTATTTCTTAATATATACAGCTTGACTAAAGGTCAAGCGTTTTGTAAAGCATTTCAACCTTTCCAGCAGAGCATTATTCATAAGGGAATTCACATCCCCCTTCTAAAAATTGTGTGTACTCAAAACAAATGTATACGCGCAGTGGCATAAATAATCACATTGCAATTGAATGAGTTGATCCTTTGTATCCTGGTAAATGATTTCTCGAAATGTTCTTAGAAATCCCCCAAAGAAAATTTATTACCTTTGGTGTTGCCTTTTTTGCGCGCAAAGCGCCTGTAAACATTCCTCACTCTTAATACCCACACACAGATGATAAAGAGAAAATCCTTAGAAAACAGGATCCCAATGAATTTATATACTGTACGGGCGCATAAATCAAATTCAACTTCATTCCCATTGAACCTCGGTACAGTACAGATTCGTTGTACGTCGTTGGGACAAATTCTTTTAAAATGTGTTCCCTTCTCGTGGGTGGTGCTATTGTTGTTGTTATGAATTTGAATTTAAACGCTCTGAATTGACACATTTTTCATGCTGGTGTGGTGCATAAAAAAAACGACACACCGTCAGCATTATCCTTCCCATTGGGCGTCCGCATCAGGCCATGAAATCGATAAATACCGTAATACGCGATGCTGCCGGTTTTTAAATGTGCTTCCGTAACTTGTTTATCTCCAAATTAGAGCGGGACGTGTTAAGCTTAACATTTTAATAAGCATTCTGGATGAATATGAATATCCCGACTGATTGATGAGGTACATGTGGTTTGGATTTTTTGTTTGAGGTGACCTCTTTTTGGTGGAAATCTCTCACAAATTGAGTTACTGTGTGTGTGCGCGCGCGGAAAAACGGAAGCAATGCTTATGAAAGCGTGAATCCGTTGATTAGTTATGTATGTACTTTGTGGCGGAAGCACATTTATGGACTTTACACCGGAATTTATAGCATGGGGAAGATTTTATTCGCCCCTTTCCCGCGCTGTTTCGAAGGATAAGAGTCACTTTTATTCGTAATTTAAGCACAAACAAACAGTGTGTTGGACCATGAACGAGCGAATTCCGGTTTAACCCCCAGAAAACAGAAACCACGCGTAGGACCTTGTTACAAGTAGTATAATAAATAATTAAGCAGATTTTTTTGTGAGAAGGTATAAGTTAATCACGCATAATCATGAGGGCCTCCATTCTGTTAGGAATCCCAACTTTAATTTACACGGTATTCTAAATACTCTGAGGCCATGGAATGCTTCAATTTCGTATTTCCCACTCGGTTTAAATATTTTGAGCCAAGTTCTCTTTAAGCGTATGCCTGATAAACCACCTCGATTTTTAACTGAATTTTTAGAATTGAAAGCATTCAAATTTGGTTCTGTTTTACCTTTAGCTCTATTAATTTAACTGCTTACTGTCGAGCATTCAGTAATGGATTTTAACCATTTGTTCATGCCCAACAGATTAGGAAGATGTGCTACATGAGAAACATTCGGAACGATACCTACCCTACCCCATGTCTATGGCGTTAACGTCTTCGGTTTTAGTAAATGGTTTTTTTTATCGAATTGGCAATATTTTTTTGAGGTAATGGAATTTGGCAGCTTTCAGCTGATTTTTGCAAACTTTGAGATCCCATATAGTATAGTGTGTCGATACTGCTGGAAAAGGTAGTCGAACATTAATTAGACTTTCACAACACATTTTATTAACCCAGGCGCAAGGCCTGTACTAAATAATATTTCAACAGAAATTATAATTATCTTTGTGAAAAACCATGATTTGTATATACGTTTTATTTCGTTTTTAACTTCTGTTCCTGATCGGAACATCTTCTTCGTCCCCAACAACATCATTATTAGCGTTGCCACACGTCCGGGTTTGCTCGGGACGTCCCGGACTTAAGACATCATTTCAGTTTTCCCGCCGGAACTGCTTTTGTCCCGGGTTGAGACTCAAATTCACAAAAAAAAAAACTAGTCCAAATTAAATAAAAATCGTAACTAACTACCAAATCTATGTATAAAGTTAAAAAGTTCAAGAAAGTCACACATTTAAATAAATAAAAAAAAAAATAATATACTTCAAATTTATAAATCCCGCGTTTTCAGTTAGCAAATCTATGTATAAAGTTCAAAGTTCAAGAAAGTCACACATTTAAATAAATAAAGAAAAAATAATATACTTCAAATTTATAAATCCCGCTTTTTTCCATATGTTTGCCCTATGTCCCGTCGAGTTGCGAACAAATGGAAATGTAACCCAATCATTATCCTCAACATCATCGTCATCGTCAGCACATATATAAATAGTATTAATAAGTAGTAGTACCAACCTTAAGGTTTTTTTCACCGCCACCTCTCTTCGGCTTTAGCACTCATCAATGATTAATAAAATTCTATTGTTGTAGTAAATTTATTTGTACTAAATTGCTGAATTAGGGAAAGGAATCTTCTTTTTATATCGTTCGCTTTTTCGTTCGTCGTTATTGCGACCTAGAATAATCGGGGCTATACAAAGCTTCGGATACAAATGGTTGCATAGGTATCCTTGCGATAAGCGTTATAGGTGCATATTACATTAATTTGACAATTAAATCGCCTCATTCAGGAAACTGCCTCCTAGATCAAGAATAGTTTTCTAATTTTTCCATATTTTTTTTACTCTTAAATCAGACATTAGTTAGATTTAAAATAAGAGAAGCTAATTCCAACCATGTGAATTTATTTAATAAATAATTTTCTTATTTTTAGCGATAGAGCTCGAGATTAAAAAAAAAATACAGTGGCACTTCGGAAGTGCCGACAGAAGTGAAATAATACGTGTGTATTATTTGAATCGTCAGGAAATATTTTATTGTGCAGAAAATTTAAGTGCTTTTTATTCATTATTTAAACTACAAAAATGATTTTACAATTTTCATTTTCATTTAATGCGCTATTGCATATGAAAAATAATGCATATTATTTTGCATGCAAAAATTGCAATCTATTGCTTAATACGCAAAATTACACATATATGAAATGTGTAATTTAATTAATTAATAATTGGTATGCGCGTTGAATTGTATAGCAGCCATACACTAAGTATAAATAGACCGTCAGCTCCCGCGCGCCTAGTCGATTCCCGCCGCAAATATTGAAAATAAAATTCTCTCTTAAATTGCCTATCTGTGAATGCATGTGTAGCAGCAAAAATAAATTCTTAATGGCAGGAGGTGTATACTGTAATTTACTTTAACATGGCACACACACTTTCCTACATAGTAACAACTTGTAGACAAATTCTCTTAAGTTGTCTGAGCTGGCGCAGCGTTGCCAACCACATTTAACGAAAAAATGCCTAGCTTCAAAACAAAGTTGTTGCATTTTTCAATTAAAGAATGCCTAAAACAATTTTTTAGGTCAAGTGGAACAATAAATCAAAAATTAAACACAAATAAAAAAAAATAAACAGCTTTCAAATTTGTTTCCAATTTCATACCACTTATTGAAAGTGGAAGCTGGATTGACAATGAAATTGGAAACAAATTTGAAAACTATTTGTTGTATAAATAAAAATTGCTTTTGTAATTGTTTTGCCCAACTAATGTTTATATATACTGGTGTCGCGAGTTCAAGGGAATTTAAAAGGGAATTTGAGAATGGTGAAAAGGGAAAAATGGGAAAAATGATCACGTTTCGTGGGATAAATGAAGAGAGAGTGCTAACAACACTGGTTTTATCCCATATCAAAAGTGCTCAACGCGCAATTTTGTGATCTGCAAAATATTTAGTGTGAAGGTGTTGACTGTCGCTGAAACTATGTGTTTGTCTATTAAATTTAAAGAAAACTGCTTACACACATCAAGGATAAAATAAATTATCGGTTTTCCCTATAGCATTTTCAGAACATGATTCTTTAACTTGCGGCGTCTTGTTTTATTGATTTATCATTTCCAATTACCCTTATGTATTAAAATGGGAGTCGACCATATTCCGGTGTCATTAATTGAAATCATGTGTTTATCTTCAGTCACTTCCCTGTTTTCTCTCGTTAAAATGCCATCAAGCAATGCCCCACCCAAATTCAATAAATAAATTCATCGATAAATCTGGCCATAAGTAGTGGCAATGTATACGAGTATATGTAGTATACATACTCGAAAGCCCAAATTAATGTATGCGCTACAAACGGTAATCATATAACCCTGTTTGGTGTGCATTTACGTACTCGTACATCAAAAAGCAATGAGTGGGCATTCCACCTCCCAAATGGGTTCCATGTATTGATTTCTGTTTTTAATACAACTCCGCGCGTCAAACTCATTTATGTTAACAACTGCACATGTAAAATGTCTGCGCCAGATTACTAAACACCAAGAAGAAGTGTAGGTATACGTAACCTACAGTTGAGCTAATTACAAAAGGAATAAAAAGGACATGCCATTTAATGTTCTTATATATACATTGTTTATGGAAACGTTTATGTTTTTTGTAATAATTGTGCTTATTGATAACCAAACACTGATGTTGAGCGTGTAGCTGGATGTTAGTTTTAGAATCAATTTCATAAGTAACAGACATCTCAAAGGACACATGCCTAATCGCACAATAGCACAATAAGAAGAGATATTTTGGATATAAGAGGGGCATTTTCATGGCTCAAGAATTGTAAGTCGTATCACATAACTTGTGACACTGCACGTCAGTAAAGACGTTTAAATGACTAGGTAAGTGTTTTACCATTTTTCAAGGTACTTTATTAGGGCTTCAACTTCTTAACATTACACAATTTAAATTTTATCTCAAAGACCTGTTTTCGGGGCAACACCCTTAAGGGGGTAACATTAAATTTCAATTGCGATTCACTTAAGACTTTAGCAATGGTATTCCAACATAAATAATAAAGGGTGTACCATAATTCACTCAATTTAATAGTACAGTGATGCCAACGGAAAAAAAGATGCCAATGTGACAACTGACAGTTCGGGTTTAGTAAAAATGGAAAATTACGAAGGTTTGTCAGCTACAATCCTCAATTTTCGTACAAAATCATCTTCAGTGATGAAGCTCATTTTCATCTTGATGGCATGTCGCATTTGGGGATCAGAAATCCCACGGGTAATTGTTAAGAAACAAATGCATCCCCAATGCGTGACTGTTGGGTGTGGATTTTGGGATGGAGGCATTATCGGACCATTCCTCTCCGAAAATGCGGCTGGTCAGCCAGTATCAATTAATGGTATTCGTTATCGTGACATGATAACCCAGTTTTTAGTGCCTAAATTACAAGATATGGATGTGACCAACATGTGGTTTCAACAAGACGGTGACACATGCCATACAGAGCAACAATTCAATTACTGCAACCGGTCGTTTTTGCGATCAGAATTGGCCATCCAGATCTTGCGATTTAACGCCATTGGAATTTTTTTCTTAGGGTTTTTTTTTAAGTCTAAGGTCTATGCAAACAAGCCCACGACCACCAACGCCTTGAAAGAGAAAATTGGGAGGTGTATTAATGAAATTCAGATACATTTGTGCGAAACGGTCATAGAAAATAAAAGAGTACGTACATGCCAGCAAAGGCGTGGCGGAAATTTTTATCCGATTTGCTATTCCATACTTTACCTCAGTCTGTATATCTATGAATCAATAAAAAATGTAAGCTTTCTAGTTAAAAATCTCTATTTTCTACCAAAACCAGATTTTGCGTGAATTATGGGACACCCTTTAAAATAAAATAGTTAAATCACTTTAGCATTTTTAAAAAATCGTCTCTGAAATAGTGCACCATTTAATATTAAAAAATTTAAATGCAACGTTATTAAAAACAAAATTTGTTGTAGTTATAAAAAATAAGTACTGCTGTAAGAAGATTGATTCAGGTTAATTCATTTGTGTTTGTTTGCGCAGTGCAAAAAGGTCGACTGCTTTTGCTATCTATTTCAACTAATTCAATCTGACTGCCCATCTGACGGTTTATATTTCCTTTTTTTCCTTTTTTTCGTAAAGCAAGACATCACACAATATGCAGAAAGCAACACAGTAAATGAATAAATACTTGTCAATAAACTAACTTCATAAACAATTCGACGGCAGAAATTGATAAAACCCGATAACCGAGAATCGTTGTTGCTCCTCGCTTGCCTATTCTATAAAGTAAATATCGCCGCCAACGGGCAGAAGGGGAAGAAATCGATAAATCCAGAATAACTTGGACAATGTGTACACAATAAAAGTTTTGCACAGCAATCAAACACAAAGACACGTCGTGCTAACTTAAATCGTCCAAAAATTATGAATGATAGAGAAGCAGTTTATGTGTTATGTTTATTTTGATTGATTAAAAACGTTCGGATAATAGTATTTTGAACAGTTTATTTGTTTATTTATAGTCTATAAAAGAGTTCATAAATTTTAAAAAGTGCTTAAGATCGACTGGCGTTATATAGAGATGTACTGGTGTGTTAGTTATAGGTACTTAAATGCGTCTTGTTCATATCTTTTTAACTCTTCTTTTTTACAGTCAGTCGGGTTTATTTTATTTTTTCAATTAATTTTTTTTTTTATTTTTATTTTTTTAGCCTATGACACTCCGGGGAAGAATACGAATATTATGACAGCTCACTCTTCAAAATCGGTCAAGCCGTTTAGGCTACAGGGAGTCCCGTAGGAACGTACATAGGATACGCGCGAAACACATAACCCTCCCTGTGTCCAGTCGGGTAAAAAGATGTGGACATTGAAGTATACCTTTCTAATTGACAATCGGAGACTAGCTACCTACACAAACAAACAAAAATATGAGTAGCCTCCGACTGCCAAATAGTTATGTATACTTGAATGTGTGTCATTTACATCTTTTTAGTTCTTTTTTTACAGTCAGCTGTTTTTCTCTAATTAACTTTTATATTTTTGTCTTTTTATCCTATAACACTCTGGGGAAGAAGACGAATCCAATGACACCTCAGTCTTCAAAATCGCTCAAGCAGTTTAGAGTACAGGAGGTCGCGTCGAAACAGACATACGGAAAAGGTATTTTGACAACTGTTGTTTGTTACAAACAAAATTTAAAATTTTATAATTTTTTTAGTGGTGGAAAAAATATAAAAAAAAAATAAAATATAATGGTATAACAATGCGCTTTAAAAAAATAAATAAGTTTGTTTCAATAATATAGTTCTGAAATTAAAAATTATATGATAACCACAAAATGTGAAATTTTACCAAAAAAAAAAGCGAAAGCAAAAACTTTATACTTTTATCGCCTTTCGTTTTCGTCTTCTATTTTGCAAACATTAAAGAATCAGTGAAAAGAAAAGCCATACTTTTGGACTAATTTTCGCAGTTTAAAGAACTTTGAGATTCGACAACGGCGCCAGACTGTACCTTAGTGCACCTCAGGTTTTTCTGGTTCTATTAAAATATTAAGTTATTTTAAATAATTTAGTATTTTCTTCTAACTTAGAGATATCGATTTCCATTCCATCTTGATTTACTTGCGGAGTCAGTCCAAACAAACATCTTTGCATATAGCGAATCCTTACTGAATTATGAGTTTCTCATTCATTTGACACCTTTCAATAGAAAGAAATTGAAAAAAAATACCAAAATTATTAAATGAAACGTTGACGTGGTTTTTCTCCCACGAATCGAAAATGTCTTTCCTTTCCAGAGTTACGCAAAGCAAAGAAAAAGAGAAAATAAAATCGTAAGTTGGTTTCCTTTTTTTATCTTGCAAAAGACAATTCTTTCCGTTTTCAAAGTAAAATGATTGTACGTCTTAATTTTTTTTTTTTTTTTGAAAATCCCACGTAAGATTTGTCTATTCAACACGCTAGGAGTTGGCCTTTGTCCGAGGTCATTATCGAAACTATGAAAAGATCCTTCTCACATAAAAGGCACGGTTGCCACTGTGGTAATTTTTTACCAAATTTGGTAATTATTTTTTTTTAATTTGGTAATTTGGTAATTTTCATCTGGTTTTGGTGACTTTTTGAGCAGGAGCACCAAAAATGCGAACTCGATATAAATTCATTTATTATGCTGCCTTACTGTTTCTGAGTGAAAGCATCACCCATGTAATCCTATTTTGTTCAAAAAATTACTGAATGCACTCATTTTCTTCTTTTGACAGATGGTGGACTTCGAAATATTTTCTGTTTATAACTACACTCAGATATGGATAGTTAGTTAATCAAAATATTTATTTGCAGACATAAAACTCTAATTTGTAAAAGTTATGAGACAAAAGGCTCGGAAATGGTAGATGATCCCATGCCTTCTAACAGCTGGTAATTTTGTGCACAACGTTGTTGACGTTGTTTAATTGCTTAGACTGACAAAGTTCCTACTACGTTCCTTACTGAGTCTTATGTTTTATAAATGTTTGTTTTTAAACAAGCAATTTTAAAAATCAAATAAAATATTTTGAGTTTAGAAAATCATGCTTTTGGTCAATAAAAGTATTTAAAGTAGATATTACTAAATACTACATTAGTGAGTTAAGTCTTATTTATTTTATTTTATAAAGTAGTCGTTGTTTAACTAATTAAAGACTGACCAAGTTCCTACAAATCGAATGTACCAAATTGAACATTTCAAAAGACATGTTTTTTTTATGTATTAAAAATGTTTTATCAACGTCTCCAGACTTTTGGTAAATTTTATCTTGGTTTGGTAACTTTTTTTCGAATTTTGTTGGCTAATTTTTTATGCAAGTGGCAACCGTGATAAAAGGTATACAAGATCCAGTAGGTACATACCAAGAATTAAAGCCATTTTAAATGCCATTATTATGCCACATGCCCTCTTTATAGGACGCTGGGTAAAGAGGTAATCTAATTAATTTATATGAAACAATATTCTTTTCGTAGATTTATAAACAAGAAGAAATGCCATAGAAAAATCTTCATAAAATTCCGCGAAGGTCACAGTATTTTTGTGACTGATAGATCTCTCTATCTGGTTATATAGATATCGATTGAATTAGCCCAGCTCTTTTATATTCGTCCATAAAACTCAACACTTTGAAAAAATATAGATCTTACAATTTGTGGGTCACGTGCTGCTTAATATCAATCTATGATTGGAAAAATTTGTTGTCAGTAAGTGATGAAGCTCTACATCACCATCGTTTTCGGATGACACGTCTAAACATTTTAAGGTGTTTCTTAAAAGACTATTCAAACTACAAAAGTTGATTCGACTCATTGATTCCTTGTCAAAAGTTGATTCGACTTATTGCTTCCTTGTTATTGCTATTATAAGCTTTAATTGTGTCTACCTACTGTTCACTTCGAGCAAGCTCGACTACCTTTCGCTATCAGATTCTGATAAATCAGAACATGACCGGCTTTGAATAAGCTCTGGAAAGAACATTTTTTTAAAGACTCACACTGAAGTCCATTGAAATACTAGCTATTTTCCAAAACCGTAGTCGGCAGGCCAATAGATTTGATAAGCTTCATATCTAAGCTGAGCCTTGAATGCAGGGCTGTCGTTTCAATACAAAAATCAGCAGTACTACCAGTCGACAAAAAGCTGTACAAAGCAGTACCTATAGCGTATACGATGTATGTATGGACCTTAATTAACGTTAAAATTAAAGCACTTAACACACTTATGCAAATTGCGTAGTCTTTATTTTATTCAAAAAAAAAAAAATAAGACAAATCAATTGCAGTTAAAAAGTAAATACTAAAAAAAAAAAGTAGTAAAAGAGGAAGTCCTGATATTAGCATAAGTCTTATGTACAGGGTCCGCCAAATAACTTTTTTTTTTTTTGAAAATGCTATAAAAAAATACTACTGAATATTTTCTCAAATTCCACCTCGGAGCTGCGATTTGACACCGTTGGACTATTATTTGTGGGGTGCTGTAAAAGATAAGTGTTACGCCGACAAGCCAGAGACAATTGACGCTTTAAAGGACAATATTCGTGAAGCCATTGGTGAAATACAGCTGCACACAATCGATAATGTGCTTAAAAATTGGACCGATCGTGTAGGCTACTGCATGGCCAGCCGAGGCAGCCATTTGAATGAAATTATTTTCCATTATTAACCGGAAGGATTGTACTTTCAAATAAAAAAAGAAATTTGAGAAAATATTCAGTAGTTTTTTTTATAGCATTTTCAAAAAAAAAAAAAGTTATTTGGCGGACCCTTTACATTGTGAGCACATTTAATAATAATTGATATCACATTTGGCTTGTCAACGCCATAACTTAACACATATTAGATAAAAAATAGATTACACTGTTTACAAAAAGAAACAATTCCAATGCAAAAAAAGTATTTCAAAATTCGTTATTTATAATTAATAAAAAAAGTTACGTTTTACAAATATTTTTTAATAAATTTGGTGATGGCTTCAATTCGTAGCTTTTGTAGTTATCGAGCATAGATTTGGCGCAAAGGGTGCCACTTACTGTTGATACATTTAATCAACTCCCAGTTTTTGTTTTAATTAAATTAAGCTCCGAGAAACCTCTTTCGCAAGTGGCACTACTCTGAGGTAGAGCAATTAATGATCCGATGAAAGTTTTTAAAGACGGGAAGCTTTCTGCTCCCATAGTATTTTTAAGGAGGAACACTTCACTTCAAAAACTTTCCATGTCTGTAGATATAGAAACATTTGTCAAATTTAAATTCACTCACTATCAAGCTCTTCAATATTAACATCTCTAACAAGATTGGGAAATAAAGAGATGAATTCAATAAATAGTTGCTACTTCCAACAAAACTTTGTCTTTAAGGTGAAAAAGCAGTATTTTATTCATCTGTGCAGCACAGCAGTACATAGATACAGAAAGCAGTACAAACACTGCTTTTGCAGTACAACGGCAGCACTGCTTGAATGGTATTTTTCTGTGTGCTCAGCTGACATTACCCTTTCCACTGCAACCGAAAAAGGATAGCATTTTGAAAAGAACTTAGATATGGCATAAATTTATAAAGCTTTAAGCCCCATCTAGGCATTGTAAAGTTAGACCAACCGAAAGCAAATGAGTCCTAAAATAAGAGAAAATTAATTCCTTGCTAAGAAATAACTGGCATTACCAGTACAAGTCACAAGGCTGCTCTGTTATTTCAGAAAAAAAAAAATAGATAACTATGCATTTGCTTCCATCGAGATTTGTCGAATTCCCCTACACATTGTTCCTAGTATTTTGAACCAATAAGTTCGACACTGACATTTGATTGTTGTGTATCCAGTTTCATAACAAGCTCACAGGACATGTGGTTGATTCCAATTTGCACCAATAAAATACCTCAAAGTGCATTGCTCTGCTGCAAACCAAATATACCAAACATATCCACCGATGATGGTCTTAACAATTGTGGCTGCCAGACAGAATCCAAACACCTAATAAAATGATTATCGACCACACTACAGCGGTAAGGTGACCTCAAGTCAGGCATGTTGGCATGCGTCTCACAGTCGTTTGTCACCTGCCATGTCCGATCATTCTTCATGAAATAGCTTGAAAGTTTCACGTACCTAAATATGAAATAATTTGACTGTGGTTACGCCACTTATGTAGGTATTATTTATACAAATTAGTGCACGTCATCAGATTCAAATGTAATATGTAGCACTTGGGAGGCAATGCTCCTGCAAATCGTTGTCCCCAGTTCGACTAATAACCTCATCATATAAAATATCGTTTAATACTCACCCTCAATGTGACCATCTCCCTCGTAGTCTGTTCCGATTTAAAACCGGTGCTCTTGCAGTTTTATTGCCTCTAAGTGTTGCTGGTTATCTTTTCATCTTTTCATGGAAAACGTCGACATCCTTAATAGATATAGCATTCCCACCAACTACTGCCCCATCGCCATCGAACTCGTCATAACTATGATCGATACCTAAAATTAGCCTTTCCATAAAAAGACAAAACCCCACCACCCTACTTTCGTGGAACAGGTAAGCAGTGCAAGTCAGATTTTTCTAAAAATACTGGACAAAACAGCTCTGCCTTCGTCCACTTCCCGGGCCCAGTTGAATGCTCTGCATTGTTCTGCGAAGTCATAAACAGATATGTTCGAAAGTTGTGTGTGGCATTCACGATGCACCGATCTGGGTCAGATCCCTGAGTGGAATGTCTGCGTCTTGGGAAAGGGTAATAAATTGCAAATTCAAAAATTTTATTGCGAAACTTTTGCATGGCTTAAGCGGCCCCAAAAGCATTTAGTTACACTTTGCTAACAACTTGAACTTTTTCCCTTGTTTTTTTTTTTTTGTCAGTTACACAAAAGCAAAATAAAACCGTCTATTAAATTCAAATTTGGCGCTGTAGCTGGCCAAACTGTATTATGGGGGATGTAAACAATTGGCCATTATGGCTTAAAAATAGCTTAGTGATCATAATGAGGGACTGAGTCTCAGAGTGTTGTGTATCCTTGGAGTTTATGAAATTGCTTTTCCAATTTAAAAAACTTTTAGCATGGGTACTTTTATGGGCATCTTCCGTGCAATTCAAGAGAACATTATGAGGTTGCGGCAGCTTTTCTTTTTTGCCTTGACGGATTATGAATTTAATGAATTTTTGGCATGTGCCTCAAGAGGCGTCTTCAACCTGCTGGGCTGGTAGCCAGGACACGAAGTTTAGAAACAATTGCCATCCGTGACTTTTAGAGAGAAAAAGACTTCGTTCTGACCACAAGAAAACACTTCTTCCTGGAAATCACTTGAAAGCAAGAAATAAAGAAAGAGTTAAATTGCATGCCCCTCTTACCTAGCCTAACCTAACCTATCAACTAAAAAACTTGTTTTTTTGGTCCAACGTAAATGATTCTTTGCATATTTAAGTTAAGGAAAAATGGAAACCTGTTCGGTGGCAGTTACTATTAATAAATTATTGTATAGTAATTATTTTCATACCACATTGTTATCCCACTGGGAGTCATAGTTTATCCTGTTGTTGAGTTTAGTTTAGGCTTACTTTTGATTTTTAAAAGAAAAATACCTGCGAGAAAAGAAGACTTTTGTAAATGTCAAAAGAAGTGAACAGAGATCGAACTATATTGTACAATTATCGTACTCGGGTATTTACACATTTTTTTAAGGACGTCGTTAATAAGTCTTTTTTTTCTTTTTTGGACAGTTTGCATATTTTTGACCAGTTGTAGCACAGGTCATAAAAACCACGTTGATCCGTGCTTATTGCCATTAACACCACTCCATTTGCATGTAACAACTGTGGTAGAACAACTGTTAGTATTTTTATTTAGTTTGAAACTAAATATAAGTAAAATCTACCTGCCTAATTAGACGACCAAGTTTCAATAAACTGTCCCAATTTTTCTTCACTATCTTTCAGCTATTATTTTTTATTTTATTTTTTTTTCTCTCAGCTCGACCTAACCTCTGCCCTTTAGGAGGAATTAATTATTCCATTCACATGTGCTTTTATGTAAATACGTAAATACAACTAACTACGATACATGTATAAAAATATACAACCATCGTTCAACGTCACTATCCCCACAAGGCATATTAACACTGGCTGTCAAACGATCGCTTCCCCTGCCACGCACATCAGTGGAACAAAGTGACAATTCAATTCTCAGACCGTTAATGCCGAAGGAAATTCTGTGAATTTCCGTCACCAAACACATCCATGTAACAAAAGTGAAATAAAACACAAACAACAACAACAAGGAACAATTATTTCCGATTCCTCCGCTGGAGAATTGACTTATCCTTGGATAGTACTATGTGGACAAACAGAAGAATGCAATCTGCAATAAAATGTGCTAAACAAAACAAACTATAGTCTTGCATAGTTACATCTATATACAGTACGCGGATAACTGCAATTCGTGCTATGTGAGACTCTGGTGAAGGAGGGGGAAATGTCGAGTTCTGTAGGAATTAAATGAATTTGAATAAAGTTCCAGGAGGGCTAAGGGAGGCAAGTTTAATTTATTTTTAACTGACATCAAACGTATTTTTTTTTTTTTTGCTGTTTTGGAAAACATATTTTGACTTTAATTTCGAAATGTCACTTAATGAAAGGATGAGTTCAGAGGATGTATTGGGACGTATGAATAAAAACTAGCATTTGCTTTGAGTAAAAGGTTTTAGCAAAGTAAAAGCCCTTAGCAAATGCTCTGAATCGGTATGAATAAAAACCTAGTTTGCTAAAGTACATGTCCTTGCCTTGCAATTTCTGTCAAACTTGTGACAGGACAAGACAACTGTCCGGTGGTTTGTTTACTTTGAATTTATTTTCAAATTTTTGTGGGAAAATTATATAAACCAAGCTCCAATTGCACTTGCACCTGGAAACATAAATTTTATTTGCCAAATCGCTTGGTGATGTTTGATTTCTTCCTCAGTTTTCGGAAAATGTATCCAATCATCGGCTTGTTAATTTTTTTGTGACACACATACCAATTTGTTAATAAATGAAACGGTTGACTGATGAACATCAAGATCTTCTCCAACACCAACATAAAACACATAAATTTTTCACTTGAAATTTTAAAATGTTTACCTGAAAGCCCGTATCTCCTAAATACCTTAGGAAAGATTTAATTTTCTGGATATTTGAAAGAGCACCACCTCGCGTCTCAAAATTATCATTTAAAAAATTATTAGTCAAAATGTCCACATTTTCACGCGTGAAACGAAACAATTTTTAGAAGTTATTCTTCTTTGTTTATAGTGTTTTTTATTAGCACGAACGTTAACAACAAGAAGTAAAACAGGTATGATGTGAAAACTTATCGCATCCATGTTTTATTTGGTTTTCCTGCACGAAAAAAACTTAATTTTACTATTTTTAAACAAAACATCGAAAATTCACAATCCTTAGATTGTTTTATGTAAAAAATGCGTCAACTAAATAGCAGACTCCGAATTTGCATAGCATTTGCTTTGTCTGATAAGTTTTATTCATACCGATCTGAGTAAAAAATCAGAGCCGCCGCCTTTCGAACATGTCAAAAGTTGGAACTAACTAAAATTGGTTTTTATTCATACGGAATGTAGCAAATGCTTCGATTTTGACATTTCTCTTGGTAAAAGCAATTGCTACGTTTTATTCATACGACCCATTATTCCGAAATACAACTCGAATTTGAAATATTTTTCGACATCAATACGTGTGTCCTGAATAGTTGTCTTTTTCACTTTTCAGTTTGGTGCTAAGGGTCCACTTTTCTAAGATGAAATAAATTATTTTACATTTCTTTCTAAAATGGTTTTCCATATCACTCTCGCCTTATACTGATTTGTCATCATTGACCCCGCTAACTGCACTGCCGAGGCCAATACATCAAACCATGAATAATGGATAAAAAGTCAAAAAGTCGTTAGCACCTTAGGTAAGTATCCACCCTACTGAGGCTGCCTTAATTCCGATGAAAATTCATCTTATTGGCACCAAGGACCATCTCAAAAGAACTTTGGCTTCGTGTCCTTCAAATGGGCATCATTTATAAATAGGCATCCCCTAATACGAATGTCTTTTCGTTGTTTTGTGTATTCGTTCGTTTAACTTTGATTAATTGCCCTACTAACAGGTATTCTGGGATCCATTCAAATCAATTTTTTACTCGAAGTATCCACTTTCGTTTGTTAATTTTCTGTCCTTTCCGTATTTGATTTTCGTCTCGGATTCTTTTCAGTTGCTTATTTGTTTTGACCACTTTGCATGGAAGCTTATTCCATACCTACTACAGCTATCCAGCTTTGTCCATGTAGATGTTTACCACCATTCAGGCAGGTATTGTGGAAGACTTTTTTAGCTCACTTCATCTCCAAACACCGGCACTATACCTATAGATTATTTATCTAAGAGGATCTTGGGGATATACTCTGGAAAAGGGTTTGACACTTTTCTATGCATCGGGGATTGTAGATAGCTTTCACCTCCGAGTTAAGTGTGAACAGTTTTGCATATTCAATATTGTTTTCGAGTTTGTCGATGTTTTTTGTCAGAGGTATAGTGCCATTCTATGTTGGCTGAATATGTAATATAGTGCTCGTATTGAATATTTTAGTGTGGCACTGATTTCTCACAGGAAATTACGAGTTTGGACGTACTTTGATTTTCTATGCCTTTATATCGTTTGATGGCGAGACAAGGAACTGAGAAGAGCATTCAATTCCACTGAATAAGCGTGAAGCGTACAATTGCAAACTAGGCAACTAGCGGCAACAATTGGTGAACTCTTGCACACCACAGCTAATGGTATGAGTAGTCTTCAATAAATTTAGGAGGGCGTAGTGTATGTGCTAGATTCGATTGATGCATATAATTTAAGTATAATATAAAAATTGCTTTATTTTTTGCATGTTCCAGATGGGCTTACATATTCTGCCGAAAGAATTTCCCCTGGTAAAATTAAATGATGTTAATTTTTTTTTATTTATTTTGTAAAAGATGTTTTGTACTAATACTTATACCTGTGTTTTGTCTAAAAACTGTGCAACAGGAGCGAAAAACTTCCCTTTGGTACCAGGTTCTATTTAAACGGATAAACCTTAAATAAAGTGCACGACTGGGTCGCACGAAACTTTCTCGTTTAGTGCGAGTCTGACTGAAATTCAAAGTCATTTAAGCAAATCTTTTTTTCGGGATGTAAGCATTACTTGGTTTTTAGGGTTTTATCGAAATCGAAAATGGGGTTTTCGAGATATGAGCAGTTTTTAAAGTGAGCGTTTCCAGTGATTCGAATTGAAAATTAAGGACGCAATAATTTTGAAAACATCAATTTTACTTTACTCGCATTTTGGTCAAAATCATGCCGTTTTGAGGTAAACTAGGGAAAACTATATTTTTCAAAAATGACTTTTTTCAAAAATCCATTTTACGACAATAGAGAGAAAAACTGAGTTTTCCATTAGGTAAGTTAGAAATGACCATATAACCTTAGAAATGCATTTTTGTTACAATCGTATGGACCGTTTTCGAGATATGTATGTCCAAATTTCAAAAGTACCGTTACTCGATTCTTTAGCGGAAAACTGAGCATGCAGTTATGTTTCCCTCACCTACTTAAGCTTACATATCAATTTTTGTTGAAATCGTTAGAGCCATTTTCGAACAAATCAAACTGGTATGAACATTTTGTATGGGAAGTACCATTAATATTGAGGTTACCATGTAAAAAAAAACCGGCCCCGAACTGTAAGCCCCCAAACTTTAAATTCGAAGTTTGAACGAAATCCGTTCAGCCGCTTAGGCTGTAGGCCTCGGGACATACAGACAGACAGACAGATAGACAATTTGACAATTGTCAATTATTGTTTTTTTTATATTTTTACTTTACAATTTAATTTTATGTGCTAAAAGAAATACATTAATTTTAGCTTTATTTATATCCGGAACAATCTGCATACAAGGAAGGTACCTTATATATCAAGATCAACTTCTTCTCTTCTCTTCTACGCTTTTACCCAAAAATCCTCTAAGGAAAAGTTCAATCTCTCTTAAAAGATATGCACTACCATTTAAAATAAATACATCTTACCCGAAAATGTATTCTTGGCTCAGTGGTTGGGAGCTGGAATAGTGAGCGAGGGGTCTCAGGATCGATTCGTGGAAAAACACAAATTGTAGGTAACTGAAGGTTTTTTTTCCGCTGTGCCGAACTTCTGACAAACATCCAAGAGCATAGCTGTCATGAAAGAGCTCCTTAGATAGCCGTTTGCAATCGGCATAAAAAGTTGATGGTCCTCAATGAAATTTAAAAAAAAGTGAACTAAAAATGTTTGTGCGAAAAAAAACTATTAAAAATATAGCGAAATAAAGCTTGGAACTTCGTTTTGTAATCAAAAAGAATAATACAAAATATGAGAGTAAAATAAAAATACTGCTTCAATGGAGGATAATTTTGGTGACCAAGAATCCATCACAGCATTAATCTGTATAGAAATTTATGAATTTCTGATGACCTATTCCTGTTCCTTGATCTCACATAATCCCTTCCTGTTCCTTGATCTCACATAATCCCTTCCGGAGTATCAATACTATTTCCATATGAACTATTATCAAAATCTTCCTCGATAATAATTGCATTTAGTTCCCTCGCATTGGATTTCGTGATTCACTAGCGATTTCCCACTCGACATTCGTCTTCTATTCTCAGATCAGTTCGCCGATGTACCTATACAAATATTACACAAAGCAAGCTTAATAACCAAATTATTTATGTTGGGTGTAACTAGATAAATTTTTCCTACAGTGGTCCTACAGATGGATAAAAAAAAACAGTTAGTGTAAGGCTTGAAAGCTATTATCTTGTAACTTTTTAAGTTCATCTTTTTTTGGCGAAAACTTTTTCCAATAGTTTTTTTTTAAGCTAAAAGTGAAATGTTCTTCTGAAGCTGGCAAGCGAAATTCTACCACCTTTCCACGAGTACAAGAACAGCTCTTAAGAGGTGAAAGCAGTTCATTAAGAATTTACAATGTACTGTGTACACTTATATTCTTAACTGAAATGTAAGATTTTCCACCCAGATTTAGGAGACAAATTGATCTGGGGAAATCTGGGGTTTTTTATAATTCTATTTTATTTCTATTTCGTTATATTTTGTAACCTTAAAGTGTGTCTGCGCACAAAAATTAAATTTATGGGTAACTTAAACTTAAGAATGAGGTATCGTAGAGATTCGTCGTTCTGTCCTGTCCACAACCAAATGACCCAAAATTGAGCATGACAAGAAGATGAAATGAATGTCTTTTAAAATGCTGTTAAACAATCAATGGACCATCCAAAGCTACATTTCCCAGTCAAAAACTATTGGTTCTAATATCTTTGGACTATTTTTGTTTACAAATCAAGTCTATCAAAAAAGTTATAGTTTTTTGTAATAGTTCCTCAAATATTTTTACGGATTTTAGCACTACCCTATCTCTAAAATTTTATAAACCAGAATTTCATCAAAGTTGCGTAAGGGCTGTGTAAATTCTTACAAGATGGTTTCCAAATGCAACATGTGTTGGCATTTTGCAATGTTTTTAAAACTTAAAGGTTCACTTTTCGAATCCGAATTTCCTACTTTTAAGTCGAACATAAAACATGTTAAAAGATTAATGAAAAAAAGTTGGGCGCTTTTTGGAAAAGATAGTTAAATCTAAGGGATTTTTTTCAGATTTATCTGGGAGGAAATTTATTGACCGTATGGCAACGCTGCACCATGCCTAGTGTGACCACCTGTACGTAAATTTGGAGTCATTTTTTCAATTTACGTAAATTGAAGTGACAAGTTATTGTTGTACGTAAAATGTACACCAACGACAGGAAAAGAACAAAGAAAAAGTTCTGTTTGCTTTTGGATGCACAACGATAATTCGATTGTTTTTAGTTGATAGTTCCCATCACTAGAAATAGATAGTTCCCCCCAGCACTGCGTTCGATTGATATTTGTGGAGTGCTTTTATTGTGTTCGTTCGTATTGCATTCTTTTTTGATGAATTAAACGAAATTTTTCTGTTAAAATTTCGAATTTTTAAAGAAGCAGCCTCAAATGTTGAATGAATTTGCATCAGATGGAAAGTATGCGTTCAAAAAAAACAATCAAGAATGAATTGATTACACAGGCCAATACTTTTGGAAAATTGATTGAAAACTGAATAATTTTTTTTTCCAAAATTGCGTTTAAAATTTTGTAGTGAATGCGATAATGAAAACTTTTGTGTACGTAAATAAGCTCTTGGAAAGGTGGTCCCACTAACCATGCCGGAGTAAGTGCTGCACATAACATATTAACAATTCCTCACAGCAGTCATGATAATTTCCGAGCTTGGGCGTACCCAGTGATGCCATCTAAGACTTTTTCATGCCGTTTAGGCATTATTTCAAAAGCTAAGGCTTTCAGGCTTGTTTTTTTTCCAAAAAGGCATCTTTTTTTTATTTTAAATATTTTTCTAATTTTTTTTTTTTGATTCAACATACTGACTTCTTATTTTTTTAATGTATGATTTCAAGGACCAAGACTATCTGCTGGACTAAAACTATGTTTGTTTTGTTGTACCTACCTATTAAGAATTTCTTCTGTGATTCATAATTTTAGTTTTTTTTTTGGAAATAAAAATTATTTTTGTTTGTGTTTAATTTTTGAATTATTGTTCCAGTTAACCTAAAAAAATATTTTAGGCATTATTTTATTGAAAAATGCATCTTTTTTCTCAAGTAAGGCATTTTTTCGTCCAAATTGGTTGACAATGCTGGGCGTACCATTCAATAGTGTTTTTCGATAGCGATATATAGTCCATTAATTTAAAATTTAAAACTTTAAATTTGGTAAATTAAAATTTTTTCTATAGTATACCAAACTCAGTTTTATAGTTCTAAGGATACATAAGCCTCCAACGAATTAAAACGTTGATTTAATTGACTCCATTGTACATTAAAGGTGGCAGAGAGGTTCTGAAAGGGAATGATATTATAATATCCTTATGCAATTCGTCTTAGTTCGATTACAATGACTGCACGCTTCTTCATTCGGCATCAATCATTCATGGATCGGTGGTTGAACCTGTCTATGCGAAGTTACTTCCTGGCAGCGAATTTTAATGGCATTTAAGAGGAGGGTATAAGTAAGCTTATTACTCCAGCTGACTACATACTAATTGGAACTTTTTTCCAGCATTGCGCACTGGAAGTGAAAATTAATTAAAAATTTCTGAACGAGAACTGAAGTGAGTCCAATTAGTTGAGTTAAAGTGCCATTAAAATTTAATTAGATAAAGAACTATTAGATTTTGTCTCGCGGGACGTTGTTTGGATGCTTTATATTTCTTTTTCTAAATTTTTTTGATTATAGAACTTGACGGTTAAGTCTCCGATTTGATGGAACGCAAGATTCGAATTTAAGGCACATTAACCATTTTATTCTGCAATTAAGACAATGCTCATGATTCATTTTGTGCTCTTGGCCATGTTTGTCCATCAGCATCAAAGTCACACTTTTACGTCGGACATAGGTAGCTCATAAGAGGTTAGGCAGTGAATGCTAAACATCAAAAATTAAATCAAATCAATGATAAACAGTGAGTTGGTGACTGAATTTCTGCTTTTAATCAGGTTTTGCTCTGTTTGTTTTACTGCCAGTTGACTTCTTCACACATGAAAACCTGCAGAGACACAGTGATGCAAAAACCTGTGCAAATATTTGACGATGACATTGACATCATTGGCCGAATGCAGCAAACTGTTATTGGAGTCTGTGCAAATATTGGGAAAAAAGGGTCAAAAAAGGGCCCAGTTTCAAATGAAATCAAGACCGAATATATGTCGTCAATAAAAAGGACAGGGCAAAATTTACAAATTGGACGGAATGACAAAATAAGCATGGATACACCTTAAAGGTACGTATTGCGTCCAACGAAATCTTAATCCTTTTTTTTACCAAGAATGCTCAAAGAGACTCTATTCAACTCTATCTATCTTCAATGCATTTCCGCTGTTTATCGAACAAGTGCCAGATGAGCGAATGGTAGTTCAAATACTTCCCAAAGGCTACCTTTCCCGACTTTCTTTCATTCTTAAATTGCCTTCATACCTACACCTTTGCGAATATAAACTCTCACCTTTCTGCATAGCACGTATCATTGTCAGCCTTAAGGCTATTTAAATCCTTTGATTGTTCAACAGTACCTTACTCTTGTATCGAACTCGACGTTCATACTTTGGGTGTATAAAAAATCTGTAAGCAAATGGTTACGACAAAGGGCATAGGAAGCTTCTTAACTATAAGTATGGCTACCTATACCCCAATTGAGAGTCTAAACTCGTTTCAGTTGAAGAAAATGTCCCCATAGGGACTCAACCAGGCTATATATTCGATCAACTTTGGCAATTTCTGCTAACAGCGTGTATCCCTCGCAAAATTACTTTCAACATGTGCATTGCACCCATAGGGAGTTTCTTACCAAATGTCAAGTCGATCATATAGACAGAGGCACTTGATTTTCAGGCACTATTCACTGCAAGTACACAACTATGCACTCCAGACCCACACAGCAAGCATATCAGTTTCCTCTCAAAACTGTGATGCGATTAATAATTTATCAAAAAATCGATCTCTAACACGTCCCTATATGCGATACCTATCCCGGTTAAAGCCGCAACAGTCTACATTCACCAGACATACCGACATCCATTCCAGAGGCAGCATTACAGAAGTGCACTTAATAGATGATTCCTCGTTGAAGCCTCAAGTCTGTGTGGATGTGTATAAATACAATGTGCAGGATGTAGTCGTTTAGTACAGTAATTGCATTATTAAACTACCACTCAGCGCTATTAAAAGTCAGATGGAGAATTTGCTAACATTTAGCAACAGGGTTGCCGATTTACGGGAACTTTGAAGTTCTTATAAATATTCTTCTATTTATTCTAATATAATAAGAGCATATAAAAATGTAAATCAAAAACACGAACCTGCGTCGGCTACTATGGTATCAAGTCCCAAAGGTCATAGTTATATTTTGTTAATTTTCACCTGATGTCTCTTTCATTCTCCGGCAAGAGTTGCGTCACTCGCATAAGTGCTACTAAAATGCTGCTAAAAAAAATGAAATGGCAACTCTCTTGCATAAAAAGTTAAGGCGCACAAAGCTCATAGTTATATTTTGTTAATTTTCACCTGATGTCTCTTACATTCTCCGGCAAGAGTTGCGTCACCCGCATAAGTGGTACTAAAATGCTTCTAAAAAAATATGAAATGGGAACACTCCTGTATAAAAAGTTAAAGCGCACACATCGAATATCATCGCACTGCTATAGTGTCAGTGCGATAAAATAATAAATAGTACACCGTGTGAGAGAAGATAAGGATGTCATTCCGACTGCGGAATATCTACACTACGCCCTATTCAGTGCGGAAACTGCAAATAAAGAAAGCAGCAAGAAAGGAAACCAATACACTTCGGGGGGTGTGAAAAATCACAGAACGTCCTTGGTTTCACAACAGTGTGTCGTGTGTGTTCTACGAGGGCGAAAAGAGAATCGTTTACGAAGAATCCCTCCGAATGCACGTCAACAGAATAAATGACAAGAGCATGGCGGTACATACGTAGGTCTAGCTACTGGGGCTGGCAAAATAAAGATTAAATTACCAAGCATGGAAGGAAGTTATCAGAGAATGACGTTGACGTCTGCAAGTAGAAAAAAGCGAATATGCATTTGGTACAGTCTAATAAGTAAATGCCTCTGCGGAAGTAACTTTCCAAGTGATTTCAGCCTGAATAAGTTAAAACGGACACTGACGACGTCATTTGGAAGACAGGCTTATAGGCAATGACTGCAGTGTGCATTAAATACGCGACAGGCGAAAAGTTTTGCCTCAAACTAACGTATGAGTTCAGTCTAATCTAAAGGGGTTTGCAAATGTTTACAAAAAGGGTGTTAAAAATTATATAATAATACAAATTATCTTCATAATCGCTCTTTGTAATTTCTCTTACTTCTTCTTTTCTCTTACTCATTTTTTATCACCTAATTGTAAATGTAATTGAACATAGAGTAACCTACTTTATTATTTCAAGTCAGTCACAATTCATTATCGGTAGAGAGAAGTACTTATTAAACATATTATATTTAAACTTGTCTTGGTCTTTCTTCTCGTATGTTCCGTTGGGCTTCACATTTTTTTCCACAACGGGAATGCGTTTTGGTGGGAGTCAATGATATATCTAATTAGATTTAATTGGAAATGCTGAAGCGAAATTGCCCTCAGCCGGCGGTAAGAGGCTAAAACCATTCCGCATCCAAGGTAACCTTTTCTGTGAAAACTCCCATTGAATGGAATCAAATACGATGACGATTTCTTACTCATAGTATAAACCGAAGAATAATCCCCTAAATTAGTTTCCATTGAATTGCGTAGAAAAGTAGCAATTGAGAAATTTGTCAGGCAACTTTTTATGACGGCACGCACCTGGGCGTTTTCAATCAACGATAAATTTCGAAACATTTATTTTTTTCCAACTTTTTTCTAACTTCCCCCCAAGCTTTGAAGCAGACACTGAAAGTCGGATCAGCCCCGTCGCATGGGAGTAGCTGAAGGTTTTAAAACTCGAAGCATTTGTGTAGATCCCGCAGGTAGAAATCAATTTAAAATTCTGTGGTAGAGGGATGCGGTTGACAATGCAAAAATGTGGTCTGCCGTGTGCCGTATGCAGTGTGTGAGTCTTGGGGGCTCCTGTAAAAAATAAGTTTTAGTTATTTTCATTTTGCTGGTATTTTTGACAGGATTACTTTCCTCAATGCGGATGTTGACTTGAGTAAATTTTTTTTAATTAGATAAGCGAAATATAACTGATGATGGTATTGGATTCGGTACAACTAAACATCGTTAAGTAGTAGCTGTTTGATGTATGATTTGTTATCTATAAGTACGGGACTGCCTTAAGTGTACACCCCGGCTCATATCACGTAAGAAAGACTGACAATATAATGACTGACAAAATATGCTTTAAGTTAGCTGTAAAAAAAACTCCAAACATCGGTTCAAACGATGTCGACTTGACGTTTAGCTGTCAAGCTGTCAACTGTCTCGCCAATAGCATTTGGACGATAGCAAATTTGGTTTGTTTTATACGATTTAAGCATGTTTTTATTATTCGCAAGGGCGGCATGGGATTGAGCTTCAAGTCATTATCGTCCTTATAATAATAAGTTACACTCATTTCAAAAGTGAATTTCCTAAAATTCGGACCAAATGATGGGTTAATTTTTGGAGGTAAGTTGTTTCATGTATTATTTTGTCACGCACGATAAATATTATTAACAAAACACAAAGTTGCTGATTTATATAAAATACGTCAAAAGAAACGGTGCACCATACTAGATATGTGTGGGCAAAGTGCATCAGTGGTTGGTGTGCTGAACTACTGAGCAAAGGGTCGCATGTTCGATCAGCAGAAAAACAGAAAATAGCAACTTGAGGTGTTTCTACTGCGCCATCTCTTGGAAGCTTTATATATTGAAGCCAGATTTGAAAGTGTTAAATATTTCTACGCCGTATGGGTGGTATCCAATAAAAGTCTTCGTCAAGACACATCCCGAATATGGAGTTTCGTTCGGTTTCGGTAATGGAAGTTGTTTTTCAGGGTCTGCTTTTTTAGAGACAACAGACAGCTTTGCTTTTGGAAGGAATAAGATCTGCTTTATTAACTTAACCCAATTTGGGGTGGGAGTCATGAATGAGTTTGACAAATCGAGGGTGATCTGATCAGGGAAGGAGTAAATTGCATTTAAACTTGGCAGAAGATCATTTTCATGAAAATGAGCAAGAGAGTCTGACGGAGCCTTGAGCAACACTAGTATTTATATGGTTGGTTTTAAACCTTAAACCATCAAAAACAACTTGAATTGAACGAAAGGTAGTTTCTTAACTATTAAATAAGAGACTAAATGAGTATAAGCATTTTTGACACAAGATATCCAAATATACCAAACAGTGGTGCCATTTTAGCATTTTTTTAGCATATTTAGACTCTAAATTGCATATAACTATAAACATGCAATATAGCATATTTTCAATTTATAACATAAAAACGCAAGGACTTTATATCCATCATATGAATATATTCTTTCGCTCGTGGTATATTTTGCTAATCGACGTATCCATCAAAATTTTCTGTTTTTGGCATTACTGAAAATTTGTATGGCAATTTTGCAATTTGTAGTATCAGCTGCCAAAGTGTCAAACCTCAAAAACAAAAATCAAATCAGAAGTTAACTGCCCGTGAGCCGTGAATTGCTGCTCAATTGAATTTAAGTTTCTTCCTTATTGCAATTGGACAGGTATATACGTATATTTATTGCTTATTTGTTTTAACTTTATTTTTATTTTAATAAATTCATTGTTTTAAACATATTTTGTTTATTCCTTCATATAATTTAGAATTTTTTTTTTCTTAACTCGTTCCTGGCAACACTGAAGCCAAACTTTGTCAGATACACGCACTCTTCTCGTCTTCCTTGAGATCGAGCTAAAGCTGCACTAGAAATACCGGTGAGAACATAAGTAAATAGTTTCTAATTGAAATAGTAAAACTGGCAGCAATGTCTTTGGGTTACAATGAGTTTTGGGGGAATGCTTATTTTACACAAAATTTTATTTCTGGAAACAAGTTCGGTCTAAAATTTGTTAGTTACATATATAGGTGTACACGCAGACTATCCGTTCATTATAATAGTAAACAGTTCTGTATTTGAAGACGATATTCCTTATGAATTATTTTGTATACAAAACATATAAGTGGATTTCAGTTGTTGTTCATTATTTGTTCTGTAATTCATTTCATTAACTTTCATTTCATTTAATTTCATTAATTTAAAAACAATATAGCGTAAACAATAAGAAAACCAAAATTGGACAAAATGTAAATACTATAGTACCCACTGTTATAAAGAATAAATCGCTTTTGTAACAGAATTGAGATTTATTTAAATTAAATTAAAATTGAAAAATTATTATACAATCTCTTGAGTACCCAAGTTATTGGGAACTTAAAAATTAAGTGAAGGTCCGTTCACTTTCAAATCCTCTATATCAATGTTATAATTTAATCTAAGAAAGTATTATAATTATGATATAATTTTTGCTGCGTTGTAGCTTTTAAAATTGTTTGCAACACCTACCATAACTTGTTGAAAAATCAAACAAGTAGTTTAATACAAAAAATGTGTTATATTTAACATTCTCTTAAGTTTTTTTATCAAATGAAAAGTTGCGTTGCAATTTAAAAACAGAAACATATATTTTAAGTTTTTAGTAATAAAACAAAAACGCAATAGATTTAAAAACCATTTGTATCGTTGTACTCCAACAAATAATAACAATTTACTAAAGTTGATCAGGCCGAACAACAGGGAATTTCAATTCGCTCATATTACTAAATTCAATACCGCCACGGAAAGAATTGAAAATCACCAAATGCAAAATTTTGAATTGCAATTCACGAATTATATATTTTTCGCAAATCACAACAATTTTGTCATGGATTGATACAAAAATTCGTAATTTGACATTGAAAACGACGGAGAATACAAAATGCTGTTTGTTGAAATTTACGATTAAAAGTATCAATTCGATCTTCTTTTATTTGTAGTGATTTGCGAGATAGTTTGGCGAAATTTACCACTCCAATGGGTCAATTTCTCAAACACCACTTTACAATCTGAAATTGCAAAAAATATTTGGTGACTTACCAACACAGAATGATGAATCAATAAAACCTTATAATAATTTAACACATGTGAATTGAAATCATAAATTGACGTAGAGAAATCGTAAATTACAAAATATTTTTTGTAATTGCCGTGGAATCAACTACCTGATGTGTGCAATCTTTTTATGCACAGTTCATACTCCATGTACCTATCGAAATCCTTTTAAATCCTTTTTCTTTATGGATGAATGTACGTATGTGGTATTGCTAGACAGCTGCAGTCATGAAGCCGAATCTCCATTGTGCACATAGCGTGTCGGTGGAGTGGTTTTAGAATAACCAATTCGTAGTGATAGTCACTATACTAACCAACGGAATATAATGCATTCTGGAATCTTTTCTATAAGTACCTATTGAATAATAAAAAAAAAAACTGAAGTATATAAATCCTTATTTTTTTTTCAGGATCTCGCTATAATTAGAAAAGAAGAATAAATTGAAATGGACTCTAAAATATCAAATGGGTTCTAAAATATGTAATCGAAAGGGTTTGTTAAGGTTTTAATTATTGGCAAGTTCTTCTAAATAAATAAATCAGAAAAACTACCCCAGACAAATCCCGTTGGCTTCGGACGATATGGCGTCGTATGATTCTCACGGATATCAGGAGGAAAACAAATTATAAAATAATACAGCTATGAATTCTGATTTGTAAATTACAAGATATAAGTTGTAAATTAAGAATAAAGATTTCTAATTTCACGACAAAACATTTTCAATCTAATACGGTGATGCCTCAAATCACTATTCAAGAAACGTAAGTTGCAAAGTATTAATTGCAAATTGATCAAAATAAATTGCAATTTACGATTGAAAATTTGTAAATTGCAACTACTGACGTAGTAAATCTACTCCTGTTAGTTCGCAAATCAACACTATTGAGTTCCAATTCAAGACTAAATGGTTGTAATTTGCTAAGGGAGGAAATCGTAATTTACAACAGAAAAGTGGTAATTTACGAATTGTTTTTGCAATTTACAATCCAAAATAATATCAAATTAATAACTATTTGTGTCAAATGTTAACAAATTTGTGTTATGGCAATATATATATCTCGATTGATCGCATTATTGATAATGAAAAGTGTTGATTCACGACTTTTGAGGGTCAATATCTTCACTTCGTACAATTTCTAGAATTGCAAATAAAAAGTCGTGAATTAGTAAATCCTTAGCTAAGCTCTAAAACTAGACGAACTTTTTGTGATTCTGCGCTTATTTTTTTTGATTTGATCTTAAATTCTTTCCGTGCGTCATTTTGGATTGTTATGGTTGTGCAACACTCCACCTCAAAATGACATTAACAGAGGATTTACTAAGCCAATGCCTGAGATAAACATAGCAATCTCAACATTAACATTTGACCCTAAAACTAGCGATATTCTGGCAACTTTATTGTTTATTGGTGCAGGTATTTTGAAAAGTCTAAAGTCTTTACGTAAGCTGCCAGACTAGAGTTGATTATTGGTAAGGCCGATTGACCACAAGAAAACGTTTTTCCACGTCTTACGCTAGCAAACATTCAGCGTTTCGAAGGGTTAAACGATTTCCTTTTATACCCAGGTAGCCACCACACATTACTTACATTACATAAATACATACACTTATGACTAGGAACGTATACTAACCATTAAACAGGCTTTACAAGTGACATGATTAATGCGCGTTACATTAACTATAACTATACCGAATAACCCAAGTGGCAAACGCGGGGCAAAGTGCCCATCATTACCGAGTCTTATCGCAGGCGGTAGGCCCATACAAAATAGGACTTTCTGATACAATGCCTATCACGATGAAGTTTTTCCATAGCATTTGTTGCACTAATACAAGTATATAGCGACCATTAATTATAATAGCTACAGCTGAACACAGTTTTCGTAAGACGACCTTTCGCAGAGACAGTGATTTGCTTTTATCATCATTTCCGGAGCTGTACCGGAATTCTCTGAAGTGAATGTGGACGACTTTCCTGCTAATGACATAAATACTCCGAAACTGTTTGCCAAGGAAAATAGTGGCTTTGCTACTAATTGAAAGTGTTACGCGTGCTTTTGGTTTATTGTACACACATCCAACAATAAGATGCCAAAGGCCAGAGCGGTAAAGGTAAGCAGGATCCCCTGCTGCTCCACTGTCAAGTCAAGTCAAAAGCACACAAAGTGAATTTGTTCCTTTAATTTTCACGCGATTACATCACCACCCATGTGCAAGTAAATTTGTTTTTTATTTTTTTTCTTCCTTAAAATTTAATCTACATGCAAATTTGAAACGCAAAATACAAGTATATGGTACCTCCGCGTGTAATACACTACAAATAATAGGTATTACAGAAATTCAGACTGAATAAACATTAAACAGCCACAAGATGATTTTTCGTCTTCGCAGTGTACTCTGCTTCTGACTCGGCTTATCATCATCAGCATTCTGTTTCTGTGTATTCACAACTTGGCCAAGTGTTGTGCGAATTTATTTAATTAAAAATGTTTTCCAACTGAAGAAGACACACTCAGCTACATGCATTATTCAACCTAATTCATTGGCTTAGGGGAAAACGGAATTGCCGTTGACTGCCTTTACCGCAAGGATATTGTACTGCATTTATGGAAATTCTGAGAGCTCAGTAAATTGTCTTCCCTTGGTGGTTGGTTGAGTGTTAAGGGCGGTGGTATGCCATCAAGTTCAATGTGTGCAGGGATAATTATGAGGTTTATGAGATTTTATTTTCTCTCCCGTTTTCCAGCAAAAGGACGTGCTAAGCCTAATTTCATGAAGAAATAAATCATGATCCCTTTTTAGAAATCCCAAAATGACACAGACAAATTGAATTGAAATGGGTGGGAAAAAGTTGCCAGTTGACAAGTTATAAAAGTTTAAGTTGGAAAAAAAACACCAGTGTCTTGGATATCTTGGGTATACGGACTTTGGCATTTTCAAAATCACTAGGAAAAAAGGTTAAGGCGGGGCTGTTTCCGTCTCACGATTATTGAGTTGTTAAAAAAAGTTGGACTCGAAGATGTGCTCGATTGAATAGTAGTGGAACAGAAAATGCACCTGCACCAAGGGAAAATACGCGAGAGATCAAAGTTCGTGTTTTAATTTATGAATACAATTTCAATCCGGGTTTTTCTATCCAGTCTATTTTTAGCTTTCTCCATTACGCAGGAAGAGAAAGATATTGTATTCGTACAAAATTTCGAACTCGAGATGTTAATCAATTCTGACATTACGATGATAGGCGAACTCAAGTCAAGTGGGTCGCAAAATTCTGTCCGTCTGTCTATCTGTATGTCCCGAGGCCTACAGCCTAAGTGGCTGAACGGATTTCGTTCAAACTTCGGATTTAAAGTTTGGGGGCTTACAGTTCGGGGCCGTTTTTTTTTGTGCATGGTAACCTCAATATTAATGGTACTTCCCATACAAAATGTTCATACCAGTTTGATTTGTTCGAAAATGGCTCTAACGATTTCAACAAAAATTGATATTTGAGCTTAAGTAGGTCAGGTAAATATAACTGCGTACTCAGTTTTCCGCTAAAATCGAGTAACGGTACTTTTGAAATTTGGACATACATATCTCGAAAATGGTCCATAAGATTGTAACACAAATTCATTTCTTAGGTAATATGGTCATTTCTAACTTAATGGATAACTGAGTTTTTCTTTGTATTTTAGTAAAATGGATTTTTGAAAAAAGTCATTTTTGAAAAATTTAGTTTTCTTTCATTTACCTGAAAACGGCAATAACGACTTTGACCAAAATGCAAACTTAGAGTAAAATTAATGTTTTCAAAATAATTGCGTCCTTAATTTTCAACTCGTATCACCGAAAACGCTAATCTTAAAAACTGCTCATATCTCGAAAACCCCATTTTCGATTTCGATAAAACCCTAAAAACCAAGTAATGCTTACATCCCAAAAAAAAAAGATTTCCTTAAATGACTTTGAATTTCAGTTAGACTCGCACTAAACGAGATAGTTTCGTGCGACCCAGTCGTGCACTTTATTTTAAAATGCGTTTACCCATACAAACATTCATCCCTTAAAGTTTTGTTTCCGCGAGAAAAAGTAGCCTATGTCTTGTCTATGTCCTACCTTGGACCAATGCGAACTCATCAAAATTTCTCGCGCTATGAGTGCACACACAGAGGTTAGTCTTTATTTTTAATGGAAATAAGGTACAGATATCTTGAAGTCATCTATAAATCTGAAGTTTTAAAAATCTTAATTGGTTTTATGTTTTGTCAAAAGTTTCAAATCTGAAATAAGCTGTCAAAAGACTCAAAAAACAGCATTTGCTAATTTTCTTAAATTGAGTTTCTTCATTAAAAAAAAAGCTTAGATAATAAATTCCTGGCCTAAGTTTCGATATGTATACAGTCCCAAACGTAACATAAAAAACCTCTTTAAAAAAAAAAAAGGTTTCTTATATCGATCCTAAATCAAAGCACAATCGACTCAGTTGCACAATCGATTCTAACTTTTAGTCAGCACGACAATGGGCTAGTGATCTAAAATACCTCCTAATTAAGTTTTGACCACTTATTGACTGCTAGAGAAGGAGGTCCAAACCAGACCCCTTTTTTGTCCCGTTGAATATAAATAAGGGCCCAGTCGGTACTGCACTGGACTACTGAGCGAGAGGTCTTACGTCCTATCCACGGAAAAAACACCTTTCCACCGCACCACCTCTAAGCGAAGATCTGAAAAATCTCCGAGGGTACAACTGTCCTGGAAAGTTTTCTCTATTGACCCGTTCGAACTGAATTTAAAATGTTTTCATTCCATTCGTGCCGAAAATTAAAACCCATCGAAACGAATAATTCTCCGTGACCAATTTTTGTCGGAGGATATCGAAAAAAAATTCGGATGAAGGTGACAAAAACGCCTTTGGTGGTACTGCAACGCAAAGCGCTGGGTGTGCGTTACATAAAACAGCGAAACAATGTTCCAAACGGCAGTCCGGTAAAATACCTCGAAGCAGAAATCCTCCGACTTATACCTCGCTAGAGCAGTAGTCATGGTCTGTGTTGGTTTGTGCAAAAGTTCTGAAAATGTTGGACACGACACATAAACGAAAATAAAAAAATAAAAAATTGGTCTTTAGCAATGCGCTTATAGTCAATCATGTCAAAACATTAGTAATCATCTTCCAACAGCAGAATGCCGGTTAAGGGTATCATGGTTTGAAATACCTTAGACTTATTGTTGGTAGCTTGCCATTTTCGTTTAGAAATGTCAGGCCGGAAACTTCAAGAGCACGTGCCCATGTTCTGTAACTCATGCGATAACTTTTCGCATCAAAAACTTAGGAACAAAACATTCCGCTGTTTATCGCATCTGGAAAATATTGGAGTTCTCTAACTCTATGCAAGAAGTATTCTGTAGTAATTTTTAATTTCATGGGAATTTTGGAACGATTTGCCAAAGCTGTCAAAGCACTGCAAAACAAAACAATAAAAATTGAAAATTATTTCACAGGTATTTTCAGTTAGTTGTATCGTTGTTTTTAAAAATGTTTTTCTTTTCACTAATTTTGGGTGAAGAATACGATCGGCGTAACATGTAACAGATTCGAAGACGTGTACCAAGATCGTTTAAAAGAACATTTTGCTATTAATCGTGTTTTAAATAATAAAAGAGAAATAAATTTCAAAAACAACTAAATATTTTTTTTTTATATTCTATAAGAAGTTCATATAGATAGCACAAATAAAAAATAATCTGAACACATGTTGGAGGAACAAAAGGAGAGCAGCCTATTCGTTAGATTGCTTCTCTCTTAGCATACCAAGTATCTTAGACTTAGCTAATATCTTCATATTTTGTGCTTCGATTTCATTAGATTTTTGAGCCCCTCTATTTACAAAACAAAATTCTTATTTACGTTATTTTTATATATTATTTCTTACTTTTTGATTTTCAGCCATTTGAATTATAACCTCAAGCTTTGTGTTTCGTGATAAAATTCGACAATAGAAGTGAATATTTTATCGCTCTTGATAGTTACGGAACCTGAATATATCACAAATTTCCAGGGGTTTCATATCGAAATGTTCCATGTGATATAGTTTTCGATTCACACAGTTACAGATCGCGTCATGTGATATTATGGCATTTTGTTTCAATTCATATCGTTTTAGTGATAGATATATCGATGCGATAATTACCTAACATAGGCACTGTCTGTTTATCGATATTGCAAGCTAAACGTAACCCTTATCACACAAAAATTTCTGTGGATGCACACGACGATCACAATACAAGGTTAGGAAGGCACTTATCTCTTATGCTTTGGTGGTGGGATGGAGTCTCGCGTAAATTTGTTAGTGGCTCTTTTGCACAAATTTGAATGGAATATTTGTATCGGACCTTTTTTCATATCAGCCATTTTTTAAATTGCGTAGTGTAGCTGGCACTAGGGGTAGGCAGAGGGTCTCTTGTGGTCCCCGCCTTTTAATTGTCTGTTCTTTTAATTAGTATGTGAAAAAAAAAGTGTTGTGGGAGCTCAACTCCCTAGCGCTAAAGACTTTAAAATTCTATAACAGTAGTAGTATCCAGGCAAACAGATTTACCAATGAACTTGGACAGTAAGATTCAAGTGGTTTCCGAGCCTTTATACTGGGCTTGGCAGCATTTATGTTTAGCAGTTCGATTAGCGACTGTGATTCTCATGAACACAGCAGATGCTCAAGGTCTCAGTGGGGAGGATACAATTGACTAGTGTCAATTGGGGACACTGGTGGTGGTGCTGAAACTTTTCTTTCGTTAAACACAGATTTGAGTATATAATTCTGCGAAGGAGGCGGCGATACTACGGGCCTTTCCTTACGCTATCTTCCTGCTTTTGACTATTTCGGGTGGTGTGTCTTTAGTACGGTGACCGCCGCTGTTTTTTTTTTTTTTTAATTTTGTAAGCTTCTTATAAACAAGATTTTTATACCAAAAAAAGAGGGGGGAACTCAAATAACATCGCACTAGTATAGTGGACCAGTAGTAATATATGCATGAACGCTCCATATCGATTGCAAAAACCTCTAAAACCTCTATCGGTTCTGTAAATTCTGAGATGGATCCCCAGTCCCCACGTGTAGAGACGAACACTTCAATTCCGTCCAAATGGATTTATTTCTCTACCAACAAGACCCACATACTTGTTGTTGAAAGTTGATTAAAATTGCCTCAATGCGCCATAAGAAGTTCATCTGTGTAAGTGGAAACAAATTTACCTAGCACGCGTGAGTAAATAATCCAAAAAACCTCCCATATCCGCATTTTCTAAGACCCACTCTCGTATTGATTTGTTACCACCTTCGATATTCACGCGTAGTAAAATGAAATATCCCCAGGGATACCATTTAATTATTTATCATTCATGTAGGTGTGTAGTTCAATAAATACATACAGTTCCAGGAAAAATCGCCATCGGCTGGCAGGTAAATGAAATACTGTTTTATGATTTTCATAGGCAGGGTGGGTAAGCAAAAAGGTGCGATTCCTCACAAGTGCTGGATTGTGTTCCTACCACAAGTTGTGTTGTCAACAAGTGCATACTATTTTTTTTTATTTTTTTTTTAACAATTTATTAAAGTGAACGTGCCCTTCTCCTGCAGGTGGTGTAATTTAAAAATACCCAGGGCACACACAGAGCGCATGAAAAATTATGGAATATAGCCAAACATGTCATTCACGAATGACACTTACAACCCAGGTATACACTTGGGACGAATTATTGTAGAAGGCAAACAAGCCATTTCAACCGAACGATGTATACGGCAGATAAGAGTGAAAATCAATATGCATGCTATACACCTGAGTGATGGAAAGTTCCGGAACGCTTTCCGTGGGTAGTTGGGGCATTTCTTCGATTTCAGTTCAAGTGAGTGCTGCTTCAGTTGATTTCTTTGAAAATCTGGAGTAACATTTCCCTCGGAATTGAGATAGTAAGGCCGGCCATTGATTGGAGGAAGAATGGAATAAACTGAAGAGTACCTATCTGATGGTTGGGCTGAGTGGACATCCGAAGACTGTTGGTAGCACTCAAAGGAAAAGATACCAATTTGAGCAGAAATCCAAGATGTAACAATGCTCTCCCTTATCGGAGGGAAATTGTTCGCTAAAAGCAGTGTGCTTATTAAGAGATAATAGAGTATTGTGCATCGTATCTCTAGTCTACCTCTGGTGAATTATTGTTTTCTGTAGGAATAAGTGATACAACCAGTGCACACAATAGAATTGTGGGGAATCTTTTTTACCATTATTTTCCAGCATTTGAAATCTAATTAATGACTCGACTTGTTTACTCCCTGGAATCCAAAAATATTAGTTTTCTTTGACGCATATACAGCACTAAAAATTTGTTTGCTTTTCCACCTCTAACATAAAATTGTCGAATTGATTGAATGTTAAATGAAATCATCAATAATCCGCACTTCCTATAGAACCGAAGGAGTGCAAAAGGGGAGAGCAAAAGTTCTTGCGTGAACCAAAAATTCGAATCAGTACCGCGTATTGGCACAAGGTTCGATGACGATTCCATTATCTATTTTTTATTTTATTTTTTTCGGTGACCAGCACGGTTGCCACTTGTTAATTTTTTACCAAATTTGGTTATTTTTTTTTTTTGCTTATTTAGTTTTGGTAATTTGGTAATTTTTATCTGTTTTTGGTAACTTTTTGAGCAGGAGCACCAAGAATACGAACTCGATATGAATTTAGCATTTAGCTGCATTACTGTTTCTGAGTGAAAATCCATGTAAACCTATTTTGTTCAAAAAATTACTGAATGCACTCATTTTCTACTTTTGGCAGAATGATGGTGAGCTTCGAAATATTTTTGTTATAAGAAAAATGGCTCGGAAATGGTAGATGATCCCATGCCTTCTATCAGGTGGTAATTTTGTGCACAACGTTGTTGACGTTGTTTAATTGCTTAGACTGACAACAAAGTTCCTACGTTTAGAGTAGTAGAGTTGTTTTTAAAAGCAATTTTAAAAATCAAATAAAATAATTTGACTTTAGAAAATCATGCTTTTGGTCAGCAAAAGTATTTAAAGTAGATATTACTATAACATTTGTAAGTTAGTCTTATTTATTTTATTTTATAAAGCAGTCGTTGTTAAATTGCTTAAAGACGGACTAAGTTCCTACAAACCTAATGTACCAAATTGAATATTTTAAAAGACTTATGTTTTTTTTTGTGTCTTAAAAATGTGTGCTATAATAAATAAAAATAAAGTGCTAGGAACTGTACACTTTTCTTTTAGTTTCTCTGAAGACTAAGCAAATGGACGTTTTTACACTGCCATGCCGTTTTTTTTTTATATTATGTTCCTAAGTCAGAGAAAAGTCTTAGGATAGTGATAAGGCATTTTCACATTGGCTCAAGACTATATAGATTTACTATTTTTTCTCTTAGTGTTTTATCAACGTCTCCAGATTTTTGGTAAATTTGATCTTGGTTTGGTAACTTTTTTTACAATTTTGGTAGCTAATTTAGTTTGCAAGTGGCATCCGTGGTGACCAGCCGAGTTTGACTTGATTTTAGCTTAGGTTAGGATGGGTTAAAGGGTTAAAGGGGGTTGGATGATTCTCGTAATTTTTGCAGAGGTGTAAGAATTTTATAAACAGTAGAAAATATTCCAAGGAACTCAACGAAATTATTCATCAAAATGTGGCACTTGAGCCCAAAACAGACAACCATTGCAGATCGACTCTTGACAACTGTGAGAACAGTGTTACCAGTTTGGGTGTTTTTACCCCAAATTTATTGTTTTTTTGGTTGGCAGAGGTAAATCTGTATTTTATAAATTATTTTATTTATATTTTGTTATAATAACCTTTTTGGTAACATTAAAATGTGTGCGTTATTTTAAAATGCAGTTAAATAATCGATCGGTATATCGGCAATATTGAAAATGAATATAATTTGTGGTAATATCTTCGAACTATTCTTGTTTACAAAACAAGTCTTTCAAAAAAGCTAACGCCAGTTTCATTAGGAAGAAGTTATACTTTTTTTATAATTGTTCAGGATATAAGCAACAACCTAATCTGTAAATTTTATTAGCAACAATTTCAGCAAAATTGAATAAGGGCTTTTCAAAATATAACATGAGTTGACATTTTGCGCTGCATTTATTTGGCACACACTTTTGCAAAACCAAACTTACATGATCTCATTTAAAATTCGAAATTCCTTCTTTTAAGTTGTACAAAAATATGCTAAAAATATAATGACCAAAAGTTGGGGGGTTTTTTTTCTTTTTTGAAAAAATAGGAAAATCTGAGGGTTTTTCACATTAATCTGGGGGAAAATATTTTAACCGTCAGCAACTCTGTGTGAGAAAATCTCTTCGGCAAGAGTCCTTAGTCTACAGACCTATGTAGGTTCGCCTCATGAACAAATATTTCCAGAGAACTGTGCCTTAAAACAACTTGAGTGTTGAAGTAACAGATTGGGCCTGTTTTTTTTTAGCTTCAAGCTCAGCAAAGTAAAGTAGGATTTTCAGCACGCAATTACAACATCAACGCTCTTCTTGACACTTCGAGGACTCACTGTAGTTGTTGTAATTGCGTGCTGAAAATCCTACTTTACTTTGCTGAGTTTGAGGCTCAAAAAATAGGTCTAATCTGTTACTTCAACACTCAAGTTGTTTTAAGGCACAGTTCTCTGGAAATATTTGTTCATGAGGCGAACCTACATAGATCTGTAGACAAACATTGCAAGTCTTCTGCTGCTACAATATACAATTGAGAAACTAATTTTTCCGCCCTAAGCTGTATAGTCTGTGGTATTTCGGAGTAAACGTCCGTGGGTTTTTGGGCCACTACTTAACCTTTTTAAAAGCATGTGCATTAACGCAGTAATACACTCAGAGGTGGACAATCGCTGGAATTTGCCATAAGACGATCTTATTCTTATGCCAATCGAAGAAAATTTCATAACAAAAAATGACAGGATCGGCTCGAAACAATCGATAGACGGTCAGAGGCAAAATCTTTTAAAATTTTCTGCTGGTTGAAACCTCAGGGATGTCCACTAAACCATCATTTGCCACTTTGAATGCGAGCTTACGACACGACCCGCAACGTAATTCAAAGCTGTGCATGTTCACAAACTCCGAACTACACTTTGAATTTGAGATAATATCGCATGTTACCAGATTGTCACCCAGTGCTTTGAACGTCGTCAAAGAGTACATATAGCCACATGCACTTCTGCCCGTATTTGATGAATGTTGGAATTTCCTTTGAAGAACGTGCCTCATGCAAATTAACTCATCTGAATTTCTAATTACTATTTATTTCTCCTTTAGAGACCCAACACAAAAAACCCACACCTCACGTCAGTTTTATTTTTCTGTCCCTAAAGGAGAAATACATTTTGACGATGCATCGCATACAGGGAATTTTATCGGCTAATTGAATTAACTTTCGCTGCTATAGTGTCCGCACATATATTGCGTAGATTTCCATTTGGACACTCTCCCAACTCCGAAATTAAGTTCCTTCTAAAACTGGATGCATCTAAGTAAATGTGGAAAGATCGCATACAAAATTCACAACCCGTATGTCACATTCACTCTATCCTGTGGCATCATCTACAAAGAGACTTTTCCAATACCCATCATTGGTGCGAAATAATTGTTTCATTTGAATCTCGTCCATTACCTTATCAACAGCCCAATTAACAAAGGACTATTGACTGCTACGAAAGGTGTGAAGATGATGCTGCTTCACAAGGGAGAGCACAAACGAATGTCAAACAGTGTTGAAATAATTTGATTTCATGTGAAGGTGGATACACTTATCGCCTCATTGTTGAGGTAATGACTGAACAAGCAAATTGCGTTAAACAAATGTTCTGAATGAGCGCATCCTTGCGCTGTGCCGTGTACCTACTGCCAACGCAGAGTGGCGGCTTTGTTGGAAGATGGCAATGCAGCAGTTGCTAATTAATTTGTGCAGCAGGGAAAGTGCAGTTAAGCGAGTCTGTGCTGTGCGATCCAGTCTGCGGTTTTAATTTATTTTTGCATCTCATAGCGTAAAGTGGAACAGCTTCAGTGACTGTCCACAGTGTTGGCTGAAAATGTTTCACCGAAAATCACACAATTTTGTTGGGCATACAATTCGGTGAAAGTATGAAAGCACTTTACTGACAAAGTGCGGCAGTGCTTTGACGTTTTATTTTTAGAGATTACAGATTGGACACTTTTCAGTCCAGTGGCAACCATGAACTTGTACACAGTTCACAAAAAGTGCCGCCACACTGTTTTCCATCCACCCGTTTTCGGAAGATCTAAAAATCGGATAAATCTAAAAATGTTTACATCAGAAACTTATTTTTAAATGCACTTTTGCAACCGCTCAACTTTTTGTGGACTTACATTTTTTTAGCTGTTGTTTCGTTACACTTGGGTATAGTTCGGTTAGATTTAAGCTAAGAAGTGGAGGAAACATAGAATAAAAGTTGGAGGGGGTTCCCTAATGAGTAAGGGGCTACTTCTATTGATTTAAACGATTGCTTTAATCGTTTCCCTGAATTTTTGTTCGTAACTTCCTTTCAACTGAATATTAATACTTTTCTCAGAAATTGTTTTTCTAAGCTGGCTCAGATTTTGAAAACCTTACCTCAGTTCAGCGCAAACTGCTTAAACTTAAGTAAACTTCTAGTGAAGGCAAACTTTCAATATCCACTGTTGAATTATCTCTGTAACAAATTTACAGAACAGGAACAACTGCAAACATGACCAGCGTGCTTTTGACTTTGCTGCCTTAAGTGATCAAAATAGTAATGGGAATTTTTTTGTCTTTAATTAATTCCATCCGCACCCTCACCACACATACGAGTACAAAGTAAAGCTGCATGAATGAATATTCAATCAAGTGTGTTGACTTTAGTTAATTAAATTATTTACATCTCACTTTGAGTTTGAATAATGGCAGAATAGTGAAACCCGCCTTAATGTCCTGCCAAGGTTGAAGAATAACTGCAGAGATGAAAGCGACGAGGGTCTGCGGAGGACTTTCGTCGAATAGTAGAGCAAATGATGGAAGTAGTGCAAAGTGGGTTGAGTATGATTATGAATATTCATTCCGGTTTTTCATATTTGCGTGTCAAGATTTATACAAGGATATCCGCTTTATACCGAGTATACACTTGAACAATAACACTCTCCATGTAGACAGTAATGGTGTTTAAAAACGCACTTGAGCAGACAAAGGTTTTTATTTTTTTAAACTCAACTCAAACTTTATTTCCACGAAAAACTCTTAAGCGAATATATGGAACCGCAAATGAAGCAAAAGGCCTTCGAAAATCTATTGGAAGCAAGTTGTCTATGACAAGAGCTCGACTCGACTCACATTATACAAATCGAATTCCAATTTTACTGTGTGTAACGTGCGTCACAAAAGAATTGGGCCCATTAGTCGGTGGTAACAAGGATCTTCCAATAGTAACGGGTCGATGTTGGGAGCATGCGTCGGATATGCTGCTTTGGTGGTCAGTGCAAACCGTTGCACGCGTTGCGCCCATTTTACGGCAGACGCGGTCGACTCCCCAACGTTTGGTGACTAAATTTAAAATGGCCGGTTCGGTTGACAATCAGCCAATACCCTTCGAAAAATTAGAAATAAATAAATATTGAGTCAAATCAACGACAGATCGGCCGAGAACTTTGCGGAACATTCCACGAAAGTGTACAGATGAACCGTGCACAAGAAGTCGGGCTTTCTTAGCCTTCATTTCGACTGCGATTCGGAGCGTTTAGTAGAGGACCCCATTTGGCTGAAAAAACATCTTTTGCGACGAGGCGCATTTTTGAATAAATGACTATGTTAACAAGCAAAATTGTCATTCGATGAAGCCAACTCATACGAAGTTCACCAGTTGGCTATGCATTCAAAAACAAGCTTTGAAACCCTCCACTGCATACAAGTCGTGCAAAATTGTAGGCATATGAGGTAGTACGTAATTACATTGAACGAATGTGCTACACATTTTTAATTAATGTTTTTCGTTTTCTGCAATTTCATACATGTTGTGAAAAGTTTCAATATCCCAGAAAATTTCATCGTCTGACACATTTATTTCGGAAAAATACGTCTTGGATGTCACTTTAGATTTGACTTAATCAGCGGTGACTCGAATCTAACTATTTCATAACTTAAAGTTAAATTTTATACTTTATTTCTAGTAATTTAGAGTTAGAGTCGAATTTTTGGTAAAAGGCGTCTCTTAATTGTTTTATTTCTAAGGGCCAAAGTGAATATACCTTCCTGTGGAGGGTATAAAAAGGAAATGTTTGGTGCGGATTTTGGGCTGGCGGTGTTTTTGGTCCGTAATTTTTGGAAATGGACGTTAGTTTGCCAATCACCATCAACTGCGAGCGTTACAGAACAATGCCAACCGATTTCTTTTCGCCCAGTTTTAACGATATTGAGGTAGACGACATGTGGTTCCAGACGCCACGATGGACTCTTGTTCCGAATTATTTAATAACGCTAGACTTTTTTTTTAAATGATTTAATGAAGTCACAGGGCAACGCAAATTAATCGAAATCAGTCGATACCCCTAAAGCCAATATAACCAAAAAAAAATATTTGGAGCAGCAGGTCCGTAGCGACCCCAGGCCTAGCTTCTTACAAACATTTGTTTTGTGTGAGTTTTACATTTTATTTTTTTGACGAATGGAAGGGATCTACAATTTTACGCCAAGTCCAAACGGCTAATTGAGAAGTTCTTTTATGACAGTTATAAAGGGTTTTCCAATAAGAGGTGTTATTTTGGTATTCAAAGAAAAATGTCATTTTTTTAGATAAATGATCGGATGTTTATTTCATAATAAAGAGGAAGGTATGCCGTTAATAATGAAGAACAACATCAGCCAAATGGGCACCATATCCTTTTCATGAAATTTTCCATAACCGAATCGCAAATTGGCTGCCCTATGTCCTCGATAGCCTCACGAATTTTATCTTTGAGGTCTTGAATCTTGACGCTGGGCTATTGGCGTAGACCTTATATTTCACGTGGCCCCAAAGGAAGAAGTCGCAAGGTGTTAAATCACAATCACACGGTCCGGAAACTTTTCCCGTAAAAGATCAATGGTTTCGTTGCTTGTGTGACACGTAGCGCCGTCTTGTTGAAAGTAAACGTTGTCCAGATCAATACCATCCAACTCCGACCATAAAAAATCATTAATCATCGACGACCAAAAAATGCTTTAGTTTTGCGAACTGTGACTGCAAGATTTTCACCATTTTTGTAGTGAATTTTAATAATCCATCGTATTGTTCCATTTTTAGTAATGGCGTAGTTTCTACTTGTCAAATGTCAAAGAATGATAGCTTCAAAAGTGACAGCTACCGAAATAGCGGGTCATTCACAATAACACCTCTTATTGGAAAACTCATTACTATCGGATGTTTGTCAGACGTTCGCGATAGGTGGCACAGTGGAAAAAAAACCTAAGTTGGAATTTTTGTTTTTTCTTCGGGATTCGAACATATGGGACCCATCGCTTAGTAGTCCAACACCACTGACCACTAAGCTAAGCGCCGACCAATGCCATCGCTCAAATTAAGTCGAATCTAAGCGGCAGAGTCATCAAAAAATTGTCCACTTTGATTTTTTTTTTACTCCATACAAAATTACATACATGGGTCTTAAATAATACAACATTCCATTATTCCATTTCAACGTCGACCCGTCCTTATTGAAAGACCCTTTATGTCCTTGAGTTGAAGCACAATAAGAGCTGAGCATGCCGAATGGAGATCGAGGATGGAATGTGTTTAAATAAATATGCGAGAAATTCACTGACAGACGAGTTACATATATGGAATCAATCAATCGTCAAGTAGGACGGCCAAGTGCCAAACCATATGCGCCTATTAAGTAAGCTTGTTCTTGCAAAAAGTGGACATTCTCCATGCCCATGCCCCTACTCGCTTAAAACATACAAACCGATTGATCTACGATTGCGACTGTAGGAACTTTCATGTCAGTTTTTCTTTTATCAACACAACAATGTAATCGGACAAATCAATACCCCGCATTCTTTTATAATATAATGGAAGTAAATGCAAGCATCTTTTGCCACCAGTCGTGAATTGAAAAGGTTTTTGTTATATTTTATATTGAAATACGACCAAAAACAGTTGAGCTCACAAAATAAAAGCCATTTTCCCTTTAAGGTTACCTATTATACACACAATAATCATACGGACGTTGGTAAGTCTTCCTTTCATCATTCGCAGAAAACGGATAATTTTATAAGGATATTGTTGAATGCTCTGTCGGTCGGTAGGAAGGATATGGAGAACGGAACACGTCCTCGCATATTCCATTGTCTGGAGCTCTGCATGTCGGAGTTTGTCAACTCGATTAAATTAATTTCAAGCACAGTGCCATCTGGCGTTGAATATAATCGTTCAAACGTTCTTCGTTCTTCTCAACTTCAAATGTGGGTATTGTTTTGAATCATCGCTGTGTGAAATTGAAAAATCATCAATGCGGTGGGTATATGGCGATTGTCGTGGGAATATTGGAATTTGAATGGTTGAGGAATCAATCAATCAGCGAATGTCATCCTTTTGACTGCAGGGTGGCTCATTATGGAATTAAATGACAGAAATAACTTTCAATGTCACATAACCTGGTTTCAATAATAACTTAAACGTCCTAAGGGATGGTTTTATGGGTCTGAGCAGAAAGACCAAACGAATTCGAAAACCAATTTAAAATGTGAATAGTGGTAATCGTAAGCACTGCTATTCTTACCGATGAAAGAACAGGTGAGGAACCACCACGAAAATTAAACAAAAGAGAATTACTTGAGAATTACTACGCTTATCAAAAATGAAATGAAACAGGTCTGCATTTTGAATTCAAAAAAATCCTTGAACGTTTTTGTTACCGTAAACCGGGGTTACTTTGCACCGATTTTTTGAGTTATTTCGAGAAATGTCAAAATTTTTATTGAAAATAGCAACAAATCTTTATTTTTTTTTTATTGCCCTTATATTTGGGGCATAAAGGAATGTGTTTTTGTTAGAATGCTTATTCTCAAATCTTTTTTAAATGTAATTTAACATTGTGGAAAAGTGGCGCAAAGTTGTCCAAGGGGGGGGTTACTTTGCTCCGTCCGAAAGTTTCTACGATTATGCATGTTTTTGAGACGCTGGAGCAAAGATATTCACACAACTAATTAATATTGCTCATTTTAAAAGAAATTTAAAGCAAAAATTACATATTATCTGGTACAAAAATACTTACTTTGTGTATTTTAAAATACACACCTCGGCACCTCAAATTTGACACTACAAAAAAAAAGCACAATTTATCACTCCTTCTTGCAAGCTCTACGGTTCACTGAAAAATAAACGTATACATATACATGCGGCTGGGCATAATTTTCAACACATAAATGTACGTTGTGTTCTTTTGCAGTTATGTCGATGAGCAATACTCAACGTGTCTGAGCATGAAACTAATATGAAACCATGACAATGGCGCAAATTAACCCCGGTTTACGGTAACCATTTTCTGGTACGACTTCATGCACGTCGAACGGCCACGCGGAATCTTATTTATAAGATTTTTCTATGGGGTTCTACAAGACAGTAGCTAATAATACTTATTTTTTAAATAAAAGCCAACCGAGAGTGTACAGCTTTTTGAATATACCTATGCCAGAACTGGAACACAAAAAGTTTACATACGGCACGTTCCCGCATTGATTTTTGTAAATGTAATTTTGTTAATATTTTCCTGGCAATGTCCTATTATTGATTTATTAATTTATAGTTTGTTGTTTGTCATTTTATGTATCAAAGTTTTGTTTATAATGAAGTGCAAATAAATTTCGGTAAATTTAAAAAGTGCAAAAGCAGTTTTTACTATCTATTTTTGTTGGTGGCACTCCATGGCCCAAAATGGCACTATTTTTTCCCAATGGTGCCACGGAAAAAAAAATTTCGGCAACGCTGTGTGGAATACAGTCAAATCTTACGGGCTAAGTGCTGTAATTATGAAGCCCATTGACTTATTATATATTGACTGCTAGTGAAGTGTCACTTCCATACAATCTCTGCCCAGAAAATGACGCCAACATAACTAGCGCTCGTGGTTCTATGCGAAAAATAAGTGAAACAAAATGACAACCATCTTGGATTTCTCCATAGAATGCTAGAGCCACCTATTGGGCGTGAGTGGATTTGCCAAGTGAAACTGTTGAAATTCAAATTGTTGCGACATTGCTTACAATAGATGTCATCACGAAATTGTGCTAGTTTAAATAATTAATAATAGATGGAACCAACAAAATTTGAATAAAAAATCGTTTTTCATTGTCCCATAAATTGCATAATTTTCGTATATATATTGCCAATTAGTTTTTTATGTTGTTTTTCCTTATTAATTTTAGAATTATGATGTAATAACACTTTGCAATGAGAATTTAAAAAAAGTTATTTTTAAATTCCGCATGCAAATAATAAAGCCCATAAGACCCACTTTATTTCTTTTGCGATTTGTCGGTTATTTATTGTTAAGCCGCTAAGATATTTTATTGCGTTATCAAAGAAACAAAAAGTTTTTTCTCTTTATTTAAAGCTTTTTTTAAAGTTGCACCCAAACTTTGACTTTGTGTTTAAGCAATCATGATTTTAGAATGCCACACGGAAAGAATTTTAGGATCAAATCAAGAAAAATAAGCGCAGAATCACGAAAAGTTTGTCTAGTTTTAGAGCTTAGCTAGGGATTTACTAATTCACGACTTTTTATTCGCAATTCTAGAAACTGTACGAAGTGAAGATATTGACCCTCAAAAGTCGTGAATCAACACTTTTCATTATCAATAATGCGATCAAACGAGAAATACATATTGCCATAACCGATCGCAATTTGACACAAATAGTTATCAGTTTGATATTACATGGATTTTAAATTGCAAAAACAATTCGTAATTTACCACTTTTCTGTTGTAAATTACGATTTCCTCCCTTAGCAAATTACAACCATTTAGTCTTGAATTGCAACTCAATAGTGTTGATTTGCGAACTAACAGGAGTAGATTTACTACTTCAGTAGTTGCAATTTACAAATTTTCAATCGTAAATTGCAACTTATTTTTATCAATTTGCAATTAATATTTTGCAATTTATGATTCTCGAGCGGCAAACAAATTTATTATTCAGACGTTTGCTGAAATAAGGCAATACTTGGCAATAAGACAATGCTTGTATTGAACACGTTACAAAGTTCGTAAAAAAAACGGCGAACGCTAAGTTACGTATTGCACAAATTTCAGCGAGAGCGACGTCAACAGCAGCACTGACTATACAAACTCGATAGACCAAAAAGCCAAACATTTCACAAAGTTGAACAAAGCCTTGAAAAAATAATTTGAGGCACACATTTCGCTCAACGCAATACTCAGCGCGAAGATGTTGAGCAACGCGAAAAGCAATGATATCCAACGATTCCCAACACGTAAGTTCGATGTTCGAAGTTAGATTTGAGAGTCGCGTGCATTAAAGTTCATTATATTGAATATTAAGTTGATGAGTTGCGCACTTAAGTAGTGTACGACCCGCCTTACATTCGGTACAACCTCTTAACATTTCGACTTCATATAAGAAACTGCGAAAGGGATCTTGATCATTGACCAGCAACCATAGACATCAACGGGAAGGTAGACGTCCCAACCAACCTATATAGGAAATAATTTGAAGATGGCTTTGGCACTATTTTCTGTATAAAGTTCAATTTAATCTGCAATTGCTTAATATGTGATCAACCGCTTGCTGCTGATATTATTTGGTGGGAAAAATAATGTCAAACGAACTTCGATGGCTTTGTTATGTTTCAATTCAGAGTCGGGTCAAGCTTTGGTGTGGTACCGCGCCTGATATGTAAAAACACTCTAGCTAGATCAGCTATACCATGATTATGTTTTAGTAAGATGGAGCTGCTGCCCACGCAACAAGACTGATGGTGACTGATCCCCTAAAAATATAACCCGGGGTCAATAAAAAAAGAAAAACAAGTAAAAGTGTTATCATCGGCCTGACCGATGCTTTGATACCCTCTACTGCATACAAGTCATGCAAAGTTTTAGGCATGTGAGGTTGTACGTAATTACATTAAGCAACAGACAGAGAGACACATGGGCCTAATATTGATTCTGTGAGGTACCAGAACTACTTGACGACATAGCCCATTTTCAATATCAACCTAACGAAAATAAAAATAAGACCTTGCACCAAACTTCAATTCCTTTGGGCGCTATCGTGCTTTCAACAGACAGACAGACAGACAGACAGATGGACATGGCTAAATCGATTCAGAATGTGATCCTGAATTTATGAGGTCTCCGGTGACTCCTTCTTGGCGTTACAAATGTAATGACAAAGTGAATATAAAGGGTTTTTCAATAAGAGCGCTACAAACGTTTTTTTAAATACAAACAAAAACGGTTTTGGATATCAATGAAATTCTTTATTCCTGTGAAAGTACGTTCGATGCCATTATGTATGGAACTCGATTTCTCGATTTGCATGGCCACCACGGGCACGCTTGCAGAAGTCCAGACGCTGATCCCAATTTTCGACGGTTTTCAAGCATAAATCGGCCGATACTGCTGCAATTTCACGTTCGATATTCGTACGAAGTTCATCAATCGTCGCTGGCTTGTTGGCATAGACCATAGACTTGACGTAGCCCCACAGAAAAAAGTCTAACGGCGTCAAATCGCACGACCGAGGCGGCCAAGCGACTGGACCATTTCGTGAGATAACACGTTCTCCAAACTTGGTTTCCAATAAATTGATTGTGACATTCGCTGTGTGGCTTGTGGCGCCGTCCTGTTGGAACCACATGTATTCCAAGTCCATATCATCCATTTGGGGCCAAAAATATTCGGTTATCATTGAACTGTAGCGATTCCCATTCACAGTAACGTGCCGGTCTTGATCATCACGGAAGAAGTACGGCGTCATTGCCGCCGGCCCATAAACCACACCAAACCGTAATTTTTTCGGGATGCAACAGTGGACTCATGGAGTACGTGTGGATTGCTGCCTGACCAATACCGCATATTTTGTTTATTGACGAAGCCATTCAGCCAGAAATGAGCCTCATCGCTGAAGATGATTTTTCGATGAAAATCCGAATCATTTTCAAGTTGTTGCTCAGCCCACTTCACGAACATACGACGCTTCTGGTGGTCAAGCGGCTTCAGTTCTTGCGTCAATTTAATCTTGTAAGGATGTAGGCCAAGATCTTTTCGGAAAATTCGCCACAACGACGTCACAGAGATGCCCAACGCTTGAGAACGACGTGTGAGAGACACATATGGGCTTTCTTCAACTGAAGCCTCAGCGGCAGCAATATTCTCGACACTACGGGCACTTCTTTGTCTCACTGGCACGGGAACATTTTGTACTGTGCCTGTGGATTCAAATTTTTCCACTAGACGCTCAATTGTTGATCTGCTAGGACGATTATGACGACCATAAATTGGACGTAGCGCTCTTAACGTTGAGGCCACTGACTCCGAATTTCGGTAGTAAATTTTAATAATTTCGACTCGTTGTTGGCTCGTATATCTTTCCATCATGAAATGGCAAACCTTACTGAAGAGAAATGTCAGAAGAGAGGCAAGAAATTCGGCGTCGTTTGCTGTCCCTGTCGCTCTACTTTTGTAGCGTCCCTGTTGAAAAACCCTTTACCTTCCTGTGGAGGGTATAAAAAAATGGGAACGGAATTACTTTCAAAGTTTTACAGCTCCGAACTTCATCCTTAGTGGTTACAAAAATTATAACGCCTAGTCTCTTGCATACATTGAAACGACCACTAAGTCACATGCAAGACTTGTCACCGCTTAAAATTTGTTTATAAATTAGATTAGAGTTTTTCTAAGCCCAAAATGGCGGTCAATATATATCACTTTCCTATTTATAGTTTACTCCATCGAAATACAGCTACTACAGATTTCACCTTATCCAGTAGTTTTGTTGTCATGTCAAGTACAAAGAGTGAGCAATGTTTATCTTGTTCTATTTCCTTCCCAAACACGCACACACCCCGGAATCCATTAGACTAATTTTGGTAGGAAAATCAATAGATAGAGTAAATATTTGCCTCCCATTTGATGGATGGGTCATAAGCGCAAAAGTGAGGTTATGTAACGTCTCAAAAAAGAAAAGTATCTTTGAAAGAAATTTATCTCCTCCCACACCACTAGAACTTACCCTTATCAAATGCAGGCGAGGTTCATTCAAAATCAGTTGCATCCCACATTGGGTAATTGGAAAATATGGATCCTTTGTTTGGCTGGAATTAATTAATTCATTAAGTGTCTTCAATGCGGTGATGACCAAACAGGGCGATTATATTTTTGGCTGAACAATGCAATCGTTCGAGTGCTCTTTGGTCAACCTATTGGCACTTTGGCCGTAATGCGTGGCTTATTGTGTAATCCAATAAAACAAGTCCTGAATTTATAATGAATTAAACGCCACAATCAGTTTGTCCACATGTGGTTTTCCACTGACCTTTAAGGCCGTGACTAGTGGTTGATATAAAAACCAACCACTGGTGAGTAAAAATGTGCAAACATGTATATCCACTAAGTAGAAGGAAAATCAACTATACCAACTTAAAATGGGTATCTCTGCTAGACTGTGCTATTCTCCACCAGGACATAATAGTTTGTATGCCCGTTAAAATATGAACACCCACATAAATGTTATTACCAACGAAGAGAGCTATAGGGTTCTGCGAAGGGATTTATACTCGACTGCGGACGCAGGTCCTAAAAGGCCACCCCCCTGTGACACAAATAAAATTATTATGGTAATTTTTATTCGCCAGTTAAATGAAAGACAAACACAAAAAAAAATATAGTTATCTCTTTATACTCTGCTGAGCTTAAGGGTGTTTTTGTTCACTCTCCCGTGGATACTGGATAGCATTTGTGATGCAATGCAAAATGCCGACATAAATACTCGAGGCTGAAACGTAAATCTGGTTTAAAAGTTATGAGCCAAACAGGGCTTGCCACTGCCAGTGTCACACAACTGGTTTACAGCCGCAAACAAAGAAGGTTGCTGATAATAAACTCTTAAATCAAGACACTTTAAGGAATTACATTTCGTTACGAATGAGTTTGGAATTACGAGGCAGAACTAAATGGCAGTGGAGGTATGTAAGGGCAGATTCTGATTTCTCGGTTGTGTTATATGTTGGGGATAAGCAAAAACCAAAATCTTGTATCTTCAACATTGTGTACTTAAAAGAAAATTATTTTTAAAGTCCGACATATTGCACTGGTCCGCAGCAAGTCTATTGGATGGAATATTTTACATGATTTTGAGTTAATTTAAGCCGCTGATTTCAAATATGTTACCAGCTCTAGTTTTTGAATAATAAGAGGGGTGGTTTTTTTTTTGAGAAAAAGATGCGTTCACGTTTAATATAATTATAAAAAAACTGCAAACTCTGGAATTTTCTTTAATGTAATTTTCGAGGGTTGTTGAATGACGAAGTACTAAGCCATCATGTGTGCATCCCAGATCCTGGAATCGTTTCTCCGTAGTCCGAATATCTTGGTGGAGTCTTTCGCCCTGTTCTTCACTCAAGTCACCTAGATTTGGAGGTAAACGACCTAAATGGCTGCACAGGGAGTATACTTTGATGCTCATGTTGCTGGAAGTGAAGCAACATCTCTTCAACGTGCTCAACGTATTCGTCACCTTTTTTTTGACTATGTTTTTAAATAACCCAAACAAACGAATCCCATGAATTTTTCTCAATTTTGCAAATTTGCAAATTTTTGGACCGATAAAAATATGCCTGCTTTAAGCTTTTCTGAACTCAGATTCGGAACAACACGTAGTAGCTGTATCTTAAGAACTGGAGCAGTTGGAAAAAAAAATCTGACAGTGGATTCGCAAACGTTAAAATATTTCATGCTACAAAAAAAAAAGTTTAAATTTGTTGAGCTGTGTTATATTCGGTGTGTTCCGTTTGGTTGCGTAATGAAATCGGACTGAACGCGGATGTGGTTTGTGCTGTGGATTGTGTGTGCGAAGGCTGCAACGAGATGGGGATGAGGTCTGACTAGAATTGTAAAGCATAGTTTTCATTTTAACTTAACTACATTCACCTGACACTACATTGTTTGAAAAAAAGTAAGTGGATATGAAGTATTTTTTAAATTAAAAAAAATTATTAAAAAAGTAGTTTCCGTAAATTTCCAATTTTCTCAAAAACTTGTAAACATTAAATCAACCGATTTCTAGTGCTCGTTTAAGAATTGATGAGAGCTGTGAATACTAAATGCCAATTAAGTTTTAAATTTTAGAAATTAAAAAACTTTGTGAATTTTTTTTTTTTCTAAATTTTGAGTTTGGAGGCAATTTTTATAATAAATTGAACGCCAAAAACTCTTGAAAGAAATTACTCGCTTCAAAAATAAAATGGAAGAACATATTTTTGGCTTTAAATTTGTATGTAGTACTTTATTGCAAGTGTTGCCACTGTTTTTTTTATATTTTTTTTTATTTGTAGTATTTTTTTTTTAAATTGTAAAATAGACACTCCTCCTACAATAGCCAAATGTTTGTTTTTAAAAACTCTACACAACTTTCTTATCATTTTCTGCAGCCTAAATTATCGTTCTCACAAAAGACCATTCCACATTCACACAACTACACAACCAACATATGAGTTTTTGATACAGTGAAAGACTTTATTTACAAAGGCTCATCGGCTCAGGACAATGGGCATTAACAAAAAGGGATGAGACTCAACAAATCTTGGAAATTTCCTTTGCATTGACAGTCTTTGTAGAAAAAGACTAAGAGCTATACGCTAGCGATATCGAATTGTGCAGAAAAAATCAAAAATCAATCGATTTCTAACCAAAAATGGACCAACGTATTACATAATAAAGAACTAGTAAAACACAGTTTTTATACAGACATAAATTTTAGATTATTCTAGAGATTCATTAAAGAATATACCTACTCATATTTTACGCATGTCAAAATGACAACCGATTGTCAATAGTATAGCGCTGTTAAGTACCAACATTTTTTGTCGAAATGGCAGTCGACATGTCGGTTGCCAATTACATAGACGGGCATCAATCTTCTGCAAAACACTTAAGGACTCTTCATATGCGAGCGAATTGTGAACTGCTGGCAAGCGAATATTCGTAGATTCTGACACTTCATTCACATAAACAAATTTCTTAGTTGCAGATACACGCGAATCAGTTTCATTTTTAAAGGTTAAGTTCGAACGAAATATTCATTCGTTGGTGTGTGGAGTGCGACTGCTTGTTTCCCGTGTGACAGTTCGCGGCAAGAATTTTCAATTCGCTAGAAAATTTCTGTAATTGTAAATTTCGGTATTTGAATCAATTAAGACTCAGTTTTTTTTTTAAATTACAATTTACATTAATTAAATATAATGCTTTTGTGGTAGAACAAATAGCAAATTTCAAATGACAGTAAAATTGATTTGTTGACAACTCGCCTGTTTGCAATTCGTTCTCATGTGAATAGTTCTTAACCTTGATCTAAATTGGTCACTATCAGTTAAGTTAAGTGAATATTTTGACGGCTGGCTTGATATTTGCATGCAATTTCTATATTCTTATCGAAGGAAAGGAAACATTTTGTTAGTAGACTCTTGTTCTCTTATGAGGGATGTGTCTTTTAAAAAGAAGCACAAATGTCTAACTAACACAAAATGCTGTGATAAGCCTCTACTTCTCGAACAAACCCATCAACTGTGTTGAAACAAAGCAAAAGGTAAACATAACCTTGGCGGTTGCTAAACAAAAATATCTTCCGCCAAAACGAAATGCGTGGGGTGAAGCAACCCGGTTTCGACAGCGATCAGCTGTCAGGCAGATTATCACTTTTAATTGTACAGGGTGATTTTTTAAGAGGTTTAGAACTTAGAACTTAGAACACAAAACATTCGAAAAAATGAATGAAATATTTATTTGAATCGATAGTTTGAACCTTGCAATTTAATGTTTAAAGATAATTTCATGCAAATGTTGACCGCGGCTGCGTCTCAGGTAGCCCATCCGCTGAGTCCAATTTTGGCATACTCTTTCACACATATCGGCCGGTATCTCACGAATGAATGCATGGATGTTGGCTTCCAGTGCGTCAATCCAAGCGGGCTTGTCCCTATACACATTAGCCTTGGCATACCCCCACAAAAAATAATCTAATGGTGTCAAATCGCACGATCTAGGCGGCCAATTGACCGGCCCGAAACGTGAAATTAACTGTTCACCAAACTCGCCTCGCAATTGCGCCATTGTTTCGCGTGCTGTGTGGCATGTGGCACCGTCTTGTTGAAACCACATATCATGCAAGTCAAGAACTTCCATTTCGGGGAAAAAAAAGTTTGTTATCATCGCTCGGTAGCGTTCACCATTGACAGTAACGCTGCGATTCGCATCATCTTTGAAGAAATATGGCCCAATAATGCCGCCGGCCCATAAACCGCACCAAACAGTGGCTTTTTCGGGATGCATTGGTAGCTGTTGCAATGCTTCTGGCTGATCTTCACTCCAAATGCGGCAATTTTGCTTATTTACGTACCCATTCAACCAAAAATGAGCCTCATCGCTGAACACAATTTTTCGATAAAAAAGCGGATCCTCGGCCAGCTTTCCAAGAGCCCATTCACCAAAAATTCGGCGTTGTGGTAGGTCGGCTGGCTTTAGTTCTTGCACCAGCTGTATCTTAAAAGGCTTTACGCCCAAATCCTTCCGCAAAATTTTCCACGTAGTGCTGTAACAAAGGCCTAACTGCTGGGAACGGCGCCGAATCGACATTTCGCGGTCTTCTGTCACACTACCTGATACGGCCGCAATATTTTCTTCACTTCGCACAGTACGTAAACGTGTTGGTGGTTTAATGTCCAACAAAGTAAATTTGGTGCGAAATTTGGTCACAATCTTCCGAATAGACTGCTCAGAAGGTCGAGAATGCCGATCATAAAATGGAAGCAGCGCGCGATGAACATTTCGAACCGAGCACGAATTTTGATAGTAAAATTCAATAATTTGCAAGCGTTGTTCATTTGTAAGACGATCCATGGTTAAATTGCAAACCAAACTGAAGCTGTTTGACAGTGACACAAGGTACTAAACACACGTCAGCTGTCAAAACCAGTGTTGCCAAAACCAAACCAGCTAAAAAATCACCCTTTAGTTGACAGTAGAAAATCTTCCGACTGCAGTGAGATATCCATTCAATTGTAAGTCAAATTGAATTATTTGTCTGAAAGTCCAGTTGACTAATTTGATTGCGAATATAAATTCTACAGATCGCTTACAATTGAAAGTGATTTTTAAGTATCGCTCGCAAATGACTTCCATTCAAATACGATTTTTTTTAATTAAATTCGACCATCAATAGCTGTTCGATTCGGTCGATAAATCTGGATTCGATTCAGCTGCGGTAGTAAATACTTTATTTGTTCTCATGCACTTACCGGTGGTTTATACAAAAGATCTGACGCGTGTAGGTGTGTGTAATGATCCGAAAGGGGGACGAGATTTCGAAGTAAAATAAATCCAAAGTAATAAATAGGTATTGGTTTAATTTGTGTTTCTTTCCCGTTTATTTATTTTGTTTTTATTATTTCCACTAATAACACTTATACTATTTATGAGAGATATTTAATTGATCCACACACTTAATTTACACTTGGTTATATAAAACACTTGACAAATATCATACACTATACAGATACATACAATTGCACGTTTCAAAAGCAATTTCTCCTTCGGTAAAATTTAATTTACCTTGCTTAGTAATTAAATTTAAATACCGAATTTCCCTATTGCGAAAATCATCAACGGAAATTAATTAAATTTGAAATTATATCGCTGTTATCCAGTGTTGTGTAAAACGACAAAAACAAACCCTAAGCTATAGGTACACACGGCTGTCCCGCGATTCTTTGGAAAACTCGCTCAAAAATTTAATTGGAAAAATAAGGTACACTGTGTGTTGAAACAAATGTTGGGCAAAACCAAGCTCGTCACCGCTGGGGGGGAAAACTACCGACCGACGTTCTTTTCTGTATACATATTTTGAGCGTACATGTATCGGAAAAAAAGACAATTTGGTACCCCCAAAAAAGAAAACCGTTCTAACGTATCATGTTAAAAGCGCAACGAATAAAAACAAACTGAATTACATAAAATTTACAGATTCGATGGAGACTCCTACGAGCGACGAGTCGACATCATCGGGCCAAGTGCGTGGTGGGCTAAATAGAACGGGAAGCATCTGAAAGGGGCACACAGCACACAACAAGGAAAGTTTTGTAATTTCAAACGGAAAACACGCAGAGAGCCGGAAAAGCCACCCCAACCATACTTCTTGTTGTCTCAGTACTTGGCACTCGCTGTACTCTCGCTGACTGGTGGTGATAACGGTTAGGATAGGTTTGTAGTTTGTACCGTTTTGTTGGGGTTTTCCTACCGTGTGCTGTATTTCACCACGCGAGGAGAATCTACCTCCTGGAGGGGTAGTTCTCTTGTTGTGTGCAAGTGGAAGCTTTTCCAATTCCGACAGCCACCCAATCAGATGTCAAATAGACTGGCAAAGAGCACGAAAGCACTCTAAAAGAGACACCTCACCTCTGAGGGGCAAGTGAGTCTGGGGAATGTATCTCCGTACGAACCGGAAAAACCAACCCACCAGCACTAAAGAGTAACAGATTCACCGAGAGAAAACCACATCCACAGGCAGGCGATGTGTAAACATGTGCGCCCAAGTGCTTCCCAAGGCATCATCTGCCATCTAAGCTGGTACCTACTCTATGTCTATGGTGCATGCTTTCTAGGGGGGGAGGTACGACGCTTCTGTCTTTTGATGACGAGGAGGACATGTTTATGTTTGAGAAAATCGACGGGAGATTTCCGATTGATAAAGAAATGCCGGCGTATTCTTTTCTGAACCGCAGTTTAGAAAAGTGGGGTGGTGTCGGTGTGGGTGGAGGTATTGTGTTCCCATGGCCGGTTTTTTTTTTTTTTTAATTCTTCTGTCCCAGTCGCAATGATATCATTTTGCAACAGGTGGCAGATGAGCAGATGGGTGGGTGTTTAAAATAATGTTTACATTGTGAGCTGTGTGTGCTCGAGAGGATGATTAAGACAAATTCCAGTGACGCTGCATTAAATACAACGTAGTACAGCGACAGTTTGCTTTGCACTCAAAGTGTATGATGTTTGAAGTGCAACGAAATTTTTCATCATTAGCGTCAAGGTGACAATAGATGTAGACAGTATACAGCACGAATGGATGGCATGAAGAAGTGAACTGTAAACATGGGTGGTGTGTGCTAATTGATGAACGGTAGCAATAGTGTGCTGGAGATGTTTACCTCTTCTGGGTCAATTATAATAATTATAATTAATTAGAGTTTAAGTAACAAATTGAGCAGTTTAGGTGGGCTGCTCAAAAGTGCTGGCTTCAATATTATGAAATAGTGAGTCACTTGTGGATGCAGTTGGCATTTGAATTGTTTAAGCAAAATTATCAATCCGCAAAATAGTACCTAGGCTGTAGTTTGAGTACTTGTTGGAAGCTATCGATAGAGGCGGTATTAGTTCACCCACTTGCTTATTTAAATAATGAATTTGAAACGCATTCGATATTGGTTCATGGAAAATATAACTAAGCCCCACTGTTCCAATACCTCAATTGGAGGTGTGAGAGAAATGAGAGAAACCTCTTGTGGTTAAAGGCAGCGTTGCCATTTTGAAATCAGCCTTCCAGTCAGATTTAACTGAAAAAAAACTGTCAAGAAAATAAAATCCAGTCAAAAAAAACAGTCAACGAAATGCAAACAGAAATTCAGCCAAAATAAATCGACGAATAAAAAAAATCATAAATTAACCTTATTTAAATCATTTACTGCATTTATTCTCAAGTATTATAGTCAAGTAATATAGTGAATTAAAATTACAATAGACAATAATAGTGGATTCATTAAATAAGTTAATCTCAAAAATTAACTTTACTAGCAATTTCTTTGAGCGCTTCAATTGTCTCCTCATCATCTTCATCATTTGCTTATATGTCGGATATTGTACGGCTGCTTTTGAAAGTAGTATTAGTGCCAAATTTTATTGTAACTTCGGACGGTATATCAAAGTTGAAGCAGCATTTGTAAGTTAGCAAAGGCAAGTACACACTTGTGTCAGTGCAAAACGTATAAAATTGTTGATTGCATTAGTGGGATATGTTCCCAAGCTCAGAGCAAAAATATGAAAATCAAGCAAATTGTGTTCTTCTTTTAATTTTTTAATTTTTTTTCCTTCAATTTTAAAATGTATACTGATGGAAAATAAATGACACGAAACATTTAAAAACAGTCAAACAATCGTACTCAGTTAAAACAAATAACCGGCTAAATTGTACAAAATCTTCCACCTAAATGCGTATCAATCCAGTCAGATCTGACTGGAAAACAGTCAAAATGGCAACGCTGATTAAAGTATCTTCATCGTTTGAGTAGTAAACGTTTTTTTTAATGCAGTCCAGCTGCTTTGTTCTTAGATTGAGGGGTAAAGCTCCAATTTTGGCGATTCTATAACGAAACACGAAAAAAAATATCGAAAATAGCTGTGAAACTTAAATTGCTTAAAAGTGAAATAAAAACGCATTTTCATTACAACCCAATGTCGAAGTTTACTCAGAATGAAATGTTCATTCTAAAAATGAAAGAAAACAGCCCAGCGAACGTCTACGTAAGAATTTTTGTGTATCCGAATGCATTCAATCGTTCTGAAATTATGTCTAATAGAAATGGAAATCGTTGTATAATATGCATATTTTTATGTTATATGTAAATACATATATTAAATTTTTTTATATGACAACAAAAGAAAATTTCAGTGGGGGAACGTTTTTCGAAGAATTTAGGGCAATTCTTGCTAATAAAAAAATGCAAAAACAGTCTTCAAAATCTGAGAACACTGACCTGTGAGTGGTTTTTGATTGAATGACACTGCGAACGAGAATTTCATTACCAACATGCGAATTGTAGTGTTGTTATGTGTAAGAAAGAAATCCTTAAAGAAATACTTTCATTATTAACATGAGTGATAATGCTTTCGAACATAGCAATGTTTACATTTCAATGTTATTTGAGTAGGATGTGTCGATCGCACTCATTAAATCAAATTTTTAATGTTGACAGGTTTGGGAAACAAACAGGGTCAAAATTTCGATCACCAAAGAATCGGTAAAATTTACCGAATGCAAGCACATGTATAAGTTCGAAATTTTGTTCTTCCTTGATTTCGCATTTCAGTCATTTCTTCTTGCGTTGACCTGGTACTTAATGTATCGGATTCATTTTTTTTTAAATGCTATTTAAACGCGAATCAACTTCCCACTGCCTTTTGTTCAACCAATTCCCAAACTCCTCCCAAGACTAATAAAGCGGCGTATATAGCTGTCAGTTATCAGGATAATTTTGTTGATTCACGGTCAACAAATTGGATCTAACCGATTGCAATTTTTGCTCGGGTAAAAAAATGGATTAAAATTGACTAAGTCTCTGTTGAGATAAAACGAGTATTCGTTGTTAAAAACTACTTAGATGAAAAGGTTAAATGCATACGTCCTTAAAACACACTTTATTAGTTGTTATCATTCATGTTTCTTGATTAATATCAACCAGTTGGTTAAAAGCTACAGAGATAGTTTTTATTAACGAACGAGGAGAAAATGTGGAGGAAATTGAAAAATCGGTTAATTTTAACCCAGTTTCCTTAAAGAAGTTGAATCGGTTATTTGTAATCCACTAGCTCTGTATTAGGAGCTATATTAACAGTATTACTTCGTAGTTTTTAACCGAAAGTTGGTTAATTTTAAATAAGTGATTTTTCTGCGTGTCCCCTAAACGGGAAAATATAAGCAAACACCGCGTGGCTACGTTTGCTGAAAGGATAAATAAACTGAGCTTATTTCTATGTTGACCCCGCTTCAATTTTAACTTCTGAGTACAGTTAGATTTAAAGTGCAACCTAAAGTTAAGACTGTTATATTGCACATAGTATCGGAAAATCAATTCGGTTGGCAAATTATTATTTTAACTGTAATTTAATTAAAAGTATGGTGCTGTATTTGATCTTGCTGCTGCTATTCCCCTTCAAAATACACCAATTGGAAAATTCGTTCCTAATGAATTGACTGCACAATCTGCTTCTTGATCGTTTGATTATTTGCCCTATTCTACCCGACTTCCTCCTCTTACCATACGGACATAATGATGAGGTCTTCCGCACGCCGCTAACACAAACTTTCTATGCAAACATTTGTCTTCGAAATGTCGAAGAAACGTTTATTTTTAGTGCTTGAATTGTTCATTATGTTTTATTTTATTTTATTATATTTTATTTTATTAAAACACCCAAATAAAACTGCGTTTTTCAGCTTTTTCAAAATCAGTATCCGAGGAGCCAGAAAAAAAACAATCATGTTCAAGAATCGAGATTAGTAAGTTTGACAGCTGGCTGACTTGATGTATCTCTGTTTTAGTTGGCTGAGATCGTTCATATAAACTGTTTTTTTTTTTAGGAATATTAGCCAGTAAATTGACAGTTCGTGTATGGGACTGATGTAGAAAAAGTGACACAACAGACGTCACAGATCTAGTTTTTGCTTTAGGTGTTTATATCTATTCCAGACCAATCTCACGACTTAAGACAACTCGATTTTTAAATTTACCCGGTGAGTGGACAGATGCATTTTGGTATTTAATTTGAAAATATAACCCCAGGAATATTGATATTGTTATTTTTATTTCTTTGGTGGTAATTTTGTTCATATAAGTCAAACAATGTCAAAAAATATATTCTTTCAATTTGTTACCTTCATAAAACGAGCAACAAATGCCGTTTCCAAAACAAAAATTTGTTTGTCATTACATTTTTTTGCTTTTTTATATTTTCATACTACAGACGAATCCCTCTAAGTCGAACTTTCACGGGAGATAAAAATTAGTTCGAGTTAGAGGGATTTCTGGAAAAAATCGAGTTAGAGGAATTTACTATATTTTTTAAAGCGAATTTATTTAAGGTAAAAAATAGGAAAGCAGGTACATTTTGAACAAAATTAGCTAAAAAAATTAGTTATTTTTGATTGGGACGTGAAAGTAGCAGTGTTCGCCCGTTAAATAAATGATTCTATTTTAAAAAGGCAATAACCAACAACACAAATTTTGTGCACCTGCATTTTTTTTTTTTTACTTTTTTTCCTATCACTCTAACTAGAACAACAACAGAAGTGTTGCGCATTTAATGTTTTAACTAGAATATGTATGTACATATCTAAATGCATATGCATATTTTATGTACTTATGTAGAAACACAACGTATCGTCTCGACGCAACACTTGCGGGAGGGAGATCTTTTTTTTTGATTTTGTTTTCTTCAGACGAACAATTTAACTTAGAGAAATATTGTAATAGGTCAAGAATCAAAAGACTATGTTCGAGGGATTTCGACTTAGAGGATGACTTTCTATGCAAAATTGAAGGGTATGCAAAAATTGGGTCGAAAAATTCGAGTTAGAGGGAAATTCGAGTTAAAGGAGGTTCAACTTAGAGGGACTCGACGTATATACAAATGAATAAATATAAAATTAATCTCTCTGTAAATTTTGTTAAATGTGAATCATTTATGTTATCCGCTGTAATGATAAATAGTAAATAGCCAATCCTTGCCACAAAAGTCTGTTCCAGATTAAGTATATAAATATTTTCAGATACCAACCTGGTTTGATTAAGAATCATCATCTAATTAAAAGTACATATATTAATTTCTGACAATATTTTAATTAAGCTAAGCACTAATGCGGAAAGTTTCGAGCGACCGTGTCGTGCACTTTACCTTTACCAAAACAAATTCGCCTGACGGTGAGAAAATATGCGTGCTCTCCTAAAAACCAATAAAAAACATTCCCCCATAACATCCCGACCAAGCTGCTGAAAGTCCAAGTTCGTAATAATATTTTTTACGGATTTATGTCACGCGTTGTATGGTTAATCAGAACGCATTCAGTAACACTTAAAAAAAAAACTACATAACTCGTCAATCACTTAATTCCAGCAACACGAACTAGCAAGTGCTAATGATATTGACAAACACCCAGTGCCGTTTGTTCTACATCTTCCATCTAGTTCACACGAGATACATTCACCGCCAAGATTTATTCAGCCAGACCACAGTTCACGCACAAAGACTGGCGGTATGTGCACGCGGCTTATCCTACTCTCCATAATTTCATTGCTTCACCAACGCGTTTTTTCGTCTAAGCATAAGTGATTTGTGTTAAAACTCTAACCAAAAAGGAAGGAATAAATTGCCGAAAATGGCTTTAGTGAGTGTGATTGCCGGCCTTGTTCTGATGACAAGTTACACACAGTCGTATTTACTTTTCCCAAGTGGATCTGTAATGCAGGTGGGTACCCGTACTATGTCATTAGCAGCATGTTCGGCTACACAATTTACATCCTGCAGATTACCATGTCCGTGTCAACACCAGTGTACGCGCCCAATCACAAAATGTACTTTGATTGGGGTTTCCAAATGAATTATAATCTGCCAACGAATTTGACCCACTTCTACGCCATTCCGAATTGGCCGGGAATTTACAATAAACGAGAGGCCAAGGATATTGATCGTTCGAAATATCCAGTAACCGAAGGAGTTCATCCGAGTGATTTTACTGCTGGTGAATTGTATACCGGACTGGAAGATCTACTTGTGAGGTAGAAGTATATAAACATTATATGCGAGGTCCTTATGCGTGGTTGGATTTTTTTTGTGTTCACAGTTATGGTTTCCATGAAACGTGTTTGTTGAAGAGTGTTTGTGAGCTGGCTAAACATCCTTTTCATGACGACGAGGAGAATCTGATAACGGAGATAGTGACTTTTATTTTGAGGTAAGTTTTGTGAAGGTCACCACTTCAATTTGGTGGTGGTTTGGCCGTTTGGACCCGGCATAAAATTGTAGATCCCTTCCATTCGTCCCAAAAATGAAAAAAACTCACACAAACGAATGGTTGTGAGAAGCTAGACCTAGGGTCCTTACAGACCTGTTGCGCCAACTATTTATTTATTATTTATTATATCCCTAGTACTGGACACTTATTTTGTTTCAACCAAACTGTCGGTGCTGCGTTATTCCCAAGCAGAGCTGGAGCGATAAATTTTCCTCTAAAACAGCGAATGGTATAGAGAGGCATAGGCCATTTTTAAGAAAAACCCACAATGCGTCGCCAGAAACTTTCTCGTTAATTGCAAGTTCAGCTGAAATTTAGTAGTTCAAGTAAGCAATGTAAGAAAGCAATTAGCTAGTTCTGTTAATTATCTACTAGCTGGTTGCACCCGCTTCGTTCTATACTCGCGTTAAGGATTATCTGCAATTTATTTGAATGCCGTATCTACAAGCTAAAGATGCAATAATCGCCGCTACAAATTAGTGTTCGTTAAACATGGACATATCGATAGTTGTAAACTACCGGTAACCTCGATATTGTTTTATTTACATTGATAGTTTTTTTATTTAGGTAGATATGTATCTGGGGAAATTTATGTCGTTTTCGATTTGGCAAAAGGGATCATTTTTTTGAGAAAAAAAATCCATTTTTTTTGATCGAGATTGCTTTTCATGTTCGATTTGCCAAAAAAAAAATCTTTTTTTTTGATCTGAAGCACTTTTGAGAAATCTCGATTTTTAGATTTCTCAGATTAACACATACTTTCACTAATACCAATGTGTAATGACAGCTGGCGGTTACGAATTGTTTATCGGTGGAATGATTGCTTTTTGAGCTGAATTATTCATTTTTCACGTATGGAAACGATTTTTCATATTAAATTATTTCGACATGCGTTATTATAAATGTGTGAAAATCAATTGAAATTGACTTTCAGTGCAAGTGAAAAAAAAATTGTTTGCGGCCAACTCAACACAAACAAGAACCAACAAAATTCGGATTTAATGTTCGATTCGATTTGGCAGCACAAATATGAAAAGCCAAATCGAAAACGACATTAGTTTCCGTTTTCAAATAAATACTTGGTTAATCCCCTTCTATTAAATGTGATTCTCCATCCTACTTTGTCTCATTTTTTATTTGTTATAAATCCTGATATGGAATTTGTTCGTTAAATCGTATTCAACAAAGTAGCATTTGGTTCTTTGATTTGATTGTATTAATTTAAGCAACAATTATTTTTAAATTCATTAATAATGAGCAAAAGATAGGGTGACTGGAAAGATTTTTGAAAAGTTTTCCAATCAAAATGCTGCTAAAAGCAATGTACCAAATGTTCCAAAAAATTGGAAATACGCACTTTTAATTTAGCAGACCTTTTAAAACTAAAACAGAAAAGTTAACATAACATAAACATGAAAGAATCCCCTACACCAACTTTATGCTCGGATGACTGCGACAGACATAGATCGAAGCTTTGCGCAAGGGTAAACATGAAGGGTTAATAGATTTTGCCGCCCGTCTAGATGAAGTATTTAGTTCCCACCCCAGCACGTCATTTCTTTGGACATGCCAAATAATTTTGAAAATTTACAATTTTCATACTACCGATAGTTTTTAGGAAAACATCGATATGATCGAAAAATTAAACTATCGATGTTTAACGAACACGACTTAAAGCATTTTCCCCTTTTTCTCAAAAAAAGTTCCTTAAAAAGGTCTAAGCAAAAACTTTTTTTAAAGGTCAAAATGCAGAAAAGCAAAAATTTACTTTTTGGTGTAGCACATATCCTTGTTCAGTTTAAGGTCTCTCTACCAATTCCATCCATAGATATGATTCAACTATTAAGACGGGACTTAGGAACAACCATAGAGATACAACATGGATGGTTAAATTGTTTCCTTAAGTCATTTTTCATGTTTTCTTTCTGCGGTTTGTCTCCAAACAATTAGCCTTTTAAGTATTTAACCTCCACTTATACACATAACCGAGAAATGGAGACAATAGCAATTGAAACCTCATCTAAATCCATTGACTGATGCGATATAAGTTAAACGGGGTAAAAAAAAACGGCGCCACCTAGCGAATTTTATACCAACTACTATTTAATATCAAATAACATTTTGCAAAAAAAAAATCGAGAGAATACATTCTGCAAGTTAACTTTCAAACACAACTTCGGAGAGACGAAGTTTGACCACTTTCTCAAATACTTGCGGCCGTCTGTTCCCAATATTACGAATAATGTCGAGAGCGTTGCCGCTTCAATAAAAGAGCGCTTAAAAAATGCAGTAGATTCGATCTTTCCGCAGTAGATTTTTTGTTATAAATACAAAAAAACAAAGATCAATTGCTTAAAACTATATTGATCATCACTTTAATGTTGTTTTATACAATAAGTTTACTGGCTTCGTTCAGAGGTTCTTCACAGGGGTTATTTTTATGCATGTTTTTTGTACAGCTGTTTAAGAGAATTTTATCAAACAAAAGAAGTGCAGTAGATTGGATTTAGTGGCAGTAGATTTATTTTCTGCAAAAAGTGCAGTAGATCTACTGCCATTGCAGCAAAGTGGCAAAGCTGATATCGACTTCAATTGCGTCGTTTGATTTTGGCTTGTCATTGGATACTTGTGGCTTTACTTATCCCCAAAGAAAATATTCGAGAGAGCCTATTCACAGGTTAGGCGAAATTCTGCGTTCATCGAATATTTCGTGCAAATTTGCTGCAACCACATCTCAACCAAATTTATACAATTTAATCGGGGGGGAAAAAAAGGCATAAATCGTCTATAGCGAATATATACCGTTGACCGCAACACGCTGAAAAATTGTCCGATGACTTCACCAAGATCACATCAAACTGGTCGGGATTTGACAGCCGACCGGTGTTTGGATAACCTCATGCGGATTATCGTCGCTCCAAATAATACAATTTTGCTCATTGAAATACCCATTGAGCCTAATATGTCGGGCATAATTTTGCGCAAGTTATAAGTTTGAAGCACGGACAATTATACAATATTTTGGAACCAAATTTCTAAAATTTGTAATGTTGTTTAACCGCATTTATGTCATCGTAATTAAATTTCAAATAAACTGACAGTTTGCAATCTGACAATTCGTTTGACAAATGTTACTATCAGATTTAGTGCAGTGTGATAACTCCAGCGGAATTTAAAGCCCGCGGGGGAGGAAGAAATAAAGCCCGTGGATGTTATTATTATTTTTTTTTAAATAAGACCCACGGGCTTTAATTCCGTGGTGTTAATACACTGCACCGTTACTATCTTAAAAAAGATTGAGATCATTGGCCAATAAATAAGTAAAAAGTTGGCGCCTTCCATTCCAGGTTGCTTGTCACAACTAGGTATTTATTTTTGGGAAAAATGGTGACACGGATCCGAACGGTGGAATTGAGAAATTTGATCAGGACATTTGTTGCAAGAGTTGGAATAGTTTAACCTTCACCTTGACGATATACACCCAGGTGTAGATCCCAGTTTTCGCCTTTAAATATCTTAGTTATTTTTTTACCAATTCTAAAATCGTTTTATCTCAGTGACTTAATTGAACTGTACTCTCGGAAAGAGATAGTATGAACATTTTCTGATATCTTATTTTGCGAAAATTGCGAAATTTTTGGTATATTTTCGACCACATTGACTGTATACACCTGGGTATAGATTTACATTTACCCGAAGATGTATGTAGAATTCGTCTTCAAAGATTATTTAATCCAAGAATAATATTGGCCATAGACAAACCATACTGAGACCCCCAACTCACAATCCTCTTGCCGCTGGCCCACTCAGTTTTTTTTTTCAAATTCGTCATTTTGTTTTCATATCGGTGTTATGTCAAAAATGAATCCGTGTGACATGCAAAAACATACAAAAAATGCAGAAATAAATTATGCCAACCGGCAACCGTGGGGAAATGTGAAAGAGTTCGGGAATGCCACATTTTTCCATTACTGAACGCCATTGGTTAGTTATTATAAATTGTTAAAAGGCGAATAATTTCATTTGTTTGGTTAGTAACTATCTAAAATATATGATTATATACTAGAACCATAATTATGACAAACATGGTTGTGTGTTTTCCGCTTTTGGATATCATTAATTTCGATTTCGTGTGTAAATTTTTCTTAAATAATGAAGAAAATTTGCTCAAAATGTTTTCATTTTCCCTCCACCAATCTACATTGTTAATTTTTCATGAACATTTTAAGCAAATGTTCACTTATTCCTAAAAAAAAATATTATCCACACGTAACGAACAATTTCAAATTAAACGGATAAAATTCTATGAACTCTGCCAGCAACTTTGCCCACAGCGGAAGTGTCTCATATCTCCTGGGAGTGTGTTGGTGAGCAGAATTTTTGAAGTTTCGTGACATTTGTCAATACGATTTTCTATGTAAGAATACTAGCGCACCAAACGTGAACACGCCATAAAAATATAGCTTGTAGGCTAAGTAACGGGAAATCGGCCGGAGTTGGTGGTCTCAGTATGGTGGTCTCTGAAGTTGGCAAAATGCACGCACAAGTAGAAGCTTGTGTTTGTTTCTATTGGAATCACTTGTTTCTGTAGTAAATACTGCTAAATGTTATAAAACAATAAATATTTATTTACATTATAACTTAATGGAAAATACTATTAGCAGTTAAAATTATTAGCAGAAACAAAAATTAACACAAGAAAGGAAATAGGTACCCAATTACTAATATGTTGCAAAACACAAAACAAAAATATTATTTTGTATGAAAATCTTGACATTTTGTTTGCGTAAGATTGTGAACTTGGCAATTTGTTTTTTTTTCACTGTACGCAAACTTTCCTAGAGGGGCGCTTCCTATTCTCCTGACAAAAAAATTTTCCTTTTTGCGTTGGGCGAACAGATCCATGCCGATCCGTCAGATCATCTGGTATGCAGGGTTCTTGTAGCTCTTGAGCTGGAACGCCCAAAATACATTCTATTGCAATTCTAGTAGAAAAATTACCCATAACTCTCGAAACCAGAGCTCTTTTGTTTATCACTGGAGTGCAAAGATCTTCATCCAACTTTCGCATGAACTTACTTCCTTTGTTACTTAATAAAATCTAAAACTAATAAATAACTAACTAATTGGCAATACGATGAAATTCAATAACTGATAGGCTGGTTCACAACGTTTTAATCGATTTTTTTTATTGTCACCCGCTATTGTAGGTGAATTTCAACTACAAATCAACAGTATACAAAAATTAAATATTGCAAAACTTAGTAGATAGGCGCTAGATTCAAAAAAGAAATATTTTTTATGTGCATTACAAGGCTTACACATTTTTGAAATAGTTCAATTAATGAAAGATAATCTCTACACGGGGTGTTCGCCATCAGGATAAGGAGTTTTTATTTAGCGACAAAGTGAAGGAGCCTTTAGGTGTAATTTTTGTTTCTCGGTGGTCGAACCTGAAACGCATCGCTAAGTATGTACAGAGCCTCCGCTTTGATGAAAAGTAATCAATTTGTACAAGTAGATTACAACTACTGTCAATGTTTGCATTATTCTTACCATAAAAAAAGACTGAGTTATTGACTTTTACGTTCTTAGGCGCTAACATAAACACAATATGAACCTGGGTCCAAATATGCATTGCTCAGTTTAAATAGTCTTGCATTGCGTTCGCAGTTATTTGTCCTTTAGAACGTGACCACCCTTCATTGCCTTTCATTTTTGTTTTAATTTTCAAATTTATCCAAACGGTTAAAACAAGCTGCTTTTTGAGGCTTCGAATGTTTGTAAGACTTTCGCAAGATGTGCACCATTCAGTCCGACATCTTTCATGCTCAGAGCTCTTGCGATAATCTTAGATCTCTTTACTTAAAACTGGATAAAACTTCCTTTCAAGGTCACAACACTCCTACCAAAGATATAAATCTACCGACATCCAACGTCTGTCATAAGAGTATAAGCTGCTTCTTTCAGGATTAAGTTTTTCCTACCAAATTACATCATGGTAGCTAAACTACAACATATATAAGTCAAATTTGCGTCTACCAGTTTCATTTAAGACAAACATCTTAACGACTTCTTATTGAGACCTGTTTCATCTGTCCAAACGTGTTGGATGGCCTCTCGTGAAAGCTTAAGCTAAATCTGTTCTCCTCGTGAACAGCCATAAACACAATGAGTTTGTTACCCTCCCTTCTTCCTCCTTGTTGTTCATTGTTTTCTAGATATTGGAAGACAAACAGTCTTTTCCTTCAATTCTTGTACGAAATAGAGCAATAAATTTCTTATTTATGGTCTATATATAACTTATCGATTGTAATCGGGGGCAAAGTATACCCACCCCACGAAATAATCAAGTGATAGCACTTTTACCGATCGCTTCAAGTCGTACAATTAGTATTTGAAACACCTGCTGCGGTCGAGCAGCAGCCCTTCAGGGGGATTATATGTCAAATGTTATTTAAGGAAGTATCGATGGGAAAATGTGTTCCTTTTATTAATAAATTATTGCACAAGTGAGTATTACACATATGTAGCCTTCATATTCGTTAAGGCATTTAATCAAATTATATACCTGTCCAAAAAATAATTATTTTGTTGTTTTCACTTTCCATTGCAGCCCCTCAATGCATGAAGCATTCGGAAGAAATGAAATTGTCTACAAGGAGGCATATGATGAATCGGAAAAACAGGGTTTCCTGGGCGGAGACTGCGACAAATTGTATCCCCTCTGTGATAATGACTTCCTGAGTATAATTTCGAAAATAATGACTAGTAGTAAAGGGTCTGATTAAATAAATGGAGCTTGTTTCCTTTTTTTTATTTTCACAAAAGAGGTGAAGTTTTTGCGGTGCCTCGGTGCCTTAGAGGGACAGTCTCTGGTCCTAAAGAGGATATTTTTCTTTGCAAAAACTGTTCAAAAGGAGGGCAAGGATTTTAGCTTCATATTTTTTCAAGTTCACAGTTATTTCTATAGTTATACCTACATTAATTTAAACAAAGTAATTTGCTACCATCATACCATCAGTAGCAAAGCGAACTTAATTGCTAGGGCCCTCGTCCACTACGTGTGCAAAACATCAATTTCCAGTTTACAAGATTTAACTTTAATTTATACGGTGCTCTTTGCAACCAATTGGTTTGCATTTGGAGGTTACAGCTCAAAATGGGAGCAGCTCGAAAAACATTCTTGTGCATCGCGTTGAGGTGTTTTCATTTAGGTGGACAAAAAAGCTATATAATTAATATCGGCCCTAGAAGATTGAAAAAAGAGGAAAATCTATGAGACGTCAGAAGCCCACACTATAAGACTAAAACCAATTAACTACAACCAGAAACAATATAGTATAGGTAAGTATTTACCGAACTGGGTCATCATTTTTATACCCTAAACAGGAAGATATATTCACTTTGTCAATACATTTGTAACGCCAAGAAGGAGTCACCGGAGACCTCATAAAGTACAGGGCGTCCGCCGGGAAGGTATTTTTTGATTAAATGAAAGAGAAAGGATCTTATATTGATAAATGTTTTTTTTTAATGTGGGAAATTATGTATGGAATACAATATCAGGTAAATGTCCGCCTCTGTTAGTCTCACAAATGCGAGCCCTTTTGAGCACATTTTTCATTATATTCTCACACATTTCATGCGGTATTTCATTAATTTCATCACGAATATTTTGTTTGAGTTGCTCAAGCGTTTCTTGTTTGTTTGCATAAACCTTGCTTTTCAGATATCCCCACAAAAATAAGTCCGGGGCAGTCAAATCAGGCGACCGTGGAGGCCAATCAACATCACCATTTCTTGAAATAACTTGTTGTGGAAAGAGGTCTCGCAGTAATTCCATTGTAATCCTGGCTGTTTGCGATGTGGCACCGTCTTGTTGATACCACATGTTGATCAAGCCCAAAGCATGAAGTTGTGGCGTTAAAAAGTTTTCAATCATATCACGATATCGCTCCCCATTCACAGTTACCGTTACGCCGTTTTCATTTTCAACGAAGTAAGGTCCAATGATTCCTCCTGACCAAATTGCACACCAGACTGTAACTTTTAATGGATGCAAAGGTGACTGATGAATAATTTGAGGGTTTTCCATTGCCCAGAACCGACTATTCTGTTTATTCACATATCCATTCCAATGACATGTTTCTCCCCAAAATTTCACGTAATTTTGTCATCGTCCCGGTAATCGATGATTGATTTTGATAAAATGTTTTAACTATTAAAACACGTTGGTTTATCGAATATTTTCCCATAATAAATTTGCCACGTGTCTACTTCACGACTGCCAAGTATGAACTGTCAAGACTAATGTTTACCAAAATGGCGGCAAAACGAAGTAGTATACCCTCCCGGCTGTCTGTCTGTCTTTATAAATGTATTAGTAGCTGTCGAGGGTGTTGAACGAGTTGCCCAACAAATAATACTTCGTTCGAGGGTATCAAGGTGTCCATCAATTCCTTGAACAATCACAACGAAAACTCGGTCAACAAAATCACACATCACAACTACTAAGTGGAGTCATTCAACAGTTTGATGAGTTGTTCCACTGAACGGAGCCCACAATGCGCTCAACACCAAAATCCTCGTAATGATCCTTCTGTACTTTCACCTAGGAAATAATTGTTTTTCTACGTCGATACTCATTATTTAAATTACAACCTATTGAAAGTCTCCCCCAAACTCTATTATACCGGCAAAATAATACCTCAGTGTCACGGCGTTCACCCGCATAATAAACACACGAAGCCTTGAACGTAATAGCACGTGAATTGAATCGCCCCAAATAATGACACCTAATAACTCATCGCCAGTATTTTCATTTGTAAATACCCGCAAAACATTAAGTACCATCATTAGAACCCTGAAACATCAGTTTCTCCTACTCCCGCACCCAAACGTAATTACGATGACGATGAGGCCAACACCCTAAGACATCCAATTTATATAAACTTACCGCCACCATTGTGGTGGGGGAAATGAAACCAGTGATAACTAATACATCACATCTTTGCCGCCACCCTCGATAGAAATGATGTCGGATTCGCATTAACATCACTGCCACCATCCCGCACCGCTGTAACCACCTTCCTCTAAAACCAAAGTTATTTGATGAAGCTCCAGAGTAATAACAATTTAACCGAGATCCTGCGGAACATCAAATAGCTAATAGTGTAATCGATTTCGTCAAACCGTCTTCAGCAGGGCGGTGTGAAACTTTCCCGCACGCGATTTGAGTTTGGTCCTTGGCGTCGCTGCGAATGTTCGTCTTCTTGGGCATGAAGGGTATACGAGGAACTATTCCAACAGAATGCCGCCTGAGGCGAAAGTATTGCGAAAATCTTTGCCTCGGGAATGTTTCCAGTGAATTTACGTCTATCGAACGGTTTCCTTTACTAGGGGATGTACAGGTATAGAGGAATGCAGTGACACTCGGCTTGGATTAAGTTATCACATCGTTTATGTGGGTGGACGTGTCACCATGCATTCGTAGTAACTCAATAAGACATTCTTCAAACTCTTCGGGAGCGTGTACTACGGGTGTGTTTTGAATATTAAGTTGCCGCCAAAGTGGGATAAGGATTTCGGTAAGAGGGCAGCGCAAAAATACTCCATACAGACGAGTGACGGTGATAGACAATTGCCTGTGGACCATTAAAAACTATTAAAGCTTCATAGGTTCTTCTCAAGTATTGGAAGAGGTCGATAGTCACTATAAGCTAAGAAAGGTATTTTTAACTAGCTTTGCGTGCGTTCGTTTTCACTTTAATTATTTCACACCCTACTCGTCCATTTTACCTATTTCAATCGTCGACGAAAAGGAATAAAGAAACATGCAGAATCATTTCCCAATGAGAGACACCACTGAGCTGACAGCTGACACTTAAAGGTTGAGTGAATCCCGAAAGAGTTGGTCGATTGTGGTGGAATGCGAACTGTGCTGCTCTGATAAATCCATATGGAATGGGTAAGTACCTACTTAAAACCTCTCGCGAACGTCTGACAAACATCCGAGAGTAGAACTGTCGTGGAAGAACCTCTCAATTAGCCGTTTTTTCGGCATAAAATTGTAGATCATTTGTCCCAAAAATTAAAAACTCACACAAAACGAATGGTTGCGAAAAGCTAGGCCTACGGACCTGTTGCGCCAACTTCGATTTATTATTTATTTTTTTTATCCACCAAGAAACGAATAAACTTTACAATTTTACTAAATTTTCCAGAAACTATTTGAAACCTATTAAGAAGTGGAAGCTGTCCCAATTGAGAATTGCTACAGCTCTAGGGATACGAGGAATACGGATGGGACCTAAGTCGGAGCAATCTCCCTCTGTTTTTGAAATTCTGCGAGTTCTACAAGTTTTTAAGAAATAATTTCCCATTTAAACTTTTCTCTAAATTAAAGTGTCTATGCCGCCAATATTTTGGGAAGTGCTTTGTATACATTATATTTCACCAGTTCTTGCATTTTGCTATACTTTAGCTGCCATTTAGTTGCATTCTCAATTGTTTTGTTGCATAAATGATGTACTCCACCCAGTTTTCCAATCGAGTCTAATCCGCAGTCTTGATAGGAGCATCGTGAACTTTTTAAAATTGGTTAAACTTACATGCGTTAAAATATTCGACAATATTGAGTACGTGCTAAGTGTAGATTTACTTGGCTCGAGGCACCCGCAACCCCTATTTAGCTACCCTTCAGCCAACACCCAGCGGAACATAAAAGACTACCGCTTGGCGAAAAATTCAAGTGCGGGAAAGCGCGATCAATTGGAAAGAGGTTCAACTGCTGCAAAAAGTATTGTTGGAGAGATTCCAGACTGTGAATTGCACGAGGTCACCAATAAATTAGCGACCCTTGGTGTTTTCAATATTAAAAAAAAAAAAAAACTGACCAGAATAAATGTTCATCCAAAGTAAAATCTAAGTCAACAACCTGCCCACCGGCTGTCTGTCATACATCTGAAGGAAAATATCCACTGCAGGCAACAGTCACTCAGAAAAAAATTCGTAATGCCAACAATTTTCGTTGGTTAAAATTAACCCAAATATGAAAATCTTTGATTTAAGAATGAAATTGTTGGCAATGATGTAATAAAATACTTATGGAGAGTTATTATTCTTACGCTGAAAACCTGATTCTTGAAAACATAAAAACGAGTTCTTGTTAAGAAGAATATTATTTGAACCAAGAACTCTTAACTTACAATTTTTTAAGAATCTCAAAATTCTTCGCTTAGCAATCTTTTTTTTCCTGAGTGATTAGGACAATTGTACTCCTTTTTCGTTCGCCGTACTCCCGCACTCCCCAAACACAAATTTTACTCCTATTTTTACCCGACGGGCTAGTATCGGATTTTATTTCATTTCATTCATTTCTGTATAGGTAGTAAATTGCAAAACAAATTGCAACAGGCTAGATTTTTTTATGTTTCATTAAGATTTGTTCGATTTTGTCAACAAATTTGCCGCGGCTTCTCAGGGTGCCACGGATCCGGTTGGTCCAATTTCTGGCTGATTTTTTACCGAACCGTTTCTCTCGAATTTGGCCACCAGACGCTGGAGAGTCGACTTTGAAGGGCCATCCAGTGATGCCAACTCGAGTGTATTTACCCTTTTTGTGGGCATTTTGCCTTTCAAAATAAGCTAAAAGGGTGGAAAAGGCCATTTTTTATCCCTCAGAACAAACAAAAATAGTGTATTTTGTTGTTGTTTAACCTCGGCGTGGGCAAAAAGGGCATTTTTGGTTATTTTTGATAGTCTCCATGGGCAATTCAGCTCGAAAAGTCTGGTATCACTGGCCATCACGTCTGCCATGAAATGGCTGCAAAGCGCGCAAAGTTTGCACATTTTGATAAGAAAGTTTTATCATTTGAACGTTCTGCTCAATTCTGCAGCTCGTCATGGTGATTTGGCACTAGCAACTGAATAATAGACACCAGATTAGACGAATGCCACCAAAACAACATGGTCGCCACAGGCTGCCAACATCAACCTATCCAATTGAAAAACCTGTTGCAGAAAATAAATTTCTAAATTTTTGTTTTGTACTCCCCGTTGCTTCCCAAAAAATAACTTCTTAATAATAATAAACGACTTAATACATATCACCGGCCGATCCAAAGATGCGTAGTCAGTAGGGCAGTACTTATCTTAGTCAGGGTGTATCGCATTTTCGAAATAAAAGTCTCATAAATGCCCAACCCATTCCTTAATGACTGGACTGCGCTCCAAATAAAATATTAAATCTTCATTTTTAACTGTGGTTTGAAATGTAATGCTTACTATAATTAATGATAAAGAAATACATTTAATATTAGTGGTGGTAATCGGTTTGGAGCTACTTAAATATCACTCGAGGGCACATACCTATTGCATTCATATTTTATGAAACCCGTTTAAATGATGCTGTCCTGATGAAACTATAAATATTTAGGGGAGTTCAACAAATGACCTGAAAATACTCTTTGAAAAGGGTGAAGATTTGTTATGCATCTCTTCTGGAACGTATGCCACTTCATTTATAGTTTACTTTTATTGCTTTAATCGGTACTCACATGAGTCCTTAATAACCAGGTGCAGGTGACAGAAGATAAGCTCACAAGTGAATCAAGTGAATAACAATTTTTCAGTGGGATTCCCGTCCACAATATTATATTTACAGTTTAGCTGTAGGGTTACTGCGAGGTATAATCCAATTCAATTATGCGGGGTGGGTGAGTGTACAAAAACACTAGCTTGAGCCACTCTCCCTTAATATACATACGAAAATTGAAATCCTACGCAAAATCCAACAGTGGCTACCTACATCAAGTACCAATGCTAAATGAAAAGTTTTACGGTAGAAGATAGAATGTAAATCTTCTAACAGGTTAAAGGTATAATAAGAAAAGTTGCACCCTTTTTGGATTCTTCGGCAGACCTTTTAGTACTAAACGTAGAAATATTTTACACTTTTCAATTTCCACCTTGAAAAGGGATAAGTTGGTCAAAGTTCAGCTAATGCTGTGTATTGCAAAGACGACTTATATGTATCCACCTTCCATAAAATTAACAGGATTTGTTTAAGTGCAATTGTCACAGTAATTTTTATAATTGTTACTACAGCAATAGAACTGCTAGACCTCAAACATGCTAAAAATAAACTGCGAACAGAGCAAAGGTCCTGCAAGCAGAAGGATGTCAGACAAACTACATAAATTGACTATTTTCGGACAACAAGCTAGTGTAGTACCTTCAAAAAGATGGCGACCCTCAATTGTCCGGCCTAGGATCAACGCTTTAGAACCTGATATATTGGATGACGTTATTAGACAGAGACTACTACGATTGCTTTCGCTAATCCTTGAAGTGTTGGACGATGTTCGAGGCACCCGATAACGATGTAACGTAAAAGAATCGGGGGCAGTTTATCGACTGAAAATATAAGCATTAGAGTAAATAGCGTTTTTTGAAGAATGGCCTACAAAGGAGTTGGTGTAAGGATAATTGAAGATACGAAATTTCGTTTTTTATTACCCTGTATAAAGAAGAACGATTCCTTCTACGAGAGCAATAAACCATAGGAGATGTGCCAACTGACAAGCTACACGATGGGTACAGAAGAGAGTCAAATCCGCAGCGGGATAAACAACGCGACTTAGTGCAAGGAAAAAGTACAAGGAATAATCGAATGACTGTATTTACTACGTTCGCATCTGTCATTCATTGATAGGAAATCTAACAGGCTAATCGTGCACATCTTTAAACTGTAATACGATGCATTCCTTTCACACGCCAAAAAAAATATGAATTATTGACCTCTGCGAAGATATAGATTTCCAAAAACTTAAGTAACACGAAAAGGAAATTTGACGCTCCATCTTCTCCATGGAGAACCTTCTTCCCAATAAACCTTCTACGGACCAGGAAAAGCAATGAAACTCTGACACAAGAATACAGGTAAGTTTTTTATTTCACGATGGATGTGTTCAGCAAACGAAATATCCTATTTTATAAAGAATCTTGAACAGTACCACCTACGACATTAGCTACTTGTAATTGCTTAAAAGTTGAAAAATAATATTAGAAAAGCTTGAAGAAAAGCTGAGTCTCTATTTGCACCCATAGCAAAGTCACATTCCCGTAGCTTAGTACCTAAGAGCAGTGCTGCCAGATTGGGCGCTTTGTCGTATTTTGGGGTATATTTTTTAAAACGATAAAAATGTCTTCCATGAGCGCCCAACATAATCTTGGAAAATATATCGTTAAACAAAAAAGAAATATTTTCGAACAAACTCGCACTTTTAAAACTTGGCAGCACTCTTGCAGTCAAGCGACATCGCACAGTCGTTCAACTTGCAGACATCCCAATTTATTTTGCAGGCCGATTTAACAAAACACAATAGCCACAAAGGCCAATTGCAGAAGATAGAAGTCAAATAAAATTCGCGGCGCGCATCAATGAGATGAGTAAGTGGGAAAAATACCAAAAAAGTACTTAGGGAAGTGCGAAGATTTTCACAATTTTTGAGCAGAAAGCTGTGCAACAATTTTTGGCTACATTTTTAATGTTCGGGCGCTAAAGCAAACTAAATTTTGGCCACCCTGCCTAAGAGGCCAAATTCTCTGAAGGCAGCGTGACCGGTGCGCGACTAATTCTGCAATTTGGCACTTTTTTTGAGAGCCACAATTTTTTACTATTTTTTTTAGCTGGAGAAGGCGCTTTAAAAATGTTTCAAATGCTGTTATTTCCAAATAAAGACCTTTAAAATGTAACGTAGCCTAACACAAATACTATTATAGTGTTTAATGAGCCAATGCTTGTTAAATATCGTTAAAAAAAACCATAAATTTTCAGAATAGCTTTAGAAATTACACTATTTTTTTTCAATGGCGCTTTTTCAGAATTCTGAAGCGGTCACTCTTCCTGCAGGCATCTGAGATCTGAGCGAGAGCTTCCAGGTCAAATCTTCAGTAAACGAAAAACAAAATACAACACAACCTTGTGCCCAGAGACAATACTTGGAAAGTTGCTAAAAATAACTAAATCGAAAGAAAGAGCAATCATTGGGCTCAATAACAGGAGGAGAAACATTGTCACTACCGATTGTCGTACCAGCGAACGTCTTCGTCACTCCCAACCGATAAGCCATCATCACCCTAAGAGCTGGAAAGCAGATTCAGATCAGAGACAATACTGAGACCACCAACTTCGGCCGATTTCCCGTTACTTGCCTACAAGCTATATTTTCATGGGGTGGCAAACGCTAAGTGCGCTAGTATTGTTACATAGAAATTCGTATTGACAAATGTCACGTAACTTCAAAAATTCCGGCTCACCAACACGCTCGCACCTTGCATATGCCACTTCCGCTGTGGACAAAGCTGCTGACAGCGTTTATAAAATTTTGTACGTTAAATTTGAAATTATTTATATACGCGTGGATAGTATTTTTTTTAGGAATAAGTGTACATTTGCTTAAAATATTTATGAAAAATGATCAATGCAGAATGGTTGCATGAAAATAAATACATTTTGAGCAAGTTTTCTTCAGTTATTAAAGAAAAATTCACACAATAAATCGATCTTAATGATATCGAAAAGAGGTAAATACACAACTATGTTCGTCCAAATATCTTCTACTATATGAAACATATATTTTAGATAATTTTACTAACCAACCAAATCAAATTATTCGCCTTTTAGCAATTAATAATAACTAACCAATGGCATTCAGTTATGTAAAAATGTGGAATTACCGAACTCTTTCACATTTCCCCACGGTTGCCGCGGTTGGCAGCATTTATTTTTGTAGTTTTTGTGTGTTTTTGCATGTCACACTGATTCTTTTTTGACATAACACCGATAGGAACACAAAATGGCGAATTTGAAAAAGAATTGAGGGGCCCAGCGGCAAGAGGATTGTGAGTTGGAGGTCTCAGTATGGTTTGTCTATGCTTGTGCCTACAGCGGGAAATGATAGCAGCCTTTCACTTTATTAAAGAAAATAAAAGAGCCAGGCCCACTAAATACTGTGATGACCTTTGAGTACAAAAAAATTATCTTAGAAGATATTTTTTCGAGAATTCCGACGAAATTGGTTCCCAAATAACATTTACACCGTGCTCCGTATTCCCGACGAACCCGGGCTGCCTGGTATTTTGTGATAAACTCACGCCCTAACTTACCTTAGCCACATATTCTATTCCTTATTCATCGTAAAATTAAAGTCTTATGTTGGTGGCCGTTCTTCAACTAACAACAGTTGATGAGTCTTTCTTTTTAAATTCAAAAAAAAAGTCCCATTGCAAAAGTCCAAACAGTCCTCCTAGTGGTGACTGCGACATCTGTTGTATTCTACTCAGACTACAATTCTTGCACCGCAAGCTCTTTCAAGCTTTTACATCCGACACAAAACAGACTTCTCCTTGCAGGGTCAAACGTACTTGGGGTAGGCATAACAGCTTTCTGCAAAGCACGCACACATTCAACATCCGAGTTTGAACACCACCCCCTGAGCACCATCCCTTTATCATCTGCAAATGTCAAGTGTTAAAAAGCGCGCACTAACATACCCACTCGGAAAAACAATCAGAGGACTTTCCTGACAAGTCCTTGAAAAGGGATATTCATACACACCCTTCACGTGAATTAAAATACAGGCCCTATGAATAATTGGCCTGACAAAGTGCTTGTCAGTCACGAAAAGGCAGTAAGGCACAATCGATTACACACTGCGATATAGACGCGCCCCAAACTGTGCTCTCTATTCCATCTGCAACTTGAAAGTTGTTCGCCTGTATTGGTTAGCCGAAGCACGTGTTCGTGATTGCTACAAAGGCGAACGAGAAAACCAAATGACAGGGTAGAGTCCAGTAAATATTTGTAGCATAATTTGAGGGGAAGGACCATGTGTGCAGGAGAAGAATACCCATTCAAAAGGGAACAGCAGTAAAAGGGGGTCATCTGCAGAGTAGTGAAGTGTAAACCCATCATCAAGGTCAATACGAATACAAATACAACAGAGTTTGTGTACGGAAATGCTGTGATGGCAGGGATGATGATGGCATGAAGCGCTCTTTGATGATGACTGGCAGTGGCGGCTCGAGCCAAACTAGCGCCCTGTGCAAGATTTCAAGAAAGCGCCCTTTTTTCATATTTGAACATTATGCATAAGTCTTTTCCAGACAACTCCACTTTTTTTTATTGAGGTATTTTTTGTTTTGAGATTTTTGAACTAGATTCTTTTGTAAAATGTAAGTCGATGTGCAAGAAATATACCTACATGAACAGGGTGGAATATTTTGAGATTATGTAGGTAAGAAGTGAACTTGCATGGGTCCACGATATTTTGAGTTAGATTCTCCTTGAAGTTGCAACATTGCAAGTGATGTGAGTTAATGTGCGAGAAATAATTCAGCACAGTTGTGATGGATGTTGTTATTTTGGGCTTATTTGAACAAGCTTTTTATTTAAAATTTATTTTGTTCGCGCAAGAAACTTGGCGCCCTATGCATTTGCACACCTTGCACATATGGATGTTCCGGCCCTGATGACAGGTTATGGCATCGTAATTTGGAATTCATTATTCATCGTTGGACCTTTTTGTCGGCTTTTATGAACGCACATTTCCTCAATTTCGTGGATGTATTTTCTTCTCTTTTCTAGCTCCCGCAGTGTGATTATTGTGGTTTAGCTGAAATGGATATAAATTTAATTAGACGCCAGCAATTAAATCTAAAGCTACTGTCGGGCAATTTTGCGAAGATTACTGTTTGCATAGAGCAAATGTGGGAGAGTAATTAAGGTCTACGAAAATGGGATACACCAGGGCCAGTTGAAGAAGGATATGTTTTTGGCAGCCCAAAAGGAATTTATATGAAACCTCACAAAATGTCCAATTGAATCTGAGACTAAATGACAATCGAGAACGACCCAATGTGATGTAGCTACTGGTCCCACCATTCACACGAACGACAACAGCGAGGGAATAGAATTTAGTCGAAATTTAAATTTAAACACAACTGAAAATATTGCAAACAACGATACCTGACAACAGAGTACCAAATTTGTCTCAGAATCTATGTAGGTGTGGGCGCCTTTTGTACCTCTACCTGTTATACAAATATCACGAATTGTGTCGGTTTGCCTTGTCTTGAATTTTTTTCTGTGAATCGTTGCTTCTGAACTCCTTCCCGGGCGCACATTTAAAAGGAAAAAGCTTCCCCTTATTCCATTAGCTCTAATGGCACCTACTTTAACAATCTGAATAAACTTGAAGTCACAAACGAACTAAAAGTTCAGTAAAATGACAGTTACATATTTTGGACTCAGAGAGAAGGTTAAGGGAGTGACGATATAATTTCCTTGAAAACGTAATGACCTCTGAACTGCGGATAAATCTTAATGGCGCAAACAATTTTGGTTTCTGCAGACAACAAGAACTCGTCGTCCTGGGAGATTAAGGGAATGTGGTATCTGTCATTTGGGAATTGAGATACTTAATTGGGTAGGGTGTGGATGTGGGATTTATAAATGTACTGCCTTTTCACCTTCCGATACTTACTTATAGATGTGGCAAACTGTCAGACGCTCCGCACTCGGTCGAGGTCTAATAATTCAATGAGATACTGTGGATAGGAAATGAAAAGTTATGGATGGTAGATAGACACAGTACTGTACTCATCTTGGGAGATCGGTTAGAATAAAATAGAACAAAATTTGTTGACCTTAAACTGAAAAGTCATCGCAAATGGTTAAGATCTTATTTAAAAGGAAATTTCAGAAGGTTACGAAGTTCGGCCGGAGCTTCGCACCAACAAGTCACACCTAAGTGGAACTAGGTTTAAACGGCTTACTTGGATTCTTTGCACAGCAAACTGGGATTGAGTTAACGCATCCGTGATCGAGTTCTATGCGACTGAATTTGTTATTGTTTTGCATGAACAAAATCCCCAAAATTCAGCGACTTATCGCTCGCTCAAGGATGCGGTAATTCGACCCTTGGTTTCAGACGCTCGAACTCAACTTTCTTAAAGTGTGTATATTCCGAGGGCACAAGTCAACTCAGGCCACTATCCCGCTCAGAAGAACAAATTCGACAGTGGACGACTTATCGCACGTGGAGTAGACAGAGGGCCTTACTAATAATCATTTTTAACCTCCACACTAAATATTTTGTAGGTCGCAATATGCAATTTTGTAGGGGAAATTTTGCCATTCTGAGATCAAAAAATGTAGCCAGGGCACTAAAAATGATTATTGGTATCGGGGACAGTCTTTACATTTGCCAACTCACCTAACACCGACGGCTACAATCAGTGGTATCAGAAGTCTACACTCACAGTGAAAGTATCGGCGTAGGAGAAGAAGAGCCTGCATATAAAAAGAAGGAGCAACGTAGTCTTCCGATTGTGAGAACAGCCGGTGGTTTTATAACATAGACGACCAACTGACTGCTGGCTTAATGCTCCCTATCGCATGCAAAATTGCAAATAGCGAACGAGCATTTTTCGAAGCACAGGGATTGGAAAATGCGTTTAAGCATCATTTCAATATAGCCTGAAAACGCAAGAAAAGACACAAGAGCAGTATATGCATAGGAACCATTTTTGCCACCCGGCATAGTAGAGGTTGACCGAGCTAGGTGAACATCTCAAACAGTTTTGTAACATACTAATCGGCACAGGCAAACATGATGAACCTTAGACCTAAGCTTCGCACTGAAGCAAAACGTGGAAAGGATCAACGAATATCTTCATCGACTTTAAGGCCGCATATAAAGGGTGTCCCATAATTCACGCAAAATGTAATTTTGACAGAAAATACAGATTTCTAATTTGTTTTTGATTCATAGAGTATACATCAATGGAATAGCTCATCGGATAAATGGCCGCCACCGCTTTGCTCGAAAGTACGCACTCTTTTATTGAAATTTTCCATCACCGTTTCGCATAAATGTGTCTGAATTTCATTAATACACATCCCAATTTCCTCTTTCAAGGCGTTGGTGGTCCAGAGCTTGTTTGCATAGACCTGTGTCTTCAAAAAACCCCAAAGAAAAAAGTCCAATGGTGTTAAATCGCAAGATCTGGATGGTCAATTCTGATCGCAAACTGGCCTGTTACACGATTAGGAAATGACTCATACAGCAATTGAATTGTTTCTTTGGCTGTATGGCATGTGGAACCATATCGATATCATCGGCCCGCTTCTACAGTGATAAAGGCTTTCATAGCTATTAAAGGGCAGGCGGAATTGATTGACCATGTACAAACCTACGGCAAAGCTAAGTGTAACTACTGTCAACAGCTTTCTGATATGCAGGAAATTTCGTCACTGCTTACGACTCTTGACTCGAAAAATGAAACAAACTCTTATTCTGGCAGTTAAGCAGGCGTCAAATCCTGCAAGATGTAGGTAGAAAAGATGCAAAGACATTGGCAGAAAGAAAGAGCTGATGCAATCTTATTTCGAGTGTACATTTTTTCAATGGTGAGAGAAGATACAACAGTGAATCTCTATATACAATCTAAAAAGCATATTACCCCAAACACATTGGGCCTTACTAATAATCATTTTTAATCTTCACACTAAATATTTTGTAGGTCACAATGGGTAATTTTGGGTGGATAGTTTCACCATTCTGAGTTCGTTAGATCTATAGCCTGGACACTAAATATGATTATTTTACTAGTATCGCGAATTACTTAAAACGAAAAAAAAAAAGGGAAAATCTTCGCTTAAAACAAAAAGGTATGTCAAAGGCTATATAACCTGAAAACTGGTAGTCATATATTTTAACATTCCAACTTTCGGTGTGGACGACATGTGACGGCGACATTTTTTTGGTCATTCCTTCATTTCATCAATCAATCTCTCAAAAGTTAATTTGCGACGACCGGACGAAGACCAGATCAAGTGCTTAAATGAGCCCTCATCTTACGAGTCTTTGTTATATTATTCCAATCGAAAAAAAATTAACATTCGCGAAAATTAACGATGACAAGACTATCTGACATTTACGATCTATAATCATTCAATTCCAGTCGTCGATGACGACGACACACGATTACTTTTTCATACGTGTAGTTGCGTATACAGTGTCGAAGACTCAATTAATATTAGCAAAGCCATCAATCAATTGTTGAATCACTTCCGTCATTTTCAGTAATCCATCATGTTTATTATTTTGGAGTAAATCTTGTGTGTGACTTAGATGGAGACACTACATTTCACGTTCCGACAACGAGTGCAAAAGTTGCACTGTACCCTCCCTCAATTGGCAAAAATGTTTTCCTCAAATCATTCTCCTTCAACACTGAGCCAGCCAAAATGTTCGGGATCGGAATTTAACAAACGAACTTTACGAAGGAGGAGCGTTGGGTGTGCTGTGGGAACTCAGGTCTGGTCAGTGGCGGATTAGCAAGAGTAGCAAATGCTACGGGCCCCGTGCACCAAAACTTTCTGACTGTAACAAAGCCTCTTATTCACCTCACTTAAGTGAATATTGAATACTTAGAAATGTACTATATTTATAAATTTGCCAAAATTAAACCCAGAAAAGTTTGTTTGCAACAGAATTGTATCAGGGCCCCTTAATAGAATTTGCCACAGACCCCGCGCTGGCTCAATGCAGCACTGGGTCTGGTGCAGAGCAGTTTTGTACTTCCTCTTGTACCTGGTAACAGGTTCAGTTCATTGCGAACTACATAATATTTAGTCCCTAAATTTGACTGCTCTGACATTCAATTCGGTCAAATATTGGGTGATAGGATCCCCATGTAAAGGGTCTTTCATTGGCGACTGGAGAATTTCAAACTTTCAGTGTGAACGCGCCCCTAATCTGATTACCGAACTGTCAATGTCAAAATATTGCGAAAAATCAACATTGAACGAGAAATAGCGGCCGTATCGGTCGAAATGTGCGGCCGAGTAGTCGAAAATTGGGTTCAACGTATCGACCGCTGCATACGCTCCCGTGGTGGACATATGAACGAAGTCGAATTCCATTTATAAATGTTTTGATAGCAATTCAAGTCAATCTAATTTTTTTTTTGAGATATCTCAAGTAGTTTGCAATTTATTTAGAAAAAAAGTTGTCAAGTTCTTAATGAAAGGCCCTTTATTTACGAAGCAACTTCAAGACTTGGAGCTGTGGAAATTGAAATGCTGCCAGTAAGCCGGTATTGGTCATTTTCAATTTTCATTCAGTGGAGGAAGATCAATAGAGCTCAAACAAGTCGAGCATAATATGACGCACCATTTTTAGAGCAATCTATCAAGCAGTCCAAGCCTAGCTTCTCAGAGGCATTCTCTGGCATATTTATGGTATAAAATTTAATAAGCCACTTATTGACTCGGATGTTTGTCGGACGTGGCGCAGTGTAAGAAACCGTGGCATGACTTAACTGCACCCTCATATTTAGCAAATTGATTTCAAGCAGTTCAATCATATCGCTGTTTTTGTATATTTTAATTTCGAAACAAACTCGCACGCAAAAACCATCACTCCCCGAATTATCGTGACTTGCGTAAATAACTTCTACCAGCTGTTGGGTGAAATTTCAATATCCTTGTCACACTCGCTTCTCCAGCTGACATCATTCGAATGCTGGTAAATCGATTGTCATTGAAACAAAGCCAAGGCGTATATCAAAGTCGGACGCACTTGGTTTCATCTCTTTGTCGCCACAAGAGAGCAGTCCCTTTTGAAAGTTCGCCCTTTAAACAAGGGGCGGGGAGGGAAATACCAATATGTGTGTTGCATTTAGGATTCGCGCCGGAATAGCAGCTGCTTTATGAAACTCTGACACTAAAGGACACACTGCTAATAGAACTCAATTTGAAGCAAATACGTGTCGGTGTGCAAAAAAATTGGCACGTGCCAGACACACCAGACCCTACATTTGCAAAGCTCGTAAATTCTCATCGATCCGAGTGTTTTTATGACGAATGGGGGATATCACTCTGGCAAAGTAAATAGTTTTGTACCACGCTTTTTCAATGATGTTGCATGTGTGTCCGCAGCTAGTCTGTCCACATGTGCTCCCTAGACACGTTTGTTTGAATTGTAAATTCATAAAAATATACACAGAGTGGTGTCCGACCAGGGATGAAAAATGAGCTGTGTGGATTGTAAGCAGATCTTAGTTCCGATTGTATTTTTTCGGGCTCAATTGTATTTTTTACTTTCGTATACGAATAGAAATATGATATAGTTGTCGTACAAAATTTCAAATGATTTCGAGATGTTTCCGATTCCAATTCCGTCTGGGTAATTTTTTTATTTTTCACTGCAATTTTAAAATCGCATTTAAGAAATTGTATTTTTAATGAATTCAAATTGTAAGTTCACTAAAAGCCTTGAATTTGCCTTTCTGTTTGCCTTGTTTATCTGTATAATAATGAACTTTCACGACCTCCAAAACAATTCCAATTACATACTTTAAAAACATTTCCGAAAGGACTAACATTTTCACTCAGCAATCTTGAAAGATGCAAAAGCTAAAAAAAATATATATCGTTATCATTGTATATACACAGACCCTGCAAAACATTCTAACCGAAACTTCCGAATATTCGAAAAAAGCACTTATTATGGATACACAAATAAAAAAAGACCTCAGAAATAAAAAAAATTAAATTCGACTCTAAAGTCCTCTTTTGGTAGGTAGTGAACTCGAAATCCCACCTAGAATTGCATAGAATTGAAATAAATTTAACAAAAGTCAACTATGTTAGCTTTGAGTCATAAAGACTCAATTTTGTTGTTCCACCAGAGGCGAGCTTCAATCTTTAAGTTGTCGTTGATGTGAACCAAATGAAAGATTGAAAAAAGTAAAAACGTTTGAAATTTGTGTAACTTTTAGTTGTTAATACCTACAACCGTACCGATATTCGACTGCCCTAATTAATGAACGCTCCACACTTTCTACATTCAGCAAAAATTCATATCCATGCAAGCAAACCCTAAGTTTCCGAAGTAAAAATTACTTTACTTTACTAATTTATTTAACAATAAGCACCTTGGAACTCGCCCCAGTGTGAATTTCAACTATAAGCGGATTTGACAGATGTCACTTTAGATTTGACCTGGGTGGATTTCGAGTTGGTATTTCTGATTTTGCTGTTTTCCGTATCTAAAATGTTTTGTTGCTAAGGGCAAAAATACACATTTTTTTGAAAATAAAAAAAAAAATAAATACTCTTTGATTGTAGCTTTTTCGAGACGATTGTATTGTGTATTTTTGTAAAGCCCATTGTAACTTAAAAGTTACGATTGTAACACTTTTTTCAACCCTGTGTCCGACATGTCCTTTTCGATTGCATCCCCCTCAAGACTTATTGATTTATTAGATTAGGTCTCGAAGAAAAATCAGTGGTGAATGTTCAGCATCACTTTATGCAATTCAAATTATTGGAAAACATATTTCACTTAACCGGAACATTTTGTAGTTCGTATTCATTTTAAAACTTTCGACTCAAAGGGGAATAAATATACGGGAATGTTTCTAGGAAGCAAAATTCCACACCAAGGACCAACCGGGCAAAAACGTAGAACCCCTATCTTCGACCAGAAGTAGCATATACAAACCAATTTAATTGACAAAGGCACTTTTGAAAGTAGCATCAATGAGGGCTGGCATAGAAAAGGATAGATTTGCAGTATTTCCCTAAATCGGTATTTATATTTCTGCGAAGAGTATAGTCAGCGAGAAACCGATTACAATAATTTATTCGTCCACTGTGAAGCGTGCAATATCGTTAAATTCTTTTCAGAATTTATTTATCCTCACCGCCAAAGACAGACGGAATTTTGTTGAACTTGGGCATCTGCATAAAAAAGCTGATTGGTGAGTATTTTCCTTTCATTCAATTTAATTATGCGAATGCTTTTGGGATAAAGTCTAAATTCAAAGAATTTATTTGTGAATATCAGTTACAATCTGCCGGGATGTTGCTCCACTTTTCAACATAAATCAATATTATTCGTGTTCGCAGTACCAAGTATCAATATAGACTGACGATTCAGAGGTGCGAAGTTTAGATCTACTTCGGGCGTACTTTTGCCTAATTTAAGAGCCAAAATGTCTCTCTGAATTGTCTGGTATTTCTGGATCTATAAATCTGGTTGTTTAAAGTCTTCACTTAGTAAAAGTTCCATGAAAGCTAGCAATTATTATGGGGGTGCCACTACAAGTGAGTTACACACATTATATAGCAAACTCCTTCATACTTTTTGAGCAGTGTACAAAAAAACCTAGTGAGCAGTTGAATGTCATAACATTTCAGAGGATGATTAACAAGGAGAGTAGGTTAGGTTAGCGGATTAGCGAGACAGGGGAAACCTGGCCCGCCGCACTTAGATCAATATAGATCTATTGTGATGCCCTTGGTGTTTTAAAAGAACCCCATAGGAGAGTATCTACAGGGTCATTTATTTCGTGGCTTCAAGTTGGCAGCGCTGGCATTTGACAGCTGTCAAACTAAGCTGTCATTTGAAGTAACATATTAGGTTCGTTCGGGTACGCGGTTTGAATCGAACGCAATCGATATAAATCGATCGCAATCGCACAAAGTCTCAAAATGACAGAAAAGAAGAAATAAGCAAAATAACGAGTAACGAGCAGTTCCTCTCTCCGCTCGAAACGACTCAGAGAATTTCAACCGGCAATTACTGATAAAAATGTCAAATGCGCAAAATTGACAGGAAACAAATTCAAAATCCGTTTTAAAAATCAATTGTACACAAAATTAAAATATCTGAAAATAAAGAAAATTCGCTGGTGGTCGAATGTTCTCCTAGAACGTTTCATATGTTGCCAAAAGGTAAGTTATAAATTTATTCGTGATATGGATTAGATTTCAAAGATGTAAGTGGCTCAAAGTAGCTCGAAGTGTATCCACGTTCTTTGGAGTATATTTTCAGTTTTCTAAGAGAGCTTCGCTAAATTTTTTGAGTTTGACAGATTTTTAGTGCTTGGCTCGTGAAAGTACGCGAATGGACCTAATATTAGTTGTTTGTTTGCCATTTACGATAATGGATCGCTCAACAATCGAACAACGAGCTTAAATTATTAAAACTTCCAACAAGACGGGGCAACAAGCCACACAGCACGACCAATTATGGCTTTCCTGGTGACGTTTTGGCGACGTCAATTGGCCACTAAGATCATGCGATTTGACACCGTTAGATTTTTTTTCTGTGAGGCTACGCAAAAGACCGTGCTTAAGCGAATAATCCCCGAACTCTAGACGCATTAAGAACCAACATTACTCAAGTTATGGCCGAGATACCGCCCGAAATGTGTAAAAAGGTGGTTACAAATTACATAAAAAAAATCTTCCCGAGGCTGCCATTTGGTATTGTAATGTATTGTAATGGTATTGTATTTCACACTTAAGGGCAAAGTCCAAACTTTAAAATGAAATAAAATATTCATCAAAAATTTATCGCTGTGTGTGTTTTATTTAGCTTTGCTTTCGAAACCGAAAAACGAATGACAACTTTTTTGAAAAAGTTTCGCAATTCGGCATAAAGTTGTAGGTTGCTTCCATTCGCCCTAAAAATAGAAAATAAAAAGCATGGGCGTGAGAGTTTTTAAACTAGGATGCCTTCACGTATCTGTTGCGCCAACTTAGGATTTATTTTTGATTTACAAGGTCAGACGTGGCTCCATTCTGGACAAAGTAGGCTTACCACAGGGACTCGTTAAAAGCAAAACAACAACTTTTTAACAAAACTACCGCCTACGTCGAAGAACATAGTAAACTGCGTATATTTCCCAGAAGTGATGGCTTATGACTCATGAAAAAGCATGAGCAAAACAAGCAAGGCAATCTGGGGAGCACTTTTTCAACTGCCTGTACAATTGCTTGCACTCGTGGACGGTATTGACCTCATTGGCAAAACTTGGTGAGTTGTCGCGTTTGGAAATATTGGAACAGAAGCGGCGTAATAAATTTATTTGAATACAACAGCAAATTCAATTACATATAGGTATATAATATGCTGTTAACAAGAAGAAACCAAAAAATCAAACGAAATGATTTTACAGGTTCAACTTTGAGGTAGTTAAATGCTGTCTATTGTCGATATACTGCAAATTCTGAAAATGGCATAACATCGGAAATTTATTGCATCTTTATAACTAACTATACAAGATCATCATCATCCCTCTCTCTATGCAGGAGCGGAAGATGTCATCAGTTATTTTGAAAAAAAAAAAACGGAACTTCGAACAGATTTAACAGCGCACTCTTTGAGCTGTTTAGCGTCCTCGGTCAAGTTAGAAAGAGGGAATCAATTGTCTATGATGTTTAGAATAGGTAGAGTGAATGTACACTAACAAGCAACTCCGAAGAGTCTTTCATTTCAGCAGAGAGGAACAATGCAATCGAAGAAGATGTGGAGAAGTAGACCACATCCAGCTTAAAGTGCGTAATTGGAGGCAGTTTGTCAGTTGTCACATCCACAAAAAAAAAAGGTTTCCAAACGCTAAACCAAAAGAAGGTGGACCGGTAGTGAAGCAACTTACTGCTAACGAATTGGGAATCATATTAAACATAATTAGAGTTCAATTGTGTTGCATATGGATGTCAAATGTTAAATTTATTGTTACCTCTAACAGCTCTAACCATAAATTTGAATTTATAAACTTTTAGGAGTCAAAGCGAAAACAGTTTGGTATGAATGGAAATTTAACAGATAGAATTTTAATATGAACGATTTTGGATATAAATACCAATTATGCCCGCTGATAACTCTCAGAATCAGAATTGGCAATTTATTATTTATTATATATGCGAGCTAAAAAAATACAATTTAATTAGAATTGTATATTAGAAACGGATTATTCGTCTTCTAACAGGCTTTTCATGCAATAATCCTCAATATATATTTCTATGGTTTTGGTTCCAACCCTTAAAATGTGGTGTGATTAAAAAGGAACCATGCGAAAGGTAGCTTTTTCCCAAATTATTGCGGATAGTGGACATGACGCCATGATAATTTGTTTCACTAGTTGGAAGGTTATAACTACCCAATACTAAACTATTTCCATGAATAAGAAAAAATATAAAGTCCGTCGCATCGCAAGCTTAATAAAAAAAATCCTCAAAAATATTTTGGGAACTATACGCGAACACAAAAATCAATACCACTTCGCCTTCAGTCATTCGGACGCCATCCAAGCAAAATATATATTTATACACAATTTCTCCGCTTTATTTACTATTTCTCTTCCTAGCTTGCAACAAAAAGCAGATTAAATTAGTCAAACAGTCCAAAAGCTAAAAATATAATAATTGCTCCTTACACCGACCGCACTATAAAAATTTTCCTAGCCCCTCGTGCTACAAACTCACAAAAAAAATTAACGTGTAAGGTCACAAAAAAAAACGTATTAGGCATCTACGCCACACTTACCCGTTCAACTTTTTTGTTTGAAATGCCCAAGCATGTCATTCCATTCTAGAACCTTTGTAACTTACCGAATCCGATTGTTACCACAATAATCATATTTATGCAGCTTTTTTCTATTTTCACGAATTTTTATAACATTCACTTAGGTATATTTAGTCACTTTTCACTCATACTTATCACGTGCTGCGCTAATTACACAGCTCGTTAACTGCTCTGGGTATCTTCGTACTACCAGAACGTCCTGCCGCTAAACACATAGAGCAGCATGACATCCATAATTGGCCCGATATGCACACCTACAGATAGGCAGGAACCTATAGCAGAACTTGAGCCGCAATAAATTTAGGTAAAATTATTCACTCACCTGTAACGAAAGAAAAAAACAGAACAGAACATTAGAAGACTCGAACAAAGTCATTGGGTAGACAATAATTATTATAGCAGTTTTACTTCAACGAAAAAAGTCTAAATAAGTGCACCTCCGAAACAAGTTAAATGGCTCTTATACCTCGAATTGGACCGTTTAAATAAATCACAGGTACGACAAAGATGTCCCTAATTAATCGTCCCCCTTGGAGCCGAAATCAAATTCATTTTTAATAGGCCGGAGAGTACGTAAATCAACACTCAGCAAACACAATACTGCATGTCCACGTGGAGGCTTTCTGAACACGCAATCCTTTAGTTTCCATACCCACAGAGGGCTTCCTGAGTTGGGCCAGCGAAATGCCAGCCATATATTTCGAAATTCAATATAATGGGCTTTCCGCATGCAATATGGTACAATATTGGCGGTGAAAGCACTTCCGGCAAAGGAAACGGCCACTTCAGGAAACATTTTCACCAGATCCTTGCCAGATATGCAGCCATGCAACTTGAAGTGAGCTTCCACACTCAATATTTTGCTTTAAGCATGCAATGCATTTTTTGCCTCCGGCGCGATGAGCAAATGGGCGTATCCGGCTCCAACCTGAGGCGAAGTGAACACAGCATGACCGTGGGTAGACTTCAATAGGTAAGTGCTGCACATTTGTGGCATGGTTGAGGCGATTGCTCCGACAAGTGGGAATAGATCGTCGTTCGTGTTTGAAGATTAATTGGTTTCCATTGAAATCTAAATTAAATTTGCATGCACAACTGAAATTTAATGGGGCTGCTGGAGAATGTACATCTCTTTCTGAAAGCAACCGCACCAAGTGTGGGAATAAATATTTTTTTAACGATTGAGAATCGACTTGCGTGTCATTTTCTTTGGCTTAATCGCTATCAGGGGCTATTTGTACGATTTGGACATCAAAAAGCATAGGATTTTAAAGGGCACAACTACCAGAATGTAAAAAACCAGGGTATTCGGGACCTGAATTGAGGTATCACAGGACTTTAAATAATAAACCCTTTTCTATCCTCGGTTACCTACCTGCGATGGACCAAACCCACTTATTTCAACTACCTTTGCTTATGCAAACACTGGGTGAAACAACTTTCGTTCATCAACAGTTTGAAATACGCATTGGATATAATCACCATGTCAAAGCTGTGCCAGTAACTTCGTTCGCGACTTGAAATTAATGATAGTAGTTTACTGAGTCTTCAATGATATGACGTGGACTTCTAAATACAAAATTTAAATCCTTCTTTGGTAAAATTACAAATTATGGTCATGGTATAAAGGAATAAGAAACGTCCGAGCAGACAGTGTTTTTCTACGAGGATAAATTTACTCGGTATCTTACTTCTGAAGCTATGTAAGTGGGTGAGATTTTCAAATTGACGAAAGCAATTTTAAAGCGACGCACATCAATCACCACGATCAAGATCAATAACTGTCAATATGTTTGGATTCGCTAAGAACATTTTTCTTTGATCATGTTAGATTTGGGTCTAACAGCTTCTGGATGAAGAAGAAAACTCATTGACAGTCTTAAATATTTCGTCAAATGGTGGTCCCTAAGATATTATTTTGCATTGATTAAGGATTATTTCAGGATTGCCGAGTTAAAGACAGTAAAGTCAGAAGAAAATAGAAATTGTAAACCTCAAAATGTAGGCGTGGCAAAATACGGTATAGCCTAAACACTTTTTGGAGTATTGGAGAGCATTTCAAAAAAGTTTCATCGAAATCTAAAAGTGGGTGGAAAAGCGATTTGGAATTTTTGAAAAAAAAAATATTTTTTACGTTTCTCAACTTTCACGCACTTTTGTTGAATGTTTTTAATTTATTTAGTAATCGCGTTCACGTAAGAACTATCCCAAATAGTTTTCACAGCGATTTGGAACTTTTGAAAAAAAAAATATTTTTTACGTTTTTCACTTACTTTCACGCACTTTTGTTGAATGTTTTTAATTTATTTAGTAATCACGTTCACGTAAGAACTATCCCAAATAGTTTTTACAGCGATTTGGAACTTTTTGAAAAAATATATTTGTTTACGTTTTTCACCCAATTTTAGACACTTTTGTTGATTGATTTTAATTTATTTAGTAATCGCGTTCACGTAAGAACTATCCCAAATAGTTTTTACAGCGATTTGGAACTTCTGAAAAAGAAAATATTTTTTACGTTTTTCACTTCCTTTCACGGACTTTTGTTGATTGTTTTTAATTTATTTAGTAATCGCGTTCACGTAAGAACTATCCCAAATAGTTTTTACAGCAATTTGGAACTTTTTGAAAAAATATATTTTTTTACGTTTTTCACCCACTTTTAGACACTTTTGTTGATTGTTTTTAATTTATTTAGTAATCGCGTTCACGTAAGAACTATCCCAAATAGTTTTTACAGCAATTTGGAACTTTTTGAAAAAATATATTTTTTTACGTTTTTCACCCACTTTTAGACACTTTTGTTGATTGTTTTTAATTTATTTAGTAATCGCGTTCACGTAAGAACTATCCCAAATAGTTTTTACAGCAATTTGGAACTTTTTGAAAAAATATATTTTTTTACGTTTTTCACCCACTTTTAGACACTTTTGTTGATTGTTTTTAATTTATTTAGTAATCGCGTTCACGTAAGAACTATCCCAAATAGTTTTTACAGCAATTTGGAACTTTTTGAAAAAATATATTTTTTTACGTTTTTCACCCACTTTTAGACACTTTTGTTGATTGTTTTTAATTTATTTAGTTATCGCGTTCACTTAAGAACTATCCTTAATAGTTGCTAAAGCGATTTGTAACTTTTTGAAGAAAAAAAAATATTTTTTTAAGAGAGAGTTTTCGTTTAGGTTTTGTTGTCAGTTGTCATTTTTGCAAAGAAAATTCAAGGTAGCCTTGATATAATCCTAATACTATAAATGCGAAAGTTAGATTATTTTAACGACCGCAAAACCATTTTTTTACCCAACTGGACACAGGGAGCGTTATGTGTTTCGCGCGTATCCTACGTACGTTCCTATGGGACGCCCTGTAGCCTTAACGGTTTGACCGATTTTAAAGAGTAAGGTATCATAATATTCGTATTCTTCTTCATTTAAACAACCAAAAAACCTGACTGACTGTAAAAAAGAAGAATTAAAAATATATGAACAAGACGCATGTAGGACCTATCAAATTTAAATACCTACTCATTATTATAATAATTTATCTCATTAATTTTATTTTGGTTTGTTTCCCAGTTTAAGTAGTTTTTCTTTTAAATTTAATTCTTCCGTTGAATTTTTTTTTTACCCTAAATCCCATGATTTGCAAAAACTGTATTTTAGAAAAAAGACGCAATTTATTTAGAATACGAATTGTAAAATTTGTGGCAGCAAAACAGTTGTAAACTTTAATCCGAAACGAAACTATCTATCTGTCCACTTTTCAAATAATGAAATGAAGTCTTCTTTAAACCTTCAATTTCCCTGACACCCTACTTTAGCTTTGAAGAGAAAAACGTAAAAACAAATGCAATCAGTTGTAAAAAAAATGAATACATCTACACTAGCGTCTGAAACAAACCCAAAGAATTTCATTGTGTGTAGTTACATTTAACCTTTATCTTGTGAAGGAATTCTCGACGGGCTGCAAATTCGGTGAAGCAATCGTAAGAAGCTGAAAGTATACGTACTTGGCAAACCAATCACGTAGGTATGTTGTGTTTATGTTGCGTGTAACTTATTTATTGCAGACTTAACTTTCAGTATAATACATTTGCTACATGTATGCAACCCTTTCCATCCCAAGTGGAAAAGTCCTTGAAATTTGCTATTTGGTTATTTGGATACACTTTCGGAATGCTGAATGCATGATAAAATCAATCGTTTCTTCAGCTACATAGACTGTCTATATCAGACCTGTGTTCGTACATATTCAAGGGCAAGTTATATAAATATGAAATACGACATGTATGCCAGTGAAATTTGTATACAATTCGGATGAAAATGTTACTTATTCATGGTGTTTAATTTTCACGTGCTTTTCATTTGACACACTCTATGATGTGGTTTAGTTTCTTAGTAATTTCTTGTATTTTGTGAGGTATAATAACAGCCCATACAAGTACAGAGAAATGTACTGAATAAATGTTAAGATTTTAACAACTTCAAACAGAGGTCTATGTTTATTTTTTATTTTATTTTATTTATTTGTTCTTGAAAAACTTACACTGTAAGACAAAAGAGTCTTATGAAATAGTGAAGATTATAATTTTCAATTAAGAACTATGAATGGAAAAAAAAATAAAATAAAAGAAAAAAATTCAAAAATTAAACTTAATCATACATCTCCATAATAAGTCCGACAGAATTTACAAGGATTGATTCTGGAAAAAAGACTTAAGCTCGGTCCGGAACCGCCCAGTGCCGCCTGACCTTCTAACATGCCGTGGCAAGGAATTCCATAAACCGATGTAGTTAACAAAAAACCCTCGTTCGGATGTAAGGCAAGAGAACCGCGGATGTGTAAGTTGAAAGGATCTATTTGACGAACTAAAACTCAACTTGCTAAAGAGATAACTAGGCTGATTAGTTTGAATCACATTAGATAGCAAAACTAGGGATCTGTAACGAAGTAGGTGGTCAAAGCACATGTTATAAAGCGATTTCGCGTAGCTAGAGACTCGATCAAAACGTTTAAGATTAAAAACATAGCGCGCGGTATTGTTAAATGCAACATTTAGTTTTCTCCTGCTATTGGCATCACAACAGCAAAAAATTTCGCACCCATGACTAAGAATAGGAGCAATGAGGGTTTTTGCTAGCAATATGCGTGTTTTTAGGGGAGTATAATTATGTGACAACCACAGCTGACGTAACATACCGTACACTTTGCCAACAGTCGCATTGTCGCATGTGATTATCCCATGTTAACCTTCTATTGAACACCATTCCCAAGTTTCTGCTAGTTTCAACATATTCAATTTTGGAGCCACTAAGCATTATATCAGGAAAGTAAGAGATAGCCGTTAGATAGGCTTTTTACTTATTACAAGACATTTCGATTTTAGGGGGTTTAGAAAGAGGCCGTTCTTCGTTGAAAATAAAAAAAACTAATTGTAAACCTATCTAAAGCTGTGTAGTTATGTTCATTTAATGAAAAATGGTCTGCAGTCCTGCCGATTAGGCTCGTGATCGAAATAAGGACATCTTTGCTTACATTCGTTAGTAAGTCTCAAGCCTATAAATCGCATCTCGTCAACGTAAACCTGATAATAAATATATGGAGCAACAGATCCGTAAATGGCTGTAGAAATTTGTTTTCTTTTGTAGGGATTTATGGGCAATATGAGAACTCCCTCTCAATTCTTGCATACAGCCTTTATTTCTATTGTCATCTTAGTTGTATTATTTGCTTTGTTTGAAAGAGCTATTACTGTCATTTTTAGGAAAACGTTTCCTACTTCGACACTATTTTGCAGTTCAATGCGGAGAAGACGCCCAACAACTTCCTTCCTACTCTCTTTCTACATTTTTAATGAAAATGATAAAGATTCATGACTGGTAAAACTAAAACTCCATTAAAAATATTAATATTAGACTTAAGCTTCCATTAGCCAAATTTCTCGCACAACTTATCGTCTGCAATCCAATTCCTCCAAACAAAAGGAACAACGAATTAATCCCAAGGGATATTGGAATTTCTACGCAGAATGGATACCAACCCGCCCGTTTTAAAACAAGAATAATAAATTCCATATCGACATGGATTCGCTTTGCTGTCAGATGATGGTGATTTATAACCATCCCTCTCTCACATAGGGTTTATCCCTATTATAAAACAACGACAAAACGTACAAATTCTTTGCCCAGCTAGAAGCAACAAAAAAATAAAAAATAAAAACTTCCTGACAAATCCTTCGAAATGCGCTTTGGTCCATTGGTCGCTATCCAGCCGTTTAACATTGAGCGTTAAGATAGATGAAAGACGGCAATTTGCGACATGAATCCATTGGAAATATTGCTAGCGAAAACAAAACCAATTTATGCATGAAGTAAACTCTTTTTGGGGCTTTTTTTTTTTACTTCATTCTTGGCTTTAATAATATTAAGTTTTGTCAAGAAAGTTTACATTACATAATAATCTTTGACACTATTTTAATTAGAATCATTAATAAATAAAATCAAAAAGTAGTACGGATGCAAATGAAAAATATTTCGCACATGTCACTCCTCTCTGCTAGGACAATAAATAGTTTTAACCATAGAGTAAAATTAAATACGGGACACAACACGTTTTATTTTGATAACTCATTTACGTAAAAATCTATTTCGCTTCCATCTTCTACTTCGGCCAAAGTACGAATATCCTCTTGTCCATCGCCTTCGTGTCGTCGCCAGTAGATAGCGCTAGAGATCCTTGTTGCCATATATAAAATAATGTTATCATTACAATAGTCCGAAAACACACATAGTCATAGTAGCTATGTTGCGAAAATTGTTTTTGACAAACTTTTGGCTTCATTTCTTTATTAACAGTATCTCTAGGAAAAAGATAAAAAATGTTGGACTTAACAGAACCCTACACTAATCGGAAGTCTAAACAACAAACAAACAAATTTAGCAAACACCTTTTTAAGGTACCGTACCCAAAGGGAAAAAACGGAACCTTATTATTTTCGCTTTTGTCCGTCCGAACCCACTGAACCAATTTAGTTCCTAGGTCTATCTCAGAAACTAATTGACGCTGAAATTTCCACACAACATCCGGCATAACCTCTAGTTAAACGACAAACACCAATGGTAGCGATACATCGACTGGTTTTAGAGTAATTAGTAATTTGGTGAAAAAAATATTTTCATTCGCACAATATTCTTTGTTTATTTTATTTCTAGTTTATTTCTTGATTTACAAAACTTATGCTCGTAGCTATATATATGTGCCGAAGATCGTTTTGCGGAAAGGTTAATATTTTAAAAGATATTTACAAAAAACTGTCAATCACTATATAAAGTACGCTCCTTTGAACCATTTTTCATTCGTTATTGGTGTGTTCTCTTAATCGATTCCAATTGGAATTTTTAATGCATACTGAAATCTACTCATACTCATTCACACCAGCCGTAAGCCTTGGAGCTAGTGCTGTTAGTTTTTTTAAGATTAACCTGTACATTTATGTTTATTGGTTAATAAATAATAATAATACACATTCACACGCCGACACCACAGTCAGTCACAGACCACACGCCACTAGCGTTGTCACTTTGCTGCAATTGCAGTAGATCTACTGCACTTTTTGCAAAAAATAAATCTACTGCCACTAAATCCAATCTACTTCACTTTTTTAGTTTGATAAACATTCTCTTAAACAGCTGTACAAAAACCATGCATACAAATAACCCCTGTAAAGAGCCCCTGAACGAAGCCAACTTATTGTGAATTTATTGTATAAAAAAACATTAAAGTGATGATTAATATAGTTTTAAGCAATTGATCTTTGTTTTTTTTTTTTGTTTAACAAAAAATCTACGCCACACTAGTGTTTGTGCTCTCGGTCATCTCCATTTACCAATTCTCCATTCATTAAATCGTATTCTCTTAATCTTCTTCCATTGGAACTTTTTCCGATGAATACTCTTCCTCATGCACACATGACACTTGACAAATATTGACATATTGTTGTGCAAAAACTAGCTCTTTCATTAGAGCGTGTACCCTACTCTTACGCTTACATTAATGTAGTATGTATGTAGTTTACCTCATCTCATCATCTGCAAACTGCAATACATGGCTATGGGTGTGTTTTTAACTGGGAGGGGAGCTATGTTGCCATGAGAAATGTCGAAATGATTCTGGCCTTCTGACTTCTGAGTTATACGTTTCATTTTAGTATTCGTTGGATGTTAATGAAAACTTAAGAAATTTTTTATTTGCTTGTAATTAACTTTGGTAAAATAGTAGAATCTTCGCAATTTCCAACTCTACCGAAGTACGGAACCTTCGGTGCGCGAGTGAGACTCGCACTTGGCCGTTTGTTTTTTTATATTTTAAGGGCAGATTAACAATTCTTGATAAGGGTAGCTGAATAAAACTTTACATTGAAACGAAGTACCTCACAAATTAAACACATTGCTCGTACTTCCCGTCGTACGAGTAGCGATCAAATATAGCTGGACAAATATATAGGCAGCTAATTGCAGGACAACTGCTTGTTCCATTTGGTTTGCGAATATAAACGAGTAAGTTGTTACTTCAAAGTTGGAGCTGTTGAAAAACGGCTAAGTAATACATTATCGACCGGAGAAGTGCCCCCCAGCTTACCAGTATTTATGTTCAGGATTATACTACTTTCCATAATGCCAAATACTCGGAAATCGATTTTTCAACACTACAGCAATTTTATTTCAGAAAAGTCCTTTAACTTTTTTTGTTGGCTCGGAAGCAGCATTGCCAAGACTCTACTTGTGGGTGGTAGATGTATCCATAGGCATTTTGTGGACATAAATACAGGTCAAAGTGTGAGAGTATTTTTTTTATACTTGAGAGACCAGCAACACAAACCAGAAAAGTTTATGAAACGAAATTCGCTTGCCAGCAGAGATTTTTCACCTCATTACAACTTGTTGAGTGTTGAGAAGTTTTCAATTTTCAGCTAAATAAATTATTATTTAATGGATCCTTGCAGAGCATGCCAGGGATTGTTTTTAGGAAGCTAATTCATTTTAATGAATTTGGTGCAATTTATATTTGCAATTTCAATGAAAGATGAATTGAACGATGAACTAACCAATTTTAAGAGGATTTTTATTTTGATCTTCGTTTATCACCAACAAAGATTGACATATTTTAAGATATATGTATATCCAATTCTTCTTCTCTACCGTAGGGGAAATTGCATTTCATTTAAAAAGTACAAAACCAATAAACTCTAAACTGAATACGAACTGCCAAGCAATCCAATAAAAGAAGTGACATATGACCATATCGGTGATGAATTTTCTGATTAAATTGCAAACAAACCTTGGAATACCAAACGGTGGACAATTTGTTTTCAATAAAATATTCAATTGCGAATTACCCGAACGCAGTACAAATAAAATTGATTTTTTCTGTAGTGTCATAAATTTTCGAACGTGAAAAATAATTTTCGCATATATAATATTTTTGATAGTAAAAATCCATATGGGCGAAGTGAAATTGAGTTAAAATTATTTGTAAGATTTATGGGGTGAAACGTGAAGTAGTGAGTGACGGCAATTTAAAATACGTCGCTAGGAGGATGATTTTCAAGATTACAGCTTAAGGAAAGTACATATTCTTGATGGCCTTTGAGTGTGCAGTGTGCACCCTGATTTTAATCATTCGGTTTGATTTTACTTTAATGAAACAAATTGAAATAAGATGCACGACTGGGTCGCACGAAACATTCTCGTTCATCAAAAGTTTTGCAAAAATTTTAAAAGCGATGTTAGATTTTATGTGACCTTCACTGTCTAGTAACAGTCAATTTTCGAAAGTTCTGGTTAAAGAGTACAAGAACAAGCGTATAGCAAGATCTGCTACGGAATGTTTTTGTTTTTGCCTGGAATAGAATAGTGACGCTGGTTTTGCGTCACAATGATTAAAAGTAGGTATCGTGAGAATACCGATATCTTTCAATAGATTTAAATAGATGTGTATGTAAGAATTCAGAGATTTACTTCCGAATTTGCATTAGCAGTTATAAACTGAATATGCTGATGGACGTGTGTGGGGTGCAAATGAAGGGGGAGTTTCTGAATGTGTAAACTCCAAGTGGTTGGAATTACCTCAAGGTGCATATTGAACATAGTTGCAAAAAAGAAAATGTGGGGAACATTTCCTAAAAAAAAGTTAAGTGTAGCTGTTATTGCATTTTCATTGAAAGTATGGCATTCAGATTATAACAAAAATAAACATGTGAATACATATCGGGATTTTAGAAGTCATTTTTGCGAAATAATTATAATTATAAAATTTAAAAAATAAAATTTATTGAATTTTTTTTGAGAAAAACTAAGTAATCTTATTTAGAACATTTATATTATCTTAAATATATTTTTCGATCAAAACTGTTGGAGCGGTTTTTGTAAAATTGTGTGCTGAAAAAACCATTAGTGCTGACAAAACCGTCACAAATATTGCAATGTTAAGTTTGAAAAATATTAACCATTTACCTGAAAACTGAGTAACAGATATTGTTCGGGATGTAAGTAATGCATACTTGGTTTTTAGGGTTTCCGAAACATAAGCAGTTTCTAAAATAAGCGTTTTCGATGATTCGGATTGAAAACTAAGGACGGAGGATTGGTCAAAATCGATATTGCCGTTTTCAGGTAAACTAAAGAAAATCTAATCTTTAAAAAATGTCTTTTTTCAAAAGTTTTGCTATTGAGTTAGAATTAGAATAAACTTTTGTTACAATCGTATTTCAAGATACATAACATATGTCGAAATTCCAAAAGTCGATTTTTTTTAGCGAAAAACCGAGTATGGAAAAAAATTTGACCTCACCTATTTAAGCTCAAAAATGGGAAGTACCATTGATAGTGAGATTACCGTGAAAAAAAAACGACCCCGAACTGTAGGCCCATGAACTATAAATCCGAAGTTTGAACCAAATCAGGGCAGACATTTAGGCTTTAGACCTCAGGAGCATACGGACAGACGGACTGAATTTTGCGACCCACATTTACGAGTTCCTCCATTACCGTAATGTCAGAATTGATTAAAATCTCGAGTTTAAAATTGTGTTCGAATACAATATTTTTTTCTTACTAGGTACGTATTCGAGAAAGTTAAAAGAATGTTTTATGTCTTTTGTGTCTTGTAGAGCATTTTGAAAACTTGATTATATTTGAGTTGAAAAACTGCTCTTCATTGTCACTGTGCAAGCTGTTTTCTCATATCTCTTTTCTAGTTTTACATTTTTCTGTTTTTTTAGTTGTTAACGAATATTCGGTTACCAGAAATATTTTCTTTAAAGAAATAAGTTGGCTCTTAATCTTGCAGTAGAGTTTCCACTTTTCTTTGTCCGTGATCTATTTCCACTAACTTTTACCGTTGAATCCAGTTTCGTTCTCTTGCTTTTCTTTCCTCTTTTTCTTCTCTATATTTCGATACCTTCAAATCCAACAATGGTATGCATATTCGCTGGAAGGACTTCACAGCCCAAACTTTGCGCTGTGTGTGGTATCAGAACAAAGTCGGTATTATATTTTATATAAAGTCTTCCCTGATAATGGCACCGGTCATAAAGAACTCTCCCATTTTGAGTCCGACATTATGTTAGTTCAAATGGACACGTTCAATATGTTGCTTAAATAAAGTGACCGGTCTTCCCAAATTTAGCGGGACACCGGGAGATTTGCATAAAATATCCCACATAGAGAATCTTCCAACAAACTATCCCCCGAAATTGAACTGAATTTTTTTTATAGCTTATTTTACAAACTATCTGACATGCCGGGTATAGTTCTACCCAAAGCAAAGAACCAGTATTTCTTACTTCAACAGTCCTCTTTGCAAAATTCATTGACGGGTGTAAACTGTTAGTCTGCGAACACTGTCGGCTATGAAATTAAGAGGCAAAAACATATTCCGGTACCTTCTTTCCGAAAGATCTATCTGTGTTTCAAAATTCAGCTTCCTAGGAATTATTTTAAATGATTGATAGCAGAGGAGAAACTTGTGCAAGGATTATCGTGCTATCAATGTTAACAATAGATTATACAAAGCTGGTATTGTTTTTGGAATTGCTCCTCCGGTATGAAACTGAAGCATAATTTCGCTACGCATCAAGTTGAAAGGCTTTAAATCAAACGTGAAATCCGTGGTGCAATTGCTCTATCATAATATCTCGAGAAGGTCGCAGACTTTCGTTAACCAATGGTTACTGATGATATCTTACAATAATTAGAATGATCTGCTGAGGCGGACTGAAAGAGTGGTTTTAGACATCAAGCAACGAATAATGCGCTTGTTTGGCGTTGAAAACACCCAAAGGCAACATATATTAGCAATCTTTTAAATTCAATCATCAGGGCGCACTTCGAGATCGTAGGCAGGAACAGCACAGGTGTATTCTATATTAATGGAAGTTCCAACCACTTGCTCGCAACATTTTATCTTTGTAAACACTTTTATGTATAAACTAGCATTTTAAGAGACGAGAAACTTAGCTCATAGGCCAAATTAAATGACGTTCTCGAAGGTATTTCTTTTATAAAAGTGAGCTCTTTATAACCTCATCAGTCATCACAGTAGGATCGTACCTATATTTATCAGAAATAAACAGTCGACAAAGGTGCTATTACTCATGTCTGAGAACTTGAGCTGGCAACAAATTTGTAACACAAATTAATCTACTGAATATTTTGTGTCAAAGTTAATTCCACAGTTGTTACTTGTCAATTTTCGCATCTGTCTCAATACCCAACATCCCTTCTATGTCGCTTTATCATATAGTTTAAGTGCTCAAACTATCAGCATTTACATTTATTCATTGATTTGCATAAATTATACGACTTAAGTGATGTGATAGCATTGACTACATAGAAACTACTTCATAAATTCAAATATTCAAATATGGTCCCGAAATAATCTCACTTCTGCCCGTCGTTAATGTGTCACAAGTTTTCCTCGAGCTTTCCGCAAATCCCCTTGGCTTGCAAACCTGAATATTCAGCGAGAAAAAAATAATGTCTCTTGACCTATCTCAAGGATGTTGGAAGAGGCCCAAAAATTAAAACTCTTGGCTTCATTGTTGATGTCTTCCGTTGCTGTTCGTCTTAACAAGCTTTGTTGTCGCCTGACACGTCACCACAAAAATTTTTCGTTTCAACGAAGCAGAACTCCTTTGTCTCTTATTTTGACGGCTAAAATATCCGCAGGCAGGAAGGCACATCTTTCACAGAGGGAAGAAATGTATTACACAATTGTTTGAATTGTAGCACTCAAGTAAAAATAACTATATTTTCTCGACAGAATTTGAAAAAAACATAAACCCACCCTTAAAAATCTAGAAACAATTTTTTAAGTCTATACTCCTACCGTTCATCCAAGCGCATGCTACTGCGACTGATGTCACTCCATGCGGACATAGAGCGCGGCCGCTGAAAGAATCTCGATCCTCGTCTCGATGATGTGATGGTGGGATATTCCGGCTGAAAATTCACATTTCGGCCCGCCCGACTCGAGGACGGTGCCGTAGATGATGTATCGTCAGACATACCAAGCGCACTGTAGCTGACTTGAAACTTGTTACTCATCGCGCAGACTTGTGGGCAGATACATTACCACGGATTGTTTTCGGATGCACTCTTTGGGCACCACGTCCCGGGTGACGTGTTCTAGGATGAAGTTACGACATTTCATCCAACCGACCGATTCACTTTTACAACGATGACAATTCGAAACGCGACACATACAATCTTACCACTCTAGATAGCTTCATCTGGTTTGGGCGGTTTATTTGTTTTGAATCCAGTGACACGTGCTCCAGAAGTGCGGCGATTCGCATGACTGCCAGCAGAAGCAACGAATTATAGCCCTAGATGCATAGAAATGGGAAAAAATAAATATCAGATAGAATAATCAAATGTGCAAATTTGTGTCACAACACACGGCTGACAAGTCGATGAGCACAAGCGCAGTACCTTCTTGAAGAAGTCGTGGAATTGTTTAAGTTATTGAGATGTTTTCAATTTTTTTTTTCTCGATTATTGATTACTGACAGTGGCGTAGATGCAGTTTGGGAGCTAATATATTCACTTTTTCTTTTGTCGGCAACATGCGGGCTAAGATTTGTATTCAAAGTTTGTGATGGAAGTGAAGTTCGAATATGGGCACGGGCAGCATACCCAGCTCATACATAGGTGAGGACGTCATTATTTGAAATTTGTTACTACTAGGTGATTGCATTTTTACATATGTTACAAAAGAGATATGGGTGACCTTGGAAGAAATAATTTTAAATGAAGCCTATGACTGTCGACGTAAATAGAACCAGAACCAATGAATTGGAGCAGGTTTTAGTTAAATTCATCTGTTGAATTAATGTTGAACCAAAAATTGATAAATCTTTTGCAATGGCAAAACTCAGCTAAAAGAAATGAATCATCCTCTAGTTTACCTAGAAACAGCTAAAAAAACACAGCAACTTTAACAACAGGAACACTTCAGCAGCAGAAGTCGTATTACTTGTCTTAAAAACGTCAACAGCAACATTTTCAAGGGAAGGGAAGAAATGTATTTTCAACTGATTGAAGCTTTATTGTTGCCGTTTTCTTATACTTGTCAAAGCAAGTAACTAGAAAGAACGAAAATAAAAACATACAGTTCAATACTATGTTCCCACCAACGTGATTAAGCCAAAGTGATTTATAAATCCGGAAAGGCGTCTCCACCGAACTTTACGTGTTTACGTGTGACATTTTTGTCATCTTTGACATTGGGTGTCCAACTTTCAATATTAAAAATTCGTCCACTTCGGACCAGATAATTATTTTTTTTTCTGTTGTTTCTGTTTTGTTACCATATTTATTATTATTTTTTATCAATGATGGCGAGATGTTCCTTCTCGTAGTACGGGGGACTTTACCTCGATTTCGTTATGATAACATTAAATAATAAGTGATTAAAAAGTCAATTTGGATTTATTCCTTGCCATACGAACAAAATTAGAAAATTTCAATTTGAAATAATTTTCTTGACAGTTTCTTTTTATTTTTTGTTTGCTGAACAAAGTGCTGAAGTTAATAACAGGTATGTTCGATTTTATTTTCGTATGTTTGATTTTATTTTGTGTGTATTTGCGATGACAGATACGTAATTCAAATTTAAACACTTATAAATCACGAAAATGTATGCTAAATCAAGTAATTTATAAAATGATTTAGCTTAATCAAGCTGATTTAGTTCTTTCTTACAGTCAGTCGGGTTTTTTGGTTTTCTTAAATTAACTTTTTTATTTTTATCTTTTTAGCCTATGGCACATGACACTTCGGGGAATAAAACGAATCTCACTTTTCAAAATCAATCAAACTGTGTCAATGTCGGTTTTACTGTCTTAAGATTCAACAACGCTAAAAAGTAGTGAGAATTTATTTTTAATTAAAGTGCTGTCTGCACGGAACTTCAATTAGCCAATGAAAATTGTTCCAAGAAATAATGCACATTCATCGGCTAGTTAAAGCAAAGACTTACGAAAGATCGTAAAACTGGAATACCTTGGGATTACTAAATTCAGTGCCTGATGATATTTTTGGAGTGGTGGCATCACTGGTCGCTCAATAGAGACCTCGTTGGTCCTAAGAAAAAAAAACAATTTTCATCGAAGTCTCAAGTGAAATTAGAACCGAAAATTAAGGAAAATATCTCACAGCAATTGAAATTTATTTTTTCCAGAACTTCTACTGACTCTCAAGCTTAAACAAGTTCTGGTTAAAACATGAAACCAAAAAACTATGGCATTTGGGAGTGCTATATATATATATATATTTCGAGAGATAATCGAATCAGACCACCATTGTCGGGTCTCTTTTCGTCTCTCTACCACTGTAAATCTTACTCAGAGAGACTCTCTGGATTTCTCCACAGTTCTTCTCTGGGCTCAATTCCTAGTGTTAACGCTAGCATCTGTTTATGGGAGATCCGTTTCATCGACTGGGTCTCGACCCATTGATGTCCCAAGATCCTCATTCTTCTGCCAGCCAATGCCGGGCATTGACACAGTATATGTGCCGCTGTCTCAGATTCCTCCAGGCATAGTCTACAAGTATCATCCTCTATAAGGCCCATTTTCCTTAAGTGATACCTGAAATTACCATGTCCTGTAGACAAAGCCACCACCCATTTCAATGTTCCTCGACTCATGCTTAGAACTCTTCTTTGAGTGGAGCAGGTAGGCCACTTTATTGCCATTTTAGCTTGTCTACATTGTTCCACGGTTGACCACCTTCTCAGGTGTTCTGCCGTGATCCATTTGTGGACAAGCTGTTCAACCATTCCTCTGCCAATTGAAGAGAATGGTTCTGGTCCCAGCAACTTTTCAGTTGACCCCTGTTTTGCAAGGGAGTCCGCCTTTTCATTGCCTTCGATCCCTATGTGTCCTCGTACCCAAGTCAGTGTTACTTCATTTTTAGATGAACACTTATTGAGTTTAAGTACGCATTCCAGTGCCAGTGATGTTGTGATGTTTGTTTGTTCCATGCATCTGATCACCGCCTGATTGTCCAGTGCTATGAGGATATTTCTTCCTTCCACCTGACACTCAAGCAAGTAGTCCAACGCATAAAGCAAGGCAATCATCTCAGCCTGGTATACTGAAGTGTATTTCCCGAGGCTAATGTGACGGGCAAGTTCCAGCTCTTCTGAATAGATACCGGCCCCCGCCCCGCCATCCATCATGGATCCATCCGTGAAAATCACTATTTCACCATTTCTTTTTTCTGGAAGTAATCCGTTCTCAATACGAGTTTTATGATTTCTTTCCATAATACGCACCCTTGTTATTCGATCCATAGGCATGTTTAGCTCCCTAATCTCGTCTTTAACAAGTTCCAGGATCTTCCTATGTCCATAGATCGTACCACGATGGTGCCATTTCGCATCTCGATGCAAGCGAAGTGCCGTTTGGGCCGCTGTTTTCTTAATAAATAAGTCTAGCGGTAATATCCCCATGATGACTTCCAATGCGCATGTTGGGGTTGTACGTATTGCACCTGTAATTCCCATACATGCTAAACGCTGAACCCTATCCAGGTGCTTCCTCACAGTTTTCTGAGAGGCTTTCGCCCACCATACAACCGAGGCGTACGTGATAATGGGTCTAGTTATCATCGTATACATCCAGTATGCTGACCTAGGCGAGAGTCCCCACCTCTGTCCACATACACGTTTGCACTGATGTAGTACCCTCTTTGCCTTCCGGACCTTCTCCTCAACATGGTAATTCCAAGTAAGTCCAGTATCTAGATAGACTCCCAGATACTTAACCTTCTTAGTCATTGTTAGTTCCGATCCGAAAAGTGTTAAGGGCCGAAATTCCAGATTTTTCCTCTTCCTAGTGAAGACTATTAGATCTGTTTTCGCCGCATTAATGGAGAGCCCTTGTTCCAGACACCACCGCTCAACCACTCTGAGTGCATTCCTCATGATATCTGCTGTGACGTCCATGAATTTGCCTCTGGCCATTATTGCTATGTCGTCGGCATATCCCACTGTGTGAATGCCCGTCGCCTCGAGTCTGTCGAGAAGAGAGTCCACAGTGATATTCCACAGTGTAGGTGAGAGAACACCTCCTTGTGGGCAACCTCTGCTAACCCTTCCTCTGAGTTTTGAGGTTCCCGTCTGAATATTAATCGCCCTCGTATTCAACATATTGTCCACCCATCTTACCACCAGTGGGTTAACCCTACGTTTTTCCAAGGCTTGTTTCAGACTTTCAAAGCATATCTTATCGAAGGCACCTTCAATGTCCATTATAGTGGTCATCGCAATGCCCCCGGTATTTAGCTCTTCCTCCGCAACGCGTACTACTTGGTGTAGCGCTGTTTCTGTAGACATACCTACCCTGTATGCATGCTGTCTACTATTTAAAGGATACATCTTAAGCGCAGTACTCTCCATATAGTCCACCATCACCCTTTCCATTATTTTTAACAGGAAGGATGTTAGGCTGACTGGTCTGAATGACTTTGCTTCGGTGTAGTCCTTTTTTCCCGGTTTTGGAAGGAAGACCACATTTGCTTCCCTCCATGTTATCGGGATATAGCCTATTGCTAGGCATGCAACGTATATATTCCTGAGCCTTGGTGCAATTAGGTCTATACCCCATTGCATTAGACCTGGAAATATACCATCCGGCCCCGCAGTTTTGAAGGGTGAGAATGTTGCTATCGCACCCTTGACCGCTTTTGGTGTCACGATCCGTTCTGCTTCCGTCCTATCCATCCTGTTCGCTCCTTGTTTCCTTGGAGCCCAGGGCTGAGCTGACTTATAGCTTCCTGGAAAGTGTACCTCCATTAGGACCTCATTTGTGTGATCCAGTGTTTCCACCATCTCCCCCGCTCTATTACGAATGAGTCCGATCTTAGAAACTGGATCTCTCGAGACAATCTTTTGTAGTCTACTGACTTCAGATGTACTCCTCATACTCGAGCAAAAGTCCCTCCATGACTCCCTTTTACGTCGTCGCAGAGTAACGTTTAGCTCTTTCTTTTTCGCCTTATATTCATCCCATGCTTCGGGTTCTCCCCTCCTCATGGCGTGATTGAAGGCCTTCCTCGCAGCCTTTTTTAGCTTTTCAAGTTCCCGGCACCACCAAGGCGCAGGATCTTGTTTTTCCACTAAAGTAGGTGTACAAGCCACTCGGTACGCAACTTCAACAGCTGATTGCAGATGCTTCAACTGTGATTCTACATGCCAAGTGTTTTTCGGTATTCCGAATGTCATTACATTCAGTTTTTCCTCCAACACTTCAAGGTATTTTATCCTATCTGTGTTCTTCGGAATTCTGATGTATTTCTGATCTTTTTTCCTTTTAGATCCATAGCGAACATCAAATGAAATGGCTCTGTGATCCGACAATGTAGCCTGATCCATTACCCTCCAATTTGATATTCTTTCAATTATCTGGCTACTGCACAGGGTAACATCGATCACTTCCATTCGTCTCACATCGACGAAGGTTGGCTCTGTTCCCCGGTTTAAGATAGCTAGATCCTTGCATGATACAAATTCGAATAAGGCTTCTCCTCTGTAATTATCGTTGGTGCTGCCCCACACTGTATTATGTGCATTGGCATCACAACCAATTATTAGATCCTCGTTCCTGTTCCTGCATGCATTCACCAAAGACTCTAACTCTCTTGTCGGAGGAGGTTCTGGAGAATCATACGGCAGGTATGCAGATGCTATGACAAAACTTCCCGCACCTGATCCTACTCGTACTGTTGCAAGGTCTGGGGCACACAGATCCGGCAATTTATATGCTTGAACTCCGTGCCTCACCAAGATACAGGACCTAATTCTTCCGCTAGTTTGTGCATAATGCAACTCAGCCATGCTATTTGGGAGTCCTCTAATCTTTCCTCTAAAGATCCAAGGCTCCTGTATCAGGGCTATATCAAACGAATCCTCATCAAAACACTTAGTCATCATTGCCGATGCTGCTTTGCTGTGATGAAGGTTCAATTGAATCACCCTCAGCTTTTCCCGGTACGGGCCCACCTCCCGCCCGACTTGTGTTGATCCCATCTCCATGGTGTCTATCACTTCGTCGCCCTACCGGGTGGCTTTCCAGGTTGAGTCTTTTCCGATGATCTTTGGAACTTCACGAATGCTATGTCCAACCCGCAAAAGAGTCTATCTCCTGCTTGTCTAACCAGCCTCGCTTCCTCCCTCGGACACCAGATCGTCAGCTTGGTTCCACCAATTTTTTTGTCATCATATCTTCCCACATGAATAACCCTCCATTTCGAAGTGTCCTTCACACAGGAATTTTGACGACAAAGTCTGGCAAGGATGACATCCTTGCTCACGGGTTCACCGGGAACGAAGATTATCAACCTTTCCACATCCTTTAGTATGTGAAGCCTGTCTATTTTAAGGTTGATTCCCTCCCATAGGTCGGTCATCTTCCCTACAGTCTCACATAGCCACCCTTTGGTTTCTTGGTTTACGCATTTTATTGCTATAATCCCTTCCTCCAAGGTTATCTCCTTTACACCGATATCACCTGCATTTGTCGGAAGTAAGTCAAGAGCCCTCAGCAGAGCATTCTTTGGGAGTGCTAAGTAAGCAGATAGGAAGTTCTGAAAAGGTTTTCATAATTTTGATCGTATTATCGACCGATTTTTCTGTGTAATGTTACTTAGCTCGTTTGTTCTAATAGCAACATAGTCTTTTAGTTCGGTTTTCTTAAAGCCTTGCGAAAGCAGCTCCAGTGGTGGCATCACACACCCTCCACACAATCTCATGCGTATTTCCATTCATCAAGCGGACTGTGTACATTTTTTGTCCTTTGTTTCAATATTTTTACATACAAGTTGTTAATTTTTGTTAGCAAAAATTACAAAATTTAAATAATATACACACCTTTGTAGCGTTAAACACAGTTTGACGAGATTAAGTTCCAGTAGAAAACGGAAATCGGTTGAAAACTTTTATGCTCCCAATTAACATTTACTTTCAATAAAACTAGATTTAGCTACCCACTTTTAAAAAAAATTAAGGTAAAAATATGAATTTCTATATTAAATGGAATCAAAAGTCTGAATAAAAATGGAATGGGACTTTTGCATTATCAACTTCTGCACTTGAACTGAAAGCTTTGTGCCGAGAGACAATTTTAATTTTTTTTTTGCTTTGTGAAAAAGACTAGTTTAAAGTTTACCAACGAAATTAAACTTTAAAAATAATTCCTGAATGTTTTTATTTATTATTCTATTTTGTTTATTTTCAAAAAAAAAATATGTATAAAAGTTTGTTAGCCCTAATGCGCAAAAGTTGCATTGCAGTTTCGCTGGCAAAAAGCCAAGGAAACACCAGAAATTCGGCTTCATGCTGAACAAGAAAATGTCATTCTTAGATCTGTCACTTCAAAAACCTGAAAATTATTTGTTTCCAAATTGCTGTTAGGTTAGGTTATGAAAGGAGAGGTATGAGCTTGTGATTTCTCTGAGGTCTGTGAGGTCAGGAAACCGATTGCAGTAAGTAAACTAGTACAATGGAAGAACAAACTGAACATTTTCCCTTACAGAAACCAAGTAGCCCCAAATTGCTGATAGCCTCTCAAGACATACGTGAATATATTTTGATTTCGGACGAATTTTGAAGCATATTTATTGCACAGACAATTAAATAATATCTACCAATTTTTCTGATCCGTTAAACGAACACTGTGGATGGTCGTGCAAGTAATAGCAGTAATTGGGACATAGTTATCGATGAATTCATCGTTTGGAATATGCCGAAACTTTTGAGTCCGTTTAAAATTTAAAAAAAAATTTTAATTTAAAACTGTATACCACTGGATACAGAATAAACTCGAGAGAAATGTTGCTTAATCAATTTGGATCAATTGGTTATAGGTATATCCTTTTTCTGTAAGTAGGTAATTTTCTGAAATTAAAACAATTGTAGTTGATTTTTTTTAAAATCCATTAAAAGCAATATTTTCGACCATTGTAAATACATTCTCATAGCAATATCTCCTCGTTGACCGCGCCGCCAGTGCCATTTACGTCAATTATCAACTCGCGCTGAGAATACAACCTTCCCCCCCGTTGATCCATAAATGCATAGTGCACTTCAGAACCAGGCCGCCCATATACACACCGTCTCCGCCATCCTCCTCGTGACCATCATGATATTTAACCTCAATAGAAAAGCAATGACCTCTTACGGACAAGATAATGAATTAGATTCTATTGATGCGCTCGTCCGATATCAGTTGGCAATAATGGGTGCATTTGCACCACACTCACACACCATGTGATGTTTGTGATGTTGGGGCCGGGGTAATTTAGCTTTTATTCGCCAGTCCGTCGGTAGTGTTGAAAACAAAAACAGCCTTCATTACCTTTTGACACATTTGTGGTATTCGGTGTCATAATTGCTGTTTACAACTTCGTAAATGGAGTTCCTTTCGCTGCAATTTTGACACGTGATTGTACGGTTTAAGTACGAAGCATGACGACGTGCGATGGAGAAAGGTGGTGGTAGAAGATTATATAGTTGGAAATTGAGGAAGCTCTGTTGTGCGCAAACTATGGGAATGTCCACAAGTCCTATTTAAAGATTAAATGGATGTTTTCGCAAATGGTTTTTATGAGAAAATAATTATTTTTCAGGACGATATCGATTTAAGTTACATCTGTGAAAGGGCAGAAATCAACAAAAATGCATACTTTCAGGGTTTAGGGAGTTTTCGGCAATAATTTTATTATTATACGTGAACATCAAAAGTTTCAGTGCACTTTTTAAGTACTTATTATGAAATGAGGAAAATGAAACTTGTATCATTCGAAAATAACTGTGCCATAGATGTGCACTAACGAAAAGTGTGGGTATATGTCGCCATTAAGGCTGATAAAATTAAGTTAACAATTACCCATACAAAATGCTTATAAGTTTAATGAAAGCATTTTGGTGACATTCAATTTGTCGCCGCCATATTACCATAGTTACGAGTGTCAATAAAAATCATCTTAGATTAGAACCTGTTTTCGAAGGAACGCAATTTGCCTACCCCTAAAAGTAGGCAACTGTATAATTTTATATAGCTGTTTTTTATTATCAGCTATGATCCATATAGATCATCGATTTACATGCACTTACAACAACAGCACATGATCCTGCTTCTCATCGAGATCACGAATCATTATCTGAAAATGATTGCTACTATTTCCCAATAGGTGGCTTGTTGTATTGTTGTAAACCATAGCCACACAATCATGTTTCCAGACTAAAAAAAGGAACACAAAAAATCAATTGATTTTTTCACATCCGAATGAACCCCCATCCGTATTCCAAGTTATTTAGTTTTTTCTCGTTCTATAAACGTATGTCCAGACCAGCCAAACATTTGATAAACAATTAAATTTCTACATGTTCCATAAATATTTCTACAACATTTATTAAACAAAAGAATTTTTGTGAAATGTTTTGCTGGTTTGGATCTGGACACCAAAACAACATTTATGAAATGTTTCACAGTCACCCAATCGTGATGGGGAATAATTTTTGTTTTACAAGTTTCCCTGCAGAAAGTCAGCGCTTTTTTCGATTATTATTTGTTTTTAAATAAAATAAAAATGTCCAGAAAAGCTTGAAATACTTAATGAGAAAGTGCGATTAATTTAATACTATTATTTGAATTAAATCGCGTGTCGCGTGATTCCCGAGACCAAAACTACAAAAATAAAAACTTTACTCGCTGCTCGTTTTCTAGTCGAAAACAGGATAAAATTGAAACATTTCATAAACATTTAATAAATAAATCAGAAATTTCAGAAATCTTTTATAAATGTCTATGATAATGTGTCCGATTTGTTTCAGAAACATTTCATAAACATTTCTGGAATGTTTCGCTGGTAGGGACACACCTTAATATGCCAAGATAAACTCACGTGCAAAATATTGTTCATGTGTTGCATATTTGAATATTTGCAATATGGCTGGTGGCAATATGAAGTTTGTAGTACCCTGTATTTTCTGTTTTGTTTTTGAAAGCAACTGTTACAAAAATTTAACTTTTCAATGCTCCGTCCTGTTTTATTTTCGTGATCTGATCCGGATCCGGATATTTTTCGACATAAATTTTTTGCTCTACATTTTCATAGTGACGTATTGAAATGTAAATCATGACAACAACTTATTTTCAAAGGGGCCTATTTTTTTATATCAAGATGTCGCTTTTTCGTTTATGAAAAAAACAACAGGTAAATTTCGAATATTGTTATTCGTTTTTAGTACTACACACTTACAAAAGGTATGGTCGATCAACAAAAATGGGCAAAGACGATAAACCACAGCATGCATCATTTTCACCGTCTTACTTTTAAATTTAGAAAAGAACACGCGTGGCTTGAAACGTTATAATTTACCTCTGTCCCGGGAGTCCAAATATTTTTCAAACAAGAGCTAACATAAGAAGAGGTAATACAAGCACGCCATCATAAGCCAGAATCAGCGGAAGTAGTATTTTGTTACGCTAACTACTGAGAGTATGCAATGGAAACCATCCAGCGATGGCGTGCCAGAGTTTGCATTGGAAATCGCCGTAAAAATGTATGCAGTGCAATCCGCAATGTACATTGCATAGCGAGGAGTAGCTCACGGGACGGGGTAGCTTCGGCAGAATGTATGCCTCGCTGGGCATGAAGTCCGGGGTCAGATTCCGTAAGGCGAAAACGTTGAAACGCTGGCGTGCGCCCGAATAGTTTGCTCTTAGTTGAAAAATTCCCGATCGCCTTACAGAATCTGGCCCCCGAACTCCCATGAAACAGTGGCACTAAAACTGAAGGGGATGGCGTGCATGATAAGGTAGCTCTTGCAAAATGAGAGATTGAGAGATGTGGAAGGGGACAAAAAAAAGGATAGACATTAGGGAAAAAAATGAGAGCTTGCAGTCAAAAAATAATCCGCTTTGAAAATTGTTCCCCACGTTTGTATATTTCAAAATAACCTCTGCCTCAAATATACGCTGTAATGTAATCCAATTCTAGTGGTAAGTACTTCCATCTAAATGAAAGCGAAGCTCTCAATCGACAAACGCCCCGATAACAACTCAAAAATGCAAATTCCCGTGCAACAACCAAATTACGCCGAAATTTACAACAACCCCCTTTCAACTCTAGACATGTTCCCACATCATTTGATACTAATCCGCAAGTAAATTGTTTTCCACTAAGCCTATAGCCTACATGCTGAAATTAGAATAAAAATCTACCAAAGCCCTTAGCCCTCCCCATCGGCAGTTTGTTATCCTGTGACACCGACACCATTAGGCAGAACACAAACAAATTTTCAAAAACGCAGGAAGTGAGCAGGCTTTATCGTCTGCCAGCCAGCAATGTTTTGTCATACCAAATTCCCACCGTTGGCGTCGCATTGTATGGAAGATATCAGTAATAGCGGTGGATAAGTAAACACGTCACTTTAGCTTAGTGCGAGCGACCCCAAAACACCCAATTGCTTGAAATGAGCATTTGAGCAAACAAAATAAAAAATGGTTGAACAAAATCAGCCTCAGAAATAAGTCAACGATAAGAGGCGTTAGAAGCTACTTTATCACACCAGCACCTTTTAAACAGTCTTCAAGGTCTGACAGTGGCACACAGCATTAACGCCTTCCGCGTTGTTTATCGTGTGAAAAATACCAAATGTCAGTACCTGCGGTCCTTGTCGTCGAAATTAAAAAGTTGAGTTCACGGAGAGTGTTGGTTTTTGCTGTCTGTTCAATTTCCCTTTTTGTTGGTTTCTTTCACGGTAAACTGTTCGATTTAATCCGCCAAAAATGGTGTCATAATTTCTTGGGGAACTTGCCGAAAGGAAAAGGCTTCGGGTTGTTTGCACGGATGGCGGAAGCCTCATTTAAACTTGAAAGTCTATTTAAACTTCAATTAAATAAAGGTTCCCTGGGATGTTGACATTGATTACTCAAAGAGTAAAAAGTCTTTAAAACAGGGGTATCCCTTAAAATCCCTATTATGAATCCCTTCACGTGTCACTTACTAATGGACTAACTGCTAGCAGATAAATGTAACATCACTTGGTTGGCCAAAGCTAACCAGGCCACTCTACAAATCGCCCTAATCCAAAGGACAGTAAATAGATAATTGTGCCATATAAAGTAAACAACACGAATCGCCACCGCAATTCAACGGTTTGATGTGGCACTTGCTTCCGTTGCTGCCACCACAGGATATAAAAAGATTTACCCCTGTTCATCTGCCACGTGATTAGTTTCGTGCTGTCATCCAATTTTCCTAGGGGATTCAAGAGCCACCCCTTTGCAGTTGTTATCATGTGTGTCCTTCTGTGTGCGACTGTGCGTGAGTGCCTAATGGTAGGCAGAAAAGGTTATTTTTGTTATTTCCTTACATCTGTTTCTGTAGCAGGGCGTGGTGTTGGCTTTGTCTTACTAGGATCCGATTAAACTATAAACAGGCACAACATGTGCTTCGCCGTAAGAAGTTGTCGGACCGAGTGTGTCGGCTTTTTATTTAGATTGTGAGTTTGTGGAATTACCTGCAGTAGGTGGGCCTTGGGCCGCTACATAAGTTACAAACTACAGTTTGGCAAATGGGAGACTTGCGATAGCTTATTATGTCAAGGGTGGGTGCGGCCTTCTAACATAAAAATTTAGTTCACACTTTTTTTAGAGCACTCTCATTTTGAAGTTTGAAGGGAACAACACATACGCAAGGCTATTCGAAAGCCCAACAAGAGGTTGGTTAAGAAATATAATTATATTCGAAGCCCTCCTACTTCATCACCTTTTTAATTGACATTTTTCTCGGAAGAGAAAAGTAAAGTAGAATCTTCAGCACGCAATTACAACAACTAGAAACTGAAAACTTGGTACTTCTCAGACTCACAAGAGGTTTTTATCTTACGAGTAAGTAAAAGTGACTTGGGGGCAGTTAAATGTGTTCATGACACTGTCAATAAACTGTTTTCAGTCGAAATGAACTTTCTGCAAGGTGGTACTTTAGAAAAAAACCGAATCAGCCCGAAAGTCGAGACACCCACAAAAATAACCAGTCTATAGCACTTTATCACAAATGGTTGCATACTTGCAACCTGAATTGGATCAAGTCACTCTGTTCACTGTTTGACTGAGCATTTGTCTAAGGAAAATATACCTTCAATATAAACTGCCAAAAAATGAACCAGTCTTGAATGAAAAGTACTAAAATCAGAGTCTGAGAACGGGACAGCTATTTCATCATAAAACTCGGTGGTAAGATGGGTTTGATTTTCTACAACTCGATTATGGACCCGTCCACATCAAGCAGTGGCATTTATACCCTTTTTTGTGGTTCGAGTTTCGATGTCCGAAAAGCCTTTGTTGGTTAAAAGGGAAAAAGCAGCAAACTCGCGGGAGTTTCAGAATACTGACAAACTACAATTTTTTGCTGAAGTGTCATCAAATATTCATATATTTTACCAGCTATCAACACACTGAATGTCCATAAAAAAGAGCTCATGTAAGTCGTCTTTTATCAAAATTTTGTAGCACTAAAAAATAATCATATTAATTTTAATGTTAAAAAACTGCGATTTTTATACTAAAGGTTAATTTTGTGTGTTTTTCTTTCCGGGTAACACAAATTTTACTTTTAAAAATTAAATTTTTTTACAAAAAAAGCATCGAGGCATTTTAAAAGGAAATTTGGGTACGGTGAATAGGGAAAAATGGCGACACTTCGTGGGAATTATGCCAACTGAGGCATAATTCCTATGCTTGAGTTGAGGCATTGAGGAATAATTTTTAGAAAAAATGCACAGTTTTTTGTGAATTAATTTACAATCAATTCATACAAATACAATTTGATTTTGTTAAATCTGGTGCATTCTTTAATAGAAGTGGCATCACTTATTTTCATTTACAGCTGTGCGTCATGTTTATTTTTCAATTCTCTACTTGACTTACTCAACATACCCAAACCTTGGATACAGAGATCAAAAAAGATTTAATTACCTATCGATGGACCAACATTCTGTTAGCAAATTTGTATCACCTTGTAGGTTCGTTGTAGTCCCTTTTAAAATATGCAATTTTTACCTTTTTTACCAAAAGGGCATTATTTTTTTGAGGAAGGTATCATTTTTGCGGTCTTATGCATAAAAACTTCGATTCGGGTCGGCATCTCTAACCAGTGTATTCACTGAGATAAAGTGGTGCTCCATTTCCTAGCATTATGCACAATCAAGTAGGAACTTCGACTAGTTTCTGCCAGTCGAATCATCCTTTTTCTGATAAATGAATGTTATTTTCTAAATTGGCGTTTCAGTACGAAATGATGCTGAACCTCAACTGACAAGGTAGTACTTTCACTTCCGAATTGCGTAACCCCATGTCGGCATAACACCATAAGCGAGGTCCTTTTGCTTCGGCCCACTAGATTAGAATCAACGATTCTACGGGTCCAATATTTAATGTCGATATACATCCTCAATCTTAAACGTCTAAAGTAATTTTTATTTAGAGTTAAAATTATTCGTATTATTCGCCATTCGATTGTGTCTTTCAACACAAACGAGCCCAAAACCATTCGAGGCGACCAAGATATCAGAAGATTATATCAGACACTTTCTAGAGTGCCCAATTAAAAATTTTAAAATCTTAAAGTTGCTGGGCAGTAAGAACTTTTGAGTTATGTGTCAAAAATACGATTGATAAGTCTTATCCCCAAGAGATTATAGAAGATATGGTCTTTTATTTTATTTTATTTAATGAATGCTTAAAAACAGTAAGATATATCTTATGAGTTTGTCTTAAGCTAATTTTACAATTTTATAATTTTGTCTAAGAGAGAGCTGCGAAAAAAGAAAATGAGACAATTTAATTTCAGAATTACTACAGTTATATCTCCAGTTAATATACAATTTTATATATTAAAATTTACATATTTACTGAAAAGTAATCCTTTAATAATTTTTTTAATTCTTGTTATATTCTGTGTTTCTTTAATGTAACGCGGTAGAGAATTCCACAGACGGACAGCATTGACAACAAATTGACGCTCCGATGAAAGACAAGAGGGGATGACTACGTCTTTTGTTGTCTCAATGATGTAGCTTCCTATTTAGACATTTGGCGACAACTTGTTAATGTATTCTTTTGTTAACAGCAACTGATTGCTTTCGAAAAAAAAAAACAAAAAGTTGGCGACACAAGTTTGCAATAGTCAGCTTAATGCCGCAAGTTTAAGAACCGATTTAAGACAAAACTCCTTTTTTGGAAACGTTATCTATTTGACACAAAATTAACATTTGTCCTGAGAAAACTTTTCAATTTTGACGATCGGATTTGGTATAAGTTGGTAAACCCTTTCCATTCGTGCAACAATACAAATTTACACAAAGTTCCACCCGAATGGTTTTGAGAAGCTACTTCTAGAGTTCTCCTCCTATATGAACCTCTGGCGCTTTCTATTTTCTTTAAGTGTTTTTCTCTTACACAGAGCGTACTCTTGTTTGGCATCTTTTGCCAGTCGGCATTTTTATCATACCAAAGGTTTGCTGGTGCCTCTGGCACTAATGGTGGTTTTTTGGCAGTGCCACCACTGATCCTCTGTGCTAAGTGTTGATGATAGAGCTGACAGTGAAGCATTAGCATAGGAAATCGATAAAGACTCTCATAGCGTCTTGTCGATCTTCGACGTAATACTTCTTACAATAGCTCGTTGTCGAGAGGTTCTGAATTAAGGATATCCTCTGGATATTTATAGCAAGATAGTGGTTCATGGTAATGCTACTCAGAAGCTGGACGTCCAGAATGCTGGAAGTGTACCTCTCTTCGGTAGCAATGCGATCAATTTGTTTGACAGTTTATTGATGCGGAGACTGCAAATAAAAGTACAACAATGCAAAAATAAAACATTTCACATAACTTGTTCCGCAATGCCTGAAAGTGTGAAAGTATTTGTCATGAAGTGGTATAAACTTGTAAATTGTTCATCTGTCCTGACTTTTGGCTGGATTTAAGGTTATTTTATTATCCCTTAGCCGAAAGTGGATACTGTCAAATGAACCGAAGAGTCTCAACATGAACCATAAATTTTAATAAGTTGGTAGGAAGTGTCGTCTAGTACTGTGAACATTTTGATTATTGTTCTTGTTATATTTGTGTTTATCAGAATAAAAAAAAATACGTATTCCAATGTTACTAGTTTTGGGATATTCAAAAAGAAAAGAACCTTTTTTTCGAATTTTAAAAAGTTGTTTTGTTTTTACATCTTAACACAGATTTTTAAACTTTTCAAAAAGCAATTTATTGTGGAACCGATCGTATTGTGTCCTGAAGATTTTATTTTACTGGAAATCTGGTAATGAGAAAATGCCTTTTAAAGCAGTAATGTTTTTAAAGGCATTTCACCAGATGTCGTGTAGGTAATGCATTCAAATGTCCAACCTAAAATTAACTCTTTTCCGATTTTAGCCCTTCAACTGTTCAATTTTAACGTCTTATTCAGGACAAGCTTGAATGTGAAGTAAAGGTGGTCATAGAAACTACTATTGAGACCGTCGTATGAGTTATCATAAGTCATTCTTTTATAAATACGACAAGTCTAGATCTAAACAATCCTGCTCTTCCTGACTTTCACCATAATGGATAGCTTTCGGTTACCTTTTTGTTTTGCCAAAATTTGTGCTTGACCTTGTCTGCTTTATGGAAATCTAGAACCTAAGCTAGCTGTTCGAATTGACGATTACTGTTCAGTGTTCATTGTAAAAAAACATTCAAATGCGAATGCGAAAACGTTTTTGCCCATATTTCCTTTTGCAAAGGATGTCATTAGCTAATTATTCTTGATCTGGACTTATGCAAACATTTTATATAGAAAATGTGCACGACTGGATCGCACGTTACATGCCTCTTTCTACTCAACATCTTTTATTCAAAGTTCTATTAAATGTCAAACTTAAAAATTCCGATTTCGCCTTACTAAAGGTAAGAGTAGACTGTATGCCAAGTGGTCATAAAATGCCAATTCCTGACAGTTCTCCTGTCAAAATATGGTCATATCTCATATGCTCTAATGACCTAAATGCCACATTTGACAAGGCTGATTTTGACAGATAAAAATGCCCAAATAGCATACAGTGTAATCGGACAATAAGCAGGAATGCCAGCGTAAAGCACTATATGCCCATATGCACTTTATTGAAATTTCGTTATGGCATTGCTGGCATTTTTAATGGAACAAGAATTCTTTTGTTGTCATCGCTGTTTGACTGTTTGAGTTCGTGGGATTTCGATTTTTTTCGTTCTCTTTTTTTTGTTCATTATTCAAAATATCATTTGTGTAAATTATTCAATTGCGTCTTTTCTTTGTAATTTGTTTAGGTTTAATTAGTGTTTTGTCCTTTTCCAGTAATTGTGGTTATACAAGGTGGCGCAAAAGTAATCCTCCTATCAGAAAATGCTATAAATTTTGCGATTGGCCCCTAATGTCAGTTCTGTTTTGGCATTTGTGTAGTAAACACATGCGAAATACAAGTTAATAAACAATGTTACGCTACACTGCTCCAGAACGCGGAATATTGGTGACTATTTATTTGAGCAATAATCGGTCGGTGACTTTGGCACAACGTGAATTTCGTCGCAGATTTCCTAGCCGTTCAACGCCTACTGATGAAACACTGCGACGAAGAGACTGGCACAGGCCTGGCAGACCCCGGAGTAGCCGTTCTGCAGAGAATATTGCTGCTGTAGCCGAAGATGTCATGGAAGCGCCATCGACATCGACCAGACGACGTGCCACGCAAATGGGTATCAGTCGACGGTCTTTACAGCGAATTTTGGTACAAGATTTGAAGATGTTTCCGTACAAAGTCCAGACGGTGCATCAGCTGTTAGCTGCTGACCGCCAATCGCGTCTAACATACGCTCAAGCCATCCTTAATCACCACCAAGAGGAAGATGATTTTTCATCAAAAATAATCATGAGTGATGAGGCCCATTTCCATCTTAGCGGGTACGTAAATAAGCAAAATTTACACTTCTGGGGCACTGAAAATCCGCGTGTAACCCACGAAGAGCCATTACACCCGCTCAAAGTCACTGTATGGTGTGCTGTTTTCGCTGGAGGAGTCATCGGGCCTTTTTTCTTCGAATACGTCGCGGGCCAACGGTTACTGTGAATGGTGAGCGCTACAGAGCAATGATCAACGAGTTCTTTTTGCCGCAACTTGATGAATTGGGATTGGAAAACATGTGGTTCCAACAGGACGGTGCAACGGCACACACTGCACGTGCTACAACCGATATGCTGAAGGATGCATTTCCCGGGCGCCTAATCTCCCGTTTTGGCGATTTGCACTGGCCAGCAAGATCGCCTGATTTGACCGCTCCAGACTTCTTTTTGTGGGGCTTTTTGAAGTCGCGGGTTTATGTCAACAAGCCTCAGACTCTTGCAGCTCTTAAAGACAATATCCGTCAAGAATGTGAGGACCTATCGCCGGAAGTTTTGGCCAAAGTGATGGAAAATGCCATAAAAAGGGCTCAAATGACAATCAACTGTGGCGGCGGCCATTTACATGACATCATATTCTCGACTTGATGTAAAAAAAATTAAAAGACCAAATAAAAATAATCCACAAGAAGAATCAAAGTTTTTCATTTTTTTTTTTAAATTACAGCCAAAAAACATCGGAAGGTTATTTTTGCGCCACCTGGTAAAATAAACTTTTTCCTGTTGTGAAAATCTGTTTGTGTAGAAATTGTTTGCTATCTATTTGTTTTGTTTTAGTTATTTGTATTTTTGTTAATATTCGTTATATGTTTTCATTGGCTCGATTGCTTATTTCACTTGGTGTATATTTTGTTTGTCATTTTACCCTTTTTAGTTCTTTTGTATGTCTGCTTTTTTCTTTTCATCTTTTTCATCTACATGTCTTGCTTTGTTTTTCTTTACAGCATTACCCTACTCCAACATTTGTTAATAAATAACAAATGCCTTAAATGACCATCAAGGCAAATATGACCATATTGGTAATTTTGGTCATATAGTCTCATATACAGTTTTGATAATCCTGACATTTTGGTCATTTGACAGCTAATCTGGTCATTTGCCAGTTGGCATTGGAAAATGTATGCATAATTGGCATACAGTCTAATCTTAGCTTAAGTAACAAACTAATTTTGACGCAAATCCACTTAAACAATTTTTAAATTTCTTACATGAATTCTGATTAAACCATAGAGACTCAAATTTTTCGCGAAAGAAATACATGACCTTTCATCAGCGATTACGAAAGTCATCACAACAATATGTTGTCAGAGCAAACTTTCATCTTACGTCAGTGATTCTCCAAGGGATTCGAATATTTTCATCACTAATAATAGTCCAGCCTTCCATTACGCGTTTGTATCTTTGTAGGGAACTCGAGTCCCTTACATAAATAAATGTTCCTTTGTAGACATAAAGCCAGGATCCATATCCTATCTAATGAAAAAAAATAGATACCAGGAAGCCAACTTGAAAATGTGATCCCCTGCGACTTGTAAGCAACTCTATTATACCAGAAATGGTACGAAGGAGAAAATTGCGTACACGCCCTAGGTCTTGCGAATGCCTATTAGCTTTTTGTGAACGGCTACGGCTTGTTGTCCTGCGGGTAGACAAAACAACAAAACAACAAAACAAAAACTCGGTGCTGCCTTTGTGGCCCGCATAAATTGATGTCCCATTTGCGAAATTCCAGGCACGACCAGTCAACATCAACAGAGCAAACTATACAGAGCTGGGAAAAACCAACACGATAAGGTCAACGTCACAGGCTGGCCTGAGTACGAACAGACATAATAATCAGTGCACTGAGGAAAAGATTAAAGCCGCAAGCATGCGAAAGCAAAGCAAAATCATAATGTATACGCCATCATGTGACTTGGAGTAAATACGATTGTAGGACTAATTTATTTCGTTGAAAAAGTCCTGGCAGAGAACCGCAACCATTTTTGTACATCGACATTGTAGGTCGTCACAAATCTATTTCCTACCACATTTGAAACTTTTCACTACCCACATTATGCGCCAGTGGGAAAATAACGCTGACAACCAAATCAATGTTCAGCGTCGTTAGACATGCTCCTAGGTACTAGGTAGGATGCGCCACATTTGAAGTCATCACTGCATTGTGCATGGTCCCAGTGCGACAGCAGACTATCATGTCCTACTTTGCAGCAGAAAAATGAAACTTCCGTCAAAGGATTGCTCTTACAGGCGAATCCGTAAAAAATGTGAATAGATATCCCATTGAAAGTATCTGTTTCCCCCCTGTATCTGAGAGGGCTGCATTGTCGGCGCTCGTGGTAAAAGCCTGGCAGTTTGAACACGTGAATGTTTTTTTTTTCTGATTATTCAGAGCGACTGCCTTATTGCTTGAAACTAAAAACCACATGACACATGCCCCCATCCCCAGCCAGGAAAATATTAATAAAATTAAACTTCCACTCTTTCAGTCATCGTGGATGTTGAGAGAGGTGGATAAATGGCATGCGAACACGATGGCGGTGAAAAAGTTCAAAGCGCCCCTCGGGGCATAGTAACCTTCTACATATTTTTATGTGGCTGTACGTTTGGGGGTTTGCTTTTAGGTCTCCAATTTTCGCATTTATTTGTCATCATTGCATAAACTGAAAGTGGGTACAGTTTTGGAAAACAAAATGTTTCACATTCCTACATATCTGCCTTGCTTCTTGCCACAGGTTTGGAGGGAATGCCGAATTTATTTGCACACCAAGCAGTGGTGAGCAGTTTTTTTAAGAAAGCAATTTTCCTAACGCAAAGGAAAGTGATTTTAATGGAGACAGTAAGTGGCCGCCAGCGGTGAAAATGTTGATCTATGGGGAGTGTTTTTAGGACTCACTCCGTGAAGTCAATGGGCCATACCAATAAACTAAACATATTTAATGTCGACTCTAAATTAAAGTAGTTTACAGTGGCTATATATTTTATACAAATTTTACAATTGTGAACTTCCGTAAATTTAAAGTCGAGACTGAAATTTGTTATTAGTACGGCCTTATTAATAACCATTTTGAGCCTTCGCCTTATAAAGGGTGGGCCATCTAGTGGTTTCTTTTTGAATCATAGGTTATTTTGACACTAACAGCTGTTTCCCGCTCGAAATCTTGACAGAAAGTCTGCATCATACCTCCGCAGAAAGAAATGAGTAGCTTTACGCTTGAACGTTGGGAAATATTGAAAACTTATTTCCAAAGTGAATGCTGTGTAGCTCAAACAGTGCTTTTTCTGAAAGTAAGTTTTGGCCGAAATGAATCACCCACCGCGTCTGCTGTACGCAAGTTTGTGCAAAAAGTTCCTGAGACTATTATGCTAGTGGACAACACTCATTGTCGTTGACGTCGTACGTCGTACGTGCGCACAGACGAGAATGTGGCTGCTGTAGCCGAGCCGTGGAGTGGTGGTATCATTGGACCATTTTTCTTCGAAAATGAGACTGGGAACAACGTTTCGGTCAACGGTGCGCGTTACAGAGCCATATTAACCGACGTTTTTTTTTTTACTGAAATTGAAGACATGGATATGGACGACCTCTGGTTCATGCAGGATGGCGCGCCATGCCACACAGCCCATGCCAACATCGATCTTTTGCGCACAAAATTCGTATTATCAGCCGTCTTGGCGATGTCAATTGGCCGCCTCGGAGCTGCGATTTGACCCCTTTAGACATTTTTTTTGTGGTCTACCGTGAAGGATCGATTCAAGCACTTAAGGCCAATATTATCCAAGCAATCCGTGAGATACAGCCCGAAACCATCAACAAGTTCTTGGAAAATTGGAGTGACAGAATATGCTACTGCGAAGCCAGCCGAGGGAGCCACTTGAACGAAGTTGTGTAAACTAAAGGGAATGTTTGCTCTTATTAATAAAGCCATAATACATGGTACATGGAAAAAATTTAATTTTTGTCATTTTATTGCGTTTTTAAAGAGAAACTTGTATTTGGCCCACCCTGTATGTTCTCTAGGCCATAATATGCAATTTTGTACGCAAAATTTCGTCATTGTTGCCTGAAAACGAAAAATAATTATAATTGATTGATGATTATTTTAAAACTTTTCTACGGGATGGCTTTGTTTTAAGACAGAAAACGAACAATTAAGTCGCTTTGAGACTCATTTACCCGTAACTAAAGTTGGAACTTATATTAAAAAAAAAAAAGCGGCCAAGTGCGAGTCGGATTCGCCCATGAAGCGTTCCGTAGCAGCAAGTAACATAATATAAAAGTTCTTGTAGTTCGTTGTAACTTTGATCGATGTTTTAATAATAGTGTGTTTTTTTAAATTAAGTTATTGATAAGTAAACATTGTAATTAGGATGGGATTTTGATCTAACTAACACATTTTACCACTTTGTTTTCAGTTTAGAAAAAAGTGATATTAGAAACCTCAATATCATTTTTGAAGACCTATCCATAGATAGATTTCATCAAACCCACACGTATGGGTTTGATGAAAAAAATGTTCGAGTTTCAGTTCTAAGTATGGGGAACCCCCAAAATTTATTGTTTTTTTTTTTCTATTTTTGCGTGAATATCTTAATGCGGTTCACAGAATGCATCTAATTAGGGTCGGTTGGGGTAAATGTAACCATGGGGTAAATGTAAACGGCCGTTATTTCCACATTTTAAATATAGTTCTCGGAACCCAGACATATAAAAAAATGTGAATTCGGAGTGTCGCGACACCGGTGCATGCAATACCCTTCAGTTGTTGTTCGGCTTTCGTTCGCAATTTTAGTCCTTAAAGAAACCTTTAACTGAAAAGTGAAATTCAAGTTTGTTTACTTTTATTATCCCATAGGCGTGCTCCAAGCTCTGAGAGAACAGAAATTTGTTGTCCCCATTTACCCCAGTATTTTTATAAACTATGGGGGAAATGTTAACACGGAAGGGGTAAATGTAAACACTGCCCTATGTCTTTTTTGGGTGCTTATAACTTGATTAAGTCATCATATGTGCAACATCTTGTATCTTATAATATAATATCCGTTTTCAAAAGTTAAAAAAAAATTATATTTAATATTTTATATATTTCTGAAAAAAATGTGTCTTTGAAAAATGCAAAAATCGTCCCCATTTACCCCAACCGACCCTACCAAGTTTCAACAGTAAAGTTCTTATAGTTTCGGAAAAAAGTGGCTTTGACATACGGACGGACAGACAGACAGACAGACATGACAATTTGCCATTTGGCTACGGAACCCTAAAAAGTGACCTGCTTCTTTCTTAGTATAGGTCTTTGGTGTACCACAAGCTGTGGTAATGCTTTGCATTGGGTCGATCTTCTTGTAGGATATTTTTTTTAAGTATTGTGCACTTAATATATGAGAAAAATATTGCATTTACAACAATTAGATGGAATTATTTACTAGAGGGTGTTTCTAGTTAATATTCAGATAGGATAAAGCACTTCTGCAAATACAAAAATACGAAAACTCCGTTGTCAGGCAGGACGAACTATTCAAGCAACTGAAAATAGCAGTACCTATCTTAGTTCATGTCTAAAAAGCCAGTCCGAGGAAAGTATGCCTGATATTTGGGACCTCGAAAGACCCTTTAAACTTAAGAGCCATCAGGCTACTTAACATCACATCAATTTCCCGTCTGTCGTATTGTGTGATCCCTTGAAACCATGCGAATTTGTGTCCTGTAATTCATAATCAGCCAATGGATCGCCAAAATCGCCGCTTCACCAATATCGGAAACATTGTTTCAAAGAAGTTACGAATGTCCACAAATTATTTGAATAAGTTAATGCGCTTTGATATTTTCCTATTTATGGTTTCAATTTAGTCCGGAAAATATTTTCCAAATATGCACCAACAGCATATTTGGACACAAATCCATTTTAGTGGCAGATGTTAGCGCACTTGACAGATGCTACTCCCTCAGTAGTGTCTGTTGTCCTTGCGTGTCGAACTTCCAGATACTTAATTCATTACACACCTTCCTATTGCCATAGGACATAGGGTGTGCTTAATTTAGCCTCCCTTAGCGAAACTCACGCAAGGCAATTGCTGAAAGCAGCCGTACATGTACAGTCATTCCGCGATACTAATAATCATTTCATGTGTCCAGGGCTAAATTTTTGATTTCACAATTTCTCATAATAATTTTCCATACAAAATTGCATATTGTGAGCTAGAAAATATTTTGTTTGGGTGCTAAAAATGATTATTAGTAAGGCCCATTTAAATTAGCATCAAAAGCCACTTGCGCACTGGGTCCAGTCGAAAAAAAGTCACAACATTAACCCCAACGTATCCTTTTGTAGCACATCCAATACCTTCACATTAATATTAAGGTCTGATGATGGTAAAAATCCGTCTAGACATCCTTTTAACCCGAATTTAAAGAGCGTTTTGCACTGAAAACAATATTCAAAATGTTTCATTTGGGCGGAGTTTGTATGTTTTGGAGTGAAAAACATAAAAAGTATGAACTCCGTCTTTGTGCGTTAGCTATAAGTACACCCACCATTTCCGTAGTTACTTACTTAATTAACATACCTCCTTGTTGAATTTATTTGCACAGTTTAATTTTCTTTTGACATATCCCATTGAGTCAACTAGAACTGTTTTATTATACAAAGGAAAAAAATATATTCCTACCTACCGTACGATAATCTCGAGTCTCACCGCCACCCTGTTGCTGTAATAACTTTATTTCGTGGTTTGAGGTGAAAGCGTTTGTGTTTGATGGCCTCCTTGGGTCCTCCTTTTCCCACACCTAGTATATAAATGTAGTACCTTTAATTTGTTTTTGAGGTTTTTCGGTTTGTCGTTGATTGAATCCCCTTGGCATTGTGCTGAGATTACATTGAGTTTCAAAAGAGTGCGAAAGGAATGAGGTGACGCAGAGGAAACGATGAAGAACCTCTTGGAGGTGTACCAGTACACCGGTTTTGTTGGTGGCTATGTTAAGCTGTTAAGGGACCTTGTTGTTTGAAACTTTTTTTATTATTATCAAACTTCCTGAAGTGGCATTGTATTTCGTTTTCGAGTTGTCACTTGAGTTGTGAATCTTCGAGCTAACAAGTAGGTAGACATTCGGTTTTCCTTTTTTTCTTCGCTCCTTTAAAGAATTCAAAATGTTTAAGGCAGAACATTTTTTTTAATGGATTTAGAAAGGGTTTTTATCAAACTTATTTGATTAATTTTAGTTAAGTACTTTGGGTTATGACCTATGACTTTGGGTAAACAAATTTGGTGGAGTTTCTAACTAAACTTTGTAAATGTGTTTTTCTAAAGTGCTTTTCAATACCTTACAAGGCAGTTGGGTCCACCGTTGCTAGGGGCTACAAGATGCCCTTTTTATAGGGTCTTTTTGAAAAAAAACCTTAGTCGATTGAAAAATTACATCAAATACACGGAACGCGAAATACTTATAAGACCTTTAACAAAGATTACAGGCTTGCAAAAATCTGCCGAATGTAAGGTGCATCTTGCATTCTTGCAAGCCCTATACGACCTAGAAGTTAACAATGGATTTCATCAAAAAAGCAAAATATTTTCCGCTCAGACTATCCTTTTGTGACTATCCCTAATTTTTAAGCTTCCCGCCCTTTGTTATTTCACATCGGCTTAAATACATAAACTAGTACTATTTCCTTGCGAACATGTTCAAGGCTTAGGTGAAAAGTGAAAGCTTGTTCCCTCAAGAAAAGTTTGTAGCAGCTCTCGGCAAAATGTCTTCTTCAAATGCATTATTAGTCAGCGGAGGGTTTCTTAAGGCTGCCAGTACAGTAAGTCATAGTGTTCTCGTTGAAAACTGATTTCCACATTTAAAAAACTGTGCCGGGGTCATAGCCAGTGTTGCCGACAATACACGCATAGGAGTATTGTACTACTTTCAACACCTCCGTGGTCCCATACTTCTCGTTTCACATTCGTAGTCCTTTTTTTAAACTTATCTTACACTTGCAGCAAAGTGTTATATCAGCCTTAATAAATTTAATTCACTTTAAGTTTAATGCAAATTTGGCAGCACTTTTATCTTCCAATCTGTCGTCAAAAGGTGAATTTACCTCTTTCCAGTTTATTATTGTTTTTCGTTGGCGTCATGCAATTTTCATCTGTAATTTCGGTATTTATTTTATTATACAAATCACCTCCAAAATCGGCCGATTTTCTGTTACTTGCCTAGAAGCTTTGTTTTTATAGGGTAATATGAAACTTACAAACCACAAACAGCATATAGAAAGACATGAGAGATTATAAAGCTATCTGCCATAGGACAGATTTTTTATAATAGGAGAGATATTTACTTACTTTTGTTATTAGAATTAATAATTTATTTATTTATGTTTTTTTTTTTTTCAACCGAATTTTTTTTTTAATAAATTTAAAAAAAAAGTTTTTTACCCACATTATTTTTGAAGACTGAAAAATGCCTGCACTTCTATTTTTTATTTTTTTTTCAAAATACTCCCTCTTTTGTGGCTGCAGTACTACCTTATAATATATCTCTCCGGCAACACTGGCCAGAACTCTTACTAATGCTGCAAACGGGAGCATCCAAAGCTGTAAGGTATTTATAATGATAATTTTAGGGCCGAGCGCAATATTGTCCCCCTTTTCTCCATATGCGTTGTTCGAAGTTCGAATAATACACATCAAAGTTACAAGTCTTTCAATATCTGCTCTACTCCTACTTGCCCAAAACCGCCTACATTAAGTCGCCGACCTTCCCTAGTTGTCAATTATACGTTTCTAGAATTAGCATGTAACCTTAAATCTATGGACTGTCGTACATTCCTACGATTCTGGAGGAGGTAACAGGAGGTATACAAAAGGTTAAAAAAAGGGGGCGTGGCACCTCCGACAACAAACGATGTACTGTGGCAATAATGGGAGTTATAGTTGTACAATTTGAAATGTGTATGGCTAGTGGAAGTGGACAGCCTGTCGCAGTTCTTCTTACACAAGAATTATTACTTAGGCTGATAAAAAATCCTAGGAGACTCTTTATAAGATGCATCTGTTTTATAGGAAAATCCGGCTGACCCGGTGAACATGTCTGGTTATAAATTTGTTTACCATATCACCAGACAGCCATTCTCCACAATTCTGGTAAAACGTAGTCTCACTCATAAACTAAGTATTAAATAGACCGTCAGCTCCCGCGCACCTACCCGATTCCCCTGGCAAATTTTTAAAATAAAATTCTCTCTTAAATTTCATATCTGTGAATACGTGTGAAGCAGCAAAAAAAAGAATTTCTAAAAGGTGGGAGGAGTAATAAAATACTGACACTCAGCAGTGTTCCTGCATTGTGGTATCTCTACCTTTTTGTGGGAATTTAAATTTTTGAAAAACTTTCCTGCGTAAAAGGAAAAAATGTCTTAATTGTTGGACTATCAATAATCTGTCAGAAAAACAGTCGAACTACATTTCACTATGAATATCAACGCACTAAATGTACATAAAAAAGAGATTTTCCTTAAGCAAAAATTTCTATTATCAAAAAATTATCATTATAATGTTAGCAAACTGCGATTTTTATACTGAAGATTAATTTAATATGATTTTCTCTCCGAACAATACAAATTTTACTTCTAAAAGTATGTATTTTCCATAAAAAATCTAAGGGAATTTGAGTTTAGTGAAAAGGGAAAAATTAACACACTTCTTGTGAAAAATAAAGGGAGCGTGCTGAGAACACTGACTGAGAGTTAGTGTATTTGGTGAGTTTCTGTCAGCTGATGGATGCGTTCTGAGAGTTTAAGCTCGTTGTTTTATTTCACCACGAAAACATGTAGATATTCTACGAAATTTATAATAGCGAATGTAATCAACATAAATAAACAAATGAATGATGTGTGAAATAAAATAAGATATTTTTGTTCCTATAATTATTGTGTCTGTTTTCGTTTGCTGTTTTTGGCGAAAAATGATTTCACCGGGAATGTCCACAGAAAAACGGCAAAGAATTTAAAAAGAAGAATTGATTACGACTATTAAGATTTGAAATAGTATGAGTTTTTAGTTATAATCTTTTCATGAAGATTCCGTTCATTAAAAAAAAAAAAAAATGTATTAGAAAATTTGGAACAATTGACACAATTAATGAAATTACATTTGAAATCAATTGCGTCAGCCGAGAATATGAATAATGTTCATTTATAATAAAAATAAAAAGTCAAGTAGACACAATCAACGAAAATTTATTTTCTTTAAAATTTACGGGAAAGAACGAAACTCAAAATGTATTTAAGCAAAATTGGAAATAAACATGTTTACTGATGTGTACCTTGATATGTCTCACGCATTTAAGTTTTGCTGCTTACAATTTATTTGCTTTTAATATATACGATTCATAATCATTAGTAATCAAATTTTTTTTTATATTAATAAGCGTTTTTTTTTATATTTTTGTCAATGATTCATATAGTTTATCGATTTCGATTTTTTATAACAAAGATGAAAACATCCCGTACTATATAGATTATCTAGGTAAAATGAAAGAAATCTTAATACGTACACCTACCTAACCTATGCGTTTTAATAGAATTTGGTACTAAATTCACCACACCATACCCACCGTTTTCTTAACACGTCCCGATAACGGGCAGTTATTTGAATTATTTGAATTTATTTCAATGTTACCACAAAATGAACTGTCAGGCAACTGTCAGGTTCCTATGTGCGAGAGTATGTGTGCGGCTAATCTACTTTAACATGGCACACATACTTTGCCACATAGAAACACGGAAAACAGCTTGTAGGCAAATTCTCTTAAGTTGCAAGAGCTGACGGTCTATTTAATACTTAGTTTATGGTCTCACTGGCACGGCAACATGAAGCAGCGAATTGTTACTAAACTATGAATTACGGCCGAAAGTTGGCGTTAGCGCTCTTAAAGTTGAGACCACCGACTTAGAATAAATAAAATTTTAATTAATTGTAAACGTTGTTCCTGCGTGTACTTCACCATGATGAAAATGTTGATTTTACTGAATATTTTGATTAATGTTTCGGTTAAGGGTGCGTTCCCACTGAAAGTTTAAAGTTCTCCAGTCGCTAATGAAAGACTCTTTACTCGTAGCTCGCAGCTAAAGCAGTTCATTTTCCAACAAACCACCTCCAGTGACTAATGAGACAATCTAACAAATGAAACCAGTAGCATTTGGTGACACTTTGCATTCTTTCACATTCCAGTTGTCACTTCCAATTATGTCGCCAAACATAACAATATGACCAGTCTTAAAAATAAATGTCTAGGTATGCACCATTTTTTGGCACAAATTTGACCCATATTTCGTGGACAATACTGAAGGAAAACATGCAATCATAAAGGGTATTAAGTTGTCTATAGCCAAAGTGTCACTCGTAACATTCACATCGGATTACAGAAGGTAAAAGTTCCGGGCGTGTGATGTTCGGTTTCGACTTCTAATAGAGTTTTATGGCAGACTATTTACGAGGTCTTAAGAAACCCTTATCCATAATACGTTAACCTACTTAATGAATGCCTTTTCATCGATTTGCCATATAGCAGACACATCAGGTGAAAGGTAGCGAAAGATAGAAAATGATAAAACGTCCACATTATGTCAATGGTTTTCGTATGAAAATAAAGCCGAAGGCGTTGACAGCCTTCTGAAAGCTTTGTTTATTCATTTTGCTTTTGTCTGGAAAGTTTACCTACACAGGCGGTGCCGTAATAAAAGTCGTTTGACTTTTCAACACACGTTTGGGAGTGAAGTTTATTGTTTTAGCTGACGTAGACTTCTTTTAGAAAGTGATTTACAAAGCAGAATACTGGAAAATATTTGACTGATAATTAAATGAAAAAAAATAGCAACCGTAGCTTTCAGGTAGGGGCGCAAGTTCAATTGAACGCGTTTATTAAGGACGAATATTGGGTTTTGATTAAACTGGTCTGACTACCTGACTGACTGAATACCTGTGTGTACTTTAAAAGCCAAGGGGCCAGTGTTGCCGAAAGTACTCCCATAGGAGTATTGTACTATTTTCAACAACTACGTACTCCCGTACTCCTCCTTTCACATTCGTACTCCAATTTTTTTTTTAAAAAACCTTAAGTATCGTACACTTGCAGCAAAGTGTAATATCAACCTTAATAAATTTAATTCACTTCAAATTTAATGCAAATTTGGCAGCACTGTTATCTTCCAAACTGTCGTAAAAAGGAAATTTCCATCTTTCTAGTTTGTTTTGGTTTTTCACTGGCTTCATGCAATTTTCATCTGTTTGGTATTTATTTTATTGTTATCTGAGAAATGAGTCTGCTGCTGTTTCTATACATTTAGCACCAAAATTACCTGCTGCAAGAGCCAACGATATTAAGTTTTCAAATGCTGGAAAAGTATTTGCTATTGAAGTAGATACACCGACTAAATCTAAATCGGCGAAAGAACCGACGATGTTGAGTTTTTTAACGCTGATACACCTACCACATCTTCAAAAAAATTGCACGGAAATGTTTCGTCAAGGATGGTTGAGTGATTTTGCCTTTTTAAAGGAAATCGTCGAAAAGCCATTGATCGAATTTTTTTTATGATTTTTTTTTAAATAGGTAGATACCTAAAGTTAAAAAATAAACTTTGTACCCACCTTTATTTTCGAATGTACTACTATTTTTTCCAAATTATTCCCCTTTTTTGGCTGCAGTACTACCTTATAATATTTCTCTCAATAATCATTTTTAACCTTAACACTAAATATTTTCTAGGTCACAATATGCAGTTTTTTATGGAAAATTATGCCATTGTGAGTTCGAAAAATTTACCCTAACAATAAAAATTATAATTAGTATCTCGAAAGGTCTTATGCTCAACGCGGTATTTGTCATCAAGACTGCTTAAGTGTAGGTACTGGCGCCAATCGTACAGAAAACTGGGCAACACTTTATGTTTCAGATATAAGGTTTGATTCAGCATGGAAAAGTAAAGTAGACAGAAGCCCAATGGAACAATTTAGAGTGCCTAGGTCATAGTCATCCTGCAGATATCCAAGCATTTGTGATAATTTACTCTGCCTCGGTTTTTTTGGTGCATGTCTAGACTTTTGGTTTAACCGCTCGCTGAAAGTGAATGACGCTTAAAGCAGTTCACATCAGAATAAGCCTCAACTAATATTAATTCTATTTCAAGCCTTTTTTGATATTATTTATATCCTAACCTTCAACCTTAATAGTTTGTAAGTCACAATATGCAATTTTGTATTTAAAATTATGCCATTGCGAGTTCGAAAAAATGTTGCCTAAACACTATTATTAGTATCGCGGATCATATTTATTTCAAATAATAATGAAGGCATAACACTTTTGTGTATAACAATAAGTTATAATAACGGGATGGACAAACTCATACGGACATCCGTGTACATCGATCATGGGAGAGTCAGTCGATGACGGACCACTAAATAGCAAACACATGATACTTAACCTAAGAATTATATTATTATATTATGATATTGAATTAAATTAAGTTCTTAACTAATAAATTATGAATTATTGAACAATGTGTAATACGAATTAATTCAACAGGTGAATGTGAAACAAACACCCTAAGCCTAGCTTGGAATAGAAATTCCTTTCTGTGAATTTCGTTCTTATTTTTAGAACCGACCCAAATTTTTCCGAAAGTCGAATGCGAACGAAGACTGTTTTACTCTCCGATGTTTGTTAGACCTCAGACGTTCACGAGAACAAACGTTGACCTAAAGATATTATTTGTATGCCATCGAGAGGTTAAACCCTATTTTTTGAGAAAATGGCATACTTCCTTTTGCAATGCTAGGTGGGTCTATTACTGACCGTAAACCCATGGCGAACTGCATTTAGCTACACACGCCTTGTTGGTCGTAAGAAGGTCTTCCTCTAACACGTTGAAGTTATATGCTTTTGTAGGCCTTGTCAATAAGATTTCTTAAGCTTTTTTTAAATTTTTTAAAGGCTGTACTGATTTTTTCAAGCTGATTCGAGTTTTCAGCTCGACAATTTGTGTAGTCAGATTCCGTGAATTTTACTATCTAGTTTAAAGATTACCATTGAAAGGGGGACCTTACGTGTCGGTCTGAAGCTCCGCACTAAAAATGAGGGAAAGCTGCATAATTCAAAAATTCTTTGCATCTTTTTCAAACTTGGGTTGTTATAGACTTAGCACTAGGTTCTAAATGGCAAAAAAGAAGCTTGAAGCTTCATGGGCCTTATGTGTGTCTTTAGAGGCTTCTTTACTTAGGTGGAATCGCTGTCCCGAGTGTACTTGGACCTCAACAAATACGCCTTTTCAGATAGTGCGATTTTTTGTTAAATGCCGCCTTATTGGTTTAGGTCCTATTTCACTTGTGAGCGGCAACTAAGACGAGCTCTTCCTCTACTGAGTTGTTCCATCTGGATTGGAGTCGCACACGGCGGTCGGTAGTTATGTGTTGCATGAAGGGTAGACTCTGATTGATATAAACTTGGCGGTGCCCAGTCTTCGGACCTGTCTCATACACAACAACTGTGCTTGTTTTACTAGCCACCGGAAAGTAGTCCTGTCCATCGGGTTTTGACTTGCTAAATCGATAAGCGCGAGTAAAAAAATCTCTGCCCCTCAAAAAAATTACATATTTAAATTCACTCTGTGGCCAATAGTTAAGAAGACAGATATTATTCCTAACAGTGATTAGAGCACACACGTGTTTACAGGACTTCTTTGCTCCTTCAAATACGTAATTAATCCCTCAGTTAAGACTCATTAGTTGAACTTCAAAACCATAACAAAGTCCTCCTCTCTGCCACCGGTAATTGAACCTCATTAATGTAGATACTCTGCAGCTTATTGATGAAACTCCATTAGCTAATTGCACCGCGTTACTTAGAGAGAAGAAAATATTAAATTACCACAGTCTCGAAGAAAAACAAAATAAAAAATCTCAATCAGACGCTGGTGGTTGGAATTGAAACTGATTATTTAATCCCCTCTTTAATGCGTTCTCTGTCTCTCCCTCTTAATGTCCTTATCGCGGTATATCTGAGTTCGGATTTATTTGTTGGTTACAGTAAATTGCATTTAAAATAAGAAAACCTAAAGTGCCTCCCTATGAGAGCCATTCAAAGTCGTTTCTTGTCTGTTGTGGCTGCAATGCATCAGCGATGCGATGAATCCCTTTACGACCGTCTTTATGCGAGGACGCATTTTAGTGGTTTTCTCGTTTCGTCGTAAAATCCCAAGATTAAAGTGAATAGCCGTCTAATTTTACAGCCGCAGTACTTTAACTTGGCTTAAAGAATTTCGAATGCACTGCATTCCTTTCGGTCGTAAAATTACAAGGATTGTTTGTTCAACAAATCAAACTTGCAATGGAATTATATCGAAATAACGTTGTTGCGATGGTTTTATGGTCATACATTTGAGGACACTGAAAAATTTGAAGACAGGATGAGCTCTTCGAAAACATTTCAAGGTCAATAATGGTTCCTAATCGGGTCTGTCTGTTGCATTGTGGCACATTAGAATTAAACTATTCTGGGGCTTGCATTCGCGTTAAAAAGAGGCTTTAAAAAAAAAACGTCAAAAAACATGGCAAAAAATATTACTGGTCAGAAAATTCTGCAAGAACACGCATCGGAAAATGTTTCAAAAAAATAGCCCAAAAAATTGTCAGCAAACGGGTCAAAAGCGAAAAAAAATGTTTCAGAAAACGGTTCAAAAACATTGATAAAATGCGTCCAAAACCACACGTCGGAAAACGGTCCAAAATACTTTTCGAAATTTTTTTAAGAAATGAAAATTACTCCGAAAACAGGAGTGTGACGGATGCCACTGAGCAGATCTGCAAACACTGATCATCTACGCTTCAAAAAAATTGCCCAAAAAGTGTCAGGAAGCTGGTCGAAAGAGTTAGAAAATGTTTTAGGAATGATTTCAAAAATTGGAAAATGCTTCAAAAATCAAGCGTCGGAAAATGCTTAAAAACTCCTTAAAAAAACGGTTAAAAAAATTGGATAATGCTTACGCATCAACAAAAACTTCAAAAACGTGTCAAAAGAAGGTGCAACAACGCGTCAAAGTTACAGCAAAAATGCCTTAACAACGAAAAATACACCGCTTTCGAGTTACAGCAAAAAAGTCCACTTCACTTCCCGGCTTCACAAATAAGAATAAAGCCCTTGATACTTTGATAATTTTATTGGCGTTCAAATTCCATTTTTGCATGAACATTTGACATTTCCATTGGTATCTACATTAAGGAACGTACTGTATTTGAAATTTCAGCTTCCTACGTCTAGTGCGTTCCAGCTTATTCCCCATCAAACAGGGTATGTATCTAAAACCATGCCCAAGTGATGTTTTAATCCAGCTCTTAGCCGCCGGTCTACATCCATTAAACAGTTAATTTGTTTTAATTTGCGGTTGGAAAATGCTTATCCCTTCAAACTACGTACACTGTTGAATGACACCAGTGTGTGCATAGCTCCGAATTGAATCGTTGTCATAGAGAAAGTCATTTGCATGCAGATTAAGTGCTTAACATTCAATTAAACTTTTTAGTTTCTGCTTAGATAGAAATTCGGAATAAAGTTGCAAAAAAAGCATTAATTCAAATTGCAAATGGTTTGTATATCATGAGTATCCTCTGCCACAAACAACCATCGCTTATCAAATATACAAGACAGCTAGCTTCAATATTTAGCATCTAAAGCATTAATCACCAGATTTCTCATTAGTCTGCTTTTACACAATCATTATATCAGAGTCTCTCCGGATGCGACACCAACAGGATACTCCTTCGCATTTAGCTTTTCAATTCGACCACATAGATCATGTTGTGTGTACTCAAACCCCCGCAGAGCCATTCACATGGGATCTGGATAGCTTGGATGCAATGAAACCATCAGAAGTGTTGGTTGGCTATGTTCTAACGACTTCTACTGTGCTGTTTAGATGGAGGAACGAAAGTGACATTTTATGTTATCTTTTGGGTTATCCTTTACCATTGACAAAGTTCTTCTGGGTGTTTGATAATGCCCTCTTTGTTATTTCGCTTTAACATTTGTATAGAAACAAAACATAGCCGGAGGATAATGCGTTTGATTAAAATGATAAATGGGAGGAAAATCAATGTGTGAATCATTTCGTGAAAGAGAATAGCTCTACCCAAAGCAAAGAAACAATATTTCATATTTCAGAGTCCTATTTCAGAAATTCATTGCCGGGTGAAAACTGAAACCGTTCCTAATGTACTCGCGGTGATAAATTGAGAGCTCAACATTATATCCCTGCATTTTTCTTAAGATCTATACCTACGAATGCTTCAAATTTAATCTCCATTAGTCTTTGGGTCTTACAGAGAGCAAATCCAGTCCTTTTCGTTTAAGCAAATCAGCACAGTGGCCCAATGGGATGGAAATATTTAGTGTGTTTAGTGTGCTGGACTAGTGAGGGAAAAAAACACACAAATTACATCTTAGAGATTTTATACACTGCTCTGCCTCTCGTCTGACAAACAGCCGAGCGTATGTAAAATAGTGGGTCCCTTGTGGATAGTTTAAAAAATCCTTTACTTCAAAGTTAGCATCAGTTACTCCGCAAATGAAATCTCGGGTCAAGATACCCTAGAAAACCACCGCTACTACTTTAGGTGGATTAAAATTCACTCCATGGAAGGGATCGATGTCCCACAGTTCCCAAAGCACGTCAGTTCTTCTTTGGGGCGTCGAGGGCTGAACGATAGGTAGGGGAAACCGGAGAACACTGCGGACTGCGGAGCTTTAAAAGAAAAATTCTTCGAAATAATGAAGAAGGTAATACACTTGCAATTCCTAGTAACTCTACAAAAATTTGGATGTGGTCCAAAACACCAAAGAAAAGGCGCAAACTGAATCTGGTAGATCGAGCGAATGAACAATTATAATCCAGTCAGGGCGGTCTTCGAACCTCAGCTCTCAGGGTTCTAGACGAAATGAAAGACCGAATTTCCATTGCAGATGCCTGCCTGGGTTGCAAATTTTTCTTTAATTTTTTTTTCGCGCATAAGTGCATTTAGTGCCCACCTAAAGGCAATAAGTCAAAGACTGTGTTCTCTTCTGAAACATATTTGTTGGAGCTAATGTCCATACTTCACCAACAATTTGATATGCTGCGTTGCCACTTTGCTGCAATTGCAGTGGATCACTGCATTTTTCTCGAAAGCTAAATCTACTGCTAAAAAAAATTAAATCTACTGCAATTTTATTGCACACTGGTATGCACATCAAGATCAGGCAAATGTATCCCTTTCACGAGAAAACATATCAAAAAATTCAATGAATTAATGAAATAATTTTTTTTTTGTTTTGTTTAAATACTCGATTTTAATAATTTTATATTTTTTTTTATTTACAATGGTTTGAAAAAAAATACTTCCAAAAAATTCCAGCTATACTGAATTTTTTTAAGAAAATCTACTGGGCAAAAGTAATCCTAAAGTGGCAACACTGATTATACGTACGATCGACTAAACGATGTAAACTTTTCCGGAAACTTTTAATATGGATAGGTATCGTCAGAATTAGTTCTTAGTTGCCGATGATGTTAAGTCCTATATTTTTCTAAGAAGTCCATACGTGTTAGTACAGTATTTTTGAGGTGATGAAAATTCAAACCCACATTATTTGTACAGACAGGCGAACTTTTTAATTTAATTATACGTTTAGTACATATTTAGATTGGTGACAAAAGAGTTTTCACAATCCCTTTACAAGTCTCCTTTGGAAACTTCAGAAGAGAACAGCTGACATCCATTTGCAAAAAAAATATCCGAAGAGTTTATAAAACCCTTCCAAATATGTATTTAAAAAAAAATCCCTTCCAACATGAAGGTAACTCCACAACTTTAAGAAGACAGCGGCAAACAATTTTTATATATTCTTCTGAAGGCTCATAAATGGTGAGTATTTAAAGTCTGACACTGACAGCTGGCAGATGTAGTATGTCAGAATTTTGATTGAACTTGATTCGGTTTTTCAAAATCAATTGAGCTTTATAGTTGTGTAATTGAAAAATATTTTTACGAATTTTTCAACAATGTTGACATTTGAATTTCATGACTGACAATGTAGCTTTCACTTTCTGGAGAAATTGTTTTTGTTTATTTATTTAAGTCTACCATTTTACAATTTACAGACTATATAATTACATAATTTAAAAAAAAAAACAAAAAAAACTCTTAACATAAGAGAAAAAATATTTAACAAAAAAAAAAAAACATAATAATTAAATAAATATATGTATATATAGTAAAAAAAAACTCTTCTACATTCCACTTAGTGTGCAAGAAAAAATATAATCAAATACCCTAAGGGAAAAACTAGTGCTTTTAATAATTACATTCGTAAAATTCTAAGCAAAAGTAAAAAAACCCTATGAGCAATTATAACAATTCCTTTAATCTTTTTTTAAATGCAATTCTGTTGATCGAAATATCAACACTGGAATCAACGGAGTTGCATATTGAATTAAAACTCCTAATGCACCTTGTTAAAGGCTCATTCATTGACTCACACAATTCTAGTCCACTTAGAGTTTTCAAAGCGTCTAAGATTTACATCAAAATTCAAAACTATCATTCAGAAGAAGCATTTAGGGTGACCATCCGTTCATTATAATAATTGACAGTTGTGTATTCAAAGAAAATGTTAATATTCTGTATTTTTGAAGTTCCTCATTATTTGATCTGTAATTGATTTAAGTTTTTAAAAACTTTAACGCTAACGTTAAAAGAACCAAAATTCAATGAATAAAATGGTAACACTAAAGTACTCAACTTGCTGAGCAAGCAAACAAGTAATCTAGTACTGAAAAATGTGTTGTATTTAAGTTTTTGTTGAAATAGTTTTTTTTTTCTATTTGAAATTATTTGGAATTATTTGGAATTTGGAAAAACAACCTCTATTAATATTCTTGGAAGACAAATTTTTTTTCTCCACCCTTATGGACCGCAATCAAATTTCCCACTCTGTCCATCCCTTTTTCTAGTGTCTACGTGCGATTTGTCTTCCCGACGCCGCCGACTACTAGGCTGAGGTTATCAAATCTTCGTCCACACCTAATTCGACATTTCTTTCTGAGAATTAATCGAAAAGTTAGAGGTTAATCTTTCACATCGCATTATCGTTCAATTTGGTTTGTGGCACATTTCACAAAACCCACATGCACCCATCACAATCCTAAGTAATATTCCAACACGTGGGACGTGGATAGAATAAATTGCCTGTGCTCCTCGAAAAGAGGATTCCGCATTCGGTTATTCTGATAAGGAAGGCACCCAAAAGTTAATTTCTTGTACAGCTCAAGATAACCCATTTAGATTGAGGTTGAGTTTGTATCCACTTTATTTTTCAATTCCAGTTGTTCTCCCTTTTCATATCAATTAGTTCAGCCTGAACAATAGTGGAGCCCAGCAATCTGAGGAATTTACAATAAATCCAATGCCATGACTTTGTCATCCTCCAGGAAATGAAAAGTTATTGTAACCTTTGGATGAGATCCGTGAGGGGGAATAGGTTCCGCCGTTCGTCCTTGCCGAGATTGATATAGCGTCGGTGGCAAGAACAAAATGTATCCTTCGTTTCTGGGGAAATTATTCTGAGCTCCGGCTTCGTATGGTTGAGCAATGAAATATTTACGATCGATTATCGAATGGGATTTTCGCGTAGAGAGCGAGAGCCTATGCATTCCTGAATAGGACGTGTACTGTATATGGTATGGCAGATGGAAACTTTTATGGGGCAGAAATAATGAAGTGGCCAATACGTCAAAAAAAAAAGCTGTACCTTGGGGAAATGTTCAGACGACTAAGTCGGAGATGGAACTTTTTTATAGTAGGGGCATCAATAATTGCATGTTTACATACGTATGGGACGTGTGAGGATAAGGCCATGGAATTTCCATCAAAATCAGTAAAGGAACAGACGATTGATCGAAAGCAATAGATGTTACGAATTTTGTTCGTAACCGATACTGATTCCGATGTAAATTTATTGAAGCTCAATACTACTTTCATCAGATTGTCAGCTGCGATTAAGTCGTGGGCGCATAATTTAAGCAGATTTCGACTTCGAAAGCGGTCCTTTATAAATGATAGAGGGTACTCATTTTTGGATATGTAGGGTGTGATTTTCTGATTGATAATTGAATGGGCGATTACGCACCGACTCAAATTTCAGATCTTGATTTGACTCCGATCCGACTGTACGACCTATGGGCAGTGATATCAGATTACAAGATATATCTTCCTTTTTTTCAAGATTTTTGAGCTCCAAAATATGTACAACACTTTTTACCTCGAAATCGTCAAATTTCAAGATTTTTGATATTAAGAATTTTTTTAAATCTAGCACATTAAAAGAACCTTTTCTATTGAAGAAAAACGTTTTCTATTAATTCCATTATTATATATAATGTGAGTCGAACAGAGCCCATGCACAATTTCTGTCTCATTAACGTTTTCATCAACTCTAAGGAAACATGAATTTTAACGAATTTGATAAAATAACTGATGTAACGTGTTTTTGGGAAAATGGTTTCGTATGTACTGAAACGGTTGTTGAAATTTTTATCTTTACAAAGGTTTTGTTGAGCTTTAATGAACCGAAACTCTATGATCTTGATATAGGTACGCAATGCAATTCTAAAAATTTAGAAAAGCATTAACATTAATTTATGACCAAAGTTTTTTTTAAAGATATTTAGGTGATTTATGAATTCGTAGTAAAGTACTTCAAAATTTTATTTTAAATTTCACTCTTTATTTTGATCTTTTATATTTTGAACAAAATCTGGAAAAAAAGATTTTTTGTTTCGGAAAAACAAGATTTTCAGATTTTTTATCTGGCAGCACTTCCTATGGGTAGTATAGACAAATCACATCTCATCACATTACACTATTATAAAAAGAGGTAATGTTTGTTTGTAAGAGGTAATTTCCGGAACTACTGGACCGATTTCAAAAATTCTTTCACTAATAGAAAGCTACGGTATAGAGTATTGCGATAGGCTACTTTTTTTCAAAGCTATTCCTATGCCAATGAAGTCATTTTAAAATTTTACTTTGCTTCATTCAACTTGCCATTATATTCATAAAAAAGCTTAAAACCGTATTTTGGCAAATATTTTGAGCTATCATCCATTGAAAGCATTTTTGGTACCTACCCACGACAAGACGCCACAACTCTACTCTTTTTTTCTGTGTTCGTGTGAATGAGAAAAAAATAGTTTTCCCCTGTCGCCGTTTTACGTATCTAGAATTATGGGCAGTACCCAGTACATCCATGACACTTTAGGCGTCTGATTTGTGATATCATTCTTACTCCTTTATTAGCATTGACTGCGGAGAAACGTATCTCTCTGTCCCGTCTCGTGCAAAAATGCGCGTGCGTGGGGGTAAAGATGCAGTATTATCACAGCAAACATTTTATTCAGTAAAAATTAAGAACATGCATTCATTTAACATTCATTTATGTGAACCAATTTGGATTTTCATTCACATAAATGAACAAAAATTATTATGAACTAGTTATGTCTTTATTTATATATTTATTCATTCACTTAAGTAAATATTGACTGAATTATTTTGAAATCATCATAAAGATTCATAAATGATATCAATAAATGCATTTGTTTATCACTAAAACGAATACAAGTAAGCATGCTTATATTCATTTTAGTGAATGTTTCTCCAATCCTTTATCAATCATTTAAAAGATTCATAAGTGAAGCCCATTTCTCAGGAAATTTGATTGAAATTGAATCATAAATGAATTCATATCTGAAGGTTTTCTTAATTTAAATGAATCATTTTTTGATAGTCAAATGCGATAGTCACATCATTCTCCTTCTAAAGCTAAGACAGTGATGGTAAGTGTAGGGAAAAATCCCTACATGTAGGTATTTTTAACCCAAAAATGATTGCGTAGGGGAAAAAGGACAGATTTTTTAAAATTGTCGAAAAGTAGGTGTATAAAAAAAATGCTTTTAATTTGCATAATATGAAAATTTCAATGTTTTACTTTAATTATATATATTTAATGAGTACCTTAATATCATCTTACCCTTATCCCATTGCCATTGTATTTCCTTCTTAATGATTTGCTTACCAAAACCAAGTAGTCGTAGAATGTTTTCATATTTCTGTCAGTTACGCTACGCCTACCATAGTACCATAAAACATTCAAATCAAATTTAATTTTCTTTCAAGTGTTTGATTCTGTTTGTGTTTAAAAACGTAATTCCAATTATTGTGTTGTGTTTTGCATTGTTGTTACAATTAAAGAAAGTTGAATAATCCAATATACCTACTGTTGTATTGTAATACTTTTTGACTTTGACTTTTTGAAAAAATAGGTAAGCAAGACATTACAATATATTGATTTTCATTTCACTGGCATAGCTTTTTAGAACCAAAATGAGCTCCTCGCCAGGGTCAAATTCTCGCGACAGTAAGTCAGATGTAGTTCCTAAGAAAAAGTATCGCAAACAAAAATTCAACGACGGTTGGTTGGAAGCAGATTGTTTCAAAGGATGGTTGACCAAATTGAAAGATGATTTGTTTAAATGCAAGTGCGAAGCTTGTGACAAAATTTTAAATTGCGGAAAATCGGAACTTCTGAAACATGCTGAAACAAAGTTGCACAAAAAAAATGTTTCCTCCATCAAAAATTCTAAGCCCGTCAGTACATTTTTCCAACCAAAGCAGACAGCTCAGAGTATTGACCGGGAAGTACAGAATTTCGAAGTAAAATTGAGTATGTTTTTCGCAGAGCACAATGTCGCTCTTCAAATTGTTGAACACTTACTTCCGCTTCTTAAAGACATAGTCCCGGATTCAAAAATCGTACAGAATTCCAAGCTGGGAAGGAAAAAATGTACCAGCATCATAAAAAATGTTTTGGCCAGACATGAGACGGAAGAACTTGTCGAAAAACTCAAAACAAATAGTTTTTCAGTAATGATTGATGAGAGCACTGACATCGGATTGAATAAATCTTTGTGTGTGTTAGTCAGATTTCTCGACGATGAGAATAGCAGAGTAGTTGTTAAATTGCTAGATTTGCTCAAGGTTGGATCGGACTGTTCTGCTGAAGCTCTGTATAATAATTTCAAAGATTTTATTGTAATGAAATAATTCCCTTCGGCAACATTATCGGTAGGAAAATTTCTTGCTGAATTGTAGTTAACATCTGAAACTTTTTATTCAATTTATTACGATTAAGGCATGTGCAGTGATGGGGCTAGCGTTATGGTTGGACAGCACAACTCGTTTGCATCAAGATTACTTTTAGACAATCCAGGAGCGATTGTTATAAAATGCATTTGTCATTCAGCTGCAATTATTGCAAATAAAGCTTGCTTGGCTTTACCTAGAGCACCCGAAGAATTGCTGCGACAAATTGGGTCTTACGTTTCTGGAAGTTCAAAAAGATGTCTGCAAGTGGAAGAGTTCCAGGTGTTGTTAAACGAAAAAAGAAGGAAAATTTTACGAACATCTGCAACGAGATGGCTATCTCACCAAAAATGCATTGAGCGGATTTTGGAAAATTGGGATGTACTGTTAGAGTATTTTAGGCAGGCGGTAACCTCAGATAAGCTTAAATCTGCTGAATTAATTTTAACGGAACTAACAAACCAATGTAACAAAGCTTATTTGTTATTTCTGAAATACGTCCTTGAATATTTTAATACTCTAAATGCCCTATTTCAGTCAAAAAAAACTTTAATTCATGTTCTGCATAGTGAGTCAGTGAAAATCTTTTTTAAATTGGGACAAAATTTTATAAAAAAATCTGAACTTAAATTGAACGCTAATTTTAGATCACCTCATGTATCTTTACAAGTGGATCAAATATATCTTGGACCAGAATGCGGTGAGATAATAAAAAGTATTCCAAAACACGCTGCAGATAAGATAAGGCTTGATTGTCTTAACTTTTATATTACTGCTTTGGAAGAGATCCAACATAGACTACCCATACAAAATGAGACAATCTTTAAGGAAATTGGTTTCTTAAACCCAAAAATTGTATTAGGATTGGATGGGGATAGATCTGAGTTCTTATTCGAAGTTCTTTCCCAAAAACTTTCCTTAAGCATTAACGATCTTTCGCAAGAGTGGAGATCGATTGAATACAATTTTGAAGAAAGTGAAAAAAAAAAAACGGTTATTTGAATTAGATGTTGAACAGTTTTGGTTTAAAGTTAGTAAGATCCGCAATTTTAATGACGAGCTCATGTTTCCTGCCCTATCTTGTCTCGCAAAATATGTCTTGACTCTTCCTCACGCAAATGCTGACGCGGAAAGAATATTTTCTGTAGTAACAGATGTTAGGACAAAAAAAAGAAAAAAACTTAGTCACGAAAATCTGAGTTCAATGTGCATTATTCGGTCATACTTGCAGGATGCAAATTTGAACTGCGTTTCTTTTAAATGTAATAATAATCATTTTAATAACATGAAAACCACAGAACTTTATGACCATCATATGTAAATATTTTAAATATTATATATAATCTTCATAATTATTTTTATTTATTTAGATATATGGATGTAAAATTTAGTTACTGTTAATGCCCCTTAAGTCACTTTTATTTATAAGTGCAATATGAATTCCCTTCAAATTCTTTTTTTTTGTATTATCTCTTTATGTTGTTATCGCTTTTTAATTAACTTTGCATTCCTATAAATATTAAAAAAACAGAAATATTATTAAATTAACAATTCTAGTTCCTTTCATTTAATGAACAATTTTAGTGGATTTGTAGGGGAAATTTTACGAAAGTAGGGATTTTTGCCATCGTTGGTAGGTATTTTCTTTTTTTTTAGTTACCATCACTGAGCTAAGATTAGACTGTATGCCAATTATGCATATGAATGAATATGGTCATATTTGCCTTGATGGTCATTTAAGGCATTTGTTATTTATTAACAAATGTTGTAGTAGGGTAATGCTGTAAAGAAAAACAAAGCAAGACATGTAGATGAAAAAGATGAAAAGAAAAAAGCAGACACACAAAAGAACTAAAAAGGGTAAAATGACAAACAAAATATACACCAAGTTACGAATATTAACAAAAATACAAATAACTAAAACATCAATCGATATCCCACGAACTCAAACAGTCAAACACCGATGACAACAAAAGAATTCTTGTTCGATTAAAAATGCCAGCAATGCCATAACGAAATTTCAATAAAGTGCATATGGGCATATAGTGCTTTACGCTGGCATTCCTGCTTATTGTCCGATTACACTGTATGCTATTTGGGCATTTTTATCTGTCAAAATCAGCCTGGTCAAATGTGGCATTTAGGTCATTAGAGCATATGAGATATGACCATATTTTGACAGGAGAACTGTCAGAAATTGGCATTTTATGACCACTTGGCATACAGTCTAATCTTACCTTGAGTATGGTGATCGCAAAATAACTACACAAATTTGGCATCACTTTGTTATTTCAAAACATAATTTTGTTGTCAGTTGTCATTTTTTGCACAGAAAATTCAAGGTAGCCTTGATATATCAAGGTAGCCTTGATATAGGTGATCCTAATATTACAAATACGAAAGTAAGATTGTTAGCTTTTAACGACCACAAAACTAGTTTTTATGAATTCCGGAGTTGAGAAAACCGAAAGTTGGTCAACTTTGGGTTCGCTCAACTCCCCGAAATAGTAGAAGTTAGGAGAGCAAACTTGGGAATTGTTTAAATTGATTTTTTTTTTATGTTTTTGACTGTTCAAATCAAGTGACGAAATTATTATTAATTTAAATTTGAAATAATAAATCGTTTAAATTATTTTTGCGAGAATTGGCCATAGTTGAGAATTAAAGTAGTGAATAAAAGCAATTTTCAACTTGCCGCTCAACTCTCTCTTTCAAATCAACTCCGAAGTTGGTCAACCTCGGAGTTATCGGGAAGTTGAACAATAGTGAATAAAACGGCCCTTAATACTTCTAAAATTTTAAATATTCTTGCTTGTATACATGTTTGTTAACACAGTTTCTTTCTAAATTGATTTTGAAAAATATATTTTTATTTATTATTCATTAGTAATGTAAGAAGTTCATTGCGACTTTCAATTTTTTTAAATCAGTTTTACTACGTTTTTACACAGCTTATGTGTAGACACTGCCTTGTGAGCAACATAATTCGATACCTAAAACACACAGAAATTCGATCGCAAAATCGGCATTTTGTACTAAGACAACCTGACTCTTCTATAATTTTTTGTTTCTCCTGTAAAAAAAAAATGCCACTTGTATTGTTTTAGCAATCACCGATTCAGTTTTTTTCTCGGCTTGTTTTTAATATCAAATTTCAAGTCGTGTCCATGCATCCATGAAACAATCACCATGGGAGCCCTGCCGCAACGGTTTGGAACCACTGGTATAAAGGAGGAGTAAGTCATACATTCCGAAGGGGTTACAACTCCATAGCTATAGACGCAATATAAAAGGGCCTCTTATGCCAAGATACAAAAGAAGAGGAGCGAGGCACTAAACAGTGAGGCAGGAGTCACGCAGCACTATAAGGGAAGAACTCCATAAACAGAAGTTAATCGAGTAGGAGGTTGATGCCATAAGCTTGCATTTGAAGTCATACCAATTAAAATCAGTCCTGTGCGAGAAAAATGATATCCCTCAATCGACAAAGCTCACTTGGTGTAAATATGCTGTGCATTTTAAATGGCAAAAGATGATATGTGACATCGGAGGTATGCTACGTATCCTAGGCGAAGACAAAACTCATGACTTGGTACTTCAATCTGATAGAGCAGAAAGCGAAGCATGAGGGTGCCGCAGGCGATACGAAATCAGTCTTCGAAGGGACAACAACCCATCGACTCACATTGTGCGTTCAAAAATAAATGAACCGAAGTCAGGAAAAAATGTCTACACCTGACAGTTCCCAACCGTATATGACTGTCTTAGTGCATCTCATCAGGTCCTCGTACAAGAAATCATTCTTTACAAAGAGGGCAGAGACAATGCTCAGCAAATATTTGAATTGACGGAGCAACCTACTCCCGAAAAAAAAATATGAACTTGATGCAGAGATAAAATCGTCAAAGTTCCTTGTCAGTTAAAAAGTCAGAATCAAAACCGCCCAACTTTCAATTTCCTGTCGCATTTTCTAAAGCAAAACATAAATACGTGTCCCACATAGGTTGAGTAGAACTTTTATTGAGTGCAACGTCATTTATCACATTATCACCACCTGGAGAGTGATGAAATGCATCCTTGTGCGCAGTATTTTAATATTCTCTACACACACCACAGTTGAATAGCGTTATTATCCCTCTTCGAATGCGAACAACAGACTGTCAAGATTCCCTCTTAGAATTTCGAAAGCGTGTGGAAAATAATGTAAAATCCTTTCAACTTTAAATTGAAAAAGTCTCCTTCCCAAGTTGTGAACGCTTTGTCGACCTTGTTTACATATACAGCATTACATGCTTCCATTAACTAGGTCATTTGGTTATACAGTAGAAGACATGGTACAATTTGAAATTGTTCAACTTGAAGGATGCAATATCTGCAGGGTATATTTTGTAGTCCCACAAAGCAGATAAAAGGGGCCAACGTAGGTGGGTACCACAGAGAGAAATAAATTTCAGAATTTTCAAATATTTCCAGTTTAATGGAGGCTCAGTCTGTGTGTGGTTGGGTTGGCAGTGGAATTCATAAAATGAAACACCAGGCATATTCTGACTAAGTTTTTTGATAAATTTATACGAAATGTTTGTCGTTTGGAGACAACAAAATGAGAGCATCCGTTGTCCCGGAAATATTCACAAAGTTCTGCGGAGAGACTCCATTTGTCTGTATGGGTTGGACGAAATAGTAGACTACAAAATTGGTTTGAATTTAGAATAGAAAACTCTGCCACACAAATTGTTCTGAAGTGGAAGTCCTTTGTTTGTGCTCAGTTGAGGTGTCTATTGTGCGGCCTCAGCGTATTTATTTCAGTAAGTTTTTTGATGGACTTGCATAACTAAGTCCTATGAACGTAGGAATTGGGTTTTGCGAATAAACTGGGAAGTGATTATTTGTTTGTTTGTTTGTCAACAAAGTATGATCATTTTTAAAGTCCAGTTGAAAATTATCCTTTTAGATGTATCACACATCAGTAGGATATTGTTAACATTACAATCACAGAATAAAATTAGTTAAATACAAACTTCATGTTATGGGAAGAGTATGATGAGGAAGATGAACGAGTGTCAGCTTAAAACAAGAAGTTAAGCGAGGAGTGCCTGCAAACAATCCAAATCAAGTCTACTTTGTCAGTTCTTTGACATTATTCAGCACTAGCTGTGCAGGCTAACTGAAATATACACCTATGGCATTTTTCCTTTTGTTTCAAACTAACTTATACAAAAGGAAGCACCGAAGGAAAACGCGATACACACGATCAGCACCAGTCCATGCGCAAATATTTCCCAAAAAACGCGCCTGTTATCTGACATTTAGAACTGTTAAAAATGCGTAAAAGCGAAGTAAGCGTACATCACATAGGCCAGCGGAATGTCAAGTGTGCCGTGGTCAGTGATGCCAGCCCGGATCGAAGTTTTAATACATAAACCCCTTTTGGTAAAAAAAAGATAAAAATTGCATCTTTCCAAAGGAAATGCAACGAACCTACAAGGTGATTAAAATTTGCAGAATGTTTGTATTGGCATCACAGGTCGCTGTCGACCGACAATCCCAAGTAAAAATTTGACTTCGGTAAGGTGCTATCGAAGCTATTTCACCTCCCGCTTAGCTTCATAAGGTCTAATCGAAACACATGGCGCACTTTAATGCAGGTATGTACTTATTTAAGACTTTCTGAACAGCTTGGTAAGACCTTACTGAAAACACAACTTCTTCGTCTGAAAGGCAATTAACATCCACGGTAGGCTATTGCTTCGCAAAAGAAGCATCTCACATTTATCAGCAGTAAGTTATTACTTTGGTAGGGCCTTACCGAAACTTTATGGAAGCGTTATAGAGGCTCAAATATAAAAAAGAAAAATATTTATGTTTCTTATTACATTTTTCAATTTTACATTTTCTTATTTTTTTATTTTTTTTATCTTATTAATAAATATTTTCAAAGACTTTTTGCAATTTTCATGGTGTTTACCTTTACGTACTCGTTATAATTTACATTTTACTTACATGCGTCGCACTGAGAATCGAACATGGGTCCTGCTGCATATTCGTCATAATGTTGTAGCTGTGGTAAATCTGATCTACTTGGTACATTTTAGAGTTTCGTTAAGACTTGCAATAAACTTGCAGCTTACTCGACCGAAGTTGTAAGCAAGACATTTAGTGTTAGGTGCTCAATTTATTTATGGGCGAAAAGTGTTTATTTAAAATCACATTACTGACATATATTTCACTGTGCTAAAAGTGTTTTACTTTTTGTCATTTTTCCCCGATTCATTAATTATGGTTTCTTGACACAACTTTGATTCATTTCATATGAAATTAATTTTTACCTCTAGGTATAAAGCCTCCATATGTAAGTTAGGAGGAAGTACGGGTAAGTGCTTCTGTACAGCTTCCAATCGCAAGCGGGTGACTGTATGACTTTGGTCAGAAGCTCTAAGCAATTCACTTTCCACACATCCCCAGACACATTTTCAGATGTCTAATAGAGATCTTGTCGAAACTTAATTTCATATCTCTCTATAAAGTCTGTGTATATGCTTCGTGAAGGACTTACTGAAGTTATTGTCGAAACAATTGCTTCGAAATGGATCAACTTCGGTTAACAAAGACTATAGAAGCTCTATCGAAGCTGTTGCCTACAGAAATTACAAATTTGAACCTTACCGAAGTCAAATTGTTACTTGGGATGGCATCTGATCTCTTCTAAAAAGTTTTCCATTCATATATCTTCTTACTGAATCAGTCGATTTTATTAAAACAAAAACTAAATGCTTCTCCATGTTAAGCCCTTAGTTCCGTCTGAGAACTCAATTGGGAGCGTAGTTTTAGCGTGACTTGTTTACAATCCCACAAAGGACGAGACAAATTTTTCTATTTAATTATATGCAAAGATATGGTTTGACGAAACATAATGAAGAGACTCATTTTTTCCATCACTTGTTGAGGACTAGGCTCATATTTGGCTCTGCCATCGATGGAGTGAAATTGCCATGACTCAAAAATTTCAATTGCACTGGCAAAAAAATATTGTAGGTAGGCATCGTCGGTCTTATATTTTTCAAGAATGAGTGACCCAAAACTGGATCGAGAGGAGGCGCTTCGTCAAAAAGTACCAGAAGTACAAAAAGTTTTTTTCGGGTTTTTGATAGAAAATAACGTTTCGTATGAAGAACATTTTTCATGGCATTTGCTATGAAATGATATCGAGCTCCTTTACCATAGATAAAAGGTAAAAATTCTCAAAGTTTTTAAAGAAAAGACAGAATGGAATCGATTTAGGAGAAATCTTGATATTGTTTTCATTAAAAATAAAATTTGCTATCAAATATTCCGATGGGTTTTGTTTAATTAAAAAAAAATCTATAATTTAAAAATTTCTTAGAGTTTCATGTGCGTGCTGAAGAGAAGTTAAACAATTTTGGCTTCCTAGGTAGCTTCGAGCACAGACAAAGTCCCTTGGTCATAAAAGACACAACTTTTTTAGAAAGCATTTATTTCCTTTGAAGCCCGCAAAATGGTTGGGATTGAACTGCATATTTGCCTTCAATTTTGCAAGTTTTATAAGGCCATACGGCGGTCTTGGCTACGTTTCTAGCTATGCTTTAATTTTGTTCCTCAAGACACGGTCGCTACTTTCGAGTATCTGGTAAAATGACTGATTTCCTTACTTCCCGCGAAACCGTTCTTCTTTTTGGACCTGCCTGGGAGTAAGACCTTGCCTCCTCTGGGACATGTTGCAACTAGCCCCACCATGAAATTTAACACACAGAAAACTCTAAAACAAAAAACCGGAATTGGCACAAAGCTCATATACAGTCGAATCCCTCTAAGTCGAACCTCCTTTAACCCGAATTCTTCGACCCAATTTTTGCATTCCCTTCAATTTTGCATAGAAAAGTCATCCTCTAAGTCGAAATCCCTCTACGTCGAAGATCCCTCTAACTCGAACATTCTTTTGATTCTCGACCTATTAGAATATTCCTCGAGTCGAATTTTTCGTCTGAAGAAAACAAAATCAAAAAAAAAAAGATCTCCCTCCCGCGAGTGTTGCGTCGCGACGATACGTTGTGCTTCTAAAGGGTGATTTTTTAGCTGGTTTGGTTTTGGCAACACTGGTTTTGACAGCTGACGTGTGTTTAGTACCTTGTGTCACTGTCAAACAGCTTCAGTTTGGTTTGCAATTTAACCATGGATCGTCTTACAAATGAACAACGCCTGCAAATTATTGAATTTTACTATCAAAATTCGTGCTCGGTTCGAAATGTTCATCGCGCGCTGCTTCCATTTTATGATCGGCATTCTCGACCTTCTGAGCAGTCTATTCGGAAGATTGTGACCAAATTTCGCACCAAATTTACTTTGTTGGACATTAAACCACCAACACGTTTACGTACTGTGCGTAGTGAAGAAAATATTGCGGCCGTATCAGCTAGTGTGACAGAAGACCGCGAAATGTCGATTCGGCGCCGTTCCCAGCAGTTAGGCCTTTGTTACAGCACTACGTGGAAAATTTTGCGGAAGGATTTGGGCGTAAAGCCTTTTAAGATACAGCTGGTGCAAGAACTAAAGCCAGCCGACCTACCACAACGCCGAATTTTTGGTGAATGGGCTCTTGGAAAGCTGGCCGAGGATCCGCTTTTTTATCGAAAAATTGTGTTCAGCGATGAGGCTCATTTTTGGTTGAATGGTTACGTAAGTAAGCAAAATTGCCGCATTTGGAGTGAAGATCAGCCAGAAGCATTGCAACAGCTACCAATGCATCCCGAAAAAGCCACTGTTTGGTGCGGTTTATGGGCCGGCGGCATTATTGGGCCATATTTCTTCAAAGATGATGCGAATCGCAGCGTTACTGTCAATGGTGAACGCTACCGAGCGATGATAACAAACTTTTTTTTGCCCGAAATGGAAGTTCTTGACTTGCATGATATGTGGTTTCAACAAGACGGTGCCACATGCCACACAGCACGCGAAACAATGGCGCAATTGCGAGGCGAGTTTGGTGAACAGTTAATTTCACGTTTCGGGCCGGTCAATTGGCCGCCTAGATCGTGCGATTTGACACCATTAGATTATTTTTTGTGGGGGTATGCCAAGGCTAATGTGTATAGGGACAAGCCCGCTTCGATTGACGCACTGGAAGCCAACATCCATGCATTCATTCGTGAGATACCGGCCGATATGTGTGAAAGAGTATGCCAAAATTGGACTCAGCGGATGGGCTACCTGAGACGCAGCCGCGGTCAACATTTGCATGAAATTATCTTTAAACATTAAATTGCAAGGTTCAAACTATCGATTCAAATAAATATTTCATTCATTTTTTCGAATTTTTTGTGTTTTTTTTTAAAAAAAAGTTCTAAACCTCTTAAAAAATCACCCTTTACATACAATATGTGTAAGAGATATGTATATACAAATTCTACTTTAAAAATTAAATGCGCAACATGTGCAGGTGCGCAACACTTGTGTTGTTGGTTATTTCCTTTCTAAAATAGAATCATTTATTAAACGAGTGAACACTGCTACTTTTACATCCCAATCAAAAACAACTAATTTTGTTTAAAATGTACCTACTTTCCTATTTTTTACCTCAAATAAATTCGCTTAAAAAAAATATAGTAAATCCCTCTAACACAAATTTTTCCAGATATCCCTCTAACTCGAACTAATTTTTATCCCCCGTGAAAATTCGACTTAGAGGGATTCGCCTGTATATTTTATAGTGTTCTGTGTGTTAAATTTCATGACAAAATTCCCCAAAATATAAACACATAGCTACATAAAACAACCGGCACTGTATTTCTTGACTGTGAAAAGCAATACCAAAAGTACAAAAAAAAATTAACAAATCATCCAATTTTCCGGACCTCACAGTACGGCTAAAAATGATAATAAATACAAAAGCTAAGAAGGCACCTATGGTATTCTTTGGAAAAGACCAAAATGTTTCTTTCTGACGCGACTCTTAATTCTAAGGCAAACCTTGAATTTTTAGATGTTACAATTACAACTTACCCTGTTACTTTTAACCCCGTCTTCCCCTCCATATTTTAAGGAGAATCACATTGCGAACGCCTACGACTTCAAATCCATAGAAAGCAAAAACAACTGTTCAGAAAACCAACTCAGTGTTAACTTATGTACATGAAAATCCTTGCCTATTCAGTACACACATGTGCAAAAAAAAACTCTGTCCCTTATCCTACATAACTTATTATTATTCAAGATTAATATAAATACCAAAGCTGTCTGTCGACGGATGTTTAGCTTAATGGTCTAGAAATGAATCGAACGACCATGACAACTTATTAGTCGCACTTCTTTTGGCATCTCACAGTACTTCGCCATACTGACGGCCGACGTCTACACGTCATATGTTTCCCCACCACCACATCCACTCACTCAGCGTCGACTAAGAAATAATGTCTTCACCGACCTATCCCCGTAGGACAGGACAAGATGCCCGAAAAGGGCCCACACTTGCAAAAGCAACAACGACCTGTATAAGTCCCTCCAAGCCGATGCGAATACGCATCTGAAATATCAGAATATTCCCTTTAATTGGTAACCCTCCACCCGCAGGATATCGCATCAAAATTCACTACTCGTAGCAGACCACCCATTAGAAACGTAATAGCAGTGGTAACGTATGCCCATCATTAGTAACGAATACTAGAAAACGGGGTACATATATTTTCTCATTGATTAGATTCTCCGCAGTCCGTTGAACAGATACAATATCTAGCACCAATGCCAGTCGAAGTCGAAGGTATAAAGTTCATTTTGCTACCGCAAAGGTCATCAGATGAAAGTTATCCCAAGTCCATTACGATTATTTCGAACATTGGTTTATGGTTTTTGGAAAAGTTCGAAAGGTGATGCTATCGCTGGATTGTATTTCCAATTACAGAGTTAAATTTCATTTTTACTGCCTATTTATGTAATAAGGATAATCGAATGTTCCGATTGAATGTTTATGGTTTGTACTTAGTACTTATGGTATTGAGGGTTCAATAAAAGCGGCAGTAATTATGCCATCTATTGTTACACGTGTCAAAGGGTTATTCGCCTATACAGTCGAACCCGCATAATATCACATCAAAGGGGCAACAAAATAATGTGACTTTAAGCGGGTTGTGATTTTTTTTTTAATTCAGGCATTTATAATAATGTAATATGTATCAATCCCACTGTGAGAAAGTCACAAATAGTGAAAGTCACATATATTAAGACAATCGACAAAAGAAAATGTACATACATATTGCATTGCATACATACATAAGCATTGCATTGAAGACGACTTCCATACATATTACAAAAAAGACAACTGGCTTCGCATAAGTGTGATATTAAACGAGTTGTGCTATTAAGCGATGTGACATTATCCGGGTTCGACTGTATCCACTGGAGGGTGGACTAAGGACTACAGCAGTCCTTTAATTAATGCCCGCCTCATTATGTGGTCTGTCTGGTCGATTTGAATGCGTTTCCGATCTAAAATGTAAGAACCACTTGACACATAAACAGCCCTCTCACCAAATTCCAAACAAGATTGAAACATACGCTCGTGTAGGGAATCCTATTTCAGGTTTCACTTGAACAGTAACAATTGGTTAGGTGCTAAATGAAGTGTAAGTCTGGAGGAAGGTTGGTTCGTTGTTCGTGTCTAAGGAGCTTAAGATTTATTTAATTTTGCGGTAATTTAATTTTTACAGAAACGTGCCCAACTGTTAAATGGCCAATTCGCTCATCATAAGAGCTATGAATCTGTTTTATTACCGCACTTTTTATGCGTCAGATCAGTAATTCAATTTGAACGTAGCTAATTTATGCAAACGACGATTCTTGTAACTGGATGGCAACGCGCTCGTTTTTCCTTGTGTATTTTGCATACATTGCGGACTGGGGGAAAAGCTATCTCGACATTGATTGCAGATTCCATAGCGACTTTCATAACGGCCAAAGATAACACACATGTGTAGGTATGTGCAGTTTTGTTACAAACACCAAATGGAATGGGATGGGTACCTACTTTCTACCCTTTTAAGTCATTAGTTGGATGGGGTTTGAAGACAAGAAAGCGATAACATTCGTTTATGGTTTTTCTACGGGTGTATATGGCTGTGCAAGGACCAAAGCCGAAGAAAAACACAATCGATGTGTAAAAACATTAAGGCAATAAAGAATAAGGACTTTCACGCTTATATTCCTATCCTTTACACAAAAGTACTGATGCTTCAGATAAAAGTAGACGAAAGAAAATAAATGAAGCTAGAAGCTTCGCAAGGGATCCCAAATGTATCTTCGTTTCGACACCGCTTTTGCAGTTGAGGACGCAAATGAGTAAAAGCATTGCATATAAACAAAGTCTCTATTTAGAATGGTATAAGTGCTAATTTTATAAATTTTCCTAATGATAAAAAGAGCGAAAGTCGACTTCGGGCGGTCGAATCGATTTACGGATGCTTGGGCGGTGTTCCGAAATTCTACAGGCCGGGAAACGATCCTCACAAGAGTATATACCCCGAACAGAAGCATGCATTGATGCACATGTGAATCGGTCCAAAGGATCTAGAAAGAACAGCCTTCTACAATGTTGAACGGCAATAAAGACGGCCACCAATCCTCCATAAGGTATATTATGGCCCGTTAAAACTTCACCCTTCCGACCAAAACAAAGTGAGTAGCGATATCCGTACAAAAGTAAAGAATAAGGCATCTTAAACGAATGATGGATATTTACTCAGTAGCAGCAGATGACTTGGTATGGAACACTCACAGACTTACCAAAAAAATGTATCATATGAAAATGTATACTTCACTTCGGCAACATGTTCCCCACTTCGTAGGAAGGAGGATGAAATCTCCTGATGGAGACTTATAATAGGCCTGTTTTTTTGAGGCTCAATCTAAGCAAAGCAAAGTAAAGTAGGATTTTCAGCACGCAATTACAACAACTACGTTCTACTTGACACTTCGAGGACTCGGAGTAGTTTTTGTGATTGCGTGCTGAAAATCTCCTATGACATACTGTTTAGACTTTTACAAGTTCGGTTTTCGAAGAAGACGCACCCCTTTATCGACTTTGAAGTCGCCTGCTAGGATAGCGTGTGTAGCAAGGACTCATTTAGCGTCATACCAAGTTTCAACATCCCTCGTTCATTGACAGAAAAATCGGACTTGCCACTTGAAAATCGGTAAGAGCCCCACCGAACAATTTGATGACGAAATAGGGCAATACTTCTTCAATTTCATTCTTTAAGATTTGAACGAATCTTACAACTCACAACTTTGCAGGACTTTATTCAACTAAAGGGTCCGCCATCTAACTTTTTTTTTTTCAACCAGTGCTTATTTCGCGAATGGTAACACTTAGCTCATGTCTGATTTGACAGATAATTAGTTTTATCCTTCCGCTGAACGAATATGGCTGTGTATACGCTTGAACAACGCTGGGAAATATTGCGACATTACTTTGAAAATCATGGTAATGTTGCAGAATGTGTGCGAAAATTGCGTACGGAATTTGGAAGAAGAGAAGCACCGTCAGCTCCGTATGTTCGTTATCTTGTGAAACATTTGGGGCAGGGGGCACAGAAAACCCGCACGCATACATTGAAAAGCCGATATACCCAAAACGAGTCACTGTTTGGTGCGGAATTTGGTCCAGAGGCATAATTGGGACATTTTTCTTCGAAAATGAGCAAGGAGTGGCCGTTACAGTCAATGGCGATCGTTATCGCGCCATGTTGAACGAATTTTTGTTCACAAAAATTGAAGAGGAGGATATTGGCAACATTTGGTTTCAACAGGACGGCGCTACGTGCCGCACAGCCGAAGCTGCACTCGATGCTTCGCGCCCTGTTTTTGAAGATCGCATTATCAGCCGCAGAGCTGATGTCGTTTGGCCACCTCGGAGCTGCGATTTGACACCGTTGGACTATTATTTGTGGGGTGCCGTAAAAGATAAGTGTTACGCCGACAAGCCAGAGACAATTGACGCCTTAAAGGACAATATTCGTGAAGCCATTGGTGAAATACAGCTGCACACAATCGATAATGTGCTTAAAAATTGGACCGATCGTGTAGGCTACTGCATGGCCAGCCGAGGCAGCCATTTGAATGAAATTATTTTCCATTATTAACCGGAAGGATTGTACTTTCAAATACAAAAATAAATTTGAGAAAATATTCAGTAGTTTTTTTTTATAGCATTTTCAAAAAAAAAAGTTATTTGGCGGACCCTGTACTATAATATGTTGACGATTTTTCCTGTTGGCGCATTATAAACGCGATACTAATAATCATTTTTAGTGTCCAGGCAAAATTTTTCGAACTCACAGTGGCATAATTTTCCATATAAAACTGCATATTTTCACCGAGAAAATATTTAGTTTGAAGGTTTAAAATCATTATTAGTAAGGCGCAAAGTGTTTAAACGGAGCCGGTGAGAAGGAACTCGGAGTAAGCAACTTGGGAAAAACAAGGGCCGAAAGCTTCGAGGTAGTTAAAGACGTTGTCTGCCAACAGAAGTCTCTACAAATGACAAATGACCACTGATGAATCACTCTTGCCAATTGCTGCTAAGAGAAGTGAACGCAAATATGAAGAAAAGCGCTCTTCGAGTTTCGCTTTAAAGAAAGCTCTTGGGAAGTGTTGAGAAATAGATTCTTCGGGTGATGTAGTGAGCAGTAAATGTGTCGTGTTTGTAGGTGGATAGACCTAGCTAGAAACTCATTAAATTATCAACCGCACAAAAGAAGTTCTGAATTCTCTTAAGAACATCAGATAAAATGCCGACGATTTTTTTCTGAGAGGCTTCTCAATACGCATCCCAACTTGCCGAGGACTTATTTGAAGTTGAATTAAGAGCTCCAAGAACTTCATTGAAACAGACAATGCGTTCCAACCCAGAAACCTCTTCTACTGAAGCCTATTTTAGAGTGTCTATACTGATTCCTTGCATATTCATTAATAAAAAATCTTACGGACAGATTCATGGTCAACGAAGACGTTCTACCATCGTTTGAAGCGAGTTAACGAAACCGAAAGGCTAACATATTACTTTGATAATGCAATTTAGCTGTCAGGTGTGAAAGCTGAGTACGTTCTTTGGTGTGAAAAACTGATTCTTCGACTGAAGTTTTGAAATTTCTTGATACATGTATTTGTATGTGACAAGACACTTTATAGGCATAAACTTCGTGCTTACGGCTTTGGCCACGCTTCCAGTGACCACAGCTAGTGTTGAAACAACCTTTTCAACTATGAAATTGATTAAAACAGTGTCTCAAATTTAAGTATTTTCGTTTAAGTACATACGATTTCAAAACTAATAAAAATCAGTGAATTGCAATATATATAAGGGGTATTCACGATCCAATGCATCTGGCTGCGAAAGTACGAAGGTGCAACTTTTTTTTCGCACTACAAAAACAAAATATATTGACTAAAATTTCGCTACACTTTTGCACTTTATCTATACCCTGACCCTATTCTAACCGAAAAATACAACCGAGTGAAGTGTAGCCTTGTTTAGTAGATAATTCGCTAAATTGTTAATTCCTGTGTGTAGCTATCGGAAAAAAATGTACAGAATGCAAAATAAAAGCGCCACCGAAAGAAAAATCCAGTCAAAAAATGGACAGAAATTGTCAAGCTGGGTCGTCATTTGTTTCAGTTTTGCAGAGATGAAAAAAAGTGTGTTCACGATCTGACAAAAAAAAAAAATTCGCAATTTTACTACATCTGTTACACCGAATAGCGAATACCCTTATAGTTTTTTTGTTTAGAGAACTCCTTGTAAGGTTTGGAAGCAAGCCCCCGCCGGAAACAAAATCCTGGCTACGACACTGCCCAGCAGCCATATTCTCCTTGAGTTAAGACTATTGCTGTCCTCACATTGAAACGGGCGTTCTTTAAAATATTTATATTTTCAATGCAACTACTTCGTCACAACAGCAGCACCACAGTCATGACTCATGATTAATATCCAAAAATAACCCAAGGATATCTATTTCCATACACCTAACTAGAAAGCCACAACGCTATTTTATTATTTTATTTCAAACTGCGGTTTTCGCAAATCCAATCAACCGTTCCAATCCAACAATAGGTTTATTAAAATTCCATCACCCATTGCTTACCACATAGCAAAACTATTTTCAGTGATGTATCCAATGTGATACTATGTGATGTGTACTAAATATAGGTACTCGAATAGGTAAACAAATGCAATTCAGTTACATTCATTAGAAACATTTTACCATTCTACATTCGCTTTTCTTTTTATGAATATGCAAATACAAGTCAATCTCGAAGAACTTTAAAGTCGTCTGCAAAGTGTCTCTTAATCTCGGGGGTGTTACCATATTCGAATCAAAGTTGCATAATTTTTCTTTTCAAATATGTATATTTTTTTTGAAACAAATTTAGTATTTTATGTTTAAATATGCAACACATGAACAATATTTTGCTGCTAGCACTTTCGTTTATCTTGGAATATTAACGTGTGTCCAGACCAGCGAAACATTTCGGAAATGTTTATGAAATGTTTCTGAAGCAAATCGGACAGATTTTATAAACATTTATAAAAGATTTCTGAAATTTATTTATCAACTGCGTAAAAGTTATGAACTCGTTACTCAGCAGTTACTTCAATTTTTGTATGCTATCTGACATTTACTATCTAACTTACATTTGCATTTATGTATATTAATACGGGGGTAAATGTTTATGAGATGTTTCAACTTTATCCTGTTTTGGACTAGAAGAAAATAATGTGGTAGGATTATTAGCAGCGAGTAAATTTTTTATTTTTGTAATTTTGGTCTCGGGAATTAAATTCAAATAATAGTATTAAATGAATCACTTTCCCAGTAGGTATTCCAAGCTTTCCTTGACATTTTTATTTTATTTAAAAAAAAATTATATTCGAAAAACAGCGTTCAGCGTTCAACTTGTAAAACAAAAATTATTTCCCATCACATTTCATAAATGTTTTTTTGTTATCCAGATCCAAACCAGCAAAACATTTCTAAGCATTTCATAAAAATTGTTTTGTTTAATAAGTGTTTTAGAAATAAATATGGAACATTAAGGTATTTAATTGTTTATCAAATGTTTGGCTGGCCTGGGCATACCTTTATAGAACGAGAAAAAAACAAAATAACTCGGAATACGGACAGGGAGTTTATTGGAATGCGAAATAAATGAATTGATGTTTTGTGTTCCATTTTTTAGTCTGGCAACGTGATTGTGTGGCTATCGTCTACAGGCACACCAACATTTAAAAATAAAACAAGCCACCTAGTGGAAAATAGTAGAAATAAATTTCAGATCATGGATTCGTGATCTCGATGAGAAGCAGGATCATGTGCTGTTGTTGTAGGTGCATGTAAATCGATGATCTATATGGATCATACCTGATAATAAAAAAAAAATAATATAGAAAAAAATTTTTTGGCGCAACAGGTCCGTAGGGACCCTAGGCCTAGCTTCTCACAACCACTCGTTTTGTGTGGGTTTTTCATTTGTGGGACGAATGGAAGGGATCCATAATTTTATGTCGAGCTCAAACACCTAATGAGAAGCTCCTTCATGACAGTTATAGTCTCGGAAGTTTGTCACACGTTCGCGAGAGGTGGCGCAGTGAAAAAAACCTTGAGTCGGAATTTGGGTTTTTCGGTATTCGAACCTGAGACCCCTCGCTTAGCAGTCCAACACACTAGCCACTTAGCGACTGTGAAAGGAACTATACTTTCTGACAGATGGGCAATATAGGTAAATAAGAATGCAAGGCGTGAGCAAGGATATTTATCGTCTCACCTTTCGATGTAATCAACTGAATGTATTTCTTAGAACTCCCGCCATGACAGTTACACCAGTAAATATATCCGTGCCTTCACTGTTATTTTCTATTATGTCATTTAATATATCATACGTTGGCTCGATTTTTTTTTATTAAGAGGAAACATTTCCCAAAAACACATTCTTCAAAAGGAATGAGTTACTCACATGCGACATGAGCTTCACAAACATTAACATCCCTCCTATATATTTAACAGTTCGAACCGAAATACTCCGCATACGTCATGCCATAAATGCCTACCATTTAACCCTATGTCTATACACAACTATATTGTTAAATATCGAAATTCTTTTCCGAGCCCAACGCGAATGGAATGCGTAACCAAACTGTATCCTTCCCCTTTTTTACAGTGTACAGGGTACATGCATTCAAATCCAACGTAAAGAGTGAACTAAAATGCAGGCATCATTTTAGTTTGTCCCCATTTGTGGTAGGTGTTGCCAAGTTATAAAAAAAAAAAACAGTTTGACAGCTGACAGCTTACTTAGAATTAATAAAAATGGATAGTGAAGGAACAACGTGTTTTCATTGCTGCGCTAAATAAATTTCTAATTTATGTTTCAGTTAGAAGAAAAATATACAGTTGAAAAAAAACATATATTTTCCATTTAATTTCAACTTTGCGTGCATTTTGAAACACCCTTTACATTAGTATCAAATGTCTAAGTGGCTCATTTTTGAACTTTTCCTTAAATATTTTGTTGTTCACAATGGGTAATTTGCCAAATAGGTAGTTATAGGTACTTAAATGCGTCTTGTTCAAATCTTTTTAATTCTTTTTTTTTTTAGGTCAGTCGGGTTTTTTGGTTTTTTAAATTAACTTTTTTTTATTTTTATCTTTTTAGCCTATGACACTCCGGGGAAGAATACGATTATTATGACACCGCACTCTTCAAAATCGATCAAGCCGTTTAGGCTACAGGCACTCCCGTAGGAACGTACATAGGATACGCACGAAACACATAACCCTCCCTGTGTCCAGTCGGGTAAAAAGTGCTTGATATCATAAATCTTGAAATTTGATGAATTTGAGGTAAAATTTTTGAAAAAATCTTGAAAAAAAAGATTATCTTGTAATGTGGAATCACTGGTAGCGCCCTTAGAGCATTTTTTTTTTCTAGGTCACTTTTTTTGTTCGTTTGTGAATCTGGATTTTTGGTCATTGTTGCCTCAGGTTTACCAATTCAGTTTGAGTTTGACAACTACTGGTTGGTGGAGGTTTGTTTACGTTTTCGTGAAATTTGTCTACTGCAAAGAAAGCCATTTCGTCGGTTAAATCTTTTTTTGTTATTATTTCATGTACAAATGTTAGAAACCAATCGGAGCGCGAGTTTCTAGTGATTTTATTTCAAGTAACCAGTGAATAGAAAACGCCTAAACAAGTCTCGTAGGCTAAACATATTACAATGGCAGAAATATCAACAAAAAACAGAGCAAGTGACGTACTAAGTTCGATTAGACACACGAAGTCTGAAATCTGAGAGCGAATCTGAAGAAGCCCAATCGAATTCCACATAGTAAAATCTGTCTTCCGCGAACGTCTGACAAACAGTGTAACTATTATGAAAGAGCTTCTCAATTAGCCGTTTGGGCTAGGCCTAAAATTGTAGATCAAACACAAAACGAAAAGTTGCGAGAAGCTAGGCCTTCGGACTTGTTGCGGTAACACTATTTTTATTTACTAATTTTTTTAAGTAAATCTGGACTTTACTAATTCCTTTTCTTCTCTTTTGTTTAATTTTATTGCGCGCATTCACAATTGGTGGGACAAAAACAAGCGTGCACCCTATAAATATGCAAGGGATTCTTGATTTTTCTATCTACATTAAAATCAACAACTGTATATTTTGCTAATTTTTACTATGTCTGACATAAAAAAATACACGCGATAGTTAAAATAAATATTTGGCGCAACAGGTCTGTAGAGACCCAAGGCCTAGCTTCTCACAACCATTCATTTGTGTGCGTTTTTCATTTTTGGGACGAATGCAAGGAATCTACAATTTTATGCCGGGTCCAAACGGCTAATTGAGAAGCTCCTTCATGACAGTTATACTCTCGGATGTTTGTCAGACGCTCGCGAGAGGTGGCGCATTGGTAAAAACCATTAGTTGGAATTTGGGTTTTTTCGGGATTCGAACCTGTGACCCCTCGCTTAGTAGTCCAACACACTAACCACTAAGCCACTGCGCCTACACACGCGATAGTTAACCTAAGGAAATTCGTCCTTTGTTGAGGCCGTATAAAATTCAGTTTAGAAAAAACGATTTAACCCGTACCACCGAACTTATTATAATTGGCAACGCCTTGAAAAGCTGCTCTGTTAAGTCAGTAATGGAAGTAACGCCCCGATTTAAATATAATTTTTTTTTCGTTACAAGGAGCACCTTTGAAGAACACCGAGCGCAATGGTCTTATACAGCCTTGCATTTTTGATTCATAAAACTTTACGGTTGTATATATGAAGGGCTTATTTCTGTGGATACTTCTGAACTTAAAAAATTCTCCTCTCGGAACTAAACGAGTGCATCCAATTTGACGTAAATTGTGGAAGAGATGTAGCAATCCAACTTACTCCTTTGTAAATGCACCCAAACTGAGTTAAGCGGCAAACTTGATTAGACTTGACTCTTCAGTCGGGTCAAAAACAATCAACTGCATGTGGGATATTTATAACCATACCACTTGACTTCACCGCAAAAATCATTCCACACCCATGTTCATCAAATTTCATATACCAACCCGACCAAACGACGTGCACAGTCTGAGTGCTGAGTTGTATAGCAAGGAAAAGAACATTCAAAACAAATGTCAAAATGAAAACGAAGTTTTATGGCAATTTCGTACTAACACAAAAGGATGGCTACAACTTCGGCGACTATATAAGGTACGCGGTAACTGGAAGTCGGATCGCCCACTGTCGCTACCGTGCCATATGCGTTTTGTTCTATGTCCTGTCATTTTTATTGCCTTGAAATATTACATAACAATGGACGTGGGTAATTTCGAGTCGTTCTGTTCTGTTGGTGTTTTTTTTTTTTTTTTCCACAAAAGAAAAGTTTAGCACATGCTACCCTAACAAAATGGCCCACAGGATGGCGAAATTCAAGCTGCGAATGTTTTTGTTTTATTTTTTAATTTTTATTTCAAATCGATTTTCACTCTCACATTAGCATGTGGTTTTCTCGTCTCTTTGTAATTTTCAAGGACCATTTAACACTCTCAAAGAATATATTGTAGGTCAAAGGGCATACACACTGATCGTCGTTAATGTCGCATAATTCCACAGTTCCTTCAAGAAGTCCTGCGCTTGATGACAAACACTTACCAACTTCAGCAATCCACTGGTATTCCAAAAAAAACACGCTCGTATCCTTGAATAATCCTGAATCAATGTTTACATAGAAGGAAAATTGCGAAAAAAAAATATACACAAATACACTTGCAAACTTCTTGACACAATTTCGCTTATATTTCCCTTCGAAATATTTTAGCGAGGACACGCATAATTATCTTTAACAAAAAAAAACAAAAAAAATCTGATGAAATAGCGTATTTTTCTACATCTTTTCCACTTTGCACATACACACGATATTACGATACAGGGGCAGACAAGGACCAAGGACGATGCCCTTAAAATGCACTTTCACAATGCCAACCGCGATTGTTTCGGCCACGCAAATAGTTCACACAAATCCGTCCCACTTGTCATTTTATGGTCTGGAGAGTGTAGAGAATTCCGTTCGAAAAGGATGAAATTTTAAATTCATTGACGAACACTCCTTGCTTTGACACGCTTCACTTTTCCACGGTGCGAACGAAGACCGAACAAACGATGACACAGCGGTATGCGAATAGCGCGTTTTCTAACCATCAACTGTGTGCCAGCAGGACCGAAGGAATTTTTTCGACCAGCAGTGGGTCGACGACGAAAAAGAATGGGGTTTGCAGATGGAGCTTTTCGCCCCCCGTTCTCACCCATCGGCAGCTATTCACTGTATCCTTTTCGTAAAAAGTTGTTTCTCCTATGATTCTCCTACACGTATTTGCATGATCCCATTTTAACACCCATACATAAATACGCGGGCGTGCTGTTGCTGTCACTTAAATCCTTTGATGCTGTACACATGTTTAAATACAGTAGGTACTGCTGGCAACTGAATAAAGTCCATCCTGCGGTTAATGGTTCTTTTGTTCAGAGCCGTAAAAAAAACGTTTTCCTCTTTCGAATATCTCTCAACACAAATACAAAGCAAGTGAGCACCACCCCCCCCTCTCTCGCCCCCATTCACATCAGTCCGACTGGATGGGGGAAACTCTTGTGCAAAGCTCTCGCACCTGCTGGCAGGAAGTTATCTCATCTGCAAAACAGAAAAAAATCCAATCCAATCCAATGGCAATTTCACTTTTACTCCTGTTTGTTTGGCACAATACGTCTACGTATTCTTTTTGAGATTACGTAATGGGGATACCAGCGATAAAAGAGAGAACGAAAGGACACCACGAAGCACATGGTGTGTGCAGAGATGCTTTGAACTAGTGACCCAAAAACAGTGAATGCGTAAAAGCGTGGTTGGAATTTTTGGCGGGAACGTGGCCGGCTCGAGCTTTTTCCGCCCCAATCCACTTTTGACATTTCCGTTATATGGAAAGTGTTTCGTCCATTCTTGGATTGTTTTTTTTTTTTTTTTGTTTGCTTGGCTGTCACTGTGTTGTCAGTTGATATGACATGGCAAAGGAATGCGAGTTGATGTCGATTTCACGAAAAGGATATTTTCATTTGGACTAAAGCTTTCGGAAGTGTTGTGTTTGCGACGAAGTTATGCTTCAATGAAATGGCCCAACTCCTTGTGCTGACATCTGTGGGGAATGAGTTTGTCCATTTAGCGAAGACATTTTGTACATGATTTTAAATAAAAGTCGGATATCAGCCGTTGAAATTTGAAGCCACATTGAAGGGGGGTGCTATGTTAGTATTTTCCTCTGTCGGGTTACGATTTTATTTGAAATAATTTTTAAGTGCGGCCGTTAATCAAAAACAAGGGAACTCATTAAAATAAAGTCGCGGTTGGAATGGTGACCCTTGCCAATTGCAAAACGATGTAAACTCTCTGGCAAAGCAAAAATTGTTATGGATTTTTGAGACAACGAAAATATTTTTTATTCGTCTTCAAGGTGAGAGAGCTATTACATTAATAGATCTTAAGGGCTATCCTGATATCAGGTGGCGAGCATTATGATTTCGTTTGTGATAATACTGAAAAGTTTTCTTTCTTAAAGTAAGATTTTAGTTAATTCTGGTATTGCGTGGAGGAAAAAAGTTACATCCGTAATTCTACTTGCCTTTCCGGGTGACTAAAATCAATGTGAAGCATTTTTTCAGTGTTTTTGATGTGTTTTTGTTTCTGTTTTTGACGTTAGTTTTGAAGCATTTTTTAAAGGATTTTGATGATTTTTTCGACGCGAATTTGTACTCTTTTAATACGTTCTTAATGCATTTTAAATGTGATTCTTGCAGCGCGTTTTTACGAATTTTGATGTATTTCCTAGCGTTTTCAAGCGTTTTGCAATTGTGTTTTTAAAGCGGTTATTAACGCGCTTTAAATTTGTTTTTAAGTGCAGTTTTTGACGATTTTAATTTACGAACCTTTTAAATGTATTTTTGATCAATTATTGAAGCGTTTTTTTTTTTCTTTAAAGCGTTTTATTGCTGTTAAAATATTTTGTATAATTCTTATGATATACGATTTTCGACTCTGAGAAAACGCATCGAAAGAACTTAAAAAAACGCCTCAAGAATAACTTCGAAAATCACATTTAAAAATTGCTTAAAAAATATCATGAAAACACTTAAAAACGCACTAAGAACGATTTTAAAAAAAGGAATACAAAAATGCATATGAAATCCGTCAAAAAACGCATCGAAAAACTTTAAAATCGTACAAAAAAAACGTCAAAAACGTATCAAATAACACTCAAAAATCGCATTGAAAAACGCGTTCAATAACACTTAACAAAACCATTCCGAAAAACGGATCGAAAATTTTTATAAACACTTTGAAAACACTTAGCAGCTCCTCAAAAAAAAATGCTTCAAACAACCCAAATAATATTTCAAAAAATATTTCACCCAGAAAAATATTCCAACAAGTGGATTTAAAGTTTCGCAAAAATCGTACCAATGCAAAAAAACGCAAAATCTGATTAAAATCAGTAGAAAATCAGCCTTATTGTTTATAGGAAACATAAAAGAGATTGCTACCCTGGAAAAAGATTGACACCCTCAAAAGAGTTGCAGCGAATTTAGATAGTCCGATATAATACGTACCCATCTTAGTGTATTCCACACTCTAAAGGGCACTTACCTGAAATAGAAATTGAAAAAAATAAATAGATTAAACCACTTTGATGCCAAAAAATGTAAATACTTCTAAATTCAAATACGAAAAGCAGCACTTTAATTCCCCAGGATATATAGGGTACTGTTTTGACAGGTATGTACTACATACATCTGATGCACTCACGTGCCAAAAAGATATTTGGAATTTATTCATACCCTCCAATGGAGCAACCCTTCCACTGCTCACCAATATCTTCACCACCAACATACCTACAATCAATCAATTTTCGAATTTGGTAAATCTAAATGTTATTGGAGTGCCGGAGCTTTTCTGATGAATGCTGTACCACCTTATGAGTTCGTTTCATGCCAGATCTGATATCTCTTTACGCGTTTCAGATATAGGACTGTGGGAATGAGTTCGCATCACAGATGAACAACATTGAATTTTGTAATTAACACCACATCGCGGAATTTGGATTTCCCTCGAATAGCACATTTGTGTGGAATTTCCACTCAAATTTATTCTCCTTTTCACCGGAAATTTGATTTGCATTTGACTGGTGATATTTAATTCTGATAAATAGCTCTGAAATCTGGTCGAATTCAGTAATTCAGTTGGGTAGCGAGGGAAATCGAATTAATTAATTCAACAATCTGAAAATGAACGCCAAAGAATTTGTCGAAAATTCGAAATAAAGTGCAGGTAATTCACGAGGAAAATGGAAGTTAATTGTTGCTCTCGTTGTACATGAAACAAGGACGAAATTGTAGATCTGCACCCGGGACTTTGTTGTGACATTTCCAATGTTCTGTGACGACCACTAACTAACTTTTGTCATCGAAATGGCTTCATAAAGACTTTCTAGACCGAAAATCATATAGTAATAATAAAAATGGTTGTCTAAATGGATTCGTATAAATTTCTCAGAAATAAAATTTGATTTAAATGGAGCAAAATTGAATTTTTATTTCATCGCAATCTGTCAGCGTGGGTATTTGAATTTACAAATATTTGGAAAGAGGGCAGATGTCATTGTCGGTCGGCCACGGCAAATACAGCTATAAGGACATCTGTATCTTTTCGGATACCCAAACGGAGTTGAAGTTTTTGGAATCACTTTTTTGGCGGAGCAGTTCAACGTACACCTTTGCTGGATGGCGAGGCATGGGGAAATTCCAGGAAATTAAATGGCTGATGGACTCACCATTTAACAGACAGAGGAACGATAGGTATACCGATCACTGCTGGCAAACTTATTTAAGTGCTGACGAGTACAACATGGCTATAGATAAAGCAGGTCTGGTAAGATCTGGCTCTGAAACACTCCAACAGTTTGATCTCTCTCGACAGAATGCAGTAGTGGACGCTGTCTTCTAGCAGACAGCAAGGATTGTCGTATGTTCTAAGAATTTTTGTATACATGTTGTGTAAACGAGCAGAAGAAACCTCATTCACCTCTTTCCCTATATTTCCACGGCTCTCCCTTAAGAACGAAAGCTTCACTAAATTTGTGTACTATAAAGACTTAAACAATTTAATAAGGAGGATATCAGAAGGTATCCACTTGACCCTTACACGTCATTATAAGCTCAAACTGGTTCAACGAACAGGGAGAACAACTTTCTCCTAGATTCATTTGGTATCACAGGGAATCTTCACTCAGAAAAAAAAAATTATTAAGGGAAGAATTTTGAGATTTTTAAAAAATTGTAAGCTGAGAGTTCTTGGTTCAAATATTATTTTTGTTAACAAGAACTCGTTTTTAAGTTTTCAAGAATCAGGTATTCAGCGTAAGAATAATATACTCTCCATAAGATATTTGGGTTCATTTTAACCAACGAGATTTGTTAGCATTACAATTTTGTTTTCTTTAGTTAGTGTTTAACCTAACATTTGGCGCAACCTTTAAGAGAAACTCCATCACTTTTGAAGGAGCGAACATTCTTGTTGGTGGTACTATGGAGTCTAAACGTTCCAATTGCATTTTTCCATTGCGAATTGAATCCAAGTCCACTGATCAACTTAAAAGGCTGTCTGCACACAAGCAAAAATACAAATCATGTTCATCCCCATAAGATAATCACTGAGAGATGCAAATTAAAAGGAAGGATCAAACAATTCCTGTATCTCATGTAGAAAGCGAAGTGCGTTGAGGTTTAATTAATTTGGATGTTACTTAGGTTTCATGTTCAGCAGGGAGGACCTAAAATACTCAACCGCCCTGTGGGATTTTTTGCGCACACGAAAGGGCCCATTCTTCCAAATTTAAACTGAAATCAGCTGCACATCCGTTTAGGGATCTCTCACTTCAGTTCAACATCGATATTAGCTCCAACGAGATATACTCAACCTTTAGTGCCCCAATTGATTTCAATTCAATAAACTCGGCCAATTACCATTGGACCGTGCAAACGTTGCTATCAATCTCCATGTTTGTTCTTCGATGGCGATTATTATTATTTCGATTCAGCTCACCCATTTTTGGTGATTTTAGCTTAAAAGGAGCTAGAAAAAGGTTGCCACGAATCAATCAGCAAATGGATTCTTGGCTACTAGCCACATCGGGTACAAGTTCCCTTCTATCCAAGTAACGCGGATGGGACAGCTGATGAATCTGACATGTAAATAAAGTAGTAAGTGGGATAGGTTAAATGAATATTCAAATATTCGGTTTGCTACCGATGGATGGCAAGTCGGACAAAAAATTACTGCATTGGGCTTTGGTGTAAAAAGGATGACGTACTAAGAAAGGTCAAAAGATAACACGACTCAAACCATTTTTTGGAAAATAAACAACTGGTATTGTTTATTTGAAACTTTAATATCGTACTAAAGAAATTACCATTTGAAAGCAAATCCGCCTTGAATAAAAATGTAAGCCAAAGTTCTCTCATTGAAAAGAATCGCTCCAAACAAACAAATTTCGTAAGATCAATGAGATGAAATCATAAATCACATCTTTCATTTTTGACATCTCCGGTCATCCGTCTTCCCAGACTGTACTTTAGCGCGAACTCAAAAAGTTTGCAGCCGTCTGCCTTGAAGCTGGGATATTGGTAAACTTTAACACATCAGAGAAGTGATGGTCTTCTCCAGGAGGTCTGTTCACTTTGAATGTTGCTGGGGGGTGACTATAAAAGCAGGTGGGAAAGTTTATGTATTTCAGCCTTGAGACAGGGTCAGCTTGTGTATATTTTAAATCTATTGTAAGGAGTACCGAACTTGGTACTAAATCGATTTAAATTGCGAAAGCAACTTACCGAAATAAGGTTCCTTTCCTTGGAAAGGCGCGCAGAAATTTCATAAGGAACAGCGGAATGTACTCAACGACGAGTAATAACATCCCAAAAATGAGCGACTCTTTCTTCGGTGGTTCGGTCACGTCAAACGCATGATTTAAGACAAGGATTTCAAGACTAGCCACGAAAACAGTAACATCGAGCAGAGTACCATGGTGGTTGATGGTTTCATTAAATTTGACAACCTTGATGATTCGATGACGGAAGGTGGAGAGTTATGAAAGGTTTAAATCAGAGACAATACTGAGACCACCAACTTCGGCCGATTTCCCGTTTTTTGCCTACTGTATTTTTACGGAGTGGTCCCGATTTGGTGCGCTAGTATTGTTACATAGAAATTCGTATTGACAAATGTCACGTAATTTCAAAAATTCTGAGTCACCAACACACTCTCAAAAAATATGAGCCACTTCCGCTGTCGGTAAAGTTGTTGGCAGAGTTCATAGAATTTTATCTGTTAAATTGAAATTATTCGTTACGTGTGGATAGAACATACATTTGTGCATTTGTTTAAAATATTCATGAAAAATTAGCAATGTAGGTTAGTTGGGGAAAAATAAAAACACTGAGCAAATTTTCTTCATTATTTAAGAAAAATTTTGACACGAAATCGAAGTAAATAATATCCAAAAGCGGAAAATACGAAGCCATGTTTGTCCTAATATTTTTCTAGTATATAGAACATCTCCTTTAGGAAGTTTTATTAACCAAACAAATCAAATTATTCGCTTTTTAACAATTTATAATAACTAACCAATGGCATTCAGTAATGTAAAAATGCGGTATTCCCGAACTCTTTCACATTTCCCCATGGTTCACACGGATTCTTAATTGACATAACACCGATAGGAAAACAAAATGGCGAATTTGAAAAAAAAAAAATTGATGGGGCAGCGGCAAAAGGATTGTGAGTTGGGGTACAAATTCTGGATGTGTCAAAATTATTTTTACACAAAGTCTGGTTTTCAAAATTATGATTTTCAAAATGCTGTTTTTCAAATCTCTGCTTTACAAAATTCTGCAAACAATAAAACAAGGTTTGGAAAATACTAAAATGCGCAATTTTGAACATTTTCAAAGCTTTCTTTTATTGTTTGCAGGTTTTTGTAAAGAACAGAGATAGAAACAACATTTTCTTTTTTTAGTTTGTATTGTTTTCAAATTGTTTTTGTTCTTTTAAATTTTAACTCCTCTTTTCTTAATATTTATTTTATTTTTTTCTATTTCTTAACTCTTAATTTTAATTTTTTGTTGATTCAAAATTGGGTTCAATGTCTATTTTTTGTAAATATATAGAGCTTAGAGTCTATCCCTCATTCTGCCGTCCAACTAGCATGCAACTTTCCAAAAGATAGCCTTCGCATTCAGACAGATCTGCTAATAAAATATCATAGCCACCGGCTGTTTTGTTTTAAACCTTTTCTATGGTAAAATCACTCGTACGGAGTGGTGCAACTCATTCGTCAATGACTTAAGGTGAGTTCTTTTAATGCTCTCTTACACTCTCTACATCATACCCACTCACCAGCCCTGTTTTAAAAACTACTTAAGCATATATTTGTTCCTATTCCCGTCCTACGGTTAGTCGCTATTTAGGAGGGCCTCCATTCTGGCCTTGAAGTCAGCAGCCATTTACTTGGCTTTCTTAAAAGACCTCCGGATGTTGTTTTGATTGCGAGATATTGCGATCGTACCTGATCCTATATGGCTTTTTATCCCCTGCAACGGTGCAATAACTCTATTGTCCCCCTTTGAAGAGAGGAGCACATTGGGTACCGAGCTTCTATTCATTGTAGGTATATATTCTAATTCCGAGAAAGATGCCTTAGAACAAACAGCACAAGGTCTGAGACAAACCAATCACGTTGCTCAATGCTAAATACACAACTGACAGCGTGTGGAACAGTAAGAAATTTCATATTTATATAATGATGGTCTATACAATTTCGTAATCCTTCATTGGAAGAAGGACTTTTTCCCTCCTCTTCGAAGGTGTTTTTTCCCCGAAATTACTCACACGCCTCCGATGCCTTAGATCCAAATTCACATAACTTCAGTAACTTCTGCAATTTGAAACTTTGTCAAGAATTTCGAGTAACGAAAAAGCATCTCTTCATAGTCTGTTGGCGTCGGCAGTAGCGCCGATGGCAAGACAACCTAAATAACTTCACTTTTGCTATCCCATGAATTCTATTCTATTTGGGTTTCTACGTATAACCTGTAAGTATCTTCAATTAAGGTCGATAACCAACATTTTACAATGTACGTTTCGTATATGCAGCAGGGGACCGCGAAACCCCACCTCTCAGCTCATTTTCCATTTAATTATATTACAAGATGAAATTCTTCCCACTTTCGCGTCCTTTCACTTGCAAACATACAGCTGCAAAGCACTAATAAAATCAGCTGCAAATTTAATTACTTTATGTAGGTTCATGCGCTGGTAGGTACTGTTTCATATCTTCTTGTATGTGAAAGAGAGGTGCAGCTTAGTTATTTCATCTTCCGGCTGCGTTTTGTTTTCTTTGTCATTCTCTTGCTTATAAATAAATAGTTGGCGCAACAGGTACACAGCGACCAGTGTGACCAATTTAGCATATGTTGTGCTAAATTTAGCAGGATTTTTTTATTTTAAATTTTTTTTTATTCAAATGATTTCATGCTGTAGCAGGAAAAACGAGCATGATTTTGGTTTAGCGAAATTATGAATTATCGAAAATGGAATAAAATCAAGTTTATGTTACAGTAGAAGTCGGTTATAACGACGGTGAAGGGACCGAGGAAATAAGGTCGCTATAACCGGCGGTCGCTATATCCGACTGCCTTCCACAAATATTCAGGAAAAAATTAAAAAAAAACATTTACGAACGAAAGGAATTAAATTTATTCACATTAATTTTTATTTTATTTAAGAGTTTCGGAAAAAAATATTTTTGTTTGTTTTTTATACGTAGAGTTAAAATCTGCTTTTAAAGAAGAAAGACTTTTTATTGTATTAGACTCATTAAAAGCGACAAAAGTCCGCAACAATTGAATAGCTTTTATTGCTTCCAAGGCTTTAGGAGCTGTGGAGTTTTCTTCGATAATGTAGACCGATCGTCGGCGACCCAACAAACTGTTAGCCTGTTCCTTTGTAAAATTACACAAGCAAGAAATATTCAGATACACGTGCGGGTTATTTTTTTCATTTTCTCCCATTCCGTCGTTATAACCGACGACAATGATTGATATTTTTCCGAAAATTGTTCGTTATATCCGACGTGTCGTTATATACGATGACGTTATATCCGAAGGTAGAATAGCTTAAAATATAATGAAACTAACCAAATGAAAGGAAAATGGACGTTATAAGCGACTGGTCGTTATAAGCGAGGTCGTTATAAGCGACTTCCACTGTATATCGTGATGTATGGACTATCAAGTTTTGTGTGTGGTGTGTTAGAGTTGCTGTATTAGCATTCATCGCTGATGTTCTTGAAATTACGTTGAATTTTGGACTGTTATTTCCTTCATTTACAATTTAACCACCAAACGACGTCATTTGAAAACAATCGCTTTACATCTTGATGTCTTGTATTGCAAGTTGCAAGAAACGGTTCGAATAAGGATATTTACTGAAAGGCAGCTTGTGCAATGGCTCTGGTGGTGGAAGCAACTCTGGCAATTTCACCTTGCCGCTCGTGCAACGCAATCAAATATGTGATCTTCCTTCATCACTTTGCGGAGCACGAATACCTCTTCTTCTCAATCGTTTTTGCTCAATGTAAGCTTTGGTGATCTCTTCTGACTGTCGCCATTCTGATTCGAACTGAACTACTTTCAATATCACATTCTTTCGTTTGACGTTCTGCAACATTTCGGTGTCGCGTTGCATTCTGAGAACGCCGACCGATGCTACCACGACCTATTCTTGGCATCGCGTAAGAAATATCAAACTATAAATGATCATCACTTTGTACAAATCGCACATAAAGCTTTCAATAATTAACCCTTGAAATAGCCAAAGTGAAGAAAGCAAACGAACGAAAAAGATGCAATTGAAATTTGTTAAATCGATTACCGATCTATTCCAATAGAAATGGGGTTTGGTTTTCGCCAATAAACAAAAACAATTACCTAACTCACTTTTTGGTGAGCGAAATATTAATAATATCACTCAGAAATTGATAAGATTTTCAATGATATATTTCGTTAATGTAAACTATTTCACTCGGAAAATATATAAAAAATATCATTAGAAAGAACAAACAATATGCTGTTGAGAATTTTCAAACTTTTCTTTTTTCCTAAACCTTCGCGAAGGAAATACGAACAAACCCCCAGTCGGAAGTATCCTATTTGGTACAGTCGTTTTAAAGTTTTAACCATCCGAACACACCACGATCCATTTTTATATATGTATATCCGCCGGTAAGTTCATCTACCTTTATCCGAAGATTGGGCACCTTGTCGTGGTGGGGCGGCTTAAGTAGATTAACAGGATGCTAGACCAGGGTAGTGGCCCAACTCCTCTGGTAGAGCTGAATGTGAATTGAAGAACCAAGACTCAATCCGATCAATCGATCAACCCTTAAACTCCAAGATGACTAGTCTGCAATGTCGAGGGAGCTGTGATGAGGTAGGTAAAACTACTTGTTCACAGGGTTCAGGGGTAATTGAACCGCTAATGGAGACTCCTCAGGGGCAGCTCAATCCTCTGTTGTAATTTAGTTGAGTAGGATAGGTATTGGGGATCTCTGCCTATTCGGTCCGTTGAATTCTCCCCTACTCGTGGGTACATATATGGACCTAAATTTAAATAATAAAAATAATATTCCTTCGGAAAACGAGGTGGAAGGCTTAGGAGGGGTCGAGAAGGCGCTGGAAAGTGCTGACATGAACCCGAATAAGCTCGAGGGGTCAGTGGACTCTGATGGGAAACCAAAAGAGTTAGCAGACCAATCGTCAGTGGAGGTGGACAATGCGGGGCAGAAATGCGCCAAGAGGTCAGCCGGAACTGCGGAAGCCGGATTGGAAGAGGAGAGAAGTCCCGACTCCGAGCGGAAGTTGCACCAGCAACTGAAGCAAAGAATGAAGAGGGTCAGAAGGAGGCAAAGATTGGCCTTGGCCAAATCTGTCTCGGCGAAAGGCATAAGTAAGTCGGTTGAGGAGTTGACTGAAATGGTTGCCAACTTGACGTCGACCGAAACCTCTCCAGAAGACGGTGGATCTAGGAAACGGTTCAAATGTTCCGGGACCATGAATCCACCTAAAACTGTGAAGAAGGGGACGGAAGGCGGAAGGGAAGACGGACAGTCTGTACAATATGGGGTCAGTCTACAGGTACCACACTCCAGTGGTTATGTGGATGGACAACATTTACAACGGACTATTAGTCAACCCGGAAAGCAGAAATCGTGCAAGGCCGAGCAACCTGGACCAAGCAAGGTAAAGCGAAAGCTAAGCCACGCTATGGGAAGGAGAGCAAAGCAAGCAGATGCTGCAAAGCCTTACGCTAGGAGTGAGAGAGCCAAAGTTGACAAGGGTGTAAAAACCTTTGCTCAGACAGCGGCGAACGATCTCCAAATGGGTGTTGCCGACATGAGTCGAGAGGGGGGGATAGAAGCTTCACAGTTGAGTATTTTCAAGAATGCTCTGCTGAGGGCTCTTGACTTACTTCCGACAAATGCAGGTGATATCGGTGTAAAGGAGATAACCTTGGAGGAAGGGATTATAGCAATAAAATGCGTAAACCAAGAAACCAAAGGGTGGCTATGTGAGACTGTAGGGAAGATGACCGACCTATGGGAGGGAATCAACCTTAAAATAGACAGGCTTCACATACTAAAGGATGTGGAAAGGTTGATAATCTTCGTTCCCGGTGAACCCGTGAGCAAGGATGTCATCCTTGCCAGACTTTGTCGTCAAAATTCCTGTGTGAAGGACACTTCGAAATGGAGGGTTATTCATGTGGGAAGATATGATGACAAAAAAATTGGTGGAACCAAGCTGACGATCTGGTGTCCGAGGGAGGAAGCGAGGCTGGTTAGACAAGCAGGAGATAGACTCTTTTGCGGGTTGGACATAGCATTCGTGAAGTTCCAAAGATCATCGGAAAAGACTCAACCTGGAAAGCCACCCGGTAGGGCGACGAAGTGATAGACACCATGGAGATGGGATCAACACAAGTCGGGCGGGAGGTGGGCCCGTACCGGGAAAAGCTGAGGGTGATTCAATTGAACCTTCATCACAGCAAAGCAGCATCGGCAATGATGACTAAGTGTTTTGATGAGGATTCGTTTGATATAGCCCTGATACAGGAGCCTTGGATCTTTAGAGGAAAGATTAGAGGACTCCCAAATAGCATGGCTGAGTTGCATTATGCACAAACTAGCGGAAGAATTAGGTCCTGTATCTTGGTGAGGCACGGAGTTCAAGCATATAAATTGCCGGATCTGTGTGCCCCAGACCTTGCAACAGTACGAGTAGGATCAGGTGCGGGAAGTTTTGTCATAGCATCTGCATACCTGCCGTATGATTCTCCAGAACCTCCTCCGACAAGAGAGTTAGAGTCTTTGGTGAATGCATGCAGGAACAGGAACGAGGATCTAATAATTGGTTGTGATGCCAATGCACATAATACAGTGTGGGGCAGCACCAACGATAATCACAGAGGAGAAGCCTTATTCGAATTTGTATCATGCAAGGATCTAGCTATCTTAAACCGGGGAACAGAGCCAACCTTCGTCGATGTGAGACGAATGGAAGTGATCGATGTTACCCTGTGCAGTAGCCAGATAATTGAAAGAATATCAAATTGGAGGGTAATGGATCAGGCTACATTGTCGGATCACAGAGCCATTTCATTTGATGTTCGCTATGGATCTAAAAGGAAAAAAGATCGGAAATACATCAGAATTCCGAAGAACACAGATAGGATAAAATACCTTGAAGTGTTGGAGGAAAAACTGAATGTAATGACATTCGGAATACCGAAAAATACTTGGCATGTAGAATCACAGCTGAAGCATCTGCAATCAGCTGTTGAAGTTGCGTACCGAGTGGCTTGTACACCTACTTTAGTGGAAAAACAAGATCCTGCGCCTTGGTGGTGCCGGGAACTTGAAAAGCTAAAAAAGGCTGCGAGGAAGGCCTTCAATCACGCCATGAGGAGGGGAGAACCCGAAGCATGGGATGAATATAAGGCGAAAAAGAAAGAGCTAAACGTTACTCTGCGACGACGTAAAAGGGAGTCATGGAGGGACTTTTGCTCGAGTATGAGGAGTACATCTGAAGTCAGTAGACTACAAAAGATTGTCTCGAGAGATCCAGTTTCTAAGATCGGACTCATTCGTAATAGAGCGGGGGAGATGGTGGAAACACTGGATCACACAAATGAGGTCCTAATGGAGGTACACTTTCCAGGAAGCTATAAGTCAGCTCAGCCCTGGGCTCCAAGGAAACAAGGAGCGAACAGGATGGATAGGACGGAAGCAGAACGGATCGTGACACCAAAAGCGGTCAAGGGTGCGATAGCAACATTCTCACCCTTCAAAACTGCGGGGCCGGATGGTATATTTCCAGGTCTAATGCAATGGGGTATAGACCTAATTGCACCAAGGCTCAGGAATATATACGTTGCATGCCTAGCAATAGGCTATATCCCGATAACATGGAGGGAAGCAAATGTGGTCTTCCTTCCAAAACCGGGAAAAAAGGACTACACCGAGGCAAAGTCATTCAGACCAGTCAGCCTAACATCCTTCCTGTTAAAAATAATGGAAAGGGTGATGGTGGACTATATGGAGAGTACTGCGCTTAAGATGTATCCTTTAAATAGTAGACAGCATGCATACAGGGTAGGTATGTCTACAGAAACAGCGCTACACCAAGTAGTACGCGTTGCGGAGGAAGAGCTAAATACCGGGGGCATTGCGATGACCACTATAATGGACATTGAAGGTGCCTTCGATAAGATATGCTTTGAAAGTCTGAAACAAGCCTTGGAAAAACGTAGGGTTAACCCACTGGTGGTAAGATGGGTGGACAATATGTTGAATACGAGGGCGATTAATATTCAGACGGGAACCTCAAAACTCAGAGGAAGGGTTAGCAGAGGTTGCCCACAAGGAGGTGTTCTCTCACCTACACTGTGGAATATCACTGTGGACTCTCTTCTCGACAGACTCGAGGCGACGGGCATTCACACAGTGGGATATGCCGACGACATAGCAATAATGGCCAGAGGCAAATTCATGGACGTCACAGCAGATATCATGAGGAATGCACTCAGAGTGGTTGAGCGGTGGTGTCTGGAACAAGGGCTCTCCATTAATGCGGCGAAAACAGATCTAATAGTCTTCACTAGGAAGAGGAAAAATCTGGAATTTCGGCCCTTAACACTTTTCGGATCGGAACTAACAATGACTAAGAAGGTTAAGTATCTGGGAGTCTATCTAGATACTGGACTTACTTGGAATTACCATGTTGAGGAGAAGGTCCGGAAGGCAAAGAGGGTACTACATCAGTGCAAACGTGTATGTGGACAGAGGTGGGGACTCTCGCCTAGGTCAGCATACTGGATGTATACGATGATAACTAGACCCATTATCACGTACGCCTCGGTTGTATGGTGGGCGAAAGCCTCTCAGAAAACTGTGAGGAAGCACCTGGATAGGGTTCAGCGTTTAGCATGTATGGGAATTACAGGTGCAATACGTACAACCCCAACATGCGCATTGGAAGTCATCATGGGGATATTACCGCTAGACTTATTTATTAAGAAAACAGCGGCCCAAACGGCACTTCGCTTGCATCGAGATGCGAAATGGCACCATCGTGGTACGATCTATGGACATAGGAAGATCCTGGAACTTGTTAAAGACGAGATTAGGGAGCTAAACATGCCTATGGATCGAATAACAAGGGTGCGTATTATGGAAAGAAATCATAAAACTCGTATTGAGAACGGATTACTTCCAGAAAAAAGAAATGGTGAAATAGTGATTTTCACGGATGGATCCATGATGGATGGCGGGGCGGGGGCCGGTATCTATTCAGAAGAGCTGGAACTTGCCCGTCACATTAGCCTCGGGAAATACACTTCAGTATACCAGGCTGAGATGATTGCCTTGCTTTATGCGTTGGACTACTTGCTTGAGTGTCAGGTGGAAGGAAGAAATATCCTCATAGCACTGGACAATCAGGCGGTGATCAGATGCATGGAACAAACAAACATCACAACATCACTGGCACTGGAATGCGTACTTAAACTCAATAAGTGTTCATCTAAAAATGAAGTAACACTGACTTGGGTACGAGGACACATAGGGATCGAAGGCAATGAAAAGGCGGACTCCCTTGCAAAACAGGGGTCAACTGAAAAGTTGCTGGGACCAGAACCATTCTCTTCAATTGGCAGAGGAATGGTTGAACAGCTTGTCCACAAATGGATCACGGCAGAACACCTGAGAAGGTGGTCAACCGTGGAACAATGTAGACAAGCTAAAATGGCAATAAAGTGGCCGACCTGCTCCACTCAAAGAAGAGTTCTAAGCATGAGTCGAGGAACATTGAAATGGGTGGTGGCTTTGTCTACAGGACATGGTAATTTCAGGTATCACTTAAGGAAAATGGGCCTTATAGAGGATGATACTTGTAGACTATGCCTGGAGGAATCTGAGACAGCGGCACATATACTGTGTCAATGCCCGGCATTGGCTGGCAGAAGAATGAGGATCTTGGGACATCAATGGGTCGAGACCCAGTCGATGAAACGGATCTCCCATAAACAGATGCTAGCGTTAACACTAGGAATTGAGCCCAGAGAAGAACTGTGGAGAAATCCAGAGAGTCTCTCTGAGTAAGATTTACAGTGGTAGAGAGACGAAAAGAGACCCGACAATGGTGGTCTGATTCGATTATCTCTCGAAATATATATATATATATATATATATATATGTATATCACATTTTTCCTGAAAAAAAGCTTCTTTGTTAATTTTTTGAGTTTTTAGCAGGTTTTGATTTCAAACATAGATTTTGGCATGATTTTTAGCACTTTTTTATCCAAAAAAAAACATGCTATACTGCTGAAGTTAGCAGGATTTCAAATATTCAATTGGTCACACTGGTGACCCTAGGCCTAGCTTCTCACAACCATTCGTTTTGTATGTGAGTTCATTTTTGGGACGAATGCAAGGGATCTACAACTTTATGCCGGGTCCAAACGGCTTATTGAGAAACTTTTCATGACAGTTATACTCTCGGATGTTTGTCAGACGTTCGCGAGATTTTCTTCCTTGAAGGGATAAATTATTGAGAATGCCATTAACCAATGGCAGAGGCAATTTCGAAAGCGTTTCTACAAAATATTTACCTAAAAATCAATACAAATTAAGTTCATGCAACCGCAAGTCATGGACTCACACATCCCTCAAGCAAAGACAATATAATTTCGCATTTTGGTTTCACATGACAACAGCTCCAATTGCACTGCGTCATCTAGGTGATTTTATTGTCATCGCTACAGATACAAAACATCCTACTGTTCCAGTAAAAAGGACCCATTGTCATGACAAAAGTTACGAATTCTCTCAACTTCTCTGTCTGAGTGAATTGTTTATTTGTTTGTTATTTTGCCCAGGGGCACTTGTAGCTCGAGGGCAAGCCATCATTCTCAGTCATTTTAGTTGAAAGTTGATCCATATACTTTGCTTTGTCTTATGTTACAGGTTTGAGTGTAACTACCAGCATTGGCGTTGAAATCTGTTACTGCTGACAAAGTTCGTGACAATGAGAAGTTTATGATACGTCAAGTTTATGTAAATCATTTCAGCAGGACAATTATTTTCCATTAATGTATCCTTAAGGAAGCTTATTGAATAAAATGAGTAATAAGGGAATTATCCGTTATAAGGCAGTCAACAGAGAAAGGGGTTTAAGGAAAACCGTAACTGGATTGCAACGGATTAGCCCAGCTTGAGCAAATGTATGGTTAAAAGCGTTTGACTAAATTCAATTGTTTTTTTTTTATGGTTAACTATTAAATCTTCCAGCAAATTCTATAGCGGTTGCAGAGCAAGGTATGGGCCAGACTCATCTACCCATCTTAGTATCTATCCGCAGGAGATAGTTTTCGCAAAATATGCCAACTAATATCCCGATTCGATTTTTGTTTAGTTTAAGAATTTCGCTGGAGATTTTGCTGTCAAAATGTGGCCAAAGGGGTTTAGACAGCTTATGCCCATCAAAGTTTGATTAACGGTCGACAAGCTTTACGAAAGTATCCTTTTAACTAGCCACTAGCATTGCTTAGATACATTTTATTTTGTCTATCGCCATTGAAAGACTGTCATCCCTTACTTTTGATATTAGTTGACTTTTTTCGAAGTTGGTTGGTTGGTTGGTTGGTTGGTTTAGGTGAATGTTTTCCCGGTTACCAGATGAGGAAAACGCACAAATAGCGCCTGAGCGTCGTTATGAGACCACAACTAACGGGATCTGTAGATACAGAGGGAGACGTATGTTATGGAAGCTCAAAACCAGCCTCTGGAGTTGAGAAATTTGTTAGCAAAGTTCAGTAAGTGTTGTAGGCAGTGATGAGAACTGAGGCCTTTAAGGCATAATTACGACGCTTGAGGCATTGACTAATTTTTAGAAGAAATAAATATTTTTTGTGAGTTGTTTTTTACAATCAACAACTCATACAAATAAATTTTGAAATTTGTAAATCTGGTACATTCTTTGAATAAAGTCGCATCACCAATTTTCATTTGCAGGTGTACGTCATGATTATTTTCCAATTCTTTACTTTACTCACTCACCAAACCCAAACCTTGGATTACACAGATCAAGAAAGGTTTAAATACCTCTCGATCGACCAACATTCTTTAATCTAGTAGGATCGTTGCACTTCCTTTTTGATATATGTAATTTTTATCTTTTTTACCAAAAAGACATAATTTTTTTCAAAAAGACATACTTTTTTTCGGGCTTAGGCATACGAACTTCGATCCTGGTCGGCATCACTGGTTACGGTGGATGCAAAGCTCGGCTGTGTGATTTTCTAAAGGCCACTGGCCGTCATTAATCTAGAAACATCTGAACGAGTTCTTTGTTCTGTCCGAGGTTAACCAAATCTTTCTTGAAATGAAACAGTTCGCCAGATTCGTGCACTCAGTCCCTGATACCTGTCTTTCAATTAAAGTGAAGGAGGATATCTCTCTTTACGTATCCCCATACCCCAGCACAGATCAGACTTCCTTCGCAGAAAGGATTAGACTTCGTCGAATCGTGAGCCTTAATGACGACCTTTGTCCAAAAGACTACAACTCATTGCAAATTATACACAAAATCAAAGCCTTTATTTCGAGGCTATGGAATAGCTTGCCCTTGAAGGAACCTTTTATTATAAACGCCCAGCATCGCCTTTGTTTCTATCGAAATGTTCTTTCCGTTTTCTAGCTTTAAAGAATCGTAAGTCGTAATACAAAAAAATCTGCAAAATGTGTCACAGAAAAAATTTTAAACGAAGATAAAAACAAATGCACAGAAAAAAACTTGATCAAACTGATGCCATCAGAAGGCTGGCTTCAGTCAAAGTTGAGTGCAGAATGCAATCTTGAGAAAATGTTTTTCACCCTAAAAGATGTCATCAAACCGTACATCAATTTTATGAAAGTTTCTTCTCATTAAAAGAATCACAATCACAACGTTTCTCTCATTATTTCCCGTAGCTTCGTCAAAGTTTTAATTAAGATGTGTGAACAGCACTTGACGGTACATTGTCAGGAGTGCTTCACCAGACAGTATTGTTGGCCGTGAACAATGATGTCAGCCTGCACGACAAGATTTCAAAGTTTCTCTCCGTCATGCATTTGATCCTATCAAATGGCAAAATGCAACATATCACATTCTGCTATGATGAGCTGTAATACAATTATTTTTAATTCATTAAAACTGAAACCATTTACAATCAATTGCGTGCATTAAATTTATATATATGAGTGACCATACGGTGTGTTTAATGATTCACAAATTAACCGACTTCATCCATCGGATAACTCATTTAGTTAGCTATTGATGTGATAAACAAAAGTGATTGCTTTTAAATTGCATATTAAAATAACAGCGACATTTAATATTCAAATTTAAGCAGAGCAATTTGTAAATTGCAAAAAGGGAGTTAACCGCCTTTAGGTGATTAAAAGGACCACCAACTGACTGCGCGTAAAAACATATCCAATACATACTCAGTAAGGAAACAGCTATCACTTGGTTTTCCGGTGGCGTTTGTCATCAATTCGATTGACCTTCCAACTTCGTCTATTGTCGAGAAATCAACAGTAAACTACCCCGTAGGCATATGGTTGCCACCGATGTCTACTCGCACATTCCATTCCAGAATTCGATCGAGTTTGTAAATATATGAATTGGCTGTTTAAAAATTAACACAACTCTATCAACAGTGGGGAGCACAAGAAGGGCCTGTACATGGAAGCGTACAAAGTTTTTAAGCTTAACATGGAATTTTGTTGGAAGACTTATTTCAGCACATAGGGTGTTTGGTGCGGTAGACCTGAATGGTAACATCAGGGCTCTCAGAAGGCTACGCACATAAAAGGGAAGTTGTGTAGTCAAAGTTAAAGTTTCCGGAAAAAAATTGTTTCGACAGAAAACAAAAACACACAGAAGAAAGAGAAAGATGGACCTTATAGATGCCACACATACACGATGAAGTTCCTTACTAACTTAGTTAGACTGAGGTGGACCTATGAGAATCAAACAGTACGCTTAAAGTGAGTTTGGCTTACTGAATAAATAAGGTCGTAAACAGAATCTTTTAAGTGTTCTTGGATGATGAGTCGTTCTGGAATGCCACAAGGTTTGGTATTTGTGACCCTACCCCTGAAAAATATAATGAATAAAGCGGAACTGTGACTTAAAATGACACAAAAGGTACAGGTTACCAAATTTACTGACGATATCACCACGGTTAGTCTGCCTATACTTGTCCACAAGATAGAGTCCACCATGAATAAATCAGTCGGCAGGGTTATCGACCAAAGTCTGCCATCCTGACCACAAGACAGAGGCTCTCTTTATAACCACTGGTCAAACGAAAGACTTGGGAGTATGTACTCTTCCAGGCTGGGAATGAAATTATCAAGTCTCTGGAGGCATAGGAACAGTTAGACAACAGGCTTTGGCTCAAAATGCGCATCATGTACGCTGGCGAGAGGACATCACAGGTGGAAGCAGCTATTTCCAGAATAGTGCGAGGTATCGGTGAGCCTGGATAATCCAAGAGGTATTAATTATCTCAGACCAACCAACAATCAGCAGAAGATTATCTTTAACAGGAAGGTGCGAAGGCGAAACAATTTCAAAATCAGTCGCAGTATAACAAACCGGTCAGGGGAATTTGGAAAAAAAGTATGAAGCAAAAGCGGAACCCTACCATCGCGGTATTGATAGGGATAACTGAAAAGAATTGAAATTACAAGCTTACGCCAGCTGTTACTGTCCGGCAGTGTTCCCAGAAAAAAATGTGAAAATCTTGTTTTTACGATATAAAAAATCTTTTTTTCAAGATTTTGTTCAAAATATAAAAAGAGCGAAATATAAAATACAATTTTGAAGTACTTTACTACTAATATATAAACCACCTAAATATCTATAAAAAAAACGTTGGCCATAAATTAATGTTAATACTTTTTGAAATTTTGGAACATATTTGAAATAAATTGAATTAGAATTTCATTGGTTATATCAAGACCATAGAATTTCGGTTCATAAAAGTGCAACAACACCTTTGTAAGCATTAAAATTTCAGCAACTGTTTCAGTACCTTCTGTTTGAGAATGTTTGAGATTACGAATTTTTGTTTATTTAAATTTACACCAGAAAATATTGTTTCATTTGCAGATGAATGTGAAAGAGATTGAAAATGAAATCTTTTAAGACTGGATATTCGAAGTTTCCATCCGCTGTTTTTACTCCTGAAACATTTTTTCGAAAAACACGTTACATCAGTTACTTTATCAAATTCGTTAAAATTCATGATTCCTTAAGAGTTGATGGAAACGTCAGTGAAACAGAAATTGTGCATGGGCTCTTTTCGACTCACATTATACGTTATAATGGAATTAATAGAAAACGGTTTTATTCAATAGAAAAGGTTCTTTTAATTTGTTAGATTTAAAAAGTTCTTGATATCAAAAACTTTGAAATTTGATGATTTCGAGGTAAAAAGTCTTGTACATATTTTGGAGCTCAAAAACCTTGAATCACTGATGTCCGGGCACAAGTCTTATGAAAATATTAACCATAGCTCGCCCTTCTGTCCTGAATATGAAGAGTGAACCTGTCAAGCCCGCAGTTTCTACTAAGCTAATAATGTCGAAGTTATAAGATGAGTATAGTTGGAGATATATTTAACCATAAAGTGCACACGTATACAAGCTCAAAAGAGCTAGCAACATACAAAGTAGCAGACGCAGACGTCAAGCTCAACTTACTGATCAGCCGCTGTATTAATACCCAACCAGTATTGCCGAAAGTACTCCCATAAAAGTATTGTACTACTTTCAACACCTCCACCCCTCCTTTCACATTCGTACTCCTATTTTTTTTGTAACAACTACAATATCTTACACTTCTGGCAAAGTGTAATTTCAACCTAATGGATCTAATTCACTTTAAATTTAATGCAAATTTAGTAATAAGTGTAAATTTGCTTAAACTATTTATGAAAAATTGCAGAATGGTTGTTTAAAAATATAAAACATTTTGACCAAACCTTCATCAGTTATTTGAGAAAAATGTTCACATGAAATCGATCTTAATGATATCGAAAAGAGGTAAATATATAACCATGTTTGTTCTCATATGTTTCTTATATGTAAAACATCTCCTGTAGATAGTTTTATTGACCAAACAAATCAAATTAAAATGTGTTAGGTATTCCCGAACTCTATCACATTTCTCCACGGTTGGCAGCATTTTTTTCTTAATTTTTTGTATGTCACACGGATTCTTGACACTACACCGATAGGACAACAAAATGGCGGAATTAAAAAAAATTGATGTGGCCAGCGGCAAAGGATTGCGAGTTGGGAAAGAGCCGACGATGTTGAGATTTCTGATGTTGATGAAGTTGATACACCTACCACATCTTCAAAAAAAAAAAAGCAAAAATCGCACGCAAATGTTTCGTCAAGGATGATTGAATGACTTTGTGTTTCTTAAAGGAATCGACTAAAAGCCATTCTGTTCGTCTTGTAATATGAAACTTACAAACAACAAGCAGCATATAGAAAGACATGAAAAATCAAAAAGCTATCTGCCATAAGACGGATTTTTTATAATTGAAGAGATATTTACTTTCTTTTGTTACCTATACGAATTAATAATTTATTTATGTTTTGTTTTTTTTTTTAAACAAAGTTAAAAAAAAAGGTTTGTATACCCACATTTATTTTTGAAGACAAAAAATGTGCGTACTACTATTTTTTTCAAAATTTCCCCATTTTTGGCTGCAGTACTACCTTATAATATTTCTCTCCGGCAACACTGTACCCAACTGCAGTCCTACGGAGAGAAAGGTATAAAAATGCGGAAGCACGGTTTAACAGTGTATATCTCCATTTCATGTCCCTTGTTTAAGGAGCAGTAGAACCACCTCCTAAAATCAATTTCAGTGAAAAAAATACCTCCTCACCTGAGTTAAGTTGGTGGAAATATTTTGTATTGTCATTGCCACTGTTCACGGTCGTGATGGGAAAATGTTTAGAAAACAATAGGAGCGTCCTTTGGAACTAACCGCACATCACCACAAGAAAAACCCTGCTGCTCATTTGAAATGTCGCCTGCTTTCTGGACACACTGCGCAAACACACCACAATCAAGGAGCACAGGCCCCAGACGTCATCCAAAGCATGTTTACACTATGCCGCGAGAAATTCATTCACTCTGCACGTATCTCACGTTCATCTGTGTGTACTTAACAATTTGTGTTGATTTGCTTAGTTTAATTTGATTTCCAACGGAAGACGACGCTTCATTGATTTGAAATGCCGGCCAAAAACCGTGCACATGTACGAAATACTAATGCTGCTGCACATGGGCGATGTCTATCATATGATGTTTTTCGTTTTCAAGTCAATCACAGTAATTAGCTTGGCCAAATTGCAAACGTGGTCCCAATCGGCTCACTTGTATCTGCCATCGGCAGGACATTTCCAAGCACAGCCCATCAAATACAAAATGAATGAACGAGTGTGTACCACTGAAACAGACTCGTACCTCGTACGAGATGGCAGAGATTACATTGACCGAGGCAGTAATTTCGATTGCCCTCCGATTGTGTTGATGAAGATGTCGATGATTATGTAGGAAGCGATATCGCATGTATTACATATATGCCATCTCTGTATTTGCTGTGCTATTTTTAAGGGAATTGGATCCCTGTTCCATGTGTGGCATGTTTGCTAAGTGCTGATATACGGACACTACGGCATGTCCGTTATGTGCTCACAATCTCCTAGCAAACAGTTCGTGTTCTTTAATCTGGTGAGCGACATGTAATTGCGAGAATGGACAGCACCTTCATTTGATTGGAGTGTTGGGGTGAAATAGCGTAACGTGGTATATTTACACTCAATTTGTCCCACTGAGTGTCCTTTGACGTCTGTTTGTGAGTCTACATAGCGCGTTTCCAAATGTGCGTAGGAATGTGTGCTTCTTTATAATTGCGTAAGCATTCATGGAATATTGTAGCACTGGAGGGGTGAGTTATTTAATGGGGTTGTTTTCTATGGCGGTTGTTAGGCAGCTATTATAGCTTGTTTGGATATAGCTTTTCCTTCCTTTGACCTTCACTGTCAGCAATGAACTCTGCTATGGAATAAATTACACCCATGAGATATCTTCTAATTATCACTGAGGATTTTTCCGACGTGTTCGATAAGGGACGAAATTTAGTACGACATTTCAAACTCGAGACATCAATCAGTAAATCTGGATTTATTGCAGATTGCTCTGTTAGAATTTACAACTGCAAATATCTATGTTACAACTTACAAAATTTGAATTTTCTTCCTTTTGACAGACCTATTTTGTTTCGAATACGCATTTAAGGAAAATTGCAAATATTCACGAAAAATACCGTAAACTGAGGACATTAAATAGCCTCAAAGAAAGAATTGGCCTTAAAGTTTCTTAGATCAACAGACAATTTTCGAACATCATCACTCTTTCAATTACAGCTACAAAATAATGTATTCCTATTCGTGTCCATGAGGAAGTGAAAAGGTGGTTAAAAATATTAAAATAACGTGCAAGACTGGGTCGAAAGTAACTTTCTCGTTCATCAAAAGTATTAATGTAAATGGAGTGGGAGTATTGTGTAAGCTCCGAGTTGTTGGACATATATTTTTAGGGTGCATATTCAATTTGGTTGAAAATAAAAAACTAGGGAAACTATATTTTCCAAAAAAACATTTTACGATAATACAGACAAAAACTGAGTTAGAAATGACCAAATTACCTTAGAAATTAATTTTTGCTACAATCGTATGGACCGTTTTCGAGATATGTCCAAATTTCATAAGTACCGTTACTCGATTTGTTAGCGGAAAACTGAGTATGCAGTTATGTTTACCTCACCTACTTAAGCTTAGATATAAATTTTTGTTGAAATCGTTGGAGCCGTTTTCGAACAAATCAAACTGGTATGAAAATTTTGTATGGGAAGCACCATTAATATTGAGGTTACCATGCAAAAAAAAAACGGCCCCGAACTGCAAGCCCCCAAACTGCAAGCCCCCAAACTTTAAATCCGAAGTTTGAACGAAATCCGTTCAGCCGATTAGGCTGTAGGCCTCAGCACATACAGACAGATAGACAGACAGACAGACAGACAGACAGACAGACAGACGGACAGACAGACATACAGACAAACAGACAGACAGACAGACAGACGGACAGAATTTTGCGATCCACTTTTCTGAGTTCGAAATTTTGTACGAATACAATATCTTTCTTAAAAATATGTCAGCGGTTTTCCTGCTCACCAGGTTGATATGGATTTAATTGCAAATTCAACAAATTTTAGCCCGCATTCTTCAGAAAAACTTGAAACAAAGTATCCGCGGTAAACAATGGCGAAGATCCTCTTGGCCAGAGAAGGAGTTCTCACATTTTTTCGTCGTTCCATCCACCCTGCTCGCACTCAGGACTGAAATTCCGTCGAGCAACTATTCAGTTCAAAGAGCTTTCCCTTCCTGCTTATCCTCAAGTAAACACAGACTTAAACTAACAGAGTAAGGTTTTCTCAGAACGCACTTAGTCGAATCAGGAGTTTTGACACTTTACCTGATTTGTCAAACGGGAGAAGCAGCTGTTTTCAATGGATTCCATCCAGTAGAGAAGTGAGCTCGTTCGTTAGCTACGTTTAAGGTACTGCTACCAAGAGTATCGTGTGTTTGTAAGTTGCATGTTTGGAAATATAGTCGAACCTGGGTCATTGGAATCTAATGAGCATTTTACTTCAGTCTTACTATTCCAGGTGCCAACCAAACAGGTTCGACTGCACAGCTGCTTTTTGCAGCGTCACGCGGCGTAGTTGAGTCAGTTTTTCAAGGGTCTGGAATTTGGCCACCTCCATGTTGAGCTCCTGACGATGTGATGAGTTTCGTCTTTTTTACGATTTGTCTCTATGTAGAAGTTAAGTCTATATTCGAAATGCCTAAAACTCATCTATTACTTTTACTTTTACATTTACATTCGACTAAAATGTGTCAAGCAACAGTTTGAAACGTTCACACTCAACGTTAGACAGGATCTTATGTGCGACATGATGCAGAAATATGTTTCGGTAGATCTTCCAATTGGTCTTTTTGTAGATAAAAGATATGAAGCTGACAGTAACATTCTCCGGACATATGTATGTACCTCTCTCCACCCACTATGAGATTTATTTATGTCGAATCTTCACACAATACATTCAAACTATTGAGGCAGCTTGTAGTAAATATGATGTGAAAATAGGTTTGTCCCTAAGGCTGGTTATTGATGCTGGTCGATTGGCGAAGACCAAAGACGCCAAACGTACAAAAATTGCGTGTACTTGAGACCGACACGAAATTAAAACGCAACAGTGATTTCAGTCACCTGCGACTGCAACTGACCCACTTTACTCAAATTTCTTTATATTTCGACAATTGGTGGACTTCAAACGACACTCCCTGTGACCATCGTAACGGTCGAAACATTTCGAACAGGGCTCGAGTTTTGATAGCACATTCATACGATTTAAATGCAGTGCTGAAAATTAAATTGTGATTATAAGAGAATAGAATGGAGGAAAATAATTTTCAAATATAACCGCGATTGGCTGTCAAAGTTCTATCACAGCTACTGAATGAATTTTCAGCCAGCTCTCTGAGAAGCTATACGGACATCTTAAAAACAGAGGCAGCATGCAAGACTTTTATTGAAAAGATGAACTCCAAACGAACATACTGAACCCATTTTAGCTGCCACAAATTTGGCCATCAAGCTTTGGATTGAACAGTGAACTAGTTCAGGTACAGATAAGTAACTCACTTCAAAAGAAATGAATCGTCGGGATATCTCTAGACCCCGTGCTGCGAGGAAAGCAATACGTAGATGAGTGGTATTGGGGAGTTGGGGAAATCTACCCAAGTGGCAGATAAATTCACAAACATTAAACGAATTAGCCCAATACCATAATCCGCCTTCGAATCCAGACTAGACTCATCTTCAGTCATAAGCGCATTCAAGTAACTTTCTTCTTATGGTGGCTCTACAGTTTCTTGTGGAACAAGGAAAAGGCTCAAACATAATAACCGCTTTTATTATTGATCAACCAATGGAACTTTGTTAATACCGATGTAACATGAAATACCTCTCAACTTCATATGACCGGCATTAAGGAGATATTGCAAGCCCTAATGGAATCAATCGCCAACAGATCTGATGTCAACGATAACAACCCTGTTGTATAATTTCATTAGTAAACGAAAAGTAAATGACTTCTGATAATGGCAGTTTATTAGCATAATCGCTTTTTCCACTCCCTAACCACGATATCTACCATATGGTTGGTATCGCGGCTTCGCACGATATAATCCAATTAAGGCTGGTTTTCTGTAAATAAACTTCTATACCAAAATATCATCACGACACCCATTACCCGCTTGCTTGAATCGATTTATGGTTAACGCGCGTAAAATAATAAAAAGTTAATAAAATAACCCAAAAAAAAAAGGCCAATCGCCCAAAGGATACCATATTTGCGGCTTATCAGGCGGCGCACTGTGGGCCAAAAAGGCAAATCTCGAGGCAAAAATACTAAATTCGATGTTTTATTTTTATTGTTTTGTTTTTCATTTCTAATAGAAATGTAAAAGAAGCTTCAAAAACAGCAAACAAAAGAATTTTCTGCTAAAAAGTTTGGCTAATAGAGCTTTTCAAAGTTGGTCAATTTTGTTCTAGAGTAAAAAAAAACAGAAAGAAAAAAAGTTAATTTAAAAAAAAAACAAAAAACCCGACTGACTGCAGAAAAAAGAATTAAAAAGATGTGAACAAGACACATTTAAGTAGGTACCTAAACCTAACAATTTGACTCATCTGATGATGGAAAAGTAGAAGAAGAATGAAATCGAAAAACATTTAAAAATGTTTGTGATACAGAGAAAAGAAAAGAAAAAGAATGAGGTCGCTGCTCTGCTCTAACCCTTTCGATTGCGAGAATCGCATAACAGAGGAGCTACTGAAAGCTTACTCCTCTTTTTACTAGTAGTTGGGGTATGGGAATCGTCGGTTGACCGTTAACGAGAGTTAGAAAGAGGGAATGCTTTCAGTAGTGTTGCTATCATAAACTAAGTATTAAATACACCGCCAGCCAGGCATGCCAGCTAAGGCTTTTTCATGCCTTTTAGGCATTATTTCATTAGCTAAGGCTTTAAGACTTGTTTTATTTTTTTTTCAAAAAGGCTTTTTTTTTATTTCAAATATTTTTATTTTTGTATTTTTTTTATATTTTTGAACCTTCTTAAAAAATCTTGGCCAAAAGAATTTAATATGTAGCCTCGGTCTTAAAGAATATGTTTCCACCTTCGAACTCTGTCAATTTTCCGAACACTTTATCTGTCATTCCTTAAAAATAATTCCAGCTTCCACTTCCAGGAAGTGGAATGAAATTTGAAAGCTGTTTGTTGTATAAATAACAGTTTTTTGGTTTATTTTTTTATATTAGTGTTTAATTTTTGATTTATTGTTTCACTTTACCCAAAAAAAATATTTTATTATTATTGAAAAAGGCAACTTTTTTTCAAGTTAAAAATTTGTTCAATTGGTTGGAAACATTTTTGTTGCGAGTTCAATGTTTTTATCTCATCTCAAAAATGCCCAACGCGCCTAAAGAAGTTTTTATTTCAATAATTTTGGCTATCCCTGTTACCAATTAAATAGCCGCAGACCTTTTTTTACAAGATTCGTAAAATGTTACCTGTTTTTTTTTAAGTTTTTCTTTAATTCCTTTCCCTATTAATTCCCTTTCAAAAAAAATCGGACTTCAGCACAAGATTTAGAAACACCCTGAAAGCAATTTTCTAAAAGGTCGCTATTTTTATAGGCTTGGAAATTTCCATTAAAAAGAAAAAAAATTGTTGCCATATCTTCATGGGTTCAAAAGATGATTTTTGCAACCAAAAAAGTCATTTTGGACCACAGTGCGGCGATGGTATTTGACTTTATCGACCCGTGTCAAATTGATTTTATAACCTCGGGTGTTGATGTCAAATTCATGAACGCGGTTTATTTTAGATGCTACGGGGATTATTTAAATTTATAAATAGAACAAGTCTGCGGAAAATGTTGCAGAAGTTGGAAAAGGTTTTTTTTCTTTTTTAATGACCACATATTTAGTTCTAATTAATTATGTACGAGTATTAATGGATACGTACAAAAATAAAGCACAGAAACAAATAAAGATTTACTCAGCACACAAGTGGGAAGGCACAGCTACAATTATGCAAAAATGTCTCATCAATTGGTAAGCAGACAGCTGCAGTGTCTCAATGGGTCTCAGTCGGTTTCTCAGCTTCAAGTCTACATATACAAAAAATGTAAGCTTTGAAGTCTTTGTAACGAAATGGTAAATTCAATCAAAGCAATTTTATGAGAATAGCCATACGAACAGAAAAGATTTTTTTTATTATTTAAGGTATTTCAATAACGACGGGTCGAGGTAAACGAGCGAGGGAGGTTTTAAAGAAATTCTTTTGTTTGAGAGGCACATGTATGCTATCATGTATGGAAAACAACATTTTTTAAATTTCCGCTGCGGCTTCTCACGGTGGCACGAATCCTCCGAGTGGTGAAAATCTTGAATTACTCTGCCGCATAGAACCGGCGGCACAATACCTTTTCCTGTATGCATTGCAACCTGGTAAACCTCGTTCGGGTTGGGTTGGTAATTTTGCTTGTTAACATAGTCATTCATCCAAAAATGCGCCACGCCTCTAAAGATTGTATTTCGGCCAAAATGTAGGTACAAAGTTTACAGTCCACTAACAAACTATAAACAGCATACCACTAAATTAAACATATTGAAAATAATATAATTGAAGGTGTGCACAAAACTAAATATCTCAGTATTATTGTAGGCAACGATCGAACTTTTGAACTCCAAATAAATAGATTATTTCTGTTGTAAGAAAGTCTTTTGAAAAGAACTAGAAAAAATATGAAGTTTCACCTTCACCGCATAGCTGACTGCATTTTTGAAAAAAATTCAATCTTACTATTTGAGGAAACTTCACTTTTCATTTGATTTAAATTTTAAAAAAAATGCCATTTCGAAATAATTCCGTAATCGGCACGACAAAAAACAACCCTTAGAAATGTTAATGTTATTGTTGAACCTTAATTCCGATAACTGTTCCGTCGATTTTATTTTATGCAATAAAAGTCGCATAGGCTCTAACTTTTGCAAACTATGAGAACTGTGAAATTTTTTTTTTAAATACAATGGATGGATAAAGTCAATTGTCAAACAAATAATTATAAATAAAGAATAAAATCTTACTAAAACTGAAAAAGGGGATATTTCGATAATTTTTAAAAAAAGGTGGGGGCCTTGAGGTCTTGAGGCTCAAAAAGGGGCCAAACGGCAACGCTGCCGCACAGAGATTTCTTCTCTGTCAAGAATATAAACTATTTAATCAGCTGACTTATTCTGCTAAGAATATAACCAATTTGAGAACTTTTACGAATTTTGCTATTTTAATCAATAACACTAATAATGAAAGGCAACTTAAAATAGCTTAAGAGTAGGTTAGTTAAATGAAAAACAAAATCTGTCTTCCTATAAATTGATAGGATGAGATCGGCTTTCAGTTCATGTTTAAAAACACAAGAAACGATACGAAACTATTTCGTTGAGAAGTTTAGCTGTCACAGGCAGCAGCAGGGTTGACAAATGTGTTACGATCGTAAGTTTTTAGTCACAATGGACTTTGAAAAAATTCAAAATACAATCGCCCCGAAAAAGTTACACTCAAAGAGTAGGTATTTTTTATTTTGAGTTTGAATTTATAGGACTCATTGGCCGTTAGCAATAAAACATTTTAGTTACGACTCTTGGAAAAAATCAACTCTAAATTATAAGAAATAAAGTATTCAATTTGACTTTAAGTTAGGAAGTAGTTAGCAATTTTCAAAAATCTCAACATTTTCGCAGATTTGAATGTTATGTAGGTACATGATTTATTTTAGCTTATAACAAAATCTGAAATTTCAGCTCAAAATATGATGTACCAAAAATCAAAATCAAAAGTGGCATCCGTCAAATCCAATTAGTTGAAATTCACACTGGGCGAGTTCCAAGTTCCAAATTAGTAAAGTAAATTAATATTTACTTTGGGAACTTAGGGCTTGCCAATATATATGCAATATGCATGCATATGAGTTTTTTCTGAATATCTAAAGTGTGTCGCGTTCATTATTATGGCAGTCGAATAGCGGTAGGGTTGTATGTATTATCAACTCGTTACACAAAGCACATGAGTTTTCACTTTTTCAAATTTCTGATTGCAATCTAAAACAATGTTGGTTCATATGGTTCACAACAGTTACAACTTGAAGGTTGAAGCTCGCCTCTGGGAGAACAACAAAATTTAGTCACAATAGCTAACAGAAGTTGGCTTGAATTGAATTGCATTAAGTTGAACCATATTCCCTTTAAACTACATTTTTGTCCACATATTGCATATATCGTTTTCGAGAAAAATCCAAATTTTGAAATCGCCGTGCAAAATAAAAAATGGTTAAGAAACTTAACCAGTTTGAAACAAATGCGCCTAGCTGTAGGCCTCAGAAGCTAACGGACGGAATTGCGTGATATTACATAAAATTAAGAAACATCTCGAAATCATTCGAAATTTTGTACGAAAACGATATGAGATAGGAAAACGATAGGAGAAAGCTCCTATTCCTATACGAAAATAAAAAATACAATTGAGCCCGAAAAAATACAATTGGAACTAAGATTTGCTTACAGTCCACACAATTCAGTTTTTATTACTGGGCAGCAGATGATAAATTTAGGGTTAATACCTCATACTCATACTCGAAGTTTTGAAAGACTTACACGCTGGAGTGAGAGGTTTTAAACGTCCCATTAGGATTTAATTTATTTTGTTATCATCTTAAAAGCAATAGTGCTAATTGAAAGTGAGAAGTTTCAAAAATGTTTTGACCAACTGTTTTAAACCTTCACTACCTTCGTTCTCGGACAAGATCAGCAAAATAGTTGCATTTAATTAATTTAATGCCACATTAGGGTAGCTGTATATAATATCTTGGAAATAAACTGGTTTGAGCCTTGAGATTGAGTTCTTCTGCATGTTTTACGGAACTTTTGCCTTGGCAATCTTTACGACAAAATATCACAAAATCATTTTTTTTTATATCATTTTAAGTTATTATTGAGTAGCCTTTCCACTCCCAAGCCGAATAACTTGTTTGATATTCATTTATCATCAAAGGCAAAAATTAGTCTCAACACCATAGAAACAAGCAACGGAAACAGGAAGGTTTCTAAAATGTTTAAAATATATGGCCCATTGGCAAGTCTTTGGTCATGTGATAAAAACGGGCAACTTAATCTTAGCTCACACATAAACTTTAAAATGTTAAAAGAATGACACCATAATACCTTCACGTACCCTATCCGTTCTCTCCACAGCGTTGAGTCTACAAATACGAGAAATTGCTTTAATTAGGTATAAGCCAACTCAGCAAAATAGGTCTGCCTAAGGAGCTTGCTGTCATCATACGCATTTGCGGTGATTCACCGATAATGTAAATAATCAATCAGTCTGTTTTGTAAGTACAAATTCGGTTTTCGTCATTACGTAATAAAACGTTTTCACTCTGACTACCAATCAATCATCCGCCGACATCCACCAGTCGGGTATGTTGAAATGAAAGAAATAATTTGACTAGAAATGCGTAAACCAGAGGTACACAGACACTTGACTAGAAATATTACAAAACTTACATCGTGACCTTTACATATCACTCTGCGCCGCCTCTACACGCAAACTCAATTCCGATTTACACATGCCGCACGTAGGGCATCATACGTCATACCCAACGTAGAAAAAAGGGCGAAACCAAATGACATCAGGTTAATTTTTAATTTATTACCGCAGAATTTGACGGCGGACGGACGACTAAAAATACCCCAGAGTATACAAAAATCAATAAATCAGTACAAAAAGGAAAAATTCCATTGTCCTTCAGGACGAATCATATAAAGTAACCGAACCGAACTGCTCATGCATAATTCAGAACGCACAGTGTGTTTGCACTTTCAGCAAGTTGGATAGAAAATTACACTTTGAAATCACTTACAGGTTGGAATTGGTTATCATCCAAATGGTATTATGTGGGCCAACCAAACCTTTTACACGACTCACTCGCACCATCCTGTTTGCGCTTCAATAAGCACACAATTCTCAGCAACTTGATAGCTTGCTAGATGACGGAAGAGTTTTTGAAATCGAAACCGGCACAGCCACAGCCACAGAGCGTTATCTGACTTTTATGTGCTCGTTATGGTTGTGTTCCAGGATACTGAATTCGAAAAATATGATGTGAATTGAGTTCTTGGAGTTGAACTTTAACTTTTTGATACAAAAAGCAGAAGCATTGGTCATGGTTAGGCGATACACGATGAGGAAATCAGCGCAAAGTGGCACTGACAGTGATTGGTTTTAGACGCCTGAGAGTGACAATCATGGCACTACAGCTGAACGTGGTACACGAATGATGTTTGGATTTATATTTAAGCAGGAAGAATATTTAATATACATGCTCGTGGTTACAGGCAGTTTATCCGTGCAGATGGTTAAATGGACGGCATTAATGTCGCAAAAATCAAACTCGATTAGGCAGGATAGCTCGCCTTTTGTTTTTAAAATTGCAGGTAACAATAGATACCACAGTGGGTATGATAATATCGGAGAATTGACTGGTGGAATGTTAAAATGAACGTTTTCCTGTTGCAGTCGGGCGATTTATTTTTATTATTTAAAACCAAAGTGTTTGTTTACAAAAAATAAATTAAATTCTGTTTTGCAAGGAACATTCTTATTTATCGCATTCCGCCATTGACATGAATGCTTTTTATTTGCCAACGTCTTCAATCTCTCGAACCTTTCCAGCTTAAGTCCCCACTTGGAATATGAAAGTCGGATCATACCCAATTATTGTGAAAATCTATTCTTTTTTATGGTTCACAACACAGTTTAAAAATATTTTGTGTCCAGTTGGGGTTGGAGGTATGTAACTGAATTCGAAAAGTGTCCTCTAACTCACCCGAAAACAGCAGAAGAAGCAGGGTATACCGATTCAATCGATATACAAAATACTGATGTACGTAAAATAATTTATTGTGAACAATCACGTCTGCCTACAACAAACCTTAGGCAAAGCAAATAAATTCGTACAATTAATGGCCGCCTCCCCAACAAGCCATAGGTTCTATAACGTGTGCCACAAATTTGTGCAGACAAGTGCTCTTCTTATGGAGACTGTTTTTATACCCTCCACAGGAAGGTATAGGTATTCACTTTGTCATTACATTTGTAACGTCAAGAAGGAGTCACCGGAGACCTCATAAAGTATATAAAGGGTTTTTCAATAAGAGCGCTACAAAAGCGCTTTTTTAAATAAAACAAAAACGGTTTTGGATATCAATGAAATTCTTTATTCCTGTGACAGTACGTTCGATGCCATTATGTATGGAACTCGATTTCTTTTGCATGGCCACTACGGGCACGCTTGCAGAAGTCCAGACGCTGAACCCAATTTTCGACGGTTTTCAAGCATAAATCGGCCGATACTGCTGCAATTTCACGTTCGATATTCGTACGAAGTTCATCAATCGTCGCTGGCTTGTTGGCATTGACCATAGACTTGACGTAGCCCCACAGGAAATAGTCTAACGGCGTCAAATCGCACGACCGAAGCGGCCAAGCGACTGGACCATTTCGTGAGATAACACGTTCTCCAAACTTGGTTTCCAATAAATTGACTGGGACATTCGCTGTGTGGCTTGTGGCGCTGTCCTGTTGGAACCACATGTCCTCCAAGTCCATATCATCCAATTGGGGCCAAAAATATTCGGTTATCATTGAACTGTAGCGATTCCCATTCACAGTAACGTGCCGGTCTTGATCATCACGGAAGAAGTACGGCCCAATGACACCGCCGGCCCATAAACCACACCAAACCGTAATTTTTTCGGGATGCAATGATGACTCATGGAGTACGTGTGGATTGCTGCCTGACCAATACCGCATATTTTGTTTATTGACGAAGCCATTCAGCCATAAATGAGCCTCATCGCTGAAGATGATTTTTCGATGAAAATCCGAATCATTTTCAAGTTGTTGCTCAGCCCAATTCACGAACATACGACGCTTCTGGTGGTCAAGCGGCTTCAGTTCTTGCGTCAATTTAATCTTGTAAGGATGTAGGCCAAGATCTTTTCGCAAAATTCGCCACAACGACGTCACAGAGATGCCCAACGCTTGAGAACGACGTGTGAGAGACACATATGGGCTTTCTTCAACTGAAGCCTCAGCGGCAGCAATATTCTCGACACTATGGGCACTTCTTTGTCTCACTGGCACGGGAACATTTTGTACTGTGCCTGTGGATTCAATTTTTTCCACTAGACGCTCAATTGTTGATCTGCTAGGACGATTATGACGACCATAAATTGGACGTAGCGCTCTTAACGTTGAGGCCACTGAATCCGAATTTCGGTAGTAAATTTTAATAATTTCGACTCGTTGTTGGCTCGTATATCTTTCCACCATGAAATTGCAAACCTTACTGAAGAGAAATGTCAAAAGAGCGGCAAGAAATTGGCGTCGTTTGCTGTCCCTGTCGCTCTACTTTTGTAGCGTCCCTGTTGAAAAACCCTTTATATTCTGAATCAGGATCACATTCTGAATCGATTTAGCCATGTCCGTCTGTCTGTCTGTCTGTTGAAAGCACGATAGCGCCCAAAGGAATTGCCATAGACGAATGAAATTTTGTGAGAGGACTTATTTTTATTGTTGTCAAGTTGGTATTAAAAATTGGCTATGTCAATAAATAAATAATACCTTGAACAGGTAGAATTGTAATTATATTGCCCAAAATATGCCGAACATTTTGCATGACTTGTATGCAGTGGAGGGTATGGCCGATTTGACACTTTATTTCTTATTTTTTCCTTGTGTTTTTTAAAAAAAAAAAATTCTGTGAAATGCGTTTCAAACCCAAACGCTCTTCTTATGGAGACTGTTTTTAGTTTTTCATTGTGTTTATAAAAAAAAGAATTCTGTGAAATGTGTTTCAAACCCAAGGAGAAACACTTTTCCACCTGAATATAGTTAAAAACTTTGAACGGTTAACCTTTGACAGTGTAAACGTACAACTTTTGCAATATCCTTGCAATAAATAAGGACATCAGCCAACAATTTGTTTATTCAATTACTCTTTCAGCTCGCAAAGTTGTGATGCTAGCCGTTCTACCACCCAACCCACTTTGGTCACGAATATCAATGGAGCACAATGCCAGCAGACACACTTCACTGTTGCAGTAGCTCCCAGCATACTTGTGTCGCAATTTGCAATCGAAAAGAACACGTAATGCCACTTTAGCTGTATTCCCATGCTATCGAGCTCCTTCGGTAAGTTAGATCGTGAATGTGCTATGAATTACGCGTTCCTTACAAAAAGGAAACAAAAGAGAGAACACCCTCCAGGGAGTAATGTCAATGACTTAATTGGGTTTATCCTTAAGGGGGGAAAATGTAAAGCTCAGGCAATTTGCCTCGCATTTTACAATTCATCTTAACGAGGAGGCAACGTAAATACCAAGAACGAGTCTATCGTTCGTCTAGCAGATTGTTCATTACTGAGAAATACACCTTTGTATTAAAAAGAGCAACACGTCCCTGGATGCAATTAAAAGTAAAGTGGATACAAGTTGAATTGAAGGCAAAAATACCCTTTTGATGCATTTAGTCTTTTCAAATTATAAGTTGGGGCCCCGAGAATCGATGAAGCAGCTTCGGGAGAAGCTGCACGTGATAACAAAAATGGTTAAATAAATGGTAATATTAATTTAGGTATGCAATTGTAATAAAAAATATGTCTGATTTCAATAGCCCACCCTTACATTTGTATCCATTAAATAATGGAAAGACATATTTTAGATTTAAGTCCATTTAAGCATTTTTAATTAAATAAATAAATATGACTTTTAAAAAAATGAATTGTTTTATTTTATTAAACAGGATTGTGACAGAGTTGACAATAAATTCGACAAATAAGACTGTGCAATCTTAAATTGGGATAGGTTTGACATTCTTGAAGCATACCGAAAAAATTTAATAGAAGGATAACTTGTTCTTATTTAAATGTTTGTTAGTTTATTTCAAGAGTTATTATTCTGGGTTTTAGGGAGCATTTTTCTTACTGCGCTTAATTTAAGCTTAAACGTTCTTTATACTGTTATAGGACAATCTCAAAATAAGAATAAAAGGTTAACCAAAAAGCAAGATTTTTGTAGTTGTATTAGGAATTTCCGAGCTTAACAGACTTTCGTCAACGGATAGGCTTAATCTGACACTGATTATCTCGAATTTATCTCGTTTTTTCCCTGAGTATACTCAGTCGAAGTCAGCCATGACTCTGAAAATCTTGTTTTTACGAAATAAAAATCTTTTTTTTTTCAAGATTTTGTTCAAAATATAAAAAAAGAGAAATGTGCTCATCTGCTCATAGTCGGGGGCAGTGATGCCAGACTACTAGATATATCTTTTTTTTTCAGGAGTTTTCAGCTCCAAAATATGTACAAGACTTTTTACCTCGAAATCATCAAATTTCAAAGTTTTTGATATCAAGAACTTTTTAAATCTAACAAATTAAAATAACCTTTTCTATTGAATAAAACCGTTTTCTATTAATTCCATTATAACGTATAATGTGAGTCGAAAAGAGCCCATGCACAATTTCTGTTTCACTAACGTTTCCATCAACTCTTAAGGAATCATGAATTTTAACGAATTTGGTAAAATTACTGATGTAACGTGTTTTTGGAAAAAATGTTTCAGGAGTAAAAACAGCGGATGGAAACTTCGAATATCCAGTCTTAAAAGATTTCATTTTCAATCTCTTTCACATTCATCTGCAAATGAAACAATATTTTCTGGTGTAAATTTAAATAAACAAAAATTCGTAATCGTTTGAGAAGGTACTGAAACAGTTGCTGAAATTTTAATGCTTACAAAGGTGTTGTTGCACTTTAATGAACCGAAATTCTATGGTCTTGATATAACCAATGAAATTCTAATTCCATTTATTTCAAATATGTTCCAAAATTTCAAAAAGCATCAACATTAATTTATGGCCAACGTTTTTTTTATAGATATTTAGGTGATTTATGTATTAGTAGTAAAGTACTTCAATATTTCGCTCTTTTTATATTTTGAACAAAATCTTGAAAAGAAAGTTTTTTATTTCATAAAAAACAAGATTTTCAGATTTTTTTTCTGGGAACACTGGTCGGCGGGTCTGTGGTTCGAACTCGAAGTTACCACGTCGGTTTGATGCGAGTGCTTTATTTACTCGCCCATTACGGCCCTTTACCGATCATGCCTCATTCCGTCCAAGTTGGTAACTCACTAAGCGTGTTGTCGATTTCCTGTCGCTTTTCCGTTTTATCGTAGCTTTATTCGTAGCTTATTTTCAAATCATCAGAAATTGATGAGCCGTGTCAGTTTAAAAAAGACGTGGTGCGCTTTAGCAATTCTCAGAGGCCTTGCAATGTCACATGTCAAAGGGGCACTTCTTGAAAACAAAATCATAACCAAAAAATCAACGGAAGCGACATCGATGGCAATATCTCTTTTATCTGGTGATAGATGATCAACTTCAAGCTGTCATTGTTATTTCTATTGCGCATTATGAATAACAACCCTGGACCTCTTTGAAACAGGGATACCTTTGTAGACCTCTGAAACTTACCGAGTGTATAAATTAACACCGGCAAACCACCTCCACGCGCAGCGGAAATAATGATCAAGCGTCTAGGGCAGCGAAACGAATTTCCATGGAAATTCAATCGAAAAATCGAAAACTGCAAGCTATGGGATTGTTATTGCGAGCTTTGGTTATTAAGTATAAATTGTAATAAGTTAGTCGTAATCGGTTTGTTGAAGAATAAAGGTCAGAGCAATCTGCTCTGAATATTTTTTTATAATAATTCGTGCGTAGATCTTATTAACTTATATAGATCAGAGATACTGCGATCTTTACGAACTTGGAACTACGGATCTCCACTTATCGACCCTTACTAACGCAAACTGGGCATCTTTGAACGAGGTAGATTCTTGGGTTGTATTTTAAACAGAAAGACCCATAAAAGTTGAAAAAGCCGTTTTCGACTTTTCTTTTCAAAAAAAACAAACTGTTGGGATCAAATGAGGCCTGGAATTGGAATCCCGAGTGCACTAGCTCAATGTTTGTGGACTTCCACTGAGATAAAACTCGAGAGCGTCTGACAAACATTCAAGATTGTACTCGTAACTCTACTTAGAAAGCTTCTTTAGTTAGATGGTCCATTCCGTTCGCCCGTAACTTAAATAAACGAATAGTTATGGGAAGCCGACCTGGGGTCGTATATGGCCTGTTACGATAACTATTTATTTAAAATTCGGTCAAAGAAGAGTTTCATCTATCCAAACAGAATACAAACCTTTTTCAAAATTCAAGTGGTACCACATTGCACTCAAGTCAATCGGCGCCTGCTAGAAGCCACTTCAACCTAACCTATAACTGCACCTTATCTAATCTTACCTAATTAAAGTGGGGCCTACCAATAGAGCAATAAGGCTGGCAAAAAGAACACAATTTGAAGTTATTCCTGTTTGTTTCCCATTTGAAATATTTTCCGTTATCAAAACAAAAGAGTCCTCCATCGAAATTGTCCCATCACCGTAAACATTACGGGCTATTGTGCAGTTTTTCATTAAAATTTTAATTTGAGCACAACGCCCAAATAACACGCTATTCACATAAATAGCAACGCCCTTCCAAAGAGCAGTTCATAAGCTTCTTCTTCCAAGCCATCTGCAAAACATTTTAATCTCACGTAAACGCTCAGCAAGCAAATTAAGTTCAAAATACTGTCTCGCAGATTGAGTTCCCACCAAATTCTCGAAGGCAACTTCGTATAGTAAACAAAAACCAAATATCTGACTTAACAGCGTCTTAAAGAAAGACGAGCCAGACAGAGCGTTCTCAGTACGATTGTCGTCATCAATAAAGGAAAATGTTTTCCTATTTTGCATATCTAAATATGCGAACGGTGCGGGAGCAATGTAATTTCTCTCAGTATAAGCACTCAGAATCATGCCATGCAAAGAAGGATAACAGCTAATTTCCATCCATACACAAATAGAGATAGCACGGGGAGAAATTGAATTGAAACTGAAAGCGAAATTGATTTTTGATAGCATCGCAGACAAAAAAGAAAAAAGAAATGTTCATCTAAGGCTTTGGCACAGTGCACACAGAAAATCTTTCCACCGTTCGCATATTACATTTCCACTGAATAAGGATATTTCCTGCAAATAAATCATGAACACACGTGGGGGACTTCAATGGCTGCGCGCACTTTTATTCGGCGAGTTAAATATTTTATAGTTTACAGAGCTTAGTGAGACGTTCTTTAGATCTGGCTGTCTTTGATCTGACGCCAGTGGGCCTATAACCGAAGGTGCGGGACTTATAATTCTATGCGAATAGTACTCTTCCTTGTTTAGCTGCGGTAATTCCTTGGATCAATCAGTAGGTATTGGTGAACGCACATAAACCGTGGTCGTACCTAAAAGCTTTGCATCTTCATTTAAATGTCAGAATATTTAGGGGTAGCGCTTCGTAAAAGGTGTGGCGCTATGATGAATATTTTATGTTTTATTAAGAAATAAGTTTTCACCAAAACTGTTATTTCTTCAATGCGTGTTTCGACTTATTTTTTTAAAGCATATTTTAAAGGTCTTTCGACTTCCTTTAGAATTTATTTCTGAACGTTTTCAACCCGCTTTTTAAAGCGTTTTTCAACGCACATTCCAAGCTTTTTATAAGCCTTTCGGATATGTTTTTGGAAGTCTTTTTATACGCTTTCCAACTTGTTTTTCGACGCCTAATTCGATGCGTTTTTTGACAAGTTTTCAACTGTTTTTGGTCGCATTTTTTGGGACATTTTTCGACACGTTTTCCACACTTTTTTAGTGAGACTTTTAAAGCATCTTGGACTGTTGATTAAGCGTTTGTGGCTCGTTTTCGACACTTTTTGTAATCCATATTCTATCCTTTTCTGACGCAGTTTTTCAAACTTTTTTTGACACGTTTTTCGACAATTTTTAAGACATTTTTCAACCGGGTTCTTATCACGTTTTAAAACACTATTTTGACGGCTTTTCGAAGTATGTTTCTAAACTGATTTCGAAGCGCTTTTCTATGCGTATATGAAGAATTTTTTTATTTGTTTTTGACGGTTAAACTATTTTCGACGCATTTTTCTGTTTATTTTTGAGTAATTTTTCCACGAGTATTTAAACGCCTTTTTCAAACCCTTTTCCGAAGCTTTTTTTAACGTTTTTAATGCCTTTTTGACAGGTTATTTTGGTAGAGAATAAAATATAATAACTTATTTTTTGGCACATTATTCGAAAGTTTCTAAAACAGTTCGACACGTTTCCCAACTTTTTTCGACGGATATTCAAAGCGTTCTTCAATCTTTTGATGCACTTTTTGATGGGTTTCTTGAAGCGATTTTTAAAAGCGTTTTTCAACGCATTTGTTGTCAGGTATTTTGACGCCTCTTTAATTGCTTTTTGTAAGCCTTTTATTTGCTACATTCTACGCTTTAATCCCGTAGCTCCCACTTTAAAGCCATCCACACGTACCTTGAACATAACAATATGTATTATCCGCATTCTATTTATTGACTCCACGTTCATTTCGAAAGATCTTGTTTACATCTTCTCTCTCCTTAAGACAACACTCCAAACCGATTTTAATGCTGTTCACTTTTTACTGCCGAAATCTTAACGATTTCTCATATCTTCAAAATATTACCCTCAAAGTAAAATAATGTCGTGCAACATTCTTCATATACAAATACATCCTTTCTCAAGGGAATAACCATAAAACTTAAGGTAATTTCCTTTGCCTTCTTCTTCACCTGTGCGCCATTGTATTTTAAGGCCTATAAATTAACAGGGTCACGTTGGTTAAAGCCCTTCCATCCATTCGAATAACAAGCTTTTCTAATTTTATCCCTAAATTGTCGATTCATCATTTCAGGGTGGCGCATAATGAATCGTTGTTTCATAAATACCAATTCATCTTCGGTTCCCCTACTCCCTAACGAGATGCAATTAACTGAAGAATGCCCAATGTATATGTCTACGTATCCTGATTTGCGCAAATCGTTCAGGTGGTCCAGCTTATTTATTGTCACCCTTCAATCAGTCGGTTTGGAATAAAAACAAACGGGGGGACAATTTGAAGGAGTCCCAGCAGTTCAAGTATATAAGTGGCCGCAAGTTAATCACTTTACTGGAAGTAGACCTCAAGGAAATATTAAGTAAGAAATACTCGTCTGAGCTGATTCTCTTTGAGTTTATATTTGTCCAGGCTTACGCTTTACTTTATGTCTCCCACTTCCAACTGGAGCGTGAAAATATAATTGAAAACCGAAGGAAAGTACATAAAAGAAAATAATTGATTTTAATTCGATTTTTGCTGCGAATCGTTGCCTGGGGAAAACGAAAACAGTCTGAATATCGTAAATGTTTTGTGAAACCCATTTAATCCGGTTTTCGTGTACGTCTACGTTGAAAGCAAAAGTGGAACTGTTACACATCAAAGGATTTGCTCTGAAAAAGGTACGCATTCAAATAATTTTTCATTTCATTCAGTGTTTCCCCATTCAAAATATTTTATGCGACCCTGCTTGCTCGTTATAATGATTTTTTGAGGTTTTTCATAAATCATTTAGGAATATCTGGGACTTAAAAATATTTCAGTCGTTTGGAAGTCACACGATTGGCTGATAGAACAATTGGTGCGTCGCACCTGAAGAAAAATTATGTCTCTGAATAGCAACTTGTGAAAATACAAATTTTGAAATAGAACTAAGAAATTTTCTTTATAAAACGAATAAAACGAGAACGAAATCCTTAAGGGTTTGCAACTGGTATTTTCAATTAACCCACATCTCATAAACGTCTTACAAAATCTGTAGCTAGGTCGGCAACAATTTCAGTTGCACGCTATAGGTTTTATGTATTTCAGTTCACTTAATTGAAATCATTTAAATTTGAACCAGTTTAATAATTTAATTTGTAGGCGCAGTGGCCCAGTGGTCGGTGTGTTCGACTACTAAGCGAGGGGTCCCAGGTTCGAATACCACAACAAAAAAAATTCCAACTTAAGGTTTTATCCACTGCGCCACCTCTCGCCTGACAAACATCCGAGAGTATAACTGTCATGAAAGAGCTCCTCAATTAGCCGTTTGGACTCAACATAAAATTGTGGATCATTTCCATTCGTGTCAGAACTGAAAAACTTACACAAAACGAATGGTTGTGGGAAGCTAGGCCTAGGGTTCCTATGGACCTGTTGCACCAACTAATTATTTATTTATTTTAGTTGAATAATATTTGGAGAATAGTGTTCATAATATATATATCTGCTAGTAAGTATACGTCTTTTTGCTTACTTGGCGCATAAACAACGATTAGGACAATTTAATAGTGTCCCTGTTTTATTTTTTGCTCTCCATAATTACTTTCATCATACCCAAAAAAAAATATAGAATCGACGACCATCCATAGAAACCCGAACAAAATGTTTCTACATCTGAACACACAATTATGACCATCCCCTATTGCAAAAGGACATCCCGTTAGATACCCATTATGATAGTTTACGATATAAACTAACGTCTATAATAAAATTTGCTATGACAAGACCGCTGTTAGTCGTTAAACAACAAACATGGTCTCAAAATTACTTATTTTATGTTCATAAAGCTCTTGATACGAATATGAAAACAGTTGCTTAGACGTATATCCGGATATGTTTTTTGACTTCATATCTATTTTCGTAGCGGACAAGGTCCCTGATCGCCAATAAGAAATATTGCGTATGATGTTTACGTTTCGAAAGCCATATTCAAGAGTAGCTACTAGAGATTATGAACTTTCAACCATTAACTGGGCAACAGGCGTACTTGCTACACGTTTTCATAATTATTTGTATGAACGTCTTATTGAATGAGTTCGTTATAAGCATTATATTGATAGTGAAAACTAAGGATTGCAACAAAATTTGAACATATTTAAGAAAAAAATTGCTTTCTCTTCAAACGGGTGTTTTTAGGTTAAGCCTATTGCTATTATATGAAAAACATTTCTGGCAAATAGGAGCATTACATTTTTTGTATACAACAAAAACAGATAGGACCCTTTGACTCAGATTTTAAAAGTAAAAGTTACACAGAAGAACAAACATAGAAAGTACGAGTAGTAAATATATAGCAATGTAAGTTCCAACCAGTTCTCCAAACCTTGCATGACACTTTTAAGCCCACTCTTCCAAAATGTAAAGAAACGAAGCAATAATCACGATCGCGATGATAATATCCACTGCGAACGTCATTCCTGTTATACTGTCAAGTCATTTTCTCTCATGGGCGAGACATGACAGTGACCTTAGCTTCTTTTTACCCGACTGGACACAGGGAGGGTTATGTGTTTCGCGCGTATCCTATGTACGTTCCTACGGGACGCCCTGTAGCCTAAACGGCTTGACCGATTTTGAAGAGTGAGGTATCATAATATTCGTATTCTTCCGCGGAGTGTCATAGGCTAGAAAGATTAAAATGAAAAGTAGTTAATTTAAGAAACCAAAAAACCCGACTGAATGTAAAAACAAAGAATTAACAATAGAACAAGACGCATTTAAGTACCTATAACTAGGTACCTATTTGGCAGTCGGAGGGTACTCAGTACCCATACATATATTTGTTAGACTGTGTAGGTATATAGGCTCCGATTGTCAATTGGTTAGGTATAGGTACTTAAATGCGTCTTGTTCTATTTTTAATTCTTTGTTTTTACAGTCAGTCGGGTTTTTTGGTTTTTTAAACTAACTACTTTATTTTTGTGAGTTTTGTTGGGTCTGATCTCTGAAGTTTTGCCAGCACTTTGCTTGTTGGACCAAACAAAAGGTACATAGTTTATATTCAAAGTGGTTCAGGTTCGATTCCTAAAAAACACAGATCAACAGATTTTTATTTAAACTGCTCCATCTCTTGCAAACGTCTGACCAACATCCAAAAGTATAACTGTAATGAAAGAGCCCTCAATTAGCCGTTTGAACTCGGTATAAAATTGCAGGTCGTTACCATTCGTTCTAAAAATATAAAAGCTAGGCTTGGGGTTTAGTGAAACGTAGTTTTCAGAACAATAACGAACAAATAACGGTATCGTTTATCGGGACAAAGTTTGGTGTTTTTTTCTAGAATACAAATTGTAACATAATTTCCAACAATTTTCTTTATATATTTTATTAAAAAGGGTATACCTACTGCTTGAGCCCAACCCAAAGCACGGATTATTACAATTCAGCGCTTTTAACTAATAGGACAAAATTCTAAAATGAAGAAAACTTACAGGTTTACATTAACCTGACGAAACAATTTGTTTCGCACTCTCAATCAATGTGTGCAATTTTCAATATGCATTGAACCCGTCACATGTCCAGGTGTCTTATTCCTCATTTGCAGATTGCACATCCCCCCAGAAAAACACTATCACTATTAGTTTCACTCTCATGCTCATTGCATACTCTATATCGTTCAACAGGGAAAATGAAAGACAGTGACCACCACATACAAGACCAATCGTTACTAATTAATTTTTTCGATTTAAAGAGACATACTCGTTTTTAATTTGATCACTTTACAGATTTTGGTCTGTAGCTCAGCTAAAGGATGAAGCAGAAATCTGATTCATTGATTGTTTGAAATTTGATTCAATATTGAGAATATTGAGGAGGGTAATGTTTTTCGCGCACATGTATGTATGTCCTCGAATGTTTCTTGTTTACATCTTTTTTACAGTCAGTGGGGTTTTCTTTTTGTTTTTTAATAATTGACTTTCTTTAATCTGTTGGTACTGGTTAAGAACTATTTGAGTAAAATCTTGCTCAAAAGCGTCCCAAAATATAGGCGTGGTAATAAACGACCTAGCTTAAAGAGTTCTCAAAGTCGGAAGGAACATTTATAAACATGTTTCATCGAAATCTTTATTAGACATATTCTTGAATTCAAAGTCTTAGCACTGCCGAAAGTACTAAATACAATAGGAGTATTGTACTCCTATTCCATCTGACGTACTCCGGACAAATCGTACTCTTTTTATTTTCGGATTTAATTATTTTCACTTGCCTTGGCATTTCTCTACGTAGTAAATTGCAAACAAATTTTATTTCATGGATGTTCCATTAAGATTGTTGTGAATTCGATTTTGTTACATATCTTGCGGATCCTTGAAATTCGATGTCTTCTGCCACTATTTAAAGTTTTTTTTTTTTTGAATAAAGGCGGCCGATGTTGATATGGAATAAAACAGGCTGTGTATGAGGTATTGACGAAATACTTTCTTTATTTGAAGGGGCCATGATTGCCATTATGTATGGAAAATATCTACGAACACGGGTCACGTGACACGGGTCTGGTAGTCCAATTATTGGCTGGTTGTTTACAGACCCGGTTGTCTGGAGACAAACCTCAGAGAATCGACTTTGAAGGGCCCACGCATCAGCCATTAAATGGGCGTAACACGCGCAATATTTGGTGATTGTTTACAAACACTCATTTTGATAAAAAAGTTTTATCATTTGGAAGTGCTCCTCAATCGTGTAACTCTTCGATTTGGCATCAGTGACTGAATAATAAACACCAGATAGACAGACGCAATCAAAACAACATGGACCCATCCCAATTGAAAGCCCCTTAGCTAAAAACAAGTTTGTATTCTGTATTCCCCGGTACACCCAAACAAAAGTCATTAATTGGGAAGCTATTATGCTCCCCAACGGAATTATGAAACGGCAGCTCTGTGCCAGAGTGTCATGTGTCGTATTACATTACTAAAAAAGAAGTTGATTTTACCGACTCGGAGAGATATTTATAGAAGTCGCCGATACGATCTACCTGTATAAACAGACGATCGGTAAAATAAGTCGGCTGGTACCCGACGATCCCAAGACGAGAATCTCTTGGGAATTGTTACTTTCAAAGTCCACCCTTCTTTCTCTGTAGGGGTATCCTTAATCCTTTATGCAGGCATATATAAAAAGCATATACGCAACTAGTCGTCCTACATTTTCCTGTACTCAGGATTTTCAGTCGTAAAAATATTCTTGTTAGCAGCTTTAACCTAATTTATCTGTCAACTATTAGCTGTTTTTTTATTATCAGCTATCATTATCAACCAATTTTGGCATCAGTTGCTTTCAAAAACAAAACCAATAATACAGGGTATTTCAAACTTCACATTGCCACCAGCCATATTGCAAATATTTTGCACAACGTGACGTCACAAAAGGCAGATGTCATTTCACTTGAAATGTCGGGGGTGTTACCATATTTGAATCAAATTTGCATAATTTTTCTTTTCAAAAATATTTTCGTGAAACAAATTTTATGTTCAAATATGCAACACATGAACAATATTTTGCTGCTAGCACTTGAGTCTATCTTGGTGTGTCCAGACCAGCGAAAAATTTCAGAAATGTTTATCAAATGTTTCTGAACCAAATCGGACACATTTCATAAACACCTATAAAAGATTTCTGAAATTTACTTATTAAATGCTTATGAAATGTTTCAATTTTATCCTTTTTTTGGACTAGAAGAAAATAATGTGGTAGAATTATTAGCAGCGAGTAAAGGTTTTATTTTTGTAATTTTGGTCTCGGGAATCACGCGACACGCGATTTAATTAAAATAATCGTATTAAATGAATCACTTTCTCATTAGGTATTTCAAGCTTTTCTGGACATTTTTATTTTATTTGAAAAATAATAATAATAAAAAATAATAAATACAGGGAGTTCGTTCGATTACGAAAAATCAATGGATTTTTTGTGTTCCATTTTTTAGTCTGGCAACGTGATTGTGTGGTTACCGTTTGCAGGCACACCAACATTTAAAAATAAAACAAGCCACCTAGTGGGAAATAGTAGCAATAATCTTCAGATAATGATTCGTGATCTCGATGAGAAGCAGGATCATGTGCTGTTGCTGTAAGTGAATGTAAATCAATGGTCTATATGGATCATAGCTGATAATAAAAAACAGCTATTATCAGAAACTTCTAACCTACAGCAGAACTAGGCAGTAGTAGAACTACAGAATATAGTCTGATATAAGTACTAGTAATCATTTTTATTGTCCAGTCTAAGTTTTTCGAGTTCACTCCATACAAAATTGCATATTGTGACCTACAAAATATAAAAACTGAAGGTGAAAATGATTATAGTGTCATTCCTCTCCCTGCCAATTCATAGCTCATCCGAAAAACATTCACCTACATTCCTATATACCCGCAAAACAAAGCTGCATAATTATATAATATGCAGGTAAAATTAATAAATAAATTCTTACAAAGCAAATTAAAATCGAAAGATCGAACCCACTCTCCCCATACCTTGAGGAGCGAATGCAAATTGCTTACTTAACAAGTCAATCTCATAAGTAAGGTAAATATTTACCTACGCAAATAACCGACAGACACACAACAAAATTGCTTAAATCAAAATCGAGGCTTCATCTTGGGATCGAAAGAACCAAAATTAAGTGTGTCGCAGGTGCAGGAACAAGACATCAGCGCACAGATACGCTTATCGGTTGGCTTCATTTTTATATGTTTTTTTGTACGAATCCTTTGTATGGCGGCGGTAGGATATCCTCTGATCCCATCTCTCTACAGACCTCATTCTTCCTCTTTTATAAAATAAATAAAAAAGAGAAAAATCTGTTTCATTCCGTAGGCGTTCATTTTATGTTGTCGATTCTTGGGGCTTCCCCCTAAACGCGTATGTGTGGGAACATATTCTTCTGGGAGCAGCGCCACAGCTTACAGTGTGCCCCGGAGTATATCTAAGAACTCATGTAAATATCAGAAATTAATGTAATTTGATGCCGAAACCTAGCACTTTCCATTTGGTTTGGGATTTTCATCTCTCGTCGCATAGTACCCATTGCGTTGCAGACAGAGCGGTTTTGTTGAGGACACATTCAAATCGGTTAGTCTTTAGAGGCGACAGAGACATCTGTCTGGGGAACATTGTGCTATTCATTCGAGATTAATATTAATAATTTACTAACAGAATGAGTTGGATGGAAAGCTTTTCAGTAGAGTCTGAGCACAAAAGGTCAGTGGCAGCGTGACGCAGAAATGAGCACACGACTAAAGTTCGTGCTCCGCTGGGAAATTCATTTTCTAATTAATGAGGAGGCAGTCGCTTCCGTGGAGTTCCATATAATCACGTGCGGTTGCTATATCAACTGAAATGATAAATTACGCGATCCGTTGGAGGGGGATATACGAGACAATTTTGAGACTGAATGTAGCTCGGGGGTTAGGAATTCGTATTTCCCAAAGTGAATACCTGTTGCTTGTCATTATTGCTCTGCATGGGGTTGTAATTGCACTGGAAATTTAATCGAAATGTGGGTACTTTTGCTTTTTGGGCGGTTGCTTATTACTGTAGTCATAGGTACAAGCCTAAGCAGACAGATGCTAGCTCAGTATGAATTTAAAAGGCTTAGATTTCACTTCGGAACATGGGCCCATATTTTTGGGTCGATACTTATCGGTGTTCAACAAAAACGACCGGAAAAAAGCAGCAGCCCGTCAGTTCAATATATAAAGGGTTTTCCAATGAGAGGTGTCATTGTGAATGACCCGATATTTCGGTAGCTGTCACTTTTGAAGCTTTTATTTTTTGACATTTGACAACTAGAAACTACGCCATTACTAAAAATGGAACGATACACGCTTCAATAACGCATTGGAATTATTAAAATTCACTACAAAAATGGTGAAAATCTTGCAGTCACAGTTCGCAAAACTAAAGCATTTTTTGGTCGTCGATGATTAATGATTTTTTATGGTCGGAGTTGGATGGTATTGATCTGGACAACTTTTACTTTCAACAAGACGGCGCTACGTGCCACACAAGCAACGAAACCATTGATCTTTTACGGGAAAAGTTTCCGGATTTTTTTATCTCTCGAAGAGGTGATCACAATTGGCCACCGAGATCTTGTGATTTAACACCTTGCGACTTCTTCCTTTGGGGCCATGTGAAAGATAAGGTCTACGCCAACAGCCAAGCGTCGATTCAAGACCTCAAAGATAAAATTCGTGAGGCTATCGAGGACATAGGGCAGCCACTTTGCGATTTGGTTATGGAAAATTTTATGAAAAGGATATGGTGCCCATTTGGCTGATGTTGTTTTTTATTATTAACGGCATACCTTCCTCTTTATTATAAAATAAACATCCGATCATTTATATCAAAAAATGACATTTTTCTTTGAATACCAAAATAACACCTCTTATTGGAAAACCCTTTATTTATCAAAGATACCCGACGACCTTGTTGATCTGACGAAGGAACGCCTCTTAATGGAGGATACTTTCTGAGTTTCTTTAAAGTTCCTCGCATACTTCATATACCATTTGCATAAGAGTTGTCTGGGTCATTCTCTGGCAATCTTATCCTGGCAAGTACTGGTCATTGGCATAATTCCAGTCGTCCCCACCACTTCAAGGAGCAGTCTGCAGGTGGGATAACCTCCACTCCGTGGACGCAGCCTAAGAGTGAGGACCATTAGCGGTCAAAACTAATTCATGCAGCACCCCCTGGGTGTTTTCGGCATAAACAAACAAAATTAGCCAGCGTCTCTAGCTGAACAAAACTCAACCATACACTAACCTCCAGTCATCTTCGTCATCATCACCGTCGATTTTTTAAGTTTTCCATTTACGTAATTTGAATTGCAAATGCATATCGATTTTCCGCCGTCATTAGACTCACAAAATACGAGCGTCTTCCCACAATAAATATTTGACTGGAGCTAATGCCATGATACTCATTTCATCTGCAAGTATTACAATCTGGCTAATTAGCTAATGGCGATAGTCCACTGCACTTGTGAGATACGTAGTAAAAAAAACCGTCTGCAAATTAAGGGAAGATTTTTTGATCGTCTGAATGGTAGTGAAATCGAATTGAAGACAAATGTCTTTCATTTCAATTTAAGTCATGGTTTATGATGGGGTACCCTTTTAGAGGGATACTTGGGTTGACCCTTCTTTGTGATGTTGAATGTCATCTGTGGGTGCGTATGAAAATTGTTTCGCTAAATATCTTTGTATCCTTTTTGTTTCCAGTTTGTGGAAACCTTTTTGCTACAAGCTTTTATAAGCGATTATGCGCTCGGGTAGTCGTCGTTTTCTTTTATTGGGAAAAGACTCCTCTTCCTCCGGCATGAACATGTATTTACTTTCACTGTCTAAGGCAACAATAAAAGTACTGCTATTCCCTGAGGCACTGAGAACGTCTCTATGTGTCTCGTTGAAGATTGCAATTGGCTGTTGATGAATGCTCTCTCTCAAGTTCCATAAGGTCTTATAACTTTACATTTAAGTGGCCCATTGTTGTTCGGGATTGTTTTAAGTAAATTGCATCAGCATAACTTTGTAATAAGAACCGGAAAAACCAGGGCACTCATTCCGTAATTTTTCTGACGATTATCGTCGAAACGATAGACCTCCAAGAGTAGCAACTAAGTGCCAAAATAATGAGTTTGAGTTAATCCAGTTAATTTTCCACAAATGTAATGAAAGCTGACGAAAGTGAAACAAATTCGGGCAGAATATAACTTCTTATGGTCATCAAAGTTTCAAAAACGATATCGCCCCGACGATTATTGTTATACGGAATCCACCCATGAACATCCTTAAAAACAAACAAACAAACTCCATTGTTATAAGTGTGTGCTTAAAAATGTATGCAAAGACCGTCATTAGCGTGTGTGGAAATGATTTGTTTATTAAAAATGTATCCAAAATAAGCAGTTCACCAAATTAAACGAGAAGTGTGTGGAACATTTTCAGTGGCGTATGAGAAGCTTTTGTCGTTATGTTGGGATTTCAATTATTCAAGGATAATAGCACTACACAGAATTCCAAATGAAAAATCTGGAAATGTGCGTTGCGAGATGAGGGTCACCTTTGGTTTTCTGGTAAAGGGTGTTTTTTTCAGAGGTATAGAACTTGGAAATGGAATAAAACAAAAAACAAAATTAATTAAAAAAAACAAAAAACCCGACTGACTGTAAAAAAAAAAGAATAAAAAAGATGTGAACAAGACGCATTTAAGTACCTGTACCTAACTAATTGACAATCGGAGACTATATATCTAGTCTACAGTCTACAGTCTAACAAATATAAGTATGGGTACTGAGTAGGGTAGGGCGGGGCTAGTTGGGCCACTCAAATAACTCAGAAACTAAAAGTCCCTCATGACCACGATGATACACAACCGAAGCGTGCTGACTAACTGCCACGTGCCAAAACAGTTACAGTTGCATTTTTACCTTCAAAGAAGCACGCCGTCATATTTGTATTTTTAAGGGTGAAGTAAAGTAAAAAAAAAATGTACTCGTTTTCTATTTTTTTTTTTTGTGAAACGGTGCGAATATCAGAATAAGGTAAACATTTTTCATGTATGCCGTTATTTATTTTTATTTGTTCGAGGGTAAAATTGAAGTGTTTTCTGTAGTTGTTTCTTAATGACACAAAATGTTTAACAAAGTCAGTGTGGGGTAAGTTGGACCGCCAGTGTCAAACTTACCACAAATTGAGTGAGGTCATGGATCGATACAAGTTTAACGCTTCCAACATTTAGAATATAGATGAAACGGGCGTAAATACTGTTTGCAAGCCCGGAAAAACTGTTGCGGCTAGGGGAAGAAAGAATATGGGATCAGTGACTTCAGCGGTGAGCGTGGCACCAAGTTAACATTAACCGTTGCTGTATCAGCGTCTGGCAGAGCAATACCAGCCATGTTTTTTGAAGCTTATGCTGTTTTTTTTTATTAAGTTTATATTTTGAATAAATTTTAGAAAGAAATTAAGTCATTTGTGTATTTTGTGTATTCTGTCCAACTAACCCCACTCACTGGTCCAACTTGCCCCGCTGGTGGGGTAAGTTAGACCAATTGGACTTGGTGTATTTGAGACAAAATAATTATTTGACTACTAGATAAATAGTTTTTTTTTAAATACCATTAAAAAGTCGAAGTTTCAATATTTCTACTGACTTTAGTTTCATAGCTTAATTATGAACAGGTTGGAAGTTATGAAGCGTAAAAAAAAAAGTGGTCCAACTAGCCCCGACCTACCCTACCCTATGACTGCCAAATAGTTGGTTATAGGTACTTAAATGCGTCTTGTTCACATCTTTTTTATTCTTTTTTTTTACAGTCAGTCGGGTTTTTTGGTTTTTTTAATTAATTTTTTTTATTTTTAAATTTTTTAGCCTATGACACTCCGGGGAAGAATACGAATATTATTACACCTCACTCTTCAAAATCGGTCAAGCCGTTTAGGCTACAGGGAGTCCCGTAGGAACGTACATAGGATACGCGCGAAACACATAACCCTCCCTCTGTCCAGTCGGGTAAAAAAGTTTTTTTTTTAAATTGACATGAAATTTACTTTATTCGATAGATAATCTTCTGTCATTATACTTTAAATATGATTTCTGACATATGACCGCCACGGCTGGCTCGGACGTATTCTAATCTGGAGGTCCAATTTTCGATGACTTTTTCCAACATTCGTGGCCGCTGCGATTGTTGTCCTCCAAGTGGGCAATCGTTTTGGCTTCAATATATATACTGCACAACGATGAATCAAATTCATCCCTACAGCGAGAATTATGTATGATGAACAGCAAACTCGATTAAAACATAAATTCTATAATTTATTGTTCTTACAGGCGAGTGATGTTTCCATTGTGGCGGTCCGAACAAGAAGAAAGAAATTTTACATATTATGCAATTGATGAACAAAGTAGCGGAATAGACAAATTACATTTAAGATCTAGAGAGTAACAATTTTTGAGTATTTAAACGTCAACAACAAAATTTAGGGTAAATTGTTTATGTTCGACAAAGTGTGGAACGTAAATTAAATTAATCAAGAAATACCTTTTAAATGCAAAATAAAAACATCAATGAATATAAATACTAAACAAGCGACTTCACATATCCCCACAGAGATTAGTCAAGCGGCGTTAAATCGCATAATCTTGGAGGCCAATTCACGGGTCCGCAACGTGAAACTATGCGGTTACCAAACGTTTCCTTCAATAAATCAATTGTGGCACGAGCTGTGTGACATGTTGCGCCGTCTTGTTGAAACCAATCACGTTTGTTCACATGAACGAAAAAGTCAGTAATCATGGCTCTATAGCGGTCACCATTGACTGTAACGTTCTGGCCAGCATCGTTTTTAAAGAAGTACAGACCAATTATTCCACCAACCCATAAAGCACACCAAACAAACGGAGTCTCAACATACCTACACTTGAGGATTATCTTCACTCCAAATACGGCAGTTTTGTTTATTGACGTATCCATTCAACCAAAGGTGAGCTTCATTATGTTGACCGTAAAATGGACGTAGTGCGCGAATACGTATTTCAAACAGAACCATGATTTTCAAAATAAATTTGCACAGTTTGGAGGCGTTGCTCAGGCGTCAGTCTATTCATGTTGAAATGCCAGACCAAACTAAAAATAAATCACTTGACAGCTGACAAAATGGCCGCCAGTTAAAATAGTGTTGCCAACTCAAAGTTATATACCTCTAAAAAGAAAAACCCTTTAGATGTTGGCCTCCCATTTCGCTGGTTTTGAAACGGAAGTTTGGTCATTATTGTCGTGTTGAAACTAGGGACTTGAATTTAAGATTCACCAAAGTAGTCGGCGTCTTTTGGATGTCATTCACATATTGGTGCAGCTCTACAGTCTCCAGTTGAGGCTTCATTTACCCAAAGTCTATCAAAGGGTTTTGGCTTTCCATCTAGGCATCTGGCATAAACAGAATTGTCAGCTAGGTCCCTGTCGCTACTGTATAGAGCTTTCATTCCGGTCCTAGATCTGACCGTTGTTATGAATCTCATACCTATTCGTGCCGGAAGTCTGCGCAACCTTTGTTTTTCTACGCTAAGTGTTCTTATCCTCTCTTTTGTATGAAGAAACGCTCCTGCCTCCTGCTGTCTTGTTTCACGTTATGACTGAACATGTGCAACTTCTGTCTTCTTTTTTTTGTCAAACACTTAATATGATATGACTGACCCTTTCTCTGAAGTGGCAGATAGGCTACGGTTCTTACCGCTACCTCTTGATGATTTTACGGTACTGGAACAAGTCGTTAGTTTTTTTGAGGCGTGCTTAAGAAACCGAAACAATATGTCCGATAGGCAGATTCAAACCAATTGAAAAGTCAATCCAAACCCGTTGAGTGTCATGTCTCATCAGTCGCTCAGTTGAGCGCATATTTCGCATAATTCGCCCCAAGTGAACACCATCCTCATCTCCTTCAACTCAATTAAATTTTGCTAAGCAAGCAATTTCGTACAAATGGAAAATAAACTCAAGGACCCTAGTTGGATTAGTACTACTTGCCGTAATGGAAAGTTCTGCCGTAAAACGGCTTTTGTTCGCACGAAATATTTACGGGCTTATCAAACCAAATGGCCAAACGAAGATTTACTTTTCCTTTTATTGATTTTCGATACCTCTGATCAGCAATTCGCTTTGTCCTATAAAGTACGTGCGGCGATGCGTAAAGACAAATAAAATCTTTTGACAGATAAACACTAAAAACCAAACTTTCATTTGCCTCAAATTGTTGTGTACTCGTAAATGGCTATGATATTCCTATCATAAAACTCCTCTGGTATACCTCAAGGCCGACTATGGTCGAGTGCAGCTCACTTTATTGACAAGCGAAATAGGTGTGGATGAACATGGGTTTCAGGGTGAGAACTCCAAATGAAGGACAAGCACAAAGTTTTTGTTATTTTCTTGCTCAGAAAGTTTACCCCATTATTTCCTAAAGGTGGTAGTTATTTGTTATTTACCTGAAACACCGCCGATAAAAATCAATATGAGGCGAAATTGAAAATGATTCGATTGGTTAACTTTGTTAATGACAACTTTTGCTGGGTCAGTGAATATTCAGGGACGAACTTTTGTAAAATGTTCGTTCGGTATGCTCGTGAAAAGTTTTCTTTTGACATTTGCTGTGAGTCTTTTAATTATGTTTATGATTGTTAATGTGAAAATGTCATAGATGTTGTGGACCGAGGAGATGTTAAATATATGTTTTCTAGAAAAGTGTTTTTTGTTTTTAATTAAAATCAGAGTGGAAAGCTTTTCCTAGGGAACTACTTTGTCGACAGGTGTACTCAACGTCTTCTGGGGATAAGCCCAAACAAAAAAGTCTGCTCTTAAATTTGACCACACAGGTATTTGCGGGGGAAGATTATCCGAGCTCAAAGGAGAAGCATTTTGCGAAATGTGCGCCAAAGTTTTCAATAATGGAAGGAAACGTTTTTTTTTAAACTGATAGGCCTTGTAGGATTCTTCTCGTTATTCAAGGGCAGCAAACAAGGAACGCACGTTTAGGCCTTGCTGCATTTGGGAGTAATTTGGGCTTTAAGAGAGGCTTAAAAATGTTATTTTTTTTTTAAGCTTGCACAGACGAACCAATGTTTTAAAAATTGTTTCTCAAACCTTCTTTAGCTGTTCATTATGGGTTTCTTAAAGAGATTAATTTTTCTTCCCTAGATAATAATCTGCGAATGGAGTATCATAAATCACTCGCCCTAATTCCTTTCCTTACAGTGCCGTCCTCATTAAACATCATTAGTAGGTACCTTGACCTTCAACAGGTCTTTTGGGAACACTACTCCATGAATATTGTAACAGAAAGTGAGAACATATCTCCTGCCCACGTATGAAGGCAAAACACATAAACGCTATCGGTCAATTTGCCGCCCTACTTAAAGGTTTCCGTTCCACGACTCGATTTCCATGCGAATAAACTACGTCCCCGGAAAAAAGTAATCGTAAGGAATTTATCTGCCAACGTTATTGCTAGTGGTCGATATTGCGTCAAGTAATATGAAATGATGGAAGTCCCCGCTTAGTATTTATGGACCGCAAAATCCATTTATCCCACCAATTTATGAGGAATTTTCAAATAAAGGCAATTGTTCGATTTTCAAGACCGTAATCTGTTCGGTTTACCTTATAGCGTCAAGTGGAACATCATATTTATTGGAATTTGTTATTTTCTTTGTGTAAACGTCGAACCGGCCTATGCCTATGACTTGATATATAATGAAGAATTCAAGATCGTACCTTTTTTCTTGTTGACATGAGAATTATTAATTCCGAAAAGTGTGGAAATATATTGGAAGTATGCGACAGGGACTGACAGAAAGAAAGTTTTTGACAAGGGTACAAACTAAAACAGCCACCGGTAACTGAGAGAAGAAAGGTTCTCGAGTGTAATTTTTTGTTTGGAATGTGGGGTCATTATTTATTTGCAGAGAGTGCATTTTTTTTTTCTTTTTTTAACTCGTAAGCAGGGTTTGGACTTTACTCCTATCGGAGTAGATCTACTTCGATTTTATTTCTGTAGATCAATCAGAGAATAATTATGTGGCCGCGCAGATTATCGAAGATTTGATTTTTGAAATAAACTTAAAAATCGCAGGTTATCTCTTTTACGCTACCCAACAAAAGTTCGTCTTTCTCTTGTGTTGTTTTTTTCTTATTTGGTTTGCCGACTAGTAAAAAGATTATCAAAGAAAAATTATGGCAGGATGTTTTGCAATTGACTTTAAATTGGCAAAAGCAAATCAAATTCGTCACAGCACATGCAATATGCAAATAGTTCTTAAACCTTAAAGGTAATGCTTTTATTTTTCAAAGACTTAGACTTAGCAAAACTTTAGCTGTTTTGGGTGAATAAAAATACTGTCGAAGAATCCATACATACGTTTAAGAATCAGAGTACCTGTTAACCTTAGCTATATTACCGCACAGTAGTGCAGCGGCCGAAAGAAAACTCTCCGAAATTAATTTAGTAAAAAACAATTCCGAAATAGATTAAATGTAAAAACAGTTGAAAATGTTGTTGTTGATGTTTATGTTCCACCGCTTAATTTAATAAAAATTTTAAAGCAATATAAATTTGTTGATGGCAATGGATTCTAAAATATTAAAAATGTACATATATATTCATTTTTTGTCATAGTAATAAATGTGCAATTGTTGTTCCCCTCATGTTTTTTGAAAAATAGAAAAAGTAGATTTATTAAAAATCTACCTAAAAAAATGTAGTTCTACTTCGCTTTTTCTTTACATCTACTTCCAAATACGATTTCAAAAGTCCAAACCCTGCTCGTAAGGCGAATTTTTAATTGTTCTTCTCAGAGGCCAAGAAAATACACGAGGAATACAAGATTACGCGAGGATATGCGTCATTCAAAAATACCATTATAAATGTGCATTGCCCTTCCAATTGGCAATCATAGGAGTGTGAGTTTTTATTCACATATCGATTTTAGTTGCATTTACTTCGGATGAAGAATTTAAATTATTGTAAATAGTTTGTGATGATGGGAAAGAGAATGCAAATGTTTGGTAATGATGGACAAGAGGAGGAAGAAAATTTCTATAGATTGGTGACAATTGGAAAAAGAACAGAAAGTAAATCAAATCATTCCATTCTTATTATTGAAATTACTTGATTAGTGAATGAGTCCTAAGTGGGGCAGCGAAAATGAATGACTGAATGAGAAATGATTGCACTTAAATGATTGCATTGTTCAAGAAATTTTCGCCTCGTCACAATATAATAATTTTCCTGCCGCAACACAAACAAAACTTTCCCAGCACCTCTAGTTAATTGTTGTTGAGTTGTTTTGAAATTCAGGATGATTCGACTTTACCTAATGAACAAAATGCATTTAATAACATATCTCTTATGAATATGAAATAAATACCTCGATACGAATTATTATAAGTCATAAATAAAACTTTTCTGAAACGAAACATTTTGTTATTGCGAGTGTATAGTCAATTTAGGATGTATAAGCCAATGAATCTGTTTACAGTAGAAGCTCGCTAAGATGAACTATTGAAAACAATTTAACGTCAAAAAGTAAACTACATCATTTTTATTATCGAAGTCGAGTTAACAAATTACAATTTTATTACTACAATTTATTTTAATCCTATATCCCAGAATGATAACGCAAATGTATAGAAAGTTACGGTTACCATTACCTCGGTATTAAAACAGTACTACATTTGAATACACTATACTTTTTTAAATTATTTGTGTATACAAACCACAGAAATTGTTTGTGTTTTAGCAAGTTTTATTTATTTATACTGTATTCCAGTAGTTGATTATGAAGAAAAACATGTAAGCAAACATGTGAAACTGCTATCAGTAGAGCTTTCTTTTTGACAGCTCATATTTTTGGTTTTTTATTTCAAACGTACAATTTTCTTTGCAGTTTCTACAAACTTTCAGAAAATAAACTATTTATTCATATAGCAGCTGATTTTGACATTTACCAATAAAAAGTTCTCTATTAAACTGATGAATTTCTGATGTATTCTCTAGCATATCATATATCTCAGATAGATGAACGCGTGGTAGAGTTTAAACGCCCGATAGAGTTCTACCGCCAGCAGAACCAAACTGACATTTGGTTGTTTTCAGTGTTTTTTTTTTTTTTTATTCAAAAATGGGCGAATTTTTCAAGAGAAAATATATTTTTTGTATCCCCTAATTTAATTTTACTATTTTTTTTTTTTAACTTTTTAACTTTTAATCGAGTTCAATTGACAGCTCATTTCCTCTCTAAAGCGTAGTATGCTACTCGCGCTAAACGAAATTTTATCTGGTCTCCAACATTTCTCTCCAAGCATCAGCTTTAGTAGCTAAATTTTGACATAGAGTACGCCGTGGATAAGTGTCACAGAAAACAGCTGTTCTTTGAAAAAACTTCCTCAAAAATGTAATTCTCTCTTATTTCAACTGTGTCTGATTTTAGATACTTCTCGTCCATGTAATAATTTAAAGAGCTCATCCTTGCACACTTATCCGCAACAGAAAAACAAATACACAACGATCTGTCACAATTTAGCTTGAGAAAATGTGCGGACCCATTAAATGGGCACGCTAAATTTTGACAGACACATGAAGTACATTCTGAAACAAAAGTCTGATTAATTACCTCGAGTCGAGCTGCGTACCATTCAGCTAAATGGGTTCGGTTAAATTTAGCTCAGCTACATTTTGGAGAGAGTTTTGTATGGGAGCGAAAATTTAGCTCGAGCAGCGAACTAAGCTTAAGCAAACAATTTAAAAAGTTCAAATGATGAAATGTCATTAGTTATATATATCATAATTTAAAACTTCAATTCACTTTAAATCGAATTACATTGATAGCTTGATAAATTTTCCATAAATTTACATTACTTTTATTAAATTCGTTATGCCGCGTCGCGGTCCTTAACATTTTTGAAGATATCACTCAGCCTACAAGCGAAGTGTTAATTATTCCGAACTCCTACTGTACTGCATTTATGATAGGCAAAAATGTGCGCAAGTGGGTACAACGAAACTATTTCGTTCACCGAATGTTTGGCTTAATTATAAATATTGGCTCACAATTTCTGGTCAGACATTCCCATGGAGCTACATTTTAGATTTATGTTGCATTTACACCATCACGCATGCGCATTTTTGCACGTGACGGGACAGAGAGATCCGTTTGTCCGCAGTCAATGCTAATAAAGGCGTAGGAATGAGATCACAAATCAGACGCCTAAAGTGTCATGGATGTTCTACCCATAATTATAGATACGTAAAACGGAAATAAACACAAGTTCCGGCGAAGAGCATCTCTACAATCACTTGAAAACATTTCTATTTCTGATTTAAAACATGTGAAATAAGAGTGGTTATTCGTTTCAGTAAATTAAACCAACAATAAATACGAATAAAATAAATAATTGTCTGTTCACCACTTCCGGAAGCCATTTTGTTTTATAGGAAAGCGAAATTTCGTAAGCCTTCGCTATAAAAATATCAACATGCATAGCTTTCCCATAATTCCTAACACGTAAACAAGATGGCCCACCAAAAAACCTGTTACGTTTTTTTGCGTGTTAGGTAATGCCGTCCCTTTCAGTCACACAGCTATTTAGTATTTAGCATCTCTTTAATTTTCCGTGTTAGGAATGTGTGACCCTGTAAATGAAACATTAATGTGTTTGTAATTGTGGAAATAGCAAAGATATTGAATGGCATTGTCAAGTGCTACAACTATTAAAAAGCAAATGGAACGGGATATTCTTCTACTCAGCCAAATTCTTTGTAATCAAGAAAGTTTCGTGCGAATTTATTTTTTTTACAGATTTAGTGGATTAAAATAAGCATGCACCAAATTACCGAAATAATAAGGAATAAAATATTTATTACCTGTTTATACACAATATGGATGCAAATTTGCAGCCTGCGAGTATATACTTACACCTTATACGAGTACTCGTATTATTGATCCAAGGAAATCAAGTTACTTAGAATGTAGGCTTTTTGAATTAAAAATTCAGCTTATTTTTATTACATGCTTAGCAAAACACATTTCGCTAGCTTAGGCAATTTCGTTTATCTCTTGGCTAAAAGGACGCGACTATTAATACAGACAGCGGCAAGGTAGCATTCTTAAATGGCCGTCATAAATTTCCCTAAAGCATTAAGAAAAAGACTTATATTATAAAAACTTTATCTTTAATTTCATATTGGCCATGCCGCGACGCAGACAAAATTCATAATGGACAAATGTAATCCTTTATTAATTGCCGTGAAGTGGGATAACACTCAAAATGCCATCCTCATGTCAAGAGAAAATTACTTTCAGAGTCCTCCACGTCCAGCAAGAAATTAAAGCAGAAAAATGGAGACAATTTGTTTTGCACGAACTTGATGGCTTCCAGGTGCAGATGATTGGGAAATATTCTCGCATACAAAATGGCCATCATATCCTAAGTTTGCTTAGAGGAGAAGTCATTAAATGTTAATTGACTTCATAAGCGGACTGTCGTTATCGATTGCAAAACCTAATGGCATCGAATTAAAATGCTCCCCTTTCTAGGTACCTGGTACTGACGTTGAATCTTGCTTACGTTATTAGCAGCTGGAAACTCGTTGAATACTTAATGAAGGTCCTCTTCTTCACCATCCAGTACCTGATCTTGATCCTTCTACTCACTTTCACAGACCTTTGTTTGTTTTCCCTCGAATTTCTGAACCTACCCATGTGGTTTATTCTAATTGCTGCAATTTGTACCAACACCCACTAGAGAATAGGTATATTCGTCCTAGTTCTGCTGACACATATAAACAACTCCTAATTGCTGACATAGCTACGAGTATGTAGCTGATTTGAAAATCAAATTGCAGCCGCACTCTTCACAGAAGTCGCTAAGTTGCACAGGAAAAGAAACGGAATAGAATATTTGAATATGCGATTGCAAGGATGTGGAAGCTATTCAAGAAAAAAATATGACAAAATTTGCATTTTTATTTTTAATGAGTCGGAGTGTGACAAAACTCTGAACCTGTGAACTGAATGCAATTAGCAATTCAGTACAGACTGATGGAAGGACATACATATTTCACATGCGGAAGGGAGCTATGAAAGCATTTGTATTCAATATTGTTGTGTCTCCATTACAATTGTATGTCTGGGGTAATTTACATTTTGAATGAGTGCTGAAAGGGATTTACCCAAGGATCTACCGCTTACGAATTGAATAACCACCTAGGTGCTTAAGGTTGAATTTTAACGAGAAACCAATGGTAGAAGAAGGCATTGTTTGCGGTACTGTTGTTGCCCAAGGACAACAATACAGGGTTTCGTTTTTTTTTTTTCTGATTAACTTGACATTTTGACGCCACAGGGCAAACTTCAGGTCCTCAACCAAAAGTTGTGTGTGGGATTGATACCATTCGTCCAAATGTCCTGTAAATCAAATGCAAATCGCAATTACTAACAATTGCTGCGGCAAACATGTGGGACTAGAAACTTGATCATTTTGGGTGGAATTTTATGCAGTGCTCTAGGCGCAAAGGAAGTCGTTGACCTTTCGCTACGATGGCTTTCATATAAAACACACACACTAAAAATATAAAAACATATCCAAGGATAAATGTGTTATTTTCCGGGGGAATTTTGTTTTTGAGAAAAATTTAAAATCGATTTATGATGACTTAAATGATATAACGATGACAGCCGAGCTTTTTCAGTCTCTCAACTTTGTTTCTAAATCTCTGATGATGCGATTATATTGTTAAAATAAGTAGCTTATTGTGAATTTTCCAAACAGATTTTGTGAAAATTTAAATAAGTCTCTGAATAAAAAATAAATCTGATAAAAGATTTATTTGAATGTAGGTACACTCACTTTACACTTTTAAGAGCTCAGGGATTTCCTGAAATTTTCAGGAAGTATAAATTCCAACATAAGGTTTCATCCTCTTATGTTGGGGTGTGTGTGAGCGCAAGTTAAGTGAGAGCACTTAATCTTTTAGACACCTAGTGGATGCCGGAGGTATATGCATGAAAAGTCGGTTTTATTTGCTAAGAAGATGTTTTTAGTGGTTCATGTTTTATTTGTACTGAAACTGCGATTCTGAGCTTTAAAAAAATATACATATATCGTCTGGGTTTTGGCTATAGTCATTTTTGAGAAATATTTAGAAAACGTCTTTATTTCCATGTTTACAACTAATTACAGGATGTTAATACGAAAACGTCCTTTGTCTTAAGGCAAAGGATTTAGATAATATTTTCTAACAAAACAAATGGCTGATTTTTCTTTTTTTTTCAATTTTTAATATTTAATCTAATCTAATAAACACTTCTGTATGACGAAAGTAAACCCCCTCGGAGGTTTTTTTTAGATCGGGTTCAATATTGCAGAAGCATTCCATACCTTAGTCTTACTCCATACGCAAGAAAGTTAAAATAGACCAGGGGGCAGATTCCGTATAACAATAATCGTCGCGACGATATTGTTTTTGAAACATTGATGGCCATAAGAAGTTATATTCTGCCCGAATTTGTTTCACTATCGTCAGCTTTTATTACATTTGTGGAAAATGAACTGGATTAGGGTCTCAAACTCGTAATTTTGGTACTTAGTTGCTACTTTTGGATGTTTATCGTTTCGACGATAATCGTCTGAAAAATTACGGAATAAGTGCCCAGGTTAAAGCTTTAATGTATTCACATATTTTGAAAATGAAAACATCCCATTCTGAACAGAAAATTTCAGTTATCGTTTGCCTATAGTGGACATGCCCGCAATTCGCTGCTACTGTACTATAATTTTCTTTTAAATATCCTGCCAATAAGTAACGTTCGCAACATATGCCAGCATCTCTCCTGTGTATTGTCCAACGTACAAAAAAAAATATGTCGCTTATAAAAACATATCAACCGATCAGGAAATATTCCCGGAAGCGAATCGACTCCGCATCAAGTGTGCCATGTTCAATATATCAATTATTTCGATGTTCGCCTCTTTAGTATTCTCCCAATCAGGGAATAAACCATAGCTGTCTTTACCGGCTTGTTGAGGTCACTTTCAGGCCAATTAAAAAATTATGAGTTTCCATTCGCCATTCAACAGTAATGTATGCTTTATTGATACACTCGTCATGTAAGATATATTTCATATTTAATGACATTATTTTTAAATATAAAGTCCCCATCGAGTTGTCCTCCTTCTTCCTTAAGTCGGGGGAGTACAGCATTATATGGTCAGCTTTTGTGGGTAGTCCTCTCATTAACTTATTGTTGATAGTCGAGTGCGACAGTCAAATAATTTTTCTTTGTGAACTTAAAGTAAATAACGAAACTTGTCATCACTGTGTCTTTTTTAAATGGCATTTTGCTGTCAGCTGACATTTGCACGGGAAATCCAAATGGGAAAGAATCTCGTTTATGCCCGTATGACACCACTTTTTTTTGCATTTTTTCTGCTTTAAAAATGTAACTAGAGCAGTACGACAAATTAGAACGAACGTTCCCGATAGGAGTGAGTGCGTACACACCAACTGTATTAATGTAGACACGTCAAAAAAAATTCATTAAAAATGTATTCTAATCACATTTTTCAACTGCTGGCAGCTTTTTTGGACATTTCAAGATTAATTGAAAATAAATTCTATTGGAAATTTACGGTTGCTTTGCAAACAATTGCTACCCCTTTCGTAATACACTTTTAGTCTCTTCTACACACCGCTGACTTTTCAACATTATAAAAATGAGGAAAAAATGTAGTGTCATACGGGCTTTAGTAAGTCTGCCAACTGGCCGACTTGATGTGTTTCAGATTTGATTGGTCTAGATCTGTCACATGAATAGCTTTTTTCAGTTGACGTTTATGGAGAAGGGGTTCGTATACTTTGCTGACGTAGGAAACATGGCGTTATCGCTCATCTTGTTTTTGTGTTCGAGGTTTATCAAGTTCAGAGGAATGCAGTCAACTTGAGAGAACTAGATTTTCGAACTTTTTATACCAATTTGCGAAATTCACAGTTTTAGTCATAGACAAACCATACTGAGACCCACAACGCGCAATCCTTTTGCCGCTGGCCTCGTCAAAATTTGTTCAAATTCCGCCGTTTTGTTTTCCTATCGCTGTAATGTCAATTAGAATCCGTGTGACGTGCAAGAACATACAGAAAAAGAAATAAAAATGTATGCTACCAGCTGTGAGGGAATCTGATAGAGTTCGGGAATACCACATTTTACCATAACTGACTATTAGTCGGTTATTATATTGCTAAAAGGCGAATAATTTGATTTGTTTGGTTAGTAAAACTATCTACAGTACATGTTTTACATACCATAAACATAAACGGAAAAACATGGCTATATATTTACTACTTTTGAATATCATTAGCATCGATTCTTTAATAACTGATGAAAGTTTGCTCCAAACGTTTCTATTTTCCTACAACCTTTATGCATTTATTATTTTTTATAAATATGTTAAGCAAATGTACACACTTATTTCTAAAATAAATAACTATCCACCCCTAACAAATAATTTTAAATTTAACGGATAAAATTCTATGAACGCTGCTATCAACTTTGCCTCCAGCGGAACTGGCTAAGATTTGGTGCGAGTGTGTTGGTGAGCCGGAGGTTTGACATTATGCGCACTAAGCCAATTTATTTATTTTTTTGTTTTAAATTACTTATTCTAATATGCTCTATAAAAGTATTTCTTTCTTTATTTTTCATTGTTGAAGTCTAAAAAAATGCGATTATTTGAAAAAAAAATTTTAAAGTTTTTTATTGTTTTTACTGTTTGAAAATATTTTTCTGCTACATACTCCCGAGTTAATTTAACTTAAGGTTTAGCTCCAGGCGCCTGCCTGACAGTTGTTGATATACCCTTAGCGGAACGACGATCCGCGTTAACGAAGAAAAGGGTTAAAATCCTGTTAGCGAGCGAAGCACCCCATGATTGAAATACACCAGACTTTGATTATCAAGATTAACCACTTAAAAAATGCTTGATTGAAAAGTATAAATAAAATCATAAAAAAGACTAAAAATATAGGAATTTTTTTTTCATTTCCTCAAAGAAAAAACATTATATTTATGTTTTGAAGACCATTTGAAGGCAAACATTTAAATTCTGATGGAATAATAGAAACCCTCGCTTAATATAAAAGGAGCCAGAACGAGCTCCTTGCATCAATTGTTTCCAAGAATGGTGACAAAAACCCCTAATAGGGATGACAAAGTTCTATAGTCATAGTCCTCTTCCAATCCCATTCGATTAGAGTTTCTTTAAAGCCCAGATAAGCTGTGTATATAAATAACTACACCAATAAAGAGTAATCTACCCTTGAGGACACACACAAAAAAGGTCCAACCTTTGAACCACAAAGTTAACAAAGTCTCTCCTCACCAGATCCTATATCAGAAATATTATCCACTTGATTGCAATATCGTATTGTGGTTTCATTGTTCAACCGCAAAGTGAAATCTCAAAAGATTAAATAGGAAAGTTAATCAATTTACATGGCGATTAAGATGTCTATCCGAAACCATTGTCCTGGTTAGTATCTGAACATCTTTCTGCCTTTTAGTCCTACAATTCTGGTTACATGAATAAACATTCCAAATCTGCTACGTAGCAGGGAATGAGTGGCAATATTAATGAAATACATAAATCGATGCGTATACTGGTAGGTATGCTGATACTCCAACAGGATTTATTATACAGGATTTGGGTGGAGAACTCTCAAATTGAATGAACACAATGAAACAAGGAGTGGTATATTCCTATTATGACATAAAATTGAAAAGCATTGGTTAGGAATGGTTTTGTTAATATTTGTTGTATGTTGTGTCCATTATAGTATATCAATTGTTATGATTACGAATGTGGAAAGCTAGCATTGTACCAGAATGTACATGACTGTTTCGCTTGATAACATTTCTAAATCTCTCGATTGAAGGTTTAGGCAACTTTTGGGGTAGCACAATCATTTAAAATCATATTTTAAATATGCTTTGTCGAAAGTGATAGTCGTAATGATCCCTCCCGGACTATATATGCAGGTTTTCGGAGTTCAGGATATTTTGTAATTTGATTTTGGAAATTTACGGTTTGGATAAATAGGTACAAATAGAAAATACGGCAGCGATGCATATTTTAGTTGTCTGCGTGTATAAATTTTAGGCTCACTGAAGCCAACAAAAGGGCAAGAGAGTTCGATAAAGACTATACTACTTTGTTTGTTTATAATTTTTGATTAAATGAAAGAAAATGGATCTTATATTGATAAATGTTTTATTTAATGTCGGCAATTATGTATGGAATACAATATCAGGTAAATGTCCGCCTCTGTTAGTCTCACAAATGCGAACCCTTTTGAGCACATTTTTCATTACATTCTCACACATTTCACGCGGTATTGTGGAAAGAGGTCTCGCAGTAATTCCATTGTAATCCTAGCTGTATGCGATGTGGCACCGTCTTATTGATACCACATGTTAATCAAGCCCAAAGCATGAAGTTGTGGCGTTAAGAAGTTTTCAATCATATCACGATATCGCTCCCCATTCACAGTTACCGTTACGCCGTTTTCATTTTCAAAGAAGTAAGGTCCAATGATTCCTCCTGACCAAATTGCACACCAGACTGTAACTTTTAATGGATGCAAAGGTGACTGATGAATAATTTGAGTGTTTTCCATTGCCCAGAACCGACTATTCTGTTTATTCACATATCCATTCAAATGAAAATGTGTTCTCCCAAAAATTTCACGTAACTTTGTCATCGTCACATTAATCGATGATTGATTTTGATAAAATGTTTTAACGATTAAAACACGTTGGTTTATCGAATATTTTTCCATAACAAATTTGCCACGTGTCTACTTCACGACTGCCAAATATGAACTGTCAAGACTAATGTTTACCAAAATGGCGGCAAAACAAAGTAGTATACCTTCCCGGCGGACACCCTGTATTTCATGTGCAGGCCAAAAAGTCTGGAATTCTACATAATTTTTATCTTTCATCTACAGACTTTTTAAAATTAGGGTTGGCATCACTGGATCAATTAGTCAATTAGTTGCGTAGTTCAATCCCAATGTGGGCAAGAAACAAGAGGTCTGTTCCTTGCTTTTAAATCTTACGAATTTTTACTAATTTTTACGAATTTTTACTAATTTTTACGAATTTTTACTCATTGCCGTTCCTTAACTGGAAAAATTCGTAAAAGAGAGCGTTATCGAGAGAGCAAGAAATTACCCCTCCACTGAGAATCTTACGAATTTTTACTGAACAAATTGCTTGGTGTAAGAATGGAAAAAGCTGTCAATTAACAGCTGATTCGAAATTTGTTGTCCTATTTGACATTTGTTTTGATTTCTTGTATATTAAAATGGTATCAACAGGCGGAAAAATAAAATTGAATGTTCTTCTTAGATTCTTTTGGTGGCGACGAGATTCTTCTTCTCGCTGTAAGGAGTAAGAAAGGACAGCCTCCTTTTGAATTATATATCTGTCGTTTTTCATAGATTACTACAAAAGCGTTATCTAACTTTTCTCTCTCTGTGAGAGAATTTATCCCCACCAGTGACATTTTGACAGTCTTTTCAATTCTTCCAACAGACCTACAGTATTCCTCTTCGCATTCGCCCAATAAAAAAAAAAATTTCCTATTTTTGTGATACCCACTTTAGCAAGTTTATTATTCTCCTCCCGTTAAACGAACCAAAGTATCGTATTACTTATTCCACCGGATTGTTTACTTGATATTTGCCATTTTCTTGACATTTAAACCCACTTATGCGGTGGAAGCACCTTTTAGGTTTCTTGTTCCGTTCCGTTCTTTATCCGGAAAACTACTCCTGGAGTATTTTTTTGAAAAATGTCAAATCAATATCCATTGAGCTTGCATTTAACAAACAAATTGTCTCTCATTTATATAATTTAGGTCAGTATAATTTTCAATGAACAAAGACCTACATCCATCATTTTTTATCTTTATGCAAATTTAAGTCCGCCCTCTTTGCTGGGAAATGCAAAATAAGAACAACAGGAACAAAATACGACCGTGGAAAGGGATTGTACACGAATTGAGCAAACGAATGCTTGAAAAGATAAAAGGTCAACAATCCGTCATTTCACCGTAACCGACGTGATATTGTTTCCAATAATAGTTGTTCATTAAAAATGTTGAAGTTTATGTTCAAATCGAATCTAGGGCTACCCATACCCAGTTGGGCTCCAATCAAAAAATGTCATGCTTAAATTTGAGCCCGGATATGCCACTTTATTCAGTTCTTAAAAGTTGATGCAGCTGCTTGACGGGCTATCCGACATTTGATTGATTGTGCTTCAAGTAGGAGTGAGTTTCATGTTTGTTTATATCTAGAGCGAAGTCAGAAATTAAAACCCGACGTGCCTGTTCATTTTAATTGCATCCACTGAGGCAGTAAAAACTACATAAATATTCTGGGAATTGTCCAAAACCACAAATAAATTATAAATCGATTACTGTGTACGTATACGAAACGCCGAAAGATATTACCATTCTCCTCTTGAATAAATAATACTCTGGCACACAAGCGACGGCACATGAATCCGGCTTTATTTAAATCCTTCAACGAAAACGACAATGACCCAATGTCACATCAACAGGGGCAATGACGTCTGATTTCAACGGTGGGTACTAGTATTTTTTTTCTGCACTGTAATGATTAATCTTGTCCTGAGAATATTCAGGGACGAGTATTATTAGAACAGATTTGACACGTTAAAGTGTGACACGCAGTTAATTACTGTAATCTGGTTGGAAGGCTTAAATGCCATAAGCTGCCGCTGTTTTATTCGGTTATGGAAAAATATGCTAATTCTGGGCCTAAAATAAGAACACCATTAGAGGACTTTTAATTGGGTACTCTTTTGTGTATTTATTTACTCGTGTAAGCAATTGGAAAGGTATTCAGCGGAAGTAATATTTGATTTACATTTAGTTTAAATTGCAAAAAAAAACTCAGCTATGCAACCCCCAACTGATCTGCCCAATGATTTTTTAGCCATATTTTTTGGTGCCTGTTTTTTTGCAGTTTTCTTGTACCACCTCACTTAGCAACCGTTGGTCCCGTCTCGAGTACTAACTCCAGTGAGATAAGTCAGCTATCGGGTGTTATGGTGATAATGTGTTGCCAAGGACTCTCTGGTTAGCCGGCTAACTATCAACTCCCCAAACAAGCAAAACTTTTATTGTTTCCTCAAGGTTTTTCGAAGCGTTTTTTTGATGTGTATTAAATGTGGTTTGTGATGCGTTTTTGAACTCCTCATTTGAAATTTTTTTTAATAGGCTTTTAGGCAGACTTTTGAAATAGATTTTATGTTTTTTTAGACGGGTTTTTGAAGGTGTTTTATTGGATTTTTAAAAGCATTCAAAACTTTAAAAAAAAAAACTTCCAAAACAACAAACAAAAAAAGGCTTAAAAACACATAAAAAAAAAAGTAGAAAATTCATTTTTAAATGTTTAAAAAACTTGTCAAAACACTTTTTGAAAACTCAACGAAAACGCATTTAAGTTTATGATACACCGTCTTCAATAATCTGGAAATCTGTTAGCGAACGTAGCTTGTTCTCTGTATGATTTTTCTTTGATCATCAGAAGTAATAACTATACTTGTGAAGACTGAACTCGGGACACATAGCACATGGCTTACCAAAGATGACATTTGTAACTATAGAAAAATGTCTTGAAGGTGCAACCTCCTTCTTAGTCGTATGGTAGTCAGATTAAGCCATTGAAAGTCATTATTGAAAAATGTGCCAAACACCAAACATCGCATACCCTGCTGGTCATCGACTTTGAAATATTTCGAAACCTACTAAATGGCAGCCCAGAATGCATCTTAGATGAAGGTAGATGTTCGCCATCATTTACAGTGGCCTTATATGTAACAGGTTTTTCCCACCAACCTGTGGCACCAACACACTTCGGTTCCGATTCAGTTGAGCGCACCCAAGACCTGAGTTCCTCTTACCCCGGATAGGTATACCACACTAAATAAGCCATTTGTAAACGCCATACCATTAATTATATCTAGGGAATTCGTTTGCTGCCTCATGGAACAAAAGGAAACGCCTCGGTGAGAAGACACTTTTCTGCGGCTTTGTTAAAAAGCACAGGTGGAACATATTCTAGCGTGTTCAACAATTCGAAACGTTGGTGTAAAAACCAACAACGCATGAATACAAATAATTCTTTACACGCTCATGATTTAAGCTGTTACACATGTCTGCATTAAACATTATGGAGACACAAACGATACGTCAGAGAGAAGAACAATAAATAACAACACATGAATACATAATCTACAGCACAATCCTTTCTATACAAAATGTTTCAACTTATTAACCCCTTTTGGCACGCGCTTCTAAAAATATGGCTAAGGTTTATTTATACAAATTCCCGAAATTGTGATATCAAAGCAGCTTTTGTTTAAAAATTCAGTGTGCCACTGGAAGAAATACACTTAATTTCGAGGTAATCCCGCTCGATGTTAAGTTATTGGAATTTTCACTACACATAAATGGAAACTCACCTTTCTCCATCATCGTTAAAGGAAAAATCCCCCAATAGTAGATCACGAAAACGATAGCGTGGTGCAATCATTTTTGTTGTTGCAGATAGTCCATTAAGAGAATCCTTGTCGGTGATGTTTATAATTATTTCGTCGGATCCTAACGTTTCCACGGCATCTGAGTTAGATGAACCGGTTAGGAAGTAGCCGCCACCAGCCCTATTGGGCCGTGGCGAACGTATACGCGACCACAGATTGAAAATTTTTTAAACTTTTACTTAACACTATTTAATTTTTTTTTTTTTTTTTTATATATTTCCAAATTTTTTATATAACTAGCACTAGATTTATCCACATTTTGAGCATGGCAACACTTCTTCGAACTTCAATATTTATTACTTTGAATGCTAAGGATTTTTTTTTTTACTGAGCGAATTTAACTCTCGACGTCCATCTGAAAATAGAAAAAGGAGGTTAATATCGCCAGTGTTTCAGTATGTGTAGAGGATTTCTGGCGTTTGATATCTAGAATGTAATTAGGCGAACAAAGTGCGAACATTTTTTAATACTGTTCATATCTACTCCTGGAAGGTGTGCACTTCATAATCACGCTAATTCTGAGATTCGATCGAATTGAGTATTCCTCGAATTTAAAACTCTCACTCGAATGAACTCCTCACATTCTAAGTTTCGAGGGAAAAGAGTTCATTATCGAATGATTTCACTGGATGAACTTGATTTTCGAAATCTGCTGTTTACAGTTTTAGCTGTCAGATTGTAAATTTGTTCACTTGCTTTTATTAAGTAAATATGGCTTTATGTATTTTTGGAGGAGGAATCGGTCAAATTGAATCGAAAAATACTGCGAAACAAATCGAATTCATTTAATCTGCCGGTCGACATGTAAGTTTGTATTGTTTCGCTTAGAAATCATACAAATTCTTTTTCCAAAATGAATAAATAAATAAATAAATGGTTTGCGACCTGCAATTATTATTACAATTAAATTATTTTTTTTTTTGTTCATAAACGAACAAATGTTGCTTCCTAGTTCATAATATGCGTTTTATATACATTTTGTGATAAAAGTAAGCAACATTTCTTTCGATTTATTTAAAAACAATTCATTTTTCAATTTTTAATACAGCTTTCGGCCACAAATCTCCGCTCGAATGAAACTTGACATTTAACCTAATGCAATCGAAACTAAGAATGCGGGGAGAAATGAACAAAAAATGAATCTCTATCGAAATCGAAAGTAGGAATGTCAGTTGAAAGAAATCGAATAACTTTGGAGTCGATTCGAATCTTAGAATAGAGGTGAATATCTAGTTAACAAGTCGAAAGGACCTTTGAAACTAACCCCACAGAAATAAAAATGAACAAATTAATTGAGTGAAGACAATTGTTTAGTGTTTGCAAAAGCGGATAGTTCAATCGTACCAACTATAAGTACAGCTGCATTTGCACAGGGTTTTGGGGCCTGCCGCATCCCAAGGAGTTTTATTTTATTCTTACTAAATGCTATATGTACTAAAAAACGGTTTATCAAAAAAGCAATTAGGCACTCAAATTATTGTTTAACCTGTTGTATACCTGGGCTAACTGTGTTATGAATTTGAAATAGGCTCGAAGTTACTCCAACCTTTGTTTGCTGAATACACCCACTATGAAAATCTATTACATTTTTTGCGACAGTTCATCATTCATTTTAATCATTGACATAATGGACTGCTAGTGAAATGTCACTTCCATACAATCTCTGGCCACAAAATGACGCCAACATAACTAGCGCTCGTGGTTCTATGCGAAAAATAAGTGAAACAAAATGACAACCATCTTGGATTTCTCCATAGAATGCTAGAGTCACCTATTGGGCGTGAGTGGATTTGCCAAGTGAAACGGTTGAAATTCAAATTGTTGCGGCTTTTTTTCAATAGATGTCATCTCGAAATTTTGCTAGTTTAAATAATTAATAATAGATGGAACCAACAAAATTTTAATAAAAAATCGTTTTTCATTGTCCCATAAATTGCACAATTTTCGTATATTTATTGCGAATTGGTTTTTTATGATGTTTTTTTTATTATTAATTTTAGAAATATGATGTAATAACACTTTAGCGTATATTTCAATCACATTTCTGATCAATAAATACTTATGATTTTAAAGAATATCACATTCAAGTACATGAGAATTTAATTCATCATATAAATTGCTTAGATCTATATTTCTCAAAGTACTTATGACTTTGTCATCTGCAACGAAATGGAAACGTCTTATGTGAATTTCCAATTTATTCCGCTCCGAACCACGAGAGCTAGCGCTTATGTTGGAACCAACGCGAAGTTGTCTACTAGCAGTCCATATATAATAAGTCAATGATTTTAATAATGTACCACGCTTAACATTGCTACACTTTTTTCGACAATCTGGTTTTGTTTTCATTACCATCCATGGATTTTGGCACTTTGGATGCAACCCTGGATCAAAGGATGCAAAGAACCACAGACCACGGTTGCCACTTTGGTAATTTTTATTTTGCTTTTAGAGTTTTGGTAATTTGGTAATTTTTATCTGGTTATGGTAACTTTTTGAGCAGGAGCACCAAAAATACGAACTCGATATCACCGCATTTAAATGCTGCTTACTGTTTCCGAGTGAAAGCACTGCATTTGCATACGCGTCAGCAATACCCATGTAAACCTGTTTTGTTCAAAAAATTACTGAAGGCACTCATTTTCTTCTTTTGACAGATGGTATTTCTGTTTCTGTTTATAACTGTATTGAGATATACATAGATAGGTTAGTTAATCATAATCATAAAGGTTTGTTATAAGAAAAAAGGCTCGGAAATGGTAGATGATCCCATGCCTTCAGCAGCTGGTAATCTTGTGCACAACGTTGTTGACGTTGTTTAATGGCTTCAAGACTGACAAAGTTCCTACTGCGTTCCTTATTGAATTAAAAAGTCTTATGTTTTATAACTTGTTGTTTTTAAACAAGCAATTATAAAAGGCTGTTGCTATTCGCACGTCGTTCGGGACATGGCTACGTAACGAAATGTCAAAGATAAACTCGCTTCGCTCGCTAAAAGGACTCTTAAACTCCAGTATTTCATTTTCGGGTACGATCCTGTACGTTTTAAGGCCCTACTTATTTCTTAAAACACTATATTTAATAAAAATACCATTACGTCAAATACGTAGCCGTGTCCCGAAGCCAAACAAACGTCAGTCAGTCCAAAAATTACGTGCGCCTTATAATTTGAGTTTAGAAAATCAATCATTAGACATTACTATTACATTTGTAAGTTGAAGCTTATTTATTTTATTTTAAACATAATGTACCTAATTGAATATTTTAAAAGACTTAGGAATTTTTCGTATGTTTTAAGAATGAGTGTTATAATAAATAAAAATAAAGTATAAATTCTATACTTTTCCTTTAGTTCCCATGAAAACCAAGCAAATGGAAGTTTTTACACTGCCATGCTGTTTTTTTATATTATGTTCGTAAATCAGAGAAAAGTCTTAGGTTAGTGATAATGCAATTATCAACGTCCCAGATTTTTGGTGAATTCAATCTTGGTTTGATAACTTTTTATTTCAATTTTGGTAGCTAATTTTGTTTGCAAGTGGCAACCGTGCCACAGACTTATTAGTGAAGCACTAAAAATCTTTCAAACTCTCTCAGAGAGCTGAAAATATACTCCAATCCAAAGTAACTACGTGGATAGACTTCGAGCTACTTACATCTTTGACATCTAATCCATATCACAAATAAATACATAATTTACCTTTATACTTAGCACCGCACCGCACCGAAAATTTTTGTATTTTTACACATTTTATTTTGTTGCAACTGATTTTTATGGCGGATTTTGAATTTTTTTCTTGTTAACATTGTGCATTATTTATTAGTACTAGCCGGTGGAAATTGTATGAGCTGTTTCGAGCCAAAAGAGGAACTACTCGTTACTCGTTATTTAGCTAATAAAGGGTGATTTTTTAAGTGGTTTAGAACTTTTTTTAAAAAAAAAACACAAAAAATTCGAAAAAATGAATGAAATATTTATTTGAATCGATAGTTTGAACCTTGCAATTTAATGTTTAAAGATAATTTCATGCAAATGTTGACCGCGGCTGCGTCTCAGGTAGCCCATCCGCTGAGTCCAATTTTGGCATACTCTTTCACACATATCGGCCGGTATCTCACGAATGAATGCATGGATGTTGGCTTCCAGTGCGTCAATCGAAGCGGGCTTGTCCCTATACACATTAGCCTTGGCATACCCCCACAAAAAGTAATCTAATGGTGTCAAATCGCACGATCTAGGCGGCCAATTGACCGGCTCGAAACGTGAAATTAACTGTTCACCAAACTCGCCTCGCAATTGCGCCATTGTTTCGCGTGCTGTGTGGCATGTGGCACCGTCTTGTTGAAACCACATATCATGCAAGTCAAGAACTTCCATTTCGGGCAAAAAAAAGTTTGTTATCATCGCTCGGTAGCGTTCACCATTGACAGTAACGCTGCGATTCGCATCATCTTTGAAGAAATATGGCCCAATAATGCCGCCGGCCCATAAACCGCACCAAACAGTGGCTTTTTCGGGATGCATTGGTAGCTGTTGCAATGCTTCTGGCTGATCTTCCCTCCAAATGCGGCAATTTTGCTTATTTACGTACCCATTCAACCAAAAATGAGCCTCATCGCTGAACACAATTTTTCGATAAAAAAGCGGATCCTCGGCCAGCTTTCCGAGCACGAATTTTGATAGTAAAATTCAATAATTTGCAAGCGTTGTTCATTTGTAAGACGATCCATGGTTAAATTGCAAACCAAACTGAAGCTGTTTGACAGTGACACAAGGTACTAAACACACGTCAGCTGTCAAAACCAGTGTTGCCAAAACCAAACCAGCTAAAAAATCACCCTTTACTAAACTTGGTACTTGAACGTCCCCACTTACATCTTTGACGTCTAATCCTTATTACAAATAAATAATTTACCTTTATACTTAGGTGGTATTTATGTGTTGCAATATAAAAAGTTCTGGGAGAACATTCGAGCACCGCACCGAAAATTTTTGTAGTTTTACAGATTTTATTTTGTTGCAATTGATTTTTATAGCGGATTTTGAATTTGTTTCTTGTAAACATTGTGCTTTTGACATATTTATTAGTACTAGCCGGTGGAAATTGTATGAGCTGTTTCGAGCCAAGAGAGGAACTACTCGTTACTCGTTATTTAGCTAATACTAAACTTGGTACTTGAACGTCCCCACTTACATCTTTGACGTCTAATCCTTATCACAAATAAATAATTTACCTTTATACTTAGGTGGTATTTATGTGTTGCAATATAAAAAGTTCTGGGAGAACATTCGAGCACCGCACCGAAAATTTTTGTAGTTTTACAGATTTTATTTTGTTGCAATTGATTTTTATAGCGGATTTTGAATTTGTTTCTTGTAAACATTGTGCATTTGACATATTTATTAGTACTAGCCGGTGGAAATTGTATGAGCTGTTTCGAGCCAAGAGAGGAACTACTCGTTACTCGTTATTTAGCTAATTGTCTCGTTTTCTGTCATTTTTGATGACAACGTGTATAGATTTTGTGCGGTAGCGATCGATTTATGTCGATTGCGTTTGATTACCGCGTACGTGAATGAACCTCTAGGCGTACTTGCAAATTAAGTCCAATTCGTAAAAAAAGAATATGAACTGTTTGAAACTTCCAAAGATATTAGTAGGTTAAAGTGGTGCCACTCTGGTGAGTGGAATATTAACCTTGTTGTCCGAAGTTCAACCATATGCGTTTGCACCCTTTCAAGCGTTCATCTCTTATTGGTACTGCTTCGTCAACCTTGTCATATGTTGAGAGCCTACATAGATGCAAAGTCGCTTCTGAAATCATTTCGCTCGGCCAGATTGGAATTGTTTTTCGCGTACAATCTCCAAGTTTTTATATGCAAATGCACGTGTAAAAATTGCTGTACAAAGTACCCTCAAAAGGAAGTACCATGTATCCCCACAACTAAAAATAGCGCAGAGCTTAAAGAATTTTGTTTCCTCGAATCATATCTACCTTTATCGATTTACATAAGACATTTTTAATGTTTGTTGTTCTTACATCCCGTAAATTTGAATATCCTACCTTATTACGGCATTCCTTGTGCTTGAATGGGGTAATGTACTTTTGAGGCTGCTAAAAGTGTTTTTTCTTATGACAAATGTCTTAAAAAAAACGCAACCTATGCGATTTTGAATTCTAAGTTGGGAAAAAAATAAATTTCCAACAATTTCCGCTCTTATAAATTGCACAAAGTTAAGATTTATCGTCTTTGTTTGTATAAATTTGTGATGAAATCCGCTTACTGTATTACTCATTGTCAAATAAACAACAAAAATTCCCCTTTCCACCGACATCGCAAGGACTTTGCCTTCCGCGTGTCGGAGGGAAGGGGAATTTTCACTTTGTTGACAAAGTTTTGCCGAAAGCATTCTCAATTTGAATTAAAGTGGCATCAACAACTACTGATTAAATTGAAATGAATCGCGCTAGACTACCCATGTGAATTATAGCTTGAAATTGAAATGAGGGATTTTGCGATTACCTATGATGAATAGGAGTATCAGTTTATCTTTCTGAAAGGATGTGATTAGTCAGTTATGATGACAGGAATATCCGTACTAAGTGGAAGTTGTGGGAACTGAGATAGAAAGGATATGGCGAACTTTGCGTGTGATTTGAGCCTTTAAATAATACCCCCTCTTAAAATACTGTTTCTCTATTATATCGTACAGTGTAAGGCAATTGTCGGTTATAGGATGTAATACGGAAGCAGCTGCTTCCGAAAGTGTCTTGCAGAATATAATTACAGAAAAGCATGTAGTTTCCCAAATCAATGCTGTGCGAGGTTTAACCCGAATTCGGGACAACACATGAGTGCATTTGAGTGGATGACGCATCATTTCAGCAGCTTAAAAGCTTGTGTACCCACTTTTCTTTGAGTGGCCACATCCAGGAAGGAACGACGTAAAAAGGGAAATTTGTAATGAAGCAATAACTTTATGAGAAGATAGACCTAAAGTCCTAATGATCGTAGAATGTCCTTATATTTGGAAGTGAAGATGTCAGATAAATTATGGCTTTAAAGCATAGACCCGTCAAAGCGGTGTAAAAACACTCCAACCCGTTTTCAGCGAAGCAAACCTGTTTTAAGCGAATAAATCTTCAGTTCAGTTTGTAGTCCCTATACGAATTGACTTGGAAATCCAATTCAAAGGTCCATAGATCGAAGAGACAAACAAAGTAAAATAAAATATCTATATAACAGCTAAAAAAAGCTAGGGCAACCCACCTAACCCTCTCCACTATAACTCTCGCATGCAATGAAAGGATTCATCTCGACTTCAGAATTATATTTTTTGTCTACTCTACGACTATTTGCTTATCTGATGCCGTGTAGGTGAAATCTCTCAAAGTGTGCGCAAAGAACCGTCACTTACATAGACGATGTCCTTTTTTTCCACCACCGATGTTGAGCAATTGTGTCAACACACATGTAATTGAAGGGTGTGAAAACTATCACTCCTATGTATACATATTTGATTAAGCAAATGCAAAGTAATAAAATTCTGAATGTCCTGCATATGAAAAAAATCAAATATCCAAATAATGGAAACAAAAATACACCCAAAGCAACTTCAACCCTAGATGTTAGCATTCATGGAGATAATTTCCGATTACTTAGAATATAGGACAATAAAGTTTTTTGACGGTGGAAAAAATTCAGAATTAATTAGTTTATTGTGAATCGAAGTAGATATAAAAACGTAAACATTAATTTAAGGACGTTTTGTGTATTGTCAGGGTAGGTGAAATAAGTCAAACAATCTTCAAGTCATCTAGACACTGATTTGATTAAAAAATTCATATTTGTAGGTACAGTATTCTGGTGACCTAAACATAATGCAGCCTTATTTATAAAGAGTGTATAAAGTTATGCACCCTTTATAAATAAGCAAAAACCTTATTTTAGAGCTTGTATAAGCTAAATGCACTTGGACGTTGTTTAGAGCTTGTTTAGAGGTGGAATAGTAGCGAAATGTCATTTTGACTTAAAAAATCTGTCACATTTTATGTTAAATGAAATCAAAAATAAATTGGATAGATATAGACATTTTTATTATAAATTTTCAAGATTCTACAAGTGTCCTCGATGAGAAATATGTGCAGAAATGAGATATTTCAATTTGTTTTAAAAATTCGTTTTAGTTTTCATAAGACTACCGTTTCTTAGGAGTCCCAAATCATTCTTTTTTCTTTTTACTTTTAAATTTTTTAATTCCTTTCCCTATTTGTATTTGAATTTTGCATTTCACAAGGTGCTTAGTTTTTTTATCTTTTCTGACAGATAAATGTAATAGATTTCTCTTTTTCAGTCACTTTTTTGACGCAAGCCCTGTATAACTAGTTATGCTTGGAAAAATGTTTTATAAATAAGAATTTGTGGAAGGGTGTATAAAGGTTGTATAAATACTTATACACTGCATAAATATACAGGTGTTTAGGAGCGTATAGAAAATTCGAATAAATAGGGCTGATGAGGTTTATGTTTATTTTGCGTTTACTTTCGCTATAAATTTATTACAATGTGTGCTATTACAAAGAAGACATAATTATATTTACTGTCCGTATATCGGGGCGTATACGCAACATTATTTGGATTTTTATATTTTCTTTATTGTTGGAGAAACCAATCATTAGTAACAACAATCGTGATTGATCTGCAAACTGATCAACACTTGAGAAGTATAGGTGCGTCCTAATATAAGTTGAACTACTGATGAAATTCTATCTCTACTTTCAGACAGCGTTGGCTAATGACTGATACATTTCAGATTTTCCGGTGGTGATTTGCCATTACATGCTGACATGCCCTTACTAGCGCCGATAAGCTATTACTGCTTATATTCAGCAGAATTATTTTTTTAATATTTTCTAGTATGCCTTATCCGTAAGAAATGAGACGTCTTTAACCGCACCAACTACAAAAGCAGCATTAATTTTGAGCTCCGTGCAAGATTATTTCTAATAAAAATAATCCAGGGTCAGTAGAGCCATGTTTTATTTTTTTGGCAACCTCAGAAAAATTCATCCGACTGTGTCTAATGACGATGGAGAAAGCTCACTCCTACTTTAGGGTCAGTAACGACCTAGGCAAGACCTTGAATTTAGAAAAACTTTTCATCAAGAAGTCGCGCTATCATTTTACTTGTTTCATACTTGAACCAAGGACGATTTTGCTAAAGTCTGAAATTTATCTTGAAATTAATATTTTTTGTCCTCTTAGCAGCAACTACGCGGTGCAGATAAAATTTAAATCTACTATCATTTTGTTTGCAAATTTATTACTAGATATTTCCAGCTTTAAAATTGTTTACCACATTTTTGATATCCCAAAGTGATAACACTGTTTCAAATACTTAAGCTGTTACGTTTCATAGGTTCAGTACATTAAGTTCATTCATCGAACCATTAAACATGTATTAAAGTCACATATAACTGTCAGAGCAATGACACTTGCGGTACAAGTCATTATGGCTTATTAACTTACTAATACCTGTCCATTTAGAAATTGCTTCAGATTTATCTTCAGGAAATAATCAAAATAATTAAACTCAAAACTAAGATTTTAGTGAGTTTATTAACAAAAGATCATATTTACTGTTTCAATTTAAGACTAAAATAAACTCCTTGCAATGTAAAAACCGAAAGCAGAAACTGTTAAGTGATGAAAAATCAACGCAATTCATTTTTTATAGCCCAACATTTTAAAATCGCATTTACCGCCAAATAATTAATGGTGCCCTTACAACTCGCTGTCGATTTTTCGTGGCAAATCGATTTTGTATACATATTTAATACTCTAACCACAATCAAGCGCCAAAAAACCTAGACTGCCACTCAGCCGCATAATTTGTCATTCTTTATTTAAACAAAACAAAAACTACTCGCTTACCTATATCCTTAGTTGAATGCTATATTCCTTCCGTTTCCTTTTCTTTCTTGTTTATCCGCAAAATAAAATGCTGTCAACCTTATCATCGACTATTAAAAATACATAGATTTGAATTGCCAAACAACTTTGATGCGAACGATTTTTCACTCTTGCATAATAACAATTAAATCCTCTCTTCTACTGGTATGTCTTCGGTAACAATTTCACAGGATTTTCTGTTTCGTCACTTAACTGACCCTTGACCCGGTTTTCCGTAGCATTTCACTCAACGAACAAGCCCACTTGCATAACATCTTTACGCGGCTACACTTGCGTAAGTTAACCCAAGTACACACTTCACTTTACAAACAGAGAACTTGATCCTAACAGTTGACACAAAACCATCCGTTTGAAAAAAAAACGCATTAGGCAAAGTGATGCAAACGACGGATCAACTGGCAACCCTTGACGAGAGTTAGTTGTATGTTTTTCAAACGAAAGTCCCGAAATTGTTGGTGTAAATTCAACTCGAATATAAGCAACCCACTGAGGGAGTGTAAATTACATTAAAATTCACACACAGATTCGACTTTTATCGGACAAGGGAATTCACAGGTATTACGAAATTTTTGGTACAATATAATTATTGAAACTGATAAATTTACTGCTAGGACTATAAGGCGCACATAGGACAAGCACGCGAGCCGACCGTAGGACTACAACTAAACACTTCGTACAGAGAGCAACGGTTTGTCATCATCATTTAAGTGTGGTATCAGCATGGTAGCGTTAGGTCGACAGCTGTATTTCGTATGGAGGATGTGTTACGGGGGTGGTAGAGTGCGATACCAGCGTTAGACAGCAGGTTGTGTTGTTATTATCATTCAGTTGGAATACGAGGTAGACACAACTCGAAGTTTAACAGCAGCCGGCAAGAGTGTGGCCCATATACTGAGTTGCAAGGAAAGGAATCAGCTGTATGGTTGGTTCTGTGAGTGGGTGGTTTAAGGGCAAGGAGTCTGTATGTAGGCTGTTTGTTTATTAAATTATACCAATGAAAGCTCTGAAAGCTTCGCATTTGATTATCATAAGCAGGAAGCTTCTTCGGGTATACTGTGCAATAACCGACTGCGCTCTCATCGGAAGACTCGCGATACTGTATTGTTTTTTATTCATCCATCTAAAAAAAACTAATATTTTTACAACAAATGAAGTCAAAAATTGTATATCTTCTTATATTGCTTCGCATAAGCAAAAAAAAAAACTAATAAACGTTAATCAGTTGTTAAAGGCTTGGCGATTGTTTAGCTTTTACTGTTATCTGCTGTAAATTTTGTTGCAGCTCAGAGCAACCAAAAAGACGTAGTATCTAATTACTATTTTAGTAAATCATAACAATCAATGATCGTTTCATATCATGCTCTTTAATCACGTTTAATAATGCTTATAAAATGCATTAAAAAGAAAAAGTGTCAGAAAAGTGAAAAAGGTCTACGAAAATTAAAAAAATTAAGTTAATCCTTTTCATTTTATCACGATACGATACAATTTTAATAATTTAGTGCGTGTGCTCCACCCTGTAAGCATAGCAGCGAATAGCAACGTGTAAACCCAGTAAGCTGTGTTGTCTTTTTTTGACGTTTTCGGTTTCCTTCTGTTTTTGTTTATTGAAACCAAATTTGATTTGAATTTCTATTCTTCTTACAAAATTTTCAAATATGTGCGAGCAACAACGAATAGAAATAATTCTGAAGAAACCCAATCCGATTTTCGAAAAGTGGCTGGAAAGGTGGTTGCAAGAAGCGGAGCGAAAAGGAACCAAATCTCAGTATAAAATTCGTGAAGCTCTTGATTCTTTGCGCAAATTTCCACTCCCGCTATCTAGTGGAAGAGATTGTGCAATTCTAAGGGGATTTGGTCCGACTCTTTGCAATTTAATCGACCAAGAACTCCAGCAAATTCGGACAGACGATCCAAATTCTATAATAAACACAACAGCCAGTGCATATTCTGAAGATGTGCAATCAATGTTAAAATCTGTACAGAAATCCAAAAAGGAAGTAAAGAAAAAGGAACCCACCGCAAAGGAAAAATCAAAACAACTCGCAATCGAAGAAGCAAACGAACAAGTCATAATGAGTCCCGGCGCATTTCGTATTCTTTTACTTGTTGACACGCAAGAGACAAACGGCAAATCAAAGAAAACATTTGATAAGACTCGCGATTATATTGATAAACTGAGTATACCGCATGAGATTCGCCGCCTTACTGTAGGAGATTTCGCATGGATTTGTCAGGATGAACGTGGTAAGGAATTGGTTCTCCCGTACATAGTCGAACGCAAACGGATGGATGATTTTGCAAGTAGCATTCGAGATGGGCGCTTTCATGAGCAAAAATTTCGTCTGAAAAGTAGTAAAATTCAGAACTTGATTTATTTGATTGAGAACTATAGAAACAATGAGCATGTGGGACTACCATTCCCAACGTTGTTACAGTCAGCTGTCAATACGCAAGTGCATGATGGATTCCAAATTAAATTCACGAACAATCACTGGGAATCCATTCTGTACTTGAAGGCAATGACTAGAACTTTGATTCGCCATTACAAGGATAAGTTATTGTTAAGTACTGCCAAGGAGGATATAAGACGATGTAGTCCGCTTGATTCTACTGTTGGTTTGTTGAAATTCAAGGATTTCTATGATGATTCGATGCGAAACAGTGGACTGACAGTGCGCGACTTGTTTATAAAACAACTTTTGCAGCTCCGAACGCTCTCGATGGAGCGAGCAATGGCAATAGTCGAGAAATACCCTACACCAAAAGTGCTTTTATGCGCGTTCGAAGCTTGTGAAACGGTCGAAGAAGCAAAGCAGTTGTTGGCGCCTCTCCCTTGTGGCCCGCTTGGTAGGCCATTAGGATCTACCATTAGTGGGATTATTTATGAATTTTACAAAAGTGTTTTTCAATAACGTATATGAAGAATGTGTGATAAAACTTGGGATAAGTCTAAATAACTTTAAGGTTAAATTATAAAATTAAATAATGAAATTCCGTTCCGTAAATGTCTTTTTCATTTGATGGTTGTTATATGTGTATTTGAATGCTGTTAAAACTGAAAGCTATCAAAATGTCAGGCCTGCATTTCTTATAACGTATTCTGTATGAACGTTTTATTCAGATAGACATTTTGAAGACCTTCGACAAAGACAATTTTTAAAACTGCTTTACATTTTACTCCCCTTCTTATTCATTCATATTGAGATATAGGTTAGGTTAGGTTAGGTTAAGGGCAATTCTCTAAAAATATTCCGGACACTTCTGTCGTGTTAAGAATTGACCTGGAAGTGCACTTTTTTTCAATGAAACATAGAATACATCGAAAGAGCACTTCTAGATTTGCTCTTTTCATAGAAAGTGCAATTCTTGTCTTTAATCGAAAACGCCATTAGACGTATGGTTTGTCTATGCTAGGCGCCTTAGCTGGATTATCGCGATCTATCTCATTGAGATACTCGCTCAAAAATGACAAAAAATAAATATCTTGTCCAATAAAAAATACCTAGGTATGTATTTGATTGTCCCAAAAGAAAACCGCACCCATCACTTTGAAAGATATAACTATTTATATATTTCAATGTTTTTGTTTGACCACTAGATTAATATCAGACTCCTTTTAAAAAAATTGTTAATGAATGACTATTTCATGTCAGTTAAATCCCCGTTAATATCCAGTTGGGAAAATATTTATGTTCTTCCCCTGTAGTTTTTGATGACAATGCATACCGACTTCGTAGGTGAACGATCTTCTTCGAATACGTTCGATTCAACCCGCAAATGGACCCGTCAAATATAAATATAAAATCTAAAAATCACTATACAATCGCCCAGGAATTTAATTTGAAACAAAATGCTGTTTACAGTACCATAGTTTGGCATCACCAATATTACGCAAACAGCTGATTGTCAATTTAGAAAAGATTTTTGGTTATGCGAGATTATCATTCTTTCGGGTGAATTATACATCTCAGTAAATACTGTTTTAAAATATTTACTTAAAATGTCGAAACTAGTTCTTAACACCTACAAATTATTCGCCAGCAGAGGAGGTAACACTTCATGTTAGTACTTTGCAGTGGAATATTGTCAAATCACTTTGTTTCTTTAGTTTTGTCGAGAAGTGTATCGACCACCCCTTCATTGTCCGATCAACATTGGCGTGAGGACCATGGTCTGCCCGGAAACCCAAATTCATTTGGCCCACTGACGAACCTTCCGGATTATTCTTACATGGATGGACGTCCTACTCCGCTAGGTGTAAGTATCAATTGTTATTAACAAACCATCATATTAATGTATTTCTTCCCGACAGACAAATCAAAAGAAAAGAATCATTTACCAACAAGAAATAGCCAAAAAGATGGTGTCATCCATCAAGGAGTTAGATTACGCAAAGGAGCGTTTTGTTAAGCTGCAGGCAGACAAAGTGGACCAGAAGAAGCGCATCATTGGTAGTAAACTCAAACCAAAGGGTCATTTATTGTTGAAAAAGGAAAAGTAAACTTCTTGTTTTTTTATTAAACTGAAAAACACTTCATTCATTGTCATTTCACCACTGCCTCATTTTACATATTGGAAATAGTTCTAGTTAGTCCCGAACCGGCAAACCGCTGCTGTATCAGTGTGACATACCAATCAGGTAAAATGGTGTGTAGTGACTTACCTACATACACTCTATAGCTGACCACTTTAGATCGGGGATCAAAGTAAAATTCGTAAACAGTGTGCGGACAATTGACATCCCTCATTATATTCTTAACCATTTGCAGGAATCTTACCAAAAAATCGGCACATTGTGATGGTGTCCAGTAGTTCTGAGAGGAAAAAATATGTAGATCAAAAACCGAACAGATGAGTTAATCCTACCGTTGCTAGTTTTGGTAGCGATCGAACTTCCATGTGTTTTATTTCATCCACTAGTCCTTTGTCATTGCGATATCCTACCATAAGATCTTGAATGCCAATGAGAAAGCTCTGACACCACCAGTTTCTGCATTTAAATCTGTAAAAGTTTTGCTGCTGCCGTTCATTGTTCGGCCTTAGGGAGCACTTAAGCTCGACCAATTTCAATGTATTGAGCACCTCCTTGCTCTCCACATTTTGGCAGGCAGTATTACTCATCACACCATCCACCTCAGCACCAAATAACAGCTCCATGCCCTGCAACTTAGTTTTATACATACAACAGAACTCTTCACATTCATCAACAGGAACGCCAGTATTTGGTTCCATCGTGGGATTAGTTGTCATACAGAATTGTTCGAATTTAAAGCCGTATGCACAGAACTTTTTCTGGTTTTCATTTTGATTCCAACGTTCATGTCGCTTTTGGTCGGTTTCCTTTTGACTGAGATAGATATTACCCTTGAATCTTGTGGCATGAATACACCAGTCTTCACGTGATTCATAGGGAGTACACATGAGTAGGCGGAGCAATCCACGAAAACAGATAAAATCGAAATCGCCAATGCCTCTCGGATTGGGAACATCTGTTCTTGGTAATAGTTCATCTTGATGGTGGTAGATGAATTGCAGCAAATTGTCCAACCGTTCTTCTTGTAATAGCTCCTGCTTAGACTTCGCCAAGCCGTAACCTTCGTTCAGGTCCAGTGGAAACTTTTGGGGCATGCGAAAATAGCGGAAATTTTCTGCCGACGGCTCGTAGTCGCGATTTGTATTGATACTGAAACATCCAAGGATTTGGGGTTTTTCCATTTTTGGGAATGGTATATTTTCATCTGGATTAAGGCGGCCACTAAGGCCGGTATCCATTAGAGCCATTGCAAACTGGATTTTAATATTTATTTGATTTACTTCGATAGTTTCGTGTGGCCGCCTAGATATTTGCAACACAAGAACACAAGTTAAAAACAAACATTAATAGGACCGTTCGATTTATGCATTTAAGTGAACATATATGGTATGTTGGTACTATGCAAAGATAATGGAATATTATTCATTCATCTCTGGTACTATGCCTACCTACTACTTTTAGTATTCGAAAGGAATTTGAAGATTGCAATTTCAGCAAAACCAAATGTTTGACTTTATTGCGGTAAAGAAAACAATAATACAAACTAAGTACATAATGCTGAAGAGACTCGAATTGAACGAAACGTCCTCATAATAGACAGATATGTATAACTTTTAAGTAGATAGGAAATTTGTCTACTTCTGCTTCGACATTAACTTTGCAAATTTTAATTATAGCAGAACTGAATTCACCAATTAGACTGTTTATAAGTTCCTTATCACTCCAGTTTTGATCATGGGTGCAGAAGTCTTTGATGATTTTTATCAGAGACAATACTGAGACCAAAGATAATGGAATATTTATTCATTCATCTCTGACTGAGACCACCAACTCCGGCCGATTTCCCGTTACTTAGCCTACAAGCTATATTTTTATGGAGTGCTCACGTTTGGTGCGCTACTATCCTTACATAGAAAATCGTATTGACAAATGTCACGAAACTTCAAAAATTCTGCTCACCAACACACTAGGTACCAGGAGATATGAGACACTTCCGCTGTGGGCAAAGTTGCTGGCAGAGTTCATAGAATTTTATCCGTTTAATTTGAAATTGTTCGTTACAAGTGGATAATATTTTTTTTTATGAACAAGTGCACATTTGCTTAAAAATGAAAAATTAACAATGTAGATTGGTTGAGGGAAAATGAAAACATTTTGAGCAAATGTTCTTCATTATTTAAGAATAATTTACTCACGAAATCGAAGTTAATGATATCCAAAAGCGGAAAATACACAGCCATGTTTATCCTAATATGTTTCTAGTATATATAACATCAACTCTAGATCATTTTACTAACCAATTAAATCAAATTATTCGCCTTTTAACAATTTATAATAACTAACCAATGGCATTCAGTAATATAAAAATGTGGAATTCCCGAACTCTTTCACATTTCCCACGGTTGCCGAGACTGGCAGCATTTATTTTTGCATTTTTTGTATGTTTTTGCATGTCACACGGATTCTTTTTTGACATAACACCGATAGGAAAACAAAATGGCGAATTTGAAAAAACCACTGAGGGGGCCAGCGGCAAGAGGATTGTGAGTTGGGGGTCTCAGTATGGTTTGTCTATGATTTTTATATTTGTATTTTGTATTTCCTTGCCTCTTCAAAACTACAACTGCCTAGGTACCAACCAGGTACTTACCTAGTTCTTACTACATAATTGCTTATATGTACGAATATTTAATAAAAATCATTTTCGGCGGCCCTCATGCAATAAAACAAACAGAACTTTTAGATGACACTGCGGAACGCAGTAAATTTGAAACACACCTTCTGTCAATCTTATTTATTTTTGAAATCTTAGAATTTATATTTTATAAGTAATAGCACTATTTTAAATGAGATTTCCAACCTTTTTAAAATCGCTCCTAGTTGGTATACCGGTTGGCGTAACATTTTTAGACTGTGTGGGTTATGTGGCCAGAGTTGAAGGTGCACACATGAAAACATCATTATGCTACCGGGAAAATTTTAAATCTCTACCCATTTTAGGTATTTCCATGCAGCCGGCCTTAAATCCAGATTCCACCGATACGGACTATGTGTTCTTATCACGGTGGGCCGTGCGAAACTATGAAGTAGAACGTGGAGACATCATCTCCCTCATATCACCAAAGGATCCCGATCAGAAAATTATCAAACGCATTATTGGCCTTAAAGGTGATATAATCTCAACATTGGGCTATAAAAACGAGGTTGTACGAATACCGGATGGGCATTGTTGGATTGAAGGTGATCACACGGGCAATTCACTAGATAGCAACACCTTTGGACCTGTATCGCTGGGACTGATGACGGCGCGTGCTACATACATTGTTTGGCCGCCAGCGCGGTGGCAGCGTTTACCATCTGAGTTGCCTAAATCAAGACGCCGGGTATTATCAAAGTCAACATCGCATGCAAATAGCCAATGATTGTTGCAGCAGTTTGTTCGTTCATAAGAGTGTAGACTGATAAAACAAAATTAAAGCAGTCTTAGGAAAAAAAGACGTTTCTATTTATAAGAACGGTTTAAACTTATAACAATCCATAATGCTAAGGGTTTTCTTAAATGCTACCCCTTCCCGGACAACGGAAAACTTCCCCGGAACCGAAAGGTCAATCACTGTGGACGCTGAACGACACTCCTCAGTTAGACCTATCTGTCCACCATCGAATATGCCGCCCAAATGCGACCAAAGACATTCAAATTCCTGAATATTCAAACTACTCTGCTCGGCCGATCTATTTGCGCTGGTTAAGGCTAGTGGCTGATTGAACTTGTCGCACAGTTTTCTAATAAAGGGAAAATCTGGGATTCGTATGCCAATCTTCGATGTACTTGGATTGAGGAAACGATTGTGAAGGTTCTTCGAACGTTCTATTACTATTGTTATGGGACCCGGAAGCATCATATTAAGCAGCTTATCGCTGAGATGTTCTGCTTGTCCCCAATGTCGTAGCGATTCAATATCCTTTACACAGATCGCAACCGGTTTGTGAAAATCTCTTCCCTTGATAGCATACAGTTTTTGAATGGCAAGCTCGCAATTCGCACTACACGCAAGCCCGTAAACAGTGTCCGTCGGAAGGGCTATCACGTCACCCAATTCCAAACATCGTCTCGCGGCGTCGACTCCACTGGCAGAGTTTGTGTCGAAGATTTTTTCCATCATCTTTCCAGCGTAGTTATGAGTTTGTTTAACTGAACAAGAGAATTTGCGTATTTGGCTTCGTAGAGAATGCATTTGTAGTTGACAAATAGTCTAATCCCTCCAAGTGTGAGAACACAACGGATTGCAGCATTTATAAAATGTAGTCATAGGCTCATCGGCAGAACGTGTCTGCATTTGCATAAAATAGGCGCGCTTATGATAGCAGGTCGGACACTCAGCGTCTGTGGAGTCTACGTTTTCCCAAGCTGCAGCTCCACCCATAACATGATCCACCTCCTAGAATTGATTAAATATTTCACATGACTTTTGCAATGTAAGTTTAAATTTTGGACTAACCTTTAAACGAGGATATGTTCTCGTTGAGATTTTCTTATTTATATTACAAATATACGGACATGTGTTGCACGAAAAACGGTGGCCGTTAGTGTCTTCTTCGACCATCAAAATATTACCACATGTTGGGCAAAACAGGAGCATACTTTAATTACTAGTGATTCATTGGTTTAATTGATATTTTCACATGAAATAGTGAATAGATCGCTGGAAAACGTGTCTACGTTCATTTAAAAATGCAATAAACCTCAAAATCAACCCACAGTTGCCATCAAAGTGACATTTAATTTCGAAAGTAGTGCAGTGATGCCAGGACGATGCAAAATGAGGTAGTTTCATCTAAAGTTGTTTCAGTACTAGTCCATGCTAACAACCAAGAATAATAATGTTTTATTTATTTTTCATGGTACATCATTTAAGATTAGGACAGTCTAATAAAGAGTTTTCCGCGAAGCGAATCTTCTTAAAGATTGGCTATCTTCTTGAGAGAATAAACCCTTAGCGGTAAACAAATGATGAGAGTGAATTCATATTAAGTTGCGTAACGCCAAAAAAACCTTGCCGAAAACGAAGCCGAATTTATAAGTCCCGGAATTGTTTTCCTATAATTGTTTTAAGTTTAAACAAAATAGACAGTTAAATATTGTGTAATGATGTGTATGCTTAATTTGAAATGTCCCATAATGGTAATGAAATTTCGTTTTCCTATAAAACGAAATGGTTTCTGGAGATTCTGAGAAGATGATAATATTTGTTTTGCTTTTAGATATTTCATATACCATGTTTTTACTATTTAGTCAATAGGCCTGTTTTTTGAGCTTCAATCCCAGCAAAGCAACGTAAAGTAGGATTTTCAGCACGCAATTACAACAACTACGCTCTACTTGACACTTCGATGACTCATAGTATTTGTTGTAATTGTGTGCTGAAAATCCTACTTTGCTTTGCTTTGCTGAGTTCGAAACTAAAAAAAACACGCCTATTCTAATAATCACTGCTCTCGTTATATAATTCTTTCAACAATTTGTATATTTTCTAGGGACACGATTTTATATATAATTTAATTTAATACAAGATTAAGAAAACTACCTTATCGGAACATACGTTATCAAATTATCGTCAAATGGGCTCATGTAAACCACACCTTACATTATCTATTTTTCAGTCACATTTGCAATCTTGTTTTCAAACAAATTTGAATTTGTTAATGCACGCCTAACCTACCTAACTGTGTAATGGCGCAATTAATTAATTCCAAAATAGAAGAAGCCATCCAGAGCTTGATTAAAACAGCTGAACTAACTGCACAATATGGCGATGATGGTACGTATGCAACTTGCACATTTTTATGTAACTCTAAGCTTTAAGTAAAGTAGTTAACTATCATGTGTTTTTAATACAGATCTAAAGAATCCTGAAGCCTTCGGAAAAATAGTTGAAGGCCTTATTGATGTGAGGAATAATGCAAAGAGAGCTGATCAAGCAGCCGAAGCTGCTAAAGATAAACAATCCATTGCTGAATATGATACTGTATGTATAATAATTCCATTATAGCTTATCTTGATAACGGCGTACACTTTTCAGGCGTACACACGTGCCTGGAACAAACCCTCGAAGTGCAAGCCAAAGAACACGGATGAATATAAACGTTTCATGACCGAAACAAGAACACTCCTTTCAATGAACATAGAATCAGTCGCGAATACCAGCGTTGTAGAAGGGGAAGACTTTCTTATGGAAATCGAGATATCTGATCTAGATCCCCTAACTAAACGACGAATGACTCATCCCATTAAAAATACCGTCTGTGGCCATTACTATGAGAAATCGACGATTTTTGAATGCATTCAAGTCAACCCAAGGCTTCGGTGCCCAGTGGCTGGGTGTGGAAATAATGAATTTCTAAAGAAAGCGCATCTCGTTGAAGATCCTGTTTTCAGAATGAAGCTGCAACGTAGAAACGAATAAGACAATTGATTATGTTGCGTTCTGTTATGTTTATTGATTTTACTCTGCCTCTATATAAATTTAAATAAATTTAAAAACTCAAATAATGCCTAAAATTGTTTAGACAATCCCCGTCTATCAGTCACTCGGGGAGATGTTCTGTGCAGCGCTTATAAGGGTATCGTGTATGTCCTTTGCTGATTGAACATGTCCACGAACGGTAGTTAAGTACTGTGGATAAGACATGGGCCCATTTGTGCCGTCTGGTGGCATACATGGGTCCACTCGAACAGCGGTCACTGCACCAGGCAGGTAATGTTGAGCGGATGATAATTGCTGAACACATTGAATAGCTGTTTTAAGGTGTAATTCGATTTGGTCACAATACGAATAGAAGTCCTCCAGGTGTTTCTCGAATCTTGTCGGATTGTTGTTATCGCGCTTTAGGTTGTCTGCCAAGTTGTTCTGCTGAAGGGAGAAAGCGCCGTACTTAAAAGTTAGAGACAACGATTCCCTAAGGGGACCAAAGAGGCTCTTAACTTTGGAGATGTTGTCGATTTTTTCAGCTTGGTGCTGCTGCTGTTGTTGTTGTTGCTGCTGCTGTTGCTGCTGAGGCGGCGGTTGCTGCATTTGTTGTGGGGCCATTACGCCTTGCATTTGCTGGGCCTGTTGTGGAGAAGCTTGCTGCATCATAACGGGAGAAACTCCCGCGGGTAGCATTGGTCCACCCATACCGGGCTGAGGCATTCCGTGCATATTCATTGATGGCGAATAGTTTTACTTATTTCTTGATTTAAGTGAAGAACTGATTTAGGATTTTCTCAATGCAAATGCAAAAGTCGAAAAACTGAAAAATGACAAATATGCTTAAGTGATGCCAAATCCCGAAAATTTACAATGATTTCAAAACAGTGCCTTTATTCGAAATTTTAAAGTTTCGAAATTGAAATATTTAAATAATTAAGGGCATGTTCGCACCAAAGATAATTTTCGCTTGAGAACTGAGGTAAATTTTAATTGAGTACAAATAAGAAAAACATTCGTAAAATAAAGGAATGTACTCCAAATTTGCACCCGTAATTTTGTCAGAGCAATTCGTGAAATATAGAATACGAAAGAGCTGGGTAATAAATAATAAACGGAAAGGTTTGAAAGTTTTATGTCGTTTTCCATTGGGACTACCAAAAATCTTTTTCAGATCTCACATTTAACGCGGCTCATGGAACATGCAACGAAACTGATCTGCTTTTGTAAATGGATTAGTGCGCTATTTGACAGCAATATCAGCTGTTGAAATTGAACAGTTGGGGGCCCTACTCTCTATTTCGCTCCATTCGAAATAGCTTTCCATTTCCGCTTTTTAGTGGGTACTCTGTAATAATTTCAGAATTCGAAATGCGACATAACTTCATTTCATTCCACTTTTGAAATACAGAGTAGAAAAGGTTCGTTTTCGAAAAATTTTACTTTCGGAACGAGATACAGAGTAGGGCCCCAGGTACTGTTGTCGAATCCATTTCGTTGCATGTTCCATGAGCCGCGTAAAATCTGAGATCTGAAAAAAATATCTGGTGGTCCCAATCGAAAACGACATTAGACAGTTGTTTGACAGATGACACTCAACAGGACATACAGATTGTACATCAATGCCGTTACGTGTCTTCAAACACGGGTACTTATCAATGACCCATCGTAAAATAGAGAAACAAGTAACTAAGGCGAATGTTTTTTTTTTTTATTATAAAAGAATTATTTTATTCTATATATTCTCATTTTTTTATCACTATTCACTATACCGAAAGTGGAAAATAATTCATACAATGGAAAATGTGTTAAAAATAATTTAACATTTTTATATTAACAGTGTGGAAATGTGCTCTTAAATCTGGCTCGAGATATGCGGATAGAGAGGTACAACAAAATTATTACACATACATCGACCAAAATTTTCTTCCAAGAAAAACTGAATACAAGATTTTAAGAACTTAGATCATGTTCGCCTGAAATTAAATGAAAAGTGGTACCTATTCTCCGCCGCTTTAAGTGTGTGCAACGACGATGGTGTGTCCAAGAATGTATGTATGAATGTAGCTGTTTTTTTTCACTCGATTTGTGGAACTTAATTTATGAAATCAAATTGCAAGATACTTTTAGAGTTGGTGAGAGTTGTTTTCGAGCACCGCAGTCTTCTTACAACTCGGTCTTCTTTGCCTTGCCGCTGCGATCGTAGCCCTTTAGCTCTTTGGTGGCGTGCTTGGCGATGTATTTCAGGAAGTCATCGACCTCGCGACCTTCGCTGTATGAGACGGGTTTGTCTTTGCTATCCTTTGGCAGCCAGAACAAAGTGGGGAAACCACGAACGTTGAATGTTGGAGGAACGTCGTTGGCAGTGGCGTCCATCTTTACGATTGCAACATCTTCATCTTGCAACTTCTCGGCGAGTTCTTCGTATATGGGAGTAAGCTTCTTGCAATGCCCGCACCATGGTGCGTAGAATTCGATAAGGGTATCCTTATCGTTGTTAATGACGAGATCGTCAAAGTTCTTGGCTACGGCAACCTTGACAGGGGCATCGTTGCTATCGGGAATTGGTTCGGACTTGATGTAGGGTTCCAATTCGCCTTCCAGCAGTTTCTCAGCGAATTCTTTCAAGTTCTCAACCGAGAAATCTTCCTTCAAGGTGTATTTCAAACCTTTCTCGTCGCGAGCTAGGACTACTGGTTTGTCACCAACGAAATCGTAGCCGTACTCGTTCAACTCGTGTTGGAATTCATCCTTAGCGGCGATGGCAAAGTTAAGCTTGCCAGCAAACTCCTTGGCAACTTTGAGAACACGATTTCTCCAGTAATTTGTGCCCTTAGCGTTCTTCGTGTAGTCAACGGCATAGTAAGCTGTCAGAATCGGATTCTTGAAGTCATTGGCAACATCCTGGGTCTTGTGACCAACCAATCCGTGGCTAAAAATAAATTATATTTTAATTTTATCTATTATCTCGCCAAGATGGCCAATTAAAACTTACAAGTTCTCCGTGATGAAGTTAGTTATATCCAGTTCTGTTGAGCCCTCGAACTTCACAGTGGATGGTTCAAATTTGTTTGCCAGATGTGGGGCACGGAACAGGATGATGGCATCGCTATAAGACAACTTAGTCTTATTGCTATTGTCAAAACAATTATATTCGGTTAACTTACGTTTCGCCTTGTTTCTCCAAAACCGGTTTGGCACTGGAATGACCGAAACGGTATTTCTCCCTCTGTTTATCAGCGTATTTAGTGAAAATGTTCTTCAGATTCGAGTCCTTTTCGAAGAAACCGACAATTGAGGTTTCCTTTGCGCTCAAGAACTTGTCGAACTCTTCGACAGTTTTGATATCCTTTGATGACGGGCCGACTTGAGCACGCATGTGCTTGGCTATGCCACTGGCCTCACGTGGTCCATTGTAGTCCTGAGATACTTCTCCGTTGCGGAAGATCTTCAGGGTGGGGTACCCGCTGACAGAGAACTTGTTGCAAGACTCCTTACCAACTTCGGTACAATCGATTTTGGCCAAAGCGATTGGTGGATCATCGTCGCGAACAAGTTCAGCAGCTTTGGCATATTCGGGTTTCAGTCTTTTGCAGTGGCCGCACCTTTAAACAAAGCATAAGCAGAATGTTTGCTCGGTTCAGATTATTTTATCTTATTTTAAACATTATTTAGTTTGTCATTGTTGTGAAAGCTTGTTCTGCATCAAGTTGGGAGACCCATCGGGCGGACAACTAAACAGCGCTGCCTGCACAACGGAAACGAGCGAACTTACAGAACATTTTTTTGTATTCTCTGCGCCGATTACTTTTTTACTAATCCAACAGAATTTTGTATTTTGCCGTTTCTATTGTGTTTTTTTTTGTCTCAAGATAAATTAATGTTTTTAACATTCTGCCGAAGGTACAACTGACGTTAAGATTGCAGTTTCAGTTTTCAGTAATATTGCTTTTTTGCAGTAAATTCTTGCAAGTATACAAAAACTACAAAAGAGAAGAGATAGAATTCGCTTCTACCGAAAATGTCACTTTAACGGAAACGAAGTAAGATAGAATTGGAGTTTATGTAACTAAGAATCCTAGTTATGAGGACAAATAAGGAAACAAAAATTGTCGGAATCAAAAACCGACATCGTTGTAGCACGGGAAAGTGCTTGATGAATCCGTCTGCAAACCCGTTTTTTATACGAAGCATTAGAAACATCATACAGCAATTTACAGACAGAATTTAGGTGAAAATAATATTTATAATAATATAATATTTTTTTAACGAGCATACTGTCATATGTGGTATTTGATTAGGCGCCCTTAGTGCACCTTTTTTTCTTTTTTTTTATGTTCGCTTGGTACGAAAAAAGCAATATTTTTCCGACTCCAGAGCACTTTTGCGAATCTGGATTTTTTCTCAGAGTTGCTTCAGCTTTACCGATACTAGTGCGATTGAGTTTGACAACTATTGGAGTTTGTTTACATTTTCGTGAAATTGTTCAACTACCAAGAAAAGCAACGCAACGGATGGATATATTTTTGTTAATTATTTAAGTGCAAATATTTTTAAATCCAATGATTTAATATTAAATTCAAACAGTGAATGGAAAACGCCTTAAAAAGTGTCGAAGGCTACACATATTGGAATCGCACGAAAATCAACAACAACAAAAAAGAGCAAGTTATGCTTTTATGTTCGATTATACACACGAAATCTAAAATCTGAGACCGAATCTGAAGGAGCCCAATCGAATACCACAACATTAACCAGTATCTCGCAACTTACAGTTTTCATTACTACTAGCCAGGTATTACCTACCCGTACGAAAATGTATTACATCGTTGATAAAATTGCGCTGATAAACAGTTTTCTTGGTGTAAAAAAACAAGAAGTGTCTATACTCAAAGCACATACATCCTGGTTTTCCGAAAAACTAGTAAGGCTTGGTTCTGCTATTAGACTAGGTCTCTATATTAAATTGACCACCATAAAAGAGCAAGTAGTTATCACTCACCATTTCTAGTCACGTCGGCGATGTTCATTTTTTAGCTATGACTTAATATTCTCTTTATAGAATAACAAATCGACAGAAAAAATGCTGTCACAAATTTATGAGACACAAATCTGTTCCTGCAAAATACATATCTGATTTCACTAAACAAGTTGATTACTAACTGAGGTCAATGACGTTGTCGCTTTCAAATATCGAACACAACAGGTTCAATAAGTTTCCGCTTATAGGAGCGCTGCAATTTCATGGTTGTATTGGCTAAGTTCATTAGACTATTGAGGTTAGGAATAGTCTTTGATACCAAAAAATGCAGCAGAAGAACTTGTACTAGTACAAATTAGTATTGCAACAATGTTTGACCTACTTGCCTCACCATGTTCACGCTTCTGAACCTACCTTCTAAAAATAAGTTAATTCCAGCAATATACATGTTGCTTCACAGAAGCATGAATTTTGTTATCCGCCTGTGATAAATGGATGCCTATCTTATCAGCGAGCTACAATTCAAACATTTCAGAGTTGGAGCTGGGTTGTATCAAAAGCCGGTAATAAATCGCACGTTATCATCACGGAAAAGGCTTGTTGCCCATAAAGATAATTATTTTTCTTCTGTTTAAGTTTTGTACAGCTCTTATCGATTTTCCTACTTCGACTACAATTTCGTTGAGAAAAAAAAAAACAATAGGAAATGAAAACAATTGACGGATAAACTAAAAAAAAAAATGGACGGGAAAGTCGACGTCATACGTGGCCAAGTCACCATCTTCGAAAAAAAAATTCCTCTACTCGTTACCTACCTACTTCACTAGAAATTATATTTTTAAATGAAAATTAAACTTACCATGGAGCATAGAACATAACCAATGTTGTCTCATGCTGTGCCAATGTAGATGCAAAGTTATCATCAGTCAATTCCAGAACATCTTCTTCGGCGCAGTTTATCGATGCAACAAAGCAAAGGAGTGCCAAAGCACCTACTCTGAGCAACATTTTTCAGATTTCAATTTATGTCCACTTTTTCTATATAAAAACTAATCCAACACAAAGTAATTTGCGGATTTTTTAAAAATAATAATACTTTAAAAATATTATTTATCTTTTTGATGCAACTGAGCTCACCCACTTCAACAAATTTAACCGGCTAAAAAACCCGTGAGCTCCTATTTGAGTGGTAGGTATTTCCTCAGTGCACGGTACACCACGTATTCTTCTAGTTTTCCAGTCTACGACATTTTTGTGTTGGCCAATTTTGATTGGTTGGAATTTGTAGAATGTTCGAATTTTCGAAGATTAGTTTTCTGTCTGTGATGCCAGGTTTTGTGAAACCTTTTTAGTAACTGTAGGTATTTATTATAAGATTTAATATAAAATTTGTTTTCCATACTGTCAAAACGAACATAGTAATCTCTTTAAAAAAAAATTCTTTTTGCCAAATTGAAAACGACATAAGTATATAACGCAAACAATAAGAAGCTCAAAAATATATTATTTAATCTCCTTTTGACGATTTCATTTCCATTATATAATTTTATTTTTTAACATATGTCACTTCCGAAGCAATTCGCATTCCTATCTTTTGTTAAGCTTTTCAAGTTTCTCTGATTTCCAAGTTGTGAACTAAAATGAACTAAAATTGTTATGAATTCTCCGATAAAGTAATAAGAAGTAAAACGCTTGTGTAGCCTGTATGACACTACATTTTTTCCTAATTTTTATAATGCTGAAAAGTCAACGGTTGTAAAAGAGTTTTAGTCTCTTTAGTGTATTACAAATTTCCAATAGAATTTATTTTCAAATAATCTTGAAATGTCAAATAAAAGCTCCCAGCAGCTAAATAATTTGATTTGAATACATTTTTAATGCATTTTTTGACGTGCCTACATTAGCTGTTTTTTATTATCAGCTATGATCCATATAGATCATCGATTTACATGCACTTACAGCAACAGCACATGATCCTGCTTCTCATCGAGATCACGAATCATGGTCTGAAAATTATTTCTACTATTTCCGACTAGGTGGCTTGTTTTATTTTTAAATGTTGGTGTGCCTGTAAACGATAGCCACATAATCACGTTGCCAGACTAAAAAATGGAACACAAAAAATCAATTGTTTTTTTTCGCATTCGAATAAAGTCCCTGTCCGTATTCCGAGTTATTTTGTTTTTTCTCGTTCTATAAAGATATGTCCAGACCAGCCAAACATTTGATAAACAATTAAATACCTTAATGTTCCATATTTATTTCTAAAACACTTATTTAACAAAATAATTTTTATGAAATGTTTAGAAATGTTTTGCTGGTTTGGATCTGGACACCAAAAAAACGTTTATGAAATGTTTCACAGTTACCCAATCGTGATGGGAAATAATTTTTGTTTTACAAGTATTCCTGGCGAAAGTGAGCGCTGTTTTTCGATTATTATTTGTTTTTAAATAAAATAAAAATGTTGAAATTATAATCTATTTACTGTATTGTACACTTTGTTAGTAATCATGTTTGCATGCTGTTTCTTGTTTTTTCTATATTTATATTTATTCCTAACTTCCAATAAAACTTTGCTAACAATAGGTTATGAGCCCAGAACACAATGGCCGAACATAAAGAATTTTCTCACGGTATCCCACAGTTCGATGGAAGAGGATACGACGACTGGAAGTTCAGAGTAAAGATTCATTTGGACAGTCAGGGCTTGTTGGACGTTCTAACCGACGTTCAACCAACAGAAACTGCGGCGAGGGCTGAGTATTTGAAAAAGGACAAGAAGGCCAAAGAGCGCCTGGTAAATTTTATCCATTCAAGTTGCCTTAGCTATGTTCGAGAGAAGAACACTGCCAAAGAGATGTGGGAAAGCTTAAAATCTGCATTCGAAAAGAAATCAGTAGTTAACGAATTACTGTTACGCAAGCAATTGGCAAAACTTCGAATGAAGGATGATGAGTCTGTGATCTCACATTTGACAAATTTTGAGGATTTGATAAGGAAGTTGAAATTGGCAGGGGCCAAACTAGAAGAAAGTGATTTGCTCGCTCAACTTTTTCTGACATTGCCTGAAAAATTTGATCCTTTAGTTACCGCATTACAAAACATTGACGACGGTAAGCTTACGTTCAATATTGCAAAGGAGAGACTTATATCGGAACAGAGCAAGTTCGAAGATCGACAAGAAGGGGAATTTGAAGAAAAAACTGCATTTTCTGGAAAGAAGCATTTCAATAAGAAAAATTTGACGAAAAAGTTCAACGGAAAATGTTTCAAATGTGGAAAATTTGGCCACCAAGCACGAGATTGTAAAAAAGTGGAAGCCAGAAGCGTTGAAAGTACAAGTGTGTGTTTTAATGCAGACAAAAACTTTATGGAAAGCAGTAAGAAGGTCATAAAGAAGAAAAATAAAAAAAATTGTACTTTCAAATTGGATTCTGGAGCAAGCGATCACCTTTCAAATGAAAAATGGTATTTTGCAGATCTTGAACTACTGAAAGCTCCTGTTGAAATTAATGTCGCAAAAAGCGATCAGTCACTTATTGCATACCATTCTGGAGAAATTCATGGGATGAGCAATAACGGCGTGAACTTGTGCATAAACGATGTTTTGTACGTTCCAGAGTTACGAGACAATTTATTGTCGGTTCGAAAACTCACAAGAACTGGAATTAAGGTACATTTTTTGCACAGTAAAGCGTTAATTGTAAAAGATGATAGGCTAATAGCAACAGCCTACTTGCGTGGAAATTTGTACGAGTTAAAAATAGAAATTGGGAAGCCGACTGTTAACTTATGTAAGATAAGTATAGCTTCTTTATGGCATAAAAGGTTAGGTCATATTGGCGACCAAGGGTTTGAAAAACTGATCAAAAACGGAATAATAAAAGATGTAAATGCCAAAGATGCAAAAATTGGTTTCTGTGACACTTGTGTGGAGGGTAAGCAATGCCGTGAACGTTTCAATGGAACACGTATTAGAGCAACAAGACCTCTTGAACGAATTCATTCTGATGTTTGTGGACCAATTGATCCTGTTGCTTGGGACGGCTCGAGATATTTTGTGTCATTCATTGATGATTACAGTCATTTTACAATAATATACCCAATTAAAAAGAAATCCCAAGTTTTCGAAGTTTTTCAAGAATATGAAGCAATGGTTACTGTAATGTTCAAAACTGGAATTTCAAAAATGACTATTGACCAAGGGCGTGAATATTTATCAAAAAATCAAGAAAATTGGTATAAACGAAAGGGTATTCAAGTGGAACCAGCTATAGCTTACTCGCCACAGCAAAATGGAGTTGCAGAAAGATTCAACAGAACTCTAGTTGAAAAGATAAGAACCATGCTGATTGAGACAAGCGTGCCTAAGAAGCTGTGGGTTGAAGCAGCTTTGTGTGGTACTTATATACTCAATCGTAGTCCAACAAGAAGTTTGGAAAATTGTGCAACACCGGTGGAATTGTGGAACAGAAATAAGCCCCAGCTGGAAAAGCTTAAGGTATTTGGTTGCAAAGCTTACTCTTGGATTCCAAAGCAATGCAGAAAGAAATTGGATCCAAGGAGTAAGAAATCAGTTATGGTTGGCTATGCACCAAATGGCTATCGGCTCTGGGATTTGGAGAAACAAAAAGTGTTCACTGCAAGAGATGTTAAGTTTGATGAGTCATATAATACCTAATGAGAAAGTAATTCATTTAATACGATTATTTGAATTAAATCGCGTGTCGCGTGATTTCCATGACCAAAATTACAAAAATAAAAACTTTACTCGCTGCTAATAATCCCACCACATTATTTTCTTCTAGTCCAAAACAGGATAATGTTGAAACATTTCACAAACATTTACCCCCGTATTAATAAACAAGTAAGTGTACAAAAAATTGACGTAACTGCTGAGTAACGAGTTGATAACTTTTACGCAGTGTTTATTAATACGGGGGTTAGTAAATAAATTTCAGAAATTTTTTATAAATGTTTATAGAATCAGTCCGATTTGCTTCAGACACATTTCATAACCATATCTGAAATGTGGTCTGGACACACCTTAGTATGCCAAGATAAACTCAAGCGGTAGCAGCAAATATTGTTCATGTGTTACATATTTGAACATAAAGTACTAAATTTGTTTCACAAAAATATATTTGAAAAGAAAAATTATGCAAATTTGATTCAAATATGGTAGCACCCCCGACTTTGCAAGTGAAATGACATGTGCCTTGTGTGACGTCACGTTGAGAAGAATATTTGCAATATGGCTGGTGGCAATATGAAGTTTGAAATACCCTGTATTATCTGTTTTGTTTTTGAAAGCAACTGTTGCCACAATTCCAAAATTAAACTTTTCAATGATCCGTTTTGTTTTATTTTCGTGATCTGATTCGGATCAGATCACGCTGATAATTTAAATCAGCTCAGTTGGTGTTCGAATTTTTCGTACTGCTCTAGTTTCATTTTTAAAGCAGAAAAAATGCAAAACAAATGTAATGTCATACGGGCTTGAGCCGTTGTTAATACAACCAATACAGATATTTCGAAAATTTAGCTATCTTAAGTCAACCAAATTGGTGTGGATCATAAACTAAAAATAAAATTTAATACTTATGGTTTGGACTATAATGTTCCCTGAACGCAAAAGTGGATTGGTCGCTAGCGTTCCTACGTCGAAATGTCAACTTAGTACTCAGCCATGAAGTTCTTGGCTAGATTTGTCAGCTACCCATCAATAAATGTAAAACACAAAAACATTGTCCACGTGACCACTCTAGGCCACCAAAACTGACACGCATGAAGTTAGGCAGCTGTCAGACTCACTAAAATAGATTCTTGAACCGTTTAACGTCTCCATTGTTTTGTGTGTATTTTATTTAGAGATAGCGACACATTAGTGAAAGCAACTACATTCTGGATTACACATTAACTTAACTATAGGTTTTGGTTAAAATTTAACAAAACAAACACCTTTGATAAGCTTAAATAATTATTGATTAAAAACAACCAATGAAGAATGAGGCATTTTAATCATAACAGATTTAACTTTTGAATACCTACTACCAATAATTATGTTGCAAAATAGCGACGCTTGCAGCTTTGGTTTAAACGGTCATTTGCTGTAAGGCAAATGAAACCTCCCCAAAATGAATGTTAGCGCGCACCATATTTTTTAAAGCGAACAAACCCCATTACTTGTAGTTTTGTGTAACAGAAAAATTGTTTATGTAGATTCGATTTTTGGTTAACTTTGATCCGGCATTATATACATTCTACAAGATTTAATTCAAAAGAAAGAGTATAGAATGCTTCTTCTAAAAGACGAAGCTCATCCCCTTAATTTGGAAGGATACACTGCAATTGTGCCGAGTATAAGTGTCGGAAATGCTGGCCAGCTGGCATGTGATTTGATCATATCCACTTTAAAGTTGAAAAGAGTTGGAAACATCTGGCACTCGGCTTTAATTCCCATTATTGGACCCTCCGCATTCCAACATGATCCACAAAGTAAAGCTGCATCATGCGAGGTGTACATTGATGATACGAAAAAAGTGTTGGTAATCCAAATTAGATCGCCAATCATATCGCTTCATCTAAACGACTTTCACACAAAGTTAGTCGGAATCCTGGAGAAATGTTCCAAGGTTATAATCCTTACCAGCAGCTTTGGTTACGAAAAACACACAGTGGAAGGCAATTTCTTTGAATACATCGCAAATGAAGAGTTCAAAAAGGAGCATGTGGACAAGATTGGAAATCTGAAGTGGACAGAGTTTAGTGGCGATGTGGTTCATGGAGGAGGCAATGCTGTCAAGTTATACAAGGCTCTCAGTGCTACTAATGTTCCTACGCTTTTACTCTTCAAGTATGTCCTCGAAGGTGATAATTCCCAAGATGCCTCACACTTAGTGAGAGAACTTGATGAACTCTGTGAAAGCGAGTTGCTTATGAAGTCAGGACAAGGTTTAAAGTTAACTGTTCCGGTCTCATGGAAACTTTTATTTGGCAATGAAGTTGGCGAGTTAATTTTCTAAATTTAGTACTTTAATGGTTATGTTAATAAATGGTTGAACGGATAAAGACTTGTATTTTTATTGGCTGATTAAGAATTATTATGCTTAATAAGGACCCACTGGCTGGTTACGACCAGGTGGTCTGTTGCTGACAATGCGAATGCACGTACCTAGTCATTTACATGCGGATGGAAGGATGGAACATTTCAAGGAAACGAATGTTTGAAATTCTGGTTACATGCTTATTTTAATTGGCTTTTGAAGTCGTAATAACATAAAAAATTGTAAAGTGAATATTTAAGTTTAAAAAAGAAAAAAGAAAAAAGAAAAAAAAAACAATATGGTGCTGTCAGCAAAAAGCAGAAAAGGTATGTTAGCTTCTGATAGAAGGTGCGCTTCCGCTTCGATAACTCGATATATTCCGGACAACAAAGTTCAACTGGGAGTGGACCAGTGAATGGAAAACGCTTAGAAAAGTGTAGTAGGCCACACGAAATCTGAAATCTGCGAGAGAATCTGATGAATCCCAATCGAATACTAGATAATAGTAGGTAGGTATCACGACTCGGTGTAACAGGCGCAAAAAAAGTTTCGCAATGATGCTAGACCAGTTGCTTTGGATCATAAATAGGTACTCCTAGTATGAATTTAGATTTAAGCAAACGAGAAAATTGGATGCAATTTAACAAAACCACGCTGAAGAACAATATACTAAATATTATAAAGAAGAAACTAAATACATACATTCCAATTCATATCGGCAGACTATGCAAATTTCAGACTGCATTCGAAAATCGAAGGCTAAAGCTAAAGAAGTGCATAAAAGAAGCCAACGTTTTTGTCATACCTATGAACATATTGATTCAGTTAAAGATTGAATATACCGAATTCGAATAGACAAAAAAAATCATTGGAGTACACTGTGGTTTTTGCATATTTTGGCTTTCAAACGCCTATTATCAGCACACTTCCTTTGACATTAAACCAAGATGTCAGTTCTGCTCGATTCAAGCACAATGGAGCACTAACTTGGATCTTGAAAAAAAGTGCTATAAATCCGCATTTGATTCATTCTCAGATTCTCAGATGAATAAGAACCGCACTCGAATAGTACTATTACTAAAATTCGGGGATACTGCTACTGCATGACTAATGACAGCATAGTGGTGTGTGATTACAACGAAAAATTCTTTAGACAGGGTTCTAGTTTCGCAAATCGCAACATCATTTTTTGATAAAAATGGATTAGGTGCGTCACATTTTCACAAACACACGGAATTTTTACGACCTGTTCGCTTTTAAACTAGCCAGAACAATTCAATAACATGAAAAAATCTTCATCGATAACAACAGGAAATACTACTGCGAACATGGTGAAAACGTGGCATCCGCCAGAGCATCGCCGATAGGTATATCGCTGTTCGACAACTGATTTCTCGTTCACTTTGTTCGGGTCTGTCGCCGGAATAGCATAGGCTTGTGATCTCTCGGTTCAGTTTTTTCTAAATCCAATAAGTAAGTGGAGTGATTTTTATTTTACATTTTCACCATTTTTTCTAATCTGGAATCTGGTAGTATATAGTTTAATTGCAAACAAATTTGGTTTATTGATCAATATGTGGCAAAACAAACATTATAAATTTTGCATTGTGAAGTTTCTTCAAAATTTGTGATACGGATACCTACTTTGTGAAGTTCTCTTAATACAATTCGACAATGTGGTCTGCTGGCGTATAATTTGGCACGTGGCACCTTTGGGAAATGGATTAAGCTATGGATAAGTTTAAACCAGCACCGCTTCCAAATGCGTTTTCTCTGCTGTAATTCAATAATGTGCTGCTAATTGGTGGAGAAAATCTTGCAATATACTGTATATGTAACTGTTCTTGTATTGGAAAGTTCTAGAACACGTTTCGTGTATTATATGTATGCATATCTGCTTTTCCTGTTCTCTGTAATTGGTGAAAAGTTGGAAGCCATATTTGGTGATTTCAGGTCGATATCAAGTTCCATGCGTTCATTTGATCGGTTCATTTGCCTTTGCGGCATAATTTGAATTATAGGGGCTAGTAATAACTGCACAATTTTGTGTACTTTTCTTGAATTTTCTCTGTGAAAATTGGTTGCTAATTGCACATTTTACTTTAAAAAAACAAGATGGCGGCGTTCAATGGCATTTTGCCAAGCCTCGCATTGCCCTTTCAAAATGGCTATTTTAGCAATATGGCGTCGTAGACACACCGGTATTAAATCAGCCACGCCAACTTTTTTTTTTTTCACAAATCAAATTAAAATATAATATTATATGTTTGCAATTTAAGCTAAGTGAAATTCAATGATGATCCAATCAGTTCTGCTACTGAATCAAATCGGTGACGATAGCAAAAATACCAAAATCACTGAAAATTAATTTCACTACCCCATGTGAAATAATTTTTGCAGTGTGCGTAGTTGGACACAACTTATTATAATTTTTGTTGTCTCTTTTTTTTTTAGATCTCTATAATGGGAAAAGAAAAGGTTCATATTAACATCGTCGTCATTGGACACGTCGATTCCGGTAAATCTACCACCACCGGTCACTTGATTTACAAGTGCGGTGGTATCGACAAGCGTACCATTGAGAAGTTCGAGAAGGAAGCCCAGGAAATGGGAAAGGGTTCCTTCAAGTACGCATGGGTGTTGGACAAATTGAAGGCTGAACGTGAGCGTGGTATCACCATTGATATTGCTCTCTGGAAATTCGAGACCGCAAGGTACTACGTGACCATCATTGATGCCCCTGGCCATCGTGATTTCATCAAGAACATGATCACTGGTACATCTCAAGCTGATTGCGCTGTGTTGATTGTTGCTGCTGGTACTGGTGAATTCGAAGCCGGTATCTCGAAGAACGGTCAGACCCGTGAACATGCTCTGCTCGCCTTCACTTTGGGAGTCAAGCAATTGATTGTTGGTGTTAACAAGATGGATTCCTCCGAACCACCATACAGCGAGGCCCGTTACGAGGAAATCAAGAAGGAAGTCTCTTCATACATCAAGAAGATTGGTTACAATCCAGTTGCCGTTCCTTTCGTGCCAATTTCTGGCTGGCACGGAGACAACATGCTGGAACCATCCATCAACATGCCATGGTTCAAGGGATGGAAGGTTGAACGCAAGGAAGCCAATGCTGAAGGTAAGTTCGTTTATATACATTTTTTTGTCTGTCAAGGCGAGCGCATGTGTTGCACATTCTATCATGATTGAGTCATTCGACTTTGATTTGAAATAAGATTTGTCATAGAGTGGTTACTTAATGCGCATGACTATACATGGACCGCCTACATCTGTATTCCCACTAATTGAAACAACTTTCTCTTTCTTTCCTTGTTTAGGTAAAACTTTGATTGAAGCTTTGGATGCCATCCTCCCACCTTCCCGCCCAACCGACAAGGCTCTCCGTCTGCCACTTCAGGATGTCTACAAAATCGGCGGTATTGGAACAGTACCAGTCGGTCGTGTTGAAACCGGTGTCTTGAAGCCAGGTACCGTTGTTGTCTTCGCCCCAGCCAACATCACCACTGAAGTTAAGTCCGTTGAAATGCATCACGAAGCTTTGATTGAAGCCGTTCCCGGAGACAACGTTGGTTTCAACGTTAAGAACGTATCCGTCAAGGAATTGCGTCGTGGTTACGTTGCCGGTGACTCAAAGGCTAGCCCACCCAGGGGTGCTGCTGATTTCACCGCTCAGGTCATCGTGTTGAACCACCCTGGCCAGATCTCGAATGGTTACACTCCAGTGTTGGATTGCCACACCGCTCACATTGCTTGCAAATTCGCCGAAATCAAGGAGAAGGTCGATCGTCGTTCCGGCAAGAGTACCGAATCCAATCCAAAGGCCATCAAGTCTGGTGATGCCGCCATTGTCAACTTGGTGCCAAGCAAGCCATTGTGCGTTGAGTCATTCTCAGAGTTCCCCCCATTGGGACGTTTTGCTGTCCGTGATATGAGACAAACTGTCGCTGTCGGCGTCATCAAGTCTGTCAACTTCAAGGATGCCAGCGGTGGCAAGGTCACCAAGGCCGCCGAAAAGGCAACCAAGGGCAAGAAATAGCTGCAACCAATGAATATCGTTCAGCAGCAGCAGCAATGCACCAGCAGCAGCAATAAAACCAACAACAGCAACAGCAGCAACAACATCAACAACAGCAGCAGCAACAACAACAACAACACTATAACAAAAACATTTGATAAAAAATATCATTGCTTCCATCGTAAAGAGTTTCGCAGGAAAGGAGGAGACTGGTCTCCGTATTCATTCCATCTACTACTACTACATTTAAAAATAACTATTTAAAACTATTTTTATTCGTTTATTTTTTTTTAATGAAAAAATACAACATTACCCACACACACTACTCAAGCATTTATATAAATAACAATTATATAGTTTATATAATGATGGATATTTAAAAGTATATATTTACATGTATGTCATAGTTTTCTACTGTTGATTTAAACAAAAAAATATTCCTTTTCGTACAAACTGACAACAACACGAGTGTGGGGTGGACAAAACTGCATTTTTTGGTTTGAGTCGGCATTCATCGGGAACAAAAGTTAAAGCACAAAACTCGTCTCTTATGACACAAGCAAAAGCGCAAAGAATGTTTGGCCAAAACTCTTATTTTATAAATGAAGAAGAATTACTGTAGTTCAACAAAACAAAGAAACAAAAGTAAAAATACATGCGATTTGGAAGCTTTAAAATAACTGTTGGTTTATTCATTTTCTATGTCCTGGTGATGTAGGTGGTTGCAGCTGTTTGGTGGTGGTTTCTCTCTTGTTTTCCGGTTCGTCGCACGACCTTCAATCATTTATCAAAGGTGAAGGTAATCAAGGTTCGCTAGCACAGCTCAATGTTAGAGGGGTGCACTTGCAATGTTTTGATGCACATTCCGTTTGGCAAAGTGCCACGTGAATCTCGACGTGAATGCACTTCTGTCTTGTGAATGTTGTACACACGCATATTTCAATTTGACTGTTAATCGGCAAAGGGCGTGCGTACTTTTATTCGAAAACTATTTGTCTAGTCTTGCACTTGGTCTCAGTGGGAGAGGGGTGTGCATAACGCCAATGTATAAATGTATGGACTACAATTAGACGATGTGGGTGAGCAACACATACAAAATCGACTTGGAATCGGATATGACATGGCTGCAGTCTAAAAATAGCATACACACACAAAATTACACGCTGGAGTTCATGGACCTTAAAATTTGAAGAGAGAATAGATTCAAAAATAACAAATTCTTCGTGGAAAAAAATTCCTATGACGGAGGTTATTGTGCAATGCAACCAAAACCTGAGCTGCCGACGGCATTTCCGTTGAGGGCTAGTGTTACTATTAGTCAATATGATGAAATACAACATTTTGTTATGCCTAAATGATGAAATAAGTCTAGGAACGTCTAAATAAAGAACAAATTTTATCAATGAGGGAAGGAAAAGGCTGCAGTGCCTCAGGTAGAGTCTTTTACTGCGTGCATTTAAATGCATGGATTTTCAATAGCGCCTTAAGTAATTATCATGCGGCTACTTGTTTTACAAAGATCTAAATGTAATAAAACTTATTTAATTAATAAATCCATTCAATTTCTGACGCCCATTTGGGGATATGACTCATAATGATCTAACTTTTTGTATGGCATAAGCACTTAAAAAGTGGAACTTAAATCGCTTTGAGTTGACAGAAAATGGCCCTACCTTATGAAAGAAAACACTGATTGTTGTAAAAATCCAGCAAATTAAATAGGTATAAGGCATATCCATTCGATCTACTCCAATGTGCCTTTGTGATGAACGTATTCTTCAAGTCTCCAAGGATAGATGTCGCACATTCACATTGAACTCCAACTGCAACTGTGTAATTTCCTGGCCAATCGAGTTTTGTTTTGAATAGTTTGTAAATTTTCATTTTGTTGGATGTCTTGTATGTTCAACACCTTAAGCACGTGGTCCACATATGACTTTTGGTTCGATTGAAATAAGTAAACGAAATAAATAGTTGGCGCAATAATTCCATTCAAGATCCTACGCGTAGCTTCTAAAAACCTATCGTTTGTATGTTTTTACAAATCGAATGGATTAATATAAGTAATTAATTCGAATTTTTGTTGGCCCCATTTTATTTAACATGCGATTCGTTAATAGAAATGGATTGGAAAACTCTTTAAATACAGAAACGCACAATACATTAACCTATGGCTATGGCTCTATGATATTAAAACTAGCCCGTGCCTTTACAAACCGCATTGTTCCAATAAGTCCTATATACCTATAGATCTCTTAAAAAGCCTGTTCTCCACCGAAGTCAACTTGATCATTCATTCTGTTTCAGACAGTAGGTTACGTATTCTATCCATCATTAGTTGCAGAAACAATAAGAGTATGATTTGTCTATGATTAGTTGCAGACGCAGAGGGTCAACCTATGGGGTTGCTTCGGGCTGAAGCATCTCTTTGATCTAAACGTGTAACTTCAATCTTGTGGTGTTGGATATACGACATAATCCTGAATCATCGACTTTATGACTCCAAGAAGATGTCAAGATTACTTTACCTTCCCCATTATGGTCGACAATGAAGAACCTAAATCTTCCGTTGATAGATTTTTTCTCTAAAATCCTGGCCACGTATAAAACATATTTCACTTAATTCATTTTGTTTGTTACTCTTAATTATATTACTAATAAATATAGGACAGATGATAGGAAATGTACAACAAATTCAGACTATCACCGTTCCTCTAGGTGTTTTCAGTCGTCATCTTCGTAGTAGTAGTAGTTGCAGTAGCAACATATTTCGTCAGTTTTTGTATCTGATTATTGCTAATACTATCCAATATCCATTGCGGATCTAGATAAATCTTATCCGGTAATGTGACAGGACTAGAATCACCGATAATATATTTTGCCTTCAAACGTCGATCGGTCACTCGACCGGCGCACAGCATCACCAGCTCTTTTAGATCTCCTCTGGGGATAGAACTTTTTGATGAGATGTATATCCAACCGAGATCACTGAATAAATCCATTTTATAGCCATTTCCAAACGCCTGCCTCTCGGAGCGACAAATCTAAACAACGTTTGATATTAAAAATAAAGCACATATTAATAAATTTTGAATTTGAATGACTTACCTCGACAGCTCTGGAAAAATCCCTTAATACATATTGCTCCTCATTTAACCAGTGACCCGCTTTAAGTGAGTCCACAATCCAATTGAATCCTACTATCCACAAGCCGCGCACTAGTCCTCGAAGAAGATTCATTGTACGCCGAGGCTCCAGACTGACAATGTGAGTTGTGTTTTCGCTAACTTTGTCTTCTAGTTGGAAGCCTTGGAGTGTAGCTACTGCCTGAGAAAAAAAAAAGGAATTTTAGGTGAACTTGCAGAAAGCGTCAGCGTCATCGCAGAACCATATTTATTTACAAATGGGAAAGGAGAGTGTGCAACTGTATATGGCGATTTTCAACGTTTTTTTATTTTTTCATTGCTGCATACGATTGTATAGAAGATGACAGTGACAGTGATAGTATGAGTAGCACCTTCGCTCGATGGTGAAAAAATATTCATGATGGCAGTGATACGCTGACTGATTCATACTACATTTATGTAGCCAATACTGCGGAATTTGTAAATCGTTGAAGACAAAATCTTTCTGTCACCTACAATGCGACTGATCAGCCTTCTAGAATAGCAGATTGGAAGGCCTTTGCGTCTTTACTCACTAGAGGATGCAAATTAAAACAATTAAGAGCTCACAAGACTCCTGTAAAACATTTATATTGATTTGGGTGGTTCTAAAAAGAAAAAAACCTTGTTTCGTAGGTATACAATGGAACACAATTGCTAAGTTAGCTGACACGACTGTCACTGCGAGTTCAATGCATGAGATTCTAAATTGATGGATTGCGCACGTGTGGACGCTGAATAAATACTTGAGCAGGAAGCTGAAACAGCGTCGAATAAGAATGATTTGCTGCTAAAGATGCGTGGGAGGTAACGAACTTAAAATAACAATGCAGCGTGAAGATGCAGAATTATTCGCTTGATGGCGTATCACCGACATCACAGTGTAGAGGAATATACTGAAGAAAGTGATTGAAACAAAATTGGCAGATATAGTTTAGTTTAGTGAGTCCTCCAGCCAGCCACCTCTTCCATGTGGTATCACGATGGATCTATATTTCTTGTTGACGACCAAGAATGATTCATGTGCAGGACAAATTAAACTAAGTTCTGACGGCCAAATAGCTGAACTTGGCAAAAATGGAAAAGATGAACATGAAGCAACTCATCTGTCAAAGTTCTGCACTTAAAAAGTTGTAGCCTCTTGAAATATTAAGCGAATTCCAAAGTTTGCTTGTCCTGTTACAAAATGGCTCTTAGACAGCCCTGGGGAACCGTGGAACTTGACTAACAGAGTCATATGTTCCTTTAACAGGGCACAGAATGTCTATAGCCAATAATACGTTCCACCCATGCCTCGATTGATGCAGCTGTTTTCAAGGAATCAAATTGCAGTATAACAGTCAAACTTGGGTAGCAAAACCCCCGTCCACACACTTGAAGTATAACACACACACACTATTGGTAAGCAAATGTAAATAGCAAACACCATGCTGATTTTGTGGGTGAAACAATTTTATCTTTAATCCAATGATATTTCAAGGAGTACAACAATCATAATCATGCGTGTTTAAAATAATATACATGGGAGCAAATTTCTGCACAAATGTGCAGTAAAATAAAATAAAAATGAGACAAAGTAAATTAGATGGATCAACTATCTAAACGTACGAACCTCTTTGACGAACTTAATTTGTTCAGTGTGCATATTCGTGTAGACAAGAAAAGGATATGGTTTGGGTTTGGTGTTGTCGATTTCACCTTGTGTTGGCATTGCTGTTGCTGGAGGCTTTTTTATCACAGACTTTGCCTTTTTTATTGCCTCAAAGTCCATTGTGCTACGCCGTGATGATCGGGCGGTGGTACCGTTGATTCTAGGCGGAGGTTTTTTTTGTTCGGTTTTTGGTTGCGTCAACGTTGGCATAATTGTTTTACGGCGTTTAGTCTTCGCTGGCGTTGATAGAGTAGGCGTTTCAGGGTTGCGTGATCTCTTTGGAATAGCACTGTCTTCAGATTCAGCAGGTGCCAGTTGAGGTGTTGGCGTCAGCATAATATCGTTGGGCACAAAGAGTTTGCGCTTCTTTTTTTGTATGGCCTCGCCGGGTGCGATTGTAGCAGTCGCTGTTGGCTGGCAAGGAGTAGCAGCACCAGGCACTTGTTTATGAGCCGAATCATCAATTCCAACAAAGAGTTCCTTGCGAATTGTTTTGTTGTTGTTGTCACTGGGGGTTAGAAGTGCAGCGATTGACTCGGCATCGTCAACAGAGCTTCGACGATCGTCGTCCTGAAGATCATCTGGCTTAGCAACGCGAACTGACTTAGCTGATTGGTTGATGTTTTGCAAACGTTGGCTAATAATGTCCATGGAAACATCGAACAGGGTTCGACGCCGTGGGTTGGCAGGCGTTCTGGTCGAACTGAAGATCGTTGCTGTGGCATGCTCCTCCAATAGCGAGCCAAATTGAGCCGGTGTCTTAACAGAATCCTCACCGATAAGAGTCGAACATGGAACGCCACCAGGGATTGGGGTAATTGGGGCAATGCTAGACCCTTCCATTGAAGAGTCAGCAGACGCTTTGGAAGTTGAGTTGAAAAGGGTTCGTCGTCTATTGACAGATGACGCTTCCCTTGTGCTTGACTGTGGCTTTGACTCCTCCATCGGCTTCGGCGTGTACAGTGTACGTCTACGTGTGCTGTGAATCTTCCCCATGGGAGTACTTTTTGTAATGTCCACCGATCTCTCTGTAAATGTGGTTTGTCGCTTTTCTGTTTGTGGCTCCTGATCGTCAGAGAGTTCTTCTCTAATTGTGGCATATGGCGTTTTGGAAGACTTGTCGTCCTCAGATTTTGCGGTGATGCTCATTTTGGTTGGAATGTGAATGGAACTTCTCCTGCGAGTTCGGATGCCGGGTGTGATTGGTATTACGTTGCTGCTATGTGATTCAGCAACATTGTTGCTGGCGTTTTGTGGGGTTTGTGTAATTTGAATCGAGTTACGCCGACGGCTTGAAGTCTTTTTAGTTGACGGAGAAGGATCTGCTTCAGAAAAGTCGAGAGACTTTTTAGCATCATCCGATTTAGGAGTCAGTTCGATTGTATCAGACAGACCTGATATTGTGTCAAGGTATGCCAGTTTCCTGAGAGAGCTGTTGGGGTTCGTTGTCTCAGGCGTGCAGAAGTTTTCATTTATTCTGCAAATTGAAGGATATTCAAGTTACTGGTGGATGAAAAAATAAAAAAATAAAGCCAACTTACCTTTGTAACATTTGCGTAGAAGGAGATGCTGTAGTGCTGCTATTACCTGGTGTGCTTTTGACTTTATCCAGTTGTGTAAAGAAACGAGTTATATCAGTCTGAAAGGAGAGAAACATGAGACATTTCAAAAACTCGTACTGCTGCTGTAAACTGTATGCTTGAGTTCCAATTATGTGGAAGTATTTACCGAAGGATGGTTTGGGATATTAAAATTAGTTTTGACAAGGCAATGGCTAATTTTGTTTGTATTTCTTAGCACATAATATTTGAATTACCTTTTTCTTTGATGAATTCACATTGGAAGTTGTGGCCGGTATTGGTTTTGGCTTTACTCCATTCTCTTTCGTTGGAGCCTTTGCTCTTTGGCGTCGATTTTCTTCAGCATCCGGCTGCATTGACTTGTAACGCTGAAAGGACAAATAAAATGCTAAAAAAGTTGCCACATGCTAGTTCAATAAATAAAAATATCATACTAAAAGGCAAATATTTCCATGGAGCTCCTGTGAAGCAGTTGAAAAGCTTTTAAATCTTGTTTTTCTTATAATAATATAATAAAAGCCATTGATTTTTTAATGGTATCAAAATTTAACTACGATATTTGAAATGATTTGTTAAATTAACATGGGAAACTAACAACTATAAGTATCCAGGGCATGTTACCCCGCTCTCTCCACAATTTCAGTTGGAAAATCTTGGTAGGAAAGGTTACCAAACGTCACTCACGTTTGTGAGCACCAATTGCATTCATGCTGAGTGAGGTACTGGACATGGGCACAGTATATGAGGAATTGGCTCCTCCTTGGCAGGTCTGTAGCACACCTACGACATATGTGTTCTGAACGCACGTCAACGATTCGAATGCGGGTCTGAGTTGCCTAATGGTAAACTTTACATTGGTGTAGGTGACGTATACTGGTTAAGGAATATTGCAGTTGTCTTGGGTCGGTATTGGAATTCTAGTTCTGTCTGAAACTTTACCCGTTCGTCCTAGCAACAGCAAAATAAAAAAAAAACGCCGACCGGTCTCGCATTGAGGTGATTTTGAATTTTTAAAATCATTTGACGTTGGCCCCTTTGCACGCTTAAGCCATCTTCATATTTGCCTTATTCGTCGGTTTTCCCTGGCCTTGCCAGTTTTTGCTGATAGGTTTTCCCCTAAAAACAACCGTTGATGGCACGACATACTAGACAACTCAAAAAAGTATGTGCGGATAACTGTAAGGAATCTGCAGCTTTCCATTTGCCCCTCAGTAGGGGTAGAGTTGACTGTACTCAACCGACTGGCCACGATGCAGTGAACTATATCTACTGCTGCTAGCCTGCTAAATTTAGAGGTAAATGCTAAAACAATAATCCCATCATTATTGAGGTCCATTTAACAGTTTCCCCAAAAGGTAAAACTAAAAAACTAAAAGAAAAAAAAGGCAAGAGCAATTGAGTTGGATAGCACGCCATTCGCTTTCAAAGTGGTACCTAGAAGAAGTATGTATGAGAAACAGTGTAGTTTGAAAAAAATCCGTTTGGGGTAGCAAGCGTCAATTGTAATCGACAGCGTTATGTTACCATCGAACTAGGTCAAGTTACGTCCACTCACCAATAGAGGGAACGACATGTTTTGCACGACATCCAATCGGTGAGTAAGACGAATAAGAGTGAAATAAAGAAAAGCCAAGGAACTTACAAGTGTCTATTGAAGTTTTTTAAGTGGTTTTTAAAACAGAGATTTTTCATATCTTACGCGTTGTGGTTCCCTCCACCTATATCCGCAGTGTTACCTGTAAGTATTATCCATTTCTATCTATCCAGCAGTTGCTGGCCATAATTGCAATTGCAATTTCATCAACGCAGCCATTTTGCCAGCTCCCAAAGAATTGTAAACCAAGTGTGTTCCTAATCCATTAAGCATCCGTGTTGGTCTATCTTTTTCTCATTAAAACATTAAAAGAACCCCCCCCCTTAAGCAAATACAGCTCTGCACTTTCTCCAGAATTTATAAAGCTATAGTGATTTTCCAAAACGGATAATCATAATTAAAAAAAAAACACTGTAGCACTTTAGACAGAGCTAATTTGCTTGCTGCACATTTCGCTGCCAGTTCAGAGCATTTCACTTAAGTTGAACTTCTTGGAATATTTTCTTTATAGGCCCTTTTATATCTTAGATTACATTTCTATAAAGGTTGTTCTATAACAATTTTGCGTAATCTACTGTTGCTTCTTTTTGGGTAGGCTACTGTTTAGAGCCAACTAGGGCTTCAACTAAGAAGCCGCTCCGGTTAGCCTGGAACAAGTAAACGAATTGATTAACTTTCCGCCAAAGCTATGATTTGACCAGTCGGGTCAAAGGGGAATTCATTGAGCCAAGCCAATAAATCTATCACGAATTAAACGTTTGAAAACAAGGCCTTCATTTACAGAAACTATTTAGCGGATTGACCCCAGTTTTAGCGCAACATGAACATTGTACGCCAAATTAGTCTCTTTAAGTTTCATATATCTGTATTAGGTAACTACAATCTCATCATTCGTGTATAAATTTGCAATAGTTTGCCAAGGCAAACTAATGCGCACACAAAAAAATATAATTAAACCTCACTTTACGTTCTAACAAACTCGTAGCATTCTTGTTACCTTCATCCTTTCGTATAGCTCCGGATTTTCATACCGATCTGCATTTGAAATGGGGTAATCCTTTGGGGACATCAGTCTCTTATGATTCTTACATGCTTCGATCCATAGAATAGACACAATTGGAATATTCCACTTCTTAGCTTTGTTGTATGTGGATAATAGGCCATCTTTGAATACGACATGAGTTGTATCCCTGTTGGAAAAGCCAAACAAGCTAATTTCGTGGCTACCAATCGATTAATTGAAACTTTTACCTCAACAATTTATCGTTCACTTTTGCTCCCAGCGCTGAGATCACCTTCTTCACTCCTGACGAGCGATTGTCTTCGCCTGTTCTCACTTCCACATAGACGACGACATCTTTCATCAATTCTTCAACACTCTCTACTTTAACGGGTGATTTTCGCTCCTCGTCGGTGATGATGTCCTGCTCCTCATGTGGTATATCAAAGTTCGCATAAGATGATTTAGTGGGACTTCTGTAAAATCACATCAAATGCTTACGTGTCAACAACATGGCCCAGCTAAGGTCGGTCACTGATTCTCTTACCTTAATGCTTTGATAGCACGAACGCGGGTAGCTGCCGATGGACTATTTAGATCCCTTTGGATTCGCGCTAGATACGGATTGTCTTTAGGTGCGCACGAGCCTAAATTCGACGGTATCATGTTGCTGATTGGGGTTGAAGGACGCGAATTGCTTTCACCACTACTGCACATTATGTCCACTGCAGGTTCATTGCTAGTAGCTTCAATATAAATAAGAAGGAAATTTTCACCAAGGCGCCTTTACGAATATATGTACAGATAAACAAAGGCCAAGTAATTTTCGAAATAAATAATAAAAAAAATCTACTTATATACTATGGTTAAATTTTCTGCTAATGTCATTTTGACAATACTCACAGGTGATTCGCGAATTCGGGGGCGGAGTATTCTCATCGCTCGGAACGAGACGGCGCGAGTGTTGCGAGTTCTTGTCGCGGCTGACAAACTCACTGCCACCAAAGCTGTCGTTCAAATTCTTCCCAAATGGTGATGCTTCTTTCATTGGAGCAATCATTAATGGCTCGTCCGGCTGGCTGGAGAAAATTTTCATTAGATTCTCATCGCGAATACTCAGTCTTTTGTTTGTTTGTTGGTTGGATGTGGCCTTCTTTGGAGTTGACTTCTTGCCAGTGAGGGAAACATTCGCAAAGCTCCGCGAAAAGGAAGACATTTCGAGGGTTTTCCATGTTGGTGCGCGCGTTACGAAACGATCCATTGTTCTTAAATTATTATTCTGATGGGCTGTTGTAACTTAAAACTATTTTAAATAATATTAAAACTCAATAATCTGTGGAAATCGCAACTTAAGAAAATGATAAGCGATTCCCACCCATATCCAACGGAATAGAACAATTTATTTTGAATTTACGCAGGGTGTGTTCACGAGGTGTATAAAATATTTTTGACAGATGGCCGCATTCCAGCCACATAATAATAGGTAGGTAATCAGTTCAGCACAATAAGTACGAAATTGCTATTAGGTAGGTATGCACAAAAAAGTACTGCGTAGGCTTCGAAATCACAGGCGATCGAATGAACTAGTATTAGCCGTGTTTTTTTTTAGCTTTGATCTCAGCAAGGCAAATTAAAGTAGGATTTTCATTGTGCAATTACAACAACTACGCTCTACTTTACACTTCGAGACTCAGTTGTAGTTCTTGTAATCGCGTGCTGAAAATCCTACTTTACTTTGCTTTGCTGAGATTGAAGCTCAATCAAATTAAATTTATTAAATTAAATTAGTTTATTTAAATAATTCAAATTGCTCGGCCATATTGTCTTTAAAAGTTAAAAGAGAGTAAATACATAAATACAAAATATAGGTATTGAAAAATCATATAACGTGTTAATGTGATGATCATATACCTACCTATACATCTTTTGAACTCATTTTGTTAATATGTGGGTCTTTGCACTTAAAAGACACAAAAAGGCTCAAACGAATGCCTTTTGATAATGACATTTAAGGAAGAGTATACTTGGGCGAAAAACGTTAAGGTGGAAATAGAATTGTGAATTCATGGTAAGATGTATGTAGTAAGATCTCAAATCTAGTTTCTCTATAGAAATACGAAAACATTGGGAAATTAAAAATAAAACATACACGTTCTCGTTTATCAGGCGTTTTTTATAAAATATAAAAAATACCTACGTTTACAGCAAACGGTCTTACATATTACAAATCTGTCCTTGCTCCCCTACGGAGCAATTTTTTAGTCGAAAGTACCTACATGTAGGGATTTTTCCCTACGTGTACCACCACTGCCCTGTGTCAATAACACTATAAAAATTTGGCACGATTTGGCACAAAGATCAATTTTTTTTTGATTGAAATTGTTTTCATGTTCGATTTGCCAAAAAAATCAATATTTATTTTGATCTGACTCTCTTGAGAGAAATCTCGATTTGTTCTCAGATTTCACCCATACTTTCACTAATACCAATGTGCATGACACACAGCTGCCGGTTACGAATTGTTTATCATTGGAAGGGTTGCTTTTTTAACTGAATTATTAATTTATGGTGTATGGAAACGATTCTTTATATTAAATTATTTCGAAATGCGTTGTTAAAAATGTGTAAAAATCAATTTAAATAGGTTTCCAATGCAAGTGAAAAAAAATATTTTTTGCGGTCAACTCAATACACACAAGAACCAATAAAATTCGGATTTTATGTTCGATTTGGCAGCAGAAATCTGAAATCCCAGATCAAAATCTGAAAAGCCAAATCGAAAACGACATAAGTTAATTTTACACCTGATCATTAATCCGCATTTTTTAAGCCCGAAAATTTAAACCTTATTCACTGAAAAACATGTATTAAGCCCGCTGGATTAAAGATGGATTTAAGTGCGGATTTAAAACACTTTAAACCGTTTTTAGTCCGTTTTAAACCTACGTTATGTCAAATTTCACAAATAATGATGTTTTTTTTTTGTTTGATTGATTTGATTTTTAGTGTGCCGATTTTCGTTTTTATTGCGTTAGTCGAATATTGGAATGTAGCCTCCAAAATGCCTCTTTCTGCAGTCGGAAATATTTCCGAATATCCACCACGTAGTAATCGTCGGCGTAACCCTACATTCGATATATTCGGCGACGTGAACAACGTTGATTTACCGTTAGCTCTCCGACAAATTCGTCTTCTGGTGACGAATATTTCAACATTTCCTTTTCTCCTTTTATTTTCTATTTCACTATTTCGCCCTGCGAGCGAATAAATGTCAATATTATGAAATTGAGTTTTAACCCGATTTAAAGTACTTAAACTGGTCTCTGGAGTGCAGTTTAGATCCAATCGGATTAAACGCTGTCAAGTTTAAAAAAAACTGGGTTTATTTTCGTCTTAAACGACTGAATATTATGGACTTGGGTTTAATTTTTGGGTTAAACTTACCTAAACCCGGGTATAACCTTTAACCCGGATTTAAGGGAGTTAATAATATGGCCGTAAGTAAACCATTTTTCGAATTTTTCTTTTCCTCGAAATTCGGAAGGGCGTTTGAAAGGAAATAGAACACTGTGATAAGGATTGTGATTGTGATATTACTCCAACTACCCGCTCGGTGCGAACTGGATGTTCATAGTCAGAGGACAAAGTGTGTGTTTTCAATAACTTATCCTAGCAGCTCTCTCGACAAGGCTTACAACAAAACGGGCCACATAAATAGCAATTTTGTATATAAAAATAGGAACCAACTTAAACACAGACTTCTACTTGGCAGTAGCTAAATACAGCCCTGGTAAGCCTATAAATCTTGTTATTTACCTCCGTTGTTTTTCTGTTAATGACTATCAAAAGAAGCCTAAAAAAGCAGCAAATAAGAAGGAGTTATCATCGATACAAAACTAGCGAAAAATTGTATTTCCAGGTTATGGTTATGGCTAGATATGCTCGAACTATTTTTATTTATAAAGTCAACTCTATGGTGATTTGTAATGTTTTATTTCATTTTAAGGTTCTCAAGATACCTCTAAAAAGAGTATACCTTATCCAAGTCTATCCATAATGCACCTTTGATATGTGGAGGGAGGTTAGGTACACTTCTTTTCAAACTTGGTTAAAGCGTTCTCGAGCTATTTTTTTCGTTTCCATTCCGAAAGCTTATCAGCCTTATTTAATAGAATTTTCTATACGCGCCTAAAACACGTGTATATTTATGCAGTGTATAAGTATTTATAGAGCCTTTATACATTCTTTCACAAATTCTTATTTTATTCTTGCGTCAAAAAAGGTACTGAAAAGGACAAATCTATTACATTTATCTGTCCGAAAAGATAAAAAAAACTAAGCAGCTTGTGAGAAATGCAAAATTAAAATACAAATAGGAAAGTTAATTATAAAATTTAAAAGTAAAAAGAAAAAGAATGACTTGGGACTCCTAAGAAACGGTAGTCTTATGCAAATTTAAACGCATTTCTGCACATATTTCTTCTCGAGGACACTTGTAGAATCTTGAAAATTGAAAATAAAAAATTACGATACAATCTATCCAATTTACTTTTGATTTCATTTAAAATAAAATGTGACAGATTTTTTAAGTCGAAATCACATTTCGATACTATACCACCTCTATACAAGCTCTAAACAACGTCCAAGCGCGTTTAGCTTATACAAGCTCTATACAACGTCGACAAAATTTTAGAGGCACTTTAGAGCGTGCATTACTTTATACACTTAATACGTTTATAAAAAAGGCTGTAGGTGCTCCACCAGTGTATACAGTTAAAAAAGTTTACCATAAAAAGTTCCATATACGCACACGGCCCTGTGTGCTAGATCGCACATAAAAAACACAACATCTTTTTATCTTAAGTATATTTATTTTATTTTATTTTATATTATATTTTAAATAGTTATATTTAAAAAAAAACAATAATGTCTGAATAAGTTTGCTATAAACTATGTATATACAATTTATATATGTACACAAGAAACACAAGCATACGTTTGGTGATATTATAAAAAAGTACAATCAACAAAACAAGGCAGTTTAAATTATCATTTTGTATATTTAAAAAAAATAGTTTTGTCGCGCGACTAAAATTCTCAAAAAAGGTCTGAACAAATTCGACCATTGGCCTACACAAAAAAAAAAAAATATAACATGCTTCTTTTCTTTATAGGACGTTTTTCAGTCTTAAGCGGATTTATGGCAAAGGACCTCACGATGCGATACGAATTCCTTTCATGGTTACCTCATCTCTCTTTTCATTTAAGATTCTAACTAAAGTTTGCATTAATTCTACGTAATTTACAAATGATTTGAACTTATTCTGAAAAGAAAGAGAATTCATTATAAATAATTCACCCTGACGTCTGTCAAACAATGCAACTTACCAAATCCACTGACTAAGCTGCGTGCATCCCACAAGGACAACTGCGATTGTGATATTCTATGATGCTGCGGATGCAGCTTAAATGGATAATAAGATGCCGGAGGATATTGATGAAACGCAGCAATTGGAACCGGGTGCGCCGGCATATGTTGAGCAGATATTTTACGGCCGATTTTTGGATCCTTCTTCTTGTTGGATGACTTTGAGGATTTTATAAAATTTGGAATGCGTGCTAATAGCCCACAGTAGTAGGGATCATCTTGTTTCTTGCGTTGAGCTGATTTGGACTTCTTCGGATTGACCGTAGGGGGAATGGCTTGATTGTAGATTTCATAATCGGGCTATTACAAAAAACAAAAATTATATAGTATCTCTAAAAGCTACTATTAGTCCTTGATATTACCTTCGGAACGTATGGGTTATCACCATAAGTTGAGCTTCCATTACTACGTTTGCCCTTAAGGCTTGCCTCATCGCTAATAATAAGCTCAGCTTGACTTTCAATTGTAGAGTATGGATCTTCACTTCCCGAGGTTGTCGGCGAAGTTCTACTTACGTTGTCGATATTCTTTCCTGTTGTGGACATTCGACTCCTCAGCATATCAATGGCAACAACATTAATGACCAGAATCCAGAGAGGGCTGTGAATAAGGTTATTGCTGGATTTCACTAGAGAAATGGCAGATAAACATTGACGCTCCAAGCGGCTACATTCGGGTGCGGTACGAGCGAATTCTCGACTGATGTTCATGGTGAACTTACGCATATCAAAGAGCTAAAGGAAATAGTTTTGAATTAGCAACAGATATAAACGAATGGAATTATTTTTAATTTTACCTTGGAAGACGTTCCAATATTGATGGCTTGATGAGGCAGTTGTAAGATATCCGCCCCAATGACGGTCTCTTCATTTGACAATTTGGACGTGCTGTGCACATAAACATTTGCTTTGCCATAACGTTTAATGAGTATGTTTCCCGTTTCGTCCATTTTTAGTTTGAAACCATCGCCTATAGCTTTCTTGACTTCTTTTGTTTGTGTATCACGCATTGGATTTTGAAACCCATTCAGCCCGATTCTGTTAGGACAATGTTTTAGTTTGAGGATTACTCAAAGGGTTAAGGATAAACTTACCTGACTCCATCGAATCCGTGCTTTGAGCCATTGATAGATATAACAGATGATCGGGCGTAAGCCTTGGCTACGCGTCGATTTTTCTCAAAAACAATGACCTTTGCCCAGATCTCATCGTCTATTTGTTCCCACTTGGATAATACTTCATCTATGTGGTCCTGCAATTGATAATAAAACGGTTCAGCTTAAATTAATAATCTAATCTATACTCTGAACGTAATGAACGCAGTGGACAAAAACAACACGAGATATGCATTTGGCATGGCTATGCAGAATAGTTATAATATGAATGCCCAGTAATCCGGCCGATTTGCATTTCGTTTGCCAGAAGCAGTTATGTGCTACCTTGTTCAACGGAGATTAACTGGCGATACATGTTTCGTATGAAATGGCAGACGTTGTGGCAAATGTTGATGGAAGAATCGCCGACGATTCACCAAAACCCACTCCAGAGAACTTAATGCGAAGATAAGGAAGAAGGAAAGAAAGTAAGTGTTAAAAACACAGCCACAAAACTCTTTTGTCAAGTCCTTTCTGAACGCACTCATTATGCAAATTGAATTATTTAAATGTTTTTTGGCAGCACCTTTCTTATTGCGTTTTCGATTGAAGATCCGAAAGAATTGGCCCGAAATTCAGAATTGCTCTTTTCAATGAAATTCGTTGGAGCTTGGAGCACTTTTGTAATAGTGGAAATATGAGAGATTTGGTTTTCTGTTGCTACTTTTTTTTTGTTTTCTGAAGTAATAAATGCAGCCAAATCAATATATTTCAATTTAAGTTTACGTTTTGCACGCATAATTGTATATTTTCGGATCACATAGCGAAAAATTTTGATTCTAATAACACAACAAACACTTCAATCTGACATTTTCTTAGTATGTGTTGGTGAGTTCAGGACAATTCTGTAAAAATATTCCGGACACTTCTGTCGTGTATTGACCTGGAAGTGCACTTTTTTTTTTTCAATGAAACAGAATACATCGAAAGAGCACTTCTAGATTTGCTCTTTTCATAGAAAGGGCAATTCTTTTCTTCAATCGAAAACGCCATTAGTGTACCTAAAGTAATAAGACGCAAAAGATTTTGTTTTTTTTTTACATTTGAGGTACAGCCAGGCGGGAAACCAAAAGTGAGTTGCTTCCCTTTTTTTGTAACTTATATGTATTATAATTATTTTATTCTCTAATAACGTTTTTATAGCACTTCGTGCCAAAATAAGGTTTCGTTTTGATTATAAACGAGACAACCAGAGCCACGGACGCTCATAAATTTGGGTCCCGAATCCGGAAAAGTAAGAAACCAGTGCATATTCTGGAAGTACCCATACTTTTCGAAATGATTTTAGTTCATTTGCAAGAGCTGTCAGTGGTTTGGTATGCACGACGGCCGTACTTCCTCGAAATCTTATCTGGAGGCAGATTCCTTATATCAACGATCGTCTAAATCTAAACGATATCGTTTTTGATACTTTGATCACCAAAATAAGTCATGTTCTGCTCGAATTTTTTTGACAGACGTCAGCTTTCATCATATTTTTTGAAAATGAACTTGATTTAGATCTCAAACTTGGAATTTAGTTGGTAGTTTTGGAGGTCTATCGTTTCGACGATAATCGTCTGAAAAGTTACGGAATGAGTGCCCTGGAAAGTTGGATGTCAAACTTTAATCAAACGACAGTACGAAGTTTTGGAACTCAGTCATAAAACATTCTGCGGGTTGAGTAGGTAAGTAAGTTTTTTAAAACCATGCTAAAGATTCACAAAGAAACCATATCTACATGCACTATATAGGAGAAATATGAAATAAATACTATTGGGTAAGATATATAGAACTACCATTGTACTGTTTAAATTGACAGCAAATCATAAATAAAGGGAATCCTAACGTCTTACCTATCTATCCGTGAACTTCTTTAATTATGCAAAGTTCCCAAGTTGGACACACCTAAATGTGTTCAATATCCAAAAGCTTTACTGTTTTACTTTGAAATTATGCAATTTCGTCAAAATGACAAGTTGACAAATTGGGATATGTAGATCTCTTAGAGTTGATCGGTTTGTTTTCAATGAACATTTTTATGATGATCAATTTAGATTGTCAGTGAGACAGACTATTGACATCTGGAAATGCAAAATAATGTATTCGTCGATATGATTTAATTATATTTCAAACAATAAGGTGATATTTATGAAAGTTGAATGAAAAATGTCGCTAACCGGTCTACAACTCTTTGTCGTCCAGATGCAATATGATAATTCTGCTACCATCAGATCAAATCATTTTTTAAATCGAATTAATTGTTACTATCAATGACATTGTATCGCTGGAGGGGAACTAGAGCACGCATTTCGTTTTCGATTTATCACTTTAAATTAAATTATGTATTTTTAAGCAAGTGATACGAGCGCATTGTTAACCTACATTATTTTTATTGACTACTGAATATAGGTATCAAAAAATAATAAACAAGGTCAACTCAATCGTTGCTGTTAATAAGAGAGAAATAGCCTCCAACTATAGGTTTGAATACGATTTTGAAATCTGTGTTTTGAGGATAGCTTTGAGCGATTTTTTAATTTGCGGGCTTGTGGAACGCGTTACAAGGATTTGATGATTCCCTTTAGAAAAGTCATTGTCACATTATACGATGATAAACTCCCACCTACAACAACTTGATGAATTTAACTATAAAAGCGTGGATATGTAAAGTATGAAACATTCCATAGGAGTAAAATCCAAATAATAATAACGATAAAGGACCGCTTTAGGTTTGCCAAAATTGGGTTCGAAGCCTATCGAAAATTTCAACTAAACTATGCTGTCAGTTTGGCTGATCAACATATTAATGTGGTATTCGATTGGGCTTCTTCAGATTCGCTCTCAGATTTCAGATTTCGGGTGTCTAATCGAACAGAAAAGCCTCACTTGCTCTTTTTGGTGTTGATATTTGTGCGATTGGAATATGTGTAGCCTTCGACACTTTTCTAAGCGTTTTCCATTTTATTCCATTATAACATTCAAAATGTTCACCAGATTGATTTCTAAGCATTTGTACATAAATAATTAACAAAAAATAGATCAACCCGATGCAATTGGTTTCTTTTCAGTTAAAAAATTTCACGAAAACGTAAACAAACTCCACTAGTTGTCAAACTCAAACGAACTTGTATTGGTAAATCTGAAGCAAATCTGAGAAAAAATCGAGATACGAAAAACTGCACTGAAATCTGAAAAAGATTGCTTTTTCTGTACCAAACGAACATAAAAAGTGCTTTGAGAGCAAAAAAGTGCTCTAAATGTAGCGGTAAAATGCTAGCTACGTAAAATGGCGACCGCTCACTAAACGTGATCTGGAAGTTAAACACTCCGCAGAATCTTTTATTCTAACCCAGAGGCTCAGGGCAGTAGAAAAAGGGATAAAAGTAAAGTGACAGGTAACGCCCACATTCAACAAATACAGGGGCTAAGGACCGTATGCTGTCTGTCAGCAGAAAAAACAGTAAAAATATCATTCTTTAAATACTTCATTGGAAAAGACTAACCTTTCAAGCTTTACTTTTCAAGCTTTGTTGCTTTTTCAAAATATGTCATCAGAAAGCTGAATTAGCTTTAAAAAAGTAATTGCCTCGCGGTTATTATAATGCACTGATAGGTGGCAGCTAATTTTGCCTCTGTCTTGTGAGTTCTTTGAAACTTCTGCTATAATACAAAAAGGTCCAAGAAATTTCTCCTGTGCGCATAGGCGGCGTTAAATATTTCACCCGAAACATGGATCAACTTTAATTTTCATAAATATATTGAACGAACGAAAATGTTCTTCGGGGAACTCAAAACTCTTCTGGTTTTCTCGATCCATTTTGCTGTCCTATATGTAAATCACGTTTGCTACTATAATCCTACTCATACTCGACAATTATTACAAAGAATTCTGTTGATGCGAAATCTTAAGCAAAAGAGTTGAACACCGAACTGCACAAAAGTAAAATGTTTTTTTGAAGTATAGTATTTTGCAACATTTTCCAAGAAAAAATATTCGCAAAATTCGTGCACAAGCAGACACTCATTTCTAAAGTGTCTTCTCTCGCAAGAAATGTCCTAAATTAGTAATAAAACGTTCCCCAATCCAAGCCGGTAAACTGTTGCTTATGTATTACAATACAACACTCGCTGATGGTTTTCCAACAGTAGGTACGTACTTTTCAAGTAAATTTTTAACGTTAGACTTGCAAGTAGACACACACAGTTGCAAAGCATATCAGTATTTTACTTGCAAAATATGACGTCCAAAACACGTTTGTCAATGTCAAACGAATTAAATGTTGAACGATTTGATTAGTGCACCGGCTGCAGAGTTGGATTAACTGTGACGTTCTGCAATTGGAATTCAACACTAAACGTGATACTAATTTGTAAGAAAAATTTAATTCTTTATAGCTACTGTCGGCATACATCTTCCCACAGAAATGATATCACTGGCGGTCTGAATTCTGAATCGATTCGACCAGTCGACTTCTATGTCGGGTGACAAGCTATTGGGTATGTGGGTTTTTCCCACAAGACCGTCACAAGAATAAAAAAAGACTATATAAATAAACAAAGGCTATAGATATTATTTTCGATTTCTTTTCCTTTGCTAATTTGCGAGGCGATTCTAACTTTGATTTATGTTCGTTTGCAATTCTCGACACGGTTGCTTTTGGACAAAATGTATGCCAAATAGAGACTTGTGAGAAAATTTGTTTAGAAAATACTATAAAGCCCATTTTGTGTTTTTATGTGAACACTTAGTTAGTAATTTCATTAATTCGTCTGGAAATAAGGTGTGTCCAGTTATATTTGGTCACTCGGCTTTGCAAATGACTAAGACCACAAGAGTAGGTATTGATTATGTCATAGTGGGGGGCGATGCAAAATTTATATTTCCCTCATTTAAATCTACATGACAATCGTTATTTTGATCCAGCAAAATAGAGCTAGGTACTGCTTACCGGGTAAACAAACCAACAACCGTGAAACCTACCTGGGCGAATGCGATGAATACATATAGCGACGTCAATAATTTCACAGGAAGCATGTATCGCCAGGGATTCTGAGATAAACTTGCCAGCGAACTAATTATCCCATTGATGAACTCGAAGTGAACGAGTTGGCAATCGTCTGCGTAGGGGAAAAGTGAGATTAGATCGCTTTACAAAGAAAGAGCTTCGTAATTTCTACAAAGGATGAATGCGCTAATAAAAATCTATTCCTGCCCACTGTTAAACTTTGACATATTCCAAAATTTCGCTGACAGCATTGGACTATTTGTATGAGCTGTTATATTTGGCAAGACTGAAAAATTGTGCTGTCAAGCAATAGTCTTAACCATAGAGTAACCAAACTAGAGGGCCAACTGAGAGCAGAAACGTTATATTTGCCTACAAGCTGTCTGCCATACATTATATTGCATAAGTATTCGTGCCTGTACAAATCAAAGGAGCGCCATTGCTGCCGCACGAATACTTATACAATATAATGTATGGCACTTCATGTCACCGGGCGGCCATTTTCTGGTGGTATTTCAAGTGGGGGCGACTGTGTTCGGCATATTTTGTGCCCATTAGTTACACGGCGTTCACATCCCAGCTGAATTTAATGTCGTTTTCGATTTGACTTTTCAGATTTTGATCTGAGATTTCAGATTTTTGCTGACAAATCGAACATTAAATTCGAATTTTATTGGTTCTTGTGTGTATTGAGTTGGCCGCAAAAATATTTTTTTTTTCACTTGCACTGTAAATCCATTCCTATTGGTTTTTACACATTTACATTCGAAATAATTTAATATAAAAAATCGTTTCCATACTCGAAAAATGAATAATTCAGTTAAAAAAGCAATCCTTTCAACGATAAACAATTCGTAACCGACAGCTGTGTGTCATATACATTGGAATTAGTGAAAGTATGTGTGAAATCTGAGAAAAAAATCGAGATTTCTCAGAGTGTCAAATTTTTGGCAAATCGAACATAAAAAGCAATCTCGATCAAAAAAAAATTGATCTTTTTGACAAATCAAAAACGACATAAGAGTTTATAAAGTTTATGAAATTTATAAAATGAACTTAAACGGTTTTTTTTACTTTTGTTAAAAGAGATTTTGTAACTTGAAGCTTTTTTTTTGTATATTTTAAAGAAAATAGACTTTTTCTAGTTGATTTTAATGCTTTAAGTTCTGAAATCATACTGAAACAAAATGTTTTAACGCCGTTTAGGGAAAACATTTTTTTTTTTATGTCGAGGCGAAAAATATTTTTTAATTTTAGCATAAATTATAATCTGTAATTAGTACGTAAAATGAACAATAACATATCAAATATGGGTTTGTTTAATTCAAAAAATGAATTCGATATTTTTATTGCTTATACGATTGCTGTCAAATTTGTATGCGTTTGGCTTTTTCTGGTAAAGGCCATAATACAAAAATCTTCGTAGATCGCACTATATTTATGTGAAATACTCGGACAAAAAAGTTTTTGATCACATTTTGTATCCCAAAAGCACAATGAGTGCAATTGTTTTTGTTGATTAATAATTTATATTTTTTGATAGCATTTCCATTTTTACTGTTCCTAAGTAACATAATTGAATACTGAAAACGACATCAAACGAATTTGGAAACATTCACCAAGCCTAACAGAATTCAATGTTCGTGTAAATTATATAAAATTCACTTATGCCCTAGTGGAAGCTGGGTTTAACTTGCATGTTGCTAACTCATTTTTGGAACAACTCCCTACGGATTTCATTTATGCAGCTGCATGAATTTTGCTGTCAAAAATAGAATTCAAACAAATAAAACTAAAAAACAACTGAAATGTGAATGGGTGAATAGTTTTTGGTGCCGAATATGAATAGAGAACAAGTTATGTTATCTAAAAAACCATAATCAACATTTACTTTTTGTACATTTATTGTTATATATCCATTTACAAATTGTTTGTAATTGAGGAATAGTGCCACCCGGCGACTAATAATACACGTATTCACAGACAGGAAAAAAAGAGCGCGCGAGAGAGGGCTGTCATTCAAAATTTGCGGGGAAAATCGGGTAGGTGCACGGGAAGTTGGCTCTCTAGTTTGGTTACTCTATGGTCTTAACGTATAGAATGGCCAATAGCTGCAGGATCGGAGAAGGATCTCTAAGTGGATCTTCTCTGGAAGCTCGTCAAAAGCGGATACAAATTAATATCTTCGCAGACTTCGAGGTAAACATAGAAATGTAATTTCTAAGAGCGGTTCGCTCATTTTTGACAGTTACTTAAGCCCACGCAATAAGCAATATATTCAGATAACTGGGACATATTGATCTCGACTTAGCTGCAGCCTGAAATCCTGAATCTAGAACAATCAAAAGTAAAAGGATTGCAATCCAACTCAAGCCATCGTATGACTTAATTAAAAATGTAGTGACCACCTTACGATTAGTAATTACCTTACTTTTGACAAAACTTAAGTAGATGTTCGTCTATTGGTGCAACTAATTTAAACCGACTTAACATATAACCTATAATATCAAAAAAGCCTCAAACGATTTAGGTAGGTATTATTTAATTTCTGAGGCTTGACGGGTATGTCCAATAAGTCGACATACCCGAAACTATAAAATTTTTATAGCACTTGGCGGTGCCAGTATGCATGGACAGAAGATGACTATCAGTGATCTATTTCCCTCGTTGCTACTTGGAATTAATTAGCTCTAATGTTTGCAATGAATACGAAAAGAGTTTCGTTCTGCAGCTAACTCAAAACTCGTAAATCTAGTCCTCTGAACAGCAGATAAGATAGGAAACGTAGTTTAATCACACGTGTTTATCAGATTAATTATTCATGCAGCGTCAAGTCCCACCGATCAGCTTAGAGTATGCTACAAGGGTTTTTCTTTATCGCACTTCAAGCTTCTGCCAAGCAGCCGTCTGTCAACTTAGCTGTCAATTAATTTACCAGGAGTAGGTACGACCTTTTCGCTTTTTAATCTCATTAATTGCTGTCATCAATAACTGGCCTCGTTTAAATTTAATTTCTCCCTCAACACTTTGTTACACTTACCTTGCACAATTTATCCTTGTCATACCACATGTCCTCCTCGTCCTCGTTCGGTCCAATCGCATCTAGATTGTCCAAAGACCGCGATATAATTTTCCTTCGCGAAATCATTTTCTCAACGCTTCGCTGATGATTCAGTCTTTCAATCAAAGTTATTGTGCGTTCTAAGGCCCCTCGCAAACACACACACGCGGTTAGTAATCTAACCCGTCTGCAACTGAAATTGATACAAAAATAGATTCTTTAGTAATCGTACAGCATTAGCACAAATCTTGTACCTAGTGAAATATAATGAAATTAAAGCTAAAGAGTTTATTGGTATTGCACACACATAACCGTCACTCTTATTGTGTCTTAGTCAGGGCGGGCAATTAAAATAGTCTTAAAGATACTTGAGAGCAGTATGTCATAATCATATCATTGAATATCCGATAAAGATGGCTTGCTAGCAGCAGCCTGGCTGTTGGCTATCAGATTCCAACCTGTGCAATGGTGTACTATGCCAAGTGGTGTAATTTTATTTTAATGCCATGCCCCACACTCAACGCAATCAACTTCAACTGCCCTGCTGCCACTGTTGCTGGCTAACTGCCATGGCGGCGATCTTGATGAATAAAAAAAAAGAATGTCAGAGAGTTATTATTTGCTTCGCTTGAAGGTCGTCTTGTTTGACGTTTATTTTTTTTTATGGTTTTTGCTTTGGATTTTTTCTCTGTTTAGACTTGTTTTACACAAAACAAAAACATTTATATGCAGGTACTCTTATACTGGTACATACTACTGACAGCAGTAACTAAGAGCTAAATTAGAAAAAAATTTACGAGCTAATAATAAGACATTCCGTTTTGGCCAATTTATTACGAATTGAGCATTTAGATCCGTGACGAGAAGAATTGGAAAACAATAGTTTAAGACGGGTGTGGGTTGGCATATCATTTAGATTAGGTGGGTATGGGTATAGGAAGTTGACGGCGAATAACGCCTTCTGTTGTAGTACTTAATGCCTAATGAACTTGAATTGGTTTATTACAATTGTTGGGCCACTTTATCGAAAGTCATTCACTGTAGGAAATAGTTAGTTCCGCCGACTTTGTAAGTGTATGGGAGAATGTATGTTCGATATTTGCCCTGGATAGCCGTAGGGTGCTTTGGTTTCGCGCTAACGTGTTGGATGGAGGTCAGAATTTGCCCTGGTATAGCTGAGAGCGTTATAGGTGGGCCCTCTGCTGACCCTGACAATTTAGTCAGGCGTCTGTATTTTGCTGTAATTAATTATTGTTTGACAGCAATATAAGGCGTTCTAGAAGTTAATTAATTTTTATTTGAATTCATAATTAACTGCTAAAAATATCTTCTGTCTACTACCCGTAAGTCTGGGGTCAGATTTTCTAAGGCGAAAAAGTTAAAACGTATTCGTGCGCACGAATGATTTGCTCTAAGTTGCAGAAGTAAATCTTTCGTGCACACGAAAACGTTTAAACGTTTCGCCTTGCAGAATAACGACCCAGGATCGCTTTTGTCGTTTTCCATTGGTTTCACTCGGTGATCCACTTATTCTGAAATGCAATGGAACAGCAAAACCGCTTCTGAAAGAATTCACAAAAGTATTGGTGAAATGCCAAAAAATAATCCATGGCTGCTTTCAGCTGACTTGTATAAAATACATAAATTACACTGTGTGAGTGCTTCTTGAGTGAATAATTCTGACTTCAAATCGAGAAGCGAAATTCTCTTCTCAGAACCACCAGAAGAGTATTTTTTGTGCCAATGGATCGGTTTCGGAAGTGATTTTTTCGATTCCGGACTCTCCCGGACGCTTTTTTTTGCCCAATGAAAAACGACATTAGTTACAGTACTACATCTCAAAGAAAAATAGTAGATTGTTGAACAAACCTGAAGTGATCGCCATTGAATCACACAACTGTCATATGTTTATGATTTTATTTGAAATTGTAGTGCGTACAGCGTTTTTTCTCTTACTTTGTGACAATCAAGCTAGGGAAGATGGTGACGTTCAAAACTCTAGTCCACTAAGTTTGGCAGTGTCTTAATTTTGATTAGCCTTGAGAGGTAAATCTGAAAAAGAATTTATCGACAGAGAACACAGTTGAAATTTTGATTATGACAACATAATAGATTTAACATTTTACGACAAAAACTAGTTTCTACGTTTAAGAAAAATCTAGTACAAAGATATCAAGACGACTGGACTAATGAACTTAACCAGTATTTTGTGAAAATATTTTATTTTTGCTAAATTTTGTGGACAATATGTAGACAGTGAGAAACAAAACTGCTTAAATTTGTAACTGATTATTAATCAGCTACTTGCTTTATTTGAGCACAGTCGGGCGTAAGTGTCAAAAGTTGAATCTCATACAAATATGTAAATGCCAAAAAAAAGATGCCGCAAAGGTTTAAAGGAACATTTTTTTAAACTTTGATGTGGGTCTTTTTGAAAGTTGGTAGGAAAAGCCTTCTGTTTCTTGGTTCTCCATAACATCTACATTTGAAAACAGTCAGCCCTAAGCCCGTATGACACTACATTTTTTTTGGCATTTTTTCTGCTTTTAAAATGAAACTAGAGCGGTACGAAAAATTAGAACGAAAATTCCCGATAGGAGTGAGTGCGTACACACCAACTTTATAAATGTAGACACGTCAAAAAAAAAAATGCTTTAAAAAGGTATTCAAATCACATTTTTCAGCTGCTGGCATCTTTTTTTTTTGACATTTCAGGTTTATTTGAAAATAAATTCGATTGAAAATTTGCGGTTGCTTTGCAAACAATTGCTACCCCTTTCGTAATACACTTTTATTCTCTTTAACACACCACTGACTTTTCAACATTATAAAAAAATGTAGTGTCATACGGGCTTTATAAGCTGGCGCTTCTTTGACATTTTAAATGTCAGCGTTTGACAGTTATGCACACATCTCCTAACAAATATAGAGAAAGTCCGAATGCACTAGCTACGAGTATAAGATTAAATAACAAGCTAATTTATGTTGGGCTTACGATGAATGTAGATTAAGTTGAATGCGATGATTGATAGTTAAGTTTTATTTGCAGTTTAAATAAGGAGAATAACCGGACGATGTGCTGCATTTAAAACTCAAGTCTGTGATGCGCATACTAAGGAGAAGGAATATGATGCGAATATTATATAAGCGGGCGGTGGAGAAACTCCGCAAACAAGTGGAAGCAAAGACTTTGGGAGTATGCTTTGAAAGTGGGTATAGGTACTATGAGATGAGCTAAATGTTTTGACATGGAAAAGAAAGTCGCCATTTGAAATGCGAAATGTCAGCCAAAGTATCTAATTTATTTTATTTATACTTAAATTAGAGTGCATGTTGTGGAATATTTTTTACCCACCATATGACAAGAGGTTATGTACGATAGAGGTTAAAGTGTGCTACAACTAATAGGATCGAGGAGGACAGTAGATAAAGTGCAATGAAATATAGATCAGTGCGCTTTGATTTTTTTATATCAAGAATGCTGTTGAATCATAGGAATCTTTTAAGGGGAGTGCGTCTTTTAAAAATGTTGATATGATTTTATTTGAGACGTAATTGAATGGACAATTGTCGCATAAACAAATATAATATTTTGCCATGCATCTAAAGGGTTTTCCAATAAGAGGTTCTATTGTGAATGACCCGCTATTTCGGTAGCTGTCACTTTTGAAGCTTTTATTCTTTGACATTTGACAAGTAGAAACTACGTTATTGCTAAAAATGAAACGATACACGCTTCAGCAACGCATTGAAATTATTAAAATTCACCACAAAAATGGTGAAAATCTTGCAGTTACAGTTTGCAAAACTAAAGCATTTTTTGGTGGTCGTGAAGCACCTTGTCGGACCGCAATACCTTGCGACTTCTTCCTTTGGGGCCACGTGAAAGATAAGATCTACGCCAACAGCCCAGCGTCGATTCAAGACCTCAAAGATAAAATTCGTGATGCTATCGAGGACATAGGGTAGCCACTTTGCGATTTGGTTATGGAAAATTTCATGAAAAGGATATGGTCCTGTATGCGTGCTCGTGGTGGCCATTTGGATTATGTTGTTTTTCATTATTAACAGCATACCTTCCTCTTTATTATGAAATAAACATCCGATCATTTATCTCAAAAAATGCCATTTTTCTAACACCTCTTATTGGAAAAACCTTTACTTGGAGGCATTGCAGAAACAGAAATCTTTTAGTCTGCAGTGTATTCCAAACTTAAGTCCTGACATTAGAAGACAATAAACCTTTCTCGATCGGATATAACTATCTTCGGTGACAGTCAAAAAGCCCCAAAATCGATTAAATGTGCTGAAATCAAGTTATCAAGTCATCAAACTTTAAATAATACTAGAGAAAGGATCTAAACAAAAAAAAAATGTTCCGCCACAAAATCTTCAATCCTCATTATAACTATCAAAATCATAGGAAATTGCGCACTTACTGTGTTCGACTTAAAGACCTGTGTGCCGAATTTAAAGTTTCTAGATCCAACGGTTGATCATTTCCAATTTGGCATATAACAAGACGTCAACCCCTAATCAATGACAGCTAATCTTCGTTATGCACCTCCTAACTGGGAAAGCGAACGTCTAAATTTTATTAGTAAAATAAATCTTTAACCGTGTTAACCACACCCTCACAAAAGTTAACTGGCTTTTGCATAAGAGATACTAGGTATACCTATACAACTTTTAAGCTTCGCTCCATCGATGTGAGTCTTTAAAATATACATTTCCTCAGACAAGCCAGACCGAATTGGAATTCCCAAGTTTCAGGCATGTATGGGAACTAGGTATATTACGGCGAAATACCAAACTCAACTACATATTTGGCTAATAAATAACTAATGCATTGCTTGTAGTGCAAAATTATTCAACGAAAAGGCCGCGCGTTGAATACCAACGCAATATTTTCACTCCAACATAATCTGACACTACCTTCCTCCAGTATAGTATGTAGGTATACGCACGGTACAAACTTGTGACTTGTGAGAAACCTATGAATGAATTTACCAATTCATCGGCCAATGGAATACTAAATCGTTTCCATGGAAAACTGTTCGAATCAATCAAATGGGCTAGTTTTTCCTTCTCACATTCCATTTCCTCACGTGAGAAACCAAAGCGTTTATGTGGACGAACTTTTGTTCTTTCGCAATGCATTCGCCAGACAGTAGTGATTTACTGTGCCGCCATTTTTCTTGATTGCAAATCAAATTCAAATTCAAAATCAATACCGTACAGTGGGCGCTAAGAGAGCATGGAACCTTTGTGCTGTTTCTGTTTGTTAGCAGCCATTAATTAGCTGGCATTAAGTGATTGCGAATTTTAACCCAGGTGTACCTAGGCAATTAAATTGTACAAGTGTACGAATTACAAAATCGAATGCTTTGTAGGAAATCAGAACTAATAGCTTTTAGAGGTCTTTAAAATCTATTTATTAATGGTGGGAAAGTTATTTCTGTATTGCTGAGGTACATAAGACAGTTAAGGCGATCATTTTTTTGTGTTGCACAATTGAATAATGTAAGGTTATAGGTATTTGCTTTAAGCGACTAGTTGAAAGGTTTATTGTTATGTGCTTGTTTTAACAGTAATTGGTTCTTGTTTGTTTAGTAGGAATGAAGTTTTTAAGTTTAGATGTTGTATCTTCATGATCAAGGAATAAAGGTTCATTATAATATTTTTGAAACTTCCACAACCTATTTTGTTTTATAAAATGTTAAAATGGCGTACGTTCAAAATACACACATAGTTTACAATTCCTGAAAGATGACACCTTTTGACCCAGACACCAGAGGTCTGTTCCTTAAGAATTTTTACTCAATGCCGTTGCTTAACTCGAAAAATTTGTAAAAGAGAGCCTCATCGAGAGAGCAAGATATTACCCCTCCACTGAGAATCTTACGAATTTTTATTCAACAAATTTTCTTGGTGTAAGAATTGGAAAAGCTGTCAGTCACCTTACAGTTAACAGCTGATCTGAAATTTGTTGTCCTATTTGACATAAATGAGTACATTTGTTTTGATTTCTTGCGCGTCTTAAAATGGTATCAATATGCGGGAAAATGAAACTGAATGTTCTCCTTAGATTCTTTTCGAAAGTGGCGACGAAATTCTTCCTCGCTGTAAGGAGTAAGAAAGGACAATCTCTTCAACGTAGTTTTTAATGCCATCTCGCTTTTTCTTCTTCTCGAATGCTTGTAGTTTAATCAGTACAAACTCTTCCATATACTTGGATCAGAAAGAAGAAGTTCGATTAATTCCGAATGACTTCCATCGCTAGGTAGATAAATTAAATAATTTTGTTCGTAAACTAGCAAATTCTTCGAGTTTATACGATATTTTAACGGCTTTTCGTAGCACTTTTTTTAATTTTTGAAGTATGTATCTGCCATTTTGACAGAGTACTACAAAAGCGCTCCCTAACTTTTTCGTAAGTGTCTCTCTCTGTGAGAGAATTTATCCCCACCAGTGACATTTGGACAATCTTTTCCATTCTTACTACAAAAGTAAAGGAACAGACCTCAGGTGAATAGTTTTTCAGTTGACATCTAAGTAGGGGCAACTGATAAATCTATTTAATCATTTCTTTATTTATTACCCAGTCACACATTATCTTTCTAATATACGAATTCGTTTCTGGAATTTTGATTCGAATAACGGTTTCTAATAGAAGTTTTTTTTTTAAGTACAATTATTTTTAGTTTAGTCAATAAAGTCGTGAATTATAAGGTTTTCAAGATGACATTTGAATGCCAATGTAGTCTTCCGCTTATGTCATCAAAAATATGCAAGAGGTATTTAATTATCTAATGTATAATGTTCTTTTATATGAAATTCTGAAGTTTTAGTTCATTTATGTTTTTTCAATACCTAGTGGTTTTACAAATTTAGCAGCAATATCTTTTACCACATTTGTCTCTTTGACTTAACGATTTATTCACACTAAAGTATTTTATGGTTGGGCAGTGTTAGTACATCGAGGGATTTTTGTCCGAAAAAGGGCGAGTTTAGAAATAGAAGGTATTTCCGCATATTCGAATTAGCAACAAGACTATTATTGCTTAGAGAATACTACGCCAAAATGTAAATTTCAGTCCCTCGCAAGATGTAAACTAATAATCGATTTAAGAGCGCTTGATGAATACCGGCCTAAATGTTTTGGGAATCTTTTCAATTTAGCCATTCGGATTTGGAGTTTAGCTCTGATTCATTTGTCCCAAAAAAAAGTCATGCAAATGGTTGAAGAAAGAGCCAAATAAACCGGTGAAAGTGTGAGATATGTATTGCTACTTTAAAGCTCCTCCTTAGCTTAATGTTTCAGGATTAGGTATTTATTTGCATTTAGGTATTGAAGTATGTATATGTATACTTAAATTAACAGAGACACCAATGCTTGAGTACTTAAACTCAAATTTCACGACAAGCGGATTAAGCACAAAGAAACCCCAAACAAATCTAGGTCATTAATTATAAAAACATAACAATTGGATATATCGAAATCTACCGAAAATGTAATCGAAATATAAGAACAAACCGATCTTGTTTGCAACGGCACCCACACTCGGATTTAACTACATTTAGCCAAATTTGGGCCAATGAACTTGGTTACATCTCTTCGATTTTTTAACGCCCATGAGTAGGTGTCTTTCCTTATATCTCACAAAAGTGATGCCAACTCGTTTCCCCGCCACATGCTGTTATACTAGAACGTGACACTATTTGGAGCATTGAAAAGACGACGAACGAATAAGTGTTTAATAAAAAAAAAAACTCCTCCCCATGTTTAACGAATACGTAGTTTTCACGTCCGTCACGACAAACCACAAAGCTGACAATTAGATGGCCTATTTCTTGCGTGTACCTGAGTGGACACTGTTCTGTCACACGTCTCTCTAATTAGTAATACCAAAAATAAATTTCCTTCACTTGACATACATTTCTTGACTGACTTCCAAACGCAGTAACCGAATAGAAGGCGACAAGCAGCAAAAGAAGGGCCGCGACGATTAGTATGACGTGACGCGTGAGCGTGTGCCCTGAATTTATTAACTCAACTCTCAAAACCAATAAATTTCCAAGCCGAAATTTCAAGATCAATTGATATGCACAGCTCGGTCGATATTTCTACATAACACACAGGCGAAAAGCAATGCCATGCCATACGCGCTGTGGTGACTTGTTCACGCGAATAAACATCAGGCTACCGTTTAAAATCAGAGCCACGAAATCTAAATATGCATAACAGGCATGCAGCTGACTCAACGCGGTGGCGACAACGACAGCCCACAGCCGTACCGCACTTGACCAAAAGGTATTCTTATAAAAAGACACAAAACAAAAGCACGATGCAATCAAACTTGGCTTCATCGCGCTTAAACGCTTTGTATCTTTTGGTGTCAAGACCAGCCTAATTGGATTGCACTGCTTGTCATCAAAAGGGACTGACTGCACACGGCAAACCTGCCGTAGAACTTGCTTAAATTCCCTTTGGCATTCGATTTGCATTTCTATACCAATCAAAGCCCAGAGAGAGTGAGAGGGAGAGCAATGCAAGATCCGTAATTACAAATTCGTGGTGTAATTTACAATTCTAAGCGCTGGTAATCCAGTTACCTCGATTCTTGGCGCAATTGAGTGATCTCACACATTAGGTGTTAACTAATCGGTCGGGCAAACTAATTCAAATTGTGCAGCGTGCAGAGTTGAGTGCGACTGAGTTTGGTTTGGTTGAGTGCTCATAGTTTGGCCTAAATGTTTGGGCGGTGTTTACGGGTGTTTTGACCTTTTCGGTTAACTGGTTTTGTTGTGCGACGTTTATGTCACATTCCAACACGATAATGATTCACGGATACGGCAAGTAGTTTATGTTAAACGAACAAGCCTTGGATAATGCCATTGATAACGAAATTACTTAGATATTAGATTAGCCTGTTGAGTCACTGGTAAGTGTATGGCAGCAATTTGCTGTAAACTGTTTCCAAGCCGTTTAAGGTGTAATTTTGGTTTAAAGTTGCGGTTTTTCCACTCATATCAAGCTCATATAACATTTATTCAATACACGAAGAGAGGAAGGTCGGAGTTAGCAAGAGTTTCATTCGAAACATACAGCTTTTGCAACACACAAATCCGTATTTGCCATAAGCCGTTTTTTTTTTAGTTCAGAGCAGAGCCTGAACTGTCAAAGAATAGTTCGTTTTTATTTTTTTCCAGAGTTCTGAATCAGTGTTAATTTTTTTTCGTTCAGATTATAGCGCACTAATGCTAATGCATACAAAAAATTTGCTATTCCTGGCATAAATGTACATTTGAGAATACTGTATGTCAAAAAGAAGCTTTCAAAATTTCACTAAAGCCAGAAATTTAAGGAAATTACCCAGCACTTTATTTAGACGCGCACTTCAGTGAGAACTTTACCAAAAACCGCTTCTGATCAATGGCATAAGTATTAATAATTATTAACAAAGCAACTATTAGTATACAAAAATTATCACCAGGCGAAACTAAACTGCTGTCAATACCGAATTAACCTGTTCTATAGCCGAAATTAACTGATACATGGTAGCACCTGACATCTCTAACGGTAATTTAAATACCAAAAAACACAACTGACATTTGACATTTATATGCGACAGCGATGATGGAATTTTATTGTTAGCATGTAGCATCCATCATATGGCCCGCCCCCCAAGGTTATTATTGAACAAATTTCTGTATGTTCATCGATTGAAGAATTTAATTCACAGCAGATTTTTGTGAGTGATTTCTTGTGAATAACATTTCTATTTATCTGCACAAATACTTACTCATCGTGCGGGCACAATGGAATGTGAAAAATACTTCTCATTTACAAACAAATTTAATATAAAAGCCGTTAATATTTCGTTTTCGCTGGGAGCCTCAAGTCACAAGACCTCGAGGGCGACATAAAAGACTTAAGCCCACCGGCCACCATCATAACCTAAAAATAAAACACAGATATTCACCATAGTCGTTAACTATACGGTGGCATAAGTAAAGCTACAACAAATGTTTCACGCATAACTGACATATAAAACGGTTGACCGTCAAAGTTTCTGTCAAAACAAAGAAAACAGAAAATGAGAAGAGAGGAAAAGATGAAAAATATTAAAAGGCCACCGGGTTAATTAAGTTGATGTGTGATATCATCACCGTAAATCTACAAAATTACTAACAAAACCATGCAGATGTATGAGAAATGTTCAACAGATTCTTAAAAGGAAGCGCACCTATACGTATTAGACATTAATTCACACGTCATAAATCAATCGGACATACCATATGATGTGCCGCCCCAACAGAAGTCAGAACATCATTATGGGAGTAATTCAATAGCAATTACTTTAATGAAAGCTTTAACGTTACAGGTACAAACTGAAACTCCAGTCCCAATGTGGGATAGTGTAACGAACTCTCTCGGTAGTTGCTTGTGGAATAGTAATCACGCAATGCCATCGGTCGTTCAACGTTGGCATCGTTTTGCTTTTTTCGCGTGCACCGGCCACCGACCACCGACCACCGACCACAATTTTAATGAAAGTGTAAGTGTCTCTTTCAGAGGCCAGCAACAGGTCAATGGATGGTGCAAGTACAAGAATAGCTGCGGGTTTCTTTCAGTGTGTTGAGTGCTGCTAAATGTTAATTGAATGTTCCTTAGCTGTCAAACATGTTTGACACGTATGTGAAGGTGATTTCTTCTTTGGTGATGAATATGATTAATTGCAAACGATGATGGCACGAGCATGAGTAAACGAGGAAGAACCCCTTTAGGAATAATACGCAGTTTTTGATGGCGGAAGCTTGTTAGTAAAAGTAGGTATCCCCATCAGTTCAGTCAATCTGTCTACATGTTTTAAATATTTCGCCCATCTGCTGAATAAACCAAAGTTTGAAGATGATTGGAAATGATTGCCATAGGGATTGAGAATAGCATCCAGCGCTCTCAAACTTGTAACTACTTGTCTTGGAAGTCAATCGTTTCGATGATAATCTTTAGAAATGCTACATAAAGGTAATGACTGAATAAATGAATTCAAAATTTCATGATTATGGTTCTAAAAACGAATAATAGGTCCTTGACATAGCTTTGGCTGTTTGAAATTCAAAAATATTAATTTGCATAAATGCATATTTCTACTGCTCTTAAATTGTAATTCCACATCAGTTCATTTGATGATTATTTTGTCATCTCTATCCTGTGAAGGCAGGCTTTAGAGCTTGCAAATGCATGCCCATGTAAACAGAATATACAAGTTTTTCCTTTTTTGTAAGCTTTACTTACAATCTGTAAATACGTTCGACTTGAAAGCATGCAAGCCCATGTTATCCTTCTGTATTACGTAATTATTCGTCCAATTACCTTTATAATCGAATGATTTCATTATAACGGATACCTTCCACTTTTTGAACAATCTACACATTTACCTAATACTTTTGATTGGCTTAATTGCTGAGTGCTTTTAAACGTGCAACGTGCATGCTTCATCAAGCAGTTCTTACTGTACTGGTTATTAACTTAGACAGCAAAACAAAGTTCACAATATTTTATTGTTTTACTATGTATAGTGTACCTTCTACTGACATTTGACATTTCAGTTGTCTCTAATGTTATATTGCTAACAATGCAATGCATGACGTGTCGATGGAAGAATGCAATCGCAAACACCGATCCGTTTGCCATTCATTTTTCGCCATTTAATGGGCTGGCCGTAGTAAATCTGAAATTACATATATATCACACCTAGGTTGCTCGAATGAATTACAGCGTCGTCTCCGACATAATCCGATTGCACTCATAGGCCCTTTTCCCAGCCGATAAATATGGTGACATTTTTACACTTTTGATTTTATTTTCTTTGTGTAGCACAGTGTTGCTATGTCATTGAGATGGTTTTTCCCACGGGAAGCTAATTTTTTCCCATTTTTCCCTTTTGGACCTAGTCAAAATTCCCACAAATTTCCCACTTGGTTAATTTAAGAAAAAACAGTTTTTTTTTCAATATTTTTATTAACAAAAAAAAAAGAGGGCAAAATAGTATTCTATGTTAAGCAATTTAATTGGATGAATAAGTAAAACAGTCATTTCATTACTAGATATAGGTACACGCATAAAAAATCACATTGGTACAATTCATGAAAAAAAAAAAACAACAACTATAATTCATTATAATTTCATATTGTTTGTGTATAGCGCAAATAATCTCTATAATAAGAAACTTTTCTATAATGAATAAAAACAGCAACTCAGTTAGAAGTTAGATGGAGAAATTCAAAATGTGTATGAAAGAGAAACCAAAAATGTGATACTCTTAGCTTCGTACGTGTTTTGTAATTTGTAGTATGTACTTAGATTTATTTCATAACAAGTCATTTAGATAGGCTTGCTTGTGAACACAGAATAAGGTAGTAGAAATATGATATTAGGTTGAAGTTTGATGAACATTTTTTTTTTTTTGTAAGTTGATCAAATTTCCCACAAAATCGTACCGACGTCTTATTTTATTCCCTTTTTCCCACAAGACGGTTTCTTACCATCGAAATTACCATGAAAAGGTAAATTTCCCACGAGCTACAACACTGGTGTAGCATAATCGCAGTGTCTGTCATCCAGCGTTGCCAGACGGTTGAAATATTTCCCCCCAGACAAATATGAAAAATTCATTTTTTTAATATTTACAATATATTTAAAAAAAAGGAAGTGAATTCAGATTTTCAGATTTAATAAGAAAAAATTAGCTAATAAGTAAAAATGATCAACTTTCATAAATAAGTCCTAAAATATAGTTCTCGTTGTCTTCATTTTTGATTTTATACATCTGCTCGTGAACATTTTGATCATTTGATCGGAAGGGGTAAAATTGATACATCCCGATCCAGGAACAATCACAAATTGGTTTTGGCAAGAGAAAAAATACAAAGAAAGTCTCGCTCTATTTATAGCTTCTCACATGATTGTGAACTTTTCGAAAATGCAATAGTGTGTGATGTCTGTAGCTTTAGATAGGGGTTTATTAATATCCTGGCACCAATGAATATTGGAATGCGTTGGAATGGAATTGGCATAAATGGAACATGAATTTATTTGAATTGTTGGTGTTGCTTTATAGCTTTTAATATTCACTTACGAAACTTTTTAGTGAGAAGAAAAAATAATTGAACGCAATTACAAAAAAAAAAAAACCGCAGATTTCCCCCTAAATAATTTCTCCCCCCAGATTTCCCGCCGTCGTTCAAAAAAAACCCTAGATCTGGGGGGAAAACCCCCAAACTGGCAATGCTGCGTGTCATCATTGAAGAAGTAGACAGCTGCTGCATTATGGAATTGGAAAACTACAAGGTAACGCTTCTATTTTGACAAAAGAAGTGAGTTGAATCATTTCGCAATGCTTAACCTTGAAAATTCGATGTTGTCTTGTCCAATCATTAAAAGTTATAAATGGCACGAATTTTATATTTCTAACAAACAAATTGGTTCACCACTTGATACGGATCATTATCTTCATTGAAAATGATCTATAAACAAAGCATCTTTTGTTGAAGTGATTCCATTCGATATTTTACGCTTTTCAACTGATTTACATTCACTACTTATGCCTTTAGGAGTTTCCATCTTTGGTAACATTCACTTCCCTTCTCAGTTAACTTACCATAATAAACCTCTGCACAAAAATGTGCTAAAAACTGCTCCCTATACAATTTATCGCTGGCCAATGAATCACAACGCAACTTTGACATTTGAGACGCGACATCTATATTCATACAGTCGATCCTATTTAATTACTTTTTATTATGCAAGTCTTTCAAGGCGGTTGGCATCTAATGTACCGCACCTTTAGTTAGTTGAGTCTGAGTGGTCCATCGTTCTCTACGATCATTGGCATTATTATCCACTCTCCGCTAGAGGGGAGTGTGTGTTGCAAGGCAGTTCGCGGCTGCGCAACAGTGACAGTAGATTCGAATGGTAAGCTATTCTGTTACTCATATTTCATAGCGAATTGGCGTGTGCATTAAGTCCGTTTTACAATGCATAATTATATTCGCACGAGCTAGAAAAATCGGAACGCCAATCAAGTTATCTCCAAATTGACGGCCATGTTTGTCAAACATCTAATCCGGAAGTTTTGTTTTTCTGACTTTTAATTGTTGCCATACGTTAATCAATTGACTGTATGATATATATTCATTCAGCAGTTTAAAATAAAACGGAAGAGATTCATAATTATGCCCGCAACTTGCTGGTATTTCCTGATTTAGACGAGAAGAGTTTTTCGCCGGCCAACTTCAATGGAATCGAGACTATCGTTGTAGTACCTTACCTACACGTTGCTGTCGGTTGATTGCATTGGAGTGTGATGTTTGATAATTATTATTTCTTGTGTCAGAGTATGGAGGGATTCTATTAAATTGGTCTGCTTTATTATGGGTGTGGGAGTTTATTGTGCAATTATTGTAACAAACGATAGGAAGGCGAACAAAAAAAACACCAACAACTCTACTTGTAGTTGTTCGAATTATCATGTTCGGAAGTTCGAAGCATCTGTCGGTTTCTTGTGGTCTCTACTTCCGCTTTGATGAGTGACATCGCATGTTTTCAACAATTAATTGACGGAGAAACTATAAGACATCCCCGACTTGAGCACTTTATTCGTTCTGTCTTTCGTGTTGTAAGGTCAAATTTCAATGCTGGGTCTGTGAGGACCGAAACGGGCAGTTTTCGAAGACGAAATTTAATTTCATTGATCATTTGACTGAAAGGTTTATATGACAAAAGCTGTTGATACACGAACGCTGTAAATACATTTTTTAATGCCGTACGAAATCACTTGAGGCCATGTTTCCATGTAATTAACTCATGTAATTTGGTTACAAGTTGTTTGAAGCGCACATCACTAATACATTGTCTTGTACAATCTCAACCTCCTTTGTCTAAGAAAAGCTCATTTTGTATAGCAGACAAAATCTGCGCGCATCAGGAAATAGGTATGCGCTTCTTTCGGTCGATTGCGCTGTTGTTTAAAGTTAAAAGCACCCGTACATGCTTAAATTATCTACTTGCTATTTCACCATGAATGTAAATATTGCAAAACAGGGGAAGCGGAAATTCCTTTGTCAGTATAGTCCTTTGTTTTTTAATTATTTATTATTTCGTCTTTTAGAGCCACTTCAAAAAAGCGAATGAAACGAAAAAAGCTTTATAAATACTTTTCATATCTCTGAAACTAATGGGTTCTTCACTAGTACATAAATTAATGCATTTGGTAATAGACTATTTTACGTGAATATTTTTGGTAGTGTTTATTTGTTTTTTAATGTACGAGTTTTTGAAGCTATGTTGTAAGTTCTTAATAATCAGCGTTTACATAATTTTTGCGCAACATTTCACGTTTAGGTCACATGAAATTATTTTTTTTCACGTATATATTTCATTGAACTTGGTTTCACTCTCATAAATTTAGATCAATACAAAAAAACTTGAAACAGTTTTGAGGAAATACTTCTCCGAGTATTTTAAGGTATTATTCATGTACATTCTGCTCCGTCTAAAGCCTGAACTATAATAAACTCTAAAGCGACCATTTTTGATAGCATTCGAGGAAATGTTAAAAGAAAATGTGCACACCCAAACAGGCGTGAAACCGATCACCGACAACGAGAGCAAAATATATGTTGCCGCATCCCGCATGTGTCGTGTGTGCGTAGGGTTCTTATCTTAGCGTTTGGCAGCGTTGCCACTTCAGAAAAAGAGGGGGGCAGTAGATCATTAAAAAAAATGCAGTAGATTGAATCTTTCCGCAGTAGATTTTTTATTATTCAAAAAAGCAAAGATCAATTGCTTAAAACTATATTAATAATCACTTTATTGTTTTTGTAAACAAAAAGTTCACAATAAGTTGGCTTCGTTCAGACGTTCTTTACAGCGGTTATTTTTATACATGGTTTTTGTACAGCTGTCCAAGAGAAGGTTTATCAAACAAAAAAGTGCAGTAGATTGGTTTTAGTAGCAGCAGATTTATTTTTTTGCGAAAAGTGCAGTTAGAAGCATGGTAAGAAGATGGTGCTCATTCGTGTACGCGGTTTAAATGAAAAGCAAGGGATAGAAATCGATCTCAATCGCACAAAGCTTATACACGTTCTCATACAAAAATGTCAGAAAAAAAGAAAATAATAGGTAAAATAACGAGTAACGAGCAGTTCCTCTCATGGCTCGAAACAGATCAGAGAATTTAAGCCGGCAAGTACTGATAAATATGTCAAATGCACAATGACAAGAAACAAATTTTAAGTCCGGCCTAAAAATCAACTGCACTAAAAATAAAATCTGGGAAAAGAATAGAAAATTCGGTGGTGGTCGGATGTTCTCCCGAAAGTTTCATATATTGCGAAAAGGTAAGTTTATTATTTATTTATGATGTCATTAGATGTCAAAGATGTAAGTGGCTCAAAGTAGCTCGAAGACTATCCACGTACGTACTCTGGACTCTGGAGCAGCGTTACCACTTAAAATAAAAATAAAGCGAAGTAGATTTGACCCAAAAAGTGAAGTAGATTCAAGAAAAGGGAAGTAGATTTCAATGTCATAGTTCTAATGATATATTTAATTCCATATTAGTTGTATATATAAAACATGTCCAAAAAAACTTTTTGAAAATCTACAAAATATTTTTTTTTTATTAAAATAAAGTCTCAAATTTGTCCATGTTTTTTAGAAAAAAAATATTATAAATGGTGCACAGCGATATGTTTATTAAATTATAATTTTGCGCACCAATCTTGATTACGTCAAAATATCTTTTCATCGCGTTTGAAATAATTCTTTCGAGTATTTGGCTAAACTTTTCGGTACAGACAGGAACCAAAACCCAACAAAAAGTGTCACCTCTTTGACAAAAAATTAAAAGGAAACTAATAATAAAAGTCAGAGAATTTTAATAAATTTTGTGTTTAAAGTGAATGTAGCAATTTATTCTTTTGAAATGTGAATCGGTGTTTAAATGAAAGAGTTTAAAGAATTTTTGAAATAATTTTTTTTTGGAAGTAGATTTTTGGTTTTCTTATTAAAATTGAAGCGGATTAAAAAATGGATTTCTAAAGTGAAGTAGATATAAAGAATTTAACGATAGTGTGAAGAAGGGAGCAGATTTTAACTTTTTTTTACCAAAATTGAAGTTAATCTACTTCAATTGAAATAAAATGGCATCGCTGCTCTGGACTGGAGTATATTTTCAGCTCTATGAGAGAGTTTTTCTCTTATTTTTTTTTTTTTCTGAGTTTGACAGATTTTTAATGCTTGCCTCGGGGAAGTAGGTACGCGAAAAGACTTTTCGTAATGTTTCGTAAAATATCTCTGTTAACCTTTGCTTGAGAGTAGGGAAATTTGTATACATAGGTAGGTACAAGCAGACTAAAAATTTTATTAAATAATAGAAAAGAAGAGATGAAAGATAACATAAGATCGATAACTGATATGTCCTCGTAGTATTCCGAAACAGTGGCATTTTGTACACATTTCAGGGTAAAAACTATTCCGTTTCTCACTGAAGTGTGAATAATTGGATATGCCATCATCCTACCCTCAGAAGTAGTTATCCGTTGAAATGACTGATTGACTTACTGATCTCACGACTAATATGCCGCAGGAAACGAACCATTTATCTGCCCACATAAATAGCGGTTTCGCTTGATCATTAATCTTCGATTACATCCAACTGTGTGTGTCAAATTTAACCTGATGAGTAGTTTCTATAAAAAGCAATCAGCTGTTTGTGACGAATTTTATGAGTGGGAATTCGAAAAAAAAAACAACAGAGTTTGCCTTGATTTAGTACTGAAGAACCTTGCAAACTTGTTTCTCATCTCCGCCTAGGCAGCGGGGAATTTTTCTAAAATACATTTACATACATTTTTGGAGTGTTTTATATTGCATCACAGCATTTGTAAATCCGACTGCCGAATAGCATCACAATGTGTCGCCTAACGTCATCTGCACTGCTCTTCGTTTGATCTTTCAATTTGCATACAATTCGAAAAAATTTGCTCATGCAAAAAGTATCTGTGACCCACTTCTTGAATATCCATCTTGCGAATTACTACATATTTCATCACCTTCCACTTTGCTCAACAAAGTACGTACGGAACGGAATGCCGCTCTATGGCGTCGGCTTCACCATCGCTTCCATCATCTCAGTTGCACACTGACACCATTCAAACCACCACACTCCCCCACAACCACAGTCCACATTTTGACGACAGACACAACACTCGTAAAGTTCAAAACGAATTGTTCTGCCAATGTTTGTTACAAAAACAACAAGCAAAATGTATCTGCATCCAAGCGTTATCTCATGCTTTATCGATCATTAGTGCTTGCACCGATGTTCGAGGCAACGAGTCTGTATAACAATATAACCATCAGGCAACAAGAAACAGCAGCACCACACCAGAATGATTGCATGATTGATGGGGCGTGATCTTTCAAATTGATATCGCACAAGTGAATCGCGGCCGAGGTGGTTCCTTTGATATTTCCACCACCTGTCAGCCATTTAATTTTGTGATCTCCACTCAATCACATCGCGATTATCATCACGACGAGCATGAGCCGCACTCGCACGAATAATTTCTACATTTCTGGTGATGAATTGCACACACACGATAGTAAAGGTGCATTTCGCGGCACCCTGTGCTTGATCCAAATTCGCTTTGAATTCCGATTGCGACAGCACTCTGGGAAACAATAAAAGCCAAACTGCCCTATTGTTGCAGCTCTATTTATGACTTGAAAAGAGCAATATAGGTCAATCGTATGGGTGTCCTTGACGTATCCATTGGCTACCGGCCGACCGTATGGTATTGCATAAAGTCTGAAAACTTTACAGTGCAATTTTGCCATTCATATTGTTTGATGCTTTATTACAGACCGACAAATAGACGGACTATGGGCAATCTAATTGAGACATTTAAACAAATTCGATCGACATGCTACACCAGGGGACCGGCCTGTGTCTGTCGCTGATGGTAGCCCAAGCCCATGCTTGCTCTTAGGTGGGGAACGGAGTGCCCACCGGTATTGAAGGTTGGCCCCCATTCACCTGAGAGTTGAATGTTGTTTTATGCTTGATTAAAGTAATTCCTGCTGAATGCAAAGAAACTGCCTCGGACTAGTGTATCGAAAAACAATCGCGCTACCAAGGTTGGTATAGTTCATGTTGTGCGAGTGATGCAATTGAGGGAGAAATACAGAGCCTCTGTTTCGTTTTTCGGTATTTAACGTTGAACGGAAAATCGATTTTGAAAGTGACTCAGTTTTTGCTTACGAGCAAATTTTTGTTAAACTCAAGGCAATTAAGATTGCATTACTTTGAACTGAAAGAAATTCGTTGTCTGATTCATGTTCATTATGAGGCAGACCTGCTGTAAAAAAATATTTCCAATTAGTGCATGTAAATTTGGTGATAAACCGCTCTAGCCAATTAGTTGTGCACGAATTTTCGGCTCCGGTTGATCTCTGGCAAATCGTTTGAGCAAATCGTTTCTGGGTCAAATGAACCCACCCGAAAGGGTATGCTCTCACGACTTTTAAAAACACGGATCATTTCGTAGATACACTGGAGTTTGAGACTCAAAATTACGATAAATTCCAAAAATTGGTTACAGTAGGAGCAGAACGCCTGTCGACAATCTGGTGAACTGAATGTAGCTATCAATACCAAATTGATCTGAACAATTTCTCTAAAAAGTTGGGCAACAAAAAAGTCCTTAAAGCTGTGTTATACATTTTTGCTGAATTATATTTATTTATTTATTCATGTGAGATCCACAGGCGATACATATTTTATATGAAATAGGTGATATCGCTGCGAATGTCGAAAGAAGAAAAAGCGAAAAAGCGGCCAACTGGTCAAAATTCTGGATGGGTCAAAATTCTTTTTACAAAATTCTGATTTCAAAATTCTGTTTTCAAAATTCTGCAAACAATAAAAAAAGGCTTGGAAAATTTTCAAAAGCGCACACTTTTTAACACGGGTTGGGGTCAAAATTCTGGATGGGTCAAAATTCTTTTTACAAAATTCTGATTTCAAAATTCTGTTTTCAAAATTCTGTTTTCAAAATTCTGCTTTACAAAATTCTGCAAACAATAAAAAAAGGCTTGGAAAATTTTCAAAAGCGAGCGCTTTTTAACTCTTCCAATTCCAATTAATCAATTTAACTCCTCTTTTCTTAATTTTTATTTGTAGCCTTTTATTTCCTCCTGGTAGGAAAATAAAATATGTCGTGGGTATTTTTTTAAAAATACGATTTTATTTTATTTTTATTATAGAAATGGAGGAAGATAAAAGATGTCCAGGGTATTTTTTAAAATATACGATTTTATTTTATTTGTATTATAGTAAACAAAAGTAGCGACACTGCTATGGATATTTTTTAGGAAGACTGTGGAAAGGCCTTTGTCTATTCACTAAACCGTCAATCGCAGCGTAACAGTAATTACAACGAACCTCATAGGAAAATGGTCTTAGGGTACCTATTCGAAGATCCTACCGAGTCGATTGTCGAAGGAGTTTTGATTAAACATTATTTCGGCTGTACTTTTATACTGCCGAAATGAAGAAAACAAATGAAATAAAAATAAATAAAAGTTGTAATTTCTGACTGCTTCATACTTTTTTTTTTCAATAGATATTGTTTTTTTTTATTTAAATTTGTTGTCAATACCTAGTCCATTTTTTCTTTTGTTTCTTATTAATTTTAGTTTTATTTTTATTTGAAAGTAAATAATTTGTAATGTTTTTAAAATTGTTTTTTTTGTATCTGATTTTTTTTTTTCGTCGTTTACATTTTTTAGTTCGAAAAAAGAAGAATAAGCTGAATTTTATAGCTTCAAATTTGAAAATCAGAATTTTGTAAAGCAGAATTTCGCTCAGCAGAATTTTTGTGTGAGAAGACAGAATTTTGAAAGCAGAATTTCGACGGGATCCCTTCCAACACTGTTTTATCGAACGGTTCATGTTTAAAAATATTTTTGATACCTATGACGTTTAAGTAACGAGCGAATAACTAAACTACCTCCAGAGGTACTCATGAGTATGAATAACAACAATTGACGACAAAATATCAGCTGGGGATTAATTTTAATTGAAATTTGGAGCAGCGAGCACTTGTATAATAGTTTTTGCATTGAAACGTATCTTCCTCCAAAAGACGATACAATAGATTTTTTCGGGTCGAAGTGTCAGCCATTGGGAAGGGAATAAAAAAATCTTCCTCCAGAAAAAAAAAAATCACTTTTAATGCTTCCTCAAGTCAAACCAAACCTTATTTCCTCCGCCCAAAAACCAATTCCTTCCCATGGCTTACAGTGTGACCATAAATCGCAATGCGTTTCACGTTTATCTGCCATAAACACCTACCCAAAATGCACATTCACTAATTCCTTCTCACATTTGTACACAAAAAAGCCAGTTATTCAAATCTTCTTTGAAATAAATAACCTCTTCGTATAACACATCACCCAGCCATTGCCTCCAATCGAAGGAAACGGTCTCCATAAAAGTGCGTAACGTAACGCAAATCAATTTTTTAACGTACGTGACCACCTTGTGTGTGGAACACCTGTCAACTGCATTTCAATATAATTCCTATGCAATGTTCTTTTATTTTTCGAAAGTCAAGTTCACCGCGTCTTGCAGCACGTTCTGGCACAGAACCTCTGACAAAATGCGGTCAATGAGATTTAAAAGGTCGCAACTACCAGGACGTGATACAGGTAACGCATATTTTACATTAATCACAAAGAAAACTATTCTTTTGTTTAACAACTCTTGCTCTTGTTTGAACTTTCGATTTATTTCTGTCCTCATCTTAGAATCCGCAATTAAACTTTAATCGTTCATGGTGCTTGTGCGGTACATTAAAAAAGGACAAACATAAAAAGAGCACATTACGCGAAAGTGATATAAAAGTGATTCACTCAAGGCAAAGACCGTGAAATAGCCATACAAGTTCTTTATAAAGGGTGATTTTTTAGCTGGTTTGGTTTTGGCAACACTGGTTTTGACAGCTGACGTGTGTTTAGTACCTTGTGTCACTGTCAAACAGCTTCAGTTTGGTTTGCAATTTAACCATGGATCGTCTTACAAATGAACAACGCTTGCAAATTATTGAATTTTACTATCAAAATTCGTGCTCGGTTCGAAATGTTCATCGCGCGCTGCTTCCATTTTATGATCGGCATTCTCGACCTTCTGAGCAGTCTATTCGGAAGATTGTGACCAAATTTCGCACCAAATTTACTTTGTTGGACATTAAACCACCAACACGTTTACGTACTGTGCGTAGTGAAGAAAATATTGCGGCCGTATCAGCTAGTGTGACAGAAGACCGCGAAATGTCGATTCGGCGCCGTTCCCAGCAGTTAGGCCTTTGTTACAGCACTACGTGGAAAATTTTGCGGAAGGATTTGGGCGTAAAGCCTTTTAAGATACAGCTGGTGCAAGAACTAAAGCCAGCCGACCTACCACAACGCCGAATTTTTGGTGAATGGGCTCTTGGAAAGCTGGCCGAGGATCCGCTTTTTTATCGAAAAATTGTGTTCAGCGATGAGGCTCATTTTTGGTTGAATGGGTACGTAAATAAGCAAAATTGCCGCATTTGGAGTGAAGATCAGCCAGAAGCATTGCAACAGCTACCAATGCATCCCGAAAAAGTCACTGTTTGGTGCGGTTTATGGGCCGGCGGCATTATTGGGCCATATTTCTTCAAAGATGATGCGAATCGCAGCGTTACTGTCAATGGTGAACGCTACCGAGCGATGATAACAAACTTTTTTTTGCCCGAAATGGAAGTTCTTGACTTGCATGATATGTGGTTTCAACAAGACGGTGCCACATGCCACACAGCACGCGAAAAAATGGCGCAATTGCGAGGCGAGTTTGGTGAACAGTTAATTTCACGTTTCGGGCCGGTCAATTGGCCGCCTAGATCGTGCGATTTGACACCATTAGATTATTTTTTGTGGGGGTATGCCAAGGCTAATGTGTATAGGGACAAGCCCGCTTCGATTGACGCACTGGAAGCCAACATCCATGCATTCATTCGTGAGATACCGGCCGATATGTGTGAAAGAGTATGCCAAAATTGGACTCAGCGGATGGGCTACCTGAGACGCAGCCGCGGTCAACATTTGCATGAAATTATCTTTAAACATTAAATTGCAAGGTTCAAACTATCGATTCAAATAAATATTTCATTCATTTTTTCGAATTTTTTGAGTTTTTTTTTTAAAAAAAGTTCTAAGCCTCTTAAAAAATCACCCTTTATATACATATATGTCATAAGTACAGACAAGCGAATTAATCACAAAAAATGTATCTAGATCTGGAATAGAACTCACCTGGAATTAACCGATGTAAATCGTGTGACGAGACGACTGAAATTTGAAAAAATAAAAAACAAACTCATATAAAACTGATTGATACAGATATGAAAAAAAAGAACAACTCTTTATAATCGTCTAATAGCCTTGAAGCAATTACCAGTACGTCCGCAACGAGTTTATTAACACCTAGGCTAAAAAATGGCTCCATTTATACGATTGTATCTATCGGTTGCGGTAATCTTTTAAGTGTGTTTTTATTTATTACTTTTTGAACCCCACACAAAAGGTAGGTATCGGCACCCCCACTGAAGCGGAGTTCTTGTACCTAGGGAATTGTTTTGCTTGCTGTCTTTATTTTTTTTGAGAGATCTAAACTGTTGATAAATATTTTGGAGAAAACATTTGGAGTGTCGCAATACTGCAAAACATTTAAGTTTCGGCTGTAATATCATTTTTAAAGTACAAACGCTGTTCCGTATTTTTTTATTATTTATGCGATTTGTTAAGGCGAATATTTGCTGAGTTAAATGTTAATCTTGTGCGTTGTTAAAGTTGAGAATAAACAAACCGCACTACAAGAATTATTTTAATTGGTGTGACACTCAAAATGTGACCACAGGAAACTCTCGTGGTTAACCTTCTTGTTGAACTTCGGTGAACCTGTTGGATAAGTGCAGTCATCAAAATGCATTTTATGCTTAAATCAATTTGGGTAATTAGTTACGCTACCCTGCTAAAAGATAAAACAAACAAATGTTGGTCCAATAGGCTGTAAGACCAAAGGCAGGAGCTCTCTGGACATTTATACTGTCGGATGTTTGTCAGGCGTTAGCGAGAGGTTAGGGGTAGTGGAGAAAAAACCTTAGGTGTAATATTTTCCAAGGGAGGAACACAAGCCTACACTCCTATAGACGTCAGTTAGCAAACAAAGAAATTACATAACTACGCTGTGTAGTGCAACTATTTGGTAGCTTTTTCGCAGCCTTTATTAATACTGGAGAGAATGTTTTCGTTATTAACTTTCATTGGTGTTAATAACAAAGATTGTGCCTTATTTCAATTTATTGAGGGACCATGAAAGTTTCTCTTATTCTCTCAAAGATGTTCCGCCAATGAATGCGCTTTAATTCAATTTGTGAAAATTGTGAACCAGTGTGACCTTTGTGCGACTAAAGTTCCATTTCGGCACTTTTTTGAGAGCCTGCCACAATGGTTGCTATTTTGGCCCTTTTCTAAGTTGTGCTACAAAAGTTTCAATTTGGCACTTTTTTTTAAGACCCTGCCACAATGGTTGCTATTTTGGGTCTATTTTAAGTTGGAGAAGGCGCTTCAAATGCTGTTATTTAAAAAAAAAAACCTTTTGAATGTGATGCAGTTGCCTGTCACAAAACTATTATGGTGTTTAGCGAACCAATACTTGTTAAATATCGTTAAAAAATTCTAAATAACCTGTCCTGCTTCAGAAATGACACTTTTGTTCTCATTGGGCACACTGCTGCTAACGAATTCAACGGACAGAAAAGCAGGAGTAAGCCTTCTTCCCGTCGTATCCAGCAAATGTGTTTTCTATCCATCTGTCAGATGAATATGTTGACAAAAGATGCCATGTTCTAGGTTTTATTGTTTTTCTACTTTCACTTTATTATTCGTACTTGCTCCTAAAAGACAAGTATTACGCGTATGTAAACTCAGCTGTAAGCGCTTGAGCCGATTTGAGTTAATCTTCCCCAAAAATGTTCTTTGGATTGTTTTGCTAAGTATTTAGCTGGAAGTGACTCAAAGTAAGTAGAAGTCTAGTTTCTGTTTCGTTAGATAGATATTTTCTAGTTGACACTTTTTTTTTGTGTTTTAATAGGTAAAAAGGGCGAGCCAGGTGCAAAAGCTGTCAAACGGAGTTTCAATGTTTTGACAGTAGTCAAAAATTTAACCTATTTTTTTAAAGGTCATTTTTGAATTCGAATAGGGTCACACCGAGCGATAGAATGACGCTCCATTAATGGGGTAAAAGTGACAGGACATCTGTTTAAAATTACGAACCGCCGAGCCATGAAGTACTTATCACATTTCTCGACCTCTTTCCTTATAATACCATGCTTTTTAATCACCTTTGTCCTTGTGGTTCTTTCAGTTATAATTCTTTAATGCTCTCACAAGTTCATCTACCGACTACCATTATTCCATTCAGTGAGACTCGACTCCTACTCAAAAATTACCGACACAATCTTAACGGTAGTTGACTGTCAATAAAAGCGAATATTTTAATTTGTTTCCAACGATTGTTATACGTTTGGCCAATTATTGTAGTCACCACGAACATTCAATGTCAAAAACGCTGTTAAAAAGATCTTGAGAAAACAAACAGCAGGCTATATTACATCATCGGAGAAATGGACCATTCGCCGTTCGGTGAATATTTAATTTAAATTTATGAACGATGTTTTTATTCTCTTTTGGGACATTTCTGATGCTGGCACATACGAAAGAACGTTCACCCAAGTTGTTTCTCAGTATATGAGATGAATATGCATTTAAAGGTTATATTTGTTGGCAAAGAAATTATTCATGAAGTGTCTCGGAGATAGTTTTGAACTTTTTTTTCTAGATTAGAGACGCCCGGCCAAAGAACCCCGCTTGGTGAGACATTTTTCCGATGCGGTAACATGACTCAGAAGAACATAAATGTACGTGACATACATGATGTTTCTGACAAGGACATACTTCGTACATTTAATTATGCTAATGTTTCTAGGGGCATGAAATATGGGATATAGATCATTTACATAGTTTTATAAAGATTTTTATCAACGATTATAGTTCGTTGACAACAATTGCTTCTGGAGGACTACGAGTGTGGAATTACCAAACGATTGCAAAAAATAGGAGCGCTGACAAGAGCGGTGAACTAAAAAGAAATAATGTCTGTACATGTGCTGAATTTGAGAAATTCACCTGTCCAGTGAACTGCTATTCCAAGTGAAAAACAAAAGAATAAGGTCGTTGCTTTACTTGAACGTTAAACTAATTTATTTCTATTAGAAAGGTTCTATTTTTATTGCCGTTTCGCGAACCACTTTTGATACTTCCCGAACGCATCCAAATTTGAGTGCATTGTGTTACTGCCTTTATCGAAGTTACATAATAAATATGGGGTCGTTCGAAACTGTAGTTTACCAAGTCTGACAGCTGACAGCCACCGACCTTAGGTGTGGAATTTGGTTGGCGTAGATTGGCCATGCGAAAAGTCTTTTCAGTTGACGTTTAGTGAGGAGTTTAGCTGGCAAGTCAAGTAAGCAATTTTGACATTTCAATTGCAGGGCTGACGCCGTAAAAGTGACGTTACCAACCAATCTTGTTTGGAAGTTCAGGGGAAAGGTAGTCCAGACAAAAGAATAGATTTTTGAATGTGCCCATCTTAGCGGTCAGTCTGTGTGACGGTAAGTGACGTAAATGCTCAAACGTCACAAGAACCATATGTTGATTTACATAAACTAACTGGTCCCTCCTTAAGGCCTTCAACGCACAGAAGTGTGAGCATAAAACAAAAACAGAAATTGTACAATTACACTTGATAGAAATAATGGATACTACGCAAGTGCAACTAATTGTGATGTACATATACACACCTATAATTTTAGTCGACGCAGTAAACAGTATAATTGCACCATTCGTTACTTTTATGAGGAAACAGACCTTTACACTTCGCTCGACGTTGCTTTAGATATTCAATCGATTAATCTGCAATAATTGCTTGATTTCATAATTGTTTTAAAAGATCACAACTCATTGCTAAATAAGTTGTGGTAAGATGGGGCTGCAGCCCTATATTGACCTGTTGCGCTAACTATTTATGTTTTCGGATGGTTTTGCTAATTGCCTAATTAAAATGGTCGCGTTCCATTGATCGGTAATATAGATGTCTAGCAGATGCTTGATGGAGCAACGCCCACTTAGTCAATTTATTTTAGTTTTTTTTTTGTTACTCAAGAAAAAATTATCTAAACTTAATTACACTTAGGAAAACATAATCAAACCTTCATTTGGAGTGATTGGGAATCGTATTGGAATCGGCAAAGCGAACCTGAGTGGTTGTGGCTTGTGGGTGGCAATATTTGTTTTTCCGATTGACAGTTAGTTGTTTTTTCTTTCCTGTTTTTGTAATGGTATTTTTATTTATAGTAGCCGCATTGACCGCTTAGATTTAACGATATTTATTACAGCTCTGTAGCATACATTTCCCTCTGAGGGAAGATTGAGAAAAAAGAAGAAATAAAACTGGCTGTCATTGCGATTAAGAAGTAAATAAATTTGGTAAATAAACAAAAGTAGAGGAGGAGTTTCGAAATAAGGTAAGAGGTTAAAATTGTATTAAGGCATGGGAGATAATATTTTACAATGGCAAAATATTTTTTTATTTTTTTTATTTTATTATTATTTTTCCCGCTAGCATTATACTTGTATTCTACATCTGTCAAGTCCACAAATGTCAAAACAGATTTGACATTGGCGGCCATTTGCAAAAATAAGAGCATCTTCCATTTTGGCCCACCTTGTAGAGCTTCAGGTCTGGAATATTGTATCCTACAGCGCTAGATCTCCACAGATCACTTGGGCCATGTCCGACTATCAGATTTTGCGGAAGAGTTAGGATCAAGTAAGAATTTCAGAAATATTATATAGTATCCAATGACGTTTGCAAATATTCGGACACACGCGACAAATGTCTTGAATGAGGGCAAAACCAAGTTATAAATACAAAAATCGCCTAGGCACTGGACTGAAAGATATAATCTGTAGCTACAGGTTTCTGGTAAAGAAAGCTCACCGAAAAAAAAAAAAACAATTAACATTTCAAGGTTTTTTCCTTTCCAAAAAGTGAGTAACTCACACAAAACAAAAGGTTGTAAGAAGCTAGGCCTAGGGGTCTTTTTTTTTTGCGCCAATTAACTATTTGTTTATTAGGAACCATGAAAACAATTACGCTTGCCGCAATTGCTATTTCTTCGGCCTCAGAAGGCAACGGTAAAATAAGGTCTTGACAAGCAACAAGCGTCTATATGTACGACCCTCATCAAACCACTCTTACTGGATAGCACAAGCATAGCCAGGTATCCACGTTTGTTTTTTATTCCAGTGTATCCCCGACCACTTTATGTTGGATAAAGTAGAAAAGGCGACATTAAACTTGTCCCAAAAAATACTACTCAGTCATCCAAGATGTCTAGGGAAAGTAGAGTGAATGGACACTAACGGGCTAGTATGAGATCCCTAGACACCATAATGGGCCCAAGTATTTTCCCTCTAAAAGCACTTAATGTGACTGAAAAGTCTACTAGAACTTTGTCGATAAAGTAAGCTAATTCCTCAAAATGCTAAAAGAATTATTTTCCAAAATATTTAATGCGGTATCGATTTTCATATGAGAAATTATGCCGTCAAGATTCCACCTACTGTTCTAATGACTAACGAAACCATTATATGACCATCAAGGCTTGATCATCTTTGAACATCAGTGAACTATAAAATATTTAAAATATTATTCTTAATAGTAGCATAAAGGTGTCAAAACCCTCAACACTCCTTCTATAACACAGTGTTTTAGTATCAAACAGTCCCATTTTTGACGCATTGAATCATTGCATACTGTCAATTGCCAGAGTGCCCATAAAACTGCAGGCATGAACCTGCAACCCTTCGTCGAAATATCTTTAAAAATGTCAGTTTCAAGTAGAGATATGGCAGACCTAGTTTCGGTTCTTCATAGATATTTGCTCTACGTTCGTTAATGATCTCTCGATAGCTAGAAATCAAAAGCAAGAGCAAATTAGACGAAACTTGGGCATCTTCCCATTTTCCATACGGAGTAGTTTCCCATTCCCATTTATGCGGAGTAGTTTTTACCGGTTTTCCCTTCATGATTTCGTGATGTAACTCATTTAGAAAGCTGATGTTGCATGGGCTGCTTATCAGCCTTTATTAGACTCATTGGCATAAAATCTTCTGCTCTTGTATGCCGCTACTTACCAGCTTAGGGTATAAACGCCGATTGTACTCCTATCCTAGAAGTTGGTTTATACCCTGAATTTGACTTTGGATTTTAATTCATTGAGCTAAGGACTGTTATTTGGAATTGCATTCGTCTGTACTTTAAGTCTCAAAACGCCGTCCAGACCCAACGATTTATACGACTTGAAAGACTGAAAAGACGAAAAGACTGATCTCCCTTTGCTTTTGCATATCAGAGTCCCCTCAATTCGTACTGCCTTCGGCTGCAAGTCCTTTTTGCAAGTTTGCTTTGCTAGCGTTTAGGGCATAGTTTCAAAGGGTCATTTTTTTTCTACAGATCCGCAGAAAGTTTATTTATTTTAGTATGGCAAATTTTAAAGTTGCTTTTTGTTCCCGTTCGTCCTCGTTATTTTGAAACAGTCTGTTCTATTACTAAGCTTCCTTACTTTCGGTTTCTTTGAACTGATTACCCTGCTCCACCATTTTAGGTGGCTGGTATAGATTGGAGGTCTTCAACCCCTCAAAAGTGTTTTTTTTTTACAACGCTTGTGTAGGTAAATGACTTACTTAATGACTTTACAAATACACCTCCATTACCTTTCCGTTTAACTTTGAAGTGTTTGAAAAGGCATTACGAGTCGGACCAGCTTTTAATCGCATATTTCGAAAGCTATTACAAGGCTGTTACTACTGTCGCTATTAAAAATAATTATAACCAGTGCAGCAACCACAACCGTCGACTATACTAATCAAATATATCCTTTTGGTTTAAACGATACCTGCGACTTTTCATTTTTCAAACACATAAAGCAGTCAAGGCCATTGCAAAATGTTGGACCAGCCAACAAAATGTTAATAAACCGCAATTCAAAAAACAACTAATCGACTAATCAAGACAGCCTGACTAAAAAAAAAAAAAAAAAGAACAACCAAATAAATAACTTACTTTAAATTCCAAATGTGGTAGATACGTTCTCAGCAAATCCGGTTAAATACGAGTTATGATCGCCAAAAAAAAAAATTATTAATAATTGTGTTTCTAATTATATTTATCCTTTTTCAAAAATTCACTCCAAACAAGTCAAGTTTGTTCTCAGAATTTTGCACAATTACTTTTTATATAACCTTCAATATTTATTGTAAGCCGTTACAGGCAAGTCTTCACTTTTGAGCCTAAATTGGCAAATTAACTTAATTTTTTTAAACAATTTTCACTTTAAATTTAAATCGATTGTAACAAGAAAACCAGCAAACTCATTATGGTGACACCCACTGCTGTGTATAATTTTCTACGTACTATTTGCAAAATGTGTGCAAAACGAAATCCGCTTTTTATGCGCTGCAATGTAATATTGTTAGCAAACACAACGACACTTTAAGCCACTGAAAAAGACCACACTCTGATTTAAACCCCGACAGCGATGACACAACGGACACAATTAACAGATACTATCCAGTTATGCAGCAAACGAAAACAAACGTCAAATTTGAAGTGGTTCCAACCAACCTACGGTCTGCGAATTTAGCAGCTAAGCGTCCGCACTCGACAAGGTTGAAAATAAAACTAACTTACGGAAGATACGGCCAAAAGACACTTAACATAGGTTTTAAGGAGGTAACGAAGAACATAAAAAAACACAACATGTATCTAGATGGCGAGCGATACAGTACAACACACGACGACTGGCTTGAATATCACTTGGGCTGGGGGCTTAAAGTCACACTGCTGAGAGTTGGATACAGCACGTATCGGTAACAAGCTGAAGATGTTGAAAGCTTGCGCATGGGACTTTTCGCTGTCGATCAATTCTCTGCAGACTGTGTGCTTTTAATTTAAAGTTAGTCACTGTTGGGTCGGAATCGGATGTATCTCACGGTAACAAGTGATCCAAGCACGCAGTGCTGGTCAGCGAAGTAATTGTGTCAGCGTCATTGTGGTCTGGGCCGATGGATTAGATAGAACGTAGTGATAGTGTTGCCAATGCGAGTAGTAAATGGTAGTTAAAAAAAAAAATGTGTCCTATGATTGGTTATTTTGTACTATAGGGTGTCCTGAATATCTTAATCGATGATAATATTATAGGAAACTTTCAGTGAAGAAAGACCAACATTTTTATATGAGCTTTAGGGGCTGCACGCAAGAAGCAGTTAAACTGCAATAAACTCTGTCAACGAAATCAGTGCGAAGGTTAGGTAAGGTGCATGTCCTGAAAGTCAAACTTAGACCAAGACTTCTTGGTCCATTGTGATAAAAAGTCTGAGTTAGGGGAAGGTGGCCAGAAAATTCCAGACTAGAATTATTGCTGCGTACATGTTACTGATCGTGTGAATGGTTCGTCTTTGGAAAGAGAGAGGGTGACTGAAGCAGTCTTCCTCCGGTTATTGATCAAGCTGGAGGCGACCAGGTGACGATTCTAGTCTACCGTCTACCCTTCGCTTACAGCCTCTGACATCTCGTCTTTGGTAAGGAAACTGTTGAGAGGCAGCGATTTCATAAAGGAAACTTATACTACTTACTGCTTACACGTTACACCGTAAATTGATTGGGGCTAACTTAGTTGTTGATCTTGGGACGATGCGTGTTCTTGGTTAATGAAGCCATTTAGACTCTGCTCCCAATTTGCTGATACAGGGAACGCGTCAATGCGAGACAAGTCGCTCATCAGGTCTTCTAAGAAGTGACCTCCGAAGTAGGTCTTTGCAGCTCCTGCGGAAATCGTTATGAGGTGCTCCCATTCTGCGGGCGTGTCCTGTCCGCCTATCAGTTTAAAATAGTGTACCGTTTACGCTCTTAAAACTGAGCGGATTAAGTCTTCGAGTTCTTTTGGAATCTAGTTCCCGCCAAATGTATGCTGTCATTAATACTTTTACACTTATGTGAGTGACCTTTGAAGCCTCTTTAAAAGGGAAAAGTATTATTGATTGTAGTGGAGCGGGTTACACTGATGTCAGTTGTGTGAAGGCCGCTAGCTTGGCTGACTAGTTCGTTCACCTTTTAGTTGCCGGGATTATGATGTGACCTGGATCTGGAATATCTTTTCAAAATCTCGTTAAGAGATTCCGGGCACAGTTTTACCAACCTTCATGTAGCTTTTAAGACTACCTTACTATAGCTTTCTCGTCTATCTTTTATAAGGCAAGTCTAAATAAGATCCCTAGCCATCATTTCAGTCTCAAAAACTTTCCTGTTGCGAGGGAGTTTGGGCGACTTCAAATATCATATCAAAATTAAACTTTATTTCAGAACCTTGAGTCTCTAAATGTGATCAGTAAAAAACGTTGTTGTTTTGATCTCAGGTGACAGTTCGAAGTTAGCCTTGCGGTGTGATTAGGCAGTATTCTTCCAAAAACGACAAAGGCACCGCGTCGTTGAAAAAATAATTAACTTCTCTGGGCCTAAACTTAAAGACATTTTTATAGCCAATTGGACAACTTTACACATTTCGGAACCTTCATACATAAAATTTTATTCGCACTACCTCCAGAGATGTGCTAAAAATTCAACTGAAAATTACCTCACAAAAATCAAAGTTTTCAAAGGTTGTCCTTGAAGCGATTTTCACATCAGTTCTCTTTTTTATAAACTTCCAACTGCGATTCATTGGCAACATCTCTATCTCTAGCACCCAATCTCTCACCAACAGAGCCATCGTCGTCGAGGGGAAGTTCTGCAAATTCCTTTTGATGACGGCGACCGACCGACGCCATCACCATCAACATAAGAATAACGACAACAAACAGCGTCAAGCCAAAATTATTACATCATTGGGAATTTTTGGACCTCGACTGTATAAAATATTTTTGGTAAGATTGGGTTGGGATAAAAAAAAAAAAAACATTTTATATGCGAATCAGTTTCGTTTGCTGCGGTTTCGCTTTTTTTCTTACCTCTGACTAGAACGAGATTATTGTGACGACCGACGATTGGTTTTCTTTTCTTCTTTTCTTGATGCTCATTCACCAGAGACGTCTCATGTTGATGTTACAGATACCACATATACCTGCAGTTTCTTGGATAAATTCACGAAACGAAACGGACCTAATTAGTCAGAGAGGATTTGGCTGGGAATTAAATCTCCTATGGTGGGATCTGTGATCTGCAGGATTAAAGTTATTTTTGAATTTCAGGATCTTCGAATTTTTATTAGAAGTAGAACCAGTTTTGGTTGCATTTTTCTCTAAATGTACCTTCGGTTACTGTCGGGGAAGAGAAAGATTGTTTTTTTCCATTTGGGACTGGCAATAATTTGTTGCTTGGGGGAATTTTTCACACCCATGTTAATAGAATTTTAACAAATCGTAATTATGGATTGCGGTTTGTTGGTTTTATCTTTTGCGAGTTGAAGTTAAAACGAGAGGAATTTTATGTGTATTAGAATATTCTCAGAAAATTTATTTATACACTGAATCAGACGGGAAGTTCTCTGTTAAGGAATTTTTCAAGGGGGAAACAAAGGATCAAGAAAAGTTTCTTTAGATACACATGTTTGCATGTAACCGGAAGTGTGTGTGTTGATACCAGTTGGTAACTTTGATCAAAAGTCTATCAGGTGAGGTGTGATTAGAGTGGCAATGCAAATTGGAAAATATGCGTTCACTTCATAAAATGACCTTGCCTTGTTCGATACGGACTATTTAAAAACCATTATAAATTATTTTGGCATCCTAAGTGGTACATGGTCATAATTCATGGAGAATTGTGAATCATTGAAAACGGAATGATGGAGTAAAGCACCGGAGTGGTTAAGGTACAACTTATGGGAATCTGTACTTTTCTAAAATATGTAGATAACCTCGGGGCGCTGCTGGGTAGTATTTAGTAAAATGCGGATATCCATCACGGCAGAACACGCAAGAAAAGCCGTAGAAAGACTTGACGTTATAAAATAAATATTCAAAAAGACTTACAGAATTTTTAGGACTGCCTCCCCACGCGCTTCTCGTTGTAAAACAGATCAAGTGTAGAAGAGCAATGGAAACTTTGTTAGCCCGGCATCAGGAGTTCTGCCACAGATGTGCTACGACACCCCTGGTTCGAGTAGAAGTCCCAGCGGGAATGAGGCCTCTCAATCAATGTCACAGTCACAGACCAAAGTAATAACTGCTGAGGGAGTTGCCCTCGAGCTCTACGGCTACGGGTGAAGGAAAAGAGAGGAACATCGAATACTTTCAAGAAAAAAACATGAGAAGAGAGCCATCGATTAACTGAAGTGTGCTTCTGCAAAGGCAATGTTTGAAAGGTTGGTCAGAGGCGTGCGACGAAACAAGCGCGAATACAAGAAGACAGCTGAAATGATCATAGGAAGCTAGTTGAAGAATCACAAACAGTGCTGAGAATTTGGAAAGAACTTTTTTGCAGACTGTTTTACAGCGGAGGTAGTTAAAAATACGCTGTAGGGTACATAATGATCTGTTTAACTTGGGCGATGATAGTCGAAGCTTCCCTACAACCAACAAGACGAACGAATAGCTTTATCTACAGCTAATACAGGTACTGCTGAATATCGAATATAATATTTTAGGTGGTATGAATAAAACGTAGGAATGCTTTTCTTATGATTAAAAACTGATTTGAGTTAACACAGCGTTTGACATGTTCGCAAAGTGGCTCAACTTACCTTTTACAAGTTGATATTGCGACTATGTTTACATACAATGCTTTTACACAGATCGGTATGAATAAAACGTAGCAATTGCTATTGCAATTGACAGAAGACTAGTCTTACCGTTGTTTTTGTACTGTGTAAGACCGAAAACTTTGACAAAAGTGGTTGAAAAGGTCTTTGAACATTTGAAAAAAAAGGCATTCTTCGGATTATGTATTCGATCCAATTTGTATCGATGGAGTTTTGAGAAGTTAATTCAAGTGGTCAGCAAAGATTCTACCCTAATTTTATTTTTTTAGAAAGACAATTTATCAAAACTATCGAATTGATTGCTTAGAATATGCGATTGCTTTGACTTTACATAAGACTCAAAATCAGTTCTTAGTTCAGGGTTTTTATATAACTACAACTAAAGCAATAGAGATCTTTCAGCACTTTTGTTGTTCACAAAACAGTGACATGAGGGGATTTCAAAAAGAATACGGTCAATAGCTACGGTTATACCTTCTATCAACGTGTAAAATTTCAATAAAGAACGGTTAAAGGTTTGTAATCCAAAAAAAAAATCTTTACAAAAGCCAGTGAAATTAAACCCAGTTGTATGAGTGTTCGAAGAGCGGTTTGGGCTATGCTCTGACTAGTCAGTCCGTTAGTCAGGGCAAACACTTTTATAGATAAAAATGTATTTAAAATAAAATGAGTTGTGGAGCTTCTTAGTTAAAAAAATGCATCGAAACTTCTTTTTTAAAGGTCATCCTTAATGTTAGGTACACTGTGAGAAATTAGTTTTCGATTCTATTTTAAGGCAGTACCAGATATGCAGCACTGGTCCTTGTACCAACTTCAACAAAAAATATAAAAAAAATAAATTAGCTTAGTACAAAATTGCTTTATACTATCGAGTTAAGAACTGTCATATTTCCAAATTTGCATTTTCGTTAAAAAGTAAGTAGCTAACATTCCCATGTAAGATTCAGTTGTTAAAACAACTGTCATTCCAATTATTGTTCAAATAGTAAGAACATTTTACAAAATTTTTTCGAACAGGGGTATACAACATTTTTATCATCGGTGATTGTATCTAAAAGATACATCAACACTGCGTGCTACACTACAGTGGAAATTACTTTAATCCACATGTCAGAATCGACAAAAATAAAAGGTCTGTTCCTTTGTTTTTATATCTTACGAATTTTTACAAATTTGTACTCAATGCTGTTGCTTAATTCGAAAAATCGAAAAGAGAGCGTCATCGAGAGAGCAAGATATTCCCCCTCCACTGAGATTACGAATTTTTACTCAACAAATTTCTTGGTGTAAGAATTGAAAAAGCTGTCAGTAACCTTACAGTCAACAGCTGATCTGAAATTTGTTGTCCTATTTGACATAAATGAGTGCATTTGTTTTGATTTCTTGCGTATAAAAATGGTATCAACTATGAATGTTCTCCTTAGATTCTTTTCAAAAGTGGCGACGAAATTCTTCCTCACTGTAAGAAGTAAGAAAGGACAATCTCCTCAACGTAATTTTTAATGTCGTGTCGCTTTTTCCTCTTCTCGAATGCTTGTTGTTTAATCAGTACAAACTCAGAAAGAAGAAGTTCGATTAATTTTGAATGACTTTCATCGGTAGTCAGATAAATTAAATAATTTTGTTCGTAAATTAGCTAATTCTTCGAGTTTATAAGATATTTTAACGGCTTTTCGTACCACTTTTTGAATTTTTGAAGTATGTATCTGTCATTTTCATAGATTACTACAAAAGCGTTCCCTACACTTTTTCGTAAGTGTCTCTCTATGCGAGAGAATTTATCCCCACTACTGCCATTTTCACAGTCTTATCCATTCTTACTACAAAATGGTAGACAAAATATGGACATGTATCAAGCCGCAGCATGACACAACCTTCAAGTCCTACGCAAAATAAAGATTACATAAGGGCTACTGTAAAAGACAACATGTCTATTGAAAAAAGCTTATGGTCTTGTGCAAGCTGAAGTAAAAGTCTATACCAGCGTATTTCTTGGCTGTCACCGTTCTAAACAAAGGCCCAACATATTCGGCACGTAATACAATACAAGATTAACAATACAAACAGCCTTTTACCATTGTGCAAGAGGCCTTACCAAATGGCTAACCTATAGTCAGTTCAACTGTAAAACCACCAAACAAGTTCCACTGCAGCCATTGCCCTTTAAGCCGAGTCAATGCTGCAGCCGTGAGATTATGAGTGTTTTCCTATTTTTATTCAAAAAAATGAATTCGATGAATAATACGTTCGGCATTGTTCTTCTCACTCGGGGACTTTGCATTGGATACGCAAAACCAGACTTTTGTCGGCTCTAACCCAATTCTTACAGCAATTCGGTATTTCCGAATGGTTGCAATAAAATCCGCCAGCAATGCCTTGAATCACTCGCAATCGGAGTCCAGTCAGAATTAATAAACCCAGCCACACATCGCTCCGAAGTTATTCACCTTACAGTTTGGCTTGCAACTATTACGACATGTCGCCCCGTCGTCGCTGTTTGATATACCAGAAGATTGGTTGATGATAGCTCCCACCAACGCCGAATTGAAAACAAAGCCAGCAAAGTGTGCTTTACCACACTACTGATGGGAGACTCAAGATCAGCCAACTAGTTTGACGCGGTAAAAGCCCTTGCGGAAATGCTTCAGAAGAGGTTCGGGTAGGTACTGGACTGAACTCACACCGCCAGAGATGAGTATGACTAATGGCGCAAGAGGGAATCCGCCAGCAAATATTGAAAAACACGTCAATTGACTGATATGGTGAAACAAATAAACTGCAGTATCGGAGGCCTGGCCTTCTGACATTTTATGGCCAACTACCTCAAAGCTGTGCGAATTAACTTTTATGCAGCCTATTGGTTACGGAGTTGTAATCAAGCACAATCACGCGGACGTCTCTTGACTCTGCGTGACGTAACGAACAAGGTCAGCCGCCGACGTTGTTGGGCTGTTTTCGAAGTTCAACGATTTTTTGAATTATTTCGCGGAAATGTCCGATTGTCCGCCAGTGGGAGTGGATTTTTTTTTTTTTTTGTTTAGTGTCATTCTTCGTGTTAATTGCACCACTAGTTGGCTAATACAGTTCACTGTTCACCGTTGTTATGATTTGGATGAAGTTAACTCAAATTGTCAAAGTGGATAGGCAGCAACAGAAATTGCAGCAGTCGAAGTTGGGGAATGTTGCTCGACCTTCAGCTCAGATAGCGATCCGGAAGAGAGCCGACAATGGATTAAGGAAAACACTGGTGTGTGTGTCTTTAAATGAATTGCGAATTGAATTAGAACTAATTTGTTGAATAGGGGCTTAGAGTGTTAAGTGGATATTCGAAGGAAATCTGAAAACACCTATTCTTGGCTGTTTGTTTGTCTGGCTGTGTTGGCTCTGAGCGTTGTCAATTAGAACCGTAACTTGTTTCATTGGGGATCTAGCTAATTTGAGAAGCCAATGATTAATGAATGCGAGTGAGTTTGTTTATTGATGTAAATTGGTTGTTGTTCAAGTGATGCAAGATGTGTATTATTAAAGTTTCGATTCGCTTGGGTATATTGCGGTGATAACACATGTTCTCATCTGCGAGGCCTTCACACGGACTCTCGAGGTCGTTTCAATACAAAAATGATTTATTGAAGTTGGACTTACAAAGCTGATGCAATGATGGTTTGTGTTCCGCGGAGGTCGATCGGCAGTACTTTGAATTTGGAAAACAAATATATGCCGTATGATTTCATTGGCGGAGAAATCCGGCCAGAAAGTCTCAAGAACCTGGGTGAAAAGCGATCTCGCGTATGACTGCTCATCTTTTCAAGAATGGCTATGAAAGGTTTTACTTTAATAAGTAGGGATATACCTACGCTGCCCATATTCTAGAATTCCAAATAATGAACAAAAGAAAAAGAAACTAATTTAGCACCTTTTTAAATTATTCTATTTATACCTTAAAAAGAAAAAAAACTTACGGAAAACTTATGTAGAACGCATTTTTTAGAACTGGATTAATTTTATTTGTTTGGGGCACATAAGCATTAGCATTAAATTGGGTTTCTTAATATTTGCGTTATTGTTTTTAAGAATTGGAATGAAATACAAAAACAAATAATTAACAACTTCTAAAATACACAACATTTGTATGGTTTTGAATAACATTTTTTTTATAATGAACATCGTCTTCAAATACAGAAATGTTTATTATTACATAGAACAGACGGTCACCGTAGGTATACCACTTCTATGTCTCCCGCAAAATGGCTAAAAAAAACTTCACATACTCATACAACAAACCTACCTCAGCAAGTTCGATATGAATTGTTATTGTATACTTGTAGGTAGTGTTAACGACACTCACTATTTTTTGGTCCTACGAAGTGTGGTCATATTTCCCTTTTTTCCTTTCCACCGTACCCCTTTTAAGTCCCTTGATACTTTTTTTTGTGAAAAAATAAAACTTTTAAATTTAAAATTTGTTTTACATATATTACCTACGTAAAGAAAAAATTATTGAACAATACAAAAACAAGCGCAGTGGCTTAGTGGTTATTGTGTTGGACTACTAAGTGAGGGGTCCCAGGCTCGACCCCCGAAAAAAACCCGAACTCCATCTTAAGGTTATTTGCCACTGCGGCACCTCTCGTGAACGCCTGACAAACTTCCGAGATTATAACTGTCATGAATGAGCTTCTCGATTACCCGTTTGGACTCGGCATAAGATTTTTCTATGAAATTTCGGCAAACATTTTTAGTTTGAAAGTTTTTTGGTCAGATTCGTGGCGTCGAATAACCACTTCCGTAATCGAGCTATACCTTCACGGAATTTAGTTGATTTTACATGTGAAAAAAAAAACAAATTCCGTCCCGTAATGCTTGATAACGTACGACGCGATTCGACACCTAAAGCTCCCACGACTTTGCTCCTTTTTTTCCTTTTTCCCACGGAAGGCTTTTCGGGCATCGAAAATGACACAAAAAGGGAGAAATCCCACGACTTAACAACCCTGCTTGTAGGTATTAGTCGTATATCTTGAAACCCATTCATTTTTGAAATGTCCCGTCTACCCATTACAAGGGTCGCGGCTGTAAGATTTTCAATTGGACTCCAAAACTGTTAATCTTCTGCCAACGAATCTAAATCATATGGGCAATCTACTATTAGAGGGGTAGATGATTTAAAAAAAAAAAATCGAATCTTGGGCTAAGCTAAACGTCACCTGCCTTATGGTATACCGATTCCATGAACAGGAATTGGAATTCGAGATTTATGTTACATAATCATAATCGCCAATCCATTCACCAATCCATTTAGAAAGGGTACTCTGGTGTTGCTGGTAAGCAGTACTCCCAGATGAAAAATCTGAAAATCTTGTTTCTTCTAAATAAAATAACTTTTCATCAAGATTTTTTTCAAAATATAAATAGAACGAAAAAATACAATTAAAAAAACTTATATTTAACTTTTCGACAAAATATAAATATATAATACACAAATCACTTAAATCACATAAATATCGGTGGTAAAAACTTTTTTTATTGCTTTTCGAAATTTTAGAACATATTTATTTATGCGTATTTGAATTGAAATGACTTAGAATTTCATTGCTTATATCAAGATGATAGCAATTCATTTTACTAATGCGCAACAAATCCTTTGTAAATATTAAACTTTGAAATGTTCCAGTACTCAAACGATTACGAGTTTTTGTTTTATTTAAATTTACAGCAGAAAATATTCCTTCAAATTTTGAAAATAAAATCTTTCAAGATTGGATATGCGAAGTTTCCATCCGCTGTTTTTACTCGTAAGACATTTCTCCAAAAACATGTAACACAATTGATTTTATCAATTTCGTTGAAATTCATGTTTCTTGAGTTGATGGAAACATTGGTAAAAAAGAAACTGCGCATGAACAACAGAAATTATACATAATAATGAAATTAATACAGAACGTTCTTGTTCAATAGAATAGGTTGTTTTAATTTGTTATATTATTTAGAAAATTCTTGATATGAAAAATTTTGAAATTTGATGAATTTGAGGTTAAAAGTCTTGAGCATATTTTGGAGCTCAAAAATCTTGAAAAAAAGATTTATATTGTAATCTGGTATAACTGCTCGTAAGATGTTTGAGATAGGCGGCTTGCATCCGCGATCTAATTTTTTTAACCTGATTCGAATCTCATGAACTAAAGGTCGATGGCTTCCTGCTCAGTATTTCTTCTTCTATTTTTCAAACTCTTTCTGATGGATAGACCCAGAGATGCTGAATCCGCAAATTATATTAAGCAGGGTTCGTAAAGACCGTACAGGACTAATGCTGAAATTCACCTACGGAAATTCTCAAATAACGCCGCAATCGGTACGACAAAATATTTTGATATAACAAGTTTGAAAAGATGGTCGCCCAAGAACGTCGTCGGCCTACAAGCAAAACTGACCAACTGCCAAAAATTCTATTGATGGTAAGTATAATAGAAAAGCATGTAGAAAATTCTGCCAAAACTGCCTATCTGATATTTTTCCTAGAAATATGCAAAGCATTTAAAATTGCTGGTTGACTATCTGCCTTTATGCACAAGAAATTCAGGAAACAAAAAACTTGTTTTGCCTTTTCCCACGAACTACGCTTTTGCACTTAGTCAGTTTTACTTGTAAGCCGACGGTAATCCAACATCGAGGTCGCAATCTTTTTTATCAATATGAACTTTCCAAACTATGCTCAATGCCCTTGGCATGTTAGTGCGAGGCCCCATAGAAATAAGCGGCTTTTCCTATAGGATTAGTGAAGGTCCATTACAAACAGCTCTTACCGATCTCTGCGTTTGCTTCAACTCTTATCTACGTGGGTATGAGATGAGATCGCGGAAAAAACCTACCAAAATGTGACTCGATCGAGACCATGTGAAAAATACCAGAAACAACAATACGTGAAAACTACAGACAACAGCCTCACCTCAAAAAGGAGCTTTCAACACTTCAATGGTAACCGCATCATTTCAACCATTCAACTTCCGAAATATCGCACACGTATTTCTAAAATGAAACAAGTCAGAAAATTACGTGTTTCAGAAAACGCGGAAAACTGTTTTGAATTTTTTGATTTCGTTTGAAAGGCGTAGAATGACGAAAGTACCACCTGTAGATGTAATAATGAATCTAAGATAATAAACTTTTGATAAATATGTTGAACGGAAGTTTAAAGAGCTTTTGTTGGTGATAATTCAAATATTTTTGGTGATAATTCAAATATTTTTGAAATGTGCCACTTTTGAAATACACTGGCGATCACTAGGATGAGGCCATATATTTTGCAATCGATTTTCACTCTTTATAGCCGGTGAAAATTTGTTACCCGGAAACTTTTACTACCAGGTACATATTTTCCCAACAGTAAGTCATAAAATTTAAGGGTGAATAAAAAACTAGGGCTGCAATTTTCCAAGGTCAAACAATGAGCTACCTGAAAAGCGTGTAAAAAGATGCGCCACTAGGATGAGGCCATTGTGAATATTTCGTTGCAGGAGTGCACATCAGCGATTTTTTTCGAGGGTTAGTTAAGAATATTTAAAAAAGCGTTGAAAAGAACTGTTTTTATTTAGTTCAAACAAAAAATGGGTTCCGGAAAGACTTTGACAGCGACAGAAAGAGGAAAAATAGATGCTTTCAAGGAGCTAGGACTTTCAGGCCGAGAAATTGCAAGGAGGCTTAATAGAAGTAAGGCTGTTATAAACAGTTAACTTGCGGATCCACAACAATATGGGAAAAATCAAATAGGACGCACGGCAGAAGCATTGACATTGCGAAAAAAGCGATCAATTCTATGGCTTGCCTCAAATTGTACTCTTCCAGCGACTAAAATAAGGGCCAAAAGTGGGTTATCAGCCAGCATAGCAACGGTCCGAAGCCAATGCTATCAAGCCTACTAGCAATAACTTCCTTAAAATGTATGCAAAAAGTCAAATAACCTACAACACCCTCGTGTGACAGATTGTCTTACAAAAATAACTGTTCATCTTTAATTGTGTGTGGGTAAGGGTACATCTAACTCTGCTCTTGAAGTGCCGTAAAACCCCCGTTCTGTGAGTAATTAAATAACCGTAAATACTTAATTGCTCTTTTGAAGAACCTGACTCGAAATGACACCTCTCAACGATTGTTTATACTTGCTTTAGCAAATAGAAAAGTAAAAAAGTTAAAAGAAAGCTTATAGAAAACTATCGAAGGCAACTAATTCATGTCGCTTGATATCTGACGTTTTGAGACTTTACACGGATGCCTGCACAATACTATATTATAGTATTCTCCCTTCTAGTTCATAAAATGTTAATGTCTCTGACTCATCACCTTCTCTATACAAATAGCGCGATGTATTTAAATTATTTAGAGATCATTATAATAAATGTCTGCCTTGTCAATTTTGATTAACGAGACGTCTAATTGAGTATTAAAATTCTTAAAATAGCTCCAGTCAAAGTCAAAAATAACCTTCATCGCTCACTCGCCTATATCAGTCATCCCTTTCACATTGATTGTGCAAATTTTATGGAGCATTTCAATAAAAACTGTGTCCGTTCACTCTTTATAGAATACCTGCTGACACCTGAAAGGATTAATAAAAAACCGACCGCCAAGTCGGACACAGACTTCAGACTCAATTAGCCCAAGTGTTGTAATCTATGATCAGCGCCCAGCAGGCTAATTGTATTGTCCTGTGACCGTAGGACGGCTGGCCGCGCGCCGTCGATCGGCTGCATCTGTCAGATAAAATCAAAACAGCGCGCATTGTAGCACAATTAATGATGGCATTATTAGCTACAGTAGCTGACGCGGGATCAGCTCGCCCCAACAAACAACCACCAACGGAGCGGGATTTAGTCGCGTCTAAGTATAGCGTAATCTGATACTTTGTGTGTGTCGTCTGCGTGTACTGGAGTCCTCGATATGAATCTCTCTAAAATGTGTCCAAAGTGCGAATTTATTCCCTGGCAGGATGATGGTAAATATAATTAATGTTTAAACTTAGGCCGCCAGGGTCTGAGTGTCACGCAGGTGACACCATAATTAATAAGTTGGAATCTTTTGTGACAGTTGGTGCTGGAAAGTGTTTGTGCTTTGATGGTTAAACAAAAGCCACTGCATACAGAGGTTCAAGGTTATGGTTATTCTTATCACCAGTGTAAATGACTTTTGGCTTGGAATCTGTTTAAAAATAGCAAATAAGCAGGACGACGAGATTTAGTCGGCTTATAGCGTATGGCGAGTCAAGGGCGTGCTTATTTTTAGCGAAATATATTGCAAGCTCCGATTTACTTGACCTGTGTTACATGGTTACTGGAATTTAATTGTGCACTTCTTAAATTCGGTTTGACAGTATGTCGGGGAAGTTTTTTTTTTATGAAAAAACCAAGTACCTAGGAGAGGTAAGGTCTATTAAAGGCCTTATATCTTCAAAAACTCAGTTAGCGCGTTGTAACCATTATACACAAAAGCTGACGCTTTCCGCAGATTCAGATCTGGTAACACTCGCTAGGAACTATAATTACAGCCAAGACGGTATATAGCAGGTTTCGAGCCTTAGTTTATTTAACTTAAAGTTTTAAGTTAAATAATAAATAAATCTAATAATAAATAATCCAAAAGAAAGAAATAAATAAATATTTATTAGGAAATTATTTCAAAAAATATTAAAAGTTCAATTATTTTCAAAATAATTTAATATAAAAGCTGTATAACATAATCGTAAATAAAAGAATAATGTAATTAATCTTATTATAATTATAATTGTTAGTATAAATAATTGATTAGCTATCGTCTCTTTTAATCATACGAATGGATATTTTAGAGGCAGTCGAGTAACCTGGCACCGATACCGATGCGCTATTCTAAGGAATACCGAGCTACGATTTAAAATAAGCCAGATACTGCCTAGCCTGTAACTGGTGTATATGTGATCCTTTTACGGCTCAGAGGTATTTTTCTTAGTAATTACATTGCGCGATACTAATAAAAAAATGTTGGTCTTGACTTTAAATTTACGGAAGCTGACAATTGCGAAATTTATATGGAAAATACTAAAATTAAGAGTCGAAACTAAAAATGTTTATTGGTTAAAAAACTAAAAATGTTTATTGGTGAAGTCCATTGATTTGTATGCATTTTCAATTTTTGTTTGTCTATTTAATACATAGCTTGTAGGGGAGATTGGGGTTAATTGGTTCCAGAGGACAGTTGAGTTTCTTCTGCTCATTTTTTAGAGGCGACATGAAATACATGCCCATTTCTGTTTTTACATTGAACAGAACTACCTATTTAATCTCTCTTGTGCAAATTGCGCTCCTGGAATTTTAGAGAAAGATCTTTCGCAATCGTATATAATTTTTGTATTTTTTCTTATTTTCCTCTTTTCGGCCTTTTGTGAGCCCTTGGCGGGGAACTTTTTTTAAGAATATATACGGCCTTACTAAAGACTCGACTTTAGGGCAATAGTCGAAATTAAAATAAACTGTGTACCAATAATCAAGTTATCTTCGACTTTAAGATAATCGAGACTGTAACTTTCGATCCGAAGAAAGTCGAGTCTAACCCTTTATTTATATTTAAACGTCAGTCTGAAGAAAAGTAATTTTTTGAAAGATCATCATTTTTTGAGGTGCATGTTTTTCTTCTTTTTTACAAAATATTCTTTGCCTAGTTTTCCTTTCCCTAGAAAACATTTTTTTTTTTACTTATTTTGTTGTCCCATTTTTTACGCGTTTCTTTTGAACAGTTTTTTTAGTTCACATTCAAACGTTTCTGTTATGTTTTAAGACGGGCTTTTCAGTAAAACTTTCTCGTTTTGTAGCTTTTTTTTTTAAGCCTTTAGTATTGTTTTTTGTTAACAGATTTTTGCGGTCGTTTTGATAGTTTTACAAATTATTTTTCCGCTTTGATGTTTGAGTTTTGTTTTAAATTTTGGAGCTTTATTGGGCTTGTTGTTGTTGTTTTTTTATAGTATGGTTTTCGACGCGTTTTTGAATGCTCTGCCTTAGTATGTATTTCGTTTGCATTTCGTTGTTTGATACATTATTTCCCCGTTTTCAGACGCATGTTTCTCATATGTGCTATATTGGCTTGATAGTGATTTTTCAATAATTCAAGTATCAGTTAACACGAAAGAGTATTTTTAGAGACGATACTTTGACTCAAATTCCAAACTAGTCTTCTTAAACAAATTGAAATAAAAGAACAAGCCGCCTTAAAAAAGATCTCGTCTCCATGTCACAGCCAAAATGACTTCATCTTGGGCACGAAAATAGTCATTGGACAAACGAAAACGACTAAGCTCTCCTAATACTCTGCACTAAGCTAAATAAATTATAACGCTCGTTTAAAGAACTTCCCGGCAGACAAAAGAATCATCATATTACGTAACTTACAGTCGAAGCCGACTGCTTTTAAATTAAAATAAATTTCAACTATGCATGCTTCGAGTTGGTATCGTACAAAACAAAAATATGTAACCCGTTTATCTACTGTCCTAGCGTTTCCCGTTTAACCTGATTCTGATACCATAAATGTATCTTAGGCCTATGACGTTCGTTTACTATAGGAACGCCGTCATCCGATACGCTTCTGCGACAAAAATAGGAACACATCTGTCTAATTATTCCAAATCCGAACATTGGAGCCAAGCTTTCGGTTTCGAAGCCTTGCTAGAAATAAGCCAATAGAACCAACTCGTATATCTTGTGAGAACACCTCCCCGAGCTGAATTGTGGTATTGTATCATTTCGATTAATGAAATTCAAAACAAGTATTCGTGATTAAGATTCAAGGTCGTTGAGTGTGTATGATTGTTTTAGGCCAGTAGACGGTGTATGCTGATTTTGGCACAACATACCAGCGTATACTTGAGATTAGCATACCGCGATCGGTACTACTCATTTGAATAGTGGATCGATTAGAAAAACATTTTTTTTCTCTTCTCTCCGATTATTATTATTCATTTCTGCATTTTTGAATTCCTATTAGCTTGGCTCAGAAGATGTTGCCCGCGGAGTATGTAGATCTACTGCTGGTGAATCCGAACCCACTGCTGCTGCTGCTGTGATGATCAATTGAGTTTTAATGAGATTTCGCGGGTTCCAATAGACCACCAGTTGCGCTAGAAGGGTTAAAGTGAACCGAAAAGCAGAGGATGCCGTGCGCTGGGAAACCCTTGGTTCTGTTTAGGAACTTAATGGTTTTCTAAGTAACATTTGCTGACAAGTGGCGCCTCAAGGCATCTGCTAAATAAACAATATAAATGCAAGTCAGCACGAAAAGAGATTTTTCATTTCACTAGATCGGTGACTGCTGGCGCTGGGTAGGTGAGCAAAATATATAGACAACATACTTATTTGGATATACACTGGGGCACCGATCAGGGGTGCTGGTGCCGTATGCATTTTGTGGAAACCATTTCCTGCTTTGTAATATACAATTGGTGGAGTTTATGCTTGAGACTAACGACTTAAGAAGCCTCCGGGCCAACGAGAACGGAAGGATTACTTCTGAGCGGTTGGAGATAAGAAGTGTAGCGGGGTTTCTGGGTAGAAAAAACGGTCGAACGTCAAGCGCCCTATTACAAAGCCTGTTCCCCAGGTGTGTTGGGCAGCGGGATTACGAAGAGTCGGATAGGACACAAGAAGGGTAACAATCAGCATGATACTATATAGGAAATAGGATGAGCAAGACGGGAACGTAGAGCGAATAAATGTCAAGGCTCGGGTCCGCAAAGCGTGTTTACCGATACACAAAATAACAAAGTCGCTAAAAAAGAGTCCGAGAATTAAATATACAAAAACCACAAATAATTATTTTATTAGAAAATAAATAAAAATAATATCCAAGCAAATAATTAAAAGACGGGAGGGCAATGGAAAAACAAGGAAACGAAATACTCCGCACTGGAATGAAGCAAAAGCATTCTTATGGACACAGCAACTATTTTCTGAACTATAAGTTCACTTTGTATGGGCAATGGGAGTTATTTGACAGTTTTGAGTACTTTTATGGAAAAAGTGGTCCGAAAGTCGTCAATGTTGTAAAAAGGGGCGAAAACCAAAAATTTAAAAATCCACCGGGGGTCCTGAGATGAGAAAAAGGTGCCAAATGGCAACTAAAGTCGCCCATCGGTATTGCTCTATAGAGAGAGACATATATACTTTTTTTGTTTTTGAAGGAAGACTGGTGACAGAATATATCCTCGCCGCACTTCCTACAAAACGAATGGTTAGGCACCATGGAATCTACTTTTCAAATACTGCAATCACGCCTTAGTCTATCGCAAAAGTTTCGTGGACTAATTTGAATCAACAAAAAAAATACAAGTACTATTTACGTACTTTATTATATTTAAAATTCTGATACTAATACTACGTTTCCACCGGACACTAATCGCAAGATTTAGGGCAAGAGGTTAAAAATAAATCCTGAGCTGTTTCCACAAAAAAACAAGATTAATTTGACGTTTCACCAGATGTTGTCAACTACTGTCAAATCGAACAACCCAAAATTGTAATAATTGAAAAGAAAAATTAAAAAATGCAAAAGTTTAAAGCATATACAACTCACAATCCTCTTGCCGCTGGGCCCCTCAATTTTTTTTCAAATTCGCCATTTTGTATTTGTAGTTATGTCAGAAAGGAATCAGTGTGACATGCAAAAACATACAAAAAATACAAAAATAAATGCTGCCAACCGCTGCAACCGTGGGGAAATGTGAAAGAGTTCGGGAATACCACATTTTTATTTTACTGAATGCCATTGGTTAGTTTTTATGAATTGTTAAAAAACGAATAATTTGATTTTTTTGGTTAATAAAACTACCTAAAGGAGATATCCTGTATACTAGAAACATATTAGGACAATTTTGGATATCACTAACTTCGATTTCATGTGTTTTTTTTTCTTAAATAACTAATATACATTGTTAATTGTTCATGACTATTTTAAGCAAATATACACATATTCCCAAAAAAATTCTATATATCCACACGGAACGAATAATTTCAAACTTAATGGATAAAATTCTATGAACGCTGTCAGCAGCTTTGCCTACAGCGGAAGTGGCATATACAAGGTGTGAGTGTGTTGGTCAGCCGGAATTTTTGAAGTTACGTGACATTTGTCAATACGAATTTCTATGTAGCAGTACTAACGTACTAAGCATTTTCACCCCATGCAAATATAACTTGTGGGCAAGTAAGTGGAAATCGGCCGAAGTTGGTGGTCTCAGTATTGTCTCTGGTTTAAAGTATAAAAAAACATGAGTTCCAGATATTGTAAAATTTGTTTAGGTCTATAATTTAAATCCACAAAATAAAATTAAGGTTTTGATGGTTGCATTGGCTAGGAGAAGTCTCTCAGAAATAAATTCGTTTTTTTTTATGACACAATGTCAAGTAAAGCTCCGTTTGCTTTGTATTTTTGACATCTCGAGCTGTGGAAAGTGTGTTCATTTTTGACATCTCGAGCTGTGGAAAGTGTGTTCACAAACCGGACTGTACATGCAAACCTCGTTGATAATCGAGATTTATTTCTAATCTCCCTTTTCATGAGATTAACTTTTGTATGATAAATGCCGAGATTTATGCGGGATTTACAGAAATTTTTCTTAATCTCGCATTTAATATCCGGTGGAATTAGGGACGTTTTATTCACTATTGTTCAACTTCCCGATAACTCCGAGGTTGACCAACTTCGGAGTTGATTTGAAAGAGAGATTTGAGCGGCAAGTTGAAAATTTCTCGGTTGAAATTCAAAAGTTAGCTGACTTGCTGTTTCAGAAATATCCCTGGGAATTGAATTTCGCCCGTCATTTTCGTTATGGGCAAAGCATACTTTGATTGTATTTTATTCTTTGTCTATGGTTTTCGCTTTAAAGAGTAGATATCCATATACAAATTAAATTGGTTCGAGGGAATTTTGCTTTCGCCAAAAAGTCATGTGCTGTTTGCAGCAGTTCCCAGCTCAAGTTTGTTACTTGTTTAATTTACGCAAGAAAAATCACGAACTTAATAAAATATACAATAAATTCCAACTCTTTCGCGATACACAATACCTTCTCCAGGCGCACGGCAACGAATTCATTATAAGATGGAGCACCATCATTGTCATCCACTTTGAGAAACGGAAACGATAAAGTCATGGTTGTCCTATTTTTCAAGTGCGTTTCCGTGGTATAATCTTGTATTGCCGTCTCCCACAGACCAAATTCTCCTCCTCTCCATCCTCTTCACTGCTCGAATCAGACTTTGGCCAATTCTCGCAACAATAATTTAAACGATATATTATTATAATAAGTAATTCATACTTTTGTCTCTTGATTTGAAGAGCTAACAGTCAAAAACCAAAAAAAAAAAATATATTTAAACATAAAATCCCAAGTTTGCTCTCCCAACTTCTACTATTTCGGGGAGTTGAGCGAATCCAAAGTTGACCAACTTTCGGTTTTCTCAACTCAGGAATATCAAAAGTTGAGCGAGTCAACTTTGAGTGAATAAAAGCAAATTCTCAAGTTGAAAACAAAAATCCCCAAGTTGTGTTCAACTTCGAGTGAATAAAACCGGCCTTAGTGTTTTAGGCCTGTTCTTATTTCTTCGTTTTCCTTTATAATATTCATATGTATTGAAACTATATTTTTATAAATATAGAAATTATATCATTTATAAAAACAGTATTTTAACTAACTTTGCTTAAATAATTATTGTTTATTTGGATTTAAGCCAATCCATGGCAGACGGCTTTAGCCAATGCTTTTCTTTTTCTTTAAAAATTATTAATTGTAAACATAAGCAGGCTTGCCAGATTGCGCGATATATCGCAAAGCGCGCGATATTTTTTTCTATTTTGCGGTGTATAATTAGAATTTTCGATATCTCTTATTTTTTGCGATGCTTGCGATATTTTGTTTTATTAATTATTAAATCAAAATAAAAAACTTATTCAAAAAAATTCTTCCCATATTAAAATTACTGAGTTACATAACTGGATCTTGCTGCAATACTAATACTAATTTGTTCCTTTTTCTTTGTTATTGTTAGGTAACAGCTAACCAAAAATATTAAAAATCAAGTGACAATCAATTTCATTTGACTTGTCGGTTTTAAAATCATTGTTTGTTGGTATTAAAAGTGATAAGTTGGATTTCGCTAAAGCAGATTATAATGCTATAAACAATTTTGTATGCTCTATAAACTGGCAAAGCAGTCTTGGCTCTGCTAATTTAAACACTGCTTTTACAGAATATAGAAAAATAATTGACCATACGATTTCTACATTTGTGCCGACTAAAATAATAATCGGTTCTAATAAACCTCTTTGGTATAACAACAGTTTATCAAGACTGAAGAATGCCTATAAGTTGAGTAAATTAAATTTAAATGCGCGCAATGATTTTTTGCGACTGCGAAAGGAGTATGAATTTTTAAAGAAATTTGCTTATAAACAATACGTTTCATCAATGGAAACTAACATTAAACGTGATGCTAAAGCCTTTTGGTCATTTATAAACACAAAGCGAAAATCAATTGGTATACCATCAATTATGTCGTATAATGGAGTCAATAGTGATAATCTTAGTGAAATAAAGGGTGATTTTTTAAGAGGTTTAGAACTTTTTTTAAAAAAAAAACACAAAAAATTCGAAAAAATGAATGAAATATTTATTTGAATCGATAGTTTGAACCTTGCAATTTAATGTTTAAAGATAATTTCATGCAAATGTTGACCGCGGCTGCGTCTCAGGTAGCCCATCCGCTGAGTCCAATTTTGGCATACTCTTTCACACATATCGGCTGGTATCTCACGAATGAATGCATGGATGTTGGCTTCCAGTGCGTCAATCGAAGCGGGCTTATCCCTATACACATTAGCCTTGGCATACCCCCACAAAAAATAATCTAATGGTGTCAAATCGCACGATCTAGGCGGCCAATTGACCGGCCCGAAACGTGAAATTAACTGTTCACCAAACTCGCCTCGCAATTGCGCCATTGTTGCGCGTGCTGTGTGGCATGTGGCACCGTCTTGTTGAAACCACATATCATGCAAGTCAAGAACTTCCATTTCGGGCAAAAAAAAGTTTGTTATCATCGCTCGGTAGCGTTCACCATTGACAGTAACGCTGCGATTCGCATCATCTTTGAAGAAATATGGCCCAATAATGCCGCCGGCCCATAAACCGCACCAAACAGTGGCTTTTTCGGGATGCATTGGTAGCTGTTGCAATGCTTCTGGCTGATCTTCACTCCAAATGCGTCAATTTTGCTTATTTACGTACCCATTCAACCAAAAATGAGCCTCATCGCTGAACACAATTTTTCGATAAAAAAGCGGATCCTCGGCCAGCTTTCCAAGAGCCCATTCACCAAAAATTCGGCGTTGTGGTAGGTCGGCTGGCTTTAGTTCTTGCACCAGCTGTATCTTAAAAGGCTTTACGCCCAAATCCTTCCGCAAAATTTTCCACGTAGTGCTGTAACAAAGGCCTAACTGCTGGGAACGGCGCCGAATCGACATTTCGCGGTCTTCTGTCACACTAGCTGATACGGCCGCAATATTTTCATTTTCACTACGCACAGTACGTAAACGTGTTGGTGGTTTAATGTCCAACAAAGTAAATTTGGTGCGAAATTTGGTCACAATCTTCCGAATAGACTGCTCAGAAGGTCGAGAATGCCGATCATAAAATGGAAGCAGCGCGAGTTAAGTATCCATAGCAAAACATATTGAGAAAAAAGATAACATTATTTGTATTCAATGATATCTTTAGTCTCTAGTACAGTCTTGCACACAACGCTACAATGATAACATATGTAAAAGAGATAATATCGTTTGTATACAATGTTGGAATATTATCTCTTCTTCATTATCAAGCAAGACGATTGTACGCTTGGGCCTCCTTGTAGATAGATAAGAAAAGTATATAAATACGACTGTATGATGAATTTATCGATAGTCTTATTGTAACTACATAGTAGCCTTAAGCTCCTTTTAGAATTAGTAAAAAGTATTTCAATAATAAAGGACATAGTTCCAAATAAATATTGTTTAATTTTAAAAGTAAGAACCAAGTGTTTTAATTGGCGATCCTGCCAGGAGGTTAAATATACTTTTTAACTTCAATCGAGCGGACCTCGGGAACAAGTAGTGAAATCTAGTATAAACAGAACACTCGCGTTACCGGTTACAAGAATTACCTAGCATAGCAGGTACAAATATAGCTCCTTCGTACGAAGCAGCAAAGCAATTCAGTGAAAGTGTATATGTGGAAAAAAAAAAAAAAAAAAACACACAAATTCGACGACAACAGACACGAGTTCAAAATGGAACAACTCGCAGTATTAATGGCAAGATTAGAAGCTTTAGAAACCAGGTGCAACACAGTAACACAAACCCTAGAGCACACACGCACAGAGAATGCAAGGTTAGCAGCAATAATAACTAACCAAAATCAAATAAACACTAATTTAGAAACAAAACTAAATGAAGTAAAATCTGGATTAGGCATAGTACCAAACATACCTGTGCTAGACGAAATTTGAAAACATATACAAATATGGTGAAAACATAAAAAAAGAATTCCCACTAGTAAGATTTATATTCACACCAAGAAAACTTCAAGACGTGACAAATTTGGAGGAACAACTAAAACTTGTAAGGGTAACTCACGAAAGAGCACACCGAGGGTTACGTAACAATATACAAGAAATCTCAGAGAAATATTACTGGCCCGATCTAAATAAACAAGCAAAGAGTTTCAACAAAAAATGCATAGCATGTCTATTTGGAAAATATGAAAGAAAACCTATCAGAGAACCCCTGAATAATTCAGAAATACCAACACATGTGGGAACACACATTCATATGGACATATACTTCAACGACAAGTATACTTTCCTTGTAACAGTAGATAAGTATTCTAAATATACAATCCTTCGGGAAATCGAAACTCGAAACAGACTGTACGACGTTATGGAAGAGGTCTTATCTAATTATTTCCCAAAATGTGAACGACTCATGACAGATAACGAGAAGGGATTCAAAACAGAAATGGTGAACCAAATGTGTTTGAAATACAACATAACTAAAGTAGAAACTCCAGTATACAGATCGACAGCGAACGGTCAGGTAGAACGTGTAAACGGTACAATAACTGAACTGTCTAGAATATTCACAATTCAGAATAAAACAAGACTTATCGAAGAAATATTTAGAACAGTGCGTGAATTAAATAATTCCATACACTCAGTTACCGGTTTGAAACCTAGAGACATTTTCTTTAATCAAAATAAATATAGCAATAGTGAAATTATAATAAATAAACTAAACTCAGCATCCAAAAAAGTGATCGAACGTCTAAATAAAGGAACTCGACACAGAGAATATAAAAAAGGAGATAAGATAATGGTAAGAATCACAGGTCTTAGAAAGAAATCTAACGCCAGATACATAACAAGAATAGTAGAAGAAGATAAAGGAGACACTGTAATCTCTAAAGAGGGAATAAAAATTCACAAGGATAACATAAAGAATTATCATTTTTTAGATGACGAAAATATTAATATTCCTAACATTACTAGGAATTGTACAGAGTCAAGAAGGGCAAGGAAACGTTCAAATAACTGAGTTACTAAACAAGAAGTTTATACTTACGCAAACAGATGACGTGTATTTATTCAAAGAACAAACTTATTTGTTACATGCCACCAACCTGACTTCGATATTTCAACCTTACGTAAATATCGTAACTAGTAACTATCAACCTACACAAGAAGAAAAAATTTGGTTAAGTAAAATTAAGAATTTAGCAGACCAATTACAAGAACATACTAGGCATACTAGATCAATTAACTTTTTAGGAACAGCTTTCAAATATGTGTTTGGTAATCCTGACCATTATGACTTAGTTAACATAGAAACGAGTATAAATAATCTCATAGAAAACAATAATAAACAAAAAACTATAAATTCTAGACTCGAACAAATTTTGCAACAATTCGAAGGTCAGAGCCTTAAAGAACATTTAGTAATAGAACAAGTGTACGAACAATTATTATTATTGACCAGAACAATTAATGCAGCAAAAAATAATGAATATTTATCAGAAAGCCTAGACTTAGATGACATTAAAAATATTATTCAACATGAAATAATTCAAGTACCCATAATAAATATACTTGAGTACTCTAAAATATTATTAGCTAGAACTGATGAATTCTTCATCACAATATATAAATATCCAGTTCTAATTAAATCATGTAAATTGTATAAAGTAACACCCTTAAATTCAAAACATGGAAAAATCATTACAGATAAAACAATTGCCTTATGTAACCAAACTTATTTAAGAACAAGAAATTGTCAAAATCATCTAAGTAAAAACATTTGTGAAATTAACTTTGAAGAAGAAAATTGTCTTATTCCACTTTTAAAGAATATAACTTCAAAATGCAACATTAAACAAGAATACGATTACGACTTAGAAATTGAATCCGGTGTTATGTTATTAAGCGGTAAGCATAAGCTAAATAATCAAACAATTAATGGTATAAACTTAGTTACTTATGAAAATACTATAAATCTAGATGATAAAATATACAAAAACATGCATAAGCAAATTAAAGAAGTTATATTAAGAAATCATAATTCAGAGTCTTACATCGACCAAATAATTAAAGAAGATACAATATACAAATTCGATAACATAGATACTTTAAAAAAACTAATTATTCCTTTTGAAGAAAAACCGATATTATCAACTATATACACAATTGTAACACTGATTGTTATTTTAGCATTTACGTACGTAATGATAAAAACTATACAATGTATAACAGATCGTCAAAAACAAAAAAAGATTGACGCATATAACAAAACTTATGAAAGAGAGATGTTAAAAATAGCGTCGAAAAATCGGGACGATTTCGTTTAACAAGGGGGGGAGTTAAGTATCCATAGCAAAACATATTGAGAAAAAAGATAACATTATTTGTATTCAATGATATCTTTAGTCTCTAGTACAGTCTTGCACACAACGCTACAATGATAACATATGTAAAAGAGATAATATCGTTTGTATACAATGTTGGAATATTATCTCTTCTTCATTATCAAGCAAGACGATTGTACGCTTGGGCCTCCTTGTAGATAGATAAGAAAAGTATATAAATACGACTGTATGATGAATTTATCGATAGTCTTATTGTAACTACATAGTAGCCTTAAGCTCCTTTTAGAATTAGTAAAAAGTATTTCAATAATAAAGGACATAGTTCCAAATAAATATTGTTTAATTTTAAAAGTAAGAACCAAGTGTTTTAATTCGCGCGATGAACATTTCGAACCGAGCACGAATTTTGATAGTAAAATTCAATAATTTGCAAGCGTTGTTCATTTGTAAGACGATCCATGGTTAAATTGCAAACCAAACTGAAGCTGTTTGACAGTGACACAAGGTACTAAACACACGTCAGCTGTCAAAACCAGTGTTGCCAAAACCAAACCAGCTAAAAAATCACCCTTTATGTAACATGTTTGCATCATTTTTCCAATCAAATTTCGTGAATGAGGTAATTGATTGTAATTCATTACACAATTGTGATCGTATCACTAACATAGGCTCTATTTCTCTTACTGAGGATGATATTCTTCTTGAATTATTATCGCTTGATTCAAGTACGAGTATTGCGCCTGACAACGTCCCCCCCTTGTTTTTTAAGGCATGCAAATGTAGTTTAGCTCAACCGCTTCGGATTATATTTAACAAGTCTCTAAAGGAAGGTATTTTTCTGGATTGCTGGAAGCATTCTTTTATAACTCCAATTCATAAATCTGGGTCTAAAAGAATTATTGACAATTACAGACCCATAGCTAAATTGCAACTAGTTCCGAAAATATTTGAAGCTGTTGTGAAGCAACGGATATATGCCGCTGTGTGTAACCAAATCTCGCAAAATCAGCACGGTTTTGTGTCTGGTAGATCATCTACTACCAACTTAGTCATATTCACTAATTACTGTCTTCATAAAATTGAAAATCGTCACCAGGTTGATTGTATTTATACAGATTTTTCGAAGGCTTTTGACAGGGTCCAACACAATGTTCTGTTAAAGAAACTTGAGATGTTTGGATTCCATTCTAGTATGTTAAATTGGATCGGCAGTTATCTTAACGAAATATGTTAAGATAGGATCCGCTCTGTCTAATGAAATTTTAAATTTCTCAGGTGTCCCCCAGGGAAGCCATATTGGTCCGCTCCTCCTCCTTCTTTTCATAAACGACTTACCATCTTTTATATCTGAATCCAATTCCCTTTTATATTATATTTTGTTTAAAAATATTTAAATCTGTAAACTCGCTTTCTGATGCGATTCAATTACAAACGGATCTTAGCCAAGTTAATGCCTGGTGTGCTATGAATGGTTTATACTTTAACATAACAAAATGCTCGGTTATGACTTTCAATAGAATCAAATCTCCGTTCATTTTTGATTATAGTATACAAGGAAATTTACTTAAAAGAGTTACAGATCAAAAAGATCTAGGTGTTATATTTGATCCTGAATTAAACCTTGCGTTACACATAGATTACATAATAAGCAGGGCTAATTGTATGCTGGGTTTTCTGTGTCGAAATTCTAAAGACTTTAACGATCCCTACACTCTTAAATCACTTTTCAATTCATTAATTCGTTCTATTTATATTAGAATATGGTTGCGTAGTTTGGAATCCCTACTACCACAATGGTAGTAGGGAAAGCTCGGATTGAAAAAATTCAAAAACGATTCACTACATTCACACAAATATGCTCTCAGAAAAATAAACTGGAATAATGATATTCCTCCTTATGAAGCAAAATGTGCGCTTATGAGTTTGAAACCTCTGGCTAAAAGAAGAACATATTACTCAGTACTTTTTGCACATGATGTAATTACCGCTCATGTTGATTGTTCGCTTCTATTATCAATGTTTAGTATATAGAGAACTGTATTTTTTTTATCTTTCTCGGCACAGAACTAATTATGGTCAAAATGATCCCATAACTAAAGCTTGTGTCAATTACAATTTGTATAATAATTCAATTGACTTCAATATGAGTAGAATACTTTGTAAATCCGCTATAATGAATTCACTGTAATCTAATAATTAAATATGTGTATAAAATATGAATTTCGGTATTGATATTTGAAGTAGTCTAAAATAAGATAAACTTGTAAGACGATAATAAATAAATAAATAAATAAATCAAGTTTGATGTGATATTTTTTTATTTTTAAGCATTTTGCGAGAGCTTTTTTGTAATTTTGCGGTTTTTTGCGAAAAAATAACTAAAAATTGCGATATTGGCTTAAAAAAATCTGGCAAGCCTGAACATAAGTTTAAGTAAAGAATTTTATCTTTCTATCTATCTATTTATCTATCTACATGCTTATAGCGGACGTATGGCACAAAAAATTTCCGCGGCACCACTGTGCTGTGTCCCAACGCAGCCTCTCCGCGCACTGAACCATTGAAAGTGATATTTTGCGTCCCGCCGCGCAGATTCACTTTCCGCCATTAGCCGCTCCACTGCACGGATGCTGCCATGCGTCTATATGGCGGAGTTGCAATCGAATGTCCCCTACATATAGGTGCAAGTGCTAGTCCAAACGCTGACGCTGTGTAAATAGACACGCCAACAACCACCGTGCGCCGGCACGAGTTGGAAACCAATTTTCCCATTATGAAGACACCATGCTGTTAGCAGTGATTTGCATGCTCCTTGACTTCATAATTTACCCCAATGTTGGCTGTTGGTGGCTGCTGTTGACTGTGCCTACGCGTTCGCTTGGATGGCATATCAAGGCACCACTTGGTCGTGACAATGGACACATTTTCAATTTTCCATTACTCGGCTCTGGCTGTTTGTCTGTTTTTTTCTCTGTCTCTCTCTCTCGCATAAGCGAAGGGATTTTTTTTTTTTGATTAATTGTCATGGAGTTGTCATAATCGCGGAGGTCCTTGCCAAGGATGTGTTCTTGTTGCTGTTGTATACGGCTGGCTTTTTGTTCGCGCCATCGATTGACTGCGACAATATATCATTGGGATTTATTTTAAGGATATGTGGCAATTACCATTTGCACAACAAAAGCAATCGAAATGAAAAAGATAAAGATAAAAAGACATTCCTGTTGCATTGGGCATAAATCGGTTCTCGATGTATCTGTCCCCCGATCGGGGCAGTCTATTGCTGCCCACATTGAGAGAGATTTACGCTAAATATAGAAATTAAATTTAAGTTTCACGCGCCATCCGCAGACTTTGTATCTGTATGCAGAGAGGGGGAACAAAAAGGATATACCTACTCTCGGAGTAATCTGCAGTGGTATGGTTCGGCGGAGACCCTGAGCATGGTCTGGGGCTAGGGCTACCTGTGCCAGCTACGGGATGCTTCAGTGCGAATTGGAGCTGATAAAATGTAATTATCATGTTGGCTGTGGTTTTGAAGGAATGCTGTCATATATCATTTGGCTGACGCCTACACCAGTGTCAGTGCGGATAATTGTTCGCATAGCTTCTTCGAGGTCGAATGACTCCGTCTGCATACTTTCATAGGAGCTTGGATGATACTGAAGCGTCCTTGAGGTATTGATTCAGTTCAGATAGATCCGGGTAAGTTACAAAAATTGCATGCGTCATAAAGCTACCATCATATCATATAATATGATGGCGATTGAATTTAATGTCCTTGGAACTGAGGCGGAAAGAAAGCCAATCTGACTCACCACCTGATGATTTGGTTAGCTTACGCGTCATATGTTTGATGATCGCCTGTCTGCTCCGACAAATTAGCTAGATACTTCGTATTTTGAGAAAACGTTTAGTAGCCTTTAGCATATATGTAAGGCAGGGCTATTTGCTGGCTGAAGTCAGCAGGTTTTAGCACTCCTACGCTGCTATAGTTTCTGAGCTGCTAAAGCCAGGATTAGAAAGACTGATTGGCTCCTCTTATCTTAGGTGTAGGTGAAAGTGGTTTTGGGTTACCTTTAGATGACTCAGCGAATCAATTGAGTCTGAAAAGCTGTTGTTGTTATAAACTTTGTCAGAGAACAGTGAACAGTGCTCTTGGTTTCATTCACCAGCTAGGACTACTAATAACAGAAGCTTCGAAGTAGTTAAAAGAGCTCATAATTCTTGGAGCCTCACAGTAAAAAAACAAAATTGGCGAACATGTCCATAGGGACGGACCCTAAGCCTAAGTTTTGTGGAAGGAGGGGATCTACAATTTAATGCCGAGTCCAAACTGCCAATTGAGAAGCCCTTTCATGACAGTTATACTCTCGGATGATGTGAGACGTTCGCAAGAGATGGCACACTGGAGAAAAAATCTTAAGATGGGTTTTGCGTTTTTTCGGGAATCGAACCTGGGATCCCTCGCTTAGTAGTCGTACACATTAACCACTAGGCCATTGTGCCTCAAAAACAAAAAAAAATACCCCAATAAATCCGGATCGAGACATGATATTACTAACTATCGTCCAGTCTGTAAGATTTCAACTGTTCCTAACTTGTTTGAAAAACTAGTTTGTGACAAACTTACACCCCTCTTAAAGAGATTTATCTCTCCATTTCAACATGGCTTCGTCGCAGGCAGATCTACTACCACAAATCTCTCAATTTTTTGTAATTCCGTCTTGAATTACTTTGCAATGTGATGTCATATATACTGATTTTGCCAAAACGTTTGATCGCGTTAACCACAATATATTAATTTCTAAACTAACTGGCTTAGGACTTCACTCTAATTTCCAAATGTGGATTCATTCCTACTTAACGGATCGTTTCCAGTATGTTCGCATAAATGACACTTTCTCGTCACCAGTTTATGTTACCTCTGGAGTACCTCAAGGTAGTCATTTAGGGCCTCTGCTCTTCCTTTTGTTTATTAATGACATTCCTGACTTGTTTTTGAGTTCCCAGTGTCTTATGTTTGCCGACGATTTGAAGGTGTTCCGGCCTATATGTTCAGTTCACGATTGTATTCTTTTACAAGAGGATCTTAAACGACTGTCCATATATAATTCTGTTGTTAAGCTTTGGTTGTCGTTTCTAGGAATATTTTTGTATTAAGTAATCTAGCGAGAACAGTAGATGTACTCATTTGATTGAAAATAAAATAAAATAAAACTATGCTTGACCACTTTTGTTGTCGAAATAGATGGGTTCAGCTCAGCTGTATGGCGCCCGATTACTGGACAATAGTCAGAGCTAGACTTGTTGGAAAGTTAAAATTGGTTAACTGGTTAATAGGTCTATTCGAGATCCAACAGCAAACTCTGTGAGCCGTACAAGTGTAGTCCTAGATTTTTTCGGCAACTTTGAGCAAAAGGGCGGTAATGCTCTGACCAGGCAAATCTATGCAACGAAGCTCAAGGCTTGGGACAATAAGGTAAAGGCTCGGTCTGTACAATATAAGAAGCAACACTCAGAAAAAAAAGATTGTTAAGCGAAGAATTTTGAGATCCTTAAACAATTTTAAGTTTAAAGTTCTTGGTTCAAATATTATTTTTGTTCAGCGTAAGAATAATATACTCACCATAAGGATTTTATTACATCAGCTGTTTTTTATTATCAGCTATGATCCATATAGATCATCGATTTACATGCACCTACAACAACAGCACATGATCCTGCTTCTCATCGAGATCACGAATCATGATCAGAAAATTATTTCAACTATTTCCCACTATGTGGCGTGTTTTATTTTTAAATGTTGGTGTGATTGTAAACGATAGCCACACAATGACGGTACCAGACTAAAAAATGGAACGAAATTCCAAGTTATTTTGTTTTTTCTTGTTCTATAAAGGTATGTCAAATTCAGATATATAAAATTAAATACATAAATGTTCCATAAACATTTCTGAAGCATTTATTTAACAAAACAATTTTTATGAAATGATAATGAAATGTTTTGCTGGTTTGGATCGGGACACCAAAAACACATTTATGAAATATTTCACAGTTACCCAATCGTGATGGGAAAAAATGTTTGTTTTATAAGTTTCCCTGCAGAAATTCAGCGCTGTTTTTCGATTATTATTTTTTTTTTAAATAAAATAAAAATGTCCAGAGAAGCTTGAAATACCTAATAAGAAAGTGATTCATTTAATACGATTATTTTAATTAAATCGCGTGTCGCGTGATTCCCGAGAACAAAATTGCAAAAATAAAAACTTTACTCGCTGCTAATATTCTTACCGCATTACTTTCTTCTAGACCAAAACAGGATAAAACTGAAACATTCAATAAATAAATTTCAGAAATCTTTTATAAGTGTCCATGAAATGTCTCCGATTTGCTTCAGAAATATTTTATAAACATTTTTGAAATGATTCGCTTGTCTGGACGCACCTTAATATGAAAAGATAGACTCAAGCCTTAGCATTAAAATATTGTTCATGTGTTGCATATTTGAACATAAAATACAAAATTTGTTTCACAAAAACATATTTAAAAAAAAAATTATTAAAAAGGCATTTAAGTACCTGTACCTAACTAAGGACAATCGGAGACTATATATCTACACAGTCTAACAAATATATGTATGTATGAGTATTGCGTAGCCTCCGACTGCCAAATAGTTAGTTATAGGTATGTACTTAAATGCGTCTTGTTCACATCTTTTTAATTCTTTTTTTTTTACAGTCAGTCGGGTTTTTTGGTTTTTTAATCAATTTTTTTTTATTTTTAATTTTTTTAGCCTATGACACTCCGGGGAAGAATACGAATATTATAACACCTCAATCTTCAAAATCGGTCAAGCCGTTTAGGCTACAGGGAGTACCGTAGGAACGTACATCGGATACGCGCGAAACACATAACCCTCCCTGTGCCCAGTCGGGTAAAAAGAAAAATTACGCAAATTCGATTCAAATATGGTAACACCCCCGACTTTGCAAGTGAAATGACGTGTGCCTTGTGTGACGTCACGTTGAGCAGAATATTTGCAATATGGCTGGTGGCAATATGAAGTTTGAAATACCCTGTATTATCTGTTCGGTTTTTGAAAGCAACTGTCGCCACAATTCAAAAATTTAACTTTTCAATGATCCGTCTTTTTTTATTTTCGTGATCTGATCCGGATGAGATCACGCTGATAATACAAAACAACTATCATTGCCAACAATTTAATTCCTAAATCAAAGATTTTCATATTTGGGTTCATTTTAACCAAAGAAAATTGTTGGCATTACAATTTTTTTTTCTGAGTGAATGAGCAGGGGGTTGGGGAAAAAACGAGGTTGCAATATCTCAAACAGAGAGTAAGTAAGTGCCTACGCAGCATATTGGGTAAAAAGGGATATCTGTCATCACTGGTGATGTTTGGAGTTCCAAGATTCAGCGTTTCTTGTAAACACACTGTTTGTCTGTTGGCGAGGGATCTTATTATTTGGAAGAAGGAAGCCGACGCAATTTCTGCGCATCCAATTGCGTCCTCTGATCTAGCTTTAAAACGTCAGTCAATAAATCCGCCGACTCTTAACCAACTCATCTGTGATAAACTGCCAAGGCCAATTCGTACAATTCCAAAGAAATACCCTGCCGTGTCGTTCACGACTTCAATTTGAATGAACAAAGGCCCAGGGTTAATTGGATCATTCGTGCAAGCACCTCTTAATTGAACATAAATCGCCACTCAGTTGCACCGTGCTAACACCATGACCCACTCCAAAGTCAACCCTGTTTTCGTGACTCGATCATCCGAACAATGAAGACATTACAACGCAGCGCGTCGTAGCGCTGCCGAATAATTCCAAGATCTCGTGCTATGCTCCAGTTTCCAAGACCGAAACATTTCCATCCATTTCGTGGAACACCATTAAAGAACAACAATTCAATAAAACAAATCGTGTGTTAATTAAAGAAAAACAACAGCAAAGCCTCCCATAAGTAGGTACTCTCGCAGCGCTAGTTATCCATCCCTTTGCTGGCTCCCATGTCATCAGTCTTTGGGTCTTTATCGCCGCGGTTTACAGTGCTGAACAACGAAATCGGACAATTTATTGTTTTAAGTGCCTCCAGAGATCTACGCTGTGTACAACCCCGCGTTTGATTTAAACAAATGAAGTAACGCGCTGGAGAAAAAAAATCGACAAACATCCAAACCGCCATGACAATGACACTGGCTAACTGGCAGTGATGCAGTCAGCAGTATGTGTGCTGCCAACGACTCACAGCAGCATGACGGCCGGCACTGCGAATCAAAAAATTCAATTAACATATTTTATAGAACAGTGGGCTGCTGCGTTACATTTGACATCTGCAGAGACCTATGGAGGGGTACAAATAAAAACAGGGCACGAGAACTGGAGTCGAGTGCGCGAGCCAGGCTGGGACTCTCGGACAATGCCCGCTGCTGGTCCACCTCCAACAAAGGGGTCGCGCGAGCGCAAAAACATTGATTCAATGTCGTCGGCGTCGCGGGCCACCTACTCCCCGCTTTGATACAGTCGAGATGATAAAACTCGCCCAATGGATCGTCTTAATGATGCGCAAGGGTCTTGGTTTTTTTTTTTCGCTTGCGATGTCCAATGACCGTAGCTGGCGGATGCTCTTCCACTGATCCCTTTAGCTGCTGTCTGTCTTCTTCTTTTTTTTCATCTACTGCTTGGGTTGTTGTTCTAGTTGTCGGTTCTACTTTCGGTTTAGTCGACCCGTCTATCTATTCGTCTTCGTTTTGGGTTTTTCGTCTCTGGATCCGATTATAGAGTAATATTGACTTGCCTTGGCGAGGGAACACTTGTAGTTGTGAGACGCTTGACCGAGATGGGGTCGGCTGGTGATCTATTTTTCTCCCATAGTATGTTCGACAAGTAGGGGTGTGAAACTTGCAACTAACAGACAGTTCGTTTGACAAAAAGTTAAGTGTATAAAATCCAACTACAGTAGCCAACTATTACCGAACCCGAACCTAGTTCACTGATGGCTCAAGAGATGGCAAACTTGAATGCGGAGAAATATGCTGGTTTCGCTGTTTTCAAGCCTTGAATAAGTATTTGGGCGGGTGATCCAAAAATCGGGAGGACTTCAGTGAGGGTTAGTACTACTCGAAGGTAAAACAAGTAAAAGTGTTATCATCGGCCTGGCAGATGCTTTGATACCATTTTCAAAAACATAAACAAAAATAAATCAACAAAACATTAACATAAAGAAACATTAATGACTTCATAGCAAAACTATACAAACCTCCAAAAAAATAGTTTATATTTTTAATCTATGAGCTCTTCAGGCTTTATACTCTCAATTTGCACATTCATCTTCAAAATACTGCCCTGAACTTGAAACTCAGAACAGGATGAGTTTCAAATCAATTTTTTTGTTTCAATCAAAGCTCAGCAAGTGTCGACTTGAAGTCGGTTTCGACATTTGGACTTTATTAATATCTGACAAGAAAAAATCCTTTCTACATTATTTGCTGACGAGTGAGAAATAGCGAGAACGGCTTGAGCAATTTTGTAAATATTTTCAAACATCAGCTCATTTTTAATTGAATCTACTTCAGCCCAAAATTGTCAAATTGAATAACACTTAAATTGCTGAATTATTTAGCAGTCGGGAAGTGCTCTATATTCATTGTTAATTTGTTGAATATTATTTTTTTCATTAGGAACAAATTCAAAAACAAATTTCAATATAGAATTAGATTTTCCTGATACAACTGCTTCTGGTGTAAAATACTCCAGAAAATTTAGAAAGGGATTTTGAATATTAATTTTCTTGTTTATGTCCTCCAAAATGATATAAAAAACATCATCATCTGGATTATTTTAATTGTTTTCTTACGAAAAGCTTTACAAATTGCAAGAGAATTTGAAAGATACAGATGGATAAATTGTATCGAATTAAGGAAAATTGTACTTTTGTACTCGAGCACACTCATTTGTATCGAATTCGATACAACTGTATCGACTTTTCCATCCTATGTAATAGGTAAACCTATGTCCTACAGTGGCAAATATGCAAGATATTTGGGTATACAGAAATGAAGACTCAGTTTTCGACTTCCGAACTAAACAGTTTCACCCTAAAATTCAGTTTGATATGGATACCTGTTCCCCGTTTGTGTACTTACTTGTCACACACATCGTGCACAAATGATTTCATTGAAATGACGTTGTTGCCTTCTTCCTGCGGCACTTTACATAAACATGTAGGTACACTATAAGACTCAATGTCTGCACAGGGATAACTTTTATCAGATTACCGTAAGACGAGCCCAACAATGTTTAACATGAGGGCTACTAATATTGGGATTATTTAACCCGACAGACACAACACCCAACGACATCAGCACTCAGCATGAGTTGGCCTATGAATCTGTCCCAACAATGGCGAACAACTCCGAACACAGATCGATGGAGTTGCGTGATAGCTCCCCAACAACGTGACACATTCGAATGGTGCAGCATTATTGCGCTAAATTTAATGGCTATAACGATGACATTGTCCAGTGACGAATAATTCTCCAGAGAGACAACAGACACTCTGGAGGGTGACTGCTTCGGCTGTAGTTCAGATGCACACAACTAATGCAAGCTACACATGCTCATGTGACTGGCGTCGGGAGATGAACACAAGGTTAAGAGAAAGTTGAAGGTCGAACTGTAACAGAAAAGGGTAAGCAGCGACGGCTCTTGCTCTTAATAGAAACCAAACGATTGACAGGAAAGCACTGTGTCAAACAGAGGATCGGTGCTAAAATGTTGAACAATGGACATGGACAAGGTGCCAGTATAGGCAAGTGTTTCGATGGAGAGCCAGTGGTGGGTATTTTCCAAAGCAAAGATCGTGTAATTGCGGCACCATGTTCCAATTATATAGTGCATGCAATGCAGAGGTATTGACAGCCGTCTGACATGAGGAGCTGGGCAATTGCAGAGGGCTTTCAGCTTTGATATGTTAAACCGGGAACGATGAAATGCTGTGACCTGTGATTCGTGGTTAAAGAAGCATTCCGGACTATGACTAAATTCTGATGGGTGTAAAGCTATTAAAAAAAAAAAAACTCACTAAGCTTTTACGATAGTGAAAGGCGCCGATAGTTGCTGCGGAATGTTCTTCTAAGGGGTTTGCCTTGTTCGCCCTCTTTCGTATACCGCCGTGCACAACAAACGTGATTTTGTGGGCATAGGTCATGGTAATGAGAAGAAGCGCTTATGAAATCTTGTCGTACGAAATGTGGAGAAAGCTCTGCCTACTTAAGAAAATGACGAGCCTTTTGCAATTCCCAGGAAACCTCAGATTGTTGGAAGGACTAGCTGACTACTTGGGAAACTTGTCAGACTGAATAAATTTAAGTGGGCTATCAACTTATATAAACCATTTAGGCCCCGGGAAAAAAGGCCCAGGAAATAAGACAACAGCAACAAAAATTATCTAAATTTAGGGTGCAATTTCACTGTTTGGGGATTTATTTAATTTTTTGAATTGGGGCCTAATTTCATAATGAAATAAGGCCCCAATGAATTAAGACCCCAACATTATTTTTGGGGCCCAATTTCATTGTTATTTAAAAATAGCAAATAGCTGACAGCGCTCATAGTTTTCCAAATGAGGCTTACATTTTAAGTTATTGCAAGCAACTGACAGAAAAGCTTAGAAAATTGCGCGATTTTCAACGCAAGGCTTACATTTTATATTAATAGGCCTTTTTTATTATGCTCACATGATCTATATAGATATATAGATCATTGATTTCCACGGTTTACAACAATAGTACTAGATCCAACTTTTGTTGTATATAGATCATGTGAACATAATAAAAAAGGCCTTATGTAAGTGAGCACTAGAACAACTGAAAAAATCGAGCGTTAAAACTTAATTTAATTGGGGCCTAAATTCCATTTCAAAATGGGGCATCAAAATTTGCTCCAATTGTTTTAGTTTATTTCATTTATTTGTTTGGCTTTGTTCGAATTTATTCATTTCATTTCTAATTTTAAAATGGGACATTATTTCATTATGAAAATTTATCCCAATTCGGGCCTTTATCTCATTGTACTTTTAGGGCCTTATCTCGTGGGGTCTTATTTCGCGGAGCTAACCATACAAAGTACGAGATATAGACAGTCAGCCTTATTTATAAACGTATAAAGTTATGCACCCTTTAAAATGCCTCTAAACCTTATTTATAAAAACTAGTCAACGTTGTATAGAGCTTGTATAAGCTAAACGCGCTTGGAACTTTGGTTAGTGCCTGTATAGAGGTGGAATAGTATCGAAATGTCATTTTGACTTAAAAAACCTGTCACATTTTATTATGAAATCAAAAATAAATTGGATTGAATCGATATTTTTATTTTCAATTTTAAAGATTCTACAAGTATCCTCGATAAGAAATATGTCAGGGGCCTAACTCTGTAATTCGATTCGAAAGTAAAAACAGTTGGAAAGTTGTTTCCGATTCTAATTTCAAATGTTACTCTGTATAATCGATAGGAAATGTTGGAAAGAAAACGTTGTAACTTTCGAATAAATGTTTAGAGACTCGAGCTGGCCTTTTTTCAAAAATGGCATTTTAAATTCAACAAAAAGTCAAATAATCGTTTTTGATTATTTAAATTTATTCGTTGATAATTGAATTTCACTATGGATATGGATTCAGTTGGCTCGATGAAGAAACTTGTTTTGAAGAAATAATTCGAAGAAAGATAATAAACAATTATTATATATAATTTCGTCATCAGTTGTTGTTTCTTTTCCGTTTTAATTTCCTGATACAAAATCCTTTGTTCCCACCATTCCATTTACAGAATCTTCACGCATTGGTGGACCAGCTACGTTCAAGTCGGTTGCTAACGCTTCCATGGATTATTTGAAGCTATCCGTGCCCCCCGCAGTTTTTGAATAGCCCTTTGATAAATCCGGATGGGAATACATAAAACCAATTAGAATTCAAAATTGATTTTGTATTGATAGTTTTGTTCGGGATTTACCTTTAAAACAAAATAAAGTCATCAAAAATATCATCATATCAATATTTATTATGTTGTTTTCAATTAATTTATAACATTTTATCAAAAAATATTATTTATGTATTTATTTTTAAATAAATAGTTACATTTTAGCTTTCAGCAAAACTTTTCCGGATGCTAATTAGATATCGAATAAAATTTCAGAAATTCGAATGTATGTATTTAGCAACGAAAATAGAATTGTGAAGTATGACATTTCCGATTTTCGAGCAAAGGTATCTAGATAAATGAAACACGGATTTCAATTTTCGATTTTCGAATAACAGAGTAGGTACATATTTTCCGAATTCGAACGAATTAACTTTAGAATCGAATTACAGAGTAAGGCCCCAGATATGAGTTATTTTAAATTGTTGTAAAAAAATTGTTTTAATTTGAATGAGACTACCGTTTCATAGGAGTCGCAAATCTCCCGACTTTTTCTTTTTATTTTCCCTTTTTTTTAATTCCTATTTGTATTTGAATTTGCATTTCTCACAAGCTGATTAGTTTTTTTCTATCTTTTCGGACAGATAAATGTAATAGATTTCTCCTTTTCGGTACCTTTTTGACGCAAGCCCTGTATAACTAGTATGCATGGAAAAATGTTTTATAAATAAGAATTTTTGGAAGGGTGTATAAAGGCTGTATAAATACAGTTATACACTGCATTACTATACAGGTGTTTAGGCGTGTTTAGCATATTCTAATAAATAAGGCTTAGGCGCAGTGGCTTAGTGGTTAGTGTGTTGGACTACTAAGCGCGGGGTCCGAGGTTCGAATCCCGAAAAAAACCCAAATTCCAACTTATGGTTTTTTTCCGCTGCGCCACCTCTCGCGAACGTCTGACAAACATCCGAGAGTATAACTTGTCATGAAGGAGCTTCTCAATTAGCCGTTTGGACTCGGCATAAAATTGTAGATCCCTTCCATTCGTCCCAAAAATGAAAAACTCACACAAACGAATGGTTGTGAGAAGCTAGGCCTAGGGTCCCTACAGACCTGTTGCGCCAATTATTTATTTATTTATTAATAAATAAGGCTGAGTATATTTACAGGGCTCAACCAGAAAGGCGTGTTATGCATTGTAAAGGGTTTTTTAATAAGAGCGCTACAAAAGATTTTTCGATGAAAATCCGAATCATTTTCAAGTTGTTGCTCAGCCCAATTCACGAACATACGACACTTCTGGTGGTCAAGCGACTTCAGTTCTTGCGTCAATTTATTGACGTCACAGAGATGCCCAACGCTCGAGAACGACGTGTGAGAGACACATTTGGGCTTTCTTCAACTGAAGCCTCAGCGGCAGCAATATTCTCGACACTACGGGCACTTCTTTGTCTCACTGGCACGGGAACATTTTGTACTGTGCCTGTGGATTCAAATTCTTCCACTAGACGCTCAATTGTTGATCTGCTAGGACGATTATGACGACCATAAATTGGACGTAGCGCTCTTAACGTTGAGGCCACTGATTCCGAATTCCGGTAGTAAATAAATAATTTCGACTCGTTGTTGGCTCGTATATCTTTCCATCATGAAATGGCAAACCTTACTGAAGAGAAATGTCAAAAGAGCGGAAAGAAATTCGGCGTCGTTTGCTGTCCCTGTCGCTCTACTTTTGTAGCGTCCCTGTTGAAAAACCCTTTAGATGCCTTATCTTAACTAGTCTTAATTTCAAGTATCCATCTGAATATTTTTGTCTTGGACCGCCATTATCAAGATGATAAAACTGCAAAGACCTGCATCCCTAAATTTCAGAGCAATGCGAACTGCAGCTGTAACTTCACTTAGCAACACACCCTAAACAGATGAGACCAGAAAAATGGTACACGAAGCGTTATTAAGAATTATTGCTCCTACAGCAACCGAAAAGCATCACAAACAGCTGCAACCCCTGCATGCCTCTCCAAACACTGGTTGGTACCATAATTAGACAGTCGCAGCAAACTGCGTTTCCCATGAAACACCACGCACTCATCTAATGACTCAATTGACGCCCCGTGAACTTAGCAATATCTCTCGACTTACAAGTGATGCCAGGCACTAATGCCTCAATACGCGGCATCAGTGGTGCAACACGCATCATTGCATTGGCGTTTAAAGTTTCCATTTCCATTCCCATTTCCATTCGGCTGATGATTTCATAATATGACGAAGTCTGGTCGTAGCAAGAATTGCCTTGCGGATGTGTCTCAATCATTTCTGCCAAGTCGAGACATCTATACCTACAACATTTTGCTTTTTTTTTTATCAAAAGTTCAAGGCCGGTCCAATAAAAGCGTCGGGGTATTCCCAATTCGATTATCGCTTACTTGCTGCCCGAAAAGGGATATCGGTTGCAGACGCGCCGTCATTAAGAATCACGTAGTCACGCAAATTTACGGAACTTTTATACGCGTATGGTATATAGTTAATCGGGGGTGTGTCTTGTGAACATTAGTAATTTTACGCCACTGCCGCTTCAATTTAGTTTCTCATATTCGTGTCTTAAAATTTTGGATTTTTATTATTTAAGCTGAGTTTATTGAGTTAGAGGTATGCTGGTGACAATATTGTCTTATTTTAGGACACGGAATGTGTCAATTAGAAACCGAACTTGTTCCGCCTGGTATCGGTGTTGGTCAATTAGAAGGTTGCTAAAAAAAAAATTTATAGGCAACCGGAACGGATCTGTTTGTTAACCGGTTTGCTTTTGTTTTGGATTTTCCACAACCGGTGTATATCACGTTTATAGCCGAGCAGTTTACAAGTAGGTGTATTTTTAGGCATCTACTACAATCACAGAATTAGTTTAATGAACTTTTGTTTGTGTTTATGGATAATGACAGCAAAAGTGAAATTATTGGTCACGCATATTCTTTAATTGATTAATGATATTCTACTGATTGTTTGGAATAATCAACGCTTTGTGTGCTACAAAACCAGAAAAGCCATCTCAACGGAACACGCCTGCAATTGGGCCTATGGATGAAGTTAAAAACGAAATCTAGAGCCTAGAAAAATATGGTATTTTGTTGCTTTCAACTCTAATGCCGAAAACACAGTTATGAGGAAATTCTGGACACAGCGTAGAATGCAGTGCTGCAAGTAAAACAGTTGTGCAGAAAATTGTTTGACAGGCATCTCATCGGCTAATATGACTACTGTCAGCTGATGTGTTTACAACTAAAGCAAACACAAAACCGATCAGGAAATGTCAAAAGCCGATGATGCCGAATACTTGAAACTGTAATTTATTTTCTTTTGTGTTGTGGTACGAATAGAAACATGTTGCAGTGCTGCGGTGAGTGCAGAAATTACGTGAATTTATATGCGTATTCTTGTGATTTAACACCTTGCGACTTCTTCCTTTGGGGCCACGTGCAAGATAAGGTCTACGCCAACAGCCCAGCGTCGATTCAAGACCTCAAAGAAAAAATTCGTGAGGCTATCGAGGACATAGGACAGCCACTTTGCGATTTGGTTATGGAAAATTTCATGAAAAGGATATGGTCCTGTATGCGTGCTCGTGGTGGCCATTTGGATGATGTTGTTTTTCATTATTAACAGCATACCTTCCTCTTTATTATGAAATAAACATCCGATCATTTATCTCAAAAAATGGCATTTTTCTTTGAATACCAAAATAACACCTCTTATTGGAAAACCCTTTATGTTGTCAACTAGGTTAAGTACTTTTCGTGTCGGATCATTTCGGTCCGAGCTCGAGAAACGCATTAAAATAACTATAATAAATGATTGCATACCCGTAGGTGGATTCGTGCAGTTTACAGCGCTCTATCACAAATTCTTTCTTATCGGCAGGGTGATTCGCACCAAGTCACTCTGAATAATTTTTTAATTTCTATTACCTTATAATTTGTAATTACCTTATAATAAATAAATATTAATATTATTCAGAAACTGTCTACTTTACTTGCTTTGCTGATATAGAAATACAATTAAAAAGGCCTAATATTCATGGGCTGATATTCCCTGTATTTTATGTAGAGAAGGAGGAGTTGCTTGGGGCTTCCTATCCTTTGAAATGGTTGTAAATTGTTTCGTATGGACTACATCTTCATTAAATGAATCAAAATTAGAAGTAGCCTCGATATTGTGGGTCGACTTATCAGTAGACGACACTATATAAGATTTTTACACACCTTTCGGTGACGTTTTGAGTAACAGATATTCTTTACAAATGAAGATGAAATAAAATGAAGTATGAATATAAACTAGCATTTGCTTTGAGTAAAATGTTTTAGCAAAGTAAAAGCCCTTAGCAAATGCTCTGAATCGGTATGAATAAAAACCTAGTTTGCTAAAGTAAGTTCGAAAATTCGAACATAGCATTTACTTCGCTGTACATGTCGTTGCCTTGCAAATTCTGTCAAAATTAACAAGTGACAACTGTATGGTGGTTTGTTTAGTTTGAATTTATTTTAAAATTTTTGTAGGAAAATTATCAAAAGCAATCTATAGCTCCAATTGCACCTGGAAACATAAATTGGATTTGCCAAATCGCCTGGTGATGTTTGATTTCTTCCTCAGTTGTCGGAAAATCTATCCAATCATCGGCTTGTTGAACTATTTTTAGGCACACATACCAATTAGTTAACGAAACGGTTGACTGATGAACACCAATATCTTCTCCAACACCAACCTAAACAGATAAATTTTTCACTTGAATTTCACATGAATTTTGAAATGTTTACCTGAAAGCCCGGATCTCCTAAATACCTCAGGAAAGTGTTGTGATCCGCACAACCATAACCATACTCATGACCTACCCTAATCATCACCTTCTCACTAGCGATCCATTCCATACATTACCAGAGCATACGGCTATTAATAGGTCATTTGCTTTGTTTTCATTAGTTTTGTCATTTACCCAAACGCCACCCAAGCGCAATGAGTGAAGTGCATACCTACCCAATACGATACACACGTAACCCAACTCCGATTGCACAGCGGCACGCCGACACATGGCAAAACTGCAAAGGTTGCATATCGGAGGAATACTACGTTGTGGTATCAGTGGAATAATAATAATTTATGAATGGATGACACTTGACACCAGCGTAAGGCAAATGACACCCAAGATGTCATTTGGGTACTTGTAATGGGAACGGAAAACAATTAAGCAATAACTAAAAATAGCGCGTATGCACATATGGTAATTGGTAAGGAAACAAATGGTGCGTGGAGGGGGAAGATAGGAGATGGGTCATGAACAATAATTGTATAAAAGGCAAAGGTTGTGACAAGGAAAGGCAGAGCTAATTTAGAGTTATAGGATACCAGGTTGCAGCCCAGCTCAAGACAGCGGACCTAGTTATACCGAACAATTAAATAAATAAATAAAGAAACTCAGAGTCGCAGCCCTGCCTAAGACAGCGGGCTCTGTTGTTCAATTCAATAAATAAATAAAAAAGTTGTTTAAATTTTATTTCGGCTCTCCGCTCAGTACTCTTCCCTCGGATTATCGAGAAAGCACGGACTGAGACGTAACATTGGTGGCAGCGGTGGGATACCCAAAAGGTCCCAACTACCAAGAACAAGGCAAAGACCTTGATGCGTGACAGGGGCTAAACACCGTCAATATAACAAAAAAAAAATAATAATAATATAATAATATATATTGTGTTAAAGTGATAGCGTCTCTGGGGCTTACACCAGAAACAGTGTATACAACGAAACAGTGTGGACCAAGGACCAGCAAGACCAGCACTACCAGCATCAACCACAACAGCAGCAGCATCATTAACACCAGTAGCAGCGTAAAGATTAAATAAGGTATTTCTATTAAGATATTTTATTTTCTTACACATACAGAACACAACCAAATATTTTTGTAATTAAACACACTCCCCAAATTACTATTTCGTGCTAAGTTCGGTATCTTTTTGTGAGCAAAATTCTTACGCGTCGAAATAAGCGAATAGTGGAATTATTCGAATTCCTTCCTCTCCATTCCATAGTAGAAGAACCCAAAATGGAATTCAAAGTAAGCATAAACGATATATTCAATATCGTGCCAACTTTCGACGGAAGTCCCGGCGACCTTAACAAATTTATCGCATGCGGTAACATATTGTTTTCCTCTGTCGATACCGACAAACATAAAACCTTCCTCGAGATCGTCAAGACCAGGCTACAGGGGGCAGCTTTCGAACTGATTCAGTTCAATTCTTTTACCACATGGAACGAACTCGTTAAAGAGCTCGAAAGCCAATTCAAGCAAGAGAAGTCACGATCTTCCGCCCAAAACGAACTAATGTCAGCCACACAAGGGGCCAAGGAAAGTGTCTATGAATTCGGCGACAGACTTGCACAACTACTCTCTGCTTTAAATTCAGCCACGTTAGGAACTGTTAGTGAAAAACCAGTCAGGGATTTCTTAACAAAAGAAAACAGCAAATTGGCTCTGCAAACATTCGAAGATAATCTCAGGAATCACACCCTAAAAATTTTGGTTAAAGCTCATAAGGCAGATAACCTCAAAAACGCAGTATCCTACGCAGTTGAACAGTCATTTCGACTGGACAAATCTCCTCATCACTTTTCTTCACCTACCGGTAACACATCAAACGCAACCAGACCCATTTGCCGAACATGTAACAAAGTAGGGCATTCGTCTGAAACATGTTACCAAAATACTAACAGACTCCCACAATTTCCAAACTCAGTTAAAAGAGAAGTGCAATTCCTCTCGTGTACATTTTGCCAAAAACCTAATCATTCGTTCCAAAACTGTAGGACTCGTCTAGCGCAAGCTCGACAAAATGTTCAAAACGAACAAAACAGAGGCAATATCAACAATTATAATAACCATAATCAAAATAATTATCAAAACCGTAATAACAATAATCATAATCAGAACCAAAATCATTACCAAGACCGGCGTACCAACCCTAATCGGCAAATCAATTACCACCACGTACCGGATCATCAAAACCAGTCCAATCAAAGCAACGAAATCGAATTTCAGGGAAACGAACTGTCTCGGGAGGAAAACCCCGGCGATCCTTCCCGAGTAAACATTCAAGCCGAGGTGCACCAAGCGAGGAATTAAACTCGATTTTGATTCAAATTTCCCTTATCCCTCAAAATAATTTAAGCATGATCCGCATCCCATTCGAAAATGGTATAATCAAAACTCTTCTGATAGACACAGGAGCAGAAATTAGCGTAATTAAAAACTATACTAACCTTAAACCATTGAACCATAACGAAATGGTAATAACCTCCATAGTAGGTAAAAGTATCATTAGTCCTTTCACCGCAACAGAAACTTTAGTCTTTCAATCAGGTCAAGAAAAAATTAAACTAAAACATGTATTTCACGTGGTAAAAAATGACTACATTCAAGAATTCGACGGAATCATTGGCAATGATTTTCTGCAAAAATACTCTTGTTACATTTGTCATAAAACTAGCACTCTAGGCATTCGTCCATACGTTTCGAACAATTCTACAGGTCTAACGTACAAAAATGGGGAAGATAAACTTCCATATCCAAAGTACACCAACGTAGAAACGGAGCGGGAAGAAAAAGATGATTCAATCGCTGAAGTAGATAACTCCGGGGGACAGTACAATGCTACATATCCACATCCCGAGGACACAACTGCGGAATCACGTCGGGTAGAACAGCATTTCAATAAAATCTGTATTCCCCCTAGAAGCAGGCTAGTGACAGAGATTGCATTTAACTCAGAACAAGACGTAGTGTTCAGGAAGAAACAGGTTTCTCCTGGGGTCTTTTTGGCCTCTTCCATTGCAGAATCAAACAAGAATCGAGCCAAAATATTACTTCTCAACACTAATGAGAAACAAGTAAATATCAACACAAAAGATATGGGTTTAGAATGGGACAAGCTAGAAGAATTTGATTTCATTAAGCCAAGTCTAGAACAGGATCCAGTATATAAAAGATTGGAAAATCTGGAAAAATTTTTAAATACAGATCACTGTAACCATGAAGAAAAAACTGCCATTATACAGATATGCCGTGAGTTTAATGATCTATTATTTTTACCGGGTGATAAATTGTCTTTTACTAAAGCAAGTACCCACAAAATAATAACGGAAGCAGGAAAACCACCCATATACGTAAGACCTTATAGGCTGCCCGAAACCAGTAGAAATGAAATATATAAACAAGTAAACGAGATGCTAGACACTAATATAATCAGACCAAGTTACAGCCCGTGGAACTCACCCTTGCTGCTCGTCCCCAAGAAACCAGACGCACAAGGAAATAAAAAATGGCGGGTAGTAGTAGACTATAGGCGCCTGAACGATGCCACTGTAGGTGATGCATTTCCTCTCCCAAACATAACTGACATATTAGATCAGTTAGGCAAAGCTAAATATTTTAGTACGCTCGATCTTGCGAACGGTTTTCACCAAATATTGGTAGAAGAAGAAGATCGAGAAAAGACCGCGTTTAGCACTGCTTTCGGTCACTATGAGTATAACAGGATGCCATTCGGGCTTAAAAACGCTCCAGCTACGTTCCAACGGACAATGAACAATGTTCTTATGGGAATGATTGGCATTGAGTGTTTCGTATATGTCGACGACATCGTTATATATGGTTCCAATTTAACAGACCACAATGAGAAATTGCGAAACGTATTAGCAAGACTACGAGAGCATAATTTAAAATTACAACCCGACAAATGTCACTTTATCAGAAAGGAACTTATGTACCTCGGGCATGTCATAAGTGACAACGGTATTAAACCAAATCCAGAGAAGATAGAAGTAGTAAAAACATACCCGAGACCAAAAAAGGCTAAAGATATAAAGGCATTTCTAGGTTTCATTGGCTATTACCGTCGGTTTATTCCTAATTTTGCCCTCATAGCGAAACCCCTAACGAATCTTTTAAAAAAGGGTATAAATTTCAAATGGGACGCATTCTGCGAGGAGGCTTTCACAAGACTTAAAGAGAAATTAATCACTTCCCCTATATTGATATATCCTGACTTTAAGGAACATTTTCTAATAACCACAGACGCAAGCGATTTCGCAATAGGCGCTGTTTTGTCCCAAGGGAATATAGGTGAAGACAAGCCTGTTTATTACGTTAGTCGTAATTTAAATTCAGCAGAAACTAAGTATACAACTACTGAAAAGGAACTACTCGCAATAATATTTGCAGTGCGACAATTTCGTCCTTACATTTATGGAAGAAAATTCACCATTCTAACCGATCACAGACCACTACAATGGCTATTGAATCTGAAAGATCCTTCATCTAGATTAGCACGTTGGCGAATAGATCTAGAGGAATACGAATACGAAATCAAATACAAAGCCGGCAAACATAACTCCAACGCTGACGCTTTAAGTCGAATACCGGCAGTAGCCATGACAACCACAACGAAAAAGAGCCAAAACAACGTAACTCCCCATTCCGAACAAAGTAATAAGGTAATGGTAGTAACTCGAAATCAAAGACATCGTCTGGAAGACCGAAATGAAACCAATACCAATACTCGGTCATGCGAAGACGAGTTGCTACAGGTTTCTAGCTTTATTCTGACAGAAAAAACCGGTGATATCCACAAAGACTATAATTTATCGTTAAAAACCGTAATTTTGCCTCTAATAAATTCACCAGATGAGGAAGCACTCAAAGAACTCATACCAAGCTTTATTAAACCTGATGTAGGTAAATGTTTTGAGACAGAGTTTTGTTTTGTGATTACCTTACCGATACCCTTTAGAAGCACGAAGGATGAATCATTTGCAGAAAAATGCTTGAAAAATATAAAAGAGAAAATTCAAAACCGACATTTTAAAATGATCGGGTTTTCATTACCAAACTTGGGCAACAATGCAAAAAATACTATAAAAATACTACTGGAAAAATTATTTGACAAAGACGATCTGGAAATTCGGCTCTATACTAACGAAAGAATCACTCTGAATGAACCCGAACTTATAAGAAAGGCCCTCTTTGACTTTCATGACTCACCATTCGGAGGACATCAAGGCGTGTCACGAACACTTAAAAGAATCCAAAATAAGTACTACTGGCCTGGTATGAAGAAGGATATTGTTGAACACATACAAAAATGCACATCATGCCAGTTTAACAAATGTAGGAGGAACCCTCCGGTACCTATGAGGATTACAACAACCAGCTCACGACCATTCGAAAGAATTGCTTTGGACATAGTCGGTCCTTTGCCTGTAAGCCACAACGATCAAAAATATTTGTTAACATTTCAGGACGACCTGACTAAATTTTCCGAAGTTTTTCCTATACCTAATGCTGAAGCCTCAACGGTAGCACGAGTTTTTTCCGAAAAAATTATATGCCGACATGGTATTCCGATTTCCTTACTTACCGATCAAGGTACAAATTTTCTGAGTTCTATGTTTAAAGAATTATGCACATTGCTGAAAATAAAGAAACTCACTACATCACCTTACCACCCGCAAACAAATGGAGCACTTGAGCGTAGCCATAGAACCCTTTCTGAATACCTACGACACTATGTTCAGCGAGATCCCTTAACTTGGGATACGTGGACCCCTTATGCTATGTTCGTATACAATACGACACCACACAGCAGCACAGGCTTTACGCCATACGAACTCCTTTACGGATTCCCTGCCAATATCCCCAGTATCCTGCAACAAATCCCAAAAACACTATACAACTACGAAAACTACGTCAACGAGTTAAAGGCTAGATTACAGCACGGATACCAGGCAGCGAAAGAAATTTTAAATAAAAAGAAAGTAATCTCCAAAGAACTGTATGATCTGTCAACAAGAACCAAGAAAATTAATATAGGTGAAAAGATTCTTCTAAAAAACCAAGCAAGAAAAAATAAGTTTTCATCCCTTTGGGAAGGCCCCTACGAGGTTTTGGAAATCTTATCCGATGAGAATACAAGAATTAAAATAGGAAACAAATCGAAAGTAGTACATAATAATAATCTCGTAAATTTCACTACATAAACCAACATACACACAAACACGATTAAAGTCGGCAAGTAAATCTCACCCTATGCTTCGTTTTTAAAAGATGGAGTTAATCATACACTCATACAATGAAAAATCCTCCTCCATTCATAATTCGTATGTACCACCCCTCAATATTTCACATTTTCTAAAAAACAACACATACATAAAGTCCAACCAAACAAGCGACGTAGCCTACATAAGGTTCTCTAGTCAAGACGAACTTAAATCAGTATCAAACCAGATAAAGCAATTGGAAGCTGCAGAAAAAGAACTACTGACACCGTTAGATTCGCACAATATCCACCACTATATCTCGATCTATGTAATTCTGGCAATAGTAGCTACCTTTATATACATCTTTAGAAGACATTTAAAAACACAAATAACGAAAGATACCAACGAACTAACAGCACAAATATCCCATCCTATCCCAACTGAACACATAAATCCACCAACCCAACACATACTAGAAATAAGTAATAATCAAATCGAACCACCATCTCCTAAACCAACATTTGTATTAACTACAGGAGTTTAAAAAAAAAAAAAAAAAAAAAAAAATTTATATATATGTATATGTATACTATATTATAATTATTTTACTATAAAACTATGTATTTCAAAAAAAAAAAAAAAAAATATTTGTTTTAATATTTCCTTGTATTAATTGTTAAAAATAATTTTTATACTAGAATAAGAATATTGTTATAGGTACTTCCTTTGTAGTAGGAGCCAAACATTATATTTAGTCTAAGCACTTCGTTATAAGCATTCAAGCATTGTATTTAGTTTAACACGGTACTTAGAAAATATCTTTGTAACTCAAAAACAAAAAATCATTAAAATAATTATAAATTTCCTTCCTCGTCACACCCAAGCCTACTTGCAGAAAATTCTAACCCTTCAGGTAAGAATTTTCTTTTTCCAAGGGGGGTGGGATGTTGTGATCCGCACAACCATAACCATACTCATGACCTACCCTAATCATCACCTTCTCACTAGCGATCCATTCCATACATTACCAGAGCATACGGCTATTAATAGGTCATTTGCTTTGTTTTCATTAGTTTTGTCATTTACCCAAACGCCACCCAAGCGCAATGAGTGAAGTGCATACCTACCCAATACGATACACACGTAACCCAACTCCGATTGCACAGCGGCACGCCGACACATGGCAAAACTGCAAAGGTTGCATATCGGAGGAATACTACGTTGTGGTATCAGTGGAATAATAATAATTTATGAATGGATGACACTTGACACCAGCGTAAGGCAAATGACACCCAAGATGTCATTTGGGTACTTGTAATGGGAACGGAAAACAATTAAGCAATAACTAAAAATAGCGCGTATGCACATATGGTAATTGGTAAGGAAACAAATGGTGCGTGGAGGGGGAAGATAGGAGATGGGTCATGAACAATAATTGTATAAAAGGCAAAGGTTGTGACAAGGAAAGGCAGAGCTAATTTAGAGTTATAGGATACCAGGTTGCAGCCCAGCTCAAGACAGCGGACCTAGTTATACCGAACAATTAAATAAATAAATAAAGAAACTCAGAGTCGCAGCCCTGCCTAAGACAGCGGGCTCTGTTGTTCAATTCAATAAATAAATAAAAAAGTTGTTTAAATTTTATTTCGGCTCTCCGCTCAGTACTCTTCCCTCGGATTATCGAGAAAGCACGGACTGAGACGTAACAAAAGACTTAATTTTCTGGATATTTGAAAGGGCACCACCACGCGTCTCAAAATTATCATTTAAAAAAGTATTAGCCAAAATGTCCACATTTTCACGCGTGAAACGAAACGATTGCTTGAAGTTATTATCCTCACCAAATCTCCTTTGTTTATACTGTTTTTTAGTAGCACAAATGTTAAAAAGAAGAGGTAAAACAGGTATAACGTGAAAACTTATCACATCCATGTTTTGTTTGGTTTTCCTGCACGAACAAAACTTGATTTAACTATTTATAAATAAAACGTCGAAAATTCCCAATGCTTAGATTGTTTTATGTTAAAAAGGTGCGTACAAAATATTTAGCAAAAGGTCTGATTCAACTAAATAGCAAACTCAGAATTTGCATAGCATTTGCTTTGTCTGATAAGTTCTATTCATACCGATCTGAGTAAAAGGTCAGTGCCGCCGCTTTTCGAACATGTCAAAAGTTGGAGCTAACTCAAATTGGTTTTTATTCATACGAAATGTAGAAAATGCTTCGATTTTGACATTTCTCTTGAATAAAAGCAGTTGCTACGTTTTATTCATACGACCCAATAGCACACTATTAAGATTCTTGTCCGAGATTCTGGCGACTTTGGGTCTTATGGGGTATAGCCTTCCCTACATATATCTTAAAATATGTTCAGATTTGTTATGCCTGCAGACAACATGATACCACATCTAAACGAACATAACATCCTTCTAGAAATATCACGTTTCCCCTTGTCCGATCTGTCTTAATGTTCGTGCAGTAGTTGGAATGGGTCTGTTCTGGCCCAGTATGCTGATTTCGAATAATCGATGAATATTGTCACGTATTTCCCTCTAATTTTAAAAACAAACTCTGCAAAGATTGACATTGCCCCGTGGTGTAAGGCTCTCGAAGACTGTTCTAGATATGCAATCTTACCTGACTGGTGCAGAGATGTGATGGGTGCATTACTGGCATTAAACCCAATTATGCACGTGATTTTCAATTTACATACGGGTACAAGGGTGCTTCAGCTTCACTGAATCTTTTGTATGTACTAAGGTGACTTTAACTTTGTGTGAAGTCAAAGACTTGGCTATGGCATAAAGTTTCTATGGAACGCATCTCAAAATAGCTGCAGTTGTGAGTCTTAGACCCTGTAATGTAGAATCGGGTGTTGACATAAATTAAATATCTTCGTTACATTTATAAATAAAAACTTGATACCTTTTTCATTTAGGTAACCTACTTCATCTGTCAAACGGCCAAACTGCTCGCCAAAGTGGTAAATTGTTTCCCTGTCAGACAATATCAAATAAATATATTCTGTTTCAAGCCGTTTGTACAAAAAAGAGCCGTTCATTTGCCTATCCCAACACCGCCTTCGAAGTTAAATAGCTCGTCCCTTAAATCTACTTACATATTCACTCCTTGACATATGTAACAACAACTTGTCGCAATATGTGTTAACTAGACAGAAAGTGATCCGACATCGCTCCACTTAGTCATTGTGTATCGCCCAACTCTCAACTGCCAGTGGGTGCCGAAATCAACAAAAGCACTCAAGCCGATGTTCACAGCCTCTTCAGTCTTCAGTCCTCACTGTCGCATTCAGTTGGAAGTACATTTGATTCCTATTAATTAACAGCAATGTACTACCAAAGATATAGCAGATACTACCCGTGTACGTATACGCACAGTACACGCTCAGCACCACTGAGAGCTAGACACTTTGATTAGAATGTTCGCGAACAACCCGTGTCCCTGCGCCCACTCTCATCACAAGATCTCAATTGGTTCCGACAAATGTTGCCAGCACGCACATATTCTTCTCGCTGTATATCGTGTTCGATTTAACATATGACCAACATATTCCCGTGTAGTGGCATATCTCCTGATGTCAACACCATCTCCGCCCTTTGGCGACTTGACCCCGCAAGGACATCATTGTGTGGTTGCATCGCCCGCGGATCCATCTCAAAAGCTAATCCCAATAAATCCGCCGAAAACACGCGTTTCCCAATAAAACCAAAGAAGGCGAATTTGAATTTCGCTTTTTTCGCGCTTTTATTCCCCCATTCACGATGTCGCGGGACCGCAATCTGAACCCCGCGATGATATTCGCCGATGACAGCAGTGACATGCGCCCATGAGCGCAGCCCCATACCACTGTACTTTGTTCGCTGAGATGCATAAGGGATCAGCGCGCGCGCGCGCTCGCACAGTGTACGTGCATCTGACATGTTAACCGGGAATAAATTTCCCCACCAATTCTATCTAAGCGAGCACAGATTGTATACATAAACGTCGTCGTCATCTTAGACGAACTCTGATCGGTCGTCTAGACATAGACGAACGTAGGAATGTTCGTCCGGCTGTCTTCTGCTGTGTGCTCGGCGTTTGTGGGTCTTGTTTCGAAGCCCACTATCACCATACACCACTACCACAATCAACACTACCATACATACGTCACTTGTAAAAAAAAAACAGAGTTCTAGGTTAGAATGCGAAAGTAAGATAAAAAGTATCTCTCCCTTGGTTAACGCATTTGCCCCCATGTCCGGGACCTTTAAATAACTCCTTGCGTTCGCCATACTTTGGCTTAGTTTATGTTGGTAATAGTTTTTCGGTTTCTTGTTCTGTTTTGAGCCCAAGCTGGTATAGCTGGTATATATAGTGTAGGTCTTGGCGGACAGCTACAGTACTCGGAGGACCTTTTCTGCAATTGCTGCGGTAGAATTTATTGTTCTCCGGCATATTAGTTGGTACTTCTTGGTCATGATAGCTGCGTGATGTGATGTGGACATAGACAAGCGCGACTACAGCGGCCAGCGCACTTAAGTCAGCCAGTCAGTCAGTTGGAGTGAGAGCGAAAGATCACCAACAAACTGTTGGCCCTTAGAATAAAATCCGCTTGCGATAGGAAAAGTCTAACGACCGAATGTCTACGGATTTACATTGCAATTATGGTTTTTTATTGACTTTGTCAAGTGATACGTTCCGCTGATGGGCAAATAAATTCCCTCGCACAGATGGAAAGTGATTCTTTATCAATTTTGGGAAATCAATCTATGCGCGGCTGCACACAGTGGCACCTCTCGCAAGGAACATTAGAAAAAGATGGGTTGTGTCTTGAGCAGAAAGGAAAGTCTTTGTCGCCCCATAAATAAATTGAAATAAGGGACATTGCAGAATCATGTCAGCTTTTAATTGGAAAAATGCTTCGAAGCAGCTTACTCCTGAAAAGAGAACTTTGGAAAGGAATCAGTATCCTGAAATAGTAGCTGTATTTTATTATCAGCTATGACCCATATAAAGGGTTCTTCAACAGGGACGCTACAAAAGTAGAGCGACAGGGACAGCAAACGACGCCGAATTTCTTGCCGCTCTTTTGACATTTCTCTTCAGTAAGGTTGGCCATTTCATGATTTAAAGATATACGAGCCAACAACGAGTCAAAATTATTAAAATTTACTACCGAAATTCGGAGTCAGTGGCCTCAATGTTAAGAGCGCTTCGTCCAATTTATGGTCGTCATAATCGTCCTAGCAGATCATCAATTGAGCGTCTAGTGTAAAAATTTGAATCCACAGGCACAGTACAAAATGCTCCCGTGCCAGTGAGACAAAGAAGTGCCCGCAGTGTCGAGAATATTGCTGCCGCTGAGGCTTCAGTTGAAGAAAGCCCATATGTGTCTCTCACACGTCGTTCTCAAGCGTTGGGCATCTCTGTGACGTCGTTGTGGCGAATTTTCCGAAAAGATCTTGGCCTACATCCTTACAAGATTAAATTGACGCAAGAACTGAAGCCGCTTGACCACCAGAAGCGTCGTATGTTCGTGAATTGGGCTGAGCAACAACTTGAAAATGATTCGGATTTTCTCGGCTCATTTCTGGCTCAATGGCTTCGTCAATAAACAAAATATGCGGTATTGGTCAGGCAGCAATCCACACGTACTCCATGAGTCATCATTGCATCCCGAAAAAATTACGGTTTGGTGTGGTTTATGGGCCGGCGGCGTCATTGGGCCGTATTTCTTCCGTGATGATCAAGACCGTCACGTTACTGTGAATGGGAATCGCCCCAATTGGATGATATGGACTTGGAGGACATGTGGTTCCAACAGGACGGCGCCACAAGCCACACAGCGAATGTCACAATCAATTAATTGGAAACCAAGTCTGGAGAACGTGTTATCTCACGAAATGGTCCAGGCGCTTGGCCGCCTCGGTCGTGCGATTTGACGCCGTTAGACTATTTCCTGTGGGGCTACGTCAAGTCTATGGTCAATGCCAACAAGCCAGCGACGATTGATGAACTTCGTACGAATATCGAACGTGAAATTGCAGCAGTATCGGCCGATTTATGCTTGAAAACCGTCGAAAATTGGGTTCAGTGTCTGGACTTCTGCAAGCGTGCCCGTGGTGGTCATGCAAAAGAAATCGAGTTCCATACATAATGGCATCGAAGATCGAACGTACTTTCACAGGAATAAAGAATTTCATTGATATCTAAAACCGTTTATGTTTTATTTAAAAAAGCGCTTTTGTAGCGCTCTTATTGAAAAACCCTTTAGATCATCGATTTACATGCACTTACAACAGCAGCACATGATCCTGAAATAATTTTTGTTTTACAAGTTTGCCTGCAGAAAGTGAGCGCTGTTTTTCGCTTATTTTTTTTTTTTTTAATAAAATAAGAACGTCCAGAAAAGCTGGGAATACCTAATGAGAAAGTGCTTCAATGAACACGATTATTTGAATTAAATTGCGTGTCGCGTGATTCCCGATACAAAAATTACAAAAATGAAAGCTTTACTCGCTGCTAATAATGCTACCGCATTATGTTCTTCTAGACCAAAACATTATAAAATTGAAACATTTAAACATTTAATAAAATTTCAGAAATCTTTTATAAGTGTTTATGAAATGTGTCCGATTTGCTTCAGAGACATTTCATAAACATTTCTGAAATGTTTCGCTGGTCTCGACATACCTTAATATGCCAAGATAAACTCAAGTGCTAGCAGCAAAATATTGTTCATGTGTTGCATATTTGAACATAAAATACAAAATTTGTTTCACAAAAATATATTTGAAAAAAAAAAATTAAGCAAATTTGATTCAAATATTGTAACACCCCTGACTTTGCAAGTGAGATAACGTGTGCATTGTATGACGTCAAGCATAGACAAACCATACTGAGACCCCCAACTCACAATCCTCTTGCCGCTGGGCCCCTCAATTTTTTTTCAAATTCGCCATTTTGGATTCCTATCGGTGTTTGTCAAAAAAGAATCAGTGTGACATGCAAAAACACACAAAAACTACAAAAATAAATGCTGCCAACCGCGGCAACCGTGGGGAAATGTGAAAGAGTTCGGGAATTCCACATTTATACAAGGTGGTGCAAAAGTAATCCTCCTATCAGAAAATGCTGTAAATTATGCGATTGGCCCCTAATGTCAGTTCTGTTTTGACATTTGTGTAGTAAACACATGCAAAATACACGTTAATAAACAATGTTACGCTACACTGCTCCAGAACGCGGAATATTGGTGACTATTTATTTGAGCAATAATCGGTCGGTGACTTTGGCACAACGTGAATCATGAGTGATGAAGCCCATTTCCATCTTAGCGGGTACGTAAATAAGCAAAATTTACGCTTCTGGGGCACTGAAAATCCGCGTGTAACCCACGAAGAGCCATTACACCCGCTCAAAGTCACTGTATGGTGTGCTGTTTTCGCTGGAGGAGTCATTGGACCTTTTTTCTTCGAAGACGTCGCGAGCCAAACGGTTACTGTGAATGGTGAGCGCTACAGAGCAATGATCAACGAGTTCTTTTTGCCGCAACTTGATGAATTGGGATTGGAAAACATGTGGTTCCAACAGGACGGTGCAACGGCACACACTGCACGTGCCACAACCGATATGCTGAAGGATGCATTTCCCGGGCGCCTAATCTCCCGTTTTGGCGATTTGCACTGGCCAGCAAGATCGCCTGATTTAACCGCTCCAGACTTCTTTTTGTGGGGCTTTTTGAAGTCGCGGGTTTATGTCAACAAGCCTCAGACTCTTGCAGCTCTTAAAGACAATATCCGTCAAGAATGTGAGGACCTATCGCCGGAAGTTTTGGCCAAAGTGATGAAAATGCCATAAAAAGGGCTCAAATGACAATCAACTGTGGCGGCGGCCATTTACATGATATCATATTCTCGACTTGATGTAAAAAAAATTAAAAGACCAAATAAAAATAATCCACAAGAAGAATCAAAGTTTTTAATTTTTTTTTTAAATTACAGCCAAAAAACATCGGAAGGTTATTTTTGCGCCACCTTGTATATTACTGAATGCCATTGGTTAGTTATTATAAATTGTTAAAAGGCGAATAATTTGATTTGGTTGGTTAGTAAAATTATCTTAAATATATGTTTTATATACTAGAACATATTAGAACAATCATGGTTGTGTATTTACCTCTTTTCGATATTATTAAGATCGATTTATTGTGTGAATATTTCTTTAATAACTGAAGAAAACTTGCTCAAAATGTTTTTATTTTCTTGCAACCATTCTGCATTGACAATTTTTCATAAATATTTTAAGCAAATGTTCACTTATTCCTTAAAAAACAACTATATCCACACGTATATAAATAATTTCAAATTTAACGTACAAAGTTTTATGAACGCTGTCAGCAGCTTTGCCCAAAGTGGAAGTGGCATATGCAAGGTGCGAGTGTGGTGGTGAGCCGGAATTTTTGAAGTTCAATACGAATTTCTATGTAACAATACTAACGCACTTAGCGTTTGCCACCCCATGAAAATATAGCTTGTAGGCAAGTAACGGGAAATCGGCCGAAGTTGGTGGTCTCAGTATTGTCTCTGACGTCAAGTGGAGCAGAATATTTCCAATATGGCTTGTGGCAATATGAAGTTTGAAATACCCTGTATTATCTGTTTTGTTTTTGAAAGCAACTGTTGCCACATTTCAAAAGTTAAACTTTTCAATGATCGGTCTTGTTTTATTTTCGTAATGTGCTCCGGATCAGATCACGCTGTTAATAAAGAAGAGCTAATTTTCGAAAGTACAAGGGACTGTGGTAGGTAACTCAATTATTGCACTTGCGACAAATTAGGAGCCTGGAATTTCCTAAGCTCTCAGTTATACTAAAGTTCCAGACATAGACCCTAGTACTGAATTTTCAGAGGGTAGCATTCAAAAGAATGCAAAACAATAAAGCCTCAGTGCCCAATTGCATTCTCCTAAAATTCTATAAACATACGCGCCCAAAATAGCTTACGATGAAATTTGGAACCAGGGGGCAATTGATTGGGTATTGAAGTGGCACCAGTGACTGAATAATGAACTCCAGATTAGACAGACGCTACCAAACAACATGGCCGCCGCAGGCTGACAACATCGTCCCGCTCCGATTGAAAAACCTTTTAGGTATCTGTTTAGACAGTAGCTTTTTAGCGCCATAAGCAAAACTGCCGTTTTATTTGTATAAGCTTGAAAACGCTTTCGATAACTACCCTTTTTACCCGACCGGACACATGGAGGGTTATGTGTTTCGCGCGTATCCTATGTTCGTTCTTACGGGACGCCCTGTAGCCTAAACGGCTTGACCGATTTTGAAGAGTTACGTATCATAATATTCGTATTCTTCCCCGGAGTGTCGTAGGCTAAAAAGATAAAAATAATAAAAAACCAAAAAACCCGACTTAAAAAAAAGAATTAAAAATATATGAACAAGACGTATTTAAGTACCTATAACTACCTATTTGGCAGTCGGAGGGTACTCAATACTCATATTTGTTAGACTGTGCTGTGTAGGTATACAGTCTCCGATTATCAATTAATTAGGTATATGTACTTAAATTTGTCTTGTTCATATATTTTTAATTCTTTTTTTTTAGTCAGTCGGGTTTTTTGGTTTTTTAAATTAACTTTTTTTATTGTGTTTTTGTTTTTATGCCAGAGGTCTCTGCTTATTCAACTGTACTACCATGAAAACACATACAGTGATGCCAGACTTTCGGACTTAATTGCCCACGACAATTATCCAAAATTTCCTTTTTGCCCATGCCGACGTTAAAAAACAACAAAATAGACTTTTTTTTGTTCTGAGAGAAAAAAATGTCCTTTTTCGCCCTTTAAGCTTATTTTGAAAGGCAAAATGCCCAAGAAATGGGTAATTACCGACGATCTGGCATCACTGGACACATAGCATTTGCTATGACTTTTAGTTTGTTAAAGACTGCGTAGCAGCGTTGCCACTGAAAAATTTCAAAAAGAGGAATAAAAATGGTCCCGATCGAAAAAAGAGCGAAATACTTATATAGCATAAAAATAAAAACAGCAGCAAAAACATAAATTTTTTATAGCAAAAAAAAAATCTGTTCATTACAAAAAACGTTTTTTTTTTTTTTCATTTTTTTAATTCTTTTTCTTTCAATAAAGAATAGAATCTTACATATCGACAATTTTTAAAAAAGTTGAGGGCCGCGGGGCTTGAGGCTCAAAAAGGACCCATTTTGCTGTGTAACACCAGCCCTGCGAGTGCCTAGCCAAAAATATTTAATTCTTAATTCAAAACTGTCCCCCGCCCTCATCCTCTTAAGTTCAATAAATTCAATGCGCAGCAATATAGTGGCTCAATCGAATGCCTGAGATTAAATGTCTATAAATGCACTCAAGATGACTTTCATCGGCCCACCAAGTGCCTACCCCATCTCCTCTATGCATCGTTAGGGCTGCACTGTGCTCGTGCACTAGATTCGTCCATTAGATAGAAAACATCCCGAGAGTATCAAAAGACCTTCAATCATTGCGTCTCCAATCTATGTTCAGATTCTATTATCTCTTCTACCAGGCGACCTCCGGCGCACTGGAAGGGCTCTCTAATTAATACTGGTTTGCTCCATCAAACGATGTCAGCACTATCGAGTGGCATCCATCAACCGATGGAAGCACCACCAACAGGTGGGCAGCACTACCACCGCATGATTGCAGTTTAATTAACAATTAAGATATAAACGCCGCCGCGCCGTGCCGGTTGCTTCTTCTAATTGACCAACCTATGCAGTTTGATCTTGGGCAACATGTTGCAGCAACACATTTCCAGGTCACACCACAGGCCAATGATCGGAAAATGGCATATTCTACGCGTACGAACGCGCAACGACAAGTCGACGACTACGACACTGCGTATGCCTAATGGCAAAGTACCATTCTCATTTGGAAGTGACTTATGCGGAATAAATCTCGACACCGCGAGTCTTGACTCTTGAGCTCTTCTCCGGTTGACACTCATAATCCTGTCGGGACGTAAATTCACTGAGTTTACTTGTCACACACGCGGGGTAATTGTTGAATTAGTCGTCATTGCAATGCATTCGCAATTGCTGAGGAAGGTTAATAATGCTGATCTTACGATCGTATGTACTCGCGTGTGCGCACTGCGCGGTGGCGCATGCGTAGGAGTGACTTATCTGCGGGTGGATTTGCTGTTGTTCTAGTTAACAAATCCGGGAATCAACTGTGGAATTATGATATTCAAATGTGCGTCATCGTCCTGTGTAGCGGTGGCATGTGCAGCGGACAGTTAAACTACGAGTAATGATATTGTCAAGGAAATAAGTTAGAAGAGGTCTGTCTGTGTTGTTGGCTATTGGCGGTGAGATATAAAATGTTCGGGAACGTTAAGTAGCACTGGTAGGCTGTACTTGGATGCTGGATGAATTATTGTCCTTAATATCTGAGATTATGGTAATAGCCTGAGATTGCTGCACAGGAGTGATATCTTGCCGTGTGACCCATAAAATATTATGCGCGTGCGCTGTGTGGGAGGAAGTTGTAAATGGGTTTGAGGGTTCCATTTCCATTACATCACCTTTAGAGGCGGTTTCCATAGGTAAAACATTCAAGCGAATGGATTAAGCTGGGGTATTGAATTTAGAGTGTGAACGGCCCAGCTTGTGACTTATTGTAGGCCAGTTGCCTTTTGAGGACATGTGACGCAACAAAGGTTAGCAGAGCTATTGCTGTTACTATTTGGAACGTTTTATTTAGGGATAAGGCCTGGGGTGGGATTCTGTAAGAACGGTTTGCTTCGTGTAACTTCGGAAACGAAAGGAAATTTCATTTGCGCGAAAAAGTGAAAGGTATTTCATTGACGTTTTCGTTAATATTTAATTCATTTAAATAAACAGTTTGTATGACGGTAATTGTTAATTGTAAAACTTACATTATTATTGGAGTGTTCACCTTTTGATACGACCAAATCATCAACAAACAAACAATTTTTTCATTGAAAGCGGTCAGCTGTTAGCCGTCAAAACAAGAAATTTTTATATATAGCTTCTCAAACTTTAACTTTTTTGTCACACCGTTTCCTAAACCCTTGCGAACGAGAAGAAGAAAACGAAAGCAGTTACATGAAGCAAATTTTCGCTTTGTCGTGATATCTTTCGTTTTTTTTTTTAAATTCGAAAGTGGTTTTCGTTTCGTTTTTTTATAGAATCCCACCCCTGGGTTGTACTTCTTCTCGGACTTTGCTTTTAAACGGTCTAAGGTCCAGGATTTTGTTTTATTTTTTTGACAATAGAAGAGATATATTTGGGAATTTAGTTTAAATCGAAAACGATCACACAAAGTGGGTCGGGTGCACCTCATCACCGGACAAATCATCCCCAGCCGAATTTCGGAACTAGCGCCATCTACATCTCAACTCCACAACTAGAATCCAATAATCGCATCACTCACCTTTAGTGGATAGTGTTACCCACGAGTGAGTATTATATTGAGTGTTTAAAAATTTAATTAATTTTAATCTGAGAATAAAAAGACAAATTTCGCAAATATTTTTATCCATTCATTAGTGAACATAACCTGCCTTGCAGCTCCTACACTATTTCACAAAATGGTTTCCAAACAATTAAGCAGAACCAACTTCGAACACAAATTGTCTTATAATATGGTAACATTTATTTTCCACATTAAATAGGATAGACTACAACCCAAACGATAAAGGCACCAAGCGACAAAAAACAGAAACAGCAACACAATCCCATGCATTTGCAACAGAAACAGAATTAGGAACAGAACATAATTTTTTCGGCACCAGAATTTAGCGACAGAAAAATGGCTGTTTGACGACAGAACGTAAACAAGTCTACATTGATTGTGATGAAATGCCATTGAATTGCCAATTTATAGTGAGGGAGAGGCTTTTTTTTGTTTGCATTTTTCTGCATCTGTCATCTGACTGTTTGTTTCGGATCGTACTATTGTATATTGTGATGACCACGTATGAATAACAAACGAAAAATGAAAAAAAAAAGTTTTTAGCAGACGAAGAGGAGAGTATAATAGATTTCGTGAGAAATCACCAAATAATGTATAATGACCGTCACAAAATATTTTGCGACTGCGACATGTTTTTATGGGTCTGTTTCTGAGCGAGCAACGTAAACAGAACCAGAATTTACTACATAACGAAAAAACTTTCTGTTCTGTTTCAGTTTCCGTTCCTGTTTCTGTTCTTTGTCACTTGGTGCGTTAAGGGTGCGAAGTCTTAAACCCTGCTGTCTTCCACTATACGATTCCATTGTATTTTGGACTACATCTACACCTTCGTGCAACTTATGGAGTTCCAGGTTATGTCTTATCTTGCGTTCGTCCTCTTCCCATAGTGAAGCAAAAAATCTTTTGAATTGTTCTCTCTAGGTAACAGCTGTCCCTTCCTGTTAATCATGCAGCATAGCAAAGTGTTTCCATAGGTGACGAGTTCTGTAAAGTAGGCGTTTCCAACACGTTTTTTTACCACCAAAACACCAAAGCGACTGTAAAGTCAATCCAGACGATCTAGCTCTCGGACTGAAACTGGTTGTTAGCACAGAACGGCTGGGGATGTTTAATTGGTACGATTTCGTTTTCGACATTAATCAAAGATATGTATCGACGGATGACGATGAGTAGTTCTTGCAAGACACAGGGTCGCACCCTTTTTTATAGGTGGGACATCTTCAGGAGTAAGCTTTCTTCCAGCCACTGTGATACTACAAAGATCAAGTATGAATGAGTGGTAACGCCAACTCCATAACAAAGCCAATCGGTGTTGGAACGGGGCTAGTTGGGGTTTTTCGGTGCAAATTTAAAAGGATTGTCAAGGAAAATTAGTCCGAAGGGTGGAGAGATTGTGCAGGATGATCTTGTCGTCCTCTTTAGCCACTTCTCTGACGAGGTGGTGTGTGTTTGTCGAATGCACAATACCCTCGAATGTTCTCATTGCCTGGTAGGTTAGCCAGCATAGGATTATATCGTACTGATCTGTCATCTCTGTAAAAGATAAACGGCAGTCCGGTACGACCTTATGGGTTGTCCATCAGAGCATGCGAAGAGCTAGCGCGATTGAACTTGAAGCAAACAGCCAGTTGTTGCTTTTATTCCTAGTTTGTTATGAGTTTGTTACAATACATAAAATCTGACGTTGATAAAACACAAAGAGAAAAAATAGCATTCTGATTTGCGAACATAATATAAAAAAAAACGGCATAACAGTGTAAAAACGTCCATTTGCTTAGACTTCAGAGAAACTAAAAGAAAAGTGTAGAGTTCCTAGCACTTTATTTTTATTTATTACAGCACACATTTTTAAGACACAAAAAAAAACTCTTTAAAAATAAGTATTTAAAATATTCAATTAGGTACATTAGGTTTGTAGGAACTTAGTCAGTCTTTAAGTAGCTAAACAACGACTACTTTATAAAATAAAATAATAAATAAATACTTTTGCTGACCAAAAGCATACCTACTTTTCTTGAGTTTAGCAATTATTTTATTTGATTTTTAAAATTGCTTGTTTAAAAACAAACATATATAAAACATAAGACTCAGTAAGGAACGTAGTACGAACTTTTTCATTCTAGCAATTAAACAACGTTGTGCACAAAATTACCAGCTGCTAGAAGGCATGGGATCATCCTTTTTTCTTATAACAAACCTTTAACAAATTAGAGTCTTATGTCTGCAAATAAATAATATGATTAACTAACCTATCCATATCTAAATGTAGTTATAAACAGAAAATATTTCGAAGTCCACCTGATCTGTCAAAAGAAGAAAATGAGTGCATTCAGGAATTTTTTGAACAAAATAGGTTTACATGGGTGGTTCAGTAAGGCAGTATTTAAATGAATTGATATCGAGTTTGTTTGTATTTGGTGCTCCTGCTCAAAAAGTTACCAAAACCAGATAAAAATTACCAAATTACCAAAACTCAAAAAGCAGAAAAAAAAATTGCCAAAGTGGCAGCCGTGGGAACAAGACGATGACAATCTAGGTTTAGGGAACGAAGAGAGAAACGGAACGAGCACGACTGGAATACCGACACTCAGTGATCCCAGATTGAGGGAATTTTTTTTTGCAATTTTAGCGCTTTTTCAATTAAATAGGGGAAAACGAGGGACAAGTTTTAAAATTGGGAAAATAAAAAATCTCTGTGAAACGTAAATTGTTGAAAAGTAAAATTAAAAGATATTTATATTACGAACAAATTTTAAAGAATGAAATGTTCATATACGGGTAACCCACGTATAAATAAACGCCGAGCAGCGGCGAGTTAGTGCTAACACACATTCATACTTCAAATTTGTATTAATAAACGAGTGTTTGGTTTCACTGACATGCAATAACGAACGGATAACTTAACTTTAGTACAGGTAATTGGTTGTCAAAATTGACATCTGGGCTTTCAACGTCAAAAAAAAATGTGTATGTCGATAATAGACCCATTATCGTATGGACTATAAAATTGCGCATAAAATACTATTTTAAAAATTGATACTCCCAAATGTACTCCAATTTCACAGATTTCTGAAATCGGATAGATAGGCTAAATGAAATCGGGAAATTTCACGAATGTCAGTTTCGCGGTCAGCAGATCGAATATGACAGATGTACTAGGCTATTTAGTACAATTCAGTGTAGAGCTGTCGTGCGTTAGGTGATACAGAGCGGATAGCTTACATGGAGATGGAATATGTTTATTAATAAGAAAAGTTAACAATCGGATAAGGTCAGTATCCGTCTGCTAGCTAAAACACGTGTTAGAGAGCGGATATCGTTTTTTATTAATACGTTGGTTAACGTAAAAGAAAAACAGGCCATCGAACGTCTGTATAAGAATTTTTGTGCATATCTGATTCAGGTAGGTAACTGATCCTTGTATTATACTAATACCTATGTGTATTTTTATTTTCATGTTACAAACGTATATATTTTCAGCTTGCCAATAAAAACCTGTTATAACACGACTTACATTCTTAATTTTTTCATTTGAAAATAAATGAAAATTTGAACTATTTTTTCGAATTTGGTGGAGGATAGTTTTGTTGACAAAAAAAATGGGGAAAATAGTCTTTAAAGTCTGGGAACACTGCCGACATGCTCCATTTTGTGTCCGTACTATAAACCCGAGAACAGTTACCACAATCATTGCTGACCTCGTATGAGTACATCGAGCTCTCATAAAGTAGTGTTTGCTAGTTTGGCTAATCCGGCGGCTTTCACAATCTCCTTGATGACGTTGAGACATTTTGTCTAATCTAGGTATTCTAACGCGCCTGATGTCTCATGCGAATGTGAGAAGGATATTGAATATTTTATATCGATCGGCACATATTTCTTCATCCACTCCACCGACTTTAGCTCCAAATACGTCGCGGAGTAGTTCACATAAGGTATCTGTTCTGCTAACCGCCAAATCCACTGTTGTTGGACTAATATGCCGCACATCCTCGTTCTAGCTAATCTCCTGATGAGATTCAATAAAAAGTCATGTTTGCCTATAAATTGCCAAGTAGCACGTTTAAAATGCCGCTTTGCAAATCATCACGAAACCATCGCGCAATCTGCAACACCATCTCAACTCTGAATGCATTCCGCGCGTTCACTAAATCGAGATGTCTCCATGTGCCGTGATCTACCCCCTTACTCGCCATACCGATGGTGACATTTAAGTGATTACAACATCTAACTTTAAATTCGTTCCAGCTCGAGACAAGCACGCCACGAATCCTCCGCAACACCAGTGTCAGTCCGTCGATAGGTAGACAATAAACCACAGTGCAAAATGACAAAAGACACAGAACAACAATAAAACCGAGGACCAGCTTAAAATGTTCCGTATCCAATTGAATTATGCATTCCAAGGTGTGACCAGACCACATACCATCCGAACAAAGTCGCAAAAAAAGACACAAAAGCCGTCCAGTCTCAGATTCAGATACTCATAGTTCGCCCATTTGTAACAATCACCAAATGACGATGGCGCTGCCTGCTGGTGTACCCGTACATATACAGATACTCTGGTGGCATATCCGACAAATATCTTACACAATGACTCCAATAAGAATTATTCAATTTCTTGCAGCACACAGATACTCACTCGTAGATACACAATCGACCATAATCCGCAATAATTGAACTCTATATATTTCGCTAAGAAGCACAGTGCTTGGGTTATTTCTTTCTCTTCCATTTTTTGTGGGATTATTTACGCCTCTGTCGGAACCCACCTCTGGAAGTGTGCAGCAAGAAAAAAGAAAATATGAACGTGACGACGGTTTTATCGGTCCCGTGCCTACAGATGAAGTTCAAAAAATCAACAAAACTTTTGTAAGAAATGTCAACACGTATAGAGAACGTTGTTATGCTCACTCGAAAAGGAGCGGAACATCCAAATGAGGGCTGGAGATTTATTGTTCCCCAGATCCAGCAGGAGCAGAAGTTCTGTCCTAAGTGATTCATCTTCTTTTCAGAGATTCTTTCCATATGCGAGCTGAAAGCAAATTGAAGGACAGCTTCTCCAAGTCAGCTTATAGTTATAGTATCGATGCGATACTGTATCTGTTTCTGTTTCTGTTTCTGTTTTTGTATATAGCTGAGGCGAGGGAAGTTTGTTTTTATTGTGTCCTTCCCCCGTGGAAACATGGTTTCTGGTGGTTCGAGGGAAATTAATAAATTATTCCAGATGACTTCTACCAGAGAGATACAAGAATGTTTTTGCTCGTGAGTGCTGGTATTGTTGGACAATTTATAAATAGGAAGCAGGTTCATATAGTACTGCGCACCACTTCATTTTGGCGGGTATTCATAATTTTCTCAGGGTTCAACTGCACTATAACGGATGTGAAGGAGGACAGTGCGGTCTGTTGCAAGTTGCTAGGAAAATGTTTAAATTAATTGCTTGGCTTTAACTCTTTAAGGTAGGAAGGTAGGACACTCAATTAATGAGGATCTTGATTGAGGTTTATCCGCTTTTTGGGTGGGATCTTTATTAACTCTTTCTAATAAGTCTTATTTAGATATAGATATTGGGAGGCTTTTCTAAATGGCAGAATATGCTTTGTCTTCATTAAGCGCGAGAGCTATCTAGACCGCCTCTGTTTCAATTCTCCATAGAGCTTCACTTGTAGCCCGACGATTTTTAACGATAACCATATGCAAGCAGATTATTTAGCTAAACGGACTTCTGAAAAATAATACCTCTGGTTTTAACTTGTTAGCTTCGTATACAGCTGCTCAAAAATAAAGTTAAAGAAGTTACGAAATAACGCGTCACCTTGTATAAAAGCCTCTTTGACATCGTTGGTGTTTTTTCCTATTTAGACGGAGCACACGCGTATGCCGAAACCTGATGTAACTTAGTACAACGCATTTCTACATGTACGCTATCGTTGGCGACTTTTAAGTATAAAAGAAGGGCGCGTATACCGATTTAGAGCTGGTCAATCGTTTGCTTTCCTAAAAAAGTTACCTATCAGATTATTGGCGAACGTTTTCAGGTATTCACAGTGAAGGCGACGCACGATTTTATTCTTGACATTCAGGTAAGTTATTCATCTGACGAAGTGAACAGAAGATGGAACACAAGATGTCGATGTCACCTTTTTTAGGGCATACTTTTACCGTCTCAATTTTTCGGAGACGTTGCTGCATGAATTTTGCTGTCAAAAATAGAATTCATACAAATAAAACTAAAAAAACAACTGAAATGTGAATGGATGAATAGTTTTTGTTGCCGAATATAAATAGAGAACACGTTATGTTATCTAAAAGACCATAATCAACATTTACATTTTGTACATTTATTGTTATATATCCATTTACAAATTGTTTGTAATTGAGAAATAGTGCCACCCGGCGACTATAATACACGTATTCACAGACAGGAAAAAAAGAGCGCACGAGAGAGGGCTGTCATTCAAAATTTGCGGGGAAAATCGGGTAGGTGCACGGGAAGTTGGCTCTCTAGTTTGGTTACTCTATGATTCACATGCGAGCGACCAACTACCTACGAACGAACGAATATTCGCAAATTTTGAAGTCCATTCACATGATACGTTTTGTTTTGTCGCAGATACCCGCGAATCCAATGACAGTCGCTGTCATTTATCTCTATTTTCCTGAAAAAAAAAAACTCGAAAATGGGACGTAGCCGCATTCTATTAAGGAAAAAAAAGAATATTGAAAAAAATTAAAACACAGCAATTAATGCATGTACATCCGCTGAACTGAACACGAAAAGAAAAAGGAGAATATTTTACTGTTGATTCAGTCATATTTCTTTTATTTTCCATTCGGACCAAAACAAAACAACACCACAAAATGAAATATGTACAAAAAAAAAAATGCCAGTGATATTTCAAATTTAAGGTTAAGTTCGAATGAATGTTTTATTCGCTAGTTTGTGGAACGCGAATTGAATGATGTGGATTGTGAATAAACTTTGAGAATTCGCGCCAAGGGTGTATTCGTTCGCGGAAAAATGTTTGGAATTTGAAATTTCGTAATTTAAACTGTTTATTAACTTGTTTTTTGAATACATTGTGATGGAATAATTAATTATCCTCCTCTTCGAATAGTAAAATGTGCAATTTTCTGTTCATAAATGCATCGAAAGTGGTATGTTCGCCCATTACGGCCGAAAATTGGCGTTAACGCTCTTAAAATTGCGAGCACCGACTCGGAATTTCGGTAATAATTTTTAATTATTTGTAAACGTTGCTCCTTAGTGTACTTCACCATGATGAAAATGATGATTTTACTGAATATTTTGACAGTTCGGTAATGGGTTTAAGGGCGCGCGTTCACACTGAAAGTTTGGAGTTGTCAAGTCGCTAATGAAGACCCTTTATTACAAAGTTTTGGTTGATTATGTTGCGAAGCTTAAAAAAATCCCTATCATCACTATAGTGGTAAAAATAACCACCCCGCCTGTCACAATCCAAATATACTTCAATGATTCATGAGAAATAATATTTTTATAAAAGGTTCCAGTGTCCTTACCAGCGATAGCCACCACAGTTGCCTAAAGTTTCGCCTACAAGGAAAAGGAAAAAAAAATCTTCTGAAGTGCCTCTACCTTCACTTGCGGCGACCGACTCAACCACACAGCGCCAATTTTTGCATTGGCCTTTTCAAACTCGCGCGTCTGCGTTGTTCGCCCGTCTAGCTTGTTATGATATACCGACTTATCCCGTATTAGCCCAGCATGCCACATTACACGGACCGACCGACCGACAATTGGAGAGGAAATTTGTCACGTTCGCCCGTTTTAGAGTGCATAAATGCATGATTTTGCATTGTTAATGCGGCTGGCGGTTCTACTCGGTTTGCGATCCGACACTGCAGCGCCAACTCGGCAGAGTTTGCGCTCTGACACGCCGTTATATCCTTCGACATGGCAGTGCGCTCTTATTGTTCTGGAAACTGAATTGAGCCAGCACCACCACGAGCAGTTACCTCTAGTTAGAAGCACCGTTTAAGAGCCCAAGGTCAAGTATTATTATTTATGAAAGCCATTGGCTCTGACAGCGCACACAGCGAACTCTCGGTGACAGCTACAAGCGGCATTTCTCCCCATCTGCCGCAAGGAGCTTGCATCTGGGAGCGCGGGTTGTAATACCTCATGCCTTGGCAAGATATACATTTATACAATGCCGACACGAGGGCCTGTGTCAACCCAAAACGAGATCAAGAAGGACACATGCTTTGTGATGGAGACATGCTTTCTCAGTGAAAGGGGGAGAGGTTGCTGTTTGCAGATTCTAATGATCCCCACTGATGATGGGTGATTATCCGAACGCGTTGCTCGAATGCAGATGAGGTTGTTGGCCCGGCAAAAGTAAATAAACTCGACAGTGCTGGTGGTGCTATGTTAAGTTGCATCACCCGCCATCAGAGGGAGTGAATGTATAATCCATGAGTTTATTCTCGACTTGGTCGTGTGTCGGTGCGCCTGTGACACATCGCGATGATTTCGAGTGCACTACGGTGGGGCTTATGCGATTTCGGACTCCTTGGTGAGTTAGAAATCTGTCAAGTGGGGCTGTACCGTAACTCAAATGGTATTGTTCCGCTGCCCCCAGGCAGAGTGGAAGAACATGATTTATTTAATTGTATGGCTTGTACTGTATGCGGTTTATGTGGAGTATATGAGTCAGCGAAATACCTCTGTTTGGGTGTTGATTAATCACATGCTGACCTTCTGCTTAATAAGAGAGGTCTTTGGCACTGTGCGGATGTGCTCGAAGGAACATGAATTACATGGCTCAGATTAACTGTGGTGCTGCAAGAACTTGTTGCTTCGGCAATGGATGTGGTTATAGGAAAACCCGGTCGGACGCATTCCTGTCTTCGGTGTAGATGTTGACTACTCAAAAATGTTGGGGAATTGTTTGTTTAATGCGTGATTTTGGATTCCAGGTGGGTCTGGTAGGGAGAGGCGATAAATAGTCTTAAGAACCGGGGACTGTAACATTATTGAAATTTGGTCAAGTGTTTTGGGGGTGAAATAAGTGACCTTTTCGCAAATGGTGGTTGGTGGATGTTATCAGCGACTGCAAGTAATTGTAAGAAGAAAAATAGTTCCCCTGGTAGGTATTCTGACAGATCATCACCTTTTATCCTTCTAAATCAATCATTCAAAGGATTCGGCATCTTCTTTACGACTCGTAGCGTTCTTTTTCGACATTCTGCAAAACCTGGCATGGGTGTCGAAATTAGGCACAGCTTTATTTTACTTGTCTCCAGAAATGAATAGGCGATGGTCCTGCCATTTAAATAGTTCCATGGTTTAAAATCCAATTTATTTCTACGTTCGTTATATCGGATAGCATATCGTGGGCACCATTCGTTATATAGAAATACTAATCTATATATATAAAAATGTAGCCTTAAAATTGTGTTCGTTTGTCGCCGTTTCACGCCTTAACGCATTTACAGATTTTAGCCAAACTTTCACACATCCTTGGAATTGGTCTATATATGGTTTTTGTGAAGTTTGGTTGAAATCGGAAAACGGATTTGTACATTTCAGTACATTTTGGGTTTTTATCCATCTACGTAAATTATTTACCTTTTATATTTTTGTTCATTAACTTTACGAAGTTGATCTCTTGGAGTCAACCGTTTTAGTAGAAAAAATGTGGGATAGGGGTTTTTGCATTTGACGTTTGACGCAAGGGGATAGATCATTTTTGAAAAATTTAAAATGTAACGTCTTTCTGTGCACGGATATAAACACAATTTGAGAGAAATATGGTGGTAAAGTTTTGCATTAAAAAAAAATCGTTAAAAATGTGGGATAGCGCTTTATCACTATAAGCCCTCGATATATAAAAATCAATAGCGGTGCGTTAGTCGGGTAAGAACACAAGAACGACTCGACGGATTTGAATGATTTTTTTGAATGTTGTTTGTCTTGAATCAGGGATGGTTTAGGAAAAATTCGGAAAATTCTCAACACGTGGCGCTGTAGGCAGGTTTTTCTTGTCATCTATCTCCTTCTACATATATATATCAAAAAAAGTCGCATTGGGTTTGAATTAATGTTCTCTTCATGCGTGAAAAGATTTTGTTTCTGGAAATTTCAACTAAAAGGTGACGTTAATACTAAGGTTTGTATGTATAAAAGGTGTTTGTATGTGTATTGGTTACACGAGTTATAGGCATTAATGGGCGCAAATGCATTGAACTCAATTTAATTCCAATTAAGCTTCATTCGTTCAATAGAGAGGTTCAACTATGAAATGGGATGTTAATAATTTAATCAATTTTAGGCGGTACGAAGTTCGCCGGGTCAGCTAGTGTAGATCTAAAAAGCTTTCGTTATATCGAAAATATCTATATCGGATATTCGTTATAATGGACGTCCACTGTACTACTGTTTACAGTCGTTAAGCACACACGAGGCCCATCATAGACACAACCCTGGGACCGACCTTAGCCAAAAAATTGTCTTCGGTCTGGTAGGTGTTTAAATGTTCCTCTGGACATTGGCCTTAATTTGGCGGAGTAAGTTTCTTCATTTGGACCAAATTCGTCGGTGTTGGGCCTCATCAAAGCCTTAATCCACGCTTAGCTTTTGGTATTAGGACTAGGCTGGTCGTTGAGCCGTTTTCTGTTTCGTTTTCGACCTCAAGCTATGTTGGTCGTGAAGCCAAACTTCGAAATTTGTTTAGTTTTGAAGGAATTTTCGGTGGCTGTCTCTTTTAATCGATTCTAAACAGTTCTTTTTTAATTAAAGCAAACATCAGTCAAGTGTACTCAAGCGTGTACAAAAAAGTTGTCTATTGTGTTGGAAGCTTCTGAGTCAAGTATAGATACTGATTCCCAAGCCTCTAATAATTAAATTTCACTTTCTGATCTTTACAGGTTTTCCAGGACATCAGGATGGCTGGACGGCGTGATTACAAGAAGGAGGGACATAAGCTTACCAACTCTAACACCAACGGTTAACCCCCATAAAAGAGCATTACAATGGGCCCACAAGGACCTAAGTGTGGCTTCACCCTACTCTCCCAACCCGTTAACCAAACCCAACCTAATCAGCCCCTGCCAAAGTCTGCAATTGAAAGACTTTCCTTGTCAATTTATTCAGAAAATGTTACTTTTTTAAATTCAATGAATTGTTGTTTGCAATAAAATTTCTGTCCACTTGAATATAAATCATAACGTTTATGGTAATATTTACAAATTTTTGTTAATGAAAATTGAACTTCAATGATTTATTGTCGTCCCTGTGGAAATTGTAGGAATTTTTAATTAGAATCTGGAAAAGGGGAAATTTTAAACTTCTGATTGGAATTTTCATATCAAAAGTCTGGCAGCACTACGCTTAGTCCTAAAGCAAAAAAAAAATTTGCGTCGCTGGAAGTACCTGTTAGGAAGCCTAATATATTATTTCGACATTCGTTTGTGGTTTATTAAATAAATATCCTGAAGATCGACCCGTATCCAAAATGAATTATTCCATGGAAAAGGCGAGTTGCTCTACACAAGTTTTGGTGAAAACGTGGGTACTACGTACTGCATTTTCTGATGACCGCCTAAAGGGATGACGCCAGCAAGTAAACTAACACAAATTATCGTTTTCCGATTCTACCAAAATCCTTGAATGACACAGTTTCAAGGTTCTCTGTCATCAAGCCAACTTTTTAATACTCGAAGCTTATATATCAAATACAAATATCTCTTGTCGGTCAATATTAATTGCGTACGGGCCGCTTATCCATGGTGTTCATTCTGAAACCTGAAACCATCGCTTCATCACCCACCAAGCCTCCGAAAAAAGGTCCATAAATTCGCAAGATATAGGAAGAAACTAAAATTTGAAAAATGTCCCTTATCCGTAAAACTTTGTTCGCAAATAAACTTGGTAATTGGCACCATGGTCACCGGTCCCAAATTGTATGCAATTTATTTGGTGTTTAACTGAGTTACCAAGCATCTTATGTACAACAGCCCAAAGAAACCATTTCGTTGTCCGTATTGTCGGCAGCAAACCCTGGATATCCGCGAAATGGCCTCAGCACATTTTTGGGGAAAGGTCTCTCTTGCATGCGTTTCTAAAAATAGCATTTCACTCAAATACACGTAATTGAGTTGCTGCATTGCCGGCGATTCCATAAATAACTGGCACAGTGCGCATGAAACAAGGAAAACCCGAAGCCCTCTAAGGACAACTCAAAAAGACGTGAGCCCAAATGACAAAAACTCGCACAGTCTGCATTATATGCATTCCGTGGAAAAAAGATACGAATCAGTGAGTAATACACTCAGAGTGCCTCATCCGTGGAATTGTTCTTTTGGAGTTTGGTCCCCCCAATGCCTGCCAAGTGTGTTAATGATGGTAGCCAGCCGGTGCAGCCGCTTGACGGTCAATTGATGAGTAGCCCATCTGAGCCAACGACCACTAATTGAGTATATCTGATGTTTTGATAACCCGGAAAATATTTGTATCCCGCACACATGGGCGGCTAAAGCGCGGCATCACGGAATCAGTGTCAAGTCAATGCACATATTTGGCAGTCACACGTTTTTTGGGTCAACTTGACGATTCCTGAGCTCAGAGTATAAGCCCGTCAATATTACCGTTTCGGATGTGGAAGGAATATGGTTCCCGCACTTAATGGCATGGCGTTATTATGACAACATCAGAACGAAATCATAAAAGCTGCACTACCATCGTAAGGAGGTGGTTCCTGGTATTATACGATTTAAATGTGCGAGACTGGCGGTGAGCAAAGGTATGTGAATCAGTGAAATGTGTCAAAAAAGAAGCACTGGCTTATTTATGGGCACTTTTTGAGGGTTCGCTTTATTGGTTGAGTGGCGTATAATATACGAAATGGTTTCTGTTTTAAATGGCAAGAGGAACTGTAAGGAGGTCAGCTAGCACAATGAAAATTATTACAAGAGCCAATAGGACGCCTCACAAATATGGATTCACCTAAACTTACTTAGCAATTTGGAAATGTTGAGTCACAATGCGTGGGTTACGGAAAGAACTTTAGGACCAAATCAAGAAAAATAAGCGCAGAATCACGAAAAGTTCGTCTAGTTTTAGAGCTTAGCTAAGGATTTACTAATTCACGACTTTTTATTCGCCATTCTAGAAATTGTACGAAGTGAAGATATTGACCCTCAAAAGTCATGAATCAACACTTTTCATTATCAATAATGCCAGACGAAAAAAACATATTTGCCATAACCGATCGCAATTTGACACAAATAGTTATCAATTTGATATTACATGGATTGTAAATTGCAAAAGCAATTCGTAAATTACCACTTTTCTGTTGTAAACTACGATTTCGTCCTTTAGCAAATTACAACCATTTAGTCTTGAATTGCAACTCAATAGTGTTGGTTTCTGGTTTGCGAACTAACAGGAGTAGATTTACTACTTCAGAAGTTGCATTTTACAAATTCTCAATCGTAAATTGCAACTAATTTTTTATCATTTTGCAATTCATATATTGCAATTTACGATTCTCGAGTGGTGATTTGAAGCATCACCGTATTAAATTGAAAATGTTTTATCTTGAACTTAGAAAACTTTATTCTCAATTTGCAACTTATATCTTGTGATTTACAAATCAAAATTCATAGTTTCATTAATTAGGTTATTTTCGAATACATATTTAGAGTCATATTTTATAATTCTTTTTCCTCCTGATATCCAAGAAAATCATACGGCGCCATATCGTCCGGAGACAATATGTGTCTGGGATGGTTTTTTGGTCTATTCTGAAATTTAAAATGCAAACAAAATATTTAGATGAACTTGACATTGATACGAACCTTAACAATTCTTTTCGATTACATAATTTAGAATTCATTCCAATTTATACTTCCTTTCTATAGCGAGATGTAAATTCTGAAAAAAAAATACAGATTTATATGCATACTTCAGCGTTTTTGGAATTATTCAATAGGTACTTACAATATAATATTCTAGAATGCTTTATAATTAGAAGTACACAACCTATTGTAAAATTCACTAAATAAACCCTAGTACCAAAACTATCTGCGCGGACTCGAACTCGGAGAGACGCCCTTCCTGGTCAGATGCAAAAAGTGATATGAACCCAATTTGCCTGCCACATCCACCGAGCTGCGTTTCGCAGCCTACTCTATGCTACCTAATAGAGCAGGAGGGATTTCCCTGCTCGCTCTCATACGACTGATCTCGTCGTTTAACACTATCAATACGAATTAGTTACAACTTTAACTTGACTGTTTTAAGGAAAGATTGAATGCCGACTGCCTGTCTCTGCAACGACGCGCAACGTGCACAATGAAGATTTGGCTTCATGACAGCAGCTGTCTATACCACATACATACATGCATCCACAAAAAGAAAGGATTTAAAAGGATTTCGATAGGTACATGGACTATGGACTGTGCATGCAAAAATTCCACACATTAGGTTTGATTCCATGGAAATTACAAAAACTATTTAGCAATTTACGACTTCTCTACCTCAATATACGTTTTCAGTTTCATGTGTTAAATTATTACAAGATTTTATTGATTCATCATTCGGTGTTGGTAAATCACCAAATATTTTTCGCAATTTGAGATTGTGAAGTGGTGTTTGAGAAATTGACATATTAGAGTGGTAAATTGCGCCAAACAATCTCGCAAATCACAACAAATAAAAGAAGCTCGAATTGATACTTCTAATCGTAAATTTGAACAAACAGAATTTGGTATTCTTTGCCGTTTTCAATGTCAAATTACCAGATTTTGTATCAATCCATGAAAACTTCGTTGTGATTTGCGAGAAATATATTTATAATCCGTAAATTGCAACTCAAAATTTTGCAATTTGCAATTTATGGATGAGTGGATGAATTAATGGGCGAGTTACTATTGACCTTTTGGCATATAGCTATTGGGAAAATTGCTACAATTCAGACAGGCAACCACACAAAATGCTTATTTAAGTGAAAGGTACAATTATGACTTTTAACTTCTAGCATGTTTTCTTCGCTCACATTTAATGTTTTTGAAAAGACTCACGTTTCAGAAGATCATCGAGAACATTAGCCGCCCAAAACACCTGAGAAGCTGTCCCTTCGCCTCCAAAAAACTAGCCAAATCTGGCTCTTTAAACATAGTGAAGTGCTGCCAAAAGCCTTCTGAACGTTTTAAAACACTTTCAGAAACAGGAACTGGAAATTGCAAAAAAAAAGAAATCCGTTAAATAGCACAAATACTATTCAAAGAAAGTCATAAGGAAAATCCCCAAAAAATCGTTTCGAAAACGTTCCAAAAAGTGCTCCGAAAAAGGACAAAAATAACACATAACACTTGCTGTACGGAGTGAGTTCACATACCCAGAAAAAAAGGTAAGATGCGGTATAAGTATAATTTGAGTTTTTCCGAGAACTTAACTTGAGGTCTGTCGCTCAATAGTCGAGCAAACCTGCGTCCCCAAAACTTATGTCGTTTTCCATTGGGATTTTCAGATTTTGCTCTCAGATTTCTGATTTTTCTCTCCAGTGTTACCAGATAAAAATCTGAAAATCTTGTTTTTCCGAAACAAAAAATCTTTTTTTTCGAGATTTTGTTCAAAATATAAAAAGAGAGAAATTTAAAATACAATTTTGAAGTACTTTACTACTAGTACATACTAAGCCATTTTTCCAAAAACACGTTACATCAGTTATTCGTTAAAATTCATGTTTCTTTAGAGTCGATGAAAACGTTATATAATAAAATTATAATTATAATTATAAAAGTTCTTGATATCAAAAATCTTGAGTTAGAAAGTCTTGTACATGTTTTGGAGCTCAAAAATCTTGAAAAAAAAGATATATCTTGTTAATCAGGCATCACTCTGCCTCTCACTCTTTTTTTTGTTGCAATTGTGTTGGTGCGTGATTTAAAGTCAGCTGGTATTCAACTATTCAGCTTAAATTCAAATTTGTTTTTATAAAAATCCAATCATTTATGTCGATGTCCATTGCAGCGGTCAAAAGCAAATTTTTATCTATTTTTCACAGACTCGTCGCCTAATAACCTAAATACTAACACACTTCAACGTTTAACAAATGTCAAACGTTTTAGTGTTAGTGAAAGTAGGTGTAAATCTCGCTCAGAAATCTAGATTCGCAAAATTGCGCTAACTCTGCTTTTTCTGCGGCCAATGAAGCATGAAATCTGACAGCTGATTTCAACAGCCGAAAAACTGCTCAGAATCTGAAAAAAAAAAAGTGATTTTTTTGTCCCAATGGACAACGTTTCAAAATATTTAAAACTAATATGCGCCAGATGAGCAGCTGACTGTCGAGCTTAGTTGGTTAAAAAACCTATAAAAATAACAACCACGTACAAGATAAGTAATCGGTATTTCCTTTTTTTTGCAAATAGACAAACACCTCAAAATATGCAATGGCATATTTTGAAACACCTCAAGCATTGTATTAAAAAAATAACTTCACTTCGATTGAGGTAATTTCTCACTTTGTAGCGAATTTCAACACAAAAGGGAAGCTTAAAACACAGTTTCGCCAAAGCTTGATGTGAAGCGAGTAAAACTGTAAGCTATATCGACATAAAGACACAGACAATCGAAAACTCTCTCTGAGCCTGCCTTCAGCTCACTTAAGAGAGTTGCTAAGAGTACGCGAATGTTTTGCGGAAAAGTCTACAAAACAGGAACCATACCACGACGACTAGAACACATTTGACACGATTTCCAGACGGACTCTCACTTTCAAAGTATTCCGCTATCTTTAGTGCCTCAGTCGGGCTGTTTGACATGGCAACTTGGACTGGAAGCAGTGGATTAAAGCTCCGAAACTGGCTTGCACGAATGTGAATGTGTAGCGCGACCAAAAGTGGTTGTTAACAAGTTTAAGCTTTGTTCGGCTGGTTTTATTTTTGCTTTCTGGTTTCTGGTGGTTTCTGCTGGCAAACTTGTGTTGCAGTTATGTGCAAAGAATGCGAATTTTTTAATTTATTTTCCTCAAACAATAATTGCTAATGTATCTTTGTGTCGATGGATGTGTCTGCAGGAGCTGTGAAATAAATATTTAGGTATTCTAAGCATCTAGCCGTTTTTAGTTGCTGATTAAGAGATCACATATGCTATACCCCTAAGTGTCCGATGGTGAGCGGATAAATTAGCGGTGATTTACCGGTGGCCGAGTAGGTAGAAGTCGGTTCGGCTAATCAGCTCAAATCATGTATCTGTTTACGTCATGCGGCGTTAATTAAAATCCCTGATAGGGTTGGATATTTTTCTTTCTGTTCTTTTGTTCCCCACACATCGGATGTGTGTATCTGTTGCTCCGATTTATCTTCAGAGTTTTGCGGCGCACGGTATGGTTTCAATGAAATTCGTTTTCTTGTCCGTCAGATAGAATTACCCTCAATCCTCAATCATCACTTGGATAAAGTGCTGTTGAGCTGACAGAGAATACCTCCGATAGAGAGGAGTAGAAACAAAGGCATCCGTATCTGCATATTTGAGGCGATTATCTTTATCTGTAGGCTACGGTGAATGGATGCTGTGGCACCTGTTGACTTGGTTAATAAATCATGCTGTCAACTATTTAAGGCGTTCTACCGAGTGAATGTGTTAGGGCAACATTGTAACTTGATGTTTATACGTGCTTGGCGAATAGTTGCGATGCAAAGCGTTGCTCGTGCGGTGACATTGAATGGTGCATCATTTGGTACTATTCGAAGCTGACGAGTTGCAACTTCTACGTAAGGCTGCTTCATTGAAAAAGTGGTTCAATTGCTTGTCAAAATTAATTAATTTGCATTTACCTGTGTCTCTAAATGGAGTCGTTTGGGTATTCATGTTGGGCTCACAGCGGAACCGAATATGAATCGAAGAATGCAGTTTATCAGCATATTGTCAGCATGTTTTATCAACAATGACGCAAGTGGGGACTGTTGACATGCATGAACCACATAAAAATGGCGTGTCTAGTGATATTTAAAGGTAGGGGCGAGATCGAGTGCGCGTGAATGGAATAGCATTGCAAATTCTGACAGAGAAAAGAATCCTTGATGCACGGCATGTGCTTCTCGAAATATGTGCCAGTAAATAAATTTTGCATGATCATAATGTCGACAATTGTCGTCGGAGATTCAAATCAATCTGGAGTCACAAGCAGAATGAGCTCGATAGGACTTGAGATCACAGGTGTTCCTGCAAACGATTTTTAAAGTATGTCGGAGTAAAATGGAGGTTAGAGATGGATCTTTGCCATTTTTTAGCAAATATCCCACTCGGAGCTGGTCGTATAAAAGGGTGCCGCAGAAAAATAGCTAACTTCAGATTGATGTACAGATTTTATTCGTCGCAATCTGTTACGTTGAAGCGTTACTACCAGAAAAACGTCGGAACTCCGTAGACTCGAACAGAGAAGCAAAATCAAATGCAATTTCTAATGTGATCGAAAAGATACTTAAACTGAAGACCTATTGAACTCATCGCATCTGTAGGTCTTTTAGTGCAAGCGACCAGTAGTTTTAGCTTTGATTGTGCGGTTTTATACATTCGGGGTATCACAATGGTTCCTCAATGACCCAAGAACCTTGTAAGAAGATCCGAATGGGAGCGCTTTATGCAGGTTAGAAGCCTTAAAAAGTCGGCACAGACATTGAGTTTTCTTTTAGTCAGAATGTGATCTGAAGCTTAAGCGCTCTTATCGCAGAGTCTGCAAAGACTTGCGTCTTATATAAATTGGAAATTGAACACACACGAGAGAATCAAAAAAGCCTCAGTAGCCTTCTACTCATGCAGCAGAATTTTTGGGAAAACCTGGGGACCATCCCCTAAAATCAAACTGTGGATGTACACGGCTATAATAAGACCTATACTGACCTATGGCTGTCTCGTATGGTGGCCGGCAACCTGCAAAACCACCTACCTAAAGGCCATTACGAAAGTACAAAGACTAGCGTGTATTGGCACCACAAGTGCGATGAGGACAGCTCCTACTGCAGGTCTTGAGGCTATCCTCAATCTGCTGCCGCTAGACATCTTCATCCGCAATTAGTGCCTTGAGGATAAGCCACGCAGTAAACTGGAGAATGAATGCAACGGGACACTCTTCGATCCTAAAGAAATATTTTGGCTGTGTACCCAACACGGACTACATTACGCCATACCTAGGGTCACAAGACCTTTCTCGAGCGCCTATCCCAGCAGGGAAGAATGGAGAGAAGGACTCGTACCTAACGCACAATCCGTAGCCGTTTTTACGCACGGTTCAAAAATGGAAACCGGGGTAGGGTCTGGCGTCTTCTCGGAGTCGCTGGGTAAGGGCAATACCACCTGATGGTATTACCTTTTTTATCGACAGTCAGGCAGCAATAAAAGCATTAACTGCGATAGAAATAAAATCAAAACTTGTGAAATGCTGTCGCGAAGAACTCAGGGTTCTTGGCACTCAACATAAGATATTGCTCTGCTGGGTTCCGGGACATGAAGGCATTAGAGACAACGAGAAAGCTGACGAATTAGCAAGACTAGGTTCAGCAGCTGTATTAGAACAAGCTGACCCCTCTGTGAAAATCCCGCCTTGCGCACTCAAGCTTGAAGCAGGAAGAAAAGCCACAAGAGAGGCGAACGCTAGATGGACTGCACTAGAAACTTGTCATACCACAAAAATGCTATGGCCAACTTTCAATGAAGCCAGAACCGAGAGTCGTAGGAATTATAACGAGGTACAATACTCTACGGTATCACATGAATAAACTACGCTTGACTGAAGAAGAACTTTGTAGGGGCTGGCGGTGATGAGGAAGCTCTTGAGGACACAACCCACTTCCTATGTCACCCTCAGGTCTCCAACACTACAGACACAAATTCCTAGGGAGACACTTCTTCCACGACCTAGAAGAGCTTTCCAGCACACAAGACAAGATAATGAGCTTCATCAAATCCACAGGATGGTTTGTATGCAACAGCACAGTGAGTACTTAGTCTCAGGCTTATTATGGGTAAGGGACAACCTTTTCCCACAATGGACATCACAATGGGTCAGTATTGAGCTAAGTGTGGTACGGAGCACTTCCCGCCAACCCACGTACCTAACCTAACCTACGTCTTATATTTATATCAAATTTTTTTCAAGTGTTTCTAGTGTCTAGTCTGTACAATTGGGCAGCCTGTTAGGATTCGTAAGTTATTCTGACTGATTTATGCTTCAAATCTCTTTAGTTTATAGATCCCTAAAAGTTGTTCGGTTTGTCTCAGGTCTTTTCGGGTTTTTTCCTCTCCTTTCTCTTTTTCTCAACTCTTTTCTCTCTGTTTCGTTGCCTATGACCACAACGTTGGAATGGAACGACATTCTCATACAAAGTAAGAGTTAATTGTTTAGGCGTCTTGATGGAAAGACCCGAACGCACCCATCTTTAGCAAATATATCCTCGTAACATATTCTGGTAGTGTCTAGTTCCGTCTTTTCTGTAGTTGGGCTAGTATGATCAGCACCACCATGGTGCTTCGAAACAGTGTTGTTAACACTCTCTCTTTATTTATCCGACGAAGTGTGGTCATTTTTCCCTTTTCACCATACTCAAATTCCCTTTTAAAATTACACGATAATTTTTCGTGTCAAAGTCCAGTTTTTTAAAGTAAAATTTGTATTACACGGAAAGAAAATCACGCCAAATTAACCTTTAGTATAAAAACCGCAATTTGTAACACTGCTACGATTATTTTGTGGTACTAGAAAATTTTCATAAAAGACGATTTACATGAACTGTTTTTTATGGATATTCAGTGTGTTGATAATCAAGGTGAAATACAGGTGTTTTGATACAATTTCACCAAAAAGTTATAGTTTGAATGGTTTTTGTCAGATTTCTGACATTCCCACGATTTGGTGCTTTATCCCTTTATCCCTTTATCCCACAGAAGGCTTTTCGGACATCGAAATTCCCAAAAAAAGGGATAAATCCCTCGATTTAACAACACTGCGGGTCCATTAGATTAGGTTCGGTCGAACTGGCTATCAGCAAAGACCGACGGGTGACTAATGGTTATCTTGGAAAGATCTTCGTCTGCTTCATATCGGTTTAAAACTGTATACGAGTATATCTCCTTCCATCCCTGCTGTGCCGATCTATCTCCCTCTATAAAGAGCCAATCTTATCTACCCTTTTCTGATGTCGAGATAATTTTTACTAAACCGGAAAAAGCCCACTCTTTCATCGAACATCTGCAACATACAACCTGGTTGAAGTGACACGACCTGAATCCTGATCGGCAAGTTTCTGCGCTCCAGTTCGGTGGCCTTCGGTCCACATTCCCAAATTTCACTTTTCAATGTCACCGGGAAGTGAACAAAGTCGACCGGAAAGTTACGCCAGAGGTTATGTACTGACTTGTACGAGTATCTTTCTTTTACGTCACTCAATAAGTTGTTAACAAAGGCCGCTACCGAAAAGCACGCATACCTGCTCAGTGCTCGTGAACGAATTTTCAGAAAAACCTATAAACTCCAAATCAACTTTATTGACTTGAACAATAGCCCAGCTAACAAACCAATTTGACACGGCATTAATTGAACTAGGTTTCGAAATGTAGTTGTGCAGTGTCTGTGCTCACGCAAGCCCAATTAAAAGTACAAGTTCTTGTTGGATCACTGTATCTCTCTCGGGCTTAGTGTCGCTTTGATTCAAAAAAAAAAAAAAGACAATAAAACTACACCATTTAACACCTTTCAATGATTTATGGGCGGTTATTAAAATGTGATAAAATGTGGTAAACCAAATTGTAAAAAAACATAATTGTAATTATACACCACATGCATGGTAACTGGTGAGGTATGGCATACGCTGCAATCCAATATGCACGCAGTATTTAACCTACAAGAAGGTCGGCTATCATAAATTACCCCCGGCCGACCTTGATGTGAGGAACGAACCTTTCTTTCATCTGGTCCAACCCATAGGGATATCTTCGTGATGTACCGTAAACGGGTGCAACCGTCTGTTGACTCAATTGATACCGATCAGTATTTTCGTCAACGTCTCTGCTATAGCAATCGACGGTCGAACAAAGAGAGGCATTCTGACGATTATTGCTAAACGCTGGTGGGCGCTGGTAAAATCAGCGGAAAAAACCTATTTAAAGTGCAGAAGCATCATCAAGGTCACCATGGGTAGACATAAGATAAACTTGCAATTGGATTCCATAAGAGCGACAACTTTTTACAGGATAAGCAGTAAGCACAGCACTCATAACCACTCCGATTCAGATTGAGCTTTTGTTGTAACCAAAGTCGATGCAGTTGCGGTATGCCGTTCGCTATATTCAAGGAGTGGAATGGCAATTGTGCAGCTAAAATGTCAGACATTCCAGCATGGTTTGGAAATAATTTATGAAAGTAACAGATAGCCGAGTACGACGAAGAAGAAGAATCCGCTGTTAAAGTCCATGGCCGTACTGGTTGGTACAAAGGAAACCGGTACACTGTGTCCAGATTTGGTGTGAAAACGGTCTTATTGACTTGTGAATCTTTTGTGTTGGTGTTCAAGGTCAGCGAAGGCATGTTGTCCTCTTTTGAGATCCTAGCGATATGCATACCATATATTTTGGAGCAAAACAAATAACCTCGCTTTGTTCTTAATTAGTTGGGTTTCTACTACTGGATAGTGAAAGATGCTAAATCGGGGTGACATCACTGTTTGTTGTCGGGTCCTATTTGACGAGCATCATGCCGTATTCCAAGAAACTACTTAATGGCTTTCGGAAATCGTTTTTACCGAAATTTGGTGACCGTGTGAAGAAGAAATATTTTCGGGGGAGATCAGATCTGATCTGTTGCCTTTTGTTTGTTTTTTCATCTACGGAACTCGAAACGAAAAAATCCCAAACAGTTGCGACTGCATTGGGAGAGATTTCATCGCACTAAAGGCAACAATTGAAGAGGCACTTCGAAGAATATCCAGACAACAAACCAACGAAATTAGACAAAGAAACCTGGCCACACTTGATTCGATTATTACTGGAATTTGTCGCCGGTTCGATGTAATGCAAAATTTGAATGTAACTTTTACTTTTTTGTGACAATTTTTAACAACAAAGGAAAGGGTTGGGGTCAAAATTCTTTTAACAAAATTCAGCTTTTCAAGATAGAGAGAACATTTTATTTTCTAATTTGAACTCCTCTTTTCTTAATTTTCATTTGTGGCCTTTTATTTCCTCCTGTGATGAAAATAAAAAATCTCGCGGGTATTTTGTAAAAATACGATTTTATTTTAATTTTGTTATAGAAATACGAAAGTAAACAAAAGAAGCGTAACTGCTATTGATATTTTTTAGGAAGACTGAGGAAAAGTCTTTGCCTGTCTACTAAACCATCAATCGCAGCGTTACAGTACTTACAACGAACCTCCTAGGAAAATGGTCTAGACTATTCGAAGATCCTACGGATCGAAGGAATTTTGAATAAACATCATTTCGGCTGTCCTTTTATACTGCCGAAATTAAGTATAAAAAGAACATAAATGAAATTATGATAAATAAAAGTTTTAAAATTCTGACTGCTTCATATCTTTTTTTATTAAATTTCGCATAATTTTTATTTCTTTTTCAATAGATATTGTTTTTTTTTATTCAAATTTGAATTTAATAAATATTGTCAATATTTAATCATTTTTTCTTGTGACTTTTTAATTTAAATTTTATTTTTATTTAAAAATTAAAAGTAAATAATTTTTAATGTTTTATTTAATATCTGTTTTTTTCCCGTCGTTTACATTTGTTAGTTGGAAAAAGAGAGGATAAGCGGTACTTTGAATTTGAAAATCAGAATTAAAAGAAGCAGAATTTCGTTAAGCAGAATTTTTGTGTGCGAAGACAGAATTTGTGCAAAGCAGAATTTTGATCGGATCCCCAAAGGAAGCTGAAATACGAAATGCGGCAAAGAGTTTCGTCGAAAAATACAAATCACCCAAAGACTTGAAAGAAGAGTTAATCCATCTAAAAAATATATCGACGGAGCCGACTTTGAAGCAGACCACTCACTATTGAGTTTCCTGAATGCAGTTTTTTTTCTCAGAACACTCACAAAAATATCGCAAGCAAAATTCTAGTCCGATCAAGTTTATTCATAATTTTCTTCATTCTTACGTGCTCAATCTAAAAATAAGCCCAATGATTCTTAAAGCAATAACAAAAATCTTATATGAAGCTATTTATTATTAAATCAAGCCTATGAAATATTAAAACTTGAATTATTTTTTTTGCACACAAGTACAGGATCGAACAAGAATTATACTCCCCAATCAAGCCCATATAATCTTAACCTTGCATTATGGATTAAAGTGCATACCAATTAAGATCTAAACGATCATGATATACGAATTTATATTCTCCAATCAAGCCTCACAATGTAAAACTTGCATTATGGATAAAAAAGTTTAAAAAGTTTCCGTAGTTGAGTGTTTTTTTAAAAAAATTAAACAGTGCAAAATTGTAATAAAGTGCATGTGATAACTAATATGGTGGAATTAAAAATATTAATTTAATATATATAAATACAATTGTAATGAAAAATATGACTGATTTCAATAGTTCACATTTACATTTGTATCCTTTAAAAAATGGAAGGACATATTTTAGATTTAAGTCCATTTAAGCATTTTTTATTCAATAAATAAACATAATTTTTTAAAAAATAATTTGTTTTATTTTCTTAGAAAAGTGACGTGAAAGTGACGGAGTTTATTATCAACATTCGACAAATAAAACTGCAATATTAAATTGGGATATGACATTCTTGAAGCATTCCGAAAAAAATTAATGTGAGGATAACTTGTTCTTCTTTATATTTTTGTAAGTTTATTTCAAGAGTTATTTTTCTGGGTTTTAGGGAGCATTATTCTTACTGCTGGTAAATAGGTGAAATATTATTTTGAGCTTCATTTAAGTTAACACATTCTGCATTGCGTTATGTTTAAGATTACATAAGCTTAATTAAAGTTTAGAACTAGTAATTTAAGCTTAAACGTTCTTAATACTGGTATAGAACAATCTTAAAATAAGAAATAAGGGTTAATCAAAAAACATACTCAAAGTAATATTTTTGTATTTGGATTAAGAATTTCCGAGCATAACAGACTTCCGTCAACGGAGAGACTTAATCTGATTTTATATCGTTTTTTCCCTGAGTGATGTGTTGCTGGGCGTATTTTGTGCACCATACCTGTCACTGCTTTTAGCCCTGAACGTTCCTTTAGCGTCCTTGCAAGAATATAAAATGTTCATCGGTCGTGCTTTCAAACTATCGTGTTTCAGGACTTGCTACTCTATCGGAGCTCCTTTTACGAGGAAATTCAATTTCCATGTAATTGCAGATAGTATTACTGTCGAGAAAATTTAAATAGTTCGTATATAAAAGTGAAAATTTAGTGGAGTAACAACCAATAACTGTTTTGTAATTATTTTATGAAAGAAAATGTTTAAGTCGGATAACAGCTCTTACTTAGGATTCCTGCCTAGTTGGTATTTACAGGAGGAGGCCTATTTCGACAGGATATACTCTGGCACCATATAAGGGAACCAACCATGACCATCGTTTTTTCAAATAATCCCCCCTTCACTGTTGCACTTCAGGCGATCCAGAAAGAACATTTCCTTTAAGTACGCTCCTCCTCCTCCCTCAGATGGATGACAATGCCATTTTGAACCTATCGCCTCTGGTAGGTCAGGTTAGCTTGGAAGAATGCCTGGCCAAAATCTACTTCGACGCATGATTTGACCGAGAGATATTCCTTAGACCCACCCTAGCCTAGAAAAGAAGAAAGAAGAAAAATGGGCCTGTCGCAGCAACGAAAAAAATAAAAAAAATATAGTTGGCGCAACAGGTCCCTATAGGCCCAGCAAAAATCCATTTTGTGTGAGTTTTTCATTTTTGTTATACTCTCGGATGTTTGTCAGACGTTCGCAAGAGGTGGTGCAGTTGAAAAAAAAGCTCAAGATGGAATTCGGAATCGAACATAGGACCCTTCGCTTAGTAAAGGGTTTTCCAATAAGAGGTGCTATTGTGAATGACCCGCTATTTCGGTAGCTGTCACTTTTGAAGCTTTTATTCTTTGACATTTGACAAGTAGAAACTACGCCATTACTAAAAATGGAACGATACACGCTTCAACAACGCATTGAAATTACTAAAATTCACCACAAAAATGGTGAAAATCTTGCAGTCACAGTTCGCAAAACTAAAGCAATACAGAAATTGATGGAAAAATTCGAGCTGTTGGGACAAGTTTGTGACGTGAAAAATAAAACCCGTGCACGTCGCTCAAGAACAACTGAGAATATTTCTACCGTATTTTGCATAAAGACTTGGGTCTTGGCTTATAAAGTTCAGTTAACACAAGAACTCAAGCTTACCGATCAACCACAACGAAACCATTGATATTTTACGGGAAAGGTTTCCGGACCGCGTTATCTCTCGAAGATGTGATCACAATTGGCCACCGAGATCTTGTGATTTAACACCTTGCGACTTCTTCCTTTGGGGCCACGTGAAAGATAAGGTCCACGCCAACAGCCCAGCGTCGATTCAAGACCTCAAAGATAAAATTCGTGAGGCTATCGAGGACATAGGACAGCCACTTTGCGATTTGGTTATGGTAAATTTCACGAAAAGGATATGGTCCTGTATGCGTGCTCGTGGCGGCCATTTGGCTGATGTTGTTTTTCATTATTAACAGCATACCTTCCTCTTTATTATGAAATAAACATCCGATCATTTATCGCAAAAAATGGGATTTTTCTTTGAATACCAAAATAACACCTCTTATTGGAAAACCCTTTAGTTCAACACGATGACCACTAACCACAAACCACTAAGCCACTGCGCCTAGTAGCAGTTTATTTATTTATGGCCAAACCTATAATTTCAGTTCAATCTACCTAAAGCAAACTGGAAGATGCGCTCCTTTCCGTCCGAAAAGTCTTGAGGGAACAAACTTCAATGGAAACTCCGAAACGCAATAATTCATTAACTCGTCCAAAATATTCCGAACCGATGGACTTCACACTGATCCATCACCTTATTCCATCAATCTTTCAGTCATTCTGTGGATAGTGTTGACCCGGCCTACAAGAACCTCGATTTGTTACTTATTGCCTACTAGAAACTAGACAGACATGCAGATTGATTAATCAAACAATCAATCACATTTTACAGGCGGCTCGAGCTAGTGCGAGTGTAATGACCCGATCAATTAGTTCTTGTTTTGGAACAAGAAGTGCACGTCTAATTTTCAAGGAGTTTCAAAACAATTCACTCGACTTGTTTCCTGTTTTTCTACACAAAGCTGCACCTCTGTCATATGGCAATTAACAAGTTGACATTTTTTCGGCGTCGCATGTGCGAGATTACAAATAGCGTTCGTTGACTTTTGCAAAGTTGTTTCAGGATTATCGTATCTTTGTCAAATCGAACATATCCGTTTTATTACTATTACCAAAAATGGGCCGAAATTAATGATTGATCATACAGCGCGATTAACAGATTCAACAATCCGCAGAGCATGCCTACCATAAATGGGGACCGCGGACCACTCTCTGACATTAGATCAATTAAATGTTAGCCAAACAGGCCACAATTGATCTTTCGCCAAGGCAGGCTCTCAAATCATTAATTTATCGCTCCATCAATCCCGAGGTGTTAAATTCTCGCAACGACTATATAATAACTAATGAACCGGATCTACATACGAACATGGCCCCAATGGTCATTGGGCATTTACGACCCCCAAACAAACAAATTCTAATGACCAGCACGGCGATTGTCGTTATGACAGCAGGTAGAACCACATATTTTCGGGTGACACCATACCACCACCGGTGCGGTAACGGTAGCCATGCCAGCGTTGGTGTTTTCGTTGACACTTTAGCGATAAGAAGCAGAACGACCACCAGAAGCTACCATATCGCGGTACAATCGCTCTCAAGTTTGCTCAGGAGGCAGTGCCAGCGCGCGGTACATGAAACGTATAACATGTGTAACCAGCACTAGCTGTCAATTAAATTATCCAAAGTAGGGTCAGGTACATTAGGAAACATAGTCCAGTAAGTGACACAATTGGCCATAGATCGTGCGCCAATATTCAAATGTCACTTGCAGACGCCATAATGGGAGAATGGCCAGCGAAAAGGCGCACTGCCCAGTGGATCGGGCAGTTGCATGTATCCGGGAATCCAATTAGCTGTTAAGGGCTTTCATTGTCATATTTGGTGATTTATTAACCGAAGGATATTCCCCTTGATTGGAAAATGGTCCAGTGCGGTACTGTGGCTAATTAAGGGTCGCAGCCAGAGAGTCGCGGACAGTGGACAGGACATAAGTAGACAGGAACATGTCACGCGGTAGCTACATCGCCATTCAAAAGTCTAAACGAAAAGTCATCATTATGTCCTAGACTTGGACCAACATGAGTCATTTGAGGAAGTGGCCCTATTACATTTGAAGTTGGGTATTTATTTAAATTCAACTTTGATCGAGCAATCTTATTATGCCCATTGACTTTGAATGATTTCAATTAATTTGTATTTGTGGGAGCGCCGTGATTTTTCTCTGTCCCCTTGTTTTCAAATTGATAGCTGGCGTACGTACGTAGGTAAGCAGATTATGTCAAGTCTTGGGTTTAAGATTGATAAGTCTTGGTTAGTGTAGGTATGGAAAAAATGTGTTTGGCTCGAGATACGTTATTTAAGTTGATTTTAAAAAGCTGCGGTGGATAGTTAGTTTATTTGATTACATGGAAATGTACTCCCACGCGTGACTAGTCCACCGGAGGCTTAGGTATTGACAAATTCGAGTACTTTTGAACGCGCTCAAGGGGTTCGAACCTAGAACTATTGTTTTCCTGCGACACCTGGTGGATAAAAAAGGAATATGTAGAGACCTGCAGAATTTTGACGTCCGTTTGTTTTGCAAAGGACTTGGATTAGGAATACGTGTGTTTCATGAAAGAAAATTGATTATTTATCTATTCAAAAGTTAACCAACTAATTTCAAACAAACTTAATCTGCAAGTCTAAGTACTACTTGTCCGAAATTTGTATAGTGTGAGTCAATTCATCTGCTGAAAGTAGCCCAAAAGTCTGTTCAAAGTAGTGTTGAATGTAATGTAAACAAATAATAAATTTGCTTTTGCGTATATATTTTGGTTGCTTTTTATCTTATAAAAAGTGTGTTAATTATTAATTAATTTTTAGAGATTGGCTTGCTTTGATGATGGAGGATCCAGCCAGCTTAGAAGTTTCTAAGGTTGTCACAATATGGCTCTGTAATTGACTATTTCAGTGGTGTTAAAAGGTCTATCCGGGAAGGCGAAGAAATAGTGAAAGCTGGCTGGATACATAAGATTGGCCTCTCCCCACCCCCATCTGTAGATGAAGTTACTGAGCTGGTGGTAGCTGCATCATCAATTTCATTAAATTTTCTGCAATTTTCATTGCTGAATTCGGAAGGCTTAGGCTGGGAAAGGTTCTTTTCACAAGTTTGGTTCTATACTGAAAGCCATCCTGTGTATTCGGGAAATTGGGAAATTTTGTCCCGATCCTAAGCGCAATACCCCATTTAATGAAAAGAACTTTAGAGTTCCGAATTTCTTTTGGAAGATGGTACAATGTACAAAAATAACTTAGTATTCGCTTTTATATCAATAATTATCGCACTCACTTTTAAGATATTATTTTTCTGTTATAAAATGAGTTTTTTTCTTATATTAAATGTATATTTTGAATTTAGTACACAATTTTTCACAATAACCTTTCGATTTTTCTTAGAAATACATACCAGCTGCCAAAATCTATAGCAACCTACCAATGCGAAAATTTACCGCCAGGGGTTAGCATCCATTCGTCAATAAGGAAATCAAGAAAAAAGTGCTACCAACAAACATGGAAAAAGTGAATACCACAAATGGGAGGTTAAGTATAAAAAAGCTCTCGCTTTCAAATAGGAGGCCATCTTCAGATAAACAGTTAGAAAAAATACCCTTTGCGGCGAAATCCTTTGGCTTCATGTTTATCGACTTTGTGACGGGTGAAGGCTTCATAGTTGCTTTCCCAAATCTTATATATAAATGAGCGAAGGGAAATAGTTAAGAACCACTTTTACTGCCTTAAACACAACATATTCGCTTGCTTTTTCTTGGAAAGACTGAAGAGATGCAGCGCTGCGTGTAATTTCTTTTTCAATACGATGTGTATAAGCCAGGTAAATAGAATCGTAGAATTTCTACCACTGGGCGAACTCTAGTTTCAATAAATACACAAATGATACCTGACAGACTCCAGATCCTTGCGATCTTCAAAAAAATTAATAACATTGCGATCGGAGTGCCATTTAAAGTAAACAGTTTCTGTAAACATAAAGAATAACAAAAAAAAAACCAAAGGATTACATGACGCAGGAGCGAAATTCTGTACGAAACGAAAAGTACTTTCGCATTTCAAATAACGAAAAAAGTCGTACGAAAGCGAATATTTTCTTCACGTAATTCCTTGCTCCTTGGGCTAAATATTTTGTGGGACACAACGGGCAGCTTCCGACTGCCAAATAGGTAGTTATAGGTACTAAAATGCGTCTTGTTCAAATCTTTTTAATTCTTTTATTTACAGTCAGTCGGGTTTTTTGGTTTTTTAAATTAACTTTTTTTATTTTTATCTTTCTAGCATATGACACTCCGGGGAAGAATACGAATATTATGACACCTCACTCTTCACTGTATGTTGTTTATTCACGATATGTTTTCTTATCGTATAATATGTCCCGATATACTTCAGAATTTTAAGTTATATGTACCAGAAAGAAGTCTTCGAACAAGATACACATTATTTTTGAAACCTAGACATTCATACAATTATGGTCTTAATGAACCTATAACTAAATGTATAATCATAATTAATTCTGTTTGCACTGAAATAGATTTATGTGATGAGAGATCGAAATTTAAATTATCTATATTGAATTTAAATATATCCTAAATAATGTTATTATACTAATTATTAATTTATCTCGAATTATTATAATATTTAATCAAAGTCTGTTAGAGTTAAGCTCGGTAGATGAATAAAGAATAATAATAATAATAATAATAAGAAAAATCGATCAAGCCGTTCAGGCTACAGGGACTCCCGTAGGAACGTACATAGGATACGCGCAAAACACATAACCCTCCCTGTGTCCAGTCGGGTAAAAAATGCAAAACATCAATCGAGAACCTGTCGTTGTTTTCAGCAAATCAAATGAAACGAAAACGTAAATTAAATGCACGCATCATGCATGCATACAAGAACTTCGATTTATCCCACAAAATATTGGAACATTGGAAGTATGCGTTGAGGTGTTCCTTATATTCCATGGTTGCCACTTTTATTAAAAAAAATCCCTCACTTTCCCTGACGAAGTTTGAAGTTTTCCCTGACCAAATTTTGCAAATATACCAAAAAAAAAACAACGCATTTAAACACTAGTCCTTGAGATCAATAAGTTATATTATGTAGTAAGGATGTATTTATTTGTTTGAAACAAATGGGAGTGTTCAGGCGCATTGCTTTTAATATTTTTGCTTAAACGTGTGGACTTCAGAGCTCGACATAAATAATTTTTTTAAATTATATAAAAAAAAGTACAGAATAAATTTTCCCTGACTGTTTTCAAAATTCCCTGACTTTCCCTGACATTCCCTGGCCAAATTTTCGTTCCCTGACTATCCCTGACTTTCCAGTCCATTGGCAACCATGCGATTCGCTTAAAAGCTTTATTAAAACGATGAACTAAAAATATCACAAAGACGGATGTTCTAGAATATTCGCAAATTGATCTTTTGGGATCTTTCAATTAACTTGTTTGGAAACTGCAGCATCGAAAATAATAGCTACGTGGGAGGGTACTAAAATATAAATTCAGCTAATGAAAGGGGATTCTAAATCAGAATATGTTATAAAATATTCTCGAAAACCATCTTGAAAACTCGTTTCACTTATGTTTGTTCTACATTACCGCAATCTCAATCAAAATACCACTCCCAGCGTTTGTTTTATAAAGATTATATCATTAAACATTTCCTGTTTTATTTTAATAACGTTATTTCACTTTCCTTACTGCATAATAATTGTGTTCTGTTTTTAATGCACGGCCATTCATTAGTGATGACATTTTCAACAGATTTTGCTCAATAAAGTTTGTCCCGTTGCTAAATAAATAAATGTCATAAAAAGATTAGAGATGGCTAACGTTGATAAGTCTGAAGACGTCAAAAGCGAGTTTTACCTGCTCCATGCCATGACAGATAACATGTGTTTTACATACGTATGCACTAAAAATATTTGGAACCTGAAGTAGTTTAAATTAGCGTTTAACGGCTCAAAATAAATTCTTGTTTCGTTTAAGGCGTCGCAGTGATATTATGGCCAACTATAGACGAAAGTATAGGATCATCGCATTTATGCTGAGGCAGTTCTCAAAAGTACAGCACTTGCGTCACGCCAGTGCAAAAGTTAACTAGTAAAATAGCACGGTGATGTTACTGACTTCAAAGAAAAATATGACGTTGTTCTGGTTTTTGATTTAGATCCCGTCACAAATCGCTTTCTTTAAAGCGTGTCTATTTAAAACTAAGCACATAACCAATGCTGAAATGAACAACTCGTTTTAAGTAGGTAGATGAATACCCGGAAGCAAAATTCACATCCTGTTCTACCTAGCTTATAATAGGAAGCAATATTTCCCACTTTTAGCACTCCTAGTATAAGGAAATTCATTTTTAGAGAAGCTTAAGACATACGTAAGATGCTCTGAATTAAAAAATAATGAAACCGAAATATATTTCTGTAATCATCTTTCGTTTCAAATTTTATCTTCCTGGGCCTAATACGCTCCGATTTATTTTTCATCTAAAGCCTGGTACGCAGCTATTCCGGAACGAAATTTTCCGGTGGTCTCCAAATGGACAGCTTGTGGAGAGCTCCATCAGCTGATACCCAAGTAGCAGTGTTATCAGCACTGGCTATTTATATCTGATTTAGCAACTCGAACTTTTCACTGGCTAATTAAAATTGTTGTCATTTCGGATTTATTCTAATTTACGATTTTTAGGCTCCTTAGGAATTTATTAAACACATACTTCTATAGCGAACGTAATCTTTAGTACAACTAATGTCGTTTTCGATTTGCCTTTTCAGAATATATCGAATATCAAATCCGAATTTTATGGGTTCTTCTTTTGTTATGTTGGCCGCAATCAATTTTTTTTTTTTCACTTGCACTGGAGTTCCATTTCAATTGATTTTCACACACTTATACAAACCCATTTCGAAGTAATTTAATATAAAAAAACTCGTTTTCATAGGCGTTCCTTTTTTCAATATTCTTAACATTGAAAAATGGAAACTAGAAAAGTGTCTCAACTATGAGTATGTGTTGTGTTGCTTTTATTTTAAATTTAATATTGTCGTCTTTAAAAATAATGTAATCAGAATAAGCGCACTTTTGATCTTTATATAATCTTTTATTGGCTCCAATATTTTTAAAATTTGGCTCCATACCTTATAAATTTTGGTAACACTGCACTGCAAATGACAAATTTTCGGAAGCAAATAATGTCCCGGACAATGCACCAAGCAATCTACCACAATTACCCACTTTTCCGCCATCATTTCGCAGCAGCTGCGTACTGCAAAACGAAAAAGAGAGCGAAATTGTTCGTTCATGATTTCGTTGTATCATTTTTGTATAGGATTTTTCGTTTCGGAACAGCCTTAAGAAAGGAATGCTTAGAGAGCGCAAACTATGGTTATTCTTATTATTATTGAGAATTTGCTCGAGACTTAATTTTCCGTTCTCAATTAAAAAAAAAAAAAAACATTACGATGTATATAAGGTGGATGCGAGTATCTCTTCTAAACTGTATTTACACTTGTACTCGTAAGATATATCGCTACCATAATAATTAAATATTTTATGTTACATAAATAAAATAGTCTTAAGTAAATATTTAAATAATAAGTTGTCTAAATGGGTTTGCAGCTCTAATTGAAGAACCAAAAAATTAAATAAATAATATTGTCCCACAAAGCATCAATTGTCATTGGTTTGCACTCATATGAATCAGCCATTTAAGACACATTTTAGAAAAAAAAAATATCCAGTGACGGACGTTATTTCCCAAATCCTTGGTGGTCAATTGACTCGTCAATAAAGCGCGATGGCAAACTGCTCCGCAAAAAAAAAAAAAAAACATGTATGTAGTTTGGACAACATGTCCCTTAATTGAATAACAAACAATAACAATAATTGTTAACAAATAAACGCTGCTTGGCAATGTGCTGTTACTGAAAAGCTATCTTCAGATGGTCTTTTAAAAAACATTACACTATGATGTGCGTTAATGAGTGTATGTTTGTGTTTTGGATATATGAACATTTTAAAAACCTCTTGTTGGTTATTCCCCGCAATGCTAAAATTTGTTTTGTGACTTGGAGCTTAAGACAAAACTACGATCTTGCGCTCTCTTATACAGCTCTGAGTTTGAATTTTCCACAATTTTAAGGGGGCAATCGTGGGTTTTATTGATCTTTCGATCTTTTTTCTAAATTTAACTTCTAGGGAATATGTTTTATCCGACATTAAAAATTACTAAAACGTATTTCACTAACAGTGAAAGGTCTTTCATTTTTTAACTCTACCACGGACTAATGTAAGAATTTATTTTTTACTTTAATTTAAAGCTCGGCAATGGAGCTGTTATCGAAATAAAATATCGTTCAAATACTCATCACAGCTTTGCTTACACTATCGCTCCATTTTTTCATCATCCAATTTTCAAGTTCGAGTACACCAAAAACCCGATTTGTGTCGTTAATTGGGACCAGAAAAACACGACGCGAATCGAAACAACAATTCTTAACTTTAATTATATTCATACGTATTTCTCCAAAGTGATTGACTTCACGTAAAGTGTAAACTCGTAAGCTTAAATCTTAGGCTATCCCCTTTTTACAAAAAAATTATTGAAAAGAAAGGAGTAACAAAAACGCGAACTGAAATAATATCGACGCAGCTTCGAAACCACGATAATTTCGAAATGAAGCAACTTCGAAACGACGCAAATCGGAACGACGCAAAGCGAGGTTTTGGTGTACTGAAAACTGAGCTCGAGTCTTCGACCTATCTCTTAATAATTTTTAAACTCTCGGGGAGCGCTTTACTCTGTATGATGAAAATACGAACTGAAAAAATGTATCAGGACCATTGTTGCCGCGGCTTTTTTTTTTAAAGTGTAAAAATTTTTTTCAAAAAGTGTAACAAATGAAAAAAAATGTTAATAAAGCCCGTAGGACACTACATTTTTTCCTCATGTTTATAATGTTGAAAAGTCAGCGGTGTGTAAAAGAGACTAAAAGTGTATAACGAAAGGGGTAGCAAATGTTTGCAAAGCAACCGCAAATTTGCAATCGAATTTATTTTCAAATAATTTTGAAATGTAAAAAAAAAGCTGCCAGCAGCTGAAAAATGTGATTTGAATACAGTTTGAATGCATTTTTATTTTTTTTTACAATAATAAAGTTATAAACGCAGTCACTCCTATCGGGAATTTTCGTTCTAATTTTTCGTACTGCTCTAGTTTCATTTTAAAAGAAGAAAAAATGCAAAAAAAATGTAGTGTCATACGAGCTTAATAAAAACATCGTTTTTCAACTCAAAAAAATCTTTATTCGGAAGTGTTTTTTACATTTCGAAGTTGATTTCAATTTTTTTTTCACAAACTTTATTTACCACGAGATGTAGAACATTGTCAACGGCGACGCGGCGAGACAGAAAAATATTGTTATATTTTCTCGTTCCCTCCCATTCCCATTCCCAATCGCAGTTTGGCGAAGCAAACAAACACATTGACAGAAAGAAATTGGTAGAAGCATTGACTTATTATAAAGGGTGATTTTTTAAGAGGTTTAGAACTTTTTTTAAAAAAAACACAAAAAATTCGAAAAAATGAATGAAATATTTATTTGAATCGATAGTTTGAACCTTGCAATTTAATGTTTAAGGATAATTTCATGCAAATGTTGACCGCGGCTGCGTCTCAGGTAGCCCATCCGCTGAGTCCAATTTTGGCATACTCTTTCACACATATCGGCCGGTATCTCACGAATGAATGCATGGATGTTGGCTTCCAGTGCGTCAATCGAAGCGGGCTTGTCCCTATACACATTAGCCTTGGCATACCCCCACAAAAAATAATCTAATGGTGTCAAATCGCACGATCTAGGCGGCCAATTGACCGGCCCGAAACGTGAAATTAACTGTTCACCAAACTCGCCTCGCAATTGCGCCATTGTTTCGCGTGCTGTGTGGCATGTGGCACCGTCTTGTTGAAACCACATATCATGCAAGTCAAGAACTTCCATTTCGGGCAAAAAAAAGTTTGTTATCATCGCTCGGTAGCGTTCACCATTGACAGTAACGCTGCGATTCGCATCATCTTTGAAGAAATATGGCCCAATAATGCCGCCGGCCCATAAACCGCACCAAACAGTGACTTTTTCGGGATGCATTGGTAGCTGTTGCAATGCTTCTGGCTGATCTTCACTCCAAATGCGGCAATTTTGCTTATTTACGTACCCATTCAACCAAAAATGAGCCTCATCGCTGAACACAATTTTTCGATAAAAAAGCGGATCCTCGGCCAGCTTTCCAAGAGCCCATTCACCAAAAATTCGGCGTTGTGGTAGGTCGGCTGGCTTTAGTTCTTGCACCAGCTGTATCTTAAAAGGCTTTACGCCCAAATCCTTCCGCAAAATTTTCCACGTAGTGCTGTAACAAAGGCCTAACTGCTGGGAACGGCGCCGAATCGACATTTCGCGGTCTTCTGTCACACTAGCTGATACGGCCGCAATATTTTCTTCACTACGCACAGTACGTAAACGTGTTGGTGGTTTAATGTCCAACAAAGTAAATTTGGTGCGAAATTTGGTCACAATCTTCCGAATAGACTGCTCAGAAGGTCGAGAATGCCGATCATAAAATGGAAGCAGCGCGCGATGAACATTTCGAACCGAGCACGAATTTTGATAGTAAAATTCAATAATTTGCAAGCGTTGTTCATTTGTAAGACGATCCATGGTTAAATTGCAAACCAAACTGAAGCTGTTTGACAGTGACACAAGGTACTAAACACACGTCAGCTGTCAAAACCAGTGTTGCCAAAACCAAACCAGCTAAAAAATCACCCTTTATATGGACTGCTAGTGAAATGTCACTTCCATACAATCTCTGCCCAGAAAATGACGCCAACATAACTATCGCTCGTGGTTCTATGCGAAAAATAAGTGAAAGAAAATGACAACCATCTTGGATTTCTCCATAGAATGCTAGAGCCATCTATTGGGCGTGAGTGGATTTGCCAAGTGGAACGGTTGAAATTTCAATAGTTGCGGCATTGTTTACAATAGATGTCAGCTCGAAATTGTGCTAGGTTAAATAATTAATAATAGATGGAACCAACAAAATTTGAATAAAAAATCGTTTTTCATTGTCCCATAAATTGCACAATTTTCGTATATTTATTGCGAATTAGTTTTTTTATATTGTTTTTCATTATTCATTTTAGAATTATGATGTAATAACACTTTAGCGTATATTTCAATCACATTTCAGATCAATAAATATTTGTGATTGTCAAGAATATCACATTCAAGTACATGAGAATTTAATTCATTATATAAATTGCTTACATCTATATTTCTTAAATTACTTATATCTGCAACGAAATGGAAACGTCAGATGTGAGTTTCCAATTTATTCCGCTCCGAACCACGAGAGCTAGCGCTTATGTTGGAACCAACCCGAAGTTGTCTACTAGCAGTCCATATATAATAAGTCAATGGGTAGAATCTTGTTCGAAAGAAAAAAGTGCTGCCAGTTCAACTTTTCAATATTTTTAAACGAGAAAAACAAAAAAAGAATTTAATGGGAAAAAGTGTAACAAAGCGAGAAAAAAGTAACATTGTAACAAAATTATAAAATAATTAAAAAGTGTAACACCAGCTACCTTAAAAAGTACGATGAATACATACAATATTTGTTATTTGCCCAAATGAGCCCTTAAAAGTATATATTAAATATTAATATTTTGGAGTATTTTCTTTCTCATAGCCTGGCTTGGATTATCCCCGCAGTCAGTCAGCTGTTCATTCTAGTAAATATTTCAATACCTTGATGAAAAAATCGTATGTTAAAAAATGATCATCTTCTGGGGTTTATTTACATAACATTTGCTATACTACACAACCAACGTATCGAAAACTTATAACGTAATTTCTTAAAATAAATAAATATAGCACAGTAAGCTTAGCTTATTATAAAAATCAAGACGTGGTAAGCGTTGAATAGAAAGCGTTGAAAAGCTTGCATTTGGATTGATCTCGCTATCATCCAAAGGGAGCGGTGAGCTACACATTTTTAGAGCCTGGCTAGAAAATGGCAGATTGCACAGAAAATGCACACAAAATCAATTTTCAAAAATAATTCCCTCGTACTTATGTGTTATGTATGAGGGTTCGCATCCATTTTGAGAGAGTGCAATCTTAAAAAAATGCCAGGACAGTTATCATAACGTTGCCCTAGCAACGCTATGCAAATATTACTTTTCCTTTCACGCAAATCTGGCTAATATTATCTACATTATCTCACGCATTACCATCCCCTGACTATATATGCAGCTTGACTTGTCCTGTTTCCTTGCGCATTTACGTTGATAGTATTACTCATCAAACTGACGAGACTAACTTTACAAATTTAATGCGAGAGCCGCTTCTTTTTTCCTCGCGCTCCGTTCGTTGCGATACAATTATTTTCGCTTTGCATAATACGAACTGAACATCCAATAGCAATGGACGTTTCTTGTCTTTCAATGAGGAAATGATTGACTATTGTAGGCCACCACACCCAATTCGATTGTATTGCCTCGCATTACATTCACACGTTCACCAGAGCATAAGCTGTTCAATTAAATTTTATGGTTTCAAACTGAAAAATTCGCCAACTCACCCGCTCAAAGTATCTTGTCGAATTATTCACCCCATGGTACCGAGACATTGTCTACTCCACTGGGTACAGACAATTTTCATTTTAACAATTTCCGATTGCCTGAGTTATTGTTATCGGACTGCCTGCCACCATACGTAACGATACTGGGGCACATACACAAAAATGTGGCTATAGATCCACGTATCGTTTTGTTCACCTATTTTGTATCTCAAGGCTAAGCCAACGGTGAATTTGTAATCTGGTGCTGCTGCTGTCAGTATGGTGGGGGTAACAGAGATATTGTTATTCATTCTTCGACAGCAAGCACGTAGTCGCCTGACCACAGCGGCCACCTGAAAAACAAACTAACAACAGTTAAGCGGCCAATTGTTGACCAAGTTGAATTGAAAGTTTGAGTTTTGACACGCGCTCTGAATTTATAAAAAGCCCTGGCTCCCGATGCAACACACTTTGGCCAACAGTATTCGTGGTATACCACACGACACCGTCGTGGTCGTGTCAGAGTCACAAATTCTAGCCGCACACAAACATGATATACCTACACAGCCTGATGCTCGTGCAATATGCGCGCGCTTTGCGTTTCTACGCAATGAGTTGTCGCGTCAAAGGCCTGGGATTGGGACTCCTGCATTCTGGTCCACAACATTAAGTTCGATTCAAATTGGGGGCAGACTAGACGTTTACTGCGGCAACCCGTCAATTGAGCTTCGTCAACTACTTGATTCCATATTTGGATGATTTGATAATAATAAACGATTTTAAGCGAACGTTTCCAGTGATTGGCATTTGCAGAGCTGTGCGCAGCGCGCAGCTGCGGGACAATCCCATCGCGTTATTTGTATGCGCAAATTGATGTGATTGCGCAAGGGGACTCGGTGCGGTAAGACCTCCTTGTTTGGCAGTTTAATTGGAATACACTTTGGCAAATGGCAAATTGTCAAATAGCTGGGTGTTGTTTAAAATTTATTCGCTAAACTTTGAGATTTTAATGTCACTGCGCAATTGACGATTACCGTCGACGGTATCGGATAAATGGAAAGACACTTTTTGAACGGGTCCCTCTCTCTCGTATAGGTTCAGTTTAAATATACAATCATGGTAAGTTGAACAAAATGCTTTAAATTATAGGTACAGTCTTTAATCCTATAGCTACATTTAACTGTGATTATATTGAGCATTTTCATCCATTTGAAGGGGTAGATAAATGCATTTGACAGTTTTTGTTATAAATGGATTTACGGGCTGAGGAGTGGTATTAAAAATTATTCGTGTGTACCAATCAGTAGCCAGACTGCCTTTCAAATACTCAGTAATTGCAAAGGCTTAAAGAATATACAAAATATGCACTTTTTAACATTTTTTTCAGAGACAACATACACATAAAATGTTTATGCCAAAACTGTTGACTTGTCCTTTTAAAAAGTTTCTTTAAATTCAATTCAATTCAATTTCAATTCTCTCAGTGTACAAAATTGGCAAATATGCTAAAATATTTAGAATCGCAATATCATGTATTAACTGCTTAAATTTCGTTGAGCAAGCTTGAGTTTTGTGCGTTGTAAAGAGTTTTTCAATGAGGACGGGTCGATGTTGAAATATTATAAAATAGGCTGTGTGTGAGGTGATAATACCCTGCTAGAACCATATGTCGTCTATTTCCATACCGCTCAATATGGGAAAAAAGAAATCGGTGAGGATAGTTCTGTACAGCGTTGTCAGACGGTCAAAATATTTCCCCCCAGACAAATCTGTAAACCCCCCAGATTTGGCTATTTTTTTCAAAAAAAAAAACCCATCTTTATGTCATTATTTTTTTTTTAGCATGTTTTATGTACGACTTAAAGGTAGGAATTTCGAATTTTAAAGGCGTACATGTGAGGTTCGGTTTTCAGAATGCAAAAGTGTGCGGCAAATAAATTCACCTAATCAACTAATGTTGTGTTTTGGAACCTTGCGCAACTTTGATGAAATTGTTGTTTATAAAATTTTCAGATAAGGTTGCTCTTAAAATGCGTTAAGGAACTATTACAAAAAACTATAACTTTTCCCTAGTCGAAGAAAACTTGTTTAGTAAACGAAATAAGTCTAGAGATATTAAAAAAAAACAACACACACATTTATTTCATCCTCAATTGTCTTGTTCAATTTTGAATCATTTGGTAGTAGACAGAACAGAACGACGAATTTCCATACATTACCTCAATCCTATGTTTACATTATTCAGCATTTCTTGCGTTCGCAATTTTAAAGCCCAGTCATCGAATAAACGGCGGTGTCCATGGTCACTAACTTTAATCTTTTGGGTCAGCTGGATCTTGTACGGGTTTGTGCACAAGTCCGGATGAAAAATTCGCCAAGTTGGAGTCTAAGAAAGGCTGCTTCAGGTTCTGCTGCACACTTTTACCGGCGGCAATGTTCTCGGCTGATCTGACATTCCTTTGACGCACGGCCATTGGCAGCTTTTGAACTGACGGACACTGATTTTCAAGAAAGTTTCATCATTTCAATGTACTGCTCAATCGGGCTGCTTGCCACAGAGATCTAGTATCAGTGACTGAATAATAAACGCAAGATTATACAAACAACATGACCGCCAAAGGCTACCAACACCAACCAGCAGTTATGCCGGAGTCAAATATTATAAAGTATGTGGTACTGAAGCCAAAAAACCGGAGTATTTTGAAAAAAATAGTAGTACAGGCATTTTTAAGTCTTCAAAGTTCACGGAACCACCAAACCACAATCTCAAATAATAATAAAATAAATAACCACCTGACAGATGAAAATTGGATGAAGGCAACGAAAATCAAAAACAAACTAGAAAGAGGGAAATTCCCTTTTTGACGACAGTTTGGACTTTGGAAGATTGAAAAGTGCAACCAAATTTGCATTAAATTTTAAGTGAATTAAATTTATTAAGGCTGAAAAATTACACTTTGTTGCAAGTGTTAGATATTTTAGGTCTTTAAAAAATAAAGGAGTACGAATGTGAATGGAGGAAAACTAGCCCAAGACTCCTATGGGCGGCAACACTGCCAACCAGTCCCAATATAGTGTTTCGCGAAGCCCATCCTTTCACAGATGGGCTATCTTTTTGGTTCAAACGTCAAAAAACTTGTAGGATAACAAACCCGTTTTGTAATGGCCAGAGTAGGTTTTGTTCAAATATTGCCAAAAAACGCAAAATTCAAATTACTTTAACCTCTTTTACCTAATACATGTGATCATCAGTTTTCAATTCTAAAATATTTTTATTATGTTTTTTGGACTTTATTATAAGCTTTTTAGTAATTTTTGAACAAAATCATGCTACAGCCATATAAATTCTGTTTTGTTTTCCTACAAGTTTTTTAGCTGTCACTTGGTTTTTTCTTCATCAGATTTGACACTGACGTTGTCGCGTATTACCCTATTGAGAAATAAAAACTTTATTTACCCTATGGAGGTGCGTCACAATAGGCACGTTCAAGAGATACTTGATACTTAGTAAGTCTGACAGCTCTCTCACTAGATGTATCTCTGTTTTGATTGGGAAAAATCGGTCGTGAGAGCGGATGTTTCAGTTGACGTTTATGGAGGGGTAGCCGACGAATCTGTCGAGAAATTCGTGACTGAGTACTATGTTGACAGTTGTAAAGTGGCTGACGTAAAAAAAGGGCGTTCCCAACCAATCTAGTTTCTGCGTTCAGGTTACATCTTATCCAGACCAATCTAGTCGACTGAAGATTCTTGAATGTGTCCAATATGAGAAATATATACGTTTTTGATTACATTTCGGACAAGCTGTCAAATTTAGCAAGTGAAAAAAGTTGGGCCTAAGTCTATACAGTGGAATCACTCGTAAGCGCTGATAAAGGGAACTGACTTGTATTTAGAAAATAGTTCAACGCCAACATTAGTTTTGTAGCAACCCTGACTATGGTTTTGAAAAGAGAAGCAACAAGTGGTCCTGAAATCTGGACGGGGAGCTGTGTAGTCTGTACTCTCCAGTTAAGTTTTGTAGAATATACTGTGGGACTTTATTTTCAACTGCCAGTTAGATTTTGTTTGCGCTAAATTTATTTTTGAGAAGATTAGAAAGTTTCAGAGTGAGAACAGCTTCCAGTCCTTCTGTAGGAGCATTACTTAGATCCCTAAGGATTGCCTCGAGACCAAAAACAATATCCCAGATATCGGTTAACCTTATCCTCTTCCAAACCTACAAGTCTCTAACAATCCTCTAGATCAGCCATACTCAACCTTTTTTCAAAAGGGGCCACAAAGGCGTTTTAGCTGTGGTGCCTCGGGCCGCAACGCAACATATATTTACTCAGCTATTAATCAGAACCGTTATTTAAATTTCATGGTTTATTTGTTGCTATAAACAAATATTGGCAAACGATTCTTTAGTTCTATTAGTGTATTAGTATTATTTAACTGTGTTAGGTGGGCCAGTTGGTAAATCTTGGTGGGCCGCAGGTTGGGTATAGCTGCTCTAGATGGACATCGCATCAGCGGAAAGCCTGCTCTATTTGAAAAAGACCTCTAAACAACATAAATAATGCTCGCACATAAAGCAACCTGGATTACCAGTCTAAAACGATTACAGCCTCTTAGCCTTTTACATTCTAACCTTTCTGCAACCCAAAGACTGACAATATATATCCCCCAAAGTACGTATGTAAAGGAACTTCCAATAGAATAGTACAACGAAGGCCAAAGTCGATCGCTTTCAGAAAACAATCAACTTTTATCGAACCTCTACCGGTGCAGTGGCTTTTGGTTAGCTTTTTAACTAAACTGGCGCAAGCATTACTATTCAAGGCAATCAGGTGCTCAGATTATTGGCTTTAGTTGAATGAAAACCGATTTCGCTTTCAGGTGGTCGAAATGGCGGTCGTTCAAATTTTTCTTAGCACACGCTTACACTAATTTAAATTCGCCCATCATTTCTTATCCATACACAATATTTGCCAGCCGACACAAGTTATTCAGATCACACCAAGTGGCGATGAAAAGCGGACTGACTACACTTTGGCAGATGTGCGTTCATGCGGAATGCCTAACATTCCACAAGAGGCAAGACAAATTTATTCCTCGCACGCGGCCAGAACACATCGTCCGGGGGAAACACAACACAAATTACCGAGAAAGTGCAAAGTAATATTCAATTTGACTTTTTCTTTGATTCGATTCCACACTCGACAGTGACTGGGGATATTTTCGATTCTCATTAACGGCGCAAATTACAATTCAAACAGCCGAACCGCTCATCGGCCGTTATGCAATATCGATGATTAATTTCGGCACAATCTCAATCACAGATAACGCGCATCCATGTCACTGTGATGGAGATGATGGTGATTGATGGAGATGGCCTTTGAAGGATGCAAATTACAAGAAATCTCAACAGAGCCAGTTCCAGTTGGAACTCGTGCATTGCACAATGATCGCGGTGCCGAGTCATCAACCGCTTCAAGGCGAAGCGTGCTGTAGTCGCTTCTGGATTCGAACTGCCCCAGTCCAATATATTGTGTATCTACGCGAAAACAAATGTAGTCGTTCAAACGTGGGTTCGGCTTGACGAACCACTAACTTATCGATCCGATTTGAAGTGCGGTCGGTGGGCATGTTTGAGTCCACATAATAGCGGTGATCTTGTTGTCAACGAATTTTGTCAAGCCATTTATAGATAGTTGTTTCGTTGACTCATTCGCCAGGCCACCAAATTAAAATACTTTGCAGAAAACCCAAAGAGAGGCACTCCAGTGTCACACTGCGTTTTGACAGCGCAAGCTTATAGAAAGAGTTCAACGAGACCGAAGGTTGACGATCTCGCTTGGGATTCAGTTAGTGTGCAGCTTGTTTCATTTTAGCTCGTCGGAATGTAAGTCGCCAATTAATTTCAATTTCAGTTTCGCGTGCGTCAGATGTCAAAGAAGAGCGTTGTACTTCATATTACAGCCGAGCTTTAATTATTGAGGATTGTTTGTGAAAGAGGCGAAAAGTCAAAGTTGAGAAAGTAATGTTTTTATTTTACCATATCAATAAAGACCGTTAGGAGTTTTATTCTGCAAATACAGTGAGTGATGTCGAGTACCATCGTTTGACGCCTTTTGGGTATAAAAATGTGATTGACACCGCACTCTCTTAGTGTTAGTGGCAACTATGTATACTGAATACTGACAACATTTTACGTTACGCAGTGACGCTTAGATGGGTTGATGTCAGGCTGAGGCTTACCGCAGATATAATGGGGTATTTGTACCCCATTATAAAACTTCACGGAATGACAAGCTATATTGTGCTATAGGGAATGAAGGTGGCAATGACGACTGAGGTAGAATCTTATAAATCGTCCTTTATTTTGCTTTGGAAAATATGGTCACCGATACAGTAAGTATGACCAAGGTTGCCACTTGCAAAAAAAATTAGCTACCAAAATTGGAAAATCAAGTTACCAAACCAAGATAAAATTTACCAAAAATCTGGAGACGTTGATAAAACATTTTTAAAACATAAAAAAAACGTATGTCTTTTAAAATATTCAATTTGGTACATTAGGTTTGTAGGAACTTAATCAGTCTTTAAGCATAGTTACATAACGACTACTTTATAAAATAAAATAAATAGGACTTAACTTACTAATGTAATAGTAATATCTACTTTAAATACTTTTCTAAATTCAAATTATTTTATTTGATTTCTGAAAATGGTTGTTTAAGAACAAACATTTTTAAAACATAAGACTCAGTAAGGAACGTTGTAGGAACTTTGTCAGTCTAGCAATTAAACAACGTCAACAACGTTGTACACAAAATTACCAGCTGCTAGAAAGCATGGGATCATCTACCATTTCCGAGCCTTTGTTCATATAACTTTAACAAATTAACGTTTTATGTCTGCAAATAAATAATACGATTAACTAAACTATCCATATCTAAATGCAGTTTTAAACAGTTAATTTTTCGAAGTTCACCATCATCTGTCAAAAGAAGAAAATGAGTGCATTCATTAATTTTCTGAACAAAATAGGCTTACTTGGGTGGTGATGACGCATATGCAAATAGTGCAATGCGTTCACTCCGAAACAGTAAGGCAGCATTTAAATGAATTGATATCGAGTTCGTATTTTTGGTGATCCTGCTCAAAAAGTTACCAAAGCCAGATAAAAATTACCAAATTACCAAAACTAAAAAAAAAACAAAAAAAAATTACCAAATTTGGTAAAAAATTACCAACCGTGAGTATGACTTCTTAAGTTTTTTATTTTTTTTGAAGCGGTATAGCCTTATAAATCCTCAGGTTTTCCAGTCCGCCGGACTGCTACCAACTAAACTTCTCCACCTTCATGCTATCTATAGTCACAGGACTGATTCAGGGTGGTGCCACATTTTCTAGTCTCTAACAAAATGATGGCTACGGTTTTCTCGGACATTGCTAAGTAACTTTTTGTTCATTTCTGAATATAGTGCCATGCAGGGCTGCCATTTCGTGATTTCGTTGAGGAGTATACAAGATTTTTTTTAAGGGAGTACCCAGGGATGGAAAATGCCATTTTAGATTTGTACTAAAATCTGTTGTAAAATCGTACTGAAATGGAGCCAGTTGTGTCGAAAACATTTTTTCGTATACAGAAGAGAATTCAAAATATTTTATTTTCAAAAACATAAACAAAAATAAATTAACAAAACAATAATGACTTCATAGCAAAACTATACATACCTACAAAAAAATAGTTTATATTTTTAATCTATGAGCTCTTCAGGCTTTATACTCTCAATTTGCACATTCATCTTCAAAATATTGCCCTGAACTTGAAACTGAGAACAGGATGAGTTTCTAATCATATTTTTTGTTTCAATCAAAGCCCAGCAAGTGTCGACTTGAAGTCGGTTTCGACATTTGGACTTTATTAATGTCTGGCAAGAAAAAATCCTTTCGACAGTTGCTGATGAGTGAGGAATAGGAGAACGGCTTGAGGAATTTTGTAAATATTTTCAAACATCAGCTCATTACACTCGTTTTTAATTAAATTTACTTCAGCCCAAAATTCTCAAATTGAATAATATTTAAATTGCTGATTTTTTTAGCATTGTTAATTTGTTGAATATTCTTTTTTCATTAGGAAAAAATTCAGAAACAAATTTCAATATAGAATTAGATTTTCCTGATACAACTGCTTCTGGTGTAAAATACTCCAGAAAATTTAGAAAGGGATTTTGAATATTAATTTCTTGTTTATGCCCTCCAAAATGACATAAAAACATCATCATCTGGATTATTTTAAAAATTGTTTTCTTAGGAAAAGTATTTGAACGATACAGATGGATAAATTGTATCGCATTAAGGCAAATTGTACTTTTGTATCGACTTTTCCATCCCTGGGAGTACCTGGGAGCACAGAACAAAATTTAAGAACTTATTTTTTTGTAACGCCAAACCATGGCAAGTTACAGATTCGAGAAAAACGTCCAAATGATAAAACTTTACTATCAAAATGTGCAAACTTTGCGCGCGTTGCATTCATTTTATGGCAGCCGTAGTGGTCCTTCAACTTTCCACTCTCCGACTCTCCAAAGTAAAAAATCAGCCAACCGCAGCCGTGGCACCGTGAGATTATTTACAAAATCAAACACAAAATAAAGATTTTGTGTTGTCTTTATTTTGTGTTTGATTTTGTAAATAAATCAGTAGGATGAAGAAAGAACGTAGAATTTGTTCTCCAAATTTACTACCTATAAAGAAATGAAAAGAAAAGTGAAAATATGTAAGCCCGAAAAGAACCATTCGGGTCAAAATAGGAGTACAATTTGCTTTCAGGGAATACGGGAGTACGGACGAAAAAGCAGTACAATACTCCTATTATAGTACTTTGGGCAGCACTGGCTTGTCATGTAGCTATTTATATCTACTGGCGGTGTTGCTTATATTTACACCCTTTTTATCCTTCTCTTCTTGCAATTGCTAAGTATGATATTATCTAGGATACTGTTTATAATAGATTTTCCGCGTGGTTTCGTGCAATAACTCTTTGGGACTATTTTTATTTTGTCATATTGATGTGTGTTGATTGTTTTGTCTTCCAGCAGACTTCTTTTACACGGTGCTTGCTTGCATCGGCGATGCCCCCAACAGATCTGTATCCAAATTTAGGCTCATAGACGTCACATCTCTTCATAACACACTTGGTTCCTCAAATAGTAATTTTCCGATCATGTCCGATCATTGTCTTCCTATCGGTGTTATGTCAATTAGAATCCGTTTGACATGCAAAAACATACAAAAAATGTAAAAGTAATTGCTGCCAACCGCGGCAACCGTGGAGAAATATGAAAGTGTTCGGGAATACCACATTTTTACACAACTGAATGCCATTGGTTAGTTATTATAAATTGTTAAGAGGCGAATAAATTGATTTGTTTCGTTAATGAAACTACCTAAAGGAGATGTTCTATATACTAGAAACATGTTAGGACAAACATGGTTGTGTATTTTCCACTTTTGGATATCATTAACTTCGATTTCGTGTGTAAATTTTTCCTAAATAATGAAGAAAATTTGCCGAAAAAGTTTTTATTTTCCCTCAAACAATCTACATTGTTAATTTTTCATGAACATTTTAAGCAAATGTGCACTTATTCCTAAAAAAAATATTTTCCACACGTAACGAACAATTTCAAATTAAACGGATAAAATTCTATGAACACTGCCAGTAACTTTGCCCACAGCGGAAGTGGCTCATATTTTTTGGGAGTGTGCTTGTGAGCCGGAATTTCTGAAGTTTCGTGACATTTGCCAATACGATTTTCTATGTAACAATACTAGCGCACCAAATCGTGACCACTCCGTAAAAATATAGCTTGTAGGCTAAGTAAGGGGAAATCGGCCGGAGTTGGTTGTCAATACTTAAGCCATTCTCTACTCCTCCACCTTTCTCTCTGCACAACATGACTAACCCTTCCAACATCGTTAACACTTCATCAAACCGAAACAGCTAAAATGTTGCACTCGGCAACGTTTGCATGTCAGTTTGATGTTCGGACTCGCATCACACTCAAGCACCTGTCAAAGCATATAATGTCACATCCCTGGCTTTAAATATGAAATAAATTGAAAATAATATGAGACCAGTAAATAGGTGTCACAATCTTGTGTATGTCATCTCACAGAGTTGACAAATGCACTTCCGTCAAATGCAGATCGTGCAGCGATTGTAATGCAAATAAGCGACTGCCCATTACAGGCGACAGCCAGGTGACATATTGACACAGATTACAATTAAAAATTACATCTATTTGTAATAATTAACACAAGTGTAAGTCGGCCGATGAAAAAGTACTGCGAAATACTTGTCACACTACATCTTCATTTAAATGAACACAACTGTTGCTGCCCCGACAGCTTAGTCATTTGGTTAAAAATGTTTACATTGTCCAAAAATAAGCGGATCTATTAATATGCCATACATGTAGTGGAACTCGTTCCAAGTGAAGGCAAATAAATTGATTGAACTTAAGTTAATACGAACATTTAGAAGTTAGCCGTTTGGCAGTTATTGCCATGATTAGAATGCTGCCGTGCTAAGGAGGTCTACACTTCTACAGTGGGTAATTGAATTATTAATTTCGCAGACGTTTCTGACTAATGAGCCAGTATCCCACGGAAAGTCGAGAAACTGTTAAAAGCTCCCATCAATTGAGATCGCAACAGCTTCTTGGACTGAGGATGTTCTTGAGAGTGGCGGTGTTAAAATGATGTCTCAATTCATTGGTATGCAGGAGGTGCACTTCATGAGAAGTGCCGCACTTGAGGAACGAATTCAGTGCATTGGAGTTTGAGGTATGCATACGAATACTGTTTTGAATTGGCTTGCATATTTGCATTTCTGTATATGTAGCTCAACTTATAAATTTAGCCATAATTATGTTAAACAGAGAATGCTGCTCATGTCTGTTGTAAAAAAGGGATGGGAAAATCATATCGGAATGTGAGCATGTAATAAATCTAGACATCGATCGCACAACGATAAAATCACTGAAGAAAGATAATAAATACTGGTCTCGAATGGGCCGCAGTTTAACGAAGATCTGTGTCCGAAAATGAGCTCCGAGTTGTCTTCTGTTTTCTTACAGTAAACACATTTTCGCCAGGTAAATGCAAACGTAACACCTCATTTGCAATTGGGACCGCAAGATTGGGTTGCGAGCAGCTGTTCTAATAGAACTAAGGACAGATTGCATCCGCTAACAGATAGTCCGTTTTCAAAGTAAAATTGTGTTGCTCTAGGGCTTTAAACTGTAATTCCGAACATCATTGAAGCGAAAAAACGTTCCTACTTCGGTTTGGCCCAACAAGTTGAAAACTCCTAAATCGAAGGACGGAATAAATGTATGCTTTACAAAATCCTTATCTGTCAGTCCTGTGTTATGACGCCGAGTGCCAGAAGATAAGCAGGAAGGATGAACTAATACTGGGCTCCTTCGAAAGAAAAATTATTCTTAGAAGTTTTGGTCCTGTGGCGAAGAGGACGAATGGAGGAGAAGATACAACCGCGAACTCTTTGAGCTGTACCAGGATTTGAGTTGAATATAGCTCAAAAAGCCAAAAAAAAGTCGACTACATTAGTTCGGTCACATCGAGCGAATGAACAATATTGCTCCAGATATAAGAGGATCTGCGAATCCTAGCCCACGGGTTCGAAACGGCTATGAAGGCCTAACCGCCGTCAAAGACCAAGCCAGAGGATAGAAGGCTGCAGTTTCTCAGGCCGATACTCTTTACGGGTCGGGAGCCCGTTAACAGAAGATTGGAACGAAAAAGCGTCAAGAAAGAGGAGGACAGACTTTTCGGGCAGAATTAACTTTAACCTGTATTTCTGAGTCTCGTGGCTGAATGAACAATGCACGCCCGTATACTAACAAGTATCTACTGTCGAGATTATTTATTGTAAATCACGTCCAAATTAACTGATCAGTCCCATTAAAAGACTACACAGATTTTGAAATAATTGTGATATACGGTGAGAATCACAATTTCAACTATCCATTGAACTTAAGGGAGTTTTGATTCTATCGCCAACAAGCTGATAGGGGTCTTTCAGTTCAGTCCATTGTAGGGAAAAATGGAATGAAGCTCTGCAAATTAAAAAGTATCGCGTGTTTTTAAGAAACCCATCTCGTTCTTGAGTCGGTGTAATGGCTTTGTTAGTTAGTTAGCTTGTTGGACTTCTAAGCAAGGAGTCCTAGGTTTGATCCAAAAATAAAAAAAATCCATCTCAAGTTTTTTTTTCCACTGTGCCACCTTTCGCAAAGGTCTGATATCCAAGAGTATAATTGTTATGAAAGAGCTACTCAATTTGCTGTTTGGGCTCGGCATAAAGTTCTAGATCCCTTCCATTCGTCGTAAAAATTTTAAAACTCACACAAAACGAATGGTTGTGACCTACGGACCTGTTGCGACAACGATTTTTTTTTAAGTCTCATTCTTGAATTAAGAACTATCTACTTGAATACTGTGTCAAATGAAACTTTCTTTTTGGATATATTACCTTCTGAATTGGCAATGTTTCCTTACGTTTCTGTTTGTTTGTTTAGTAAATTCGTATTAAGAAACATCTGTTGAAAAATATTTATTTATCCGTGATGTTGTAAATCCAATATTATATATTAGCGTTTTGGGTTGACGGTTGGAGCGTCCAAAAAATTGATTAACGTATACTTTTCCTTCCGATCGAATGATTCTTGTATTAATGATAAGGAAGATGAATGTTAAAAAATATAATTTTCTTAATTCTGCCTATATTTTAGTGAATAAAAAATAAAAATATGTTTTCTACATGGCGAATCATGCCGCATAATCTACATCAAAGGAAAAGTCGACAAAATTCTTAATAGAATTGGTCAAGGCTGCTTTTCGGATTAGCGAGAAACATTTGGTCTGTTCCTTTACTTTTAAATCTTACGAATTTTTACTAATTCTTAGGAATTTTGACGAATTTTTTTCTCAATGCCGTTCTTTAACTCGAAAAATACGTAAAAGAGAGCGTCATCGACAGAGCAAGATATTACCCCTCCCTCCACGGAATCTTTACTCAAAAAATTTCTTGGTGTAAGAATTGAAAAAGCTGTCAGTCAACTTACAGTCAACAGCTGATCTAAAATTTGTTTCCTTTTTGACATAAATGAGTGCAATTGTTTTGATTTCTTGCGCGTATTAAAATGGTCTCAACAGGCGGGAAAATAAAGTTGAATGTTCTCCTTAGATTCTTTTCGAAAGTGGTGGCGAAATTCTTCTTCGCTGTAAGGAGTAAAAAAGGACAATCTCGTAATTTTTAATGCCGTGTCGCTTTTTCCTCTTCTCGAATGCTTATAGTTTAATCAGTACAAACTCTTCCATATACTTGCATTCAGGAAGAAGAAGTTCGATTAATTCTGAATGACTTTCATCGGTAGTTAGATAAATTAAATAATTTTGTTTGTAAAAAATAAAATAAAAAATATTTTTTTTCAAAAAGTTCCAAATCGCTGTAAAAACTATCCTGTTAGGCTTTTAGACACTTTTGTTGATTGTTTTTAATTTATTTAGCAATCGCATTCACGTAAGAACTATCCTAAATAGTTTTTACAGCGATTTGGAACTTTTTGAAACATAATATTTTTTTACGTTTTTCACCCACTTTTAGACATTTTTGTTGATTGTTTTTAATTTATTTAGCAATCGCATTCACGTAAGAACTATCCCAAATAGTTTTTACAGCGATTTGGAACTTTTTGTAAAAAAAAATATTTTCTTACGTTTTTTACCCACTTTTAGACACTTTTGTTGATTGTTTTAAAACAGCGCCACTTATTGGGTGCGAAATAATTGGTTCGTCATTTAAACTTAGATCCTTTACTTAATCCCTTTCACCTTTTGTTTTCGCGACAAAAAGTAGCCTGTCATTCTCAGAGGTCCCATCTATCCCTATACCAAAATTCATAAGAAAAGTTGATTTAAAAAACCCGACTGACTGTAAAAAAAAAGAATTAAAAATATATGAACAAGACCTAACTAATTGACAATCGGAGACTACCTACATAGTCTAAGAAATATATGTATGAGTATTGAGTACCCTCCGACTGCCAAATACGTTATACTTACTTAAATGATCTACATATATATATAAAAATGGATCGTGGTGTGTCCGGATGGTTTAAAGTTGAAAACGACAGGACCAAATCGGATACTTCCATGGGCGGGCTTATTCGTAATTGCTACGCGAAGGTTTAGGAAAAAAGAAAAGTCGGAAAATTCTCAACACATTTCGTTTTTCATAATATACGTTATAACTCGATAACCGCTGAGCCAATTTTCATGATTCTTTTTTCGTTTTGTTCGTATTGCTGTATTTGGACCCGATAGGTGGCACTGTTGTCGATCGCGACGATTTTGAGGGGAATTTCAAAGGCAAACATTCTCATTCTGCGGATTCCGCTTATTCAGAACGAATAGCCATTCGTATTTAAGCGTCTTCAATTTCCCGTGCGTCTCGCTTTCGCTATGACAATTAATAAGTCGCAAGGACAATCACTGGATATTTGTGGCATCAATGTGGAATTCCCATGTTTCTCAATTGTGTGTGACATGTTCACGTGTGGGCAAACCTTCCGCTTTGTACGTCGTGTAAAGCACTTTATTGAAAAAGCGGAAGGTTGATTATTTGATTTGATTAAAACACATCGACATTGCTTCACTTACTTCAGTTATTTCTATTGTATTTAATATAACTTTTGAATAAAGAATTTGAGTTGACCAAATTACTAAAGTAGCATGTGCATTGTGCATGCTCGGAATTATTATTTTCATAACATTAACGCCGGGTCAGCTAGTGTACCTACTATTTGTACTTTGCCCAATTAATCAAATTAAAATTGAATTGGAAGTTATTTTATTTTTCTGTACTTACTTCCTGTACCCGTCTATTCGTCCGCTTTGTGCGACATAATTCGCATGATTAACGAACTAACAAGGCAACAGCAAATCAATTACTGTGCCAAAAATTCTAATGGACATTTCTGATAAATGTACACGTTGGGGGTCACTTTTCACACTGCCATAATCCATCATAGTCATTTCATTATGATTGTCATAACCAAAAACAAGTCTCTGCAAATAGACAGCTGACCAAAAGCAAAGACAATAATCTAAAAACAGTCTTTGTCCAATTTATATTTGACTCCCATTGCAGATCGTCTAATCCGAAACCCACTCAAGCAGTTTGACAATATATTGTCAAACCCATTTCCTCATAGATGAGTGATAAGGATTGTGGGCACTCAATTACATTTCCGTGTTCGCAAAATTGCTAAGCCGTCCAAACTTGTATCCGAACCAATTATTCAAAGAAATATTTGTTACGTATCAGCAAAACAAAGAATGGAAACATAATTTGAAAATCTGGTTTCGTGATTTATTGCGGAACATTTAAAACTCAAACTACACACCTATACATCAACAGACAGCAAATTTCAATTTCTTCACCTGATTTATGCAAACCCAACCGAGTCGTCGGAACTGGACGCCGCGGCTTGCCTGAAATTGTGAAACTTATATGGTTAACATTTTTACTAAACACTGATCACCTTGGAACACAAAAATTAATAAACGAACTGAAACAAGTTAAGTCAAGCTACCTGCAGCGGTTTTATGAGTTGAGTTAAATGCTAAATGTAAATTTGTTGGAGCTTTACCAAAAATATTTCAAAATTCAGTTCTAATGGAAATTGTCATTGTTGGCACGGGCATCTTTAGTATTTGGACTGAGAAATATTGTTGCCAAGTTGGGGTGATAAAAAGTTGGCGTGTCGGGTTCACTGACTTGCTTTATAACCTCAGATATCGAAATTAAATTTTAACTGAAACAAAGTGAACATTATTACGAAGAAGAGCTCACTTCACGGTCTGGGTGGGATGCCCTTCATCTTGAAGCCGAGTACTGTAACGAGGTTTATCAGTTTGGATGTTATCTATTGTAAAATTATTTTGATTAGCCAAGCATTTAAATTGTGTTTGTAAATTTGTTTCCTATTTGAAATGGTTTTACATAATTTGTTACTAAAACTGGTGGCTGGCTAAAACTGTGAGTCGGTTGAATCTGATCGCTTGTCCTGGACTTGTTAATAAATATTTGTGCTGACTTATTGTGAAATTTTGTATGTATTAACGAAGTAGCATCGCGATTTGTTAAAAATTAAAATGCAGTGTTACTTTTACGGAATTAATTTTGGGAATTTTTCAAAAGTGCCATCATGACTTTGTCCATTTTTAACTTACGTCAAAATCGAGTGTGAAAATGATTTGAAACGGATATAATCGGGATCGCATGATCTGCATAATTGTGCCGATTGTTCCGACGGCCTTTGTTCGTAGATTGGAGCCTGAACCGCAAAACAATTTATTTTTATATTTCACCTCTAAAATCAGATTTCGGACGTATTTCGCCATGTTTGTCAAAAGTCGTCGAATACCGCTAATTCAAAAACATCTTTCTAAGAACTCGCTGTTTAGTGTATTTCTATCGGGCTTTGTTCGTCTGCAGTGGTTTACATTCATAGGCGCAGTGGCTCGGCGGTTAGTGCGTTTGACTAGTAAAGAGGGGTCCCAGGTTCGATCCCCGAGGAAACACAAATTACATCTTAAGGTTTTTTCTACTGCCCCCCCGCTCTGAAAAACATCCGAGAGTATAACTGAAATGAAAGAGCTTCTCAATTGGCCGTTTTGACTCGGCATAAATTTTGTCGATCCTTCCTTTCATCCCAAAAATTAAAAACTCACACAAAAACGAATGGTTAAGAAGCTAGGCCTGGGGTCCATTTAGACTTGTTGCGCCAAATATTTTTGGTTTTTTGAATGGTCTATATTCTAGACGAAAGATGCAAGTAATTTTTTGAAGGATCTATGACTATCTTACTTGATTTCTCAAAGGTTTGCGATAAAGTAAATCAAGGTCCCATTTGCTGGTAACTTAACCTTTAGTTGGCTTTACTGAAGGTCCAGCGCGGTGGCATAGTAATTTTCTATCACCGAGGCTTGACATTGAAGAAAAGTGTTACTCTGTTAAATAAGGAGTACCACAGGGCTCAGTTTTAGGACGAATTATTTTGACATAGATTTAACTCTGGTCTGGAAGCATGTTATTCCTCTAGACCTGCAAAAAGTATCAATCTCGTTTGAATGATGGTCTTGCAGCGACAAATGATCGGGCTGTAAAAATACTGTTGCCTTTAAGCCCCTGAAATGCACAAGCAATACAGACCTTTAGCAAAAAGTTTGCCCTCGATTCTTTTTCTGTTATCAAAAGTTAAAATTAAAACAACTTCTTGAGTCTGCTACTACACTCGGTGTTGCCATCGCTATTAATTTATGATGCTTAAATCACATAGGCCTGGAAGTTTACTGAAAATAGTTGCGCCGCCGACTTGCTACGCAATACCATCAGGCAACTTCGGGCAAACTTCAAAAACCTACAAACAGACACACTTTACAACATAAGAGTATTAATAAAATGTTTTTTGTTGCATGTGCGATTGTTCACGCTAAAAGTGTTAGGCTTGGTGCGCGCGTAGGGTTTCCGACGCTATTTTGTCAAAACGCCGACTATACGAGAACTATTGCGAAAGCTTTCCAACGATTGCTTTTTGTCATGTTTTGTGTTCTATTTCTTTCTACTATAAGTAGTCGTCCGTCAAAAATCACATGTGTATTGCTAGGACTATTTTTTGGAAATTTATTGCCACTAAATTTTCACGAGACTGCAGCAGAAGTTGATCGCTCCTGCGTGGAAAATTAAAAGAGTTAAGGTACAACGACTGACGTGGCTGGGTCATGCCGTAGGACGGCGCCTTTGTGGAAGACCACGATTCAGATGGCGCACACAAGTGGAAGAGGACCCTAACCCACTTAGTATGCGAAACTGGAAACAGCTGGCTGGACATCGTTCTGACTGGATACACGTTTTGGCTGAGGCCCAGATCCAGCCCGGGCTGAAGCGTTACATTAAGTAAGGTAAATGAAGTTGGGCAGGAGCAAGAAATAAGTGAGGTAATTTTTGTGCCTTGCAATCTACATGCATGTATCTTGTAAGCTATAATAAGATCTCTCATGAATTCTGCTGTCATATTTAACAGCACTTTAAGTTGATATCGGCATAAATTCATTGATAGACAGATAATTTTATTACGTTTAATTTTACATTTGCTTGTTGCCGCAACAATTTACAATCACAGAGATACGAAATAAATAATCTTAATACTGAACAATTAATTTAAGCGTATATTGAGATATCATTATTTCATTGAAATTTGCTTAGGATATTGGCCACATTCAAGAATCTAGTTATCTTAAGTCGACAAGATGGGTCTGGATGAGATGTAACCTAAATGCAAAAACTAGATTGGTCGGGAACGTCACTTTTTCTACGTCAGGCACATATGAGAACTGTCAACTTAGTACTCAGTCACGAATTTCTTGACTAGATTCATCGGCTACCCAGGGAGAGAAAATGCCATTTTCGATTTGTACTGAAAACTGTTGTAAGATCGTCCTAAAATGTAGCCAGTTGTATTGAAAACATTTTTTTCGTATACAGAAGTAAATTCAAAAACATAAACAAAAATAAATTAACAAAACATTAATGACTTCATAGAAAAACTGTACAAACCTACAAAAAAATAGTTCATATTTTTAATCTATGAGCTCTTCAGGCTTTATACTCTCAATTTGCACATTCATCTTCAAAATATTGCCCTGAACTTGAAACTGAGAACAGGATGAGTTTCTAATCATATTTTTTGTTTCAATCAAAGCCCAGCAAGTGTCGACTTGAAGTCGGTTTCGACATTTGGACTTTATTAATGTCTGGCAAGAAAAAATCCTTTCGACAGTTGCTGATGAGTGAGGAATAGGAGGACGGCTTGAGGAATTTTGTAAATATTTTCAAACATCAGCTCATTACACTCGTTTTTAATTGAATTTACTTCAGCCCAAAATTCTCCAATTGAATAATATTTAAATTGCTGATTTTTTTCGCATTGTTAATTTGTTGAATATTCTTTTTTCATTAGGAACAAATTCAAAAACAAATTTCAATATAGAATTAGATTTTCCTGATACAACTGCTTCTGGTGTAAAATACTCCAGAAAATTTAGAAAGGGATTTTGAATATTAATTTTCTTGTTTATGTCCTCCAAAATGACATAAAAACATCATCATCTCCATTATTTTAATAATTGTTTTCTGAGGAAAAGCTTTACAATGGATAAATTCATTGACTTATTATAAATGGACAGCTAGTGAAATGTCACTTGCATACAATCTCTGCCCAGAAAATGATGCCAACATAACTAGCGCTCATGGTTCTATGCGAAAAATAAGTGAAACAAAATGACAACCATCTTGGATTTCTCCATAGAATGCTAGAGCCACCTATTGGGCGTGAGTGGATTTGCCAAGTGAAACAGTTGAAATTCAAATAGTTGCGGCATTGTATACAATAGATGTCATCTCGAAATTGTGCTAGTTTAAATAATTAATAATAGATGGAACCAACAAAATTTGAATAAAAAATCGTTTTTCATTGTCCCATAAATTGCACAATTTTCGTATATTTATTGCGAACTATTTTTTTATGTTGTTTTTCATTATTAATTTTAGAAATATGATGTAATAACCCTTTAGCGTATATTTCAATCACATTTCTGATCAATAAATACTTGTGATTGTCAAGAATATCACAGTCAAGTACATGAGAATTTAGTTCATCATATAAATGGCTTACTTCTATATTTCTTAAAGTTCTTATATCTGCAACGAAATGGAAACGTCAGATGTGAGTTTCCAATTTACTCCGCTCCGAACCACGAGAGCTAGCGCTTATGTATAAGTCAATGGATAAATTGTATCGAATTAAGTCAAATTGTACTTTTGTACTCGAGCACACTCATTTGTATCGAATTCTATACAATTGTATCGACTTTACCATCCCTGCGGGTACCCCTCCATAAACGTCAACTGAAACAGCTGCTCTCATGACCGATCTCCCCCAATCAAAACCGAGATACATCTAGTGAGAGAGCTGTCAGACTTACTAAACTAGATACTAGAACGTCCCCATTGATTTTGGTTTTTCAAACGTTTGCTTCGCTAATTAAAATATTATTTTCGTTGACAGCAACAACGTAAAGCAAAAATCCTTGCGAACACCAGATTTCGCCTCCAATATCCCAACATTTGCAGCCTACAATCGACAGGTAAACGACACCACCACTCACTCTTCAACAAAATCGGCCGTCAGAATTTACTCCAGATGGCGAGCATTTCCACTCTATAGGCATAGACATAGACACCCTCTTAAAATCGACCGAGACGGATTGAAATGGCTGCGACTGCCATACCAATAACTGATTATTTCCAAGGTCGCGATCAATGTGAGAGATTTCTTGACAACCACAGCGCGCCACTACAAGCGCTAATAACTTAACTAATGAGTGAGGTTGTTGCACGATTGATTCGTTCATTTGTTGTGCTTTACCCCCGCCGTAAACAGAGATGCTGCAGTGTAGTGGTAGGTAATGAGTCAACGAGCAATAACAATAGTAGCGGCATAGTTACAATCTATTTATCGACAAAATATCAAGAATGGCGCTAGTTATAAGTAGAGGTTGCTCGCAATTCACCAAAATGTCGAACACGAATGAATAACGTAGTAATTGACAAAAATAAACCGAACTAGTGCGCATCTGCGTGATCTGCATAATGCTTCATTTTTCGCGAATAAGCCCGTCATAAAAATCCATATGGGCTATGGTGATGAGGTACGGATGAGCGGCCTTGGCCGTTTGGAGTATTTTGAAATGTCATGCGCATGGTTGTTGGCCGCTTGAAGTGCGCCTAAGGAGTAGGTTGTGGAGAAATCAAACCACTTGTTGGCGGTAGTTAAATATACATTTTAGACTTGGTAGTGATTTTTTCTTATTCGGCAGGGGAATGAACTGGTCCAGTTACCTACCTAACATTGGTGCTCTGTCATATTTTTTCGCTTTAATGGAAATTTATTTTAAAGTGTCAATGATTTAAATATTTGTTTTTTGCTTCGCATCAGTGAAAGCTATTATTCAGAAGAGCGATTCGTCCTCCAAATAAACTGAATCCAAAGCGTAGCCACTTTGAAAAGAATTCGAAAACAACATTTTTTGTACATCCGATGGTCGATTGCATTTAGGTTTTAACAGAATTCTGAGTCGAGAAAATAGTGAGTCGAACCAGCAGGACCATCTAAATTGATTCGATGGCACTCGTAATACCGTAACCCAGCGATCCTTATTACGTGCCCTGGTAAGAGGGTCTTCTTGTCATATCAGCGTATCGTATCAGCGGTGGAAGTGATTATAACAAAATTCAATTCGATTTATGCCCCAAAAATTAAATTAATTAAAAAAAAACGCCGTAAATACAACCTAAAACAAGTAAAAGTGTTATCATCGGCCTGGCCGATGCTTTGATACCCTCCACTTCAGAAAAGTCATGCAAAGTTTTAGGCATGTGAGGTAGTACGTAATTACATTGAACAACCGACAGAGAGACATATGGGCCTAATATTGATTTTGTATGGGAGGTACCAGAACTACCTGACCGACGTAGGCCATTTTGAATACCAACTTGACAATAATAAAAATAAGTCGTCTCTCAAAATTTCACTTGCCTAGGTAGATTCTTTTCGACGCTATCGTACTTTCAACATGTGTTTTCTAATATTGGTTTTGTATGGGAGGTACCAGAACTACTTAATCGATATAGCCCATTTTCAATACCAACCTGACGACGATAAAAAGAAGTCCTTTCACCAATTTTCATTCACCTATCTCAATTCCTTTGGGCGCTATCGTGCTTTCAACAGACAGAGAGACTCATGTCGTATGGGAGGTACCAGAACTACCTGACCGACGTAGCCCATTTTGAATACCAACTTGACAACAATAAAAATAAGTCCTCTCTCAAAATTTCACTTGCCTAGGTAGATTCTTTTCGACGCTATCGTACTTTCAACATGTGTTTTCTAATATTGGTTTTGTATGGGAGGTACCAGAACTACTTGACCGATATAGCCCATTTTCAGTACCAACCTGACGACGATAAAAAGAAGTCCTTTCACCAAATTTGATTCGCCTATGTCAATTCGTTTGGGCGCTATAGTGCTTTCAGACAGACAGACAGACGGACATGGCTAAATCGATTCAGAATGTGATCCTGATTCAGAATATATATACTTTATGAGGTCTCCGGTGACTCCTTCTTGGCGTTACAAATGTAATGACAAAGTGAATATATCTTCCCGTGGAGGGTATCAAAAGTACAAAAGGCGCTCCAAAATGCTTTTGAAAAACGTTCCAAAATCCTGAAAAATTGTTCGAAAATCGTCAAAAAATTTGCCAAAGGCTTCATAAAATAGGTTAGAAATCATGAAAAGAAGCCCAACAATTCATGGCCAAAAGTTTCTGATGAAACTCGAAGAACACGCCAGTAACAGCCTTAAACAACGCGTAAAAAAAGGCATAAAACTTTTTCGAAATTTGGTAAAAAATTGCACCGAAAGAGTTCCACGAGGATGCATTCGAAAACCCGAAAAGCCCATCAAAAGTGGTGTTAATAAAAGTCTTAAAAAATCGCACCAAAAACGTTTAAAAACGTCCCAAAAGCGCCGATGACTATATCGAAAAAGTTTTCAAAAAACACCCCGAAAAACAAAACATATCAATAAACCCACCAAAAGCACAAAAATAATTCCAAAAAAAAAAGAAAGTTCGATATCGATCTACGATTACAATAGCCACTTTTCATGTCAAATTTTGACATTCCGACGTCGTTATGACGTAAACATTTGATCGCCTGTCAAGCGTTTCGTCACGCGTCCCACTCTCACGAAAGACACGCGAGTGACCACCCAAAATGCCGAATTTTTGTGACGTCAGCATGTCGGAATTTGCTTCGTAGCTTAATAAATGATCCGAAATACTTCACGTAAAACACGTCAACGCCCCAAAAATTCGGCTAAAATCACGTCAAACAAATATCGGTTGAAATCTTAAGCGGAAATAAAATTTTAACTTAATTGCTTTGTTCTTGTTCTTAATGAAACTCCTCTTCGCATACCCACGAACGTAACCTCGCCAACGGTCTCTTGGCTGAATTCCAATAGGTACATCGCACTCAGTTGAGGTGGCAGAAATGGGTTTCGTTTAACTAACATTGGAGTTGAAAGTAAACTTAATATGGCGAAATCCCTCCTAATTCTATGTTGATAACGACCTATGCCTATTACTATGGCATATTTTATTTGAAGAAATATTCACCTCTAGCAAGTTTTGTGCCGCAGAATGCTTACTATTCTATTTCTTAAATGTAAGTAAAGTGATTTTAATATAAATAGAATTTTGTAAAAGTCACTTATCAAGCATCTTAAGGAACTGAAATAAAAAGCAAAAAAAATATGCTGCGAGCATCTAAACCGAATTATAAATAAAAAACCCCAACAAGACAGATGACCAATGCAAATGCACCTACCACCGAACTTGATAACAAACTCTTTCATATAGAGGGCAAGAAAACTTTTCTACTCGCTTCTTCGGGACATAACATTTTTTAATATTATTTTCAAAGGACTTCTTGCACAACTTACAGTTCAGATCAAACACCAATCTGCAAGCATCTCTGGTTGAAAAGCGTCATGGGCTCGAAATTTCAAAAAAGAAAGAAGGAATAAATGCCTGAGGCATGCGTAAATACTTCGCTGACACCTATCAGGCAAAAAATAAATTCATTTGTTTGTTTTTTTCCTCTCAAAAGCTTAAGCCATAATAAAGAAGAAAATGTGAGAACCTCATTTATTAAAACGCTTTGGTCAGATTGCATTAACTTTGTTTTAGGGATACTTTTTTATCGAATATACTCGCATATGCGAATGTAAAAGGTGAAGACGGAAGATTAATTGCTTCTTTTGCTTTCGACAGTAACAGTGGGATACGTTTGTTGCAGCCTCACAGTGTTACGACACAGCTGTTGGACCACCCTTTGTTGTCATTACTCGTCTCGTACATCGAAGATAGTAATTAACAAATTTGTTGTGCAAAGATTTCTGAAATACGAAATTGAATTTGATATTAGGCAATACGTTGCATATTCCGGATAGTGTCAGATAGGACGGCGTCCATATCGCGGCAATTAGTTATCGACCTAAAGAAATGTACTTACGAGAATTTATGACATTCAGTAAAAAGGAAGTGGATGCGTTAATGTAATGTGAAAGAGAAAGATGATTGGATGAGTTTGTAAGTTCATCACTAATTGCAACTTTCCTAAAAGTGCCTTTAAATCAGCAGTCCAGTACCGGGATAAATGGTAAAAGGTACTCTCCGATAACAGTGAAGAAAAAGAAGACTGATGCTTCTACCAAGAGGCTACAAATCGTAATACTGTTTCCTTACTTGTATAGATCCATTTGAATGTTGAACACTGCAGAAAGTACATCGGATGGCATAATAATCGAACGATTTTAGGTTGCCCTTGAGAGATTTCAAAAAAAATTCACGGTGGACGATTCACATTGAATGCAAGGGATGACTCTTGCATTTTGAGGAAGGCAATTTAAGTGCCACGTGATATATAATAGATTTTAGAAGAACGCTTCAAATATATGGACTTGGTGTAACCAAGCATGAGGAAGCACAGTTTAACAGTCAGGGTGCCTCAAGGGTCAGTGTAAGTTCTGCTTCGCTGAAGATGTATCAATATTTTTGGGCCAGCGACACCTTGATCCCAACGAAGGAATTCCAAATCGGAGTTTAAGCAGGTATCTCGCATCATCATTTGCGCGTGACTTACATTCAATTAACGCCTTCAGCACATAGCTGAAAAGGTAGTTAAGGTAACCGCTGTCTTATATAAGATGTCATGAATAAAGGGTATCATTCGTATACGAATGACAGCAGTTATGAGAGAACTTTGACAAGAGAAGATGAGCGTTAAAGAGCCCAAGGTCATATCCCAAGTCGACAAATGTGGCAACAGATTGCGGAGCTCTAATGCTATTTCACCCAGACATTTGAATGAGGGCATATCTGTGCACATACGATTGGACCTGTTGACAACCCCATTGCTTTTGTTGAACAGGAGTCACTGAAGACGTAATTTTCCACTGCCACAGGTACAGAAACCAAAGACTAAAGGCTAAAAAAAGGCCAAACAAAAATGATACAACGAAATCATGAACGAACAATTTTGCTCTCCTTTTCGTTTTGCAGTACGAGCTGCTGCGAAATGATGGCGGAAAGTGGGTAATTTTAGTAGATTGCTTGGTACAATTCTCCACTCTGTTTTCGCACACGTTTATTGTCCGGGACATTATTTGCTTGCGAAAATTTTACATTTCTGGGGCCACAAACCATAACCGCTAAAGTCGACTTTGGACGAAATTGAGATTTTAATGCCATTAGAATCAGCGTACTCTAATCTATTTTATAAAGTGGCCACAATTACAAAAAAACCTAACAGCTTAAGTCACTAAAGTCAATAGAGTCACTTTGAATTTTACGCGTTTGTCAAAAACTTTAAACTGCTCTCCTGAAAAGTAAAGTAAAACAGACTTTAGCGGTTTTTCCTTGTGACCACAGATTTGTACTGCAGTGTTACCAGCTTTTATAAGAGGTATGGTGCCAAATTTAAAAATCTTGGAACCAAAAAAAGAAAACTCAAATATAAAGACCAAATGTGCTAATTTTTTTTGAAATTCTTTGAGGTTACTTTTTCTGATTACATTGTTTTTAAAGGCGACAATATTGAATTAAAAATAAAAGCAACACAACACATACTCATAATTGAGAGAATTTTCCAGTTTCCATTGTTCAATATTAAAAATGTTGAAAAAAGGAACGCCTATGAAAACAAGTACTTATATTAAATTATTTCGAAATGGGTTTGTATAAGTGTGTGAAGATCAATTGAAATGGAACTCTAGTGCAAGTGAAAAAAAAAAATGTATTGCGCCCAACATAATAAAACAAGAACCCATAAAATTCGGATTTAATGTTCGATTTGGCAGCAGAAATCTGAAAAGCCAAATCGAAAACGACATTAGCTATACGAAATAAGTCCGTTCGCAATAGAAGTATGTGTTTAATAAATTCCTAAGGAGCCTAAAAATCGACAAACTCTAAAGTGAATAGCGTAAATTAGGAGAAATAACAATTTTAAGTTCGAGTAGCTAAATCAGATATAAATAGCCAGTGCTGGTAACACTGCTACTTGGGTATCAGCTGATGGACCTCTCCACAAATTATTTTCCGCTGCCTTTTCGCAGACGTTTCGCTGAGAGGGAGACCACCGGAAAATTTCGTTCCGGAACAGCTGCGTACCAGCCTTAATGCAATAAACCATTCTGTGTGATTTATTAGAAAAACTATAGCGTTATCTGAACCGAAAAAGACCTGGATAATATTATATTTACGCTAGTTTTATCGTTGCGTTTAGAACTGAGAAACCCCATGAGTAACTAATTAAGAATGCTCCCCCCGAGCATTTATACACGATTGAAAATCCTGGCGTTAAATTTAAAATTTTTGGGGTTGTATATAGGACAACACCGAGAAAATATTGAAATTTTATATTTTGCATGTATTCAAATTAAAGAACTAATAAAAGATTTATTAATTTTAAATAATGTCTGCTATTACAAAATATATCTGAAATATTAAATTTGAATATTGAGGAAGATGGGTTTCAATGCAAAAGTATTTAAATCAAACCCTTATTTATATTTAAAAATTAAAGAATTTTAATACATTTGTATTCGAATTAAATAAGCTGCAGATTAAAATAAATACTTTCACCTCAAATTCAGTACTTCTTTTGCTTTTTATAAACCCATGGAATATTAAAATTGTATACAATAGTATTATATTTTAATAATAATTTAAATATCTATGGGATACATTTCAACCCCGTAAATATTTTATTTTAATACTAATTTCGATTGCTTTTAAATATTACAAATCATGCATATAGAAAATTGTCAAGCGTAGGCAAATTCCCGTGGTCTTTTATCCCCTTTGAAAATAATCCTATGAAGTGCCGCAGCCGATGTGCTTCCCTTAGTAGGTATATTTTTCTAGAAATTTAAATAAAGGAGAACCCATGTATGCCCGAATTATCTTATATTTATAGCTATATTTCTAAGGCAATGAAATCGAATCTCTAGACCGCCCTTATCTTCAAAATCAAATCCACTAGGAAATTCTCTGCGCTATACAACTTAAGAAAAATCAAATATTATAACCTCTTACTTTAATACTTTAAAATTAAAGTTACTTACTTGTAAGAAGAATATTCTCATTGAATATCAATGTTATACCGTTTTCAGCATGCTTTTCATTTTTTTGTATTTTAAAAAAAAAATGTCTTTTAATCATCATCCACTTCATTGAGTACGACGCTCAAACTAACTCTAAATTCTTACCCAAGCGACAAAATGTTATATTTGGGATCAAAAGTAATACCGATATATTTGTATGTATGTATATTGTATATTTATTTACGTATTTATAACTGTTTTAAATTAAATTTGGTTTAAATTTAATAATACAATTTTAGTTTACAAGACAATTTAAACAAAATCTAGAGAATACAAAATACATAATCATGTTACATAAAGTGTATCTAATATGTGAAATCAGAAGTTTCTTAAATCATGTTAAAACTTTTTCACTTTTTATTTCATTAAATAATTTTAATCCACGATATTTGGTCATGTTTTTGGTTCTACAATCACGATACAATTGAAGTCTAAAATCAGAATTCGAACGTAAGTTGCACGGCTGTGATTCTCCTATGGACACCAGGGTTGACGATAGATACTCGGGCACCATATTGTACTTCATTTTGAACACGAACAGTAATACGTTGAACATTATTCGTTGTTTGATGTTGAGCCACTGTAGACAGTTGACACAGGCGTATGAAAACTACATTTAAGTATAATTCTCATAGCACGGTTTTGTAATACTTGAAGCCTATTTATGTGTTCATTGTTACCCATAAATAAAATAGTTGAACAGAACTCAAAGTGAGGTTTCACAATAGCATTATATTCATTGATGGCACACAGGGTTGTTACATTTTTGCGTATTCTTTTTAGGAAGCCTTGATTCTGTGTATTTTTTTTGCTACGTTTATCATATGTATACTAAAATCAAGTTTATTGTCTAATATCACCCCTAAATATTTTATTTCGGTCACTTGCTCAATTTTCAGTTAAATTTATTGGCTCACAACTATTGACAACCATAGATTTAGTTTTGTTTACATTTATTTTCATTTTATTAGTCTGCAGCCATGTGCATATGTTTTTTAGGTGCTCTTTCATAAAATCAATAAGTTCACTCAGAATTTTACCACTTATAAAGATGAGGGCATCATCAGCAAATAGAGTTATTTTACACACTTGTAAGGCGTTACAGATATAATTTCTACAGTCGAACACGGATATAAGAAACACTCATATACGAACAAATCGCTTTTAAGAAACGCATGTGAAAACACGGAGATTTTTTTTGCTATATGCACATATAAAAATGTTTTCATATAAGAAACTCGCTTAAAAGAAACACTCGGATATAAGAAACGTATTTTTATTCACACAAGTTGTTATTTTACTGAAATCATTACACGTATAATTAACATAGTTTTCCTTTGTTGAGCTAGATTTCAGCTTAAATGCCAAAACAGCTCAACTATGCATGTAAACGAATTACGGTATGATGCGAATACACCTTTCAATGACAATGACAGCTGTGCTACTGTCAGTAGAAAAAGCCCGCCAAGTCGTGTTGATTTCTGCTTTTGTTCGTTCATATATCGGTTGTTTTTATATAAGAAATTTAGTTTCTTACATCAGTAGTTTTCGTATAAGAAACTTTGTTTCTTATAAACGTCGTTTTCATATAAGAACAACTCGGATATAAGAAACATATCTCGTTCGTTGTTTTTTATATGTTTCTTATATCCGTGTTAGACCTTAGACTGTATAAATTAAGAACAATAAGGGCCCAAGAATTGTTCCTTGTGGAACACCAAAACTTGTTTCACTTGCACTTGATAGTGATTTATTGACTTTATAGTCCTTTGTGTTCTCTCGGACAGGTAGGACTTTAACCAGTTAAACTCACTCCCTTTTACACCATATTTCTCAAGTTTTTTCAAAAGAATATTACGATCAATTGTTTAAATCTAATCACTTTGGCTCAGATTCTGCATTAAAACCGAATGCAAATGTATTGAAGTTGATGGCTTTAATAATAATAAATAATAAATAAATAGTTGGCGCAACAGGTCTGTAGGGACCCTAGGCCTAGCTTCTCACAACCATTCGTTTGTGTGAGTTTCTCATTTTTGGGACGAATGGAAGGGATCTACAATTTTATGCCGGGTCCAAACGTCTAATTGAGAAGCTCCTTCATAACAGTTATACTCTCGGATGTTTGTCAGATATTCGCGGGGAATGGCTCAGCGGAAAAAAAACCATACGTTGGAATTTGGGTTTTTTCGGGACTCGAACCTGGGACCCCTCGATTAGTAGTCCAAAACACTATAACCACTAAGCCACTGCGCCTACCTTTAATAAGTTCGTATTAACATGTAATCAGGGTACATCTTACATTTCAGGTCAACTATAACTTAAATGCCATGTTCCCACCAAACTGAAATCGCGAGGTTTCGATGAACTCTTAACGAAACCTTGTAAGTCGTTCCCACCGATTTGAAGTGAGTTCAAAAAAAATAATCTGTCAATTTTGAATTGGCTGGCAAAGCAGCTGTTTGTTGGCGTAAAAAAATAGTGTTGGAAAGAGGAATTACTAAAAATTAATTTTGAAGAAATTAAGGAAATAATTGCAGTATTTATAAATATTTCTCTTAAAAATATTACTTACTTCTTTTTCTGATTCAGATTCTTTTCTTCTTTTATTATTTTTTTGATTGTCACAATTGTTTTGGCGTTTAAATGTTTGACATCCACAAATGAACACAAAATAAACCAAAGTTCACGCTGTAAGCTTGTTCGATTTGATAACTTCTAACGGACGGATGAACTCAGAGGGGTTTCAAATAGGTTTAGCTGAAAACCCAAGGTTTCGAAACATCAAAAATGTATGGCAAAAACTCGGAAGTTACGGAAAATTTTACGAAACCTCGCGGCTTCGTTTGGTGGGAAAATACTATTAATAATAATAAGTCCTTGATTGAAGTATTATTTTAATATAGACCGGGGTTAGATTGTAGAACATAAATACTGTTTTTAATCTTAGGATATTAAAGTTCAGAAAATTCGTATTAAAATGACTATTTTAATAAAAAATATATTACAGAAAAAGTTTGATAAATTGGAAACTGTGTAATACACAAAAAACACTCCCATATTTTTAACCGCGTGTAAAACATTAGCACAAACTTATCAATTATGACAGGTAGGTCAACTTTTTATTCGGCCAGATGCGTATCTCCATTGTCAATCCCAAATTGATAAGATTTCGCAACTATAAATACCCGTGAGCATTCGCTAATAACGACATGAGCTGTGCAAAAAATGAAAGTGTGTGGTAACTGCCCTGGTCACTGTGCTCAATTAATCATGCGCTGCCTCGAGACTATTAATATTAAGTGCTGATTTGATTTCTGTAAAAAGAACGCACAATCCACACCACAAGACAACCAAACAAAACTTAAACGCATTCGCTTCACACACAGTTTAAACACCCATCATTCACATTGAAACAAAAATAAACAAAAAAATGAGAACAATTGCTAAAATTAATGAATTTCCCATCGTGTAGCTAATGGCATACCACCGGTGGAAACATATCACATTGCTTGCATAGTTGTTACCGCGTCTTGATTACATCAAGACCTTATATCGTTTGCAAAACTTCAACACTGCTTTTACTTTCGATGGATGCGTTGCGCAACAAACTCTAACACATTTTGTACTTTTTCACTTGTACTCGCTGGGATTTTCAATGTGAAATTGATACTATTTGTATTCTGTTGAACTGCAGCCCTGGGGCAAGATGAATTGTTTTTTCTATTTGTTTACTTTTTCCATCTGCAAAAGCACTTGGGGGCTAAAAGTCTGATCGTCGATTAGGTGTGGAAGCGTACACCAATGGACAAAATGATTTTAATTGTCTAAGAAAAAGTAGAAGTTCACTTGTTGCAGGGTGAGGCATGAGAGGTTTTTTTGAAAACTCAAATTGAACCAACCCTCGATGGTAAGTTGAGCAGTCTTTTTGGTAGAGTCAAAAGGTTCGATCATTGAACCCCAAAAAACCACAAATTCAAACTTAATTTTTTTTTCACTGCGCCACCTCTCGCGATTGACTGACAAACGTTCGGGAGAATAACTGTCATGAAATAGTTTCTCAATGAGCATAAAATTGTAGATCCCTTCCATTCGTCTCAAAAATGAAAAATTCGCACAAAACGAATGGTTGTGTTGGAACTAGGCTACCGACCTGTTTCGCCAACTATTTAATTTAAAAAAGGGAATAAATGCTTGTGTCTTTCTGATGTTTCTACGAGGAACTCTGTATTTTAAAAATAGGTCATGTGTAGACGCACCAGCTCTTGCCTATACCAGAAAGGCTAAGCACGATATCAACCACTAACTATTTTATTTAGGGTGAAAGCGGGGATAAAACGGTACCGCCAGACCTATAATTTGGACGAATATTGAAAGAGTGGTTCGCAATAAGTTTATATTTAGCGCGACCCGGGCAATATTACATAAATATCACATAAATTGATAATAGACATTGCGTTAGTTTTTCAAAACAAGCATCCAAAGGTAGAAATTAGTTATGAAAAAAGCAATAGCTATTAAATAATATTGTAAATCGCCTTTCGCATTTGGCACTTACTTAACACTGTGTATATAATTTGTTCTTATAATCAAATATTGAATATGGGAAGGCATATAATCAAGTCGATGGATGTTTAACCTTAAAATGTTAAAAATTTAAATGCAGGTTAGGGTACCACAAGAAAAAACGAGAAAGTTAATTAATACGAAGACCAAGAAAAAAAAAAGTCACAAAAGAAATTGAGAAAGAAATCCAAAAAATTAAATATAGCAAAAACTCAAATGTTAGCAAGAAATAAATACAGAGTGGCGTGCAAGTAGCATTATGATTTAATTATAGCATAATTTATTTGTTTACGTTTTTTTTTTGTTCAGAATTAACTTTGAAAAACTTGATGAAGAAAAGACTTAGCGCAGCTCAATTTTATTTTGAAATTATCTAAATTTCTTTCATATTCGAAATGCGTCCAGTGCTTCCACAATTTACAGATTGTCTTTGGCAATCTAATAATATTTTTTTTGATATCAACTGGCCGCCGTGTTCGTCCGATTTAATTAATGGTAGGTAAAGTACAAAAGCTAGAATCGGCAATAGCTTTAGACCAATATAGAAAAATTAATGATGGCACTGGTACCTGAACTTCTAAGAAAGGTAATGGAAAATGCGCTGGTAGAGCATGTTAGTCCAAATCAAAGAATGTAAACCATTTGAGAGACAATATCGTCAAAACGCGAAAGTTAAATAAAATCCGAAAGAAAAAAGTTAAATAAATCATAATATTTCTTATGTGCCACCCTGTAAAAGAAAAATAACAAATCGTAGGTTCAAAAAAATACTGGATATGTTTAAATGTTTTACCTTAAGTTTTTCAAGCCCTGCTTAAATATTTTAGCCTTAAGTTTTTCTATTTCTGTATATTGAAGAGAATTTTTAACCCTGCAAGTTCAAACCTATTTAGATTTTTTTTTATATTCGTACCTATTGTACCTAGTGAGTTTATTGCTCTTAGAAATTGAGGAAATTTATTACAAAATCTACAAGCAAACACGGTATGAAATGTGCGAAACCAGGATGCCAGGAGCACAACACAGGCACAGAAACTTGAAGTAACGCACTACCTCGAAGATTAAAATTGTCAGGGCCTCTAAAATGATGGCTGCCTGGGGCCTGTAACAGAACGCGACAAGTAGTTGTAGGACAAGTGAATTTCGACAACTTGTCAACGATTGTGTAACACAAAACGACGAAGTCCGCGAGCACTGCATTTGTCGCGATGAAAGATGACAAGTGGGAAATTATATAATTTCTCTCTTTTTGTAACAGAACACGACAAGTGTCAAGACACACTTGTCGAACTGTGGTTTAATAAGGACAAGTGATCTGAATATTGTCAAAAACTGACAAAAGCATTTTAAATGGAATACCTTTGGAAAAGCAGAACACAAATTCAGAAATATAATAATATATAATTAAAAATGTACTTTTTTGATTCCGACTGTTACAGTGGGCCTTACCAATAACCATTTCAAGTTTCGACTCTAAATTTGAGTAGCTCACAGTGGCTATATATTCCATACAAATTTCGCAATTGTGAGCTTCCGTAAATTTAAAGTCGAGACTAAAATTTGTTATTACTACGGCGCAGTGAGAACAGTGAACTTCGGCACAGGATGAAGGTTTTTAAGCCAAGGCTTAATTTTGATGTTTGATCATCTGTATTTTCTTTTGTTAGGACATTATTGAAAGCACCAATAGTTTTATCGTTTTCCTCTCTTATTTTAGGAAAAATAACATATTTTTTGTCCGCCGTGATTTTTGCCATCTTCACATATAAAACACTTGTCGAAGAATGTCGACAAGTCAGGGGAATTTAATTCTTTTGACAAGTGCAACGGTTTAAGTTCTGTTACAGAACTAATTTGTACTTGTCGGACAAGCATAAGTGGACAAGTGAATTTAGACTTTTCGACTTGTCGCGTTGTGTTACAGGCCCCTGATCTTACAAAAAGTTATCTTCAAAACTTTAAACTTCTATAACTGACGTAGAACGGTGGATAATTATGATGAATACGATTTTTAAAGACATTTTTTGGTGGGATATATTTTTGCTGCTTAAGTAGTAAATGAATTTATTTAAATTGCAATTTATATTGCAATCAAGAATGAAACGCCCCACAGTGAATAGTAGTGAGTAGGTTTCTAGAACACACTTTCCTCAAATAAAAAAAAAACCCAATGTTAGGCTTATTTTATTTTACCCGCATGACGTTTATAGATCATTCATTTCCACTGTTTACAAAAATAGATAGTACGAGATCCAACTGCTGTTGTAAGCCATGTAAATCAGTGATATATATAGATCATGTGAGCATAATAAAAAATTCCTTTTAGTCGTACATATTTTCATAACGCTTCGCTGAAAAAAAAACATAATTATGTTCAATAAAACAAAATGATTACTACAGCTTAAATCGATACAAGCAGAAGTTTAAGTTTTGGAAGCACATTTATATTTTAATTTATGTTACTTTGGCAGATAAAAGATAATATTTGAATAAAGGAAGGCTTTTTTTAGAGCCAATTTATAATTAACAAATGATTTTCTTAATAAATTCAAGTCTCAAGTAATGTCCGCAATAAGATCTGCAAGAGTTGCTTGGAGCACTCTTTTAAAATTAAGCGCATTTATGCAAATTAAAATAAATATACCTCAACTCCGATCCTTGTGGTACAGGGTACACCCATATCAATATTGCTTACTTCACTTCCGAAATTGTTTGTTTTCACCTGATTCTATATGAGCTGTTTTCCATATAGAATTTGAGCCGAATATTTATAAAGCTTCGAGTTCCTGTGTTGTCAAGCTAAGGTACTTAACAAAATGGTAATTATATTTAAGTCTTTGGTATATCCACGAATAATGCTGAGGTGTTATTCTTTTTTTCCAAGTTTCAATATATCCGGGAACAATTATCTAAAAGAGCATCTTCAGTAGATTTGCCTTATTGAAACCATTATTTAAAGAATTTAAAAAAATGTTTCCACATTTTAATTATTTTTTAAAGAATTCATTAACAGATGGCAGCAGCGAAATATGTAAACAAAAGGAAATAAATAGATAGTTGGCGCAACAGGACCGTAGCGACCCTAGGCCTAGGTTCTCACAACCATTCTTTTTGTGTGAGTTTTTCATTTTCGGGACATACAATTCTATGCCGAGTCCAAACGGCTAATTGAGTAATATAAAATATGTATGAACACAATCTGAATAACCATTTTTATGGAGTGGAAGTGCAGCCGCATAGTAAAACAGGAAATCTTCCAGTGGGAATGCTCTCATTAAAAAAATGTCAATAATTCAATAAAAAGTCTGGGAGTCAGTTAATGACATGCGAATACCATTGTATTGATTACAGAAAAATTTGTACTGACTCATACATGCTTGTGGTTATTTGTTTTCTTGAAATTGCATAAATATTGATAAAACCGAAGTGCAGCTCTTGAACGCTTAAGGAAGATCGTTGTCTTTTGATAATATTGGTTGGGCAAAATGCCCCACTTTCTTGAAGGACTTTTCCATAACCATTTAGGTGTGTTCCCGACTGCAGATTTGTCGATCTTTCTCAATTCGCAGCTTAAGGCCATTTGACTTCCTTTGAGTACCTACACACTTTTGAATGAATTGTGTTGATAACCGAGAATCACGTTTGCAATTAAAAAAATAAAACCTGTGAATACCCGATTGATGACTTTTTCAACCTCTGTAGTGAATTATGATGTCCGACATCTGATCTGACACTAGCACAGTTCATTCGCCGGATTTCGCCTATTTTTTCGCAATTACAGGCAGCGGGTGGTAGCCTTGAACATCAGTAATCAGAACATTTAACTTCACTCAACGAACCATTATTAATCATATTTCACAGATTTGCTAACTATGCTCACAATACATGTATCCCTCATTAGCATGACTAAATCCATCGACAAAATAACTTATGTGGCATCAGGCAAGTATTTTGATTCTGGTTTTTCATTGAATAATCTTCAATCGACCTTGAGAACCGTTGCTTTGATTATCAATACAGTTCTGCAGAAACGATCGACAGTCAAAGTATTTATAAAATTAATCGGTTGTTAAAATATCCCTGGATTGCGCAACGAACTACCATTTGAATGTTCTAAGTTTCCAGAAAGCCAGGCGAATTCAAACGAAATGAGACCTATTTGCAGAAATCCAGTTCGCCACTCGACTCTTTTGTTTTACTTCGAATCAATAAATTTTACTACATCCACTTGTATTATCTAATTCGAAAATTTGCCCATGTTCGCAGCGCACACAAATAATAAAGAAATCAAAAGTATGCTAATTAGTGTTAATAAAAAACAAAAAAAAAAAAAAATAACAACCACCTCTAATGCACTATTGCCTAATGCAAGCTTTCCAAAAAGAGCACGAAACCAAACAGATAATGCGATAAATAAAAAAAACCCACCAATTCGATTAACATTCAGCTAAAGCAATAAAATGAAATAATCGTATGCTAATTTCTTAAGAGAAAGACACCGTGTACCGTGTCCGTTGAGCTTAAAACCTTCTTTTTGGTGAGCCTCTCTTTGGACTTTGCTTAAGAGACGAACAAGAGCACACAAGGTGGAACCAAAAAGACTTGTATTCCGAAGTTTTCTTCAGCACACCAGTAGCACGCACAGCTATAGAGACACACAGCTTTCATGCTCCAAGCCTGACCATGGTATTTGTTCAAGTTTTCTTTCGATATAGCAGTTACCATCAACTTGCTCTGCTGTGTTGCACCTTCTCAAAAACAACAACAAAGACAACAACGACAAAATTAAATTTTACCATCGATTTCCTCCTACCACTTGGCTGAAGTTTAGTTGAGTCGCGAAAGTCGTCGAGTACGCTGGTTTCTCCCGGAAATTTTTAATTTTCTTCTCCATATTTGTACACCTTCTGGAGCCAGGTACTGCTCTCTTTCTTGTGGTAGATGTAGTTTCATGTGACAACGAAACCAAAAAAGTGGTTGTCCAAATATTTCATCAAATCGACCATTTCGACAGAGAGTTAGACGATGGGTAGTTGAATGACTGGCAATATTTAAAATAAAAATAAAAATATTATAACTTGCAACGGATACGCCCGCGTTCTGCGCTTAACAGTTAATGACAGTTTTTTTAATTCAATTGATATTCATTGGCTATACTGATCGGAGTGACCGGAGTTGTGCGAACGTCTTCTGATATATATTTTTCAATCGATATTTCGCGGATAAATGTTGTGCGCGGTGTTGTGAAAGTAACAAAGTAATAATAATATTATTATTAGTGTAGCACATACACACACACACACACAGTTATGCATAAAAAGAAAGCGTGTACCAGCGACGAGGAAAAAAAGTGAAATTACCAGATAGCAAAAGGAAACAAAATTACATACATCTACTGCCATTTTAATCGCCTATCTATAGCTAAATCTCAATAATGGGTGTATTTCAAAATTAGAAAATAAATAAATTCATTTTTATGCACTCCTACGTGAAGTTAAAGTACGAATTTGTCAAAGCTTAACAACGGGATTTGCTAAGTGGAAACACAAATTTGTTGACTCTTAACATTTGAGCGAAGTACCCCCCTCAAGGATAATATACCCATGTGTGCGGATCTATAAAAATCGGATTAAAAGCCAAACACAAATCGCCACTTTGACTGGGGAATATAAGGAAAAAAAAAAAAACAAATTCACTTGGATTGCACTTTTTAGGTGAGTCTGAGTATCTATAACAAGGTCGTTTGGAAAATATAATTATTATTATAACGGCGGTCTTGTACCATACATGGGCAATTGTTTTCTACACGTACATTTAATTGTTTGGAGCAGAGAGGAAATCAAAGAACAGTCATACGATGGGGCATACCAAATTTGGAATTTTTGTTTGTAATGCAAGTACCTGTTGGTTAGTTGGTGTTATGTGTACACGTTGTGGGTGTTTTTGGCAGTCTTAGATGGTGGGTGGCAATTACTTACCGCAGACAAATGGGGAATATCGCATTTCGAATGAGGTACAAGTATTGTGTGGTCTCCTCTGAATGGAGGGCGGAGATTACGTGTTGACTCGAGATATTCTCGCTCGTTTTTGGTGGAAACTGAAATGCATTGCATAAGTATGGTGTGTATTTATATCGTATCGCGTAATGAGTCAAGGTGTTGTGGAAATTGATGGATGTTGGTAGTTTTTGCGCAGACGGTCTTTGTTTTGTTGAAAAAAAAATCTTCGAATGCGAGAAGATTATACGAACGAGGAATCGGGGTCATGTGTGGAAGATGATGCATTTTTCTTAATGAAGATGAAGAGGTTTGTGTCTTTTAGACTTTTAGGAAAATTAGTCATGTTTGCTGTCTTTGTGGGGAAGATCACTCATTCGGATGGGATGGTTAGTTTGGTATTTCGAATGCAGATTTGATGTCACTTGGCAAAGTAAACTAAAAATTTAAGCCGTAAAATGCGACAGATTTCTCTATTTAATTCAATGTTATCCACCATCCTAAAAATAGAAATATTAACTATGGTCTCAATGGAGTGTATGTGGTACTAGAAGTACGTAAATTTAGCGTAGATTAAGTAATTTGCTCCATTAAGAACGCAGACAGAAAAAATTAGGTTTTAGGTAAACGGAAAATATTGCAAAAAATATTTCGTCGTATAATCATCAGTTTCACTCTTCATCTCTTACAAGTGTATTGGGTTGATCTTCGGTTGCTCTTTGTTCTTCGCCATCGTTTGTAAATCATCAGAGGCATGGAGGATACGTGTAGTCGGCTTTGATCCACCCACATCATTCTTCTGGGCTTAGTCAAACTGTGCTTCCTGATGGCAGAAATTCCGTTTACAGCACCATGAAACGATTAACTTGGCAGAAGTATGGACCACTCCATTGAAGGACGTTTCTTCGTGACATTTAGCATGGCACGTATTCCAAAAATAATCATAAGCCAATTACTCAAGAGGACAAAAAATGTCGTTCGAAGTATGTATGTTCATGGAATTCATTCGTTACAATTCTACGTTTTGTAGATTTCTGATTACAGTTCTTATTTATTAACACAAAAATATAAACAATCTAAAATATGCATTGTAAGAGAAGAGCCCCCCGAATTGTTAGATTGTTGTTTTGTGGTACAGACTCCAGATTGCAGTTTTTTTGACTGAACCCCGATGTCCACGACCTTATATATCTGCAACCAATACCATGGTTATTATTACAATTCTTCAAAATTAAGAGACTCGATTTTACGAGATTCTAAAAATGAGGCCGAACAGATTCTGTTGTTCACATGACAATCTGTGTGGTCCACCTGAGAATTTATACTTGCAAACGAAAAGAGTAGGCGCAGTGGCTTAGTGGTTAGTGTGTTGGACTACTAAGCGAGGGGTCCCAGGTTCAAATCCCGAAAAAACCCAAATTCCAACTTATTGTTTTTTTTGCTGCACCACCTCTCGCGAACGTCTGAAAAACATCCGAGAGTATAAATGTCATGAAGGAGCTTCTCAATTAGCCGCTTGGACCCGGCATAAAATTGAAGATCCCTTTCCATTCGTCCCAAAAATGAAAAACTCACACAAACGAATGGCTGTGAGAAGCTAGGCCTAGGGTCCGTATAGACCTGTTGCGCCAACTATTGATTTTTTTTTTAACGAAAAGAGTATGAGTTTGACTTCTTGCTTAAGCCTAGTATCCTGCTAGCGCTAATTTTTATCTCCCATACAAAAATGTCTACAAAGATTAAATTTAGCGAGGCAGTTCAGCAACGCAGTATCCTGTTCGCATGCTAAATTCTTAACTTCACATAGATGGCCCGATGAAAAGTCTCCACTCACTTAGCTCGCGAAATAAATGTTCGGTACATTAAATCGAAGATAAATTTGGACATAAGAAACGAAGGAATTTGTTTGGAGGAAACAGCGGAAAACATTTGCGTTTTTAAATAAAAGAAAACGCAAAAACAAAAATTTCCTTTTCTTCCAAATAAGGAACGTGTCGTCTTCTACCTGCCACTGCAGAAATTATTTAAGCTGCTGCAGCATTGATATTACTTTCTTGTATCCATTGTTTTTGGAGATATTCAATATTGCGATGTATTTCAAGACGTATTTGCTGGCTGAATTTGGAAATCCTAATTATACGTATAATTAAAATTGCGTTTACTGACATCTGCAATATGAACATATGGTTTTTGTCCCATTTATATCATGTTTGATAATTTAGCAACCATTTATCTTTGGTGTGGAGAAACGAAGTGGAGACTAGAGACGCTAAAATTTAGCGCGAGCAGGATACTAGGCTTAAACATCTTTCTGTTGTGCAAGTCTCCACGTATTTGTAGTGTTCGAAATCATGCGTCCTTAGGATGGCAAGGCGATTACCTATTGTTTGGGAATTGTTCACCCATAGTTTTATTTTTCAACTTCTGACTTTAAGTGATTTAATAAATCTTACAAGACCCGATACATTACTAAAAAATTATGACCGTTTACTTTAAAAACGACCGCACCTTTATATAGGTACATTAAAATGTTAAGCTGTGTCGTGTCTTTCAAAACTAAGTCGGGGTTCGGAGGTTTCGAATATAAGTACATTTAGTTAAAGTTGAGGTTAGAAAAGTAGACTTAAAATTCGTTTCGCATTATTACCGAAGGGATGAATAACTATTTGGCCTAACTTAGACTTGGGAATATCTTCCAATGTGAAACCCCTCTTCTTTCTTTCCATTTTTTGATAGATCAATTTGCAGCTTTCTTTAGGAAAATGGAACAGTACAAAATCGTTTTCAAATCTCTTCTGGACAGTTCATCGGCATAATTTGTTCCAAATCCCCACCACTTAAACGATGTTACAATATTGAAAGACTGATTTGGAGTCTATGGTTACTCTCTGTGAATATTCGGACACTCGTACCAGAGTTGTAGATATGTGTGCCGATTTATTTGATCTCTACCTGAGGTACACCGGGGTGTTAATTGGTAATAAAAAAATATGTAAATGCCTAATGACGTTTATGGCAGTTTTGTAGGTCACAATCTGCAAGATCTCCGTTGTAAATTCTATAAAGCTTTCTATTACCAATCAGAGTCACTAGTTCTGCATGCTCACTAATGCTCATCTCTTTTCATTGTTCCAAGCTTGCTGGGCTTCTATAGAAGGACATGTGAGGTGTTTTACATTTTTCAGCCTTAAATTGACGGTATTTTTGATGACTTTATCCATTTTACTAACGCAACATCCGATATTATGGCCTAATCGTCAGTGTGTACGTCTATTGCTCGATCTTTGAACAGATCCGTCAGATTCCACCACGCATGGTTACGGCAACATTTCTTAAGAGTTCCGATTTAGTTCCAATCAATTACTCTAAGATATTTGACTTCCTCGGCTGAGTATCAAAGACTTCGTGCGACATTTTAAGTGTTCTAAAGGAGAAAGTAGGGTTTTAGTGGGACATTATAACAGTACCACAGGGCTTAGTGGATTTTTGTTCTTATTCGACTCTAGCTGAAGCGCACATTATCCGGTCAAAGTTGACCCATTATCTTGCTAAAATTATCTCTTAAAGCTCAACATAAAGTTTTTAAATCTCTCACCTCTGACCAGCTTCATGGATATACTCTTTACACATTGGGCGGTACTAATACCTCTTTTAGTGCCCACGTTAAAATTTAACAAGCTCACATAAAAAGCTATTGCGATGTAAAGCAAATGTTACCTTTAGGCTAAAAATGGCGATGATTGTAAAACCCATTGGAAGCGCACCTAAATCAATCCATAATCAGAGCCGTAAAATTCTTCCAGCACGAAGTAGGTAGTTGTTTTTATATGACTCTCAAAATCCACCCACGAAAAGTGTATATAAAATTACTAACGTTCCATATGAAAATATTTTCCCCAGCAAATCACGATATCATCCAAACATTATGACCCCATTTATTGATTTCTAAAGAGTCCCTCAAATCGTTCTCCAGCCACTGAAAATGCATTACGCGACTTTCCTGTGTATACGTACACACAAAAGCAGTAAAATATTCTCTTCCCTTTGGCCAGTGCATGTCGTTGGTGGTATACATGAATTTCTTGTCACGTACTTCTTATTAATAATCCCATCGAACGTACATGCGTTCTCACAAATCGGTATGAATGGAAAATACAAATTTTAATAATAAAAATAAAGGAAGACGGGGCCTTCTCAACAATAAACACTTAGTCAAGCGGCAAAATATTATGACGCTTCCGAGCGTCTCTGTGATGTTTAGGGTCAATCACCGATACGTGATGGTACGTTCGATACCTCGAATGGGTCCCATGTGCACCTCTGCTGTGCGTAAGTTCCTTTTATCATTTTTGTCCGCAAGAGATGGTGCATTGAAATATACCTAGACTTGCGGGTTTGTTTCAGAATTGTATGGAATGGCATTTGATGTGCGGCATGAAACACCTACGGAAGGAATTTTATTGAAAGAGCAATGAAAAATGCGGCAGAGCCGTGTAGATAGTATGACAAAATGTTATGTTTAAGGAAACTCTCCAGGAAGTTGATAAATGTAAATGGTGTGGCGCTAGCAAGGAAGGGAGGCAGGTATATGGTTGTGGTTGAAGGACTTACGAGTACTGGTCGAATGCAAACAAATTGCGAAGAGGAGAGGTGACTTCCGCATCACCTGCTGGTTTACTTGAGGGTGTTCTTATAAGACGGGGTCGTCGCGAAACAATTATTCTTCAGGATAAAAAATTACCTTAGCGAAAAAATGACTAAAGCTCAAATTATATGCCGTTCCAGAGTTGAGGAGAAACAAGAACGATAGTATTTTTCAAGAGCTTACACTCTGAAAAAGAAACTAACTAGAAAGACTTACATATACCGACATTCTAAGCCTTTACCTTGTTATCCATATTAAACAGTGTAATCCCCTCAAAGCTACTTAGACTTGATAGGACAGCTATTCCGGAGAAAGTTAATTCACACACGCATGCCGAAAGTGAAAACCAGTGAGTAGCAGAAAATCTGGAACCATGTTATATTATTATAGAATTCTTGTTTGAAATGAAAAGAGGTTTAACCATAAGCTATGTTAGAAATGTTCTCATTAAGAGATCAGTGCATGACCGTACTGATGAACAGATTGTTTGATTCCAGCACAGAAGAAACTTACAATAAGGCCTTTTATTTAGAAGACGCTAAATAAGGAGTTTGAAAAGTACAGATCATCAAAATTTGACTACAATTTTTCGACTATATTCGCAGTAATTTGTTTGTTTCAGGATAAAAACTCCTTCCCACCTATGGGTATCATTATAAACATTGATAATTTGGAGGTTGCTGATGCGTAGTGCCACTGCAAACTCAAGGCCAGGCAATATCGTTTGTTTTTATTTATTATTTATATCAAATCAATGAAAATTTAAAGTGCGAGCAGTCTAACTCAGTGATCCCAGACTTTGGAAGCAGGTTATCCCACGGCTATACCCAAAAAATCCCTTTTATCCCTCGCCCAATTATGAAAAATCCCACATTTATCCCACGAAATATTAAATTAAAAAAAAAAATCATGTATTCCATTAAATTCAGTCTTTTTTATTATTAACAAGTACAAGTAGCATTATACATTAACTATGCAAGTTAACAAAAATAAATACATATTAAAATACGTTTGTATATAATACAAAAATAGAAATGTAGGTACATCTTATATATTTTTAAGACGTTACAAAAAGAAACATAAAATTGCATTCGGCATTAAAATGAAAATAATATTCAACATATTATGAATTATTTGAAAATGACTGGTATGCAAGAAACTTTATTCGGTTTAAAGTTTCATTATTCTGGATTGTTCATACTATGAGGTTTTAAAAAACAATTTGACCCTTTTAGATTATTTTATGTGAGAAAATCCCGCAAAAAGGGATAAATCCCCCGATCTGGTATCACTGGTCTTACTCAGCGTGTTAGGGGATATGTGTTTGTGTATGTATAGTTCATGTTGACACTTGCGTTCATGATGTACTATTTTTACTTTTAGCTCCATTTACTTTCAGCGAGCTAGAACTAGAAAAACACTTAATTAAATAACAAATTCGTGAAATACACCAAAATATCCAGTGTGTAGCAATTTATCACAAATCGTTGCATACCTGCAGGCTGATTTGGAATCAATTCACTCTGAATTATTTAACTAAGCAATTTTGTCTATTTGACTTTAACTGAGATAGATGGTCAATAAAACAAAACTGAAGTCAGTCAAGTTGACTTCCCAACTGCTAATGGATGGATTTTTACAAAACTATTTTCGTAAATGCTTAAATTTAAAAAAAACCTGAATATGGGTCCCCTGTTTTCAATAAAAAGTTACAGCCCTATGATGTCTATCAAATATCAACACGATATTTGATAATAATTGATACATATCAACAAAATGAATGAATCAGTATTATGGTTATCAACCTATCACAATTTTTGATGAATTGTGAATTGTATTAGATTTAACAACTATTGTGAATAGTTTAATCGATAAACTTGGTATTACGGCTATCAAAAAAATTGATATTCATCAAATTTTCTATCAACCACAAAATTCTTGTTGATACGCATCAAATATTCGGGAGGTTAAAAATGTGTATTAAATTCAAATCATAAAATTTATTTCCTTGTTTTTATTGTTAAAAAAAACGACCTTAGACCGAAATGTCATCGGTAGAGTTATTTTTTGAGCCAGAAAACAAAAACCAAATACAAATTAGAAACGTCAAACTTCAAAACAGAACCCATTCTCAATGATATTTTGATTAGCGTTCACAATGGGGTAAAAATTATCAATTGATACGCTTAATACCAAATTGTCGATGAATTGATAGATGCTATCAGGTATCAAATAATTGATATTTGATAGCCATAATAGGGCTGTTAGTCTGTTTCCGTTCCGACGCTGGACTAGAAATTTATTTCATCTCTGATGAATATTTTGTTTGAAAAAACGTTTTGATCTTCCACCATCAAATCGTCGTATCTTCTGCGCAGTCCATTGTGAGCAGACTTCAGATTTTGTTCAAACTATACCTTAGGAACGAAGGTCGCAATTCAAGCACGAAATATCCCAAACGGAGTTGTAAAAAATTCCCAATTACTTTTGCCCATAACAGTTAGATGATGATACATGTCGTCGAATGAGTAATCCCAGTCGATCCCGATATAAATAACAATTTGTTGGAGCAAAAGTATTAATTAATTAATTAATTAATTAATTAAAAATTCAATTTTAAATTGAATAAATTTTGATTTGTTTAGTGAGTATAAAGCATACCCTACTTTTTATGATGTAATTCATGACATACTTGACAGAATTTAAAGATTATACCTGTTAAGCCAATACGAGACCTCAAGAGACATCATTCACATGAAATCTACAACCTGTGGTACACTGACGACGAATCCATGGTTCTTTTTATCCCGCTGGACACAGGGAGGGTTATGTGTTTCGCGCGTATCCTATGTACGTTCATACGGGACGACCTGTAGCCTAAACGGCTTGACCGATTTTGAAAAGTGAGGTATCATAATATTCGTATTCTTCCCCGGAGTGTCATAGGCTGAAAAGATAAAAATAAAAAAGTTAATTTAAAAAACCAAAAAAACCCGACTGACTGTAAAAAAAAAGAGTTAAAAATATATGAACAAGACGCATTTAAGTGCCTATAACTACCTATTTCGCAGTCGGAGGGTACTCAATACTCATACCTATATTTGTTAGACTGTGTGGGTATATAGTCTCCGATTGTCAATTAGTTAGGTAGAGGTATACTTAAATGCGTCTTGTTCAGGTTTTTTGGTTTTTTAAATAAAATTTTTTAATGAAAGGCTTTTTTACGTCTGATGTTACAGGGAGTATAAGCGCGCTTCAAGAGCGGTGGCTTAGCGCAAACAAGGGAGTGGTGGTTCAGTGGTTAGTGTATTGTATTAATCAGCCATTGGTGACAGGTTCAACAAAAATCTGAAGTTGCTCCTTTCGTATTTTTTCAACTCCGCTACTTTCCACACTTCTCAAATGAGCAGCTCGGATTTGCAACAATATTGTAGGCACCTTACATTCGTCACCCTACTAGTCACAATTAATTAATTAATTAATTTCAGCTAAGAATTTGAAAGTCTACCAATTAATTTGGTTGAAAAAATCCGTTCACCGACAATTCTGTACGAAATGACTTGGGGTCACTAAAAATACGCCGACGCTTTTCTTGGAAGCCATAGGTTCCTTCTGTATCAACGTTCCCACTGCATCAATAGCTGTTTTGTGTGATCATATCACGAAAATAAAAGAAAAAAGTTTAATTTTGGAATTGTGGCAATAGTTGCTTTCAAAAACAAAACAGATAATACAGGGTATTACAAACTTCATATTTCCACCAGCCATATTGCGAATATTCTTTTCAAAGTGACGTCACACAAGGCACAAGTCATTTCTTTTAATTTAATTTTTCTTTTTAAATATATTTTTGTGAAACAAATTAAGTATTTTATGTTCAAATATGCAACACATGAACAACATTTTGCTGCTAGCACTTGAGTTTATCTTTTCGTATAAAGGTGTGTCCAGACCAGCGAAACATTTCAGAAATGTTTATGAAATGTTTCTGAAGCAAAGCGGACACATTTCATAAACACTTATAAGAGATTTCTGAAACTTATTTATTAAATTCTTCTGAAAGGTTTCAATTTTATCCTTTTTTGGACTAGAAGAAAATATTGTAGTAGGATAGCAGCGACTAAAGTTTTTATTTTTGTAATTTTGGTCTCGGGAATCACGCGACACGCGATTTAATTCAAATAATCGTATTAAATGAATAACATTCTCATTCGGTATTCAAAGCTTTTCTGGACATTTTTAATTTATTTAAAAACAAATAATTGCCAAAAAACAGCGCTCACTTTCTGCAGGGATACTTGTAAAACAAAAATTATTTCCCATCACGATTGGGTAACTGTGAAACATTTCATAAATGGTTTTTTGGTGTCCAGATCCAAACCAGCAAAACATTTCTAAACATTTCTTAAAAATTGTTTTGTTTAATAAGTGTTTAGAAATAAATATGGAACATGTAGGTATTTAATTGTTTATCAAATGTTTGGCTGGTCTGGACATACCTTTATAGAACGAGAAAAAACAAAATAACTCGGAATACGGAGTTCATTCGAATGCGAAAATATCAATTGGTTTTTTGTGTTCCATTTTTTAGTCTGGCAACGTGATTGTGTGGCTATCGTTTACAAGCACACCAACATTTAAAAATAAAACAAGCCACATAGTCGGAAATAGTAGAAATAATTTTCAGATCATGATTCGTGATCTCGATGAGAAGCAGGATCATGTGCTGTTGCTGTAAGTGCATGTAAATCGATGATCTATATGGATCATAGCTGATAATAAAAAACAGCTAATGTGTCTTGTCTCCCGTACGCACCTCAACTAGAATACAAGTTTCGCCTAACTTACAAGAATATGAAACCCAGCGTAACTTGCGGTGCACTTTTTCTTAGTTGCGCCATGTACCCAAGAAATCAGTCTCGGAATTTTTTCTCCTTATTGGAAACATTTTTTACTACGATTTTCCTACACCAAAACGTTATCGCTATTACTTTTTTTGGAAAAATATCTCTAGCCGCTTCCATGCCTGTCCCATTCCCGATTCCTCTAAAATAGCAAATTAAGTAGATACCAAAAGTCATACCGTCCCTGTTCAAATCAGTTAAGCAAACAAACGAACCTTTACTTTCGAATTGTGTCCATAGGTTAATAGTACTCGTACAATCATCCGATCACATCGAATCTATGGAATAATGAAAACAAAAAATTAGCTTCTTTTTTATGTTACTTCAGATTCAGCGCGCTAAACTCAAACGACAACAACATAAGTTTGTTGGTCGTGCTAAAAGAAGTTATAGCTCCAGCCAGACTCGTTGTAAAATGAAAGGTAATGTGTACAACACCAAGCACCATATTAAATATAACACTATACGATGGCTGTGAGTGACTGTGTCTTTATCTCTTGAACTATTAAATAAATATCGACAATCATTGGAGATTATCGATATGCTCCAAGCTGTATTGCTCTTCAAATTAGGAAACTTAAAGTTGTCACCAAACGAAAATAGAAAGTTCCAATAAAACAAGTAAGCAAGAAGAAAAAAACGCGACACAAAACAAATTGTTTGTTATGAGAAGAAAACGTGTTTTGGGTTGTTGTTAGATCGCTTGAAGTTTTCTTTTTGTCAGCGTAGCGATTTTTTGCAATTTGCAGAACAAAAGAAATTTATCCCATTTTGCTATGTGTGTTTGTTAAACGAAAAATCACTCACACACGCGTCAGGTGTTACTGTTCGTATGCGGTATGCCGCATGCCACATGCCTATTATGCATTCCGTCCTACACATTAAAATGGGACGGAAATTCTGCCCATTAATTAGCATATTTTATGTTTGCCTCCCATGTTGAGTCATAAACCATGGTGCTGTGATGACACCTTCTGGCTAATTAAAATTACATTTTTACGAAGATACTTACTTCGAATGGGTTATTGCATTTAAGTCTGGGTGCACTCAGACTTTTGCTTAATTGGCAAACCCATCTGTGTTGTCAGTTTTTATGCCTTTTATGAATTCCTTCCTACGCTTCAAAATTTCTAGCTCGAAACTATGACAACCAATAAAACATTTATAAGAATAAAATCTCTGTTAGCTTAGTCACACCTTCCACTGAAATTGCTGTGCAAGGTACGTAAGCGTTTCCCTAAAATCGGTGGTTTACATTCGCATCGATAGTGGGACCCGGACCATCACGGCCCACTCTTCCGCCGAATCGGGTAAATGGGTCCCGCTGCATGGCATACTTATCAAATCAGGCGCAAATGGTCCGTATTCAGCTTAAGGTTTAACTTCTTAAAGTGTTTGGGTGTGTGGGAGTTGTTTTTTTTTTTTGGCACAACTTAGGGAAACCAATATTTTTAAGCTGTTTTAGAAGGCTAAGTTAAGAATTCTCAGTTATGTTAGCTAGTTAATCAATTTTCAAGATGTATCTAGGTGAAGAAATTGTTTTCTTTATAGGGTATCATACCTACGCTGCTGTTCCTTATGTTAATCAGACGTTATTTTGCAAAGTTCTCCATTGAAGGTAGGATTGGGCCAAAAAATCATTGATATGTTCAAGAGTTAGATGCGGTTTATATTTGACGTTGTAAGTCACATAACACTTTTAAGAACCGAGTTAATATTAGAGTGAAGCAGTGATAAAAATTCATTTGAGAAGGGGGCTACTAATAAATAACTAGTTTCACTTGTGGTCGAAAATCGATCCTATCTTTTATAAATGTGTAATACTAAAAAACGTACCACAATTTTTTTTTATAAACGAAAATGCGATATCTAGCTATCGAAAAAATGCGTACCTTTGAAATAAGATTTACTCATGATTTATTTACAGTTACAAAAGTTTAGAGCAATATATTTGTTGAAAATTATTTTCCATAGTTAGTGACACATCAAAAGTGGTTGTCAACACCTCGCAGAATATGCCCCTGAATTTAAATTATACGTAGGTTCTAATCTAAGGTGATATATATTTGAATACGTTACTATTGCTATATGGCGGTGACACATTTAATGTCACCAAAATGCTTTCATTTAACTGATAAGCATTTTTTATGGAGAATTGCTAACATAACTGTACCGGGCCGTGACGACGACATTTACCCTCATCCACACCCGTTTCTTCCGAATTTGTTTGTGCACATCTATGGTTCAGTACCTTTCGAATGACATAAGTTTCATTCTACTCATTTCACAATAAATACTAAAAAAGTGTACGGAAACTTTGCATGTTCACGTATTAGATAGATAGATAGATAGTTTTTATTTCGTATATAGATTTACAGTAGGATCTGTTACCACACATTTTACAATTCAGAGATATGATAATTCGTACCTTTCTTCAGAAACATTATTTTTATATATTAGCGTAATTTTAATAATTTCATTGGGCAAGAAATATAAATTCTGAAGGATAATACGAAAAAACCTTCAATTAAATAGGAAAATAAAAAAACAAATAAATAAAAAAATAATAATAAATACCTAAATAAAAAAATAAGTAATTAACTAAATAAATAAATAAATAAATAAGTAAATAAATGAATAAATTAATTGGTTAATCAATAAATAAATAAATAAATAAGTAGACGAATAAATAAATAAATATTTACATTAATAGCAGTAATAAATAACAACAATAATACAAAAAACAAAAATAGGCTATATCAACTATCGAGTGAGATATAATTCGTATTTAAAGCATTTCATAGAGGATTATCAGCAGAGTCACAGCGTTCTAGATTAATTTTTAAATTAACTTTTTTAATTCTTTGGAAGATCAATTCAACATTCGCTTTATCGTGAGTCGAGTGATGCCACGGTAGATTAAGCATCATTTTTCATAATTTATTTTGAGAAACCTGTAGTTTCTTAATATGACACATTGCACAAATTCCCCATACTTGGCATCCATAAAGCAAAATAGCTTGAAAAATTACTTTGTGGATGATAATTTTATTTTCATAAGAAAGCTGCGACTTTCGGTTTATGAACTTGGTGTCCAAATAAACTCCTAAGTATTTTACGGAAGGTTCCCAACTAATACTTGTAGGTACTATTCACCTGTAACGGTCAGCTAGGAAGATAACAAGCTTTTCTTTTTCTCGTAAAAATGTTCATGTATTAAAATAATGATAATTACCTTGAATGCCCATCCTAATTGAGGCCTATCGGGCAAGTTTTGGACTCAGATTCTCTGCTGAAATTGAATGCACTGTACTAATAACAAGATCACAATTGTAAAATTTGTATAAAAATGTAAAGCAATTGTGAACTCCATTAACTCCGTAAAATATTTTTGTTAAGGAACAATGGAAAATGAAATACATGGTTGGCGATTGTACCAGACACATTTTATTTTAAAATGTACTCAAAGACTAAGTTTTATAAAGAAACCCGGGTTGCTACTTGGAGCTTCGTATACAAATTGATAATATTTCAGAACCTGACGAAATTAAAGCAAAGCGCGTTGAATCGCTTGAGAATATTGTGTGGAAAGAAGCAGCTCAGACTTGAAAAGGAAAATGCTCCGCGAAGCCCTTTCCTGTCAACCCCCACATTCACTTAAATCGCTTAGCTTACAACTCTATATTTTATTTATTATTTGTGAAAGATATTAAATTATCTTCCATGCTGTCTGACCATAACCCAATTATCTCAGTTTAAGGATCTATTTCTTTACGAACTCGTTTATTGCCACCTTCTGGAACTATCTTCCAGGAGTCACAGTCAATTCGTACATAAGTGTCTGCTGACATACTGATCTTGTGAATTAATTTTCATTTATGGAACCCCTCGATTATGCGGGTGAGAATGTCCGCAATTATTGAAGTCTATAGTCTGCCTGGGTGTCCCGTTCCCGACTACCATTCAAGTTGCTCCAAGTAGTAAAAAATACACAAGGATGGTGATTTGTTCTAAGGACGGACATACAACCGTACGACTAGCTATTACTATAATTACATCGTTGTGGAACCGGGCCTTAAAACTAATTCAAACCTGTTTTCACGAAGGGCCAACAATAATGAGGATGTGCTCATATAGCGCTGTGCTTAATTTCGAGTCAAACGTTATTTTTTTCCAATCCAAATAGAAGATCCCTAGCCCACCAAAAAATCTATTTTGCTAGATGAAGTCTGATTAGTCAAACTTTGTTCCATGACGTAAAAGTTGATCAGAAGAAAGCCACAATTCGGGAACAAAACATTTGACATATTGCCAATATTGAACCACAACCAGTATGGGGTCTCACTTATTAAAATAAACATTCTAAATAAATAAATAAATAGTTGGCGCAACAGGTTTGTAGGAACCTTAGGCCTAGTTTCTCACAACCATTCGTTTGTGTGAGTTTTTAATTTTTGGGATGAATGGAAGGGTTATACAATTTTATGCCGGGTCCAAACGGCTAATTGAGAAGCTCCTTCATGACAGTTGTACTCTCGGATGTTTGTCAGACGTTCGCGAGGGGTGGCGCAGCTTCAATCATAAAAAAACATTAGTTGGAATTTTGGGTTTTTTCGGGCTTCGAACCTGGGACCCCTCGCTTAGTAGTCGAACATACTAACCACTAAGCCACTGCGCCTAAATAAATATTCTAAATCGCTTTAATTAGAGAGCAGCCCCTGATAGTTTTTTTTTTTTTAGAAAATTATTGCAAAATTTCCATTTGATGGGAGTACAACAACTTTTCAACAAGAATTTGCTTGGAATTACAACGATTTCAAACTTTACCGCCGATTCCTTAAGCGGCATATACACTCGTCAAAAACTCTTCAAGCATGTGTTCAATCGGGCGTCAATGCTTGATAAAGTGTATTTTTTGGTGATTGACTGCTTGATGATGTATATGATCATCATTCATTGCTTCGAGAGGAAGCAACATCGGCGGAATTTTTTTTAGTGTTATTTTTTTTGTGTAAAGAAGACAAATGTTTTGTTTTGGAATTCATAGAACTTTCTTTATCGTTCTTTGCCAGCGTCGTGGGACTTTAAATCAAATTTGGAGAACTTAATTTCATCTCATTAAGAAAATGTTCGTGTGTAAACTTCTTTCTTTTTTCAGCCACTCTCCCATCCACACGAGTTTCTTCCGAATTCCTCCTTTTTTTTTGTAAAGCGAGAGCTAGTCCCACAGCGATGAAGCAATCTTCGGTATCACTCATACTTTCCTTACAGATTTCACAAACAAAATCTACTTAAAAATGAGCGATTGAAGCATCATGCATGACATGTGCATATACAAAGTCAAATAGAATTCACTAATACACTCTCGTATGCTGAAAGAGTTTTTGACGAGTGTATATGTCGCTTTAAATTGTTCTATCAGATGAATTCTGACAATCAATTCCCCCGTATTATTCGCATACATAACTAAGCACATTTTGAGCGGTTGCCTGCTTGAACTATAAAAGGACATGCCAAGCCCAAGTAACAATTTGACTTCGGTAAGGTGCTGTCGAAGCTATTTCACCTCCCGCAATATCAACTGCATAAGGCCTAATAAAAACACATTTAGCGCACTTTAATGAAGGTATTTTCTTGTTTAAGACTTTCTGAACAGCTTGGTAAGACCTTACTGAAAACTTCTTCGTCTGAAAGGCAATTAACATCCACGGTAGGCTTTTGCTTCGCAAAAGAAGCATTTCACATTTATCAGCAGAAGGTTATTACTTTGGTAGGGCCTTACCGAAACTTTATGGAAGCTTTATAGAGGCTCAAATATAAACAAGAAAAATATTTGTGTTTTTTATTACATTTTTCAATTCTACATTTTTTTTTTTTTTTTTTTATCTTATTAATAAATATTTTTAAAGACTTTTTGCAATTTTCATGGAGGTTACTTTTACGTACTCGTTATTGTTTACATTTAACTTACATGCGTCGCACTGAGAATCGAACATGGGTCCTGCTGCGTAGTAGTCCAATACACTACCCCCTAGGCTAATTCGTCATAATGCTGTAGCAGTGGTAAATCTGATCTACTTGATACATTTTAGAGTTTCGTTAAGATTTGCAATAAACTTGCAGCTTACTCGATCGAAGTTGTAAGCAAGACATTTATTTATTTATGGGCGAAAAGTGTTTATTTAAAATCACATTACTGACATATTTTTCACTGTGCTAAAAGTGTTTTATTTTTTGTCATTTTTCCTCGATTCATTAATTATGGTTTCTTTAGACAGCTTTGATTCATTTCATATGAAATTAATTCTTACCTCTATAAATCCTCCATGTGTAAGTTAGGGGGAAGTGCGAGTAAGTGCTTCTGTATAGCTTCTAATCATAAGCGGTTGACTGCATGACAGTTCATTGCTTCTAGAATGCCTTCGGTCGGAAGCTCTAAAGAAGCTTCTCCAAAGCGCTTCGAACCACAAGCTTTATCGAAGCAAATCACTTTCCATCCATCTCCAGACACATTTTCAGAAGTCTAATAGAGATCTTATCGAAACTTAATTTCATATCCCTCTATAAAGCCTGTGTACATGCATTCGTAAAGGACTTGCTGAAGGAATTATAGAAACAATTGCTTCGAAATGGGTATACTTCGGTTAACAAATCGAAGCTGTTTCCTACAGAAATTACAAATTTGAACCTTACCGATGTCAAATTGTTACTTGGGAGTAATTTCAATCCACCTCTGTCCAAAAGCTAGTATCGTTCTAAATACCAGAATATGACTACTATTACTATCGCTCTCAGATGCTTCCACTTGTTTTAAAACTCTTTACACATTTGAGCAATTTTTGGCAGCCGAACAAATTTCCCAAGAGAAAGATCCCCAACACCAGTTCGCAGTGCAACTCTTTTGTTTTGCACGGGAAGTTTGGAAAATCAGTTTTGCATCAAAACAGCCTTATGCCAAGCCCACATTCTGTGGAGTAATATCGTTTCCACCAACATTTTGCCTGCCCATAAATTACAATAGCAACCAGCTGCGCAACATGCTAATGGCACGCATGTAGAAAGTCCTATGGCACGCGAACACCACCTCCTCTCTACACAATGGTGCCCGAAATTAACATCGTTTTCTGTTATACATTTAGCTTCCTATAACATTAGTTAGTGCTAGAAAAACATGGTTTCACGCACATCAACATGGCCAGTGCCACCATGTACTCTCACTTGCAATAAATTCTTTTAAACCAGACAGAGACAGAGACAGAGAGTTTTCTACTCCTGATCACTTGCGAATAAATCTGCCCAAGTACGTACTCGAATTTGGTATTAACATTACTCAATAATTGCTTAGACATTTGAATGTCTCTCGAGCACATTTGTATTTGTATATCTGGCTTTCATACGACATTTTCCGAGGCGAGGAAGCCAGTCTGCGAATTGTTTTGTTTCTGCTCAACTAACTAGTACATATATACCAAACAAAGTGAAAACCCCATGAAAAGTGTGTACGCTTGAATAAATCTGGCAGTGCAAGTAAAGCCGTTTTAGTATATTTTTTTGTTCGTTATTGTAAGTCATGAAAAAATTTGTTGTTGGTATAAGAAATAAAAAGCACCGCTTACACCGCTTGTTGCATTGAAGCACGTCGAATAGAAACTCTCTCTGCGAATTGAACCGCGGATATAAGATACAAGAAGTACAGCGAATGGCCACCGAAATACATATAATTGCAGTGGATACATTTTCCCCAACTGTGGATACATTTTTCCCCACTGCAGCTATGGTTTTTCTTGCCGCCAACAATAATATAAACTGTAAGTTATTTTCTGAGTTCATCACATTTGATGGTTGAAAGTGTATACCGTCGGTCGGTGGGGATAGGCATGGCGGCGAACATATGTGCCTATGGAGTAGTAAATGTGAAAGCAGGTGACTTGCGGTCTGTAGTTAGGCTAGTTTTTTTTTTTTTGCTCTAAGCCAAGTCGTTATGGCAGCAAGCGGGGCTGGACAATAAAACGCTGCAAATAGTCCAAACTCATTGTCCGTCTAATTGGATAGATGTATTTATTTAATCACTTTCATTGACAGAGAGTCCCAATTGAATCTCGCTGTGTAGTTAAACATTTTAACATTTTAATTTACTTATCTATTTTCATATTCGAGAAACAAAACTTTCTTATTTCGTTATGAAGTAGTAAATGCCTCGTAAAAACAAAATGTATCTTAAACGCATCTATTAGCTATTGCCGGGGCAGAAAATGCCCATCCATCGCCGGCATGTCAATGACTCTATTTGATGTTTGATTGAAGTCGGAGGTGCTGGTGTCCAATTAGACACACGCATCAACGCCTTTTGTTGGGAATCAGCGAGTTTTTAAAATTCAATTTACCTCGCGCTGGAGTAGACAAAAAAATAACGAAAAGTGTCCCTTAGATGGCATTAATGGGCGTTAAAGGATGAGCTTAGAATAGATTTGGGTGGTCTGATTAAGCTGGTGGATGCTAACGAACTTTGAAGAAGTTTTCATGAAAGAGTCATGTAGGAGAGAGTGCTGCGATGATGGAACACTTGTGGATAAATCGGTGACCGGATGTGGGCGGGTTGTTGTTCGATTATGACTGTGACCAGTAAGTGTTGCTCGAGTTATAGGTGAAGAGATATTTCATGTGCTCAATAACGACGGCAGCATATAATATGTAGGACAAGAAAACCTCAGAGCTACCACATCAAAGACACGTGCTTGGTTTATTTTTTCTATCGCAACTTGTCGTATGTCGTTTCTTAATGAAAGCCAGTGACAGAGTCGCACTTGTTTGCGACAATTAGGTAGGGAGCACTCGGTTAATACGATCGTAGACTGCGCTGCTTTACTTTGTGGTGTTTTTAACACTTTACAGCGAGGTATAGACTTTACTTTGATTGATAATCAACTGCTGGAAGACGGCGATGTGATGACGGACGCCATCGTTTGAAATCTCTTCAATGCTTTTAGGAAATTCCTTGAATATATTTTTAATAAGCGGATTAAGTGTAAGCTTCCCACAAAGCTTAACTTTAGAAAAAAACTAAATTTTCCTCCATCTACCAATCGCACAAGCTTAGCTAATATTTTAGACATAGAAATTAGCTGCAAATGTAAGAAACAAGAAGTAATTAACATATCTAACATACAACCCCGAACTGTCTCGTTCGTAGGACTAATAAAACGTACAGTATGATTGGCTGTGTAGACGGCCTTGGAATAGAGCGAAAGACGGTGATGAGCTAAGCAAAGTCCAAAAAACAAGTTATTTGTAAATATATGCCATCAGAGCATTTCGACCTTTTCTTTGAGCTGCACTGGACTTTCTGCTTGATTTCACACCCATTGACATTTAAAGTGGGTAAACGGCAACCTCTCCAGTATTTCGCCTTAGAAAGTTCACTATTATTACATTCTGGGTTGTTCTAAGAAACAAAGGCTACTACATACTCCCAGGGTGATGAATCGATCCACCCTCAGTTGTCTAGCGTACTAACCAAAAGCCCACCTGCGTCATATTCTCGACAATATTTTGATATCAGCTTTTACTTTGCCGTTCGACTCTAAGGACAGTCGACCATGGCGCCAACTACCAAAGAAGATCGAAGTTACAGAAATCACCATACAGCAACAGCCCGGGTTTCCCGATTACGGAGCAGAGGCCATCGCTGTCGCTTCCCGCCTTGGCATTTAGAGCCCCCATCGCTATGACTGAATCCCCTTTTGTCACATTTATAATACCATCTCCTAATCAAGGATATCCGAAAAAAAAACTGCATAGCAAAAGCGTTCGGAACGACAATCAGCAGTCAGATCCTTCACATACACATTCGATGATCGATGAACTCACTGAAACTACGAAGATTGAATTCGATTGAATTATTTATCCAAATTAATTTAACTCACAATGAAATGCACAAAACTATTCGAAAAACGAAAATATTTTCTGTTCATTGTGAGCCGGACATGAATTTCACAATTTACATAAATTCTTATGTCACCCACAACAACTCGAAACGTCATCATTCGTTCGCTGTTTTCGTTTCAATTCAAATCAGCATGAACTATCACAGCAATATATGTATGAAATTCATTGGAATGACGCCATCTGTCGAAAATTGGTCGTACCAACTCAGAAACCTTCGTGGGCTCATGCACAACAACTTTGCCAAAGATCATCACATGATCAAATGCATTCATTTTTATATATCAGTGGCCACAAACCATAACCGCTTAACCCGAGTTAGGACAAAATTAGTTATAGGCACCATCGTGTTCAGCATTTAAATCTACTTCCACTTAATTTTTTATGACAATAATATTTTTTTTAAACAGATGTTTCTCCAAAGAAAAAAATTAACTTAGAAACAATGCTAAAATAAAAAAAAAAGTATGAAAAACCAATCGTAATCTGCAAATTAGATGGCTTATCAATAACAACCTTACCCCATACGACCGTTTTTAGTGCTGCACTGGCACGCATGAACCTAACTCTTTGTTTTTTAGTTGCGCAAAATGCCTGCGGCGAATTCATTTGGTCACTTTTCAAATGACCTCCTTAAGTGCTTTGTTCATGTCAAAATTGTTTAAATAACTCAAACAATTCAGTAAGCTCAGCAGATTTGAGCAGAAACATCTCCTCGAATCATTTGAACTTATTTATGGTACTTCCAATCGATGATTGTTATTTGCACTCGTCTCTGAGCGGCTCCACTTAAACCTGCAACTTAAATCTTAATTTATAATTTTTTTTAAACAGATTCCAATCGTAATCGAATGGCGTCTTTACAATTAATTTATCTGCAATACAACAAAAAAAACTCAGTATAATCACTTTGAAAATCGAACCCAAATCGCAGTTCGCTGTTCGACTCTTTTGTTTTGCATTAAAGCGCGCAAACTGCAAACACACTCGGTCGGTATTCGCGTCGCTCATTACTTCGAAATAAATTCAATTGCGTTACAAAAATTCAACAGCATTTAGTGCATAATTCGGCACCACTTTTCGTCTGCCGTTCCACACGGCAGGATGGTATACGGTGTCCATAAATTAGAAATTGTATTTGTTTTTTGCCCCCGCCGACGACGCGGGGTTTTGTAATACACCAAACCGCCGCATTTAGTTAGAGGCATTAATTTATGCAAATTAGAGAGAGCTGAACTGTCTGAATTCGTTTGCTCGAGTTGAAATTCAATTTGCCTTCGCTGATGACAACAAGTGTTTCGAGGGCATGCGTTACACTCGTACCCACCGCGTGTCATTATCGGCAGGGTTGGGTTTCTTCGGAAACACTTTGGGGGATGCAATGCATCTTCACACCTTCGTGCAAAAGATAACAATCTCTTCTTTTCACTTTGCTGGTCTTAAAGTTTTCAGAACTCAATCCAGTGAAGACAAAAGGGACAAAGTGCTGCACACATGCGCATACTCGTATCTATACAGCGTTTCGCATAAATTAAGACATCTCTTGCAGATGGACTGCTTGTGTGCTTTTCGAACGCTGATACTTGAGATTTCACACCAATCTGGCGATGGCTAGCGACGAAAGGTGGACTCTGCAGTCGCCTCCAGTCAAAGGAATTTATTTCAGTTATTTATATTTCGCGGTAAGGTAAACTCTGCGTCGTTGTCATCGTCATTTTGGGAATCTGACAAATACACTGACGAAGATTACTGCTCGATGATGGCTTGATAAAGTTCTGAAGAGTCTGCTGCCTCAGGTTAGCGAACCTCATTTGAATGACAATTGAGTGTTTATTATGCAACAGGCGTTCGTTCGTTCTTCCCACTTTTCATATGGCTGACTGGTTGGCTTTTGAACGGATGAACGGACGGACGATGGCAGTGCCAGATAGTGCTGGTCGTTTTAGCTGTAAAATGTTCTATGCACGCGGGTGTGTGCAGAGAGAACAAATATAGCGACAAACGGACGGGCGAATAAATTGTGAAAATAAAATCAATCCGAGTGCGAATAGACACACGTAATGAGTAAGCAAGTCAGGAAATCCATTGCGCTAAATTTATTTTTGCTTTGTGTATCTTTCTGTGTCGTATGCGTCTGCTTCTGGCGGAGTGCCACCAAAACAGGCAGCATATGGTCGCAAGAATATCAATACCTTCCAGCGAATTGGTGTCGTTTGGCTGGGCCATCGTCATAGAGGCAGACCATTGTTGTCAATGGCACAAGTGCACCCGCAGAGGGGCCACTACTCTGACGGCTGCTGCCACCGAGAAGAAAATCTTTACATTGTTTGGCGCGGCGAATGTCTCACACGATAAGATTCGCAGTGTTATTCAACTCATGTATTATTTAGAGACACACACCTACAGGCCAATTTGGTGGCGATACTGTGCCCTGTTCGCATATCGCATTAGACCAAGGTGGAGCCTCTCTAGCACAGCACGCCAGCGAGGGATGAATTTGGATGTCACGTTTGTCTGGCTGCTGCTGATGATGTTTTGATAGTTTGCGCGATTTATTTGCACTTCAACGGTTAAGTGTTTACGGTACGGTTACACAAATCAAATGTGTTTGCTAAGAAAATGGTGTGAGAAGAAAAAAGAGAACCAAAAAGCAGTCGCTTTTATTTTGGTTAAATTTACATGTCATTGTGATTGTAATCGTTTTGCAAGCCACACACTCGCACCAGTGCTGCTTCGTATATGGGCTGATGTGATGGCTGATGCTTAGGTAAGGCAGTGGAGTGGTGGTTTCCAAAACATGTAGGCATGTTGTGTGAGATAATAATAAACAGTGGCGCAGATTTTGTTTTCCTTCGGCTGGCGATGAATTTGAATAAAAATGTAGTTGATGGTCAACGGGTTTTGGGGGCTATGACAATTATACCTATTTTTGTTTCTTGCCATGAAAAAACATTTGTAGAACATGTAGCTTGGCGGATTTTTCGAGGAGCGCTAACCTACCATGTTATTGATGAATAAATTGTGCCAAGCACACAGACGATAAGTTTCGGAAAAGAGATTTATTGTGGGCTTGATAATTGGATGCGCAAGCACTGATGAGCAAGAAGTAGCTTAACACTTTATGACCCAATCATGTAGGAGGCTTGGGAATCTTTTCCGCGTGGTGTAAATCAAATGATGGAGCGTATGAGCTATTAGCTGATGTGTCAACTCGCTCGTTGCAGGCTGAGGTACCACGCATGTTAACTGCAACAGGTTTTGAAGGTTGCTGAACTTGGTGGGAAAAAATGCACTCAAATTGTTGTAGGATTTGTGTCAGATACATATTATTAAAAGAAGCTTAAAAGGTCACTTGCACTGAGCTCATTATTCATGAGCTATTTTTAAAATAGTAAAATACACAGCCTGCATTACCATAGCCCCAAAGTCAAAGTTGACTTACCCGACGAAGGCTGCATTTCTATTTCTAGACAATGAATACATACTAAACGCGAAAATGTATACAAATTCTTTGTGTGCGTTTAGGTATGCACATTCGGTATTAATAAAAATGATATCCAACAAGAATTTGTCAGCGCCGCTCTCTAAAATAGTGGGAGGATTAACATACAAACCTACATATATAAATAATAGGTTTGTACATTTTTGATATACAGACTCAAGAGATACTTGATCGGTTTGACAGCTTGCTCCTATTAGCGCCGACAGGTTTTCGAGAGAAGATTAAAGAAATACGATAGGTGGCGCACTACAATAGCTTTTTTTGTTTTGTTGTAGTGAGTTTATTTCCATTGTAGAGCGAGATTGAAAATCTATTTGTATTGCTCTGCTCTGTTGTTTATCCGGGGTGGACTTTGATATTCGTTGTCCATGTGCTCCATTTGAGCTGACTAAATTTCGGATATTTCAGTTTAAGCTTTTTTGTTTTGTCCGTCCGATTCGTTACCCAATCTTCTCCTCCAGAAACCTTGACCCGAAGAATCTCTTACTCAAAACGTTTCAAGAGGTTTTATCCCTTTTCGAAAAGTTCATACCTACACATTGATGAATTGTGAATAGCACAGTTTTTAAAAAAAAGGTTCGTATCCCGGGAAGTCCGCTTTAAGTTTATAAATAAAATACTTACGTAAAGATATAAAAATGCTGCACGATTATTTCAGGCAGTGAGTCAGCGGTTACTCTGTAAAAGATTCCATTAGATTCAGCTCCCGAAAAATTCAATAAGCTTAACATAATTCACTCATGAACCTTATATGGCATTTGTATTCAATTCCGATTCCTTTATAGAGACCCTACCTGAATCCAATATTTCTGAGCAATATTGTCATGGGGTAAGGTCGGGAGGACTTGACAGGCAGGAGGAGTTGACATCAGATCTTTTCTGAAAAACTAAGACTTTGGCAGCACTTTAAATGATGAGAAAACAAAGTTTGAGTGATAAATAAACAATCACTGCGGGTTAGGAGATAAGCGAAGTGGACGTCTTTTTTATAAAAAATAGGAAGGCCAACAAATTAACATTCAATTCCGCACAATATATTCGAATAAACAAGTTCTCACAGACAGATGACAAATCCTCCTTCATGGTAGGAATTGACACTTTGTAAGGTTTTTTCCAAAACCTTACAGCTCTGTTAAAAATATTTATATCAATTAACCATTAACGCTTTTATATTGCTAAAATGGCATTGTAACTTATGTAAATTTTAACAATTTTAAATTGTATTTGGATTTTAAGATATTTCCAAATCTTCGTTAACGTGTCAAAACCTCCCGACCTTACCCCATAGTGTAGCAATAAAAGTTGCTCAAGAAGGCAAACACAAAATTATTTCTTCACACCTGCCTTCGTGACGGCTAAGCATTTTTTTCGAAGCCCTGAAGAACTACTTTCTCCTTGAGAGCAGGACATCGAAAATGATGATACCTAATACTAATGATGAAAGAGGGTCAACATTAATAACTAATTAAATAATTAATAAAAATGTTGACCACAAACCGCTAAAATTCACATTGAAGATTGAAAAAATCCAGTTTGTCTCTCGGAAGTAGATTTCTTTCTACTTAAGCGCAACCATTTCGAAAAACTGGTCCATTTTATCCCAGAGACAAACTTGCTTTTATTGTGGTAAGTTTTACGTTTGTGGTAAAAAAATATCTTCTTGGTGTTTGTTAACAGAAAAGTAAAAATGACTACGTTCCAAAGACAAGTAGGTTGAATTTTGACCATAATTCACAATATAACCCAGGTTTTGGAAGCTAGTGCGAAAAATTGAAGGACGCAAGGATAAAGGAAGCGGATTGTTGTGTCATCTTATGGAGAAGGCATACAAGTCTCACAAAATGTTGCGACACGTATGTCCGATCCAATAAAATGCGTGGCAAAAGAAACTGTCAGAATCACTATAAGTCATTGAAAAACTTCTGATCTGACAAAAATAATGCCGTAGACTCTTTACAAATATCCATTCGATCTAGTTTGGTCTATCTGCAGCATGAATATCCTGAAGAGATTGATTCTCTTTTGTTATTATGATAGCAGAGTGTCCTTTTGATGGAATACTAGCTGACCCGGCGAACTTCGTACCGCCTAAAATTTATTATATTATTAACATCCCTTTTGATAGTTGAACCTCTCTATTGAACGACTTCATAGATTTCCGGGTCCACTTCTTGATCGTTTTTGTCCGCGCTAATAATTAAATCGAGTTGGTCCGGTCAGATTTTCTCAATCAACCAAATCAAGCGAAGCAGAATGTGAGCAGTTTGGGAAGTTTGCCCGGGAAGTAAGAATCACCGTTCAGATATTTTTTTTCCACCTCACATTCGATAAAGGTGCTATAGAACATTAAATATCGGTAGCTGCGACTTGTGATCACGGTGGCTCAGTATGCTGGACTACTTGGGCGAGTGGTCAATTTGTTAAAATGATTGTATACGAATAACCAACACAATATACCTCCTAATAAGAGAAGAAGATAGATGAAAAACGAAATGTGCCTACAGCGCCACCTGTTGAGAAATTTTGGAATTTTCATTTTTCCTAAACCATCCCTGATTTAAGTCAAACAAAATAAAAAAAATCTTTCAAATCCGTCGAGGCGTCCAACAAAATGTATGGAAATTCATGTGGTTTTTTACGCACGCACAGCACACACATACATTTTCCGATTTCAACCAAACTTCACAAAACCCATATATAGACTAATACCAAAGACATGTGAAAGTTTTGTTAAAATCGGTAAATGCGTTAAGGCGTGAATAGGCGACAAACGAACACAATTTTAAGCCTCAATTTTTATGTATATATATTTTCCAAATTCGTGTATTCTAAGTGTGAAACACAATTAGATTGTTTTGTTAAATGTTTATGGATACAAAGAGGTCACAAATTTTTCTAAGCAAAATCGTCCATCTCTTATTATCTGTTTGTCATTATTGAGGCTCGGAAGTAAATTACTTTTTTACAAGCCTCCGACTCGTTTAGGCAGTGAAAAATAAAATTCACAATAACTTGTAAAATTGAGAAGAGAAATAAATTTCCTAGGGACCGATAATTCAGTGCATGGGAATGTAAGATGCCGATTTAAGACCACCAACCTAAAGGCATAAATTTACCAACTACTCACTTTGATCCTACAATCTTTATATCTTTCGATGCGTAAAAATTCAGCAAATTGTAGGCATGTTATACATCTACCTCAAATTAATCATATTCTAACGGTATTCATTTTGGACAAACAAAAAAAAAAACACTCCCCAACTAGAAATGTTATTCAACACCATTTTTCCAGCATCATGGCTGTAATAAATCACTTTACAAACGAATCCGTGAACTCTCCAATTAATCATTCTACACTACATATCGAAGCGTATACAATGCCGCTCGGCGCCACATTAACATTCAATTACTTTCTCTCCTTCTGTTGTGTGCTCGCCGAAAATAAGTTTAACAACCCCATTTGATAGTAATAGCGATCCCACGCACGTGCATCCACATCAAAGTCGTACACTCTTCAATTCATCCTTGCTGCCAGGATCCTGTTGAGTTTAATGTCTAACATGACAGCGCACGTCTACCAAAGCCATCAGCGGACAATAAATGCAACAATTAACGTCAAATTGAGCACCTGCCAAGGCGAATAAATTTTCTAAAAGAATTTCGTATGTGTGCGCGCCCTCATAACGCCCGCATGTCTGTGGACGCAGTTCAACAACCTCTCCATTTTCGATGAAATAATCTTTAATTTGCACTCAATGGTAGGGAATTATCCTGAAAGAATAAAAAAATCAGCAAAAATACCGATCATTAGTTGATAATGTCTTGAGAACCGTTTCAAAAGGAGTACAAATCACCAGTCAAATGGACGCACTCATAGCACTCACTCTTACGTACGAGTACGAAGGAATGTTTCCTGATTTTCTTTCTGTTTTGGAACGTTCTTTCTTTGTCAGGGCGACGTTTTCAGATTGGAATCTAAAGTTGGTGTTACAGGTTACAGCTGTTTGATGGGCTTTGAATGTGGGTTTATTGTTAAACGGTTTTTTTTTTCCCGAAAGCCGATATCGAACGCTGGAATGCGTGTGCTTGGGGCACGTTCGGGTGGCACACCTATTGAAACGAAATTTCTTAAGAACGAAACTGAAAGCACAAATACTCGTAAATTAAGAGCTCTTACCGGCGAATAATTATTCTTTGGGGTTTTTATTGTTAATTGAAATTTATACGAGTTTCTTTTGTCTTTACAGAAAAAAAATATAGAAATGGTGTCGCGAAGGAAGATTTTATCCAGGTCCAGGGATGATCTCAATTTGGATCAGAATTTTAGTCAACAAGAAGAAGAAGAGGATATTTGGTATCAAAAGGATAAATTATACAAGGTAAGTGGTTGTTATTTTATTTTTATATCGAAAGGTGTAGCGAAGGAATTTGAAACAAGATTATGTGTTGCCAAATGAAAGGACAGCATACTGTCCTCAATAAATCAACAAATGCCACAGAAACCCACAGACGACGTTTGCATTTTTGTACCAAGAGCTGATTTTATTATCGGTATATCGGTATCGAAAGGGAAGACCGTCTATTTTATTATAAAATTAAATACCAGCGGTCCTGGAATTTAAGCTGGGACGTCACTTGCAAGCGGTAGAAACTCTCTTCCTATCTATTCAACGCCCATCAACAACTTTCTGTTCAAGTTTAGCTTTTCAACCCTATTGAGCTAAAGCAACATAAAAAAATTATTAATTTCTGAATTTTTTGTTTGATCAAATTTATGCTCGACTTGGATTATCTATCCGCGATACTAATAACCATTTTTAGTGTCCAGGCCCCTTTTTTCGAACTCACAATGGTGAATTTTTCCATACAAAATTGCACAAAGTGACCTACAAAATATTCAGTGTGAAGGCAAGGCCGTTGCCAGACAAATATTTTGGGGGCTATGATCTCTAAAATTCGAATACCGAAAAAACCCAATATCCAACTAATGGTTTTATCCACTGCGCCACCTCTCGCGAACGTCTGACAAACATCCGAGAGTATAACTGTCATGAAGGAGCTTCTCAATTAGCCGTTTGGACCCGACATAAAATTGTAGATCCCTTCCATTCGTCCCGCACACAAACGAATGGTTGTGAGAAGCTAGGCCTTGGGTCTCTACAGACCTGTTGCGCCAACTATATATATTTTTTTTTTTTTTTATGATCTCTAAAAAAATAACTTTTTATTTAAAGTTTGGAAGCGATTGAGGAAAATAAAATAATCTTAAATTTCAAATTATTTTTTTTTTTATTAACTAGTAATTATAACAAAAGTAGGAATAGTTTAAAAAAAAGTACCTGTATTCTTTGCTGCAAATACATCAATTACTTTGTCAGCATTTATTTCTATCTCCCTGTTGAATTTTATCTGAAAGTTTTGTGGGATTTTTATAAAGAAATAATTTGGAGGGATAACCTCACCCGATCACGTTTTATTTCAGAAGAAGGTTTATTCAACGATGTACATGGATATAAATTGTGTTTGACAGCTGTCTATATTATTGTCAAGTTGGTAGATACTGTGCGACAGAATTCAGTCCGTCAATTTACCGGACAGACTTCAGCAAAAAGACCAAGTGTATAGAAAAATAATTTTTAAACAAGTAAATCAAATGATTTTCAAACACTCCCGATGAATTGGTTAATGGCCGAATTGGCGCACTTTTGTTTGGATTTGCTCTGTTATCGTTTTAAAAAAAGTGTACTTGTTAAGAATTTGCGGGGGGGGGGGGGGTCAAACCCCTGTGATCCCCCCCTAGTCACGGCCTTGTGTGAAGGTTGAAATTGATTATTAGAAAGGCCCTATGTGTTTAATACCGACATTTTGGTGGTGTTTACTTACTTTAAAACATCAGCTTGAACACTACTCTTACCAGAAAAGTTCAAAATTATCGTTTTACACAGAAAATGGCCGTTTTCAAATAAAAAAAAATCGTCACCTTCAAAAATATTGCATAATATTCTTCAACTTAAAGCGCTACAGTGATTTGTCTAAAAATACAATCGTGAGTTGTCAAGCTTTATGTTCGGGGTTTCTAAGAAAAAATTTATTTATCGGACTATCAAAACTGGCTGACTAATCTGCCAAAGTTGTAGCGGAAAAGAAAGTTCGCTAATTGCAGGCAGACTTGAATGTTTTACACATTTTATTCTGCCGGATTTTTATGACGCTTATTTAACGATACAACAGAATTTTATTGGCTTTTAAAAAAAGACGAACGAGGAAAAAAAGCGTTACAGCTTCTTTGAGTCAAAAGTAATAAATTCTCAGATGCTGTAAAAGTGCAGCGGACTGCACTCCGTCCCGCATTCAGGACCATAATAACCGCAGTAGGTGAAATAAGCTCTTTGACACTCTTACCATTGGTGGCATATTTTGATTTTTTATATAATCAGCAGTTTTTGAGGTGCAATGCGAAATTGTAGCCCCTGGTTTAGTCATCATAATTAAACATCAAAACCACATTTATAGGAGCATTCACATCAAAATCTGTAAAATAAAATGTCAAGTGGGTTTGGGATGGTCAAGAACTTGCGATGCAATAAAAACGACTGATATATCATCATCGATATAAGCAGTTCATTTGAGCGGGCCAGCCAGAGGTTGCTTTCTTAGTACTGTCTCCACAGCAGATGTTTGCTGCCGCAGAGCCTTTAATGTTTTTATTTTTCCGACCTTGTAATGGTTCTGCAGACCTCCACCTAACCTAAGATACGTCTACAGCAGGCAGAAAGGAGCACTTTTCAACCTTAGGTAAGGCTATCCTTTTCGACGCTGTTCCTCTAAATTCGAAAATTATTATTCTTTGGCGTTTATATCCATATTCTCTCGTTTACGCGGTGATTATTTGACAACAAGCTTCATATTGCTGCAAACCTCGAAGAATTGCTTACAGTACCTTTTGATTCAAATAAAAACTGCGCCGTATTCAAAACAGACAGTCTTTCTCCTAAAACGCATTGCGTTTCAATCCGCCTTTGTCAGTATTTCTGCGCCATTGACAGTGATGTTTATGATCTTACGCAACGTTTGCTTAGTTACACTTGAGGAGGCCTTGTTACTCAACTCCTTTACCAGCCCGCAAAGCTGTAGCTCATGCTTGTGTTTTTTTTAAATTATTTTAAATGGTATTTTGAAGGGTTTTTAAGATAGTGCGTCATCCTTACTTACTTATGGTGCGCATGCATGGAGCGGGACTATGGACCTCATTTAATAAGCTCTTTTAGCTAGCTACCGCAGTGTTTGACTAGTTTCCTTCTTTTATATGCTCTAACTGCAATCTGTTTGAAGTCCGCTTTGATTTTTCATGTCACCTCACGTTAAGTCTACCGTTCCTCTTCTGGGTTAAAATTAAAGATTCTGTAACCCTAAGCGTTAATGTCTACTTGCGCTCTCCATATGCGTTACACTTCTATGGCTAGCTCAATATCTCTCCACAACTAATACAGTCCGCTGATAAATATTCTTCTCCAAGAGGGATCGAAATTCTCTAGAATACAATTTTCACTCACATTGACAAATTTTTGTCTGTTTAAACCAGCCCTCGAAAGTCGAAACCTAGTATTTCAGACAAAGATGTCACATTGCCTTCCGGAGTTGTATGTAAAATCGGCAAATGCTCTGGTAGTCTCTTCCGAAAGCAGTCATTCGACGTTGAACTTCTTCGCGGCATGTTCTCACCTGTAGTGTTCAAGCTTCGAGACATCGGTAAGCGTTAGTTTTCTGATTTTTAATTTGGTCCAAGTCAGTATATGGAAAACGCCACCATGCTACCACAATTTTCCGACTCTTCTATGCCTTCACATAATTTTTGTAGGTTAAAAATCTCCTTGCTTCAGGCCTCCTTCACTTACGGCCATATTATTCACTTACTTTAATCCGGGTTAAACTTTACACCCGGACTTGAGTGAGTTTAACCCAAAAACTAATCCCAAGTCCATAATATTCAGTCGTTAAATCCGAACATAAGCCCAGTTTTTTTTAAAACTTGAATTGAACTTAAACTGCACTCCGGAGACCAGTCAAGGTGCTTGAACTTGGGTTAAAACTGAATTTCCTAGTATTGACATTTTTTCGCTCGCAGGCCGCAGGAATTAAGAAAAGTAGAAAATTGAAATAGAAAATAAAAAGTAACGAGAAGCTAAAAAAAAATTCTTTGTCGTTAAAAGACGAATTTGTCCCATTAATCGAACTTTAGTTCGATTTGTCTCCATGCTGTTAACATAACCTGTTGCTGCTACCCTATTGTTCACAAAGCAAACCATAGCGACACCTACTCGCGAGCCGCCTGGCATAAACGTCAAGGCTTTCCATTGTTCATCGTAAAGTGTCAAAAAAACCACATGTAAAATTCTTGTCCTATTTTTCTTGCTCTTTTGAATTCAGACGTTTTAAAAAAGACTTTTATTTTTAAAGCATTCTGTAAGTAAAATCTGAAAATCTGTTACACGCGCGGTTACATAACCATTGACAACAGAAGTTCCGTTTCCATTTTGGAAAACCGGCTTCCTCTTTGTGCAAGCTTTAACTTTGACTCATTTTCGAGACTGCTACTGTTGTCGTCGCCGCCACCTTTAATTTTACTTCCGACATAATTAATGCACCCAAAAACAAGCTGGCCACACAAAAAATCAAATCAATTTCCATTCGAAGTGATAAACAACAAAAAACAAGGGTAACTTTTTGTGAAATTTGGCACTACTTAGGTTTAAAACGGGTTAAAATCGGTTTAAACTGTTTTAAATCCGCTTTTAAATGCATTTTCAATCCAGCGGGTTTGATGCATGTCTTTGAGTGAATATTATATAGAAATAGGGTTTAAAAAATATGACCTTTAGTCAAAATTTGTAGACTCCTATGAACAACTCTTACAAATGTCAGATTTGAAGGAAAAAGTTAAAAATGCAACATTTTTGGTTTTAAACTCGATTCAATGGCATTGGGCAATAAGTTGAAGATAAGTGGCATGGGAACTAAGTGTCCACATCCATCATTAGGCTTCTGTCAGCCAGCAGATGCGTTCCTTTTGGTGTCAAATCAGGGTCGAATTTTTAAGTTCCAATGAATATTCTTTCCAAGTCCTAAAATTAAGATATTTCACACGCCAACCAAACGACCATTTATTTATATTAACCTACCTATAATTTTCCAGTTCTCAAGCTCTTCGTATACAGCTCAACCATTCCTGTACCTTTCACATCGCTTGATCTAACTAAACAAAGCGGAACGGAAAACAAATTGAAAACTTAAATGTCAACGAGAATAAGTCACTTCAACAATTACGTTCCACCCGTCAACAGCGTCGTACCCCCTGATTGACTCCTTCCATCAACTTTATGACTTTTTCTCAAGCAATTCTCCCCCCAAGGCGCTGAAAATTGACAACAGATTTTCGTAATCACATCAACCGACATCACAAAAGACATCAAACAAAACAACCCAGTTACACTAGTTTTTGCACAGTTTCCTGTATTTCAACAGCTGCACAATCTGTACGAGCCAGCCCGCCACACCAAAGGAGACGCGACTTATTACATCAACGGTTTGATAGCGGCTAGGTGTAGATAGTGTAACCTATCCATAAAGCCCACAGCTGGAATATTTTAAGGGAACTAAAGGAACCTCCAGCTGCCCTCATTCATTGTCTAGTTTTGGGTTTTTACCGTAGACTTTGTTCCCTTTTAGCGCCTTTTATGTCGCGCTCCTACTTTCAATGGAAATCAGACAGTCGCACAGTGAGGTAATGGAAAACCGCCACTCCATTGCACATTGTCTCTTTGATTTGTGTCTTGTTCCCATAATAAAACTTTGGCGAAACATTTTATAAGATTTTTCCTGGTTTTTGTTGTTTTGCTTTGGATACGTGTATGATTGAGCAACCATTTTGCATGGTATACGTGCTTTCGGGGGCCCAGCTGTTCACAGTAACGTACATGGCCCAGACCTGAATGGGATGTGAGTCCCATGCGCCATTCATCACCGCAAAAACCACTTCCTCCCGCCCGCCAACGCCAGCCGTCATCAGCGGCAGCGCAGAGAAAAAGAGGGAGACCCAATTTTCCTCGCGAGGAGCAAGAACCGTCACAGCCCGATCAAGCGTTGCACATATAGTCAAGCCCCAGTTCGTAAGCCAGTCATTCCAGTGTGTGTCTGTGTGTATGGGTGGAAAATGAAAGTTGTTTTCACGAGTTTATCCGTCTGGCGGAGTGGCATATACCTCCTATCTGTATCTGTATCTCACCTAGTTCACCTGGTTCAAGAAAATGCTGGAGAAAAAAAAAAGACCATCAAAGGAAACTCCAAGAGTGGCACACAGAAACTACCGAAACTGTGGCGTTTCTCGGGCCTCGGATTCGACTACGTGCAGAAGCGAAGTAAACAAGTTTAATTGTGCAATACACACGGTACTGCTTGGACTGGACTCGTTTTTTGTTTTTTTTTTTTGCTGCAGGCACAGGGTAAAGGGTGCCCCTTTTGTGTACTAGTCGACATCGATTAAGTCATTTTTTCGTCATGCACGAACGAAAGTATGAGCTATGAGGAACTGTGGTGTAGAATTCCTTTAAAACAAGAGACGCTATAAGAAAGCGCTGTGTGCAGACTTCCAAATGGTTTGCGTATACATCGAGGGCAAAAAAGAGCAACAGAGCAACAACTTTAAACCAGATATCTAAACTGGACCTTAGTTTGCTTCCTGTTGTCGATCGTGTAATACGAGTGGACAAATTCATACTGCATGTGCTTCAGTTTCCAACTGGAGGGTAACACGAGCTTCTTTATGTTGTCGTGCAAGCAATTAGCCCAATGACATAATTTTCAAATGAAATGTGGTTATGAATACTCACACAGGCTGCAGACGCGATTTACCTAGAGAAAGGATTATGAATCAAGATGGCTCATGTTTGATTCCAAATTGGGTAACACTATTCATTGTCTGTAGACAGATTATAAATTTCCACTTCCAATTTGATTGGCTTCTAAGAGCTATTTTAAAGACACACTTAAGGCTCAACAGTAATGGGATTATGTGGGCTTTTGCGTTGGTGTCAAAAACGGTCGAAAAATCTACTTAAACACATTTAAGCACTTGAAATGTGTCACTAGTACCGTTATTAACGCGAAATAATATTGAAATGTATTATATAGGACGAAAGAGGTGTATTCCAGCTTAAGCCAATATTCGATAAAATAACTTGGGCGTGATCTAGGCTAAGCCGGCGTCCGAATACGTTGCAATATAAATTCGTAAGCGTGATAGGATCAGTGGCCCCTTCAAAGTGTTTACGTTAACACAACTGCATCTTCCTCTAAATTTTCACACTAGCTTCAGTCAACATAACCTCATTTTACAATCACCTGGGCACTCATTCCGTAACTCTGAGAACGATAATCGTTTGCGCGATACTAGTCAACGATCTCTTCATTAATTTGCGTCACGTAACTCTACTACTATCGTGTCGTCCATCGTTTATTTTACACAAAGTTTGAGAACTTTCGGTATCTCACAGAAGCTCAAAAACTGTAGTTGGATTAAGCACTAGGCGTCATAGTAATTGTCAAATCAAATTACAGTCGCCTACATAGTGCTCACGGAATTTGAAAATTACAGTCACCCACAAAATTTGCTCATTCATAAGAGAAAAAGGTATGGTTTATAATGTAGGATATATCACATTATATGTATTTGGAATTGTTAAAAAAGATTACAAAGTTAATTATTGCTCACACCCAAAATTCATGAAACAGATTCCAATTGTCTGCAAAATACACAAATCAGTGCAAGCCGATACCTCTTTAGCTATCGTCGAAACGCTATCGTCGGGCGATAATCGACATACGGAATGAGTGTCCTGAAGTAGCGATTGCAGCCACACTAAGACTGAAGAAAGTTGTGATGCCCCATGTTCTGTTGATCTTCTGTTAACCAACTGGGCTCTCATCGCGTAGGACGACGATCGTCTGACGACGTCGTTTCAACGCACACTGGGGCAGAATAGCCTTAAAACTGCCATCAAATTAACTAAAGCTGAGAAATTTTTTTAAAGTGGATCTATCGTTATTATTGGTATATGTTCTATTTAAAAAAACAAAATTTAAGTAAAAAAATTTTTATTACTAAAAAAAAAAGTTATCCACTCCAGAACAATGCAAAATATTTAAGAGTTCTTGTCTTGTAATAAATAAATTATTAGAAGACATTCCTAAAACAAAATAATAAATTTTGATTAACAATGACGACTTAAGTGAAATTTTTTTCTTTTCGCAAAGTACTTTAAAGTTGATCTATTTCGTGAAGTAGCAAAAAGTAGCAGGAAATTTAAAATGTTTTTAAGACCTTAAACAATAACGTTTATTTTCGTGTAATTTTCATTGCTTAATATTACTTAAAACCTAATTGAAATATCTATTATTAATTCATTTTCTTAAGAAATTACTATAGATCAAATTTTGTCTTATATAGAAAAAACTATTTATGTAATAAAGAAAAGAAATCACTTAAACACAGTTTCATACCTAAATAACACTAAAAAGTGAGTATAATCTACCTTTGTAACGAACCGGTTTTGTTGCGAATATTTTAAATAGTGTCCAACTGTACCCTAGTTAGTACTCTATCTAAGTAGTATATAAAGCTTTCCCGCTAAAAAAATTTTTTTTAATTATCGGCAATTTTTTTGTGAATTTGCCCCAATGTGCGACGATTGTATTGCTTCGTGTAACACTAAAATGGTTGAATCGTCTGGACGGCGTCGTTTTGGACGATTCACTAATGCTTCGTATAACTCATTGAACTGTCAAATACAGACGATTGAACGATTGCGATTGAACAATCCTATGAAGAAGGACACATACTTATGTTCTGTTTGGAGGCGACTTGCTCTCATCCAAATTGTAGAAGAAACCACTCTTTGCAAAAAAAAAAAAAAAAATAAAATGGTAATTGCACTTTTTGGAATATCAAATGAATTTCATTTATTTGTTCTATAATTTCATCCATTTTTAACGCAATCAGAATAAAAAATAAAAATAGCATTCATTGATTTTTTTAGAATTCGCCCCTTAGCAATAAAGATTGTAATACCTAGCGATCTATTTTTGCATTAAATGGAATTGGACCATGTCAATCAATGGCAACGAAGAAAAATAAACAGATTCAAAAAAAAGACAATTTCCATACATTTTTATCTTTTTTAGGTGTCAGAGTTTGATTACAGTCATGTTCAAACTGTTTGAAATAAAAACGATGAACGATGCGACGATGATGTTATATGAAGCAAACTAAACACGACGTCGTTTTGTTCAATCGTTTCATAAATTACGCGATTAGAGCCCTGGACCTAAAGCGCTGGAGTATTTAAAGCGCTGCAGGCGCAGTGGCTAAGTAGTTAGTGTGATGGACTACTAAGCGAGCGGTCCCAGGTTCGATCTCAGGAAAAACTCAAAATACAACTGTGGAACCCTTTCAGTCGTCCCAAAAATGAAAAACTCACAAAAAACGAATGGTTGTGGGAGTCCAGCCATTACGAACCTGTTGCACCAGCTATTTATTTAATTATTTAGGCGATTATTGCGAGTACAAGCGAGTTCGCCGAGAGAGTACCAATCCCACGTCTAGAACTGCGAAAGTATTTCTATCGTACGAAAGATAGGTTTTCTTTTGATTTGTTTATATCGTATTGTGGTCAGTGTTGCCGAAAGTACCTTAGGAGTATTGTACTACTTTCAACACCGCCGTACTCCCTATTTTCACATTCGTACTCCCTATTTTCACATTCGTACTCCCATTTTTTTAAGCACTTGCAATATCTTACACTCGCGGCAAAGTGTAATTTCAACCTAATAAATCGAATTCACTTCAAATTAAATGCAAATTTAGTAATAAGTGTACATTTGCTTAAACTATTTATGAAAAATTGCAGAATGGTTGTTTAAAAATATAAAACATTTTGACCAAACCTTTATCAATTATTTAAGAAAAATGTACACATGAAATCGATCTTAATGATATCGAAAAGAGGTAAATACATAACCATGTTTGTTCTCATATGTTTCTTATATGTAAAACATCTCATATAGAAAGTTTTATTGACCAAACAAATCAAATTAAAATGCGGTAGGTATTCCCGAACTCTATCACATTTCTTCACGGTTGGCAGCACTTTTTTCTTAATTTTTCGTGTGTTTCTGCATGTCACACGGATTCATGACACTACACCGATATGAAAACAAAATGGCGGAATTTAAAAAAAAATTGAGGGGGCCAGCGGCAAAAGGATTGCGAGTTGGGAAAGAACCGACGATGTTGAGATTTCTTCAAAAAAAAAACAATAATCGCACGCAAATGTTCCGTCAAGGATGATTGAATGACTTTGTGTTTCTTAAAGGAATCGAAAAAAAGCCATTCTGTTCGTCTTTTTATATATGAAACTTACAAACAACAAACAGCATAGATGTGAAAAATCAAAAAGCTATCTGCCATAAGACAATTTTTTTATAATTGAAGAGATATTTACTTTCTTTTGTTACTTATACGAGTTAATAATTTATTTATTTATGTTTTGTTTTTTTTTTTTTCAACCGAACTTTTTTTTTTAAATAAAGTTAAAGAAAATGTTTGTGTACCCACATTTATTTTTGAAGACAAAAAAATGTGCGTACTACTATTTTTTTAAAAATTTTAATACTCTATAATATTTCTCTCCGGCAACACTGACTGTGGTTGTTGGAAACTAGTTCCTTCAGTTGGTCGACTTGTGGGATTTTACTAGAGTGAAGATGGCTCACATTTGTTATGTTATGAAACGAGAGAGATACAGTTTTTGTGAACCGTGTCGAATCACTAAATTTATCACACTTTCGGCCATTTTTTATTCGGACCGCCATATGCATTGTTGCATTACATAGTGAAAAGGGAGAGTATATGATCGATCGAGTATTTGGGCTCAAACAAAAGGTTGTATGCATCAGTAGAACGCTCACTGAGTCACTGAGACTCAAAGATCCATACAAGCCGAAGCTCGACCGGCATCTTATAAAAAGAAACGTACAAACGTGATATTAATATTCGGGCACAAAAGATGCATTTCGACACCCAGGTCTCTGCTACATCCAAAAATTTGTGTACCTCGTTATAGTTATATGGTACCCAGCTCTAAAAAATCGCATTCTGAACCACAAAACTTTCCCAGCCCCCACTTCCGCTAACCTCTTGTATGCCTGCATAGGATTAAGCGCAGTATTCCATCATTAAACATCTCAAGTACTGACCTTTGGTGCTTACCTCTCCTCAAATTCGAAAACCGGGAGCAAGAGTCTTAAAGATACATCAATTCAATTGCCTCGATTTTCCCAAATTTATTGACTAAAACTTTTGACTTTCGGATGACTGAACAGTGAACACAAATACACACAATTTGTTGATCCCTTTCAAAAACCCCTCTCGAGGTAAATCCGAACTTCAATCCACCAAAAAACAACTCCATCACTTACAAAAAAAAAAATCTAGAACGCGATAACCACGAATGCCGGAGAACCTTGGCAAATTGCAGCCATCGGCAAGATGAAGACGTAAAAATACGTCGGTATGTCAGGTGGAGCAGTTTTGCCCCGGAGGATGACGTTGATCATAACGATGATAGCTGTTGGTATATTTACCAAAAAAGTGAGCTGAAGTAATTTTCGATAGGAAGTCAAATGGCCCTGACTCTTGGAATTGATTTTGTGTGTTGTATTTACCCTGCCGCGAAGATTCCACTTGCAGTTGACGAAAGAGGGTATCGCTGGGGAATTTTATTTAAAGCTTTGGCGGCATTTATTTACTGAGAAACGCATGACTTAACACGGATACCAGTCCAATGATTCAGAAACGTTTAGTGTGTCAGTGTTGCGTTTTTTTTTTGTTTGTTTTAATTTAAATTTGTGTTAAGTGGATATTATAGTCCGGGCAAGTGTTTTGGGAAAATTAAATGCTTTTTGACTTTTACGGTGGTTTGGAGATGATATTCATTTAAACCAAACGTACAAGTTGATAAACAAAGATATGTACCTATAGAAGGTGATTGAGAACGTTGAAGAATGTAGTCGAGGTGTTGAAAGTTATATGAAATAAGGCCAAGAATAGTTGGAGTTATTTGTTTGGAACTCAGACAGGAATGAGGCATAGGTAAGTGCGATCTTTTTCACCAAAAAAAAAAGCTAACGCACACTTGTGAGTTAGAGAAAAAATAGCACACCATGACCTTTCCAGTACATAGAGGGTTTGTATCACTCGATAATAGCAAGAAGAAGTTGCATTTTATGCGGACCAGTGATGGGACTTGAGATAAGCGAAGCGGTGGTAGATAGCCTTAAAAAAAGGTGGTAGAAAAAAAAATGTTCCATGGTAAGTAATTCATTTATTTATACCAATAGTAATAATAAAATCAAAAAAAAAAAAAAAAACAGGGAAATAAAATAAACATAAATCAGTCATGGCTTATTATTAATTTAAGTATTCTTAAAAAATCACATTTTTCCTTCAAAACAAACAAAACTAAATATTACTTCGTATGACAACCGTCTGTGAATTTTGAAGCATATCTTACCAATAATTCAGTGGGTTTAAAATCGTCCCCTTTCCCCAGAAGCTCCTTGGCAGCTAAGATCATCTTAAGAATTTACGCATTTTCAATTTCAATAGCTCTTGATTTTAATTAAAAAAAACGTTTTTGAGGTAAACGCATCAATAGAAAAAAGAACTACAGAAAAGACGCCATAGATTCAACTCATCATTAAACACAAAAAGTCAAGCCATAGCACACTCCCACAAATACAGTCAAATAATGAAATATTAGCGCAGTAAATGGTGTACTGGACTGCAAGTTTTTGATGATGCAACTCTCAGATAAAAAATACTGATAGCTGAGCGTGGATGGGTAAAAGTAAGGCGAGTAGGTATAGGTAGTAGTAGGTACAATTTTCAATTCAATACAATGATGAAAAAGAAATGTTATTAGCGAATCCATTTCAACTCGTAACAGTCTAATCAGGGGGAGCAATCGAATGTTTTTCGCACATCAGTTTTATCGCACATATCATGTGCGTTTTCTTTTGTACTAACTGAGACTGGGAAGATCATATTAACTCACTTTTTTTGTGCATTATACCATAACACTGTCTGCTTTCTCACCTGGCGCCGGCAACAGTGTTTGTGATAATTGGGAGATGAAATAAAAAAATGGTAAGCGCACACCCTAAGAAGGCCATAGAATCTAAACGCACATATAATGTGCGCTTAAATATTTATTGTTGGCATTGTTTATAAAATTGTAGACCCAACGAAAAAACTGCACTGCACTCCACATATGGATTCATGCTTTCATTTAAGTATGATCGCAAAGTCCAGTGCGCTTCTGGCATTTGAAATATTTAATGAAAATAAAGACGTGCATTTATTTTTTACGATAAAACGTATAAAAGTGCATTTGTCAAATTTGTCATTGAGAAAGAAATGTGGTAGTGGTAGTCACTTCCAAAAATACGTAAAAGAATAAAGTTTGACTGTCAGTACAATAATTTTTTCATCTAATTGAGCTGTGGGACGAAAATCTGAGGGCAATTTTTCAGACGATTATCGTCGAAACGATAGACCTCCAAAAGCAGCAACTAAGTGCCAAATTATGAGTTTGAGACCTTAATCCAGTTCATTTTCCACAAATGTCATGAAAGCTGACGATAGTGAAACAAATTCGGGCAGAATATAACTTTTTATGGTCATCAAAGTTTCAAAAACGATATCGCCCCGACGATTATTGTTATACGGAATCTGCCCCCAGGTCTTTGGCACGTATAGTCGTATATGTAGGTTGTAAGTCGCAGACGATCCAAATGAGCTAATGCAAGACCACATAAACCGCATTCCTCCAGGATTACTGAAACCCACGCTTAAATGTCAACGCCTGTCAGATATAAAACTTTTCTAAAATGTCAATTTTGACAGCAAACAATCCAAACCCTCGTTTTCACTTTAATCAAATGATTTGATTCGTTTTTTAATAGTGCAACTATTTCACATCACTCGACTTTCAAATCCAATCATTCCACCGCCGACTTTGACCCCATCAACAAACAAAAGCGGCAGCTATTCAGTATCAAATGTCAAATCTTTTTGATTACCTCTCTGCCTACTGAATCCAACTCATTCGGCAATAAAAAAGTTGACCCTTCGGGCAACCAAATTCCAAATACCAACAAAACATAAATAAAGTTTATTAATTCATAGCCAACGATAGCTACGAAATCGAAAAGAAAGTGAACAGCCGCAAAAGAGCCATCGACAGACAGTCGGTACCGACTCAACTCTTCGTATTAAATTATAAAACAAAATATAAAGATACATAAACGAGTACATAATTCGTATCTCGCGCATACTTACAGATGCGATTACGCAAGGGACTCTTTCTGTACCACTACACCGTGGCGCGCTATGTAATTACGCGCGCTGTGTTGTTGTAGCCGATGCAGTCCGACATTTATTTAAAAGTTTTTAAGGCTTTCGATGTAAGACAACAACAACAAATTCCAGCCGCGCTGTTAACCCAGTTAACTGATTATGAACGAACGCAGCGGTGCTCGCGGTTCGTATTTCAGTGTCTTGCGAAAGTGGTATTAGTGGTCAGTTTGAGCCTTTCCGGCGTGTGGGCTATTTTAAATAGACCACGACCACTGCCCTCACTTGGTGCAGTTCTTGTTAAAAGGTATCTGAAATGAGAAGCAAGTATGCGTTAATTTTGTATGCTATCGGCAGATATCAATCGGTTGAAAGGAAACAAAAAAGCCAAATGGAAGCACGATCGGTAGGCATTATGTGAGTAGAACCATAAGCTTGACCGTTTTGTTATGTTAAATGGTGTGTCCCAGCGTCTATGCAGCTCAACAATGGGAACAACGGGGTATTACACAAGAGTAAAAGCCAATTTGGATATTGACCTTAAGCATTATGTTGCCTAAATGTGGATCAAATTATTCGAGCGGTTAATCTGTGACTATACTATGACCGCACTAAGAGAAAGGAGTTTTTTTTTTGTTATAGCTTTCCAAGGAGCTTTATAAATAACTCTAAATGGCGCCTGGTCCGGGAGTGGTAATTATTTTTGTTGTTATATCAGTGAAGAATTTGTAATGGCCGCGGTGAATGCCTGAAGATATCATGAAAGGATTGCGCCGAGGGTACAAGGGAAAACAAAAGAGTTGACCTGCGAACTTTGATATAGATATATTACAATTGGTCTTGGCGGGCTAGGGAAAGTTATCAATCCTATTTTCTATAGGAGGACGTCCTGATACGCTCAGCACGATTATGATCGCCAGCAGAAAACTTAAGTTAAAAGTGAACTTGTTTCTTGAAAAAAACTTGCCTTGAAATTAGGCACATGGTTCGGACATAGGCTAAATTTTATCGCAAATCGAACCAGTTTTCTTCACATAAGAAATAGAGGGCGCTAATGGAAAATTTCGCTATGAAACTAGCTACACTCGCGCTAACCACGCGATGCAATGGAACCCGCTTACTCAGGATGGCAGGATACGCGGCGGTCCTAGGAGTACATGGCGCGGAACAGTCGAGAAGGAAGCACGGCAACTGGGAAAGGGTTGGGGAGAGCTGAGGCACATTTCCAGAAACCGCACGCGATGGCGCATAGGCGTTGTAGAGGCCCTAGGGCCCACGAGGGGATACAGGACATACGTAAAGTAACACCCGCGCCGCTTTTAAATAAATGTCAAAAATATAAATTACTAAAATTTATTTTTAAATTGAAAAACGTACCATAGAGTGGATTGAGAAGTTTGAACTTGGTTCCTGTCTATTTCGACAGAGTTTTGAACCTTTTCTATTGACGCAAACTTTTACTTTTTAGAAATTGATTTAATTTTTCAATCAAGTTACTGATCACTTGATTGAAAAAATTCCAGTGAAATTCTTCATTTAAATTGCAAGGAGTCTTTTGAGTACCAAAATGTGTAGTTTACAACATTTTGAAACATCCGCTGGAAAATAGGCCGAACCATGAAAAAATTTCGATTCGCGTAAATCTATATTTCACTGAAAACAAAATAAATTCCGCCATAATTCTAAAGCTGCTTACTGGCAGGTCCATTACGCACAGTTAGACAATCTAGTTCGGCCCTCACCTGTTTATGGAACTAGATCTACGCAACCTTTAAGCACCTTTAAGCAATGGCTAGCAACACCATGCCCCCAATACACTTGAATGCTATTCGAAAATGGAAAGCTTACCATTATCACTCTAAACCTATGGTTAACTTATTTAATTACAACTAAAGTAATATTATTTTGGCCCTCGGCCATTATTAATTGATTTAGCTGTTGCATTGAGTTCGTCTATACGAAATCTATAGATCAGGGAAAAAAAGTCTTGATGGTTTATTGTATAGTTTGACCCAAGGTCAGAAAACTGCGCACTAAAAATATTTTTTTTTTTGTTTTTAAATGACCCCGTTTTTTAATTGATCGGTGACGATGGCTTTATTGCGGGATTTTGGTAGAATTTGCGAAAAATCTCGACCTCTCGATGCAACTTATTGCTGTAGATCCTTACCCGAAATTTTTATAGCTGCCCTTCTCTGTGATGTTTTTCATTGATTGCATTCTTATTGCACTTTTAGTTTTAACGTATATACGGTTTTATTATTCCAAGTGCATCTGAGGTCCTGTTGTCAACATTTATTTAGATGCAACTAAAATTTATGCGAGATTTGTTTCGGCAGAAGTGTAGAAAGAACTATTTTTTTAATCGACTGTCTCTATTCAGGTGTAGAGCAGTATTTTTCCCACATTGACCACCTTTTTGCTTTGTATAACAAATTGTTTTACTAACCTGCTGAGTGATCATTAGTATTTCCGCATCGTCGTATAAAACAATATTTAGTTTGGGAAATCTTTTAAATAAATTCTTTTGCATAAAGTTTGCTTACTAAATGCCTGATTCATTAAAGTTTATATATTATATGTGATTCAGAATATGGCTTATTACATTTTTAGTAAAAAAAATAAATTTCGACTTCAAAATGCTAATATACAACCTCTTGCAAAATTTTGCGAATCAAGCATTGTCATCCGACTGTGTTAATTATAATAAGTCATATCTCGGTATTTGTCAGCGACTCATAATCATGAGCAACAACTTGCAGCTGCCTGTCCCCAGGTTAGGGGTTTTTTATTTATTTGGGAAATTGTAACGAGGCTTATTCATTTTGTGCTTTTAGTTTTAGTCAGAAAGTATAAACAAGATCTATGAAATTTGTTTAGTGGTCTATTCCTTGGATTTTACCATTACGTTCATAAAATACAATATCAGTTCAGTTGTTGGCTTCGATTTTTGCAACGATTTTTCGGACATTTTCGGCTGCATTGCGGACGTCACAAGTCAGATGATTGTCTTTTAGTGTAATTGCTATTTCAGTGGCAAAGATTAACCAAAACAAGTTTCTAGAAATTTTCCCACAGCTCAGCGGGGATAATTATAAACAAATTCATGGAACGGCTAAGAACAATCAGTTGTCGCCCATGATCGTAGATCTAGTTTTGGACCTTCTTCTTGGCTAGTGGGTTACAACTTTGTAGGGCCCATAATTCGTCATCAGGCTCAAAGGTTATTCAAAATTTGACTACATCCTAAGGAGCTGTTACGACTTCAGCCGGAAATCTCAACAGTTGAGTCGTTAAAAAAAGGGTAATAGAGTTTTCATATGTCAAAATCGTCTCTTGTTCAACTGGCACAAATAAAAAGCAGCATCTGCAAGACTAATCATGAGTGGTAAACCTAACCAGGTAAAAAAGGCACTCGCGCTGAGTAGTGCACATTTCAATGCGGTTAAGGTGAATCAGATCCTCAGTAACAGCAACGATTTCGTAAGAATTTTAATTTCACGTCAGAAGCATCAGATTCCGCAAACGCAAAAGTCAATAATGGGCCACCTGCCACCTCTAACAAAATGTTTGGTTCAAAAATAATCAAACCATATTGGTCAGATATAAGAATAAATAACTGGGGGAAACAGTGGCCGAGCTTTAATAATGCTAAAGTCGTGCTATTAGAGAGACATATATTTAATAAATATGAGCTCTGAAAGCCCTAAATATGGCGTTTTTCTTTTTGAACTGAACTGAGTTCGAGCATTATGAGCGCGCTCTGAAGTGAGGGTGCTCAGATTGTTCTGAGGTATTTATGAAACACCCTCGAGCACATCGCTGTCATTTGTTGTAAATGTATGTATAAATTGAATATTTATTAATTATTATATTCTAAATTGGTTAATATTCAGTTCCAGAACAACAAGGTTCGTCCGCCATTTCAACTATTTTGTTTATCACGGTTTTTTTTCTGTCAAATGTGACTGGAAGTGTGTAATCAGGGTCTGCATTCTGTAAGGCGAAACGATCAAACGTTTTCGTGCGCACGAATGCTTTGCCCTATGTTAGACAAGCAAATTTGTTCGTGCACACGAAAACGTTTGAACGTTTCGCCTTACAGAATGCCGACCCAGCTTTTCACTCTTTTTAATTTTTTTTTTACTGAGCTCATAGAGCGCGCGCTCTGATCGTGCTCTCAACGAAAAAAGAAACACAAATTTTGAGCTCTGATGTATCTGAGCTAAAAAAGAAATACGGCCTTTTTGTATAACAGTTCAGGTTGAGCTCTGAACTAAAAAAGAAAAACGCCTATAACATCAAGAACAAAAATAAAATGAATAGAAGGCAGGACACCCAAAACGTCCTCGTACCACAGGACCCTTTTCAGTAAAATGTCAACTGTTGGCGACTTATAAATTATATCTGCACGAAACATTATTTATTTTTTTCACTCAAATTCTAACCCATGTTTTTACTTTTTATGCACAAATTAACTTTTTTTGCTCTCCACTGCGTAAATTCAACTGCACACAAGACATGCTTCGTTGACCGGTGGATACAGACTAAAGAGCAAATTTGTGATCAACAGGAACGAGTAAAAGTATACGACTTTAAGGAAAATGCTTGTGTCCCATTCCTCCTGTGCCTCATACATACCCACTCTCCCCTACAGATGAAGTGCTGTGTCTAATTTGTTTTCCAATAGGTTTTGTATAAGTCAGGTTACAATTGGAGTATAATTTGTACCACTGGACGAACTCTAGAGTTTATAAACGGTATGACCGTTACAGAATTCTGAAAAGTTGCAAGAAAAAGGGCCGATGAGAAAAAAAACTGCCTTTTCTGAAGCAGAATAGCTTATTTAGAATTTTTGAACGATATTTAACAAGTATTTGTTCGCTAAACGCACTATAATAAACAGTGTTATGTTGTGTTTTCATTTGGAAATAACAACATTTGAAAAAATTGTGAAGCACCTTCTCCAACTAAAAAAAGGGCAACAATAGCAAAAAAAATTGTGGCAGCCTCTCGAAAAAAAATGCCAAATTGCGACCTTAGTCGCACAACGGTCACGCTGTTTATAAATTCACGCGATCAATTTGGTTTAGTAATTTCCGAGCCGTAAAGTTCGTCAAGAGTTCTCTCGAACTTCGAGGCATTCCTTTTTGAGGAACTGGCCAGAAGCATTGAAATTACTTCATCTTAAAGACCGGAACTCTGCTCTTTTGTACCATAAATTTAGTGCCGTAAATCTAGAAACGTTTCGGTAAGTCTTAGGAGCAAGCTTTAATAGTTGGATATGTTTACGCTGACCATCCGTCCTTTATTTAGAAGGACAGTCCTTTTTTTTTACCCCTGTCCTTTATTTTTTTCTTTTTAATATAGGACGGACTTTGTCCTCCATTTTGGAACCTGTTGTTTAAAACACTGAAAGATATATATCACATCCCATCTCTCGTGCAAAAAAAAAAAAACACTGAAATTACTTGAAAGTGTGGACTTTTACAAGTCGTTGGGTTACAGAAAAACCGTAATGCCATAATTAGAATCAATAATAAAAATGTTTGGCCCACGTTAGGCATATTTTTTTGGAACAAACTAAATGTTCAACAGTCTTATTAAATTTTTTTACTGATCCATCCATCGCACATTGTCAGGCCACAATGCGTCACGTTTCTGTTACACCATATTGAGTGGCAACATGATACTTCAATGCCGGAAGTATCAATGGTTATCAAGGCACTGCTTTTGTGTAGTTTTTAAAAAGCATTTAAAATTAATTACTTACTATACCTACCTTTCACACTCTTATCTTAATTTATCTCAATGAAGAACTGTTTATATATTTTTTTTTGATATCTGTTGGTTGGAAACATAATAATTATTAGGCCTGTTTTTTTAAGCTTCGATCTCAGCAAAACAAATTAAAGTAGGATTTTCTGAACGCAATTACAACAACTACGCTATACTTGACACTTCGAGACTCACAGTAGTTGTTGATAGCATAGTAAAGTATGATGCAAATCTTACTTTACTATGCTTTGCTGACATCGAAGCTCTAAAAAACACGCCTATTGTCCTTTATTTCCTTTCGATAAATATGGTCACCGTAGATATGTTATATGTTGGCATATGAGGCAGTGTCTACGCATGACGTAGCTCCAATAAATGAGTTATATAATGGGTATCTTATGCAAAACGAAACCACTATCGAAATTGACTACAAAATGCAAGCCTTTGCAAAAGAGTAATTTTCCTGTATTTTCTGATTTCAATTTCATCATATCTGCGCAGAAAAAAATGTCGAACACATCTGAGAAAGCGGATACCCACGGTGACGATATCACAGCAACCAAACCAAACATTTTTAACTTGAGATAAACTTCAAATCAATCTTGTCCGTTACGAATTGACCGGCAACGAAAACAAACAAAAAATTCCCCTTCCATTGGCAGTCTTTCAGCCACCTAAATCCAATTAACAATTGCACGCTAATCGCTACTAATTTATCGGCGGGTATTGCCGCAAAATATAGCAACAAAAAAAGAACATTCGCAACAAATTTAATCGGTTTTGTCGACCGAATCACCGGACCTGTGTAAGTGTCCATAAACTTCCGCTGCTTATCGTGATTTTTTTTTCAGAGGAAAAACATCTCCCTCCCATCTCACACACACACACAATCGCCTAGAATTATGTCATTCAACTATTACAACATCCACGTGCGCCATACACACAGATCGTCGCTCCGATACGCTATAATGATGAGAAACTCCGTATCCTCTGCGACACTGCTTCTCCAGATCTACCGCCATCGATATAGATGCATAGTGATCAATAGAGGCTAGAGAGATGACGCGAGATCGTCGCTCGACGCGTCAGCACACACGACCTCAAGACAGTTCTCGGGTGTATCTCCGTCTCGATTTTCTCTACACGTTCGCATCACACGTTGAAAGATGGAATGATGGTGTGTTCGGGAATTTTATTGGCGATGTCGTTGATTATATAAATTATGCTAATTAGTATATAGCAATTCAGTCATATGAGTCCCGTTAACTGTTTTCCCATCGAATCTCGAAACAATAGGGGGAATCGATACATATCGAACGGTATAGTATTATTTGGCAAATTTGGTTATGCACACAAAGCTCTTGGTGGACGATGCCCCCCTGCAAGACAATAGGTAAACAAAAGACCGCCGATTTGATTCGTTTCGGTCCGAGATTGTTGTTAACATTTCACAGTCATGTATAGTCACGTTGCGGTGGAATGCAGTTCCACAAAACTGAAAAGTTCAATTAAAGTCGAAGTCTTCTTCATCGTGCTGCGAGCATTGTTAACGGCCAGAGCGGTGTACTTGTTCTTTCCTATGTAAATTGATTTTCCTACTGAACTTTGGTATTTCTTGGGTGCAGAGTTACTGGCTGTGGTTCTGTCTATAACCTAATTGCGAAGTCGTAAACACACCATTGAATGATTCCTCGAGACTGTAAGGTGGTAGCCAAACCGCGGCACTAGTGTCTTCTTCGTTGCACATTAATCGTCTGTTGTTTGTTTCGAACAAGTTTAGCTGTAAGCTGTGTGTGTGTGTGTATTTGGTTTGTAGATTATTTGTAAAAGGTTAACAAGTTTGAGGGAGAAGGGGAAAAAATTAAATAATTTGTTTAAATAAAAAGTGTAATCTTTAAGTTGGTGTTGGAATATCACGTAGAAGCCGTCTTCATCGGGGGTGTAGTTAGTTGAATACGGGTTGAGCGGGGGTTGCTGTCAACTGTGGGTACGTTTACATAGTTCGAACAGTATTAACCCAGTTCGATTATAAATAGAAAACATTTGCTTGGGGGTTTATGGAACGCGTATACCAAAAATACAACTTCAGTTGTTCATTTCAAGGGCTCTTTGAAGTGTTTTAATAAAACTGGTTTTGATGACAAATTTTACATCGGTCGGTGTACGAATATTGAAACCATGGGAAATATTTGTCGCGTAGAAGGTTACAATGCACAATTGGAGGCATTAGCATGTAGCAATCCCCTTGGGAAAGGTAGCTGGAAGGAATATCAAGAGCTAACTTATGTTAACCTTTGTAGAATGTACAACAATATTTTGAAATACGCCTGTGGTCTTGGAATCATACTTAAAGTATAGACAGCTGTGAAATGAGGTTCATACAAAGCAAGGAATTTAAAACATTAAAACATGTGTTCTGCGGTAGATAGCACAAAACTTCGAACTTGCTATGAGACCATTTTGTAACAGAAATCCTATCAGCTCCTTCTCAAATGAGTGAGGACGCATTATTCGGTAAGCGATTTGAATCATCACCAGCTAGATATATATTTGATGTCGAGGATTTCATACATCAAGTTTGAAAGAATACACTGATTGTCGGTAAATATCTACCCCGGATAGCATAGGCTACAGCGACTAACTTGATATGTAAGAAGTTTTGACATTATAACTAGTTTTAGCTGTCTATGGGGCATTTGCAGTTGCAGTGCATCGGGTCAACTGCTTCAGATTGTCTGGCTCATGTACAACGGTTAGCTCAAGTTTTTTATAAATGCATTCGCCCATACTCCATACTTCATATCGCCTTCAGATAAATAAATAACTTTTTGAGTATTTAACATATAGGGTGTCCCATAGTTCACGCAAAAATTTATTTTGATAGAAAATATATGGAGCAGATTCCGTATAACAATAATCGTCGGGACGATATCGTTTTTGAAACTTTTATGACCATAACAAGTTATATTCTGCCCGAATTCGTTTTACTATCGTCAGCTGTCATTACATTCGTGGAAAATGAATAGGATTCAGGTCTCAAACTCGTAGTTTTGGCACTTAGTTGCTACTTTTGGAGGTCTATCGTTTCGAGGATAATCGTCTAATACGAAATGAGTGCCCAGACTTTTAATTAGAAAGTTAAATTTTTTTTTTTTGATTCATAGAGTATACAGATTGGGGTTTATTATGGAATAGCACATCGGATAAATGGCCGCCACGGCTTTGCTTGCAAGTACGTTCTCTTTTATTGAAATTTTCTATGACCGTTTCGCATAAATGTGTCTGAATTTCATTATTTCATTATATCATTATTTCTATCAAGGCGTCTTTGTTCGAACGTTTGTTTCCATAGACCTTTGACTTCAAGAAACCCCAAGAAAAAAATCCCAATGGCGTTAAATCGCAAGATCTGGATGGCCAATTCTGATCGCAAAAACGGCCGATTAAACGATTAGGAAAAGACTCATGCAGTAATTGAATTATTTCTCTGGCTGTATGGCATATTTACACCATTCGTTCTTTTTGAGAGGAAAGTCCTCTTTGTCCCTACTATGTCCTCTCTGATTTTTTACTAAAAAAAAACGATACATTTTCCTCTTTTTCTAAAATGTCGTATTTTTTCCCTAAGAACCATCTTCCTACCATAAGAAATATGCGAGATTGCGAGTAGGTAACTTCTCAAGTCTTACAAGGCTGGAGTTAGATGGTAATCTTTCAAAGACCAAGTCAATTCCTTTTATCAAACCTACAAAAAATCTACAAATTTTGTAGTTAAAATGAGCTTTCACTATTTTTGACTGCATATTTATTTTTACTTTGAAAAATGTCCTCTTTTATGTGATTGAAAAAATGGTCACCGTAGGCATATGGCACCATCTTGTTGAAACCACATGTTAGTCACATCCATTTCTCGTAATTTAGGTACTAAGAACTGGGTTATCATGTCACGATAACGAACACCATTAATTGTTACTGCGTGACCAGCCGCATTTTCGAAGAAGAATGGTCCGACAATGCCTCCAGCCCAAAAACCGCACCAAACAGTCACGCGCTGTGGATATATTTGTTTTTCAACAATCAATCGTGGGTTTTCTGAACCCCAGTGCGACAATTTTGATGATTAACGACGCCATCAAGATGAAAATGGGCTTCATCACTGAAGAAGAAATTGCGGACTGTAGCTGACAAACCTTCATTATTTTTAAAATATTGCTCAACAATGAAAATGCGTTGTTTTTTCATATAGCTCTCCATTTTTACTTTGTTATCTTTTTTTTTCCGTTGGCATCACTGTACTAAGAAACGGTGCAAAATTCAAATTTTGCGTGAATTATGGGACAGCCTTTATTTAGCTACCCTGGTTAGGTTTGAGCTTAAGTGAATAAATAAATACAGATCTGTTCATTTAACCCAGGCCTAGCTTTCAGCGAGTTTTTATGTTTTTGGGATAAATGGCAGGATTCTTCAGTTTTATGCCGAGTCCCAACGGCCGATTTGAGACATCTTCGATGTTTGTCAGACTTTCACGAGATGTAGCACAGTCGAAAAAAAACCGAGTTGGACCCCAACCTCAATTAACAAGTGCTCCAGCTGCCTCCAGTTACTCTTAACAGTTGAGGTCGCTGCCCAACTCTGCGCGCCAGTTGAAGCTCGTCGTAACCTAACCGGCTGACCCGAAACATAGATCTTTAAGACGATTTTTATCCGCTTTGGGTAAGGTCAGTGTTTTCGCTCTATATCTTCATCGGAATCGAAATAATTCAGATATAAATAGTTGCAGTATAATACCTCATTGGTTCTATAAGACCGAGCTTTACTTCATAAATGCCTACTTGGCCCAAAAAACAGCGATTACCAGAAGCGATTGTTCACTTTGCGCAGTTATAGTACGGCCTTTTATGGAGACAAAGTCTTTTACTACTTTGAAGATATATCGGTAGCATTTTGCCTAAGGAATCTTTACTCTTTTCCATGACAGAATATATTAACTTTTGCCCTCGTTAACAGCCAGACCCATATTCGAAGATAGGAAGGCTAAGAACTTACATATACATGTATGTATATATATTTTCGAGAGATAATCGAATCAGACCACCATTGTCGGGTCTCTTTTCGTCTCTCTACCACTGTAAATCTTACTCAGAGAGACTCTCTGGATTTCTCCACAGTTCTTCTCTGGGCTCAATTCCTAGTTTTAACGCTAGCATCTGTTTATGGGAGATCCGTTTCATCGACTGGGTCTCGACCCATTGATGTCCCAAGATCCTCATTCTTCTGCCAGCCAATGGCGGGCATTGACACAGTATATGTGCCGCTGTCTCAGATTCCTCCAGGCATAGTCTACAAGTATCATCCTCTATAAGGCCCATTTTCCTTAAGTGATACCTGAAATTACCATGTCCTGTAGACAAAGCCACCACCCATTTCAATGTTCCTCGACTCATGCTTAGAACTCTTCCTTGAGTGGAGCAGGTCGGCCACTTTATTGCCATTTTAGCTTGTCTACATTGTCCAAATGGATCCACTGTTGACCACCTTCTCAGGTGTTCTGCCGTGATCCATTTGTGGATAAGCTGTTCTACCATTCCTCTGCCATTTGAAGAGAATGGTTCTGGTCCCAGCAACTTTTCAGTTGACCCCTGTTTTGCAAGGGAGTCCGCCTTTTCATTGCCTTCGATCCCTATGTGTCCTCGTATCCAAGTCAGTGTTACTTCATTTTTAGATGAACACTTATTGAGTTTAATTACGCATTCCAGTGCCGGTGATGTTGTGATGTTTGTTTGTTCCATGCATCTGATCACCGCCTGATTGTCCAGTGCTATGAGGATATTTCTTCCTTCCACCTGACACTCAAGCAAGTAGTCCAACGCATAAAGCAAGGCAATCATCTCAGCCTGGTATACTGAAGTGTATTTCCCGAGGCTAATGTGACGGGCAAGTTCCAGCTCTTCTGAATAGATACCGGCCCCCGCCACGCCATCCATCATGGATCCATCCGTGAAAATCACTATTTCACCATTTCGTTTTTTCTGGAAGTAATCCGTTCTCAATACGAGTTTTGTGATTTCTTTCCATATAATACGCACCCTTGTTATTCGATCCATAGGCATGTTTAGCTCCCTAATCTCGTCTTTAACAAGTTCCAGGATCTTCCTATGTCCATAGATCGTACCACGATGGTGCCATTTCGCATCTCGATGCAAGCGAAGTGCCGTTTGGGCCGCTGTTTTCTTAATAAATAAGTCTAGCGGTAATATCCCCATGATGACTTCCAATGCGCATGTTGGGGTTGTACGTATTGCACCTGTAATTCCCATACATGCTAAACGCTGAACCCTATCCAGGTGCTTCCTCACAGTTTTCTGAGAGGCTTTCGCCCACCATACAACCGAGGCGTACGTGATAATGGGTCTAGTTATCATCGTACACATCGAGTATGCTGAGCTAGGCGAGAGTCCCCACCTCTGTCCACATACACGTTTGCACTGATGTAGTACCCTTTTTGCCTTCCGGACCTTCTCCTCAACATGGTAATTCCAAGTAAGTCCAGTATCTAGATAGACTCCCAGATACTTAACCTTCTTAGTCATTGTTAGTTCCGATCCGAAAAGTGTTAAGGGCCGAATTTCCAGATTTTTCCTCTTCCTAGTGAAGACTATTAGATCTGTTTTCGCCGTATTAATGGAGAGCCGTTGTTCCAGACACCACCGCTCAACCACTCTGAGTGCGTTGCTCATGATATCTGCGGTGACGTCCATGAATTTGCCTCTGGCCATTATTGCTATGTCGTCGGCATATCCCACTGTGTGAATGCCCGTCGCCTCGAGTCTGTCGAGAAGAGAGTCCACAGATCATCAAAAAATAAGTCTATCCAGTTTGCACGATCTTTTTCTATACCTCTGTCTAGTTACGCATTAAAAGTTTGTTGAGATGCCTTCTCTTCCAAGTTTGTGGACGCCGCCTAAGGTAATGTTTTCCTTGTACCTCCGGGTTGAAGTCGAAGACTATTTGGATCAGGGCATTATTTCAAGGTCAGTAAGCAAGCCCGTCTTATCCACATACTTTACAAGCGACCCTTATAAGGATTAAGCGGGACAATATAAATGGATTACTACATGAATGAATGTTGAATCTTTCCGACCATTATCCAAGCTCAATATATAGCTAATAGCTTTTGAGAACGCAATCTTCCCTCGACTGCATAAAGTTCCAAATACCTGCTACAGCTTTTTGTTCGTTCGGTTTGTTTTAAAAATAGTGGTACCTAATGAGAGCTATTCGCGGTTTAATTTTGGGTGGGAAATGTCCACTTTTCTCAAATGGTTGTTTCTAGACAGATTTTGCAAACTCGCCGCTGACAACTACGTCTTTCTTTGACAAAAAGCTAAGTATATACCCACTTTGAGCCAATTCTCTACCGTATCTCGTTGCAAAATGATGGACGACCAAGACCAGCAATCTCAAAGATGCTAAAACAAAATCTGCCGAGACTTTTTCTGAGAATCCAAATCTGCTTTAGGTACATGTTCATCATGTCAGTCAGCGAGCTCGCTTGCTTATATGCTATATCAATATGCAACACCGGTCCTGCTCGCATAATCGTATAATTAAATTAGTACAACCCGCACGTTGATCAAGTTGCACCAAACTCATATATTTCCATTCGTGACTACAACAGACAACAACAAAAAAATGTTTCCAAACTGAAATCGTAATAGGCACCTGCCAGCACCGCGATCCTATATCACAAATTACCATCCAATATCATGCTCGAATAAAGGTAAGAAACTTGCGGAAATGAGCTTCGCAGCTACAGTATTCAAAACTTGTAATATGCAAACAGCGTGTTGATTGCGAAATATATCTTCGACTCGACAATTTATTTAAAAGAAAAACAATCTGTGCAATATGAACAAAAGATACCTCGCTCTACACCATGTACCGACTGCACTTGGCTGGTGCTATAAAAACAAAATTGAGAACGTCCCGCAAAAATGTATATCTCCTACAAAACGTTTGCGTGTGTCTGTGAGCTTAAGCACCGCTCATGCCTCCGCCGATCCGCCCAGTTTGCAAACTTTACAAGGCAAAAGCAAAGCAGCACTACTTACTATACTTACTACTGCAGCAGCAGCGTGAATTCTCTGAAGCATGGTTAGGTGCGCATTCGCAAGAAAATGCAGCAGGCATGACGCAAGCCAACAACGAAAACAACAAACACTGCCTGCAGCAGCAGCAGCACCAAGTAAAAGTGATATCGTGTGCAAGGCCGTTTGTTGTTATAATTTTTTATGGTATTGGTGTTGGCTGGTGCAGCCTAGCAAGGTACTTTGTTGCTTCGAATCTTTGGGGGAACTCACCACACCATTCGAATAACTGTTCCAATTGGAGTATCTTATTCGGTAGATCTCTTTGTGCCTGTATAGCTTTGGTTACAACGAACGAGGACACAGATATTACATTCAGATACATGTGCTCAATTCGGCTGCAATTTTATTGCAGTGAAACAGCGATGCTTGTGGCATACGAATTATCATTAAGAACCAAAAGAAAAAAACAACACAAGAAGCGAAAAATTCATGGCTAAGACGCCGATGATAGACCAACACGATGATTACAATCTTTTCCCTTTTGTCTTCTCATTGCAGGAACACATCCAAGAGGTTCTAGATAAATGGACCCAAATCGACGATGAAATTTGGGCTAAAGTCATTGTCTTTGAACGGAATCGTCGCGTAGCCAAGGCGTATGCACGTGCCCCAGTTTTAACCATTAACGGTTCAGATGATGGATTCGATGGAATGCGGTAAGTTTAAACGAGTTTTGTGTACATTTTCTATCCAAAGGGGGGGAGTAGATATACTGGTTGCATTTGCATGTTATCTCCGAGATGTCAAAGAAATTCTTACATACGTTTAAGCAGGTTCTGCAATGGCATCAATTGCAGCTAATGGTATTTAGATGCGAGCAGTTAGATAGTCATTAAGGTGGGTATGTGCATATTTGTGCTGAGTTTATGCAATGTTTTCAAGTTGTACTTACGAGAATACTAACTCATGGGTGCCTCGACCTTAGAGATTGAGGAATTAACCTTGTCTTAGGCACTTGTTGTAATTGTACGCATTGACGATAGTAGATGTAACGTTGCGTGTGAGACTACTTGCTTAGCGGGCATTTGTTTTGAAAAACATTTGGTGTCTGTAACACAAAACGACGAGTATTTTACAACAGAAAACTATTTATCATACCTTCCGTGGTACAATACTTGCTGTTTTGTTTCAAACCCCCCTGATACTACTTGCACTAAATACAGGGTGTCCGCCGGGAAGGTATACTACTTTGTTTTGCTGCCATTTTGGTTAACATTAGTCCTGACAGTTCATATTTGGCAGTCGTGAAGTAGACACGTGGCAAATTTATTATGGAAAAATATTCTATAAACCAACTTGTTTTAATCGTTAAAACATTTTATCAAAATCAATCATCGATTACTGTGATGATTAGTCATATTAGCATCCATTAAAAGTTACAGTCTGGTGTGCAATTTGGTCAGGAGGAATCATTGGACCTTACTTCTTTGAAAATAAAAACGGCGTAACGGTAACTGTGAATGGAGAGCGATATCGTGATATGATTGAAAACTTTTTAACGCCACAACTTCATGCTTTGGGTTTGGTTAACATGTGGTATCAAAAAGACGGTGTCACATCGCAGGATTACAATGGAATTACTGCGAGACCTCTTTCCACAACAAGTTATTTCAAGAAATGGTGATGTTAATTGGCCTCCACGGTCGCCTGATTTGACTGCTCCGGACTTCTTTTTGTGGGGATATCTGAAAAGCAAGGTTTATGCAAACAAACCAGAAACGCTTGAGCAACTCAAACAAAATATTCGTGATGAAATTAATGAAATACCGCGTGAAATGTGTGAGAATGTAATGAAAAATGTGCTCAAAAGGGCTCGCATTTGTGAGACTAACGAGGCGGACATTTACCTGATATTGTATTTAATCAAAAATTTATTAACAAACAAAGTCCCAGCGGACACCCTGTATAATGCTTCTGCAGAGTGGCTCAAAATATTCATTGTGTTTAAAATTGGAATTTATACTTTTTTGATAACCAAACCTTGAATGTAAGTGTAATCCGTTTCACATTGAACTCTCTAAACACATTAAAACAAAGGCTAAATTATCGCTGAGTCGTTGTCATTTCGAGTAAGGAATTGTGCCATATATATGAATTGACATTTCCAGTGCCGTCAATCGGCGTAAAAACAAAAAGCGAAACTACGTTGCTTCGCTAAAAAGCTATATTTTTTTTTTATATATACAAACATATTATTTGAAATAAATAATCCTGGCCACCCTGTTATCCCATATGTTCGAAGAAGGAGGGCACTTCCACATAAAATTCCTACTGTCCTACTATAGGTCTAACATCCGGCAAATCCAAAAACCATTTCCCAGTTTTTTGGTTAATGTAAAACAAAGCTTTGGTAGGCAAACATTTAAAGAATATTTGGAGTTATTTTACTTCACTTTATTCACTTAAACTTAAAACTGCTTTACATGCTAATTACACTCGTAACCACGTCCGCACATTGAGACTGCCACCAGAAGAAGAAAGATTTTACAAAGCTAAGCTGCGTGGCTTAAAACCGGTGGGAAAAACAAAATGGCCGCGCCACTTCAGCGGGGCTACTAAATATATAAGATCGAGCTGCGAGCAGGGCCGGACCAACCATATGTGCAAGATGTACAAATGCACAAGGCGCCAAGTTCTGGGGGCGCATTGCTAGGAAAGAAAAATTTATTTTATTTTATAAGATGATCCTTTTTTAACATACGATTTTTTCATGAAAGGTATTGAAACATTTACTAGAATGATCTTGAAACAGCTGACTGACTGCGGGTAAAATCCAAGCCGGGCTATGAGAAAGAAAATATTCCACCGTATTAATTATTAAAGTAACTTTAAAACAGGGCCGGACCAACCAACAGGGCGCCAAGTTTTGGGGGCGCGAACAAATACTGCCATTTGAATTTAAAAAAAATCTTGTTCAAAGAAGCCCAAAATAACAACATCCACACACCTGTGCTGAATTATTTCTTGCACATTAACTCACATCACTTGCAATGTTGCAACTTCAAGAAGAATCTAGCTCAAAATATCGCAAAATAAAAAATCCCACTACACCTATGTAAGTTCACTTCTTACCTACATAATCTCAAAATATTTCACCCTGTTCATCTATGTATATTCCTTACACATTCACTTTCATTTTACAAGAGAATATAGTTCAAGGATCTCAAAACAAAAAATACCGCAATAAAAAAAAAACCCATTGAAAGTCTACCTTCTGAGATACGTGGAAAAGACTTATGCATGTGTGTAAATATGAAAAATGGACGCTTTCTGTAAATCTTGCACAGGGCGCTAGTTTGGCTGTAGCCGGCACTGGCTGCGAGTGATGGTGGATCGTGGATGGTCGGCGATGTTAACGATTGAATTTATTCTACTTGAGAAAGGTTTGTTCGTTTGACTGTTGTTAAGACTAAACGTCGAAGCCGCAAATAAAAACCCTCAGGTCCTCTCAAAAAGTCCATTGTAACCCTCACTGTAGAGGCTGTGATTGCATCTTGTTTGGGAGAACACATCCCATAGTCGTATACCTTGGAGAGGCGGTCTGAAAAGAATCCTGAATGATCCCTTTTGCTGATATTGCACATCATACAATTACACTCTACGAGTAGTAACTACACCTTTGACGTAATGTCAGTACGTAGCTGTTCCTTGGGCTTAATTGAAACTTGCGTCAGTTATTTAAATGAGGATCTGAAACGAATTTCTAATTGGTCATCCAAATGCGGCCTGATACTTAACCCAACGAAGTGTAAGTGTTTAGTTATTTCTAAAAAGAAATTAGATCTGTCTTATTTCCCTCATTTAATGCTAAACGACTCTGAAATTGAATTTGTTGAGTCTTCAAAAAATCTAGGTCTTGTCTTTAATAGAACCTTAACATGGAATACCCACATACATACAATAGTAGGGAAAACTTACGGTATTCTACGGGCCCTATGGGCTGCTCAAAAGTTTACTCCTCTTGAAACAAGACTGCTACTTGCTAAAACGTTAGTTATTCCTGTACTTCCTGTACTGTACTACGGTTGCGAAATTTTTTATGGATGTGATGCCGAGAGTAGAAGGCGGCTTCAAGTGGCTTTCAGCACTATTATTCGATATGTGTATTGTTTAAAAAGACATAACCAAGTTTCACATCTTGCAAAACACCTAGTTAACATGTCCTTTTGTAACTATATCAAATTTAGAACAGTCATACTTCTTTTCAACATACTCTTAAGTAGACAGCGTTCATATCTTTATAAAAAAATCCAGTTTCCGGCATTTAACAGATCCTCTTGTCTGGTACTTCCGCGTTTTACATGTCTAACATCCGAAAGACAGTTTTTTGTTTCTGCTATCCGCCTTTGGAATTCACTCCCACGTAACTTGCGAGAGCTAACTAATGCACGACGATTTAAAAACGAACTTAAAAATTTTCTTGCAGATTAAAGCAACTCACTTTCTTCCCATCGCTATCCCTCTTCAAGCAATTTCAACTTTAATTAAAATTAATTTAAAACTAATTTAAAATAAATATAAGAAAAAACCTTTTCAATATAAGAGCAGTCTAACTTAACTTTCAAATCATTTATGGAAATTATATTAAAAACAATTTATCTTTCACAGACTTATAAGTGAATTCTTACTGTGTAAGCATGTATGATACAATAAATATTAAAATTATTATTAAATAATACTTACCTTAAATTAGTTAATGGAAATATACGATCGCTCTGAGGTGCTGAGAACCTTAAGTGAAAAGTCTGCTGCGGCTATTGAGCGACCACTCCACGTGTGACTGAAAAATATTTATAAAATATGTGACCTCGTTGGTTTTCAGGGTGACCAGAATAACCACGCTGTATAGGATTTAAATACTTTCAGGCTTTCCCGCAGTTTGTAACAATTCTTTATCATGGGCTGTACATGATAAAGAATTGGGGTAGTGCACATTTGAATGAATATAAGTTTCCTTGTGGGTTACGAAACTTTTAAAGTGTTAAAATAGCTTTAGAGGAATCTTAGGCGAGTTATTTAAAAAACCAAACTAAACTTCGCCCGGTGGAAGAAATTCTATACCATTTTAGTGATCTGGCTCATAAACAATATATTGGAAAACAAGTTGCTCACAGCGAATATGTTGTGTTCCAGGCAGTAAAAGTGGTTCTTAACTTTTTGCCTTGCCCTCTTTATATAGAAGATATTGTATTTCCTTTACCCGATGGCAAAAAGGCTTGTAGAAGCTGCTAATTTGTATATACGTACATAGTCTTTCTTGTTAGAGAATTAATCGTTTTCAAAGGATGTAGTATTGCGAAAGACATTGGGTTAATTTATAGACCTTCAATAAATTCACATTTACTTGGCATTACTGTTCAAAAATACTTCTGATTTCCGTGATGATAATTAAGAACGCAAAATGTGTTTGTTTTTTTGCAGTCTTTTCTTCTGATCTTCTTTCAAAATAATAAAAAATGTTGAAACTTTTATATCGATTATAGAAAACATCAATCGTAATGCTCGACCTTGATCTTCGCGCATTTGTTTTTCAAGCTTTGCGATCATAGACAAACTATACTGAGACCGCTTGCCTATGGATTGGTCACGATTTGGTGTGCGAGTATTGTTATATAGAAATTAATATTGAAAAATCCGGCTCACCAATGCGCTCGCAAAAAATATGAGCCACTTCCGCTGTGTGTAAAGTTGCTGGCAGCGTTCATAGAATTTTATCCGTTTAATTTGAAATTGTTTGTTACGTGTGGATAATATTTTTTTTAGGAATACGTGTACATATGCTTAAAATATTCATAAGAAGTTAGCAATGTAGATTGGTTGAGGGAAAATAAAACCATTTTGAGCAAATTCTCTTCTTTATTTAAGAAAAATTTACGCACGAAATCCAAGTTAATGATATCCAAAAGTGGAAAATACACAACCATGTTTGTCCTAATATGTTTCTATTATATAAAACATCTCCTTTAGATCGTTTTATTAACCACACAAATCAAATTATTCGCCTTTAGCAAATATATAATACATAACCAATTGCATTCAGTACAGTCATTGACTTATTATATGGACTGCTAGTAGACAACTTCGGGTTGGTTCCAACATAAGCGCTAGCTCTCGTGGTTCTGAGCGGAATAAATTGGAAACTCACATCTGACGTTTCCATTTCGTTGCAGTACTTTAAGTACATACTTTAAGAAATATAGATGTAAGCAATTTGTATGATGAATTAAATTCTCGTGTACTTGAATGTGATATTCTTGACAATCATAAGTATTTATTGATCAGAAATGAGATTGAAATATACGCTAAAGTGTTATTACATCATATTTCTAAAATGAATAATGAAAAACAATATAAAAAACTAATGCGCAATAAATATACGAAAATTGTGCAATTTATGGGACAATGAAAAACGATTTTTTATTCAAATTTTGTTGGTTCCATCTATTATTAATTATTTAAACTAGCACAATTTCGAGATGACATCTATTGTATACAATGCCGCAACTATTTGAATTTCAACTGTTTCACTTGGCAAATCCACTCACTCTAGCATTCTATGGAGAAATCCAAGATGGTTGTCATTTTGTTTCACTTATTTTTCGCATAGAACCATGAGCGCTAGTTATGTTGGCGTCATTTTCTGGGCAGAGATTGTATGGAAGTGACATTTCACTAGCAGTCCATATATAATAAGTCAATGAGTACAGTAATGTTAAAATGGGGTATTCCCGAACTCTATCACATTTCCCCACGGTTGCCGCGGTTGGCAGCATTTATTTATGCATTTTTTGTATGTTTTTGCATGTCACATGGATTCTAATTGACATAACACCGATAGGAAAACATAATGGCGAAATTTGAAAACAAAATTGAGGGGGCCAGCGGCAAGAGGATTGCGAGTTGGAGGTCTCAGTAGGATTTGTCTATAGTTGCGATACTGTAACTGTAAGAGAGAAGTGATGTCAACTGTTTCACTTACTCACAGTAAACAAAAATTGTAGGAGAGAAACCTTGAAATGTGTCCACAACTCATTCCAAGTCCCGATGCGTTGTCGGTACAAAAGTGCATAGTACTTTGCACATCGTATGACACCAAATACCTATGTACAAAAGGCAGAAATTCAAAGTGCAAAAACATCAAGAAAATACTTTTTACCCGACTAAACAATTCACAGTCACTTTTCGATAGAAATTTCAAGACGAACTGAAAACGGCAGTCTGTTGAATAATGAAGTTCTTATTCGTGTGTCTTCTCTGCAGGATTGGACTTTTCTACAGAAATTGATTATGGTCAATATTTCGAATTGTTGTCGTCAATACGTCGTGCAAATTCGCCTTATTTGGCAGAGTCAGCTAATCATTGGCTCTTCCTTTCGTGTCTCTTTTTATCAGTGACGTGCCGTGGTGCTTTCAGTAGGGTGTTCACTATATTTTCCACCGTAGTAAGATAGTGTATTTTCTGTCCTATTCCAGGACCCTATACGAGGACGTGATAGACAACGATATCCTAACTAAGTTTTTTTGTAGGTAAACTTATATTTATTTTTTGCTTTTTCTATTGGGAAACAATGTGCTTATTTACAGCAATTCTAAAACGATCAGATAATTTAAAAAAAGAAGGTAAGGCCAACAGAAAACTTTGCTTATAGAATGGCAACCACGCAACCAAAGCTTGAATTCAAAATTTTGTTCATGAAAGTTCCTAATAAAGATACATTAAAATTTGGAGAAGCTAGTATTGGCCTAACATAATAAATTACATATTTCCAATTTATCAGCCGAACAGCTGTGAAAATGGTTTCGCAAGTAGCTTTTCAATTAAAGCAGTTGCAATTTCCAATATTCATATTTTTTTTCAGTTGTTGCAACCGACCTCTATATTCTATTCCATATTTATACACTCAGCGGACCAGAATGGGAATGAATAATTATATAAAATTCCAGGTTCTGCAAAGCATAGCGCACCACAGGAGAACGAAGCACTAGGATTTGAATGGGACTCCGGCTCTGGCTGTTATAGTCTAGTTATAGTTGTATGTTGTACCTTGCATGATCTTGTGTTTTGCTTGTAGGCACACCGCACAAGTACAACAACTCTATGTTTTTCATGGTGGAACAAAAACGAAAATGAAACACAAGAAGTGCGAAGCAAAATGGAAAGAAGTGCGCTTGATGTAGGAGAACACCAAGGCAGGTAGATTTATGAGGCAAAAAGGGTTTTTTATTTTTTATTTTGTCTTGTTTTTTGTATGCTTTTTTGCCTGTCCACGGTGCTCTAAAGCGAGATGAACACCCCGATGGGTGAGTTTCATTACAACCAAGTCACTTTGACTGTGAATTGGAATTATTGATACAGGGAGATTGGGATTTTGGTTCGATACAATTATTTCAACATGTTGATTTGAAGTATTAATTTACAAATACTGGTTAGTTAATACATAATTTATTGCAAAGAAACAGAAATGAGTTTCATAATGAACTTAAGCTCAGTGCATTATAATAATGAATTTGGTTAGGCTGTGCAGAGAACACCTGCGCACCTTTGAATAAACGTCACTGCTTTTTATTCTTTTGGGTTCCGGCGGGCAAGAGCAAGGTATAACCTGGAACCACGCTTTATCGCTGGGCCTCATGGAACCACGTTTGTTGTTGGGCTGTTGGACTGCTTTTACACAACCAGAAACCACACTTGAATCGTTTATTTTAGAAACAACATAAGTCAATGAGCATTCACTTTTCAGGAGCAACAAAAATCTGTTTTATATGAAAAAATTCCACAACACTATAAATTTAATTTTGAGTAGGTATGCCAAGTTACAATTTGGCTCAAGATGCATTGGAAAACTGCTCAAATGTTTAGATTTTTTTAAGTCGTAACGGGTTTTTAAGCCCTTAAAGTCGCTTGACTTATGTCGTTTCTGAAATAAACAGTTTACTTTGTCGTAAGAACTAATGTAACCGCTTCTGTCACTATACACCACTTTCTGTCACCATGAGCACAATCTTATCGAACTAGTATTTGCTATGTCAGTGTTGTAAGTAATAGGCCCTGTACACTGCGACCAGAAGAGATCTATTGTGTCAAAAGTAACTTATAAACAAAGTCAACTTAAAAAAAATATAATCCGAAGAGTTATATTTCAGCCTTAGACAACAGCCACACCACAATCGGTACTCACTCCGTACTGACTTCATCCTCTACGAACCTGACTTTTTGGTCAGTCCTGAATGGCATTAAAATTAAAAAAGTTGAAACCAGCTAGCTTAAAGATTCTGATTCTTTTATATTCAACGAGTCCCGAACTGAAGCCAGTAAATGTACAAAAAATACTCAATGATTTTCAATTTAAAAATACATTTTTTCCTTAAACTGCACGGCAAATTACGACTTATTTATTGGCAATAAGTGCCAATAGGTATGTATCAATTTCAGATTTGGAATTTATTTAAAGTCTTGCTAATGATCTATCTGAATTCTGTTAAATAGCTCAATTTGACAGAATTAAAAGACATTCTTGTTTAATTTCAATTAATCTTCATTCATCTTTTTACAATAACTACGTTCGCCCCAATAACAAGACTTCTCTCTTCAATGGGCCTTATCGCTTCTAATTGAAATCCCCTGATGGGCAATCTCAAGAACAGGTTCGAACATAATCCACTTCAACCTGAAACACGCACAGTGCGCCAGACCTCCGCTTCAATAACCGCCCGCAGCCTGGAGTGATGGAAGCATTTCAAAAGAATATCCATAACATAATTCCATGAAAATCACACTTCGTATACAAATTCTCTAACAATCGAATCTACGTTCACTATCTAATAGCCCACTTGAGGGGGTGATTAGCAATTTTAATGAAATTTTTTGGAATCTCTCGCACAACTCCCACGTATGTTGCCTAAGAAACATAACAAGCGAATTTTGCAAAATCAATTTCAAGGAAAAGAAAACATAAGAAGACACATTTCATAATTATTACGTAATCGCTAAAATGCAGTAGCAAATGGTGTGACAGCAAAACACAACAACTTAGTTGACATTTCCTCGATGGTCTGTGGTCTTCTGTCAACATTCGCTGTGCAGATGGCTGGCAATGACAAACATGACGATAATCTCCCACTGAGTCGAAGTTAGTTTAGGACAATTTTCGTCTCAATCAAACACACGATTTTCGGTGTCAAAACTGTCGGCAATCACATACCAAACTACGGCGGAGATTCCTGTTTTTGCTGTGCGCTGTGTCGTCGGCAACACTGGTTTCATTCAAATGAATAATGAAATCTAAATATATTAAACCAGAAATGCTGTATATAATACATATTCATTTGTTGATTGTATTATTTTTTCGGCAGATTATGAGACCGGATCTAAGATCTTAGATGACACCCAGGTTCGCTGAAAAGTAGCCCGAAAAATGTTCTAAGTTTTATTTTTGTTCTTTACGGGCTTAAAAGTTAATGTTAATTATATTTGCGAATATGGAGTCCAGATTTATGTGTTAATGCGTCATGTGAGAATTATGAGACGGAAACTTTCGTTTTCAGTTGGCTGTGGACTTGTTTGCGCGGTGGTCGACTGGTTCACCTTACAAATCATGTTTTCGTCGCTGGTTTACATTTAATTGGAACAGATATTTCTAGTTTTGGTGTATAGCAAATTTTCAAACAAATTAGTGTTGATGTGTTTATTTTGGGCGATATTAAAGGAAGTTATTTTATTGTTCCGAAAAAAAGCCTTGAAAGGAACATTTTGCAATTAACAATATGTCCAACCTTGGCTCGTAGATTTGCTGTTTTATGCGATTAACCTCAATCTAAGTTTGGCAAATGCCGATGGGGCATTTCAGTTGGTTGACTTGAGTGCCTCGTTATATACCCCGTGAATGAACCTATGATGGACAGTAGTTTGGTATTGAGTCTTCGTTTTAATTTCGGACCAGCCAATGATGATAGCTGTCGCCACATGACGGAGTCTTTTCTTACAAATAGAAATAAAACGTTTTTCTATTTGTTTTTTGTTCTAAATACCGGCTCAAGTATTTTATACAGGGTGGGCCATCATTTTTGAAATTGACATGTGCCGCAGCTAGAATTGTATGTCTCCCTCGTAAGATGTGATTTTATTTTCGTTAAAATTTTATTTGTTCATAATTCCTATCACCGTCATGTGCAAATGTCAGTTTTATCTATTACAAAAAATCGCGAGTGAGATTTTAGAATGCTCAAGTGGACTTGGTACTCCACCGTCCTCTATGGACAATCCCCATACGGACTTGATCTAAACTTCCCAATTCTTCAAATGTATTCATCTACAGAACACATCTTGGGAGCCGAATTACGGAAGTGCTTAACAATAACAAGTACCTCATAATCTTCCACACACTAACAAAAATCGTATACTTGATTAAGCGAATTTTTCTTTCGACAATGTTTTTAGCAGCCACGTTAGATAAATACTTTAATTCATTATATATTCGTTTATAAATAAAAATTTAATATAGTCGAATCAAAGGCAATTTTTGGTATAAAACGCACTTCTTCAATCGCGAAGAACAAATGTGTCTTCACAACTACTATAACCGCAGTGCCTTAAAAAATAAAATAATGACACGTTACCTGACTGTGACGAGGAGGTTTTTGAGGTTAATTTGAAGTCGCTTGTAGGTGGTGGCTGTTGCATATCGACGGTCCACATTTTGCGTCATTCCGTTCCCACAGATAAAACAACAAACATTGTTTTTCTGTAAAATCAATCAGGCGCATTCGGTCAAACAAGAGCTGGAGCAAGCTACTGAACACACCCGCGATCAATAACACAATTTTCTATTTGCCTTTGATTGGATAGGCTTCATGAAGTGACGTATTATTTATGCCGTTTTCCATTGGGACTGAAAAGCACTTTTTTCAGAGTCGGAGCAATTTTGCGAATCGAGAACTCTTAGCGAGATTTAAAGTCGCTACTTTTACTAACACCAAAACATTTGCCATTCGTCAACCTTTGAAGTGTGTTGTTCTTTACGTTTTTAGACGACGAGTCTGTGAAAAATAGGAAAAAAAGACTCATTTGACAGCTGCAATGGATATCAACATAAGTGAATGGATTTTTATAAACAAAAATTACAATTTGAACATTACAAACAGCTGTCTTTCAAATTACGCACCAACACAAATGCAAAAAAAAAAAAAATATCATTTCATGTTCTATTGGCAACGAAAAATCTGAAATCTGAGAGCAAAATCTGAAAATCCCATTAGTTAATGTTGGAGCTTGGAATGCAACTCAGGCCAGATGTCACAAAAATGTAAAATGTCAAGTAAAATGGCGCGTTTTCTATTTTTACCCGACTGGACACTGGGAGGGTTATGTGTTTCGCGCGTATCCTATGTACGTTCCTACGGGACTCCCTGTAGCCTAAACGGCTTGACCGATTTTGAAGAGTTAGGTATCATAACATTCGTATTCTTCCGCGGAGTGTCATAGGCTAAAAAGATAAAAATAAAAAAACTTCATTTAAAAAACCAAAAAACCCGACTGACTGTAAAAAAAAAACAAGACTTGTTCAAAATATATGAACAAGACGCATTTAAGTACCTATAACTACCTATTTCAACTATAGTCGGGTTTTAATGGTTTTTTATTTGACATTTACAACTGAGAGTCGCAGTTGAACAGTGTATTACTTTATAGATTTTTTTAGTAATAAGGAAGTAGTAGACTGTGTTTAATAAACAATAAAACATGAATAGAACAGCTCAAGATAATAATAACTATTAGAAGGGAAGAACTACAGTTATTCTACACATTCAACAGTTGAAATAATATAACACACAAATTTATACCAAATGTCATTCAGCGGGAAAATAAAACCAATAAATTTTGTACTACCACAAACACTGCTTCGAGTTGAATGCATTAATTTTAGAAGTTTTTATTCCAATTAAAATTGTGACATTAAATTCAGCTTTAAGTAAGTGTCAAAAAGCAAAATGAATTCCCTGCAAAAAGCTGCTGGTTTGAGTCTTTTCACGCATCTGCTCCACCTCAGACGTAGCTGCAGAAATCGTACGGTAAAAATCACAGTACAGCTTCATGAAACAATACTTAGAACAGTTTCAGACAGAAGGTTTTACTCATGGAACGACAAAGCCTTCACTTCTCCGTTGCTTTCTGTGCAATGCCGAGTCATTTCACAGACCTCTGATAGTTTATCTGGTTGGCAACCAGATGTGCCGCCTGTCGAACATTATCTGTGAATTTGAGAAGTTTTGCATTGTGCCATTTTGGTTTTATTTACTTCGAAGTTTAGTACAAAAGAATGATTTTCATGGTCTCGAAAGGATTACAAGCTATTCTCAAAAAACAAGTTAAAATTACGTCTGTTCACGTAGAGTAAATTTAAAAAAAAATTATCTGCGTCCCCTCCTATTTTTTTTAATAATTTTCTCAACGCAGAATATGGAAAACTTGAAAACTTACTTTGAAATGGACAAATGTGAAAGTTTGCCTGCTATAGGTACTCCTTTTTTGGATACATTTTTGGGGCTCAACAAACAGCTGTTACTCTATGGAATGTTAATAAATTACTTTCTGTAACGTTGGCATATCCAGGCAGTGTCCAGTTTCAAGAGAACGGTGCTGATGTGTGATCTAAAAAAAGATAACTTAAATTCGTCCATCTAGGGCTTGTTTTGCTGATCACATCAAACATTATTTTTAGTGTCCAGTGCCTATGTTCTGTAATTATCGCATCGATAAACGATTAAAACGATATGAATTGAAACAAAATGTCATAATATCACATGATGCGTTCTGTAACTATGTGAATCGAAAACTATATCACATGGAACATTTCGATATGAAACCGCAGGAAATTTGTGATATATTATGGTTCCATAACTATCACTATCGACTTCAACTGTCGAATTTTATCACGAAACTCAAAGCTTGCGGTTATAAAGTATTAAAACAAAAAATTCATCATGAGCAGGTCCACAAAATCTTGCAAATCCTCCTAAAATCTTTAGATTGTCACATATCTGAAATGTGGGTACGACCATAATTTTCATTGTTAAATTATCAGAAATGTCACATTACAATTACCAATTGTACATTTTTTTAATGGTAACCCTTACGGTTTAAAGTAGCAATTTTCTACGTGTTGCTTAGGTCTCTTAATCCGAACGTGGGTACAATCTACTGCTCCAATAATCCCTGTGAATCCAGTCATTTCATTAAATCTAATTGAACTTCGTGAACAATTAATTGATTGATAAGAGATGTAAGCCGTGTACTAAATTTTGGTTTATCTCATTGCATTCCTGAGGGGTTGGAAACTTGATGTATTTGGACATAATTTTGTGTTTTGCAAAACATCAGCCTCTTCCGAAACCACTCACGAAACCATAGTCCTACTAAAGCCGCAGAAAAATAAAGGCCCACATCTCTCTGAAAGGACGCAGTTGCAAAAAAATGTAATGCAGCACAGACCCGAATCGGGATTGGAATAAATGTATTTTTTTGCCCTTTGCACAAATGTGGACTTAGCTCGTCAATAAAATTAGTGAAAAGCTAAACATTTTTAAAAACAACAACAATCCCTGTGAAATAATTTTCATTTTTTGTTGTTTTGTTTTGCAGTATTTTGACAGCTTCGGGAAGTCTTTCCAAAATTCCCATGAAATTAAAAGTTACTACAGAATACTTTTCGCATAGAGCTAGAGACCTCAAATATTTTCCAGATGCGATAAACAGGGGAATGTTTTGTTCCTAAGTTTTCGATGCGAAAAGTTATCGTATGAGTTACAGAACATGGACACAGGTAGCTGGTGGCATACCCAATGTCAGGATGGTTAGGGTAGTGCCAAGTTCTGATCCTGAACCTCTTAACTTTTACCAAACGTAGGAGTATATTAAACCGATCTCTGCGAGAGAAGAGCGGCAGTCCTATACGACCTTTGAGGCATCTTTTTATTGGACCCTCTAAATTCCGCTCGCATTCTCTGCAAAAACTTAATGGCCAAAACGTCCAAGAACTGTAACAAAAACAAGTTCTACGATCAACCACATCTGTCACCGGCAAATGAATGACCAAAGGTAGTCTGAAAAAGAATTTCGCCAGCATGTTTTCCCGTTTCCCACAAAAGCCCTCTTTTTGAGGAAAAAAAAAAAGAATTTAGGTCAAGGCTCACACTGAAGAATTCCCCAAGACATAAATTTAAAAAGTGACAGTAAGTTCCCATTGTCTCGTATACCCTTTTGCTTTCAATTAACTTTTCCTTTCCATCGCATCTCGTTTGTGCTGCTTCTTCCTCATGTTCGTCTTCGCATTCCGCACTGGATGGATGTGTAAGAGTTTATGCACAGCAGAGGAAACGAAACGAACTCTCCTCTGCGGCTTGCACCTGTTAGAATACATCGCCGCTTCGTCGCTGCACATCACGAGATTGTTGCAGTGGCAACTTCAGCAGGCACTAACCTCACTCGGTTATGGCTTTCCCCTCCTGGATGCACTGCAGTATTTACCATCGAAAGACATTTCGCTGCAAAAAAAAACGTGCTCTGCATGGGTTTATGTGAGTTCGTGGAACTCATCTTCACTCGAGTATGAGAAGATAGGAAAGAAAACGACAGAAAAAAACCTCGCAGATCTTCAAGCGCAGAACACACACCATCTCCGGCATCAAATGCAAAACAACGCGATTCCATATCGCTCGCGCTCACTTAGAGACGCAACTACGCGACTAACATGCTAAGAAATAACGAGCTTCGCATTTGATTGTGCAACGCGATAGTCAATCCGTCCTGTCTGCCACATCTCCCCTTACACTTCTGGCGGGGAGAGAAAACTCGTGACATTTTCGGGGCTAGTCACACACAATATTAATTGGCATCTATGTCCAGGATAGCCCATAATCCAATCGGAAGGAAGGAACTACCACCGCATGGTATCTGCGTTGCTTTGATTAATCCTTAAATAGAAATGAATCGCATCGCATAGATACGAGCACTCGCAATTGGCGTAGATGGACTCTGTGTAAGCGTGGGGTGTCCACAGTCTGCAGAACGTTGTTGCCGTCGTCACCGTCTACGGTCGGCTGGGCCATTAGATGTCCCATCTAGTTAATGGGTGGCATATTAACAGCCACCTTTGGAAATAGAGAATCATGTTCCTCCTCCGGCCATCGTACCATATTGAATATGTTTTATTGGCGTGGTGTTGCAATGTTGCACAAGGCAGGGAACACACATCGCACTCGTCTGTTGATTCAGAGGATGCACTCGGGCACGCGTGCGTCTGGATATTTATAGCCACTTAGGACGGGACTGCTTGCACACGCAGTGCAACTACGCAGGGATAAGGATCTGATCTATTTTTATGTTAATCGTGTTAGCGCGCTACGATTCACGGATTCAATTTGTGTGTATGGTCACTGGTCAGTGTAGGCGAATCGGATAATCAGTTGCAGTTGGCGGCTGCAAATAAATATGGATTTCGGTTGTGTGTGTTGTGAAAGGGACTTCGACACCCATATTCAGAGTGAGATTGTTTATTGTTTTTGTCGCGCTGCACTGTGTTGCAGGAAGCGATGATGTTGTGTACTTTTTTATTGGCTCCGCGGTGTACATTTATTGCGGAATGTATCTGTGTTATGAATGGGAGTTATGCGAATTTATATGCCCTTATTGGAGATAAAGAAACTCGCATCGGATCGTTGTTTTCTGTTGGACTTCAATTACTTTCGATGTTGGGGCGCAATGTGTGAACAGTGAACACTACGCGCACCAGGTGGGATGAAAGGTTAACGCTTGAGACACTTGTATGCCATTTTAGCCGTGCAGCTGCAATGTTATTGTTGGAACATATTTGGATCTGCGGGTACTTTCGTGTTGTAGCATTTTAGAGGACATCTTGACTTGATATTGCAAATAAAAAGGGCAAGTCTCCGAAAGGCATCCACAAAACAAAACAGAAGTCAAGACTCAAACCGTAATTGGATAAAATTCTAACTAAAGAGTCTTCGCTTTTCATTAACACTTTTCTAGTGACAACTTTGACAGTTCTATTTGCCAGGGCCTTACTTTCAAACAAGATTCAATTGAGTGTACAACTTTCACGGCACTAATCGATTATAAGCACCGAAAGAGAGTAGTCGATGCCTACTCCACTCCACGCTTTAGAGACCATCGGATGAGAAGAATCCATTACATATTTTAACACTTCGTCAGCTCGTCGTAAGACTATAGCAGCACAGCGGTGGTTAGTCATCATGAAATTACTTTCGATTTCATGCCTCTCGTGTTTAAGTATCGAATAACCAAACAAAATTATCAACTGATCATCACTGAATAAAAATTCGTTTGGTTTGTCTGGAAAGTGTAAAAAATTAAACTGACATGAACATTTGATTAGTGAGGAGACGAGAAAGCAATAATTTACTCGCAAAACTTGTTTTGTATAATTGTTTCTAATTTGAGACTACTCGTGGCAGGCATTCGATGATTTCCTAACTGAAAATCGAGTTTTTATGCAAAACAACATTTAAATCGAAGACGGTATCTTCCGATTTGAAGGATGACTACATTTGCGATTTGAATAATTTTTGGGAACACGATTTGCGGTATTTTACGATCGTAGTTTTTGGGCTCCTCAAAGGCAAAAAAGATTTAGCAATTTTTCCATCTGTTGCGATTAAACAAAATAAATTGACAAATAAAGAGGTTATGGAAATTTCCCTTCTTGGGAAATATTCGAAGGACAAAAGTAAAAGGCAAGATGAGATTTACTATTTATTTTTTTTTAAACTTAACATAAACAACTCTTTTCGAAAAATAAATTGAATTCCAACCACATTTTGTATTTTAGGCAAACTCAACGCATTCGCAAGTCTTTACAAAAAGTCTTCAAATATTGTTTGATTTTATCCGCTGGAAGATACTCATAAAAATAATAATAAGCACACATTTCGGAAACTGTTCTCTAAAACTAGCTATTTAGGTATTTTAAACAAGTTTTTCAATAACAAAAATTGTGTTTTATTGATTGATGGTTGCTTTTAGTGAAAACGGGAAAATTAAAATCATATCTGAAACAAGTGCATGGGAAAGAAGTGTAATTTAATATTTGAGCGAGAGAATTTTTTTACACGTCTGGTAACACTTCTTTCTTAAGAAATGGATCACCTTAAATGAAGCACCCATCACATTAGTCGTTCTTAATTGGGATTTCCGTTTCATTCCTTTTCCAAATCTCAATAAAACATCCCAATCATACTTTTAACTCACTTATCTTTTTTCTCTTTGACGTTGTTTTTGCGGGTGTGTTAACAGATACGTACTTTTCTAAAGCGAAAATTCATATAAATTTCACAAAATGTTCATACATAATCCAGTAATAAGGAATTCTCAATTTTGTCGTTCTCAACACATGGAAACATTTCATTTACTTATAAAGTTTATAGCACAAATAATAATGTTTTGTAGTCATCGATTAGCAGGATTGTTTCCTTGAACAGATATCCCACGGTAAGCATTTTAGGTGGAAAAAATGAGATCAGGAGCAATCAGCCAAGAAATTTGCAATCATTAATGGTTTGATGTCGAAAACTGGCATATTCTGGTGTCAGGTAGTAAGGGGTTAAGTCAAAAAATCCCGTTTTTGGATAATAGTTGGATTTAAGTCAATTTTTGTTTCTCTTTCGTTTGCTCCTATCGGCATAAGTCTAGCGTAACATCTTCCTATAGAAATTTTCTTATACAAAGGGTATAAGTCAGAAAGTTTTTAAAATTGTTTGGTATTAAGGGTGTAAGTTGACTTAAGTTCTTTGTATTTATACCAATTTTATATTTTGAAATAATTAAGATGCTCCCAAGGGCTTAGTCATCTTATGCCTTTAAAATGACCACATATAAAAATTGTATAAGATACCTAATACTTTACTTTAATATTTATTTGAATTAATTTAATGTTTCCAAATTTTCTTAATGAATTAAACTGATTATTAACGTAATCAATAATTAGTTTTCTCGACTTAAGTCCTTAGAAAAAACTTAATTTTAACAGAGATACAAATGGCTCTAAGGAGATAAGTCATCAGAAAATCTGGTAAGCATTTATTTGTTGGTCAACAGCCTATAATCTTATTACAGACGAGTGTTTTGATGATTGCTTTGCATCATTCATTCTTCGCAAAAAGAATATTGGGATTCACAAAAAAATGTTCAATCTTCAATCTCATTTTGCGGAAAACTACTATTTCTGACTTAGTCCCTTTCTACCTGGCACTAGAGTGTTTATCTTTGACATTTGGCGTGGTCTCGACATTATCTAATAACCAAGCTGAATACCCGACATGGCTTTGAATTATTTTTTCCAACTTTCTTTATTAAAATACAATTCGTGAGTAATTTGTGTAATTACTACTGAAGAGTTTTCTTAAAGTTTTTCTTAAAAGTGTTCTAGTGTCAGTCCACATACGTGTTTTCAAAGAAATAATTGCTTTTCTAAGTTTCTTTTTTTTTTAAAAATAAATGAAAGCGGCCGAAATAGATGTATGGGCTGCAGTACTGAAATGTCAGTCCTCTGGAAATGTTTCCTCTATGCAAATGCTAAAGTTTTGCCGTACCTTTAATAAAATGAACAAATCTCCTTTCTTTTTCACTACAGCTACTATAGTGCACCGTTGCCACTTTTCTGCAATTGCAATTTTTTTTAAATTTAAATCTACTGCAAACAAATACAATCTACTGCATTTTTGTAGTATACGCTTGTATGCTATATAGATCGAGAAAATGTAGTCATTTTTCATATGGAAAATTTTCTAAAAAAAAATTAAATAAATCATGTTTTTTTTTTTAAATTAATACTTTTCAGCTTTGCTTTGATGGTCCTTTTTATTAATTTTGTATTGCTTATGTTATTTTTTGTTATTTACCTTGGTTTTGTTTGAAAAAAATCGACTGTAAAAAAATGCAATCTACTTAATTTTTTTTGAGAAAAAATTGTCCTAAAATGGCAACGCTGCTTTAGTGTAAAACACGAATTTCACTGCGTAATGTCCTTCGAGTACAAGAAACAAAAGTGTGTCACAGTCTAACCCACTTCGAGTGATGTCACTCTTTTTCCACAAAAGTATTAAATATTTCGACACGCTGCTCATACAATTAGCATAATCAGTCGTCATAATTACCATCAAAACAAACCGCCACCTATCATTTCTATATCCGATAGTATCTATGCATTTCGTGAGGTAATTTTGTAACAACGACACGGGAAGCGGAAGTGTCTTTGGTTCTTCATTTGCCTCTCTTTCCGATGCGAAGAGCTGGCAAAAAACACCACAAAAATAAAACCTTACTGATGTATAAACGATTATAATCTTTGGGTTGGGCATTTCGATGACTTAATGGTCTGAAAACACTTCCAATGAACGCACCAACATTGGATGGATGGCGGATTTCTTTTTCACTTCTCGCGGCTGATGCACACTGATGATCACAGATGATGTGATGTGATGATGATAATGATCAGAGCAGTAACGACTCGGTGGCAGTCGCAGTACCCACCTGTAGATTCTCAAAGAAAGGGAAATTTCTTTTGTTTTCCGTGGGCTTAACAGGGTTTTTTTCAGTCTTTTTCTCTGATAGTTGTGAAAGATTGAATGTGGTACACTCAAAGGTTTCTGATGTTTTTTTTTTTTTGATGAATTGTGTGTTTTTTTGCTAAATGCCACGACACGGTTAGATAACAGACGCCATGATTATCAAAAGATGAATTGATAGTTGTTATCGAATATGCGTGGGTTCGCATTGCATTGTTAGTCGGGAGTAATAAGTGTTTTTCTATGCTTTTTTTTTTTGACTGAGTTTGATGGGAACTGGTGTTATGTAAGGGGCTAGTGTGTATTGGACAAGTGAATAGAAGCCTGGAGAGATTTTGTGCTTTGGTAGTAACTTTACTATCTTGACAGGAGTCGGTTGAATTGTGTTGCAAGCCCTATTTTTGCGCTTAAATATACTAGGCAAGCGATCACAACTTAGTGAACTTCAATAACTTGGATGTCCCGGTTTCCATATGGAGTTGTAGCGTCAAGTATTCACTTATTTTATAGGCAATACCAACTATTCTGTTGATAGTAATCAAAGCCTGGATATAGAGATGGGGGGAACTTTGTTGTCCCCGCGGGAGCAAAACAACATGAGCACTAATCACCGAAGACTAAACAGATTTTAAAGCTGTAATTAAACTGTTTTCAACTGTGAAAGTCAGTAGCTGCGATGTTTTGATAATAAAAGTTCTTATTTGATGATCACTTTTTTACTAACTTGTTAAGCACGAACAATAAGACGGCGCGCTACAGTTTGCGGTCAACAAAAGCATATGAACTAACAAGCCCCTCTAGTAAGCCCAGTCCTTATCCAACTTTTCGACTTGTGCTTTAGACCCACTCTATACCGCGTCAACCTTCGAGGTTAGAATCGAAGACTCTGTTGGCCGAAGCTTAGATGACCATTCGCTCTAAAAGTCTAGCCAACTTAGACGACTGATCATCGTTGCCGGAGAGAAATATTATAAGGTAGTACTGCAGCGAAAAATGGGGAGTATTTTCAAAAAAATAGTAGTACAGACATTTTTAAATATTCAAAAATAAGTGTGGGTACCTACAGAATTGTTTTTCTAACTTTATTTAAAAAAAAATCGGTTGAAAAAAAACAAAGCATAAATAAATAAATTAATTAATTCTAACTTTTTAACAAAAGAATGTTAGTAAATATCTTTTCAATTATAAAAAAATCTGTATGGCAGAAAGCTTTTGGGTTTTTTAGGTCTTTCTATAACGACAGTTATTTCTTCTAACGACAGTTTGGAACATAAAAGTGCTGCCAAATTTGCAGTAAATTTAAAGTGAATTAAAATTAAATTTATTAAGGCTGAAATTACATTTTGGCAACACTGCGACTGATGCCCAAATTTTTTAATAAGTCAATACCGCTGAATAAGTCGAGTAGTTTCTCGTAGAGTCGTCAACTAAACCTATGAACCCATGAATGCAACATCTGAACCAAATTTTATTCATACATAGTGTGCCTAAATTTATCCGCATTCGTTATTAAGATCGATACAGCAAGACTGATGCTATAAAGGGTTTATATGAAGTCTCTTTAATTGTTCAGAAGAGGGTCTTACAGCGATTGACAAGAGTTGTCCTTTTTTCGATTTTAATTTCTGAAAGCAGAGCCGACGTATACAAAGTCAGTACCTCTTTGCTGGCTTTTGCGACGTTCTTCCCGGCTAATCGATGTTGGTTATCCCTTCTTACATAGTTGGTCTTGCCTTTTTACTCTCTGAACCCATTTATATACTTCCGCTTCTTTATTGCCCTTTTGTGGATGTGTATTTAATTCTTCATTAAGGTAAATTATTCGCTCAATACGATCCGAAAAAAAATGCGAAGATCTGTCTAGTTTCAGGCTAACCACTAATTAGTGAAAAGCACGACTGAAAATGTCAGTGGAAGGGGCGCCCATTAAGCCCCGACTCAGCTAAGTCTTTTTGGAGTCACAGCAATTACTAAAATCATTGCCATATTTGTATTTCTTGTTTTTAAACATAATCCAACCATTATTCATGCCCAAAGATATGGGTCAAATAACCAGCAACTTGTTGACCCCATTTTCGACCACATAAAACTAATAGAAACAACAAGCAATTTAAGCAATTAAAATCGAATTATGCTAATTTAATAACCCACAGAACTCGAAAGCACGTGCCTATCATTCAAAAACTCTCGCACATTCACCGAAAAGCCTTATTACGCAAATTCGTGTCGTATCAATTATTTGCAAATGACAAGCAATAAAATACGATATTTATCTGACCACAGGAGCATACAACTAAAATTGTATTCTTCATCGCGTGGGGTTTAAAATTCGGTTCGAAAAATTGAGAGCATTAACCTTCTAATTACCCGCTGAATATAGAAATCAAGCCGCAAACCAATGGGCGATTCTTGTCACCTGTCCATTAAAAAACATTCCTCTACCATCGGTGAGTGAGTCGACCATTTGTCTTCAATGGATTCATGAAAAAAATTTCAATTCTTTTTCTGTTTGTTCTTGCTTGGCTTATTAAATTTGAGTTTCAGAGCGCCGCCGTTGAAGAGAAGAAAAAAATCATCGCAAAGCCATCAAAATTTGTTTAGCAATTTAAGGTGATTCAACTTCACGTTTCCCCAAGAGGATTCCGATTCAGACTACTTAAGCAAGCCGTTTTCGGTAGGAGGCGGCTGGAACGCATATGATGGTAGGAATTATCGCAAATTCAGAAAAAATAAAACAAACGGAAGGCAGATAATTGTGCTTCCCAAATTAGTGAGATTTCTGAATGGAAACGCAATTTACCAGTGGATGAAGAAGGGAGGCTGTGTCTTTGGTGGTCCTCGTCCTGAGGGTGAATCATTTTTCATTAAGGCAAAATTGTTGTTGACATGCAACTGACATTCCTCGGAGAATAATGACTTCTGTACTATGTTCCTGGAGTCTTCTCTGTCTGACAATTTTCTGATCGGTGGACACAATTAAAATTACCAAAACCACAGACATTTTTACAACTGGGTCAAGGGTGCGATTCGTATACACATCGCACTGTCGCATTTAACCGTGTAAAGCATTAAGACGAACTTTGACGCAAAACGAAACGTAAAGTACTTGGCAAAGGCCAATTTTAATTGGCGAGCATTTAATGGAACTATCGTAATAATGAAGTGCTAAAGTTGTGAAACGCTGTAATGAGTTAGGTACACATGGTTCCGTAATTTCATTGATGATTTAGTTAGTATTTTGCTTTTACGGGATGGCGCAGATTAATGAGAAAAGAGCTATAAAAATAATAGGTATACACTATACATACGTGAATACGTTTATTGTTTGCGAATAGTAAATAAATATGGCATAGAAAGAGGTAAGGTTATTCCGCTACCGGTACCTTTTGTAGATGCAAAACTGCTCTTGTTTGAGCATTATGTATGTTCGTTGATGATTTATGTTCCGAGTAAGCCTTTTGGAATGTGTAATTAGGTGTCTAGTGATTCCTGATGCTCAACTTTCATCTGCAAAAAATGAGAAACACTAACGGCTGTTCGCATGGTGTCAATCCTATCAAAAACAGCCTAGAGTAGGTAAAACTGCAATGATAAAGCTTCTGAGTTCATTCCTTCCTATATTGTGCAAGCCTTATCCGTTTTGTGTGAAAATGGAAGTTCCAACATTTTAGGGTGAAAGGAAGGGACCTACAATTCTATTTCAACGTGCAAATCTGGGAATTTTTCTTGAGGCAGTTATACTCTCAGATGTTAGTCAGCCGTTCGCGAGAGTAAGTTCATTGGAATACTCTAAGATGAGATTTGCATTTTAGCGGTTCGGCTTATACGCCTCTTTAACCAGCAAGGTTCTCGAAAAATGAATAACTTAAAAATTGCTTCAATAATATTGACATAATTTGAAAAAACACATTGGGCTGTCAGTTTGTTGTGACTGGTGTTTTTGCAATAAGGCAAGAAAGCTTAAAATGGGTTCAGATGTTACAAACATACATGCGCACCTCAGATTACCTAAATTCTACAATTCGCATGACTGGTTAATTGAACAGTGGATGGGTCGCTTAGGAAAAGTTGCTCAGTACATTTTCCAATGATTCTCGCTAGCATAAAAATTTAGCAAAACGAACGAATTACAAAATAAACGTCGACAACAACAGACTATAAAATAATGTGACATTCCGCAAAAATTTTTTGCAAAAATTAAATATTCTCTACAATTTCAAAAATAAATAAAACCTTTCATAAGTATGTTATATTAAAAATCGTACCACAATTTTCGATATTTTTTTTGTTTTTTTTTTATACCGAAAAAGCGACATCTAGATGTTGAAAAAACAACCCGATACAAATTTAATACTTCAATATGAAAATTTAGACTAAAAAATTCATGTCGAAAAATGTCCGTTTCCATAGTAACATCATTAAAACGAAAGTGGTTGGTCAACACCTCGCAGATATATGCCCCTAGATTTTAATTATACAATTGCTTACTTTTAGGGGTAGGTAAATTGCCTTCCTTTATGGGCTCCATCGAAAATAGGTTCTAATCTTAGATGATTTATGTTTGAATACGTTAGTATGGTAATTTGGCGACGATAAAATGAATGTCACCAAAAGGATTTCAAATTACTGATAAGCATTTTGTATGGGAAATTCTAAACTTAATTTTACCAACCGTTATGACGACATATTATATACCCTCGATTTTTAACTTTCTCCATTACGTAGTAAGAGAAAGTTATTGTATTCGTACAAAATTTCGAATTCGAGATGTTAATCAATTCTGACATTACGATGATAGGCGAACTCAAAAAAGTGGGTCGCAAAATTCTGTCCGTCTGTCTGTCTGTCTGTCTGTCCCGAGGCCTACAGCCTAAGCGGCTGAACGGATTTCGTTCAAACTTCGGATTTAATGTTTGGGGGCTTGCAGTTCGGGGCCGTTTTTTATGTTGCATGGTTACCTCAATATTAATGGTACTTTCCATACAAAATTTTCATATTCAAAAACGGCTCTAACGATTTTAACAAAAATTGATAATTAAGCTTAAGTAGGTGAGGTTAACATAACTGCATTCTCAGATTTCCGCTAAAAAAATCGAGTAACGGTACTTTTGAAATTTGGACATATCTCGAAAACGGTCCATACGATTGTAACAAAAATTCATTTCTAAGGTAATATGGTCAGTTTTTCTCTGTATTATCGTAAAATGGATTTTTGAAAAAAGTCATTTTTGAAAAATATAGTTTTCCCTAGTTTACCTCAAAAAGGCATGATTTTGACCAAAATGCAATTGATTTTTTTAAAATTGTTGCGTCCTTAATTTTCAATTCGAATCACTGGAAACGCTCCCTTTTAAAACTGCTCATATCACGAAAACCCCATTTTCGATTTCGATAAAACTCTAAAAACCAAGTAATGCTTACATCCCGAAAAAAATTTTTGCTTAAATGACTTTGAATTTCAGTCAGACTCGCACTAAACGAGAAAGTTTTGTGCGACCCAGTCGTGCACTTTATTTTTAGTGCTCATCTACGGTACAGTACGAGCACCTTTCGAATGATTTAAGTTTCATTCCACTCGTTTAATAATAAACACTACAACGGCCGTATTATTCACTCCCTTTAATCCGGGTGAAAGGTTACACCCGGGTTTAAGTGAGTTTAACCCAAAAAATGCGGATTAATGATCGGGTGTAAGATTAATTTAAATCTGATTTACAACCGGCCGTGAATGTATATGGAAACTGGATGTTCTAAGTATTAATATGTAAAAATAATATATAAAACAATAATGATGATCGGAGAATTTAGTTCCTGCCTAACCTGTTACATAAGAGTTATCATTTCCATAGACACATAGCCATCAAGTGGTGCAGATGTTGACAAACAGTCACCATTTAGGACAGTAGATGAGTCGCCTAAGATTCTGATAAATTTCGTGTGATATCACTGATTTTGTGATATCAGTTTGTCAGCAAACTGATCAAGTGATCAGTTTGCTGACAAATGATGTGTTTAATGGGGTATGTTAATATTTGCATTCAACCTTCTACAACTAATTAATCTAAAAGTTTTGAGATCTATAACCGATCATCGAGGCTTCTGAAAAGATCATCCGACATGATCAGAAACCGAACCTACTGTGGATCGCAGACTGCGAAGAAAAAATACGTGACATTTGAACACACCTTTCTTCTAAGATAAATAAACAAAAAACCCTAGGCCTACCTTCTCACAACCATCGTTTTGTGTGAGTTTTTCATTTCTGGGACGAATGAAAGGTATCCACAATTAAATGCATCTTTCATGACAGTTACCTATATACTTTCGGATGTTTGACAGACGTTCGCGAGAGGTCGTGGAGAGGCGTAGTAGAAAAATGAATCGAAGCCGCTGCACTTACTTTCCTTATACCGACCTATAAAAGAAAAAGCCTAGGGCAACCGACACTGAAAATACCAAATCACGATACGAATCAGTGCTATTGATTTATTTCCATACGTACTTTCTTTTTCATGACTGTCAAAATCGGTAAACTTTGATACCTCCACCGCATACAAGTCATGCAAAGTTTTACGCATGTGAGGTAGTACGTAATTACATTGAACAGACAGAGAGACACATGGGCCTAATATTGATTTTGTATGGGAGGTACCAGAACTACTTGACCGACATAGCCCATTTTTAATACCAACCTAACGACGATGAGAAGAAGTTCTTTCACCAAACTTGATTCGCCTAGCTTGATTCCTTTGGACGCTATCGTATTTTCAACAGACAGAGAGACACATGGGCCTAATATTGATTTTGTATGGGAGGTACCAGAACTACTTGACCGACATAGCCCATTTTGAACACCAACTTGACGACAATAAAAATAAGTCGTCTCACAAAATTTCACTTTCCTAGGTAGATTCTTTTCGACCCTATCGTGCTTTCAACATGTGTTTTCTATTATTGGTTTTGTATGGGAGGTACCAGAACTACTTGACCGACATAGCCCATTTTTAATACAAACCTAACGACAATAAAAATAAGTCCTTTCACCAAACTTGATTCGCCTATACTGATTCCTTTGGACGCTATCGTATTTTCAACAGACAGAGAGACACATGGGCCTAATATTGATTTTGTATGGGAGGTACCAGAACTACTTGACCGACATAGCCCATTTTTAATACAAACCTAACGACAATAAAAATAAGTCCTTTCACCAAACTTGATTCGCCTATACTGATTCCTTTGGACGCTATCGTATTTTCAACAGACAGAGAGACGGACAGACAGACGGGCGTGGCTAAAACGATTCAGAATGTGATACTGATTCTGAATATAATATATTAGTATATATTATATACTTTATGAGGTCTCCAGTGACTCCTTCTTGGCGTTACAAATGTAATGAAATGACAAAGTGAATATATCTTCCTATGGAGTTTATAAAAAAATGTTACGTTCGTCCCAGGAGACTTCGTAATCCACTCAACTGTATCCAACTGTGTACCAACGTTCCAGAGCCATGGACAAAGTAACTGCCTCCCTCTATATTGTCGTCCTTTTATCGTGTAAAATCCTAATAAGGCAATTAAGCAATGGTCTTCTAATTAAATATGTAGTCGACAGTAAACTTTGCCCACTCTCTCTAGATATAGATGCCCAGGCCGCGTTTGACTCATTAAGCCACATTGTTATCATGTCTTTTGCATCTCTCTATTCGTGGGTGCACCAGCATACTATACTCGCAGATAGATTTGCATTTGGGCCCTCGGCGCATCTATTCACTTTCCATCCTGTCCAGAAAGCAAACCCCTTCGTGAGATGCCACAGTAGAGCGTGTATGTTAACCGCAAGCATGCAAGCATATACAGGACACCCCACACACCTTAGAGCTAGGTGAGTTTGAAACCGAAAGTACACACATACCCACAGAACACTTGACTCATTATGGGTAAAATGCAAATTCGTGCCCTCGTTGACCAAATAAATGTAATTTAATTAGTGTATCCCTCCGTTGAACCACTAACGACTTGGAACAGAACACGATCCCTACCCAGAGATACACACATTTGCAAGTCATGTCTTCAAGTTGAAGCGAACAGCTTACATAGTAGGCAACTCGCGGTAAAATCGTCTGAGAGAATTCCTCAGAAAGTGATGCGCATCATAATTAATTATTCCAAGTTCCAGCCTGATTCAGATCATCATCTCGCCCTCTGTCTGGGGTTTTGGGTATTCAGCCGGTGTTTCACTTATCTGCGATGTAGCTGAATGTTAATTTATGTTCGCGCTATTCTCTGAAGAGCCCAAAATGAGGAACAAAACTTATACAAACAAATTCACTTTTGAATAATTCCGCTGTTGCGAAATTTTAACTGCACACTCCAGAGCGTTCTTGAAGTGGATACAAAAATAAAAGCGAAAGTGAATTGGTGGACAACGAGCCAACGAGCCACTCCCTCCTTTTGTTGGGAACAACAATTAGAACGCCCCGGACGAGGTTAAGAACAAGCATAATCACTACACATCCATCCATCCATCTGAAGCTAGATATGAATACATTTTGAACACGTTGCTGCTGGCGCCAACGCTAAGGAAGTAATTCATGGCACTGTACCGTTCCTTTGATCTGCAATTGGTATCTATAGTGGGTGGTTATTGTTTATTGGTTTTTTTTTTTGTTATTGGCTAAGGTGGATAAATCTGTTAGCGGCACGAGCCGGAGGTGGCTTTTTTTAGAAACTAGAGCACATGGCCTCAAGGCTGCCGATAGATTGCTGCTGACGCTGAGCGGTGCTAAGCAGAACGATTTGTGGTGGAACGACCACGCCGACGGAGGCAAGTGAATGGTAAATAATAAATTGTTAGGATAAATATTTTCATTTCCTCTCAGAGGTGGCAACTGACGAGGTTCATTGTTTATTGGGTGTTACTCAAAGGCAGCAAATGTGATTTATGACCCTTGGTCAGTGCAAATTGCTGCACACGGATTTTGTCTATTTTTGCAGATAGAAAAATGTGCATAATGGAAATTTATGAAACGTAATTGCCAATTGAATGCTAGGGCTTATGCTGACTATGTTGCAAACTTGGCACTAACTGTTTGCGGTTTTGAAAGGATACAGTGTTTGATAGGTTGCCATTTACGGTGGGCCGATTTAGAGAGTTTCCCCATTGCCTTCGGATTGAAGGTCGAAAGTGAATTTTCTGTTTAAGGAAAATTAAGCAATTGGTATAGTTTGCTGCAATGTCTGCACATGTTACCGGGATTGAAGGTCTAGTCAATGGTTTGGACTTAGCTCTTGTGAATGGTGGTAGGTGTGTCCCAATCACTGACCGCAGAGGTGATAATTATTTTAAAAAAATTGTAAATGCTCAAGTCCGTAGAGCTGTTCTATTAAGACTGCAATTATCCGACAAGAAAAAGGGTTGTTTTACCTTCAACCAGTTTAAATCTGATATAAGACGATCATCTTCGTTTAAGAATTGCATTGCAAGTCTTGAAAGTGCACCAAACATTTTCAAAGACTTTTTACGTGAATTCCTACAACAGTGTTTGAAGTTTTGACAAACGTCTAAAATAAATTCCGGTTAACACACCTTTGCACGCCGTCCGACTCTAAACATTATGAATGTATAAGTTCCGTGTTTTTCAACAACTTTCTCAGCAAAGTGAAAAAGAAAATGCCCAAAAATCGGCCTGCAATCATTTATGAAAAAGTGCTAAAAATGGTATATTTGTTTCACATCAAAATACTGGATTTTCTTTTCACTTATAACAATGCGTTTTGTGATTTTGTAGATACAGCAGCATCGTACCCCAAACAATTTTATTTAATTAATAAGATTAAGATTTTAACTGTCAAAAAAAAAAATTCTCAGATAATTGATTGTCATTGTCAAAGTGAGTTGACATTATAAGCTATTTAGGAAAGGATTTACAGGGTTCGGACTATTTCGAAGTAGATGTAAAGAATAAGCGAAGTAGAACTACATTTTTTGAAGTAGATTTTTAGATTTATAAATTTAATTTCTTTTATTTTTCAAAAACAACAATTTTGGGGAACAAAAATTGTACATTTATTACTACGACAAAAAATAAATATATAATTTACAATATAATATTTTAAAATCCATTACATTTCTTAAATACATTTTTTTATATAGCGAAAACATGTAGATTGCTTTATGATTTAAATAAACTTTAAAAATTATGTATTTAAAACAAATTTACCATCAACAAATTTATTAAATTAAGCGGTGGAACATATCCCATTCGATTTTCAACTGTTTTTACATTTAATCTATTTCGGAATTTGTTTTTTACTAAGTTCCTTTCGGAGAATTTCTTTCGGCCTCTGCACAACTGTTTTAATTCATAAACATGATTTCTTCGACAGCATTTTTATTTTGGAAAAAATAAAAACTTTTCTGTTTTAATAACTATTTGCATATTGCATGTGCTATGGGCGGGTTTGATTCGCTTTTGCCAATTTTTAAAGTCAATTGCAGAACATCTTGCCATCCTTTTTCTTTGCTAATATTTGTACTCGTTGCAAGCCAAATAAGGAAAAACAACACAAGAGAAAGACGAACTTTTGTAGCGCGAAAGAGATAATCGCGAGTTTTACGTTTATTTAAAAAATCAAATCTTCGATAATCAGTGCTGCCACACAATTATTCTCTGATTGATCTATAGGAAAAAAATCGAAGTAGTTTGTAGTAGATTTAAGAGATGTTGCGAAAAGCGAAGTAGATCTACTCCGATAGGAGTTAAGTCCGAACCCTGGAAAGGAATATATGTTGCAAAAGAAATTGGAGCATGCTAAGAAATAAATTTTAAAAAATGTGGCTTCCACTGGTTTTTTTTCACATTCGATCTCAGATTTCCGATTTCGTGTTTCTAATCGAATATAAAAACGTCAATTGCTCTTTATTTTGTTGATATTCGTGCGAAATAAGTGTAGCATTGGAAACTTTTCTAAACGTTTTCCATTGACTGGTTATACTTTACACTAAAACATTCGAAATTTGGCCACAGATTTGCACATAAATAATTAACAAAAATATATCCACCCGACGCAATGCGTTTCTTTGCAGTTGAACAATTCTAACGAAAACATAAACAAACTCAACTAGTTGTCAAACTAAAACGCACTTGTATTAAGAAATCTAAAGCAACTCTGAGAAATTCTTATTCGCAAAAGTGCTCTGAAAACGAAAGATATTGCTTTTTTCGTATCAATCGAACTTAAAAGTGACCAGCAGCCAAAAAAGTGCTTTGAGAGTTCCCAATCGAATACCACATTAATGACGCAATTTCTTAGTGCCGATTTTCTACAATTTATAGAATAAAATGATCCTAAATGTTAATGTCAACGAACTGTCAAAAATTAAGTGAATTCTTATAGCAAAATATATCAATCTCAGACACAAGAAAACACTCTGAATTTGAGTGAATAGCAAACTTAGATGTAGGGAAATGTAGATTTTGACATTTGACATTTCATGAAAAAGTTATTTTTTTTTATCTGCTGTGTTGCGCGCTTGAGCGATTTATTTGTTCGCTAGTCTTTGGAACGCGTTGTAAGTGTGTGAACTACTGTAAATGAAATTTGACAGTTAGTAGCAGAATGTACTTTATTTTTACCTATAAATATCTAAAAACTTTTAACCCAAATATGTGACACGGATCAATTTGCTTTGACTTGATTAAATATTGAACGTTCTTAGTTTTGAAAAGTCATCCAGTGAAAAAAGTGGACTCATCGTTCTAATGATATTTTTAAAGCCAGTGATAGGTCGCTTAATATTGACGATTCCTCCAATTCCAGACAGTTTTAACTTTCAAACAAGTCATGTCCTGTGTAGAATTTTCTTGTGTCGTAGAGAATGCATTTTTATTAATTTTCTACCGACTAAACAAAGTCAATGCAGTTCCACAGCAGCTCAGCGTTGAACTACTGAGCGAGGGGTTCCCGGTTCAGCCACCTTAGGGTCCAACCTCTCTTGATCATTTGGCCAACGTAATTGTCCATGTTCATGTTTATCATACGAATGTAGTGAAAAGTAATAGGTTCCATTCATTCGTTGCGAAAATAAAACTCGCGCAAAAGGAGTTTTTTTCTGAACTTTTAACGAGGGGTCTTTATGGACTAGTTACATCCAGAGTTTTTGCTGCCGATTTTATCGGACATGCCTGGTCAACTAGCAAAAATTACTTACGGTAGGATGTCCATATACCTCCAATGAAAAAAAGGGACATACTTTACAATCAACAACATCACATAAACCACAAGTGACAGCTACAGGTGGTTGACAATACAGAAAAGAAATAGAATACATCAGAAAAGTGCTACCACTGCTAGTTTTTATGGGCGTACTTAAAAGTTTTAAAATGAAGCAATTTAATATTGAAATTGAAGGTATTAAAAAAGAGAACGAAAAGAGGACAGAACAAATATAGGGTATAAAAAAAGAGCCAAGCGAAAAAAGAAAGTGTAAAATCGCTGAAAAAAAAAGGTCACGTGTTCTCTTTAAAAGAGATATTCTGGAAACCGTAACTTACGGTATTGGGCCTTTTAGTTCTGCCCGTTTACAGAGATAAGGGAGGAAATCTTCTTATAGATCTTTCTTATGAGGTTTGAGACCTCTGTAAAGTCCGGGGCTGGGTACCTCAGCAGGTTGGTTGACGTTCCGTTTCCCGAGTGTACAATTGGTCTTTCTCTTCTTCCCTAATGTGTAAAAGTGTGACATATACAAGTGGTTCAGATCTTATTTTTGTGGTTAGATTATCATAACCCCAAGATTTTGTAGTCTTATTACATTCTTTACAAGTGAGTTGGTTCGTGTTCCCTAATTAATCGTTTGTCCGAGATTTGAGGGTTGCTTCAGTCGCTCTGTTGTTTTGCACAAATTGTTGTATTACAAATCTTGCTTCATGACTGGTTAACACAACGTCGGCTATCGTTGTCTGTGTAAAATATAGTATTCTCCCGGACAGGAGTATGTGATATACGTACTTAATGAAGTTTTCTCTCCCAGCCGTCATCACGCAGTGCGATTCTTTTCTTTTGGTAGTCTATAATTTTCAACTTGCTAGTTAAACGCCATAGCCATTTTTATGAAAAGAGTCCAATTCTTCTTGGAAAAGGTAAGTTAATGTAGAGAAAAAAAAATACACTAATTATCCGATTCAAGGTACATACTAGTACCAAAACCAATGACGCCCGTCATTTACATCCCGATTTGTAATTCTTGAATGGTTCTTCTCCTCTTGCATAGTGTCGTGCGGCCATGCCTAGAAAACCTCATCTCGAAACCTCCCTATAAGGTGGTCTTATCGCTACATCACTCATTCGTAGTGCTTACGACTAGAGTTCGTGTTTTGTGCAGAAACAACCGTCAGAGCGCAATCGCTTGACTCCATAAGTACTCGTACACGATGCCCACCAAAGAGCATACATGTTTTGACCTTAATACATACATCAAGCTGTGGCATGTTAACCAAGAAGGGGTTTCTTAAGCCGCTGTATAGATTCTGAGAGCTCCCAACCATACTCTTCCATTTACATACAGAGTGTGGCAGAAAAACTCAAATTCACGTGATTCCTCTGAAGTAGTATTTCGTTCCCCCTGTACGTACTTACAACTACTACAGCTAGCCTATGCAAGATCCAAAAGATACAACCAAAACGAAACAACTTTTACTTTTATTCGTAATGAATCGGTTGCAAGGTCGTCAAGCGGCAGGTTTTCATCTTCCATCGTCGTACCTCGTACATATACAAAGAGTAAGAGACGTGTACGGTGTTCGGCTAAGTTAAGTTGCAAAACCCGTATCGGTAACGCCTAAGTGAATAATTTTATTTACGAAAAATGAAAGATACAAAAACACACAGCAAATTGGGGAAATAAAGTAGTCCGTTGCAGTGAAACGGGGAAAAAAAAATTGTAAGAGATACTTAATTCTAGGGAAGAACAACAATTGCACCCTTTTGTAAGTAAGTAGTCGGTAATTTTTCAGGGAACCTCCACACCCGGATACTTGGACTTGCACTGCATCATCAGGCGCACAAAGAAAAGTCTGCTTAACTCTTTGACCGGACAAACGAAGGTCGTTCAACTGGTTGAACAAGGTTGATCTGTTCGTATTGATATAGACATGCGGCATTATTTTAGTACAATTTCCATTGTATGTAGGCTGATGAGAAGTGAAGAAGATCGCTTCACCGCCATCATCACACCATAGGTAGGGTCTCGTATGAATAAATAATGAATTACCGTTTTAGGAAAATTGACGTATTTTATCATAATTGAGTCTTGTGGTTGTTTATACCGAAAAGTGTTCAACCAACACACGGACAGAGAATAGAAAATAAGACCGGTTGACATTGACGCCGAAATATTTGTTGTTGTGAAAACGTGTAAAGATAGTGAACATGCAATGATCACTGTATCAAGTTTTGGTTTTATTTTGGAAATGTGATTAAATGCGAATTTCAGAGTGGTTCGACTCCAAATTGGTACTTATTTTTTAAGTGCGCACGTTTTACAAAAGAAAACCTTTAGTCAAACATACGTAGAGTCGTAAAACGTTTTTTATCGCGTCTGGTTAAGTGAACGGGGGTGTTAAATGGACTAACAAAAGTAACTCTTTTATTTCTCATACTTGAGATGGGGTTTATGGTTACATAAAAGTTACACAAAAGTGGTGTCAAATTAAGGCTTGATCATGTCTACGTTCTTTGCATTTCAATCAGCGCCTGTAAAGTGAGTTAAATTGTCCCAGTCTTGCAGCCTAATTTGTTTAAGTGGGTAAATGTGACGGTGGCCAGAGAGTGCTGTGGTTTTTTAGAATTTACATTTGAAAGGTTAACCTTATAATTAATCATAAAAGCAGAGCCTGTTAATACGGGAGCCACTTGTACTTATTAAAATAGCACTATAGAAGTTATAAGTACCTACTATTTTAAGTTTTATTAAATACTAGCTGACCCGGCGAACTTCATATCGCCTAAAATTGATTAAATTATAAACATCCCTTTTGATAGTTGAATCTCTATATAGAACGAATGAAACTTGGAATTAAATTGAATTCAATGCATAAAAACCATAGATTTCCGGGTCGGCTTCTTGATCGTTTTTCCCGCGCTAATGATTGAATGTTGGTCCGGTCAGATTTTCTCAATCAACCAAAGAATAAAGTGGGCAATCGGCAATCCTCGCTTCTGCCATTCGACCGAGTACATCCAGAAACACGATTGTCCAAAATCATTGTGCTTAACGATGAAAGCCATGATCGCTTTTAGCTTATCTTTGAAAAATCGTGCGCTGATGTCATGTTGGTCGCTCGAAGAAGCCCGGGAAGTAAGTATCACCGTTCGGATAATTTGTTTTCACTTCACTTTCGATATAGGTGCTATAGAACAATAAATATCAGTAGTTGCGACTTGTGAACACGGTGTTTTAGTGGTTAGTATCCTAGACTACTTGAGTGTACGGCCTACGCCCACATATGCGACATGCCACATCACATATTCTTAAATGCTTGCGCTTTGCGCCCACCACCCCAATGCAGAGAAAGAATGGAACCATCGGGTTCTCCCAAAATTGGTTGAGCGGTTTTGGAGATCGACAATCTGAGTCAGGTCCAAAACTATCGTTTCTTTCAAGCCGCAACCAACCATATAAATCCACAAAATTTCCTTTAAATCAGAAATGGACAACAGCGCCACCTATCGGGTCCAAAACTATCTTGTCCTTTAAGCTGCAACCAACCATACATATCCACAAATTTCATTTTAAGTGAAATTAAGACAAAGAAAATAAAAAAAAATCATTCAACTCCGAATTACCCAACTATTATAGATGTAATGTGTGGAAAAAAACCCAAAATGTACTGAAATTCATGTGTTTCTTCACACTCGCACAACACACACATACGTTTTCCGATTTCAACCAAACTTCACAAAAACCATATATAAACCAATTCCAAAGATGTGTGGCAGTTTGATTAAAATCGGTAAATGCGTTAAGGCGTGAATCGGCGACAAACGAACACAATTTTAAGGCTCAATTTGTATATATTTATAGATTTTCATACTCGAAAATGTTTATTGTGGCAAATACTTAGCTATAATAATTGTTCAAGCTAATAATCATAATTGTTCAAAACCAACCTTTGTTTACCATCTTCCGAGATCGTTCAGGGTACTGGGAAAAGACACCCTTATATTGCGATACACTGCCTTGTAGTATTTTGAGCATGCATCTAAAGTTGCGTTCATTTTTAGTCTCCATTCGAACATCGAAATATGAAAAGCGGATATGTGGAGAGGATCGCAACTCATCGTATTTGTGGAAGAAACATTCGCAATAGCAGTATGCACTGAGCCATGTCTTCGTTGTCAAAAAGTGAAAGAAATGCACATTAATAATTTTACTTTTCTATTGTGTAGCCAGATTTTTCAAGAGTCATAAAACATTGACGTACTCAATTCCCACAAAAATTGTTTCCATTATCTTCCATTCGTTTCTTGAAGGCTGTATCAGCTTTAATAAAACTGTATACACCACCCCACGAGTGAAGATGTGACTCTTAAACCTTCCCCGGGAAGCCACAATAGGCTTGTTCTAAAAGAGACCGCTGTGCCAGAGGCCCACTACGGTTCTCCGGCCGAATAATGAATCAATAGACTCCTGCTATAAATCAGCTTTGAACTGAAATTTCAACTCCAGTTTGTTCAAAATTTCACACATTGACATAGGTCCGAAACATTTTTACAACATTCCACCCTTCTGGACACCTTCACTAGTCTTTGAATCTCCAAAATGGGTGCCGTAAAATAAGTAGGGATGCCAGATCTGAAAAATTAACTTTCGGGACATTTTCTGCATTTGAAGTGAAAAAAAAAGGTTTTTTTAGCTTAGTTTACATTTTATTTGTTGTAATAATTAATATTTGGTCTAAGTAAAAGTCTAATTCATTTTTGTACATTTGTACAACTATCATCATCAGATTAAGGCGCACTTCACACTTTGTAAACTATGATTATAGCTAACTAGAGCTAGCACTATAATTACTATGTATTATTAATTGTTACTTATTTTATTTAATAATGAAGGGTGACAAGTTGTAAGGCGCGACATTTTACGGGACAAATTTTCAGTGCGGGACACTTTTCAGTGCGGGACAAGAGTCTTATAGCGGGACTGAGCGGGACGTCTGGCATCCCTAGAAATAAGGCTAAGCGAAATAAGGCCAAATCTGAAAATTGGGCTTTTTCACTTTACAAAAGTGAAATAAAGCCATATTTCAACTTTTCACTTTGGATTTATTCCAGTTTGTAAAATAAGACCAAATATGCTTCACAAATGATTATTCAACCTCGTAACCACTTTAAACGGTGTCTAGATTGATTTATTTAAATTTCAGAAAAATACGTGAAAGATAACAATCGAATTCTGTGCCCAATTTGTATACAAATTGTTCCAAATAGCACAAGAATTTTTTGTTAAAATGACACGACTACTAAACATTTCTTACTCCTTTTTGTTTACTTTTGGAGAACTGAACATTCAATCATTCACAAATAAAAAAAAAAACTTGATTATACTGCTTGTTTTATTTGATTTTTACTGAACATGTTAAAAATTAGAATTTTTGGGATGGAGTACTTATACGTACTTGTATACACATAAGGAATCAGGTAATCTACATATACATAAAAATGGATCTACCTTTGCATGGATGTACATATATATCAAAATTTTAGACTCCAAGAAAGAAGAATTATTATTTAGTGGAAAATTACATTCAGGATAGCCACATTTGGCTATGTTTCACTTATTTAAAGTGAAATTAGGCCAACGTGATCAAAGCGTAATAATGCCAATTTGGCCTTATTTCACTTTGCCAAAGTGATATAAGGCCAAATGTTGAAATACGGCTTTATTTTCACAAAATGCCAAATTTTCAGATTTGGCTTTATTTCACGGTACCTCCAAAATGTGCTTTAGAAAAACCAAAAAGCAAAAGTTTTTAAAAGGTGTTCCAACGGTCCTTTAATTAAAATAGAACTAGGAAAAGGAATTAAAAATTTGAAAAGTAGGTAAAAAGAAAAAGAATGATTTGGGACTCCTATGAAACGGTAGTCTTATGCAAATAAAAAATATTTCTTAAAACAATTTGAAATTATTCATTTCTGCACATATTTCTTATTGAGTACACTTGTAGAATCTTTAAAATTGAAAATAAAAATGTCGATACAATCCATCCAATTTATTTTTGATTTCATTTAAAATAAAATGTGAGAGATTTTTTTAAGTCAAAATAACATTTCGATACTATTCCACCTCTATGCAAGCTCTTAACAACGTCCAAGCGCGTTTAGCTTATACAAGCTCTATACAACGTCGAAATTTTTTTATAAATAAGGTTTTTGCGTATAGAGGCATTATAAAGGGTGCACAACTTTATACACTCTTTATAATACTTTTATAAATAAGGCTGTTATATATAATAACTAATATATGTAAGTATAAAAGTAAATGAATAAAAGTTTGTTCTCTTTACTAACTTTTGGATCATTGGTTCAGTGTCGATGAAAAAAAGTTAGGTAACTTTTCTCGAATCTTTTGGAAACAAATTGCCGTTTGGCTCTAAAAATCATCAAGATTAATTTCTCTTTCGAATGTATCTTTCAAGTTTTCGTGTCGCATTTTAATGAAAAGTTCTTGAATTTCATCAGGCACCTCAGAAACGCTTGCAATGAAAGTACTGCGGGTCAGTTTCCGAATACCATTGTTCTCGCAGTCAGGAAAGTACCGAGTGAATTCACTTTTAAGTTTTTCAAATGGAGTGTAATATTATTCTGTAATTCTCCTTTAGTATCAGCACACTGTTCGTCAATAATTTGATTCAGGGTATCAAACGCAGAAAAGTTATCTACATTAGAATCCGGATACAGCGACAGTCAAGGGACCGGCGACGTAAGTCGTTCTAATCGGACGACGCACAAAATGAACTGAAGATTTTATTTGTTTTGTTTCATTATTACGCTTCTGCCTTTTGCAAATACATATGTATGTATATGTATTAACATATTTGTAGGTAAAGAAGTAATGTCAGTGAGAAACTTTTCTTTTTAACTGAAATCATTTTTACTCACAAAAAACTTACACTGTCGAGTAGCTCTGTCGCGTAGAAACTGCCGCCGGTCGCGCCAATTAGTACAGTACCTACTGCTATTGCATAGAGAAGAGAGGAACCAAAGGCATACTACGATTGTTTTTTTTTTAAAAGACAACCAATAGTCGCTGTAACCGAACGATTTTTCGGTAAATAACGTCGTTCAAAGCGGTTAGTCTCTCAAACCGGAGTCGCTATAAACGGATGTTCGTTCATAGCAATTAGTACGCAAACCTAACAAGTTGCTGTGTCTACGTCGCTAAAAACGGTTAGTCGTTATAAACGAAATCGTATTAAACGGATTCGACTGTATTTCGACTTTATTGATCCATAGATCAATTTTAACGATAAATGCACTGATTTTGTCTTCATATGAAAATATATTTCGCTGTGGTACCTTGCAACTTAAAATATCCTGGCCCTTGCAGATGAAGGCTCAACTTATTGAGTTTTGCGAAAAAATCGACCAAATAAGTTAAACGTACTTGAAATTTGGACTCACAGATCTGATCCAGCATTTTCGCATTTCAAGACAATTACTGAGCACGAGCAAAGCCAGTTAATGTCGTCATGGACCACTTCGGAAGCTTCCAGGGGCCACCGGTTAAGAACCACTGGTATAGAGTAACCTGGACAAGAAGTTTAGTCAACTTTTTGCTTTTACTTTTTATATTGCCCACGGTATTTAATTTTTTCTGAACTATGAACTACTCTCGGCTCAAAAAATAGAATAATAGTTGATTTTCGGCCATTAAGAAACTTATATCGTTATATTCTATCACAGTTGCCATTTAACATTGAAGCTGTACGCGATTTAATAGTGCACCGAAACCGTACAATTTTACAATCACAATTCGAGCTTTATTTGCAAAATATTCTGCCCATTACGAGGTTCCAGAAAAATGGTTCAGTAATTAAACGAGCAGTCTCAGTATATCCCGCCTTTAGCTGGAAAACCAGCATGAAACTCCACATTTATTCGTCTCTAGATCTCTTGACACAGGACGAATAAATTACTGGTGCTTCGATGATGTTATCTTTCCGGTTTCAGCACAATGTGTCTCCGTTCTCAGCGAATGACGATCTGTTGACTTGAATTTCTCAATGAATTAAGTCCCAAAATGCTTATAAATTCTTGGGAATTCCAAGACTGCAACCTTTTACGGCTGTTTGGTGTAATTTAATCCCGTTGATAATGTAACTACAAATTTAACAATTTTATTACATGCTAAAATGCAGTCCATGCATTTAGCCAATGAAAAAAAAAATTAACTTAAGTGGTTGGATTCAGGGGACGCCCAAGTCAAGTCAAAATATCAACATCAACTCTCAGGACAGTTTAAATACCTTTTTCTGCCAATGTGTCTCTATTGTCCAGTTTATAGCGACACTAAATCCAAAGATTGCAGAAGCAAACTTCCACCAAAGGACTGGTCATAAAAAAATGAATTAACCTCATAAATCGGGTCCGGCAAACATGTTGCACATACGCCTGGGTGACCGAGAATTGAAAAGAACGCGTGACTCACATTTTCCTTGCCCAATTTGTTATCCGTTTTATGTCACATACCTTGAAATACTGTAAATGACTGTCAGTCCAATGGAGGAAAATTTCAAACCAAAAACAAAGAACTAGATCTAGGCTAGGCCCAACATTGCAGCTGCGGCTGTACTCGTTCTTTGTCCTCATACACGTCACCATTTCTGGCGCCAAACGACAAGCGCGGGTGGACAACAAGAGTTATAAACAAATCAGACAATAAAGCACCGTATGCGTGGCGTATACCTGAATTCATTACCAATTCCGTGTACCATTACCACCGCGTACACATTCCGAAATCTTAGTCGGTGACTTTACAGTGGCGGTGGAAGGGGAGCAGCTCGATAAAGATCTAGCATACATCTACTCGTTTCGGGGATTCAGAGGAAAAACACATTCATGGCAGCAACTGGATTTGATTCACATTTTGACAAAGCTGTCAGAGTACTTGCGGCTTGAATGCAGTTCCTCCCTTCCCCTTTGTTCTGCTTCTGTTATTTTTGTGGCCCATTTTCGCATCGTATTCGTGCGAATGGCAATTTTTTCACTCAACTCGATGCCACATTTAAGGCGGGTATAGCGTTGTATTTCACATTGCGCAAGCGCAGCCATCAACTCATTGGGTGAAGACATTGAAGTTTTGTCTATTCATCGTGCGCCATTCGCAAAGTGCCACAGCAAGCCAGACATACACACAAGTCATGTTGCGTCAAGTGTGTTGTTATGTGGTACGTGCTATGCATACCTGCGACTGCAGTTATGTCTTGCGGGGAGAAGAATCGCAAGCCAATGTTTTTGCCTTTGACAGTTGTGGGAAATTTGACAGAAAAGATCTTAACCTGTGTTCACAGATTGCTATAAAAAATGTTTTTTTTTGTCTAATTACAGAATCGGTTTGTGCGGTTTCGACAATCCAATGAGAGATCCAAAGACAGACGAATTCAAACGGCACATAGGACAGGTAAGTGCAAATGCCAAGCAATTAAAAATTATGTACAATTTTTTTTGAATTTATTAAATGAGTGTGTACCGAATGGGTATGTCCGATTTTCGGTTTTAACTGATGGGATGGTGAGATTGGTAATTTTTTAATTTTTTTTATTTATCTAATTTATTAATTATGGCCATTAGGCAGTGATTGATTATTGATGAGGAATAAATCATGGAGTGATGAGACCAACACTGAATGCAGATCTTACCTTGATTGTAGACAATGCGGTATTTTTTTTTTTTTTGATAATAAGTTATTAATGCAAACAAATTTGCAATGTGTGCTTGAAGATAATTTTAGCCTTGGGTATTGTTTAGGCAGTTATTCATATTTAAATTATTTGAAGTACTTTATTTGTGATTCGGAAATTAGGGGTCAAGATTGAGGATTTAAATTTGTTTTCGTAAAAGTGTCAAGGAGTTAAGGGCTTGGAAGTATAAAATATTTGATATAAAAAGTGAAAAGTCTAATTTTTCCTTTATCTAATGAAGACCATTCACCCAGAACAAAATAGATGGTAGAATCATCGTTTTTGTGTAAAGCCACAAACCCACTTTGGACTAAAAAGTGTCCCTTTCCTGTTCTGAAAGCCATTAGTCAATGTTCTCTCAACAATTACAGCTGCACAACCACAAGTTTTCAGTTTGACAGTATTCTAGTAGGCTTATGAGCAATGCATGCAATTTTAGTACATACACATGGAATTTTTTTAGTTACTTCAAATGACCTTGAAAACATTTTTACAGAAAAATGTCCAAAAATCAAGAACAGCACATTGCAACAGTTTTTGCCTGAATATACAACACTAATGCACACATCGTTGCTTGTTTCAGTTAGTTCTGAAATGTGGTGCTGCTGGGTCTTGAATTTAAATTGATTGCCTAGCCCTTTGTTAGGAATTTGGTTTAAAATTTGAGTCGGAACATTAAGGTCGACCTGCCAGTCTGAAATGCGTAACGCTACGTGCCGATTAGTGTGGTGCAGAGAACTTGGAGACGAACATGCAGTGCATTAAGTAGGATTTAAGTAGGATTGATTTAAAACTTTTTTGTAGTATTTCCTTTGTTTTATAAAAAATGTATTTAAACTTTAATTCACTTCAACTCAAAGATACATAACACAACATAAAATAAAACTAAACAAATATAAACAGAAAACACTCAGAAGATTTGTTTATAAAAACACTTTCGTTTAGAAGTAAACTCCTCAAGAACACTTTTCCAACTCTCCCGGCGTTCACCGCAGATCGTCCTTTTATACTTCTCGCGTTTCCCATTAAAGCATCAATTTGAAAAGCGAATAGCAGGTTTGCTTGAAAGCAATAAAAAAGGATCATAAACATTTGTATATCCTTTTACAAGCTGCATGAACTGAAGAATACAAAAATAACTAAGGGCTAAACTATTCTAGATACTTTTACAAGCATCATAAAAAAAAACTGAAAATATGCAAAAGGATAATAAACTATTCTAGTTCCTTTTTTCGGACACAGAAGCAAATAGATAAGACAAAAGGTGATTAGTGAAAAACATAAACATATTTAGATCCTTTCAGAATGATCTGTTTGTTCGGAGTTACGTTACTTATTAAATAGCATAGATAAATCTTACATTTCGTTGACAAATGCATTATTCTTAACAAGGACCTTATATAGTATGCTACCTTTAACAGGGGATTTGCCTCAAAAGGTTATGGGACATTTGAAAACGGTAGTTTATTTCCACATTTTGATCACGTACATGAGTGAGTACTGAACTATCAGCTTCATGTGTCTCATCTATCAAAAAACATAGGAAGGTTTTGTAAACTTTTGAAGCATATCCCTGTTTAATGTGGAATATACGTAAAATAACTAATGGTCACTTGCTAGTGAGGTTTTTGGACCGGCAAATCGACCATAGACTAAATTTGCACACTGACGCAAACCCTAGATAAGAACAAGGAATTTCAAGTCGAGACGTATGTCCTTTTTATTGACTTCAAAGTCGCATATGATTGCATTTATTATCAAAAGCTCTATATGACACTGACCGAATTCTGGATCCTGGCAATATCAAGCCAACTATGTAGCGTGACGCTGAAAACACGCTATTTAATGTACAATCAGGAAGTAACACTTTCTAACTATTCCAAACATGCAGCAGATATCGAAAAGAATATGTGCTATCATAAATCTTTTTTGACCTCGTTTTGCAGTAGAAAGAGTGAAAAAGGCGTGTGTCCACACAGATGGGACTACATTCAGCAGATCAATGAAGCTACTGGGACTATGCGCACGATATTCACATCATCAGCCACTTCAAACTAATCATAATAAAAGATTTCTCTGCTAGTGATTTTTAGACGAATTAAGTTTAAGAGCAGAACTAACTCCCCTTTAACGAGAGAGGTATTAGATGTACTACCAGGTAGGCTGATTTTTGAGAGTTTTCTCTGAGGATCTAAAATACTGTTGACGAAGCCCATAAGAGCCTTTAATTTTTCTATATTTGTGGCGGAAAACCTCAGACAAATCGACAGTTTTTGAAAAATTCTTCTAGAAAACAAAAGAGTTGCAAACCAAACCTTTTTTTAGAAAAATCATGAAAGCTCGATTTTAGAGAAACGCTACAAACATAACTTTTCTAGAATATAATAATAATAGGCCGTAAGTGAGTCTTGTTCAAGAGGCTTTAACTTTAATTTGTAGAATTTTTGCTTGTTGGTGGGCCATCTTCAAAAATGACAACTTCCCCAAAGACGATTAGTTTAAAGATTCCACAAAAACTGACAACTTGTTTCGCAAATTGGATAATCCATCTTAAACCGCATTTTCAGGTAGCTCGTTTTCAGCTACATCCACTTATAAAATCTGAACCCAATCGGTTGGCACTGGAATAATACCTCTCGATTTTCGATTGTGTTCGCTACCAGACAGTACAACCGACAATAGTGCGGACATTCATTAGCTGTGGATTACAACTTAAGTCTAAATGAAGTCAATCACCATCATTACAAGGGTTGCGTATTTGGGATGCCCAATATCTAAAAAAGCGGTGCCGTATTAACAAGACAACAATCCCATACATTTGTAATACTTTTTTCAACCCTCGCAGCATTAATCACCAACATACATCACTGCCTTAGATATCGTATACCCGAATTTGATACTGTTGTCTTCGCATTTTAAAAAACATTTCCAACTTACCCATCGGTGACATTCAATAGCACAAATGAAACTGATATGATCATGATCAGGTCAGCTTGTCATACCTTCAACACATTTAACTCATGCACACTCCTGTCGTCTCTTTGTAGGGTGTCAAAATAAAAATGGATGATGCCGGTAATATATTAATACGCCGCTATGCCAAAAGTAATGTCTACATCAAAAGCACTGCCAGCAATTCAAATGAGGAGACATCAATTGGTGCCGATATACTCAAACTGCCAAATCAAGCTCTAGAAAGTGAAAAAATAGTCAAGGTAAGTACCACACTGGCTCTAGGAGGTGACTTCTCGACACTTTCTCGTCTTTTTTTGTATTTTAATTCACTCACACATCTGTGTTATTTTGACATTTTACAGTTGTTCGATATGAAAAAGTTCCAATCGAATGTTAATCGTGAACTGAGACGAGCTTATCCAGATCGTCGACGATTAGAGACACAATGCCTGTCGGCAGTGGCCTTTGTTAAGTCTGAGAGTGACATCTTGGAGTGCCCCGTTTGGGTGCTCATTGTGAATGTTGTTGCGATGGATATGTTAAAGAGCAAATTACCACCAGGTAAGTAGTACTTTTTGAATGGTATTCATTTATAAATTTGATTGTGTGTGTGGATTTGTGTGTGTCGGTGAGGATGAGTTAAAGTTTCACTTGCAATGCAGTTCAAGGCTGTTTGAGGTATAAAAATAAAAACGAGTCGTTGTGGAGGCTGTCAAGCTGCTGATGATGCTACAAGTTGTACGAATCTAGACTGAATGACTAAGTCTCATGTAACTGGTGATGAGGAGAAATATTGCGCCGGGATTTCATGACTTTAATAAATTATTCGAGCGGGCATCTTCGGTAGGGATGGATTTCTGAGACCAGCGTATGGACAGAATTGTGTGAATCACAGAATGCCTTTTGTGTTTTATTTTAGCACTACAATGCACCTCAAAATATAGAATAAAGTTGGCAGTGTAGTCTTGCATACGAATAGGAATAAGCTTGCCGGGGAATATTGGAGAAGGGGGATATTGGAGAAGGTCTTTACCTAAATACTTAGGTTATTGACGTTAAAACTGCTCATCCTCAAAAGCATACATTTTTGATGCAACTAAAGAGATGATGGATAAGCGGGCTATTAAAGAATGATTTATTTTAGACAATAGCTACAGACACCTGGCACCTTAGTCAAAAGTCTTCTGGAGTTTCATAGGGTTCTAAGAAGCCTTACCATTCTCTAAACTCTAAAGCAATAGGGAAGAATGCAAAATGCTCTTTTCTTGGACATCAGCTTAGAGCTTCACCTTTGAACAGCGGTTAGCAACAAAACATATCGGGGCATATTCATAGATCTTTGCTATGAAGCTATTACTATGTTATAACTAAACTAAACCGGAGTTTATGTAATTCATAGGCTATTTAAACCCATGCCTAAACGAAAAACTCGAGTCTAACATTAAACACAACAGAACGTATGTTTAAGTTGTTTTTAACTCCATTAAACGTCAAAACCAAGTGCACGAAAAAAAATTTAAGAATTTCGCAAATGATGTGATACAATCTGGGTTTACAATAAATAAAATAACGTAGCGCGTGAATAATAAACTAAAAAAAATAAAGGAAAAATGTCGGGATTCCCCTCTACATCCAGCAGCTTTCATATTTATTAAAATATCTATCCACGCACCTTTTTTTTTTTTTTGAAATCGTTTCTTTTATCGTCCGAACCATTTAAATGCCTTCGGACCAAATTCACGCAGCATTTCTTTTTCTGCTTCCGACCAGTTTTGTTCTCTTGCTCTTTTTAAAATTTTAAAAATTTTATAATTTCTGTTCACATTACAAAACATAAATATGTTCGCATTAAAATGCATACCCTATTTTTGTTTGAAAAAAAAAACCGCTAGAACCAAGCAGAACCACAACAAAACGCAAATTACAAGTCTTATCTTTTGACTTTTTGATGTCAGAAAGTATTTATGTAATAGATTTGTAGTAGAATACGCGTTAGACTCGGATCTAATTAAAGAGAGCTGCCAAATTTTTTATGAATAGCAGTTGTGTTTTACCCGTGGGTTAACTTTAAATTGAAGTTTAGTTAGACCCAGGTTTATAGTATAAATATGAATATGCCCCATCCTCTTTTTCAATGGAGACATTTTGCTATGGTACTTTGAAATCCGGAGTCAATTTTGCGGAGTATTTTCTAAATCTATTCCAGCAAAACACCTAACATCCGGAAGAAGTTTCAGTTTTATTTTAAAGGGTGTGCCATAATTCACTGAAAATGTAATTTTGATAGAAAATACAAATTTTTAGTTAGAAAGCTTGAATTTTTTATTGATTTATAGAGTAATACAGATTGGGGTTTTGTATGGAATAGCACATCGGATAAATGGCCTCCACGGCTTTGCTGCCAAGTAAGATCTCTTTTATTGAAATTTTCTATGACCGTTTCGCATAAATGTGTCTGAATTTCATTATTTCATTATATAATTATTTCTATCAAGGCGTCTTTGTTCGAACGTTTGTTTCCATAGACCTTTGACTTCAAGAAACCCCAAGAAAAAAATCCCAATGGTGTTAAATCGCAAGATCTGGATGGCCAATTCTGATCGCAAAAACGGCCGATTAAACGATTAGGAAATAACTCATAAAGTTATTGAATTGTTTCTCTGGCTGTATGGCATATTTACACCATACCATTCGTTCTTTTTGAGAGGAAAGTCCTCTTTGTCCCTACTATGTCCTCTCTGATTTTTTACTAAAAGAAAACGATACATTTTCCTCTTTTTCTAAAATGTCGTCTTTTTTCCCTAAGAACCATCTTCCTACCATAAGAAATATGCGAGATTGCGAGTAGGTACCTTCTCAAGTCTAACAAGGCTGGAGTTAGATGGTAATCTTGTATTGATTTTCAAAGACCAAGTCAATTCCTTTTATCAAACCTACAAAAATGTACAAATTCTGATAGTTAAAATGCGCTTTCACTATTTTTGACTGCATATTTATTTTTACTTTAAAAAATGTCCTCTTTTATGTGATTGAAAAAATGGTCACCGTAGGCATATGGCACCATCTTGTTGAAACCACATGTTGGTCACATCCATTTCTCGTAATTTAGGCACTTTAGGAACTGGGTTATCATGTCACGATAACGAACACCATTAATTATTACTGCCTGACCAGCTGCATTTTCGAAGAAGAATGGTCCGATAATGCCTCCAGCTCAAAATCCGCACCAAACAGTCACGCGTTGTTGATGCATTTGTTCCTCAACAATCACTCGTGGGTTGTCTGAGCCCCAAGTGCGACAATTTGATGATTAACGACGCCATCAAGATGGAAATGATCTTCATCACTGAAGAAGTAATTGCGGACCTTCTTTTTTTTTAAATATTTCTCAAAAATCAAAATGCGTTGTTTTTTCGTATAGCGCTCCATTTTTACTTAGACCGAGCTGTCAGCTGTCTAATTGCTATATTTTTTTTCCGTTGGCATCACTGTACTACTAAATGGCGCAAAATTAAAATTTTGCGTGAATTATGGGACACCCTTTAGGTGGACACGATTTCAAATTTCGGTGCGTTCAGATCACTTGCCAATTTTGCTATCAATCACAATTTTATAAGCCTGAGCGGACAGCTTTCAAGCACATCCGTCAATAGTTAAGGGTGGGTATCCACCAACTTCAAGCAATTCGGTTGCATGGAAGTTGCTGCCTAGCCTCTGACTGCGATTTGTACAATCCCCGGCGATATATACCAAATATGGCGGATAAAATGTCCGCAAGTGACAAGTAGTGTTAGTGGTAATTTCAATCAAACCTCACGCCGTAAGCTCTGGAATACAATTTTTTTCAAGCTCGAAATTTGTTTGCATTTTCCACCTTTACAACTTACTCCTATTAGACAATAGAAACAGATGCTACCGTCCACACAGACCGAGTATTCTCAAAAGATACCCCTATCTGAGCAAAAATAAATTGCATCTCCTTGCAAGCGTTTGCAGCAACTTGACACCATCCTAACGGCATCGACGATTCTTTTGCCTTCGAATTCTTCAACCGATGAGTGGCCTCATAAAACAAAAGATCCCCTTCCGCATTGCAGCAGTGCAGCAACTATGCAACCATGCAACCATGCAACCATGCAATTAGCATAGAATTTTGTCCAGCACACATTTAGTTTCAACATTTTATTATTGTTCCGTCAACACTTATACTTTATAGCCCTGCAGTGGCGAACTAATAATTCATTTTCTTCAAACTAACTTGATTTTGTTTTTTTTTACAGTTTCCGTGCAACGGCCAGTGGTTGACATCAAGAATCGCCCAAGAATACCTATACCCGATGAAGATCCATACAGCGTTGCGGGCAACGGTAGCGGTGGCAGTGGCGGCAGTGGCGGAAGCTCCGGCAGTTCTGGCTTCGGCGGTGGTGCTAACAATGGTACACCAGCTGGACATGTGGCCGCGACCAGGGAGCAACTACTGTTGCAGACACAACAATTGGCCCATAAACGCAGCGAAAAACCACCAAAATTACCACCCCGAGATAACATCTACTCCCATGACATACCCAAGGTGAGTTGCAAGTACTTTATACGAGCTATAAATAGGAGGCAGTCACATTTAATGGTACGACAGAAGAAGTGTGAAGAATACTGGCGATGGTGCAACATTGTTTTGTTTTTGTTTTCTCGGTTTTCCAATCGACGACGACGACGCTTTCCAAATACGATATGCGTGCCAAATGGCCAATGGTTCGGAATTTTAAGGCCGCTTTTCAGCTGAATGGCTAACGAATCGAGTGGAGACAAGCAGCGCATATCGATATCACGTGTCGATTCATTGGAAATCGAAGTCCGTTATATTAGTCTGGCACTAGGTGACGGTCGGTTGACAGGTGCGGGAGGTCTGAAATTATACACCACCGCATCTATACCAGAGGTAAGGTGCGCGTTCTAGATTGGTAATCAGTGTTATCTGAAGAAATGATGAAATACTTGCTCTAGTTTCGAGTTGAGTTATGCAAAGCTACGACGGCGACGGTGGGTCGCAAAGGGGATTTCGAGAAGAAGAAATACCTGTTAAGGTTTTTTTTCTTTTGTACCACTTGAAGCGATTTGCTCACCGAGCATGAACGTGAACGCCACAAGCCTACACCATGGTTAGCAACTTTAGAAGGAGGAGTTTGAGGTTTTGCTGTGCATGCGATGTAACGTGATGATTACTGAGAGACTTGTAGCGGGCGGGCGGGTGTACTGATTGAACTACGGGTTCTGTGGTCTTATATGGAATTGTAATTATTATTGTTTGTCAAGTAGTTAGTTTGTTTCGCTAGACAGGGGAGTGCAAGAATGTGCACTGCACTATTTGACATCTTGAGGCAATTTGCACTTGTTCAGGGAAGAACATGGTAATTGGTGTCACGTTAGGTAAGTAGGTGCATGGTAATTGATGTGGAAATGGAACGAGTCGAATAAGAAGTTGCAGTAGTGATCGTTATGAACAATGGTTGGAATGCTAGCGGAGAACTTTAATATGGTAAGAGCGGGAAATACTCGCTACTCGTTATTTTGCTGTTTCTTTTTATCCAGAAATTTTGAATGACAAAAAGTTGTAAAGGAAAGCATATTGGCACAGAAACTTTGACAGCCATGCCAATAGAGAGATTCTAGATTCACTTTATACTTATCGTTGAAAGTTGAAAGTCTATCAGTAGTTATAGAAACATTAGAGCATTTTTGTTGACTTTCACCAAATTGCGTTTCTGTATACGAAAAAAGGAAAAGAGCGGATCCAGAAGAGATAAGCGATATTTTAAGTTTTTTTTGAAAATTCAAGGCCAATAAACCTACCGTCTCCCTTTTTAGGTTTTTGAAATAATTGTTACAGGAAGAAGCACTTAAAGTGGATACGCCATCTCATTAAAACTTGAAAATAAATTAGACATCTGGGGGATAAGAGACTGGCAAAAAGATGACAATAAGGAAATATGAATTTAAAAGTGAACGTCATTTTAACATTTTGATATGCGTGACTGTTTTTTTTTTTCAATATAAAAAAATTTACGGAAGAACACAACATATAAAACGCAGATTTCCATACTGTTTTCCATCATCCTCGCTGGCAGTTCCTCTATCGACATTTGACACAAGCTTAACCATTATACTTAATATAAATATTTATCGCTTGGTATTATCAGATCTAGATAGCAGATAGAATCGCTTGGTTTACTTGGAGGGAAGTCTGGATAATTGACAGCATTTTCTTTGATAACCTATCAGATTTTGTATCATGTGGCAGCATTGTTTTGTTAAAAAAAAAAGTGCAATTTTCGTTTTAAATTTGTTTGTTGCTTTGTGAGTAAATATGAAGTAGTTTTTACTAAAATCTCGTGATTACTCTTGGTTGCAAGTTTAAAAATTTAAGAATCAAGCATCAAAAAAGAAACAATTAGCAATTCTAGAGAGCTACCATATTTTTCGTTCCACTCAAAGTCATTATTTAAAAACGACTGTGAAACAACGAACAACCCTGGTGACTGGAGTGACGTGGTATTTACCAACTCTCAAACGTCACTTTACTAGCTTAGGTATAGGTATAAGAAAAAATAATATTAGCTAGGCCTCCCAATAAATTTCCTTGCTGTTATTTTTTCAGACGTTTCCGATTTCCAAATTAATGGAAAGTGATAATAGGTTTGTTTGACGTGGCTAGTGCCCACTAGTGCTAATTTTCACTCCTGTCAAAAACCCTGTCCAACTATATAAACCCTGCTACTATATCGAACGCAAAAGGTTTGTTCCTTTACTTTTAAATCTTACAAGTATTTACTAATTCTTAAGAATTTTTACTCAATTCCGTTCCTTAACTCGAAAAATTCGTAAAAGAGAGCGTCATCGAGAGAGCAAGATATAACCCCTCCACTGAGAATATTACGATTTTTACTCAACGAATTTCTTGGTGTAAGAATTTAAAAAGCTGTCAGTCACCTTACGATTAACAGCTGATTTGAAATTGTTTGTCCTATTTGACATATGAGGGTATTTGTCTTGATTTATTGCGTATAAAAATGGTATCATATCATATCCTTAGATTCTTTTCGAAAGTGGCGACGAAACGCTGTTAGGAGTAAGAGAGGAAAATCCCCTCTACGTAGTTTTTAATCCGTGTCGCTTTTTCCTCTCCTCGTATGCTTGTAGTTCAATCGGTACAAACTCTTTCATATACTCGGATTCATGAAGAAGAAGTTAGATTAATTCAAGTTAAATTAAATTAACTAACTTTTAACGACTTTTCGTAGCACATTTTTGAATTCTAGAATTAAGTATCTGTCATTTTCTAAGATTACTACAAAAGCGTTCCCTAACTTTTTCGTAAGTGTCTCTCTCTGTGAGAGAATTTATCACCACCAGTGCCAGTTTGACAGTCTTTTCCATTCTTACTACAAAAGTAAAGGAACACCCCTAGAATGTTGCCCTAAAGGCTGTCAGTTTTTCACATTGAAAAATATTTATCTTTTGGTGAACGAAGTATGAAGAAGGTAACACTTTTTTGGGTTTATTGTTAAAAATGAGTGAACTCAATTCTGATCTTGTGCTTGCAATAATGCAAAAAAAATATAAAACTGGTTGCAATATAGATAATGAGATTGAAAATAAATGACAGCTTGCGAACTAACAGGGAAACTCAGCACTGAATTCTTGCCCCGACAAATTAACTGGGGTCAGTTCAGGGCACATGTCAAACACAGGTTTTCAGTACCAGGGCGAGTTCAGTGCTACATCTAACGCATTAGGGTAAACCCAGTGGCGCAAAAGTGCTAGTGCCCACGTCAAACAAACCTAATGTTGAAGCGTTTTTTTTTTTTACAATCAGACGTTGATGCGCAAAGTGCGATAAAATAATGTTTAGCAATTCCGAGAATGCTACACATGACTACGCCACACGGATAGGTGACCATTTAAAACGTTTTGGGAGAACATTCGACCACCGCTGAATTTTCTCTATTTTCACAGATTTTATTTTTGTGCGCAATTGATTTTTAAGGCGGATTTTGAATTTGTTTCTTAGCAACTATGTGCATTTGACATATTTATCAGTACTTGCTGATTGAAATTCTCTAAACTGTTTCGAGCCAAGAGAGGAACTGCTCGGTACTCGTTATTTTGCCAATTTTCTCTTTCCCTGTCATTTTTGATGAGAACACGTATAGACTTTGTGCGATTGCGTTCGATTTAAACCACATACGCGAATGAACTTATTTTCTATATCGAAAGCTTTTATGAGAAGAAAATAATATCAACCTTATACTTACATCTACATGGACCTACTTATACAAACAGGAACTACCATATCTGGGTGCAGTTTCAGACAATTCACCAATTTGACAGTGCACTTCTCATCCATTTAGTTCAAAAGAAAAGGAAATCTGCGTTCAATTTCGTTTAGATTTCACATCGATTAACCTACCTCTATTATAAGTTATTATTTGTCCCCGTCCTGCACCGTTAAAGGCCGCTCTCACTTTTTGCCACATTTGTGATCTGTCAAATGCGTAAGTAGACGCACAAACCGACGTCGGCAGACACAAGTCGGCGATACAGTAGCCTCCACCGTTCGTCCATTTGTACCATTCGACAAAACAAATTCCATTTGCAGATAAACAAATGACTGCGCACCGCTTTTGTATTTGTCAATTGAAATTGAAATCAGCATAATATATCCATTCTGACAGAATGGACAATGCCAATGCCAGCAGAACAAAAACTGCAACTAATGCACAAGGTACACAGCTCACCGACTTTGTTCACCTGATTTATACATGCACAGAGATCTTAAAGCCTACCTCATCATATAAGTATCATCCCTGCATTTAAAGACCGTGTTTTTTTTTTGTATAAGATCATGCGTCTTTGTATTATTTTTAACCTTATTGTTTTTCTTTCTATTTTCCGATCATTTTTCCCCTGCAGCCGGACTACGATGACATTGAGGAGAGCAGAATCAAATTGTCCCGAGGTAAATCGGATAAAGGAAAAGACAACAAGAAATATGGTAAGCGTAATATTAAGAAGTTATGAAATTCTATATATGCATATTCTGTCAGATGAGAAGCGCTGCTGTACGGCGGCGGCATTGTTGGTCGCGTTCAGCACTGCAAACAAATACAATTTCAATTGTAATAGATCAATGGGGCAATAAATAAGTCAATGTAATAATTCCTCTCGTGAATGACATTTCGACCAGCGACCGCCACAGTTGTTGCCGGCGATCTATAAAGTTGTGGAATTGTCTACCAAACAAATAAAAATAGGCAACGAGCTCAATGTATGGACATGGGACGGGAATACCAATTGTGAATTGATTCAGTGGATTTTTATAGATTATGATTTTGTACTTATCAAAAATGGCAAAAATGGTGGCAATAAAGCATTTTTTTCATTCTTCTATGCCATACTCTCCGACATACACCCGTTTTCTATGCGCTCCCATATAAATCATGCTGATCTTTGAACCGAACCGTGGTGATTGTTAATCTTCCCACGAACTGACGGAGAGACGAGCGCTCAGCTTTTGTGTGGTGTGATACTTAATCCAGTTAAATGTCAAAGGTAGCTGACGTGTTCACATTTGACATGTGTGAATGTGAAACTGAGCTGGCAAGGAATTGCGCATAGAATGGTACTATCGATTAGAATCATTGGGTCATGCTTTAGGCTCAGACAAGCCTATTTCCAAGAAATTACAAAACAGTTTAGAGATGCCAAATTGCCAAGCCAGGCATGAGGACACACGTTAAACTGTCAAATTAATCGGAGAGTAATAGCTGTGTTTGCAATATTGTTGTGACTGTGTTCTATAACTATGTGAACTTCTAACTGACACACGATTACTGTGATTTATTGTGCAATTGTAATAGTTTAACATTCGATAATGAAGTTGTGCTAAAATCTATTACCTACGAAGCGGCGCGGCTTCAAAATGGCCAGTTGGTTGGATTGCTTTTTCGCTAGCAAATATTTAATAAATAAATTGAAGAAAATTCAAACCTTTGAAGGCCTTTTGGATATATTTGTTTTCGTCAAGTTCGTTAAACTTTTGTTAATATTTCTTCTACAACAATTAGGAAAGAATATTCTGCAATCTACGAACGAATGCTTTCTAATCTGCAACAATTATAATGGGCAAATTAATTCTACATAACCACATCCCACTTGTCAAATCCAATAGCGAAATCGTGTATGAAATGTTGCTTGGACATCAATTTCTATAAACGTGTGCATCAGCTTTACTAAATGAGATTGTCAACTTTTTCTGCAAAGCACATTCATTTCTGTCACACATCGTTCATTCCGTAAGTCAGAAATAGCATACACATTTGGCCCATTAATGACTCAATAGTGCACACAATGGTGTCGTCTAGAAATTTACAATCGAAACCATAATTGACCAAGTATGTTTGAGCAATAAGCCAATAACGGTTCCTTTTGGATTGGATGCACTTTTTTGGCTTCGGACAGTGATGAGATGAGAATTTGCTAAAATACTTTTGAGAACTGGTCAAAAAGCAACATTTTGACAACCATAAGCGATATAAACGACATGAAACCGCTTGCATTGCTTTTGCAACATTTTTATGATTTTATGGTACATTTAGGTATCTGGTCACACTAAGCAATTATGTAAGATGATTGGGATTCGCAATGCGAACTAGTCGACTGAGATGTAAGAGTCGTATCGGTAAAACAAAATGTCTTCCGGATTTTGTGTAGGTTTTTCATATTGATTTGTACCAAACAGACGGTCAACATATTCGGCCCTAACGAGGCATCCGTTCGGAAAGGAAATTCCATTCGAGATATCCGTTCCGATACAACTCTCGGAAAAAATCTCCGATGACATATAACGCACCTTGTCGCATTTCGTGGAGCTGCGTTATACCACTTACTTTTGACAGCTACCGGGCATATTTTTTCCGAAGCTCTCCGACAACTAATTGCTGCGGAATATTTTAATGTGAAATGAACGCATTTATATGCTTTATTTATTTTGTTCCGAAACGGACACTTCGAATGCAATTTGGGTTCCGATTTTCCCCGCAAATTTTGAATGACAGCCCTCTCTCGCGCGCTCTTTTTTTCCTGTTTGTGAATACGTGTATTATTGGTCGCCGGGTGCCACTATTTCTCAATTACAAACAATTTGTAAATGGATTTATAACAATAAATGTACAAAAAGTAAATGTTGATTATGGTTTTTTTTTATATACCATAACTTGTTCTCTATCAATATTCGCCACCAAAAACTTTTCATCCATTCACATCTCAGTTTTTTTTAGTTTTATTTGTTTGAATTCTATTTTTGACAGCAAAATTCATGCAGCTGCATAAATGTAATCCGTGGGGGTTATTCCAAAAATGAGTTAGCAACATGCAAGTTAAACCCAGCTTCCACCAGGGCATAAGTGAATTTTAGAAAATTTTTATGAACATTGAATAAATTTCTATTAGGCTTGGTGAATGTTTCCAAATTCGTTTATTTAACACCATATTTGTACAAAATCAAAATATGATTGGAAATTCTGTCGTTTAACAACACTGACCAGTATTGAATAATGTTACTTAGGAACAGTAAAAATGCAAATGCTATTCATATTTAAAAAAAAAAGTATTGGTATCGGAAAGCAAAAAAAAATTGATTAAACTCCTAACAAAAAGGCAATATAAATTATTAATTGACAAAAACAAGTGCACTCATGCATTAAAATCAACTAGAAAAAGTGTATTTTCTTTAAAATATACAAAAAAAGCTTCAAGTTACAAAATATCTTTTCTAGTGCTAGTTCATTTTATAAAGTTCATAAACTTTATAAACTCTTATGTCGTTTTCGATTTGGCAAAAAGATCAATTTTTTTGAGAAAAAATCAAATTTTTTATTGATCGAGATTGCTTTTTATGTTCGATTTGCCAAAAATCTGACACTCTTTTGAGGAAGACACACAGCTGTAGGTTACGAATTGTTTATCGTTGAAAAGATTGCTGTTATAACTGAATTATTCATTTTTCGAGTATGGAAACGATTTTTTATATTAAATTATTTCGAATGTAAATGTGTAAAAATCAATTGGAATGAATTTCCAGTGCAAGTGAAAAAAAAATATTTTTGCGGACAACTCAATACACAAAAAAACCAATAAAATTCGAATTTAATGTTCGATTTGGCAGCAAAAATCTGAAATCTCAGATCAAAATCTGAAGAGTCAAATCGAAAACGACATTAAATTCAACTGTGATGTGAACGCCGTGTAACTAATGCGCACAAAATATGCCGAACACAGTCGCCCCCACTTGAAATCCCACCAGAAAATGGCCGCCCGATGGACATGAAGTGCCAGCAGCAGATTGTATAAGTATTCGTGCGGCAGCAATGGCGCCCCTTTGATTTGTACAGGCACGAATACTTATGCAATCTAATGTATAGCAGACAGCATGTTGGCAAATTTACCGTTTCTGCTCTCAGTTGGATGTCTAGTTTGGTTAGTCTATGGCACTAAGTGGAACAATCTTTTGGCAAGCTTCTTTATAGGAGGTAGTCTTGGATGTTGGTATAAGACTTCTATAGTCTTTCTGCTTTAATCTGTAAAGATTCACGACCCCATCGGTCAGTATTACCAAAGAAAGAGTACTTCCAAAGGGAAGAAGACTTCAAAAATGCACAAGCTGGACCGGATTTATTGACATGAGTCATTTGGAAACATTGTTTTATTTAAATAGTAGAGTTATAGTGCAGTCGATGGGAAGTTGTAGTTGAATTACATTTCCATAGATATAGTTTTAATATCTAAATAAAATGCAATGAATTATCATAACCTCACATTTAATACCGAAATATAATGCAACCAATTCTTCATAACCTCACAAATTAATTTAAACCGTAAAATCAGTAATAACAACTATTCTTCTTTTTTTCGCAGATGATCCCTACTATTGCGGCCTACGTGCTCGCGTTCCAAATTTTGGCAAAACCCCGAAACTCCCCAAGGAAGCCAAGGAGCCACTGGTCAACAACAACAGCAACACCATCAACAACAATAACATTAGCACAAACAGCAACATGAATACACTATCACATAAGAAAACCTCAATGATTCATATGCCAATCGCTCCGCTACACCCGTACATGCACCATCAGCAAATGCTGGCTGCAGCTGCTGCGGCGCATCACGCTCATCATGCGGCTCCACCACAACCAACAGCTCAACAGGCAGCGGCCGCTGCTCACCATCACCACCAGATGATGTGGCAGGCTAGAAGCTTCGAAAGCGGAATAGGTATTTATAGCCAAATGAATTATATGCTTGACCATCACCCATACCATTGCCCGTACCGAGACCATGTAGAAAACTACTCAAACTTCCCTATACTCGACAAATATTCCATAGACCCGACGCCATTCGTAGTCAGCTCGCCGAACGGCAACGACAACGACAACAACGGCACTGACGGCTACTACGGTCGACGCCCTTCAATGCGTCGTAGCGCTATACTCATGCCGACTCCGCACGATTACTTACGACCGACCAAGTGCAGTAAGTGTCACCCGTCGACGCGTCACACTCACAATCCACTGTACAATCGTTATAGTGGGGATGGCGGGCTACCACCGCTCCTGCCAAATGTCGTTAAGTGGTGCAGTGAAAGTGACATATCCGACTTGGACAGGACCGCAATCGATTCGTATAAAATCTACGAGATACATGACGAGAACAAGACGTACCAAGTGACCGGTGGCGGTGGTAAAAGTACTGCCGCCGCCACAAATGCACCGGCTAAGCCGATTGCCAGACGCAAAATGAGTGCACAACCGATCCGCGGAACAGCGATTCCTCGACCGACTTTCAGATCGTTCAAAAGCTCCAGCAATAGTAACATCTATGGCAACACTAAAGGCCAAAAGAACCACAAGAACAACAACACGAACCATTACGCACTGTACGAAGAACGACCGAACAACGGAACGGGACCGACAACGAACACTGATTTTAAGGGCGCTCGCAAAATCTCAATATCAACAGAGAGTTTCTTTGAGAATTCCGATGAGCTTAACAAACAGGACAACGCCACCAACATCTACGACAGAATCAAACACAATGACGTTCATCCTTCGAACTATGACAGACGCCAGCAGCCGCCGTTGTTAATGATTGACCAACGCCGTCGTCGGCCGTCATCAGCCGATGTCACACTGACCAAATCTAGACCCTCTGCCATACCGACGATGACGCAGCTAACTTCAAAGACTGCTCCAAACATTACAAATGTAATGATATCCAACAAGAGCCACAACTACAGCCCCAGCAAAAAGACGCTAAAGACAGAGCATTCAAATTACATGTCCCTACCGCCAGTACCGCCACCGTGCTGGCGTAAAAGACCTTCACACGCAAATCCCGATTATGTGGCCGTGCAATCCTTATACGATGCCAATTCGATTGTGAATAATGGCAACGGCAGTCGCAGACTGGAGAGCGACATGGAATCCATATATGGGTATCTAAAACCGCGCAAACCGCGCAGCTTAAGCATGAAACGAATTCAAATTCAAGATTACTAAAACTGCAACTAAACCAAACGAAAAAGGACATATACACATAGTTATACATAACAAGACACGCACGCATACCATACATATACGATACGACAGTGTTTCCTATTCTGACAGACACAGACAGAAAATAAAACCGAACAGACTGACTCTGTGTGTGGGCATTCATTACATTCGATAGGTAAATCCTTAGAACACATTTTTCTTTTGTCTCTATAGACTGTATTTTGTATTTAACTTTGAAGAGTTGGACTGTTCTGTGCTACTTATATACTAATTGCTGTTGCATGCTTTAATATTAAATGAACCTATTACATATATACCGAACACATGTTTATGCTACATAGGATTTGTTTGATTGCTTGTAGATTTGTTTGCTTTGTAGAAAATTAGGCGCCCTTTGCAGAGTGGACGACTGAGGATAGCTTAGTTCCGGTTTTATGATGACTGTCCTCATATGGAGAGACGTTTGAGGATGCAGAATTTGTGGCATTCCAGTGTCAGATCAGTGCCAGCTTTATACCACCTTTTTCTGACATCTGACATCTCGGATAGGTTTGGGCATAGAAGAAGACTTTTTACTTGAACCCGGATGTGAACGATATCCAAAGCCTAAATCATAAAAAAAGGTATCTGAAAAGGGGACTTCCAGATTGCAAATGTCTGTTTTGAAAAGCAGGAGAAGCAAGAGATCACATTGGAATGATTCTTGTGCGCAGTGTTGTTAGCACTCTCTCTTCATTTATCCCACGAAGCGTGGTCAATTTTCCCTTTGTTCCCTTTTCACCGTACTCAAAATCCCTTTTAAATCCCACGATAATTTTTTTCATCAAAATCCAATTTCCTAACGTAAAATTTGTATTACACGGAAAGAAAATCGCGTTAAATTAATCTTAGTATAAAAACCGCTGTTTGTAACACTGCTATGATTATTTTGTGGTACTCGAAAATTTTGATAAAAGACGATTTACATGAGCTGTTTTTTATGGACGTTCAGTGTGTTGATAATCGTGGTGAAATACAGGTGTTTTTTGATAGAATTTCACCAAAAATTTATAGTTTGAATGTTTTTTTGCTCGATTTCTGAAAATCCCACGATTTGGTGCTTTTTCCCTTTATCCCACGGAAGGCTTTTCGGACATCGAAATTCCCAAAAAAAGGGATAAATCCCACGATATAAAAACACTGTTTGAGAAAGATCGCAAACCTTTGGAACATCGTCCTTTACTATTGGGACCCTTATTTCTTAAAAAAACATTTTTGGTAACAATCCGGTCTATTGGATTTCAGGATAATGTTTCAGTTTATCCTATTTATACGGATCCAGATTTCAACACCAATTTTTCCAAAATGTTGCTGTTTCTTTTGGGTCAAATTAAAACTCATATCTCCGTAGATTGTGATTATGCTAACCAGCTGTTTGGTCGTTCGATATTTAAATAAGACATAGTTCTTATTATACAATAACTTTATTTAAATTTAGCTTCACAATTCAATGTTGTTTGTAAGAGGCGATGTGAACGACTGTGTCCAAAATGAGAACTCACCAGCAAGAGAAGTGAAACTGTTATTCGGTACAAGTAGCGGAGTATTAAAGAAATTGTTTTCACTTCTCAGATGACCTTTCAATAACCACACACCAGCTGAGGGTTTTTTTTTTTTTAAATTGAGTTTTAACTAAATTTGGATGCATACGGATTTCGCAACTTCAGGACTTTAATATGTCACACTTCTGAAGCGATCTGAATTTTTTAAAGTACACATCCGACCCAGAATAGTGTTTCCCTGTGGTTATATTTCGTGGTTTTGTTACTCTTGCTTCCTGAAATCGAAACATTCGGCTTACGTAGTGCGCCCTCTTAATGAAGCTCAAATAAAAAAATGTTAAATTCCCTTGTATCACAATTTTTAGACTCCAATATCTTAACAGCTGGCATATTAACTGTCCCGGGTTTAATAAAGTCCCCTTCTGAATTTTCAGTTTCGTTTTTTTCAGCATAAATGATGCTTAGGTTCACAAACTTTTAAAAATGTTTAAATTGCACTTTTGGATTTTTTAACGCATTTAAAGACCGATACTGCCGTTGCTTAACAGAGAAGAAGGCCTCTTTATTTTTTAAGACGGTTCATATAATCCGTCAGGGGTGACCAAGTATTGGACTCCTATCTACTGCCGGATTCTTGTTTTACTGACGGTGCAGTGCCACTTGCCCATCCCATGGCGTGCAGTCTTGCAGTCCCACCTTCACCTGGTTGCCAGCGTTAAGTGGCAATCTCTTTAGATCCCAGTGTTGCCATTTTGTTTCAAACTTCCTCTTTACTCTCAAGTACATTTTTTCTCGCTTTGACTAGGCGATTCTTGGGGAATACAACCGTAACCTCAAAAACGGCTGTTTCTGACTATCTTCGATAGAAGATCGCCACCGTCCTCGCTGTATTGATATCATTTCCTATATTTTTCTGTATTTCCATGTTTTTCTTGGTTGAGCGTGTCAGCTTAGACCCCCACCTTTACTTTAGAAGGATAGAACGCTTAATTTTCAGCTTTCGCTGACTTTCCCTTTTAAGGTTACCTACCATTTTTTTTTTTGTACCATTAGTCTTCTGAACAGAGTATTGATCCTTGCAGCTTTTTCTGACGCAGATTTGAGCTGCTTTCAGTATGTGGGCTTTGTGTCTAACTCCACTTCCACCCAAAGTAAAGAGTGACCCGCAAGTCAGGATGAAGTTTTGTCAATACCGTCTCTTAGTTCTGGAAAAAGAAAACATTTGTAAACAACAGAACCCTGTAAGTCAGCCTTTGTTAGAGGTTTTTACCGCACTTTTTGGGGGCGTTTTCTTAAAGCTGTATTTACATTCGTTTGTCTTTAGACTTGAAACTGAGGTAAGTTATTTCTCTATTTTGTTGCAGAGTCAACGATTTTTAACCGACTTAGTCAATGAATTTGCACCATATGGGCTGTAAAAATACCCAAATCCAGGCTTTTTTATTCTCCTTTCTACTATACTGCTACAAAATATTGGGTGAAAAAAAGTAAGCTTCTTGCTGTATAACGTATAGTCGATCCTTCTGCTTTTTTTTTAGTTTGAACTTTATCCGCCTTTATAATGATACCGCCAACGCTTTTGTAGGATAGAACATAGTTTAGATTGCTTAGTTGCTATTGTGATTTTAACAATTTCCTGGCACCTTCCCATTGCCAGCTGTTCCGCTTTTTCATCCCCAGAATAATAAAGGTGTTCGAGTACTCCCATTAAATTCCCTTAGTTTGGGTAGAAATTTAAGGCAGCCCCCGATCCAACAGCATCAGCATAATCGTCCATTATTACTATTGCAACAACCGGGCTCGAATAAGACTGTACCGAAGATTGAAAAGTTTAGCCCACCAATAGTCAATCGGGTGAAACAATATTTATCTAAGGTAGGAATTTGCAATGTTACTCAACAGGTTTTCTAATAAATCAGCTTAAAGTGAAGTTGCCCATAATATGGTCGTATTCTTAGGAGCTTAAACGTTTTTAACTATATTTCTTATTTTTGCTTACCCACTAAAGGCTTCAATTCTGGCATTTTTTTGGACCTAATCTAGCTACACACTATAACTTGAAGGCTGTATTTAGTACACAAAACTAAAATGATTACACTAGACGCTCAAACAATCGGTACATAAATACTTACAAACAAACATTGTTAAGCCATAATAAAATTTAAGTACATACCTACATTAATTTATCTAACCGAAGCCAATTGTTTGTAAAGCAGCAAGGCGCGGTAATAGTAATTATTTTAAGTTGATTTTTATGACTTTTTTTAACACGAGACAATAAGATCCTACAAGTGTAAGCCCATTCTAAACGCCGCTCAAAAATATCTACATTATGAACTAAATAAACTGTATGAACTCAAAGTTTGCCAAAGTCCTCATTTTCTATTTAGCCCCTCTAAATTGAGTTGAAGAAATTTTCGCACTAGGTAACTTTTAAAAGATGTGCCTATTGTGTATTTTTTACTTTCTCCATTACGTAGTAAGAGAGAGATGTTGTATTCGTACAAAATTTCGAACTCGAGATGTTAATCAATTCTGACATTACGATGATAGGCGAACTCAAAAAAGTGGGTCGCAAAATTATGTCCGTCTGTCTGTCTGTCTGTCTGTATGTACCGAGGCCTACAGCCTAAGCGGCTGAACGAATTTCGTTCAAACTTCGGATTTAAAGTTTGGGGCCTTACAGTTCGGTGCCGTTTTTTTTTTTCATGGTAACCTCAATATTAATGGTACTTCCCATACAAAATTTTCATACCAGTTTGATTTAGTCGAAAACGATTCTAACGATTTCAACAAAAATTGCTAGTTAAGCTTAAGTAGGTAAGTTAAACATAACTGCATACTCAGTTTTTCGCAAAAACATCGAGTAACGGTACTTTTGAAATTTAGACATATCTCGAAAACGGTCCATACGATTGTAGCAAAAATTAATTTCTAAGGTAATATGGTCATTTATAACTTAATGGAAAACTCAGTTTTTCTCTGTATTATCGTAAAATGGATTTTTGAAAAAAAGTAATTTTTGAAAAAAGTAATTTTTGAAAAATATAGTTTTCCCTAGTTTACCTCAAAACGGCATGATTTTGACCAAAATGAAAACTTAGAGTAAAATTGATGTTTTCTAAATTATTGCGTCCTTAATTTTCAATTCAATTTCAATTCAATTAATTCAAATCAAATCTCGAAAACCCCATTTTCGATTTCGATAAAACCCTAAAAACCAAATAATGCTTACATCCTGAACAATAACTTTTACTCGGTTTTCAGCTAAATAGTTAAGCAATAGTATTTTTCAAACTAAACATTGCAATATTTGATACTATTTTGTCTGCGAAATTTTACAAAAAAAACAAACTAACGATTTTGATCCAAATACATATTAAAGATAAAATCAGTATTCGAAATAAGATACGTAGGTACTTAGTTTATCTCAAAAAATATGAAAAAAATCAGTTTTTGTTAATAACGTATATTTCTATCTATGCTAAATTTTTGTTAAAGTCTCCCCCACTTCCGATAAAAATACAATAACAGCTACGCAAAACTTCATTTTAGTAAATATTACCTTGTTTTCAACCTTGTTGAATATGCACCTTAAAATAATTGCAGCCACTTCCTTTCACAATTAGAAACTCCCACTTCATTTGCACCCATTTCTTTTATCTAGTATCGGTTCTCAGATCTTTACCTACCTACTTAATAAAATAATAAGACGAATGATCGTAAGAAGTTCAAGCTTACTTGTATTTGATTTTAATTGTGCTACGGCATTGGTCTCAGAAGATATCTAACACCCAAGAAAATGTACTGTTTTTGAGTCTCAAACTCTTGGAGTTATTGATCCATACTTCTTCTTTACTTGATGCTGTCAAAGCAGTCACAAACAATTGCCATTGCTACCGAAGTAAAAGACTACTTTTGTGCGATAAACTGCGGAAGAGCATTACCTCGCGTTTATGTCAGGGTTTGACTTGTCGCCTTTTCTCACAAAGGTGGTCAAAAATACAATCAAGAAACTGAAGTGCAACTTGGGTGACCGTGCCTTATGTCCCATGTCAAGTTCATAGTAAATGGTAGTACAACCGGGACTATAATGGAAGACCCTAGGCCTATTTATTATTTTCTGTCTTCTTTCCTCTTTTTACCCGACTGGACACAGGGAGGGTTATGTGTTTTGCGCGTATCCTATGTACGTTCCTACGGGACGCCCTGTAGCCTAAACGGCTTGACCGATTTTGAAGAGTGAGGTATCATAATATTCGTATTCTTCCGCGGAGTGTCATAGGCTAAAAAGATAAAAATAAAAAAAGTTAATTAAAAAAACCAAAAAACCCAACTGATTGTAAAAAAAAAGAATTAATAAAAAGATATGAACAAGACGCATTTAAGTGCCTATAACTAACTATTTGCAGTCGGAAGGTACGCAATACTCATACATATATTTGTTAGGCTGTGTAGGTATATAGTCTCCGATTGTCAATTAGTTAGGTATATGTACTTAAATGCGTCTTGTTCATATCTTTTTAATTCTTTTTTTACAGTCAGTCGGGTTTTTTGGTTTTTTAAATTAATTTTTTTGTTTCTATCTTCTATCTTCTGTCTGCTGCCTTCTGCCTTTTTTTCTATCTTCTTTCTGTCTGTCTGTCTTCTTTCTCCTTTCGTCTCTCTTCAGAGTTCAGACTTTTATCGTCTTTCTCCTATCTTATTCCTTTATAAGAGTTTTTTTTTCTTCATTTTTTTACCTACCATATACCAAAAAACATTTTCTTCTGTCTTCTGTATCCAGCCTTTTGTTTTGTACTTTCTGTCCTTATTTGTTTTTGCCTTATTGTTTCTATCTCCTATCGTCTGCCTTCTGGCTTCTGTTTTTTACCTCCTGTCTTCTGTTCCATAACTTCTGACTTCTACCTTCTTTCAATTTGTTACCTACCCTACACCAAACAAGATCCCGGGTACACTTTATGCTGCACCCTAATTTTATCCTTGAATTAGACGGTCGATTTTGTTTAAAATTGTAAGCGAATTGCAGCCTTTTGCCACCAACCAACCTGTAATAACAAAACATATCAATCAAACGATTTTTTACACTCCATTAGAGACTTTCAAAAAACCATAACAAACGTGCCATTGTCATACTGCTCACTCACGTCTTGTCAGATATTTAAGTTGCATGGCAAAATCCATCTCGTGAAAGTGCGCAAGCGGTTTCTTTTGTCCGCTTGGCGGGTATTGCACTGCCTCAATGCCTGAATGCATGAAAATTTCCAAGAAGAAACAAATTATACGATAGCTATATGCGCTCGACGTGATCGCAATTAACTTTGACTAATACCGAACGATTGAACATGAACACTTTTATAACCAACTTAGTTTTTTTTTTTTGGTAGCGATGCTGTTAACAATTTCCATAGACAAAAAGGCTTTAAATTATTATAAACTCAACTCACTCATCTACTCAGTTAAATTATAATTGCTTAGTTATAAAACAAACTTGTTTGACCTATTCTAATGGAAATGCATAAAAATCCTTCTTTCAGATTCAGACATCGTAGAGTCACCACCCTACAATCACATTTATGGTCGCTTGCCACTGCCAACTCGGGGCTATGTACCCACGCCTCGAACAATGTATATCGGTGAATGGGATTGAACGAATTTCCAATGAATTGTATCGAGAGAGAGAGAGAGAAACGCAACAACCAACCAAGCCATCACCAAGAAATCTTCAAAATAATCAGCAAAATATATTGAAATTAAATAAATTATACAAAAAATTACAATGAGATACATAGATACTTTTTGTTTGAGTAACACGTTTGATTTTAAATCGAACTCATAGTAGAACAATACTTAGAAATAAAAAAAATAATAATAATAATAAAAGACAAAAATTGTGAGCATTTTTAATTTTATTATTAAAATTAATATTTAGGAACAACTTAAGTTAAACGAAGCATAAATATATAACTATGCACAAATATTATTCGTAATTATTAAGTGAATTTTGTTTTAATTCTATTTTATTATTTTGTATTATTATTTTCACAAAAACAACGCAAGTATTTTCTCTGTATGGCGAGATAGGATGATTGATTAATAACTATTTTAGTTCTTGAATAGAGTTATCTCCTAAAAAATACGTATATAATTTATATATAAAAAATGAACACAGAGTAGAAACAAAATCGAGCAATGAAATGATATTACACCTAAACATTGGCAAATTATTATATTAATAAGAAATAATTTAGACGATAGACAAAAATAATTAACAATAGTAAAGATTATTGGTTTGATTGTTTTTTTTTTTACCTTTTATATATATTTGCATATATAAACTCTTATATATGAATACATTGTATACACAAAAGATGAACATTGCCCGAGAATAAAACTATTTGCAAAAAATGTGTCTAAACTTTAAAGTTGTGCCCATGTTTTAGATTAAGATGACACTGGGCCCGTAGGTGGACCGTGAGAAGTGAATGGAGTCTAAGTGAAAAGTATGGACGACTTAAGACGACTAGACTCATGAATGTGCCCATTTACTGTTCTAGTTTTACTGGCTTCGAACAGCGATGCGTCGGAAATTTTTGTTGACCACATGAAAAGTTTTTCAGTTCCCGTTAAATGAATAAAAGTGCTAGCTGTCAAATCCAGTCAAAGATTTGAAGTTATGGAACGCTAGGCATGGAAGACTTAACGGCATGCAAAACGAGAGAAAAATGAGTAGATATTGCCCTTTTGAATTGGCCGTACAAATCTTTTGGTTATTGCAGGTTGATAAACGAAAACCATGCGAAAACTGAAAGTGCGTACAATGAATGAATGATATTCTGATTGACAGGAAAGCAGCTAAAAAATGGGGACGTTCAAGAACGGTTTCGATTGGCCAAGATCGGTCACATGAGCTTTTTTTTAGTTGACGTTTATAGAGAGGTAGACCTTTTGAATTGGCCGTACAAATACTTGGGTTGTTGCAGGTTGATAAACGAAAATTGAAAGTGCGAAGCGAGCTGAATGATATTCAGCTAAATGATAAAGCAGCTAAAAAAGCAATGGGTACGTTCAGAAACAGTTTCGATTGGCCTAGATCGGTCACATGAGTTTTTTCAGCTGATTATTATTTTATATATTATATATTTCGACAAATATAATCAAGAATTTCTTCACTGAGTGCTAAGTTGACGATTCGTATATTACATAGCTGACGTAGGAAAAACGACGTTACCGACGTTTGCATCATGAGTAGGTATAGCCGTCTTCCAACGAAGTGCAAGACTCATACGGAACAGAACAGGATCCCCTGCAATTTCCATCCTCTTAGGAATTATTTTAGGGTACAACACTTTGCAGAGGACAAAACCCACTTTCTACGTCACATTTAGGATGACAGTCATTTCACCTCAGGATGGTTTGTACAAATTTGTACCATCTCAATAAGGAGCAATGGTCAACCTCTTTCCACACAAACCTAACCTAACAACAGTTGGATGAAACTAGACTGTAGATCATCCCTAAAAGGCGTTCTGTAAGTCCATTCAAAGGTGCTGACTATCTGGACTATTTGAGTTTTTGGGCTTGAGAACCAAGACTGCATTGGTATGGCTGATAGGATCGTGCATGCAATGGTAAGGAGACCGACGCTGCTCTTATTGGAGAAGTGGTCGCTTTCTTATGGATCGGACTTAGGACGATTATGTTCTCTTCAGAAATTGTACACATTAAATCTCGAATATGAGCTGATTTCAACCAAGACACCGTCTTATCTTAAATAGCTCAGCTGTGGGAAAGGCATAGTAAACTAGATTTTAAATTGAGATCATTTCAGATTACTTTATTGTCTTAGACTAGAAACATGTGCGACGACTTTCTTTTTCTTAATAAAAGTGTCTTCTAATTTGACTAGAAATACTCATCATAGGCTTCCTCTTACACAAGGGCCATTCAAATGAATCCAAAAACATTACCTAGAGATTATTATAGTGCAAGAAGTCCTTTTCACGGGTCGGGTACATTTCATTTTCGCCGCGATAGAAAATCAAGTCGTCTCCGTCATTGCCATTCCCAAAGAACGGTATGAAACGACTCAAATTTAAATCGTCCTTCAGCTGATGATCGGGCTTTCGTCCCAAGGAGAAAACTTTTGCATAGAGATCATTATCGGACTGCAGAGCTCGATCGAAATCCTTCCAATGAACGAATTTAATGCTTTCATTCGGGATAGCGTTTTTTTCAATAAGATCTAGAAGAGTGTTGGCATTGACTGGTTGTACAACATTGTACCCTCTATTTCCTGCTGCAAGGATGGGGTTGATTAAACCCCTTTTGCTAACTGAACTCGTTTCATCCAACCATGATTGATGTTCAGGACCTGGTAGTGATGTGCCATCCTCCTAAAGTAAGAAATTATTATTTCTAAATATACAAATCAAATTTTTGATGTATTACCGCTTCATTTCTTCGACCGATCCTTGGTATTTGCTTTGCATTTTTGAAAAAGTAACTTTCGAACTGTTTATCAGAACGCCGACCCAACCGAGGAACGTTTTTAGTAATTTTCAGAAAAAATCCAGGACTTTCGTCAGCTAATGAAATCACTGTTACAGCAAGGACTATCGAAAAGGATAGCAAGGCAAATGACGATGTCATTTCGGAGCCGATTGTTTCTTTTGTAATTGATGGTTTTGGAAACGCGAACACTGACTGATGGTTTCTCTCACGGTGATGGATGTTTTTATACGAAAACTTTTGCTCCAACGTTTCTTATCGAACCCGCATTTAGTCGTCGAGATCCAGATGCTATGCAAATCCATTTAATCGATTACCGAAGTATTTTAAAGAATTTGCATTAGCACTTCCCTGCAATGCAGGTGGGTGGCTCATTACAGTAGGGACGCAAATAGGGGTCGTTTATTTCAGTGTCCTAATTCTGACCTAATTTTTAATTTGTTTATATGTCACACAACTGCCTTTGAAACTAATATGCAATGAAATTAAATGCATATTAAAGATGATAACGTATGAAAATTCTCCGGGGGTGAAGAGATCATAATCTTGTTCCATTTCTTGGCAACTACTCTTATCTTTGTTCCAGTGTTCTACCATGTTGTCATTTCCACGATAAGTCTGACAAAGTTGGGGCCAATGAACGAAACTATGCAAAAAATGGAAACAGCTTCTTTAATAACAACAATGTCCGCAAGGAACTTTATAATCTTGTCAGCCTGGTCAGCACAAAACAAAAAACCACAAACCCCTTTTAACATATTTTAATAACCAAATTGTTGCATACAAATAAATCAACTTAACAATCATTACAACTAAATTAATGAGCTCTGTGCCCATTGAGACACCTCTGTTGGCAATGCCTGATACTTGATAACTGCCTGAGCGATCTGTCCATAGGTAAGTGCCATCTTATGCATCTCGAACTCCTTTTGCACCTTGCATGCCGTCGAACTGAGTGGCATAATGAATTCCAAGTTCCTTAAATGTTCGAATGCCTTCAGGACCACAGCACGTTCAACGCCTTGCATTGTACTGCTGATCTTGGCGAATTTCATGAACCGCGAGAAAATGATCTCAAAATTGAATGGATCCCTGTCGTAGATCTCGGAATGGTGTTTCATGGCTATGATGAGGCACAGCTCCAGTACTGATAATCCGCAGATCAGTTGAACCTTATCATCCGACTCATACGCTGTACAGATTTGGGAAATACTCTCCGGCTTGATGGTTGGATGCGAATCGTTGATTTGAGTTACGACCTTGAAGAGAAATACCTTGAAGAACGATTCACTCACATCAAAGTCGTAGATGTTCTGCAAGCAGGTGCGAACTGTATTATTGGCTGATAGCTCTTCGATGTGTTTATTCCAGGTGTCTATGAACTTTTTCGAGAAGCTGTACTTTGTCGGGTTAAAGCGGTTTCGTAGGAAACACAGCTCCGATAAAGTTTTGCTGTGTTTAATTGTGGGTATAGCATCGCACAGGGCTTTAAGCTCTTTCTCCGACGGCAGCCGGAGAAGCAGCTTGAAGAGATCGATTCTAGCTTCAAAGTTATTGCTGCTGGGAAAGAGGAATATTTGCCGATGGGAGAATCTCGATTTAACTCGCTTCTCCAGAAGTTCAATGACATCCAGGCGGCAGGTAATGCCCAAAACACACAAAGGAGCTTGTGCCGACTGTGACACATCGAATAAATTGTAAAGAAGCGTTTGATTGTGATGCGTGCAAAACAAGTCAAATTCTTCCAAAATAAATATCACACTTTTCGACTTTTTGTTTCCGGATTTCAGGCATGCGAGGAGAAAAGCCAAATTTTCAGCAAAGGAACCGAACACCTTACCATCTGTAGCATTTTCCAGATTCATCTGCACCGTCGCTGCTTTTAGAGCAAGCCTATCATCGGTATGAATTAGACCGTTTAGATGCACAATGAGAGTGTTCTTCTGGAAGTCCTTTCTAGGTAATAGGGAATACAACACGGAGTTCACCATCTGTTCGGAAAGAATAAATGCGTATGCTTGCATATAATGTGTAATATGTAGTAGTTACTGTTGTTTTTCCAGATCCTCTTGGGCCAATAAGGAGTAGGGAATTTGATTCACCGTGGTCAGCAGTTCGTTCAAGAAGATCATGAACGTTTTGCCATTCAGAATCGTGCCCATGGAAGTTCGTATTGTCTCTTTGAAGGCGTTCTTTGATGAAACGACGTGCTAAGAGCACTTCACTACTAGCTTCCGGCATTTTAAAGGACTTTAACAGAGAAAATAATAAACAAACACTGAACTAAACACAATACAAAGCAAATACAAATCAAAATTGTTGTTTACAATCGAAAATGACATTTTAAAAACCCGCCAATAAAGGAGATCCGTAGTGATGCCAAGTCTCCACCCTCTGCAAGAGTGATTACTATAGTACTAGAATAGGATATTGACTCGTTTTATTGAGACTATGCTTACCTATTAAAAAAAAAAAAAACGATCAACACGTATAGACAAAATGTCTGATAAAAGCGAATCTTAGAAATGTACGTAATATTTCGTATTACTCTTATTTGTTCTTTTATGAAGTGCTGGCTGCGTACGAGATCCCTTTTTGTTACAATGCAAATCAAAATCTATTTAGATGTATGTAACAAAAATATCTTTTAAAAAAAATTGTATACAAAAACCACACTCCTGTCATTGGTCATTTTGTTTTCCTATAACTTTTTAAGATGTTTTGTGTTTTCTTCTTACCATTTGACAATTAGCGTTTGACGTTAGCGCAAATTGCTCTGTAACAAAGTGTTGCTCTTGGCATAAAATTTCCCTTCTGAAGTTTCTCCGACTATTTGTACTTCCTATATAAGAAACGACAAATCATTACATACCTAGTCCTCTAGAAACCTTGCCCTACGGATTTGCAAATAATTATATCCACTCATAGAATTTTTTTATTGATATACCTATAGGAACACTTTGTTTATTTTAATAACTTTAGGTAGTATTTTCTATCTAAAACCAATTTATCTACCTCAGTTACATACCTGCAAGGTCATTTGGAAAAAAAAGTTCAAATGATGACGAGTATGTTAACTATCGGCATCTCACTCACCGGAATCCTAATATTATTTGTAAGAAAGAGATCGTTATCATTCGATTGTTCAATGAGACACACAAACAATTGAGAAATCCACAAGCAGCCCCTATGTCTGACAACAAAAAAAATATTTTTTTCCCACCAAATGTCATTTCATTCGATTTATTTTTTTCTCGACGTCTTCCAACTCCAAGTTCCAACTCGGGCCAGACAGCAGACACCGATTAGAAAATTTCTCGACAATCAGCCGACAGGTCAAGTGCTTCGTCTGCGTATTCATACCTTCCGGCAAAATAAATTCAGACTCCTTCAGACAAGCTGCTGCAGAACTGACTCATTTGTTTCCACTTTAATTAGTTCTCCATTCAAATCTTGTGAATATGGTTGATCTATCGGGCTCCTCGGATCCATTCCAACAAAGCATTCCAAACGCCGTCTTCTACATCCCAGCTGTTATTGTCTTCGGTCTAGCGGGTGAGTACTTTCATAGTAGATTTGAATTCCGAATTGCCTGGCCATACAACCAGTTCTTGAATGTTCCGTCCTCTCCCTCAGCTGTTATTAAAGTGGAATGCAAATAGATAGACTGTAGATTGTTGTTCCTGTTAATAACTTTTCAATTGGCCATTAGTATGTGATAATAAGATTTTTATTTTTTTTGTTTTCCTTGTTTGTATGTCTTATCTGAGTAGATAGTCTTTCTTGTCACTTGAGGTCATATAACTATAATCTAACCAATATCTAACCAATCGTCTTCGTCGTCATCGTCCACATGGAACTCCTAAAGTTCCACGTTAACTTCGACGCCGCCGCTTTAGTGTTATCGGCCGATGATTTGTGATTTTCTTTGATAAACCTCAATTAATTGCAAGGCAAAATGCTTACGTTGTCAGAAGTTCTAAATTTAGGTGGAAATTTTAAAGACAAAAGCAAAAATTAAGAAATGCGACTGGCCGTGGCCGATCGTCTTGTCCAGTTCCTTTTGGTTCGTCGTAGCGGTAGCTCCAGTTTGTGTCTATTGTCTCGAGAGGTACTTGAAAGTGTATTTAACGTGCTTGGCGGTTGTGTTGTTGTTTACATTGGCTTTTTTTAGATTCCGTTCTACAAATTGATAAAGACAGATTGGAAAAAGGATAGTAAATCGATTGGAATTTAAAGGAATATAAAAAAAAAAAAAGTATAACGCAGCCGGTAGGATTCGAACCTACGCTCCCAGAGGGAATCTGATTTCGAGTCAGACGCCTTAACCACTCGGCCACGACTGCTGATTGCAAAACTCTGTCAAAAGTGTCCACTAGAATGGTGTAATTCCATTACTTCAATCATATTTCAATCCATTTGAATAGAAATCAAACGTAATGGGGTGTAGCAACTGTTACTTAATAAGCATTTTGCTTATCTGTTACTGTTCTACTTATTTTCTGTGAATTCGTTTGCTTAATATTCCACGTAGCACACCGTACATCGTCGACGTGTCTTGAGTCGATTGTGTACTATTTTTGTTTCGGTAATGATAACATTTTGGATTTGGCTATTATTTTCGGTATCAGCATGTTTTTCTTAAAGAAATCATTGGGAATACAAACGATACTATAAGTAATTAACTTGGCATTGTTGATGATGCATTTTGTACACCTGTGGGGTAGAAAGTGAACCCCAAACTGGATGAAAATACGGCTTCAGATGATGATTTAGGTGCCCTACGTGGATTGAAATAAATGGCTTTCGAAATAAATATGTGAAAAGTGAATAGCGCGGTCAATATCTTGTAAAGGTTCCAAGTTATTTTGACAAGGTGCGTATGCTGGTGTTTTATTAACGAACAACCACACGCGCTGCCGATTTTAGAGAACTTCAAGCTCTAGTACAAAGTTTCAGTCTGCATCTTTCAATGTTACATTTGCTGTATTAAGAGATGCGCCAATTAACAGCACTGAAACTACAAAAAGAACTTCAAAACATTAAGAACAATATAACTGTTTATGGGATACCTCTGCAGAATGGTACAGCATGAATCTCGTTACATCTTTTAATGGTTTTCAAAAAAGCAGTGGCACTGCAATTCTTAAAGTTTGCAATCTTTCACATATTTCTTAAGGAGGGCAGATAGAGCTTTATCTATTTTGATAAGACAACTGTTTACCACTGATCGATAAATTGGTGAAAGTTCATTCCGTACTATCCTTTCGCTGGTGGGTAAACTCAGTCTGTTAAGTAAGGCATTTTTTCAAATATTTCCATGAAGTTGATTTTAAAAAGGCCTAAGCAGTAAATAAAAGATTTGCCTAATTACTTAAACAAATATACAGGGCACTCAATCCGTAATTTTTCAGACGATTATCGTCGAAACTATCGTCCTCCAAAATTACGTGTTTGAGACCTTAATCCAGTTCATTTTCCACAAATGTAATGAAAGCTGACGATAGTGAAACAAATTCGGGCAGAATATAACTTCTTATGCTCATCAAAGTTTCACAAACGATATCGTCCCGACGATTATTGTTATACGGAATCTGCCCCCAGGTGTTTCTTGAGAATAGTTTCTTATTTTGCTTTATATATTTCATTGATTATCTCAATGAGAAAAACCCGACTTAGACCACTTTTTGGGTCCGTCAGATTGCGCCCCGTAAGCTCTTTGTAAAATTTATCTCGCTCAAACTCCGATAATGGGCCCATTCTGAACGGAATAGCTTTACTCTTTTGCGCGCCAAAGCTGGGTACAGTTCCTATAGGCGCCGCCGTATCCGCATCTTCAAGGTTATCATTTCATTGATGATGTGTCGATTATTTGAAAAGAGGTACTATAAGGAAATGATAACAATAAGCTACAAGCTACAACGTGTTGTCCGCAAAATGTTGTGCTCCAATGTTGCAATCGTTTTTCGATTTCATCTCCAAGGGAAGCAGAAGCATGACTCCAATTCGTTCGATCTATGGGTTAGTGGTGCACGTCTTCGCAAAATAAAAGGTCACTTTATGGGAACCAAATGTCGCCCAATAAAAACATTTCTACGTTCGCCATTGATGTACGAACGCTCATCTACCTCGTTTCACAAGAAACAGAAATGTTTCTTGTATATAGGTACTTTACTTTCGTTTAAATGAAAAACAATAAGCGGACATTTTGATCAGGGATGTTACGGAGGTGGTTTTACAGGAGTCGGAGTCGGAGTCGGAAGCCTCATACCGACCTCCGCGGAGTCGGAGGCGGAGGTCGCACGCAGACACAAATTAATTATTAAAATATAAAATTTGAAAAATTTTTTTCCTCATTTTTATAATGTTGAAAAGTCAGCGGCGTGTAAAAGAGACTAAAAAGTGTATTACGAAAGGGGTAGCAATTGTTTGCAAAACAATCGCAAGTTTTCGAATCCAATTTATTTTCAAATAATCTTGAAATACATTTGAATACATTTTTAATGCATTTTTTTTATGTTTCTAAATTAATAATAGTGGTGTGTACTCACTTCTATCGGAAATTTTCGTTCTAATTTTTCGTACTGTAGAAAAATTCTTTCACAGTGAGAACTTCCGATAAAGCTAGAATTTGTTGTCAAACATTTGTGCAAATAAATGGTTTACGTAACAAGCCATATAGGATCCTAGTCAACGATTGAATTAGCTCGTAACGAAATTAGCTACAAGCGGACAATCCGCTCGTATATTCCCAAACGTAATTTATTCAAACTGCGACGGAAGCACAAACCCCGAGTCTATAATATATTCTGCAGCACATGTTGCTGACCATCCCTTGGAATAATACATAGTTAAAATTAGCATACACTTTATGATTTGTACTTCTAACTCAAATAGGTACCTACATAAAATTAATTCCAAAATTACACAAACAAAATTCGTTTGTTTAGTTAAATACCTTGCATGTTGTTACTAAGTTAATTGTATAGACATTAGACATTTGTTTATTCGTGCATGATTCGTGTTGCAGCCAGAAAAACAGTAGGTACTTACCGATACCGCATGTGCAACAGTGATACAACAAAACACCAAAAGTTACCATATTTACAAAACAAAGCAGCATATCCCTTAAACTCGGCCACATTTTTCTTTTTTTCACGCTGATCGCTCAAGGATATTCGAATTAATATACATATATGTAAATGTAAACAACAACATCAAAATCCACACTGAAAAAAATAAACTAACCGATTTCCAATTAAATTCAAATCACAATTTTCAATAAAAACTTTCAAATTCAGCACCCGTAATCAAACACCAGCAGCCGTATCATGGAAGAACAAATCATCAGCGAGAAAACCATCCTCGATAAGACTATTGAGGCTGGTTCCGGTTTTGGTAGCTTGCCTGATATGATGGGCAATTTCAAGATGCCCAGCGTTGAAGATGTAATGAAGTTGATTGATGAGATGGAGGATATTTCAGAGGAAGAGAAAGAAAGTCTCAAATCGAATCTAATGTTCCCCGATGCGAATGCCGCCGAAAAGTATCGGCAACAGTTTGAGGCAGCTGCTCGTGCAGGACCCTCTTCGAATGACTATATTTTATTTTTGGCGATGCTGGGATTGATTGCTTTGGTTTTTGGTAAGATGTTAAATCCACAAAAACAGTGGCTAAGATACTTTCTGTCATCATATTTCTTCTTTTAAAACACACTGTTTGTGTTGGCTTTTCAGAGTCGCAGTTGTAGGTTATAGATGTTTGCAATTTTTGTATTCTGCGCTTAGAAAACAGATGAGTTTTAACTTTTTTTTAGATTGGAAAACATGATTGAAAACCCGTACAGGGTGGGATGAACCAAGTGAGGCATCTCCAAACAGCAGTCTTAGCCTTAGGTCAGGCCTAGTAGTCTTTTAATTTATACGAATTGCTCCTCAAATACACGATGTTTCACTCCGATCTCCAATTATTTATCGAGTATTTGGATTAGAGCAATATTGTGCTCAAGAAAGAACAATTTTGACCGGGAAAATGTAGTAGGGTCTCGTTGCTCCTTAAAATCTTACTAAGATGGAGCTACAGTCGAGACTGGATGCGTCTCTCTCCAGCTAACGCGGTCTTTGACTACTTTTCTGTCCCGTGCACCATTTAATGCGAGGCCTTATTCGAAAGCGGAGTCACTCTGGGTAGAAGTCGCGAAGACACTTTGCGGCGCAAGAGATTTAGTTTAATTGGATCTGCATGTCTGCTCATCCGACCTGTCCTTGCAGAACATTAGAACGGTATTGGTAGTGGCCAATGGTTCTGGGCGATCGCACGGTACAAATAGAATTTTCCATTTATGCAGCATGCGTAGTTGGAGCATTTGAGTGTTGTTCGTGTTCCTGATAAAACTTGTAAATGCGTTAGTGTACAATAGCTCTGAAGGTTCGCCTTCCAGCAGCCAAACTGGATTCACTTTATTCTGGTCTTGGTTTAAGTTGAATGGTTCAGCTAAACTTCGCTCGTCTGCTTTTGGAAGCCGACATTGCTTTTGTATTGATGATATCAATCAAGTTTTAAGCAAGAGTGATGAAAATATATGCACGGGATGGACAGCTTATCAATATTTTCTCTTTACATAAAGGACATAATTGAATGTCTTCCAGTATAAATTTGATTCGCAAATACTTGATTAAAATAATCCTATATGCTGATGTTGTAGTCCTACTACCAAGATCCCCGGAGACCCAAGCGCTCAAGGAAAAGCTGGAAAGGCTTATTAAGCTCCGAATAATGCTTCAACTACCACACGAATGCACTTAACTTTATACAACTTTAACTTTATTGAGGCAGAACTTGCCCCGTGCACACTCGTAAGTAAAAATAACATTTATAAACATTCGAACCGCGAGTCTTTCTAAAGGCCTTGGTTGTGGTCATCTACTGTCAGCTTTTATTTACATAAGCAGAGGTCGATCTGCTGGCTTCTTCTTAAATAAACACACTTTCATATTTTTGTCAAGGAATTAAAAAGTGTAAACAAATTTCGCAGCACAATTTTGATGGTTTCGTGAATCAGATCACAAATAGCTCAACAGTATTGTGACTTAATTGTTGTTGACGACTGATTACACGATTTAAATTAAAGTATGCGCGCAAAAGTTTTCTTGGTGCGCGTCTTGTGTGGCAAGCATCACCATCCTACTGCAACAAGAGCTTGTCCAGGTCCAATTTATAACTTTCTGGTCAACGATTGTTTTTCAAGTGGCCACATAGTAAGATTTTTCTGTTCTCAATGCAAATACAAAAAAAAAATGACAAATCCGATGCAGAGGGAAAGACGCGTGAGTCGTGACACAACCGAGTGGCCAAATAAACGCATGGTTAAAAAAAGGAAGTACAACAAATCACAGTGTAACCTTTGACTTGACAACAAACTAGAGTTCTTTATTATAAAAAAAAGAAACCCTAAAAATAAACAAATTTAGTATTCTGTTTAACTGAAATCTCACTTGAAATGAAATGCATATGCCGTGCTTTAGCAGTAAGGTGCCTTCTTCTGTTTCTATGGGTCACAGTGTAATGTTAAATAGGCCAAGGTCCCATCTGGACCGAGTGTTCAATTATTTATAGGCAAATGGTAATCGTTCTTGAGACACCGAATGTCGACTGGTCATGCCTTCTCAATGTGCCACTTATCCTATAACCCACTGTCGGCGGACATTCCATTCATTCCCCCCTCTTATCATAAGCAATTAGAAATCTAAAATATTACCATAAACACATTAAGTGTACGCTTCCTTAGTAACTAAACTGTTCAATGCATCAAAAAGTACCACAGTTTTGTTTATTCAACCCCCGACATCAATTTCCATTGGGACTCGTCTTGTAAACAACAATCATTGTTTGCACTCTCACAACATTGGCAATTCCATTGAACCCAATCGGTGATATGTTTCCATTATCGATTCTGATAAGCCAAACACATTCTAAACAATGCTACTCGACTGTACCACGTTTGCCCCTCAATTGAACAGCAGTTCAATCAAGTCTATATCTAGTACCGATAAGATCGCTCTACTCTTTAAAATTTAGATAAAAATAATCCACCGAAGATTGCAACCAGTATTACAAGGAAAATCGTACGCATAACATGGCGTCCGCAGAGCTCCCCCATGCAACCGATGATGATATTTTAAATCGATTGCGTGAAACCGTTCAATTGGCTGTTAGTAAAACCGGCGCCAAATCGAAGACCGTCGAAGACATCATGCTCAGATTGACGAATCTGAAATTTAAATTCGAAACCCTCTCCTCGTCGGAGAAAAGTGAATTTATTCAAAAAATGCAAAACTCATTCGAAGACACGATATCTTCGATTGAAGACAAGCTGTCGAAACAGGAACGGAGCAACCAATTGCTCATATTCTCTATAATCGGTCTTGTGGTTGTTCTACTTGTCTTTGGTTAGGCGCGAGCTTTATCTTCCCTGTGTAAGTTCTTCATATTTATGTTGTTTTTTTTCTCTCTTTTTCAGCTCTCTTCGGTTACAAGCTCTATAAATCGCTAATGGAAAAGAAATTGAAGAAACAGGAGAAACAGAAAAATACAAAAAAATCAAAAAAAACTAAACAGAAGTAAAGTGTTTGAAATATGTCTCATTTTTGTTTTCGTTTAAATATTAACATTCCTTGTCTTCAACAAAAACAACGCAACGCGCTGGTAGCTAAGTACTTTGTGATACAGACTAAAAGATTTAAAGTATATAAACAAAAAAATAAAATAAAATTTTAACCCGGAAATGTAGTTGTTCAAACAAGTTTTAAGATTTAATGTTCGTTTTGAAATTTTCGATAAATTCTCCGTTGTGAAGGCAGAAATGTTTCAAATGTTCTTATACTAGCTCAGCCAAAATATTTTACAAAACAAAATACGTTTGTAACGAAAGATTTAAGTATACTTTTAAAGAGGCAACTAACGTTATGTGCATTTTTGTACTTCTCATGTAACGAGAAGGTAGTGTTTTTTTTTTTTTTTTTATTTATAGGCTATGTAGTGATGATGCTTTTTTTTCTTACCAAATAAACTGATCAAGTTTCTTTTTGAAATAAAGTTTTAATAAAAAAATAATGAAACCATCGTCTCTGTTTTGCGATTGGATTTTTTGATGGACTGTTATGGTTTAAGTGACTGATGTGTTCCTAATTGAAATGTCCCATTCGAACGGAGCAAATTAAAAGGCAGAGCCGATTTCGACTCATATACGAAAGTAGGGTTATGATAGGGAAACAAAAGTCCTCACCCAAACTGAACACGTTGCGATCTACGACGCAAGGTTGTTGTAGAAAAAGGAGTGCGGATTTATTAGACGCCAAAACAATGGAGAAACGCTGTTACGAAATTAAACTTGGACCGTTTTAAAAGCATTAAGCCGGCGGTGGTGTATTCCTTAGCCTCAGAAGCTATCAGTATCCAAAAGGTAAAAAGAACAAAAGCGTAAGTGGCAACAAAACTCGCATAAAGACGTGTAGAGATATGCAAAAAAAAAATACCAAAATCAAGAAAGGACAGAAAGTACAGGGTGTCCGCCGGGAAGGTATACTACTTTGTTTTGCCGCCATTTTGGTAAACATTGGGGACGTTCAAGTATCTAGTTTAGTAAGTCTGACAGCTCTCTCACTAGATGAAACTCGACTCTGATTGGGGGAAATCGGTCGTGAGAGCAGATGTTTCAGTTGACGTTTATGGAGGGGTAGCCGACGAATCTAGTCGAGAAATTCGTGACTGAGTACTAAGTTGACAGTTCTCATACGTGGCTGACGTAGAAAACGTGACGTTCCCGACCAATCTAGTTTTTGCGTTCAGGTTACATCTCATCCAGACCAATCTAGTCGACTTAAGATGACTAGATTCTTGAATGCGGCCATTAGTCTTGAGTCTTGACCATAAACTAAGTATTAAATAGACCGTCAGCTCTTACAACTTAAGAGAATTTGCCTACAAGCTGTTTTCCGTGTTTCTATGTGGCAAAGTATGTGTGCCATGTTAAAGTAGATTAGCCGCACGCATACACTCGCACATAGGAACCTGACCAAATTTTCTAATAAACAACATTTTTTTTTTTTTAATAAACGGAATATTCATGAAAAGATTATAACTAAAAACTCATATTATTTCAAATCTTAAGATTCGTAATCAATTCTTCTCTTTAAATTCTTTACCGTTTTTCTGTGGACATTCACGGTGAAATCATTTTTCGCCAAAAACAGCAAACGAAAACAGACACAATAATTATAGGAACAAAAATATCTTATTTTATTTCACACATCATTCCTTTGTTTATTTATGTTGATTACATTCGCTATTATACATTTTGTAGAATATCTACATGTTTTCGTGGTGAAATAAAACAACGAACTTAAACTCTCAGAACGCATCCACCAGCTGACAGAAACTCACCAAATACACTAACTCTCAGTCAGTGTTCTCAGCACTCTCTCTTTATTTTTCACACGAAGCGTGTTAATTTTTCCCTTTTCACTAAACTTAAATTCCCTTAGTTTTTTTTGGAAAAAACATACTTTTAAAAGTAAAATTTGTATTGTTCGGAGAGAAAATCATATTAAATTAATCTTCAGCATAAAAATCGCAGTTTGCTAACATTATAATGATAATTTTTTGATAATAGAAATTTTTGCTTAAGGCAAATCTCTTTTTTATGTACATTTAGTGCGTTGATATTCATAGTGAAATGTAGTTCGACTGTTTTTCTGCCAGATTATTGATAGTCCAACAATTAAGACATTTTTTCCTCTTACGCAGGAAAGTTTTTCAAAAATTTAAATTCCCACAAAAAGGTAGAGATACCACAATGCAGGAACACTGCTGAGTGTCAGTATTTTATTACTTCCCACCTTTTAGAAATTCTTTTTTTGCTGCTTCACACGTATTCACAGATAGGAAATTTAAGAGAGAATTTTATTTTCAAAATTTGCGGGGGGAATCGGGTAGGTGCCACAACAAGTTATTTCAAGAAATGGTGATGTTGATTGGCCTCCACGGTCGCCTGATTTGACTGCTCCGGACTTCTTTTTGTGGGGATATCTGAAAAGCAAGGTTTATGCAAACAAACCAGAAACGCTTGAGCAACTCAAACAAAATATTCGTGATGAAATTAATGAAATACCGCGTGAAATGTGTGAGAATGTAATGAAAAATGTGCTCAAAAGGGCTCGCATTTGTGAGACTAACAGAGGCAGACATTTACCTGATATTGTATTCCATACATAATTGCCGACATTAAATAAAACATTTATCAATATAAGATCCATTCTCTTTCATTTAATCAAAAATTATAAACAAACAAAGTAGTATAACTTCCCGGCGGACACCCTGTAAATATAAGTCGTCTGCTCCGGGACCGGACGTACCTACTGCCTGCTGACCTACCTATTTAAGGCAATGAGATGTGACTTCATGGCTATCAAGCAAAGTATACCATCGAATCGTGTTTGCATAATGGAATTTGTTCAGTAGGTATTTAAAATCGACTATTTTGCGACGCTTTCACGAATGGAGCCTCTGACATCCGTTTGTTTTGATGGGTTTGGCCTTAGTCGCTGCTACCACAACCAAAGTACACTGCTTATTTTAGACCCTGTTGAGAACCGTCTCATTTGGTCTTTTGGACTATAACTAAAATCCAAAAGTCAATGAATGGCTGAAAAATATTCCTACAGTCAAACATTTAGGCCTAGTAATGGATTTTAATGTCGTTTTCCATTGGTTTCACTCGGGGATCCACTCATTCTGAAATCCAATGGAACAACCAAACTGCTTCTGAAAGAATCCACAAAAGTATTGGTGAAATGCCAAAAAATAATCTACGGCTGCTGTCAGCTGCCTTGTATAAAATACATAAATTACACTTGTGTGAGTGCTTCTTTAGTGGATTCTGACTTAAAATCGAGAAGGGAAATTCTCTTCTCAGAATCACCAGAAGAGTATTTTTTGTGCCAATGGAACGGTTTCAGGAGTACTTTTTTCGATTCCGGACTCTCCCGGATGCTTCTTTTTGCCCAATGGAAAGCGACATAAATGAATGCCAATCAAATTGTTACCACTTTCTTGTTTGTATGTAAGTACACTTTTATTTTCAGCTTAAGCAAATGCAAAAAGTAAACCAACAATGTACAATAATGTGCGCGAAACTGGATGAAAACCAGTTACTTTCTAATTAACAACATCACAGTGATTCAAATCTTCAATCAAATAGTTATCCTCTTCGATGCATTCAAGAACTATTTCCTGATCTGCATTTGAGGCATTGTAAAAAATCATACCCCCTTCTTCATCGTCGAGTTCTAATGGAGTACTGCCCGAGCTCTCGTCGATGATAACGTATTTCCTAGGCTTAGTGTTGCGTACAGGCTGGGCAGCTTTTAGCCGCTTTCGCTTTACAGGCCGTGGTGATGCTCTTTTAACTTTGCTTTCGACTGCAATGACATATCGATTAAAACAGTATTTGCAATGGGCTGATTTACTTACCCTCCGGATGACTGTCACGCAAATGTGTATTAAGAATCCCTCTCGTCACAAAGCTCCTGTCGCAATCCTCAAGTGGACAAGCAAACCTACAAAATAATTCAAAACATTAACTATATACGAGTCATGCGTCATTTGTTTACGGTTTGACATCCGAATGTCTCAGCAGATGCAGTTTGAAGCAAGTTTTCCGGGTGAACTCTTTTGAACATATGTCACATTTGAATGGCTTTTTTGATTCATGCAGCAGAAGGTGGGCATTGTATGAGGCCTCGTAGCTTGTTGTGAAATCGCAGTGCTGGCATTTGAACTTGTGCTGGTCCGAGTGAACCGCTCTCTCATGGATCTTTAGGTCGCCATTGTTGTAGTAGCCCTTGTTGCATGTCGAACAGAAATAACGTTTTACATTCGCATGAACCATTCGTATGTGGGTATCAAGGTTTCGTTTGTTTTTCGTGACTTTGCCGCACTGCTTACATTCCAATTCGACGTGGTATTTGTCGATGTGATCCTGAAGCGCTTCTTCGGTGGGATATGTCGAATTGCAGGTGGGACATGTTTTACAATCTGCAATAGGATCGTGTTAGTCAGTTGTGGCACAAGTGAACTCGTTACTTACTGTTGTTATGCTTTCGTGCAACATGAACCGCTAGGGACATTTGCGAACAACAGATTTTCGGACAAAATTGGCAAGGGAATTGATCGTTGTTATCGTGGCCTCTTTGGTGGTTGTTCAAAAGCGTTTGCGTTCTAAATGTTTGATCGCAAATTTCACAAGTAAACTTGGCATTGACAGAATGCCGCAATTTGTGGGCGCTTAGTGATGGCCATGTTAGATACGTTTGGTTGCAGAGCTGAAAACAGATTGAAAACACACATTTATAATGCGCACATACGACGGCAGCAATTCTGTGTAGTTATTGAATGACGTGCATGTGAGTACATGATAACGATTCTGCAGATACTGACCAGAATGGTGGCTGTGTCAAATAGGCTACCACCTAAAACATTTAAGTTACTTACGTTAAAATCACATACGTAGTGCCTGTTGATAGGGAACGTATCTTGTAATGGCTCAACATTATTGTGCGTAAGGATGTGGGTTTTCAATTTCTTGAATTCAGAATAAGCTGTCTTACATATCCAACAGGAGTAGCGTTTTTTCACGTGAATTTTGCGATGCAGTTTCAAATTCTCCACGCTGCAATAGGCTTGTTCGCAAAATTCACAAGCAAACGCCACTGTCAAGCACTCTGTAGTGAGTTTTGCATCTGAGCAGATATTTTCGCCAATATGTTCCTGAAAAAAGTAAAAATGAATGATGGTGTTACATGGAGCTATGCTATTTCGAATGTACCTTTATTTTGTTCTTAGAAGCTGCAACAAGACCACACGTGGAACACTTGTAAACACTTTCCTCTGTCTCTTCGTTATGAATTAATTTCATGTGCCTCGCAAGGACATGCTTACTCGCTAGAGATTTTTTGCATAGAGTGCATTGGTAGCAGTCTTTTTCGGTATGTTGCCGTTTCTGAAAATAATTTCATTAATAACAGCGTCGGGTAGTCCATGCCTAGACGACTTACTATGTGATTCGTCAACATTTGCTTGTATAAATACGATCTGGTGCAATATTCGCAGTAGAAAGTGCGAACAGCGTCGTGCACTTTTATGTGGTTATCGTACAATTCTTGCGACGAACAAATTCGATCGCACCTGCGGTAATGAAAATTCAGTGAATGGTCAATGAAAGATAACAATGTACTCACTTTTTGCATATCAGTTTGTCCTTCTTCTCGTGCGCGTACATTATGTGCTCGTAGAAATCGTTTTCATCGGAGAATAGAATGTCACAGATGAAGCAAGCTTTTGGTCTTCGTTTCTCCAGATGGAATTGCAGGTGAAACCGATATCTGTCGATGAAGAAGTATATTTGGCATTGAAAGTAGTTTCTTTGAGTGTAGACTCAAACTCGTTTCGAAGTTCTTACCTCTTATTTGAATTAAACTGCCTTGCGCATTCGAAACACTCTTGCAAGAGCCGATTTCCTGTGCTTGCCTTGTGGCACGAATGTTTATTGTACAGAGAAAAATTTGAAAATCGCTTATCACATTCAGGACAAATGCAATAAATGGTGATCCTTGGGAAAAAGAACGGAATATTCCTACATACCGATTAGACACAGAATACTATTCACTTACGCCTCCAGATCGTAATGCTTCAACACAATGTGATGTGCTACATCTTTAATTGAATGGAAACACCCCACATTGCATAGAATGCATGGATACTGTTTGGAATCAGTTTCATGATTTGTCGCAATATGCATCATAACAGCTGTGTGACTCTTCAAGACTTCCTCGCATAGCTAAAAAAAAATATTCGAGTAGTGAAACAGCTTGGGGAAGTTCGAAACTTTTGAATTTACCCTGCACACAGTGTTTTGATCAAAGTCGATTTCTTCCAGTTCACTTTTGATTGCTTTTTGACAATACTGTTGTGTGGTGATACCTCCCAGTTCATCCAGGGTTTGAATGTTGCCGAAACTTACTTCATTATCTAATTCGAAAAACTCTTCGTTATTCTCAACTGCGACCAATTGATTTTTCATGTCCACTTCTTCGTACTCCTGGTCAGGTTCCAATGTGTTTTCATCAACATCTTCAACTTCATTTTCAAACTCAACTTCTGATTCTTCAATTATGAGCGCCACTTCTTCTTTAAATTCCTGGGTCTCTTCTTCATCCGCATTACTAGTTCCGTATGCAGCAGATTCGAGTTCTTGATTTCGCTGTGTTATATCGTACAGTTCAATTAGTTTATTGACACAGTCTTCACAAAGAGCCTGCGTTGTGCAGTCATCCTTCTCGATGTGAATTCCAAAGTGCTCGACGAGCAGCTTGTCCAGTTGCAATTCGATGCCAGTTTCGTCAAAGATTAACTGACAATCCTTACTTAAAGCAGTTTTACAGCGTAAGCACTCTATGGACATTTTTTGAACTAAACCGTAGATATAATACTAAGTTTATTAAAATAACCGTTTATATAAATAATTTACAAACTACTACAAATTAAATCTACATAAAGGATACAATCCTAACAAATTCTTAAGCTCAGATACTAGAAACTTTATTTTCGTACAAAGAAAAATTGTGATTAAATTTGTTAACTTGAGTTGAATAAATATACTTGCACGGGATGAATTATATTGAGTGAAATAAATCAATCAAATAATATCCACTTTATAGCTGATATCTTTAATGAAATTCTCAATTTGTATGAAATTATAATTTGACAGCTCGAAACATTTTTCACATTTCCAAAGAAAGAGACTTCTACTACGTTCAGGCATACAGATGTCTATACCAGCGTTCATCGTTTTTTTATTGCACTATGTGCGTCTTATGGATTGAACTTCATTTCGTTGAACGCAAACGAAGAATATAACCGTAAAAATGGGTTGTTGCATATTACATTTGATGAAGCTGCATAACACAGTAATGTAAACTTTAAATTTAAATACATTCAACGCATGATTGAATGGAATTGGTTTGTGTGCAGTTACTGTATCTAAATTGTGTGTCATTATGTATCAAATTCAAGAAAATAAGCGGAGAGCTTTTAAAGAGCGAAACATTATACGATTGTACATTGCGAATAACTTCCAGTTAAAAACATAGTTGTTTCAGTAAAAATAATATTGTAGAACGAATTTTTTATTTGTGGGTTTGTGGATCGCGACTGTATTACTAAGTGGATTATGAAGTGTGACAAGCGGCGGAAAGAATTTTTTATTCGCGGGAAAATTGCTTTAGTTATAAATTTCGCTACTTAAATCATTTGAGACTAATGTTTTTTTTAGATTAGATGTTAAATTAAATATAATGCTTTTGTGGTAGAACAAATATGAATTTTCATTCCATTAATAGAGTTCAAATGATTTGTTCGCAATTCGGTCTCAGTCAGGAATTTCAATTCTCTATTTCAATTCTTTGTTGACACTAGGCATGTTTTTTTTAGCTTCGATCTCAGCAAAGTAAAGTAGGATTTTCATCACGCGATTACAAAAACTACAACTGAGTCTTGAAGTGTCAAGTAGAGCATAGTTGTTGTAATTGCATGATGAAAATCCTACTTTACTTTGCTTTGATGAGATCGAAGCTCAAAAAAACACGGCTACTGTAAAATTGGCAGTAGTTTTCACACTCAGGAGGTATTTATGTCGTTTTCTACTGGATTTTTCAGATTTCAGATTTTTCGTGCTCAATGAAACATTATCTATTCAATTTATGTTGATATCCATTGTAACGGACAAATGTACATTTTCTCTATTTTTAACAGCTTGTCGTCTTAAAACGTACCTAAGCAAAAATACACTTTAAAGTTTGATAAATGTAAATCTCGATCAAAAATCGAGATTAGCTAGATTGCTTTGAATCTGAGAAAAGTGCCTTTTGATAGAATGCAGAGTACCGTTTAAGCGAAAATTGCTTGAAAAGGGATGCCATCATGGTTACCAAAATAAACGTGAACCAACGTTCACGATCTTATCCAAGATAGTAAAATGCGAATAAGTAACTTAGAACTCGGACTAGGTATATGTTCAAAATACTTATCATCATTCAAATTGAATTGGACGGACTTGCTATTGCGTGCGGTCAGATATTAATCGAAAAATTGCATTGTGAAGAGTGAGGTTAACCAACTGCATTTGATTATGGTCCGTTACAATTCCGGATTTGGGAAATTTGTCACACAATTTGAAAGTGAAAAGCGGCTCCCCACCACTGCCATTTTGACAGTTGCCTTTTCCATTCTTACTACAAAAGTAAAGGAACAGACCTTTTGTAACGAAATACGTTTAAAGGGGAAAATCCCAAGGCGAAGATGTTCTCATTCCGCAGATTCCGCTTATTCCGTACGATTTGACAATTCACGTTTGTTTTTATGCGTCTCGCTTTCACTATGACAATTATGTGGTATTCGATTGGGCTTCTTCAGATTCGCTCTCAGATTTCCGATTTCGTGTGACTTATCGAACATAAAAACGACACTTGCTCTTTTTTGTGTTGATATTTGTGCGATTGGAATATGTGTAGCCTTCAACACTTCAACACTGCTTAAATTTTATATGAAAACGTTCAAAACGATCGCCCAGATTGAGTTCTATACATTTGTACATAAATAATAAACAAAAAGAAATTCGTTTCTTTTTAGTTACAAAATTTCACGAAAATGTAAACAAACTAGCTGTCAAACTCAAACGTACTTGCATTGGTAAATCTGAAGCAAATCTGAGAAAAAAATCCAGATTCGCAAAAGTACTCTGAAATCTCAAAAAGATTGCTTTTTTGTACCAAACGAGCAAAAAAAAAAAAACGTTTTGAGAGCACCCAATCGAATAGTGCATTTACACCATCACGCACGCGCATTTTTGCACGAGACGGGACAGAGAGATCCGTTTGTCCGCAGTCAATGTTAATAAAGGCGGAAGAATGAGATGACAATACAGACGCCTAAAGTGTCATGGATGTTCTACCCATAATAATTATAGAGACGTAAAACGGAAACAAACACAACTTCCGGCGAACAACATCGCTACAATCACTTGAACACATTTCTATTTCTGATTTAAAACATGTGAAATAAGATTGGTAATTAGTTTCTGTAAATTAAACCAACAGTTCATCAATCAGTTATACGAAATAAGTAAATTCCGTTCATCACTTCCGGAAGCCATAGAAAAGCGAAATTTCGTAAACCTTCGCTATAAAAATATCAATGCATGTTGATTTCTTTCCCATAATTTGTACCACGTAAACAAGATGTCCGACCAAAAAACGTCACATTTTTTGCGGGTTAGATAATGCGGTCCCTTTCAGTCACACGGCTGTTTAGTATTTAGCATACCTTTAATCTTCCGTGTTAATAATGTGTGATCCTGTAAATGCGGCATAATAAGCCACAAGGATAATCGCTGTATGTTTGTGGTATCAATTTTGAAATCTCATATCTCTCACACGGTCAATTGTATGTGGCTTTCTCTCCGATCGGCAACCATCCCGCTTTGTACGTTTACGCGGCCGAGATTATAACGAAAAATGTACAATCAAGCAATTCAATGAAAAAGCGGAATGTTGGCCGAGACGTCAATCATTGGTCATTGCGGATTGATTGAAAATAGCTTCGCTGCGCTTAATTCTCTGAAATAACCCCACGCATGCAACTCAACAAAGGTGAATATTGAACCGCTTTGTCATCGCATAATAGGCTAACTGAAAACCATATTATTGTATTAATCCAGTTCCTGTTTTATTGTTGTTTTGTTCGATCATTTTCTCTTGGAATAATACCACAATAAAAATACATTCACATTGAAATCGGTTTCTCATCAGACTAATTCGTAATAGCATAAATAAAACAATATTTCCACATTCTTGTTATTTAAAAAAAGACCATCGTCTCAGTTTATTTGCTCCTTTGTTTCGCAGCCGAAAGAAAGACAATAAATTTGATATTAATCCGCATGCGATCTATCTATTAATCCTTCGTTTCTATCGTTCACAATCTTTATACAATTTTATAACTATTTCACTTAAATTGTTTGCAATTATTATTTTTCTGTTAAATGTTCTCGTTTGATTTTGTTTCTGTTTTATTCTCTTTGTACTGGCTACTATAAAAATACAGATATTCATTATATTTAATATCTTAACACGTTTTTATAGTACATTCAAATTTTATGTTTCGTGTAGGCTGTTGTTTTTTTGTTTTTGTTTTGTTTTCGTTTTTCATTTTATAAATAAGTATTTTTGTTTTATTTTAAAATTAGTTCATGTTCAATATATATATCGCTTCTAGGCATCTACTCAAATATATATAATATATGTACTTTATTATTATTATTATTCTTTAAATATTTAATAAATACTAAATACTAGATAATTGTGTTTTTTATTATATTTTGTTCTCCTGGTTTTGTTGTCGATACGGGTGTTTTTACTTTGTTACTCTTATTGTATGAGACAGTGGTGTTGCATGTTTCGTTTCTGGAACAGAAACCATTTTGTAATAATACAAAAATCTGTATTCAACTTTTGGTAATAGGAAATTGCTTATTGTTTTGTTTTTAATTTGTATTTCTAAAAGGAATTCAATACCTAAATATAATTTATTTTTCATTCTGTTTAAATGCGTTTTGCTATTTAATTTCTGTGTAAAGTTCTACAAAGTCTTTTGTTTATACATAATATTAGAAATATTTTTACTTCTCTCACTACTAAGGTGTTTTGTTTTCAAATTTTTTGTTGAGAATTTTTACAGAGAAATCGTTTGTTTTGCATATGGAAGACCGCATTGTCGCCTTCTTGTTTTAGCAGTTTCTTCTTCAACAAAAAAACAATTTAATATATTTAATTTATTTAGATTGTTTGTTTAATATACATAAATATTTTGTTTTATTGCTACAAAATTGAAATGTCCTGCATTTCGGTTTGTTTTACTAACAAAAATTTACATGCAACTTGCCGGGATGGATACAACTTTTATATATACACTCACAAATGGTTTTTCGAATTTGTCGCGCAGGTTTCAAGAACTTAGTAACAAAATATAATCCCTAAAAATGTCAGACAAAAACATGATTTGCTGGTGTTTTTAATTCAACATAAAAAAAGAAGAAAATATAATTACAATGCAGTTATTCTTAAATTTAATTATTACTAGAGAAGAAGAAAGGAAATTGGGAAACATATTTATACTTGTATTAGATACAGAAAACTTCACAATGTTTGCTTAATTTAATTTTGGGGGAGAAAACTTATTCGTTTTTTTTTATACAAAAATCTTAACAACAAAATGAATTTCAATTCAATTTATACATTATTCACCACAGTTTAGACTTATTGTGAGGACAGTAATCGCCAATAGAGTTCGCTGCGACATCTTCTGTCTAAATTGGTGCGTTTCCCTGCTATAGTGTTTTTAGTTTGCTTATTAAGCGCGGTATTTATCGATTATATGTTTTTTTTTGTCTTTGCCTTGGCAGTGTTTTCTGTTTGTTGTTAGATGCTTTGTTTTTAGTAGAGATAATTTATTTGTTTTTCTTCATGTATATATATCACAATTAAGTCTTTTTCTTTATACAACAAAAAAAATCCTAAGAATCTTCTTTATGTACGAAGGTTAGTTTTAGATTAATGCTTATGGAGGAGAGCAAAAATATTGTTGCTGTTGTTGTTTGCAGAAGTTATTAACTTGCATAGGAACGACGGACTGGAACAGGAGGAGGTATTTTTGATTTTCGTATTGGCGATGATTGTTTACATGTTGGAATTCGACTTATTGGCGGTGTGGATGGTGACGAAGACGATGATGAAGATTTGTCGGTTTTGCTTTCCTGAAATTCGAAGAAGAAGGTATTAGATTAGTTTTATGGGCATCTTTAATATAGTAAGTCGAAGGCATTGCGTGTTGGGGAGGTGGGTCTAAAAGTAAACGATACCAACAATTTATACTGAGGCAGGTCGATAAATAATGAATGTTGTTTAAACATTAATTATTGTGTGACAAGCCTCAACCTCGTGGGTCAAATTGGTTGCTAACTCCAAAAGGATCTATTGCGGATGCGACCAGGCAAGTTAAGAAACGGTGAGTGCTGAACCAGTGAGCTAGTTTACCCATATTTTGGTCGTTTTGAACGTCAAATTCATCGGTTATAGAACACAGGTATGTGGAGACTTGAAGAGTCCGAAAAATAATCGGGAATGAGGTCTTTAAATAGAGCCTTCTTGGTATATGCAGAGTAGGTAAGTATAGACTTAAATATATCGAGGAGATTACAGCCTGTAGCTGATATGTACGTATAAGAGAGAGTACTATCTTCAGATATGATTACGTTGATTCGAAAAGAGCTACACTACTTTGAGCTGAGCTGGTCAGTAACTAAGCCAACCTTGTAAGAACAGCTAATTCAAATTGATGAAAATGAAATGAAAGTACCTTGGAGTCTTCAAGACCAAAGACGGGCTATAATTTGAGCCTGCATGGGATTCACAGTGACTTCAGGGTAGTGAGGAAGAGCCGCGTTCAACGGTCGGACCGCATATCATTTCGTTTCGATGGAATAATAGGCGAATAACGCAACCACAATTACGCATCGTACTGGAGAGAGCTGACTTCCGATAGTTCTGGATAGAAAGAGTAGACATAGACACCTAGCATGTTAGATACCCACCACCCCAGTTGCATCCTAAAGATCTGTATTTAAGGCCCGATATACGCGACGCTCGTGTATATCGGGTCTGCTGCTAAATACTAACCTTTTTGGGAGATTCAAGCGAAGGCAATCGTTTCCAGCCATTGCTTCGTCGCCACGATGGTCCACTGTTGAGTGTCGCTGTCGTTGGTATCGCAGTCGTCGACGTTGTTGTCGTCACAGCCACTACAGAAACGGGCGTCGAGTTTGTCGGCGTCGTCTCTTCGCTTTTGACAGCTTTTGTCGTCGCCTCCACCTCGGAGCGCTGTTTATTCCTTAAAATACATATTGGCTCCTCATAGCTACAACTGCTAACCAACTCGGGCAGTTCCATTATGCACCTCGTATGCTCCTCCGATTCACTGGAAGAACAACTGGTGACTTGTGCTCGGCCAGCTTCGCTTGCTGTTGGACTTGGACCTCTGGTCCGACAATTTTCTGATGTAGTATCATCCTCATCGTCCGTTTCCGCATCCAGGTACGAGTACAAACTACGTGTACTCCCCGATGGGATATTGACCAACTTGTAAAAGTCCTTGGTGAAGTCTACACACGCTACTTCCTCATCCTCGGAATAGACAATCTGCAATTGAATCAATTAAATACCCGATAGCAAGTTACTCCTTCTGCTGAGGTACTTACCGTTTGTTGCAGTAGCTTTGATATGCCCTCCGATTGTGATGCAATCATCGTGGAGTTGAGAAAATCACTCGTATTCCATATCCAGTCGTGCTCGTGCTCGTGCTCACGTTCGTGTTCCTGATCGTTAACCTCATCGTCCAGGGTTATAACACCCAGCTCATCTTGCGACATGCTCCAGTCCTCCATTTCGGTGGAACACGGTTCGGCTGGCAGTAGCCACTGTTCGGGCTCCTCGGGCAAATCTTCCAGATGTCCATTCGATGGCTGCGGCTGACCACTGCTCATGGTACAGTAGCCTTCGTCCTTTCCCTTTGCCGGACTCACTGAGAGGGCAGCGTTTTGTGCCTCCAACTCGTAGACACGACTTTTTAACACGGAAACTTCCTGCCGTAGGCTGTCCTCCAGTACGATGGCGTCAACAACTTTTCGCATTACATCGTCCAGGCAGTGTTCGTATTGGCGGATGCGGAGTGTTAGCGCTTTGTTCTCTTGTTGCATGTTATGGAGGAGTGTCTCTTGGCGTGCGAATCGTGCCTGCAAATGACAAAGAAATGCACAAATTGTTAGAATTCAATTAAACAAATCATGTTACTTATTCTTCAAAGACATAAATTAAAGAGCACATTACATTCGAATTATTGGTCAACCTTTGACAACGCATGAGGGGCAAAATAAGGATAAGACTTCATGAAAGCAGGATACTGTACCCAAAAAGGGCAGACCTAGCTTATCCTGAATGTCTAAAGATAGCGGGAGCAAAATCCCGTGCGAGTCGTTAAAACGATGAAAAAAGATGGTAAAAGTTTGCGGAATTATGAAGAGCTTAGATTGTCAGTGCTGCCACTGCGTATTAGTTATTCTACTTCGCATGCCAGTTTAAAACGATGCCCCTGACGAGATGCCCTTGGGTCTCAAAGTTGGTCAATAATGCTGCACCTTTTCGGGGGTCAAATGGCTCCTTTTTGAAAAAAGGAAAAAATGTTTTTTTTTTTTTGTAATAAATAACCGTATTTGCTGTTTTTTATTTTTCCTATATAATTAGTTAATGAGGGAGCTCTTTTTTAATCCCCTTTTTGAAGTTTTTCAGCGGCAACCCAGTACACCGAAAATAAAATACCAGGTAATATTGACAAAATTCGGTTGCAAAATTTCAACAAAAATAATTTTGTTGAATTTATACAATTCAACGAAATTATTTTGAATTGTTGAATTGTATAATTTTGCAAATTGTTGTAATGATAAAAGAAATTTATCAATACAACTTAAGGCTTATCAATTTGAACAATATTTTGTCAAACGGATAAAACGTACTTTATCTTTATAATTATATACTTTATATATGTACTTTGTCGGATTAACAAAACAACATTTTCAGTTTAATAAATCGATATTGTATCAATTGAATAATTTTGTTGTTGAATTAACAAAATTTTTGTTATATCAATAAAAACGGAACCAAAAATTACTTTTGTAAATGTTTGTTAAATTGACAAAACTTATGAAAACTGTGTGTTAACCGAACAAAATACAGATTATCACCATTACAAACAATTTGTTGAAATGAAAAAAAATGTTTGTAGAAATGACAAACATTTTGTAGAATTTATAAAACACGTGTTGAATCAATAAAAATACATTTTAAACATTGTAATCGTAATCCTTTGAATGCAATACTATTGATAGCGTCATTTATATTTCACACGCGAAATAGATCAGCAGCAAGTTGTAACCGGTGAAAGTGAGTTAAGATAATATTTTAAAACTAATTATATAGATGCCGCATGTGGAAATATTTAAAAGGTAAGTGAAAGAAGATAGTGTCAAAATATATAGGTAAATGTATATTGAAGATAAAATAGCTGTACTTACAACCAAGTTGTGCACAAATACGATTGTATTGAAGAAAATAGGATTTTGCACATCCTGGGCTCGCCTGGCTGGACTCTGGACATTTTCTTTCTTTTCTAAAAGTGGGGCTATTCGCTACACACAAGAAATTTTAATTTATCTTGAGACTGTTGTGTTGTTAGTATTTCAGAAAATTGATTGAATATTTATCAGGTAAATACCTACTGTGTTCATATTATTGAAAAAAGACATTTACATATACCTATATAGGATATATATATACTATCTTATCTGAAAGTGCAACATCTTACTTTTCTACGTACTAAATACAAATTCTGAATATTTTTTTAGATTGTGACATCGATCGGGAAGCCCTGGCCTATACAACGCCAAAACATTTGGCAACATTTTCCTCTGGGTAAGGAAATACCATTGGGAATGCAGATTATTTAATTAGTATTTATTTCCGAACCCCTTACTTTACTTTTGGTGGCGCTAACAGCGGACCCCGGCCTCAACCAACAAGCCCCTCCAGCCAGCTCGGTTCCTAGCCCGCTGCCTTCAGTTACGCACACCAAGTTGGTTGAGGTCGCCCTCCTATTGTGCGCGCCACCTAAGGTGGAGTCTTCCTCTGCTTCGTTGTCCCTCAGGGGTGGGCTGAACGGCTCGTCGAGCTGGTGCCTTGCTATCCATACGCTCCACGTGCCCCATCCGCCTTTGCCGTTGTATCCTCAGCTTTTTGACGTCGCTGTATAGCCCATAAAGCTCGTCGTTAAATCATCTCCTCCGAACTCCATCGATACAAACTAGACCGAATATCGCCCGAAGAATCTTTGTCTCTCAACATGTCAGTTTTTGACAGAGTCCATGCTTCGGCAGGACCGGTAAGGGTCTTATATAGAACCTCCGTTTTGTGAGAGATGGCTTTACCTTTTAGATGCCTTCTTATCCTGTAGAAACTGCGATTGGCAAGAGTGATTCTTCGTTTATACTCTGCGCAGTCATTTTGCGCCACCTCTGTTACAATACTTGGCAATGCGTCACTGACAGTTCGCTGCGATCTTCCGATAATGCCAATTTCGTCAGCATATGCAAACAGCTGGACAAACTTTTGAGAACTGTACCTCTGATGTTGGGCTGTGCGTTTCGTGCAATTGCTTCCAGGATGATGTTAAATAAGTTACACGATAGCGCATCGCCTTGTTCAAACCTTTTTCGACATCAAAGGTGTCGTTTTTGCCGATTTTGACGTAGCAGCTAGATTTGAGACCCATATCTGTGAAAATTGACAGCTGTTTGTTGTATGGCTTGGACAGGACTTTCTTTTGCTCTTTCTAATCAGCTTACGGAGACAACTGCTATTCTTCTTCCTTTGAATTGTTCTCGTAGAGCGCCATAGTCACCTGTATATCTGCCTCTGTACCTTTTTTAGGGTCCATATTAGCATTCATTGCATATTTATTGTTCAGGCTAGATTTAAGGCACTCACAATAGCGAAATTTTCCATATAAAATTACCCATTGCGACCTACAAAATATTTAGTTTGAAGGTTAAAAATGATTATTAGTAGGTTTTAAATTCAAAATGGCAGATGAGTTTAATTCCTTTCCTGCCCACAATCATGCTCACAAACGTCATTCATTAAAAAAATAAACACGGGTTACTTCGAGCTTCGAGCAAACGAACTTATCCCAATCTCGTACTTCAATTAATTTATTATAGCCTCTCGGTATTTCAAAGTAGGCTTCATTGCACTCTTCATAACTGATCTCGCACTTATCCAATCACCTATTAACACAACAGAAGTCAAAGTATGTCAACACATCAGATATTGATTCCAAAACAAAAAGCCACCTTTAAAGCTGTACGTATACTCGGCAACCAAACAAAAACGACCCACTTCCTTTGTCCCATACCCTTCGGACCATTGCTGGTAAAAACATTCTCGCACTGGCTATATGGCTATATGGCTTTCATACCTCAAGGCGCCACCGAAACACTTCGCGTTCGCACCCATCCGCTCATGATTTTGAACTATTTAACACGTGAATAGCCGACAGCACTTGTTACATCAATCAGTGTGTGGAGTGTGTTTGATTTTTGTCACCTGTCAAAAATGTCAAAGTCATCGGACCATGTGTGACCGATCAAATCTCAAGTCGGTTTGATTTTCGGCGACTGGACGGTCAATTGAGTTCAGTTCTGTTTATTATTAAGTTTCAGACTATGAGCGCATGGAATGGTGGCGACTGGCGCACATCAAGTGGTGGCCAACACATTTCGGCTCCACAAAGAGGGCGACAGAGAACCCCTCAAATTGCTCGTTGTAATGGTGGTCATTGTGTATATCTCTTTTATATTCACTGCTTGCGGTTTCCGTTCGACTCATGAATGGCAGGCTTTGTGTGATTTACCGTGGTGGTCTACATGATGAACTTTGGGCAGGGGTGATGGAAATGCAAGTGCAGTCAATGTGGAGTGGAACCACCGCTTGGGCAGTTCCCTGCGGTTTATTAGTTTGGAGATTTTTTCTAGTTTTGTCGGCGGCTCTGGTGATTTGATAGGTTTGCTCTAAATCGATTTAATGCACAGAGGTAATCTTACAGTATTCGGTATCCTTAGAGTGGCAGAAGCAGGGGACGTTGAGGTGTGACTTTAAAACGAGACCCGAAGGCGGCGAAGTAGGTGTGGGGATTTTATTACTCTAATTACTCGCTGATTGGTTGGGCGGAATGAACTTATGACATGATGTCTGTATACTACTGTCTGTAGAACTTGTTTGCGTGATGTTGGAACTGGAAAATGTAAAAAAATGAATTATACCTCCAAACCAGTGATTTAGATAATCGAATGCGGATCTCTGATTTGCAATTCTCAAAAGCGACAAATGGACTTTAGTTCGATATTATTTGGCCCCGATCTACAAAGATTTACCAACATTGCGTAATTTGCCTTTTAAAAGCTTACTATTTATATATTTTCGCTGGTTCACAAAAAAAAAATAAAAAATTGTTGAAGAAATGTTGAAAACCGCTTGTTGAAGCCGACTAAAAATACTTTAAAAAAACAAACAAAAATAAATAGTCTTTTGATATTAAGTCAATATAAAAAAATAATAATATAGAAATCGAAAAAGATAATTTTTTTGTTCCTTTTCCTTTTATTATTAGGAATTACTTAATTACCACGTAAGTATACAGTCCACGGACAGAAACTGGTTTCGAACACCGCTGTTAATTCGACTGCCATAATCGACCCGACATCCAATGATGTCAATTTAACAAAGACATGCCGAATTTGCTGTTGATTTTATGACCAGCAAAATTGTGAATATAGCAGTATTCGTTGTTGAATGTACCGCACAATTAGTTAATTACACACAATATGAGTATAAACTACAGATTTTTGTTGTATTATTCATAGCACTTTACGTTCAGAGTGCAATTTCTATCGTCAATTGCTTAAAAATAAAACATAGGTAGCAAATAATTTCAAACTCTTTTTATTCAATTTAATAATATTAAAGAATTTATAAATGACATAAATTTATGTTTTGTAATGCAAAAATAAAAAAAAATTTATGTCGAAACATTTTCTTCATTTGTAAAATTAACAATATTTAAAATAATAATAATACTTCTTGTATGTTCAGGTGTACATCATGGCAAAACAACAAACACTGTTAATGTAAAATGTTAAATTACCCACGTAAAACTCCCACGTCCAAAAGTGATCTTTTTTCAGAAGCCGTGTTTTGTATGATGGGATTATTTTCGATTTTATGACTGTTAAAAATGCATGCTTTAAATTCCTTAGCATCAGACAAAAAAAAGGCAAATGGTTTTATCCCTTTCAGACTAAATGCACATAAATCGTAAACATGTTTCTGGCTGGACAGTAAATGCAGCCGTCATATTCACAAGCACAACTGAAAATGGTTGTAGATTTCAATGCGTATGTTATCGTTGGTTGGTTTTGGTTGTAAATTTGACAAATTCATATCTGTATATTAAACAACAAAAATTGAAAACGCGCTGTCAGTTTTACAACAAGGAATTTCAATTGGTAAAATAAAAGCAAACTCTGTAAAACTTACAATTATTTGTGAATATGAACGCATTTGTTGTTTATTACACAAATTTACATTGGAATTTTTTAGTTTATATAAAAACAAAAAAAAAAAATACCATTACGTGTGTTGCTAATACCAGAGACTTCAGAAATTCCGGCTCACAAACACACTCCCAGGAAATATGAGACACTTCCGCTGTGGGCAAAGTTGCTGGTAGAGTTCATAGAATTTTATCCGTTTAATTTGAAATTGTTCGTTACGTGTGGATAATATTTTTCTTTAGGGATAAGTGCACATTTGCTTACAATGTTAATGAAAAATTAAAAATATAGATTGGTTGAGGGAAAATGAAAACATTTGGAGCAAATTTTTTTCATTATTTAAGAAAAATTTACACACGAAATCGAAGTTAATGATATCCAAAAGCGGAAAATACACATCCATGTTTGTCCTAATATGTTCTAGTATATTAAACATATATTTTAGATAATTTTACTAACCAACCAAATCAAATTATTCGCCTTTTAACAATTTATAATAACTAACCAATGGCGTTCAGTAATGAAAAAATGTGGTATTCCCGAACTCTTTCACATTTCCCCACGGTTGCCGCGGCTGGCAGCATTTTTTTTTTTTAGTTTTTGTGTGTTTTTGCATGTCAAACTGATTCTTTTTTGACATAACACCGATAGGAATACAAAATGGCCAATTTGAAAAAAAATTGAAGGGCCCAGCGGCAAGAGGATTGTGAGTTGGGGGTCTCAGTATGGTTTGTCTATGGCTAATACTATGTTCCCACCAACGTAATTAGCCAAAGTGATTTATAAATCACGAAAGGCGTCTCCACCGAATTTTACGTGATTTATTGTGACATTTTTGTCAACTTTGACATTGGGTGTCCAACTTTCAATTTTGGAAGATAGTTCTTTTTTTGGTTAAACAATTTTTGATTGTATGTAATTAATAAATATATCAAAAACTCACCGAAACACGAACAAAATTAGAAAATTGAATTTGAAATAATTTTTTTGACAGTTTTTTTATATTTTTTTTTGCTGAATAAAGAGCTGAAGTAAATAACTGGTATGCTTGATTTTATTTTGTGTGTATTTGCTATGACAGATACGTAATTAAAATTTAAACACGTATAAATCACGTAAATATTAATCACGAAAATGTATGCTAAATCACGTAATTTATGAGATGATTTAGCAAAATCACGTTGGTGGGAACATGGTATAAGTCATTAGTTATTTCATTTGTATAGTTTTCCCCTTGCACATTTATATCTTTCCTCTTTAAGGTTCGATATCCTCGACAATCCTCTTATCAATCCACTGATGTTAACTAACGCAATATTCAGCTTTTTGTTAATTTAGTTGTATCTAGTTTTTATCTATTTATCTTTTTATTATAATACTATAAATGTTTGTCAATTTGATATTCTATTTATTTACTCAAGTGTTTCTCCATTGTCAATTCATTTATGTTTATTTGCTTATTTATATATTTATCCATTTGTTTATTTATTTAATCAACTATTTATTTATTTATTTAATTGACTATTTATTTATTTATTTATGCATTCATGTATATTTTATTTATTTATTTATGCATTCATGTGTATTTTATTTATTATTATTCTTTTTTTTCCCCTTAATTTGAGGTTTTTAGTTATTGCTTTCTTCAAAAACAAACATTTTTTTTTTGTCACTTGTAAACTTTTTCCAGTAGAAAGACATAAATTATGTAAATTGTGCTCTAACTGTAAATTCTAAATAAAATAAAATATAAAATTTTGTAAGGTTCCGTACCCAAAGGGAAGAAACGGAACCTTATTAGTTTCGCTTTTGTCCGTCCGAAACCCACTAGACCAATTTTTTAAAACTTTGCCAAGAAATTCAATGCTTCCTATAAAATAATCATCCACTATGCCCGATCTCGATTGCAACAATCCTATACAGAGCTAATTGACAATTTAAATCGAAAAACCCTAGACCCAGACGCCAGACCACTTACCCAGCTAAATATTCGCCTTGTGCAAATAATACTCGACGCCCTTCTTCCCACTCTAGTTCAGTGAAAAACTATTTTCAATTTCGTGCCAAACTCGAGTTGTGTTCGTGCGACCGATAACAAGCAAACAAACCCCCAAAACATAAAAATAAACTCCCATAACAAAATAGAAATCCATAAATATGAACTACATTTATGGTGTCATTGTTCCCAGCTGAATTTATAATCGACTTTACTACATGGCGCGAACGAAGCCGATTATTCACCCTGTTCTCTACCTATTGTTCATGCGAACACTTATCGCCTGGATATTGGATTTTCCAGTTTGAGCTCGTTACGCGAACGATTTTATTACTTAAATCGAAACAAGGCACCCAAACCCAAGCCCACCGACCAATTGGAACAGTGCTACCGCAATCGAATTGAAAAGGACCCTTTTCGGTGGTATAGGAACCCGGTCCATGTGCACCTAGGAGATAAAAATTCATAACACTAATAAACATGCGATCTCGTTCTCGCGTTAAATTCATAAAATAGAAAATTCAAATAAATTACGCGCGGAAATAGCAACGATAACGGTCGACGCGACGGTGCATAAGTCTATTTTTAACGTTTTGATTTAGGGCATAGACACAGTATATACAAAAATCGTGTCATGTCCGGTTATACGTTAACATTACACTGTCGGTGGAAAGTCGAAGGACAATCTGTGGTCTATTGGTATAGGTGATGGTCACGCAGATCTCGGTGGACAGAAAGTTTGAGTTTTCGTATTAACCATGTCAAAGTATTGCCTTTGGCATTTTCGGATGAAATTTTCGACTGACTCTTGAGTAGCTATGCTAATGATAAGTATGCAACTCTAGACCTAGTTCCTTGAAATCATTCGCGCGTGTGAGTTTTATTTTTAGAATTAATTGAAGCTGCTACAATTGAGTGCTTTATGTCCGAACAGAATGGAGGGATGTTTCTTGGATGTTAAGAATTGGTGGGACAGTCGACATTGGGGCCTGGTTTAACCTTTTCCAGGTACTGATCTTTGAAGTCTTTACTCAGTCGTCGAACACTTATCAATTAGCAAATGATTTATGTGCTTACTTGTTACTTCAATTGAGTGCAAACACTTTTCAACAAGCTAAGACCAAAGTCTAAAAACCAATTACCTATATTAGTTTGCATAACTATGGGCACAACAAGTAGGCGCAGTGGCTTAGTGGTTAGTGTGTTGGACTACTAAGCGCGGGGTCCCAGGTTCGAATCCCGAAAAAACCCAAATTCCAACTTATGGTTTTTTTCCGCTGCGCCACCTCTCGCGAACGTCTGACAAACATCCGAGAGTATAACTTGTCATGAAGGAGCTTCTCAATTAGCCGTTTGGACTCGGCATAAAATTGTAGATCCCTTCCATTCGTCCCAAAAATGAAAAACTCACACAAACGAATGGTTGTGAGAAGCTAGGCCTAGGGTCCCTACAGACCTGTTGCGCCAACTATTTATTTTTTATGGGCACAACAAAGGCTCCCTGGATCCCAGAGAATGGAAGACGGTAAGTGTCTCAGGTAAAGATCCCCTTCAGGTGTAGCCCCTAAAGCTTCCAGATATTGAGAATGTCTACAAAGCCTGTTCTTTTAGGTATAAAGAATTCGGTACTTGGCTGAGTCAAATAAAACGAAATCTATAAATAAAAATTTCGACTGGTTTTTTGAGCATGTATCCGGTTTACAGGAACGATACTTACGGTGACCGTTTTTGCAATCGCATAAAAGAGGAAATTTTTTTAAATAAAAATACCTATACACAGTCAAAAACAGTTAAGGCACATTTTAACTATCAAAATTTGTGGGTTTGTGTAGGTAAATAAAGGGAATTGACTTCGTCTTAGAAAATTAATACAATTAATACATAACCATCTAACGCCAGCTTTGTAAGACTTGAGAAGGTACCTTCTCGCAGTCTCGAATATTTCTTATGGTAGGAAGATGGTCTTTAGAGGAAGAAGACGACATTTTAGAAAAAGAGGACAATGTATTGTTCCTTTTAGTAAAAAATTAGAGAGGACATAAATATTACGAAAAAGAGGACTGTCCTCTCAAAAAGAGGACGAATGGTCTCCGTAACGATACTGGCCCTTACGATTGGAGATACTGCCACAGGGCTACGTGTATAATATATTCGATAAGTTATTCACCAACGAGCTGCGAACCTTGAAGAAGGAAAATATTTCAAGGGAACGACGTAAACTATCACAAGAATAAAATGAAAGTGAGAGGGTATGGCGCAGATACTGCTATCGGGCAGCAGTTATACTGTTGGTGAACTTTCTGGTAATATTTCCGAAAGTTGTCTTTATCTTTATAATCAACAATCCAGAACAAATTATACATATAGACAATTAAAAACGAGAAAGTTTTAAAATACACTAGCGGGTTCTGAAGTTCAACACAATATAAATACCTACTTTCAGACGTCGTCGGCTATAAGAAAGAACGCAAAGGCGATGAAACGCCGAACTTTCTTCTACACTCTACAGAACGACTTTGCACTGACTCCAAAAACATTTTGCAACTAGTGTCCAACTTAATAAGGCCTTCATTTAGACAGAAATACTTTACACTGCAAAGTTGTTTTAACAAATTCAAAGTCAATCGACCTATTTCTTCTTCGAATCGTCTGATGAACTTCGTAATGACTGCAAAATTACTTCAATTCACACTTCATTTCTAAGCCGATAAATTTTTGTCGTCGTACTTATGTTATTTTTGTACTTTCCCTTTGTTGAATTCTGTGGCTCTGTGCATGCAACAACTTACAGTTGCGTGTTTAAAAACTGTTATTAGTAAGGCTGAAAGACGAAAAATCTGAGCTATTTCATTTATAATATCCACATAACAACGGGTCGCTACTTATTTATGCGCTTATGAGATCTTTTCCAAAAAAACTCTCATTTTTTTACGAAAGCAATTTTTAGAATCCTTGGTCAAGAACTGCATACAGGATATTCCAATTTTCACAAATGATTTCTTAGACATTCAAACTCTGTTCAGAGCCACACCACTCAATAAAACGCGTTTTAAAAACTAAGAGCGAGTTATAATTAAAAAAAAAAAATTATAACCGAGCATCAACTTCCTGGCCACAGTGTAAATTTTAGTTTACGTACTTGTGCAAAAAAAAAGAACGAAAAAGTGAAAAAACCGTAACAGTTGTGTTTGAATTCGTTGGCAGTAAGAGAACAGCAGTTGTGCTCCTAGCCTTGTTTATACTTCTCATACTCCCATATGAATATGCAAATGGCAAGTGTGCAATAAAAATTAGATTTATACGATAGCACAGCATAAATTGTAGAAATGTAAAAATAACTACATAATCATATGGGTTGCATTGCGTCTGCGGGAGAGGGAGAGCAGCTGCCGACAGCTGACATAAAAGGTGCCAACAAGCCACCACACCATACCGATAGCGAGTGGAGTGTTAACTGTTAACTGCACAGCGCCACAGCTACAGTCCCGGCCGGTGGGGAGAGAGGACAAACAGGACATACACCAGTCGCTACTGCTATACTGTTACTGTTTCAACGCAATTGTTTTCTGTTTTGTACTTTTTTTTTTTTAATTTAACGAAAGTAGCGTAATTGACATTTTATTAGGTTTTCAACAGCCGCACAGGTCTACAACTATATGGCTCTTGCGTGTGTCCATTGAAATGGAAACGCTACCGCGATATGAGTGCCCGAGGGAAATTGTTTGCCTGTCTCAGTGGAATGTCCCAACCAAATTGGGAGGTGATTAAAGTTCCATTAGATTGCATTTCAATTCGTGTAATAGTTACATACGAGCGGGCTACATTGTTGCGTTTAAATGATGCAAAGTGGTTTAGGTAGTTTCGTCTGAAATTTTACGAGCGGTCGCGTTTATACTTTTATTTCTTCCGCCTGCAATTGTAATTGAATTGTATCGGCGTTGATAGTTGCACTGCACATGCGACAGATCATTGAACAGTGCATATCTACACTGTGAGAGATGGGGAAATCGATCCTTGTCATGAAACATGCATTTTCCGCATACATTTACAACTACAGGCTTAAATCAATGCAAGTACGGCGGATAAGTTAAGGACTATTCAGTATTCACATGAGAGCGAATTGCGTACTGCGAACAAGCGAATATTCGTTGTTTCTGACACTTCATTCACATGACCTTTTTAGTCGCAGATACCCGCGATTCAGTTTCATTTTCAAGGTTATGTTCGAACGAATTTTTAGTCGTGGGCTTGTGGGTCGCGACCAGTGATGGGACTTCTACCACTTAAGTGGTATTTCTACCACTTTTTTCACTTTCTAAAATTCTACCAACCTGGACTCGAAATCTACCACCTTTTACTCATCGCTATTCGCTAATAATATTTCTTTTTCATCATGGAATTAAATTGTAAATTGCACCAATACCTGGTCGCCTTACTTTTACCCATACACACTCAGCTATCAGCCTTTTTCTCTGAGAATTGCATCAGCAAAAACTTCCATTACTGCGCTAATATTTAATTATTTGACTGTATTTGTGCGAAGGTGTTCGGATATGTTTTGACTTTTTGGCTTTATGGCGTTTTTTGTCTGTAGTTTAATTCTTAAATAATATCAAGAGTTATAGGATGTGAAAATGCGTAAATTCTTGGTTCCTAAAACGAGTACAATTTAGTTTTCTACCACTTTTCTACCACCGTTTCGCTTTTCTCAAGTCACATCACTGTCGCGACTGTATTATGTGGATTGTGATGTGAATAAAGTTCGACAGTTCGCGGAAAGGTCTTTGACTTCGCTGTAATTGTAATTGTAAATTTCACTATTTAGTTCATTTAAAGCTCAGATTTTTCATAGATTAGATGTTAGATTAATTAAATATAGTGCTTCCGTGGTAGAACAAATAACATTTCAATTCATAAATACAATTCAATTGATTTGTTCGCCATTCGCCTCTTCGCAACTCGCGCTTATGTGAATAATCCTTTAAAATTCGCGTTTTACCATTGCTTTGATGTTTTTGTGGTTCATTATGCGAAAATAGTTCGGTGTCATTTTGGCGGGGCTGTCGTCAATTAAGAGCCGTCTTTGTCAAAAGACAAAGGTGGCAAAACATTTATTAAGATGGTATATACTTATTACTTGGACTCGTTCTCTAATTGGTCGTGTTATAAAAAAATACACTTATTCACTTCTCTGTGAATTAATTTAATTTTTCATTAAATATATATCTGGGGAAAAGAGCCTATATCACTTTGGATAAGTAACCTTTTTACTAGTTAAATAATTCTTGCACTCGGTTCAGTAGTTCCTGAGTTAAGGCACTACGTGTGTTGGTATTTATCAATCAAATTTCTAGGGCTTTATTGTAAGCCATAAACTTGACAGTTGTTTTGTTTACACAACATAATAATGAGCTATACTTTGGGATAGATGAGGTCGTAGTCTTGTCAAAAAACATTTTAAGCTAACTGAGCTAAATTACTTGACTTCTACTGTAATTCAAAAAATCTTGTTCGGTTAATAATCCATCATCATTTTACTAAAGCATTAGCTTTTAATTGGCAATATTTTGAATTCGGTATAAACTTTTCGGCATAAACTTTTGACAATTTCCTTTATGCTTTTCGCCGAAAATTAGGAGCCTATTCTGACAGAACACAAAGACAAGAGGAATTCATTTTTGCATTGATAAACATCTCATTTCAATGTGACTTTTGGCAGTATGCGTTTATTTCTTCTGTCAGACTGTAGGCACTGAAGCCCCAAAAGAGCTTGAGCTGAAACAGAGTTGTCAAAAAATTCATTATTGTGATTTGTGAACAGTAATTCTGTATTTCTAAGGTGTGCCACACTTCTTCTTACAATCTGCTTTAATTTTTTGGCATTTGCAGTATTCACTTCCCTATTAAGCAGTCTATGGTTAGCTGTCAAAATATGCTTCGGACTGTTTAGTCGATTTATTCTAAGCTCGTAGAGTTCTCTGAAGTGAAAAAGAAACGCAAACTTAGAGCTCTTTCTAATGCCTGAACTAAAAGGGAAACACGATTTTTTTTCACAGTTAAGGCTCTGTTCTGAAAAAGTATTTCAACGGAATTAAGCGGCTACTTTTTTGCTACATCTATTCGTTAGACGAAACAAACATTTTTAAATCACATACCTACGATAGTAAAAATATTTTAGTCATATTTTTACTATCGTAGGTATGTGATTTAAAAAAGTCAGTTTCATTCGAAAAAGGACTGCGAAGAGCTATTGAAATTTAACAAAAAGGTAATAAGGCGCAGGAAAAGAAGATTTGCATTTTAATAATAACAATCGTTATTACAATTACGTGTACAATTTTAGATCTTTATGGCGCTAGGCATCAACAGATAAGCGATAATAGTTAATAATGTCCTAGGCCTAGTCCCAACATTTTTCTCGTATAAAGGGACCAACAATGTTTATGCCGAATACGAACAGGTGAATTCAGAAGTTTTAGCAGAACAGCAATACTCTCGGCTGCTTGTCTGATGTTCGCGAAAGGTGGCCAGACACTACAAAGTCACCTCGCACAGACTTATGTAGTTGGATTACCTTCCCTAACACCTGAGTAAAGGGGTTCTTGCAGTTATGACTTGCATCTCTGACCACGGTATGATAGTCAACACGCAATAATTATTATTATTAAAGAACTTGTGACTTTCTTGCAGCTTAGTTATCAATTTTTCGCCGTAGTTTGTGGTAGGACCAAAGATCTCCAGTCAATTTGTTAAGGTGCTGATAGCATCGTTGCCGTTGTGCTCCAACTTCTGTTTCTAAACTTCAATTGTAAGAAGTCGTAGTATAGGAACACCTTATTTATATACTTATGTCTTGTTTCTCATTATGGCGCCATTGTGAGTATATGGTATCCGGCAGTGTCCCTCCTCTTTGTCCAACTTTTTCTTAGTCACTTAACTTCCCGGAACCGATTTTTGACAAGTATTTCTAGGTCTTATTCTATTTTGGGCAAAGGGTTTGCTCTGGAAATGTTGCCTTTCGAAAGGGATAAGTGCAATCCACATGTCCGTCTTCTGATAGGTGGTCTAGTTCGTTCTGTTCTATTTGGAGAAAATTCTAAGCAATCTTGGAACTAGGTCGAAGCCCTCCGGTCTGCCGCCTGTAAAATAGGACTGGTTCATTTAATCTTAGCTGTGGCTCAAGAATATCCACGCATAAATGAAGTCCTCAACCGTTAGAGGTCCGAGTTCTTCTTGAGCCTACGCTTCCATCAAATTTTGATGCCGTCTCTTGCTATATTGGTGCGTGTTGGTATCGCTCTTAAGAGTCATCCTGCCCAGAGATGGTGGCCTTGAATTTTTATGTTATAACGTTCTCAAGCACATGAGCGTTCGAATCCCGTGCAAAATGCTGACTTTCCTCTTTGCCGAAAGAACTGGACTGTGATTCTTCCATTTCCACAGCCAACATATTTACACATCAACTTTTACTAAGCAAACTAATTATTATGGCAGTACACCTACATGAAATGAATGCAGCTATACACCGAAGACTTTTCAGCATTCAAATGAACGAAAATCCATCTAAACCGCCCCAGAAAATCGCAACGTCCTTGCTCTTATTTCTTCGAACACGCAGCAGACGTTCTGCTCTGCTTCACTGCCAACACAATGCACCGCTATAGGCTTAAAAATAGATAATCCTTGTTTGTGCAATATTTAGGTTTCGTTACATTTCTTCTTTTTTCATCCCACTGCAAAGTCAATCATCCGGCCTGCCACTGCCACACAACTGAGAAAAGAAGAAGAAATTGAAAAAGAAAAAAAAACCGCATGCAACAATGCATACATGATCAAAGGCAACTCTGTCTCTGTGGGTATCGCTCATTCTCATGTCAGCCCAGGAGCGATGGTTTATTTAGATAGTTTATCCAAACATGTCTGCCGGGCAAACAAAACAAGCTTCAGTAAATAGAAACTCCCAAGTACGAGTACATCGAGGTAAGAGGGTGTTGCTGTTGCACGACTAAAACGCGGCAAGTGCATGCATCCTCCCCAACTGTTTCACTGAGCAATTATTAAACTTTCGATAATTCGTTCGCATATCTTGATTCAGTGAAAACCAAAAGTCTTCATCATTCGTTATGGGTATTGGGTATAGCATGCGGCACACAACACTTGCAGCTTTCTTCTTTCAATCAAGTGCAGCAAAGTGTTGGTGAGCACTTTAGATACGAAGCGAGTAGACACAAGTTCTTGGCGCTCGAGCAAATATTTGACATTATCTATGTGGAAACTTCGACATGGGTTTGTCGGTTCGTCAACACTATGTTCCGTTGAATGAATAATCAAACATGTCGGGCGGGCGGCGACGACGACGACGACGACGACGATGGTGATTTATTTGTGTGCATATGTATCTGCTATAACTTGAAACTGATTGCAGGAGATGGGCGAACAATTTCTTTTTTTTAAAGACATGGATAGTTGTGCTGGAGTTTCAATGGATTTTTAGAAGTCATTTAAGATTTGGGAGGAAGTTTTGCCTTGAAAATTAAGGCCGATAGGACAACCATTGAAAATATGACCGATATAAGTCATGCCTCCAGTATTATAGACGTCCGCAGATTCAGAGGTGCCATCAACGGACCACTTGAAGACCTGGTAGGCTTGTCACCAGCAACGGGTAAAGACCTCGACGTTGAATCTCAGCGATCGCAAGAAACTGCCAGAGTTCTCGACGAAGGTATTCACAAGTTTTATGACAGATTTTGCCCCGAAAGATCAGTGGCAGTGCTATCAGGAAGCCATCGCAACAGTCACTCACACTTAAAGCGAAATTTATGAATACAACTTACGGTTTATCAATTTGAACACTATTTTGTCAAACGGATTAAACGTTTATTACAAAACTACTTTGTCGGAGTAACAAAACAAAATTTTCAGTTTAATAAAAACTTGATATTGTATCAATTGAACAATTTTGTTGTTGAATTAACAAAATTTTTGTTATATCAATAAAAACGGAACCAATACTTACTTTTGTAAATGTTTGTTAAAATGACAAAACTTATGCAAACTGTTTGTTAGCCGAACAAAATACAGATTATCAACATTACAAACAATTTGTTGAAATTAAAAAAAAAATTGTAGATATGACAAACATTTTGTAGAATTTATAAAACACGTGTTGAATCAATAAAAATACATTTTAAACATTGTAATCGTAATCCTTTGAATGCAATACTACTGATGGCGTCATTTATATTTCACACGCGAAATAGATCAGCAGCAAGTTTTAACCGGTGAAAGTGAGTTAAGATAATATTTTAAAACTAATTAAATGGATGCCGCATGTGGAAATATTTAAAAGGTAAGTGAAAGAAGATAGTGCCAAAATATATAGGTAAATGAATATTGAAGATAAAATAGCTGTATTTACAGCCAAAGGAAAAACATGTCCAGCCAAGCCAGACCAAGTTGTGCACAAATACGATTGCAAATCCTGGGCTCGCCTGACTGGACTCTGGACATTTTTTTTTTGTCTAAAAGTGGAGCTATTCGCTACACACAAGAAATTTGAATTTGTCTTGAGACTGTTGTGTTGTTAATATTTCAGAAAATTGATTGAATATTTATCAGGTAAATACCTACTGTGTTCATATTATTGAAAGAAGACATTTACATATACCTATATACGATATACAAGGTGGCGCAAAAATAACCTTCCGATGTTTTTTGGCTGTAATTTAAAAAAAAAAAACTTTGATTCTTCTTGTGGATTATGTTTATTTGGTATTTTAATTTTTTTTACATCAAGTCGAGAATATGATTTCATGTAAATGGCCGCCGCCACAGTTGATTGTCATTTGAGCCCTTTTTATGGCATTTTCCATCACTTTGGCCAAAACTTCCGGCGATAGGTCCTCACATTCTTGAAGGATATTGTCTTTAAGAGCTGCAAGAGTCTGAGGCTTGTTGACATAAAAGCGCGACTTCAAAAAGCCCCACAAAAAGAAGTCTGGAGCGGTCAAATCAGGCGATCTTGCTGGCCAGTGCAAATCGCCAAAACGGGAGATTAGGCGCCCGGGAAATGCATCCTTCAGCATATCGGTTGTGGCACGTGCAGTGTGTGCCGTTGCACCGTCCTGTTGGAACCACATGTTTTCCAATCCCAATTCATCAAGTTGCGGCAAAAAGAACTCGTTGATCATTGCTCTGTAGCGCTCACCATTCACAGTAACCGTTTGGCCCGCGACGTCTTCGAAGAAAAAAGGTCCGATGACTCAATAGCAATATTCTCTGCAGAACGGCTACTCTGGGGTCTGCCACGCCTGGCAGCATCTCGTGTTGTGCCAGTCTCTTCGAGGCGAGCGGCTAAACGTCGCAGTGTTTCACCAGTAGGCGTTGGACGGCTAGGAAATCTGCGACGAAATTCACGTTGTGCCAAAGTCACCGACCGATTATTGCTCAAATAAATAGTCACCAATATTCCGCGTTCTGGAGCAGTGTAGCGTAACATTGTTTATTAACGTGTATTTCGCATGTGTTTACTACACAAATGTCAAAACAGAACTGACATTAGGGGCCAATCGCAAAATTTATAGCATTTTCTGATAGGAGGATTACTTTTGCGCCACCTTGTAAATATATATACTATCTTATCTGAAAGTGCAACTTTCTTACTTTTCTACGTACTAAATACAAATTCTGAATATTTTTTTAGATTGTGACATCGATCGGGAAGCCCTGGCCTATACAACGCCAAAACATTTGGCAACATTTTCCTCTGGGTAAGGAAATACCATTGGGAATGCAGATTATTTAATTTGTATAATTCCCTTTTTAAATAAATCTAATTATTAAACTTATTTGTTTTGCGTATCATTTATCAATACCTAATTTATTTTACAAGGGTATTTTAGACACATTCTGGATATAATTTCTTTATTTAGATAAATAAAGCCAAATTATTTGTATCAATCAACAATATTTGTGCTGTTTTAACAAAATACAATAGCTGAATTGACAAACTAATTCGATATTATTAACAATTTGTTTGTTAAATCGACAAAAAGACAAAGGCCAAAGTGATAAATTTCTTTTGTAAAAGCAACAGTTAATTGTTGTTTTGACAAAACAGCAACGGTAGAATTGGCAAATCTCTTTTGTTAATTTAACTTCTTTTAATTATTTTTTTTTCTTTTAATTTTAAAACGTATACTACTGATTGAAAAGAAATGACACGAAACATTTACAAACAGTAAAATAAAAATCGTATCCAGCTAAAAATAAACAGCCGGTTGGATTGTGAAAAATCTTCCAGCTAAATGTTTATCAATCCAGTCAGATCTGACTGGAAAGCAGTCAACGCTGCCTAAAACTCCTTCGAGTGCTCTTTTTAAATTTAAATTTAAAATGCCGGCAACTTAAAGTTAAACTCTGTCCATCTGGCAGTAACGTATCTAATCAGTTGCTCCTCGATCTAGGACGAGGAAGTGTACCACAAAGAATCAACAGCCAATTTTTCTAAAGCAGATGACTGCCTGCTTGATATATTGACAGTTCCGTCTTTAGCATTTGTGAATAGTGGCAAGCCATTAAGTATGCCCATGGTTTCCATGCCATTCCATTTGTTTACTCTTCCGTACACTTAAGAGCGCGCACTTTCGCAAAAGAATACACATTGCAACTTAATATTTATGAAGAAACTTCAATAACCGCGAATGACATAACACGCCTCCAACACCTCCCATTCGATTATGGAACAACACCTAGAAGCTAGAACCGTGTATCCATACGCTGCGGGCGTTCAACTGACGGAATCCATTATTATTCTGTCAGCTGGTAATGTCCCTCCATACATCACATAGTCGCACGTTCGGGCAGAGCAATAGCAGCAGGAACACAGGAACAGTCAGAACGAGAATAGCTCCCGGGGGTCAGATTGAATTAAGGACATGTATGTTTATGGGACTCTTACATATTTCCCATTCCGCACGGCCATCGTCATCGTCATCACCATCATCGAATTCAACTCAGAGATCCCGCGTCTATGTACCTAGATCATTAATTCACGTTTATGGATCTTCCACCTCGCCCCGAAGATCCACCAACTACTACTTCTTCGGGTTCAACGCTGCCATTCAATTTTCAACAACGATATTGCAAGTCTGCCTCTCGTACCCATAAGGGGTAAAATGTAGTTAGCCCGGAGATTACACATCCCGTCGTAGAGGAGACATATTTTTTGCAAATTACAAAGCACGTGTCGTGGAGTGCTATTTTCTGGAGTAGGTATACTGATGGTGTAATGGTGAAGTTTTTTCAGTGGTGCCACACCGTCCAAATAAATTGCAAAAAGGGTATCCCAAAAAATGGGATGCAGTAAAGGATTAATGTATTTACCTGGAGCACTTTATTCTCTCTACACGCTTGCACCGTTTTGCGGTCCTTCGATTTCATGGCGCGATTCATGCTGGAATGATATAAAATGGGAAATGAATTAGTTACTGTATTTGTTTAATTTTAGGTGGATTTGCTGCCAACAAAGCCATTTCCTTTAGCTAGGTTGCTACAAATGAAATAAAACAAAGACAAGTCATGTTGAGGTTAAAACCAAGTTCACAAGTCAGCTGCCAACTGAAAATTGGTTAAAAGTGTTGCCAGATCGAAAAACCAAAATAATTGTTTGGAAAGAAAGTAACACCTTACTTCATGAACTCCAGTCTGGTTTTAGAGAAGGTCATAGCTGTTCGACAGCAATGGTTAATATTATGGATGATATCATAGTGCTAGTGCTGCAAAGCTAATTGAGAGTTTTTTAAGTAACAGGCAACAAAATGTAATAGTTGGTGGTAAGTCTTCCTCGTTTACATTTATTACTAAGGGGCGTTCCTCAAGGTTCAATTCTCGCTCCAATTTTGTTTTATATGTTTATTAATGATCTACCAACTGTCTGTAAGTACGTGACTACCTACCTCTATGCTGATGATGTTCAATTATGCTTATCTCGTGCTCTTTGTGATGTCCTTGATCTTGAAAGTAAATATAATGAAGACTTATGTCTGCGATTTTCAGATGGTCCGTTATTAATGGACTTGTTTTAAATCCGGCAAAATCTCAGATTATTGCAATTGCGAAGAAGCTAATAGATCCAAACATCTTGCCGAATTTATATCTATTTAACGTAATAATTAGTTACGCTAATACAGCTACTTGATTAGGTTTCAAACTGAAGCGTACTTTTTCTTCTTATGATCACGTTAATTTTGTTGTTGGCCGCATTTATGGTTGTCTTAGAAAACTTTGGCTGTCTGCTAGTTTTACTCCTAAAGAAACTCGGCGCAAACTTGTCATTGCTCTGATTTTACCTATCATCACGTATGCCGAGGTAGTATATAGTGACTTGGACTCTCTACCTCAGCATAAACTACGAGTTGCTTTTAATGATTCCGTTAGATACATTTATGGACTGAAGAGATATGATCGAATCTCTCTTCTATCCAAAAACGTCTTAGGTTGTACTCTATACCTATTCTAAAATGCTCATAATCTCATATTTTTTCACAAACTCCTTCATAGCACAACTCCGAGATATCTTCGCAATAGATTAACTTTTTCACGATCTCAGAGAACACTAAATATCAACATTCCGTCCTTTAAACATTTAAGTTCCTCCTGTATGTTTTTCGTCCACTCTGCAAGGCTTTGGAACTCTTTGCCTATACATATTAAACTGATTCGCAGTTCCAAGAACTTCAAATATAATATTTTTAAATACCTTTCAGCGCAGCAATGATGATAATAATAGTAATATATGTATATATTTCTACATAATTATAATTTTATACTGCTTAACGTTCACCCTGAATTTTTGAATTTTTGATGATAATCATTCTTTATCTCATTTGTTGCTTTTTTTCTTTTTTTTATTAATATTTATTCAATTTACATAGGTGCAATTAATGTTTGTACTATAAAAGACCAAGTCTTATTGTACAATTCAAAACGAAAGATGTTAATAAATTGAAATTGAAATTGAAATTGAAAGATTGCATTATGACCCTCAAACAGGATTTATGATAGCTTGCTTAGTTCGCTCATCACTTAGGCCTTCAATGGGTAACGGTACTATTTATAAGTTATGAATTAAAGTGCAGGTGAAACAACGAAGACAAGAAGAAGCGTTTAAAAATATAATACCGCGTGATATGTTTGTTCCTTTGACGAAGCGAATTTTATATTTTTAAGGTGTATATCGGTGGTAAAATAAAATTTCAAACAGCGAGAAAAACAGCATTATTGACGGCAACTTTCTTACTCAACCTGCAGGTCTCTAGCGATGTGCCTTCAGTTACGCACACCACGTTTGAGGTCGCTGTCTTATTCCTCAGGGGTAGATTTTATAATCAGTCATGCTGGAGTGTTGTTGTTCATTCTCTATGCGTGCCGTAGACGTATCTCAGGCGTTGCGTTATAAGATGTTCAGTCCATATCGCTACATATCACGTTAAGTTCGTAAGTGAATCTTCTTCTCCTCTAATCTGTATTTAAGTGGCCTTTACACGAAAATGCGTTTCGCCCCGATGTATAGGTAGACAAACCCCACCACATCTGTTCTGGGCACACTTTTTACTCGATGGTTACCAATACGAATCATCCGTTGAAGACCAATCGTAAATATAGAATTTATCCGCCCTTGGCCTTTTGATTAAATTTCTACACTGAATCCATACTGGACCGAATATCACTTGAATACTTTCACTCTGAAAACTTCTTAAGATGTTTTCTACAGCTTTTGGTAAAATCCATGATCCTGCACAGCATTTCCTTGGTTCTGTGAGTGACCTCTTCACTTCTTAGAGGCCCTCGTATACTAAAGCAACAGCGATGGGTAAGATCGATTTTTCGCTGGACCTCTCCGCAAGGTAATAGCAGAGCCAGCCCAGACTTCGAAGCTATATCTGACCTTCGTGGCGGTTTGTCAATATTGATACCATTGATTTGTCGATTTGTCCTAATTGACAACCAGACCACCTTCGCTACAATAATTGCAAAAGCGTGAATGAAAGCCCGGAGCGGCGGTTTTACAAATATTGTCAATACATAAAAATAGTCGTACGGACTTTGGAAAATTGCTACCTCTGAACTTCTGATGTTGGTTTATAGTGGTGGTGTTTTTGCCGACAGACATTTATCTCTTCCTTGAATGGGGAACCGCACTTTAAAAAAATATAGACTGGATAGAAAAACGGGGAGAGTCTCTTTCAGTGCAACAAAAATGAATTAAAATTTTAAAAATTTGATTATTGCATGAATTTAGACAGAAAGAAGCTCGCCGGGTCAGCTAGTTCAAAGAATTAATTTCTTGTGAGTGGGTCACACGATGCTGAGATTCCATTCATAAGACATAATTTTATCGGACAACATTTTTCCAATGAGTTTGTGCATGCACCCAACAAAAAATCTCAGCGGTCTTGATAGCGCACTACCCTCACTTAATTTCAATAGGCTTACGAGAGTCTTGTCTATAATCGTCAATGTTAAACGATTAAGACTGCCACACACAGTCTGCAGCGATTGTTGTCCTTTTCTGCACAAAGTTGTCGCGCAGCCCTTCTTTGGGTTTCCTGTTTGTAGCGTTGCGAGATATTCCTCGCCGGCATTTGTTGTGGCGCATTTTTCGTCAAGTAATCCATAAGACGGAGCACTATTGATGGCTGCCATTCATCTTCTATAGACTTAAAGATTGCGGGACCTGACTCTTCAAGTTTTAGTTACATTTATTCGATCTTTTGAATGATGTCGAAATATTTCTTTCTTTACTATAGTCAACATCGATATCTTTCTTACCCGAGGGAGATCTTATTTTTCTCCGCTCGAGACGACGTAAATTCGCCAACCCATTTATCTTTAGATATCCCCACTGATTTGTGATAATGGCGCTTAAGCCGCACTTTATGCACCAGATTAAGGTTCCTGCATAACCAAACAACTTCCTTAGGATTCCAAGCAAACCTAAAATCCGCACAGGCTGCTGTCAACCACACCGCCATATCCCTATTCAAAGGGCAGCTTGCCAACAATTGTAGAATTTGTATTCGCAAATGTTTAAATGGATATCTTGCCTCCCACCCATTAATCGGCCATCCGCCACAACCCCCACGAACCACGGCAAACGAACAGACGATGAACGAAGAAGCAAAAAAAAAAAACCTCACATCAATCACGTGGTGTCTGTATAGTGTAATTGCCGTAATTGTTAAATCCTCCGGTTCTCGCGCCGTTTTTCCATCCCTAATTGCCCGACCGGCTACACGACCCGATGCCAGGCCAAATATAGGTGCTGGTGCTGGTGCTGTCGGCTGCTGGCATGAAAAACTTCCTTAGGGCTGAATGCAATTTTCAGCCACTTAAGCATTTTCCAGCTCGAGGGTGTACAATGGAACACATATAGGTACACTCGAGATGGGTTGGAGGCAGTTGGCGTTCTTCTTCCTTGATCGTGACTAGAAAAGTTCTGCTTATCCGTGGAAATTTTCCGGCGTTTCGGTTTTTTTTTTCCATCCTCCACCTCCACAGTTAACAATGCCGCCAATTCAGTCGACGATACCGCATCAATTTGCTTTTGCATTAACTTTTACTGTACCCGCTGCAGTGGGTTAGTGTGGTGTTGGTGGTGTATGGGGACCGGTGTGGAGAGCATTTACGATCTGGATTACAAGTTGGTCGGCCCGCGCTGTTTGGCCGCATTGCAATGCTCCGCGATGGATGCACTTTGGCCATAAGTTAAACTCAGAGAGTCTCAATTATTTTACTGAATTGCAGTGCATAACAATTACTTTTAGAATTGGGAATACATTTTCCGGGAGTTGCGTTTGCCGGGAATTGACGGACAAAAAAGGGTAATTGCAAGTTCGTTGGGCATAAACAAATACGGAAGGCTGGTGCGTTAGATGAGGTTTTTGGTAAGTAAAAGGGGATTTTTGACTTTTGAATTTGAATTTGAATGCAGTGAATGCCAAGTAGGACATTAGTTGAATTGCCCACGATTTAACTAGAGAGGTGTGGAAAAATGGAAAAAGTAGGCTTATACGGTTTGAAGGCGCTATTTTTCTGAGGAATGCTTTGGGTGACGAAGCTAATTTTTACCATGGGATCTGTCATGGAAATAGTAATAGCCTTATCGTTTTTTTTATACCCTCCACAGGAAGGTATATTCACTTTGTCATTACATTTGTAACGCCAAGAAGGAGTCACCGGAGACCTCATAAAGTATATATATTCTGAATCAAGATCATATTCTGAATAGATTTAGCCATATCCGTCTGTCGGTCTGTCCGTCTGTCTAGCTGTTGAAAGCACGATAGCGCCAAAAGGAATTGACATAGGCGAATGAAAGTTGGTGAAAGGACTTATTTTTATCGTCGTTAGGTTGGTATTAAAAATGGGCTATGTCGGTCAAGTAGTTCTGGTACCTCCCATACAAAATCAATATACAATGTGTCTCTCTGTCTGTTGTTCAATGTAATTAGATTACGTACTACCTCACATGCCTAAAACTTTGCATAACTTGTATGCAGTGGAGGGTATCAAAGCATCGGCCAGGCCGATGATAACACTTTTATTTGTTTTTTTTTTTTTATATTTTAATAATTTATTGACAAGTATTTCCATAAAAAATTTACTTGTTCCGTGCACCCTGTATATTCACCTTAGAGGATGCAGAGACTTATAAAAAAAACATCTTCTACCCATGCAGCAACCAGTGTTCCCAGATAAAAAATATGAAAATCATGTTTTTCCGAAACAAAAAATCTTCCTTTCAAAATTTTGCTCAAAATATAAAAAGAGCGAAATTTAAAAAAACAATTATCACCTCAATATCTATAAAAAAAAAACGTTGGTCATAAATTAATGTTCATGCTTTTTGAAATATTGGAACATTTATTTGAATTAAATTGACTTCGAATTGCATTGCTTATCTACATGAAGATCATAGAATTTCGGTTCATTAAATTTTGACAGATCAGGGAAAATATCGAATCGGTATTTTATATATATTGCAAACGAATGGTAAAAAAATTCGTTGTTGTTAATTTAATTTCTTTTAGAAATGGTATATTTTAACGAGGAGTACATGGAAGAGGTTTTTGAGGAAGTACATAAAAATTCCAACACAGTTTTTTTTTTAACTGAACCTACACTGTCAAAATTAAGCGAACATTAAGCGAAGTGGTAAAGAGAAACATTGGAGAGGCGCTTAATTTTAGCTTTCCTGCAACAGCATACTAGGCATAATTCGTTTAGATTCATGTTTCCTTAGAGTCGATGAAAACGTTATAGTGAGACAGAAATTGTGGTCGACTGACATTATTTATAATAATGGAATTAATAGAAAACGTTTTTCTTCAATAGAAAAGGTTTTTTTAATGTGCTAGATTTAAAAAATTATTGCGAAATCAAAAATCTTGAAATTTGATGAATTTGAGGTAAAAAGTCGTGTACATATTTTGGAGCTCAAAAATCTTGAAAAAGAATATATATCTTGTAATCTGGCCAGCAACATTTGATAACTTATTTCAATAAAATTAATTTGCCTTAGGTAACCATCCGAATACTTACTTTCCTAGTTGCTCCCTGAGATCCCTCTCGAATGTCGGCGACCCGCATTGGCTCTGTAAAGAAAAAGAATGAAAACAGAGTCGTAATGAATGAACTTCAATTAAGAGGACAGACAAAAGAAGGGAATTGCATGCATTTAATGGCATCCTTATAGGCCACGGATACATGCCGTATCATTTCAGATTGATCTCTGGGATTATTATCGTAACCACATAAATTCTCAATACTACCCTATTCATCACTGTCGTACAGTGGTCCAAAAGACGAGTAACAGTGGTAAAATTTGGCAGTTGAAATGAATTAAGAAAAACACGTAAGGTGGTGGTCATTCATGATGCTAATTACGATCATAAATCGTACGCAAAGCGTGGAATGTTCCTCAATAGGGTTCAGTGGTAAAATTGTGACTAAGACAGAACACAATGACAGAAACATATGTTCAAGTAGGTGGCTGTCTCAAAGTTCTATCACAGCTACTGAATGACCCTTTAAAGTTTTGGACGGTTCCATTTCTTAAATGTTGATTTATGGAATAGTTTAATAAAAAACCATCCAAAGGATATAAACTTAAATTTTCGGTACAGCAAACTTTTAGTTTCGTCCACTGTAAAGTGTACAAACTGTGCAACCGCAGTAAGTGAGACTAATTTAATGGGGAGGATGCTATTATAGACTTTCACTCAAGCGAAATGTGAATTTTCGTGCCACCAAAGTGGTTTCGTAATCGAATCCGCCCTTATCCTTGTTATTTTTCTTTCGGGGCGGATGCGCCCCCTATATGTTTTGTCAGTGCTGACTGACATTCTGAGGCACTTTTTTCCTCTGTTTTTGTTTGATGTAATAAATGATACAATTTGTTGCAGAGCACTGCGGCTATAAATCACATGACATCACATCAACACGACGAACATGGTATTTTGCTCCTTTTGTTTTCAATGGGACACTTGAAGGAGAATAAAAAGAAAAGATCCAAAGCAATTGTTCGATGCAGTAAAATGGAGACATGAGAAGTTGTTGAACTTTGAATAGGGCAAAGTGAGTGTGTTTGTGTGTTGTATGCAATGCAGATTGTAGGGTATTTGGGTTGGAGTACAATCGAGTGTGATAGTTGGCAAACGTATGGTGAATAAGGACAAGTCGAATGTACTCAGAATAGAAAGGATGCACCTCAGGAAATCTTGACATAATTTGAAAGAGATTCGAAGTAAATCAGTAGGTAAGTCGAAGAGGGGAAGCAAATAGTTGAACACTCGCCAGTAAATAAAAATCTATACTTTCATTTGTACCAACAATAAAGACAGTATGTTGCAAGAAAATGTAAATATTTCTTCACATTTCATGGACTTCAATTTTAAAAATATTTATAACATTAGTCCATCCAAAGTAAGAGTAAGTACAACTTTAATCAATTAAGCTTAACAACTGAAAATTACATTAATTATTTAAGTATAAACAAAACAGTTTATTTTGTTTATTTTTTTTTTTGTAAAGTTAAAATACAAAATATACAGGAATACAAATTTGTTTTTTAATACTAATATCTCGCGAACGGCTGACAAACATTCGATGAAATAACTGAACTGAAACAGCTTTTCAATTTTGACGTCCAAACTCGGCATATAATTGTAGATCCTTTCCATTTATTCCGAAAATTAAAAACTCACGAGAATGGTTGTTAGAAACTATGCCTAGGGTAGCTGTAGCTTAAATTAGCATATCTTCTGAATAGTCGAATGCGATGAAAAAACATTCGTTTTTTTTTACGACAGGCGAAGGTAAATTTGAGTTCAATTTGTTAAAGTAACATTTTTTTGGTGCATTTTTCGGCACACCTCAAAGATCAAAATGAAATTAGTTTATAAAAATTAGGCCCATTTTCATAACGAAATAAAGCCCCATTTAGTTTGTGGAAATAAAGCCAAAAAAAGAAAAGAAAACGAACCCAAAAAAATAGATGAAATAAAGACCGAAAATACATTTTTATTTTTGACAGATTCTAAACAAATGAAAATATGCCAAAAAAATGTATAAGAACCTGTCTGTAATATTTGCATATTTTTAGGTGCTTGCAAGGTAGTAGCATAATATTTGTCGGCAAATCAATGCAAACTACGCAAACGTGAAAATCTTGAGGTATGGTAACTTCTTCACTTCGCTCTTCTTCCAAAATTCCCTCTTCGGAGGATAATTCATCTTCGAATGTGTCCTCCCGTTGCTTTCGTAGACCATCCGCGAAATGACATCTTTTGAACATCATATTTTAATTTGTTGAAATAAATAGCTATTAATTATTATTTCATCTTCTTCCCGAAACCTTTTCGAAATTCATGCTTGCCTTCACGGCACAATGTAAATATATATAACCGAACTGATGCGTATTCCTGCGGCGTTATTTCGCAGCGCCCCATTTTTCTTAGGTTCAAAAAATGTAATACCGTTTTAAAGGCTTAAGTCGTTTTCAAGAGAGCTCGGACAGCATATAGAAGGGAATTAATTTCGTCATTTGACAGTTGGTTGAACTCTTTGAGACAGGAAACTAAATTGTTCTTTGAAGTGTGCGATGTTGCAGTTAAACTTTTCCAACTTTCCGCTTTCTTTATAAACCACTTTCCTCGAGAGCTTACCATTGTCTTCCTTAATGCAGTTTTGTAGTTCTTTATATTGTTTGCTTTGAAGAAATTTTGCTCGTACTTTTGTCCTTACGAACTACATAATGTTAGTGTCTGCAGTTGTGCGACAACAAATCACTAAGGTAGAAAGACTCCCAACACTGCAACCAATCCAAACCCCAGACCCACCAGTTAATGGAAACTGATAAATAGACCTGCGACAAAATTACACCACCAGACTGTGACATTTTTTTTTTTTTTTTTTTAAATATCTGAACAGTTACAAAGTGTCGACAATTTTCAAATTTAACAGACCAAAGCAAGAGCGCTTTGGCCAAATTGTCTGGCATTAGGTGCGAAACCTAATTAGAAAATATTTAAGCGCAGTTCTAAGGCTAAGCGTCTGCATTTGAGCCACGCCATGTTTTTTTTTTCCGTTTTCAGTGGGATCAATATTTATTTGTACGTTCGGTGTTCGCTTGTTCTAGTTCTTTTCAAGTAAATACGAAACTTTCCTTGCAGCTTGCATCGTGTGATGATGATGGTGAAGGAATTAGCAAAGGCAGATGTGGACCTCAAGTTATATTCACTCTCAGTAACGAAAATTGACTCTGAACCAGCAGCTTTCCGTTCTGAATATTTTATACGGGGCAAATTTTAAGAAAAGAACGACAAATTATCAACTACTGTTCTGTTTAGCTATCAAGTTTAAGGAGATGTCAGCTGGCAATGACACTCTAGAAAAAACGTCAACATTTTATTTATTAATTTTACTCCCGGTCTCACTTTCAAGCCCGGGGAAAGAAAAATATTACACCTCCGGTCTGAAAAACATCCGAAAGTATAACTGTCCTTGGAAAGTTTGTTAATTCAGCCCCTTGGAGTCGGCTAACTTCATAAAAATACTCTTAACCCAATTCGTAAAATTCGTAAGAGTGTCTAAAAATGTGGAAAAAGTGCCACGCCCCTTTGTGCAATTTTGACCAAACTATGCTTAAGACCTTCTTCAGGTCCCAAACTATCTGTTTGCCAAATTTCATGACGGTGATTGGTTGAGAGGCTTACTCGTGCAAAGTTAATAAACAGACAAAGCTACTTTAATATTTCTAAATTTGTGTGATTGACAAGCGAGCAAAATCAAAGGTCATTCAAATTCGACGCAATCCCTTTCAGTATTCATACAATAAAACTCTGAATACAAACGAAGTCCCATTCATTTAGCGAAATTTTCCCAATTCGACTGCAGTAACAACTCAAAAAAAAACATTACGGCAGTTAAATCCCAAAACAAAACAATTTTAATCAAATAAAACACCCAACCCTCATTTTTAGGCGATCTCACACCAACGCATATCCAATCCATCCCTCTTACAAGAACTCGCGTGCAATTCAATCACTCAAACTCTTGCGCCCGTAATCAACTTTGAAATTCGAATCGTTTAACGATTCCAACAACCCTTTGATGTTTCAAAAACTCAATGAATCCTTAAATTCAATCCATTTATGAGACGGCAATGTGCATCGAGCACAAGGACGAATGTGCCCATACACCAACAAAAATAATTAACAGAAAAAAGGAAAACCACCCTCGCACAGCATCCTATAGAACTTGAAACCCCTCCCACATAGCCCAGCGACAGGACACAGGGACAGGACTACCATTCGATACAATATTTTTGTAAATGAATATTCAAAGAGAAGACGGGAATCCATTATACACTCCCGCTTCCAGAGTGCATGTGTGCATTAATAAATTAGCCACCGTACTTGAAAGTCGTGGGATGAGGAATGCAAAAAGGAAACGTACGCGGATTTTTGAGCGATTAACCCTCGATATGGCTGCTGTGCCGCTAAACCGTGAATGGAAATCCTTCATAAAGATTATGAAGATGATTATTGTTGTTGTCGTGTTATTTAATTATTTATTCATTCAGAACGACGACGAATAGGGGATAAAGTGAAATCCACATGGGATATGAAAGTCCGAGTAACATCTGCAAGAAAGCGTGAAAACAACCCTCCAGCTGTTCTATTGTAACCGAAAAATCGTTTTCCATTCCAATGGCGGGTGAGTAGTGGCGTGGAATTGAAAAATTAAGTTTGTCCGCGCAGCGCCTCTAAGAAGGAAGTGGAAATTAAATTTTTTTTTTTGTTTCAAAGCAACCTGAAATGTGGCCGGAATGCAATAAACCTATAAAGACTTGCAATTGAAGTGTCACCGCAAGCTGGGTTTCATTGAACTTATTTGACGTAACAATAGGTTTAATTAAAGCAAATTCAATAGCGTTTCAAAGTATTTAGTTAATAGGTAAGATGCACACGGATATTTGTTAGTAAAACCAAAGCTGATAGAAGATAGGTGGTATACCCAAAACCTTCTCAAAGCTTACAATTCACAAAAAAGATTCACTACAAACGAAAACCCATCGGACTGTAAAACATGACTTTTTTTTTTTTTTTTGAAAATTGCGGGTCTCGTGCCAGGTTTGCATACGTTTCGAATAAATCACTCAGCATGAACTGCCAAAAAGCTACAAAGAGGACATTACTTGCGTGAGCTTTAAATGTTCATTCTAAATGCCTCATTAGTTTTCAGCCTGCCAAAACACGCGACAATAAAGCGCCAACGCACAAACACAAATCAACGCTAGCCATTGTTGGCCATTTTGCTCCTTGGAATTAACGCGGGGATTATTATTCATTAATTTTTCCTTCCAGCTGAATGCTGCTGGGGCCTGCCTGCCCGGGAGATGTTGAATGACGCGTGTTAAATTTGTATGCCCGGTTGACATTTGAATAATGACAGGATGTCATCGGGGTGGAATTAAATGGCAGACAAAAAAAAAAAGAAAGAAAGAAAAACAACAACACCCCATTACTTTGTGCGCTACAACAACTATGAATGTCGACCAGCGCCAACGAGGGAGTGCAGATAGATCCTTGAGTGATGCATTATTCTCAAGTGGTTATCCTCGTGCAGCAGTAAAACTATATATTGTATGTACATACCGACATTCGAAGGATACCTACCCCGTCTCCGTGGATGATGAGTTTGGCCATCTAATTCAATTTCCAAGAATAGCAACAAACCGCAAAGGATGCGAAATGGGGATGAAATTGCTATTTTTCTCACTGTCTGCAGATTTTTTATTTTTTTTTTTTGTCCCATCTCCCCAAATGCGGATGCGGAAACTTTGATTAAGTAAGGTCCTTTCTTTGAAGAGGAAATAAGGAGATAAGTGTTTGCTTTCTGTTTGGATAAACGTAATAATTGGAAATAGTGGTGTAGATAAAATTGCAGAACGGAGAGAAATACAGCATTTGGGGAATCATTCACAGATTTGCGATGAGATTAAGAAGTTTTTTTTTGTGTCTATGCAGTGAATCGGGGATTCTTTGGGAAATATATTTGGTTAACTTTTTGTAGCTTTTACTTAAATTTGAGACTGTTAAAGGTGCTGAAGTATGCGAGGAAGATTTGATGCGAATTATCATCCAGAGAGCTAAATTTTTTATTCGATATGTCTTCTTAGAAATAAATTTACATTCTATTATAAATGTATTTTTAATTAAAAGTTGCAACATTTCTTCGTAACATTTTCTCATTTTTTTATTCATTCAAATGAAAAATAACGGAAATACCTAAAAACAAATTTATAAATATTTTTAAATTTGGATTTTTAGTAAAATAAACTGTCTATAACATTAAGAAATAATGAAAATTTGATAGAAAAAATCGCGCGATTGAAACAATTTTCTTAATTAAAAAAATGTAATCACCTCGTCCAAATATTGAATATAGATGAATAAGAGCTGGTTAAAGCAACCTTTGGGAATTATTTTAAAAGTTCCGTCCATTAAATATCTTCTATTCGGCGGTGGTATATTTTCATTTATTTAGCTTATTATTTTTAAAGACGAAAATATACAAAAAGCATGGTTTTGGTCTTCGAAAAATTAAATAAGGCCCCAAAAATTTCTTCTTAATTATTTCTTCTCACAATGAAATAAAACTACAATTTTCATTAGGAAATAAGGCCCCAAAAATGGTAATAAAGCCCCAAATTTTATTAAAAATCGTTGTTGTTGTTTCCTGTATAATTTTTTGGGGCATTATTTAATTTTTTTCGAGGGCGTTATTTCGCAGAGCGGAAATGATTCGATAAGCCTAATTAGAACTTCTGCATAGCTTAACGAGGTGAGATGGGTGTGTCATATTTTTTTAGATTTCTGTGGTAAAAAATGTAATACATGTCCGATATATATTTTAGATCCTTACGACACATTTCCATGAGTGTCTGCTGAGTGCAAATAAATCAAGGTTGGGACAGCGTTTTTAAATTGCACAGGCACAGTCGAAAAGTCTAAATTGGAAATTGAGACGAAATTATGTTCATGAAGAGTTAGAACCTCTCTAAGACGTGACTTATTGCATCACTGTCAGTAGGCTAGCTTAAAATCCAAAGAAAGAGGACTTACAGCCGATTATTTCATGCGGCCGAGTACGTATGATGACTTAACGTGGCGAATTGCTAGAAAGCTATGGAAAGGGATTTACAAGACTAGGTGACGAGATGGAGAGAGAGTGAGCCCTAAATAAAGCCCTCAAGATGTACATAATTTGTGATTTTCCGGGGGTTAAACCCGAGACCCCTCGCTTAGTCTAGCAAACCAACCACTGGACAACTGACCATCACAAAAATTTATTTGGATTGCTACAAGGACACCTAGGTATAGTTAACTTAGTAATGGTAAATGAAGAATCCGTTTTAAAATTTGAAAAAAACAGATATATACTTATATGGGCAAAGTGATACTGAGCGATGAGTCTCGGGTTCGACCCCTCTAAAAACCCAAAACATCATAATAAGGTATTTTTCAACAGCGACACTTCTCGCAAATGTCTAACATACATCCCATAGCATAACTGTCAAATAAAAAACCTCTCAGCTATTCGGACTCGGCATAAAAATGTACGTCACTCCATTCGCCCAAACTCAAACGAAATGAATTATTAAGAAGCTAGGGGTAGTGTCATAAGCGAACATGTTGCGGCTGGGAAGCATTTTCACGACACATTTCAATATCCCTGCTTCGGAAGTTTGCCGCATTCATCCTCTATGCATACGCGTTTACTTCTCTATCTGTTCGCATTTAGTTCTTCCGCGAATCTTCTAGCGAAGTATATGACCGAAAACAGTAGAGAGATATGATGTGTAAGTTGATAGAATTTCCAAGTTTTAAATATTCTTACGAGTTAAATACACTCCTGAACGCGAAGTTAAGAATAAAAAAACCATTTAGCCTATGCTTTTTGACAGCACTTGACATTTCGAAAGCTGACAGTTGGAAAGTACAGAGCAACGTGGAAAATTACCCTTTTAACTTTCCTTTCGTTAAAATTGTACCTTTGCCTTTAAAGTTAATCCTAATAAAAGAAAACCATTCCCCACAAATTCTTAACAATATATTTCTCAATATACCTGAAACTTGTACTTATTTGTACTTGTACAAATAAAGGATAAGCAAAGGATCGAATTTATTTAAATGCTTTTTTTTTATTTTATTGCATTTTTTTCAATCAATAGGGGTATTCACGATTCGGAGTAACAGGTCTAGCAAAATTGCGAAATTTTATTTTATTTTATCAGATCGTGAACACTCTTTTTCCAATCTCTAGCAACAACGAAGCAAAGGTACGGGCAGCCAGTAACACTGACATTTGGCGAACTGTCAAAGGGACGAGGGTACACTTTACTCCGTTGCATTTTTCTGTTGCAATAGGGTCAGGTTATAGATAAAGTGCAAAAGTGTAGCGATAGTTTAGTCAGTATATTTTGTTGTTTGCAGTGCGAAAAAAAGTTCCACTTTCACAATTTCGCAATGATACTAGACCAGTTGCATCGGATCGTGAATACCCCTAAATATTTAAGTAAGTAAGCCAGATAGCGTTCGATTTACTTTGTCAAAGACATTAATTAAACAAAAAATCATTTGAATCATCAAGAAACAGTCACAAAACCTCACAAAAAAATACAAACTTTAGACGCATAATTCGCAGATCTATTCTTCTTCTATAAGCCCAAGCTCTTACATTTCCGCATAACACTCCTAGAAGTTCGCTTATCATACCTGTGTTCCTTCGGAAATAATTTACATTCAGTTCTTTCGCATAATTTTGGCGATTCGCTGGCGATTCTTCCCTCGATATCAAGAGCGATTTAAACTATTTACTATGAACTATGTATTGCATGGGGTTCTCTGGAGAGCTCGCTGATGAACGCAAGTAATTATTAAAAAGGAAGGCCGACAAAATAATCAAGTACCCTTTTGAACTCAAATCTAGTTTCTATTTTATATATTGGTAAAGATAACTCTTTATTTCTTTCATAAATGTACTCGCATCATTTCGGTAACCCTTTTCCAAAGATCTAAATTTAAACATTTCAAAACAAAATACACATATTTTTGGTAAATATGACTTCCAAAACTATAAGAGTCATATGAAACTGTGGAAGGATTCCGACTTGCGTTGAAACAAAAAACAGAAAAGAAGAAATGATGGTTTTATAATAAAACAAACTATATTGACGTTGCCAACCTCTCTCTTACGTATTCAATAATAGATGGTCTTGTACAAATTGGTCAGTTGGTGCAAGTCGCTTAGACAATTGGCTGGAAAACGAAGCGCAGGTATTATTGTTGACAGGGGAAAAACAACAAAAGGAATAGGCTGTCGAATGATGTATTATTAGGGTTGGGGTCAAAATTCAGCTTTTCAAGATTCTACTACAAAATTCTGCAAATAACAAAAAAAAATGTTTGGAAAATTTTCATAAGTGCGCAGCTTTTAACATTTTTCAAACCTTTTTTTTTTATTTTTTGCAGAATTTTGAAAAGCAGATGGAGCATGGAGGGAACATTTTCTTTCTTTAGTTTTTATTTTTTTTTGTAATTTTCAGTTCTCTATTCGTTTTTAATAAAAAAATTTTCCAATAGATATTGTTTTTTTCTTTGTTGTTTTTTGCTCTTATAAAAAAAACACATCAAAGTACAAGATAAAGGTTCCAGAGAGCATCTTTTATTAGCTGCCTATTGATACTCGAAAAATTATATCAAGTAGGTACTGATGTATCAACAGAGCCCAGCCATTGAGAGGCAATTTCACTAATTAAAAATTTACAAAAATTGCATTTTGATGACCAATTTCCAAGTAGACAAATTGGTATAAATACCTTAAGCCGTTTGGACCGATTGGAAGCAGACATTTATCGAATTGGTCTGTTGCACTACTAAGCGAGGGGTTCCATGTTCGATCCCCGGCAAAAACACAAATATCATCTTAAGGTTTTTTCCACTGCGCCACCTCTCGCGCAGTGTTGCCAAATAAAAATATCTGAAAATCTTGTTTTTCCGAAACAAAAAATCTTTTTTTCAAGATTTTCTTCAAAATATAAAATGAGCGAAATTTAAAATACAATTTTGAAGTACTTTACTACTAAGAAATAAATCACCTAAACATCTATAAAAAAAACTTTGGTCATAAATTAATGTTAATGCTTTTTGAAAAATTTCAACAGCTGTTTCAGTACATACTGAACCATTTTTTTAAAAAACACGTTACATCAGTTATTTTGTCCAATTCGTTAAGATTCATGTTTCCTTAAAGTCGATGAAAACGTTATAGTGAGATAGAAATTGTGCATGCTCTGTTCGACTCACATTATGTATAATAATGGAATTAATAGAAAACGTTTTTCTTTAATAGAAAATGTTCTTTTAATGTGCTAGATTTGAAAAGTTATTGATATCAAAAATCTTGAAATTTGATGATTTCGAGGTAAAAAGTCTTGTACATATTTTGGAGCTCAAAAATCTTGATATATCTTGAAATCCGGCATCAATGCTCTCGCGAACATCTGACAAACATCCGAGAGTATAACTATCATGAAAGAGCTTCTCAATTGGCCGTTTGGACTCTGCGTAAAATTGTAGGTAGATCCCTTCTATTCGTTCCAAAAAATTAAAACCTCACAAAACGAATGGTTTCGAGAAGCTGAGCTTAGGGTCCTTACGGGTTTGTTGCACTAACTTTTTTTTTTTTTGGCACTGATATCGGTAGTCCTATTCGATCGAAAAAAAGACCTACTTTTTGAAATTGACTGACATTTTGAATATAATATCTTCGAAACGACTCGATGTTGCGAATCTGGTGGTTCGCATTCTACACCAACATGCGAGAGCAACATAAATATTTAATTCTTAATTTTATCGGCGTCATTTTGCCCAACCGAAGGTTAAAAAAAAAAAAACGACGTCATCTGTATTAATGTAAACAATTAACACATAATTACGCAGCACCATAACATTGTGCGATTGCGAAAAGTTTATGTTTCAGCAAGAATTAATGTATAATCCTATTAGCCATCCACAAAAATGTGGTTTCACTTCTGTTGCTCAAAGCATAGCCCGGCTCGGCATATAACTTTTAATTGGAAACTTCCAAGCGATACAAAATGTCAATAAACTGACAGTTCATCCAATTTCAGCTGCACACACTCTCACAGTGCGCGAGTGGATTTTGAAATTTGAATAACAACCAATTGTGTCAAGCAAATCGAATTAATTAGCGGTGTTTAGTCAAAAAATTTAATCAAATACTCATTTCAACAATGCACCATCGCGGAGTGAAGTGAGTTGTGCAACACCTTCACCTGAAAGAGTAATCATCCACAAATCCGCAAAATTAAATTCACAAAGCGTGTGAGCTCTTACCATTTTTTTTGTTTTTTTTTGTGCTTTAATGAAATTCGAATCCTGTAGCCGCAATTCACCTGCTCATCCCATATCGCACGTGGGGTGGTAGAGAATATTTTTTTTAAAGTACATTTTGCAGGAATTTAATTTCACCGTCTTACGGGACGAGGATGAGGACTCCTTTTGAAGTCGGGCGTTTTTCAAAGATCAATGTCATTCGAACCCTTAGGTTAAAATATTCCCTCCACAGAAAGCCACAAACATTTCGTCCCCCCATATAGCCTGGGGGCAAACAACAAACACACTCACTGAACCCAGACCTCCACTTCGGGTTTCGTCACAATGACAACGTCGCGATGCCGGCAAAATTTGTAACAAATACTTGCCGCGTATGAAAAAAAGTGAAAGCTCAATACGGAAGAGCAGCGCGATGTGCCATAAAAAACCGCCGCCGGAAAACTGAATCAGGAAAGCAACCCTTGGCGGTAAAAGAGCTAAAATGCCAGAGAGTTTGCTTCCTCCCCACGAGTGCTGTTTAGTTTCCATTCCGCCCTCGGTTGTTCGTCGTGGAAATCGCATGTTTCGTGTGTCTGGGAAGTTCCTGCGCTGTGAATCTCGTTTGCAACATCCAACACGTGGTACTTTCCAGTCGAGAGGTTGATGGAAGCAGTGAATTAAAGATGAGAGGGTGGGTGGTTAGGTTATTCTTAGAGCAGCGGTGTCATATTTACATAGATTTTGTTGGTGCAGGCAGTCCGGACTCCGGAGGCATATTCCGTGTCCTACGTCTCGCAGAGATAAGGGTAGTTGTGTTGATCATCACTGCTGGTTTAGGTGGTAGTAGTGGTTATAAATTAAAAAAAACTTAATTCGTTTTATTTAAAAAAATATTTTTTTGAGGTGAAGCCTCTTTATTCATTCAATAAAAAATTACAACTGATTTACAAGCTAACATCTAGTTACCTTATTACCTATCCTACGTGCTGGACTGTGGGAATGGAATGTTGGGAAGGTGGAGGTGTCATGTTGACTCCAGACTCGTCAGCGTTATGTCGTTCGGATGTACTGCGCGTGGAGGTGTCGGATGTTGTGCTGAGGGAGATGAGAATGTTCGGATGTACTGCGCGTGGAGGTGTCGGATGCCGTTAGTGGAATGTTGAATTTGTTTGGTGTTAACTCCTCCCTTCTTAGAATCAAACGTCCTCGTTTGACCTTAAAAGAGCGGTATTTGGCTTATTCGTGTAGGCTTTTGTGTTAACACTTTTTCTTGAGCCTCGCTGGTTTCTTGGCGGAGAGTTGTTAGATGTTTATTTTCCTTGATCTCGATTTGAATTTCTGGATCAGGGCTGTTGTTGACGTTGATATGGATTGGGTTCTTTTTCCATACTGTTTTTGCTATGAAGGCTAGGGCGATAGTTGCTATGGCTATAATGAGTATGATATTTGTTGTTTTTATTGTATTGTGTTTGGATTCCAATGTCTTTATCTCTTCAGTGTTACTAGAATGGAGTTCTTTTATCATTTCCAATGATAATATTTCTTCTGTGTCTTCTACCATAGAAAATTGAGCGATTGCAGGTAATGGCTTTAGTGTGGATATCACGCTGTCTGATGAGTAGGTTTTGTTTTCGATGGTAATTGTTGAGTTTTGAAACTTAACTATGAATGTGCCAGTCAGTGGTAATACATTTTCGTTGTCTTGTTGCATTGTGCCGTTGAACCGATTGAGAAAAATGATTCCTGGTGAGATTTCGTCTATTGTGGGAATGTGTTGGTTGTTTATGCGCGTGCAATTGGCTTTTATATTAAGGAGTAGGTTAGGGATACAGGATGTGCTACTAAGATCTAATATATTACGATAAGGACATATTGATAAGTTGTTATATGACTTACAATCTATTTTTAACCCAAATATTTTTTTCTGACATTTCAAAATTTCTTCGTATTCTAATTTGTTAACAAAATTAGCTTTTTTTACAGATTTAAGTAAGAGTTTACTACAAGTATTTAATTCTAGGCTTGGTATACTTATAATATAAACTATCGAATTTGTGTCTGTGGCAACTTTTACCTCAGCGAAATTTAGTGCTTCGTCGATATTGCCGTAAGGGATATTTTCCTTTTTTATTATTTGTTCGGCTATATTAATTTCTTTAATTGATAATATGTAGGAATTAATGATTCCTTTATTTGCCCAAAGTATGGCGTATTCTATGTTAACTAATTCTTCTTTAAGTAATTTAATTTTTTGTTGAGTAACAGATATAATAGTATTCATGAATGGGTCATTGTTTTTCATTTTCGTTAGAATTTCGTTTGTTTTTTTTGTTATTTCGTTAATGTTATTGATTACATTTCTGTTAATAAGAACCTGTTTGTTGTTATTCCTTAATACATTATTTATTTTATTCCTAATTATTCGGAAATCGTCGTGGTCAGGGCTTCCGGCTACCCATTTCCAAGCGCTTCCTAGGAAGTTGAGTGATCTTTTATTTTTATTTTTTGGTTTAAGTCTACTTAGTATGTGTTCTATTTCCAGAAGTTCGTGAGTAAGGAAAGGATGGGAGGGGTGATTCGCATTTATGCCGTGCTCTATTGTATTTCGGATGTTGGTTATAATGTTTTCGCATGGTCCCAAATCTATGATATGGATCATTTTAAAACTGCCATTTTGGATCATTGCTGTTCCGGTTTCTAGCGCCACTAGTTCGCTGGATGAATAGTCCAGGATCTGGATATCGGCCATGGACATAGTTAGCATTAATCTGTTGGAAAGAATTTTGTCAGTTTCTTATACGATGTTTGTATATAATTTTGCCGCTTTCTGTAAGAACTGTAGTATTTCTATTTTCTTTGACTATTTCCTTTTTGTACCTACTGGAAAGTTTCGTTCCTAACCTTTTGTTTTGTTTTACGTAAATTGTTTGTCCTGTTGTATATTGTTTTGGTTCTTGCTTTTTCCTATTATGGTATGCTAAATCAGCTTCTTGTTTTTGTCGTAGCCTCTCTAGGTTTGACCGTCGCGTCTTCTCGTAATCTTCGGGGCCAAAGGTAACATTACGTCCAAAGAAAAGGTCAACTGGTTTTTTGTGTGTGGTGGAATGAATGCTGTGGTTGTATTCATTCACGGATCTTTCGATCAATTCCTCAAAATTACGATGCAAGTCATCTTTTTTGAGGCATCTCATTAGCTCAGCTAGGGTCGAATGGAAGCGTTCTACTTGCCCATTAGCTTCGCTTCGGTATGGTGGTGTCGTGTAGACATTAATTTTTAGCTCATCCTTCATCAAGAATATAATTGTGGATGAATTAAGGGAAGGTTCGTTATCAATAACGACTGACTTAGGTATCCCAAAGAAAAATAGTATCTCTCTTAGAGGTTTCCTAATGTCTTCTATAGATCTGCTTTTAAGTATTCTGGCTTGCGCGAACTTGGTAAATTTGTCTATTGCGGTAAGTACTGATTTCTTTTCTGTGATAAAAATGTCGAGGTGAATTGTGTGTCCTGGGTAATTTGGTAACGGTGTTTCGTTTAACTTTGGTTGGTTAGGATGTCTTTCATATTTATTCTGTTTGCATACAGAGCAAATGTTGGTAATCCGTTTTATCTTTCTCATCATGGAAGGGAAATAATAATTTTCGAGAATTTGAAGTCTGTTTTCGACGGCGTTTCTATGAGCTCTATTATGAGTGTCTATTATGATAGTTTCTTGATCATGCTCGTTTAAAATATCCTGTACTTGTTTTTGTGTGAATCTAATTTTGAATGTTGTAAAGTGGAGGGGATATAGTTCCTGTATCAGGCCCATTACTGACTCTTGTGTCTTGATACAGTTTATTACTGATGGATTTAAAATTTTCTTTAAGATTTGCAGAAGGTTGTCTTTATTGTAGTTCGTTTCGGTTATGTTGTGCCGGTGATATCCGGGAAACACGATTTTAAATTCTTGATTTTTTCTTTCTCCTGTGTAAAGAAATATTTGGCTTTTAAAGACGTTGATGGGTGCTTCAACGCTGAAAATGAGTTCTTGTGAAGAGCTCTCATCGCTATGTACCGTAGGGGTTAATGAATTGGCATAACTCTCTTGTGGAGGTCTGGAGAGTGCATCTGCAACAACGTTGCTTTTTCCAGGTTTGTATTGGAGTTCATAGTTGTATTCCTCCAGAATGGCCTTCCAACGTTTCATTTTTGCATTGTTGTTCTTGTTGCTCAATGCATAGGTGAGCGGTTGGTGATCCGTATATATTTTGACTTTTGCGGAACCGTACAGGTAATTTCTGAGGGCATTCAGGGCCCAAATTATGGCCAACATCTCCTTTTCATTGGTAGCGTAATGTTCCTCGCTTTTATCCAATGTTCGTGAGATGAAAGTTATTGGTCGATCTTTCTGTGACAACACGGCACCAATAGCATAGTTTGATGCATCGGTTGTCAGCTGGAAATCTTCGTTGAAATCGGGATACGTTAGGATGATTTCTCTAGAAACAAGGACGTGCTTTATTTTATTGAAAGCTTCGATGGCTTCCTCGTCAAGGGTTACCCTTTGTTTGCTGGAGGCGGTTTTTGAGACGCGTCCTTTTTCACCTCTCAAAAGGCTTGTGAGCGGTTTTGCGATTTTTGCGTAATCTCGCACAAAACGTCGATAGTAGCCTGATAATCCTAGAAAGGATCGAAGATCTTTGAGGGTTTTTGGACATGGGAATTTTAAAATTGTTTCGACCTTCGCGGGGTTTGTCTTTATTCCGGTCGGGGATACCATGAAGCCCAGGAATTCTACTTCGGTTTTGTAGAACTCGCACTTGTCCAATTGGACTTTCATATTGGCTTCTTCTAATGTTCTAAAAACTGTCCCAATGTTTTTAGCATGTGTCTCTTCATCTTGTCCAACTATAATTATGTCATCTATGTAGATGTAACAGATTTTCCCTATGTGTTCACGTAGTATGTCATCGAGGGCTCTTTGAAATATTGAAGGGGCATTTTTCAGCCCGAAGGGGAGCCGGGTAAATTCGTATTTACCGTTGTTGACGGAGAAGGCGGTCTTCTCAATATCTGACTCCTTTAAGGGGATTTGGTGAAATCCACTTTTTAAGTCCAAAACTGTGAACCATTTGTTTTTTCCCAGTTGTGACAGTACTTCGTTAATCTCTGGTATAGGGTAACGATCGGCAATAGTCACTGTGTTAAGTTTCCTATAATCAATGACTAGGCGATATTTTTTCTCACCGGAAGCGTCGGATTTTTTAGGGACGATCCAAACGGGTGAGTTGTATGGAGACCGTGAAGGTCTTATTATATCGTTATTTAATAATTCTTGTATCTGTTTTTCAACCTCGAATTTCAAAGCCATGGGGTAGGGGTAATATTTGGAATAAACTGGACCGTCATTGTTCGTACGAATTTCGCCTACTACCTTAGTCGTGTAGGTAAGTTTTTCATTAGGTTCGTCAAAAAGTCGAGGGTGACTTGCTATTAGAGAATTAATTGTATTTTGCTGTTTTCGGTTCATGTGGTCTGTTCTGATGTTAATGGAATTAACATCTTGAGTGACTTGATATCTAATGCGGACGTTGACTCTGTTCTGAATCGTCATAAAATCTTGATTTGTGTGTATTACGGCTGACAATTCCTTTAGACTGTCATGACCGAGAATACCGTGAAAAGACTTGAGAGTAGGTAGTAAAAAGAATTTAATTTTTGTTTCTAAGCCAAAGAGAGAAAGATAGGTATGGTGCGTGACTTCAATGCTTCCCGCAACGGAGTTTGCGTAAAAACATTGGTCATTTGCTATTGATTTGCTAACGATGCAGTTCTGTATGTAGTTCTTGTTAGAACCGGTGTCTATTAAGAATTTTAGTATTTCTCCGCTCTTCGTGCGACACTCGAAGTACGGCAGCGAAGAGCTTGTCACTCTAAAAAATGGGCGTCTGTACACTCGGTGTTTTCTACAGTATAATTTGTTTCAGGGAAGTTTTGAGAAAATTCTTCGAGGTTTTGTTCATAGGAGTTATCCTCTGAAATCATGGCCCCGGTGTATTCATTCATTTCTTCTGCGGCTGGTTCAATATGAAAATTTCTTTGAGGAGGATAGGGTTGGTGATAGTTTTGTTGTGGGTAGAATCTTGTCCTTTGGTTTTCATTGTATTGTTGCCTGTTGTGGTAATTTATCTGCCCAGCTTGTGCAGATGGTCCTTGAGTTGTATTCTCTGCTTTGATCTGTGGTCTTGAAGGAACCTGATTAGGATGACGACTTAAGTTCTGCATGTGCTGGTTATTTCCGTAATTTTGTTGCATTGGCCTAGGGTTATTGTAGACTGGTCTTGGTTGTGCTTGCTGCACAAAATTACTATAGTTTGGTCTTGGTTGTGCAACAGGTACAGGACCTGCCAAAGGATAGTGCACTAGTCTATTCATCTGGTTCTGCATAGGAGGTGCACCCTGTCTTAGTTGTGCAGATGAAAAGGATGGATAGTGTGGTTTCTACACTGGCAGATACTTTCCCAATTTAAGGGGGTATTATAGGACTCTAGAGCGGCATCCGCTTGTCCAATTATTTTGTTCCTAATTACATTGAGAATCCCATAGTATTTGGGTGTTCCCTTTATATGCTCGTAGATGTGTAGGACACGATCTACACTTTTTTTCCAGGAAGAAAAATCATTTTCTTCTCCCGAGAAATTTCTAAGACATCTGACGACGTCCGGCACTTTGTCCAGGTCTTCTAATCTATGCCTATGTTCGGGTTCTATTGTCTGGTCAATGCCAGGAAAACGTTGTGCATTGGGATTCAGGACGCTTTGAACTAGGTTTCGACCTTGCTGGTCGAGGATTCGGCAGACTATTGTGGAGATAAGTGAGTCTAGAGCTGGCGTTGTGGCTACTTCTGGTTGCATTTCTGCCTGCGAAGCACTTGACAAAAATGAACTGTTCGCATTTTGTGTGTTTCTTGGTGGGTCGGTAACTAACATTTGAGGGTTTCTGTTTACAGGATTCGGAGGGTTTGTTGGATTACTTTCAAAAAGGTTTGCACTCGCAGCGCTATTTGACGTAGAAGCGCCTGATCGTAGATCCGGCATTTTGGTTATTTAAGATTTTAGATTCCGAATAATTTGGATATTGTTAAAATAAGTTATACTTAATGGTTAGATGGTATTGATGTAATTAATTCTAAAATTAATAATTCAAATTTCTTACTCAAGTAATTCTTAAATATGTATTCTTATTTGGTATAATTTTTCTTGGTATTTAATATGATTTACTTTAATATGATTTACTTCTTATTCTCCCTTTATGTTTAGGACTTATTTTTAAATATATTTAAAGCATAAAATCTATCTTACGTTAGTATTATTACTGGCATCTGGGCGGCTGACCATTTCATTATGTCTCCCGTTTGTCCCACGTCGGAGGCTACTAGGGGGCCTCGTTTCCTCAGAATAACCAATGTGTGATGTGTTTGTCCAAAATTCGATGGCTGACTTTCGTCTAGAGTTCAATGTCACTGATCGCGATAGCACTGGCACTGCTTGAGGGCGCTGGCTGTTTAGATGTTTTGCGGTCACTGAATTTTGTCTAGGGGTTCTATGTCACTGGACAGGTATCTCTTTTGTGCGTCAGCACTGGCACTACTTAAGGGCACTGGCTGTACTTAGATATTGCACGGTCACTACTTGAGGGTACTGGCAATGATTTTACGCTGTAGCACTGTAACTTTTTAGGGCACTGGCTATTTGGATTTTGCACGGTCACTTCTTGAGGGCACTGGCAATTAAATTAAATCCCGCAACTAATACGCACTTAGATTACACCTGTCCCTGCTCGGGCGCCAATTAAAAAAAACTTAATTCGTTTTATTTAAAAAAATATTTTTTTGAGGTGAAGCCTCTTTATTCATTCAATAAAAAATTACAACTGATTTACAAGCTAACATCTAGTTACCTTATTACCTATCCTACGTGCTGGACTGTGGGAATGGAATGTTGGGAAGGTGGAGGTGTCATGTTGACTCCAGACTCGTCAGCGTTATGTCGTTCGGATGTACTGCGCGTGGAGGTGTCGGATGCCGTTAGTGGAATGTTGAATTTGTTTGGTGTTAACTTATATGCTGTCCGTTATGCAAGGTTGCTTCGGTGTGCTGTTCCAAAGAAGTCCAAGGCAAAAAAGTAGAAAAATAATAATCAACCCTCGTGGTAGGAAAAAAAATTCGGATGTCATGCTAAATCATAATGAACATCGATAGGAGGGTGGGCATTTGCGAGCGAACAAGAAGGACCCTTATGTTTCGTAGAAGAAATAAAAAAAAAAAAACTGTTTAGAGGGTCATTTCGCATTTGGTTGGCATTGTACAACGACATTCGTTTTGAGGGTTAAATAAAGGAGCGGACGTATAAATGACGGTTCTGCTTAAATTTGCATGCTTTGCAGCAGTCCACGAAAAGCCTGGCATTGAAAAGGGCATGTGTGTAGCACAGATGTTTGGATTTGTACACTCGCAACTGGTTTGAGGAAGTATGAAGCGGTTCTAACGTGTTTGTACGTTAGTTTGAAAATGTTTCGACAAGGCTCCAACCTGGATAAAAGCACAATAGTCTTATATACTTGCGGTCGAATCTTTTAGGGGAAACATAGAGACAGTCATCCAAGTCCGGATGTAAGTGGCAAAAGTAAGACCTATGCAGAACCGTGGTGGTGGGGTATGGTTGACGGAAATCAACAAGGCAACTCACTTAACTCATTAGTCACCCCAAAAGCCCAAAAATCTAGCGGCCATCGGCGCAACCAGTTTAATGAGGTCAACTCTAAATCGTTTGACTTGAGCCTGTTAATCTGCTCTCGCAAGTGGAGGTCTTGGCAGTAACAACAGCAGCCCCTGTGTCTGCGGTAAGGGACCTACATTTTAGTGGGGATATAACATTCCTTATCGGTAGCAATAGAAATGAAATGGAAGCTTCTAAAACGCAGTCGTAAAATGCACAGCGGAATGTATAGTTTTGCTGCGTCCGCGCTTAAGGCAGAAGAATTCCAACAGCTATTTGAGAGGAAGCTCAAATTTTCATAAGCTTGCACGCCCATCAAGCTTAAAGAAAGGAAAAATCGGAGTGCAGTTTTTTTTAGACAACTTCATCGACAGGCGATATAGGCACATGGAGCACAAAAAGATTTTGAACTTATTGGGACGCCTGTTAAATACCTTACCAATGGGTATACAATTTGAATGCAAGCTTCCATATTTGTTAAGACGACTAAAGGGACACCCATAAGTCTTAGGGCCACAGGCAGCGCTTTAGAGCGTAAACCATCAAATGGAGGGTTTTGATATTAAACTTTAATTCCAACCCTGGGCACTTAGATTTCTTAGATGGATTTGATGCAGCCTTTAAAATCGTTGGAGATATGGGTTCTTATACTAACGAAATGGGAAAGGATTATTGGGATTAACGGTGACCTCAATTGGAGCGCAAATGGAGAAAGTATATTGAACTTTTGGTATGCGATTAGTAAGTCCATTATGAACATTCCTTCTTCCCACGCAAAGTAATTTATAAAAACACACGGTACAGACAACGTCCACTAAAGAAGTCGCTGATATATTCCTTAATGGTACCCACGGTTGGCACTTGCAAAAAGAAATAGCTACCAAAATTGGAAAAAAAAAGTTACCAATTACCAACCAAGATAAAATTTACCAAAAATCTGGAGACGTTGATAAAACATTTTTAAAACATAAAAAAACATATATCTTCTAAAATATTCAATTTACCAAAAATCTGGAGACGTTGATCATTTTTAAAACATAAAAAAAAAACATGTCTTCTAAAATATTCAGTACATTAGGTTTGTAGGAACTTAGACAGTCTTTAAGTAGGTATAGTTAAACAATTACTACTTTATAAAATAAGAAAATAAAAGACTTAACTTATTAATGTAATAGTACTATCTACTTTAAACACTTTTGCAGACCAAAAGCATTATTTTCTAAACACAAATTATTTTATTCAATGTTTAAAATTGCTTGTTTCAAAATAAACATTTATAAAACATAAGACTCAGTAAGGAACGTAGTAGGAACTTTGTCAGTCTAAGCAATTAAACAACGTCAACAACGTTGTGCAGAAATTTACAAAATTAGAGTTTGATGTCTGCAAATAAATAATATGATTAACTAACCTATCCATATCTAAATGTAGTGAAAATATTTCGAAGTTTACCATCTGTCAAAAGAAGAAAATGAGTGCATTCAGTAATTTTGTGAACAAGATAGGTTTACATGGGTGGTGCTGACGCATATGCAAGTGCAATGCTTTCACTCAGAAACAGTAAGGCAGCATTTAAATGAATTGATATAGAGTTCGTATTTTTGGCGCTCCTGCCCAAAAAGTTACCAAAACCAGATAAAAATTACCAAATTACCAAAACTCAAAAAGCAAAAAATAAATAACCAGATTTGGTAAAAAATTACTAAAGTGGCAACCGTGATGGTACCATCTTCTGTTAAAAGGATAGTTTCTGGAGTTCACGTGTTAAGAACTGTCGACCGAGCTGGTGTTGGGCAAATAGCGTCTCAACGATTAAATACCTATCCGGCCAAAGCCCAAGGCAAATAGGCAGTTGCTCGGCAGACATTCCTTAATTTTTGACAATACAAAACCTTCATATAACCGAAGAAAGATGAATGACAAAACAATGAAAACAGCTATATGTTGCCGTACAGCTCACGATTTTTAAAAAGTTGGTGACTCGGCTTTTTAAACGCTGAAATAAATGGCATTCGTTTTTACGCTGCTACGCACCCTAGTCTGACGCCAAAGCTCATGAAATACCTACAGCTGCTGTACAAAATCGTAGGTGAGGGCATCCCAGGGATCTTTTTTCCAAACCCTGCAGCACTGAAACTCGATCTTCAGTCCTTTGTACTATAACAAGCAAGTACCGGTGGCACCGGTTTGTCACCCATCAGCGGCACTCAGTTCACAAGCAATCACTTTAATCCCAACAACATAGTGAACCAGCCGGACTTCGGGTGTAAGAGCGAGCTATCCTTGCTTCACTAGATAAGCGTTTTGAACTTATTTCACTAATATAAAGGGTTTTTCAATAAGAGCGCTATAAAATACATTTTTTAAATAAAACAAAAACGGTTTTGGATATCAAGGAAATTCTTTATTCCTGTGAAAGTACGTTCGATGCCATTATGTATGGAACTCGATTTCTTTTGCATGGCCACCACGGGCACGCTTCGACGGTTTTCAAGCATAAATCGGCCGATACTGCTGCAATTTCACGTTCGATATTCGTACGAAGTTCATCAATCGTCGCTGGCTTGTTGGCATAGACCATAGACTTGACGTAGCCCCACAGGAAATAGTCTAACGGCGTCAAATCGCACGACCGAGGCGGCCAAGCGACTGGACCATTTCGTGAGACAACACGTTCTCCAAACTTGGTTTCCAATAAATTGATTGTGACATTCACTGTGTGGCTTGAAGCGCCGTCCTGTTGGAACCACATGTCCTCCAAGTCCATATCATTCAATTGGGGCCAAAAATATTCGGTTATCATTGAACGGTAGCGATTCCCATTCACAGTAACGTGCCGGTCTTGATCATCACGGAAGAAGTACGGCCCAATGACGCCGCCGGCCCATAAACCACACCAAACCGTAATTTTTTGGGGATGCAATGATGACTCATGTAGTACGTGTGGATTGCTGCCTGACCAATACCGCATATTTTGTTTATTGACGAAGCCATTCAGCCAGAAATGAGCCTCATCGCTGAAGATGATTTTTCGATGAGAATCCGAATCATTTTCAAGTTGTTGCTCAGCCCAATTCACGAACATACGACGCTTCTGGTGGTCAAGCGGCTTCAGTTCTTGCGTCGATTTAATCTTGTAAGGATGTAGGCCAAGATCTTTTCGCAAAATTCACAACGACGTGACAGAGATGCCCAACGCTTGAGAACGACGTGTGAGAGACACATTTGGGCTTTCTCCAACTGAAGCCTCAGCGGCAGCAATATTCTCGACACTACGGGCACTTCTTTGTCTCACTGGCACGGGAAAATTTTGTACTGTGCCTGTGGATTCAAATTTTTCCACTAGACGCTCAATTGTTGATCTGCTAGGACGATTATGACGACCATGAATTGGACGTAGCGCTCTTAACGTTGAGGCCACTGACTCCGAATTTCGGTAGTAAATTTTAATAATTTCGACTCGTTGTTGGCTCGTATATCTTTCCATAATGAAATGGCAAATCTTACTGAAGAGAAATGTAAAAAGAGCGGCAAGAAATTCGGCGTCGTTTGCTGTCCCTGTCGCACTTTTGTAGCGTCCTTGTTGAAAAACCCTTTATAATGAGTAACTCATTCCTAGGTTAAAAAAAATGGCTGCCCACGGAAGAAAATATACAGGGGCCAACTGGTGCTTCAAATTCATAGGGACGAACTGCAGATCGGATCTTTTGCGTTTAAAGAAGTTCTAAATAAAGGTTCAACACACCATTAGAGATGACCCCTTTAGCACTATCAGCGAATTTGTACTGACAGCACGACAGATTCAATAAATGATCAGATCAGTCCTCAAAAATCCACCGAAGAAGCAAACTGATCTTAGCTCGAGGACCTATTTTTGTAATTTTGAGTGAAGTTCATCGGCATATGCCTAAATGCTTTGAAAGTGAGTTGGAAGTTAGGGCCTTAGACTGTCATAAAATAAACGACCAATATATGTGGCTGAAATTCACGAAAATAAAAATTCAGGCCCGTGTCAGAAAGAGGGCGCCTCTCTTTCGTGCAGCCAAACAACGAAGGGTGAGTAATAAAACAGCCAACTTGTTACTTGATCGGCAAAGGCAGGCTCGTCGTTTCTCAATTTATCTCCATTTCATACAATGCAACAATGCACAACCATGCGACGCCCCATTTCGCAATGCCGAACACTCTGTAAAAGTCCTCGGTCGATCCGCCCATGCTAATGACCATTTACATGCGTGATAGCAGGAAGGCCGGTCCCTGGTTCAGTGGAAAATCTGCCGAATTGTCAAACAAAACCACCTATCCAACAGACTTAACACACTCCGGGTATTTCCAGTGACTCGTGCTTGCTTCCCCCATTTGAAGTTAGATTCATCCTCCTGCCGCACCTTCAATATGTCCATACAACAAAAACTTACAACCCCTCGAACTCAATAGGACACAAATTTTCAAAACATTTCTTGTGAATCAAACGACAAAAAAAACTGATTTAAGGACGAGTGCACACAAATTGTTGCGCTCCTTCCCCTGGATATGCTGTTGTTGCTGTTTCGGTTGTCCTTGGCAGCGCGGTCGAACAGTGGTTTAAAACCTAAGCCACCCTCGCAAAAGGGAACTCTTCCGAAGGACGTTTTGTAAACAATTCATCATTATCGCATATGGGCGCGTGTCGCCTCGAGGACGAAGCAACCGTATTCTATACATAAACACCGTGTGCCGGGGATTAGTCAGTTAGTTTCATCGGGGGGTGTGGGCTGATGAAAGACGTTGTACGCACTGATATTGCACTACCCCAAATACGGTGGTTATGTAAATTAGTACCATCCGTATATGAAAAAGGGTCGATCGGGTTCAAAGGACACCTACCCCACGCAGCCAAAAAACGAGCAGAAAAAAAAAACGGCAAATATGTTGTCGCTTGCTAATTTGAGATTTCCAAATGAAATCTCGCGATTAGCACGAATCTGCGCGCCTACTCCTGTTGTGCGGCACCTCAATAATGCAAATTGATTCGTTCTCAAGTGGATGGCTGTCACCGTCACAGAAGCTGCATACATTGCTGCCGCTGCGCCGCCCTGTATTCCCCTAATGAAATGAGCACGTGCTCATTTCATATACGCCGTGGATAGAGTGTCTAGCCAGGGTGTGATTCCAGAAGCACGCAGTCTGCTCAACGTGCCTGCAAATGAATCGCAAAGGATAATAACAAATTAATTTTGCATAAGATGAGTGCGCGAAGCAAGTCAAGAAGAGGTGCTCGTGTGCTGCAATGTTCTTTTTTTCCGCCCGTAGGTATACATGGTTGTGTTGCTGATCCCCAATGGAGGTGGCGTTCGACTCGAATGAATGTCTCTCCAAGTGGTTGCAAGTTGTTTTCATTTTTTCCTACTTCCCGACTTTTCCCTCTGGTTATGGTAATTAAACGTAGGCAACCCCAACCGCTGTTGCTTTGGCGGCAACTTGAGGAAAAAAAAAATTAAATTCCAAATTCCAAAGAGGAAACGCCATCGAAAATGAAAGGATGCAGATCAAGGGGGAAAGAAGCGTGTGCTAAAGAATTGAGAAAAGCTAATAATGCCGTGCAATGGTGCTCCCTCTCCAAGGATGAAAGAAACGTATACACAAACAAAAGAGGGATCAAAGTCAACTGCAGTGGAATGTGCCACAGCCATTGTGCTAAGGGAGGAAGACCCATTTCCTGGAGACACAAAAGGTGCGCAAAATAAAAGTCACCATGAGAAGAAAAAAAAACGGGAATCACTTGTAATTATTGAAACAAAACGGAAAAGAGCGACTTGCAAGCTAATTGTTATGCAGAACAGGTGACTACGAGTAAAGTGGAAGTTTCAAGGAGTGATACCCTGTTATGGAAGGCATCCAGAGTTGGAGAGGCAATCGGAAGCAGGATGGAAGCGAGCGACGGCGACGATTCGCACGGCGCACTAATCTAAAAAGCGATTTCCATGTAAAAACAAGGAAAATGGAAAAGAAAAACCATTTTGGGATTGAATCGTCTTTGTGGATTATCCAGAGGAGGGGAGGTAACTAAAAAAGGAGGAAATGGAAATGCATTAGCTGATTTGCAAATTGACGAACAAAACGGATTTGCCATTCGAAATGGGTGTAAGGTCGTTACGAAATATAGTACGATACGATAGACGGGAATTTGCCAGCTTTTGCCTAAAGGTTGAGGTGTTATACGAAGTCAAAGTGAAAAACAAAAGGCGTTCCTATAAACAGCTATACAAAGGGTGGGCCCGCTAGTGGTTTCCTTTTAAATCATAGGTTATTTTGACACTCACAGTTCGAAATCTTGACAGAAAGTCAGTAGGTATCAAACCTCCGCGGAACGAAATGAGCCGCTTTACGCTTGAACAACGTCGGGAAATATTGAAAACTTACGTATGAAGAACAAAAATTTCTCGAATTTTGTATCGAAAGGGGTATTAAAAGTTGCGTATTTACAAGTAGATTCTGAATAAGTACTTACTTTTTGATTTGGACATGACTTTTGGGGCTCTACCGAAGCTACCTTTTATTTTTTATTTTATTTCATTATTTTAATTTATGGATTTTAATAGTTGGATTTGTTTAATTAAAGTTAAGGTTACGTAAAATATATTTTAGTGTCCTTTGAAAAAAAAAGTTCATGACAGGACTTAAAATAAATATATGTACATTGAAAAAAAGTAAAAAAATATTTACATTGAAAATTGAAAATTGCTTCGTGATTCAATTTTGTTTTTTATAAGTCCATCCTTCGACTTTGCTCCGATAACACATTGGCTTGCTTCGGTCACAGATTTGATGCATCGTTCGACACTTTGCGTGTGACAAGGAAATTCCGGTATTTTCAGTTGTTTTCTTTGCATTAGCAATGAAAGTTCATCATCAGTCAATTCAGCTAGGCAGGTGGTGGAGTAATTTGACATTCATTCCAAAAAATTATGTCCATGTAGTCCGTAGGGTTAAATTTAATGTTTGGCGGCTTAAATATTCGGTTTGATGTATGCGTTTGCCTCGCTTTTATGATTCGTTTTAAAGCAAGCTCTCTAACATAAACCCTTTCGTCGAAGAGCATTGACACTAAAACGTTTTCAGGATGTGCGAAAAAAGCGTTTCTCTCAATAACAGGATCAACGATTGATTTGGCAACCATCTTCAAAAAAAAATGAGTTGAAAAACATGTTGCGGGCCATCTATTAATAACGGTTTGTTTTTTACCGAAAACCACACTGGTGCATACACTTTCATTACATACTCCACAAGAATTTTCAGATTTTCAGATGGGTTACTTGAACTAATGTAAAGTCTAAGTAATCTATTTGCAGTTGTGACCCATCTTGAATGTGCCATTTTTCCAGGCTGTCGATTTGCTAGTCCGGGAGAACAGTAACCGGTTTTTATAGCTTGACACATTTCAAACAGATATTTTTGTTCTGTACTCAATTGATCAATGATTTTTTGCTCAATTTCAGGTAAATTTCCGGTCACAGGTGAAAATTGAGCAACATCAGAAAGTTCGCAACCGGTTAGTGACTTACCGATAGGGCCAGAATATTCACGAGGGCCCCAAGTAGATCCATCTAATTTTGTGAAGAGATGTCGTAGTGGCAATTCATTCGCATGAAGTAAGCATATTGCCTACTGTAATGGTCTACCTAACTCCATTTCTATGTAGCGAATTATCCCTCCTTTCCAGCCAGTATTAGTTGCAGTGCCGTCACATCCAATGCAAAGAATTTTTTTCAAATCAAATCCCTTGTTTTCGAAAAAAGTAAGCATTGAGTTACTTATTTCCTTTCCTGTACCAGATTTAGGAGTTATATGGCCTAAGAATGTGGATTCTGGTTCTGCAAGAATAAAAATATGCTCTTCAATAACCTCCTTCCGGTAGTATCGTCCATCTTTCTTTTCGTAAGTCAGAGTTTTATCTTTTCGCCCATCAAAATAAATACTGCGAATTACGACATTATCACATTGGTTTGATAGGGTTTCTCTTGATTTTGACAATGCTCGATGTATTTTATTTTTATCAATAACTAGAGTCTTGTTTGTGTTTTCAATTATTCCAAAATCCTGGAGTACAGCTGAAGCAACTGCGGCAGCAGATCGTACGGAAAGCCCATATCGATCACAAACTCTTGCTACAGATGGTAGAGTAAGTAAATTCCGCTTTCCTGATGATGTTGACGTTGAGGGCTCTGACAAAAATAGCTGTGGCTGCAGTACTTCGATTGGATGAACTGTATTGACTTGATCTAACGTTTCGTTTGAATCTTCTCTGTCGGAAAAAGTTGATACAGTAGGTGATTCAGCTTTTTGACTACCTAATGCACTACGCTTTCTGTTTAGACGCTTTTGAATTTTTTGAGTTTCAACCTTGTCAATAGCACCGATCACCATTTTTCTGTCATTTCTCTGGTCCACTAAAAATTATCTTTCACTAAAAGGCACTTTTTTATCCTTTACACAATGACGGTCATTAAAGGAATCACACTTACACGATGCAATGTTAAACAATTTTATGCTTGAAAGTGCAATAAAATCTTCCAATTTGTTGTGATAGCTTGTATTTTTTTTCGAATTTGTGTATCTTTCAAGTGTCGTTTTAAATATTTTTGAGAGAAACAACACAACTTAACACAAAACAAAATTAAACAGTTTTTCTTAGAGAGTTGTAACAACAATACACGACACAAAACAAATACGATGTCACATTGGTTTTTTCGACGACGACGAGGTCAAGAGCCTACTTTGATTTTACGACTTTAATAATCTTTAAAAAACCAAACAACTCTACACGAGAATAATACGATTATGCTTGGTAAGGTAAGGAATTAAAACAACAGAAAGCTTTTTAACGGTTTTTTAAGAAACTAAAATGATAAAATATGATTTAAGTAGGTACCTCCAGAAATTGTTGATAGAATATCTATAAATATTTCTATAAACATCAGCGATCAATAGATATATATAAAAAATGGGTACAGTTTACATAAATTCAATGCAAACACATAAATCTTAAAAAAAAAGTTAAAAGTTTTTTTTCCCGTTATATGCTATTCAATACGCAACTTTTGCGGGGTCTTTCGTTAAGATACTAAAAAAAAAAAAATGTTGACGGGACAGCCTACTGTGTAGCCCAAACAGTGCGCTTTGGCCGAAATGAAGCACCCACCGCGCTTGCTGTAAGCAAATTTGGGCAAAAAGCTCGTGAGACTGGCATGCTAGTGGACAACACTCATGGTCCCAACAATCCGGAAACGATTCAAGGACTTAAGGTCAATATCATCCAAGCAATCCGTGAGCTACAGCCCGAAACCATCAACAAGGTCTTGGAAAATTGGAGTGACAGAATGCGCTACTACGAAGCCAGCCGAGGTAGCCAGTTGAACGCCGTTGTGTTCCATAATTAAAAGGTTGCTGTAAATTTGAAATTGACATTAGGAAACATCATTCCTCTAACAAGCAGCTATATGGGCATCAATTGCGGCTAAGTTATCGTCTGGTTTACTGATCCGCGTTGTTTTTTTGTTTTTTTTTTTGGTTTTTCAACCTACCGTTCAAACTTTGCATTTGATTTTCAAGGACTTGAAGATGTCGATCTTGCTGATGGAAAATGCTTTGAAACAAATGTCCAAATAACGTAGTATTTCAAACAATCTCCACGATTCGCAGTCTTTCAGATGTACCGAGAGCTCTCGAGGCGATGTTGAAGAGTCATATTCAAGCTTTTCGGCTGAGAGCATTTTTTTCCAAAAATTTATATAAATCAGCACATTGTCAGTTACCATCAGTAAAAAGAAGAGGAATGTGGGTTGAGAGGAGACTTCCGAAGCATTCCTTTATACGGCCAAATGCCTACCTAACATCGGCAAGCATGATGTTAGGCTTCAGTGAATTTAACTCGGCTGATTTTCAGCGAATGTGATAAACAAGGTGGAGTTTCATGTAAAGGTACAAGACAGTTGAGGAGCCTCTCGCCGTAGGTGACTCGCACAAGTATCCAATTAGAGCGCAACTGACTTGTAGTCCGCTAATGAAAGCAGTTAGCTATAAGGACCGGCAAGACTTGAGAATTTTTAGTTAATGCCTCTACTCATCCCGAACTGTAGCTTAAGCTTAAGTAAGTAAGACAGTAGTGTGGAAGCTTGTTTGGTGCTTTTTAAGTGAGATTTAACCAATGATTTTCTAGAATTTCGTTTATTCAAGATTTTGCAGGGACTTCGTAGGTATTAGTTTTGACGTATGAGCAATGTTGTGCGAAAATAAAATACAAATAATAAAATAATTAAACTTAACTCAAGGTGGAGCGAAGGGCCTGGCCAATAAAATCTGTTCGGTTAAGTTAACATTTTCAACTGAGAGATGTATACAACACACTGCAACGCCATTCTATGGAAGGTGAGGATACAGATATACAGGATACAGGTTCCAAACTTCAGCCAGATGAATTAAGATTATTTTCAACATTTTCGTCCTTTGACAGTTGTCCTAAATTGATGAAATATTGAGAGAATGAGCAAATTATTGCGACGTTCCTAGACGAAATTGATAAGGGTTCCAATAATGGGTTAACAATTTTTATTGGTTGTTGTACTGATTCAGTTTTGTTCTCAATTACTGGCTTATTGTCTCACACCAACAAGATTTTATTCCTCTGTTTAAAAAAAATTCCTGTATAATTTGATTTTAACATTTATGTACTCAACAGTGAAAATATATTCATTTAAAGGGTGATTTTTTAAGAGGTTTAGAACTTTTTTTAAAAAAAAAACACAAAAAATTCGAAAAAATGAATGAAATATTTATTTGAATCGATAGTTTGAACCTTGCAATTTAATGTTTAAAGATAATTTCATGCAAATGTTGACCGCGGCTGCGTCTCAGGTAGCCCATCCGCTGAGTCCAATTTTGGCATACTCTTTCACACATATCGGCCGGTATCTCACGAATGAATGCATGGATGTTGGCTTCCAGTGCGTCAATCGAAGCGGGCTTGTCCCTATACACATTAGCCTTGGCATACCCCCACAAAAAATAATCTAATGGTGTCAAATCGCACGATCTAGGCGGCCAATTGACCGGCCCGAAACGTGAAATTAACTGTTCACCAAACTCGCCTCGCAATTGCGCCATTGTTTCGCGTGCTGTGTGGCATGTGGCACCGTCTTGTTGAAACCACATATCATGCAAGTCAAGAACTTCCATTTCGGGCAAAAAAAAGTTTGTTATCATCGCTCGGTAGCGTTCACCATTGACAGTAACGCTGCGATTCGCATCATCTTTGAAGAAATATGGCCCAATAATGCCGCCGGCCCATAAACCGCACCAAACAGTGGCTTTTTCGGGATGCATTGGTAGCTGTTGCAATGCTTCTGGCTGATCTTCACTCCAAATGCGGCAATTTTGCTTATTTACGTACCCATTTAACCAAAAATGAGCCTCATCGCTGAACACAATTTTTCGATAAAAAAGCGGATCCTCGGCCAGCTTTCCAAGAGCCCATTCACCAAAAATTCGGCGTTGTGGTAGGTCGGCTGGCTTTAGTTCTTGCACCAGCTGTATCTTAAAAGGCTTTACGCCCAAATCCTTCCGCAAAATTTTCCACGTAGTGCTGTAACAAAGGCCTAACTGCTGGGAACGGCGCCGAATCGACATTTCGCGGTCTTCTGTCACACTAGCTGATACGGCCGCAATATTTTCTTCACTACGCACAGTACGTAAACGTGTTGGTGGTTTAATGTCCAACAAAGTAAATTTGGTGCGAAATTTGGTCACAATCTTCCGAATAGACTGCTCAGAAGGTCGAGAATGCCGATCATAAAATGGAAGCAGCGCGCGATGAACGTTTCGAACCGAGCACGAATTTTGATAGTAAAATTCAATAATTTGCAAGCGTTGTTCATTTGTAAGACGATCCATGGTTAAATTGCAAACCAAACTGAAGCTGTTTGACAGTGACACAAGGTACTAAACACACGTCAGCTGTCAAAACCAGTGTTTCCAAAACCAAACCAGCTAAAAAAATCACCCTTTATAAACTACGTAGAGAAAAACACAAGAAGCCAGAACAAAAATTTAACCATAGATTCGGCTAATCACTGAATTGACAAATCAACTGGAAAATCAAACGAAAATGGTTTGGTGACCGTAGTGAAAAAACGGTGAACAAACACTCATTGGTTACTACTGCTTTGTAATCTTTGGTTAAACGAAATCGATGGTAACCTAACCAAGGATTTGACCAGCTGTGAACAGACCGGCCATTAGTCTAGGATGACGAGTCTAAAATGGCTAGTGCAGCCAAGCGAATGCAAATTGATTCGAACCCTAAGGCGTTTGTAAGAAAAAGAACACTTTACCAATTTTTGTAGCGTGGCACTGTTGGCAGTTGGCCAAGGACTGGGTCAGATTCTGTAAGGCGAAACGATCGAACGTTTTCGTGCGCACGAATGATTTGCCCTATATTACACAAGCAAATTTCTTCGTGCACCCGAAAACGTTTGAACGTTTCGCCTTACAGAATGCCGACCCTGGCCTAAGAGGAGCCCGGCGACCTGGGATGCCTCAACTGTAGCGTAGTCTGTGAGGAAAAATATGTCGTAAAAAAACAGATGTAATACCAACATGCTCAATGTTAAAGTGCATCCCGGAAGGACTTTCGCATCTCGACCGTCTGTCGGTTAGTTGGTGCAATCTGCTCGCCGGCATCAAAAGCAAGGTACAACATTCTGTCATCAATTTGTGCAGATGATCAGTAGATACTTCGTTCACTTTCGGCATCACTTTTGCGATTGTGTTTGCAGATCGGTTCATAATCAGCTCTAAAACTAAATATGTCCCGTCTGTAGGAAAACAGCGGCAAAACTTTTAGTTTATATTTCATATGCACTTTTACTTATGTTTTATATGGTGCACTGTGGTTTGTTCCGCATAATAGAGCCCCTCGATTTTGAATTTTATTGTGGTCTTTATTTGATTCCCAATGCGGCGACTTGCTGGGCTGGGCAAACACATCGGCCTTAAGAGTACCTCAGTCGGTCCACTCCACTTAATCTGAGTCCAGGTGACTTGATGACAAAATTTTGTCACATTATGTGCATTCAAAATGTCGACAAGCCAATAGGGCTATCCAGTGTTCCAACCCGGTGGTATCTTAATCGTCTGCGATCGCCGTGCTTTAACCGGGCTTTTAGGGCTCGTACTTTTTTTTTTTAAAGAGATATTTATTGTGAACACAACATGATAGGTCAATGCTAGGCCCAAAGCACTTCCAGAATTTGTTTGTGCTTTAACCCAGAATAGATTCCTCGGTGTACATAATGAACGACGAACGCCAACTACAACTGGCATTGCATCTTAATTCCGCCATTATGACGATCACTGAACTTTAACTGCTGAAGTGAATTGAATCCTACCCAATTAGTTGGATCTCCGAACCCACACGGCTCCACAGCCCTGTAATGTATTAGAATCACTACGCCCCATTGCACCAATTACAACCATCATAATCGACCCCTCTTCGAGACTGCAATAAATTTCCATGTGAGACCAAATTGACCGTAGCGCAATTTCTGGTCACGACTCGTGCCCACAGCAATTGCAAATGTTCGTTTCTCACAACATCCCTTTCGCCAGCACGATAATTGCCTCATAAACAGATTGTTTCACTTGCCCCATCCACCGAAATAGGCGGAGAACAAGAAAAAAGTATCTGCAACATTTATTACAGAGAACTCATTACCATGGTTCTGCACCGTCATCCTTTACCTCACATCCTCTGTCATTAACCAAATCGTTTCACTCCCTCTGTGTGTGTATGTCCATTTATTCGCCCCCACCCCGGTATCCCCATTTACCTAATGGACTCTGTTCTCGCTGATACGCAATCGAAATTAAGGCTTTAACTCCGAGTCCTCCCGAAAGGAAAAACCCCTGCACGCTGACCATAAAATATAAAAACAACAAGGACGACTCGACGATGAAAAACTGGTATTAAAATTAGGGTGACTGATTAAAATCGACCTCAGAACAGCCGTCCTTCCTTGATTAATATCCGTCGGATGCCTGCGTGGAGAAATGAAATACAGCCACAGGACACCATGCATATCTTCCTGCATTTTGGGAAGTACATTTCCGTCCGGCTTACAGCTCTGCCATCATTATCGTAACCATGGGCACGCCATTCGTCCATATATACAGGCAGCACAGTCGGACAGGTGCGGAAGGACATTAATGCGAAAGCGTCTTATAAAAATTACCGACGACAGGGGGAAAGCCACCCCCAAAAAAACACCCTTAATGGCCACACTGACTGTGGCAGTATTTAAGTCGTTTTTAACTTCCAAGCTGAGGGACGAAAAATTAAGAACTTCGAAGGGTGACCGTGACAGGTACCACCCATAGACACCTACAGACATCAACCAAGGGACTTGTTATCCTTTTGAGTGACAGTCTGCGAAACGTTTCCCACCCGCACTTGTGCTCATTAAAATAGATTGGCAGTACGCGCCCCTCCCCCGCTAGCCTCATTAAAAGCCCATTTAAGAGACTTTCCATCTCGGTGGTGCCAACGAAACATAAATAAAACCGGAAATGGAGCTGAGTGCATGCGGAATTTTATCGAAAATACACTCCCCACAGAGATGCGTTCATCTGCGAAAAGCTTATCCCGGCAAAAGCGAAACCTCCCAGCCAAAAAGGACGATTTACGATTATGATCTGACCGAAAAGTGCCGTCGTCATTTGAAGACTGTTTTCGGGTCTGCCTTTGGCAATAAAAGACAAACATTTTCACGGACTCGGTGCGTTCGAATGATTTAAGATGCGTCCGTAAGTGTGTTTTGAGATACAGAGATTACCATAGGGGAAGGGGGGGGCCAGAGAACAAACGTTGAAACGGTTGCAGATGCCGGACAATAGATCATGCGATTGACGCTCTGTTGGGGAGGCTGTGCCGAGAACTGGGATTGTGATAATTTATTGGCCAGCAAAATGGATTTTCGCATAAAATGTCTTCTTTTTTTTTTTTTAAGGAGAGTAAAGCAGACAACCAGAACCAGAAGATAATCCTTTGGTGGAGAGATTTTTTTCCCTACGGTGACTGCATTCGAATATCAATTCATGGGTCAGTGCTTTGAGAGATGAACTTTCTCAAAGAATTTTTTTTTTCTGCGCAGAATTTATGGGCTATTGTAAGCAATGAGGGAGCGACCTGTCAGATGGTGTCTTTGGAAGTTTCTTTCTGGACCGCTGGAGATTGGAATCGTTGGTGTCTTGTGAGCGCCGAGTTTATAAGGAAATCTGCTGGCGATAGATAGTACTGTCGGCATTCCATTGGTTTCAGAGGGAACATGTGCTCCTGACATGTTGCTGTCTACGGAATGAACTTGCGTTCAGGGGAAATTGATTGGTTTTGCTGGTTTGGATTTTGTTCAGTTTTAGCTTTCAAAATCCAAGCTGATACAGAGGAGGTTGGGTATTGAATGCAAACTTTGTACGGCGGCAACCTGGGGTAACCTATGGATGTAACTAATTTAAATTTAATGGTAGACATGTCAATTCGGACTCGACTTGCTGAGCTTTAAAGCGCGAGTGTTGAAGACCACGACGAAAATGCTGTAATAGACTGCTGGATATGACTGGTCTAATGAGACTAAAAAGGTTCGATATGAGCTTCTAATAAAAAGGGATGAGTTCATCAGATCGAATCAACGGTGTCGTCGACATTCGGAACATAGCAGATACCCTACCTTGAGCTACTTGGACATTATTTAGAGCTAAGGTCAGGACGAGGTTAATTCCAAATTGTTCCTAATAAGTCCGTAAGGCTGGCGAGGGTTAGTGAGGTTGGGGGGCTTTTAAATAGCGAAAGGGGCTACTGACATTGGAATGGCATATATGGCCAAAGTGGGGTACTGAGTTATGCATTGGGATTGTCTTCCTACCAAGAAAATGCGATTTTGTTACAACGATAATCCTCAAATTAAACAAACAAATTTAAATAAGGACAAAGAATGTTGGGACTGCGGACCTCAAACGGTACCTGATACCCACTGAGCTTCAAAAAAACACATCAAAAATGATAAAAATTTGAACCATTCACCACAAGTAGCAAGGCCAGTTTTTATTTGGATTTGTAACTAAACGAAGGCCTAAGCAAAAAGTGTTTGGGTCCCTGTCTGGTCACAATTCTCAGCAAGGCCAAATCTACAGTCACCCAGAGGAGAACGGGGATGCATTCTAAGATCAAGATCGTTCTTGGCGGCCTTGACGCCAAAATCTACAGTATCTACCTATAGAGGACAGAGCATCGGGAAATGGACTTACGGATAAATAAATATGCGGCGCGACGCAAGCCTATTATTTTAATAACACAACTCCCACACTGCAATATGTATAAAGGTGCATGTCCATTTGAGAGTAAAAATGTTGCGAGCAGCTCTCAAGCACCTCTCGAGAGCAAACTCGCAGGTGGACATAGTCTTGAGAGTAGTTCGCGGAGAGTTAAGTTTTCACTCTCAAGACTCGAGCCTTTGAAAGTCACTCGCAAGTGGACACATGTTCTAATCACTATCGGACTATCGGAGATTAGCTCGCAAAATTCCAACATGCGTCGTATTTTGCGAGCAGCTGTCGAGAGTCGACATGACAAACACTGGACACCGAAGGAAATAAATCAACTCATAGAAAAATATGAACATTGAATTCGATAATTTTCAAAAATTAACTTAATTTATGTTCCTTGAAGTATTTTTTAATTTACATTTAAAAATAAAGTTTTTTTTGCTTTTGTTTTTCCCTCAAATATTTATCTTTTAAACTGTTGAAAATTGCTGGACAGTCTTCTCTCACAATTCTTCCAATCGTACAGACAGGGATACGAAATTTGGTATCTATTTTAAAAATAGTAGGCCCAACGGATTAAATTATATATTCTATTTCACTTGTTGTCAAACGGTAAGAATCCCTGAACTGTTGAGCATCTTTAATTTGAAGATCTTTTGTAAGAGTAGACCCTGCACCGAGTTGACGATGACGATCTACCCATGGTTTAATCCAGCATTTCTTTTTTGCTTTATTCTTCTTTTTAAGAACAGCGCTAATAAGGCAGCGGCAACCTTTTGCTTGTAAAAATACATTTTAGCTGGTAACTAGCAGATGAAATATATCAAGTGGACACGGTTATGAGAGTACTCTCAGGGAATCTACTCTCAAAATGTTATCAAAGAACTCGCGAGATTAAAATCTCGAAATTATTACTCTCAAATGTACAGCCACCCGAGAGTAACTCTCGAGAGCTATCTAGCGAAAATACTCTCAAACGGACAGGCACCTTAAGGGGACTCCAGACCATGTATCCGTGATCAAGTAGTGATCCATGTGAGATGTGCCTTCAGTAACTTGGATGCCAGAAGTTCCAAGCGGCTGGCATAAAACGCACAACTACTTTTTAGTAGCCAATGCAAAAATCTATCACATCGAGGGGATGCTGTAACAAGATTTGGCATCGCGGGGATATATATGAGCGCAAAGAGGCGGCCAGAAGTTTTGCAATAATTTAATTCCTTCAGCTGGTGTCCTTCTTATCAGAAGTTCCGCCAGTAATGTGCTGGGTCACAATAGGCCACAAGGAAACCCCTGCATTGATCAGAAGTACCATCTGACAGATGCAGCTATGTGCCCTGAAGCGGTTCTTGCCCAACACCAGTCTTCTTTCTTCAAGCAGGATATTAGCCCAAGTAATAATTTGACTTCGGTAAGGTGCTATCGAAGCTATTTCACCTCCCGCAATATCAACTGCATAAGGCCTAATAGAAACACATATGGCGCACGAGTAAGTGCTTCTGTACAGCTTCCAATCACAAGCGGTTGACTGCATGACAGTTCATTGCTTCTATAATGCCTGCGGTCAGAAGCTCTAAAGAAGCTTCTAGGAAGTGCTTCAAACCACAAGCTTTGTCAAAGCAATTCACTTTCCACACATCTCCAGACACATCTTCAGAAGTCTAATAGAGATCTTACCGAAACTTATTTTCACATCCCTCTATTGAGCCTGTGTATATGCTTCGTAAAGGACTTACTGAAGTTTTTATCGAAACAATTGCTTCGAAATGGATCAACTTCGGTTAACAAAGACTATAGAAGCTCAATCGAAGCTGTTGCCTACAGAAAACAGAAATTACAAATTTGAAGCTTACCGAAGTCAAATTGTTACTTTGGAGGGGCTGTAGGTGGGGTGTAGACTGCTGCAGTCAGCCTCTGTCTTTAGTCAGTCAGCCCACCTCTATCCTATTAACTTATCCAGAGTTGTATAAAATTGGGTTTGAATGTCTCGGCTGTCATTTGGGCCTCTCAACGCGGCATAAGTCACAGATTTTCAAAGGAAGCTTGTACGCAATAGAAGTCTAGAAGTTTAGGCTACTTAAGTTTATAACTCTGGATTAAGTGTCTCTTTCAAGACAGCCACCTAGCTCAACCTAATTTAAAGCCAGAGCCGATCAGACGGGAAAGCTATGACTTTCGGCTATACAGTGCAATCACTTACAATTACAGTAACGTAATCGGCCCATGAGAGCTGCTTCAATCCAGAAAGGTCGACAGTTGTCAAAATCTTGACACATCAGCAAATCTTGGAAATAATACAGGAACTCAAAATCGACGAACATCAAACAAATATCGACTTCAAAGTTCTACGATAGCGTCTAGAGGTGGCAAAGATGGCTCTGGCTATTAAGGACCATAAAATAAACCATCGAAAAAGGGCTCGCAACATCACCTAATTGGGTAAAGTTGCACAAAGGGCAGTTATAAACCTTACTATAGCTCGTAAAATGACATACGAGCTTTGTAAGAATCACTAATCCTGATCGCTGTTTCTTCGTTCTAAGAAGGCTTCAAGGACGTAAAGCCCTCTCGTGTACACCCAAAAAGATTTTATACAAGACCCCACTTATTCCGGTCCTGCTTTATGGTGCAGCATTATAGACTCTGTTAAAAACAATTTTAGGGCGAAAGAATTCTTCATCTGAATATCGGTCCAGTTTTTATCGATATGGAATTCGGTCAGAAAGATTCAACATTAAACCTGCTGAAATAGCTTAAAAAAAACACGACTGAGATTGCTAGGGTTTCTGCAGCTTGTGGTGAGCACGACGAGGTTTTGAGTCCAACCCTGAACGACAATGCAGCAGATAAGGAACCCACTTTAAGTGGACTGCACAGCTGGGTAAACTTGGGGTGAATAACTCGTGACAAGTTGGCCAGCGACCGAGTTGCCTATTTGGTTGAAGTCATATTTTACCGCGCATTTTGATCGACATCTAGAACATATTAAATTTAATTTAGGGGTCGAACCGGGTCGAATAGGAACACTCCAGACTCCACCATGATAGTCCAACAATTTTAACCCGGGAACCACTGCACCACTGTCGCTGATTAAATTTGAATTTGTTTAATTTGATTTGAATTGTTAACGTCCCTGGAGTGGTGACTTGCTGAACACGACCTTTTTATATGTCACTGTCAAAAATAAAAAGAAACAGATCCAAGTCCTCACTCCACAGACGTCCGTTGAAGAAGGAACGCGAAGTAAGTTTTTTCTTTTGTCAAATAATTATTATAACTAATGAAAATGTTGTCCGTTTAATTTAAAGATAATGAACCATCCATCATCCATCGTTTTATTATTGTTCCGGGAAGAACCACAACCACGTTTACATTAATAATCTACTTCCATCATTAAGGCCATAACAGGCGACTGCAGCATCGATATGTGCCATTTTTAGACACTCCTTCGCTTTCCACTTATATTGTGGACAACTATTTATTTCAGTTAGCGATATTGAATTAAATTAAAGAGACGAGTGCCAAGACTAGATTACCTTTCAAGCTAGACAAATCTTGTTGCAATATCGTTCAAACTTCCTCCTGAGTCCGGACTTGTCCTTTAAAAAAAATACATCTCTTATCAAAAGCATTAAACGATCACCCACCCTTGGGCACACAATTCACTTAAACAAGATACAAATCACCGGCCAATGTCCCATCAAGGGGCCATTTTTGTTAACGTTGAACTGTTCCAAAAAACTCTTCTCCTTTTTTACTATCTTCCAAAGATATTGCCACTCGTTCGTGCAGTTTATGGCATGAAACCGTCTTTCTGGAAAAGCAAAAGGCTCTAAAAGCCAACATCGCCATTACTGACAGCAAAATACCCGGAAGTAATGTTCAATCAAATTACAATGACTGCTGCGTTATGCGTGTGCAAAATGTCATATCCACATACCCATATCCGACATCGGACCAAAGTATCTATTTCATAGCGTTTATCTGTGTGACCTTATTCTGTAGGAAAAGGGTGTAGGATTTTCTTCCTATAACGTCAATCCCTTTGGGTGCTATACTGCCATTGTATCCTTTTGCAAAATCACAGCTGATATACTGACAAGGATGCCCCCACAAGGTCCAATTTCAAATAAATTTCACTTCAACGCGTGGATGAGGAGAGTGCGGGCCGTAAAACCCTCAACCACCCTTACGCGTGCGGTACAGTGGTTCCCCATCCTTCCGCAAGCAACAAAAAATATGCACAAGATTTCAGACTTGCCTTGCTTATCCTGCTTAGCTCTGGCACTCTATATACCCGCACTTGTCTATTGGAATTCAATTCAATTACGCCAGAGGAAATGTACACGTTGTGTTGTCGGACGGGGAGGATGATGTTCGGGGGTGGTAGACACACAGGCATCATACCATAAACAAAATCTATGTTATTCCTGTCTTGTTAATTTCCTGTGTCCCATATCGTAAAGGGAAAAACCCAATCCCTTGGGGGGTGAATATTCTATACATATTTGTTCGGTTAAAAAATATATCCCAACTGACTGACTGACAATTATATCCTTTTTTCGGTTGGATAGCTGCAGGAATTCAAGGCTCCCCCAAACATCCATACTCGCTCGCTGATGAAGCCACACGTTGTGGCACTTTTTTTGTTGTGTTTTTCATCGAACCGCTTAAATCCATTAGAGGAGGGATGTTTTGTGCGCGCCACATCCAGAGGGTGGCTGTTATAGGCCGACATCGATCGTTAAATAGTAACGACGACGTCCCGTGTATATACAACCACCCACTAAAAGTGTAATTGATATGAGAACGACTCATATATTGTAATGTAAGTGCTGCTCCAGAGGATGAGGCGTTTGCTGGAGTTTTTCGTTTGTGCTTTGGAGTAATCCCTGCATAGAATTCGTGGGATTAACATGGCAGCATGTGTGTTTGCAGAGGCCTAAGCTCACATCATTGCCAACAAACAAATAAACAAACCGACAGACAAAATCGGTTAAGAATTCCCTCCAACTTCCAGGAAAGAAATTGTATCCAACTTCCGTATGCCTCTGTAACTCTTTTGACATGAATGAATTAATTCGTCTTCCGCACTGGACTGAGAGGCTTAAGCGAACGTAAGCAAATAAGTATACTAAGTATGAGCACACTAATGGCTAACATGGCCTTTTAACGCATTAAACGAAAGATAATGTATCTGGCAGTGGCTATACAGTGGGGATGGGGCGAGATACATGCGCCCTCTGAGGAAGCTACTTACGAACAGGAAATTGAAAACCGCATGTAATATTTTAACAGCATATATGGGTCTAGGAAGAGGAGTCCTTCGGTTGATGGAATGCGCCCTGTTTTCTCCAATATGAAGTTGTTGTGGTTGAAGCAATTTCATACATTTTGTGAATGCGGTTTTAAACTATCTTCCTTGGAGGGGGAGGTGGTTGTAAAAGTGTACTGAGACAGTCTTTTGGAAGAACACGCCCATGTTGGGCGGCGTAATTGGATTTTTGAAAACGGGAATTATTGTATTAAGCTACGTGACCATAATTTTAAGGGGCGCAACTTGCAAGGCATTTACATAAATTAATGTCGAAATGGAGGGTGTTTTCGAGAGTAGTTCAAAATGCGGAGGCAATTAAGAGTAAGTGCGGCGAAGCTGTTTCTGGCAGGGGATTTAGTTTATTAAAGTTCGGGCAGAGGAAATTGAATTTTCCTGGAGTTAGTTATATTACTGGAGCCACTCCACCATCGGAGGTTCAAGACTATGTACTATGCAATGGAAAAGTCTCCTGTCCTCATTCAGATCTCTGAGGGAAGATAATGAGACCTAAGCTTGCAGCAGCACCGAAAAATAGAAGTCTTATCCAAAAGACAGCACGGTTAAAGAAGGGGACCCTTTATGATCAAAGCAGTTGAAGCAGTGGACGTCTCGATGTAATTATGGAAGCAATAGATGCATCAATAACCTGACGAATGGTTTTTATAAATTCGATCATGTGGTCGATTTTTTCCTACCAAAATTCAATTCAACCCTAAAAGTCAAATGTTTGTCGATTCAACGATGTCGCACTTGTAATCCTACTGTCTCTCTTCAACCCCATAGTAACCACCGTTGCCACTAAAAAAATTAATCCGGTCAAATCTGACCGAATGACCGATTTTTATTTTTTTTTAAATTCGGTCAGAAGTCCGGTCAAAAATGGAATATGCCAACATATTTTAACTAGAAATAGAAAACAGAAATGATGATTATATTGGGTCGTATGAATAAAACGTAGCTTTTTTTTTGCTTTTTCTCAAGAGAAATGTCAAAATCGAAGCATTTGCTACATTTCGTATGAATGAAAACCAATTTCAGTTAGTTCAAACTTTTGACATGTTCGAAAAGCGGCGGCACTGACCTTTTACTCAGATCGGTATGAATAAAACTTATCAGACAAAGCAAATGCTACGCAAATTCTGAGTCTACTATTTAGTTGACTCAAACCTTTTGCTAAATATTTTGTACGCACCTTTTTCACATAAAACCATCTAAGCATAATAGTTAAATTAGGTTTTGTTCCTGCAGGAAAACCAAACAAAACATGGATGCGATAAGTTTTCACATTATACCTGGGTGGGCATTCTGTAAGGCGAAACGTTCAAACGTTTAACATAGGGCAAATCATTCCTGGGCACGAAAACGTTTGATCGTTTCGCCTTACAGAATCTGACCCCTGTTTTACCTCTTGTTGATAACGTTCGTGCTAATAAAAAACAGTGGTGGCGATAATAACTTCAGGCAATTGTTTCGTTTCACACGTGGAAATGTGGACATTTTGGCTAATACTTTTTTAAATGATAATTTTGAGACGCGTGGGGTGCTTTTTCAAATATACAGAAAATAAAATCTTTCCTAAGGTATTTACGAGATCCGGGCTTTCAGGTAGACATTTCAAAATTCATGGCTTAGCAAGTGCAAAATTTATGTGTTTAGGTTGGTGTTGGAGAAGATCTTGGTGTCACCCGTTTCGTAAACTAATTGGTATGTGTGTCAAAAAATAGTTCAACAAACCGATAATTGGATACATTTTCCGATAACGGAGGAAGAAATCAAACATCACCAAGTGATTTGGCAAATAAAATTTATGTTTCCAGGTGCAATTGGAGCTATAGATTGCTTTTGATAATTTTTCCAAAAAAAAATTGAAAATAAATTCAAAATAAACAAACCTTGTTGTCACTTGTTAATTTTGACAGAATTTGCAAGGCAAGGACATGTGCAGCGAAGTAAATGCTATGTTCGAATTTTTGAACTTACTTTAGCAAACTAGGTTTTTATTCATACCGATTCAAAGCATTTGCTAAGGGCTTTTACTTTGCTAAAACCTTTTACTCAAAGCAAATGCTAGTTTTTATTCATACGACCCATTATATGTACGTAGTTAATTTATTTTTCTAAACTAATCTTAAATCTAATAAAACAAAAAAACAAACAATTCATTGAAAAGCTTTGCATCACAACGTTTTGCAGAAAAAGGAACTTTCCACTCCATTTCGGCGGTTGAATTTGGTAACACCTAAATTACAAAATATGCAATATCGTCTTCACTTCAGTCTTGTTTGAATGCACACACCCAGTAACATTTGGTGGGAGCATTCAAAGGAGACTGCCGCGACGAGCCGCTGTATTCTAGGATTATTCACAATAAATATTGGTTTCTGTATGAAATTGTGCGTGTGTTCGTTAAGTATGGCCAGGTATCCAAATTATAGAAATCTATCCTTTATGTCTAGAACAACATAGAACAATATTATTTTTCAGGTCAAAAAAGTTTTTTCCGGTTAAAGAATATTTTTGTTTCGGTCAAAGATCGGTTAGTCCGGATTTCCACATTTTTCTCCGGTCAGAGTGAAGAGATTTCGGTCAGAATGGCAACACTGAATTAGTAACGTGTGTTCCAGTGTTGTTATATCATATGATTTATCCCTTTTTGTGGGAATTTGGATGTCCGAAAAGCCTTCCGTGGGATAAAGGGATATAGCACCAAATCGTGGGAATTTCAGAAATCTGACAAAAAACATTCAAACTATGAATTTTTGGTGAAATTCTATCAAAAGACCTGTATTTCATCATGATTATCAACACACTGAATGTCCATAAAAAACAGCTCATGTAAATCGTCTTTTATCAAAATTTTCAAGTACCAAAAATTAATCATAGCAGTTTTACAAACTGCGTTTTTAATAAAAATAAATAAATAGTTGGCGCAACAGGTCTGTAGAGACCCAAGGCCTAGCTTCCCACAACCATTCGTTTTGTGTGAGTTTTTAATTTTTCGGGACGAATGGAAGGGATCTACAATTTTATGCCGGGTCCAAACGGCTAATGACAGTTATACTCTCGGATGTTTGTTAGACGTTCGCGAGACGTCGCGTTTTTTATACTAAAGGTTAATTTAACGTGATTTTCTTTCCGTGTAATACAAATTTTACTCTTAAAAACTGGATTTTGACGCAAAAAAGTATCGTGGGATTTTAAAAGGGAATTTTAGTATGGTGAAAAGGGAAATAAGGGAAAAATGACCACGCTTCGTGGGATAAATCAAGAGAGAGTGCTAACAACACTGGTGTGTTCACTAATTAACTCAGTCACCGATGAGCTCTTGCGAATGACGGTTGTAACTGGCAGGTAAAACTTAAAACCAGTACCTGTTTCTAATTGTTTTTATTTTTTAATGGCGCTGTTCCTCGTTTCGGATTTTTGCGGATCTTGCGCAAAAGAAAAATTAGTTACTTATTTTATTATTTTTATTATTCCTATGTTATTATTAATTTAATATTACCAAAGAATAAATGTTTTGTTTTAGTTTTTTTATTTTTAAGTTTTTAAAAACAAGTTAATTTTAGACTTGAAAATGTTGTGCTTACTTTAAAGACTGTTTAATAGTAGAAACTGAAGTATTTATTCGCTTTTTTTGATTTGGCAACACCTCTCCAAAAAAGGAGGACTACATAGGTATATGTATTATACAAGGTTTGAACAAAATATTTTTTAGTATTGTTCGTCGAATCGACGAATGATTAGCTTATAAGGGGCAGTCAGTAATCTTAGCCTTCTAGGGTTAAAATGTTTAAAGAAATGTAACATAAAGTTAAAATAACTACCTCTTTAAAAATTTGTTATCTATAATTGATTAACTGTGACTTAAATGTTTATTAGGTAGTAAAATAAATAAACCAGTGCAAAGGACTGCCCAAATGACAAAAGAGGAAAAAATGTCATGTAGACAGGTCATACCTACCTAACGCCCTCAAAAACGCATTAAATATTCTAGGATATTTCCTTAAATGATGATGTTGGATCTATTCTGGGACATGACCTTTACAGTGCTGCCAGTGTTTTGTCATAAGAATTCCCATGCCAGTGCTAAAAAATTCCCCTAATTCAGGTGCATAAAATATGTAGCTAGCTTAAAGAAATTTGTTTTCGAAGTTGAACAAGAAAATTAAAGTAAAGTTTAGAACCCAAATTCCTTCTTCATTGTATTGGAAAGCAAAAAGTATCACTTTTCCCTTGAGCTTATTTCGAGTACAAATATTCCCCCACAAAAGGGAAATTTCCCACAATCAGGCAGCATTTACAAGATATCTGAAAACAGCATTCTTCGCATGAAGATGCTCAAAGACTTCTTCTTGGTGGGGTATTTATTCGGTTTCATCGCGGTGGCAGATAGCAAATGGTTGTTGCAAACTCACATCGAAGTGTCGAAACAAACCTTCCTTATAAAGGCTGCAGAGACCCATGACGACTTTTTAGCAGTAGAGAGGAAGTACGTGTCTACGACTAAAGGCGGCAATAATTGGGGGAGTGAAAGCGACAACCAGCGAGAGAGGCAAACGAACACAAGTGAGATGGAACTCAGAGACAGATGACCATAGACTGCGAGGCTGATTAAAAAAAATTCTAATTAAAAACGTTGCTCCGTTAAACGAACGAGAACATGTTGAAGTAATATTGACTAAGGTACCAGCCAGAACGAGATTCCAGCGCACTGCCTCATAGAGAAGGTATACTGTTTTCGTTTTGGTAGTGAGAAGCCACACCCGCATAAAGTGAAGGAACGAAATTCGGCTTCGAAAATGCACTATCGCATAACTTGTACTTGGGTACTTCATCCCCATGCTTGATTCCTTTCATTCTTCAAAAAAGTTAAAAATCAAACCAAATAGGTGGTTGAGAGGAGCTATACCTAGGGTTCCTACGGACCTGTTGCGCCAAACATTTTGTTATTTACTTCCTTACAATTCAAAAGTTACAATTCAATCAAACCGCTTGAGAGATGGTTTGCGAAGGCCTCAAACTTATCTGCTGGTAGATCAAACCATAGATGGTAATATCTAGAATACTGTTATATAGCTGGGCTCATAAAGGACAAGCTGCGTAAATAATAAATCTGCATGGACGCGGAGGGAAATGAAACCAAAGCTGCACTCGGGGTTTTTTTAAGGAACTAACCTTAAATGGAAGTACCGCTCCCTGAACTACTGTGCTCTCTTTCTGGAATACATCGACGTTGGTCTAAGCTTTGCTTGTACCGCTCTACGAAGTAATATATCTACCCGACGGAAATTCAATTTTAAGGAATCCTGTAGCTTGGTTCGTAATTTCAATCTTCGCTATTAATAAAAAGAATAAAAATTGGAAGAAAGGTTGTGTTCTTCAGAGGCAACCCTAAACCGAATCAAACATCAGCCCGCCTGTAGTAATCCCAACCATTTTTAAACAGTAAGAAGTGCAAAGTGCCCGACTTTCTTTCAGTCGGACCGCCTGTGGAAGTCATCACCACCATATATAGATATATACAAAATAGTCCCCTTCACTTACAGTAACATGTTCATGCACTGCCGACCACCCAACTTTATCGCCGACGAATTTATTGAGACATCAATATCTTGAAACGAACTTCATGTACAACCAGCCGATTCTATATCCACTCAGCGTAAATGAAGAAACCCTTTAAGTCTATCGCAGGCTGATTGCTCTTTCCCTCGGCGGTTTTACCGCCAAACTTTCCCAACCATTAATGGATTCCGTCTGCCTAGACTTGAGCATAAAATTCTGCGGCAAGGAAAAAAAAACCATCATCCATCGATTCTAATTAATACACCCATCGGTTAGCGCGGGTATCTCTCCCATTCACACACCCAATCTCTGGTGTGCCGAGTGCCGATGGATTTTCTTGGCCCCTTAGCACTTTTGACTCGTTAATTGCTGCCAAAGTAACGCAGCCAAACCTTAAGACGTCTTATCGAATTACCTGTCTGTGTCAAGACCATTATATAGCTCCATCTGCATGTCTGCCAATGCAAATGGGATTATCATCGACGGGCTAGGGGTATAAGCTCAAGGCAAAACCCAACAGGGACAATTGCATGTCGCCAATCGATCATTCTGTTCTTCCTTCAATACAGAGAATGGCTGCGAATACCATTCGTTCCTTCGACAGACTTAACGATACAAAATACGCACATAAGTACACATTTTATGTATGTATAAGCAAAAAGCAAAGCGGAATAATTGACAAAGTGTGTGCAGCTGCTGATAAAGACGCGCGATGATAACGCGACGGCCTTAATAAAAATACCAACCAACTAAAAAGTTAATTAACCTTAAAAAAAACAAAACAAATGCACTCTGCAACTGATCTTGAAAATGACAACAAAACTCAAAATAAATTAAACAATCTTTAACGCCAATCGCGAGCAAAGAAACAAAATAAAGAGAAAACAAAAAATAAAACTCTACTCACGTTGTTAACTTTTTCCTGCAGCCGAATGAGCGCCTCTTCAAGCTCGACAATCCGCTCTTCCAAGACCTCCTGCAGAGATAAGAAATTGCGTTTCGTTTGTATAAAAATGATTGCACATTGCATGAATGCCGATTGTTAGTATATGTATATGAGAGTGTGTGTTTGAATGGTATATAAAAAATAATAAAAAGAAAACCAACACAAAAATACACATTAAATATAAATTAACTTAAATTGAGTACTAAATGGTGATGGCAGAGAAAGTTTTGGAAAGCGATACATACGGTGCAGTGGAGCCTCCTCAAATAGGACGAATATGATGGTGAGTGGGGTTTTTTTTTCCCTCAAGTTAATGGATAAGCCACGGTGCTGATAGGTGATGATGTTAAGCAATTATTTAAAAAAAAAGTCAATTAGGTGTGAGTGGTAGTGGTACAGTAGCATGTAGCAAACGCAGTGTTGTCGGAGAGAGATATTATAAGGTAGTACTGCAGCCAAAAATGGGTAGTATTTTGAAAAAAATAGTAGTGCAGACATTTTTAAATCTTGAAAAATATAAATGTGTGCTTTAATTTTTTTTGAACTTTATTTAAAAAAAAAAAAAATTGATTGAAAAAAGAACAAAGCATAAATAAATAAATTATTAATTGTAATAGTTAACAAAAGCATGTAAGTAAATATATTTTCAATTATACAAAATCTGTCTTACGGCAGATAGCTTTTTGATTTTTTATGTCTTTCTATAAGCTGTTTGTTGTTTGTAAGTTTCGTATTACAAGACGAATAGAATGGCTTTTTGTCGATTTCCTTAAACAACACAAAATCACTCAATTATCCTTGACGGAAGATTGGCGTGCGATTTTTGCTTTTTTCTTTTTTTGAAGATGTGGGAGGTCTATCAACTTAATCATCATCACAAATACCTAAAAATATAGCTTTTCGGCAAGTAACAGACAATCGGCCGAAGTTGGAGGTCTCAGTATGATTCGTCTATCCACCAAACGACAATCTCAGACAACAATAAAAAAATTACCGAACTTACAGATGAAAATTGCATGAATCCAACGAAAAACAAAAACAAACTAAAGGGTTTTCCAATAAGAGGTGTTATTGTGAATAACCCGCTATTTCGATAGCTGTCACTTTTGAAGCTTTTATTCTTTGACATTTGACAAGTAGAAACGACGCCATTACTAAAAATGGAACGATACGATGGATTATTAAAATTCACTACAAAAATGGTGAAAATCTTGCAGTCACAGTTCGCAAAATTAAAGCATTTTTTGGTCGTCGATGATTAATGATTTTTTTATGGTCGGAGTTGGAGGGTATTGATCTGGACAACGTTTACTTTCAACAAGACGGCGCTACGTGCCACACAAGCAACGAAACCATTGATCTTTTACGGGAAAAGTTTCCGGACCGTGTTATCTCTCGAAGAGGTGATCACAATTGGCCACCGAGATCTTGTGATTTAACATATTGCGACTTCTCCCTTTGGGGCCACGGGAAAGATAAGGTCTACGCCAACAGCCCAGCGTCGATTCAAGACCTCAAAGATAAAATTCGTGAGGTTATCGAGGACATAGGGTAGCCACTTTGCGATTTAGTTATGGAAAATTTCATGAAAAGGATATGGTCCTGTATGCGTGCTCGTGGTGGCCATTTGACTGATGTTGTTTTTCATTATTAACTGAATACCTTCCTCTTTATTATGAAATAAACATCCGATCATTTATCTCAAAAAATGTCATTTTTCTTTGAATACCAAAATAACATCTCTCATTGGAAAACCCTTTAGACAGAGGTTAATTCTGTTTTTGACGACAGTTTGGAACATAAAAGTGCTGCCAAATTTGCATTACATTTCAAGTGAATTAAAATTAAATTATTAAGGTTGCTGCAAGTGTAAAATATTTTAGGTATTTAAAAAAAAATAGGAGTACGAATGTGAAAGGAGGGAGTACGGAGGTGTTGAAAGTAGTACAATACTCCTATGGGAGTACTTTCGGCAACACTGAGCGAACTACTGTCGAAGTGTAGTGCTGAAATACCTTATAATTACGGTGACCATATTTTAGAATTCCAAATAATGAGCAATAGAAAAAGACAAAAATTTCAACATAATTCTTTTTCATTTGAGAATTAGAAAAATAGGTATCCTTTATAAAAAAAACGTTAAAAATATTAAATATAACTAATTTTTTAGTACAACATTACTTGTTCGCAAGTTATGGTACTTTAGTATATAATTTTGTTCGTTGAATGTTGGTTTTCTTAATATTTAAGTTATTGGGGACGTTCAACTATCAACTTCATTAAGTCTGACAGCTGTTTAACTAGATGTATCTCGGTTTTGACTGAATCTGTAAATCTTTTCACTAAATTCTTGAACGTGCCCGTTGTTTTTTACAAATCTAAACAAAATACAGAACAAATAATGAACAACTTTTAAAATACAGAACATTTAAATGTTTTTCTATGAAAAAAAATTCATAATGAACATCGTCTTCAAATACAGAACTGTTCATTATAATAATGAACGGATGGCCACCGTACTTATAATACTTCTTTTTTTATTTAGTTTTTGGCTGAAAATGCTAATACCACTTAAGGGGGATTTAAGCATGGGTAGGAAAGTTACAGAGAGTCGAAAAGTTGATTAGGGAGGAGGAATGTAGTTGGAAAAGTATAGCTCCTTGGGTAACTCCTGTGCTTAGTAAAAGAATTCGCTAATACACCATCTACTGGAACGTGAATCGCTATGACTTTTCGGTTGAGTTTTTCAAATACTTTCTAGAACTCTAATAATGGAAATTAAAAAGAAATAATTTAACAATTTTAGCGAAGCGTATCATTTTAAAGCCAGCCCTTCCATCGACGAAGAGAATCAGAATATTGATTGTCAAACTTGGTCGCTGATTGACACTACTGCTCATGTAATTTATACTGTGACGATCTAGATCTCCACTGGTTATGTGACACAACAGTGTTTCATCAATCAAATTGTCGACCGACATCGCAGATCACACATCTTGAACAGCTAACAGTGACAATCGTACGATAATGTACCTCCCACAGCTATAGGTATGTTCAGCTGTCCCTGCCAGACTTGAGACAACAGGCGCAATTACATTAAATTCCTCAAATCGAATTCACTGTAGTGGGTACCAGGGATGGAAGAGTCGATACAATTGTATCGAATTCGATACAAATGAGTGTTCTCGAGTAGAAAAGTACAATTTGCCTTAATTCCATACAATTTTCCATCTGCATCTTTCAAATTCTCTTGCAATTTGTAAAGCTTTTCCTAAGAAAACAATTAAAATAATCCAGATGATGATGTTTTTATGTCATTTTGGAAGACATAAACAAGAAAATAGAAAATTAATATTCAAAATCCCTTTCTAAATTTTCGGGAGTATTTTACATCAGCAGTTGTATCAGGAAAATCTAATTTTATATTGAATTTTGTTTTTGAATTTTTCCCCTAATGAAAAAAAGAATCCTCAACAAATTAACAATGAATATAGAGGCGACTGCTAAATAATTCAGCAATTTAAATATTATTCAATTTGAGAATTTTGGGCTGAAGTAAATTCAATTAAAAACGATTCTAATGAGCTGATGGTTGAAATAATTTTTTTAAAATTGCTCAAGCCGTTCTCGGTATTCCTCATTAGCAAATGTCGAAAGGATTTTTCCTTACCACACATTAATAAAGTCCAAATGTCGAAACCGACTTCAAGTCGACACTTGCTGGGCTTTGATTGAAACAAAAAATTTGATTAGAAACTCATCCTGTTCTAAGTTTCAAGTTCAGGGCAACATTTTGAAGATGCATGTGCAAATTGAGAGTATAAAGCCTGAAGAGCTCATAGATTAAAAATATGAACTATTTTTTTGTAGTTATGTATAGCTGGGCTATGAAGTCATTAAAGTTTCTTTATGTTATGTTGTGTTAATTTATTTTTGTTTATGTTTTTGAAAATAAAATATTTTCAATTCAATTATGTATACGAAAAAAAGCTTTCAATACAACTGGCTCCATTTCAGTACGATCTTACAACAGTTTTCAGTACGAATCGAAAATGGCATTTTCCATCCCTGGTGGGTACTAGTGATTGAACCGATACGCCGCTCCACCTGTTCACATGCTTGGTGGCATAAAAGTTAATTTTAGAGTTTGGCCTTGAATTCCTTTTCAGGACATCCAACTGCTACTTAGTAGGAGTAGTGCTAAAAAATCGTTGATAATCCAAAGCATTAGTTACAGGTGTTCTCGAGTTCCTCAAGTGTTTTGCGAGAGCAACAATTTGTCGAGTATGGGATTTGACAAATCTTTGCAGAGAATTGTCACTTCTTCCAGCACATCTCTGAATCTTTTTGCAATCCACCACCGCGCCCAAAAGCTATACCACATTTTGTCATTTTCCTGTTAGTTATTTCCTCTCTATAGTCTCCGATCTTTCATATCTCAATAAGAAAAACTTAAGCTTAAGTTAGGTGCATTTTTTGTATGATTTGTGTCGTCATTAACATTTTTATTCTAAAGCCCCACATTCCAGCAATTGGTACGACAAACAACAAAGATCACTTGTTGTCCCTTTCTATTTTTAAATAAAATGTCACAACATTCGCTATACATTCCTCCAGCAGAACCCATTCGTCCTGTGGTTTGCTGTGACGACATATTGCTAGGAGTTGTGATGTTGATCAATTCTGACATTACACGCTGATAGGTGAACTCAAAAATAGAGATTCTGCCCGTCTGAGCACTAGGAGAGATGCATAGCTCGTGTTGAAACATTTTTATTAGTTGGGTTGGTAATAAGCTCATTTTTCCGACATTCACTTTCAGTTAACGAGTACTAGGTGAAGAAATCTAATGTCGACACAACAAATAAACCAGTTTTTACACCTCTTTATAGCAACCGTCACAGTGAATTGTTTTATTCAACAATAAGCGATGCCACTTTACTTCAATTTTGGAAAAAGAAATTAAAATCTGACACTTTCGTTAAATGCTTTATACTTCATTTTAGAAATCCATTATTTAATCCGCTTCAATTTTAATAAGAAAACCTAACTACTTCCAAAAAAAATTATTTAAAAAATGCTTTAAACTCTTTCATTTTAGCACCGATTCACAAGTTAAAAGAATAAATTGCTTCAAACTTCCCTTTAAACACAAAATTTTCTGACGTTTATTATTATACGAGTATTCCTTTTCATTTTTTTTCAAAGAGGTGATTCGTGATTCGTTTGGTTTTGGTTCCTGCCTGTTCCGAAAAGTTTAGCCAAATACTCGAACGAATTATTACAAACGCGATGAAAAGATATTTTGAAGTAGTCAAGAATGTGAATAAAGATTGGTGCGCAAAATTATAATACAATACATATCGCTGTGCACCATTCATTTAAAAAAAAAAAACATGGAAATAATTAAGACTTCATTTTAATAAAAAAAAATATTTTGTAGATTTTGAAACGTTTTTTTGGACATGTTGAATATATACAAGTAATATGGAATAAAATATATCGTTTAAACTATGACTTTGAAATCTACTTTCCTTTTCTTGAATCTACTTCACTTTTTGGGTCAAATCTACTTCGCTTTATTTTTTTGAAGTGGTAACGCGTCAGCATTCGTCCTTGCCTTGCTTTACACTCTTGAGAAGATCGAGCTGTTCGAACTCTAAAGACCATAATAAGCTACTTTTTGGGTGATCTTCATTCGATTATTGGCAGATTTATTATAATTGCTTACAAATTCTTAAGAGAAGCATTGTTGGGTAGTGAGTTATGTTGGATATGAGTCAGACTATAAAAAATTGCGAACGTAGATATGTCATAAGGTTGCGAAAATGGTTGCAGAAGAGTAATCGTATGAAGGCCCTTCTCAAAATCTTCCAGAATATTTTTGTCAAAATGGTCTCTATTTGAAATCTTTACAAAGCAGGACATTGTAACTGCTGGAATTATCTACCCGTATTATATCCTGTTGCCATATTAACAGCATTCCTTGTGCGAAGCGACGATAAAACGATGTCTTCCCATCCATGGTACATTCACTTGCTAATCAACCGCAGAGTAATTTATCAAAGGCCATATTAATGTACAATCATTTCCAATTATCGATTACAAGGTTGTCAAGCGTTGCGGGTTTTTTTCCGTTTCCTTTCAGCCCCATAATCAGCGTGCTAGATCACATCCTTTCGAAGAAAAATTTATATATCTTCATAACATGCATTAATATACATTATCAAAATTTGAACGGATATGAGAATAACCTATCACCCATAATAAGATGCATGCGGCTCAAAAGAGGCTTCTATCCAACCCACCTGTGTGAAAGCAATTACCCGCGACTTCTCACTCGTCTAATCTCTCTCACATTCAATCGCATACACACACGGCCTGGTGTTTCTCTTCATATATGAGTGAAGCAACATCCGCGCAGTGTAATCTCCGGATATTGCATCCTAGCGCGCAGCTATATACGTACAGTGCACATCAACCATCTCTATGGTCTACGCCCATCCTACTCGCAGAGCATCGAGAACCAAAAACCACACGTCATTGAGTAAGTGACGCAAGAACATGACTGCAATTATATCGAATTACAAATGTAATTTCCAGGTGTTATCATGGTATCGTTAAGCCCATTAAGGATGAGTTGCATCTTCGTGAGTGCGCGACTCTGGCCGTGCTTCAGTTTAGCTCTTGTTATGTTGATCCAGTCAACCGTGGATACTTTGTTTGTGCTGGAGCTAGGTCTTCCCGCGTGCATGCATGTGATGACTGTTATGTTGGGTAAGCCAAACTCGTATCTTGTAACTGTGCAATTGATCTGTAGTCGGGCTGTGCGTGTGATACAGTAGTTTGATCCCATAATAGGATTTTATTTCCTTCTTAAGTGGATGATGTATTTTGAGAATAAAGCTACTGCAGTCAGTCAGACCGGTAAACTGGATTTTGATTTGAATTACGTTCTTTTAGTGGTGAATAAATGCAATGAAAAAATTAGCCGACTGCTCCCTCATCTATGTGGGGACGGTCAGTATACTCTCTGATATAATAATCTTCTTCTTTCTATCTATTTCCTTTGTACCTGTGCGTTTTTTTTTTGTCCAGATTATTGGCGGCTTTCTATGTGACGTACCTACATTAATTAACAAGAAACAAGTGTTGCTGTAGATACTCAGATGAGCTCGCCAATGAACTAAAAACGTACGAAGATTGAATCTACTAGGTTGCTAAACTTTATTTAAATGAGTATAGGTGTTTTTTCTATAGGGGACTATTAGTTTGCACGCCGTTTAAACATAACAGTCAAAATCAAGCACCACCAATCAGTGCTCCCAGATTTTGAAGACTGTTTTCTTCTTTTTCGAAAAAAATCGAAAAAAATTCCCCTTTGTGAAATTTCAACTTTTTTCATGTGAAAAACTTAGAACTGTAACCGTTTTTATTTAAAACTTTTAAATAAGCATATTAAATAAAAATATACATATTATACAATTATTTCCTTTTCTATAAGAAATAATATCAAAACGACTGACATCATTTAGATACACAAAAAAAGTTAATTTAAAAAACCAAAAAACCCGACTGACTAACAAAAAAGAATTAAAAATATATGAAAAAGACGCATTTAAGTACAATCGGAGACTATATATATGAGTATTGAGTACCCTCCGACTGCCAAATAGGTGATAGGCACTTACATAAATGCGTCTTTTTCATATATTTTTAATTCTTTTTTGTTACAGTCAGCCGGGTTTTTTGGTTTTTTAAATTAACTTTTTTTATTTTTATCTTTTTAGCCTATGGCATTTCGAGGAAGAATACGAATATTATGACACCTCACTCTTCAAAATCGGTCAAACCGTTTAGGCTACAGGGCGTCCCGTAGGAACCTACATAGGATACGCGCGAAACACATAACCCTCCCTGTGTCCAGTCGGGTAAAAATTCTTACGTAGACGTTCTTTCATGAAAAATTAATTTTTTGAAATTTTTTCGTTACGAAAATATATTATTTTAATTTAATATTTAAACAATTTACGTTTCACAGAGATTTTTCATTGTTCCCCCTTTTTTAAGCTTGTCCCTCTTTTTCCCCTTTTTCATTCAAAAAGTGCCAAAATTGGCGCTGTTCTCCTCAATCAGGGATCACTGCCACCAATAGTTTAACTTATGAGGAGCCAAAATTAAAATAAATACTTCACTATGTCGGAACACAGAAAACCACCCGCCGAATGCGTTCTCCTGAATAAATGCATTGCGAACATGTGACCAAGGAGAAACTATTTTCAATACAATATAACAAATTCTGCAGAAGAATATAGATAAAGTTATGATGCATGTCCACGGAAATTAACTCCACCTGTGAAATAAACCCACCCTGATTGGGAAATAAGTCCACTCAACTAAGGTGTACTAAATTCCCACCCACAGTGAGATAAAACTTCACTCAAAAGTCAGTCGAGTTATTTCCCTCGGACAAAAGAAAAAAGTGAATTTAATTCCCAGCAATAAGAAAACCTATTTGCGTTTAAGGAGGTAAATAAACATTGTAATTCTTAATATATATGTACATGTATAATGTATTAATGTATGTTTTAGTAAGCAAAACATTTTTTAGTGTTTAAACTAAAATGTGCTACTTTTCTACATTGTCTTAGAACAAAATATAAAATTCTGGCGAATTTTTCACTATTGCTTTATTTAATTATCAAAAACTTAAAACTAAATTCCCACAATTTTTGTCTAATAATAGGAAGAACCTAAAACATTTATTGTACTTCGATTGTGAGAATTTAGTTTTAAGTTTTTAGATGAAGTAATAGTGAGAAATACGCGCGAGAGTGGAGTTGATTTTCACTTGTACTTCAAGGCGTGGGTTTAATGCTCAGAGCACGGGGGATTTAATTCCCAATAAAAGTGGGAAATAAGTAAGCTTTTATAAGTTGACTTTTTCCCCAGCATCGTTTTCAATACCGACTGAACCATTTTTCTTATTAGCTGTTTTTTTTTTTTTATCATCCGAAAGAAAAAAGGCAAATCTCAAAAAATGTCACTTAGGACCTTCATCTTCTAAACGTTTCCTTATAAAAAGTTCTGAAATTTATTTATTAAATGCTTATGAATGGTTTCAGTTTTATCCTTTCATAAGCATTTTAACATTTCATAAGCATTTCATAAAAATTGCTATATTTAATAAATGTTTTAGAAATATTTATGAAACATGTAGGTATTTAATTGTTTATCAAATATTTGGCTGGTCTGGATATCCCTTTATAGAACGAGAAAAAAAAAACGAAATAACTCGGAATACGGACGGGGAGTTCATTCGAATGCGAAAAAATCAATTGATTTTTTGTGCTCCATTTTTTTTTAGTCTGGCAACGTGATAGTGTGGCTATCGTTTCAACATTTCAAAATAAAACAAGCCACCTAGTGGGAAATAGTAGAAATAATTTCCAGATCATGATTCGTGATCTCGGTGAGAAGCAGGATCATGTGCTGTTGTTGTAAGTGCATGTAAATCGATGATCTATATCGATCATAGCTACTGTGACCATTTTTTCAATCATATAAAAGAGGACTTTTTTTTAAGTACCTACAGTCAAATATGGTTCAAGCACTTTTTTTGTCAACATTTTTAGGTTTTCGTGGGTTTAAAGGAAATGACTTGGTCTTTGAAAATCAATACAAGATTACAAGTTTTGTAACAATTGAGAAGGTACCTACTCGCTATCACGCATATTTCTTATAGTAGGAATATAGTCATAAGGGAAAAAAGACGACATTTTGGAAAAAAGAGGACAGTGTATTGTTTTCTTTTAGAGAAAAATCAGAGAGGACATAGTAGGGAAAAAGAGGACTGTCCTCTCAAAAAGAGGACGAATGGTCACCGTAGTCATAGTTAATAATATTATGCTATTGTGCATTTATGAGCATAAATGATCATTCGCGTAGGTTTTGGCGAATCGCTGGCAATTCTTCTAAGACTTAAGCTCGTTGAACTTAAGAAAAGAAAATATATTAACCTTTTAGAGATAATGTTTGTTTGATTTCTACGCCAATTTTATAAAAGGCGTTCTTTTCAAAATCAAAATTTCAAAATGCATCAAGGTGGAATTTGGGTTTTTTTTATCGAGCCTGGGACCCCTCGCTTAACAGTCCAGCTGTGTATGAACTATGAACCACAAAGCCACTGCGCCTACCTATTCGATACCTACTTTTAAAGCAAATGTGAAGTCGAGTATGAAGTTAAGTGATTTTTTTTCCCACTGAATTGAGGGGGAAAGGGGGAGTAGTTACGGCATTCCATGGCAGCTGTCTAACTTAACCCGATGTGTGATTGCAACGAATTTCAAATGTCAAGAATTTGGCGGAAATTTAGTGAACGTACGCTCATATTCGAGCCAAAGCTCACTTATCTATTATTTCCAACTAATCGGCGCAGCAATTATTTTTACTGAATGAGGATATTTTTCTTCACTAAATTTGTTAATAATTGAAGCCCAATTGAGTAATCGTGATTGCTGATAGCTATATAAATAGCTGACTGCTGAAGTAGCTGTATCGTTTTCCCTAATTGCTTTGACAATTAAAAATGTAATAGGTATAGCTTTAGTACCTGTCCAGTCACTTAGGTCTCAAAATTGTTAAAAAGCCTATTATCTGACGGATAGTTGTGGCTTTCCTTATATAAACATAGGTATCGTAAAATAAAAACACTTTTCAACAACACCTCAACGTAAAGTTGATAAAGTCGTGCCAACGTTCTGTATCCATTTAGGAACGCATAACTGGCAACACTCGCTATATCTTATCAATGTGCCATCTGCCATTCCAATTCCAAACCACATCCATCTGCAGTCAGTCGTTCCTTTAACTTCTTAAAGATAGGTTGTGTTAAAAGTAACGTGTAATGCTAAACGTATATTAACAATCTGTGAGTGAATATTAACAAAACTGTATAAACTGTGAAAAATCTATTAATAAATATTTTAATAAAACTACACCCATTACGCCTCCAAGACAATTCGACATCTTCTCCCATCAGGCCTTCCATATAATCGAACACCCTGGCAGCGCCTTCAACAAATTCAAATATGAATACGTAAAAACTTTGCACTATCAAAGTGCCGGAGACTTTCCCTGAAGCACTTAAAAACTTACACATACTCAAGGAAGTAATTACGGCAGTAATTTCATTACCTCGCACTTGACTGCAAGCAGAGCAAATTGCACCATGCACATTGCGACGTGTAGAGCATCTTCTTCTTTCTCCAGTGAAAGGTGCAAATGTCGGCTTACTCCTTTACCCTGTCAGAAGCACTTAAAATTCCACTAACCGCATCAATAAGTTGGCTTCTTTATTAAGCGAAAGACAATTTCAAAAATGTACTAAAAGCCAAAAGAAAACCTTATCACACTTCATCATCTACGTCGAGGAAGGAGATCTTCTCAAAGCCCGAGAGAATACTGTCGTCCATTAGCGCGCGCCTTTGTCCCAAGGAAGAGCAAGGAAAAATGTCAAGTGAATTACGATCTCGCATGACATAACTTCACTTTTGAGTGCCGAATTAACGAATCTTTTCCAATTATCGGCACCGAGTCCAGCTCCAAAACAATTCACTTAGCAATCTGAAATCTGCTGAGCATTAGAGCGGGACATACGCCCCTCTTGCCGACCCCTCGGGGCGGCTCAAAAGATTGCTCGCAAAGACAAATACAGAAGCCGGACAATCAAGAAAGACAAACGAACAACTGCACGGACAACATGTTCCACTGTCCGAGAGTGCAGGCAGAGCCCTCTCGACCATGTCAGATGGAGATTTGTGCTACAACTCATGACGAAGACGATGACGATGATGATGATCTACGTTTACATAGCCCCCGTGCACATAAGTCTTCCGTTTCAGTTGTTGCCTTTCATAAATGAAATCCGATTCGCAATCCGATTTATTCGTCTCCTTTCGCTCGAAAAGATGAAGGAAAAGAAGACGACGCTGGTGTCTTGTGGTGCCCCGAAAAGGAATTGTTGTTCTCCCTGTCGTCTTGGATTGGATTTCGTGTAAAATGTTGCGGTTACTTGGGCAGGGGCACTCTGTTGGCGTGATGTGGTGTGCAGCGTGTGCACATCTACTAGGCTTCGGTTGGATGGGTTGGATGCTACGGATAAACGGACTTTGTACGCGAATCAAGTTCACTGGATGCACTTGGTGTTTTGAGGTGATTTCATGATGCACGCGATACATGCTTAGAGAGTGTGATGCTGAGTTAGGATTAGCGGCTGGCTGTTCGGTAGATCTGGATAAAGGCGCACATACACCAAGACCAACTTATCTGTAAGGAGAGTGATTGATTATGTTCTATATAGTGGTTCGCATTGAGGACTGAATTTGAAGAATCACTCAGGCTTACTGTGCGCACCTCATGCGCGAACGCAGTCTGTGTTTTAAAGATGACATGCTCTGGCGGGGCTAGAACGAGTTAGTGCAGTGGATATGACAGGAAGATGTGGTGCATAGGTGGTCCTTATACAGTTACTGGAGTTCCAGAGTGCAAATTTAGTCCAAGCCATGTTCGTATCCAAGGGAGTTCAAGTTCTAGGTTTCAACTCATGGATCCTTACATTCCTCCTATGCACGGTAGGTTCGAAATCTAAATTTGTTTGTACCTAGTTATTACTGATGAAATGTGGAATTTCGATAGAGAGGGAGTTTCCACTGCATTGCAAGCGAAGTATAGGGTCTTTCATAGCCCTCATGTTAGACAAGCATTCTCACAGTAAAAGTATGGCTCTCTGTGATTAATTCGAACAACTTTTGAAGTTATCTACCAGAGTAAGAAAGTAACCCCATCTATCTGTCCATGAAAATGGGTCCCAGGAAACGTTGCGGATGTAATTGCTTTCACGTGGTTGTGGTACGTAACGTAACTGTAGACTGTCCTCATTATTCGTTGTAATGTCAAGGCACACCAAGCCGTTCACCGATTTGGACAAAAGGGCAGTGTAACTTTTTGAACTTTCATAGGAACCAAATTTACAGTATTTGACAGGTGCTCTAGACCCCCTTAGATAAGAGCTTTATAGCAATAAACTTTTAATTGCAAGGCGTTGCCTGACCCACCTCTTTTTGGATCGCCAACCAAACTGCAAAAGAGCTTCAGTTATAAGGGGACAGACAACCTAAAAAAAACTTAGTTGGCAACAGGTCAGTAGGGACCAGCGTTCCCAGAATGATACAAGTGTAACAAAAGCGTTACACTTTTTAATTATTTTATAATTTTGTTACAATGTTACTTTTAGTTTCGCTTTTTCCCATTAAAATATTTTTTTGTTTTTCTCGTTAAAAAAATATTGAAAAGTTGAACTGGCAGCACTTTTTTCTTTCGAACAAACTTCAACCAATTTTTGTCAATGTATTTGTTTGTTTACACAGAGCACAAGTCGTGCAAAACGTCAAACTGCGAGTGGGAATGGGAATTTGAGGAAACGAGAAAATACAGCAATATTTTTCTGTCTCGTCTGCCGGTCAATAAAGAGCTTTTTTTATCTAAAATTATAAAATTTAGAATTTTTTTTTCAGTTTTTAACATTTTTTTTTCAATTTGTTACACTTTTTGAAAAAAATTGTTACACTTTTAAAAAAAAAAAAACTGCGGCAACATTGGTAGAGACCCTAGGCCTAGCTTCTCACAACCATTCGTTATATGTGAGTTTTTCATTTTTGGGACGAATGGAAGGGATCTACAATTTTATGCCGACTACAAACGGCTCTTGAGAAGCTCTTTCATGAGAGTTATTCCCTCGGAAGTTTGTCGGACATTCGCGAAAGGTGGCAGTGGAAGAAAACCTTAAGATAAGATAAGATCCCTGTCTCTTGACGCACGCAAAACACATGAAACTGGACTGAATTGGAAGTGCCTCTACCAAGTGTACAAGTCCTCACCGTAAACATAGCTAGAGAGAGATGTACCTAATATATAGTTTGAACTGCCGCTTCCTAAGTCATGCTCTTACCTACTATAGTTCGAACTGCCGCTTTCTAAGCCAAGCTCTTTTGTATAGCTCTTTTGGTTGTTCTCCTTCAAAGTCAGTCAATCCGCCGAAAATTTTACAAATGTTCTTTCTCTCAACACGACCGAGAATATCTGCGTTAGCTTTAAATAGAGGCCAAACTTTGGCGCCATTAGCTGTTTTTTATTATCAGCGTGATCTGATTCGGATCAGATCACGAAAATAAAACACAACGGATCATTGAAAAGTTTAATTTTGGAATTGTGGCAACAGTTGCTTTCAAAGGCAAAACAGATAATACAGGGTATTTCAAACTTCGTATTGCCACCAGCCATCTTGCAAATATTCTTCTCAACGTGACGTCACACAAGGCACATGTCATTTCACTTGCTTTGTCGGGAATGTTACCACATTTGAATCAAATTTGCATCATTTTTCTTTTCAAATATATTTTTTGTGAAACAAATTTAGTATTTTATGTTCAAATATGAACCACATGTACAATATTTTGGTGCTAACGCTTGAGTTTATCTTGGCATATTAAGGTGTGTCCAGACCACCGAAATATTTCAGAAATGTTTATGAAATGTTTCTGAAGCAAAAACAGAAACACTGCGTAAAAGTTATCAACTCGTTACTCAGCAGTTACGTCAAATTTTTGTATGCTATCTGACGTCTACTAGCTAACTTACATTTTGCATATTTGTTTACTTTATCCTGTTTTGGACTAGAAGAAAATAATGTGGTGGTATTCAAAGCTTTTCTGGACATTTTTATTTTATTTAAAAAGAAATAATAATCGAAAAACAGCGTTCACTTTCTGCAAGGATACTTGTTAAACAAAAATTATTTCCCATCATGATTGGGTAACTGTGAAACATTTCATAAATGTTTTTTTGGTGTCCAGATCCAAACCAGCAAAACATTTTTAAACATTCCATACAAATTGTTTTGTTTAATAAGTGTTTTAGAAATATTTATGGAATATGTAGGTATTTCGTAGTTTATCAAATGTTTGGCTGGTCTGGACATACCTTTATAGAACGAGAAAAAACAAAATAACTCGGAATACGGACAGGGAGTTTATTCGAATGCGAGATAAATCAATTGATTTTTTTGTGTTCCATTTTTTAGTCTGGCAACGTGATTGCGTGGCTATCGTTTACAGGCACACCAACATTTAAAAATGAAACAAGCCACCTAGTCGGAAATAGTAGAAATAATTTTCAGATCATGATTCGTGATCTCGACGAGAAGCAGGATCATGTGCTGTTGTTGTAAATGCCTTATTCAATAAATTAATGCCTAAAATAATTTTTTTTAGGTTAACTGGAACAATAAATCAAAAATTAAACATAAATATAAAAAAATCAAAAAAAAAAATGTTTATTTACCTACAAAAAAAAAACTTAAATTACAAATCACAGAAGAAATTCATGACTTTTTAGTTTCATAAGTAAAAACCAACATTACCAATATTACCTAGCTTAATTTACGGAGCGAACTCGGACATACGTCTTAAGTGGCCGCGCCGATATTGATATTAGCAATCTCGAACTCACTACTCGTGAACACACTACTACCAAATGACAGTGCTATAGTGCTACCAACTACTTAGGAACTGGGTATGTTCTACTAAAATTTCAAAGTATTGAACAAAACAAACATAGTTTTAGTGCATCGATCGTCTGGTCCTTTTCATTAAGAAAACAAAAAGTCAGTAGCTATGTTGAATAAAAAAAAAATTAGAAAAATATTTGAAATAAAAAAAAGATGCCTTTTTGGAAAAAAAAGTCTTAAAGCCTTGGCTAATGAAATAACGCCTAAAAGGCATGAAAAAACCTTGGTTGGCATCACTGATTACACACCTTAATCTATAAGCTGGGGTTGCAATAGTTTCTATACCGAAGTCAAGTACAAGCTCAAGGTCTCCGACCAGTAGTCTTATCTAAATAGGATGAGTGAAACTCGCTTATAAGTTCTGCGAAATTATTGTCAGCCTCACAGCATGCATATACTGCAAAGTTAAATAGAGAGCCTCACTCCAACCACAAAGAACACACTATTGGGTCGAAGACAATCAATGTCAAACTCGTGTACTTGTCTGTACTTTCAAATTAAGCCAATGTTGTTATTTTGGAGAATCCAGTAAACTCCTAGACTTGTATTCAATTCTCATCTCGTACAGGTTGACAGCTAGCCCTTCTCTACTCACCCTCGCTTTAACATCTCCATCATTCAATGGCTTTTCCAATGCATACACACACAAATAAATCGACAAAGTCTCGTTTATCCGTCAACATGGTGTACTTTTCTATTTTCCTCTTTGGAAAACAATGCAAAAACGTTAGCCATGCCAAACTAGTCGTCCGCCACGTTTTTCCCATAAATCTTCTTCCATTTGTATTCAAAAAAAGGCACAGAGGGAATTCCAAATGGTTTGTGGAGGATCATAGAGTACCCTATAAAAAAAATCCATTTAAAGCAGACATTTTAGATCCAAGCGTATAAAACGTTCTTTAGGAATGCACTTTTTTTAAGCCAGGTATAAAGTTTTGCTATTAAAACGCCAGCTTGTAGCTTCATTGTTCGAAAAAACCTTTCAAGGCTTATGTTTTTAAGTAGTTTGCACTCTTAATGCAACAATGCAACAGACAGACAGACTCTGAATCCGCACTGTCTTTTATGAGAGCCAGCTTTCAAAATTAAGGTTTCGAAATAGTTTGGAGTTAAGAGCTAAATAAAAACGGGCATTGTGACCCACCTACCCTTCTCATTGGCAACACAATTGATGCTTGCCGAAAAGAAAGTAATAGGTCAATCTTACAACTGGCTAAACAAGCTCTAATAGGCGATCAGTATTGATTCGGAAATTCTCGTTCAATAAGCCATTCAAAAAAAGCGGTTTCAGACGCGGATACAGCAGGTAAAACGTGGTGTGATGGGGAAAAAGAACTACTTTGCAGTAGCAACTAGAAATATCTTCAAGTTTTCATCCGATTCGCTTTGAGTATCAAAACTTAAACGTGGCAGTCACACAAGGATTGGTCCTTGGACCTCTTGTGCCCTGAATATAATTTACGAAGGAGCTCTACAACTTAAACGAGCGCCGCAAGGATTAAAGTTAATATTTTTTTTAGTTTAACAATAGCCAAACGCATCCACGAAATAGGATCCGCCACGGATTCTGCACGGTCTCAGAATCAAAAATCTAATAAAGCCGGACAGCCCAGAAATAGCTGACCTTGGTTAGCCAAAAGACGGGGATATATGCAAAATCCGGGTATGAGAACCAAATTCTTCTATCGAAGGAGGGATTCAAAAATTATCAAAAGCATGCTAAGCTTTAAGACGCGCGCTTAGCGTGCTACCAACAAAACCTCAAAAATACAGGTAGCTAGATTTCAGTGGTTCTGGATACGTCACAAAGATGCTGAAACCAATAAAGCGGTCAGTTCAATTCTTACATACACTGATCTGTACTAAGAGCATAGGAAACAGATAGAATACTCTCTTCAGCATTCAAGCTCAAGAAAAGAATCGGTTTCCAAGCAATTCCAGCAAAGCAGCCAGCGTTACAGCCGAAATGGCAGAGTACTTCTACCAACAAAATACAATGAATTCAGCTGGGATGAGGCGAGCTGAGAGCCACCAAGAGATATTGGTCACCCAGAGCCTAGTGTAAAAGCAATAGAAAGAGTATCACCTGTAAGATTGTGGCAGGCAAGTCTTCCCCGGGCACTGACGTGCGAAAATATCTCAACACAGAATTGTTCACATATAAAAAGTAAGAGCCCCTAATAAGCCAGTCGACTCGAAAGACTAAGATTAGCGGAAGTGACAGATGCAGCTTAAGTTGCTAACCATCCCAATGATGCTAAAGATCCAACAGCATTCCAGCGGGGAGTGTTACGCTTTGATTCAGGGAATAATGGAGCCACTACATCTCTGCAAATCATTGCAACAAAATGAGCACACCCTATGAGATATGTTATAAAAATATCCTGAAAATGTGAAACCATACACAATCATCCGTACACACACAGTGACTCAAACTCAAGGCTTCATTGCAATTGCATCTACAGATACCCGTATTTTTTGCGGAAAATAAATCCCCCCATCTCTGTCTCATTGAATTCTGGAAATGTCGCAGTACCTGGAGCTGGGAACACCTAAATGCGATACAGACTACGTGAACGCTACTGAGATGGTGTTCAACTGAATGCCTTTTTTTGTCAGCTGATCCTTTTGCCTCGCCTCCTCTGGGCTCCCAGCTCCTGATTCCAGTCTGTTGTTGCCCTCTTTTTTTTTCTGTCCCGTGCAAGCACTTTATGCAGTTTTTTTTTCTTCTCTACATTTTATTCTCCTGAACGTCGTTGAACGTAGGTTCAGTGTGTAGGTACTTACCTGTCGGTTTTGTGTTAGGATTTTTATTTGTAAACGCGCGTATGCAATCAAGAATTCTATATGGGTATCCATCTGGAAGCCGGCCGGGGACCCATAGTGCTGTGCTGCTGCGCTATAACTATCCAAGAATCCTGCACCTGTCTGTTCATTATTCTCTCAACTTAACACACTCTGTGCACTACTCACTGTCGTCAGCGATGTTGTTGGAGTTGCATCGCCGTCGTTGTGTCGTCGATGTTAAGCTGAAACCGTGAGGATGTCGAGCTGATGATAATGGTGGCATTGGGATGGTGTGGAAGTACTGCATCCGCGTGATGACGAGTGGACGATGTATGAAGGTATACAGTTGTACTCTGTGGGCAAATAAAAATATTCGCATAATAAATGATCAACTAACAACTGTTCTTGTGGGATTTCTTTCTTTTCTTCTCGGTACTTTTATTTTTTTTGATTGTTGCCGGTTTCCATAAATGAACATTATTCGACGATGAGACAAAAGGGCGCAGTAAAAACTTGCAAACGCAATTGAATGAATGTCGTAATGCTGGTGGTATGAACTCACAATCTAAATCCTTTGCCATTCTGTGTTCGGATCTTATGAGTGTCCGCATGTCCTTATATCAGTTATCACTATCCCTACAACACCTTTTGACCGTGTTTTACTTTTCAAAAGAGTTTTCACAGCCAGTTTTGGGTGTTTTATGAAAAATCTATTTCCGAAAAGCAAAGTAAAGTAGAGTGAATTGCGATTAGTCGGAGAGCATTTGTGACAAAGTGCAATCAGCTGATGTCTGTCCTGACTTTTTGCTTGATTCTGCATTCTTTTAGTAGATACCCTCTACTGAAATCAAGGGGCAAATCGTTTTTGAAATTTTGATGACGATAACAAGTTTTTTTCTGACCGAATTTGTTTCAATTTTTGTCAGTTGTCAAAACATTTGCAGGAGAATACCCTGGAGGAAGGTCTCAAACTCGTAACTTTTGCACTTAGTTGCGTCTGAAATGTTATGTAATTAGCAGGGAACGGATGTTGTTGACCAAAGAAATCAAAAGAGCGGCCAAGTGCGAGTCGGACTCGCCCATTGAGTGTTCCGTAGCAGCAAGTAACATAATATACAAGTTCTTGTAGTTCATTGTAACTTTGATCGATGTTTTAATAATAGTGTTTTTTTTTTAAATAAAGTTATTGATAAGTAAACATTATAATTAGGTACTTTAATAATGGGATTTAGATCTAACTATATGCGAGCCCATATAGGCTGCTACGGAACCCTTCATGGGCGAGTCCGACTCGCACTTGGCCGCTTTTTTATTTTTATATTTGAGTTGATTGAATGAAAGGTAAATTGCGGTTTAAGATCTATGACGCTTAAAAAAAAACTACTTACTAGATCTCGTTCAAACCAATTTTCGGTGGAAGTTTGCATGGTAATGTACAGTACATCATATATTTTTTTAAGTTTAATCATTCACACACATTTTACCACTTTGGAAGTGTCTCCCACGCAAACAATTCGGTTTAGAAAAAAATGATATTAGAAACCTCAATATCATTTTAGAAGACCTGTCCATAGATACCCCACAAGTATGGGTTTGATGAAAGAAATTTTTTGAGTTTCAGTTCTAAGTAGGGGAACCCCCAAAATTTATTGTTTTTTTTTCTATTTTTGTGTGAAAATCTTAATGCGGTTCACAGAATACATCTATGTACTTACCAAGTTTCAACAGTATAGTTCTTATAGTTTCGGAAAGAAGTGGCTGTGACATACGGACGGACAGACATGACGAATCCATAGGTTCCGTTTTTTTGCCATTTGGCTACGGAACCCTAAAAAAGGCAAAACTAAAGTGTGAAAAAGGCATAAATGTCTTTTATTGAAGAGGAAAAAAAAAGTTAAGCATTATTGTCTCCAGTAGTCGAACACTTAGTGGTTCATTGTAAAATAATCACTAACTGTGAGAGAACCGTTGAATTTAATATGCCAAGAAAATTTAATGAGCTGCCATAACTCAAACATTTTAAAATAAAGTTAAGTTTTTCCCTGTAATTGTTATTGTTTTTTTTTATAAAAAATAAAAACTGAAAAAAAAAACATTATTCCCCAGTAGTCGAACACTAGCTTCCTAAACCCGAACATAAAGTTTCCTTACTTCGAACGCTAGATCCATATTTTTGTTTTTATTTAAAACATAAAAAACAGTAACACAACAACTTAAAAGGAAATAAATAAATAGAATTCACAAACAATTAAAAATAAGATTTGTACACTAATTCAGTCTTGAACACATAGGAAACTCGAAGATGTTTGGTTCCCTATGATCGAGCGGTCAAAAAATAATAAAATTATTATGTTTTCAGATAAAAACTTTACTAAAAAGACATAAAATAGAAATAAACTAATAAAACAAGGATTGAAAATAAACATATACCTGAATTTTCAAACAAAAAAAACGCACTTTCCTCCGACAATGGCAACAGTTGTTTTTTTCTACTGAACCCGCACTCAAACGCATTCCCTAAAGACTCAATTTAAACTGCAATTTTGAAACGTTAACAATAATATTCTACCAGTTGATATTGCAAAAACGATTAAAGGTAATACCACAATGTAGCATTTTGCGTTTGTAAGAGTTGAAAATCTTATAAATATACAGCTGTGTAGCTTTTTACAAAAAGTGTTCAACTACTGGGAGTGTTCGAAAGTAGGCGACCCTACCCTAGCACTGTACCTTTATTCACAAACAAAAATCTGGAAATCATTGAGAAAGTTCTTATTCTTACCAGTCTGCGACGAAACATGAAAAAAGATGACAGCGTTCGCACTTACGAGAAAATACCTCACAGATGTCTAACGTATATTTTATATTATTTTTTTATCTAAAAAAACATGCATTTTGTCCAAGAAGGTTCGTTTCCATGGTAACACGTAGGCAAAAATGCGAAATTCTAGTCGCATCAGAGTACTCTACTGGCGAGATTAGTAATTGGTGTAAACTTCTAAGGAGTTTCGGCGATTTTACTTTTTAAAATTTTATAGTTAAGAAGAAAGTGTACATAAACTTAATGAATAAGGAATATGGCAAAAAAAAGCAGAAAAAAACAATATTGGTAAAAAGGCAAAAACAGGCAATATGAGTAAAAAAAGGCAAACAAATCCAAAAAAAGGCAAGGTCAAACAAATCCGTTCCCTGGTAATTAGGCTGCAGTTTGTAGAGTTCCAGTAATTGTTTTGTTTTGCATTTGTCAGATCTCATTTCGAGTACTGCAGTACTGTATGGAATCCATTTAATGACTATAATAGAGAAGATCCAAAATCGTCTGACTGAGAGTAGCCGTTCGTAGACTGCGAAGCGATGTTGAAATGCCGTCTTACGAGACGAGGTGCATATTGTTTGGAGTCTTACCTCTTTTTAGATAGAGGAAATGTTTTTCAATTATATTTATTCGTGATTTGATAATTGGTCATATCGATTGTCCTTTCTTATTATCATCGATTGGATTTTATGCTCCTGCGAGAGTTCTTAGAAATCGTCTTTTATTTTATGTATAGAGTTTATTTTATCATAGAGTTTATTATGGAATGGACCAATTTCTAGATGGCTTACGTAATCCAATAAATATTGTTATAATATATTCGATTGTCACCTAAGTAGGGTTTCTTTAAGGAATAAATTAATTCTTTTGTTAGGCTTTGGTCACTCAAAAAAAAAAAGATTGTTAAGCGAAGAATTTTGAGATTCTTAAAAAAATTGTAAGCTAAAAGTTCTTGGTTCAATATTATTCATATTATTTTTGTTAACAAGAAAGAACTCGTTTTTAAGTTTTCAAGAATCAGGTATTCAGCGTAAGAATAATATACTCTCCATAAGAATTTTATTACATCATTGCCAACAATTTCATTTTTAAATCAAAGATTTTGATATTTGGGTTCATTTTAACCAACGAAAATTGTTGGCATTACAATTTATTTTTCTATGTGGTGGTTATTTTTAAGTTTATTTTTGTATGTAGTAATCTAGCGGGAACAGTAGATGTACTCATTTGATTTGATTGAAAATTAAAAATAGAAATCGGAACTCAACTTGAAATTGGAAACGCAAATCATATTTTCATATTTGTCATCGAAAAGGGCAAGACAACTTGTTGACACCATAACCCAATAATATAATAATTCCAACGCTAAAAATGCAAAATATTTAAGAATAGTAGAGAATGAATTCCATTTTCTCCGAAAAATTAATTAAAACGTTCTTTCTTTTCTCCTCCCATCTATCTAGGCTCCAAATGCACTTGCAGTGTACCTATACTAATTCAATTTGTTATATGATGCCAGTTGCGATTTTCCATCGGTATATATCGCTTTCATTTTCGCTCCATCATATTGCAGTCGTTTTCCTTCCAGATTTCATTCCTTCAAATCAAATTGCACTCCAGACAAATCTCGAAAGAAAGAAAAAAAATCCATCAGAACATCAGTGTACTCGTATATAGTATATAAGTACGGAGAAGGTGCAACGGATTCTGTGGCTCACAAGGAAAAGGAATAGAGGGCATGGGCATAAAAAAACATATAAAAATTGTTGGATGTTCAATGAACTATTCAATCTCTCTCTCTAAGACCAGTCGTCATCGTCCGCTTGCTGTAGTCGTCGTAGTCGCTGTCATCGTGATTTTCTCGGTGTTCGTCTGTACGTCTGTATATTTCTGTACGACTGCAGCACACGGAGAAGTGGTTTTTAGAACTGCATACTTACACTACACCATCAATCGATGCAGATTCTTGTTCTTCGTTTCCGTGAACAGAAATGCAGAGATTTTCTTTTACTCTTTTCGTGATCAAATTTCGCATTTCTCAACAATGAAGGAAAATGCGGGAAAAATCCAACATACGTGTGCTGGACGTCTTGAGGATGTACATTCAATTAATCTCAGATTTCGATGGAACGGGTGAAATGTATGTGGATAGTCAATTCGTTTGAGTCCATTTTAAGACTTTTTGCGCCCGGAAGTGGAAAGGATCTCTACACGATTTTCGAAGTTCGCATTTGCTTGGGATATCTGATTGCTTCGCCGATTGATACCGTCATTATTTACCAATCTGACAAATTCCTCTTTAGCACAGCAGTGTCTTTGACAAGCCTACACAAAGGAGACACTTGGTGCAATGTCACTTAGTCACATCATTCAAAAATTGTTCCGCGTTACGTTCCCTTTCACAATATGTAGCCACGATTAATCAAAAGCTGACTCTTTCCGCTAATAAAAGTATTAACACCACCTTCCTGGGGTTAATCTGATTATCGATGCCAATCAACCTTGATGCCATTTAAGCGTTGCTTCACATCCATCGCAGATACAGACAATTTATACTTATAATTAACAGCTATTGCAGAACAAGTATCCCAACTTGTTTCGTTGCAGCACAATAATTACAACAATTGCGTACAAGCTTCCCACTTGACCCTCAAGCGCGTACAATGGCCGGGACATTGATACTCGAATTCAGATGGCGCGGCGTGAAGCCAATTCAAGTTCACACCATACAACAACGATCAGCCGCTTTATTAGTTGTTTACGGTCTGAAGCAGTTATACTGAACTTTTCACAGCTGTGGAGGCTCGATTATAATACAAAAGCCATTAAAGTCGAAAGTTGATTACGACTGTCAATTTAACAGTAAAACTTACACTCTGAAGTGTAAGATGTGGGGAGAAATACTTAACCCATCGTACAGCAAGTCCTATACCCATGGCTGGGTGATAAAATTACAAGCACCGTGTACAGTTAAGTTTGAGTTAAATGCGGGAACTAGACGCTGTTTTGGCCATCATTAGCGGAAACGTACAAGCGTGTATCAATTTTTGTCGGGAATAGGTTATTTGTTTTTAATTTAAAAACTAATTTAACGATCCTCATCGGATAGTAAATTGGGGATCTTGATAGATACCGCTGATTTATCGTTGGAACATTAAAAACGTTTCTTCGGGAAAGTGTGTTTTTGTTGCACATAATTTGGTTTTTTTTTATGACCGTGGCATGGGGCGAAATTGTGTCACCTCGACAGGGCATCGACCGTGGATTTTACAGTTCTCTCGACATCCAAGTCTGTTTAGCCGTAGGGAAAATAATCTAAAAAAACATAAATAATCTTTGGCAAACAGGCAAGTCTGCGTAATCGAAGTATGGGTTACTGACAGCCGTTTTGGAATATAAAACAAGTGAAAGTGTTATAATCGGCCTGGTCGATGCTTTGATACCCTCCACTGCATACAAGGCATGCAAAATTGTAGGCATATGGAGGTAGTACGTAATTACATTGAACAGGTATAGGTAGGTACAGGTGAACAAATAATAAAAATCAGCTTTTGAGTAATCTAATTACAATTCTACCTGTTGTTGCCTGTTCAAGGGAAATTTCTAGAAAGTGCTTCTATTGTAAAAATAGAAATAAGTCTTCTCGACAATAAAAATGAGTCCTCTCACAAAATTTCAGTTACCTAGGTCGATTCTTTTCGACGCTATCGTGTTTCAACATTTGTTTTCTAATATTGGTTTTGTATGGGAGGTACCAGAACTACTTGACCGACATAGCCCGTTTTTAAAACCAACCTGGCGACGATAAAAATAAGTCCTTTCACCAAACATCATTTGCCTACGTTGATGCCTTTGGACGCTATCGTGTTTCAACCGACAGAGAGACACATGGGTCTACTATTGGTTTTGTATGGGAGGTACCAGAACTACTCGACCGACGCAGCCCATTTTTAATACCGACTTGAAGACAATAAAAATAAGCCCTCTCACAAAATTTCACTTGCCTAGATAGATTCTTTTCGACGCTATCGTGCTTTCAACATTTGTTTTCTAATATTGGTTTTGTATGGGAGGCACCAGAACTACTTGACCGACATAGCCCGTTTTTAATACCAACCTGACGACGGTAAAAAGAAGAAGTCCTTTCACCAAGTCTGTTTAGACAGACGGACAGACAGGCAGACCATGGTTGCCACTATTATTAAAAAAAAATTCCCTGACTTTCCCTGACCAGTTTTTAAGTTTTCCCTGACCAAATTTTGCAAATATACCAAAAAAAAACAACGCATTTACAGACTTGTCCTTGAGACCAATAAGTTATATAATTGTAGTAAGGGTTTATTTATTTGATAGACTACAGAGCTCGACATAAATAATTTTTTAAAATTATATAAAAAAAAAATACAGTGAATTTTCCCTGACTGTTTTCAAAATTCCCTGACCAAATTTTCGTTCCCTGATTATCCCTGACTTTCCAGTCCAGTGGCAACCATGCAGACAGACGGACATGGCTAAATCGATTCACAATGTGATCCTGATGTAGAATATACAAGGTGGCGCAAAAATAACCTTCCGATGTTTTTTGGCTGTAATTTAAAAAAAAAATGAAAAACTTTGATTCTTCTTGTGGATTATTTTTATTTGGTCTTTTAATTTTTTTTACATCAAGTCGAGAATATGATGTCATGTAAATGGCCGCCGCCACAGTTGATTGTCATTTGAGCCCTTTTTATGGCATTTTCCATCACTTTGGCCAAAACTTCCGGCGATAGGTCCTCACATTCTTGACGGACATTGTCTTTAAGAGCTGCAAGAGTCTGAGGCTTGTTGACATAAACCCGCGACTTCAAAAAGCCCCACAAAAAGAAGTCTGGAGCGGTCAAATCAGGCGATCTTGCTGGCCAGTGCAAATCGCCAAAACGGGAGATTAGGCGCCCGGGAAATGCATCCTTCAGCATATCGGTTGTGGCACGTGCAGTGTGTGCCGTTGCACCGTCCTGTTGGAACCACATGTTTTCCTATCCCAATTCATCAAGTTGCGGCAAAAAGAACTCGTTGATCATTGATCTGTAGCGCTCACCATTCACAGTAACCGTTTGGCCCGCGACGTCTTCGAAGAAAAAAGGTCCGATGACTCCTCCAGCGAAAACAGCACACCATACAGTGACTTTGAGCGGGTGTAATGGCTCTTCGTGGGTTACACGCGGATTTTCAGTGCCCCAGAAGCCTAAATTTTGCTTATTTACGTACCCGCTAAGATGGATGGGCCTCATCACTCATGATTATTTTTGATGAAAAATCATCTTCCTCTTGGTGGTGATTAAGGATGGCTTGAGCTTGAGCCTTATGGAGCAGTGTAGCGTAACATTGTTTATTAACGTGTATTTCGCATGTGTTTACTACAGAAATGTCAAAACAGAACTGACATTAGGGGCCAATCGCAAAATTTATAGCATTTTCTGATAGGAGGATTACTATTGCGCCACCTTGTATATACTTTATGGGGTCTCCGGTGACTCCATCTTGGCGTTACAAATGTAATGACAAAGTGAATATACCTTCGAAGGGTATAAAAATACAGCAACTGTGATTGTGTTGCCTTTTAATTGCTTCTTGGTTAAACTAATTTTAAAAGTGTTTTCGCATAGAGCTTACCAAGTTATGAGTCCTTACTTAGTGTTAGCCTCATTCTCGACCAAAAAGGTGATTGGTTAAGAATGGGGCTATTGCTTTGGCTTGTACAACGCTGCATTGTTATAACAGGTAACAGGCTGAAGAATGTGTGAACTGCTAGGTCCATTTTTTGGTAGTTTTAGAAATCAACCGCCGTTTTGCAAAAGAAATTGTGTTAATTTGAATAACTTCAGTGAAGTATTCTGATTGCGATAAATTTCAGAGGACTGAATGGCATTTTTATTAGAAGGACGCTTGGACCTTACAATTTTTTTTGTATCAGACGAACGTCGAATGCCTGTATTGGAATTTTTTTATATTATATGACTACTAAAGAGTAAAAGCCTGCAAAGACTAACTTTCCGCAGGCTGGTATTTAGTCTAAAAGACGTACCACTCATCCAATGAAGGTTAGCGGTACATTCTTAATAGGAAAGTTCTAACTCCAAAGTATTTTGTAGAAAATGCATCTTCCCAGCTCATTTATAGTGTTGGAGGGTTAATCCCCTTTTAGCAGAACCTTCTGTGCATCTCCGAGCACACATTTGATTTGTATAGCAGTTAAACTAGTTCTTGATTATAAGGCAAATGTTGTTTTCGCAATCCCAGTTAAATTCAAGAAAAAACTCCGAGATCACCTACAGATCCAACTTAACGTAAACGTTGACCTTTGACCAGATAAACTAAAAACCAAAAATAAACTCAATACACTGATATACTTTATTTCAGACATTACATTTGACCAAAACTTCTTGAACTCACATTTAAAGTGGCGCCCATATGGGACCTTCCTGCAATCTTTCGACAGTCAATTTAATTTGAGTAGATCTGTGCACAAAGTCACCCAAAAAGTTACCAACCAATTTAAAAATTGAGTTCAATTAGGAGCAAGTTATATAACTAGAAAGGATCACATCTAAATTTACCCTCCGACACTTCTCCTTGTATATTTTATTTTTGCTGTTATCTTTCTCTTTTGTTTATTGAATTCTATTATCTAAATCAAAAATGCCTGCGTAAACATGACAGTCTTGGCATTTGCCCTCCAACAAAACTTTTTGTTGTTGTTAGTATTTTTTGTAAATTCCAAAAACATCCTTATCCCCCTACAGGATCTGCATGCAGATTTCCGTTTTTTTTTCATCCACTTCTCCCTAAATCTGGATTTGTGTTGCCCCATCTCTCCAAATACGTAATTTCAATTGTTTTGCGTTTTACTTGTTTCCCTTTAGTTTATATCCTCTTCCAACTCTCATCTGCCAGTAAAATCAAATTAAATTTAAGACAAAAGGCTGCGGGATTGTTTGAATAAACATAAATTTTGCCAGAAAAAAAAGACGCAAACAATAAGCGGGCTTATTTTCGCGTGAAGAAAAAAGAAAAAAGAAAAAAACGCCGCAATATCAAGCAAATCTAGAAACTTTCCTCTTTCACAATCGCAGGACGAAACCGAAACTTGGAAAATTCAATTTCGAGAAAAGCTCATCGGAATATGAAGTGGGTCGAGTGTATACCAGTGTACGACCGACGTTAAGATTCGTTCACGCGAAGCGGAAGTTAATGTTTTGCGCGCGAATTCAATCTCACTTCTCGATTTGCCTTAGGCGTTTGTACACACTCTGTGTTGTGATGGTGTCTTGAATTCTGATTGACTGCTCCGAGTTCTGAGTATATCAACACACCTACCACCAGACCAACGTGTCCTTGGGGAAAAGGATGTGCTCTATCTGTGTAACAACACACAGTTTAGAGGATGAAATCAATTTTTCAAGTTGTTTGTGCGGGACTTGAAATCGAAAACGATTCGTTCGGTTATTGATTTTTTTTTTGCGCAGAGATGATGTTCGATGTTGATAATTTGTTCGATGAGTTGGTAATGGTTCTGTTTCCCTTTTGATGAAAGTTTCGCTCTATAAAAAAAAAGTGTCCATTAAAGTGAATGGCCCTAATTGGAAAGGAGAAGTCGTTCGGTAGACTTTATTTTAAGACGCAGTGTTCTGAACAAAGTTTTAGCTTTTGTGTATTTTTGAGGGTTGCTATAAAGTTGGATTTTTTAAGAGCATTATCAAGAAGTTGGGCAGGACTGCTGCGTCAATTTTGATTGGGGGAAATGAAATAAGATAAAACGGCTACTCAGCAATAAACGCCTTAGAATTTATAGGGGCTTAGACCGCAGAGTACTCTCGGAACAGCCTCGAGCTGGATTAGTCTTACTGGCCGATGTGCACAATCACGTTCGAGTATGCACGTAGCAAATCAGCGTCCGTAACAAATGATTGAAACGTTGGAGGTCTGCAAACCTGACATAACCGCCTTCAAAGCATGCGATATGAAGGAACTACTATGGTGTTTGAAGAAGCGTCTTCTTAGAACGGGCAATGGGTAATTGACTTCGCAGCGGGCGGCGCATCGTGCTATTGCAAGGCCGCGATTTAAACATCTCGACATTAAGGGTGTCGGTGACTTCAATAAATAAGGTCGATCAGCCATGATCTAGTATGTCAGACGTTCGCACATTCCGAGGCGGTAATAACGACTCAGACAATTACATAGTTTCTGTTAAATTATGATTAATTTCCAGATAAGTATATCTTGAACAATTCAGCTGAGAGAGAGTTCGATGCCTAACGGACTTCCGACTTACGGAAACTGAATCCTATAATGCCACGGCCTTCGGCGGCAGTGTTTCCCTTTCCAGTAATATCTCTCTCTTCACTCAGAAAAAAAAGATTGTTAAGCGGAGAATTTTGAGATTCCTATAAAATTTTAAGTTAAAAGTTCTTGGTTCAAATATTATTGTTGTTAACAAGAACTCGCTTTTATGTTTTCAAGAACCAGATTTTCAGCGTAAGAATAATATACTCTCCATAAGTATTTTATTACGTCATCATTGCCAACAATTTCATTCTTAAATCAAAGATTTTGATATTTGGGTTAATTTTAGCCAACAATTACAAATTTTTCTGTGTGTTAAATACAGCAAAATCAGGAGAACCATTGCCAGGAAGCCGTCAGAAGTGGCAGCTATCGCTTGCTAAGCTATACAACGTAACGGTGCCGTAAAGACCAATATTTATTGACGAAACAAGCTTAACTCATGTTATTGTATCCCAAAACGTTACTAAAAAGAGCGCTAAAATATAAAATCGTTCCGAAAAGTCTTTCCAAAAACCATGTAAGTAAAACACCCCGAGAACCGTTCCGAAACCAAAACGTTTAATATTTATTTGCATATTGATGGTCTCGCCGCTCATATTTCCTGGCACAATCCAAGTTCGAAGATGGGTTTTAGTATCTTTCTGTCGCATTCGCGGCTTCGAAACATAAAGGGTGAAATGACCCTTAGTCTCAAAGACGCGTTTTGTTGTCTTGTGGAAATACGTGGAGTAGCTGCGCATTTCGTCTTCAGAAGTTTTAGTCCGCTAAATCATAAGCCTCATAAGTGTAATTGGATGCCGAACTTAAGGGACAAGTTCCAAAATATACACGCTCAAAAATTGGCTCTAACCGAGCGCAATTTTTTCTCGGTTTAAAAAAAAAATGGATTAAAATTAACTAAGTCTCTGTTGAGAAAAAACTAGTATTCGTTGTTAAAAACTACCGAGATGAAAAGAAACTGTTAAAAAACTCAGTTTATTAGTTGTTATCAATCAAGTTTCTTGATTAATATCAACCAGTTGGTTAAGAGCTACAGACCTAGTTTGTTATTAACGAACGAGAAACTTTGGAGGAAATTGAAAAATTGGTTATTTTCAACCCAGTTTCCTTAAACCAGTTGAATCGGGTATTTGTAATCCAATAACTCTGTAGGATCTATATTAACAGTATTACTTTGTAGTTTTTAACCGAAAGTTGGGTCATTTGAAATAAGTGATTTTTCTGCGTGTAGCTGCGAAATGGTCTTAAGAATGTTCCAAGAATGTCTCAAGGAACCTTTTCGGTAGGACACATAGAAATCATCCTAAAAACTGGCAAAGGACGTAAATCCGATCTAAAATAAGCCGCAAAAGAGACAAGAAGTACCAATATTATGGCAAGACCGCCATTCTCGCATTAAGTACCCTTCAAAAGTGATCCACATCTTTTACTGGGTTGTACAGGCGCCTCCTACTGATACCCTTGTTACTGGAGCATTCGAAAGCTTACAAATTTCTAAGATATTCAACTCTCTAAACATCAGGATGGCTGGATCAGAGTGTAAATCAGCGATGAAAAATTAATCGTGTGGATTGTAAGCAAATCTTAGTTCCAATTGTATTTTTTCGGGCTCAATTGCATTTTTTATTTTCGTATAGGTACGAATAGGAGAAAGATATCATTTCGAACGATTTCGAGATGCTTATTAATTTTATGTAATATCACGCAATTCCGTCATAATTCCGTCAGCTTCTGAGGCCTTCAGCTAGGCGCATTTGTTTCAAACTTAATTTTGAGAGTTTGTGGGCTTAAAGTTCGGAACTATTTTTCATTTTGCACGGCGATTTCAAAATTTTGATTTTTCTCGAAAACGATGTATGCGATATGTGGACAAAAATGTATTTTAAAGGTAATATGGTCAACTTAATGCAATTCAATTCAATTTGTTACATTGGCTTTCTAAAGGCTATCTACATAAAAACGGGTACAACAGTTTCATCCAAAATGCATGAGCAATTTAAAACTTTTAAATTGTCCCGGCGCTCATTTAGATACTTTAACCAACTTTCGAACCCCAAATTTTCGGTTTTGAGAAAAATGTTTGTGTGCTCAACAATACGTTGCACTTATTCAATTTTTAGCTTAATAGTTGAGGTATAGTGTACTTTGTCACACCAAATAATCCTCCCACTTAATTTGCGATCACATACTTTCATTTTTAAAGAAATCAAATTGTAAGTTCACGCAAGGCCCTCAATTTGACTTTGAACTTGTTTATCTGCATAATAATAAACTTTCATGATCAGTATTGAATTCCAATTACATTAAACACATTTCCGAAAAGATCAACAATTTCACTCAAAAATCTTGTAAGATGCAAAAGTTATTCACTGGGTGTGAATTTCAACTATTTGGATTTGACGGATGCAACTTTAAATTTCACCTAAGTATACGTGGTTTTCGAATTTTTGGTATTTCATATTTTGAGCTGAAATTTAAGATTTCTGCTGCTATATCAAATATTAAATACGAAAAAAACACTTTTTGTTTACTTGCACTGTTATAAATCCATTGTAATTGAAACTATTTTTTCCATATGCGTAATTGTTATAAGTAAAAATAAATCTTATGTACCTACATAACATTCAAATCTGCGAAAATGTTCCGATTTTTGAAAATTGACCCGGATCGGTGACTCCAATCTAACTATTTCCTAACTTAAAGTCAAATTAAATGCTTTATTTCTTATAATTTAGACCAAGAGTAGATTTTTTTCAAGAGTCGTATTTAAAATGTTTTATTGCTAACGGCCAATGAGTATAAATAAAAAAATACTCTTTGAGTGTAACTTTTTCGGGGCGATTGTATTGTGTATTTTTTTAAAGTCCATTGTAACTTAAAAGTTACGATCGTAACGCATTTGTCAACCCTGGGTAAAAACCTAAAATTGAGCATAAGATGCGACTAAACCTTCACTAAATAACATCACAAATGGATCCACAGGAGCCGAAGTGTGAAGAAGTAGGGACTACTTTGGTTCACCGATCCCCAAACTTTACTCAAAATCAGCTTCATACGAGTACTTTCTTCAGGCTTGAGAGGCAAGCTGATAAAAATTCCATACTAGGGCTGCGACCCAGAGGCACATCTTTGCAAAAGTGGAAGCTGCTTGCATCTTAAAGCCTTGCTTTGCAAGATGGCTCTTGAGATCCATGCCGAACTCTGACTTTTGCGTCAGCAAAAGTGATGGATAGCTCTGAAGGTGTTACAACTGCATCGTTAAAACAGCTTTAGGCCAAATAAACGCTTACTCTCTACTAATGGACCAGTCATAATATTAAGAGATCCGTTTTTTTTTTTTTTCGTCTGGTTGCTTTGAATATTTTATCAGACATATCGGCCCAAGAACAAAGTAAAAGTCCTAAGTGTGAAATTAAAGTTGTACAAAACCATGCGAGTCATTTGTCATTATCGTCATTAATAACACCTGATGCCAGTGACACCGTTTCCGGTTTTCGTTCCATGTACAATAGATTTTTCCAAAACAATTACAGATTCACTCATCTCAGTAACATCCCTCCTGCTGTTCGCGTGGATAACTTCAATTTGATTGATGAGCAATGAGCCATCACCTGCCGAACGGACGGATCGGAGTTCGTGCAATAATAACAAGAAAAAACGGAAAAAAATGTTCCCACCTCTCCAAATGTCTGGGTAAAAGATTGATTACCAAATTGGCAGTGGAGATTACAGAAAAACAAAGACCTTTTCAAGGAGACGAAGGATTCCCGCACTACCACCGAAATGCATGCCCCAAATGGAAAACACGAAAATGCACGCGCGTTGTGGACCGTGACTCGAGATAACAATACAATCGTCGGATTCCTCTCTCTCTTTCGGCGGTGTAATTTTCTCTCTAATTTTCCGCAGCGCGACGATGAGTCCAATTAGTCTCACTAGGAATAGGAAAACCTATTCAACTTCAGCCGCGCTCATTAACTTGCCAGAGACATGGATGTGTACAGATCCAGGTCGTGCATTGGACATCGTGGCACGAAGACTGTGCTGGAGCATTTTGTTTTCTTCTTTCAAATGGCATCGCCTCTTAGTTTTCGAATGAACAGCGGCATCTGAATCGTTTTGAATTATCCAATGGCGGATAGATGTGGCCGCCCCACTGCATTAGATTAGGCCGGTTGTTTATTAACCCATCGGGGAAAGTGGCGGGGATTAGTTTGCTCTCGACGTTTATATTCTTTAGGAACCAATTCGTGAATGCATCAATTTTCTGCTCTGGCGGAAGATTAATTTTTTGTTTGCCGAGTTGTAAATTAAATAAAATTTCTTCAGTTGGCTTTGGGTAATTTATTAAATGTCCAATTAGCACGAAGGTTGTTTAGTTACGATTACCTGTCAATTTTCCAATGGACGTCATAAATTTTGTAAGTTCAGATTAAGTTCTGCCTGTTGGGTAAGAGCTGGTCTATTTTATTGCCCAATCAAGAACTAACAAACCCGCAAAATAGACGAGTCACTCAATTTAGAAGGCTCATCAAATTTAGCGGAAACGTACTTGGATTTGAGTTTATAAGTTTATGAACTGCTATTGGCACGGAATAGCCACAGCCATTTATAGAACACATGAGGCGCTGTTGTTTGGTTCTAAAAATAATATTACAGGTTCTTCATATCAAGGGTCGTTAGCCTCTTGCTCACAACCAGCTTGTTCCGTAGTCCTTGATAGCTTGGTAGAGCGGAATGCAGTTATTAAAAGCATTTACAGAGTTGAGCCAAATCTAGTCTTGACATCCAAATTCTTAGTCTGGACATAATTATTGTCATGGAGGTGGAAAATAAAGCTTAATATGGGAAAAGAAAACCTTGCTTTCTTCCCACCAGTCGGCTAACGGTTAATGGACGTCAAATATCGTGGGAACCCTCTGTAAAATATCTTGGCAAACATCTTGACCCTAAAGTAACATTTAAGGAACACATTACAAGAACATTAAAGAAAGCAAATATCGCTACTAAAAATCCTATATCCCTTCATTAACAGAAAATCACTATTATCAAAGGAAAACAAAATCATCATTTACAAAGTTGTCTTCCAATCAATTTTTCTATATGGTTGTCATGTTTGGGGTAGTTGTGCTGAATGTCATATCAAAAAATTGCAAATTTCGCAAAATAATTTACTTAAAATGATGCTTAATCTTTCCTGGCATCATTCAACTTCAGACCTACATATTAGGGCAAATGTTGAAATGATCTTCGACAGAATACGAAAACTCACCTATACATTCAAAATAAGATGTGATCTTCCGGATAATCATCTGATAAACGAACTTAATGCGGTAGTATACCATGTGCTAAACTAATTCATTGTTATTTATTTTTTGAGCTCTAAGACGCTTTTTATCTTTTATATATATGTATACATTTTTTTTTTGTGTGAATTTGATGTTTATTTTTCGTTGTTTCCTCAAAATAAAATATTTAATTATTTATTTTCCAAAAATGAATATCTCAATATACGCTTAAATTAATTGTTCAGTAGTAAGATTATTTATGTCGTATCTTTGTGATTGTAAATTGTGGCGGCAACAACCAAATGTAATATTAAACGTAATAAATTAAACTTAAACTTAAACTTAGCTTAAAACTTAAACTTTTCGAAAAACTTTTTTTGGTCGTAAAAGGGAAATTCTTTCCCTGTCCACTAAACCATCAATCGGCTGTCCTTTTATACTGCCGAAAAGAAGTATAAAAAGAAAACAAATGAAATTAAAATAAATAAAAGTTGTAATTTCTGACTGCTTCATATCTTTCTTTAATTTACTTTTTTTTTCAATAGATCTTTTAATCAAATTTGTTGTCAATATTAAATCAATTTTTTCTTGTTTCTTTTTAATTTTAATTTTATTTTTATTCAAAAACTTAAAGTAACCAATTTTTAGTGTTTTATAATTTTTTTTTTTAAATCTGCTTTTTTTCTCATCGTTCACATTTGTTAGTTGAAAAAAAAACAGAATAAGCAGAAATTTATTGCTTTAAATATGAAAATCAGAATTTTGTAAGGCAGAATTAAAAAAAGCAGAATTTCGTTTAGCAGAATATTTGTGTGAGAAGACAGAATTTTGAAATCAGAATTTCGACCGGATCCCACAAGAGACATTATAAATATGTGGATTTAAAATGGTTTGTAAGGTCAAAAAACAAAATTGTTATCTTGAAAAGTATCTTCTACTACATCAGCATATAACAATCGCATATCGGAGGATATGGTTTCGATTTCGATGGTAGCAAAAAATTGATTAAATTGATAGGCATTAATTTTAAGAATTTTGTCTTTTTATTTACTTTGTTGTTATTAAATACTCTCCAATCATATTTCACATTGCCTACATTTTTGAAGTTTTACCTATCCCCACTTAATTACATTTGCTTCCTTACCTCTTCACTAAGCTTAAATAATATTTCTTTAAATTTTGGTTACAAGGATGGCGACTGTATTTCTTCCTTAATGATTTTTTTTCATTTATTTGTATTGCTTATACAATCAATCTATGGGCTAAGAGGCATCAAACGTGAATTTTGTTGTCTTTCAATATTGGTGCGACTTTCATATATGAGGTTTAAGAGTAGATATTCAGAAATATTTATATCGTAAGCTACTGATGGATTACTTTCCTCATAAAAAGACTTCCAGAATTCAAACATTCAACACTCCACTAATTTATTATAATCAATCCATTGGTTTTGAAACTGCTTGATTGCGGTTTCCATGTTTAAATTATTCATGCAATTTTGTAGTCAAGTACTTCACCAGAAAGCTTATATGCAAATTGAGAGCCCAAACTTACAGAAATATGACCATGGCGTGTTTGTGTTTTTTCCATGATTCGTGTTGGTTCATTTGTTTTTGTTTTTGTTTTTTAAGCCAATTGATGACATTAAATGTAGATAATTGTCCGAGTCGCTGCTACTTTTTACTCGAGTCTTTACATCTCTAAGTAAGTTACTTAATTGTTTGATGAAAACGTTTTAACAAAATATACCCATCCACAAAGTTGCATTGAAATCAGGTGAGTGGTTTCGAAAATCGAAAACAGCGTCACCTGTAGGGTCCAAAGCTATCCCATCCTTAAAGAATCAACCAACCATACATGCATACAGTTTTATTGAAGTCCGTTTAGTGGTTTCAGAGATCGACAACAGCGCCACCTATCGGGTCCAAAACTATCCTATCTTCCTAGCTGGGACCAAACATAACCATCCAAAAAATTCAATTGAAATCAGTTGAGTGGTTTCGGAGAGTTACAATAGCGCCACCTCTCGGGTGGCCACCAAAACTATCCTATCCTTTAAGCTGCAATCCAGAAACATTTTTTTTTAAATTGGTTGAGGGGTTTCGGAGGTCGACAACATAGGTATGTTCACTAAAATGCCTATAACTCGCATAACTAACACACATACAAAGATCTTATATACGTACAAACCTTGATATTGACGTCACCTATCATTTGAAATTTCCAGAAACAAAATCGGTTCACGCATTAAGAGAACTTAAATTCGAATACAATGCGACTTATTTTGATTATACATATATACCTATAGAAGGAGATAGATGAAAAACGATATGTGCCTACAGCGCCACCTCTTGGGAATTTTCCGAATTTTCATTATTCCTAAACCATCCCATCCCGACGAAAGCACAGCAATTGACTTTTATATATTTATATAGATGTAAATGTTTTGAAAAAATCCCAAAATGTACTGAAATTTATGTGTTTTTTCACGCATGCACAACACACACATACGTTTTCCGATCTCAACCAAACTTCACAAAAACCATATACAAACCAATACTTAAGATGTGTGAAAGTTTGGGTAAAAACAGTAAATGCTTTAAGGCGTGAATCGGCGACAAACGAACCCAATTTTAAGCCTCAATTTTTAAATATATAGATATAACTCAGATATTATTGCAAAGTCGTACCCCTCAGATAAGCTCCACTCGAACCGTAATTCCAAGCAATTATGATCTCACTTATCCCCCAAAAAGAAAGCGAATTTTGGCCATAAAGCCTTGACTCTACCCAACAACAGTCTTTGACACTCGGCAGTTGTTTCGCTTAATTATCCACCAAACAAATAATCCACAAACCACAATTGTGCGACTCATAAAACCAAATCCACGAACAATGAAGATCTCCGCTCGTTAGAGTGTAGTCTCTCGCATCCGCATTTGTGTCCATAAACAGTAAATACGTGAAAGTGCCTCCAAACTGTGGCACATGTCAAAGAAACCAGATTTGGTCAAAAGCACGATGCAATTGACAAGCCGATGGACTAGTAAAATGTCAAAAAAATTATCACACAACATGCGGAAGCTGAAATGCCTCTTCGGCTTATCGTGTCGTCTCCAAGCCCACCTCACTCTCACAAACACTTGGCATACATTTCGAGTCTGGAAATACCACTCGTGAGATACGCATCTGTGGAACGTAAATGCGAACACTCGGCTAATTACCTTGTGATGATAATGACCAGTATATCTGGTGAGGAGGTCGTTCGATCGCACGAAAAACACAGCTTAAACGGTCTTTAAGTGCTCCATCTCTCTTTCCAGTTAGCCAGCTCTCATACTAATACTACTTCGGTCGGGCCATAAACCGAGCGTCCAACCTGGAAATGCACTCAAGCACACATAGACAAATAATGCGGTCTTAGGATCTGCTGATATGGTGAATGCATCTGTAAACGTATGTACGGAGAGTGGAGAGGAATTTATGTTGACAGTAGCTGTCAGTGAACAATCGATACCACTTAAACTCAATTTAAAGTGTAATAAAGTGTAAACAACCCATCGACAATGGCTTGCGTAACTGCTGTGTGCTGCATTGCCGCTTGTCGTCGGCCGACGGACGATTGCCGTTGCGTGCAATGGAAGATCGTAAAATTTGAATTTCTGTCGCTGATCGTTAAACGTAACTTCGGCAAATTAACGATTACGGTTGATAGGTTTTTGTTTATTGGATACAACAACCCATATTCGATAGGTCGATTAATGGCGACAAATGAAAAGAGAGAATTTATTACGGAAGAAGGGGAAGATGAAGTGTCAGCGACGTATCGATTGACATGTTCGAAGTTGGCGGCAAACAGGTTTCAAACGAATTTTGTCTGTTTGGCAGAACTTAATGGTTTTTGCGTTTTTCAAAGTTTTTATCTTGCCAATTTCGGCACAATACCCAAGGCAACAACAGGTTTCCGAAGGCAATGACGTTTGATCACAACTATTTCAGTTGCTACAGTCTAAATGCCGGATTGGTTGAACTGTAGGTGAAGTGATGGAAGCGAGGGATTTTGATGCGAGGTTTGTTTACTAAAGAAAGAGTTTTTTCTTTGACTTAAAATATGATTTTTTTTACCTCGCAAAAGAAGAGACTGCGACTGAAGGGAATAGTCTGTCATTAGCAGAACCCTATTGCTTGCCACGCTCGAAGGCACATTACTCGTACATTTATCGGGGAGTCACGGTGACTACTCGTGGACTCAAGTAAACCTCGCGATATATTAAAGTGCACCACGATTTGTTCTGTTGTTTTACGAGGTAAGGGGAAAGATGAAACTTAAAATTTGTGTGTCTATATCGCGTCTGTTTTTGTTATTAAATAATGGGGACTGCCATTTTTCTATGCATAGCTAATGTGGGCGAAGGGTTTCAGACTATAGGCTCAAACCCCCGAAGAACACAATTTACACCTGTAAGTTTTTCTGCCTAAAAAAATAAAAATACTGTTACTATTCGATTGCGTTAGTTTTTTTTTTCGAACGAATGGAAGGTTCTAAGGGTTTTGTGTTGAGTCTGAGCGGCTGAATTGAGAAGATTTCTCGGAGCTTTGTCAGGAGTTTATCCGATCTAACCTCCAAGAACTGTCGCAGATCTTGTAGGTCTCTTGAGGAGCGGACAAGTTCTATAGAAAAGTTTTCGGGCTAGACGGCGTGGTACTCAAAAAAGAAAATGATTTCAGACTTAAAAATAATTATTTGGGACGATTTCAATATTGGTTTGTAAAACCTCTTTCGAGGCTTTCTGTGGAAGCCTTAGAAAGCATATCAGGGTGATACTTTTGTTTTAAGCTGTAGATTTTCATCAGATTTTGCAAGTTATTCTAGAGGAATGAGTTATAGAGAAGTCTTTCCCTATTATTTTCAACAACTAAAGGGTCTGCCAAATAACTTTTTTTTTTGAAAGTGCTATCAAAAAAAACTCCTGAATATTTTCTCAAATTTCTTTTTTTATTTGAAAGTACAATCCTTCCGGTTAATAATGGAAAATAATTTCATTTAAATGGCTGCCTCGGCTGGCCATGCAGTAGCCATTTCTACCACTGGGCGGACTCTAGTTGTTTTTTTTTAAATTCAATTAAAGCCAAAATGTTTATCCATATAAGTAGGTCTGTTTCAATACTTTCTGAGCCAAAAATTGCTAAATGTCAGCGAAAAAGAAACTGCCAAAGCTACGAAAATTTGCCGAAAAGTAGAGGAACGCGTTGACTCACAAATGTGCAAAAGTGAATTTTTCTTAGGCGGAAATATTTAAATATTAATTTGTTAAAGTAAAAATTCAAATTAGCAGGTTTCATATACGTTTTCGTAGAAGAAATTGCAAATGTGTGCTTTTCCTTGTTTCATCTATTTTATTGCAAAACAGGCACACAAAAAAAATCACTAACAACCTGCCACCGGCAGTTGCATGATTTGACAACCTTATGTCACCTATAACCAACAAGTCCAAGGAAAGTTCTCGAGCGTAAAATGTACATGCATTTCAAGGGAGTGGAAAAGAAGAAAATTGCATTCGTAAAAAATTTCGAACTCGAGATGTTAATCAATTCTGACATACGAAGATAGAGGAACTCAAAAAAGTGGGTCGCAAAATTCTATCGGCTGTCTGTCTGTCCGTATGTCCCGAGGCCTCAACCTAAACGGCTGCCCGGATTTCGTTCAAACTTCGGGCTCGCAGTTTCGGGGCCGTGTTTCTTTTGCACAGTAACCTGAATATTAATTGTTACTTCCCATATAAAATTTGTACACCAGTTTGATTTGTTCAACATGACTGCGTACTTAGTTTTCCGCTGAAAAATCGAATAACGATACTTTTGAAATTTGGACATACATATCTCGAAAGCGGTCAAAAAAAGATTGTAACAAAAATTAATTTCAAAGGTAATATGGTCATTTCTAACTTATTTTGACCAAAATACATATTAAAGATAATATAATTATTTTTAATAAGATCCCGTACTTTTTTCTCAAAAAATTGTAATAGTGATGTGGTATAAATATGTCTCAAAAATGAGTGCCCAAATCTCGATCTGTGTTCGCATTTCTACGGTAAATTTTTGAAATACTTACAATGGCCCACTTCCAATGAAAGATCAATAGCAGCTACGCAAAACTTCTTTGTAGTTAATATTAGGCGTTTTTTATTATGCTCAAATGATCTATATAGATCATTGATTTACACGGTTTACAACAACAGTACGTGATCCAACTGTTGTTGTAAACCATGGAAATCCATGATCTATATAGATCATTTGAGCATAATAAAAAAGGCCTATTACCAACGTCTGTTTTTTTCAATCATATTGAATATGTACCCTAAAAATAAATTCAACAACTTGAAATTTACATAATCAGGCAACTCCCAATTCATTTGCACCAACAATTTTGGTGAACGAGAAAGCTCGTCGTGCAATTTATTTTCAAATGCAAACAGACTTTGACCACATTTGGCTAAATTTGACTAAGATGTTTGAATGCATTATCGCAAGGCAACAGACCGAAATGAGCTCATATGTTACCGATTTCTGGTTTCTTTTGTCAAACAGTTTATAAGACTGAATGTTCATAATAGGCGTTTTTTATTTTACCCACATGATCTATATAGATCATTGATTTCCACGGTTTACAACAACCGTACGTGATCCAACTGTTGTTGTAAGCCATGGAAATCCATGATCTATAAAGATGATTTGAGCATAATAAAAAAGGCCTAATATGTCCTACCACATTTCTTCTTTAATAACATTTTTATTATTCCTACCTATTACTGCCACATTAGACCTTTTTAACTGACGTTTTCTGACTATTTTCTTAAATTCGGCATCTTTTCAAAAAGATTGTTGTTATATAAAAAAAAAACTTTAGTTCTTCATAAAATATATGGAAAATTTTTAAAAAATTACCCATAATAATGATTTGTTGCCACTTCCACTTCTTTATTTCGTTATTATTTAAGCAAATCAAAATAAAAAAGGGTAGACCAAGTTAATTTTTTAAAAACCATTTGTAGATCGTCTTTTGAAATAACTAAGGAGCTTATGAAAAAATGTTTTAAATATTAATTCAAGCGAATGGCTGCTCAACTGTTTTTGACAAGGCACAGTCTTTCGGTCTAATATTGGGCTTATATCTTCGACGGGTGCTTTGGACTCTATCTAAGCGAAATCATTTTTTATTTTTATTCATTCATTCATTCACATTATTACGGCAGAGACTTGGTGACCACTGCTGTAGTTGGTCCACTTTGTAATATAATGTTCTTGATAAATCGAGTCGTTATAAAGTCAATGACTTAATGGGGCATATGACACCCAGCGCACATATCCATCCCATCAATTTCGTCCATATTTTAGAATAAATATTCAATATCCAGTTAACTTCATTGGGCCTTACCAATAAACATTTTTAGTTTCGACTCTAAATTTTAGTAGTTTACAGTGGCTATACTTTCCAGACAAATTTCGCAATTGTGAGCTTCCGTTAATTTAAAGTCGAGACTAAAATTTGTTATTAGTACGGCGCATTGAGTATAACGCGTGCTAAGACATTTAAAACAAAAAAGTAGCAAGTAGTTAAAAAAAAAGGATCAAAAGTGTCCTTAGATTATTCTCCATTTAACTTCACAATCGTCCATGTTGCTTGTCCTTAAATCCATTACGTCAAGAGTGAGCAAAGAGTCAGGTTTGTTCCAAACTAAGACTTCCGATCAGAAAAGACCGTTTTTTAAAGTACGTCAAAATGATCTGAAGCCGTTCCTTTGGTGTAACTTGTACGTCGCTATTTATGATAAGTTTCCAGTTATAATGCCGAACAATATGGTTTTAAAGAAATACCTGTTGGAGCTCTCCTTACAAAAAAAGAGTTTGTTTCTATTCGCATTATTTCAAGGAAATCATTGAGGGGAAAAAGTTTTTCATTGGGAAACAAAATTAACAAATAATTTAAGATCTTCACTTGCCCGCCGAAAATTCAGGCAAATTTTAAAGGGTCATAATGAATTAAATTTAAAAACATCTCCTTGCTTTATGGAAAAATAGACCACAGTTCCACAAGTCGAAAAACACAAACAAAAATTTGTGCCTAATCTTTTATTAGACAAAGGCTCATCTCTGGAGGGGATTTTTCCAAATCGCATTTGGCATTTGTACCTTTCCGGCGCTACTACTAAAAAGGGTGAGAACTTAGCCCAAAGTGCACTTGAACACAAGGATCAACAAACAGTGTGACCACATCCTTTACTTTACAATACGTTTGTCAATAATCAACACTACAAAACCAAATCCACAAAGCATGTTCCCAAGCAACTGTCGTTTAAACTACCCGCAAGCGCACCCAAAATGTGGTTAACCCATATAAATATTTAGCATGTATCCCATTCTAATGCGCCGCAAAAAGTAACAAAATCTCCTCTTACCTTATCCTTTGTGACAGTTTCACATGACAACGGTTGGACAAGCGATACTTTTCCATCGGAAATTCGAATATAACTCGGTGGTGGTGCCACATCCTGAAGTTCCTCTTTTTCATCGTCCTCTGGCTTCATATCAAGAATTTGTCTGCAAAACAAAAAGCGAATAATTATTAAAAGCGATTACAGATTAGCATTGAAAGACACAGTACAAAAACGAGTAAAGCGCTCGCAAGCCTCCACAATTTAGGTCAGTGTTTTATCGGTCTTAATCCCGAAAAAACCCAAAGACAGACAGACAAACTAAACGATTTCATTTCATATTCATTCTGCGATCTTCTTAGTGACGGTTTTAATTTTTTACTGACACGCTCATTCTCGTGCACATGAAAAAAAAGTCAAGCAAAACGTTAAACCTTGCAGTTCGCCATGCGAATGTGGTGAACTGAATGGAAAATGGGAGGCCGACTGTCGACAACGGATACGATGATGGAGTTGGCCCCGCAGGCGGAGGGGCACTCTGCATCTGCACTCATGCAGGCAGGCTGTCTGCCAGCGCACAAAGTCAACCCAAGAAATAATATCAAATGAAAGTCGGTGAAAAGAAAGAAAAAACGAATTCGTATAGATACAGCTCCTCGGTATAAAGGTAGACAGACGTTAATTTAAACTCATCCAGATGGTGGAACGCCTACGTTCCTATAAAATAATGTACCACTGGCCGACTGTGCATAAGCCACAGGATGAGATGAAAGATGAAGTGCAGATTATCCGTATGCTGTGGCGATGGAGATGTGATTTTACTTCGGGATGTTGTCATCATCGGCGTCGCCGGCAGTAGGTGCCTGCACTGTAACAACACCCGGCCTACAGACGGCAGAAAACTGCAGCGGAATGGAATGCATGAATGAAATTGAAAATTTTTGATTTTAATTGAGAATTTCGCTGGTAGCGGTATGCTGTGGAAGGTTTATAAATTAAAATGTCTTCTTCTGTCTCTGATGACGAAAGAATGAGGAAATTCAAAACATAATTAGAGAGTTACGATTGTATGATGGAGAGACGTGACTTGATTGATGCGCAGATGGGTAGGGTGGGCATTTTTAACTAGCTATGTGTGTTTTTATTTTTGAGGGTTTTGCTTTACACACGATATGGGGGATGGTTGACATTTTGTGGTTGTGAACTAAAACGGGTTTCGTCTACTTCGGATTGGGTACAACGACGACATGATGCTATAAACAAAGCGAACAGTTGCACTTGCTAATAAATGTGTCCTTGGCCTAAAAATGCAATTGGACAGTAAGGCCTTGTCCAAAAAACCAAAATGAGACCCTCTTAACATCCTATACCATATGATATACAAAGAAAATCTTTCACGATATATGCTATGCATACGACTCGGAATTGGTACAAACGTTTTTACAACCGCTTTAAACATATTTTCGCTTTTGCATATCAACAAATTTATCGTTCCGCACATGTTTATGAATACACATTTCGAAGCGCACATTACATGTGCGCAACTCAAATCAATGTGTATATTAATGTGTCCTTGCCTAAATAATGCAATTAGATAATACGGCCTCGTCCAAAAAATCAAAATGAGACCCTCTTAACATCCTATACCATATGATATACAAAGAAGATCATTCACGATATATGCTATGCATACGACTCCGAATTGGTAAAAACGTTTTTACAACCGCTTTAAACATATTTTCGCTTTTGCGTATCAACAAATTTGTCGTTCCGCACACGTGTATGAATACACGCTTCGAAGCGCACACTACATGTGCGCAACTGCAAGTACTTGATAGCAGAAAAATATAAGATATTGGTGACTTTCTGAGTGATGATCAGTAGTGCCTACTAAATATATAAGATTGCATCATGTTTGTCGAGAGATCAGGATTTTGTAGGATAGGGCTCAGCACACTGTCTTCAAAAGATCCAACAAATGTTCATAAAGATATCTCAAACCACTTCCTAATAAAAGGTGAAATAGCAAAATTCCGCGGGACGGAAGAGTGCGCTTAGGTACTATAGTTTACGAACTTCGGATAGCCACTAGGCTTCGGGCTACCTCCGGTTTAAATCCCCGATTTCGGTCCAGCAAAATGGACTCAGTTGCTGGGTGACCTGGGTGAATGCGTAGAGGTCTTCTGCATAACCCATAATAGTAGCAAATGAGTAGTTAACCAGAAGTGAAGCCTTTCGTAAGCCTAACGCACAGTAAAGGCTTACACTTGTGTGAATTCACCTCAATGGTTAAGAGAAAGAAATACCTACCCACAGGTCATGAAGAAATGCGACTGGATGAGTATTTATTTCAGAAACCGTGGTATCTTTCTTTCTGTATATGAGAAGGGTGAGTTGTCGTTAGACACACGTCCTTTATTTATTTGACAAGCTGAAGTTTATCTGCAATAACTCCGACATCAAATCCAGTAACAGAACAATACAGAAAAGGCTTTTAAACAAGTTGAACCTGTTATGCATAATCTTTTTAGCATAACAGCTGCTGCACCCCCTAAAAAGTGAACACTGAAAAGGTAGGCTACTGCCACAAAATACCTAACAGAGGCATCTTTCTGAGTGGGATTCCTACGTGGATGGGGTGAAACCGAAAGCAAAATATAAGAAACCTCGATTATGGTCGATAATCATCCTCCCATTGGGAAGGGTAGTCGGAAAACATCATTTTCTGACAGGACCATTGGTACAGCTTTAACTGCTGCAAAGTACAAAAAGCCTATATTAGATCTAATCGGTGCCAGAGCAAAATCGTTCCCGTCCATCTCAAAAGCAGCAACAAAAAAAAAAATATTGGACTCCTAAAATCCTTCAGCAACAAATCAAAAGAAGACGAACTTTAAAGGGAGTGATATCAACAAAAATAGTAGGCTACTGGACAAGCCACTGACAGTTTAAAAATCACTGAAATAAATTAAACCGGCTCTTTTAAAGCTGACTTTACTGCACAAAAGCCCGTCTTTTTGACAATCGCAAACAGAACTTAAAACAAAGGCTTCAATAGAACGACTTTGCACCTAATGGTTATAGTATAGACTCTTAAGGAATGCACAAGCTTTATAGTGATACACCTCATGTTGTCAGCTTTATTAGCACTCTTCTGTTGAATACACCGCAAGATCCAGTTCCTTTTCACATATCGCACTACAATTAGTCCCAATTTGTTCAGCCCTTCCAAACAGAGTTCGTTTTATGAATCGCAGTCCACCTTCTGGAATTCCTCTGTATAAAGCCACATTCCTTCGACAACTTACAAAATCTAAAAATAGTTCTAGAAGTAAGCCAAGCCAACTGTAAGCAAAACGGCTTATCTGCTACAGCCATTAATCACTGCGGTATCCGAAAAATCGCCTCCGTGCAATGGCAGCTGCCTGTGAATGTAGAATGGAAAGGTCTCTCTGCTGGGTTTCACACATTGTCCAGTGTCGTGTCCAGCACAACCTCTCTCGATAACACCTGCGAACTGCATACATAATATGTCCTGGTCAAGACGAAAATATATGACAAACTGATATATTTTCACTCAACTTCCACTGACAGATATTATCACCAAACCTGTCACGAACAACAAAATCCACATATCAGTGCAGCATGTCAACCTCTGTAATGCACGCATAAATCAACTTTAATCCGGTAACTCAATATACCGGAATGTCAAACAAAAGAAAATCCCACTGCAACTGCAACCTAAAAATCTGGTTCCGCAATTACAATTTTTTGTTTTTTTTGCTTTGTTTTTGCTGACTCACAAATGAGATCGGGGATCGCATGCAACTGTAGTGCTGCTGCGATGAGCCATTTGGCTGTGGATCTGCGTGCGCGGCTCAAAAATAGTATATCAAAGGGAGTACTGTCTTGCCCTTGGTCTTTGGTCTCTTTTGTGTGTCAATCAGTGGTTCGTTCTCGACCATCGCGCGGTGATGAGTAATAAATTGATCGCAGCGATCCACAATCTGTAGAAAAGATACATCGGAGCTCATGTAGCCTCCCGGGTGTGTATAGTATAACACGAACGCCTTGACCTTTTCAATCGGCGTTCATCACCCTCGAACGCGATTGAATGATAAATGCTTAGCTGCAGAGATAAAAGCCAAACCCATTGTGGCTTGTTGGGGAAAAAAAACCAAATCGCATTGCAATGGCAAAGTTGGGTCAGCATTTGCGTGAACCGGTTCGCCATCAAGCTGCAGACTTGTGGTATCCACGACCGAGGCTTTGCCTTGTGTCTTTACAAATAAGACTACAGAGTACAGAATGCGTAGGTGGTAATTGTAGATTTTTGTTTTGACATTTCGACTGTGTACATGGCGAAGAAACGCTGTTGCGTTGACGTTCAGCGGCCAAGAGTCAATTGCAAAACAAATTTCTGAGTCTACCAACATGCGAGGTCTCCTGCAGCATGTAGTCTTGGTTTGTAATTAAAATTTAGAGGTTCTGTGTGTGAATGGCGATGTTTTAACGCCCAAACAGAGTTGGATTTTTCTAATCCAATTGTAGGACAGTTTGTCCAGCAAGAAGGTTACACATGGGCTTAGCACTTTCATTATATCTAAAGTTATTTTAACTGATTTATGGCGGTGGCTTCAGGACTTATAACTTGTTATAGTATATTTAGGAAAAAAAAACTTTTTTTAATTGAATGGATAATACATTTCCTGTGATGTATAACAGACTTCCGGTGGCAATAAGAAACCTCTTGCATGATTTAAAAAGCTGACAATATGTCTAAGCTCGGATACAGAAAGGTGTAGAAGACTCCCCTTACCAGAAACCATTTCCTATATAAGTATAAAGTAACGAAAATATGTATGCGCACACTTTGAAATATAAACATTTCTTATCGCACACCGCATAAGTGCTCATATCCATCACAATCGTATAAAAATATGTGTAAATCTTAAAACAAATCTAAGCCAACTGAACACAAGAAATGATTTCATTCGTATGTACGAACATTATGTTTGCGCACATTAACCGAACCAATTGTTCTTCATCGCACACCGAATGCGCGCTACTAGTCTGCAATATCGGCCTTTTGATATGTTACAGTGACATGAATGAAACGCCTTGTGTAAGTCAATCAATTCGTGGAGTTGCAGGCGCTATATTAATCCAGAACTCAAAACAAATCCAGCTAGGCCTAAGCGCACACCGACGCAGGTACGCAGGTAAGCAAGTCTACGCATACAACTGAATAGCAAAAACTGGTTGGTGTTTAATTATGATTAGGAAAATATATCTGCGCACACCGGGATAGATGCAATGTGCGCAAAAACTTCGATGAAAGAAAATACAAGAAGTTAAACGATTTCCCGTTGTAATACACTCACTAAGAGAAATTAAAGTTTGCTGACCATTTGCATATCGAAGGTGCTTATGCCTATGTGCGGAATAAACAAAACTTCAAATTCAGACTTCTATGAAACAGGCTTAAGCAAGCACTTACTGTGCAGAGCATAAATGGTTATTGCTGAGGTGCTCTCAAATTCTCCAGGAACCAGTAATTTCGTAGTGCATTAGTTCATGCGAAAGCGTGCGACCTATAGAGTGGAGGGGTGATTCCATCAGCAGCTGTCATAGCATTTGGTCAAAATCATCCTCAAGTGGAAGAAGTTATGCCTTATCTATGTTGACCGTTCGAAACAAATATAAATTCTTCGAAATTGTCGCCCTTCTATTTCTAATCAGGCTTTGCCACATCTATCCGTTAACACTCTTCCGCATGAATCATTCTTAACGAATACGCTCAAAGACATGTGCGCTAAGCCGCAATTCCGTCTAATGAATCCTCCTCTTACCAGTTGCGATTTCAAAATAGTTGAAAGGAACCGCCCCGAGGAAATAAAATTCTTTTCCTCCCATTCAAGAGCGCACTTTATGTGTGCGCTAAGGCTTAAGACCGATAAGAGATCGCAGGAATGTGTGCGCTTACACGCGATGCTTCACTGAAAGTAAAAGCAACTCAAATTACTAAACTTTTTCCAACTAGAAACTTAAAAAAAAAAAACGTAAATGAACTTTAAGATTCACCTACTATAACACATCGCACACACAATCATTATGTGCGAAACAAATATAAATTCTTCGAAATTGTCGCTGTTATCGCACTTCTATTTCTAATCAGGCTTTGCCACATCTATCCGTTAGCACTCTTTCGCATGAATCATTCTTAACGAATACGCTCAAAGACATGTGCGCTAAGCCGCAATTCCCTCTAATGAATCCTCCTCTTACCAGTTGCGATATCAAAATAGTACTGAAGAAATACAATTTGTTGCCTTTTATTCAAGAGCGCACTTTAAGTGTGCGCTAAGGCTTAAGACCGATAAGAGATCGCAGGAAAGTGTGCGCTTACACACGATGCTTCGCTGAAAGTAAAACCAACGCAAATGGCTGAACTTTTTCCGACTAGAAACTTAAAAAAAAAACGTAAATCAACTTTAAGATTCACCTACTATAACACATATGCCAGTAATGCGGATTGAGTGCTTAATAGATTTAGCTACTCAGACTGTCACTTTCAATACTCGAACTCGTAGGAACGTCCCACGTATGTATAGACACCAACTTGCCATACATGCTGTGTATTTCATTGAATTACATCGAACACCCATGGGAGATAGTGATTTTTCGGGAAGTAAATCAACCCATTTGGCCTGTCGGGTTGACTCCAATTCGAAGCAAAACTCTTCTAATCGAATTGTAAGTGGGCAGGAAATCTAAATGGCGTACGGATTTATTCCGCCAGCTAAACACAGTCACCCCAGGTTTTGCACGAAGCCATCGGTACAGGTACAGGCACCGGGAACTAAGAGACGAAGTGAAGCGAAAATTTGTTGCGACTTTTTGTCATTGGAATTTATACGAATTCGACCTACGTGATCGGAATTGCATAGAGAGATACATCGCACACTCCAATGACAGTGGCATACTATTTTTGGAATACAAGGGGGGACATGTTTGGGATTCTTTTTTTCTTATCGATTCTCTTCTTCGAAACGTTTTGCAGGAGAATGTTGCGAGACCTTAGGCATTTCACACTTGTTGAATATAATTTTCGGTGCATAAAAAAAGCACAGAAAACGTTCATCTCTGATTTCTTCACAGCAGTCGGTCTACGGTCTGGGTTAGGAAGATCCACAGCCACACATGTGTGCGATGATAATTTCCAGATGCTTTCGGAGGAATTCCATATAAGATATACTAGTGCGGGGGGACTAATGGCGCGCCACTCTCCCATACAGAAAATTGATATGGATATGGGCAGTGTGAAAAAGAGGAAATTAAAAAACAATTTAAGGGTTGGACCACCTGTTTTATGTCTGGAGGAGGATTTCTCCGGTTTCGTGCTCAATTCGGTACACTGCTCACGTATCGAGGAGCGCCTCTTGACATGATATTATTGCAAAAACTTTTGACATTAACAACAGTAATAAATTTTATTTTAATCTATTGTATGTGAGGGAATCGATAAATTATAATCTGGACACTGGAGAGGAGGTGCCTTTGAGTAGACTTGTTCGGTTCGGGTGCACCCAGCACACGTCGTTACGTCTACATTGGGTCACTGACAAATCGGTTACTTGTTGTGATTTTTTTTTTCAAAAACATAAAGGGGTATTGCGCTTTTGCGATTTTATGATGAACGTTGCTTAAATAATCGCCTGACACGTTTTTCCGAAAGATAAATAAAACAATACTCAAATTAGAAGCCCAAGCGTGACATGAGCAGATATTGAGGTGTGTTTCGAACGTATGCCGGAGTGCTTTTAAAATAAAATCGAGAAAAGTAAGTTAATTGCTATATTTCTATTTTATTACGTAAGAAGTTCTGACATAAAAAAAAAGCAAGTATAGTTATATTAAAATCAGTGAACAGGCGATGTTTTCTTTCCTCTTGTAAAGTGATTAAAGGTTTGATGTTTTCACATATCTCAAAATTGAAACCCTACGTCTTTAAACTATAAGGGATGTCGGACTTGATCTTACCATCTCATCCTGAAAGTACTTAGGGAACGTCTGCTTTTTGGCACGCATTTCACAGAACCTAAATCCGTGTTCGGAACAAGCGCTAAGTATGAACAAACAACCGAAATGTATGGATCGCTTCATTCGGAAAATCAGCTGTCCACTTAGAAAAAAAAAGATTGTTAAGCGAAGAATTTTGAGATTTTTTAAAAATTCGAAGTTAAAAGTTCTTGGCTCAAATATTATTTTTGTTAACAAGAACTCGTTTTTAAGTTTTCAAAAATCAAGTACCTATTTACATTAACATTTTTAGACGGTACAGTACGTTTTTGTTTTTTCTGAGTGCCCGACATTGGGTACCTCAAGTTTAGACCAACGAAAAAATTTCGTTTCGGCAACTGCCTACTTCTACGGCCAGTACGTGACTATTGGTAGATGGCAGCCCTAAGGTTAGAAACGCTTCTTAAATTTTGAAAATCATTTGAAAAATCCTGGTTCTGGGCACCGAAGGTATTTAGTTCTTAGGAAATTGTCCGTTGCACAGTTAACGCACTTAGATTCAATTTCCGGTCGATTGTACGAAATGTGTGTACTGAAGAAAATACCACCATTGTATATGAAATGTTTACTACTGCATCATCGCGAGGTCGCAATTTTTTGTGTACTCAGTCCGCCTTTGGAATTCTTTACCGCGAGAGAAGAGGACGACTTTGCGAGATTGAAGAACAAACTTAGACTTTTTTTTTCTGAGTAATTTTAATATAAGTATGCTTTTGCATTTTTATTTACTATTTGTTTTCCTGGAATTAATTTTTTGTAAAAATTGTAAAACCCTAGCTCTCATATTGTTTAATGTAGCTTATCAATTAGATTATAAGACAACATGTCTTAATGTGAATATGGATTTCTTTCTTAAATAAATAAATAAATAAATAAATAAATTGTGGTGTAATAGGTCACTTTAGGGCCGAAGTATTCGATTTGCAGCAATTGGACAGAACTGCGAGTGCGTTTCACATGCGAAAATATCTTGATATGCAGTTTCACAAGATTCAGTTGGTCTGAGAATGCAAGCCTAACCATCGTTAAATTGCCGAATCTTTGGTCCATGAGCACAACATAAAAATAACATTTTGAGCCATTGCTGCAAAATGTTATTTAATGTTGACGCTGATGGCGTAAAAGTTGCGTTAGGTTACCCACGAAAAAGAAAGAAAATTGCAGGATCGTTGCGCATTTCGACAAATAAACTAGCGCCCTGTCGTCCTCTTTCGACAGCTAATACAATAATTAATAAATAAATGGGAACCATTTGTTAAGATATGTTAAAGGATTTCGCAATTTGTGAGTGTTTTTTTTTTTCCAAGAATGAAATGGGTCCAGTGGTCCCAGGTTGAGGGGCAAGGCGTCAATTTTGGAGCTTTTTGAATGAAAAAGGGGAAAAAGAGGGACGAACTTAGGAAAAATGGATAAATAAAAAATCTCTGTGAAACGTAAAATGTTTAAGAATAAAATTAAAACATATTTTAATTACGAACAGATTTCAAGTTAACACAAAAAAAACTGAAATCCCAGCACCTAATTTCCGCCCAGACAAAGTTCTGCGAACCAACAGCAACCCACAACCCAATTCCAGGTATTGCCTCCAATAGACCAAATTGCTGACTTGATCAGAAGTCATCAATAAACTTCGACAACCCAGTTCGAGTCAAACCGCTGAAACAATAATAATAAAATAATAAATACCTGTAAGAAAATCATTGTATTTTTAGTCTTAGTTTAAACAGGCAATCTGCCTGAAAAAAATATTTTTCTAAGTAAATTGTGCGTGAATTCATTTAAATTATATTTGAATGCATTCACTCGTTTTGATATTACGTCTTATAGAAAAGGAAATTTTTTTATAGTTAATATGTACATTTTTATGTTATACGCTTATTTTAAGCTTTTTAATACAAACTTTTTAAATTTTTTTTTATATAGAAACAAGTGCAAATATTACTTAGGGGAAAAAAGGAGATTTATTTTCGAATTTTGGGAAAACTAAAGTTTTTCCTGATAAAATAAGTGGGAAACAGTCTTCAAAGTCTGGGAACACTGATGGGTCTACGATTTGTGGAGTAAATTATTATTACCCAACACAGTGTTGCCAGATTGGGAGCTTTGTCGTATTTTGGGCTATATTTTTTCTTAAAAAACGATGGAAATTTCTTTAATGAATGACAATTTTGGGCTTTTTATAGTTTAATAAATTTAGTGTAAATTTAGTTTGTCTTATCCTTCACAAAACTAAAAAAAAAGAAACATTTTCGAACAAGAGTGGAAGCACTCTTGCAGTCAAGTGACATCGAAAAGTCGTTCAACTAGCAGGCACGACAATTTATTTTTGACACAAGCACACAAGCCACAATTGCAGACACGTAAGTATTAAAAATACCAAAAAAGTATTTAAGTACTTAAGGCTTCTTTCTGGGCAACGATTTTGGGCTAAATTTTTTAAAGGTTTGGGCGCTCAAAGCTAACTAATCTCTGGCATGCGTACACGGACGGATAAATGGAGAAGCTTTCTTTGGACAGGTTTACTATGGGATGTTCGCAAGAGAGTCGTAGAGAGGAAAATAGATTTTAGGTGTAATCTTGTAAACCTGGAATCCCTCATACAGTGGTAGAACTAAAAGCACCTATTTGAGTCATTTAAAGGGGAGAGGCTGGTCGATCCATGATCATGAGTGCAATTGGCTCTTACTGGACACACTTTTGTTCGTCTTTAGCCTGCACCACGCGCTTGCGAGTTTCGCAAGCCAGTAACAAACCAACGTCTACAGTTTTGCAAATGACACCTTTGGATCTTCCAAATTTGTCGCACAAATCCACATTTTCCTCTGCATACCTTCGAATCGATAAATTGGGGTCATCACGACATTTTCTTCTGAAGAGATTTTGTCCGTTAATAGACTTCACACTCGCTTTTAATTGAAAACACCACCGGCAGCTGATTGTGAGTGTAAGTCACCGAAGCACTTTTTTAAAACCTTTGTTGTGGTTTACACAACAATGAATGGACTCACATTTGACAGCTTCTACTATTTAGAAGAATGACAGTTTTATTCAACTCCAAAACACCAAATTCTTAAACCTCATTTACACACTCACCCAAAGGCAACCCACACCTCTCCCCGTTTTCGCATTTTATTTTAATTCCATTCAACAGCACAAAATACGTCTCCGTTTCCGTTTAAAATTCTTATCACTTTTCCCTTCAATCTGCGTGACATTTTTCCAAACTGCGATTAAAATATATATATCTTTTAATTACACTTCTTCTAACAGTTATTTTTGGTGGCAGGAAAAAAAGGGTAAATGGCCTTTTGATTACACTAAGCTAAACTAAACTGCTAGGGGTGAGACATGAATTGTCGGGATTTTTTTCCCTTTTTCCAGCTCTTTTGGCCTCTCCCATTAAGCTTCGTTTCATTTTTATTTTCCAGGATTTCGTGCTGAATTGGGGTGTGTTTGAAAGGTTTTTTTTTTGTTCGGCTTGGCTTAACTTTCTATTGCAATGAACGAGTATTGGGCATTTTCAAGTCCCTAGAAGTTAATAACGTGCAATTATGTTTTTGTTAGTTGGATTTAAAAAGCAAACGCGAAGGGACTGTAATTAAAGGCATGTAATTAATTTTGACCTAAAGGAATTAAGTTTCCCATAATCAGAGGCACAAAACAATGGGAAGTTGGCAAGATATTTGAAATTGAGTCAAGTGAGTCAAGCTGTGATTATAAGTGAGAGCCTTTTAGGTCCTCTACAAGGATAAAATCACGTCGGCCTGATGGGAGTAAGGAAAGTTGTCAAGGTTCCTGAAGGGCTGTTAAGGAATATTTGTATGGCGGTCCAAACTAAGGTCGACTACTTTATGTGGATCTTTAAAAAAAACGAACAACCATTTGGCACATATGGTATGTTGGCGGAGGCGGAAAAAGCACGCGCATTTAAGGTCGGTCTATGGTGCCCAGAATACATAAACTCACCTCCCGGTATTGCCTCACTATACCAACCGAGCTTAAGGCTGCTGGAAACAGTCGATTTGCACACGCATCCAATTAGTCCCAAAAAGCAGAAAACCAATGTAATCACCCAAATATGTGGAATCACTTTCAAACAAGCGCCAACATGACATCATTTACCACGACGACGGTACCACCATTAAAAGAAAGTCTCCCTCCCCCCAATAAACCATCTAATTCACTTGTCATTTCTATGAGAGAACACGTTCATTGGAAAAGTCATTACCAACCCATCTCCGGAGTACACACCAATTATCTAGACACTTGTCAACACTGTTCGACTCTCCTTTTCGAATCGAGCACTGCATTGAAATAATAAATAGCTCATTCACACGAATGGAAATCTAACGCCGGCTGGCACTTAATAAATTAATTTTCTTAAGAACGAAAGTAAAATTTACGATACTACATAACAGAAAGTGCGGACAGACCGGAACTTTGCATGATCACAACTCAAGCAAAAAAATAAAACGTCAATCGTGCATAGCACGTTTTGCGACATACACAACTAATGATCGTTATTAATTGGCAATGGCGGACAATTATTTAAATTAACCCCCATGCGGCAGTACGCAGTACGTATACAGTCAGTTTAACTACATAATTGCCCGACGACAAAAAAAGAATGTTTAACATCACTAAGTGATCGTTTTACGGCCCGTATCAGTTGCCCGCGATCAGCCAGCCAATTAATTAGGGAATCGAATTCAAGTAGTGCTCTGTGTACACACATGCAGGATGCACATGCAGAATGTGCCACACCCCAGCAATGTGGATATAAACAAACCTCCTACTTTTCAAAACGATACTTGTACATATTCAATTAGACCGACGCGACGGACCGACAGATAGATCGATCGTTGGAGTGAGTGATCGTTTGGGCGAGATCGATCAATAAATTGGATATTTATTGCCCCCGCCACATGGTGTGAGGCGAGATTAAATTAAGAAATTCTTAAGAGCGCACACACTCAGACAGACACGAAGGGACCTCACTGCACTACTGTGGCATGGGGCCTATATTCATTGCGAAAACCACCCGCGATATGCGGCTTTTAAAAATAAAAGCGCTGCGGACCTGTTTTTCTGTTCGCACCGCGCGCCTCTATGCTAAAACATGAAATCAGAAATAATTTATATGCCATGGGCCTTTACAGCTCGTCATGCAATGGTGAATAGTTGGAGGCATAAAACGAGCTATGCAGTGCACCTGCAACGATTGTGGAATGGGGCTCCGAGCTCTACAAGACAGACAGACTCTTTATGCGGCCCACAGTTTGCAGCGACTTGCGTTCCATTTACTCGGGCGCAGTTGCATGGTCTTTTCTTCTTTTTGATTTTGTTTTTCTTGGATGCCGCGACGACGACGACGACGACGACCGACCGAACGACCGAAGGCTTGTTCTTCTTTTTAGAGTGTGTGGTATTGCTGTGCCTGTGCCATTGACCACGCACTCGTTGTGTCATAACATTGATATGTGCTAGGAGCTGTAGATACACGGAAAGAAAGGCGATATTGGTTCAAAACGGGACGCGAAAATAAAATAAAACATGAAAAATTAAGAAATTCATGAAGGATTTTTGTCTTTTTCCGTTTTGCCATCGATGAAGATGAAAAAACCAGATGAAGAAAAACCGTTTATCCTATTCAACATAACCCATCAAGTACGAATGTAGCAAATAAATGAACCTAATTTCGGCCGATTGCATTTAAGACACACCGGAATCGGTGAAGAGTGCCAGCTAACAATGGGCACCTAGACCTATACTCTCGAGCTTTATGAAAACCGAGCAAAATATCAAAGGTGCGATTCTCGGGTTGGTTGCTGCTCTTCCATTGCCAAGAGTAACTCGGTGTTTCAATAAATTTAGCCTGTAATTGCGCTTAAAGCAATTCCAGGCTGTCCCAGCTAAGGGTTAGTTTGGAGTTCTGGAAGGCTACCAACATGATTTTACAAGACGGTCATTAAAATCTCTGAATTCCGATAAAAACTTCAAAAGTCGTCCTAGGCCGCCTATTGCTCACAGAAATGGCTGCTTAACATACTGCACTGAATTGTGAATACTGCCGACAAGAGTTACCTTCGAGATGATTTAGAGTCCTTTTTTGACTCCTTTTCGAACGCCTGGACTCCGGACTCATCTTTTAGAAAATCAGTGAATTCGGACTCCTTTTAAAAATGTAGAACGTTTAAGCTATAATTCAAAATTGTCTACCCTATTTCTTTGAATCCGAAAGAATTTGTTTTTACCTGAATTTTAATTACAATTATATCGGTAATAAATAACAATGTATTTCTTGAAAAAAGAAAAGAAAATATGTATTAAGATCAGAATAGGACCTTTTTTCATTCTAGACTCTTTCTGAAAGAAAGGTAACACTGAGGCCGACAAGCAACGAACTCGTCAAACTTTGGACTAACCTCACCAATTTGTCGAAAGGGAGCTCATTGAGTATGTCAGTGCTGAATGATCCCGCAAACCGTTAATGGTAGGATAGCATTACATGCAATATCTTCAAATATTGGGTCAAGCTTGGGTGCAAACTGATCGGGACTTTTTATTTCAATAAAGACAGCTTTGTTTAACTTAATACTGAACCTTCCTTGCAAAGGCTTGTATAAGAGCTGAGTAGATAGGATAGGTAGGTTCTGGGACCACTAGAGGGCAAAATTTTCCACCCTTTCGGAGCTTAACTGACTTTCAACAACGGATATGCTTAATCTGACACTGATTAACTGGATTTAATCTCGTTTTTTCCCTGAGTGTAAACATCAAGGTGTGGAAGGTTCTCCATGATCGTTACAGGTAGGTTTACTGGCTGTCACTGTCAGACCTGATGCAATAAAGGAGCTTAAAGGTTTCTCGAGCTACCGGTCAAATCAGAAATCGCAGATTTCGCAGATAATCTAAAAAAAAACGTAGCACTAGGCACACTGTAAAACCAAAAGTGGAGTATGTCGACGAGGGAAATGAGTATATGGCTATCATAGACGGAGCTCGCTCTAAGTCGGGGAACAACGTAATAGACTGGGAAGCTAGAGTAACCGTCTATGGTAAATACCTGTCCGTATGGGCTATGAAGCTGCCTAGAAAAAGTGTAAGGATATTGAGCTTGGCTTGTTAATCTGAATTTGACCAAGAAAATACTTATTTTTGTAAGTTTAGCACAATCAGAGTTTTCCTTAGTCTTCGTCGAAGGCGTCTTTCGAAGCCCCTTTCGAAATTGCATAGAGGTGAAAAATTGAGGTAGCTCTTTATAAAGTTTTCGACTTTTAGCTGAACCGTAGAAGACTAGAAGCTACTAGATGTACTCAGCAGATTCCTGACTTTTCCATGACTTTTGCGGACTCTTGTCAGCCAATCTTATAACGGGTGATTTTTTTAAAAATCGAATAAAACACTCAAATTTGCATCAAATATTCAATATACAATTTTATTGTAATCAATAAATAGGTCTTTGCCATTTACGTTTTAAAGACAACTCCATGTAAATGTTGTCCGCGGCTCCGTTTCAAATGGTCCATTCGGAAGGTCCAAGTCACTTTTTCGAGCATTTCGACCTGTATTCCACGAATTACGCGTGTTATGTTATCCTGTAAGGCTTCAATCGTGTTCGGCTTGTCCACATAGACTAACGACTTTACATAACCCCACAAGAAATAATCAAGAGGCGTTAAATCGCATGATCTTGGCGGCCAACTCACAGGACCATTTCGAGAGATAAGCTGCTCACCAAATTCACCCTTCAACATTTCCATTGTTTCACGAGCTTGATGAAACCACATGTCAATCAAGTTGAACTCAGCTAACTGGGGCAAAAAAAGTCGCGTATCATGGCTCGACATCGTCGATTATGACGACCTTAATATGGTTGTAACAAACAGTTCACATTTTTCACAGAGCACGAATTTTTATAATAAATTTCAATAATTTGCAATCGTTGCTCGTTTGTAAGTCTTTCCATAACTAAATGGCAGAGTATACTGCCTTTTCGCTTTGACAGATAACGTTTGGACGCCGTTACTAACCAGTGCTGCCAAACTGAAAAACTTAACTCTTAAAAAATCACCCATTATTATACTGAGCATAATGCCACTTGGAGTGTAGTTTAAGACAAAAATATACGGTGATTTATGCTCCTTTCGACTTTAGCTTTTGCGAGGATAAACTTTACTATAGGCCCACCACTGATAAATATATTTGCTCATCAAGGGGAAGGTTGTAAAGGGTTTGCCCACCAGAGTTTACTGAGAACCCAGTGCCGACTTCCACCGATTAGGTAAAAACAATCTGTTCTGAACATTTTTCGAAAGTAAAGTTTCCCTTCAAAAGTAAAAGACGATCAAAAGTCCATGACTGGGTACATCGTTTCTGTGTGCCATGCCAATCCTATATAGATGAACATGAGAAAAATTTCTCGAGTACCACCACCCACAGTTCAAGTCGCAGTCAGTAGCCTAGCATTTAAATTTAACAGTCGGCAGTGCGTAGTAGGTAGCCCAAGTGAAATGACTCAATCCAGCATCAGCTGTCAGCTCGATTTCCTAACTGTATAGATAAATCGATGAGTGGCCAACTGGCGACTGGTGTGGGTGAACGCATTCACATCGATATTATCCAGACCACACAAATCCGATCAGGGGCGAGGAAATAAATGTCCAATTCCCGCGACACCCACGATATGTCGCATTTCCTCTGGCTGCCATTCAAATGTGAATACTGTCAACAGAAATCCGCCTTAACCTATCCCAAACACGCTGGGTGCCTCTCCGCATCTTATCGCCCGATGCAAATATGTTCCCTTTTTTGTGTTTATTCAACTCTGCCCGCGCACTCAGTTCGCGATGGATATCTCTATCTGTTCGGTTTGAATTTATCGCATGCAGGCTCGTTCCCAGCTCGCCCACTTGCAATGGTGACGAAATGAGGCTGCGCGCGACACTCGCACCACATCACAAATGTAACAGTCAATACGGTAGGAGTCAACGGCACCCAACACACACAGCAAACAAACATTCCTCCTCGCCTTGGCATTTAAGTGAGAATATTATGACAGATTGTCGATTAAATGGCAGCAAAACGGGCAACGTTTCGCTTTTCAAAGCCGAGAGCATCTCTCTGCCACGTCTATCGGCCGTAGATCAGCACTATTAATGGATTAATGTGACAATTCACTTCCCGTGATGGGCGCGCGAGGGATTGAATGAGTATCGCCAACAGGCCAGGCGGACGGATGGACAGGCCCAAGATCAAAGAGAGTCGCACATACAGTGTTTCTGTTTGCATTGTGCGACTTGTCTTGGCTTGACGCATATTTTTTTGTCCACGCAGATACTGATCTCCTTCGCGACATCAATCAGTGTTGTGGAGTGAATCAGATTGCTGAGGTTTCGAGCGGGAGGCCCGGACACAGAACGACTGAGTGCCTGCCTGCTCTATTGGCGCTCGTCCGATGCCATAAGATTGTACTTTTGAATTTGCATATAGATTCGCTCGCGCCCCCGAAAGTATTTTCCCGGGACGCGTAGGACAAACTGGATTGCAAGTGAGTGACAGTGCTACGGATACAGATATACGGGAATGGAGATTCGTTGTGTGCGGTGAGATGGAAACGATTGTGCTAATAGACAAGAATGCACTGGGAACACTGTTTTGGTTACAATGTCAGAAGGCATGGATTTTTTTTCAACCCATATCTTTAGGCGGTGTCTCACAGAAAAGTCTAAATTTACTAAATTTACGGTCCCACATAAAGGAAACGTGAACTCGATTTAAATCTTAACACTTGCAGCAACAGAGATGCCCTTTGCTACTGGTGGACAGTGGACAGTGAAAATCAAAACGGCAAGAGTGAAGCGCTGCAAAGCCAGTACCCAATAATCTACAGATCTAGGTACAAATAGGTCTTCTAAAACATGCGATCGAAGAAGGCGGAGTATTAGCTGCATATGTGTAGAAGCAGGCATCGACCCCCAACAAATTTATTGGTTATGTCCTGAACCTGAAATCCTAAAACCCTATAAGTCTTCAACACCAACATCAATAGTAGTAGTTCTTCAAAAGACCGTTCATTGCACGTCGCATCCCATAATAACAACTTTTTTTAGCTACTCCGCGCATGCACTCAAAATTTAAACTTGTTTGTTGGGCTAATAAATTCCTTTAGATGGCCTACTACGAGAGAAGTCCAAGGTTCGATTCCCGGAAAACACAAATTGCGTCGGACGATTTTTTCCAGTCACCTTTCGCGAACGAAGAGCTTCTCAATTGTCCGTTTGGACTCGGCATAAAATTGTAGATCCCTTCCATTCGTGCCAAAAGTGAAAAACTCACACAAAACGAATGGCTGCAAAAAGCTAGGCTTAGGGACCTGTTGCGCCAACCATATATATATATTTTTTACAGGCCTAAAAACGTATGTAGAGTTGTAGGGGCCTCACTGAAAAAAACCCGGAAAATTTGTTTCCTATGTCCACAACTTAGCAGGCTTACCCACATCTTGGATGTCACCTACAAATCGAGGCTATTGTAGATCACAGAGGGTTACCGCATATCCCTCAAATATGCGTTTGTCAAAGAATTGATTTTGAGTCGGGTATACCGAAGTCAGGTGCCTCGTTAAGCCTGCTTCGATTATTTACATTTTGTATGAATTTTAAAAAAGTGAAACAGAGCAATCGATGCATCTTTTGATTTTTATGTTTTTTTTATTTTAGAACAGTGTTTCTCTGAGATCAATGTGAGCTTCCTTTAATAGCTGCGTAGAAGCTATAACACCTAGGGAGCCAAATGTAGGTATTAACGACCATTTTAAGAGACCGTGACAGCTGTGAGGTAAATAGATCTGTGAAGTGATCGTATAGGCTAAATATAAGAGTCTTATGAAGTTTATATAATAGCTTTGATAGAAAAAGCCTTGAAAGAGCTTCTTTGTATAAGTTTTACAGTAGACAGTATAAGACTTTCCTTTGGGTTCACATCCAATCTAATGAAGTTCTAATGATAATTCTCTAAGGTCTTTTCTTTACGAATGAACTCGTTTTTATTATTCTTCTTCCTTAAATACTAAAATATTGCTAACGTTAGGTACAAATACTTACAATTTAAATTACCAGGTGTCAAGCAGAGCCAGCGATAAATCGTGAGAAATTTTATTCTGCCATCTAACTTTTTTTTTTTTTCAACTAGTGCTTATTTCGCGAATGGTAACACTTAGCTCATGTCTGTTTTGACAGATAAATAGTTTTATCCTTCCGCTGAACGAATGTAGTTGTGTATACGCTTGAACAACGCTGGGAAATATTGCGACATTACTTTGAAAATCATGGCAATGTTGCAGAATGTGTGCGATCATCAGATGATCTTCTCAGATAAAGCTCAAAATTGTAGCATTTGGGGCACAGAAAACCCGCACGCATACATTGAAAAGCCGAGATACCCAAAACGAGTCACTGTTTGGTGCGGAATTTGGTCCAGAGGCATAATTGGGCCATTTTTCTTCGAAAATGAGCAAGGAGTGGCCGTTACAGTCAATGGCGATCGTTATCGGGCCATGTTGAACGAATTTTTGTTCACAAAAATTGAAGAGGAGGATATTGGCAACATTTGGTTTCAACAGGACGACGCTACGTGCCACACAGCCGAAGCTACACTCGATGTTTAGCGCCCTGTTTTTGAAGATCGCATTATCAGCCGCAGAGCTGATGTCTTTTGCCCACCTCGGAGCTGCGATTTGACACCGTTGGACTTTGTGGGGTGCCGTAAAAGATAAGTGTTACGCCGACAAGCCAGAGACACTTGACGCTTTAAAGGACAATATTCGTGAAGCCATTGGTGAAATACAGCTGCACACAATCGATAATGTGCTTAAAAATTGGACCGCCATTTGAATGAAATTATTTTCCATTATTAACCGGAAGGATTGTACTTTCAAATAAAAAAAGAAATTTGAGAAAATATTCAGTAGTTTTTTTTTATAGCATTTTCAAAAAAAAAAAGAAGTTATTTGGCGGACCCGTTAGTTTAAGCTGTAAGGAAAAGCTACGCAGGTCGATGATCTCAGTCGCAGATAAGTCTGTGGTGGTATTTAGTAAAAAAACGAAACGAAAACCACTTTCGCATTTAAAAAAAAAACGGACGAAATCAAGCGAAAGCAAAAATTTGCTTCTTGTGACTGCTTTCGTTTTCTTCTTTTCGTTCGCAAGGGTTTAAGAAACGGTGTGACAAGCAAGTTTGAAGTTTGAGAAGCTGTATATTTATATCAAATATGTTCTTTTGACGTCTAACCGCTTTCAATGTAAATCCTTCGTTTGTTGATATGTTGGTCGTAACAAAAGGTGAACATTCGAATAATAATGTGAGTACAATTGCCAATTGCCGACATACAAACTGTAGGTCGGTTGTAGGACGTCAACAACAACACAAACGCAACAAAATATTATGATCGAGTGAATGGAGAAGTATCCCTTCCTAGCAAAAAATACACAAGACAATGCTCAAGGAAGAGATAAAGCCGCCAACAAATGGGAACAGTTGTGTAAAATATTTAATGAAAATGGCCCACCGGTTTTGTACATATATAGTTTGTTATACGGACGTATACCACTTTTTTAGACATGGGCAGACTACCAACACCGGGTGAAAACAAAACTTTTCAAAAACAAATCATCATTTAAAAATGAAGTAAAAATTAGGCACAACCACTAATTAAACAACCAAAGTTAATAGGAACGTCTTTCGTTTTGGGAGTTACAAAGGCAAACAAATCGAAAACGTCGAGAAATGGCTTTCGCTTTTTTTCTTTCGCGCAAGTTCAATTCCGTTCGTTTTCGAAGTTACTTAAGCAAAACGTTCGTTTAAACGAAAACGATTGAAAGTTTTCATCTGACAGAATCCCACTTTATACCCACTAAAGATATTGCCATTACATTGGGTATCTGAGCGTCCATAAAGTTTACGAAGGCTTCCTCATAAACTACCAAGCATCGCAAAGAGTTGAAAGGTACAGTGCACAAAAAAATATGATCTACAAATCTACATAATCTACAAAACTATCTGCGATGTTGTTTGAAAAAAAAACTTCTATCTGCGCTTCAAAGAATTGCTCAAAAAAACTGCTGAATTAAAATGAAGATTTTTTCGAACTACGTAATGAGTTTAGTTGCCTTGCCAGAGCTTATTTTTGAACTGATTCGTTATTGAACAAACTCGCTCTTTTGCAACTCCAAAGTTTATTTGAGGATTTGAACACTTGATCACCAAAATGAAACTTTGACCTTAACCGAGTGCGATTTTTACTCGGTTAAACAAAAAATGGGTTAAAACTAAGATAGACTCTGTAGAAAATAAACGAGTATATGTTGTTAAAAACTACCGAGTTAAAAAGGTTAAATGCATACTGCTAAATATAACACTCTTCATCAGTTTTTATCAACCAAGTTAGTAGATTAATATCAACCAAATAGTTTTATTCTGGTTTTTGTTAATACCTAACAAGTAAATGAGTTGAACAACATAGTCAATTTGAAGTTTTAACACACCGATTGGTTATAAATAACCGTTCTTCTTATCAATTTTTAACCAATTCAATGTTTGTTAAAATCTAACAACCGGGTAGGTAAATAACAACAGAGTAACTTGGTTAAATTCTAGCAAGTGGGTTGACTAATAACAACAGAGTAACTTGGTTAAATTCAATGAAGTGGGTTAGCTAAAAACAACAGAGTAACTTGGTTAAATTAAATCAAGTGGGAAGGTTAAAAACAACAGAGTAAGTTGGCTAAATACTACCAAGTGAGTTTGTTATTTACGACCGAGCAAATTTGGAGGGGAAATTGATAAATCGGTTATTTTTAACCGAGTTTCCTTAAACAAGTTGATTTGGTTATTTTTAATCCAGTAACTCTGTAGGAGCTATATTAACAATATTACTTGATAGTTTTTAACCGAAAGTTTCTTGAATTTAAATAAGAGAATTTTCTGCTTGAGACTTATGCTTACGAATTCGCAGGCTTTCGACACACATCATATTTAAGAGTATCATCCACTAAAATTCAAGTCCCAAGTTTTGCGCAAAAGTGAATTGTCACAAGCAGTACTAACCACAATGGTATGGCGAGGTCCGTCAAATTCTTTCGTGGTCCATGTGCTCCAAAGACCAAACCATCAATGTGCTCACTACACATGCAGTCATAACATCAAATTCATAGATTTTGATTACAAAAAGAAACCTCCACAGGAGTGCCCAACTACAAGTTGAAGCTCGAAACGAAGGTCCAGAACCCCCATCACATATAGCGGTTTAAATAAAAATCTGTGCTTGCCTAAAGCCAACATCTCATTTATCAAAATAAAACAGCAACTAGAAATGAGCTCGTAAGCCAAAATTATGGGACGCCCTCCAATTGAGATTGTCGTCACTCTCGGGGCCCGCTTCCATGACAAAAATCATTAAAGAACGATCTTACGCCTAGGCTGTCTGAGATTAAGTTTCTTTTTTCTCTGTTTGTTGTAATTAAGATAATGACTCCTACTCGGCCGTCCACATCAATCACAATTACATCATCAGCATTGCATGTCAGAAAGTTATCCAACCCACTGTGCTATCAATGGAATCGTTATCATTCCCTTCTTGGGAATCAAGACTTTCCGACTTTTCGTGACCAAAGATATCAATTTTCATTCTACAAACGAGCGCACACACACCCGTGAAAGTCACTGAACCACGGAGAAAGCATAAATATAACAGAAATCACCATCATCATCGTGATCAGATAAACTCATAATTAATCGACCCACAAGCAAGAGTGATTCAAATTAACTTGACCATATATATAATCCCAAAGCAAAGTTAAACCCTGGCGACGCGGCGCAACGTGTCCCAGCGCTGTGTCTGGCAATCTAATCAAAGCCAATTTGTCCGACTGCGAGTTCAATCTCCGGAGTGTTTTATTTTTCCAAATCTATAGGGGTGGCGGACTTCCTGTGGTCAGCGAACCTTTTGACCGGCTTTTTGTTTTTGTCAGTGTGAAAGCTTATGCAACATCCGCTGTGATGGAATTTTCGTCCACCCTCGCAAGGAGATATCTGATGCTGAGTTATCGCAGATGGCTTTTATCGTCACGCGCAAATATTTGCTCCCAGAACAAGGGCGCTGCTTAGTTCGGGGGGAACTTCTCGCATGACATACTCGTTGCACAGTGAGTGTAAACAGAGCTCGTTATCTTTCGGATGAAGAAACAAGAAACCCTAAATTGGTTTCTTGTTAGCTTTGGTGTATCATGTGAGACAAACAGAAGTGTGCTAGTTCTCACAGTTTCCTGCGAAGCATGCTTATTGTCAGTGTCGCTGTCGCATGCCTATCCAAGAGAACAGTTAGCGGGAGAGTTGCAACATAAAGTAGTTGCACGCGCTTACAGGCATTGCCGCGTCTTTTGTTGACGTTTGGGAGATTTCGAAACGAGCTTTGAATATCCAAGTTGGTTGGTGGAACTGCGTCCTATTTAGGGGCCCTTTGTGGCAGTCATTGAATGTAATTACCTACGGAAATGGAGCAGTCCGTTCATTACATATGCAGGTGAGGTCGTCGCTTTATGGTGTTTTCCTTTTGTCTGTTGAGAGGGCCCTCCATTGGCAGTTTCCATAGTCAAGTGCTACTTTGTTTATGTCGTTTTATTTATAAAGTGCGGTTGCGTTTATCATTCTGAAAGAATTCTGTGCTCGGTGGAAGTTTTTAGGCTAATAGCCCCAATTAACAATTAATGTCAATATAAAACTTAAGGCAGTTTGCGGCGCTATGCAATGAAATTTATGGGACTTATTCATGGGGACCCGTGTGCTCGTTTCATTAATTCATAAATGTGGTTGGCATGCCTTTTTAATGAGGAACTTGGTTTCAGTTGCCAAGTCATGCTTGGGTTGGTGTTATTTTGTGGGTAAGCCGTTTGTGGACCTGTCGAAAGATACAAGTGGTATGGGTAAAGAGTAACCAAACGCAAGTGTCGAATAGAAAAGTTTTAAAATTTTCCGATTGGCGGTTCGGTCCCCAGAAAATCAAAAAAAAAATTACAAATCAAGACTTTACACTTTTTTCACAGTACAGTGTCTTTCAAACTGCCTTGAGGAAGGTCCCTTACAAAAACAGACAAGTTTTTCGACAATCAAGTGGTTAAAGGTGTGAGAAGCTAGGAGCTAAGTTTAGAGTTCTATTTCTATATGGACTTACTGCGATTGCTCAGACCTGAAGCAAAATTCATGTTGCAAACAAAGGCAAACGACCCGAAGTGTTTTTATGAACAAACTAGCTGCACCCGCTCTGCTTTTGCCGTACCCAGAAATTGTATTAAATACGTTATTTTTTATCACAACATAAAGTTTAAGGTTTAGTCTTCGAAATACCAATTTTTTACATCTCTTTGTTTCATTTTTACTACCGCCCTTATAGATACCATTAAAGACGAACTGACAATATTCTTCAATCGGTTGAAATTCTCTGCTCTGAGCTGTTTCGAGCCAAGAGAGGAACTGCTCGTTACTCGTTACTTTGCCAATTTTCTCTTTTTCTGTCTTTTTTGATGAGAACGTCTATAGATTTCGTGTGATTGCAATCGATTTATATAATTGCGTTGGATTTTAGCCGCGTACGCGAATGACTCGAAACTTATATATAAATAGGCGAGGGCAAATAGCTAAGAACCACTTCCACTGCCTTAGACACAACATATTCGCCTGATTTTTTTTGGTGGGAAGATTCTGGAGGGATGTAATGCTGTGTGTAGTTTATTTTTCAATATTTTGTGTATCAGGTTACTAAAATGGTATAATTTCAACCACTGGGCGAACTCTAGCGTTAAGAAAATGTTGCAAAATAGCTCTGATAAACATAGTAGGTATGCCAAAAAAAACTCAATTTTAAAGTTACAAAATAAAAAGAGGTCGTTAAAAAATTTAAATTAATATGTCTGATGTCTGAGAGCTAGCTGGCTTGATGTGTCTTAGTTTTGATTGGAATAGATCTGTCAGTTAAGCTCGGTTTTTCAATACTTAAGCTCGGTTTTTTAAACTCCAAACTTAAAGACTCTTTAAAACTTACAGCGATTAAGACTGAGAAAAGATTTTTAAGCAAGAGTGAATTTTTGCAGAAAAATTTTGACCACTGTGCAAGTATTTTTAAATGTTTGTAAATCAAAAATGGTTTGCCTTAACAAATGTATTAGCTATATAAACGTTCTTTGACCAATGTGGCTGAGCATTCTGTCGTACTATTTACACAGTTCTTTGATTCGGTTTTTTGTCATCAATAATAGCTACTTTGCCGGAATTACATTGAATGCCTAAAATAGAATTTTGATAACCGGTTTTGAAGTCTCAGTGCTGCTGGTGTTGGCATTCCTACAATAATTAAAAAAAGAATGTTGCAGCTCCATTTTAAAACTCTACTTTTGCTATTTACTTCATCGCTTGCGTCGCAAAATTGGAGGGATTTGCTTTCGGTACCTACTGATCTCTTAATCTTACTCTAAAAAGGGGGTATACCAACCAAGTATACCAAACGCATTTTGGAAATGCATAGTTGAAAATAAAATAGATTTTTATATGAAACGAACTATATTTATTTGAGTTACGAACTCAGCATGGTTTTGTTTTCTTTTGACTAAATCTTACCTAGTCCATTTTACATCTTTTGTTACTAATGGTGTTGAAAGTGGGTATCAAACTTTAGCAGAGCCTAAACTAAACGGAGTGCTTTGTATTTTCTTGAATTTGATTTTGCCATTCATATTTGGACGCTCAAATAATAGTTTTTTTTTTTTTTGTTAATTTAAAGCGGACCTTAAATTGTCAAAAATAATGTTTTAGGTCAGGCACGTTTGTGTTTCCCTTCGCTTAGAGCATGATAAGGAAGCTGAATCAATTTCGACTTATGCTGAAGTTGATTACATCAATATATTTTTAGGTTTCAGAGAGTCTATCTGTAGTACCTTGGACCGCTACATTTTAATATTTCGTTTGATGAAAATGTTTAGCTGGTGATTTTAAAATATTTGTAGAAACTAAATGCCTGCATCAAGTTCCAAATGGACCCAACAATCGTACCGATTTGTTTCGATAACTAGTTTAAAAGTTATCTGTTCGAAAACGGATTTCTTGCGCTTGTCCAAAATCTGAAATGCAATTCGTATACGTGTCTCTCATGTCGACTATATTATAGTCGCTTAGGCTGATTTGCTTGTTGGGTCCATTAAGCGAGCAACTTGAAGGATTTTTACAATTTTCACACGTCTGTATCTTTCCCTTTTTTACACCTCGGTCAGGTCAGTACTTGAATACGCCTATGGGGTTTGGGATCCATACTATTTGACCCAGTACTAAAATGGTCTTTCATAAAATATGTTTTCCTTAAAATACGCTAAAAGGTCGAGCTCACTTATCAATCTAGATACCAACTACATAGGTTAAGTCCCACTTAAAGCAAGAAGCCACACATATGTCCTAATGTTTGTGAGAGGCTTCTTGTTATCTAGAATTAATAGTCCTACACTTTAGTCCATGTTTTTCATGGGCTGGTCATGGTGGAATCTTCTACCAATTAAGGCATTTACATTTCTGAATCCGCAACTTAGGACTTAATGCGTTCGTTTGTGTTTTTAACTTTCTCCATTACGTAGTAAGAGAAAGATATTGTATTCGTACAAAATTTCGAACTCGAGATGTTAATCAATTCTGACATTACGATGATAGGCAAACTCAAAAAAGTAGGTCGCGAAATTCGGTCCGTCTGTCTGTCTGTATGTATGTCCCGAGGCCTACAGCCTAAGCGGCTGAACGGATTTCGTTAAAACTTCGGATCTAAAGTTTGGGGGCGTACAGTTCGGGGCCGTTTTTTTTTTTGCATGGTAACCTCAATGTTAATGGTACTTCCCATACAAAATGTTCATACCAGCTTGATTTCTTCGAAAACGACTCTAACGATTTCAACAAAATTTTTTATTTAAGCTTAAGTAGGTGAGGTAGACATAACTGCATACTAAGTTTTCCGCTAAAAAATCGAGTAACGGTACTTTTGAAATTTGGACATATCTCGAAACGGTCCATACGATTGTAACAAAAATTCATTTCTAAGGTAATATGATCGTTTATAACTTATGGAAAACTCAGTTTTTCTCTGTATTTTTGTAAAATGGATTTTTGAAAAAAGTCATTTTTGAAAAATGTAGTTTTCCCTAGTTAACCTCAAAACGACATGATTCTCACCAAAATGCAAACTTAGAGTAAAATTGATGTTTTCAAAATTATAGCGTCCTTAATTTTCAATTCGAATCACTGGAAGCGCTCACTTTAAAAACTGCTCATTCCTCGAAAACCCCATTTTCGATTTCGATAAAACCCTAAAAACCAAGTAATGCTTACATCCCGAAAAAAGATTTGCTTAAATGACTTTGAATTTCAGTCAGACTCGCACTAAACGAGAAATTTTCGTGCGACCCAATCGTGCACCTTATTTTTTTAAACGAGTAGGCCTCGCCCGTCTACGATAAAATATGAACTTAATGTTGATGTTGGACAATTTGTTTTCCAAAAAAAGTCAGGATATACGGATGCTTTCTGAAATTAACAGGATTTTCATATTTCGAGGGAAAGCTTCAAAGACAATTCTATAACTTTAGTATTATTTATTACTAGGCAACTGTATAGAGCAACCGAACTATCCAGGAACGGCACGAAAGTGGAACCCTCGAATGTTGAAAGCGAGTTCCATATGCGAATAGAAACGGCTAGACACAAAATCTCATCATGAGCTCTGTTAGGCTTATGAAAGATGATGTGATTTTGACAATTATAACCATGTAAAGCCGACATGTCGACGAAGTACAGAGGTCCTGCTCCACGTTAGAAGAGCACATATCGGAAACCTTGTTGCGGTACTAAGGCCACCGCAAATGGATTTTGTTGCAATTACATCAATGAGTAAGAGGAACTTTAAGTTATCATGGAATCGTCCTTGACTAACCTAGGCAAAATAGCAAACTCAATAGGAGTGCTCCTCTTCGGCGATTTTCCATCCGATATCAACGGAAATTTCTCCAGAATTAAAAATCCAAAACAGGCGGTCGTAACCGACTGTGTTTTTGTGGTAGCACAACCTAACAGCTGAAATAAACGTCATGATTCTTTTTTTTTAATTTGTTTACTTGATTGTGTATAAATCTTTTCGGGTTACGCGAGGACACATTTTGAGTAGCTCGGCCCATTAAGTTTAAATTTATACAAACTATAAATTAAGAAAAAACTAGCAATCCAAAATATTGATTGCTTGTCAAAGTCGCGACATTTGTCAATCGGTTGCACGTTTATTCAGATTTCCCGCATCTTTCCCGTCGTACACCAATTAAAATAAAACATAAAAAAAACACTCACACATGACAACAACTTGACAAACATCATACGCACCCCAGCACCATAAACGAGCAGAGTGTCAATTAAAGGACTCCCGATAAGTACCTAAGTGGAGGGTGTCTAAAATTACAGCCGAACATAAAAATAGTTTACACGCCGTTTCGCGTTCCGCCAGCATCAAACAGTCTGCCGACAATGTTATTGACATCCTCTGACGTCAGCAGGTACATAGCACATTTCCATTGCATCGCCGTAATGACATGTCAATCAGCGCCACACACTCATTGAAGTTTTCGGGTATACTATGTGCGCTTACCCATAGTTCAGTGAACCTCGTGCACCATGGTTCCTGTCAGAACCAAGTCAACATGAAAGGGAAATTTGTTTCGCTCTGTTGTTGGGCACTGCCCAACTAGCTGAGCTGAAATTGAAGTTGAAGTGGAGTCGTTCCGCGTGACAGGAAATTATGGATTTTCATAATATTCCCGATTTGGGTGGATGGAGCTCACCTTTTGATGGTGGAGATAATTTCATCCGTTTACTTTGAATTTGCACAGCTCAGGTATGTGCGACGCACTCCTTTGCAAGGAATCCACTGCGTTGTGTTGTCAGGTTTCACAGAGCGCCAGCACTAGGACGAGTGCCATAAATTGTTTTTCTGTCACTTTCGTTCTTTGATCTCGTTAACAAAGTGGAATTTCGTGTTGAAAGGTGGCTGAGGTTGGAGAACGTGCGTCGTCGTCGACATTGCCATGCTAGTGATGGTCCTTTTGCGCCGTACTGCAACGCGTAATTGAGGATTTTATGGCACGTCGCGTGTGTGGGATGAGCATTTATTTCTGGACTTTCGGGATTATAGAGCCGCATCTTAATCGAATTTGAGAACTGCTGTCGTTACGTTGGAAGACGCATTTCAAATCGCAACTACTGAGATCCCGGAAGCCATGCGAAGGGGCACGGGGCACGGGGCAAAGCGGTGGTGGTTTTTTGCGCACATAAACACCAGGAAATGAGTTAAATTACGAGTACTGTGTCGAGAGTGTGAAGTGAAATATGGGTGAGTTATGTGCGAATTGTGAACAGAGGCTTGTTCAAAGTGATTTATAATTGCCGAGGGTTGAGTGGTTTGTGCTAATTTTTAGTTGCCGGTTGAGTTATGGCCAACTAACTAGGTGTATCATTAATACGAAGAGATTAATTATAAGGCGTAAGTGTGTGATTTGTTTTTACACAACCAGTGTGTAGGCCTAGGCATGTAGCTATGTAATAGCATATCCTCATGGGTTGGGAAATGTAATGAAATGAGGTGCAAACATTCACCTGAGTGGTGGCTGGACGAAGGCTTCATTCAGGAAAATAATGCACTTGAGCATTTGAAGCTTTGGGCAGCTACGGATGTAAATAGTCCAAAAAGTCGAAAACAAAGCTACAGTAAAAGAGGTCTTGCATTTCATTTCTCTGGCTCCAGAGGACACTCAAAGTGCGATAATTTTTCATATACTTACGACCAACGTAAGATCGAAGAATATGGAAGTGTGGAAGTCTACAGCGGTTACACACACGCTTTCCACAGAAGTCTATTCCATTTATGCAACTGAGAAAAGCCTCACTCACTAGTTCCAAAGCATAAGTGTTATTTTAGACCCAGATGGTCGAAGGAATGTAAGTCTGAAAAATGAAACTTGAGCACCGTTTGTCGCATTTACAAAATTAAAGACAAACTAAAGAGGCATCGGTCTCCTTAAATTTCCGTACAAGACACTGTTTGAGGTACTGCACTTCGCGTCTGAAATAAAGTGGTCAATGAGCTGATTGGTCTCTACTAGTCCTGGTTTGGGCCCAAGATGTACACAAGCGAGAAAATAATTAAACATCAAGAGATTCGGGAGGAACCACGAGAACTTGTAATCAGTGTTGACATTCAGACCGGATTCCGGTCATATCTGACCGAAGAACATTTTGAAATCCGGTCTAACCGATTTTTAACCGAAACGAAAAAATCTTTAACCGGAAAAACCTTTTTTGACCTGGAAAATAATATTGTTGTAGAACATAGAACATAAAGACATAAAGGTCAGATTTCTATAATTTGAATGATACTTGGCCATACTTAACGAACACACTCACAATTTCATGCAGAAACTAATTTATTGTGAATAATTCTAGAATACAGCGGCTCCTCGCGGCAGTCTCAGTTGAATGCTCTCGCAAACTGTGACTCGGTGTGAGCATTCAAACAGACCTGAAGTGAATACGATTTAGCATATTTTGCAATTTCGGTGTTGGTTTTACCAATTTGAAGCACAGAAGTGGAGTGGAAAGTTCCTTTTTCAGCAAAACGTTGTGATGTGATGATGCAAAGCTTTTCAAAGAATTTTTTTTTTTTGCTTTATTAAATTTAAGATTAGTTTAGAAAAATAAAGGAACTACAATATAATATCATTTGTTTTTCTATGTTTAGTTAAAATATATTACTATATTTCGTTTTTGACCGGACTTCTGGTCAAAAATTCTTATTTTATCTCTTGACCGGATTTTCTGACCGAATTTAAAAAAATTCAAATCGGTAATTTTGTTGGCAGAGTTCATAGAATTTTATCCGTTTAATTTGAAATTGTTCGTTACGTTACGAATAAGTGCACATTTGCCTAAAATGTTCGTGAAAAATTAACAATGTAGATTGGTTGAGGAAAAATAAAAACATTTTGAGCAAATTTTCTTCCTTATTTAAGAAAAATTTACACACGAAATCGAAGTTAATGATAGCCAAAAGCGGAAAATACACAACCATGTTTGTCCTAATATGTTTCTAGTATATAGAACATCTCCTTTAGGTAGTTCGCTTAACCAAAAAAATCAAATTATTCGCTTTTTAACAATTTATAATAACCGACCAATCGCATTCTGTAATATAAAATTGTGGTATTCCCGAACTCTTTCAAATTTCCCCACGGTTGCCGCGGTTGGCAGCATTTATTTTTGTATTTTTTGTATCTTTTTGCATGTCACACGGATTCGTAATTGACATAACACCGATAGGAAAACAAAATGGCGAATTTTAAAACAAATTGAGGTGGTCAGCGGCAAGAGGATTGTGAGTTGGGGGTCTCAGTATGGTTTAAGGAAATGCATTTTGATTCTGAAGCAGCATGCCAATGGCATGGTTGCCACTTGCAATAACAAATTAGCAACAAAATTCAAAAAAGGTTACAAAACCAAGTTAAGAAATACCAAAAATCTGGTAAGTTGAAAAAACACGAAAAAATCATCAGAAGACAATACTTGAACCTATGTAGATATATGAATTATGACTTTCACTTTGACTTTTCCCTCATCTACGAACTTAAGGAACTTAAGCCTAGTACGCAGTTCACGTGAAATCAAATTTTTCATATAAAATTTTCGAGCCGAAATGTCAAAATAAACTTTCCACGTGATCATTTTACAAGGCAGTTCGCAGTTCGGGTGAATAATAGCTGCTACAAGGACTGCTTTATAGGTGGCTATACTAAAATCTACCCTCAGTTATTTCACTTGGATTTTGTTGTACGCCGCTCGGAATTGTTTACATTTCGCCGTGGAAAATTATTTTTAGGAAAAAAGTGTAGATATGTGGTCATTTCATTTACATTAAGCATTTGCAAAACATACGTCTTTTAAACTTCTTTAGCCTTTCAGCAGTTAAACAACGGCTGCTTTATAAAATAAATCAAAGAGGACTTAACTTAACTTACTAAAAAAGAAGATACCTTAAGGCCGGTTTTATTCACTCAAAGTTGAACACAACTTGGGGATTTTTATTTTCAGTTGATTCGCTCAACTTTGGATATTCCGGAGTTGAGAAAACCGAAAGTTGGTCAACTTTGGGTTCGCTGAACTCCCCGAAATAGTAGAAGTTGGGAGAGGAAACTTGGGATTTTATTTGGGTTTTTGACTGTTAGCTCTTCAAATCAAGTGACGAAAGTAATTGTTATAAATAAAAATTTGAAATAATGTATTCTTTTAATTATTGTTTCGAGAATTGGCCATAGTCTGATAGAGTGAAGAGGATGGAGACGAGGAGAATTTAGTTTGTGAGAGACGGCAATACAAGATAATACCACGGACACGGACTTGAAAAAGTCCTCCGAAGTTGGCCAACCTCGGAGTTATCTGCAAGTTGAACGCTAGTGAATCAAACAGCCATAAATCCTTTTCGAGATCAAACGCAGTGGTTTTACAAACTCGAATTGTTATTTTGGTGCTCTTGTTCAAAAAGTTACCAGAACAAAAAAAAATACCAAATTACAAAAAATCGCCAATCAAAAAAAAAGGTACCAAATTTGGTAAAAAAAACCGCCAAAGTGACAACCGTGGCCAATGCGTTATTTCAAATGGCAGTAATGGCCATCATACTAGACGGAGCTACAGCGAGCGTAGACCTCAGGACCTTTGCTATCGATAACATAGTTGTAAACGGAAATCAAGTGGATGAACCCTTTAAAATCACTAAAAATCAAAAAGTACTGAAAATAGAGTGGAAATCGACGGAATGTTTTTTTTTGCAAAGAAAAAAGAAACTGACCTTGGAAAAAAAGTAAGCACTACAAATTTGAACAGCCAAGATGGCAATCCGCGGTAGTAGCGATGGTAAAAGACCGATTGTGAGGAGTGATCTCAAGCCAAGAAGCATAAAGCCGTACGTCTGGGCAGTCAAAGAAGATCCATTTAATTTGTATAGCATCACGTGACCTATTTGTTCGAGTGCTAAAACTGGAATTTCTCATAGGACAGCAAGCTTCAACATGGAAACTCCTCTCCATACAGATTGTTGCACAATAGGCTACTTGAATAAATCTCAAAAATCTACTTATGTTCGTCCAGTCACTATTAGCTCATTGATAACTGTCAAACTACTGTCCAGTTCCAGTGGCCACTCAATTGCATGAGACCTATCGTACACTATCGGACTTGAGCAGTCACAGTCAAGTCAGCCCTGAAAGTGGCACAACAATGAGTGCATAGCGCCTTGCGAACGAGTATTTTTACCGAAGCAGACTGTTTCGGAGAATAAGAGTATTCTCGGCACTTGAATTGATTATGCAAATGCTGAGTGTGCCTGTGTGTTTATGATACGATGCGCAGAGCATTAACAAAGAACGAATTAGTTGACTTGGATTTATTAATTTTTTTTGTAGCTCTTTCAAAGGCAATTAGTTCGGTGATCGTTTAGATTTAGATCACTGCGCACTGCGAAGAACATATTTATCAACGCCTACTAGATACGTGCGTGGGTCTATGGGTTTGTACATCCCGTGCTTCCTTTGGGTGAATGTCAACAAGATTAATATTTCTTTTTTGGATACCAAAATTATGATTTTGAGAGTCTGAAAGGAAAAGCAACCCAACTGCTGATTTACATAACTCTGATCGAGAATGGGCGTTAAATTGGTATTAGATTTGGATTTCTCTTTGGTCGTAGATTCAGATTTGTTGATTGGCCAGATTATAGTTAACTATAGTTATTTGTTTAGAAGCAGTGTTCGGCTTTTCTTTGGATAATTTGATAGATGAAATCCACGGGATTGTAGATAATGTAGAACAGAATTTAAATTAGCATAAGAAGATAACTCTTTTGAAATGTGACGAAGAAATATTGGTGAGAGAAAAGAATTGGCTTCGAGGGGGCATTGGGAATCATCATGCCATAGATGCGATTATATTCTAACGACATATGGATGCTGGTGACGCTTTGTGGGAAGATGTTGATTAAGAGGACAGAAACACTATAAGAGTTTTGAGATTATGCATCATTCCACAACACATTTTAATGGTCGAATATCCAGGTTTTGAGAAGCTAAATCTTCACAGAGCGAAAAATGACTATATAAAATCAATAAGATTGCCTTATTGGATTGATTTACTATGAAATCCGATTAAAACAAGAAAATTATATGAATTTTCCATAGAGAAATCTTAATTGTTTATTGAAGAAAATCTTATTAATATTTTTCAAATGTTTTTCATATTAGTTTCGCATGAAAAATCATATTTAGTAATACAAATAATATAAAAAAAACCTTATTACTATTTGGCTTAAAGATTATTAAAAATAAAGTGCACGACTGGGTCGCACGAAACTTTCTCGTTTAGTGTGAGTCTGACTGAAATTCAAAGTCATTTAAGCAAATTTTTTTTTCGGGATGTAAGCATTACTTGGTTTTTAGGGTTTTATCGAAATCGAAAATGGGGTTTTCGGGATATGAGCAGTTTTTAAAGGGAGCGTTTCCAGTGATTCGAATTGAAAATTAAGGACGCTATAATTTTGAAAACATCAATTTTACTCTAATTTTGCATTTTGATCAAAATCATGTCGTTTTGAGGTTAACTAGGGAAAACTATATTTTTCAAAAATGACTTTTTTCAAAAATCCATTTTACGATAATACAGAGAAAATTTGAGTTTTCCATTAAGTTAAGTTAAGTTGACCATATTACCTTAGAAATACATTTTTGTTACAATCGTATGGACCGTTTTCGAGATATGTCCAAATTTCAAAAGTAAAAAGAAAACTGAGTACGCAGTTATGTTTACCTCACCTACTTAAGCTTATATACCAATTTTTGCTGAAATCCTTAGAACCGTTTTCGAACTTATCAAAATGGTATGAACATTTTTTATGGGAAGTAGCATTAATATTGAGGTTACCATGGTAAAAAAACGGCCCCGAACTGTAAGCCCCCAAACTTTAAATCCAAAGTTTGAACGAAATCCGTTCAGCCGTTCAGACTGTAGGCCTCGGGACATACAGACAGACAGACAGATGGACAGAATTTTGCGACCCACTTTTTTGAGTTCGCCTATCATCGTAATGTCAGAATTGATTAACATGTCGTATTTGAAATTTTGTACGAACAATATCTTTCTCTTACTACGTAATGGAGAAAGTTAAAAAAAGGGTTTCAAAGGAAATTTTCTTGAATCTATAAGCTTTTGCGTTAAACTTTTAAGAGATATCACATTCATTATGCGTAGGGTTGACATGCGCCCTCTTTTTGGAGTTTGAACCCTCTAATGTCAAACTGCAAAATTTAACTGAACGTGCCCATTCATTTAGCAGTTCAGCTTCATTGTAATTTGTTTTGTTTTATACGTTAGTATGTCCCTTTCACCAAAGAAAATAAGTTAACATTTTATCTGGCGTTTAATTTATGTTATTTTATAGATGAAATATATTTTTTTTTGAGTTCATGGACCTAGTTTTTGTTTTCATTTTGCCGTCTTTTTTAAGGTAGATGATGTCCTCCAAAGTCCGGGATTTTACAACTTTTTGTCCAAGGTTAGCTTATACAGCCATGGCAACCCTAATTATGCATGTCATTTTCACATTGTAATGATAATAATATGAAGACCTTATAAATATTCGGTTTTGAGTCGACGAACTTATTAAAAGTGCTTGAACTATACCTTTTCTAGTATTTCATAAAATTGTCGAACATATTTGTTTTAAGATTGCAATGGGCGTGAGTGCGTCAAAAAGCGAAAATAATAAAAATGTAATCATTATAAATTCCATTAATTCGTAAAATATAAGTAAAAGTATAATTGCACCAACCAGTTTAGGTGAAAAGGATGAAATTGTAAATGTACCGCGTTTAATATAGCCTGATAAAGACGTTGAAGAAATCCAAGCATTTACATCTCCTGGGGATTAAGAAGCTAATAGATATGAATCGGTAAGTCACTTTATATATGTACTTTAATCAAGATATAAATATTTCAAGTCATAGATTGACATCGATCCATCCTTTCATCCCAAGAAAGGAAATTAACTTTTCACTAAATACGACAACTTATATTCCAAAATGCTCATAAAACGTCCAAAAAAATGAAATATTTTATGAAAGACGGAATTTCCAACGGTAATCTTTTGTAAAAAAATAAATCGAGACATTTTATCAATACTTTTTTTTTTTTTTCTGAGATTCCAATGACTGCATCACGTCTCTCCTATTCGGTTGCAGAAAGGATACAAGGAACTAGGAAGGCGGTAATTTTTTGAAAGGAAGGGAAATCTGCCAGCAAGAATTGTCGTCGTGAGACCAGAAATATGCGAACTCAAGTACATAATTATAAATATAAAATCTTGTATAAGATCATTTTAAGATGTACAAGTTTCGCCAATAATAAATAATTTTTAGTAAATTTTCCACATGTTTTCCAATAGTTTTTCGTTAAATTTTTAATATTTCAAATACTTTTCAATTAGTTTTCATATTGTTTTCAGATGTCGACACCTTAATATTGAATAAGATGTCATGCTAAAAATATGTGGCTGTGAAATGTTCAATAAGAATTTAAAAAGATTTTCGCTTTTGTTTTGACACGGCTTCCGTATAGAAATCGTATAACTTTTTCTTTTTTTTTTGTGTGGTAGTTTTCGCTCTGTGTTTGGACTGTTTCTTCGCATCTACTATTTGATTAGAAAAGGTGTTTTTTTTTCCTATTAAGGGCTTAACTGACAATCAAACCGTGATACTGAGTTGTATATTTTCTATATTTATGTTCAGTATAGCCTGACAAGTCATTGCGTGTTTCTGCTAACCAATTTTAATTTTCGGAAGATCACAATTTCAAAATTTGTTTTTTGAAAAATATAGCCCTCCGCTTATAATCATTTTAATTGTAAAGGCTAAATTTTCCGAACTAGCAGAGGCGAAATTTTCCATACAAAATTGCATATTGTGATCTACAAATATTTAGTGTGTGTGTTAAAAATGGTTATTAGTAAGGCCCACTGTGAAAACAATGAGCCTTACTAATAATATTTTGTAGGTCACAATCGAGAATTGTGTAAGGAAAGTTTCACCATTATGCCTGGATTTAGCACGGGCACTAAAAATGATTATTAGTATCGCGCAATAAATTTAAAGTCGGAACTAAAATTGGCTATTAGTAAGGCAGATTGCTTGAAAAACGTTACAAAATTATTAGAATTTACTTTGACAATCAGACGGATATTCACAAAATTTAGCCATAGATGCTTCATGATTTTAATGAAAGAAAGTTGTGTTCTACAATAGTTCCATTAGTCATGATGTAAGACACGCAGTAGTATACAATTTTAAAGTTCTCTCTGGCTTAAAAATATCCTTTGTCATTGCAATTTCAAGACTTTTATAAGATAAAAACACGAAATATATTTTGTATTAAAAATCTTTCTGCAAAAGAAGCATTATTATGCAAATATGTAGAACAGAAAATAACTTTGTAATGCCAACAATTTTCGTTGGTTAAAATTAACCCAAATGTCAAAATTTGTAATTTATGAACGAAATTGCTGGCAAAGATGTAGGAAAATTATTATTGAGAGCATATTACTCCCACGCGAATAATTGATTCTTGTAAACTTAAAAACGACTTCTTGTTATCAAAAAAAATAGTTAAAGCAGGAATTTTAAGCTTACAATTTTTTTTTTAAAAATCTCTTATTATTGGCTTTTTTTCTGAGTGTATCATGTGGTAAATATGGTAACATTGCGACTTTTAAATATTAAAATGCTGCTGCATAACTAATACTGGCTAGTCTAGCACTCACCAAAACAGTTTATTATATATCTATTGCTTTAATATGCATCTAAGCCTTCCATTTAAAATATTTATTGGTTAAAAGTATAGTAGATAGCGGCTCCCTTCCGTTATAAAAAATACATATCACACTGTAGGGCTCTTACATAATTTTCTTTTTGATGACCGCGCGCTAATGATGTTATGACTGCTTTTATAATGAAGTGTCTCTTAAAATAGCTACACCCATAGTTACATACCACATAGTGGCGCCCCACAATCCAACTATAGCTACAACGAAACAACAACTTCATCTGCAACACTTCACACAGTTAATTGCATATCACTCGCATCTTTTTCGCCTGATCGCGTCACTGCGACTGTACGTATACGCATACCTATGCAGCTAGCTATCTAAATAATTCACTTCAATTTAATTAGTTACGCACTATGGACTTTGAAATTTATCACCTCTGAATCTCACTTAACTGATGAATTCAAATGCAAATGTTCTGCATTTGAAAAACCACTTTTACAGCTGGTGCTTTGCAATTATAGTTACAATGGTGCCAGATTTGCATAATTCATTAAATGATAATGACACAATTTGCACAGACGTGGTAAAGCAATAAAACGGAATTAGTTTAGTGTGTTGTCTTTGAATAAAATAGAATACAAATTTTATCAGGAAAATAACAAGTTTCAGCGATTAGATTATGTCCAGCAGTTATTAAGTACCCGCTGATACAGTATATATAAATTTCAAGTTTTTGCAAGCGATTATTGAACGGTCAGCAGGTTTTTAAAACTGGGAAAAGAAACTTTTCAAATTTGTATTAATTAAGTTCTCTTCAATCATTAGTTTGAAGTTCAAAGCATGACTTAATGAATGAGGCTGAATTTAGATGCAAATCAATAGGTAATCTACTAAATGCGAGTGTATAGAAAGATAAAGAATGAAGTGTTAATTTTTCCCCAAGTAAGCAGCCATTGCCAAACAAAACTGGATATATTAACTACTTTTATTGCTTCGGAAAGAGTTTCTCATCTTGAAAATGGATGGACAAAGAGTTATAAAACTTGGAAAAGTTATTGCCAGAGTTGTCAAAAAAGAAATTGAAATGCACTCCGTTTTTCATCAGTTTGTGTAGCTTTTACCAGCAAGTCCTACAATTGGCATTATAAATTTAGATTTTTTCTAGAAGCTTGACAATTTCCTTACAGGATCATCTTTTGAAATTACCATGCCTTTAGCATTTTTACATCTTATAGTTTAAAAGGATTATCAAGGTGGTAGTCTCGAACATCTTAAATTGATTGTTTTCAAAAGAGAAAAAAGAAGACAAATTAAATAGAAAGAAGTTTTTCTATATTAAGAAAAACCCAAATGCATTTCTCCATTTATGTGTTTAATCGGTTTCCTCAGTCTTTTAAGTTTTCTTGTATACCTACGTAGTAAGAGAAAGATATCGTATTCGTAAAAAATTATGAACTTGATATTTCAATCTATTCTGAGCTCAAAGAACTGAGTCTCGCAATTCTGTCCATCTGTCCATTACTCAGTCGGCTTTTGTCTACAGCCTGAACGCCTGGACGGATTTATTTCAAACTTCGGATTTTGAGTTTGTGGGCTTACAGTTCGGGGCCGCATTTTTTTATTAGCGGAGCTTCCCATGTAACGGTTTTAAACGGTTTTTTGTCGTAAACGGCTGCAAGGATTTCAATCAAGATTCATATTTTAGCTTATGTAGGTAGAGTTAACGTCGCTGCATACAAGTTTTTCAGTAAAGAATTCAATAGCGGTTCTTTTGAAAATTGAACGTATCTCGAAAACGGTCTATAGGTAATTTTTAACTTGATATCAAACTCAGATTTTCTCTAAATTATAGATTTTTGAAAAAAAAATTCATTTTGGAGTAGTTTTGATATTTTCCAAATGATGGCGTCCTTCATTTTTCATTCGAATCGCCAGACACGGTACTTATAAAAACTGTTTATAATCTTATTTTATATTTTGAGGAATCTTTCAAGCCCAAGTAATGCTTACATCCTGAACAATATCTTACACTGAGCAATAGCATTTTTCGAACTAAACATCGCACTGTTTTGTCTGCATAATTTTCCAAAAAAGATTTTGAAAAAAAGTACATTATTTAGTGTTTACATAAACATTCTTATTAGGATCCCGTACTCAGCTTTTCTTTAACAAAATTCAAAACAAAAACGTATGATGCTAATTTCTAAAAAAATAACTACACAAATACCAATCGCATACTGTGTATTTTTTGTAAATTTCAATGCCCCAGTTCCCAGTAAAAATGCAAAACTTATTTTTAGTAAATAAATAATTATTGAAAACACTTTATTATCACCCCACATATTTTTATCGGAATATTTATAAATAATGGGATGAATGAATATAAAAAAAACAGACTTTTTACGTTTATATCGGTGTAAAGATTTCTTAATATCATGAACCATTCTACCAACTCCTTGTCCTTGTACTCAAAAACCTAGTAAGGTATAAAGGCCTATAAACAGAATTTGCGAAAAATGCTTTTTACTGAGAGCTTAAGCCTCACATTATTGCTTGATGCACTGCATTTTAAAAGCCAAAAGTGCACTTTATTTAAGAATATTCTTATGTTTTCTCTAGCTTGTTTATCTATTATCGCTTTTGAGTTTTACCTTCATGCCTAATAAAATAAAAAGCAATCAACCAAGCTGTTGATATGAACGAGTAAGTGTCGAGCATTTTATTTTTATGACCGAAAATTGCCACCACTGTTCTTACTTATTGAACTGTCCATCAGAGCGTAAATAGTGAGCCTCGACCTTAAGTCTGCTCAAGTCAAGTGCATACAAAACAATTTTCATCTTTTATCTTATAACCAAATTTTAGGAATTTATTTATATTTAAAATTAAAATCACTGTGTCGCATCTTCACATACGGACTTGAAAAACAACATATTTTGAATGGTTCAAAATATATTATTTTTAATTATGTTTGTATTAATTATTTATAGTTATTTTACGAATTATTGAACAAGAATTTCTTATTTTTTAGGAATAGATTTGCTTTCTTTTTGAATTTGTTCTTTAATATTAATAGCAAGATATACTGTTTTTTAAACAGTTGCAATAAGATGTCCCCTAATTTTATTTGTCCCCACATTTATTTAACATTTTTTATGTCTGAAACTACTTAGAACCTGTATTTATTGGCAATAAATTAGCATAGCTTGAAATAGATTTATTTTACTTTAATTTTAAAACTTTGGAAATATCGACCAGCCCTGCAAATAGTTTTGTACTAAATGACGTTTCTCCCCAACGCAGTAATTTGAGTTTCCCGATTAAATATCAATAGCTCCTGGATGAGCTTAACAACACTGGCCCAGGTAATAAACAAGATTTATGTATACATATATCCAATAAACACAATTCTTAAAATTTATCTATTTGAAAAATTAAATCTTTTCAAATTAAAGGACACAGTAATGAATTCAGGTATGCCCTCCCACGTGAAACATAATAACTGGTGGAGGTGGTTCTTCTACAAGTTTCCGCTAACAAATGTTGTACTTTGTGAATGTTTCTAGTGAATATATTCGAATGTTTTATACAGACAAAAGGATGTGTGCAACAAAGGGGAAATTTTCCCTTTCAGTAAAAGAATTTTTGTACCTAAAGCCTGTAATCACTGACCACGATTCCATGGATCACGCTCTTGGAATCGAAGTTGTACAGGTATACTTTCGCTAGATGCAGTGGCTTAGTTGTTAGAAATTCACTGCTACTTCCACAAACCTCTGACAGACATCCGAAAGTTTAATTTGGATCGACTCTTTCGTGCATCAAATACTGACTTCCGGGACGAACTCAATTCTTATGGACATCAGTCAGCTAGGTTTATCGAGTTATATTCCGACGTGTCTCTTACTCAACTCCATCCAATGTTGATTGTGTTCAATGTACAGAGTGCAGTTGGTACTCTGTTATAGCTTCTATCAGAAACCGCCTGCAAAAAGGTTTGCAAGAGCATGAAAACAGTTTCCCACCTTTTCTGCATATTTATAGGTATTTTCGAACTACTGTTCTAAAATGTTCTATCTTCAAAATCCTACAGATTTAGCAATAACATTCAGCTGAGGCGCAATTCGAAAAAAAACTACGACCGTGGATTAAAGCTGCCGTAATAAGATTTATTAACCATTGAAACTCATACTGAACTTGGCGGTAGTTAGCATTGCACAAGGAGTGGCCCAAAGACTCAAAAATGTTGTAAATCTTCGGCCTTACACGCCCCGTCTCTTCGACATAAATTTGCCTGCCTTTGTTCACTTTAAAATCGAAATAAACTTTATAAATCCATTTAAAAAAGCGTCCTCCTGTCCATATTAATAAATCAGCCTGACCTCCTTCTCGCGGTCGCAGTAGCAGATTACGTTTTTTACCGACATCATTCTCTCTTGTCCTATTTTGGAGTTTCCGACCCAAATTCAAAATTCATTAAGCCCAAGGAGTGCCTGTCCTTGTATTTGTAAAATTGTAAATCTCCCAAACGTTTAATGGGTCACATGGGCCCGAACAATCAGCGAACCCAACTCTGATGCTATACTTTATCGCAACTGTCCTTCAGAGCGCAAATATTCACGTGATCCTTAACCTTGCCCCAGCACAAGTGGCAACAAAGTGTGTTAACCTTTTCATCCCGCAACCAAGAGACGTACTGCAACGGAAGACCGGCAAGACCCACCATCCACACATCCACCATGACCCCGGATAATGTTGTTGAGTGGGTACGGGGGAGGTTGACAACATGCGAATCTCAGGAGGGTATTGTATGTTTTATTTGCTTATTATAGCTCATAAATTCGTACCATGGACACACGCACACGCATGTTTGTGAAACGCACTGACCGGAGATAAAGTGCCACCACCACGCAACCACCTCTTTGTCGGATGTGATAAGGACTTCCAGCACAACGGATGTCGTCGGTCGGTGGGTCGTTCGGCTGGACGCGGTTGCCAAAGCGGAAGCCCAACAAAGTATGATTCATTGATGGTTACATGTGACACACCGTCGTGTGTACATACGTTTGATATGCTTTAATGTGTGTGTGTTTAGCCTAAGGCTGTAATTCAGTAGGGGATTTTGCAATTATCATGAAGTTGTGTCTCCCCCCAGCGCCCATCGCCAATTCTGTGAATTCCCTGGTTAATGTTAGTTGCGTGAGTTTGTCATTGCCACAGAGCCCCATATGGGACCAATGTCAGGGCTTTTTTTTCGGATATCCGTGGTTGCTTTGCGTGTGTGGGTTGGCTGGCTAAATAAATCGATAAGCGGCTGGAACTACACAATACTTACTGTCGAGTGGGCGACGTGTTTTTCTGCTGGCGCCAAACTGCACTAAGTATGATACATATTATTGTTAATGGATATTAAGCCTCGTCGGTGGTGATAGAGAGAAGGATCTGTGCCATTAGTCCCAGTGGTAGTTCTTGATTGCGGGCGGTAAATGTAGCTGGCAGTGCCTTTAAATGTGGATTTTTTCAAATTACACTTCATAATTTGCAATATACAGTGAAAAACAATATCTCACGAAATTGTTTTAGATCCCCTAAATCAGTTGTAATGTTACTGATAGATTAAAAATAAAAATAAAAAACTAGAAAGTTAATCTTATTTAACAATTTAAGAAACCTTTCCTTGTTTTCCAATTCACAAATAAATCAAAAATATTAAGAAAAAATATCGAAGAGAAAAGCTTAAGATTGGGTTATTAAAATAAAGTGCACAACTGTGTCGAACGAAACTTACTCGTTGGTCAAGAGTTTGATTACTTGTTTTCTTATTTTATTAGATAGGTGGGCAAAGATATGAGGAGTAATGTTAGGTAAAAGAAACGGTTCATAAAATGTAGGAATAGAGTTAAATAAAATTCACTTTTGGGTCATTCATCTGATATGGCAGTATATATTTATATCAATTGAGAATGTGAAGCAGTGCTCCCAGACTGTGAAGACTGTTTTCCCCCTTTTTTTTATCAGCAAAGGCAATAATTTTCCCCTCAAATTCTAAAAAGTTCCCCCCTTTTTCCCTAAGTGAAATTTGCCTTTATTTTTATATGAAATTTGAGTTTGAAATGATTTTATTTTCTATTAGACAACACTTCAAATCGAGTGAATGCATTCAGATACACAAAAATTCTTACGTAGACGTTTGGTTCAGGATTTACTGCAATTGCAGTAGATCTACTGGAATTTTAGGGAAAAAATAAAATCTACTGCACCACTGCGCTCGACTGACAATCTACTGCAATTTATGTGAATTTCGAAAATCTTTAATCAAAATTGAATACATTTACACATTTTCGTTTCTTCGTATATTTTTATAAGCCCATTGCAAATAATCAGTTACTGGAAGCACTATTTATTGATTCTGCAATCTGTTACAATATATTTTAAGGGCAAATATGCATGCCATCTCGTTTTCACTGCATTTGCCTTGCATGAACTGATACTGAAGTCAAGTCTCAAGTGTGTCTTGCTCTGTTTCTAAATTTATTGTTGTTGTTGTTCTGTCGTTATTCTGTCGCTTTTTTTCTTTCCATATTTAAAAACGTCATTTTTATCACATTTCTTCTAAATTAAAAATCCACTGCAAAAAAAGTGAATCTACTGCACTTTTTTTTAAGATCTACTGCGAAATTTTACAACTGAAGTCCGAACCCTGCGTTCGACATTTCATTCTGAGTAAACTTTGAAATGTATTTGTAATGGAAATGAGCTTAAATTTTACTTTTAATCAATTTAAGTTTCATTAAATTTAATTATTTCCCCTTTTTTAGGATTTCCCCTCGTTTATTGAAAAAGCGCGGAAATTGGCGCTTATCCCTTCAATCTGGTACCACTGAGTTGAAGCTCTCAGTAACAGGCTAGTGTCGCAAGGTCTGCTTAGAGAGTTATAAGCGCCTACTGAACTATTTTAAAAGCTCTTACATTTTACAAGAGGTACCTACAAGTATGTACATAGTAGGAGTTTATCTTTTTTGAACTATAAGAAAGTCATGTTCTAATTTTTGTCTGAATATTTTTACATTGATATATATGAAATAATCCAGAGATTTGTTTTTGAATTTGCATTGGTAGTTATGAACTGCATATCCCGATGGATGTGTGTGAAATTGCAAATGAAGTGGGAGTTTGTGCTTGTATAAGCTTCAATTGGTTGGAATTTTTTTTTAAGATGCATGCTTAATATGATTGAAAAAAAAGAGGAAGTGGAAAATACTTCCTAAAAAATAAGTTTTCCGGAGTTGAAATCGTTTTTTTATTTGGCAGTCCGGTATTGAGTTTTACAAAAATATACTATGATAGATCGGGATTTGTGTAGTCATATTTGAGAAATAATTAAAAAGGAATTTTTTCGATTTTTTTTGAGAAAAACTACAATATTTTTTTTGTGTTTTTTTTTTGCTGGAAGGGTTACATCATCGAAAAACTAAATATTGGATTTTAATAAGAACTATTTTATTATCCCATATTGTCATTTTGATCAAAAATGTTAAATTATGCAGACAAAACAAAAACAGTACCACAAATCTTAAACATTTAGTTTGAAAAATAATATTGCTTAAGTATTCACCTGAAAACTGAATATAAAATATTGTTCGGGATGTAAGTATTACTTGCAAATCAAAAATGGGGTTTGATTGGGTGATTCGAATTGAAGGCTAAGGACGCAATCATTTTGGAAACATCAATTTGACTCTAAGTATGCATTTTGGTCAAAATCGTTAGTGCCTTTTTCGGGCAAACTGAAGAAAACCAAATTTTTAAAAAAATAACTCTTTTCAAAAATCCATGTTACGATAATTCAGAGAATATCTGAGTTTACTGAGTTAGAAATGACCATATTACCTTATAAATTAATTTTTGTTACAATCGTATGGACCGTTTTCGAGATATGTCCGAATTTGAAAAGTACCGTTCTTTCAACTAACTATGCAGTCATGTTAACCTCACCTACTTAAGCTTAAATATCAATTTCGGTTGGAATCGTAACGAACCAATCAAACTGGCACGAAAATTTCATATGTGAAGTACCATTAATATTGAGGTTACCGTGCAAACGAAAATGTGGTCCCAAACTGTAGGCCCACAAACTGCAATTCGTGCGGCAAGTGCCAAATACTTCAATTATTGCAACCATTGTCAATTTGCTCAAACGGAAAACTGTAATTTTGCGCAGAGGGGCACTCCATTGACCTCCAAGTTCGTTCGCGCTGACACCATAATTCTTACTGCTGTCTTTTGGGGCGTAAATCTTTGGCTGGGTCATTGGACTACGCTGCACTTCGTGAAAGCTAAAGACTTTCAGTATATCCAAGAAAAACCTTCCACATAATCGTTTTCTTCTCCACTATATCCTCCGATTAAATCACTTACCCCACCGATCGTCTCAAAGCACCTGTAGTCCAGAGCTCTACCAGACAGTTATAATTGATAACCTACTTTGGTCTTTCTTAATTCAGTAAACAGCTGAAGGAAATATCGGTTCATTCGCCACTAGTTTCCCACAACTTAGCAGTCGGCCCCCCAAAGGGCCTTTTTCCCAGCTCAGCTTATCGGGGAGGCCAATTACACATTCATCAAAGTAATCGCCCTTTTAAAATAGCCTGGCGCTTTACAAAAGTTGATTAGCCAAATTCGCTATACAAACAGCACTCAACATTCCCATTGTGCTGCCCGATAAGATAATCTTTGCTCAGCAGAAATTATTACAAATTACATTTTCAAACGCGAACTCAATCGAGCAGTTGTATAAATAATACCAAAACAATCAAATTCAGGTTACCCACGGTGCGTCGTTCTATGAATAGCTGAGTCCGTTGCTATTTCTGCACTCGGCACGTGACCCCCTTCCGAAATCCACTTCAAATTGTTTTGTAACACTGCTTCGCACGTATGTATACGTAATTCGATTTTAATACGATATTAATTCTTCGTGTGTGCATGGCAACCCCCCGCGGAGCTACAACCTAGACTATCCCAACTAGAAGTAGAGCTGAGTGTTCTAAAAATATACGCAACCAGCCGCAGCAGCAGCAGCAGCGGTATGTACACCCAAATGCGAGGAATTTGATAAATTAGCAATTTTAAGTACATAATCAGGCATATAACTCACCTCGACCGATATAAATTAAACACAAACGCACACCAAAAATTTTCATATTTTATGGCTTTATGGCAGTCATACGTGATTAAGAGTCGTTAAATGGCCGGAAAAAGTGGTGCCTGGAGAACATGCACACCAGTAACAGTCTCGGTCTCATTGAGGGCCAAACAAACAGGAGCACCGCGTTAAATTTATTGCCACGAAATGTTGTCGGGGAGTGTAGGTCGTCGTATGCCAGGCTGATGCCGAACACAAACAAGTAGTACACACAGGGTGCAGCGCTTGTGTTCGTTAATTAATTCGGTTTTTCACTTGAGCACCCGCCATGACACGTTACGTGTATTCGCTCGTACGTAAAGCGGCTACACTTAGGTACAATATTCAAATACCATGTTCTCATGACCTTCGTTGCGGCGTAGATCGTAGAACAGCAGAGCATTCTGTGGGTCGCACCTATATCTACGCTGTAGCCCCATTTAGCGCGTTGCACTGGGACTTTGTTAACAAATTTTTTAATTAATCTGACGTTCACACGCCGCACAGCGACAGCGCAGACCAACACAAAAATTGGGTAAATGTTTATCAGGTGTTTAATGACCACCAACATTATCTCTGCAGTGTCGCTAATTAGTCAGCGCGATTGAGCGGAGCTCACACATGTACCTATGGGTCTGCTGCGCTGTTGTTTTGTGCAGCAATTAAGGTCTTTCCTCTTTGGACGGGAAACACACTGCACACTGCATCAAATGCGAAGAAAGGCATGGGCTGGGCACGGCTTATGATGTAAGATATGAGCAGCTGATTGGAAAGTCTAAACGGTTTTATGACACAAATCGTTGGGTGTTGTATAAATCGGATTGTCTTCAACCATCTGATGACCGATGTCGTAACCACATCTTATACAGTTCTTTTGTGATAATAAGAGCTTTTTAGAAGCACGACGTACTGCGAAAGAACTAACAACATTCCATCATCGGTTTGATCGTAGTCAGTTGTCGATTGTCATGACGGGAGATGGGTTGTTTTTCAAAATGTTGCAATAAGGTTTATTTATTTTTTAAGAAAAACAAATCTCAATGTTGGATCAAAACTATACATTTTTTTTTCTTATATTTTGGACCCTAAAACTTAAAATGCCGGCCAAACTCTGAAATCCTGTCATTTTCGTAACGGGCTTAGTAATTGAAAAAAACATCGAATAAACGCCTATTTTTATTTTTATTTTAATTTGTTACACACTCTCTTTATCAGATAAAATGAAACTTGAGTCTATTTAAATTTGGAAATGATTAGAATAATTTTTGATTCTTTTTCTGATTTAAATGTCTTTTGCGTCACGAAAACCAATTTAAAACATTATATTAAAAAGAAATAATGCTGGCTAAAGAATGTGTTGGGCCTTAGCGTTGGTTGTTTCCACCTAAAGGAATTTCATTACAAAGTCGATCCTGATTTCAAGAAAAATTATTATTATTATTATTAAAGCTTTATTGACAGAGTAATATATTAAACTGCTTCTAGGTATAAGCACTTATATATAATATTTCAGTTAAAAGCAAAATCAAATCCTTTGTTTGTTTTTTTTTGTGTGACATGTGTGACGAAAATGACAAAAAAAGTGACGCAGGAGATATTCGCCAAAATTAATTTATTTCCCAATAAAAACTTAAAGGATATTTCTTAAATTTCTAAAATATCATGTGAATTTATTTAACAAAGACGAAAAGCATTCAAAAAGGGACTTTTAATGTCCATTTATAGGTTTTGAAGAAAACATAAAAAACCCGACTTCCCTTTATTTTTATATTGGGATTTGGAAGCTTGCAATTATGCCATTACAATTTACATCAACTATTTAAATCAGTTTTATATGAGGTTTTTGTACCTTCACTTTCAAAATGCGACGCTGATGACTTGTGACGATAATGAAAATTCACACTGATCACAGTACTTACTTATTGGTAACACAATATATACACACAATTATTTATTTAATGGCTCGCGGTTCAATTTTCTTATTGGAACACTTCTAAATAGATTTTTTTATGATTTGATTTAGAAAACATCGTGACACTATTGACTTGTAATAATTACAGCTTTGCTTTAACTGACTGTTTTCCTCCGTTTGAGTTTTTTTGGCTACGCTTAACTGCGTGAAATTTTTTCTGAGAAATATAGAGCAGGTACCATTTGCAAAATAATGCGAATTTCAAATTCAAAATTTTAACGGAAAGCAGTCGAAATATGGGGACAATTTTTTTTTTGAATGAAAAGAAATACAAGATAATATTGTTCTTAAATATTGATTAGTATTACTATTAAAGAACACATAAAACTTGTTTATTAGCTATGCTAGGGTAAGCTCATCCAGGATATTTAATCGGGAATTTCAAATTACTGCGTTGGGGACAAACGCCATTTAAATAGTGCAAAACTATATGCAGTCCTGGACGATATTTCAAAAATTTTAAAATTAAAGTAAAATAAGTTTATTTTAATCTATGCCAATTTATTGCCAATAAATACAGGTCCTAAGTAGTTTCAGATATAAAAAACGTTAACTAAATGTGGTTTAATAAAGCAAACAAAATAGGGGTCATCTAATTGCAACATTTTAAATAAAAAAAAAAACGGCCCAGCTATACCGAATACGTGAGCTACTTCCACAGAAATGGAGCTAATGTCGGAAGAGCGGCTCAGTGACTACATGACCCGTTGTGCAACTACTCTGAGAAAACAAAATTTAAAAATACGGGTACCAAACCCAAAATTAGTTTCCTACACTCATACGTTAGGAAGCTTACTCATACCTTGGCAACCATCTCTTTGCTTTTATGGCTATTAGTATCGAAAAAATCGTGCCGTTAAGACGTGTTTTTTATATCGTCAGACATTTTTTTCTTTCCAAAATTTTGGATGCTTTTGAAAAAAGTGTAAAGAAGATACCTACTGATAAAAATTTTAAACTTTTTTTTAAGTCTTTTTTGGGCAGTTTTTTTAAAAATAAAGATTGAAAAATTTAAATTGAATGATTTTCTAAGGAGACCGATAACAGGGTTTTATGAAATGATGGCTCCTGTGAGCCTCCTAGTCTTATCAAGTGATTTTACAGGATAAGTAAAAGGGTCTTATAAAGCTTTTAAGAGGCAATGAAGTATTAGAAGTCTTTGACTAAGCTCTGTCAGCTTCCCATTTGAGTTCACAACCTCTCAATGTTTCTTTAAACAGCTCTCTAAGTGGGTACATACTACAAACCTTTTCAGACGCTGTGACAGCTTCCTACGCGTGCGGCGACGGGATGTGGCTATGCCTTAACCGAAGACTCGCTCTTCAAACAGACAAAGGTACTTTGTTTATCTATGTGGAACAGCACCTGCTCCGATTGAAGCAGTACATTTTCCGGCGATTCAGGTACATTCAGAGGATCTCCAGACCCTGTTTGGAATTCGAGTCTTCAGGGAGGCTAACCTCTAGGAGGTATGGTTAAACAACGATCGATATGTCTGATCTACCTGGATTGGGATTGCTGATGATGATGTAGAATCCCTGGTGGAATGTCGGAGAGTTATGGAGCTTCCTATACCTTCGACCCTTGTCGGTAAATGGTTCTATCTTTCTAGAGCCAAAGGTGCGTGCCTTCAAAAATTAGTCGGCAAGTAGCTATACGGAATCTAGGACCTGGACTGGAGCTTATACAAGCCTCTCCATTCGAAGTTATTCGGTCGATAAAAGCGGGCTAAATACGTTTTTGGCACCCTAAAAAGCTGTTTAATGTTGTAAACGACTTCCTTCGGAAAAATCAACGGCAGCGCCTCTGGAAATTTTTGTAACTTCAGCTGCGTGATAGGCAAAGCAAATCACTGCTTTTCACCTTACAAGTGACTATAAAACTTTTCTAAGCGACAGCCGTCGCAACTTTGTACAGAGTACAGACCAAAGCAAATCGTTTTGGAATTCGCAACAATTGCTGAAGATAACTTCTTCCAATGAACCCTTCAGCTATACCTTCGGCTGTGACAACCCAGACAACAACCACCATCTGTCCACACGCACACTCGTATCTACACTCAAACTGTTCAGCAAAATCGATCGCCTCCAACGATAAATCGGTTAAAAACAGTCTGAATTGGACCAAGCCCACCGCTTATTTAACAACCAAATTATTTCATCGAGGTTAACCAAACAATTTTAAACTCTCGCTACCACATTAAGGCCAAGAGTGATTAATTTACAATTGCTAGCCACCGCACTCGCATAGTTGATCGAATTCAACAACTCCACCTGAGCGCCAAATTTTCGGATCGATTCCAGAAACTCAATCAACCGAATCAAATTGGCGCACAATGCCACACGGACACAATCATTAGTCCGGAATAATTGGTAATACGATTTCCCGGCCTCGCACACCTCCAACCTCTGACCATGGACACAGAAAGAGATGTAGACCATAATAGTCGTTCCCCAACAACGAGATCCACTTTCCGTTCGACTACCGTTATCAATAAATAACAAGTCGGTACCACCCAAGTGCATACCGCTCGCTAACTGGGCGCTGCTGCTGCCTCGTGTTCCCTCTACAGTCGGTTGGGCAATTCCATTGTTGTTTGTCGCAAAAACCAATTTGAATGTCAATTAAAGTTCCGCAAAGGAATGCACCGCGCACGGGACCATATATACACAACAGTTGTTGAAACTCGAGTGGACATTGTTTTGATTTTGTCCATCGCTGATTGTAAGTGGACATGGCACAAGGACAACACAGAGCGTCCCTTCCGAGAAGCAATGTCAAAGTAAACCATAAAAAAAAACCGACATCAAACTCACCATCAAGTTGAAAAATTATTCTAAAAGATGCAGACGCATTTACATTTACGGTATCTGGACGACCATATCTGGGCGGGGGCCACCCACAACTCTGCCAGTCGCTGGGCAGAATCGGTTTGCGAATTTACATGCGCACTCCCATGTATTCCGAGAACGTGCAAAACGTACTCGTATCTCTGTCGAGTGCATTCGCAATGCATATGGGGTTGAACGCTGTGTACTTTACTGTATCGCCGGATACAAAGGTATCTGGATGTCATATTAATGACTGGTTACGGGCTACCGGAATGTGTGACGTTGGCACTGATGGCGGCACGGCTCCTTGGGTGCGAGCAGAAGCTCTAATGTACTCTGGGCACGTGAATTGACTTCCTTTAGTTGGGCAAACAATTTGTGCTGCCACATGAAGCCAGGCGCGTTATGGAAGTCGGTTTGCATTGCAGACGTATAGGGCCGGTGAATTGAAGTGCCGCTGCGATGCGGTGAGTAATCCCACCTTCGAATGGCGCTGCTGCGTCGCGATTAACAACTTTTTACCATGCTTTTGTTTGTTTTGACACGCAGCCGACAGGGGTGGACTGAGCTGTGCGCCTCTGTCACCGGTGAAAACACGTGGAAGTTTCATTGTGTGATGTGAGCATTAATGCCGACACTCGACAGTGTCAATCGTAGATTAAGCGTCGCTATCACTGTCACTTGGAGGTCTGAACAGTGAGCAGGAAAACGGGCAAATGAAAAACTTTTACTTCGTGTGAAGACCCACAAAAAGCTGGGTGGGTGTCGATGGTTTATTGCTTTGTTCTAAAAGGGGGCTCACACGTCTTATCAGTGTGGTACAGCCACACTGTGGAGCGGGAAAATGTAAAATTTTATCGGCAGATATCAACGCATGGTCGTCATCGTCATAGAGCGAAGTGAGTGATTTGTTTGTGCAAAACGCTTGCGCTGATATCTATTTTTAAACGGTTGGGACACAATCTTACAGGGAGCCCAAGGCTTGCATAAAGTTGGTCTTGGCTAACGGCACACAAATGAACATGTGATAAGCAATTTGATGCGGAATGTAGAGCGCCAAGTTTCTAATCTGGTATTTTTGTCAGAAGTGTAACGTTGTAACCGATCAACAATCGGAGGATGTAGATTGCTTATGTTTTGCGGATTTGGAAACTTTTTTCTTGGGAAATGTAGTTTCCAAATGTTAGGTTTAGTAGGTTTGAAGATTCTAAGACCTGTTGCCAGAAAATGCACTCAAAATTGAGGGAGATTCTTTTTGAAGGTGCTCAGGATGATTTTTGGTCATTAACCGAAGGTCCAGATCAGCGTTGCCGCGAAGAAAAAGCCAGTGAGGGCCATTTCGAAATTGTTTGCGGGCCATTTGACAAAAGCTGTGCCAAATATACATAAAAATCTTAGTGACTTCACTAAGCTTCAATTTGAAAGCTATATTAAAATCAGTTATTATATTTATAATAGGTAATTAAGAAAATAAAAATACATGGTTGGTCAAATTATTTAAATGGGTATTTACCTTGGGGTTCTTATCAAAAGACACTGATACAAAGTAAAGTTTAAGAGCTTCCCAGTGTTTTATGATAAATAATATATAGCCTCATAAAGAGGCTACTACTTTACTTATTTTATTTCGTTTAAGATCAAAATATTCTTGAAACGTTTTTAGTTCGTTCTGCCATTTCGGACTGTGCCTTAAAAAGTTGTAAATGTCTTGAGAAAAAGAGCACATTTCTCTTCGAATATTTATTATTGCATATTCTGCGCACTTATGCATGGAATTAGATATAGATAGCCATTCAGTTATTTTAGTTTTGCTTGCACGGCACCCCATTTCGTTCACCCTGCATTACATTAGCTTCATCTGAACCAAAAGCGACCATATTTTCATAAGGATTCACTTCACTTTCATTTCATCTAAATGGTCTTTAATTGTTTTAAAAATGATTTCAGCGGAAGAATCTTTTATTTCCAAAATACACAAAACCTATCCAGATTTTGTTTAATTGTGAAATCGTAAAATGACGTGAGAAAATTCAAATCATTAAACGAGAAAAATGAATGAATTCAGTTCTATTCAAATTATGATTATTTGTTTGGGGTATTTAATTTTGTAAATATTTTTAATTATTATTAAGAACTAGGTATATGATATGATGTTAAATCCTCTAAATTAAAATTTGAGGGCCATTTCTAATTGGCCCGGCAAAGGGCCAACATAAAAAACAGGGGGCCAAAAGGCCCGATCGGGCACTTTGTGGCAACGCTGGTCTAGATTCTCCCTACAGTTTCTATGTGTCAGTTGTATTTTTGGAACGAATGGGCCCGAACGGTCGACGATGGACGAATTATCCGTTGGGAGGTTGGGTATATACTCCCAGCAGTGATTCCAAGCAAAAGAAATCGAAAAATGAAAAATTTTGGGAATTTAGCCTTATTTCGTTTGGTTTTATTTAACACCACCGGGATAGTACAGTCTTTCTGCAGGAGCTCCTCATGATGTAAAAAAGCTATAGCTGTACTGTTCAATTTTGTTCATGGCTTTTAGGTCTGTTCACCTGTGTCAATCAATTCTGGTAGATCATATACGTTTAAACGATTGACTAGAGTCTTGCTAGAGCTGTCTGTTGTCTTTATTTTATTGCTTAAATGCAATCAAAAGAATAACTTTTTAGTGTTTGTATTTTTCTTCTTTTTAAGATTATTTTGGGACCGATATATAGGAAGTTGGGCGACTCACAATAATGTCTGTCTTCTATCAGAACTCCAAATTCGTATATCTTTTGAACGAGGAGGACAATAGCGATGAAATAAAAAAATAGGAACGTTGCCCCTTTAAGGCATTTGTTATGTCTAAACAGGGTTTGAATTAGCAGTTTTAAAGTAACAAATCCAGAGCGGAAAGCCCATTTAGACATAATATGAATCCAAGCTTGAGAATTAGACCGTTTCTTTAAAATATATCATACTACGTTAAGTCAATGAATGCCATGGATCTTTTGATGTTGGCATAGTATAGCCAGTGATGTCAGCAAAGGCTTTTTTACAAAAGGGCATCTTTTTTTTACTTCAAATATTTTTCTATTTTTTTTTGATTGAACATACCTACCGAATTTTTATTTTTTTAAACATTCTTAAATAATCTTGGATAGAAAGAATTTTACATGTAACCTCTGTCTTGAAGAATGTGTTTCCACCTTAAAAACTCTGCCCATTTTCCGAACGCTCTATCTGTCATTCTTTAAAAATAATTCTAATTTGGGAACAAATTGAAAGCTGTTGGCTTTGTTTTTTGTTTTATATTTGTGTTTAATTTTTGATTTATTGTTCCAGTTTACCTAACAAAATTATTTTAAGCATTATTGAAAAAGGCATATTTTTTTCTCAAGTTAGGCAATTTTTCGTCAAAATTAGTAGGCAACGCTGAGTATAGCCTACTTCGATTATTGCTGCGGAGACCACTCGAATGGAGAGGCTTCTAGCTTTTGGTTCACAATCCACGCTTTTCTGTAGTTACAACCAATGAAAAATTTGGAAACCCCAAGACTGAGTAAGGCAATCAGTCAGTAGCAGTGGTTCCAGTTCGAGGGGAAAGGCGGCAAGAGGCACAAGCTTAAAAAAAGGGGAAATTGATTCTCTGTGAAAAATTAAGAACAAAACGTATTTTTATTACGAAAAAATTTGAAGGAATGAATTGTTCCTATTCTATATATTAAAAATGAAAAAAAAAAAAACAGCCCATCGAATTTCCTCGTAAAATTTTTCGAATGTACATATCTGAATGCATTCACTCGTTTTGATATTCCGCGATACTAGTAATCAAAATACATTTTTCAAACTCACAATGGCGAAATTTTTCCAATTTTCAAGATGAAGCTTAAAAATGATTATTGGTAGGGCCCATAATGTCTAATAGAAAACGAAATTATTGTATAACGTGTATATTTCAGTACACAAATTGTATATGATTATTTTAGGCCTTTTTATAACGGTTACAGTTTTTAAGTTTTTCAAATGAAAACAAGCACAAATTGTTTTTCGAACTTTTTACGATTTTAGGCGAAACTAATGAGCTAAAAAAGGGGGAAAACAGTCTTCGAAGTCTGGGTACACCGGTCAGTAGTACTGCTTGGTTTTCAAGGTTTAAGCCATACAAGGAACAATTTTATAGATATATTAAAAGACAAGCCCGCTAGCCATTTTTTAAATTGAGTTCCACTGTTGTTTAGAATTTTACAAAATATAGGTATACCCTTTAACTTCGTCAAGGCAAACCGTCTTGAAAATTCTCTTTCATCAAAGGCTGATGTATATGATTCGTCGTTTCCGGGGTTTGCCAAAGACACAATCACTAGCGAAATCTTCACAGGTCTGTTCCACAAACCAGAAAACGGCCCAACGATAAGCGTATAGTTCTGTGAGGACCTACGAGCTAGAACTAAGGTGATTAATGGCTGTCAGAAAACTGAACAATAAGCGTGGGTTTTTAAGGTGTCGACGACTATGAACGGTTCCTAGATCCTGACCCTATAAGTAGCATGTAGCAGACATCAGATCAAAGATGCACAGGTCCCCTCAATGCTCAACGCATAAGCGTTGTTTCTAATCCTTGGAAGCAGAAAGCGATACAGCGGCTAGCGTGGTTCCGTAAAGTCCTTTATGACTTTATGATTGGCTAAGATTTAAGTGGAACGATGACTGTTTTCTAATAGGTATAGCAAAAAGCATTTCGTTACGACTTAACTTATAGTTTCTGAACGTGGCTGCGAAAACTCCTTCGGACTGAGCGTTTTCGTCACTTCAACGACTGATTCGAACTTTTTCGACCTCTCGCTGTTCGCTGTTAAATCTCATTCTTCAAATCTCGTTAGCGTAAATGGGTCCTCTGATGAATTTTTACGTTCAAATCGGCAATTGACATATTTATCTGCCTTTTAATGTCCATACACAGAGCGAAAACCACCACATAAAATAGAAGAAAAGTTATAAGATTTCTCTATGGTTTATATCCAAGAAGAAAGTCATGTCAAAACAATAGAGAAAATCTTATTAAAATCTTGATGAATATTCTATATGAAAGCCACATAATTTTAACAAGACATCTTATTGAAAATCAATATGACGGCATCTTGAAACAATGTGAAAACTTTTTAAAAATTATGTGAAAATCTCTTAGCAGCAATGAGAAAAACTTATCGAAAGTAAATATATGAAAAACGCTTGAGAATTTAAAAATCAGATTATAATTTTATATATATAAAGTATTTTGTTTTGTACATACATATTTTACATATGGATACACAAGTTAACTCAAAATTACCATTGTTAATAATAAAAAAAAAACAAAAAAATCCGGCACAAAATAAGCATGGTGCACTAATATTTTCACTTATATTTTCCAAATTAATAAAATCATCCATGATTATAATGTTTTTACATGACTACCTTGACACGAACGCACACGCGCATTTGCCATAAAATCTGCAATCAAATACGTTCATCAATGCACCGTTATTCGCACTTTTATAAAACATGAGAAAACTTTTCGTTCTAAGAGAAAATTCTTATTGATTTAAGAAGATTAACTGTAAAAGACAATCACTTTTAATAAGTTCGTCTTTTCCATACCAAATATTAATAAGGTTTTCATAATTTTATCAAACAATGTGAAAATGCCACGTAGAAATATTGTGATAACTCTTTAAAATTGTAAAGAGAAGTCTTATGGACTTGAGAAGATTTCCTTTTAAACATTTATAGACACACTTTTTTAATAAGATTGACTTCTAAGACCAAATATTAACAAGGTTTTCATATTATTTGTATTATTTGATACGATTTTGCACGTAAAAGTTATTTGAAAAAATCTTAAAAAAAAGGAACAAGATTTGCTTCATTAAAACAATTAAGATTTCTCTTTGGAAATATCATATTATTCATTCGTTTTAATCAGATTTCATAGTAAAGTAGTGCAATAAGGCAATCTTATTGATTTTATATATTCATTTTTCGCTCTGTGTATGCACCTTAGCTGGAACGGAGAGGTTTTATATAGAGCCCCCTCAACATTTCCATTCAAGGCCTTACTACACAATAGACCACAGAAAGGGGCCACTGTCAATCTCTGGACTGTTTATACTGTTGCCACTGTCTGCTATGAAACGAACAATCAGACAAGATTTACGTAGGTGGTCCACTGAACTTGTTTGAGTGCGACGTTCTCAACATTCTTTCAGCTCGTTTCAAGGTCCATTAAAAATCAGCAGACTTTTTTCAAACGCCAATTGTCAGGTGCCACTTAACAATTGAAGCGAGAAACTTATCACCCAAAATAGCTTCCCTCGATTTCAAAGTATTTGCATGCCAAAAAGTGTCTCCTTTACTTCCGGCCGTAATTGCAATGTGGGCTTGACAAAAAAATGTTTTACAGAAAGCTGTGTTCTATGCCTCCTATTCTCCGTTGAGGTGGCAGCACTTCCAAATCCAGACGCCCCATCGATTTCAATGGTGTTATTGTCACGTACCATATACCAGCACTACTATTGGATCAACTTCACCCGCATGCGGTACATCTTTACACCGATTATCCCCAATTAATCTGAAACTCCGCAATTAAATTCCAAATTGCTTGGGACAACCTAAGCAAATTGAGTTCACGATTACAATTTGTATACATCGTCGACCGTCCTCCTGCAGAAACTGTCGCTCCGATGCCAGAATTATCTCACAAATCCAATCCAAGGCTAAAATTACAAATCGCATACACACAATGAGATTTGTTATAATGTGGTTATTACATGCTCAGCTGCACAGACTCTGTGTCAACAACATATAGCCCCCTTCCACTGTCGCCCACAATGAATGCCAAACGAGATTTGTTCACATCATCCTCCCGTCGCGTCGCCGCCACTCTCGAAACCATGCCGAAGATGTGTGAAAATTCTTCAGATTGTCATCTTCAAAAGCCAAGATATCACCACTAATTCCACTCCCAACTCACTCGGGTGCCGCACCAAAGTGTCTACTATATGCGCACTTTGGTTATCGCCCAGTGCCCCAACACCCCACCCTCCCCCAAGGAAAACTATACATCCATGTGACACGACACAACACCACACAACAGAGTCGCAACATAATGCCGGCTAATTATAGCTTCGGATGGATATGCATAGAGCACAGATGTACACCCTGAACTAAAACAGGACATGAACCCGGTTGTAGCTGGCACAGCCTCCCAGCAGTCTGCCAGTCGGTCGCCCCTTCTCCTCCTGGATGGAAACATTTTAATTACAAATTTAGTTTTATTGTTGTTGCATGTCATTGAGGGGATAGTTCTCCATCGCTCCCTGTTTATCGGCCGCCTCATCTTTATCTACGTGCGACAACTGGGGCTTAAGAGGATTGCCGCCCGCCGATGTTTTATGACTGCCAAACGCTCGATGGGGCTACTGTAGCGCACCGCCATAATCCACATCCTCGATTCAATCGGCCAGCGACATTTATGACCCCACTTCCATGCGAGTGTGGCAGAGTAACAGAAAGAGAACGGAAAAGTAAGAAAAAACTGAAAAAAAAAACCTTTTATTGCTGCAATAAAACCCTCCCCATCCGAATAGTTCTGGTGAGGAAAATGTAATAAAATTTAGTTTTTTTTTTTGTTTCCTGTATAGTTTCTGTGTACTTCCGTTTTACTTGGAATTTCTGTTGGCACGTCAGTCGAAACGGAACGGTAATGGTGAACCCCCGCATCTGCACGAGAGAGAGAAAGTGCAAAACGTCAGATTAAAAGTGTCTGCGCCCAGCCAAGTGAGGTTAAGGAACTGTCTTTAGCTCCGCCGAACGGAAGTTCAGCGGCGGAAGGTGGGTGGTTGTCCTACTGTCTGCATAAGCCGCTTGGGGCGCTTAGACGCCTGCTTATTTGCCATAAGAATAACAAAGTGAGCAAATGAGCATTACGAACAAGTAACCAGCAATCTGAGCTCGCAGTGATTAACATTTCTGTTGCGCTTAAAATTCCACAGATAGTGCAGTGTTTGACTGGTGTTTCTTTTGTTCTAACAGTCGGATTACACGACAAACGAAACGAAATCGGCCACAAAGGAAGCAGAGAGGAGAGAAAATAAATCAAAATAGTATTATCTAGAATCGCTGTCAGTGACAGTGACGACGGAGAGAATAGCGAATGAATGCGCACCGCACACGGTCGTTTTCGTCGCGTGACTTGACGTTTAGAATATTAAAATAGTTTTCTGCATTTTAAAAGCTATAGAGGTACCTACAGTGGATTGCGAAATAGTTCGCACCACGATCGCAGAGTTTCGTTCAAGGTCTGGGTGAACTGAGCTACGGAACTTCGGGTGGATGTGGGATATTTTTAGATAGTTGTCCGTGAGGTTGTTGTTCACATTCTGCTTATAAAATGAGGAGCGATCAATCGATTCGATCAGCTCGTAGCGTTGCCTTGGCTTGCGAACCTCTAAATGTTTTCACAGCCTCTTTTTGACACACGGGGAGGTTTTTCGATCAGAACTTTGGATGATTAAAATGCAGTAACTCACTGCTTGTCTATGGCAGGGATGGCGAACCTTTTTCGTGCTTCGTGCCATTTTAAAAAAATAAATAATTTGAATTGCCTTTGGCGTGCCATCATACAGCCTTGATCTAAATTTCTAGTGACTACCAGGAACAAAAATAAATAAATTTACACCGCGCAGGTTTTTATTTGTAAATATATAAATTCATTTTTGAAGTTAACAGTTTTTAGTTCATTTTGAATAAAAGAAACAAATTTCGGATTAGCAAAAATCAGAGAAACAAACAAAAATAATAAATAATGAACGAACTATTTTTTAGCATCCCTTTTGTTGTTGCAAACTTGATGCCAAGTTAATTATTCTGTGGTCACAAAGAAAAACCGCTAAAGACTGTTTTACTCATTTTTCAGGAGAGCAGTTTAAAGTTTTTGACAAACGCGTGAATTTCCAAGTGACTCTATTGAATTTAGTGACTTAAGCTGTTAGGTTTTTTTTTTTTTTAAATTGTGGCCACTTTTTTAAAGATATAAAGCTGAAAAAAATTTGCAAAATATATTAGAGTACGCTGAATCTAATGGCATCAAAATCTCAATTTCGTCTAAAGTCGACTTTAGCGGCTATGGTTTGTGGCCACAGATATCAGGGCTGTATTTTGTCACTTTAAGCAAAATGGCTGAACTGGAATCATCTGACAAACGGTTTCTAAGCGAATCTTTAATGTTATTCATTTATGCAAAATAAGGATTCGCACGTCAACTTTTTCAGGCAGCTTTATGTGTCGGTAATTGAATTCCAAGTTTCCATTAATTTGGAACTGGCATTCTTCGTCGCATTGCCTAACAGCCTTTCTAGCTCGATTGATTCCATCGCATATGAAATGCGCTGACCCCGGAGAACGCCAAAAAGAGAACTCGGTGTAGACAGTGATGCTGTCGCTCAAAGGTGCAATCGGATTGCTCAGTTAGTAACGTGCCAATAATATTTCGTCGCGTGCCATGGGTTCGCCATCGCTGTTCTATGGGAATGGAAGGAAGCATCCACGATTTTTGAATGACAAATGGCGAGTCTTATAAGAACCTTTTGCTATAACACCCTACCTTGTCTGTAGATTCGATACAGGCGTGGATATTAAATAAACTGTTGCTTTTTTGGAAGGTTTTCAGTTTGTTGGTACCTTTGGCTACAATATTTTTGGATCAAGTCGGACATTTCTCTCTTTTCCGTATAGAGATTTCTTCTGATGAATTAACGAACGAAAGTCAGTTTTTTCTTGGGCCGAACTAAAAGACAGATACCTATACTAAGTTTGTCTTTATCTTGGGCGAGATTGACAAGAATAAAGCTCTGGTGTCTATCTTTGGTGAAACATGCCTTGAAGACTTATATTTTAGAGAAATAATCAGGCGGAAGAGGCCTCAATATTAAATCAACTCATGCTGCAAATAAAAGTAAGGTAGACCGACGAAATATCGTTCTCCGGTGTAGCTGACAACCTCCGTAGTCCGTACTATTGTTCGTTCTTTTCCTAGTTAAACCCTAAACTAGGCTAAAACCAACGAAAGAAATTGCTATTCCATACAGGTTCCTTAGGTAGTTGCAAAAGGAAGCAGCCTTAAGCTTGAGGATTCACTTAGGCTTAAATATTGCACAACTTCTTGAGGAATCTTAATATGGGACAACCTTTAAATAGTGCACAGCTATTCGAGAAATAGTCAGCGATTCATTTTGGAATGATTTTGTAAACTCAAGCATCTCTAGAGCTTTTTATTTTGTTTTCCCTGCATATTCCCAAGAGATTTAAGGCCCTCACTTAACCGCCCAGCATGAAGAAAGACTGAGAAAAGCTTCGGCTGGTACCTGCAGCTTCAAGCACTAACGACCCCTACAAATGATAAAGGATTGAGCATTCGTCAATTCGAGTACATATAGAACAAAATTAATGGTATTGCCTTTAACAGCGAGTGCTTCAAGGGTGCATAAGTCGGTTTTAATTTCAGCTTTGGTCTCGAAAACGATGCAGACGATCTCGACGAATCCGACAAGCTGTTTGGTGATTTGGTGATTGCTGTGGATCCGAAGCAGATCAATCTTCGACTTCCTAAGGTATGAGAAGATCCGCAAAACTTTTGAAATGGAATAATACCAAAATAGAAAATACTCAAGAGAACTGCGCAAAAAAAAAAATCAAGGCTTTAGAACAATGCTTGCCTAAAAATCGTGGACGATACACCAATTTCATGTATCTTACCCAAGAGAGGCTCATTTAAGTTCTGAGTTTAGTTCTTGCGAAAAAGTTTAAAACTATTTTTGGGCAAAACTTCTTTGAACTATCGTTGAACTTTCTGCTTCGTCTAGAAGCTGAGCTATTCTGAGCAATGAATTCTGAACAAATTTAAGATCGATGGTGTGCAGGCAAGTCAAAAGAACCTTCTTAGCGAGCGAGAAGAAATGTAATGTGGGTGTTGCCAGCTCTGGGTATTTATCGCCGATTTAACTACTCGAACTTATCGCTGGCTTCTTAAAATTGTGATTTGGGATTTAATTTAGTCTATTTCGCTTTGGAATTGGCGATTTTTGGGCTCCTTATAAATTTTCCAAAAAAAAAGTGTACTCTTCATGAACATGCTCGTATTGTGCATTTACAACTTATTAAAGAGTTAATTGTGAACCACGCAAATTGAATTTCCATATTGCTTTTAACAACGAATTTTTCAAATTTGGCTCCATATATTTTAGAAAAGCTGGCAACAATATGTGGCCTGTACATGCATAAGGTGCATTCCATTTGCTAGAGTGAAAGAAAGATGCTAACGTATTTATTTTACACTAATGCTACAATTATCCACACGTCGATACCAAAATTCAGCGAAATGTAAAATTCAACGATATTTGTTTGATTTAGTGATTACTCATAAGTCGTGAATTATCACAGTTTATCAAAAACTACTCACCAGGACCAAACTGAATTGTTATCTCCTACTCCTACACTCAGAAAAAAAAAGATTGTTAAGCGAAGAATTTTGAGATTTTTAAAAAATTGTAAGTTGAAAGTTCTTGGTTCAAATATTATTTTTGTTAACAAGAACTAGTTTTTAAGTTTTCAAGAATCAGGTATTCAACGTAAGCAAATATTTTATTGCATCATAGCCAACAATTTCATTCTTAAATCAAAGATTTTTATATTTGCGTTCATTTTAACCAACGAAAATTGTTGGCATTACAATTTTATTTTCTGAGTGTAGATTATCTGTTTGCTCTTGTGAATTAATTATTTTATGTAGAACAACGTTTTCACTCCCCTGAGAATATACTTTTTGCCGTAAAGTATGTGTAAAAAAAAATAAACGGTCAAATTGAAGCCCAAAACCCTTCGGTGGGACATGAAAGCTGCAAGAATTTTGAGGTGCTGTCGGTTCGCCGCTACAGGTTCGTCTTTCTCTTAGAAAGTATTTAACAAAAATTCTACAGCATTATTTATTTTTTTCTTAGTCATAATTGCGCAGTGAATCAGTGGTCTACTGAGCAAAGGGTCTCAGGTTCGATGCCCGGAAAAATACAAATACGTGCCACCTCTCGCGGACGTCTCACTAAAATCCAAGGATTAGGTGTCATGAAAGACCTACTCAATTCAGGCGTTCGGACTCGGCTTTTAAAGGACCCTTCCATTCCAAAACCCCATACAAGGTTGAGGCTTTTTTAAATTTTAAAAAATTAACAAAGCGGTTATTTTTGTTTTTAAATTCAATATGAGTGTTTACTGTTCAATGAAGTAGACAAAGCTTGCTCGTGCCGACTGTTAAGCGAATAGTAAATTAAATTTATAGATTACCTAGCAATAAATTGTACTGCCTTAATAATAGGTTCGTTCGTGTACTTTTAGCATAGAAAAATTTAAAATGTCAATTATCAAAAATCGAAAGAGCATCTCTCAATTTCAAGAAAAGTACGTGACTGGTTTTCTTACAAAAAGTTTAAGAAATGTCATTTTGACATTATCGTAAAATGCAGCATCTACAAAATTAGTTGGAATTGCATTTTTTATAAGCTAAATACCTATTAAACTTAACATTTTGAATGCGCTGATATATTCTAGGAGAATATTCGATTACAACTTCTTCTCAGACATCGTTGAAGACAAATATAGATAGAGTTTTACTTGTCAAACTTTTGAGCTGTCATTTATTTGTCAGTTCTCATTTTCATTTTTCAGTAAGTCGGAATTCGGCGAGTAGAAAATTACGAAAAAATGAAAAGAGGGGAAATGGATTTGTCTTTCATTTTTTTTAAATTTTCTCAGTACGTGGTCGCATTCGCACAGTCTCTTAGCAAATTTTTAATAATTTTACGTTTGCAAAAAAGTACCCGAACGAACCTAATATGTCTTCATTGGTACAGGTAGAGGAGCTGTAATTTCTTCCTTAAAGTCCGTTGCTAGGTGATGGTGAGTGCATGTTGCTGCGTGTTTTCAAATAAAGTTCGAGCAGCAGTGACACTGTGTATGTTTGTTACCGTGTAAATAATTGCTTCGATTTAGTTCAATTTTTTTAAATATTAAAAAAATACCCGCCTGTGGTCAGCTATTTTTAAACATCCTCAGCATACACAAATTCAACATATAAACGTCCTGTTCAAGATCAAACAAACCCATCAACCCCCAATTGGAAAAAACAATCTTTACACATATTAAAAGGCCACCCATTTACCGATTACGGCGTTTTCTCAAAATCGTTTTAATGAAATATAGACCAAATGAAACTTTATTTCCGTAGACAAGTTCCAGCTTAAAGCACGATTCAAATAAAGTAGATGCTTGTGTCAATCAAACTGACATTTTATTTAGTTTGGATTGTTATGCACATTGAACTTGTTCCTAGAACGCCGTCAATTTTTAAAACTGGGCTTAGTTTGTTGGTACAGAAGTTAGAGGCAGTCGCCCGTACTTTGACAGTATATCCGTCGCCCTATTTTGTTCATCATCAATAGTTAGTGGCCCTTCGAGACCACAAATCCCTCGAGGGTTGATCGACTTTCATTTATTCACCCCTATCGAGGTATCCGTTCGGAAAAAATGTGCAGTTTAGCTGTCAAAAGTAAGTGGTATACGCGGTTCCACTCAATGCGACAAGGTGCGCTACATGTCATCGGAGAATTTTTCCGAAAGTTGTATCGGAACGGATATTTCGAATTGAATTTCGTACAAATCGGAGAAAATTCCGTTCCGAACGGATACCTCGATAGGGCCGATTGTCTACTTATTTTTTCGCAAAAAAGCTACAGTTAAACCTCCACCAAAAACCTATTATAACATCGAAAACATTTTGTTTGACATTTCAAACAGGATATTTAGCAACTTAAACTTACTTTCGATTCCATCGCTTTCTCAGTACTCCAAGCATGGTTCACACTCACGAATATTGAAACAAAAAAAAAAAAATTTATTATAACAAAAAAAAAAACTATATTCACAAATGCGGCGTCTTCTTCATGCCATTCCAAGAAAATATGGACAGAGGGACAGATTGACTTCTTAACACCTTTCAACACTTCAACACTTTCAACACCACAATGAAGAAGAATGACGGAAGAACTCTTTTCCTTTTTTATTATACTTTTACACGGAAAACGAAAAACGTTCCAAATAAAAATAAAAAAATAATAATAATAGATCCGCTTTATCTATCCCGCACTTCACTATTTTCCTTTTCCTTCTATCACTCTATTTTTTTCACTTACAACAAGATTAATGACTTTTTCTATAGAAAATACAACGAAAAAAAATCGTTCACTTTTTTGTTGTTTCTCGCGCACGTAATTAAATTTGTATTTTTAAAACTTTTTCGGTCACAGATTCATCATCCCGTCGCACGGTGTGACACAAGAAGTTGCAGTACCTTCAGACCGACGTTTCCATCACACAGTCTATCGTTGAAGTTTGCCGTTGTTTTTGATTACTTTCTTCTTCCGCTTTTCACACAGCCAACCGTCTGCCGACTTTTCGTAAATATACAGGCTGCAAGCGGTTAACTAAATTGCATCCAAAATGAGGGAAATTACTTTATGATGTTGCTAGACGACGATGTTGCTCGAGCTGGACAAATGTTGCTGTGGAGAGTGTTTCTGCTGCAGTGTCTTCGTCTGCATCGCTGTAACGAAAGAACAAAAGAGAGTTGGAGGAAAATTAAAATTTATTACATTTTTTATGGCATTTTTTTGTTTTCAGTTTATTTTGTGTGATTTTCATGATTTTTTTTTTTCATTTTTGGGAGCCTCTTTGGGACAAATTGAAGTAAATATTCTCCCGCAGACATAACAGAAAGATTTTCCTAAGAAAAACAAACAAAACCGGGAACAAGTCGTGCATTCTTGTGCCATGTGAGGTATGAGTATGAGATGTGAGCGAACGGTTTTGCGAGCGACCCCAAAAGACTGTAAACAACGTTCTAATGTTAGCCCACTTGTGAATGGAACTCTGTACATGAGGCTTGTTTGACGGGGGAGAGCGAGGGGGGTGCGAGGGGAGGTCTACGGTCTACCCAGAGCTATGGTTTATGATTACGATGAATTAATGTGTGACGCGATGGCGTACACTTGTGCATGTGTACAACTACACATCCATTATAATTTTGGAGAGTTTTCCTCTTCCCTCTGCTCTGTGTAGGTTGGTTTTCCTTTTGTGATGGCGCACGGTTTCTTTTTGTGTGTGTGATGGAAAAAAGGGGCGACCATGTCCATTGAAATGTAGAAGATACTTTAGGGCCGTGCAGTGGATGCTCGGCGGTGGAGGTATTCTACAGACACGGTCATGTGTAAAGATGAAATCACGAAATCAGCCGGCCGCATCTGCGAAGGGTTGCTGTGTTTCTTGTGTTGTCTATTATGCCAAGAATGGGGAAAAAGACGTCTGATGGACTATTTTTTCTTTTTTGTTCAGCAGAGGTATTATACGTATACGCGTACAGATGTCAAAATACGTGGAAAAAGTGGTCTAAGATACTTGAAGTTCTGGATAAAGTGATTTTTTTTTCCACTAACGATGTAAAGGGAAAAACTTTAAAAGAAAAACATAAACTTAAGATGATCTATTGAAGATAGCATTCCATTAGCTCGATAGCAGTTGCAAATGGAAATGTGTCTGGTTTGGCCTCTTTGCGGCACAAATGTTTAATTTGGAAATGTATCATAATTGCTGGAGGAAAATAAAGTGCTAGGTCTGAAAGTGGTTATGGGGCCGTCGGAGTGCCAACCTGCCATGAAATTGTTATGCAGATAATAGCAGAGCTCTAAAGTTTTAATTTGTTCTTAAAAGGGTGGCGGGGAAGAAGAGGTACATGGACATTTTAAGTGATGCGATTGAAACTAAGGCTTTCGACAGGCGGACGGTTTATTTTTTTTTTTTGGAATTGCGGGAAAATTACTTAGCTGCATGGAATGGATGTCTATTAACACTTTAATGTTGGAACTTTCATAGCCTTTTGAAATAAAAGACTGTAAACAAGGAGAAGCTCCAATACGTACTCTGAGATGCTAAAATATGTTTTAAACGAGTCAAAAATGGCAGCTACATTAAGTGCAAAAGAACTGAAGAGACCCTACATGCCTACGAACCTTTTGTGCTGACTTCTTACATATTTATTTAAAAATTCAATACGAACACAAAGTTGAAGCAGGTTTTCAGAGGAATCGGCTAGAATGCCCACGACTGAGTCAGAGGCACTCCCCAGCCCTCATCAACGCATCGCAACGTTTTTACGGAGTACTTTTACTGAAAAAAGGTCTTTAACTGCACGAAAAGCAGATAAGTATATCTGAAGGTTGCCGTGACTGAGCTTAAAAATCCGGCTCGAAAGAAGAAGATCTTCGAATCAGAAGTGTGGACTCAGCAAAAAGGCCTGGAATTAGACGGATTTTTAGCTAGGGCTCAACGTGGTGATCATAAACATTAAAAATCTTCATGCGCTGCAGATATACTGCAATTTTAACGTGTCCATTATACAGATAGCATAAGAAACTATTGTCAAATCAGTGGTATCGATCTACCATCATCATCAATATAATAACTTCGTCTCGTTCCCACGCGAGAAACCATAGGCCAATGTGTAGAATGTTGCTGCAGTAAATGAAAAGACCGCACGAGTTGCACGAAAGAACGCGACTCTGAAAATGATGTCCAAACCCAAAGTTAGGTCACGATGCGCATTAAAATTTAGGCCCGTTTGCTGATACTGTTCCTTAATCTGTGTCATAACCAAGTTCAAGTACAACTTAATTTATTTTCAGTTGTTAGAAAATATTTAAGTTGTACTTTGCTGAGATAAAAATAATTCCAAATACAGCTAACTTTGCTGTATTTCCAAATATCAAATAAACTTCAAATGAGTTTCATTTCAGTGCGCAGACGTGGAAAGATTGTTCAATATGAAGTTTCATTATTTACATAGAACTATTGTTTTACTTAATCTGGACTCTCTAACTTGGCCCTTGCTCTGGTACTGTGAAATATTGTGGAATCATGTGTGGTACATTAAATTGAAAAGTAGCTTTTTCTGTTCCTGAATATTTCGCCTTCTAATCTACTTAAAAATATCTTGAATTTTATATGCTTTAAAATCAATCAATACGATCTTACCAGGAAACTGAATTTTAACATAAGCTCCATCAACGGCACCTATAACAGAGGTAAAAGATGCAATATAAAAAAAGCCCGTTTGACCTGTGAAACCTCAGCTGGTTTAGCTGGGAATTTGATATATTTTCGATAAAGCTTTGCGATTTACGTTAAAACTTTTACTACGATCCTTGAAACAGTGGAAACATGCATCCCACCAAAATCAGATGATTCCCAGTCGCAAAAATCTAAAGCTACCAAAAACTGGTTAATGGGTGCGATGTAATTGTTTCTAGAGAATATAAAATAATTAAACGGAATCAGAAAAACTTATTAAAATAACTGTTATAAGGCCGTTCTAGAACATGAACCGTCATGTCTTTAGTTAAGAGAAGTCGTTTGTAGAAGTCAAGTTCACCAATGCTAAAAAAATACTCATCTCCTACCACTTCAATGAGTTCCAATACTTTTACATCGTCTTCCAACAAATCTGTTAATTCAAAGTCCATTTTGTTAGTTTAATTTGTGTAAAGCAAAAACTATTTTTGTTTGCGCTGCAATTCACTCCAATGCCATAAAAAACATATCTAACCTTTAAAATTGCCTAAGTGAAACTAAAACGTTTTATGGCCTACTATTTCTTCCCCCTAAAATAAGTTCCTCCTAGTTTCATTTATGATAAACTTTGATTTTGGTGCAAACCAATAAGTAGCACCTCCTAATTTATGTGCAACTTAAATCGCTATTAGTAGTATCAGCAAACGGGTCTTGGAAGCATAACGAACGTTATCCATTCCCAGAGTCAATAGCTCGAACAGCAGCAAGGAACCGTCGAACTGGTCAAGTAAAGGCTGCCTCTCATAGAAGACGTTGTCTACAAGCTACGCGTTAAGTCGGCAGAGGATCGATAAGGGCTGTAGTAATTTCGCTTAAGAAGCTAACTCTTTGGCTGCAGAAACTAAGCGGACTACCAAGGCGAGCTAAAAATACAAGTGGAACTAGCCGTCTAAAAGGTTTCATCTCTATATTAACTGTAAGAGCTGTCTTTCGGCTTTTCAAGCTTAGGATCAGTTTTAGTTAGTTTGTCAATTCATCGCAGATAGACTTAGGAAATCAGTGGTCTGCGTATTGTGTTTTGATGGTAGCAGCTGGCTTTTTCGATTTGTCACAAATAAAATCAGCCCAATTCCCAAAGACCCTACAGACTAAATTTATTTAAGAAAAAAGCTCTGATTCAACAATCAATCGGTGCCATCAACAGACCCTTACTTTTTTGGAAACGTTGCCAGTGTAGTAGTCAGTGAGGCACTTTACCGCGTCACGGTTAGAGTTTTTTTTTTTTTTTTTTTTATTTATTTGTTTTTGAAAAACTTACACTGTAAGACAAAAGAGTCTTATAAAAAAAAAACAGTGAAGATTATAATTTTCAATTTAGAATTATGAAACAAGCCACAGAATAAACATCTTTATGAGAGGAAAAAAAATAAAAGAAAAGAATTCAAAAATTAAACTTAATCATACATCTCCATTATAAGTCCGACAGAATTTAAAAGGATTGATTCTGATGGAAAAAAGACTTAAGCTCGGTCCGAAACCGCCCAGTGCCGCCTGACCTTCTAACATGCCGTGGCAAGGAATTCCATAAACGGATGGAGTTAACAAAAAACTGTCGTTCGGATATAAGGCAAGAGAACCGCGGATGTGTAAGTTGAAAGGATCTATGTGACGAACTAAAACTCAACTTGTTAAAGAGATAACTAGGCTGATTAGTTTGAATCACACAAGATAGCAAAACTAGGGATCTGTAACGAAGTAAGTGGTCAAGGCACATGTTATAAGGCGATTTCGCGTGGGTAGAGACTCGATCTAAACGATTAAGATTAAAAATATAACGCGCGGTATTGTTAAATGCAACATTTAGCTTTCTCCTGCTATTGGCAAAAAATTTCGCACCCATAACTAAGAATGGGAGTAATGAGGGTTTTTGCTAGCAATATGCGTGTTTTTAGGGGAGTATAATTATGTGACATACCGCACACTTTGCCAACAGTCGCACTGATGTGATTATCCCATGTTAACCTTCTATTGAACACCATTCCCAAGTTTCTGCTAGTTTCAACATATTCAATTTTGGAGCCACTAAGCATTACATCAGGAAAGTAGGAGATATCTAAGGGCTTTTTACTTATCACAATACATTTGGATTTTAGGGGGTTTAGAAAGAGACCGTTCTTCTCTGACCAAGTGGATATCCTCCCAAGATCACTATTGATAGAGTTTGCGCAGTCTTCTATCATTCCAAGAGGGCAGCTTTGATACAGCTGGACGTCGTCAGCATACATACGGACTGATGATGATGCTGATATTATTGAGGGAGTGTCGTTTAAAAAATGTGGATAACCATGCATCGGACGAGATGCAATTTTAACAATATGGCTGACATTCGGCAACGGCAACACTGAACTATAGTGTTCGAGATTAGGTGAGGAATAGATTTCATAAAATAAACCTGCCAAATGACCTCCAAAGCTGTGCATTTTAACCACCTTCTTGTGGGACTAGATTTCGAGAGATATTCGAATCAGACCACCAGTGTCGGGTCTCTTTTCGGGACTAAGTGAAGTCCATGACTTATTCTGATAGTCGATCGAAATATAAAGCCTTTGAGGGTAAAATTGATCGTGTGTTCTACGCAAAGAGTAAAATTGTACAGTTTGTCTATTTGCACGTGGTTGTGGTTAAGCTTCACGCTTAGGCTATCTCTTTATTCTTCTACAAATCTCAAAGAAACACAGAGCTTAGAAGAAGACGCTGCAACTTTTTTTAATATATATCTCAACTGAATCGCAAACAAACTACAATTTAACAAACACTTACTTTCTCAACAAGAAAAAAGGGTCACTAACATGGCTATTGATCTACTTCAATGACTTCAATGCACGCCTTAGCAATGTGATGACATAAACGATTACGCCAAAGGCAACCTCTAAATCGAAACTAAACTGCCAGCATGTTGGATGTCATGTCGATTTGTAATCTTGATGAGGTGCTATTGGTACTCTAATTTGACTGCCTCCCAATTGGATTATCGCGATCTTATCGGTCGCCTACGGTGACCATATGCCTGCCTTGAACTGAATACAATGTTATGCGACGAATAGGCAACTTGAACCCCAATTAGGTGGACGTGATTAACCAATATTGTGACACCGATTAAACGTTTGATAAATATACGAAAATCGGTTGACTTCCACAAAAATATCGCCGTCCCAACATGACACACATCATAGATAGAGAAGTAGGTATACACTCCACTTCCATTTCCACTCACTCGGCGACAGCCCATCCGAAGGCAATTAAAGTCAGTAAACCATAACTGTGTGCACTAATCAAATCACATTTGCTCCAGTTAAGCCCATTCAACGATAAACAAAACAAATCCTCCTGCGATATATAGCATTGCGCTCCCGACATCATTACATCAAAACAAATAACACCAACAAACTGGGTCAAACGAGTTCAGAGAATATTTCTTTTGTTTCAACAGTTTTAACAAAAAAAGAAACATATTAGATTACAACTGGGACAATCCCCTTGAGTACCACCATCCGGGAGAGGGTGTAGATAACAGAATTGAGAAGACAGACAAAAACGAAACAACGGCTGATTTGTGCGGTCATGACAGTTATGAGATACACCGAAGTGACGATCATCGGGAATCACTTAAAGTTGTACAGAAATCCGATAGCGCTGTTGGGGCGCAACAATGTCTGACAATCGTGTAAATTGATCATCGCCGCCGTCAGTTTATATGGGGTAGGTCTAGGTATATTCCTTTGATTTACAGCAAGCCATTATTTATCTTCCTCAGCTGCTTTCGACTGAGAAGTCTCAGTACGTAGTGGATAGGAACGTCAATCTGATACTCGGCCTGCGTATCAAATTCGTGTGCTTAATGAAATAAGTTCACACAACTCGGTGGCGTTAACATTTGTTTGACTACATCTATCCAGGTTAGGTCTATCTATCTGGTTTCCGTGACATAATTAAAAATGTATTTATAAACAATAAACTCCCTCTGCAATCATTGACATTTCAATGTCAAAATCTGACATAGAACTCAATAGCACAGAATTAAAAAAAAAAAATATTAAAAAACACAACATTTGCCTAAGAAATGGAAACAGACATCAGTGTGTGTTTGTACACAAGAGAAAAATTCTTTTTGATCTAAAAACAGAACATGGGCAGAGCGACTGACATTGAGCTGAAGTCTTGTGTAATAACAAACAACTATTAGCGTTCGCCTAATGGGGAGGATGTATGTCTGTCGCTGCTGTCAAACATGGCAAATTCAGATATGAGTTAGCCGAGGCAGGCGAATATCGTCGGGCGAACAAATTTGAACACAACCTGCCTCACTAATACCCTATTTTAGTTCCGACTTTAAATTTATTGCGCCGTACTAATAAACAAATTTAGTCTCGACTTTAAATTTACGGAAGCTCACAATTGCGAAATTTGTATGGAAAATATAGCCACTGTGAACTACTCAAATTTAGAGTCGAAACTAAAAATGGTTATTGGTAAGGTTATTGTGTTTACATATTTTTCATGAAAATTTCGCAATTGTGATTTTTCGTTGAAATGTCGAATCTAAAATTGGTTATTATTGAGGGGCAATATTAATTACGGCGTTGATTGCGTAAGCAGTGTATTAGTGGCGGTGAAGAGATTTAAAAATAAGACACATTAAGTGTTTTTCGAGTACAACTACGAAACACATATCATGAGGCCTTGCTGCTAGCTTAGCAGTTTTATAGCGGCTGATCATTATTGGGCAAAGCCCGATTTAGATTGTCGTAGACGTTGCATTCAAATTTATTTTTTAAGAACTTGGAGGAATTTTGGTGTTATAATAATAGAGATCTCTTAGATGATTCTCGCATCTGATCTATTAAGCTACAACCCCATAGCTCTCTTCTATATTATGTGCACATTTGCATTAGCACTTAGTTAATTAAAAAAAAGAACTATTTTAGAGAACATATACCGCACTTGAAATCAGTGTTCCCAGAAAAAAATCTGAAAATCTTGTTTTTTCGAAATAAAAAATCTTTTTTTCAAGATTTTGTTCAAAATTTAAAAAAGAGCGAAATTTCAAATACAATTTTGAAGTTCTTCTAATACATAAATCACCTAAATAGCTATAAAAAAAATTTGGTCATAAATTAATGTTAATGCTTTTTGATATTTTGGAACATATTTGAAATAAATTAACCTCAAATTGCATTGCTCACCTATATCAAGATCATCGAATTTCGGTTCATTAAAGCTCAACAAATCCTTTGTAAGCATTAAAATTTCAGCAACTGTTTCAGTACCTTCTCAAGCGATTACGAATTTTTGTTTTATTTAAATTTACACCAGAAAATATTATTTCAACATTTGCAGAGGAATGTGAAAGAGAAAAAGTATTGAGAATAAAATCTTTTAAGACTGGATATGCGAAGTTTTTACTCCTAAAACATTTTTCCAAAAACACGTTATATCAGTTATTTTATCAAATTCCTTAAGAGTTGATGGAAACGTTAGTGAAACAGAAATTGTGCATGGGCTCTTTTCGACTCACATTATACATTATAATGGAATCAATAGATAACGTTTTTCTTCAATGGAAAAGGTTCTTTTAATTTGTTGGATTTAAAAAGTTCTTGATATCAAAAACTTTGAAATTTGTTGAATTTGAGGTAAAAAGTCTTGTACATATTTTAGGGCTCACAAATCTTGAAAAAAATGATATATCTTGTAATCTGGCATCATTGAGAGAGACAGAGAGAGAGAGAGAGAGAGAGAGAGAGAGAGAGAGAGAGAGAAAGAGAGAAAAAGAGAGAGAAAGAGAGAGAGAGAGAGACAAAAAGTGTGTGAATTATGTTGGTTGGATTTGATAACAAATAAAAGATTAGACCAGAAGATTGAGTGAGCTAAGGGCACGAAGGTGAGTCGTCAATATAATATTTATCAAATGTCCGCCACGGACAAGTGTGGACCAATTTTTCATCGACTCTGCCGCATAGATCCGGCTGAATTTGAGCGATGGCATTCGTTAAGTTGGCTTTGAGGGCATTGGTCGATTTCGATTTATTGGCATAGACCTGGGACTTCAGGAAACCCCACAGAAAAAAGGGAAGCGGGGTCAAATTGAACCATCGTGGTGGCCTATTTGCGTCACCTCTGCATTAGATAACCATTCCCTCAAATAGTTCATGAATGAAGTGGCATTTGCTGTGTGCCACGCAGCCCCATCCTGCTGGAACCACATTTTGTCTTCTTCCATATCGGTCAATTTTGGCCTAAATAAATCGGTAAGCATAGTTCGTCATTTTCAAAAAGTACGGACCAATGACGTCGCCACCCGTCGACCCGAAATCAAAGAGTGACTTTTTGTGGATGCAATGCCACCTGGTGAATCTCGGGTGGGTTGGCGTCTTCCCATATCCGGCAATGTTGTATGTTAACGTAGCCATTCATTCACAAATGATCCTCTTCGCTAGAGATGATTTTTTGGCCAAAATTGGAGTCTTCTTCCAAACGCTCCGAAGGCAAGCAAGCGAACAAATGGCTTGCCTATGGTCATTGACTTTGAGCTCCTCAGTTGACAGCTGGGTCTTGAGCGGGTGTATGCCCAAGTCTAGACGCAAAAATCGCCAAGTTGAAGTCTGCGAAAGGCGAAATTCTTGTACACTAATTGCCTCGGGTTCTCCAGTACACTTTCACGGAGCCCTGCAACCATCTCGACCGATCTAACGTTCTGTTGCTGGCTGATTGTTTGCCAAACTGGTTCTCTCGAATTTGGCAATCAAACCTTGGAGAATCGACTTTGAAGAGCTCAACGCGCCCTACGTTTGCACTGGCGAACACTCAGTTTGATAATAAAGCTTCATCATGTCCATACACTGCTCCTTTGTGAAACTTTCCATGGCATCTTTTCCATTACTAAAAAGCACCAGATCAGACCGAACCTGACCAACATCGACCCGTCCCAATCGATAAAACCCTGTACTTTTTTATTAAACTCACAGTAAAAATCATAATATTCCTTTAAATCGTCCTTTTAAGCACGACATAGCCTCATTAGTCTGAACCACCAAGGCAAATGGGTCCACTCATAGGAGGGACCAAAGGAAGTAATTAATCCAATTACAGTTGTCCTGAAAAAAAGGAGAAAAACAACTCCGCTATTACGTACTAAGTCGTAATCCCATATAACTGTCAAGTATCCTCGTACATACATGTACGTATAAACTTTCACTCAAAGTGAATGCATACACTCGTCCATCAAAGTTCGAAGTATAAATTCCAATGATGTATGTAGCTGTACTCGCATAGTTATGCATTCCTCAACATGTGCAGAAAGGGACTCAAGGAGTGTATTACTTTCAGTGGTGAAAGAGAAATTTTCCCGATGTCCTGAATGCAAATATAAAACGGAATATGCTGCTCAGGCACTACTGTTCCTTGCACATACGTATCCTTTGATAATAATAGGGCAAACGGGACCCCGTCTAGACATGTTTAATGGTGGTGGTGATATTATTAGCCAGACTTGCACTTAAAGGTGGAATGGCAGTCGATTCCTCAACTGTTTTGATTTGTCAATATTCAGTGATTTAATTGCGTTTGTGTTAAATGGACGCGACAGCGATTGGTATGAGCTACATTTTAATTGGTTTATATATTTTTGCAAGTCCTTATCCAGTTCCAGTGGTTGACAGTCATAATCCGTTGAAGTGGTATGCATCTGCATATCCAGAAATTGATTTGTTTTTCAATACTTATGTACCGCACCATTATAGCCGCTTTTACTAACGTCAACCGTAATTTTACACCTCGCGTAAGCTGATTAGGCTAATTTATTCGCTGCTACTCTTTAAAACACCAACCAGCTCTATAAAGATGGGTAATCGGAATGAAAATATGTAAATGAAACAGGGTATCATGTAACTAATTAGAATTCCCTAGATATGTGGGTCATTAACAACAAAAGAAAAGTTAAACACGAGTGTCAAGTGTAAGTCGCTTCGTAACAGTTGTAGATAACCGCCACAATGTGATACGTTTTTTCATTTGTACCTATTCGTGAACTGAAGTCAGTAAAATTTGCATTCATTTAGTGACTGAAAAGTTGAATGAAATGTACTAAAAAATTACAAAAGTTGACACTTTGAAGCCGACGTTTTAGCCAGCGATTCATGGAAAAAGTTGAGAAACCTTGATTTTTGGAAAACAACAATAGCGGGTATTTGTAGGTAGGTTGAAGTGTCTTATGACAGATTCCGCCTTTGTGCCTAGGGTCATGAAATCCCCAACATATTTTGAAAGCATATCAGTCAATATAAGCCGTGTTTTTTTGAGCTTCGATCTCAGCAAAGCAAAGTAAAGTAGGATTTTCATCACGCAATTACAACAACTACGCTCTACTTGACACTTCGAGACTCAGTTGTAGTTGTTGTAATCGCGTGCTGAAAATCCTACTTTACTTTGCTTTGCTGGGATCGAAGCTCAAAAAAACAGGCCTATAGTCCTGTCAAAATATTTACCCCTAGATAAGTCTGAAAACCCCCAAATTTGGATATTTTTTCGAAAAACCCCCAACTTGCTGTCAAAATTACTTAAAGAAGTTTTGTTTATACTTAAAAGTAGGTATTTCAAATTTGAGACATGTAAGTTCGGTCTTCCGATTGGATAAGAGTGCGGCAAACAAATACACCAATTGAAAATGTCAACGCATGATGCTTTTTGAAACCATCCGGTAGGAATCTACAAGGCCCCTACGGAACTTTGACGAAATTGCCGTTTATAAAACATCCAGGAGGTTGGTGCTTGAATCCGGAAAAAATCTTTAAGGAACTTAAGCTTTTTATCTTTTTAAGGTTCCGTACCCAAATGGAAAAAAACGGAACCTTATTAGTTTGGCTTCTGTCCGTCTGAACCCACTAGACCAATTTTGTTCCTAGGTCTATCTCAGAAATTAATTGACGAAGAAGGCTGAAATTTCCACACAACATCCGGTATAACCTCTTGAATGACAAATACCAATGGTAGCGATACATCGACTGGTTTTAGAGTAATTAGTAATTTGACACTCGCACTTGGCCGGCTTTTTTTTTAAAACTTGCTTTGTAAACGAAATTCGTCCTAAAATATTTCAAAAAAATGATTTTTGCAAATATGTATCTATCTGCAGAATCGATCCCTCATTTTACAGGGTTTTCAAATAACACACACATTAATTTTATCCCCGTTTGTTGTCATGTTTAATTTTGAATCATTTGGTATAGTGGACAGGAGAGAATCACGAATCTGTACGCTAAAGTTACTCAGTTACGTTACTCGGCGTTTATTACGTTAGCAAAGTGCGTGAAAGCACATTTTAAGGTCACCAAAAAGGATATTATAACCAAATATAAATAAAATAGAATTACAACCATTTTCTTCCCCCAAATTTCCCTCCGTCAACCAAAAAATTCCCTAAATCTGGAGGGAAAAACCCAAACTGGCAACCCCGACGGAGATTCAATGTGAAAGAGGCAGGGCCGCAGATAGGTTTTGCTTATGAGAGGGGGTCTTACGGAAATTTCTTCAAAACAGAAAAGAATATTCCTGTGAAAGACAAGAAGAAAAGGGGAAGAACATTTCAATCCTGTTCACATATTCATGACATTGCAGAAGATCGTCCAGTGTCAATCCGTGATATGCTGGCGATCAGTCCCAGTCTCGTCTACCATTTTCATGACACAAAAAGTCATGTCAATCGCCCTGAAACGCCATGATAGGCGATCACACGTCATGACCACTTAACGAAGCATGAACAGAACTTATGCTTTCTTTTTCGTTGTTTGAGCAAAACTTTCTTCAAGGACCTATCAGAATATCTGAACATAGTCTCCAATGTTACAAACCTTCTCAACTCCAAGTGATGCATTTGATACAATCACCAAGACCTATTAGTCCAAGGTCACACAACCTGTGGTATCAAAATTGGGCATCATCATTCGCCATTTCATGACAGCCACCTCCACTTTCCAGTGATCATAGAGTCAAAACTACTCCCGAATTAAGGTCGAATATTCAATTTAGACACACTCCCCCAGATAGTGCACTCAAGATGCTTTTAGAACTATGTACATTCAATTGACATGTGGCGACGTTCGCCTATCTACTTTAGATGATTCTATCTCGAACATGCGTTTGCGACAACCCTGAAGGAGTAACGCACCTCCCTAAGGTGCTTGCTACCAAGATCGACCGCTACGGCGCAGGGACATAAGTCCCAACTTTTTCTTTTGGGACTTATGTCCCACTTCAAAGAGACATAACTCCCAAATTCGATTTGGGACTTATGTCGATATTCCAAAATATTTTGTCTAAGATTTGACATAAGTCCCAAATTTTCCGAGAGATAATATAAAGCAAAACGTTCTGAATTTCCATTCTCAAAAACTAGAATTTTACAATTTTTCTTTTGATAATTTGAGAAAAGAAACTAATAAAATTCTTTTGCCTGAGGAAAGAAATTTATAAAATTCTAGTGTCTGAGGATTCGAGAAAATAAAAAATAAAAAATCGTGTTCTCCGCAAATTGTTAGTAACGTTACTTTTGTTGTAATTGTTAGTAATGCCTAAAACCAAACCAAGACGACAGAGCCAAAAACTTGCTTGAACTGGCTATACATTCTTGTTGCGTGCTCTTCATTGAAAAAGTTCGAAGCTTATCAAAAAAAAAATTTATTTGGTGAGACATAAGTCCCAACTTTTACTTTTGGGAGTTATGTCCCATTTAAGTTAGACATAAGTCCCAAATTGAAAAGTAAAAGTTGAAACTTATGTCCCTGCGCCGACCGCTACTAAGTACCATTCATTTCGCCTTCTCAAACTAGTTCGAAGAACGAATATTCCTTATCGATTCCGACGCCCAATCACTTTGCAAAAGTAGATTCTTTCTTATGGTTCTTTGCCAAAAGTTGCGCAAACAAAATGGCCGCATAAATATTTTCTAATTCAATTGTCACAGCGACAAGCGCCGCACTCTTCAAATTTAACTCCTCGAAAACATTTTTCGATTTTGCCAATTGGCACGAAGAGCTCGAAAATTTAATTTACTTAGAGCATCTTTCGCGGGGTGTTTCTCTCGTTCGATTTTTGTCTGCACTGCTGTCCGTTGCCATCGCAGGTGGATGAATCAATCAGAGGCCACTTGGAAAATTCACATTTTCGTACCGCAGCCATTTACGAGTTTAAAGTCGTTAATTACTTTGAGATACATTAGTTCCACTTAGCGTTCGAAAAGGGGGCTCTGTCTCTGGCTACAATCAGTACCTCTACCCATGTTGGCTTCTGACCTTTTGCTCGCAGAGTAAGTGGCACAATCAGGGCGGTAATCACGCCGACTTCCTTTCCCAGAGTACGATCCTCAAGTGTGAGCCAGCACCAGCACTTAGCGTATCTACACCACACACTCAGAGGTGCTGGGAGTAAAATTAGATTTGTTTTAGAGCGCTGTATGCTGCTTCGGCTAATGGCTCTCAATTGGCATCTTCGACAGAAATAGTCCAAAACAGTACATTCCACAGTGCGAGGGTTGCCCATGCCCATACGTGCTGCGCTGTATGATGTTCAGAGGAGGAAACGTTCGCCTGAGGTGCCTAGAGGAATCCAGGTCATGCAATTTCCTTGCAATTGCCGCGACAAAAATAATAGCTGGTTGGTCAATATATGCTGCAGAGGAGCCCCGTTCAAATCTGGGCCACACTCTTGGGCGAATCTGAAGTTTTCAACACCGAATGCCATCGCGCATATCTCATCCGGCAGCGATTACCACTAACACAGCACGTATCTCAGTCTCAGCCGAAAAAGTCGTGCATCTAGTGGGCGTCCGTGTGTGGTGTTGCCGACTTCCTGGCTAATGCCATCCGTAGCCTGAAACCAAATCTCTTAACCTGGTTTCGTTGGTAGGTATTTGTGTGTATCTTGTTTCGGTTGAATGTTACATAAGCTTTTTGTTGTTCGTCATTTGTATGCTGCAGTTGTTGCCACATCCGTTCGCGGAGACGCGTGTACCTGCATAATTTTCGTAGACTTTCCGAGGTCTTGCGTTTTTTTTTTTCTGTGCAGAATGCAATTTTTTGTGCAAGGTGGCTGCGCGAAGTGGAAAAGACATGAAGCAGGAAAATATTCTTTACATTTCGCTTTGTTTGGAGTTTTTCTCTCTTTTTTTTTCGTTTGGAGTTTTGTTGGTTTTGGACTGGTTGCCGGGTAGTCGCTTTGGTATGCTGCATTCGTGTTACAGAGACGTATGAGCGGATTTGCTGAATGAGGCTTTGGGGCTATCAATTGCAGTTGCAGAGTAAACAGGCCTATAGTCCTGTCAAAATATTTACCCCTAGATAAGTCTGAAAACCCCCAAATTTGGATATTTTTTCGAAAAACCCCCAACTTGCTGTCAAAATTACTTAAAGAAGTTTTGTTTATACTTAAAAGTAGGTATTTCAAATTTGAGACATGTAAGTTCGGTCTTCCGATTGGATAAGAGTGCGGCAAACAAATACACCAATTGAAAATGTCAACGCATGATGCTTTTTGAAACCATCCGGTAGGAATCTACAAGGCCCCTACGGAACTTTGACGAAATTGCCGTTTATAAAACATCCAGGAGGTTGGTGCTTGAATCCGGAAAAAATCTTTAAGGAACTTAAGCTTTTTATCTTTTTAAGGTTCCGTACCCAAATGGAAAAAAACGGAACCTTATTAGTTTGGCTTCTGTCCGTCTGAACCCACTAGACCAATTTTGTTCCTAGGTCTATCTCAGAAATTAATTGACGAAGAAGGCTGAAATTTCCACACAACATCCGGTATAACCTCTTGAATGACAAATACCAATGGTAGCGATACATCGACTGGTTTTAGAGTAATTAGTAATTTGACACTCGCACTTGGCCGGCTTTTTTTTTAAAACTTGCTTTGTAAACGAAATTCGTCCTAAAATATTTCAAAAAAATGATTTTTGCAAATATGTATCTATCTGCAGAATCGATCCCTCATTTTACAGGGTTTTCAAATAACACACACATTAATTTTATCCCCGTTTGTTGTCATGTTTAATTTTGAATCATTTGGTATAGTGGACAGGAGAGAATCACGAATCTGTACGCTAAAGTTACTCAGTTACGTTACTCGGCGTTTATTACGTTAGCAAAGTGCGTGAAAGCACATTTTAAGGTCACCAAAAAGGATATTATAACCAAATATAAATAAAATAGAATTACAACCATTTTCTTCCCCCAAATTTCCCTCCGTCAACCAAAAAATTCCCTAAATCTGGAGGGAAAAACCCAAACTGGCAACCCCGACGGAGATTCAATGTGAAAGAGGCAGGGCCGCAGATAGGTTTTGCTTATGAGAGGGGGTCTTACGGAAATTTCTTCAAAACAGAAAAGAATATTCCTGTGAAAGACAAGAAGAAAAGGGGAAGAACATTTCAATCCTGTTCACATATTCATGACATTGCAGAAGATCGTCCAGTGTCAATCCGTGATATGCTGGCGATCAGTCCCAGTCTCGTCTACCATTTTCATGACACAAAAAGTCATGTCAATCGCCCTGAAACGCCATGATAGGCGATCACACGTCATGACCACTTAACGAAGCATGAACAGAACTTATGCTTTCTTTTTCGTTGTTTGAGCAAAACTTTCTTCAAGGACCTATCAGAATATCTGAACATAGTCTCCAATGTTACAAACCTTCTCAACTCCAAGTGATGCATTTGATACAATCACCAAGACCTATTAGTCCAAGGTCACACAACCTGTGGTATCAAAATTGGGCATCATCATTCGCCATTTCATGACAGCCACCTCCACTTTCCAGTGATCATAGAGTCAAAACTACTCCCGAATTAAGGTCGAATATTCAATTTAGACACACTCCCCCAGATAGTGCACTCAAGATGCTTTTAGAACTATGTACATTCAATTGACATGTGGCGACGTTCGCCTATCTACTTTAGATGATTCTATCTCGAACATGCGTTTGCGACAACCCTGAAGGAGTAACGCACCTCCCTAAGGTGCTTGCTACCAAGATCGACCGCTACGGCGCAGGGACATAAGTCCCAACTTTTTCTTTTGGGACTTATGTCCCACTTCAAAGAGACATAACTCCCAAATTCGATTTGGGACTTATGTCGATATTCCAAAATATTTTGTCTAAGATTTGACATAAGTCCCAAATTTTCCGAGAGATAATATAAAGCAAAACGTTCTGAATTTCCATTCTCAAAAACTAGAATTTTACAATTTTTCTTTTGATAATTTGAGAAAAGAAACTAATAAAATTCTTTTGCCTGAGGAAAGAAATTTATAAAATTCTAGTGTCTGAGGATTCGAGAAAATAAAAAATAAAAAATCGTGTTCTCCGCAAATTGTTAGTAACGTTACTTTTGTTGTAATTGTTAGTAATGCCTAAAACCAAACCAAGACGACAGAGCCAAAAACTTGCTTGAACTGGCTATACATTCTTGTTGCGTGCTCTTCATTGAAAAAGTTCGAAGCTTATCAAAAAAAAAATTTATTTGGTGAGACATAAGTCCCAACTTTTACTTTTGGGAGTTATGTCCCATTTAAGTTAGACATAAGTCCCAAATTGAAAAGTAAAAGTTGAAACTTATGTCCCTGCGCCGACCGCTACTAAGTACCATTCATTTCGCCTTCTCAAACTAGTTCGAAGAACGAATATTCCTTATCGATTCCGACGCCCAATCACTTTGCAAAAGTAGATTCTTTCTTATGGTTCTTTGCCAAAAGTTGCGCAAACAAAATGGCCGCATAAATATTTTCTAATTCAATTGTCACAGCGACAAGCGCCGCACTCTTCAAATTTAACTCCTCGAAAACATTTTTCGATTTTGCCAATTGGCACGAAGAGCTCGAAAATTTAATTTACTTAGAGCATCTTTCGCGGGGTGTTTCTCTCGTTCGATTTTTGTCTGCACTGCTGTCCGTTGCCATCGCAGGTGGATGAATCAATCAGAGGCCACTTGGAAAATTCACATTTTCGTACCGCAGCCATTTACGAGTTTAAAGTCGTTAATTACTTTGAGATACATTAGTTCCACTTAGCGTTCGAAAAGGGGGCTCTGTCTCTGGCTACAATCAGTACCTCTACCCATGTTGGCTTCTGACCTTTTGCTCGCAGAGTAAGTGGCACAATCAGGGCGGTAATCACGCCGACTTCCTTTCCCAGAGTACGATCCTCAAGTGTGAGCCAGCACCAGCACTTAGCGTATCTACACCACACACTCAGAGGTGCTGGGAGTAAAATTAGATTTGTTTTAGAGCGCTGTATGCTGCTTCGGCTAATGGCTCTCAATTGGCATCTTCGACAGAAATAGTCCAAAACAGTACATTCCACAGTGCGAGGGTTGCCCATGCCCATACGTGCTGCGCTGTATGATGTGCAGAGGAGGAAACGTTCGCCTGAGGTGCCTAGAGGAATCCAGGTCATGCAATTTCCTTGCAATTGCCGCGACAAAAATAATAGCTGGTTGGTCAATATATGCTGCAGAGGAGCCCCGTTCAAATCTGGGCCACACTCTTGGGCGAATCTGAAGTTTTCAACACCGAATGCCATCGCGCATATCTCATCCGGCAGCGATTACCACTAACACAGCACGTATCTCAGTCTCAGCCGAAAAAGTCGTGCATCTAGTGGGCGTCCGTGTGTGGTGTTGCCGACTTCCTGGCTAATGCCATCCGTAGCCTGAAACCAAATCTCTTAACCTGGTTTCGTTGGTAGGTATTTGTGTGTATCTTGTTTCGGTTGAATGTTACATAAGCTTTTTGTTGTTCGTCATTTGTATGCTGCAGTTGTTGCCACATCCGTTCGCGGAGACGCGTGTACCTGCATAATTTTCGTAGACTTTCCGAGGTCTTGCGTTTTTTTTTTTCTGTGCAGAATGCAATTTTTTGTGCAAGGTGGCTGCGCGAAGTGGAAAAGACATGAAGCAGGAAAATATTCTTTACATTTCGCTTTGTTTGGAGTTTTTCTCTCTTTTTTTTTCGTTTGGAGTTTTGTTGGTTTTGGACTGGTTGCCGGGTAGTCGCTTTGGTATGCTGCATTCGTGTTACAGAGACGTATGAGCGGATTTGCTGAATGAGGCTTTGGGGCTATCAATTGCAGTTGCAGAGTAAACATTTTAACGCATTTTTCTTTCTTTTTTTCTGCGCTGGAATGCGATTGTGTTTTTCCTGAATGGAATCGAAATGACCTGTCGATGTGAATGAAGCTTTCCGTCTGGAACATAGGCAAGTGGGGATTGCTATTCATTAGTATTTCTATGGCATTGCAAGTCGAGGGAAATAGGCAGGTAAGTGTTGCATTTTAACGAGATCTGGTAGACTTTGTAATTATTTGAAGTTGAACATCGTTCGAGTTATTTGTAGTGGGTCATAAATCATGATGGATGCATGAGATTGCTACTCAATCACTTCTATTGTGAACCAGTCGAATGTTTCACTTGAAAAATGGGAATGGAATCGAAATTACTGACATTTAATTCAGTGGACAATGTAACATTCAAATGAGTTCAGTTCAAGTTATTTGTAACAATTTTAACGCAAAATTACGCGTTTTTTAAATTTGTTTAAGACGTTCCGTCCACCTCAAAATGAATGCACAAAAAGGAAAATGTTAAATACTTAATGTAATTTTTGTAAAATCACACATGGTCAACACTTTTATGGAATATTGTTATCGAAGACTAAGGAAACAAATGTTATCGATGTGTGACAGATGACGGGAACCACGTTTAAGTTATACTGCAAGCTGCCTCTTCTGAAACCAACCTCCACCGAGATAAGTGGAACCAATAAAGGAAATTGATTGCAGAAACTAAAACCGGTCTTGCGTTTTCATTTCCCACAAACACAACAGTAGATAATACTACTTAATATAGAAAGAAATAATTAAATTGGGGCGAGTTCACATTGTTGCACATGCCATTCAAAAAATATTGATTCAATGCAATTATGAACAGAAACACTGCTACAAGTTTGCAGTAGATTTGCGTTTTCACAAAAAAAGTTCATATATGCAGTAGGCAGTAAAAAAAAATTACACAAATTTTTAATTTATCTTTCTTCTTTCAGTGACAGATGGCTGTTATTTATAAAAACTTTAATAATGTCAATTAGAAGAATCATTTTAGGACTGATTCTAAATCACTTAAATGGATCTTATTTTGAAAGTGTTCAGGCAAAAATTTCTGAAAGATATAGAAGCAAAATTCAAAGAAAAAGGAAGATTCTTTTGATAAAAATCAACAGGATTTCAAGAAACACTCCAAAAACTAAGAGTTTTCTTAAAACCATAGGACAATTTCCAACCAAACCATAGGCCACATTTCAGGTTCACTTTCTATTTCTACAATGCTTTGTTATTAAGACCTTAAATTTTATATCAATTTCTTAACAGTTTATTGAAAAGGAGATTTGTCCACTTTGGAAAAAGTCTAATTTTGGTACACCCAAAACCTCTCTGTCTGCTAACAATTGCTCCTTTAGAGAAATCAGCAGTTTGGTGTCAGCATCCTACCACAATTTTTGTTCACTTTCATTCCTATAAAACACAAATAATTTATATTTTAACTTTTTAATAAAAAAAAGCCTTCATTTATTTTGGATATATCTATTCAATTCATTTATTTTACTTACATATTTGTTCCTGCCATCTTCCTGCAACTCGGCAACAAAATAAAATTCACAGAGTTGATCGCAATTTGACTGTCATTTTACTTAGGTATATGAACGCAAATAAAATTGCCGTCATGCAAAGATAATGCCAGTACTGCCGCATTTTTACTTTTATGAACTCAGCCTTGATTATGCACTTTCGGAAGTCCAGTCGTGTAAATTTTACTACATTGCTAATGAAGGACTGTTAATGAGAGAAAATGAAAGGAATCCTTCAAATGCGTTAAATGCGGAAATGCCAAAAGTTTTTGACAGAACCGCGAAGAGGTAAAACTTAAACTTATTATACGGAGAAGACGACATCGACTTTGATTTAAATCGGTTATCCTGCTATCCCGCCCATGGAATACGACTAAAAGCAGAGCATTTTCATAAAATAAACCTATCAGACATCAACGATCCACCTATTAAAAGAGAGAACTACTGCAAACAATGGAAAAGAGCACTTACAGGTCAAATATTTCTTTTGAAAATTGTAAGGGCGAATCATACAGTTTCTCTGACTCTACGAAGTGCATATATGGAGAAAAATTGCTTTCAACAAGCAAGCCAAATGGGCAAGATAAATCGAGAAGCTCATAGAAGATGGCAGACCATTTGTGTCCGGCAATGTACGATGTCTTACAATCTGTTGTTCCTCTTGCTAACAAAGGCGGTTAAAGATGTTAAAATCCATTCAACTAGGCAACTACCTCGAAAGCAGGTTGAAAGGAAGGGATACGAGTAAGGCTACAGAAAGGACGACGATCTCGGCGCACACGATTAACATATAACCCAAGACAATCGGGCGAAAAGCGGGCGTTTTTGGTACCCTTCCAGACCAAAGTCTTAAACCTTTCGATGAGTAAGCACTTAATGAAACAGTTGTGTCGAATCGATGTTGGCGGCTCCGATCTTAATTGGTGTTTCTTACTCAGTCACTGATGTCACAAATCTCCGTGCACAATTCATCAAAATGGGTGTTCGCTAGGGCAAACACGTTCATTTTACTTCCGACGCGGTGTTCGACTTCATAGTCGATCCTCCAACGTTTGATTGACAAATTTGAGAAAGCCTGTTTGGCAAACAATCAGCCAACAAAAGTACGTAAAAGAAACGTCAGATCGGCCGAGATGGTTGCAGCGCTCCGAGAAAGTGTACAGGAGAACCCGAGGCAATCAGTGCACAAGAAGTTCGCCTTTCGCAGACTTCAACTTGGCGATTTTTGCGTCGAAACTTGGGCCTACAGCCGCTCAATTCCCAACTGTCAACTGAGGAGCTCAAAGTCAATGACCATAGGCAAGCCATTTTTTCGCTTGCTTGCCTTCGGAGCGTTTGGAAGAAGACTCCAATTTTGGCCAAAAAATCATCTCTAGCGAAGAGGATCATTTGTGAATGAATGGCTACGTTAACATACAACATTGCCGGATATGGGAAGACGCCAACCCACCCGAGATTCACCAGGTGGCATTGCATCCACAAAAAGTCACTGTTGGTACCGATTTTGGCTCGACGGGTGGCGACGTCATTAGTCCGTACCTTTTGAAAATGACGAACGATGCTTACCGATTTCTTTAGTCCAAAATTGGGCGATATGGAAGAAGACAAAATGTGGTTCCAGCAGGATGGGGCTGCCTGGCACACACCAAATGCCACGATTCTTCATTCTTCATGAAAGATTTGAGGGAATGGTTATCTAATGCAGAGGTGACGCAAATAGGCCACCACGATGGTTCAATTTGACCCCGCTTCCCTTTTTTCTGTGGGGTTTCCTGAAGTCCCAGGTCTATGCCAATAAATCGAAATCGACCAATGCCCTCAAAGCCAACGTAACGAATGCCATCGCTCAAATTCAGCCGGATCTATGCGGCAGAGTCGATGAAAAATTGGTCCATACTTGTCCGTGGCGGACATTTGATAAATATTATATTGACGACTCACCTTCGTGCCCTTAGCTCACTCAATCTTCTGGTCTAATCTTTTATTTGTTATCAAATCCAACCAACATAATTCACACACTTTTTGTTTAAAAAATCTCTCCCTCTCTCTCTCTCTCTCTCTCTCTCTCTATCTCTCTCTCTGTCTCTCTCTCTCTCTCTGTCTCTCCCAATGATGCCAGATTACAAGATATATCATTTTTTTCAAGATTTGTGAGCCCTAAAATATGTACAAGACTTTTTACCTCAATTTCAACAAATTTCAAAGTTTTTGATATCAAGAACTTTTTAAATCCAACAAATTAAAAGAACCTTTTCCATTGAAGAAAAACGTTATCTATTGATTCCATTATAATGTATAATGTGAGTCGAAAAGAGCCCATGCACAATTTCTGTTTCACTAACGTTTCCATCAACTCTTAAGGAATTTGATAAAATAACTGATATAACGTGTTTTTGGAAAAATGTTTTAGGAGTAAAAACTTCGCATATCCAGTCTTAAAAGATTTTATTCTCAATACTTTTTCTCTTTCACATTCCTCTTGCAAAGGTTGAAATAATATTTTCTGGTGTAAATTTAAATAAAACAAAAATTCGTAATCGCTTGAGAAGGTACTGAAACAGTTGCTGAAATTTTAATGCTTACAAAGGATTTGTTGAGCTTTAATGAACCGAAATTCGATGATCTTGATATAGGTGAGCAATGCAATTTGAGGTTAATTTATTTCAAATATGTTCCAAAATATCAAAAAGCATTAACATTAATTTATGACCAAATTTTTTTTTATAGCTATTTAGGTGATTTATGTATTAGAGGAACTTCAAAATTGTATTTTAAATTTCGCTCTTTTTTAAATTTTGAACAAAATCTTGAAAAAAAGATTTTTTGTTTCGAAAAAACAAGATTTTCAGATTTTTTATCTGGCAGCACTGCTCTCTCTGTCACTGATAAATATTTTATACGTGAGCCTTTAAAACAAACAAAGGATTTCGTTAACAACTCACACAGAGCTTTTTTTATTCCATCTCAAAATGGAACCGGCCTTATCAAAAAAAAACTTTGTTTGGCTTAGCCTCAAAACTCTCTTTCATCTTAGAAGCTATAGGTATACTTTTTAGATGGCATCCGTAAAAAATTATTCACCACCACAATTTATCCACCTTTTCGAGATCATTCTTGAAAAGAACACACCCAAAAGTACCCATCTCGTATTCGTTGCACAAATATTGGTTGAATAGTCACTCACCGGTGTAGCCAACTAATATAATGTCAAAGGACCTGAAAAGGCCAAATTCCAGTATCGAATGTCAACAGAGTTTGCTACACCGGTTAGTGACTATTCAACCAATCAAAACAAGCATTTGACTTCTAAAACCTTGATTAAAAATCTGAAAAAAACGTACCCCTTCTGACCTTTGCTAACCCAACCAAGTCAATCCCTGAACAAAGCCCCCCTATAATCCAATAAGCAAATGTCTCTTTTCTTTAATTGCCGCCGGTGTCAGCAATTTCCTTCCCCAATTAAAAAACTTTCTCTAATTTAATTCAACGCAAAGAAGTTCGCTCTTAAGCTTTTCCAATTTGTTACTTAAAAAATATATACGTAACCTTCTTCAGCTCGCCTGGCTCCTAACAGCACATGTACAACAAAACAAAATAACTCCATTGTCCCGCAACGTTATTTCTATTTTCCTTTTTTTTTGCCTTCCTCGTTTGAAATAGCATACACGCAACAAAAGAACAAAATTAAAAACCAGCAGCTCTACTAAACTCATTTGAATACTAAATCCGCACGCCCCAGGAATTATATTACCGACTTTGTCTGACAGTAGGCCCAGCGCTCTCCTGCCCTGTCACAGAGTGGGAGAGTAAACATCATGAATAATTAGGCAGTTAACGCAGAATTTACTTCCACCAAATACGAGTGTAGAGTTTATATATATACCGCGCGACACCCCTTGGGCAAATTGCGGGACACTTTTTCCCCAAAGGAGAACAAATAGGCCAAACGTTTGATCCTCCTCTCGCCCGAGCCGGGACTCAGTTTCGTTTTTTTCTTCCTGCTGAAAAAGTGCTGGGGAAATATTAAATTGAATTTCTTCACGACACACTACCGCTATTTAATTAAAGCGACACTTCATGATAAAAAAAGCGCAAAAACTTCGTTCGAGGGAAGACTTAAAGGTGCCGGGAAGGACCAACTTCCAGTATCTACGCTGCGCGATGTCTTGGCTAATTTAACAATTTCACATCACGCCAAACGACTGCGATGATGATGATGACGGAGCTATAAATCCGCACCCCGTAGCAAATTGAAAATTCTGCCTCCGCCTCTTTAACACCCAACTGTTACCTATCTCGCGTCGACCCTCTTCCTAACCAAACTATTCAGTCGGGATCCGGCTGTACGCTGTATCTATGCCTCAACCCTCCATCGAGTTGCGCGACGTCGCTATTGCTCTCCACCATCGTGATGATGATGAACGCGGCGGCGGCGGTGCTGTGTTAGATAAAAGCCGCGCATTCCTTTCACTTTGTATTTCTGTGAAAAACTCTGTGCAAAAAAAAACAACTATAATTAGACCAGCAAGTCTCTCTCCTCAATGTGGGTGAGGAGTAGATAGGTGGCCCACACTTACACACAAGGACGGCTAATGGATATTTCGTGCATCAATGTCGGCATCTATTCCTCATCCGTTTTCACCCATATCTGCTTGATATCCCAGGAAGGGGAAGGCTTGGTGAATCACCATCATCAGGCGGCAAATGGCTGCAGCCACCCAGAAGAACGCACTCTATCATGCGTGTTTTGGGGGCCAGAAATAGCAGGCACACCGCAGCTATTGTTGCTAAATTCGGCAGCTAATTAGTGCGAAAGCGCAAGCCCTACGGGGAGGTCGATGATTGAGCAGAAATATAATTTTAGTTTCAAATGAGAAATGCGTTCGGTTTCAAGTTTTGGCAATGGCGCCAATGTTTTTGCTCCGCATACAGGTTCAAGAAACATTTTTCAAATTATTCATTGAGGACATTAGAGTGGTGCCTGTGATTCACAACAGATAAATTGCACGTCAGTTGTGTGCAGAGAAATTGGGCGCCGCGAAGTGACAACGTGAGAAATGATACGCACACAAAGTGCATTAGCTTTTGTGCGCCGCCGGAGAAGGTAGTAAAAGTTGCGCCACTTCATGGGGCGCCTACAAATTAGATTCTCTTCGGAAAGTATTAAAAGGCACTTACAGGGAAGTTGATCTTCAAAAGACTGTGATGAAAAATAGTCCAAACTGTGCGGAATAGGATGATGAATTGGTGAACCCGACCACTGAATCTTCTGCAGCTGTGTATAAGTGGGCATTTGTTGGGATCCGACTGGTTGTAAGTGACAGTCCAAGGGTTTTGAAGCTGACACGTGAGTCAACACGCGTTGTGGCAACTCGCAGCAAGAATTAATCGTATTTCGCTAACATCAACCTGATGGGCACTCACACTCAGGGAAAATATGTTGCGACCAAAGATTAGTTCTGCGAGGAACATATAAAGGGTGTCCCATAATTCACGCGAAACGTAATTTTAATAGAAAATACAGATATTAGAAAACTTATATTTTTTTATTGATCTCGTGGGTTTTCTGAACCCCAAATGCGACAATTTTGACGATTAACAAAGCCATCAAGATGAAAATGAGCTTCATCCCTGAAGATGATTTTGTGCGAAAATTGCGGATTGTAGCTGAAAAACCTTCATTATTTTTAAAATATAGCTCAACAATGAAAATTGCGTTGTTTTTTCGTATAGCGCTCCATTTTTACTAACTTCCGTTGGCATCACAGAACTATTAAATGGCGCAAAATTCAAATTTTGCTTGAATTATGGGACACCCTTTACAAGCAAAGTTTTGAGTTTGACGCTCAAATTGGCTTCGGTGACCTTAACGCATAAACTGACTCTACTGGCGGGACGTATAGGAGTTTAAGTGCTTTAACTAGTTCAGTCTCTACAGATGTATTGAAAATTTACGATAATCAAAAAGAGAAATGTAGACCAAAATCACCAAAATCTCAAAAACGATATCATGTAGACGAACATACGTGGTCTGAACTTGGTATCTCCATCTCATAAATCCGTCAATCAAAATTTGACGTTAAGCTCTCTTTCCCTATTCTACAGGTCTCAACCTTCCAAGCTGACCAACATAGGAGCGGACCATCACCTAGAAGTAGCCAAGGTAGGAATGTCGATATCGCAGACGCGCCAGCATCGTAGATATACTTTGAGGAGTTCTTACAATGAATGGCTGCAATCGCTGAAAACTTCAATCAGAAGCTTTGCCGATAAGGTATCCCCCAACCCATCAAGAAGTCGTACGTAGCCAGTTTAAAGAACCGAAGACCAGTGGCGTTAGAAATGGCACAGAAAATGTGTTGGGTTGTACTCAATGACCTCCACAAAATCCTTGTTTGTTACCGACAAGCTGCAACAGAAGTGCGCGTTAGTTAAAAAATGTAGGTGCTACTGGAAGTAAAAGAAACCTTTTGAGGCACAATACCCTAAAAAAGATCCGTAGAGATAATCGAGGAAAACTTGCAGCATAAAAATTGATTTTTTAAAAACAGCTTCAGAAGGCTGCTACACCGCGATGACGACGAGGACAGCTTGTTGCTCTTTTAATGTCAAAAAACAAGACTTTTAATGTTTAAAAGCGTCTTGGGTAAGGTAGATATACTGCAACTATGTACAGCGGTTTCCTAAAGTGACTACTAACTTCGGTATGGTTGATCCTAAAATTCTGTTGGATAAACTTTATAGCGGTAGGTTCAGTGGACGACTGGTTCGCTTCGTATTTTAAAGCAAGATACCACCAAATTAAGCTTGAGAGGGCTTTTAAGGTGTATTTCGTTGGGAAAGGGACCATTTTGAGTCCAATTGTGTTAATGTAAACTCCTTAAAAGGTTTCGTGCAGGCAATGCTATGACTTTCACGTTTTCAAATAACTTCTTATGTGAATCAGTTGATAATTTGGAAGCTGATTTTAGGAGAATGGTGCGTAAAACTTTAGATCTTATTGAGGGAAACACTCAGTAGCTTAAGAGCAACTGAGTCGACTGAATGTGTTATTTCCTTTCACTTCACTGCATTCGAACAACTTTTTCTAGACAACTACAATTCGAAAAATTTCGTTTTAAAATTGAACTGGTTAGCAGGTTTGTATTTTTAGGAGTCTTAATTGACAAAGATGTGAATTGGAAGACACATGTAACAGAATTAAAAAAGTAACCCTACATATGTAGGTACCGCATTGTCAAAAAAAAACTTTTGTTCAAAATGTAATACGGCTCGTAAACTCATGAAAATGGCTTGACAATAATCAGTTATATAATTTGATAATAAAGGATAAGTTTGTTCCTTAGTAAATAGTTTAATTGCATCACAAAAAGGTTGAGGAATTCCTATTAATCCTACTTTATTAGGTCCTTTTCGAATTTGAGTATAATAAAGTTAAAAAAGCAACTCTTACTAAAACACAAATAATTAATATTAAACTTATAATTAAAAATAAAATAATTTCTATATAAAACAAGTACTATTTGTAATATAGATTACATTTATAAATTCTAAATTTATTACATTAATCTGCCAAAATAGTATACCTAAATATTAATAATATTCTTATTTATAAAATAGATTATTTAAATATTTAATCCTTTGGTACTAAAATATAAAAATTTATTAAAGAAACTCAGCCTTGAAAATGGCTCGACAGGTTATAAAGGGACCTACAAAAGCCACCTTGAACCTGTTACCTTTGCATAGTATTTTTTTAGAATTGCATTCAATGAAAACCGACTAAGCTGTACAGCGTGGGCCAAATACAAGTTTCTTTTAAAAAATGCAATAAAATGAACAAAATTAATTTTTCATGTATTATGGATTTATTGGTAAAGAGAAAACATTCCCATTAATTATGGAACACAACGTCGTTCAAGTGGCTGCCTCGGCTGGCTTCGCATCGGAGAAGTTCCCCATAAAAAAAGTCCTAAGCGGTCAGATCGCAACTCCGAGGTGGCCAACCGACATCGCCTAGACGGCTGAGAATATTATTTGGGAATTTGGAGCGCAAAAGATCGATTGCGGCATGAGCTGTGTGGCTGAACCAGAGGTCGTCCACATCCATAAAGGGTTTTTCAATAAGGGCGCTACAAAAGTTTTGGATATCAATGAAATTCTTTATTCCTTTGAAAGTACGTTCGATGCCATTATGTATGGAACTCGATTTCTTTTGCATGGCCACCACGGGCACGCTTGCAGAAGTCCAGACGCTGAACCCAATTCTCGACGGTTTTCAAGCATAAATCGGCCGATACTGCTGCAATTTCACGTTCGATATTCGTACGAAGTTCATCAATCGTCGCTGGCTTGTTGGCATAGACCATAGACTTGACGTAGCCCCACAGAATATAAACTCCGTCTCCGAATCATTTTCAAGTTGTTGCTCAGCCCAATTCACGAACATACGACGCTTCCGGTGGTCAAGCGGCTTCAGTTCTTGCGTCAATTTAATCTTGTAAGGATGTAGGCCAAGATCTTTTCGCAAAATTCGCCACAACGACGTCACAGAGATGCCCAACGCTTGAGAACGACGAGTGAGAGACACATTTGGGCTTTCTTCAACTGAAGCCTCAGCGGCAGCAATATTCTCGACACTAGGGGCACTTCTTTGTCTCACTGGCACGGGAACATTTTGTACTGTGCCTATGGATTCAAATTTTTCCACTAGACGCTTAATTGTTGATCTGCTAGGACGATTATGACGACCATAAATTGGACGTAGCGCTCTTAACGTTGAGGCCACTGACTCCGAATTTCGGTAGTAAATTTTAATAATTTCGACTCGTTGTTGGCTCGTATATCTTTCCATCATGAAATGGCGAATCTTACTGAAGAGAAATGTCAAAAGAGCGGCAAGAAATTCCGCGTCGTTTGCTGTCCCTATCGCTCTACTTTTGTAGCGTCCCTGTTGAAAAACCCTTTATTTCAGTAAAAAAAAAAAATTAAAGACGGTTAACATGGCTCTGTAACGCCCACCGTCGACCGAAACGTTGTTCCCAGCCTCATTTTCAAAGAAAAATGATGCCACCACTAAACAATCCGCACCAAACCGTCACTCTCTGTGGATGCATTGGCTTTTCGACGATAACGTGCGGGTTTTCCGAGCCCCAGATGCGGCAACTTTGTTTGTTAACGTGGCCGACGGGATTAAAATGGACCTCGTCAGAAAAGATGATTTTTCGCCCAAAATAGTTGTCCAATTCAAGCTGCCCTAAAGCCCAAACTGCGAAGCGGATGGTCGTGCGCCTTCAATTGATAAGTCAATTGGACCTTGTAAGCGAATAATCCGCGATCTTTGTGCAGAATTCTCCTCAGGCTAGTGCGCGAAATGTTGAGCTGTTGAGATCAATGGCGAGCTGATGTTTGTAAATTGAGTCTCTCTCTCTCGGCTACAGAAGCCACTTTCTCGCCCGTACGACGACGAGGACCCTGAGTGTTGTCCACTAGTATAACAGTCTCATGAACCTTTGGCACAAACTTGAATACAACAGGCGCGGTGGGTGGTTCATTTCATTTCGGCCAAAACTTCTTTTCAAAAAACGCACTGTTTCGGCTACACAGCACTCGCTTTTGAAATAAGTTTTCAATATTTCCCCACGTTGTCCAAGCGTCACGCGACTCATTTCGTTCCGCCGATATGATACTGAGCTTCTGTCAAGTTTTCGAGCGGGAAACAGCTGTCAGTGTCAAAGTAACCTGCAATTTAAAAAGAAGCCACTAGATGGCCCACCCTTTCAGTTTCCGTGACTTGGTGTTTTGCCTTTGAAGGGCCTTTATGTCCATAAAGGTACTCAAAGTGCAAGCCTAGAGTCGGTGGAAGGTCACGAGTTTGCTGACCATCCTACTTCCGCGAGCCAGCTTGTAAAGGGTAGACGCAAGATTGAGTACAATGTTTGAAAACAATTAAGACCGTTTGCAAGGTCTAAGTGGGAAAAGGATAAATAGCTGCGGTCTTCAAGATACCTTTAAAACTGTGTACCCACTCAAATTAGTCACATAATTTTTACACACAAAACGCGCTTGTTTCCAGAAAAATAGCACACAGAGGAACGCCGAAAACATTTCCTTCCCGCGATTTTATCAGGCGTTGCGCGTTGTAAGCCCCTTTTATTTCCCACTCGCAGCATTCACTCACAAGCAGGGCACAACAGCAATAATTGTACAAACAATCTCATAATTTATACCCCAAATGGATATAAATTAAGCAAACTACATTCGGAATACATAGGTATATAGCGAGCGGCCGACAGCAAACTATGCCAACCTAAGCCAACCCTGAGCTGGCGTTTTGGTGTATAATGGAAAGTATCTAGTCATGTTATCTCTTGGCACGCATGCATAAATCTCCTACCATTATGATTATGGACGCGTATCGTAAATTTACTTTTCAGTACACGGCGTTGATGGTCGGGTCGGGTATGATATGCGGCCCCTCCCCAGTCACCATATCCGCACACATCAGCATGGGGCTGGTTAAATTTTGAATAATTTTCGACTCTTTTTCGGTTCGGGACAAGGACGCGTTGTCACAACCTTGCCCGGGTACACACCACACACATATGATGGGCACACGGGATACAATATTATAGCCTCTTCCCCGAATTTGTAGGGTGTGCTGTTTATGGGTGGTTTCTGTCGCATTTTTGTGCGACGACGACAACGATGGAACTGGGAACAATATTCCCTACTGATGGCTGGCAGTTGGGCTTTATTGGCTTTCGCCGTTCATAAATTTATAAATTTCATCCATTCCATTCAGTTGGGTAGAGAGGATAATGTCTGTGTTTGTTGGTGTTTGCGCGCGGGCTTCATTGTCGCATACACGAGAATGAGCTACGGTATGGCATACTTGCGAATGGAAATCACAGGCCAAATGGCATTTTCTGGGATCGTATGGCTATAATGTGTGTAGCGGATAGCGGTTTTGTGGTGGCTGCTAAAAATAAAGACATTCGGCAATCAAAAATCAATTTTGCGCTGCCGCAATGGCAATTTCGCGTTTCTTGTGGCGCGCACAAACAAACAAAAAGTTGCTCTGTTCCTTTATTTGGGTCAATTGTAGGTTTTATTTTGTATGGTAAGTAGAGAAGAGCGCGAGGGACCGGCCTTATGGTTCATTAAAGGAAATTTATGAACGAGTATGCAAAGTTTTGGCGGAGCTCTTTCGAATATCCACCTACCCTACATTCCGATGTAAGTGGGTATGATAAATGAACCGAACCTGATTGATACTCTTAGTGAGTTGTTGCATGTCGACGTCGGGAAGAAGAATTTGAGGATGGGGTTTGTGTGGTATTTTGCGTCTGACTGGTATCAACTTTCGAGATGCTTTCTCTGCAGAAGGGAATAGATTGGTGGTCGTAATTCTCCCGTCGGTATGTGAGTAGATACAGGCTGGAGCTGGCAATTACAAAACGAGCTCGGCTATTCCCGGGACTGGTACGAAGACCAAATAAATCAAATAAGGCATGCAGATTTATCAAATTAGAGTTCAGACAAAACCAATGATTAAACTGGAGCAGGGAAATCAACCTGCAACCGGTAAATAACAATACGCGACTAATACTCGACTTATCATCGAGTTAATCCAGTTAATGATCTTTAATTGTTAAGTGGGGCTTAGGAAGTGCCGCAGATCTCCTGAAGCAATATTGTTGTGTCTTTGAAGAAGCGGCGAGCCGGCTTAAGCAAATGAAGTCGAAGCTGGGTATAGAATTAGAATAATCGACAATGACCTGGATCGGAGAGGGCTGCGGTGAAAAGCTAGCGAAGGGACCAACGAGTGTAACATTACCACTGGTTGTGGGTTCGTTTTGTACGGCTGTCCTTTATCGTGTATACCAAGGGACTTGCTGGCAATTACCTGCTGGGGCAGATATCGAAGGATTTTCCGACGATCTACCGACAGTGGTGAGGGGTAAACACTTCGGGGAACTGCAAATGACACTCAGGCATCTTTTAAACAATGGTTAGAGTTGAGGAGTCTAAAACAAACAGAACGCAAGACAGATAAAGTGAATAAAAATTTTGTTTAATCCAAAAGGTTTCAAATACATCAGGAAAGGTATTTGCAAAGTCGCACATAGAAATAGTGTGTTGGCCAATGCTTCTACACTCAGAAAAAAAAAACATGGCAATGCCAACAAATTTAGTTGGTTAAAATGAAACCAAATATCAAAATTTTTGAAATTTATTTATTTATTTATATATGAAATTGTTGGCAATGCCGTAAAAATTATGTAAAAAAATAGTTATGCAGAGAATATTAGTCTTACGCCAAATGACTTGATTCTCAAAAACTTAAAAACGAGTTTCAGTTTTCAGAAATAATATTTAAAGCAAGAACTTTTAGCTTTCAATTTTTAAAAAATCTCAAAATTCTTCGCTTAACATTCATTTTTTTCTGAGTGTAAGGGATTTTCGACACTTTTAAAGAGGTCGTGACGGTCATGGGACGAAGTCTCTAAGGAAGAAGTTTCCGATATTGTTGGTGTGATTCCTTCAACATACTAGCTGAATAAACGACCTTAAGACGAAAGATTGTCGCAGATCAGACCCAGAAAAATTTACTTTTTGATAAACATATTCCTCTCGGTCTTTACGCAACCAAGTCGTTCTTCACATAAGGGACGAAAAGCGGCGCTACTACGAACACTTCCTGAACCCGGAAACACAGACTGGAAAAGATCTCTGGCAAAAGCTGCGCAAATTAGGTAATGGGAAGCAGCGATCAGGGCGTAATATTCTCAATCCGCAGCTCGTTTCAGTTGCTGTACCGTCAACATAAAATGTTAAAATATGTATGGTCTAATAATCAGTATATCCTGACTTATGATGATGCAACAACCAAACACTTGCCACTAAGCCACTGCGCCTACCCACATGAAAAAAAGGCTTCCATAATTCCTATGCCTAAAGGACTATTCAAATCAGAGCTTGCGAATAGCCAAATTGCGAACAAATCAATTGAACTGTATAATGAATTGAAAATTGTTATTTGTTCTACCACACAAGCTTATTATTAAATTAATCTAACATCTAATCTACATCACAATGGGTCCACATGGACCTAAGTCATCTAACATCCAATCTAAAAAAGACATGAGTCTCAATAGTTTTAAATAGCGAAATTAACAATCAAAGCAATTTCCCGCGAACTGTTACACTTTATTCAAAATCCACATAATACAGTCGCGATCCATAAGCCCACGAAAGAAAAATTCGTTCCAACTTAACTTTTAAAAAAACCGGCCAAGTGCGAGTGTCACTCGCGCAGCGATATCCGTACATCGCTAGAGTTGGAAATTGCGAAGATTCTTTTCTTTTTGTAAGAAGGTGGGTAGTATCGAAAGCCTGTGTGTGGGACTTCAATCCACTACCACCTCTACCTCCATTCCCATTTTCGGCGGAACCATTGTTTAGCACTCTTTAATTGGGGCATGTTACCTGGAACCATATGAGATCATGATATCTAAATAAAAAACTTCTGAAGTTAACGAATACTAAAATGAAACATATAACTCAGAAGTCAGAAGGCCAGAATCATTTCCACATTTGTCATGGCAACGTAGCTCTCCTCTCAGTTAAGAACACATTCATGTCTCATCTCTCATGTGTGCATGAGGAAGAGTATTCGTTGGAAAAGTTCCAATGGAAAACGATTAAGAATGGAGAATTGGAGAATGGAGATGACCGAGAGCACAAGCACTAGTGTGGTGTGTGGAGTGTGGTCTGTGCTGCGACCTGTGACTGTGGTGTCGGTGTGTGAATGAGTATGAGTTGAGCTCAGTATATGCATTGAAAGTTCCAATTGGAATCGATTAAGAAAACACACCAATAACGAATGAAAAATGGTTTAAAGTAACGTACTTTATATAGTGATTGACAGTTTTTTGTAAATATCTTCTAAAATATTTACTTTTCCGCAAAACCGTCTTCGGCACATATGTAGCTACGAGCAAGATCTACAAAAAATGTTTACATCCATTTTTTTGTAAATCAAGAAATAAACAGCTTTATGTGCGAATGAAAATATTTTTTTCACCAAATTACTAAAACCAGTCGATATATCGCCGTTTTTCGTTTTTTTCCTTTGGATACGGAACCTTAAAAATGAAACTGCCCGCGTATCATTTTCATTTTTAATCTTTTTAAAATTTTTAATCTGCGACCAAAAAACGTTCATGTGAATGAAATGTCAGAGACTACGAATATTCGCTTGTTCGCAGTTCGCGATTCGCTCTCATGTAAAAAGTCCTTAAGTCGCAAATCGTGATTAACTCTCAAACGCAAAATTGCCGTTCTAAAGCATTTGAGAAGGTGATTCTAAAAGAAATGCAAGCGCATCTTAGCAACAACCTCTTGAGTCTCGCTAAATCCGGCTTCCGTGCAAAAACAAGTTGTAAGACTCCGCACTATTACTTGTTGTCGACATTCGCAAAGGCTTGGACGCAAACATCCCTAAGCTTTTGATTTTGTTGGACTTCTCTAAAGCATTTGACACGGTGGACCACTCTGTCAAAAGCTGTTTCAACGAATTGGGTGAAGCTCTTGCATTCCTACTAAATGTACTGTCAGCAGTGTGTGGCTGTAGGAAATAAAATGTAATTTCTTGAGTACCCGCCGGAGTTCCTCAGGGCTCTATTCTCGTCCCCATATTATTTTCAATTCAAGTGAATGAGCTCCCAGACCATTTAAAATTTTCTACTGTCCGATGTTCAATTATTCGTGTGCTGCCCGTTGGACACGATGAGTAGTGCCATTCAGTTAACTAACGAAGATAGAGGTCTCTTAAACACAACTTGTCTCTGTCAAAAACTCTCTTTATCTACAAGAATCAATTAGATACATCCACTTTTCCGCTAGACTTGTTAGGACAGTCATCAGTTGAACACGTTCCTAAGGCAACATATTTCGGGGCAATCTTCAATGTCATAGACCTGCGATCTCAAATCTAGATTGTCTCCTATGCAGACAAAAAAGGTCCCTACTATACGCGGAATCCATTCAGACACTCCGCACACTCCCCCAACCACCAGTTAACAGCAAACAGATTCCAACTGATTGCCAACAAGTGAGCCCACAACTTGCAACATCAAAAACGTATACAAACTTTCAATTTCTTGCATCCGATTAGCACTTCCATAAATCATTTCCTTTAATTAAACTCAAATACCCAGTCGATTCTACCCTTTCACCATGACAAGGCCGTAGATTTAGTAGATTCCATCTTTATTACCTCCTTCGCCCCATTTCGTCTAATTGAATTTAGTTTGTCGCCAATCTACCCTGGCCCCAGTATTCCAACCAAATACGCTCCAATTTCCCATGACACTACTTACTTGGCTACTCCATCAACACATCCGGATTTGTTGACACTGACTCAATCAATCACCGTATCCAGAGCCATCAGCAGAGGCACACACGGTCACACTGCGCGCCTATATAGAGATAGAAAGTTGCTCGATATCACTAAGCCAACTGAATTAGATTCAATTAAACGATTCTGATAAGATAACACGTCCATTCGGCTCCGGCCTTATCACTCGCAATGGATTTGCCAATAAACGATGAATTAAGTGATACAGGCGCTCAATAGACCAGCTACCCACTCTGAGCCTTTCGCGCTCACATCACGAGCACGACACCGACACCAGATTCAATCTGTCATGACGCCGATGGATACATGCCGTGGATATTGACCAACCAACATTTCTATCTGTTGCAGTCGTCGTTTTTAATTTGCGCTGCAAGCTCTCGATCCATTGACGTTCAATCAATTATAATTCGCAGTAATTGATTGCAAACAAACATTAATCAATGGGAAACTTAATTTTGCATCAATACACAGAGAGGGAGATGCATATGCTCCACATCACATCACGAGTGCGCACTGGGGCATAGTGATGGTCCGCAGTGTTTGCTTATGGGTAAAGCATCGCGCCGCCACCTTGAAGAAGGCAACTTTGATACTCCAACAAATCTGGGACGGATGCGCCTCTCTCTTGTGCAGTCTACATGATGCTGATGGTGATGGCTCTCTCGGTTGACTTGAATTTAATTTCATGAAATTTCATCATGTGGAACGAGTGCAGAGAAGGGGCTCCGGCTTATGTGGTGTGCTGAGTTAGATTTATGCATATGAGCAAGCGAAATCGTTTTAATTACATTGAGCGCATCAAATATTGATGAATCTTGAGAGGCTGCTGCATAAATTGTGCATGGTAGGCGAGGTTATAACCCTCAAGGCCTGCTCGTCGAACACTTGGGGTGTTTTTTTTGTGGGAAAAGTGGTAGTTTTCGGATGCAGCCGCAGGGAAATAGAAAACAGTTAGTGCAGAGAGATTTCTCCTAGCGGAAGGGAATTTAATTTGTAATTTGGAGCGCAGTAAGTGGAGAGAGTCGAGAGTGTGCCTGTTAAACGGAAGGCCAGATCGCAGTCATTAATGGATAGGAACTATTTTTAGTCGGTGAAATATCAGTCAAGTGTACTGGGGGCCTTGTTTAACGGCTGACATCATGGTAAATTGGTGGTGAATGCCAACTGTGATTGGGTTCGTCGAACACAAATTACAGCAGCTCATAATCCAGGCCGACGGAGTATTTAGCAACAAAAATATAGCCCTGGGCAGTAAACTGAAGTGGAAAAGCTATCTCCATCAGAAGACCAGAGCTTTACTGACGGATATTTCTTAAATCGAGTCGAAAGTAGTGCAGGAATGAATTTTCATAGGGCAGTGACGGCAGATATTCCTTTACGCACATCAGAAGCGCCTACAACAAAGTGACTTTCCAAGCTTAAAAAAATGGAAATGTGGTAAAGAGACACTACTTATTTTGGAATAAAACAGTGCTTCAACTTACAACTAACCTTTCCATTTACCCTGGCCTTGGTTATCGGCTTTTGAAAGATCTGGATTCGTAGAATAGAAATGAGATTTAAGAGGTCTTATAAAGAGACTCTCTATTCTGGAGAGCGTTTCTCAGCTCAATGCACAAATTCTTATTGCTTAGGTTTTGAATGAGGTGATTTAATGATAGATATTAGGTTCGTTCGTGTACTTTGAGCATAGTACAGGGTGTCCGCCGGGAAGGTATACTATTTTGTTTTGGCGCCATTTTGGTAGACATTAGTCTTGACAGTTCATATTTAGAAGTCGTGAAGTAGACACGTGGCAAATTTATTATGGATAAATATTCGATAAACCAACGTGTTTTAATCGTTAAAACATTTTATCAAAATCAATCATCGATTACTGTGATGATGACAAAGTTACGTGAAATTTTTGGGAGGCACATTTTCATTTGAATGGATATGTGAATAAACAGATAAACGGTTCTGGGCAATGGAAAACCCTCAAATTATTCATCAGTCACCTTTGCATCCATTAAAAGTTACAGTCTATTGTGCAATTTGGCCAGCAGGAATCATTGGACCTTAATTCCTTGAAAATGAAAACGGCGTAACGGTAACTGTGAATGGGGAGCGATATCGTGATATGATTGAAAACTTTTTAACTTTAAACTTTTTGCTTTGTGCTTGATTAACATGTGGTATTAACAAGACGGTGCCACATCGCATACAGCCAGGATTACAATGGAATTACTCGCGAGACCTTTTCCACAACAAGTTATTTCAAGAAATGGTGATGTTGATTGGCCTACACGGTCGCCTGATTTGACTGCTCCCGACTTCTTTTTGTGGGGATATCTGAAAAGCAAGGTTTATGGCATGCAAACAAACCAGAAACGCTTGAACAACTCAAACAAAATATTCGTGATGAAATTAATGAAATACCGCGTGAAATGTGTGAGAATGTAAAATGTGCTCAAAAGGGCTCGCATTTGTGAGACTAACAGAGGCGAACATTTAGCTGATATTGTATTCCATACATAATTGCCGACATTAAATAAAACATTTATCAATATAAGATCCATTCTTTTTCCTTTCATCAAAAATTATAAACAAACAAAGTAGTATACCTTCCCGGCGGACACCCTGTATAATGAAAAACGTCAAATATGAAAAATCGAGAGAAAAATCTCTCAATTTCAAGTGAAGTACCTGATCGGTTTTCTTATGCAAAAAGTTTAAGAAATGTCATTTTCACATTATCGTAAAATGCAGCATCTACAAAATAAGTTGGAATTGCATTTTCTTAAGCTAAATACTTATCAACCACGGTTGCCACTTTGGTAATTTTTTACCAAATTTGGTAATTTTTTTGGTAACTTTTTTTTAAATTTTGGTAGCTATTTTTTTTTGCAAGTGGCAACCGTGCTATCAACTTACCATTTTGAATGCGCTCATAATGTTCTAGGAGAATATTCGATTGCAACTTCTTCCTCCGACATCGTTGAAGACAAACATAAATAGAGTTTTACGTTGTAAGTTTTCATTTTTCATTTTTCAGTAAGTCGGAATTCGGAGAGTAGAAAATTACGAAAAAATTAAAAGAGTGGAAATGGATTTCTCTTTCATTTTTTTTTAAATTTTCTCAGTAGGTACGTGGTCGCATTCGTACAGTTTCTTAGCAAATTTTTAATAATTTTACGTTTGCAAAAAAGTACTCGAACGAACCTAATGTGGTGTGAAATGTAAATAACCCATTAGCCACCAAACAACTTCCACTTCCGATTGGAGACTCGAATCTGTCAAATAAGTGGAGAGTTAAGTCCTAAATAATTCTAGAACTAGCCGAAACAACCGGAATAAACTAGAAACATGTAGAAACGTCTCGATAGATGGCAGCGGATATAAAGAACAGATTTGAGAACAGGGACGGACAGTTGAATTTTAAACAGTGATTGTGTTAAAGTTTGAAACAGTAATCGGTTGTGAAGATAAATAAGTGTAAAGTAATAAAGTGAATTAAGTGATTGGTTTAAATTGTTTAAGAATTGTTTCAAGCAATATTTTGTTGGTTCTTTATAAGTGAATTATTAGAACAGTCCATAAAAGTTTTAGAAAAAAGTGATTTTATTAGAAAAGTTCAACAGAATAGTGTCTTATCTTTCCGAATCCCAGCCCAGATTTATCTAACAATATGTATAGCAAAGCCTAGATACCGAAGCCATGGTTCTTGCCTTAGTTTTTAACATATTTTTTTTTTCCATTTTTAGGCTGTGAATTGTCATACGAGGTTTGCCGAAATCCGAGAACATCTTGCCAAAATATTCTCTAAAGGATTATGTCCAATATTTTATCTCTTGACATCTGTCAGTCACTTTAATTTTTTTGTTAAAGTCTAACCATTGATTACAAATTTAAAATATGCATACGTATGCATTAAAAAAGTTTCACTGGGATCATCAACAATTTTTGGATCTCAGATGTTGCCAATTCATACACGGTCTGGTGAAAAATAGATCTCCTGCATATTTCTTCGAGAACCTTGAATTCGCTCAATCCACCGGGACACAAAATCTTATAATGCCTTCATTTCACTATTTGAACTCTTCGCGCGAATTTCTTCATCCATGTAACCAGACTTTGGAACTGCCTGCCAACCACAACTAAGCAAATAATTGGAGCTAAAAGTTAAAAAGTGACGCATTACAAAATTTATAATAACAGCAGCAACTATTTTCATTAATTTTCTTTTCCATTTTCTTTCTCACTACTTTTTCTTTTGACATTTCTTCTTTTCTTTCTATTTTTCACTCTCTTATTCCATTAGTTTTATATAAATCTCTTTTAAGTTTATTGTTATTATTACACATCCAAAAACTTGTACTATAAAAGACATATTTTTACTGTCCTTTATAAATAAATCTTAAATCTTGAAGTCATTCCCGTCTTAATTTGTTTACTCAGCCACTTGTTGCCATAACAAATAAATGAAACTTACGTTCACTCTCACAAATCACAATTTGTGACGTATTTTTGAGAGCATTCTGAAAAACCGTGCAAAACACGGTTAAAGCTGGTTATAGGACTACCAGATTGGACGATAAGAAAGGGGGACTTTATACCTCCATTTAAGTTGGGAACAATGGAGGGAAGAACATTTCAACGAACATCAAAATTCACTAAGTGTTGAGTTTGTTGTTCAAATGTTAAAGGAAAAAATAATTTTTGGCACGAAAGTGGAGGACTGTTCATCCTACAACCCTAGCTGGTTACATAAAATATTTGGCTGTCTTCTAAAACTCGAAATTTAGAACCGTCACCAGACATTTCCAATTTAGATGATTATTTTCTTGGATTTTTTTTTAAAATCAAAATCAGGTTGAAAAGAATCAAGATAATGGTGAATGTTTTAAAATTCAATAAAATTCGATTTCAGTACAGATCTGACTCAGACATCACGATGTTGACAGTTTTCAAAAATCAGTAAATTGTTTATATCAGACTAGCAATCAAAAAACTCCAGGCCCAATCCATGGAAAAATTTAATTTATACCTAGATACGTTTTTTAAATGACCCAACTAGCTTCTGAGAGCATAGCAGACTTGTAAATGGTTCGGAAACGTCATCATTACAGGTCACTCAAATTTGTTTTAAAATATGAAGCTGTTTCCTGTAGCATAATCCGTGTTCGACTGGATTTAAAAGGCCAACAGAAGAAAACGGTTCACACAGTAGTTATCTACCATGTCTAAAAAATTTTTTTTAAAAAAATAGCGCAAGAGGTCCTAACCTAGGCCTTCTCACAACAGTTCGATTTGTGTGAGTTTTTAGTTTTTGGAACGAATGAAAGCGACCGACAATTTTATGCCGATTTAAAGCGGCTAATTGAGAATCTTGCGTTCATAAAATTTATACTCTCATGCGTTTCTCAGACGTACGCGAGTGGTGGTGCACTTGAAAAAAAATTTTGTAATTTGTATTTATCCCATCCATCTTATTTTTTTTTTTTTTTTTTTTGTAAATTAAAATTATAAAACTTTGAACCTCTTTAATAATATTGGCGCAAAATTACTATATAGTCGAATAAAGATAAGTTTAAAATTATTTTAGTGGCAATGTACATGTTAGTGATTTGTTACCTAATTTAGTCTACATAAACCCCACTTTATCGTTATTACCTGATAATAAATTTAGAGCTATGAAAATTATTGGACTCTCATCTCAACTATCTGCAATCTGTCATTTCTATTGCAGATTTAAAAGTTCTAACTTTTAAACTGAATATTTTTAAGGTTTTTTTTCTCAGGATACTAATATTTTTGAAGATTTCAAAATGTTTAAAAATTTTAGGTTTTAAGAAAAAAAATTAAAACTTGAACAGATCCCTTGAAAATCTTGATGATGAAGAGTTTTACTCTTCAGTTCTTGCTCGAAAATCTGAATATTCAAGAGCCTATAACAATTTCGCTGTCGTTCTATTAAAGTTTGTTGATAGAGAATTCCCCAAACTTTGTTTCTTTTCTTAAAATGTTAATTCGTGGGTCTGTTTGACTGAAATTTGCGTCGAAGGCTGCTACTAGGTATCGGAAGCGTTTTTCGCCATTATGAGCAAACATAAAATATTCAACGGAATATTAAAACTCTCAAGTGCAATTTTCATACACAAATAATTTTTTTTAACTTATTCTCTACATGAAATATTTTATATTCCAAAAGAAATCTATGAAACGAGCTTCAGTAGAAAAAAGGAATAGATTTACTTGGATTCTGTAACTGTTTCTGGTAGGTATAGGTATTTGCAACTAACTAAGCCTAGTACGCACTTTAAGCGAACTTAAATAAGGCTCCTCTCCAATGGTTCTCTCCACCACCTTAGTAAACCTTCGTTTAATTCCGACAGCGCTGTGTGCAGCGAAAAAAGAGTCAAAACCGCCATTATAAAATATTCCATCTGCTGATTTCATGTCTTATAGGTATTTTCTTAAATCAAATAGGTAGGTACTCCACGACAGTCTCTTCCAAATATTTTTCATTGAAATATTCCTTCCAAAGAAAATTTTAGTAAATATAATTGGTAGGTAATCTAAAAACTTTTTCTTTGCTTAGGTAGGTACTATACAATTAACAAAGATTAGTAATACTGTTTTGATTTGAAGTTTTGACATGAACAACAATTGTTTTCTCTTGATTTATAGGGCGGACGTTTTTTAAAAAGAATAAAACTAGCTTAAAAGAAGCAGATGAACAACTTTATCCATGAAAAGCTGTCCTACCAGACATGTATGGCATTTTTCTGTTATGAACTGACATTGTCAACATTTGACAACAACAGTTCAACAATATCAGCTGCTTGTTAAACTTTGCAGTTTCACATTATCAATTGCTTAAAGCTCTAGGTATTACAAGATTAGTTCGATCAATATTGTGACTGAATTGTTGGTTCAACATTGGTGCCTCAGAAATAATGAAAATAAAAATAAAACCTTGTAAAATCAAATTCTGTCACAAAATAAGAACACTTCACTGTTGATAATAATTTTTGTTGCAATAGCTATTTGTGTTTGAAGAAAAAATGCCGCTAAAAATGTAGGTACCAACAATATCGCGACGCCCTTAAATTTTTAAGTTTAACAATAATAAAGTGATGCATGCATTTAAAAAAAAAGTTTTAAAAATATTTTTTGACTCTCTAATCTACAACACATCAAAATCTAGCTATAGAAAGTAACCAAAACTTAAACAATCTTCGAATGCAAAATGTTCCCTCTAATTTATTACACAAGTATCAGAAGTTTGCCGAACTCGACCTACCAACCAATACTACACAAAAGCTGACTGAATCAATTTAAAGGCTGTCCATCTAAATTAAACGCAGTAGGGAGGCAACTCAGCACTACGTCTCGTAATAAATCCAAAGATTTGCCAACCCCTCTTCACACCGGCATTGCCAAACAAAAACAATACCTATTATCAAACCGTCTGTCCTGTCTTAAGGTCGGTAGGTACGTATACGCAAACAGCAAAAAAAAAAAAAACAAACATACAAATTCCCCTTTCCGAAAAGCCGCAACCCTACCAGACCATTTGTCTAAATTAACCTCGGGAATAGAAGGATCCACTAACCGTGATGACATGACATCCATGAAATTTATACCTTTTCCTCGTCTGTTTTTTTTTTTATTTTATTTAATTCCATTTGGAGATACCCCGAGGAGACTGAGACAAACAGAAGAAAAAATAAAATGAAAATAAAGGTGTATTTCAAATGTCATGGCCACACTCGCCAAACGAACGCTTTTTATGTAAAACAGGTAGAAACAGGTAAAAGAGGGGGAGACACCCCGACCTCGACCCATACTCGTCCGTCATATAAATTGGACACTTGATCTCGAAAGTTCAACCCAAATGCCATCAAATTATACAGAAGTCAACACTGTTTGCAACAATAACAAAATACATACGTCAACTGATAACGGCTATGATTCTGTCGATATCTCTATTGATTAACTGGAACTGCTGCCAGAAGTGGAGTGATTGTAGTTGTTGTCGTCTTCTGATAAACATGTGGCGCCGACTACTGTCAAATTACACACGGAATTCACTTTAAATTCGTAATTAGACACCAAATTCACTTTAATTCATTTCAATTGAATGCACCCTCGCTCTGTTTGGGGTGTGTTTCGCTTTCGCCTCTGTTTCGCACAACATACACTGGCAAACACTGCCAAATCTACAACAGCACAAAACACTGGTAATCCATTGCAACGAGAACAGAATGAATAGAGCTACACCTGGCTGGTGTGCCGGAAGTTCGACAGACAGAAAATCTCCGTAACGTAATACGAAATACGATGCACAGAACAAAGACCGAAAAAAAAACAGAAACCGAAGAAACTTAAGAAAATGTATCCCGACAAATTGCCAAAAAAAAAAAACTGCACTAAAATGGCGATAAAATTATTTTTACGAATTACTCGACACAACACCGATGCAACGTCGTCTTTAGGTGACCGCTCACGTTTTCATACTGAACGGCGCCGCTTCGCTTACTTTGGAGTTTGGAGAAGCACAACACACAAGCAAGAAAATGATGAACGAAGCACCGGTTTAGTGTTTAGTCTAATATAATCGAAATCAGCTGTCGTTGTCTAAAAACGGCAACGGAACAGAGCGCAGCTCTTTTATTCAATTTCGTTCAATTTAAAAAGGAATCGCTTAAGAGAAGCGAATGCCTCGCTCTTAGCTAGTGAACGAGGTGAATGAACACGAACAGTGAAATTTGTTTAACAGAACAGAACAGTAAACAGAGCAGCAGCAGGCTGGGGCAGCGACATCGAGCAGACAACAAAGCGGCGCGTTAACAGTGGTATTCTCTGTGCGCGGGTTGGGTGACTGTTATCGAGGGGTTTGCTTCAGTCGATTTTCCTTTTCAATGGAATGGAAATGATACGAGATACGATTGAGGGTGCACTAGTGCAGATGCCGTTATTATTATCTGTTCCTCGTTATTTTGTGTTGTTCTCCCCCAGCACACAACTGGGAAGAGTTCAAGTCGATGGTGGATTAAAGTGAAAGTACTTTCAACCCGAACCCGTTGCAAACAGAGGTAGGTTGTAGCGGAGGAGGACTATACGACTGTATAAATAAAAGAACGGAATCGATTTTTTTTATCCATTCAATGGACCTATTTCATTGTAGTGCTAGGGGATAGTATTTTAAAAATATTTTGACGTCTTGGAAATGATCTACTGCGAGCAGAACAAAGGCACCTTGGAAACATGTTCAACTGGGCACCTAATGTCTCCTAAACCATTTAACACAGTGGGTCTAAAAAGTGCATTGAGGATTTTGAAAATTTAATTTGTTCTGAATTTTTACTTTTCCACAGGGTGGGCCCTAAATTTATTGGTGGATTTTGAAAGTATATAAATTTGGAGCGAAACAATATTTTTCAGAAGAAAAAAGTTTTCGGTTTTAAATGGTACCGCGCAAAGAAGGGCCTCGAAAAATCAGCGAATCGAGTAGAAAGTCATGATAGACAGCTGTATTTTTGAGGTAATTCAGGAGTTTTTCTAACTTGGCTCCGCTATTAACTCTGAAAATGACATCACCCAAGAAATCGTGCGAAGAGTCACACTTGCCAATACCTTTTACTTCGGCCGAAGAAGTCAATTAATTAGTAAGGCCTTGTCGGAGACTCTATATAAGACTCTCATCATCACAGTCCCACTTTATGGCGCAAATTCATGGACGTTACCAAAGGCGGATGGGGAAATTGGGGATTTCCCTCGTCGCTTCAAACCCAAAATTCTTCGAGTGATTTTCATTCCCATTTGCGTGGACGGGCTTAGGTTAGGTTAGGTTAGGTTGAAGTGGCTGTGGGCTAGCCGACACACTTAGACCATTATAAGGACCCTTGTGATGCCACATGAATCTATGTATTTAATTCTTCCTACTCGTTGAACCAGTTGGCGCTTCTAATGAAGCGTAGGAGATTACGAATGTCCGCGTTTTTTAGATCGTTTAGATCACTGTAGTAGAACTCTCCTATACTTTGAAGTAGTAGATTTAACAGCGAACTCAACGAGCTGTACAGCGACATCGACCTGGTCATAAAAGTACGCATCAGTCGCCTAAGATGGCTGGCGCATGTAGAGCGAATGAACACCAACGGTCCGGCCCGTCTTCGATTCCAACCCGGAGGGACAACTCAGTAGAAGAAGACCTCGCATTAGGCGGCGCGAACAAGTGGAAGGGGACCTCAACCAACTTGGAGTGCACAACTGGGTGGAGTTAGCCAAAGACCGCACTAACTGGAGAGGCGTGCTAGTTGAAGCCCATGTCCACCCCGGACTGTAGTGCAACCTAAGTAAGTCAGTAAACAACTGATCTTCATCGTCATATCAGTAATGAACTTGGCTTTCATTTTAATTAAAAACTGTAGCGTCTGAAAATGCCGTCTTGTGTTTTGTAGAGCCAGCTAAACAACATTTGAAATGCACCACTTACTCGTCTCTCATCACCGGCATCGGAGCTCGAAAAGAATTGCAGTTCGTTGCTCCTGGAGTTGCTGGACCTTGGAGGTTGAAAGACTTTTCCCACGAATGGTATTTCTTCATACTTTCCTTGACAATGGTTTTTTTTCTATTGAACATCTATATCAGCAAAGCAAAGCAAAGCTGGATGGACATAGAAATCAATAAAACAATCCAGATCCAGAGCGACTTGCTCTGAAACAGCCTGCAGGTATGCAAGCATTTGTGAAAAAGTGGTTTCTTTGATGTGCGTCTGTCTTTTGGTCTTGATTCAAAGTTCTCCTGGCATCTGATCACTGAAAGTCATTGCCGTTTAAGGCAGTATCCCAACGTGCTTTGGATAGATATCTATAGTGCGTGTTTTATTTGGCAGAATCGCTAGACTTTCATCAGTCTTCAACTTTTGGGATGTTGCCGGTATTGACGTCATTCTTTCGCAGCCTTGTACTAGCAAGCGCTCACTTAACCTCCTGATGCAGCTATAGCAGATCACTACTCTTCGTTTAGTAAAGGGTCTTTTACTACCGACTTGACAACTTCAAACTTTCAGTGTGGACGCACCCTTAAACCGATTACCGAACTGTCAATGTCGAAATATTCAATAAAATCAACATTTTTATCATGGTGAAGTACACGAAGGAACAACGTTTACAAATAGGTAATTCAAATTTACTACCCAAATTCCGAGTCGGTGGTCGCAATTTTAAGAGCGCTAACGCCGATTTCCGGCCGTAAGTAATGAAGCGCATTTTTGGTTAAACAGCTTCGTCAATAAGCAAAATATGCATCACTGAACAGGTGAGAACTGAGAACCCTCATGTGCTTCATGAAACAACACCTCATCCGCAAAAAGTCATTGGGCGGTTTTCGCTTCAGAGACACGTTGGAACGTTATTTCTTTGAGCAATTGCATGAATTGGACATCAGTGATATGTGGTTCCAACAAGACAGTTGGTGCAACAATCGAGTTATTGAAATCTCAGTTCGGTGAACGCGTTATCTCGAGAAACGGGCCTAGATTTTTTTTTATTTTATTATACATTGAATCATTGGTCTATGCCAACAAGCCGCCGACGTTGGAAGAGCTCAGAGCCAATATTGAACGAGAAATAGCGGCCGTATCGAGTCATTCAAAATTGCGTTCAACGTATCGACCGCTGCATACGTTCCCGTGGTGGACATGTGAACGAAGTCGAATCCCATTCATACATTTTTTGATAGTAATTCAAGCCAATATAATTTTTTTTGAGATATCTCAAGTGGTTTGCATTTTATTTGAAAAAGAAGTTGTCAAGTCCTTAATGAAAGACCCTTTGTTATAAGAAAATGTAAAATTGTTTTGGAAATGAATTGATTATGTATTTTGAATACCGAATTATTCAGTGTCGCTGTTTGCAATTGCGCTTTGAAGATGCTACATTAGTTTCCTTTAGTGAGAGAAACGGCCTTAAAGCGAGCCTATTAGCTCTCTGGTTGGCAATGAAATGTAGGTGACTAAAGTTGGTACATAATTCAATGGAAGACTTCGACTTTATCTCGATTCAAATCTATCCCTTCAAACACTTTAGAAATGTGTTTCTGGCATTCAGAAGTAAGTTTATTAGTTTCACAATTGAACAGGAAGCCGACTCCCGACTCCTCATCAAGCGTAGGTACCTATATACAGTCGAATCTCTCTAAGTCGAACCTCCTTTAACTCGAATTTCCCTCTAACTCGAATTATTCGACCCAATTTTTGCATTCCCTTCTATTTTGCATAGAAAAGTCATCCTTTAAGTCAAAATCCCTCTAAAGTTCTGTTAATAATATATTAAGCCTAGTACGCACCTGTTCCGGAACGAAATTTTCCGGTGGTCTCCAAATGGACAGCGAACCGTCTGTGCAAAAAGGCAGCGGAAAATAATTTGTGGAGAGTTCCATCAGCTGATACCAGCGTTCCCTCCCTTGTCGTAAGGCAGAGTTCTCATTGCGGTAGAAAATGATACTCAAATGGGTCTGAAGATAGTACGCAATAGCTGTTTTTTATTATCAGCGTGATCTGATTCGGATCAGATCACGAAAATAAAACACAACGGATCATTGAAAAGTTTAATTTTGGAATTGTGGCAACAGTTGCTTTCAAAGGCAAAACAGATAATACAGGGTATTTCAAACTTCGTATTGCCACCAGCCATCTTGCAAATATTCTTCTCAACGTGACGTCACACAAGGCACATGTCATTTCACTTGCTTTGTCGGGAATGTTACCACATTTGAATCAAATTTGCATAATTTTTCTTTTCAAATATATTTTTTGTGAAACAAATTTAGTATTTTATGTTCAAATATGAACCACATGTACAATATTTTGGTGCTAACGCTTGAGTTTATCTTGGCATATTAAGGTGTGTCCAGACCACCGAAATATTTCAGAAATGTTTATGAAATGTTTCTGAAGCAAATCGGACAGATTTTCTAAACATTTATAAAAGATTTCTGAAATTTATTTATTAAGCCCCGTATTAATAAACACTGCGTAAAAGTTATCAACTCGTTACTCAGCAGTTACGTCAAATTTTTGTATGCTGTCTGACGTCTACTAGCTAACTTACATTTGAATATTTGTTTATTAATACGGGGGTAAATGTTTATGAAATGTTTCAACTTTATCCTGTTTTGGACTAGAAGAAAATAATGTGGTGGGATTATTAACGAGTAAAGTTTTTATTTTTGTAATTTTGGTCTCGGCAATCACACGACACGCGATTTAATTCAAATAATCGTATTAATTAAATGAAACACTTTCTCATTAGGTATTCAAAGCTTTTCTGGACATTTTTATTTTATTTAAAAACAAATAACAATCGAAAAACAGCGATCACTTTCTGCAGGGATACTTGTAAAACAAAATTTATTTCCGATCACGATTGGGTAACTTTGAAACATTTCATAAACGTTTTTTTGGTGTCCAGATCCAAACCAGCAAAACATTTTTAAGCATTCCATAAAAATTGTTTTGTTTAATAAGTGTTTTAGAAATATTAATGGAACATGTAGGTATTTAATTGTTTGTCAAATGTTTGGATGGTCTGGACATACCTTTATAGAACGAGAAAAAACAAAATAACTCGGATTACGGACAGGGAGTGTATTCGAATGCGAAAAAAAAAAAGAATTAAATTTTTATGTTCCATTTTTTAGTCTGGCAACGTGACTGTGTGGCTATAGTTTACAGGCACACCAACATTTAAAAATAAAACAAGCCACCTAGGCGGAGATAGCAGAAATAATTTTCAGATCATGATTCGTGATCTCGATGAGTAGCAGGATCATGTGCTGTTGTTGTAAGTGCATGTAAATCGATGATCTATATGGATCATAGCTGATAATAAAAAACAGATAATAATGTACCTAAAACGGCTTTATGGTATTTCTCAATCTTTCAAGGCTGCATTTTATTTTATTTTGGAGCAATTGGATCTTCTTCTGCGCCTACTACACTAAACAAATAATGAACTCTTACTAGAAACACTCCCAAATTGCGAAACCGACTTACACTTTACGTTTAACCACAAATTTATCAATTTTAAATGTTTCCCTAGACAAAATAAACTCTATTTGTTGATAAACACCACACCAACCAGATGCCGAATGGTTGGTTGTCATTTATGGTCGTTTTCGATTTGGCAAAAAGACACATTTTTTGAGAAAAAATAATTTTTCATGTTTGATCTGCCAAAAAAAACAATCTTGTTTTTGATCTGAGCCACTTTTTCCGCAGATTTACACATATTTTCTTTAATACCAATGTGTATGACACACAGCTGGCGGTTACGAACTATTTATCGTTGGAAGGATTGCTTTTTAACTGAACTATTCATTTTTCGCGTACGGAAATGATTTTTTGTATTAAATTATTTAAAAATGCGTTATTATAAATGGGCGATTGGGCATTTCAGATTTTTGATGCCAAATCGAATTAGATCCGAATTTTACTGGTTCTTTTGTGTATTGAGTTGTCCGCAAAAAAAAATTGTTTTCACTTGCACCCACGCATTTATACAAACCTATTTCGAAAAAGTTTATTACAAAAACTCGCTTCCAGAGGCGGTTCTTTTCGTTTAACATTTAACATGTTTAACATTGAAAAATGGAAACTAGAAAAGTCTCTTAATTATGAGTTTGTGTTGTTTTTTTTAGTTTAGTATTGTCGTGTCCAAAAACAATGTAAACAAAATAAGTTAACCTAAAGAACTGCAAAAAATGCGCACTTCTGATCTTTATATTTAAGTTTGTCTATTTTTGGCTCCAAGATTTTTCAAATTTGGCTCCATGGCTCTAATAAAAGCTGGTAACACTGCAGTACAAATTTTCGCAAGCAATAGAGTGTTTCGCGAAGCCCATCCTTTCACAGATGGGCTATCTTTTTGGTTCAAACGTCAAATAAACTTGTAGTTGTTATCCTAGCCGTTTTGAAATGGCCAGAGTAGTGTTTTGTTCAAATATTGTCAAAAAGCGCACAATTTCCATCACTTTAATCTCTCTTCTTTTACCTAATACATGTTATAAACATCAGTTTTCAATTCTAAAATGTTTTATTCTGTTTTTTTTTACTTTATTATAAACTTTTTAGTAATTTCTACAAGTCTGTTTTGTTTTCCTACAAGTTTTTTAGCTGTCACCTGGTTTTTTCTTCTTCATATTTGACACTGACGTTGTCGCGAACTACCCTATTAATGTCCCGGACCCGGACTATAAATGTGAGCGAAAAGAGAGTGGAGAATTGGACCAAGCAATCTGCTACAATTTCTGCCATTATTTCGCAGCAGTTGCGTACTGCAAAACGAAAAGGAGAGCGAAATTTTTCGTTCATGATTTCGTTGTAATTTTTGTGTGGGATTTTTCGGTTCGGAACAGGTGCGTACTGGGCTTTAATAATAAACTATGCATAACTTTATTGTCATGCGAGCACAGCTGTAGTATAAAATAAAAAGACTGGGGTCAAATTATCGCATCCGTGAGCGAGCAATACGTCACCGAATTATGCGGATTCTACATGCAAAACAAAAACAAATTCACTCACGTTGTACTCCAACAAGAATGCGGTAATTCAACCACAAGGTTGTTTAACATTTTTTGAAACTTATGATTATTTTTACAAAACAACTTATAATATTTTTCTACTTTTTGTATCTGTTCATTGTTAATCTCTTGTGGAAATCAGGCTGGTTCCCTTTTTAGCTAATTTATATTTTAAGTTGGTATTATTGAAATAAACTGATGAATTAAACGAAACGTTCTCGTATATAACCGGGATCAGCACGAACAGAAGGTTGAAAACAAAGCTTGCAGTAGGTTAGGTCTATATTAGACATAAATAAAATTATTCATTTTTATTCTTAGGGCTATCACACAGGACAAGTTTTTTTCAACTTAAGGAAGAATGTTGCTGCTGATAAAAAGACGAAATATGTTTGAAAAGGCTGGAAACATTGACAAAACTTGTGACTTAACAATAGTTGCGCGAATTCACTTCCGGAGATCAATCATGCTTTAAAAAAATCGGTTTTAAAATAACGATATAATCGGTACGACAAAAAAGCTATAATTCCTTGATCTAATGATAAACAAACTAAAACACATAATAGGAAAATGTTAAGTCCAACATTTTTCTTACCTAGTCGTTTCTGTAGTGCTTAGTTGACTGTAAAATAAGTTAAAGAAGTTGTGACTTTGAATCTCCGTTAAAACTTATAAACCACACACAGCGGACAAAAAGACGTGTTCTTCATTTAAAGTTCACATTCGATTGAGATTTTATTTCCCATGCCGCATTAGCAGTCCAAGCAGACATCCGCAATTGGGGCATAGCGTGTATGCAAATTTATTAAAATAATAAACATTCTCAGTTTTTTTTTTTTTTTTTGCCAAAAGATGAACCTACCGCAGCGATACAGTGGTCCTTAGCAATAAACATTTTTAGTCTCGACTCAACATTTTCGTGGCTATATTTTTTATACAAATTTTGCAATTGTCAGCTTTTGCAAATTTAGAGTCGGGACTAAAAATGTTTATTGCTAAGGCCCGATATGTTTATCTTGATGTACAGCGTTTCAAATATCAGTAGAAAATATATCAAAATAAATATGTAAAATAAATGAAAAAAATAAAATAAATAAAAATAAGTAGGTATACCGATTTGACTCATCAAACTTTTGAATAGTACGACTTCTGCGATTGAAACAAGGCACTTAGAGCAACTGAAGAATTCCATCATCCGATATGCCTTTTAATAAGCTTGGGCTTTGGAGTTCAACTTCTTTCTCTCGGGACCTTTGGAAAAAGTTTTAGGGGTTCGCAATCGTGATGTGGCGAAGTAATTAAAGAACGGATATCTCGAGCCCTTTAAGACGCAATTTACAAAGTACTAGTAGGTATTTTAGAGTCAATTGGTTGCTTATACTGTTAGTCACCAAGATATAAAATTTCGTACCGAGTTCAGCACTTGTTCGCGCTGTCTTAAATACCAAAGGAACTTCGCCCGCGTATACTCGTAGAAGTATGTATAGTCTTAGCCGCACTGCATAAGGTAAAGTGGTTCTAATATTGGGTCTCTTACCCTGTGATATAGAACGGGCATTCTAAACGTTTTAAAAAAGTCTCAAGCTCTCAGACTGAGCCACTGAAAACCTCCTAATTAGAAAATTTTAAGAGGCTAAGCGCCAGAATGTCTTCGAAATACCAACCGCCTACGCTTCATATTCACAAATGGATTGAACAAGTCAGCAACAACTGGGAAACGTCAAAAACCCCACCCGTTACATTCACACATTGGCGCCACTTTACATCATGCCCAATCACAGATGAATCTTCGGTCACAAGTCAAAGATGATAAAGCAGCGAATAACAAGACGACAATCAAATCACGCAGCAAATTGATTAACCGCCCTCTCATCCCTCGGCGTTCGCTCGACAACACTCGCATGAATTATTCGAAGCAGCTCCCCGACAAGTTTACGCCGTCCGTTACTCGTGGATAGGCTCCCCACCCTCAGTGCTCAGTCAAGTTACAATACAACCAGCAGGCATTTAGGGCAATTATTCAAATTGCCTTCCGTCTGTCCAATTGATTAAGTCCAATCTTGCTCTCCGCACATTTGCGCTGACATTTTGTCACGACATACGAATTCGAGTCCGAGTTTCTGTAGTCAACAGAACAGACTGCTGGCGATGCGATGGCCTCTTCGCTGACTCCATCTGATTAGTTTACTTAATGATAATCGCTTTTTCATTATTGTCGCTTGATACAGTGAAGGAATCTGGGGCTCCAAACCGCAACGTCACTGGAGAATGTCCCTCGATTTAGTGCTTCTGAAAGTTTATTCGAGTGTACTGCCGGTCTCTTAACTTGCGGAGCAATACGCTCGGGCCCATTGTAGAGTGTGCGCCACATTAATTGGCACTGCTTTATGCGAATGGCCAATTGTTTACCATGGCACTGTTTTGTTCGAAACAAGGAGCTGAGGACGAGGAGACTCGCTGATGGTAAGGGATGGGTGGCTTTGAGTCGAGCTAAGGGGTTTCTACAGTAGTAAATACTTGGAAGCAGAAGTGAGGTAGTAATTAAATCGCATTCAAAGTAACAAAAGAGAAGTCATACAGACGAATCCCTCTAAGTCGAATTTTCACGGGAGATAAAAATTAGTTCGAGCGAGGGATTTCTGGAAAAATTCGAGTTAGGGGGATTTACTATATTTTATTTTTTTTAAGCGAATTTATTTAAGGTAAAAAATAGGAAAGTATGTACCTACATTTTGAACAAAATTAGTTAAAAAAATTAGTTATTTTTTATTTTTATTTGAAATTGAAACAGAATTTGGAACAGAGCATAATTTTTTCAGCAACAGAATTTAGCGACAGAAAAATGGCTGTTTGACGACAGAACGTAAACAAGTCTACATTGATTGTTTCTGTTGCTGCCAATTTATAGTAGAATAGTGGGGGAGAGGTTTTATTTGTTTGCATTTTTCTGCATCTATCATCTGGCTGTTTGTTTCGCATCGTACTATTGTAAAGGGTTTTTCAACAGGGACGCTACAAAAGTAGAGCGACAGGGACAGCAAACGACGCCGAATTTCTTGCCGCTCTTTTGACATTTCTCTTCAGTAAGGTTTGCCATTTCATGATGGAAAGATATACGAGGCAACAACGAGTCGAAATTATTAAAATTTACTACCGAAATTCGGTGTCAGTGCTCAGTGGCCTCAACGTTAAGAGCGCTACGTCCAATTTATGGTCGTCATAATCGTCCTAGCAGATCAACAATTGAGCGTCTAGTGGACAAATTTGAATCCACAGGCACAGTACAAAATGCTCCCGTGCCAGTGAGACAAAGAAGTGCCCGTAGTGTCGAGAATATTGCTGCCGCTGAGGCTTCAGTTGAAGAAAGCCCAAATGTGTCTCTCACACGTCGTTCTCAAGCGTTGGGCATCTCTGTGACGTCGTTGTGGCGAATTTTGCGAAAGGATCTTGGCCTACATCCTTACAAGATTAAATTGACGCAAGAACTGAAGCCGCTTGACCACCAGAAGCGTCGTATGTTCGTGAATTGGGCTGAGCATCAACTTGAAAATGATTCGGATTCTCATCGAAAAATCATCTTCAGCGATGAGGCTCATTTCTGGCTGAATGGCTTCGTCAATGATAACCGAATATTTTTGGCCCCAATTGGATGATATGGACTTGGAGGACATGTGGTTCCAACAGGACGGCACCACAAGCCACACAGCGAATGTCACAATCAATTTATTGGAAACCAAGTTTGGAGAACGTGTTATCTCACGAAATGGTCCAGTCGCTTGGCCGCCTCGGTCGTGCGATTTGACGCCGTTAGACTATTTCCTGTGGGGCTACGTCAAGTCTATGGTCTATGCCAACAAGCCAGCGACGATTGATGAACTTCGTACGAATATCGAACGTGAAATTGCAGCAGTATCGGACGATTTATGCTTGAAAACCGTCGAGAATTGGGTTCAGCGTCTGGACTTCTGCAAGCGTGCCCGTGGTGGCCATGCCAAGGAAATCGAGTTCCATACATAATGGCATCGAACGTACTTTCACAGGAATAAAGAATTTCATTGATATCCAAAACCGTTTTTGTTTTATTTAAAACTTTTGTAGCGCTCTTATTGAAAAACCCTTTATATTGTGATGAATAACAAACGAAAAATGGAAAAAAAAGTTTTTAGTAGACGAAGAGGAGAGTATAATAGATTTCGTGAGAAATCACCAAATAATGTATAATGTCCGTCACCCAATATTTTGCGACAGCGACATGTTTTTATGGGTCTGCTTCTGTTTCAGTTTTGTGTAGCTGAGCGAGCAACGTAAACAGAACCAGAATTTACTAAAGAACGTAAAAACTTTCAGTTCTGTTTCTGTTTCAGTTAATGTTCCTGTTTCTGTTCTTTGTCACTTGGTTCCTTAAGAGAATAAATTTAAGCAAAAATTAGGTCTGAAGACAAAGCTCAATCTGGTTTTCAGTGTTCAGTTTCAGTGTTCGATATTCGATTAAAAACTGATTTGGGCAGTACCTAACTACAAATTAAATTTGAAATTTTACAATATTAAAAAAATCTTCTTTTTTTTTAAATGTTTTCGGTGAATTTCAAGTTTGGAAATATTTTTTTCGAAAGCTATTAATAGAAGTATAACTTGACTTAAAAAAAATATGAAAGAATAGATTCCTGGCTCTCAAAAATGCTATAGTCCCATATTTTGGTGAAAACACTGACAAAATATACAGTCGTGTATAACCTCTAATGTTCTCGAGTCCTAGGAAACATTTTAAGAAAGCGAAAACCGATACAATCACCGACTTGAAGTTGGTTGTGTTTGCTTCTTTCGTTTTGGTTAATCATGGCTACACTCTTGAAATGACATACGAAAGTGATTTTTTATTTTGTAAGGTAGATAATCTATTACAAATTTAAAAAAAAAAATTCATTATGACTACCTATGTTCGGTCATATGTTGCTAGATAAAACAACTAATCGATTTTTCTTTTATATAAAAAGTCACAACACTAATGTTCCAATGTTCATTCCATTCCATTATTATACTAAGCAGAAATACAAATTTTAATTTCGCGCCTTATTAACAAGGTTCACCATATTTTTTTTAAATATTTGCTTTGTATAACGCAACTATGTATAAAATTTAATGTACTTATTCTGAAAGGAATAGAATAAAAGCTGGATTCATTCGTTTTCATACAGTCAGGCCGAAAAGACGAATTTAGTCAATAGTAAAGGTTGTTGCTTTTTCGCTTTTAATCACATTCGAAATTGAACTGGGAGTTTCCCCGAACGAAGTAAAAAATAAAAAATCGAATTTTCCCGAGATCTCATGTGGAAAAACCTCCACCCGAACAACCTATCTGTTTCGTTTCCATTTACTTAAGAATTGATGACAGCGCTTTGCCTTCTATATTATACTAAAATTTGATTTTGAGTTATGCGATGAGATCGCACATCCCATTGAAAAGAAAGCTACCCTCCCGACATTATAACAATGGACAGCCACACGAAAAATAAAACCCATCGTCCATCACCAGCCATTGAAAGGCACCGCGACTGATACCATCAATATCTATCCATTGCATGTCCTCTCGACCCCTCGTTCGGTTCAATATTTCATCGGAAATCCTTTTTTTGGAATTTACAGAACAGAAAGCAAACATCTATAACGAATATGCATGCACTTTTGGTAATTTAATTAAATTGTCTGGCATCGAGCAACCTTTTCCCAAAAAAAAAACATCAAATAAATAAATCCCATCCTCGCAATCTATAGTCGTCTCATCGTAACTACAACGAACAATAAATATCTTGTCTGCTGCTACGCAACAATGCCAGGGAAAAATTGCATTTTGCATATTAAAGTAACACATACAGAAAGTCAAAATCGCTTCCAACAAAAAGGATACTCTATACCTCTACACTCGACAAAGAACCGAGAAAATATGCAAAGACGATGCAAACGGCAGGGTCTGCTTTTCCGCCGCCGTCTCCATCCAGATATTCAGTTTCACAAGCATAAAGTGGAAACGAACTTTCAACTTTCACGAGTAAATTTTCCGCACACCACACACACAAACACATTCTAAGCACATGCTGTCATCTTTGCTTATTTGATTTGCCGAAAGAAGTTTATGCAGCCACCCTATACCCAAACTTGGGGAGTCTCACTTCCACTCTAAATTGTAAAGTAGCGCACAACAAGTCGAAGGTTGTTTACGTTTCGATGGCATAGACGGTATAGCGGTAGATGGGAGTCTACGCCCAATTTTTTCCTACTAAAACCGACATAATATAGTTATACAAACCGGCGAGAAAGTTCTCAAATTATGATCCGAACCCTTTGCAGGACAAAGGCGAAGTAGCTCAGTGATCAGTGTGGGTACCTTCAAAGCCATTTTCGACGGAGGTAATAATTCTTAATCTGACAGAGAAGCGGAACTCTTTTCTCGTCATATAGGTGGCGAAACTTGTGCGCACCTGATTGGATATACCGATTAACTATGTGACCCCGCGTTTCATCTTGTAATTCGTACCTATACCTACAACAAAGCCTCCAAAGAATGCTCAGATTTTTCCAAAGCTGATTAAACGAGCTGCGGAAACCAACTTCGCCCTCACTTATCCCTTTGCTCATGGCTCTGCGAAATAAGGCCCCAAAAAGAATTATATAAGCCCCCAAAAAATTATACAGGAAACAACGATTTTTAAGAAAACTTGGGGTTCATTTCCTTTTTCCTAATGAAAATTGGTGAAATGATGAAATAAGACCCCAAAAGAAGAAATGAAGTAAGAAAACTAATTTTTGGGGCCTTATTTAATTTTTGAAGACCAAAAACATGCTTTGTGTACATTTTCGTCTTTAAAAATACATAATAAGAAGATATTTAATGGACGGAACTTTTAAAATAATTCCCAAAGGTTGCTCTAACCAGCTCCTAGTCATCTATATTCAATATTTTGACCAGGTAATTACATTATTTTAATAAAAAAAACTCGCGCGATTCTTTGTACCAAAATTTGTATTATTTCTTAATGTTATAGATAGTTTATTTGACTAAAAATCCAAATTTAAAAATATTTACAAATTTGTTTTTAGGTACCTTTTTCCGTTATTTCTCATTTTAATGAATAAAAAAACGTGAAAATGTTACGAGAAATGTATTTAATTAAAAATACATATAAAATAGATTGTAAATTTATTTCTAAGAAGACAATTCTTTTCTCTTCTTCTATAATTTTTCAGTTTTGCCAGGTTTTTATTTAATTAAAATCTTGCACATATTGAATATATAAAAATTGAGCCTTAAAATTCTGTTCGTTTGTCGCCGATTCACGCCTTAACGCATTTACCGATATTAACCAAACTTTCACACATCTTTGGTATTGGTCTACATATGGTTTTAGTGAAGTTTGGTTGAAATCGAAAAACGTATGTGTGTGTGTTGTGCGTGCGTGAAAAAACACATGAATTACCATACATTTTGCTCGACGGATTTGAATGATTTTTTTTTATTTTGTTTGGCTTGAATCAGGGATCATTAAAGAAAAATGAAAATTCGGAAAATTCTCAACAGGTGGCGCTGTAGGCACATTTCGTTTTTCATCTATCTCCTTCTATATGTATATTTATATCAAAATAAGTCGGATTGTGTTTGAATAATTGATGTTCTCATGCGTGAACCGAGTTTGTGTCTGGAAAATATAGTTTTGGACCCGATAGGTGGCGCTGTTGTCGATCTCCGAAACCACTCTACTGATTTCAATGAAATTTTGTGGATGGGTATATTTGAGCCGATTAGTCTTGCTCTACTTTGGGGTGGTGAGCGCATATCGCACGCATTAAAGAATTATGTGATGTGGCCTATGGCGCATATCGATTGGTAGAAAGAAGTGGAGGTATATTGTGTTGGTTATTCGTATACTATCATTTTAACAAATTGACCACTCGCCCAAGAAGTCCAGCATACCAACCACTGAGCCACTCCGATATTTAAAGTTCTATAGAACCTTTATAGAATGTGAATTGGGAAAAAAACAGTGATACTTACTTCCCGGGCAAACTTCCCAAACGCCTCACATTCAGCTTCGCTTGATTGGGTTGATTGAGAAAATCTAACCGGAACAACTCGATTCAATTATTAGCGGGGACAAAAACGATCAAGAAGCTGACCCGGAAATCTATGAAGTCGTTCAATAGTGAGGTTCAACTATCAAAAGGGATGTTAATAATTTAATCAATTTTAGGCTGTACGAAATTCGTATTGAATAAAAAAGCAATAAATATACAAAAAAGAAAAATAACAACAAATTGGGGTGTTATTTCATTTTTGAAATTGGGGTGTTATTTCATTAAAAAATAACACCCCGAATTTGGGGCCTTATTTAATTTTGTTTGGGGCCTTATTTCCTGAATTAGAATAAGAATTAGAATTAGAATTAGAATTTATTATTAATCATACAATATTACAATACATGTTATGTTATGTTTTATATTAAAATACCTTTTACAATATTATACAGCAATTCTTAAACAATGGTCAGATAAAAAAAGTAAATTTATCTAGTTATTTTAGCTGCTGAATATAAATTATTAATTTTTTAACAATCAAAAATTGGTAAGAAAAACTGTAATATGAAATTCAGAGAAATCAACCATGAATTGTGAACTGAAATGAAGTGACTTATACACTTTGTGGTAAGAGTACCAGGTTCAAGTGTATTATTCATAAAAGGATAAGGAGAGCCGCACTGAGAAAAGTAAGAAGAGCGATGAAAAAATTAAAAAAAAAAAAAATAAAATAAAAAACCAAAAAAGTTTTACCAAAGTTGATTGAGTTAGATTGGTCGGCAAAATAGAATTTAACATGGGTTTAACATGGGCACAAAGCAATATTTCTAATGCAAGCAAAAATATCTTGTTAAGCTACTATTAGAATCAAATCCTCTACACCTGATCTGGATAATAACCAATTTCTGAGATTTTTAAAGAACTTATTAAATCCGACATTACTGCATAAATGTATAATTTGTTATATATGTGTGGCGCTATAACAGTGTAGGAACGTCTAAAGTGTTCTGTTCTAGCTCTTGGAACTACAACATTATTTGTTGATCTAAGTGAATAAGTTACATTATTTCCAATTAAATTATTATAACCACCCCGCAGGTAAAACAGTCTCAGTACTTTATACACGTATAAATGCCTGAGTGGCAACACTTTAACTGATTTAAACAGTGGAAGTGATGGCTCCCATCTTGGCTTGAACAACATGTCTTTCTTTATCTTTTTTTGGGCAGAAATGACAGGCTTCAAAGTACTGATGTAGGCACAGCCCCAGCAAGAAATGCCACATTCCAAACGAGAATTGACTAACGCGTAGTAAACTGATGTAAGTAGATTTGGTGGCAAGAGTTTCCGTAAGTGAAATATTTTACTTAGAGCAAAATATAACCACCTTGTCAAAATAGCTAGGTCAGTATTCATTTGGGTTTTTACTGTTTCTAGAGAGGAAGCAGCATACGACAGAACTATATGGTCAGCAAAAGCGATAGTGCATCCGTTTAGGGTCAGTTTAAATATGGGATTAATATAAATAAGGAAGAGCAATGGTCCAAGGACTGATCCTTGAGGGACCCCTGAATCAGGGCAAGAAATTGCCTCACTCAAGGTTGAATTAGCACGAACAAGCTGTATTCTGTTTTGAAGATAAGATGAGAACCAGTTCAGAATATTGTCTCTGAATCCATAACTGCAGAGAATCTTCAACAACAAATTATGATTGACGAGATCAAATGCCTTTGTCAGATCGAGAAATAGAGCAGCGGTCTTTTTGCTTTTACCTAATGCCAGGTTTATATTTTCCAAAAATGATTGTAAGGCATCTTCAGTAGATTTGCCTTTCATAAACCCAAATTGGGATGGACTAAGGATTTGATATTTATCACAAAAGCTCACCACTCTTTTTGTAATTATTTTTTCAAAAATGTTGGAAAAGACTGATAGTAAGGAAATTGGTCTGTAATTATTTGGGTCACTCTTGCTACCTTTTTTATTATTATTGCTGTTTTCAAGTACTCTGGGAATATGCCGCTTTCAAAACTAAAGTTAACAAGATATGTTAAGGGTTCAATGATGAAATTACTAATATTTTTTATGACAGTGCTACTTATGCCATCTATTCCACACGTGTTCCTCGATGTGAGATTGGAGATCACTTGAAGTATATCAGCATCAGTCACTACACCAAAGAAGAACGACGATAAGATTCTGTTATCAGGAAGAGATTCCTGATGGACATTGTCAAGGTTGCTTGAGGGACTAGGTCTATGACTTTCGGCCACATTTTTAAAAAAACATATTAAAGCCATTACCTATTTCCTTATCATTTTCAGATAACATTTTTTCTAAAAACTTTATATTTTTTAGGCCATGGTCTTCAATCTTTTTGCCTAACAGATTATTTATAGTATTCCATTGTTGCTTAGGATTAAACCTATTTTCGTCAAACTTTCTTTTGTAGTATATTTCTTTTTGTGTACTAATAAGTTCATGAATATCCTTTTGCATTTGTTTGTATGCGTTTCTTATACGTGGTAAGTGTTAATTGTTCTTGTTCTTAGCATAATAAATATTTTTAGCGTTTGTTTTTTCACAGATATAGTCAGTCATCCACGGCTTGATTTTTTTGTATTTACGATTTTGTTTTACAAACTTGCTTGCAGAAACATGGGCAGAGAGAGTATTACCGAAGTTACCAAAAGCGTTTGAAGGACAGTCACAACTATATACATAATATAGCCTTTGCTCATACCATAATTAGCGTCCGTTGCTTATCTTGTAGCTACGGCTAGTTTGGCTGGCTAAAAATTGAAGCTGAACTCTTCGTGAACTCACCCCCACCCGTGTCACAATTCACCAACTTTGGCCCTTTGTAGAATGCCCACCCTACTTACCTCCATACCCACATGATAAATACACACATGAGAAATATCTAATTATTCGTCTCGACTATCTTTAACAGCTCAAATTGCAACCCCCAACATCAATTAACCCTCTGAAACATATCGACAATACAACACAGATGCTCTTCAAATATAAATGCAAATTATATTCATATGAGTCTTGTGTTTGACAAACTTTCCGCCTCTTCAAGGATGCACAACTTAATCTATCAGCCCGAACGTGTATCTCAAAAATTCACGCATTGTCGCCCCAAATACTCCGGTCTACATTGCACGTCCAGATCGTAAATTTATCGCTGACAGTTTAATCCCCTTCACACTGGGCCCGCCAATTACCAAAAACGCTCACAAGTGTAAACAGATCAGAAATTGTTTCCCACCCCGCAGCCGAGAACACCGTGTCATCCGTTGTGCATCCAATCGAATGGATGTCGCCGACAGTGCTAGCACACCATAAGAGACCATCATTAATCCTTGAAAGTCGGTTCCAGGACACTAGCACGTATCATCAGAGAACACACAGAGCCATATGTCAGACGCACCACCTTGCATGTGCTGCAGTGCAGCTCCCAACTCCATCGAAAACTAAACGCTGGCAGCTGCTCTCGTTTTAATGACTAATTACTGCCATTAAAATGTCTGGGCGGTCTCGGAACTGAATGCAACTGTCAATGGCAGTGCTGTGTCCTTGTCACTTGAATTGCTATGACAGGGGTAGCATCGCAGCATAATGACAACTGTAAAGGGTTGTTTAATCAGCCAGTTGGTATTTCTTCTTCTTCTTCTTTTCGGGGGGAATGACTCCGCTTAAACGGCTCTAGTGGGGAAATTATCTATCATCGAATCCATCTGTCAAAGTAGTTGCTGTCAAAGAATACAACGAAACTATACAACAGTTGCGCTTGTGGCTTTTCCGCAGCCCCTGCTCGTGTGTGTTTGATTAAATAACGGAACCACAAAGTGCACAAAAACACCACTCACCCTTGACATTGGCCACTCCGAAGCGTGGAGCATTGGCCATTTATTTAATGTCCACAGATAAGGGTGGTCGTACATTGTCACATCTCTGCTTGTTCATCCTCCTTCGAGTCCATTCTGGAACTGGGAACATGATGCGACACAGGGAATGGCTAGCTATATCTGTCGTGTGTGTGCGAAACTTTGATCGACGTTATCGTTGTTGTGTCAGCGAATATTTTGCATTATAGCTGTAGGCGGAGGCTGGAGGACCCCTGGACATACTCGACGGTAATGTCCGTGGGCGGGATGTACAACGTGTGACCGCATTGAGGTGGAATCGAAATCATAACGGAGTGTCACACCCAATCTGATGGTTTGCTGTCAACCATGAAGTTGAATAAATGCACAAAACTACAAAAATTGACGTTGCACACTGACAGGAGGTCACCACGGCAGTTGACATGACGGTAATCCATGTGGTTTTATGATTTCGAGTTATGATTGTGACGGCTATGGTGATTTGGAGCAATGCCCAGCTGTCGAGTCGATTGGTGTGGTACACAACACAATGTGCGTGTGATATTGTTTACTCGGGAGCATGACCGACGGCAACCGCAAAAGTTGAATGTTTATTTTCATCGGGAAAACATTGACACACCGACACCACAAACACAAGCGTAACTAAGAGAACCAAGTCAATTCAAAAACAAAATTCTCTTCAAGAAAATTGATTGCTCTCTTGGCTCTTGGGGCAATGCTTCATTCAACCACGGAGCCTGCGCACAAAGCAACAAGTGAGACACTCAACTCCAGTCAATCTGCCTCTGGTTTGAGAAGATTTGTATTTGGGAACAAAGATGAATGAATAAGCACAAGGCGAAGTCACAGCACTTGACTTACTTCAACATACAACTCCCAGAGAACCAGAGGCCAGAGCCAGGCTCCCATTTCCCAGATCCCAGTTTTATATGCCAGACTTCGTGATCGGTCGTTTGTGGAAAACGTTAAAGTTGGTTTTAACTTTTAACACCGAAACGAAATGGCATTGAAACAACACAATAACATAGGCTCTGTTAAATCGTAATTGTACCTATCCTTATTCTGGTTTCTGCTGTTGTTTTTGTTAGCAGCGAACACATCTGATCTGAAGGGGAGCCTCAATCAATCCGCATTCTTCCACTAGCTGTGTATCTAGCAAATGGAAGACATGGGACAATAGACTGAATAGGTACGTGCATAAAACCGGGAAGCAAGCTCAAAATGGGGTAAGAAGGTAAATTGGGCTCGATATATTCATGACGATGTGAAGATTGATTTATGAGTGAGTAGAGTAGACATGAGCCCCATCTGTTGACACAAACCTGTACTTGGCGCCGCCTGATTTCATAATAAAATTGCTTCCAGTGCGCTAGAAGTCAACTCAATTATCTGGGCTTTATTGGACACTGTTGCTGGATGAAATCCATTCCTTTTCGACTTCGATTCTGTAAGATTTACATTATATCCGGAAAAGTGATGAATGGAAACGGAATGCAAAAACAAAGTTAAATGGGATTGCACTTTAAGCAGATGGCTTGAAAATATCGAGTGGAAGTGGTTGTGTAGTGTTGGTCCTCTGCAGGAACGTGCTGTGTCAAGATAAGTTTTTTTTTTTTAAATGAGCGCCTTCATCATCTTTCACTTCTTTAAATCAACCAACTTTCTATGGAAAACAACCAAGAAATACTGTTAATATGGCTCCTACGGAGTTAGTGAATTACAAACAACCGAGTCAACTTGTTTTAAGAAACTCGGCCAAAAATAGCCGATTTATCAATTTCCTCTCCAAATTTTCTCGGTCGTAAATATGTAACAAACTAACTCTGTTGAATTTAACCAACTGGTTTATATTAATCTCGAAACTTGGTTGATAGCAATTGATAAAGTGTGTTTTTTTTTAACAGTATGCATTTGACCTTTTTATCCCGGCAGTTTTAATCAACGAATGTTCGTTTCCTTTTAAAGAGAAACTTAGTTTAATTTTAGCTAAATTTAACAGAGCAAAAATCGCACTCGGTTAGAGCCAATTTTTGGGCGTGTAGTGTAGGGGTCGTAGGGAGAAGGGGCTCGGGAGTATTCTCATTCGACAGGAGTAATTCTAAAGTAGTGTTTTCTTATAGAGGTCAGTTGCCATTCTGCGTTGGAAAAGTGAGGAGCGTCCGTTTGCAATTGTGGCCTACTTTTCGAATGGATTACGGGTGATCGCATCCCTTAGCGGCTTTTGAAATCGCTTCAATGTAGCCCGGACCGAAAAATCAATTATTACTTTAGTCACTACGTTAAGACAAAATCTGACTGTGAATAGGTTAATAACTAGAGCCAATCGCTCCATCAGAACACCCGAGAACACTAAGGCAGTGAGAGCTTTAATCTTGTAAGGGAGTTTAGGTTAATATTTTCCTAGACTTAATTGATTGAGCTTAGGAGACATTTGATTTCTACGGAACGGAGCAACGGCTTACATACTTTAAGGGTTCGATGATTGTTTTAAGGGAACACTCTGCGGACCGCTAAAAAAACAATTACACAAGTTTAATCTTTTTTACAACATTGATTAACAAAGGACTTCTCGAAATGTCTGTCTAAATCGAACTGACGAGGCACGAAACTGTCACGAAACTTACTGTCTAATGTTCTTGTATAAAACTCTCGAAAATGTATATAAAACATAAGTAAAAGTACATAAAAAATAAAATGTTCATATAGAAGATGTTACAGTTGATCACATATAAACTAGAAGTGTTGCCGCTGTTTTCTTACAATTGTGAAATAGTCACAAAAGACGAGGCACCATAGCGGGCCCATCGCCGTCCCCAGGGAACCCTTACTGTTAAAAACCTAAGCAATTTCCGGACCGTTGGATAAGCCATAAAAATAATATGAAGAACAACAAGGCTGCCGGCTTACCAGCGGAGGTGATGCATGATATCGTCTACAAAATAAATATGACTGAGAGGACAAATCCTCTCTGATTTTTTACTAAAATAAAACAATACATTGTCCCCTTTTTACTAAACTGACCTAGGAATGCCCTCTTTTCTTTCTAAAAGCTTCTTACTACGATAAGAAATAAGAAAGTATTTCGATACATTCTCAATTCATACAAGGGTTGCGTCCGAATGGAAATAGTTATTATAGTTGATTTTCAAATTCCTTTTGTCGAACGTACAAACTTTGTTACTGTATTTTTTTTTTTTGTTTTTAACATTTTCGACTGCAATTTTACTGAAAAAAACATGCTCTCTTTTATGTGATTTAAAAAATGGTCACAGTACCTATAGCATACGCAGTCCATTATGTAATGTGTCAAATTTAAGACCCAATTCAACGTAGGGGCAGAAGGGGCTAAAAGTAACTGGTGTTAGTTGCAACATTTAAAAATTTAAGGGTTCCCCTTTAACTAAATAGCCTCTGAAAGAGAAAAATGTTGGTCTTCTTCAAAGCAAACGACGTGCCTACTTAGGTTTTGTATTCATTGTCAGTTGGATTGGAGCCGTCTGTGTGGGGTCCGGATAACTGGATGATTTGTAACTTTTTTTTTCTTTGTATGATTGGTATTTCTGTTCACACTCAAGAAATACAGTGCCAGTGTTTTTTTTTTGTAGCTATGCGTTTATCCTTTGGTGAATTTTATAAGCTTTGTGCAGACCCTGGTTTTAGTTTTTTAGTGTTCTTTGTGTTAAATTTCATGGCGGGGCTACTACATCTAGCCCATGGAGTGCAGAATGCTTCATCAGTCACAGAGGATACAAGTTCTTATCCTAAGGCAGCTACAAAAAAAGAACGGTGAGTTTTTTCCACAAGTGAATTGTAATTTTGTTGTTGTTTGAGGTTTTTTTTAATAAATTTTCTTTAAAACAGGTGAAACACGCTTTTTAATCATTGTTACAACTTACCCCCGCCTATGTTACAACTTAACCTCTCTTTTTATAAAAAGGGCAATATTGAGACATCTTCTGAGCAAATTTGATTGGACTTTTTTGGTGAATTTTGTAGGTAAAATATTTCTGTCTGTCTTAAAATAGGTTTGGCTTAATCATTTGCGCATTTAGTCGAAAGTGTTACTTCTATCCCCGTTCCCGTTCTACAAACACAGAGCAGTGTTGTTTCCGGCTCTGCAAATCGACCGAGAGACCAAATTTTAAGAAATATAGCATATACGGGAAAAAAACGAAAGAATTTCACGCTGGCCCACAATTTTCATTGACATGGATGCCTCCTATGATATCTAGCATTCCTTTCTTTAACCTGAAGAACTATATGGCGTTGGTCAAAATCGCGATCACATTCAGACTGTATCGTGTGCCGTTGTAAAACACAGTATACGGTTTGGACGTAGCTTTTTCAAAAGGTTCCAACATTTACCGGCTTTCGGTAAGGAGTCATGTAAAATAACAGGTCCGTATACCATTGCCACAGGCTCTCACAGCCGTTCGTTTGTGTGAGTTTTATTTAACGGACACTGAAGGGGAACTACAATTTTATGTCGAACTCGAATTGTTAATTGAGAAGCTCTTTCATGACAGTTGAACTCTCGGTAGTTTGTTAGACGAGAGTTGATGCAGTAAAAAAAAAAATAATTTAAATGTGCGTTTTCCCTTGATGGAACAAGAGATCACTCGCTCAGTTATCCAGCACAATAACGTCTGACAGGGATTCATGATTTCGTTGAGGAGCATAAAAGAAGTTTTACCAGGGAGTAAATACAGAACAAATATTTAGAAATAATTTTTTTGTAACAGGTTTTCCAATTGGAAGGGTTGGCAGCCTGTGGCGGACATGCTTTTTTGGTGGCATCCGTCCAATCCGGTGTTTATTATTCAGTCGCTAATGCCAAATCACCATAGCAAGTTACAGAATTGCAGAACGTCCAAATAATACAAATTTAATATCAAAATGTGCAAACTTTGCACGCGTTGCATCCATTTTATGGCAGACGTGGTGGCCCTTCAAGAACGACTCTCCAACATTTGGTGGCCAAATTCGAGACAAACGGTTGGGTAAAAAATCAGCCATAAATTGGACCAACCGGATCCGTGGCACCGTGAGAAACCGCGGCAAGTTTTGTTTAAAAAATCAAAACACACAACATCTTAATGAGACATGAACAATAACGTAAAATGTGCTCTCCAGCTTTCTACCTATATAAGGAAATGTAAAGGGAAGTAAAAATAGGTAAATCCCAAACTAACCAGTCGGGTAAAAATAGGAGTACAATTTGTCTTTGGGGAGTACGGGAGTACGGCGGATGAAAAAGTAGTACAATACTCCTGTTGTAGTACTTTCGGCAGCGCTGCCTCTGAGCCGCTGCGCCCGTGTAACCCGGTCATGCAACTGATTTAATTCCGAGACTAATAGTTCGCAGGATCGGTGTCAAAATTCATTATCTTTCGGTTTCGACATCATCAGTTGATTAAGTGCTACACTAAACATCTTCCCAGTCAGTATGTTGTAACAGGGGCCCTACTATGAAACTCGATTCTACTATTGATTCTATTCGAAAGATATTTGCGATTCTACTTTCAAATGGCACTCAGTATGAAAGTTGAATCGAATGCCGGTAATGCCAAACTATTTGCCAAAAAACTTGCGATTTTCGAATGATTCTCGCAATATGTTTGACATAACCTAAATGAGTCTCGCATTATGTTTGGCACTTCCCAAAAAATTGATCGTGAAACAATTATAAATAATAAACATGGACTGTGTCGCAATTAGGTTGGAGTCTGAAGGATATCCGGAACAAAATCCAACAAGTTGAACGAAGGCGGATTAGAGATACATAAATCTAACATAATGGAGTTTGGCAAGAAAAAGTTTTTCTATTCAGTATTTATTTAAACGCATTTTTAATCCAAAAATTAAATAAACTAAAATAACTTTATTCAGCTTTGTTAAAAACTACGGCCTTTCGAAAGATGCCTTTGAACAATATTTCAACAGAACTAAGTGCAAAAAACAAACTTTTGTTCCCAACATTATAAAGGCTATTTTTAAATACCCCTTAGACAAATCTGTATGCCGGGTCATTTATTGCGCCTTTTGAAACTGTAACACTTTTGACTTTTAGATGATTCCCTGGGACAAAAAAACAAACAAACATAATATATATTACTATGTTTATGAAATATTCATGAATTATTAATTTATAAAATTTATTTACTTACACTCTGAGAAAAAAAAACTACTTAAATCGACCATCTCCGCAAGCACATTTAATGTATAAAGTATAATGATTATTTGCGAATTCGAACGAATTTGACATTAACTTTCGGAAAAGGTAGTACCAATTGTGTACCAAGAAAACAAAAAAAAGTTGGCAGTACTAGAGCTGTTCGAATTTCGCTTTCATAACTTACTTATAGAATTACAGAGTTCCGATTTTGCGAATTCGAACAGTTTCACTTTAGAATCGAGTTTCATAGTAGGGACCCAGACCGCACTGAAGCGCTTTCAATATAAAATAAGGTAGCCGCCAAAACGATACAGTGCGTCCCAAACTATGAGCATGTCTCTTCTCCAAATTGGAACGCAAAACCAATTTATGACAGAAGAATGAATCCATTACTTTGTGCCACTGCAAAGTGCAATGGGACTGGCTCAACTTTCACGCAAGCTTAAGCCTAATGCTGGTTCAGCAGTCCGTCTTGCATCACAACACTAAACCGAGGTTAATGCCCATTTGCCGATGAAAAACATCTTCGGCTGCATGATACCCACACCTGTATCTGGAAACTACAAACTAACTAATTACCTCCACCTCCTCGGATACACTTTTCGCAAAACGAATTCTTCATCAATCATTTTTGTGTAATTAGCACAGCAAGCCAGTCCTCTCTGGGTATCATCCGATTGCTTCTCCAAGGCAGCAAACATTTGTACAATTGGCAAACAAGTCATTAGCTCCGGGAAATGCTGGCGCGCTTCGGCGACATTGCCCCCTCCTCCGGCTCAGGCCGGACATAAAATAATTTCAACGTTCACCTGCCACCAGATCCCGTGTTGCCCGTGTTGCAGTTGGAGTGTTGTAGGAGGATGAACGATTTAATTAAAGGTTCCACCTTGTGTCGGTTGGTGCCTTGCCCCGTTCGGTCTATATTCAACCAGTTGACGCTGCTGCGACTTTTCAGCGGCTTTATCAAAGCCATATGTCATGATGCCTCATGCCACATGCCACAGAGCCATGCCATACCCGCCACTGGCTGGCTGGTGGATTCATTAAGACTTTTTCCCGTTAAGGTGGCTGTGGTTCTCCTTCTGGGTCTCCTGCGTCCAGGGTGCCCATCTCTGCAATTAGTGTCCAGCGAGTCTGGAATCGTTGTTATCCCACCCGATGTTTGCTCCCGCCGAACGGTCTAATATGTCGTAATTTCTTTTCGGTTTCTTGGTTTTATTTTGTTACGACTTCTAATCTGAAGTCAGGCCGCTGCTTGACAGAAACACGGTTTGGGAGGCGGTAGCATGTCTGTCTGTTGCACTCGCAACAGGGAACCGTGGATGAACAAGCACGCTAAGTGATGTAGAATTGTCGCCGTGCTAGACTCCGTAATATACCTGTGAGTGGGAAAGCGGAAAATCCAAGACGGAACATGAGCAGAATAATAGTTTCAGAGATTTCCCAGGAGGACTGTGTGCTGCATTTAATGCCATTAGGAGGGGGGTGCGCAGATTTAGAGCTTCCTTCTGGCACTGTGCACTGTTGCTCCTTGTGGATGTGTTTGCTTCGCATGGAGACACTGAACTTGACTTTCACTTAACCGGTAATGGCGTTGGATGGGTAGGGTGGGTATAGGGACGCCGCTCCGACATGGGATTTGTAGTTGCTCACCTGTTTTGTGGGTTCTCTATACATTTTTCTTGGAGCTACATGCATTCACCTCAAGTGGGGTAGGATACTCGTATATCAAGCGACTTAGTGTTGAAGTGTGCTCTTGCAGACATAATGGAGATGGGTAATGACGATTCAACGTCGGTCTTAATTTAGTTCGTTGTCAGTTATAATACACGCGGAGTGCTCTTCGTTACGTAAAGTGTGGAATTTTCTTCAAAAGCAGGCAGTGGGAAAGGTTTATTCTTCATAAAGCGAAGAGGAGGAAAATAGGGCCGCAGTGTTTAGTCTGCTAAACTATTGAAATCTTGTGTTCGATCCCCGGAAAAATAAAAATAACATTTTTATCTGACAAACACCCGAGCTAAATTCTAGTCCGATCAGGCTTATTCTTAATTTCCTTCATTCTTACGTGCCCAATCTAAAAATAAACCAAACTAGCGGCCCCGACGGACTTCGTCCCACCACAAAATGGTAGCCGTCATCACCTTTCCAAAACATGAGCGGATACTGAAGTGCATCATGCGACCGATGCGTCTCACTAATACGTCGCACGATGAGTCGACACTGCTCGTGCACCAGCTGAACGTCGGCCTAAATTAGATCTTTTCGCTGGTGGCATTATGAAGAAGAACTGCAATACAATGAAATCCCGAATAGAACATTTTGAAAACAATGAAACACCAATAGAAACGTACCACTTCTTACAGACAAATCCCAATAGCCAACCAACAATGCAACACAGCACAAATTCGCAAAATGCCTCAATCGCTCAATCGCCACTGTTCAAATGAAATGAAAATTGTCCAATATGAATACACTCATTTCTATTCTTCGATATATTTTCACTATCAATTTTAATTCACAAAAACTCACAAAATCGCAATGCAGAAATCCGAATCTGTAATGCGCAATGGCCGGCAAACGTTATTCGATCGAACAAAACACGAAGTCTCAAAGTGCAATATGGACGCTGAAACAGCAACGAATGAAGAAACTGCGCAACTGAATCAAATGGCACAGTCAACCAGTGTTGTTATGTCATTGAGATGGTTTTTCCAACGGGAATCTAATTTTTTCCCCATTTTTCCCTTCTGGACCTAGTCGAAATTCCCACAAATTTCCCCACTTGGTTAATTTGAGAAAAAACTGTTTATTTTCAATATTTTTATTAACAAAAAAAAAAAAAAGAGGCCAAAATAGTATTCTATATTAAGGAATTTAATTGGATGAATAAGTAAAACAGTCATTTCATTACTAGATATAGGTACACGCATAAAAAATCACATTGGTACAATTCATGAAAAAAAAAAAACAACTATAATTCATTATAATGTCATATTGTTTGTGTATAGCGCAAATAATGTCTATAATAAGAAACTTTTCGATAATGAATAAAAACAGCAAGTCAGTTGAAAACATAAGCAGTGAAAATACCGGTGGAAGTTAGATGGAGAAATTCAAAATGTGTATGAAAGAGAAACCAAAAAATGTGATACTCTTAGCCTCCTACGTGTTTTGTAATTTGTAGTACTTAGATTTATTCCATAACAAGTCATTTAGGCTCGCTTGTTAACACAGAATAAGGTAGTAGAAATATGATATTAGGTTGAAGTTTGATGGAAATTTTTTTTTTTTGTAAGTTGATCAAATTTCCCACAAAATCGTACCGACGTCTTATTTTATTCCCTTTTTCCCACAAGACGGTTTCTTACCATCGAATTTCCCACGAGTTACCAACGCTGCAGTCAACGTGGACAGCGCCACCACACATGAAACAAAATTGGCTTCTCCATTGATCGATAATAGATGGCGTTACGTTGCGTGTCTATCTGACAGTTTAATTGTGATACGATATGTTACATTCAAATTTGATTCTTTTTTTGGTTGTTGCCAAAATAAATAAATACAAAATTAAAATAAAAAAAAAATAAAAATTTAAAAAAATACATTTTGAAATTTTTATTTTTTATTTTAATTTTGTATTTATTTATTTGGCAACAACCAAAAAAAGAATCAAATTTTAATATTTTTGAACCCGTACTGAGAAAATACCTTTCCAAAAAAGTATAAATCATCAAAATCGGTTCGGCCAATCTCGAGTTATGGGATTACATCGCTTCGGACACTTTCTTTTATATAAATGCTAGCTGACCCGGCGAACTTCGCACCGCCTAAAATTTATTAAATAGTAGTTGCGACTTGTGAACACGGTGTTTCAATGGCTCGTATCCTGGACTACTTGAGTGTACGACGTACGCCCACATATGCCACATCACATATTCTTAAATGCATGCGATTTGCGCCCACCACCCCAAAGCAGAGCAAGAACGGAACCATCGGGTTAACCATACCCATCCACAAAATTTTACTGAAATTGGAGATCGACAATCTGAGTCAGGTCCAAAACTATCGTATTTTTCAAGTCGCAACCAACCATTTACTAAATCCACTAAATCGAAATTTCCAGAAACAAAATCGGTTCACGCATTAAGAGAACATCAATTCAAACACAATATGAGATGGATGAAACACGAAATGTGCCTACAGCGCCACCTGTTGAGAATTTTCAGAATTTTCATTTTTCCTAAACCATCCCTAATTCAAGACAAACAAAATACAAAAAAATCATTCAAATACGCACCGCCCGCAATTGATTTTTATTTACAGTGGTGGTCCAGTATAACCAATGATCGATATAACGTACACTTTTTTCAATTTAATTGGTGTCTCTATATATCGTATGAAAAAAAGAGTTGACATTTCTTTAGTAAAGAAATATGTAAAGGGTGATTTTTTAGCTGGTTTGGTTTTGGCAACACTGGTTTTGACAGCTGACGTGTGATTAGTACCTTGTGTCACTGTCAAACAGCTTCAGTTTGGTTTGCAATTTAACCATGGATCGTCTTACAAATGAACAACGCTTGCAAATTATTGAATTTTACTATCAAAATTCGTGCTCGGTTCGAAATGTTCATCGCGCGCTGCTTCCATTTTATGATCGGCATTCTCGACCTTCTGAGCAGTCTATTCGGAAGATTGTGACCAAATTTCGCACCAAATTTACTTTGTTGGACATTAAACCACCAACACGTTTACGTACTGTGCGTAGTGAAGAAAATATTGCGGCCGTATCAGCTAGTGTGACAGAAGACCGCGAAATGTCGATTCGGCGCCGTTCCCAGCAGTTAGGCCTTTGTTACAGCACTACGTGGAAAATTTTGCGGAAGGATTTGGGCGTAAAGCCTTTTAAGATACAGCTGGTGCAAGAACTAAAGCCAGCCGACCTACCACAACGCCGAATTTTTGGTGAATGGGCTCTTGGAAAGCTGGCCGAGGATCCGCTTTTTTATCGAAAAATTGTGTTCAGCGATGAGGCTCATTTTTGGTTGAATGGGTACGTAAATAAACAAAATTGCCGCATTTGGAGTGAAGATCAGCCAGAAGCATTGCAACAGCTACCAATACATCCCGAAAAAGCCACTGTTTGGTGCGGTTTATGGGCCGGCGGCATTATTGGGCCATATTTCTTCAAAGATGATGCGAATCGCAGCGTTACTGTCAATGGTGAACGCTACCGAGCGATGATAACAAACTTTTTTTTGCCCGAAATGGAAGTTCTTGACTTGCATGATATGTGGTTTCAACAAGACGGTGCCACATGCCACACAGCACGCGAAACAATGGCGCAATTGCGAGGCGAGTTTGGTGAACAGTTAATTTCACGTTTCGGGCCGGTCAATTGGCCGCCTAGATCGTGCGATTTGACACCATTAGATTATTTTTTGTGGGGGTATGCCAAGGCTAATGTGTATAGGGACAAGCCCTTCGATTGACGCACTGGAAGCCAACATCCATGCATTCATTCGTGAGATACCGGCCGATATGTGTGAAAGAGTATGCCAAAATTGGACTCAGCGGATGGGCTACCTGAGACGCAGCCGCGGTCAACATTTGCATGAAATTATCTTTAAACATTAAATTGCAAGGTTCAAACTATCGATTCATATAAATATTTCATTCATTTTTTCGAATTTTTTGTGTTTTTTTTTTTAAATAAGTTCTAAACCTCTTAAAAAATCACCCTTTATATAAATGTACATACATTATGTAGGCAGGTGTAAAGCAACTCTCTGGATTGTGAATGCATGTATGGATGTGTATGGGCCTGTTGTAAAACTGTTAGCTACTACGTATAACTTTTTGTTATTGTGCATTACTGCTATGTATTTGAACTTACAATGTTTTTTTAACTGTATGAATAAATGAAATAAAACGAATGAATAGAAACAATATCTGTACATTTTATTTAATGTTTCGTACAACTAAAATGTGCTCGATATTACGAATCTTTCGATTTAACGAATACACCTGGCCATTAATACTGGACAACCACTCACTGTAATTATATTAGGAATCTCACTCGATCTCTCTCGATCCCAATCTCGGTCCCACTCAAACGCACAGCACACTCGCGCTCCATCGCCATCCATGGTGGCCGTGGCCAGTCCAGTGGTTGATTTGATATTGGAATTGGATTGCAAATATTATAATTTGTACCTATGAGGTAGTATATACACACATTCATATTCATACATAATCCACATCTACCCAACTGAACAACAAACAAATTTACTCAGCAAAACCTTAAACGCATGAGCACTTGACCAGCACAGACCAAATGCATTCCACTCCAGTTCCGATTCCGAGTATTTACATGAAAAAAAAACCCTCCCGCTCTCTCAAAAAATACGAATATACCATGAAAGAAAACTAAAACACCGCTGAGATCGATTTGAAAATCTTGCGCGTTTTAGATATCTAAAAACTGGAATTAATTCCATTCAAATAGACGAAGGAGAAGTTCACTTTTTTTGTGTTCAAAGTTTTTGAATCTCTTGGACTTCCACAATCAAAGCCAAATATTTTTAAATGCACGAACTTGCTCCTCATAAAAACCTAATAAATAAAAAAAAAAAAGTCAAAATCGGTTAACCCGTTTGCTGTGTAGCTTCCGATAAAAAAAATATTCATTATATTATTAGGGATATAGATGGTTCTTAAAACAAAAAGAAAAATCTAAAATCAAGCTTTTTATTATTAAATCAAGCCTATGCAATATTAAAATCTGAATCATATCACCTGAATAATTTTTTTTCCACACAAATACAGCATCGAACAAGAATTATGCTCTCCATAATCAAGCCCAAATAATCTTAAACTTGCATGATGGATTAATGTGCATACCAATTAAGATCTAAACCAGAGACAATACTGAGACCACCAATTTCGGCCGATTTCCCGTTACTTGCCTACAAGCTATATTTTCATGGGGTGGCAAACGCTAAGTGCGTTAGTATTGTTACATAGAAATTCGTATTGACAAATGTCACGTAACTTCAAAAATTCCGGCTAACCAATACGCTCGCACCTTGCATATGCCACTTCCGCTGTGGACAAAGCTGCTGACAGCGTTCATAAAATGTTGTCCGTTAAATTTGAAATTATTTATATACGTGTGGATAGTATTTTTTGTAGGAATAAGTGTACATTTGCTTAAAATATTTATGAAAAATGATCAATGCAGAATGGTTGCATGAAAATAAAAACATTTTGAGCAAGTTTTCTTCAGTTATTAAAGAAAAATTCTGACAATAAATCGATCTTAATGATATCGAAAAGAGGTAAATACACAACCATGTTTGTCCTAATATGTTCTACTATATGAACCATATATTTTAGATAATTTTACTAACCAACCAAATCAAATTATTCGCCTTTTAACAATTTATAATAACTAACCAATGGCATTCAGTAAAGTAAAAATGTGGCATTCCCGAACTCTTTCACATTTTCCCACGGTTGCCGAGGTTGGCAGCATTTATTTTTGTAGTTTTTGTGTGTTTTTGCATGTCACACTGATTCTTTTTTGACATAACACCGATAGGAATACAAAATGGCGAATTTGAAAAAAAAATTGAGGGGCCCAGCGGCAAGAGGATTGTGAGTTGGGGGTCTCAGTATGGTTTGTCTATGATCTAAACGATCCTGATATACGAATTTAAATTCTCCAATCAAGCCGCACAAGGTAAAATTTGCATGATGGATAAAAAAAGTTCATTCATTCCGATTGATACCCGTATCTACTCGTGTTCTAAAATGGTGGAATAAATAATATAAATTTAATAAAAATACAATTGCAAAAAAATATGTCTGATTTGAAGAGTCCACCCTTACATTTGTATCCATTAAATAATGGAAGGACATATTTTAGATTTGAGTCCATTTAAGCATTTTTGATTCAATAAATAAATATGATTTTTAAAAAAAATAAATTGTTTCTTAAACAGGAAAGTGGCGGAGTTGATAATAAATCCGACAAATAAAATTGTGCACTCTTAAATTGGGATATGACACTCTTGAAGTATTCCGGAAAAATTTAATATGAGGATAACTTGTTCTTATTTAAATTTTTGTAAGTTTATTTCAAGAGTAATTATTCTGAGTTTTAGGGAGCATTATTAATACCTACTGCTGATAGATAGGTGAAAAATAAGGTGATTTCGAGCTTAATTTAAGCTCACACATTCTTCATTGCGTTATGTTTAATAATACATAAGCTTAATATAAGTTTACAACGATTTAAAATCAAGTTGTTGCATTCTTGAAGTGAAATGATTTTGAGCTTGATTTAAGCTTACACGTTCTTAATACTGGTGCAGAGCAATCTTAAAACAAGAATTAAATGTGAATCAAAAAGCATAAAATTTTTTGTATTTGGATTAAGAATTTCCAAGCATTATGCCCAATTCTTCAAAAGCTTTTTATCGTTTGAAGAAGGTAGTGGGTGGAGATTGCTTACTCGATCATGCTATGAATAATCGAAAATCTTTGGCAGCACTGTAAGTCTCGTTTTATTTTTGTTTTAGCCAAACTAAAAGCCCATTTACATACAGATACACGACTTTTGCAACCGCTCAATCTATTTTCTATTTAATTGCAATCCTTTTATTTTTTATTATTATACATAAAAGTGATGCCAGACTTTTCGGACTGAATTTCCCACGTGAAAAACACCTAAAAATGCCCTTTTTGCCCATGCCGACGTTAAAAAACAGTAAAATACACTAGTTTTTCTTGTTCTGAGAGATAAAAAAATGCCCCTTTTCGCCCTTTTAACTCATTTTCAAAGGAAAAATGCCCACGAAATGGGTAATTACCCAGGATCTGGTATCACTTATTCCATTTTTGTTAACCTAAAATTTGTTTTCTTTTCATTTTTGTAAATAGCACACTTGAAGTAAATTCTTCTTTACTTTTACATTGTTTAATTTGTTATGTTACGAGCTTAGATTCAAAATTAGTTTGTAATAACTGTAGTCTCTCTTTATTATTTTAATAATATTAATGTATCTAAAGTTTAAAACGGCAGACGGCTAATAAGCCAAGCTGTATAACATACTTTATATGCCACAAAGATTGTAAATTTACAGAACATGAAAATAAAGAATATCTATCTAGCTTAGCAGACTTTCGTCAACGGATAGGCTTGAAACTGATTATCTTGATTTTATCTCGTTTTTTCCCTGAGTGATGCCGGTTTGCATACTTTAAATTTCTTGTCGAAGTCATTCTTTGGTTTCTTGTAGTCCGTAAGTGGCATAGGTCCGCTCTCAAAGATGGCTAGTAAGCGAATGATTCGGGCTTCCAAATTGTGTTCTCTCTTAGTCTGAGAGCCGCTTTGGCTGGCACGTTCTTGGTAGGTATAAAGCTCGATAGGGTGTAGGTCCGGCAGCGTTAGCCGTAACCTCTCTAAGCAATCCTCTGTACCTTGTTCAAATTATTGAGGAAAGATTTATTGCGCGGTGTACATCCAGTGCACTATGTCCAGTTGTGAGCCCCACTCATCCCGAAAGCTTTTGTGATGGCGTAAAATGCGTTTATTCATTTCTTCACTATTTTCGCCGTATTCCGTTTCCAGTTTAATTTGGAATGAATATGATACCCAGGAATTTGGCTCCGTGTGAGAGACTGAGACGAATGCCTTTTTTGGCGGCTCTCATTTCGGTACCTTTATAATTATTTCCTGGTGAACGAACAGGAAGAGTTCGGTATTCTTGGGGTTGACGGATAGACCGTTGTTCACATTGTTTTTAAAAAAATTAGGGCTTACGGCGGCACAACATTTAGTTCTCCTTTCATAGCAATCGGCCAAACCAGTCCGATTTATGCACCCATTTACAGGGGATATTCATTGGGAATTTTTTTTCATTGGTACATTGGGTTGGTGGAAATCCTTTTACGCATACTTTTCGTAAGTTTTTTTCTGTCTCTACGTCGACTGTCAAAGTGGGTAAGAGTAAAAATGGCATCGGTCCATATTTCAGTGAACTGCGCTGTGCAAATCGCAACCACAGTTACAAAAAACGGAATTTCTTGGAATTTCTAAATACACGAGCAGAAAACTATAGCTTTTAGGAAATTGAAGCGATAAATCTGAAGCTTATTGCACGCAGAGGGACTCAACAAATATTTTAGAGAAGGTTTTGTTGAAATCCGTTCAGTTAGTTCTTGAGTTTATCCCGGACATGGGAGAAGTTGCGTCTCTCTTTAGTAATACAGATGTGGAACAACAAACATGGTTAAATGGTAAGCCGTACAGGCGAAACTAAAACGAATCCACTACTGAGTCATTCATCTCGCATGCATCTTTCTATCAATGGTGCTTAGCTAAGCGACCCACATGAACAAGAACAAAAAAAAACAAAAAACGCTTCCTGAATATCTCCCCCTTGATGTGTGCTAATCGTGCATGGCAAAGCGAAAAACCAAAGCAAGCGCAATCGCGATTTATATGTCGTTGGCAGACACAAAATTTTTAAAATTAAATTGTGAACTGGACCACTCCTGGGTTGCCATAACCCGCCTGCGCTTCTGTTGCGCTTTGTGGTCGCACATAAGCCACCGCTTTCCGAGAAATACTCTCCAAAACGACGAGACGAAATCAAAACACAATATAATACCCACCCTTTGTGTCAGCCTCAGCAGATTCAATGGAACTGTTCTCCTATTCAACACGGAACTGGAAAAGTGCTGGACACCGCACATATACACAACATCAGACAACCGTCTAGTGAGGAGGAGTAATATGCCTTGCTGTGCGCGTGACGTGACCATGGACCCCGACATACGATAGGACAGAGGGAAATAATAATTAAGACCGGAGAAGAAGTCGTAATGCTGCTGGGGCGCATTAGCGTTCTTAATGGGGTGAGAATTGATTCCCTTTGATGGACTTGCTTGCACACGACGTACGAAGTCGGCGGAGTGTTCCCGGAGCCAGGCGGTCGTGCCAAAGATGGTACTGCACATCCGTGATATTCATCTATCGATGTATGTACGACATAAAGTGGTTAATTGATTTCGTGGGAGTTCGGTGTGGGACTATTTTTGGAAATGCATGCATGAGATGTTGTTGTGTTTGTCTGGTTGTCCCCTCTCCCCTACCCACACCGCTCATTGTTGTTCCGTGTGTGCACATCTAATGCACACTAATGTTGAGTGAGGTCAAGTATACAACCGAAGTATGTAGGTGGCGGGGATTGTGATTGTTGGCAGCCCTAAAAATGAATCTGAAAATGTTATTAATAAATTTGTTTGTTTTTGTGACTGTGAAGTTGTCTCCGGAGATAGAGACTCCCCTGTGCGACGGTCATGGTCAAATGTGGGAAGCAGTGGCGTAGCGTGGGTTGAAGCCTCCCGGGGCAGACCCAATTTATGCCGCCCGAGTAATTTTTCACACACTAAAAAAAAAACGGCTTCAACCAGTTATACCTACACAACACATATAATATGTTTGTCAATAAACTTGGTAAAATTTCTCTTCAAAACTTTGTCAACTGTTGTTCGAACTATGTTCGAAGCAAAAATGAAGCCTCAAATTTAAAATGTTCCCATATTTCCGATTTACCAAACTCTAGGCGGATAAAAATTACTTACCGCAGGATATCAAATAAACAACTGTAATTCCCATTAAACTTTAATTGTTTTCTTTAGCTTTTGGAATTTTTAAATTTAATAACATTAAATTTTATTGCATTAATTTAATAATTTTATAACTAAAATTTGTTTGATTTATTTAATTATTTTTAAATGATAGGATGAAAGCATTTAGTTTGGTTTTAAGTAAAAAGAAAATAAAGTGCACGACTGGGTCGAACGTACGTTTTTCGTTCATCCAAAAGTTTTGGTGCAAATGAAGTGGGAGTTGCTGATTGTGTAAGCTCCAAGTTGTTGGAATTATTTTTACAGTGCATATTCAATATGGTTGATAAAAAGGAGAAGCTGGTAGTATTTGCTAGAAATAAGTTCTACGTAACTGTTGGATTGGATTGGATTTTCATTGAAAGTTTGGCATTGTTACTATTTCAAAAATATACCGATGATATGGGAACACAGATCGGAATATTTATATTGTGTTTAATATGTATTTTGGTAAAAATCGTTGGAGCGGTTTTTGTAAAACTATGCACTCAAAGTAAAACAGCAGCAAATATTGCAATGTTTAATTTGAAAAGTACAATTTTCTTAACTATTTAGCTGAAAACTGAGTATTCATAAGTTATTGTTCGGGATGTTAGCATTACTTGGTTCTTAAAGTTTTATCGAAATCGAAAATGGGGTATTCGAGATATGAGCAGTTTTTAAAATAAGCGTTTTCGGTAATTCGAATTGAAAACAAAGGACGCAATCATTTTGAAAACATCAATTTTACTCTAAATTTGCATTTTGGTCAAAATCGTTATTGTCATTTTCACCTACTTACTTAAACTTAAATACCAATTTTGGTTGAAATCGTTAAAACCGTTTTCGAACAAATCAAACTCGTATGAAAATTCGATATGGGAAGTACCATTAATATTGAGGTTACCGTGCAAAAAAAAAAAACGGCCCGAACTGTAAGCCCCCAAACTCAAAATCCGAAGTTTGAACGCAATCCGGACAGCTGTTTAGGCGGACAGAAATTTGCGACCCACTTTTTTGAGTTCCTCTGTCATCCTAATGTTAGAATTGATTAACATCTTGAGTTCGAAATTTTGTACGAATACAATATCTTCCTCTTACTACGTAATCGAGAAAGTTAAAATGTTACTATATTAGGTACATAATGCAGGTATGTAATTATTTTTTTTTCTATTTACAAGAAACTTTTTTATTTATTTACAGAAAAATTCTTTAAAATATTTTTTTCCTACTTTGCATCAGGGCAAAATCTTTTATTATTCTTTCAGTATCGTCGATGGTCTCTATGATTTCCTGCTCTTTAGCCATGATACTCAGATAAGAGAGCCTTACAGTGCACACACAACTTCTAGCAAGAAAAAAATTGTAATAATTTGTGTGTGCTGTACAGGGTTGTCATTTCTGATGAAATGAAGTTGCATACTAGGGAGCATCGCTCATTGGATTTTGTTGTTAAGCAACACAAGGAATGTAAGCTTTGTAAATAAATTTGTAAATAAATTCGTTGGACTGAAAAAAGAATCCGTTTTGTAAATTTGATATATTTAAAAATTGTCTAAATTGCCGCCCCGATCAAATTGCCGCCCGGGGGCTGGTACCCTTCCCCCTCGCTACGTCACTGGTGGGAAGGATGAGGATAAATATTTGTGTTATGCTTCCATGCCCTCGACTAATTATTTCAGATAAAACGAGACCATCTGCACGTGTGGAAAAAGGGATTACAATTACACTACAATGCGCCTGATTGATGGGGGCGATACCAAAGTGTGTGCGACAGAAGAATGTTTGGAATGTCTTGTAAGTACTCATATGCGAGCGACCCTCGAATTGTAACGAGAGACAAAGTGGAACGATTTACTGATAACGCATCAGCTGAATTGGAATGACAGGGTTTTTCTCATAATCCCTAACTAAGACTGCATGAACATATTGGATACATGAATCTGTAGTGCTTTTAGTTTTTTCGTGGGGACATTTGCATTTGCATCTGTCCGCAAAAGAAGGAATTCTTCGATATTCGAATAGATTAATTGGTTTATTAGCTGTTTTTTATTATCAGCGTGATCTGATCCGGATCAGAAAATAAAACAAGACGGATCATTGAAAAGTTAAATTTTTGAGTTGTGGCAACAGTTGCTTTCAAAAACAAAACAGATAATACAGGGTATTTCAAACTTCATATTGCCACCAGCCATATTGCAAATATTCTTCTCAACGTGACGTCACACAAGGCACATGTCATTTCACTTGCAAAGTCGGGGGTGTTACCATATTTGAATCAAATTTGCATAATTTTTCTTTTCAAATATATTTTTGTGAAACAAATTTAGTATTTTATGTTCAAATATGCAACACATGAACAATATTTTGCTGCTAGCACTTGAGTTTATCTTGGCATATTAAGGTGTGTCCAGCCTAACGAAACATTTCAGAAATTTTTGTGAAATGTTTCTGAAGCAAATCGGACAGATTTTGTTAACATTTATAAAAGATTTCTGAAATTTATTTATTAAATGTTTATGAAATGTTTCAACTTTATCCTGTTTTGGACTCGAAGAAAATAATGCGGTAGGATTATCAGCAGCGAGTAAAGTTTTTATTTTTGTAATTTTGGTCTCGGCAATCACACGACACGCGATTTAATTCAAATAATCGTATTAATTAAATGAAACACTTTCTCATTAGGTATTCAAAGCTTTTCTGGACATTTTTATTTTATTTAAAAGCAAATAAAAATCGAAAAACAGCGATCACTTTCTGCAGGAAAACTTGTAAAACAAAAATTATTTCCCATCACGATTGGGTAACTGTGAAACATAAATGTTTTTTTGGTGTCCAGATCCAATCCAGCAGAACATTTCTAAACATTTCATAAAAATTGTTTTGTTTAATTAATTATCAAGTGTCTTAGAAATAAATATGGAACATGTAGGTATTTAATTGTTTATCAAATGTTTGGCTGATCTGGACATACCTTTATAGAACGAGAAAAAACAAAATAACTCGGAATACGGACGGGGAGTTTATTCGAATGCGAAAAAAAAACAATTAATTTTTTGTGTTCCATTTATTAGTCTGGCAACGTGATTGTGTGGCTATAGTTTACAGGCACACCAACATTTAAAAATAAAACAACCTACCACCTAGTCGGAAATAGTAGAAATAATTTTCAGATCATGATTCGTGATGTTGTTGTAGGTGCATGCAAATCGATGATCTATATGGATCATAGCTAATAATAAAAAACAGCTATTGCTGAAATGGGGCTGCATAATGGAGACAGAAAATCCCTTCCATCATGGGGTTCAATAGTCTCGCACCTTAGAGCATAAAGTTGACTCTAAAAATAAATGCAAAGCTTAGTTCCTCTTTAAAGGTTCATAAATATTTAATTTGCTGTCAGAGGTCACACGATACAGACTGGTAAAACTGCTCTTTTTTTTAAGGGAGCTACGATCATAATTTGTGTCTAATTGCCATTGATCCTTAAACCGACTAACTCCAACCAGAAGTGATTGACATTATTTTGTTCATATCACCGAGGGGAGGGTACTTCTAAGTAAACAGGTCAAGTTTTTTTTAGAATCGCCTACATCGATTGCCAGCACACGACCTACCGCAGTTAAAGATTGGCAACAGAATATCTCCGTGTCTCACTCCATGTTGGACTTCGAGCTATAAAGAGATCTACGCTTCCCTGTGGCCGGAGGTCTTTTCAAAATTCACATCAAAGATGAGGTAAAGCGGTCACTGGAACTCAGCTGATGACTTAAGCCACCATAGCGCGTGTCATTTTACGTGGCAAATTTTGACCAGACGCTTGACAATCGATTACACGTAGTGACAAATTAAGGACAAATGTTTACCTGGTAATGACGTCGGCGTGTCAAAATTTGACTTAGAAAGTGGCATTTGTAATCGTAGCTTTAAGAATGATATAAAAGGCGTTGAATCTTAGATGTGGCGATGGTTGAAGATTGGAAAACAACTGCCAAAGTCAAATCGATGGGTATGAAGAAGCTGTACGGGACTGTCAGAGCCCCGTATAAGGAGTTTCAAATCTTTCTCTGCGGACTCCCTCTGTCAAGCATCTGTTAGGCAGAAGGAACACTCCAATTAAGGAACCACGATGTTTGAAAAATTATAATTTTTATTTAGTTATGTTTTTTCGGCGAATGTTTAAGAGCTTAAAAAACACAAATTTTGTAAATTTGTGTTGAACTGGTAGTTTTGTGAAATATGCGATATTAAATTCGCTTGCACCACATTTGTATTGAATTTTTCCATTTTCTTCTGTAAAGACAAAGTTCTGAAATTTCTCTTAGTTTTAAAGAAAAACTTCGTCAAATAAGGACGAAAAATTAAAATATCTTTTTCCGAAAAACGCCAGCACCCCAAATTAAAAAAAAAAAAAAGAGATTGAAATTGATGCATTGCCTCAATAGTTCTGGAGTTCCCGAAACAAGTCGTCTTTCTTGTTTTATTCGAAAATTAAAAAAAAGTTTAAGGACTTTTGAAATTTAAAAGGAATAAATTTTAAAATTTTTCAAAGTCCCAAGAAACTCAACGAAAAGTATTTAGGAAAAAGGTTTTTTAAACCCAAGGAATTTTTGTTGCAGATTTCCAAGGTGTTCTTATTTGAGTTCTTGAAAATGCCCGAAGAGGTCAACGAAAAATTTGTATGAAACATCCTCAAAGCCGAAAGATATTTTAATTCTGAATTGTTGTTCTAGTTTTCTTTTTTAGCATTTTACTTTACTAGTTTTTCCACTTTTTTTTTACAATTTTCCGATTTGAATAGCTTTTATATTTAGGTATTAGGAAGCTTTGTTCACTGATATAACAAAAGCTTTTGGTATTGTTGACCATGATTCATTCGCAAGTAAACTTTTTAAAGCTGGATTTTTGGGACTTTTTTATGACAGGTTTTTGTTTCTACTTATCAAATCGTAATCAAAGAAGCTTTAAAAACTATTTAAATATGGGTATTCCTCAAGGTTCTGTTTTGGATCCTTCCTTGTTTTTGGTATTCGTCAATTCCTTGATTTCTCAAACATTCAAATAAAATATAATATATATATATTATTTCGTGACTCTCTATCCAATTAGTTAAAAATTAATTCTAAATTACCGAGATCTTTTTTAAAATGTTAGCCCAAAAGTCCGTATGACATATATACCTTAGGAATGACTGTGTCTAAACATTTACATCGAAAAGAAATATTAGCCAAATTGTCCAGCTTAGCTTAGCTTAGATTCTTTTTTGTTAAAAATGTGCGTACGAAATTTCAAGCAAAAAGTCAGAGTCAGCTAAATTTCAGACCCAGATTTTTTGAATAGAGCCGCTTTTCGAAAATGTCCAAAGTCGGTATTGACTCAAATCAGTTTTCATTCACACGAAACATAGCAGTAAAAGCAATTGCTACGTTTTATTCATACCCAATATAAACAGAACTTTTCAAAACTCATAAAGCACTTGTCCAACTATCCAGAAGTGAAGATATTTCTTAAGCTTTGGGATGCCAAATTGCCATGTGATAAAACTCGCCCTCAATTAAGACGATGATAGATAAAATTTCCATCCAACTTATCAAAACATTTCAGAAGAAATTGCAATTCCAAGAACATGTTTTTCCCGGTAGCTCAGCAATAGCTCATTTCCTTGAGTCTATTATAGGAAGATTTTATTTTCCTTATGTGGTATTCGATTGGGCTTTTTCAGATTCGCTCTCAGATTTCAGATTTCGTGTGTCTAATCGAACATAAAAACGTCATTTTCTCTTCTTTTTTTTTGTGGATATTCGTGCGATTACATTCTTTGCAGCCTTCGACACTTTTCTAAGTGTTTTCCATTCACTGTTTAAGTTTTACATGAAAACAATTGCAATTTGCACAAGAAAATAAAAAAAATAAACGCATTGCATCGGGTGGCAATGCGTTTATTTCCAGTTGAAAAATTACACGAAAACGTAAACAAACTCCACTAGTTGTCAAACTCAAAAGCGCTTGTATTGGTAAATCTGAAACAACTCTGAGAAAAAATCCAGATTCCCAAAAGTGCTCTGAAATATGAAAAAGATTGTTTTTTTTCGTACCGAACGAAAATAGAAAGTGACCTAGAGCCAGGGATGCCAGATTGAGGGATTTTTCCCGTTTTTCGGGATTATTTGACCATAATGGGAAAATGGGAAAACTAGCCCAGAAAACGTGAATATAAGTCACCACAAAAACTTTCACGTTTCAATACCAAAACTTATTTTTACAACGTTCAGAAACCAGACAAACCATGATAAATTCAATAAAAAAAACACTTGATGAACATAGATAGCCCTTATTCTTGACATGCGCTTCCCACTTAATTTTTACACTGGATGGAAACCTCTCCCCATGGTTATAATTTTTTTTTTTTAGTTTCCAGTCTATTTGCCTTTAAATTTAACAGGTTTGTCATTTGTGGGTGGAAAAAAGTCCAAAGTAAAATCTTGTTTGTGGTTCTAAATATTTTTGATATTTTTCAAAATTAATTAATTAAATAAATTATTGTCATGCGGAATGGGTAAGTATAGGTACATGGATCTTAATGTTGTATGTATGTATTCGTATCATAAAAATTGTTTTACTATTTTCTTTCTGAGAACAAAAAAAAGGGAATAAAAACGGGAAAAACAGGTATCAAAAAAGGGAAAACTCATAATTTTGGATGGAAAAAAAGGGAATCCACATGCCAAAAGTCTGGCAACGCTGCCTAGAGCAAAAAAAAAGTGCTCTGATAGCGCCCAATCGAAAACCACGTAAGTTTTCCATGTTTACTTAAGTAGAATACTACGTACTTTATTTTTGGCAAGTGCATTAAGAGATTAGTCGCTTAGCACTAACAGAGTAGTAAAGGCATACATCTTGTACAGGATTGCTGCTGTTGTTCTTTTAGCTGAAAATTTCTCCAAAATTTGTACGCATTGTTTTGATGTATCGCCTTCTTGCAGCATTTCGTCGCTCTTTTCGTAAGTAGTTCAAATATCCAATGGACTATCCAATTAGCAATGGAATATTCACATGAAACCTCTCTTACATTAAGCTGAGTTTATGAAATGAGACTGCGGATTGCTTCAATATTCAATTTGACGTACTAACCACACTATCGAGGTACTACAACATTTTTGTTGCTTGATCTATGCTCAGATATTATTTTCCACCTGGTTTTGCTACCGAACAGCGTCCTAATTTTAAGGCGAAACATTTCAAGATCTTGGTAGTTTAACTGTAGCGCCATCCGGGTATTATACCTTCCCGTATCTGCCCTCACCACATAGGCGGCAAAGGTTGCATTCATAAATTTGTATACATCTGCAGTTTTGTAAGATTCCCTCAACCAGTACCTACTAGCAAATTCTGTTAAATATATGAACAGCTTTTGGTCGCAGGACCTTTCATGTACCATGGCCGATTATATTTGCCTACCTTATTAGGAATGCTTTTGTACATTCTGACTAAGGGAAGCAAATTCTTCAACTCCTTAGATATCACGTGGAGTCTTTCGCCTGCCAGACGAAACCGTATCCCGTAATTTCGTTGTCATTTAACGATCGGTCATCGGTCATGCTCGCAGTACAAAAGCAACAATTTGGAAACGTGTTTACTTCTAAAAATCAAACAACATAGATATATTGCCCAAAATGTAACAAATACAAATGAAGCTGCAATCAAAAGCAACAATCAGTTTCCTTCGTCAAAATCGTTTGTGTCAGCTTTGTCGACACATGGCACAGATACGAATCTAACGACACGCGCCGACACTCAACCGATTAGTTCAGTATTTCAATTGCAAAAAATAGTGACATCAAAGCAACAGCGCACCCGACACCGACCGAAATGGTGTGCGAATTTCCTTTCATCGCACTGAAGAGAATTTCTGCAGCGCTCAACTATATCCAGAGAGTGAAAAACGAGGACACACGACACTGACGCCCCGCACACGCGTGAAGATTTAATTTGCGAAATGACATTTCACTCCAGCTGTCATTGAGCGCGCTCCCCTGTTCAGAGGATTGAACTCACACTGTCGTTTTTTTTTTTTTTTTCCTGGAGGATAATAACGTGCGCTACACCAAGCTCCGAGTACACAAATAGTTTCTGTTGTTTCTACATCTTTTGCAGATCGTGACTGGAATTAATTCGTCGAGTATGCACACATAATTGGTGTGAATAAACGCTTAAAAAACGGTGCCACATCCGCAGTGCGCTATGAATATGTATAACTTACTTAATAGCGCACTTACCTCTAGATAGGCCTTTCCTCCGCCATTATTTACATAATTTTGTTGTTTCCATTTGTTGTTTTCCGTCAGACATCAGAGTCAGACGTCAGACGTCAGAGCGTTCGCAAATGCAATTGAATGTGCAAATTGCGGTGACCAATTATGCACAAATCACCACACAAGTGTCGCGTTTACTACTAGGTAAGGTCTTTGGGTAAAAAGTAAGTCTCCCAAGTCTGTAACTTGTAAGGTGGCTGGGCAGAGAAGGCGGTGGGTCTCGGATCTCGGTATATAGTTAATTCCACTGCAGCGTGCACCGGTGATTCTCGTTGACCGAATCGCCTTTGATCCAACATTAACGAGGTACCTACATCTTGCATCTTTTGCAGTGCTAGCTGTACGTTCACTCGCGCACAAGATGTGACCTCATCCTCAATTTCGCCAGTGTCGTGGAGCGTTTTTATGTGCATTGCTAAGTATTTAAGTGGTGCTAATGTCGTCCGCATGCATATTAGCTGCCAATCGTGAGCGTGAGCAATGCGAGCGTCTGCAGTTCATCAATATGGATTTACTATTTGCGCACAACACTTGTGTCGCTCTTCCCGTTGCGAAATTGCAACACTTAACGACTCTGACAAATATTTGTCGCTAATAATTGTTTGGGTAAACTGATTCATGACGATTTTCATAAATATGTGGTGGCGGAGTCGAATTTCCACTGCCACTTTGTTTGTAGCGGATGCGGGGATGTTGTGGGTTTCGTGACGCGCACCCAGGCTTATGCTAGTTTATTGTCCTGCACGATTCTTGACTTGCTTTATTCATTTAATGACTCAAATGCTGTCATCTAGGAACCAGCTTGGACCCTGGAGACTTGATTTTATTTTGTCGGTGGATGTTGGAAGAAGATCGGTTGTAGTAAGGTATATAAGGCATTGCGTTGCAGGAGACAAGATACAAAAAATAGTCTACGGTAGGCAGTGCCGGCTCCAGCCAAACTAGCGCCCTGTGCAAGATTTACAGAAAGCGCCCTTTTTTCATATTTGCACACATGCATAAGTCTTTTCCACATCACCCAGAAGGTAGACTTTCAATGGGTTTCTTTTATTGCTGTTTTTGTTTTGAGATCTTTGAGCTAGATTCTCTTTTAAAATGTAAGTGGTGGGAGGCTGTTAACACTAAAGTTCCTCAAGAATTTGAACAAGGTAGAGAGGATTGCTTAGAGAGGTTACGGCTTCACTAAAATCTACACCACAACTAAGTCTAGAAACGCTGCTGGACCTACACCCCACGAGCTTTATACCTACCAAGAACGTGCCAGCCAAAGGTGGTCCCAGACTAAGAGAGAACAAAATTTGGAAGACCGAATCATTTGCTTACTAGCCATCTTTGAGAGCCGACCTTTGCCACTTACGGACTACAAGAAACCAAAGTATGACTTCGACAAGAAATTTAAAGTATGTAAACCGGCAGGCATCAGGAGTTTTCCCCGAGTACTTTCATAAAAGGTATACCCATCTTCACAGATGGCTCAAAGACAGAGAATGGAACGGGAGCCGGAGTCTTCTCGGAAGAATAAGGTACAAGACAGACAAACCGACTGGCAAATCACTGCAGCGTTTTCCAGCCAGAGATCTACGCGGCTAACAAAACGGCTCAAACCGTCTTAGCGAGGGAACTACCAGCAATGGAAATCACTCTCTGCCTGCACAAGGCACAGCCAAGCAGCACTTAAAACGATCAACCCTGATCTGGTAAACTCAAAGTCTGTAAGTCAGTGCCTTTCGGTATTAAGAGCTATAGCAACCCAACGCTCAATACTGCTATGCTAGGCTGGACATGTTGGAGTGGAAGGAAACGAGGCAGCGGATAAACTGGCCAGATGGGGCTCTGAAGTGGACATACAAGTACTACCAGCTTTCAATTTTACATTAAATTTAGCAAAACGACGAAAGAACAACACTTACGGTTGCTTCATAGCTCGTAGCTTGTGGCCCAAGAATTGATGCTAAAAGGTCAAAGATCCCAACATCTCTTTATAGAAACCAATTCCGAGAGCTCGTCGGGGTAGTTACCGCACATTGCATCATTGGAAACATGGTTTAGGATTGGCTTCTTTACAAATGACTCCTGCAGAAGTTGCAGAGACGAAGAAGAAATAGAACCTTTGAATCTTCGCCTGTATCACTGATCAGCCCTACAAGTACGCCGCCACTCTTGTTTAGGAGCACGGTTCTTCGAAGGTTTGGAAGATCTTGCAACGATAACTCTATCAGATCTAAGAAGATTCATCAACAGATCCGAATGGTATAAATAAATAAATAAATAAGTAAACAAACAAACAAATAAGTAAATAAATAAATAAATAAATAAATAAATAAGTAGACGAATAAATAAATAAATATCTACATTAATAGCAATAATATATAACAACAATAATACAAAAAAAAAAGGCTATATCAACTATCGAGTGAGATATATTTAATTCGTGTTTAAAACATTTACTAGAGGATTATCAGCAAAATCACAGCGTTCTAGAAAACGTTGGTTTAATTTTTTTTAATTCTCTGGAAGATCAATTCAACATTCGCTTTATCGTGAGTATCCAGGGTCGAGTGATGCCACGGTAGATTAAGCATCATTTTTAATAATTTATTTTGAGAAACCTGTAGTTTCTTAATATGACACATTGCACACTTTCCCCATACTTGGCACCCATAAAGCTTGCTTGAAAAATTACTTTGTGGATGATAATTTTATTTTCATTTGAAAGCTGCTCGTCGCAATGGCAATTTTTTTAAGGGTGTTTGCTATATGCGGTCCAAAAGTCAACTTGGTGTCCAAATAAACTCCTAAGTATTTTACGGAACGTTCCCAACTAATACTTGTACTATTCACCTGTAACGGTCCGCTAGGAAGATAATAAGCTTTTCTTTTTCTCGTAAAAAAGATGGCTTGTGTTTTTCCTTGATTAACTTTTATTTTCCATTTGTTGTAATATTCCTCTAATATCGTCATCGCATTTCTTAGATTCCTCTCAATGTCGAGAGCGAGTTCATGCGATGTCTTCAGCAAAGATACCTGCTTCGCAATGAGGTAGACATGGGAAATCCGATGTATACAAGTTATATAAAACGGGCCCAAGAACAGAGGCTTGGGAAACACCTGAGTGAAAATATACTACATTAGAGACACCACTATTAACATGCACTTGACATGAGGGAGTTGCAAGTTACCTATACCAATCTTCGGATAAATTTCACAACTTTCACAGACATCTCTCACTCAGCATTTATTTAAACAGGACGTCTATTTATGTCTGCTTTTGTTACCTCTACAGTTTTCTTAGAGGCAAAACTTACTGACACTGCCACAGAAAGATGTGTAGTTCCTAGCTCCAGATCGTCGCTCCCTCCTTTCATGGGAATTGTAACTTCCACATCCGGTGCATCTACCAAGAGTAAGAACTTGTCAACTTATGATTAGCATCCTGCATTCACACAGAAAGCAAATCTACCAGCAGCAGACATTGTCCCAGAACAATAGCGTCTGGGGACTGGAAGCCTGATAAACTAAAATGCTATTGCGGTTCTCGATACAATCGATGAACTACACTACCCCACAAATGCACAGAGAAGTTTTCGCCATTCTAATGGAATCGAGTTTAATTCACACCTGAGTGGTCTCCGTTTGCGGTTACACAGGTCCCCCTCATACTACGACTACATATACCCTGGCAGCAGGATGAGTTGAGTTTGCTTGTGAGGTCTGGCGTGGGAAGATCTTTCTTTTTTTCTGTTTTTGCAACATCATGCAATGAACTGCCATGCATCGGTGCATCTGCCCAGGTTTTCTCATGCGACACGCTCTATTTATGCAATACGAAGCCACTTAAGTGGAACCCTGCATCGCTTACAGGTTGATGGTGATGTTGCTGCTTGCTACCGCTATACCCTATCAAGAGTGTGATACCGCTTCCATTGATTGTTATCGGCTTCGGCTTTTTGCTATTCTGAAAGAATTTTTACTTGTGGCAGGAGGTGGCGCAGTCGTGAAACGCTGTGAAAAGATATTCTTCAAAGGGAAACAATTGTTACGGCCGTGGCGGCAGCAGCGAAATGTTTTATTGTTGCAGCGATGGATTTTGAAAGAGTTTCCATCACAAGTTCGTGAGGGCGGAAAAATCAAACGATTTTTGTTGGCTTTTCACAAATAAATTCGCCCGCCTCCTGCACCCACACTGAAAATAGAACCCTGGTATATTTGATAAAAATGAAATGTTTCTATAAAATTGGCAAATTGTAATAAGTTTTATCTAGTCTTAAAATTTTTGTTGTGATGATAAAAAAATTGTTGGGATAACAAAAATCGTTTGTTTGTGCATATAAAAATAATTTGTTGTTAATTTTACAAAAGAGATTTGCCAATTCTACCGTTGATGTTTTGTCAAATCACCAATTAACTGCTGCTTTTACAAAAAAAAATTTATCAATTGGGTCTTCGTCTTGTTGTCAAATTAAGAAAAAAATTCTTAAAAATATCGAATTAGTTTGTCAATTCAGCTATTGTATTTGGTAAAATCAACAGCAAATATTGTTGATTGTACAGAATAATTTCTCAGGACTGACGTTGTGTTTTGTTGAATCTATAGGTAAATAGATCGTTGGTTTCATAGCAACATTTTGTCAGCTCCAGCATTTTAGCTTGTTGATTCATCAGCAGACTTGTTGTGTCTGTCAATTTTTTATTTGAATCGGTGATTGTTAAAACACCACAAGTAACAGATTTTTTACCACGTTTTACTAGGTTTTTAGACAGCTTATGTGTAGACACTGCATTGTGAATAAAAGCAACATAATTCGACACCTAAAACACACAGAAATTCGATCGCAAAATCGGCATTTTGTACCAAGACAACCTGACTCTTCTACTCCTTTAAAAATATGAAAATGTCACTTGTATTGTTTTAGCAAATAGGGATTCATTTATTGTTCTGTTGAATTAAGTAAACTATTTTGTCGATATGATTAATACTCACTTACAGTTCTTTACACGAAAAGGTAAAGTGGCTTAAGTCGATTTAAGCCAAAAGCAGTATTTTGAAATATTTGAAATGAGAATAAATTTAGCTAAAGCTTTGTGTAATCACCTTGTTTCTACCTACTCCGGAAAACTGTTTTTTCTTCTGAAAAAACATTGCATTTGGAATAACGTCTTGATTCTGAAGCAAATTGTAGCCTACTACTCACAGTAGTTTTTTTCATGAATTTTCTTAAGTTTAAAATTGCTCTCCTGAAAAATGTGAAAAATCGACTCTAGCCATTTTTTCTTTTGAGTAAAGAGTTGTCCTTTAACTTTATTTTGAAGGAACGAAATAAGTATTTATCTAAATAAAGAAATTATGTCCAAAACATGTATACAATACCCTTGTTAAATAAATCAGGTACCTATTAATAAATGATACGCAAAGCAAATAAGTTTAATAATAAGATTTATTAAAAAAAGTAGTTATACAAGTTATATAAATTAATTTTATTTATTATTTGAGTTGAAACAAAATCTGCACTCCCATGTTGCCAAATGTTTTGGTGTTGTGAAGGGCGTTTTTTTTTTTAGAGGTATAGAGCTTTGAAATGAAATAAAACAAAAAGACGATTTTTTTAGATTGACGTGAAATTTACTTTATTCGAATTATAATTAAAATATGATTTCTGGCATATGACCGCCACGTCATATCTGGATTTCCAGTTTTCGATGACATCTTCCAACATTTGTTGCCGTATATCGGCAATAACGCGGCGAATGTTGTCCTCCAAGTGGTCAATCGTTTCGGGCTTATCGGCGTAGACTAGCGACTTCACAGGTCCGCAGAACAGAACCATGCACAATTTGGAAGCGTTGTTCAGCCGTCAGTCTATTCATGTTGAAATGGCAAACCAAACTAAAAATAAATCACTTGACAGCTGACGAAATGGCCGCCAGTTAAAAAAGTGTTGCCATCTTAAAGTTGGCCAGTGTCAGAAGTACTATGACTTTGGTCATATCCTTTTGCAGCACAACTAATAAGAATATGTGGATTTGAAGCCATCAAAAGAGAATAAAGTGTATTGGACAGTTTTATGGGTTACCACTGCCGATGCAGAATACCAGATTTGCCATAAATTTAGCGACTTACATCAAGCTCAGCCTGCAAGGCGGGCTAAAATGTAAACAATTGTTATTTGGTTACCCGAAAATGATTTTCCAGCGAAAGACTGAAAGTATCAGTTTTTGTCTTAGTATAGGCAGCGTCAGATTTTTTAAGTGACTAAGTCATGGTGGGTTTGGCTGTTTCGAGAACCTAAAGCAGGGATCCGGTCGAAATTCTGCTTTGCAAAATTCTCTCTTCTCACACAAAAATTCTGCTTAAAGAAATTCTGCTTTTTTTAATTCTGCTTTTCAAATTTAAAGCAATAAAATTCTTCTTATTCTGCTTTTTTCCAACTAACAAAAATGTAAACGACTAGAAAAGAAAAACAGATACAGAAACAAAATCATTTTAAATTTATAAAACATTAAAATTAATTTGCTTTTAATTTTTAAATAAAACTAATATTAAAATTAAAAAGACACAAGAAGAAATATATTAAATAGTTACAACAAATTTTAATATAAAAGACAATATCTATTGAAAAATAAAATAATGCGAAATTTAATTAAAAAAAGATATGAAGCAATCAGATTTAAAAAGCGTGCGATTTTGAGCATTTTCCAAACCTTTTTTATTGTTTGTAAAATTTTGAAAAGCAGAATTTAAAAAAGCAGAATTTTTAAAACAGAATTTTGTAAGCAGAATTTTGTAAAAATAATTTTGATCCATCCAGAGTCTTGACCCCAACCCCCTAAAGCAACCTCCTACAACATACACTTTTCGGCTAGAACTTCGGTCTTTTCACAAACATCCTGATGCGAAGCGCTTTTGGACAAACGAATTAACTTCTTACATAATTTTTTGTTTGGAATTCATAAGGTTCTAGTGCCCATTGGAATTTGTCTTGATTGATCGACTTAGCAGCTTAAAGGCTGTAGTACAATAGATTAGATTAATTCTTCTTTTACAAATTTGAGTCGGTATACCTAGGTACCATAAAACTATAAAAATTAATAAAACAAAAGGAAACAATAATTTGAGTGACTATACCTTTATATATTAAAAAAAATAGAAAACAAAATCAAAATTTAGGTATTTAATCATGAATTATTTTGATAAACTCAAGCCGATCACCTCCTATATTCTTGCCGCGCAACAACGATTGATTCACCATGCCAGAGCTTAGTTAAAATCTACGAGTTATATGACAGATTAGACATAATGTGGCTATACGTTTGCGATCAGTCATCAGTAATGATCACCCCCAAAGGTATCGCCACAATCAAAAGCAGTTTCCAATCACAACCAAGATAAATGACTTCAAAAAAAAAATCCTGTGTGCTATTTAACTATGTATCTCGATTGCATTATTGCATGCGATACACAAAGGAGGCGGACAAAAACGAAATCCGGTATTGTTATGCAATATAAGTCTGATCTGCGGTTGCATGCACGGCTCCATTCATTTCCATATGCTCTGTCTGCCAAGCCGGGGACTTAATGAAGCTACTGAAGTTAAGTTGATGACAACGCTGCCATAATGACGGACAACAACAATGACGACGACGATGACGGAAGATCGCATCTGTGGTTGAACGACTGGCTGGCTGAATGTGGTCAGCAGTTCGTCGACATAATAATGATATAAATCTTCGTTGGCTCGCACCTATACGGTTGATGTATGAGATGGATCATTTAAATTTAATGACAAGAAAACTGTGATTTGACGTAATGTCCCAATGCATGGTTCACTTGGCACATAAACCCTTCTGATGGCGGAGTTTCCTTGTTTTTCTTTTTCAGACTCTTATGTCAGACATAATCGCATTTCAATGTAATTAGCTTGGATGCAAACTGAGCTGTTTCATGGTGTGAAACGACTCGGTGGTGTTTCTTGTTTTTTGAACAATAAACGCTGGTTTGGAACCTGCGGTCGTTTCGATTTCGTGAGACAGATAATGCTTGTACATAGTGTGGATGATTGCTTTCTAAAGGTAGGTTTTAGTGAGTAGACTTTGATGGATGCGAGTGAGATGGAAAGACTAGAAGTTATATGGACTGGGTAAGTGGGTAATGAAGTGTGCAGAGCAATTTTGGGGGAGCGGGTCAATACGCTGCTCTCAAAATTCGGCTTTACAAAATTTTGTCTTCTCACACAAAAATGCTTCTTTACAAAATTCTGCTTTATAACGTTCCGTAGGTACCCAAAGGGAAAAAACGGAACCTTATTAGTTTCGATACGTTGTCTTTCCATCTGTTCGAGTCCACTAGACAAGTTTTGTTTCTAGGTCTATCTCAGAAACTTATTGACGTAGAAGGCTGGAATTTGTACTCAACATCCGGCATAGCCTATAGTTAAATGGCAAATACCAATGGTAGCGATAGATCGACTGGTCTTAAAGTTATTAGTAATTTGGTGAAAAATTATTTTCATTCGCACAAAAAACTGTTTATTTCTTGATTTACAAAAAATGCATTTATATACTTATTTTGTAGATCATGCTCATAGCTATATATGTGCTGAAGACTGGTTTTGCCGAAAGGTTAATATTTTACTAGATATATACAAATAGCTGTCAACCACTATATATAAAATACACTCCTTTGAACCATTTTCATTCGTTAATTTTGTGTCTTATGTTCTCATAATAAATTCCCATTGGAACTTCCGAAGCATACTAAACTCTACTCATACTCATTCACAAACTGCCATCGACACCGCAGTCACAGACTCTTTTTCTTAAAGAAAAAAATCTTCGCAATTTGCCCAAAAGTACGAAACCTTCGGTCCGAGAGTATCACTCGCACTTGGCCGGTTATTTTTTAATTTAAACCGTACAAATTTTGCTTATTCGGTTTTTTTCTAGCAAACAAATATCTATTAATAACAAAAATTAAAAAAGGTAGTACAGTAGAACCCGCTTAAGCGAAATGTTATTTTTTATATTTTTCATTGAATATCGATTCATTGAATCCAACAGAACAAAAAATTTGGTGAACGCTTTCACTTCTTTTTTCTCGAAAATGACATTTGAGTTTCTGATATGTCACATGCGTTTATTTTCCAGGCCACTCCAAAAGGTAAATACAAATTTTTCTAGCTTTAAATTTACGCTTAATTAACCTCTTCAGACCCAGACGAGTAAAAGAAGCGAAATGATAGATTTTAGTGGATTTTTAATCTTATGTAAGATCAAATAAGAGATTTGCATTTAAAAAAAAATATATTTTTATTAACTTCATGGTGAAAATCCTGGTGCACATATGTGTACCTCAGGTCTATCATAGCATAAAACCTAAATAAACTTTATTAAAACGTGATACAGTTCAAAAAAGTTGTTTTTTTAAATGCACAGATAAACCTGGCACTATGTGCAGATGGTACGGCTAAGAAATTTGCAACCAGGAAACCTGCATTTGGATGAAAATTTATCATTAAGTAAATAGAGCAAGTATGTAGTCATGACGTACACATGTGTGTAATTCCAAAGTATATAGCTCAGTTTCGGTAGAAAAAACTAGCAAAAATATACCTTCGAACTTACAAACAAAAATTTAACTCAGTCGCACATCACTACAATAAAAATAAAACTGTGAAACAACAATTTAACATTTTTACCTGAATAACTACTTTTTCACTCTGCGGAAACCTGAAAACCAATGAAACTGGCCAACTATAAAATTCAAATAATGACAGTTACTGAACGCCTAGCGCCTCCCAAAAATTTATTCTGCAAAAGGATTATATACACTTGATATTTAACTGCTGCTATTTGCCAAAAGATGGATGTAGTGTGACAAATAAATGTTTAAAGAAACAACGGTCTGAAGAGGTTTGGAATTTTTGAACAACCTGCTTAGTGACATTTTGTTTTTACTTATCCGGACTCCGCTTAAGCGGGGTTCGTTTAAGTGAAAAACCCGTTTATGGGAAAGAAAGACTGTGACATTGTTACTGTATTAAGAAACAATTATCGAAAAAAACTGAAAAAAACCAAAATATCCATTAAGAAAAATGAATAACAGATAAAAATTGGGAAAAGAGGAGTTAAACATTAAAAACACGAAATTGATAAAAAAAAAATAAAAATTAAAAAAAGAAAATGTTCTCTACATTATTTTTACAAAATTCTGCAAACAATAAGAAAAGGATTGGAAAATGTTAAACGCGCGCACCCTTAATACATTTTCCAAACCTTTTTTTTATTGTTTGCAGAATTTTGTGGAGCAGAATTTTGTGCAGAGAATTTTAACTCATCCAGAAATTTGACCCCAACCATAATTTTGGATGTCACAGGTATCCGCGATAGAACAAATAACTTCCTCAATTTTAAGAGTGATGTCTTGAGCTATGCCTTGTGAGTTGATACCTTTAAAACGGCTTTAGAGATACACACGAGCTACTTTTTCGAACCTCATCCAACTTTGATATCTAGCAAACTTGATCTTATCCTCCAGTCCATAGATACTGCTCACTTTAAACCGTTCTCCACACTTCGCCTCCTTTGACCAATAAACATACGCAGCCATAAAACTCAATTTGAGGCCAACTGTACTTGTTTTTAAAAGCACTGTTACTCGTGAAAGCGTCCTCCCCAGCCGACAGACATTAAAATCCAAAATTGATGTCCATGTAACAGATATAACACCATAATTGCCGTCCTGTTCCATTTAGCGGACAAAATTTACGGTGTCAAACCACCTGTCACATTCAATTCCACCGGCACCATTCTGGGATGCTGAAGAAAAACAGTTCCCTCCCAATATTAACGAAAAATATGTTCAACAGAGACGGGAGATAAACTCCAACGATAAGGGCAACAAATTGGCCATAATTTCACGAGTGGCGCGCATTCGCAGCGCTGTCACGACCCAGTAATACAGCGATAAACATCTGTCTTCGCTGTCATCTCGCCTGCACCGGGATAACCACGTTTTTGGCTTGTTCCAACTCGTTCCCCGCTGACAGGCAGCAATGAAGTCATCATTCCCAACGCAATTTGGGTCAAAAGGATTCTTCATCACATGCTTGCAAAGCAGGTCAGCGCAGATTTTCTGCCATGGGAAGGCTGACATTCCATTCCGTTGACCTCTTCCGCCATGTGGCACCGACCGAGACTCTGATTGTTATTCAATTTGTATGTTATCACGATGTTGTAGGAATTTCCCGTTACAATAGGAAGGCAATACATCAATTTCCTTTAGACCATCATCATCTGACGCCCTACATGATGCCTAGACAACGTACACAGCATCACTTCCAGGCGTATGCAATGGGACAAGATTACCGTAGAGCGGTGCATTGCCGTAAAATTACTCCGCATTTATCGGCAATCGGATCTTTTGACGGAACAACATGGACCCCTGTGATACATGGTTATGATAAAGCCGCATGGACATGGCTTCTCTATGTGGCACACAAATAAACGATTCACCACCGTCCGTCCGTCATCATCAATCATCTCTATGAAATCCAGCAGGAGATGGACTTTCTTCGTCGTTCGTGCGGCCGTGAGTAGAATCGCGAAACCAGAATTCGATCGGTGGCAGGAAAATGGATGCAGAACCATTTGAGCGAGCTATGAAGAACTATGAGCTCGAGGGTTAAGACCATGCATCATATGTATTATGACAATCAGTGTAATGATCTGCTGTGATCATGAATCAAGATGGGAGCTCGGAATTGCCTCGATCGATGGGTTTGTCATGTGTGCTGGTATTCGAGTGGTGTACAAGTAGCCAGTTGATTATAGGCTTTCGTTTCTGAATTATTATTCCAATAGATATATAGATGAGTGCGTAGAAAAGCGGAACAAGGCGCCACCGATGAAAGTTGTATTGCCGGTAGTGTGGAGCAACTTGAAGTGCCTTCTGTGGACGGAGAGCTTACTCAGTCTATATAGAAATCTGTCTCTCAACCTGGTGCAGGTAGGTGTAGAACTTTCATTTGTGATCGAATTTTATATATGATAAAGTGCGGTTTCGGTTTCATTCAATTAAGGATAATTGCTGATTTTATACGTAACTGACGAATGTAGATGTATAAAATATAATACATAATAATTCAAAGAGATCATAATGGAAAATCCAGATACCAGATACTTATCTTGAAGGAGGCAATGAAGACTTCTCATAGACCATAAAAATATTTCGAGCGCCACAACAGTAAAGAGAAGCTCGAAGGTCTTTAAAAACGTTGGTTACTTTTATTGTCCCCAAAAGTAGCTTCCATAAGTCCCATAACCTCCAAAGTCCTCCATAAAAATTTGTGATGTTTTCAAAGGTCCCTTGAAGCTGATTCTTCGGGCGATTTGAGTGACAATTTACTTATCGGAAAGATAAGCCAGTAGATGCCAACACACTTGGGCTAATATAAGGTCCATTGTGCCACCATGTGAATCTGGCAGTGGCCATGGTTTTGTGGTAACAGTGTTTGCTAATGATTCGAGAGAAGGACAGCCTCTCATTGTAACTTCTTAACATGACGAAAAACAAGTAATCCTCAAGACTGTCCACTACTTTACAAAAAAGGGTAGTACAGTTTTTAGTGCGCGAGTTACGTCACCAGCCTGACCACCCGATACACCACACGCAGCACCAATCAGGTTGATAACCTGCAACATAAGCAATAATACATAAGAAATTAACACTGTATTCAATTCCAGAAAATGTACTGCTGAGGTGAGCCAAGAACCGATGACCTAGCGTCTGGCGCATTTCCTTTCATCAGAATCGGTTCTTGGAATTCACTTTGGCTATTAGGTTTCCTTTTGCATTTTGTTGATTATTTTGGCATTCTTAATAATTGTACTCTTGTAATAAACAGACCTACAGGTCTAATAAAAAATATTTTTTTTAATTTAACGTTCGGCTCAAACATAACTCGCGCTTACAAGCAGAAGGCACTAGGTCGACAAGCATTAGCATAGTTTAGAGTGAAAAAAAAGAAATAATGCTGGAAGAAAACTGAGGGAGGAAATTTAAAATAAGTAGACAGATTTGCCCTATGTTACACAAGCAAATTTCTTCGTGCACACGATAACGTTTGAACGTTTCGCCTTACAGAATACCGACCCAGGTATCCTTGGCAAATTTAAACGGTATTATGTAAAAGGAATTTAAAAAAAAAAAAAACAAAATCATCCGATTTTTCCGGCCTTATTTGGAATAGGTACGCATACTGGATTTTAAAGTTATTTTGATTTCAACTGAGAAATGGAATATGAAACACATAGGTTCAGATTTTAACTTAAATATTCAAATTAAAATATCTCTGGAATTAGCTAGCTTTTGCAACTGACGAAGGATGGAGAAAAATAATTCAAATGCATCGTCAACTCGATTCTTTTTTTAAAAGTGGAGTTCATCGCTTTTGATTTTTATCGCTTAAGTAAAGGCATACAAATATACTTTTCCTCCATTTATATTCAAAACTAGCTGTACCCACCCGGCTTCGCCCGTGTAAAATGTGGTTTCAGAACAGTTGATGGAAACAAAATTAAGAAATTTGCTGTCTTGTTGGGCTGTCTTGTTGGGGACAAATTTTTTTGGCTGTTTTGTTTCTATCGACTAAGATAGTGATATTTGCTGCATTACTTACCCTGGAGCACTTTACATATAACTGCCCGTGCTTGAAGCAATTCTTGCTTAAATCAACTCCCTCATTTCTTAAAGTTTGATCCTGTTACTTATGGATTGTCATTTCAAAACAAACATTAATAGGCAATCGAATCGGTTTAAACTGAAATGAATAATTACTGTGAATTATTTGTATTCTTGGTATAAACACCGCATCTGCTTTACCACACCCAGTTAAAATTAAAGCCTCATGTCAAGCATTATGTTGCTTATGTTATGGGAACTCCAATTTTTAATACCATTTTATCAGCATTGAGGCCATGGGCTGTTAAAAACGCTATTTAAAAACTCTACTCTATAAACCCACGATCTGGTATCACTGAAAGCTATACCTATCTGATATTTCTTTCATCGAATTTTTTTTTTTTGTAAGCAAAACAGAGGTAAACATATTTTTCCTACATATTTGACATTTCTTTTATGGGTTTTTTTTTCTTAGCAACCACACAGCATACTGCCTCTGTCTGTCTCCCTCTCCGCCACAGGAATAAAATAAGGTTAAAAGAGATGTGAATATATTGCGCTGTTAGTGTGTTTGATTTGAGAATGAAATAGATATTCAGATAAAAAAGGCCCAAGTTTCAATCCGACTTTAGAGACAATATCAATAATAGTTTCTAGGGTACCTTTATTGGGGTAATTGAATGCGAATTGAGGTACAAGTCTTCTTCCTCGATGATTTGGGAACATTAAATCGTAAGGTTTTCGTTTGGTTTTACTACTTACTTACTAATGTGGATCAACAGTCCGAACTTCACCCATTTCCCTCAAGCCCTCAAATGCCGGGTCTCAGTCGACTTAAACAAAATTCCAATGCTGTCTTGTGGCTATTTGAAATAGGTAGTTTTGTCAAATTTTAGGTTAAATTTTGATGACCATTTTTGGGCGTTTGCAAATAATTTTAAGTGATTTAGTGGTGCCTGACAATGGGTCGTATGAATAAAACGTAGCAATTGCTTTTACTCAAGAGAAGTGTCAAAATCCGGAGCATTTGCTACATTTCGTATGAATAAAAACCAATTTGAGTTAGTTCCAACTTTTGACATGTTCGAAAAGCGGCGGCACTGACCTTTTACTCAGATCGGTATGAATAAAACTTATCAGACAAAGCAAATGCTATGCAAATTCTGAGTCTGCTTTTTAGTTGACTCAAACCTTTTGCTAAGTATTTTGTACGCACCTTTTTTTACATAAAACAATCTAAGCATTGTGAATTGTCAATGTTTTGTTTATAAATAGTTAAATTAGGTTTTGTTCGTGCAGGAAAACCAAACAAAACATGGATGCGATACGTTTTCACATTATTCCTGTTTTACCTCTTGTTGTTAACGTTCGTGCTAATAAAAAAAGTATAAACAAAGAAGAATTGGTGACGATAAATATAAATTACTTCTAACGATTGTTATGTTTCACGCATGAAAATGTGGACATTTTGTCTACTACTTTTTTAAATGATAATTTTGAGACTCCTGGTGGGCGCTCTTTCAAATATCCAGAAAATTAAATCTTTACTAAGGTATTTAGGAGATCCGGGCCTTCAGGTAAGCCTTTCAAAATTCATGGCTTAACAAGTGAAAAATTTATGTGTTTAGGTTGGTGTTGGAGAAGATCTTGGTATTCATCAGTCAACCGTTTCGATGATTGGATACATATTCCGACAACTGAGGAAGAAATCAAACATCACCAAGCGATTTGGCAAATAACATTTTTGTTTCTAGGTATAATTGGAGCTATAGATTGCTTTTGATCATTTTCCCACAAAAATTTGAAAATAAATTCAAACTAAACAAACCTTGTTGTCACTTGTTAATTTTGACAGAATTTGCAAGGCAAGGACATGTACAGTGAAGTTAATGGTATGTTCGAATTTTCGAACTTACTTTAGCAAACTAGGTTTTTATTCATACCGATTCAAAGCATTTGCTAAGGGCTTTTACTTTGCTTAAACCTTTTACTCAAAACAAATGCTAGTTTTTATTCATAGAACCCAATGAGTGACTTTTTTTTAAATCATTTATTAAGATCGTGTGTGATCGGGGATAAAACTATATTCATGAACAGCTTTATGCATTACTTGAGCTCACCGAGTGGTGGAAATTCTACCATTTTAGTAACCTGGCTTATACACTGGCTTATATATTAGAAAACAAATAAAACACAGAATTGCATCTCTGCCCATTTTCCCAACAAAAAAATTACGCGAATGCGTTGTGTTTAAGTCATTGAAAGTGGGTATTGATTATTTGCCTTCGCCTATATAAGATATTTTTAAGATCATTTCAAACACGGGCACGGAGCTACTTTTGTGTCACTAAAGGGGTAGATTTCAAAGCGAACTTCATTTGCAAAGCTTTTATTTGGCTCTGCGAAATAAAGCCCCAATGAAATAAGGCCCCAAAAAAAAAATTAAATAAGATCCCAAAAGAAGAAATGAAGTAAGATCCCAAAACTAATTTTTGGGGCCTTATTTCGTTTTTGAAGACCAAAAACATGCTTTTTGTATATTTTCATCTTTAAAAATAATAAGCGAAATAAAGGAAAATATACCACCGCCGAATAGATGATATTTAATGGTCGGAACTTTTAAAATACTTCCTAAAGGTTGCTTTAAACAGCTCCTAGTCATCCTTTTTGGAAAAGTAACCTAAGTAACATAAGTTATTTTTCAATCTTTATTTTTTTTTGTATATTGAGAACGTCTTATAAACGTATAAAAGACATATTGTTATTTAAAATGGGCAATTCAAAAATTAAAAAAATATATTTTGTTACCCCTCCTATTGCAGATAAAGCCGCCTTGATGTCTCCTTTGGGCACACATTTAATGAATTTCCTACAATACGTATTTTTAATATTTTCGCTTCTGTGCGCCATACTTCAATTAATTTTTCTTAAATTGTAGCTTATTTGTTAATTCTTCTTTGCATAATTAGCCCCCAAAGATTTTCTATGGTGTAAAGATCTGGGGAGCTTCCGGCCCTTCAAGGACCTCTTTTCACCAAAAAAAATTACTCCGTTTGCCTTAAGACAGCGTGCAGAGTCCTGCATAAACAAATAATTGCCGTTTGGAAACCATTCCTCCACTTGTAGCGATATCGTCGTTGCATTAAATCCTCAAAACAAGTATTTTTTTTAGGTGGCCGTAATAATTTGATCACCCACTGTATATTCAATATTTTGACGAGGTAATTACATTATTTTAATTAAAAAAAATTGCGCGATTTTTTGTACTAAATTTGTATTATTTCTTAATGTTATAGATAGTTTATTTTACTAAAAATCCAAATTTAAAAATATTTACAAATTTGGTTTTAGGTACCATTTCCGTTATTTTTCATTTTAATGATATTTAATATTTAATTAAAAATACATATATAATAGATTGTAAGTTTATTTCTAAGAAGACAATATATTGAATAAAAAAGTAATGAAATATACAAAAAAAAGAACAAAAAAAAATTGGGATTTTATTTCATTATTTATTTATTTATTTTCAAATGGGGGGCCTTATTTAATTTTTGTTGGTGCCTTATTTCATCGCAGTGGGGCCATATTTCATATTTGAAATTGGGGGATTATTTCATTATGAAATAACACCCCAAATTTGGGGCCTTCTTTCATTTTCTCTTTTGGGGCCCTATTTCCTGCAGCCCTTTTATTTTGATATTTTTGTATAGTTTTGGGACCGAGTTTCACGTTTGTTTTAAGTGCAATTTCAAATTTGTTTGTTTATTTATTTATTTAATTCGATCGCTGTACATTGGGAATTATTTCTTAAAATAGTACAGGTAGAATATTATGTAGAATATTTTAAAAGGAAAATTGTTCATTTTTGTTTTTTAAACTGTTTGAGTTTTGAGCAATTTTGAGGACACATTTTAACAAAAGTTATTGCCGCCGCGTCAAAGTCTACTATCAGATCATTTCCAAAAATTAAGACTATTTTTTTACCTAAACCAAAGCGATGACTTAGGTGGACGGGACATATTTTAAGGCTGCAAAACTTTATTACTGTTTATTTTATTTTATACTAAGGTGCTGGCTAAACTTGGTACAAATATGTAAAACAGATAGGTTAAACTGCGTCTTTGTCTACTGCAATTGATGAAACGAAGTCTTAACTTTTGCAGCAAATGCAGATTCATCTTCGACTGTATTTCTATTAATATTGAAATTGTTGCTGATTGTTTTTGAGTTTGTTCTCCAGTTCGATCACACTATTATTTTACAATTCAGAAGTTGCGACTTCCTGGTTGGTTTTGAGTAGTCAATTTCCAAGACTGCAAGAATTTAAAATTTTAGCAAAAGTTTAGGCCGATTTAAAGGCTCTAGAACTTTTTTACAGGTGACTTTTGTCCCAATTGTAGGGCGATTACATTATTGCTGCTATTTGCTAAATATTTACCCATTGGATATACCTACTGCGACTCAATTGAAGAATGAAACTCATTTCTGTTGGACTACTGACATCGCGAACGGCGTACCAACACATCGCTCCATTATTTGCACAGAGAAGCCCTAAAGAGCCGATCAAATTCAATTAAGGCCCGGATGCCAGCCAAACCCTAACCCATTCTGCTCACGTATACGTGAATCTCAGTTAAACGCAACCGAAACCAACAGCTTTGACTAAGGCGATTAAAACTTTGGCCATTCACAAAATTTCAAGTGTAACCGGGATATGCTGTTATTCGAACTCCTTAGCCACAAAGACGTACCTCCCTCACCATCCAACATATCAACTGCAGTGGCAATGTCATCCAAATGATATATATCCGACATAATCTTTGGTAGGTCCTTAAATACACGTCTTGGTATTGTTCGGCTGCCTGGTGCTTTAAGGAGCAAACCCTCCACCTTATTTTCGTGAACATGGGCGTGCATATCATACAAATCGTGAGGAAATAAAATAAAAGAAAACGAGACACAGCAGCCCGTACTCCTTGGATAGCCAGCACAAAGATTTACTTGCTCCGTCTGATCCCGTTGAGGCGAAAACGTTGGTCTTGGTCCTTTTTCTGTGTTTTTGCATCCATCTATTATTTTGGACACTGCGCTCTCCCGAAAGGGACAATGAATGAGTGCTTTATGCCCTTGTGTATGTATCTAAAAATGGCATCTATATGACGGGGCTACAGGGAATGGAGACGGAGAGAAAGACTCGACCAAGACGAGCAAGACTTTCGCCTGCTTAGGCGAAGGCATTGAACTTGACTTCCCCTAGAATAATAATGGAGTGTAATGTCCTTATGCGGCAGCGTGGTGTGTCGGTGGCAGCAACAGGAATCCCGCTTCCAGACAAAGGATGCTACTGATATCCTTGTTCTGTCGGTAGGAATACAAATTCATTTGGACTACCTCCTCCGAACACGTCGTCGTGTCGCTCTGACGTTGTTGTCGTGCTTTCGTGCTGATGTTTGTCCTTTCGGTTTCGGTTCTTCCTTTTGGTTTCTGTGTGCGACGACGTTCTGTCTGGTAAGTTTGGTAAAATGAAAAGTCTGAATAGGAGCGCGTGCAATAACGATAAGGAGCATTCCCTTCGCTCATGACATTCAGGCGAGGGAGACGCAAAGACAAAGGTAGTTGTTGTCCTTGAAAAAGCTCTCATTCAACATAAAGTGCCTGTTTTCTAATGACTGTAATTTTCTTTGATTGTCGTCCTCCTGTCGTTTTGCTTAAATGCGACGCTTTTGCCTCTTTTTTTGTTGTAGCTTTGAATGAAAAAAAACGACAATGCTCTTATGGCTGGCAAAAGTAGGTTCGATGACTGTCTGATCTGATCTGTCCTTATGGCGGGAAATCATTTCAGTGCGAATAGACATGAAGAAGGAAGTTTGTGCTTTGTTCGGTTTGGCAATTTGGAAATCGAATTGAATTTGTTTTGGAGGGGATGCTTCTTTAGACAAGAAGAAAAAGAGGGTTATTTTTTTTTTTGAGAAATACGGTTTTGGAAAATCTTCAACAAGAAAATATGCGATTGGGAGCGAATGAAGTATTGACAATACTTTTAGAATTTCAGGCGAAAGTGATGAAATTTCGTCTGCTGAGCAATCAACTAAAAATGGGTAATGGATCGCCGACCCATAAGAAAAGGTCAACGTTTTCAAAACTTTTTTCACCTAGCGTGGCAAATGAACGCCTTGAATACTCTGATGAAGACGTAATCACTTATGTTTCGAGATCAGAATATTATATTCAAAAGCTGTCTTATAGAAAATGACCTGGGTATAATCTCAAAGGTTGAAGGAACTACGCTTTATAGCATTGGTAAAATGTAAGCTTTTAATAAATGCTTGATTTAGACTAAGATATGCTCCACATTACTATAAGATGGCAGAAATTATAGTTTTATAACTAAACCAAGGACTATCCAAACTAGACGGTCAGCCTCCGTACCCCTAACCGATTTTCCTCGCAAATTTTGATCCAAAATCCTGTCTCGCAAGTTGTGTTTACTCCGCTCCGTGCGTAATAACAAAAATGTCCTTTCGGACTTTTCCCAATCAGCGGAGATGGAGTGGAACCAAGTTGGAACAATGGTGGCGGATTTCGAATGAAAGACGAATCTATTTGATGGGAACGCAATGTACTTTAATTCTATGTTCTTTAATTAATAAATTTAATTCAATATTTGATATTTTCAAATCGTTATAAAAAGCTAATAAATGGCAAAAAAAAAAGGAAAGGAAACCACGACTTTGACCAAGACTATAAAAATGTAGAATATGAAAGCAAATCTCACCAAATCATCCATCGTTCCTCCTGTATTCGTTGCTAGGGTCGCCGTTAAAAATGTCCAACGACGATGATCTGAATCATAGACAAACCATACTGAGACAACCAACTCACAATCCTCTTGCCGCTGGGCCCTTCAATTTTTTTTCAAATTCGCCATTTTGTATTCCTCTCGGTGTTATGTCAAAAAAAGTCAGTGTAACATGCAAAAACACACAAAAACTACAAAAATAAATGCTGCCAACCTCGGCAACCGTGGGAAAATGTGAAAGAGTTCGGGAATGCCACATTTTTACTTTACTGAATGCCATTGGTTAGTTATTATAAATTGTTAAAAGGCGAATAATTTGATTTGGTTGGTTAGTAAAATTATCTAAAATATATGGTTCATATAGTAGAACATATTAGGACAAACATGGTTGTGTATTTACCTCTTTTCGATATCATTAAGATCGATTTATTGTGTGAATATTTCTTTAATAACTGAAGAAAACTTGCTCAAAATGTATTTATTTTCATGCAACCATTCTGCATTGATCATTTTTCATAAATATTTAATCAAATGTACACTTATTCCTAAAAAAATACTATCCACACGTATATAAATAATTTCAAATTTAACGGACAAAATTTGATGAACGCTGTCAGCAGCTTTGCCCACAGCGGAAGTGGCATATGCAAGGTGCGAGCGTATTGGTTAGCCGGAATTTTTGAAGTTACGTGACATTTGTCAATACGAATTTCTATGTAACAATACTAACGCACTTAGCGTTTGCCGCCCCATGAAAATATAGCTTGTAGGCAAGTAACGGGAAATCGGCCGAAGTTGGTGGTCTCAGTATTGTCTCTGATCTGAATCTGCTTTCCAGCTCTTAGGGTAGGTGATGGCTTATCGGTTGGGAGTGACGAAGACGTTCGCTGGTACGACAATCGGTAGTGACAATGTTTCTCCTCCTGTTATTCAGCCCAATGAATGCTCTTTCTTTCGATTTAGTTATTTTTAGCAACTTTCCAGCCAATTTTGGTTCTCTCTCTTCAAGATCCTTGGTTTAATAACTTGTCGGCCATCCAAAGCAATTCGCTCCCTAGCAACTTCCACCACTTCCCCAAAAGATGTCCGACACTCGTTTTTGCTTGCCGGAAAAAGAACTCTTTTTTTCTCCAAGCTGGCCGCACGTTTTCCTCTTCTTGTGTTCTTTTCTCTACTGTTCTCGTTGTCATTCTTCTGCTCTGTTTTGCCGACGACATTAGGGTCAGGTTTCATCGCGTTATGGAAACTATTGAAGTTTGCTGTGGTGGTGTTTATGGCTCCGAAATGAGATTTTCTTTCCTATGTCCTTAAGGTTAGTTTTAATTAAGTGATTTTCAAAGTCATGGCTTTTACAAAGCATAACAGTTGTATTTTATAAGTAAAACAACATAACTATTTTTTAGAATACGTTAGAACGTATTTTTATTCAATATGCTTCGCGCAGAAACGTATTTATTTTAATGTGTTCTGTTTCGACTTTCCTCTACACCTTAAACAACCTGGGTGGCTAACGCCTCCACACAAGATAACAAGGAGATCGGTCGCGAGTGATTTCGCAACTTCGCTAACGATTTCCGTTGTGCTGAGTGTCGTCAATAGGACAAAAGCACTGATGCCAGATAAAAAGATATATCTATTTTTTTCAAGATTTTTGAGCTCCAAAATATGTACAGGACTTTTTACCTCAAATTCATAAAATTTCAAGATTTTTAGTATCAAAAACTTTTTAAGTCCAACAAATTAAAAGAACTTTTCCTTTGAAGAAAAACATTCACCCCTATTGCGAGTGTCAAATATCAATCTATTGACGATTGACAAATTTGTCAATCAAAACAATTTTTGGTATTGTGTAACTCATTTGATAAAATTTATGGTTATTGTGAATAAATTGACTGTTGGGAATGCGGCATGATATTTGACAGATGTCAACAGCAGAAAATATTAAATTACATTTGTTTACTTTTGTTTTGTGGGCACTTTTGGAGCAAAAATCAATAAATAATGAGCTCTGTTGAACTATTTTTTGAAGATGAGGAAGAGCCTTCAGTTTTTTTGGAAATTTTCAGGAGACGGAGGGAATTAAGAGATGCTTCTAATCCTTTGGAACTAGAGGATAGTGTGTAGGTACATATAACTCTGTAATAAAAATTCGTCCTAAGGGTAATCCATTTCAGTTTTGTAAAGAATTTTCGTTTATCGAAGGCAGCATTTTCCTATTTACTGGGTGAAATAGATGGAAAGCTAAGACCTGCTATTAGAAGAACATCGATACCAAACGTCATAAAGCTTGCCACAGCATTGCGATTATTTGCTCATGGCTCATATCAACTCAGTGTTGGAAATGAGCACTCTATAGGTCTTGCACAGTCAACTGTGTCCTTGGTATTGAAAGATGTAGTTGATGTACTTGAGGCCCACGTTTGTCCTAAATGGTTTTTCTATCTCGTTTCTCATTTTCTTTGTTTTCTTTATAAGCTTTAAATTTTTCTTTTTTTAATTTTATGATTTCATCTCTTTGTTGGACACTTTTCTTGGTGTAATGTTCAATATTCCTCATTGTTTTCTTCATATCACCCATGATGCTAGTCACATTTTTATAAAATTATTTTTGTGCAGCAGTTTGTTCCTCCAAAAGATTTTTCCGCTCTTCCATTACACTTGTATTTTTAGGTTCAGCTTTTCTTGTTTTTTTTGTTGTTCCTCCACTGATTCCAGTGGCAGGTTGTCATTGTCAGTCATGTTCACTGTATTTGTGCCCACATCATGACCAAAATCTTCTCCTTCAAAGCCGAATTCTCGTCCAGGGGGATCCACACAGACGTTCATTTCCATCAGCTGAATAACTGCTTCCTCCATATCGCTAAAGTGATGCAAACGATTGGGGCCACCTCCTGTTGCTGTAATTTCAGTTTTATTTTCCATTTTCTTTTTCTTTATTTTACATTTCATGTCGGCCTATACCTTAAAAAATTTCAGTTAGTATCAAGAAAAGATATTCCTTATAAAGGGTGATTTTTTAGCTGGTTTGGTTTTGGCAACACTGGTTTTGACAGCTGACGTGTGTTTAGTACCTTGTGTCACTGTCAAACAGCTTCAGTTTGGTTTGCAATTTAACCATGGATCGTCTTACAAATGAACAACGCTTGCAAATTATTGAATTTTACTATCAAAATTCGTGCTCGGTTCGAAATGTTCATCGCGCGCTGCTTCCATTTTATGATCGGCATTCTCGACCTTCTGAGCAGTCTATTCGGAAGATTGTGACCAAATTTCGCACCAAATTTACTTTGTTGGACATTAAACCACCAACACGTTTACGTACTGTGCGTAGTGAAGAAAATATTGCGGCCGTATCAGCTAGTGTGACAGAAGACCGCGAAATGTCGATTCGGCGCCGTTCCCAGCAGTTAGGCCTTTGTTACAGCACTACGTGGAAAATTTTGCGGAAGGATTTGGGCGTAAAGCCTTTTAAGATACAGCTGGTGCAAGAACTAAAGCCAGCCGACCTACCACAACGCCGAATTTTTGGTGAATTGGCTCTTGGAAAGCTGGCCGAGGATCCGCTTTTTTATCGAAAAATTGTGTTCAGCGATGAGGCTCATTTTTGGTTGAATGGGTACGTAAATAAGCAAAATTGCCGCATTTGGAGTGAAGATCAGCCAGAAGCATTGCAACAGCTACCAATGCATCCCGAAAAAGCCACTGTTTGGTGCGGTTTATGGGCCGGCGGCATTATTGGGCCATATTTCTTCAAAGATGATGCGAATCGCAGCGTTACTGTCAATGGTGAACGCTACCGAGCGATGATAACAAACTTTTTTTTGCCCGAAATGGAAGTTCTTGACTTGCATGATATGTGGTTTCAACAAGACGGTGCCACATGCCACACAGCACGCGAAACAATGGCGCAATTGCGAGGCGAGTTTGGTGAACAGTTAATTTCACGTTTCGGGCCGGTCAATTGGCCGCCTAGATCGTGCGATTTGAAACCATTAGATTATTTTTTGTGGGGGTATGCCAAGGCTAATGTGTATAGGGACAAGCCCGCTTCGATTGACGCACTGGAAGCCAACATCCATGCATTCATTCGTGAGATACCGGCCGATATGTGTGAAAGAGTATGCCAAAATTGGACTCAGCGGATGGGCTACCTGAGACGCAGCCGCTGTCAACATTTGCATGAAATTATCTTTAAACATTAAATTGCAAGGTTCAAACTATGGATTCAAATAAATATTTCATTCATTTTTTCGAATTTTTTGTGTTTTTTTTTAAAAAAAAGTTCTAAACCTCTTAAAAAATCACCCTTTATATTTCATACCCTTTGTCATTTTTGCCATTCGCGTCGTGGAGGACCTAGGCCATTTAATTCCAATGCAAAAAGTTCCCACTTCTGCTGCAAAATATTTTTGGCGCAAATTCCTTTTGCAATGCTCTCATTTTCGGTCATTAATTGGACCAATCGCTCCAATTGCTTTTTGTTGCTAACAACTTTTGCCCTGAAACCAAATATGTTTTTTGTTATGAAATATAATTATTATAAACCTTAAATATTACAAAAACTTACATTTTACTTTGCAGCGTCCGCTCTCGTCGTCCATAAAATTTCGATTGACTACAAATTTGACGTTTATCAAAAAAATTGATTTCAATTGACAACCACAATACCACTTCGGCTCCATTCAAAATGAGAATTTGTTGCAAATTGACGGTTGTCAATCATTCATTGGTAATTGACAATCGCAATGCCAACTACTCAAATTTTTTGATAAGCATCGTTTATCGTTTATTTTTTGACACTCGCAATAGGGGTGATTGCCTATTATTTCCATTATTATGTATAATGTGAGTCGAACAGAACCCATGCACAATTTCTGTTTCACTAACGTTTGCATGAACTCTTAAAGAAACATGCATTTTGAAAAAATTTGGTATAATAACTGATGTAAAGTGTTTTTTGGAAAAATGTATTAGGAGTAAAAATTGCGGATAGAAACTTCGCATATCACGTCTTAAAAGATTTTATTTTAAATATTTTATCTCTTCCACATTCCTCTTGCAAATGTTGAAATAATATTTTCTGGTGTAAATTTAAATGAAATAAAAAATTCGTAATCGTTTAACCAGTTGTTGAAATTTTAATCTTTACAAATGATTTGTTGCATTTTAATGAACCGAAATTTTATGATCTTGATATAAGCAATGAATTTCTAAGTCAATTTAATTCGAATATGTTCCAAAATTTCAACAAACAATAAGATTAATATATGACCAAGTTTTTTCATAGATGTTTAGATGATTCATGTATTAGTAGTAAAGTACTTCAAAATTGCATTTTATATTTCACTCTTATTATAGATATTTTGAACAAAATCTTGAAAAAAAGATTTTTTATATCGGGAAAACAAGACTTTCAGATTTTTTATCTGGGAATACTGGACAAAATCGAACTCCTCTAGTAACAGGTAGTCAGTGAATCATTGTCGTTAGCTTTCTTGTTATTGGCTAAAGTCAGCGTCCCAGGAAGTAGCACAAAACTTGCAACAACGAGTAAGAGTTTCTTAGTCCCCGCATAGGTAGTTCTTTCGGAAGTAGAAAATAAGCTCGAGTTACATGTACTTTTTGTAAAAGCACCCATCCTCGCAGAGCCGACTTAAATATGGAGGCAATTGAAGCAATACCTACTACTTTCTTCACCTCTTTCTTTAAACCAGAATTTCAAAAGAGCTAATTCATCACCTGTAGAAACCCCTTTTTCTATCCTACCTACATGTGAACCGACATGCGACATGAAAATGCGTTTTCTCTAGAAAGCGCCTGCAAATGTATTCCCCATGTTAAACTAGAAACACTCCAAGTGAATTTTCTTGTGATAAGCTCATCTGAAGGTACATCACTTGCCAGCGTACGACTCTTCTTAGCTACTTTACCCACCTTGGGATTCCCATCATGTACACAGTTTCGTTCCTCACAACAGTTCATTTGTAATGCACTTACACGGCAATTACACCTCAAATGACTCCGTCGCTCCGTTGAACAATGACATGGGCCTATAGTTGCATGCGCACCTGTTACTCCACTTCAGCCCGAACCAAACAGCTATAAATATGACTTGCAGCTGTATAGCACTTTTTTGCATTATTTATTCAGATACAACAATTCAAAAGGCACTTAGCCGAGTGCGCTGACGGACCGAGGTGTGCCCTCGTTAAGCGTTGGATATGTACCTCTGCAATCACCCACCTGACTAACTTTCAATGAGCGCAGCGAATAACTTTAACGGATGCAGTTCTGTTCCGCATCACAACTCGGCCATACGATTATTTGAATGCCGATGCGTAGAATGCTGGCCCTAAATGCATCATAAAGCGTCGCTGTAGCTGCTGCAGGGCTTTGGCAAGGTGTTCCGCATTTGGGGCGAATAATCGCTCATGCACTGTTGAGCATTTGATTGTCCGTCTGTTGGTTGGCCTAATGGCGATCACATATGTCACACGTCCATATCCGGCCTTTTCAAGGCACATCGTTCACAGGCCTTTAGAATATCCTTTTGCCACGCCAATTTGAATTGGATAGGTGATAGCACCCTAGAGCGTCCTACTTTCAGTGTGTGTGTGTGTGTTCCAAAGGATTTTATAAATAATCCCATTTCAGCGGTATCACATGCACAGTTTGTATTTGGAAAAGAGGAGTGAATACTGCTAGGCGAACAATGCGAATTTATGTTCTTCCTGATAACAGTAGTTTTGTAAAACAATAGAGCTCTAGTTGAGTGTGTGTGAAAATGGAGAATGATGTCATCATTAGCTAAGCTAACTAGGTGCAATTAGGAGCTTGGCCTGTTGCTGACAGGAGATGACATTTTTCGACTTGGGAATAATTTTGCTTCTTTTCTTTTCAATTGTGTTGATATCTAATTTTCGCCAAAACTGGGGACTGCTGTGAATTGGCAGCATTTATGAATAACGTTGTGACTGAATACCTTTCCGACATCGACATCTAGGTGACTGAATTAAGCCGAGTTGATGAAGGTAGTGCTTTATTTTAAAGCATGTTAGTGAAAACTACTTGAACAAAAATTAATAACTGTCACTAGTCATTAGCACCAATCTTATAATAGGATGCAACTGTTTTTGATTGCGACGTTATTTCAGAACCAATATGTGTGAAATTTGGCCCAATTGAAAGGCGAATTTCCGTAGGTCAATTCGCGCATTTACTCTTCTGTCTCAAACCGTTTATAAACACTTCTGTAAAAGCGTAATGAAAGAAAAATATTTTAAGGCTTAGCGCATTATTTAGGCCCATTGATTGTAAATCAAGGATTGAAATTGAAAGCGGAGCTCAAAATCAAACGAAATTATAGATGCGTCGTAAAGCTGCTGCAAGAACAGCTTGCCTAGTGCGCCATCATGTCACTAAGGAACGTTTGTAAGAGTTCTTTGCAAAACTATGAACAGTGTTATAAGTATGGCGCTTCAAAGTTCTCCTTTATAGCCACGATCATCTTAAAATCGTATTCCGGATTTGGCTAGTACTATTTTTTTAGTTCTATTTTTCGTTAACAAATAAATCGAACATTTATGTAAGGTTTGGGCCTTAACCGTACAGAATTTAGAATCAGCTCACTACATTAAAGATACAGAGATACATCATCGGCCTTGACAAAAAGACGACGGCCTCTGGTGAGCATGCCATTTTTTTGGGGGTTAGTTCGATCACGAAATTATATATCTTTTGCGAACTACTGAGAGTGACCATAGCTATTTTGTGTGGTGCATGAGGAGAGAGTATTGAGATTAGCCTTGCGTAGGTTTTACTCAGGTTTTGAATATAAATATTCCTTGAGAGTGTATTTAGCGGAGTTCAAATAGATTCTAGAGCTAAACATGGGTGCATTTTTAATAAGCTTAAGGCAAATCTTGGAGAAAACTCAGGAACTTCAAATCGATACCCTTCACCTTTTCATCGATTTTAAGGGCGCCTATGAAAGCGTTTATATAGGAACGAGCTGTGAGAGCAATGTCTAGTTTTGGCTAAACTCGTCCGTTTGATGCGGCGAAGATGGGTTTGTCGGTAAATGAGGACAAGACAAAGTATATGCTGTCAACTAAAAAGGACACCCAACACAGACGTCTCGGACGGACGTCACCATAGACAGATATAACTTTGAGTTGGTTAGGGATTTTGTCTACCTAGGCTCCGCTATGAACTAAGACAATGACACCAGCGCTGAGATTAAACGGAAATTAACTCTTGCAAATCGATGTGTTTCTTTGGGCGAAGAAGGCAATTGAGTACCAAAGCGCTCTACAACTACAACTATAACTGCAATTAAAGTGACCGTTTATAAGACGCTTGTGATCCCAGTCCTGCTCTTTGGCGTGGAGGCATGTACCCTTTCAAAAGCGGATGAGGTTACTCTCGGTTGTTTCGAGAGAAAACGTCTGCGAATAATTTTTGGTCCCGTCTGCGTAGACGGAATGAAGGACGAGATACAACGACGAACTGCAGCGACATCGACCTAGTCAGAAGAGTAAAGGTCCAAGGACTGAGGTGGCTGGGTCATGTAGAACGAATGAACACGAATACTCCGGCCCGGAAAATCTTCGAATCCAGACCCGAGGGTCGGCGCAGGAGCGGAAAACCGCGACTCAGGTGGTGCACGCAAGTGGAAGGGACCTTAACCAATTTTGCGTGCGAAACTGGAGACAGCTGGCTAAAGATCGGCTGGAGACGCTTCTTGGTTGAGGCCCAGGTCCACCCCGGACTTTGGTATTGAGGGTTACCTCGCACTCTGCTGTAGCTCATTTTTCTTCCATTTCATTTGCTTCTGTTTCTTCCATTTCACTAGTGAACCTCCTTTCAAATCAAATAAGATGGCGTCCATTACGAAGAGGCATACAGCATACCTCCTATTAGAATTTGCCCACCTTCTGAATCGCTTTTCATCTTACAACTGTCTGTTGTGGGCTAAAGTGGGCTGGACATTCAGTGAACTGCGTGACTTAATGAAAAAAACAAAATCTTTTTTTTATTTCAGAAATGTTTACTTCGGAGACTGTTTACCGCTTCTTCAGAAAGCAAAAAGTAAACTCAGCTTAGAATGTGGGTCTGCTACAATCGTCGCCCCGAAACTGTTCGTTATCATGAATTATGCATTTCTGCATTTCCGTTTCCTTTGTGGGATAAGGTTTCTATTGCAAGGTAGATGGCCGCATCATTTCCGCTGGAAATGTTGGCGTTTAAATTTTTCGAACATTTTCGTTGCGGATGCAACTCGTGCGAATTGAGTCAACAAATGTTGCCAAAAATTCTTCTAGTGCCACGTATGCTTTTTTGATGTGATCCACATGTTTTTACTTTTAATGAGTTTGGAATCCAAGATGGCGAACAGGTAGCTAACTTGTTTTCTTCGATATTCTTATGTCGTTTTCCATTGGGCAAAAAGAAGCAAAAAATGATTTCTGAAACCGTTCCATTGGCACAAAAAATACTCGACTGGTTATTCTGAGAAGAGAATTTCGCTTCGCTTAAAATATGTATTTTATGCAAGTCAGTTGACAGCACCCGTAAATTATTTTTTGGCATTTCACCAATACTTTTGTGGATTCAGTCAGAAGAAGTTTTCTTATTCCATTGGATTACGGAATAAGTGAATCACAATGGAAAACGACATTATTCTCACACGATCAAAAATTGGCTCTAGTCTAACTGAGTGCCGATTTTTGCTTGGTAAATAAAATAAGTTAAAATTAACTGTGTCTGTTGAACAAAACGAGTATTTGTTGGTTAAAACTGCCGAAATAGAAAGGTTAAAGGCATAGTGCTTTAAAATATCACACTTTTGGTATCAACGAAATTTCTAGATTAATTATCTAAACTTGGAGGAGAAATTCATAAATCGGTGTTTTTAGCCGAGTTTCCTAAAGCAAGTTGACTCGTTTATTTTGTATCCACTAACTCTGTATTCTATAGGAGGTAGGTATGGTAGATGTACCAGTAACCGGCCACGTAACACTTTTTCGTACTTTGATAAGTGATAACTAATAAACCTGGCCATTTAAACAAGTTTTTTTCTTTTTTTTGTACGTCAAAGGCAATTTTGGTTTAAAGAAAAAAATATTTGAATATAATTGGGTTAAAATTAGAATACATTTTTTGAAAGAAGTTCAATTTCACCAGTACCCATCCAGCAAAATTCATTAGTCGGCCACTTTTGTATCCGGCCGTGCTATTTTTGTTTTTGATAAACTTCAATTACAGAGTAAATTGAACAAATAAGCCCGTTTGAAATCGATTATTTAATAAAAAATACATTTTTATTTTGGTATCATATATATTATATACATATAAAATTCAATTTTGTAAACTTGTCAAAAATAAATAAAATGTTGGTGCGTATGTTGTATTTTGTATTTTGTAGTAAAATAATCCGTTTCTCTTCGAATTTCTCGCATCTGATGACTTGTTTTTTTCCTTTTCTGTTTCTTTCCTTTGACTTTTTAGCTTCCTTTTCTTATCTTTTCTGCAGTCTTGCATCTTTTGTCTTTTCGATTGCATCGATTTTTTCTTGCTTAGCCCGTATACCTCAAGACCTGCAAGACCTGCCAACTTGGCCGGACACTAGAACACCATCAAAAAATAAGGTTGTAGTAACCGGCCACCATCTAATACTAAAATAAAAATGTCTTATTTTTCTTACATTTTATGATTAATAATCAAATAACTTAGCAGGAAAACAATAAACGAGTTGGTTAATATCTAAAAAAAACACTGAAACTTGCGTTTTTCGTTTGATACCTCCACTCATTCTCTTGAACTCTAAAACGCACTTTTCACTTCCTTGACGAGCTACATAGACCGCGCATTTTTTTTGGCAGTTTAGTGATGTTCACAGCTGTCAAATTTTGCCAGCACGTTAGATATGTCAAAAATGATGGCCCCAAGTTGTTCAGCAGTGAAAATGACGATTAATTTACTTGTTATCAACTATTTAACGCAAAGTGGCCGGATACTAGTGACTGGCCGGGTACTGGTGCACCTACCCTATATTAAGAGTATTGCTTTCTGGTTTTTAACCAAAAGTTGGTTGATTTTAAATAAATGTTTTTTTTTTGATTTTTCTGCGTGCACCCCACCCTAACAGTGTCGATCTGTGTTATGTTCTGGAGTCTGAGCAGAAATTGCAGGATTTCGAAATCTTTCGAGATAAATGTGTTGTGTTCACAATGGAGTCCAGTCAAATAAATAAATAAATAAATAGTTGGCGCAACAGGTCTGTAGAGACCCTAGGCCTAGCTTCTCACAACCATTCGTTTGTGTGAGTTTTTTAATTTTTTTGGGACGAATGGAAGGGATCTACAAATTTATGCCGACTACAAACGGCTCTTGAGAAGCTCCTTCATGACATTTATACTCTCGGACGTTTGTCAACACGTTCGCGAGAGATGGCGCAGCGGAAAAAAACATAAGTTGGAATTTGGGTTTTTTCGGGATTCGAATCTGGGACACCTCGCTTAGTAGTCCAACACACAAACCTCTAAGCCACTGCGCCTACTTCTGTTCCAGTCACTCTTTCATTTTGTTGACATGATGCATGCGGCTTAATAAATTGAGCGTCGATATCTCCGAAGGAGAAAGAAAGATTGCGCGGTTGAACAAATGGAGATTCGCTACTTCTGTGGTCACAAGGAAAAACCGCTAAAGTCTGTTTTACTCATTTTTCAGGAGAGCAGCTTAAAGTTTTTGACAAACGCGTGAAATTCCAAGTGACTCTATTGATTTTAGTGACTTAGCTGTTAGGTTTTTCTGAAATTGTGGCCACAAATTTACAAAATAGATTAGAGTACGCTGAATCTAATGGCATCAAAATCTCAATTTCGTCTAATTTCGACTTTAACGGTTATGGTTTGTGGCCACAGACTTATCAGCAAGGTACTTCAGTTTCTCAACAGGACCTGGTAAGGTTGATAAATTGGCACAGTAAATTTACCGTCTCTCAGGAACCACGTCGTGTTGGCTCATAAAATCGCTTGTCGTTGAGCCCTCTTTTTGTCCACTAGAAACCGACAATAATGACCTTCGGTACAAATATTCATCCAAAAAGGTTTCCCCTTTAAACGGTTTTACAACAAAGGAAACCCCAATACAACAAACCAATTTGCCCCAAAGCTATTCGCAGAAGCAACATGAACTCTTTAATCTGTTCACTTATATCAATAGTCGCCCGAACAGAGTGTCCAGTGTCCACCAATCAAATTGTAATCCTAAATTGAAATGTATCCTCTGCTATTTGTTGCGTCTTTGCCAAGTTTGCAGACGATTTCTTTATTTTTATCGATGAGTCCACCCAGAAGGAGAGCGAGCATCCACCTATATAGGAACAACGAATGGCTGACAAAGAAAACCAATCCTCCTCTCCTTTGATGGGCAAAAGAATTAATTTAAAGTTTTCCTCCTCATTTTGGCACACAGTACAGCATAAAAAAGAATAAGCAAACTTTTCCAATTTACGCTGCGAATGGAATCATCATCCCTTTCGCCTTACGATTTAATGAAGTCTAGCAGTGTAAAGTGAGAATCATCCAATTCCATTATACATATTTTGGCGGTACTGATGCCAGCTGAAGTGTGTACTGACTCACATTAGGAAGTTTCCACACGCACCTGCCATAATTCGGCAACATTTTACGACTCAGCCTCCAATGGAGGATGATTTCAATTTGGTCACGACCCGTTCTAAGGCGCTTTGCATTGCCCATAAGGGATCGACCTCTTAATCACGAATGGAGTGACTAGGTTGTGGGTAAGACGTATTCGTATATGGGAAAAGTGGCACATCGAGAAGGATGATGGGAATTTGAGACATATTTTCAGCTTAGCCCTGCCATTACCCGATCTAAACTCTGCTTTATGGATCTCAAGTGGCCTGTGGATGGTCTGCTAAACTGAATTTATGAAGCGAAGTGTTACTCTTAGGAGTAGATGAGGAGGATGTATGTACTTGGATTATTTTATAAAAGACATCGCAAAGTAGCGCCCAAGTCCTATAGAGTTTCATTTTTAGGGACTCCGCCAGCCAGATCCTCATTTATATTGAGTATAAAGCATCACAGCGGGGCCTAGAACTTCAAGAGACACGAAACAATGTCCAGGTATATAAGAGACTTATGCCCATAGTTCTGAATACTTAAAGAGCGCCTCCTGCTTTGTGCAGATCGAATATCCTTTCCCTAGCTACTCGTGGGATCGAATAAAAAAAAAATTAAAAAAAACAAACAACAAACAGCGCGTGGAAAAGCATCTGCAGGAACTCTGCTTAAACGATGCTACCAGTGATTGTTCGTTGCTTTCGGACGAAGTCACTGATGAATCCAATGCTGTTCTGTGCAGCTATCCGCGTCCTCTACACTCACACCGGCAGATCTCAAAAGCAAGTCACTTGGTCGAAAGACTAAGGCACCTATCACCTTTAAGGATGCTGGACGGCATCAAACTGATCGCATGCGACGATCAAAGTTCGGTCGACTTCATTCGGGCAGCTATCGGTAGCCTCGGTGAAGTCTGGCCAGGGGCCAAGCTCGAGGTGGTGCTAGGATCTGGGTTCGCGATCCCGCCAAGGGTTTCAAAAACCCGGGCCTTTCTGTTCGTTGAAAGCCCCCGTGGTTCCGAAGAGGAGCCCAAAGGCGATCTTGCTGCAGCACAGCTAACTCCAAATAATGGCAATCCGGTTTGGCTGAAGTCCAGATATCTTCCATACGAGGAAGCAAACCCGCCATCAGTTGAGCTACAGCGGGCTGTAAAAGAAGCGGAGGACAAAAAGACCGGCATTGTGATAGGTTGTGACACTAAAACACCATGACCTATGGGGCAGTACCGACACTAACCCTCGAGGTGAGTCTTTATTTGGGTATTTAGAAAAAACTAACCTAGTTATCTTCAATAGAGGGGATAGTCCAACCTTCATTGTCAAAAACCGGCAGGAGGTATCATCTCTTATCAGCTATTTTGAAGTGGGCAGTAACGGATAATCCATCTTTCTCGGACCACCGGTGCATATACTTCACTCAAGACTGTAGCTACATTCCCAAAAAAAAATTTCTTACCGCAATCGGCGGAAAACTAGCTGGGCCAAACATATGTAATTCAATCCTGTCTGCGAATCTAGCAAACCAGAGACCCTCACAACCTAGCGATCAGACTGAACTGGATTTGCTGAACAATCTTCTCACATATTCAGCCCTGGATAGGGCTGTCACGAGCTCCTGTCCTCCCACCATAGTGAGAGAAGGCAGAAAACCACCGCGGTGGTGCAAGCAAATCACAACGCTTCGCTGCAAGAGCAAGAAGGCCTTTAACAGAGCCAACTCAACGAAGCTAGACACGGACTTTGAGACATATATAGACTGCCTAAAACTCTTCAAAATAGGAAGTCCGAAAAGCGCAACGCAGCTCCTGGCGCAATTTCTGTGAGAAAATCAACAACACTAAGCAATGCTCCAGATTGAGGAAAGTCCTATCTAAATCGACCCCAGTACCCTGCATACTTTAAAACCTCAATGGCCAATGGGTTTCGGTCCAAATCTGGTATTACAGGAAATGGAAAAGTGGGTCTCGCAATTCTGTCGTTCTACTCGTAACCTTAAGATGAACCTGCAATGAACAAAGACGTTTGGATTTATCAAGTTGTTTACTTGGTTTTTTTCGTAGGGCCGTGGCTTATTTTCAAAATGAAGCAAAAGTGGCCGTGATTTAGTGGAAACCTGACGATAGAGGGAATCGAAAAAGTGCGTCTCTCAATTCTGTCGTTATAATCTTAAGATGTACTTGAAATGAACGCGGATGTTGGGATTCATCAACTTGTGTACTAGTTTTTTTCGGAAAGCCTACAGCAAATGTGGCAGTGCCTTTGTCCAAATCTGTTACGGCGACGATAGAGGCAAGCATTAAAAGAAATGTTCGTAAAAAATAAATTAATAATATCTCGTGGACATGGACACCCTAATCACCAAGAGTTATGAAATATACTTTACGACCTATTCTAAACTTTTTTTTATTTTTATCTTTTTAGCTTATGACACTCCGGGGAAGAATACGAATATTATCATACCTCACTCTTCAAAATCGGTTAAGCCGTGAAAAATGGTTTCGTTCTCGCGCTCGCTCTCCCATTTTGTTATTTGCCTCCCCTCCCGCCTTAAAAACCGTTTTAAGGCGGTATTTTGAAAAAATATATTTTTTTACGTTTTTCACCCACTTTAGACACTTTTGATGAACGTTTCTAATATATTTAGTAATCTAGTTCACGTAAAAGCTATCCTAAATAGTTTTTACAGCGATTTGGAACTTTTTTGAAAAAAAATATTTTTTGACGTTTGTCACTACTAGAATTCTTAATCAATACAACCAAAACAAAATACTTAACAGAGCCAACACTTCCATAATTATTTTGAGGCATCAACCGGCTTTCTGTGTCATCTAAATTTATTTTCTCAAATCGAGAATTATAAGCAACCGTTGTTCTTGATCGTTGTTATGCTTTGGGGTGGTTGGCTGGCGCCTGGCGCACATCGCAAAAGCACATACATTTCAACAAAAACTGCGTGAAGTGACTGCCGAAGAGAGTTACAGTAAATAAATAAAAATAGGAATTCTAAGAGAGAATTTTCAAAATTTGCGTGGCAATCGGGTAGGAGCGCTGTTATGTTATTTCAAAACATAGGTTTTTCTGTCAGTTGCCATTTTTGCAAAGAAAATTCAAGGAACCCTTGATCCTAATACTATAAATGCGAAAGTAAGATTATTTTAACGACGGCAAAACCAATTTAAATGAGTTTTAGTATAGATGGGACCTCTGAGAATGACAGGCTACTTTTAATCGCGAAAACAAAACGTGTTGAAGGGGATTAAGTACCAATTATTTCTGAATGTAGGGATAATAAAATTAATCATTGGTATCTATATTTCGCAAGAAATAAATATATTTTCTGCGTATTTTACCAATGAATATAAATGAATTTAGGATAGTTCAAACTATTTAGGATAGTTCTAACGTGAACGCGATTGCTAAATATATTAGAAACGTTCATCAAAAGTGTCTAAAAGTGGGTGAAAAACGTAAAAAAATATTTTTTTTCAAAATGTTCCAAATCGCTGTAAAAACTATTTAGGATAGTTCTTACGTGAACGCGATTACTAGATATATTATAAACGTTCATCAAAAGTGTCTAAAAGTGGGTGAAAAACGTAAAAAAATATTTTGTTTCAAAATGTTCCAAATCGCTGTAAAAACTATTGAGGATAGTTCTTACGTGAACGCGATTGCTAAATATATTAGAAACGTTCATCAAAAGTGTCTAAAAGTGGGTGGAAAACGTAAAAAAATATTTTTTTTTCAAAATGTTCCAAATCGCTGTAAAAACTATTGAGGATAGTTCTTACGTGAACGCGATTGCTAAATATATTAGAAACGTTCATCAAAAGTGTCTAAAAGTGGGTGAAAAACGTAAAAAAATATTTTTTTTCAAAATGTTCCAAATCGCTGTAAAAACTATTTAGGATAGTTCTTACGTGAACGCGATTGCTAAATATATTAGAAACGTTCATCAAAAGTGTCTAAAAGTGGGTGAAAAACGTAAAAAAATATTTTTTTTCAAAATGTTCCAAATCGCTGTAAAAACTATTTAGGATAGTTCTTACGTGAACGCGATTACTAGATATATTATAAACGTTCATCAAAAGTGTCTAAAAGTGGGTGAAAAACGTAAAAAATATTTTTTTTCAAAATGTTCCAAATCGCTGTAAAAACTATTGAGGATAGTTCTTACGTGAACGCGATTGCTAAATATATTAGAAACGTTTATCAAGGGTGTCCAAAAGAGGGTGAAAAACGTAAAAAAATATTTTTTTTTTAAAATGTTCCAAATCGCTGTAGAAACTATTTAGGATAGTTCTTACGTGAACGCGATTGCTAAATATATTAGAAACGTTCATCAAAAGTGTCTAAAAGTGGGTGAAAAACGTAAAAAAATATTTTTTTTTTAAATGTTCCAAATCGCTGTAAAAACTACTTAGGATAGTTCTTACGTGAACGCGATTGCTAAATATATTAGAAACGTTCATCAAAAGTGTCTAAAAGTGGGAGAAAAATGTAGAAAAATATATTTTTTTTAAATGTTCCAAATCGCTGTAAAAACTATTTAGCAAAGTTCTTACGTGAACGCGATTGATAAATATATTAGAAACGTTCATCAAAAGTGTCTAAAAGTGGGTGAAAAACGTAAAAAAAATTTTTTTTTCAAAATGTTCCAAATCGCTGTAAAAACTATTGAGGATAGTTCTTACGTGAACGCGATTGCTAAATATATTAGAAACGTTCATCAAAAGTGTCTAAAAGTGGGTGAAAAACGTAAAAAAATATTTTTTTCAAAATGCTCCAAATCGCTATAAAAACTACTGAGGATAGTTCTTACGTGAACGCGATTGCTAAATATATTAGAAACGTTCATCAAAAGTGTCTAAAAGTGGGTGAAAAATGTAGAAAAATATATTTTTTTTAAATGTTCCAAATCGCTGTAAAAACTATTTAGGATAGTTCTTACGTGAACGCGATTGATAAATATATTAGAAACGTTCATCAAAAGTGTCTAAAAGTGGGTGAAAAACGTAAAAAAATATTTTTTTTCAAAATGTTCCAAATCGCTGTAAAAACTATTGAGGATAGTTCTTACGTGAACGCGATTGCTAAATATATTAGAAACGTTCATCAAAAGTGTCTAAAAGTGGGTGAAAAACGTAAAAAAATATTTTTTTTCAAAATGTTCCAAATCGCTGTAAAAACTATTGAGGATAGTTCTTACGTGAACGCGATTGCTAAATATATTAGAAACGTTCATCAAAAGTGTCTAAAAGTGGGTGAAAAACGTAAAAAAATATTTTTTTTCAAAATGTTCCAAATCGCTGTAAAAACTATTGAGGATAGTTCTTACGTGAACGCGATTGCTAAATATATTAGAAACGTTCATCAAAAGTGTCTAAAAGTGGGTGAAAAATGTAGAAAAAATTTTTTTTTTTAAATGTTCCAAATCGCTGTAAAAACTATTTAGGATAGTTCTTACGTGAACTAGATTACTAGATATATTACAAACGTTCATCAAAAGTGTCTAAAAGTGGGTGAAAAACGTAAAAAAATATTTTTTTTCAAAATGTTCCAAATCGGTGCAAAAACTATTGAGGATAGTTCTTACGTGAACGCGATTGCTAAATATATTAGAAACGTTCATCAAAAGTGTCTAAAAGTGGGTGAAAAATGTAGAAAAATATATTTTTTTTAAATGTTCCAAATCGCTGTAAAAACTATTTAGCATAGTTCTTACGTGAACGCGATTGCTAAATATATTAGAAACGTTCATCAAAAGTGTCTAAAAGTGGGTGAAAAACGTAAGAAAATATTTTTTTTCAACATGTTCCAAATCGCTGTAAAAACTATTGAGGATAGATCTAACGTGAACTAGATTACTAGATATATTACAAACGTTCATCAAAAGTGTCTAAAAGTGGGTGAAAAACGTAAAAAAATATTTTTTTCAAAATGTTCCAAATCGCTGTAAAAACTATTAAGAATAGTTCTTACGTGAACGCGATCGCTAAATATATTAGAAACGTTCATCAAAGGTTTCTGAAAGTGGGTGAAAAACGTAAAAAAATATTTTTTTTCAAAATGTTCCAAATCGCTGTAAAAACTATTGAGGATAGTTCTTACGTGAACGCGATTGCTAAATATATTAGAAACGTTCATCAAAAGTGTGTAAAAGTGGGTGAAAAACGTAAAAAAATATTTTTTTCCAAAATGTTCCAAATCGCTATAAAAACTATTGAGGATAGTTCTTACGTGAACGCGATTGCTAAATATATTAGAAACGTTCATCAAAAGTGTCTAAATGTGGGTGAAAAATGTAGAAAAATATTTATTTTTTAAATGTTCCAAATCGCTGTAAAAACTATTTAGGATAGTTCTTACGTGAACGCGATTGCTGAATATATTAGAAACATTCAACAAAAGTGTCTAAAAGTGGGTAAAAAGGAACATTTTGAAAAAAAATATTTTTTTACGTTTTTCACCCACTTTTAGACACTTTTGATGAACGTTTCTTATATATTTAGCAATCGCGTTCACGTAAGAACTATCCTCAATAGTTTTTACAGCGATTTGGAACATTTTCAAAAAAAATATTTTTTTACGTGTTTCACCCACTTTTAGACACTTTTGATGAACGTTTCTACTATATTTAGCAATCGCGTTCACGTAAGAACTATCCTCAATAGTTTTTACAGCGATTTGGAACATTTTGAAAAAAAATATTTTTTTACGTTTTTCACCCACTTTTGGACACTTTCGATGAACGTTTCTACTATATTTAGCAATCGCGTTCACGTAAGAACTATCCTCAATAGTTTTTACAGCGATTTGGAACATTTTGAAAAAAAATATTTTTTTACGTTTTTCACCCACTTTTAGACACTTTTGATGAACGTTTCTAATATATTTAGCAATCGCGTTCACGTAAGAACTATCCTCAATAGTTTTTACAGCGATTTGGAACATTTTGAAAAAAAATATTTTTTTACGTTTTCCACCCACTTTTAGACACTTTTGACGAACGTTTCTAATATATTTAGCAATCGCGTTCACGTAAGAACTATCCTCAATAGTTTTTACAGCGATTTGGAACATTTTGAAAAAAAATATTTTTTTACGTTTTTCACCCACTTTTAGGCACTTTTGATGAACGTTTCTAATATATTTAGCAATCGCGTTCACGTGAGAACTATCCTCAATAGTTTTTACAGCGATTTGGAACATTTTGAAAAAAAATATTTTTTTACATTTTTCACCCACTTTTAGACACTTTTGATGAACGTTTGTAATATATCTAGTAATCTAGTTCACGTAAGAACTATCCTAAATAGTTTTTACAGCGATTTGGAACATTTAAAAAAAAAATATTTTTCTACATTTTTCACCCACTTTTAGACACTTTTGATGAACGTTTCTAATATATTTAGCAATCGCGTTCACGTAAGAACTATCCTCAATAGTTTTTACAGCGATTGGAACATTTTGAAAAAAAATATTTTTTTACGTTTTTCACCCACTTTTAGACACTTTTGATGAACGTTTCTAATATATTTAGCAATCGCGTTCACGTAAGAACTATCCTCAATAGTTTTTACAGCGATTTGGAACATTTTGAAAAAAAATATTTTTTTACGTTTTTCACCCACTTTTAGACACTTTTGATGAACGTTTCTAATATATTTAGCAATCGCGTTCACGTAAGAACTATCCTCAATAGTTTTTACAGCGATTTGGAACATTTTGAAAAAAAATATTTTTTTACGTTTTTCACCCACTTTTAGACACTTTTGATGAACGTTTCTAATATATTTATCAATCGCGTTCACGTAAGAACTATCCTAAATAGTTTTTACAGCGATTTGGAACATTTAAAAAAAATATATTTTTCTACATTTTTCACCCACTTTTAGACACTTTTGATGAACGTTTCTAATATATTTAGCAATCGCGTTCACGTAAGAACTATCCTCAATAGTTTTTATAGCGATTTGGAGCATTTTGAAAAAAATATTTTTTTACGTTTTTCACCCACTTTTAGACACTTTTGATGAACGTTTCTAATATATTTAGCAATCGCGTTCACGTAAGAACTATCCTCAATAGTTTTTACAGCGATTTGGAACATTTTGAAAAAAAATATTTTTTTACGTGTTTCACCCACTTTTAGACACTTTTGATGAACGTTTCTACTATATTTAGCAATCGCGTTCACGTAAGAACTATCCTCAATAGTTTTTACAGCGATTTGGAACATTTTGAAAAAAATTATTTTTTTACGTTTTTCACCCACTTTTAGACACTTTTGATGAACGTTTCTAATATATTCAGCAATCGCGTTCACGTAAGAACTATCCTCAATAGTTTTTACAGCGATTTGGAACATTTAAAAAAAAAATATTTTTCTACATTTTTCACCCACTTTTAGACACTTTTGATGAACGTTTCTAATATATTTAGCAATCGCGTTCACGTAAGAACTATCCTCAATAGTTTTTACAGCGATTTGGAACATTTTGAAAAAAAATATTTTTTTACGTTTTTTACCCACTTTTAGACACTTTTGATGAACGTTTCTAATAAATATTTAGCAATCGCGTTCACGTGAGAACTATCCTCAATAGTTTTTACAGCGATTTGGAACATTTTGAAAAAAAATATTTTTTTACGTTTTTCACCCACTTTTAGGCACTTTTGATGAACGTTTCTAATATATTTAGCAATCGCGTTCACGTGAGAACTATCCTCAATAGTTTTTACAGCGATTTGGAACATTTTGAAAAAAAATATTTTTTTACGTTTTTCACCCACTTTTAGACACTTTTGATGAACGTTTGTAATATATCTAGTAATCTAGTTCACGTAAGAACTATCCTAAATAGTTTTTACAGCGATTTGAAACATTTAAAAAAAAAATATTTTTCTACATTTTTCACCCACTTTTAGACACTTTTGATGAACGTTTCTAATATATTTAGCAATCGCGTTCACGTAAGAACTATTCTTAATAGTTTTTACAGCGATTTGGAACATTTTGAAAAAAAATATTTTTTTACGTTTTTCACCCACTTTTAGACACTTTTGATGAACGTTTGTAATATATCTAGTAATCTAGTTCACGTTAGATCTATCCTCAATAGTTTTTACAGCGATTTGGAACATGTTGAAAAAAAATATTTTCTTACGTTTTTCACCCACTTTTAGACACTTTTGATGAACGTTTCTAATATATTTAGCAATCGCGTTCACGTAAGAACTATGCTAAATAGTTTTTACAGCGATTTGGAACATTTAAAAAAAAAATATTTTTCTACATTTTTCACCCACTTTTAGACACTTTTGATGAACGTTTCTAATATATTTAGCAATCGCGTTCACGTAAGAACTATCCTCAATAGTTTTTGCACCGATTTGGAACATTTTGAAAAAAAATATTTTTTTACGTTTTTCACCCACTTTTAGACACTTTTGATGAACGTTTGTAATATATCTAGTAATCTAGTTCACGTAAGAACTATCCTCAATAGTTTTTACAGCGATTTGGAACATTTTGAAAAAAAATATTTTTTTACGTTTTTCACCCACTTTTAGACACTTTTGATGAACGTTTCTAATGTATTTAGCAATCGCGTTCACGTAAGAACTATCCTCAATAGTTTTTACAGCGATTTGGAACATTTTCAAAAAAAAATATTTTTTTACGTGTTTCACCCACTTTTAGACACTTTTGATGAACGTTTCTACTATATTTAGCAATCGCGTTCACGTAAGAACTATCCTCAATAGTTTTTACAGCGATTTGGAACATTTTGAAAAAAAATATCTTTTTACGTTTTTCACCCACTTTTAGACACTTTTGATGAACGTTTCTAATATATTTAGCAATCGCGTTCACGTAAGAACTATCCTCAATAGTTTTTACAGCGATTTGGAACATTTTGAAAAAAAATATTTTTTTACGTTTTTCACCCACTTTTGGACACTTTCGATGAACGTTTCTAATATATTTAGCAATCGCGTTAACGTAAGAGCTATCCTGAATAGTTTTTACAGCGATTTGGAACATTTTGAAAAAAAATATTTTTTTACGTTTTTCACCCACTTTTGGACACTTTTGATAAACGTTTCTAATATATTTAGCAATCGCGTTCACGTAAGAACTATCCTCAATAGTTTTAACAGCGATTTGGAACATTTTGAAAAAAAATACTTTTTTACGTTTTCCACCCACTTTTAGACACTTTTGACGAACGTTTCTAATATATTTAGCAATCGCGTTCACGTAAGAACTATCCTCAATAGTTTTTACAGCGATTTGGAACATTTTGAAAAAAAATATTTTTTTACGTTTTTCACCCACTTTTAGGCACTTTTGATGAACGTTTCTAATATATTTAGCAATCGCGTTCACGTGAGAACTATCCTCAATAGTTTTTACAGCGATTTGGAACATTTTGAAAAAAAATATTTTTTTACGTTTTTCACCCACTTTTAGACACTTTAGACACGTTTCTAATATATTCAGCAATCGCGTTCACGTAAGAACTATCCTCAATAGTTTTTACAGCGATTTGAAACATTTAAAAAAAAAATATTTTTCTACATTTTTCACCCACTTTTAGACACTTTTGATGAACGTTTCTAATATATTTAGCAATCGCGTTCACGTAAGAACTATTCTTAATAGTTTTTACAGCGATTTGGAACATTTTGAAAAAAAATATTTTTTTACGTTTTTCACCCACTTTTAGACACTTTTGATGAACGTTTGTAATATATCTAGTAATCTAGTTCACGTTAGATCTATCCTCAATAGTTTTTACAGCGATTTGGAACATGTTGAAAAAAAATATTTTCTTACGTTTTTCACCCACTTTTAGACACTTTTGATGAACGTTTCTAATATATTTAGCAATCGCGTTCACGTAAGAACTATGCTAAATAGTTTTTACAGCGATTTGGAACATTTAAAAAAAAAATATTTTTCTACATTTTTCACCCACTTTTAGACACTTTTGATGAACGTTTCTAATATATTTAGCAATCGCGTTCACGTAAGAACTATCCTCAATAGTTTTTGCACCGATTTGGAACATTTTGAAAAAAAATATTTTTTTACGTTTTTCACCCACTTTTAGACACTTTTGATGAACGTTTGAAATATATCTAGTAATCTAGTTCACGTAAGAACTATCCTCAATAGTTTTTACAGCGATTTGGAACATTTTGAAAAAAAATATTTTTTTACGTTTTTCACCCACTTTTAGACACTTTTGATGAACGTTTCTAATGTATTTAGCAATCGCGTTCACGTAAGAACTATCCTCAATAGTTTTTACAGCGATTTGGAACATTTTCAAAAAAAAATATTTTTTTACGTGTTTCACCCACTTTTAGACACTTTTGATGAACGTTTCTACTATATTTAGCAATCGCGTTCACGTAAGAACTATCCTCAATAGTTTTTACAGCGATTTGGAACATTTTGAAAAAAAATATCTTTTTACGTTTTTCACCCACTTTTAGACACTTTTGATGAACGTTTCTAATATATTTAGCAATCGCGTTCACGTAAGAACTATCCTCAATAGTTTTTACAGCGATTTGGAACATTTTGAAAAAAAATATTTTTTTACGTTTTTCACCCACTTTTGGACACTTTCGATGAACGTTTCTAATATATTTAGCAATCGCGTTAACGTAAGAGCTAGCCTGAATAGTTTTTACAGCGATTTGGAACATTTTGAAAAAAAATATTTTTTTACGTTTTTCACCCACTTTTGGACACTTTTGATAAACGTTTCTAATATATTTAGCAATCGCGTTCACGTAAGAACTATCCTCAATAGTTTTTACAGCGATTTGGAACATTTTGAAAAAAAATACTTTTTTACGTTTTCCACCCACTTTTAGACACTTTTGACGAACGTTTCTAATATATTTAGCAATCGCGTTCACGTAAGAACTATCCTCAATAGTTTTTACAGCGATTTGGAACATTTTGAAAAAAAATATTTTTTTACGTTTTTCACCCACTTTTAGGCACTTTTGATGAACGTTTCTAATATATTTAGCAATCGCGTTCACGTGAGAACTATCCTCAATAGTTTTTACAGCGATTTGGAACATTTTGAAAAAAAATATTTTTTTACGTTTTTCACCCACTTTTAGACACTTTTGATGAACGTTTGTAATATATCTAGTAATCTAGTTCACGTAAGAACTATCCTAAATAGTTTTTACAGCGATTTGGAACATTTAAAAAAAAAATATTTTTCTACATTTTTCACCCACTTTTAGACACTTTTGATGAACGTTTCTAATATATTTAGCAATCGCGTTCACGTAAGAACTATCCTCAATAGTTTTTACAGCGATTAGGAACATTTTGAAAAAAAATATTTTTTTACGTGTTTCACCCACTTTTAGACACTTTTGATGAACGTTTCTAATATATTTAGCAATCGCGTTCACGTAAGAACTATCCTCAATAGTTTTTACAGCGATTTGGAACATTTTGAAAAAAAAATATTTTTTTACGTTTTTCACCCACTTTTAGACACTTTTGATGAACGTTTCTAATATATTTAGCAATCGCGTTCACGTAAGAACTATCCTCAATAGTTTTTACAGCGATTTGGAACATTTTGAAAAAAAATATTTTTTTACGTTTTTCACCCACTTTTAGACACTTTTGATGAACGTTTCTAATATATTTATCAATCGCGTTCACGTAAGAACTATCCTAAATAGTTTTTACAGCGATTTGGAACATTTAAAAAAAATATATTTTTCTACATTTTTCACCCACTTTTAGACACTTTTGATGAACGTTTCTAATATATTTAGCAATCGCGTTCACGTAAGAACTATCCTCAATAGTTTTTATAGCGATTTGGAGCATTTTGAAAAAAATATTTTTTTACGTTTTTCACCCACTTTTAGACACTTTTGATGAACGTTTCTAATATATTTAGCAATCGCGTTCACGTAAGAACTATCCTCAATAGTTTTTACAGCGATTTGGAACATTTTGAAAAAAAATATTTTTTTACGTTTTTCACCCACTTTTAGACACTTTTGATGAACGTTTCTAATATATTCAGCAATCGCGTTCACGTAAGAACTATCCTCAATAGTTTTTACAGCGATTTGGAACATTTAAAAAAAAAATATTTTTCTACATTTTTCACCCACTTTTAGACACTTTTGATGAACGTTTCTAATATATTTAGCAATCGCGTTCAGGTAAGAACTATCCTCAATAGTTTTTACAGCGATTTGGAACATTTTGAAAAAAAATATTTTTTTACGTTTTTTACCCACTTTTAGACACTTTTGATGAACGTTTCTAATAAATATTTAGCAATCGCGTTCACGTGAGAACTATCCTCAATAGTTTTTACAGCGATTTGGAACATTTTGAAAAAAAATATTTTTTTACGTTTTTCACCCACTTTTAGACACTTTTGATGAACGTTTCTAATATATTAAGCAATCGCGTTCACGTAAGAACTATCCTCAATAGTTTTTACAGCGATTTGGAACATTTTGAAAAAAAATATTTTTTTACGTGTTTCACCCACTTTTAGACACTTTTGATGAACGTTTCTAATATATTTAGCAATCGCGTTCACGTAAGAACTATCCTCAATAGTTTTTAGAGCGATTTGGAACATTTTGAAAAAAAATATTTTTTTACGTTTTTCACCCACTTTTAGACACTTTTGATGAACGTTTCTAATATATTTAGCAATCGCGTTCACGTAAGAACTATCCTCAATAGTTTTTGCAGCGATTTGGAACATTTTGAAAAAAAATATTTTTTTACGTGTTTCACCCACTTTCAGAAACCTTTGATGAACGTTTCTAATATATTTAGCAATCGCGTTCACGTAAGAACTATTCTTAATAGTTTTTACAGCGATTTGGAACATTTTGAAAAAAAATATTTTTTTACGTTTTTCACCCACTTTTAGACACTTTTGATGAACGTTTCTAATATATTAAGCAATCGCGTTCACGTAAGAACTATCCTCAATAGTTTTTACAGCGATTTGGAACATTTTGAAAAAAAATATTTTTTTACGTGTTTCACCCACTTTTAGACACTTTTGATGAACGTTTCTAATATATTTAGCAATCGCGTTCACGTAAGAACTATCCTCAATAGTTTTTGCAGCGATTTGGAACATTTTGAAAAAAAATATTTTTTTACGTTTTTCACCCACTTTTAGACACTTTTGATGAACGTTTCTAATATATTTAGCAATCGCGTTCACGTAAGAACTATCCTCAATAGTTTTTAGAGCGATTTGGAACATTTTGAAAAAAAATATTTTTTTACGTTTTTCACCCACTTTTAGACACTTTTGATGAACGTTTCTAATATATTTAGCAATCGCGTTCACGTAAGAACTATCCTCAATAGTTTTTAGAGCGATTTGGAACATTTTGAAAAAAAATATTTTTTTACGTTTTTCACCCACTTTTAGACACTTTTGATGAACGTTTCTAATATATTTAGCAATCGCGTTCACGTAAGAACTATCCTCAATAGTTTTTACAGCGATTTGGAACATTTAAAAAAAAAATATTTTTCTACATTTTTCCCCCATTTTTAGACACTTTTGATGAACGTTTCTAATATATTTAGCAATCGCGTTCACGTAAGAACTATCCTCAATAGTTTTTGCAGCGATTTGGAACATTTTGAAAAAAAATATTTTTTTACGTTTTTCACCCACTTTTAGACACTTTTGATGAACGTTTCTAATATATTTAGCAATCGCGTTCACGTAAGAACTATCCTCAATAGTTTTTAGAGCGATTTGGAACATTTTGAAAAAAAATATTTTTTTACGTTTTTCACCCACTTTTAGACACTTTTGATGAACGTTTCTAATATATTTAGCAATCGCGTTCACGTAAGAACTATCCTCAATAGTTTTTACAGCGATTTGGAACATTTTGAAAAAAAATATTTTTTTACGTTTTTCACCCACTTTTAGAAACTTTTGATGAACGTTTCTAATATATTTAGCAATCGCGTTCACGTAAGAACTATTCTTAATAGTTTTTACAGCGATTTGGAACATTTTGAAAAAAAATATTTTTTTACGTTTTTCACCCACTTTTAGACACTTTTGATGAACGTTTCTAATATATTTATCAATCGCGTTCACGTAAGAACTATCCTAAATAGTTTTTACAGCGATTTGGAACATTTAAAAAAAATATATTTTTCTACATTTTTCACCCACTTTCAGACACTTTTGATGAACGTTTCTAATATATTTAGCAATCGCGTTCACGTAAGAACTATCCTCAATAGTTTTTACAGCGATTTGGAACATTTTGAAAAAAAATATTTTTTTACGTTTTTCACCCACTTTTAGACACTTTTGATGAACGTTTCTAATATATTTAGCAATCGCGTTCACGTAAGAACTATCCTCAATAGTTTTTACAGCGATTTGGAACATTTTGAAAAAAAATATTTTTTTACGTTTTTCACCCACTTTTAGACACTTTTGATGAACGTTTCTAATATATTTAGCAATCGCGTTCACGTAAGAACTATCCTCAATAGTTTTTACAGCGATTTGGAACATTTTGAAAAAAAATATTTTTTTACGTTTTTCACCCACTTTTAGACACTTTTGATGAACGTTTCTAATATATTTAGCAATCGCGTTCACGTAAGAACTATCGTAAACAGTTTTTACAGCGATTTGGAACATTTTGAAAAAAAATATTTTTTTACGTTTTTCACCCACTTTTAGACACTTTTGATGAACGTTTCTAATATATTTAGTAATCTAGTTCACGTAAGAGCTATCCTAAATAGTTTTTATAGCGATTTGGAACATGTTGAAAAAAAATATTTTCTTACGTTTGTCACTACTAGAATTCTTAATCCATACAACCAAAACAAAATACTTAACAGAGCCAACACTTCCATAATTATTTTGAGGCATCAACCGGCTTTCTGTGTCATCTAAATTTATTTTCTCAAATCGAGAATTATAAGCAACCGTTGTTCTTGATCGTTGTTATGCTTTGGGGTGGTTGGCTGGCGCCTGGCGCACATCGCAAAAGCAAAAAAACTGCGTGAAGTTTTCTCCGATTAAGTGAAACGAAAGAGAAGTATGCGATGTGAATGTGAAGGGGGATGTAATCAAATGCGCGGATGGCTGATGACGTGCGATGATGGGCGTATGGTGGTGTTTCTATACTACATTATTTCTGTAGTTACTGTAGTAGTATATTTACCTCTTGCGAGCACACGCTTCGCCAATCTAAACAAATGCTTATTTTTGCATTTCTCCTTTTTTTAAATATTAACAATTATTGAAAAAGTTGAATTTTACTACTTTAAAATTCAACTACTACGCAGTTGTGTACACTGTACACCTATGATTCAGGGAAATACTTTTCATTCATTCTTCATGCCCGTAGCCCGTAGCCCGTACAAGGTACAAACGATGCCGCGAAAGAGAGTCGACGGCCGAAGAGAGTTACAGTAAATAAATAAAAATAGGAATTCTAAGAGAGAATTTTCAAAATTTGCGTGGCAATCGGGTAGGAGCGCTGTTATGTTATTTCAAAACATAGGTTTTGTTGTCAGTTGCCATTTTTGCAAAGAAAATTCAAGGAACCCTTGATCCTAATACTATAAATGCGAAAGTAAGATTATTTTAACGACGGCAAAACCTCTGAGAATGACAGGCTACTTTTAATCGCGAAAACAAAACGTGTTGAAGGGGATTAAGTACCAATTATTTCTGAATGTAGGGATAATAAAATTAATCATTGCTATCTATATTTGGTAAGAAATAAATATATTTTCTGCGTATTTTACCAATGAATATAAATGAATTTAGGATAGTTCAAACTATTTAGGATAGTTCTAACGTGAACGCGATTGCTAAATATATTAGAAACGTTCATCAAAAGTGTCTAAAAGTGGGTGAAAAACGTAAAAAAATATTTTTTTTCAAAATGTTCCAAATCGCTGTAAAAACTATTTAGGATAGTTCTTACGTGAACGCGATTGCTAAATATATTAGAAACGTTCATCAAAAGTGTCTAAAAGTGGGTGAAAAACGTAAAAAAATATTTTTTTTCAAAATGTTCCAAATCGCTGTAAAAACTATTTACGATAGTTCTTACGTGAACGCGATTGCTAAATATATTAGAAACGTTCATCAAAAGTGTCTAAAAGTGGGTGAAAAATGTAGAAAAATATTTTTTTTTTAAATGTTCCAAATCGCTGTAAAAACTATTTAGCATAGTTCTAACGTGAACGCGATTGCTAAATATATTAGAAACGTTCATCGAAAGTGTCCAAAAGTGGGTGAAAAACGTAAAAAAATATTTTTTTTCAAAATGTTCCAAATCGCTGTAAAAACTATTGAGGATAGTGCTTACGTGAACGCGATTGCTAAATATATTAGAAACGTTCATCAAAAGTGTCTAAAAATGGGGGAAAAATGTAGAAAAATATTTTTTTTTTAAATGTTCCAAATCGCTGTAAAAACTATTTAGCATAGTTCTTACGTGAACGCGATTGCTAAATATATTAGAAACGTTCATCAAAAGTGTCTAAAAGTGGGTGAAAAACGTAAAAAAATATTTTTTTTCAAAATGTTCCAAATCGGTGTAAAAACTATTTAGGATAGTTCTTACGTGAACGCGATTGCTAAATATATTAGAAACGTTCATCAAAAGTGTCTAAAAGTGGGTGAAAAACGTAAAAAAATATTTTTTTTCAAAATGTTCCAAATCGCTGTAAAAACTATTTACGATAGTTCTTACGTGAACGCGATTGCTAAATATATTAGAAACGTTCATCAAAAGTGTCTAAAAGTGGGTGAAAAACGTAAAAAAATATTTTTTTTCAAAATGTTCCAAATCGCTGTAAAAACTATTTAGGATAGTTCTTACGTGAACGCGATTGCTAAATATATTAGAAACGTTCATCAAAAGTGTCTAAAAGTGGGTGAAAAACGTAAAAAAATATTTTTTTTCAAAATGTTCCAAATCGCTGTAAAAACTATTTACGATAGTTCTTACGTGAACGCGATTGCTAAATATATTAGAAACGTTCATCAAAAGTGTCTAAAAGTGGGTGAAAAATGTAGAAAAATATTTTTTTTTTAAATGTTCCAAATCGCTGTAAAAACTATTTAGCATAGTTCTAACGTGAACGCGATTGCTAAATATATTAGAAACGTTCATCGAAAGTGTCCAAAAGTGGGTGAAAAACGTAAAAAAATATTTTTTTTCAAAATGTTCCAAATCGCTGTAAAAACTATTGAGGATAGTTCTTACGTGAACGCGATTGCTAAATATATTAGAAACGTTCATCAAAAGTGCCTAAAAGTGGGTGAAAAACGTAAAAAAATATTTTTTTTCAAAATGTTCCAAATCGCTGTAAAAACTATTTAGGATAGCTCTTACGTTAACGCGATTGCTAAATATATTAGAAACGTTCATCGAAAGTGTCCAAAAGTGGGTGAAAAACGTAAAAAAATATTTTTTTTCAAAATGTTCCAAATCGCTGTAAAAACTATTGAGGATAGTGCTTACGTGAACGCGATTGCTAAATATATTAGAAACGTTCATCAAAAGTGTCTAAAAATGGGGGAAAAATGTAGAAAAATATTTTTTTTTTAAATGTTCCAAATCGCTGTAAAAACTATTTAGCATAGTTCTTACGTGAACGCGATTGCTAAATATATTAGAAACGTTCATCAAAAGTGTCTAAAAGTGGGTGAAAAACGTAAAAAAATATTTTTTTTCAAAATGTTCCAAATCGCTGCAAAAACTATTGAGGATAGTTCTTACGTGAACGCGATTGCTAAATATATTAGAAACGTTCATCAAAAGTGTCTAAAAATGGGGGAAAAATGTAGAAAAATATTTTTTTTTTAAATGTTCCAAATCGCTGTAAAAACTATTTAGCATAGTTCTTACTCGAACGCGATTGCTAAATATATTAGAAACGTTCATCAAAAGTGTCTAAAAGTGGGTGAAAAACGTAAGAAAATATTTTTTTTCAAAATGTTCCAAATCGCTGTAAAAACTATTAAGAATAGTTCTTACGTGAACGCGATTGCTAAATATATTAGAAACGTTCATCAAAAGTTTCTAAAAGTGGGTGAAAAACGTAAAAAAATATTTTTTTTCAAATTGTTCCAAATCGCTGTAAAAACTATTGAGGATAGTTCTTACGTGAACGCGATTGCTAAATATATTAGAAACGTTCATCAAAAGTGTCTAAAAGTGGGTGAAAAACGTAAAAAAATATTTTTTTTCAAAATGTTCCAAATCGCTATAAAAACTATTGAGGATAGTTCTTACGTGAACGCGATTGCTAAATATATTAGAAACGTTCATCAAAAGTGTCTAAAAGTGGGTGAAAAATGTAGAAAAATATTTATTTTTTAAATGTTCCAAATCGCTGTAAAAACTATTTAGGATAGTTCTTACGTGAACGCGATTGCTGAATATATTAGAAACATTCAACAAAAGTGTCTAAAAGTGGGTAAAAAGGAACATTTTGAAAAAAAATATTTTTTTACGTTTTTCACCCACTTTTAGACACTTTTGATGAACGTTTCTAATATATTTAGCAATCGCGTTCACGTAAGAACTATCCTCAATAGTTTTTACAGCGATTTGGAACATTTTCAAAAAAAATATTTTTTTACGTGTTTCACCCACTTTTAGACACTTTTGATGAACGTTTCTACTATATTTAGCAATCGCGTTCACGTAAGAACTATCCTCAATAGTTTTTACAGCGATTTGGAACATTTTGAAAAAAAATATCTTTTTACGTTTTTCACCCACTTTTAGACACTTTTGATGAACGTTTCTAATATATTTAGCAATCGCGTTCACGTAAGAACTATCCTCAATAGTTTTTACAGCGATTTGGAACATTTTGAAAAAAAATATTTTTTTACGTTTTTCACCCACTTTTAGGCACTTTTGATGAACGTTTCTAATATATTTAGCAATCGCGTTCACGTAAGAACTATCCTCAATAGTTTTTACAGCGATTTGGAACATTTTGAAAAAAAATATTTTTTTACGTTTTTCACCCACTTTTAGACACTTTTGATGAACGTTTCTAATATATTTAGCAATCGCGTTCACGTAAGAACTATCCTCAATAGTTTTTACAGCGATTTGGAACATTTTGAAAAAAAATATTTTTTTACGTTTTTCACCCACTTTTAGACACTTTTGATGAACGTTTATAATATATCTAGTAATCTAGTTCACGTAAGAACTATCCTAAATAGTTTTTACAGCGATTTGGAACATTTTGAAAAAAAATATTTTTTTACGTTTTTCACCCACTTTTGGACACTTTCGATGAACGTTTCTAATATATTTAGCAATCGCGTTAACGTAAGAGCTATCCTAAATAGTTTTTACAGCGATTTGGAACATTTTGAAAAAAAATATTTTTTTACGTTTTTCACCCACTTTTAGACACTTTTGATGAACGTTTGTAATATATCTAGTAATCTAGTTCACGTAAGAACTATCCTAAATAGTTTTTACAGCGATTTGGAACATTTAAAAAAAAAATATTTTTCTACATTTTTCACCCACTTTTAGACACTTTTGATGAACGTTTCTAATATATTTAGCAATAGCGTTCACGTAAGAACTATCCTCAATAGTTTTTACAGCGATTTGGAACATTTTGAAAAAAAATATTTTTTTACGTTTTTCACCCACTTTTAGACACTTTTGATGAACGTTTCTAATATATTTAGCAATCGCGTTCACGTAAGAACTATCCTCAATAGTTTTTACAGCGATTTGGAACGTTTTGAAAAAAAATATTTTTTTACGTTTTTCACCCACTTTTAGACACTTTTGATGAACGTTTCTAATATATTTAGCAATCGCGTTCACGTAAGAACTATCCTCAATAGTTTTTACAGTGATTTGGAACATTTTGAAAAAAAATATTTTTTTACGTTTTTCACCCACTTTTAGACACTTTTGATGAACGTTTCTAATATATTTAGCAATCGCGTTCACGTAAGCACTATCCTCAATAGTTTTTGCAGCGATTTGGAACATTTTGAAAAAAAATATTTTTTTACGTTTTTCACCCACTTTTAGACACTTTTGATGAACGTTTCTAATATATTTAGCAATCGCGTTCACGTAAGAACTATCCTCAATAGTTTTTACAGCGATTTGGAACATTTTGAAAAAAAATATTTTTTTACGTTTTTTACCCACTTTTAGACACTTTTGATGAACGTTTCTAATATATTTAGCAATCGCGTTCACGTGAGAACTATCCTCAATAGTTTTTACAGCGATTTGGAACATTTTGAAAAAAAATATTTTTTTTCGTTTTTCACCCACTTTTAGACACTTTTGATGAACGTTTCTAATATATTTAGCAATCGCGTTCACGTAAGAACTATCCTCAATAGTTTTTACAGCGATTTGGAACATTTTGAAAAAAAATATTTTTTTACGTGTTTCACCCACTTTTAGACACTTTTGATGAACGTTTCTAATATATTTAGCAATCGCGTTCACGTAAGAACTATCCTCAATAGTTTTTACAGCGATTTGGAACATTTAAAAAAAAAATATTTTTCTAAATTTTTCACCCACTTTTAGACACTTTTGATGAACGTTTCTAATATATTTAGCAATCGCGTTCACGTTAGAACTATCCTCAATAGTTTTTATAGCGATTTGGAACATTTTGAAAAAAAATATTTTTTTACGTTTTTCACCAACTTTTGGACACTTTTTATAAACGTTTCTAATATATTTAAGCAATCGCGTTCACGTAAGAACTATACTCAATAGTTTTTACAGCGATTTGGAACATTTTGAAAAAAAATTTTTTTTTACGTTTTCCACCCACTTTTAGACACTTTTGATGAACGTTTCTAATATATTTAGCAATCGCGTTCACGTAAGAACTATCCACAATAGTTTTTACAGCGATTTGGAACATTTTGAAAAAAAATATATTTTTACGTTTTTCACCCGCTTTTGGACACTTTTGATAAACGTTTCTAATATAATTAGCAATCGCGTTCACGTAAGAACTATCTTCAATAGTTTTTACAGCGATTTCGAACATTTTGAAAAGAAATTTTTTTTTACGTTTTTCACCTACTTTTAGACACTTTTGATGAACGTTTCTAATATATTTAGTAATCTAGTTCACGTAAGAGCTATCCTAAATAGTTTTTATAGCGATTTGGAACATGTTGAAAAAAAATATTTTCTTACGTTTGTCACTACTAGAATTCTTAATCCATACAACCAAAACAAAATACTTAACAGAGCCAACACTTCCATAATTATTTTGAGGCATCAACCGGCTTTCTGTGTCATCTAAATTTATTTTCTCAAATCGAGAATTATAAGCAACCGTTGTTCTTGATCGTTGTTATGCTTTGGGGTGGTTGGCTGGCGCCTGGCGCACATCGCAAAAGCAAAAAAACTGCGTGAAGTTTTCTCCGATTAAGTGAAACGAAAGAGAAGTATGCGATGTGAATGTGAAGGGGGATGTAATCAAATGCGCGGATGGCTGATGACGTGCGATGATGGGCGTATGGTGGTGTTTCTATACTACATTATTTCTGTAGTTACTGTAGTAGTATATTTACCTCTTGCGATCACACGCTTCGCCAATCTAAACAAATGCTTATTTTTGCATTTCTCCTTTTTTTAAATATTAACAATTATTGAAAAAGTTGAATTTTACTACTTTAAAATTCAACTACTACGCAGTTGTGTACACTGTACACCTATGATTCAGGGAAATACTTTTCATTCATTCTTCATGCCCGTAGCCCGTACAAGGTACAAACGATGCCGCGAAAGAGAGTCGACGGCCGAAGAGAGTTACAGTAAATAAATAAAAATAGGAATTCTAAGAGAGAATTTTCAAAATTTGCGTGGCAATCGGGTAGGAGCGCTGTTATGTTATTTCAAAACATAGGTTTTGTTGTCAGTTGCCATTTTTGCAAAGAAAATTCAAGGAACCCTTGATCCTAATACTATAAATGCGAAAGTAAGATTATTTTAACGACGGCAAAACCTCTGAGAATGACAGGCTACTTTTAATCGCGAAAACAAAACGTGTTGAAGGGGATTAAGTACCAATTATTTCTGAATGTAGGGATAATAAAATTAATCATTGCTATCTATATTTGGTAAGAAATAAATATATTTTCTGCGTATTTTAGCAATGAATATAAATGAATTTAGGATAGTTCAAACTATTTAGGATAGTTCTAACGTGAACGCGATTGCTAAATATATTAGAAACGTTCATCAAAAGTGTCTAAAAGTGGGTGAAAAACGTAAAAAAATATTTTTTTTCAAAATGTTCCAAATCGCTGTAAAAACTATTTAGGATAGTTCTTACGTGAACGCGATTGCTAAATATATTAGAAACGTTCATCAAAAGTGTCTAAAAGTGGGTGAAAAACGTAAAAAAATATTTTTTTTCAAAATGTTCCAAATCGCTGTAAAAACTATTTACGATAGTTCTTACGTGAACGCGATTGCTAAATATATTAGAAACGTTCATCAAAAGTGTCTAAAAGTGGGTGAAAAATGTAGAAAAATATTTTTTTTTTAAATGTTCCAAATCGCTGTAAAAACTATTTAGCATAGTTCTAACGTGAACGCGATTGCTAAATATATTAGAAACGTTCATCGAAAGTGTCCAAAAGTGGGTGAAAAACGTAAAAAAATATTTTTTTTCAAAATGTTCCAAATCGCTGTAAAAACTATTGAGGATAGTGCTTACGTGAACGCGATTGCTAAATATATTAGAAACGTTCATCAAAAGTGTCTAAAAATGGGGGAAAAATGTAGAAAAATATTTTTTTTTTAAATGTTCCAAATCGCTGTAAAAACTATTTAGCATAGTTCTTACGTGAACGCGATTGCTAAATATATTAGAAACGTTCATCAAAAGTGTCTAAAAGTGGGTGAAAAACGTAAAAAAATATTTTTTTTCAAAATGTTCCAAATCGCTGTAAAAACTATTTAGGATAGTTCTTACGTGAACGCGATTGCTAAATATATTAGAAACGTTCATCAAAAGTGTCTAAAAGTGGGTGAAAAACGTAAAAAAATATTTTTTTTCAAAATGTTCCAAATCGCTGTAAAAACTATTTACGATAGTTCTTACGTGAACGCGATTGCTAAATATATTAGAAACGTTCATCAAAAGTGTCTAAAAGTGGGTGGAAAACGTAAAAAAATATTTTTTTTTCAAAATGTTCCAAATCGCTGTAAAAACTATTGAGGATAGTTCTTACGTGAACGCGATTGCTAAATATATTAGAAACGTTCATCAAAAGTGTCTAAAAGTGGGTGAAAAACGTAAAAAAATATTTTTTTTCAAAATGTTCCAAATCGCTGTAAAAACTATTTAGGATAGTTCTTACGTGAACGCGATTGCTAAATATATTAGAAACGTTCATCAAAAGTGTCTAAAAGTGGGTGAAAAACGTAAAAAAATATTTTTTTTCAAAATGTTCCAAATCGCTGTAAAAACTATTTACGATAGTTCTTACGTGAACGCGATTGCTAAATATATTAGAAACGTTCATCAAAAGTGTCTAAAAGTGGGTGAAAAATGTAGAAAAATATTTTTTTTTTAAATGTTCCAAATCGCTGTAAAAACTATTTAGCATAGTTCTAACGTGAACGCGATTGCTAAATATATTAGAAACGTTCATCGAAAGTGTCCAAAAGTGGGTGAAAAACGTAAAAAAATATTTTTTTTCAAAATGTTCCAAATCGCTGTAAAAACTATTGAGGATAGTGCTTACGTGAACGCGATTGCTAAATATATTAGAAACGTTCATCAAAAGTGTCTAAAAATGGGGGAAAAATGTAGAAAAATATTTTTTTTTTAAATGTTCCAAATCGCTGTAAAAACTATTTAGCATAGTTCTAACGTGAACGCGATTGCTAAATATATTAGAAACGTTCATCGAAAGTGTCCAAAAGTGGGTGAAAAACGTAAAAAAATATTTTTTTTCAAAATGTTCCAAATCGCTGTAAAAACTATTGAGGATAGTTCTTACGTGAACGCGATTGCTAAATATATTAGAAACGTTCATCAAAAGTGTCTAAAAGTGGGTGAAAAATGTAGAAAAATATATTTTTTTTAAATGTTCCAAATCGCTGTAAAAACTATTGAGGATAGTTCTTACGTGAACGCGATTGCTAAATATATTAGAAACGTTCATCAAAAGTGTCTGAAAGTGGGTGAAAAATGTAGAAAAATATATTTTTTTTAAATGTTCCAAATCGCTGTAAAAACTATTTAGGATAGTTCTTACGTGAACGCGATTGATAAATATATTAGAAACGTTCATCAAAAGTGTCTAAAAGTGGGTGAAAAACGTAAAAAAATATTTTTTTTCAAAATGTTCCAAATCGCTGTAAAAACTATTGAGGATAGTTCTTACGTGAACGCGATTGCTAAATATATTAGAAACGTTCATCAAAAGTGTCTAAAAGTGGGTGAAAAACGTAAAAAAATATTTTTTTTCAAAATGTTCCAAATCGCTGTAAAAACTATTGAGGATAGTTCTTACGTGAACGCGATTGCTAAATATATTAGAAACGTTCATCAAAAGTGTCTAAAAGTGGGTGAAAAACGTAAAAAAATATTTTTTTTCAAAATGTTCCAAATCGCTGTAAAAACTATTGAGGATAGTTCTTACGTGAACGCGATTGCTAAATATATTAGAAACGTTCATCAAAAGTGTCTAAAAGTGGGTGAAAAACGTAAAAAAATATTTTTTTTCAAAATGTTCCAAATCGCTGTAAAAACTATTGAGGATAGTTCTTACGTGAACGCGATTGCTAAATATATTAGAAACGTTCATCAAAAGTGTCTGAAAGTGGGTGAAAAATGTAGAAAAATATATTTTTTTTAAATGTTCCAAATCGCTGTAAAAACTATTTAGGATAGCTCTTACGTTAACGCGATTGATAAATATATTAGAAACGTTCATCAAAAGTGTCTAAATGTGGGTGAAAAACGTAAAAAAATATTTTTTTTCAAAATGTTCCAAATCGCTGTAAAAACTATTAAGAATAGTTCTTACGTGAACGCGATTGCTAAATATATTAGAAACGTTCATCAAAAGTTTCTAAAAGTGGGTGAAAAACGTAAAAAAATATTTTTTTTCAAAATGTTCCAAATCGCTGTAAAAAGTATTTAGGATAGCTCTTACGTTAACGCGATTGCTAAATATATTAGAAACGTTCATCGAAAGTGTCCAAAAGTGGGTGAAAAACGTAAAAAAATATTTTTTTTCAAAATGTTCCAAATCGCTGCAAAAACTATTGAGGATAGTTCTTACGTGAACGCGATTGCTAAATATATTAGAAACGTTCATCAAAAGTGTCTAAAAATGGGGGAAAAATGTAGAAAAATATTTTTTTTTTAAATGTTCCAAATCGCTGTAAAAACTATTTAGCATAGTTCTTACTCGAACGCGTTTGCTAAATATATTAGAAACGTTCATCAAAAGTGTCTAAAAGTGGGTGAAAAACGTAAGAAAATATTTTTTTTCAAAATGTTCCAAATCGCTGTAAAAACTATTAAGAATAGTTCTTACGTGAACGCGATTGCTAAATATATTAGAAACGTTCATCAAAAGTTTCTAAAAGTGGGTGAAAAACGTAAAAAAATATTTTTTTTCAAATTGTTCCCAATCGCTGTAAAAACTATTGAGGATAGTTCTTACGTGAACGCGATTGCTAAATATATTAGAAACGTTCATCAAAAGTGTCTAAAAGTGGGTGAAAAACGTAAAAAAATATTTTTTTTCAAAATGTTCCAAATCGCTATAAAAACTATTGAGGATAGTTCTTACGTGAACGCGATTGCTAAATATATTAGAAACGTTCATCAAAAGTGTCTAAAAGTGGGTGAAAAACGTAAAAAAATATTTTTTTTCAAAATGTTCCAAATCGCTGTAAAAACTATTGAGGATAGTTCTTACGTGAACGCGATTGCTAAATATATTAGAAACGTTCATCGTCTAAAAGTGGGTGAAAAACGTAAAAAAATATTTTTTTTCAAAATGTTCCAAATCGCTGTAAAAACTATTGAGGATAGTTCTTACGTGAACGCGATTGCTAAATATATTAGAAACGTTCATCAAAAGTGTCTAAAAGTGGGTGAAAAACGTAAAAAAATATTTTTTTTCAAAATGTTCCAAATCGCTGTAAAAACTATTGAGGATAGTTCTTACGTGAACGCGATTGCTAAATATATTAGAAACGTTCATCAAAAGTGTCTGAAAGTGGGTGAAAAATGTAGAAAAATATATTTTTTTTAAATGTTCCAAATCGCTGTAAAAACTATTTAGGATAGTTCTTACGTGAACGCGATTGATAAATATATTAGAAACGTTCATCAAAAGTGTCTAAAAGTGGGTGAAAAACGTAAAAAAATATTTTTTTTCAAAATGTTCCAAATCGCTGTAAAAACTATTAAGAATAGTTCTTACGTGAACGCGATTGCTAAATATATTAGAAACGTTCATCAAAAGTTTCTAAAAGTGGGTGAAAAACGTAAAAAAATATTTTTTTTCAAAATGTTCCAAATCGCTGTAAAAACTATTTAGGATAGCTCTTACGTTAACGCGATTGCTAAATATATTAGAAACGTTCATCGAAAGTGTCCAAAAGTGGGTGAAAAACGTAAAAAAATATTTTTTTTCAAAATGTTCCAAATCGCTGCAAAAACTATTGAGAATAGTTCTTACGTGAACGCGATTGCTAAATATATTAGAAACGTTCATCAAAAGTGTCTAAAAATGGGGGAAAAATGTAGAAAAATATTTTTTTTTTAAATGTTCCAAATCGCTGTAAAAACTATTTAGCATAGTTCTTACTCGAACGCGATTGCTAAATATATTAGAAACGTTCATCAAAAGTGTCTAAAAGTGGGTGAAAAACGTAAGAAAATATTTTTTTTCAAAATGTTCCAAATCGCTGTAAAAACTATTAAGAATAGTTCTTACGTGAACGCTATTGCTAAATATATTAGAAACGTTCATCAAAAGTTTCTAAAAGTGGGTGAAAAACGTAAAAAAATATTTTTTTTCAAATTGTTCCAAATCGCTGTAAAAACTATTGAGGATAGTTCTTACGTGAACGCGATTGCTAAATATATTAGAAACGTTCATCAAAAGTGTCTAAAAGTGGGTGAAAAACGTAAAAAAATATTTTTTTTCAAAATGTTCCAAATCGCTATAAAAACTATTGAGGATAGTTCTTACGTGAACGCGATTGCTAAATATATTAGAAACGTTCATCAAAAGTGTCTAAAAGTGGGTGAAAAATGTAGAAAAATATTTATTTTTTAAATGTTCCAAATCGCTGTAAAAACTATTTAGGATAATTCTTACGTGAACGCGATTGCTGAATATATTAGAAACATTCAACAAAAGTGTCTAAAAGTGGGTAAAAAGGAACATTTTGAAAAAAAATATTTTTTTACGTTTTTCACCCACTTTTAGACACTTTTGATGAACGTTTCTAATATATTTAGCAATCGCGTTCACGTAAGAACTATCCTCAATAGTTTTTACAGCGATTTGGAACATTTTCAAAAAAAATATTTTTTTACGTGTTTCACCCACTTTTAGACACTTTTGGTGAACGTTTCTACTATATTTAGCAATCGCGTTCACGTAAGAACTATCCTCAATAGTTTTTACAGCGATTTGGAACATTTTGAAAAAAAATATCTTTTTACGTTTTTCACCCACTTTTAGACACTTTTGATGAACGTTTCTAATATATTTAGCAATCGCGTTCACGTAAGAACTATCCTCAATAGTTTTTACAGCGATTTGGAACATTTTGAAAAAAAATATTTTTTTACGTTTTTCACCCACTTTTAGGCACTTTTGATGAACGTTTCTAATATATTTAGCAATCGCGTTCACGTAAGAACTATCCTCAATAGTTTTTACAGCGATTTGGAACATTTTGAAAAAAAATATCTTTTTACGTTTTTCACCCACTTTTAGACACTTTTGATGAACGTTTCTAATATATTTAGCAATCGCGTTCACGTAAGAACTATCCTCAATCGTTTTTACAGCGATTTGGAACATTTTGAAAAAAAATATTTTTTTACGTTTTTCACCCACTTTTAGACACTTTTGATGAACGTTTATAATATATCTAGTAATCTAGTTCACGTAAGAACTATCCTAAATAGTTTTTACAGCGATTTGGAACATTTTGAAAAAAAATATTTTTTTACGTTTTTCACCCACTTTTGGACACTTTCGATGAACGTTTCTAATATATTTAGCAATCGCGTTAACGTAAGAGCTATCCTAAATAGTTTTTACAGCGATTTGGAACATTTTGAAAAAAAATATTTTTTTACGTTTTTCACCCACTTTTAGACACTTTTGATGAACGTTTGTAATATATCTAGTAATCTAGTTCACGTAAGAACTATCCTAAATAGTTTTTACAGCGATTTGGAACATTTAAAAAAAAAATATTTTTCTACATTTTTCACCCACTTTTAGACACTTTTGATGAACGTTTCTAATATATTTAGCAATCGCGTTCACGTAAGAACTATCCTCAATAGTTTTTACAGCGATTTGGAACATTTTGAAAAAAAATATTTTTTTACGTTTTTCACCCACTTTTAGACACTTTTGATGAACGTTTCTAATATATTTAGCAATCGCGTTCACGTAAGAACTATCCTCAATAGTTTTTACAGCGATTTGGAACGTTTTGAAAAAAAATATTTTTTTACGTTTTTCACCCACTTTTAGACACTTTTGATGAACGTTTCTAATATATTTAGCAATCGCGTTCACGTAAGAACTATCCTCAACAGTTTTTACAGCGATTTGGAACATTTAAAAAAAAAATATTTTTCTACATTTTTCACCCACTTTTAGACACTTTTGATGAACGTTTCTAATATATTTAGCAATCGCGTTCACGTAAGCACTATCCTCAATAGTTTTTACAGCGATTTGGAACATTTTGAAAAAAAATATTTTTTTTTCACCCACTTTTAGACACTTTTGATGAACGTTTCTAATATATTTAGCAATCGCGTTCACGTAAGAACTATCCTCAATAGTTTTTACAGCGATTTGGAACATTTTGAAAAAAAATATTTTTTTACGTTTTTTACCCACTTTTAGACACTTTTGATGAACGTTTCTAATATATTTAGCAATCGCGTTCACGTGAGAACTATCCTCAATAGTTTTTACAGCGATTTGGAACATTTTGAAAAAAAATATTTTTTTACGTTTTTCACCCACTTTTAGACACTTTTGATGAACGTTTCTAATATATTTAGCAATCGCGTTCACGTAAGAACTATCCTCAATAGTTTTTACAGCGATTTGGAACATTTTGAAAAAAAAAATATTTTTTTACGTGTTTCACCCACTTTTAGACACTTTTGATGAACGTTTCTAATATATTTAGCAATCGCGTTCACGTAAGAACTATCCTCAATAGTTTTTACAGCGATTTGGAACATTTAAAAAAAAAATATTTTTCTAAATTTTTCACCCACTTTTAGACACTTTTGATGAACGTTTCTAATATATTTAGCAATCGCGTTCACGTTAGAACTATCCTCAATAGTTTTTATAGCGATTTGGAACATTTTGAAAAAAAATATTTTTTTACGTTTTTCACCAACTTTTGGACACTTTTTATAAACGTTTCTAATATATTTAAGCAATCGCGTTCACGTAAGAACTATACTCAATAGTTTTTACAGCGATTTGGAACATTTTGAAAAAAAATTTTTGTTTACGTTTTCCACCCACTTTTAGACACTTTTGATGAACGTTTCTAATATATTTAGCAATCGCGTTCACGTAAGAACTATCCACAATAGTTTTTACAGCGATTTGGAACATTTTGAAAAAAAATATTTTTTTACGTTTTTCACCCGCTTTTGGACACTTTTGATGAACGTTTCTAATATATTTAGCAATCGCGTTCACGTAAGAACTATCCTCAATAGTTTTTACAGCGATTTGGAACATTTTGAAAAAAAATATTTTTTTACGTTTTTCACCCACTTTTAGACACTTTTGATGAACGTTTCTAATATATTTAGCAATCGCGTTCACGTAAGAACTATCCTCAATAGTTTTTACAGCGATTTGGAACATTTTGAAAAAAAATATTTTTTTACGTTTTTCACCCACTTTTAGACACTTTTGATGAACGTTTCTAATATATTTAGCAATCGCGTTCACGTAAGAACTATCCTCAATAGTTTTTACAGCGATTTGGAACGTTTTGAAAAAAAATATTTTTTTACGTTTTTCACCCACTTTTAGACACTTTTGATGAACGTTTCTAATATATTTAGCAATCGCGTTCACGTAAGAACTATCCTCAACAGTTTTTACAGCGATTTGGAACATTTAAAAAAAAAATATTTTTCTACATTTTTCACCCACTTTTAGACACTTTTGATGAACGTTTCTAATATATTTAGCAATCGCGTTCACGTAAGCACTATCCTCAATAGTTTTTACAGCGATTTGGAACATTTTGAAAAAAAATATTTTTTTTTCACCCACTTTTAGACACTTTTGATGAACGTTTCTAATATATTTAGCAATCGCGTTCACGTAAGAACTATCCTCAATAGTTTTTACAGCGATTTGGAACATTTTGAAAAAAAATATTTTTTTACGTTTTTTACCCACTTTTAGACACTTTTGATGAACGTTTCTAATATATTTAGCAATCGCGTTCACGTGAGAACTATCCTCAATAGTTTTTACAGCGATTTGGAACATTTTGAAAAAAAATATTTTTTTACGTTTTTCACCCACTTTTAGACACTTTTGATGAACGTTTCTAATATATTTAGCAATCGCGTTCACGTAAGAACTATCCTCAATAGTTTTTACAGCGATTTGGAACATTTTGAAAAAAAAAATATTTTTTTACGTGTTTCACCCACTTTTAGACACTTTTGATGAACGTTTCTAATATATTTAGCAATCGCGTTCACGTAAGAACTATCCTCAATAGTTTTTACAGCGATTTGGAACATTTAAAAAAAAAATATTTTTCTAAATTTTTCACCCACTTTTAGACACTTTTGATGAACGTTTCTAATATATTTAGCAATCGCGTTCACGTTAGAACTATCCTCAATAGTTTTTATAGCGATTTGGAACATTTTGAAAAAAAATATTTTTTTACGTTTTTCACCAACTTTTGGACACTTTTTATAAACGTTTCTAATATATTTAAGCAATCGCGTTCACGTAAGAACTATACTCAATAGTTTTTACAGCGATTTGGAACATTTTGAAAAAAAATTTTTGTTTACGTTTTCCACCCACTTTTAGACACTTTTGATGAACGTTTCTAATATATTTAGCAATCGCGTTCACGTAAGAACTATCCACAATAGTTTTTACAGCGATTTGGAACATTTTGAAAAAAAATATTTTTTTACGTTTTTCACCCGCTTTTGGACACTTTTGATGAACGTTTCTAATATATTTAGCAATCGCGTTCACGTAAGAACTATCCTCAATAGTTTTTACAGCGATTTGGAACATTTTGAAAAAAAATATTTTTTTACGTTTTTCACCCACTTTTAGACACTTTTGATGAACGTTTCTAATATATTTAGCAATCGCGTTCACGTAAGAACTATCCTCAATAGTTTTTACAGCGATTTGGAACATTTTGAAAAAAAATATTTTTTTACGTTTTTCACCCACTTTTAGGCACTTTTGATGAACGTTTCTAATATATTTAGCAATCGCGTTCACGTAAGAACTATCCTCAAAAGTTTTTACAGCGATTTGGAACATTTTGAAAAAAAATATTTTTTTACGTTTTTCACCCACTTTTAGACACTTTTGATGAACGTTTCTAATATATTTAGCAATCGCGTTCACGTAAGAACTATCCTCAATCGTTTTTACAGCGATTTGGAACATTTTGAAAAAAAATATTTTTTTACGTTTTTCACCCACTTTTAGACACTTTTGATGAACGTTTATAATATATCTAGTAATCTAGTTCACGTAAGAACTATCCTAAATAGTTTTTACAGCGATTTGGAACATTTTGAAAAAAAATATTTTTTTACGTTTTTCACCCACTTTTGGACACTTTCGATGAACGTTTCTAATATATTTAGCAATCGCGTTAACGTAAGAGCTATCCTAAATAGTTTTTACAGCGATTTGGAACATTTTGAAAAAAAATATTTTTTTACGTTTTTCACCCATTTAGACACTTTTGATGAACGTTTGTAATATATCTAGCAATCGCGTTCACGTAAGAACTATCCACAATAGTTTTTACAGCGATTTGGAACATTTTGAAAAAAAATATTTTTTTACGTTTTTCACCCACTTTTAGACACTTTTGATGAACGTTTCTAATATATTTAGCAATCGCGTTCACGTAAGAACTATCCACAATAGTTTTTACAGCGATTTGGAACATTTTGAAAAAAAATATTTTTTTACGTTTTTCACCCGCTTTTGGACACTTTTGATGAACGTTTCTAATATATTTAGCAATCGCGTTCACGTAAGAACTATATACCTCAATAGTTTTTACAGCGATTTGGAACATTTTGAAAAAAAATATTTTTTTACGTTTTTCACCCATTTAGACACTTTTGATGAACGTTTGTAATATATCTAGCAATCGCGTTCACGTAAGAACTATACTCAATAGTTTTTACAGCGATTTGGAACATTTTGAAAAAAAATTTTTGTTTACGTTTTCCACCCACTTTTAGACACTTTTGATGAACGTTTCTAATATATTTAGCAATCGCGTTCACGTAAGAACTATCCACAATAGTTTTTACAGCGATTTGGAACATTTTGAAAAAAAATATTTTTTTACGTTTTTCACCCGCTTTTGGACACTTTTGATGAACGTTTCTAATATATTTAGCAATCGCGTTCACGTAAGAACTATCCTCAATAGTTTTTACAGCGATTTGGAACATTTTGAAAAAAAATATTTTTTTACGTTTTTCACCCACTTTTAGACACTTTTGATGAACGTTTCTAATATATTTAGCAATCGCGTTCACGTAAGAACTATCCTCAATAGTTTTTACAGCGATTTGGAACATTTTGAAAAAAAATATTTTTTTACGTTTTTCACCCACTTTTAGGCACTTTTGATGAACGTTTCTAATATATTTAGCAATCGCGTTCACGTAAGAACTATCCTCAAAAGTTTTTACAGCGATTTGGAACATTTTGAAAAAAAATATTTTTTTACGTTTTTCACCCACTTTTAGACACTTTTGATGAACGTTTCTAATATATTTAGCAATCGCGTTCACGTAAGAACTATCCTCAATCGTTTTTACAGCGATTTGGAACATTTTGAAAAAAAATATTTTTTTACGTTTTTCACCCACTTTTAGACACTTTTGATGAACGTTTATAATATATCTAGTAATCTAGTTCACGTAAGAACTATCCTAAATAGTTTTTACAGCGATTTGGAACATTTTGAAAAAAAATATTTTTTTACGTTTTTCACCCACTTTTGGACACTTTCGATGAACGTTTCTAATATATTTAGCAATCGCGTTAACGTAAGAGCTATCCTAAATAGTTTTTACAGCGATTTGGAACATTTTGAAAAAAAATATTTTTTTACGTTTTTCACCCATTTAGACACTTTTGATGAACGTTTGTAATATATCTAGCAATCGCGTTCACGTAAGAACTATCCACAATAGTTTTTACAGCGATTTGGAACATTTTGAAAAAAAATATTTTTTTACGTTTTTCACCCACTTTTAGACACTTTTGATGAACGTTTCTAATATATTTAGCAATCGCGTTCACGTAAGAACTATCCACAATAGTTTTTACAGCGATTTGGAACATTTTGAAAAAAAATATTTTTTTACGTTTTTCACCCGCTTTTGGACACTTTTGATGAACGTTTCTAATATATTTAGCAATCGCGTTCACGTAAGAACTATCCTCAATAGTTTTTACAGCGATTTGGAACATTTTGAAAAAAAATATTTTTTTACGTTTTTCACCCACTTTTAGACACTTTTGATGAACGTTTCTAATATATTTAGCAATCGCGTTCACGTAAGAACTATCCTCAATAGTTTTTACAGCGATTTGGAACATTTTGAAAAAAAATATTTTTTTACGTTTTTCACCCACTTTTAGACACTTTTGATGAACGTTTCTAATATATTTAGCAATCGCGTTCACGTAAGAACTATCCTCAATAGTTTTTACAGCGATTTGGAACATTTTGAAAAAAAATATTTTTTTACGTTTTTCACCCACTTTTAGGCACTTTTGATGAACGTTTCTAATATATTTAGCAATCGCGTTCACGTAAGAACTATCCTCAATAGTTTTTACAGCGATTTGGAACATTTTGAAAAAAAATATTTTTTTACGTTTTTCACCCACTTTTAGACACTTTTGATGAACGTTTCTAATATATTTAGCAATCGCGTTCACGTAAGAACTATCCTCAATAGTTTTTACAGCGATTTGGAACATTTTGAAAAAAAATATTTTTTTACGTTTTTCACCCACTTTTAGACACTTTTGATGAACGTTTATAATATATCTAGTAATCTAGTTCACGTAAGAACTATCCTAAATAGTTTTTACAGCGATTTGGAACATTTTGAAAAAAAATATTTTTTTACGTTTTTCACCCACTTTTGGACACTTTCGATGAACGTTTCTAATATATTTAGCAATCGCGTTAACGTAAGAGCTATCCTAAATAGTTTTTACAGCGATTTGGAACATTTTGAAAAAAAATATTTTTTTACGTTTTTCACCCACTTTTAGACACTTTTGATGAACGTTTGTAATATATCTAGTAATCTAGTTCACGTAAGAACTATCCTAAATAGTTTTTACAGCGATTTGGAACATTTAAAAAAAAAATATTTTTCTACATTTTTCACCCACTTTTAGACACTTTTGATGAACGTTTCTAATATATTTAGCAATCGCGTTCACGTAAGAACTATCCTCAATAGTTTTTACAGCGATTTGGAACATTTTGAAAAAAAATATTTTTTTACGTTTTTCACCCACTTTTAGACACTTTTGATGAACGTTTCTAATATATTTAGCAATCGCGTTCACGTAAGAACTATCCTCAATAGTTTTTACAGCGATTTGGAACATTTAAAAAAAAAATATTTTTCTAAATTTTTCACCCACTTTTAGACACTTTTGATGAACGTTTCTAATATATTTAGCAATCGCGTTCACGTTAGAACTATCCTCAATAGTTTTTATAGCGATTTGGAACATTTTGAAAAAAAATATTTTTTTACGTTTTTCACCAACTTTTGGACACTTTTTATAAACGTTTCTAATATATTTAAGCAATCGCGTTCACGTAAGAACTATACTCAATAGTTTTTACAGCGATTTGGAACATTTTGAAAAAAAATTTTTTTTTACGTTTTCCACCCACTTTTAGACACTTTTGATGAACGTTTCTAATATATTTAGCAATCGCGTTCACGTAAGAACTATCCACAATAGTTTTTACAGCGATTTGGAACATTTTGAAAAAAAATATTTTTTTACGTTTTTCACCCGCTTTTGGACACTTTTGATAAACGTTTCTAATATAATTAGCAATCGCGTTCACGTAAGAACTATCTTCAATAGTTTTTACAGCGATTTCGAACATTTTGAAAAGAAATTTTTTTTTACGTTTTTCACCTACTTTTAGACACTTTTGATGAACGTTTCTAATATATTTAGTAATCTAGTTCACGTAAGAGCTATCCTAAATAGTTTTTATAGCGATTTGGAACATGTTGAAAAAAAATATTTTCTTACGTTTGTCACTACTAGAATTCTTAATCCATACAACCAAAACAAAATACTTAACAGAGCCAACACTTCCATAATTATTTTGAGGCATCAACCGGCTTTCTGTGTCATCTAAATTTATTTTCTCAAATCGAGAATTATAAGCAACCGTTGTTCTTGATCGTTGTTATGCTTTGGGGTGGTTGGCTGGCGCCTGGCGCACATCGCAAAAGCAAAAAAACTGCGTGAAGTTTTCTCCGATTAAGTGAAACGAAAGAGAAGTATGCGATGTGAATGTGAAGGGGGATGTAATCAAATGCGCGGATGGCTGATGACGTGCGATGATGGGCGTATGGTGGTGTTTCTATACTACATTATTTCTGTAGTTACTGTAGTAGTATATTTACCTCTTGCGATCACACGCTTCGCCAATCTAAACAAATGCTTATTTTTGCATTTCTCCTTTTATTAAATATTAACAATTATTGAAAAAGTTGAATTTTACTACTTTAAAATTCAACTACTACGCAGTTGTGTACACTGTACACCTATGATTCAGGGAAATACTTTTCATTCATTCTTCATGCCCGTAGCCCGTAGCCCGTACAAGGTACAAACGATGCCGCGAAAGAGAGTCGACGGCCGAAGAGAGTTACAGTAAATAAATAAAAATAGGAATTCTAAGAGAGAATTTTCAAAATTTGCGTGGCAATCGGGTAGGAGCGCTGTTATGTTATTTCAAAACATAGGTTTTGTTGTCAGTTGCCATTTTTGCAAAGAAAATTCAAGGAACCCTTGATCCTAATACTATAAATGCGAAAGTAAGATTATTTTAACGACGGCAAAACCTCTGAGAATGACAGGCTACTTTTAATCGCGAAAACAAAACGTGTTGAAGGGGATTAAGTACCAATTATTTCTGAATGTAGGGATAATAAAATTAATCATTGCTATCTATATTTGGTAAGAAATAAATATATTTTCTGCGTATTTTACCAATGAATATAAATGAATTTAGGATAGTTCAAACTATTTAGGATAGTTCTAACGTGAACGCGATTGCTAAATATATTAGAAACGTTCATCAAAAGTGTCTAAAAGTGGGTGAAAAACGTAAAAAAATATTTTTTTTCAAAATGTTCCAAATCGCTGTAAAAACTATTTAGGATAGTTCTTACGTGAACGCGATTGCTAAATATATTAGAAACGTTCATCAAAAGTGTCTAAAAGTGGGTGAAAAACGTAAAAAAATATTTTTTTTCAAAATGTTCCAAATCGCTGTAAAAACTATTTACGATAGTTCTTACGTGAACGCGATTGCTAAATATATTAGAAACGTTCATCAAAAGTGTCTAAAAGTGGGTGAAAAATGTAGAAAAATATTTTTTTTTTAAATGTTCCAAATCGCTGTAAAAACTATTTAGCATAGTTCTAACGTGAACGCGATTGCTAAATATATTAGAAACGTTCATCGAAAGTGTCCAAAAGTGGGTGAAAAACGTAAAAAAATATTTTTTTTCAAAATGTTCCAAATCGCTGTAAAAACTATTGAGGATAGTGCTTACGTGAACGCGATTGCTAAATATATTAGAAACGTTCATCAAAAGTGTCTAAAAATGGGGGAAAAATGTAGAAAAATATTTTTTTTTTAAATGTTCCAAATCGCTGTAAAAACTATTTAGCATAGTTCTTACGTGAACGCGATTGCTAAATATATTAGAAACGTTCATCAAAAGTGTCTAAAAGTGGGTGAAAAACGTAAAAAAATATTTTTTTTCAAAATGTTCCAAATCGCTGTAAAAACTATTTAGGATAGTTCTTACGTGAACGCGATTGCTAAATATATTAGAAACGTTCATCAAAAGTGTCTAAAAGTGGGTGAAAAACGTAAAAAAATATTTTTTTTCAAAATGTTCCAAATCGCTGTAAAAACTATTTACGATAGTTCTTACGTGAACGCGATTGCTAAATATATTAGAAACGTTCATCAAAAGTGTCTAAAAGTGGGTGGAAAACGTAAAAAAATATTTTTTTTTCAAAATGTTCCAAATCGCTGTAAAAACTATTGAGGTATATAGTTCTTACGTGAACGCGATTGCTAAATATATTAGAAACGTTCATCAAAAGTGTCTAAAAGTGGGTGAAAAACGTAAAAAAATATTTTTTTTCAAAATGTTCCAAATCGCTGTAAAAACTATTTAGGATAGTTCTTACGTGAACGCGATTGCTAAATATATTAGAAACGTTCATCAAAAGTGTCTAAAAGTGGGTGAAAAACGTAAAAAAATATTTTTTTTCAAAATGTTCCAAATCGCTGTAAAAACTATTTACGATAGTTCTTACGTGAACGCGATTGCTAAATATATTAGAAACGTTCATCAAAAGTGTCTAAAAGTGGGTGAAAAATGTAGAAAAATATTTTTTTTTTAAATGTTCCAAATCGCTGTAAAAACTATTTAGCATAGTTCTAACGTGAACGCGATTGCTAAATATATTAGAAACGTTCATCGAAAGTGTCCAAAAGTGGGTGAAAAACGTAAAAAAATATTTTTTTTCAAAATGTTCCAAATCGCTGTAAAAACTATTGAGGATAGTGCTTACGTGAACGCGATTGCTAAATATATTAGAAACGTTCATCAAAAGTGTCTAAAAATGGGGGAAAAATGTAGAAAAATATTTTTTTTTTAAATGTTCCAAATCGCTGTAAAAACTATTTAGCATAGTTCTAACGTGAACGCGATTGCTAAATATATTAGAAACGTTCATCGAAAGTGTCCAAAAGTGGGTGAAAAACGTAAAAAAATATTTTTTTTCAAAATGTTCCAAATCGCTGTAAAAACTATTGAGGATAGTTCTTACGTGAACGCGATTGCTAAATATATTAGAAACGTTCATCAAAAGTGTCTAAAAGTGGGTGAAAAATGTAGAAAAATATATTTTTTTTAAATGTTCCAAATCGCTGTAAAAACTATTGAGGATAGTTCTTACGTGAACGCGATTGCTAAATATATTAGAAACGTTCATCAAAAGTGTCTGAAAGTGGGTGAAAAATGTAGAAAAATATATTTTTTTTAAATGTTCCAAATCGCTGTAAAAACTATTTAGGATAGTTCTTACGTGAACGCGATTGATAAATATATTAGAAACGTTCATCAAAAGTGTCTAAAAGTGGGTGAAAAACGTAAAAAAATATTTTTTTTCAAAATGTTCCAAATCGCTGTAAAAACTATTGAGGATAGTTCTTACGTGAACGCGATTGCTAAATATATTAGAAACGTTCATCAAAAGTGTCTAAAAGTGGGGGAAAAACGTAAAAAAATATTTTTTTTCAAAATGTTCCAAATCGCTGTAAAAACTATTGAGGATAGTTCTTACGTGAACGCGATTGCTAAATATATTAGAAACGTTCATCAAAAGTGTCTAAAAGTGGGTGAAAAACGTAAAAAAATATTTTTTTTCAAAATGTTCCAAATCGCTGTAAAAACTATTGAGGATAGTTCTTACGTGAACGCGATTGCTAAATATATTAGAAACGTTCATCAAAAGTGTCTAAAAGTGGGTGAAAAACGTAAAAAAATATTTTTTTTCAAAATGTTCCAAATCGCTGTAAAAACTATTGAGGATAGTTCTTACGTGAACGCGATTGCTAAATATATTAGAAACGTTCATCAAAAGTGTCTGAAAGTGGGTGAAAAATGTAGAAAAATATATTTTTTTTAAATGTTCCAAATCGCTGTAAAAACTATTTAGGATAGTTCTTACGTGAACGCGATTGATAAATATATTAGAAACGTTCATCAAAAGTGTCTAAAAGTGGGTGAAAAACGTAAAAAAATATTTTTTTTCAAAATGTTCCAAATCGCTGTAAAAACTATTAAGAATAGTTCTTACGTGAACGCGATTGCTAAATATATTAGAAACGTTCATCAAAAGTTTCTAAAAGTGGGTGAAAAACGTAAAAAAATATTTTTTTTCAAAATGTTCCAAATCGCTGTAAAAACTATTTAGGATAGCTCTTACGTTAACGCGATTGCTAAATATATTAGAAACGTTCATCGAAAGTGTCCAAAAGTGGGTGAAAAACGTAAAAAAATATTTTTTTTCAAAATGTTCCAAATCGCTGCAAAAACTATTGAGGATAGTTCTTACGTGAACGCGATTGCTAAATATATTAGAAACGTTCATCAAAAGTGTCTAAAAATGGGGGAAAAATGTAGAAAAATATTTTTTTTTTAAATGTTCCAAATCGCTGTAAAAACTATTTAGCATAGTTCTTACTCGAACGCGATTGCTAAATATATTAGAAACGTTCATCAAAAGTGTCTAAAAGTGGGTGAAAAACGTAAGAAAATATTTTTTTTCAAAATGTTCCAAATCGCTGTAAAAACTATTAAGAATAGTTCTTACGTGAACGCGATTGCTAAATATATTAGAAACGTTCATCAAAAGTTTCTAAAAGTGGGTGAAAAACGTAAAAAAATATTTTTTTTCAAATTGTTCCAAATCGCTGTAAAAACTATTGAGGATAGTTCTTACGTGAACGCGATTGCTAAATATATTAGAAACGTTCATCAAAAGTGTCTAAAAGTGGGTGAAAAACGTAAAAAAATATTTTTTTTCAAAATGTTCCAAATCGCTATAAAAACTATTGAGGATAGTTCTTACGTGAACGCGATTGCTAAATATATTAGAAACGTTCATCAAAAGTGTCTAAAAGTGGGTGAAAAATGTAGAAAAATATTTATTTTTTAAATGTTCCAAATCGCTGTAAAAACTATTTAGGATAGTTCTTACGTGAACGCGATTGCTGAATATATTAGAAACATTCAACAAAAGTGTCTAAAAGTGGGTAAAAAGGAACATTTTGAAAAAAAATATTTTTTTACGTTTTTCACCCACTTTTAGACACTTTTGATGAACGTTTCTAATATATTTAGCAATCGCGTTCACGTAAGAACTATCCTCAATAGTTTTTACAGCGATTTGGAACATTTTCAAAAAAAATATTTTTTTACGTTTTTCACCCACTTTTAGACACTTTTGATGAACGTTTATAATATATCTAGTAATCTAGTTCACGTAAGAACTATCCTAAATAGTTTTTACAGCGATTTGGAACATTTTGAAAAAAAATATTTTTTTACGTTTTTCACCCACTTTTGGACACTTTTGATGAACGTTTCTAATATATTTAGCAATCGCGTTAACGTAAGAGCTATCCTAAATAGTTTTTACAGCGATTTGGAACATTTTGAAAAAAAATATTTTTTTACGTTTTTCACCCACTTTTAGACACTTTTGATGAACGTTTGTAATATATCTAGTAATCTAGTTCACGTAAGAACTATCCTAAATAGTTTTTACAGCGATTTGGAACATTTAAAAAAAAAATATTTTTCTACATTTTTCACCCACTTTTAGACACTTTTGATGAACGTTTCTAATATATTTAGCAATCGCGTTCACGTAAGAACTATCCTCAATAGTTTTTACAGCGATTTGGAACATTTTGAAAAAAAATATTTTTTTACGTTTTTCACCCACTTTTAGACACTTTTGATGAACGTTTCTAATATATTTAGCAATCGCGTTCACGTAAGAACTATCCTCAATAGTTTTTACAGCGATTTGGAACGTTTTGAAAAAAAATATTTTTTTACGTTTTTCACCCACTTTTAGACACTTTTGATGAACGTTTCTAATATATTTAGCAATCGCGTTCACGTAAGAACTATCCTCAATAGTTTTTACAGCGATTTGGAACATTTTGAAAAAAAATATTTTTTTACGTTTTTCACCCACTTTTAGACACTTTTGATGAACGTTTCTAATATATTTAGCAATCGCGTTCACGTAAGAACTATCCTCAATAGTTTTTACAGCGATTTGGAACATTTTGAAAAAAAATATTTTTTTACGTGTTTCACCCACTTTTAGACACTTTTGATGAACGTTTCTACTATATTTAGCAATCGCGTTCACGTAAGAGCTATCCTCAATAGTTTTTACAGCGATTTGGAACATTTTGAAAAAAATTATTTTTTTACGTTTTTCACCCACTTTTAGACACTTTTGATGAACGTTTCTAATATATTCAGCAATCGCGTTCACGTAAGAACTATCCTCAACAGTTTTTACAGCGATTTGGAACATTTAAAAAAAAAATATTTTTCTACATTTTTCACCCACTTTTAGACACTTTTGATGAACGTTTCTAATATATTTAGCAATCGCGTTCACGTAAGCACTATCCTCAATAGTTTTTACAGCGATTTGGAACATTTTGAAAAAAAATATTTTTTTACGTTTTTCACCCACTTTTAGACACTTTTGATGAACGTTTCTAATATATTTAGCAATCGCGTTCACGTAAGAACTATCCTCAATAGTTTTTACAGCGATTTGGAACATTTTGAAAAAAAATATTTTTTTACGTTTTTTACCCACTTTTAGACACTTTTGATGAACGTTTCTAATATATTTAGCAATCGCGTTCACGTGAGAACTATCCTCAATAGTTTTTACAGCGATTTGGAACATTTTGAAAAAAAATATTTTTTTACGTTTTTCACCCACTTTTAGACACTTTTGATGAACGTTTCTAATATATTTAGCAATCGCGTTCACGTAAGAACTATCCTCAATAGTTTTTACAGCGATTTGGAACATTTTGAAAAAAAAAATATTTTTTTACGTGTTTCACCCACTTTTAGACACTTTTGATGAACGTTTCTAATATATTTAGCAATCGCGTTCACGTAAGAACTATCCTCAATAGTTTTTACAGCGATTTGGAACATTTAAAAAAAAAATATTTTTCTAAATTTTTCACCCACTTTTAGACACTTTTGATGAACGTTTCTAATATATTTAGCAATCGCGTTCACGTTAGAACTATCCTCAATAGTTTTTATAGCGATTTGGAACATTTTGAAAAAAAATATTTTTTTACGTTTTTCACCAACTTTTGGACACTTTTTATAAACGTTTCTAATATATTTAAGCAATCGCGTTCACGTAAGAACTATACTCAATAGTTTTTACAGCGATTTGGAACATTTTGAAAAAAAATTTTTGTTTACGTTTTCCACCCACTTTTAGACACTTTTGATGAACGTTTCTAATATATTTAGCAATCGCGTTCACGTAAGAACTATCCACAATAGTTTTTACAGCGATTTGGAACATTTTGAAAAAAAATATTTTTTTACGTTTTTCACCCGCTTTTGGACACTTTTGATGAACGTTTCTAATATATTTAGCAATCGCGTTCACGTAAGAACTATCCTCAATAGTTTTTACAGCGATTTGGAACATTTTGAAAAAAAATATTTTTTTACGTTTTTCACCCACTTTTAGACACTTTTGATGAACGTTTCTAATATATTTAGCAATCGCGTTCACGTAAGAACTATCCTCAATAGTTTTTACAGCGATTTGGAACATTTTGAAAAAAAATATTTTTTTACGTTTTTCACCCACTTTTAGACACTTTTGATGAACGTTTCTAATATATTTAGCAATCGCGTTCACGTAAGAACTATCCTCAATAGTTTTTACAGCGATTTGGAACATTTTGAAAAAAAATATTTTTTTACGTTTTTCACCCACTTTTAGGCACTTTTGATGAACGTTTCTAATATATTTAGCAATCGCGTTCACGTAAGAACTATCCTCAATAGTTTTTACAGCGATTTGGAACATTTTGAAAAAAAATATTTTTTTACGTTTTTCACCCACTTTTAGACACTTTTGATGAACGTTTCTAATATATTTAGCAATCGCGTTCACGTAAGAACTATCCTCAATCGTTTTTACAGCGATTTGGAACATTTTGAAAAAAAATATTTTTTTACGTTTTTCACCCACTTTTAGACACTTTTGATGAACGTTTATAATATATCTAGTAATCTAGTTCACGTAAGAACTATCCTAAATAGTTTTTACAGCGATTTGGAACATTTTGAAAAAAAATATTTTTTTACGTTTTTCACCCACTTTTGGACACTTTCGATGAACGTTTCTAATATATTTAGCAATCGCGTTAACGTAAGAGCTATCCTAAATAGTTTTTACAGCGATTTGGAACATTTTGAAAAAAAATATTTTTTTACGTTTTTCACCCACTTTTAGACACTTTTGATGAACGTTTGTAATATATCTAGCAATCGCGTTCACGTAAGAACTATCCACAATAGTTTTTACAGCGATTTGGAACATTTTGAAAAAAAATATTTTTTTACGTTTTTCACCCACTTTTAGACACTTTTGATGAACGTTTCTAATATATTTAGCAATCGCGTTCACGTAAGAACTATCCACAATAGTTTTTACAGCGATTTGGAACATTTTGAAAAAAAATATTTTTTTACGTTTTTCACCCGCTTTTGGACACTTTTGATGAACGTTTCTAATATATTTAGCAATCGCGTTCACGTAAGAACTATCCTCAATAGTTTTTACAGCGATTTGGAACATTTTGAAAAAAAATATTTTTTTACGTTTTTCACCCACTTTTAGACACTTTTGATGAACGTTTCTAATATATTTAGCAATCGCGTTCACGTAAGAACTATCCTCAATAGTTTTTACAGCGATTTGGAACATTTTGAAAAAAAATATTTTTTTACGTTTTTCACCCACTTTTAGGCACTTTTGATGAACGTTTCTAATATATTTAGCAATCGCGTTCACGTAAGAACTATCCTCAATAGTTTTTACAGCGATTTGGAACATTTTGAAAAAAAATATTTTTTTACGTTTTTCACCCACTTTTAGACAATTTTGATGAACGTTTCTAATATATTTAGCAATCGCGTTCACGTAAGAACTATCCTCAATCGTTTTTACAGCGATTTGGAACATTTTGAAAAAAAATATTTTTTTACGTTTTTCACCCACTTTTAGACACTTTTGATGAACGTTTATAATATATCTAGTAATCTAGTTCACGTAAGAACTATCCTAAATAGTTTTTACAGCGATTTGGAACATTTTGAAAAAAAATATTTTTTTACGTTTTTCACCCACTTTTGGACACTTTCGATGAACGTTTCTAATATATTTAGCAATCGCGTTAACGTAAGAGCTATCCTAAATAGTTTTTACAGCGATTTGGAACATTTTGAAAAAAAATATTTTTTTACGTTTTTCACCCACTTTTAGACACTTTTGATGAACGTTTGTAATATATCTAGTAATCTAGTTCACGTAAGAACTATCCTAAATAGTTTTTACAGCGATTTGGAACATTTAAAAAAAAAATATTTTTCTACATTTTTCACCCACTTTTAGACACTTTTGATGAACGTTTCTAATATATTTAGCAATCGCGTTCACGTAAGAACTATCCACAATAGTTTTTACAGCGATTTGGAACATTTTGAAAAAAAATATTTTTTTACGTTTTTCACCCGCTTTTGGACACTTTTGATGAACGTTTCTAATATATTTAGCAATCGCGTTCACGTAAGAACTATCCTCAATAGTTTTTACAGCGATTTGGAACATTTTGAAAAAAAATATTTTTTTACGTTTTTCACCCACTTTTAGACACTTTTGATGAACGTTTCTAATATATTTAGCAATCGCGTTCACGTAAGAACTATCCTCAATAGTTTTTACAGCGATTTGGAACATTTTGAAAAAAAATATTTTTTTACGTTTTTCACCCACTTTTAGGCACTTTTGATGAACGTTTCTAATATATTTAGCAATCGCGTTCACGTAAGAACTATCCTCAATAGTTTTTACAGCGATTTGGAACATTTTGAAAAAAAATATTTTTTTACGTTTTTCACCCACTTTTAGACAATTTTGATGAACGTTTCTAATATATTTAGCAATCGCGTTCACGTAAGAACTATCCTCAATCGTTTTTACAGCGATTTGGAACATTTTGAAAAAAAATATTTTTTTACGTTTTTCACCCACTTTTAGACACTTTTGATGAACGTTTATAATATATCTAGTAATCTAGTTCACGTAAGAACTATCCTAAATAGTTTTTACAGCGATTTGGAACATTTTGAAAAAAAATATTTTTTTACGTTTTTCACCCACTTTTGGACACTTTCGATGAACGTTTCTAATATATTTAGCAATCGCGTTAACGTAAGAGCTATCCTAAATAGTTTTTACAGCGATTTGGAACATTTTGAAAAAAAATATTTTTTTACGTTTTTCACCCACTTTTAGACACTTTTGATGAACGTTTGTAATATATCTAGTAATCTAGTTCACGTAAGAACTATCCTAAATAGTTTTTACAGCGATTTGGAACATTTAAAAAAAAAATATTTTTCTACATTTTTCACCCACTTTTAGACACTTTTGATGAACGTTTCTAATATATTTAGCAATCGCGTTCACGTAAGAACTATCCTCAATAGTTTTTACAGCGATTTGGAACATTTTGAAAAAAAATATTTTTTTACGTTTTTCACCCACTTTTAGACACTTTTGATGAACGTTTCTAATATATTTAGCAATCGCGTTCACGTAAGAACTATCCTCAATAGTTTTTACAGCGATTTGGAACATTTTGAAAAAAAATATTTTTTTACGTTTTTCACCCACTTTTAGACACTTTTGATGAACGTTTCTAATATATTTAGCAATCGCGTTCACGTAAGAACTATCCTCAATAGTTTTTACAGCGATTTGGAACATTTTGAAAAAAAATATTTTTTTACGTTTTTCACCCACTTTTAGACACTTTTGATGAACGTTTCTAATATATTTATCAATCGCGTTCACGTAAGAACTATCCTAAATAGTTTTTACAGCGATTTGGAACATTTAAAAAAAATATATTTTTCTACATTTTTCACCCACTTTTAGACACTTTTGATGAACGTTTCTAATATATTTAGCAATCGCGTTCACGTAAGAACTATCCTCAATAGTTTTTATAGCGATTTGGAGCATTTTGAAAAAAATATTTTTTTACGTTTTTCACCCACTTTTAGACACTTTTGATGAACGTTTCTAATATATTTAGCAATCGCGTTCACGTAAGAACTATCCTCAATAGTTTTTACAGCGATTTGGAACATTTTGAAAAAAAATATTTTTTTACGTTTTTCACCCACTTTTAGACACTTTTGATGAACGTTTCTAATATATTTATCAATCGCGTTCACGTAAGAACTATCCTAAATAGTTTTTACAGCGATTTGGAACATTTAAAAAAAATATATTTTTCTACATTTTTCACCCACTTTTAGACACTTTTGATGAACGTTTCTAATATATTTAGCAATCGCGTTCACGTAAGCACTATCCTCAATAGTTTTTGCAGCGATTTGGAACATTTTGAAAAAAAATATTTTTTTACGTTTTTCACCCACTTTTAGACACTTTTGATGAACGTTTCTAATATATTTAGCAATCGCGTTCACGTAAGAACTATCCTCAATAGTTTTTACAGCGATTTGGAACATTTTGAAAAAAAATATTTTTTTACGTTTTTTACCCACTTTTAGACACTTTTGATGAACGTTTCTAATATATTTAGCAATCGCGTTCACGTGAGAACTATCCTCAATAGTTTTTACAGCGATTTGGAACATTTTGAAAAAAAATATTTTTTTTCGTTTTTCACCCACTTTTAGACACTTTTGATGAACGTTTCTAATATATTTAGCAATCGCGTTCACGTAAGAACTATCCTCAATAGTTTTTACAGCGATTTGGAACATTTTGAAAAAAAATATTTTTTTACGTGTTTCACCCACTTTTAGACACTTTTGATGAACGTTTCTAATATATTTAGCAATCGCGTTCACGTAAGAACTATCCTCAATAGTTTTTACAGCGATTTGGAACATTTAAAAAAAAAATATTTTTCTAAATTTTTCACCCACTTTTAGACACTTTTGATGAACGTTTCTAATATATTTAGCAATCGCGTTCACGTTAGAACTATCCTCAATAGTTTTTATAGCGATTTGGAACATATTGAAAAAAAATATTTTTTTACGTTTTTCACCAACTTTTGGACACTTTTTATAAACGTTTCTAATATATTTAAGCAATCGCGTTCACGTAAGAACTATACTCAATAGTTTTTACAGCGATTTGGAACATTTTGAAAAAAAATTTTTTTTTACGTTTTCCACCCACTTTTAGACACTTTTGATGAACGTTTCTAATATATTTAGCAATCGCGTTCACGTAAGAACTATCCACAATAGTTTTTACAGCGATTTGGAACATTTTGAAAAAAAATATTTTTTTACGTTTTTCACCCGCTTTTGGACACTTTTGATAAACGTTTCTAATATAATTAGCAATCGCGTTCACGTAAGAACTATCTTCAATAGTTTTTACAGCGATTTCGAACATTTTGAAAAAAATTTTTTTTTACGTTTTTCACCTACTTTTAGACACTTTTGATGAACGTTTCTAATATATTTAGTAATCTAGTTCACGTAAGAGCTATCCTAAATAGTTTTTATAGCGATTTGGAACATGTTGAAAAAAAATATTTTCTTACGTTTGTCACTACTAGAATTCTTAATCAATACAACCAAAACAAAATACTTAACAGAGCCAACACTTCCATAATTATTTTGAGGCATCAACCGGCTTTCTGTGTCATCTAAATTTATTTTCTCAAATGGAGAATTATAAGCAACCGTTGTTCTTGATCGTTGTTATGCTTTGGGGTGGTTGGCTGGCGCCTGGCGCACATCGCAAAAGCAAAAAAACTGCGTGAAGTTTTCTCCGATTAAGTGAAACGAAAGAGAAGTATGCGATGTGAATGTGAAGGGGGATGTAATCAAATGCGCGGATGGCTGATGACGTGCGATGATGGGCGTATGGTGGTGTTTCTATACTACATTATTTCTGTAGTTACTGTAGTAGTATATTTACCTCTTGCGATCACACGCTTCGCCAATCTAAACAAATGCTTATTTTTGCATTTCTCCTTTTTTTAAATATTAACAATTATTGAAAAAGTTGAATTTTACTACTTTAAAATTCAACTACTACGCAGTTGTGTACACTGTACACCTATGATTCAGGGAAATACTTTTCATTCATTCTTCATGCCCGTAGCCCGTAGCCCGTACAAGGTACAAACGATGCCGCGAAAGAGAGTCGACGGCCGAAGAGAGTTACAGTAAATAAATAAAAATAGGAATTCTAAGAGAGAATTTTCAAAATTTGCGTGGCAATCGGGTAGGAGCGCTGTTATGTAATTTCAAAACATAGGTTTTGTTGTCAGTTGCCATTTTTGCAAAGAAAATTCAAGGAACCCTTGATCCTAATACTATAAATGCGAAAGTAAGATTATTTTAACGACGGCAAAACCTCTGAGAATGACAGGCTACTTTTAATCGCGAAAACAAAACGTGTTGAAGGGGATTAAGTACCAATTATTTCTGAATGTAGGGATAATAAAATTAATCATTGCTATCTATATTTGGTAAGAAATAAATATATTTTCTGCGTATTTTACCAATGAATATAAATGAATTTAGGATAGTTCAAACTATTTAGGATAGTTCTAACGTGAACGCGATTGCTAAATATATTAGAAACGTTCATCAAAAGTGTCTAAAAGTGGGTGAAAAACGTAAAAAAATATTTTTTTTCAAAATGTTCCAAATCGCTGTAAAAACTATTTAGGATAGTTCTTACGTGAACGCGATTGCTAAATATATTAGAAACGTTCATCAAAAGTGTCTAAAAGTGGGTGAAAAACGTAAAAAAATATTTTTTTTCAAAATGTTCCAAATCGCTGTAAAAACTATTTACGATAGTTCTTACGTGAACGCGATTGCTAAATATATTAGAAACGTTCATCAAAAGTGTCTAAAAGTGGGTGAAAAATGTAGAAAAATATTTTTTTTTTAAATGTTCCAAATCGCTGTAAAAACTATTTAGCATAGTTCTAACGTGAACGCGATTGCTAAATATATTAGAAACGTTCATCGAAAGTGTCCAAAAGTGGGTGAAAAACGTAAAAAAATATTTTTTTTCAAAATGTTCCAAATCGCTGTAAAAACTATTGAGGATAGTGCTTACGTGAACGCGATTGCTAAATATATTAGAAACGTTCATCAAAAGTGTCTAAAAATGGGGGAAAAATGTAGAAAAATATTTTTTTTTTAAATGTTCCAAATCGCTGTAAAAACTATTTAGCATAGTTCTTACGTGAACGCGATTGCTAAATATATTAGAAACGTTCATCAAAAGTGTCTAAAAGTGGGTGAAAAACGTAAAAAAATATTTTTTTTCAAAATGTTCCAAATCGCTGTAAAAACTATTTAGGATAGTTCTTACGTGAACGCGATTGCTAAATATATTAGAAACGTTCATCAAAAGTGTCTAAAAGTGGGTGAAAAACGTAAAAAAATATTTTTTTTCAAAATGTTCCAAATCGCTGTAAAAACTATTTACGATAGTTCTTACGTGAACGCGATTGCTAAATATATTAGAAACGTTCATCAAAAGTGTCTAAAAGTGGGTGGAAAACGTAAAAAAATATTTTTTTTTCAAAATGTTCCAAATCGCTGTAAAAACTATTGAGGATAGTTCTTACGTGAACGCGATTGCTAAATATATTAGAAACGTTCATCAAAAGTGTCTAAAAGTGGGTGAAAAACGTAAAAAAATATTTTTTTTCAAAATGTTCCAAATCGCTGTAAAAACTATTTAGGATAGTTCTTACGTGAACGCGATTGCTAAATATATTAGAAACGTTCATCAAAAGTGTCTAAAAGTGGGTGAAAAACGTAAAAAAATATTTTTTTTCAAAATGTTCCAAATCGCTGTAAAAACTATTTACGATAGTTCTTACGTGAACGCGATTGCTAAATATATTAGAAACGTTCATCAAAAGTGTCTAAAAGTGGGTGAAAAATGTAGAAAAATATTTTTTTTTTAAATGTTCCAAATCGCTGTAAAAACTATTTAGCATAGTTCTAACGTGAACGCGATTGCTAAATATATTAGAAACGTTCATCGAAAGTGTCCAAAAGTGGGTGAAAAACGTAAAAAAATATTTTTTTTCAAAATGTTCCAAATCGCTGTAAAAACTATTGAGGATAGTGCTTACGTGAACGCGATTGCTAAATATATTAGAAACGTTCATCAAAAGTGTCTAAAAATGGGGGAAAAATGTAGAAAAATATTTTTTTTTTAAATGTTCCAAATCGCTGTAAAAACTATTTAGCATAGTTCTAACGTGAACGCGATTGCTAAATATATTAGAAACGTTCATCGAAAGTGTCCAAAAGTGGGTGAAAAACGTAAAAAAATATTTTTTTTCAAAATGTTCCAAATCGCTGTAAAAACTATTGAGGATAGTTCTTACGTGAACGCGATTGCTAAATATATTAGAAACGTTCATCAAAAGTGCCTAAAAGTGGGTGAAAAACGTAAAAAAATATTTTTTTTCAAAATGTTCCAAATCGCTGTAAAAACTTTTTAGGATAGCTCTTACGTTAACGCGATTGCTAAATATATTAGAAACGTTCATCGAAAGTGTCCAAAAGTGGGTGAAAAACGTAAAAAAATATTTTTTTTCAAAATGTTCCAAATCGCTGTAAAAACTATTGAGGATAGTGCTTACGTGAACGCGATTGCTAAATATATTAGAAACGTTCATCAAAAGTGTCTAAAAATGGGGGAAAAATGTAGAAAAATATTTTTTTTTTAAATGTTCCAAATCGCTGTAAAAACTATTTAGCATAGTTCTTACTCGAACGCGATTGCTAAATATATTAGAAACGTTCATCAAAAGTGTCTAAAAGTGGGTAAAAAACGTAAGAAAATATTTTTTTTCAAAATGTTCCAAATCGCTGTAAAAACTATTAAGAATAGTTCTTACGTGAACGCGATTGCTAAATATATTAGAAACGTTCATCAAAAGTTTCTAAAAGTGGGTGAAAAACGTAAAAAAATATTTTTTTTCAAATTGTTCCAAATCGCTGTAAAAACTATTGAGGATAGTTCTTACGTGAACGCGATTGCTAAATATATTAGAAACGTTCATCAAAAGTGTCTAAAAGTGGGTGAAAAACGTAAAAAAATATTTTTTTTCAAAATGTTCCAAATCGCTATAAAAACTATTGAGGATAGTTCTTACGTGAACGCGATTGCTAAATATATTAGAAACGTTCATCAAAAGTGTCTAAAAGTGGGTGAAAAATGTAGAAAAATATTTATTTTTTAAATGTTCCAAATCGCTGTAAAAACTATTTAGGATAGTTCTTACGTGAACGCGATTGCTGAATATATTAGAAACATTCAACAAAAGTGTCTAAAAGTGGGTAAAAAGGAACATTTTGAAAAAAAATATTTTTTTACGTTTTTCACCCACTTTTAGACACTTTTGATGAACGTTTCTAATATATTTAGCAATCGCGTTCACGTAAGAACTATCCTCAATAGTTTTTACAGCGATTTGGAACATTTTCAAAAAAAATATTTTTTTACGTGTTTCACCCACTTTTAGACACTTTTGATGAACGTTTCTACTATATTTAGCAATCGCGTTCACGTAAGAACTATCCTCAATAGTTTTTACAGCGATTTGGAACATTTTGAAAAAAAATATCTTTTTACGTTTTTCACCCACTTTTAGACACTTTTGATGAACGTTTCTAATATATTTAGCAATCGCGTTCACGTAAGAACTATCCTCAATCGTTTTTACAGCGATTTGGAACATTTTGAAAAAAAATATTTTTTTACGTTTTTCACCCACTTTTAGACACTTTTGATGAACGTTTATAATATATCTAGTAATCTAGTTCACGTAAGAACTATCCTAAATAGTTTTTACAGCGATTTGGAACATTTTGAAAAAAAATATTTTTTTACGTTTTTCACCCACTTTTGGACACTTTCGATGAACGTTTCTAATATATTTAGCAATCGCGTTAACGTAAGAGCTATCCTAAATAGTTTTTACAGCGATTTGGAACATTTTGAAAAAAAATATTTTTTTACGTTTTTCACCCACTTTTAGACACTTTTGATGAACGTTTGTAATATATCTAGTAATCTAGTTCACGTAAGAACTATCCTAAATAGTTTTTACAGCGATTTGGAACATTTAAAAAAAAAATATTTTTCTACATTTTTCACCCACTTTTAGACACTTTTGATGAACGTTTCTAATATATTTAGCAATCGCGTTCACGTAAGAACTATCCTCAATAGTTTTTACAGCGATTTGGAACATTTTGAAAAAAAATATTTTTTTACGTTTTTCACCCACTTTTAGACACTTTTGATGAACGTTTCTAATATATTTAGCAATCGCGTTCACGTAAGAACTATCCTCAATAGTTTTTACAGCGATTTGGAACATTTTGAAAAAAAATATTTTTTTACGTGTTTCACCCACTTTTAGACACTTTTGATGAACGTTTCTACTATATTTAGCAATCGCGTTCACGTAAGAACTATCCTCAATAGTTTTTACAGCGATTTGGAACATTTTGAAAAAAATTATTTTTTTACGTTTTTCACCCACTTTTAGACACTTTTGATGAACGTTTCTAATATATTCAGCAATCGCGTTCACGTAAGAACTATCCTCAACAGTTTTTACAGCGATTTGGAACATTTAAAAAAAAAATATTTTTCTACATTTTTCACCCACTTTTAGACACTTTTGATGAACGTTTCTAATATATTTAGCAATCGCGTTCACGTAAGCACTATCCTCAATAGTTTTTACAGCGATTTGGAACATTTTGAAAAAAAATATTTTTTTACGTTTTTCACCCACTTTTAGACACTTTTGATGAACGTTTCTAATATATTTAGCAATCGCGTTCACGTAAGAACTATCCTCAATAGTTTTTACAGCGATTTGGAACATTTTGAAAAAAAATATTTTTTTACGTTTTTTACCCACTTTTAGACACTTTTGATGAACGTTTCTAATATATTTAGCAATCGCGTTCACGTGAGAACTATCCTCAATAGTTTTTACAGCGATTTGGAACATTTTGAAAAAAAATATTTTTCTACATTTTTCACCCACTTTTAGACACTTTTGATGAACGTTTCTAATATATTTAGCAATCGCGTTCACGTAAGAACTATCCTCAATAGTTTTTACAGCGATTTGGAACATTTTGAAAAAAAATATTTTTTTACGTTTTTCACCCACTTTTAGACACTTTTGATGAACGTTTCTAATATATTTAGCAATCGCGTTCACGTAAGAACTATCCTCAATAGTTTTTACAGCGATTTGGAACGTTTTGAAAAAAAATATTTTTTTACGTTTTTCACCCACTTTTAGACACTTTTGATGAACGTTTCTAATATATTTAGCAATCGCGTTCACGTAAGAACTATCCTCAATAGTTTTTACAGCGATTTGGAACATTTTGAAAAAAAATATTTTTTTACGTTTTTCACCCACTTTTAGACACTTTTGATGAACGTTTCTAATAAAGGGTGATTTTTTAGCTGGTTTGGTTTTGGCAACACTGGTTTTGACAGCTGACGTGTGTTTAGTACCTTGTGTCACTGTCAAACAGCTTCAGTTTGGTTTGCAATTTAACCATGGATCGTCTTACAAATGAACAACGCTTGCAAATTATTGAATTTTACTATCAAAATTCGTGCTCGGTTCGAAATGTTCATCGCGCGCTGCTTCCATTTTATGATCGGCATTCTCGACCTTCTGAGCAGTCTATTCGGAAGATTGTGACCAAATTTCGCACCAAATTTACTTTGTTGGACATTAAATTACCAACACGTTTACGTACTGTGCGTAGTGAAGAAAATATTGCGGCCGTATCAGCTAGTGTGACAGAAGACCGCGAAATGTCGATTCGGCGTTGTTCCCAGCAGTTAGGCCTTTGTTACAGCACTACGTGGAAAATTTTGCGGAAGGATTTGGGCGTAAAGCCTTTTAAGATACAGCTGGTGCAAGAACTAAAGCCAGCCGACCTACCACAACGCCGAATTTTTGGTGAATGGGCTCTTGGAAAGCTGGCCGAGGATCCGCTTTTTTATCGAAAAATTGTGTTCAGCGATGAGGCTCATTTTTGGTTGAATGGGTACGTAAATAAGCAAAATTGCCGCATTTGGAGTGAAGATCAGCCAGAAGCATTGCAACAGCTACCAATGCATCCCGAAAAAGCCACTGTTTGGTGCGGTTTATGGGCCGGCGGCATTATTGGGCCATATTTCTTCAAAGATGATGCGAATCGCAGCGTTACTGTCAATGGTGAACGCTACCGAGCGATGATAACAAACTTTTTTTTGCCCGAAATGGAAGTTCTTGACTTGCATGATATGTGGTTTCAACAAGACGGTGCCACATGCCACACAGCACGCGAAACAATGGCGCAATTGCGAGGCGAGTTTGGTGAACAGTTAATTTCACGTTTCGGGCCGGTCAATTGGCCGCCTAGATCGTGCGATTTGACACCATTAGATTATTTTTTGTGGGGGTATGCCAAGGCTAATGTGTATAGGGACAAGCCCGCTTCGATTGACGCACTGGAAGCCAACATCCATGCATTCATTCGTGAGATACCGGCCGATATGTGTGAAAGAGTATGCCAAAATTGGACTCAGCGGATGGGCTACCTGAGACGCAGCCGCGGTCAACATTTGCATGAAATTATCTTTAAACATTAAATTGCAAGGTTCAAACTATCGATTCAAATAAATATTTCATTCATTTTTTCGAATTTTTTGTGTTTTTTTTTTAAAAAAAGTTCTAAACCTCTTAAAAAATCACCCTTTATATTTAGCAATCGCGTTCACGTAAGAACTATCCTCAATAGTTTTTACAGCGATTTGGAACATTTTGAAAAAAAATATTTTTTTACGTGTTTCACCCACTTTTAGACACTTTTGATGAACGTTTCTACTATATTTAGCAATCGCGTTCACGTAAGAACTATCCTCAATAGTTTTTACAGCGATTTGGAACATTTTGAAAAAAATTATTTTTTTACGTTTTTCACCCACTTTTAGACACTTTTGATGAACGTTTCTAATATATTCAGCAATCGCGTTCACGTAAGAACTATCCTCAACAGTTTTTACAGCGATTTGGAACATTTAAAAAAAAAATATTTTTCTACATTTTTCACCCACTTTTAGACACTTTTGATGAACGTTTCTAATATATTTAGCAATCGCGTTCACGTAAGCACTATCCTCAATAGTTTTTACAGCGATTTGGAACATTTTGAAAAAAAATATTTTTTTACGTTTTTCACCCACTTTTAGACACTTTTGATGAACGTTTCTAATATATTTAGCAATCGCGTTCACGTAAGAACTATCCTCAATAGTTTTTACAGCGATTTGGAACATTTTGAAAAAAAATATTTTTTTACGTTTTTTACCCACTTTTAGACACTTTTGATGAACGTTTCTAATATATTTAGCAATCGCGTTCACGTGAGAACTATCCTCAATAGTTTTTACAGCGATTTGGAACATTTTGAAAAAAAATATTTTTTTACGTTTTTCACCCACTTTTAGACACTTTTGATGAACGTTTCTAATATATTTAGCAATCGCGTTTACGTAAGAACTATCCTCAATAGTTTTTACAGCGATTTGGAACATTTTGAAAAAAAAAATATTTTTTTACGTGTTTCACCCACTTTTAGACACTTTTGATGAACGTTTCTAATATATTTAGCAATCGCGTTCACGTAAGAACTATCCTCAATAGTTTTTACAGCGATTTGGAACATTTAAAAAAAAAATATTTTTCTAAATTTTTCACCCACTTTTAGACACTTTTGATGAACGTTTCTAATATATTTAGCAATCGCGTTCACGTTAGAACTATCCTCAATAGTTTTTATAGCGATTTGGAACATTTTGAAAAAAAATATTTTTTTACGTTTTTCACCAACTTTTGGACACTTTTTATAAACGTTTCTAATATATTTAAGCAATCGCGTTCACGTAAGAACTATACTCAATAGTTTTTACAGCGATTTGGAACATTTTGAAAAAAAATTTTTGTTTACGTTTTCCACACACTTTTAGACACTTTTGATGAACGTTTCTAATATATTTAGCAATCGCGTTCACGTAAGAACTATCCACAATAGTTTTTACAGCGATTTGGAACATTTTGAAAAAAAATATTTTTTTACGTTTTTCACCCGCTTTTGGACACTTTTGATAAACGTTTCTAATATAATTAGCAATCGCGTTCACGTAAGAACTATCTTCAATAGTTTTTACAGCGATTTCGAACATTTTGAAAAGAAATTTTTTTTTACGTTTTTCACCTACTTTTAGACACTTTTGATGAACGTTTCTAATATATTTAGTAATCTAGTTCACGTAAGCACTATCCTCAATAGTTTTTACAGCGATTTGGAACATTTTGAAAAAAAATATTTTTTTACGTTTTTTACCCACTTTTAGACACTTTTGATGAACGTTTCTAATATATTTAGCAATCGCGTTCACGTGAGAACTATCCTCAATAGTTTTTACAGCGATTTGGAACATTTTGAAAAAAAATATTTTTTTACGTTTTTCACCCACTTTTAGACACTTTTGATGAACGTTTCTAATATATTTAGCAATCGCGTTCACGTAAGAACTATCCTCAATAGTTTTTACAGCGATTTGGAACATTTAAAAAAAAAATATTTTTCTAAATTTTTCACCCACTTTTAGACACTTTTGATGAACGTTTCTAATATATTTAGCAATCGCGTTCACGTGAGAACTATCTTCAATAGTTTTTACAGCGATTTCGAACATTTTGAAAAGAAATTTTTTTTTACGTTTTTCACCTACTTTTAGACACTTTTGATGAACGTTTCTAATATATTTAGTAATCTAGTTCACGTAAGAGCTATCCTAAATAGTTTTTATAGCGATTTGGAACATGTTGAAAAAAAATATTTTCTTACGTTTGTCACTACTAGAATTCTTAATCAATACAACCAAAACAAAATACTTAACAGAGCCAACACTTCCATAATTATTTTGAGGCATCAACCGGCTTTCTGTGTCATCTAAATTTATTTTCTCAAATCGAGAATTATAAGCAACCGTTGTTCTTGATCGTTGTTATGCTTTGGGGTGGTTGGCTGGCGCCTGGCGCACATCGCAAAAGCAAAAAAACTGCGTGAAGTTTTCTCCGATTAAGTGAAACGAAAGAGAAGTATGCGATGTGAATGTGAAGGGGGATGTAATCAAATGCGCGGATGGCTGATGACGTGCGATGATGGGCGTATGGTGGTGTTTCTATACTATATTATTTCTGTAGTTACTGTAGTAGTATATTTACCTTTTGCGATCACACGCTTAGCCAATCTAAACAAATGCTTATTTTTGCATTTTTCCTTTTTTTAAATATTAACAATTATTGAAAAAGTTGAATTTTACTACTTTAAATTTCAACTACTACGCAGTTATGTACACTGTACACCTATGATTCAGGGAAATACTTTTCATTCATTCTTCATGCCCGTAGCCCGTAGCCCGTACAAGGTACAAACGATGCCGCGAAGAGAGTCGACGGCCGAAGAGAGTTACAGTAAATAAATAAAAATAGGAATTCTAAGAGAGAATTTTCAAAATTTGCGTGGCAATCGGGTAGGAGCGCTGTTATGTTATTTCAAAACATAGGTTTTGTTGTCAGTTGCCATTTTTGCAAAGAAAATTCAAGGAACCCTTGATCCTAATACTATAAATGCGAAAGTAAGATTATTTTAACGACGGCAAAACCTCTGAGAATGACAGGCTACTTTTAATCGCGAAAACAAAACGTGTTGAAGGGGATTAAGTACCAATTATTTCTGAATGTAGGGATAATAAAATTAATCATTGGTATCTATATTTGGTAAGAAATAAAGATATTTTCTGCGTATTTTACCAATGAATATAAATGAATTTAGGATAGTTCAAACTATTTAGGATAGTTCTAACGTGAACGCGATTGCTAAATATATTAGAAACGTTCATCAAAAGTGTCTAAAAGTAGGTGAAAAACGTAAAAAAATATTTTTTTTCAAAATGTTCCAAATCGCTGTAAAAACTATTTAGGATAGTTCTTACGTGAACGCGATTGCTAAATATATTAGAAACGTTCATCAAAAGTGTCTAAAAGTGGGTAAAAAACGTAAAAAAATATTTTTTTTCAAAATGTTCCAAATCGCTGTAAAAACTATTGAGGATAGTTCTTACGTGAACGCGATTGCTAAATATATTAGAAACGTTCATCAAAAGTGTCAAAAAGTGGGTGAAAAACGTAAAAAAATATTTTTTTTCAAAATGTTCCAAATCGCTGTAAAAACTATTGAGGATAGTTCTTACGTGAACGCGATTGCTAAATATATTAGAAACGTTCATCAAAAGTGTCTAAAAGTGGGTGAAAAACGTAAAAAAATAATTTTTTTCAAAATGTTCCAAATCGCTGTAAAAACTATTGAGGATAGTTCTTACGTGAACGCGATTGCTAAATATATTAGAAACGTTCATCAAAAGTGTCAAAAAGTGGGTGAAAAACGTAAAAAAATATTTTTTTTCAAAATGTTCCAAATCGCTGTAAAAACTATTGAGGATAGTTCTTACGTGAACGCGATTGCTAAATATATTAGAAACGTTCATCAAAAGTGTCAAAAAGTGGGTGAAAAACGTAAGAAAATATTTTTTTTCAACATGTTCCAAATCGCTGTAAAAACTATTGAGGATAGATCTTACGTGAACTAGATTACTAGATATATTATAAACGTTCATCAAAAGTGTCTAAAAGTGGGTAAAAAACGTAAAAAAATATTTTTTTTCAAAATGTTCCAAATCGCTGTAAAAACTATTGAGGATAGTTCTTACGTGAACGCGATTGCTAAATATATTAGAAACGTTCATCAAAAGTGTCAAAAAGTGGGTGAAAAACGTAAAAAAATATTTTTTTTCAAAATGTTCCAAATCGCTGTAAAAACTATTGAGGATAGTTCTTACGTGAACGCGATTGCTAAATATATTAGAAACGTTCATCAAAAGTGTCTAAAAGTGGGTGAAAAATGTAGAAAAATATTTTTTTTTTTAATGTTCCAAATCGCTGTAAAAACTATTTAGCATAGTTCTTACGTGAACGCGATTGCTAAATATATTAGAAACGTTCATCAAAAGTTTCTAAAAGTGGGTGAAAAACGTAAGAAAATAATTATTTCAACATGTTCCAAATCGCTGTAAAAACTATTGAGGATAGATCTAACGTGAACTAGATTTCTAGATATATTACAAACGTTCATCAAAAGTGTCTAAAAGTGGGTGAAAAACGTAAAAAAATATTTTTTTTCAAAATGTTCTAAATCGCTGTAAAAACTATTGAGGATAGTTCTTACGTTAACGCGATTGCTAAATATTTTAGAAACGTTCATCAAAAGTGTCTAAAAGTGGGTGAAAAACGTAAGAAAATATTTTTTTTCAACATGTTCCAAATCGCTGTAAAAACTATTGAGGATAGATCTTACGTGAACTAGATTACTAGATATATTATAAACGTTCATCAAAAGTGTCTAAAAGTGGGTGAAAAACGTAAAAAAATATTTTTTTTCAAAATGTTCCAAATCGCTGTAAAAACTATTGAGGATAGTTCTTACGTGAACGCGATTGCTAAATATATTAGAAACGTTCATCAAAAGTGTCTAAAAGTGGGTAAAAAACGTAAAAAAATATTTTTTTTCAAAATGTTCCAAATCGCTGTAAAAACTATTGAGGATAGTTCTTACGTGAACGCGATTGCTAAATATATTAGAAACGTTCATCAAAAGTGTCTAAAAGTGGGTGAAAAACGTAAAAAAATATTTTTTTTCAAAATGTTCCAAATCGCTGTAAAAACTATTGAGGATAGTTCTTACGTGAACGCGATTGCTAAATATATTAGAAACGTTCATCAAAAGTGTCTAAAAGTGGGTGAAAAATGTAGAAAAATATTTTTTTTTTAAATGTTCCAAATCGCTGTAAAAACTATTTAGCATAGTTCTTACGTGAACGCGATTGCTAAATATATTAGAAACGTTCGTCAAAAGTGTCTAAAAGTGGGTGAAAAACGTAAGAAAATATTTTTTTTCAACATGTTCCAAATCGCTGTAAAAACTATTGAGGATAGATCTAACGTGAACTAGATTACTAGATATATTACAAACGTTCATCAAAAGTGTCTAAAAGTGGGTGAAAAACGTAAAAAAATATTTTTTTTCAAAATGTTCCAAATCGCTGTAAAAACTATTAAGAATAGTTCTTACGTGAACGCGATTGCTAAATATATTAGAAACGTTCATCAAAAGTTTCTAAAAGTGGGTGAAAAACGTAAAAAAATATTTTTTTTCAAAATGTTCCAAATCGCTGTAAAAACTATTGAGGATAGTTCTTACGTGAACGCGATTGCTAAATATATTAGAAACGTTCATCAAAAGTGTCTAAAAGTGGGTGAAAAACGTAAAAAAATATTTTTTTTCAAAATGTTCCAAATCGCTATAAAAACTATTGAGGATAGTTCTTACGTGAACGCGATTGCTAAATATATTAGAAACGTTCATCAAAAGTGTCTAAAAGTGGGTGAAAAATGTAGAAAAATATTTATTTTTTAAATGTTCCAAATCGCTGTAAAAACTATTTAGGATAGTGCTTACGTGAACGCGATTGCTGAATATATTAGAAACATTCAACAAAAGTGTCTAAAAGTGGGTAAAAAGGAACATTTTGAAAAAAAATATTTTTTTACGTTTTTCACCCACTTTTAGACACTTTTGATGAACGTTTCTAATATATTTAGCAATCGCGTTCACGTAAGAACTATCCTCAATAGTTTTTACAGCGATTTGGAACATTTTGAAAAAAAATATTTTTTTACGTTTTTTACCCACTTTTAGACAGTTTTGATGAACGTTTCTAATATATTTAGCAATCGCGTTCACGTGAGAACTATCCTCAATAGTTTTTACAGCGATTTGGAACATTTTGAAAAAAATTATTTTTTTACGTTTTTCACCCACTTTTAGACACTTTTGATGAACGTTTCTAATATATTTAGCAATCGCGTTCTCGTAAGAACTATCCTCAATAGTTTTTACAGCGATTTGGAACATTTTGAAAAAAAATATTTTTTTACGTTTTTCACCCACTTTTAGACACTTTTGATGAACGTTTCTAATATATTTATCAATCGCGTTCACGTAAGAACTATCCTAAATAGTTTTTACAGCGATTTGGAACATTTAAAAAAAATATATTTTTCTACATTTTTCACCCACTTTTAGACACTTTTGATGAACGTTTCTAATATATTTTGTAATCTAGTTCACGTAAGAGCTATCCTAAATAGTTTTCATAGCGATTTGGAACATGTTGAAAAAAAATATTTTTTTACGTTTTTCACCCTCTTTTAGACACTTTTAATGAGCATTTCTAATATATTTAGCAATCGCGTTCACGTAAGAACTATCCTAAATAGTTTTTATAGCGATTAGGAACATTTTGAAAAAAAATATTTTTTTACATTTTACACCCACTTTTAGACACTTTTGATGAACGTTTCTAATATATTTAGTAATCTAGTTCACGTAAAAGCTATCCTAAATAGTTTTTACAGCGATTTGGAACTTTTTGAAAAAAAATATTTTTTTACGTTTTTCACCTACTTTTAGACACTTTTGATGAACGTTTCTAATATATTTAGTAATCTAGTTCACGTAAGAGCTATCCTAAATAGTTTTTATAGCGATTTGGAACATGTTGAAAAAAAATATTTTCTTACGTTTTTCACCCACTTTTAGACACTTTTGATGAACGTTTCTAATATATTTAGCAATCGCGTTCACGTAAGAACTATCCTCAATAGTTTTTACAGCGATTTGGAACATTTTGAAAAAAAATATTTTTTTACGTTTTTCACCCACTTTTAGACACTTTTGATGAACGTTTCTAATATATTTAGCAATCGCGTTCACGTAAGAACTATCCTCAATAGTTTTTACAGCGATTTGGAACATTTTGAAAAAAAATATTTTTTTACGTTTTTCACCCACTTTTGGACACTTTCGATGAACGTTTCTAATATATTTAGCAATCGCGTTAACGTAAGAACTATCCTAAATAGTTTTTACAGCGATTTGGAACATTTTGAAAAAAAATATTTTTTTACGTTTTTCACCCACTTTTAGACACTTTTGATGAACGTTTCTAATATATTTAGCAATCGCGTTTACGTAAGAACTATCCTCAATAGTTTTTACAGCGATTTGGAACATTTTGAAAAAAAATATTTTTTTACGTTTTTCACCCACTTTTGGACACTTTCGATGAACGTTTCTAATATATTTAGCAATCGCGTTAACGTAAGAACTATCCTAAATAGTTTTTACAGCGATTTGGAACATTTTGAAAAAAAATATTTTTTTACGTTTTTCACCCACTTTTGGACACTTTCGATGAACGTTTCTAATATATTTAGCAATCGCGTTAACGTAAGAACTATCCTAAATAGTTTTTACAGCGATTTGGAACATTTTGAAAAGAAATTTTTTTTTACGTTTTTCACCTACTTTTAGACACTTTTGATGAACGTTTCTAATATATTTAGTAATCTAGTTCACGTAAGAGCTATCCTAAATAGTTTTTATAGCGATTTGGAACATGTTGAAAAAAAATATTTTCTTACGTTTTTCACCCACTTTAGACACTTTTGATGAACGTTTCTAATATATTTAGTAATCTAGTTCACGTAAAAGCTATCCTAAATAGTTTTTACAGCGATTTGGAACTTTTTTGAAAAAAAATATTTTTTGACGTTTGTCACTACTAGAATTCTTAATCAATACAACCAAAACAAAATACTTAACAGAGCCAACACTTCCATAATTATTTTGAGGCATCAACCGGCTTTCTGTGTCATCTAAATTTATTTTCTCAAATCGAGAATTATAAGCAACCGTTGTTCTTGATCGTTGTTATGCTTTGGGGTGGTTGGCTGGCGCCTGGCGCACATCGCAAAAGCACATACATTTCAACAAAAACTGCGTGAAGTGACTGCCGAAGAGAGTTACAGTAAATAAATAAAAATAGGAATTCTAAGAGAGAATTTTCAAAATGTGCGTGGCAATCGGGTAGGAGCGCTGTTATGTTATTTCAAAAATAGTTTTTCTGTCAGTTGCCATTTTTGCAAAGAAAATTCAAGGAACCCTTGATCCTAATACTATAAATGCGAAAGTAAGATTATTTTAACGACGGCAAAACCAATTTAAATGAGTTTTATTATAGATGGGACCTCTGAGAATGACAGGCTACTTTTAATCGCGAAAACAAAACGTGTTGAAGGGGATTAAGTACCAATTATTTCTGAATGTAGGGATAATAAAATTGATCATTGGTATCTATATTTGGCAAGAAATAAATATATTTTCTGCGTATTTTACCAATGAATATAAATGAATTTAGGATAGTTCAAACTATTTAGGATAGTTCTAACGTGAACGCGATTGCTAAATATATTACAAACGTTCATCAAAAGTGTCTAAAAGTGGGTGAAAAACGTAAAAAAATATTTTTTTTCAAAATGTTTCAAATCGCTGTAAAAACTATTGAGGATAGTTCTTACACGCGATTGCTAAATATATTAGAAACGTTCATCAAAAGTGTCTAAAAGTGGGTGAAAAACGTAAGAAAATATTTTTTTTCAACATGTTCCAAATCGCTGTAAAAACTATTGAGGATAGTTCTTACGTGAACGAGATTGCTAAATATATTAGAAACGTTCATCAAAAGTGTCTAAAAGTGGGTGAAAAACGTAAGAAAATATTTTTTTTCAAAATGTTCCAAATCGCTGTAAAAACTATTGAGGATAGTTCTTACGTAAACGCGATTGCTAAATATATTAGAAACGTTCATCGAAAGTGTCCAAAAGTGGGTGAAAAACGTAAAAAAATATTTTTTTTCAAAATGTTCCAAATCGCTGTAAAAACTATTGAGGATAGTTCTTACGTGAACGCGATTGCTAAATATATTAGAAACGTTCATCAAAAGTGTCTAAAAGTGGGTGAAAAACGTAAAAAAATATTTTTTTTCAAAATGTTCCAAATCGCTGTAAAAACTATTGAGGATAGTTCTTACGTGAACGCGATTGCTAAATATATTAGAAACGTTCATCAAAAGTGTCTAAAAGTGGGTGAAAAACGTAAAAAAATATTTTTTTTCAAAATGTTCCAAATCGCTGTAAAAACTATTAAGAATAGTTCTTACGTGAACGCGATTGCTAAATATATTAGAAACGTTCATCAAAAGTGTCTAAAAGTGGGTGCAAAACGTAAAAAAATATTTTTTTTCAAAATGTTCCAAATCGCTGTAAAAACTATTGAGGATAGTTCTTACGTGAACGCGATTGCTAAATATATTAGAAACGTTCATCAAAAGTGTCTAAAAGTGGGTGAAAAACGTAAAAAAATATTTTTTTTCAAAATGTTCCAAATCGCTGTAAAAACTATTGAGGATAGTTCTTACGTAAACGCGATTGCTAAATATATTAGAAACGTTCATCAAAAGTGTCTAAAAGTGGGTGAAAAATGTAGAAAAATATTTTTTTTTTAAATGTTCCAAATCGCTGTAAAAACTATTTAGCATAGTTCTTACGTGAACGCGATTGCTAAATATATTAGAAACGTTCATCAAAAGTGTCTAAAAGTGGGTGAAAAACGTAAAAAAATATTTTTTTTCAAAATGTTCCAAATCGCTGTAAAAACTATTGAGGATAGTTCTTACGTGAACGCGATTGCTAAATATATTAGAAACGTTCATCAAAAGTGTCTAAAAGTGGGTGAAAAACGTAAGAAAATATTTTTTTTCAACATGTTCCAAATCGCTGTAAAAACTATTGAGGATAGATCTTACGTGAACTAGATTACTAGATATATTATAAACGTTCATCAACAGTGTCTAAAAGTGGGTGAAAAACGTAAAAAAATATTTTTTTTCAAAATGTTCTAAATCGCTGTAAAAACTATTGAGGATAGTTCTTACGTGAACGCGATTGCTAAATATATTAGAAACGTTCATCAAAAGTGTCTAAAAGTGGGTGAAAAACGTAAGAAAATATTTTTTTTCAACATGTTCCAAATCGCTGTAAAAACTATTGAGGATAGATCTTACGTGAACTAGATTACTAGATATATTATAAACGTTCATCAAAAGTGTCTAAAAGTGGGTGAAAAACGTAAAAAAATATTTTTTTTCAAAATGTTCCAAATCGCTGTAAAAACTATTGAGGATAGTTGTTACGTGAACGCGATTGCTAAATATATTAGATACGTTCATCAAAAGTGTCTAAAAGTGGGTAAAAAAGGTAAAAAAATATTTTTTTTCAAAATGTTCCAAATCGCTGTAAAAACTATTGAGGATAGTTCTTACGTGAACGCGATTGCTAAATATATTAGAAACGTTCATCAAAAGTGTCTAAAAGTGGGTGAAAAACGTAAAAAAATTTTTTTTTTCAAAATGTTCCAAATCGCTGTAAAAACTATTGAGGATAGTTCTTACGTGAACGCGATTGCTAAATATATTAGAAACGTTCATCAAAAGTGTCTAAAAGTGGGTGAAAAACGTAAAAAAATATTTTTTTTCAAAATGTTCCAAATCGCTGTAAACACTATTGAGGATAGTTCTTACGTGAACGCGATTGCTAAATATATTAGAAACGTTCATCAAAAGTGTCTAAAAGTGGGTGAAAAATGTAGAAAAATATTTTTTTTTTAAATGTTCCAAATCGCTGTAAAAACTATTTAGGATAGTTCTTACGTGAACTAGATTACTAGATATATTACAAACGTTCATCAAAAGTGTCTAAAAGTGGGTGAAAAACGTAAAAAAATATTTTTTTTCAAAATGTTCCAAATCGCTGTAAAAACTATTGAGGATAGTTCTTACGTGAACGCGATTGCTAAATATATTAGAAACGTTCATCAAAAGTGTCTAAAAGTGGGTGAAAAACGTAAAAAAATATTTTTTTTCAAAATGTTCCAAATCGCTGGAAAAACTATTGAGGATAGTTCTTACGTGAACGTGATTGCTAAATATATTAGAAACGTTCATCAAAAGTGTCTAAAAGTGGGTGAAAAACGTAAAAAAATATTTTTTTTCAAAATGTTCCAAATCGCTGTAAAAACTATTGAGGATAGTTCTTACGTGAACGCGATTGCTAAATATATTAGAAACGTTCATCAAAAGTGTCTAAAAGTGGGTGAAAAACGTAAAAAAATATTTTTTTTCAAAATGTTCCAAATCGCTGTAAAAACTATTGAGGATAGTTCTTACGTGAACGCGATTGCTAAATATATTAGAAACGTTCATCAAAAGTGTCTAAAAGTGGGTGAAAAATGTAGAAAAATATTTTTTTTTAAATGTTCCAAATCGCTGTAAAAACTATTGAGGATAGTTCTTACGTGAACGCGATTGCTAAATATAGTAGAAACGTTCATCAAAAGTGTCTAAAAGTGGGTGAAACACGTAAAAAAATATTTTTTTTCAAAATGTTCCAAATCGCTGTAAAAACTATTGAGGATAGTTCTTACGTGAACGCGATTGCTAAATATATTAGAAACGTTCATCAAAAGTGTCTAAAAGTGGGTGAAAAACGTAAAAAAATATTTTTTTTCAAAATGTTCCAAATCGCTGGAAAAACTATTGAGGATAGTTCTTACGTGAACGCGATTGCTAAATATAGTAGAAACGTTCATCAAAAGTGTCTAAAAGTGGGTGAAAAATGTAGAAAAATATATTTTTTTTAAATGTTCCAAATCGCTGTAAAAACTATTGAGGATAGTTCTTACGTGAACGCGATTGCTAAATATAGTAGAAACGTTCATCAAAAGTGTCTAAAAGTGGGTGAAAAACGTAAGAAAATATTTTTTTTCAACATGTTCCAAATCGCTGTAAAAACTATTGAGGATAGATCTTACGTGAACTAGATTACTAGATATATTATAAACGTTCATCAACAGTGTCTAAAAGTGGGTGAAAAACGTAAAAAAATATTTTTTTTCAAAATGTTCTAAATCGCTGTAAAAACTATTGAGGATAGTTCTTACGTGAACGCGATTGCTAAATATATTAGAAACGTTCATCAAAAGTGTCTAAAAGTGGGTGAAAAACGTAAGAAAATATTTTTTTTCAACATGTTCCAAATCGCTGTAAAAACTATTGAGGATAGATCTTACGTGAACTAGATTACTAGATATATTATAAACGTTCATCAAAAGTGTCTAAAAGTGGGTGAAAAACGTAAAAAAATATTTTTTTTCAAAATGTTCCAAATCGCTGTAAAAACTATTGAGGATAGTTGTTACGTGAACGCGATTGCTAAATATATTAGATACGTTCATCAAAAGTGTCTAAAAGTGGGTAAAAAAGGTAAAAAAATATTTTTTTTCAAAATGTTCCAAATCGCTGTAAAAACTATTGAGGATAGTTCTTACGTGAACGCGATTGCTAAATATATTAGAAACGTTCATCAAAAGTGTCTAAAAGTGGGTGAAAAACGTAAAAAAATTTTTTTTTTCAAAATGTTCCAAATCGCTGTAAAAACTATTGAGGATAGTTCTTACGTGAACGCGATTGCTAAATATATTAGAAACGTTCATCAAAAGTGTCTAAAAGTGGGTGAAAAACGTAAAAAAATATTTTTTTTCAAAATGTTCCAAATCGCTGTAAACACTATTGAGGATAGTTCTTACGTGAACGCGATTGCTAAATATATTAGAAACGTTCATCAAAAGTGTCTAAAAGTGGGTGAAAAATGTAGAAAAATATTTTTTTTTTAAATGTTCCAAATCGCTGTAAAAACTATTTAGGATAGTTCTTACGTGAACTAGATTACTAGATATATTACAAACGTTCATCAAAAGTGTCTAAAAGTGGGTGAAAAACGTAAAAAAATATTTTTTTTCAAAATGTTCCAAATCGCTGTAAAAACTATTGAGGATAGTTCTTACGTGAACGCGATTGCTAAATATATTAGAAACGTTCATCAAAAGTGTCTAAAAGTGGGTGAAAAACGTAAAAAAATATTTTTTTTCAAAATGTTCCAAATCGCTGGAAAAACTATTGAGGATAGTTCTTACGTGAACGTGATTGCTAAATATATTAGAAACGTTCATCAAAAGTGTCTAAAAGTGGGTGAAAAACGTAAAAAAATATTTTTTTTCAAAATGTTCCAAATCGCTGTAAAAACTATTGAGGATAGTTCTTACGTGAACGCGATTGCTAAATATATTAGAAACGTTCATCAAAAGTGTCTAAAAGTGGGTGAAAAACGTAAAAAAATATTTTTTTTCAAAATGTTCCAAATCGCTGTAAAAACTATTGAGGATAGTTCTTACGTGAACGCGATTGCTAAATATATTAGAAACGTTCATCAAAAGTGTCTAAAAGTGGGTGAAAAATGTAGAAAAATATTTTTTTTTAAATGTTCCAAATCGCTGTAAAAACTATTGAGGATAGTTCTTACGTGAACGCGATTGCTAAATATAGTAGAAACGTTCATCAAAAGTGTCTAAAAGTGGGTGAAACACGTAAAAAAATATTTTTTTTCAAAATGTTCCAAATCGCTGTAAAAACTATTGAGGATAGTTCTTACGTGAACGCGATTGCTAAATATATTAGAAACGTTCATCAAAAGTGTCTAAAAGTGGGTGAAAAATGTAGAAAAATATATTTTTTTTAAATGTTCCAAATCGCTGTAAAAACTATTGAGGATAGTTCTTACGTGAACGCGATTGCTAAATATAGTAGAAACGTTCATCAAAAGTGTCTAAAAGTGGGTGAAACACGTAAAAAAATATTTTTTTTCAAAATGTTCCAAATCGCTGTAAAAACTATTGAGGATAGTTCTTACGTGAACGCGATTGCTGAATATTTATTAGAAACGTTCATCAAAAGTGTCTAAAAGTGGGTGAAAAACGTAAAAAAATAATTTTTTTCAAAATGTTCCAAATCGCTGTAAAAACTATTGAGGATAGTTCTTACGTGAACGCGATTGCTAAATATAGTAGAAACGTTCATCAAAAGTGTCTAAAAGTGGGTGAAACACGTAAAAAAATATTTTTTTTCAAAATGTTCCAAATCGCTGTAAAAACTATTGAGGATAGTTCTTACGTGAACGCGATTGCTAAATATATTAGAAACGTTCATCAAAAGTGTCTAAAAGTGGGTGAAAAATGTAGAAAAATATATTTTTTTTAAATGTTCCAAATCGCTGTAAAAACTATTTAGGATAGTTCGTACGTGAACGCGATTGATAAATATATTAGAAACGTTCATCAAAAGTGTCTAAAAGTGGATGAAAAACGTAAAAAAATATTTTTTTTCAAAATGTTCCAAATCGCTGTAAAAACTATTGAGGATAGTTCTTACGTGAACGCGATTGCTAAATATATTAGAAACGTTCATCACAAGTGTCTAAAAGTGGGTGAAAAACGTAAAAAAATATTTTTTTTCAAAATGTTCCAAATCGCTGTAAAAACTATTGAGGATAGTTCTTACGTGAACGCGATTGCTAAATATATTAGAAACGTTCATCAAAAGTGTCTAAAAGTGGGTGAAAAACGTAAAAAAATATTTTTTTTCAAAATGTTCCAAATCGCTGTAAAAACTATTGAGGATAGTTCTTACGTGAACGCGATTGCTAAATATATTAGAAACGTTCATCAAAAGTGTCTAAAAGTGGGTGAAAAACGTAAAAAAATATTTTTTTTCAAAATGTTCCAAATCGCTGTAAAAACTATTGAGGATAGTTCTCACGTGAACGCGATTGCTAAATATATTAGAAACGTTCATCAAAAGTGTCTAAAAGTGGGTGAAAAACGTAAAAAAATATTTTTTTTCAAAATGTTCCAAATCGCTGTAAAAACTATTGAGGATAGTTCTTACGTGAACGCGATTGCTAAATATATTAGAAACGTTCATCAAAAGTGCCTAAAAGTGGGTGAAAAACGTAAAAAAATATTTTTTTTCAAAATGTTCCAAATCGCTGTAAAAACTGTTGAGGATAGTTCTTACGTGAACGCGATTGCTAAATATATTAGAAACGTTCATCAAAAGTGTCTAAAAGTGGGTGGAAAACGTAAAAAAATATTTTTTTTTTAAATGTTCCAAATCGCTGTAAAAACTATTGAGGATAGTTCTTACGTGAACGCGATTGCTAAATATATTAGAAACGTTTATCAAAAGTGTCCAAAAGTGGGTGAAAAACGTAAAAAAATATTTTTTTTCAAAATGTTCCAAATCGCTATAAAAACTATTTAGGATAGTTCTTACGTGAACTAGATTACTAGATATATTATAAACGTTCATCAAAAGTGTCTAAAAGGGGGTGAAAAACGTAAGAAAATATTTTTTTTCAACATGTTCCAAATCGCTTTAAAAACTATTTAGGATAGCTCTTACGCTATATAAGTAATAACTATTGAGGATAGTTCTTACGTGAACGCGATTGCTAAATATATTAGAAACGTTCATCAAAAGTGTCTAAAAGGGGGTGAAAAACGTAAGAAAATATTTTTTTTCAAAAAGTTCCAAATCGCTGTAAAAACTATTTAGGATAGCTTTTATCGTGAACGCGATTGCTAAATATATTAGAAACGTTTATCAAAAGTGTCCAAAAGCGGGTGAAAAACGTAAAAAAATATTTTTTTTCAAAATGTTCCAAATCGCTGTAAAAACTATTGAGGATAGTTCTTACGTGAACGCGATTGCTAAATATATTAGAAACGTTCATCAAAAGTGTCTAAAAGTGGGTGAAAAACGTAAAAAAATATTTTTTTTCAAAATGTTCCAAATCGCTGTAAAAACTATTGAGGATAGTTCTTACGTGAACGCGATTGCTAAATATATTAGAAACGTTCATCAAAAGTGTCTAAAAGTGGGTGAAAAATGTAGAAAAATATATTTTTTTTAAATGTTCCAAATCGCTGTAAAAACTATTTAGGATAGTTCGTACGTGAACGCGATTGATAAATATATTAGAAACGTTCATCAAAAGTGTCTAAAAGTGGATGAAAAACGTAAAAAAATATTTTTTTTCAAAATGTTCCAAATCGCTGTAAAAACTATTGAGGATAGTTCTTACGTGAACGCGATTGCTAAATATATTAGAAACGTTCATCACAAGTGTCTAAAAGTGGGTGAAAAACGTAAAAAAATATTTTTTTTCAAAATGTTCCAAATCGCTGTAAACACTATTGAGGATAGTTCTTACGTGAACGCGATTGCTAAATATATTAGAAACGTTCATCAAAAGTGTCTAAAAGTGGGTGAAAAATGTAGAAAAATATTTTTTTTTTAAATGTTCCAAATCGCTGTAAAAACTATTTAGGATAGTTCTTACGTGAACTAGATTACTAGATATATTACAAACGTTCATCAAAAGTGTCTAAAAGTGGGTGAAAAACGTAAAAAAATATTTTTTTTCAAAATGTTCCAAATCGCTGTAAAAACTATTGAGGATAGTTCTTACGTGAACGCGATTGCTAAATATATTAGAAACGTTCATCAAAAGTGTCTAAAAGTGGGTGAAAAACGTAAAAAAATATTTTTTTTCAAAATGTTCCAAATCGCTGGAAAAACTATTGAGGATAGTTCTTACGTGAACGTGATTGCTAAATATATTAGAAACGTTCATCAAAAGTGTCTAAAAGTGGGTGAAAAACGTAAAAAAATATTTTTTTTCAAAATGTTCCAAATCGCTGTAAAAACTATTGAGGATAGTTCTTACGTGAACGCGATTGCTAAATATATTAGAAACGTTCATCAAAAGTGTCTAAAAGTGGGTGAAAAACGTAAAAAAATATTTTTTTTCAAAATGTTCCAAATCGCTGTAAAAACTATTGAGGATAGTTCTTACGTGAACGCGATTGCTAAATATATTAGAAACGTTCATCAAAAGTGTCTAAAAGTGGGTGAAAAATGTAGAAAAATATTTTTTTTTAAATGTTCCAAATCGCTGTAAAAACTATTGAGGATAGTTCTTACGTGAACGCGATTGCTAAATATAGTAGAAACGTTCATCAAAAGTGTCTAAAAGTGGGTGAAACACGTAAAAAAATATTTTTTTTCAAAATGTTCCAAATCGCTGTAAAAACTATTGAGGATAGTTCTTACGTGAACGCGATTGCTAAATATATTAGAAACGTTCATCAAAAGTGTCTAAAAGTGGGTGAAAAATGTAGAAAAATATATTTTTTTTAAATGTTCCAAATCGCTGTAAAAACTATTGAGGATAGTTCTTACGTGAACGCGATTGCTAAATATAGTAGAAACGTTCATCAAAAGTGTCTAAAAGTGGGTGAAACACGTAAAAAAATATTTTTTTTCAAAATGTTCCAAATCGCTGTAAAAACTATTGAGGATAGTTCTTACGTGAACGCGATTGCTGAATATTTATTAGAAACGTTCATCAAAAGTGTCTAAAAGTGGGTGAAAAACGTAAAAAAATAATTTTTTTCAAAATGTTCCAAATCGCTGTAAAAACTATTGAGGATAGTTCTTACGTGAACGCGATTGCTAAATATATTAGAAACGTTCATCAAAAGTGTCTAAAAGTGGGTGAAAAACGTAAAAAAATATTTTTTTTCAAAATGTTCCAAATCGCTGTAAAAACTATTGAGGATAGTTCTTACGTGAACGCGATTGCTAAATATATTAGAAACGTTCATCAAAAGTGTCTAAAAGTGGGTGAAAAACGTAAAAAAATATTTTTTTTCAAAATGTTCCAAATCGCTGTAAAAACTATTGAGGATAGTTCTTACGTGAACGCGATTGCTAAATATATTAGAAACGTTCATCAAAAGTGTCTAAAAGTGGGTGAAAAACGTAAAAAAATATTTTTTTTCAAAATGTTCCAAATCGCTGTAAAAACTATTGAGGATAGTTCTTACGTGAACGCGATTGCTAAATATATTAGAAACGTTCATCAAAAGTGTCTAAAAGTGGGTGAAAAATGTAGAAAAATATATTTTTTTTAAATGTTCCAAATCGCTGTAAAAACTATTGAGGATAGTTCTTACGTGAACGCGATTGCTAAATATAGTAGAAACGTTCATCAAAAGTGTCTAAAAGTGGGTGAAACACGTAAAAAAATATTTTTTTTCAAAATGTTCCAAATCGCTGTAAAAACTATTGAGGATAGTTCTTACGTGAACGCGATTGCTGAATATTTATTAGAAACGTTCATCAAAAGTGCCTAAAAGTGGGTGAAAAACGTAAAAAAATATTTTTTTTTTAAATGTTCCAAATCGCTGTAAAAACTATTGAGGATAGTTCTTACGTGAACGCGATTGCTAAATATATTAGAAACGTTCATCAAAAGTGTCTAAAAGTGGATGAAAAACGTAAAAAAATATTTTTTTTCAAAATGTTCCAAATCGCTGTAAAAACTATTGAGGATAGTTCTTACGTGAACGCGATTGCTAAATATATTAGAAACGTTCATCACAAGTGTCTAAAAGTGGGTGAAAAACGTAAAAAAATATTTTTTTTCAAAATGTTCCAAATCGCTGTAAACACTATTGAGGATAGTTCTTACGTGAACGCGATTGCTAAATATATTAGAAACGTTCATCAAAAGTGTCTAAAAGTGGGTGAAAAATGTAGAAAAATATTTTTTTTTTAAATGTTCCAAATCGCTGTAAAAACTATTTAGGATAGTTCTTACGTGAACTAGATTACTAGATATATTACAAACGTTCATCAAAAGTGTCTAAAAGTGGGTGAAAAACGTAAAAAAATATTTTTTTTCAAAATGTTCCAAATCGCTGTAAAAACTATTGAGGATAGTTCTTACGTGAACGCGATTGCTAAATATATTAGAAACGTTCATCAAAAGTGTCTAAAAGTGGGTGAAAAACGTAAAAAAATATTTTTTTTCAAAATGTTCCAAATCGCTGGAAAAACTATTGAGGATAGTTCTTACGTGAACGTGATTGCTAAATATATTAGAAACGTTCATCAAAAGTGTCTAAAAGTGGGTGAAAAACGTAAAAAAATATTTTTTTTCAAAATGTTCCAAATCGCTGTAAAAACTATTGAGGATAGTTCTTACGTGAACGCGATTGCTAAATATATTAGAAACGTTCATCAAAAGTGTCTAAAAGTGGGTGAAAAACGTAAAAAAATATTTTTTTTCAAAATGTTCCAAATCGCTGTAAAAACTATTGAGGATAGTTCTTACGTGAACGCGATTGCTAAATATATTAGAAACGTTCATCAAAAGTGTCTAAAAGTGGGTGAAAAATGTAGAAAAATATTTTTTTTTAAATGTTCCAAATCGCTGTAAAAACTATTGAGGATAGTTCTTACGTGAACGCGATTGCTAAATATAGTAGAAACGTTCATCAAAAGTGTCTAAAAGTGGGTGAAACACGTAAAAAAATATTTTTTTTCAAAATGTTCCAAATCGCTGTAAAAACTATTGAGGATAGTTCTTACGTGAACGCGATTGCTAAATATATTAGAAACGTTCATCAAAAGTGTCTAAAAGTGGGTGAAAAATGTAGAAAAATATTTTTTTTTTAAATGTTCCAAATCGCTGTAAAAACTATTGAGGATAGTTCTTACGTGAACGCGATTGCTAAATATATTAGAAACGTTCATCAAAAGTGTCTAAAAGTGGGTGAAACACGTAAAAAAATATTTTTTTTCAAAATGTTCCAAATCGCTGTAAAAACTATTGAGGATAGTTCTTACGTGAACGCGATTGCTAAATATATTAGAAACGTTCATCAAAAGTGTCTAAAAGTGGGTGAAAAATGTAGAAAAATATTTTTTTTTGAATGTTCCAAATCGCTGTAAAAACTATTGAGGATAGTTCTTACGTGAACGCGATTGCTGAATATATTAGAAACGTTCATCAAAAGTGTCTAAAAGTGGGTGAAAAACGTAAAAAAATAATTTTTTTCAAAATGTTCCAAATCGCTGTAAAAACTATTGAGGATAGTTCTTACGTGAACGCGATTGCTAAATATATTAGAAACGTTCATCAAAAGTGTCTAAAAGGGGGTGAAAAACGTAAGAAAATATTTTTTTTCAAAAAGTTCCAAATCGCTGTAAAAACTATTTAGGATAGCTTTTATCGTGAACGCGATTGCTAAATATATTAGAAACGTTTATCAAAAGTGTCCAAAAGCGGGTGAAAAACGTAAAAAAATATTTTTTTTCAAAATGTTCCAAATCGCTGTAAAAACTATTGAGGATAGTTCTTACGTGAACGCGATTGCTAAATATATTAGAAACGTTCATCAAAAGTGTCTAAAAGTGGGTGAAAAACGTAAAAAAATATTTTTTTTCAAAATGTTCCAAATCGCTGTAAAAACTATTGAGGATAGTTCTTACGTGAACGCGATTGCTAAATATATTAGAAACGTTCATCAAAAGTGTCTAAAAGTGGGTGAAAAATGTAGAAAAATATATTTTTTTTAAATGTTCCAAATCGCTGTAAAAACTATTTAGGATAGTTCGTACGTGAACGCGATTGATAAATATATTAGAAACGTTCATCAAAAGTGTCTAAAAGTGGATGAAAAACGTAAAAAAATATTTTTTTTCAAAATGTTCCAAATCGCTGTAAAAACTATTGAGGATAGTTCTTACGTGAACGCGATTGCTAAATATATTAGAAACGTTCATCACAAGTGTCTAAAAGTGGGTGAAAAACGTAAAAAAATATTTTTTTTCAAAATGTTCCAAATCGCTGTAAACACTATTGAGGATAGTTCTTACGTGAACGCGATTGCTAAATATATTAGAAACGTTCATCAAAAGTGTCTAAAAGTGGGTGAAAAATGTAGAAAAATATTTTTTTTTTAAATGTTCCAAATCGCTGTAAAAACTATTTAGGATAGTTCTTACGTGAACTAGATTACTAGATATATTACAAACGTTCATCAAAAGTGTCTAAAAGTGGGTGAAAAACGTAAAAAAATATTTTTTTTCAAAATGTTCCAAATCGCTGTAAAAACTATTGAGGATAGTTCTTACGTGAACGCGATTGCTAAATATATTAGAAACGTTCATCAAAAGTGTCTAAAAGTGGGTGAAAAACGTAAAAAAATATTTTTTTTCAAAATGTTCCAAATCGCTGGAAAAACTATTGAGGATAGTTCTTACGTGAACGTGATTGCTAAATATATTAGAAACGTTCATCAAAAGTGTCTAAAAGTGGGTGAAAAACGTAAAAAAATATTTTTTTTCAAAATGTTCCAAATCGCTGTAAAAACTATTGAGGATAGTTCTTACGTGAACGCGATTGCTAAATATATTAGAAACGTTCATCAAAAGTGTCTAAAAGTGGGTGAAAAACGTAAAAAAATATTTTTTTTCAAAATGTTCCAAATCGCTGTAAAAACTATTGAGGATAGTTCTTACGTGAACGCGATTGCTAAATATATTAGAAACGTTCATCAAAAGTGTCTAAAAGTGGGTGAAAAATGTAGAAAAATATTTTTTTTTAAATGTTCCAAATCGCTGTAAAAACTATTGAGGATAGTTCTTACGTGAACGCGATTGCTAAATATAGTAGAAACGTTCATCAAAAGTGTCTAAAAGTGGGTGAAACACGTAAAAAAATATTTTTTTTCAAAATGTTCCAAATCGCTGTAAAAACTATTGAGGATAGTTCTTACGTGAACGCGATTGCTAAATATATTAGAAACGTTCATCAAAAGTGTCTAAAAGTGGGTGAAAAATGTAGAAAAATATATTTTTTTTAAATGTTCCAAATCGCTGTAAAAACTATTGAGGATAGTTCTTACGTGAACGCGATTGCTAAATATAGTAGAAACGTTCATCAAAAGTGTCTAAAAGTGGGTGAAACACGTAAAAAAATATTTTTTTTCAAAATGTTCCAAATCGCTGTAAAAACTATTGAGGATAGTTCTTACGTGAACGCGATTGCTGAATATTTATTAGAAACGTTCATCAAAAGTGTCTAAAAGTGGGTGAAAAACGTAAAAAAATAATTTTTTTCAAAATGTTCCAAATCGCTGTAAAAACTATTGAGGATAGTTCTTACGTGAACGCGATTGCTAAATATATTAGAAACGTTCATCAAAAGTGTCTAAAAGTGGGTGAAAAACGTAAAAAAATATTTTTTTTCAAAATGTTCCAAATCGCTGTAAAAACTATTGAGGATAGTTCTTACGTGAACGCGATTGCTAAATATATTAGAAACGTTCATCAAAAGTGTCTAAAAGTGGGTGAAAAACGTAAAAAAATATTTTTTTTCAAAATGTTCCAAATCGCTGTAAAAACTATTGAGGATAGTTCTTACGTGAACGCGATTGCTAAATATATTAGAAACGTTCATCAAAAGTGTCTAAAAGTGGGTGAAAAACGTAAAAAAATATTTTTTTTCAAAATGTTCCAAATCGCTGTAAAAACTATTGAGGATAGTTCTTACGTGAACGCGATTGCTAAATATATTAGAAACGTTCATCAAAAGTGTCTAAAAGTGGGTGAAAAATGTAGAAAAATATATTTTTTTTAAATGTTCCAAATCGCTGTAAAAACTATTGAGGATAGTTCTTACGTGAACGCGATTGCTAAATATAGTAGAAACGTTCATCAAAAGTGTCTAAAAGTGGGTGAAACACGTAAAAAAATATTTTTTTTCAAAATGTTCCAAATCGCTGTAAAAACTATTGAGGATAGTTCTTACGTGAACGCGATTGCTGAATATTTATTAGAAACGTTCATCAAAAGTGCCTAAAAGTGGGTGAAAAACGTAAAAAAATATTTTTTTTTTAAATGTTCCAAATCGCTGTAAAAACTATTGAGGATAGTTCTTACGTGAACGCGATTGCTAAATATATTAGAAACGTTCATCAAAAGTGTCTAAAAGTGGATGAAAAACGTAAAAAAATATTTTTTTTCAAAATGTTCCAAATCGCTGTAAAAACTATTGAGGATAGTTCTTACGTGAACGCGATTGCTAAATATATTAGAAACGTTCATCACAAGTGTCTAAAAGTGGGTGAAAAACGTAAAAAAATATTTTTTTTCAAAATGTTCCAAATCGCTGTAAACACTATTGAGGATAGTTCTTACGTGAACGCGATTGCTAAATATATTAGAAACGTTCATCAAAAGTGTCTAAAAGTGGGTGAAAAATGTAGAAAAATATTTTTTTTTTAAATGTTCCAAATCGCTGTAAAAACTATTTAGGATAGTTCTTACGTGAACTAGATTACTAGATATATTACAAACGTTCATCAAAAGTGTCTAAAAGTGGGTGAAAAACGTAAAAAAATATTTTTTTTCAAAATGTTCCAAATCGCTGTAAAAACTATTGAGGATAGTTCTTACGTGAACGCGATTGCTAAATATATTAGAAACGTTCATCAAAAGTGTCTAAAAGTGGGTGAAAAACGTAAAAAAATATTTTTTTTCAAAATGTTCCAAATCGCTGGAAAAACTATTGAGGATAGTTCTTACGTGAACGTGATTGCTAAATATATTAGAAACGTTCATCAAAAGTGTCTAAAGTGGGTGAAAAACGTAAAAAAATATTTTTTTTCAAAATGTTCCAAATCGCTGTAAAAACTATTGAGGATAGTTCTTACGTGAACGCGATTGCTAAATATATTAGAAACGTTCATCAAAAGTGTCTAAAAGTGGGTGAAAAACGTAAAAAAATATTTTTTTTCAAAATGTTCCAAATCGCTGTAAAAACTATTGAGGATAGTTCTTACGTGAACGCGATTGCTAAATATATTAGAAACGTTCATCAAAAGTGTCTAAAAGTGGGTGAAAAATGTAGAAAAATATTTTTTTTTAAATGTTCCAAATCGCTGTAAAAACTATTGAGGATAGTTCTTACGTGAACGCGATTGCTAAATATAGTAGAAACGTTCATCAAAAGTGTCTAAAAGTGGGTGAAACACGTAAAAAAATATTTTTTTTCAAAATGTTCCAAATCGCTGTAAAAACTATTGAGGATAGTTCTTACGTGAACGCGATTGCTAAATATATTAGAAACGTTCATCAAAAGTGTCTAAAAGTGGGTGAAAAATGTAGAAAAATATATTTTTTTTAAATGTTCCAAATCGCTGTAAAAACTATTGAGGATAGTTCTTACGTGAACGCGATTGCTAAATATAGTAGAAACGTTCATCAAAAGTGTCTAAAAGTGGGTGAAACACGTAAAAAAATATTTTTTTTCAAAATGTTCCAAATCGCTGTAAAAACTATTGAGGATAGTTCTTACGTGAACGCGATTGCTGAATATTTATTAGAAACGTTCATCAAAAGTGTCTAAAAGTGGGTGAAAAACGTAAAAAAATAATTTTTTTCAAAATGTTCCAAATCGCTGTAAAAACTATTGAGGATAGTTCTTACGTGAACGCGATTGCTAAATATATTAGAAACGTTCATCAAAAGTGTCTAAAAGTGGGTGAAAAACGTAAAAAAATATTTTTTTTCAAAATGTTCCAAATCGCTGTAAAAACTATTGAGGATAGTTCTTACGTGAACGCGATTGCTAAATATATTAGAAACGTTCATCAAAAGTGTCTAAAAGTGGGTGAAAAACGTAAAAAAATATTTTTTTTCAAAATGTTCCAAATCGCTGTAAAAACTATTGAGGATAGTTCTTACGTGAACGCGATTGCTAAATATATTAGAAACGTTCATCAAAAGTGTCTAAAAGTGGGTGAAAAATGTAGAAAAATATTTTTTTTTAAATGTTCCAAATCGCTGTAAAAACTATTGAGGATAGTTCTTACGTGAACGCGATTGCTAAATATAGTAGAAACGTTCATCAAAAGTGTCTAAAAGTGGGTGAAAAACGTAAAAAAATATTTTTTTTCAAAATGTTCCAAATCGCTGTAAAAACTATTGAGGATAGTTCTTACGTGAACGCGATTGCTAAATATATTAGAAACGTTCATCAAAAGTGTCTAAAAGTGGGTGAAAAATGTAGAAAAATATATTTTTTTTAAATGTTCCAAATCGCTGTAAAAACTATTGAGGATAGTTCTTACGTGAACGCGATTGCTAAATATAGTAGAAACGTTCATCAAAAGTGTCTAAAAGTGGGTGAAACACGTAAAAAAATATTTTTTTTCAAAATGTTCCAAATCGCTGTAAAAACTATTGAGGATAGTTCTTACGTGAACGCGATTGCTAAATATATTAGAAACGTTCATCAAAAGTGTCTAAAAGTGGGTGAAAAATGTAGAAAAATATATTTTTTTTAAATGTTCCAAATCGCTGTAAAAACTATTTAGGATAGTTCGTACGTGAACGCGATTGATAAATATATTAGAAACGTTCATCAAAAGTGTCTAAAAGTGGATGAAAAACGTAAAAAAATATTTTTTTTCAAAATGTTCCAAATCGCTGTAAAAACTATTGAGGATAGTTCTTACGTGAACGCGATTGCTAAATATATTAGAAACGTTCATCACAAGTGTCTAAAAGTGGGTGAAAAACGTAAAAAAATATTTTTTTTCAAAATGTTCCAAATCGCTGTAAAAACTATTGAGGATAGTTCTTACGTGAACGCGATTGCTAAATATATTAGAAACGTTCATCAAAAGTGTCTAAAAGTGGGTGAAAAACGTAAAAAAATATTTTTTTTCAAAATGTTCCAAATCGCTGTAAAAACTATTGAGGATAGTTCTTACGTGAACGCGATTGCTAAATATATTAGAAACGTTCATCAAAAGTGTCTAAAAGTGGGTGAAAAACGTAAAAAAATATTTTTTTTCAAAATGTTCCAAATCGCTGTAAAAACTATTGAGGATAGTTCTCACGTGAACGCGATTGCTAAATATATTAGAAACGTTCATCAAAAGTGTCTAAAAGTGGGTGAAAAACGTAAAAAAATATTTTTTTTCAAAATGTTCCAAATCGCTGTAAAAACTATTGAGGATAGTTCTTACGTGAACGCGATTGCTAAATATATTAGAAACGTTCATCAAAAGTGCCTAAAAGTGGGTGAAAAACGTAAAAAAATATTTTTTTTTCAAAATGTTCCAAATCGCTGTAAAAACTGTTGAGGATAGTTCTTACGTGAACGCGATTGCTAAATATATTAGAAACGTTCATCAAAAGTGTCTAAAAGTGGGTGGAAAACGTAAAAAAATATTTTTTTTTTAAATGTTCCAAATCGCTGTAAAAACTATTGAGGATAGTTCTTACGTGAACGCGATTGCTAAATATATTAGAAACGTTTATCAAAAGTGTCCAAAAGTGGGTGAAAAACGTAAAAAAATATTTTTTTTCAAAATGTTCCAAATCGCTATAAAAACTATTTAGGATAGTTCTTACGTGAACTAGATTACTAGATATATTATAAACGTTCATCAAAAGTGTCTAAAAGGGGGTGAAAAACGTAAGAAAATATTTTTTTTCAACATGTTCCAAATCGCTTTAAAAACTATTTAGGATAGCTCTTACGTGAACTAGATTACTAAATATATTAGAAACGTTCATCAAAAGTGTCTAAAAGTGGGTGAAAAATGTAGAAAAATATTTTTTTTTAAATGTTCCAAATCGCTGTAAAAACTATTGAGGATAGTTCTTACGTGAACGCGATTGCTGAATATATTAGAAACGTTCATCAAAAGTGTCTAAAAGTGGGTGAAAAACGTAAAAAAATAATTTTTTTCAAAATGTTCCAAATCGCTGTAAAAACTATTGAGGATAGTTCTTACGTGAACGCGATTGCTAAATATATTAGAAACGTTCATCAAAAGTGTCTAAAAGTGGGTGAAAAATGTAGAAAAATATTTTTTTTTAAATGTTCCAAATCGCTGTAAAAACTATTGAGGATAGTTCTTACGTGAACGCGATTGCTGAATATATTAGAAACGTTCATCAAAAGTGTCTAAAAGTGGGTGAAAAACGTAAAAAAATAATTTTTTTCAAAATGTTCCAAATCGCTGTAAAAACTATTGAGGATAGTTCTTACGTGAACGCGATTGCTAAATATATTAGAAACGTTCATCAAAAGTGTCTAAAAGGGGGTGAAAAACGTAAGAAAATATTTTTTTTCAAAAAGTTCCAAATCGCTGTAAAAACTATTTAGGATAGCTTTTATCGTGAACGCGATTGCTAAATATATTAGAAACGTTTATCAAAAGTGTCCAAAAGCGGGTGAAAAACGTAAAAAAATATTTTTTTTCAAAATGTTCCAAATCGCTGTAAAAACTATTGAGGATAGTTCTTACGTGAACGCGATTGCTAAATATATTAGAAACGTTCATCAAAAGTGTCTAAAAGTGGGTGAAAAACGTAAAAAAATATTTTTTTTCAAAATGTTCCAAATCGCTGTAAAAACTATTGAGGATAGTTCTTACGTGAACGCGATTGCTAAATATATTAGAAACGTTCATCAAAAGTGTCTAAAAGTGGGTGAAAAATGTAAAAAAATATTTTTTTTCAAAAAGTTCCAAATCGCTGTAAAAACTATTTAGGATAGCTTTTACGTGAACTAGATTACTAAATATATTAGAAACGTTCATCAAAAGTGTCTAAAAGGGGGTGAAAAACGTAAGAAAATATTTTTTTTCAACATGTTCCAAATCGCTGTAAAAACCATTGAGGATAGTTCTTACGTGAACGCGATTGCTAAATATATTAGAAACGTTCATCAAAAGTGCCTAAAAGTGGGTGAAAAACGTAAAAAAATATTTTTTTTCAAAATGTTCCAAATCGCTGTAAAAACTATTGAGGATAGTTCTTACGTGAACGCGATTGCTAAATATATTACAAACGTTCATCAAAAGTGTCTAAAAGTGGGTGAAAAATGTAGAAAAATATTTTTTTTTAAATGTTCCAAATCGCTGTAAAAACTATTGAGGATAGTTCTTACGTGAACGCGATTGCTGAATATATTAGAAACGTTCATCAAAAGTGTCTAAAAGTGGGTGAAAAACGTAAAAAAATCATTTTTTTCAAAATGTTCCAAATCGCTGTAAAAACTATTGAGGATAGTTCTTACGTGAACGCGATTGCTAAATATAGTAGAAACGTTCATCAAAAGTGTCTAAAAGTGGGTGAAACACGTAAAAAAATATTTTTTTTCAAAATGTTCCAAATCGCTGTAAAAACTATTGAGGATAGTTCTTACGTGAACGCGATTGCTAAATATATTAGAAACGTTCATCAAAAGTGTCTAAAAGTGGGTGAAAAACGTAAAAAAATATTTTTTTTCAAAATGTTCCAAATCGCTGTAAAAACTATTGAGGATTGTTCTTATGTGAACGCGATTGCTAAATATATTAGAACCGTTCATCACAAGTGTCTAAAAGTGGGTGAAAAACGTAAAAAAATATTTTTTTTCAAAATGTTCCAAATCGCTGTAAAAACTATTGAGGATAGTTCTTACGTGAACGCGATTGCTAAATATATTAGAAACGTTCATCAAAAGTGTCTAAAATTGGGTGAAAAATGTAGAAAAATATATTTTTTTTAAATGTTCCAAATCGCTGTAAAAACTATTTAGGATAGTTCTTACGTGAACGCGATTGATAAATATATTAGAAACGTTCATCAAAAGTGTCTAAAAGTGGATGAAAAACGTAAAAAAATATTTTTTTTCAAAATGTTCCATATCGCTGTAAAAACTATTGAGGATAGTTCTTACGTGAACGCGATTGCTAAATATATTAGAAACGTTCATCACAAGTGTCTAAAAGTGGGTGAAAAACGTAAAAAAATATTTTTTTTCAAAATGTTCCAAATCGCTGTAAAAACTATTGAGGATAGTTCTTACGTGAACGCGATTGCTAAATATATTAGAAACGTTCATCAAAAGTGTCTAAAAGTGGGTGAAAAACGTAAAAAAATATTTTTTTTCAAAATGTTCCAAATCGCTGTAAAAACTATTGAGGATAGTTCTCACGTGAACGCGATTGCTAAATATATTAGAAACGTTCATCAAAAGTGTCTAAAAGTGGGTGAAAAACGTAAAAAAATATTTTTTTTCAAAATGTTCCAAATCGCTGTAAAAACTATTGAGGATAGTTCTTACGTGAACGCGATTGCTAAATATATTAGAAACGTTCATCAAAAGTGCCTAAAAGTGGGTGAAAAACGTAAAAAAATATTTTTTTTCAAAATGTTCCAAATCGCTGTAAAAACTATTGAGGATAGTTCTTACGTGAACGCGATTGTTAAATATATTAGAAACGTTCATCAAAAGTGTCTAAAAGTGGGTGGAAAACGTAAAAAAATATTTTTTTTCAAAATGTTCCAAATCGCTGTAAAAACTATTGAGGATAGTTCTTACGTGAACGCGATTGCTAAATATATTAGAAACGTTTATCAAAAGTGTCCAAAAGTGGGTGAAAAACGTAAAAAAATATTTTTTTTCAAAATGTTCCAAATCGCTATAAAAACTATTTAGGATAGTTCTTACGTGAACTAGATTACCAGATATATTATAAACGTTCATCAAAAGTGTCTAAAAGTGGGTGAAAAACGTAAAAAAATATTTTTTTTCAAAATGTTCCAAATCGCTGTAAAAACTATTGAGGATAGTTCTTACGTGAACGCGATTGCTAAATATATTAGAAACGTTCATCAAAAGTGTCTAAAAGTGGGTGAAAAACGTAAAAAGATATTTTTTTTCAAAATGTTCCAAATCGCTGTAAAAACTATTGAGGATAGTTCTTACGTGAACGCGATTGCTAAATATAGTAGAAACGTTCATCAAAAGTGTCTAAAAGTGGGTGAAACACGTAAAAAAATATTTTTTTTGAAAATGTTCCAAATCGCTGTAAAAACTATTGAGGATAGTTCTTACGTGAACGCGATTGCTAAATATATTAAAAACGTTCATCAAAAGTGTCTAAAAGTGGGTGAAAAACGTAAAAAAATATTTTTTTTCAAAATGTTCCTTTTTACCCACTTTTAGACACTTTTGTTGAATGTTTCTAATATATTCAGCAATCGCGTTCACGTAAGAACTATCCTAAATAGTTTTTACAGCGATTTGGAACATTTAAAAAATAAATATTTTTCTACATTTTTCACCCACTTTTAGACACTTTTGATGAACGTTTCTAATATATTTAGCAATCGCGTTCACGTAAGAACTATCCTCAATAGTTTTTATAGCGATTTGGAACATTTTGAAAAAAAATATTTTTTTACGTTTTTCACCCACTTTTAGACACTTTTGATGAACGTTTCTAATATATTTAGCAATCGCGTTCACGTAAGAACTATCCTCAATAGTTTTTACAGCGATTTGGAACATTTTGAAAAAAAATATTTTTTTACGTTTTTCACCCACTTTTAGAAACTTTTGATGAACGATTCTAATATATTTAGCAATCGCGTTCACGTAAGAACTATCCTAAATAGTTTTAACAGCGATTTGGAACATTTAAAAAAAAATATTTTTCTACATTTTTCACCCACTTTTAGACACTTTTGATGAACGTTTATAATATATCTAGTAATCTAGTTCACGTAAAAGCTATCCTAAATAGTTTTTACAGCGATTTGGAACTTTTTGAAAAAAAATATTTTTTTACGTTTGTCACTACTAGAATTCTTAATCAATACAACCAAAACAAAATACTTAACAGAGCCAACACTTCCATAATTATGTTGAGGCATCAACCGGCTTTCTGTGTCATCTAAATTTATTTTCTCAAATCGAGAATTATAAGCAACCGTTGTTCTTGATCGTTGTTATGCTTTGGGGTGGTTGGCTGGCGCCTGGCGCACATCGCAAAAGCAAAAAAACTGCGTGAAGTTTTCTCCGATTAAGTGAAACGAAAGAGAAGTATGCGATGTGAATGTGAAGGGGGATGTAATCAAATGCGCGGATGGCTGATGACGTGCGATGATGGGCGTATGGTGGTGTTTCTATACTACATTATTTCTGTAGTTACTGTAGTAGTATATTTACCTCTTGCGATCACACGCTTAGCCAATCTAAACAAATGCTTATTTTTGCATTTTTCCTTTTTTTAAATATTAACAATTATTGAAAAAGTTGAATTTTGGATAGTTCTTACGTGAACGCGATTGCTAAATATATTACAAACGTTCATCAAAAGTGTCTAAAAGTGGGTGAAAAACGTAAAAAAATATTTTTTTTCAAAATGTTCCAAATCGCTGTAAAAACTATTGAGGATAGTTCTCACGTGAACGCGATTGCTAAATATATTAGAAACGTTCATCAAAAGTGTCTAAAAGTGGGTGAAAAACGTAAAAAAATATTTTTTTTCAAAATGTTCCAAATCGCTGTAAAAACTATTGAGGATAGTTCTTACGTGAACGCGATTGCTAAATATATTAGAAACGTTCATCAAAAGTGTCTAAAAGTGGGTGAAAAACGTAAAAAAATATTTTTTTTCAAAATGTTCCAAATCGCTGTAAAAACTATTGAGGATAGTTCTTACGTGAACGCGATTGCTAAATATATTAGAAACGTTCATCAAAAGTGTCTAAAAGTGGGTGAAAAACGTAAAAAAATATTTTTTTTCAAAATGTTCCAAATCGCTGTAGAAACTATTGAGGATAGTTCTTACGTGAACGCGATTGCTAAATATATTAGAAACGTTTATCAAAAGTGTCCAAAAGTGGGTGAAAAACGTAAAAAAATATTTTTTTTCAAAATGTTCCAAATCGCTATAAAAACTATTTAGGATAGTTCTTACGTGAACTAGATTACTAGATATATTATAAACGTTCATCAAAAGTGTCTAAAAGTGGGTGAAAAACGTAAAAAAATATTTTTTTTCAAAATGTTCCAAATCGCTGTAAAAACTATTGAGGATAGTTCTCACGTGAACGCGATTGCTAAATATATTAGAAACGTTCATCAAAAGTGTCTAAAAGTGGGTGAAAAGCGTAAAAAAATATTTTTTTTCAAAATGTTCCAAATCGCTGTAAAAACTATTGAGGATAGTTCTTACGTGAACGCGATTGCTAAATATATTAGAAACGTTCATCAAAAGTGCCTAAAAGTGGGTGAAAAACGTAAAAAAATATTTTTTTTCAAAATGTTCCAAATCGGTGTAAAAACTATTGAGGATAGTTCTTACGTGAACGCGATTGCTAAATATATTAGAAACGTTCATCAAAAGTGTCTAAAAGTGGGTGAAAAACGTAAAAAAATATTTTTTTTCAAAATGTTCCAAATCGCTGTAAAAACTATTGAGGATAGTTCTTACGTGAACGCGATTGCTAAATATATTAGAAACGTTCATCACAAGTGCCTAAAAGTGGGTGAAAAACGTAAAAAAATATTTTTTTTCAAAATGTTCCAAATCGCTGTAAAAACTATTGAGGATAGTTCTTACGTGAACGCGATTGCTAAATATATTAGAAACGTTCATCAAAAGTGTCTAAAAGTGGGTGGAAAACGTAAAAAAATATTTTTTTTCAAAATGTTCCAAATCGCTGTAAAAACTATTGAGGATAGTTCTTACGTGAACGCGATTGCTAAATATATTAGAAACGTTCATCAAAAGTGTCTAAAAGTGGGTGAAAAACGTAAAAAAATATTTTTTTTCAAAATGTTCCAAATCGCTGTAAAAACTATTGAGGATAGTTCTTACGTGAACGCGATTGCTAAATATATTAGAAACGTTCATCAAAAGTGCCTAAAAGTGGGTGAAAAACGTAAAAAAATATTTTTTTTCAAAATGTTCCAAATCGCTGTAAAAACTATTGAGGATAGTTCTTACGTGAACGCGATTGCTAAATATATTAGAAACGTTCATCAAAAGTGTCTAAAAGTGGGTGAAAAACGTAAAAAAATATTTTTTTTCAAAATGTTCCAAATCGCTGTAAAAACTATTGAGGATAGTTCTTACGTGAACGCGATTGCTAAATATATTAGAAACGTTCATCAAGTGTCTAAAAGTGGGTGAAAAATGTAGAAAAATATTTTTTTTTAAATGTTCCAAATCGCTGTAAAAACTATTGAGGATAGTTCTTACGTGAACGCGATTGCTGAATATATTAGAAACGTTCATCAAAAGTGTCTAAAAGTGGGTGAATAACGTAAAAAAATAATTTTTTTCAAAATGTTCCAAATCGCTGTAAAAACTATTGAGGATAATTCTTACGTGAACGCGATTGCTAAATATAGTAGAAACGTTCATCAAAAGTGTCTAAAAGTGGGTGAAACACGTAAAAAAATATTTTTTTTTCAAAATGTTCCAAATCGCTGTAAAAACTATTGAGGATAGTTCTTACGTGAACGCGATTGCTAAATATATTAGAAACGTTCATCAAAAGTGTCTAAAAGTGGGTGAAAAATGTAGAAAAATATATTTTTTTTAAATGTTCCAAATCGCTGTAAAAACTATTTAGGATAGTTCTTACGTGAACGCGATTGATAAATATATTAGAAACGTTCATCAAAAGTGTCTAAAAGTGGATGAAAAACGTAAAAAAATATTTTTTTTCAAAATGTTCCAAATCGCTGTAAAAACTATTGAGGATAGTTCTTACGTGAACGCGATTGCTAAATATATTAGAAACGTTCATCAAAAGTGTCTAAAAGTGGGTGAAAAACGTAAAAAAATATTTTTTTTCAAAATGTTCCAAATCGCTGGAAAAACTATTGAGGATAGTTCTTACGTGAACGTGATTGCTAAATATATTAGAAACGTTCATCAAAAGTGTCTAAAAGTGGGTGAAAAACGTAAAAAAATATTTTTTTTCAAAATGTTCCAAATCGCTGTAAAAACTATTGAGGATAGTTCTCACGTGAACGCGATTGCTAAATATATTAGAAACGTTCATCAAAAGTGTCTAAAAGTGGGTGAAAAACGTAAAAAAATATTTTTTTTCAAAATGTTCCAAATCGCTGTAAAAACTATTGAGGATAGTTCTTACGTGAACGCGATTGCTAAATATATTAGAAACGTTTATCAAAAGTGTCCAAAAGTGGGTGAAAAACGTAAAAAAATATTTATTTTCAAAATGTTCCAAATCGCTATAAAAACTATTTAGGATAGTTCTTACGTGAACTAGATTACTAGATATATTATAAACGTTCATCAAAAGTGTCTAAAAGTGGGTGAAAAACGTAAAAAAATATTTTTTTTCAAAATGTTCCAAATCGCTGTAAAAACTATTGAGGATAGTTCTTACGTGAACGCGATTGCTAAATATATTAGAAACGTTCATCACAAGTGTCTAAAAGTGGGTGAAAAACGTAAAAAAATATTTTTTTTCAAAATGTTCCAAATCGCTGTAAAAACTATTGAGGATAGTTCTTACGTGAACGCGATTGCTAAATATATTAGAAACGTTCATCAAAAGTGTCTAAAAGTGGGTGAAAAACGTAAAAAAATATTTTTTTTCAAAATGTACCAAATCGCTGTAAAAACTATTGAGGATAGTTCTTACGTGAGCGCGATTGCTAAATATATTAGAAACGTTCATCAAAAGTGTCTAAAAGTGGGTGGAAAACGTAAAAAAATATTTTTTTTCAAAATGTTCCAAATCGCTGTAAAAACTATTGAGGATAGTTCTTACGTGAACGCGATTGCTAAATATATTAGAAACGTTTATCAAAAGTGTCCAAAAGTGGGTGAAAAACGTAAAAAAATATTTTTTTTAAAAATGTTCCAAATCGCTATAAAAACTATTTAGGATAGTTCTTACGTGAACTAGATTACTAGATATATTATAAACGTTCATCAAAAGTGTCTAAAAGTGGGTGAAAAACGTAAAAAAATATTTTTTTTCAAAATGTTCCAAATCGCTGTAAAAACTATTGAGGATAGTTCTTACGTGAACGCGATTGCTAAATATATTAGAAACGTTCATCAAAAGTGTCTAAAAGTGGGTGAAAAACGTAAAAAGATATTTTTTTTCAAAATGTTCCAAATCGCTGTAAAAACTATTGAGGATAGTTCTTACGTGAACGCGATTGCTAAATATAGTAGGAACGTTCATCAAAAGTGTCTAAAAGTGGGTGAAACACGTAAAAAAATATTTTTTTTGAAAATGTTCCAAATCGCTGTAAAAACTATTGAGGATAGTTCTTACGTGAACGCGATTGCTAAATATATTAGAATCGTTCATCAAAAGTGTCTAAAAGTGGGTGAAAAACGTAAAAAAATATTTTTTTTCAAAATGTTCCTTTTTACCCACTTTTAGACACTTTTGTTGAATGTTTCTAATATATTCAGCAATCGCGTTCACGTAAGAACTATCCTAAATAGTTTTTACAGCGATTTGGAACATTTAAAAAATAAATATTTTTCTACATTTTTCACCCACTTTTAGAAACTTTTGATGAACGTTTCTAATATATTTAGCAATCGCGTTCACGTAAGAACTATCCTAAATAGTTTTTACAGCGATTTGGAACATTTAAAAAAAAAATATTTTTCTACATTTTTCACCCACTTTTAGACACTTTTGATGAACGTTTCTAATATATTTAGCAATCGCGTTCACGTAAGAACTATCCTCAATAGTTTTTACAGCGATTTGGAACATTTTGAAAAAAAATATTTTTTTACGTTTTTCACCCACTTTTAGAAACTTTTGATGAACGTTTCTAATATATTTAGCAATCGCGTTCACGTAAGAACTATCCTCAATAGTTTTTACAGCGATTTGGAACATTTTGAAAAAAATTATTTTTTTTCGTTTTTCACCCACTTTTAGACACTTTTGATGAACGTTTCTAATATATTTAGCAATCGCGTTCACGTAAGAACTATCCTCAATAGTTTTTACAGCGATTTGGAACATTTTGAAAAAAAATATTTTTTTACGTTTTTCACCCACTTTTAGACACGTTTGATGAACGTTTCTAATATATTTAGCAATCGCGTTCACGTAAGAACTATCCTCAATAGTTTTTACAGCGATTTGGAACATTTTGAAAAAAAATATTTTTTTACGTTTTTCACCCACTTTTAGAAACTTTTGATGAACGTTTCTAATATATTTAGCAATCGCGTTCACGTAAGAACTATCCTCAATAGTTTTTACAGCGATTTGGAACATTTTGAAAAAAATTATTTTTTTTCGTTTTTCACCCACTTTTAGACACTTTTGATGAACGTTTCTAATATATTTAGCAATCGCGTTCACGTAAGAACTATCCTCAATAGTTTTTACAGCGATTTGGAACATTTTGAAAAAAAATATTTTTTTACGTTTTTCACCCACTTTTAGACACTTCTGATGAACGTTTTTAATATATTTAGCAATCGCGTTCACGTAAGAACTATCCTCAATAGTTTTTACAGCGATTTGGAACATTTTGAAAAAAAATATTTTTTTACGTTTTTCACCCACTTTCAGAAACTTTTGATGAACGTTTCTAATATATTTAGCAATCGCGTTCACGTAAGAACTATCCTAAATAGTTTTTACAGCGATTTGGAACATTTAAAAAAAAAATATTTTTCTACATTTTTCACCCACTTTTAGACACTTTTGATGAACGTTTCTAATATATTTAGCAATCGCGTTCACGTAAGAACTATCCTCAATAGTTTTTACAGCGATTTGGAACATTTAAAAAATAAATATTTTTCTACATTTTTCACCCACTTTTAGAAACTTTTGATGAACGTTTCTAATATATTTAGCAATCGCGTTCACGTAAGAACTATCCTCAATAGTTTTTACAGCGATTTGGAACATTTTGAAAAAAAATATTTTTTTACGTTTTTTACCCACTTTTAGACACTTCTGATGAACGTTTCTAATATATTTAGCAATCGCGTTCACGTAAGAACTATCCTCAATAGTTTTTACAGCGATTTGGAACATTTTGAAAAAAAATATTTTTTTACGTTTTTCACCCACTTTTGGACACTTTTGATAAACGTTTCTAATATATTTAGCAATCGCGTTCACGTAAGAACTATCCTCAATAGTTTTTACAGCGATTTGGAACATTTTGAAAAAAAATATTTTTTTACGTTTTTCACCCACTTTTAGACACTTTTGATGAACGTTTATAATATATCTAGTAATCTAGTTCACGTAAGATCTATCCTCAATAGTTTTTACAGCGATTTGGAACATGTTGAAAAAAAATATTTTCTTACGTTTTTCACCCACTTTTAGACACTTTTGATGAACGTTTCTAATATATTTAGCAATCGCGTTCACGTTAGAACTATCCTCAATAGTTTTTACAGCGATTTGGAACATTTCGAAAAAAAATATTTTTTTACGTTTTTCACCCACTTTTAGACACTTTTGATGAACGTTTGTAATATATTTAGCAATCGCGTTCACGTAAGAACTATCCTAAATAGTTTGAACTATCCTAAATTCATTTATATTCATTGGTAAAATACGCAGAAAATATCTTTATTTCTTACCAAATATAGATACCAATGATTAATTTTATTATCCCTACATTCAGAAATAATTGGTACTTAATCCCCTTCAACACGTTTTGTTTTCGCGATTAAAAGTAGCCTGTCATTCTCAGAGGTCCCATCTATACTAAAACTCATTTAAATTGGTTTTGCCGTCGTTAAAATAATCTTACTTTCGCATTTATAGTATTAGGATCAAGGGTTCCTTGAATTTTCTTTGCAAAAATGGCAACTGACAACAAAACCTATGTTTTGAAATAACATAACAGCGCTCCTACCCGATTGCCAAAAACTATTGAAGATAATTCTTACGTGAACGCGATTGCTAAATATAGTAGAAACGTTCATCAAAAGTGTCTAAAAGTGGGTGAAACACGTAAAAAAATATTTTTTTTCAAAATGTTCCAAATCGCTGTAAAAACTATTGAGGATAGTTCTTACGTGAACGCGATTGCTAAATATATTAGAAACGTTCATCAAAAGTGTCTAAAAGTGGGTGAAAAACGTAAAAAAATATTTTTTTTCAAAATGTTCCAAATCGCTGTAAAAACTATTGAGGATAGTTCTTACGTGAACGCGATTGCTAAATATATTAGAAACGTTCATCAAAAGTGTCTAAAAGTGGGTGAAAAACGTAAAAAAATATTTTTTTTCAAAATGTTCCAAATTGCTGTAAAAACTATTGAGGATAGTTCTCACGTGAACGCGATTGCTAAATATATTAGAAACGTTCATCAAAAGTGTCAAAAGTGGGTGAAAAACGTAAAAAAATATTTTTTTTCAAAATGTTCCAAATCGCTGTAAAAACTATTGAGGATAGTTCTTACGTGAACGCGATTGCTAAATATATTAGAAACGTTCATCAAAAGTGCCTAAAAGTGGGTGAAAAACGTAAAAAAATATTTTTTTTCAAAATGTTCCAAATCGCTGTAAAAACTATTGAGGATAGTTCTTACGTGAACGCGATTGCTAAATATATTAGAAACGTTCATCACAAGTGTCTCAAAGTGGGTGAAAAACGTAAAAAAATATTTTTTTTCAAAATGTTCCAAATCGCTGTAAAAACTATTGAGGATAGTTCTTACGTGAACGCGATTGCTAAATATATTAGAAACGTTCATCAAAAGTGTCTAAAAGTGGGTGAAAAACGTAAAAAAATATTTTTTTTCAAAATGTACCAAATCGCTGTAAAAACTATTGAGGATAGTTCTTACGTGAACGCGATTGCTAAATATATTAGAAACGTTCATCAAAAGTGTCTAAAAGTGGGTGAAAAACGTAAAAAAATATTTTTTTTCAAAATGTTCCAAATCGCTGTAAAAACTATTGAGGATAGTTCTCACGTGAACGCGATTGCTAAATATATTAGAAACGTTCATCAAAAGTGTCTAAAAGTGGGTGAAAAACGTAAAAAAATATTTTTTTTCAAAATGTTCCAAATCGCTGTAAAAACTATTGAGGATAGTTCTTACGTGAACGCGATTGCTAAATATATTAGAAACGTTCATCAAAAGTGCCTAAAAGTGGGTGAAAAACGTAAAAAAATATTTTTTTTCAAAATGTTCCAAATCGCTGTAAAAACTATTGAGGATAGTTCTTACGTGAACGCGATTGCTAAATATATTAGAAACGTTCATCAAAAGTGTCTAAAAGTGGGTGGAAAACGTAAAAAAATATTTTTTTTCAAAATGTTCCAAATCGCTGTAAAAACTATTGAGGATAGTTCTTACGTGAACGCGATTGCTAAATATATTAGAAACGTTTATCAAAAGTGTCCAAAAGTGGGTGAAAAACGTAAAAAAATATTTTTTTTAAAAATGTTCCAAATCGCTATAAAAACTATTTAGGATAGTTCTTACGTGAACTAGATTACTAGATATATTATAAACGTTCATCAAAAGTGTCTAAAAGTGGGTGAAAAACGTAAAAAAATATTTTTTTTCAAAATGTTCCAAATCGCTGTAAAAACTATTGAGGATAGTTCTTACGTGAACGCGATTGCTAAATATATTAGAAACGTTCATCAAAAGTGTCTAAAAGTGGGTGAAAAACATAAAAAGATATTTTTTTTCAAAATGTTTCAAATCGCTGTAAAAACTATTGAGGATAGTTCTTACGTGAACGCGATTGCTAAATATAGTAGAAACGTTCATCAAAAGTGTCTAAAAGTGGGTGAAACACGTAAAAAAATATTTTTTTTGAAAATGTTCCAAATCGCTGTAAAAACTATTGAGGATAGTTCTTACGTGAACGCGATTGCTAAATATATTAGAAACGTTCATCAAAAGTGTCTAAAAGAGGGTGAAAAACGTAAAAAAATATTTTTTTTCAAAATGTTCCTTTTTACCCACTTTTAGACACTTTTGTTGAATGTTTCTAATATATTCAGCAATCGCGTTCACGTAAGAACTATCCTAAATAGTTTTTACAGCGATTTGGAACATTTAAAAAATAAATATTTTTCTACATTTTTCACCCACTTTTAGACACTTTTGATGAACGTTTCTAATATATTTAGCAATCGCGTTCACGTAAGAACTATCCTCAATAGTTTTTATAGCGATTTGGAACATTTTGAAAAAAAATATTTTTTTACGTTTTTCACCCACTTTTAGACACTTTTGATGAACGTTTCTAATATATTTAGCAATCGCGTTCACGTAAGAACTATCCTCAATAGTTTTTACAGCGATTTGGAACATTTTGAAAAAAAATATTTTTTTACGTTTTTCACCCACTTTTAGAAACTTTTGATGAACGTTTCTAATATATTTAGCAATCGCGTTCACGTAAGAACTATCCTAAATAGTTTTTACAGCGATTTGGAACATTTAAAAAAAAAATATTTTTCTACATTTTTCACCCACTTTTAGACACTTTTGATGAACGTTTCTAATATATTTAGCAATCGCGTTCACGTAAGAACTATCCTCAATAGTTTTTACAGCGATTTGGAACATTTTGAAAAAAAATATTTTTTTACATTTTTCACCCACTTTTAGACACTTTTGATGAACGTTTCTAATATATTTAGCAATCGCGTTCACGTAAGAACTATCCTCAATAGTTTTTACAGCGATTTGGAACATTTTGAAAAAAAATATTTTTTTACGTTTTCCACCCACTTTTAGACACTTTTGATGAACGTTTCTAATATATTTAGCAATCGCGTTCACGTAAGAACTATCCTCAATAGTTTTTACAGCGATTTGGAACATTTTGAAAAAAAATATTTTTTTACGTTTTTCACCCACTTTTAGGCACTTTTGATGAACGTTTCTAATATATTTAGCAATCGCGTTCACGTAAGAACTATCCTCAATAGTTTTTACAGCGATTTGGAACATTTTGAAAAAAAATATTTTTTTACGTTTTTCACCCACTTTTAGACACTTTTGATGATTTTTGAATGAATTCAACACTTTTGTTGAATGTTTCTAATATATTCAGCAATCGCGTTCACGTAAGAACTATCCTAAATAGTTTTTACAGCGATTTGGAACATTTAAAAAATAAATATTTTTCTACATTTTTCACCCACTTTTAGACACTTTTGATGAACGTTTCTAATATATTTAGCAATCGCGTTCACGTAAGAACTATCCTCAATAGTTTTTATAGCGATTTGGAACATTTTGAAAAAAAATATTTTTTTACGTTTTTCACCCACTTTTAGACACTTTTGATGAACGTTTCTAATATATTTAGCAATCGCGTTCACGTAAGAACTATCCTCAATAGTTTTTACAGCGATTTGGAACATTTTGAAAAAAAATATTTTTTTACGTTTTTCACCCACTTTTAGAAACTTTTGATGAACGTTTCTAATATATTTAGCAATCGCGTTCACGTAAGAACTATCCTAAATAGTTTTTACAGCGATTTGGAACATTTAAAAAAAAAATATTTTTCTACATTTTTCACCCACTTTTAGACACTTTTGATGAACGTTTCTAATATATTTAGCAATCGCGTTCACGTAAGAACTATCCTCAATAGTTTTTACAGCGATTTGGAACATTTTGAAAAAAAATATTTTTTTACATTTTTCACCCACTTTTAGACACTTTTGATGAACGTTTCTAATATATTTAGCAATCGCGTTCACGTAAGAACTATCCTCAATAGTTTTTACAGCGATTTGGAACATTTTGAAAAAAAATATTTTTTTACGTTTTCCACCCACTTTTAGACACTTTTGATGAACGTTTCTAATATATTTAGCAATCGCGTTCACGTAAGAACTATCCTAAATAGTTTTTACAGCGATTTGGAACATTTAAAAAAAAAATATTTTTCTACATTTTTCACCCACTTTTAGACACTTTTGATGAACGTTTCTAATATATTTAGCAATCGCGTTCACGTAAGAACTATCCTCAATAGTTTTTACAGCGATTTGGAACATTTTGAAAAAAAATATTTTTTTACATTTTTCACCCACTTTTAGACACTTTTGATGAACGTTTCTAATATATTTAGCAATCGCGTTCACGTAAGAACTATCCTCAATAGTTTTTACAGCGATTTGGAACATTTTGAAAAAAAATATTTTTTTACGTTTTCCACCCACTTTTAGACACTTTTGATGAACGTTTCCAATATATTTAGCAATCGCGTTCACGTAAGAACTATCCTCAATAGTTTTTACAGCGATTTGGAACATTTTGAAAAAAAATATTTTTTTACGTTTTTCACCCACTTTTAGGCACTTTTGATGAACGTTTCTAATATATTTAGCAATCGCGTTCACGTAAGAACTATCCTCAATAGTTTTTACAGCGATTTGGAACATTTTGAAAAAAAATATTTTTTTACGTTTTTCACCCACTTTTAGACACTTTTGATGAACGTTTCTAATATATTTAGCAATCGCGTTCACGTGAGAACTATCCTCAATAGTTTTTACAGCGATTTGGAACATTTTGAAAAAAAATATTTTTTTACGTTTTTCACCCACTTTTAGACACTTTTGATGAACGTTTCTAATATATTTAGCAATCGCGTTCACGTAAGAACTATCCTCAATAGTTTTTACAGCGATTTGGTACATTTTGAAAAAAAATATTTTTTTACGTTTTTCACCCACTTTTAGACACTTTTGATGAACGTTTCTAATATATTTAGCAATCGCGTTCACGTAAGAACTATCCTCAATAGTTTTTACAGCGATTTGGAACATTTTGAAAAAAAATATTTTTTACGTTTTTCACCCACTTTGAGACACTTGTGATGAACGTTTCTAATATATTTAGCAATCGCGTTCACGTAAGAACTATCCTCAATAGTTTTTACAGCGATTTGGAACATTTTGAAAAAAAATATTTTTTTACGTTTTTCACCCACTTTTAGGCACTTTTGATGAACGTTTCTAATATATTTAGCAATCGCGTTCACGTAAGAACTATCCTCAATAGTTTTTACAGCGATTTGGAACATTTTGAAAAAAAATATTTTTTTACGTTTTTCACCCACTTTTAGACACTTTTGATGATTTTTGAATGAATTCAACACTTTTGTTGAATGTTTCTAATATATTCAGCAATCGCGTTCACGTAAGAACTATCCTAAATAGTTTTTACAGCGATTTGGAACATTTAAAAAATAAATATTTTTCTACATTTTTCACCCACTTTTAGACACTTTTGATGAACGTTTCTAATATATTTAGCAATCGCGTTCACGTAAGAACTATCCTCAATAGTTTTTATAGCGATTTGGAACATTTTGAAAAAAAATATTTTTTTACGTTTTTCACCCACTTTTAGACACTTTTGATGAACGTTTCTAATATATTTAGCAATCGCGTTCACGTAAGAACTATCCTCAATAGTTTTTACAGCGATTTGGAACATTTTGAAAAAAAATATTTTTTTACGTTTTTCACCCACTTTTAGAAACTTTTGATGAACGTTTCTAATATATTTAGCAATCGCGTTCACGTAAGAACTATCCTAAATAGTTTTTACAGCGATTTGGAACATTTAAAAAAAAAATATTTTTCTACATTTTTCACCCACTTTGAGACACTTTTGATGAACGTTTCTAATATATTTAGCAATCGCGTTCACGTAAGAACTATCCTCAATAGTTTTTACAGCGATTTGGAACATTTTGAAAAAAAATATTTTTTTACATTTTTCACCCACTTTTAGACACTTTTGATGAACGTTTCTAATATATTTAGCAATCGCGTTCACGTAAGAACTATCCTCAATAGTTTTTACAGCGATTTGGAACATTTTGAAAAAAAATATTTTTTTACGTTTTCCACCCACTTTTAGACACTTTTGATGAACGTTTCTAATATATTTAGCAATCGCGTTCACGTAAGAACTATCCTCAATAGTTTTTACAGCGATTTGGAACATTTTGAAAAAAAATATTTTTTTACGTTTTTCACCCACTTTTAGGCACTTTTGATGAACGTTTCTAATATATTTAGCAATCGCGTTCACGTAAGAACTATCCTCAATAGTTTTTACAGCGATTTGGAACATTTTGAAAAAAAATATTTTTTTACGTTTTTCACCCACTTTTAGACAATTTTGATGAACGTTTCTAATATATTTAGCAATCGCGTTCACGTGAGAACTATCCTCAATAGTTTTTACAGCGATTTGGAACATTTTGAAAAAAAATATTTTTTTACGTTTTTCACCCACTTTTAGACACTTTTGATGAACGTTTCTAATATATTTAGCAATCGCGTTCACGTAAGAACTATCCTCAATAGTTTTTTCAGCGATTTGGAACATTTTGAAAAAAAATATTTTTTACGTTTTTCACCCACTTTGAGACACTTGTGATGAACGTTTCTAATATATTTAGCAATCGCGTTCACGTAAGAACTATCCTCAATAGTTTTTACAGCGATTTGGAACATTTTGAAAAAAAATATTTTTTTACGTTTTTCACCCACTTTTAGGCACTTTTGATGAACGTTTCTAATATATTTAGCAATCGCGTTCACGTAAGAACTATCCTCAATAGTTTTTACAGCGATTTGGAACATTTTGAAAAAAAATATTTTTTTACGTTTTTCACCCACTTTTAGACACTTTTGATGAACGTTTCTAATATATTTAGCAATCGCGTTCACGTAAGAACTATCCTCAATAGTTTTTACAGCGATTTGGTACATTTTGAAAAAAAATATTTTTTTACGTTTTTCACCCACTTTTAGACACTTTTGATGAACGTTTCTAATATATTTAGCAATCGCGTTCACGTAAAAACTATCCTCAATAGTTTTTACAGCGATTTGGAACATTTTGAAAAAAAATATTTTTTTACGTTTTTCACCCACTTTTAGACACTTTTGATGAACGTTTCTAATATATTTAGCAATCGCGTTCACGTAAGAACTATCCTCAATAGTTTTTACAGCGATTTGGTACATTTTGAAAAAAAATATTTTTTTACGTTTTTCACCCACTTTTAGACACTTTTGATGAACGTTTCTAATATATTTAGCAATCGCGTTCACGTAAGAACTATCCTCAATAGTTTTTACAGCGATTTGGAACATTTTGAAAAAAAATATTTTTTTACGTTTTTCACCCACTTTTAGACACTTTTGATGAACGTTTCTAATATATTTAGCAATCGCGTTCACGTGAGAACTATCCTCAATAGTTTTTACAGCGATTTGGAACATTTTGAAAAAAAATATTTTTTTACGTTTTTCACCCACTTTTAGACACTTTTGATGAACGTTTCTAATATATTTAGCAATCGCGTTCACGTAAGAACTATCCTCAATAGTTTTTACAGCGATTTGGAACATTTTGAAAAAAAATATTTTTTACGTTTTTCACCCACTTTGAGACACTTGTGATGAACGTTTCTAATATATTTAGCAATCGCGTTCACGTAAGAACTATCCTCAATAGTTTTTACAGCGATTTGGAACATTTTGAAAAAAAATATTTTTTTAGGTTTTTCACCCACTTTTAGGCACTTTTGATGAACGTTTCTAATATATTTAGCAATCGCGTTCACGTAAGAACTATCCTCAATAGTTTTTACAGCGATTTGGAACATTTTGAAAAAAAATATTTTTTTACGTTTTTCACCCACTTTTAGACACTTTTGATGAACGTTTCTAATATATTTAGCAATCGCGTTCACGTAAGAACTATCCTCAATAGTTTTTACAGCGATTTGGTACATTTTGAAAAAAAATATTTTTTTACGTTTTTCACCCACTTTTAGACACTTTTGATGAACGTTTCTAATATATTTAGCAATCGCGTTCACGTAAGAACTATCCTCAATAGTTTTTACAGCGATTTGGAACATTTTGAAAAAAAATATTTTTTTACGTTTTTCACCCACTTTTAGAAACTTTTGATGAACGTTTCTAATATATTTAGCAATCGCGTTCACGTAAGAACTATCCTCAATAGTTTTTACAGCGATTTGGAACATTTAAAAAAAAAATATTTTTCTACATTTTTCACCCACTTTTAGACACTTTTGATGAACGTTTCTAATATATTTAGCAATCGCGTTCACGTAAGAACTATCCTCAATAGTTTTTACAGCGATTTGGAACATTTTGAAAAAAATTATTTTTTTTCGTTTTTCACCCACTTTTAGACACTTTTGATGAACGTTTCTAATATATTTAGCAATCGCGTTCACGTAAGAACTATCCTCAATAGTTTTTACAGCGATTTGGAACATTTTGAAAAAAAATATTTTTTTACGTTTTTCACCCACTTTTAGACACGTTTGATGAACGTTTCTAATATATTTAGCAATCGCGTTCACGTAAGAACTATCCTCAATAGTTTTTACAGCGATTTGGAACATTTTGAAAAAAAATATTTTTTTACGTTTTTTACCCACTTTTAGACACTTCTGATGAACGTTTCTAATATATTTAGCAATCGCGTTCACGTAAGAACTATCCTCAATAGTTTTTACAGCGATTTGGAACATTTTGAAAAAAAATATTTTTTTACGTTTTTCACCCACTTTTGGACACTTTTGATAAACGTTTCTAATATATTTAGCAATCGCGTTCACGTAAGAACTATCCTCAATAGTTTTTACAGCGATTTGGAACATTTTGAAAAAAAATATTTTTTTACGTTTTTCACCCACTTTTAGACACTTTTGATGAACGTTTATAATATATCTAGTAATCTAGTTCACGTAAGATCTATCCTCAATAGTTTTTACAGCGATTTGGAACATGTTGAAAAAAAATATTTTCTTACGTTTTTCACCCACTTTTAGACACTTTTGATGAACGTTTCTAATATATTTAGCAATCGCGTTCACGTTAGAACTATCCTCAATAGTTTTTACAGCGATTTGGAACATTTCGAAAAAAAATATTTTTTTACGTTTTTCACCCACTTTTAGACACTTTTGATGAACGTTTGTAATATATTTAGCAATCGCGTTCACGTAAGAACTATCCTAAATAGTTTGAACTATCCTAAATTCATTTATATTCATTGGTAAAATACGCAGAAAATATCTTTATTTCTTACCAAATATAGATACCAATGATTAATTTTATTATCCCTACATTCAGAAATAATTGGTACTTAATCCCCTTCAACACGTTTTGTTTTCGCGATTAAAAGTAGCCTGTCATACTCAGAGGTCCCATCTATACTAAAACTCATTTAAATTGGTTTTGCCGTCGTTAAAATAATCTTACTTTCGCATTTATAGTATTAGGATCAAGGGTTCCTTGAATTTTCTTTGCAAAAATGGCAACTGACAACAAAACCTATGTTTTGAAATAACATAACAGCGCTCCTACCCGATTGCCAAAAACTATTGAAGATAATTCTTACGTGAACGCGATTGCTAAATATAGTAGAAACGTTCATCAAAAGTGTCTAAAAGTGGGTGAAACACGTAAAAAAATATTTTTTTTCAAAATGTTCCAAATCGCTGTAAAAACTATTGAGGATAGTTCTTACGTGAACGCGATTGCTAAATATATTAGAAACGTTCATCAAAAGTGTCTAAAAGTGGGTGAAAAACGTAAAAAAATATTTTTTTTCAAAATGTTCCAAATCGCTGTAAAAACTATTGAGGATAGTTCTTACGTGAACGCGATTGCTAAATATATTAGAAACGTTCATCAAAAGTGTCTAAAAGTGGGTGAAAAACGTAAAAAAATATTTTTTTTCAAAATGTTCCAAATCGCTGTAAAAACTATTGAGGATAGTTCTTACGTGAACGCGATTGCTAAATATATTAGAAACGTTCATCAAAAGTGTCTAAAAGTGGGTGAAAAACGTAAAAAAATATTTTTTTCAAAATGTTCCAAATTGCTGTAAAAACTATTGAGGATAGTTCTCACGTGAACGCGATTGCTAAATATATTAGAAACGTTCATCAAAAGTGTCAAAAGTGGGTGAAAAACGTAAAAAAATATTTTTTTTCAAAATGTTCCAAATCGCTGTAAAAACTATTGAGGATAGTTCTTACGTGAACGCGATTGCTAAATATATTAGAAACGTTCATCAAAAGTGCCTAAAAGTGGGTGAAAAACGTAAAAAAATATTTTTTTTCAAAATGTTCCAAATCGCTGTAAAAACTATTGAGGATAGTTCTTACGTGAACGCGATTGCTAAATATATTAGAAACGTTCATCACAAGTGTCTCAAAGTGGGTGAAAAACGTAAAAAAATATTTTTTTTCAAAATGTTCCAAATCGCTGTAAAAACTATTGAGGATAGTTCTTACGTGAACGCGATTGCTAAATATATTAGAAACGTTCATCAAAAGTGTCTAAAAGTGGGTGAAAAACGTAAAAAAATATTTTTTTTCAAAATGTACCAAATCGCTGTAAAAACTATTGAGGATAGTTCTTACGTGAACGCGATTGCTAAATATATTAGAAACGTTCATCAAAAGTGTCTAAAAGTGGGTGAAAAACGTAAAAAAATATTTTTTTTCAAAATGTTCCAAATCGCTGTAGAAACTATTGAGGATAGTTCTTACGTGAACGCGATTGCTAAATATATTAGAAACGTTCATCAAAAGTGTCTAAAAGTGGGTGGAAAACGTAAAAAAATATTTTTTTTCAAAATGTTCCAAATCGCTGTAAAAACTATTGAGGATAGTTCTTACGTGAACGCGATTGCTAAATATATTAGAAACGTTCATCAAAAGTGCCTAAAAGTGGGTGAAAAACGTAAAAAAATATTTTTTTTCAAAATGTTCCAAATCGGTGTAAAAACTATTGAGGATAGTTCTTACGTGAACGCGATTGCTAAATATATTAGAAACGTTCATCAAAAGTGTCTAAAAGTGGGTGAAAAACGTAAAAAAATATTTTTTTTCAAAATGTTCCAAATCGCTGTAAAAACTATTGAGGATAGTTCTTACGTGAACGCGATTGCTAAATATATTAGAAACGTTCATCACAAGTGCCTAAAAGTGGGTGAAAAACGTAAAAAAATATTTTTTTTCAAAATGTTCCAAATCGCTGTAAAAACTATTGAGGATAGTTCTTACGAGAACGCGATTGCTAAATATATTAGAAACGTTCATCAAAAGTGTCTAAAAGTGGGTGGAAAACGTAAAAAAATATTTTTTTTCAAAATGTTCCAAATCGCTGTAAAAACTATTGAGGATAGTTCTTACGTGAACGCGATTGCTAAATATATTAGAAACGTTCATCAAAAGTGTCTAAAAGTGGGTGAAACACGTAAAAAAATATTTTTTTTCAAAATGTTCCAAATCGCTGTAAAAACTATTGAGGATAGTTCTTACGTGAACGCGATTGCTAAATATATTAGAAACGTTCATCAAAAGTGTCTAAAAGTGGGTGAAAAACGTAAAAAAATATTTTTTTTCAAAATGTTCCAAATCGCTGTAAAAACTATTGAGGATAGTTCTTACGTGAACGCGATTGCTAAATATATTAGAAACGTTCATCAAAAGTGTCTAAAAGTGGGTGAAAAACGTAAAAAAATATTTTTTTTCAAAATGTTCCAAATCGCTGTAAAAACTATTGAGGATAGTTCTTACGTGAACGCGATTGCTAAATATATTAGAAACGTTCATCAAAAGTGTCTAAAAGTGGGTGAAAAACGTAAAAAAATATTTTTTTTCAAAATGTTCCAAATTGCTGTAAAAACTATTGAGGATAGTTCTCACGTGAACGCGATTGCTAAATATATTAGAAACGTTCATCAAAAGTGTCAAAAGTGGGTGAAAAACGTAAAAAAATATTTTTTTTCAAAATGTTCCAAATCGCTGTAAAAACTATTGAGGATAGTTCTTACGTGAACGCGATTGCTAAATATATTAGAAACGTTCATCAAAAGTGTCTAAAAGTGGGTGGAAAACGTAAAAAAATATTTTTTTTCAAAATGTTCCAAATCGCTGTAAAAACTATTGAGGATAGTTCTTACGTGAACGCGATTGCTAAATATATTAGAAACGTTCATCAAAAGTGTCTAAAAGTGGGTGGAAAACGTAAAAAAATATTTTTTTTCAAAATGTTCCAAATCGCTGTAAAAACTATTGAGGATAGTTCTTACGTGAACGCGATTGCTAAATATATTAGAAACGTTCATCAAAAGTGTCTAAAAGTGGGTGAAACACGTAAAAAAATATTTTTTTTCAAAATGTTCCAAATCGCTGTAAAAACTATTGAGGATAGTTCTTACGTGAACGCGATTGCTAAATATATTAGAAACGTTCATCAAAAGTGTCTAAAAGTGGGTGGAAAACGTAAAAAAATATTTTTTTTCAAAATGTTCCAAATCGCTGTAAAAACTATTGAGGATAGTTCTTACGTGAACGCGATTGCTAAATATATTAGAAACGTTCATCAAAAGTGCCTAAAAGTGGGTGAAAAACGTAAAAAAATATTTTTTTTCAAAATGTTCCAAATCGCTGTAAAAACTATTGAGGATAGTTCTTACGTGAACGCGATTGCTAAATATATTAGAAACGTTCATCAAAAGTGTCTAAAAGTGGGTGGAAAACGTAAAAAAATATTTTTTTTCAAAATGTTCCAAATCGCTGTAAAAACTATTGAGGATAGTTCTTACGTGAACGCGATTGCTAAATATATTAGAAACGTTCATCAAAAGTGCCTAAAAGTGGGTGAAAAACGTAAAAAAATATTTTTTTTCAAAATGTTCCAAATCGCTGTAAAAACTATTGAGGATAGTTCTTACGTGAACGCGATTGCTAAATATATTAGAAACGTTCATCAAAAGTGTCTAAAAGTGGGTGGAAAACGTAAAAAAATATTTTTTTTCAAAATGTTCCAAATCGCTGTAAAAACTATTGAGGATAGTTCTTACGTGAACGCGATTGCTAAATATATTAGAAACGTTTATCAAAAGTGTCCAAAAGTGGGTGAAAAACGTAAAAAAATATTTTTTTTAAAAATGTTCCAAATCGCTATAAAAACTATTTAGGATAGTTCTTACGTGAACTAGATTACTAGATATATTATAAACGTTCATCAAAAGTGTCTAAAAGTGGGTGAAAAACGTAAAAAAATATTATTTTTCAAAATGTTCCAAATCGCTGTAAAAACTATTGAGGATAGTTCTTACGTGAACGCGATTGCTAAATATATTAGAAACGTTCATCAAAAGTGTCTAAAAGTGGGTGAAAAACATAAAAAGATATTTTTTTTCAAAATGTTTCAAATCGCTGTAAAAACTATTGAGGATAGTTCTTACGTGAACGCGATTGCTAAATATAGTAGAAACGTTCATCAAAAGTGTCTAAAAGTGGGTGAAACACGTAAAAAAATATTTTTTTTGAAAATGTTCCAAATCGCTGTAAAAACTATTGAGGATAGTTCTTACGTGAACGCGATTACTAAATATATTAGAAACGTTCATCAAAAGTGTCTCAAAGTGGGTGAAAAACGTAAAAAAATATTTTTTTTCAAAATGTTCCAAATCGCTGTAAAAACTATTGAGGATAGTTCTTACGTGAACGCGATTGCTAAATATATTAGAAACGTTCATCAAAAGTGCCTAAAAGTGGGTGAAAAACGTAAAAAAATATTTTTTTTCAAAATGTTCCAAATCGCTGTAAAAACTATTGAGGATAGTTCTTACGTGAACGCGATTGCTAAATATATTAGAAACGTTCATCAAAAGTGTCTAAAAGTGGGTGAAAAATGTAGAAAAATATTTTTTTTTTAAATGTTCCAAATCGCTGTAAAAACTATTTAGGATAGTTCTTACGTGAACGCGATTGCTAAATATATTAGAAACGTTCATCAAAAGTTTCTAAAAGTGGGTGAAAAACGTAAAAAAATATTTTTTTTCAAAATGTTCCAAATCGCTGTAAAAACTATTGAGGATAGTTCTTACGTGAACGCGATTGCTAAATATATTAGAAACGTTCATCAAAAGTGTCTAAAAGTGGGTGAAAAATGTAGAAAAATATTTTTTTTTTAAATGTTCCAAATCGCTGTAAAAACTATTTAGGATAGTTCTTACGTGAACGCGATTGCTAAATATATTAGAAACGTTCATCAAAAGTGTCTAAAAGTGGGTGGAAAACGTAAAAAAATATTTTTTTTCAAAATGTTCCAAATCGCTGTAAAAACTATTGAGGATAGTTCTTACGTGAACGCGATTGCTAAATATATTAGAAACGTTTATCAAAAGTGTCCAAAAGTGGGTGAAAAACGTAAAAAAATATTTTTTTTAAAAATGTTCCAAATCGCTATAAAAACTATTTAGGATAGTTCTTACGTGAACTAGATTACTAGATATATTATAAACGTTCATCAAAAGTGTCTAAAAGTGGGTGAAAAACGTAAAAAAATATTATTTTTCAAAATGTTCCAAATCGCTGTAAAAACTATTGAGGATAGTTCTTACGTGAACGCGATTGCTAAATATATTAGAAACGTTCATCAAAAGTGTCTAAAAGTGGGTGAAAAACATAAAAAGATATTTTTTTTCAAAATGTTTCAAATCGCTGTAAAAACTATTGAGGATAGTTCTTACGTGAACGCGATTGCTAAATATAGTAGAAACGTTCATCAAAAGTGTCTAAAAGTGGGTGAAACACGTAAAAAAATATTTTTTTTGAAAATGTTCCAAATCGCTGTAAAAACTATTGAGGATAGTTCTTACGTGAACGCGATTACTAAATATATTAGAAACGTTCATCAAAAGTGTCTAAAAGTGGGTGAAAAACGTAAAAAAATATTTTTTTTCAAAATGTTCCTTTTTACCCACTTTTAGACACTTTTGTTGAATGTTTCTAATATATTCAGCAATCGCGTTCACGTAAGAACTATCCTAAATAGTTTTTACAGCGATTTGGAACATTTAAAAAATAAATATTTTTCTACATTTTTCACCCACTTTTAGACACTTTTGATGAACGTTTCTAATATATTTAGCAATCGCGTTCACGTAAGAACTATCCTCAATAGTTTTTATAGCGATTTGGAACATTTTGAAAAAAAATATTTTTTTACGTTTTTCACCCACTTTTAGACACTTTTGATGAACGTTTCTAATATATTTAGCAATCGCATTCACGTAAGAACTATCCTCAATAGTTTTTACAGCGATTTGGAACATTTTGAAAAAAAATATTTTTTTACGTTTTTCACCCACTTTTAGAAACTTTTGATGAACGTTTCTAATATATTTAGCAATCGCGTTCACGTAAGAACTATCCTAAATAGTTTTTACAGCGATTTGGAACATTTAAAAAAAAAATATTTTTCTACATTTTTCACCCACTTTTAGACACTTTTGATGAACGTTTCTAATATATTTAGCAATCGCGTTCACGTAAGAACTATCCTCAATAGTTTTTACAGCGATTTGGAACATTTTGAAAAAAAATATTTTTTTACATTTTTCACCCACTTTTAGACACTTTTGATGAACGTTTCTAATATATTTAGCAATCGCGTTCACGTAAGAACTATCCTCAATAGTTTTTACAGCGATTTGGAACATTTTGAAAAAAAATATTTTTTTACGTTTTCCACCCACTTTTAGACACTTTTGATGAACGTTTCTAATATATTTAGCAATCGCGTTCACGTAAGAACTATCCTCAATAGTTTTTACAGCGATTTGGAACATTTTGAAAAAAAATATTTTTTTACGTTTTTCACCCACTTTTAGGCACTTTTGATGAACGTTTCTAATATATTTAGCAATCGCGTTCACGTAAGAACTATCCTCAATAGTTTTTACAGCGATTTGGAACATTTTGAAAAAAAATATTTTTTTACGTTTTTCACCCACTTTTAGACACTTTTGATGAACGTTTCTAATATATTTAGCAATCGCGTTCACGTGAGAACTATCCTCAATAGTTTTTACAGCGATTTGGAACATTTTGAAAAAAAATATTTTTTTACGTTTTTCACCCACTTTTAGACACTTTTGATGAACGTTTCTAATATATTTAGCAATCGCGTTCACGTAAGAACTATCCTCAATAGTTTTTACAGCGATTTGGTACATTTTGAAAAAAAATATTTTTTTACGTTTTTCACCCACTTTTAGACACTTTTGATGAACGTTTCTAATATATTTAGCAATCGCGTTCACGTAAGAACTATCCTCAATAGTTTTTACAGCGATTTGGAACATTTTGAAAAAAAATATTTTTTACGTTTTTCACCCACTTTGAGACACTTGTGATGAACGTTTCTAATATATTTAGCAATCGCGTTCACGTAAGAACTATCCTCAATAGTTTTTACAGCGATTTGGAACATTTTGAAAAAAAATATTTTTTTACGTTTTTCACCCACTTTTAGGCACTTTTGATGAACGTTTCTAATATATTTAGCAATCGCGTTCACGTAAGAACTATCCTCAATAGTTTTTACAGCGATTTGGAACATTTTGAAAAAAAATATTTTTTTACGTTTTTCACCCACTTTTAGACACTTTTGATGATTTTTGAATGAATTCAACACTTTTGTTGAATGTTTCTAATATATTCAGCAATCGCGTTCACGTAAGAACTATCCTAAATAGTTTTTACAGCGATTTGGAACATTTTGAAAAAAAATATTTTTTTACGTTTTTCACCCACTTTTAGGCACTTTTGATGAACGTTTCTAATATATTTAGCAATCGCGTTCACGTAAGAACTATCCTCAATAGTTTTTACAGCGATTTGGAACATTTTGAAAAAAAATATTTTTTTACGTTTTTCACCCACTTTTAGACACTTTTGATGAACGTTTCTAATATATTTAGCAATCGCGTTCACGTGAGAACTATCCTCAATAGTTTTTACAGCGATTTGGAACATTTTGAAAAAAAATATTTTTTTACGTTTTTCACCCACTTTTAGACACTTTTGATGAACGTTTCTAATATATTTAGCAATCGCGTTCACGTAAGAACTATCCTCAATAGTTTTTACAGCGATTTGGTACATTTTGAAAAAAAATATTTTTTTACGTTTTTCACCCACTTTTAGACACTTTTGATGAACGTTTCTAATATATTTAGCAATCGCGTTCACGTAAGAACTATCCTCAATAGTTTTTACAGCGATTTGGAACATTTTGAAAAAAAATATTTTTTACGTTTTTCACCCACTTTGAGACACTTGTGATGAACGTTTCTAATATATTTAGCAATCGCGTTCACGTAAGAACTATCCTAAATAGTTTTTACAGCGATTTGGAACATTTAAAAAATAAATATTTTTCTACATTTTTCACCCACTTTTAGACACTTTTGATGAACGTTTCTAATATATTTAGCAATCGCGTTCACGTAAGAACTATCCTCAATAGTTTTTATAGCGATTTGGAACATTTTGAAAAAAAATATTTTTTTACGTTTTTCACCCACTTTTAGACACTTTTGATGAACGTTTCTAATATATTTAGCAATCGCGTTCACGTAAGAACTATCCTCAATAGTTTTTACAGCGATTTGGAACATTTTGAAAAAAAATATTTTTTTACGTTTTTCACCCACTTTTAGAAACTTTTGATGAACGTTTCTAATATATTTAGCAATCGCGTTCACGTAAGAACTATCCTAAATAGTTTTTACAGCGATTTGGAACATTTAAAAAAAAAAATATTTTTCTACATTTTTCACCCACTTTTAGACACTTTTGATGAACGTTTCTAATATATTTAGCAATCGCGTTCACGTAAGAACTATCCTCAATAGTTTTTACAGCGATTTGGAACATTTTGAAAAAAAATATTTTTTTACATTTTTCACCCACTTTTAGACACTTTTGATGAACGTTTCTAATATATTTAGCAATCGCGTTCACGTAAGAACTATCCTCAATAGTTTTTACAGCGATTTGGAACATTTTGAAAAAAAATATTTTTTTACGTTTTCCACCCACTTTTAGACACTTTTGATGAACGTTTCTAATATATTTAGCAATCGCGTTCACGTAAGAACTATCCTCAATAGTTTTTACAGCGATTTGGAACATTTTGAAAAAAAATATTTTTTTACGTTTTTCACCCACTTTTAGACACTTTTGATGAACGTTTCTAATATATTTAGCAATCGCGTTCACGTGAGAACTATCCTCAATAGTTTTTACAGCGATTTGGAACATTTTGAAAAAAAATATTTTTTTACGTTTTTCACCCACTTTTAGACACTTTTGATGAACGTTTCTAATATATTTAGCAATCGCGTTCACGTGAGAACTATCCTCAATAGTTTTTACAGCGATTTGGAACATTTTGAAAAAAAATATTTTTTTACGTTTTTCACCCACTTTTAGACACTTTTGATGAACGTTTCTAATATATTTAGCAATCGCGTTCACGTAAGAACTATCCTCAATAGTTTTTACAGCGATTTGGTACATTTTGAAAAAAAATATTTTTTTACGTTTTTCACCCACTTTTAGACACTTTTGATGAACGTTTCTAATATATTTAGCAATCGCGTTCACGTAAGAACTATCCTCAATAGTTTTTACAGCGATTTGGAACATTTTGAAAAAAAATATTTTTTACGTTTTTCACCCACTTTGAGACACTTGTGATGAACGTTTCTAATATATTTAGCAATCGCGTTCACGTAAGAACTATCCTCAATAGTTTTTACAGCGATTTGGAACATTTTGAAAAAAAATATTTTTTTACGTTTTTCACCCACTTTTAGGCACTTTTGATGAACGTTTCTAATATATTTAGCAATCGCGTTCACGTAAGAACTATCCTCAATAGTTTTTACAGCGATTTGGAACATTTTGAAAAAAAATATTTTTTTACGTTTTTCACCCACTTTTAGACACTTTTGATGAACGTTTCTAATATATTTAGCAATCGCGTTCACGTGAGAACTATCCTCAATAGTTTTTACAGCGATTTGGAACATTTTGAAAAAAAATATTTTTTTACGTTTTTCACCCACTTTCAGACACTTTTGATGAACGTTTCTAATATATTTAGCAATCGCGTTCACGTAAGAACTATCCTCAATAGTTTTTACAGCGATTTGGAACATTTTGAAAAAAAATATTTTTTTACGTTTTTCACCCACTTTTAGACACTTTTGATGAACGTTTCTAATATATTTAGCAATCGCGTTCACGTAAGAACTATCCTCAATAGTTTTTACAGCGATTTGGAACATTTTGAAAAAAAATATTTTTTTACGTTTTTCACCCACTTTTAGACACTTTTGATGAACGTTTCTAATATATTTAGCAATCGCGTTCACGTAAGAACTATCCTCAATAGTTTTTACAGCGATTTGGAACATTTTGAAAAAAAATATTTTTTTACGTGTTTCACCCACTTTTAGACACTTTTGATGAACGTTTCTACTATATTTAGCAATCGCGTTCACGTAAGAATTATCTTCAATAGTTTTTGGCAATCGGGTAGGAGCGCTGTTATGTTATTTCAAAACATAGGTTTTGTTGTCAGTTGCCATTTTTGCAAAGAAAATTCAAGGAACCCTTGATCCTAATACTATAAATGCGAAAGTAAGATTATTTTAACGACGGCAAAACCAATTTAAATGAGTTTTATTATAGATGGGACCTCTGAGAATGACAGGCTACTTTTAATCGCGAAAACAAAACGTGTTGAAGGGGATTAAGTACCAATTATTTCTGAATGTAGGGATAATAAAATTAATCATTGGTATCTATATTTGGTAAGAAATAAAGATATTTTCTGCGTATTTTACCAATGAATATAAATGAATTTAGGATAGTTCAAACTATTTAGGATAGTTCTTACGTGAACGCGATTGCTAAATATATTACAAACGTTCATCAAAAGTGTCTAAAAGTGGGTGAAAAACGTAAGAAAATATTTTTTTTCAACATGTTCCAAATCGCTGTAAAAACTATTGAGGATAGATCTTACGTGAACTAGATTACTAGATATATTATAAACGTTCATCAAAAGTGTCTAAAAGTGGGTGAAAAACGTAAAAAAATATTTTTTTTCAAAATGTTCCAAATCGCTGTAAAAACTATTGAGGATAGTTCTTACGTGAACGCGATTGCTAAATATATTAGAAACGTTTATCAAAAGTGTCCAAAAGTGGGTGAAAAACGTAAAAAAATATTTTTTTTCAAAATGTTCCAAATCGCTGTAAAAACTATTGAGGATAGTTCTTACGTGAACGCGATTGCTAAATATATTAGAAACGTTCATCAGAAGTGTCTAAAAGTGGGTAAAAAACGTAAAAAAATATTTTTTTTCAAAATGTTCCAAATCGCTGTAAAAACTATTGAGGATAGTTCTTACGTGAACGCGATTGCTAAATATATTAGAAACGTTCATCAAACGTGTCTAAAAGTGGGTGAAAAACGTAAAAAAATATTTTTTTTCAAAATGTTCCAAATCGCTGTAAAAACTATTGAGGATAGTTCTTACGTGAACGCGATTGCTAAATATATTAGAAACGTTCATCAAAAGTGTCTAAAAGTGGGTGAAAAACGAACAAAAATATTTTTTTTCAAAATGTTCCAAATCGCTGTAAAAACTATTGAGGATAGTTCTTACGTGAACGCGATTGCTAAATATATTAGAAACGTTCATCAAAAGTGTCTAAAAGTGGGTGAAAAACGTAAAAAAATATTTTTTTTCAAAATGTTCCAAATCGCTATAAAAACTATTGAGGATAGTTCTTACGTGAACGCGATTGCTAAATAAATTAGAAACGTTCATCAAAAGTGTCTAAAAGTGGGTGAAAAATGTAAAAAAATATTTTTTTTCAAAATGTTCCAAATCGCTGTAAAAACTATTGAGGATAGTTCTTACGTGAACACGATTTGGAACATTTTGAAAAAAAATATTTTTTTACGTTTTTCACCCACTTTTAGACACTTTTGATGAACGTTTCTAATATATTTAGCAATCGCGTTCACGTAAGAACTATCCTCAATAGTTTTTACAGCGATTTGGAACATTTTGAAAAAAAATATTTTTTTACGTTTTTCACCCACTTTCAGACACTTTTGATGAACGTTTCTAATATATTTAGCAATCGCGTTCACGTAAGAACTATCCTCAATAGTTTTTACAGCGATTTGGAACATTTTGAAAAAAAATATTTTTTTACGTTTTTCACCCACTTTTAGACACTTTTGATGAACGTTTCTAATATATTTAGCAATCGCGTTCACGTAAGAACTATCCTCAATAGTTTTTACAGCGATTTGGAACATTTTGAAAAAAAATATTTTTTTACGTTTTTCACCCACTTTTAGACACTTTTGATGAACGTTTCTAATATATTTAGCAATCGCGTTCACGTAAGAACTATCCTCAATAGTTTTTACAGCGATTTGGAACATTTTGAAAAAAAATATTTTTTTACGTGTTTCACCCACTTTTAGACACTTTTGATGAACGTTTCTACTATATTTAGCAATCGCGTTCACGTAAGAATTATCTTCAATAGTTTTTGGCAATCGGGTAGGAGCGCTGTTATGTTATTTCAAAACATAGGTTTTGTTGTCAGTTGCCATTTTTGCAAAGAAAATTCAAGGAACCCTTGATCCTAATACTATAAATGCGAAAGTAAGATTATTTTAACGACGGCAAAACCAATTTAAATGAGTTTTATTATAGATGGGACCTCTGAGAATGACAGGCTACTTTTAATCGCGAAAACAAAACGTGTTGAAGGGGATTAAGTACCAATTATTTCTGAATGTAGGGATAATAAAATTAATCATTGGTATCTATATTTGGTAAGAAATAAAGATATTTTCTGCGTATTTTACCAATGAATATAAATGAATTTAGGATAGTTCAAACTATTTAGGATAGTTCTTACGTGAACGCGATTGCTAAATATATTACAAACGTTCATCAAAAGTGTCTAAAAGTGGGTGAAAAACGTAAGAAAATATTTTTTTTCAACATGTTCCAAATCGCTGTAAAAACTATTGAGGATAGATCTTACGTGAACTAGATTACTAGATATATTATAAACGTTCATCAAAAGTGTCTAAAAGTGGGTGAAAAACGTAAAAAAATATTTTTTTTCAAAATGTTCCAAATCGCTGTAAAAACTATTGAGGATAGTTCTTACGTGAACGCGATTGCTAAATATATTAGAAACGTTTATCAAAAGTGTCCAAAAGTGGGTGAAAAACGTAAAAAAATATTTTTTTTCAAAATGTTCCAAATCGCTGTAAAAACTATTTAGGATAGTTCTTACGTGAACGCGATTGCTAAATATATTAGAAACGTTCATCAGAAGTGTCTAAAAGTGGGTAAAAAACGTAAAAAAATATTTTTTTTCAAAATGTTCCAAATCGCTGTAAAAACTATTGAGGATAGTTCTTACGTGAACGCGATTGCTAAATATATTAGAAACGTTCATCAAACGTGTCTAAAAGTGGGTGAAAAACGTAAAAAAATATTTTTTTTCAAAATGTTCCAAATCGCTGTAAAAACTATTGAGGATAGTTCTTACGTGAACGCGATTGCTAAATATATTAGAAACGTTCATCAAAAGTGTCTAAAAGTGGGTGAAAAACGAACAAAAATATTTTTTTTCAAAATGTTCCAAATCGCTGTAAAAACTATTGAGGATAGTTCTTACGTGAACGCGATTGCTAAATATATTAGAAACGTTCATCAAAAGTGTCTAAAAGTGGGTGAAAAACGTAAAAAAATATTTTTTTTCAAAATGTTCCAAATCGCTATAAAAACTATTGAGGATAGTTCTTACGTGAACGCGATTGCTAAATAAATTAGAAACGTTCATCAAAAGTGTCTAAAAGTGGGTGAAAAATGTAAAAAAATATTTTTTTTCAAAATGTTCCAAATCGCTGTAAAAACTATTGAGGATAGTTCTTACGTGAACACGATTTGGAACATTTTGAAAAAAAATATTTTTTTACGTTTTTCACCCACTTTTAGACACTTTTGATGAACGTTTCTAATATATTTAGCAATCGCGTTCACGTAAGAACTATCCTCAATAGTTTTTACAGCGATTTGGAACATTTTGAAAAAAAATATTTTTTTACGTTTTTCACCCACTTTTAGAAACTTTTGATGAACGTTTCTAATATATTTAGCAATCGCGTTCACGTAAGAACTATCCTAAATAGTTTTTACAGCGATTTGGAACATTTAAAAAAAAAATATTTTTCTACATTTTTCACCCACTTTTAGACACTTTTGATGAACGTTTCTAATATATTTAGCAATCGCGTTCACGTAAGAACTATCCTCAATAGTTTTTACAGCGATTTGGAACATTTTGAAAAAAAATATTTTTTTACATTTTTCACCCACTTTTAGACACTTTTGATGAACGTTTCCAATATATTTAGCAATCGCGTTCACGTAAGAACTATCCTCAATAGTTTTTATAGCGATTTGGAACATTTTGAAAAAAAATATTTTTTTACGTTTTTCACCCACTTTTAGACACTTTTGATGAACGTTTCTAATATATTTAGCAATCGCGTTCACGTAAGAACTATCCTCAATAGTTTTTACAGCGATTTGGAACATTTTGAAAAAAAATATTTTTTTACGTTTTTCACCCACTTTTAGAAACTTTTGATGAACGTTTCTAATATATTTAGCAATCGCGTTCACGTAAGAACTATCCTAAATAGTTTTTACAGCGATTTGGAACATTTAAAAAAAAAATATTTTTCTACATTTTTCACCCACTTTTAGACACTTTTGATGAACGTTTCTAATATATTTAGCAATCGCGTTCACGTAAGAACTATCCTCAATAGTTTTTACAGCGATTTGGAACATTTTGAAAAAAATTATTTTTTTTCGTTTTTCACCCACTTTTAGACACTTTGATGAACGTTTCTAATATATTTAGCAATCGCGTTCACGTAAGAACTATCCTCAATAGTTTTTACAGCGATTTGGAACATTTTGAAAAAAAATATTTTTTTACGTTTTTCACCCACTTTTAGACACGTTTGATGAACGTTTCTAATATATTTAGCAATCGCGTTCACGTAAGAACTATCCTCAATAGTTTTTACAGCGATTTGGAACATTTTGAAAAAAAATATTTTTTTACGTTTTTTACCCACTTTTAGACACTTCTGATGAACGTTTCTAATATATTTAGCAATCGCGTTCACGTAAGAACTATCCTCAATAGTTTTTACAGCGATTTGGAACATTTTGAAAAAAAATATTTTTTTACGTTTTTCACCCACTTTTGGACACTTTTGATAAACGTTTCTAATATATTTAGCAATCGCGTTCACGTAAGAACTATCCTCAATAGTTTTTACAGCGATTTGGAACATTTTGAAAAAAAATATTTTTTTACGTTTTTCACCCACTTTTAGACACTTTTGATGAACGTTTATAATATATCTAGTAATCTAGTTCACGTAAAATCTATCCTCAATAGTTTTTACAGCGATTTGGAACATGTTGAAAAAAAATATTTTCTTACGTTTTTCACCCACTTTTAGACACTTTTGATGAACGTTTCTAATATATTTAGCAATCGCGTTCACGTAAGAACTATCCTCAATAGTTTTTACAGCGATTTGGAACATTTCGAAAAAAAATATTTTTTTACGTTTTTCACCCACTTTTAGACACTTTTGATGAACGTTTGTAATATATTTAGCAATCGCGTTCACGTAAGAACTATCCTAAATAGTTTGAACTATCCTAAATTCATTTATATTCATTGGTAAAATACGCAGAAAATATCTTTATTTCTTACCAAATATAGATACCAATGATTAATTTTATTATCCCTACATTCAGAAATAATTGGTACTTAATCCCCTTCAACACGTTTTGTTTTCGCGATTAAAAGTAGCCTGTCATTCTCAGAGGTCCCATCTATACTAAAACTCATTTAAATTGGTTTTGCCGTCGTTAAAATAATCTTACTTTCGCATTTATAGTATTAGGATCAAGGGTTCCTTGAATTTTCTTTGCAAAAATGGCAACTGACAACAAAACCTATGTTTTGAAATAACATAACAGCGCTCCTACCCGATTGCCAAAAACTATTGAAGATAATTCTTACGTGAACGCGATTGCTAAATATAGTAGAAACGTTCATCAAAAGTGTCTAAAAGTGGGTGAAAAACGTAAAAAAATATTTTTTTTCAAAATGTTCCAAATCGCTGTAAAAACTATTGAGGATAGTTCTTACGTGAACGCGATTGCTAAATATATTAGAAACGTTCATCAAAAGTGTCTAAAAGTGGGTGAAAAACGTAAAAAAATATTTTTTTTCAAAATGTTCCAAATCGCTGTAAAAACTATTGAGGATAGTTCTTACGTGAACGCGATTGCTAAATATATTAGAAACGTTCATCAAAAGTGTCTAAAAGTGGGTGAAAAACGTAAAAAAATATTTTTTTTCAAAATGTTCCAAATCGCTGTAAAAACTATTGAGGATAGTTCTCACGTGAACGCGATTGCTAAATATATTAGAAACGTTCATCAAAAGTGTCTAAAAGTGGGTGAAAAACGTAAAAAAATATTTTTTTTCAAAATGTTCCAAATCGCTGTAAAAACTATTGAGGATAGTTCTTACGTGAACGCGATTGCTAAATATATTAGAAACGTTCATCAAAAGTGCCTAAAAGTGGGTGAAAAACGTAAAAAAATATTTTTTTTCAAAATGTTCCAAATCGCTGTAAAAACTATTGAGGATAGTTCTTACGTGAACGCGATTGCTAAATATATTAGAAACGTTCATCAAAAGTGTCTAAAAGTGGGTGGAAAACGTAAAAAAATATTTTTTTTCAAAATGTTCCAAATCGCTGTAAAAACTATTGAGGATAGTTCTTACGTGAACGCGATTGCTAAATATATTAGAAACGTTTATCAAAAGTGTCCAAAAGTGGGTGAAAAACGTAAAAAAATATTTATTTTCAAAATGTTCCAAATCGCTATAAAAACTATTTAGGATAGTTCTTACGTGAACTAGATTACTAGATATATTATAAACGTTCATCAAAAGTGTCTAAAAGTGGGTGAAAAACGTAAAAAAATATTTTTTTTCAAAATGTTCCAAATCGCTGTAAAAACTATTGAGGATAGTTCTTACGTGAACGCGATTGCTAAATATATTAGAAACGTTCATCACAAGTGTCTCAAAGTGGGTGAAAAACGTAAAAAAATATTTTTTTTCAAAATGTACCAAATCGCTGTAAAAACTATTGAGGATAGATCTTACGTGAACGCGATTGCTAAATATATTAGAAACGTTCATCAAAAGTGTCTAAAAGTGGGTGAAAAACGTAAAAAAATATTTTTTTTCAAAATGTTCCAAATCGCTGTAAAAACTATTGAGGATAGTTCTCACGTGAACGCGATTGCTAAATATATTAGAAACGTTCATCAAAAGTGTCTAAAAGTGGGTGAAAAACGTAAAAAAATATTTTTTTTCAAAATGTTCCAAATCGCTGTAAAAACTATTGAGGATAGTTCTTACGTGAACGCGATTGCTAAATATATTAGAAACGTTCATCAAAAGTGCCTAAAAGTGGGTGAAAAACGTAAAAAAATATTTTTTTTCAAAATGTTCCAAATCGCTGTAAAAACTATTGAGGATAGTTCTTACATGAACGCGATTGCTAAATATATTAGAAACGTTCATCAAAAGTGTCTAAAAGTGGGTGGAAAACGTAAAAAAATATTTTTTTTCAAAATGTTCCAAATCGCTGTAAAAACTATTGAGGATAGTTCTTACGTGAACGCGATTGCTAAATATATTAGAAACGTTTATCAAAAGTGTCCAAAAGTGGGTGAAAAACGTAAAAAAATATTTTTTTTAAAAATGTTCCAAATCGCTATAAAAACTATTTAGGATAGTTCTTACGTGAACTAGATTACTAGATATATTATAAACGTTCATCAAAAGTGTCTAAAAGTGGGTGAAAAACGTAAAAAAATATTTTTTTTTCAAAATGTTCCAAATCGCTGTAAAAATTATTGAGGATAGTTCTTACGTGAACGCGATTGCTAAATATATTAGAAACGTTCATCAAAAGTGTCTAAAAGTGGGTGAAAAACGTAAAAAGATATTTTTTTTCAAAATGTTTCAAATCGCTGTAAAAACTATTGAGGATAGTTCTTACGTGAACGCGATTGCTAAATATATTAGAAACGTTCATCAAAAGTGTCTAAAAGTGGGTGAAAAACGTAAAAAAATATTTTTTTTCAAAATGTTCCTTTTTACCCACTTTTAGACACTTTTGTTGAATGTTTCTAATATATTCAGCAATCGCGTTCACGTAAGAACTATCCTAAATAGTTTTTACAGCGATTTGGAACATTTAAAAAATAAATATTTTTCTACATTTTTCACCCACTTTTAGACACTTTTGATGAACGTTTCTAATATATTTAGCAATCGCGTTCACGTAAGAACTATCCTCAATAGTTTTTATAGCGATTTGGAACATTTTGAAAAAAAATATTTTTTTACGTTTTTCACCCACTTTTAGACACTTTTGATGAACGTTTCTAATATATTTAGCAATCGCGTTCACGTAAGAACTATCCTCAATAGTTTTTACAGCGATTTGGAACATTTTGAAAAAGAATATTTTTTTACGTTTTTCACCCACTTTTAGACACTTTTGATGAACGTTTCTAATATATTTAGCAATCGCGTTCACGTAAGAACTATCCTCAATAGTTTTTACAGCGATTTGGAACATTTTGAAAAAAAATATTTTTTTACGTTTTTCACCCACTTTTAGACACTTTTGATGAACGTTTCTAATATATTTAGCAATCGCGTTCACGTAAGAACTATCCTCAATAGTTTTTACAGCGATTTGGAACATTTTGAAAAAAAATATTTTTTTACGTTTTTCACCCACTTTTAGAAACTTTTGATGAACGTTTCTAATATATTTAGCAATCGCGTTCACGTAAGAACTATCCTAAATAGTTTTTACAGCGATTTGGAACATTTAAAAAAAAAATATTTTTCTACATTTTTCACCCACTTTTAGACACTTTTGATGAACGTTTCTAATATATTTAGCAATCGCGTTCACGTAAGAACTATCCTCAATAGTTTTTATAGCGATTTGGAACATTTTGAAAAAAAATATTTTTTTACGTTTTTCACCCACTTTTAGACACTTTTGATGAACGTTTCTAATATATTTAGCAATCGCGTTCACGTAAGAACTATCCTCAATAGTTTTTACAGCGATTTGGAACATTTTGAAAAAAAATATTTTTTTACGTTTTTCACCCACTTTTAGAAACTTTTGATGAACGTTTCTAATATATTTAGCAATCGCGTTCACGTAAGAACTATCCTAAATAGTTTTTACAGCGATTTGGAACATTTAAAAAAAAAATATTTTTCTACATTTTTCACCCACTTTTAGACACTTTTGATGAACGTTTCTAATATATTTAGCAATCGCGTTCACGATCCTCAATAGTTTTTACAGCGATTTGGAACATTTTGAAAAAAATTATTTTTTTTCGTTTTTCACCCACTTTTAGACACTTTTGATGAACGTTTCTAATATATTTAGCAATCGCGTTCACGTAAGAACTATCCTCAATAGTTTTTACAGCGATTTGGAACATTTTGAAAAAAAATATTTTTTTACGTTTTTCACCCACTTTTAGACACGTTTGATGAACGTTTATAATATATCTAGTAATCTAGTTCACGTAAGATCTATCCTCAATAGTTTTTACAGCGATTTGGAACATGTTGAAAAAAAATATTTTCTTACGTTTTTCACCCACTTTTAGACACTTTTGATGAACGTTTCTAATATATTTAGCAATCGCGTTCACGTAAGAACTATCCTCAATAGTTTTTACAGCGATTTGGAACATTTTGAAAAAAAATATTTTTTTACGTTTATTACCCACTTTTAGACACTTCTGATGAACGTTTCTAATATATTTAGCAATCGCGTTCACGTAAGAACTATCCTCAATAGTTTTTACAGCGATTTGGAACATTTTGAAAAAAAATATTTTTTTACGTTTTTCACCCACTTTTGGACACTTTTGATAAACGTTTCTAATATATTTAGCAATCGCGTTCACGTAAGAACTATCCTCAATAGTTTTACAGCGATTTGGAACATTTTGAAAAAAAATATTTTTTTACGTTTTTCACCCACTTTTAGACACTTTTGATGAACGTTTATAATATATCTAGTAATCTAGTTCACGTAAGATCTATCCTCAATAGTTTTTACAGCGATTTGGAACATGTTGAAAAAAAATATTTTCTTACGTTTTTCACCCACTTTTAGACACTTTTGATGAACGTTTCTAATATATTTAGCAATCGCGTTCACGTTAGAACTATCCTCAATAGTTTTTACAGCGATTTGGAACATTTCGAAAAAAAATATTTTTTTACGTTTTTCACCCACTTTTAGACACTTTTGATGAACGTTTGTAATATATTTAGCAATCGCGTTCACGTAAGAACTATCCTAAATAGTTTGAACTATCCTAAATTCATTTATATTCATTGGTAAAATACGCAGAAAATATCTTTATTTCTTACCAAATATAGATACCAATGATTAATTTTATTATCCCTACATTCAGAAATAATTGGTACTTAATCCCCTTCAACACGTTTTGTTTTCGCGATTAAAAGTAGCCTGTCATTCTCAGAGGTCCCATCTATACTAAAACTCATTTAAATTGGTTTTGCCGTCGTTAAAATAATCTTACTTTCGCATTTATAGTATTAGGATCAAAGGTTCCTTGAATTTTCTTTGCAAAAATGGCAACTGACAACAAAACCTATGTTTTGAAATAACATAACAGCGCTCCTACCCGATTGCCAAAAACTATTGAAGATAATTCTTACGTGAACGCGATTGATAAATATAGTAGAAACGTTCATCAAAAGTGTCTAAAAGTGGGTGAAACACGTAAAAAAATATTTTTTTTCAAAATGTTCCTTTTTACCCACTTTTAGACACTTTTGTTGAATGTTTCTAATATATTCAGCAATCGCGTTCACGTAAGAACTATCCTAAATAGTTTTTACAGCGATTTGGAACATTTAAAAAATAAATATTTTTCTACATTTTTCACCCACTTTTAGACACTTTTGATGAACGTTTCTAATATATTTAGCAATCGCGTTCACGTAAGAACTATCCTCAATAGTTTTTATAGCGATTTGGAACATTTTGAAAAAAAATATTTTTTTACGTTTTTCACCCACTTTTAGACACTTTTGATGAACGTTTCTAATATATTTAGCAATCGCGTTCACGTAAGAACTATCCTCAATAGTTTTTACAGCGATTTGGAACATTTTGAAAAAAAATATTTTTTTACGTTTTTCACCCACTTTTAGAAACTTTTGATGAACGTTTCTAATATATTTAGAAAAAAATATTTTTTTTCAACATGTTCCAAATCGCTGTAAAAACTATTGAGGATAGATCTTACGTGAACTAGATTACTAGATATATTATAAACGTTCATCAAAAGTGTCTAAAAGTGGGTGAAAAACGTAAAAAAATATTTTTTTTCAAAATGTTCCAAATCGCTTTAAAAACTATTGAGGATAGTTCTTACGTGAACGCGATTGCTAAATATATTAGAAACGTTCATCAAAAGTGTCTAAAAGTGGGTGAAAAACGTAAAAAAATATTTTTTTTCAAAATGTTCCAAATCGCTGTAAAAACTATTGAGGATAGTTCTCACGTGAACGCGATTGCTAAATATATTAGAAACGTTCATCAAAAGTGTCTAAAAGTGGGTGAAAAACGTAAAAAAATATTTTTTTTCAAAATGTTCCAAATCGCTGTAAAAACTATTGAGGATAGTTCTTACGTGAACGCGATTGCTAAATATATTAGAAACGTTCATCAAAAGTGTCTAAAAGTGGGTGGAAAACGTAAAAAAATATTTTTTTTCAAAATGTTCCAAATCGCTGTAAAAACTATTGAGGATAGTTCTTACGTGAACGCGATTGCTAAATATATTAGAAACGTTTATCAAAAGTGTCCAAAAGTGGGTGAAAAACGTAAAAAAATATTTATTTTCAAAATGTTCCAAATCGCTATAAAAACTATTTAGGATAGTTCTTACGTGAACTAGATTACTAGATATATTATAAACGTTCATCAAAAGTGTCTAAAAGTGGGTGAAAAACGTAAAAAAATATTTTTTTTCAAAATGTTCCAAATCGCTGTAAAAACTATTGAGGATAGTTCTTACGTGAACGCGATTGCTAAATATATTAGAAACGTTCATCAAAAGTGTCTAAAAGTGGGTAAAAAACGTAAAAAAATATTTTTTTTCAAAATGTTCCAAATCGCTGTAAAAACTATTGAGGATAGTTCTCACGTGAACGCGATTGCTAAATATATTAGAAACGTTCATCAAAAGTGTCTAAAAGTGGGTGAAAAACGTAAAAAAATATTTTTTTTCAAAATGTTCCAAATCGCTGTAAAAACTATTGAGGATAGTTCTTACGTGAACGCGATTGCTAAATATATTAGAAACGTTCATCAAAAGTGCCTAAAAGTGGGTGAAAAACGTAAAAAAATATTTTTTTTCAAAATGTTCCAAATCGCTGTAAAAACTATTGAGGATAGTTCTTACGTGAACGCGATTGCTAAATATATTAGAAACGTTCATCAAAAGTGTCTAAAAGTGGGTGGAAAACGTAAAAAAATATTTTTTTTCAAAATGTTCCAAATCGCTGTAAAAACTATTGAGGATAGTTCTTACGTGAACGCGATTGCTAAATATATTAGAAACGTTTATCAAAAGTGTCCAAAAGTGGGTGAAAAACGTAAAAAAATATTTATTTTCAAAATGTTCCAAATCGCTATAAAAACTATTTAGGATAGTTCTTACGTGAACTAGATTACTAGATATATTATAAACGTTCTTCAAAAGTGTCTAAAAGTGGGTGAAAAACGTAAAAAAATATTTTTTTTCAAAATGTTCCAAATCGCTGTAAAAACTATTGAGGATAGTTCTTACGTGAACGCGATTGCTAAATATATTAGAAACGTTCATCACAAGTGTCTCAAAGTGGGTGAAAAACGTAAAAAAATATTTTTTTTCAAAATGTTCCAAATCGCTGTAAAAACTATTGAGGATAGTTCTTACGTGAACGCGATTGCTAAATATATTAGAAACGTTCATCAAAAGTGTCTAAAAGTGGGTGCAAAACGTAAAAAAATATTTTTTTTCAAAATGTACCAAATCGCTGTAAAAACTATTGAGGATAGTTCTTACGTGAACGCGATTGCTAAATATATTAGAAACGTTCATCAAAAGTGTCTAAAAGTGGGTGAAAAACGTAAAAAAATATTTTTTTTCAAAATGTTCCAAATCGCTGTAAAAACTATTGAGGATAGTTCTCACGTGAACGCGATTGCTAAATATATTAGAAACGTTCATCAAAAGTGTCTAAAAGTGGGTGAAAAACGTAAAAAAATATTTTTTTTCAAAATGTTCCAAATCGCTGTAAAAACTATTGAGGATAGTTCTTACGTGAACGCGATTGCTAAATATATTAGAAACGTTCATCAAAAGTGCCTAAAAGTGGGTGAAAAACGTAAAAAAATATTTTTTTTCAAAATGTTCCAAATCGCTGTAAAAACTATTGAGGATAGTTCTTACGTGAACGCGATTGCTAAATATATTAGAAACGTTCATCAAAAGTGTCTAAAAGTGGGTGGAAAACGTAAAAAAATATTTTTTTTCAAAATGTTCCAAATCGCTGTAAAAACTATTGAGGATAGTTCTTACGTGAACGCGATTGCTAAATATATTAGAAACGTTTATCAAAAGTGTCCAAAAGTGGGTGAAAAACGTAAAAAAATATTTTTTTTAAAAATGTTCCAAATCGCTATAAAAACTATTTAGGATAGTTCTTACGTGAACTAGATTACTAGATATATTATAAACGTTCATCAAAAGTGTCTAAAAGTGGGTGAAAAACGTAAAAAAATATTTTTTTTCAAAATGTTCCAAATCGCTGTAAAAACTATTGAGGATAGTTCTTACGTGAACGCGATTGCTAAATATATTAGAAACGTTCATCAAAAGTGTCTAAAAGTGGGTGAAAAACGTAAAAAGATATTTTTTTTCAAAATGTTTCAAATCGCTGTAAAAACTATTGAGGATAGTTCTTACGTGAACGCGATTGCTAAATATAGTAGAAACGTTCATCAAAAGTGTCTAAAAGTGGGTGAAACACGTAAAAAAATATTTTTTTTGAAAATGTTCCAAATCGCTGTAAAAACTATTGAGGATAGTTCTTACGTGAACGCGATTGCTAAATATATTAGAAACGTTCATCAAAAGTGTCTAAAAGTGGGTGAAAAACGTAAAAAAATATTTTTTTTCAAAATGTTCCAAATCGCTGTAAAAACTATTGAGGATAGTTCTCACGTGAACGCGATTGCTAAATATATTAGAAACGTTCATCAAAAGTGTCTAAAAGTGGGTGAAAAACGTAAAAAAATATTTTTTTTCAAAATGTTCCAAATCGCTGTAAAAACTATTGAGGATAGTTCTTACGTGAACGCGATTGCTAAATATATTAGAAACGTTCATCAAAAGTGCCTAAAAGTGGGTGAAAAACGTAAAAAAATATTTTTTTTCAAAATGTTCCAAATCGCTGTAAAAACTATTGAGGATAGTTCTTACGTGAACGCGATTGCTAAATATATTAGAAACGTTCATCAAAAGTGTCTAAAAGTGGGTGGAAAACGTAAAAAAATATTTTTTTTCAAAATGTTCCAAATCGCTGTAAAAACTATTGAGGATAGTTCTTACGTGAACGCGATTGCTAAATATATTAGAAACGTTTATCAAAAGTGTCCAAAAGTGGGTGAAAAACGTAAAAAAATATTTATTTTCAAAATGTTCCAAATCGCTATAAAAACTATTTAGGATAGTTCTTACGTGAACTAGATTACTAGATATATTATAAACGTTCATCAAAAGTGTCTAAAAGTGGGTGAAAAACGTAAAAAAATATTTTTTTTCAAAATGTTCCAAATCGCTGTAAAAACTATTGAGGATAGTTCTTACGTGAACGCGATTGCTAAATATATTAGAAACGTTCATCAAAAGTGTCTAAAAGTGGGTGAAAAACGTAAAAAGATATTTTTTTTCAAAATGTTTCAAATCGCTGTAAAAACTATTGAGGATAGTTCTTACGTGAACGCGATTGCTAAATATAGTAGAAACGTTCATCAAAAGTGTCTAAAAGTGGGTGAAACACGTAAAAAAATATTTTTTTTGAAAATGTTCCAAATCGCTGTAAAAACTATTGAGGATAGTTCTTACGTGAACGCGATTGCTAAATATATTAGAAACGTTCATCAAAAGTGTCTAAAAGTGGGTGAAAAACGTAAAAAAATATTTTTTTTCAAAATGTTCCAAATCGCTGTAAAAACTATTGAGGATAGTTCTTACGTGAACGCGATTGCTAAATATATTAGAAACGTTCATCAAAAGTGTCTAAAAGTGGGTGAAAAACGTAAAAAAATATTTTTTTTCAAAATGTTCCAAATCGCTGTAAAAACTATTGAGGATAGTTCTTACGTGAACGCGATTGCTAAATATATTAGAAACGTTCATCAAAAGTGTCTAAAAGTGGGTGAAAAACGTAAAAAAATATTTTTTTTCAAAATGTTCCAAATCGCTGTAAAAACTATTGAGGATAGTTCTCACGTGAACGCGATTGCTAAATATATTAGAAACGTTCATCAAAAGTGTCTAAAAGTGGGTGAAAAACGTAAAAAAATATTTTTTTTCAAAATGTTCCAAATCGCTGTAAAAACTATTGAGGATAGTTCTTACGTGAACGCGATTGCTAAATATATTAGAAACGTTCATCAAAAGTGTCTAAAAGTGGGTGAAAAACGTAAAAAAATATTTATTTTCAAAATGTTCCAAATCGCTATAAAAACTATTTAGGATAGTTCTTACGTGAACTAGATTACTAGATATATTATAAACGTTCATCAAAAGTGTCTAAAAGTGGGTGAAAAACGTAAAAAAATATTTTTTTTCAAAATGTTCCAAATCGCTGTAAAAACTATTGAGGATAGTTCTTACGTGAACGCGATTGCTAAATATATTAGAAACGTTCATCACAAGTGTCTCAAAGTGGGTGAAAAACGTAAAAAAATATTTTTTTTCAAAATGTTCCAAATCGCTGTAAAAACTATTGAGGATAGTTCTTACGTGAACGCGATTGCTAAATATATTAGAAACGTTCATCAAAAGTGTCTAAAAGTTGGTGAAAAACGTAAAAAAATATTTTTTTTCAAAATGTACCAAATCGCTGTAAAAACTATTGAGGATAGATCTTACGTGAACGCGATTGCTAAATATATTAGAAACGTTCATCAAAAGTGTCTAAAAGTGGGTGAAAAACGTAAAAAAATATTTTTTTTCAAAATGTTCCAAGTCGCTGTAAAAACTATTGAGGATAGTTCTCACGTGAACGCGATTGCTAAATATATTAGAAACGTTCATCAAAAGTGTCTAAAAGTGGGTGAAAAACGTAAAAAAATATTTTTTTTCAAAATGTTCCAAATCGCTGTAAAAACTATTGAGGATAGTTCTTACGTGAACGCGATTGCTAAATATATTAGAAACGTTCATCAAAAGTGCCTAAAAGTGGGTGAAAAACGTAAAAAAATATTTTTTTTCAAAATGTTCCAAATCGCTGTAAAAACTATTGAGGATAGTTCTTACGTGAACGCGATTGCTAAATATATTAGAAACGTTCATCAAAAGTGTCTAAAAGTGGGTGGAAAACGTAAAAAAATATTTTTTTTCAAAATGTTCCAAATCGCTGTAAAAACTATTGAGGATAGTTCTTACGTGAACGCGATTGCTAAATATATTAGAAACGTTTATCAAAAGTGTCCAAAAGTGGGTGAAAAACGTAAAAAAATATTTTTTTTAAAAATGTTCCAAATCGCTATAAAAACTATTTAGGATAGTTCTTACGTGAACTAGATTACTAGATATATTATAAACGTTCATCAAAAGTGTCTAAAAGTGGGTGAAAAACGTAAAAAAATATTTTTTTTCAAAATGTTCCAAATCGCTGTAAAAACTATTGAGGATAGTTCTTACGTGAACGCGATTGCTAAATATATTAGAAACGTTCATCAAAAGTGTCTAAAAGTGGGTGAAAAACGTAAAAAGATATTTTTTTTCAAAATGTTTCAAATCGCTGTAAAAACTATTGAGGATAGTTCTTACGTGAACGCGATTGCTAAATATATTAGAAACGTTCATCAAAAGTGTCTAAAAGTTGGTGAAAAACGTAAAAAAATATTTTTTTTCAAAATGTTCCTTTTTACCCACTTTTAGACACTTTTGTTGAATGTTTCTAATATATTCAGCAATCGCGTTCACGTAAGAACTATCCTAAATAGTTTTTACAGCGATTTGGAACATTTAAAAAATAAATATTTTTCTACATTTTTCACCCACTTTTAGACACTTTTGATGAACGTTTCTAATATATTTAGCAATCGCGTTCACGTAAGAACTATCCTCAATAGTTTTTATAGCGATTTGGAACATTTTGAAAAAAAATATTTTTTTACATTTTTCACCCACTTTTAGACACTTTTGATGAACGTTTCTAATATATTTAGCAATCGCGTTCACGTAAGAACTATCCTCAATAGTTTTTACAGCGATTTGGAACATTTTGAAAAAAAATATTTTTTTACGTTTTTCACCCACTTTTAGAAACTTTTGATGAACGTTTCTAATATATTTAGCAATCGCGTTCACGTAAGAACTATCCTAAATAGTTTTTACAGCGATTTGGAACATTAAAAAAAAAAATATTTTTCTACATTTTTCACCCACTTTTAGACACTTTTGATGAACGTTTCTAATATATTTAGCAATCGCGTTTACGTAAGAACTATCCTCAATAGTTTTTACAGCGATTTGGAACATTTTGAAAAAAAATATTTTTTTACATTTTTCACCCACTTTTAGACACTTTTGATGAACGTTTCTAATATATTTAGCAATCGCGTTCACGTAAGAACTATCCTCAAAAGTTTTTATAGCGATTTGGAACATTTTGAAAAAAAATATTTTTTTACGTTTTTCACCCACTTTTAGACACTTTTGATGAACGTTTCTAACATATTTAGCAATCGCGTTCACGTAAGAACTATCCTCAATAGTTTTTACAGCGATTTGGAACATTTTGAAAAAAAATATTTTTTTACGTTTTTCACCCACTTTTAGAAACTTTTGATGAACGTTTCTAAGCAATCGCGTTCACGTAAGAACTATCCTAAATAGTTTTTACAGCGATTTGGAACATTTAAAAAAAAAATATTTTTCTACATTTTTCACCCACTGTTAGACACTTTTGATGAACGTTTCTAATATATTTAGCAATCGCGTTCACGTAAGAACTATCCTCAATAGTTTTTACAGCGATTTGGAACATTTTGAAAAAAATTATTTTTTTTCGTTTTTCACCCACTTTTAGACACTTTTGATGAACGTTTCTAATATATTTAGCAATCGCGTTCACGTAAGAACTATCCTCAATAGTTTTTACAGCGATTTGGAACATTTTGAAAAAAAATATTTTTTTACGTTTTTCACCCACTTTTAGACACGTTTGATGAACGTTTCTAATATATTTAGCAATCGCGTTCACGTAAGAACTATCCTCAATAGTTTTTACAGCGATTTGGAACATTTAAAAAAAAAATATTTTTCTACATTTTTCACCCACTTTTAGACACTTTTGATGAACGTTTCTAATATATTTAGCAATCGCGTTCACGTAAGAACTATCCTAAATAGTTTTTACAGCGATTTGGAACATTTAAAAAAAAAATATTTTTCTACATTTTTCACCCACTTTTAGACACTTTTGATGAACGTTTCTAATATATTTAGCAATCGCGTTCACGTAAGAACTATCCTCAATAGTTTTTACTGCGATTTGGAACATTTTGAAAAAAATTATTTTTTTTCGTTTTTCACCCACTTTTAGACACTTTTGATGAACGTATCTAATATATTTAGCAATCGCGTTCACGTAAGAAAATTAATGAAGATATACCAAATATTCTATATAGTGATCGTATAAGAGAATCATCGCGTATCTTCCATTTTAAATTAATTAACGAAGCTGAACTCGAACAAGTAATTAAAAACATAAATAATAAAAGTGACTTCAATGGTCTTAATACAAAAATCATATTGGATTGTAAGGAAGATATCTTACCGGCTTTATTGAATATTATAAATGCATCAATGATAGAAGGTGTGTTTCCAAGCTCTTGGAAGGAATCGGTAGTGATACCTGTTGAGAAGACAGTTAATGCAAAAAAGCTGGAGCAATTTCGTCGCATAAATATGATGCCCGTATATGAAAAGATATTGGAGAAAGTGGTGTATGTCCAATTGGAGAATTACCTCATTCAGAATGGAATTCTTTGCGAAGAGCAATCTGGTTTTAGAAAAGGTCATTCGACTGAGACTGCTTTAGCATGGGTGCTACATGAATGGAAAAAAGAAATTGATTCGGGAAATTCAGTACTGACACTTTTCCTGGATTTAAAGAGAGCGTTTGAGACGGTGGACAGGAAAATTCTGTTGACCAAATTATCTAAATATGGAATTCAACAGAAAGAGCTACAATGGATTGAGTCGTACCTATCTTCGAGGACACAAAGGGTGAAATTAGGGGAGGTATATTCTTCGGCGAAGACGGTAAATTTGGGTGTCCCACAGGGAACAATTCTTGGAGTAATTTTGTTTCTAATTTATGTGAATGACATTAAAGATTGTCTTAATTTTTCAAAGGCCTCTTTATTTGCGGACGATACATTAATTTACATTGTTGGAAAGAATTTAAAAGAATGTGAAAATAAATTAAATGTTGATGCCCTTTCGTTGTATAAATGGCTATGTAAAAATAAATTAAAGTTGAATATTCAAAAAACCAAAAGTATGTGCATTGGTAATCGGAGGTATGTAATTGACTTACAAATAGATAACTGTGATATTGAATGTGTTGATCAAATCAAGTACTTGGGTGTTAAAATAGATAATAGACTATCACTTAATGAGCATGCCGACTTTGTATGTGCGAAAATGTCAAAAAAAATATTTTTTTTATATAGAATAAGAAAACGAGTGTCAAGAAGATGTGCAATTAGTATATATAACACGATTATTTTACCTCATATCAATTATTGTTCTTCTATATTCTTTTTGTGTAACGAAGGTAAAATCGACAACTTACAAATTTTACAAAATAGAGCTATGAGATGTATATTACAGTGCGGGTTGAGAACGCATACAAATGATATGTTAAGTGAGTTAAAATGGATGAATATTAGACAAAGAATGAAGTTTAATTTATTAATTTTTACTTTTAAATTAAAAAATGGATTGTACCCTATGTACCTACAAAGAAATCTGCAATATGTTGGGAACTATTATAATTTAAGAAATGTGGGAGATTTCCGTTTACCACTATATAGGCGAACCAGTTCTCAAAATAATATTTTGTATAAAGGAACTCAAATGTTCAATAACCTAGAGTTAGATATTAAAGTGCAAACTAATATTAATATATTTAAAAAAAGAATTGCGCAGCACATTGTAACTTGGTGATATATTTAAGTAAATTTATTGTAAAAAAGAGTTTTTCAACTAATAAATATTTAAACTTAAACTTAAACTTAAAAGAACTATCCTCAATAGTTTTTACAGCGATTTGGAACATTTTGAAAAAAAATATTTTTTTACGTTTTTTACCCACTTTTAGACACTTCTGATGAACGTTTCTAATATATTTAGCAATCGCGTTCACGTAAGAACTATCCTCAATAGTTTTTACAGCGATTTGGAACATTTTGAAAAAAAATATTTTTTTACGTTTTTCACCCACTTTTGGACACTTTTGATAAACGTTTCTAATATATTTAGCAATCGCGTTCACGTAAGAACTATCCTCAATAGTTTTTACAGCGATTTGGAACATTTTGAAAAAAAATATTTTTTTACGTTTTTCACCCACTTTTAGACACTTTTGATGAACGTTTATAATATATCTAGTAATCTAGTTCACGTAAGATCTATCCTCAATAGTTTTTACAGCGATTTGGAACATGTTGAAAAAAAATATTTTCTTACGTTTTTCACCCACTTTTAGACACTTTTGATGAACGTTTCTAATATATTTAGCAATCGCGTTCACGTTAGAACTATCCTCAATAGTTTTTACAGCGATTTGGAACATTTCGAAAAAAAATATTTTTTTACGTTTTTCACCCACTTTTAGACACTTTTGATGAACGTTTGTAATATATTTAGCAATCGCGTTCACGTAAGAACTATCCTAAATAGTTTGAACTATCCTAAATTCATTTATATTCATTGGTAAAATACGCAGAAAATATCTTTATTTCTTACCAAATATAGATACCAATGATTAATTTTATTATCCCTACATTCAGAAATAATTGGTACTTAATCCCCTTCAACACGTTTTGTTTTCGCGATTAAAAGTAGCCTGTCATTCTCAGAGGTCCCATCTATACTAAAACTCATTTAAATTGGTTTTGCCGTCGTTAAAATAATCTTACTTTCGCATTTATAGTATTAGGATCAAGGGTTCCTTGAATTTTCTTTGCAAAAATGGCAACTGACAACAAAACCTATGTTTTGAAATAACATAACAGCGCTCCTACCCGATTGCCAAAAACTATTGAAGATAATTCTTACGTGAACGCGATTGCTAAATATAGTAGAAACGTTCATCAAAAGTGTCTAAAAGTGGGTGAAACACGTAAAAAAATATTTTTTTTCAAAATGTTCCAAATCGCTGTAAAAACTATTGAGGATAGTTCTTACGTGAACGCGATTGCTAAATATATTAGAAACGTTCATCAAAAGTGTCTAAAAGTGGGTGAAAAACGTAAAAAAATATTTTTTTTCAAAATGTTCCAAATCGCTGTAAAAACTATTGAGGATAGTTCTTACGTGAACGCGATTGCTAAATATATTAGAAACGTTCATCAAAAGTGTCTAAAAGTGGGTGAAAAACGTAAAAAAATATTTTTTTTCAAAATGTTCCAAATCGCTGTAAAAACTATTGAGGATAGTTCTTACGTGAACGCGATTGCTAAATATATTAGAAACGTTCATCAAAAGTGTCTAAAAGTGGGTGAAAAACGTAAAAAAATATTTTTTTTCAAAATGTTCCAAATCGCTGTAAAAACTATTGAGGATAGTTCTCACGTGAACGCGATTGCTAAATATATTAGAAACGTTCATCAAAAGTGTCTAAAAGTGGGTGAAAAACGTAAAAAAATATTTTTTTTCAAAATGTTCCAAATCGCTGTAAAAACTATTGAGGATAGTTCTTACGTGAACGCGATTGCTAAATATATTAGAAACGTTCATCAAAAGTGCCTAAAAGTGGGTGAAAAACGTAAAAAAATATTTTTTTTCAAAATGTTCCAAATCGCTGTAAAAACTATTGAGGATAGTTCTTACGTGAACGCGATTGCTAAATATATTAGAAACGTTTATCAAAAGTGTCCAAAAGTGGGTGAAAAACGTAAAAAAATATTTATTTTCAAAATGTTCCAAATCGCTATAAAAACTATTTAGGATAGTTCTTACGTGAACTAGATTACTAGATATATTATAAACGTTCATCAAAAGTGTCTAAAAGTGGGTGAAAAACGTAAAAAAATATTTTTTTTCAAAATGTTCCAAATCGCTGTAAAAACTATTGAGGATAGTTCTTACGTGAACGCGATTGCTAAATATATTAGAAACGTTCATCACAAGTGTCTCAAAGTGGGTGAAAAACGTAAAAAAATATTTTTTTTCAAAATGTTCCAAATCGCTGTAAAAACTATTGAGGATAGTTCTTACGTGAACGCGATTGCTAAATATATTAGAAACGTTCATCAAAAGTGTCTAAAAGTGGGTGAAAAACGTAAAAAAATATTTTTTTTCAAAATGTACCAAATCGCTGTAAAAACTATTGAGGATAGTTCTTACGTGAACGCGTTTGCTAAATATATTAGAAACGTTCATCAAAAGTGTCTAAAAGTGGGTGAAAAACGTAAAAAAATATTTTTTTTCAAAATGTTCCAAATCGCTGTAAAAACTATTGAGGATAGTTCTCACGTGAACGCGATTGCTAAATATATTAGAAACGTTCATCAAAAGTGTCTAAAAGTGGGTGAAAAACGTAAAAAAATATTTTTTTTCAAAATGTTCCAAATCGCTGTAAAAACTATTGAGGATAGTTCTTACGTGAACGCGATTGCTAAATATATTAGAAACGTTCATCAAAAGTGCCTAAAAGTGGGTGAAAAACGTAAAAAAATATTTTTTTTCAAAATGTTCAAAATCGCTGTAAAAACTATTGAGGATAGTTCTTACGTGAACGCGATTGCTAAATATACTAGAAACGTATATCAAAAGTGTCCAAAAGTGGGTGAAAAACGTAAAAAAATATTTTTTTTAAAAATGTTCCAAATCGCTATAAAAACTATTTAGGATAGTTCTTACGTGAACTAGATTACTAGATATATTATAAACGTTCATCAAAAGTGTCTAAAAGTGGGTGAAAAACGTAAAAAGATATTTTTTTTCAAAATGTTCCAAATCGCTGTAAAAACTATTGAGGATAATTCTTACGTGAACGCGATTGCTAAATATAGTAGAAACGTTCATCAAAAGTGTCTAAAAGTGGGTGAAACACGTAAAAAAATATTTTTTTTGAAAATGTTCCAAATCGCTGTAAAAACTATTGAGGATAGTTCTTACGTGAACGCGATTGCTAAATATATTAGAAACGTTCATCAAAAGTGTCTAAAAGTGGGTGAAAAACGTAAAAAAATAATTTTTTTCAAAATGTTCCTTTTTACCCACTTTTAGACACTTTTGTTGAATGTTTCTAATATATTCAGCAATCGCGTTCACGTAAGAACTATCCTAAATAGTTTTTACAGCGATTTGGAACATTTAAAAAATAAATATTTTTCTACATTTTTCACCCACTTTTAGACACTTTTGATGAACGTTTCTAATATATTTAGCAATCGCGTTCACGTAAGAACTATCCTCAATAGTTTTTATAGCGATTTGGAACATTTTGAAAAAAAATATTTTTTTACATTTTTCACCCACTTTTAGACACTTTTGATGAACGTTTCTAATATATTTAGCAATCGCGTTCACGTAAGAACTATCCTCAATAGTTTTTACAGCGATTTGGAACATTTTGAAAAAAAATATTTTTTTACGTTTTTCACCCACTTTTAGAAACTTTTGATGAACGTTTCTAATATATTTAGCAATCGCGTTCACGTAAGAACTATCCTAAATAGTTTTTACAGCGATTTGGAACATTTAAAAAAAAAATATTTTTCTACATTTTTCACCCACTTTTAGACACTTTTGATGAACGTTTCTAATATATATTAGCAATCGCGTTCACGTAAGAACTATCCTCAATAGTTTTTACAGCGATTTGGAACATTTTGAAAAAAAATATTTTTTTACATTTTTCACCCACTTTTAGACACTTTTGATGAACGTTTCTAATATATTTAGCAATCGCGTTCACGTAAGAACTATCCTCAATAGTTTTTATAGCGATTTGGAACATTTTGAAAAAAAATATTTTTTTACGTTTTTCACCCACTTTTAGACACTTTTGATGAACGTTTCTAACATATTTAGCAATCGCGTTCACGTAAGAACTATCCTCAATAGTTTTTACAGCGATTTGGAACATTTTGAAAAAAAATATTTTTTTACGTTTTTCACCCACTTTTAGAAACTTTTGATGAACGTTTCTAAGCAATCGCGTTCACGTAAGAACTATCCTAAATAGTTTTTACAGCGATTTGGAACATTTAAAAAAAAAATATTTTTCTACATTTTTCACCTACTGTTAGACACTTTTGATGAACGTTTCTAATATATTTAGCAATCGCGTTCACGTAAGAACTATCCTCAATAGTTTTCACAGCGATTTGGAACATTTTGAAAAAAATTATTTTTTTACGTTTTTCACCCACTTTTAGAAACTTTTGATGAACGTTTCTAAGCAATCGCGTTCACGTAAGAACTATCCTAAATAGTTTTTACAGCGATTTGGAACATTTAAAAAAAAAATATTTTTCTACATTTTTCACCCACTGTTAGACACTTTTGATGAACGTTTCTAATATATTTAGCAATCGCGTTCACGTAAGAACTATCCTCAATAGTTTTTACAGCGATTTGGAACATTTTGAAAAAAATTATTTTTTTTCGTTTTTCACCCACTTTTAGACACTTTTGATGAACGTTTCTAATATATTTAGCAATCGCGTTCACGTAAGAACTATCCTCAATAGTTTTTACAGCGATTTGGAACATTTAAAAAAAAAATATTTTTCTACATTTTTCACCCACTTTTAGACACTTTTGATGAACGTTTCTAATATATTTAGCAATCGCGTTCACGTAAGAACTATCCTAAATAGTTTTTACAGCGATTTGGAACATTTAAAAAAAAAATATTTTTCTACATTTTTCACCCACTTTTAGACACTTTTGATGAACGTTTCTAATATATTTAGCAATCGCGTTCACGTAAGAACTATCCTCAATAGTTTTTACAGCGATTTGGAACATTTTGAAAAAAATTATTTTTTTTCGTTTTTCACCCACTTTTAGACACTTTTGATGAACGTATCTAATATATTTAGCAATCGCGTTCACGTAAGAACTATCCTCAATAGTTTTTACAGCGATTTGGAACATTTTGAAAAAAAATATTTTTTTACGTTTTTCACCCACTTTTAGACACGTTTGATGAACGTTTCTAATATATTTAGCAATCGCGTTCACGTAAGAAAATTAATGAAGATATACCAAATATTCTATATAGTGATCGTATAAGAGAATCATCGCGTATCTTCCATTTTAAATTAATTAACGAAGCTGAACTCGAACAAGTAATTAAAAACATAAATAATAAAAGTGACTTCAATGGTCTTAATACAAAAATCATATTGGATTGTAAGGAAGATATCTTACCGGCTTTATTGAATATTATAAATGCATCAATGATAGAAGGTGTGTTTCCAAGCTCTTGGAAGGAATCGGTAGTGATACCTGTTGAGAAGACAGTTAATGCAAAAAAGCTGGAGCAATTTCGTCCCATAAATATGATGCCCGTATATGAAAAGATATTGGAGAAAGTGGTGTATGTCCAATTGGAGAATTACCTCATTCAGAATGGAATTCTTTGCGAAGAGCAATCTGGTTTTAGAAAAGGTCATTCGACTGAGACTGCTTTAGCATGGGTGCTACATGAATGGAAAAAAGAAATTGATTCGGGAAATTCAGTACTGACACTTTTCCTGGATTTAAAGAGAGCGTTTGAGACGGTGGACAGGAAAATTCTGTTGACCAAATTATCTAAATATGGAATTCAACAGAAAGAGCTACAATGGATTGAGTCGTACCTATCTTCGAGGACACAAAGGGTGAAATTAGGGGAGGTATATTCTTCGGCGAAGACGGTAAATTTGGGTGTCCCACAGGGAACAATTCTTGGAGTAATTTTGTTTCTAATTTATGTGAATGACATTAAAGATTGTCTTAATTTTTCAAAGGCCTCTTTATTTGCGGACGATACATTAATTTACATTGTTGGAAAGAATTTAAAAGAATGTGAAAATAAATTAAATGTTGATGCCCTTTCGTTGTATAAATGGCTATGTAAAAATAAATTAAAGTTGAATATTCAAAAAACCAAAAGTATGTGCATTGGTAATCGGAGGTATGTAATTGACTTACAAATAGATAACTGTGATATTGAATGTGTTGATCAAATCAAGTACTTGGGTGTTAAAATAGATAATAGACTATCACTTAATGAGCATGCCGACTTTGTATGTGCGAAAATGTCAAAAAAAATATTTTTTTTATATAGAATAAGAAAACGAGTGTCAAGAAGATGTGCAATTAGTATATATAACACGATTATTTTACCTCATATCAATTATTGTTCTTCTATATTCTTTTTGTGTAACGAAGGTAAAATCGACAACTTACAAATTTTACAAAATAGAGCTATGAGATGTATATTACAGTGCGGGTTGAGAACGCATACAAATGATATGTTAAGTGAGTTAAAATGGATGAATATTAGACAAAGAATGAAGTTTAATTTATTAATTTTTACTTTTAAATTAAAAAATGGATTGTACCCTATGTACCTACAAAGAAATCTGCAATATGTTGGGAACTATTATAATTTAAGAAATGTGGGAGATTTCCGTTTACCACTATATAGGCGAACCAGTTCTCAAAATAATATTTTGTATAAAGGAACTCAAATGTTCAATAACCTAGAGTTAGATATTAAAGTGCAAACTAATATTAATATATTTAAAAAAAGAATTGCGCAGCACATTGTAACTTGGTGATATATTTAAGTAAATTTATTGTAAAAAAGAGTTTTTCAACTAATAAATATTTAAACTTAAACTTAAACTTAAAAGAACTATCCTCAATAGTTTTTACAGCGATTTGGAACATTTTGAAAAAAAATATTTTTTTACGTTTTTTACCCACTTTTAGACACTTCTGATGAACGTTTCTAATATATTTAGCAATCGCGTTCACGTAAGAACTATCCTCAATAGTTTTTACAGCGATTTGGAACATTTTGAAAAAAAATATTTTTTTACGTTTTTCACCCACTTTTGGACACTTTTGATAAACGTTTCTAATATATTTAGCAATCGCGTTCACGTAAGAACTATCCTCAATAGTTTTTACAGCGATTTGGAACATTTTGAAAAAAAATATTTTTTTACGTTTTTCACCCACTTTTAGACACTTTTGATGAACGTTTATAATATATCTAGTAATCTAGTTCACGTAAGATCTATCCTCAATAGTTTTTACAGCGATTTGGAACATGTTGAAAAAAAATATTTTCTTACGTTTTTCACCCACTTTTAGACACTTTTGATGAACGTTTCTAATATATTTAGCAATCGCGTTCACGTTAGAACTATCCTCAATAGTTTTTACAGCGATTTGGAACATTTCGAAAAAAAATATTTTTTTACGTTTTTCACCCACTTTTAGACACTTTTGATGAACGTTTGTAATATATTTAGCAATCGCGTTCACGTAAGAACTATCCTAAATAGTTTGAACTATCCTAAATTCATTTATATTCATTGGTAAAATACGCAGAAAATATCTTTATTTCTTACCAAATATAGATACCAATGATTAATTTTATTATCCCTACATTCAGAAATAATTGGTACTTAATCCCCTTCAACACGTTTTGTTTTCGCGATTAAAAGTAGCCTGTCATTCTCAGAGGTCCCATCTATACTAAAACTCATTTAAATTGGTTTTGCCGTCGTTAAAATAATCTTACTTTCGCATTTATAGTATTAGGATCAAGGGTTCCTTGAATTTTCTTTGCAAAAATGGCAACTGACAACAAAACCTATGTTTTGAAATAACATAACAGCGCTCCTACCCGATTGCCAAAAACTATTGAAGATAATTCTTACGTGAACGCGATTGCTAAATATAGTAGAAACGTTCATCAAAAGTGTCTAAAAGTGGGTGAAACACGTAAAAAAATATTTTTTTTCAAAATGTTCCAAATCGCTGTAAAAACTATTGAGGATAGTTCTTACGTGAACGCGATTGCTAAATATATTAGAAACGTTCATCAAAAGTGTCTAAAAGTGGGTGAAAAACGTAAAAAAATATTTTTTTTCAAAATGTTCCAAATCGCTGTAAAAACTATTGAGGATAGTTCTTACGTGAACGCGATTGCTAAATATATTAGAAACGTTCATCAAAAGTGTCTAAAAGTGGGTGAAAAACGTAAAAAAATATTTTTTTTCAAAATGTTCCAAATCGCTGTAAAAACTATTGAGGATAGTTCTTACGTGAACGCGATTGCTAAATATATTAGAAACGTTCATCAAAAGTGTCTAAAAGTGGGTGAAAAACGTAAAAAAATATTTTTTTTTCAAAATGTTCCAAATCGCTGTAAAAACTATTGAGGATAGTTCTCACGTGAACGCGATTGCTAAATATATTAGAAACGTTCATCAAAAGTGTCTAAAAGTGGGTGAAAAACGTAAAAAAATATTTTTTTTCAAAATGTTCCAAATCGCTGTAAAAACTATTGAGGATAGTTCTTACGTGAACGCGATTGCTAAATATATTAGAAACGTTTATCAAAAGTGCCTAAAAGTGGGTGAAAAACGTAAAAAAATATTTTTTTTCAAAATGTTCCAAATCGCTGTAAAAACTATTGAGGATAGTTCTTACGTGAACGCGATTGCTAAATATATTAGAAACGTTCATCAAAAGTGTCTAAAAGTGGGTGGAAAACGTAAAAAAATATTTTTTTTCAAAATGTTCCAAATCGCTGTAAAAACTATTGAGGATAGTTCTTACGTGAACGCGATTGCTAAATATATTAGAAACGTTTATCAAAAGTGTCCAAAAGTGGGTGAAAAACGTAAAAAAATATTTATTTTCAAAATGTTCCAAATCGCTATAAAAACTATTTAGGATAGTTCTTACGTGAACTAGATTACTAGATATATTATAAACGTTCATCAAAAGTGTCTAAAAGTGGGTGAAAAACGTAAAAAAATATTTTTTTTCAAAATGTTCCAAATCGCTGTAAAAACTATTGAGGATAGTTCTTACGTGAACGCGATTGCTAAATATATTAGAAACGTTCATCACAAGTGTCTCAAAGTGGGTGAAAAACGTAAAAAAATATTTTTTTTCAAAATGTTCCAAATCGCTGTAAAAACTATTGAGGATAGTTCTTACGTGAACGCGATTGCTAAATATATTAGAAACGTTCATCAAAAGTGTCTAAAAGTGGGTGAAAAACGTAAAAAAATATTTTTTTTCAAAATGTACCAAATCGCTGTAAAAACTATTGAGGATAGTTCTTACGTGAACGCGATTGCTAAATATATTAGAAACGTTCATCAAAAGTGTCTAAAAGTGGGTGAAAAACGTAAAAAAATATTTTTTTTTCAAAATGTTCCAAATCCCTGTAAAAACTATTGAGGATAGTTCTCACGTGAACGCGATTGCTAAATATATTAGAAACGTTCATCAAAAGTGTCTAAAAGTGGGGGAAAAACGTAAAAAAATATTTTTTTTCAAAATGTTCCAAATCGCTGTAAAAACTATTGAGGATAGTTCTTACGTGAACGCGATTGCTAAATATATTAGAAACGTTCATCAAAAGTGCCTAAAAGTGGGTGAAAAACGTAAAAAAATATTTTTTTTCAAAATGTTCAAAATCGCTGTAAAAACTTTTGAGGATAGTTCTTACGTGAACGCGATTGCTAAATATATTAGAAACGTTTATCAAAAGTGTCCAAAAGTGGGTGAAAAACGTAAAAAAATATTTTTTTTAAAAATGTTCCAAATCGCTATAAAAACTATTTAGGATAGTTCTTACGTGAACTAGATTACTAGATATATTATAAACGTTCATCAAAAGTGTCTAAAAGTGGGTGAAAAACGTAAAAAAATATTTTTTTTCAAAATGTTCCAAATCGCTGTAAAAACTATTGAGGATAGTTCTTACGTGAACGCGATTGCTAAATATATTAGAAACGTTCATCAAAAGTGTCTAAAAGTGGGTGAAAAACGTAAAAAGATATTTTTTTTCAAAATGTTTCAAATCGCTGTAAAAACTATTGAGGATAATTCTTACGTGAACGCGATTGCTAAATATAGTAGAAACGTTCATCAAAAGTGTCTAAAAGTGGGTGAAACACGTAAAAAAATATTTTTTTTGAAAATGTTCCAAATCGCTGTAAAAACTATTGAGGATAGTTCTTACGTGAACGCGATTGCTAAATATATTAGAAACGTTCATCAAAAGTGTCTAAAAGTGGGTGAAAAACGTAAAAAAATAATTTTTTTCAAAATGTTCCTTTTTACCCACTTTTAGACACTTTTGTTGAATGTTTCTAATATATTCAGCAATCGCGTTCACGTAAGAACTATCCTAAATAGTTTTTACAGCGATTTGGAACATTTAAAAAATAAATATTTTTCTACATTTTTCACCCACTTTTAGACACTTTTGATGAACGTTTCTAATATATTTAGCAATCGCGTTCACGTAAGAACTATCCTCAATAGTTTTTATAGCGATTTGGAACATTTTGAAAAAAAATATTTTTTTACATTTTTCACCCACTTTTAGACACTTTTGATGAACGTTTCTAATATATTTAGCAATCGCGTTCACGTAAGAACTATCCTCAATAGTTTTTACAGCGATTTGGAACATTTTGAAAAAAAATATTTTTTTACGTTTTTCACCCACTTTTAGAAACTTTTGATGAACGTTTCTAATATATTTAGCAATCGCGTTCACGTAAGAACTATCCTAAATAGTTTTTACAGCGATTTGGAACATTTAAAAAAAAAATATTTTTCTACATTTTTCACCCACTTTTAGACACTTTTGATGAACGTTTCTAATATATTTAGCAATCGCGTTCACGTAAGAACTATCCTCAATAGTTTTTACAGCGATTTGGAACATTTTGAAAAAAAATATTTTTTTACATTTTTCACCCACTTTTAGACACTTTTGACGAACGTTTCTAATATATTTAGCAATCGCGTTCACGTAAGAACTATCCTCAATAGTTTTTATAGCGATTTGGAACATTTTGAAAAAAAATATTTTTTTACGTTTTTCACCCACTTTTAGACACTTTTGATGAACGTTTCTAACATATTTAGCAATCGCGTTCACGTAAGAACTATCCTCAATAGTTTTTACAGCGATTTGGAACATTTTGAAAAAAAATATTTTTTTACGTTTTTCACCCACTTTTAGAAACTTTTGATGAACGTTTCTAAGCAATCGCGTTCACGTAAGAACTATCCTAAATAGTTTTTACAGCGATTTGGAACATTTAAAAAAAAAATATTTTTCTACATTTTTCACCCACTGTTAGACACTTTTGATGAACGTTTCTAATATATTTAGCAATCGCGTTCACGTAAGAACTATCCTCAATAGTTTTTACAGCGATTTGGAACATTTTGAAAAAAATTATTTTTTTTCGTTTTTCACCCACTTTTAGACACTTTTGATGAACGTTTCTAATATATTTAGCAATCGCGTTCACGTAAGAACTATCCTCAATAGTTTTTACAGCGATTTGGAACATTTTGAAAAAAAATATTTTTTAACGTTTTTTACCCACTTTTAGACACGTTTGATGAACGTTTCTAATATATTTAGCAATCGCGTTCACGTAAGAACTATCCTCAATAGTTTTTACAGCGATTTGGAACATTTTGAAAAAAAATATTTTTTTACGTTTTTTACCCACTTTTAGACACTTCTGATGAACGTTTCTAATATATTTAGCAATCGCGTTCACGTAAGAACTATCCTCAATAGTTTTTACAGCGATTTGGAACATTTTGAAAAAAAAATATTTTTTTACGTTTTTCACCCACTTTTAGACACGTTTGATGAACGTTTCTAATATATTTAGCAATCGCGTTCACGTAAGAACTATCCTCAATAGTTTTTACAGCGATTTGGAACATTTCGAAAAAAAATATTTTTTTACGTTTTTCACCCACTTTTAGACACTTTTGATGAACGTTTGTAATATATTTAGCAATCGCGTTCACGTAAGAACTAACTAAAATACGCAGAAAATATCTTTATTTCTTACCAAATATAAATACCAATGATTAATTTTATTATCCCTACATTCAGAAATAATTGGTACTTAATCCCCTTCAACACGTTTTGTTTTCGCGATTAAAAGTAGCCTGTCATTCTCAGAGGTCCCATCTATACTAAAACTCATTTAAATTGGTTTTGCCGTCGTTAAAATAATCTTACTTTCGCATTTATAGTATTAGGATCAAGGGTTCCTTGAATTTTCTTTGCAAAAATGGCAACTGACAACAAAACCTATGTTTTGAAATAACATAACAGCGCTCCTACCCGATTGCCAAAAACTATTGAAGATAATTCTTACGTGAACGCGATTGCTAAATATAGTAGAAACGTTCATCAAAAGTGTCTAAAAGTGGGTGAAACACGTAAAAAAATATTTTTTTTCAAAATGTTCCAAATCGCTGTAAAAACTATTGAGGATAGTTCTTACGTGAACGCGATTGCTAAATATATTAGAAACGTTCATCAAAAGTGTCTAAAAGTGGGTGAAAAACGTAAAAAAATATTTTTTTTCAAAATGTTCCAAATCGCTGTAAAAACTATTTAGGATAGTTCTTACGTGAACGCGATTGCTAAATATATTAGAAACGTTCATCAAAAGTGTCTAAAAGTGGGTGAAAAACATAGAAAAATATTTTTTTTTAAATGTTCCAAATCGCTGTAAAAACTATTTAGGATAGTTCTTACGTGAACTAGATTACTAAATATATTAGAAACGTTCATCAAAAGTGTCTAAAAGTGGGTGAAAAACGTAAAAAAATATTTTTTTTCAAAATGTTCCAAATCGCTGTAAAAACTATTGAGGATAGTTCTTACGTGAACGCGATTGCTAAATATATTAGAAACGTTCATCAAAAGTGTCCAAAAGTGGGTGAAAAACGTAAAAAATTATTTTTTTTTAAAATGTTCCAAATCGCTGTAAAAACTATTGAGGATAGTTCTTACGTGAACGCGATTGCTAAATATATTAGAAACGTTCATCAAAAGTGTCCAAAAGTGGGTGAAAAACGTAAAAAAATATTTTTTTTTTAAAATGTTCCAAATCGCTGTAGAAACTATTTAGGATAGTTCTTACGTGAACGCGATTGCTAAATATATTAGAAACGTTCATCAAAAGTGTCTAAAAGTGGGTGAAAAACGTAAAAAAATATTTTTTTTCAAAATGTTCCAAATCGCTGTAAAAACTATTGAGGATAGTTCTTACGTGAACGCGATTGCTAAATATATTAGAAACGTTCATCAAAAGTGTCTAAAAGTGGGTGAAAAATGTAGAAAAATATTTTTTTTTAAATGTTCCAAATCGCTGTAAAAACTATTTAGGATAGTTCTTACGTGAACGCGATTGCTAAATATATTAGAAACGTTCATCAAAAGTGTCCAAAAGTGGGTGAAAAACGTAAAAAAATATTTTTTTTTTTAAATGTTCCAAATCGCTGTAGAAACTATTTAGGATAGTTCTTACGTGAACGCGATTGCTAAATATATTAGAAACGTTCATCAAAAGTGTCTAAAAGTGGGTGAAAAACGTAAAAAAATATTTTTTTTCAAAATGTTCCAAATCGCTGTAAAAACTATTGAGGATAGTTCTTACGTGAACGCGATTGCTAAATATATTAGAAACGTTCATCAAAAGTGTCTAAAAGTGGGTGAAAAACGTAAAAAAATATTTTTTTTCAAAATGTTCCAAATCGCTATAAAAACTATTGAGGATAGTTCTTACGTGAACGCGATTGCTAAATATATTAGAAACGTTCATCAAAAGTGTCTAAAAGTGGGTGAAAAATGTAGAAAAATATTTTTTTTTAAATGTTCCAAATCGCTGTAAAAACTATTGAGGATAGTTCTTACGTGAACGCGATTGCTAAATATATTAGAAACGTTCATCAAAAGTGTCTAAAAGTGGGTGAAAAACGTAAAAAAATATTTTTTTTCAAAATGTTCCAAATCGCTGTAAAAACTATTGAGGATAGTTCTTACGTGAACGCGATTGCTAAATATATTAGAAACGTTCATCAAAAGTGTCCAAAAGTGGGTGAAAAACGTAAAAAATTATTTTTTTTTCAAAATGTTCCAAATCGCTGTAAAAACTATTGAGGATAGTTCTTACGTGAACGCGATTGCTAAATATATTAGAAACGTTCATCAAAAGTGTCTAAAGTGGGTGAAAAACGTAAAAAAATATTTTTTTTCAAAATGTTCCAAATCGCTGTAAAAACTATTGAGGATAGTTCTTACGTGAACGCGATTGCTAAATATATTAGAAACGTTCATCAAAAGTGTCCAAAAGTGGGTGAAAAACGTAAAAAAATATTTTTTTTTTTAAATGTTCCAAATCGCTGTAGAAACTATTTAGGATAGTTCTTACGTGAACGCGATTGCTAAATATATTAGAAACGTTCATCAAAAGTGTCTAAAAGTGGGTGAAAAACGTAAAAAAATATTTTTTTTCAAAATGTTCCAAATCGCTGTAAAAACTATTGAGGATAGTTCTTACGTGAACGCGATTGCTAAATATATTAGAAACGTTCATCAAAAGTGTCTAAAAGTGGGTGAAAAACGTAAAAAAATATTTTTTTTCAAAATGTTCCAAATCGCTATAAAAACTATTGAGGATAGTTCTTACGTGAACGCGATTGCTAAATATATTAGAAACGTTCATCAAAAGTGTCTAAAAGTGGGTGAAAAACGTAAAAAAATATTTTTTTTCAAAATGTTCCAAATCGCTGTAAAAACTATTGAGGATAGTTCTTACGTGAACGCGATTGCTAAATATATTAGAAACGTTCATCAAAAGTGTCCAAAAGTGGGTGAAAAACGTAAAAAATTATTTTTTTTTCAAAATGTTCCAAATCGCTGTAAAAACTATTGAGGATAGTTCTTACGTGAACGCGATTGCTAAATATATTAGAAACGTTCATCAAAAGTGTCTAAAGTGGGTGAAAAACGTAAAAAAATATTTTTTTTCAAAATGTTCCAAATCGCTGTAAAAACTATTGAGGATAGTTCTTACGTGAACGCGATTGCTAAATATATTAGAAACGTTCATCAAAAGTGTCCAAAAGTGGGTGAAAAACGTAAAAAAAATTTTTTTTTTTAAAATGTTCCAAATCGCTATAGAAACTATTTAGGATAGTTCTTACGTGAACGCGATTGCTAAATATATTAGAAACGTTCATCAAAAGTGTCTAAAAGTGTGTGGAAAACGTAAAAAAATATTTTTTTTTAAAATGTTCCAAATCGCTGTAAAAACTATTGAGGATAGTTCTTACGTGAACGCGATTGCTAAATATATTAGAAACGTTCATCAAAAGTGTCTAAAAGTGGGTGAAAAATGTAGAAAAATATTTTTTTTTAAATGTTCCAAATCGCTGTAAAAACTATTTAGGATAGTTCTTACGTGAACGCGATTGATAAATATATTAGAAACGTTCATCAAAAGTGTCTAAAAGTGGGTGAAAAACGAAAAAAAATATTTTTTTTCAAAATGTTCCAAATCGCTGTAAAAACTATTGAGGATAGTTCTTACATGAACGCGATTGCTAAATATATTAGAAACGTTCATCAAAAGTGTCTAAAAGTGGGTGAAAAACGTAAAAAAATATTTTTTTTCAAAATGTTCCTTTTTACCCACTTTTAGACACTTTTGTTGAATGTTTCTAATATATTCAGCAATCGCGTTCACGTAAGAACTATCCTAAATAGTTTTTACAGCGATTTGGAACATTTAAAAAAAAAATATTTTTCTACATTTTTCACCCACTTTTAGACACTTTTGATGAACGTTTCTAATATATTTAGCAATCGCGTTCACGTAAGAACTATCCTCAATAGTTTTTACAGCGATTTGGAACATTTCTAAAAAAAATATTTTTTTACGTTTTTCACCCACTTTTAGACACTTTTGATGAACGTTTCTAATATATTTAGCAATCGCGTTCACGTAAGAACTATCCTAAATAGTTTCTACAGCAATTTGGAACATTTTAAAAAAAAAATATTTTTTTACGTATTTCACCCACTTTTAGACACTTCTGATGAACGTTTCTAATATATTTAGCAATCGCGTTCACGTAAGAACTATCCTCAATAGTTTTTACAGCGATTTGGAACATTTTGAAAAAAAATATTTTTTTACGTTTTTCACCCACTTTAGACACTTTTGATGAACGTTTCTAATATATTTAGCAATCGCGTTCACGTAAGAACTATCCTCAATAGTTTTTACAGCGATTTGGAACATTTTGAAAAAAAATATTTTTTTACGTTTTTCACCCACTTTAGACACTTTTGATGAACGTTTCTAATATATTTAGCAATCGCGTTCACGTAAGAACTATCCTCAATAGTTTTTACAGCGATTTGGAACATTTTGAAAGAAAATATTTTTTTACGTTTTTCACCCACTTTTAGACACTTCTGATGAACGTTTCTAATATATTTAGTAATCTAGTTCACGTAAGAACTATCCTCAATAGTTTTTACAGCGATTTGGAACATTTAAAAAAAAATATTTTTCTACATTTTTCACCCACTTTTAGACACTTTTGATGAACGTTTCTAATATATTTAGCAATCGCGTTCACGTAAGAACTATCCTCAATAGTTTTTATAGCGATTTGGAACATTTTGAAAAAAAATATTTTTTTACGTTTTTCACCCACTTTTAGACACTTTTGATGAACGTTTCTAATATATTTAGCAATCGCGTTCACGTAAGAACTATCCTCAATAGTTTTTACAGCGATTTGGAACATTTTGAAAAAAAATATTTTTTTACGTTTTTCACCCACTTTTAGACACTTCTGATGAACGTTTCTAATATATTTAGTAATCTAGTTCACGTAAGAACTATCCTCAATAGTTTTTACAGCGATTTGGAACATTTTGAAAAAAAATATTTTTTTACGTTTTTCACCCACTTTAGACACTTTTGATGAACGTTTCTAATATATTTAGCAATCGCGTTCACGTAAGAACTATCCTCAATAGTTTTTATAGCGATTTGGAACATTTTGAAAAAAAATATTTTTTTACGTTTTTCACCCACTTTAGACACTTTTGATGAACGTTTCTAATATATTTAGCAATCGCGTTCACGTAAGAACTATCCTCAATAGTTTTTACAGCGATTTGGAACATTTTGAAAAAAAATATTTTTTTACGTTTTTCACCCACTTTTAGACACTTCTGATGAACGTTTCTAATATATTTAGTAATCTAGTTCACGTAAGAACTATCCTCAATAGTTTTTACAGCGATTTGGAACATTTTGAAAAAAAATATTTTTTTACGTTTTTCACCCACTTTAGACACTTTTGATGAACGTTTCTAATATATTTAGCAATCGCGTTCACGTAAGAACTATCCTCAATAGTTTTTACAGCGATTTGGAACATTTTGAAAAAAAATATTTTTTTACGTTTTTCACCCACTTTTAGACACTTTTGATGAACGTTTCTAATATATTTAGCAATCGCGTTCACGTAAGAACTATCCTAAATAGTTTCTACAGCGATTTGGAACATTTAAAAAAAAAAATATTTTTTTACGTTTTTCACCCACTTTTGGACACTTTTGATGAACGTTTCTAATATATTTAGCAATCGCGTTCACGTAAGAACTATCCTCAATAGTTTATACAGCGATTTGGAACATTTTGAAAAAAAATATTTTTTTACGTTTTCCACCCACTTTTAGACACTTTTGATGAACGTTTCTAATATATTTAGCAATCGCGTTCACGTAAGAACTATCCTCAATAGTTTATACAGCGATTTGGAACATTTTGAAAAAAAATATTTTTTTAGGTTTTTCACCCACTTTTGGACACTTTTGATAAACGTTTCTAATATATTTAGCAATCGCGTTCACGTAAGAACTATCCTCAATAGTTTTTACAGCGATTTGGAACATTTTGAAAAAAAATATTTTTTTACGTGTTTCACCCACTTTTAGACACTTTTGATAAACGTTTCTAATATATTTAGCAATCGCGTTCACGTAAGAACTATCCTCAATAGTTTATACAGCGATTTGGAACATTTTGAAAAAAAATATTTTTTTAGGTTTTTCACCCACTTTTGGACACTTTTGATAAACGTTTCTAATATATTTAGCAATCGCGTTCACGTAAGAACTATCCTCAATAGTTTATACAGCGATTTGGAACATTTTGAAAAAAAATATTTTTTTACGTTTTCCACCCACTTTTAGACACTTTTGATGAACGTTTCTAATATATTTAGCAATCGCGTTCACGTAAGAACTATCCACAATAGTTTTTACAGCGATTTGGAACATTTTGAAAAAAAATATATTTTTACGTTTTTCACCCGCTTTTGGACACTTTTGATAAACGTTTCTAATATAATTAGCAATCGCGTTCACGTAAGAACTATCTTCAATAGTTTTTACAGCGATTTCGAACATTTTGAAAAGAAATTTTTTTTTACGTTTTTCACCTACTTTTAGACACTTTTGATGAACGTTTCTAATATATTTAGTAATCTAGTTCACGTAAGAGCTATCCTAAATAGTTTTTATAGCGATTTGGAACATGTTGAAAAAAAATATTTTCTTACGTTTGTCACTACTAGAATTCTTAATCCATACAACCAAAACAAAATACTTAACAGAGCCAACACTTCCATAATTATTTTGAGGCATCAACCGGCTTTCTGTGTCATCTAAATTTATTTTCTCAAATCGAGAATTATAAGCAACCGTTGTTCTTGATCGTTGTTATGCTTTGGGGTGGTTGGCTGGCGCCTGGCGCACATCGCAAAAGCAAAAAAACTGCGTGAAGTTTTCTCCGATTAAGTGAAACGAAAGAGAAGTATGCGATGTGAATGTGAAGGGGGATGTAATCAAATGCGCGGATGGCTGATGACGTGCGATGATGGGCGTATGGTGGTGTTTCTATACTATATTATTTCTGTAGTTACTGTAGTAGTATATTTACCTCTTGCGATCACACGCTTAGCCAATCTAAACAAATGCTTATTTTTGCATTTTTCCTTTTTTTAAATATTAACAATTATTGAAAAAGTTGAATTTTACTACTTTAAATTTCAACTACTACGCAGTTGTGTACACTGTACACCTATGATTCAGGGAAATACTTTTCATTCATTCTTCATGCCCGTAGCCCGTAGCCCGTACAAGGTACAAACGATGCCGCGAAAGAGAGTCGACGGCCGAAGAGAGTTACAGTAAATAAATAAAAATAGGAATTCTAAGAGAGAATTTTCAAAATTTGCGTGGCAATCGGGTAGGAGCGCTGTTATGTTATTTCAAAACATAGGTTTTGTTGTCAGTTGCCATTTTTGCAAAGAAAATTCAAGGAACCCTTGATCCTAATACTATAAATGCGAAAGTAAGATTATTTTAACGACGGCAAAACCAATTTAAATGAGTTTTAGTATAGATGGGACCTCTGAGAATGACAGGCTACTTTTAATCGCGAAAACAAAACGTGTTGAAGGGGATTAAGTACCAATTATTTCTGAATGTAGGGATAATAAAATTAATCATTGGTATCTATATTTGGTAAGAAATAAAGATATTTTCTGCGTATTTTACCAATGAATATAAATGAATTTAGGATAGTTCAAACTATTTAGGATAGTTCTAACGTGAACGCGATTGCTAGATATATTAGAAACGTTCATCAAAAGTGTCTAAAAGTGGGTGAAAAACGTAAAAAAATATTTTTTTTCAAAATGTTCCAAATCGCTGTATAAACTATTGAGGATAGTTCTTACGTGAACGCGATTGCTAAATATATTAGAAACGTTTATCAAAAGTGTCCAAAAGTGGGTGAAAAACCTAAAAAAATATTTTTTTTCAAAATGTTCCAAATCGCTGTATAAACTATTGAGGATAGTTCTTACGTGAACGCGATTGCTAAATATATTAGAAACGTTTATCAAAAGTGTCCAAAAGTGTGTGAAAAACGTAAAAAAATATTTTTTTTCAAAATGTTCCAAATCGCTGTAATAACTATTGAGGATAGTTCTTACGTGAACGCGATTGCTAAATATATTAGAAACGTTTATCAAAAGTGTCCAAAAGTGGGTGAAAAACGTAAAAAAATATTTTTTTTCAAAATGTTCCAAATCGCTGTAATAACTATTTAGGATAGTTCCTACGTGAACTAGATTACTAGATATATTATAAACGTTCATCAAAAGTGTCTAAAAGTGGGTGGAAAACGTAAAAAAATATTTTTTTTCAAAATGTTCCAAATCGCTGTAAAAACTATTTAGGATAGTTCTTACGTGAACGCGATTGCTAAATATATAAGAAATGCTCATTAAAAGTGTCTAAAAGTGGGTGAAAAACGTAAAAAAATATATTTTTTCAAAATGTTCCAAATCGCTGTAAAAACTATTTAGGATAGATCTTACGTGAACTAGATTACTAGATATATTTATTATAAACGTTCATCAAAAGTGTCTAAAAGTGGGTGGAAAACGTAAAAAAATATTTTTTTTTAAAATGTTCCAAATCGCTGTAAAAACTATTTAGGATAGATCTTACGTGAACGCGATTGCTAAATATATTAGAAACGTTTATCAAAAGTGTCCAAAAGTGGGTGAAAAACGTAAAAAAATATTTTTTTTCAAAATGTTCCAAATCGCTGTAATAACTATTTAGAAGAGGACTAGCTGGTACCCGCGACTTCGTCTGCGTGTAATTAGTACTTCGAGTAACTCAACTAAAATATTTATATTAACAACAGCGCCACTTATCGGGTCCAAAACTATCCTATCTTTCAAGCCAACCAATTAGCCTTACACATTCAAATTCATTGGTAAAATACGCAGCAAATATATTTATTTCTAACCAAATATAGATACCAATGATGAATTTTACTATCCCTAACTTCAGAAATAATTGGTTCGTCATTTAAACTTGGATCCTTTACTTCATCCCCTTCACGTTTTGTTTTCGCGACAAAAAGTAGCCTGTCATTCTCAGAGGTGCCATCTATCCATATACAAAAATTCATAAAAAAATACTAATTTCCTAAATTTAAAACTTTCAACAAAAGTGTCAAAAAAAGGTAATTTGAGAAACCAAAAAACACGACTGACTATAAAAAAACAAGAATTCAAAATATATGAACAAGACTGCAATTGTTTTGGAATTCAACTCGTTCAGAAAAGAAAATTAGGTAAACTAAGAATAGATACAAAAGGAATAAAAATAGAAAGAAATAAAAAGAGAAAAAAGGAAAAAAATTATACGAAATCTCTTCATAATCATCATTAAAGCGTTTCCAAATACTGTCGGAGCCTCTCCCTGAACAGAGCCGCACAACTTATCAATCGAAGAGGAAGGGGAAGCGAATTCCACAACCGGACTGCAGACACAAAGAATTGTCGGGTTGATATTAGGTACGTATAGCGAATTGGGAATTGGAACCAGGTTGTATGATCTGTTAGAGCGCGGCATACAAATCTTATTATAAAGGTTCGTCGGTTGATGTGTTTGCATTACAATATGAAGCAAGGCTAGTGTTTTAAATTTAAAATGTTTTTCGAGCGTTACGCCATTTAATTGCTTAGAGAAGTGAGATATGTGCTCGTATTTTCTCAGTCCATAGATATAACTCGCAATACTATTATTTATATGCCATATTCAATTTTCTTTTATGTTCATAATCGCAATTGCTAAAAATTTCACAACCGAAAAGCATTTTTAATATGACTAGTGTTTTTGCTACAATAATTCTACTTTTCAGAGGTGTTATTTTTTGACTTGCCCAGAGCATACGTAGGCTTCCATAAACCTTTCCTACTGTCAATCTAATATGATTATTCCAAGAAAGAGTCTTGTTGAAAGTTATACCCAGATTTTTTGCTAAATCAACAAATTGAATAGGCGAGTCGTTCAGGTATATTTATTAATTTATTAGGAAAGTAAGAGATATCAATGGATCTTCTTGAGATAACGAAACATTTTGACTTGGTGGGATTAAGGCTGAGACCGTTAAGTCGCGACCAGCACAGAATTCTATTGAGATCTTCATTTAATTCAAGTGCAGCATTTTCCATAAGGCCCAAAGGAAAACTTTTTCGCAACTGAACATCATCAGCGTACATGTCGATCGAAGAGTTTACGGTGCACGAGGGGAGATCATTAATGTACAGGGTGTCCGACGGGCAGGTATACTACTTTGTTTGTTTATAATTCTTGATTAAATGAAAGAGAATGGATCTTATATTGATAAATGTTTTATTTAATATCGGCAATTATGTATGGAATGAAATATCAGCTAAATGTCCGCCTCTGATAGTCTCACAAATGCGAGCCCTTTTGAGCACATTTTTCATTACATTCTCTCACATTTCACGCGGTATTTCATTAATTTCATCACGAATATTTGGTTTGAGTTGCTCAGGCTTTTCTGGTTTGTTTGCATAAACCTTGCTTTTCAGATATCCCCACAAAAAGAAGTCCGGAGCAGTCAAATCAGGCGACCGTGGAGGCCAATCAACATCACCATTTCTTGAAATAACTTGTTGTGGAAAGAGGTCTCGCAGTAATTCCATTGAAATCCCGGCTGTATGCGATGTGGCACCGTCTTGTTAATACCACATGTTAATCAAGCACAAAGCAAAAAGTTAAAAGTTAAAAAGTTTTCAATCATATCACGATATCGCTCCCCATTCACAGTTACCGTTACGCCGTTTTCATTTTCAAAGAAGTAAGGTCCAATGGTTCCTCCTGACCAAATTGCACAATAGACTGTAACTTTTAATGGATGCAAAGGTGAGTGATGAATAATTTGAGGGTTTTCCATTGCCCAGAACCGACTATTCTGTTTATTCACAAATGTGCCTCCCAAAAATTTCACGTAACTTTGTCATCATCACAGTGATCGATGATTGATTTTGATAAAATGGTTTATCGAATATTTTTCCATAATAAATTTGCCACGTGTCTACTTCACGACTGCCAAATATGAACTGTCAAGACTAATGTTTACCAAAATGGCGGCAAAACAAAGTAGTATACCTTCCCGGCGGACACCCTGTACATTGTGAAGAACAAAGGGCCCAATATTGAGCCTTGTGGAACACCTTTACTCAGTGGCAGAAATCGAAAAACGCTGTTATTTGACACAACAGACTGGTATCTTTTGTGCAGGTAAGATGATACCAATTTCAGGGAGGATGGCGAAAAGTTGAATTCACTTCTGAGCTTGCTACATAGAACAGTATGGTCTACTGTGTCGAATGCCATAGAGAAGTATAATAAAACGAGAGAAGTTGCATTATCATTGTCAACGGCTTGCCTAATTTCTTCAACAACATTAATTAGAGGTTGCACATGTACACAGCTATGCTTAGGACCAGATTGATTTCCACAAATCAGGTTGTTGTGTTTTGGTTGGCCGAAATTCGTTCTAATTTTTGGGAGCAGGTATGATTTTTGCATTTTTCCAGGTTGCAGGAAAATCTCCCGTCATGATGATGGTATTGAAGAGAAGCGTTATTGATTTTAGTATGTAAGGAAGAATAGCTTTTGCGAAAACCGGATTAATTTCATCAAATCCAACTGAATTAGATTTAATTGAGATACAGCTCTCTAAAACATCTGAATCATCAACAGTTGCAAAGCTAAAACGGACGGAAAAGATGTAAATTTTAAATTGAGATCATTGGGATCAAAGCTTTGCTGACAACTATTAGTTTGTTTACGTATTCCAATACTTTTCATGATCTTCCAAAGCTTGTGCTTGGCCTGAGAGGTATTTAGTCGCGGAGCGTAGAAACGTCTTTTTGCGTATTTCACAAGTTACCCAATTTCTGAGGGATTTATAAAGATAGTAGAAAACATCAGGACGAAAACGCCTCCAACGCTTAAAAGACTTGTCACGCTCTTTGATTAAACTCTGGATAGCGTGTGTGAACCAACAAGGACTACCGGATTTGGATAAGGTTATGAGTGGAGCATGTATATTGAAGAGATTGCGAATATTACTTTCAATGGAGGCTAATTGGTCATCTACAGAGAGCATTGCATACACACTAAACCATTGAAATGACCTAAGATCATCCTCTAACGTAATTTGGTTGACACTCTCTAAAGCAGTTGGTTGAAATGATAGGTTCACACTCAAAAGTTAAATGTATCAGATCATGGCGTGAAAAGCACGATGCTGTGATTTGATTAAAGTAAAGGGCTTTATAAATATGACTCACGAAAAATACATCCAAAAGGGTGGCGAAACTTCTTTTCATGAGCTTTCGACTTCTAGGGACTTTTTGAATGCACTGGCTTATTTTTGCCCATGATCACGTGCACCCTACTTATTCAAACATAGCGCTCTGGTAAGGGGTGGATTTTTCAAAACTGAGATACGGTGCAGCTTATTTATGGTGAAAGGAATAGGTATTTGAACAAGTTCTTTCAACGCTTTCAAAGGAAGGCGTTTTTTAATAACAGAACGCAAATTTTTGGACAGTATTTCTAAATTTAAATCATTTCTGTAAAATTAAAGTAACCCCGAAAACGCACCACCCCGGCTGGATTAATGTTTTTCGCATGTCCAGCTGCCGATAAGTTCATTTCCAACTTTAACCATTTCTCCGTTCCAAGGGGAAACTTCCAAAACCCAAACGAAATGAAGTTTTTCACTTCACTGGACACCGACTTGCTGCCGAGAACAATGCTTACATGGGCATTCGCAAGTCGCAATTTTTGCACTACATCGCCCTCTTATCCCGGAATCAAATAACCCACCCCTCCAGGCTATAAGTCAGCGTTGATGTGTGTGCAAGAGAGAAACCCATTGAATGAGGATGAACATGACCTGATAGGGTGTTTCTTGTCAGATTTATATGGACTATTTTCATTCTGCAAATTTCCTTTGTGCTTCAATCAAAGTCTTTGCCTGACATTTATAGTCATCTATTCAAGGAGCCGTAAAACATAGAAAATCCCAAGTGAACTTTCATTTCGCTTCTTGCGAGCAAAAATGAAGATAAATGTAATCTCCCACAAAACTAGCGTTTTAGGGTTTGAGAGGGGTGGGGTCATCAGCCTATCATTTGGGATGGAGTTCCGTTCAGTTTTTCCTTTATTAAATTTGAATAATCATTCCGCTTCTGTGGGCTTTATTTAATACCTAAGTATAATAGGTAAAAGAGAATCGTAAAAATATCGACGAAAATCTGAAACACCAGCAGTTCTAACTACAATATTTTCCGATTTCACATTTTTTAAATTGAAATTGAGCGATGTTACTTACTCATATGTAGGTATTTACAAATTTAACAGAATTGAGGATTTGAAGCTGCAAATGCTTGCAGTCCGATGGAATTGCAAGCACTTTGTTTAGGAATGTGGTGGATATATGTGATTTTCGTTTTATTGCTGTCTTCTTCTTCTATTGCTTATTGTTATCTTCCATCATTTAATTTATTTTCCTTTGATATTGTTAGTATTTATATTCATTAATGTTTTTCTTTTGTACTTAAAATGTTATTCTTGATTAATTTAATTTACGTTCCACACTTTGTCGAACATAAACAATTAACCCTACATTTTGTTGTTGACGTTTAAATACTCAAATGCTGTTAATTTTCTCTTAAATGTAATTTTTCTATTCCGCTACTTTGTTCATCAATTGCATAATATGTAAAATGTCCTTCTTCGTGTTCGGACCACCACACTGGAAACATCACTCGCCTGTAAGAGCAATAAATTATACAATTTCAGCATTATTTATAAACGTATAAACTCTAACAGCCGTATTTATTAGATTCCCCTACGACGCCTCTACGATGTTGTTTAGTTAAATGTCCCGTACAAATTTACGCAACCTCTATGTGGCTTTGCTGAAATTATTATTTATAAAAAAATGCCCCCTGACTTTTTACTACGCAAGGTTGGTGTCTAAATAAGAAGGAAACTATTACAAAAAACCTAAATCTCTTACTTTTTCCCTGCGGAATGATGTCAGCTGTTTCTATGAATAGAAACTGACATCTCTCTTGTGAGAATTATTTTGTTTTTAAACAAAAATGGAGCAGCAAATAAAAAGAAAACGGTGGGAAAATTGAATCTGGTTTTATATAGTTTTCGCCTTCTTGGAATTGAACTTTCATTTATTAAGTCGATCATATATCAATGTCGTTAACAAAATTCATGAAGCTGAATGACATTTTTAATTTAATTTTTAGTTTCTTTTTCAATTTTCAAATCTTCCCAAAAAAATGTAAACAAAATGACATTTCAAAAACGAAAATAAAAATATGAAAGCTTTACGCAACCTCTAAACGCAAATTTTTGCGTTTAAAGTTACGCAGGGTTTACGCAAAGTGTTTTTTGTTTATAAAGGGTGATTTTTTAAGAGGTTTAGAACTTTTTTAAAAAAAAAAACACAAAAAATTCGAAAAAATGAATGAAATATTTATTTGAATCGATAGTTTGAACCTTGCAATTTAATGTTTAAAGATAATTTCATGCAAATGTTGACCGCGGCTGCGTCTCAGGTAGCCCATCCGCTGAGTCCAATTTTGGCATACTCTTTCACACATATCGGCCGGTATCTCACGAATGAATGCATGGATGTTGGCTTCCAGTGCGTCAATCGAAGCGGGCTTGTCCCTATACACATTAGCCTTGGCATACCCCCACAAAAAATAATCTAATGGTGTCAAATCGCACGATCTAGGCGGCCAATTGACCGGCCCGAAACGTGAAATTAACTGTTCACCAAACTCGCCTCGCAATTGCGCCATTGTTTCGCGTGCTGTGTGGCATGTGGCACCGTCTTGTTGAAACCACATATCATGCAAGTCAAGAACTTCCATTTCGGGCAAAAAAAAGTTTGTTATCATCGCTCGGTAGCGTTCACCATTGACAGTAACGCTGCGATTCGCATCATCTTTGAAGAAATATGGCCCAATAATGCCGCCGGCCCATAAACCGCACCAAACAGTGGCTTTTTCGGGATGCATTGGTAGCTGTTGCAATGCTTCTGGCTGATCTTCACTCCAAATGCGGCAATTTTGCTTATTTACGTACCCATTCAACCAAAAATGAGCCTCATCGCTGAACACAATTTTTCGATAAAAAAGCGGATCCTCGGCCAGCTTTCCAAGAGCCCATTCACCAAAAATTCGGCGTTGTGGTAGGTCGGCTGGCTTTAGTTCTTGCACCAGCTGTATCTTAAAAGGCTTTACGCCCAAATCCTTCCGCAAAATTTTCCACGTAGTGCTGTAACAAAGGCCTAACTGCTGGGAACGGCGCCGAATCGACATTTCGCGGTCTTCTGTCACACTAGCTGATACGGCCGCAATATTTTCTTCACTACGCACAGTACGTAAACGTGTTGGTGGTTTAATGTCCAACAAAGTAAATTTGGTGCGAAATTTGGTCACAATCTTCCGAATAGACTGCTCAGAAGGTCGAGAATGCCGATCATAAAATGGAAGCAGCGCGCGATGAACATTTCGAACCGAGCACGAATTTTGATAGTAAAATTCAATAATTTGCAAGCGTTGTTCATTTGTAAGACGATCCATGGTTAAATTGCAAACCAAACTGAAGCTGTTTGACAGTGACACAAGGTACTAAACACACGTCAGCTGTCAAAACCAGTGTTGCCAAAACCAAACCAGCTAAAAAATCACCCTTTACATAACGTTTTCCTGCGTAAGGACATTTTAGAGGGTGCTTAAAGATAAGCAGACTCTACGGTGAGTTTATAAATAAGGCTGTAAGAGTGCATCCTTTATAATGCCTCTATACGCAAAAACCTTATTTATAAAAAATGTTCGACGTTGTATAGAGCTTGTATAAGCTAAATGCGCTTGGACGTTGTTTAGAGGTGGAATAGTATCGAAATGACTTGAAAAATCTGTCACATTTTATTTTAAATGAAGTCAAAAATAAATTGGATAGATTGTATCGACAATTTTATTTTCAATTTTCAAGATTCTACAAGTGTCCGCGAAAGGAAATATGTGCGGAAATGATATATTTAAAACTGTTTTAAAAATTCATTTTAATTTGCATAAGACTACCGTTTCATAGGAGTCCTAAATCATTGTTTTGCCTTTTTACTTTTTAATTTTGTATTCCTTTTCCTATTTGAATTTGAATTTTGCATTTCTCACAAGCTGCTTAGTTTTTTTTTCGGACAGATAAATGTAATAGATATCTCCTTTTCAGTACCTTTTTTGACGCAAGCCCTGTATACTAGTATGCATGGAAAAATGTTTTATAATTAAGAATTTTTTGAAGGGTGTATAAAGGCTGTATAAATACTTATACACTGCATAACTATACAGGTGTTTAGGCGCGTTTGGAAAATTCTAATAAATGAGGCTGTTTATGTTTTAATAGAGTTTACTGTTCATCGCACATAATTGTCGCTGTAGGGACAGGAACAGCAGGATTCGTTTTTTTTTAAATTTGAATTTGATTCATCGTTGTGCACTTAGCAAATAATTTGAATCTAACAGTAGGTAACTCTTTTTCAGTTAGACTAGAGAAACCTTACAGTAGGCCTCAATAGCAGCTATTCTGAGTTCGGCATAACAGATCGATTTTTGTTCTACGCGAAACTGTCTCACGGCATAATAAGCATAGCTACTTCTACTCTACTAAACAACAAAACAGCTAATACCGCTGAAAATACGTTCCGACACATTATCCAGTATTCAGTGTACTTTTCAGCATTATCACAAGGTGGGTACTTGCCACTTGGTCCTGGCTCTACTGGCACATAACTCGACTTACGGCCTCTTGACAACGTCATTTACTTGTCAGCTTTCTTTTTTGTGCAGGACCTATTTCTCTGACACATTTCATTTCTGTTTGACTTCAATATTTTAATAGCTCCAACGTCTGACCGCACACTCAAGAAAGCCGATGATTTTTTTTTCTGCTGGTGGAGCTTGTAAACAACTCGCTTCTTCTTTTCAGCACCGAATTGTTAGCCTAGCAGCATCACCTCGTAGTGTACGACAAATGATATTTGAAGTGCGAATGCCTTCTATAACTGGCGGTGTAGGTACTAACAAAAACGAAGTACGAAACAAACTCTTATCTGCTCTTAAATTTTATTCCAATACCCTGGATTACCTTTGTGCATACTGCATACCAATTTACATTGGTGGCTTTCCATTGCGATGTGGTGGCTTACAATTCTTAAAGAACTCACGGTTTTTGTTGCATGCCTCATCGTCCTTCCATGCGCTCGATGGGCAATTATTAAATATTTCAAATTCCACGCAGTGCAAGAGCATAGCCGAGCACGGTTTGCACATTCTGCCGTCCATATCTGGTGGTGGTGATGGTGGGGGGTTTTTCTCCATCATGGCACGCATTTCCTTAGCTTAACTCCGAATTGAAGATGAAATTCTACCGCCAGTTTCCCACAGACAAAACTTACCATGCTCAGCACACGTTGCGAAAGCACTTTTTGCAACAGAAATGAAGGGACTTGCACTCAAAACAGTAGGCAGGTAGCTGTTTAATTTTGCCTCATCGATATCTTGGCCATTCATAATTTGAGTCTCATTCAGCGCACATTCCATGTAGCACTAGGAAGAGCCAGCGAATTAAATATACCTATAAGTGGGCAGACAAATGCTTACTGTAGGTGGCCGAAAACCACGCCCTCCTGGGCCTCTCGGACCGCCACCAAAACCTCCTGTTGGTGGCTCAACGTTATCCCCCAAATGTGTCTTACACGTCTCTACGATATCCTTCGAAATCAAGTTGTCATGCGGGCAGCATTGCTTGATGTCCTGCCAAGTTGAACAACTTCAAATATATACTTCAAACAAAGTATCCCTTCACAGTACTTACAGTATGTTCCGGACGACTGTTACAGTCAAATGCACTGACACTGGCAGCCTTAAACAAATAATACAAACAAATACACTTTATTAGTTTTCCAACACAAACCAAATCACAAGTGATTCTCTTCCCCTACCAAACCAGTCGCGATCAGCAAATTAAGTACTCCAAAGCGATTCATAACAATTTAATCCAGATACGCTGAGCTGTAAACTTGAACTAATATTATGGAGATTTTGCGATGCGACTAATACTTATACATCCGATAGTAATTATAAAATTTATCATGCATCAGTGCGGATGTTGCTCGTGTTTAATTGACAATGGATTTAAGATCAGAATGGTCGACAGTATTTTTTTTTTTTTAAGCGAAATTGTGTTTTTGCCCACTGCGGGGACAAACATTTAAAAAGTGATTAGAATAGTTTTTTTGTTTTCGACAGCCGGATCACTTGTGGTGTCAAAATAAGAATGAACGTGTAAATGTGCTTTGTTTGGTTAATTTCGGTCAATTAATTTGTAACTCAAATTGAAGGTGTACACCATTTAAATTGGTGCGATATGCGAGTGGTAAATGTTGATTAAAAAATGTGGGCATGAAGTCGAAAGTAGCAGTCATTGGTATTGCCCGCAAGTACAGGGTGTCCGCCGGGAAGGTATACTACTTTGTTTGTTTATAATTTTTGATTAAATGAAACAGAATGGATCTTATATTGATAAATGTTTTATTTAATATCGGCAATTATGTATGGAATGAAATATCAGCTAAATGTCCGCCTCTGATAGTCTCACAAATGCGAGCCCTTTTGAGCACATTTTTCATTACATTCTCACACATTTCACGCGGTATTTCATTAATTTCATCACGAATGTTTGGTTTGAGTTGCTCAGGCTTTTCTGGTTTGTTTGCATAAACCTTGCTTTTCAGATATCCCCACAAAAAGAAGTCCGGAGCAGTCAAATCAGGCGACCGTGGAGGCCAATCAACATCACCATTTCTTGAAATAACTTGTTGTTGAAAGAGGTCTCGCAGTAATTCCATTGAAATCCCGGCTGTATGCGATGTGGCACCGTCTTGTTAATACCACATGTTAATCAAGCACAAAGCAAAAAGTTAAAAGTTAAAAAGTTTTCAATCATATCACGATATCGCTCCCCATTCACAGTTACCGTTACGCCGTTTTCATTTTCAAAGAAGTAAGGTCCAATGGTTCCTCCTGACCAAATTGCACAATAGACTGTAACTTTTAATGGATGCAAAGGTGAGTGATGAATAATTTGAGGGTTTTCCATTGCCCAGAACCGACTATTCTGTTTATTCACATATCCATTCAAATGAAAATGTGCCTCCCAAAAATTTCACGTAACTTTGTCATCATCACAGTGATCGATGATTGATTTTGATAAAATGGTTTATCGAATATTTTTCCATAATAAATTTGCCACGTGTCTACTTCACGACTGCCAAATATGAACCGTCAAGACTAATGTTTACCAAAATGGCGGCAAAACAAAGTAGTATACCTTCCCGGCGGACACCCTGTACATGTAGCAGTTTTTAAATATTCTGCTGTAAGTTCAAGAACGTTTCCCTACCTTCGCACAGGCATTCGTTTATTTAAGTTTTTATATTAGGAGGACGTACAGTTTTATGTAGACTCTAAAAGAAGATTTTGCAGGTCAGTTTTACTTTCGAATGTTTGAGGTGAACCAAGGAAAAACAAGTTCTTTAGTGTAAATGCACAAATACCTATGTAGATTTTGGGTTTTTCTTTTAGGGTCAAAAAGGACGACCACTAACTCTACTAAAAGACATTCAGGGAGCTTTTGAGACTTAAGCGGTAGTCGCCTATAATAAAAGTAAGCCCCATGGAAACTATTTTTTTTTTTTACTTATATTACGTACCTTGCATAAAATGACGTCGGTTAATCACAGTGCCTATTATAATATTATTTATACTGCTGCAAAGTACAGCAGCTCAACACTTTATAGAATATAATTGCTTGGTGCTTATCTGTCAAGAGGTATTAAGATCTGATCTCAGTATTTAGACGATTTCCCCTTTGTTAAGGGTGCACAGAAATGTGGTAGATTCACTTTTCCTGTATAATTAGTCGGGTAGACTATAGGGGACAGAATGATTGCATTATTTCCGATTATGTCGTTTCCGATTCAAAAATACACTCTTCCAAATCTGTATTACGATTGTCGTTTTTACTCGACAAAGGTGGGATGAAAATGTCAAATGCCTTTTTGTTCTGGTTTTGTAGTCGTCGCATGACTGAACTTTTATTACCTAAGAAAAAGTGGCACGACTAATGACCTCTAAAACGTCATTTTTTGTCGTTTGCAATTTCGGTTCCGACAGGTAGTCGGTTGGTTCAATAAGGCTGTGTTTTAGCGTTTGTATTCGGTTGTTTTTAAACAGAATTCACTTCTTTTTAACGGAAGAACACACACATAATTGCAGGCATTTGTTTTTGCTGGATAATCTGTCGTTTAAATTTCCAAAACAAATCAGAACAAAAAAAAAATATGGAAAGAAAATTAAAAATAACAAAGAAAAAACAATCGGAAGTTCTTTTTTCATTAATGGAGAAGAATGTTCATCTGGCGAAAGGATGCAACAAGGGCTTAAATAAAGTCGATTTTGAATGTCCTTGGAATTTTAATAAAATCGCTACAACTACATATAGCTATGGCTATGGCCCTCTGACAAGAGACGGAAAGAGTTGGCAAACACTGAATTGTGTATTTTACATAATCTGTTTGGCACAATTGCCTGATTGTGACATAAATCATCCGTCGACATCGCAGACAGCTTCCACACCAATCCCATCGTCATGGGGTGATTTCCCTGAAACGTCAGCTATCGATCTCCCCGCAAACTCGCCAACACCATCCACTTCCTTGTATTTACCATCAAACTGGACATATCTACTCCTGCACAAAAAAAAGAATAATAATTTCGACTCCCCAATTTCTTCTTCGGTCATGGTGTGGCACATATCCATTGACGTCATGTATGCGCTTCAATGACGTCTATGGTTTGTGCAAAGTATTTGCTTACCGATGGTTGAGCAAGTCCCAAATTGAGATCATTTCCAGCACCGTGTTGGTATCCTCCTTCCGTAAGAATTCTTAATCTAGCTTATATCCTCAACCATAGACTAACCAAACTAGACAGCCAACTTCCCGTGCACCTACCCGATTTTCCCCGCAAATTTTGAATGACAGCCCTCTCTCGCGCGCTCTTTTTTTCCTGTCTGTGAATACGTGTATTATTGTTCGCCGGGTGGCACTATTTCTCAATTACAAACAATTTGTAAATGGATTTATAACAATAAATGTACAAAATGTAAATGTTGATTATGGTATTTTTAGATAACATAATTTGTTCTCTATCCTTATTCGGCACCAAAAACTGTTCATCCATTCACATTTCAGTTGTTTTTTAGTTTTATTTGTATGCATTCTATTTTTGACAGCAAAATTCAAGCAGCTGTATAAATGTAATCCGTAGGGTTTGTTCCAAAAATGAGTTAGCGACATGCAAGTTAAGCCCAGCTTCCACTAGGGCATAAATGAATTTTATATAATTTTCATGAACATTGATAAATTTCTATTAGGCTTGGCGAATGTTTCCAAATTCGTTTATTTAACACCATATTTGTACAAAATCAAAATATGATTGGAAATTCTGTCGTTTAATAACACTGCCCAGTATTGAATAATGTTACTTAGGAACAGAAAGAATGCAAATGCTATTCATATTTTAAAAAAAAAGGATTAGTATCGGAAAGCAAGAAAAGTGATGGAACTCCTAACAAAAAGACAATATAAATTATTAATTGACAAAAACAAGTGCACTCATTGTTCTTCTGGGATACAAAAGTGATCAAAACATTTTTTTATTGTTCCGAGTAGTTCACATAAATATAATGCGATCTACGAGGATTTTTGTATTATGGCCTTTACCAGAAAAGACCAAATGCATACAAATTTTACAGCAATATTATAAGCAACCAAAATTATCTAATTCATTTTTAGAATTAAAGAAATGCATACTTGATATGTTAGTGTTCATTTTACGTACTAGTTACAGATTATAATTTATAGTTAAACTAAAAAATATTTTTCGCCACGACATAAAAAAAAAATGTTTTCCCTAAACGGCGTTAAAACATTTTGTTTCAGTATGATTTCGAAACTTTAAGCATTAAAATCAACAAGAAAAAGTGTATTTTCTTTAAAATATACAAAAAAAGGTTACAAAATCTCTTTTAACAAAAGTAAAAGAAAACCGTGTTAGTTCATTTTATAGAGTTCATAAACTTGGCAACAGATACATTTTTTTGAGAAAAAATCAATTTTTTTTTGATCGAGATTGCTTTTTATGTTCGATTTGCCAAAAAAATCAACCTTTTTTTTGATCTGACATTCTTTTGAGAAATCTCGATTTTTTCTCAGATTTCACACATACTTTCACTTATACCAAAGTGTATGACACACAGATGCCGGTTACGAATTGTTTATCGTTGAAAGGATTGCTTTTTAAACTGAATTATTCGAGTATGGAAACGATTTTTTATATTAAATTATTTCGAATGTAAATTTGTAAAAACCAATTGGAATGGATTTCCAGTGCAAGTACAAAAAAATATTTTTGCGGCCAACTCACAAGAACCAATAAAATTCGAATTTAATGTTCGATTTGGCAGCAAAAATCTGAAATCTCAGTTCAAAATCTGAAAAGTCAAATCGAAAACGACATTAAATTCAACTGTGATGTGAACGCCGTGTAACTAATGGGCACAAAATATGCCGAACACAGTCGCCCCCACTTGAAATCCCACCAGAAAATGGCCGCCCGATGGACATGAAGTGCCAGCAGCATATTGTATAAGTATTCGTGCGTCAGCAATGGCGCTCCTTTGATTTGTACAGGCAGGAATACTTATGCAATCTAATGTATGGCAGACAGCTTGTAGGCAAATGTACCGTTTCTGCTCTCAGTTGGTTGTCTACTTTGGTTAGTCTATGTCCTCAACACAGGCGGCACTGATGACGACCGGAATTCGTCGCGAATGTCGACTTCATCTAGCAAGTAATTAATTACGAATACTTCGAAAAGATTTTACTACATTCTAGTCGTCTGCAAATCTGCAACAAATTTGGCGGGTCGTCTGTGTTAGGTAATGAGGATTGAAAAACGACACGGCTCAAGAAACGATAAAAGTCGTTTTCGACAAACGACGACGGTGAATGACTTATAACTATTTTTAACCTTCCACTTGAATATTGTAGGTCACAATAGATAATTTGTGTTCCGACGTATAGAGAGTTTCGCCATTGTGACTTTAGAATTTAACAACACGAAAAGTGGAACTAATGCTCAAAAAAGTGGTTTTGATTCTTAAGCACTGAATATTGCGGGTTAGATAGATAGATAATTAATTTATTTCTTGAAAATCTATTATGAACATGTACATACAAAATTAAAACACAAATGGTACAAAGATAATAGATAAGAAAAATGAGACATTCTGTATTTTACAAATTGAATAATAGGAAAATAGTGATGAATGCCACTTCAAAGGGCTTAACAGTACAAAATACAATTATGTGGGTGGGGTGACCCTATAGTGAAAACAATATTGAAATACAAGTTTAAAACAGACAGGAACAAAATTTAAATTAAAGTTACAGTCCAACTTAAGCTAAATTAGCCATAAGAAAATAAACAAAAATTTAATAAAGTAAAAATTAAACCATGAAATCGGCAATAAGTGATTCTAAATCAACACACTGAAAGTTAAAGAGCCAGCGTTTTACATTTTTAATGAACAAACCAGGTATTCTAATAGTCCCCATCGACAACAGAAGTTTGTATAATAAGCGATAAGGAGAAACAGTATAAAAATTACGAAAGGCAGTGGTACGAAAATTGGGTACAGTTAACATATTAGAAAAGTTTACACGTAAATTATGCGTTGAAATTAGACGAAAATTACGATTACCAGACTTCATAAAGAAGACATATTTTTCTTAATACATATTTTTGCAAAATTAGTAAAGGTTATATCTTATTAAAATATGAAGAAGCAATACCGTATTGCAACTTAGAGTGAAAAATTCCATAGTATATAAGTAGTTTTTACAAGTATTTTGGAGCAGACATTGCGCAAGTAGAAGAAATGCGAAAGTATAGCGAAAGTACTGCTTTAAGGTTACCACATGATTATAGAAACTCATCCTGGGAATCAATAGTTAGGCCCAAATATTTAAAAACATCCACTTGCTCAATTGCAAAATCACTACAGATTATGTTGCTACAAAAGGACGAAGAAGAACAACTAGATACACATTATACAATTTATATCTTTGGCATTCAGGTGCATGAAAACAAACATTGGCTTCCATCTTTGGTATCGAAGACAAACTGTAAACCATAATTTTAGTTTTGGAGCTTATTACTAAATTGTGTTCAGCGAACCATTTTCTCAATAGGTTGAGATTTTCTCAATAGGTTTATGTCCGAGATTAAATCTAAAGGACAACTGCAACCATAGGAAAAACCAACATCATCCGCAAAAGCAGTAGGCGTACCTTTAAAATTAAGTGAAAATAGTGAGTTAATATAAATTAGAAACAAAATGGGTCCTAAAACTGAGCCTTGGGGTACACCAAAGTTAAATAACCTAATTTCGCGTCTTATGTCGTCAAGCTTCACTCTTTGCGACTGTTACCAAGATAAGACCGAAACCAGTCAAGTATGAAACCACGAAAGCCAGCTTTTTCCAACTTTCTCAATAGCAAGTTATGGTTAACCATATCGAAGGCTTTGGTAATGTCAATAAACAAGCCAGCTGTATATTTTCTACTATCGAGGTTTGACATTATTTGAGAGCAGAACTGTAGCAGCGCGTCTTCAGTTGATTTTCCTTTTTGAAATCCAAATTGAAGTGGACTAAAAAATTTATTATTATTTAGATAATTTACTATTCTACTTTTATAAGCTTTTCAAAAAATTTACTGAAGACAGGAAGAAGTGAAATTGGCTATAATTAGAGATTTCAGTAGCGGCACCTTTTTTCAACAGTGGGACAACATCAGCACACTTGAGAACTTCGGGGAAGACGCCAGAAAAAACGCAACGATTAACAATATCTACTATAACATTCAGAACAGAATACAGAATTAAAATGAAATTAGATATACCATCCGAATTTGATTTGTTAAGGGCGCCAATCACTTTTAAAACCTCGATAGGAGTTATGGGCTGATACACAAAACTGTTTACTTCAATGTGTTCAATAAAACTAAGGTTGGACGAACAAAGTGAACATGGTTTAATGGGAGATGGCTGTAAGCTTTTGGCTATATCGGTGAAACAGATGTTAAATTCATTAGCTTTATTAGATAGATCGCAGTCATTGACTCTGATAACAGTAGGTTTCTTGGTAGAGGACGTGTTGGTTCCCAAACAAACAAATCGATGCTATCAATGTCCGTACATTAGACCAGTGATTGGAATATGATCATTTAACTTCAAGGATGAAGTCACAACAATATTCCCAATCATTAGTAACAAGGTACAGGACATTGCGAACGCGAGTAAACAAGGAAAATCTTAATGACAACATAAAAACACCGCACAAAATCAAGAAGAAAACCACCGACGGACGAAACCACCACGAGACAATGAGGTCGAAACGTCAAATGCTCGACCCTCGACTAGCCATCGTCGACCTATAGTCGGACTCCTCTCGCACCAGCCAATGATCCCAAATAAATCATGCATCGAGACTAATCGTACCCACGAAGCGGGGTGGAAGCAGTCATCACCTCATCATATCGTCATCTCGCCCTCACATATTGAAGAGATAAATGGTATAAATTAGGAAGTGTTAGTGATTAGTTAATTGTTTTGTATTGTATTGCTAAAAATGTAAAGTAAATTGTTCTATGTAAAACCAATACCAAGAAACAAGTTTCGCGGTCAAGGGCAATGACCATTTAAGAACCCAGCTGATCTGGTATATAGGAAACCGAGGTTTCGTAAATAATTTGTAGAGCAGTTTTTTCATTCGAATGCAAAACTTTGAATTAGAAACAATAAAGTAAAGTTTATAACGTTTACCGAACGTTCCGCGACTTTTATTTCACCTTTTCCCAAGTGAATCATCTATTCACTTTTGCTACGAGACGCCTTCTCTAGCAACTTACCCTTTTTTTCTATTCGTCGCCTACGAATAGAACTTACCTACGAATAGACTTATTAAGAATAGTATTTACAATCTGGCATTCACTTTTCAAATTGCCATTCGCAGAGTTAAATTGTAACCGATAAAAATTTGCGTTGCGGCATTTTAGCGTATTTCCATTGTTGATTTTGTGGTTTGTTTTAATTTTTATGTTGAAATGGAACAAGACATGCCAACTTTGTGTACACGGGGAGGAATAGACTATCACGGGTTCTCCTGTACACTTTTACGGGCTTTGGCAATGTTGTCGGCCGATAATTGAAAAAATCCTTTAGGTACATTGCGCCTGCCTTGCATTATTCAGTGTTTAAGAATCACCCATCAGGGTCTTTAACAACAAATCCACAGTGCTTACACATAGTGTCATGGAAAATCTTGTTTTTAACAATCATAGTGAAATAACCTGGAAGCACAACCCCAACTTGGGGGACCATTTCCTTTTATGCCTCTGAAGACTAACTACCGACTTTGGCCACTTTTGTAACTTAAAGGAGAAGCTGTAACTGCTGTTATATATAGGTTAAGACAGGGACACTATTTAGATCTCATTGATAAGGTTGATTAAGTGACAGGGTGTATGCGAACTATTAAAAATAAAATCGTTTTAAATCAACCTGACTGGGCATTTCCTTCTGGTCCCATTTCATCACGCGCCTTGGGCATTCAAAGCAAAAAATAAAACTATCTAGACGACAAAAACAATTTTTTTTCTTTACTTTCACATTTCCATCAGCTTTGAAAACTAGTAACGCCAATCGATTTCCATGACAGTGGTGACTGCCTCCAAATCACCCACTGGACGGTAGTAGAAAATCCACAAGTCTGTCGAAAATACTAAGCACTCGCCGGCTTTCAGGCTGAACTCCACTTCTACGCAAATTTTCTCACATGGCGCTTTCGGTATCAAGTGGATACCAATTTGGCCACTTAACTGCTGAACGAATACGAGTCCCTGCACATAGAGCTCTCTTTCGGTGGCTCTGTAGTTGTTCGACATCAGCACCCAACTAGAGTAGAACGGCTCGAAGTGAAGCGGATAGTAGTACGGTCTGCGGATAAACTTCCTCGATGCCTTGACTGCCCGAAACTGGCAATTTCTAAACTGGAGAAACCATTCGTCATCAACTGCACTTTCAGAAATCTTATCAAGGGCCGCTCCGATTGTGAAGAACTTCTTTAGCAGCAAATTCGTTTCCACGTCGCAAGGATTGCTGTTAAGGAATTCCCCTTGGCTCTCCAGCATTCCATTAAGAACTCCTTGCATCGACTGACTTGGGTGGGAATCGCTTATAATGACAGGAAGACCTTTCTCAAGGTAATTCTGTTCAATCCCGGAGTAACTCACATTGCTTAGGCTTGAAACAAGATCTAAAAATACCAACACTTTATTAAAAGGACCTCTGCAAGTGTTTTTGCTATTTCTCACCAAATCTCTCACACAACGCACAGTCCGCTTTATCCGTGTCATATCTTCCCAGACTTTTTGTCTCCTTCCGCAGCGAATTCGTATACACCAAACATTTGGCATTGTGCAAAGGAGCCCAGTTCCAAATTGGGAGCAACTCAATTAACAACAGTCGCCCGACTGCACTCGACGTCCATGTAACCGCTTCCACATTGCTGCACAGCCAGCAAGTAATAGCTACCGCGCACACGACCAAGCAGACACTTTTCCAAAATCGCCAACGCCAGGCGGATGCAAGTGGCTTGCAAATTTCTCGCAACTCACTTGAGGTGAACTTTTGTTTTCCACAGAAATTTATAAAATTTTCAAAATCCTTCTCGAGCTCGTTTTTAGTCGAAGGCATTTCACCGAACTTGACAACTTGTTGAGGGCAACTACTGCAATCAACTGAGAAATTCATCGAAAGACGATGGCGATGAGGACATGCGCCCGGATTCAGTTAGTGCGTAACTGGTTTCCACTGATAAGCGGAAAACCTAATTTTCTATCACATTAGCTGTGAAAAGGAAATGCTTCGATATAAATTGGTACCATCTGCGGCTGTTGGGTGGCAGGACGACGACAACAAAGGCGTGTACACTGTACAGTTGACGCACACGGAAATGAAGTAGGTTAACAAGATGCAGATTTATATTGACTTAAAGTGTTTTCTAGAGTTTAAGCTTAAAAGCAAGGGACTTAAAAAGAAAGATCCAAATGACCGCATATAGAATTTACAGAGAGTAAATGGGTCTCGTACCTAAGGCGCACTTCATTAAAAGCAAAAAGCTCTTCCTATGGTACATCTGTGGAAAATGACAAAGGTCATGAAAAGGTGGAAAAAACGAAAACAGAAAACACTAGAAGCTGTCAGCAGCGACAACCCATATTCACGGTTGCCACTTGCATAACAAATTTAGCTACCAAAATTGGAAAAAAAAGTTCCCAAACCAAGATAAAATTTACAAAAAATCTGGAGACGTTGATAAAACATTTTTTAAACAAAAAAAAACATATTCTTCTAAAATATTCAATTTGGTACATTAGGTTTGTAGGAACTTAGTCAGTCTTTAAGTAGGTAGTTAGACAACGACTACTTACTTTATAAAATAGAAAAAAATAAAACTTAGCTTACTAATAGTAATATCCACTTTAAATACTTTTGCTGATCAAAAGCATAATTTTCTAAACTCGAATTTTTTTATTTGAGTTTTAAAATTGCTTGTTTAAAAACAAACATTTCTAAAACATAAGACTCATAAGGAACATAGTAGGAACTTTGTCAGTCTAACCAATTAAAAAACGTCAACAACGTTGTGCACAAAATTACCAGCTGTTAGCAGGCATGGGATCATCTACCATTTCCGAGCCTTTTTTCTTCTAACAAGCCTTTTAAAGGGTGATTTTTTAGCTGGTTTGGTTTTGGCAACACTGGTTTTGACAGCTGACGTGTGTTTAGCACCTTGTGTCACTGTCAAACAGCTTCAGTTTGGTTTGCAATTTAACCATGGATCGTCTTACAAATGAACAACGCTTGCAAATTATTGAATTTTACTATCAAAATTCGTGCTCGGTTCGAAATGTTCATCGCGCGCTGCTTCCATTTTATGATCGGCATTCTCGACCTTCTGAGCAGTCTATTCGGAAGATTGTAACCAAATTTCGCACCAAATTTACTTTGTTGGACATTAAACCACCAACACGTTTACGTACTGTGCGTAGTGAAGAAAATATTGCGGCCGTATCAGCTAGTGTGACAGAAGACCGCGAAATGTCGATTCGGCGCCGTTCCCAGCAGTTAGGCCTTTGTTACAGCACTACGTGGAAAATTTTGCGGAAGGATTTGGGCGTAAAGCCTTTTAAGATACAGCTGGTGCAAGAACTAAAGCCAGCCGACCTACCACAACGCCGAATTTTTGGTGAATGGGCTCTTGGAAAGCTGGCCGAGGATCCCTTTTTTATCGAAAAATTGTGTTCAGCGATGAGGCTCATTTTTGGTTGAATGGGTACGTAAATAAGCAAAATTGCCGCATTTGGAGTGAAGATCAGCCAGAAGCATTGCAACAGCTACCAATGCATCCCGAAAAAGCCACTGTTTGGTGCGGTTTATGGGCCGGCGGCATTATTGGGCCATATTCTTCTTCAAAGGTGATGCGAATCGTAGCGTTGCTGTCAATGGTGAACGCTACCGAGCGATGATAACAAACTTTTTTTTGCCCGAAATGGAAGTTCTTGACTTGCATGATATGTGGTTTCAACAAGACGGTGCCACATGCCACACAGCACGCGAAACAATGGCGCAATTGCGAGGCGAGTTTGGTGAACAGTTAATTTCACGTTTCGGGCCGGTCAATTGGCCGCCTAGATCGTGCGATTTGACACCATTAGATTATTTTTTGTGGGGGTATGCCAAGGCTAATGTGTATAGGGACAAGCCCGCTTCGATTGACGCACTGGAAGCCAACATCCATGCATTCATTCGTGAGATACCGGCCGATATGTGTGAAAGAGTATGCCAAAATTGGACTCAGCGGATGGGCTACCTGAGACGCAGCCGCGGTCAACATTTGCATGAAATTATCTTTAAACATTAAATTGCAAGGTTCAAACTATCGATTCAAATAAATATTTCATTCATTTTTTCGAATTTTTTGTGTTTTTTTTTAAAAAAAAGTTCTAAACCTCTTAAAAAATCACCCTTTACAAATAAGAGTTTTATGTCTGCAAATAAATAATACTATTAACTAACCTATCCATATCTCAATGTGGTTATAAACAGAAAATATTTCGAAGTCAACCATCTGTCAAAAGAAGAAAATGAGTGCATTCAGTAATTTTTTTAACAAAATAGGTTTACATGGGTGGTGCTTTCACTCAGAAACAGTAATACTACGTTTCCACCGGAGATTAACTACGAGATTTAGACAAATTTCTGTAAATCCAGCATAAATCTCGGGATTTATCATACAAAAGTTAATCTCATGAAAAGGGAGATTACAAACAAATCTCGATTATCGACCAGGTTTGCATGTACAGTCCGGTTTGTGAACACACTTTCCACAGCTCGAGATGTCAAAAATACAAAGCAAACAGAGCTGTATTTGACATTGTGTCATAAAAAAAAGAAATATTTATTTCTGAAAGACTTCTCCTACCCAATGCAACCATCAAAAATTTAATTTTATTTTGTAGAATTTGGCAATAATATTTTAAGATTTCTGGAACTCATGTTTTATTACTTTAAACTTTTGAATTGGTTAATTTTTTTTTCAATTATCACAATTTTGGGTTGTTCGATTCGACGGTAGTTGACGACATCTGGTGAAACGTCAAATTAATCCTGTTTTTTTTGGTGGAAACACCTCAGGATTTGTTTGTAATCTCTTGCCCTAAATCTCGCAATTAGTGTCCGGTGGAAATGTAGTATAAGGCAGCATTTAAATGAATTGATATCGAGTTCGTATTTTTGGTGCTCCTGCTCAAAAATTTATCAAAACCAGATAAAAATTACCAAATTACCAAAACTCAAAAAGCAAAAAAAAAAAATTACCAAATTTGGTAAAAAGTTACCAAAGTGGCAACCGTGGCCATATTCATATGGACAGTCATATGACGTTTATATTGTGGTGACAGTGGCAATCCGATTCTGTAAGGCGGAAAAGTTGAAACGTTTTCGTGTGCACGATTATTTGATCTGAGTGACAGGGGTAATTCGTTTGTGCACACGAAAACGTTTGAACGTTTCGCCTTGCAGAATGCCGACCCTGATTATTCTTAACTTACTTCATTTTGACTCTTGCAGCTTTTTTGAGCTGAGGAAAGTGATAGAATCACAGTTTCGTTCCTCTGTTGTGAAAGTGGATAGCTTTACACATGGTTCATGGTTTTATTGGAACATTGCAAGCTATGTTATAGCTAGGGATGCCAGGGGTCAGATTCTATAAGAATCGAAACGATCAGACGTTTTCGTGCGCACGAATGATTTGCACTATGTTACACAAGCAAATTTCTTCGTGCACACGAAAACGTTTCGTCTTATAGAATGCCGACCCAGATCTGAAAAATTGTCTGGCGGGACATTTTTGCATTTGAAGTGAAAAAACTTATTTTTTTTTAGTTTGCATTTTATTTGTTGTAATAAGTAATATTTGGTTTAAGTAAAAGTCTTTTTATCATATTTGTACATTTTTATGTTATGGCTAACTGAGTTCGGAGACCCAGACCACTGAACTAACATCATCAGATTAAGGCACACTTTACACTTTGTAAGAATTTATGATTCTAGGTTTGAACTCAGATCATGTAAGATTTTAAAAGTGGAACAGACTTTAAATTTATTTAGCTAACTAGGGCTAGCGCTATAATTTCTGTGTAATATTAATTGTAGTTTATTTTATTTAATAATTGTTGGAGTAAAAGATTTATGCGTTAGTCTCTCGCAAACTCACTTTTGTTTCTGGCTTACTGAACAACACATCGTCTTCTTTCTTAATGTATATTTTAACTTAACTCTTTTAATATAATAAATTATTATTTTGTAAACTGATTGTTTCGTATGTCCCACGGATATAACAATAATGAAGTAATAATAGGGCGCAAATTCAAAGCTGGGACATTTTACGGGACAAATTTTCAGTGCGGGACATTTTGCGGGACACTTGCGGGACAAAAGCCTTATAGCGGGACGTCTGGCATACCTAGTTATAGCACACCTTTTTCCGTTCCGAACGGATACCTCGATAGGGCCGATTATTATTTATGAAAGCTACTCGACTACCATAAGTCCCATTGTCAGAATTATCTCATAGTACAGACAGACGAGTTGTTTTACTGCCCGGAATTTTTGAGTTGCGCATACTTTGGCCCTCTGAAAAAAACATTGTGAGCGCTTACGTACGTCTCTCGTTTATACCGCTTCAAGCTAGACCTTGAGCTAGAAATCTTGCAAAAATTGATTTTTTGAATATTCAATCGCGAGCCTTCTTCAGTATTTACCGTAGGCCAGATGTTGTTTTTTTTTGCCTAGACCGCTTTAACATTACACTCCCCTTTAGGTGGATAGTAATAATGTTTAAGTTAGCACATTGAAGGCAACTACAAAGGTTTCAATCATCGGGCATTCTGTCGTCGGACCATATATAGTACAGGTGAGGTTATTTGCTTGCCTATAAGATGTAAGATCATCTCACCAATTGTATTGGCCAATTGATTACAACATCATTCCACTGGGTTGTTTCTTGCAATGTTATGTAAAGTCGCTCGGATGTGTCTACACATGATCGCAGATCGAAGTTTTCGGAGCAACTCTGCACATTTTTTCACAAGGTTCGGCCTTAAAAACTGGAAAGAGTGGCTGCAAAACACTCGTCCCAAAAAGTTACCTAGTACCGCAGTGCACATAAAGTCCTTTTCAAATACTTAACGATACACACTCGAAAGAAAAAAGATGAATACCACAATAAATGGCGGTACCCTCAACCGCGGCTTGCCATATCACTACGAAAACTGTCAACAGGCTAATATTTAAAGTTCCGATTGTATTTCTTGCATCATTGAAAACGTATAATTTCCACTTCCCCTAATACCGCATTACGAAAATCATATTACACTTCTAGCGTTAAATTCGAAATCCTGCAACCAAGTGCTAGCACGGGATGTATGGTGGGTGCTGCATGAGGCTATGCCGGTTGGGTTTTGTGGCTTCGTTGACCGACTGGCATTCATACCACACAGTCGAATTAGATCATGTTCAGTGATTGTGTGTCGGCGGTCGGCGGGACCGGTAATCAAATCGTAATTATCCATAATTTGCATAATTGAAAGCGAGCGGGCAACTCTTCAAGAAAAAAATGGGAATACCACCAACAAATCACGTTTATGAAGCGAAGTCAAAGCACTGCAGTACTAACCATTCTAATTGCCCCGATACACAGGTTGTGTGGACTAGTGGGATGCAGATGCAGATGTCGATGTCGGTGCAGGATGCCGGCAATTTCGGACTGGGGCAATAATTCATTTGCTACTAACTGGATCTGTAATGTATGCCTTTGAGACTGCCGTTCTGATGCTGGGAACACACAGCTGGGATGTTCACAATTAACGCACACGTGTAGTATATTTTGTGGCAATATTTCTTGTTTTGGGTATTGCACACGTCAGTAGGCAACAGTCAACAATGCATTTGTGTAAAGTAAACTGTTTCGGTGCAGTTGTATTTTATTATTTTTCTGTTCCTGCAAGGTATTTCTGGGCGATACTCAAACTTTGCATAATTGATTTTTGTGCGAAACTTAGGTAGAAGTTAGGAACAGACAATGGGATGCCTTGGTAGTCACTCACTGAACCAAATTTAGTAGTCATATTGATAAAAAAGCATGTAGATTTGAAGAAACGGTGATCAATATAAGGTCAACAACTCCTGCCCGTTGTTTTAATGAAAATTTTGTTCTATATAAGAAAAATTGTCCTTTTGATGAAATGCATAAAATTTTTCATTGTGGTGTTAATTTCACAAAAATTTTTCACATTGAATAAGACTAATTATTCTTTCGTAAAATTCAGTGGATACTGATTCTTCCATTTAACTTAGCTTATTTTTTTTTTTGTCAATCTGACAAATATTTGTTTATTTCACAAATAAGTTTTCGTTGAAATTGATGTAAAAATATTCTTAAATTTTATGTTTTTTTGCTTCAAATAAAATCTTCAGGGCCCATCGCAACAAATAAATATGTTAAGTTAAAAATATGTATTTTTATTTATATTTATGATGTAATATAAATTAAAAGAATTTATAAGAATAATAAGGTAATTGTAATAAAAATAAATAATTAATAAATTTAAAGTTTACAAACAATTAATTAATATAATAAACAATAATTTATAGTTTAAAGCTTTTAATCGATATATAATTATTAATTACACATCAGCGACCATCTGAAATAAAAGAAAATAATTAGGTATTAGGTACATATTCGAATGTGTTTTTGGAAAAACATTTATTACTTACATATTTTTTTGTTAAGCTGCACCACTTCAATAACAAGAATAAAAGTTTTCACTTCCAACACAACAATAAACATTTACATTTTAATGAAACTTCTTCAAATCGATTAACTTTTTCAATTTGAAGAAAACGTTTTCCTTCCATTTAAAGAAATTTATTCAAATTGAAGAGACTTGATAAACAATTTTTAATTTGAATAACTGATTCTTTAAAAATAGCTAAACTATTTTTGCCAGTATAACCTTAAAACTGTCGGTTTTCTCAGTTTGAAAATAAATTCATCCGCTTGAATAATATAATAAATAGGCAGCATTTGAAGAAACTTTACTGATTTTAAATATTTAATCTTCAAGATGAAGCAATATTTTGTGGAAAAGTGTTAATTTGAATAACTGATTTGTCTAAAAATTATCAATAAATTTTCGTCAATATCACGTACAGGATACCGTTTTGTTAACTACTTCAGTTTGTTAATATGACAAAATTTCATTGGTTTGAAAAAAATACGAAATCGGACAGCAGTTAAAGAAATGTTATTTAATTTGAATATGAAATCTTCAATAAATATAATGAAAAATTGTCGATCATATTTCCGTTAATATGACAACGCGATTTGGTTCAGTGTAGCATAGCACAGAATTTTACGTTTGGGTTCAAAGAATTTAGCTGAAGCGCTACAAAAGTTTTTTTTAAATAAAACAAAAACGGTTTTTGATATCAATGAAATTCTTTATTCCTGTGAATGTACGTTCGATGCCATTATGTATGGAACTCGAATTCTTTTGCATGGCCACCACGGGCACGCTTGCAGAAGTCCAGACGCTGAACCCAATTCTCGACGGTTTTCAAGCATAAGGCCTATACTGCTGCAATTTCACGTTCGATATTCGTACGAAGTTCATCAATCGTCGGTGGCTTGCTGGCATAGACCATAGACTTGACGTAGCCCCACAGGGAATAGCCTAACGGCGTAAAATCGCACGACCGAGGCGGCCAAGCGACTGAGACACGTTCTCCAAACTTGGTTTTCAATAAATTGATTGTGACATTCGCTGTGTGGTTTGTGGCGCCGACCTGTTGGAACCACATGCCCTCCAAGTCCATATCATCCAATTGGGGCCAAAAATATTCGGTTATCATTGAACGGTAGCGATTCCCATTTACAGTAACGTGCCGGTCTTGATCATCACGGAAGAAGTATGGCCCAATGACGCCGCCGGCCCATTAACCACACCAAACCGTAATTTTTTCGGTATGCAATGATGACTCATGGAGTACGTGTGGATTGCTGCCTGACCAATACCGCATATTTTGTTTATTGACGAAGCCATTCAGCCAGAAATGAGCCTCATCACTGAAGATGATTTTTCGATGAAAATCCGAATCATTTTCAAGTTGTTGCTCAGCCCAATTCACGAACATACGACGCTTCTGGTGGTCAAGTGGCTTCAGTTCTTGCGTCAATTTAATCTTGTAAGGATGTAGGCCAAGATCTTTTCGCAAAATTCGCCACAACGACGTCACAGAGATGTCAACTGAAGCCTCAGCGGCAGCAATATTCTCGTATTCTTTTCATCATGAAATGGCAAACCTTACTGAAGAGAAATGTCAAGAGAGCGGCAATAAATTCGGCGTCGTTTGCTGTCCCTGCCGCTCTACTTTTGTAGCGTCCCTGCCGACCCTTTATTTATGAAACACACTTGCACACATAGCTGTCATTTGTTGTAAATATTATGTATAAGTTAAATATTTATTAATTGTTATTTATTAAATTGGTTCATTTTCAGTTCCAGAACAACAAGGTTCGTCCGCCATTTCAAATATTTTGCTTATCCTGTTTTTTTTTTCTGTCAAATGTCACTGGAAGTGTGTAATCAGCTTTTCACTCAGCCTGCTCATTCAATTCATTCTGAGCTCATAGAGCGCGCTCTGATGGTGCTCTGAACGAAAAAAGAAACACAAATTCTGAGCTAAAAAAGAAACACGGACTTTTTGTATAACAGTTCAGGTTGTGTTCTGAACTAAAAAATAAAAACGCCTATAGTTATGCCCCGCACAGATCGTCAGCGTGCCTTCTCCTCAAACCTACAAAATCACCTTTGGCATAAGCACGGCCGAATATCACACTGGGAACTTTTTGATCAACGAGTGGGTCGTAAGCCGTTTTAAGCTTGTCCGATGATGTAAAATTTGAGCCGCAAATCAAATCAATCATGTGCTAATCGAAGCTTTTGCAGAAGAAGACATCTGACTTTTGTTGCGTTATAGTATGTATGTCTTGAGTATAACCGGATACTACCCGCAGCGTTTGAGCAAGCCACTTCCTTCCCTTTCACAGTCACCTCCCACAAAGGGCGACAGGAAGTGGTACTATTATTGAAAAGAACGCGTAGTACGAGGATGACTGGGCGTACCGCAAAACGATGGCCATCCAAAGCCAAAGACGTCGAAGTAAGACTATCGAGCCAGTAAGAAATACTGCTTACGTATACGTACACTCTCAACCACGGATGATTGAAAACAGAGCTATCATATTTTCTTCCGACTGTACAATATTTTTACGTCGGTAGTCAGACTGAAATAAATTTATTATGCATCTATCTAAGATCGATATCTAATATGCCCCCCAAAAATATTTCCAAACTATATCAATATTAGTATTACATCTCGTCAAAGTTTCGCATTATCCCAAAGAGGAAGGTCCCCCACCATAATTTTGTACTTCTTAGGAAGCATACCTATATCCACATGTTCTCACTTCCGCTTTGAGATAAAACTTTAAATACCCTCAGCAGGAGACATCAAACGTTGCAACCTCACAACATAAAACATTAACTACTCCTATACTAAAACCTTAACCCACCAAAAAGTCCAACAGCATCGGATAACTCTATGTAGTATGTGTAGACGTCCTTGTCCCGCATATCGAAAACTTAATCCCCCAAACAACATCCTTTGGCGAATTTATGTTTCAATCAATTTTATCTACCCCACCAGCATACACAAAAAGTAGGTATTCATAATAGTAAACCTATACAACTGAATCGGAATCCTTACCAGAACATAGTTATGTGTGCACATGAGTAAGTGTTTGCTCCAATTTTTGGTTCAGTTTAACCGCCTCCTGTCTGTCTGGCGCCATTCATGTTTTTCCATGAAAATCCAAGAAGTTCCAGGATTCGAGCGGAGACAAGAAAATTAAAAAAAAAAAAAAAACTGTCCGAGTTGATGGTAAGGGCTCCCGCCAGTTGGGCTAGCGAAGGACTGCATCCAATTTTCAACTTTAATCGTCTCCACATTTTTGTTGGTCCCTTTGGACAATTTTTTTGCCGGGTTGTTGTTTGCCCAGTTTATTTATGGCCATCAGGAAGTAACGGAAAATAATAGAACAAGAAACTACCATGTTTTTACTTTATCCGTTGGCAGATTTCCGCCCGAAAACAATGTTTGTCAAAGTGGCCCTGGATCGATTGCGATGGGGTTGAGCATAGCGCATAGGGTAGGGAGCGATGGCCAACTATATCGCCTGAACGAAATGTGGGACACTAGGTCAATGGTAGATTTACGTTATATCCGCAGTCGCTACTGTGCTTTATGCTTTTATCGTTTTATCTGGTGATTGCTTTCGCCATTTGCGTGTTATTTGCGGAATCAATCTTTCGAGGGAATAAATATACTGAAAGAGGAAGATTGAGGATTATGGAAACGTTGACTTTTGATGATATTCCGTTAGTGTGGTTTTCTGTGGCTGCGGCGCTGAGTGTTTGCGTGTAGTAGAACGCAGAAGAACTGCAATTGAGAGCGACCGCCATGGGGAACAAGTGGGATTGTATCTACTTTATTTTAAGAGGGAAATAAACGCAGGGCATGGTGTTAATGTTATTTATATCAGAGATTTGAGTACTTGGAGGCGAGATTCCATCATGCAATAATTTTGTGAGTTCTGCTGTAGAAATGATAGGAATAAATTTAACTCAAATTAAATAATTAAGTACTTAGATATACAGGGTGGGCCAAATACAAGTTTCTCTTTAAGAATGCAATAAAATGAACAAAATTAATTTTGTCCATTTACTACGGCTTAATTAGTAAAAGCAAACATTCCCATTAATTATGGAAGATGGAACACAACGTCGTTCAAGTGGCTGTCTCGGCTGGCTTGCCAGGGATGAAAAATGAATGATGTGGACTGTAAGCAACTCCTAGCTCCGATTGTATTTTTCCGGCTCAATTGTATTTTTTATTTTCGTATACGAGAAATTTTATTTCGTACAAAATTTCGAATGACTTCGAGATGTTTATTAATTTTATGTAAAATCACGCAATTCCGTCTGTGAGCTAGCTTCTGAAGCCCATAGCTAGGCGGATTTGTTTTAAACTTCGTTTTTAGAGCCATTTTGCATTTTGCACGGCAATTTAAAAACTTGGATTTTTCTCGAAAACGATATCGAACAAAAATGTATTTTAAAGGTAATATGGTCAGCTTTATTCAATTCAATTCAATTTTATACATTGGTTTTCTAAAGGTTATCTACATAAAATCAAAAATCTTGTAGATAAGATGCAAAAGTTACAAAGTATATCTTTATCATTATATGTACAGAACCTGTGAGCTCATATAAAAAAGTGTATTAAATAATATGCATTTAAATAGAAAAAGGAAATCGAATCTAAAGTCCTCCTTGGTAGGTAGTGAGCTCTAAATCCCACCTAGCATTTTATAGAAATAAAATAAATTTAATAAAAGCCAACTTTTACTAGCTATTGTGACACAATTTTGTTGTTCCACCAGAGGCAAGCTTCAACCTTAAAATTCAAAAGTCAAATGCATGCACATAGAGTGGCTACTAATTTGGAACTTGGAACTCGCCCAGTGTGAATTTCAACTACCTAATTAGATTTAACAGATGCCACTTTAGATTTGCCTTTTTTCAATTTTGTATTTCCGATTTTGATCTGCGATTTTAGATTTCTACTGCCAAATCAAACATCAAATCTTAATTTTATTGGTCCTTGTGTGTATTGAGTTGGCCGCAAAAACACTTTTTGTGTACTTGCACTGGTTATTGGTATAAGTGAAAGTAAATCATGTCACATGCAAGTCTGCGAAAATGTTGAGATTTCCGAAAATTGTCCCGGATCGGTGACTCCAATCTAACTATTTCCTAACTTGAAGCCAAATTGAATGCTTTTTTTCTTATAATTCACAGAGTTTTTTCTTTCCGAAAATTTTGCTAATAATAATATAATAATAAAATAATAATAATTGCTAATGGCCAATGAATATAAAAAAAAAAACAAAATAAGAAATACTCTTTGAGTGTAACTTTTTGGGGCGATTGTATTGTGTATTTTTCCCATGTCCATTGTAACTAAAAAGTTACGATTGTAACACATTTGTCAACCCTGCTGGCTTCCCTTCGAGACATTTGGAACTTGTAAGCAGCGTTGCCAACCAATTAGGACGAAAAAATGCCTTACTTGAGAAAAAAAGGTGCATTTTACATATATATAAAAATATAAACAAAAACTATTTTTATTTCCAACAAAAAACTAAAATTATGAATCACAGAAGAAATTCTTAATAGGTAGGTACAAAGTTTTGAACAAAACAAACATAGTTTTAGTCCAGCAGACAGTCTTGGTCCTTGAAATCATACATTAAAAAAATAAGAAGTCAGTATGTTAAATCAAAAAAAAAATAAATAATTAGAAAAATATTTAAAATAAAAAAACGATGCCTTTTTGAAAAAAAAACAAGCCTTATCTATTGAAATACTGCCTAAAAGGCATGGAAAAGCCTTAGTTGGCGTCACTGCTCGTAAGCGAATAATCCGAGATCTTTGTGCAGAATTCTCCTCAGGCTAGTGCGTGAAACGTTGAGCTGCTGAGATCAATGGCGAGTTGATGTTCGTGAATTGAGTCTCACTCTCTCGGCTACAGCAGCCACTTTCTCGTCTGTTTTCTGTACGACGACGGGGACCATGAGTGTTGTGTTGTCCACTAGCATACCAGTCTCATGAACTTTTTGCACAAACTGTTGTACAGCAGTCGCGGTGGGTGCTTCATTTCGGCCAAGACTTCTTTTCAGACAACACACTGTTTGGGCTACACAGCACTCACTTTTGAAATAAGTTTTCAGTAGTTACCAACGTTGTTCAAGCGTAAAGCGGCTCATTTCGTTCCGCGGAGGTATGATACTGTCTTACTGTCAGGATTTCGAGCGGTAAACAGCTGTCAGTGTCAAAATAGCCGACTAGACACAGGGAGGGTTATGTGCTTCGCGCGTATCCTATGTACGTTCCTACGGGACGACCTGTAGCCTAAACAGCTTGACCGATTTTGAAGAGTGAGGTATCATAATATTCGTGTTCTTCCCCGGAGTGTCATAGACTAAAAAGATAAAAATAAAAAAAAGGGAATAAAAAACTAAAAAACCCGACTGACTGCAAAACAAAAGAATTAAAAATATATGAACAAGACGCATTTAAGTTCCTATAACTACCTATTTGGGAGTCGGAGGGTACTCAATACTCATACAATTTATTAGACTGTGTAGGTATATAGTCTCCGATTGACAATTAGTTAGGTACATGTACTTAAATGCGTCTTCTTCATATATTTTGAATTCTTTTTTTTTTTTACAGTCAGTCGGGTTTTTTGCGTTTTTAAATTAACTTTTTTTATTACGTTTTTTTGAAAGAACGAAATTTCATAGTGCAACTAGTGTGATGACGAATCAATAAACCAGTGACACTGAGGGATCTATGACTTGCAAGGGACTGTGAATGTTAGCTCTCATAAATTATTGATTAGTAAGGAAGAGGGCAAAATTGCTCCTACCTTCTAGCGGTGCAGTAAATTTGTTTATAGATAAACTCGACTTTTTCTCTTTTAATAACAAGTATCTCAGACATTTTTACCGCAAAACCGATTGCAGTACAAGATAAAATTTTCATAACTTTAAAATTTTGTTTGTTTGTTATAACAACAAACACTTTGATGCTAATTAAAATATGTGTCGACTTGAGCTTTGTTAAATATATATTGAAACAAGAATTGTTGATGGGAAAAGGTCTTTCCTTCAATGACTTAGCACAACATTTAAAGAGTTGGGCAGTTTTTTTTTTACCTCTACTCTTAGACACGCGTCTCGTGTTCAGTCACAAATTCTTGTAGAATTCTCTACTTTATCCCTAGCTGACTTTTCATTAAGAAAGGTTTCATAGGTTTTCCGGTAGCATTTTCTTTCAACACGTTATTGCAAGAAAGACTGGTAAGCGCCCCACCTATCTGTAGTTGGCCCGCACTTTTTCTAGAATGAAAAACGTGGAATGCAGTTCGATAGACATTTGTTTGTAGTTGTTTCTAGTGAATTTTTTTATATGTTTTTCCAATGAAACTACCTTTTCCTAGCGGTTTTCCTAGTTTCCTTCCACGCTTCAAAGCCTTTTAGCAATGGAAATATCGAATCGCTTAAAAATTAGCAAATTTAGACCATTTAAGGCTTCCCTTAAATTGCGAATAAAAAGTTGTCAGTAATGCGGGCTGTCTTCTATGTTATGTCAGAGGTAAGGAAGGGTGCATAGAATAGAAATGTAGATTTTCATCGTGTGTAGTTCAACAGTTTTTTAGTTATGGCGAGGGGGACTTAAGTTCGGAGCTAAAATTTTTCTTAAATTTCAAATAAATTATAAACCGTTAGGCCGATTGACACAATTTGAATTTTATTAGATTAGTGAAGTGGAACACTTCACTCAGCTTGGTACGGTTTCGGAGATAACACGGTTTGCAAATTTTTTTTCAAATGGTTCTAACTATCTAACGGTTAAACTACAAAGGAAACAAAATTCACTACAAACGATTTCGAATACAACTGCATAGTTCTCATTTCAAAAGCTCAGAAGTGCGGGCTGAAATTTTTTCCAAATGGTTCTAACTTTCTAACGGTTAAACCACAAACGAAAAAAAAAAATAACTACAAACAACTACAAACGAATGTCTATCGAACTGCATTCCACGTTTTTCATTCTAGAAAAAGTGTGGGCCAACTTCACATAGGTAAGTGCCCCTCCATCCACATTTACTGCAATCCGTATTCACACAGTAAAGAAGACCCAAAACCAAATCATAATCTAATTTTGCACCAGCGTCTTTGAATGGCATAGGTACTGCTTGATATAGGAAACTCAACATAGATCCCATATAGGTCAATCTGAAAATTGCTTACCCTTGAGCACTCAATCCAGGCTATGGTCTCACTGTAATAAATTACAAACCGCACACTTCGTTCAGTTTCTGGCAATGCGGGCGCGCTTCCACTTCCAGCATACACGTCACATAAATGGTAATAAAAAAACACAAAGTATTGCGACGTAGTGTGCGGCCATTGTCTACCTACAAGGCGCTGTCGATATTCGACTTCTTTATTTCTATTCCTGTATGCCACTATGCTGGCTCTGTTTTAGAGCCGTGATATTAAATTGCGCCTTTGTATATCCTTCCCCGCCCATGTACATCTAGAGACAGTGGATACTTCTTTTATCCGCGCACATCGTGGGGCTATAACTTGCTTGCACTTCAGAATTCAGAATGCATTTGCATGTCGACTCTTTATCAGTCGAAGAAATAAGATTATTACAAACGTTCTCTCGCAGTCATGGCGCTCGCATTCCGGCCAAAATTTACGAGCTTAGAGCTGCTCAGTGCGTCTGGATGGAATAAATTCAATAGCAGTAGTGCAGACTCGTAGACTGTTTATCTAATTTACTGCGGTTTAGGGGTGTATGTGCAGGCTTGCGATGGCTATGTGAGTATATTAGGACGCGTGACGTTACTTTTTATCAAATTTTTGTGCAATAATAAAGTCAGAAAGTCGTCGAAATGGGCGTTGAGATAAATGAAGTTAAGCACATTGAACTTGAAGTGAGTATGAAAATGGAAGGAAATGCGTATTGTATTTGATGGGGATGGGGATTTCGTGTATATTTACTCTGAAGGAGTTGTAAGAGAGAAGGAAACACCTCATTGGACACGGACACGGACAGGCATGCTTTTCTGAATGGAGAGTTGTAAGGTTTATAAGCTCTATCAAAAAGTAGGTACCAGTGATGGGACTTCAGAAAAGCGAAGCGATGGTAGATTGCCTTAAAAAAAATGGTAGAAAAAAATGTCCATGGAAAACAATTCATTTATTTATACTAATTAAATAGTAATAATAAAAACCAAACAAAAACAGGGAAATAAAATAAACATAAATCAGTCATTTTTTATTATTAATTTGAGTAATCCTTAAAAATCACATTTGTCGTTCAAAACTAACAAAATTATTACTTCGTATGGCAACCGTCTGTTAATTTTGAAGCATATCTTACCAATAATTTCGGCGGTTTAAAATCTTCTCCGTTCCCCAGAATTTCCTTGGCAGCTAAGATCATCTTAAATTTAATTTGCATTTTACTTGTTGTAGGAACCAAGAATTTCTATAGCTCTTGATTTTAATTAAAAAAAAATTTTAAGGTAAACGCATCAACATAAAAAATAACTACAGATAAGACGCCATAGATTTAACTCATCACTAAACACAAAAAGTCAAGACTTAGCAAAACACCCTCCCAGTCAAATAATGAAATATTAGCGCATTAAATGGTGTACTGGAGACGGGATAACTCTCAGATAAAAAATACGGATAGCTGAGTATGTATGGGTGAAATTAAGGCGAGTAGGTATAGGTAGTAGGGTAAAACTATACAAAACGCCCCAGTCAGTGTGACCAATTTAGCATATTTCCTGCTAAATTTAGCAGGATTTTTTTATTTTTAGCATCTTTTTTTTTCAAATCATGCCAGCATTTTTTTTAGCATTATTTCATGCTCTAGCAGGAAAAATTAGCAGGATTTTAATTTAGCCATATTATGAATTAAAATAATTCAATAAAATCAAAGCAGACGAACCTTAATGTAAACAAGCCATTACAACTCTCATCTGGCAGTAGACACTAGTTAGTTTGTCAGAAGTGTGTTGTCACAATTTTACCATTCCTGAAAAAATCGTCAAAGAAGTCGGAGTAACAAAATGCTACTATCCACCATCAGGACAAGAAAATGATTTGGCGGACGTTTTTGAGGAGGCTTTAACCGAAGCCCAGCAATACTAAATTATTTTAAAATTAATAATACATAATAACATTTATTTTTAATTAACAAAAAGACTGAATTAATATTATTAATTTTTTTTTTATGTAATACGCTTAACGAAGTGATTTTTTTGAAATATATTTTCTTCTTTTTTTCTGAAAAACAGCTTTTTCGTTAATTTTTTGGGTTTTTAGCAGGTTTTGATTTGAAATAAATATTTAGCATGATTTTTAGCACTTTTTATAAAAAAAAAAAAATGCTTTACAGCTGAATTTAGCATGATTTCAAAAAATAAGTTGGTCACACTGGCCCCAGTTGTCTGGCACGCACACAGATGCTGTTATGCAATAACGACCAAACCTGTTCAAACAAGTTTCAGTCGTTCGCCAACTGTGTTATTGAGTGGTAGTGTTCTGTGTGCTCTGTCCAAAAAAAAATTACAAAAAATAATTTTGGCTCCAAAACATATTGCGACGAGTACAGTAAACATTTCATTTTTTTCAGAAACTATGCACATTATAATATTAAAATGATATATATATTTAGAAAGTACATAAAATTGGCTTTTTAGTTCATGTTTTTCAATTTTTTTAAATCAGGTTGGGTTGCTTTACTTTCGCTGGGGCGTTTTGCGCTCAGAAATTTACAAAACGCCCCAGTAATGTATTGACGTATAACACTCATCAGAAAACATGCAAAAACGAAAAAAAATTGTTGAACAGAAAAAAAAATAAAGAAAACCAAAAGTACTGACAATTACCACAAGACCGTTTCTACAGAAGCTATCTTGTCAAAGTCGGTTGCACGAGTTTTGTACTATGTACTACATACCCAATTGCAACAGATTCGGCTGCAAGGCGAAGCGACAGGCCATATTACATATTTTCTTATTATATTACAAAACCAAATAATTTAATTTTCATGACTTTATAATATTTGTTCCTACTTTTTCCTTAGGGGCGTTTTGTCACTTACGCGGGGCTTTTTACCCAACGATTAAGTTACAAAACGCCCCACTTAAACTTTTTTTAAAAAATATATAAATAATATATGCCTACATATTTCTCTACAAATGAAATTGCCAAGCCTATGAAAAAATACTGTTAATTTTCTATTTAATAAAAGAATTATCATCTTTGTTTGTTTTTTTGTTTATTGAAGATTCTAAAAAAGTAGGGCGTATTGTATAGTTTTACCCTAGGTACAATTTTCAATTTAATACAATGATGGAAAGGAAATATTATTAGCGAATAGCGATGAGTAAAAGGTGGTAGATTTCGAGTTCATGTTGGTAGAATTTCCGAAAGTGTAAAAAGTGGTAGAAATACCACTTAAGTGGTAGAAGTCCCATCACTGGTAGGTACGTAGAATATTCCATAAATACAATAAAAATAGATGCGGCAGTCACTACAATAGGCCCCAGTTATTCAAAGCCGTTTTAAAGGGTGCTTCTGATACCGTACGCAGATACCTGTTCGGAATTTTTAAGGCGAAACGTTCAAACGTAAATCATTCGTGCTTCCAAAAAAGTTTCACCGTCTTAGACTTAAAAAATCTGACCCACTGCTTTATAAATGGTGTTTTTTTTTAGAAGTATATAACTTTAAGTTGGCAACACTATTTTAACTGGCGGCCATTTTGTTAGCTGTCAAGTGATTTATTTTAAGTTTGGTTTGGCATTTCAACATGAATAGACTGACGCCTGAACAACGCTTCCAAATTGTGCAAATTTATTTTGAAAATCATGGTTCTGTTCGAAATTTTCATAAGCGAATTTTGTTTAGCGATGAAGCTCACTTTTGGTTGAATGGATACGTCAATAAACAAAACTGCCATATTTAGAGTGATGATAATTCTCAAGTGTATGTTGAGGCACCGTTACATCCACAAAACCTGACTGCTTGGTGTGCTCTATGGGTTGGTGGAATAATTGTTCTGTACTTCTTTAAAAACGATGCTGGGCAGAACGTTACAGTCAATGGTGACCGCTATAGAGCCATGATTACTGACTTTTTCGTTCAATTTTCGAACAACCACGATGTGCAGGAGCTGTGGTTTCAACAAGACGGCGCAACATGTCACACAGCTAGTGCCACATTTGATTTATTGAAGGAAACGTTTGGTAACCGCAAAGTTTCACGTTGCGGACCCGTGAATTGGCCTCCAAGATCGTGCGATTTAACGCCGCTTGACTATTTTCTGTGGGGATATGTGAAGTCGCCGATAAACCCGAAACAATTGACCACTTGGAGGACAACATTCGCCGCGTTATTGCCGATATACGGCCACAAATGTTGGAAGAAGTCATCGAAAACTGGACCTCCAGATTAGACTACGCCCGAGCCAGCCGTGGCGGTCATATGCCAGAGATCATATTTAAATTATAATGCCAGAAGATTATCTTTCGAATAAAGTAGATTTCATGTCAATTTAAAAAAGTCGTCTTTGTTTTATTCCATTTCAAAGTTCTGTACCTCTAAAGAAACCAACCTTTAAGTACAGCTTCAAGAGTAGTTATTTCAGCATCCAAGATGAACTTCGTTTTCGTTTATAAGAAACGAGATGAGATGAGATAAAAGTCGACAAGAAAACCACTAAGTCGTGGAAATTTTTTATAATAACTTAGGTTCATAGATCTTAATTGTTTTGTCTGGCATTCTAAGAGGCGTATTCGAAAAATGGAGCAGAAACACGTTTGCCGTACCGATAACTTAGCTCATCAAAGCTTCTGAGTCTTGCAGGGATCGAGACAGTGCAGATTTGTTGCTTTGCTTGTGTGTTGATCTAGTTACTTCTTTAAAGCTGGGATTGGGTGGGTCTAACAGCACTCGAACACGGAATGCCTTGCATTTGCTACGATTTGGACTCCTACAGTTGTATCTTCTAAGGAAATACAGCGAATTCGACTACGATGGACGTCATAAACGGTGACACCATCCCGAGTTGGTCAAAGTTCCTGCAGTCACTACCTGCCAAAAGAGCGTCGGACTACAATTATGAGTTTTCCGGTACAGGTTAGGTAGGTACTAAAATAAAGACGAAGCTGTTACCTACCTCTGTTTCTAGGTAGAGAAAATGTCATTAAGGCTATTAAAATAACCGTCGCACAGTTGTCCAAATGACAAATATCGTCACAAAAATTAAAAATCAACACAGAGAGCTTCAAAAAGAACAAGCGAAATATTTTGCTGACAGCTCGTTTCATTTATACAGCTCTTCTAAGTTGGTCAATAGTGATCTTCTTTGCCAGCTCTTCTAAGTTAGTCAATAGTGATTTTTTTAGCCTGCGCATTCTGCAAGAAGACTACTTTTCAGCTATCAACAAACAGCATAGCAATACCACACCTTCTTCTCAAAGATAGAATTGCTGCAGCACCTTCCGACGTCCTATCACTACCAGCACCAATAAAAGACGCAATATGGTATTTCTTGCATGTATCTTCTGCCCATAATTTACGACTTTCAAGTTCCAAAAGGCGAATGTTTTCTACTTTAATGTCGTCAGGGTTTTTTTTTCCTTGAAACATATTTATTTCCTGAGAAGAATGCCTTTTACTAAACCAAACATCCCTCCCATTTTCATTACCAATAAATTCCATTGAATAACTCGTTCACAACTACAGGTACGTACGTCGTACATGTACGGCCAAAAAAGTACAACTTGCAACAAGATTCCACACTCCATTGAACGGTCGTTCACTTTTGGTTACCAAGTAATTTCCAATAGCGTCTACAGAGGCCGAGGCAGCCATCCATAGGCGTATGGATATCCCCGAAGTGGCGAGACTAGTTCACCCAGGGATATTGGTGCAGAGTCGCCTTCGGTCGTCTCCCTTTCGGTGATGTATGTTCTGGGATTTTCATCGTAAAATATCTGCATGCTAGTGGCGGTGGGAATAAAAGGCTATCGAACCAGTGGCAAAAGCACCATGTTGCTGGAAATGGCCAAAAATATTCTTGGATCAATTCCAAATGTGTCGCATAATAACTCCATTCATTCAATAGTACTTTTTCGTTTTGCTTTTATTTAAAGGATACTACAGGCTACACCATCGACATCGACATCGCATCGACCATCGTCGACAGTGGCCAAGTGTCGTCCTCTGGGGTTCATTGTCGTTGTCCGTGTAGGCGACCAGGATGTCGTTCCATGTGGAAGCACTTTAATCCACATTCAAAGAAGTTTTGCTGCAGAATTCTTGCGGAAAGCATAAGTAAGGGAAGTGCCTAATAACATTTATTGAATTTTTCATTCGAGATTATTGAGAATATTTTTGTCCACGGCTGTGGCTGGTTGGTGGAGTTTCCAAGCGAAATCAATTTCATTTCTCACGCAAAGTAGACACTGGAGACTTGGTTATTTTATGCTTGCATTGCGAATTTTAGATTCATAAGTCAACCGTCTCGTTGTTAATATCATACTATAGACACACCATACTGAGACGCCCAACTTTGGCTGATTTACACTTGCTTGCATACTACCTATATTTTTACGTTGCAACTACGATAGGGTGCGCTAGCGTTGTTTCATAAAAAATCATATTGACAAATGGGGGGACGTCAAGTGTAAATAAATATTCCGGCTCACCAAAACACTCGCACCTAATATATGCCACTTCCGCTGACGCGTTTCGTCGCCCGAGAACTGGTTTGACGTATACGCAAAAATGCACTCTTTGAGTTGTGAATGTAGACTTTTGTCTTCGCGTCCGCTCTTTCCGGATATGGCATCTATTTGGGTATATTTTTAGCCAATCCTGAGATGTCATTTTTGACGTATATCCATATCCAAAAAATTAGCAAGCTTGATTGTTGGTTTGACGTGAGCGCCATTTTTGTGGACAAACGTCAAATTTTCCATACCATTTTTTTTTTGTTTAAGCCTAGTACGCTGCTTGCGCTTAAATTCAGCCCACATACAAAAATGTATGTAGATAAAATTTAGCAAAGCAGTTAAGCAAAGCAGTACGCAGTTCAAGCTACATTTGTTAGCCACTGTAGGAAAAATCTCTACAGAACTTAAGTAGGCGTATTAATGCAAAATACATTTTTCCACAGCTAAATTTTGACAGTCAGGGAAAATATCGGTATTTCAAACGAAAGCAACAAAATTGTATGGAGATTGGTAAGTTCAACACAAAAAAATCATTGTTAATTTAATTTCTTTTAGAAATTAAATATTTTAACGAGGAGTACCTGGAAGAGGTTTTCGAGGAAGTACAAATAAAAAAACGAAAAAAAAAAAATTCCAACACAGTTTCTTTTTTTTTTGACCGAACCTACACTGTCAAAATTAAGCGTAAGCGAAGTGGAGAGAAACATTGGAGAGGCGCTTAATTTTAGCTTTCCTGGAACAGCATACTAGGCATATCTACAAAGGCTGGATATAAAAACTTTTCAAAGGTACTGTTTTGCAAAAACTAAATCTGTTTATTAGAATTCGTAGGAGAGCCCACCGCGTGATTTCCCAAGACATAAAAAATAAGGATAATTTACAAAGCGGCAAAGCGCAAAAGGTTGTCGGAATTTTTTGCGCATTTTCTGATTGATGCATTTCCGATAAATTTATTTTTTTGTTGATTATGTATTGCCGTAAAAAAGAAAGTTGGGCAAAACATAATTTTAAAGCTGTGAGCTTACCATTGACAAAGATTATAGGGTTGGCTGTTATAAACTGCCCAGGAACAAAGAGAACGCATGAATTTTTTTGTAAAATAAATGACAATGCAATACTTCCATGCAAACCATTTTTTATTTTAAATTTTGATTATTGTAACATTTTATTCAGCGCCTATCACTTATTTAATTTGTTTTTTGTTTATAACTGTAATGTCGTACAGAAGACTTTTTTTGACGTACGTGTAAAAAAGCAAGAAAAAATGTGATTCATGTGTCGTATGCGTCAAAATGATTCTGAGGAAAATTGAAATGCTAATAAAGGCGTAAGAATGAGATCACAAATCAGACACCTAAAGTGTCATGGATGTTCTACCCATAATTATAGATACGTAAAACGGAAACAAACACAAGTTCCGGCGAACAGCATCTCTACAATCACTTGAAAACATTTCCATTTGTGATTTTAAACATGTGAAATAAGAATGGTTATTAGTTTCAGTAAATTAAACCAACAATACATCAATCAGTTACACGAAATAAATATTTAATTGTCTGTTCATCACCTACGGAAGCCATTTTGTTTTATAGGAAAGCGAAATTTCGTAAGCCATCGCTATAAAAATATCAACATGAAAAGCTTTCCCATAATTCCTAAAACGTAAACAAGATGGCCGACCAAAAAACGTATCACGTTTTTTTTGCGTGTTAGGTAATGCCGTCCCTTTAAGTCACACGGCTATTTAGTATTTAGCATCCTTTTAATCTTCCGTGTTAGGAATGTGTGACCGTGTACATGAAACATAAAACAGACTTCGTTTTTTTGAATATTATCACTAGAAAGTAGAAATTCAAAAAAACGAGTCTTCGTTCACTTAAACCGAAAACCTTAAAATGCGATTTCGCAAAAATTTAGGTAAGTCAAACCGAGAATTGGGGCGATAACTTTTAAATCGTTTTTGAAACGGTGGCGAACGTTTTTTCACATATTTTTGAACGCGTTTTTATTGCTTTTTCGATGTGATTATGTTCCAGTTTCTAAAGGTTTTATTTAAGTTTTTTAACCGTTTTGATTGTGTTTTTATTAAGTTTTTTTTTTTTTAATTGATTTGTGATACGTATTTTGATGCGTTTTAAGAGTATTTTGATGCTTTTACGTATTTTCTTTATGTTTCCCCGGTGCGCTTTTGAATGAGTGTTTCAAGACTTTTTTATCGTGATTTTTGCAGCATTATTTTAAGGTTTTTAACTTGACTTGATTTGCACCACAAAAAAAAAATAGTTGAAAACGTTTCCAAGAACTCATAAAAAAAACGAGATATATAAAAGCGTCCAAAAACACCGCAGAAAAAGTAGTAAAATGCAAAAAGTCACAAAACAAGTCAAAAAAAAAAAACTGAAAAACAAGCCAAAAAATTAATCAAAAAACGCGTTCAAACCCGTCCACCTCTGTTTCAAGAAAGGTTTCAAAAAACGCTTAAAAAAAACAGGTCAAATTATATGTAGATTATAATTTCACTTCAAAGTTCTTTAGATCTCAATAAAAATACCCTATACCCCTCCTCGCACTGTACTCGACTACACTTTTATAAAAGTCACCGCTTAAAGGACAATGGTCAATACAACACTCTAAAATTTGATGCCAATGCCCTTTTTGGCCTACATCCACTATCCAGTCATTACCCCTGCAAACTAGGCTCGCATTTGCTTCAGAGTGCACTAGGTCAAAAGAACGATGCACCATAAATTGGCTAATCTCCCCCATTACTTTAGTCGGAGAAGGCTTGGATTATTGTCTCCCCTTCACACAGTGGAAACAGCTCACTGGGCTTTCCACATTGGGTAGGCGACTGTTCCACCATCACCCATCCGCAGGAAGCATTATAGTTTCTGTATATCAGAAGGCAATCCCAAGCCCAAGGCATCTCACTCACTTGTATACACTCTTGTATTTACTCCTCGTACACCCAGGACAATGTCAAGGAGTTCATTCCACCCGCAAGCTTCATGGACTACACCAAAATGCTGACGATACATATATTTCTTGCGCCGCTTTATTTAATGTTCACAGTATTTTTTTTGCCATCACCCCCCACTATGAGGAAGCGCAGAGATGAATGCCTGACGCGTGTATTTAGGAGCCACATAGCAAACAAACAATCAACGTATCCTAGCATGATCCTGGTGGCTGGTGGCGAGGAGAGCGTTTAATGAACAAGTTGTTGTGTTCGTAATGAACATTCCGCGCGCTCATCATTATTGCTTCTGCAGATCTACAACCAGGGATTAGGGATTACTGTGCCATTTGGGTGTGTTTTATTCAAGAGGTGCCATGCAGAGCAGGAGCGAGTACTCCGCCCTAATGCAGGCCTCGTCGCCGCGGAAAGAACTCTTGCCGAGTGCTTTATGGGGTATTTAAATTTTCCACGCAAGAAAGTTGCACAAGTAGGGAGTTTCCGTTAAGTCCTCGCTGAATCTTTTATTAATATTGTTATTACTTACTTACCCACTCCGTGGCGAAGGGATGGGTATGACACTCGTGCGCTTATACAGAAAATCGTCGTTTTGTCAGTTGTTCTGAAGGGGAATTTTGATGACGAGAAGCATTTCGATAAGTTTTCGCTATAATCGTTAAGAGGAATTGGGACACTTCTGATGAGAGGAATATGCTTAAGAGTATTATTGCAAAATATTGCTGAGGCGGGGGGAATTTAGCTCCACGAATATTGCTGTTAAGTGAACTTCCTTGCAACCGCTGTTGGGGATGGATGTCTTTTCTTCTTATCGAAAAAGCTGGCTTTTTGCTTGAATTGGGGCAAGTATGAAAAACACTAAGCGAATTTTGCAAATCAGTTTGTCATGTTGAGTGCAAGAGATATCTAACCCCTGTTCCTTGTTGAAGGTAAACAATAGAATAGAAGAATAACGACAGGCAACAGTAGCAGCAATCATGAGAACCATTATTAGTGAAATGAGAACAAAAATATTAGAAATAAAGTGCACGACTGGGTCGAACGAAACTTTCTCGTTCATCAAAAGTTTGGTTGGTTGTGTTCTTATTTCATTAGTTGTATAGGTACAAATCTGAGAAGCGATGCTACATAGATAAAAGAAATGGTTCATAAAATATAGGAAAAGGAATAGTGTTGAATAAAATTAGTTTTTGGGTTATTCATCTGATATGGCAGTAGGTACATATAACATATCAAATAACAATATGAGTTTTTGAAAGTTGAAGCTCTCAGTAACAGGCAGTTGTCGCAAGTTCCTACCAGCGTTACCACTTTAAAAAAATAAGCCGAAGTAGATTTGACCCAAAAACTAAAGAAGATTTAAGAAAATGGAAGTAGATTTCAAAGTCATGGTTTAAATGATATATTTCATTCCATATTAGTTGTATATATAAAACATGTCCAAAAAAAGGTTTAAGATCTAACAATTTTTTTTTTGTTAAAATAAAGTCTTCATAAATGGTCTTCTCACTTCGTTTCTACTATTTTTTTAAAGTCTCTTTTAGAAAAAAGTATCATAAATTGTGCACAACGATATGTTTATTTAATTTTTATTTAGCGTACCAATCTTTATTCATATTTTGGATTCAAAATATCTATTCATCGCGTTTGTAATTTTGCGGAACAGACGGGATACAAAACCAAACCAAACGTATCAACTCTTTGACCGAAAATTAAAATGAAAGCAATAATAAACGACAGAAGATTTTAATAAATTCTTTTGAAATGTGAATCAAAGAAGAGAGTAAAACGTTTTTAAAACAATTATTTTTTGGAAGTAGATTTAATTTTTTTGTATTAAAATTGAAGCGGATAAAATAAGGGATTTCTAATGTGAAGTAGATATAAAGAATTTAACAACAGTGCGAAGTAGGGAGCAAATTTTAATTTTTTTTCAAATTTGAAGTAAAAATGTACTTCAATTGAAGTAAAGTGGTGGTATCGCTGGTTCCTACGCTATTTACAAGATTTTGAGTATACAGTCAAACTTTTTTATAACGAAAAGGGGAGAAAAAAGATGTTGCAGAAGAATTTAGATTTTCATTTAGTACATTGTCGACATTTTTAAAGGACGAGGTAAACATTTTAAAGTTTAGAAATCAGAAGCCAAAAAAAAAAAACAAACCAAGAAGAAAACTATTCATATGAGATCGAAAATTGATATGTTTCTAAAATGAAAATAATAAAAAGATATGCACCCTTATTGCGAAGATCAACTATCAACCGATTGACGTTTGATAGAATTTATCAATTCAAATAAAAATCTATAAAAATATTCAAAATAATTGTATTATTGTGAATGGGAATGTGCGTCTGACAGATGTTTGTATATTTTTTTTTTTGAGGAACGTACAAAAAAAAATCAGAAAAATTAAAAACAATATAAAATGACTTTAACTGAACGATATTTTGATGAAGATGAGGAGTTGTATGATCCTACTATCCTGATAAAATGTATCACTTATTTAATTAGATTTCTTTAGGTAGCACGAACTCATCAACTGCAAATTTACGATTGAAAGAAAAATTGACAGCTGACAAGAAAATCGATGAAAATTGTTGTTCGCAATACCGATTTTTTTCATTCACAATTTAAAAAAAAAAACTCACAATGTAACAACAATATTGACAGTTGACAGTCGCAATACCATTTAACAAAATTGATTGATAAATTTCAATTATTAATTGATAGTTGATTTTCGCAATAAGGGTGTCTGTTTTTTGATCTGTTATAGGGCATGTTTTTATTTTTGACTGGAATAGATGAGTGGCGCTGGTCTAAGGTGTATATGATTGGAAGTAGGGTTCGTGATAGACCGATAGACCGATAGACTTTACACAGATATAGGTATATGTAAGAACTCAGAGATCTAATTTTGAATTTGAGTTGTGAGTTTTGAGATCTAAGCCAAAAGCATTATTTTTAAATATTTAAAATGAGAACAAATTTACCTACCCTGGAAAACAGTTTTATCTTCTGTTACAACGACTTAACTCAATGAAAGTAAAAATATTGCATTTGGAATAAAGTCTTAATTCTGAAGTAAATTGCAGCCTTCTACTCAAAGAATTTATTTTTTCACGAATTTTTTTAAGTTTAAAATTGCTCTCCTGAAAAATGTGAAAAATCGACCTAAGCCATCTTACCTTTGAGTAAAGAGTTATAAACTGAATATATGCAATGGAAGTGTGTGGGGTGCAAATGAAGTGGGAGCTTCTGATTGCGTACACCCCAAGCGGTTTGCATTATTTTATGGTGCATATTCGATATGGTTGCAAAAAGAAGTGGACTTCATTTGCTAAACAGAAGTTTTGCGTATGAAAATAGATCGGGATTTGTGTAGTCATTTTTGAGAAATAGCTAATAAAAAAAACTGTTTTTTTTTGAGAAAAACTAAATACGTTCTATTTGTATTGTATTTGATCAAAATCGTTAGAGGTGTTCTTTTAAAATTATACATACAAAGCAGTAACAAATATTGCAATGTTTAAACTAAAGGAAACTAAATATTTTTTTTCAAAAATCCATTTTAAAATGATACGGAGAAAAACTGAGCTTGCCATTCGGTTAGAAATGACCATATTACCTTAGAAATAAATTTTTGTTTTAATCGTATTGACCGTGTTCGAGTTATGTATATCCAAATTTCAATAGAAGATACCCTTATTCGATTTTTCATCCTACTGAGTAGGTACTTACGATGTCATGTTAATCTCACCTAGGTACTTAAGCTCAAATATCAATTTTGGCTGAAATCGTTACAGCCGTTTTCAAACAAATCAAACTGGTACGAACATTTTATTTGGGAAGTACCATTAATATTGAGTTCGGTATCGCCAAGTTGACGCCAATCAGTGCCTACCCTTTTCACACAACACCCAACCACTAATGGTATTACTGTGGTACCTACACCCTGACACACATGTGGTTCGTCTCCATACTACCATTGTGTCTTTACCATAGTTATAAGTGTGTCACAGGCATTTGGTATATGGATTGGAACGATGGTATGAAACTGGTCAATATTTGGGAAGCTGACAGTATGTCACCACACCAGTCCAATTCTTGAACTTGAATTTGAATTCGAAACCTCCATTTCACTCTTCTTCACCTCACACCCAATAGTTTTGCAAATTTTATTTGTTCGGGGGTATGTACATACATCGCACTGTTATTGGACATAATTTCACTCCGTATTTCGAGTTGACCGAAATAAAAAGCTTTCAGCTCTGGTTAAGAGGGAAAGCTCTTCGTAGAACTATGTTCCTTGTGCCATCTATGGGATATTCCTCTGTACACCCAGTGCGGTAATAATAATCATTTTTAGTGTCCAGGGTAGATTTTACAAACTCGCAATGGCAAAAATTCCCATATAAAATCACCCATTGTGACCTACAAAATATTTTAAGTTTAAAAAAGTATAATGAGTACGGCCCCAAGCCAATATGTAATTCATTTTCTTCCCCTTTGATGTCAGTAATGTAGTGTGGAGTATGGTCGGAATGCAAAAAAATCTGCGTGTTTCCTGGTGCATAATTTCTTAAAATTTACGTAAATCCGCCTTTTTTTTATCTTTGTTGGACGCGCGGTTTTTTTTTTACTTAAAAAAATGAAGACTCCAACACCCTAAAGCGACAGAAATAATAAATGTGAATGGCTTCCATGTTTGTTTTTTTTCTATGCACAACTTAAAACAAACATCCTACGGCCTACCCCAGCCAAAGTAAAGTACAACAAATCGAATGCACAAGCGGGCTTACGTCGACGATTACGATGTGGTATATTTTCGGACATATTTCCGGCTGTAAAAAGAGACATTTTGGAGGCTAGATTCGATGATTCGATAGAAACTTTGGCATGGCATAATTAATGCACCTTACAACGTATAGCTAACTGGTCCCAAAACTAATGAAATCAATTTCCAAGTGACAAACAATAAATAAGAAATGTAATTTTTTGTAAAATTTGACATTAGGTAGGCTTAAAACGGGTTACAATCGGCTTAAACTGTTTTAAATTCGCGTTTAAGTCCATCCTTATTCCAGCGGGCTTAATGCATGTTTTTGAGTGAATTTTATGGATATGGATTTAAATTTTCGGGTTTAAAAAATGCGGTTTGAATGGTCGGGTGCAAAATAAACTTAAACCTGATTTACACCCGGAGTGAATAATATGGCCGTAGATGTTAATTAGGTAGGTATCTCGGTTGAGCGCTTCTATATCCATTTGGGATGATTATCCGTGAATCGTGTGCTCGTTTACGTAGGGCCCGATTCTGGGTCTAATATCCGGGTTTGCTGATGAATTCCTTACTTAAATATAATTGTTGTTGATTTATAAATCTGTCTGAGTTAGGATGATGTCTTGACTGAAAGCGCCGAAAGCACCATTGGCATAAACTTTCAGTTGGTGGGTGTATTTGATAGAGTCGACACTTCTCATCTTATAATCGAAACTTTCCATTGGTGTCAATAATCATTTCGTAGAATAACATTTTCTGAAAGCTTTTTCTGTAAGTTATTGCTATAAAACATAAGTCAAGGAGGCTGTTTGGAATTAAAGGGTGATTTTTTAGCTGGTTTGGTTTTGGCAACACTGGTTTTGACAGCTGACGTGTGTTTAGTACCTTGTGTCACTGTCAAACAGCTTCAGTTTGGTTTGCAATTTAACCATGGATCGTCTTACAAATGAACAACGCTTGCAAATTATTGAATTTTACTATCAAAATTCGTGCTCGGTTCGAAATGTTCATCGCGCGCTGCTTCCATTTTATGATCGGCATTCTCGACCTTCTGAGCAGTCTATTCGGAAGATTGTGACCAAATTTCGCACCAAATTAACTTTGTTGGACATTAAACCACCAACACGTTTACGTACTGTGCGTAGTGAAGAAAATATTGCGGCCGTATCAGCTAGTGTGACAGAAGACCGCGAAATGTCGATTCGGCGCCGTTCCCAGCAGTTAGGCCTTTGTTACAGCACTACGTGGAAAATTTTGCGGAAGGATTTGGGCGTAAAGCCTTTTAAGATACAGCTGGTGCAAGAACTAAAGCCAGCCGACCTACCACAACGCCGAATTTTTGGTGAATGGGCTCTTGGAAAGCTGGCCGAGGATCCGCTTTTTTATCGAAAAATTGTGTTCAGCGATGAGGCTCATTTTTGGTTGAATGGGTACGTAAATAAGCAAAATTGTCGCATTTGGAGTGAAGATCAGCCAGAAGCATTGCAACAGCTACCAATGCATCCCGAAAAAGCCACTGTTTGGTGCGGTTTATGGGCCGGCGGCATTATTGGGCCATATTTCTTCAAAGATGATGCGAATCGCAGCGTTACTGTCAATGGTGAACGCTACCGAGCGATGACAACAAACTTTTTTTTGCCCGAAATGGAAGTTCTTGACTTGCATGATATGTGGTTTCAACAAGACGGTGCCACATGCCACACAGCACGCGAAACAATGGCGCAATTGCGAGGCGAGTTTGGTGAACAGTTAATTTCACGTTTCGGGCCGGTCAATTGGCCGCCTAGATCGTGCGATTTGACACCATTAGATTTTTTTTGGTGGGGTCATGCCAAGGCTAATGTGTATAGGGACAAGCCCGCTTCGATTGACGCACTGGAAGCCAACATCCATGCATTCATTCGTGAGATACCGGCCGATATGTGTGAAAGAGTATGCCAAAATTGGACTCAGCGGATGGGCTACCTGAGACGCAGCCGCGGTCAACATTTGCATGAAATTATCTTTAAACATTAAATTGCAAGGTTCAAACTATCGATTCAAATAAATATTTCATTCATTTTTTCGAATTTTTTGTGTTTTTTTTTTAAAAAAAGTTCTAAACCTCTTAAAAAATCACCCTTTATTAAATAGGTATTATACCTAAGGAAATGACTTCAAAATTCACTTACATTTCCTTTTTCGTGGAAATAAGGGGAATGGCAAGAAAATGGTGGGAATTCTTTCAGAAATCTGGCGAAAAAGCATTCAAACTAAAAGTGGTGAAATTTCAACTAAATATTATTACGTACATATCTTCCTTGCACCACGACTATCAACTCGCTAAATGTCAATCAAAAAGAGCTTCTTAAATATCTTATTAAATGGCTTTATAATAAAATTTTCTAGTAAAAAAAATAATCAGAATGATGTTAACATACTACAATTTCAATACAAAAGGCTAACTAAATGTGATTAATTTTTGTATAGCTACTAAAATTTTCTCTATAAAATTATTTTGTTTCATAAAAAAGTATTGCGAGATAGGAATGAGTTCTTAAAAGGGATAAAAGGGAAAATGACAACGCTTCGTGCGAAAAATAAAGAGAGAGTGCTACATAAAAAGAAAAAAAAACCTACCCCGGGTCAAAAAATTCCCTACCGACGTAAGATTTCCCCTACAACGCTGCTTGCCTACATAATATTTGAAAAAATTAAGAGAAAAGTGTTCAAATGCTGTATTTATTTTATGTATTTAATTTTTATTTTTTTATTTAAAAAAGTTCGTTATTTATATAAAGTGTAGCGTACACCTTGAAAATTACATCCTTCCATTTCGACTTGCCATAATTTTGGTGGTTCCATTTACTGAGTATAAACTTAGTAAAAGTATACGACTGTGGACACAACCAAAAACAAACCGCTGTACAAGTCTGCCTAAACGCAGCTCACTTAATGGCGGAAATGGCGAAATGGGCTAATCTTACAGCGAGTATAAAACCACGGCAACCAAAATGGCCAATTCTTTTTTCTTTTGGCGGTGGAAGGTGGTAAAACCCAAACCAGGTCGGGTAATTCAAGTTTTGCTGATTCGCATATTAATTTTTATTATATTGTGTGTGCAATACGTGCAAAAAAATAAGAAAATAAAACAACAAAAAAATACCGAAAAGAAACGTGCGCAGTGGGACATCGAAACTCCGTAAACGCCCGAGCGGCTTAAACGCTCTACGGAACGCTCTAGCGGAAAACAATCCCTCGTGCCACGAAGTCCCCCTCCACGTTTGGGGTGGAGAATTTTCAAAACAGAGTACCCTCCGGCGTGTAATTTTGGTAAGTCGCCCTTAATTTTCGTAACCCAACTTACTTTGATAAGTTACGAAACTTGCGTTTGCGATAGGTTGAGCAGCACTCGACGTCACCTGTGTGCGCCACCATAACCCTACACAAAGCCACCGCCACACCACAACAAGCCACCACCCAAGATCGTCGCTAAACACCACCCATGTCACCATCACGAACTCGCCACCCCGCCGGTGCCAGGAAGGAATCCACCCTCCTCGCACGAAACAAATTTTGATTTCTGCTAGGGAAAACATCCTTGCGACCCTGCAACTGACCTCGCCACCAGCAAGCAGAGACGAACGATAGCCGCCTTTTGTTCCTCAGACCTCAAGAAGCGTCAACCCCCCCTCGTGTCTTCCGCGGGGTACATCTCCTTCGGAGTACTTCTCACCGTGACGAGGCCTAAACCCCGTGACAGCTAAACCGTGTGGAGACCGACGAGAAGACAACAAAAAAATTTACCTCGACCCGTGTTAGTTTCGACACACGCGGAGAGATCCAAACGGAAGTCAATAAGCATCTTGTACAACTCAGCCATCGCATCAGTCGTGGAATTATGATTACTTTTTATATCAAGTATTTATAACAATTGCTCATTTAAAATATTGTGGTAGTATCGACACATTTGTTCTCAATTCTATGTAGTTGTAGGGAGGCCTAAAGATCATATAAGAAAACTTTCTATTTTTCACAGACTTTTAACCTAATTCCTCGTCGAAGCATCAGAGATTCCAGTACGGTTTGTGCGCACAAAGCGGAGGAGCTTCTGGATTTGTATCTTCACCCAACAAAAGTTTTTTTTTGTGTTTTACACAAAAAAATACAACAGAAACTGTAAGTGCTTTTTTCTATATTATCTTTTGGGCTCAACTAGTAAACCGAAGAGAAAGTAAAAAAAAAAAAAAAAATATAACGTATCTAAACATTTGTCTAAAGTAAAGGACGTGTCAAAAGTCAGGATTTATAGTCTCTTCATACCTTTTTTTTTATCTTCCGTCTATTGATGTGGATGATTGTCGATCAGTTCATTTTTTTTTTTATTATTTTTGCGGGACGCACACCTGTAGTGTGACCACGCTTGTACCGAGCTTAAATACTTTTTCCAGAGCAACTTGTTAGGTCACTATTGCTGTCAAACCCCTTAAATAAAATTATCCCCCTTTCTATACACTAATGAATTATGATTATAAGATACTTGAAGTTTATACATAGTTATAACATAAATACACTTACTTTTAATTGTACAAAACAATTCGAGTTACCAATTCATTTCTAAGGGATTTTCTCTAGAATGATGCAATAAGATTTTTTTTTTTGGTGATAGGTTCGTGATCGAGAAAAAAAAAATATGAGGACGTTGTAGACGTAGAATATTTTAAAAGGGGTTGCCATTTATTTGTATCGGCATTTGGCAACCATGGAGCCATTGACCATAGGACAATGGACTAGGGTGGGTTAAGCCGAAGGATGACTCAAATCATCCCCTGTCAAAAACATCCGACAGTTCATGTTCCCCGTTGTCTCGTGTTTTCCCCTCTTTTGGTTTCATGACGGTTATCTTGCGTCATGCTTTTCCGAGGTAACCCGGGGTGACTTTACTCCATTTAGGTCGACTAACATTACAAAGGCAAAACAAAAAAAAAAAAAAAAACATATTTCGGCACGATAAATTTATTTTGTGGACCAAAGGGACGGCAGAAAGAACACCACCCCACCGACGAGCTAATTGCCGCGAGCAGAACGCAAGCGTGCCGAACACCTGCCAAGGAAAATGGAAATTTGTTTTACCATTACCACCACCGATCCTCCCAGTCCTGTGCGGACGTACCGCTGCCACAAAATTGGCGCCCAACGTGGGGCCCGCCATGAGTTTGTTACAAATGGCAGCCTTCACAAACAGCAACTATTCGTTAGTCCTGACAAATTATTTTCAATTAAAGTGTCAAGGCAGATAATCAATCACAGCAGTAATTACCATCTCATTTCAGAAGTTGCAATGCAAGTCTTTTGCGGAGTCTTGCAGTTACTGCATAACCTTGTAATGTCCAGTTTTCTACATTCAATATTTCACTTTTATAACACCTAGAATTTTCTTTTCAATGTTCGGTGATGTCAGTACCTGTGAGTCATAATAATGAATCCTAGGAGTCCGTTCTATCGAGACTGTAAGTCAGTAGAAGTCAGTTGCACTAGGCTAGTCATTTATTGTACAGTGGCGACATTATTGTTGAAACCATGGAGATATAAGTTCTTCTACGAGTCCCTTCAATCAAGGCTTCATAGCTAGTTGAAAGTTGCAGTAGAAAGATGCTCCAAAACATTTCATCGGTACCTACATTGAAAATCAATAAATTGTTCATGAGCGACCTAATATTGTTTGTCGAAATTTTCTCCATTTTTGTTTATTGTTACGTCTATATCTACTCCCAAATATATTTTACGATCACAACCAAATCACCAAATACCTTTATGAACTTTGTAACAACTTAGACTTACCATTAATTCGTTGAACATATTCAAGAATTTCCTGAATATGCCAAATAATTTCACCATAACAAGTAAAAATATCTTGCGTTTATTTTTTTTTTTTTCGCTTGCAAACACTTAATTAAGTAAATTTCAAGACGAAAATAAATTCCAACCCAAATAATTAACAAACTTTTATTGAATTCAAACTTTTTTCAAACAATATAAAAACATGAGTTCCGTCAACGGACACACCAATAAAGGAGCGGTAGCAAAACAGAGCAGAAGTCAAGCTCACGATATAAACAGGAGCATGCAAACCCGTTCGCTCTCCAATAGGCAACCAGTTCCAAATACACCTTTTCCTTTACCACATACTAGCAGCAGTCGTGTTCGTCATTCACCTCCCTTACCAGAAAGAACCGACGTAAACAACACGAATCGTTCTCTGAACATTAGTAATAGTATGCTTAATAATTCTGCAAGTAATATTAGACATATTAGCCTGAATGATCCACTGCGAATGAATGCAGCGAATTCAGCTGCTAATATTTGTGTTCCAACCACAGTCATATCGACAATGTTAACAACCACTACTACTACTTCAAACCCACTTATGTCTCTCCCGATGATACCAACCAGTGATCACATGACGAATGTCATTGACCCTTTAAACCGACGTTTAGCGTTGGAGGGAAGCGCAAATGCCTTGCCTACTCTATCATCACAGCCTCACTCAAATAGCCACTTGCACTCGCATATCAAAAGCGTAGTAGAAGCAAGCCTAGTTGAGTTGAAAAATTCACTATTTAGGGAATTACCTAGCCTTATTCGAGATAATGTTGGACATACATTCAACAATTTGCAACAAACTTATCCTCTTGCCCAGACAAACCAAAATGATTTTGAATACGAGCCAATACCACCCAACTTGAATCATGAGGAAGCAATTGCTAATAGTACACGCCATTCAGTGCACAATGCAAATAACTCACGATCAAGCAATAGCTCACATAACCAAAATATAAATATTCCACCAGAACCCACACATTTTGACATCCCTCGTGTATCACAACATCCAACCAGACAGATTTCCGAACAGCCAGTTCATAGACCTAGCAGTCGCAAATTTGATTTGGATCGTTGGGGAATAATATTTGACGGTACCGATAAGGGAATGTCAATTGAAGATTTTGTCTTCCGCGTCGAAGTTCTGAAATCTAACTACGATTGCCCCTGGGAAGAAGTAATGAGAAATTTCCACCATTTAGTAAAAGGATCAGCCGAAGATTGGTTCTGGCAACACTTGCGCAATAACCCGCGAGGTGATTGGCCCCTGCTTCGATCAGCTCTTTTTAAGCGTTTCAAAAGTTACGAAAATGATTTCGAAATTCTGAAGCAGATTATGGACCGAAGACAAATGCCTACGGAACCATTCGATGAGTTTTACTCAAGCATCAGACATCTCATAAGCCAGTTGAGAGATCCGATTCGCGAGCTAGATCTCATCAAAATTTTAAGAAACAACATTAACACCCGGCTCATGAATTTTATCTATCCCATGCAGATAGAAACGTTCGAGCAGTTCCGTGATGAATGTCGTCGAACAGAAAAAATGTTACAATCGAGATACTCTGCTCAAAATCGCTTTAATAATGCCAGACAGGTGCATGAACTTGATTTTATATCACCCGAGCAATCGACAGAAATGTTTTTTGAATCCCCTAGTGACATCTCAGCTGTTACTTTTGCGAATCGTCCTAAAACGCCGAATGTCATGGATAAACCACCTCTTGATCGTGTCACATGCTTTAATTGCAAACGTCCTGGTCATATCTTCACGAATTGTACTGCCCCGGTTCGAAATCTTTTTTGTTATCGATGCGGATCAGACGATTATACAGTTCTGGATTGCCCAAAATGCAATCAGCCGAAGGGAAACCTGAGCGCGAACAAAACCAACTCCGGGAGGTGTTGTTCGACTCAGACGAACCCGGAATAAGCAAGAAAGACGCTTACACAAACACCTCGACCGATTATGCAAATGACATACCAACCATTCTCAGCAAAAACTTAAATTCATCTAAGCAATGGACTACTGCGTCCGAAAGAGACTCTAAACTAAACTCTGTACCACACAAAATTGTTATGCCGTCTGAGACTGACGTTAATCTACTTAACAAAACCACACCCTTTTACAAGAAACCTTATAGTGAACGCTTAAAGGAATACCAAGAGATACGTAAAAGAATATTTATTGAAAAACCTAATGATAACAAACAGGACTTACCTTTAAAGATTACCAAGACTAGACTTCGTTTTCGGAAAAGACGTGCTTATCGAAAGCTTATAAGCGAAGCCATGCTTGAAGGACAACTTGATCCGAGACCCTTTACAAAAGTTATCATCAGAGGCAAGGAGATTTCCGGCTTGCTTGATAGCGGAGCTTCCGTATCCTGTTTGGGTATCGGCTGCATTCAACTTTTGAAAGATCTAGGTATCCCAATTATTCCCTACAACTCCACTGTTAGAACCGCTGACGGGAAAGGGCAGGATATAATTGGGCGTGTTAATGTGACCGTAGAGCATGAAAACAAAACTAATGAAATGAATTTATATGTTGTACCCAGCTTATCGCTACCCCTTTATCTAGGAATAGACTTCTGGTCGAAATTTCGCATAGCTCCCCATGTCATCAGTGAGTTGTTTTCCGAAACCAGAGAGACTTCTTCTACTGAGGATGCAACTAGGTTGCCACCTCCATCTCACGAGTTGAACGAGAATCAAACCCAACAGCTGGAAGCAGTTATCTCGAAATTTCCATCATTCTCAAAACTAGGTTTGGGTAAAACAACTATTGAAAAACACGTTATAGATACAAGCGACGCGGATCCGGTGAAACAACGCCATTATCCCGTGTCTCCGGTGATCCAGAAGATGATTTATGAGCAACTGGATCGCATGCTCTCTATGGGAGTAATCGAAGAAAGTCAGAGCGCCTGGAGTAGTCCCGTAGTTCTTATTAAGAAACCAGGCAAAAACAGACTATGTTTAGACTACCGGAAGGTCAATGCTCTGACTAAACGAGATGCGTATCCGTTGCCTCATATAGAGGGTTTGCTTAGTCGCCTTGGGGAAACTCATTACATAAGTAGTGTAGACCTCAAGGACGCCTTCTGGCAAATCCCTCTAGAGGAAAGTTCAAGAGAGAAGACCGCTTTCACTGTGCCTGGACGACCGCTTTATCAATTCACCGTCATGCCCTTTGGATTGTGTAATGCACCCCAAAGGATGTGTCGGTTGATGGATAAGGTGATCCCCAGTGCGCTCAGGGAAAGTGTGTTTGTCTACCTTGACGATCTCCTCATCATCTCCTCGGATTTCGACCAACATCTGACACTTCTGTCCCGAGTAGCCGAATGCTTGAGATCCGCTCAACTAACCATCAATGTTGAAAAATCCTTTTTCTGTTTTAAGGAACTCCGATACCTTGGGTACATTGTGGGACAGGGCCACATCAAACCGAATCCTGATAAGGTATCCGCCATCAAGGATTTTCCCACACCAACTTCTCCTAAGCAAGTCAGAAGGTTCCTTGGCCTTTGTGGCTGGTACCGGCGGTTTATTAGGAACTTCGCTGCAATCGCCTCACCCTTGACTGACACAATAAAAAAGTCAAAAACCTTTACATTGACCCCAGAAGCTATCAGTTCTTTCGAAGCTTTAAAAATATCATTAATTTCAGCGCCACTACTAAGCAACCCCGACTTTTCGAAGCGTTTCATAATCCAATGCGATGCCTCAAGCACTGGTATTGGAGGCGTATTGTTCCAATATGATGATGAGGGCCACGAAAAGCCGGTTGCATTTTACTCAGAAAAATTGAACGCCTGCCAACGAAACTATACTGTCACCGAACAGGAATGCTTAGCAGCTTTACGCTCAGTAATAAAATTCAGACCTTACATCGAAGGCACGCCGTTCACAATCATCACCGACCACGCAAGCCTCAAATGGCTTATGGGCCTAAAGGACCTAAGCGGAAGGCTTGCTCGTTGGTCGCTGAAACTGCAATATTTTACTTTTGACATACAACACCGAAAAGGAGCACAGAATGTAGTGCCCGATACATTGTCTCGCAAGTACCTAGACGAATTATCATTGCCCCTTAACGATTATTCTTTACCTGACTTATCTGCCCCCGAATTTAAATCATCCGACTATATGAGCCTGATTGAAACGGTGAAGAAAAACCAAGACCAGTTACCTGATCTGAAGGTCAATGATAATCTCGTATACAAACGTTCGCTTCCAAATGAGTCTGACAAGTTGCAAACGCAATACCAATGGAAGTTGTGGATACCCACAGAGTTGACCAAGACAATTATAAAAAACAACCACTCCCCACCCAATTGTGCACACGGAGGCATTCGCAAGACTTTGGAAAGAATCAGGCAAACCTGTTACTGGCCAAACATGGTTCTCCAAGTCAGAGAGTTTGTTAGAAATTGTGAAGCATGTAAACAAAACAAGGCACCCAACTTCACACTCAGACCACCAATGGGTACACATCATCAGATGGATCTTCCTTTCCAGAAACTTTACGTAGACTTTATGGGACCCTATGTGCGCTCAAAGAAAGGCAACTTGTTCATATTCATTGTGTTGGATCAGGTCTCCAAATATGTTTTCCTAAAAGCTATGCCAAAAGCAACATCTAGATTGGTGATAAACTTCTTAGAAAAGGAAGTTTTTCAAAGATTCGGAGTCCCTGAGTATCTACACAGTGATAACGGCAAGCAATTTGCCTCGCAAGAATTTGCTAAGTTCCTTTCAAAGTATGGCACAACGCATATCAAAAACGCCGTCTACTCGCCGCAGGCTAACTCGTCCGAAAGAGTCAATAGATCAATTTTGTCTGCTATTAGATCTTATCTAAAAGATGACCAGAGAGAGTGGGATAACCATTTAACAGATATCCAACAAGCATTATGCACCTCGGTTCACCAATCGACAGGCATGACCCCCTTTTTTATACTATTCGGTAGGCATATGACAACCCACGCAAATATGTACCTACTGAGCAGAAATCTTCAAGCACTTAATGAAAGTGAAATCGAATATCTCCCACTGTCAAATAGATTAGAGCTAATTCGTGAAAAGGTAAAATCAAATTTGCAACGCGCTTACAAACGGAATGAGAAGTCGTATAATTTGAGATCATCGATCCGAGTTTTCAAGCCAGGAGAGGAGGTATACCGAAGAAATTTCGTTTTGAGCAATGCTTCAAAACATTTTAATGCGAAATTAAGCAACAAGTTTGTTAAATGTCGAATTGTGAAACCGACCGGGAAGTCCACTTATCTTATCGAGAACATTCAAGGTAAAACCCTAGGGGTATACCATGCTAAGGATTTAAGGCATTAGCCTCCTCTGCAGCGACTTCAGTAGGTAACTCTGAATGCATTCGACATTTCCACAAAGGAAATTGAACTCGATTTTTTTTTTTTATTTTTTTTTCTCTTCTTTTTGATTTTACGATCTTATGGTTCTTGCGTATTCATATAGAACAGAATAATTGAACACAAACAACACCGATGAGTATGCCTTATATATATATTGCATAGTTCTAGGCGATGTGCTGAGCAACTCACGAAACTGGCTGGATAAAAAAAACCTGTTTCGGTATAATTGCTCAGTTTAGCTTTTCTATTTCCTTGCAAGGAGATGTGTCGGAATGTATACATCTAACAAACGAATTGTGTTCATTCAAACAGAACCGTTGACGCAAAACACGAATTCGAATGACATGCCACCCTGACAACTGCAATCATATAAATAGACAACTTAGGATCTCACCGCTTAAGCGTACTGCACTCCTTTGTTCCAAACCCTGGCTTAGCACCGACTCCGTCGTCCTTGGACCTCTTCGGAATTTGTCTGATTGCCGAACTAAGTACCTAGAGGATGCAATAAATGCGAAGCAAGATAACAAAAATCTTGATAAATGAAACCACATACGATACTTCTCCTCAGTAATATCCGGCAGTGTTTGTTTTTGGAACACGGGAGTGACACAAAGCGATTCTTATCCTTAAATCTTGCCACATTCAATTGGGCAATTTAGATTTGAATTGAATTTTTTAAAAAAAGTTCGGTGCGCAAGCGTACTTGAACCGAATTATTATTTTTTTTCGTTTATATGTGAGTACACTGATCTAGTCGGCATAACACATTTTCTCGCGTTCCCTGGTAACCCGAATCGGAGTTGATGGCACTAGTCTACCACATTCGCGACGGTTTAATTGCCCGGACAAACAGAAACACCAATCAACAAGAGATTTGAATTAAGAACGAAATAAAATATTTGCTTCTTGGCCGCAGCGTATGAAGAAAAAAATCAAAACAAATCAGTAACAATTGAAAATGGGAATGACAACTGGAAAGTGCATTGGAATTTCGCAACGATATCAGTGCTGCCAGATATAGCCTCTGGATATATATATTCTCGACTAGCTTAAGGTGCATACAAAACAAAAAAAAAAAAAAAAAATACAATTGTACTAGATTTTCATCAGTCAATGTTTCCTAGGTTTTTCTTTTCACTTTTTTTATGTATGCAGTTTCTCACCACATTATTAAGGGGAGAATATCAAAGAAATTATCGAATAGTAGAATAAGAATGTGCAGAAGGACTGAAGACATGGTAGAATTTCGTTTTGCGAGTACTACGCTAAAATTAATAACGATTTTAGGTTTTTGAGGGAAATAGGAGATGTAGCGCGATCAATCGTGCGCTTGTCTTCATTTGTGGTTACAACGATTACATGGTCGTGGGTAGACCTTAACTACTCTTTCGAAACCTTTTTTTTTCAAGGCTCTCGTTTTTCATATCTTTTTCGAATCAAAGAATTCACAAAATACATGACTTTGTAGCGTACACCTTGAAAATTACATCCTTCCATTTCGACTTGCCATAATTTTGGTGGTTCCATTTACTGAGTATAAACTTAGTAAAAGTATACGACTGTGGACACAACCAAAAACAAACCGCTGTACAAGTCTGCCTAAACGCAGCTCACTTAATGGCGGAAATGGCGAAATGGGCTAATCTTACAGCGAGTATAAAACCACGGCAACCAAAATGGCCAATTCTTTTTTCTTTTGGCGGTGGAAGGTGGTAAAACCCAAACCAGGTCGGGTAATTCAAGTTTTGCTGATTCGCATATTAATTTTTATTATATTGTGTGTGCAATACGTGCAAAAAAATAAGAAAATAAAACAACAAAAAAATACCGAAAAGAAACGTGCGCAGTGGGACATCGAAACTCCGTAAACGCCCGAGCGGCTTAAACGCTCTACGGAACGCTCTAGCGGAAAACAATCCCTCGTGCCACGAAGTCCCCCTCCACGTTTGGGGTGGAGAATTTTCAAAACAGAGTACCCTCCGGCGTGTAATTTTGGTAAGTCGCCCTTAATTTTCGTAACCCAACTTACTTTGATAAGTTACGAAACTTGCGTTTGCGATAGGTTGAGCAGCACTCGACGTCACCTGTGTGCGCCACCATAACCCTACACAAAGCCACCGCCACACCACAACAAGCCACCACCCAAGATCGTCGCTAAACACCACCCATGTCACCATCACGAACTCGCCACCCCGCCGGTGCCAGGAAGGAATCCACCCTCCTCGCACGAAACAAATTTTGATTTCTGCTAGGGAAAACATCCTTGCGACCCTGCAACTGACCTCGCCACCAGCAAGCAGAGACGAACGATAGCCGCCTTTTGTTCCTCAGACCTCAAGAAGCGTCAACCCCCCCTCGTGTCTTCCGCGGGGTACATCTCCTTCGGAGTACTTCTCACCGTGACGAGGCCTAAACCCCGTGACAGCTAAACCGTGTGGAGACCGACGAGAAGACAACAAAAAAATTTACCTCGACCCGTGTTAGTTTCGACACACGCGGAGAGATCCAAACGGAAGTCAATAAGCATCTTGTACAACTCAGCCATCGCATCAGTCGTGGAATTATGATTACTTTTTATATCAAGTATTTATAACAATTGCTCATTTAAAATATTGTGGTAGTATCGACACATTTGTTCTCAATTCTATGTAGTTGTAGGGAGGCCTAAAGATCATATAAGAAAACTTTCTATTTTTCACAGACTTTTAACCTAATTCCTCGTCGAAGCATCAGAGATTCCAGTACGGTTTGTGCGCACAAAGCGGAGGAGCTTCTGGATTTGTATCTTCACCCAACAAAAGTTTTTTTTTGTGTTTTACACAAAAAAATACAACAGAAACTGTAAGTGCTTTTTTCTATATTATCTTTTGGGCTCAACTAGTAAACCGAAGAGAAAGTAAAAAAAAAAAAAAAAATATAACGTATCTAAACATTTGTCTAAAGTAAAGGACGTGTCAAAAGTCAGGATTTATAGTCTCTTCATACCTTTTTTTTTATCTTCCGTCTATTGATGTGGATGATTGTCGATCAGTTCATTTTTTTTTTTATTATTTTTGCGGGACGCACACCTGTAGTGTGACCACGCTTGTACCGAGCTTAAATACTTTTTCCAGAGCAACTTGTTAGGTCACTATTGCTGTCAAACCCCTTAAATAAAATTATCCCCCTTTCTATACACTAATGAATTATGATTATAAGATACTTGAAGTTTATACATAGTTATAACATAAATACACTTACTTTTAATTGTACAAAACAATTCGAGTTACCAATTCATTTCTAAGGGATTTTCTCTAGAATGATGCAATAAGATTTTTTTTTTTGGTGATAGGTTCGTGATCGAGAAAAAAAAAATATGAGGACGTTGTAGACGTAGAATATTTTAAAAGGGGTTGCCATTTATTTGTATCGGCATTTGGCAACCATGGAGCCATTGACCATAGGACAATGGACTAGGGTGGGTTAAGCCGAAGGATGACTCAAATCATCCCCTGTCAAAAACATCCGACAGTTCATGTTCCCCGTTGTCTCGTGTTTTCCCCTCTTTTGGTTTCATGACGGTTATCTTGCGTCATGCTTTTCCGAGGTAACCCGGGGTGACTTTACTCCATTTAGGTCGACTAACATTACAAAGGCAAAACAAAAAAAAAAAAAAAAACACATATTTCGGCACGATAAATTTATTTTGTGGACCAAAGGGACGGCAGAAAGAACACCACCCCACCGACGAGCTAATTGCCGCGAGCAGAACGCAAGCGTGCCGAACACCTGCCAAGGAAAATGGAAATTTGTTTTACCATTACCACCACCGATCCTCCCAGTCCTGTGCGGACGTACCGCTGCCACAAAAGTTAGTATGAAACAATAAGATAATGTTAATATTATGAAAAAAGGATGTTATATTTACAAATATGAAGGCAAAACAATAAATTATTAGGTTATTTATAGAAAGTAATAAAAATAGAGACGCAAAAGAAATTGTAGGCATAAATTTATTTAATTAATTTTAGTTTATTTAAATAATTCAAATTGCTCGGCCATTTTGTCTTTAAAAGTTAAAAGAGAGGAGATACATAAATACAAAATATAGGTATTGAAAAATCATATAACGTGTTAATGTGATGATCATATACCTACCTATACATCTTTAGAACTCATTTTGTTAATATGTGTGTCTTTGCACTTAAAAGACACAAAAAGGCGCAAACGAATGCCTTTTGATAATGACATTTAAAGAAGAGTATACTTGGGCGAAAAACGTTAAGGTGGAAATAGAATTGTGAATTCAGGGTAAGATGTATGTAGCAAGATCTCAAATCTAGTTTCTCTATAGAAATACGAAAACATTGGGAAATTAAGAATAAAACATACACGTTCTCGTTTATCAGGCATTTTTTATAAAATATAAAAAATACCTACGTTTACAGCAAACGGTTTTACATATTAAAAATCTGTCCTTTTTCCCCTACGGAGCAATTTTTTAGTCGAAAATACCTACATGTAGGGATTTTTCCCCACGTGTACAACCACTGAACAAAACAGCGTCTACATATCTACTGCCCACAAGCCACAACGCGCTGGTTGTAGGTTCAGTGTTGCCACTAAAAATAAATGAATCCGGTCAAATCTGACCGAATGACCGATTTTATTTTTTCTTAAATTCGGTCAGAAAATCCGGTCAAGAGATAAAATAAGAATTTTTGACCAGAAGTCCGGTCAAAAATGCAATATAGTGATATATTTTAACTAAAAATAAAAAAAATTATATTATATTAAATGTATGTAGTGACTTTATTTTTCTAAACTCTCGAAATCTTAAATCTAATAAAACAAAAAAACAAAAAATTCGTTGAAAAGCTTTGCATCACATCACACCGTTTTGCTGAAAAATTATCTTTCCACTCCACTTCTGTGTTTGAAATTAGTAAAACCAACACCGGAATTGCAAAATATGCTAAATCGTATTCACTTCAGGTCTGTTTGAATGCTCACACCGACCGAGTCACAGTTTGTGAGAGTGCTTCACAATAAATTGGTTTCTGCATGAAATTGTGAGCGTGTTCGTTAAGTATGGCCAAGTATCATTCTATGTTCTAGAACAATATTATTTTTCAGGTCAAAATAGGTTTTTTCCGGTTAAAGAATTTTTTCGTTTCGGTCAAAAATCGGTTAGACCGGATTTCAAAATTTCAAATGACAATTTTCTCCGGTCAGAGTGAAAACATTTCGGTCAGATATGACCGGAATCCGGTCAGAATGGCAACACTGTGTAGGTTGTAGCCAATGCCAAACAGAACTACAGGAGAACATTTATTTAGTTTTAATTGTGATTAAAAAAATCCATATTAGGGGTTGGTACAGTGTTACCAAGTCAGCGCTTTCAGCGTTAATTTTAGTGCCCAAAATTAATTTTTAGGGCCGAAAAAGAAGATTTAGCGCTTGGGCTTAAAAAAATCTTTTAGTGTTTTTTTAACGCTGCCGCTGCACACCGCCTTTTTTCTCTTTCTTTGAATGCAACCATCCTTTTATACCAGTTCATTTCTCTTGAAACGTAATGTGTTCTTCTGTTTGCCTTTTTGCTAATTTAAGTATTTTATTTACTCACCTTAAAATTGTCATGTTAGCCACATGACATGACAACGCTGGGTAGGTATAGGTATTCATGACCCGATGCAACTGGTCTTGTATCATAGCCAAAGTGCTCCTTTTTTTCGCACTGCAATAAGAAAATATACTGACTAAAATTCGCTACACTTTTGCACTTTGTCTATACCCTGACCCTATTGCAACAGAAAAATACAACGGAGTAAAGTGTAGCCTCGTCAAGTTGGACAGAAAAGGAGATTTTCATGATATTACATTCTAGAAGCAGAAAAATTCGAGGTTAATAGACAGTTTAAGAAAAGTTTAAAACTTTTTTTCCAGAACAATTGTCAAACTGGATCTGTCATTTGTTTCATTTTTGCAAGAGATGAAAAAAAGTGCGTTCACCATCTGAAATAAAATTTCGCAAATTTACTACACCGAATCGTGAATACCTACCATGGACAAACCAGACTGAGACCCCAAGCCCCAACTCACAATCCTCTTGCCGCTGGCCCCCTCATTATTTTTTTTTAATTCGCCATTTTGTTTTCCTATCGGTGTTATGTCAATTAAGAATCCGTGTGACATGCAAAAACATACAAAAAATGCAAAAATAAATGCTGCCGACCGCGGCAACTGTGGGGAAACGTGATAGAGTTCGGGAATACCACATTTTTACATTATTGAATGATATGCAGGAATCGACTCTCAAATTCTCCGAATTCAGTTCGATCAGACTCAAATCCTTATAAATAATTAGAAATCGAATTTAATTACCATTATGAATAACAACTTTGCACCCACCCATAAACAGAGATCCCAAGCAGGGGGTTTGCAGGGGCAGTATGCCCCCCCGAAATATTTTCCACTGTTTATGAATAGTGCGCTTACATAAATGTCGTCGCATGTTAAGAGAAATTATTTCCCACAAAAAAGTGAAGTTGTTTAACATGTGATGTTAATTCCTTGCAAACAATTATTCCGCTAAAAGTTCGTAAAATCTATCCTGGAGACTGAAGACTGAACACTTAATGTGATTATTAGTATTTCGCAATGAGAATTAAAACATGCAAATGGTAGAAAATTACTGCGTCGATGTAAAAAGACCGATGTCGTTCAATTCTTGAGCCATGCAAAGCTAGTCCCTGGATTTGATTTGTTTTTTGTCAGTATTTCTTAAAATTTATAAACAATAAATTATATTCTTATTTAAATAGAAAACTCGGGGCTTAAGGCATTCATTTCTACACAGGAACCGCATTCAATCTCGTGCCTTAAAGTTCATAGTTGATATGGACAAATTCCGTTGTCTACCGTTTCTAAAGCTATTCCCCGCTGTGCACAGGAAATTAAAAACTAAAAAGTATCAGAATAAATGGAGTTGGTTTATTTATTCACTTTGTTCGTATTCATATCTACTCCGAGTTATATCTTTTTACCCTTTAGAAAACGTTTGATATTTTCGGATCTCATATACTGTATTTGCCACCTACTTCCTTTGCTCATATTTTTGCCCCCTCTTATGTATGTAAGATATTAAGGAAAAAATACCACTTGAGGCTAGGTAGGTAAAGGGTGATTTTTTAAGAGGTTTAGAACTTTTTTTAAAAAAAAAACACAAAAAAAACACAAAAAATTCGAAAAAATGAATGAAATATTTATTTGAATCGATAGTTTGAACCTTGCAATTTAATGTTTAAAGATAATTTCATGCAAATGTTGACCGCGGCTGCGTCTCAGGTAGCCCATCCGCTGAGTCCAATTTTGGCATACTCTTTCACGCATATCGGCCGGTATCTCACGAATGAATGCATGGATGTTGGCTTCCAGTGCGTCAATCGAAGCGGGCTTGTCCCTATACACATTAGCCTTGGCATACCCCCACAAAAAATAATCTAATGGTGTCAAATCGCACGATCTAGGCGGTCAATTGACCGGCCCGAAACGTGAAATTAACTGTTCACCAAACTCGCCTCGCAATTGCGCCATTGTTTCGCGTGCTGTGTGGCATGTGGCACCGTCTTGTTGAAACCACATATCATGCAAGTCAAGAACTTCCATTTCGGGCAAAAAAAAGTTTGTTATCATCGCTCGGTAGCGTTCACCATTGACAGTAACGCTGCGATTCGCATCATCTTTGAAGAAATATGGCCCAATAATGCCGCCGGCCCATAAACCGCACCAAACAGTGGCTTTTTCGGGATGCATTGGTAGCTGTTGCAATGCTTCTGGCTGATCTTCACTCCAAATGCGGCAATTTTGCTTATTTACGTACCCATTCAACCAAAAATGAGCCTCATCGCTGAACACAATTTTTCGATAAAAAAGCGGATCCTCGGCCAGCTTTCCAAGAGCCCATTCACCAAAAATTCGGCGTTGTGGTAGGTCGGCTGGCTTTAGTTCTTGCACCAGCTGTATCTTAAAAGGCTTTACGCCCAAATCCTTCCGCAAAATTTTCCACGTAGTGCTGTAACAAAGGCCTAACTGCTGGGAACGGCGCCGAATCGACATTTCGCGGTCTTCTGTCACACTAGCTGATACGGCCGCAATATTTTCTTCACTACGCACAGTACGTAAACGTGTTGGTGGTTTAATGTCCAACAAAGTAAATTTGGTGCGAAATTTGGTCACAATCTTCCGAATAGACTGCTCAGAAGGTCGAGAATGCCGATCATAAAATGGAAGCAGCGCGCGATGAACATTTCGAACCGAGCACGAATTTTGATAGTAAAATTCAATAATTTGCAAGCGTTGTTCATTTGTAAGACGATCCATGGTTAAATTGCAAACCAAACTGAAGCTGTTTGACAGTGACACAAGGTACTAAACACACGTCAGCTGTCAAAACCAGTGTTGCCAAAACCAAACCAGCTAAAAAATCACCCTTTATAAGAGAATGTTTTTGAAAGTTTGATAGGGTTGTTGGGACTTTAAATTTGGATTTCAGATTTGAAATCGGCCCAATAGCACTTTTTACATCAGCAAATTAGTTGACACATATACATTTTTACTGTCGGATGAGTGGGAAGTGGAGACAGCACTTAATTTGAAAATATCCAGTCGTTTATTGCTTCTATATTTCATCACAATTTCAAGCTTAGAAAACTTCATGCGTTTTGGATATATTTAAGTCCCCTTGTTGTAAGAGGTAGCACTTAAATTTACAAACATCCGATATCATTTTGCTTTTTAAGTAATTAAGTCGGTATATAAGAATCGGGCCAACAAAACTCGTACTAAAGGCCCACAAAGTTCACCGGCAAACTAATTACTATGTGACAGAAATGGCTATGTCATCAATTTATTATCGCTAGATATTGACATTTGGTTGATACAGTTTGATTAGTATTTTTATATGTTCCAGGAGGCGCCTAAATTAAACTTTGATAAATGGTCCCACCATTCGTGAAACTCTTCAGCCAGGACAATATGATTAGAACCGATTGCTTGAGGCGGAAGACAAATTTAATCGCTTTGCTGCAACTGACAGGCAGACAAATATAAATTTTGCGAAATTAATTAGTTATTGGCGACTTCCTGGCTCCCTCCTAACTGCAATGGACCCATATCGAAATGAGGTTATCTGTTCGCCCTTGTTCTCAGTCTTAAGTGCTGCCCTGCGGTGGTGGCAATATCGAATGCAAATAATTAGTAACTGATATTTGACCTCGTTTTCAGGGCTCAACAGGAAATGGATACCCCACTCAAACCTGCTCGCTTGCAGAAGATTTTAATATTTTCCCAATAAATCATGGGAGCTTCGCTGAGATTTGTGTGCTCAACTCAATTGCATTTTGTTGATTGGTCTGAGTGAGGTTGTAGTTTTATTCTTTCATGAATGAACAAGAAGAGCGTGGAATTGAACACAATGTTGTGTAGTGGTAATGCACATTATTATATGTATGTAGGAATATGTACAGTATTCCTTCTTATTAAGTTAAATTGGTAGGGAGAGAAGTTGATAAAATTTTCTTGCGGTTTAGCTAAGCTTGTGTACTTACGGACTTACGGTGTGCATTTAAATGATGGCGTCGCATTTGCATACGTACAGTCGTACACCTATGTATGCATGTGGTAACAGCTTGGCGGATTGACAGCAAATTCATTAACTGAGTATCTGTTTCAATCGGACGGTGATTGGCATTTGAAGCATATTGTTTACTTATCAAGAATTTTCCTGGATTTTCCTACTAGAGTTGCCAAAGTGAGGGATTAAGGAGGCGGCAAGATTCACCTTTTAGCTTTGTACGACTTAATTAATACAGAACATTATTTACTGAGAGAATGTTCGTGCAGCTGTCAACATTCTGTTAAAGCCTATTTTCATCTCATGATGCTTGTTTGTAAAAAAAAGTTGCAGCATGAGCCCCAAATGCAAGCATCAAAAACCACTGCATTCCATTCGATTGAAAATGGTGCGCACATTTTGAGATTGGGGTCTTTCTCTACTTCGTTCTTAATCTGGTGTAAACTCAAAGGGCCTTAGTAATAATCATTTTTAACCTTCATACTAAATATTTTGTAGGTCACAATGGGTAATTTTATACACTGAAATTAAAATACCAGCTAATATTGGCAAAATTCAGTTGCAAAATTTCAACAAAAATAATTTTGTTGAATTGAATAAAAAATTTTGTAATGATAAATGAAATAACAAGGTTTATCTATCAATTTGAACAATATTTTGTCAATCTACAAAACTACTTCGTCAGATTAACAAATCACAATTTGCAGTTTAATAAATCGATATTGTATGAATTCAACAATTTTGTTGTTGAATTAACAACATTTTTATCACATCAATGAAAACAGAACCAAATATCACTTTTGTAAATGTTTGTGAAATTGACGAAACTTATGCAAAATGTTTGTTAGCCAAACAAAATACAGATTTTCAATATTGCAAACATTTTGTTGAAATGAAAAAGTTTTTGTAAATGTGACATAAATTTTGTAGTATTAATAACACAAGCGTTGAATCAATAAAAATACATTTTAAATATTGTAATCCTTTGAATGCAATGCTATTGATGGCGTCATTTATATTTCACACGTGAGTTTCCTAGTGCGTATAAATGTAACCGGTAAAAGTGAGTAAAAAAAGCAACATTTTAAAATTAAGAATATTAATAAGGTCAAAAATTCGATGTTAAAAAAAGTATTTGCCTGAAAAAAGACAAAACATATACCTATACATTACATATATATTATCTTGACTGGGAATACAAATCGTCGCCCGAGGATTGTTTTGTCGCATACCCCAAAATGCACTTTTTTAAAGTGGGTATGCAGTACTAGGTTTTCGAAGGAGCTCTTTCCATTTCTGCAATCAGATCTAGCCTATCATTTACAGTTACTGAGATAATTAATGTGCATTTTGTCGTATATCCACAAAATAACCCATCCTTTAGGATTGTTTTGTCGCAAACCCCAGATTTTGGGATATACGACAAAAAGTCCATATATTTTAGCGATTTTTTTTGCTTAGTTTTGCTTAGTTTTGTTTTGTCGTATGTGTATAGGCCTAATAAATACGACAACAAATTTTAAAATAAACCTAAGAATTGTTTTGTCGTACGTGCATGTGATTCGGGAGGATACGAAACCGACCGTATACACATACAACACAAACGCAAAAAAATAATTGCGGATTGGTTTGTACATACAGATTTCAACAGAGAATGTGAAAAGAATAAATAGAAGAGGATCAAGAAACCAAAAGTGACTTATTGTGCAATTTGGAATGAGTTAAATAGCGGCCGAACTGGTGACGATATGGCAAGCTCAGTTTCAAAAATGTTATGCCAAATCTTATCTGATTACACTAATATTGTAACCTTAACACTTTGGAGCGACTCATGTGTCCTCAAAAATAGAAACAAAGTGATGTCAACTGCCTTATTGTTTCTTCTTCAAAGTGCTACTTCATTGAAAGTAATAGAGCAAAAGTTTTCGGAACCTGGACATTCCTTAATTCAGGAAGTAGATTGTGTCCATAGCTCCATCGACAAATATCTAAAGAATTTGGAAATATACAGCCAACTATCACTTTTAAGACATCTAAAAAACATGAATTTTAAAAATATGAAACTTAAACTTATTCAAATGCAGCCAAAAGATTTTAAGGCATTTTCTTTCAGAGCAGGTCAGCTGAATTTCTTAACAGTTCCATTTACAAAAATTAAATTTCTCAAATTTAAAAAAAAGGATTTATTTACGCTGTATTTTAAAACAAGTGGGAGAGAACTTGATTACAATAAGGTATCAATATTTAAGAGATCGAACAAAACAAATTTAGCTACACCAACAAATATATTCAGCCGAAATCTTAATATTATAAGCAACTCCAAATCAATATCTAAGGACAAAATTAATGATTTAAAAAGCTTGTTTCCTTTTATGCCTAAAACAGACCAATTATATTACGAGGCATTGTTAAATCCTTCAAAATAGGAATTGACCTGGTGCAATCATTTCATTATAAAGGGTGATTTTTTAGCTGGTTTGGTTTTGGCAACACTGGTTTTGACAGCTGACGTGTGTTTAGTACCTTGTGTCACTGTCAAACAGCTTCAGTTTGGTTTGCAATTTAACCATGGATCGTCTTACAAATGAACAACGCTTGCAAATTATTGAATTTTACTATCAAAATTCGTGCTCGGTTCGAAATGTTCATCGCGCGCTGCTTCCATTTTATGATCGGCATTCTCGACCTTCTGAGCAGTCTATTCGGAAGATTGTGACCAAATTTCGCACCAAATTTACTTTGTTGGACATTAAACCACCAACACGTTTACGTACTGTGCGTAGTGAAGAAAATATTGCGGCCGTATCAGCTAGTGTGACAGAAGACCGCGAAATGTCGATTCGGCGCCGTTCCCAGCAGTTAGGCCTTTGTTACAGCACTACGTGGAACATTTTGCGGAAGGATTTGGGCGTAAAGCCTTTTAAGATACAGCTGGTGCAAGAACTAAAGCCAGCCGACCTACCACAACGCCGAATTTTTGGTGAATGGGCTCTTGGAAAGCTGGCCGAGGATCCGCTTTTTTATCGAAAAATTGTGTTCAGCGATGAGGCTCATTTTTGGTTGAATGGGTACGTAAATAAGCAAAATTGCCGCATTTGGAGTGAAGATCAGCCAGAAGCATTGCAACAGCTACCAATGCATCCCGAAAAAGCCACTGTTTGGTGCGGTTCATGGGCCGGCGGCATTATTGGGCCATATTTCTTCAAAGATGATGCGAATCGCAGCGTTACTGTCAATGGTGAACACTACCGAGCGATGATAACAAACTTTTTTTTGCCCGAAATGGAAGTTCTTGACTTGCATGATATGTGGTTTCAACAAGACGGTGCCACATGCCACACAGCACGCGAAACAATGGCGCAATTGCGAGGCGAGTTTGGTGAACAGTTAATTTCACGTTTCGGGCCGGTCAATTGGCCGCCTAGATCGTGCGTTTTGACACCATTAGATTATTTTTTGTGGGGGTATGCCAAGGCTAATGTGTATAGGGACAAGCCCGCTTCGATTGACGCACTGGAAGCCAACATCCATGCATTCATTCGTGAGATACCGGCCGATATGTGTGAAAGAGTATGCCAAAATTGGACTCAGCGGATGGGCTACCTGAGACGCAGCCGCGGTCAACATTTGCATGAAATTATCTTTAAACATTAAATTGCAAGGTTCAAACTATCGATTCAAATAAATATTTCATTCATTTTTTCGAATTTTTTGTGTTTTTTTTTAAAAAAAAGTTCTAAACCTCTTAAAAAATCACCCTTTATAATTTAATTTTTGTTTATTTTTAATTTATTATTCATTCATTAATTTTTAATTCATAATTTTTGTTTATTGTTAATGGTCATAGAATGACTTTTGCTATGTTTATTTTAATTTTTCATTGAGACTAAGAACTGAAAAGACTGTTTTTATTAGAGTATAAATATAAATATTTTTTTAATAAATAATGTTAACCTATTGAAAAGTGACTTTCCATTAGACATAAACTTATTGTACGTTATATTTTAAACAAATTTTTAACATACCACTCCGTATTAGATTTAACCATTGGACTCAGTACTGGAATGTCTTACGTGCGCTTACTTTGTCGTACGTGTATGTGGTGTAAGCAACTCTTCATTTTCTTGGCGTATACGACAAAGTGATTTTGAGAAAAAACCTTAATAATTTGAAAACTAAAGCGATTGAGGCGTCGGGAGTACCTCAATTGAAAGAGGATTGTCAATATAACATTCTACTAAAAATTCAAAAAACTTCAGCGGTTCGTTTTCTTTTAATTTCAACGCAAACCTTAAAATGCGATTTCCCAAAATCGTCCGAATGGCGTATACGACAAAACAATCCTCGGGCGACGACATTGTGAATATTTTTTTAGATTGTTAATTCGATCGGAAAGCTCGTGCTTATACAACGCCAAAACATTTGCCAACATCTTTCCCTTTGTATGTATAAGAAAATATACCATTGGGAGTGAAGTTTTTTTTTAAATATAAATAATAAGTAAAATGAACTTGTATAATTTAATTTTTTAATAAATCTTATTATTAAACCTATTTGTTTTGCGTACATTTTATAAATACCTAATTTATTTTACAAACGGTATTGTAGATATAAAGGACACCTGCAGGTGCGCATTAATCATATCGACAAAAAAGTTAGCTGATTTGACAAACAAATTCGATATTATTAACATTGTTTTTGTTAGTTTGACAAGAAGACAAAGACCAAAAAAAAATTTTTTTAATTCTTTGTAAAAACAACAGTTAATTGTTTATTTGACAAAACAGCAACGTTGGAATTGGCAAATATTTTTTGTAGAATTAACAACATTATGATTAATTTAACAAATTATTTTTATACGCACAAACAAACGATTTTTGTTAAAACAAACATTTTTTTTATCATCACTACAAAAGTTTTCAGACAAGAAAAAACTTATTAAATTTTTGTCAATTTGATAGAAACATTTTGTTGGACGTATTTTGACAAAACATTTGTTGAATTAAGCCTCATTTTTATCAAATATACCAGGGTTTAATTTTCAGTGTATGGAAGAAAATTTCGTCACTGTTCGTAAAATTCATCCTGTACATTAAATTTGATTATTAGTATCGCGCAAAGGCTTTTTCGGATGCCGCCATGTCAATGTGAATTACTAATAACAAATTTAAGTCTCGACTTTAAATGATCTAGGGTTAAATGATTTAGGGTCGAAACTTAAAATATTTATTGGGAACGCCCAATCTTTCTCTCAAAGCGACCCAAGAGTCATCAGTTTTTTATGCATCTGCATCAAACAGCAGAACCGGATTAATTGAGATTTTGTATAATAGCTTCTTAGTTCTATGAGTTCTATTTGCTTCTTAGTAGCCTTTTTTAGCAAGACAAAAAGGAAGGCGATTGGCATGATTCTTCGGGTAGATCTCTGCGCCTCTGTTGGTTTTGCCAGAATTATTGACATCGAAGTTGTATCTGATGTCTATCTTTGATGCTGTGGACCCTTTCTCGATTACAGCTTACAGTCATATATACGTCGTTTTGTAATCGCAGACAGACCGATATTCATCGTCTCAGTTTCGAGATTTCTCAACTGAAAGCTCAGGGCTCACGGATTTTGCCCCATGTCAATATCAAAAGCGTATAATATGCTCAAACTTTTGACAAGAACTGTACCTCCAATTGTGGCTTGTTTGTGGTGAATTTCGTACAATTGCCTAAATGAAAGATGTTAAAAAAGAACCATGGTAGGGCGTCACCTTTTACTGAATCTTTTTCAACATTGAAGGGTTCAGTTGTATCCTTCTCTCATTTAAAAAAAGCAGAAAATTTCTCTCCATCTTTATTATGCATGAATGACGATATTTGACTCAGCTTTTCCAAAACTAAATGCCTAACACACGTTATCATAGCCAACATTTAAAGCCATCACTAAAACTCAATAACAGTTCACAGTAAAATATCTGCTACACAATTTAATCTTCCCCTGCAGCATTTGAATACCTTAACCCGACTGCAATACCTGCTCAGCAAGTTAAGACAAATTTATTTTAATTTAGAAAGTTGCAGAAAGTATTATTCACACTTTATCTAGCCGAAAGTAGCTAGCGTTATAATTTTTTTTTTTATTCACTCTTAATTCATGAATAGTTAATAGTTTAAATAAATAAATAAATAATTATTCACACTTTCCTCGCACTTTGGGGTAGTTAAACGACGTTGAATACTTGTTAAGTAAACTAACAACCGTAAGAATTTACCACACAACACTGAAAAAAATATAGATGTCAACCTTTATGTGAATTTTTTGCGTCATTGAGCAATATTAAGACAGGCTTCTAAAGGCAACTTTATTAAAACCATTTTTTTAACGAAGTAGGAAACGCACTTGTTTGAAGAAATCTCGGGAACAACATTTTCGGCAAAACCAAGGGAAGCCCCGATGTACTCTAAGATCTAGGCTAAGGTCTATGACCCTTCATAGAAGTTTATTTATTTTTTTAGCTGCTTTTGTGCATTTTACAAAAGCAGTTTAAAAAGTTCTCCAAATAAACGTGTAAAGTCAAAGCCAGCAATATTATGTATTTGCTATGAGTAAGACGCCTTCCAATAATTTCTGCCCTCTCCACTATGCTGTCAAAGTAGACATTTCCATTTGGTTCTGTTCGCTCTAAAATATTTAAGAAAATACGCACCTACTTCTATATTACTAAGGATGTGCTGTTGAAAATTGTTGAATAAAATTTAATTAAGAAAACACCAAGTACTATCAGATGTAGTGGGGCTAGAGCCGTAAAAGTTCTTCCGCACTGCACACTTTTACACTATATGATGTTTCGTTTTTGCAGTCGGAATTGTTGACACACTTGAAGAACCAGAGCAGCTCCGAAAGTGTCGTACACTCCCCAGTGTAATGGAAAACTTTTTAATTGGTAAAAAGAAAATGAGGTTTGCATCCACTTTGATGAGTGCAACACACAGGGTGACTAAAATATACACTGAACTGCAGCCAAGAATACAAACGTGACATGCATGTCAAACTGTGTTAGGAACTTCATCTGCAGCGTATGCACAATGTACAAATAGGTGGCTTCATGAATCACTTAACTTGTTGCGGTGGAGCAGGTGGAGAATGTATGGTAAGATGCTTGCAGTTGTTCCGTTTTTTAAGTGTAATTTCATTGGAGTTTGTTAAGTGGTACTCGGAATCAGGACTCGGTAATGTACCCGAAGAAAAAAGCAAAGTCTGCGAGATGAGTTAATTGGTTTTGTTATGTGCAAAATGGAACGCAAGTCACCGATGATGTATTAAAAGCTCGGCAAATTGTCTGTTAACGTTATGATTTGCACTGGGAGAGTGTTCAATTTACTTTGAACTTGAGAGCTACCTAGACATAGCTTAAAAATTTCATGTCAAGTGCAAGTCCTGATTTGGAGAGTTGTAGTAGAATGTTGATAGCAATGGGCTTTTAGGAAAGAGAGACAGTTGTCCACAGGCGTTTTTGGGACTTCAACTTTTATTTAAATTTTATTGAGAAAATCTACAAAAATGAAAATTACGTTGGCAGAGGTTCTGGCTTAGCAAGCGGTTTCAACGAAAAAGACCTCACTTCTTTCTTTATTTGCTCTTTTATCAATTCATGACAAATACAGTCCACACTATTACAAAGATAGATTTATAGAATTCAAATGATTTAGTACGTCGGATATTTGTTTAGAAAGAACGTTACCGTCTTCATATTTTTAAGAACTAATAATATAAATTTAATATTTCAAGTATTTCTAGTACATATTTAAAATTAACCATTTAAAAACTATTGTGAAGCATTAACAAAGCTCATTTATGTACAGTCGACTCCGCTTAAATAAAATTCTGAAACACCACGAATATTTTTCACTTAAGCTGTATTTTCCTCTAAGCGAACTTTGGGTAGCTGAAAAACAAATTTCGTGACATTGACTTCGGGGGTAAGCTGGTGAATGCGTCACGAAAACGTTACGGAAATTGCAAACGGGACTTGAGAGGCAGATATAAGTTAGTGAAGATAGAAAGAGATGGACGTACGTTTCGTTTGGTATATCTAAGACACAGCACACAGTGCAGCAGTGATACCAGATCGGGGGATTTATCGCTTTTCGTGGGATCTCACTTATAATAAAATAAAAGGGACAAAGGGATTTTTTAGACCCCATAGTACAAAAAGAAAGGGATCTTACTTTTTGGTCAAATTTTGTTCCTAATTGCTCATTTCATTAAGAATAAAAAAATTAGTCAACCTACGATCAAATTAAATATTTTCATGTTTAGAAAAAAGTCATTCAAAATTTTCTTTTTTTTTATTTCCCTAAACTGTTTCATAAAATGACATATCTGTGAATGAGTTCACGAGTATTTTTTTAAATAATAAATTTATTTATTTTGTAAACATTGGAATGTATGTAAAAAAGCCTTACCTCATTCTCAAATCAAAATTTCTGTGTCATTTTTGTATGAAAAATCAAGAAAAATTAAACTTGAAACCGAGATAAAGTTTCTTGCATACCAGTCATTTTAAAACAATTCATAAGATATTTATTTTATGTTGAATATTATTTTCATTTTAATTCCGAATGCAATTTTTTATTTCTTTTTCTAACGTCTTAAAAATGTATAAGATGTACCTACATTTCTATTTTTGTATTATAAACAAACGTACAGTGCAACTTCGACAATCCGGACACATATAGTTTTGGGCACGTTCGAATTATCGAGTTGTCCGGACTATAGTAGTGAAAATTATTTAAATAATCTAAGTGAATTAAGCACATCTATATGTACGTATGTACTATGACTTATTAAAAAAACATTAAATTATTACATCAAATTATTATATTAAATAAAGGGTGATTTTTTAAGAGGTTTAGAACTTTTTTTAAAAAAAAAACACAAAAAATTCGAAAAAATGAATGAAATATTTATTTGAATCGATAGTTTGAACCTTGCAATTTAATGTTTAAAGATAATTTCATGCAAATGTTGACCGCGGCTGCGTCTCAGGTAGCCCATCCGCTGAGTCCAATTTTGGCATACTCTTTCACACATATCGGCCGGTATCTCACGAATGAATGCATGGATGTTGGCTTCCAGTGCGTCAATCGAAGCGGGCTTGTCCCTATACACATTAGCCTTGGCATACCCCCACAAAAAATAATCTAATGGTGTCAAATCGCACGATCTAGGCGGCCAATTGACCGGCCCGAAACGTGAAATTAACTGTTCACCAAACTCGCCTCGCAATTGCGCCATTGTTTCGCGTGCTGTGTGGCATGTGGCACCGTCTTGTTGAAACCACATATCATGCAAGTCAAGAACTTCCATTTCGGGCAAAAAAAAAGTTTGTTATCATCCCTCGGTAGCGTTCACCATTGACAATAACGCTGCGATTCGCATCATCTTTGAAGAAATATGGCCCAATAATGCCGCCGGCCCATAAACCGCACCAAACAGTGGCTTTTTCGGGATGCATTGGTAGCTGTTGCAATGCTTCTGGCTGATCTTCACTCCAAATGCGGCAATTTTGCTTATTTACGTACCCATTCAACCAAAAATGAGCCTCATCGCTGAACACAATTTTTCGATAAAAAAGCGGATCCTCGGCCAGCTTTTCAAGAGCCCATTCACCAAAAATTCGGCGTTGTGGTAGGTCGGCTGGCTTTAGTTCTTGCACCAGCTGTATCTTAAAAGGCTTTACGCCCAAATCCTTCCGTAAAATTTTCCACGTAGTGCTGTAACAAAGGCCTAACTGCTGGGAACGGCGCCGAATCGACATTTCGCGGTCTTCTGTCACACTAGCTGATACGGCCGCAATATTTTCTTCACTACGCACAGTACGTAAACGTGTTGGTGGTTTAATGTCCAACAAAGTAAATTTGGTGCGAAATTTGGTCACAATCTTGCAAGCGTTGTTCATTTGTAAGACGATCCATGGTTAAATTGCAAACCAAACTGAAGTTGTTTGACAGTGACACAAGGTACTAAACACACGTCAGCTGTCAAAACCAGTGTTGCCAAAACCAAACCAGCTAAAAAATCACCCTTTACATATTATGGTTTATTAAAAAATGAAGTTATTTTGTGCTGACTAACTTTGTTGAGGAGAATGATTTGTGCTTTTTGCTCTATCCTCTTCAACAATTGAACATCCTGCATATCTATATTAAATGATAGTACGAAATGTAAATAAAGGTAAGAATATAAAAACGGGAAACCCCCGAAATTAATTTTTTCTTTCATAAAAAAAAATTGTCCGGATTGTAGAGGTAAAAATTGTAAGTTGTCCGAAATGTAGAAGCGTCCGGACTATCGAAGTTGTACTGTATCTTAATATGTATTTATTTTTGTTAGCTTGCATAGTAAATGTATAATGTAACTTGTATTTTTCACTAATAAAAAAGACAGAATTTAATAAAATACATGTTTTTTTTAATTTAATATTTTGTGGGATAAATGTCACTGCCATGTCACCGAAAATATATTAAATATATTCAAAATTAACAAAATTACTAATGAATATGAATTTTCGAAATTATTTTATGCCAAGGAAGTGTAATGTCAGGATGAACTTCAATATCATAAGTTTTTCTTGATAAAAAGTTGTAGGATGTACTGGCATAGTCAAAGATGGTTATGAAGTAGTATTTCCGACAACTATTCGCTCTATTGCTGTTCTGCTTTTAAAGAAAGACCGCTGCTCCTTCTCAGTGCCGGCTCCAGTCAAACTAGCGCCCTGTGCAAACTTTACAGAAAGCGCCCTTTTTTTCATTTTTGCACACATGCATAAGTCTTTTCCACATCACCCAGGAGGTAGACTTTCAATGAGTTTTTTTTTATTTAGGTATATTTTTTGTTTTGACACCATTGAACTAGATTCTCTTGTAAAATGTAAGTGGATGTGCAAGGAATATACCTACATGAACAGGGTGGAATATTTTGAGATTATGTAGGTATGAACTGAACTTGCATAGTGGGACTTTTTAGTTTTGAGATGTTTTTAGTTAGATTCTCCTTGAAGTTGCAACATTGCAAGTTTTGAGAGTTAATGCGCAAGAAATACCTCAGGACAGGTGTGATTGATGTTGTTATTTTGGGCTTATTTGAACAAGCTTTTTGTTTAAAATACAAATGGCAGTATTTGTTCGCTCAAGATAAAATTAATTTTTCTTTCCTAGCAATGCGGCCCCAGAACCTGGCGCCCTGTGCATTTGCACATCTGGCACATATGGTTGGTCCGGCCCTGCTCCTTCTGCATCATTATACAGCTGGTTCGTCCAGTTAACCTAAATTTATTTTTATTTCCACGGTCATAACTCGGCCCGCATGACCTTCTCCGTATTTTGAAAGTGGTTTTCTTTCAAATATGTGAGTATTTTTGCAAAATATCTTAAAGTAACATTTTATTCCTTATGCAGCGAGTATGTTTTATATATCCGCACCCTTTCCTTTGTGTCCCTCACACGTTTTCCAGACACAGTCCATTTTTTTAATGCTAAACGAAACTTTGACATGCTATCCAGAAAATTGTGTTTCCTTATTCTCTTCCTTTCTCTTATGATATTCATCATATCATAAAATTGGAATACTTTAACTGGCAGACAGTTTGCCACACTGTCCGCAATGCGGCTTCCTCGGGGCAACACACCATTCATCTGAAACTAGGCCGACAACTATTAAAAGTAGAAAGACAGCAACTCTCACTAACTCCATCATCGCAGCAGGAAGTGGAAGTGGGCTTCTCAAATAGACCTGCACCACTTCTCCAGGGGGAAGTTATTTAAAATATACACAGACACACTCACACACAGTGAGGATAATATCATCCAGAACGTAAATTGACATTTATCGGTGTATGTACCTCCACAGCATACGTTCATTGTTCGTCAAATTGTAACTGAATACAAAGTCAATTATTCGACAGCGAAAAGAAAAACCAAATGTAAATATCAATTAGTTTCTGGTGGAGTTTGGAGTCACACAGGGTCCGATAAAGCCAAACTAATCAGAGAATGCAGTGCCCCAGCTAAGCAATAACATGAAAAATTCAAATCCATTCAAATGCAGTACTCCACAGTTGGTCACGTGAATGAATAGAAAAGAAAAAAAAATCATGGAAATCTAATCAAAGCACATGCGGGAAGGGGTGAGTTAGATTGAGGAATTGCATGTGGCACGCGGGTACTGCTACCGCGAGATTCCGACGTGGAACGGATTGAATTAGAGTTAGTGGTGCGAATAACCCTATGACTTTGGGTTAAAAAAACAAAAAAATCACAGTACAAAATATCTATCCCTTCGTTAGAGAGCGTGATAAATTGGCCACTTCCGGTTCTGGCCATTTACATGGTCCGCAGCCAGCGGCAGGGAAATGTCAGCTCTAAATGGCCACAGGTTATATGGAACGGCTTGATTTTTATTCGAGTTTCAACTCGATTGCCGGCGGAAAAGGATGCAATTATTATTAGTTCGTCCTTTTAGTTTGGCGATTTATTCGCCTGCTAAGTCAGAAATTTCGTGACTAAATTTTCGGATATTTAACGGCTAACAGCGTTGCATGAGGTGATTAATATTGTGATGCCATGAGAAACAGTCCGATGTAACCAATGCAGACTGCGGCTACGTGGTTTTGTAAAACGAAAGGAAACCCTTTGTCACGTGGATGTGACAGAGCTTCAAGGTAAGCTACTTGGAGTGAGTCATTTGTATGTAACTTGCATATATCTTGGAAACACTTGCAGTACTTTATTGAAGATATACGTAAGAAACCAAAGCAAAGATAACAGAGACGGACATTATAACAGCTTCAGCAAAGAGTCTTCTGCATTTATAGTTCAGTTTTGTCCCGGTGTTTAATTTAGTTTTATGATTTTTAGTGGACTGTAAATTAAATAAAAAGAAAACAACTTCAAGAAGAGGCATGCACATTTATTTTACATCTGCTTCTCTCGATAGTTGACAAACGAAAAGAAAGGACACGTCCGAATGAATCCTTCCGCTGTTGTTGATCGAATCTCATCCAAAGGTTAGCGCACGATCGGTTCATACACCGGTGTCGTACTAAAAAGGCATCAAAAACCCATCGTTTGATCGGACCTTCGTCAAGTATACGGATTAGGGAAACCCATTTGCAAGAAATCATACCTGACAAACAGGATCTCCATTTTTTGTATACCTAACCCCATAGATCACTCAAGCCCAGGGAAAGGAACTTTATTAGAAAAGCTTATTTAAATCTTTTGCTTGGGCGCTCAACCAGCACTAAATGCGAATAACTCCGTTGTGGTAAATGCAGACAGCAGACTGTGTAAGGCAGTACGCCTCGGCACTAAGTATAGTCCATAAATTCTTTGTTTGGTTCCCGAAGATATCGCTACGAAAGGGAATAAGTCAATGGATAAGCTTGTCAGATGCGGTTTTAAATTGGAGCAACTGACAGATGCGAACTTTCTGTTTTTAGTACAGCTTAGACCTTTAGGTGATACGCAGTAGATAATCGTTGTTTTTAAAAGGAAACAGCAGATGTTTGTTTTTTGAAATCGATGTTAAAAGGCTTGACCTTTTTAGGGATACCAACCGGATTCGTTACGAAATGGAAAACATGGTTAAAAGTTCAGATAGTGAATAATTGTAGTAGAATCTGTGGGATATTTCTTATGCCACTGTTCAGAATTGGTCGGAAAACTGGTTTCAAAACGCTAGAGAAAACGCGTCGAAACACATTTAAAATCGCGTCCACAGCGCGTCCAGAACAGTGTAAAAAAACCATCCAAACCGCTTACTAATTCGTGTCCAAAGCTCGTCCAATAAGACATCCAAAATTCCGCATAGGACTTCGAAGAGGCGTTCAAATTAAATCAAAAGTTGTGTCCAAAACGCGTTAAAAAAAAAAGCGAGTCCCCACTTTGAGTTAAAAATGCGTCTAAAAATGTTTTCTAAATGCGTCGAAAAAATTTCAAGAACGGGTCAAAAAACTCATTCAAAAGCTCGTCAAAAACGTGTCGAAAAATGCTGAAAAAACGTGTCCAAATTTAGTCCGAAAATACCTTCAAAAATGCGTCCAAAAAGGCATTCAAAAAGAATCCAAAACGACCGAAACGCCTTAAAAAATTCGTCAAAAGACGTATCCAAAACGCGACAAGATATGCAACTAAAAACGACTTAAAAAATGAGTCGTATTCAAAAAAGATTACAAAATCTTGCAATTGCCGTCGAAAAACACTCCAGAAAACAAGACAGAGTACAGAAACGCGTCCTAAACGAGTTCTAAAGGCTTCCATTTCGCTTCAAAAACTCGTAAAAAAATGGGCGAAAAACATGTCTAAAAATGTTTTATAACTGCGTCAAAAAGCGCCTTAAAAAATTCGTCAAAAGACGTATCCAAAACGCGACAAAAAATGCATCCAAAAACGACGTAAGAAATGCGTAGCAATCAAAAAAGATTCCAAAATCGTGCCCTGCCGTCGGAAAAGAATACAGAACACAAAATAGAGTCTAGAAACGTGTCCAAAAGGAGTTCAAAATGCTTCCATTTCGCTTCAAAAGCTCGTAAAAAAATTAGGTCAAAAACATGTTTAAAAATGTTTTTTAACTGCGTCAAAAAACGCTTTAAAAAGGTCGTCAAAAACGTTTTGAGTTGTAAAACCCGTCCGAAACGCCCCAAAAAACACATCCAATAACTCATAAAAACCTGCCAACAACAAATTAAGTCATACACCCTACACATCTGATGCATTTAACTCAGCCTTATATCGAATACCCTTTTGACCATATCTCTGTGTTTGCTAGGGGCTTAATTGGTTGCACCCTGCAACAATATATCAACGCCAGGGATTTTATCTTTTTCCTTAAAATTATAAATACTCAATGTCCGTCTCACTTGTATAACAGACTTCACTTACTTCACTCGCTCCTCAAGAACTATCAGTCTTATTCCCTCCAGTTGTAACTACCTTAATTCTTCAAATTTATTTTTCATACATACTGTCAGACTTTGGAACTCTTTACCCTCTCAAATTAAAAGTAGTTCAAATCTCTCATATTTTTAAAGTGCAATCCTATTTCCAACCCTTTCCACCAAATCTGAACCTTCATTATAACCTCCCTTCATAAGCACAACCTCTCCCTCCATATCTCACCTCTTAGATTAAGATCTACTTTGTAATTTGATGAATCTTCAATTTTCGTGAAGCAAGCAAACTACATAAGTACTAGAAAAGATTATATCTTAATGTACCTACAAACCAATTAAATGAAATGAAATGAAAAAATATTAGCATGCCCAAGGTTTGATTAAATTTTGAACAAAAATCTTACATGCGAACTTTTAAACTTCACAAGTCCTACCCAATACTGTTCAAGAGTATAACGTCTCAAGTATTTATATTTGCGTTCAAGTTTCAGTCGCTCGAACACTTTTCGAGAAGATTACCCATTGAAAACAACGCCATTTACATAAGCTAAGTGGCACACAAACTTTGTGATAGTATCCGCTTTGTCTTACATAAATATTAATTTTCGAGCAAATGGCTACAGTTGAACTATGACATTCCCCCACCCCCTCTTAAGTGAACCTAAAATTCACCGAAAAAGCCTCTCCAATCAATCATCCCTCCCACAGCATTTAAGTTTTCGAAACTTTCCAAGTCTATTACCGATTTGCATGCCTCGTTGATGATCGTTTCGTGTAGGTAAGTATTTACCTTTTCGAGCAGCTACTATGAGTATTTTCCGAGAAGGTAAACAGCCCATTTTCCGCCACACTTAATTCAAAAACAATCCTTCGGAAAGCAGTCACTACAGCATAAAATACCCATACCCACACAGCGTAACAGGTAGCTGTTGCCGTCTATTGGTTTGTGTGGCAAAAGTTTCACTCTGCCAACCGCAGAACGTCAGCCAAATCAAACAAACAAATGGGGAAACTATCTCTGGAACGTGGCCAAAAAATAGCACATCTTCGAGACCACACCATACGAAGTGCAGTAGGCGGCAAATAAAGTGCAGTTGACTTTTAAAGGCAACAACTATAGCAGGACAAATCTATTCCTCGGGCGGTTTACGGCTCATTATGATGTAAAAAGTTATGGCTTTCTGCAGCACACTTCGCGAGAAGGGATGCTCAGTCAAATTCCTTACTAACGGATGGACCCGTGCTCAACAGCTCAGCCATGCTATTAGCTTACTTTGACTTGCAAAGTGCCTGCAAAGCTCTTCGGATGCATTTGCATATTGCATCCAGTGGATGGTCCTTGCACCCACAAACTTTGACACTGTAAACACGTTTGCAAAGATTGTCTGTGATGTGTATAATGCATTCGCCTTACGAATTTAAGTATTCATCGAAAATTTTCGAGTATTATGCAGTTAACTTAACAGCCTCATTGTTTATTTATTATTAGAGGGTAGAGTGCTGTGAATTTTGCGTAATAGTTTTTTTTTTTTTTACACCTTCGTCTCAATTGGTGCTTTTGTCGAAAGAATGCATTTTGCATACCCTATATATAAACATTTAAGCAAACGATTTGAGAGTCTTTCTAGATAGCACAAACTTGTTTATTGAAATTGAAAAAATGCTGTCATTCATTCTCAATAGGTGTTTTTTATTATCAGCTATGATCCATTTAGATCATCGATTTACATGCATTTACAACAACAGCACAGGATCATGATGCTTCTTATCGAGATCACGATCCATGATCTGAAAATTATTTCCACTATTTCCGACTAGGTGGCTTGTTTTATTTTTAAATGTTGGTGTGCCTGTAAACGATAGCCACACAATCACATTGCCAGACTAAAAAATGGAACACAAAAAATCGATTGATTTATTACGCATTTGAATAAAGTCCCTGTCCGTATTCCGAGTTATTTTGTTTTTTCTCGTTCTGAAAAAGGTATGTCCAGACCAGTCAAACATTTGATAAACAATTAAAAACCTAAATGTTCCATATTTATTTCTAAAAGACTTATTAAACAAAACAATTTTTATAAAATGTTTAGAAATGTTTTGCTGGTTTGTTCCTGGACACCAAAAAAACGTTTATGAAATGTCTTACCCAATCATGATGGGAAATAATTTTTGATTTACAAGTATCCCTGCAGAAAGTGAGCGCTGTTATAAAAATGTCCAGAAAAGCTGAATACCTAATGAGAAAGTGATTCATTTAATACGATTATTTGAATTAAATCGCGTGTCGCGTGATTGCCCAGACTAAAATTACAAAAATAAAAACTCGTTTCTAATAATCATCCCACCACATTATTTTCTTCTAGTCCAAACAGGATAAAATTGAAACATTTCGCAAACATTTACACCCGTATTAATAATCAAATAAGTATACAAAAATTTGACGTAGCTGCTGAATAACGAGTTGATAACTTTTACGCAGTGTTTATTAATACGGGGGCTAGTAAATAAATTTCAGAAATCTTTTATAAATGTTTATAAAATCTGTCCGATTTGCTTCAGACACGTTTCATAACCATTTCTGAAATGTTGCGGTGGTCTGAACACACCTTAATATGCCAAGATAAACTCAAGCGGTAGCAGCAAATATTGTTCATGTGTTGCATATTTGAACATAAAATACTAAATTTGTTTCACAAAAATATATTTGAAAAGAAAAATTATGCAAATTTGATTCAAATATGGTAACACCCCCGACTTTGCAAGTGAAATGACATGTGCCTTGTGTGACGTCACGTTGAGAGAAATATTTGCAATATGGCTGGTGGCAATATCAAGTTTGAAATACCCTGTATTATCTGTTTGTTTTTGAAAGCAACTGTTGCCACAATTCCAAAATTAAACTTTTCAATGATCCGTTCTCTTTTATTTTCGTGATCTGATCCGAATCGTTGGCGTATTTTAAATGTCTCATCGATGTTTGGTCAAAAAGTTCTTCCGGAAGGTTGTTGTTAGCGTGAAATGCATCTGTTTGAAAAAAATTAAATTAGTTAATGTGAGCTTTTTATATTTATTTTTCTTAAACTTACTTCGTAGGGCAACTACGGTTGTACGAGCCCGTGCACATCTCTTGGTATGGGTTCCCCTCCACGAAAATTATTTGGCCACTTTATCATCAAAAACTTTTCTTAAATTGTTCGTGATAAATTTGTTTGGGTCTATGTTTCGGCCGATTTGCATAAAATCAGCTTTCTGAAAAAATTAACATTTATATCGTCAAATAAACTACAATCTGTTAAGAAGAATAAGTTGTATATTCTTACCAGTTGGCTGAATTATTTTCCAGTCACTATCACTTCACTTTTTAATTTCTCTGACAAAAACTCCCGACCACCGTTCGTTGCAAAAAATGAATCGAACTGATGCATCGAAATTTTATATTTTTTTGTTTCATTTCCAGGTCTCGTTATCACTATCCATTTGCGCAAATCATGTTTTCTCTTGCACAAAAATAATCCCCGATCTTTTTCTTTACGACTGCTTGTGCGCGTCAATTTTATTCATTAAAGTGAAGGAAATTTAAATATCGTTATAAATTTGAATTCTCAAATTATTTCATAATCATTTTTGTTCATTTATGTGAATGAAAATCCAAATTGGTTCACATAAATGAATGTATGCTCTTAATTTTTACTGAATATAAAGTGATTCTTCATTTTTGCTGAACAAAATGTTTGCTGGGACTCTTTTTATGGATGAATGCATGTATGTGGTATAGACAGCTGCAATCATGAAGCTAAATCTTCATTCTGCACATTACGTGTCGGTGCAGAGGCAGGCAGTCGGTATTCAATATTTGCTTAAAGCAGTCGAGTGCAAGTTGTTTAAGTATAACTAATTCGTATTGATAGTGAGTGCACTACTAATTATAAAGCATTCTGGAATATATCTTGTAAGTACCTATTGAATAATTCCAAAAACGCCGAAATATGCATGTATGAAAATCTGTATTCTTCTTTTTAGAATGTACATCTCGCTATTAGAAAAGAAGTATAAATTGGAATTGATTTTAAAATATGTACCTATTTTAAAAGAATTGTAAAGGTTCGTATCAATGTCAGGTTCATCTAAATATTTTGTTTGTATTTTAAATTTCATCATAGACCGAAAACCACCCCAGACATAACCCGTTGTCTCCAGACGATATGGCGCCGCATGATTTTCTTGGATATCAGGAGCAAAATGTATTTGAAATTAACCTAAATAGTTAAACTATGAATTTTGATTTTTAAATCATAAGAAATATAAGTTGCAAATTGAGAATAAAGTTTTCTAATTTCACGATAAAACATTTTCAATTTAATACGGTGATGCCTCAAATCACCACTCTAGAATCGTAAATTGCAAAATGATAAAAATAAGTTGCAATTTACGATTGAAAATTTGTAAATTGCAACTACCGAAGTAGTAAATCTACCCCTGTTAGTTAGCAAATCAACAATATTGAGTTGCAATTCAAGACTAAATGGTTGTAATTTGCTAAGGGAGGAAATCGTAATTTACAACGGAAATGTGGTAATTTACGAATTGTTTTTGCAATTTACAATCCATTTAATATCAAATTGATAACTATTTGTGTCAAATTGCGATCGGTTAGGGCAATATGTATTTCTCGTTTGATCGCGTTATTGATAATGAAAAGTGTTGATTCACGACATTTGAGGGTCAATATCTTCACTTCGTACAGTTTTTAGAATTGCGAATAAAATGTCGTGAATTAGTAAATCCTTAGCTAAGCTCTAAAACTATTCTGCGCTTATTTTTCTTGATTTTATCCTAAAATTCTTTCCGTGATATTGAGCAATTTTGCGATGCGATTTTTGGGTCGTTTTTTGAGCTGTTTTTAAGAGGGCGATTTCATTTTTAACTTATACTTTATATTAAACTAGCAGTTTATTTATTAAAACTGTCTTCATAACCTCTAAAAACAATTAAATGCATAGAGTAGGTATTGTCACAAAAGCAGCTCATTTTCGTGAATAGCTTTGCTCTACGTAGCTCAATGCTTTGCTTTACTTTTTATGAATGGTTTTGTATTTACAGTACTGGTCGTTCAACTTAATTGTGGACTTACGTTAATAGTCCTCGGAAATAGCAATATTGCAATATTGCATTGCGGATGTCTTCTTAAAACTATTTGGTATCTTTGAAAATTGGTTCTATTTACAGACCTTTATCTTAAGATGGAGAGTATCGAAAGCTGCAAGATTTAAAGAACGTTTTTTGACTGCCCCTTTTTTCCCTTCAGTGAGCAATCTTCTGCTGATTTTATTTAACTGTTGACTTTCCAACGAAACTTTGTGTTCTAAACATTGGCAGCAAACTATGTTACAATCTTTTTAGGATTCAGTAGCCAAATGGCAAAAAACGGAACCCTTATGGATTCGTCATGTCTGTCTGTCCGTCCGTATGTCCCAACCAATTTTTTCCGAAACTATAAGAACTATACTGTCGAAACTTGGTAAGTAGATGTATTCTGTGAACCGCATTAAGATTTTCACACAAAAATAGAAAAAAAAACAATAAATTTTGGGGATTCCCCATACTTAGAACTGAAACTCATTTTTCCTATCAATGGATAGGTCTTCAACAAATTATATTGAGGTTTCTAATATCACTTTTTCCTAAACTAAATAGTTTGCGCGAGAGACACTTCCAAATTGGTAAAATGTGTGTCCCCCCCCTGTAACTTCTTTAATAAGTGAATGATATAACTAAAAAAAATACATGATGTACACTACCATGCAAACTTCCACCGAAAATTGGTTTGAACGAGATCTAGCAAGTATTTTTTTTTTAATACGGCAGATTTTGTTCAAAATATAAAAAGAGCGAAATATAAAATGCAATTTTGATGTACTTTACTACTAATACATGAATCATCTAAATAACTTTAAAAAAATGTTGGTCATAAATTAATGTTCACGCTTTTTGAAATCATATTTGAATTAAATTGATTTGGAATTTCATTACTACTTTCATAATCACAGAATTTCGGTTTACTAAAGCGCACAAATCCTTTGTAAAGATTAAAATTCCAACAACTTTTACTCAAAAGGTAAAATGGCTTAGGTCAATCTTTCACATTTTTCAGGAGAGCAATTTTAAACTTAAAAAAATTCATAAAAAAAAACAGCTTTGAGTAGAAGGCTGCAATTTATTTCAGAATTAAGTCGTTGTTACAGAAGAAAAAACTGTTTTCCGGGTAGGTAGAAACAAGCTGATTACACCGAACTGTAGCTAAATTTGTTCCCATTTAAAATATTTAAAAATACTGTTTTTGGCTTAAATCGACTTAAGCCACTTTACCTTTTGAGTAAAGAACTGTTTCAGTACCTACTTAAAGGATTACGAATTTTTGTTTAATTTAAATTTACACCAGAAAATATGATTTCAGCATTTGCAAAAGGAATGTGGAAGAGATAAAATATTGAATATAAAATCTTTTAAGACTGGATATGCGAGGTTTCCATCCGCTGTTTTTACTATTAAAACATTTTTCTAAAAACACCTTACATCAGCTATTTTATCAATTTTTTTAAAATGCATGTTTCTTTAAGAGTTGATGGAATCGTTAGTGAAACAGAAATTGTGCATGGGCTCTGTTCGACTCACATTATACATATTAATGGAATTAATAGGCAACGTTTTTCTTTAATAGAAAATGTTCTTTTAATTTGTTGGATTTGAAAAGTTCTTGATATTAAAAATCTTGAAATTTCATGAATTTGAGGTAAAAAGTCTTGTACATATTTTGGAGCTCAAAAATCTTGAAAAAAACAAAAGATATATCTTGTAATCTGGTATCACTGAATACATGAGCAAGCTGGCGACTCTCTTCTTGGAATAAGAGAAGAGGTACATAGTCAAGAACGGTTGCCACTTGCAAAAAAAATTAGCTACCAATACTACAAGCTACAGAAACTTCTACTCCATTGTTTCTCGCAAACTTTTTAACTCCTTACCGTTTGAAATTCGGTCCATAAGAAATTCCCGCTCGTTTACAAAACTAACGAAAATTTGGCTATTTGGATTCAACCATGATGAAATCAAAACGCTTTTACGCTATACTGCATAGAAATAAAAATATATATAACTATACAGAAAGGAATTGCTTTTTTGCTAATTTTGTTAATTTGATTTTATTATTTTTCCTTTTTGTCTTGTTACAGATTGCTTTTTCTTTCTTTCTTAAATTGCTATAATTCTCTTATCTTAACTTCAACCTTTTACTTATTATCCACCTTTGTACACCCCACAAAGTTAAATATATCCAATGTGACATCATCACTATTTTTCTCAAATAAAGGTGTCACTAACTATTCTGTATGTACTAGCTATATTTAAAAATTTGCTTTGTTTTTTTGTAATTATTCATACTTTGTACATATTTGAATAAAGAACTAAATGAAATGAAATGAAAAAAAAAAAAGTTACCAAACCAAGATAAGATTTACCAAAAATCTGGAGACGTTTAGAAAACACAAAGAGAACAAAATTACTGACCAAAAGCATGATTTTCTAAACTCAAATTACCTATTTTATTTGATTTTTAAAATCGAAGTGCGCACACCATTTTTTTACTGACTGACGTTTGCCTGGCGTAGGGGCACGGCTCCGTATTTGATGTAACGTAATGGTATTTTCATTAAAAATGAAATACTGGAGCGAGCGAAGCGAGCCACATTACCCCTATTTGCCGCGGTTTAACTTTGACATTTCGTTACGTAGCCGTATCCCGAACGACGTGCGAATAGCAGCAGCCTTTAAAAATTGCTTGTTTAAAAACAAACATTTTTATAGAACATTTATAAATGTGGTGATATCAAGTTCGTATTTTTGGTGCTCCTGCTCAAAAAGTTACCATAACCAGATAAAAACTACCAAATTACCAAAACTCAAAAAGCAAAAAAAAATTACCAAAGTGGCAACCGTGAGTCAAGCAGCCTCAGTCACATTCTGATCGTTCAGATGTACAGGCGTACAGTAGATAATTAGTACAGAATAAAGAACTATTAATAGTCGGGCTTATATATATATTTTCCCGACTCTAAAAAAGTCACGTGTTCTATTTCCGCGATATACACTGATGTTTCATGGATATCAGAGAGTATTGCGATTCTGGAACGAATAGAAGACAAACTAGAAACGTTGCGTTCGCATTTAAATGTAAGAAACGAGAAATAAATGATGGACGAAGAAGATATGGTTTTGTATTTTTATTCCCGACTACAAGGTTAATGTATATTAATCAGTTCAATTTGCAATAATCGCCATTGAGTAAACCATTGAATGCAAATTACTAAATTTCAAACTCGATTTGCGACTCCTCACGAAATGCACTCTACCTATGCTCGTATAATCTACTTCATGGTCTATCGAGATTAAAAAAGAGCCCGCATACATACAGGTTGTTGTGTCTATACTCTCAAAAAAAAAAGGCCATTGCACATTGTCATGCATTGAACCTTATCTGACTGTCAATGACAAATACCACAAGGGACACGCTGCATTTGCAATCTTTTTGCAGCACGAATTCGAAACACAGCAACAAGGAAGTCAATGCGATACGACTCTGCGATAGTGGCATTGAAACTCTCGCTGATATCTCATACACAACCTTACACAGATGTACAAAGTGTTGGACAAAATAGAAAATACCACGACTCCCTATGTACGTCCTGCAGTCGATTTTTCCTACTTCTATCATTGGAAGGACTCTTACAGCACGAAACATGACATGCACTTGGAAATTGGCCAACTCCTTCCTCCAAATCAATAGAATTAGGTAAATAACAGTTCCTTTCAGGTCGAAATGGAAGCACAGTTCGAGTGGCCTTAAGGTGAGCGGTAAGGGGTTGTGAATCCTTCATTCGATTCGGGGACCTACACTTATATGTGTTTTCATTTGAAAACGTCTCTATTCTGAGCGAAAACTTTGAATTCAATTTATACTTTGCGAATGAATTAATTTTAATCAAACTGTTCGTGGAATTGTGTGCAATATGCGCTGCTGCTTCAATTGGGCTATGTTTTGTCCGGGCTAATCTGCCAGGATGTATATCAGGAGGTTGGCGCTGTTGTGGTGGTGGTCGGTTAGTGGTTACAGTGGCAATGGCAATGGCATTGAATAGCACTCAATAATTTGCATTTAAAATACTTGGTATATTTACGTACGTAACTGTATTGAAAACTAGGTTATATAGACAAGTGAAGAGGGAAATGAGACCTTTAATACGAATGTGAATATGAAACATGTGCTCTTCTTCACAACAGTGGGGGGGGAGGGAGGTGTCTTTCTTATGAAGAAGGAAAGTAGGAGTTTGCAAAAATGGATAAATCATTTAAATTCAATATTCTAAGAAACCAATCGATACAAGCTGAGGCTTCCTCTTTCTATCTCATTGCCGTGTGGATTTATTTCAAGGGTTTCTCTCACGTCCCACGTCTTGCCAATAGTACCATTGCACTGTCGAAAGACAGGCAGCGTTCTGGACCCTTTTGACTCGATAAATATAGGCCAAAGAGGCATATTCCCATTTTGGCGACCATTTAGTTAAAGCTGTGTCAGACCATTCAAACATAAAAAGTAAGCAGGCAGTTTCTAGCTTTTTGAGCTCTTCAATGTTAGATGCGCTACGCAGCTTAATTTTCTCTATGAAATGTGATCCAAACGTATACCTAGTTTCGTTTAAGGAATGTCAAGCTTGTGCTTATGATAACAGAGTAACAAGTACAGCTTAATAAGGGTATAGCTGTTGCCTATGAAGAGTACCATGGAATACTCGAATGTTGTAGATGTTGCTTAAAGTTTTTTTTCCCATATTAATAATTATATTTAATAGGTACATACATACAGTTTGTTCAATCTTGGTTATCTTAAATCATCGGTTATTCCAGCTGATAACCATTGAATGTGTTTGTTCAGCAAAATATTAACCAGAGAATCTACGGTTTGGTTAGTTAACCCAAGAAATCGATAACCAGCCGATTTTGCGCGGTTAACGAGATTTAACCAATGATTTTCTAGAATTTCGTTTATTCAATATTTTGTAAGGACTTCGTAGGTATTAGTTTTGACGTATCTGCCATACAACAACTTTTCGCAAAATATTGCGAGCAATTTTGTGCGAAAAAAAATACATTAGCCGGATGAATTACGATTACTTTCAACATTTTTGACCTTTGATAGTTCTCATAAATTGAGGAAATATTGCGAGAATGAGAAAATTATTTTCGTGGACGAAATTGAGATGAGGCCCAATAATGGGCTAACAATTTTTATTGATTGTTGTACTGATTCAGTTTTGTTCTCAATTATTAGCTTATGGTTTCACACCAAAAAGATATTATTCCTGTGTTTATTAAAAATTCCTGCATCATTTGATTTTGGCATTTTTGTACTCAACAGTGCAAATTAATAAATTGCCTAGACAAAACACAAGGTGCCAGAAAAAAAAATGTAACCATAGAATCGGCAAATCACTGAATTAACATATGAACTGGAAAAATGGAACGATTTGTCGCAAATCTATGGTTTGGTGACCAAAGTGAAAAATCGGTGAACAAACACTCATTGATTATCACTGATTTGTAATCATCGGTTTAAACAAATCGATGGTAACCTAACCAAGGATTTCACCAGCTGTGAACAGACCGGCCCTTAATCTAACAAAGTTTTAAATAAAATTAAGTAGTGACATTTTTATTTGAAGGTAAACATAGTGATAATGTCACTTCATGAAAAATAACATTTAGAAGTGGGGTGAACAGTAATAAATTAAAAAATAAAACGAAAACAAAAAGAGAGAAGAGAAAGAAGAAGAAATAAATTTAAATGAAGAAAAGTTAAACAAATCAGCGCAACAAAACTTTAATTTCTTCATGATCAAAACTAAGAAGCCAAATTTTAACTTTATTTATAAATTCGGCTAAAAATCGAATTACACGAATATGCGTAGGAAATCTATTAAACAGTTTGCCGGATACAACCGAGTAGAAGTTTTTGAACAAAGCAGTGCGAAAAGTAGGCAAAACTACAAAATTACTTGAATTACTACGCAAATTGTGGGTGTAAGAAACTGGACCCTGCATGAAGCCCACTCTCATAAACTAATTTTTGAAACTTTAAACCAATACAAATGTTTTAGCGGTAGAATTTTGAATGTTCTGAATAAAACCATTGAGCGAGCCAAGCGATTTGCCACACAAACTACCCTTTTTTGGTAGGCACATTTTCATCAACTATCACGGAAAGAATTTTAAGATCAAATCAAGAAAAATAAGCGCAGAATCACGAAAAGTTTGTCTAGTTTTAGAGCTTAGCTAAGGATTTACTAATTCACGACTTTTTATTCGCAATTCTAGAAATTGTACGAAGTGAAGATATTGACCCTCAAAAGTCGTGAATCAACACTTTTCATTATCAATAATGCGATCAAACGAGAAAAACATATTGCCATAACCGATCGCAATTTGACACAAATAGTTATCAATTTGATATTACATGGATTGTAAATTGCAAAAAGAATTCGTAAATTACCACTTTTCTGTGGTAAATTACGATTTCGCCCCTTAGCAAATTACAACCATTTAGTCTTGAATTGTAACTCAATAGTGTTGATTTGCGAACTAACAGGGGTGGATTTACGACTTCAGTAGTTGCAATTTACAAATTCTTAGTCGTAAATTGCAACTTATTTTTATCAATTTGCAATTCATATTTTGCAATTTACGTTTCTTGAGTAGTGATTTGAGGAATCGCCGTATTAAATTGAAAATGTTTTGTCGTGAAATTAGAAAACTTTATTCTCAATTTGCAACTTATCTCTTGTGATTTACAAATCAAAATTCATAGTTTTATTAATAAGGTTATTTTCGTATTCCTCCTGATATCCAAGAAAATCATACGGCGCCATATCGTCCGGAGACAACGGTATTTGTCTGGGGTTGTTTTTCGGTCTATGATGAAATTTAAAATACAAAAAAAATATTTAGATGAACTTGACATTAATACGAACCTTTACAATTCTTTTCAATTACATATTTCAGAAAACATTCCAATTGATACTTCTTTTCTAATAGCAAGATGTAACTTCTGAAAAAAATACAGATTTATATGCATAGGTACTTCAGGGTTTTTGGAATTCAATAGGTACTTACAAAATGTATTCCAGAATGCTTTATAATTAGTAGGACACTCACTATCCATACGAATTAGTTATATTTAAATTTAAACAACTTCAACCCGACTGCTTTAAGCAAAGATTGAATACCGACTGCCTGTCTCTGCACCGCAACGCAATGTGTACAATGAAGATTTGGCTTCATGATTGCAGCTGTCTACCAATACCACATACATACATTCATCCATAAAAAGAAAGTACTTAAAAGGATTTCGATAGGTACATGGGCTATGAACTGTGCATAAAAAAATCCACACATCAGGTAGTTGATTCCATGGAAATTACAAAAAATATTTTGCAATTTACGACTTCTCTACGTCAATATACGTTTTCATTTCCGTGTACTCTAAGGAAACATGAATTTTAACGAATTTGATAAAATAACTGATGTAACGGGTTCTTGGAAAAATGGTTTAGTAAGTACTAAAACGGTTGAAATTTGTATCTTCACAAAGGATTTGTTGAGCTTTAATGAACCGAAATTCTATGATCTTGATATAGGTAAGCAATGCAATTCTAGGTTAATATAATTCAAATATGTTCCAAAATTTCAAGAAGAATTATCTGACATTAATTTATGACCAAAGTCATATTTATGTGATGTATTAGTAGTTAAGTACTTCAAGATTGTATTTTAAATTTCGCTCTTTCTATTTTGGAAAAAATCTTGAAAAATAGATTTTTTGTTTCGGAAAAACAAGATTTCAGATTTTTTTATCTGGCAACACTGCCTGCAGTTTGTGTTTTTAAGTTCTTGGTCAAAGGGTCTTGATTGTAATAGGTCTGCAGCTAGTGGGCAGCAAACTAGTCAGCTTCTCGACGTGCTATCAGCGCTTACAGCGAGTGTTTTTGTATGTTTTTAAAATCGCCCCAAATCTCAAGAAATAAAATCTCTGTGTGCTGCTACGTGCTAATGATGAAGCCAATCCTCGACATAACAGGCAAGTTAGAACAAAGCCGTTTTCCCCGTTTTGCCACCGCAGAGAGAAAGAACATTGAGCTGGCAGGTATAAGCTTCGTTACAATATTCCGGGTGGGTCAAAATTCAGTTTTCTATTTTTAATAGGTACCCATTGTTTTTTTCCAATATTTAATTTTATTTTCTTTCTTTCTTTCTTTTTTTTTAATTTAAATAATTTTTTTTTTTTAACTTTTAGCTTAATCTTACATAAATTTAATTTTGCTTGATTAATTTTTCCACGTTTCTCTTGCTTAACATCTGAGAGATAGTTTTTAATTGCTGCCACCAGCCTCTGGAACTCACTTCCGCGCAATCTAAGAGAGCTGAATGATACACGTCGATTCAGAATCGAATTAAGGCTTTTTTCCCGACAAATCAGAGCAACTAGTTTTTGTTTTTTTTTCTCTTTTTCTTACGTTCTATGTTTTTTTTTTATTATTCGATTCAAGCAAATTCCAATTAATTTTATTTCTTATTTCTTATTTTAGTTCTTTTATTTTAATAATGTATGTATTAGTAAAGTTATTCCAAGTATTTCCAAGTCTTATTTACTTTCGAATTTTATTTTATCATCAATGTAATTATACTGTTTAACTATCACAGAATTATAAGTAATGTACTCTTACTGTGTTAGCATGTACTCATAGGTACCTACTTTTTTCTATTTTTTTTTTGCTGAATAATCAGAATTTGTTTGCTTAAATTTTTTTTTTTTATGTTTGTTAGTTGGAAAAAACCCGCCGAATTTTTGCTTTAAATTTGAAAAGCGGAACTTAACCTCTTCAGACCGTAGGTGCACATATGTGCACCTTTGTTTAAACATTTCTTTGACACACTACATCCATCTTTTGGCAAATAGCTGCAATTAAAAATATCAAGTGTATTATAATCCTTTTGCGGAATAAATTTTTAGATGGCGCTAGGCGTTCAGTAACTGTCATTATTTGAATTTTATAGTTGGCCAGTTTCCTTGGTTTTCAGGTTTCCGCAGAGTGAAAAAGTAATTATTCAGGTAAAAATGTTAAATTGTTGTTTCGCAGTATTACTTTTATTGTAGTGATGTGCTACTGAATTGAATTTTTGTTTGTAAGTTCGAAGGTATAGTTTTTCATGTTTTTTCTATCGAAACTGAGCTATATACTTTGGAATTGCACATGTGTGTACTTCAGGACTATACCTATACTTGTTCTATTTATTTAATGATAAATTTTCATCGAAATGCAGGTTTCCTGGAAGCATATATCTTAGCCGTACCATCTGCACAAAGCGCCAGGTTTATCTGTGTATTTAAAAAAACAGCTTTTTTGAACTGTATCACGTTTTAATAAAGTTAATTTAGGATGTTTTATGCTATGATAGACCTGAGGTACACATATGTGCCCCAGGATTTGCACCATTAAGTTAAAAAAAATATTTTTATGCAAATCTCTTATTTGATCTTACATAAGATTAAAGATCCACTAAAATCCAACATTTCGCTTCTTTTACTCGTCTGCGTCTGAAGAGGTTAAGAAAATCAGAATTTCGAAAAGCAGAATTTTAGCGTAAAAAGAGAGAACTTTGCAAAGCAGCATTTCGACCCGCTCCGTTTTGGTCAGTCGTTTCAGATCGAATGATGAAAGACTCGGCTTGGATTTATGAGACTAATATATGTGAACATTTGACGACATTGGGTATTAAAACTAATTGAATTCAGGTAACTCTTCAGGATTATTCCTAGCACTGGTACGGTATTGTCGGAAGTCACTTGTATAGCTGGACTGATATAACGAAGCCTTGCAATCTTGCAAATTTCATATGATTTTAAAATTGTGCAGCAGAAGCTACCTCACACCAAAGTGTTGCTATAGTAATTTGACCTCGGAGGCTGCTTGGTAAACGATTTGAAAACTGCGTGCCCGCTGTCGGTCAGTTTAAGAGCTCCTTATGAGTCATGTTTTTTTTTTTAAACAGCTTTTCACATTTTTAAAGCACAAAGTGGACATTTTTCTATTAGAGGTAAGTATTGCCAGGGCGGAGTATTTTTGTTAATTATTTTTTGAAATATATTGAGCCGTCAACGCTGTAGTGCCTGTAGTGCCTACAGATTACCGCCTCCGGAAAATGAAACCATTTTGGAGAAACAGAAGACAGGACTACTGAGTTTGGATTGAGTTCCACAAAACTATCGTTAAACCATTTCACCTTTAAAAACGTATTAAATGGAAAAGGCCAGCCTTCGATGCGGTATCGATACATTTTTGTATGTATGTTTATTTTTTACATTTAAGCTTTAGTATAAAGGTATACATGACGTAGTCTCTAAGGGAAGATAAAGCTTTTGATTTGCTTTGAAATTATACGCCGCCAACCCTAAACCACCTTATGGATATAATTGCACTCATACTATACTTGACTTTTAAAATGTCCTTCCTAACTAATAAACAGTTCCGCTCCATCCACCTCGCCTTTGAAGACTTATCCTTGTACACATCATTCAAGTGGCTTCCCCTCACGTAGCCGCCGCTGTATATGTCTGGTATGCCATAGGAACGGCTCCAAAGCTGGCATCAGCAATAAAAACAAAAGGCCTTCCCATGTCTTCGATTGACTACGCTTCAGTAGTTTATGAGTTTTTGATTCAATCATTTATTTCCTTTATTACTTTACAACTAATCCCAGTGTAATAAATCCTAATTTTGTCGTCAATCTTGATGGCGCACAGCAATGATGGAGAAACTTTTCATTTCTGCCGTTTTATTTATTCCACTTTGTCACTTTGGCGCGTTGAAACTTTTCCTATTGTGAACTTTACTTTGGGGCATGTACATAATGATGACGTATTTTGATGCCTTACGCCGCTTCAAGAGTTGGCTTTTCTCCTTTTTACGGTCTGCGGATTTCCGGTTAAACCTTTCTTTTCGCATCGGTTCTTTGCTTACTCGTAAATCGTATATCCTCTGCAGTAGTCCTTGAGGTTGGCACATTCAGTTTGGTTGACGCACATGTATTTACTGTATACATTGGATGGCAGTGCGAGTGGTGGGCTGCTTACAAGGATTAACGTTGATGTTTATGACAGATTGACGGGATTTTGAGGGATACTAATGAGAAGAGTAAAATCCAAGGCTCCATTCTCTGGGTCCTGTGTTCGAAATTAAATTTTATCTGTATAGTTATATGGGTATATTCGATATTAGTTCAAAGACGTTATCAAGTCAGTTTACGGATTGCAAGAATGGGGACGATTCAAGAAGACATGCTCAAAAATGTTTGAAAAAAAAAAGAGATACCCACGTTCTTGGCAGTGCAGTACGGCATTTACATAATAATGGGAAGATTTATCGATCGAAACAATGGCAATCATTCTGAAAAGTTTCCCCATGATATCAGCTTCGACTTAGGCTTTAGTACAATTTGCCTACAACTGATAGGCTGTCTTGAGGGTGTATGGACAGCCTTGGTTGGCTTTACCTTCTACAATTTTTATTTCTTATTGGACTAATCTGACAATTTGGCGGAGATTATCAACCTCAATATCGATCGTTAAAGTGACCCATAATAAAACGATGATTTTTAGTTAAAATAAGATATACCGAAGAATAGTAGTAGTAGTAGTAGTATTTCTTTATTAGTATTTAAATACTTTATAATTTCGAAACTAACTATAGTTTCGACTTTAAATTTCTAGGTACCAACAATCAAAGTAATCGGAACTCTAACTACATCTGACTTTATAGCAAAATTATAACAGTATAACTCAAAAGCGTTATAATTTGTTTCTGCGCTTTCAAATAATTTGCTGATATTGGCAGTTGGTCCTATTTTGAGTGAAATATAAAAGATGGTTGCTTGGTTTTTTGACTGTATCATTGCAGCATTGTTAATTTTACTATCAATGATATCAGCCAATGGTTTCACACAGTCAACTCGCATTGCCTGCGTCCAATTTAAGCTGCGGCTTCTCTTTATTTGCTGTATATTTCATATTTATTTATTACAAAGACTGACGTTTAAACTTTAATAATGGGTTAGACTCGACTTTCTGCGGATCGAAAGTTACAGTCTCGATTATCTTAAAGTCGAATATAACTTGATTATTGGTACACAGTTTATTTTAATTTCGACTATTGCCCTAAATTCGAGTCTAAATTTGGTTCTTAGTAAGGCCGATTAAAAATAATATATTACATTATCTAATTTCAGTGTTGTCGCAGTTATTTAATTATTTCTTTTTATAAATTCTATACATTTTCTTTTAAAAAGTCTAATATTGCATTCATTTTTAATATTATTTGGGAGTGTGTTAAATAAAATAAATTAACGTTTTTTGGGCTGCTAATGAACTTTGTTGGCGCACTCTAAAATTATCCGCATTACGTAGTTGGTATGGCTGAGCATTCCCCACCCGTACGACCTCGTTCGTAAGATATTCCGGTGCTTTATTTTAAAAACAATCATAAATGTATTGAGCTCCAACTTTTGTTTAATGTTTAACCACATACTCCTCATTGCTCTGTTTTGCAGTTTCTGCAACCTTTCAATTTGACCTTGATTACAGCAAGTATACAATATGGTCGAACAAAATTCGAAATGCGGTTTCACTATAGTGTTGTACACCGTTATAGCTGTCATGTAGTCCATTCTTTTCCGAATGCGTTTGAAGAAGCCAACTTTCCTGCCAATTCTACATGTTCATGCATTTTCAAGTCACTGTCAATGACCATTCCCAAAAGTATTTGATACTCCTTACATTTTGGATAGGTTTCCCATTTATTTCTATTAGTGTATCACTTTTCAGATTTACTTCCATAAGCTTCGTTTTATCTTCGTTTAACTTTAATTTGTTCATTTTTAGCCAAACAGTCAGTTGATTAATATCATATACAAATTTGTATTTGCATTCTTCAGCGTTCAATCCTTCGGCGTAGATAAATGTATCATCGGCATATAGTAGAATTTTGCAAAACTTTATTACTGCTGACATATCGTTTATATAAATTATAAATAGAATAGAAAATATTTAAATTATAATAGAATCTTTGTTTTTACTTAACAACTAGCTGACCCGGCGAACTTCGTACCGCATAAAATTGATTAAATTATAAACATCCTTTTTGAAATTTGAACCGCTCTATTGAACGAATGCAACTCCTTTGGAATTAAATTGAGTTCAATGCATAGCTACGACTTCATAGATTTCCGGGTCGGCTTCGGAATCGAGTTTGTCCGGTCAGATTTTCTTAATCAACCAAAACAGAATGTGGGCACTCGGCAATCCTCGCTTCTGCCATTTAACCGAGTACATATAGAAACGCGATTGTCCAAAAACATTGTGTCTAACGATGAAGCCCATGATCGTTTACAGCTTTTGTTTGAAAAATCGTGCGCTGATGTCATGGCGCTCGCTCGAAGTAAGAATCACCGTTCGGATGATTTTTTTTCCACTTCACATTCGATAAAGGTGTTATAGAACATTAAATACCAGGGGCCCTACTCTCTATTTCGTCCCATTCGAAATAGCTTTCCCCTTCCGCTTTTTAGCAGGTACTCTGTAATAATTTCGGATTTCTAAATGCGACATAAGAACATTTCATTCCACTTTCGATATACAGAGTAGAAAAGGTTCGTTTTCGAAAAATTTTACTTTCGGATTAAATAAAAGCATTGTCAAATGCGATAATCGCTCTATATGAGACTACAATCAAATTTAAACCAAAGGAGCTGTTATTACGCAAACAAGCGAATTATACTTGCTTTTTATTTCTCCAAGCATTTTATTGGTCTAAGGGCCGTTTGCTGATACGACTCATAGCGAATTAAGTGTCACATAAACTCTTATGTGACAGTTCATGCCCTAAAAAAATTAGCCAGTAAGTATTTAAGTAGAACTTAAATCGTTAAGAGTCGTATAAGCAAACGGCCCTAAAAGGTTTTGAATACAAACTTAGTTTTGGACATAAGCTTCACATAATCGAAACAAATCACAAGGGATCCATAGTTCGACTGCTGACAAAGTTTCCTTTTGCTGAAGAGAACAAGTTAGCGGTCTCGATGTGGAGGGAGCTTAAAATAAATGTAAACTTTATGTTCACATACGAGTTAACAAGAATTTACAACATGCTGCAGTGCTGGGAAATAACTTCACGGGCAGTAACTTCACCTCGAGTGAACACAATTTCAATTTTTTTATAATAATTTCACCACAATTTGGTAATTTTCGATTCAAACTGGAAAACAAAAACAAAATGGAATTATCTATAATGATTTTTGCATAATTTTATTAACAATATCAACAACAAAAAGAAACCGGCCAAATGCGAGTGTCACTCTCGCACCGAAGGTTCCGTACTTCGGTACAGTTGGAAATTTTTCGCCGGAACCATTGTTTAGCATTCCGTAATTGGGGTTAGCCGACACATAATTTATGATATGTGTGTGTTTGTAGTTCATTCTTTTTCTTACCTGGAACAATATGGGATCATGATAACTAAATAAAAAATTTGTGAAGTTTTCATTAACAGCCAACGAATACTAAAATTAAACATATAACTCAGAAGTCAGAAGGCCAGAATCATTTCCACATTTCTCATGCCGACGTAGCTCCCCTCCCAGTTAAAAACACATTCATCTCTCATTTGTGCATGAGGAAGAGTGTTCATTGGAAAAGTTCCAATGGAAAACGATTAAGAGAATACGATTTAAGGAATGGAGAATTGGAGAATGAAGATGACCGAGGGCACAAACACTAGTGTGGAGTGTGGTCTGTGACTGTGTTGTCGGTGTGCGAATGAGTATGAGTAGAGCTCAGTATGCATTGAAAGTTCCAATTTGAATCGATTAAGAGAATACACCAATAACGAATATTCATTGGAAAAGTTCCAATGGAAACCGATTAAGAGAATACGATTTAAGGAATGGAGAATTGGAGAATGGAGATGACCGAGGGCACAAACACTAGTGTGGAGTGTGGTCTGTGACTGTGGTGTCGGTGTGCGAATGAGTATGAGTAGAGTTCAGTATGCATTGAAAGTTCCAATTTGAATCGATTAAGAGAATACACCAATAACGAATGAAAAATGTTTAAAAGGAGCGTACTTTATATAGTGATTGACAGTTTTTTTCTAAATATCTTTTACAATATTAACTTTTCCGCAAAACAGTCTTCGGCTCATATATAGCTACGAGCATGATCTACAAAGAAGTTAGTTATCCATTTTTTTGTAAATCAAGAAGTAAACAGCTTTTTGTGTACAAATTTCACAATTAGTTTCTCAGATAGACCTAGGAACACAATTGGTCTAGTGGGTTCGGACGGACAAAAGCGAAACTAAAAAGGTTCTGTTTTTTCTCTTTGTGTACGGAGCCTTAATAAATTCGCGTACTAGGTCGAATATGAATTGGAGTGAATTGCATCCCCTCAGCTTGGGGTCACTGTTAGGAGGTTGGGTAAATTACAATTCATAAAGATGTGATACCAATCAGTAGCTAGATTGCGTTACTGATTTCAAGGTTGGGACTAAACATCCCTTCCAATATGGAGTCTGTCAATTCCATCTGTGCAGAAGCCTGGGTAGTCACTTCGGGCGGCATGGTCTAAGGTGCGCAGTGTATTATGTTTCATATTGTCGAATGACAAATAGCTCTCTAAGGTATGCGACTAAAGACATTGATCTGTGGTTCCAATAGGACTCAGGGTAATCAAAGGACTCTTAACGCTGGTATGCTTCGCTGCCCATTATTTAAAACAAATCCCCTGTCGTTTGATTTAGAGATTTGTTTCATTTACACCGCCCAGAAGTCATCTACTCTTTTAGTATAGCTACGATTACACATGTCACATTTCGTGTCAAATTTTGACGCCGACGTCATTATGACGTACATTTTTGTTCTTAATTGTTCACTACGTGTGATCGCCAGTCAAGCGTATGGTCACTCGGGCTGTCGCAGCGCACTCTCACGAAAGACACAAGCGACCACCGAGTGGCGAATTGTTGTGACGTCAGCATGTCAAAATTTGACACCAAAAATGACACGCGTAATCGTAGCTTAATGCCACATTTACACATTCCGACCACGGAAGATTAAAGGGATGCAAATACTTAATAACCGTGTGACTGAAAGGGACGACATTACCTAACACGCAAAAAAACGTGACACGTTAGGAATTATGGGAAAGCTATTCATGTTGATATTTTTATAGCGATGGCTTACGCAATTTCGCTTTCCTATAAAACAAAATGGCTTACGGAAGTGATGAACAGACAATAATTTATTTATTTCGCATAACTGATTGATGTATTGTTGGTTTAATTTACTGAAACAAATAACCACTTTTATTTGACAAGCTTTAAATCAGAAATAGAAATGTTTGCATATGATTGTAGAGATGCTGTTCGCCGGAACTTGTGTTTATTTCCGTTTTACGTATCTATAATTATGGGTAGAACATCCATGACACTTTAGGTGTCTGATTTGTGATCTCATTATTACGCCTTTATTAGCATTGACTGCGGACAAATGGATCTCTCCGTCCCGTCTGGTGCAAAAATGCGCGTGCGTGATGGTGTAAATGCAACATAAGTCTCTCCTTTACCAGTACACAAATGAAGGCCAAGTTGACATCTATATGTTTAATGGGACAGCCAACACTTTATTTGCATCATCTTCCACAGAAGACAAAGGATTTGTGAGTTTGTCACCTACCAAAATTGACGACCTTCTTGGCGAAACTTAAACTTTTCTTTATATAAATAAGTTTTGCCTGAAAATTTTATTTACACTCATTTTTTTTTCTATAGCTTCACACATTTGTTTATGTTACCAAGCTTTTTGTCAACTTTCAGGGCAAAGCGTTCATCAGGGCTTAGAAATAAATAAAGTTTCTAACCTTTAAACACGTAAGAATATCTAAATAAAAATATATATTTATGGTTTCTTTAAGCTCTCTGAACAATTTTAAAGCCATGGAAATGAAGTGTCAATATCCATAATATGTAGACATTGACATTGTTCATGTCTATGCACAATATAATCACAGACAGTATGTAGTTAGCGCTTTTAAAGTTTTTATTACCTACTTTCACAACTTTGTACACATTTGAATTTTTGTTAAGGCGCTCAAAGTTATTTTTTGATGTGAAGTCTGTCTGATCTTGCAACATTCGTCATCATTTTCGAAAATTCACATTCAATTTCAATTGACAGCTGATTTTGTTCTGCTCCATAGACTGTAGATACGAAACATTGAACCAACAGTCTCATACACTTCACTCAACTTGACGATAAGAGGACCACAAATCTTCGTCTCAAAACGGTTCGCATTTACTGACGATAAGTAGTTTTCGCTTCGATGAGGCTATTCTAGTTGACAGAGACAAGTTGGCGCGATTAAGTCGTTTCAAAACATTCATAAGCACCGCGTTGCTAAACGAAAACAAACACTAAAAGCGAATATAAACGAATTGCGCAATAATAAAATGGTACGTGGAAAAATATAAAACACCATCTTGTGTGTCGTTAATCGAAAATCAAAAAGGGATCCTATATTTGTCAATAATTCAGAAACACAAATCCAGCATTTGGTGATATTAAATTTTCTTCCACGCAGTGACTCTTTGCACTCTAATCCAGTATCCTCGGAAAAATATTCATCTAGAACAAGGATTTGCATACATAATCGTTATATCGAATCAATCATCTGTTAAATCATATTCCCTCGAATCGCAGTGAATCCTCTTTACAACGGTGCGGGTGGGACTGCAAAATATATTCATGAATGATTCGTAAATACTTTTCGATCAATTGCTTGTATAATATTGTAAACAAATGCAATAATGTTCTATACGCCTGCGAATCGGGGTCGGGCAGATTGAAGTGGATTTATGTTGTTCGTCTTTTTGGAAGAAGAACAAGAAGGAACTTTTTTTTTTGTTTTGTTCTAATACCGGAAAATTTGCCTCTTATCAGTGTTTGACGGGCACATGTACTTGCGGTTATCTGAGTCCGAACAATACTTGTGTGCGATGTGTTGGTGTGCATGTTTTTAGAAAATTTGTTGTAAATTTGTGTTAAAACATTAGGTCGATAAACTGTAAAAATTGAGGGTTGCGTTGGGCACAAGTGGAAACGAATTGTGTACATCATTTAAGTTGGGGGTTTCTTATAAACATTTGCCTAAAAATTATTGTGATAAAAGATGTGTTGGTTCCGCGTACGTCACTGAATTTTGTGGATTTTACATACAAAACAGTAAAAAATTCAGTCATGTAGTACTCGATCAGATCAGGGCACTCATTCCGTAACTTTTCAAATGATATACCTCCAAAACTAGCAACTAAGTGCTAAAATTACAAGTTTGAGAGCTTAATCCAGTTCATTTTCTACAAATGTAATGAAAGTTGACGTTTGTCAAAAAAATTCTGCCAGAATAGGGCTTATTTTGGTGATCAAAGTTGCAAAAAAGATATCGTTTAAACGGTCGTTGATACGGAATATGCCCCAGATGTGCGGTCTTCCATTATTGTGTATCAATTAAGCCGCGACTTTGGAGTTAAGTACTTTATTTCACATCCTCAGCCGTCACATATAACTGCAGGAGCGACTTTCTGGAAATATCTTCTTAGGAGTAGTTCAATGACATTCATCAGAGGTTCGCATAGAACCTGCCTGTTTTGTATTAAGCCTGGTACACAGCTGTTTCGGAACGAAAAATCCCATACAAAAATGACAATGAAATCATGAATGAAAAAATTCGCTTCCTTTCAGTTTTGCTGCTGCTAAATGATGGCGCGAAAATGGGTAATTGTAGCAGATTGCTTGGTACAATTCTCCAACTCTATCTTTGCACACATTTATTGTCCGGGACATTATTTGCTTGCTAAAATTTAACATTTGTACTGCAGTGCTACCAGATTTATAAGAGGTATGGAGCCAAATTTGAAAAATCTTGGAAACAAAAATAGACGAACTCAAATACCTATAAAGATCAAAAGTGCGCATTTTTTGCAATTCTTTAGGGTAACTTATTCTGATTTCATTGTTATTAAAGGCGACAATATATAATTAAAATAAAAACAACACAACACACTCATTGAGAGACTTTTCTAGTTTCCATTTTTCAAATGTTAAAAAAAAGAAACGTCTATGGAAACGAGTTTTTATATTAAAAAAAAAAATTATAGATACCTTCCCGGAAGAATGTATTAAGCGACAATTTTCCAGCAACTGACTTTTTGGCATGCCTTACAAATTGCACCAAGCGCCACGTTTTGATCTTGGTTTGCACTCTCTACCATTGATACAAACGACACTAGAGAGCAAATAAAAATTGAAGTATCCGACATATTTGCTGGGTAGATATTTGTTATGCCCTGTAATTTGTTGCAACCACCAAAACTGTTATGCTAAGCGCCATCATATAAAAATAATTGTACTATGCAACATATCCTACGAGAAAAAAATTTTGCGCATGGAGCTCAGTTTAACTGATTTTGTCACTTCGAACATAGTGCCACCGAAAAGTTGTTCCATTTGCAGTCGCTTGAAACATTTTACTATTTCATAATTAAACTATTACCTAATTAAAGTATGCGTGTTTATTTGAAAAGATTTTCTTTCCTACTTTTACTTTTTTGTTAAAAAACTGAATAAATAAAAATGAATTAAAAGAAATTTTTTTTGGCATCTTCTATTAAATCCTACCATGTCAATGATTTTAGCGCCATTTACTCTGTATCAAGCAACAATCTTTAGACCATAAAAATGTTCTAAGCTACAAAAACTTTTTATCTAGTTGACATTTCGTTCATAGAATAATTAAAAACAATTTGCGGTGCAAATCTCAATCGAAATATGCTTATTAGAGTAATTTCGGGTAATGTGATATGGGCATTTGTTTTCTAACAATTACTTGTAATTTTTATGGCTCAGCTCTTGTCGAACTATTCATTATAGGTCTTTGATGCATTGCGCATGAGATATCGACTTCAGATTTCTGCAGAGCTATCCAATCTGCAGCTTTTTAACAAAAATATAAAAAAGGTCTGTAGCTCCCCTTAAAAAAACTGGCGAATAATGTGATACACTACCTTCAGATAAAGTGATATACCAAACCAAACCAAGTCACACTGCAAGCATGGAACACATGTCCTGGTCTCCTTATCCATCATTTGTTACAAAAGACACATACTGTCGTTCTTAGGTGGATTTTCGGCCCAAGGATCGTCGTCTGAGCTCGGTAAATGCAGACTTTCACCTAAAGCGCTGGAGGAACTTTGTTTTGTTTGTTTTGCTTGTTTGCTTTTTACTAGCATGGGTCTTTTCCGCTTTTTCTTGCGTTTTTCAAAGTTTTTTATACTCTCTTCCAAAAAATTGGTGTGCGGTGATGTCGTTAGTACAGTGATATAGTATATCACTTTACCCAATTATAACCACATCACATTAGCCGCATTTAGCTTTTGAAACAATAAGGAGATTTTTTAAAATATACTTCATCATATTAAGAACTCACTCAATATGTTGTAAGCTCTATTCACACACAAATAACATTTTATACTTAAGTTTTTAATTTTGCCCCAATTTTGGCTAAACTATCAAAGAAAACTCACACAAAAAAAAATTTCAACTTTAGCGCTGAAACAATTCTGATACATTGACATCACACACAGTCAATGCGAGCGCTCTTAAACCTGCACCACATGTCCTCTTCCATCATTGTTATGTGGACAAGAAAATTCCTGCCGAGAATTGATTATTTCGGAAAATATGCTGGTATATCACATTACCAGACCATATCACAATACCCGAAGTTACTCTACTACAAAATACGTAAATAATTCTTCGCAGTTTTATTTGTCTCCTGTAAAATTTTAAAAATGTCGCTTAATACATTCTTCCGGAAAGGTATCGATGTATCTAACTTCGGTCTTAAAGAATGTGTTTCCACCTTCAAGCTCTGTTTATATCCCGAACACTTTATCTGCCATTCCTTAAAAATAATAACAACTTCCACTTCCAGTAAGTGGAATGAAATTGCAAACAAATTTGAAAGCTGTTTGTTGTATAAAAAAAAATGTATTTGTTTATTTTTTTATGTTTGAGTTTAATTTTTGATTTATTGTGCCACTTTTCCAAAAAATAAAAACATTTTAGTATTTTTATTATTAAAAAAGGCATCTTTTTTTTAAGTTAAACATTTTTCCGCCAAAAATGGTTGGCAACGCGAACATTGGTGTCGCCAGTTCAATGGCTTTTTTTCCGATCTCAAAAATGACCAACTAAAGAAGTTTTCGCTTCAAACAATTGCTGAGCTAGACCCTAGAAGACCGCTTCGCTATCATAACAATTTTGCATCACTTGGAGTGAGTTCCAACTAATTGGGGCGTGTCACCAGGGCCGGACCATCCGTATGTGCAAGATGTGCAAATGCACAGGGCGCCAAGTTCTGGGGGCGCATTGCTAGGAAAGAAATCTAATCTTGCGTGAACAAATACTGCCATTTGCATTTTAAACAAAAAGCTTGTTCAAATAAGCCCAAAATAACAACATCCATCACACCTGTACTAAGTTATTTCTTTCACATTTACTCACATCACTTGCAATGTTGCAACTTCAAGGAGAATCTTACTCAAAATATCGCAAAATAAAAAATCCCACTAGACCTATGCAAGTTCACTTCTTACCTACATAATCTCAAAATATTCCACCCTGTTCATGTAGGTATATTCCTTGCACATTCACTTACATTTTACAAGAGAATCTAGTTCAAAGATCTCAAAACAAAAAAATACCTCAATAAAAAAAATCGCATGGGAACTCTACCTTCTGAGAGACGTGGAAAAGACTTAAATGCATCTGTGCTTTCTGTAAATCTTGCACAGGGCGCTAGTTTGGCTGGAGCCGGCACTGCGTGTCACTTCGCAAACTGCTGAGATATAGGGTCTGTTCCTTTACTTTTAAATCATTGGAATTTGTACGAATTTTTACTCAATGCCGTTCCTTAACTCGAAAAATTCGTAAAAGAGAGCGTCATCGAGAGAGCAAGAAATTAGCCCTCCACTGAGAATCTTACGAATTTTTACTCAACAAATTTCTTGGTGTAAGAATTGAAAAAGCTGTCAATTAACAGCTGATTCGAAATTCGTTGTCCTATTTGTCATTTGTTCTGATTTCTTGTATATTAAAATGGAATCAACAGGCGGAAAAATAAAATTGAATGTTCTCCTTAGATTCTTTTGATGGCGACGAGATTCTTCCTCGCTGTAAGGAGTAAGAAAGGACAATCTCCTCCACGTAATTTTTAATGCTGTGCCGCCTTTTCCTCTTCTCGAATGCTTGTAGTTCGATCAGTACAAACTCTTCCATATACTCGGATTCATGAATTTGATTAGTTCCGAATCACTTTCATCAGTGGGTAGATGAATTAACTAATTTTGTTCGTAAATTAGCAAATTCTTCCAGTTTATCAGATATTTTAACTACTTTTCGTACAACTTTTATGAATTTTTTAACTATGTATCTGCCGTTTTTCATAGATTACTACAAAAGCGTTCCCTAACTTTTTCGTAAGTGTCTCTCTCTGCGAGAGAATTTATCCCCACCACTGCCATTTTGACAGTCTTTTTTTTCCATTCTTACTACAAAATTAAAGGAACAGACCTAAATATAAGCTCATATCGCCTGCAAGTCAAACAAAACGTCAGTTGGTTTATCAAAGAAAACGGCTCTGCTGAAAATTTTGCAAAACTTATCGACGAAATTAGTAAAAGGGACACACAATGGTGAGTTCATGTAACACACTCATCCTCATTCATACAAGACGTGACCGCCGTAAATTCGACCTGCAGGGTGACACCGACCTGGTGTACATTCGCAGCTTAAGATGGCTAGGTATTTTCAACTTCTAGCTCGCGATATTTCTAGTATTGCCAAAGGTTTATCGAGCTTAAATGCTCTTGTATATTTCAAGTTGATAGAAATAGCTCGATCCCTTTCCTTAGATAACCCACACTATGACTTTAATTCGGTGCTTTCACCTCCTGCTCTGGTTCGCACTAGCTGCAGCCAACTCCACAAACTCGATCACACCAACAGAAGTGGCGCCAAAGATCAACTACGAATCCATAGCCCTCGAGCTGGTTGACAACGCCAACATCCGGATGCAAGCACACTGGCTGAAACTTCGTGATATTTTCCTGACATCGAACCGCAAATTTAACCAGGTCAACCACGCGCCCGTTATGAACGACATAAACGCCAGCTATCGTCAGTTTACAAGCGAATTGGCTTACAATTTGAGTGTGATTCCTCTGGCGGAGATAACGAACAGCATCCTCAGGAGGCAGGTGCAGATTCTCGGCAAGCTGCAACTGTCCGGACTGGAGGACGAAGACTACGAGAAGGCCATGAGTATACTGAGAACTATGAAGGGTTTCGGGACCACCAAACTAGTGTGTCACTATCACAGTAACGACTGCAGTGCACTTGTCTCACAGATACCCCAAATTCACGACCTCGTGTCGAAGTCACGCAACCTCGACGAGCTGGAGTACTATTGGACGTCGTGGCGCAAGGAGTTCGGCGATTTGGCAAGGGTTTCGTTCATGGAGTATACGTACCTATTTGGAAGGGCAGCCGCCTTCAATGGTAAGTTTGAGGGTGTTTTCTTTTCGAGGGGGTAAGTTGCGAACTGATTCTTGCATCTAGGGCATGTCACGCCGTCGAAGACCTGGTATCTGGGCTATGAGGAGGACAACTTCCTGAAGGAACTCGAAGACACTCTTTGGGAGATAAAGCCGCTGTACAAGGAAATGCATGCCTTCATGAGGCATGCGTTGCGAGAGAAGTACGGCATAGAATTTATGAGTGCGGATGGTCTGATACCGCAGCATCTGATGGAGCAGGTGTTGCAACATGCGTGGAAGGCGAGAAGTATATTCAGTCCACCCTATCCGGACAGAAAGTTGCCAGACATAAAGCACAAAATGGACTCTGCAGTGTTCACGCCGCTCAAGATCAATGAGCTGTCGTCGCAGTTTTTCGAGTCATTGGGACTAAATCACTTGTCGTCGTAGGTTGAATTTTTCTAGCTCTACTTTAACTGGCTCAAGTTTACCATTCTCATTTACATAGCAACTTCTGGAACAAGTATTCCCGTAAAATGTCAGACGAAGAAGCTGGTGCCGACTGCAAGGCGAGCGTGTTTTATTTCCCCCCCGATGTCGCCCTTCGCTACTGTCCCAAAGTGGATTTCAAGAAGTTTCTGCAGATGCACGGTCACATGAGTGAGCTCCAGTACAACCTGTACAAGACGCATCTGCCCTTTGGTCTCGATCGAGAAGCATGTCCCGGCTTCAGCAACGCCATTGGTGAGGCAGCCATTGTTGCGGCAGGCAGCCCGAGACATCTCGAAAAAATCGGATTGATAGAGAACTACACTCTGGACAATGAACTGACCATGAATCGGCTATTCCGACTAGTACGACATTTTTTGCTCTTTTTCTTATGAAACCTCACAGCTGCTTCCTTTCTAGGGCGTCCACACGCTGATATCCCTGCCCATGTACTTTGCCAACGAGAAATTCATTGTCGACTCCATAGACTCCCGCATTCATCCGAACGAGTTGAATTGTGCCTACTGGAAGATTCAGGCGAAGTACGCCGGTGTAGTGCCGCCGAGCAAAAGAAGCGAATCCCACTTCGATCCGAGCTACAGCCTCTACAAGGGACTGGATACGAAGAGGCCCAATACTGTGTAGGTACCTCTTGTCCGTGTTAATTTCACTTAATTTTCGTTTGAATAGAAAACTGGTTTCCGAAATCCTTGGCTATCAGCTGTACAAGGCGCTCTGCCTGACTTCAAAGCAGTACATTCCCAACGATCCAAACTTTCCCCTGCACAACTGCGACTTTTACGCACAGCCAAAGGCTGGCGAGCACATAAAGTGAGTATCGATTGATGTCGGGCCGGGGTCGCCAGCATGCCAAATGTCAATTTTCATTGAATTTCGACACAGGAACCTGATGAAACTGGGTTCAACGAAGCACTGGCGAGATGCAATGGAGATGGTCACGATGGAGAGGAAATTAAATGGCAAAGCCATCATCGAGTACTACGATCCCTTGTATCAGTGGATCAAGGAGGAGAACAAGCGGAACAGGGTGCCAGTCGGCTGGGATCCGACTACAAGGAGTGAGTTTTCAGCAAATCGATTACTTTTCATCCCCAAAATATTGATGATTTTATTGTTTCTGTTTCTGTCCTTTTCAGTGTGCCAAAGTGAGACTTGATGTGGAAATTCATTTCCATTCACCGGTACCTGCAATTTGGGCGCTAAAGTAGTAGATACTGAGATAATTTACTGAATAAACTACTTATGAGTTATAACTCGTATCGGGATTGTTTTTTTTTTTTTTTTTTGTAAACAATGGGCGAGTATATTTAATGTACAAGCCTTCGGATTCAATTTATACTGTCCCAAACCAATAACCCACCAACTATTTTTTTTGGATAAAAGCCTATTTTTGTGAGTACGAGTATGCAAGCCCATATTGACAAGAAGCGCTCATTTTGGCGAAGTAGTGGAAATAGTGTACTACGGACATTGTTTTCCTTTTCTTTTGTCTTCTAAATCAATATAAATGTAAGGTTCATTCGCATATACGCTGTTCAAATCGAACGCAATCGATTTAAATCGATCGCCGTGTCACAAAGTCTGCGAATTTTTATCAAAAGTTACGTAAAAAGAGAAAATAAGCAAAATAACGAGTAACGAGTAACAAGCAGTAGTGCCTCTCTTGGCTCGAAACAGCCAAGAGGGAATTTCAACCGGCAAGGCGGCAAGTACTGAAGCAGGAAACCAGAGATGAATAAATGAAAGAGATGGATATCTTTCGTACGCCTATCCCCCCAAAACCAAACATTGTTGTTTTTGTAATTTCAATCACTGTCTGTGGATACATGTGAGCTACAAAAAAAGTTACTAATGACACATCACCAATCAAAATTCAGAACGGCCGCCCGAATGTCATTAAACAGCATAATTTTGCATTCATCATTATGGTGACACTCTCTTTTAGATAGGTCTGTTCGTTAGATATACGATTTTTCGGTTACCTCCAGAATGACCCCATTGTATTTGCCGACTGGAAGGAACAACTTATTTTTACGTGAAATATTTAATTGTATACGCGGATGAATTTATATATTTAAAGAGTGGTTGGTGTACTAGGGTTCAAATTATAAGAACTTTGAAAAGAAACATTACGAAAGCATTATGTGCGATCTATCGGATAAATTGCGATATTTACTTGTATGGCAATTATCTATTCATGTTTTTTAAATCAAAAAAAGTTATAGTTTAATTCTACGCGCAGTACTATCCGACGATGCGGAGAGGAGGAAGAGACAACGGAACATATATGTAGAAATGTAGATCTAACCCCCCCTTAGTATAATAGACAACTCTTGCACTTAAGAAACTTAAAAAACAAAGCTTACAAACAATTTAAAAAATCGGGAAGCAGTACGGATAAAGTGATTTTTAGCAAACTAAGGAAGGATTTTACTTGCTTAAATACATTTTTGCATAACATTTTCATTATCAATGTTGAAAACAATTTGAAACGAGATTCGAAGTCGTTTTGGTCTTTTATAAATCAAAAAAGGCGCTCGAAATGTTTGCCTAAAGAAATGTTTTATAAAAGTAATGTGTCCCATGACACTAAGGATTCTGTCGAACTATTTGCTCAATTCTTTAAATCGGTTTTTTCGAAATCTTTTATACCTAATTTGCCGGAATCATATTCATTTCCTAAAATTGATCTTGGCCAACTAGCACTAGAGATTCAAGATATTGAGTCTGCTGTCTGTAGCCTAAAACCTAATCCTAAACCTGGCGCTGATGGCATTCCTGCAATAATTTTAAAAAAATGTTGCAGCTCTATTTGCAAACCCCTACTTATGATATTTAATCTATCACTAGCATCGGGTTCATTCCTGGATGACTGGAAGGTCTCATTTTTGGTGCCGATCTTTAAATCTGGCTCTAAAAATGACGTAAAAAACTATAGAGGTATTTGCAAACTTTCTGCTATACCAAAGCTTTTTGAATGTATAGTCAAAAACAAAATAAATTTTCATATTAAGGGCAACATATCAGAGTTTCAACATGGTTTTGTTTCGGGTCGTTCGACAACATCTGATCTGGTCCATTTCACATCTTTTGTTATAAATACTCAAGGTAGTCATCTTGGGCCCCTCCTTTTTATAATATTTATTGATGATATTGTTCAACAGCTGCAATTTTGCCACTGTTTAATGTATGCTGACGACCTCAAAATATTCTTAAAAATGAATAGCTTAAATGACTGCTTAAAGGTACAGATGGACCTGAACAATTTACCAAGATGGTGCGTCAATAATTGCTTAAAGTTAAACGTTCGAAAATGCTTTGCTATCTCGTTCATAAGATCTCGAATGAAATATTCGCATACCTATTGTATTGATCTCATGCCATTAATAAAAGCTGACAAAATTAAAGATCTTGGTGTATTCCTTGATACGAAACTAACCGTTGTTACTCATATCGAGTATATAGTCGCTAAGGCTAATTCTCTTGTTGGATTCATCAAAAGAAACGCGAAAGATTTCTCTGATCCTCACACATTTATATCGATTTTCAATACCCTAGTAAGGCAACACTTGAATACACCGATGTTGTTTGGAATCCAAACTATTTATCACATTCGGACCGTATTGAAAGAGTGCAAAGGCGATTCACAAAATATGTCTACTTTAAAATGCGTTGGGATTTTCAGCCCTCTTATAAAGCTAGATGTCAACTTTTAGGTTTAATGACACTTAAAGCAAGAAGGAATGCACATGACATAATGTTTGCGAGAGACGTACTGTGTTCACATATCGATAGTTGTGTACTTTTGTCTATGTTTCCAATTAATGCTAGGGGAAGGGTCTTGAGGGATAGTCACTTCTTTTACCAACTGGGGCATAGAACAATGAACAATGGTCGGAATGAGCCAATTACTAGATGCCTTAATTCGTTCAATGTGGTAAGCAGACATATGGATTTTCATATTTCGAGAGAACGCTTCAAGAGCATTTTATTTAGATTGCTGTCAAACTAATGTCAAAAGTATTTTTATCTCTCCATTAAACTTAATGTATTATATATAAATTTAAATTCGTAATCTGTAAGCTAAGCTTGTTGATGAAATAAATAAATAAAAAAAAATAAATATACTCTGCGAATGCCCTGCAGTGGCAAGGGGCAGAACGATCCCTATGCAAGAGGCATTTTTAATTCCTGCCGATATAGGATATAAAGAGCCTCAACAGCTCCCTGGGTTAAACAATAGAGGCCAACACAATAGATCTCTTCTGGTCGCTGTGTACCTGTACAGGGCCTATTACTTACAATTACAATTACGTGCAGTTTTTTTTTTTTTTTTTCGAAACCATTTGTACCTTTTTTGATGTTAAGCACTGAAACTTTCTTGCTGAAGTTGAAAAGATCGCTCAATACTTTGGTTATAAAGAATAAGTATACGCTTAGGTTAACATAAATTTTCACAAATAATAAGACCCAGGAAATAACTTATGTAATGCACTTATCCCTCACTATGCCAGCTGCAGGAAGAGGCTTATTGCGATCTGCAGAGCAGTCTGTAATGAAACTTTTTACCTCAAGAACGCAAGTAAAGAGGCCCAAGGAAAACTACTTTTACGTAAACCCCCTCGTCATACCGTCAGCCAACTTATACCTATCAATCTTTCACACATGGGGAGCTTTATTATAATTAATTTAATATGATTCTTGCGTGTCAAGGGCTTAGGTTTAATGTTTTAGATGCTGTATCGAATGGAAGTGTACCGTGACATAGTCAAGCGACATAAGGCCAAGCCTCGCAAAATTGAAACAATGAAGCTGAAATATCAGCAGCACTTTTTTGTGTACAAATGGGGAGTTTGCGGAAACATATTCAAGTGACAAAAATTATGACAGGCGACACATAAGCAAGGTTTCGATTGACTTTTTATTTTTGAGTCGATTGAATATGTAATATATTTTATATAGAGCACATCCAATGGCGGAACAATTGAGTGAATGAAAGAAACTTTCATGTATACTTTGAATAAATTGAGGTTGAGCGCATTCATTTGAAAAACCCGATGACAGTTCAGTCACAAAAGACAAAACATTCTGTCTGTTAATAGTTAGTAACAACAAAAGTATCCACGAACTCAGCGAAGGAAATTGACGTTTTATTTGGTCCGTATTTCATATACTCGTACCTAATTCGGTTTTCAACTGACGCCGTACGACTCTTCACTCTTTATACCATCAAGTCAAAAGAGTAGGCTTTAACGTTAATTAACGTAGCTTCTTAACGGTTTGGCAAAACACTTTGAAAATTGGTAGGTGAACTCTTTATAAAACAATCTTCAAGTTAAAAAAATTTCGGGGTACCAAGTACGCAAACTTTTAAATGATTTTTTCTCGAAAAGTATGGAACAAACCAATTCTCGGGCGACGATTTGGTTAATTTAAAAAAAAAAATGGGATCTCAAACCATTCGATCATGTATTTTGAATCCAACTTGGCTCTATTATTAAACTACACTTGCAAATTGCAATATAAAAATCGTTTCATTGAACAATAAAGCAACAAAACTAGCAGTAAGGTCGAGATAGATAGACCACGGTTGGCACTTGCATAAAAAATTAGCTACCAAAATTGGAAAAAAAAACGTTACCAAGCCAAGATAAAATTTACAAAAAATCTGGAGACGTTGATAAAACATTTTTAAAGCATAAAAAAAAAAACATATGTCTTTTAAAATATTCAATTTGGTACATTAGGTTTGTCGGAACTAAGTCAGTCTTTAAGTAGTTAAACAACGACTACTTTATAAAATAAGAAAATAGGACTTAACTTACTAATAGTAATATCTACTTTAAATACCTTTGCTGATCAAAAGCATAATTTTCTAAACTCGAATTATATTATTATTATAAGACTCAGTAAGGAACGTAGTAAGAACTTTGTCAGCCTAAGCAATTAAACAACGTCAACAACGTTGTGCACAAAATTACCAGCTGCTATAAGGCATGGGATCATCTACCATTTCCGACCTTTAACAAATTAAGGTTGTATGCCTTCAAATAAATAATATGACTAATTACCCATATTTATATGTAGTTATAAACAGAAAATATTTCGAAGTCAATCATCTGTCAAAAGAAGAAAATTAGTGAATTCAGTAATTTTTTTTAACAAAATAGGCTTACATGGGTGGTGCTGACGCATTTATGCAAATGCAATGCTTTCACTCAGAAACATTAAGGCAGCATTTAAATGAATTGATATCGAGTACATATTTTTGGTGCTCCTGCTCAAAAAGTTACCAAAACCAGATCAAAATTACCAAAATTCAAAAAGCAAAAAAAAAATTACCAAATTTGGTAAAAAGTTACCAAAGTGGCAACCGTGATGATAGACAGATAGTTAATTTATTTCTTGACAAGCAGGATGTCAGCTTAAAACATCACATTCCGATGATTCCTGCGGGCACATATGCGGTTCGTTCTAAGGCGATTGCAATTCTCGCTAAATATGAATTGAGGATCTTACCTGTTCTATGGTGTTATGGGCAAAGAAAAACAAATTCCTAGTCCGTACCATACGCCAATTAAGACTCTTAACAACTTGTTTATACGAATATCACAACAAATTAAAATTCATCAACTTATACTAATCAGTGTTACAATTTCACAACCACGCATATGGCAGCAATTAAATGTCAATCATTCAGCTTCATTAAATTTTTATAGGTGCCAAATAAAACACTCATCAACCCAACCAGGTAAGGCACATGTTGTACCAACGGTACTCTGGGTTTCTTTTTTTGGAAACCACTTTGACAAACCACCCAATACAATCTCGCAACAAGGAGCGGGAGAAAACCAATCATCCAATCCGACCCACAAGCTAATTACAGATTTACAAATCAACATTATAAGCGGCGCTAAATGTAAACAGTGGTCGGGAGTAGCTTTTAAAATGTGACAAGAAAAACATGTGCTTAAAAATCAAAATACCGTCACACGGCACAGCTTGTGCAAGGAGTATGCGCATACCTACCAACTAGTCCTTTTCCTTTGACACTGAAACTTGGAAATCCCGGAAAAAAGTTGGGGAAATATTTCCTGTTAACTGAAGATGGGGAAATAAGATTGCTGATGGGAAGAAGGAATGTAAAAGAGCGCAGAGGAAATATTAAAATGTCCCCAAAGCTGCTGTTATCCACCCAATGGAAGACCACAGACAAGAGAAACATAATTTCCCTTGTCTGTTGTACGACGCACTGCTAAGGTTTGAGTAAAAATTCAGCTGTAGCTTTAAGGTGAATAAGTGTAATAGGTACTGTGTGAGTGTGTGCCTAGTGAAAAATTCCTGTTCTCCTCGCTGATGGATTTTTAAGCATACATTAATGGTATCCGTAAGAATCCTTTCTAAGTCTGTTGGATTGAAATCGTGGACTTTTTGTGGATGAAGGAACACTAAGGCTTTGCACATGAGTGGTGGATGTGACGAGTGTATTTTCACTTTATAGGTCGGTCGTAAAGAAACGAACCGTATTTATGCTAATTTGGGAAATTTAATTGTCTTACTATGAGTTGGATGGTCTTTGTGGGGGAGTAGTCCCATTGGTTTGTTTTTACATTAAATATTGAAAACATGTTGCTCATCCTTAAGACTGAGGACATGACTAAATTTTATACCGAGTCCTGGGACAACTGACATCATTTTGCGACGTCTTTAATTACGGATTAAAACTGATTACACATTCCACAACGGATATAAGACACCTCTCAAATCCAAACAAAAATGTTTCTTATATGCGAACAAGTTCGCATAGCAAGAAGCAAAGTCTACAGTGTTTTCACATAATGTGTTCTAATACATAAAGTGTCAGTGAATTCACAGACCTTAAAGGCTAAGCAGGAGGCTTAACTTTTCATCTAAGGATGGCTAAAGTCATTCGTATATTATATTACAATTTTCATATAGAGTAGTAATTATGATTCTATAACACAAAAATAAATAAATAAATAAATAATTGGCGCAACAGGTCCGTAGGGACTCTAGACCTATAGCTTCGTTTGTTGTGTGAGTCTTTCTATTTCGGGACGAATAGAAGGTATCTACAATTTTATGCCGAGTTCAAACTGCTAACTGAGAAGCTCCTTCATGACAGTTATACTCTCGGAAGTTTGTGAGACGATCGCGAGAGGTGGGGCAGTGAATTTATTTTGGGACTCGAACCTGAGACACCTCGCTTAGCAGTCCAACGCACAAACCACTAAGTTACGGTGTCGACAAATACAAAAATTCAAGCCACAAATACAAAAATAATGTCTGAATTATATCGAGTGCAAACATGAGTTCAAGGTTCAAGTTTATAAATGTTTGTTTTCAAACTTCTTGCAAGTCAGCCTCGAACTGTAGCTGTTTTTTATTATCAGCTATGATATCCTGTATCTCAGCAAAATAAATATGGGAACGTTAGCTATGATCCATATAGATCATGCACTTACAACAACAGCACATGATCCTGCTTCTCATCGAGATCACGAATCATGATCTGAAAATTATTTCTACTATTTCCCACTAGGTGGCTTGTTTTATTTTTAAATGTTGGTGTGCCCGTAAGCGATAGCTACAGAATCACGTTGCCATACTAAAAAAATGGAATACAAAAAATCAATTGATTTTCTTCGTATTCGAATAATCTCCAGTCCGTATTCCGAGTTATTTTGTTTTTTCTCGTTCTATAAAGGAAGTCCAGACCAGCCAAACATTTGATAAACAATTGAGCACCTACATGTTCCATATTTATTTCTAAAACACTTATTAAACAAAACAATTTTTATGAAATGTGTAAAAATGTTTTGTTGGACCTGGACACCAAAAAAACGTTTATGAAATGTTTCACAGTTACCCAATCGCGATGGGAAATAACTTTTGTTTTACAAGTTTCCCTGCAGAAAGCGAGCGCTGTTATTCGATTAATATTTGTTTTTAAATAAAATGAAAATGTCCAGAAAAGCTTGGAATACCTAATGAGAAAGTGATTCATTTAATTTAATACGATTATTTGAATTAAATCGCGTGTCGCGTGATTCCCGAGAACAAAATTACAAAAATAAAAACTTTGCTCGCTCCTAATAATCCTACCACATTATTTTCTTCTAGTCCAAAGAAGGTTAAAATTGAAACACTTCATAAACATTAAATAAATAAATTTTAGAAATCTTTTAGTTCCTTTAGTACTTATAAAATGTGTCCGCTTTGCTTCGGAAACATTTCTGAAATGTTTCGCTGGTCTGGACACACCTTAATATGTCAAGACAAACTCAAGTGCTACCAGCAAAATATTGTTTATGTGTTGCATATTTGAACATGAAATACTAAATTTGTTTCACAAAAATATTTGAAAAAAAAAATTATGCAAATTTGGTTCAAATATGGTAACACCCCGATATTTCAAGTGAAATGACATGTGCCTTGAGTGACGTCACGTTGAGCCGAATACTTGCAATATGGCTGGTGACAATATGAAGTTTTTTAATGCCCTGTATTATCTGTTTTGTTTTTGAAAGCCACTGTTGCCACAATTCAGGAATTAAATATTTCAATGATCCGTTTTGTTTTATTTTCGTGATCTGATCCGGATCAGATCACGCTGATAATAAAAAACAGCTATTAATTGAGTATACAGATTGGGGCTATGTATGGAATAGCACATTGGATAAATGGCCGCCACGGCTTTGCTGGCAAGTACGTACTCTTTTATTGAAAATTTCTATGACCGCGTTTCGCATAAATGTGGCTGAATTTCATTAATACACCTCCCAATTTCCTCTTTCAAGGCGTTGGAGGTCGTGGGCTTATTTGCATAGACCTTTGACTTAAAAAAAAACCAAGGGAAAAATTCCAATGGCGTTAAATCGCAAGATCTGGACGGCCAAATCTGATCGCAAAAACGGCCGCTTACATGATTAGGAAATGACTCATGCAGTAATTGAATTGTTTCTCTGACTGTATGACATGTGGCACCATCTTGTTGAAACCACATGTTGGTCACATCCATCACATATATTTTGTAATTAAGGCACTAAAAGCTGGGTTATCACGTCACGACAACGAACACCATCAGTGCTGCCGAAAGTACTCTCATAGAAGTATTGTAGTACTTTCAACACCTCCGTACTCCTCCATTCACCATTCGTACTCCATTATTTTTTAAAGACCTAAAATAACTAACACTTGCAGCAAAGCGTAATTTTTCAACCTTAATAAATTAAGTTCACTTCAAATTTAATGCAAATTTTGTAGCACTTTTTCTTCCAAACTGTCGTGAGAAAGGGAATTTCCCTCTTTCTATGTAGTTTGTTTTTGATTTTCGTTGGCTTCATGCAATTTTCATCTGTCAGTTCGGCATTTATTTTATTGTTATTTGAGATTGTGATTTGGTGGTTTCGTGAATTTCGACGACTTAAAAATGCCTGTACTACTATTTTTTTCAAATACTCCCCTTCTTTGGCTGCAGTACTACTTTGTTACATTTCTCTCCGGCAACACAGAACACCATTAATTGTTACTGCCTGACCAGCTGTATTTTCGAAGAAGACTGGTCCGATAATGCCTCCAGCCCAAAATCTGCACCACTCGCGCGTTGTTGATGCATTTGTTTCTCAACAATTACTCGTGGGTCAAATGCGACAATTTGACAATTATGAAGCCACCAAGATGAAAATTAGCTTCATCACTGAAGATGATTTTGTTCGAAAAAAAACCTTCATTATTTTTAAAATATTGCTCAACAATGAAAATGCGTTGTTCTTTCGTATAGCGCTCCATTTTTACAAACCCCGAACTGTCAGCTGTCACATTGTTATATTTTTTTGCGTTGGCATTACTGTATTATTAAATGGAGCGAAATTCAAATTTTGCTTGAATTATAGGACACCATTTACATATAGTTGGTGTTTACTTTCCAAGCGGTTATCACCCCGCACACTTAGTTTGTGAGAACTCAATTGTTTACCTTTAATTACTGACGCTTTAATCTAGCCCCATAGTGTCCTTAGCATCCATCGAGTGCGGCTTTAACGTTGGACTTGCCAAGACTTGTTGAATAACTGAGCAAAGACCCAGTCTTTTTCACTGCACAATTTATTTTGTACGTCTGACAAACATCCGAAAACCCACAACTGTTCATGATCTGTTGCGCCAACTGTTTGCATATTCAGGGATGTAGATTGTGAGTCAGTACTTGAAGTCCTTGACTGATTTTACCACCCAACACTGACTTCAGTGCTTACTAAATACATAGTAACGCTGCCCCAGCGCATTAATTGCAAAAGTTGATCGCCCTATTCAAACTAGTGAAATATGCACGACTTGGCAACTCCCCAGAATAGATACACTCACTTAAAAAAAATAGTATTTAATAAGCGTCCAACACAAAGTCACGTGCACTCACATCGCATAAAATTGAAGCGCAGCTTGATCGCCACCACACGTTATCAGTCACCGACTCACAGTTTCTGAGCAGTATAAGACGCCGCTATAAATATCAATCAGTGATAGTCGGTTCGGTTAGGAGTGTGAACTGTGAAATCATCGCTCACCGAAGTACTCAGACAGAATATTTGCGCATAATTCAATCGCGGCCAAAACGAAAGTCACCAGTGCCATCACAACGTGATGATTATATAAATCTTAATCCAAAAAGTGTAAACAAAAGAGAACAAATTAAAAACTAGCACTTAACTTAACTCACCTTCCTACATTTGCCTAGCTAATACTATAGGTCAATGAAAGTTCAATTGGTTACATTGAAAAATTCTAAAAAATTAATCCAGAAAAAAAGGCAGTCATGTTATTAACTTATTTTTAGTGCATAAGAGTGACAGCTACACTCTAAAGTTGAAGAATATAAACCTACAAAAAATGTATACACGTACAGTGAGTCAGATAGCTTCAAGTACATTATTTTCTTGACTTAATAATTATTTTCCAATAAATACTTAATGAATTAAATAATTGAAAGGCAACTATGCAAATTGTAGTTTGACTTGCGATAGGTAAACGGTTTACTTTTGCGTACTTATGTAAATGAGCTCTTGAAAAGGTGGTCACACTAGGTAAACCAATAAATTGCGAAGTTCATATCAATCTTGAGCTTGCCCGGTAATAAATTATTGTTTTAAAACGGAAAATCAATAAATTCATTATTTTATTTATTTATTTTTTTTTTTGTAAAAATGTAGAATGCTGATTTAATTTATCATCCAGATGCTGTTGGAAGCGGTTCATCGTGAATTTCACTGCCGATATATTCTTTCAACTGCATATGGGCCGATGATTTTGTTCATCGACCAAACACCAAACCAAACACACGCTCTTCGACAGTTTAAGGACTATTTAGTATTTAAGACTTCAACTACGTGTTCGTGGTGCAAATTCCCGTCAACTTTGTTTATCAATGGACCTAATTAGATGGAAGTGGGCTTCGTCAACCCAGAGGTTGCTTATTCGCTTTGCGGAATCTCTCAAACATTGTTTGAAAAAAGTTTCTGCGTAAATAAAACTCATTTCAATTGAGCTCTTTCACTGGCTGAATTTTTAAAGCGCAAAATTTTAAGTTTTTCTCTTACATTTCATTAAAAAGTGACCGATCTTTTACTAAAACTCTTGAATCTTTGCACGAACATTTTCTCACCCATCATATATTTTCGGTGGCCCATGATGTTTCGAAGAACTCTGGCTGAGGCGTATATTCAGAGCTGGGGAAGTCGGGCATAGCTTCTAAGCCCGTGAAAGAATTTGATTTACACCTGGCCCAGTACTTACTTACTGCTTAACTGGCACCCGACCCGTGGAGAGTCTCTGCCTGAGGCACTGCAGCGCTCCATGCAATGCGATACAGGGGAATTTTTCTAGACCAAGCGCTCTGACGCAAAAGTACATCCATACCGGCTACCACCAGCCAAAGTGAAACAAATAGAAAGGAAACAGTGCATGTAGGATAGAAACCCCTTTATTCGATCCCCATATTCATAAGCGTGGAGGAAGAAAATTTCGACTTCAATCCGGCGAGCCTTGTGCACCTTGAGTCCTGCTCTTCTTTGTGATATTTGTCCTACAGATGCGACCGTCTTTTGAGATAAATATTATTCTTCTACCAATTTTTAAAGGTTCTAAAAAATCTTGACAGTGTCATTTGTATATTTAGATTCAATCGTTCAAAAATACATTTTCGTTGCGTTGTGTAGTGGGGTGGATTGAAAAGCTAGGCAGTCATTCTATGACTCGATCAAGATGTAATTACAAAGGCGCATTGATGATTTCTAAAATATGGTAGTCGGATAATGAACAGTGCTCCGTAGAATGCCTGACAAACTGCACTAATCGCATGAGTTTGTGCAGCTGTTTGAGGCAATTCAACATATCAAATACCAACTGTCACCACGGCCAAATTTCCCAAAACAAATACGCTTACCCCGCACAATTTCCCAATTTCATCGTTTGCCGCCGGAAATATTTCCTCCATCATTCTGGCGGGCGTCGGCGCAGGAATAATTTCTCCATCGCACCCTAGAACCGTTTCGGCTTTGTGCTATTCCGACAGATTGCGCTCACATCGCCACTATCCCTGCGATGGGAAAAATTGGGAAATTTACACCTCGACGAAGGATTACGTCAATCCTGCCAAATATTGGTTTTAGTAGCCGACTAACTTTTCACATGGACTCAAGTCTCTGTAAATTCGCACGGTTTTAAAGGATACATAAAGTATATATCTATTCACATCTCTCCCTCTCTCACACACACCTACATAAGTGTACATAAAAATTAATTTAAATAATTAAACAAAACAAGAAATCGCTTTCTTTCATCTTTAAAACGAATTATAATATTTACTTAAATTTAGTTCAAGTGTAATTTTGTTATAACAGAAAAATATTTCTAAACAGTGGTGAAAAGCACAACTTCTACTTCCAGTTGAACGTTTTCAACAGCACAAACTGCATTCGAATTAAAATTAAAATAGATTCGTTTGAAAACAGAAAAACAAAACGGTCCTGCTCATTTGAAATGGTGGAGTACATGAAATGTTCATATGTATCCGATGAATAAATCGGTCACAACGTTTCGTCGGTAGTATAGTGTTGTCGCGTTTCTCGTTCGTCCGTTTTTCTTCTTTTTTTGGGTCATAAAATGACACGATATCGTGAACAACAATGTCGGGTCAATGCGGTAGTCGGACGGCGCGCAACAATCTGCATAGCTCCTAACCATCGGTTGTGTAAATAATTGAAAACTGTTTCAAAACTAATCGACCATCGTCAGGGAAGGATTTCTGCCAAGTGTCGTTGTCGTATTCGTTTTTCGCGGCACTCAGCCGGAAGTCTTATCCATACTTTTCTAGTCTCAAAGTGTACCCACTCATAGGTGAAGAACAAGCCCACGCAAAGATACTTCTCGTGCAGGGCAAATCCTCTGCTTTCTTGTTTTTCTTGCCTGTGCCAGTGTGAGTAAAGCTCAATCACCCCGGAAAACGAATTAATATTTAAAAAGGATTTCATCTCACTTCCCATTTATATTTATCCTTTCACCAAGCACCGCACCATACCAGCCTCTGTTGTGCGATTTTTATTCAGGGCGTTCATAGTCATAGCCTGTACCTGCATCGCGTTCTTAAAACCACCAACACTACCACCCAAGACCGAGAGGATAATAAAAATGCATCAACACCGTGGTGGCGGTGGACGACGACGGTGTAGTAGCAGTAGGAAAAGTTTCACTAAGGATGCAGGGTGGCCCAGCAACAGTGGCGATGGTAATAGCAACAGTGACACAACGACCATTACCTGTTCATTCTCTAGGAGCAGGAGTTGTACCACCTCCATCATAATCAACAGCAAATAAAAAAAAACACCGTATTATGCATCATGCGCGAAATGTTCTGCTTATCGTGTAAATAAGGTTGCTTAAACAAAATTGTATAAAAAAGGAAAAGAATGTTCAGCGCATAAAAGGGAACCAAAAAAAAAAAAAAAAGAGAAAAACCTCGTCCCGTCGTGTAAGTGTTGTTTCTGTGTTTCGCTTGCTCATTTTCGGATTATCCTGTCGGGAGTGTTTGTCGTGTAAATTAGTTTTACATTGTCCCTTTCTCTATAGTTAAGATAAAAGCTAAATAAATTAAATTTAAAGTTACTCCTAATGTTTATCTCTAATAATAAAGTAATTGGATTTCGTTATAGTGTTTAAAAAACATCGTGTATACACAGTTTTTAATAATAAATGTAAAAGAAATTGTTCTTCAACGTTTTTTCGCTGTTAATACGATCTTCCGCTTTTTAGTTATATATACACAAAATTTAAGCTTGTTAAACTAATAATTAAATACGTGAATAGTTAAAAGTAGTGATTTCAATTAGAATAAATTTAAAATAGTTACGGTGAAATTTGTTGCGTTTGTTTTTAAATAATAGTTTATATTGCGAAATAATATATATTTCCTATTAATAAATAAATCAATAAAAGCGCGTATTGTTAATAGTGCAATTAAATATCTATCTTAAGATCTAAAAGTAATATCATAATAAGACATCAATTGGATAGTTTAAAGTGGATTACCAACTACAACGAGTGCTTTGAAATGTAAGTTTAATTTGCCTACCTTATTAAAAAATGTTTTTTTTTTTGTAAGAATTCGTTTGACAAAATTTAACCTCAAGCAAATGTCTTTGCTGCGAAACGAAAATTTTTGAAGTGGATACTGTTTTCCTGCCACACAAATCGAATAAGTTGACCTTTCCTAATTTGGGCTCGTAATAAGATCCCCACAAAAATGTGCTTGACATTTAACGACGAGGAAAAATAAATCACTTGGAGTTCTCTTACATTTTAAAATATTTTATGAATTAATTAATGTTTAATATTCACATTCCTGCCTCGAAGATGAGTATGCGTATATAAATATCTGCCAATTAGGGTTTCGGAAATATATTAGTATCTTAAGAAAATTCGTCAATTTCTCAGTGAGGGAAATATAGATAGAAAAAGATATTTATTTAATAGAATTTTGCAAAAATTTCCTAACTGAACTGGGGCTGCTGCCAATTTAAGCAAGAAACTTTGTTACTCCTTGATTTTCCCAATTCTCTTATTTTCTAACTAAAAATTATAATCAGAATAAGTTTTTATTTAACATTAAAAGTTAAAGTAATTTGTCGATGACTATACACAGGTTGGTTATAAAAGCTGTGGTTTATTACAATTTTAAAATTTGAATATGGTTCGAAAATCACAGTCTTTAATGCTGTGATTTAAGGTTTTTTTTTTTTTTTTAAGTAGATATTATTTTTTGAGAATAAAACTCCCAAATATTATTTATTTGTACAACTTTTTGTGTCACGTCGTCCATGCTTATTGAAATTATTTTCCGACTTTATGGTAACTACTGATCGTTAAATCACTTGGAATATTAATATTTCCAGCCAAAGTGTTTGTTTGCAGAACATTGTACCAGCCTAAGTATTTTTTTATCAAAAATTCAAACAAAGCCTTGCTATCCGTAGCAACAAAAATTATGGTATTATGTAGTATCTCGTAAATTTTAAAGCGTATTTACATCAATCAAATTTTGCAAAGAATTTTGTAGATAGAATTCCAACAACTGTTGCAATTCTTGGAAACAGTCCAATTAGTTTATGATGTTAGTTAGGCATGTAAATAGATTTAATATGTATCCCAAAATGTTATCACTGCGATGTAAATAATCTTTTGGGAAATAACGTTTAGTTTCTGACTACAGCTTTAATTTTTCAAATTTAACTTGAAAACTCTAACAGGTATTAAAAATAAGCGTGGTTTAAAAAATATATTTTTTTCACGATACCGAGTTGAATGGTGAATTTGTTAATCGCAATTATTTAAAATATTTATACCGGCAAATGAAATTTTTTTTTTCCTTCGAAATTGAAAATTTGTAAATTGTCCGATAAGGTCCATTTTATAGTTGGTTTTGTTTCTGTTTAGTTCAGCAACATTTTTTTTCAAATAAAGCTCAGTGTTAGTGTAGCCTTTCTGTTGTTTTTCTGTAGTCTAGAGGTCAAAAATAAAATTTGTCCTCAATATGGAACTGCTAATGCACACGACGTTTTGGCATCAATAAAATTCCCGACGTATTGCTATACTTAGAAAACCTGAAGACCGTCATTACAGCAGTAATTACAAAGAGTTTTTTGAAGTGAAAATTGAACTATAAAAATAAAATGGTGAAGGAACCGGAATAAAAAAATCTAGCGCTAAGCTGCAATCGGCAAAATAGATTAAACAATTGCATACAAAGTCTTAAAATGTAAAACAATTGTTGTCTTTTATTCCTTTACTCAAAAGGTAAAATGGCTTAAGTCGATTTTTCACATTTTTCAGGAGAGCAATTTTAAGCTTAAACAAATTCGTGAAGAAAAAACAGTCACTTTGAGGAGAAAGCTGCAATTTACTTCAGAATAAAGACGTTATTCCAAATGCAATGCTTTTACTTTCATTGAGTTAAGTCGTTATTACAGAAGAAAAAAACTGTTTTCCAGGATAGGTAGAAACAAGGTGATTACACAAAACTGTAGCTAGATTTGTTCTCATTTCAAATATTTAAAAATACTGTTTTTGGCTTAAATCGACTTCACTTTACCTTTTGAGTAAAGATTTTTAACGATATATGAGTCTTGTTTAAATGTGTTTCCTTAAATAATGTTTATTTTCAAAAGATTTTTGTTAGTTTATGTATAGATAAGGTTTTTAATCCTTAAGCATACATATATTCATCTTTTTCCAACTAAAACTATGTACTTGAGAATTCAAAGTTTGCGTAATTTGGGCTAGGGAGCAGTGTTATTATATCGTGGGATTTATACCTTTTTGAGGGAATTTCGATGTCCGAAAAGCCTTCCGTGGGATAAAGGGAAAAAGCACCAAATCGTGGGAATTTCAGAAATCTGACAAAAAACATTCAAACTTTAAATTTTTGGTGAAATTCTATCAAAACACCTGTATTTCAGCATGATTATCAACACACTGAATGTCCATAAAAAACAGCTCATGTAAATCGTCTTTCATCAAAATTTTGTAGGACCAAAAAATAATCATAGTAGTGTTACAAACTGCGGTTTCTATACTAAAGGTTAATTTAACGTGATTTTCTTTCCGTGCAATACAAATTTTACTTTAAAAAAAAGTAACGTGGGATTTTAAAAGTGAATTTGAGTATGGTGAAAAGGGAAAAATTACCACGCTTCGAGGGATAAATGAGGAGAGAGTGCTAACAACACTGTTTGGGAGTGCCTAGGAATTTTTTAACTTTCTCGTTTTATGTTACGACCGTATTTACATCTCAAAACAATTTTGTTTTAAATGTTTGTCAACTTTTCTGATAAAAGTTACCTTGCGCTAAAAGTTTACATGTTTAATAAAACTCACTCCCGGTGCTTCGCATACAATTTTAATAATCAATCTAACAAAAATCAAGACAAATTACTTGGAATTACTTGGAAAAGCAACTAAAACAGAAAATTAATTTATTAACTACTATCTGACCAGGCGAACATTGTTCGGCACAAATTCGTTCAATAATATAATTTAAAAAAATACAAATAATTTTTGATTTATTTGGATTGACACTCCTCGTTATTATATCCACTATTTTGTTTTAATGCTGACATTTAAAAATGCTGTGCGTACAACTGTAGCTCTTACAAGCTTTTTATTTTATTCCAGCTATTTCCATTTCTTGTGCCGAAGTCTTGACAATGCCCGTATAATGGAAATTTACGATTAGGTAAATTTAATAGGGATCCTCCAATTTAATTTAAAAAACAAAAAATATTCTTAGTTGAGTTTCTAAAACGCAGAAATTTATTTTTGGAAAAAACTCCTTTTATGAGAATAAACAGAAATTGATCACCAAAGATTTAACAGTATACCCTCTATTTAATTGTTTGATGGCTTTGATTCTCAAAGCCGATTTCGACATAAGCTAAAAAAAAAAACTATTACCTATGACAATTTTTGTTTTATCTTTCTTTGAGTCACAGCGATCTTAATCTCATCAGTCAGTTTTAATTACTTACAAATAATCAGATATTCAAGTCCATTAAAATACAAACATTACTACAGCACCTCCATAAATATCCAGTCGACTGACTGTAGTATTTAGTAGTAGAGAATCTTCTGAGAATTAAAAAAAAACTACCTACAGAACCCTCGTTATATTGTTTTTCGGTCAAATTAAACATTTAAATAATGCCGTCAATATCTGACAAAAATATATTTATTTATACGAGTTCTACCACTTTGTTTTTACTTGTTCCCCACAAAATATTCTTTGCTTTGTTTTATTTAAGACTTGTCAATAATTTTTAAGTATGTACCAACACAATGAGCGGTACTAATAATCATATTTACTGTCCAGGCAAAATTTTATAAACTCACAGCGGCAACATTTTTCATGTAAAATTAACCATTTTCACCTACAAAATATTTAGTGTGAATGCCAAAAATGATTATTAAAAAGGCCCAATATCTAAATAGAGCATTGACTGAAAAGATTCGAAGCTTTCAAGTCGCTTGATGAATTATCAGTTTTCTTTTTAAAAATGAGTACATTTCCAATCGAAGTGTTTGTTTGTTTTTCAATAATATTTTCCCCAAGCTAAATTTTAATAAAACGCCTCTATAATTTGTCAGTTCACGTGACGTTGTTAGTCCTCGTTTCCCAAAATTAAGAGTTATTTGTATCTATCTGCACTAGAAGCACTGTTTTATCGACAGTCACTTTTCGGTTGTAAAGACTTAATTTTACTAAAAATTGGGTTAACAGTAAACAGAGCATCTAGAGCAGATGTGGTGATTCATTTACCAATATGCATTTTGCCAAAAAGACCTTACTATCTGAAATTCCCTTTTAATAAAACCTAACCTAATTTTTTTCAAAAAAGGCGCCTAATCTTAAATTAATACTGGGGCGGTCATAATTGTGCAACTTTAGTTGGTGACAAATTAGACAAATCGTTCTTAGAACTTCGAGATTATTTTGATGATTAAAAAGCAATTTGTTTCGACAATGGGGGAGATGTACGAAGCCTGATGGACGCCTAAGGTCTGCGTTGTGTTCCGACAGAAATTTTATTTGTGTTCCCTTATTTTGGGGAGGCTTATAATCCAACCATTTCTGCACTGCCACCTCCCAAAGCATCGTCAGCTATTTTTAAACACTCCTCCGCGCAATGACAGCGCACACAATCTCAGTTTACTTTATTTTTAGTGTAGCGCAAATATCGCATGAAAATGAAGCTCTAGCCGACATGAATCGTCCTTGGTGTAATTGTGTTCCACATGTGTATACAATGTGTACACCATCTGTATCTATATACTGTGTGGGTGTGCACACAAGGATGTACCTAAACGTATTTGCATATCTTATGCAAAATAAAACTCATGACATTGCACAGGGGAAAAATAAATCTCCACTTCACATGTTCACCGCAAATCCTCTCCAAAAACTGTACTCACATTATTTCGTGTTCCGGCGTAGGTATACCAGTAGCAAGAAGGTGGCCAACAGACGGAATAAATTTATTCAATCTCTGCTGGCCTCTGTGGCCGTTCCGCAAGGATTGAAATCAAAAACAAACACAAAAATCTGTTTTGCTAAATCTAAAGATGAATATTTAAGTTGATTTCTTCCAAGAGGCTATAGCTATACAAAATGACAGTCAAAAAAATGTCCGACCTTTTCCAACATGAGCACAGGACTCTCAAAGGGAAAACAAAAACTTTCTCCCAACTTACTAGCAAATCCTCGATCCATAAGTCAATGTCTCGGAAAAAACAAGTCAGGGAAGCAAATTGAAACCAGGAAACACAATGAGCTAGTTGGATGCCCGCAAGCCACATCCATCGATCAAATGCTCCTATTGATTTCCTTGTTCGTCACTCGCAGTAACGTGCGTCTCCTTACACATGATTTAGATATCAAACCCTTCTGTTGATTTATTAATCGATACCATTTGACACGGATAAGGACTTAGGTAGGGCACACAATCAGCTTTAGTTTCTGTTTGGCTGGGGTAGAAGTAAGACATGATTTCTGACTTTGGAGAGTGGGCGACAGGCATATTGTGCCCATGGGAGAGCTTCCGACAATGACTTTGTCCTCGCTGGAATTATTTATTCAGCCGGTGACACGCAGTGATGACATTTTTGTGGCGATTTCGACGTGCGGCTGCGTTGTCCCGGCTCGCTGTTTTTTTTTGTTGTTTTAGAGCCATGCCTTCTGCAGGGTAGAAGTGCTTCCTTTGGGCTTAACAAAAAATTTCGTAGATAGGATACGAATATCTGGCGGTCATTAATCAAGGATCGATGGAAAGACATGTTGTATTTCAAATTTATAGATTTATTACTGGGCATTAGTCGGATAAGATGGTGATAGCCTGTTTAAAGGACATTTAGTGGACAAATTGAATCATTTGCGTCGTGGTAAATTACGAGTAGAAATATAGCAACTGAATAGATGGTTTTATTCATATTGTTTATAATTCACGCAAAATTTGAATTTCGCTCCATTTAATAGTACATTGATGCCAACGGAAAAAAAGAGAACGTTGTGACAGCTGACAGTTCGGGGTTATTAAAAATGGAGCGATATATATATATTTTTATTGTTGAGCAATATTTTAAAAATAATGAATGTTTTTTTTTCGAACAAAATCATCTTCAGTGATGAAGCTCATTTTCATCAGGTGGGTTCGGAAAACCCACGAGTAATAATATTTGGAAGAAAAAGTGCTACAAAATTTGCATTAAATTTGAAGTGAACTTAATTTATTAAGGTTGAAAAATTACGCTTTGCTGCAAGTGTTTGTTATTTTAGGTCTTTAAAAAATAATGGAGTACGAATGGTGAATGGAGGAGTACGGAGGTGTTGAAAGTACTACAATACTTCTATGAGAGTACTTTCGGCAGCACTGATGGTGTTCGTTGTCGTGACATGATAACCCAGCTTTTAGTGCCTTAATTACAAAATATATGTGATGGATGTGACCAACATGTGGTTTCAACAAGACGGTGCCACATGTCATACAGCCAGAGAAACAATTCAATTACTGCATGAGTCATTTCCTAATCATGTAAGCGGCCGTTTTTGCGATCAGATTTGGCCATACAGATCTTGCGATTTAACGCCATTGGAATTTTTTCCTTGGTTTTTTTTTAAGTCAAAGGTCTATGCAAATAAGCCCACGACCTCCAACGCCTTGAAAGAGGAAATTGGGAGGTGTATATGAAATTCAGCCACATTTATGCGAAACGCGGTCATAGAAATTTTCAATAAAAGAGTACGTACTTGCCAGCAAAGCCGTGGCGGCCATTTATCTAATGTGCTATTCCATACATAGCCCCAATCTGTATACTCGATGAATCAATAAAAAATGTAAGCTTTCTAATTAAAAATCTGTATTTTCTATCAAAGTAACATTTTCCGTGAATTATGGGACACCCTTTAGAGCTGGGAGGTTAGTTTACTAAACTGAACAACAGAAAATGAATGCGGGTTGTATCCGACAAACAATTTGTCAAACAATTTGTCAAAAACAAAACAGATAATACAGGGTTTTTCAAAGTTCATATTGCCACCGTCACACAAGGCACATGCACAAACGCAAATTTTTGCGTTTAAAGTTACGCAGGCTTTACGCAAAGTGTTTTTTGTTTATAAATCACGTTTTCCTGCGTAAGGACATTTTAGAGGGCGCGTAAAGATAAGCAGACTCTACGGTGAGTTTATAAATAAGGCTGTAAGTGTTTTAGAAATAAATATGGAACATGTAGGTATTTAATTGTTTATCAAATGTTTTGCTGGTCTGGACATACAAAATAACTCGCAATTCGGACGGGTGTTCATTCGAATGCGAAATAAATCAATTGATTTTTTGTATTCCATTTTTTAGTATGCCAACGTGATTCTGTAGCTATCGCTTACGGGCACACCAACATTTAAAAATAAAACAAGCCACCTAGTGGGAAATAGTAGAAATAATTATTAGATCATGATTCGTGATCTCGATGAGAAGCAGGATCATGTGCTGTTGTTGTAAGCGCATGTAAATCGATGATCTATATGGATCATAGCTAACGTTCCCATATTTATTTTGCTGAGATACAGGATAAAAAAGAAATTTTATGCTATGATTCATAGCTGATAATAAAAAACAGCTAATGTAAAATTTAAACTTTCTAATTAAAAATTTCTATTTTCCATCAGCATTACATCCTGCGTCAATTATAGGGCACCCTTTAGAGTTAAAGAGGTTATTAAGCGGCTGATTAGTCGTGTCAAGAGGAATCATGAATTCGAACAAATATTCAAAGCGATGCGCGAAATAAATGCTTTTTAGTTATGTCCTTTTAAATCGAAGCTACCCAATATAAGCTTTTTGAATAGTTGAGAGTTGTGTTAAAATTTGTTTCTTCTTCTTTCGTTTATTATTTGGAATTCTTAAATATGATAACCTAAGATATTGACGAGTGGAAAAGTTTTCCTGCGACACCTGGCGGATAAAAAAGGAATATGTAGAGACCTATAGCATTTTGACGTCTGTTTGTTTTTATTATTATATATCTATTAAAACGTTAACCAACTAATTAAAAACAAACTTAATTTGCAAGCCTAATTACTACTTGTCCGAAATTTGTGCAGTTTGAGTCAATTCATTTGGTAAAACTAGTACAAAAGTCTGTTCAAAGTGGTGTTGAATGTAATTTAAACAAATAATAAATTTGCTTTTGTTTATATATTTTGGTTGCTTTTTAACATAAAAAAAGTGTGCTAGTTATGATTTTTTTGATTTTATTTTGGCTTTGATTTAGGATCCAGCCGGCTTAGAAGTTTCTACGGTTGTCACGATATCGTTCTGTGAAATAATTACATAACTATTTCAGTGGTGTTAGAGACTTTTTTCTTTTGGAAGATGGCACAATGTAATTCCCTCCTTACGATATGAATTGCATTGAGGAACTCCACAATGCTGAGCTCCGATTATTTTCTGAATTTTCTACAAAATTACAAACTTAGTATATGTTCGCTATATATGAAATATCACCCACTTATCACACTCACTTTTAAGATATTATTTTTCTGTTGTAAAATGATTTTTTTCTTATAAATATTAAATGTATACTTTGAGTACACAATTTCTCACAATTGTAACAACCTCCTAACATCATCCACATCATCATCATATTTATCACCATTTTTTAAATAACTACTTCTTACGAATATTAATACGATAACTTTTTAATCACTTTCTCTTAAATTTGTTTTCTTTTTAAATTCAATATGGCAACACTCTGCAAATAAAAGCTAGTTATTGATCATAAATATAAATTTCAATATGGCAACACCATACACAAAAAGCTAATAATTATGTATTGTAAATAATTATTGGAAACATAAATTTTAATATGGCAACACCCTACAAATAAAAGATAATTATGTATTGTAATCTAGTGTAAACAAATAACATTCTTCTCCTTACAAGTATAAAAAGGGCATACACGCCCAGAACAATTGCCAATTTTGTCTGCTCGCTTGTTGACGAAGGTTCTCTACCGTCTCAATTTAGAAAGCAAACACAATTCGCTGCGCTTCTCGCCTGAGACTACTCTCCTATTGGTATCTCTTTGCTCGCATTGCCTTTATGCGTTACTGCAGTCCCACGGACCGCATATCGTTGAAGAGATTGGGAGCAGAGCGATCGTAAATTACTGTAGCCATTTTCAACCATTTTCTTCAATTAAACATATCTTGTAATTAATTAAAATATTTTTACTGTTGGTTTTATTGTTTTCAAAAAACGAAATAAAGTTGGTGGTTTGCCTATTCAACAGTTACTGTAGTCTACGGACAGCATAACCGTGGTAGAGAAATCCCCAACTCGCGCTCTACTTTTGCCCTCCGCTGCCGGAGAAATTCGAGAGCCACCACTTCCTCCGCTCCTGCCGAGCTCACCGAGCTACACCCGAACCCGATGCACTCGTTACACAATAACTTTTTTATTTTTCATAGAAATACATACATACCAGCTGCCAAAATCTATAGCAACCTACCATGCGAAAATTTACCGCCAGGGGTTAGACTCCATTCGTCAATAGGTGAATCGGTGATTGCTAAGGCAATATAAGTGACATTTTTATTTTTTTACAGGAGATAAAAAATGGTAGAAGGAATATCTTGTCTTGGTAAAAAAGGCCGATGCCGCGCTCGAATTTCTGTCTATTTTATGTAACAAACTATGTTTTTTCTTGTTCCCAACGCAATGCCTAAATTTAAGCGGTGTAAAAACGTAATAAAAATGATTTCGAAAAATCTTTTGCTTATGTTGTTTTAACAATCACCGATTCAGGTATATTCGTGCCAAATATAAATCTCATACAACAGAAACTATAGACCTTCAGTTGTAGCGTTTAAAATTTACGGACCGTGTTGCCTCAAACTATTATTTGAATATTTTTACTCACACTCGCGTTGCGACTCTCCCTAATAGTGTGCCTTAAACAGTTGGACTTGTATGTGATCTGCCAAGTGTAAGTAACGCGCTTAATGGGTATCCTTCCCTACTTGCTTGATACCATCAGTGCGGTGACGACGGTTATTTTAATGACATCATGTTCGCTACTGCCTCAGCGTCTCTTATCAACGGCTTTGTTCTCGACATGATCCGCCAAAGGCCATTAGTATAACACTGAAAGTGGTACATATACCCCAGAGTTGAGAAAACCATTTTTCACTGCTCAGATAAGGAAGTAGACATGTTTACGGACCAACACATTCATGGACCATTAATAATTATTTTAAATGATATCCGATATTACGGGACATAACCCCGAACCTTGACTGCCCATTATTCGCAATGTAATTCAAAGGGATTCACTTTCATCCTGGAAAACACTTCGATGGAGGCACTTTAACAGATCCCGATGTAATAAACAAGGTATCAGTAGTTTCACGTTTCGGTCACGAAAAGTTCATCAACCACCCTCGGTAATAAAAAAGAAGAAAACATGCCTCAGAGGTGTGTGCACCAGATATACTGAGATCCTTCGCAAAGTGATGGAGTGGGACACACAGAGTATGTACCTACTGGGCCATCGTGAAGCAAAGCAGAGGGGATAAGTCGATTGACAACGCCCGCAGCATATCAAAACGAAGCTCAAAACGAATTCCATAGCACAAACACACTTACCCACGACGACGCAACGCAACGTACAAGGAAAGCACAAAATCGTAAATGAGTCTGAAGTAGGAAACTGGGCAAAAGATATTAACCACCCTTGCAGAGATACAGACAATCAGACCAAAGGCGGCGGCAGAAAGGTGTCCTTTCCATGGAAAATGTATAAAATCATAGAGAAACCGAAACTTTCCTTGAACTCTCAGTCTCAGTTCCGACGGTTTGATGAGGTAGGGCTTCTCTCCCAGTCATACCACAAGCAAGGTTCTCGGTGGCTCTTATATGTGCCTGGATGAGGGAAGAAAAAAATTATCCGCAGCATTTTATATTCGTACGAATGTGTTTCTGTTCGTGGATATACACTCAAAGAATGCGCAACCAAGGATCATAACATTCTGCTCTTTGTCTTGTTTTCCTCTGTCAAACGAAAATCATCTTTGGCCCTCTTTCCTCTGAGCTGGATCTAATTCTTTCATTTATTCGTATGTGGATTTTTGTGCCAGCAAATGCGAAAGCAAATACACAGGGGTTGGCTTCTCGCAAGGATTATTGAGCAAACCTTGACGCCTTCCATCGTGTACACAAACTGTCAAGATAGGAGACGAAAATCAGGACATGCTTTGGTACTACTTGTGCAACTTTCTCCACTTGGGTTTTATCCTTTGCCATCAATCGCATTAATAATTAAGAAACAGAAACGTTTATTTCACTTTTTGCGGATGTGTGTGGGTCTGTGCGGGCTTTGTATACGTGGCCCAAATTCGTTTCCGCCGCCTTTCAGGCTCCTGTTTGGCAGAAATTTACGACCTTAATTTGGCAGCAGCTGTGTATAGATATAACAACTGTTGCTTTCGTCGTACTCGACATACGGGTCTTAATAACAAGAGCGGGGATTATCCTTAATACCCAATTGGGAGGGCGTCTCGCTCTCGAGTTGATATAATATTCAGGAAACAATATAAGGTAAATGAGCTGCGGCCTGAATATATTAACCAGGAGCGAATTTAATTGCTTTCCTTGCTGAGGTTGATAGTGCTTCATGTTGTGTCAGATGAGGCCGATAGAATACTTTATTCGGCAAACTATACCCACTCGTTGTTCTGACGTGGTTAAGCTTCTACCAAAGGGCGGGGGAATGATTGGCAGGGATTTAATGTGTCAGTCGAATGAATTGCCGCGTAGAGTGGATAGTGGATGGGAGGAAAAATGTCCTGGAGGACCTCAAGACATGACATTTCACTTACAAATGGATGGCTGGTCACATATTGAATCTCGGACGTTGAGTGTGAAGATGGGTTTATCATCAATTATCTGTCAAGCATGACAATCTGTGTGTCGCTTAAAGACTCAAAAACTAATCGACCGATTTCACTGAAAATCTTCGAGTTTTCAGAGGTTCAGAGAGGTGTTTTAAGGAAGTTGCTTTAAACGTCTTAAACTAATATCTTTTTCAACAGAAAGGTTCGCTTTGAGTCTATATAAATAAAATAGACTGACGTCCGAGTGTGCTCGCGTAGCTCGAGAACGAATCGTTTGATTTTCACCATTTTGGGCTTGATGAACTTATATTGGCCCAAGGAAGGACATAGGCTAATTTCTGTCGAAAAAATAAAACTCTACACGGAAAGAATTTTAAGATCAAATCAAGAAAAATAAGCGCAGAATCACGAAAAGTTTGTCTAGTTTTAGAGCTTAGCTAAGGATTTACTAATTCACGACTTTTTATTCGCAATTCTCGAAATTGAGCGAAGTGAAGATATTGACCCTCAAAAGTCGTGAATCAACACGATCAGACGAGAAATACATATTACCATAACCGATCGCAATTTGACACAAATAGTTATCAATTTGATATTAAATGGATTGTAAATTGCAAAAACAATTCGTAAATTACCACTTTTCAGTTGTAAATTACGATTTCCTCCCTTAGCAAATTACAACCATTTAGTCCTGAATTGCAACTCAATAGTGTTGATTTGCGAACTGGCAGGAGTAGATTTACTACTTCAGAAGTTGCAATTTACAAACTTATTTTTATCATTTTGCAATTCATATTTTGCAATTTACTATTCTCGAGTGGTGATTTGAGGCATCACCGTATTAAATTGAAAATGTTTTGTCGTGAAATTAGAAAACTTAATTCTTAATTTACAACTTATATCTTGTAATTTACAAGTCAAAATTCATAGTTGTGTTATTATACATAATATTTATATCCGTATTCCTACTGATATCCAAGAAAATCATGCGGCGCCATATCGTCCGGAGACAACGGGATTGGTCTGGGCTGGTTTTTCGGTCTATGCTGAAATTTAAAAAAACAAAAAAAAATATTTAGATGAACTTGACATTGATACGAACCTTTGCAATTCGTTTCGATTACATATTTTACAACCCATTCCAATTTACTTCTTTTCGAATAGCGAGATGTACATTCTGAAAAAAATACAGATCTATATGCATACTTCGGCGTTTTTGGAATTATTCAATAGGTACTTACAAAATATATTCCATGATGCTTTATAATTAGTAGTACACTCACTATCCATACGAACTTGTTAAACAACTTTAACCCGACTGCTTTAAACAAAGATTGAATAACGACTGCCTGCCTCTGCTCCGACACGCAATGTGTACAATGAAAATTTAACTTCATGATTGCAGCTGTCTAGCAATACCACATATACATTCAACCATAAAGAGAAAGGATTTAAAAGGATTTCGATAGGTACATGGACTATGGAAGATTCCATGGCAATTACAAAAAAGATTTTGCAATTTACGACTTCTCTACGTCAATATACGTTTTCAGTTTCATGTGTTAAATTATTATAAGGTTTTATTGATTCATCATTCTGTGTTTCGTATATATAATTCGTAAATTGCAACTCAAAAATTTGCAAGGATCATCAAAAGCACAGCATGCGGTCGTCCCAACTGCAGACCAAGGACAATCACTGTATGTTTGTGGCATCAGTCTTCAGTTCACATGTTTCTCACGGTCAGCTAGTTTGAAATAAATATTAAAACTAGGTCCAATACCAATTATTATTAGAAATTGTCATTTGGACAAGATTCGGCGCCATTTAAAATGTAAATTTTTTGAATATAACTTGAATAATTGACAATGTTGGCTTCGCCTTATATGCCATGGATACGTCTTTTTGTAATCAAGGGAGCGTGGTCTATTACTAAAAAGCAGATTCAAGGTCTCTGCTTTGGAACAGTACTCTGAGCCAAGGACAAACATTCTCAATTCAGCCGGCATAATAAAATAAAAATAAGAACTCACTCAAGGAAATGGTTGTAAGAAGTTAGACCTGGGATACCTATCTGCACCTTTTGCGACTCTAACTTGTTTCCTTTCATACAATTTAATCGTCACTTTCGGTTCGAAAAATAGAATATTAACCCGTTGCTCACAGTTAGTCAAATGCTGGAGGGGACCAATGGTTTTCAAGTCGAGACGCAATACCTTTACTACAATTAAGAGGACCCACATGACAATATTCGTCGGCAGGAGTTCCATGTGGTATTGACCGAATAGTGGATACCGATAGAGCTGGTCCAAAAATGTTGTGTGACGTTGGAAAATACGTGGTGCAATCCGAAGTTTGAAAGCAGTTTTTCAGAAATATTCCAAACATGCACCCGATACCAGTAACCAGATGCGCCATCTATTGACATGTTTAATATCATTCTGAAGGTCCGCGAGTGGCACCCGTTCAGTTGCTGATACATTTGGGTTGTATTGAAGCACAGGTTGTTTTGGCTGTCCCAAAGTAAACGAAGAAAATCTCCACAAATAAAAGAGTTCGATGACTGTTTGTATGTGGATTTGTTATCTAAAATTACTTTCTCAGATCGTATGGATTTTTCATACATAACACAAGACTTACTGAAGGACTATTTAGCTTTCTTCTGTACGCAATCGGCATACTTATCCAGAAGACAGTTCAAAATTTGGGTAAAGCCGGGACTTAAAAACAGAAATTGACTTTTATAAAATGATATTAGTTTGCAAACCGCCAACAGAAGGAGACAATTAGCCTACTTCGAAGAAAGGAATTAAATACGAAAGGCAAACACGTTCCTCTTTACGTGGAGATAGAAGAGAACATGCTACTATTTATCAACAGACAAATGTCTGTTCTCCAGATAAGACAAAATGTCACTACAGAGAGTAGCAACGTCAGCTCTATGATCTTTCGAGGACTTTCCTATAGAAAATCTCTGTAACACTTTCGAAATAAAGAAAATAATACTAAATACTTTTTGCACCTAAGAATCCTTTTTCTCGAGTCTCTTATTTATTTCGTATGAGTTCTGTCTAAACAAACAAAAAAATCTTGAAAAAAAACTTGAAAAGGAAAACTTATAATTTTTAGTGGAAGAATTTCAAATAAAAAAAAAATATACGTAATGGAATCCGTTGCTCTTTGGATGGACGAAGAAACTAGGAAAGTAACGGCTAGAACGGAAAATTATGCGGGACAAATTAAATATTATTATTATTATTGGCCAAATCTGGATGTGCACACAGGAACTCCACCAAAATTTCAAGCTGTTTTTGTTTAGTATGCATATTTTTTATTGAAGACTCCCAAAAAATTAAAATATGTTACTAAAATTCATTATCACTAAGAATTTTTATGAAAAACTTACATTTTACGATACTTTTGAATTTTCCCGTTATCGGATTTGTTGTATTTAGAAACAAATTTTCCACATTCGAATGATTTTGACACTCGGAAACGTGCTGCTAGGTACCAAAATTCCACTTTCGGAATTTTAAATTCGAGAGTAGTAGATTTTATTCCAGTTTCGAAATAGAGAGTACAAAACGTTCGTTTTCGAAAAATGTTGTGTTCGGAACGCGACACAGAGTAGGGCCCCTGGGCTGACGTTTCATAATTTCGGGGAGTATAATATAACTTTTTAGATGAGTATTTTTAGCTAATCGTTTTTCAATTGCGACGGTTTTGATGTTGGAAGCCTGTGGCGGCCATGTTATTTTGGTAGAGTCTGTCTAATCTGGGTAATCAGTCAATGATTTTAGAATTAAAATAAGTGTTCATGAGTGAAAACGTTGCTCCCATTTTACGGCAGACGCCCCACAAAGTCGACTGGTGGCCACATTCGAGACAACCGATTAGGCAAAAATTGGACCACTATGATCCGTGCCAGTGTTCCCAGACTTTGGAGACTGATTTCTATTTTTTTGTATCACCAAAGGCAATAATATTCCCCTAAATTCGAAAAAAGTTCCCCTTTTTTTCCCTAAGTGAAATTCGCCTTAATTTTTAATAAGTACAATTTTTTAAAATTTAAGTCGTTCTATAACTGTCTTTATTAATAAGCTATAACATAAAAATATACATGTTATGCAAGGAACGGTTAGCTAATTCTATAAAAACCTAAAATAAAATAAAAACTTCATTAAGTGAATCTGGGACTGATCCGTGCCATCGTGAGAACGTGCGGCGGACATTTATTTTATACATAAAGGCATACCTCGCACACAGCTTGTTCGATTCCATTTCAACATTGATCCGTCCTTATTGGAAAAACCTTTAAATAGTGGCAGAAGAAAGGGAATTTCGAGGATCCGCAAGATTTCGTTCGACGCGAATGCCACAAAATCGAACACGAACAAAAATTTGTCCTTGCAAAGTAAAAATAGTTCAATCCAAATCTGAAATCAAATATTCGAGTTCAATTTGTAATTGGGGGGTTCAGGAGTAAGGCAGACGAAAAGGAGCTCAATACTCCTATTGTAGTACTTTCGGCAGTGGTGCTGCCAACTCTGATTATCGGGGCGGGTGCTGGTCGATTCAAGCAATGTTTGTCCTTTGTGTGCGAGGAGCGCGAATGCAGATGAAGTCCAAAAATCAAAACAAGTCGGCATCAACCCGCTGGATAATATACTATAGTCAAGAGGATCTTTGAATCCATCGTGACCGAACATCTATTTCAAAGACCGAACGAATGTCATAAAGTTTGAGGGTTCGGGAGCCAGACTAAAAATGATTAGGGATCTTAAAATTTTTTTTTTACCTATAGGGTAATTCAATAAGGACAAGTTGGTGTTGAAAGATCTGTGAGTGAGGTATTAACGAAACACTCTTTTGTATATTTGAAACGCTCATGAATGCCATTATGGATGGAATATATGAAACATCCTTCAACTGTCGCAGCCCCCCATGGTGGCACGGATTCGAGTTAAATTTTCCAATGGCTCGTCCAATTTTCCGGTTGAATTTGAGTGATGGCATTGGATACGTTGCCTTTAAGAGAAACGGTCATTGACGTAAACCATTGACGAAACCCTACAAGAAAAAGTCCACCGGGGTCAAATCGCGCGGTCTTGGTGCCCAATTTACGTCACCTCTGCGAGAGATACCCATACCCTTAAGTCGTTCATGCAGAATGTTCAAAGTGGCGTCTGCTGTGTTCAATGTGGGCCCAAATGAATAGTTCAGTAGCGATTGCCGTTGATGGTGATGGCCTTACCAACGTCTTTTTTAAAAAAGTACGGGCGAATCATGCCGCCAGCCCAAAATCAGCACCAACTGGTTATCTTTTTGTGGATGCATTGCCACCTGGTGAACCTCGTGTGGGTTTGCGTGGTCCCATATACGGTAGTTTGGCTGTTAATATAGTCATTCATCTAAAAATACGCATCGTCGCTCACGATGATTTATCGGACAAATTGGGGCACTCTTCTTAAAGTTTTGCCAATTTGACGAGCCGCTCAATCGTGTTACACCCCACGATGATTTTGCATCAGCGAATGAATAATAAACACGAGATTAGACCGACGCGATCACAGGATGCCAACATCGACCCGTCCCATTTGGAAACCCTTCATATGGGACGGCGAATTTGAATTTATGACGCTACAAGTCGTCCAAGGTTCTTATTAGATGTCAGCTGTTGCTGCAAATATTAATCTCAGTCTTGGAACAGTTATCCCCAAACTCAAGAAATCCACTTGGCTGGATTGTCCCGAGCGCATTCCATCAGTTGCCCTACGGTAATTTAAGAATTTTTTAGGGAATGACAATCGCAAAATCACATTTCCATTTTTCAACTCGGCTACAACCTGCCTCCACAGTATTTCCTATCCATCCGCACTGGCAGCTGCCAGCTTTCAGTAGTGCATTAAAGATAACCCCCGTTTTGACATAAGCTTAGAGGAAGTTAAGGTACCTACTGACAAATTGTTGTCGCTTTGAGAAGTGCGAAAACCAAATTCTTATCTGCATATTAAAAGACTTAGGTAACCGGCACTGTCTCCATACATACCTACGTATATCCGACTGTCTTCATTATAGTAAGAGCTTTTCAATTCCCCCAACATCATTGGAATCGAGATATTATGCAAATTGCTCTCGCATTCTTCGAAGCATCTCATTCTGGATCATGTGAGCAAAATCCAGACAAATGTATCTCATTACACCCTATGTCTCACCATTAGCGGGGAAAAAAAAGGTACAATCTCATCATTTCCTCCCACGGGAAATAGCCATACATCCGCTCATGCATTGTGAATCAACTTTCGATCACCTTGATTCCATCAACGGACCGATTACCCCCTAGAGCCGGAGAGGCAAAAAAATCGACTATCATCAATTTTCCATCCAAAGGAATCCAATCACGCACACTCATATTTTGCGCACACATTCAGACATGGCGGAAAAAAATACTAACAGGAAAGCATGAGAACAAAAGCTGCCTCCAACGCCAACCGTATTCCTAATTCAATTGCAGCACCGGCAGCAGCAGCAGGAGCTCCGCTCCGCACAGCCAACTATAGCAGGACTTAGTGTGTGAGTGACAGCGAGGCAGGAGCGTTGCAGGAAATCGATAGCGGTGGTGTGGCGGACATAATTGGAATGCGAATCCATTAAAAATTAATAAGCCAGAAAAAACTCTAATGTCCAGCGCAATTGAAAGGCGAACATCATGGCCATGGCTGTGGTATGCCATACGACTTTCAGAAAGTGTAAGGAAGGTGATTCGGTTACTTCCGACAGGGAACAAAGGAAGAAATAAAAACACGAGCAAAAAAACAATCACCATACAATGGAGGGAGGCGTTTTTTTTCTCCCCTGGCGTTCGCCCGCATTAAATTCCCATTTCTTTGAGCTCAGAGGTGTCCGGGCGAAAATAATCGATAGGAGGGCTACTTTCGCCACCCACCAACGAGTGACGGCGCTTAAGCAAAGTGCCCGCACTATTATCTCTGTTTCCAGTCCCCCCACAGCCACAGGTGGAGGATAAGTCAATAATGCAATTAATGTTGTGTTCTTTTCCTCTTGGCCCGGCTCGGCTCTGGCATTCTCTTGCACGAGTACGGGCAGTACCTACGGTCGCAGTTGTTGTCGTCATTATTGTGCGCGATATGACTGTAATGGCAGCCATTGTGGCATAGGAATGCATGTAAGGCGAGGACATCTGGGTGATAGTTTTTAATTAGTCCTCCACAATGTATCGCAATGCAGTTGTTCCGGAATAAAATTAAATGGAATATGTTCAACCTAACAGGGGTAGCAACTGTAGCTACGAGCCTGGATGTGAAATAATAATGGATCAGATGTAGCGGTGTTTTTTGGCAGTGGCTGGTGATAGACTGTGAAATTTAATTGCTATGCGTTTGTAGCCAGAGGCAGGTCGGTTGTTCCAGTGAACAAATCTAGAGTGGGTTCAAGGGCATGGCATCGGGTGTGCCACGCTGTGAAACATCTCTCTGTATTTGGGCATGCATTCAGTGTTTCGATTTTGTAGACACTAGAGCGACGCGGGTACAAATTCTATTATTTTCGCTAAAAACCGCACGCATATGTGGCTAACGCGTTGTCCTGCAGAGTTAAAATTTTGATTTCACAGCTAAAAAAAAGAGTTGAACAGGGATGGGGATTGGGATTGGAATTGGGATTGGGATTTTATGGGACTTAGGTCAATGTTGAAATTTTCCACTGGCGGCCGTTGGCTGAGCATGGAACAGAAGAAGTGTTGGACTCTTTAGTAGAACAACTGTCAACTCGTACGTTACCAAAGAGTGAGAAGATATTTGTACAAAATATCAAGACAAGAGTTATTATTAAAACAATCGTGGATGTGATTCGTTCCTTGAAATCTCCCATAAATTTTTCAGATTGCGAAATATCGTTAAAATGAACCATGCAATAGAAAGTTTAACTGGTGTCACAGGTCACATTTGAGTTGTTGACAAATTGGGAAATCAACATTTTCCTCCGCTCCAGTGTAAAATTGTCCAAAGTTTTGTATCAAATGTATTTATTTTTCCCCAATGAGCGGCGACCGTGTTCTGCTTTTCCCAATTCTCAAATGCGGGGCGAAAATGATCTTCCCCAGCGCTTTGCAGTTGTTTCCATTCTGACTTTAAATTTTTCATTTATTTTTCCAAATATCTGACAGCTGTTTCCCGGCACAACAATTTTTTTTGTGTTGCTGTAAAAATAGATTGTGAAAGGTTTTTTTATAAAAAAAAAAAAATCTAATCAATTTGTTTATTTTTGTATTCGGAAAATGAAGAAGGAAGGGAAGAAAATGTAAACATAAATGTTCAAAGAAGATTGTTGAGAAGAGCTTCTTACCCGCTCGATATTCCATCCACAGAGTAGGTATTAAATATTTTTATCACAATTTAAATGCATTTAACAAAAATTGTTTATTTGAGTTTGCTTAATTGTTTCGCTTATCAAAGGAAGCCTTTATTTATGTATTGAAGAAAATTAAAGAGAACTTTTAACGCCAAAACTGTAGTTTCATACCTCTGATTTTGAAAATTGCCGCCACCCTTAGATTTTTGGCACAGGGTTCATACCAAAAGAGTATTGGGCAGGATTAGAACATCGCTACGGCTCAATCCACTATCTCTAGAGTTATGAGTAAATCCCTAGTCATCATGGAGAGAAAACTTTGACCTTTGACTTCGTTTTTGACTCCTCTATTAGAAAATATATAAATATAATAAATTGAATTAATAAGACATTTTTCGCTGCACAATGAATGTTTCAGCAATTTTAAACTTCTTGTTTTTATTGAATATTTTCATTTTTATTAGGTCCGCAAACAATCCGCCAGCAATCCGTCACCTAAACACCTACCGCTTTCAATGCAATGATAAAATAACGTTGGAAAGTGCTTTTGCTTTCCATACGGTCGAATGGAAAGGGAATCGCTTTTGGAAATCCAAAAATTGAAATCCGCCTTCAAAAGCGATCCGCCGCGCATTTGCGAATAACCCCCCTGGTTTGCCCCAATTTCGGTTTTTGGGCCAGTACTTTATAATCTGTACAAATCAGATTTTCAGGTGGGGATGGGTTGGGGTCAAAATTCTGGATGGTTCAAAATTGTTTCTTACAAAATCTGTTTTCAAAGTTCTGTTTTCAAAATTCAGCTTTTTTTAAATTCTGCATTCATTCTAATTCAAAATTCAAAAGCGTTTGAACATTTTCCAACCTTTTTTTTATTTTTTGCAGAAATGGAGAGAACAATTTTTTTTAGTTAGGATTTTTTTTCAATTTGTTTTTTTTTTTTTTTTAAATATGTTATCCTCATTATTTAATATTTTTTTATTTTTTTTTCAATTCAATTATTCTTATTTTAATTTAATTTTTTTTTACTTTTCATTTTTAATATTTTGTAAATTTAAATTTTTTTTTAAATGTAATTTTTTTCTATCGTTTGTATTTTAGTAAGTTGGAAAAACACAGAATAAGCTGAATTTTTTAATTGCTTTAAATTTGAAAAGCAGAACTAAAAATAGAATTTCATAAAGCAGAATTTTGCAAAGCAGAATTTTGACCAGCTCCCCACGGGGATATATCAATCGTATGTCCCAATATTGAAAATAAAATACTGCTTTACACAGGGTGGAAAATAAAACTAAATTCGAAAATGAAGACCTTGTTTTCTCTCGACTAAACAATTTTATGTGGCAACAGGCATTCATTTACGTGGAAGCCTTTTGTAACACACTTTGGCAAATGCCATTTTCAAGACCATTCACATTGAACTGATTCAGCAATCGGCATTAAAAGGGAAAGAAACCATAGGCAACTAAGCTAGATATTGTTGCGGTTTAGAAAGGTAAATTTTCGACCAAGGGACATGTTTTCAGAGACACATGAACGGTGCACCGATATGAGGCCATTGAAATGACGTAATACAAAAATGAAACAATGAATTCCCAGTAACCTTCTTTTAAAAGCTAAACCCAAAAATGGCAGCCAGATATCAGACTCATAATAAATGGCAGTACGAATGACGGTTTCAATAATACCTACTTTATGTCAACGAAAACTGGACAAAGGACTCTGCATAGTCAGGAAGAATATAATTTAATCATAAGGCAATCGACCCGATATTAATTATTACATTTCATTATGTGATTCCTATACAAATCCTGTCCCACCACTATCAGTTAATAATTTTGTGAAAATAACAAATTTGCCTTGGGGCATTTTCTCATGCTCATAGTTTGGCTATTCTCCCAACTACACCATAGTTAAAATATTTCAAAGTTTATACTGAGTGCTTACATAGTTTTAGTTTGATAGAAACTTTTATTACAACTCAGGAAGGCTGAGGGTATTTTCTGGATTGCTATAAATTCCTTCATAAAAAAAAAATGGTAGAAATATTTTGCAGGACACGATGTCTCCTCTTGTGTTTCTTAACAAATTAAAACTTTCGTCGTACAGCTTTTAGTGATTTATATCGAGAAAGATATCAGGGAAAATTCTACAGGAGTAGATATTATATAAGTTTATTAATTTGTTGTCTTTGAAAAAATTATGTATATTGGTAGCTTTCATAAATGCTTCAGAAGCGGTATTGAAGTATCACAACCTAATGATATTTTGCATAAAAGTTAAATCTAGTTCATGGTAAAGCATAGAGCGGCGAGACATTAATTACTTAATTACCTAAATTTTGCAACCATACCCCAAAAGATTGTTGGCTTTCGATACGACTGCACTTTGATTCCTGTCTGTAAGAAATCTCATTGAAGTTTTATATTGACAAAGTTAAGATTAGAGTTATTTCGTTTACAACAATTTTCTTTTAGAGATAAGACAAGTTTGTGTCTTTTGTGTGTAAATGAACACATAAATAAGATCCAATAAATTATATAAATAAATAGCTGACCCGTCAAACGTTGTTTTGCCATATAAAGTATTTCTAGTGAATATTTTGGTTGTTAAAACAAAAAAAAAAAACAAATGTATTGTAAGAGTTTTTGTTTTGTTTTGTTTTTGAATGTTTAAACGAACCATAAAAATGATCGAATATGATCGATAAAATATGGCGATGAAACGATTGCAGCGAGAATGAGTTTGACGTTTATGCTGCAGGCAATGACTGTGCGCATTTTCATTCGATAATCAACTGTGGAACGTTCGTGAATCTTGTGTTCTATTGAGAAGAAAAACGTCGCATTGCTATATCGGTGCGGAGCACTTCAGAAATATCGCTGCAATCAGGCATTTTATGTCGTATCTCGTCGGTTCGTTTGGACACCCAGGCGGAGATCTCAAGGAAATCGAACGTATGTATAAATCTAAAGCTGTGTCCACTGTCGGTGAGTTCAAGTACGACGACATTGGCAGAACTTATTCGCCGTTGAGGATGTATTCCAAGTGGATATCGAGCAAATACGTGAAGGTTTGACCGTGTTTCGCGTGAAAATGGTCTTCCCGAGCTGGAATATGTTGACAGTCCATGTTGACTGGCACAACACGAGATGCTGCCAGGCGTGGCAGACCCCGGAGTAGCCGTTCTGCAGAGAATATTGCTGCTGTAGCCATCTCTTCGAAGACGTCGCGGGCCAAACGGTTACTGTGAATGGTGAGCGCTACAGAGCAATGATCAACGAGTTCTTTTTGCCGCAACTTGATGAATTGGGATTGGAAAACATGTGGTTCCAACAGGACGGTGCAACGGCACACACTGCACGTGCCACAACCGATATGCTGAAGGATGCATTTTCCGGGCGCCTAATCTCCCGTTTTGGCGATTTGCACTGGCCAGCAAGATCGCCTGATTTGACCGCTCCAGACTTCTTTTTGTGGGGCTTTTTCAAGTCGCGGGTTTATGTCAACAAGCCTCAGTCTCTTGCAGCTCTTAAAGACAATGTCCGTCAAGAATGTGAGGACCTATCGCCGGAAGTTTTGGCCAAAGTGATGGAAAATGCCATAAAAAGGGCTCAAATGACAATCAACTGTGGCGGCGGCCATTTACATGACATCATATTCTCGACTTGATGTAAAAAAAATTAAAAGACCAAATAAAAATAATCCACAAGAAGAATCAAAGTTTTTCATTTTTTTTTTAAATTACAGCCAAAAAACATCGGAAGGTTATTTTTGCGCCACCTTGTATATGGACCATTATAAGCCGTGCAGATTCATACACACGCAGATCCGGACGTGTAGCATTATGGAAAGACGACTTTAAGACAGATTTACAGAACTTCCAGGGTCTTACCCATCCTTAAACACCCTAAGGTCTCAAGCGTTAGCTGTCGTTTGTGGATTATCTCGACGCATTTATTTGATAAGACAAAGTCTGTTGCCTTTTCTAGCAGGCTCTTCTGCCCTGTTAAACTAAATGATACACAGGCGCTTACCTACCCTGCCAAAACCGAATCCCCTCATGTTGAAATAATGCCTTTGAAGTTATAAATTGCGTATAGTGGATAATATTTGAGCAGCTTTATATAGCTGCATGTGTTGATTTAAATCGAAAAGCACCTACCAATTGTAGACTCACTCGAATTGCACGACGACGTTCACAATTTGAGCTCGGAAACTGACAAAAACATTTATGGGAATTGAAAGTTTTGATGATGCTAACAATGCCTTTGGCTTCTCGTCCTACGTCCCTTGTAAGACTTCCAGAATTATTTTGACCACTCAAATGATTGTCTAATTAATGAAATTTATATTCACAAAATCAAATAAGGAACTCTTCCATTATAAATACATAAAACCCACAAGGGGTATATTGAACTAATTTTGAAAGAGTCAACCCACTGTCGAAAGCTAAATAGTTTTTGTTTAGAAAAGTGAAAGCACTTCGTTGCTAAAATGGTACTGGTATAGAACTCTACTCTAGGACCGATGGAACAGACAATATGTGACGGAATATGTTTCGGCTGCAACTCTAGTTGGGTCATAAGAAATTATAAATTCATAATCTACTAATAGTATACCTATCACTCTATGCAGCGTAAATTTAATAAAAATCAGCTCGGCTTGTTTTATAGCCCGAAAATTCGCTACACGAAATATGGACACAGATATATGGACTACCTCCGTATTGTTAATGCCAGAATTTTATCTTTATAGCGTCTTTCTCATCATTTGCTTTTTCGTTGCATTTCGTGGCCAACCGTATAGGTGGTAGCTTTGACGTGTGAGGTTCGGACTCGGTGGCAAACCAAATGCACAAGGAGTTGTCTCTATATCTTGTTTCAGATTTACCACTCAACAATGCAGTTCATTTCAGTTGAATTTATGGGTGGCGATTGAAGACTTAATGTGCACTTTGAGCTTTTAAAAGGTACATCAAATCGTAATGAGCACTTGCGTTTATCGTCCTGCGGAGATCAACTCTCATTCGAGTTGTTGGTGGGTTGAATTTCTGTGGCTTTCAATTTTCATTTACTGTTTAAGTACTTGTCGAAAGTGCGTTTAAAACGTTTACTAAGTGATGGGCAGTTAAGCCTTTTATAAACTTCGTAGTGTAAAACAGAAGTCACTGACGTTTTATGCTTGCAGTCATTTTAGGGACTCTTTGAGGGCACAAAGTGAATAAAAATTGCCGTCTTAAACGTGCGTTTATAATGAAAAGATTAACTGCCCATCACTTAGTAAAAGTTTCAAATGCAAAGGGGTCCGGAGAGCTTGTGAGATTGCGGTTTATCCAAGGCGGATAAACTGAAGTATTACCTATAAAATTTGTTGTTTTCAATTCGGACGTTTTATTTTGGTGGTGGACAGGAAGTTTCGTGTAATGGCTAAGCCGATTTTTGGACGCTTTCTTAACTGCGTTTTTTTACTTGACGTATTATTCGGGGTTCCTTGGGTGCGTTTTTCAAAGCATATTTGGACGTGTTTTGCACTCGTTTTTAGGCTCGTTTCGTGACGCATATTTTGACACGTTAGTAGACCGCTTTTTGTAGAATTTTGGCACCTTTTTGAGGCGTTTTCATCTGTTTTTTGAAGCACTTTTTAGCGCTTTCTTGACGCCCTTTTAGACGCAACTTATAGTTATTTTAAGTATTTTTTACACGACTTCGTGTCATTTTTGACGAGTTTTTTAAGTGCTTGCCACGTTTTTCACCGATTTTTAAACAGTTTTTCAATGCCTTTTCGAGGCTATTTTATTATGTTTTCTGAAACACTTTTTAGCGGGTTCTTGGAGTCGATTTTAGTAACCAGGTTTTCGAAACGATTTAAAGGTTTTCCTTAAGCGCTTTTGAAGTATTTGCAAAACAGTTCTTGATTTTTTACTCGCTTTTTGGGGTGTTTTTGGTTGCGTTTTCAAAACGTTTTTTAACTCGTTTTTGAGATGTCTTTTGTGGAGTTTTTAAGCGGTTTTTAATAATTTTTTTTTGGGCAGATAACACGCTGCATTATGATTGTTTAACAATTGATAATTCTTTTTCACAAGAGAACATTTTTTTACTTAAAAGGTTCTTCTAATTTTGGACTATATGGCCGTCAACTTATTTTTTATTTCAAAAAGTCTGTCCTTGTTCACCACACACCTCAAGATATCCTTGTTCCCTTGGGAAGTACAGCACTTCTTCTTTCCAGCATTGACTTCTCTTAAAGTGCTGTGCAGAGGGAATAAAACAATTTGTTCTGCAAACAAAAAACAACTGAAATCACTTTAATGCAAATTGATCTAAGATTTTAATACAGTCCAAAAATTGAGTTCTATATCCCTGTCATTCAATTATGTTGCCTAGACGTTAAAAAAAAAAAAAACCTAAATGGAAACAAACCAGCAACCTTAAACTTTTTCGCTGTCTCAAATTAAATGTCCTTCAGTCCCGTCGTGTTTCTTATGAAACCGACCTTGAAAATCATCAAACATAAATATTTATTAATGCTGGGGCAATTTCCAACCACCATACCCACAAGCCGGCGAGTATACCTACCTACCGCATGATTGCTCAATTTATGTCGACGTCCTTTTAAACGCAATCACTCAAAATATAGACGCAGAAAATAATTTGGCGAACCATAAAATTTGCATTTCTAAGAATCACTTGAATTCATTCGGAGTGAACACATTTCTGTTCTTTGTTGTGAAAGAAATAAATTAGCAGCTCGCTCTGTGTTGGACGATGTCATCAAAATGTCATACAACGGCAGATTTATGAAGTGCACATAAAGTACATAAATCTACAGCTGCGGCATATTATGACAGCGTCTGGCAAGCCATTATCATAAGCACTCTCTTGCTGAAACCACAAAGCCATACATTTGTGTTCGGTTGACGGAGAGCGATGCCATTAATGCCACGACATTAATTGTGAAACAAACATACCTGTCTAACTGTGCCGAAACGTATATTGTAATAAAATGCTAAATAATAATTAATTGAGTCGGTGGTAGGGGGAAGCTTTGTGGTCATTATTAAAGGCCGTCAAAGGTGGCTGGGAGTGCTTCGTGCTTGGTAAGGAATTCGATTAGTATCCGAATTTCGTATGGCTCTCTCACAGGAATATGGACTTTCTCATATGTGCAGAGGATAGTAGTGGTTTTCGTAAACCTGTCACAGAGGCATTTAGAGAAGGCCGCAATTCCTTCGCGTGAGATAATTATATTTATTTTTCTTTACTCAGTTAAAGATGAACTTAAAATGCCCCAAGACCGCTCCAAGTCGATAGCAGATAGATGTTAATTCTGCACTTGAATTGCTGATATCCGTTGTTGTTGTCCTGATGGGGTTTTTTTTAAAAGCAGAAAATTCTCTTGCAACAGCTAATGCTTTCAAGTTTCACTCAGTCTCTGTTGTTCAAAGAGAAAATGTCCTTTGACAAGGAACACTTATGTACTAACACAAAGTCTCCCACAGCTTTCAAAGAACACGACGAGTATGCGGACAAATCACAGAAATTACAATGAAATCATTTGTGTCAAAGGATATGCACATAAGGATCCAAAGAAAAGGCACTCCTTGACGTCGCGTCGCGTCGGTCGGCTATACATGCGACCGCGCACGCATATATTGTTTGCCATAATTGATCCCATTATAATTTGTTGAAATACATTGTTTCTACATGTCCTCGCAATTTGAGCCTTAATTGTGCCCAATATCTGGGTTATAAGATTCCTGTAGACAAGCAAATTGTCACCGTTAGTGTACACATTTACACAGCGTGTCATTTTACATAGTACGGGTATGTGGCTCTGCGACTGTGTGCTATGCGCGACCTTTTGATTTCAAATGAGGCACCCAGTTTGTGGAGAATTGACACACAATCAAGCGCTCTGCTGCAAGGATATCGCATAACGTTTCGTAATTTGACACGTGGTAGGGCGGAAGTGCCGGTGGCTTCCCCTCAGATCAATAAATCAATAATTGTAGTAATTTTTGTAAGTGCTCCCTTCGGCGGCACGGCAATCATCGCAGCTGGAGGGGCATGTTACAACGATGTAAGCACAGTCTTGTCCTGTCACTGTCATATAAATCAAAGCAACATTTGTGGGGGGAGGCACATCGAACATTCTGCGAGTTTGATGTGAGATTATTGATTGCAATGGAACAACCAGCCGCAGCCCATATTTCTGGTTGGGGTTTACTTAAATTTGGAATCGCGGGAAATTAAATTATACTGAAAATACCCTTTGATCCTTTGAGCTACACCACAGTGAGACTCCGAATAGTGCCTCGATAATCGCATCTAACATATTGCTTGCATTAACCCCCACTGTCAGCGATCCGATGACCCAGTTTTACTGTCGCAGGTTGGAATTCAATTCACTTACAGAGCGATAAACATGAAGAAAGTGGAACCTGCGAACGGGTTCGTTGCGTGTAGATTTAATGGATCACATCCATATCCGAGTAGGTGCCCTGTGTCTGTGACTGTGACCCCTTTGGCAATAAAGTTGGACAACATAATTCTGCACTTTTATGACTGTGCAATAGTGCGTCCCGTCGTTTCGGTCGTTGGCGACGCAAGGAAAGCCAGGAAATTGAACACCGCAGCTATTTATGGTTTCGATGGGTAAGCAATTGGATTGAAAATTCATGATTTGGTGGGTTTCATGCGAATTTGTTTTTAATACTAATACCAGTGTTGCCGCTAAGAGGCAAACAAATTCGCCAGACCATAACGCAAAATCCGCTAGAAACGTTAGTTTTTGCATCGCAAAAATCCGCTAGAATTCGCTAAAATATCAAGCTGAAAGTATAAGTTAAAAAAATACATACATAATATTTAAAAGTAAATTTCTATTGAATAAAATAAATAAAAAAACTAAACAATCAACAAATTTACGTAAAAAAAAGTTTTGGAAAAATAAGAAAGCTAAAAATTTCAAATTAATTTTCAACTCAAAGATGGATTCATCTATTTCTAAGTTTGAAGTAGAGGCCTCGGTTATAGTTCTTGAATCAGATTGCAATTTTGTTGGCTTTCCGATTTTTCTTATGACGTCGTCTGGTAGATCGTAATTTAACCGCTCTTGTTCATCACTTTTAATTGATCTCTTATTGTTATTATACAAACTTTGTAGTAGCAGGGTTTCGTAGTAAAAAATCGCTAGAAATCACTAGATTTTATTTTAGCGACAACGTTTTATTAAAAATCGTCGAGAGTCTTAAAAATCCACTAGATCTAGCGACAAAATCGCTAGAACGGCAACACTGACTAATACACGTGAAATATTTCCCCTGCGGTAGCGATAAGAGAGAGAAACTTGAATTGCGGTCAGTGTGACCAATTTAGCATATTTCCTGCTAAATTTAGCAGGATTATTTAATTTTTTGCTCCTTTTTTTCAAATGATTTCATGCTGTAGCAGGAAAAATAAGCAGAATTTTGGTTTAGCCAAATTATGAATTAAAATAATAAAATAAAATCAAGGCAGAGGAACCCTAGAATGAACAAGCCATTGCAATTCTCATTTGACAGTGAACACTGAACACAGCTATTCATCGAATTCAGCTAATAATAATAACTAGTATCGCTTGTGGTCGAAAATCGACCATACCTTTTAAATAAATAAGGATGTAATACTAAAAACGTACCACAATTTTCGATATCAATGTTGTTTTTTTTTATAAACGAAAAAGCGACATCTAGACATCGAAAAAATACATCCCTTAGGAAATAAGTTTTACTCATGTTTTACATTTTAATAGATCACTGTTAAAAAATTTAGAGCCAAACGATTTGTCGAAAAATATTTTCCATAATGACATCATTGAAATAAAAGTGTTTGTCAACACACCTCGCCGATAGATGCCCCTGAATAAATTTATACGTATTGTTGCTTATTTTTAGGGAAATTCAAATTGCATTCCTTCAAAAATAGGTTCTAATCTTAGGTAATTTATTTGAATACGTTACTATGACAATTTAAGGCGGCGACAAATTGAATGTCACCAAACTGTTTTCAAATATTGATAATAATTTGTATGAGGAATTTTTAACATAACTTTTACCAGTCTTAATGACGACATATACCTACGATTTTTGGTTTGTGCACATCTATGGCACAGTACTTTTCAAATGATATATGTTTCATTCTACTCATTTCATTATAAATATTTAAAAAGTGTACCGAAACTTTGGATGTTCACGTATTAATATAATGATATTTATTTTTATTCAACGAACAGACTGAACTTAATTGAATAAAATATTTTTTTATGTAATACATAGTAAGCGTCACGAAGTGATTTTTATTTAATGACTAGCAGGTACCCGTAACTTCATCTGCGTAGAATTAGTACTTTGAGTAACTCATTTAAAATATTTATATTAACAACATCGCCACTTATCGGGTCCAAAACTATTCTATCTTTCAAGCCAACCAATTAGCCCTACACATTTAAATTCATTGGTAAAATTCGCAGCAAATATATCTATTTCTTACCAAATATATCTGTGGCAACAGGGAAGAACAGCATAAGTCGAGTTATGTCAAAATTGAGTCAATGTTACTATCGGATGCACCGTACCCTGTTCTATACGTCATATTTTTTTCATTCAATTATCTTTTACGGTTGCAGTGTTATGGATCAGGAAAACACGCATAAGATATGGAAGGCATATCTGAGTACAAACTTTTAACTTTCGCTCCTGAAAAGTGGCTAAAAATTACTTATGCTGTTTTTCCTTGTTGCCACAGATATAGATACCTATGATGAATTTTATTATCCCTAACTTGAGAAATAATTGAATCCCCAACTTCATCACCTTCACGTTCTGTTTTCATGACAAAAAGTAGCCAATGTCATTCTCAGAGGTCCCATCTATCCCTATACCAAAATTCATAAGAATTGGGTTTGCGGTTGTTAAAAGGTAAAAATCCTTATTCGCATTTATATATCGACTACCTTGAGTTTTCTGTCCAAAAAATGACAACTGACAACAAAACTATGTTTTGAAATAACAAAGTGATGCCAAATTTGGATAGTTATTTTGCCTTACGTAGAAGTAGAATGATGTGACTATCGCATTTGACTATCACAAAAGTGAACATCACCTATCACAGGATTCCACCCGTGGTCTGATAGGTAAAACACACACACAATATGAAGTAAAGTGGATCCCAAATGTTTTGTTCATAAACTAAGAAACTAAGCATTAAGACCGTCAGTTCCATAAATAAAATAAAATTCTCTATTAGTTTTCCTGTCTGTTGAATGAAGAAAAGTAATATTTTAAAATGATTTCATTAGAATAGGTAAAGCTTTTATCACGTAAGCTGCTTCGCAGTGTTTCATTCACATAGTGCAAAAAATCAAAATAATGGAAAATGGAAAATCAGAAAAATAAAGCAGCCTATCGCGATACTGTATCCCGTAACAATCTATTAGTGAAAGAATTTTTGAAATCGGTACAGTAGTTCCGGAAATTACCTCTTACAAACAAACATTACCTCTTTATATAATAGTTAGATTATTCCTGAATAGCAGCTTTTTTGTTAAACATTCGGTTGTGTGATATAGATACCGCTGTACAGCTTCGTAGGCAATGAGCAGCTGGTGAAACATTTAATGGGGATACCTTCCGAATGTAATAGAACAGCCAGGACCAATTAATTAGAAACAAGACTCTCCAGCAGTTCGATTATTGCTCTATAGATATGCAAAAAAAAATCTTTCGCTCCTCAAGAACTATCAGCCTTATTCCCTCTCGTTGTAACTACATTAATCTGCACCTTTATTTTTCATTCGGACTGTCAGATTTTGGAACTTTTCACCTTCTCAAATTAAAAATATTTCAAATCAATTTAATTTTAAAATTGCAATCCTTCGACGCGTTCCACCAAATCTGAGCCCAACCTCTCCCTCCATATCTCACCTCTTAGATTAAGATTCATATTGTTAATTAGATTTAAGATTCCTTTAATTCTCCTGGCTCCACCAAGTACTCCAAAAGATTGTTTCTTAACGTACAAACCCATTAATTAAAATGAATGAAAGGAAATGAATTGAAGAGGTGTGTAACTCGAAAACTTTCTCGATCCAAACAAGTAGCCGATTACTTAGGGATGCAGTTCCCTTAACAATCATTTTATTATTTCTATTTCATTTTTTGAGATTCCTAGTCCCAAAGACTTTGATCCGTTTTTAAATGAACATTTTGTATGAAATTACATCCTTAAGGCTAACTTAAGGCAACAACCCATTCATGCGAAAGCGCTTTTAAAACTTTTTGTAGCTTAAGCAATAATTCTCTGAATAAGCTTTGATCATACAAGAGAGCTAATTGTAAAACCCTCGTCCTGGGCTATTTAAATGTTAATTAATTCAGTTTACAAAAATAAGACGATTTTTTTAAAACCTTTTTAACTTGTGTCAGCAATTTAAACTTTGCGAATTTGGTTATTGATTGGATACAAAAGTAAAAAAAATTGATGTAATTAAAATGCATAATTAGGGCGAAATTTTGCATATTTTGCCTGCATAATTCATTTTCATATCTCTCATTGGAATCATAATCTATAGCTCCTTCTTGAGGTGGACCTCTGTGTACGGATTTAAAAAAGGGTGCCTACCAAAATAATCCATCATGGCCATGTGCTCGGATAAAAGACTCTTATGCATAAATGGTGTATGCAGTTATTGTTTGTTATTTATATAATAAGGAAGAGTGCGAATATCGTTCGCATTACCTTGAGCAGGGCTCTTACTTGAAGTCGGCATGATGGAATTAATAAAATTAAGATGGACCTAGAAAGGCCTGGTATTCATTTTTGAAAGGAAGTTCAACTAATTTGTTGCCCGACTTTTAGTATGAAAACTATCCGAACATGTTTCCAAGACTCTGGGATATAGCTAAAGCTTCTGTAAATGGCGACGATAGACTGGCAGTACTGCCATAATTTATTCATAAAATAAAAGTGTTATCGGTTGGCGTGTAAACTACTCAACAGATTTTTAAACTTTTCTTTTTTAAAATTTTGCCTAAGGCTTAGAGAAGACTTAACATTATGCTGTTGATAGCCACGCCCTCTTTTTGAGGGCGTTTTTTAAATAAATATGATTCACTTTTTACTTCACTTGAATAATTCTTAGTCAACACAAAAAGTAAAATTTATTCACTTAATATGCAACTTTGATTTTACGTCGATGTGACGTCGACGCTCAAGGTTCACTTCCAGGCTGGAGAAAAAAAAATCGAGTCTGGTAATGAATTGGAGCCGTAGTTCGAACTTCGAAGTAGCTGTAACTACAAACGAAGTGTTTTTTTAACAAAAATTGTTGTTCTCTCAAACGACACATGAAGAACCGAAGGTACTTAAATTGCTTCGCACTTGTTTTTAAATGACTTTTCTGACATAAAGACCATTTTTAAGTCGACTATTATTTCAGATCAGTTCATGTTTACATTCATCCGTTGTTACTATGTTACCCAATATTTCAGATCAAACCACCACTCATTACTATCAGAGAACAGGTGGAGAGCCAGATTCATATAAAATCCAGTCCAAAAAATTAAAACAGCTGCGACCACAGAAGCTTTGCTCAAAGTATTACAAAAACCGGAAAAAATGTTTACAATTTTACAGATCATCGTTGGATGGGTTTGTAGATGCTTAAACGGCTCGTAACTTCCTTAGTAACTATAAACTGAAATTAAATCTCGATATTGGTAAAGCCTATGCAGATGAAGAGATCAATGAGGATACACCTAACTTCCTCACACTTCATCTTTCTCTTCATTCTTTTTCTTCCATGCCATTCTAAAAGCTTCTGATGTCGGACTATCTGATCTTTACAGGTTCATAGGAATACCAGGATGGCGCCAAACAAAATGATGCGGCACACAACAAAAAGCATCGTTTACAATATTATTAGGCCTTCTTTCCGCTTTGCAGTGTCGTTTATAGTTGACCCCTTCATTCCGTACCCGAGGCTTTTAAATGCTTCACATGTGTTTTGATGTTATTGGTTAGTCAAACCCACGCCGCAGGACCATTCCGATACGACTTGGAACTAAAGCTAAAGGTTTGACCTTTATTTGTGCGGCGAATGGACAGGTAGGACTGTAAACTTTGGAGTGAGTAACTCATAAAACAGTTCTTAAGCCGCCATCTCAATGTTAGTTTTAAAAATGCTCAGCGACGTCTTCGTCTTCAAATACATCTTAGTAGCGCATTTTACGTGCCTGCCAAACTTATGGTTGACGAAAAACGTGTTCATACTACGCAAATCCCCCTTCTTTTTACGGTTATCATGCTCAATTATTTCCCACAGATCATATTGAAGTGTTGATATTTTCCTCGTGCTCAACCGAAGTTCGGAAAGTCAAATTCTGACCAGAAGGTACGTCTACCCAGTGGTTACCACTGCTAGTTAAAAATAAAGTGCACGATTGGGTTGAACGTCATCAAAATCTTTGGTGCAAATGAATTGAGAGTTGCCTGATTGTGTAAATTTCAAGTTGTTGGATTGATTTTTAGGGTGCATATTCAATATTCAAGTTGGTAATATTTGCTAGAAAGAAGTTCTGCGTAGCTGTAATTTTACTTCCATTGGAAGTGGGCCATTGTAATTATTTCAAAAATATACCGTAGAAATGTGAACACAGATCGCGATTTGGGCACTCATTTTAGAGAAATTTATATAACGTCACTGTTAGAATCTTCTGAGAAAAACTAATTACAGGATCTCATTAAGAATACTTATATTAGGTATCTTTAATATGTATTTTGATCAGAATCGTTAGAGCGGTTTTTGTAAAATTTGGCAATGTTTAGTTTGAAAAATACTATTGCTTAGCTATTTAGCTGAAAACCGATTAAGACGAGTACAAGCTTTTCTCGGGATGAAAGCATTACTTGGTTTTAAAAGTTTTATCGAAATCGCAAAATGGGGTTTTCGAGAAATGAGCAGTTTTTAAAATTTGCGTTTTCGATGACTCGAATTGAAAATTAAGGACGCAATAACCTTGAAAACATTAATTCTACTCTAAGTTAGCATTTTGGTCAAAATCGTTATTGCCCTTTTCAGGTAAACTAAAGAAAACTAAATTTTGAAAAAATTACATTAAAAAAAAAAAAATTTTACGATAATACAGAGAAAAACTGAGTTTTCCATTAAGTTTGAAATGAGCATATTACCTTATAAATAAATTTTTGTTACATTAGTATGAACCGTTTTCGAGATACATATGTATGTCCAAATTTCAAAAGTATCGCTATTCGATTTTTTAGCTGAAAACTGAGTATGCAGTCATGTTAACCTCACCTACTTAAGCTTATATATCAATTTTGGTTGTAATCGTTAGAGCCGTTTTCGAAAAAATCAAACTGGTATGAAATTTTTGTATGGGAAATACCATTAATATTGAGGTTGCTGTACAAAAAAAGAACGGTCCCGAACTGTTAGCCCCCAAACTTAAAATCCGCAGTTTGAACGGAACCCGTTTATGCTGTAGGGCTCGTGACATACGGATTGAATTTTGCGACCGACTTTTTTGAGTTCCTCTATCATCGGAATGTCAGAATTGATTAACATCTCGAGTTTGAAATGGAATGGAATGGAATATCTTTCGCTTACTACGTAATCGAGAAAGTTAAAAATAGTTGATGCCTATCAGAAAGTGGCAACACTAGGCATCGCCCTACTCGTTGTTACTATGTTACCCAATATTTCTTTTTCGACGTTTCGCTGTACTCACTCATTTTTCCTTATATACCCAAAGATGTAGGATAACAGTGGAAAAGCGGTCCCACCTCAGGGCTGCTTTTTGCAGCAGTCCTTGGCCCTATTCATAACAAAGCCAAGTGCCACTTTCAACTAAAAACAATACAAAACTCCAAATAACCATTTTTTTTGTTTACAAAACAACGAAACAAAAGCACACCTTGAATGTCCTCCATTGTCTAACGTTCACCCTTTTCTCTCTTCTTTCCAGGTTAACAATGTAGCAGATGAAACCAAAAACAAGCAACCCAAATCTGAACACCAAAAGAGATAACGATTTACACAAACAAGAACAAAAAATAAAAAAACAAAACAGAAATCGTGTAAATACCAAAATTTACTTCCGAGAGAAGAACGAACACAATTCAAACAAACCCAATTGAAGAGATACAATCAAACCGAAATGTCAAACCCAAACCAAACGAAACAAATAAATTTTAATCGCAATGCTAACGAAGGAAAACTCCCAACTGATTGCATTTAAATTGATGAACTTCAGACTATAACGAGTGAGGCTAAGCACAGAGATACTGGTAGATATCCTTTCAAGATGACTGATGATCAAACGCCCAGCGATGACAAAGGTAAGTTTATCGAACTCAAATTGTGTACATTCTCTGCCATAAGCGCATGCAATTTCTTACAAGCTGAGCAGAATTTCCGAAGTGTTTGCACAAAGCAAAACGAAACTGAAAAAGCAGATCCTAGAATCGAATGCATCCAAACGCAGATACCTACACATTTGGACTTTCGATACAGCCAGCGCATCCCGAAGAGGTAGGAAATCCTTCGTTCGTTGCATCCAATTTGCGGTAAACGGGATGCACACGCTCACATTCTTGTGACTGCCGAAATTCATTCAAGCATCCTTCGGCATCAGTTAAGCCGTATGGATGGAAACCCATTTACTAACCACAGCGGGTTATATATTCCACTCGGAGGACTCGTTGTTGTTTCGTTTCACACAATCGAATAGGGATTTGTAGGGACGACAAAAAAAATGTAATACCAGTCTTTGGAAAGTTTCCTTCGATTGTCCTCTGCCTGGATATAGTGCTGCTTGTGTCGAATAGAGCGGGGGATGAATGGGTAGTTTTAGTTGGTTTTTCTTTTTGCGGTTTGTTGCCTGCGCTGTACGTGTGTATGCTGAATGTGTATTGGCATTGTGCTCCATTAATGGTAGAAGTGAAAACTTATTTGCCAAAGGATTAGGGTGGTGAGATTTTCATGTGGAAAAGTCAAATAGAGGGATTCAGTTGAAACGACGAGGGAATATCTGTTGAGATGGAGGACCGAATGCAGACTCGTGTCATTGGGACCGAATGGAAGTCACGTCCACATTGGCAGGAAGTTTAGCAAATCCCCGGGGTGCATAAATAGCCACAAATATGAGCTGGAAATACATGGTTAGCCACGGTGTTACTTTGATGGCGCAAGCGAATTGATCCAGGCCGGAATGGGCTTTCAGCCTTCATTGTGTGTGATGGTCCGTTCTACATCAGACGTCAGGACCAATTTCGTCAAACAAAGAAAAGAAGCCGTGCTACTCGCAAGGTGAAGGTTGAAATGTTGTTTCCCTTTCTTCGACTTCAATTTATTTTAGTTAATCCTTTGAGATGTTTCGTTGGTTACGGCACTACCTATATGCGGTACAATCGAAGGAGTCCTTTATGGTGCAAGCATATGTCTATTTTTCGATATGTAGGGGGACGTGGATAGGATTTTTCTATCATATTTTCAAGTTGCCTTTTGGGCCACTGAAGTCTTTTTTGAATCGAAAAATATTACTAGTCCTTAAGTATTTTTTTTTTTGTTTTATAAAATCAGTGAAAATCAAGTGGCATGGATGAGAATGTTACGATTACACGTGTCACTTTTTGTGGGAACTTTTGACATGCTGACGTCACAAAAATTCACTCGTCACTCGTGTGTCTTTCGTGAGTGTCACTTTCGCTGGGCGCCCGACAGAGCCGGCTCCAGCCAATCTAGCGCCCTGTGCAAGATTTACAGAAAGCGCCCTTTTTTCATATTTGCACACATGCATAAGGCTTTTCCACATAACTCAGGGGGTAGACTTTGAATGCTTTTTGTTTTATTGAGGTATTTTTTGTTTTGAGATCTTTGAACTATATTCTCTTGTAAAATGTAAGTGGATCTGCAAGAAATATACCTGAAGACGATCAGGGTGGAATATTTTGAGATTATGAAGGTAAGAACTGAACTTGCATAGGTAGGTCTATTAGGATTTTTTTATTTTGCGATATCTTGAGTATATGATTCTCCTTGAAGTTGCAACATTGCAAGTGATGTGAGTTAATGTGCAAGAAATAGTTCAGCACAGGTGTGATGGATGTTGTTATTTTGGGCTTATTTGAACAAGCTTTTTGTTTAAAATGCAAATGTCAGTATTTGTTCAAGCAAGATTAAATTTCTTTTCTAGCAATGCGCCCCCAGAACTTGGCGCCCTGTGCATTTGCACATCTTGCACATATGGTTGGTCCGGCCCTGGCGCCCGATCACACAGTGTCAATTGTGCAGTCATGAGCGTGACATTTTGTACCAAAATCCGTGACACCATTTGTACTACGTAAGCAGACGATGTTGCGGATTTTATTGCATACCCCAGAGTCTGAATGGGGACCTGTTGAAGATAGGTCCTTCCATGTCAGTTCCTGCCTTGGGAATCTTTTGGCTTCAGAAATAGTTTAAAGAATTCACATTACAAACGATAACAGCTGTCCTTGTCGAATTCAGCGCGTAGTGTTTTCTAGCTACATCGCTGAATCAGTTTTATTGGTCCATCATCAAATATACCTACTGTATCGTATGCGATGCCTACGAGTGTATTTCCTATAAATACATCCAACATACATTACATATATATATACATATTCCCTTTACACCCATATAATATTATAACACTTAGGTTATTCGTACTACTGCGCGTACGACTTAAATTCATTCTTGTATCAACTCGCAAGCAAGCCAGCTGTGCTACGGATAGTGTGCCAGATAAAATAAACTTGGGTTCTTTATGAGCAAAGCTCTTTTTCCCAACCAAAATTTAATATAGTTTTATTTCGATCGGAATAGTTTCAGCCGTTTCCATTTTGCTTCGATACACCTACTGATGGTGAATCGTATACAGATTTGAGGTCGACGAAGGGGGGCTGAGTGTCGATTTGGTCGACGTGGTCCATTGTCCATCTGTCGGGACGGACTCCACACTGGTAAGCTCCGATAAGGTGTATTGCAGAACGCTTTGAGCCGACAAAGGTATCTTCATGGGATCGGATCTTACAAAGGAACTATATTGAGACAATTTTTGCATTGTATACCTACTTGGCTCCAGATGGCGCTTGCAGTTTGAGGCTGAACAAGGCATCGACCACTTAGCTCTCCAGTGGTAGGGATTTTTCTGCTAGTTTTTCAAAAATTCGTCGAAGTTATATCAACAACAATTTTCGTTGGTTAAAATGAACCCAAATATAAAAATCTTTGATTTAAGAACGAAATTCTTGGCAATGATGCAATAAAATACTTATTGAGAGTTTATTATTCTTACGCTGAATACCTGATTCCTGAAAACTTAAAAACGAGTTCTTGTTAACAAAAATAATATTTGAACCAAGAACTTTTAACTTACAATTTTTTAAAAATCTCAAAATTCTTTGCTTGACAATCTTTTTTTTTCTACTGTGACGGTTTTCCCCGAGTCGTCGACATATACTTTGCAAACGAACCACCGACAGCTTGCTGCTTTCCCCCGGTACTGTCAACATCATCACCTTATGTAAGAAGTTGACCGGAATTATGAATAAAATGTACTTCTGATGTGAGCCTTGTGAGCTTCGCACACTTGCTTGAAGAATGGTGTTGATGAAGTAAGATGACGTTAACCCTTTTCGACACCAAAGGGCGAGCCTTTCTTGCCGATTTTGACGGAGTAGCGAGATTGACCCATCGTCATCCTGCACAGACGAATGAGTTTGGCAGGGAAGCCGAAATTTCATATAGCTTTGTACAATTCCCCCCGCCATACTCTTCTTTCACAGGCGACTTTGAAGTCGATAAATAGTGGAATCGATCTCCAATTCCTAACAGTCTCAAATGGTCTTTTGAAGATTTGCCCGAAGTGTTAAGATTTGGTCGATAAAAGTTGGCAAAATGTTTTAAGATTTTACGTAGTATAACCGTCAGGATTTTAAGCTTGAAGAGACTTATTCCGCTGTTTGGTACAGCGTAGGGACGGCAAACTGTAAAGCGAAAACGTTTCAACGTTATAAACAGAATGCGGACCCAGGCCACGATGCTCAGGCCCCATTCATTGGGCGCTCAGTCCTCCGGAAAAAAAATTTCAGATGAGATATGCTCATGCATACTCCTTAGAAAATCGACCCCTTTTGGTTTGAAAAGCTTGGTTCGTAAGCCACCCGCTTCAACAGCCTTGTTGGACTTAAGTTTTTATATCGCCATATATTTACACTCTTCGCTTCGGTCAGGTGGACGGACTTTCCGACTATCATTGTCCAGGTTGAACGGATCATATTGCCTGACAGCAAATTGTTACCAGTCTCCGCCATTTAACAGTCTGCAAAAGTGTTCTTCCTGTGACTCTGGCACAGAATTCCCATTCTAATTTTTGCAGGCTTCTGTTCGGGCATTCTATCCTTGGATAGATATTTTTACCCTCTGGTAGATCTTCGGAGCATTGTCCCAGTAGGAGCATCCCTCAATGCATTCGGTCGCTCGCTTCTTGTGCTCCTTCTTCTTCCTTCTTAGAAATCAACGTTCTGCCATATAAAGCTCATGGGAAGTTCGCAACTTTGACTTATGTCTGCAGCATGCATACCAAGGCCGCAGGGTATAAGAATGTTTGTTGTAGATGCCAACAATTTTCATTGGTTAAAATAAACCCAAATATTAAAATTTTTAAGAACCAAACTGTTGGCAATGATGTAAGAAAATGGTTATGGTGAGTAAATTATTCCTACGCTGAATACTTGATTCTTGAAAACTTAAAAACGAGTTCTTGTTATAATAGGAGATAATAGTTAGAGCAAGAACTTTCAGCTTACACTTTCTTAAAAATCTGAAAAGCCTTCGATATCTTTTGTTTTCTGGGTGTTTGAGAGTTGGACCACCTTTTTGCCACAACCCATTAGCGTTTAAGAAGAGTTTTGAATGCTAAACCACTAGCGTCGACGTTTCTGCTGTTTTTAAGCTTTTTTATAGCTAAGCTTAGCAAACACGTTAATCATTTTATATCCTGATGCTCGACTTATATGACGCCTCTTTAACTTTTGCAAGGTGCGCCTTAAATTTTTGACAAAAATACACTCGTACAATAAGATGAGTGAACTTTTTGACCATGAAAGTGTGTCCAAGGTCCCTGCCACAAAGATAATAGTTCATCTGTTCCAAGAAAGTATTCAAAAAACCGCGAAAGTCCTTGCAGCGCAAAGCACCTTTAAAAAAATAGATACCAATCAAATTAGCACGGCCACTGGTTTTTTGTTTCCAGTTTCTCATTGCTCTCTGATTACCGAAACTGTTTGTCTAATTGATGGCATTTGCGTCGGTTGGATTTGGCCATAATGAGGATTCCATGTGGAAAACCGGGAACAATTTATCACCCAATGAAACTTTTTTCCACCCACACCTAGCTGGCAACGTGCCAGCAATATTTCATCTGTGAGTCGTTCACCGGGACGGAAAATTTCCCACAAATTGCAATAAAACTGGTTGCATTCGTCTGTCGTCTCTGTTGTACAACAAGTACAACGAATGTCTGATTTAATTGGACATCAATGGCCAAGTTGCACTTGGTCGAGCTAGTTTGCGGAGAATTAACCGAAATTCAGTTTAAATCAATTACTGTGCGAGGATATTTTGGGGGACGGCCGGTAAATGAATTGAACTATTTAGCAATATTTGCAGGATCCTATCACTTCAGGGTGCTGCATGTGCATATTTGCGACACCCTTTGGTTGGAAATTCAGGCATTATGTGGCTTAACTGGGTAATCAATCACGCAAAAGGGTTGGGAAGCCATTTATTAAAATTTTATGGTGAGACTTAATTATGATGGATTTACGGGTCAATTGTTGTGCATTGTAATTTAGATTTAGCCAGCTCATCGGAATGACTTATGACATGCATGCATGTTGCATATCTTGTGTGGTGGCACAAGTGTAATGCGTATCATACTTTCGGATGCTAATGGGACTGTCAGGCTCGTACCTTCCTTAGAGAGGATTTTTCGAGCTTAATTGAGGGTTATCAGGTTGTACAAAGTCATCTTTACTGAAAAATGATCCCTTTTCGGTCCCTGGGTAAACCTACAAATGAAACCAAAGTAAAATCCGTACACTTAGAAAAAAAAGAAGATTGTTAAGCGAAGAATTTTAAAAAAATGTAAGTTAAAAGTTCTTGGTTCAAATATTATTTTTGTTAGAAAGAACTCGTTTTTAAGTTATTTAGCGTAGGAATAATATACTCTCCATGAGTATTTTATTACATCATCGCCAACGATTTCATTCTTAAATCAGATATTTTGATATTTGGGCTCATTTTAACCAACGAAAATTGTTGGCATTACAATTTTTTTCTGAGTGTAGAAGTTCATAAAGCACATTTTCGAAATTAGGTGCTGTAAATGTAGCCCCTTAAATATTCTTAATGATTTGTTCTATTTTTTAATACTCACACGAAATTTGTGTTATCGAAAACAGTGTCGCCAACATAGATGTAAATCTGTCGCCTACCTTCAGTCTAAGAAATAATGGATTCCCTAAGTATGGTAATTGGTGCTGTTCGTTATGACTGCTACTCATGTGACCCCCGTAGGAATACTCAATGGATAATCAAAGATTTAATTCGCAGAAATAATATTAACTTCATTAAAAAAAAATTTAAAGGAAGTATTTTTAATAAAAGTCTGTCTTCCATATGGCTCTATGGGTAGTGAGCAGATGGTGAGTCCTCATGAAGCATTGGAAGTTGGTGTGTTTGAATGATGTTTTCTTATGAGGACATTGAAGTCTCAGACATCTTTCTTAAGTGTCCATAAAAGAAAAAAAGATTTTTACCCAGAGATCCTAAAAATCTTTGAAAAGCAAACATTTCTAAAATGCCCATATTACTCTGAGGTCCTAAAATGCGCGCTGGTCCCAAAAAAAAAAGTATTGTCATTTTAAAGAGTGACGTCCGTTAATGAAATACCATAAAAATATAAATATTATAGAAAATAAAATTTTATCAAAATTCATGTCTATTTTAGGTCCTTGTAGCCCCAAAAAAAAAATGGCCTTGATCCTAAAATTTCCTTTAAAACAAACAAGAATTTTTGTTTTAAATAATAGCACCAAGAGGTCCTTGTAAATTTTATTTCGCATGTATGACAAAAAATGGGGAATCTCTCCAAAGAAAACCCAATGGATATACACAATGATGATCAGGCCCATCATAACATACGCTTCTTTAGTATGGTGGACAAAAATAAAATGAAAGACCGCCATTGCTAAATTTAAAAAGTTTTAACGACTTGCATGTCTCGGTATATCCGGTACCATGTGTACCTGTCCTACTGCGGCTATAGAAGCCCTAATAGGACTAACACAAAACAATAAAATAAATTTATTCGACTCTTCAATTTGTCGGCTGTGTCTTGACGAAGACGAAACCGCTGAGCACATAATATGTGAGTGTCCAGCTTTATGCGGAATCAGAAGAAATACAGGGAGCTTCTGAGCCCTGAAGAGATGAAGAAGTCATCTGGTAGCAGCTTGATTAGCTTTATTAGGAAAGTAGAGACCCTGTTAGCCTAAGCACTATTCTGACAGTATGGCACAATAGATCTTTTAGGTCGACGTGCCTTTTTTTAGCGCAGGCGGGTCAGAAGGCTTTAAAAAAAAAATAAAAATATATTTTTCTCGAAATGCCCTTTCTTTTCGAAAATGACCAAAGTGTTCCTAAATTAATGGAACACTTATATTTTCATTCCTATTTTAACTTGTACTACTCGAAGCCGCGAAAAAAGGACTTAGAACCGCTAATTTTCATTAGAACAACATACCCTGTTTGGGATGTGTTTCAGTGCACCTTACAATTCTCCAGTTTTAAAAAAAAAATATATTTACTACTAACCTCGGCGTGACGTGAAAGTTCTTTGTTTTAGACAATGGAAGCTTGAATCCTCCGGAATCCCAGGCACGTTACTGGCAATTATACAGACCAAGCTTTTTGCTATATGCAATGACTGTTGAGTTTGTAAGCCTCTTACCAGACACGTAAAAAGACTTCCTGACAGACGCCGATGTGATAAATGATTACGCAACTCAACACCCATTCAGAATCTGTGATTAGAACTGCGTAAAAACGTACGGTAAATCCAACCGGAAGTCTTATTAAAACAATCTCAATACCAGGACGGCGTACACTGAAATTTCACATTTTCCTCATTTGTAGGTCCCTGTCCCTGACAAGCCTATCTTTTGGGGCATCGTTTTGCAAGTCATATCAACATTTCCTAAGACGTCAGTGGTATCATAGGTTCCTATTGAATTTTCTGTAAATAAGTTTAAACATGTTAAAAAGGGTTAATTCATTAGGTCAATATCTGTGTGGACATTTGAGTGTTTCTAAAAGTCAAACAGAGCAAAGGGTCCAGTGCGATGTAGATAACTCTAAATGCCTACGCATTATTCTGTTTTTATCTCACATTTTTTGAAGCCGATTTTTATAAAATATGAACCAAATAAAAGATGAATTTTCGTAGGTGGATTGCCGAATGTACTTTTTTCACAAGCGATAAGAACATCAAACCCCACGGAGTTACCGTTCCATTAGAATGAGTGTTGCTTTCATTCAGCATCATTTTAAAGGGTGACCATATAATTCAGAAAAAGCAATAACGTTGTTAGATATCAAAATGATTCTTCGCATGATGATGAACGCTCGACGTGAGCTGAACCAGTCGCCAAATGTCTCCCTCACAACTTCGAGCGTTGTGTTGCTTTTGGTATGGAGAATTCGGACAAAATCAATTTTTTTTGTAATTTTTCTAAATTTAGAGAAGAGCGACAAAATAATTGATTTAATGGAGTATTAGGGACATTTTAGTACCTAGTAGCAGGCTTGCCAGAAATTTTTAGTTATTTTTTCGCAAAAAACCGCAAAATTACAAAAAAGTTATCGCAAAATGCTTAAAAATAAAAAAAATAACACATCAAACTTGATTTTCACTTGATTTTTAATATTTTTGGATAGTTAACAGAAAACGATAGGGGTGTTCTTTTTGAAGCTCAAAAAAACACGTCTAATAACAAAGAAAAATGAATAAATTAGCATTAGTATTGCAGCAAGATCAAGTTATGTAACTCAGCTATTTTAAAAGGTGTCAATGTACGCGTTCACTTCTTCTTCATCGGAAATGGAATATTGTTCGTACATATTCGAGTTGAAGGCTTGAAGCACTTCTGGGGTTGGTTCATTTCTGGCAATTATGGTTGTGGTCAGTGTTTTCAAATGGGAAGAATTTTATTCAATTAGTATTTTATATTGTTTTAGTGATAAATAAAACAAAATATCGCAAAAATCGCACAATCTGGCAAGCCTGCCTAGTAGGCGCAGTGGCTTCGTGGTTAGTGTGTTGGATTACTAAGCGAGGGGTCCCAGGTTCGAATCCCGGAAAAAACATAATTCCAACTTAAGGATTTTTTCCACTGCGCCACCTCTCGCGAACATCTGACAAACATCCGAGAGTAAATTTGTCTTGAAAGAGCTTCTCAATTAGCCGCTTGGACTCGGCATAAAAAAAATCCCTACCATTCGTCCCACAAATGAAAAACTCACACAAAACCATAAACTAACTACTAAATAGACTGACAGCTTCAGCCAAAAAAGAGAAATCGCCTACAAGCTGAATTTGACCTTGGATGTAGCCCAGTTTGAGTTCATGTATTTGTGCCTATGTTAATCAAAGGGTCTCGCTCATACTTGAAAAAAAAAAACAGCCTACAGTCTTCCGGTTTAAACCGGTTTATAAAATCTAAATTCTATTCTTGTGTGTATTGAATTGACCGCAAAAAATATTTGTTTGCACTTGCACTGGAAATTTGAATTGATTTGTACACATTTATAATAACTCATTTCGAAATAATTTAATATAAAAAATCGTTTCCCTTCTCGTAAAATTAATAATTCAGTTGAAAAAGCAATCTTTCCAACGATAAACAATTCGTAACCGCCAACTGTGTGTCATACACATTGGTATTAGGAAAGTATGTGTAAATATGAGAAAAAATCGAGATTTCTCAAATGTTCCTGGCAAATCAAACATGAAAAGCAATCTCGATAAAAAAAAAAGTTTTTTTTTGCCAAATCGAAAACGACATAAGAGTTTTTAAAGTTTATGAACTTTATAATTTGAACTAACACGGTTTTTTTACTTTTGTTAAAAGAGATTTTGTAACTTAAAGCTTTTTTTGTATATTTTAAAGAAAACACACTTTCTTGTTGTAGCTAACTCATTTTTTGAACAACGCACACGGATTTCATTTATGTATAGCTGCATATATTTTGCTGTCAAAAATAGAATTCATACAAATAAAACTAAAAAACAACTGAAATGTGAATGGATGAACAGTTTTTGGTGCCGAAGATGGATAGAGAAGAAGTTATGCTATCTAAAAAAACCATAATCAACATGTCCTTTTTTTAAATTTATTGCTATAAATCTATTTACAAATTGTTTGTTATTGAACCAAGTGCCACCCGGCGGCTATTAATAATGTGGCGGACCCACTTAAGGCCCATTGACTGCACGAAGACGAACATTTGCATAAATTAGTTTTGCCTTCTTTTGCATTAAATTATGTCGCTTCTTCATCTCTGCAGAAATATCGATCGTAACAGGTACCCTTTGCATGATATACAATTATTTAAGCTAAAAAAAAGAACTGTGACATACACTCGTTCGCCATACATTTCCATCGCCATTAGTATAACTAGCGCACTCACTTAAAACGCAACAAGACCTGTAGTCAACCACAACTCTCACGTTAATGCTTCGAAATGTCAACTGTCAGTGGGCGACACCCGTTTCACCTCAGAAAGTCATCCACTTTAGTCGATTTTCCCTTAATGACACCCAAATTAATCATCGCATAGGGCCTTATACCAGCGCGATAACCACCTACTCTTTGATTTCGATCATAAATGCGGCAATAACCGCCCGCGTACAAGGCGACAACACATTCCAACCACATACCCACCGCCAGAAATGAAAACAACATCATTAGCCGATAAAACTCCACATCACATATGCACGTGCTAATGTCCTTCACCCCACCTAATTTGCCCATATTCACATTTATGGTGTAATAATTAAAGCAAAGGGTTGCCATTGGCAACTAAACCGCGTGGCAGTTTCTCACCAGCCTTGATGTAGGACATAATCGCCAGAAACATTCTCCCGCTGTGAGTATCCCGATTTAGTTCAGCTTTTTGGGGTAGAAAAAGCCCCACGGGGGTCTTGCCGTATATTTTTAAGCCCTTCCCCAGTTTTCAAATGGCAAAATTAACTCGAGGTTAAAAAAAACTACCTGATCCTCGAGTTAGCACAAAAACACAATCGTGCACCTGAATAAATGCCATCCAACGAAACGACAAATGGCGATTTTTCATTTTTCCGCGGGGCCGCAGTTCTCTGCACGCCGAAGAGGGCTAACTATCCGCGACAACTGTAACGAGATTTGGCCCTACGATAGCTGATGGCTATGCGCGGAAAAAGTCCGCCCAAAGCACCTGGCATTGTGGTCCCCATATGCGAACCAATCCCAACTCGAACAGCAGTCCTGGAATGTAAATTCGCGGCTCATAATTGTCCTCGTCACGTCATAACACTGCTCGGACGTACATTCCTTCCGTCTAGGGTTCATTGCAGGCAAATTGACATACATAGTTGTGGAACTCTCAGCATGCCCCCTGTGCATGATTATATTTACCTTCATTATAGCAACAGGGAATTTCGGAGCACACAACCCACCAAACACACAATCAAAAGGCTGAACAAAAGCCGCCACCAAATGGCCTTTTCGTTGCTAAGTGGTGGCCGCCTCGAGTCCTCTGGAGCCGCCACCACCACCCCACAGTTCACTTCTGGTGGCACTTTTTTTAATTTGCACTTTTCACGTTAGTACACTCACTGATAAGGTCCGCAGCGCGGGGAGGTCCAGCTTTGGGGATAAAAAAGAAAACAAGTTGCCTTTGTACAGGTTTTTAATAGCCCAATATTATGCCTTGCCAAAGTCATTTCTTTGGCGCAACAAAGGGAACAAAAAAACAAACTGCCCCCACACGACCTTTCAGCCCTCACCCCTTTGCCCATATGAACAACGAAATCGCTGGAAATATGCCCAACTAAACAGAAAGTGGAGTTAACACTTTGTTGCTGTTCAACTTCACATTGCGGGGGAAGGGTCAGCCGGTGCGAGGAGGCAAACGAGCGAATTTCATGGCCATTAATCAGGATGAGTAAACAATTTTTATTTTGGGTGTTTTTCGGGTCCGCATTGACGTTTTAGATAAGCGGGTCCTTGATGTTGTTTGGTAGAATTTCCATTACAAAGCGAGGTAACTTTTTCGACTTTGTTATGCTGCTGTTGCGGAGGATTATCTTGGGTTGGCGGGGGAATTTTCACCTTAACGCTTGTGATTTCTTGTCAATGGTAGAAGTCACTTTTGAAACGGAGACGGAGAGTGAGGCATGAGCTAATCGGCGAGATTAGATGGGCAGTTTTTCAAAAGGCCGATGGATCATTCATGGCTGAGTGTTCGGGCGATGGTGTCCATTGGTGATTATCTGGGATTGTGTTCAGCGTTGAATGGAGCTGTAATCTTTTGGGAGGTAACTTCCTGAGTTTACGACTTTGCTTAATAAAGGGTGGGCCATTTAGTGGTTTCTTTTAAATCATAAGTTATTTTGACACTGACAGCTGCTTCCCGCTCCAAATCTTGACAGAAAGTTAGTATCATATACACGGAACGAAATGAACAACGTTGGGAAATATTGAAAACTTATTTCCAAAGTGAGTGCTGTGGAGCCCAGAGTGCGTTTTTACAAAAGAAGTTTTGGCCGAAATTAAGACCCACCGCGCCTACTGTACGCAAGTTTGTGCAAGAAGTTCGTGAGACAGACGAGAATGTGGCGCGAGAGTGTGAGACCCCAGTCTTCTTCGAAAAAGATCCTGGGAGCAACGGTTGACGGTGGGCGTTACAGAGCCATGTTAACCGACCTTTTTTTACTGAAATTGAAGACATGGCTTTGGACGACCCCTGGTTCATGCAGGATGGCGCGCCATGCCACACAGACCGTGCCACAATCGATCCGCAAATCGTGTTATCAGCCGTCTTGGCGATGTCAATTGGCCGCCTCGGAGCTGTAATTTGACCCCTTTGGACTTTGTTTTTTCGTGCGGAACCATTAAGGACTTATTTTATGCCAACAATCCGGAAACGATTCAAGCACTTAAGGCCAATTTATCATCCAAGTAATCCGTGAGCCACAGCCCGAAACCATCAACAAGGTCTTGGAAAATTGGAGTGACAGAATGCGCTACTGCGAAGCCAGCCGAGGCAGCCACTTGAACGACGTTATGTTCCATAATTAATGGGAGTGTTTGCTCTTACTAATTAAGCCATGTATAATACATGGAAAAAATTTAATTTTGTTCATTTAAATGCATTTTTAGAAAGAAACTTTTATTTGGCTCACCCTGTATAGTGGGCTGCGCATAACTAGCTGCTGCGGAAAGTTTGTAATGGCAGGAGCCACTTCGTTTTGACATCCTAAGCTGCGATTACATGGCCATTTGTTTGCGTCATTTAAATGGCGCTTTGACTTCAAAATCGCGTCACAAAGTCCTCATTTAAGTGTCGTTGTGTGTGATCGCCATTTTTGGGATAACATTTTCGGCGTCATTTAAACGACTAGGGAAATGGCAGACCAAATGACATGATTTTTGTGTCTTTAAAAAGATGGAAAAAAACTACCGTATAATCGATCTTTAAGGACGTCTAGGACAAATGACCAAACTTTTTGGCTGTTGAGCCATTTAAATGCCAAAAAATTACTATACACGAAATTCATGGCATGTCATTTTTCTACGCAAATGACAAATGACGCAGCATTTGATACGATATCTGTGCTTTCAATTGGTGTTTTTCTCGTGGCGAAAGGACGTGTCGCATGTATTTGGCTGCTATTTCGGTAAAAATTAATAAACTGGTTTTTGTTTGTTTTGTTGTGGTTGTGTTGTTCGGTATTAAGAGAATGGAATACGATAGTGTCGACAATTTGGACTATTCCGTCAACCATGTTATGAATTTGACATGTGATTACCGTGTGATCGTCATTTTTTCGCTCGTCATTTGGCATGGCATCCCAAGTGAAAATTCTAAATAGCGCGCAGTGTCCGTCAATTTATGTTGGGACAAAATGACGATGATGGTCCTTTCGTGTGATCGCCATTTTTTCGCAAATGACCAATGACGAATCGTAGCTAGAAAATTACTCAGATGCGACATTTTTTCCTGACGTCACAGCGTCATTTAAATGACTCGAAAAAATGGCCGTGTAATCGCACCTTTAGAATGGCAAACAGCTGAATGACCCTTGAGGAGTTTGTAAGTAAAATGGTTCCTCTTTCCCCAAACGAGCGCTTTTGGTTTTGATAAAATTCCAACTGCAGCATGCGATAAATATTTGGCCTCAAATGGCGACAGGTGCATAATGATCTCAAAACTAAAAAATCAAACCACTTTTTCGTAACATAAAAAATAGCGCGGTTATTGTTAAAATTCGGAAAAAATCGTAATTGAGAAGGCAGCACACGAACGCCTGCGTTCCATTTTGTTCAGACTTCTACTAAAGGCTTGAGCTGCCTTCAAATCATTTCTAGAGAGATCGATTCTTCCTCAATTATTCTGCGACACGTTTGCCTAGGAATGCAGGGTTTGCCTTAATCTTCTAAGATGTATCCAATCTAACTTTCTCCTTCGTATATCTTGCAATGTTTAATGGTTCTTGACCCGTTCTGTGGTAACGGTTCGGTCAAAAGATCCTCAAAATGATTCCGAAAAATCTCTATTCAAGTCAGATCTATAGATTGTTCTAGTGTCCACTTTCGAGGTGCTACTTTCTGTCCTACATTTGTAAACCTTGTCTTCAGGTGAAGGTTGATTATCCGAGGCGAAAGTAGGCGAAGTTTTGCCAGTGATAGGCTTAAAGTCGGAGATGTTAATATCCATCAACGGCGCTCAATAAGAAGGTTGCTTTAAAAAGGGCTTTCATAGGCTGACAAATTGAGACGCGTCATCAATGCTCTTCAATAAGCTACCTCCTAAGTGAGGGGGAGTACTGCAGAAAGACCAGATGTTACTGCAACGGAAGCCTAAGCGTAGAGCGCAGCCTCTTTTACTAGCTTTAAGTTGCTAACAGGTAGATCAAGTCTGAGTAGTATACGATTTGAAGTATCATGGCCGGATCGGTTATTTCGAGTGTAATCCAGACCATTTCCCTCGTTCTGTCGGGGATTTCAACATCATTCAATGGCTACTCGACCGATTTCAGATATCAGTCCTTGAGTGAACCAGTGGGAAAAGCTATCGCATTTTTGTTCGCAAGAGATAGGTTTGTCACAGGCATCGTTACAATGTGTGGTATAGATTACTTCATATCGTCGGCAAAATTAAGCTAGAAGAAGGTCCTAAACGTCGTTGTACTAAGAAGTTTGGAACGCATCAGCAAGGGGCCGCAAATTATGACTGGCGAGACAGTGGCTCGGGTGCAGCATGCCAGGTCCAGGAAATGAGATTAATGCTTATATTGGAGATGCTCTCTAATGTTGTCTAAACTCTAGCCCTCCCCTTGTTGTGAGTCCCTTTCCGACTAGCTTCGGAACTTTTCCTGCTTTTTTTGAGTCAGTTAAATATGAGTTCTGTGAACTCATCGATTCTTGGAAGCTTCCTAAGGTCATTTATTTTGGGAAATAAAAAGGGGGCCCGTATTTGTCATCCTCATCATGGTTTGTTCGTTTTTTGTTTTCTCGGAGACAAGGGAAAAACTCAATTAGCGGTTGAGTGCCGTTTTGGGATAACAACTAAAGGGCCGAGAATTAATGAGGGAGAGGTGTGCTATAGAACCTTAAAACCAGCCCGTGGAGTTGAGAAATTTAATGATGTTGTTGAAATGGGTGCCTTGGATTGACAAGAGGTCGTCGTAAAATAGCTTGCCTAGTGAGCGGTGTCTGATTTTGGCCGTAGACTCTGCTTGAGTTTCTTCAGGGCAGAGGCTGGTACTGATTGCCGTTAATCAAGCGATATCTGAAATGACGCAGCTCATCTGGTTTGCCCACATAGTCTCCGCCATTGAAGATTGAAGGGAAGTGTTAGTTGCAGGCAGTGATGCCAAGTATTTTTCCATCCCTTTTAGGCATTATTTCATTAGCTAAGGGAAGGCTTGTTTTTTTTCAAAAAGACATCTTTTTTTTTTATTTCAAATATTTTTGTAATATTTTTTTTTTTTGATTCAACATTGATTTTAATTTTTTTAATCATTCTTGAAAAACCTTGCCCAAAAAAAATTTTATATGTAACCTCGGTCTTCCAACATCAAACTCTGCCCATTTACCGAACACTTTAGGTTCGTTTGGAAACTTTTTTGCAAAACGTAAAATTATAAAAAATTTGCTAAGAAACTGTGCGAATGCGACAACATATTGAAAAAATTTAAAAAAATGAGAGAGAAATCCATTTCCCCTCTTTTCATTTTTTCGTAATTTTCTACTCGCCGAATTCCGACTTACTGAAAAATTAAAACTGACAACTAAGTGACAGCTCAAAAGTTTGACAAGTAAAACTCTATTTTTATTTGTCTTTAACGGTGTCGGAGGAAGAAGTTGTAATTGAATGTTCTCCTAGAACATATCAGCGCATTCAAAATGTTAAGTTTAATAGGTATTTAGCTTATAAAATATTCAATTCCAACTTATTTTGTAGATGCTGCATTTTACGATAATGTCAAAATGACATTTTGACGAACCTTTTATCTGTCATTCTTTAAAAATAATTGCAGCTTCCACTTCCAGTAAGTGGAATGAAATTGGAAGCAAATTAAAAGCTGTTTGTTTTATGTTTGTTATTTTGCTTCGGCTGCGTTTTTTTGTATTCAAGAAAGAGTGTGTTGTTAATTTTTGGTTTATTGTTCCGGTTTACCTAAAAGAATTTTAGGCATTATTATATTGAAAAAGGCATCTTTTTTTCTGAAGTTAGGCATCTTTTCGTCAAAATTGGTTGGCAACGCTGGTTGCAGGAATATTTCTCGCTTTACATATCCCAGTGGAGAGTAGCAACGTCTGGCAAATTCTTCGGATTTCTCTTTCTCATTTATGTTCTTATGGGCGGGAACCCCGACGAGAGTGATTTCAAGCCGTTGACACGCCCTGGCCAGTGTCACCCTGAAGTCCGCATCCAGCTTGGACTGACTGACGAAGATGAATATTTCCTTTTTCTTTCTTACTTTTGTTTTTAACTCATCGTCATTGATGGGTCGCTTCTAAGACGTTTCCTTTTAACGTCTAAAATGTTCTTGTAACTGTTGATAGCCAGGGGACAGATTCCGTATAACAATAATCGTCGGGACGATATCGTTTTTGAAAGTTTGATGACCATAAGAAATTATATTCTGCCCGAATTTGGTTCAATATCGTCAGCTTTCATTACATTTGTGGAAAATTAACTGGATTAAGGTCTCAAACTCGTAATTTTGGCCCTTAGTTGCTACTTTTGGAGGTCTATCGTTTCGACGATAATCGTCTGAAAAATTACGGAATGAGTGCCCAGGTTTGGAGTTATGTTCGAAACACAAAACAGTTAAACAGCTATATCTCCATAAAAGCAAGATGATTGGTGGCCGGCCATTAGCAACATCCTCTTTTTTAGCTCACAACTTATCAAGGACATGGACTGAAATTACAAAAACACCAATGTAAACAAATGGGTTTTGGGGGATAGACGTGCGAAAGACATTCATCTCTTTTAATTAATTCATCTCTGGTTTAGGATTAAATGTGATTTCCCGTCGGATGTCCTTGAATTTATTTCTCATCTTACCAGAACCCTTCACTGCCAATTGTGCTTTGAAAACTTTACTGTCAGGTTTCATTAACGTCCCGATTAGGTGTGATAAATCTTGAATGACTTTCAGGAATATTTAGAAGACAAGCGGAAGCATTTTTCTCCAACCCTTTGGGCCGCGTCCCGCTATTTAATAGGATTACATAAACTAAAGCAAAAGGCATCGCATATACCTACATTCTTCAGCAATCACAATTTCTACTTTACTTCCATCGTAGTCTGTGAAATTAGAAATTAATTTTTCATGCAACAATCCTCCGAGGAATCGTGCGGAGCGAGCAAAGGAAAACAAATAAAATAAATAATCACAACAAAAGGTAAATTACTACAATTCCATGTCCTTTCCCCTATCGCAGCAGCCAATGGCAGCGCGCTGACTCGGCCAAAATGAGTTTGTAGAGTGAACATTTATTTTGTGAAATAATAATGCGATTACATCCTTCTCGCACGAACACAAGCCCCAGTCCTTCCTCCTACTTTCGAAATTGAATAGCAGTTGGTCGCATCGTTGGAGCTTTATTACTGAACTGAGCTTTTAAGTCATAACTGCCAGATGCTCTGCATTCGGTTCGGTTCGACTCGTTGGTCTGTCTGATGTGCCACCCACAACGGATAAGAGGAGATGGGTGAACTGCAAACCCCCGGTTCGTCACCAATGATGCCAAGTTAGCAACCAAAATATCCTGTAATCATTAAATTTGAACCACCTTAATACCTGACTGAATCATGTGCACATGAACGTCTACATCACCGAAAGCAGTACGATTTACGACGAACTCTCGGCGAGGAGTCCCCGACGAACGTCCGTGAGTAGATGGTAGATGAAATTAAATACAAGGGGAATAAACAAAGAGACTGCCAGGAATCCTCGCGAACGTTAGTTCGTCCTTGGTATTAGCTTGAGTTATACACGTTTCTCGGATTAATGTGGGGCTGCCGCTCCGTACCGTTCCCATTTGCGAAAGGGATTTTGCATTCGCAAAACAAATACACAAGTCAGGCAAATAATGTGTTACTGGGTCATCAAACATTCGGGTTGGTGTGAATGTCAGTACGTGGGTTTGTGTGTTTCTGGAACGAAAAATATACTGTGGAAAAAGTAACAATTGTAGAGGGGAACTGTAACATAATTATTTATTGTTTCTCTGTGATTAAGGGGGATAATAGGGTTAGGGTTACTTTGTGGTAATGAGGACAAATTGCCGTTGCGGGTAGAGGGTTAAGAGTAGATAAGCAACAAAAGCGAATTAAAGCAGTCGCTGCCTAAGAGTGGGGGGGGGGGCTATTGAAGTAACCCATTTATTTGCTGCGCCGATTAGATGAGATTGTTTTACAGAATGGAACTGGATCCATAACACTTCGCACAATATCCAATTACAGATGATTACTTTTTCTCAGAGGATCATTGTTCGCGAACGATTTGTGTTTATTCAATTGGCAGGCTGTTGTAGTTGGGAGCTTGTGAGTTTTTCACATAGTAACAAGGTTTCCATCAGGTTCCTTCGGGTCTTCGGTCAAGGTCATGTGGGCCTTTAGCTAAACTAATCGTATGCAGAAAATGTCAGTCTAGTTACATTCTGTATCTCTTCTAGTCGTCGCATCTAAGAGCTCTGCTCAGAAAATTAAGACGCTTTTTCTCAATTTCCCCCAATGCTGTTAAATTAATATCATCCTATCTAAGTGAGCGAAAACAGGCCGTGTCACTAGATGGCAACCTTTCCGATTTTCTTCTCTTAATGCAAGGAGTACGCCAAGGCTCTATTCTAGGGCCTCTATTGTTCTCCATATATACTAACGATATTGCTTCGGTCATATTCAGTTCATCGAAGCATATTTTTTATACAAATTTATCAAAGCTGTTCCTTGGGCTTACTTGAAAATTGCGGCAGTGTTTTAAATGAGGATCTGAAACGAATTTCTAATTGGTCATCCAAATGCGGCCTGATACTTAACCCAACGAAGTGTAAGTGTTTAGTTATTTCTAAAAAGGAATTAGATCTGTCTTATTTCCCTCATTTAATGCTAAACGATTCTGAAATTATATTTTTGATGAGTCTTCAAAAAAATCTAGGACTTGTCTTTAATAGAACCTTAACATGGAATAACCACATAAATACAATAGTAGGGAAAACTTACGGTATTCTACGAACCCTATGGACTCCTCAAAAGTTTAATCCTCTTAAAACAAGACTGCTACTTGCTAAAACGTTCGTTTTTCCTGTACTTATCTACGGTTACGAAATTTTTTATGGATATGATGCCGAGAGTAGAAGGCGGCTTCAAGTGGCTTTCAACACTACTATTCGATATGTGTATTGTTTAAAAAGACATAACCACGTTTCACATCTTGCAAGACACCTAGTTAACATGTCCTTTTATAACTAAAGGGTGATTTTTTAGCTGGTTTGGTTTTGGCAACACTGGTTTTGACAGCTGACGTGTGTTTAGTACCTTGTGTCACTATCAAACAGCTTCAGTTTGGTTTGCAATTTAACCATGGATCGTCTTACAAATGAACAACGCTTGCAAATTATTGAATTTTACTATCAAAATTCGTGCTCGGTTCGAAATGTTCTTTTTCGCTTTTTTATGGAAAAATTGTGTTCAGCGATGAGGCTCATTTTTGGTTGAATGGGTACGTAAATAAGCAAAATTGCCGCATTTGGAGTGAAGATCAGCCAGAAGCATTGCAACAGCTACCAATGCATCCCGAAAAAGCCACTGTTTGGTGCGGTTTATGGGCCGGCGGCATTATTGGGCCATATTTCTTCAAAGATGATGCGAATCGCAGCGTTACTGTCAATGGTGAACGCTACCGAGCGATGATAACAAACTTTTTTTTGCCCGAAATGGAAGTTCTTGACATGCATGATATGTGGTTTCAACAAGACGGTGCCACATGCCACACAGCACGCGAAACAATGGCGCAATTGCGAGGCGAGTTTGGTGAACAGTTAATTTCACGTTTCGGGCCGGTCAATTGGCCGCCTAGATCGTGCGATTTGACACCATTAGATTATTTTTTGTGGGGGTATGCCAAGGCTAATGTGTATAGGGACAAGCCCGCTTCGATTGACGCACTGGAAGCCAACATCCATGCATTCATTCGTGAGATACCGGCCGATATGTGTGAAAGAGTATGCCAAAATTGGACTCAGCGGATGGGCTATCTGAGACGCAGCCGCGGTCAACATTTGCATGAAATTATCTTTAAACATTAAATTGCATGGTTCAAACTATCGATTCAAATAAATATTTGATTCATTTTTTCGAATTTTTTGTGTTTTTTCGTTAAAAAAAGTTCTAAACCTCTTAAAAAATCACCCTTTATATCAAATTAAGAACAGTCATACTTCTTTTCAACATACTCTTAAGCAGATAGCCTTCATAAATTTTTGAAAACAATCCAGTTTCCGGCATCTAACAGATCCTCTTCTCTGGTACTTCCGCATTTTACATGTCTAACTTCCGAAAGACAGTTTTTTGTTTCTGCTATCCGCCTTTGGAATTCACTCCCACGTAACTTGCGAGAGCTAACTAATGCACGACGATTTAAAAACGAATTTCAAAATTTTCTTAGAGACTAAAGCAACTCACTTTCTTGCCATCGCTATCACTCTTCAAGCAATGTCAACTTTAATTAAAATAAATTTAAAACTAATTTAAAATAAATATAAGAAAAAAACCTTTTTTATATAAAATCAGTACAACTTAACTTTCAAATCAAATCAAATGTAAATATCTTTCACAGACTTATAAGTGAATTCTTACTGTGTAAGCATGTATGATACATTATCTAAGAGCCTCTCTACGCCTTATTCAACTTGTAATACTCATAGAACGCTCAGTTGTAATAAGACGAAAACTGACGACCTAGAGGTGGGTTTCATATGTCGAAACACATTATTTAGACGAAATGCGGTACATTATGTGGTTTTACCAAGTTTACTATTGCAGTCTTATGTGATTAAATGTGAATACGAAAGAGAGTTTCCTTCATCTCTGTGGTTAGTTGCACTAGCACCAGCTCCATCAAAAAAGCGTTTTGTGCATTATGGAAAAAAAGAGATCCTCTAGAGATCTCCAAACTCTTTGTATTATTTAGTTTATTAAAATGTTCATACCCTCTTCAAAAATCGATGCTGCCGACGAAAATATTTACTCAAATTAAATCTCTATCAAAATTTAGCTGGAATTCGGTCATCTTAGTAATTATACTTAGTTATGAGGTAAGTCTCATGAAATTAAATCGTTTTCTCATATTTTTGCATATCAAAACGAACTCTGTCTTGCATTTATTAGTCCATTCAAAAAGTACACAGGATGACACATAGCGTTACTAGAATTGTTTCCATATGATTTTTATTTAGTACTAGCCTTCAAACGATAAGTGTATAAATTTGACAGCAATTGATTCGTGAGTTATAGCATTTTGTGTGAAGCAACTTTTGTTATTGAAAAAAAAAATGAAAAAAAGTGAATTTCGAGTTTTTATAAAGCATTGCTTTTTGATGAAAAAAAAATCAGTGGAAACCAAACAATGGCTTGGTAAACATTATCCGGACTCTGCTCCATCGATACAAATGGTAGAGAAGTGGATTGCTGAATTTAAACGTGGTCGTACCAGCTCCAGCACAAATGATGCAGAGCGCAATGGACGCCCAAAAGAGGCTGTTATTCCAGAAAACATAAAAAAATCCACAAATTGGTTATGAACGATCGCAAATTGAACGTGCACGAGCTTGCTGGCATTGTAAAGATATCAGATGGTAGTGTTTTTACCATTTAACACGAGCATTTTGGTATGCGGAGGCTCTGTGCAAAGTGGGTGCCGGGTGAGCTCACAGTCGACCAAAAACAACAACGAATTGATGCTTCAGAGGAGTGTTTGGCGCTGTTGAACCGCAATAAAATCGAATTCTATCAACGATATGTAACATTGGATGAAACATGGCTTCACTATTACACATCAGAATGCTTGCTGGAAACAAATTTAAGTCCAATGATGAAGTAATTGCTGAAACTGAGGCCTATTTTGACGAGAAAGAGAAATCGTACTATAAAAGTGGTATCGAAAAGTTAGAAAATCGCTATACTCGTTGTATCGCCCTCGAAGGCAACTATGTTAAATAATAAAATCGAGTTTCGTCAAAACTTCGTTTTTTGCTTACTTATCCTACGGACTTATTGAATGACTGTTTCTGTCCCTTCGTATTACAATTCCTGATGGTTGAACCAGAACTCTGTAAAATTCAGGAGCAGGATCCTGGCCCTAAGAGAATACTCGGAGATCAGTGTGCGAAATATTCGTATGACTAGATTTAATGGACGTACCCTAAGAGCCCTAAAGACATTTGGCATCTACAAATGGTTCAATCCCATCTGCAGTCATTTAAGCATTCAATTTTTAAAAATATTTTGCCATGCATATTGAATATTTAAAAGGGAAGCAACTGTCTATTATCAATAAGTATTACAGAAATGTGGGGCCCAATATGACCTTGTGGAACTCCAGAAGTGCGAGATATGAATTTCCGAACAATTGTCATCAAGACGGACATTATAAAATGTTCACTTACAAAGTAAGAAATGAATTAAGCTTCTTTATCAGCAGCATTGTATGTGAGTCAGAAGTCGATCTCAGGGTATACGCTTCTTCGACTCCTCGAGGAAGTATCGAAGAATTGTATTATAGAACTGAAACCTTTTCGAACCCCAAACGATGGATCTAAAATCCCCTTTTCGACAATCTCAAACAACCAGGTCAGAGAGTTGTGTTGACAAAACGGCACTTGTGTTTTTCAAATATCGATCTCTACGATATTCTGCTTGATTTTTGGAGACAGATTTGAAGAGCGGTATCGAAATCGAGACCTTTATGTTAAAAGTGGAGTAAGTACTTTTCCTAAGTTTCAAGTAAATCCAATCTAAACCATTTTGTTTCCAAAATACATAACAAGTGTTAAAAACTCAGAATAACTAGCAGAACAGACCCGCATGATTATTATTCCTTCTTAAAGGGCAAGTATTGTTCTCCGACCCAAAATAAAAACTCAAGTCAGAAAGAATTGAAGCTTTAAACAACAGAAGGATTAATCAACGTGTATTACAAATGCGTTTCGCCCCAATGGGTTGAGTGGGCTCATCAGTAGACGAACCGCCACATCTGTCTAGGCGTACTGTTTACTCGAAGTTTACAGAGACTCAAGTAATATTTTCGCCAAATATGTTGGTCCCAAAGATTCCATTAAAAATGGTCTTAACGCTGAGAGATAAACAAATAAGGTCTACCGATTCCGTGCTTCCACAGCCTTTTTTTGTAAGCTCTGTTACAGCTTAAGCGGTTACACGGACTTGCAACAACCTCTTTGACTATCTTAAATTCACAACCCGAAGCGAAATCGGAATTTTAAATTTAGCACTAAAATTAACGTTTTTTTTTGTCGGTACAAGAGTTCGACAAAATTTATTTTTTAAGTCTTTTTTGTCTTTAAGAGTCTGGACATTAACATGCATCCTGAATAGATATGTGTGTCGAAAAGGATTTTCCATTTATAACACGGTAACGAAAGTATATAAAGGTGCAAGGAACAAGCGACCCTGTGTGAACATTTTTAGAATTTTTCTCACATGAATCTCTGGATTATTTAAGGCTTATAAAGTTCGGTAGTTCCCATGCAACGGAACTCGCTTATATGTATCCAAGTGTTTTGCTTCAAAAAATGTTACCAACATTTTAAATTAACTAAAAATTAGGTAGAGTAGGTACTCTGTTGTTTGATAAATTCGCTTTTGGAAAAAAAATTCGTATCGCTTATACCTAGTATGCTGTTCTAGGGAAGCTAAAATTAGGCGCCTCTCCAATGTTTCTCTCCACCGCTTCGCTAAATGTTCGCTAAATTTTGACAGTGTACGTTCGGTCAAAAAAAAAAACTGTGTTGGAATTTTTTTCCGGTTTTTATTTGTACTTCCTCAAAAACCTCCTCTAGGTACTCCTCGTTAAAATATTCCATTTCTAAAACAAATTAAATTAGCAACAACGATTTTTTTTGTGTTGAACTTACCATTCTCCAGACAATAACATGTACTCGGTTTTCAGCTAAATAGTTAAACAATAGTATTTTTCAAGCTGGACAATATTTGGTACTGCTTTGTCTGCCAAATTTAACAAAAACCACTTTAACGATTTTCACCAAAATACATATCAAAGATAATATAAGTATTCTAAATAACATCCCGTACTTAGTTTTTCTCAAAAAATTCGAACAAATCAATTTCTTAAACATTTATCAGAAGTTACCCAAATTTCGATCTGTGTTTACATATTTTCGGTATAAATTTAAATAATAACAATGCCCCAACTTCCAATGAAAATCCAATAACAGCTACGTAAAACTTACTTTTAGCAAATATTACCAACTTAAAATTTGTTTCAACCATATGGAATATGCACCCTAAAAATATTTCCAACAACTTGAAGCTTAAATCAGCAACTCCCACTTCATTTACAATAAAACTTTTGATGAACAAGAAAGTTACGTTCGACCCAGTCGTGCACTTTATTTTGCTTTCGTTTGAAATACCGATATTTTCCCTGATCTGTCAAAATTTAGCTGTGGAAAAATGTATTTTGCATTAATACGCCTACTTACATTCTGTAGAGATTTTTCGTACAGTGGCTAACAAATTTAGCTTGAACTGCGTACTGCTTTGCTTAATTTTATCTTTGGAGACATTTTTGTATGGTTGTTTAATTTAAGCGCGAACAGCATCTCCAAAGTTGTACTAGATTTCTTATTAAGACAGTATTTTTTTTTGCAAAATTGTCGAATACTGCACCACGACAGGGTCTTATGAAACTGCCTCTTTCAGCGCTGCTTTTCAAAGTTCTTGCATGATTTTGGTGTGCGGTTTGAAAGTTTAAAACTACATAATTCGTTTTGTCACCGCCTCTTAAAGGCTCGTGCCAACGACACGCTTCAAATGATGATGCGACCCACCGTTTTAGCTTTTCCTTCGATCTTTTTAAGTAAAGGACGAAAATCCTTTAAAACGCTTGGCTGAGCGGCGGCGGTTGAATTGCTTTCAACCCACACAGCAAAGTGTCGACATGTTTACGTCGGTCGTTCTCGTTCCAAAAAGTCAAATAAGCCGCTGGTATGTTTGGAGAAAAACACGAACCTCTTCAAAGAGTCTGAAGATCCAAAACGGGCAAAAAAATTTATATATTCCACATCTTTGAATCACAACGCTATTACAAAGGATAATTAAACCACTTGAATATAAATAGAAGCTGCATCCCCCATCCCTTTCTCGTTGCGCCTGTTTGGGGTGTCCTTAATTATCTTCCACTTGAGACAAGTTAGCAAAGAAAGAAAAAAACAGCCAAAGCCCCAAACTCAACCTGTTTATTTGTATTCAAAGCGTACAATGAAAATTGTTAATGCCCATTACTGGGTGAGAACACAAAGCAAACACAAGTGTACTATGCTCAAATAACCAACCTCAAACACTAGTCTTACGTACATCATGATGCTGCACAACCTACAGTCTACCTGTTTCTTAGATCCAAGAACCAAGAATTAGTCCGTCTTTCCGAGAATAGGTAGGCAAACAAAACTTCCACTTAATTAAGAGTGTACACAGCACCGCACACACTCAAAGGAGGTCTTTTGGCCTCTTCCCTTCCTATAGTTCTTTTTATCTCTCGAACAAAACTGAGTATCATGTCCTTTCACAGACAACCGCACAAGGATTAATTTTGGCAAATTTTAAAGTGGCAGCCAACAACTTCTCTCCTCATGTGTAAATAATATTATAACACCAAATTTTCCGGGAACAGAACATTCCGCAAGGCGCACACTTGATGTTTAGGTGAGCGATTGTGTTCTGTGTAACCTCGATATTTACACAACAATCTAGATGCGGCCTTGAGGAATAAAACAAAAAGTTAAGTCTCCACAAGCTGTCTGATTGTTGATGAACTTTCAAAAGATTACTTCAAGTAACAAATTTACGGTGAAGTGAGAGGAAATGAGTGCAGTTGTCAAAGTTTAAAGAGTTTCTGCGAGTGTGGCCTGAGGACACACAGGATAATGGAAAAGCAAAGAAAGTTTAGACGAATTATTTGACGAAATTTTAAAGTACTTTGGTTGAGAAAACAGAACTGCGAGCACCTTCGGAAACTGTTTCACTGAATGCAGCTCGAATGCGCTTCAAGGAGATTGGATTTAGTCGAAGAAATATATTTAAAATATTATAAATGATCTCTTACACCCTGCTAATGAGTCAACATTTTTTATTGGGCAAATGTGTGGCAAACGATTTGCGATGAGGCAATGTGTCCAGTAGTGAACTGAATTCCACGAGTAGTTCTTAGGTATGAAATTTTTTCAATTTGCCACACGAGTCAGACTGTACCTTGTAAAAAATGCTTATAGCGATGCAAAGGTTTCTAAAGGAAGACTCATTTAAGGTGGATACTCCTAAGACCTAGCGACCTATTTTCAAAAATGCACATATAGATGCATGTGCGTAATTTAAATTAGGTGCAGGGAAATAACTCCACGGGCAATAAATTCACATGGGAAAAACTTCACATCGAGAGGGAAATAATTTCACTTATTTTAGTTTTTTCCCACTGAAAGTGAGCAATAATTCACTTTTTTGTGGGAAATAATTTCTCTTAACACGCGACAACATTTATGTAAGCTCACAATTCATAAAAGTGGGAAATGTATGGTGGGGCATGCTGTCCCCCTGCAACACCCCTGCTTGGGGTCATTGTTTGGGGAAAGGAGTAGGTGCAAGGGTGGGTGCATGCCAAGTTGTTATTCATAATGCTAGTTAAATTATACTAAAATCCTTATAAATAATTCGATTTGGTTTCTGTTTTCCAGTTAGAATCGAAATATTCTCAAATCGTTGGTGGGAAATAATTTCACAAAATTTGTGGTGAAGTAATTGCCCACTTTTAGTGGGAAATAACTTCACATGCAAAAAGTGGAATTACTTCCCTCTCAAGGTGTAGTTATTTCCCATGTGAAGTTATTGCCCGTGGAGTTATTTCCCTGCACCTTTAAATTACGCAACTCTAAAGTAACGTTGCTTAAGTTCGTAAATTCTTTATAAATCACATTTTCCTGCGTAAGGGCAAGAGATTTAGAGGATGTTTAAAGTTAAGCAGACCCTACTCGGGGTTTATAAATAAGGCTGTTGTCAGAGTATAATATAGTTGCAGATGTCCTTACCAATAAACATTTTTAGTTTCGACTCTAAATATTAGCAGATCATAAATTTCACAATTGCGAGCTTCCGTTAATTTAAAGTGATGCCAAATCGGCGAAGAATGGGTATTTTTATATCTCTTTTAAAAAAAAACATTTTAAGTAATGAATCTGAAGAAAAGCCATTCGAATTCAATAAAAACATGTTAATTTAAAAAAAGAAAAAACCGACTGACTGTAAAAAAAAAATTTTAAATATATGAACAAGACGCATTTAAGTACCTTATAACTAACTATTTGGCAGTCGGAGGGTACTCAATACTCATACATATATTTGTTAGACTGTGTAGGTGCATAGCCTCCGATTGTCAATAAGTTGGGTATAGGTACTTAAATGCGTCTTGTTCATATATTTTGAATTCTTTTTTTTTACAGTCAGTCGGGTTTTTAGGTTATTTAAATTAACTTTTTTTATTTTTATCTGTTCAGCCTATGACACTCCGGGGAAGAATACGAATATTATGACACCTCACTCTTCAAAATCGGTCAAGCCGTTTAGGCTACGGGGCGTCTCGTAGGAACGTACATAGGATACGCGCCAAACACATAACCCTCAGATTTCTGCTGAAAAATCGAATAAAAATGATTTTTTTTCAAAATTTAGTCTCCTTAACAAAATGCTAACTTAGAGTAAAATTGATGTTTTCAAAAATATTGCGTCCTTAATTTTCAATTCGAATCTCGAAAACCCCATTTTCGATTTCGATAAAGCTTTAAAAACCAATTAATGCTTACATCCTGAAAAATAGCTTGTACTCGGTTTTCAGCTTAATAGTTAAGCAATAGTAATTCTTAAACTCAACATTGCCAGATTTTACAAAAACCGCTCTAAAGATTTTGATCAACATTCATATAAGAGATAATATAAGTATTCTTGATCTTATTAGTACTTGGTTCTTTTCAAAAAATTCTAATAGTGTTATAAGCTTTCACAAATGTTCATAGGCTCCTTGATTATGCAGCATAATCTCATTGAAAAAATACTTGGAAATACAAGAACTCTGTTCTTAACTACAAATTGAATTTCTTATTTACATCTATACAAATTTTCAGCATGGTAAAATTGTGCCACCTTGTTGATGAACTTCGCTTCAAATTCTATATCTATTGGTATAACGAGCCTAAATAAATCTTGAGTATGATAAAAAGATTTGCTGAAATGACTTTGAAAATCAGTCAGACTCACACTAAACGGGAAAACTTCGTGTGACCCAGTCATGCACTTTATTTTTTTTTTTGTTAATTTTTGTGCTTTTTTAATGAAGTTTTATTATTTAGTTATGTTTACTTTCGTGGGGAACCTCGTGGGATTTTTCTAACAAAAACATAGGCAAAAGGCAATTTTTTATAATCATCGTGGGCAAGTCAGTCCGAGAAGTCTAGACCCTGCGAGTCTATACCGTTTTTGCCACATAGCACACTTTGTCCCTTATGGCAAAATTAGTGATCGCCATAACTCATTTATTTCAATAAATGTTTGGGTCTTACCAATAACAACCAGACAGTTTTGTCTAACAAGGTGTGTATGCTGTATAAGTCGTGGGCGCATTGGCTCTGTGGTTAGTTTTGCTGGACTTCTGAGCGAGGTTTTCCGGTTCGATCCCCCGCAAAATACAAATTAAATTTTAAGGTTGGCTGTTTCACTCCGCCATCCCTCGCAAAAATGTGAAAAGCATCCGAGAGAATAAACGTCATGAAAGACCTTCGCATTTCAGCTGTTCGGACTTGGCATATAATTGTGGGTCACTTTCGAAGTGGGTGCTTGTGAAAAGCTACTCCTTTATGGATCTGCTGCGCCAAGTTTGGTTTCCTTATTCAGATATATATCGGCCCCCTAATTACTTACCAGACTTGTAAAGCTACAACGCAATCTGATACCCACCTTAATTAGTGCAAACACTTAATATAATCCATTATTATTCCAATTTATGATACAGTCGCATCTTGGTACTCGTAGAGTGGTATTGCTATTGCTCTTGTAAAATTGCTTTTTCCTTGTTATTGTCTGAGATAAACATTGCCTTCCAAGAACCAGTATCCCATGTTTGACTTAACGATAATCTGCCAATTAATTCGGTTTATTAGCGGAGGCCCTCCGACAAAGACCTTTTTTTAAAATCGATTGCTGCCAGGCGGATGTAAGCCGGTGGGTGGGTGAAGTACGCGATGGATAGACGCGTGGTTTGTTTGCTTCAATTGTCATCTGGAAAGACTATTACTTCTTTGGATAGTCCTGCCTTAGACAGCAAATCAGGGCTAGTTCCATGAAATGTCGTGATGAAATGCAAAATTAGTCCAAAATATATAAGGAAGGGAAGACGAAGAGGCGGATGATTAGCTAGAATAGGCTCGGGATTGAAAATGCGACGTACTCCTGTTCAAAGGTTAACTATAACCAATTTTGTGGCATTGGCAGTCAAACTCTTTGTACACCTTTTTTACAAGGACGAATACCTTTCGTGTAAACCACTCACTTCTGTTCACATAATTAAATCTGACTACAACCCCTCAATTGGTCTGTTATTCATTTCAATTTATTACCAATTCAAAAAAGGTGAAACCAACTTTTCCTTTGAAGGGAATACAATTTTTATTACCGGTTAGTCCCAGAAATGGCTTTAATATTCTCAAAAATCGCCCCCTCACATCTGCCAATAGTCAGTCACAGTAAACACGTTTTTCACATATTTAACTTCTTTTCCAATAAAAAGCCTGCTCCCAGTGGGATCTGTCTCCCCCTAAAAGGCCTTTCTTTCCTGTTTCAACATTTCATCTCGATATCTTATAAAATATTCACCAGGGAAGGTCTATCCCATCTTACTCTGGAGAACACATCAGGATAATGTTCGGATTTTACTTGCCGTACTTAAAAAAAAAATACAAAAAATGTGAAAAATGAATTAGGACATCCTCATAACACCCGAAACAGAGAGAACAAAGTTATCCCTAACCAGTAGATTCCGGAGTACATACACAGGTGGTCCATTGGCCAGCAGTGCAAAATTTAGGTCAATGGGGTGGTTGGCGGTATCATGATCCTTTAAAATTTCATACAAAGATCAAAAGTAAATAGATTTTGCTGCAGTTGGCAATGTAGCTAATGGTAACAGCTATATGAGGAGCAAAATGCCGGCTAATCGGATCAAAAAGTCAATATTTACTCAGTTGGCTTCTGGTTCTTGTGATACTTTGCGGACCGTTTTGCTTTGCTCAAAGTTTTAGGTGGCACTGTATATTCGGTCTGGTATTTTGTGCCTGTATAGGTGGGTACCCCTTTCATATCGAGCAACTTAAAGACACATAGTTGTGCACAAACGCTGATTATCGGGTGTACACACATTCATGAACACTGGGTGGGATACCATCATGAATACGAAGGACACGCCATGTGAGTTTGTGTAAAAGTACGAAAACACTACCTACTGTACTGGTAAAGGTCAAAAGTTGAACGCATAATAAGTAAAGCAATGATGGCGGTAATAATAAAGGATACCAAACTACGAGTGGGGAGAAAACCTACTCTGTGAACGCGCGCGCACACACTGGCAAAATACAATGCTCGCTTCAGAGCCCAGCTATAATAGGTGACACAGAGGAAGGGATAGAGGTGGACCAAACGATGTCCATTGAGAACTGTTTTATGTGGATGCCTAATCCTTCTTTATTCTCAATGGAAATTTACACCTCACATAGATAAATTGCAAAGGATAACACAAGCTATCCCCGGAAAGACCGCCTCTGGAATACAATACAAGTAACGGGGCTTGAGTTGGCTTACAAATTTTATAGAGTGTTCGGCTTCGTCGAAAATTTACGTGACGAGCTTACGTCGGCCGGTGATGATGGTGAGAGTCGATGATGGTGGTGCTACAACCGAGCACTCAGGATCTCATCAAATTTATCCGAATTTTATGAACAGATTATGATGATTTTAAGGCTGAGGTGTACAGAGTATAGGGGCTCAGTGGGTCGACTGAAAACCAAAGTAGGGTGGCCGTAATATTGGAAATGGAATGTCCTTGTTGTTGTGACATGTTTTTGCATTTTGTCTGAGTTGACAATTTCGAGGGCTTGTAAATACTTTTGTCGGGCATTTCTTGTGACATGGGACAGGGGTGGGGAAGGTGGTAAAAACGGGGGCCCTGGCAGGTGGTAATAGGAGGGTGTGAACTTTATTTAATGGACCGGTGTTCATGGGTTGTTACTTCGTATATGGTGGTGCAATTGTGCTGTAAATTTAAGATTATCCCAATGGTTACCAGCACAGGTGCGACTTCAAGGAGGACAATGGTTGAAATGATGGACTTTTTTAAGCCCTTTTGACTTTTTTGTTTTATTCCCACTCAAGACGAGGCTTTGTTCCACTAGGGACAGGCTGATCTGCCATTATAATCGTTTGTTCAAGACACTTCACGAGGTAAGTTGTGAAACTTTTTTCAGCGGGTAATGCTGATGCTTCATTGGCCACAGCTTTACACAGTACTCTCTGTTCTTCGACCCAATGTTAAGTAGGACATACTGTCCTAAGGGTAGTCACTAAATAAAATAACACTGCACTTGCCATTAAACTGTAACACGGAAGTGAATACCTTGTTGTCCGTTCTTTCCAAACGTCGGGGGCATTTAAATGCTAGCTTTAAGAACTCCTGGAAGCGTACAAACCAAACGACTTATGAGCGGCGAGCGGTAAACTGGTCCATTCCTCCGTTTTAGACGTCAGTTTTGTTGTGAACTCGGACAAGCAATACAAAAGTCTCTTAATTTATTCAATTTCACTAGACCTCCAGAGATTCTCGGCGAAGGATTCAGCTACTAGCTGCAAAAATATTCTATAATAGACATATCCTTATAAAGGCGACTGCGGAAATAACTAAAAACTATCCAGCTGTCACAGACCTCTTCTTACTGCTTTGATATGATTACGTAGAGGCCCGCACGTTAGCACCGATGTTTCTGATGGCTTTCTGAATTTTGAAACTTGAGGCTGTTTTCAAAGGACCTCGCTGCACATTAAACGGTATGCTATCGGCGAGGCTTCTGGTGGATTATTGCGATTGCTGTCTCGTACCTCCTTAAGGTATTACCTTCTTTATCGACAGCCAAGCAGCAGTAAGGGACAACCTTTTCCCCCATGAGCATTACAATGGGTCAATGTTGCCCTAAGTGTGGCACGGAGTACTCCACCTAACCTAACTGTGACAAGTTAACATTGCTAATTGCTGTCTCTGCAAAATTATTTAATGGTCAGGGGCATTTTCCTCATCTTGTAATTGGAAAGTCATCTTCTATCTAAGTCCATCGGACATGGCTTTGCCAAAGGACATCAATTCCTTTCTTCTGACAATACAAGTCTCCATGGGGCTTGGATGTGCATCTGGTTTTCGCTCCTGTTGTGTGTTCTTATGAACCAAGCTCGATCTTGCATGGCGGCACTTTCAGAGAAGACTAAAGTTTGATCTGAACAGCTGTGGGACCTTCTACGAAAACACAAGGCGTCCTATTTTGAACACCTACAAATCTCGGTAAAGTAAAGTGAAGTAGACCAATGAGCGGAAAAACGGTTCCAGTCACATTTCTGCTTGATTGGTATAAACTGGTATAAAATGTTGTGTGTCCTGTCTCGAGTTTAAGTTTGCAGTTTGCTAGTAATCTCTACACCGCAGATTCTTGGACATAAAGTAAGTAATAAATAGACCGTCAGCTCTTACAACTTCAGAGAATTTGCCTACAAGCTGTTTTCCGTGTTGCTATGTGGCAGAGTATGTGTGCCATATTAAAGTAGATGAGCCGCACGCATACATTCGCACATAGGAACCTGACAGATGCCTGATAGTTCATTCTGTGGTAGCATTGGAAAAAAATTCAAATAATTGCCCGTTATCGGGACGTGTTAAGAAAACGGTGGGTATGGCGTGGTGAATTTAGTACCAAATATTATTAAAATGCATAGGAATACATATTAGGATTTCTTTCATTTTACCTAGATAATCTATATAGTACGGCATGTTTACATTTTTGTTAGATAGATAGATAACTTTATTTAGCGTCGAAAGCTATTATTTACATAGATACATTTTTTACATTGATCTGATTCTATATATTGGATTTTACAAATTCAATAACACCTTTTTTAAAAGATTTTACATTATTTACCCCCTTAAATAATTAATTTTTGTTAATAATATTTGTAGGCAATTCGTTATATAATTTGAAGCCTTTATAAATGAGTGAGTTTGAGCTCTTGATCTTACATAATTTGGTAACCTTAGGTCATTCATGTTTCTTAAAATGTAAGGTTGGACCTCTTTAATATAACGGACATATTTAGTTAAATATCTTGGCATTGTATTATTTTTTTTATCTTGAAAACAAAAATTGACAAATTCATTACAACTCTTTGTTTAACAGATAACCATCCAGTGACGTTTATTCAAAGGTGCGCAGGTGTTCTCTGCACACCCTAACCAAATTCATTATTATAATGCACTGAGCTTAAGTTCATTATGACACTCATTTCTGTTTCTTTGCAATAAATTATGTATTAACTAACCAGTATTTGTAAATTAATAGTTCAAATCAACATGTTGAAATAATTGTATCGAACCAAAATCCAAATCTCCCTGTATCAATAATTCCAATTCACAGTCAAAGTGACTTGGTTGTAATGAAACTCACCTATCGGTTCGGGGTGTTCATCTCGCTTTAGAGCACCGTGGACAGGCAAAATAGCATACAAAAAACAAGACAAAATAAAAAATAAAAAACCCTTTTTGCCTCATAAATCTACCTGGCTTGGTGTTCTCCTGCATCAAGCGCACTTCTTTCCATTTTGCTTCGCACTTCTTGTGTTTCATTTTCGTTTTTGTTCCACCATGAAAAACATAGAGTTGTTGTGCTTGTGCGGTGTGCCTACAAGCAAAACACAAGATCATGCAAGGTACAACATACAACTATAACTATACTATAGCAGCCAGAGCCGGAGTCCCATTCAAATCCTAGTGCTTCGTTCTCCTGTGGTGCGCTATGCTTTGCAGAACCTGGAATTTTATATAATTATTCATTCCCATTCTGGTCCGCTGAGTGTATAAATATGGAATAGAATATAGAGGTCGGTTGCAGCAACTGAAAAAAAATATGAATAGGTATTCGAATACATATTTTAAAATTGCAACTGCTTTAATTGAAAAGCTACTTGCGAAACCATTTTCACAGCTGTTCGGCTGATAAATTGGAAATATGTAATTTATTATATTAGGCCAACACTAGCTTCTCCAAATTTTAATATATCTTTATTAGGAACTTTCATGAAAAAAATTTTGAATTCAAGCTTTGGTTGCGTGGTTGCCATTCTATAAGCAAAGTTTTCTGTTGGCCTTACTTTCTTTTTTTAAATTATCTGATCGTTTTAGAGTTGCTGTAAATAAGCACATTGTTTCCCAATAGAAAAAGGAAAAAACAAATATAAGTTTACCTACAAAAAAACTTAGTTAGGATATCGTTGTCTATCACGTCCTCGTATAGGGTCCTGGAATAGGACAAAAAATACACTATCTTACTACGGTGGAAAATATAGTGAACACCCTACTGAAAGCACCACGGCACGTCACTGTAACCATCGCAACATACTTAACAAAGAAATAACTGACGTATACCTACTACACTTTAATATATTTCTCATTGCTTTATTTTGCAACATTTGTAATCTGCCCAACTGACTTTCATTACATAAAAACAGAACAGTTGAAAAATACTCAAAATGAGGCTTCACAATAACATTATAAATTTTAATTGCAGTTGGGGTCGTTACTTGTTTTCTTATTCTTTGCATAAATACAATTTTTTTTGCAATTTCCTTACACATATAATCAACATGGTTATGAAAGTCAAACTTACTATCAATTATTATTCCAAGATACTTAATCTATTGAACTTTTTGAATAACTTGATTTTCTATTCTAAGATTCACATTAAAATTAGATCCGTCATTCAATATCATGCATTTAGTTTTATTGGCATTTATTTTTAATCTGTTTTGGAAAAGCCACTCGTAGATTCTATTTAAGTCCTCCTGGATTTTTTGATGGCTGTCTTCAACATCCTCCCCATCGATGAAAAGTAAGGCATCATCAGCGAATAGAGCGAGTTGACAATATTTCAGCACACGTTCCATATCATTGATGTAGATAAGGAATAAAAGTACCCCCATAACTGATCCTTGTGGTACCCCAAGCACAACTTCTTTCGGATTTGAATGTCATTAACTTTAACTTTTTGAGTGCGTTCACACAAATAAGATTCAAACCACCGTACTTTTTTAGCTTTTGTATGAGAATATTCCTGTCTATCGTTTCAAAAGCTCTCTTTAGATCTAAGAAGACGCACTGTATACACTTTACTTATACACTCTTTCCAGTCTGTCAGTACGAAATTTAGTGCACTTTCGCATGAATGTCCCTTTCTAAAACCAGATTGGGCTTCTATTATGAAATCGTGCCTTTCGAAGTAGTCCTTTGAATTGATTAAACACATCGTTGAGCACTTCTAGATTTGTTGAAAACAATGGAAACCGATGAACTATATGAATCATTGACAAAAATAAAAAAACACGCCTATTAAAATAAAAAATATCTGATTACTAATGATTATGAACCGTATGAATTAAAAGAAAATTGTAAGCAGCAAAACTTAAATGCGTGAGACATATCAGGGTACAAATCAGAAAACATGTTTTTTTCGAATTTTGCTTATATAGGCATACATTTTGAGTTTCGTTATTTCCCGTACATTTGAAAGGAAATAAATTTTCGTTGATTTAGTCTATTAGACTTTTTCTTTTTATTATAAATGAACATTATTGATATTCCCGGTTGACGCAATTGATTTCAAATGTAATGAAATTTTTTTTAATAAATTTTATCTGTTTTTTTTTTCGTTTTCCATTTATAAACGGAATCTTTATGATTTGTATCTTTCCCTGAAGCATATTTCAAATTTTAATATTCTTAATCAATTCTTCTCTTTATATTGGTTGTCGTTTTTCAGTCGACATTCGCCGGTGAAATGATTTTTCGCCAAAAACAACAAGCGAAAACAAAAACAATATTTATTCCCACCAATGAATATTTCACGGTTTATTATGTTTAGTTATTAAACATTTTGCATCATACGTGTTTCCGTGGTGAAATAAAACAAACCAATTTAAACATTTGGGAACGCATCCATCAGCTGAGAGAAACTCACCAAAAACAATACTCTCTGTCAGTGCTTTTAGCACTCTCCCTTTATTTTACGCACGGATCGTGTGAATATTTCCGTTTTCCTACCTAACTCAAATTCCCTATATCTTTTTACTTACTATATCTAATCTTACTTTTAAAATAAAATTTGTATTATTCGAAAAGATAATCAAATTTAAATAACCTTTAGTATAAATATCGCAGTGTTAAAATTATAGTGATTATTTTTTCCTACTAGAAAATTTAGCTAAAAGGCTATTTAAATATGTGTTGATAATCATGGTAAAACGCAGAAGTTTTGATGAAATTTCACCAAAAATTGATAGTTTGAAATTTTATTTGTCCGATTCCTGACTTTCGCACGGAAGAGTTTTCGGTCATCGGAATTCTCACAAAAAAGGTAGAAATATCACGATGTAGGAACACTGCTGAGTGTCAGTATTTTATTAAAGGGTGATTTTTTAGCTGGTTTGGTTTTGGCAACACTGGTTTTGACAGCTGACGTGTGTTTAGTACCTTGTGTCACTGTCAAACAGCTTCAGTTTGGTTTGCAATTTAACCATGGATCGTCTTACAAATGAACAACGCTTGCAAATTATTGAATTTTACTATCAAAATTCGTGCTCGGTTCGAAATGTTCTTTTTCGCTTTTTTATCGAAAAATTGTGTTCTGCGATGAGGCTCATTTTTGGTTGAATGGGTACGTAAATAAGCAAAATTGCCGCATTTGGAGTGAAGATCAGCCAGAAGCATTGCAACAGCTACCAATGCATCCCGAAAAAGCCACTGTTTGGTGCGGTTTATGGGCCGGCGGCATTATTGGGCCATATTTCTTCAAAGATGATGCGAATCGCAGCGTTACTGTCAATGGTGAACGCTACCGAGCGATGATAACAAACTTTTTTTTGCCCGAAATGGAAGTTCTTGACTTGCATGATATGTGGTTTCAATAAGACGGTGCCACATGCCACACAGCACGCGAAACAATGGCGCAATTGCGAGGCGAGTTTGGTGAACAGTTAATTTCACGTTTCGGGCCGGTCAATTGGCCGCCTAGATCGTGCGATTTGACACCATTAGATTATTTTTTGTGGGGGTATGCCAAGGCTAATGTGTATAGGGACAAGCCCGCTTCGATTGACGCACTGGAAGCCAACATCCATGCATTCATTCGTGAGATACCGGCCGATATGTGTGAAAGAGTATGCCAAAATTGGACTCAGCGGATGGGCTACCTGAGACGCAGCCGCGGTCAACATTTGCATGAAATTATCTTTAAACATTAAATTGCAAGGTTCAAACTATCGATTCAAATAAATATTTCATTCATTTTTTCGAATTTTTTGTGTTTTTTTTTTAAACAAAGTTCTAAACCTCTTAAAAAATCACCCTTTACAACTCCCGCCATTTAGAATATATTTTTTTGCTGCTTCACACGTATTCACAGATAGGAAATTTAAGAGAGAATTTTCTTTTCAAAATTTGCGGTGGGAATCGGGTAGATGCGCGGGAGCTGACGGTCTATTTAATACTTTTTTTATGTTCTTGGGCTGCTGCTGTTACTGCCAAAACGTCCGGTCCGCTTAAAACCCACAATTATGATCCCCAACGTGTGCAAATTGTGATGCCCAACGATTTGGAAAAGATGCCTGAGTGAGCATTCTACGTATACAGTATTGCGTGGTCAGTATGACAGCTTTTTAATTGTTCTCTGCTGAAATAGGCGCTTGAGAAGGATATCATAGAGAGTCAAATAATTCCTTCCGATAATTTCCAATCTACTGATCGCCAGATTTTCATAGCCGAAGATTGTGAAAAGGTGTCTAGCCGAAGCAGATTGATAAAAGCCTTTAGTCTTTTGTTCTCTTTATAACCCTGGTGACGACAATGTTCACCCATCTTTGAATTTTTCTAGGGACCGATGGGCATAATCCTGGCTGAGAATACCAAAGGTAAGGTCAGTATGGGTGTTCCTTTAACCGTGCACCATTATCCAAATTAAACAATTTTAAAGATTCTCCAAAGGGCCTTTAAAAACCCTGGGCGAGACAAGTGCAAGTCTTTCACTACGGCTTTTTTGATCCTTTCTTGAATGCACAACTTCCAGCTGTCAGAAGTTCTTAGGGGTGCATACGCCTTTAATAGAAAGCGGGACAAACTCCTATACGGACTAGAATTTTCGACGCACTTGGTAGAACTCATTTCACGATCAAATTCGTGTATTTAATTGCTAGTCGACTATTCCTTACAACTGTGTAGAAGAATCGAAGGATTTTATAGCTACCGATGAACGATCGTCCGGACAATGTACGACGTAGTAGTCAAAGTCAAATGCCTGCTTGTAGTGCGATTTTTGTCCAGCCCTCTACGGCCTGCGTTTTCTGTCAACTGTCAGCACCACGTGCAAGGGAATTTACTTATCGATGTTTGCGCACAGAGGGTTTAAGAAAAATTCACAGAATGTCTAAATTAAAAAAAAATCCCAACCTCAATAATCCGAGCAAAATCACTCCCGTTCATCTTTTCTAATGAAAATTCCAATAAACCGCATTCCCCGAAACAACTAAGCGCTTACTCCCCTCCCCCAAAATCCCTGCCAATGAACACTTTTGCATAAACAGTGCGATGAAATAAATTGCCAGCGCGTCCCTGAAATTTGCAAGCCTACCTAATTGCAGAGACCATTAATCACGTTGAGGCCAAAAACAAATTTACACCATATTGACAAATCCCCGCCTCAACAAAATTGCCGTAAATTTCATTACAAGCGTTCTTCCCTGGATCCAGAACAGCATTCCATTTGCAACATCCTGCCGATCCAATAACTCCTACCTACTACAGCTGTTCCAATCGCGCAAATAACTTTTAATGTATTCATCGGCTAACCCAGCGAAGGGAAAGTGTCCTCCGCCCCGCAATCGTTGTAGGCAAATAGGTCAACAAGCTGAGAACCACAGAGAACATCCACTGCCACTTCCCGGGACGACTTGTTTCCCGCATCCAACATCCTCGCTTGGCTTCAGAACATTGACAGATATTCGAGGACCATCGTGTTGGGGCATACTCAACCTCCCACCCACCCCCTTAGGCCTTCCCGTCTAGTTCTAATTTTGGTGCAAAAAAGGAAAAAGGAAATTGGACACGCTGCGTTGGAGGGGTATACTGTCGTCCTTCGAAATGAAACCACTTGCGTTCACAAAAATCACACACTTTTATTTCACATTCTACATGACTTGCTTCATCTTCTCGTAGACGGCAAAGTACAGAGCTGTGGTCATTCCGGCTTTGATGAGAGTCGGTCCCATGCCCTTGTAGAAGCCAAGGATACCTTCCGCCTGTAGCGTTTGCTCTATGCAACTGCTAATGCCATCGCATGTCATATTTTTGCCGAATGTTTTTCGATGTTCGTGGAATCCCTGCACCTGCAGGCGTCTCTTGATAAAGTCCAACGGGTATACTGCCATTTTGGATAACGTTCCGGACACTCCGCCAGATAAAAGTATAACCCAGGTCGGTAGCTGTATGTGCTCTTGGACATGGTAGAAGTTCGCAGCCACGTCATTCAAACCGCCGTAGAAGACGAAATTCGCTCCGACCAGAGGACCGATTTGAATCAGCGCTGTTCCAAATCCACGATAAAGACCCGCTACACCCTCGGAACGTAAAATACTTGGAATGGCTGCTGTTGCGTTTCGATACCCACTTCCGGTGTCTTGACTAACAAGTCTTGTACGGACGACATCGAATGGCATGGAAACCATCGTGGCTATGGCACCGGAGCAAGCACCACTGAGGAAACGGGTGGCATTTGGTTTGTCTCTCAGGGTCTGCGTTTGGCTTAATTGCAATCGCAATTGTTCGTAGGACCAAAACTGTGCGATGCCGTAGGCTATGCTTAATAATTGGCCAGCGTTGTGGCCCTTCCAGAAGGCCATTAGTCCTTCTTCTTTGTAAATTAGTCGGCATGCCTGGAGAAACGATTTGTATTTTGAGGTGTGTTCGCCTCTGTGATGGACCGGTTCGACTTGCAGTTGAAAACGGATTTTCAGCACTTCAAAGGGCTGACAGATGAAACGTGTGACAACTGAAGACGTTGCTCCGGCTGTGACTTGTTTCAGTTGCGACTGTAGGTTGTAAGTTTTGACGCCATTCGTGGAGTCATATTTTCCCGGTGGATCTGGGGTCATCTTCTCTCTGAAAGGATAGGTAAACGAAACAAAGGTTAGATGTTGTTGGCAATTCTGTGTTTGAGTATTTGAGTTAATATGATTTCGGTGTTTCAATTTGACAGTGCGTTTTAAGGGGACTAAGAGGACACTAAGTTGTGTAGTTGGTCAGATGGAATTTAAATCAAGGATAAGCCGGACCATATCGCCTCGACAAAAGGCAGTTCCTTAAGTAGGATGGACCTGGACAGGTTTAATATTTACAGACAGTCTGTGGCTTCTGTGAAGTAATTTACTTTCGATAGTAGCATAGTTCGGGAAGGAGTCGCCTATATAGTCAGCTAGGTTTAAGGTCATAGCTAGGTTATAGTCAACTTTCATTGGAGGGTTCGGCTGACATAAGCTTATGGAAGTATATTAGGGTTTTGGGTTAGAATCTACAATCAATCGAAATGCTTGTGGGTATTTAATTATGGCTGGCTGGGCAGTAATTCCGAACTTCCATGAAACCGAAACGATGAATCGACAGGTTGAACTGAAGGCTAAGCCCACAGAGGCGTGACGGTGTTGGTATTTATATATCTGGATTTCTTATGAGAATTCGCATGGCATGTGATCTTTTTTCGTGGTGGCTTTTCGGGATGTTTTATGGAGAGGCCACTGAAATCTCATAGAAGGTTCAAATATTAAAGCGGGCATTGTTTTAAAAGGTCCTTTTTGTTGGATTTTTTTTTTTCAGGTAAGTTTTGCTCAGGACCGTCGGAAAGTGATTTTTATCAAAAGGTCCTTGACATTCTTAAAAAGGACATTAGATAACAATAGTAGGCAAAAGAGGACATTGCCTCAGAAATGTTTCTTAAAACAAAAAAAAAGTATTGCTGTAAAGGAATGTCTTTAAGAGAGGTCCTTGAAAAATTTGATTTTTAGCGATATGAACTGAAAGTCCTTAAAAAGTACATTTTACCAAGTGTTTCCTAAATTAAAGGTAGACTTCGATTTTCATAGATATTTTATTGTAAAGTCCTTCAAGCATCAAAGGAGGTACATATTTGTAAACAAAAATTTCGTTCACAACAACAAGGGATTGTGCCATTTTTAAGAAGAGTCCTTGCAATTTGGATTTTTGCGGATATGACCTGAATATCCTTAAAAAGGACATTTTACCAAAGTGCTTTTAAATTGACTGTGGACTTGGATTTTCATCAATATTTTACCCTTAGATATTTGAAGCATCAAAATTGGACATTGAACCCAAAAAATTATTCAAAGAATTGATATTTCCAAAATAAAAGAGAAAATTCGAAAATGTTTTACCTTGGCTACCGTCTATAAAATTGGCAAGGACACATGTCCTATGTGGGCTGTTCTAAATGCAAGATAGAAAAAGGAGGATAAGCCGAGTTGGAAATCTTAAGTGACGCCACCAGTGATGATATCTTTGAATGTTTTCAACCCATCCATGAAGGTAAAAGAGTGATCCGTCAAGAAGAACATTCCGTTGACTTTAGTTTTAAGTCGAAGTGCTCATCAGCAAAATCGAGTTTCGTAGGTAGATCATCAGGGATATTGAGAGAAAAGTGGGTCCGTTCTGTAGACGTTAAATTCACTCAGTTCCTGCTAGCATGTTTTTTACTCACGAAGTTCAGATTGAAAAGTTTCTTAGTGTCACAGAGAAACAACTTATGCCCTTCGCATGACAGATTCAACTCCAATGCTCCCAATTCCATACAACCAAATTGTTTGATCAGGTTGGAGATCAACGCATTGCTCAACAAGTGTGCCCGAATCGTACGAACACGTGTGGCTAGTTGAACAAGAAAACGCTACTGAAAAAACTTATTTGTTTGCCAAAATACGACACGTAGATCAACTAAGTGTACGGTGTCATCCAACAATTGCTTAAGTCGATCAACTAGGTGTACGGGGCACGCAACGCGTTAATCAGTTAAATGATTATTTACACGTTGCTCCACATGAACGCCGTTAGTTCATGCACTAGTGTACGAGCTTAAGAGAATCTTTGTTGAACTTAAGAGTTGAACAAGCTGTTGGACAAAATTGCTTAATGAATCGGGCACCAAGTGGACGACGGGCATTAAAGATTGTTTATCACGCGAGAAAACTATTTAATTGAGAGGGTTAACAAAAAAATATATTTATTTATTACTATCTTCGGGGACTGAAGATGGAAAGTGAATTGTTCTTACTTCGCGGGTTGATCTACGACTGCTTGGGTCAAAACTCTTCATCTAAAATGTTACCTCGGTATGTAACACAATCGTCGGTCCGAACATTGTGTTTGTTTACACAAGTGTTCGACAGAGCGACATCGAGGAATCTTTGTCATTGGTGACAAAGTATATTTAATTGCAGAAGGCATTTCGAATTGATAAGTGTGTCGGTCCATAAAATGTTATGGATTGTTTAAACAAACGTTCGACAGAGCGTCGCCGAATAGTTCTAATGAGAGACCACAAAGTATTGTTTTACTTTGTGTCCCAAATGTTAAAAGGTAATTATAATTTAATGGGGATGGAATGAATAAGCTCTCGCGCGACCAGATTACGCCTGTGCTGAGTTGAAAAATCTTAAGTGATCGCTTTGACTTATTCCCTACTTTCCGTGTCAACTTTTAGGCTACCTACAAAACAAATCAACAAAACTTCAATATTAACATATTTTTATGCATGCGCAAGTTCTTGAGCCAAACGTACAACTTAAAAAAAATGTACGCACGAGTTCGTGTTAATGCCATAGCATGATAATTTTCAAAGCAGCTTTGATTTCCGCATGCAAAACCAAATCCGGATTAATATAGCTTTTGAAACTATTTAACTACATTAAATTCAAAAACAAACGTGCGTGAAAAACATTAAATTATTAACATTAAATTATTAACTACTTAAAAAAAATCATTTGATAGTCCACCGATAATCCTTGAAATAATCACTGAGGTAGACCCAATTCAATTTGATTAAAAACACGCTGCCTCGAATATCATTCAATATGCAAAACAATGTGACAATAATTCCCCTAAATCCGTTGATGATTTCCAATGCGGCATCTATTCGAAATAACTGCTTTTATTTTTCCAATTTATTATTATCCCCCGTAATCCTTGTGATTAGCACAATTGGTGGCATTTAAGCGAATCGCCACACCCAAAGGACCTATTTATTATTGGCAACAGTCAAACTCTAAATGGTAATGATATCAGTCGAACCGTATTTGATGAAAAAACATCTTGATCTGTAAATTAGATTACGAAAGGGAAATCCCCCCAAAAAAAAAAAAAAGGAACGATAAAGACATCTAGTGCAGAATGCTTTATTTTCATTCAAGTGGAAAGAATAATCCTGCCGTTATGACTGAGGATTGAGCTCACTGGTCCTGAACCCTACTTTGGGCTACCTTTGAGCTACGTATACTCAAAATTCAGGAAATGGGAAGATGATCAATTTGCCGAACACTGGACGAAATCCAAAGGACAGAGACAAGCAAAAAGATTCATAAGACCAGCTCGTAGTAAGGCAAAAAAGTTACTCGAGCTAAACAAAGAAGACCTGAGGATACTAACGGGTTTTCTTACTGGGCACTGGCCACTAAGATACCATCTCAAAAAGATGGAACTATCCGACGATGACTCCTGTCGGCTATGCGGAGAGGAGGAAGAGACAACGGAACATATACTCTGCGAATGCCCTGCAGTGGCAAGGGGCAGAACGGTCCATATGCAAAAGGCATTTCTAAGTCCTGCCGATATAGAAAACATGGAACCAAGAAGGGTGCTGAGGTTTATAAAGAGCCTCAACAGCTCCCTGGGTTAAACATTAGAGGCCAACACAATAGATCTCTTCTGGTCGCAGTGTACAGGGCCTATTACTTACAATACAATGACTGAGGAATCACGAAAATCATTTAAGAAAAATATTTGTGTATTTTGCTGGTGCGATGGGTGAAAGATAAGGGGCGTGATTTACGTATATATTTTTTTCGGATTGGCCAAGGAGAAGCATTCGCATTTGAGAGCAATTATGTGGGGTAAATCGCATTTAAGGCATCCAAAGGGGATAGACTTATAAATGGGTTGGATAGAGTTAGGACATTAAATAAATAAAATATAAATCTTTATGTGAAGGACAAGCTTTTTCCTAAGTTTTGGCATGCTTCCCATAGAGTCTTGAGAAAAACGACCCGATATGGTGAAACTTGCTTAGGTCCGTCCTTATCTACTTGAACACTGCAACTGGGATTTTTTAACGAATGGTCTTTGTCTTATTTGGTTACAACATTCGTTGAAGTCTATTTCACAATGTCGCGTTGAACGCGTGCGTGCGTCGTCGCGCTTTGACATGCTTTATCGAAACTTTACGATTTTAAATGCCTAAGCGAGCGAACAACAATTTTGTAAAACGAAATGCTGCTTTGAAGCGAATGCGCGTTGAGAGAGTAGAGCATGACAGATGAAAAGTTCGGTTTGGTTTAAACTAATGTACACAAATAGAGAGCAGAATTCATATTTCAAGTCTACTCTCTTTTTGTCTGTGCAGGAATTAAAAAAGGATCCATTCGTAAGAATAATGTAAGGAACAACCTTAACAAAGACACAAAACCAATGATTAATATTTTTTTAATCCAAGAAAATCTGAAGAAATAAGTATTAGCTCCACAAAAAAAAGGTGTTCGTCATTTTCACTAACTAAATTAATTAATTTGCATTAAAAAAACATCATATTGCTTTTTAAAACTTTTAAGACTTTGCAGGTCGAAGCCTCAATCTTGATCCGGTCTATTAACCTAAAAAGTTTCTTTTCTGACTACTTTTTTTATATCGATAGATAATGTTTCAATAGATCACTAGCTATATCCCGGACTGCCTTTAGAAAACACAAATTTCACTTATTCCATTGCGCCACCTCTTGCCAACGTTTGATAAAAGCTTCTTTTCTATCGTAGAAAAATTAAGGTCTCTTCCATAGAACCACACGCAAATTGTTGCGAAAAACTGGGGAAAATATTTATGTGGACTATGTATATTATTCTTACGCGGAAAACTTGAAAACTTTAAAACGAGTTTTTGTTGTTCAAAATAATAGTTAGAGCAAGAACTTTTAGCTTAGAAATATTCTAAGATTCTTCACTTGACAGTATTTTTTTTTTTGGGAGTGCTGAAGCCGACCAACTTATTGGGATAACATAAACTCCTAGCCTGAGGAGAATATGCTCATCCGCCAGCAATCCATGAATCCTAACCGCTTCTAATTGCTCATCCTACTTCAAAGGTTGGTTCATCAAGTCCAAGGATAAATAATAATACCCTGATTATCAATACAGCTCTACCCATCTCTTTATCATATTTTCTGCGGGGTTGGCATCTCGTCAGCTCGCCAGTATTTTATGTAATAAATTGTTTATAAAGAAAGTTCTACGTCAGGTTTTCTTTAAAAAGGAACGGAATTCGCATTACAAGTGTTACGTAAATGTTGTCAATGAGGTCGCTACGAAGCCTTTATGAAGCAGTGAGACTTCTTTGAAGCCAAGTCTTTACCAGGATTTGCGTGCATTTGGTAGTAGCGTACGCATTGTCAATGGGAAACCGTGGGAGGCTGCTCCTCAAAGGCAGGAAGTCTTAACTTCTCGCTTTTTCACTATTCAAGGGCCGATCAGGTTGTTGACCAAAAGGCTTCTGTCATTCACGCTGTGAAAATTTGGCAACTGGAACTGTCAGAAACATCTTTAATAGCCTTTATTTTTTTACTATAAGACGCATTTCCAAATTTGTGAATTCTATTTTCATGTATTTCTTAACGCTCAAGGTTTGAAAACTCTATGTATATGTTTTTTAATCTTCAATTACCAGACTTTTAAAGAGGTAACCTTTGTTTGGAAGCGGTAAACTCTGCATTAAAGTAAAGTCGCAGGTAGAAGCAAAGGTCTGCAGCAGAAATGCAAATAAGATCAAGTAACTATTTGCATTTCATTTGTAGCAAGGGGGGAAACTGTTTTTATACCTAGAGCTTCCCTCCTATTGGCTTATTCGCTGAAGCTTTTATTTTTTGTTAGAAAAATACCTGAGCAAAGGTAGAGGGGTCAGTTAGTTCTATAAATAAACTAAAAACTGAGTGGCACCTCTTTTACTGACTGACAATCCTCCACTTTTTGTGGTTTGATAAAAAATCTGTTCCGAAAATCTCTCCTTTGAGGACATACCTAACACAAACATGCAACCAAACCATGACCAAAACCCACTTAAATGCAGTAAAAATATCCAAATATAACGTGTGCAACTAATTGAATTAAATTTAAAGTCAGATGTGAAAATAAAATTAAAATTATACCGCAGGGAAGCAACTTCATTCACCGTCCCATTTTCATTTAAATTCCGTACTAAAAAATGTTTAACGACGCCCAATAAATATTTATAGGCGGTATTTTCCCCAAAGGTGAAAGTTCATAACCTCATCCGACTGCGGCCATATTTCATCCGAAAACAATTTATTTAATTGATTAATAATCGAAAGTATATTACTTTTCCACGCCCCAGGGCTAACACGTATCCATGTGATTCTGTAGGACATTTCATTTTTTTATTACTTCTTTTGCCGATAGGCTTTCTCCTACTGCCAGGCATAACTCCCAGAAATGAGCAATTTGTTACAGCACTTCCTACATACAAATCCGACAAGACGATAATAAAAAGGGAAATCCTAAGCTAGATGTAAAAAGCAGTCATATTTCAGCCGTACAGCCATTTTATGGCAACAAGGGTAGAAAAACAGGAAAAAAAATGGCATTTGACGAATAATGGGTCCTGTCGGGAACAGGGTCAACCTGAAAGTTATTTAATAATTCTGAACGATTGCAGAGAAATCCCATTTTAAATTGAAATTCACCGCACATAAAAAATGTTCATTGTATACCTTTCTTTGTCTTTGCAGTTGCCAAACACCAAGTTGTTGCCTACACTCAAAAGTCTCAGATCAAGCACGAAAATCGTCACATACAGCTGGTCCGGGAATATGGATTCCATCCGAGGACAAAGGCGACCGTTGAAGATGGCGATGTCCTGCCGAAGAAATTCGAGCCGTTTCCGGCGAATATGTACGGGAAACCCTTGGAAGAAATCGACAATTTCATCTATGAAGAGGTAAGTGAGACAGTCCGAACTGATATTTGTCGGTTTTTCTTTTCTGGGATGGATGGGGTGGACGTTACCTTGGGCGAATGTGATTTCAAGTGAAAAACAGACATCCTACCAGAGCAGCCTCCTCCGTTCACTCAGTCAGTGGGAGGGAAACACAAAAGGAATTTTTAGGACTTTTTGTTTTTTTTAATTTATGGTGGTCCACATTGGAGAGGGAGCGAAATTAAAGCTACCTGCCTGTTGAGTGAGAATGATGATGATGGATTTCAACACCGTAATGGACGATAGTTCGGAGAATGGTTTAATTTAAATTATCGGCATCGTGGGAGGCGATTGCTGACATCTGTTATAGCTTTGGTAATTTCAGAGAGACAGGTGACGGAAATTGATAAGATTGGCATTGTGAAAGGCGCACCAGATAATTTTAAAATTAGAGTTGACTGACAAAGATATATGGCGAAGTGGGGGAGGCACAGATGTCTTTGTTTGATTAATGCACTTCTTGGCGTAACGTTGCCATATTGATTGGCAGTAGAAATATGCAAATTAAGGAACGTTCTTATTGTTATCAGAGGATGTTTATAAATTTATGTAGCCTCGTCATTTTGAATGGTAGCAGCGTGTATACTCTCTGTAATCTGTGCAAAAAGGGCTGACTAAAAATAGCTTTGTAAGCTCCTGTTAAAGAGGTGTTTTTGGGGAAGACTTTTTTCTTTAATTTGGAAAAACATGACTCACTGTAACGAATTTAACTAGTTTTACCTATATGAACGTTTTCGTTGAACCAATTAAATTTTTTAACCAATTATAACCGATTTTTATGAAATGTGGACTGAATAAAAGGCCGATTTCTGTAGGTGAAACTGACTACAAGGGCATACGGAATGGAACCGTGAAAAGTGACGTGAAACGAGCCTACCTATGGGTAGGGTTTTCATATTCGACGACGGGAAAAGGGGAACTTAATAAAGGGTGTCCCATAATTCACGCAAAATGTAATTTTGTTAGAAAGCTTACATTTTTTATTGATTCATGGAGTATACAGATTGGGGTTATGTATGGAATAGCACATTGGATAAATGGCCGCCACGGCCTTGCTGGCAAGTACTTACTCTTTATTGAAATTTTCTATGACCGTTTCGCATAAATGTTGCCGAATTTCATTAACCTCACAATTTCCTCTTTAAAGGCGTTGGAGGTCGTGGGCTTGTTTGCATAGACCTTTGACTTCAAAAAATCCCAAAGAAAAAAGTCCAATGGCGCTAAATCGCAAGATCTGGATGGCCAATTCTGATCGCAAAAACGGCCGATTACACGTTTAGGAAATGACTCATGCAGTAATTGAATAGTTTCTCTGGCTGTATGGCATGTGGCACCGTCTTGTTGAAACCACATGTTGGTCACATCCATATCTTGTAATTTATGCACTAAAAACTGGGTTTTCGAAGAAGAATTGTCCGATAATACCTCCAGCCCAAAATCCGAGCCAAACAGTCACGCGTTGTGGATGCATTTGTTTCTCAACAATCACTCGCAGGTGTTCTGAACCCCAAATGCGACAATTCTGACGAAACAAAGTCATCAAGATGAAAATGACGTATTTTGTACGAAAATTGCGGACTGTAGTTGACAAACCTTCATTGTTTTTAAAATTTGCTGAACAATAAAAATGCGTTGTTCCTTCGTATAGAACTCCATTTTTACTAACCGCGAACTGTCAGCTGTCACAAAGTTATCTTTTTTTTTCCGTTGGCATTACTGTACTATTAAATGGCGCAAAATTCAAATTTTTGCGTGAACTATGGGACGCCCTTTACATTTTTAGGGGGTACAATCTTTACATTGGGGGGACAAAAACCTTGACAAACATCAAAATGCTCTTAGTTTTAGTTTCAGATATAAAATAATAAAAAATAATGAAATATTCTCAAATATTTTATTTAATAAATTCGTTAAATGGATGTGAATATGAACTTAGTTGTTAAAGTTTGTATAACAATTCGTATGGATTCATTTCAGACGAAAAGGGGGTACTACCTCCCCTAAAGGAGTACATATGGTAACCCTACCTACGGATTTGCCTATGGCGTTTGCTGTTATTGATATAAAGGGTTTTTCAATAAGAGCGCTACAAACGTTTTTTTAAATAAAACAAAAACGGATATTGAATATCAATGAAATTCTTCATTCCTGTGAAAGTACATTCGATGCCATTATGTATGGAACTCGATTTCTTTTGCATGGTCACCACGGGCACGCTTGCAGAAGTCCAGACGCTGAACCCAATTTTCGACGGTTTTCAGGCATAAATCGGCCGATACTGCTGCAATTTCACGTTCGATATTCGTACGAAGTTCATCAATCGTCGCTGCCTTGTTGGCATAGACCATAGACTTGACGTAGCCCCACAGGAAATAGTCTAACGGCGTCAAATCGCACGACCGAGGCTGCCAAGCGACTGGACCATTTCGTGAGATAACACGTTCTCCAAACTTGGTTTCCAATAAATTGATTGTGTCATTCGCTGTGTGGCTTGTGGCGCCGTCCTGTTGGAACCACATGTCCTCCAAGTCCATATCATCCAATTGGGGCCAAAAATATTCGGTTATCATTGAACGGTAGCGATTCCCATTCACAGTAACGTGCCGGTCTTGATCATCACGGAAGAAGTACGGCCCAATGACGCCGCCGGCCCATAAACCACACCAAACCGTAATTTTTTCGGGATGCAATGATGACTCATGGAGTACGTGTGGATTGCTGCCTGACCAATACCGCATATTTTGTTTATTGACGAAGCCATTCAGCCAGAAATGAGCCTCATCGCTGAAGATGATTTTTCGATAAAAATCCGAATCATTTTCAAGTTGATGCTCAGCCCAATTCACGAACATACGACGCTTCTGGTGGTCAAGCGGGTTCAGTTCTTGCGTCAATTTAATCTTGTAAGGATGTAGGCCAAGATCTTTTCGCAAAATTCGCCACAACGACGTCACAGAGATGCCCAACGCTTGAGAACGACGTGTGAGAGACACATTTGGGCTTTCTTCAACTAAAGCCTCAGCGGCAGCAATATTCTCGACACTACGGGCACTTCTTTGTCCCACTGGCACGGGAACATTTTGTACTGTGCCTGTGGATTCCAATTTTTCCACTAGACGTTCAATTGTTGATCTGCTAGGACGATTATGACGACCATAAATTGGACGTAGCGCTCTTAACGTTGAGACCACTGACTCCGAATTTCGGTAGTAAATTTTAATAATTTCGACTCGTTGTTGGTTCGTATATCTTTCCATCATGAAATGGCAAACCTTACTGAAGAGAAATGTCAAAAGAGCGGCATGAAATTCGGCGTCGTTTTCTGTCCCTGTCGCTCTATTTTTGTAGCGTCCCTGTTGTAAAACCCTTTATATCGTTTTTTTTCTTTTAAATTATTTTACTCTTCGTTTAAATAAAGTATTTGGCACCAAAAAAACTCACGACGTCTTCTTTTTCCATTAAAGGAAATAGTCTATGATGCAAATTTTATTTATAAAGGAAGGCTGTAAAATAAAGAACTGAGGGATTTTATGTCCATTCGCGTGAAAACTACTGGACGATTTTTTATAACGTTTCTTTAGACATCTAGGAGGTCTTTAGGCTATGTCGTTCTTAGGCACGCTCAGTTTTTGGGGCGTTTTTGACCCAAACACATTTTTCCCGACTTCACTGCCTTGAACTTGGCATTACTAAAATAATTCCTAGCCCATATGAGTACTTAAGGGAGCCAACACTTCTCTGAATATTTTAAGCTATAAATCACATATCTGCTTCATGCAGAAGCGAAACAACTGACCAACTTCTTACACGATCAAATTACATTTGGAACATATCAGCAACGACTGTTCTTGATCGTGATTCTAGTATTTGACAGCGATAAATAAGAATAGGCGCAGTAGCTTAGTGGTTAGTGTGTTGGACTACTAAACGAGGAGTCCCAGGTTTGAGTCCCGAGGAAACACAAATTTCAACTTATGTTTTTTTTCAACTGCGCTACCTGTCGCGAACGTCTACCCCGAGAGTATAACTGTCATGAAAGAGCTTCTCGATTTGCCGGTCGGACTCGGTATAAAATTGGGACCTACAATTCATTCGTACCAAAAATGGAAAACTCACACAAAACGAATGGTTGTGAGAAGCCTAGGGTCCCTACAGACCTGTTGCACCATTTGTTTTTTTTTTAAATAAAAAATATATTAATACAAAAAAAAAAAAAAAAATAAATAAATTTATATTAAATAAATAAATATCTTTTATTTATAAACTTATGCATTAACAATATAAATCACGGCAGTTTACAGATATCAAAAAAATAAAATAACTAAAATATCTCCATTTTGCACAGCAATGATGTTTAAGGAGCTTCTCGAAATCATTCTTTTTAGCTTCCTTAGCAGAAACCCCAAAGGGCAATGATCTTAAATCCATCAGATCAATTCTTTCACACGGACGCATAACCTAGACACTAGAGCTTAAGACCTTAAAGCTCTAGTGTCAGATCTCTAGCTTATCTCGCATTGAGTTTTAGCAACGCTACAAGCTCTTTTAAGGCCGTTTAGTGGGATCTAACCTGAAATGCCAAATATTGGTTGACTTTAAGTATTCTTGGCTAGCAGCCATCCAGTCCATTACTGGGCAATCCACCGTTTCAAGGTTTTTGACAGTTTGATGTTCAAAATTATATAGTTTCGAAAATCAATTCTATCTATTTGAGTTAATTTAGAGAGAGAATAAAGCCGTTTTGAACCTTCATTTGTGTGAAAGATACATCGCTTTTGATTGTTGAACAAAAAATAAATAGCTACCCTCATTTTGAAGGCAAACTCAGAATTAAAAAAGTTATAAGCTTCTCAATTAGCCCGGTTAAAAATATATTTTTTCACCATCCGAGGTCTCTTCGATACGAAAATTTTGGTATTTCACACTTCATATAAATATATAAAAAAAAGCTACTTGAGCACCGTTTGATTTTTAAAGCAACAATTGTCAATATAAATTTAATCGATTCCATGAAGCTCAACCCAACTCGTGGACATCACACCGACAAAACACCACTTAAACCTCCCAAGCATTATGTCCGCCGGCAGGATTGTTATTTGTTATTTTAGCAGGCTCATGTGTGTGCGGATGAACGCCAAAAACAAATACGCTGTTCTGTCGTCTCTTCAAATAGCCGCTTGTTCAAATTTCCCATAGTGAAATTATTTAGGGGTAGCTTTCATAAAAGGGGATTCGTTTATTTATGTTCGGAACTGATCTACGAACCATTGTATCCGACTAAATCGCTCTCCATAATCCTTCACTTGGTGTGGGTTGTCACGTAGAGCTTTCATCGACTCGTCAATTTTTGTTTTCTTTAAACATCCCACATGACAGTTTCAATTCGAGTAAGAGGTATCCCGCACACGACAAAATGGCTGCGCATTAATCAAATAATACAACACATCCCTACCATATTCTAATAGCTGGTGAAACGTTAATACATTTTTGATCACCAATACATTGAGATCTCACGATACTCATCCATCACGAATTGGATACATTTGTGCGGCACCGAAATTCTGTTGGCATTGGAAATTCAAACAATCACCAAATGGGATGCGAAATAAATATATGAGTTTCGTCCACACATTTATTGCCAACCCAACACTCGTTCCACATGAATCATTTACTCCATTGATGCGAGCCGTCCATAAAAAGGCAATAGGTATGCAAATATTTCCATGCCAATTCATTCGAATGGTGTATTATCCTCCATTTACATGGAATAATAAATTTGCAGTACAAAGGAAAAGGAAAAATTTCAAAGGGATGATGCTGGCTGAGCCCACATGCAGATGAACTAGTTCATGCAAAGAGCCGCAGCTAGACCAACTGAGCTGACCTAAAATGCGTGCGGCAAACACACAAATAATCGATTTGCCAAAAGCCTCCCTCACGACATGGTATTGTGCTACCACACATACCACATTGCATTTACTTTAACCTATTTCATGGCAGGTTCCCCAAGGGCTTTATTATTCTTGTTTTGTAAAGTTAGGTTGCGTGTTGTAGTTTGTGCTGAGAGAGAGAGCGAGAGGGAGAAAAGCTAGTGAATGTTGATTACATAGTACTTCTTTTGAATAGAGAATTCACCTACTCCGTATAGCAGGGACGGCTATATAGAAAAAAAAGCACCTGCTGGCATATCTTTTGTTAGATTTAAATATGTTTTGGGTAACTAATTCGTGGGAAGTGCGTTTTCATACCAGGTTTGCATCTGTGGCTCGCTGAATTAAAAAAAAAAAAAAATACGCAACCCTGTATTTATCTAGACGCAAGAGTTTACCAAATCTTTTAATTTGTTGGCAACTCTTGGACACCAACCATTACTCCGAACGTGAAGTCTCAATAGAGAGTGTTAGCACACGCGACAACTGCACTGAGGCAATGACCTCACTTCAGACACAGTTGATTTTTTGCACTGTGGTCTGTAATATATTTGTATCCATTTATCAAAATCAGCACTTTGTTAATTTCTTTATGCATCCATTTTCCGATGTCAGCATTTTGCTGACTTTATTATTATTTTCATTATTGCTAGGCTAAGCTAATTTTAAGTATATATTGAGTTCAATAAAAATATATTGCTCACTTATTAAACGGCAATCAAGGTGTTTTAATCAGTCTCTTTAGGTTATTCTAGTTTAAGCACTAGCAATAGCCAAGATAGACGCGGTACAAGAACCGTGAGCTATCCAGCAACATATACAGTAAAAGCACTGTACAGAGAGTCAACTAATTTCAAGAAAATGTCAACAAGCCGGTTATAATATTTACGCAAAGGGACTTGGCCTTTGCAACAAATTTCGGGTCTTGATTGCCATTTAGAATCCTCTTAGCTGCAGATCAATAGGTTTGCTCTGCTAAGCATCTATTTCAGCAAAAGCTAAGTTATGTTGACAAATGCTCAATAAAACGATGCACAGCTTCACTTGTGATAAAGTGGTATATAAACTGTTATATATTTTATATTTATCGGCTTTCGCTATGAATCAAAGTTCTTTCAGTTCCCGCTCAATGAAAGTGAATGGCACTGAACGCAAATTATGTGCAGTATAACTGCAGGGAAATAACTTCACGACCAATAAATTCACATTGGAAATAATTTCACTTTTTTTATGTGAAATTTCACTTTTTTTATGTGAAATTATTTCCTACTGAAAGTGGGCAATTACTTCACCACAAGTGTTGTGTGATTATTTTCCACCTAAAATTTGAGAATTTTTCGATTTCAACTCAATAACAAAAACGAAATCAAATAATTTTTAAGAAGTTTAGTATAATTTTACTAACATTATAAGAACTTTGCATACACCCAACCTCGCACCTCCTCCCACCTACAAAAAATTACCTCTTAAAGTCATTTCCCTGCACCGAATTTCGGGAAGATGAGGTTAAAAGTAACAGGGATAAATGTTCAAGGGTTCCTCTTAAAATTAAGAGTCGCGTAAAAGAAAAAAAATGTTGGTCTTCTCCAAAGTAAACGACTTCCATACCTAAGTTTTGTATTGATCGTCAGTTTGAGCCGCACTTTATGACGTCCGGAAAATGGACGGTTTGTATTTTTTTTATTCCTTTTCACCCGCAATAAATACAGTGTCGGTTGTTTTTTGTAAATATGTGTCTATCTTTGGTGAATTTTGTTTATATACTAGAGCTTTGTGTGGATTCTGGTTTTTATTTCACGATATTTGAAATATTTATATAGTTTTAATAAAACAATTAAAACAGAGCCTCCATAAAAAAAAACAAAAGTGTTCACTCTATATAAAATAAAAAGGTGAAACAGCTGATTTCGAAAGTTAAATTCATTTGAATTCATTTTATGACATTCTCGATAGTGAATATTATTCGTTCGAATCTCAGAACACAGAAAGTTCATTCGAACGAATAGAGACATTCGTTAGAATTGAATATTCGTTCGAATCTCAAAATAAGCATGACTATGAGCTTTTTTTTTAAAACAAGTTCATTCGAACGAATAGAGACATTCGTTAGAATTGAATATTCGTTCGAATCTCAAAATAAGCATGACTATGAGCTTTTTTTTTAAAACAGATGACACAAGATTTTTTTATTTATTGTTACAACTTACTCTTATTTTTTTCAAAAAAATCCATATTTTAACATATTTTTATCAGACTTTATTGGGCTTTTTTGGTGACTTTTGTAGCCTAAATGTTGCTGTTTGTTTTAAAATAGGTTCGACTCATTTGCAAAGGCAAAATCTTATGAGCAAAATAAAAATTAAGTCGAAAGTGCTACTTCCGGGCCCACTAACCCCTACTGCTACTGGAATTTCTTTTCGAAAATCGCACAGTTTCGGCTTCACACTTTGATAACAAAAAAATGCAATATTTCTCAACGTTGCACTTTACAAAGCAGAATTAATCAATCAGCTTATTTATAATTTTTTCAGATGTCAAATCGACATAAAAATAAACCCACGCCCTTCCTCACGAACATATAAAAGTTAAACTAATTTACGCCCCTCCAACAACAACACTCTTTACATGAAGCGAACAACTTCATTCGCATTCAAGTTAAGCGACAGCTCATCAATTGGACTTAACGAAGCGGAAATCTTTTCGACTGATGACAACGATTTGAGGCGAGTCTCAACAGCCGCTGTCAACTTCTTTAATAACAAAATGTGATTTTTTGTGTAGAGCGCAATTGCTCCTTATCAAAGGAATCCAACTGGATTTGAGGAAATTGATTCGAACCGCTTTGCAATTAGGCTCGATTTCCAATTGCACAGCCAAACAATAACGTCCGCCGCTGCGGTTGTCCTTTTTGCTATTGAAACTCATTTGATTTGCTTCCGTTTTCCATTTAATTTCTTTCCTCTTTTTTTTTTTTTTTTTATTTCCAATTCAATATGGTCTAGTTTTCTAATGCATCGCATTTGCCTAATATGCTAAGCCTCGGCAGGAGCGCACAGCGCCAGCAGAAAAGCAAGCAAATGGTGAAAAGAGAAAAATAGAAAATAAAATAGAAATAGAAATAAATAGACAGCCGTCAATTGGCAAAAATGAAGGAACGCTACACTGGGCATGCAGATACATTTTATCCGGGGCGATTTTTTCAATTGAATACCGACAACACATTGCTCGCCATAAATGAGTGTGCATACAAGTGTACAGTACACACATGTATCTCAAGTGAATATATATGTAGTGCAGAAAAAGTGAACCATTTTCAGAATGAAGCGAAAGTATTGCCCCAGTTAGGCTCACACTTAACGAGTTTTTGTCTTCGCCCCTCACTAGGCGATGCCCTTCCCTGTTCGTTTGTGGATTTTTTCCAAATGAAACTCTCACGATTCAGCGAGGTTTTGAGTTTCAATATTTTCACTTCGATTGGTTTCCACAAAAGCTCGCAGGAGCATGGCAGAAAAATAAGTTCAATCGGCTATATGTTTGTGCTGTTTTATTTTTGAACAGCAAACATCGGAAAGGATTCGCACAACGGCAGCACCGTGGGAGGGCTTGTGTCCTTCGTACTTCTCATATGTGGTATACTGTTAGTGTTGTTGTTGTTGCTCTTCGATGTCATAGCTATCGTCTGTTTGTTGTGCAATTGCCGAAGAAACTGAATCTGCAGCTGCGGCTGTGTCTATTGTCCTGCGAAAAGGACGACAAGACGCTTTCAGTTCAACTGCTTCATTTGCCATTGATTGCGCTGTTCAGCAATTCTTGTATCACACAAAAGAGGATATACAAATACTCCAGATGCTCGTAGGATTTCCTACTTGGCATCCATTAAAACTAATTTTGCAGCTCGAAAGATACACAGGATGGCGTTCCGCTATCGAAGCCTAACGGGTGAACCGCTTTCTAGGGTAGATAATGTGTCTATTAAATTCCAGAGGTGTGTGCGTACAGCATCCAAAGTAATCAGTTTAAACGGCTCCCTTGGTCGTATCGCATCGAGCGCGGATATTACGACGTTTATTACCATACCAGGAAAAATCGTCCTCGCACAAGCGATGTTTGGGGTTGCGAGATAAATGCCAGCATACGAGAATGTGTTTTATCGGTTTTTGCCCTCCCCCACCCAAAAATCATGCATACCTTATGTACGAAGGTGTTTGTCTTGAAAGTGCGTAGTTGAGCATTGAGTACGTGGGAGGAGAGGCCCACCCTCTGCAAATAATTGACTTTCTAATCACAAAGTCGTCGTTCGGTGCGGTGCGGTGCGGTAATGACACGAGTATCAGCGTTGCGTACAGTTTGGGTAATTAGCATAATTTTCCGGGCGCGGAAGCAGCAGCATTTTTTCAATGGAGAACCATAAAACATTTCAAACGCAATCGGAGGCACATTCCGTTGTCGTCGTTTTTGGTGGTGTACGAAGTTTTGTGATAAATAAGGAGATAATGGCAGCGAGGAGACGTAAGCCAGTTACATGACGCGGAATGTTTACAAGAACGATGCGATCAGTTAGGGAGTGTAATTTGCGAATTTACAGTCCACTCGGGCGTATACTTGCTATTTTTGCTAAACTTTTAATTGGGTCGTTTGTTGGTAATATGTGACTTGGATTTAGAATGGGATTGCTCGTAATTTACGCAAATCAGGCAATTCCATTGATCTAGTGCTGCTTATAGGTTAAAAGTCACTGAAGAGTACGAACTTCCTTTAAAGCTATTGATAGAGAGGCATTTTACATAGCAAGCAATAGATATAATAACTCTTGTAAAAACTGTAAAACAGTATCTGAAACAAGGTGTGAAGGACACTCTTTTATGAACGGAAAAATATCTCGCTTTGATATTTTTCATGAGAAAACAAGATTTATTTACTTTAAGTGCTCATTCGCGCTACGCGTTTAGGTTGTTAACTTATTTGACTTGCGACTGTGGATAGCAAGTGCTTTCTTAGAATATCAGAACTAATTGCCCGCGACTACGCCAAGGTCGCCCGCTACATGGGAGTCCTTATAATTTTGTTTTATACTTCTTTACGAGCTGCTTCCAAACAATGCTGTTAACAAATTTAAGTGCTACTCTCTTATTTGGTGCAAAGACTTAATTTGGAGATTGGACAGCTTTGCTTTTCCCGACAAAGACAGAGCAGATTCAAACCAAAATTTTCAAGATAAAAAATATTATCATTTAGTGGAAGGGATGACTGAGTCGCATTTTTATGACCAGTTCAAGGTCACAGTATACACTCATCGGCAAAAGTATGTCGACAGGCAGTCGCTTTTCAAGGCAAATAATTCCTAACAGCAACAGATTAACTGTCTACAGGTTTCACTCAGCGATTGCATTAGGTGTGCGCTATGATTATGTTTGTAAGTGAGACCATTTGAGACACACCGCTGGACAGCTCTGGTCTAATTGTGGTTAGAGTACGATTTTTTCGACAGGCAAAAGTATTTTGACAAACCCATTTTTTAAGTTTTCTTTTGCGAAAAATACTGTTATAATTTGAATTTTAATTAAATATGTTAGATTATCTACTTGTGTGCAGGTCCACTTTGATTAAAATATGGGGAAACCGAAAGAGTTAAACATGGAAGATCGAGTAGGTCTTGACGCAAGATACGACTGCGGTCAAAAATAGGGGAAGAATTTAACTTTTTGCAGTAAACTTTAAATATTCAAATTAATAATCGCAAAAGAAAGATCTCTGTTCAAAATTTACCTCCTCCGGGTACAAAACGAAAAAGTTAAAAGAAGGTAAAAGAATGGAAGATATATTTTGGGGAAGTTTGTTAAGAATCCAAGTTTAACTCCTAAAATTCTCCACCTTAAAATGAAAAAATTATGCTGAAAACTCGATTATCTAACGGGTCATTCAGAGGCGCCTTGCTGAGCTCGATTTTGATTTATATTTATTTATATTCTGCAAGAAAAGTACAGTATAAGACTACAAAAACAAAATAAAGAGGCTTAATTCTGGTTCCCAAGAGTTTAAAAATAAACCCCATGTGGAACCAGTTTTTATGGAGGGGAAAGAGTTCATTTGAGCCTCATGGATCACCGTAAAGAAGATTTGTTCGGATGCCGAAATTGTATCGTGAAAAATACGCACCAGTCGTGCACCAGCAGATTTGGTTCTAATCGATGGAACGATGATCCACCACAAACTTTAAACAATTACGCACTCCCATCTGCAAATAGACTATTCAGGCAGTCATTTGTTCTCTAACAGGATAAAGTTTCTTGTCACAAAAGCCCAATGGTGATGCAACTTTCACAGGATATTGAACTGGAAACACACAACTGGTCACTCTAAGGCGCAGATTTAATGTTATCGAATATGAAAAGGAAAAATACAGGGTCGGCATTCTGTAAGGCGAAACGATCAAACGTTTTCGTGCGCACGAATGATTTGCCCTATGTTCCACCAGCAAATTTCTTCGTACACACGAAAACGTTTTAACGTTTCGCCTTACAGAATGCCGACCCGGTTTCTCTGACACGGCGCAGAGGAGATCAGTTTTGCAGTAAGAAAGCTCTGGGATGACGTTCCAGCGGAAATGATTGTCGAAACGGTTCCAAGACAATTACAGAAACTTTTTGAGGCTAAAGTGGATATATTTGTTTATTAAATAATTTTCCTTTGTTCCTTTTAAAATTTTAAAGAATTTTTTTATACCCTCCACAGGAAGGTATATTCACTTTGTCATTACCTACATTTGTAACGCCAAGAAGGAGTCACCGGAGACCTCATAAAGTATATATATTCTGAATCAGGATCACATTCTGAATCGATTTAGCCATGTCCGTCTGTCTGTCTGTCTGTCTGTCTGTTGAAAGCACGATAGCGCACAAAGGAATTAACATAGGCGAATGAAATTTGGTGAAAGGACTTTTTTTTTATCGTCGTCAGGTTGGCATTGAAAATGGGCTATGTCGGTCAAGTAGTTCTGGTACCTCCCATACAAAACTAATATAAGACCCTGTTCAATGTAATTACATACTTCCTCACATGCCTAAAATTTAGCATGACTCGTATGCAGTGGAGGGTATCAAAGAATCGGCCAGGCCGATGATAACATTTTTACTTGTTTTTTTTTTTTTAAGTAAAACTTATTTGTCAAAATAATTATGCCAAAGTAAAAAGCTAATTTTATTAATTTTAATGAATTTTAATTAAGCTATTTAATAATAAAAATTGCATATGTTGTAAATTAAGTTAGCAAATTGTGTATTTTTTTTTTTTCACTTCTTCCTAAAATTCATAAAATTTTACTTTTATTTTTGTCAAAATACTTTTGCCGATGAGTGAGAGTTCTTCTCTAAAAAACTTCGTCCGCCATCGCTAATGTTCATGCTTCTGCGATACATAGCTGGGCTGGGAAAATGAGGGCCTCCTTCTCTACACTCCACCAATGAAAATCGCCCTAAGAATCTCTCCCTCAGAACGTTTTAAGAGGTTTTCCATGTCATGTCCATATTTCTGCACCATTACCAGCGTTGCCACAATGATACAAGTGTAACAAAAGTGTTACAATTTTTAATTATTTTATAATTTTATTCCAATGTTACTTTTTTCGCTTTGTTACACTTTTTCCCATTAAAATCTTTTTTTGTTTTTCTCGTTAAAAAATATTGAAAAGTTGAACTGACAGCACTTTTTTCTTTCGAACAAACTTCTACCAATTTCTGTCAATGTATTTATTTGTTAACACAAAGCACAAGTTGTGCAAAACGTCAAACTGCGAGTGGGAATGGGAATGGGAGGGAACGAGAAAATAAAACAATATTTTTCTGTCTCGCCGCGTTGCCGGTTGACAATGTTCTAGTACATCTCGTGGTAAATAAAGTTTGTGAAATAGAAATTGAAATCTACTTCGAAATGTGATAAAGAGTTCCTAAAAAAGATTTTTTTGAGTTGAAAAACGATGTTTTAATTCTTAAAATTTTTTTCCAGTTTGTTACATTTTTTTTCAATTTGTTACACTTTTGTTACACTTTAAAAAAAAAACTGCGGCAACATTGACCATTACATTAGAACAGGGATGACTGCGGTCTTGTCTCCTTGCGCTCTTCAAAAGAGAGGGCTTTATTTCTAAGATGCATTCTTATTCTGCCCTGAAGAAAGAGCGATTAGTTGCGGCTCTCGCTTGGTCTCTCCGCCGATGTAACTAATATTCCCATTCATGCACTCTGGCTTCTAAACAGTGCACGTTGGTTCAAAGCGTTCGGAAATCCAACATACTGCAGACATGCACGGATCGCATCGTAACGCAATTAATTTCATTGACTGTGATTAGAATGTAATGACCGGCAAGTCTATGCTAACAAAAAAGGTAATTCGGCCTTTGTCTAGGTCAATTTCCTCAGGTTTTAACGTACAACCGAAGACGCCCTCCTTTCCGCTTTGGTGTTGAAGTTGACGTTATACTTTGGTCACTTATAATACATATTTATTCTCGAGAAGATCCTGAAATGTTTCCTTGTACTATTATTCTCTTCTGTAAAGCGGTGAGCAAACATCGGGTTAGAGCATAATTTAACTTTCATTACAGAAGCCTGAGTCTTACTTCTTACGTCTTCGTACGTCTAAATAAGAAATATTCTAGTCCCGTCTCTTAGACCTAACGAGCTCACAACCAGAAAACTGTATAGCTAGAACAGAGTCCCCTTTTGTGCGCCACCTTCCTCGTTTTGATTAGTGAACTGAGAAACAGGTAGCGAGAAGGTCACCATTGATGTCTAATTGTAACTTAGAACGTAAGTTGTAGGTTTAGGTTCGTGCATTGCGTCAGAATTTTTAGGAGAGGCGGGACGTTCCCTTACATTTTTGGTACGACTTTTGACACGTATAAAATCCGACAAGGTAATTTTGTGATCGTCCTTTACCTCACGTTATCGGACATGCACTTGGGAGGAGTGCAAAATCCGATATACAAGGGCTCAATAGTCCAACTACCTAAAATTGAGCCTACTGAAATGACAAGTTCCACATGCCAAGAGAACCCCCCACGCGCTTTTTGTAAGTTCATTATAAGAATATCGATACCAGGTAAACTTGGAAAAGACGTTGTGAAGGTTTTGCCAAACTAGGAGTAAATTGTAAATTTTATTGCACCATTTGGAACTTTAGACCAAATTGGCAGCCCTAGAACAATGGTTACATTTCTAAGAGTCCCCCAGTTTATTACTTGCTTGAGTTCAACATCCCTTGCAGGAAATGAAATGCAATTTCCTGTTCGTTAATTAAATGTCAGGATCGCATAAAACAGGTAAAGATGTGATGGACACGACATCGCCCCCATGATTTTGGGACACTCTTGGTCGCTATAAACTTGATGGTCCTCAGTAATATGATTTGTTGGTTTATTTTTTCTCGAACCAATTGCATTTCTGTTTCTCAGGTATACCGTATACCTACCTTATCAGGCGTCACATCCGTCTCGAGCAACGGACATTCGCCCCACAAAATGACATACCCAAACTACACTTGGCTTATTCACGAAAACAACAAAAAAACGAGCAGCCAAATGCTCTTATGTACTGCTTTATTAGGTTTAAGTTCCTGTTTTAGTTATGAGGGTTGAGAGGTTTTAAGCAAGGTAGGTCATTAATGGTATATGTACTGTGCATAGCTATGTGTCTGTGTGTAGTAGACAAACCAAACGGTAAATGAAATAAGGCTTCAAGAGTGTCAGTGAGAGGAATGAGTTTATAGGTCACACGGTAGAATTTTATGACGGCCAACAACTTTAATGACAGTTATTATGTACTTTTGGCCTTTTCGCCCGAGGACAATGTTATAGCATTTTACGAGCTATTGAGAGCTCTTTCTCTCTGCACGGGGCTAGCTTTGGGGAATTTTAAACTATGGCGTTAGAATTTTATGATTGAAAAAAGGAAAAACAATTTAGAGCTTCGCAACTGTAGACATGTAGTTAAAAATGGCTTTGCTTCTTAAAGTTGGATAATAGAGGATGTGATCGGGTATAAGCTGTCCGTGAAAGCAACAATGAATCATTGTATGAATTGCGTTAAAAGCCCAGTGAATTGTGTTTTTTTTTTTTATGGCTCAGTTTTAATGGTCAATGGGTGGGAGCAATGTTACCTAAAATGTATTAAAATAACATGTTGATACTGGCAGTTAATGGAGGAAAGTCCATCTGGTGATTTAGAGATATTTTTTTTAGTGCGAAAGGGGTCTAAGGGCGCCCTAGGCTGTGGCGTCGTCAAAAGTAAATTATTTGAATGAGGTGGAAATCCGCTCACAAAATAATGGCAGTCTATGTAGAGTGGACATCTTTGAACATCTATCTTATGTATATAAAAATTGAGGCTTAAAATTGTGTTCGTTTGTCGCCGATTCACGCCTTACGGCATTTACCGATTTTAACAAAACTTTCACACATCCTTGGTATTGGTCTATATATGGGTTTTGTGAAGTTTGGTTGAAATCGGAAAATGTATGTGTGTGCTGTGCGTGCGTAAAAAACACATGAATTTCCATACATTTTGTTCGACGGCTTGACGGATTTGAAAGATTTTTTTTTTTAATTTTGATGGACTTAAATCAGGGATGGTTTAGGAAAAATTAAAATTCGAAAAATACTCAACAGGTGGCGCTGTAGGCACATTTCGTTTTTCATCTATCTCCTTCTATATATATATATATCAAAATAAGACGCATTGTATTTGAATGATTGCTGTTCTCTTAATGTGTGAACCGATTTTGTATCTGGAAAATTCAAACGAAAGGTGACGTCAATACCAAGGTTTGTATGGATATTGTATATACGGTCTTTGTATGTGTTTTGGTTATCCGAGTTATCGGCATTTTAGTGAACATACCTTTGTTGTCGACCTATGGAACCATTCAATAAATTTCAATGAAATTTTGTGGATGGCTATGGTTGACACGATAGTTCTGGTCTTGCTCTGCTTTGGTGGTAGTGGGCGCAAATCGCAAGCATTAAAGAATTATGTGATGTGGCATGTGGCCTATGCGTGCGTAGGCCGTACAGCGCATATCGCTTGGTACAAAGAAGGGGAGGTATATTGCGTTGGCATGAGTTGTGTTGGCTTAAAGGCATAGATCTGTCACTTCAGGAAACACCACAGACAAACAAAAAGTTAAATTTAACGACGTTGGCGGCCAATACACGTCACCTCTTTGAGAGAAGACCATACCCTCAAATCGTTCATGCAGAATGTCCATCACAGAGTCTGCTGTGTGGCACGCAGCCCCGTCCTGCTGGAACCACATGTAGTCTCCGTATCGTTCAATTTCAGCTCGGTTAGTAGCTCCCACTGTTGATGGTGGTGCTCTCACCAATGTATTTAGTTTTCAAAAAAGTACAGCCGCGCGCCGGCCCAAAATCCGCACCAGACAATAACTTTATATGAATGCATTGCCACCTGATGGCGAACCTCCCACATACGGCAAATAATTGTTCTTGTTGTTCAGCCAAAAATGCACCTCGTCGATCACGATAACTTTTCGACAAAAGTCCTCCTTTGCAAAGCGCAGTCAGCGAACAAATAGCGTCGTCTATGGTCAATAAGTTGAGCATCTGGGTCAGTTGGATATTGTACGGGTGTAGTCCGAGATTTTGACGCAAAATTCTCCAAGTTGAAGTCTGCGAAAGACCGACTTTTTGTGCACGGCGAGGAGTTGACTGTCTCGGGTTCTCTGTACACTTTCGCGGACTGTCAATTTTTGTTATACGTTTAAACGATGTTTGACAGAAACTCAATTTTCTTTATATGAAATCTTGTTCCCACTGAAGCTGACTCACTTTATGAGCCAACTTTCAGCGATATTTCTATACGTTCAAAAATAAAAGCGACAAGAATTTTAAGACAGTTGGTTTTGGAACGTCGAAGGCTCTGTGGGTATCTACTACTATCCATTTGAAGCAACCATTAGGATTTATAGGATTTAAGACAATTACGACACGAATTTCGTACATATACCCAGGTCATTTAACTTACCGAAGATCAGAAGTCGTTAAACAAAATCCCATTTTTATGTTTTCATTCAAGATTTCATTTTTTTGTACTTCCCAACCTCAATGTGTGCGATACTAGTAATCATATTTTTTGTCCAGGCTAGATTTTCGATCTTACAGTGATGCAATTTTCCATATAAGTTAAAGTGACCTACAAAATATTAAGTGTGAAGGTTAAGAAATGATTATTAGCAAGGCTCTATGTTTGCAAGGAGCCCTTAAATAGGCCCCGGTGGAAGGTGATGTGTGTCGTTTTCTCTATTGAAATTTTGTGATTGGCGTATGAATGCAACGAACTTCGATACCCTGTTGGAAATCGACAAATGACAAATGAGAAGAGAATATTCGATTTTCGACGAAGTGAAAGGATTACCGTAAGGGTTCGGCTATAAATATGGAATAAGTGAATGACTTTCATACATCGACATGAACATTAAACAAGGAACCCATAGTGAAGCTTCTCGGCTCTTTCTTTTAACATCATAATTAGACCATCTCCTACAAACCAATAACTAAAAGAATTACGTTCATCTTCTTGCCCTAAAAACCTCAAAGTCTAGCAACAACATCCTTTTTAAAAAATCCTAACTTCCACAATCCATTTTTACTTTTTTCATATCCCTAAGAGTTTGCTGTCGCTTTTGGATATTTATGAGTTGTTTTTATTGCCAACAGGAGTTTGCAGGAAAGATATGAAATACGATGCTGAAAATAAACTCAAACAAAACTACTATTGTATATATTCATGATCCACTTTTATAGTTTCGAATATTTCTCTTTTTGAACATTTCGAATTCAGTTCCGGTTTATATACGAAACCACGTCATTTGTAAATAAAAAAAAAACAAAAACTGCCCATTTATCCATATCCTGGCCGGGTGGTGTGTGAATTTCTTATGAATGGTGTGCACCCGGTGAAGGTGCATATTTTATGCTTTATGACATATTGGGAATACTTTGAACTTGAAAACCGTTGTGTATGAAACATTTAGGAACCACAGGATGGTAGAATAAAATACAAATAGTTACGGTATACGACGACAATGGCGAATTAATAATTTGGGCACATGTCCCTAAATAATAGTGTGAGGGCTTTGTTTTGAGTTGAGTATATCAGGCATTGAAAAGTGGAAGATGTTCCAAAAATTTTTTTTGCAAGCAGTTGCTTTTAGACATAAAGTGACTTAGGTGGAAATGATTAGGAGGATCTCTGGTTAAATTGAACAATAATAATAACGGGGGTAATTTTTAATAAAATATTATTTAGTAGGTACATCATTAAGAATCTTGATTCGAGCCGATAGTCCATGAGACTGAGCATTGGGGTGGATTCAAACTGACAACATTTAGTAGACAAATACGTTTTTATTCACTTTCAACGCAGATTCGCCGTTCAAGACGAATTCGCGTACGGCTAGGGGTATGGAAGATGGATCTAGATCCAGTGTGCTGGAATACTAAGCGACGGGGCTCAGGCGGGATCCTCTGAAAGCACAGAAATTGCATAAGGTTACTCTCTGTCACACAAAAAAAAAAACAGTGTGCTTTAGACCACACGACTGAAGTAAAACTTGTTTAGCTCCATCTGAAGGGTTTTTCAATAAGAGCGCTACAAAAGTTTTTTTAAATAAACAAAAACTGTTTTGGATATCAATGAAATTCTTCATTCCTGTGAAAGTACGTTCGATGTCATTATGTATGGAACTCGATTTCTTTTGCATGGCCACCACGGGCACGCTTGCAGAAGTCCAGACGCTGAACCCAATTTTCGACGGTTTTCAAGCATAAATCGGCCGATACTGCTGCAATTTCACGTTCGATATTCGTACGAAGTTCATCAATCGTCGCTGGCTTGTTGGCATAGACCATAGACTTGACGTAGCCCCACAGGAAATAGTCTAACGGCGTCAAATCGCACGACCGAGGCGGCCAAGCGACTGGACCATTTCGTGAGATAACACGTTCTCCAAACTTGGTTTCCAATAAATTGATTGTGTCATTCGCTGTGTGGCTTGTGGCGCCGTCCTGTTGGAACCACATGTCCTCCAAGTCCATATCATCCAATTGGGGCCAAAAATATTCGGTTATCATTGAACGGTAGCGATTCCCATTCACAGTAACGTGCCGGTCTTGATCATCACGGAAGAAGTACGGCCCAATGACGCCGCCGGCCCATAAACCACACCAAACCGTAATTTTTTCGGGATGCAATGATGACTCATGGAGTACGAGTGGATTGCTGCCTGACCAATACCGCATATTTTGTTTATTGACGAAGCCATTCAGCCAGAAATGAGCCTTATCGATGGAGACGATTTTTCGATAAAAATCCGAATCATTTTCAAGTTGTTGCTCAGCCCAATTCACGAACATACGACGCTTCTGGTGGTCAAGCGGCTTCAGTTCTTGCGTCAATTTAATCTTGTAAGGATGTAGGCCAAGATCTTTTCGCAAAATTCGCCACAACGACGTCACAGAGATGCCCAACGCTTGAGAACGACGTGTGGGAGACACATTTGGGCTTTCTTCAACTGAAGCCTCAGCGGCAGCAATATTCTCGACACTACGGGCATGGGAACATTTTGTACTGTGCCTGTGGATTCAAATTTTTCCACTAGACGCTCAATTGTTGATCTGCTAGGACGATTATGACGACCATAAATTGGACGTAGCGCTCTTAACGTTGAGACCACTGACTCCGAATTTCGGTAGTAAATTTTAATAATTTCGACTCGTTGTTGGCTCGTATATCTTTCCATCATGAAATGGCAAACCTTACTGAAGAGAAATTCCAAAAGAGCGGCAAGAAATTCGGCGTCGTTTGCTGTCCCTGTCGCTCTATTTTTGTAGCGTCCCTGTTGAAAAACCCTTTATATGTATGTATATACATACAGGGTGTCCGCCGGGAAGGTATACTACTTTGTTTTGCCGCCATTTTGGTAAACATTAGTCTTGACAGTTCATATTTGGCAGTCGTGAAGTAGACACGTAGCAAATTTATTATGGAAAAATATTCGATAAACCAACGTGTTTTAATCGTTAAAATATTTTATCAATCATCGATTACTGTGACGATGACAAAGTTACATGAAATTTTTGGGAGAACATATTTTCATTTGAATGGATATGTGAATAAACAGAATAGTCGGCAATGGAAAACCCTCAAAATATTCATCAGTCACCTTTGCATCCATTAAAAGTTACAGTCTGGTGTGCAATTTGGTCAGGAGGAATCATTGGACCTTACTTCTTTGAACTGTGAATGGGGAGCGATATCGTGATATGATTGAAAACTTTTTAACGCCACAACTTCATGCTTTGGGCTTGATTAACATGTGGTATCAACAAGACGGTGCCACATCGCATACAGCCAGGATTACAATGGAATTACTGCGAGACCTCTTTCCACAACAAGTTATTTCAAGAAATGGTGATGTTGATTGGCCTCCTGATTTGACTGCTCCGGACTTCTTTTTGTGGGGATATTGATTGAGCAACTCAAACAAAATATACGTGATGAAATTAATGAAATACCGCGTGAAATGTGTGAGAATGTAAAATGTGCTCAAAAGGGCTCGCATTTGTGAGACTAACAGAGGCGGACATTTACCTGATATTGTATTCCATACATAATTGCCGACATTGAATAAAACATTTATCAATATAAGATCCATTCTCTTTCATTTTATCAAAAATTATAAACAAACAAAGTAGTATACCTTCGCGGCGGACACCCTGTATATTTCGCAAACGAACTACTGACTGAGATATATATATATATTGTATGCACTGGCTAAGAGAGAAAGAGAGAAAAATGTGTGCTCGCACCTCTCTCTTGCCCCTACAGTAATATACGAAACGTAACTCTCTCTTTCTATCTTCACTAACTTATATCAACTTCCGTTCGCCTCGCCCGATCACACTTTCCGTAACCACGCATTCACCAGCTTACTCCCCAAGTCAAGCGTGCTTAAAGAAGTTTTATTTCAAAAGAGGGGACATTTCCGCAGCATGGCATTAAAAGTCCCTCCAACCGTTCAAAAACGAATGGCTGTGAGAAGGTAGGTCTTGAAAAATAAAAAGTCGTCTCTCTGCCTCACTCTTTATCATTTTTAACCTTCACACTAAATATTTTGTAGGTCACAATGGGTTATTTTATATGGAACACTTAATATGGTTATTAGTATCGTAAAATGTCTTCGCTTATCTCCTAAATACGCCTCACCTCAAAAAGTGTCGTACAGCTCCAATAATTAAAACGACACACGGGGTTTATGGGTGCATAGCAATTAAATGGTTGACGCAACAAGTCGCTATCCCTACAGGAGTAAGGCCCCACTAATAATCATTTTTAATCTTCACACAAAATATTTTGTAGGTCACAATATGCAGTTTTGAATGGAAAATTTCGCTACTGGCTGGACACTAAAAATGATTATTAGTATGGCGGATAGCTTCATACAGCTGTTCGCTAGCTAGTCCCAGTTTTTTTTTCTCATTTTTGGGAAGAATAAAGGGGACCTACAGCTGTATGCCGTATCTGGAAAGTTGTATTAAAACCTTCCTGGGGACATTTATACTCTCGGACGTTCGCGAGAGTTGGCGCAGGGAAAAAAATGGCTTCATTATTTTTTCTCAGATTCCACGCTAATATTTCCTCATTGTAACTCGTTGTTACTAGTTTTCCCGTAGCTCTTAAATCTGCGGATGTCGTTCCACTGCTGCTACAAATGATGTCGAATTTCGCACCTTCCTTCAATAAGCGAAGTTTCTAAATAAAACAAGTCTTCTCAGTTCCCTTCAATACGGATTTCAAAAAGGTAAAAGTACGGCAGGTCTGTTGGTCGATGTTACCAAAACTTTTGATATGGTTAATCATTTCATTTTGTTGTGGAAAATACAAAATGCTGGTTTTCGAAGTTATTTTCTCGAGTGGTTCAAATATCTTGAAAACAGATCTCAAAGAGTGAAGATTGAAGTTACTAGAAATAAATTTAGGTTTATAAATCTAGGGTTACCTCAAGGCTCCTGTGTTGGGACCAATTTCATTCCTGTTGTCGAATCGCCACTTCCGTAAACGAGCTTTACTTTCACGGAATTAAGTTAATTTCTTATGCGAAACAAAAACAAGTTCCGTCACGTAATGCTCGTTCACGGACAACGCGTCCCCAGATCTATATTAACTCTTTGTTTTAGCTCAATTTCAATGGCCATAGCACTGCTTTTGCAGATGATGTCAGCCTAACCCATGGTTTAGTAATCCCTTTAAATTTAATTGCTGATATCAATTCAGAACTGCTTAGATCATAGGTTAATCATAGGTTAATAGATCAAAGCAAGCCCTACTATGTCCCGCTTAGGTCGTTATGAAGCCATTGTGGTTGTCGGGGATAAGCCGTTGTGCTGGCGATGAGTTGTGTTCCCTCTTGTGGTTACTCGACCTTGACCAGCCATCCTGATGTACTTGATACTTCCCTCACATGATTTATCGGGGACCCCGTAGCAGCATTCTTTGGATGGATGCATCGCATTTTCATCAGTTAGCTGATATTAGACATATTTTTTATTTATGCCTTCGCTTACACATCAGAAGTCCGGCCCTACGAACTAAGTCCCAAAAGGAACTAACTCCCACTAGCCAAATGAACTAAGTTCCTCTTATTTATTTTTGCTATGTGTCTTTCGTCTTCCTCGCCTACTTGCCTACCTTTTTTGATAGCCCCCACAGAGGCCTCCTCTCTGTGATTAGATGAAAATTGCAAAATAATCTGAAAGCAGCAATGCAGAGCACGTTTTTTAACAGTGAAGTAAGAGATGCTACTCTTTAACACGTAATTGACTTCCGTCCCTATTCGCCCTGAAAGAATATTTCACCACAGAAATACAAACCAACTGCGCCTAGACTGAAGAGTTTCTTGAAATGTGTCATAATACACAAAGGACCCTAACACAAAAATGTCTCAAGCATCGAATGGGCTTCCCGAATACACACGTACTAATTCAATATGCCGATCATAAAACTCTCCCCAAAGTCACTTCTCATCTGTGCGCTTAACCAAAAAAATCGTAGCAAAAACTTTTCTTCTCATTTAAAACCTCACGTTCAAATGGGAAACGGGAAACAAAAAAAAAAAAATTTTGACACAGTTAGTTTACAGTTTTTCACCAAGAACCCTTCTGAATTGTTCTCCAGAATTAGTTAAAACATTTTTCTGGTTTTGTTTCTGTGTGCCATCACGAAAGTGGAGCAAGTTTTTCAAGCCGTGAATTCTGATTAAAAATATACACTTAGAGGACTTAGCGGCAACAACGAAAAACTTCCGCAGCAAACTTTTCCGTCCTATTTAACCCTGTGAGTTATTTTCGTCGAGGAAATGGAATTGGAACCAAGTTATAGTGCCATAATTGCGGAGCGTACCTACCCAAACCTTTCCACCCCTAACTAGGACTACAGTCGCGTAATTTATGAGTTTCTGAGAATGAGAATGGAAAGACCCGCAACAAAAGATTAATGCAATGAGTTCCTTGTGAAAGTTTGCAGCTGTGTAAAGTAGCGCAAAGGAATATTGATGGCATGCGAAAGGGAGAGCCGACCCAAAAGGAGTCATCACTACCTCTTGTTGTCTACGATACTCTGTTTGTGTCTGTGGGTGATGCTGCTTGCGAACTGATTTGAATTCGAACCAACACTTCAAGAGATATAAATTTGATGGCTCGAAAGGTCGGTCGTAAGAAACTTTCCGACACTTTTAAGTTCAGTGATTTATGTGAGCTCAAATGTGAACCGAAATGTTGATTGCACATTCCGTTTGTGGAGACAAATTATGCGCAAGACGTCCGTAAGCCAACATTTATTACACTCCGTGGGATTTACAAAAGTCTTCCATCAAATACTAAACAGGCAGTGACAGGCTGTGGACTAGAATTAATCGATTTAATTACCACGCTAAGCTTGTCACTATGGTCCAAAATGCCTTGGAAATTGAAAAGTTCTTCTTTTTTTTCTGTCATCTTGCTTGTTACTAACAATTTGGGTCATTCTGCTCTTCATGCGGAGCATATCCTGCCTGCCCAGCCCACACACTACCAATCAACGTCGCAATCCATCTCCCTCTGTGTGTGTGGTGTTTTCACAATTGTCAAGCCAAGATGGTTGCGCATCCGAGTCCGGGGGATAATTGAAATTCTTCTTCCATACAACGAGATTACCGAGAGCATTAATTTCAATTTGATAACTCGAGAAGTGAGACGAAACTTTGCAGAAACAAAAAGACACGAAGACATCGTACCCAGGTGGTGGTTATGTACAAACAGGCGACTATGTTTGCTGTCCTTTCTTCTATCGTGGGTTGTTGGTTTTTTTTCTTTTTTTTCCTCTTTGTCGAGGAAACTTCATGGAGCGTCGGATCCCACGGCCTGTTTGTGTCTTTGGCATATTCACATTTCGAATATTTTCTCGGAAATCCCAATTTGTGTGGCACAAAAAGATGGAAGAAAAAAAAATTGCAGGGTGGCGGTTGCTGCTTGGATGTAAAGGGCGGTTAGGATTTTTTTTTTTCTTAAAAAATATATGTTCTGTATTCAATGAAGAGATATCCTGGAGAGAGTTATGATATTTTTCTGCAGCACAAGTTTTACGCAAAACTTTGGCGAAAAGTTGCAACAATGGTGGAGATTTTCTTTAACACTTTCATTACAAAGTTCCATTCGGGGAATAGTGTGGAATATTGGGTCATTGCGGTAATTTCTGTTACATCTTTAGTCTAAGAAAGAGCTTGTTCTTTGATGGCAAATAAATAAATAAATAAATAAATGGCTTTAGTTGGCTTTCAGTTATCCTGCCCGAAGATTTATCTGCCCCTGAAGTTGTGTTTTGTTATTACAGTTGGTTGATAGTGCGTATGGGAAATGTTTCAATTTCGAATAGGAAAAATCAAATCTCGAAAGTCAAGATGGGATATAGAAAATAACAGAAAGCTCAGAAATTCAGTCCAATAATGGGAAAATAGGAAATTTAACCTAAAAGTCACGAAAAGTAAATAAACTTAGGAGTGTGAAAATCGCTTTGTTTAAGCTGTTGAGCGTGCTATTGGATCGAAAACTTCTGCCCGCAGTTTCACCGCTGTACGAGAAGTAAATACTTGCAATGTTGTTAGCTTTCACGTAAATTGCTTTCTCATGTATTTGAAGCTTGGCTTTATACCGCGCTTATTTGATCTTTAAGTGTACCAGGTCGCCGTGCTAAACTTATAAGTGCAAGTATTTAACACCAAAAACACTATAGTGCTCTTTAGGAATTGAGTCCCAGAAATCCATCTTGAGTTCCTCAGAAGAACGACATACGACGAATGAATCCACTCGATTAAATTAATATCCTTGTCAATACTCAAGATGGCAGATAGGTATCTTAAGTGCCATTCTTGGAATTATTTTAAGCCGCGGTCTGTGAGAATTTTTTATAGAACTGCTCAATGACGGAGCAGTGGCGGTTGAACATTCTATGGAATGGACTCACTAAAATACGGTCAAAGCGAGGACCTAGCTTAACAAATTGATAGTTGTTGGTTAATAAAGGCACAGTTACATAAGTGGTAAGGAAGCAGCTGCGAAAAACTGCGGATAATGATGGATTTACTGCTGATGATTCTGAAAAATGATTTTTTGGACCATGGACAGACAGCTTACAGCCGAAAAATTAGAGGAGGCCCTTGGCTATCCAAAGCAGTGGTCGAATCGCGTCATCCGTGAGCGAGCATTACGTGACGGCATTTGTTTCTTTTTTCATGTAAAATCGACCTAATTTCCGTGAAGTGGTGATTCCACCCCAGACATTATCTACCACCATCTAAATGATTTAAAATGGTTAAAGTTAGCACTCGTGTTGCGCACCTCGGTGCTCTCATCAGAGCATTAAATTGTTCGTGTTGATATCGACATAAAGCGATGGAAGATGTTTTACTTTAAGCGGCTAAAATCTGTTTGGTGCAGTGGCTCAGTGGTTAGAGTGCCGGGCTATTGAGCGAGGGATCTCTGATTCGATCTCCAGAAAAACGAGTATTGCATTCAGAGGTTTCTACATCTAAACGACTGAGAAATATGAGAAAGCCTTTTTAAACAAAAATTGTAGATCCCTTCTATAGTCACAAAAAATAAAAATAAAAACTCACACAAACGAACGGCTGTGAGAAACTGTTGCGCCTACTATTTATTTATTTTGAATCTTCTATCAAGAGGACCGAACATGGCATCAAATCTATGGACGAGAACAAGATTGGGAACACTTACTTTAAACAACAAAACCGGCCTCGGTCAACTGATTTTAGTTGGGCACTTCAAGTTGGCTTAGATTACATTCTGCTTGTGCACAGCACCTAAAGCGGAGTCTTCTCCTATTGCCCTCGGGTTTGTAATCGATGACTGTTCCGGCCGGAACAATGGTGTCTATTGGTTCAATATGTCCTATCCAACTTAGCCGACTGTTATCGCTATAGGTACACTCGCAGAGTTCTCTATACAATTTCTTTCGCCAAAGCCAAAGGGATAGAAAATCACGTAAAAAATGGTGCGTTCAAGACATATGCTGGGTTTTGTCAAAACTCACGGCTACATCCGTTCTACCCCTATATTTGCAATTGCTATTAATAAACATTTTTAGAAGATAACTAACGCTTTGTAACTTTCACATAACTAAATTACGGCAGGAGGTCTGTTAGCGAGTCAATGACTCTTACAAAACCTTACAAAACATGGTTCCCGTCAAAATGACAAATGAACTAAATTTAAATTTGGAAAATTGTAGAACAAAATGTCTAACCGCTTTTTAGTGTTTTTAAATAATGTGAATATGTTAGGGGAAGATTCGGTTACCATCGCCATAACTCCAAAAAAAAAAGTGTACAACGAAAAAACCGTATGATAATGTTTACAACATGACAGCCAATATGTAATAGTTTTTAGTACAATTTGGTTAGGTGCTGCCAGCTCTAAGTAGCTATTTTAGAGAGAACATCAGTTAGTTATTATATGAGTTATTTTCATTTATTAATAATAAAATTTAACTAATACGGTACTTATTTAACTAGGTACTAGGAAACACTTGGAGAGTAGTTGCGGGTTTTTTATTAATACGGCTGCCAATGTATGAAATGGTGATAAATGTTTACTAAAAGTCCTATTTTGAATATGTTTTATTAGCAAAAAAAATCTGCTGCATGTGAAATTTACGATTAAATCCTGTTAAAATCACAGGAAAATGCTAGTTCTGGTAACGCTCCACTGACCGTCATGGAGCAGCGAGCGTTCTCTATCGTGCCTCTATAGTTAAGCACGGATGCGAAAGGATGTCTATGTATATGTATAGCTCGTCTCTATTCCTAAAAGCTGTCGTATACCGTCTGCAAACAAACAGATGCCGGACATCGAACTGGACAACATTTGGTAGTTTTTATTTCTACAGAATCTGGCGTAGTAAGAGGGCCGATACAAATGTAACACAAAGTCAGGGGCCAAATAGGAAGCACATTGGCAACCCACTTCAGACATTCGCACAGCATGACAGACAGAATCTTGCAATGGTCGGAAGACTGATGCACAGATAAGAGGGTCTCCGTCGGTACTCTGACAAGATTTCAAAATTACTCTACCAAAAAGAGGCCACTTGGCAATCGAATATTATTTGAATACTAGTAAAAACCACCAGAAGCATGACGCTAATCTGACCAGAAGGCAGCACCGCTAAGCCCGTTTTACTGTGAACAAGAACGAAACAGTAACCTCGCCCAATAACACTGTTTAGCAACGAGACCCATTCAAATGTGTTATTCAAAAGAAACGGCCGCCCATTCTAATTAGGTCACCAGCAATGTTCAATATTAATTGAAACATGAACAACTTTCCCTATGTCCAATTAGGAAATTATAAAATCCCATTTGCTTATTATCGCCATCGCAAGTCCACTTTGCAGCAGCGGAACCGGCATCCATTAAACAATGCATTTAAATAAATCACTAAATTTCCCAATAGAAGCCCGCCAAAACAATTCGCATTGAACTTCCTGGGGGCTGTAGGTGGGATCAACGAAATCCATTGCATTTGGCATGTGCTTGGCCGTATCTGTGTGTGCAATTAGGCCGGCTCTGACATGAATTTTTAATGGCGCAATACCGTGCAAACCAGGGGAACTTCAGTTCATTGGGTTTGGCCCGGAAAACACTTGCCCGGAGGCGACGGATAAAGCGTCAACATGCGGCTACAAATGTTTTCGTTGGTTAGGTGTTGCATAGGATGTCGTAACTAGGAATGTGATCCAGCTTTTATTGTGTTGGCATCATGGTGTTGGACTTTGAAGTTGTTCTCCATACAACGGAGTTATAATAATTCATTCTGAACTTATTGATTCATTGATGTCTGTTTTTGGGTCTATTTTTGACCGAAAAAATAGAGGAAAATTCGCACAGCTCCAACTGTCAACAATGGTGACACTCCTTTCTTGTGTTGACACAAATTCACTGGAATATATTTGAAAAATGCTAAACAAAAGTTCCATTGCAGTGGAGCAGAGTGCAAAAAGAGGGCCATATTTGCAAAGCGAATATCCACTGTTAACTCTTCACTCAGACATCTAAAGTGACATCCTTCTGGGGTGCACCTCGGTTTTGATAGCAACTGTGATATACCGTTCTTACGTATATTATGTTTGTCTAAAACGTTTCCTACTTTACAAGGACCTCTCTTGAGGCGGAGAGCGCGGTGACTGAAGTCATGCCAGTTCTCCCTTTGCGAGCATTGCACAGGGTTGATGCTTTCACGAAGCCTGTGTTCATTATGCGAACTGGATGCATGATGTGGCTGCCCGGGACAGGCTGTGAGTAGTTGCACAGGAAGTGTTCTTGTCTCTGTGCGGAGACATTTTGTCTTGGGACCGAGTGTTGCTGTAGGACGAAACACTAGTTTGCCAATCTTATGAATAAATATGGATGTAAATTTAGCTTGAAGCGTCTAATGCTTCCAGGATATGTGATATTAAACAATTTGCATTTTTTTTCTACACTCTGCATGAATTAACGGTGAAGTGACATTCCACTGAATTTGTGCTCGTGAGTGGGGATCTGCATGTTGTTTCGCTGCATATACTGGCGAAGTGTAAAGTATTTAGTGGCCTATGTTTGCAGCACCTAAACCACGTGTCCTTATGTGGTGTTTTTTGTGTCGATGGGGGAAGTCATTATGAATACAGGGAAGCGTTCAGTACTCTGTCGTAAATTAGTATGAAAGTTAGAAGAATTTGTGAACCAACGTAGGTACAGAGATGTTACAAGTGACCTTCTGGCAGTTCTCCGCATCAAAACCATTGACGCCGTTTCAATATCTTGTTGGTAAATCAAGCATTTGCAAGGTTTTGAAGCATTTTTCTAAAAAATAAAATTGTCCAGTGCTTTGTAGCAATTTTTAAAAATATATCTCTTTTTTTTTTATTGTAATTTTGCTTAAGTCATCCAATTTTCTTGGTATTGAAATGTGAAATTGTGTTTTTCCGTGGCAAAGTGCCGAAGATTTATTGTCTTCATCATGTGTGGTGTCGGTTAGAAATTCCAAAAAAAATTTTTGTCGTACCGATTACGGCGATATTTCACAACTGAATTTCATGAAATATCTAGAAAATGGACGGTAAAGTTCCATAGAAGAGGAGAATGTACTTCTTTTTTGAATAAATTTTGCCACAAATGTAAAAAAAAATGCCAAAACACAGAGCTATTGATTTACATACACAAAAATAATATGCGTTGCATATTCATAGGCTACACGTTTTTTTTTTTTTGACAATAGAAAGAAACAAATTGATGTTAAAAATACTTGGCATTGAGTTATCATTCTGTTAGCAGTTTTTGTTTACTTGTATTTACCATTCAAGTGTGTGTACACAGGGTATGTGTGTTTCAATGTGCTGTGCTTTTTTGTCAGCCGAGTGAACTGAATTCCTTGTGACTGAATTTTTGTTTAAATAGGTACTGTTTGTTGGAATTGAAAATGAACAAAATCGGTATAAATGAAGAAAAAAATTTAAATCTACCCAACAGATTTCAATGAAATTGGGTGGAAGTGTATGGTTGGTTCAAGCTTAAAGGATAGGACAATTTTGCGCCCGATAGGTCGCGCTGTTGTCGAGGTAAATACATTTTTTGCAATTTTTTCAACTGAATTTTTGAAGTGAATATTTACTTCTATGGGCACGCTGGAGCTGGGGAGTGAACTGGTGAATTCTTTCGAATTTTAATTCATAATATTTAAAAACTTCAGTTTTAACTAGGAATTGAACCTTGGATTGAATTGCGTTATGAAAACTTTTGAAATGAATGAATTCACTTATCTACTGCGCTGTATTCAAATCATAACTAGTTTATAAGTACGTAATACTCATTTTTCCATATTTATGTTTTTTTATAAACGAAAAGCGACATCTATTTAAATATCAAAAATTGCATACCTTTGAAAAAAAGTTTTACTCATGATTTTTTTGATTTTAATATATCAATGTTACAAAAATTTAGAGCAAAATATTTGTCGAAAAATATTTTCCTAGTTAACATCAAAAGTGGTTATCAACACCTCGCAGCCATGTGTGTTTTTGTTATACACCCTCACATACGTTAAATTGATTTGTCATAAAATCACAACTAGGTATATGTTGTTGTTTTTTTCCTCCAAAGGCGATAGTCTCAATATTAACTTCATTCTTGAGATTCAACAACTTTCTGAAATATGGTTAGATAAAAATTTAAAATTGAATCAAAGACGAAAATGATTTATGTGTTTGAATAAAAAAAACCGTAACAAATACCATAAACATTTATCGAAGCTCCACGACCACGACCCACCGAAGCAAAATGTGTAGTTGCAATTTATTCAAATCTGAACGCCTAGAAAAGCAGGCGGAGGTCCGCTAGTGTTATCATAAGTAGGGATGCCATACGTTCCCCTTTAGGGGGGACAGTCCTCCTTTTTCATACAAAAATGCTGTTTGTCTCCCCTAATACAAACCACTGTCCCCCTTATTAAGTCAAAATTCAGTAAAAGAAATCAATCAATTGAAAATTTTGAAAATACTTTATTTTAGTTTATTTATTTTTTTATACTTAATTTTTTTTAGTTGAATACTTATTTATTTACTTTTTATTTTTTTTGGTTATTTGAAATAAAGTTTGTAGATAAATAATTTTGATGTTTTTTCCTAATATGTAGAAATGAAAAAAAATATGTAGCTAAATATGTGTATCTAATGAAACTTATTTTTATTTCACATTTTTTTGACTCTGGTGTTAAAAAAAAAATAATATGTTGTCCCCCCTAGAAAACTCACGATATCCCCCTTTTCGTATTTTTTAATCTGGCAACCCTAATCATAAGACAAAGTTCGAACCCCATGTTTCTGTATTTTTTTTAACAAATTACCTTACCATGAAAGCAAAAACCCTCACTCCTAGTCTTATATTTATATAAATTTAACGTTTATTATAACGAAAAGGAAAAAAAACTAACAAAAATGAAAATGAAAAAAAAAAATAGGTAGATATAATTTATTTCTATAAATTCAATACAAAATACAAATTGCGAAATAAGAACAATTTGTATAAGTGCTTTAAGTATAGAATTTAAGAAAAATAGAGACATTCTGTATTTTGTGCACTGAGTGCAAAAAATAGTGTTAAATGTCACTTCAAAGAACTATTACAAATTTCAAGAAATTAGTTTTGGGTGGGGTGACGTATTAAACATTAGCAAAAGGATATAATAGAATAAAAAATTTACCACAAACAGAATTAAGAAAAAACGAAAAAGGAGCAAGAACTTTAAAACTCAAATAGAATAAAAGAAGCAGATTACTTTAAAGAAATTCAAAAGTAAGTGCAAAAAATAATAAATACATGCATAATTCGTAGAATTAAAATTTAAACAGAGTGTCTGAAAGTATAGATTATGATGAATAAGTTAACAAAGTTAAAATTGAAAAGCCAGCATTTAACATGACTTAACGGCATTCCAGGCGTTGATATCATCCTTATTGACCGAGGAAGTTTATTATATAAACGGTATGAGGAAACCGAATGAAAATTACGATATGTGGTAGTACGAAAACTTGGAACAGATACCATATTTAAACAAATTTCTACGTATATTGTAGTTCGAAATTAACCGATAATTACGATTCCCGGACTTCATAAAAAAAAAAATTTCAAAACCTTAAAACAGTACAAATGACGAACTGGAAGAATTTTCTGTTCACAGAACAAAGGAAAACTAGAAAGCTAGCTTTGCGGCATATTTTCCGTAACATACATTTCTGGGGGATCAATAGTGGTTGTATTTTGTTTAGATAAACACCTCCCCAACATGCAATTCCATACTGCAGTTCAGAATAAATTGTTTTTAGGAGCATGGTGGAGCAAATTCGTTGCAAGTAATAGAAATGTCTAAGTGTGTAGCGAAAATACTTCCTCAGAGTTTCTGCGTGATTTGAAAAGCTCATTCTAGCGTCTATGGTAAGCCCGAGGTATTTAAATTCGTCTACTCTTTCAATTGGGAAGCAGTTAACACTACAACTTATATTGTCACAAAAAGGAGAGCTAGATCTGCAGAAGCAATTTCAAAGTTTATATTTTAAGCATTCAGTGAAACTGAAAAACCAGATTATGAACCAGATTATGTTCAGCAAACCAGATCCTTAAAAAATTTAAATCCCAATTTATGTCAGAGACTAGGTCTAAGGGACTATTCAAGCCATAAGAATAGCCTATCATCATCTGCAAAAGCAGTTCGGGAGCCTTTAAATTTAAGTGCAAACAGTGAGTTGATATGCACAAGAAACAAAGTATGTAAGTAAAAAACTGTGGCGTATTTTTTTCTAGAAAATAAATCAATCTGTACCTCGAGCCAGACATTGGTGTTCCTTTTTCGGTTCCTTACTTTACGTTTGAGATACCTAAATAAGAAAAATACATTTCAACGTAATTCGTCAAAAGTAATATAAGTAGTCATTATTAATAACAAATGTAGCTACTAATTTGGAGCATAAATTCACGCTTTATCTCAAAGCAATGCATGTTGACGTTATCAAATTCGATTTACATCGACACACCTTTCTGTGTATAAACAATTTAAACATATATTTCCACCTTTCTCTTAATTCACTTTCAAATGCTTATGGAGCCCACCTCACCTTGTCGCATCCTCATATTTATTAATATCCCAAAGGACAAACACAAGCACAACTTGGGAAAATAAATCAGTCCCACCAAGATACCAGTATAATGTGCCGCACAGCTCTCCTCTAATCGATAAAAGAACTGCGTGCCTATTCTTTATAGTCCCCCCAGACATTTTCCGTGTTACCACGAGGAGGCTCTTAGGCAATCCACTACACAGCACTTAAGTTTCGCCCCAACAAGGATTCGCTTTGTCATTTACATAACACGTTCACGTCCAGTCAGCACATACAAATACCCCAAAAGTCATATCTGGCTTGGGAAACGTTTGTCCTTAACGCCAGAAATAGCCATTGTTCATACGTATACGCATATGTTGCGCACATTGCGGCTGACCCACCTACTTAACGGCCTAAACACTGCAGTATGTTCCCCATAGCCGCGTCTTTGTATACTCATCATCGTTCGTTCTATATACGCAAGAGCTTTGTTTCATTCAGACAACAAAGTAGCATGATACACCCAATGGGCACTAACTAAGCTGTACACACGAGGGTCTAAATGAAGAAAGGGAACAACATATCCTTATTGATAAATATGCGTGCTGCACGCAAATTTCACCATAAATTCTTGAACTACGGCCTGTTTGTAGGCGTGTATACATACGATGTACATGAGGTTTCCAAATACTCGTAAGTTTTGCAGGAGTGTAAATGTACGTAAGCTTTAAGGAAACCATAAGTTCTCGGGGCTCACCGGGACCTTTTTCGTCAATTGCGGTCGAGATAAGCAGTTTTGTTTTCACCTTCTTTGTTTGTTTTTTTTTTTTTGTTTTGCTGTGTTTGTGTTCGTCTTTTGCTTGCGTCGGGATATTTGTTCATGATGTTGGGTTTCACTCGAAACTATTATTCACAAGCCTGTCTGTTGAACCTGTTTGAAATAGGGGGGGGGAAGCTGATCTTACTCATTTCAGGTTCCGAAATCGATACCCCGAGTGGAGGGCGTAAGTGGCGCTGCGAACTTACATAAAGTTTGGCCATCACTCGGGTTGCCAACCCATGCAACAGGGTTGTGGTGGTTGTGGTTGATTTACGAAAATAGTCCATTACAGCCAAGGAGGGCTTTCAGTTGTTAGGCCGAATTGCTTTTGTATTCCTAAGACTATTTATTTTGATTAACTGCACAGCGTTTCGATGGGGAATATCTGACGAAAATACGAAGCATTGGGGAGTCGCAAGGCGTGGTGCGTGAAGGTATTGAAAACCGATGGCAGCACGTTCGTTTCTCAAGTCGATAGTTGCTGAAAAAGCATACCAAGTTTTTGGATTTTTCTCAGACGTTCTGAGGTCACAAAGGGGATGTATAATAACAACACCCACCGAGGTATAGTGACAAAACAAATACGGGAATACTTATCAAATATCAGTTATTAGGTTTAGGTTTACGGGTGGAAGCGGCAGAGCAAGCCCTGCAGCACCCCACTTGGGTCCATGTGGACCTAATGAGTTATTGTGATGAGTTATTATGATCAGTTATTAAGAACTCACGAAAAAAAAGACTCAAAGGAAGAATCCGAAGAATTTGGATATCTTTTCTAAAGAGACCACCTTCTGGCTGTACATTTGGAAAAGGCTATCGGACCTCACAAAAATAATAACCTCATTCATTTTCAATGCCCCGCTTACCCCTTAAAAGGGTCACGTTTGCAGGATCTTAAAGCGATATGACAGGAAAGGCCGTTCTCATTTAAGACGTCTTTAAGAACGATAATCGACCTGAAAACCATACGAGTTGGTAGCCATCCCTTTAACATCAACATATTGTTACATGTATCCTTTGTATGCACCCATTAACAGCCAAGTTAATTATTCCCTATAATTACTTTGGATATTTATTTGGGGTAGATTGCGCCTCGAGTATAACCATAAAATCGTTTACGTAACTGCCCTCGTTAACATGTCTTTTCAAACCGCAAAAAGACGTAATCGAATGGCAATTTACAATCAATAATGAGGGGGGAAAGTAATTAACAATACTGTTGGGTGTGAAATGTGTCGCTGTTAAAAGTAAAAGCCTTGCTTCCCATAAATATGGATGCACGATTTATGTATCAGCACAGTTGAAGGACTGTAATACATTTCAGGTAATGTACTTGAAGTGCCTACAATTACTGGATCAGGATTTTACTGGTAGGTTGAAATACAGTGAAATGGCCAGAAAATGAAAACGAGTGACCTTAGATTGTTGAAACACTGAAATGAATAAGCTTTGAAACGGATTTAAGGTTTAATCGAAGACAATAACTATCTCAAGTACGCAAAGTGTTTTCTCTTTTTTAAGTGTTAGTTTTTCGAATTGGCAACACTTTTTCCAGCCACAACCAGTTTTAAAACTAACGGCTGATTTGTGATCATTTCATTTTGACATTCTATAACCGGCGTTTGCAATTTAATGTTTAGTAGACTTACGATACATGATTCCAGCTGCAAGAGTGGTCTTTTTAAGGTTCCGTACCCAAAAGGAAAAAACGGAACCTTACCAGTTTCGCTTTTGTCCGTCCGAACCCATTAAACCAATTTTGTTCCTAGGTCTATCTCAGAAACTAATTGACGTAGAAGGCTGAAATTTGCACACAACATCCAGTATAACCTCTAGTTAAACGACAAATACCAATGGTACCGATACATCGACTGGTTTTAGAGTTATTAGTAATTTGGTGAAAAAAATATTTTCATTCGCACAAAAAGCTGTTTATTTCTTGATTTACAAAAAAATGTACATACACCTTTTTTGTAGATCATGCTCGTAGCTATATATGTGCTAAAGACTGTAATGCGGAAAAGTTAATATTTTAAAAGATATTTACAAAAAACTGTCATTTACTATATAAAGTACGCTTCTTTTAACCATTTTTCGTTCGTTATTAGTGTGTTCTCTTAATCGATTCCAATTGCAAATTTCAACGCATACTGAACTGGAACTTTACCGATGAATACTCTTCCTCATGCACACATTAGACATGAATGTGTTTTTAACTGGGTTCTCTCCCTGCCATGAGAAATGTGGAAATGATTCTGACTTCTGAGTTATAAAGGGTTTTCCAATAAGAGGTGTTATTTCGGTATTCAAAGAAAAATGTCATTTTTTGAGATAAATGATCGGATGTTTATTTCATAAAAAAGAGGAAGGTATGCCGTTAATAATGAAAAACAACATCAGCCAAATGGCCACCACGAGCACGCATACAGGACCATATCCTTTTCATGAAATTTTCCATAACCAAATCGCAAAGTGGCTGCCCTATGTCCTCGATAGCCTCACGAATTTTATCTTTGAGGTCTTGAATCGCAGCTGGGCTGTTGGCGTAGACCTTATCTTTCACGTGGCCCCGAAGGAAGAAGTCGCAAGGTGTTAAATCACAAGATCTCGGTGGCCAATTGTGATCACCTCTTCGAGAGATAACACGGTTCGGAAACTTTTCCCGTAAAAGATCAATGGTTTCGTTGCTTGTGTGGCACGGGTTTTATTCTTCACATCACTAACTTGTCCCAACAGCTCGAATTTTTCCTCCAATTTCTGTATTGCGGTCTGACAAGGTTCTTCACGACGACCAATAAATGCTTTAGTTTTGCGAACTGTGACTGCAAGATTTTCACCATTTCTGTAGTTAATTTTAATAATTTCAATGCGTTGTTGAAGCGTGTATCGTTCCATTTTTAGTAATGGCGTAGTTTCTACTTGTCAAATATCAAAAAATAAAAGCTTCAAAAGAGACAGCTACCGAAATAGCGGGTCACAATAACACCTCTTATTGGAAAACCCTTTCTGTTTAATTTTAGTATTCGTTGGCTGTTAATGAAAACTTCACAAATTTTTTATTTGGTTATCATGATCTCATATGGTTTCATAAATTATGTGTCGGCTAACATCCCCAATTAAGGAATGCTCAACAATGGTTCCGCCGGAAAATGGGAATGGAGGCAGAGGTGGTAGATTAAAATCCCACACCCGGCTTTCGATGCTTCCCACGTTCTTACAAAAAGAAAAGAATCTTCGCAATTTCCAACTCTAGCGAAGTACGGAACCTTCGGTGCGCGAGTGACACTCGCACTTGGCCGGTTTTTTTTCTTAAATGTTATATAGTTTTATTTAATTGACAGCTCTTTTTTTAAAATAAACAATCTCTTTAAAAGATGACAGCTCATTTCGGCACGTATGAGTTTGACGTTTTACTACGAGTTCGCCCTTCATCCGGAAAATCGCTGCACTTTTTCCCAGACGTATTGGACTTCTGTCTTAAAGCTTAACCTGCTGTCGAACATAACTTCGAGGTACTTCAATGTCTCCTTAGACCGAATGGTTTGGCACTCAACCAGAAAATATGCATTATCACAAATACGAACGCAGCTTCGGTCTTGAGTTCAGCCATAGTTATGGCCCGGCCGACTCTAGCCAAATTTTGGATTCTGCTCCATCTGCGGCCGACTCTATTTCGTTTATATGATCGGCTAAAGAAAACACAGCGCTGTCGTCAGCAAAAACAATCACATTAACTACTTTTGGCAGTACTCAGTCAACAGTCGAACAGGAGAGCCTCTTGAACAAAGCCTTGTGATCCACCCGCGGTAATGTTGTAGTACTCAAATCCATCGTCAGTTTGGTAGGTACATCAACTGTCGGAAGAAAGTGTACTTCTCATTCTGGGCACGAGCCTCTCATGCAAAATTTGTTTGTCCCTCCTCTTGCTCTTTTCCACAGTATTGCTTGAGCTTCTCTATCTACCACGGGATTGTTTGTGGAATCGACAGTAGAACGTGATTCTCTTAATTCGTCTTGGTAATCTCATAAAGCACTTTTATCCTCCGCCAACCCAACCAGTCCAAAGCTCAATTTTCATGTTCGCCGATATGAAGGTGGCTTTTCTGGTGGCTTTTTTTGAAACCAGGTGTTTGAGTTATGGTTTAGGAAAGACCCTCCATTCAAGACACCTTTGCATAGTTGCATCCGGTCGCGTTTGAACATCCGCTTTGAGTGCCATAATTCAGATTCCTAAGTGATTAGAGGTATGCGTTCAAACTTACTTACTTACAGCATTGGCGGAAGGAAATTAGACCTCATGCCCCTCAGCATCTTCATAACTATTCCATATATATGTAGGTCTGCTCCGTCTCATAGCTGAGTAAAGAGCCCGACTCGCTCATGTAGGCAGCCTTGTCAACATCGCGTCTTGCTTACCTAAGAATTCTTTTTGAAACTCTGGCCGTGCCCATGTGTCGCTGGGTTCTGTGTCAATCCAGGAGGCACTCTGCTCTGAGCAACAAGACGCGTCGCTTTTACTGGTTAATCCTCTAGATCTAGGCATTCTTGCATCGCACGCTGTGGTGATTCTTTTCGTCAGTTAGTGGGACAAGATCTCCGCTGCTAAAGTCGGAATTTATTATTTCCTACCACGTTTTTGTCAAAGTAGGTGTCTTTCCTCATTGGCCCACTTTGGATTTGTAGAGCTCGCTTATTAGGGCGTTCAAAGAGTTTGATTACAGCGCTTTGTTTGGTCATCATGCATCAACTCTCTGAGCAATCCCAGCGAAAACCCAGTTCACAAATCTCACAAACTGATCGACTATAGGTGTAGACGTGGTACGAATATATTCAACGCTTGAATGAGTGGTTTCGCTAGGATCTATTGACCGAGTTGATCAACAGGGCTTTGGAGGTTTCACCTCAACAAATGAATTGTAGTTCGTTATTGAGATGTTTTTTGTTTAATTGTTTTTTCTTTCAGAAGTACACGAGGCTGTAAGTAAAACTGTCTGAAGCTTTCCAATTGTCTTTTTTTTAAATCTCGTTCGATGCTTTCACTACGGGTGTTAAAATTTTAAAAGTAGTCGCAAAGGTGACATACCACTGTGTTTGTTACAAGGAATCGGTAAAGGCAAATGCACATCTGAACCTGCATTCTCAATCATCATATCATATTACTAAGAAATGACTTCGTTGTCGACCAGCCCAGCCCAGTGAACGTGCGACTTCTAATTAGAGAGTTGCCACAGCATCGATCCTAGTACAATCAATGCCTTTACTGGCTTCCTCCACAAGTGTCCCGTTTTCAAAGAAATCTGCTCCCAACGAATACCCACTTCGGATACAAGAAACATCCTCATTAGATATCTGTTCAGAAATCAAAGGCCACCCAATTACAATAACCACAGAGTTTTGCAAAGCAAACTGTACACTCTGCCAATCTACTCACGTGCTGGAAATAATTAAAAAAGTAACCCTGTGGGATTGTATTCACCCTGTGACGAGCATTATCGTCCTCCACACCACAACCATCAGTGTGCAACGATTAATTAAAATTTATTCAATCCCAAGTTGCAATTATTTTCAGCGGAGTCTTTCTACCGCTCGCTCACGTGGAGTACATGATGCGTTCCGGGATAATTACGTTCACATCACAAGGGTCCTTTAGTTCCATTTCTTGCTTGGCAGGAAAAAGTTATTAAATGTTGCCAACATTTTCGCACACAACTACAGATACCTACTTTAATCTCTGCGCATGCATGTAGGTAGCATCATCCATCACTCCTCCCGGGAGGAAAGTGATAATAATAATTATAATACTCCTTTTTCAGATTCGGGATGCAAATAAATCTGTAGCTGCAATCGCAGTGTGCATTCGCATTGCAAGTGGCCACGATTTTCGTTTTACGAATCATCTGCAGCGCTGCAAAATGCGAAAAAAAAATGTCTCTCGAAATGTGGAGCGGAAGTGAATCCTTATTTTTTTTTTTTGGTTTTTTTCACCAACGGATTTTCGTACGGTGGAATAGTCTCTGTGGTTGAGTGAGTAATGGAATGCAAATGGAACTACATTATGACACACGGTGCATTACTGCTGTCTTTTTTTTATGTCTTTCAAGGGGATTGTATCGGTATCGGTTCGTCGTCGCAAATGTGTAGTCATCAGTGTAATGGAAAATCGTAAAGTACCAACAGCACCCTTACGACTAATAGTAGCTTTTATTGAGAGAAAAACTGTGCACAAAATCACAATTTAGTGAAGTGGAGTAGACGGAAGGGAATGATAAAAATAGAGACAAGGGGCACGAGCTTCTTATCACTTTGTATGAGATATAGACCACTCGAGTGCCTATGTAACTCTCGAGATACACTGTTACATAAAGCAATTGTAACCAATTTTCCAATTCGAGGTAGGTAAACTTATTCGTACGGACATTCCCAAACAGGGTGTAGCGGGCGCCATAGGCACAGGCATTTTATTTTATTTTTTTTTGATTTTTGTAAAAGTGTTTTTTTATTTTATTACAAAATTTAAGGCTTGTGCGATTAATTGGGTTAATATAGACATATTAGATCCATTGGGTACTTATTTATTTTTTCTTATATTTCCATCTATCAAACTGAGCTTTAACTTTATTTTTAAATATAATTTTAAATTTTCCTAAAAGTAACATAAAATAAAGTTCACAACTGTGTCGAACGTAACTTTCTCGTTCATCAAAAGTTTTAATGTAAACGAAGTGGGAGTTGCTGATTGTGTAAGCTCCAAATTGTTGGAAATATTTTTTGGGTGCATATTCAATATGGTTGAAAAAAAACTAGAAATTGGTAATATTTGCTAAAAATAAGTTTTACGGAGCTGTTATTGGGTTTTCATTGGAAGTTGGGGCATTGTTATTATTTCAAAATTATACCGAAAATATATACAGATTCGAATTCGGGTAGTCATTTTTTAGAAATATTTAAGAAATTGATTTGTTTGAATTTTCTGAGAAAAACTAAGTACGGGATCTTATTTAGAATACTTATATTATCTTAAGTAAGTATTTTGATCAAAATCGTTAGAGAGGTTTTTGTAAAATTTGACAGACAAAACAGCAACAAATATTGCAATGTTTAGTTTGAAAAGTACTATTGCTTAGCTATGTATTTAGCTGAAAACCGAGTACAAGTTATTGTTCGGGATGTAAGCATTTTGGTTTTAAAAGTTTTATCGAAATCGAAAATGGGGTTTTCGAAATATGAGCAGTTTTAAAAATTAGCGTTTTCGGTAACTCGAATTGAAAATTAAGGACGCAATAATTTTGAAAGCATCAATTTTACTCTAAGTTTGCATTTTAGTCAAAATCGTTATTGCCGTTTTGAGGTAAACTAAAGAAAACAAAATTTTTCAAAAATGACTTTTTTTCAAAAATCCATTTAACGATAATACACAGAGAAACTGAGTTTTCCATTGAGTTATAAATGACCATATTACCGAAGAAATTCATTTTTGTTATAATTTCGAGATAGGTCCAAATTTCAAAAATACCGTTATTCGATTTTCAGCGGAAAACTGAGTATGCAGTCATGTTAACCTCACCTACCTAAGCCTAAATATCAATTTTGCTTAAGATCGTTACAGCCGTTTTCGAACAAATCGAACTGGTATGAAAATTGTATATGGGAAGTACCTACCATTTATATTGGGGTTACCGTGCAAAAAAAAACGGCACCGAACTGTAAGCCCCCAAACTCCAAATACTAAGTTCGAACGAAATCCGGTCAGCCGTTTGGGCTGTAGGCCTCGGGACATACAGACAGACAGACAGACCCACTTTTTTGAGTTCGCCTATCATCGTAATGTCAGAATTGATTAACATCTCGAGTTCGAAATTTTGTACGAATGCAATATCTTTCCCTTACTACGTAATGGAAAAAGTAAAAATAAAATACTTGGCCCCCTTAAAGTGGGCGTGTTAAAAATATGTGCATAAGATTTTTGTCAAAAATACCTCCAAAAATTGGAAGTGGCTAACAACTGGCGAATACCTCTTATTTTGTCAAGAACGCAACCTTGGTTTTAAAAATTTCTGAAAGACTTGGTTGCCAAACATAAAGGTTCTAAATTTTTATTAATTTAAAAAAAAAAAGAACGTTTCCCTCCAGTTCTAAACTTTACCATATTTTCAATTATTGGTTGCAGACTGGTGTCTTTCCAACTTCAGTCTCTTATAAAGGGTGATTTTTTAGCTGGTTTGGTTTTGGCGACACTGGTTTTGACAGCTGACGTGTGTTTAGTACCTTGTGTCACTGTCAAACAGCTTCAGTTTGGTTTGCAATTTAACCATGGATCGTCTTACAAATGAACAACGCTTGCAAATTATTGAATTTTACTATCAAAATTCGTGCTCGGTTCGAAATGTTCATCGCGCGCTGCTTCCATTTTATGATCGGCATTCTCGACCTTCTGAGCAGTCTATTCGGAAGATTGTGACCAAATTTCGCACCAAATTTACTTTGTTGGACATTAAACCACCAACACGTTTACGTACTGTGCGTAGTGAAGAAAATATTGCGGCCGTATCAGCTAGTGTGACAGAAGACCGCGAAATGTCGATTCGGCGCCGTTCCCAGCAGTTAGGCCTTTGTTACAGCACTACGTGGAAAATTTTGCGGAAGGATTTGGGCGTAAAGCCTTTTAAGATACAGCTGGTGCAAGAACTAAAGCCAGCCGACCTACCACAACGCCGAATTTTTGGTGAATGGGCTCTTGGAAAGCTGGCCGAGGATCCGCTTTTTTATCGAAAAATTGTGTTCAGCGATGAGGCTCATTTTTGGTTGAATGGGTACGTAAATAAGCAAAATTGCCGCATTTGGAGTGAAGATCAGCCAGAAGCATTGCAACAGCTACCAATGCATCCCGAAAAAGCCACTGTTTGGTGCGGTTTATGGGCCGGCGGCATTATTGGGCCATATTTCTTCAAAGATGATGCGAATCGCAGCGTTGCTGTCAATGGTGAACGCTACCGAGCGATGATAACAAACTTTTTTTTGCCCGAAATGGAAGTTCTTGACTTGCATGATATGTGGTTTCAACAAGACGGTGCCACATGCCACACAGCACGCGAAACAATGGCGCAATTGCGAGGCGAGTTTGGTGAACAGTTAATTTCACGTTTCGGGCCGGTCAATTGGCCGCCTAGATCGTGCGATTTGACACCATTAGATTATTTTTTGTGGGGGTATGCCAAGGCTAATGTGTATAGGGACAAGCCCGCTTCGATTGACGCACTGGAAGCCAACATCCATGCATTCATTCGTGAGATACCGGCCGATATGTGTGAAAGAGTATGCCAAAATTGGACTCAGCGGATGGGCTACCTGAGACGCAGCCGCGGTCAACATTTGCATGAAATTATCTTTAAACATTAAATTGCAAGGTTCAAACTATCGATTCAAATAAATATTTCATTCATTTTTTCGAATTTTTTGTGTTTTTTTTTTAAAAAAAGTTCTAAACCTCTTAAAAAATCACCCTTTACGATGTAAGGTGCTTCGAACCCATTTAGCTCTTTAATCTGCTTCAATGTACTAAAAGCCTGCAAGTTGTTATCTGGAGAAAAGAGTTTTCTGGGCAGGCTGTTGTTTCTACCTTGGTTACCTGGAGGTGAGTGAAAAAGAAGCGCTCCTTTAGATCTTTGCAACTCTTGGTTATGTCAGGTTAGAAGGAATCGGTACTGATCCCACTGACCGCTGCATTTAGTTGTGTCAAAAATGCTACCGATCTATTTACCGCCTTGCAAGTTGCAACTAATTGCAAAAGACGAGACAGTGATGTTTTTTGCCTGACATTGTGCGACTTCCGCGTCTCTTATTCGTAGCAAAGGTCAACATTTATTTCAGTAATTTTTTTCAATAACTTCAACACGTTGTTGGTGCAACGTTAGCTACCCCAAGGTTATTATTGACCACTCTTTACCTAACTCATAACAGACCCCACTTCTACCAAATTGCTTCTCTTTAAAAATTAAAACAGACTCTTACAATGCTGATATTTTATTTGCCAAAACTGATTTGTTCTCAGTGCGACCGAATCACCGAACTGATCCACTCAGTGAATGCTGTTATTCGCACATATTCGGCGGGAACACGACTCAAGCATGAACCTGGTGAATTGAAAACTCCCACCAGAAGAGGGTTGCCCGGCCAATTAATCAGTAAACCACCGCCGATGTTATTCCAGCAGGGAACGTTGTCATTGTTTCGGTATCCTTGCGTGCATATTTGTGTCCTCTCATTATGCCAGGTATAGACTTTCGCACAAGCTTTTGGCGAGATGATCTCAAACTGACCGTACGACATTTGCATTGTGCCATTGCGAAGGCCTGCCATAACAGAAAAGCGATCCGTCAAATTCAGATTCGCGTTCGTTAAGAGCGCAACGGGCTTGATGTATTCGGAAAACTGCAATCGCACGGGTAGCCGAATCAAGGCAATTGGTTCACTTGGATGCCTATAGACAGAACTGTCGTCCACATTCACCGAGAACGATCCCGAATGAGTGGCATTCAGGTTTGTGCGGTTGAAAGAAAGTTCATAGTTTACGGCGTTGTAGACACATCGCACCGAGGTTAGTATCCAGTTTTCATTCACAATTGAAGCACTGCAATATGACACATCTGCACGTGGATGGGTTATTTTAATGGACACTTCGTGAGGAAACTGATTCATCTGGTTTACTGGAAAGCCGCCGATTATACCGTTATTCCATAATGCACTAACACCATCACTAGCGGCACCCGCACAGTGAACTGCTAGGCAGCAAATTGCCAAGCTGAAGACGTAATGCTGAGACATTATTGTAAGTCTGTAGCCAACTGACTGTGCAGGAGTGTCTCGATATCTTTTATATGCTTCAACTTGATTGATAAGTGGCGAAATCAGTTTCCAAAGAGCTGTTTATAAGTGCAATGTCAGGTTTCTTATCACTAACACGAGATACGCAAATCAACTCTAACTAAGTGCGCAGTAGGATCCCCCTGCGTTGCACTTGACATTGCATTCATAGTAAAAAGAAAGAAGTCCCCACCGCTTGTAATCTTTGAAAATTTTCAAGTAGGTAACTTTTACAAACCGATAAAAAAAAACCCTGCCCATACCGATGAAGAATTTATCAACACGTGCGGCTAAGCATTGCTCCAATAACTTGGACAACTGTATGAGTGCAAGTGGATAGAATGATGTGGGGAAATCATGCAAGCCTCGGAATTATTGTGACTCACATTGCGACCGTTTTCCTCACCGGGTAAAATTTAATTAAAAATGAAGTACAGTAGAATCTCGGAAACATGAATGGTTCTCTAAGATGAACAGTTCGCAAAGATGAACGAGTTTCGACAGTCTTACATAGAGCGGTTCTTTAAACAAGTCTGTTTAAATGACCTTTATAAATAACTTTTTAACATAGTAATTTTAAAAGTAAAATTAATTGTTATTTTGATATATTTACTGTTTTCATGTATGACTAGTGTGACCACCTGTGCGTCAATGACACGTACAGTACGTAAATTTGGAGTCATGTACCGTGTACCGAAGTGATAACTTAAAATCACGAAATGTACGTAAATTGAAGCGACAAATTATTGTTGTACGTAAAATGTACACCAACGACAGGAAAAGAACAAAGAAAAAGTTCTGTTTGCTTTTCGAAGCACAACGATAATTCGATTGTTTTTAGTTGATAGTTCCCATCACTAGAAATAGATAGTTCCCCCATCACTGCGCTCGATTGACATTTTTGTGGAGTGCTTTTATTGTGTTCGTTCGTATTGCATTCTTTTTTGATAAATTACACGAAATTTTTCTGTTAAAATTTCGAATTTTTAAAGAAGCAGCATGTTGAAGGAAATTGCGTCAGATGGAAAGTATGTATTCAAAAAAACCAATCAATAATGAATTGATTACACAGGCCAATAGTTTTGGAAAATTGGTCTCAATATCGTCTAATAAACTGGATAATTTGTTTTCCAAAATTGCGTTTACAATAATTTTGTGGGTAGTGAATGCGATAATGAAAACTTTTGTGTTCGTAAATAATCTCTTGGAAAGGTGGTCACACTATGTATGACGATATGTTCTTCTTTAATTAAATTTTAAAGCTTGAAAAGATGAACGGGGCCTGTTTAACATCTATTCATCTTTCTGAGATTCTACTGTACGTCATTAGTAGATAACAGAGTTTTTAAAATAAATTGGCTACGCACTGCCGGACATTCACAGAAATTCTGTTAAAAAAATCTATCAGAAACTAAATTTCGTATCCTGCCACAGATTTAATATTTTCAGTTTATACGTCAGACCTCATGGCCAACTGTGAATGGCCGGCGAGTGCCAGGTAAGACTTACTTTTTGTGGCCGCGATCAGTGATGCCAGATTACAAGATATATCTTTTTTTTTCAAGATATTTGAGCTCAAAATATGTACCAGACTTTTTACCTCGAAATCATCAAATTTCATAACAAGAACTTATTAAATCTAACACATTAAAAGTACCTTTTCTATTGAAGAAAAACGTTTTCTATTAATTCAATTATTATACAATAATGTGAGTCGAACAGAGCCCATGCACAATTTCTGTCTCACTAACGTTTTCATCAACTCTAAGGAAACATGAATTTTAACAAATTTGATAAAATAACTGATGTAACGTGTTTTTGGAAAAATGGTTTCGTATGTACTGAAAAGGTTGCTGAAATTTTTATCTTTACAAAGGATTTGTTGAGCTTTAATGAACCGAAATTCTATGATCTTGAAATACATATGTAAGCAATGCAATTCTAAGTCAATTTGTCAATTTAATTCAAATATGTTCCAAAATTTCAAAAAAGCATTAACATTAATTTATGACCAAAGTTTTTTTTATAGATACATATTTAGGTGATTTATGTATTAGTAGTGAAGTACTTCAAAACTGTATTTTAAATTTCGCTCTTTTTATTTTTTGAACAAAATCTAGAAAAAAAGATTTTTTGTTTCGAAAAAACAAGACTTTCAGGTTTTTTATCTGGCAACACTGGCCGCGATTTTGACGGACAAGTTGCTAATCGAAAAAGCACCGCCATTTTTTTTTAAGCTGAATAATTTCCTACCTCTTGGAAAAGTAAGCAAGACACGAACGAAACCAACCGGACACATGATTACCACCAGTCCATGTGGAAACATTTACCAATGAGAGACACCTATGAGTTGTCAAACTGCTTCTTTTTTTTTTTGCCAACACTTACCGCACAAATGTCGGCAAATTCAAGTCTTGCGATCACTTGGGACACACTTTACTTTGCATACTTCATTTAAAAATTTCGCATTAGTCCCGTATACGCCCGCCAGTAACATCTGCTCTCTTTTAAGAAACTTTAAGTTCGAATAGGTATCGTAAAAAAAACTAAATCCTGCTCCATATTAAGCCATATGCTTTATTGAAAAACCAATACCAATATGGTGAGTAGTTTCATCGTGATGGGTGATCAAATCTACAGTCTACATACAAAGAGATACGCTTTCCAATTTACTTTAGAGATAAAGCTGAGTCTTCTTCCACTGTGCCACCTCTTGCCGACATCTGTCAAACATCCGAGAGTGTATCGATCGAAAGCTACTCAATTCAGCTGCTCGGACTCGGTATGAAATTTTAGACCCACTGCATTTAATCTTAAAATAAAAATTAAACTCGCAGAAACAAATGGTTGTAAAAAGCTCCGCCTAAAGGTTCTTACCTGTTGCGCCATCTGTGCGAAATCCGCACACGAGCTGCTCGAAGGCCCTTGATTAAAAATCGGATGGCTCACTGGCTGATTACGCCACAGAGTTACGGATTCATGCATAAAGTGTGAACTGTCAAGCCCCTAAGTAGCTGACTCTTGTAAGTAACTTACCGCCTAGATCAGACCCCTTCTTGAAAATCTTTGCGAAGGTTTTATACAACAGACTACTGAGAAAGGTTGACGAAAATAGGCTAATCATCTTTTAGTTCAGGTTTCACTAAGGTTTTTCAACAGTCACCGAATATTTGGTCTGATAAGTATAAGCACGGTTGCCTTTTTGGTATTTTTTTACCAAATTTAGTAATTTTTTTTTTGCTTTTTGAGTTTTGGTAATTTGGTCATTTTTATCTGGTTATGGTAACTTTTTGAGCAGGAGCACCAAAAATACGAACTCGATATCAATTCATTTAAATGCTGCCTTACTGTTTCTGACTGAACGCATTGCATTTCAAAAAATTACTGAATGCACTTATTTTCTTCTTTTGGCAGCTGGTGAACTTCGAAATATTTTTGGTAGATGATCCCACGCCTTCCAGCAGCCAGTAATTTTGTGCACAACGTTGTTGACGTTGTTTAGTTGTTTAAAGACTGGCAAAGTTTCTAGTATGTTCCTCATTGAATTACAAAAATCGTATGTTTTATAATGTTTGTTTTTAACCAAACAATTTTAAAAATCAAATAAAATAATTTGAGTTTGGAAAATCATGCATATGTATTTAAAGCAAAAGTATTTAAAGTAGACATTACTATTACATTTGTAAGTAAGGTATTATTTACTTTATTTTATAAAGTAGCCATTGTTTGACTACTTAAAGACTGACAAAGTTCCTACAAACCTTATCTACCTAATTGAATATTTTAAAAGACTTATTTTAAACTTGACTTATATTAATTAGCAGGGAGGATTTCCTCAGATTAAATATTTTCTTTGTTTTTTAAACTTTTAAAAACGTGCGTCTATCAATGGAAAAAAAATACAACGAACATTCATAGTAGTGAAGTTGGGTGCAGTTGGCGTCGTCAATGGGTGCGTCTGATAAATATGTTCATTCGTTTTAGGTTGCAAGCACAGGCGCTTTTACCAAGGTTTACATTATGTTTTGTAATGTTTTAAAAATGTGTGTTATAATAAATAAAAATAAAGTGCGAGGAATTCTACTCTTCTCTTTTATGTTGTTTTCAATTCTGAAATCTCAGATCAAAAGCCAAATCGAAAACGACATTAGTTTCTTTGAAGACTAAGGAAATGGGCGTTTTTACACTGCCATGCCGTTTTGTTATTATTATGTTCGTAAATCAGAGAAAAGTCTTAGGATAATGATATGGCATTTTCAAATTGGCTCTAGACTATATATGTATTTTTTGTGTTGTATCAACGTCTCCAGAATGTTGGTCAATTTTATCTTGGTTTGGTAACTTTTTTTCAATTAGGTAGCTAATTTTTTTGCAAGTGGCAACCGTGAGTATGCCTTATAGTGAAAGGGGTAGATCTGGGGCCTGTAACAGAACGCGATAAGTTGTTGTAGGACAAGTGAATTTCGACAACTTGTCAAAGATTGTGTAACACAAAACAACAAGTCCGCGAGCACTGCGACAATTGTCGCGATGAAAGATGACAAGTGGGAAATTATATAATTTCCCTCTTTCTGTTAAGACACTTGTCGAACTGTGGTTCAATGAGGACAAGTGATCTGAATATTGTCAAAAACTGACAAGTGCATTTTTTTGTGTAATTAACATATTAATTCTAATGTTACTTATTTAGTTAGTACTTACAATTGTGCATTACTTAACATTTTTCCAAAATAAGTCCCTTACATACGTCCAATTCTTATTTTGCGCAGCAACATTTAGCCAGGCTGTCTATTTCCTTTCACTTTGTACATTTATTTTCTTTTGTTAGGACACCACTGAAAGCACTAAATAGGGTATCTTTTTCCCTGTCTTATTTTTGTTAAAATAACACTTTTTTTGTCTTCCGTGATTTTTGCCATCTTCACATATAAGACATTTGTCGAAGAATGCCGACAAGTCAAGGGAATTTAATTCTTTTGATAAGTGAAACGGTTTACGTTCTGTTACAGAATTAATTTGTACTTGTCGGACAAGCATAAGCGGACAAGTGAATTTAGACTTGTCGACTTGTCGCGTTGTGTTACAGGCCCCTCGTGTGCAAACTTTAGTTAACTAAAGTATTCTCAGACATTTTTTTTGTCTTCTTACAGAAACCAATGAATAATTGAAGCAGAATGTCTCTTCAGTTTTCAAGTGGAGTTCCGCAGGGCTGTATTCTAAACCCAATTTATCCAATCTTCGTAGATTTTAGGAGAATGAATGAAATTTGAAAGGATATCACTCACATAATCACACACTATTATAATCAGATGACACAATGTTAATTGCAGAGACCACAGGACTGTTGCAACTGATAATCAACTATTTGTAGAAGTGCTGCAATCTTTAGCTTAGCTTAGCAATAGCATAGGAGGAACCAAGATACGAAGGCACTAAGGAGCTCCTCCAAAATGTGGTCTTTAACATTGTTCCAGGTCATAGTCACTTGGGTACTTACTTACTCAGGTGGCGAGACAGGAGTAGCCCTGGGCCTTAATCAATACGTATCTCCAGTTAGAGGGGTCTTCGGCTAATTGTCAAAAGTTGCGCACTATAAATCAGTTGAGATCTTGTTAATGCAAAACAAAATGGCATGACTACAGCTCCAAAGACTACCGAGCTCCTAGGCCTCATTCACGGTGAACCAGTATCAATATGACACATGCAAAGCACCAACCCATCAATTTCAAGCCAACTGTTCCTGACAGAAGCTCCATTCCTCCAACAACTCTATAAAACATTATCAAGTACATAGGAATCAAAAAAACACCCCCTATGCCTGCTATCAATTTCAAGGATATCTCTAAAAAGCTGACACTTAAATCGATTTGAAATTAAAGAATCGTTTGCCGTCAATGTGTGAGCATTTCACACCCAATTGCTGTGTGGAATCGTTTGACTCTCGTAGAGCCACTCTGAGGAAAAACTTAGATACGACCTGACACTATCGCATGTGCACTTTGTCCTCCCACCCACTTATACCCGCCTTCATTGTGCTTCACTGGATGTGTGTGCATGTGCCCCAAGGAATTATTTTATATTTTTGTCATCTGCTCGACAGAATTGATTTTCTAGCACCGCCCGCAACCGCAGATCCTTTCCATACACATATGCCCCCTATTATAATATCTGTGCAATATAAAAATCGATATCCCATTCAATTGACATGCATGTGGAATTGCAAATGAAACGAAAGATGGTTAACAGGAAAGAGCAGCATCTGGAATGTTCCCAAATTCTGTTCCGGATAGGTAAGATTGCAAACCCGAACAGTCAGTGTCATATAGAATGCACTTTTGGCAAACTACTCATGTATATGTCAACATATACAATACATATACACGTTCATCATCATCGTTTCGGATGGAACATCCAAGGGAGATATTGACGCAATTACATCGCTGCTAATTGACTTTACTTTCGAGTTCCCTGGTCACAATATTGGCCAGTGGAATGGAAAGGAAGACGAAGAGCATTGCGTCTCACACCAGAATCGACCTCATATCGAGGAGCGGTATTCCAGCCGACCGACGTATCAGACATTTCAAAAGATCCGTGTCTTGCTGCACTCTGTCAAACCTTCAGAGCAATCGGATTTTCGAGCGAAAGAAAATCTTCAACTGTCAGTTTGGCACTGGGGTTAGCATGGATGTAGAAGTAATACCCTAACGAATGACAATGCAATTAGTTGAATCAAATCAACATGGAGACGAGGAAATTCTCTTGCCGGAGGCAATTGCGAAATGCGTCGAAATCAATTATGTATGAGCTTGTGTAAGGATTTTGTGTTCGAATGTGGAATCCCGTACGAAGGAGGATTGATTAATTCGTTGATGCAAATCGAATTGAATTTGTGAATTATGAATGATAAACGAGATTCGGGACGACCACAAATGTGGGAACTGTTTTAATTAAAAATTAAAATAAGATTTGCAAAACGGAAACTGGATTTATTTTCCACAGGCCCACAGGGAACTAGGTTGTTATGAGTTGAGCATCATACTCAGGCTACTACGTTGGAGTCGTTGTGCGAAATGATTGATTTAACTGATGGCCAGTGAAGATCGTAGCAAACGTGCAAGGACATGGAATTATAGATCTGCACTCGGGACGTTCGTTCTCCCAACAATTGATGAACTAACAGCGGTCATCGAAAGCTATAGAGCGCATATAACCACTCCTTAGGAAGGCCTGGGTTCACGTAAAACAAGATGGGGACTGCTAATATTCTTCACAACAATTAAAACGTCAATGATTGTACTACGGAACTTAAATGATCATCTCTGCTGGCATCTGTTACTTACTTACTTACAGCGGCGCTACAGTCCGGGGTGGACCTGGGCCTCAACCAACAATCGTCTCCAGCCAGCGCGATCTTTAGCTAGCTGTCTCCAGTTTCGCACGCTAAGTTGGCTAAGATCCCCTTCCATTTGCGTGCGCCACCTGAGTCGCGGTCTTCCTCTACTGCGCCTTTCCTCGGGTGTGGATTCGAAGATCTTCCGGGCCGAAGCATTCGTGTCCATATGCTCTACATGACCCAGCCACCTCAGTCGTTGGACCTTCCCTCTTCTGACTAGGTCGATGTCGCTGTACAGCCCGTACAGCTCGTCGTTGGATTTCCTCCTCCATTCACCATCAATGCAGACGGGACCAAAAATCACTCGAAGAATTTTCCCCTCGAAACAACCTGGAGTTACCTCATTCGCATTTGATAGAGTCCATGCCTCTGCACCATATAGCATGACTGGGACGATTAGGGTCTTAAAAAGGGTCACTTTAGTTGTTCGAGAGAGGGCTTTGCTACTCAATTGCCTTCTTAGCCCAAAGAAACAGCGATTGGCAAGAGTTATTCTACGTTTAACCTCAGCGCTGGTGTCATTGTCTGAGTTCATAGCGACCTCAAAATTATATCTGTCTATTGAGACGTTCTGTCCGAGCCGTCGGTGTTGGGTGTCCTTTTTAGTTGACAGCATATACTTCGTCTGGCCCTCATTAACCGCCAAACCCATCTTCGCCGCCTCAGTCTCAATACTCACAAACGCGCCATTTACATCACGCCGCGTTCTGCCAATTATGTCAATGTCGTCTGCGTACGCGAGTAATTGGACGGATTTTTTAAAGATCGTGCCTCTGGTGTTGGCGTTTGAAGTTCCTGAGTTTTCTCCAAGATCTGCCGCAGTGTGAATATTTGGTCGATGGTTGATTTTCCTGGCCTGAAACAACACTGATATGGACCAATCAGGTTGTTTACGAAAGGCTTCAGGCGTTCACACAAAACGGCAGATAAGATCTTGTAGGCAATGTTAAGAAGACTGATACCTCTGTAATTGGCGCAGTTCAGAGGGTCTCCTTTCTTGAGGATCGGGCAAACAATGCTGGCATCTGTTCAGGGCTCGTATACTTGGGGGGATCGTTTGTCCTTCTGGAAGATAGATTTTTCATATTCAGCCCATAAACCATTTCGTACAGCAATCTGTCGCAAACAGTATTCTTCCGTTTAGCCAGACAACAGCTTGAAAAATAGCCTGACGGGTCATCTGTAAGTCCTAAGACTTCGTATAACCACTTTGTTACATGATTCCTCAGGACGGATGAATAGACACAACATGCTGAGGTACCAGAATAAGATTGATAACCTCTGTAGAGCACAACGACACTCCACCCTTTCTTTGCCGCTGCCCAGCTCTTTGCTATATCAGAAAAAGGATCCTTGGGAGATATTTTTCCATGAGTTATAAATGAACTCCTTGAATTTGTAGTCCATAGTTTGGGGGTCGTTCATCCGAATGGTAGCAATTGATTTAAAGGGTCTTTCAATAAGGACAAACTACTAAAAATTGTATTGGCTTCAATTATGTACTATCAAAACATTTATGAATGGAATTCGACTTCGTTCGTATGTCCACCACGGGAACGTATGCAGCGGTTGATACGTTGAACCAGGGTTGAAAAACGTGTAACAATCGTAACTTTTAAGTTACAATGGACTTTGAAAAAATACACAATACAATCGCCTCGAAAAAGTTACACTCTAAGAGCATTTTTTTTTATTTTGAAAAAATGTATATTTATACTCATTGGCCCTTAGCAACAAAACATTTTAGATACGGAAGACAGCAAAATCTGAAATACCAACTCGAAATCCACACAAGTCAAATCTAAAGTGGCATCTGTCAAATCCAGCTATAGTTGAAATTCACACTGGGACGAGTTCCCAATAGCTTAATGGGTCGTATGAACAAAAACTAGCATTTGCTTTGAGAAAAACCCCTTAGCAAATGCTCTGAATCGGTATGAATAAAAACCTAGTTTGCTAAAGTAAGTTCGAAAATTCGAACATATCATTTACTTCGCTGTACATGTCCTGCCTTGCAATTGCTGTCAAACTGGACAAGTGACAACTGTCCGGTGGTTTGTTTACTTTAAACTTATTTTCAAATTTTTGTAGGAAAATGATCAAAAGCAGTCTATAACTCCAATTGCACCTGGAAACATAAATTGTATTTGCCAAATCGCTTGGTGATGTTTGATTTCTTCCTCAGTTGTCGGAAAATATATCCAATCATCGGCTTGCTGAAATATATATTTTGTACACACATACCAATTAGTTAAGTTAGATCTTCTCCAACACCAGCCTTAACACATAAATTTTTCACTTGTTAAGCCATGAATTTTGAAATGTTTAATTTTCTGAATATTTGAAAGAGCACCACCAGGCGTCTCAAAATTATCATCTAAAAAAGTATTAGCCAAAATGTCCACATTTTCACGCGTGAAACGAAACAATTGCTTAAAGTTATTATCACTAATTCTTCTTTATTTACTAGCACGACCGTTAACAACAAGAGGGTGAAAACTTATCGCATCCATGTTTTGTTTGGTTTTCCTGCACGAACAAAGTATACAAATTGGAACGAAAATTCCCGATAGGAGTGAGGGCGTACACACCAACTTTATTAATGTAGACACGTAAAAAAAATGCATTAAAAATGTATTCAAATCACATTTTTCAGCTGCTGGCAGCTTTTTTTTTTACATTTCAAGATTATTTGAAAATAAATTCTATTGAAAATGTGCGGTTGGGTTGCAAACAATTGCAAAATTAGGAAAAAAATTAGTGTCATACGCTTTAGCAAAAGGTCTATGTCAACAGCAGACTCAGAATTTGCATAGCATTTGCTTTGTCTGATAAGTTTTATTCATACCGATCTGAGTAAAAGGTCAGTGCCGCCGCTTTTCGAAAATGTCAAAAGTTGGAACTAACTCAAATTGGTTTTTATTCATACGAAATGTAGGAAATGCTTCGATTTTGACATTTCTCTTGAGTAAAAGCAATTGCTACGTTTTATTCATACGACGCATTGTTAGATAAATTAGTAAAGTAAAGTAAGTTTTACTTTTCAGTTTTACATCAGTTTTACTGATGTCGTTCACATCAACGACAACTTGAAGATTGAAGCTCGCCTCTGGTGAAACAACAAAATTGAGTCATAATAGCTAGCAGAAGTTGACTTCTTGTTAAATGTATTTCATTTCTATGCAATTCTAGGTGGGTTTTCGAGTTTATTACCTACCAAAAGAGGAGTTAAGAGTCGAATTTAATTTTTTTTATTTCTAAGGTCTTTTTTATTTGTGTATCCATAATTAGTGCTTTTATCCAATATTCGGAAGCTTCTGTTGGAATGTATTACAGGTTCTGTGTATATATAATGATAACGATATACAATTTTTTTACCTTTGCATCTTTCAAGATTGTTGAGTGAAAGTTGAATGAGAGTAATTTGAATTGATTCGGAGATCGTGAAACTTCATTATTATGCAGATAAACAAGTTGAAAGGCAAATTCAGGGCTTTTAGTGATTGTTAAAACAACACAAGTAACAGATTTTTCGAAATCAGTTTTACTACGTTTTTACACAGCTTATGTGCAGACAATGCATTGTGAACAAAATCAACATAATTCGATACCTAAAACACACAGAAATTCGATCGCAAAATCGGCATTTTGTACTAAGCCAACCTGACTCGTCTACCATATTTTTTGTTTCTCCTGTAAAAAACTATAAATGTCACTTATGTTGTTTTAGCAATCACCGATTCACTAACAATTTGATTTCTTAAAAAATACTATTTAAGAAATCAAAATGTTAAAATTGCAGTGCAAAATAAAAAAGTACCCAGACGGAATTGGAATCGGAAACATCTCGAAATTTGAACAAAAGCTGTATCATTTTCCTATTCGTATACGAAAGTAAAAAATACAATTGAGCCCGAAAAAATACAATCGGAACTAAGATTTGCTTACAGTCCACACAGTTCATATTTCATCCCTGCGTTGAGCCCTATTTTCGATGACTCGGCCGCACATTTCGACCGATACGGCCGCTATTTCTCGTTCAATATTGGCTCTGAGCTGCTCTAACGTCGCCGGCTTTTTGGCATGGACCAATGATTTAATGTAGCCCAAAAAAAAAAAAAGGCTAGACGATCCCGGCGGCCAATAGAACTTCCATTTGTCGAGATAAGACTTCAATAACTCGATTGTTGCACCCGCTGTGTGGCTTGTCCTACCGTCTTGTTGCAACCACATATCACGGATGTCTAATTCAAGCAATTGCTGAAAAAAATAACGTTCCAACATGTCTCTTTAGCTGACACCATTTACCGTCACGTGACGGGCATTTTCATCGACGAAAAAAAACGGCCCAATGACGCCACCGGCATGAAAACCGCACCAAACTGTGACTTTTTGCGAATGAAGTATTGTTTCATTTATTTATTTACGAAGCCGTTTAACCAAAAATGCGCTTCATCGCTGAAGATGATTTTGCGATGAATTTCTTCATTTTCATCCATCATGTCCAGGCCCGATTCGAGAACGTACGTCGCTTCATATGATCAAGTGGCTTTAGTTCTGGAGTCAGCTTGATCTTGTAAGGGTGTAGGCCTTACGCGAAAGTCGCCATAATTTGGTCTGGAAGAGGCCCAATGCTTGAGAACACCGTGAAATTGACTGATTTGGCTCGTTTGCGACGAGCAATATTCTCCACACTTCGGACAAAACGTAGTCGGGCACGGAAACATCAAGCAGCGAATATTCTGACTCAATTTTTTTTTACTAAACTATGAATTTCTTGTCTACTGGGACGAGTACTACGGCCGAAAATTGGCGTTAACGCTCTTAAGGTTGCGACCACCGACTCGGAGTTTCGGCAGTAAATTTTAATTATTTGTAAACGTTGTTCATTCGTCTCTACTTCACCATGATGTAAATGTTGATTTAACTGAATATTTTGGCATTGGCAGTTCGGTAATCGTTTTAGGGGTGCGTTCACACTGAAAGGTTGAAGTTCACGGAAAGAATTAAAAATCACCAATTGCAAAATTTTGAGTTGCAATTTACGAATTATATGTTTGTCGTAAATCACAACGATTTTGTCTTAGATTGATAGAAAAATTCGTTATTTGACATTGAAAACGGCGAAAAATACAAAATTCTGTTTGTTGAAATTTACGATTAGAAGTATAAATTCGAGCTTCTTTTATTTGTAGTGATTTGCGAGATTGTTTGGCGCAATTTACCACTCCAATAGGTCAATTTCTCAAACACCACTTTACAATCTCAAATTGCAAAAAATATTTGCTGATTTACCAACACTGAATGATGAATCGATAAAATCTTGTAATAATTGAACACTTCAAACTGAAAACGTATATTGACGTAGAGAAGTCGTAAATTGCAAAATATCTTTTTGTAATTTCCATGGAATCAACTACCTAGTGTGTGGAATGTTTTTATGCACAGTCCATAGTCCATGTACCTATCGAAATCCTTTTAAATCCTTTCTTTTTATGGACGAATGTATGTATTTGGTATTGCTAGACCGCTGCAATCATGAAGCCAAATCTTCGTTGTGCACATTTCGTGTCGGTGCAGAGACAGGCAGTCGGTTTTCAATCTTTGCTTAAAGCAGTCGGGTTAAAGTTGTTTAAATATAGCTAATTCGTATGGATAGTGAGTGTCCTACTAATAATAAAGCATTCTGGAATATATTTTGTAAGTACCTATTGAATAATTCCAAAAACGCCGAAGTATGCATATAGATCTGTATTTTATTCAGAATGTACATCTCGCAATTAGGAAGGAAGTATAAATTGGAATGGATTCTAAAATATGTAATTGAAAAGAATTGTTAAGGTTCGTATCAATGCCAAGTTCATCTAAATATTTTGTTTGTATTTTAAATTTAATCAGAAACCGAAAAACCACCCCAGAGAAATCCCGTTGTTTCCGGACTATATGGCACCGCAGTATTTTCTTGGATATCAGGAGGAATACGACTAAAAATATTATGTATAATAATACAACTATGAACTCTGAATTGTAAATTACAAGATATAAGTTGTAAATTAAGAATAAAGTTTTCTAATTTCACGACAAAACATTTTCAATTTAATACGGTGATGAAATCACTACTCAAGAAACGTAAATTGCAAAATACGAATTGCAAAATGATAAAAATAAGTTGCAATTTACAAATTTTCAATCGTAAATTGCAACTTATTTTTATCATTTTGCAATTCGAAGTAGTAAATCTGCCCCTGTTCGTTCGCAAATCAACACTATTGAGTTGCAATTCAAGACTAAATGGTTGTAATTTGCTAAGGGAGGAAATCGTAACGTGCATGTTACGCACGTGCGATAAGGATAATTCCTTTTACTATTCCAATTTCCAAACATAGCCCTCTTTTCACATATTTTTTGTTTACTGGTAGATAAACTCGGGACTCGGGTAACAGTCCAACTTTTAAATCGCTACCCCATTGCAACCCCCACCCGACACCGTACGTCGTTCTTGAAAAACCTCTAAACATTTCTAGCTAAAGTTCAATTTTGATTTTGCTTATCCTTGGTTCTAAAATTCCCACCATCTAATTAATTTTCGAATCATACCATTTCACACATCAGCCATCAGAGTGTGAAATCAATCGATCATCATTCCCTTTTACGGTTAAATAGCGATCAGCGATTCCAGCCAATTGCCTTCCTGCTCAAAAAATTATTTACCTCCACCTCCGCCCAAGCGGCTTGTCGGTATATCCTTTTTATTACACGTGCTTGTGCATAATAGCCTTGAAAATTTAATTTCACACTCAAATAAACAACATTCGATATTTTCTCTAAGCAAAAAAACAAAAAGCATCTTTCATCGTTTGAAATCACCCTTTTCACATCAACGTACACTTGAATAAAGTTAATTTAACAGTGCCCCAACTGAAACTCGATGGTGCCCTGTCGTTCATTATTCACCAAATCCTTGGGGAGTATTACAAACAGACCCTCCTCTAGCTATTAGTCTAAATTTCTAGTTGAATCGGACTCGGGGTGGTCTCTGTGCCGTGGTTCATTTAGAAATCTGACAGGCTAAGGACGACAACGTCTACTTTTCTGTGCGCATCATAATAATAATTGTTCACTGGAGAATAATAATAAAAAAAAAAGTAACCAACGACTACGGGTCTCTACAGTACGAGTATACTTTTCGGAGAACACAAGTCTGCGCGCATAGAATACAAATGGAGGATTCGCAAGAAGCTTGGGGCACGGAGAGATGTTATTTTCAAAAGATTAAGGTTGACGTCGTTTTCTATTCTTCATCGAAATGATGAGATTTTTGTGTTTTTTTTTTTTTTCTAATTTTTATAATGCGCGTGCCAAGAAATTTGAATAAGAAAGACCCTACTAACGCACAAAAAGTCATAGAAATTCACAAATGCGATTACTAAGGCACTGTGTAGAAATGAAGTGGTCAAGGACTTTTGTTGTCATATTCTCTTGTCATAGTTTAGATTGAATTCCAGTTGGAATTAGTTTTGGTGGTTAATCAGGGACAGAATTTGTGAAAGGGAGCAGTCTTATGGAGGAAGTAGTAATTTGCCAGTTGTTCTTGAACTGTAATTGATTTTTAAGATAGGCAAACAATGTCCTTGAGAGCGGAAACATATTATATGACAAAATAATGGGTCGGGTGTAGCTAAAATAAATACTACTCGTGACCATTTCAAACCCATACAAGTTATCTACGAAACTACTGAGCTTCGTCTATCATAATTTGTCATTTGCTTCGTTGGCAGCGGGTTTTGTATTGTTTTGTATTGGCATCGGTCCTTTGTTTCTCTCTTAAGAACCTACCTAGTCGAAAAGTGAGTTAGCCTATAGTTTAAGTCTATCGATGATTAGTATGGCCACCGTCTGGAGCCTAACACAAAAAGGCAGTATTGCGTTGTGTCATGACGGTCACCTTAAGCCAACACATGAAGGTGATTTTTTAAAGTGTGGTGGCCTCTTTGAACGTCCGTTAGACGAATATACCCTTTTCTTGCTAATTATACCAAGAATTTTTGTATTCGTCCAGCGAAATAGCTCAATATATATGTAGGCCAACGAGCTATGTTTGAAGAGCTCATTTTTAACGCCCATATATAAATCTGGATCGAGACATGATGTTACTAACTATCGTCCAATCTGTAAGATTTCAACTATTCCTAAGTTGTTTGAAAAACTAGTTTGTGACAAACCTACACCTCTCTTAAAGAGATTTATCTCTCCGTTTCAACATGGCCTCGTCGCAGGCAGGGCAGATCTACTACCACAAATCTCTCAATTCCGTCTTGAATTACCTTGAGAAGGGCTTGCAATGTTATGTCATATATACTGATTTTGACAAAACTAACTGGCTTAGGACTTCACTCTAATTTCCTAATGTGGATTCATTCCTACTTAACGGATCGTGTCCAGTATGTTCGCATAAATGACACTTTCTCGTCACCAGTTTCTGTTACCTCTGGAGTACCTCAAGGTAGTCATTTAGGTCCTCTGCTCTTCCTTTTGTTTTTGTTTATTAATGGCATTCTTGACTTGTTTTTGAGTTCCCAGTGTCTTATGTTTGCCGACGATTTTAAGGTGTTCCGGCCTATATGTTCAGTTCACGATTGTATTCTTTTACAAGAGGATCTTAAACGACTGTCCATATGGTGTCACAGTAATGACCTTCATCTCAATGTCTCTAAATGTCTAAGCCTTTCTTTTTATCGAAACCTCTCCCCAATTCACTTTACGTACGTAATACGATAATACCCCTCTGTCCATTATTTCATCCAAAAAAGATCTTTGACGTAAAACTTAGCTTTTGCAAGCACATTGAGTCTTTGGTTGCCAAAGGTAATCAGATGTTAGGTTTCGTATTGCGGAATTCGAAGACCACATACTCTTAAATGTTTATTTTTTGCATTTGTCCGATCTCATCTTGAGAACTGCAGTAAAATATGGAATCCGTTTTATGAAGTTCATTCTATTAGAATAGAGAGGATCCAAAAGCGTCTTTACTAGAGTAGCTGTTCGTAGACTGCGATGGAATATTGAAATGCCATCTTACGATACGAGGTGCAGATTACTTGGTATCTTACCTCTCTTTAAACGGAGGCATCATTTTTCTATTGTGTTTATTCGAGATTTAATAAATGATCATATCGATTGCCCTTTTATATTATCATTAATTGGATTTTATGCTCCTTCGAGAGCTCTTAGAAATCGTCTTTTATTTTATGTACCTTATCATAGAGTTAATTATGGATACAATGAACCAATTTCTAGATGCCTTAGGGAATCCAATAAATATAGTAGTTTACTCGATTTTCATTTTAGTAGGGATTCATTTAGGAATAAATTAATTCTGTTGTTAAGCTTTGGTGGTCGTTTTTAAGAATATTTTTTGTATTAAGTAATCTAGCGAGAACAGTAGATGTACTCATTTGATTGAAAAATAAAATAAATAAATAATATGTTATCGAAATACGTGTACGGAACCCTATCATCAATGGAAGCCCAGGAAATGCCGACGATTCAAGGCAAGTTCAAGGTCTAAAAAACTGTTTAAGATGATTTTCGAGCATGCTTATAATTTACTGGGGTTCCAGAAAAGACTGAATGAATTCAGCAGAAAAAACGCGTAGTGTTTATAGTTCGAACCTGACTGTAGCATTTTCTAGCTCGAAAGAGTTGGCCTTTATAATCATGAAATAGGGTTGCCCTCGATATAGATCCCGAGCGGAGTTCATTCGCATTTATCTCGGAATCAGCAACAATAAATCTTCTTCGATTTTGCTAAAAAATTTAAAGGTCTATTGCCACCATTCCTGACAAGGTTTAAGGCGTGTTTCAGATGCAATCCGATCGGTGACGCTGTTGTTTATACTCCGGTTATCTCATGAAACACTTTGCGAACTCGGATGCGAAGTTATCATATCCTTTTCACATCCGGCTGGAGCCAGAAGGAGGGTGATGTCTTTCATTTGTATCCGTTTCATTGTGACCTAGTGTAGCCTAATCGGCTTGAACGATTTTGAAGAGTGAGGTGTCATTAAATTTGTAGAGTGCCATAAAATAAAAAGCTAAAAACTAAAGAGTTGGTTTAAACTACCAAAAAAAAAACTAAAAGAAAGTGCACGACTGGGTCGAAGAACGTAAATGAAGTGGGAGTTGCTGATTGTTCAAGCTCCAAATTTTTTCAAATATTTTTAGGGTGCATATTCAATATGGTTAAAAAGAAATTGGTAATATTTGCTACAAATAAGTTTTACGTTATTGGATTTTCATTAGAAGTTGGGGCATTGTTATTATTTCAAAATTATACCGAAAATAAGTGAATACAGATCGGAATTTGGGTATTCATTTTTGAGAAATATTTAAGAAATTGATTTGTTTGAATTTTTTGAGAAAAACTAAGTACGGGATCTTATTAAGAATACTTATATTATCTTTACAATGTATTTTTGTCAAAATCGTTAGAGCGGTTTTTGTAAAATTTGGCAGACAAATCAGCACCAAATTATACCCATTATCCTAAAAAAAAAAAAAAAATTTAGCTGAAAACCCAGTACAAGTTATTGTTCGGGATGTTAGCATTAGTTGGTCTTAAAAGTTCTATCGAAATCGAAAATGGGGTTTTTTGAGAAAGTAGTAGTTTTTAAAATTAGCGTTTTTGATGATTCGAATTGAAAATTAAGGACGCAATAATTTTGAAAGCATCAATTTTACTCTAAGTTTGCATTTTAGTCAAAATCGTTATTGCCCTTTTCAGGTAAACTAAAGAAAACAAAGTTTTTCAAAAATTACTTTTTTCAAAAAAAACATTTTACGATAATACACAGAAAAACTGAGTTTGCCATTAAGTTTGAAATTACCATATTACTTTAGAAATTAATTTTTGTTACAATCTTATGGACTGTTTTCGAGATATGTCCAAATTTCAAAAGTACCGTTATTCGATTTTTTAGCGGAAAACTGAGTATGCAGTAATGTTAACCTCACCTACTTAGGCTTAAATATAAATTTTCGTTGAAATCGTTAGAGCCGTTTTCGAACAAATCAAACTGGCATGAACATTTTGTACGGGAAACCATTTGTTAAGGTTACCATGCAAAAAAAAAAAAAACAGCCCCGAACTGTAAGACCCCAAACTCCAAATCCGAAGTTTAAACGAAATCCGTTCAGCCGTTTGGGCTGTAGGCCTCGGGAAATCGTGTGCTAAAAATCCTACTTTACTTTGCTTTGCTGAGATCGAAGCTCAAAAAAACACGCCCAACAAACGCGTGTTTTTTTTAGCTTCGATCTCAGCAAAGCAAAGTAAAGTAAGATTATTTTTATGTCGAAGAAAAAAAAATTGACAAATGGATCCTATAAAAATTGTTCCTGTCTAAAAAAGTAATAAATTTAGTATTTTAGTTTCAACTCCGCAAACGTACTAAAATTACAAAATTGCACTGTTGCTCGAATTTTTGGATGTACCTTTAGATACGATGTTTCAAGTACACGGCAATCGATTTGAGTCGAATTTCGATTATCGGCTTATTTGCTCATCGTGACGAACTGATTATCATTTGGAGTCTATCCGCGTATAGTTGTTTTGTACACAAAAAAAAAAGGTTTTAAAAGAAATTGTTCAAAAGAAACATATGCCTCCGTGGCAACTTGTGGCAGCTGTTCCAAAAGTTGTTATTTATTTGTATAGTGGTTTGGTAAAAAAAAAAAGGTGGAAAAAAAATGGGGCAATAGGGAAAAACTGAACACATTCTTCTTATATCTTAGTTAACAAAAAGTATCACGAGAAGTTGTGAAAATCCCCACCATTGTACAAATATCAACATATTACTTCGCCATAAATCTTCTCTACACCAGGAACAAATAAAAATAGCTCCACAATTTCCGCTTCCAAGCAAAGACTCTTTCGAGCTCGTTTTAAAGCTATCCAAACCACTTAAGTAGGTTCAAACAATTCGCTTTAAATTGCATGTTCAACCCTCTTTCGCAATCAACCCCATCATCATCTTCACAGCGCGAGAGCGATTATATACGCGCTGACAAAGGATTGAGGTTAGATAAATGAAAAACATCCGAATACATACATCCCATCTTCATGCAGATTGCATGCATTTCATCCTGAATTTTCAATTTACCCGCCATTGTCCCGTTGCGTTCTCTAGCCCAGTTTTCAGTAACCACAATGAGAAAGCCCTACAAATAAAAAACAAACATCCACTCGTTCTCCCTCTGGGTGAGTTCGGAAACTGTGCCATCAGGTAAAATAAGGAATAAATTAGTGATGGCTGATGGGTGGGCGAAGAAGGCGGTCGACATGTGCCAACCTCGTACATCATTGCACTAGGGTGAACGGTGAAGTTAGAGTTGGCTTGGCATGGCATCTCATCTCACATGCGAGTACACGTCCATTGTGTTTCCTCATTAAAAATGTTCTCAGTTCACAGTTAAAATATTTAAATCTCTTGTATGAGGTAGTTTGAAATGAGTGAGAAGTTCATAGTGTATATACTTACGGCAACTATGCAAAGGATTTCTTTGTGTTTATTTTCTTTTTTCCCTTTTAATTGAAATCTATTGCACAAAGTGTAGAAGGGAAAGCGCAATTAACAATGGAACTCTTTCCAAAGAGAGGTTCTATCGGAGGGCAAAGGTTTTTAAGTGGAACAGCCTACTTAAGAAGAAAAAGAAAAAACTAAAAAGGACGTGGCGTCTATATAGCAAAGAATAATCAGCAGATGTGGGTACGAGAAGGCCCTTGCCAAAGATGCTCGTTGAGTTTTAACCTTTTCTTCTCCCGGTTGAAGAACGAATAGATCAAAAGTCATGAAGCGCCGCGTTTTAAGGTAATCTCTTTCGAGGGTACACTTGATTAAGTGTGCTTCATTCAGCTTGACTGAGAACAAAGCGAATTTATTGCATCTACAAAGATTATATTAATATAAGGACGTAAATTTTTTAAAGAGATCCACTTGAGTACGAAGTCGGTTGTAATAATGGCTACTATGTTTACATTTTTGATGAAGCCTTTATTTTGTTTTATTTTGAAGGGCGGGGACCATTGCTATTAACTATTTCAATCTCCTGTTTGGGCGGACTATAAGGATAATCCACTTTAGCGTGTGGGGCGCTGAGCACATGTACATTTATTTTTTAATCTGAGCGACATACAAAAATTGCATTCACAGCTCGATACGTATCACATACCCTTAGGCTGCAGCCACGCAGTAGATTGAGTAACGTCGCTCTACCTATAACAAAATCGATTATCGTTTAGAGCTTACGTGGCCAACGCCACGCGATTTCATATGTTTTAATTTTTTGCGTCGCTCAATTGCTCATTGCGTGGCCGACCACTTTATACTTTATGCTGCCTTCTACATTTTTGACTCACTGTCCAGCACACTGAGACATAGAACCTTACTATATTATCAATATTATATAATTATTATATTTATTATAATTATTTTGACACAATGAATTAAGAACCACTCATTTAAAAAGTGCAGTAGTCTTCGCTAAATTTTGATTTTATAATTTGCGTAGACCTACATATATTTCAATTTTTTGCAGAGCAAAAAAGGAAAACCCATTTTTAAACTAGTTATGCAGTTGAAACATGATTATTTCGAGTGACAGCTAATTAAAACTATAGTTTTTTTTTTATCAAAAATTATCGGAGAGAAAATCATGAAAATTTAAACGCGATAATAAAATAATAATTTCCGGTGAAGAAACCACCCCAATGACATAGAAACACTGCAACAAAGCAGTAATGAGGGAAAAAACTCTTGTTTCTTGTGTCACTTTTTTAATAATGGAAAAATTATCACCCCCATTGAGGTATTCGTTCGGAAAAAATTCCGATACGAAAGTCAAATCTGATCGGAACTCAAATTGCGTTCGAAATATCCGTTGTGGGACGAAATAAATGAAGCATATAAACGCGTTCATTTCACATTAAAATGTTCCGCAGCAAATAGTTGTCGGAGAGCTTCGGAAAACATGTACCATTTAGCTGTCAAAAGTAACAGGGTTGCCAGAATTTTGTTTGCTTTAAGCGCTCAAAGTCGTTGCCCAAAAATCGTTGAAAATGTTCCCAATTCCTTAAGTAATTTTTTTTTTTTGTATTTTTCCCACTACCTTCTGTAACTGGCCTTTGTGGCTTGTGCGCTTGTGTCAAATCAAAAGGCCTGCAAAATAAATTGATGTGTCTGCAAGTTAAACGAATGTTCGATGTCACTTGACTGCAAAAGTGCTGCCAAGTTTTAAAATTGCGGGTTGTTCGAAATAAAACAAAGAAAATTTACACAAAACTTGTTAAACGATATGTAGCCCAAATTTGGGTTGGGCGCTCATTGAAGAAATTTCTATCGTTTTTTTAAGAAAAAAGATAGCCCAAAATATGACAAAGCGCCCAATCTGGCAACACTGAAAGTAAGTGGTATAACGCGGTTCCATGCAATGCGACAAGGTGCGCTGTATCATCGGATAATTTTTCCGAAAGTTGTATCGGAACGGATATCTCGAATGGAATTTCTCCGATTTGAACGAAAATTCGGTTCCGAACGGATACCTCGATAGGAGTGTATATCTATTGTTTTTGAAACTTTCCAGAACCGTACAACGTACATGCTTAGTTGACTCGTTAACAAATATATAAAACTCGTTGACAACTAAAAAACAAAAACTCCTACGCAATACTGTTCTCTCTGGTACTTTATTGATTTGCTTCTGATGATGGTTTTCCATAAGCAAAACTTATAGATCCAGTAGTTCTGCAAATACCCATGCGACCTCACATTGGGGCATCGAAACTTTGTACGTTCATCAAACTTCGAAAATGGGTTGCTAATGTATTAGCATCTAAATTTAAACGCCATTTACCTGGATGGATAATGTGGTGACACTTCATGCATATCACTGGTAAAAATGACAATTTTTGATGTATAACATTTGAAGTAATATTAAATTGCAACTAAATGAGAAATACATCAAAAGTACCCCTGAAAAGAACAACTATTGCAGTATACTTGTTAATGCTTCACATTAATTTTGAATTGTTTAATTTTAAATACTAAAAATACTAGAAAATAAACTTTATATATTATTATTTCTTAAAAATATGAAGATGCTAACATCGTTCTTTTTAAACAAATATCCGAATTACTAAATCATTTTGAATAATATAAATACCTATCATTGTAATAGTGTGGACTGTAATTTTCATGAATTGATAAAAGAACAATAAAGAAAGAAGAGGGGCTTTTTCGTTGAAGCCGCTTGCTAAGCCAGAACCTCAGCTTGATTTTCATTTTGGCGATTTTCTTGACAATACTTAAACAATAATTGAAGTCCCAAAACCGCTAGTGGACAATACTGTTAAGTTGTTACAGCAAATTGAGAGGTTTCTAACTCTTTTCAATAACAGATAAGGGAAATAAAGTGCACGACTGGGTGCAACAAATTTTTCTCGATCATCAAGTTTGGTTGGTTCTTTTCCTATTATATTAGGTAGGTTGGTACAAATCGAATACCATGTTCCAATCATCTCATAAATTACGTGATTTATCATACATTTTCGTGATTAATATTTACGTGATTTATACGTGTTTAAATTTGAATCATCGCAAATACACACAAAATAAAATCAAACATTCCTGTTATTAGCTTCAGCACTTTATTAAGCAAACAAGAAACTGTAAAAAAAATTATTTCAAATTCAATTTTCTAATTTTGTTTGTGTTTCGGTGTTTTTGATATTTTTATTAATTACATACATTAATTACAAAACAGAAACAACAATAAAAAGAACTATCTCACAATATTGAAAGTTGGACACCTAATGCCAAAGTTGACAAAAATGTCACACTAAATCAGGAGAAGTTCGGTGGAGACGCCTTTCGTGATTTATAAATCACTTTGGCGGGAACATGGTATAAGAAGCGATACTAGGAACACTAGTTACTCATCTGAATAACAACTTGAGTTTTTATAAGTTTGAGAAGCTCTCAGTAACAGGCGATTCTCGCAAGTTCTGGGACAAAACGTTGTTTCTGGCATTTTTTTTTAAACCTTTTTTTTCACCCCCTTACTATATCTGAACGACCATGAAATTCTACAGAAAAAATACATAAATTTATTAAAAGAACAATTTTTCCAATTACAATTTAGCAAAAAAAAAACCGTACAAACCTTCAGACAAACATATTGAATATCAAATACGAGCATACACGGAGGAATAATCTCTACAAGATAATAATTTATGGACATTCCCTAAGCTCGCTGGTGGAACTTTTTAATCACTACCCAAACAATACTCCGCCAATATCATTTTCCCTATTGAAAAACCCCTTGTGGAATGTTGAAAAGACTGAAAAATTCAATAAATCACAATTTTCCCTCTGTAATTTTTGCTGACATGTAATCCAGGGATTTTTATCTATTGAATGTGTTAGCGGAGCAACACATTTCCCAGTTCATGTGTCGTTTGGGGTTGCTATTATTTTCAAAATATTTATGTAAATGTTGTTAGAGGGAGGAAAAAAATCGAATTTCCTGCCAATGAATCAACATTGTATCAAATAGACAGATTTGGGAAATCGCAAATATCAACATCATTGGGATGTAGGGAGGTGATAAATATTTTTTTATAAATGAATATATGCAATGTCGCGCAATCATGGAGTCATTCCTAGCCAAGGTTTGAAAGAAAAGTTTGCAAGCAAAGTGAATCGAATGATCTTTGTGTGGCTTTTTGGTTTTGACCTTAGACACACCGACTGCAATCAGTTAATTCGTAAACAAGTCGCGGTCGCTTTGTGTTTTGTATGAAGATGAACAGCATTTTTTAAAGTTCAGTCAAAAAAGTATCGGGTTTTTCTTTTTATCTGCGATATTAGGGTATTTTTTAATATTTCTGACTCGCCAACGCGATAAAGAGGCACTTCGACCTGAGTAGACTCCTAATGTAGCTGATGATGATTTCAGCAGAGGATGTCTTTACTTCTTCTGGGCTTATAATTTCCCTGAGAAAGAAGTTCCTTCTAATACCACAAAGGTCTGGGCATTCACATAAAATATGCTCAGTTGTTTCGTCTTCTTCAAGACATAGGCGACACTCCGAAGAGTCGGCTACATGTATTTTATTTAGGTGGTATCGCAAACCATGGTCCCCTGTTAGGTAGCCAACTAGATTTTTGACATCATGCCTACGTAGATTTAGAATCTTTTTGGCATTATTTCTGAAAGGTTTGATTACTTTTTTGGCCTGTCTTAAGCCATGGATGCTTTCCCAATCTGAAATACACTTATTGTGTTCCCATCTTTTTATGGCAAGGTTCACCGCTGATTTAGAGATTGCACAGTAAGGTTCAGGTCCTGTAAGAGGTGTTTCCGAACCTCTTTTGGCCAGTTTGTCGACTTTTTCGTTTCCTTCAATTCCTTCGTGGCCAGGAACCCACCATGTTTTGGTATTGTTTCTGGTGCATAGTGTTTGTAGGGTATTGAAGCAGTGTAAGACTGATTTGGAGTCAATGGTGAGTGAGCTAAGGGCATTTATAGCTGCTTGACTATCCGTGAATGTTTGCCAATGCTGGCACATAAGTTAAAAGTAGATTGTTAAAATGTGTAGAAATATGTGAGTCCACACCACGCGAAATTCAAATTCGTTTGTCCTGAACCCTAACGTATCGCACGTCGAATTAAATCGGCCCTTTCAATGCATACCGAATGCGAATAATTCCCCGGCAATGAATTTAAATCACTCGCTCCTATGACACGAGTAATGACACTCGTACAGGATTCACTCCATTATTAAAGCATACGAGTATAGCTCGGCATACATGACTCTGTGACTTTGATGGGCGTGCGAGAACGTTTAAACGGCACAATAGTGTACCCAAAATTGTGTGACGAAATATTCAAACCACCAATACCATCTAGGAGAAACTGATGCCAGCAAATGTTCCACATGTATGTGCACTTCCATTTATGCGAACCACTCGGGCGAATACGCAACATTTCTTGAATTTCACAGATCGTCATTGACATTTCCCCTTCGGCAGCTCCATGCTGTGCAATCTAACTGCGAACCATACAAACCTACAGAGCCCGGAAGCATGAGGATGGAAATTCTGCATCCGCATTTCTGAAACAACCTCCGTTGGGGATTTGAGAAGATTTGCTTCCTTCTTCCTGCTGATGCATTTGGGGCAAAGTTCTTCGGCAACTCAAAAATATTTTACGGCACACACAGAAGTAGGGTACCTACCAACACTTTCGGTGCATATCCTGCGCTCCCAGTCGAGACTGCCAGCATTCAGTGGCATGTATGTGGATGTATGTTCATTATGGCCGCCAGTTGCAAACTATTAAGGTGCTCGGCAGGGTGACGCCATGACATGGTCCTAAAGCGAGCATGCAAAAGAAAATCCCACTTGCGGGTCTCATGCTGCATTCGGAATTCACGGTGTAATCGCCTTTTGTCTGTGGCACACAATCCTCAACGCGACCACAAAGAGGGAAGGTATATATGTGCTCACGAATCGAATCGAATTTGAAAAGCGTACTCGCTGTTGTCTTTCGGTGCAAGTGGTAATCCTAACCATCTGTCTGCATCATTATCGTCTTTATTACCATCCCATGATGCGATGCGGAGGCTTAAGGGGAGTCCTACTCCATTTCAGAAACGTACACAACACCTGAGTCCCTGTTTCGGCAGAACGGTTGCGTATGAGTATACGTATACACCAACTGAAGGAATTTCTCGTTAGGGAGTGAAAACGAATTGAAGAAACAGTGAGCGAGAAAAATGCGTTCTCTTACCGCAGAGTCCCCATCAAACAGTTTAATTTGGTTAAGTTATTCGGAATGAATGTTTCAGAGTCCCACAGCTGCATCGGGTAAGGGTACAAAAGAAAATCGCCTGCGGCTGGAGGGTTTGCGAGTTATGCGTGTGAAATTCCTTTGGCACATTTAGAGCACACTTTGTGTACGTGCTTCATCGAAATCATCTTCCGGTTGTCGGGGTAGGTATTGGTGTTGGTGTACACGATGGTGGAGGTATGTTTGAAATGGCATTTAATCCCTAAAAGAGACATAACAATTCAGTTGAGGTAACATTAGGTGTACGTTAGAGAAGAGCGCTTCGTTGAGTGTGTGCTCGACTGGTTCGACTTTGGCCAGATGTCCTTGAACTGTATTATATTGGCGGAAATTTCTGAGTGCTGACTTACTTTCACCCAGAAATTCAAACTGTAGTAGGTATATTAAACATGGGCATAAATCAACCGCCCGACTTCAACTTATAAAATTATTTAGACGTAATCCGTTATTTGAAGTGCCACATTCTGGCCTTTATTTGGCCTGTGGTTTTCTTTTTGAGAATACACTACTGGATATTAAATATTGAGAAAAACTACTACCCCAGCGTGTACTAGCATGCACAAGTCATACGTTCCATTTTTGACGACTGTCTCAAGCTTCCCTGATGCTGTACAGCTTCAAGCTGTTAATTTAGGTGTTTGCTCAGTGTTAGGTGAGAAATGATCTTGTATTTTGATCCGTTTTTTGGGCGAGCGTTTTCTAAAGCGTTTTTGACGTGGTTTCGGGGAATTTTTCGAAGGCTTTATGACCCATTAGCGCGCTTCTCATATTTCCTCCGATTTTGCCACTATAGCTCATTAAAAGCTCTTCTGTGCATCTCCGAATTGCTAACGAGTTGATATTATGGAGACGCTTGCACTCTTCATCAAACCAGGGGTACCGGGTAATGTTCGAAAGGTTAATGGATACCCGGAATACAGAGGCTAAAAGATGTTTTTTATATCAAAAGCTCTTCTATAACCCCGCAGTTTGTTATGAAGGAGCTAATTCTTTGGGTGAAAAGCACAATTTATCTAGGCGATTCTGTTGTGTGCAAGTCTATAAGACCGCTCGAAATATTTAGACGTTTAAAGTATTGGAGAAGTGCCTAATGTTGATGGCGACTTATCATACCACTTTTAATAAACTTTCTCGATTAAGTAGTAAGAGAAAGATATTGTATTCGTACAAAATTTCTAGAGGAACTCAAAAAATTGGGTCGCAAAATTCTGTCCGTCTGTTTGTCTGTCTGTCCGGATGTCCCGAGGCCTACAGCCTAAACGGCTGCCCGAATTTCCTTCAAACTCCGGATTTGGAGTTTGGGGGCTTACAGTTCGGTGGCGATTTTTTTTTGCATGGTAACCCCAATATAAATGGTACTTCCCATATAAAAGTTTCATGTCAGTTTGATTTGTTCGAAAACGGCTTTAAAGATTTCAACCAAAATTAATATTTAAGCTTAAGTAGGTGAGGTTAACATAACTGCATACTCAGTTTTCCGTTGAAAATCGAATAACGGTATTTTTGAAATTTGGACCTGTCTCGAAATTATAACAAAAATTAATTTCTTGGGTAACTTAATGGAAAACTCAGTTTTTCTCTGTGTTATCGTAAAATGAATTTTTTTGAAAAAAGTATTTTTTTTTTCAAATTTACCTGAAAACGGTAATAACGATTTTGACTAAAATGCAAACTTAGAGTAAAATTGATGTGATCAAAATGATTGCGTCCTTAATTTTCAATTCGAAACACCGAAAACGCTAATTTTAAGATCTGCTTATATTTCGAAAACCCCATTTTCGATTTCGATAAAACTTTTAAAACCAAGTAATGCTTACATCCCGAACATTATCTTGTACTCGGTTTTCAGCTAAATAGTTAAGCAATAGTATTTTCCAAACTAAACATTGCAATATTTGGTGCTGTTTTGTCTGCCAAATTTTACAAAAACCGCTCTAACAATTTTGATCAAAATACAGGTTTATGATAGTAAAATAATTCTCATTAAGGTCCCGTACTTAGTTTTTCTCAAAAAATCGAATAAATCCGTTTTTTAATTATTTCTCAAAAGTGGCTTCCCGAATCGTAAAATTTTGTAAAGCCCAATACCGTACTGCCAATAAAAATTCAATTACAACTGCGAAACACTTATTTTTATCAAATATTTTCTTCTATTTTTTTTCAATCATATTAAACATGCATCTTATAATAATTCCAACTACTTGGAGCTTTCACAATCAAAAACTCCCACTCCATTACGTCCATCGGGATATTCAGATTTTAACTGCTAATGCAAATTCAAAAACAAATCCCTGACTTCCTGCATAATACATCAATCAATCGCAAACCCTACTTCCAATTGCAATCATAGACACCTTAAACCAATCGGTCATTGTACTCAAAAATCTTGTAAAGTGTAAGAGCTTATAAATAGTACATTAGATGATTAGAATTCTCTAACCAGAACTTGCTCAAATTGCCTGTTACTGAGAGCTAAAACTTATAAAATCTATCAGATGAATAACCCAAAAGTGAATTTAACACTCTTCCTTTTCCTATATTATTTGCACGGTTTCTCAGATTTTTACTACCTACCTAATAAAATAAGAAAACAACCAACCAAACTTTTGATGAACGAGAAAGTTTTGTTCGACCCAGCCGTGCACTTTATTTTTACTAATCCGAGACAAATCAAAAATTCCTCGATGATGAATTGTAACCGCACGATAATTATTATTATGCACGCACATTCGAGTATTCACGAAAATCCGCATCATGAGCAGCCATGTAAATGCTAATCCTGTGCAGTTGTCAGCCGCATGAAGCTGCATGCATATCAAAGACGACAGCAATTCAGTGGGCAAAAGTTTCTCCTCTACCGCCGTCATACACATGCATGACATACTCCATCACTCTTGACATGCGATGATGCATGTGCTCATACGAATTACTATTTCAAAGGATCACTTGCAATATACATAAATGTAAACACTGACAACATGCGCGAGTACATTTTGTTATCCTCTCACTAGAAACGAACCAAAAAAAGAAGTACAATTCGAAAAGAACTCAACGAAGACTATAATTTGCTGCGGTGGAAAACTGGAAAGGATTCTGGCAAGACAAGAAGAACGCATCCGGCATTTGGACAAAAAGAAAATGAGAAACAAGTTAGAAGTACGTCCTCCGTGAACAGTTGTGTGTATCATTCATCTACTGCACTTGTGAATGCGAAGGGAAAACAATGGGACACGTGTATAGCTGTAACGCCAATGATAAAGGATTGTATTCAGGCAGTCAGTGAGTGTGTAACTGGAATTAAGCACACCAACTTATCTGGGATTCTTTAAATTGTTCAAGAAGCACCATCAGCAGTGGAGGATGACGAGAAGACAAAACACTGCCCAGAAATAGTCGACTAGCAATCTGAAAAAAAATGTAAAGGTACCTCCTTTTGCCTTGCCAGTAGCTGCAAAGTCGTTGGCTTTGTTCACGTCTGCCGGAAGTGCAGTTGAGAAATCCCTTCGTTTCTCATTCTTCTCTGCATGCGCACAGTATACACGGAGAACTTGCTTCCACAATTAAATAAGTAATTAAAAAAATAGTTTCGAATTCTGTTCTGATGCTGAACGACTACACACCAGGAAATGTATATACGGAAGATACAAGTGCGTTGTAGATATTGTGTAAAGCCCGCGCACTTGTTTGCGAGTTGAAAGGAGAGTGAGATGATAAGGAGAATACGTTGTTCATAGAAACCCCTTAACTAATCCAAGGGATTGTTGTCAATAAAAAGATTGACCTCATTCGTAAGGACGTTAAGTTGTCATAGATATAGAGACCGAAAGAGTGTGGGTCTTCAAAGTCTCTAATTAGGAAGAAGTAATTTTTCCATATGGGTGTTATATTATTTTCGAAGAATACGAAGGGTTAGTAATATATATCAAAATATTTCCAGCGGTCAAAAATTTGCTCACATAATTGTGTCCTTAGGTACGTAGCTTAACAGCTCTCCAGAACTTCGAGCACCCTATTAATAGACAAATATGCACATGTAAGTTAGATAGTAGACGTCAGATAGCATACAAAAATTTGACGTAACTGCTCAGAAACGAGTTGACAACTTTTACGCAGTGTTTATTAATACGGTGCGAGTGTTTAATCTGTATACGGTCAAGCGTATCCGGATAAATAATTTAAAAAAATCTGTCCGAGCGGTATAGGTAGGACATAAACTTAGCAGAATCTTTAAGGACAATCTTTACCAATATAATTTCGAGACCATCTTTTTGAACAAACAGGCAAAGGCCAACTTTGAATAAAAATCGGGGATGTGCAGCAGCGTTGCAATAATGTGCCAACAAGAAATGGTCCGCATATCTTATTTTTTGCATTCCTTAAACCAAATATTCTAAAAAGCACACTTTCTTATTATATCACAAAAATTAGTTAGGTTCGTTCGTGTACGCGGTTTGAATCGAACGCAATCGATATAAATCGATCGCAATCGTACAAAGTCTATACACGTTACTCATCAAAAATGACAGAAAAAGAGAAAATTAGCAAAATAACGAGTGACGAGCAGTTCCTCTCTGTGCTCGAAACAGCTCAGGGAATTTCAACCGGCAAGTACAGTCCAACACGGATATAAGAAACATATAAAAAACAACGAGATTTGTTTCTTATATCCGAGTTGTTCTTATACGAAAACTACTGATGTAAGAAACAAAATTTCTTATATGAAAACAACCGATATGAAATATGAACGAACAAAAGCAGAAGACAACACGAAGAGAGTATGTAGGACGATTTGGCGGGCTTTTTCTACTGACAGTAGCACAGCTGTCATTTTCATTGAAAGTTCTATTCGCATCATACCATAATTCGTTTACATGCATAGTTGAGCTGTTTTTGCATTTAAACTGAAATCCAGCTCAACAAAGGAAAAAATTATGTTTCTTATATGTGTAATGATTTCAATAAAATAACAAATTTTGTGAATAAAAATACGTTTCTTATATCCGAGTGTTTCTTTTAAGCGAGTTTCTTATATGAAAACTTTTTTATATGTGCATATAGCAAAAAAATCTCCGTGTTTTCACATGCGTTTCTTAAAAGCGAGTTGTGCTTATACGAGTGTTTCTTATATCCGTGTTCGACTGTACTGATAAAAATGTCAAATACGCAAAATTGACAGGAAACAAATTCAAAATCCGTTTTAAAAATCAATTGTACCTACACAAAAATAAAATATCTGAAAATAAAGAAAATTCGGTGGTGGCCGAATGCTCTCCTATAACGTTTCAAAGATGTAAGTTGCTCAAAGTAGCTCTAAGTGTATCCACGTACTTTGGAGTATATTTTCAGCTTTCTGGGAGCGTTTCGCTCAATTTTTCGAGTTTGACAGAATTTGAGTGCTTGGCTCGTGAAAGTACGAGAATGGACCTAATGTGTTCATAAACAAGTTTACATATTGAAAGAGACACTGAATGCATTCATTCTGACGGACGTTTAATTTTTGTTTGTTCCCGTCACAACAATTCGACTTCGTATATTTTGTTGGTCACTTCTTTTTGTCTTTTCTTTTATTGTTTATCTGGAAGTTGTTTGTGTGTAGTCTTGGAAAGATATTAGGCATTTAATAGTTAATTCTTGAAATTCTATTTTCGATTAATAAAAAATTCTATATTCTTTTATTACTGAATTAAAACAGGTGTGATACATTAAGCATAGTACGCTGCTCGAGCTAAACTAAATTTGATCTGGTCTCCAACTTTTCTCTCCAAACATCAGCTAAAGTCCTAGCCAAATTTTGACACAGAGTACGCCGTGGATAAGTGTCACAGAAAACAGCTGTTCTTTGAAAAACTTCCTTCAAAAATACATAGTTATACGAAATAAATAAATAATTGTGTGTTCATCACTTCCGGAAGCCATTTTGTTTCATAGGAAAGCGAAATTTCGTAAGCCATCGCTATAAAAATATCAACGTGCATAGCTTTCCCATAATTCCTAGCACGTAAACAAGATGGCCGACCAAAGAACGTGTCACGTCTTTTTGCGTGTTAGGTAATGCCGTCCCTTTCAGTCACACGGTTATTAAGTATTTAGCATCCATTTAATCTTCCGTGTTAGGAATGTGTGACCGTGTAAATGAAACATAATTCTGCTCCTGTTTATTCCATCTCGTCGAAATTTTAAAAGTTACCTACCTAAAAAGTTAAAGAGCAGACCCTATAAAAAGGGCAGTGTCATCAGCTAAATGTCATTTTTTCGAATAAAAAACATGGAAGTTTTTATTTTGTATAGAGCCTAGAGAGCCTGGTCAATTTCAATAAAAAATAACTTCAAGAAATGTCCCAAGAGAAAATCTGACAGAGATGTGTTGACAGGTTGTTATGAGTTGTCAACGCTCTATAAATTAGGTACATCTACTCTCCACCAAATGAATGGAACGGATTCACTTTTCCTACCTGAAAATGAATAAAAGAATGGAAAGTTACTGAAATATTTTCAACTTAACTAATTGTCATTGTGATACAAAAAGGAAGCATTCACTTACTCCATATATAATCGAAATTAATATCCGTGAATGAACTACGTCCCCTGGAAAGTGAAAAAGTGCATATCTATAAATCTCACTTCTGGGCTAGGCATTCCAATTTAACAACATCACCGTATTATTACCCCCAAAATGGGGTCAAACAAAAGGACTTTAATTAAAATTTGCTGCCTCTAAATCACAGCCAAGACAATGTCCATTCGAAGAGATGTCCGGCTTTACAAATTTATCACCCAACTGATGTCAGATGCAGTACAAAGTGGTTTGGAGTTTGCTTTTTTTTGCCTCGGTGATAAAGGCAAGTCTGTGGAATCAGAGCATAGATGGTTCGATATTGATTCTACACGGATTAGCTTTCGGGTGTGTAAGCGCTTCTAATCCGGCGACAGATTGGATAAAAAGAGATTGCAGTTTTAATTAATATAGGAGACCAAAATAACAGGAAGTGGAATTCCTCATCCTCATCCTCGCATCCTCGAGAGAGTCCTCTAATATTTATCGTTGTCAGCGACAAGCGATAAAATATGAGAAAGAAAAACACAAATAAATAGAACAACGGATGGAACAGAATGGTATTTTCGACTATACAAATATGGATAACGCCAACAGACTGCTCAAATATTTGCTGATTGCTGAACATAAGCATTCACTTTTATGGCAACTAGATTGATTCGCATCACAATAAAAACCTGTCAAGTGGCTTTTCTCTAGGGGCTAATATATCCTTGTCGGGTGTGGTATACCATCCTGGGGGAGACAGTTGGTATTCGCTTGCTCAATAATTTTTGTAGCATTCCTTATTCCATAGGGTGTTGTAAACTGAACAGCGACCACGTACTGAGAAAATTAAAAAAAAAAAAAATAAGAGAGAAGAGGAGTTCCACTCTTTTAATTTTTTCGTAATTTTCTACTCGCCGAATTCCGACTTACTGAAAAATGAAAAATGAAAACTGACAACTTAGTGACAGCTCAAAAGTTTGACAAGTAAAGCTCTATTTATTTTTGTCTTCAACGATGTCGGAGGAAGAAGTTGTAATTGAATGTTTTCCTAGAACATTCAAAATGTTAAGTTTAATAGGTATTTAGCTTATAAAAAATGCAATTCCAACTTATTTTGTAGATGCTGCATTTTACGATAATGTCAAAATGACATTTCTTAAACTTTTTGTAAGAACACTGGTCACCTACTTCTATTGAAATTGAGAGATTCCTCTCTCGATTTTTGATATTTGACAGTTTTCATTTTTCTTAGCTTAAAGTACACGAACGAACCTAAATGTAACATATATAGATTTTAAATTTTAAAATTTTTGCAAACGTATTGACCAGACAGATTTGTTTGTAATTTTTAAATATGTATATTTTGTGTACCGGCGATCACACTTTCCATACGTTCTTTACGTTTAGCTGCCATTCGCAAATAATCTTTTCAATAGTTGTTTTTTATTATCAGCGTGATCTGATTCGGATCAGATCACGAAAATAAAACAAAAGGGATCATTGAAAACGTTTAATTTTGGAATTGTGGCAACAGTTGCTTTCAAAAGCAAAGCAGATAATACAGGGTATTTCAAACTTGATATTGCCACCAGCCATATTGCAAATCTTCTTCTCAACGTGACGTCACTCAAGGCACATGTCATTTCACTTGAAATGTCGGGGTGTTACCATATTTGAATCAAATTTGCATAATTTTTTTTTTCAAATATTTTTGTGAAACAAATTTAGTATTTTATGTTCAAATATGCAACGCATAAACAATATTTTGCTGGTATCACTTGAGTTTGTCTTGACATATTAAGGTGTGTCCAGACCAGCGAAACATTTCAGAAATGTTTCTGAAGCAAAGCGGACACATTTCATAAGTACTAAAGGAACTAAAAGATTTCTAAAATTTATTTATTTAATGTTTATGAAATTTATTATTAGGAGCGAGCAAAGTTTTTATTTTTGTAATTTTGTTCTCGGGAATCACGCGACACGCGATTTAATTCAAATAATCGTATTAAATGAATCACTTTCTCATTAAGTATTCCAAGCTCTTCTGGACATTTTTATTTTATTTAAAAAAACATAATAAACGAAAGACAGCACTCACATTTTGCAGGGAAACTTGTAGAACAAAAATTATTTCCCATCATGATTGGGTAACTGTGATACATTTCATAAATGTTTATTTGGTGTCCAGATCCAAACCAGCAAAGCATTTCATAAACATTTCACAAAAATTATTTTGTTTAATAAATGTTTCAGGAATATTTATGAAATATGTATTTATCAAATGTTTGGCTGGTCTGGACATAGGTACCTTCATAGAACGAGAAAAAACAAAATAACTCGGAATACGGACAGGTACTTTATTCGAATGCGAAAAAAATCAATTGATTTTTTGTGTTCCATTTTTTAGTCTGGCAACGTGATTGTGTAGCTATCGTTTACGGGCACACCAACATTTAAAAATAAAACAAGCTACCTAGTGGGAAATAGTAGAAATAATTTTGAGATCATGATTCGTGATCTCGATGAGAAGCAGGATCGAGATCACGCACATCTGTTGTTGTAAGTGCATATAAATCGATGATCTATATGGATCATAGCTGATAATAAAAAACAGCTAATATATATCTATTTATCTTCTGATTTCGAATCGTATTCAACACAAGCTGAGGACAATTTTAAATTTAAAACGCCCTACCATTAAATCACGGAGGCCGACAATACAATTTTTTTTTTATTTCTGGTTTAGTAGGAACCGAATAGGGAGCTGCCGTTAAAAATTCTTAGTCGTAAGCAAAAAGAGCAATTTATATAATGTACACACGTATATCTCTACGCAGTGCTTGGAATACCTCGTTTCCTAGAGCTAAGCAAACTAAAGAACAAAACATTTTAAGCCCCCTGTATCTGGTAAAAGTATTTATAAAAGTTTACCTAATTCGTAAAACCCCTTTTTTCAAATAAAACGTAAATGCCTACATTCTACGTATATCCGGTTTGCGGAAATAGCCTCGTTCACCAAGTCGTAGGAATTTCATCTTCCTTATAAAAAAAAACAAAGAATTCCGACTCCACTGCAAATGCGAAACCAAAAGAAAACCAAGACTTCGTACAAAGTTTATAATAGTTAATAACTGTTGAGAAGTAATGTCTGACCAAAAATCTTTAATTGAATTTCAAATTTAATTTGAAAATGGAAAACAAAACCGAAATTAGCTTGCTGTTCAGCGATTACAATTTCCAGTGCGCATTTGTGTGCATTTGTAAAAGGAACGCAACCACACATAATCAAGTGAAGTAGAACGTCATTACAAAACCATTTCACCGGCACTTATTATTAAACAAAACTATTTATGTACATTGCTTATCTAATTGTTAATACACGTGTTGAATGTTATATCATAAAAAAATTTATATATATAAATAAAATCTGTAAATTAACACCCTCTTTTGGAATAAACTTTGTCAAAGGAACAAAACAAATGCACTTACCTAAAACTGATCAGCCGTGGCTCGACACACTTTTCACTTAAAATTCACTGAGATACAGCTGTTATCATCACAATTAAAAATAATTGAGAACAAAAGTAAATAAACGTAATGCATTCATCCAATTGATGCAGATGCGCGTCGATTTCTCGAAGAAATTTCGGACGCCAAGATAAACGTCTGTCTGACATTTGCTTTATTTTGTCAAAATTACTATACTCGTAGAAGAAAAAAAAACAAAACAAAAAAATAAGCTTTCCTGTTCAGAGTAGGGTAGGTTTCTTATTGCGAATATTTCTCGGCGTAAAAAAAAAGAATTTTACTTTTCAAATTGTTTTGCCTGTAAAATGAATTTTATCAATAAAATTACAGCGGAACAGCCGAAGTTATCGCAGGTTTGTCAGTGCGATAAGAATTTGCTCATACGTTGCAGATTGGATTGTTGTTCAACTCGTCTCACTCGGTGGGATATGTATGACATGAGGATCCTGCCTGATCCATACCATACATACATTGCAACCAGGAGAATGATTGTTTCCTAATTGTGCAGAAGCCAAAATGTATACATGTGGACAGAATCGACAATGGTAGTGGCCATTTCCTACAGAAACCCAGGCCACAGCCCTTCACCGACTCATTTTTACAAATATATCCCTTATTTTATCGACGAGAAGTCACTCGTGCTTTCATTCACTATTGTAAGCAACAGATGCGTATAGCTTTACCCACATGTTTTGCATTGGGTGCATAAGAACCCAGTCACACCCATCTAAAAATCCGCTTGAAGGCGCACTACTTGGTGTGGTCAGCCCAGGTCAGCCAGCAGCACCAATATTTATATAAGCAATCAGCGAAATGTAACATGGAATCGACCCGTAGTGGGAGCATTTTAGCCAGCGAGCACCAAATGCAGCTGAATAGGTGCATCAGAGCGTGCTCACTGCCTTTAGTCGATGTTTGGTCCATTTTGATTGCAACAGGAAGGAAGCCCAATTTCTTGCTAAGGAATGACTAATAAAAAAAGAATTATACCGCCAAAGTAGAGAACAAGAAGAGCTGAGACTGCCATTAGCACTTCCTAATAGGTAGTACGAAATTCCTAGTGTTTCTTGAAGTTATATTCCATCATGTGCTGTACAGTTGTACAGAATAAAATACCACGTAGTGTACTTTCTTGGGCCTCGTCTCTCAAGATTTCATCCATTGCTTCACAATGCGGCAGCCATAAATCCTCGCGGTAGTTTTCCTCATGTGCAATAAGTTCATCTAGTTTTATTTGTCTTCATCGAAATTCACCGGCACTTCTTCAACTTTCAACGAACTGCTGACGAAAAAGCTTTCAAAATTCAAAATGGAGACGCACTTCCTGTAAAAGCTCGCGGCAAAACGTGGTTGCGGCATCGAATGCCGGCGACTCGACTTCCATCCATCGGAAAAAATCGAAGTGTTTCTACATCAAAAAACCAAGAAACTACGTCACCACGGAAAACGAGTGGCTACGCCCCGCTACAGCACACAAAATAAATCAACAAAAACACATTTTCTTCCTTTTTTTCTCACTTCAAGACTCTCTCAAGTTATTTTATTGAAAAAATTGGTTCACTTTTATAGTTGGCCGCTTAAAAGAACATTAGAAGCAAAACGTTTTGTACAGGTAGCATGAATGGAATCCATTTTCCTGCAATCAAAAAAGAACACATTTAGAAAAGGGTGCTCCGCTTCACAGAACATTTTTGTCAACTTACAGTATAGCCAGTTTATTTAGACCTTGCACGCATCTTTCTGCGTTTACGCTTCAACCTACGCATACGCTTCTTACGCCACTATAAAATTAAATAAAACATTTTATTAGTTTCATAGTTAGACACAGGAAAAATTTAGAACAATGAAAACTGCCAGCGAATTCGTCAAACACTTGGAACAAGACACGTGTCTTCATTATATGGAAATTAACGCCATTTGCAAGTTATTGATTTTCTTTTTCACTTTTATTCTATTTAGTTTTACTTTTTTCTTTATTTATAAACAGCGTTTGACTGAATTCACTTTCGAAACACACAAATTATTTTTTATTTCTTCAATATTAAATTCTCACCTTAGCTCTCATATTCTTAAGTTTCGGAAAGAATTGCTGGGCAACTCTTCACTAGTCAAATGATGGAGAACGAAAGACAGAGGAACGGAAATTATTCTGCATTTTGCTAGAAAAATTTCATGTCCCAGAGATACCAACTGCGTGTGCGCTAAAATAAAAACGTGTGCTGAATGCATGCAGCTTGTGTTCGGCTGTAGATGGCGTAAGAGGCAATAAGGGGCACCTAAAATGAGCGCGTTTCATTATTAAATTGCGTATTATAAAACAAAATTTCACATCAAATGTGCGAGAATACATCGCACCCTTAGTACAATAGTGCGATATATCAAAAAACACAGTTTCGAGAAAACGCTATCTAAAAAGTTGACGATTTTTTCCTTTCTATATTTAGTAGTTTATTAGAAATATTTTAGCAATTTCTTAACAAAACTGTGCAACCATATAATAACAGTTTTACTTTTCTATATGTATTTAAGATGTTAACTTGCCACATATTATAACTAGTTTTGATAGAAACAATCTTCTTTTTCGATTAGGGCTCGACTTGATTTGTATTTTAGCTTTATTGTTCCTGCGCTTATTCCGAAATAACTGATAATAATGTTTCCTTAAACAGTTTACTATCCGCATATAATTTTCGTGAAACTTTTTATCTGAATTTTATGAGACGGAATTCTGTCAACTGCGACAGCGAGTATAGAATTCCATCTCATAAAGAAACTCTTCTAAAATCTCTATATGAAGATGATGGTCTATAAATCAATTCGTTTGTAAAACAAGGAATACTATTTTATTTAACAACAACTCCCTCCGCTTCTTAATATTGGGTGAATATTTCATTCTACGAAAATTCACTTCACAAATTACGAATTAGTTTTAAAAATGTATTTTTTAGCTAAATATGATACTCAGTCCATTTTAAACCTTACATTTTGCTGTTGCGTTCTAAGTACAATCAAACGATTATTTCCTATTGAAGTTTTTCTTTAAAATTACCAAACGCGAGAGAAGTTTAACAAGATAAAAAAGCAAACAATTTACTTTAAACAAAAACGCAGTACAAGCATCGGATTTCGACGTTCAACTGCTGACGTGTGCTAATAAAAAGTATATTAAGGGATGACAGCACTGCTGGCACGTTTTTTGAATTTATGTGCTCTGGGCACAGTTTAGATTCACCAGTTCATCTTTAAATGATTGCGTACTTGGATAACAGAACTGCTTAGCTCTCGTTTCTTCTTATAGGAATATACCACTTCGGAGCTCCAAAAAGTATGCAATGAAGTGAACAACAAAAATTCTCTTTAAGGCCTTAACCCATTTATAGGTTTTAGTTTTATTCTCATTTAGCAATTTAAATCAAAGCGTTTTGAAATGTTCAAAGAGGATAGAAATGATTCGATGTATGGATATGGACATGGTCAGGCGGAAAAGGATTCGAGTTTCAGAAACATTTTGCAAACAGCTAAAACATTAGTAGGTACGTAGGTATTTGTTGGAATAAATGTTATTTAGGAATAATATCTGTTTAAATTCAACTCTGAAACAATTAAAACTTAATGTGTCATAAATCCCCCGCCATTTTAGGTTTAACTGTTGCTTTTAGTTATTTTTTCGTAATCCGAAACTCGTAAGGACAAATTTAAATGCAAATTACCATTTAATTTTCACACACAAAGTTTACGGTGCCCCCAAAGTCATTAGGCACGACCAATGACTTGCAGTTTGCAACGCTTTGTAGCCCAGAACAAAAACCTCCGAAAGGCCAGCAACTATTCCTGCCAAAGAAACAAAGCCTGAAACAAAACAATCTCCACATTACCATTAAATTTCCATTAAATGTACCTACATCTTAATTGCATTTTAACAATCGGTCTGATGCTTTTTCCTTTGTTTTTGTCCTTCTTTGCAGACCTTTTGTGTGGTGTCAAAGCGATTTCGGAAAAACTACATACATCGATTCACTGGCACGAAGAGTCTGTTTCTCTTTCACCCTTGGAGTCCGGCACGACGGATATGTGTGTACATAGCGACAAATCAATATTTCGATTACTGTGTGATGGCTACGATTTTATTCAACTGTATCTTTTTAGCCATGACCGAAACATTCGAAGAGGCAGAGTAAGTGCTACGTTTTAAATAAACCCTAGCGAATCCATTCGTTCTTTTTGTTTATATTGCCAACAGATGGTGCTGATAGTCAATTAACATTCAAGTCCATTAAGAGTATTTTGCATTCTCATTTACCATTTTTCAGATACATCTTCCTTGCCATCTACTCCCTCGAGATGTTCATCAAAATCATTGCTAAAGGCTTCCTACTTAACAAATACACATATTTAAGAAATCCTTGGAATTGGCTGGATTTTGTTGTAATAACCAGCGGATATGCCACCATCGGCATGGAGGTGGGCAATTTAGCCGGTTTGAGGACATTTCGTGTACTGAGAGCATTAAAGACTGTTTCCATAATGCCGGGTAAGGACATTTTAAAAAAGGGCCATTGGAAGGAAACTTAAGGGTTGTCTTTAATGATTTTTAGGCCTTAAGACCATCATAAATGCATTGTTGCATTCATTTCGACAATTGGCCGAGGTTATGACACTAACGATATTTTGTTTAATGGTTTTTGCACTTTTCGCCCTGCAGGTAAGTACATTTTGAAGAACTTTTGGAAAAGCTAACAGTGTTTTATAACTACAAACTTTCTTCGAAAAAGGTATACATGGGCGAACTTAGGAATAAATGCGTTAAGAATCTTCCAGACGACTGGGTCAATTTAACAAGTGCTGAATGGAGAAGGTAAGTATTTTTTCCGCCTGTATTAAAATATAAGCAAAAAGCTTTAAGGGAGTTATTTAAAACTTGTGAGTTATGAATACCAAGTCACAACACTCTGAAGGTTACGAAAATAAAAAAGGGGGGTCCCTTTTGCAAGATTTTCTTCAGATAGGAAAAACGGTCTGCCGTTTTAGTAGAATGTTTTCCGATAAACTCCTTCTGATGAGCATTTTTGCAAACATGACATACGATAGGTTAGGTAAGGTTGGTGGGATGGCCAAAATTGTCCCATTGTGATACCTAATGACATAAGATAACTGACCAATGTGCCAATAATTTACGAACTTTATCTTCCACATATTTACCGACTGGAAGTAAGGAACAGAAAGGTGTACCAGAATCAGAAACAGACCGAGAAAATAGCAACTGTCAGTTTCTGTCAGAAAACCACCCAAAACCCATTTGTTTACATTGTTGTTTTTGTAATTCCAACCCCCGTCTGTGAATACGTGTGATCTACAAAAAAGCATGTTGCTAATGCCCGGCCGCCAATCGTCTTGCTTTTATGGGCATCGCGGTGTTTAATTGTTTTGTGTTTCGTACTGAACAGCTTGTAGGCAGCCACCATTCCACTGGAAAGTTATATACATATCTCTGTATTCGATTATCTTTGGTTTCTGTTCTATCAATTATTCAATTGTACACTCAGAAACAAAATTGCATAGCTCTGTTTCTTTAAAATTTCGGGATATTACTCCATAAAGAAGATTTTCTTATCTTTGTAGTTTAGGAAGGTAACTACCAAATGTTAAAATCTGTGAAAACAATACTCAGACAAATCCGGCTTTAAGGTTGGAGATCCATTATTAAGTGTATGGGAACGAATGCAATGTAAATGCTATCTGTTCGATTTCTCGCGCCATTTTCGTGCATATAAATCTGAATTAGGATATTTCTGTTTATTTTTACTCCATTGTATATTACGAATGTAATGACCGGTGCTGAAAGAGTAGATAGCATTATTTAGACTACCACGCTCTGACTCTGACACAATCTACAATACACTAGACTCGCGGAGCCGAAGTTGTGTGTAGGATTTGAAGCGAGCGAGAGAGCGCATCGTGGGTGTGGAGAGCACGGTTGCCACTTGCAAAAAAAAAAATTGCTACCAAAATTGAAAAAAAGTTACCAAAACAAGATAAAATTTACCAAAAATTTGGAGACTTTGATAAAACACAAAGAGAAAAAATAGCACACATATATAGGCTTGAGAAAATGTGAAAATGCCTTATCACTATCCTAAGACTCTGATTTACGAACATAATATAAAAAAAATTGTTCTAGGCTCTAGTGGGTTCGGACGGAAAAAAGCAAAACTAATAAGGTTCCGTTTTTTCCCTTTGGGTACGGAACCTAAATAAGGCCTGGCAATGTAAAAACGGCCATTTGCTAAGTTTTCAGAGAAACTAAAAGAAAAGTGTAGAATTCATAGCACTTTATTTCTATTTATTATACACATATTTTTAAAACATAAGAACAAAAACATCTTTTAAAATATGGAATTAGGTAGATTAAGTTTGTAAATTTACTGTAGTTATAAACAGTAACAGAACATTTTTCGAAGTTCACTATCTGTCAAAAGACGAAAATGAGTGCATTCAGTAATATTTGGAATTTTTTGAATTGCAAATGGTGCTAGTTTGTATTTTTAGTGCTCCTGCTCAAAAAGTTACCATAACTAGATAAAAATTATCAAATTACCAAAACTCAAAAAGCAAAAAAAAATTAACAAATTTGGTAAAAAATTACCAAAGTGGCAACCGTGGTTGTGTGTAGGTAGGATTAGCAGCGAGCGAGAGAGCGCATCGGTGGTGTGGAGCAGTACTCGCAAGCCGCTTTAACCACTCGGAGTCAAAAAACTAAACAAAAAGCGCTAGAACGCGCAACATATTTTTTTGATGGAAAACTAAGAAAAAGAGCTAAATAAGCGCTAAATCTGAAATTCTTATAAGGAGAGTAAAACCACAACATATTCAGGATTTTTCTTTGTTTTTTATTTTCATAAGCAATCAAGTATTTATTTAATAATACAAAATAATTCAAAAATCTGAGTTTTCGTCGAGTTTTTGCACTCTAGACGGGGATTCACATGAATTGTAGGGCGATGGCATGTCAACGTTTAATACCAATATCTTTCCGTGTGGAGTTTCCACATACAAGTTATAATAATAAGCTAGCAAACCCGTGCGAGAACTCTCGCATGTGGATGTTAATGTACATAGTATACAATTTTACTTTCTTTAATTATTAATATTTTCAAAAAGTAAAAATGTGTAAACCAACTTTCTTTCTTTTGACACTTCATTTGTTAAGATTGATTGAGTGTGATAACCGCAAAACTACAGAAATAAACGGAGGGGATTTGCAAATAAAAAGCGCTAGAAATTCCGCTAGGTGCTAAACCTTATTAAAGCGCGCTAAACATACTAAAAAAACGCCAGATCTAGCATTGGAAGCGCTAAAATGACAGCCCTGGTGTGGAGAGCGCAATGTATTATAGCGATGAGTGGCGAGAGCATAAGCCTGTGTGTCAGCTCATAGCTCGTCCTCGCTGACAGATCGCAACAACGAATATATTTTAAAATCGGTCAAATAAAAGTGACGCAATTTTAAAAAATTGCTACGGAAGCTTTTAAAAAAGATCAAATGCACGACTGGAAACTTATCAGTGGTTTCCGAATCAAAATAAATAACACTTTTTAATTTTTCTCCCCCATTCATTGGAAATGCGTCTTAAGTTTTGAACGACAAACCTATCTTCGCAATAACAGGGGAAAGACAAACCCACATTTTCTGGCTTTTTCAAAATTGCTATTCATATGTTAAAGCGCGGCTTAACTTTCCGCAAAGTAAAGTCGAGTTTAAGTTAAAGATGAAAACACTTTAAAGTTGTGGCAATACACCATTTATTGTATTACGGCCAAAACGCATAATTCCATAGCGTTATCGGGCTTTATCTTGTTCTGGGATTACTTCGGTTCAATCGTAAATTCAAATTCAAAGTCGTAATAGTGACTTTCAAGTAAACATGCTGTAATAGGATCAGCAAAGCGTTCTTTTAAGCACCTTCTAAGGACGAATAATTCAAGCTTAGTGACGTACATCACTCCATGTAGACTTGATGTCCTGACCTCTAGAAAGGGTTAGCAAAATTAACCAATATGACGCGACAAAATGAGCTGTCTGTAACTGATCCGGTCTTGTATCTTCACAGCCGTCCAGCGTTGCCAACCAATTTTGACGAAAAAATGCCGAACTTGAGAAAAAAATATGCCTTTTTCAACAAAATAATGCCTAAAATAATTTTTTTATGTAAAATGGAACAATAAATCAAAAATTAAACATAAATATAAAAAAATACCAAAAAAACATGTTTATTTCCAAAAAAACTTAAATAATAAATCACAGAAAAAGTTCTTAATAGGAACAAAATTCAGGACATTTTAGTTTCATAAGTAGAAACAAGGTCTTGAACAAATCAAACATAGTTTTAGTCCATCAGATCGTCTTGGTAATTAATATCATACATTAAAAACTTAAGAAGTCAATATGTTGAATGAAAAAGAAAAAAATAGAAACATATTTGATAAAAAAAAAAGATAAAAGCTTAAAAAAGCCTTGATTGGCATCACTGCCGCCGTCTATAGAAATACTAAAATATCGGTTTATTTGCTTTCAGTTGGGTGAATGATACAGACAATTGGTTGTACGACGTCGAGGAATTGCCAATGCTTTGTGGAAATCTCACTGGAGCCAGGCACTGCCCAACAGGTTTGTACTAGCTTTTTAAATTATTCCGAAACGTGACATATTATTTACATCCGCAGGATACACGTGCCTTTGTGTGGGTGAAAATCCCAATCATGGATACACGAATTTTGATAACTTTATGTGGTCCATGCTAACGACCTTCCAACTGATCACGCTCGATTATTGGGAGAATGTCTACAACATGGTAAGTTGGCCGCATTCCTTTTTTTTTTAGTGAAAATGCTTACAGATTTCATTTCCAGGTACTTGCTACATCGGGGCCCATGAGTGTCTCATTTTTTACAGTGGTTGTGTTTTTTGGCTCATTTTATTTAATTAATTTGATGTTAGCCGTAGTCGCGTTAAGCTACGAGGAAGAAGCCGAAATTACAAACGAAGTAAGAATCACAAAGTCATTGCACATAGCCAAGCTAACCGGTATCTTCCTGCCCAATTTAGGAACGAAAAAAAGACTTATTGGATCACCGAGAAGATTCAACATTTAGCTTCGACCCGTCCATATTAAATGTAAAAAAGTTAAATAAAAACTACAAAAAGAAAATCGATTCACGCAAGGGAGTACTCCTGGCCTCGTACAGTAAAAAGAAGACTCGTCGGAAAAAGAAGGGCAAAGACGGTGCTCCGAATGAGAATGGAAACGGCCAAGTAGACGATCTTTCGAGCTCTTCTCACGAACGGTTAATTTACTTTATTTTCCCTCAGAGTAAAAGCCGATCGGCGACACCGAGTCCGAGCCCGAGTCCGCGACACAGCACCGATCGGCCACAAGCGTTGAACATTCCAAATCAACGCGCCCGGGGTATCTCATTTCAGGATGAACAAAATAAGAATCCAAACATGTTATACCCTTCAGGTGAGTCGCCAGATATACCCAGTCCTAACAAAGAAATAAGGCCGATTCTCGATTTGCCATTATCAGACTACAAAGGTCAATTAATGCCTGGCAGCCGGCAGGCCAGTTCAAATGCCAGCGAAGGCGGTGGAGTGAATCGAGAGTCCTCATTGGATGATTCCGGTGTCGTGGACGACCACGAGGAACAGGACACAGGTAATGAAATGGTGAACACATCAGCGGTGGAGTTACAATCCGATTTAACTCCGGTTACACTTGCCTTATCACCGCGCGAGGTTCGTTTAATTAAGTGCAATGGAAATATTGCACGCATTAAGAAGCATAACATTTATGCTTTGCATCAAGAATTTTCCTCGGAAATAGTTGTTATAGGTACATAGTATATAGTTTAGTATACCTAACAAACGAAAAGATTATTGAAAACATTTTTTTTTCTTTTGTTTTCGGAAATCGTTGGTACCGTTTTCACTATATGGTACTTTTTTGTTTTTGTGCTTTTTTTTTTGTGTTCTTGTCTCTCTTTCTCGTTTGCATGCCGATTTAGATGATCTCCCCGATCGAAATTGTGATAGATGTGTTCAATGTTGCGTTGACTACGAGGGTTGGCTGCAATTCCAAAATTGTTTATATAAAGTAAGTTGTGTTGTGAACTTTAATTATTTTTTTTTGTTATATTTTGGGCCTCACAGATAAAAAAAACATTTTTTTCCCTGTCACCGGTCCAATTTATATCAAATAAAGCCTCTTCATGCCTTCCGCCTTTAACATTATTTATTGAAGACGTTTCGTTGTAAAATGAATTAGTTAAGTTGACAGCACTAGCAACAAATAGAGTAAATTATTGTAATATGTCGATTATGTCAATGATTTGAAAACTGTCATCTGTCAAGTGTGCACGCATGACTGCAAAATCATAAACCTACATTAGTGGGAATAACAATGGGCCTTACCAACAACCAAACCGCAAACTCGAGTTTAACTAATTTGGAAACTAACTATAGTTTCGACTTTTAGTTTCTAGGTACCAACAATCAAAGTAATCGGAACTTTAACTACATCTGACTTTATAGCAAAATTATAACAGTATAACTCAAAAGCGTTATAATTTGTTTCTGCGCTTTCAAATAATTTGCTGAAATTGGCAGTTGGTCGTATTTCGAGTGAAATATAAAAGATGGTTGCTTTGTTGTTTGACTGTATCATTGCAGCATTGGTAATTTTGCTATCAATGATATCAGCCAATGGTTTGGAACAGTCAACTAGGTAAAAGTTCTCGCATTGCCTGCGTCCAATTTAAGCTGCGGCTTCTCTTTATTTGCTGTCCATTTCATATTTCATATTTATTTCATATTTATTTATTACAAAGACTGACCTTTAAACTTTAATAATAGGTTAGACTCGACTTTCTCCGGATCGAAAGTTACAGTATCGATTATCTTAAAGTCGAAGATAACTTGATTATTGGTACCTACACAGTTTATTTTAATTTCGACTATTGCCCTAAAGTCGAGTCTAAATTTGGTTGTTACTAAGGCCGAATATATTTTCAGTTAAAGTATCCTGTCAGACAAAAATATTTTTTGTGACAAGTTTAAAAAAAACTACATGTTTTTCCAGATAAAATTCTTCAGACAGGTATAGCCAAAAAGGGATTCAAAAATGGGTCGCAACTGGTTGCACATCGAACAAATTTCAAACTCTAAAAGGTATATTTATGGTGAAAAGAGGTTGCAAAAGTGGCCTCAAACAAGTGACAAAAATAGAAATTAAAAATGTTAGACAATGAAATACAAATGGATGAATAAAGGCAAAAAGAGGGCATATGCCAACAAGACGCGGTGTTCCCAAGCGGTTCCCCATCAAAATATTTACTAACCGCTCCCTGCTTAATTTCGGTGATCGGACGAGAACCGATTTTTTTTTCCAATTCATTTTTATTTATTCATTCTTTAAACTTATATTCTAGACAAAAACGATTAAATCTAATTAAAAAGTAACATTTATTTTATTCTAGTTTACTGGCTCTTAGCGAGCGCTCTAAACTTAACAATATGCTTAAAACTATCAAAGCCTTTCGCCCTTAAATCTATCAATCGCTATTTTGTTTTTTTTTTTTATTTTCAAGAAACTTTATAAAACTTGAATTCTGTTTATTACTTAAAACACGAGAACCGATTTTTTCAGCGTAGTATGGTCGTTGGCGAAAAATACAAAATTTTTATTTAACTTACATTTAACATATAAAATTTATTGCCTCCAACTCAAAGCAACGCATTTCATCGCAAATCTTTGGACCTAGAAAGTATTGCAACCTATGTACGTACATAGAAATAAATCGTAAATGGAACAACAGGGTCCAGATTCTGTAAGGCGCAACGTTCAAACGTTTTCCTGTACACGAACGGTTTACTTCTGCAACTAAAAGCAATTCTTTCGTGCGCACGAAAACGTTTCAACGTTTTCGCCTTACAGAATCCGACCCTCGATCTACATAAAAAAAAAATAAAAAAAAAACTGTTTGTCGCAGTGGAAACGAGATGGAGCCTACCAAGTGGTTATCTGTCATATGATCTGTCATACAATTAGTTTGCTTATTCGCTTAGAATTCATTTGTACGAAATCGGAGAGATTACCTTCGGGATATCCGTTCCGATACAACTTTCGGAAAAATTCTCCGATGACATATAGCGCACATTGCCGCATTGCGTTGTACCGCGTTATGTGACTAACTGTTGACAGATACACGGCACATTATTTGCGAAGCTCTCCGACAACCAATTGTTGCGGAATATTTAACTGTTAAATGAACGCGTTAATAGATTATGGGTATGCTTCATTTATTTTTTTCCGAAACGGATTTTTCAAACGCAATCTGAGTTTCGAAGAGATTTGACTTTCGTTTCCGAATTTTTGTCCGGACGGATACCTCAATAGCACGGCTGCCACTAACTTGCATATTGGAAAAAAGTTACCAAACCAAGATAAAATTTACCAAAAATCTGGAGACCTTGATAAAACATTTTTAAAACATAAAAAAAACATATGTCTTTTAAAATATTCAATTTGGTACATTAGGTTTGTAGTAACTTAGTCAATCTTTAAGTAGTTAAACGACTCTTTATAAAATAAAAAAAATAAGACTTAACTTACTAATATCTACTTTAAATACTTTTGCTGAACAACGTTGTGCACAAAATTACCAGCTGCTAGAAGGCTTGGGATCATCTACCATTTCCGACCATTTTTTCTTATAACAAACCTTTAACAAATTAAAGTTGTATGCCTGCAAATAAATAATATGATTAACTAACCTATCCATATCTATATGTAGTTATAAACAGAAAATATTTCGAAGTCAACCATCTGTCAAAAGAAGAAAATGAGTGCATTCAGTAATTTTTTTTAACAAAATAGGTTTACATGGGTGGTGCCGACGCAGTAAGGCAGCATTTAACTGAATTGATACGAGTTCATATTTTTGATGCTACTGCTCAAAAATTTACCAAAACCAGATAAAAATTACCAAATAACCGAAACTCAAAAAGCAAAAAAAAAAATTACCAAATTTGTAAAAAGTTACCAAAGTGGCAATCGTGCTCGATAGGACTGAATATTTGGTTTGTTTTATAGAAATTTGGTCGTAATCGGTACGACAAAAAAATGTTCATCTTCCGCATTAACATAATGACGATTTGTGATCCCAATTCTGTGAGGCTTGAAAAACACCTTTTAAATATAAATTTCTTATAATCGATTTAACCGCAATATCTTTAATATTTTTCCTTTAGATTGTTAGAGATCCATTATTTGAATTAGCAATAACTTTGTGTATAGTATTGAATACCATGTTTCTAGCCATGGAACACCACGGAATGAGTGAGAGCTTTCGACAAGCATTAGATATAGGAAATAAGGTACTTCACCCTTTTTGCTATCCTTTTCGTATATTTACTGTATTTTCTTTTCAAGGTTTTTACTTCAATATTTACTTTTGAGTGTATCGTTAAGCTGCTAGCATTATCGAAAGAGTTTTTTCTCTGCGGTTGGAATATTTTCGATTTAATTATTGTATCGGCCAGTCTGTTAGATATAATTTTCGAACTGGTTGACGGTCTGAGTGTGCTTAGAGGACTGAGATTGGTAAGTGTGCTCACACATACTCGTATACATGTTCCAAATGTTTTAAACGCGGATTTTGTTTTTATAAAATTCAGCTGCGGGTATTAAAACTCGCCCAATCATGGACAACCATGAAAGTTCTTCTGAGCATTATTATTTCGACAATTGGTGCACTGGGTAATCTTACGCTGATTTTAGTTATAGTTATTTATATATTTGCTGTGATCGGAATGCAATTGTTTTCGAAAGACTACACACCGGAAAAGTTCGATCCAGATCCTGTGCCAAGGTAAAAAGAACATGCGAATTGCCAGTACGAAAAAAATGCCTTAATCCCTTTCAGGTGGAACTTCAACGATTTTTTTCACTCATTTATGATGATTTTCCGAATTCTATGCGGTGAATGGATTGAACCTCTGTGGGATTGCATGAGAGCTGAAGAAGAGGTATGCCAGTGATTAGAATTTTGATTTAGCATAATAGTTAGTCAGTGTGATTTCTATTTTTGAGACAGAACTACAACCAAATAACTTTTTTTTTTTTGAAAATGCTATAAAAAAAAACTACTGAATATTTTCTCAAATTTCTTTTTTTATTTCAAAGTACAATCCTTCCGGTTAATAATGGAAAATAATTTCATTCAAATGGCTGCCTCGGCTGGCCATGCAGTAGCCTACACGATCGGTCCAATTGTTAAGCACATTATCGATTGTGTGCAGCTGTATTTCACCAATGGCTTCACGAATATTGTCCTTCAAAGCGTCCATTGTCTCTGGCTTGTCGGTGTAACACTTATCTTTTACGGCACCCCACAAATAATAGCTCCGAGGTGGCCAAACGACATCAGCTCTGCGGCTGATAATGCGATCTTCAAAAACAGGGCGCAAAACATCGAGTGTAGCTTCGGCTGTGTAGCACGTAGCGCCGTCCTGTTGAAACCAAATGTTGCCAATATCCTCCTCTTCAATTTTTGTGAACAAAAATTCGTTCAACATGGCCCGATAACGATCGCCATTGACTTCTCTTCTTCCAAATTCCGCCCGCAATTTTCGCACAAATTCTGCAACATTACCATGATTTTCAAAGTAATGTCGCAATATTTCCCAGCGTTGTTCAAGCGTATACACAACCGTATTCGTTCAGCGGAAGGATAAAACTAATTATCTGTCAAATCAAAAATGAGCTAAGTGTTACCATTCGCGAAATAAGCACTAGTTGAAAAAAAAAAAAGTTAGATGGCGGACCCTAGATTCAACTTTAATTTTTTGTTTTGTCCTTTCATTTGCAGCAAGGAGCATCGTCTTGCTTCGCAATTTTCCTTCCGACACTGGTGATGGGCAATTTCATGGTGCTTAACTTGTTCTTGGCCTTGTTGCTCAATAGTTTCAACTCGGAAGAGTTGAAATCCAAGAAAGAGGTAAATTCAAACATTTTTTGTGAACTCATTTTCTCCATTTCGATGTCTTAGTGTGTGTTTTACTAAAAGAAAAAAACAAAACAATTGCAAAGACAATCATTGGCTGTTCATATAAATATAAATGTGTTAAATTTATTTTGTTCTCAATTTGACTAGATGTTCAGTGTGAGTGCAATTAATGCACTAAAACACATACCATACAAATTTTAAAACTACATATTTCTAAAATCAATTTTCTTTTGTTAACTAACAAACTATCTAAATTCATTGACTTAGGAACAAATTAAATAAGTTATACGCAATTAAACACCACTATCTAAAATAAATCGTGTCATAAACATTTATATTACTTTTTAACATCTTAGCGTGGCATGTAAATTAAGCTACATTATATTTAACAAAACAAAAAATTATTTCCTAAATGTTGTTTGTCAATATTTTATACTTTTCTATGTGTGTTTTTATTGATGTGCCTTAAAATAATGTGTGTATCTGAAAAATGCAAACTAATTCGCACTAACTAAAAAAAAAAACTTGAAAAAAAAAAATGTTTGCTACTGATTCACCTTCTCAATGTGCACCGTGTCTATCAACTGTCTCTCTCGAACAGATTTTCAAGAAAAAGGTAATTCTTCAAAGGTAGTTTGTAATTTCTAAAAACAAAATGTGATCCCGTAGTAGTTGCCCTTGTAGTTATAGCTTATTGGTTGTACGTTTGTTTTGGATTTCCTTGTAAATGTGCCTTGTAATTTGTCTAGAGCTTAGTTTTTATTTTAACCAGTAGAAAATTGTTTACTAATCTCACATAAATGACTATTACCTAATTGGAGAAGGAAATTATTTACAAATGCTTTAGTTTGCACAATCAGGTTTCAAAATTCCGTGTTTATGTGAGCTTTATTGCAAACGAAAATTTGAACCTTATTGCGGAAGGACGTGTGATAAATATTATATTAACTTGACGATAAATATACTTATTAGGAAGTCGGCGAAGAGTCAAAGCTTGCGCGGAGTATCGAACGTGTGCGGGATTTGATCAGAAGAAAGAAGCAGGCACGCAAGGAGAAGAAGGAGCTGAAATATGCGACAAAGTTCGAACAAGTCGTAAGGGAGGCGCAGACAGCAGCAGTCATCAAGCAAACCGAATCAGAAACGAAATTCCATAGGTTAAGTTATCAAGTAAGTGTTTGTTAGTTATATTTTATTTTCAATACAATTTCATATAAGAAGAATGTTGTATTATTAACGTTTTTAAAACTGTTTTTCCATTATTGAATATCAACTGATCAGACAGAGTGGCCCAAGCGACAATTTTGTGATTTAGAGTTTATTGCAACAAACCAAAAAATTCAAATTTTTAAGGCCAGGGCCACAATAATTCCTTATAATAATATTGATCTTTCGTTTACCCATAACTTGACATATGATCAAAACATATAAATTTCAGAACAACCGCGTCAACTGCTGTGAACGAACCCAATATGCGCACAAAAATGGCTGCCGTTTCTTTAAAATAGAGTTTGTTTTTGTGTTAAATTGTTTAAGCGTATCTACAGTTAAATATTAAGAACTTTTATCAAATTGAAAATCAAGCGCCTCCCCAGTAAAGTTACGATTAGATTGTATGTCACAAGTCAATGAGTATGGTTATGGGATAAAATATTTGTCAGAAATTCCAACTAAAAACCTGTATGTCAAAAAATCCAGAATCATTGGGCACATTCAAGAATCTAGTTATCTTAAGTCGACTAGATTGGTCTGGATGAGATGTAACCAGGGTCGGCATTCTGTAAGGCGAAACGTTCAAACGTTTTCGTGGGCGTGAAGAAATTTCCTTGAGAACAAAGGGCAATTCAGTCGTGCACACGAAAACTGAAACCCAAAAACCAGATTGGTAGGGAACGTCACTTTTTCTACGTCAGCCACATATGCGGACTGTCAACTTAGTACTCAGTCATGAATTTCTTGACCAGATTCGTCTGCTATCCCTCCATGAACGTCAACTGAAATAGCTGCTCATATGACCGATTTCAGCCAATCAAAACCAAGATACATCTAGTCAGACAGCTGTCAGACTTAGTAAACTAGTCCCCATTCTTTCGACAAGCTGTTTAACCATTAATTTCCTCACTTTTTGGGCATGTGATCCTGTTGGTGTTACCCCATATTTTTAACCTGACATGTAAACTCAACCCACTTTACTTTACGTTTGACAGATACTAAACTATCATTAGGTTGATCGCTGCAGAGTTCTAAAAAGTCGCAAGAAAAAGGGCCAATGGGAAAAAAGTGTCATTTCTGAAGCAACACTTCAAAGAAAGACGTGTTCTGTTACAGATCTAATCGATGATTAATGCAAGAGAATAAAAAAGTAGTTTTCGATTGAATTATTTTTCTCTCCCAATCTAGCTGTCACTTTTGAAAAAAGTTGTATTCACCAGGGGGCAATGTTGTGGTAAAGTTAGAACTCATTAGAAATGGAATGTCATATTACTTTGTTGATCAAGACCCCTTGTTCGGAGAAAAGAGTTGCCACTATTGTGATTTAGTTTATCACCATTTTGGTTTCAGTATTTTGCGCCTCAATTAAGAATGATTTTCAAGGATTCCCAATCGTTCTTTGTTTTCATTTTTGTTATTGATTGTCTGAATACAATGATTGTATATTATAAAAGTTACAAAAGTAAAGTAAAAATAGTTTTTTAAAAAAGCAATTAAATGTACTTGAGAGTCAAAGACGTTAAGATATGGAAATCTAAAAATCTACTGATATTTTTGTCCACTTAAACCAAACGATTAATCAGTCGATAATTTTAAACACTTTAGAGTTGGCTGGCACTCGGCAATCGCAACAGCAGTCAGAATTTTTTCAAATTGGTGGTATAACAGATATAAGCTGTTTTTTATTATCAGCTATGATTACGGTGACCATATTTTAGAATTCCAAATAATGAACAATAGAAAAAGACAATAATTCTTTTTCTTTTTCATAGAAAATAGGTATAAATAATAGGATAAAAAAATAAAAAAATTAAATATAACAAATTTTTTTAGTACTACATTACTTGTTCACAAGTTATAGTACTTTAGTATATGATTTTGTTCATTGAATCTTGGTTTTCTTAAAATTTAAGTTATTGGGGACGTTCAACTATCAAGTTCATTAGTCTGAACAGCTGTTTAACTAGATGTATCTCGGTTTTGATTGGCTGAAATCGGTCATATGAGCAGCTGTTTCAGTTGACGTTTATGGAGTGGTAGCCGTTGAGTCTAGTCGAGAAATTCGTGCCTGAGTACTAAGTTGACAGTTCGCATATGTTTTGACGTAGAAAAAGTAGTTTTTGCATTCAGGTTACATCCAGATCAATCTAGTCGACTAAAATAACTAGATTCTTGAATGTGCCCATTGTTTTTTTTAAATCTAAACAAAATACAGAACAAATAATGAACAACTTTTAAAATACAGAACATTTAAATGTGTTTCTATACAAATTAATTCATAATGAACATCGTCTTCAAATACAGAACTGTTCATTATAATAATGAACGGATGGTCACCGTAGCTATGATCATTATAGATCATCGATTTACATGCACTTACAACAACAGCACCTGATCCTGCTTTTCATCGAGATCACGAATCATGCGATCTCAAAATTATTTCTACTATTTCCCACTAGGTGGCTTGTTTTATTTTTAAATGTTGGTGTGCCTGTAAACGATAGCCACACAATCTCGTTGCCAGACTAAAGAAGGAGTAAGAAGGATCCTTTTTTTGTATTATAGACTGTGAAGCATTAGGTAGATTTAGGATCAGCTTTCAAGTGAGTATCGAGTAACAAGTAACAGCAACGAGTACTCTGCCTAATCTTAGCTAGCATTCGAAATTGAAAATGCAGAACTTGTTTATCATGAAGTATATTCTGTTCTCCTATTGGTTTACTCAAATGTCGAACGTATTTTTGCTAAGAAATTTTGATTCACAATTTTTTTATAGGTTTTTTTTATTGAATTTTCAAAAATAGAAAATTGCTGTTATTTTTGTCCTTTCCTTTTTATTTCGTGGTTGAAGTTGTTTCAAGGCGACTCTGACAATTTTGGTAGAACATTGTCAATAAAAAGCTACTTGTACTTTGCAGGAGTCAATGAATCGTCCCGTTTCGGGATCCGATTTCGGGTTTCAAATTCCGCTTAAAGAAGGTCTACACACGATCATCGATGGTGGAGAATACGAAGAAGACTACAAGGACCACGAAGAGAATATCTGCCTAAATGACAATAATCAAAAGTAATTGTAATCTTTTTTATGACTGATCTACCGCAACTAACAAATTTTATTTGATTTTCAGAAACGATTACACCCTTTATCCTCAAGTAGAAAGAAAGTTACTACATCAAGTGTCTTCCGGTTTTGGTACCCAACAGAACGACAGTCGCGACGAGCCAACGTTTACCGAATCTATAGAGTTGCGTCTGATGGGCCAGTACAATTCAACAGATACCGATCCAGGTGATCAACAGAGTGTCATACTTCAACGCGCTGACTCGTTGCGTCAGCACGACGAAGCATACCTGCGGTATCAGAAATCTTTGCTCACCAGATCGCCGAGCTATCGCAAATCGCTCGATCGTCTCTCACAATCGAGTGAGACATCACAGAGATCGCTCATTCCATCGAGAAGTAAATCCGAAGAGGAGAATCTTCAGAATTTCGACTGTAGGACGATCAAAAGGGTGTCCAGTGGACACTCGTTGAACACCATATCCATGGAGCAGGACGAATTTATGCATCAGGGAAACTTGCGCGACGAACTTCTCAACTGTGACCAAAAGGAGTTATTTCAATTCCTGCAAGACGATGTCGACAATAGCAACAATTACTTTAGTGAGACTGTTGGCTATGGCAGCGCAGTGATCGAGGCCGAGACCGATAGCCTTATATTGGACGCCAAAAAGGACGTGTGTATATTTTCACCGCCGCGCAAAACATCGTCGAGTAGTTTGAAGTCGAATCTTAGTTACATTTCCAACTCCATTCTGCAGCAGATAGAGCAGAGGCGCAATGGCAGCTTCTGCGAATCAATCGACAAGGTATTTGGCCGATCGGAATCTCAGGGAATCTTTAATGGTAGTGCCAATGGTGATGATTCACACGACCAGTTGCCTTTGGTGGGCAACTCGGAGTTTGACAACATCATTCAAAGTTTCGAAAAGGAACTCGAAGAAATCAAAAAGTCAACAACCTCTCTAGAACGAAGACTATCGAATTTGTCCGAACCATCACCCGCGGCCGATGACTGCAATAAGGACATCCTCGATCATATCGCTGCCATAGAAGCTGATCATGCAAACTACGAAGTAACTTTTGTTCAGCGACGACATCACACAAATTCGAGCATAGATCGCAACTCTGTGAAGATCAAGCGGCGCAGTCTTGAGAAGCAACGCAAAATCGAAGAAGATTTCAGTATATCGAATGAAATTCGCAAGATCTGCGATCAAATGCATGCGCCATTCGCTGAAGTTGGCAGCACATCGCCATTTCTAAGACGCAAGAACGATCTTTTTAGCGCGCAGTTTGATCGATTCAAGCGCCTTAGTCTGATCGAGCGTGTCGATGAGCTTCCCGAAGACGAAAAGTCCGTGATCCGTGTCGAAAGCGAGAAACTGCCTCGCAAGCACTTAGCGGCAGACCTAAAGGTCGATAGCCTGTCGCTTAAGAGCACCAACAGCTATGAGAACCTGCTCATACAGAAGCAACGAAATCAACAGCAATCAGCCGAACTCGCTCAATCCCAGCAGCAACCGCAAAAAGTCGTGCAGCCTACACCGCCGCAATCACTGAAATCGATAACACCACACCCAACTCTGAAAACGACCCTCCCAAAGGCTGGCGAATTGAAAATGGACGGTTTCAAAGTGCATCCACAACCCTTCGACAAAGCCACCTCGTACAGCTTGAGCACCCAATGCGACTACACCTCTGGACAAACGGAGGAAGACAAAGCGTCAGCCATGGCGGGACAGAAGTCTACTTTTACTAGACTTACTGAAAAACCATGGCATTGTTTGGTCTCCTACGTGGACGATCTTACCGTTGGTGGGAGACGTAACTCGCAGGGAGCATACAATGATCCAATGTCTTTTCCCAGTTTTGGCCATAATAAGCCCCCAAAGGTGCCGCAGGACTGTTTCCCGCAAAAGTGCTACGATCAGTAAGTTTTATATGGCACATAGTGGGGATGTTTTAATGTCTTTGCCCTTTGCAGCTTCTACTTTCGATGTCCGTGCTTTATGTCCTGTATGGACACAAAGTGGGCCAAAAATTGGACCCAAGTGAGGACGGCAGTCTTAACGGTTGTAGATACCCCAGCCTTTGAGTGGTTTGTTCTGGTCCTGATATTTGCGTCGAGTATAACGCTATGCTTCGAGGACATCTACTTAGACAACAATAAGACACTGAAGAGAATCTTGTATTGGACGAACTTTTCGTTTTGCATAATTTTCGTCATCGAAATGGTGTTGAAATGGCTGGCACTGGGCTTCTCCAAGTATTTCACGAGTTTCTGGACGATACTGGACTTCATTATTGTTTTCGTGAGTATCTACTTACTGAAACTATTTTCTTTATTTTATCAAGTACAGTGGTAGTCCATAGTAAAGGGTGATTTTTTAAGAGGTTTAGAACTTTTTTTAAAAAAAAAACACAAAAAATTCGAAAAAATGAATGAAATATTTATTTGAATCGATAGTTTGAACCTTGCAATTTAATGTTTAAAGATAATTTCATGCAAATGTTGACCGCGGCTGCGTCTCAGGTAGCCCATCCGCTGAGTCCAATTTTGGCATACTCTTTCACACATATCGGCCGGTATCTCACGAATGAATGCATGGATGTTGGCTTCCAGTGCGTCAATCGAAGCGGGCTTGTCCCTATACACATTAGCCTTGGCATACCCCCACAAAAAATAATCTAATGGTGTCAAATCGCACGATCTAGGCGGCCAATTGACCGGCCCGAAACGTGAAATTAACTGTTCACCAAACTCGCCTCGCAATTGCGCCATTGTTTCGCGTGCTGTGTGGCATGTGGCACCGTCTTGTTGAAACCACATATCATGCAAGTCAAGAACTTCCATTTCGGGCAAAAAAAAGTTTGTTATCATCGCTCGGTAGCGTTCACCATTGACAGTAACGCTGCGATTCGCATCATCTTTGAAGAAATATGGCCCAATAATGCCGCCGGCCCATAAACCGCACCAAACAGTGGCTTTTTCGGGATGCATTGGTAGCTGTTGCAATGCTTCTGGCTGATCTTCACTCCAAATGCGGCAATTTTGCTTATTTACGTACCCATTCAACCAAAAATGAGCCTCATCGCTGAACACAATTTTTCGATAAAAAAGCGGATCCTCGGCCAGCTTTCCAAGAGCCCATTCACCAAAAATTCGGCGTTGTGGTAGGTCGGCTGGCTTTAGTTCTTGCACCAGCTGTATCTTAAAAGGCTTTACGCCCAAATCCTTCCGCAAAATTTTCCACGTAGTGCTGTAACAAAGGCCTAACTGCTGGGAACGGCGCCGAATCGACATTTCGCGGTCTTCTGTCACACTAGCTGATACGGCCGGAATATTTTCTTCACTACGCACAGTACGTAAACGTGTTGGTTTAATGTCCAACAAAGTAAATTGGGTGCGAAATTTGGTCACAATCTTCCGAATAGACTGCTCAGAAGGTCGAGAATGCCGATCATAAAATGGAAGCAGCGCGCGATGAACATTTCGAACCGAGCACGAATTTTGATAGTAAAATTCAATAATTTGCAAGCGTTGTTCATTTGTAAGACGATCCATGGTTAAATTGCAAACCAAACTGAAGCTGTTTGACAGTGACACAAGGTACTAAACACACGTCAGCTGTCAAAACCAGTGTTGCCAAAACCAAACCAGCTAAAAAATCACCCTTTATAACGAATGATATAATGTCCAGAAGTATTCGTTAAATCGAAAAAAAATATAGAGCACATTTTACTTGTACGAAACGTTAAAAAAAAATGTACAAATATTGTTTCTATTCATTCGCTTTATTTTATTTATGCATAAAGTTAAAAAAAAAAACTTTTCAAAGTAAAAAGCAAAAAAAAGAAATCGCCAATAAACGTTTGTTTTCGTGAACTTTGAGCGCAGCATTTTACAGCTTTTTCCTGAAGACTTCTTAGGACAAAAATGTTGGAATGTTCAATGTGGTTTCGGTCCATTTAATACACGTGGTTAAATAATCAACCGCATTGGTATGTTTTATTTTCTGAACAGAGTTTGAACCCGTTTCTGAGGAGCTAGCATCTTCATCATTGTCAACATCAATAACCTTTTTCCTTTTCTTTTGAAAGACGCGCCAACTAAATGAATTGAATATACGCCACTCGTTCTTACTCGAAACAAAGATTCATAAAATGTGGATACCAAATGTGCAAGTGTCCCAGACAAAACAAACAAGAACAAACTTGCAAACCGAAAGCATTGTGAGTGCAAATTTATAGCAGTAAAGCACAATAACAAAAATGTATACGCAGTAGCTAACAGTTTTACAACAGACCCATACACATTCATACATACATTCCCAATCAAGAGAGTTGCTTTACACCTGCCTACATATGGCTGCACAGTACATACATATTTCTTTTCTACAGATATGTATAACAGAAACATTCGTTATATCGAACGTCAACCCTTTTTTCGTACGTTATAAAAGGCGTTTTTCTTTTTTAGTTCAGAGCACAACCTGAACTGTTATACAAAAAGTTCGTGTTTATTTTTTAGCTCAGACACATCAGAGCTCAGAATTTGTGTTTCTTTTTTCGTTCAGAACCCCATCAGAGCGCGCTCTATGAGCTCAGAATAAATTGCCGAGCATCCTGAGCGAAAAGCTGATTACACACTTCCAGTCACATTTGTCAGAAAAAAAAAACAGGATAAGCAAAATAGTTGAAATGGCGGACGAACCTTGTTGTACTGGACCTGAAAATTAACCAATTTAATAAATATTCAATTTATAGATATATTTACAACAAATGACAGCTATGTGCTCAAGTATGTTTCATATGTAAATACCTCAGGACAATCTGAGTCTAAGTACGCTCGCTTCAGAGCGCGCGCATAATGCTCGAGCTCAACATCAACTCTGAACTAAAAAAGAAAAACGCCTATAGAGCCACCAATGAAATTGAAAAAAAAGTGTACGTTGTATCGATCATTCGTTATACTGGACCACCACTGTATACAGATATGAGCGTGACGGCGGTAGGTGTAGCAATATTGAGAACCTTTTTGGTTTCTATGTACAAATATTCGAATTAGGTACCAAGTGTAAGTAACTTATTAAACATTTTTAAAAGCTGTTTTCTTTTAAAGCCCTTCTTGAAACTCAGTTAAATTGACTGCTCTGGCCCTTAGACATTAGGCCCGCTGTGATGAACACTTTTGTAAGCGACGAAAAGTAGAATTTTCAACACTCAGTTTCAACACCTGCAATCTACTTGCCACTTTTGAGACGTCTCTCGGGTATCTATCCCAAACAGAAGTGACTCCGGAGTATAGTTCGCGTTAGAAACTTTCTGGTGATGTGCGTTCATGACGCTGATGGTAAACTTCAAATCCAGAATTGTGGTTTTTGTAGCCTATCACTTCGAGATATCTAGTTATAAATAGGCGAAGGCAAATAGTTAAGAACCATTTTCACTGCCTTAAACACAACATAGGTATTCGCTTTATTTGTTGGGAAGATTGTGCAGAGGTGTAATGCTGTGCGTAATTTATTTTTCAATATGTTGTGTTAGTTTTCCCAGACTTCAGGTCTCTTTTCCCCTTTTCTTATGATCAAAATTCAATGGGCTATTTTCTTTCATATTGAGTGTGAACATTCTGTGTAAACTTTTACATTTTTTTGTAATGAAAATGCGTTCTAATTTTACTTTCAAGCAGTTTAAGTTCCACAAATATTTTTTTTTTCCTTTTTAAGCTTGTCGCTCACATTCCCCTTTTTCATGCTCTATTTCCCTCAATCTGGGACCACTGGTTGTGTATAAGCCAGGTCAATGTAATGGTAGTGACCACTGGGTGAACTCCAGTTTAAATAAAGTTCGATAATATTGTAAATGGGTTGAACGACTTGGTCAAAATTCTCTATCCGAAATATACATTGTATTCCCTAAAAGTGTAAATGACGGGTTGGAATATTGGAGTCGCTTTTACGGGCTTTGAGCTCCGAAATCGAAAGGAAAACAAAAAAAATTAGCCAAGTGCAAGTGTCACTCGTTCACCGAAGGTTCCGTACTTCGATGGAGTTGGAAATTGCGAAGATTCTTTTCTTTTTGTAAGAAGGTGGGAAGCATCGAAAGCCGTGTGTGGGATTTTAATCTAAAACCTCTGCCTCCATTCTCATTTTCCGGCGGAACCATTGTTTAGCATTCCTTAATTGGGGAATGTTACCTGGAACCATATGGGATCATGATAACTAACTAAAAAATTTCTGAAGTTTTAACAGCTTACGAATACTAAAATGAAACATATAACTCAGAAGTCATTAGGCCAGAATCATTTCCACATTTCTCAAGGCAACGTAGCTCCCCTCCCAGTTAAAAACACATTCATGTCTCATATGTGCAGTGCATGAGGAAGAGTATTCATTGGAAAAGTTCCAGTTCAGTATGCGTTGAAAATTCCAATTGGAATTGATTAAGAGAACACACCAATAACGAATGAAAAATGGTTAAAAGAAGCGTACTTTATATAGCGATTGACAGTTTTTTGTAAATATCTTTTAAAATATTAACTTTTCCGCAAAACAGTCCTCGGCACTTGTAAATCAAGAAATAAACAGCTTTATTTGAAAATATTTTTTTCACCAAATTACTAATTACTCTAAAACCAGTCGATGTATCGCTACCATTGGTATTTGTCGTTTAACTAGAGGTTATACCGGATCATTTAGTTTCTGAGATAGACCTAGGAACAAAATTGGTCTAGTGAGTTCGGACTGACAAAAGCGAAACTACAGCAGGGAATGGATTTTGTTGACCTAAAAAATAAAAAAAAAAAGGCAAAACTAAACTGTGACAAAGGCATAAATGCCTTTTATTGAAAAGGAAAAAAAAAGTTCAACATTATAATAGCACTGTACCATTATTCACAAACAAAAATCGGGAATCACTGAGAAAGTTCTTATTCTGACCAGTCTGCGACGAAATAGGAACAACTTACAAGAAAATACCTCACAGATGTCTAACGGTTTTTATAAGACCTATATTTTAATTTTTTTTTTATCTAAAAAGTTTGCTTCGACTCGAAATTAAAGCCAAACAAAAAACAGGCATTTTGTCCAAAAATGTTCTTTTCCATGGTAACACGTAAACAAAAATGCGACATTCTAGTCCCATCAGAGTACTCTATTGGCCAGATTAGTAATTGGTGCAAACTTCGGTGGTGTTTCGGCGATTTTACTTTTTTTTAAATTTTATAGTTAAGAAGGAAGTGCAAATAAACATAACACATTGGTTAAAAAGGCAAAAAAAGACAAGATTAGTAAGGTTCCGTTTTTTCCCTTTGGGTACGGAACCTTAAAAACCATAGTTTGCAAACAGGAAAATATAAAAAGTTTCGCAAATTTTCGATGTCTTTTTTCTTAAAAGCGAAAGTGATTTTCGTTTCCTTTTTTTACCGACTCATACCCTAGATTTTTTAAGAGTGTTTTTTTGTTTAATTATGTCTACAATTTTGTCGCAAAACTGTTGACAAGCTTGAAATGAACTAAACGTTTCGTACAACCAAGTCGTGCACTTTAGTTCATTGTTTAGTTATAAAGGGTGATTTTTTAAGAGGTTTAGAACTTTTTTTAACGAAAAAACACAAAAAATTCGAAAAAATGAATGAAATATTTATTTGAATCGATAGTTTGAACCTTGCAATTTAATGTTTAAAGACAATTTCATGCAAATGTTGACCGCGGCTGCGTCTCAGGTAGCCCATCCGCTGAGTCCAATTTTGGCATACTCTTTCACACATATCGGCCGGTATCTCACGAATGAATGCATGGATGTTGGCTTCCAGTGCGTCAATCGAAGCGGGCTTGTCCCTATACACATTAGCCTTGGCATACCCCCACAAAAAATAATCTAATGGTGTCAAATCGCACGATCTAGGCGGCCAATTGACCGGCCCGAAACGTGAAATTAACTGTTCACCAAACTCGCCTCGCAAATGCGCCATTGTTTCGCGTGCTGTGTGGCATGTGGCACCGTCTTGTTGAAACCACATATCATGCAAGTCAAGAACTTCCATTTCGGGCAAAAAAAAGTTTGTTATCATCGCTCCGTAGCGTTCACCATTGACAGTAACGCTGCGATTCGCATCATCTTTGAAGAAATATGGCCCAATAATGCCGCCGGCCCATAAACCGCACCAAACAGTGGCTTTTTCGGGATGCATTGGTAGCTGTTGCAATGCTTCTGGCTGATCTTCACTCCAAATGCGGCAATTTTGCTTATTTACGTACCCATTCAACCAAAAATGAGCCTCATCGCTGAACACAATTTTTCGATAAAAAAGCGAAAAAGAACATTTCGAACCGAGCACGAATTTTGATAGTAAAATTCAATAATTTTCAAGCGTTGTTCATTTGTAAGACGATCCATGGTTAAATTGCAAACCAAACTGAAGCTGTTTGACAGTGACACAAGGTACTAAACACACGTCAGCTGTCAAAACCAGTGTTGCCAAAACCAAACCAGCTAAAAAATCACCCTTTACTTATTTTTCTTTTAGAATATTGTAAGTAAATGTGCATTTTTGTTTTGTTTTTTAACTTTGCGACTGTGTTTATATTCATACCGCGATACCAATAATCATTTTTAGTGTCCAGGCTAAATTTTTCGAACTCTCGAACTCATAATGGCGAAACTTAAAAATGAAGGTTAAAAATGGTTATTGGTATATCTACATATCCATCAAAGAGTTTTCTTCCCACTCTTAAGTAACGAATAACTATTAATATTCTTTTTTGTTTCCAGGTTTCTGTATTCTCCCTGCTCATCGAAGAAAATGAAAATCTTAAAGTGCTAAGATCACTTCGAACGCTACGAGCTCTGAGACCACTCAGAGCGATTTCGAGGTAAAAACTGAACTTTACTTAAGTAAAGTTCTAATTTATTTCACTTAAAAATAACTATGAAACTTTGATTGTCTCTATGTGCACTAAAACGTTCTCAATCTGTGTGAAACTGCATTTTTCTTTTCCTTTTATACTTCATAAGAAAATGATTTATACTATTCATTTTTTTTCCGAATATTTTTTAAAAGAAGGACTCCAGGTTTCTTGCTGGTTCATCGATTGGAGTTGTCGCCTTATGTCAGCATTTATTGGTTTTGTATTAGATTGCATTTTAATTTGATTTATAACTGCATGTGATTTTTTACAAATAATTATTTTTGTTACATTATAAAAACAAAAAGGAGTTAATAGTCTGGTTTAAGTTCAACATCGACGATTGGGTTGGGTTGGGTGGCCAACACAAGCAAACATTTTGGGAAAATATTTCTCAACTCAGTGTCAGTGTATGTTTAGTAATGTTTAGTATGTTTAGTAAGTTTTGTCAAGAATTTCGTGACAGTAGGTGTTTGTGGCTGACGTAGGCAAAGTGACGGTTGCAACCAATCTAGTTTCTGCGTATTCAGGCTCAAGGTACAGACCAATCGAGTCAACTAAGAATATTTACTTAGTACATTGTGCTTCGCCCATGTACTAGTTTCGTAAAGTTGGCAGTAACTTCTTTCTGGTGTAGAACGATGACGCAATTCAATTAAAAGGAACTATATGTAAACTTTATGCAGTTTTTTCAGTCGATGTTTATAGAGGGGCAGCCGAAAAATCTAGATAGGAATATAACTCAGATAGGGGGCAGGGGAGGGCCGCAAGCCCCTGGGCCCTCCCCTTCGAACACCACTGGACACTTCGATTATGTGAGGGCAAGGCCATAACCACTCGGTGTGAAGGATACCGTACTGTGAGTCTTTTCTGGCATAGGTCATCTACGAAGGCCTTTCTCCTTTTTTGAATACATTTTCAATGGAAGAAGATATGCGCTAGCAGTTCTCGCCACTCGGAGATTACATCGCACTTCAGTATGAACGTGCAACGCGTATTAATGTGCTCTTGAGCTCGGATTTCATGGCCCTTAACTTGGGTCAGTCTGTCTTCTTGCTTCTCTAGCGATTGTCAATCTTAGTCATCCTTTTTAAAATGTTGCCAACGTCCGCTATATATTTTAACTCTCTCCCTGCAGGCATCTCGAGTATAGGTATACATTCCTCGTAAGTCTGTAGATAGTGAATATTCCCCACTTATCAAGGGTCAACGACTTTTCAAGTCTCATGGCCAGTTTTTACCATAGACAAGTCATACTAAGACCCCCAACTCGCAATCCTCTTGCCGCTGGCCCCCTCAATTTTTTTTTTTCAAATTCGCCATTTTGCTTACCTATCGGTGTGATGTCAAAAAAGAATTAGTGTGACAAAAACATACAAAATAAAGTGCACGACTGGGTCGCACAAAATTTTCTCGTTTAGTGCGAGTCTGACTGAAATTCAAAGTCGTTTAAGCAAATATTTTTTTTTCGGGATGTAAGCATTACTTGGTTTTTAGGGTTTTATCGAAATCGAAAATGGGGTTTTCGAGATATGCACAGTTTTAAAAGTGAGCGTTTCCAGTTATTCGAATTGAAAATTAAGGACGCAATAATTTTGAAAACATCAATTTTACTCTTGGTTTGCATTTTGGTCAAAATCATGCCGTTTTGAGGTAAACTAGGGAAAACTATATTTTTCAAAAATGACATTTTTCAAAAATCCATTTTACAGAGAAAAACTGGTTAAGCTAAGTTAGTTAAGTAAGTTATGTTAGAAATGACCATATTACCTTAGAAATGAATTTTTGTTACAATCGTAACATATCTCGACCGTTTTCGAGATATGTTCAAATGTCAAAAGTACCGTTACTCGATTTTTTAGCGGAAAACTGAGTATGCAGTTATGTTTACCCCACCTACTTAAGCTTAAATATCAATTTTTGTTGAAATCGTTAGAGCCGTTTTCGAACAATTCAAACTGACAAAGGTTTGGTCAAAACGCTTTAATTTGTAAACAACCATCCTGCTTGACAGTTTTTCATAAATAGTTTAAGCAAATGTACAATTATTACCAAAAAAATACTATCCACACGTAGGTATGTAAATAATTTCAAATTTAACGGATAAAATTCTATGAACGCTGCCAGAAACTTTGCCCACAGCGGAAGTGGCATCTCCAAGGTGCGAGTGGGTTGGTGAGCCGGAATTTTTGAAGTTACTTGACATTTGTCAATACGAATTTCTATGTAACAATCCAAGCGCACTTAGCATTTGCCACCCCATAAAAATATAGCTAGCACGCAAGTGAAGGGAAATCGGCCGAAGTTGGTGGTCTCAGTATTGTCTCTGGTTTATACATCTCGAAGTAGGGAGGTTTTCAGTATATTTTACGCCTTAATCCTTTTAGTTTAAAATTCTTATACATTTTGTTGAAGCCTTGAATTTTTAAATTTATTTATATTTACATATATTTTTTTAATTTAAATTTAAATTTAAATTGCATTGCAGTTTATTCCCCTAAGCCGAGCATGTTTTATATTAAAAATTCTTCTTTGTCACATGTACATATACCACAAAAACACACAAAAGTCTCACAATATGCATACAGCGTGATTTGCTCCTAAAGGTTCTCTCATCAAATCTCCTCGAAGCAAACGAAATTTTTCTATTTCCCATGTACAAAGAGAATCCTTTTCGGGTGTAATCGCAGAGCGATTTCGTTACACTTTGCTTTCTAATTGCTTTCAACAACACAAATACACACAATGTTCGTGTTTCCTTACCGTAAGGAAAAAAATATATTTTGTAATCCTTTATTACCGCTTCTCGAGTAAACATTACTTTTGCAACTGACTTATAAAAATATATACTACACATAAAATGGCCGACACGGAATGACTATGGCGCTGATGGCGCCACCAATCCAAAACACCACATTTTCCAAACTATATTCTGAGCTCATTATTCTTTAAAATTTTCCAGGTGGCAGGGAATGCGAATTGTAGTAAATGCTCTCATGTATGCCATTCCATCAATTTTCAATGTCCTCTTAGTTTGTTTAGTTTTTTGGCTCATATTCTCCATCATGGGTGTACAGTTTTTTGGTGGTAAATTTTTCAAATGTGTTGACGAAGACGGTGAGCTGTTGGCCGTATCGGTAAGTATGGGTCCAAAAGGACTCCTGAAAAGCTATAGAAAACCTCAAGCTTGGTAATATATGTTGTCATCGTAGGAGGTAAATGACAAATGGGACTGCATCGAACAAAACTACTCGTGGATCAATTCGAAGATCACCTTTGATCATGTGGGCATGGGCTATCTGGCCCTGCTACAGGTGGCAACCTTCGAAGGCTGGATGGAGGTCATGGCCGACGCTGTGGATGCTAGAGGCGTTGACTTGCAACCGCAGCGGGAAGCGAATCTGTACGCTTACATCTACTTTGTGATCTTTATCGTTTGTGGGTCATTCTTCACATTGAATCTGTTTATCGGAGTCATCATCGATAACTTTAATATGCTCAAGAAAAAGGTTTGTAGATCCTCTCCAGCCATTGACATCCCGAAGACCGTAATAATTATTTTTCCTTCATTTAGTACGAAGGAGGTGTGCTGGAAATGTTTTTGACAGAGTCGCAGAAGCACTACTATACGGCGATGAAAAAGCTGGGGCGAAAGAAACCCCAGAAGGTGATCAAGCGACCGATCAATCATTTTTTAGCCATGTTCTACGATCTGTCCAACTCAAGGAGGTACAAATGACCCAGTTACTTTAAATTTAACTACATTTTTACATTTCTAATTCCTCTTAGATTCGAGATCGCGATCTTTGTGCTGATCTTCCTCAATATGCTGACGATGGGCATCGAGCACTACAATCAACCGCATGCCGTATTCTTCATTCTAGAGGTTAGCAACGCGTTTTTTACCACCGTCTTCGGATTGGGTAAGGCTGATCTTTGATCTCTAGTGATCCTCAACTAAGTTTCATCGTTATTTTCACGACAACAGAGGCCATAGTGAAGATCATCGGACTGCGTTATCACTACTTCACCGTGCCGTGGAACGTGTTCGATTTCCTCCTCGTTTTAGCCTCCATATTCGGGATTCTGATGGAAGACATCATGATTGATCTGCCGATCAGTCCGACTCTGCTGCGGGTTGTACGAGTCTTTCGCATCGGTCGCATATTGCGTCTGATTAAGGCAGCCAAAGGTATACGTAAGTTGCTCTTCGCGCTGGTGGTCTCACTGCCGGCACTCTTCAATATCGGAGCCCTTCTGGGCTTGATCACCTTCATCTATGCCATTCTGGGAATGTCCCTGTTCGGACATGTCAAACTCCAGGGTGCGCTCGACGATATGGTCAATTTCCAGACATTCGGCCGCAGTATGCAACTTTTGTTTCGCCTAATGACTTCGGCCGGATGGAATGATGTTCTAGAGTCGCTGATGATTCAGCCACCAGACTGTGATCCGAATTTCAATCGCCAGACCAATGGAGACTGTGGCCATCCACTGTTGGCCATAACCTATTTCACTAGCTTCATTATAATCAGTTATATGATTGTGATTAACATGTACATAGCTATTATCCTTGAGAATTTCAACCAGGCGCATCAGGAGGAAGAGATCGGGATCGTTGAGGATGATCTGGAGATGTTCTATATCCGGTGGTCGAAGTTTGTATCCATTGAGGTCATCTCGCTACGATATTCCTTATGTTCTGAAATTTGATACTATTTACAGATACGATCCACATGCCACACAATTCATCCATTTCTCCCAGCTCTCTGATTTCATCGCCTCCTTAGATCCGCCACTGGGAATATCAAAGCCAAACACTGTAGCATTAGTATCGTTCAATTTGCCAATCTCGAAGGGTAACAAGATTCATTGCTTGGATATACTACATGCTTTGGTGAAGCATGTGCTGGGTCATGTTGAGGAGACCGATAACTTCAAGCAGCTTCAGGAGCAAATGGATGTTAAATTTAAGAAACAATTCCCCACTCGTAAGGAATTGGAAATTGTGTCGTCAACTAGAATTTGGAAGAGACAGGAGAAAGCTGCCAAGACTATTCAGACTGCGTGGAAGGACTATCAGAGGTAATCCTCGAAATCTGTGAGTATGGTTATTTTGAGGATCGATGTAATCATTTTGCCTTCAGGATGAAGAAGGAAAGGGAACGATCAGTTAACTCTGGCGACGATGATGGAACACAGTCATCGAGCCCCGGCGGTTGGCATGCCAAGTTGTCGGCCTTGAACTTTTTCCATCTTCAGGTACTTTCTTTATATATTTTCAAACATTTCTGGTTTTTGGTTGTATTCAGAGTGTTACTTTACGTACCAATAGAGTGTTTCGCAAAGCCCATCCTTTTACAGATGGGCTATCTTTTTGGTTCAAACGTCAAAAAAACTTGTAGGATAACAAAGCCGTTTTGGAATAGCCAAAGTAGTGTTTTGTTCAAATATTGCCAAAAAGCGCACAATTCCCATTACTTTAACCTCTCTTCTTTTAGAAGGTATACTACTTTGTTTTGCCGCCTTTTTGGTAAACATTAGTCTTGACAGTTCATATTTGGCAGTCGTGAAGTAGACACGTGGCAAATTTATTATGGAAAAATATTCGATAAACCAACGTGTTTTAATCGTTTAAACATTTTATCAAAATCAATCATCGATTACTGTGACGATGACAAAGTGACGTGCAATTTTTGGGAGAAACAACGTGCCAACAAAACGCACTATTTATCGTGTAGTGAATGATTTCGAAGAAAGAGGGTCTGTAGGTGATAGGCCCAAGCACCTTTGCATCCATTAAAAGTTACAGTCTGGTGTGCAATTTGGTCCGGAGGAAACATTGGACCTTACCTCTTTGAAAATAAAACGGCTTAACAGTAACTGTGAATGGGGAGCGATATCGTGATATGATTAAAGACTTGTTAACGCCACAACTTCATGCTATGGGCTTGATTAACATGTGGTATCAACAACAGACGGTGCCACATCGTATACAGCCAGGATTACAATGGAATTACTGCGAGACCTCTTTCCACAACAAGTTATTTCAAGAAATGGTGATGTTGATTGGCCTCCACGGTCGCCTGATTTGACTGCTTCGGACTTATTTTTGTGGGGATACCTGAGAAGCAAGGTTTATGCAAACAAACCAGAAACGCTTGAGCAACTCAAACAAAATATTCGTGATGAAATTAATGAAATACCGCGTGAAATGTGTGAGAATCTAATGAAAAATGTGCTCAAAAGGGCTCGCATTTGTGAGACTAACAAAGGCGGACATTTACAAGGTAGTATGTAGTATACCTTCCCGGCGGACACCCTGTACATGTGATAAACATCAGTTTTCAATTCTAAAATGTTTTATTCTGGTTTTTGGACTTTATTATAAGCTTTTCAGTAATTTTTTAACAAAATTATGCTACAGCCACATAAATTCTGTTTTGTTTTCCTACAAGTTTTTTAGCTGTCACTTGGTTTTTTCTTCTTCATAATTGACACTGACGTTGTCGGGAACTGCCCTATTAAGTTTCAAGTTTTTTTTTCACTGCGCCACCTCTCGCAAACGTCTGACAAAAATCAGAGAGTGTAACTGTCATGAAAGAGCTTCTCAAGCCAGCCGTTCGAATTCATTAAATTATAAATGTCCCTTCCATTAGTTCAAAAAATAACTTCACTCCTTTAACCTCCATGCGATATACTGTAGCTCGCTCCTCCCAGTGCTGGAATGGTTGCAATTCAGTGGCTAATCAGTTTGTTAACAGATAGTAGACCGTTCTTTTCATACCAATGTCACTGAACTAAAAGTAAAGTTATTTACCTCCCAATTATAATTCACACACACATGCCCCAATTAAATCGTAATCGATGAGCTTTACTAAGCTTATAATTTATAATTTCTCTGAACTTTTTTGTTTCCATGGAGCATAACCACTTTTCTCTTCCATTTAGGTCAGTCGCCGTGGTACCCAATGTTCGAGTCGGGCATCGTCAAGGAAATCCTCTCGTGCATCGGATGCTTCTGATCTTAGTGAGTTAGCCGGGCCATGGTTGAACTTACCACTGATGCTGGTCTCTGGTGCCGATGATGTTGTCAAGGACATCAAGCAAAAGAACGAAGATCTCGGAAAGCGGTATAGTGAAAGCATTACTAAAGTTCCATATTTTCTTTTATCTCTTTGTAATTTTTCACGAAATCTTTTATTACCTATATTTATTCTTATTTAAAAAAAAAAACACTTTCAAGCTTTTCTAGGATATCATTATCATACGAATGGTTGCTCGAAGAAATGATGTCATCAATATTCGTTGAAGACCGAATGGAATTTCCAATTTTTTCTACAAATAATTTTAATAACTTTTTAGATTCAGGTAATGGAAAGAGGCAAGACAAATGTTTAGTAACATGTATAGCAAAATATAAAAGCAAAAAAAAATCTTTTTGGACCACATCAGCGACATAACATTTATGCGTAGTGCAGTAAGTAGCACATGACTCCATTGGGCATTTGGATTTAAAGACTTTTGTTATGTCAGCAAATGTGAAACCTGTCTATGATAACTATGACATTTTATTTAAAGCGATGGAACTAGTTAAGTTTTAGTTCGTTGTTACGGCATCAAAAGCAATTGCAGTTTGATGCAGATGACTTTTCCCGAAAACCAGTCTTAGCCTTAAAGGTTTATCAAGAAAAGTTTAAAATGTCTGTGCATAGTCTGGAAAAATTGCATAGGCTTGGCATAAAACATCTCTTTACATAACCTTATGTCCCATGTAGACACAGTGCTTATAGATTATTAGGACGGTAGAAAAGGTAAATATAGAAATAGAAATAAACAATTTGCAAACTAGAAATTGAGATCACATTTTACTTATCCGAACATGAAATAGATCCCTAGTGTTGCGCTTTCATCGGTTTCACTGTAGCACACAAGAATAACGCAAACAATTCGGCTATCACTAAGAAAAAAAAGCTTAGCAGAAAATTACTCAATGTAGACCTCCCAGATACACAACACAAATTTCACAGTCCCCCTTATACGCAATAAATACTGTATTACCATACATCGTACAAAAACTCAAGTCACTTCATATTGGCTGAGAGACATCAGGATTATCATATCAATGGCAGACCTGGGTTAAGGCGTTCATAGAATACTTTACAGAGCTTTGCTGACGATAAATTAGCCAACTTTTCAAAACCTGCTGTTATGGAAGTGAAAACACACGAAGCTGTTCTAGTTATTTTCAATAACTGTTTGTTGTTCTGCCATCTTCAATTTCGAAAGTTCGAAAATCTAATGCCGTCAATTCTGTACCAAGAGGTGTTAGGCTAAAAATTTTTATTAAACGAAACTGTTATAAAAATTTTGTATGCTAAAATGGTCTGTCAAATTTTCTATGAGAAATCGTAACAGCAATCTCAAACATCATCAGAAAGACGATGACGTTTTACTAATGGCGACGTTCAAAACTATAGTTTAGTAAGTTTGACAGTCGGCTACCCCCCCATAAACGTCTACTGGAAAAGCTGTTCATGCGAAAGATCCAAGCCAATCGAAACTGAGACACATCAACGTACTTAACTAGATACTTGAACGTCCTTGACTAACAATAAATTTGCTTGACAGTTGGAAAAAGCGGAATTAATGTGGTTTTCGATTGGGCGCTCTGAGAGCAGTTTTTTTTGCTCTCAGAGCACTTTTTATGTTCGTTTGGTACAAAAAATGCAATCTTTTTCAGATTTCAGAGCACTACTGAGAATCGGGATTTTTTTCTCAGATTTGCTTCAGATTTACTAATATTTACAAGTACGTTTGAGTTTGACAATTAGTGGAGTTTGTTTACGTTTTCGTTTAATTTTTCAACTGAAAATAAATGAATTGCATCGGGTCGATCTATTTTTTGTTAATTATTTATGTAAAAATGTTTAGAAATCAATGTGGGCGAGCATTTTGAATGTTTGCATATAAATTTTAACAAGTGAATGGAAAACGCTTAGAAAAGTGTCGAAGGCTAAACATATTCCAATCGCACAAATATCAACACAAAAAAGAGCAAGTGACGTTTTTATGTTCGATTGGACATTCAAAATATGAAATCTGAGAGCGAATCTGAAGAAGCGCAATCGAAAACCACATTAGTCTTCAAGTGGCACTGAATATTTGTTGGTTTGGTTAGGTCTGTGCCTTTACTTTTGTAGCAAGAATGGAAAAGACTGTCTAAATGGCATGGAGGGGATAAATTCTCTCTCAGAGAAAGACACTTACGAAAAAGTTAGGGAACGCTTCTGTATAGAGTACTACAGAAACATTATTGTTACATAATTCAAAAGTTCAAAAAAGTGGTACGAAAAGTTGTTCAAATATCTGACAAACTGGAAGAATTTGCTAATTTACTAACAAAATTAGTTGATTCATCTATCTAGCGATTAAAGCGATTCGGAATTAATCGAGCTTCTTTTTGATGAATCCCAGTATGTGGAACGTGGAAGAGTCTGTAGATACTGACAACACGAGCGACACTGCATTAAAAACTGAGCGAGCAAGAATCCCGTCACCGTTTTTGAGATGAGGAGAGCACTCGATTTTATTTTGCCGCCTGTTGATACCATTTTAATACGCAGGATAATGCACCCGTATGCCAAATAGGACAACAAATCATCTGTCAAAAGTCAGGTGATTGACAGCTTTTCCAATTCCAGTTTGTTGAGTAAAAACGCATAAGATTCTCAGCAGGGGAATACGTCTTTCTCTCTCGACGACGCTCTCTTTTTCGAATAGGGAATTATGCCATTGAGTAAAAATTCGTAATAGTTAGTTAAAATTCGTACAATTTAAAATTAAAGGAACAGACCCGTTGAAAGCCTTATCAATAACAAGATATAACGCACCTGCTTTAACGTTGTTGCCAAAAGGAAATGGAAGCATGATTTTCTTTGACGTCGGGGCAGACGACTCAAATTTGAAACACATTGTTTGTAATTATATTTAATCCTATTCCTTCAGAGCTATGCTCGGATGATGAATAAAGAATAATAAATAGTAAATATTTATGTTATTTAAATTTTAAAACAATGGCGAAAATACCTGTCAATAAACTAACAAATATCATTATATCATTGCCAATGGGATGAACAAATTGAGTGGCAATAGAGCCAAAAAAAGTTCTGTCAAGCTTTCTATGGTTAAACAAAAAAAAAAAAACTTGTGAAAACCCAGATTAAAAACTTAAAGTATTATTTTTGGAATAATTATTCACTGAATCATTCGGTATACATGCCGATTTGATTATGACATTTTCATTTGATTCCTGCAAAGATATGGCACCATAATAAATTATTTCCAAAAATGTCTCATGAATATGTGTGTCAAAAAATACTCAACGCTGTTATCAATTTCGCCCGAATTTCGATTCAAGCCGTTTTCGAACTTCCATTTTACTATTCTCTGTTATCTAACAGAATTGTGTGGATGAGCACAGAAAAGGAATAAATAAATCGAGTTAAAACTCAGCTTAACAAAAACAATTGCTTACCTTTGACAGCCGTTATGTTCGCACATAATACCTTGCAACTCCAGGTGCAATTCCTCCGTTGTTAACCATTTTAACTACAACGTTGACAGTTGTGACAGTTGAAGGAAGGAGAAATTAACTAATTTAACAATGAAAAAGACTACGGTTGGTTAGATTGAGACGTATAAATTATTTTTCCCTTTTTAAATCGTCAAATTTGACTAACGATATCCACATAACTATTTCCCTTTGAGAGATTTCAGAACATAGCACACCGCATGACTCAATTTCTTTCTGGGGCCCTACTATGAAACTCGATTCTAAAGTGAAACTGTTCGAATTCGCAAAATCGCAACTCCGTAATTCTATAAGTAAGTTATGAAAACGAAATTCGAACAGCTCTAGTACTGCCAACTTTTTTTTGTTTTCTTGGTACAAAATTGGTACTACCTTTTCCGAAAGTTAATGTCAAATTCGTTCGAATTCGCAAATAATCATTCTACTTCAAACGTGCTTGCGGAGAAGGTCGATTTAAGAAGTTTTTTTTTTCTCAGAATAGAAGTAAATAAATTTTTTAAATTAATAGTTCATGAATATTTCATAAACATAGTAATATGTAGAATGTTTGTTTTTTTTTTGTCCCAAGGAATCATCTAAAAGTCCAAACACAAAAGCTTCACAGTTTGAAAAGGTGGAATATATGACCCGGCATCCAGATTTGTCCAAGGGGTATTTAATAACAGCCTTTATAATGTTGGGAACAAAAGTTTGTTTTTTGCGAACACTTAGTTCTGTTGAAATATTGTTCAACAAGGACATAAAGGCATCTTTCGAAAGGCGGTAGTTCTTAACAAATCTAAATAATATTATTTTAGTTTGTTTTATTTTTGAATTAAAAATGCCTTTAAATAAATACTGAACAGAAAAACTTTTTCTTGCCAAGCTCCATTATGTTAGATTTATCTCTAATCCGCCTTCGTTCAACTTGTTGAATTTGTTCCGGATTTCCTCCAGACTCCAACCTAATTGCGACACAGTCCATGTTTATTTATTATTATTTAATCGTTTCACGATCAATTTTTTTGGAAATGCCAAACATAATGCGAGACTCGTTTGGGTTATGTCAAACATATTGCGAGAATCGTTCGAAAATCTCAAATTTTTTGGCAAATAGTTTGGCATTACCGGCATTCTATTCTACTTTCATACTAAGTGCCATTTGGAAGTAGAATCGCAAATATCTTTCGAATAGAATCAATTGTATTTAGAATCGAGTTCCATAGTAGGGCCCCTGAATTAAATTGCCAGTAGGTACTGAATTTGGTACTCAGATCTACTTAGACTTTTTAGGTTACGAACAAAAATAAAAAAAAACAAATAAAGAACACAATTCGAAGAGAACAACATCGTGTGTTTTCGTCAATACTTTCGCTAATTGGTAGAACTGAGGGCTTCAACTAACTATGTTTGCTAAAGAGTTATTAAAAAAACAAACGAACTCTTGTACACATAATCCCTTTACAAAGAAATCAAGTTATATTTAGGGTGAATAAAAAAATACAAAAACTTATCAATCAAATTAGCAAATTGTAATTTTTTAAGCAACCGAAAATATTCATATGCCACGCACCTACCCACCTTTGGGACTGTGTAATGTGAAGGGGGAATTTGGACCCATTTATTTCCTACAATAGAAATATTTAATCGAATGGATAATAAAAATAGTTGTTCATGTAAATTGCATGAATTTAAAGCATCGTATTGGCAATTACAATGAACGCTTATATTTTCTGAAAAATTGTGTTAATAAACCAAAAAAGAAAAATACATAATTGTTTGAATATGGAACAACGATTTTGAACCAACGTCTAATAACTAAATATTTCCTTTGCCTCCGTTGTCACTGTTTTTTATCAGAATGACGGTCATAATTTGTGAGTGCTATAAAAAAAATGACCACCATGAACTCTGCCTATTAAGGGTTCTAAATACCAAAGCCGCTAGTTACGGAAAATCGGCTAACCCACAAAATCCATAAATCGCAGTAATAAGGATCCGGTTTCACTGTTTGCCACAGGCTACGGGTTAGAACTTAAATATTTCTGTGGACATAATAAAATCGGGTAATTCATTGCTCGAAATGGTAACTATACGAACAACTGTATTTGATTACGCATTTCTTATAATAATTGTTTAGAAATATTTCCTTATTGTTATTTGGCGTATTTTTTGTTTCCCGGAATGTTAATTAATGTTATCAAAAATTTGCTATCAGACCGCAATCTTTTGCCAAAATTGGTAGCCAATTTTATTCGTTGTGAACAGAAATAAAAAAAAAAATCAGTTCCGAATGTTAGCAGATAAGAACCAAATTTGGAATGTTCAATGTTTGATGTGCAGATATAAGTTTTTGTTTTTCCTTGCAAGATTTCGTGAAAATTTACCCTCAAATCGTTTCAATTTTGTTTTCATATCTAAATTTATTGCTATTTTGACATCAAAGTGGTAGCATATTTGTGGAGGCCCCGCGTGCCAATCGTCGCCGAAGTTTCTATAATTTCTTTTTACGCCATCAAGATGCCGTCGATGATAGTTTAACCTCACCATCAGTACATAGAAAAAGTAAATATTTACACAGTTTTTTTCTTGCATTTTTCACATTACTAAATTTCTTATTTTATTTTCAATACACACCGTATACAAATTTAACAAACAAAAAATATTTATGCAACAACTTTTGACTTAATTTCCACAAAATTCCGAATAAACAAAAAAAAAAAAAAATCAAATCACAGGCATTACACCGACAACCACGAGCGACGATAAAACGATCATAGCGCCAACGTCAACTCGGAAACGTGCAACAAGCTTTATACGCAAAAAACCACCGTTAGAAAGAGGTTTGTCAGCACAAAGCGCTTTAAGAGTTAACAAAAATGCTTTTGTCTGTATGTGTGTCCAAACTTTTAAATCCCTTTTCCTTGATTACACAAGATTTGTTTTTTCTTTTTCTTTTGCCCCTGCCCCTTCTCTGTGATGTCCTTATTGTAAATGGAAACACATCCACATTCAGCCGATGGACCATCGGAAGTGAGTATTTTGGTAACGAAACCATCACCAGAAGCACCGACGGGACCATCGTTACGACCGGACAACTCAACATTGGTGCATGTGCTGGTTCACCGGGAGAGTGAGGAATATAAGACCGAAACCGATGATGAGGAGCAAACAACAACGATTGGTGAGTATTTAATATTAATTGGGCTGTAGAATGGAAGACGAACAACTTTGGGGTCAAAAGATAACGGTTAGTCAACAAGGGCAAGTAAACTAGCTACAAAATCCCCGCATACACCTAACCAATGTCAAAGTCATTCAACGAGACAACTGAAAACCCTCTTCTACTTGCGATCCTATGATGCTTCTATTGAAACCGACACAAAATCTTAAACTCAAACAAGCAATTTGTTTTGAGAAGCTATGCCTAAGATTCGATACTAACATGATGCGCTAAAAGCTAATTGTGATATATTCTGTTTCCCTCATCTGGGTTCTTTTCTTTCGATCCGATCTGCTTACCTAAGTCACAATTTTCTGATCGTGTTTATGAGCCTATTATTGTGGAATCATATTTTGATTGCTTCAAGTTCACAGGAAGAAGATTTCATTCGCCTGCGAGTTCACCTGAAAATCGCATAAGTAGGTACTGAGTATGGACTTGTTGTATTTGGTATTGCATTGCACTCAATTCGAAAGCTTTATGAATGCAACGGTAAGTTGCATCTCTATCTTTTTTAAAATAAAATGAAAGGACATTCGAAAAGAGTTCCCGGCAGTTATTTTTGGAACCATGAAATGAAGTCGTTTTTCATGACCATAGCTTCCAAAGGCGATTATGACACCGATCTTCACAATTAACCCAACGTTTTCCGATCACAGCTAGCAGTGGCTAATGCCAACCTCCTTTATATCATGTGACTTCGTTTTCTAAGCCGATCTTCGCATTTTGATATTTTAACAATCTCATCATAGAGCAGAACCCGTAGTCATACCAATCATTCACCTTCTTTCGTGGTGTGTTGAAAATGAGCATGGAATATGGACTAAAAAAGAAACTCATATCTACACATTTATCTTTATGCTAACAAAATGTTCGACAATTTCAGATAAACTCCATAAACCACCTCAAATAAAAATCAGTCCCGGTTCTGATGAATTCCCTATGGATGAGCTATTAACGGGCACGCACTCTATGGTGCAGATTAAAGTCGAAAGTCCAAAAGACCCACCCCAAGGAGACTTTAGCGCGCAACTATCAAAGGCAACAAAAATGTATCGTTCAGCAGAAATTCAACCCTCATCAGATGACGTTATTATTGATGTCAGCGAACCAATTGATGTCAACATTCAAGGTGACACTTCTCAAATATTCTACGACTACAGGGAGGACACGGACCAACACGAATCGCCTCCAGAAGAAGAACTAAACGAAATAAGGTGTCAAAGTCCGCAAGGCGACGAAATCCTTACTCTAGAATGTAGTGATGAAAAAACAGTCAGCATCGACAGGTGACCATCAGCGAATATTGCCGATCAAAAAACTGCGGACATGGCGGATATTCAAAGTATCGAAAGTAGTTGACAATCTTTAACTTGAGAATTGTCTTTGTTCTGTGTAAAAGCAATACAAGATGATTCACTTACAAAAACTTGTAACAATACCAATACTCGAAACCAATTTACTAATTTACACAAGTTTGTTAAATACTTATAAGTACCATGAATCAATTTTGAGAGTATCATGCTAAAGGAAATTTACTTGAAAAGTCTAAAATGAAATGTTTTTTGGTTTATCAGGTTGCAGTCGCCCAGGTTTCCAAAGTTGAGTCGATGTGAAAATTACAGTAAAATGCTTTTTTTGCGCATTAAGTTCACTTTACTGAATTTAGGAGCTTTCGACTTGGGAAAAACGGGTTCATGCGTAATATTTTCTTACAGTAGCGGCCGCGAAATCATAGATTTCTCTACGTTGTTTAATTTTAACTACTCCTTAGTTTTGATGACTCCGTATTTTATTTATATTATTTCGGATTGTATCTATATCAATTAGAAATTTGAAACTCTACAAGAACATATTTTCCTTCGTGCAAATTATTAATTACAACTTGCCAAACTAGGCCCAGTGTTTAAGATACATATGTATTGGTCTAAAATTCTATCTATAAATGGGCATGGAATATCGACTGTAAATACTCTGTAAAGCGAAACGTTCAAACGTAAATTTTTAAGGAAGAATTGACAGCAATTCTCTAAAGCTTCGCGATTGAATCAAATGCGAACATCTAAGGAAATACCTAATGTGCAAAAACAAAAAACGGAAATGGTAACGAACGGTATTTTAAATATGCGTATTCTGCTGCAAAGATTTCTAACGATTAAACTGATTCATTATTTAAGATAAATACCAGCTCTACTTAACGATAAATTTATTATTACTCATGCTTCTGCACAAGATTGGCTCTCCACATTCGAAGTTTTTAGTATGAGATGGAAAGCTTTATACGCATCATACATGTTGGAGTTGGTGTTGCGCTCATTTCTAAGCCCTTAAGTTGCAGTTGCGAATGGATAGGTAAAATATTGTTCTTTTTTATTTACCAGTATACGATACCGGCCGATTCAAGTATTCATTTTCGGGCCACTACTGTACAAAAAAATACAGATAGAAAACCAATGTTGCCATATATCTTATAACCCTATAGATGATCTTAAGAACGATGAAAAAAAAAACTAAATAACCAGTTTAACCAACAGTTAGGTTAACCAAATAATTAATACTATTCAATGAATAGTTGTTCTTTTATGCCAAAGTGTGCATATATGTAGATAAATTATTATAATAAAGTTTATTTGAAAAACAAATTACATTACTTCCAACCCCACTCTACCATACCACTTAAATTGTAAATATTATAACTTACCTACACTCAGACTTGACTTTTACTTTAATTTGTAAAAAAAAAAAATTATTTAAAATTAAATTAGTTTTTTTACAATTCATCTCAAAGTAGTTATAAACAAAAAGTAATAGAATAATGAAACAATTTAATAGCAATCATTTTAGGGCAATAAATATTTTTAATTCAATAGTTTAGTTTTTAAACATAAAGAAAACAATATTTAAATAGAAATAGTAAATAAAATAAATTTGTTAAACAAATAAGATTACCTATTTTATTTATTTATTTAGCGGGGTAAACAAATAATTTGTACAGTAAAAGACGAATAAAGTAAATTTGTTTCCAGCTATGCTGTAAAAATAACGCCAAAAATGTTAGTGAACTCACAACAAGAAAAACAAAACAAAAAAAAGAAAACTAAAAGGGATATTATATTGTAAAAATAATGCAAATAAAGTGAGACAAGAATGTTATCAGACTTAAATCTTTTTATATAAATAAATTAAATTTAGATTGTAGTTAGTAGGTTTGAAATTTTTGATTATTTCAGTGATATTCAAACGTGAAAAAAATAAATAGATTATAAGAGCAAATTAATTTGTATATTATAAGTTTGCTTAATTTGTTTTCTAAGCTTTTGTGTATTAAACAAAGAACACTATATATTTTTAAAGATACACACATGGGTTGTAGCTACTTCTTCATATGAAATTATTTGCTTCCATTACTCTTTAGTGAAAAAATCAAATTCAATAGTAGGTGACATATTTTTTGTTCATTGGCGCATTTTTTTTTTTTTTTTATTAAATTGAGCGAAAATTTAGCTTGGAACAGGAACAGCAGTGACTTTTTATTTTGGTAAGCTGAATTTATTTCTTCACCTGAATTCTTATTATCCATTAGCAGGTAATTAAAATCACATGGTAATACTAATTTAAACGAGCCTAGCTGCAGAGACTCTTGGTCCTCATTTAAATTATTTACGAGGGAGAGAACAAAAATATAAGCAATCAACCAATGAGCCTGGACACAAATAAAATGTAAACATGTCTGTTAAAAATGCCGGCATTGATTATGTTGATTTGATTATACGGATCCATTTATATTAAGAAATTTTTAATATAGGTACCTAGTCAAATTCTGTGTTGTTGATCAAGCTGCCTTGGTTTTAGTAAAAAATAACGCTTGTCGTTTTTACAGGTGGGATGAAAATGTAAAATGCCTTTTTGTACTAGTTTTGTAGTCGCACGACTGTTCTTTTATTACCTAAGAAAAAGCGACACGACTAATAACCTGAAAATTGACAGGAAGTAGGTTGGTTCAATAAGGCTGTGTTTGAGCGTTTGTATTCGTTTTTTTTTTTAAACAGAATTCATTTCTTTTTAACGGAAGAACGCACACATAAATGCAGGCATTTGTTTTTGCTGGAAATTTTGCCGTTTTCATTTTCAAAACAAAGGAGAACAAACTAAATATATGGAAAGAAAATTAAAAATAACAAATAAAAACAATCGGAAGTTCTTTTTTCATTAATGGAGAAGAATGTTCATCTGGCGAAAGGATGCAACAAGGGCTTAAATAAAGTCGATTTTGAACGTTCTTGGAATTTTAATAAAATCGCTACAGCTACAAATAGCTATGGCTATGACCCTCTGACAAGAGACGGAAAGAGTTGGCAAAAGATACTAATTTTGACACTGAATTGTGTATTTTACATAATCTGTTTGGCACAATTGTCTGATTGTAACATGAATCATCCGTCGACATCGCAGGCAGTTTCCACCATAGACAAACCATACTGAGACCCCCAACTCACAATCCTCTTGCCGCTGGGCCCCTCAATTTTTTTTCAAATTCGCCGTTTTGTATTCCTATCGGTGTTATGTCAAAAAAGAATCAGTGTGACATGCAAAAACACACAAAAACTACAAAAATAAATGCTGCCAACCGCGGCAACCGTGGGGAAATGTGAAAGAGTTCGGGAATTCCACATTTTTATATTACTGAATGCCATTGGTTAGTTATTATAAATTATTAAAAGGCGAATAATTTGATTTGGTTGGTTAATAAAATTATCTTAAAATATATGTTTTATATACTAGAACATATTAGGACAAACATGGTTGTGTATTTACCTCTTTTCGATATCATTAAGATCGATTTATTGTGTGAATTTTTCTTTAATAACTGAAGAAAACTTGCTCAAAATGTTTTTATTTTCATGCAACCATTCTGCATTGACAATTTTTCATAAATATTTTAAGCAAATGTACACTTATTCCTAAAAAAAATACTATCCACACGTATATAAATAATTTCAAATTTAACGGACAAAATTTTATGAACGCTGTCAGCAGCTTTGTCCACAGCGGAAGTGGCATATGCAAGGTGCGAGCGTATTGGTGAGCCTGAATTTTTGAAGTTACGTGACATTTGTCAATACGAATTTCTATGTAACAATACTAACGCACTTAGCGTTTGCCACCCCATGAAAATATAGCTTGTAGGCAAGTAACGGGAAATCGGCCGAAGTTTGTGGTCTCAGTATTGTCTCTGGTTTCCACACCAATCCCATCACAACGGGATGATTTCCCTGAAACATCAGCCATCGATCTCCTCGCAAACTCGCCAACACCATCGACTTCCTCGTACCATCAAACTGGACATACTGCACAAAAAAAGAAGAAGAATAATTTGCACTCCCCAATTTCTTCTTCGGTCATGGTGTGTCACATATCCATTGACGACATTATTATGTGCTTCAATGATGTCTATGGTTTGTGCAAAGTCTTTGCTTACCGATGGTTGAGCAAGTAGCAAAAATCATTTCCAGCACCGTGTTGGTATCCTCCTTCCGTAAGAATTCTTAAACTTGCTTATATCCTCAACACAGACGGCACTGATGACGACCGGAATGCTTCGGGAATGTGGACTTCATCTAACAAAAAGTAATTAAACGCTTTTTCACTATCTGCACTGTAAAACATTTCAATGCTCATCTTATAAATCTTTTAAAAACTGAAATCTTTCAAGTTATAAAGTCCAACCATTTATTTTCAATATGAAAAATAAACAGTCTTTTTGACATTTTCATACAAGTGCTACCAATCCTTCGAAAAGATTTTGCTACATTCTAGTCGTCTACAAATCTGCTACAAATTTGGCGGGTCGTCTGTGTTAGGTAATGAGGATTGAAAAACGACAAAAGTCATTTTAGACAAACGACAACAGTAATCGAGGTGAATATTAGGCAGGTTTTATTGAACATATATTTTACAGAAGTGAATGCACAATAAAACCAGTCACATTTGTGATAAAGTGGTATAAATTGGTTTTGTTGTGTGTCTCGACTTTTAGTTTGATTCGTTGACATATGTTATTTTTGATTTCAGGGTGGATTCCAGTCCAGACCATTCTAGTCGATTTAAGACAACCTATTGTTGTAGGTACCCGTCAGAATTTATCATTTTTATGTTGTTTTACGACTCTACTTGCATGGTGGCATATTAATTAGTTTTGAGAGTTTTTTGACATGGTCAGGTCAGCCCATGTGCGGACTCAGTGTGCACTGAGACTATAGTTAGAGCATCTTCGTTGCTGGCAAAAACTCAAGGACACCGCATATATTTGTTTTTAGGTCGAAGACAAAAATATGGCTAACCCTGAGAACTGTCACGTTGAAAATGTGCCAATATATTATATTGAACTAGATAACAATAAGCTGGGTCGGCATTCTGTAAGGCGAAACGTTCAAACGTTTTCGTGTGCACGAAGAAATTTGCTTGTGTAACATAGGGCAATATTAATATTAAAAACACATTTGAAGTTACGCTTGCAACGTAAATCAAGTTTCGACCAAATAACAGCTACGATTGACAGTAAAACCCAACGCTAAAGTTAAGCCCTGACTAAAAAAAACACCTTATGTCAGCTCAGTATTCAATAAGAGTAATCACCTCGAACACAATTTGCTTTCATTGTCAGTGCGTGTTCAGTTCTACAGTGCGCCCTAGTGTGTCTACGTCAAACAGACCTATGGTGCGACAAAGCTAAAGAGTGAAGGACTGTTAAAACGGCAGCTGTCATCAGCATATTTCGCGAAATGAAATGAATGTCACATCTCCTCTTAGACCCTATGTAAATTACAAACTAATTTTGGCTTTTGTTAATTAACTAATTTTAAAATAAGAAGTTTACTGCTTTTTCTGAAATTTCCAGATTTTTTTATAAATACTCTTTAAAAATTTTTTTTTTAGTCAAAATCCATACTATCAATACGTTTACCTTGAACTTAAACAATTACAGTACTTAAACTAATTTGAAAGCCAAATAAATTACACTAATAATACTGATATAAATTTAATTTTACATATTACTGACAATCATTAAAACCAAATAGATGAATTCTTCTTTAGTTATTAACGTTACCGCATCTTTGTATAATATACGGGTATGTAAATACAAAATCTAAAAACCAAATTCAATACGAACGAAAAATACGTTAAACAATAGTGTACACATAATCTAAGATTAGTTAGACATTTGATAATTTAAATGAACATCAGCAGCTTTTCAAAAATTCCCTTATTTGCAACAAAACTTATTCACTTTGAATTTTGCCATTATCGTTTTAAATTCAACATACAATTCTCCCTAGTCACATTTCGTAGCTCACCACACTTTATTTTCCGAAGTGAAATCACTGCTCATTTAATTCTTTAGTGATACTTATAAATAAAATTTAATAAACTAAAATGTAACGTAAATAGTAAGGAGCAAAACAAAAGTAATACAGAATACAACCAATATACACTCGTCAATTAAGTGATATTTTTTTCTATAACAAAGTAATGAAATCAAAAGGGAATTCAAAATAGAAATCGCTTAGATAACAAAATGTAGCAACCAACCAAATTAATTAAATTTGCTGTTAGTAAAAATCAAAAAAAAAAAAAAAAAAGAAGAAATAGCCATAAGTTTGCTTGCTTTCATCACACATAAAAGAAAATTTAAGTAATAATAGAGTTTGACGTAGAAAAACAAAAATAAAAATCAAATTACAACCGACAATAATTACACTTTTATGTAGCAAAAGAGATATATTTCACCCAGCGCTTGGTTTTATTTCATTATTTTTAGTTGACCCTTAAACTTTTCCTTCCTGTGTTTCCTTTATTTGCAAGCCTATTAGCTAGCAGACTTAATATAGGTTAACATATGAGCCTTCAGTAATTTTTTTACCAAACTTCAAACTTTTTTCCTTAAGGGGAAGACTTAAAGGCTAAAATTGGGAAAATTATTTACTGAGATGGGCATTTCAAAATACTAACCAACTTTCTCAACGCCAGTTTAATTTCAATCATTGAATTTTATTAAAAAAATCTTAAAATCTAAAAATGGTCAAAAATTACCTACGCAATGCCATTGGCCACATTGTCCAACAATACTGCTATCATTTTAAATTCGTTTTAACAAAAATAGTGCTTAGAATTAATTGAATAAATGGAAGTAGTAAATACAAAAAATCTTGACTTAAAAAATAAAAAAAATGTCTATCTTTATAAGAACATCTTCTTCAGTCTCTATAAAAACAACCAAAGTAAACCATTTTCCAAATCAAATAACTTAAAACCCAAAGTCATATCAGTAAACAGTAAAAAGTGTTACATAGTATTCGGATGCATCTCTAAAGTGCATCAGGATAATCAAGAATTTCATAAAGGGAAACATTATGGATAGTACAAAATAAATCGTACATATGAAACATTAAAAGTTTAAAGTAAATAAATATTCTGTTAAACAAGTTAATAAAACAGTATAATATAGAGGAAAAATCGATTCCGATTGATCATTGTTACATTTTACGATGTTAAATGAAAGTATTAAAAATATATATACAAGCATAATCGCAATTCCTTGAGATTTGTCAACAGTTAAAGAAAAACTCGTTTCAACTAGCTAACTTGTATAATCTACAATTATTAAATTAAAATGTACATACTACATACATGACAATGTGTATTTAAATACAGACAGTTGATAAAGCAAAAAGAATAAGAGAAAAAAAACTCAATAATAAAGAGAAAGAAACATATTTACCGTAATATATTTATTTTTAAGATTAATTAATGTAAAATAGAAAAGAAAAAAAGAAAAATAGAAAAAAATATTTATAAATGAGATATCATCGAAAATATTTAGTATTTTCAATTCAGCTATTTATTAAAGAGAAGAAAATTATAAAATTAATTATTTAAAATTCATATTATTACATTTTAACAAAACAAAAAGCAACAAAAAAAAAAACATAATAAAAAATCGTTCAATAATTACAAAGTGCGTTTTATTGTATCATATTGTACGGCACTTTTAATTAAATTGAATTGTTTTCAACATTCCTTCCATCCATCCTATTCTGTTCTGCTTGTGTTAATGCTGTTTACCGCATAACGTCAAACAGTCAGCGCCTTAAGACGGCTGAGTTCATAAAAGTAAAAATGCGGCAGTACGGACATTTTTGCGTTCATTAATGTAAAAACCTGCATTATCTTTGCATGACGGTAGTTTTATTTGCGTTCATATAAGTAAAATGACAGTCAAATTGCGATCAACTCTGCATTGAATTTTATTTTGTTTCCGAGTTGCAGGAACAAATATGTAAGTAAAATAAATGAAAATTAAATGAAATCCAAAATAAATGAAGGTTTTTTTATTTTAAAATTTAAAATATATTATTTGCGTTTTATAGGAATGAAAGTGAACAAAAATTGTGGTCGGATGCTGACACCAAACTGCTGATTTCGATCCGTTTAGGCATCAAATCGGAATTTATAGCAGGCCGAAAAAAAAAATCTGTTCTTTGGGGAAAAGCTTTTTACGGAAATGAAAACTCTTTCGCCCTTGATGCCTTACAATAGAGAAGATATTGCAAGAAAAAAATGAAAAGTTAAAGATAACCTATCAAAGGATAAGAAAAAGGAACAAACAAAGCGGGAGAGATGTCTCTTCGTGGGACTATTTCCAGCAATTTGACGAGGTGTACGGATGCCGACATAATGTTGAACTTCCTCATGAGCATAGAGTAAACCAAACTAGAGAGCCAACTGAGAGCAGAAACGGTATATTTGCCTACAAGCTGTCTGCCAATATGTTTTTACTTATTTTTTTTTTAATTTGTATTTCAAAAAAAAAAAATCTGAAGTGGAATATAAATTTATATAAATATTCCACTTTTCAGAGCAAGTGGAATATTTTTGAAAGAAGCTGATGGTCACACTGCACTGCCATACATTATATTGCATAAGTATTCCATTAGTTACACGGAGTTCACATCACAGTTGAATTTAATGTCGTTTTCGATTTGATTTTTAAGATTTTGATCTGAGATTTCAGAGTTTTGCTGACAAATCGAACATTAAAGTCGAATTTTATTGGTTCTTGTGTGTATTGAGCTGGCCGCAAAAATATTTTTTTTTCACTTGCACTGTAAATCCATTCCAATTGGTTTTTACACATTTACATTCGAAATAATTTAATATAAAAAAATGGTAAAGGCCATAATACAAAAATCTTCGTAGATCGCATTATATTTATGTGAAATACTCGAAAAAAAAAAGGTTTTGATCACATTTTGTATCCCAAAAGCACAATGAGTGCACTTGTTTTTGTCAATTAATAGTTTATATTTTTTGTTTTAGTTAGGAGTTTAATCCCTGTTTTTTGCTTTCCATTACTAATTTTTTTTTTTTAAATATGAACACAGCATTTGCATTTTTACTGTTCCTAAGTAACATTATTGAATACTGGTCAGTGTTATTAAACGACATCAAACGAATTTGGAAACATTCACCAAGCCTAATAGAAATTTATTCAATGTTCATGAAAATTATATAAAATTCACTTATGCCCCAGTGGAAGCTGGGTTTAACTTGCATGTTGCTAACTCATTTTTGGAACAACCCCCCACGGATTTCATTTATGCAGCTGCATAAATTTTGCTGTCAAAAATAGAATTCATACAAATAAAACTAAAAAACAACTGAAATGTGAATGGATGAATAGTTTTTGGTGCCGAATATGAATAGAGAACAAGTTGTGTTATCTAAAAAACCATAATCAACATTTACTTTTTGTACATTTATTGTTAGAAATCCATTTACAAATTGTTTGTAATTGAGAAATAGTGCCACCCGGCAACTAATAATACACGTATTCACAGACAGGAAAAAAAGAGCGCGCGAGAGAGGGCTGTCATTCAAAATTTGTGGGGAAAATCGGGTAGGTGTAGGAAATTGGCTATCTAGTATCTAGTTTGGTTACTCTATGCTCATGAGCTTGTGGCAGAGATTTTTGGACAAAGCGACGAAAGTGATAAAGAGGATGAGATTCCAAAAAAGAAGACTAAAAAAAATTATTCAAAACTGTCAAATAATCTAATAATGGAATTTTTGGAAAAAGAATCTTCCTTTTTCTTTGAATTTTGCTTCTATGTATATCTTTCAGAAATGTTTGCCTGAACACTTTCAAAATTAGATCCATTTAAGTGATTAAGAATCAGTCCTAAAATGATTCTTCTAATTGGCATTATTAAAGTTTTTATAAATAACAGCCATCTGTCACTGAAAGAAGAAAGATAAATTAAAAATTTCTGTCTTTTTTTTTACGCCTACAGCATATATGAACTCATTTTTGGAAACGCAAGACTACTGCAAACTTGCAGCAGTGTTTCTGTTCATAATTGCATTGAATCAATTGAATAGCCCGACATTTAGTTGACCGTATAATAGTAGTTTTAGCTGTACTTGTGGCGCTAATCATATGTTGCAAACAAATTAGAACTGCAGAGGAGGTCATAAGCAGCTCCTAGGCTCCCCGAGCAAAAGAGGACGAAATATAAGTTTCGACTTTCGATTTTGACGAGTCGCTGGATTGTGTAGCGCTTCATGGAAAAATGGCATGACTTTGAATGGCTCATTACTACAGAGCCATTACCAAAGTTAATTGAAAACAAAATTGAACACAAATTTAATATTTACAATAAAGGACTAATAAATCGGGTTTTCTTTATTCAACTGAAAGTTTTATGCGTTTCTTTTTATACATACAATTACAAATACACACACTGTGCATATGCTACATACTCGTATCTCGTAAGCTTACATTCTATCGTATTACATAATATATCTACAAAAATCGTTTGCTCTTGTTAATCCTACGTTTTTCTTAACAACAAAATTATTAAAATCACTGGTTATGAGTTCTATCTCTCTACCTCAGCACATGCAATTGTTCTTAATATTCTTAAGTTTCTCGTTTATTAATTTTTTCCTGTTCACTAAGAAAAATAAAAAATGCAAATTTCTTATTCCTATATAACATTTGTCCATTTCGTTAAATTCGAAATGTAAAAAATAAAATAGTTTTAAGAATAATAATGAGAAATAAAAAATGAATTGTACAACAGACACAATAACAATTAAATGGCACAAAACGTACACAATGAGTGGAATATTTCTTGTTTTTTTTTAAGCCTACAGAATGGAACATTAAGAATATTTTTATTTTTTTATTTTATGGAACAACACTAGCCGCCGTATGTCATGGTTCTTCTGAGTGTGGTAACTGCTTGTAGTACTTTGGGCTTATTCCTTCAAATATGATTCCAATGGATTGGGACCGTTCAGTTTCGATGGTGGTTTGTTAGTGATTGCTTCCGCTGTGGAAAAAATAGGAAATGAAAATGAAAATAGGTATAAAATTAAAATTATAAGTAACATAAAAACAAAATAAATCCAAGATTTCGAAAAATGGTTGGTTATACTGATGCCGAGACGAATTATTTGTAAGAAATTTGGTCCCGTTTGCGTAAAAGGGTTTTGAAATAGACAATTTAACCACAAACTATAGGAATGCTTGTCACTTCTAACCTAGGTGTAGAGAAAGATCCCGCAAGGTGAATATTAAGGCCGTTGGCTTCGCTTTATTCTATTAAAAATATCTTCGAACACCTCGAGGGCTGACCAATATGAAAGTACTATACAAACATTTTTGTTTTGCACGGCCAGCCATTTGATGGTAAAAATGTTGACGGGTGGCAAATGAAACTGAATGAGTAAAAGAGGAAACAAAAAAGTACAAACCTATTTCCGTCGTTTTCTGGCCATCCGCCTCCAACCGTTGCGCCTGTAAGCAGTTCAGCCATTCAGATAAGGTTATTTTCTTGTCGCTATTTGCATCACAGTATCGCGGCATCTTCTTGCCACATTTTCGAAGAGTCCTGCAGGAGCAAAGTCGTTAAATACTTAATAAATTAAGATCTAGGGGTAAAAACTTTACTTGTTGGCTGTGACGAGCTCACGAAAAGTCTTCCACTCCTTTCGTTCCCAAGCCTTGTTCTTGTTCTTGTCAAGAAATACAAAACTCAACGTTCCGATTCGTTCGTCTTCTGAATTCCATTTTGTTGTATTAGCCCTGTTGAAAAAGAAAAGATTTACATTTTTTTTTAAGTCGGCATTTTAACAAACATACCCTGAATTGGCATTCGTTCCGATCTGATCCTTAAGGAAATTTTTCAAGTCCTTCAGGAACTCGGATTTCCTTGGTTCGGGACATCCCTTCATCGGTCTAGATATTGGGTACATCGAATCGCACTGTGGTCGCTTATCCTTCACCGATGTTCCAGGGATATTTTTGCCCGTATCCTCGTGCACACACCAACAGTACCCTGTGGACCGGTAACATTGTACCCGCTGATATCGTCCGTCTGCTGTACATTCGGGGACATAAAGTGCTGTACCTCCAAACTGTAGGGACAAAGCCTTTTATTCAAAAGGTACTATAAATGCCGTTCTTAAGCTCACGCCATACCTTTTGTTCGTCCAATGCAACTGTCCGATCAGCTAAGCAATCTGATTCTCCTTCCGAATCTCTGAGAACAGGCTCTGGATCAACCATCTTCGGCCGAAGGACTACAAGTCAAAAGGGGACTTCATTAAATGCCGGAACAATTTAGGCTTTGTTTTGAAAAAAAATTGTTTTTCTTTTTCTGTTTACAAACAAAAGCTCAATCGAAAGGCTTTTATTTTTTTTTTTGTTTTGGATTAGTAAATTTTACAATGGAAATAATTTTGAATTTTGAATGATCGGTTAGAGGTAAATCTATATTATAAAAAAATTACAAACGAATTTTCAAGGCCAAAAGAGATAGTGAGACAGAGAGAGAGAGAGAGAGAGAGAGTGAGGGTGTATTAAATTTTCGTTCTCTCAAATGCAAAATGTTTTTTGAGTAATGAACAATCCAAATTTAGTTAGTAGATACAGCTATTATGCATTATTTATATTCTTTTCTTTTATTTTTATTTTTTGATAGAGGAAAGGATAAAAAAAATCAATTTTTTTTTTGGCTTTCTTTCTCACAAACAAAACTATATACGTACAATGTATGGAAGAGACTTTTGTCGATACCATTGAACCGAACGAATTAAGGCTGATGTTTTCATCGTCCTCGCCATCATCGGAATCGTAGTCATCGGAGTCGTCGTAATCTCCTAAATGTTGACTACTTTCGTTATCATCGTCACTTTCTTGGTCATCCGATGGTAATTTATGTAAATTGTGATTGAGGGTTTGATGAGGAGGAGGATTATTATTAATTATTTGATGATGTTGAGCATTGCTAACAGATGGCGTTATATATCCGGGACCACCGTTATTTCTATTATTCTCAACGGCATGATGACCTGTATATAGTTATGTAGAAGTTTATGGGTATGATGTCGAAGCATAGTGTTTTGAAGAAAAATAATAACCATAACTTTAGATAGAAAAATAACGGTAGATAACTCGAATTGTCTAACTACTTCTATTAATGTACATTTAGAATAAGCGCTACTGTTTACAAAAGAGTGACACAACTATAGACGCAAGAGGTGGCTAGTTTTCGAAGCGAATTGGGGCATATAAACCTGCACAAGAAAAGGCACATAGTAATTGATTGCCATAGAGAATGAAAGATTAAAATATAAACGCTTTCACACGGATGTTAAAAAATGTATTAAGCAGGAAAAGATTAGTGTAATAGAAGGACGTTTTATAAAAATTCTCTTTACAAACACGTTAATATTTAATAATAATAGAAATAAAAATACAGGTAAAAGAATAAAATACGGAAACATGTAATCACACTGGAATGGAATTTTTGGTTCCTTCTTTAACAGTCATAATTTTTTACGACACTGATGCATAACTCACGAACCGCATTTATCTCAAACTTTGCATTCCGTTTCCGATAGAGAAGAAAATTATATCTACTACCATAAAAGGGTTTAGCATTTTTTTTAAGACTACCCATCTTTTTGAGGATTAAGTTGTTAAAAATGTGAGCATTTCTTGGATGCAATAACTGTCTTTTCATCTACTATAGCGAGGTACATTCTCAGACGATGATTGAAAATAGAAAACAGCGAAGCACTGTAGTTCAGGAAATTTTTATTATGTTGTTTTTGTCACATTTACCTAAATATAGCAATTCACTCTGCAAGTATAATGACAAAGCACGTAGCTCAGCATTTTCCAAAACTCGTTATCAACACGCAGTAGAGGAAGACCTCGCCTTAGGAGGCGCGCGCAAGTGGAGGGGGACCTCAGCCAACTTGGAGTGCGCAACTGGAGGCTGTTAGCTAAAGATCTCGCTAACTGCAGAGGCGTGTTGGTTGAGGCCCAGGTCCACCCCGGACTGTAGCGCCACCTAAGTAAGTAAGTAAGTAAGTTATCAATACCTTACAGTTTTAGGGTTCCATTTCATAGTATTTAAAGGACCGCAAGTCGTTTTAATTATAAAGTTTAACGCATTCGAAGATAAGGCATTTAGTCCCACGAAATTTTGTCACTTTTTACAATGACGCCTCAACCCTTTTCTGAGTGGTAAAATGTTTGAAGCCCGTGCTTTTCTCAGCGGCTATGATTTCTTTACAGCTTAACAAAGTGATGAAACATTTTACTGATTACCTAAAGAGAAATAATTGGACACATATTTCAGGAGATTTATATCCTGCACATATATATTTTTTATCCGAAATCTTCGGGAATGCAGGCGTTTCTGATATTAGAAAAACGTCAAAAGTTTGATAGTTTTGTTCGTAATGCCTTCGCTAGGCATCATTGGCATCATTGTTAAAGTCGTTAAGTATTCGGAAAGTTCCTCGTGTAATTTTGAATATACAACATGTCTCAGGCTTGGAACTTTAAGTCGTTCGTGTAGAATAGTTTGAAGAAAATTATGACTCTTTTATTCCATATTCCTACATAGAAATCTAGTACATTAACATAATATTTTGCTGTAATTTAAGAAAAAAAAAACCTCAACATGACGAGGCAAGTGCTGAATATGCAATAATATTAAAATGTTCTCAAAATTTACGCAAATTCAGAGACGAATTGCTGTTTGCTGATGCTGGCACAAATAATAGTCGACATCAATATCAATATAATGGGACTTTTTCAACATAATTGTGCGAAACCTGGAAGTGAACACCAGGGGGCAACCTGGCCTTCATAGAAAGTCTGTGCAATTACTTGCATGCGCTGATTACATTGAAACTTTTTCAAATATTGGGAGAAAAGGGCTTAATTGGGGCTCACTGAAAGTAGCGAGGAAAACAAGTTTAACGTAAAATATTCACAAATTGGACGGAGAGCTATAATATAGTTCTTTTGTTTTGTTTGTCAGATAAGGGTTTGAGAAAACGATCAGTCTTTCGATAAAAACGTTTGTGATCATTCATGGCAGCCATTTCGTGGGCGGTTTGAACTGTCAGAAAGAATAGAAAACACCCCAGCTTATATGTAAGATGAAATATAGGGTAATGGTTAGCTGAAAAAAAGACTGCCAAATAGCAAGTTATAGGTACTTAAATGCGTCTTGTTCATATCTTTTTAATTCTTTTTTTTACAGTCGGGTTTTTTGGTTTCTTAAATTAAATTTTTTTATTTTTATATTTTTAGCCTACGACACTCCGGGGAAGAATACGAATATTATGACACCTCACTCTTCGAAATCGGTCAAGCCGTTTAGGCTGCAGGGCGTCCGTTGGAACGTACATAGGATACGCACGAAACACATAGCCCACCCTGTGTCCAGTCGGTTAAAAAGAGGTGTGAGACAGAACAGTGAGATCCCATACGGCACTAGGCACAATTAGGGGCCCATTGCGATGAAATAAAGGGTGATTTTTTAGCTGGTTTGGTTTTGGCAACACTGGTTTTGACAGCTGACGTGTGTTTAGTACCTTGTGTCACTGTCAAACAGCTTCAGTTTGGTTTGCAATTTAACCATGGATCGTCTTACAAATGAACAACGCTTGCAAATTATTGAATTTTACTATCAAAATTCGTGCTCGGTTCGAAATGTTCATCGCGCGCTGCTTCCATTTTATGATCGGCATTCTCGACCTTCTGAGCAGTCTATTCGGAAGATTGTGACCAAATTTCGCACCAAATTTACTTTGTTGGACATTAAACCACCAACACGTTTACGTACTGTGCGTAGTGAAGAAAATATTGCGGCCGTATCAGCTAGTGTGACAGAAGACCGCGAAATGTCGATTCGGCGCCGTTCCCAGCAGTTAGGCCTTTGTTACAGCACTACGTGGAAAATTTTGCGGAAGGATTTGGGCGTAAAGCCTTTTAAGATACAGCTGGTGCAAGAACTAAAGCCAGCCGACCTACCACAACGCCGAATTTTTGGTGAATGGGCTCTTGGAAAGCTGGCCGAGGATCCGCTTTTTTATCGAAAAATTGTGTTCAGCGATGAGGCTCATTTTTGGTTGAATGGGTACGTAAATAAGCAAAATTGCCGCATTTGGAGTGAAGATCAGCCAGAAGCATTGCAACAGCTACCAATGCATCCCGAAAAAGCCACTGTTTGGTGCGGTTTATGGGCCGGCGGCATTATTGGGCCATATTTCTTCAAAGATGATGCGAATCGCAGCGTTACTGTCAATGGTGAACGCTACCGAGCGATGATAACAAACTTTTTTTTGCCCGAAATGGAAGTTCTTGACTTGCATGATATGTGGTTTCAACAAGACGGTGCCACATGCCACACAGCACGCGAAACAATGGCGCAATTGCGTGGCGAGTTTGGTGAACAGTTAATTTCACGTTTCGGGCCGGTCAATTGACCGCCTAGATCGTGCGATTTGACACCATTAGATTATTTTTTGTGGGGGTATGCCAAGGCTAATGTGTATAGGGACAAGCCCGCTTCGATTGACGCACTGGAAGCCAACATCCATGCATTCATTCGTGAGATACCGGCCGATATGTGTGAAAGAGTATGCCAAAATTGGACTCAGCGGATGGGCTACCTGAGACGCAGCCGCGGTCAACATTTGCATGAAATTATCTTTAAACATTAAATTGCAAGGTTCAAACTATCGATTCAAATAAATATTTCATTCATTTTTTCGAATTTTTTGTGTTTTTTTTTTAAAAAAAGTTCTAAACCTCTTAAAAAATCACCCTTTATAACCACCAATGTAAATATATATTATTGAAGTCAGACCATTCACATATTTTTGCAACTAAAGTTGGTTCTTTATGTTAAAAGTTTTACTATGTTGTTTTTTTTAGAGGTATAAAACCTTAAGTTGGCAACACTATTTTAACTGGCGGCCATTTTGTCAGCTGTCAAGTGATTTTACTTTGGTTTGAGATTTCAACACGAATAGACTGACGCCTGAAAAACGCTTCCAAATTGTGCAAATTTATTTTGAAAATCATGGTTCTGTTCGAAATACAAGATTGCCGTTGATCTCAATTTTCATAAGCGAATTTTGTTTAGCGATGATGCTCACTTTTGGTTGAATGGATACGTCAATAAACAAAACTGCCATATTTGGAGTGATGATAATCCTCAAGAGTATGTTGAGAGTTGACACACCCTTACATCCACAAAACCTGACTGTTTGGTGTGCTTTATGGGTTGGTGGAATAATTGGTCCGTACTTCTTTAAAATCGATGCTGGTCAGAACGTTACAGTCAATGGTGACCGATATAGAGCCATGATTACCGACTTTTTCGTTCATCAATTGAACAACCATGATGTGCAGGAGCTGTGGTTTTAACAAGACGGCGCAACATGTCACACAGCTCGTGCCACAATTGATTTATTGAAGGAAACGTTTGGTAACCGCATAGTTTCACGTTGCGGACCCGTGAATTGACCTCCAAGATCGTGCGATTTAACGCCGCTTGACTATTTTCTTTGGGGATATGTGAAGTCGCTAGTCATTCGCCGCGTTATTGCCGATATACGGCCACAAATGTTGGAAAAAGTCATCGAAAATTGGACCTCCAGATTAGCCTACGTCCGAGCCAGCCGTGGCGGTCATATGCCAGAAATCATATTTAAATTATAATGCCTGAAGATTATCTTTCGGATAAAGTGAACTTCATTTCAATTTAAAAAAATCATCTTTGTTTTATTCCATTTCAAAGTTCTATACCTCTAAAAAAAACACCCTTTATATTCAAACTGTCAGGGTCTCCAGCTAATTATTTATGCGTCACCTTTCCGCCTCTGACAGGTTTTGCGCTCAACAATTGCATATAAATTATTTAAATCTTAAAAAAAAACGCTTGACGGTTTTACTAATAACACTTGGTCTCTGCTTTTTATTTAGGTACGGAAGCTCACAAGTTCGAAATTTGTATGGGAAATAGTACATTTATTGGTGTCTATTCAGAACTCACAAGATTTTTAGTCAAAACTAAGACTGCACTTAGGTATACGTTGCTTTACTTAGAAAAAAGTGCGCAGATATCAAACGAATTTAAGGTTAATTTGCGCAAATTCCTGTCACTTTTTAAAAAGGCTGAAAGAAATCGGAAGATGCTTATGATAATTGTGAGCTATTGTTGGAAATAAAATCACAATAAATATCGTTTCTTGAATTAGGATTTAATTTAAAACATCACTTCAAATGTATTTTTGAAGTCACATTGCTCCAGCAGGGGCTAACTGATAAGTGATTCCTGTTTCGTGTAATCAGCGGATTAAGACCCCACTCTGAATAGAACCCACAGACCTGATTTTTTATGATTTTCTATTTGATCAAGTTAAACACAAAACAAACATTCTTAGAACTAAATTAGAGAATGAACATGAGGATGACAGATTACCCACTATTAACAGCTACATAAATGTATAATGTCACGGAAATGAACACATAAACTAAATCCAATTAAAAGCACGCAGTGCAAAACGTTTAAACATGAAACTACCCACTACACACACTCGAAGAGATTCCCAAAAAAAAAAAAAAACATGAACCGATACTGAAAGCCGCTATAAACCATAAAGAGTCCAACTTACGATTGATGCCGTCCTTGCTGATGCAACTGCCCCACTCCAAACGTGATAGCCTATCATCATCGTCGACGTCGCAGAATTTCCCAAAAGCTCTACTACAACGACGCGGTTTGACAGCCTTCATTCCACAAACACCACGAGAAAATAAACGCAAAACCGAAATTTGTATTCCCATGTCAATTGGAAAAGGATCAATTTGAAGTGTAAAACACTTGTAGCTCTCTATTTACTCACCCGCTTGACAGCCTTTTTGAGCTCCCTATACTCGTTCTTGTCCAGCACGTGGTTTCCGTTCGCATCCAGATGGGTGAACTTCCAGTCGAGAACCGCTCTATCGGTGGGCGCGGTTGAAGCGTCTTTATGCAGACCCGTCCGAAGATATTCACTTTGGTAGACTTTGATGAGATTGGCGTTGAAGAGACCCCGATCAACTTGAGTACATGCGCGGCGTCCGGCCGGCCTATCTGCCGGATTTAGATGGCGTGCCGGTGACCGACGAATATTCGCCTTGTTGAACTCTCGGCAGCGTGGCTTGCCCGTTCGCACAGAAGTGTTTTCGATTGGTTTGCCTGTCAGGTCCGAGCACCAGCAGCCACTGTCACCTAAGCACTGAACAGGGGCGTAGGTGCCATCAACCTTGCAACGTGGTATGAACTTTGGCGGACTTTTTCCAAATGCCTTGTGTTTGAGGGCATATTCGCGTGCGTCGATGCAGGCTACAGAGGCGAGGTTTGAGTAAATTTAATTTCGGGCTGGAGGAAAACATGTGACCTACCTTTGCATGGTCCACGGTACTTCAGGCTGACTTGATGGCCACTGCACTGCACTCGGATCAGGTGACACCGCGAGGGGTATGTCTGGTCGTCTGTGCCGCACACAGGTCGACCTTTTGTCTCGTCGCACTCGCCTCCTTTTGCTGCACATTCGGATATCTGAAATGGCAAAAGATTGATCGTTTTGAAATACTGTTACTCAAATGACGGTTCCCAGACAGGTTAAACTCAATGTCAGAATCTTATCAGCACTTTGCCAATCCCAAAAAGATATGCACGTCGCCACTTAAGACGATTTCGCATCGCATAGTGCTATTAAAATGACCCCCGGCAAGTTTACTACATTACCCGCCCACGCTGTTTAAGTGACATGTCTACCTGTCACACAGTTTTCTGCACAAGTTCACTGCTTAACCGATTTTACGATAAAATTATACATTGGCTTGGTGTAATTGCTGTGCTCTGTTGTCGACGCCAGTCAATGGGGGGTATATCTACCTGCCGACAGGCTGTCACATTATTACAGAATAAATTGTCATTTATTTATCTACGCAGGCTCCGAGAGATAACACCGGGTTTGCGCAACTGAGAGAGGCCTTCACTTGGCTGACCGCTCCAAATAGGTAGGTGCGCACACAACGAAGCAAAACTGCTAAAATGAAACACGATCGATCGTACCCGTAAATTTGATTTATGTATGACTTTTTTTCTTTAGGAATTTTATGAATTTTCCACTTTATGAATTGCAGTTGTAAGGACATCGCCTGTGATATTTTTGTTTTTTGTTGGATGTGAAGCGTTAATTGATTTATCTATAATGTGCGACATCAAGTTTATTCTCTCTACGCCACCAGCGTGCAAATTAAGGAGAACTATGATGTTTGGTGAACTTCAACGCTACTACCGATTTTTCGGGATTTATAGTTGTTTAAAGCTCCAGAGACTGTACTTAATAAATGTAATACCATGTTCCCACCAACGTGATTTAGCTAAATCAACTTGATTTAGCTAAATCATCTCATAAATAACGTGATTTATCATACGTTTTCGTGATTAATATTTCGGTGATTTATACGGGTTTAAATTTTAATTACGTATCTGTCATCGCAAATACACACAAAATAAAATCGAACATACACAAACAAAATCAAACATACCTGTTACTAACTTCAGCACTTTATTCAGCAAACAACAAATAAAAATAAACTGTCAAGAAAATTATTTCAATTGAAATTTTCTAATTTTGTTCGTGTTTGGGTGAGTTTTTGATATTTTTATTAATTACATACAACCAAAAATTGTTTGATTCTTGCCAGGTATGGCAACAAAACAGAAAAAAAATAAATATCTGCTCCGAAGTGGACGAATTTTGAATATTGAAAGTTGGACACCTAATGTCAAAGTTGACAAAAATGTCACACTTAAACAAGTAAAGTTCGGTGGAGACGCCTTTCGTGATTTATAAATCACTTTGGTTTGAACATAGTATAAAGGGCATTTTTTTTTAGAGTTTATTTTTAAATTGGTAACACTGGCTGACAGCACCAGTTCATCTCAGTGATGCCAATTCGGCTTTTTCATACCTTTTCGACATTATTTCAATAGCTAAGGCTTTAAGGCTTGTTTTTTCCAAAAAGGCATTTTTTTACTTTAAATATTTTTCAAATTTTTTTTTTTGATTCAACATACTGACTTCTTAGTTTTTTAAGGTATGATTTCAAGGACCAATACTATTTGCTGGACTAAAACTATGTTTGTTTTGTTCAATACTTTGTACCTACCTATTAAGAATTTCTTCTGTGATTCTTTATTTAAGTATTTTTTTGGAAATAAAAATTGTTTTGGTTTATATTTTTATACATATTTGTGTTTAATTTTTGATTTATTGTGTGATTAACTCTTGAACAGGGGGTCTCAGGTTGAAAACAGAAATTTTATCATAAAGTTGTTTACCACTGCGCCACATCTTTCGAACGTCGAACAAACATCCCGCAGTATAAGGTAAATTCAGAAACGTCACTGCTTACGTGCGATGTGCAGTTTATGCTGATGCGTTGCTGATTGAATATGAAGCTTGAGTTTTAGAACGCATTGTTTACATCAAACATTTTAATGTCAAGAAATAAGATAAAAGTTTTGCTAATAAAAGTTTTAGTCGATTACTATGATCGTAAAGACGATAAATTTATTTTCATGCCTTAAGCCGGAACCACAATTCTTGTAACGTGTGGATTGGTGCAGTGTGGCGCGCTGTGTCGAAATCGCTCCTGCTCCGATTGCGCCAGAACGCTCTATGGCGCAAGGAAACGAGACAAATACATTTTCTGAAATTGCCTATGTGAAAGAAAGAGTACACATGAACTAGAAAATTGCGACAATGTCAAAAAAGCAAAACAAACAACATTTGAATTCATTTCAAAAAAATCAAAGCACGCTAGACAAAAGACAAGTGTGCACAGAACGCGACACGACGACACACGAAACGTTAAAAGCATAGACAAACCATACTGAGACCCCCAACTCACAATCCTCTTGCCCTGGCCCCTTCAGTTTTTTTTTTTTCAAATTCGCCATTTTGTTTTCCTATCGGTGTTATGTCAAAAAAGAATCCGTGTGACATGCAAAAACATACAACGAATGCAAAAATAAATGCTGCCAACTTCGGCAACCGTGGGGAAATGTGAAAGAGTTCGGGAATACCACATTTTTTTTATTACTGAACGCCATTGGTTAGTTATTATAAATTGTTAAAAGGCGAATAATTTGATTTGTTTGGTTAGTAAAACTATCTAAAGTTGATGTTCTATATACTAGAAACATATTAGGACAAACATGGTTGTGTATTTTCCGCTTTTGGATATCATTAACTTCGATTTCGTGTGTAAATTTTTCTTAAATAATGAAGAAAATTTGCTCAAAATGTTTTCATTTTCCATCAACCAATCTACATTGTTACTTTTTCATGAACTTTTTAAGCAAATGTACACTTATTCCTAAAAAAGAAATATTATCCACACGTAACGAACAATTTCAAAATAAACGGATAAAATTCTATGAACTCTGCCAGCAACTTTGCCCACAGCGAAAGTGTCCCATATCTCCTGGGAGTGTTTTGGTGAGCCGGAATTTTTGAAGTTTCGTGACATTTGTCAATACGATTTTATATGTAAGAATACTAGCGCACCAAACGTGAACACTCCATAAAAATATAGCTTGTAGGCTAAGTAACGGGAAATCGGCCGGAGTTGGTGGTCTCAGTATTGTCTCTGGTTAAAAGTACGGTTGCGGCTTTAGTCTTGTCGTTATTAAAAGCTTTACCTCCGCTGTGCTGAAATACTCAATATGTGAAAAATTAAAATAAAGAATTCAACAAAAATTAGGGTCGCCTAATTCCGAACACTCCCAGTAGTCGAACACTTTTTGTAAAAAGCTACACAGCTGTATATTTTTAAGATTTTCAACTCCTACAAACGCAAAATGCTTCATTGTGGTACCTTTTACCTTATATAGTTTTTGCAATATCAACTGGTACAATATTATTGTTAACGTTTCAAAATTGCAGTTTAAATTGAGTCTTTAGAGAATGCGTTTAAGTGCGGGTTCAGTAGAAAAAAACTGTTGCGATTGTCGGAGGAAAGTGTGTTTTTTTGTTTGAAAATTCAGGTAAATGTATATTTTCAATGCTTGTTTCATTAGTTTATATCTATTTTATGTCTTTTAAGTAAAGTTTTTATCTGAAAACATAATAATTTTATTATTTTTTGACCGTTCGATCATAGGGAACCAAACTTCTTCGAGTTTCCTATTCGAACACTAGTGTGTTCAAGACTGAATTAATGTACAAATTTTATTTTTAATTGTTTGTAAATTCTATTTATTTATTTCCTTCTAAGTTGTTTTGTTACTGTTTTTTATGTTTTAAATTAAAACAAAAATATGGATTTTTCTCATTTTCTTAATTGAAAATATATACGAGATTAAGCGTTCGAAGTAAGGAAACTTTATGTTTGGGCTTAGGAAGCTAGTGTTCGCCTACTGGGGAATAATTATTTTTTTCAGTTTTTAATTTTTTATTAAAAAACAATAACAATTACAGGGAAAAACTTAACTTTATTTTAAAATGTTTGAGTTATGGCAGCTCATTAATTCTTCTTGGCATATTAAATTCAACGGTTCTCTCACAGTTAGAGATTTTTTACAATGAACCACTAAGTGTTCGACTACTGGAGACATGACCCTGTATCTATTGATAAAAATGGTTATTAACTTTCTTTTCTTTCGCTTCCGACATTTTGATTTTGAGTGATGCCAATAGTTGCATTAATGAACATTTTGCAAATCATCATGCGCATCATGATGCCAGTGATGCGTTACTAAATTTACACTAGCTGTCACTCACAGTTGATGCTAACGATTTTAATAACCTAATAACCGTGGAATAATTTTTCTTCCGCAAAGGAGGACTATTAGCTCTCCCTTCCAGCTTATCGTCTATGGCACTCGGCGCCAGTGTTGCCATTCTGACCGGATTCCGGTCATATCAGACCGAAATGTTTTCACTCTGACCGGAGAAAATTTTGAAATCCGGTTTAACCGATTTTTGACCGAAACGAAGAAATTCTTTAACCGTAAAAACCTTTTTTGACCTGAAAAATAATAGAACATAGAACATAAAGCCATAAAGGATAGATTTCTATAATTTTAATTATACTTGGCCATACATAACGAGCACACTCACAATTTCATGCAGAAAGTGAATAATTCTAGAATACAGCGGCTCCTCGCGGCAGTCTCTTTTGAATGCTCCCGCAAACTGTGACTCGGTGTGAGCATTCAAACAGATCTGAAGTGAATACGATTTAGCATATTTTGCAATTCCGGTATTGGTTTTACCAATTTCAAACACCGAAGTGGAGTGGAAAGTTCCTTTTTCAGCAAAACGTTGTGATGTGATGCAAATCTTTTCAAAGAATTGTTTGTTTTTTTGTTTAATTAATTAAAAATAAAGTTACTACCTACATACATATAATATGTATGTGTAATATATTTTTTTTTCTATTTTTAGTTAAAATATATTACAATATTCCATTTTTGACCGGACTTCTGGTCAATAATTCTTATTTTATCTCTTGACCGGATTTTCTGACCGAACTTAAAAAAATTAAAATCGGTCGTTCGTGGAATTTATTTCAAGCCCATCAGATTATTCTTGAAGAACAGGCTTCTATCACGGAACACTATGAATGACCGGGGATGTCAATATCGTCGTAGTTGAACGGACCTATTGATGGGTAGTTAACATTGCGATATAGTCGACGCTGACGATTTAGAAAGATCGCTTCTGCAGACCGTTCAAATGTAGGAACAGACCAAAACCCTCTACCAGGTGGAATGATACGTTCAAACTGGACGATGATAGTGCGAATTTCCATCCAACCGAACACCACCTCAAATGTGAGCCTTCAAATATCCCAAGACAGTACCGAAGTCATGGCAAAATTTATCCGGTTGATAGTATGTTCTGTTCACTGTCCAACGTGACCTTGTTGGGTACCCCTAAATTCTGGATCAGAATCACCGCATTCATAAAAGAGTACAGCGTGACAGAATTTGCTTTCCTTCTCCATGCAAAATCCGCAACTTTTTGATGTACTGAGCGGTAATTCTAACCCTGATCGATCCATATTAACAAAAATGACTGAAAGACATACGAAAACCATTATGGTCGTCTCTAGAGGTTACATCAATTGACGTTTACCTGAGCATATACTGGATGGTGGAGAACGTTTCTCCTAAAAATGAAATACTTTGGCTCGGTCTGATTTATTTTCTGTCCAAGGCCGATTATTTGAATTTCAAATTTCAAGTTCGTCCCTCAGATCAGAGAAGGTTTATCTACCTATACACTTTCATTATTGACTAAACATTCCTCAACCTTCATCTATGGGTATGTACCGACTCGGCAAACTGCATTCCCTTCTGGATATCCAGTATTTTCTCGTTTGAAACAATGAAGTGAAATCTTGAAACTTGCGTGGGCATCGTTCATTCCATTCAATTAGACAGTGGTTGACAATTAAATTAGCTAGATTGCAATGCACGTCATCTTCTGTCCGGAAATTCCACAGCCGAATGTAAAACTGTCACTTTTCCACAATTATTAGCATCATTCACAGACAAATGCTCGGCCCTGCAGCACCGGGGACGTTTAATTCGCTGCATTAAAGCCGATGGCACAGGTTACGCCCGCACAATGCAACACAAAACGAGGATAACTCATAGACGGCTGTGAATCATGAACTTACTGTTTGTCTTTCGCAACTTTAACAGCCGACTTTCCGTTCGCTTAATACGATCAACAGGTTCAATTGCAATGAGCCACTTGTCCGAGCCCGTTGCTGGCGCATGTTCTAAAATCTTGCCCATTAATCACTCCGTGCATGTATAGTCCTGACTAATTAGCGTAACTATGCGAGAACTGGCGCTTACACCAACAGAAGTGTTTGCATTGTCATTGTATATCTATGTCGCGATCTTCATTGACGTTGTGGAATTTCTGCGTAGGACTACGTCACGCGGTTCGGCTTCGATATACGAGTACAGACAGGTCTGGTGGCATTTGATTATTGTTTGTTGTTCTGCTGGTCTCGAATGAAATCATAAAATTCAGTAATTTGTAGCTAATTGGACATATCTTGATTTTTGGTGGGCGTTAGCTGATCGCGTTTTAATGCCAACTAAAACTCTCACTTCTCACGTGGTGTGTGCGGAACTTCTTGGCGCCTACTTTGAATATCAACGTTCAAAAACCGCAATAATTTCGGAGTATCATCCGGAATTTTACCATCAGACTAGTTAATTAATTAAACAAATTACGAGAAAAAAAGAAAAAGAGAGACACTTTTTTTTTTTGTAGCCTCTATCTTTCGGTTGGATAGCTGAGATATAGAGACTACGGCTGATTGGCAATGGTGTCTCGGAGGCTCATGCTGAGCTCGGTGAGGCAACACACGGCTGTGGTACGTGTTTATATTTTTGTTTGTGCGGAAAATGTATGTCTTGTGCGATGTGCTTAAATTAGTTCTGCTTTGTCGCGTAAATTCGTCATTTAATGGGTAGTAAAACGAAATCGGACTGAGATCGTAAATAGACGATAAATAATTTAATTATTTGCATTTGTTACCATTTGGTTAGGCTTAGGAAACCGTTTGGAACCAAACTAAGACCGAGTTAATTTTATTTGACTTTTATTGGCAGTTAGAGATATGGAAGCACACTGTGCTGATTTGGAAAAGCTGCTTTTAATTTGCAATCTGTGCGATATAGAGGGAAATTCCTGCTCAATAATATGATCAATGAGACGAGGGATTAAACAGGGTCACCATTTCGTGGTTTCAAGTTGGTAGCGCTGGCATTTGATACCTGTCAAACTCAGCTGTCATTTTAAGTGTCATAATATTAGTTGAATGTTTGCCATTTACGCTAATGGATCGCTTAACAATCGAACGACGCGTTAAAATTATTAAAACTTACTACAAATGTGGTGGCAACAAGCCACACAACACGGCCAATTATGGCTTTATTGCGTGAGAAGTTTCCTGGTCGCGTAGTTTAACGTTTTGGCGACGTCAATTGGCCAGCAAGATCATGCGATTTGACACCGTTAGATTTTTTTTTTCTGTGGGGCTACGCAAAAGACCGTGTTGACGCGAATAATCCCCGAACTCTGGACGCATTAAAAACCAACATTACTCAAGTTCTGACCGAGAGACCGCCCGAGATGTGCGAAAAAGTGGTTAAAAATTACCTCAAAAGAATCGCATGCTGCGAATATTCCCGAGGCAGCCATTTGAATGATATTGTATTTCACACTTAATGGCAAGGTCCAAACTTTATAATGAAATAAAATTCTCATCAAAAATGTATTGCTGTGTGTGTTTTATTTAGCTTTACTTTTGAAACCGAAAAATTAATGACCCTTTACTATACATTATAGAGGCATCAGTCTTTTAAACAAAATCCTGTTTTGAGAAACATCAACAGCATACTTGAGATATTTGTCAGTGTCAGTGGTCAGTGGTGCGTTTGCGACAGGCACGTAGCCAGGCATTGAGGGGCTGAAGACCCCCCCCCGAACGCACTAGAGAGCCGAAAAACTCGACTTCTTCGCCTCTGTGAAACAAGACTCATTGAAAGGCATGGCAGTATTATTTCCTAGAGCTCTTCAAATGCATCTCAATAAGTCTTGAAGAAATAACGAGCAGAACGTGGGCGATGTCTTCGAAAACATCAACGCTTTTGGCAGCGGTCCAAAAAAGTGATTTCCTAGTAAGCCTCATTATGTGCGAAAAACTATTCAGTTTAACGCTGCCCTTATCAGTTTTCCTACAGAACAGATCCTTAGATTTCGTTTCTGCAATCGACCGCATAGAAAAAGTTCTGAATTCTCTTAAGAACATTGGAGAAAATTCCGACGATTTTTTCAGAAAGGCTTTTCAATCCGCATCCCAACTTGCCGAGAACTTATTTCAAGTTGAAATAAGAGCTCCAAGGAATTCATTGAAACAAACAACGCGTTCCAATCCAGAAACCTCTTCTACTGAAGCCTATTTTAGAGTGTCTATACTGATTTCTTGCATAGATTCGTTAATACAAAATCTTACGGACAGATTCATGGTCAACGAAGACGTTCAACCATCGTTTCAATCGTTTCAAGCTCTTCTCGCAGGCTTTGCTGCAGTGGAGCGAGTGAACGAATTGAAAAAGCTAACAACATTATGCAAGAGCTTGGATAATGCAATTTCGTTGTCAGCTGTGAAAGCTGAGTACATTCTTTGGTGCGAAAAAATATCGTCGAGTGATCTTTCTACCGAAGTTTTGAAATTGTTTGATATATGTGACAAGACTTACTCTTGCTTACGGTTTCGACCCCGCTTCCAGTGACCACAGCTTGTGTTGAAAGAACCTTTTCCACTATGAAAAAGATTAAAACAAACGCAAGATTAAGCTCATTTGCTATGATATCTGTTTATTCGGATATTAATTTGGATCCAGATAAGGCGATTGATCTCAGGTCAAAAAAAAAAAAACAAAACGTCTTCTGCTTTAAAAAAGTGTTCGTAAAAAAATAATTGAGGTATTTTCGTTTAAGTACATACGATTTAAAAACTAATAAAAATCAATGACTTGGAATATACAGGGTGTCCGCCGGGAAGGTATACTACTTTGTTTGTTTATAATTTTTGATTAAATGAAAGGGAATGGATCTTATATTGATAAATGTTTTATTTAATGTCGGCAATTATGTATGGAATACAATATCAGGTAAATGTCCGCCTGTGTTAGTCTCACAAATGCGAGCCCTTTTGAGCACATTTTTCATTACATTCTCACACATTTCACGCGGTATTTCATTAATTTCATCACGAATATTATATTTGAAATAACTTGTTGTGGAAAGAGGTCTCGCAGTAATTCCATTGTAATCCTGACTGTATATGATGTGGCACCGTCTTCTTGATACCACATGTTAATCAAGCCCAAAGCATGAAGTTGTGGCGTTAAAAAGTTTTCAATCATATCACGATATCGCTCCCCATTCACAGTTACTGTTAAGCCGTTTTATTTTCAAAGAGGTAAGGTCCAATGTTTCCTCCTGACCAAATTGCACACCAGACTGTAACTTTTAATGAATGCAAAGGTGACTGATGAATATTTTGAGGGTTTTCCATTGCCCAGAACCGACTATTCTGCTTATTCACATATCCATTCAAATGAAAATGTGTTCTCCCAAAAATTTCATGTAACTTTGTCATCGTCACAGTAATCGATGATTGATAAAATATTTTAACGATTAAAACACGTTGGTTTATCGAATAGTTTTCCATAATAAATTTGCCACGTGTCTACTTCACGACTACCAAATATGAACTGTCAAGACTAATGTTTACCAAAATGGCGGCAAAACAAAGTAGTATACCTTCCCGGCGGACACCCTGTATATAGTTTTTTGTTTAACGAATTCCTCGTAAGATTCGGAAGCAAAATCCTGGCTACGGCACTGGTTTGCGAGTATTAGTACAGTGGCAAAACGAAATATATATGCTCTCAACAAGAAGGAGAAAACAACATCGACGAATTGGATAGACAGTCACGATAGACAGCTATTACTTTGAGGAAGTTACTTTGTCTACCTGGGCCGAGGTGCTAGCCTCTTAAAATGACACCACAGCTGGGTAATTGATTAGTACGGCCTTGTCGAGAAACACTAAAGAGATTCTATATAAGAAATAAGACCCCCATCATCCCAGTTGCATTTGCATGCTGTAGACGCATGGACGTTTGCAAAGGCGAATGATTTTCGATGCCCTTTGCGTTGACGTGCTTTGGAGCAAACAGCTCTCCAAGGTAGCTAGTGCCACTCGACGAGCTGTACAGCCGCATCGTTCTGGTTAGGAAGGTATACTCATCAGCTGCCTAAGATAGGTAGGACATGTAGAGCGAATGGATCCCAAGGTAAAATCCCATTCTAAGAGCATAAGAGCAGTGACATGTCGGCGTAGTGGCTTAATCGTTAGTCCGTTGGACTACTAAGCGAAGGGTAAATTCGAATTTACATTTTTTTACACTGCGCCACCACTGCTGGTAAACGTTTGACAAACATCCGAGAGTATGTCATGAAAGAGCTTCTCTCTCAAATGGGCCATTTGAACTCGCACAAAAACGAATAGTTGTAAAGAGCTAGGCCTAGGGTTCGTACGGACCTGTTCCGCCAAATTTTTACTTATTTTAAGCTCTCAACAGTGATACGGGCCATGGTCAGTTTACCCTCTAAACTTCTCAGTTTTAGCACCTAAATAGTCAAACTTTTATAATGCAATACCAATCTTAAGAAATTCAAACAGAAGCAGGTGGCTAAGGCAGATATTCAAAAAGACTTTTCACATCATAGCTTTCTACACTTAATATTTCCAGAGCAATTTACAAATATTTGAGATTATTATACTGAACTTTTGTGTATCAAAAGTTCGGAGGGGACAAACCTTCCCACAAACATATGGTCCTCGACTTTCTTTTGCTGTTGTTGAACTTAGCCGAGAATGTTTTATTTCCATCCCCTGTGTGCCCCTATTGAAGAGTCTTTATGGGAAGGGAAAGCATTCACTTGTTTCATTGCTCGTCCTTCAGTGGCAGTCTTTTATGCATTTATACTCTGGGTCGCTTTTTCCACTTATAGGGGGGATGCTATTTAATCTATTTTTATGGCTCGCAGTGGTCGTGTTTTTCCTATTTTTCACTATTTGCTAATGTAGAAAGGGGATGCGAAAGAACTGAGCAAGTAACCTTGGACATTTATGTTTCTATAGGTATCTGCATCAGGGGAGTTTAGAAAAGCTTTACATATATGCGGCGGTGTATAGTTTGGTCTGGTACGTAGTTGAATGGGTGCTCTTACTTCAATATTAAAGTTTAAATGTGTGCATAAAACACCACTTTATAGAGTTTTAAATTATGCTTTAAATCATGATTTAAATTTTGGAGTTTGAAGTGCAGTTCAGGTTGGAAAAGACTTTATTTAAATAACGATCAAGAGTAGGGGCATTGGCTCAGTGGTGAGTGTGTTGGACTACTAAGCGAGTGGTCCCAGGTCCAAGTCCCGGAAAAATACATCTAAAGGTTTTTTTTCACTGGGCAGCTTCTCGCAAGCGTCTGACAAACATCCGAATGTATAAATGTCATGAAAGAGCTTCTCAATTAGCCATTTGCAGTCGGAATAAAATTGTAGATCCCCTTCATTCGTCCCAAAAATTAAAAACTCACACAAAACGAATGGTTGTGAGAAGCTAGAGTCCTTACGGACCTGTTGCACCAACAATTTGTTTTATTTTTTAAGAGTACGGGGAACAAACTAATTGTGAACCTTGCCAAATTTAAACTAGATATTTAGAAAGTTGCTTTCAGCCCACCCAGTATTTTTGGCAGTCCAGGATTTTTTTTGTTGGTCTCTCCTTTTCAGCGAATGGGTCGTATGAATAAAAACTAGCATTTGCTTTGAGTAAAAGGTTTTAGCAAAGTAAAAGCCCTTAGCAAATGCTTTGAATCGGTATGAGTAAAAACCTAGTTTGCTAACAAAAATCATAGTATGCTGCTCGCGCTTAAATTAAGCCCCATACAAAAATGTCTCCATAGATAAAATTAAGCAAAGCAGTACGCAGTACGCAGTTCAAGCTTAAATTGTTAGACGCTGTACGAAAAATCATGCAAAATACATTTTTCCACAGCTAAATTTTAACAGATCAGGGAAAATATCGGTATTTCAAACGAAAGCAAAAAAACAGTAGGTATATGGAGAATGGTAAGTTCAACACAAACAAATTCGTTGTTGTATCTGTATCTGGAAGAGGTTTTTGAGGAAGTACAAATAAAAAAACAAAACAAAAAATTCAAACATAGTTTTTTTATTGACGGAACCTACCCTGTCAAAATTAATCGGACATTAAGTGACGCGGTGGAGAGAAAAATTGGAGAGGCGCTTAATTTAAGCTTTCGTGGAACAGCATACCAGGCATAAGCTCGAAAATTCGAACATAGCATTTACTTCGCTGTACATGTCCTTGCCTTGCAATTGCTGTCAAACTTGACAAGTGACAACTTTCCGGTGGCTTGTTAATTTTGAATTTATTTTCAAATTTTTGTGGGAAAATTATCAAAAGCAATCTGTAGCAGAGACAATACTGAGACCACCAACTCCGGCCGATTTCTGTTAATTAGCCTACAAGCTATATTTTTATGGAGTGTTCACGTTTGGTGCGCTAGTATTCTTACATAGAAAATCGTATTGACAAATGTCACGAAACTTCAAAAATTCCGGCTCACCAACACACTCCCAGGAGATATGAGACACTTCCGCTGTGGGCAAAGTTGCTGGCAGAGTTCATAGAATTTTATCCGTTTAATTTGAAATTGTTCGTTACGTGTGGATAATATTTCTTTTTTAGGAATAAGTGTACATTTGCTTAAAAAGTTCATGAAAAATTGACAATGTAGATTGGTTGAGGGAAAATAAAAACATTTTGAGCAAATTTTCTTCATTATTTAAGAAAAATTTACACACGAAATCGAAGTTAATGATATCCAAAAGCGGAAAATACACAACCATGTTTGTCCTAATATTATGTTTCTAGTATATAGAACATCAACTTTAGATAGTTTTACTAACCAAACAAATCAAATTATTCGCCTTTTAACAATTTATAATAACTAACCAATGGCGTTCAGTAATAAAAAAAATGTGGTATTCCCGAACTCTTTCACATTTCCCCACGGTTGCCGAGGTTGGCAGCATTTATTTTTGCATTTGTTGTATGTTTTTGCATGTCACACGGATTCTTTTTTGACATAACACCGATAGGAAAACAAAATGGCGAATTTGAAAAAAAAAAAACTGAAGGGGCCAGGGCAAGAGGATTGTGAGTTGGGGGTCTCAGTATGGTTTTTCTATGATCTGTAGCTCCAATTGCAGATGGAAACATACATTTTATTTGCCAAATCGTTTGGTGATGTTTGATTTCTTCCTCAGTTGTCGGAAAATGTATCCAATCATCGGCTTATTGAACTATTTTTTGACACACATACATATCAGTTAACGAAACGGTTGACTGATGAACACCAAGATCTTTTCCAGTACCAATCTAAATACATACATTTTTTTAAGCCATGAATTTTGAAATGTTTACCTGAAAGCCCGGATCTTCTAAATACCTTAGGAAAGACTTCATTTTCTGGATATTTCAAAGAGCACCACCACGCGTCTCAAAAATATTCACAATGCAATCTTTATGTAAAAAAGGTGCGTACAAAATATTTAGCAAAAGTTCTGAGCCAACTAAATAGCAGACTCAGAATTTGCATAGCATTTGCTTTGTCTGATAAGTTTTATTCATACCGATCTGAGTAAAAGGTCAGTAGTTTTTCTTTGCTTTTCGAACATATCAAAAGTTGGAACCAACTCAAATTGGTTTTTATTCATACGAAATGTAGCAAATGCTTCGATTTTGACATTTCTCTTGAGTAAAAGCAATTTACGACCATTTGACTTCTATACGAAATACGTTTATTGTTTATTGTGTGGCATTGTGTAGCTCTGAACTTGCTTCGATGTGTCTTTTTATTTGTGAAGTCAATTGTAAATTTCGGCTGCTTCGCTTAGATTCCCGCTTCCAAGACCTAAGTTGTAGGGTTTTGGTACTTGACGTTTGGAAAAGATAAAAAATGTTGGTCTAAAATGAAATTTAATGCCATTTAATTTTACTTGGAGTGAAAACGGTTATGGAATGTACCCTAATATCCACAACTAACATGATGTAACAGTTAAATAGCTACATGCACACAATAAATTCATGCCGATCTTGAGCGCCGTCCATTTAATTTACAAAGTAATTGATTTCTTAATTGAAAACATCACCATATACTGCAATAAACACGTGCCGCCATCTTCTGCATTTTAATTAAACCTAAGCAGTCGCACTGCGCTCGGTGCCGCTTGTGACGTTATCAGCTTGAAATCTGTAAACTGTAGGCCCCGACGAGCAGATTGCTTAATTCTCGGGCAACTGAATTCAAGTGGGATCCGCGCAGATCCTCAGTGTTTTAGTATTTATGAAGCGCAAAGTATGCCTGATTAATCTGGAGAATTGGCGCCGCTGAGGTGTGTATGCGTGCGTAATGATGCCACCGCCTGACGGAAGTGCATCTCAATGGCACACTGTCGTCGAGAGTGTCGTCTCCACCGGTATTACGGTGGATAGAATTTTCGCAAACAGACTCACACTCAGTGATTTAGTTCAAATTAATTAAATAAATAATGCATCAATGTGTGGCGGATTTTTTGTAATTATATTCATTGTGATTGAGCAGACGAGTGTGTGAGTAGGTATCATGCAAACCGTATCACCGGTGAGATTACATTTGCATGTTATGAAGGAACAGAATGCTTGGAGGATCGTGATTGACGTAATAATAGTTGGGTGCCATTCAATGATAGTTTGTTGTCCATATTTGAGGCAATCTTGGGAAAATGAATTAACTGCGATTTTCATTCACATTTTCGATCTTTCATTCGGCCATGATTTTAAGGTGAAGATGCAGTTCACACGTTGTTCTGCTGAAGATTAGAAATGGGAGTTATGTGATGGCAGATCGTGGGTAATTACCCATTTCGTGGGCATTTTGCTTACAAAATAAGTTAAAAGGGCGAAAAAGGGCAAGAAAAAATAGTGTATTTTGTTGTTTTTTAACGTCGGAATGGGCAAAAAGGCCATTTTTGGGTGTTTTTGACGTATATCGTGGGCAATTCAGACCGAAAAGTCTGGCATCACCGAGTTATGCATTGGCAGTTAGATCCAGCTCGGAATAATTGGGAAACGGATCTTATTAGGTAATAATGAGGAGCGGAAAGAAAGCAACGGATGAAACCAAGCTACCACGCCTAAATTTTGGGGCGTTTTCAACCCAATTTTCAGGTTTTTGTGTCAATTTAAGAAGCATGTTACAAAGCAAAACATAAATTCTACGACAGCATTGATATTTTTCTAGTTCTGGTGGTCGTAAAGCTCACCTATATTCAGCTTAACACCAGCTTTAACTACTCATAACAGGTTTAAAATTCTAAGTCTAAATACAAAGACCGAAATCTAGAATTTAAATAAAAAAGTTTTGGCTTCTAGCTCTAGCTGAATGAGATACAACGCTTAGCTGGCATATTGGGGGACGCGCGAAATATGTATGATGTAGGGAGACCTGGGCTTGGGCAATTTTTTGGACTACCTTTCAAAGAAGCCAAGCTATGAGTTGACTTTAGAAATTATATGCACCTCATTCTGTCGCATAATAAGTATCTCAAGATGGTGAAAAGACTGAACCAGGAAGAACTTTTTTTAAATGAGGAGTTAATAAATTAATTAAGAAAGCGAGGGCTCCAAGGTTCGAATACCGAAAATTCCAACTAAAGATTTTCTTCCACTGTGCCACCTCTCGGGAACGTGTGACAGACATCCGAGAGTATATCTGTCATGATCAGCGTTGCCACAATGATACAAGTGTAACAAAAGTGTTACACATTTTAATTATTTTATAATTTTGTTACAATGTTTTTTTTCGCTTTGTTACACTTTTTCCCATTAAAATCTTTTTTTGTTTTTCTCGTTAAAAAAATATTGAAAAGTTGAACTGGCAGCACTTTTTTTCTTTCGAACAAATTTCTAACAATTTCTGTCAAATTGTATTTGTTTGTTTGCACAGAGCACAAGTTGTGCAAGACGTCAAACTGCGAGTGGGAATGGGAATGGGAGGGAACGAGAAAATACAACAATATTTTTTTGTCTCGCCGCGTCGCCGTTGACAAAGTTTGTGAAATATAAATTGAAATTTACTTCGATGGTCAATAATTTTGTTTTTTTTTTTTTTTTTTATTTGTTAAACACAAAATGGACAGGTAGGTCAATAAACAGCTTTTTTTTTTTGTAAAATTATAAACTTTAAAATTTTTTTCAGTTTGTTAAATTTTTTTTCCATTTGTTACAGTTTTTGAAAAAAAATTTGCTGGCCACAAAATACTTCGGAAATAGCTACCCAATTTTTTACTCAAGGTGGATTCCCTTGTGTAGCTGGATGCGTTGACGGTTTTTTGTTTAGTTATTTATAGTAAATTACAGTTAGTACAGAGTTAAAATAAGGAGTGAAACGTTAAGTAGGCCGATGACAAAAAAAGTACATGACTGGGTGAACATAAGTACCTTGTACTTGCTGCTACATAGTTAGAAATGAATAAGTTTTAAGTTAGTACTTCTAATTAGTATTTCTTTTTATACCATGGACGTAGTAACTCACATGTCTAACATTTTGCATATGACTTGTATGCAGTGTTTTTTACTTGTTTTAATTATTCTGAACTTGGACGCTTTATTTTAGGATATAATGTTAAATATTGCTAAAATTTCAGTTTGAATCGAAATTCATAGAGTATTAGAAAACAATTTTTGTAAGCCCAATAAACAATTTTACGATAATAAAACTTTCTCTATACTATATTACGTGTTGGATGCAATTAAATATATAAACATACACGCATATGTTTTTCACTTTGCAAATTTAGAAAACACGATTATAAATGCAAAGTTCTCTTTCTAATTGGTGAAACACTGATACTTTTCACTTTGCAAAAAAGTCTGAAAAAGTGCAAAATGCAAAGTCGTGAGAACTTTGCGTTTTTGGTGAAACACATCGCACTTGTACTTTGCAGGAATTATTTTTTTTGGTTGGTGAAATAGGGCCCAGAAGTCATGTTGTCAACAAGTGGGTCTTAAAACTTGGTATTCAGTGTAGAGAAAATCTCAGCCCCTCAGGAGAAGTTTTTACGACGAGCACTTGAAATAAGACCCTAATCATGGTTTTAGCTCCCATGCGTCCTATTATAAATATTCTCCCTTTCCAGCAAAATAAACAAGCGTAAAAGTGATATTGGCCAGAGCAGAAAAGTGAACACCAATCTTAGACAATTGAGACAGGTCGACCTAATGGGTGCCAACGTAAGTTAGTCAACATGAAAAGTCGTATGAAATAAAAATCCGTCCACAAAAGAAAGGATGTAAGGAGCTAGATTGCTAGGATCCTATATGGAACTGTTTTTTTTTGTTTTTGCTCAATCTTAAGGCCACTCATGACTCCTATAGTTGTTAGGTAACAACATTTGTGAAAATCTTCTTTTCGACAAAGCTCACTGGATTGCGAAACTTAGTAAGGAGTAAAATGTATTTACTACGAAGCTTGGAAAGGGTTCAACAGGGACGCTACAAAAGTAGAGCGACAGGGACAGCAAACGACGCCGAATTTCTTGCCGCTCTTTGGACATTTCTCTTCAGTAAGGTTTGCCATTTCATGATGGAAAGATATACGAGCCAACAACGAGTCGAAATTATTAAAATTTACTACCGAAATTCGGTGTCAGTGCTCAGTGGCCTCAACGTTAAGAGCGCTACGTCCAATTTATGGTCGTCATAATCGTCCTAGCAGATCAACAATTGAGCGTCTAGTGGAAAAATTTGAATCCACAGGCACGGTACAAAATGTTCCCGTGCCAGTGGGACAAAGAAGTGCCCGTAGTGTCGAGAATATTGCTGCCGCTGAGGCTTTAGTTGAAGAAAGCCCAAATGTGTCTCTCACACGTCGTTCTCAAGCGTTGGGAATCTCTGTGACGTCGTTGTGGCGAATTTTGCGAAAAGATCTTGGCCTACGTCCTTACAAGATTAAATTGACGCAAGAACTGAAGCCGCTGCGTCGGGCTGAGCAACAACTTGAAAATGATTCGGATTTTCATCGAAAAATCATCTTCAGCGATGAGGCTCATTTCTGGCTTAATGGCTTCGTCAATAAACAAAATATGTGGTATTGGTCAGGCAGAAATCCACACGTACTCCATGAGTCATCATTGCATCCCGAAAAAATTACGGTTTGGTGTGGTTTATGGGCCGGCGGCGTCATTGGGCCGTACTTCTTCCGTGATGATCAAGACCGGCACGTTACTGTGAATGGGAATCGCTACCGTTCAATGATAACCGAATATTTTTGGCCCCAATTGGATGATATGGACTTGGAGGACATGTGGTTCCAACAGGACGGCGCCACAAGCCACACAGCGAATGTCACAATCAATTTATTGGAAACCAAGTTTGGTGAACGTGTTATCTCAAGAAATGGTCCAGTCGCTTGGCCGCCTCGGTCGTGCGATTTGACGCCGTTAGACTATTTTCTGTGGGGCTACGTCAAGTCTATGGTCTATGCCAACAAGGCAGCGACGATTGATGAACTTCGTACGAATATCGAACGTGAAATTGCAGCAGTATCGGCCGATTTATGCTTGAAAACCGTCGAAAATTGGGTTCAGCGTCTGGACTTCTGCAAGCATGCCCGTGGTGGCCATGCAAAAGAAATCGACTTCCATACATAATGGTATCGAACGTACTTGCACAGGAATAAAGAATTTCATTGATATCCAAAACCGTTTTTGTTTCATTTAAAAAAAACTTTTGTAGCGCTCTTATTGAAAAACCCTTTACATTCGCTAGAGGATCTTATATGCATCAGAAACCTAAAACTCAGTCATATACGGAGTTCTTTAAAAACCCCAAAGAATCCCTAAATCTTCGCAATTATTACTTTGACCCTGGCTTTGCCAAGTGAAATGCATTCATTTTTCGTAGGGTATCCGAAACAGAAAATGCCCATATCACTCAAGTAGTGTTCCTTTCTACTTGTAAAGGAGTTTTTGGAACTTGAATTTGAACCTCTACATACAAATAAATCAAATAATATAAGTAGTAGTAGATAAGAATCAATAAAAACAGCATCTGCGTTATTTCCTTTTTATAAAAGCTGTTTTCAATTAGATCCCATTGCACTCTCATAGAGCCAAATATTTAGTTTTCTTTTCCAACTTCTCATCGGCAAATATGTATAATATATGTATATACCAACAAATCAAACTAAACAATAATTGCAATAAAACCGTCTCCATTTGAATAGAAACGAATGGCAATTCACACGAACACATACACACAAGCAGCCGCGAAACGATAAAATATCTTTGATTACCAAACTCTTGACATAACTTCTCACTGCAACCGCATCGAGTAGCGTCTATCAGTTCAATCAATCTACAAGACTCTTGACAGTTCACATAATTTACAACCAATAGAGTGCTGCTACCGGTCTTTCGAGAAGCTATGGCGTGTTGTGTGTGTGTGTTTTTTTTTCTTTTCTAGAAATGCCATATAATGTCGCCGAGTGCATGTTTACGAACACACTCAAGTCAATCGTAAACAAACGTCAGTTTAATGTCAAATAAACAACTAAAATTGGAATTTTCGTATCAAAATTGACTTTTATTAGTCAATCAGAATGTTAGATATACTTGAATAGATAAACGAAAAAGTTGTCACTGGGTAGACGTAAGATTTACAACTAACTATGATTAACAATGTTTATTTGGGGAATGTCTATTAATTTAAAAGAGCTTTCCCTTAACTTTAAGAACATCTATTTTTATCTGTTTATCTGAATCTCATGATAGTGGGTAAGGGTATAGTAATTAGTTACAAAATGTCGTGATTGATTGTATAGATATGCGTTATTGTGACAAACTAATTGAGTGTTTTTGTGAGCATGTGTCAGGATTAATGTCAATCAAAGTATATGACGATGTGAAGGGGGCTTTAATAAATCGAACGAGCTATGTTTGGAATTTTTTTTTTTTTGACAATACACAACACATGCATAACGTACAACTGGTTTGTCAGGCAGCTGAAAAGTGTTTCTGTCTTTTGAGGTTGTGTGTTTGTTGGGGGTTACCAAATGTGAAGTTAACTGGAAGTTGATGTTTGGTCTGTTTAAGCATAGACAAGTTATTGGCAATTCGAATCAGGGACATATAACACATTGGTAAAGAATGGAAATGTTATGATTGTTCTAATTGGTGTAAGTTTTGTCAAATAGTGATACACTCCCAAAGCGCCCTGTTCGATCAGATAGATAAAAAGAACTTAACTCTTAACTTTAACACCGCTAAGCAGGGATCGAAGGGATTTCCCTGCTCAAAAAGGATCGGTCGAGTAAGTGGGTAGGTTACATTAAAGTTAACAATAGTCTTTTCTTATTTTCAATTTAGGTTACAATCGTTAACAGCATATGGAAATTTCGCAAATGTGAGTCCGCAAAATGTTAGTTGGACACTAAAAATTATCATAAGTATGGCGCTGGCCTAATAAACTGTGAAAGATTTGTAAATTTGGTAGAGCTGTACCTTTAGCTACATTGTAAGTTGGCAGTACATAAATAAATGTAGGTATAGATGGCTAGTTGTGGTTGAACAATGGCGGCAGTTCAGACCATTAAAAATGCAAGTCCCTTTAATATACATAATAGAAGCACTTGAGTTCTTACGACAGTAGCACAGCATTTTGGTGCATAGGCAGCTCCACATAAATTTAAAAATATTGGGTGTATATCTACGGTGACCATATTTGTCGACAGAAAATAAAGGACAATACGTGTTTTTATTTTAGCTTTGATCTCAGCAAAGCATATATAAACAAGATTTTCATCACGCGATCACAACATACTGTGAGTCTCGAAGTGTCAAGTAGAGCGTAGTTAATGTAATTGCGTGCTGAAAATCCTACTTTAATTTTCCTTGCTGAGATCGAAGCTCAAAAAACAGGCCTTATAATTATTATGCATCCAAAAATTTTTTGTAAAATATAAATATATAAAAAAAGCTTTAAGATAACACAAAAAAATAAATATAAACTGTTTTTCTTCATTGGATAAATTGACATAAGAGTGTGAAAGGTAGGTAGTAAGTAATTAATTTTAAAAAGTTTTTAAAAACTACACAAAAGCAGTTCCTTGATAACCATTTATATTTACTTCCGGCATTGAAACATGTTGCGACTCAATGTGTATAAAAGCAAAGTGATAGATTGTGGCCTGACAATGTGCAAAAAGTAACCAAGTTTCAGCAGATGGATCAGAAAAAAATTTAATAAAACTGTTGGACATTTAGTTTATTCCAAAAACTATAGCTTAAGTTAGCCAAACATTTTTATTATTGACTGTCCTTTTACATTTTTAATTTAAAAGCAGTAATATCATTGAAGGTGTCAATGGAACGATGGTGCACTTTTTTACGAAGAACACCTTTAGCAGATGTTACTGATGTTGCTTTAACCAGAGAGCGGAAAAAAGGCAAAGAAAGTTGGGCTTTTACGTAAATAGGGCGAGTGTCACTAAAGTGGCCTGGGGCAGTGGTCCCAGACTGTGAGAACTATTTTCCCCTTTTTTTCCTCTAATTCACTTATTTACCTTTATTTTTATATGAAATTTGAATTTGAAATAATTTTCTTTTCTATTAGACAAAACGTCAAATCGAGTGAATGCATTCAGGGCCGGAATCGGCTAAGGTGATAGTTGATTGTCGCTTTTGATTATCAACTCTTCATTGCTCTGCGTAAAGCGATCACTAAAAAGTGATTGATTATTGGCAGCACTAAAAGTTTTAAACGTCACTTCCTAGCCGACGCTGTCATTCCGAGCAGCTGATGTGTGTTTCTTTTTTATTGTGAAAAATGCTAGTGAATTTGAGAGCAATAATATGTTCACAAATTACAGTAAAAAAATAGGTAACATTCTCTCAAAAAAAAAACAGTCCCAAAACTAACACAAACACATCTTTTGATAAGCGAACGTTTTTCAAAATTCTTAAATAAATACGCAGTAATAAATGCTACCAATCAAAAATGAATATTAATAAATATGCATTCTTACATCGGGCTTGGAAGCTCCAAGATATTTGCTTTATTTCTTAGGTTTCTTCTCAATAGTTGGAAATTTTTGTAATTATTTTATTCATTTGTGTAAAAAAGTTCGAATGAAGCGAACAAACATTGCACTTCACGAATTTTCAAATTTCACATAAAGTTATTTATACATATTTGATTTTTTTAATATATCCTTTTCTCACTAAAGTATTTAATTTATTTGGAGTTGAAGCATACCTATGAAAATGACACAAAAGGGACACCTAAATAGCTGTCACATGAAATTGATCGCAAAAAAGCGATTGTCAATTTGATAAGCACCTTACGTGGACGTAAAGCTATGATTTTGATTGTCAACTATCAACTATCACCAATTCCACCCCAGATTATGTAGACGTTCGATGGGCTGTTTTCTTTCATTCTGAGTAATTTTTGAAATTTATTTGTAATGGAAATTCGTTTAAATTTTACTTTTAAATTTCAAAGAGATTTTTGATTTTTTTCCCTTTTTTAAACTTTCCCTCGTTTTCCCCTTTTTCATTGAAAAAGCGCTAAAATTGACGCTTTACCCCTCAATCTGGGACCACTGGCCTGGGGAATGTGGCGAAACTGACAGCAATTGCGCACCTGTGATGACTGTAGCTCCAATTACGGAGGTGTATATTGTTCTTAAGTGTCATTGGAAAAGTCTTAGCTTTGTTCTTTGCAAACACGCTGAAGAGTTATGGTCGAGTCAAGGTTGGGCGATGAGAAATTTGCTTTTGTACGTGCAGAAGCACAGGCGAACAGTGATTCGTTCTAAGGCTTGGAAAAGCTTGAAAGTGCTCCACATGTCTGTTAATTTTTATAGACTTCGAGATGACTTACGACCGATTCCCTTTTGAGCTCCCGTTTTGGAAACATATTTATACTCCTACAATCATTTAAGCGCACAGGACCCCCCTGTAAGATTATCAGGGCGCTGTTGAAACGTTGTAAAGTGGCCTTCTCTCGAGGTATTAAACAATTTAGCAAAACCAAACTTGGTGTTAAAGTTACGGTCTATTTCGGTGTTCGTTTCAACTCGCACCTTATATGATCTTGAGATTTGGATACTGTAAGAAAAAAATTCAATCCTCCGATCTGAGATTCTTTCGTTGTATTGCTGGATAAATCGCACAAGAATACGTGCGGTACTCAATATCGAGCTTAATTTAACAGGGAGCGGCCCGTGCTTCAGTTGTTTGGCCAGTTTGATAACGCATGTCCAAAATTCATATTTCAAGAAGTCCTGTGGAATCTTCGCCATCCTATCACACAGGAATCTAAGACTGGATCAAGTCCCGCATCTCTTCTCTGCCCACATGCGGAATAGGCCCAGGATATTTTAGAGTCTGTGTCCAAGATCGACAGTCTTGGAGGGTCCACTTGAGTATTATAAGCCTAGTCCCTCGAAATAGATCGAAAATGAATGGAAATATCTTCTTAAAACATTAATTCACCGATCCATACTATAATGTTCCTATTTGCAAATGGTATCTAGCGGGCTATAAATAAACAGCAGTCTGTCACAAAATTACCTCTCTGGTAGATACTTATTGACTTTGCATAAGAGTTTGTCATGTTAATTGTTTTAAGTAAATTTCTCGAGCAATAAATCAGCAGCGACAAGCAAAGCGCCTCCAACTCCAATCAAATAAAAAAACTAGTTCACCGCTATAACCTCTCCAATTATACACTGGAGGTGGTGAATACAAAAAAAAAGTCTCAATGGCGCCCGCAAGAATTAAAAAAAAATAAAAACTAATACTATGTAAAACTCATTGCATCGCATTACTGTTTGATTCCTGACCAGAGGAAGGCATGCCGCGCTAATGGCTAGAACGATAGGTTTCAATTAGTTTTGCAGATTTATGGTTAAATTATTTATGGGGTCTTGGCTAATATACATTGCCAAGCACGATCCTAAACACGTTGATGGATACGAATGTCAGTTGTTTTCAAACTAGGCAGTTATCATCTACACTTGTCTATGGTGTCTTGAGGGCAATTTTGTTGCGACAGTTTGGCGGATAAGCGACAGAAACACAAGTTAGCATTCGGCTGGGGGTGCTTTGATTCGCTGTCAGGTATATTACAGCAACAAATCAAACCGAGAAATTCTTGCGCTGAACGATAATCGACACTCGACAGCCATGACTATAGTGGCCTTAGTTCAATAACGACCCATGGCAGGCTGTTGGACATTTGTTATAATTTCTTAGAAATATATTTGCTGTACACGGTGACAGGTAACTTGGATCCATGGATCCATTGACACATGCGGAATTTATAGCTGAAAGGAATGAATGACATCTCTGTGTGTCGGGTAAAATTTGAATCGTTGTTGCTCTTAGAAGAGGGAGTGGATAAGTTGTCTAAGGTTTTATTAAATGGTGTACATTTAACCATGCAATCGGTGGCGAGGTTTTCCGGTAAAGAAACCAGGGGTCGTTCATTAAGGGACTGCCCAAGATCGTTGCACGTGCTGAAAAACCACACCCTGCACGAGGTGCCACTGCTTTAAACGAAATATAACGGATCTAGAGGGGAATAACTCGATAAAACCCATAATCCCTGGTGAACAACCGCGCCTATGGGATGTATGGCACAATGTTAGTTAGCTAGTTACATGGGGACCTCTAGTTTCAATTTCAATTCCCCTTTTCTGTATACAGGGGGTGAGTACAGAACGACCTTCCCTTTCCCCTTACTCGTGGGAACAAAATAGACAAACTAACAAAAACAAACAAACTGGTGTAAATGAATCGGGCACCAAGAACTTCGATAATACCGATTCTCGGACGAACATGACGGAGGAGGAAGAAAACTTCTTACTCCAAGAACCGTCAACGAACAAGGCTATTTCGGTTGGGGGAAGCGAGGGAACGGTTTACCTCAGGCGCGAGAAACTATTTCTAGAGGACGAGGACAATCATTCAACCGCCAGCTCATCCAAACTCTCCACATCGTCTTCAATGTCGATTAGGAAAAGGGCCATCAACTGCAAAATGACGATAAAAAAGCAGCAGAAGAAGCACCACCGAGAGGACAACGACAAACGAAGGCTTCAAAATGCTCTTGACTTCTTGGAGAGTCAGTCTTTGGAGTGTGATGGGCCTTGTGCTAGTACCACTCTAAAGGCTGGGTCTCCTGGAGCTCCGATCAAGGGAGCTCCTATGCGGCCACCAATGCCTGTGATATGACTTAGCCTATCGGGGCACGGGTCCGTTGCATCTGACCCCGACAAAGAGGACAAGAACGTTTCACCGGGAGAGGCAGACTCGACTTTGGACAGTGCAGTTACTGTTGTCGGGAAGCCATGCAATCGGTGTATTTATAAGATGGTCAGGGGTCCCGGGATCCCGGAAAAAATTATCACTTTGTATCGCGCAACGCTAGAAAACACGCCTTATATGCACGGCTTACCTATATGTAGATTACGAACGAGCTCGTAGAGAGCATTTAGTGCCAATCGCGCCAATTCACGACAATTTGTAAACAAACAAAAAGGCTTTTAATCACTATTAATAAAATACTGTAGTATCACAAAACAATGTGCACCCACCTGTGCATGCGATAAAGCAACAACGTCCGACTGTAATGGCAAAAACCGCTCTACACCTATCGAAAAAAGGTCCTCAATTGCAGCCAATATGTCTACAAAGATCCGTTTCTCTATCTCTCCTTTTATTCAAAGAACTAATAGCATTATAAAGAATCGCCACAAATAAAAGCAAACGACTCTCTAACCGGATAAGTGGCCTTGTTCAAATCGCTTCACACCAAGGAAACAAAAAAGATCCGACAACACAAACCAAAAGGAACAAAAAAATATCTGAATAACCACTTGAGAGTACAATGATGACCTGTGACCAAGAACATCCCATTTAAATCCCTAATAGGTATAGATGAACAAACACCGACAATAATTAAGGTGCGAGATCCAAACCGAGGTTGAACAGCGTCCATAAAGAATGAACGAAACAATCAACAAAAAGAAACCAGAAACCGGCAAACTTCGCAGCACTTTAATAAAAGAGGACTCCTGCTTGCCGGCGGGGGGTGGAAGCCAGAAGAAGAGGGGCATCATCTCCAGAAAACTCCTGCCACGAAGTCTGGCACTGGCATGTGTTGTTGTGAGAAACTCTTGATTCTTCTTACAAGCGTGTGCACAAAAAACAAAAAAAAAAAACAAAAAAACCTGTGCACACCTACAGGATACTACGGATGGCCAGAGGTAATATTCGGGCATACGATTCTTTGGACGTTTTAATAGGAAGATAGATATATGTATTTCTTTTTCTTTTTTCGATTTATCCGCCCCACCCGTGTCGATAGTTCAAGGAGCGCAAGTGTGTGCACAGCGGTCATTTGATATGAAATTCCATATGGATTGGTTGAGTGCGGCGAAGCAGCATGCAGCTGCTGCACCTGAAAACTCTGATGCCGGAGGAATGCACAGATGTTTCGATCGGATTTATCGATGTTTTATGGACGGTAAGCAACGCGTGTTCAGTTTCAATTCGCCATTTATCTGCACCTTCTACCGCACCAGTGTGGACTGTGGAGGGGAGCTAGATAACTATGGCTGCTGCTTTGGTAAAGTAATAAAAAATTTATTTGGTATCGTGTGAGGGATTTTATGAGGTACCTACACCGACTAACAGCTAAGCTAGGTGCAATTTAAGAATATATTTTAATAGCATTCGTCGTGATTTTTTTTAAGTCAAAACAAGACTCGTACTTAATTAGATTCCTGTGAAAGGCGAGTACCTCTGTCAGCATTTACGGCAAATTAAAAGTCAAGTCAAAGTTTTTAATAGTGTGCTGTTTTAAAAACGTTAAGCAAATTTTAAATATTAGTTGTGAATATGTGCTCATTGCTCAACTATAGTAAAAGTTTAGTGGCATACTGACAGCTAAGAATCCAACTTTTAGAGTAAATTTTGCAAAATGCTTATATCTTCAAACTTTCAAATACTGTCAATATAGATAAGCCGAAAATTGTTGCCCCTGTCAAGGGTGCGCTTCTTTGTTTAGGCAGTTTGGTTTTTATTTGGAAATCGCTTGAGAATATTGGTGCGGATTTGAAAACAATTTCGCAGGTTTCGAATATTGAAATTGCTTCAATTTTATCAAATACTAGCTGACCAGGCGAACTTCGTACCGCCTAAAATTGATTAAATTATCAACATCCCTTTTAAAAGTTGAACCTCTCTCTTGAACGAATGCAACTCCTTTGGAACTAAATTGAGTTCAATGCATAGCTACCACTTCATAGATTTGCCGGTCGTCTTCTTAATAGTTTTTTTTCCGCGCTAATGATTGAATCGAATTTGTCCGGTCAGATTTTCTCAATCAACCGAAACAGAATGTGGGCACTCGGCAATCCTCGCTCTGCCATTCAACCGAGTACATATAGAATCGCGATTGTCCAAAAAGACCGTTTTGAGCTTTTGTTTGAAAAATCGTACGTTGATGTCATGGCGGTCGCTCGAAGTTTGCCCGGAAAGTACGCACACATAGGCCACGTGCCAAACCACAGATTCTTTAATGCTTCCGATTTGCGTCCCAAAAAAAAAAAAACAAATTGTACTGAAATTCATGTGTTTTTTTCACGCACGCACAACACACATATACGTTTTCCGATTTCACAAAAACCATATATAGACCAATACCAAAGATGTGTGAAAGTTTGGTTAAAATCGGTAAATGGCGTGAATCGGCGACAAACGAACACAATTTTAAGGCTCAATTTTTATATAGGTATATATAGCCTTATTTATAAACGTATTATAAAGAGTGTATAAAGGTATGCACCCTTTATAATGCCTCTATACGGAAAAACCTTATTTATAAAAATTTGTCGACGTTGTATAGAGCTCGAACTTTGTTTAGAGCTTGTATAGAGGTGGAATAGTATCGAAATGTGATTTTGACTTAAAAAAATCTGTCACATTTTATTTTAAATGAAATCAAAAATAAATTTGTTAGATTGTATTGACATTTTTATTTTCAATTTTCAAGATTCTACAAGTGTCCTCGAAAGGAAATATGTGCAGAAATGAGATGTTTCAAATTGTTTTAAAAATTCGTTTTGATTGACGAGTGGAAAAGTTTTCCTGCGACCCCTGGTGGATAAAAAAGGAATATGTAGAGACCTATAGAATTTTTACGTCTGTTTGTTTTGCAAAGGACTTGGATAAGGAATACGTGTGTTTTCGTGTAAGAAAATTAATTGTTTATCTTTAAAAAATGTTAACCAACTAATTGAAAACAAACTTAATTTGAAAGTCTAAGTACTATACTTGTCCGAAATTTGTATAGTGTGAGTCAATTCATCTTGTAAAACTAGCACAAAAGTCTGTTCAAAGTAGTGTTGAATTTAATGTAAACAAATAATAAATTTGCTTTTGTTTATATATTTTGGTTGCTTTTTATCTTATGAAAAGCGTGCTTATTATGATTTTTACAGATTGGCTTGCTGTGATGATGGGTATCCAGCCAGATTAGAAGTTTCTAAGGTTGTCACAATATCGCTCTGTGAAATAATTGACTATTTCAGTGGAAGTATTATGCAACCCATACATTGTTTTTAATTTTTAGTCAGTAGCCCATACTGCAGTGATGCTAGTGAACGGGCTTAAGCATGGCTGCACCCCTATGCTACGAACACTCATAGTATCTACAGTTGTTGGATCTTGGATGGTTCTTGGGTATCAGTAGGATTCTCCGACAAACTTGTGGGTTGATGTGTCATATATTCTTGAGTAGATGTAGAGGATAAATTAAAAGTATGTCATTAAATAAAAGTGGAAAGTAGTACCTTCTTCTCATTAAAGCAGCTGAACGTCATACCCAAGTAACAATTTTACTTCGGTAAGGTTCAAATTTGTAATTTCTGTAGGTAACAGCTTCGATAGAGCGTCTATAGTCTTTGTTAACCGAAGTTCATCCATTTCGAGGCAATTGTTTCGATAACAACTTCAGTAAGTCCTTTACGAAGCATATACATAGGCTTTATAGAGGGTTATGGAATTAAGCTTCGATAAGATCTCTATTAGACATCTGAAAATGTGTCTGGAGATGTGTGGAAAGTGAATTTCTTTAGAGCTTCTGACCGAAGGCATTATAGAAGCAATGAACTGTCATGCAGTCAACCGCTTGCGATTGGAAGCTGTACAGAAGCACTTACTCGTACTTCCTCCTAACTTACATATGGAGGCTTTATAGAGGTAAAAATTAATTTCATATGAAATGAATCAAAGCTGTCTAAAGAAACCATAATTAATGAATCGGGGAAAAATTACAAGACATAAAATACTTCTAGCACATTGAAAAATATGTCAGTAATGTGATTTTAAATAAACACTTTTCGCCCATGAATAAATAAGGGTAACACTAAATGTCTTGCTTTACTTCGGTCGAGTAAGCTGCAAGTTTATTGCAAATCATAACCAAACTCTAAAATGTACCAAGTAGTTCAGATTTAGCACTACTACAGCATTATGACGAATTAGCCTAGGGGGTAGTGTATTGGACTACTACGCACAGGACCCAAGTTCGATTCTCAGTGCGGCGCATGTAAGTAAAATGTAAATTATAACGAGTACGTAAATGTAAACTCCATGAAAATTGCAAAAAGTCTTTAAAAATGTTTATCAAGAAGATAAAAAAAAATAAAAAAATAAGAAAATGGAAAATTGAAAAGTGTAATAAAAAAAAATAGTTTTTTTCTTGTTCATTTTGGAGCCTCTATAAAGCTTCCATAAAGTTTCGGTAAGGTCTATCCAAGCTGTTCAGGAAGTCTTAAATAAGTAAATACTTGCATTAAAGTGCGCCAAATGCGTTTCCTTTAGACCTTATGCAGTTAATATTGCGGGAGGTGAAATAGCTTCGATAGCGCCTTACCGAAGTCAAATTGTTACTTGGGTAGTAACCGCCTTGAACGTATAATGCCTAGTTTCTTTGAAGGAATTGATGAATTCGGAAGACTTTGGCTGGGAAAGGCTCCTTTCACAAGTTTGGGTCTATACTGAAAACCATCCCGTTTATTCGGTCGCAAAATGTCTTTATCTTTAAAGTGAAGACTGCAAATGGAAAATTTAGGAAATTCTTTCCCCATCTTAAGCACGATACCCCATTTAATCAAAAGATCTTTGAGTTCCGAACTTCTTTTGGAAGATGGTTCAATGTAATTCCCTCTTTACGATATGAATTGCATTGAGGAATGCCACAATACTGAGCTCCGACTGTTTTCAGCATTTTCTACAAAAATAACAACTTAGTATTCACTTTTATATCAACACTTATCGCACTCACTATTAAGATATTATTTTTCTGTTATAAAATTATTTTTTTTTTCATATATTAAATGTATATTTTTAATTAAATATACAATTTCTCACAATAACTTCTTGATTTTTCATAGAAATACATACCAGCTGTCAAAATCTATAGCAACCTACCGATGTGAAAACTTACCGCCAGGGGTTAGCCTCCATTCGTCAATTTGGATAAGACTACCGTTTCTTAGGAGTGCCAAATCATTCTTTTTCTTTTTACTTTTCAATTTTTTAATTCCTTTTCCTATTTCTATTTGAATTTTTCATTTCTCACAAGCTGCTTAGTTTTTTTTTTTTTTATCTTTTCGGACAGATAAATGTAATAGATTTCTCTTTTTCAGTACCTTTTATGACGCAAGCCCTGTATAACTAGTATGCATGGAAAAATGTCTTATAATACGAATTTTTGGAAGGGTGTATAAAGGCTGTATAAATACTTATACACTGCATAACTATACAGGAGTTTAGGCGTGCTTAGCAAATTCTAATAAATAAGGCTGATAGATTTTAAAAATGGGTGCATTTTATTAAACATGCAGGACTTGGAATTTGTGAAATATAAGATAATTTTTTTTTTGCATAAAATACAAAGGTAACAACCCAGTAAATATACCGTCATAAAACATTAAAAACAAAAAAATCCAACGGAACGAATTCTGCAAAGAAGATAAAGAAGAAGTGTCGTATCAAATCCCAAGAAAACACTTGATTATTCCATGATCATCCACGATCATGGCTACAAATTGTCTGGCAAAACACACGTCAATTCCCTTTCTCAATTCTACTTGTCTGAGGTTTAATTTTTTATTTAATTTTTTTTTTTTGTTGTCCTTCATTCCATAATTTTATACCACTTCCATGGACCATGGGTAATAAGGCTTTGCGGCTTTTCCCATTTAACCAGACGCGTGAGATGCTTCTTCCAGGCACATGATTTTTATTCTCCTTTGCACCTTTATCATCATCCGATTTGACAGAGTCAGGCGAAAAACGGAATTAAAAATACCGCATCAAGCATCTTTATATCTTTGGTTGCATGGGTATGGTTACATTGTTTGCGCGCTGATGCACTTGTTGCCGAGAAAGAGTTATATAAAGGGTTTGGGAAGAGCGAGGCTTTGGTAGTTGGCTCTTTTGTATTGTTTGGTGCTTCAAAATCAGATGTTTTAAAGCGATTTATGGTTTAATAACTCTATTCCAGTTTATGTTCCAATTTTGTTTAGAAAGTACACCCATTTCTACCGGATCAATAAATTTAACTCAATAGTTGTTAAAAAAAATAGCCGAAGTGTCATTGTTTGGCTTAAGAACTACAGCGAACCGTATTGCGCGGTATTTACTTTTAATAATTTTTAGTAAAAAAAAACAAAAACAATTGAAGCGAAAATATACAGGACAAGATCAACTTGCTACCAGGGTTTCCGCGTATAGCCTTTCGCAACTTTGTCGAAAAAAGTATCGCTTTGCAGCTACTGCTTAAGAACTCGGCAATAAAAGTGTCATTCGGCTGTTGGTTTGTCTTTTTAATGGATGACAATATCTGATTACCCACTCCTTCCGCTAGGCCTTTTCTGCCAACCGAAGTTTGCAATTCATTTCCGATAGGCCGAGTCGTTATTTTACAAAGAGGTCGGTTATTATTGTACGTAAATGCGGCAAATTCTACAATCTGACATTCGACGTATAACAAAGTCATATAACGGAAATGGTTACAAATCTCTCATACCTACCCCAACCCCGTGAGGAGTTTATCGCGAAAAACGAAACTCTTTCTTTTTTTAGTCGCGAGATAGATATATCAACTGCGGCCATGTTTTTCTGCAAGTTGCTGCTTTAGTTAAGATAGTTAATCCTCACCTTGTCCTCGGTCTTCCAAGAGCAACGTGCATTCTCAGGAATCAATTCGAAAGACCTTTTCGCAATGTTGCCAATATTAACTTTTCTCGTAGCTATTTATAAGGCCTAGCTGATTGGATGGGATTCTTCATTTGTGGTCGCAGTGGCGCTGTGATTATTTTATGCTGGACTACTGGGAGACGGGTATCAAATTCGATTCCAAAAATATGGTAAAAAATTGCACAAACAATTAGGCATTCATTATTATTTTCATTCTCAATGCTTTACATTGTTTTGCTGAGATCCTCACACCTATATCATCAAAGCTAGTGAGCTGAGTGAGGTGAATGTCCTTTGTCCCGTTTCCCATGCCAATTTCGATTGTATTCGTTGCGAAAATACATGGTCAGTCCTTTTTTTGTTTCACCAACATGAACTACATAGATCATTAATTTCCATGGTTTGCAACAACAATTGGATCTCATACTATTGTTGCAAACCATAAAAGTCTATTATCTTTATAGACAATGTGAGTTAAAAAAAAAACGCCTGAAGCTATACATTTGGACCACTCTCCAGCAACTCCTTGCATCTTTACGAGGTGTATAAATTAATGGGCTGTAGTAAAGACTACTTTAATGGATACTTTGCTTTCATTTGATTCTTTTTAAATGCCAAAATTTATATGTATTTCATTTAAAAAAAAATTTAAGTGGCGCAAGCACACTTTCTACATCATTCCTCTCGTGCTTGTGCAGAGAAGTATTTTTCTTTTTTTACGAAAATATTTCATTATCAACATTTTTTGTGACAGTGACGGGTCAAATACATACATTTTTTCAAGGCGATAAAACGATTGGAAAAATAAATACACGCCTTGTCTTATTAAATTTGGCTCCAGGAAATTCGCACAAGCCTCATTTAGAATGTTTTCGATTTTGACAAATTGGCACTCGTAAGTATTTTTATTCGCAATTACAAAAAAAAAAAAACAAAAAAACATGTGCAACAACTCACCGTGGGCTCTGGCCTCTCTCTGCCAGGTGTCGCTGATAGTCCCGTACTGATCAATACTACCACTGTCACGAAACTTCTTATAATCATATTTAAATGAATTTTATTTCCTTTGTAAGTGGTTCGGCAGTAAAACCTTAAATTATTCCAAATACTAATCGTTTGAATGGGCAATCGTACACAAAGAACTTGAGGAGAACAAATTAATAGATGATTTTAAATAAATTTAATATTCACACTTTTTTATGGTCGGTTGTTGGTCGTTGATAAGACGCGAATCACTAGAATCACAAAACGAAATATAATATAACTGGATGGATGACCTTTTTGTTAATTATTCACGCTATCATTTTTTTTTTGTTTGTTTTATTTTATAAATGTTGGCTCTTTCTTGTACGGGCAGTATAATTAATCTTTTTTCAGGAATTTCATTGGCTCGAACGGTGAAGGGTGCGTGTATAGTATGAGGATGCGGATCTGGAAGAGACAGAGAAGAACCAATTAATGCTGGAATAACAAAAGGAAATTTGGAAGTTGTTAAAGTTTAAGAATTATTGATATGAGAATTCGAATTTTGTTAGTCACAAGATAGTTTGACACAACGGATCGCAGTAAAGATTAAGTCGAGCGTTTATTTCGTGGGTATATCACTAACCACTACCGATAATGTGGACTTTAAAGGGGGATTACCTACTGTTTTACTATGGAAATCGATTTGAATATGCAGGTCAAGAAGGCATTTCGTTTTCAACCCCAGAGCTGAGTTATTTTATTAATTAAGCTGCTGCCTTAAGGAAGCAAGTCTTAATGCCGATGCTTGCCAATTGATTGGAGGAACGTTTTTTGGTATAGGTTCCTTTACACTATTATTTAAGTAACTATTTATTTAATTAATTAGGCGGACTTTGTTTATTCAACAAATTTAAATAGTAGGAAAAGGAAAAAAAAAAGTTGTGTGAGTCCCCCACCGAAACATCGCCCAATCTCGAAAAGTAAGTAAATAACAAACTATCTCCTGGTAGTGTTATCAGTTTTATAAATACTATCACCTCTCTTATGGGCACTCGTCATTGACTATACGAGTACTTTCCGACCAGCTAATTAATCTTGAAAGCAAGGCCATTTGTAAAATTAAGCACGATCAACAGTTATGCAGAAGGTTTCAGTTTTTACAGGCAGTGTCAATATGCTGTATTAAAGAAAATCAATCCTCGTATTAGTATAGCTATCGTTATAGCCCCTATAACTCGCAAAAATATTCTGAGCCTCGAACAGACAGCCCTCAGTAACACAATCATTTGAAATATCTAAAAGTTGTTCTCGGGAAGAAACTAAATAGGAATTCCAGAATGTGTCAAAGCAAATACAGCTACATGTGTATCGTAGGACTCACTTTTTATAACCCCAATGATGCTAAGACCATCCGTAAAATATTGAAGAAACAAAGAAAAAAATTCCATTACTAACTTGCCGCGGCTAAAAGATCGTACCTTGTACAGGGCCGGCCCAACCATATGTGCAAGATGTGCAAATGCACAGGGCGCCAAGTTCTGGGGGCGCATTGCTAGCAAAGAAAAATTTATTTCATTTGCATTTTAAATAAAAAGCTTGTTCAAATAAGCCCAAAATAACAACATCCATGACACCTGTGCTGAATGATTTCTTGCACATTAACTCACATCACTTGCAAGGTGGCAACTTCAAGGAGAATCTAATTCAAAATATTGCAGAATAAAAAATCCCACTAGACCTATGCAAGTTCACCTACATAATCCCAAAATATTCCACCCTGTTAATGTAGCTATATTTCTTGCACATCCACTTACATTTTACAAAAGAATCTATTCCAAAAATCTCAAAACAAAAAATACCTCAATAAAAAAAAACGCATTGAAAGTCTATCTCCTGACTCCTGAGTGATGTGGAAAAGACTTATGCATATGTGCAAATATGAAAAAGGGCGCTTTCTATAAATCTTGCACAGGGCGCTAGTTTAGCTAGAGCCGGCACTGACCTTGTAACAGCTCAAACGATATCATATGGATCACACGGGCCAAATTAACCTTGATTATGATCTGCGCTGCAAATAAGCGCTTTACAAAAAGAGTGAGGAGGTTGGAAGATCCCAACGAAACGTAGGGAGTAAAATGAAATAGTGTTTTTATTTTGTTTCGTAAGCCACTGATCAGTAAGCCCATTGACAAAAAATAAGAACATTGTACTTCGAAAGGAGGCTCAAAAGCGCTTAAGAATGGCCTTTCAAAAACGCAATACAACAAATGACCGCCGAAGTAGGAGGCAGAATCAATGGACACCCTTTCAAAGTATCTGAAATTCTGGAATATATCTACGAACATAATTTTAAAAATGTTGGCAAAAGGTGTCAAGTCAAGCAGAACCCGACTGACTGCAAATAAATGAGACTCAGCTTCAGCACCCGCAAGAAGTATTCCGAAAGGGTTAAAGTGTGTTCTCTAAAGGATAAAAGAACTACAAAACGCCTTTACAAAAGAAATCGCAAATTCATAGAGAGAATTGAACATCCCCTGGTCTTCTAAACATGAGGCACACGTGTCAGACCATAGACATACTAAATATGGACTGCTAGTGAAATTTCATGTTCAAATACTTCTGTCAGAAAATATGTTTCAAAACAGCACAGGCGCTACTGTTTTACAGCCGATTAGCAAAGAAGCACATGCCGCCGTCATGTTTAAATTTCCATAGTAACCTAAACAAAACAGCGACATTTTCTCAAAAAAAAGTTCGTTTCCATAGAAACATGTAAACAAAAGAGCGACTTCCTGTCCGAAGAGATTGGGAACGTTCAAGTATCTAGTTTAGTAAGTCTGACTTCTGACAGCTCTGTCACTAGATGAACCTCGAGAAATTCGTGACTGTGTACTAAGTTGACAGTTCTTATATGTGGCTGACGTAGAAAAAGTGACGGTTCCCGATCAATCTAGTTTTTGCGTTCAGGTTACATCTCATCCAGACCAATCTAGTCGACTTATTCTTATTCTTGATTTCAAATAAATTCCTGTTTATTATTTTGAATAAGAAATCGAAAACAACAATAGATTTCTACCCATAAACTAAAACAAAAAAACCTACAGGTATTTTCCAGGTATAGTTTAATCCCATGAATACTAACACTGACGATTAATGTCGCTGGAGGTGAATCTTCGGTGGAGTTTAAATTAGTGCCGTAGTCAATTGTACCGACGTATTTCGTTTTAACTTCATCCCATTGAATGTGCTTCCTTATGACCATTTTATCCATCATGAGACATGCGACTATTTTCTTATTTTTTCTTTCTAAGGATATAGTTTTAAGATCTAATACATCCGATGACTTTTTAGTGAATCCAGCCGTCACTTCAGTTTTGGAGGACCATGATCTAAGTATTTTTTTTTATTTGAATACAATAAGCGTGAACAACTAGCTAAACAAAGATACTATATAAATATATAAATAAATAAATATTTAGCGCATGTAGGTACCCCAGGACTAGCTTCTTATAACCATTCGTTTTGTGTGTTTTTATTTTTGTGCCGAAAGGGACCTATAATTACTTTATGCAGATTATTATTTATTTAAGTCCGAACGGCTAAATTGCGAAGCTCTCCCAGGACAGTTATTACTATCGGACAGAGAAGAATGTACTTAAAGAGATGGGCATCTTTCGTACGACTACCCCCCAAAACTCATATGTTTACATTGTTGTTTTATAATTTGTAAATGCTTGTGAACTACAAAAAAGCATGTTGCTAATCCCAAGTAACAATTTGACTTCGGTAAGGCGCTATCGAAGCTATTTCACCTCCCGCAATATTAACTGCATAAGGTCTAAAGGAAACGCATTTGGCGCACTTTAATGCAAGTATTTACTTATTTAAGACTTCCTGAACAGCTTGGATAGACCTTACCGAAACTTTATGGAAGCTTTATAGAGGCTCCAAAATGAACAAGAAAAAAATTTTTTTTTTTTATTACATTTTTCAATTTTCCATTTTCTTATTTTTTTATTTTTTTTTTATCTTCTTGATAAACATTTTTAAAGACTTTTTGCAATTTTCATGGAGTTAACATTTACGTACTCGTTATAATTTACATTTTACTTACATGCGCCGCACTGAGAATCGAACTTGGGTCCTGTGCGTAGTAGTCCAATACACTACCCCCTAGGCTAATTCGTCATAATGCTGTAGTGGTGCTAAATCTGAACTACTTGGTACATTTTAGAGTTTGGTTAAGATTTGCAATAAACTTGCAGCTTACTCGACCGAAGTTGTAAGCAAGACATTTAGTGTTACCCTTATTTATTCATGGGCGAAAAGTGTTTATTTAAAATCACATTACTGACATATTTTTCAATGTGCTAGAAGTATTTTATTTCTTGTAATTTTTCCCCGATTCATTAATTATGGTTTTTTAGACAGCTTTGATTCATTTCATATGAAATTAATTTTTTACCTCTATAAAGCCTCCATATGTAAGTTAGGAGGAAGTACGAGTAAGTGCTTCTGTACAGCTTCCAATCGCAAGCGGTTGACTGCATGACAGTTCATTGCTTCTATAATGCCTTCGGTCAGAAGCTCTAAAGAAATTCACTTTCCACACATCTCCAGACACATTTTCAGATGTCTAATAGAGATCTTATCGAAGCTTAATTCCATAACCCTCTATAAAGCCTATGTATATGCTTCGTAAAGGACTTACTGAAGTTGTTATCGAAACAATTGCCTCGAAATGGATGAACTTCGGTTAACAAAGACTATAGAAGCTCTGTCGAAGCTGTTGCCTACAGAAATTACAAATTTGAACCTTACCGAAGTAAAATTGTTACTTGGGAATGGCCGGTCACCAATCCTCTTGCTTTTATGGGCATATAGGTGTTCACTTATTTTGTGTTTCGTATTGAATTCGTTTGGTTTGTGTTAAGGGTTTGATTAAATTCAGATAACAGTAGTTAAATATAAATTACCGAGCTAATTAGGTCCTAAGACTGAGTAAAATATAGAAACATCTATTGGTAAATTAATAAATAAGAAAACACGAACCAATCATACCCTAGTTCTCACTCTCTCAATGCATAGGTACACTTAGTGTGACCACCTGTACGTAAATGTGGAGTCATGTACCGTGTACCGAAGTGATAACTCAAAATCACGAAATGTACGTAAATTGAAGCGACAAATTATTGCTGTACGTAAAATGTACACCAACGACAGGAAAAGAACAAAGAAAAAGTTCTGTTTGCTTTTCGAAGCACAACGATAATTCGATTGATTTTAGTTGATAGTACCCATCACTAGAAATAGATAGTTCCCCCCATCACTGCACTCGATTGACATTTTTGTGGAGTGCTTTTATTGTGTTCGTTCGTATTGCATTCTTTTTTGGTAAATTAAACGAAATTTTTCTGTTAAAATTTCGAATTTTTAAAGAAGCAGCCTCAAATGTTGAATGAAACTGCAGCAGACGGAAAGTATGCGTTCAAAAAAACCAATCACGAATGAATTGATTACACAGGCCAATACTTTTGGAAAATTGGTCACAATATCGTCTTTGTAGTGAATGCGATAATGAGAACTTTTGTGTACGTAAATAAGCTCTTGGAAAGGTAGTCACACTAGGTATACTACATGCGAATTTGTAATGAAAGTAAATTGGTCGTTTGAAGTTTATTTTTCTTTCCGCTGTAAAACAGTAGCGTTCTGTATTTTTGGAACATGCGTGAAGTTGGCTACTAGCAGACCATTTTTATAATAAGTCAATGTGTCAGACAGTTCTTAAGAAAATTATAAACTTTATCCAGAAAGTACCTTACTTGAATATTTTTCGACTTAGATGACGCTATAGAAATTTTATATGTGTCCACACCTTTCATTGCATAGACGATTGAAAAAATTAATATGGAAAACACTCGATGACACAATTTTCCGGCTCTCCGAACGTGCTTCCGCTTTGATTTCATCACACATCCCTTAATATTTCACGATTTTGCTAGACACACGTAAAATGTTAATTGCAAGCATTGACAAGATTGACATTTTTTACTAATAAGTAGTTATTAGATAAGACTCTTATGAATGTAGGATATGAAGACAGACAGACGACCGGTACGCTAAAAGCATGACAAGTGACAGATATGACTAAAAAGTAACCATGACAAACGAGACTACGTCAAGTGCGAGTAAAATTCACAACAGAGCACAATATACGGCAATTATTAGCTATCTCGACCAGGCAACGGGAGCACTTATTGCTTTTATTTTTGGACCATTGCGAAGCAGCAGATAGAGGTTAAGAGGAGAAACGAGTCTTTCACTGGATTCTGACGCCAATGGATCATCAAAATACGAGCATCAAACCGAATACAAAAAAGATACTATAGCCATACTGAAAGGACTTCTATTATTTTTAACGAACCTCTGCATGAATGTTTAAATTCATGAAAACACATAGGGGACATGTCCGAACTGATGTCGAAAAGATTTGATCAGATGTAGGTATGGATCATTTCTTCATTGGCTGTCCTATCTTCAACTGCGCTTATTATTCACCATGGGTATAGACTACACAACTTTTTGTCAAGGACTGAAATTGGCTCTTATATCATTGAGAATACTGACAAATGTTCGATCTTCGATAGATCTTTGGGAACCACCAGGAAGTCAATTTTTACTATACAGAGAGATCTCCGCACTTGGTCAAACTCGTTCATATAACGCAGGGCGATGATCGTCGCTAGGGTTCTGCTAAAAAATGCCCCAATGAAATAAGGCCAAAAAAAAAATATGAAAAAAGGCACCAAAAAATTATACAGGAAACAACAACAACGATTTTTAATAAAATTTGGGGTCTTATTTTCTTTTTTGGGGTCTTAATTCCTATTAAAAATTATTATTTCATAATTTGAAGACCAAAAACTTGATTTTAGTATATTTTCGTCTTTAAAAATAATAAGCGAAATAAAGGAAAATATACCACCGCCGAATAAAAGATATTTAATGGACGGCACTTTTAAAATAATTCCCAAAGGTTGCTTTAACCAGCTCCGAGTCATCTATATTCAATATTTAGACGAGGTAAATACATTGTTTTAATAAAAAAAAATTGATTCAATCAGCGCCGCAGGCGAAAACTTGGTACACAATATCGCGCGATTTTTTGTTCCAAATTTTCATTATTTCTTAATGTTATAGATAGTTTATTTTACTAAAAATCCAAATTTAAAAATATTTACAAATTTGTTCTTAGGTATTTCCGTTATTTTTCATTTTAATGAATAAAAAAACGAGAAGATCTTACGAAGATTACGAAGATATAATATTAGATTGTAAATTTATTTCTAAGAAGACATAATATTGAATAAAAAAGCAATGAAATATACAAGAAAAAAAAACAACAAATTGGGGTTATTTAGTTTTTGAAATTTATGAAATAAACCCTAAATTTGGGGCCTTATTTCATTTTTTTGAGGCCTTATTTCATATTTGAAATTGGTGTATTATTTCATTATGACATAAAACCCGAAATTTGGGGCCTTCTTTAATTTTCTCTTCTGGGGCCTTATTTCCTGCAGCCATTTAAATATTTCCATGGTTTTTAATCCAATTTATTTCTACGTTCGTTATATCGGATAGCAAATCGTGGGCACCATTCGTTATATAGAGATACTAATGTAAATCTAAGAAGCTTTCGTTATATCGAAAATTCGCTATATCGGATATTCGTTATAATGAACGTCCACTGTCGTATTTGCCAGTGAAAATATTTTTTTTCGAAAATCTTTGAACTATTTTCGTTTACAAAACAACTCTTTAAAAAAAGCTAATGCCAGTTGCTTGGAAACCAATTTCTTAAATTAATTATTATTATCGTTGCTTTGTTTTGTTTGTTTTATCCGAATTCAATGTGTTTCTTAATTGTTTAAATTATGCAAGTTAAAGTTAATTGCTTACTTGCATTTTTTTGTAAGAAAACTTATTACCAAACTTAAATTACATACCCTATGGTTCGGCTAAGTTGTCTGTATTACATTGTTTCTCTGGTCTTTTGGCTGCTCAAATAAGCAAAATGCAAATGCCGTTGTAACAAATGATTTGGACTTGAGTTTATATTTGCTGGTGAGAGCATTACAGTTTTGAGTGATGTTTCAATTCCAAATCATAGCTTGCAATTGCATATGCGATGTTAGTTTGCTTATGTTCTAGCAGCCGCCCAGTACACATCTCGTAATAGTTTGTACCAGCCAAACGTTTGTTCAAAAAATTAATTTGTTGCAATTAAAGTCATTAGTAAAGGGTGATTTTTTAGCTGGTTTGGTTTTGGCAACACTGGTTTTGACAGCTGACGTGTGTTTAGTACCTTGTGTCACTGTCAAACAGCTTCAGTTTGGTTTGCAATTTAACCATGGATCGTCTTACAAATGAACAACGCTTGCAAATTATTGAATTTTACTATCAAAATTCGTGCTCGGTTCGAAATGTTCATCGCGCGCTGCTTCCATTTTATGATCGGCATTCTCGACCTTCTGAGCAGTCTATTCGGAAGATTGTGACCAAATTTCGCACCAAATTTACTTTGTTGGACATTAAACCACCAACACGTTTACGTACTGTGCGTAGTGAAGAAAATATTGCGGCCGTATCAGCTAGTGTGACAGAAGACCGCGAAATGTCGATTCGGCGCCGTTCCCAGCAGTTAGGCCTTTGTTACAGCACTACGAGGAAAATTTTGCGGAAGGATTTGGGCGAAAAGCCTTTTGAGATACAGCTGGTGCAAGAACTAAAGCCAGCCGACCTACCACAACGCCGAATTTTTGGTGAATGGGCTCTTGGAAAGCTGGCCGAGGATCCGCTTTTTTATCGAAAAATTGTGTTCAGCGATGAGGCTCATTTTTGGTTGAATGGGTACGTAAATAAGCAAAATTGCCGCATTTGGAGTGAAGATCAGCCAGAAGCATTGCAACAGCTACCACTGCATCCCGAAAAAGCCACTGTTTGGTGCGGTTTATGGGCCGGCGGCATTATTGGGCCATATTTCTTCAAAGATGATGCGAATCGCAGCGTTACTGTCAATGGTGAACGCTACCGAGCGATGATAACAAACTTTTTTTTGCCCGAAATGGAAGTTCTTGACTTGCATGATATGTGGTTTCAACAAGACGGTGCCACATGCCACACAGCACGCGAAACAATGGCGCAATTGCGAGGCGAGTTTGGTGAACAGTTAATTTCACGTTTCGGGCCGGTCAATTGGCCGCCTAGATCGTGCGATTTGACACCATTAGATTATTTTTTGTGGGGGTATGCCAAGGCTAATGTGTATAGGGACAAGCCCGCTTCGATTGACGCACTGGAAGCCAACATCCATGCATTCATTCGTGAGATACCGGCCGATATGTGTGAAAGAGTATGCCAAAATTGGACTCAGCGGATGGGCTACCTGAGACGCAGCCGCGGTCAACATTTGCATGAAATTATCTTTAAACATTAAATTGCAAGGTTCAAACTATCGATTCAAATAAATATTTCATTCATTTTTTCGAATTTTTTGTGTTTTTTTTTTAAAAAAAGTTCTAAGCCTCTTAAAAAATCACCCTTTATAACGTTTTATTGTCTCGGCATTTTAATTGCTTAACACCAGTTTCACTAGGAAAAAGTTATAGTTTTTGTCATATCTTCTTTAATATTTTTCCAGCTGTGGTTTCAAAAGCTACAGGCGTTGACATTTTTATCGGGTGTGTTTATTTGGCGCACATTTTTACATTCGGAAGAGCGCGCTTATATGTTGGCGTTTTAAATTCGAAATTATCATACGTACGTTAAAAAACCAATGACAAAAAGTTGGTGGTTCCTTTTTCTGCAGTTTTTTCAGATTTATCTGGGGGAAATATTTTGACCATCAGGCAACGCTGCTTCCAGGGACTTGTGTTAAACTTAAACGTCAGGGAAGTACGATTTTTTTAGAAGTAGATGCGATATCTTTCATTTAGAGCGATTCAATCTCGTTAGTTCAGAGTTTTAATCATATTTGAGGAAAATGGACTAGGACCTTGGACTTATTAGTTTCTTTGGAGGTACATTAGTCGGCAAAAATCATACTAATATAATTTGGCTTCAAGGTGTCTTACATTTCGGCTGCTGTTGAATACAATAAAATGCCTGTGCAACAAAATATTGCGATCCCTACTTCTTCTTGTTGATGGCTTCTGGAACTTCAGACGCAGTTCTTAGTTCAACATCCCACGACCCATGGCATCAATTGACCGCGTCTCCATATCAAATTTGCAAACTAAATCCTATTTGATTTTCCACAAACAATCAATAAACAAAACGCGTACCTATCATAAATAATTTAATTTATTTACTTGCATGTCTTGCACGTTGCATCTTGCATCCCGAAAAACTTACTTACCATTACCACTCGAAAACGAAAAATGAGAAACAACAAGCAAATGAGAAAACCTTTGAGACCCATCATCATAAAATGCAGAAGAAAGAACGAAATTGTGTTCATAAACAAAAAGAACAAGATCTTTATCAAGTCCTCTCTCGTGCACTGTCAAATTGTAAAGAATTCAAAAACGAAACGAAATTGAATTCAAAAATGAGAAAAACGAACGAAAAAAAAACAACAACACCGAACACAAACAATAAAAATAAATAATTCTCGACTCCCGGTCCCGTGATAAAATCCACACCAACACACGCGTCCTCGTTCCCACTTCTGACAGAGTTATACACGTTCTCAAGTATGTTTGTGCAGCAAAAAAAAATATAAATTTATATATATTTATGCTGTGCAGGCATAGATAATGCTATCAGACATAATGACAATATGCCTTGGAGAACCGTCTTGAATGGATCCTTGGTTTATGTATTCCTCACGAGTACAACGACGACGACGACTCCGGGATTCCGATACTGATCTACAATTCTATTGACCAAGCCAGACAATCTGGCGTGAGTGAGGAATAAAACGAGGAAATCCATCGGGAAGATATAAAAAAAAAAAAAAAAAAAACAACAACAGCAGCGACGACGAAACAGAAAACCACTCTACCATTTGATCCCCTAAATACCTGCCAGACAGAGTGACGCCAAAGATACCGCGCACGTCTTGGATCTTGCGCTGCTGGCATTGGCTCCGCTGTGAAAGATACGACGATACGAAGTGTACGAATACAAGAACCAGAGAGGACCGCTCATCGTCGCCGATGGGTCTGCTTGGATCTTTTTGTTCTTTCTTTTATTTAGCCCACGGATTGTGTGGCAACCATGGATGAGTGAACATTTAGAAGGCCTTTATAATGCCCCGTCTATTGGAATAGCCAGCCGGTGAGCAGCAGCAGCAGCAGCAGCAGCGGGAATAATCGATGGCGCGGCATCCACCAAATGTGGTTTTAAGTCATCTTTGTCCTAAAGGATTTTTTTTCTCAGCATTTTTTGCTGCTGTGCTGGCTGGTTCTCTTTTGATGGTCCTCCACAGGTTGCCTTTGCCTGGTTTGCAATTTCGAAACACCTTTTTCGTTTGTTTTCGGTATCTCTGCGGCTGGTGGTAGAGTGATCTTCGTGGTAGTGGTCGGTTTTTTTTTTATCATTTTTCACAGGCATTCTTCAGAGTTCTTCGCATAGTATCTCATAAATTGTTTCTACAACCTGTGATCTGTTAAGGCACGGCGATCAGAAGGAAGGACTAATGAAACCAGTTTTGGTGGCGAATGCATTTTTGCATTCATTTTGAATTTGTTGTCGTTTTGTGTATGGTTTTTTTTTTTTTGTGAGCCACCCTTTTTTGCCGATTGCCATTATGCTGGTTAAATTTGTCCTTAGAGAATTTTAAAGACCCAAGAAAGGTGTCTGCACGCAGATATATGACGCACCTGGGAGTGCATATTTAGTTGGATCCTTGCACGGGAGGGAGCACAAACGAATTGAATTGTTCGCACACATGCATATACACTTACAACCAGTACAAGTCGCATGCTATGCGTTGCTTGTAATACACGACGTTCTATGCAAATTAAACTGCGTGGAATGTGTCTATAAAATAATTCACAAGTGACGAACCAGACGCGATAAGGGGAGTGCTATCGGCATTTGTTGCTTATTATAGAATTCAGTGAGTGGATACAAATACAATAGTGGTATCTATTTTGAATGATCGCAGGAATAGGAGTGGCAATAGATAAATTACTGCGTGTTTGATTTTTGTTGCCATAGCTGAGTCAATTTGTATTTTCATAGAAGGCAGAGAGCTGTTCTTATGCTTAATATAATTTTTTAAGAATTTGACGCCATTCCCAAGAAGTCGACATCTAAATCCGCTTTGTGTCATACACAAGAATCGATAGGAACAAATTTGTGTTGAATGATCGTATAATCCCCAACATTTTCATAAAAGGTGAAGGCACTCAACAAGCTCCCAAATTATAAAAATGGTCAGTGCCTACAGCATGTGGGTGCCCCAGTCGCAGTTGGCTTGATTTAGATCTAGATTTAGATTTAGATTTAAATTTATATTTATTGAGTACCTGCTAAAACAGTAATGGACTATTCACATGAGAGCGAGCGAACGAATTGCTGAAATGCGAACAAGCCACTTTTGATGCATTTATGAACATTTACTATTCCAATACAATACAAATTAAAAAAAAAAATAAACAGTTTAAATAACGAAATTTCAAATTCCAAACTTTTTGCCGCGAACGAATACACCCTTGACGCGAAATCTCAAAGTTTATTCACATTCCACATCATTCAATTTGCGTTCCACAGACTAGCGAATAAAACATTCATTCGAACTTAACCTCAAACTTGAAATATCATTGGCATTTTTTTTTGTACATATTTGTTTTGTTTTGGTCCGAATGGAAAATAAAAGAAATATGACTGAATCAACAGATAAGTGTCAAAGTAAAATATTCTCCTTTTTCTTTCCGTGTTCGGTTAAGCGAATGTACATGCATTAATTGCTGTGTTTTAAATTGTTCCCACCACAAATAGGCCAACAATATTATTTTTCTCCTTAATAGAATGCGGCTACCTTCCATTTTCGAGTTTTTTCTTATTCTAAAAAATAGAGACATATGACAGCGACTGTCATTGGATTCGCGGGTATCTGCGACCAAATAAAATGTATGATGTGAATGGACTGTCAAAATTTGCCAATATTCGTTCGTTCGTAGGTAGTTGGTCGCTCTCATGTGAATGGTCCTTCAGAGTACTTATTATTCTATGATAGTATTTTTAGCTATTTTGTTAAAGATCGTCCTCATTCATATTGCAATTTTGAAGGTATTTTCGGCTACGCATTCAAAAAATTCAATTTCCAATTTCAAACAATTACAAGACAGCTGCATTCGAGTGGTTTCTTTCTTGTGTTTGCTGAATTTGACTCCAAAGTGTGACGTAGCTAATAATTTCTTACGTTGTGACGAGTGAGAATAAGAGAAAAGCAATTGTGGCGGAAACTTTCACACAATATAACGTCATGCACTTGTTTTCTCTTTGAACTAGGTATATAAACTGAAATGTTGAAGTTTAACCCGAAGCGCAATGCTTTGCATTCCAGGTCGATCATGTTGTTAAATAACATTTCAATAAAACTTTAAATAAATATATTTAGCACAACATACCCTTAAAAATACAAAATTGTAAAATTGCCTTAAACGCCTTAGGTAAATATTTTTGTATGGAATGTTTTGGACATTGGACGGCATAGGTAATGCGAAATTGGCTAAGTTGCCTAAAATAAAGATAAAAACTACTAAACATAAAAAACATTTCTTTAATTTTTACTACATTTCTGGATAGCATCAGCCTAAGAAATACGAGTAAGGTAAGTTTGGCTGACTGGTAAATTTAATTAAAAGGTATGTATGTATATGTATATGGCTATTTGCATCTACAAAAATTGGTTAAGTTTTGTTTGGCTACCTTAGTTTCTAGGCTAGGTAAAATATTAGGCTAAATTCAGCCTAGGGTTAAGGTAAAACTACTTAGACAACCTGGCACACCGTTACCAAAAACTAGGTTGATTTCAAAAGGTTCGGTTACCCAAGGAATATAAGGTAAGTTACCTTAGAACTTACCGAGTTCAAAATGGCCTTAGGACTAAGTTGAGTTATACCGCGATTAGGCAAAGTTTACACAGGCTTTTCTCTGGGTGTACCTAAGTCTTCAAATATATTCGCGATACTAATAATCATTTTTAGTATATTTAGGCTAAACTCACGATGGCGAAAATTTCCATACAAAATTGCGTATTCTGACCTACAAAATATATGAGGTGAGGGTTTTCTTTTATTTTTTTTTTTACAATAAGGCAAGAGTTGTAACAAACATAACTTAGCTTAAACTTAAGGTCCAAACTCCATCTCCTTCACCATTCTCCCTATCTTTAAGTCTTAATTTTTAGGTTTTCCATGTCTTAGTTTTAAGTGTCATAGTTTTAAGCCGTAGTATTGGTTTTAGCTTGTATTAAGCCAAATATATTGGGGTATTGCCCCCCCAAAATTAAGTCCTTTTGACAACAGGTTGACCTATGTTTGTGTGACCTCTGACAGCGTAAGCATTTCTACAAAAAAAAACTCTGCGTTGCCCCTTCCATTTAGCTTGTAAATAGACAGAGTGCATTAAACAGATGCTCTGGAGACTTTAAACTTCGATACACGGCTAAGCAAGCCTTTCAATGTAAAGAGCAAATGATTAATCCTTAGTGCTTCCAATTCGCACTTACTTCATCACATCTTTCACATAAGCAATGAAAATGAAAGGAGATAAAATGTGCCCCAGAACGCATTTGGACTTTAAGGTCTTTAGAGGAACCCAGCTTTGTCAAGAGAGATAATTTCTTTACTTCGATTGTGCACTACAGAGAAGTCGAAGGACCAAGTTAGGTGGCAAAGCCTTCTCCAGGACAAAATAAAAATACTATAGACAAGTTGTGACACCAGCACTAGCCTTCTCCAGGACAGTTCTAAGATATAACAGGTGCTTCTGGGCACTGTTCGTTCCCAAACTTTGACATGACCTGACCTCTGAAAAACGTTACAAACACCACGACGTAGAATTTCTTTTCTTTTCTCAAAAGGGTCATACTCAACCCTGTTCGCCAATTGCAAGGTGTTGCCACGAGAGATCCATTAAATGCAATATATTTTTGCGTTGCTCAAAGCGATGTAGAATCAAGCAGCCCCAGACTAATGTTCACTCCATCTGCGTAAGATGTCTTTCTTACCGGAAAGAAGAGAGCAATCTTTAGATCGGACCCTTTCACTTCCGAGACTGTTCTTTTGCAGCTTCAATAACTGAGATGCAAATTTTTTGCGTCGAGCTGAACAGATATAATATTTAGCCTGTCAGCCTGGAAATTGTGAGTAGCTACACACTCGTTTGATTATTAAGTGATGATCCTAATGCTGACTAAAGTTACCACCCATCCACAAGGTCCAAAGTTTTAAACCCCTTTACTGAGGTGCCACCAACTAAATATTATTTATATTAACCAGTCTCCCCAACGAGCTAAAGGTATTTGCCTCTGAAGTAATATTCCTCGTGTCCAAGCCTCTGCCATTGTCAAAAATCCGTTACTCTACTTATATTGAAGCAAAGAGCTTGATACATGTGTATCAAGTTAAACAACTTCTTTTTGTTTGATGTGCTCTGAAGCACCAACTCAACTGACTTTATAATTAAGTAAAATCATTAGCAATACGCTGAACTGGCAACGCTCATTAAACATTAATCCCTGTAATGCATGACACCCTCCATACTCAGACGCCATTCGACACATCAAAACATCCAAACCCAAAATGTAAACTAAAAAGTGCGCCAGAAACGTGATTAAGTTTAATTTCCATGCATTCTGGCTTATAACACAATTTCGTCTACAACAATGTCCAGTGTCGTTTTTTTCATCCATGCTGTAGGTAGTAGTTTCTTTTGCGCAAAACACTAAACAGCGAAAGAGGGGTTGTACCGTGCTCATACGAGTATAACTCGAGTAACTCGATATGGGATATGGCAAACTCATTCGGAACACACAACCATCTGTGTTTGCTGTTTGATTCATATTTGCATGAAACTATGTATCTTCTGCCAGCAAATGATGAGTAAGAAGTGCAGCTGCTCTATTTATTCATGATAATAAAAGGCAACAAAACTGAGTATACACTCAACTTGCGCCGTATTCAGTATACAGTGATTGATGGACGGGCGTATAGATATTTGTTTAACATACAATGCCGATGGGGGAGGCAAGAACCAGTGAATGTGATTTTTGAACAACACTTTGGTTCAATTGCTCAAATTTTCAGAAAGAAAATATTTACCAAGATGTTTGTTATTTGTTTATATGATTAATTGGCGAAAAAAAGTTCAGAAATTTTAATTTGCGTTCCACTCATTCCAATTCACGGAATCTGTGTCATTGCGATTTGGTCACGTATCAGACAAACGGACTTATGGGCCGAATAGCCTTACAGGTGCACAAACTTGGCACCAAAAGTTAAGCCATTTGGTACTCCTCAGAGTTCCGAAAAGTCCTATAGTTTTCTACAGGTGCTGACAGAAGATTTTAAAAGACATCAATTTAGTGTGTTCTTTTTTTCAAAAACTAAACTTAATTAGCTGGTTTTTCCTCGATTTCAATAATAAAGCAGCTGAGAATTTTTATTTTCTACAGTTGTTGGTAGTTTTACAAAAATTAATTAAATTAGAACAATTGTTTTTATAAAATCTGATAGCGGCCGGTGCTTTTAAGAGGGACCTTTTCACACAAAGTTTCTTTTTGTTTCGTTTATTTTTTTTTATTGAAAAAGCAGTTTCTGGAACACAAAAAAAGAGTTATGAACTGCGAATATGGTAAAAAATTGCTTTCTTTTGATCGGAATTGAGAAAAGTGCTTGGCAAATTTTGAATAACAAGAAACATGAAATACATTCTATCGTGTGATATCAAATACTAGTTTTAGGTACATGCTTTCCTCTGATCCAAAAGTACCAAATTCACAAAGTTTGCCATCAGTGGAAAAAAAAGGTTGGAAAATAATTTATTTAAATATTTGTCTTTATGAACTAGATTTTTTATATAGCTTTCCTATAGAACTGATCGGTGTTTTGAACGACATCTTTCAGACCACTAATCAGTATTCAGTACCGTGAAGATCCACTTAGTTCAGTTGCAGTTCAAGGTGATCTGCTTTAACGGTGGTAGCAAATCGCAGAGGGCAGAGCTCTATCTACCACTGTCAACTAGAGATTGTTCTTTTAAGAGCTGAAGGATCTGAAATCCATATAAATGTAATATAATATGTAAGTGTTAAGCAAACGAGTGAAAGTTTGTATTTTCCTCGCTTCCGATGCAGCAATATAGCTTTTTACAAAGCCATGCATAGACCGAAGCCAATACCAACCCAAGTAACAGTTTTACTTCTGTAAGGTTAAAATTTCTGTAGGCGACAGCTTCGATAGAGCTCTATAGTATTTCTTAACAAAAGTTGGGCCATTTCGAAGTATGTAATTGTTTTGATAATAACTTCTGTTATCTATACCTTTACGAAGTCCATACACAGGTGACAGATTGACAGATTCTATAGAGGGATGTGAAATTAAGTTTCGGTAAGATCTCTATTAGACTTCTGAAAATGTGTGGGGAGATTCGTGAAAAGTAAATTGTTTCGATAAAGCTTGTGGTTCGAAGCGCTGTCAAAAAGGTTGCTTAGAGCGTCTGACAGGAGGCATTATGGAACTCAAATATCGACATTTAGTAACTAAAGCGCCCAATCACGACGCAATCGATGATTGTCTCACGATTTGTCACGAAACTGAAGCTCGTCGTGTACAGGGTAGCGCCAAAAAAACACAAGGTAAAGAAATACTTAACAGCATTTTCTGGAAGCGACGTGAACAATAGAACAATAACTGTGTAGAAAAAAATATTTTACGAATTGCCAGCAGTACCGCCGGCGATAGCCAATTTTAAAGCTGATTTGTGCATCTTTCATTTTAGCCTTCCGTTTGCCATTTCACGATGAGTATAACAGATTTAAGAAACGGATTGGTAAGTGTATAAAAGACTATAGTCGAAAACAAAACTTCCGCACTAAAATTCAGACCGACAATCATCAAACTGGTTGTGTAAATGACATTGACAGTTGGTTCTTATCGACACCCTATACACATATACATAATATTCGGGTAGACGGCTTGCATGGTGCTAAACATCAGTGGGGTCAATCAGCGACGCTGTCTGATAATTTTTGACCTTGATGGAAGGACAGAACTAAAAATGGTACCCTTCGCTACAAAAAGGGTTGAGCAAATAGTTCAATAGATTGGATTAAGCAATTTACTACATCGAATTTCTTTTGTAGCTATGTTACGCTGAAGAGTTTTTCGTTCGCCGGCGAGTTTGTCAGAGAATCCCATGTAAAACATGCATCATCGTGGCGAATCTCTTTGGAAAAGAAAATGTGAACATCTAGCGGAAGGCGAATTGCAAAATACACTCTATGAAAATATACAGTGGCATTTCTTGTGAATATTGAAAACAAATGCGAAACATTATGTCACAGATTTACACAGCATTTACAAATTACAACAATACGGAAAAGAGATATCAGTGTGTCCGCAGTCAATGCTAATAAAGGCGTAAGAATGAGATCACAAATCAGACGACTAAAATGTTATGGATGTTCTACCCATAATTATAGATACGTAAAACGGAAATAACTACAAAATCCGACGACCAACATTTCTGCAACCACTTGAAAACGTTTCTATTTCAGTAAATTAAACCAACAATTCATCAATCAATTATACGAAATAAACATATAATTGGCCGTTCAGAACTTTCCCATAATTTCTATCACGTAAACAAGATGGCCGACTAAAATACAAAATATATATGTCACGTGTTTTTGCGTCCCTCTCAGTCAGACGGCTATTTACTATTGGACATCCCTTTAATCTTCCGTGTTAGGATTGTGTGATGTTGTGAATGCAGCTTTATGTTCTTTTGTAGAATTTTATATACCTATTGTAACGAATAATATAATAACACTATTTTCAGGTCACATACACCATTCACTATTATTCGCACCCTTTCTTACTGTTTTAGTGTTTTTAATATCCGCTGATAGAGCAGCCGTTTCTATCATGATCTTGAAAACGGATCCACCTAAGCAGCTGATTTACATGTTTTTCTAAAACCAGACCCACAAAAAGTCTTCACCCAGCTTTATCCAGAAGCCGTTTTCCAAACCTTCACAGCCGTATTAATAAAAAAAACCCGCAACTACTCTCCAACTCGTATGTTACCTAGCACCTAGTTAAATAAATCACATATTAGTTAAATGTTCTTATTAATAAATGAAAATAACTCATATAATAACTAACTGATGCATCACCTAACCAAATTGTACTAAAAACTGTTACTGGCTCTGTAACAAGTGAAACAGAAAAAAAGCAACAGCAATAAAATAAAATAAAGGAGTTAAATTAATTTGTTCATATTTTCTTTTGAAAATCTATATTTATTTTTGAATGTTTTACTTGTAAACATTGTCATGGGGTTGTTTCGTTTTTTGTACACTTTTTTTTTCGAGTTGGGGCGATGGTAACCGAATCCACATTATTTAAAAACACTGAAAAACGGTGTGCCATTTTGTTCCACAATTTTTCAAATTTAAGTTTAATTCATTAGTTATTTTGACGGAAACCATGTTTTTTAAGAGTTATTGATTCGCTAACAGACCTCGTACCGTAAGTTAGTTATGTGAAAGTTGCGAAGAGTTAAGCTAAGATTAGACTGTACGCCAAGTGGTCATAAAATGCCAATTTCTGACAGTTCTCCTGTCAAAATATGATCATACAATGTAATGGGCATATCACATATGCTCTAGTTTAGTTTAGTTTATTTCATCAAACAAAGTTACAATTATACTTCAGTGATTACTTGATACAATATTAAATATAAACAAAATATTAAACATCACCACCATTAAAGTTACTTTTCATTACAACTCTAGTAAATCATTTTTGGATTTTCTCTAATCTAAAAGAGTGAATTGCATGAGAAGGATTCCATATCGTGCTGCAGTACTCTAAGGTAGACCTAACAAACGCAAAAAATAAACATTTCAGAGTGTGAGGATCCGAAAAGTCTTTGGAATTACGCAAGATAAAACCTAGCATTGAATTGCCTTTAGCGACTATGCTTCAAAAAGTTTAGTTTTTGGTCAAAAATGACGCCAAGATCTTTTTAAAGGTTATGACGGATAATGCCTTATGGTTAATTTTATATATAAAATTAACTGATGAACGTTTGCGACAAAAAGTTAAACTTTGACATTTGGAAATATTCAGATGTAAGGAATTAATCCTACACCAATTTGATAATCTATCAAAATCTTCTTGCAATAGAATGCAATCCTGCTCAGAGCTTATGCAACGAAAATAATGACCTAAATGCCACATACATATATAACCAGGCTGATTTTGACAGATAAAAATGCCCAAATAGCATATAGTGTAATCGGACAATAAGCACGAATGTCAGCATAGAGCACTATATGCCCATATGCACTTTATTGAAATTTCGTTATGGCATTGCTGGAATTTTTGATGGAAAAAGAATTATTTTGTTGTCATCGGTGTTTGAGTTCGTTAAATTTGATATAAATAACAAATGCCTTAAGTGACCATAAAGGGCAATATGACCATATTGGTAATTTTGGTCATATAGTCTAATATACATTTTGATAATCCTGACATTTGACAGCTAATTTGGTCATTTGCCGTTGGCATTCATATGCATAATTGGCATACAGTCTAATCTTAGCTATAGTTATCTTCTTAAAATGTTTATGAATAGCAATTTCAGTTTAACGAATGTGTTTGCCAATAGTTAGGCTTTACATGTTTACAATTATTAATACGGCTGTCAATTTGCAGTTCGTTTATTCAACCGAAAACCTCAATTCCATAGCAAGTACTCCAATGCGCTCCTATAGAGTTCCATTCATTTGTTTTGACTGTCCGTGTTGTCTTCAAGCCATCTCTCACTCCCTTGCTCATGGTTATTATCTACAAATTTCTTGAATCTAGACCACCACGTTCTTGACGACCTATTAAGCCTATCGCTACGTCCACATAAAAAAGGGGCAGCAAAACAGAAACTGCATTTAAAAAATCGTAATAATGCACTTCGGCCGTGTTACTATTCGAACGATTCAATTTAACTGAACTTCCGTACTTTGAGATGTGTGTGGTATATATACATAAAAAGACGTCCTAGGCTTTGTAGAACTGTGTGTTGGCGCCTTCGACAAGTTTATTGACTCATTTAATTAGAAACGTCGCTTTCAATTTCGCCTCTCCAATTACGTCTTCATCGTGTAATGAGACTTAATTGTTGCGGGACCAACGCCGCATAAAGATGAGGTTCGTCTTCGTCATCTTATCGTGGCTATTTTTTTTTTATGTAGCCTCGTAAAGGTCAATATCGCTATTTGGACATTTGAAGCTGATACTAGGAAACACACATGGGGATTGTTGTTGTTGTCGAATATACTATGTACAACTGATATGGCGTTCGGTTTTGGTTTTTATTTATAATTTTCAATTCGCTGTCACCGAGTCAAAATGAAAATTTATGATCATTTCGCGATTGAATAATGACGAAGGGGATTTAGGCTGTAGTGGCAGTCGTGCACACCGTAGTTGACAGTCTAAGAGAGCCAAAAATGATAAATGACATTTGCCGTGGGATTTGGGTAGAAGCCAACTTTCTAAAGTGTACACAAGTCATTACCTTGTCAATGAGCCGCTGCGAAGGCATTTAACAATGTTGCAGACTTTGTTTTTGTTTTTCAAAGTGTTGCGGACGCAGACAAATAGGTTAGGTTATGACAGGTGGTGTAATAAGAAGCAGTATGATTGCCATTGCCTGGAATTTCAATGGATATAACTAGATTGTAAGTTATTGCAGTGGCACAGTGATTGTGACAGGTTTATGATATTGGAATTGGAACTGGAATACAGAGCTGCTTTCAAAATTAGGCGGCGCGGTCGTGTGACTTTGTGGACTGAAAGGATCGCGAAAATATAGGCGGTAAGCTTAAGGCTAGCTTTTGATAAAAAAGGGAAAATATGTGTTCGTAATCATTGTTCAAATTTAAAGCTTCTGAGGCGTTGGAGCAGGAGATAATAAACGAGGTGTGATAGAAAGTTAGGAACGCTATCCCATGCTCACAATTCCCATTACTTTAACATCTCTTCTTTTACCTAATACACGTGATAAACATCAGTTTTCAATTCTAAAATGTTTTTATTCTGTTTTTTGGACTTTATTATAAACTTTTCAGTAATTTTTTAACAAAATTATGCTATAAATTCTGTTTTGTTTTCCTACAAGTTTTTTAGCTGTCACTTGGTTTTTTCTTCTTCATATTTGACACTAACGTTGTCGCGAACTATCCTATCCTCTGTGTTTAAGAAGAATCATGCACAATAGCGGTGGCAGAGGAAGATATCCGTGACCGCAAAATTATTCGAGTAATTTTCTTTCTCGATGGGACTTGCAGCAGACAATTTAACAGTGAATTTTATCGACCTGGTCAGAAAAGAGAATATGGCTAGAACCTTTAATGGAAATAGACACTAATAATCCGTGCCGAAGACATCTACTAAAAAAAAAACGGATCGATTTGCTCTCATATAAAAAGATTTTTAGTGTTTTCTGAAGTTAAGAAAAGTGATGCCTAAGATCAAGATATAAACTATATCCAAGATTATTTTGATCCAGATTTATGAAGTACTGGCAAAAACGACATCGTAGTCTCTTTCGAGTCCCGTCCCGTCTATCCACAGCAAGTAGTGACACCTGACACGCCTGTAGTATGGCTAAGTCCACCCTCTACTTCTCTCCCCATTACTTAAATGTTTTTACATTTTATCAAAATCGAGTACCGAAAATACACACTCCGTAGTGAACTTCTGTCAGTTAACTACAATATGACTACCAATATTGCAAAAGTTCGTAGACTTCAGCATTATAGAGAAATATACAATGTCCAACGTCAAACGAAATAAGTTAAGCAGCATCTTATAAGTTGCCAAATCTGTAGGTAGGTAGGTAGGTATACATATTTAAAAAATCATTTACAACCGGCCAACGAAAGACGGCATTTTTATATTTTATTAATTAATCTCTCCGTTGATTTTATAACAATTATGTGCTTTTGGAATATAATTTAAAGCCTATAAAAATGAAAATTTGAATATTTATTAACTCTTACCTTCAAAATCTTGCCGCTAGATACCATCCACAACAATAACAAATCATTAAAAGTCAGACCGAGACATCACAAAAGCATATTCAAAATATTCAATAAATTATAATTAATAGATTTGTTTACGTACGACACCTTTTATATTTATTTTAATTAATCAAAACTCATTTAATATTCAACACACTTTATTTTAATCCAAAAACAGAACAATAGACGATTACAGATAAATTAGGAGGCGCATTATAAGAGATGTTCCAAAGAAGTACGACTTGTCAACCAAATGGTAACTGCCTGCACTTGTTTGGGCAAGGGAACACCGGAACACCCCAAAAAAAACAATTGGTTGTACAACACTGAATTCCGAGAAAATATCCACCGATAACACCTGTTTGAATATGCACAGTGTCGTTAAACGGTGGGAAATTGTTGAATTTATTTTAGGAAATCACGTTCTGACACTATATAGTTGGTTTTTTTTTCTTAAAACTTGACTCTAGTTATGAAAAGAACGAGCCCAGTATCTGTGCTTTCTTTTTGAGCCACCGATACTTGACTGACACAAGACGAGCTTCAATTATTCAACTTATATCAACCGCTCATGTCGGCTGCCAAATTTAGACTACTGTTGCCTGCTTAGCCCGAGTTTAGAGTTTGGATTTTGTTGAGCTGGAGCTTTTTCCTCGTAATTTGTTTGTTTTGTATATACCCGGTCTCAAGATACAAGAACCCCGTGGAGACACCAAACGACAACGATGACGACGCGATGTAGATAGCCGGTTGTTCGGTTTAGTCGGTGTGTTTATTTTGGGCAGTCGTCTCGGACGACAAGTGATTTTAATTAAATCTACAAGATTGCTCCAACAGATACGCACAATATATCCAAACACACTTTTTATCTCACTGAACTGATTTTTTCACATGGAACAACTATTGGAATTCGGATTCGATTGCTTGGCGGCACCACAATCTCACATGAGAGACGGTCGAATTGTGACTAAAAGATGCAACTGGGACTGGCATCAACGATATTTTGAGCCATCATCGCTCGCTGCGTGTACACCAGCAGCAGCACAACCAACTAAAACTGACCGTCGTCATATCTTCGCCACCAATACTCTCATGTTATGTCAATAATCTATACGAACCGAAACACACGCTGGCGCTGGGTCGCAGTCGCAGTCGCAGTTCGCAGGCATATTGTAAAAACTAAAAAGTAAAATATAGGTATACCGTATACGAAAAGTATAAAGCCTTCTCTCTCCTGATTTGAGCAAGTTTTGATTTTGAATAGAAAACGCATACACCCACAAGGCCCGAAGATATGAAATTCAAACCAAAAAAAAAGTCCAAGAAGAAACTCCACGAGCTCTGCGTTATGGAAATGGAAGCTGAGAAAAAAAGGTTGTCGAGCCCTCAACCAACTGCCATTAAGTCATCTATACATACATTGTACATGCATGCTGTAGTTGGCAGCAAAAACGAATTTCTCAACAGCAACAAGTTTGAAGTGTGAAATGTCTCATTCGGTGTGCTGCCAGTTCACACTCTTGCAATGGCGTGTTGTGCTTTGCGTATAAACACTGTTTAAAATGTTGCGAGCCGATGGCTTAGGGCTACCATCATCCTCTTCAGGCTGTATTTTATGAATTGCGGTTTTGTTAATTGAATTGAGATATTTATGTAAACATTTATTAAATAAAATTTTACACAGTTTTCTCCATTCTGTCTGATTGTCTTTTACACGTTCCCAGAAACTCCATGCCATCTTATATTCATGGACACTGGACAGTCACACCTCCGTTTTTCTTTCGAGGATGTTACCAGCACGATCTAAGAAGGCTGTGGATTCCTTATCCACATTGTTTATACTGCTTTAAAATTTTATTGTTGACTTGATAAAAGAAATTTATTGAGAAAAAAAAGGGAAGTGAAATCTAATTATATAAAGTCGTACTAGTCTCGAAAACCAATCAGACTTGCATGTAGAGCCCGGTTTGTTAACACACTCTCCATAGCTCGGGATATCAAAAATGTAAAACAAACAGAGCTCCTTTTTACATGAAAAAAAAAGAAGACGGCAAAAATGGAAAAATGGCTCCGTTGAAAGGTTATTCAGTTTCTCGAATGGAGAGAGCCAGAGATAATACGTCAACTTAATCTTCCTTCTTCATTTATTCCGTGGAAGCACTTTAAGATTAATTTTAAACCTCTTGTACTTAATCTCGGGATTTGTGTCCGACGGAAAAGAATCAATTTAACATTTATGAAAATTGTGGTTTGTTCTTTCACAAAAGTATTATATTTAATTAATCTAACATATAATCTGAAATAAACTGCTTCTCAATTGATTTAAATAGAGAAATTTTCAATTAAAAATTCCTGCGGCGAACTGTTACACTATTCATAATCTAAAAAAATAAATTTGTGTTCCACAAACCCACAAATGAAAAATTTGCTCGAGCTTAATCTTTAAAAATGAAACTGAATAGCATGTATATTGTATATGCTACTAAAGTAAATTGTCAGAAACTACGAATATTCGCTTGTTCTCAATTCGCTCTCATGTGAATAGTATTTTAAGCCTTTGTTCCACTCACTGTGCTGCTACCTTAAGCAACACATATACGTTCCACATGTGGGTCATACTGATAACCTGAACCATTGACATTTGAGTCCCACTGAACGCTAAACAAAACATCTGTGCTGTCAAATTTTCAACCAACATCGGTAGGTACCTCAGTAGAAACAAAAGAGAAATATACCACCGACTCGCACTGTATTAGCACAACAACCACCAGCAAATCTTTTCACAAACGTTTTTATCGTGTTCTCGGTTCTCGCAGCTATCTCTGTGCTTGTTCCAGCCGTAAGAGGCCTTTAAGTATCTGCCCAGTCACTAGCTCACTTCAGTTCTGAATCACAATTGTGTACGTGCCGTTCTAAAGCTTTAATCTCGTCGTTTCGCGACGAAGTGAAATGTGTCTTCCAGTGTCTAAATAATAAATGACAACAGATAACATGAAGCATCGTTTAGTACTTCGCACTAGTTTGGCGGTCTGCCTATTTGCATTCCTACCTCTATGCAACTCCGGAGTGCCAAAAAGCCGTTATGAAGCAGTGATGAAGTCCGAATCTCAATCCAAGGATCTAGGTCTTTACAATGCTACGGATAAGGTAAACATACTTACTGAATCCAACTTCAAAGCGTCTGTAATCGAGCAGAGCCACGCATCCCTAGTCGAGTTCTATAACTCCTACTGCGGCCACTGTAAACGCTTTGCTCCAGTATACAAGGAACTGGCCGAAAGTACTTGGCCGTGGCGGGATGCCATCAAAATAATGGCAATTGACTGTGCCGCCGAGGAAAACAATGAAATTTGTCGGGAATTCGAAGTAATGGCCTATCCAACCATGAGATATTTTGGTCTAAATTACCGAACCGATGCGAGTAATTACGGAACTCCCATCACAACCCAGGATATTGATGAGATAATGGCACAATTAGCCAAGCTGGCAACAAATGAAACAGCGACAGATGAGGCATGGCCAAACTTTTCAAATATGACGGAGGAGGAGGCATCGAATTTGTTTCACGGACTGCCAACGCAGGTGAAATTTGTAGTTCTTGTGCTAGCTTCTGCAAGTTTGGAAAATTCGTCTGCCCCTGGGGCGCAAACAATTCTCAACTTCAATAACTACCCTCAGTTGCACATTCGCCGGGTTACCGATGAAAAGTTAGCAGCGCAATTCAACTTAAATTCCACTTACCGTCTTGGTGTCATCGACCGCAACAGAAATGTGGAACTTCTACCTCATCCAGAAAACACAGCAAAGGATTTCAAGAACGCACTCGAAAAGTTCGTCAAGATGAACAGGCTCACACAGAAACCCGATGAAAAAGTTGCTCAAAATCCTTCTGAAGAAAACACTCTTCTTAGCGAAGAGCTCCAAAAGGAAGAAGCCCGCAAGGAGAACGCGATCCTGCAGGAAGTGAAGCGCAACAAGCACTTGGTCTACCAAGCTGATCTGGAGCAGGCAATACGTCATATAATACACAACGAAATCCCCAAAGTGAACGACATAAACGGAGAGCGGCTGCTTGCCTTGCAGCGCTTCATGAACGTCTTACAGCGGTACAATCCCCTCGGGCCGAATGGAATAACATTTGTAAATCGTTTACAAGAATATGTAGCGCTCAGCAACCAAGCTATAGATGGAAAGGATTTCCAGGACAAGGTTCACCAGCTAGAGGCTGAAGTTGCGCCAATTTTCTCGTCCAGTCGGTACATCGGGTGCACAGGATCAAAACAAAACTACCGTGGATTCACGTGCAGCCTATGGAAGTTGTTCCACTTCTTGACAGTGCAGGCGGACGTCAGTGATAAGTCAACGGACCCACTGGAGGTGTTGCAGGCGATGCACGGCTTTGTCAAGTACTTCTTTGGCTGTACTGATTGTTCGGAACATTTCCAGGTAAGTTTGTGCAAAATTATTTTGTTTTCCTCGTAAAAGAATCTAGAATCTAGTAAAATCAAAAAAGCCTTTGACATGCTTCGCTGAAGAAAGAGAATGCCAGCAGCACAAGCAATGATTACTTTGAAACGGTTGAATGACCCTTGATATGTTACGTGTATATGTTTTGTATTTCTGCCGGCAAGCGTACGAAACTGATGACATCGGTGCTAACTGTGTACATTGTGTCTTTTGTTGGAAGCCCGACTCTAAGTAAAGTGAAAAAGCAACAAATCCGTAACTGGTTCAGTTTGCTTTTCGAGTTAGCAGTTTGTTTACCTCATTCCTTAGCAGGTATTTGTGATACGAAGATTGAAGTGAAAGCATTGCTTCGGCGCAAACATTTCCAATAAAGAACAACACACACAAAATTTTAGCGCAAAAGTAGAGCTTCATAAGAAACTTCTAATACTGCGTACTGTTCGTCTGATGGGCATTGGGCGACTAATCTAATTTTATTACACATGCGCCTCAGCCTTATCTGGGTCAAGTTTGCATTGTTTACTGCATGTAATCGGATCGAAGATACAAGTACGTTTCACTTCAATCAATTTACAAAAAAAAAATCTCCTGAAACAGCATTGTTCTGAGTCAGACTCAGGTCGCACCTGTTATGTATTGTGTGAAAAAAAAAAACAACAAAACAAAACTTGAATTCGTGCGTAGGATTTCCATGGTTTACAACAACAGTTGGACAACGCACTATTGTTGTAAACCGTAGAAATCAATGATCTATATAGATCATGTGGGTAAAATAAAAAACGCTTGTTAATTAGATATCAATTGTGCTAATTTGAAACTGCGGGAGGAAATCGCAACAGATTTCTATCAAATGTCATAGCTGTACGACTCTTGGCAATCTTTGATGGATTCTGACGCAATTGCTTTGATTCTCTTCTTTATTCAACAAGCTTTGGAGTTCATCTCATTCAAGAGAAGATATTTCTTCAATGGAGTTCAAATGCGAAATTATGATGGAGTTCCATCGCTGGATTTCTTCGATCGAGCGGCGTCTACTTTTACAAATTAGTACTGCTTTTAATTTACGGCTCCCTAACATCACGAATTCGCACAAGCGAATGCTTGTAAGAAGATGAACCTGGGGCACTGTCCCTAGGACACGTTGCGTCAATTTAAACCCATCTGTGAATTTGCTCTCAATCAAATTTGATTAGGTTAGTTTTTAGGTACTTACGTTACCACCACTGTGACTTTCATCATTCGTGGTGACAGCTACATCTACACTCCCTAAAATATTTTTGTCTGTATGTCTACTGATAAGATGCTCAGAATAAACAACTTTGAATTCCATACAAAAAGAATTAAGTACTGGCGATGATAAGACTAAAGTGCCGACACGACAGTTGCCTGACGTTTTGCCAACAGAGTTTTTTTTTACACTTTGCGTGTCTATTATCGCATTAATTATCGCGTTTATTACATTTGATTAAACCGATGTGCTAATTTATATACACTGCATCAGATCATTCTATAATTTGCATATTCAATTTTAAGTGCAAGTTTAAAGAAAGAAAGTAACGACGCAACGTTTCAATAATCCCAAACTTGGACTGTTCTTAAAAGTTGGTAAATTTCGCCGACAAATGGGTAAAGTTGATTAGGAATTGTTGTTTTCCCCGAGCCACACTTTCACGTGACTAAACTAGTTCCATTCTGGTTGCGTTGTAGTTGTGCACAGGTATATGAATATAAACCGTCATGATTTCTGAATTTTTATACATATATTTGTCTGACGAATTTGTATGGCATATTCCAAACTACAATAGATAGTGAGGAGTTATTTATTTTTATTCAGACTCTTTGTTTGCCTGAAAGATTAGGGAAGATCATTTCTTTGAAGAAACGCTGTCACTTTTTATTTAATCTTTCGCTCTTAAGGTGTAAAGTATACCTACCTTGATTGCAGATAGCTGGTTTATTTACGCAATTTTAATTATTTTTGTTTTTGTTTGCCGATAGTAAGTAAACAGTGATTATATTTTCAGCGCCTATCTACGTTGAGAGCATTGACCATAGAGTAACCAAACCAGAGACAATACTGAGACCACCAGCTCCGGCCGATTTCCCGTTACTTAGCCTACAAGCTATATTTTTAATTTTTTATGGAGTGTTCACGTTAGGTGCGCTAGTATTCTTACATATAAAATCGTATTGACAAATGTCACGAAACTTCAAAAAATCCGGCTCACCAACACACTCCTAGGAGATATGGGACACTTCCGCTGTGAGCAAAGTTGCTGGCAGAGTTCATAGAATTTCATCCGTTTATTTTGAAATTGTTCGTTACGTGTGGATAATATTTTTTTTTCGGAATATGTGCACATTTGCTTAAAAAGTTCATGAAAAATTGACAATGTAGATTGGTTGAGGGAAAATGAAAACATTTTGAGCAAATTTTCTTCATTATTTAAGAAAAATTTACACACGAAATCGAAGTTAATGATATCCAAAAGCGGAAAATACACAACCATGTTTGTCCTAATATGTTTCTAGTATATAGAACATCAACTTTAGATAGTTTTACTAACCAAACAAATCAAATTATTCGCCTTTTAACAATTTATAATAACTAACCAATGGCGTTCAGTAATGAAAAAATGTGGTATTCCCGAACTCTTTCACATTTCCCCACAGTTGCCGAGGTTGGCAGCATTTATTTTTGCATTTTTTGTATGTTTTTGCATGTCACACGGATTCTTTTTTGACATAACACCGATAGGAAAACAAATTGGCGAATTTGAAAAAAAACTGAGGGGGCCAGGGCAAGAGGATTGTGAGTTGGGGGTCTCAGTATGGTTTGTCTATGCTGTCTGCCATACATTATATTGCATAAGTATTCGTGCCTGTACAAATCAAAGGAGCGCCATTGCTGCCGCACAAATACTTATACAATATAATGTATGGCACTTCATGCCATTGGGCGGCCATTTTCTGGTGGGATTTCAAGTGGGGGCGACTGTGTTCGGCATATTTTGTGCCCATTAGTTACACGGCGTTCACACCACAGTTGAATTTAATGTCGTTTTCGATTTGACTTTTCAGATTTTGATCTGAGATTTCAGATTTTTGCTGACAAATCGAACATTAAATTCGAATTTTATTGGTTCTTGTGTGTATTGAGTTGGCTGCAAAAATATTTTTATTCACTTGCACTGTAAATCCATTCCAATTGGTTTTTACACATTTACATTCGAAATAATTTAATATAAAAAAATGGTAAAGGCCATAATACAAAAATCTTCGTAGATCGCATTATATTTATGTGAAATACTCGAAAAAAAAGGTTTTGATCACATTTTGTATCCCAAAAGCACAATGAGTGCACTTGTTTTTGTCAATTAATAATTTATATTTTTTGTTTTTGTTAGGAGTTTAATCCCTTTTTTTGCTCTGCGATACTAATCCTTTTAAATATAAATGAGCATTTGCATTTTTACTGTTCCTAAGTAACATTATTGAATACTGGTCAGTGTTATTAAACGACATCAAACGAATTTGGAAACATTCACCAAGCCTAATAGAAATTTTATTCAATGTTCATGAAAATTATATAAAATTCACTTATGCCCCAGTGGAAGCTGGGTTTAACTCGCATGTTGCTAACTCATTTTTGGAACAACCCCCTACGGATTTCATTTATGCAGCTGCATGAATTTTGCTGTCAAAAATAGAATTCATACAAATAAAACTAAAAAACAACTGAAATGTGAATGGATGAATAGTTTTTGGTGCCGAATATGAATAGAGAACAAGTTGTGTTATCTAAAAAACCATAATCAACATTTACTTTTTGTACATTTATTGTTAGAAATCCATTTACAAATTGTTTGTAATTGAGAAATAGTGCCACCCGGCAACTAATAATACACGTATTCACAGACAGGAAAAAAAGAGCGCGCGAGAGAGGGCTGTCATTCAAAATTTGCGGGGAAAATCGGTTAGGTGCACGGGAAGTTGGCTCTCTAGTTTGGTTACTCTATGGCATTGACTTATTATTATGGACTGCTAGTGAAATGTCACTTCCATACAATATCTGCCCAGAAAATGACGCCAACATAACTAGCGCTCGTGGTTCTATGTGAAAAATAAGTGAAACAAAATGACAACCATCTTGGATTTCTCCATAGAATGCTAGAGCCACCTATTGGGCGTGAGTGGATTTGCCAAGTGAAACGGTTGAAATTCAAATTGTTGCGGCATTGTTTACAATAGATGTCATCTCGAAATTGTGCTAGTTTAAATAATTATTAATAGATGGAACCGACAACATTTTAATAATAAATCCTTTTTCATTGTCCCATAAATTGCACAATTTTCGTATATTTATTGCGAATTAGTTTTTTATGTTGTTTTTCATTATTAATTTTAGAAATATGATGTAATAACACTTTAGCGTATATTTCTGATCAATAAATACTTATGATTGTCAAGAATATCACATTTAAGTACATGAGAATTTAATTCATCATATAAATTGCTTACATCTATATTTCTTGAAGTACATACTTATATCTGCAACGAAATGGAAACATCAGATGTGAGTTTCCAATTTATTCCGCTCCGAACCACGGGATCTAGTGCTTATGTTGGAACATGATTTGAATATAAATTCGATTGAACATTTGCGGTTGCTTTGCAAACAATTGCTACCCCTTTCGTAATACACTTTTAGTCTCTTGTACACACCGCTGACTTTTCAACATTATAAAACTGAGGAAAAAATGTAGTGTCATACGGGCTTTTAAGGTCTGTGACGCTGAACAGAGAACAGAGTACAAGTTTTTGCGCTCCGTGAATAGAAATGCTGTCTCAGACTGTTGTATTCCACTTGTACGTATACTGTTTCAAAAAGCTGTCTGGTGCACGATTGTCTGCGCTGCCTTAGGGAGGGTCTCACCCACAGAACACATCTTGGCCGTTGTGTCGACGGATGTCATATAAAATCCGTCGTACATCATTTGCACAATTGTAGCGCGTCTAAGTTCCCACCAATAAAAATGCGCTTTATCTCAACGACACACGTTTACCTATATGATTTTCCATTTATTTATGAAAACCAGTTACATTTCTTAATTGTATAATTCTTTTGGCAGGTCTGGCGCCTACATTTTATTTCACACATGTACGTTCCATGAATTGCAAAAAATTACTTGACTGTAGATAAGATAAGACCAAGTGAAGTGGTGGTCACGTTCACCAGCCAATGCTCCCGATTTGATGGACCTTATCTAACTAGGTTCAAATGCCATCTAACGTGACAGAAATAAGTATAACGTTTGCAAAAGGGTGGCAACGATGAGGTGCTTATGATTGGCAATGTCATGTACCTTCTACCTGCATCTTAAGTTATAACTACCGAGGAACTATCTCCAGGTGTATCAGGATTGCTTTCATCACTCACTTTGAACTGTAACTAGTTTGTGTCTGGTAATAACCCAAAAAAGTCTACACATACTCGTTCCTTGATTGTAAACGCAATTATTTTATGTGTTAGATAAAATCGCTCATTGATTGTGGCTTCAAATTTAGAACGTGACACTGAAAACGATGTTTACCCTACAATCTGTATCTGCACACAGAAATTCCTGACATGTGTTTCAATTATTAGTACAAGTGTTTGGTATAGATGAAAAGTATCAATTACCAACTATCAATCAAAGAACATGGTTTAAGTGGCTGATACAATCGGAATAAAAATGTTTGCAGCAAAATAAGTGAAGTCGTCTGTATAGAGTTGGAGAGTGTTGTCCCGTTTAATAATGTTTACTCAGCTGTTCCTTCAGCTTTGTTATCGCCGTGCAATATATTTTACTAACCTAGTCGTTATAACTAAAGGGCAGACACAAAAATGAGCAAAAATCTATTAAGTTTTATCATTACGTGAGTAGGTATTCGTAAAACTTGCCAAAAACTCTTTTTACTTAAAAAAAAAACGGGTGTTTCTACCAAAAACCTTTATGTTCACCAACAAGACGTCTTCCCATCAGTCATCTTCACATTGTAGCTGTTGATTACATAATTTACTTGTACATTGCATAAGTACTTCCCTTTCGTTCCGTTTCAACAGAGGAAACGGCACACACGAGTTGTTTTCGAAAGTAATACAAAATAAAAACCCCCTTAGGAACAATCGTTTGCTGATATTTTTGATTTAAGCGTAGTACGCTGCTCGAGCTAAACAACATTTTAACTGGTATCCAACTTATCTCTCCACACATCAGCTAAAGTCCTAGCTAAATTTTGACATAGAGTACGCCGCGGATAAGTGTCACAGAAAACAGCTGTTCTTTGAAAAAACTTCAAAAATTGAATTCTCTCTTATTTCAACTATGTCTGATTCTAGGCACGGTTGCCACTTGCAAAAAAAATTAGCTACCAAAATTGAAAAAAAAAGTTACCAAACCAAGATAAAATTTACCAAAAATCTGGAGACGTTGATAAAACACAACAAACACAACTTTTGCTGACCAAAAGCATGATTTTCTAACCTCAAATTATTTTATTTGATTTTCAACGTTTGCCGTTGTTTAACCTTGACATTTCGTTACGTAGCCGTGTCCCGAACCACGTGCGAATAGGAACAACCTTTTAAAATTACTTGTTTAAAAAGAAACATTTATGAAACATAAGACTTTTTAATTTAATAAGGAACGTAGGTAGTAGGAACTTTGTCAGTCTTTAAGCAAAAATTACCAGCTGCTAGAAGGCATGGGATCATCTACCATTTCCGAGCTTTTTCTTATAACAAAACTTTATGATTATGAATATCTAACCTATCCATATCTCAATGAAAAAAAATTACCAAATTACCAAAACTCAAAAGGCAAAAAAAAAAAAAAAAAATTACCTAATTTGGTAAAAAATTACCAAAGTGGCAACCGTGATTCTAGGTACTTCTCGTCCATCTACTAATTAAAAGAGCTCATCCTTGCATACTTTGCTGCAACAAAACAACAAATACACAACGACTTGTCACAATTTAGCTTGAGAAAATGTGCCGACCCATTAAATGGGCACGCTAAATTTTGACAGACACGTGAAGTACATTGTGAAACAAAAGTTTGATTATTTAACTCGAGCTGCGCACCACTCAGCTAAATGGGTTCGATTTAATTTAGCTCAGCTACATTTTGGAGAGAACTTTGTATGGGAGCGAAAATTTAGCTCGAGCAGCGTATTAAGCTTAAGATTTAACAATACGAATTTTATCGGACTAGATTTGGGTTTAGTTTCTTGCTTCTTGATGAAGAAGAAAGCTATTAGGCACTAAAAATGTTTAACGTAATCTAAAACTTTTTTTTGTGTTAATTGAGAGTAATTTTAGTAATCGCCAGTAAAAGGCAGCAAAGCCTGGACAAAAACGTTTATAATTTAGTTTAAAATTCTCCAAAAATGTAAGCGTGGCAATAAGCGACACCGGCTATAGCTTATGGGTTTTTAGGAAACATTTTAAAAAACGTTTTATCGAAACTTGTGCAGTAGTCAAAATATTTTTCGGAGTTAATTTTTATATCTACCTATTTGACAAGGCAAATGTAGCGATCAGACTCTTTGACACCTTGAAGCTGTAGTTCTTTAAGCTTTTTGACCAGGTCAACGTTCGTTGTTGAATCACCTCCCTCTATTCCAGCGTGAAAGTAATGGAGGAAGACAAGTTTTGTAACTACGTCAAATTTATGGCTGTCTATTGTCAAGCTTTGCCCGTATGGCCGATGTTGACAGCATTTCTTTCGCTTTGTCCTCGTTAACAGCCAACGCAAACAGTTTACCGCGCTTGTGAAGAATTTTACTTGACTTTTATACAATTTCTTCAAGAATGATTTTAAAGCAGATGAATGATAGCAGTTCAGCTTGTCTTTAACCTTTTTCGTCAGCAAAATGTGATTGCACGTAGTCGTTCGACTAACCGGCAATTTATTTTTGAATTGTTTGAAAATTTAGAAAGAAAAATCCCTCGGTTCTCGGATTTCTGATCTTTTTTGGCAGAAAATATAACCTAATTTCTATTCTTAGCTAATTTGTATAGTTAAATCTCCTGATTACATTTTTTGTGTTTAATAATTCGGTTATTTCTAAGCTAACGTGGTTGAGAAGCCTACTTCTGTGCATTTGAGCAGCACTTTTAACCTCGTCTTCAACTACATATTTCAATATTTAGACCCCTTTTGTAACGTAAGCGTTACGTATGTACCAAGGTGCATTGCCTATGTTTCTTAGTACTTTAATTTGGAAGACCTGAATTGTTTGTAAATTTGTTTGGCATGTACAACTGGAGTCCGTTGGTCCATACTGTTTTGAGAAATTGCTTGTATAGCAATAACTTCTTGTAGTTGGACAGGAATGAATATATATATATATAATGTATATTGGAACGTGTGGTACGTTTTTATACGTCAAATTAACATGGACTGACTTAAGTTCATTTAATCTAATCTGGCATTTTTTAATCCGTTCTGAAATACTGTTCATCGGCGTTTGAAGCTTTTTTTCGTCGCTATTTCGACAGTAGTTGCTCTGTAGTCATCTGCAAATGTTGCTGTTGTGGTTTCTCCACTAACAGGCAGATCGCTAGTGAATAATAGGTATAGCACTGGACCTATAACACTGCCTTGCGGAACACCAGCTTGAATTTTCTTAATATTGAGTACTCTCTCTCCTGTGAGATTTTTCCTTTCCAATTGGCAGCGATGCGAATACTTGTCATGGTTTGTATAATTTCCTGCGGTAGCGTATATCGTAAGCGTCTTAAAGTAAAAAAAGGGTGTTTTGCATCGATCTAAGATCTGCCGCAGTGTTAGAGTTGATCGATCGTCGACTATTCCGGTCTAAATTCGAGCTAAGATTGACGATTTTTTTGGCAGTCACACAAGCCAACAATCATTACTTTTTATGCGACATTCAGTTCAAAGTGTCTTCTTTCTTGTGGATGGAGGTCAGGGTGCTGAGGTTCCATTCATCGGGTATAATTTTATTCGACAACATTTTACAGATAAGTCACTGGTCGTGTGCTTTTTACCAAACCTTTTTCTGGCCATTAAACCATTCGCTTCAGTGGCCTTGTTGGACTTAAGTTTCGATATAGCTCCCTTCCTTAACAAAGACATTTTCATCTCCAGTTGTAGGTGTTGTGACTATCAGCGTCCTTGACCTTTTCATTGCAATAACAACATCCATTTAACTTCACACTAAATTACCAACAAAACGAAATAATTTAGGAAGTGTTCTGAGAAACAATAAGCTATATTCACCTTGACTGTGCAAAATCTGGTTCTGCATTGCTAATCAACTGCCAAGCAAGTCAACACATAGCAATGTAGTACAGACTGTCTCAATCCACACTCACTCAAGTTGCAGACCTCTAAACGAATCAATTTCCTTGAACACACCTTGTTAGCGTCTTGTACGGCTTTTGTTGATGGGCCTACATAAATCGGTAAAATGATAATAAAATAACAAAATCAAAATAAGCGCTAATTGCCATCTTATCGCGCCGGTTAGTGATCGGAGCAACTTCAATTGTTTTCGGGTAGGTATGACAAATTTCATCGGTGCGGTGACTGTCTCGCGTGACTAATTCCGAAAAACCAGTTCCCATTTCTTTGCCTGTATTTAGTTCAGAGGTGGTTTATTTTGCAAACACTATGCAACTTTTCCATATAACGACAACAAAATTATTTTCTACTCGAAACGCAATTTCTTGTCAAACTTGTTAATAGAATAACCGAGATTGGGAATATGGGTAGAAACAAATTCACGACGAATGTTTGAAACAAGTACGAAGTAGTAGTCACATTGCAAGTATGGATTTTGTTGATTTTGATATCAGCTCAGACATAATTTTTTATCTCTGTTAATGGAGCTATGGCTGTCTGTCTACTTAGCGAGAGGTTCAACCCTCGGAAAAACAACACGAATTTCACCTGAATGTTCTTTTTCTCGGTGCCACCTCTCGCGAACGTCTGACAATCGTGCGGGTGTAAAAGTGTGCTGAGAAACCTTTTTTCCCATTTACATACGGAATAACGTTAAAGGTCATTCCCAGTTTATTTTTCAGAACTAAGCTATACCAACAAACTTTAGTTCGGCAAATGGAGCTAAGTTGTGAATTAAACGTTTGTGGGTCTTATAAAGAACCACCTTGAACAATCTAGTAAAATTTAGTGTAGGTCACGGTAGTCAACTCAGTATGGAAAATTCGTCCGTGAAAGTTCGAAAAACTTAAGGGCCCAACCAACGTATTCGACTGACAGGTTGATAGAATACACAGCACCTTATGGAAGATGACCTATTAGCACCGCACGTGCCGGATGCGACGGATAAAGTAGGTTTACTTTCGACTTTTCAGTCAGTTGCATCCGTTGATGGTTCTCACTGCGAGAGAGGCATCACCAGTGATGCCAACCTAGGCTTTTTCATGTATTTTAGGCGTTCTTTCATTAGCCAAGGCTTTAAGGTTTGTTTTTTTTTTTTTTTTCAAAAAGGCATCTTTTTTTTATTTCAAATATTTTTCATATTTGTTTTATTTTTTTTGATTTCACATACTATTGACTTTTTATTTTTTGAATCTATGAAATGATGGACTAAAACTATGTTTGTTTTGTTCAATACCTTGTACCTACTTATGAACCTAAAATGTCATGAATTTTGTTCCTATTAAGAATTTCTTCTGTGATTTATTATTTAAGTTTTTTTTTGGAAATAAAAATTGTTTTTTGTTATATTTTTTATATTTATGTTATTTTTTTATTTATTGTTCCAGTTTGCGTAAAAAAAAATATTTTAGGCATTATTTTGTTGAAAAAGGCATCCTTTTTTCTCAAGTTAGGCATTTTTTTTTCGTCAAAATTGGCTGCCAACGCTGGGCATCACTTTCATTTGTGGAAATATTGAGAGCGTGAGAGAAACCAGGGTCGGCATTCTGTAAGGCGAAACGTTAAAACGTGTTCGTGTGCACGAAGAAATTTGCTTGTAATATAACATAGGGCAAACCGTTCGTGCGCACGAAAACGTTTGATCGTTTCTCTTTACAGAATCTGACCCCAGTTTTCTTATATGGTGGGATTTCTTCCTTTTTGTGGGAATTTCGATGTCCGAAAACCCCTTCATGGGAAAAAATAAAAAGCTGCAAAAAACATTCAAACTTTAGAGCTTATGTAAATCGCATTTTAGCAAGATTTTCTAGTACCAACATTTTCTAGTACAGAAAGGTAGTCATTATATAATTAACAACCTGCGATTTGTATACCAAAAGTAATTTAATGTGATTTTATATCCGTGAAATATAAATTTTGCTAGGTAATTATTGAAGTGGGAGTTTGAATACGGTGAATAGGGAAAAATTATTACGTTTCGTGGGAAATATGAGGACAGACTACTTAAAACACTGGCTGTCATCGTATGCGACGGTTTCTATGGAACTGCTCGTCAGGGATGGAAAAGTCGATACAATTGTATCGAATTCGATACAAATGAGTGTGCTCGACTACAAAAGTACAATTTGCTTTAATTCGATACAATTTATCCATCTGTATCTTTCGAATTCACTTGCAATTTGTAAAGCTTTTCCTACGAAAACAATTAAAATAATCGAGATGGTCATCATCATTATTTATGTCATTTTGGAAGACATAAACAAAAAAATTAATATTCAAAATCCCTTTCTAAATTTTCTGGAGTATTTTACACCAGAAGCAGTTGTATCAGGAAAATCTAATTCTATATAAATTTGTTTTTAAATTTTTTCCTAATGAAAAAAAGAATATTCAACAAATGCACTTGTAGACTGCTAAATAATTCAGCAATTTAAATATTACTCAATATCAGCATTTTTGGCTGAAGTAAATTCAATTAAAAACGAGTCAAATGAGTTGATGTTTGAAAATATTTACAAAATTGCTCAAGTCGTTCTTGGTATTCCTTACTCTTCGGCAAATATCGAAAGGATTTTTTCTTACCAAATATTCATAAAGTCCAAATGTCGAAACCGACTTCAAGTCGACACTTGCTAGGCTTTGATTGAAACAACAAATTTGATTAGAAACTCACCCTGTTCTGAGTTTCAAGTTCAGGGCAATATTTTGAAGATGAATGTGCAAATTGAGAGTATAAAGCCTGAAGAGCTCATAGATTAAAAATATGAACTATTTTTTTGTAGGTTTGTATAGTTTTGCTATGAAGTCATTAATGTTTTGTTAATTTATTTTTGTTTATGTTTTTGAAAATAAAATATTTTGAATTCACTTCTGTATACGAAAAAAAAATTTCAATACAACTGGCTCCTTTTCAGTACGTACAAAAGTTTTCTGTACAAAACGAAAATGACATTTTCCGTCCCTGCTGCTCGTTCCGTCGAATACGTCAATATTGACGGATCCGTCGACGCAACGGATGCGACGGATTCTATGGTTGGGCCCTTTAGTATGTGGACACTATCGCCCCCTTCTCTACTAATCGAGTGAAAGATGCATGATTATTTTTAACGTGTATGGAGTAACATTGGTTGCATCTATTGTTCAAATCAGGGTATAAACTTGTCACTTTCCTGACCAACAGTGAGTCAGAGTGGTAAAATATGCATTATTTCAACAATAAATTCGAATGGTCATTGGACAACTTGACTTACGTTCAATACATACATATTTATTAGCACTCCGAAATTGCATGATGTGCTAATTTTGAATATATAATTGACTTCACGATGTAAATAAATTATTTACTGGCAGCCATTAATTAACGATCGTTAAATCGTGCCACAGGGAAAGCGGGTGAAATGAGCTTACGTCAGGAGCTGCATCACATACGAGTACGTGTGGTCGTCTACAATCTTGTAGAATATTATTTAAAAACTAGCCGTTCACGATTCGTGTGGTTAAGTTCATCAAGCAGTTGCTTATCGATTAAGGAGATCTTGTCGACTTTTCCGTTCCGTAATAATCGATTCTGTAGTAATCCGTTCGTCCGGATGCAACAGTGGCTGCAGGTTAAAAGTGTACGGAATTTGGTCGAAAATATCAAGCAGATTTTGAATTGAATCACTTTTTGTTTGCTTAACGAATTTTAGCAATAGAATATAAAGGCTTAGTCTTTGGTATTTTGTGTGATGCTAAAAAATCGAGAAATAAAATAAAATTGCTGGACTTGTACACGCTTCACATTAAATCCACTCCCCCAAGCCGTATGGAATTCTCGGAAAAACTTGAACATTTTGTTTTTAATTTATCGTCAACTTTTTAAGACGATGTATGATAAAGGTTTTGTTTTTTGAAAAAGTCAAATTCCACTCGCGGTAATGCACGGGACCTACAATTTTTCTACGCAAACACTAAAATGGTAGATATCAGGTCAAAAATATTTCTATTATGTTTCCGCATCGACTTTTAGTAAATGGTACTCGTGTGTCGTGTTGTTTTCGTTCGTTAGGTTAGATTAGGGTAAGAGGTGCACAGCATAATCTTCTGGGGACCATCATTTTGCTCTCCAAAAACTCAATTCTTTCGATGAAGTTCTCCATCGCTTTTTAAAAGATTACCAATAGAAGTAAATGTTAATTTTGATGATAAAAGAAATTCGCTTTTAAATAAAAAATTGACAATTCATTATTAATTGTTATTTGGCAAAAAGGAAGCGTGACTTATCTCTAAAAAGTCTGAAAAAGAAAGGTTACAGAAAGGACAAATCTAATAGCTTGACGTATTAGCATGAAAACGTTTACCAAAATAATAGTGACGTTCAGCAAATTATCACATTGAGATTGTTGCATCGATGAAAGCGATATTTCCAAAAGTTCCTTTTAAGGTCTACAAAAGATGAGGACCCATCCCTTTCACATAACCTTATAATAAGAGGTCCGATTTGAAAAACAATGTCTTATTTAGATTTTTTTAGATTATGATCTTTTAAGCCTATTAAGCCGCTTTCAAATTCATTCAAATAACATTTTTCTCAAAAATAGCTGCATATTATGTTTTTTAAGCAGCGGGCGGCTGTGACAAGTGTTGATTTAAAGGAATTTTATATGGAAAATGTGGGCACATGAGGTGCCATACTACTGAGCGATGAGTCCTAGGTTCAGCCAGGTTTTTTTTTCACTCGGACATCTGACAAACATTCGAAAATATAACTGTCGCAGGAAACCTCCTTAATTCTTTCGCTTTAATTCGGCAAATAAATATAGGACCTAGAAAATTAGAAACGCACAAACGAAGCTCGGCCAATGGTCCTATATCAGTTGTTTAGGTTTACAAGAAGTTTTTGTTATAGCAATTGTCCGGTGACGGTACTCTCCTTGTTGACATCCTTTAACACCTTTGACAGATTTAATTTTGCCTCAATTCATCTAAAAGTGAGTTGGACTACTGCTTTCGCATTGACGACATTTTCCATAGGTTAATTCGACGTGTTGTCGAAACCTCCTACAATTTATCTGCAAAGGAAGACAGGACAATCTTTTTAGTCTCGTTGGAATATTGCATCGGAAAGGATTTTCCTTTAGTCTATTTTTTTTTATGGCTTTAGCAAGATGTCTGACTCATCGGTTTGACTGATCGTGGATCTGAAACACATTATTTGTTGTCATCCTTAAGCCTAGTACCCTGCTCGCGCTAAATTTTATCTGAGTAGAAATTTTTGTATGGGAGATAAAATTTCAGATCCATGATCAGTCAAACCAATGAGTCAGACATCTTGCTTTCTAAAGTCATCAAAAACAGTAATAGACTAACCGACACAGTATTCCATCGAGAATTTTGAGATATTTTGAGGCAGTTTAGCGAAGCAGTATCCTGTTCGAACTCTAAATTCTAAAGTTCATTTGGATGGGCCGATGAGAAAATGTCGGCTTCTACTTGCTACTACAGAAATTATTTCAGCTATGCTGCACCAATGATAATATTTTCTTCATCTATTCTTGTATCCATTGGCTTGGAGATATCGAAATATTGCGATGACTGTGAAGTCGAATTTCGAAAATTCGAATCCTTCGCGTAAATTTAAAATTACGTTTACTGACATCTGCCATGAACATATTGATTTTGTGCGATCTAGATCATGTTTAATAATTTAGCGACCATTTGTCTTTGGTGTAGAGAAACGAAGTGGAAATTAGGGATGGTAAAATTTAGCCCGAGCAGGATACTAGGCTTCAAAGCAAAAGGAATACTTCATCCTTCGCTTCGATTTCTTTGAGGTTATCCAATGCCGTTCAACTGCTAATAATATAGAAGATATTTGGAAGTTAGTAGATCTCCAATGGTCTTTTGCTTGACTTATTCAAAGTCAAGTGAAAGATTTCAAGTGCTGAACTGCTGACCCAGTCCACTCTGTGGTTCGCTTAGCCTGTTTAAAGAGTTTTGCGAGCTCTTTTCTTTAGTTTTTCTAGTTAAACCTTCCACCATACGTCTTTGCTGATAAATTTCACGAACTAAAACTATTTAATATGCGCGAATAAAATAAATCGAACAAAAAAATTATTCGAACTTAACCTTAAACGAATATAGTCCTTAGTTATGTAGGTAGGTAAAGGGGTGCTCTTGTGGCGGTTACCATAGCATGCAGTGGCATCTTCAAAAACTCCTTCCTGGATCTTGAAAATGGACCCAGATGAAGGCTGGGCTGCATTTTCGCCAGATTGTACTCATCTAGATAAAGGGTCATTCATTTTCGGTTTCGAAAGTAAAGCTAATAAAACACACACAGCGATACATTGATGAACATTTTATTTCATTATAAAGTTGACTTTGCCATTAAGTGTGAAATACAATATCATTCAAATGGCCGCCTCGGGAAGATTCGCAGCATGCGATTCTTTTGAGGTAATTTTTAACCACTTTTTCGCACATCTCGGGCGGTCTCTCGGTCAGAACTTGAGTAATGTTGGTTTTTAATGCGTCTAGAGTTCGGGGATTATTCGCGTAAACACGATCTTTTGTGTGGCCCCACAGAAAACAATCTAACGGTGTCAAATCGCATGATCTTGGTGGCCAATTGACGTCGCCAAAACGTGAAATTACGCGATCAGGAAACTTTTCACGCAATAAAACCATAATTGGTCGTGTTGTGTGGTTTGCTGTCACCACTTTTGTAGTAAGTTTTAATAATTTTAAAGCATTGTCCGATTGTTAAGTGATTTATTATCGTAAATGACAAGCATTCAACTAATATTGTGACACTTCAAATGATAGCTGAGTTTGACAGGTGTCAAAAGCCAGCGCTACCAACTTGAAACCACGAAATGAATGACCCTATGGGCTCTAATCGCGTAAGCGCAAAACGATCGAACGACATCGTCTCGACGAAGCTTCTACTTCGTGTAACAAACAAGAAACGATAATCGTTTTGGAACGATTGGACGATTATCGTTTAATGTTGCTTCACGTTACTAATCCACTGGCAAATACTATCGTCGAAACGATATTGAACGATGGCTATTTTGCAATCGTTTCAGCGTTTTTGGTGTATTTTTTTTTTTCAGTTTTAGTTAGGTTTTAGAGAAGTAAAAACAATATTTTACGGAAGACACCAATTTATGTTCTCTTTGGAGAGGACTTGCTTTTATCGAAGTTGCATTCTTTGCAAAAAGATGGTGGTTGCATTTCTTCTTTAAATATCAATTTAATTTCATTTATTTGATTTATAATTGCGTATGAATTCTTTGTTGAAACTCAATGACAACGAAGAAAAATAAACAAATTACAAAAAAAAAAAAAAACAATTTCCATACATTTTTTGATTTTTAAGTTGTCAAAGTTTGTTTACAGTCATGTTCAAACTGTTCAAAACGAGAACGACAAACGATGCGACGATGATGCTATATGAAGCAAACTAAAAACGATGTCGTTTTGTTCAATCGTTTCGTTTTGTTATTGTTTCATAAATTACGCGATTAGAGCCCTGTATAATCATGAGAATAACAAAATCAACTGTTATCTAAACTCCACCCGTATTAATAAAGGCTGTATAAACAATATCAACTGGTTATGGTTACACAGCAGTTACGTACAAATTTTATATGGTAACTGCCGTATGCTAGCTAACTAACTTGCCAACATTTCTTTATTAATATGGCGACTTATTTTTACTTATAGGTTAGATTGGGTTATACATTTATTTACTGACACGTATCAAAGTCATTATTCATTTCACCATTGAAGAGTTCTCAGTGTCGAATGGCGTCAAACCGAAGCGTAGAAAATTTGATTAAATATCGCACTGGCACATCACTGATGCATTTACGCAATCGAGATGACCATTCGAAATCATTCCATTTTTAACCACATTTCTTAATAGATATTTACACAAGTCATGTCGCTATAAATAATAACAAAAAGGTAGCTTGCTTTCAACTACTACTTCTCTTTCCCTGGAGTCACAAAACCTGTTAATACAATCTCAACGAAGTTCGGTGAATTTCTCCAAAAATAAAAAGGTTTTACGTTTTTGCGTTGCGTAATCAAATGCTATTTTTGCATAAGTATACACATTCTTATTACGTTTATTGTCAATTACGCCAGTGAGCTAAGCTGCTTCCCAAAGTGGATTATTTTTCTTTATTTTCTCCTTTATGTGACGGATACGTCTATAAGAGGTGAGAATAATTTATTTTTAATTCAATTAAGTTGCCTGGTATCGCTATAGCAGAGAGAGTGTGAATCACACACCGTCACTTTGTGTGTGTGCACTTATGGGTGCTTTGCGTTGTGTTAACAGTTGGGTTCCAACATAAACGGCCGACTTTAGCTGAAAGAACAACAAATTGAACATATTTGCTAGGTGTTCTGTTTAGAAAGTGCTACAAGGTAAACAACAAACGGAAATTGGCATCCAATTGAAATCGATGGAGTTTTTAAAGTTCGCATTCGAAAACAATTTCTAATTATTTACTATTTTCGAAAAGTTTGTGGAATCCTCGTTTCTACTGAAGAATAATGTGCGTGTAGTCACGATGGAAGTACTTGGGCGTAACAAACACAATGTCAAACACATTAATGGGAATAACGCTGAAGACAGATGCAGTTGCAATGAGACAATAAGGCGAATAAGTGCCTTTCCGCGCTGCTGAACCAGTATTTGCGCTGTACAATGAATGCAACAGTAACTTCATCAAAACCAAGAATGATCACAATACTGACCAGTCTTTGTTGAAGAATAAGCAGTCCTCTGCTCGTGGTACACATTTCACTGGCAATTGTCGATTCATTTCAGATAATCTGGTCATTTGCCTCTGGCAAATCTGGAAAGTTATAAAAAATAAAGTGCACGACTGGGTCGTTGTTGTTTTCTTATTTTATTAAGTAGGTAGGTTAAAATCTGAGAACCGATGCTAGATAAAAGAAACGGTGCATAAAATATAGGAAAAGGAATATGTAGTGTTAAATAAAATTCACTTTTGGGTTATTCAATTGCTAGGCAGCACGTAAATAAATGACGAAGTGAGTCGTCAGTAACAGGCAATTGTCCCAAGATATGGTTAAAGAGTTAAAAGGGTCTACAGTACTATTTTATAAGCTCTTATACCACAGACAATAAATATACAGATGTCTTATCCATATGGGAAAAAGTGGGATATGAAAACGAAATTTACTTCAAGAAAAAGCTTTTTAAAAAGCTTCATAATTTTACAAGAGATATAAATGAATCCCCTATTTTTTTTTCTCTCTTTTGCTCCATCAACACAACATGAAAAAACAGGAACCTTGAAATCGTTTTTTTTGCCTTTATTACCTACTTTTCACACAACGTTGGTAGTTGCTACGTGTGGTGCAAAACAAGGAAATCGTTTTGTTGTTGTTCTGTTTGTGGGTGCATAGCTGTGCCCTGCGCGTCTGTGCCGGTGGCTGGCTCGTTATTTAGGGGTGGATTTGTCACCGTTGTTTCAGCACAGATCTTATCGTACCCGAAAAGGTTAGTGGATGTGTGCTTGTCATCTTGTTTCGAGTTTTTACTTTGATGCTCAGATAATATACATAATTTATTATGTTCATGGATTAATGGGCAGTGCGTATTTTAGGTTTAGGTAGGTTATTTGAACTAGGATTCGGATCACCAACATCCTGTAGAATGTTATTCATTTAACAGCCACAGGTTTGAATTATGCGAGATTGAATGTAGGAATATTCATTATTCCAATATTTTTTCTAAAATAATATTTATTTGATAAATAATCAAATAAATTTATTCCCTAATAACAACTTATCTGCTCTTAGCCAACTTAAGTGAAGGTGTCGAATGTTCGGAGTGATAAAACTATTTCAATTGAGTTTTTAACGTTAAAAAAATAATCATTATCTTTTTTTTTAAATATTTTTTTCCAATGAAGCTATTCTTAAAATGATTGCTGCATATATAGGGTGTCTTAAGAATTTTTATGTGTTCCCGAGACTCCTCTGCTAAGGCTAGCCATTCTTCGTATTTAGCTGTTCCTCTTTTAGGGAAGTAAAATAATTTTCTATCTGGAAATTCATTTTTTGTGGCACAGCAATGTACAATTGCACACCTTGTTCTATTCCAGGACATTTTGTTTTTTCTTTATTTACCTATTTATTCTAAGTATAATCAACCTGCAAATCGAGATACCTATTTGAACAAAATAGTTCAAACAGCCCTCGAAAAATTAAACCAATTAAAAAAACAAAAGAATAACTAAACTGTAGTAGATACCTTTGAATTAAAAATGTATAATAAATGATATAAGAAAAACTAAAATAAATAATAAAAGAATAGCTATAAAATACTAACTACAAACACAAAATATTAGTAATATTAAAGTAGATACATATGAATTCAAAAATGTATTTGATTAATGAAACGAATAGATAAAAACTAAACTACAAAAACAAAAAGTTATAAAATAGGTTTCTGTGTCTCTTAAGGATGAAACACCTCAGCACCAGTCACCCAATATTTTTTACCAAACAACAGAAAAAAAACTTCGGTTAAATAGATACGCACAAAACACAGTAAATCCCGCACTTTTATATATTATTTTACTCTCGAATAAGAAGTATGCACTTTCAATTTCAATCACAGAATGCAGTGAAGTGATAAAGTTTACCCATTATTTCTTTGTCGCCTTCGCATTACGCACATACATTTTCAAATTGCCTGATCATCGAAAATGCACATATAGGCCGTTTCACATCACTTGAAACCAAATTACCTACATGAAAAAAATTGATTTCTTATGAAGTCTGGCATCAAGTGATTCGAAACGGATTATGCCTGCTGCTGCTACAGCAAGAGGATCGTATATCTCTATAATCCTTCCCACTCTGCCGTCCGGCGATGAGCTCACTTGTTGTATTATTTTTTTCTTTCTTTTTTCATTAACCGGCAATTATATAATTCCATTGCTCTTGCTGTGTCATAAACTCACAAATTAACCATAATCCATAGGGCATAAGGGAAGCTCTTTTACACAAATGAATGGGGCGAAGAGAAAGATGCTAGGAAAAAGAAAGAGCTTCATTCTCAACGCTTATTTTGAAAGCTCTTGTCTGGTAAGGACATGAAAAACGTTGTCTGGTAAGGAAAAAATGTGCACCAAAATTTTATACAGGCATGAGACATCTGTATATTTATTGTCTGTGCTTATACTTTACAAGATTTTTGAGTACAAGGTAGCAGTGGTTTCTGTTTTCTGATCTGCTAATGCATATTTTAATTTTTGACTGGAATATATTAGTAAAGCTGGTTAGACACCTTATCTAAATGATTGGAAGTAGGGTCCGTGTTAGATCGATATCTTTACATAGATATATATGTACGTTTTCAGAGATTTGGTTTTGAGTTTGCATTTGCAGTTATAAACCGAATATGCCAATGGACGTCTGTGGGGGTGCAAATGAAGTGGGAGTTTCTGATTGTGTAAGGAAGTGGTTGCAATTATTTTAAGGGGCTTATTGAACAAGGTTGAAAAAAAATTTAATATTTCTTAAATTAAGTTTTGCCTAGCTGTTATTGCATTTTTATCGGAAGTGGGGGAGATTACAGCAAAAAAATATAGCATAGATATATAAAAACTATGTACAGGATCTTATTTCGAATACTGATTTTATCTTTAATATGTATTTTGGTCAAAATCGGTTTTGTAAAAATTGGCAGACAAAACAATAGCAAATATTCCAATGTTTAGTTTGAAAAATACTGTTGCTTAAATATTTAGCTGAAAACCGAGTACAAGTTATTGTTCGGGATGTTAGCACTACTTGGTTTTTAAAGTTTTATCGAAATCGAAAATGGGGTTTTCGAGATATGAACAGTTTTTAAAACTAGCGTTTTCGGTGATTCGAATTGAAAATTAAGGACGCAATAATTTTGAAAACATAAATTGTACTCTATGTTTTCATTTTGGTCCAAATCGTTATTGCCGTTTTCAGGTTAACTAAAGAAAACAACATTTTTAAAAAATTAATTTTTTCAAAAAATCATTTTACGATAATACAGAGAAAAATCGAGCTTGCCATTAATTTATAAATGACAACATTGCCTTAAAAATGATTTTTTGTTACATTCGTAGCGACCGTTTTCGAGATATGTTTAAATTCCAAACGTACCGTTGTTCGATTTTTCATTGGAAAACTGAGTATGCAGTCATGTTAACCTCACCTACTTAAGCTTAAGTATCAGTTTTGGTTGAAATCGTAACAGCCATTTTCAAACAAATCAAACTGGTATGCAAATTTTATTATGGGGAGTACCAATGATATTGAAGTTCAAAAAAAAAACGGCCCCGTACTGTGAGCCCTCAAACTCCAAATACGAAGTATGAAGGAAATCCGGGCAGCCGTTAAGACTGTAGGCCTCGGGACATACGGACGGACAGACAGACAGACGGACATCATTTTGCGATCCACTTTGTTTTAGTTCCTCTATCATTATTAGGTCAGAATTGATTAGCATCTCGAGCTCGAAATTTTGTACGAATACAATGCGCCGTACTAATAATAAATTTTAGTCCCGACTTTAGATTTAGGGAAGCTCACAATTGCGAAATTTGTATGGAATATAAAGCTATTTTGAACTACTTAAATTTAAAGTCGAAACTAAAAATGTTTATTTCCCTTACTACATAATCGAGAAAGTTAAAAACAGCGCTTTCAAGCTTAGTGATTAATTTTATTAAAATATGTAGTCATATTTTCCCTGATAATTTAACGAATTTGCTCGACTACCCTCACGTGGAAATATCTTGGCCTTTGATCTCTTAATATCGAAGGTTGTTCACAAGCATCGATTTGGCTATATCTTAGCTAAATTTAAACCTATGCTGTCCAAGAAGTTCTTAGGCAGTAGTTGGAGCATGCAAAAATACATTACAGTATCCAGTCGGGTAAAAAGGTGCATAAATTATGCAAAAACTCGGGGCAGTAGAAAAATTAAACATTTCACGGAAAGTTGTTTATAGTGTGACGCCATCAGACGTTAAGCACAGGCACTTACCATTTAGGCTATAAAAATTAACTGACGTGTTAAATGTTGGTTTAGCGTAAATCAAATCCATACATAAAGGTAGCTATAACCTTAAAGTTAATGCACGTTTTATATCTTTTGTAAATGGAAACGAACCGACTTTATTTTAAAGTTGGAGGACCCATCTATTCAAAGATATAAATCTTTTGTCATTCAGTTTACTAGAGACCTTCAAAAAAACTTAAAAGAAATAACCTTCAGTAACATTGCTTTCTTTTTTTTTTACAGGAAATGTCCAAACGACGACAAATCTGGAACACTCCCACTAAAGACGAAGCCGTTATTTGGCTGTGGGAAGCTCACAACGAAGTCAATAACCGCCTCGCTGGCGATGAAACCGAAGATCCTCAATTCCCGAAGCAGCAATTCCCCACCAAGGAGAGTTGCCGCTTGTGCCAAAAGAATGTTACCTCCTCAGACTCGAAAACGGAGAAAATTGTTTGGGATCGTGCCGCAGTTCTCAGTTTTCTTAAGAACATCAACAATCCCGGTTATGTGAGTCGATTCGGACTGGACGATCCCGACATACTTCATGCAAGCGTCGAGAAAATCCGTCAAAAGCGCATGATCGGTAATGTGTTCTCCGACATGGACATGCGAATGGGCATGTTGCTCTATGGCTTCTGTATAATCATGATGATTGTTGCATTTAAACTGTTCGCCTTCAAGGGCTACCGGAAAAAGCCATATGCCCATGATTTCCTTGGAAAAGTCTAACATGAACCGCATCATACATAAGATTAAGTATAATGGAACCGAGTGTAGCTAAAAAAAGACAGTGCATCCATACAAAAACAATAAAATCACAACGAAACATTGCATTTGTGCATATGGTACACAAACAAAAAAAAAACCGGAGGGAAACCTTATAACAAGACATTTTATTTGAACTTATGTTTTATTGTGATTCTTTAACGAAAGCAATGTAGTTTTTGTCTGACTCTATAGTTTCGTATTTGATACTGCTTTTACAGTTTATGTTTTATAACCGAAATGATATTCCATAATTTTAATGAGAAATTGTAACATATATAATGTTAAGACATAAAGACGCGTTTTTCTTGGAAGCCCTGATGAGTCGAAAGTTCTTTTTTAATTTAAATAAAAAGTAAATTTTGTTAACCTAATAATTGAGCTGTTTTGAATTTGGTTTTTTATTTGCAACCGGCTTTGTGCCATTAAATCTTATGAGGCGAATTAAATTGCGAATAATTTGTCCGAAAGGTAATAGGTGCTTTGACTAATCTTTCAATTAGAGTCGCTAGTCGTTTGCTGTGTGTTGTGAATTATAAGCGGATATTGCTGGCTTTTATTCTTACGTTTGACAGTAATGAGAGGAAGCACAATATTAGTTTAAACAAATGGTGCGTTGAAAGTGCAATTTTATGCTAATGAACTTCGAAACGCTTTGGGTAAGTAACTCCTACTGGAATCAGAATGGTTTTAAAATGGAAGGAAATAAGCCTTCTTATGATTAGTCAAAGCGAGCAATTTTAACACATCTGCAGGCATAAATTCTTACTTGGTTCCTAAACACAGTAGCCGCCGAGAGTTGAGAGTTGCAGTCTATCAAGGGCTTAACGCGTTAAATGCGGTTATTACCAAATCAATAGCAGTTACTAAAATAATTTAGCTAAATCAATAAGACAACACGCGTTTGAGCGTTGTCCTAGTGGGTTGGTGTTATTATTAAAATACACATACACAAAGTCACTTATTAACTCAAAGCAATATCCGTCGATTAGGAAGTTCGGTCCGATTCGTTGATAGTGTCCCTTCATGTCAACAGCATATAGTACCTACTTAGCTTTTCCCTCGTTAACCGATGAAAACATGTTTTAGCTTTCCACGCCCGTAAACGCACAAATGACAGGTTTCTGTGTCCTACCAATTATCAATTATGTCAATTTATTTCGAGTATGCATGTAATTGGAAAAGAAATTCAATTTCAGGGCTACAATTTTCCAAAAGTTTGAACAATTACTCGCGGTGCGGATAACAAATTGATAAGTTGATTATGTAGAGCCTGAGGTGGCAAGTGGACCAGTTTGAACTGCAGCAGCTGGAAGCAGTTAGGGACGGATTTCATATTGAAGTTGTACAGTGGTGTATGCCTTAAGTTTGGTGCTCATATTTAAATGAATTAAATGGTAATGTTAAAGCTAGTTATTCCGACGACAGTTAAATTTCGCATATGAACTCCTGGGTTGAGTGTTTTCCTCTCGCTGCGTTTATAAAGAACTAGAAGAATTTGATACAAGACGATTTGCATGAGCTGTTTTTTGTGGACATTCAGTGTGTTGATAATCATGGTGAAATACAGGTGTTTTGATGGAATTTCACCAAAAATGCATAGTTTGAATGTTTTTTTGCTAGATTTCTGAAAATCCCACGATTTGGTGCTTTTTTCCTTTATCCCACGGAAGGCTTTTCGGACATCGAAATTCCCACAAAAAGGGATAAATCCCAAGATATAACAACACTGGTACGATCTACGATATACTCAACCCACTCACCCCCAAGCATAGCTGGCAATCGGGAAATCAATCTAAATCTCTTGTTGATTAAATAAGATCTGTCTTTAATTTCTTCTAGCTCAGCCTCTGGAAGGAGCAGAAAGATAAATGATGGCTTAGAATACTCGGGGAAGTATTGACTAAAGAGCATTTTAAGCTTTTTTGGATTGGACAAAGCTTTATGAATGTAATAGCAGGTTGAGTGAAGTAAGGTTAAAATTAAAAACTTTTCATCCTCTTTTTCAATAAGGCGAATTTTGAAAAAAGGCAAAATAGGTATTTGGTTTTGTATTTTCTATAAACTTACAAAATTTCAAGTTTATGCGATTAACGTATCTATAAAAAGGGCCGGGAGGGTCGCATCGAAAAATCCCTTCTTAGTGCGCGTGTACACAGCTAGTGGAACATATCCTGAAAGTTTCATGAACCTACAATTAGCGGTTTGGGCTGTACGATGCCTGTTAACTCAATCACGCTACTCTTTTATGTATATAGATTACTAGACAGGATGATCTTTTTACAGCAATGATACCCACACCCTATTTTCATATTAAATAACTAGAGCTCTATTTGGTGATATTTTCATCATGGCAGTTTTCAAGGATGGAAAGATAATGCACTCTTTGGGGGTTAGACCTGGCACCCGTCCCATGATTGTGAATCATCTAATAAATGGCTTTTGAAATATACCGACGATTAGATTAAATTTTTCTAGATACTTGTTTTAATTGAGACAGATTGCCTACGCTTTTATAAGTTAATGAACAGCGCATGTGGTCTAAAAAAAGTATTCGTGAAAAGATAATCATTTCTGCTGAATAATTTGCAATTTTTATTCGATAACAAACATTGTTTAGCTGATAAGCCAAATACCAGCGTAGATTGCATAAAATGTAAGTGTTTTCCGAAAATGATATATGCGTCTATGTTATCGATTGAAATCTACTATCGTTCGTTTGTTGTTATTCAGTGGCGAGAGATTTAAAGGGGAGCCTTTTTAAAAAAATTCCATAACTTGCTAGCCCGTGATTCTCTTGCTTAAACCGGCGTTTGCAATCAAAGAAACAAACTGACGTATGGTCTATTTGAGATTGCTTTTTAGAGACTTATGTCGTTTTCCATTGGGACCACCAAAACTCTTTTTCAGATCTCAGATTTCACCCGGCTCATGGAACATGCAACGAAATTGATCTGCTTTTGTGAATGGATTAGTGCGTTATTTGACAGCAATATCAGCTGTTCAAATTGCATTCGTTCTTGGAAAAATCAACTATATTTTCGACTTGAAAACTGTTTCCACTGTTGTTGTAGGTACAAATGGAGTAGTTTTAGTGATTCGTAGTCTTCAGATGATGAGGAAGTCGATGAAGATAATAATTCCTCCAAAGTTATATCTATTGCTATTTATGTGTCTTTATTTTGGTTTTCACGAAACTTTGCGCACTTGCTTTATGAGCAAACTTCTTAAAATGACGTACAACATCTGTGCAAAGTATATTGGTATTTGCGGCAGTATGTGTAAATCTGAAAATATATCGATTTTTGCAAAAAGTAATCCGAATCAAAAATAAGGTTGATTTGTTTGCCCAATGGAACACGAAAAGTGCTTTGGATCAAAAAAAGATTGATTTTATTGTTCCAATAAAAAACCACATTAACTTAACATTGGAACAATTGGAAAAATCTCTGCTTCAATGTTAAAATAAAAAAATAATGAAATGCAAAAATTAATTATTAATTTATTGGAATTGCTGTAGCTAATATCACGTAAACAGCATTTCATCATTGGCCTAGGTTCGTGCATGGACTTGTTGAAGCGAAAACCAAAAACATTTTTAACATTTGTTGGCAGATCTTTTAATTACACAAGAGGAAAAAAGCCACTAGTCTCTCTACCAGAGGACGCCCACCTGACGGCTAGTGTTCCATAGCGCGTCTTGGAATCAGAGTTGGGAAGATGTGTAACGCGACCAAAAAAAGCAATCTGAGGCACTTTTGAGAAATCTGGATTTTTTTTTCAGACTTACACATACTTTCACTAAAACCAATGTATATGATACACAGCTGGTAATTACAAATTGTTTATCGTTGGAAGGATTGCTTTTTTAGCTGAATAATTAATTTTCCGCCTATGGAGACGCTTTTTTATATTAAATTATTTTGAAATGCGTTATTATAAATGTGTGAAAATCAATTGAAATGGACTTCCAGTGCGTGTGTAAAAAAAATTAGTTTTCGGCCAACTCAATACAAACAAGAACCAATCAATTTCGGATTGAATGCTCGATTTGACAGCGGAAATCTGAAATCTCAGATCAATATCTGAAAAGCCAAATCGAAAACACGAAATCACTGAAGATCCAAGAGAATCGCACCGAAGTTCAGAATTGCTCTTTTCAATGAACTTCGTTGGAACACTTTTGTAATAGTGGTAGACACCATAGGTCTGTTCCTTTACTTTTAAATCTTACGAATTTTTACTAATTACGAATTTTTACTCAATGCCGTCCCTTAACTCGAAAATTTCGTAAAAGACAGCGGCATCGAGAGAGCAAGATATTACCCCTCCACTGAGAATCTTACGAATTTTAACTCAAGAAATTTCTTGGTGTAAGAATTGAAAAAGCTGTCAGTCACCTTACAATTAACAGCTGATTTGAAATTTGTTGTCCTATTTGATATATGAGTGCATTTGTTTTGATTTCTTGCGTATGAAAATGGTATCAACAGGCGGAAAAATAAAATTGAATGTTCTGCTTGGATTCTTTTAGAAAGTGGCGACGAAATTCTTCCTCGCTGTAAGGAGTACGAAAGGACAATCTCCTCCACGTAAATTTGAATGCCTTTTCGCTTTTTGCTCTTCTCGAGTGCTTGTAGTTCAATCGGTACAAACTCTTCCATATACTCGGATTCAAGAAGAAGAAGTTCGATTAATTGCGATTCACTTTCATCGCTAGGCAGATGAATCAACTAATTTTGTTTGTAAATTAGCTATACTATAATTAAACGACTTTTGGTACAACTTTTTTGAATTTTTTAATTATGTATGTATCTGTCATTTTCGTAGATTAGGTACTACAAAAGCGTTCCCTAACTTTTTCGTAAGTGTCTCTATCTGTGAGAGAATTGATCTCCACCACTGCCATTTTGACAGTGTTTTCCATTCTAATGGCGTTTTCGATTGGAGATCCGAGAGAATTGCCCCGAAATTCAGAATTGCTCTGTTCAATGAAATTCGTTGGAGCACTTTTGTAATAGTGGTAGACAGTATATGAGAGATTTGATTTTCTGTTGTAAAGATAAAATCACTCCAACGCTATCGCCATCTATCGAAAAGCACTGCCGCATAAAGCGATGTAATCCGAAACTTACCCGAGGTATTCGCCATCTGGTGACGAGCATGAGAAGATTGCGATGAGGCCGGAGGTAGGGCATCAGCCATTTTGATGGCAGAGTTTTTGGGGACATTGAATAAAGAGGACATTACAACTCAGATGTGGGGTTACCACGAATTGAATAGTAATAATATCAATAATTATAGAACCAAAATTGAGAATCTAATTGATTGTCCGCCACATATATTGTACTGAAATTGTGTTTCTGAAGATCGGGAAAATTTGTAAAACAAAAATGGTTTACACACGTGCAGATTTAGCGAGGGCATTAGAAGAGCTCGGTATAAGCTTTCCAGCTAGCGCAACTCCCACCCAACTAAGGAACCTATTGGAAGATGCTACAGGAACAGCAGAAACTGTTCACACTGAAGCCGTACAAGATTCAACAATCGAAAATTCGCCAGAAGCAGAGCCACAGGGGGCTGCCGCAGTAGTACCCAATGCGACATCAGTTCCAGAAGAAGATGATTATGATAGAATGATCGCTCATCTCGAGAAAAAGAAGAAAATAATATCTCTTCAACAGGAGCTAAAATTATTGGAAGAACAACATCTCAGTACGCAGATGCAGCGACTCACAATCAGTGATATTGATGGACTGGTGCCAACCTTTACCGGAGATGACGCATACGGTGTGGAAAAATGGATACAGGACTTTGAGAGCGTTGTGATAACTGGAGAATGTAGCGACCAAGTGAAATTTATGTCCATGCGGCGCCTGCTGAGGGGGACTGCGGCAGTGTTCCTTCGCACTAGTAGTGCATCGAACTACAACGAGTTGCGACAAGGCTTACTTAAGCAATTCCGGTACACCATTTCCGCGAGCGATGTGTACAAACAACTCCAAGAGCGCAACAGACGTAAAGGTGAAAATGTGATCGCGTACATGCTATCAATGCAGGAAATTGCGGCCCAAGCAGCTGTAAGTGAACACGAAGTAATTAGCTTTATCATCGAGGGACTTCGCGACCATACGGCATACACAACAATGCTATACACTGCATCGACACTGGAACAGCTGAAGCATTTGCTGATTAAATACGAAAAAAAAAGAATAAGTGACCAGATAACAAAAACACAAGCAAAAGTAGCCGATACCCCATCAAAGTCGACGTCTTCGATCCGATGTTATAATTGTTCAGAGTATGGCCATCTATCATCGCAGTGTTCCAAACCCAAGCGTGCAATTGGGGCTTGTTTTCGTTGCGGGAGTACTAAACACGTACTAAAGGATTGTCAGCAGAAGAAGGGAATACATCTTGTCAACAAGGGCGAAGAGGACGAAGAAGAGACAAATCTATTGCAGCCGTTCCAAAATGTAAGTATTGCCTTCTGTGACAGTGTCTTGAATAAAGTTCCCTTTTCTGATTATGACTCATTAATTGACAGTGGGAGTCCGGTTAGCTTTGTATCACACAAAATTATTCCATTTGACGTTAGAGATGAAGATTTGGTACTCTCCAGCCTAAGTAGCATTACGAACACTGAATTAAAAACATATGGTAAAATTGATTGTTACATTTCATTATTCGATAAAGTAAATAAAATTTCACTTTTCATAGTTGAGGCTAATATCTTACCGAAGCCATTGCTACTTGGGCGTGATTTTCTTAAAGCATTCAATGTAAAATTTATTGTAAATCCAATACGTCAAACTGTAATTAAAATTAGTGAACCTACTGAGTCTAGTTTGAATTTAAATACTTTCTTTTTCTCCTTCAATAATACTATTCAAGATACACTGACATTTGAGAGGACGGGCGATTGTGATGTGGCCCTAAGTGTTTTTAACCCGCCAAATAAGGTTCTTGGTTTCGGACTATAAATTAAAATACCTTTACCCAACAAATTTTAACAAACCTCTCGAAATGCAAATTAAGCTTACTTCCGAAGTCCCAGTGTTTAGTCACCCTAGAAGATTATCCTATAGGGATAAATCCATAGTTCAAGGAATTATTGCAGAACTTTTAGAGAAGAATATTGTTAGGCCTAGTGACTCGCCTTATGCGTCCCCTATAGTACTCGTTACAAAAAAAAAACGGTGAGATCCGCATGTGTGTGGACTACAGAGACCTCAATAAAATAACCATACGTGACAATTTTCCTATTCCGTTAATAGAAGATTGTCTAGAATATCTAGGTAATAAGACATTTTTTAGTGTATTAGATATGAAAAGTGGCTTTCACCAAGTCGGGGTTGCTGAGGAGTCAATAAAGTTTACTTCATTTGTAACTCCTAATGGTCAATTTGAATACGTCAAAATGCCTTTTGGCTTAAAGAATAGTCCATCAGTTTTCCAACGCTTTATTACATTGATTTTTAAAGATTTCATTGAAGCTGGATTAATTGTTGTATATATCGATGACATATTAATTGCTACACCCACTGTTAAAGAACACCTTAAGATATTGAAACTGATTCTGGGACGCCTGGCTGAATATGGTTTAGAGCTTAAATTGAACAAGTGTAAATTCTGTTACACCAAAATAGATTATTTAGGCTACAACGTGAGCGACCAAGGGATAAGTCCAAATGAAGGGCATAAGGCAGCAATTTTAAAATACCCTATACCAAATACAGCGAAACAGTTACATTCATTCATCGGTCTATGTGCGTACTTCAGGAAATTTGTCCCGCAGTTCGCACGCATTGCAAAACCTTTGTATGATCTGCTGAAGAAAAATTGTTCGTTTAAGTTTGATGAAAATTGCGTGCGGGCATATGAGGATTTAAAAAATCGGTTGACAAATCCCCCCGTTCTCGCAATCTATGATCCCCATAAAGAAAATCGAACGACATATAAGGAACTGTCTGAAGTGCATACTTTATTCGGCACCGGCGACCACTAATCAAAAGGAGCTACACAGTATTCCGAAAAAGCCAATACCATTTGACACCTTACATATTGACCACTTGGGACCCTTGCCGTTCATTAAATCAAAGCGTAAGCATATTCTAGTCGTCATTGATGCATTTACGAAATTTGTAAAATTGTATCCAGTGAACTCCACTAGCTCCAAGGAAGTAATCTGTTCGTTGATGAAATATTTTGAGTATTATAGTAGACCTATGCGAATAGTGTCCGACAGAGGAAGTTGCTTCACGTCCTTTGAGTTCAGTGAGTTTCTTGTCAAAAACAATGTTACTCATATTAAGGTGGCGACCGGGTCTCCGCAAGCGAACGGCCAAGTCGAACGAGTAAATCGTGTATTAACTCCAATGCTTAGCAAACTGACTGAACCAATCGAACACTCAAACTGGTCAAATAAACTCAAAGAAGTTGAATACGCAATCAATAATTCAGTCCATAGCACTACTCGACAGAGTCCATCTGAACTTTTGTTTGGGGTTAAACAGAAGGGCACGCTCGTGGATTGGCTTTCAGAATATTTGGATGAGATAAGTAATATCGATCGAAACCTTGATTCCTCTAGGCTGACGGCCCTTTAAAACATACAGTCCTCGCAGGATTATAATCATCAATATTTCAAAGACAGGCATAGGCAGGCTCGGAAGTTTGAGTGCGGTGACTATGTAGTAATTAAGAATATAGACGTGTCACCTGGCAACAAAAAATTTATACCCAAATTCAAAGGGCCATACATTGTTAATAAAAAGTTACCCCATGATCGCTATGTAATAAGAGACATCGAAAACTGTCAGGTTTCCCAACTTCCATATAATGGAATTATAGAGTCATGTCACATACGTAAATGGAGAGATCCATCAACCACGTAGGCTTGCATCACGGTCGCCCCCTCCTCTTTTTAATATATCTACTAATTTTGTCACAGAAGGTAATACAAGTGAAACTCATGTTATATTCATTGTAAATATCATACTCATTATTTATTTATTTATGTACTTAATTGCTGAATGATCGAGGACGATCATGTTATCAGATTGACCGAGCTGTAAAGATAAAATCACTCCAACGCTATCGCCATCTATCGAAAAGCACTGCCGCATAAAGCGATGTAATCCGAAACTTACCCGAGGTATTCGCCATCTGGTGACGAGCATGATAAGATTGCGATGAGGCCGGAGGTAGGGCATCAGCCATTTTGATGGCAGAGTTTTTGGGGACATTGAATAAAGAGGACATTACACTGTTGCTACTTTTTTTTTGTTTTCTGTAGTAATAAATACAGCCAAATCAATATATTTCAATTTAAGCTTACATTTTGCACGCATAATTGTATATTTTCGGATCACATCGCGAAAAATTTGTTTCTAATAACACAACAAACACTTCAATCTGACATTTTGTTAGTATGTGTTGGTGAGTTCAGGGCAATTCTGTAAAAATATTCCGGACACTTCTGTCGTGTTAAGAATTGACCTGGAAGTGCACTTTTTTTTTTTTTAATGAAACATAGAATACATCGAAAGAGCACTTCTAGATTTGCTCTTTTCATAGAAAGGGCACTTCTTTTCTTCAATCGAAAACGCCATTACTACAATAGTAAAGGAACAGACCTCATATGTGAGATTTGGTTTTTTTTTTGTCTTCTTCAGTTAATATCAATGTTTTAAGGGCAAATCAATATATTTTAATTTAAGCTTACATTTTGCACGCATAATTGTAGGTATATTTTCGGATCACATAGCGAAAAATATGTTTCCAATAACACAACGAACATTATAGTCTCACATTTTGCTAGTGTGTGTTGGTGAGTTCCGGGCAATTCCTTAAAAATATCCCGGACACTTCTGTGGCGTGAAGAATTGCCCTGGAAGTGCACGTTTTTTTTTTCAATGAAACATAGAAAGTGCACTTCTATATTTTCTCTTTTCATAGAAAAGGCAATTCTTTTCCTTAATCGAAAACGCCGTAAGTCAAACTGCTGCATGACTTGATGTGTCTCAGTTTTGATTGGCCTAGATCGATCACATGAACTGTTTTTTCTTAGTTGACGTCTATGGGGGGGTAGTCGATATAGCTAGTCAAGAATTTAGTGACTGAGTACTAAGTTCAGAGTTCATGTGGAAAAAGTATCGTTACCGTTACAAAATGAAAGTAAATTCGAATCTCATGACCTATGTGCAATTGTGCATCTTCCACTAAAATAACTAATTATTAGTGTTCAAGTATAGACAAATGAATAAACTTTTTGTATACATGTACAACCATGAGAAAGCAATGAGTTTATTTTAAAAGAGGGCGAAATAGGATGGGGGAGTGCGGATGGGGAAGGATGATGCGGAATAGGAACTGAAAGTTAGCGAACAAAGAGGCTACTTAGGCGAGTACAGTTGCCAAGGTAGGGAGGGTAGAGGCAAACTTCTCGCAGCGTCAACGTCACCTCGACGCGGAAGACTGGCATGGGTTTTTTGTGTTGTATTGACCAAGCGTCAAGTCCCACACCCACCGATGAGCTAAGAAAGGGGACTCGCATGTCAGCAACGACCCGACGGCAAGAAAGGTCTAGCAACACCGCCCAACCTAGTTTTTGCGTTCAATGTACATCTGGTCCGGACCAATTTAGTCGATTTAAGTTAGCTGGGTTTTTGCCCAATACCAAGAAAGGACAAAAATCTTGTCTGAATTTGTTATATTAATGTTCGTATTTAAAACAGTAGCGGAAAATGTTTTAATGCTGATTCAAAATAAGTATCAATGAAAATTGTTTGTCGTCATTGATTTTTTCCTACCTATTTAATAGACGCGTTATTTTACGTTTTGGCTTCTAACATTCAATCACCTTCATATATTCAGATCAACCCCTGAGTGAAGCGACCTTTAATACTCATTGGAAAAGTGTTGTAATGCGAACCTGAAACATGTTGATTAATCCAGGGCTCTCTGCACTCGAATAAAGAAATGTGGCCGAGGAATATAACAGAGACAGAGACAAGCGTTTAGTTTCACATTTCATGTGTTTAATTTTATTTCATCTCCAACGGTAGTTTTCCACTTTGTTAAAAGTATGTCATATTCCACATATATATAGTACTTTTACATATTTTTTATATTTTTATATCTAGCTTGACAATAATCAATATACGAATTATTTAATACAAATTTATTGAAGTTTATTATATTAGTGTTAATATAATTATTATTTCGCGACAATAGTTATGCGATAGCCAATTACAAAAGATACACAGAATTAAATGTAGTTATTGTTTTAATTTTTATTGTTAGCAATAGTGTGTAAATATCTATATTCATGCATTAAAAATTAAAACCAAACAAATTACAAATTAATCTCACAAATACGTAATAGTAAAATATAGCTTATATACAAAATAACTTACTGAATAATATGGTTACTTGTAACTAAGACAGTTTACACTTAAAAAATATTTTTTTCTTCAAATATATTATGTAAGCAATCGATAATATATATAATTTTCTTTTTCTTTTAACGGAAATATAATAAATAGCCTCTAGCTAATCGGTAAATGAACATTTATGTACTTTTATAAATATGTATATGTCAAGGAAGGTAGAATGATATATAGTTTATGATGTAGTTACTTTTTGAATTCCAGTCGAATATAATTTCTGAAGGAGAATTTAGATCTTGAAAATGGTGTTCTCGATGGAATTAATAAAAAAAAAGTTGCGAATTTATTTAAAATTCAGTCAAATTATTTACTTAAGCGCCAGCTTCAAATAGTCTTGTATTTTGGCTGATCAGCACTGAGAAATAATTAATTTATAGGTTACTGGCAGGAACCGAAGACCTTGCTTTTAAGAAAATAAATGCAATTGTGCCTTTGAACAGGTGTTGGCGTTAAGTTTGTTATTGTATAATGGCTTTAGCAGCGTTTTTCATTTTGTTTCTTAGTTAAATGCATTTAAATTGACTACAAACGTTCAGATAAAAAAGTTTTAGTCACTTAGTGCTAGGAATATTGTAGGTAGAGGTGTAAAGATTGCTTGTTAGTCTTTTGGATAATTACAATTTTATTTTTATTAATTTTTTGTTTACTCAAATAACTTGTTAAATTTTTTTGTTTTCGGATTTTAAATTTTATCAGTCCAATATGGTTGCACTTTGCTTTGAAAAAAAAATACAGGCAAGGGTTTTTAATTTATCTTAGTTTCTATGCGCCTCATTGTTCCTTTATATTTAAAATTTAGAGTCGACACAAAAAATGATTATGAATACCTACAACGCTATGTTTAGCTGCAGCTTGAGTCACGAGACAAGAACACTTTTTAGCTTTTAGGTGTTGGTACAAAATGAAAATGATATTTTACAAAAATCGCTGATAAGAGCACAGCACTCGATATGTCAAAAGATTAACTGGGAATTAGTGCATTACATTCATAACAAACTTTAAGACGGGACCAGTATATTACAAAGGTTATGTTCTTCTGTTAAGTCATAAATTCAATAAAACATGCTGTAGTCACCAAGGGATCGATTTACGTTGTGCAAATCAATGAAGCGATACATTGTTTGCTACTTTACGCTGTCGTTATGCACTTTGAAGTAAATGTTGCTTACATTTTCAATGTAATTAATAATCTCGATCTATTCACTCAAAGCAAACGTTCAAAAAAGCTTCTGATGTCGAAAGTGTATTTCATTGAATATTTACGTAAAGCAAAATTGTTCGTTCCCTGTTTATAAAATAATAATTTACTCTCGCCACTAGTATTTCGAAAGTATTTTCAAAAGTATATTGCATATTTAATGACTATTTTTAGAAATCAAACTAAAAGTACACACATTTTGAAAATAAATTTTTGTCATAAGTTTGAGAATCGCACAACTGCGTTCTCGTGAAGTGATAAAATAGATTCAATGTTGGTCGACTACAATAACCTTTGATTAGCAGAATTTAAATCCATTTTTTACTTATGTTCGTGCATTTCGAGTTTTTGTGTACTTTACGTGCGTCCTGCTACGATTAAACATTAGTGAGAGCATTTGTGTAGATCTCTTCTCAGGAGACAAATCTTTTGCTAAAAGTAGTTGTTGCTAAAAAGGAGTTGTACAGAGCGCAAGGTGTTTCGTTCTGTTCTTTGTACAACTCTCCAGCTCCGGAAAAGGTGCAAGAGGGAGCGGCACTGTTGAAGCATTTTTGGTTCGACATTACCACGAGAAGTATTTACAGAAGAAACTGTCGGCTTACAAGCAAAACTGACCAACTGCCAAAAATTCTATTTTGTGTTATTGTGTTATTATCGACTACATTGGCTCGGCCACATTGAGCGAATGGACAATAATGCTCCAGCTAAGAGGATCTTAGAAATCCAGCCGCCAGGTTCGAGACGACAAGGAAGACCGAACCTCCGTTTCAAAGACAAAGCCATCGCGGATGCCAGAGCGCTTGGTCTGGAGAACTGGAAGCAGCGTGCCGGGATCGCAAAGGATGGAAGGTAAGTAAGTTATTGATTGTAGAAAATTCTGCCAAAACTGCCTCTCTGATATTTGTCCTAGAAATATGCCAAGCATCTAAAATTGTTGGTTGACTTTCTGCCTTTATGTACAAGAAATTCAGGAAACAATAAACTTGTTTTGTGTTATAGTAAAAAAAAACGAGAAAAAATAGCAGACTCGAGCACCATCAGCCAGACGACGCTCGTTCCAACTTAATATCCCATAAAGGCCTTGTTCCTCCTGTTTGAGAGAGGATTTTCATTTTTTGATATAGATTCGATTAAGTTAACTGACGGATATCCCTAAACATTTTGATCATTATACAACTGAAAAATGTTCATTCTCTAATACCCAAGCATGCATCTAATTATAAAATGAGTTGTTGTAATCATGCTAGTAATGCTATTTTGTAACCATTAAAAATTTGACAATATTACTGAATTCAGACTTTTATTTAGGTTTTCCAAAAATTTCAGTTTATTTTAATATATTTCTTTGAATTATCAATTGACATCTCCTTCATTTTATTTTATTATTATGATTAGGTATAAAGTAATTCATATTTTTAACATCATTCGAACAAATTCTGCTATACAAAAGTGTACAGTATATAAATGGTTTCAAAAAGGATATGTAATCAAATGCCCAAACGCAAGATATCTATTTCTATAGGCTTAGGAAAAAAGGTTCCTCAAGTTATACAGATAAAATAATTATAATATCTTATTTGTAGTTGTGAAAATTCAATTTGTTAAAAAATAATTATACACAACAATTTTAACACTTTGGTTGCCAGTACATGTCTAGGAAAAAATGAACAATTCCACCACTAGGTTAGGTATACATACGAAAAAACTGTAATTTCAATTGCCCACATTGGCGGCTTCTATAAATTGATTCAAAATATATAGTTGTAACCTCATGAAATGGCAATCACTGTGTAATGTCTAAAAAAGATTGTTATACAAGACAAAAATTCTCTGTAAATCGCTCCATACAAATACATACTTTGCTTAACAAAAAGGAAACAAATTTCGAACTCTATAAACAAGTTCAGAATTTCCAAAAACAAAATAAACTCTCTCCACATGTATATTTGTTTTATAATTTTATTCTGTTAATATTAATTTCATACAATGCTCATAGTTTCCACAATATCTATATATATATAGTTAGTTATATTATATTCATTATTCAGTATATTTGTTGTTTGTATTTCTTTCTTTTTTTTTTGTATAGCAAATAGTATTATTTCTTAATTAAAAAGATGTATTGTTTTTAACTAATTAAATATCAAGGGAAAATTAGTTTTATAACTACAACATTGTCTTCCACTTAGATTTGTTTATAAATTCAATTTTTCTTTCATTTCGTAATTATAATTAAAATTAAATAAACAAAAAAAATAAAAAAAATAAAAATAAATTAAGCTTAAATTTAATTTTCTTTGCAGTTTACTTCATTTTGTATGAATAAATAATAAATTAGTAAATTTCAAAAGAGAAATATAATAAAAAGTGAAATAAGAAACCAAACTTCAAACTTAAAATAAACAAGCATTTTCTTTAACTTTAGTACAGTTTAGCGTATAAGTTTTATTATATGATTTTATTGTTTAGTGTATTTTCGGGGCACTTCTGTCGTTAACTTTTTGATTTCGCTTAAGATTTGCGCCACGTTTAATTTGATCCATCAAGGATTCGTGACACAATCGAGGATCGGGCTGGAAATAGAAAAGACTGTTTAGTAAAATATTTGATATTTGTTTGATTTTTTAAATATTAACAAAATTGTGCGGGTTAAGGCGGCCGAAATTATTTGAAAGCTGTTAAGAGTTATCGCCGACCATTGGTAGCAATCGCTGCAGGGATTCAATTAGTAAAAACGTCTCTTGTTTACCTAAGGTTTAATACAGTAATCACTGCGCTGCGGTCCCGTTGATTTTTAAGTATACCTTCAATGCGGGATTAAATTGTCAAAATAGGTGAGTGAAGGTTGGGGGTTTTTACCCAAGTATTTGATGGAGTGGAAGTGTTCAATGTCAAAGATGGAAGCAATTTCCTTTAAAACTTTAAGTTAAAACCATAATAGCATTGCTTAAGAGTAATCCCGATTGGCTTGAGAGTAATTGAATCAAGAGGCACACCACAAGAAGGAGTCATCTCCTCCTCTGGGTCCTAATCGAAATGCAAGTGAAACTCATAAAACCGAAGAGGACAACTATCTGCATACGCAGATGATGCACTATTACATCCGACAGGCATATTCTTACCAACATGACCTTCGCAAACTGCTAGGAAATCAAGGGCATGTGGACAACACAATGCGACTTTTCGAAGCAGGTCAAACATCAGAAAATCGAAATAGTTGCTGTTTACAAACAAGAGAATATAACCACATAAAGCCACAGCCACCAGCAATTGCGGAAATATCACTGGAGGTGGCAAAGAGCTCGAAATATTTGGAAATATAGCTGCGCTTTCAATATCAATTTCTCCCGGTCGGGGATGGGTCAAGCTTATTATGGATCCTTAGCGTTCTTTAATTATCATCGAGAATCCGTATAAACGAAATAAAAATAAAGTGATCAGGGCCCTATTTCACCAACCACTTTTCACTTTGCACTTTGCAATTTTCTCAAGTTCTCACGACTTTGCATTTTGCACTTTTTCTGACTTTTTTGCAAAGTGAAAAGTATCAGTGTTTCACCAATTAGAAAGAGAAATTTGCATTTATAATCGTGTTTTGTAAATTTGCAAAGTGAAAAACATATGCGTGTATGTTGGTACAAGGTGGGCCAAAAGAAGTCATCCGATGTTGTTTGGCTCTCATTTTTTTTCTAAATGAAAAACTTCGATTCTGTTTTTTGATTATGCTTATTTGAACCTTTAGAATTTTATTGGTCAAGTCGAGAAGATGATGTCGGCCAAATGGGCGCCGTCACAATTGATTGCCATACGGGCTCGTTTAATGGCATTTTTCATCACTTCGGCGAGAACTTCGGGCGACAGATTCTCGCACTCGTGTCGAATGTTGTCCTTGAGGGCTTCTAGGGTCTCGGGCTTGTTCACGTAAACACGGGACTTCAAAAAACCCCACAAAAAAAAAGTCTGGAACGGTTAAATCGGGCGATCTTGCGGGCCAGTGCAAATCGCCAAAACGAGAGATGAGGCGACCCGGGAACGCCGCCTTCAGAATATCGGTTGTGGTTCGCGCAGTGTGTGCAGTAGCTCCGTCCTGTTGGAAGCACATGTCCTCCAGTCCTAATTCGCGGCGGAAAAAACTCGGTTAACATGGCCCTATAGCGCGCACCGTCCACTGTTGTCGTTTGACCAGCGGCGTTCTCGAAAAAAATGGCCCGATGACTCCTCCAGCGTGAACAGCGCACCATGCAGTAACTTTGAGCGGGTGTAATGGCTCCTCGTACATTACTCGTGGATTTTCGGTGCAACAGAAGCGATAGTTTTGCTTGTTCACGTACCCGCTGAGGTGGAAATGAACCTCATCGCTCATTATGATTTTGGTCGAAAAATCGTCCACTTCGTCCTCGAGATTGAGGATGACTTGGGCGTAGGTTACACGCGTTTGGCGGTCGACAGGCAGCGGCTGATGCACGGACTGGACTTTGTACGGGAACATGCGCAAGTCTTTGACCAAAATTCGTCTTAGGGACGACCGGCTGGGGGCTAATTGCGAGGCACGGCGTCTGGTCGATGTTTCCGGCGACAGCTCGACTTCCTCGTCAATCTAATTTGTTTGGTAAAACAAATTCTCGACGAATTCTTTGCAAATTGACAAAACTTTGCAATTTGCAAAAACATGTTTTGCACTTTGAAAATTTGTGTTTGGTGAAACGAATTTAGCAAAGTGGAAACATTTTTAACTTTGCAAAGGAATAATTTCCTAAAGTGAAAAATTGCAAAATGCAAAGTAAAAAGTGGTTGGTGAAATAGGGTCCAGGTATTTGGTGAGAAATTGCAAAAAAAAATTATAAAATATGTCAATGACTGTGACAGTCGATCGGATCTCCCTCTAACATGCGGACCAACCACATCAATTGGAGCCTCAGCTTGTAACCTCAATCATAATAATATTTGTAATTAAAGCGAAGGAGAGGCATGCAACAACTTAGGTATATGTGTTGCTCTTTTAATTAGGGAATTTAGTTTGTAAGTATGTATATTATTCCATTGTTACATTAAAATTAAAAATATCGACACATCATCAGTGCGTTTCATCTTCAACGGGTTAGCTTTTATGTATTATTATCGAAACCATCGTTAGCTAGTTTTTAGTCATTTCCATTCAACATGTCCACGTCCTCATCTTACTTTGTATAAATCGGTCGGGATCATAGCGTCTCACTTTCTTACATCGCCACCATTCGACGAGAATCGTTGCTGTTGGAGCTGTTGTTGTTGTTGATATTGCGAACTTGGACGTGATAATATTTTCGGATTTTGATACAACTAAAATTTATATTTTTTTTTACGCATATAAGCAAAATTTGAATTCGCACAAAGGCGTGCGTTTTGTAAAAATTGCTTGTTGTTTTTCTTGTTAATATTTATTTCTTACCAATGCTTTACTGTTGATTAGATTTCGAACGGCGAATGCTCGTCCAGAGATGCCCTGTTTGGCCAATTTTGCATTGAGATTCTCTAGGAATTCAGCTTTGGTCTTTGATCGGATGCTAGCCGATTTATCGTTATTCGTGGATGAGTAATCTGAAAATAAAAACAAAAAATATTTCTTAATTCGAAGAATAAAATAATAAACTTCAATATAAAGCGGAACAAACGAAAAAGCGTTATTTGATTATTTAATGTGCAAATGAGGATTCAAAATCACCACACTCGGGAAATGAGAAATAACTTAAACAAATGGCATGACAAATGCATTTGCAACATAATTAAGATACGTATCAAACAAAATAATTATTAAATGTGTACCAAATGTTTTGTGAATAAATGTAATTAAGTAAGCTGAAAGGAAATAAAAGCTATTTGCTGACACAATTTTTTGTCTTTTCTCTTGAGTTGCCAATTTTCATACAGAAAATAAAGATTAGTTCATATTGAAAGTAATTCTCTATTTGCAATGGAACAGCCATATTTTTAAGGTCAACAGTTTTCCAGCAACAAATTAAAGGGAAGGGCCTTTGAGAAAAAGAAAAGCTAAGTTTGAATTGAGTGAAATAAATATAAATGAATTAAAGGAAATTAAATCAAATCTATGTCCTTGTCCATATCCGGACGGTTTAGTAGTTCTATTATTTTGTACAGATCTTACGACACGCTACTATGAAAAGCTTGTGTCCATTCTGCCTTCCTTGAACTAATATTACACTGCTTGACTTCACGTTTTTCCTTATGCAGCTGACCTCCTTTGTGGGTGGAAGCCGGTCAGCATGTACAGGGTGTTATTTTTTAGAGGTATAGAACTTTAAGTTGGCAACACTATTTTAACTGCCGGCCATTTTGTCAGCTGTCAAGTGATTTATTTTTAGTTTGGTGTGCCATTTCATCATGAACAAGTGCAAATGCAAATCGTGCAAGTTTATTTCGAAAATAATGGTTCCGTTCGCGAAGTTTACCGCAAGCTCCGTTCATTTTATGGTCGACATAATCGTCCATCAGAGCAATTAATTCGGTTAACCATGGATCGTTTTCGCACTACGTTTACTCTATGTGATAATACGCATCCGCAGAGACGTCGAACAGTGCGCCCCGAAGAAACAATTGCCGCTTTAGAGCAAAGTGTTGAAGAGGACCCGGATGAATCGATTCGCCACCGTGCACAGCAATTGGAGTTTGTCCATCAACTTTATGGAAGATTTTGCGCAAATATCTTAGCTTACGACAAGATCCAGCTTGTGCAAGAATTAAAGCCGCGAGACCATGCAATGCGTCGTGATTTGGTGTATGGGCCGAAAATGAGATTGATATCGATGCTGATTTTCATCGCAAAATTTTGTTCAGTGATGAGGCTCGTTTTTTGGTTGAATGGCTACGTCAACAAGCAATATTGCCGCATTTGGAGTGAAGAGAATCCACATGAGACCCTTGAGACGCCATTACATCCACCATAACTGACTGTTTGGTGTGCTCTAGGGGCTGGTAGAGTCATTGGGCCATACTTCTTCCGAAATGATGCTGGAGAGTCAGTTACCGTTAATGGAGACCGGTATAGTGCCATGATAACCGACTATTTTGTTCCCGAATTGGATGGCATGAATGTGGATGAGATGTGGTTCCAACAAGACGGCGCTACATGCCACACAGCGCACGTCACAATCGATTTATTGAAGGAAACATTCGATGAGCGCATAATTTCGCGGAATGGACCTGTCAATTGGCCACCAAGATCGTGTGATTTGACACCATTGGATTATTTTCTTTGGGGATATGTGAAGTCGCTCGCCCACGCCAACAAACCAGAAACGTTAGGGGACTTGGAAGCCAACATTCGTGCTCGAAAAAGTGGTTGAAAATTGGACCTCTAGACTTGGCTTTATTCGAAGCAGCCGCGGCGGCCACATGCCCGAAATCATATTTAAACATTAATGGCATAAAATTATCCTTCCAATAAAGCCAAATTGATGAACATTAAAATGATTTTTTTGTGTTTTATTTCAATTCGAAGTTCTATACCTCTAAAAAAAAACACCCTTTACTAGATAAATGAACAAATTCTAATGGTTGTTGCAAAGAGTGTTAATATTAGAATATTTAAAGAAGAGAAAAAGAAAAACATTATTTACGATATGAAAATTGGCAAACGATCAGATGAGACAAAAGCAACCTTAAGATTTAGTAGAAAAAAAAAGTAAATCAAGCATCAAACAACAAAATGCAGCATATATTCGGCGAAAATGTTTCTTCCTTCCACATGGCGGGTCAGCAGGACGTGTCACACATACAAGGAAGATGTCATTGAACCTCCATCAGGAGATTTTTTTTTTTTTAGAAAACAATAATTGAATATCTTGTCCAAGCACTCTCACGCGATTTATCGGTTAAGAGAATGAACAAAAACCAAAACACAAAAATCTCTCCACAACAAAATGTTGTTTGTCTCATTTACTTGTGTTCGTCGCATACTGTCCTCCCGAGGGAGCTGTTCCTGCCGGTTGGTAATGTTGTTGTTGTTGTTGTTGTTGATGCTGCTGATGTGCTGGACCATGACCAAACGAAGTTTGCCTAGAGCCATTTCCTCCGCTGCCACCATAAATCGGGGCATACACCATTGACGATGGAGTAGAACATGTCGGTGGCGGATTACCCGTAGAACAGTGAATCGCTGTTGTGGACATAAATGGATTTGTCGTAACGTATATTTTTTGCTGAGCACTACTATGCCGAGCTGGAACTGGAGGCTGTTTATGATAAGTACCGGGACCATTGCCGCCGACGCCGCCACCGCTGCTGGCAGCAGCACCAGCTAAAGATGGCGGTCGTTGGGTGTGATTGTTGTTGTTATTGTTACTATTGATGCTCTGCAGATGGTGATATTGCTGCGAGCGTAAATGATGGTTCTTAGGAATAGTGGATGTAGATGAAGCACAAGGCGCAATAGCAGCGGCGTGATTAGATGAGATGACGGAGTTGCTATGTGCGGCGCGTAAGCTTCGAGGCATAGTAGCAGAGGTGATGGGTGGTGGTGGTGGCTCTTCTTGTGGTGGAGGACCCGAATAGTGAAGCTGCTGATACTGATGGTGATGCTGAGCGGCTACCGACATGGACTGGGCTGCTGCATTTTGTAATTGAGATGAAGATGATTGTGATAGTGATGGTTGAGATGGAGGGTGATAGAGAGATGATGACGATGATTGTGAATTATTATAATGGTGATGGTGGTGGGTGGAAGTGTTACTAAGAGTGCTACCATAGATTTGATTTTGTTTACCGTCGTAGTGCTGCTGCTGTTGTTGTTGGTGATGATGATGCTGCTGTTGTTGTTGTTGTTGTTGTTGTTGTTGTTGTTGTTGCTGAGCCTGGCAGTAACGATCGTTCATTTGGCGCGAGTATATTTGCTCAGTTGTTGCCTGATTGTAGCTTTGGTTGTGTTGTTGTTGTTGTTGCTGCTGCTGCTGTTGATGATGGTGGTGATGCTGGTGCTGCTGTTGTGGATGTTGTGGTTGATGATGCGGTGAACTTGGTGTCGATCCGTACAAAGGTTGATGTTGTTGAGCGGTAGTCGCTGAACGATTATTGTCCTGATGATGTGCTGCTACCTGGTAGGTACCATACTCTGGTTGCTGCTGCTGCTGTTGCTTATTGAGGCGTGCGTTTAGTTGAGCAATGAGAACGGGGTTCGTCTTTGGCTGAGCTGGTGGCGTATGTGATTGCTGTTGTTGCAGCAGTGGACCAGGACTGGACGAACGGAAGCTCGACATGCTGCTCACCTGCTTTGGTTGAGCGTAGATTCCTGGCGAGTTGCATGTCGTTCTGAAGGACTGTGAAGGAAACAGAGAGAAAAACGCATTAGACAGAAATCCACTTAATATTGATAGAATGGTATAAATTTCGAATTTAAGAGCCCCAGCCGGAAGCGACTGCCCTCAGGTATCCCACGAAAGCCCATCTGCTTACTGACCCAAAATGAAACAAAAAATAAAATAAAAACAAAAACTTACAGGATCATTATCACAACTAATATGATTGTTTGTGTTCATTGTATTATGTTGTTGTTGGTTTTTTGGTGGTGGTTGGGGATTTGGTGGGGGTAATGGTGGGGGTACCATTGACTGCTCATGCGGCGGCGGCGGAGGTGATGGCAGAGATTGTTGCAACTGCTGCTGGTGATTATAATTATTATAGTGACCATGATGATTGTGGTTATTCAGCTGACTGTGATGATTGTAATGCTGCTGTTGCTGCGGCTGCAGTTGCAGATGCATCTGGGATGCTGGTTCAGATTGAGGATGTTGATAGTGTTGGTATACTTGTTGTGTTTTCGGTGGTGGTCGTGGTGGTGATTTATTGTATATGTTCTCTACGGGAGGAGCATCATGCATCAGGGGAGATGTTGAATAAATGTTGTTCTCGTGTGTTTGACTCTGGATTTGTTTTCATGTCAAGGAATATGGAAGGTTATACAAAATTAAAATTCAAATAAAAAATAAATAAATAGAACCAAAAAAGGACTGTATGAGGGAAATGTCTACGCCACTCTCACCTGTATCGTTGCAGTCTGTTGTTGCTGCTGGTGTTGTTGTTGTTGATTTATCATATTTTGTGCTCTCCTGATTGCACTGGGACTCGCCGGTGTATGTCGTATCGCAGATAATGCCTTAACAGTCTCCGCCACCTTAATCGATGAAGCGGCCGATAGAGTTTGGGGTATACTGTTGGAGTGCTGACGATCCAACAAGTACGCAGGTGGCGGTGGTAGACTCTCCGAAGAGTTATTCATTGTTGTTTGCTGTATTAGATTCGGTGAATTCTGTGGGCGGAATTTAACAATTGCATTGGGAAAGGAATTGAAGGGACAGCAGGGATAGTATATTGTTTTAGACCAATTAGATAAAACATTTAAGTAAAATATTCAATTTGCTTATAGCTAAAGTGTGTTAACTAAACCAAATGGAAAGTGTTAGGCGTTAAAAGAAAGCTAAGTTAATATTTTTAAAGCCTCGGTCGGCTTTAAGAAATGAAGAACCAGTTGCAGGTTCACTATAACGAATATGAGGAGTCTGCTGGCAGAACACTAAATTCGTTAAATATATCTACTTGGCAAACTCAAAACGATAGAGTTGTGGAGCATTTAGAGAAAACAAACTGCTTCTCTGATAGCTAGGGTAGGAGTGTATGGACGCTAACGTTACGGTATTTGCTTTCAACCCGGGAGGAACAAGGCTTCAGGTGGCGTTTACAAGATGAATGGAACTTCAACCAACTTAGAGTTCGTAACTTGAGGGATATGGCCAACTACCGTACCAACTCGAAAGGCGAATGGTTAAGGCCCAGGTCAATCCTGAACTGTAGCGCAAGCTAAGTAAGTGACTATCACCCTTTCGCAAAAACTAAACAACACTGATCTACCGTTCAGCTGTCAATTTGCTTAATTATTTTTTTTGCAATTAATCTCAGTATTTGTATTTATTTTGTTTGAAGTTGCCGCAATTCTTGTAAGCTTGTGGTTCATAAGCTTGCAGCAAGAGATTGATTTAAATACTCAGCGAAATGCTTAAATTCGAGGGTTTCTCTTTATAAGAGTGACGCATTTGCGTAGAGTGTGATATCAAGCAACGCATTAGCGGCGCAAGTGTAAATTAAAAACTACGCCATGTACCTTATATTGCCTTGATTTGGTCTTCTGGTAATTTCATGCGAAAAATGTTTTAATGGACGTTACCTTTCTATTCATGATTAGATTAGTCTTAACAAACATTTTTAGTAGAAGCGGCCATCATTAAAGGTTGTGCTTTGCTGTCATATACAAAAGAAAGCCCAACGTTATGGGCTGACACTGAAGACGTTTGTCCAATAGAGATGAGTGTGTACTCAAATAGAAAATATATACTGGAGTCTGATTACCTTGAGAATATAGTCATAGCAACGCTTAAACTGAGAGGCATTGTTACGCACAGAATGTTTCTAAAAGGTGTAAAAATTATTTTAATAACTACGCGATTGGCTTTTGCTGAGAGAGAAAAACTAAACGGTTTCTAATATTTTCTTTGTAAGGTAGTGGGACATTTTACTCCATTTCCAATACAGTCAGTAACTATATAATAGATCCACCGCGCCCCGTAGTAATTTAGTTTTAGTATGAGGCGTATGAGGGAGTACGGTCTCATACTCCACTTGGTAACCAAAAGTAAACACCTTCTCTTAAAAATCGCGCAATATACCTTTAAAAACTTAGTAACCCTTCGTGGTTAAGAGATATTGGTTCGTTTAAATACAACGTGTGCTGTATTTTCCTCAACTTGGAAATCATTGCAGAATCGGAAAGAGTTTGTGTTTGCCAGCCTGAGCTTTCTCGAAAGACAATGTGCCGTACAAATACCAAATTTTAGTGTCAACTTTAAATTTACGGAAGCTCACAATTGCGAAATTCGTATGGACAATATAGCCACTGTGACTACTAAAATTTAGAGTCGCAATTGAAAATGGCCCAGTGGCCTTACACAACTCGGACTAGTGCCCCAAATTCTTTCCTTCACACGAATTGTGGCCAAAGTGCCCTAGAGCCTAGACAACTAAATTAAATTGGCAAACATTTCATAACAACAATCAGTAAATTATTAAAGTTCAAGTCAAAGTTTTAGCAAGCTTTCGAATTAAATGTTAGCCCCACTTCTGAAATACATTCCAATTGTGCTGAAAAATGTTTAAAAGATATCCGGCTTATAACTTACCGGTGTCGATTGGTTATGACTCGGGGTAACTGACGAACTGCGTCGTACTGGCGGTGGTGGCTTAGCTGTATTCACTGAGGAACGTCTTGCGATTCGTGTACCACAGCCTAGTTTCGGTTACAGAAGAAAAGCATACATTAGTCAAGTTCAAATTTCAATTTCAAAATGGTGAAAAGTTAATAAAGTATTTTATTTCTTCTTTTACTTTAAGATTTACACATTCAACGAGTACACATAGATATAGTGTATGTATATACAATTAACGACAAGACACCAATAATACTTTTTATTTTCATGTACAATCTCAACAATAGTAGTGTTCATTTCTGTTTTAGCCAATTCATTGTTGTTATAGTATAGAATTTATACTTCACGTATTTTTTTTCAGTGTTTATTGTGTTATATTTCATTCGTCAGTGTTGTGTGTTTGTTTAATTCAAAATTTTGATATTCATGTGTGTTGATGATAGATGACAATGAGTTATGAACAACGAAAGCAACGAACAGAAAACAATACAAAATGCAAAAGATAATCAACAAAAAACATTTTGAAAGTAGTAACAACCGAAACAATAACCAAGAGGGAAGTGGGATTTAATAAGGATTAAGGCGGGGGGTAATTTTTTTTTTCTTCGATTACAAACAAAACACAAGTTTGGGGTGTTCTTACTTTTTTTTTAGTGGCGAGGTCTCTTCATTCTGGTTAGTAAGCGAGAATCAATTTTTTAGTGCATACCATCACCAAGAATAAGAAAGAAAGGGGCGCTTGTACCCAATATTTACGATAAGGAGAGCGGTGGTCAAATAATGAGACTGATTTCAATAAATGCTGCATATTGACTTTTTCGATCAAATATTTGTAAATGATGGTTATAAAAGATGCCATAAGTTTTCAAAGAATTCAAAAAAACACTATGTACACTATTGTCCGAAACATTATGTGCATGAGAGTCATTGCAAAGCAATGTAACACAGTAAGCCACGTGTGACTTCTTCAATCTATACATTTCTGAATACACTGCACAGTGACAGAAGTTTATACAAAGTGTATCAAACTGAACGCAGAAAATCTCTTCCCGCTGAACTACTGTTGCAAAGTATTCGGCTTTTTTGTAACTTGGAGTGTAATTAAAATATATCCTAACCCCTCACTCTTTTATTCTTATATGCATTGACTTATTATATATGGACTGCTAGTGAAATGTCACTTCCATACAATCTGTACGCAGAAAATGACGCCAACATAACTAGCGCTCGTGGTTGTATGCGAAAAATAAGTGAAACAAAATGACAACCATCTTGGATTTCTCCATAGAATGCTAGAGCCACCTATTGGGCGTGAGTGAATTTGCCAAGTGAAACGGTTGAAATTCAAATTGTTGCGGCATTGTTTATAATAGATGTCATCTCGAAATCGTGCTAGTTTAAGTAATCAATAATAGATATAGAATAGACCAACAAAATTTGAATAAAAAATCGTTTTTCATTGTCCCATAAATTGCACAATTTTCGTATATTTATTGCGCATTAGTTTTTTATGTTGTTTTTCATTATTTATTTTAGAAATATGATGTAATAACACTTTGGCGTATATTTCAATCACATTTCTGATCAATAAATACTTATGGTTGTCAAGGATATCACATTCAAGTATGTACATGAGAATTTAATTCATCTTATAAATTGCTTACACGTCAGATGTGAGTTTCCAATTTATTCCGCTCCGAACCACGAGAGCAAGCGCTTATGTTGGAACCAACGCGAAGTTTTCTACTAGCAGTCCATATATAATAAGTCAATGCTTATATGTATAACATTTTTCAGAATTTTTTAACAGTTTAAAATGACCGCATCGAAGCAAACATTCACGAATAGTGCTGTATTTGTCTACTAAATCGCATCACTCACTTAACATGTTTGGGGAGTGATCTTTATCATTATTATTGTTATTTATTATTATTCTTTCTCTTCGATCTCGGTTTTAATAAATTGGTCAGTGTTAATAAAAACTGAAAGAAATCGTAAATTTGACTGACTGGTTATCTAAAAGATTATTAACATAAGTATCAACATGGCAAATGCCAGTCGTCAAAAGCAATAGCGCTTTCATGACCCAACATCTATGGTTTCACAACCTATGAATCCTGTTCAAGTGTTTACATAGGCCTCTGTGCGCTGACTTTATATACAAAATAACAGCTCCTAAAATAAACCCAAACGTAACATAATACAATTCCATTTCCCCAACAAGCGCCTGCTGGACTTTTGATTCTAGTCATTAGATCGTGCTATGTAATGCATTTAGACTTTGGAGCTACCGAGAATCGTTTCACACCGCAAAGTGGCCTAGCCTTATTTTTGTGAAACAGTTACCTCAAATAAGTCTATCGGAGTGACCGCGGCAAATACAGTCATGGAAGTCATTAGTATAAAGTACTAAAATCTTCAACACAATCGATATCTCGCTGATTTTATAGAACCAACCATTTCATATATCACAATATCCCAATGAAGGATTTCAACTAGGTATAGCATATGTGACCAGAGCGTTTAAAGTACTCACACGTACCTACCTATATTCAAAAGGAATCTAAATTACTAGCAACCGTTTTTAACAAAGCTCAAAGTTGAGCATGTATGAAACCTGAACGTTTTTTTTTTTAGACACTCAATGAGGTCTTGTGCCTAGCTAAACTACGAAAACATTTATGACAGTAGCGCCTTACTAAATTAGTAGAGCAGTCCACATCTAACAATCAGTTTTATAATTTAACCACCGCTTCGTAGATATAAAATTTAAGGGAATCCACAAATTAAAACAAATTTTTATTTTTAAAAGAAAATGAAAGCAAAAACAAACCCGACAACGAAGCCGGACGTGGTGATATGCTCGGCTTCACCGTTGCTACCACTGGTGCAGCACCACTTGCGATCACCGGTGGATGCAACGACGACATTGGCATCGATGGAGATGACGCTAATGATGATGATTTAAGGGATTGATGCGAAGGCAATGATGATGTTGGTGGTAAGGGTGGTAATGGTTTCGAAATTATTTTCGAATTCAATTTTTGTTGCTGTACTGGTGGTTGTGGTGACTGTAGTAGTTGTTGTTGATGATGTTGTTGCTGTTGACTTTCTAACTTCTGCTGTTGAGAACGTAGCTTCTCATCTAAACTCGCCTTAAAGTCTTTGCTCAGTGGTGATATTGTATTGTTGTTGTTCTTACTTATATCATTGTTATTGTTATTGCTTAAACTATTAAAATTTGGTATCTTCCTATCGACGATACGATTCAAGTTCAACTTGGACAATTTGTAATCGCCACCGTTACAACTATTACTATCGACTGTCGGAAGTTGAGATTTCTTCATTGTTTTCGTACCTTGATTATTGTTGATGAGTAGCGTATTGGAGGAGCGATTATTATTGTCCGGCGTTGCATACTGTTCACTGCGAAATGAACTCATCCGTTGTTTGGGATTCTCCAGTGAATTGGGTGTCAGCATTGCGGAAGCATTCGCCGACGACGAAGACCCTGATGGCTCCGGAGTTTGTGGATCTTTTGTACGTAGCACAACAATTTCCGAATTCTGTTTCACATAATCAATGTCCGGAGTGCATGGAATCGTGTGATCATAGATCACAACCACTCCGCTGCCCGAATCGTTGTCATTCATCGAGCGCTGCGCATTCGATATGGAATCTTCTCCACCCATCGACAAATCATCGCCATTTGTCTCGGATTGTGCGAAATGGGCGAATGTGGGATTCTCAAATCCCATTGAACTTGTTTCACTTACGAAGCGACTCAATTCAGAGTCGGAATAGGCGAATTTAACTGCATCACTAGCCGTCGTACTTTGGGTGGAATAATTGAAGCTGCCAATCGAGATTTTGTCCGAATCCACATCGGTATAGCTGCCATTGCTGATTGCTGTTGGCGTTTGTTGTTGACTATTACTGCTGCCAGTCATGATGACATCCTTCAGTGAGGGCGTCAGAGTGGCACTATCCGTGCTGCTGCAGTGAGACTGTTCACGCGCCTCATGTTCTCGTTGAAAGGAGTCTAGTTCGCCAATAAGATCATTTAGTTCTTGAATGGAGTCTTCGTAAAGTTTGTCTATTTTGTCTACACGTGTGAGAGTGTGTGTTGTGGACAGAAGAATTGGAAGAGGATACAGTAGGAGTTGTTATACAGGATCATTGGTGTACATTTTGGTGTGTATTCAGCGGGTGAATAAGAAAAAAATAAAAAAAAAGAAAATAAACAAACGAAATTAAATAAAAAAAATAATTTACAAAGCATTCAGCCCTAGTCTATGGAAATGGAAAGAAATCAACAAAATAATGGTAGTTTATCTACATTTATATAGGTTCACAATTTGCTACAGCTTATTTAGGTGCTAGAGCGTGCTTTTTGGGTGGCACGCGGGTGCACATTTAGTTTGAGATATTGAGTATTGTATACAACTTCTATCTAAAAGTTGGCTAAAAGAAGAAGGATAATAGGAATTATTAAACAGCCAAATTGCAGACTGGCGCGAATCTAATCATTGTTGGAATACCCTCTGTTGGAATATTTTCAAGAGAGTGCTTAAACTATAGAAAAAGATTTACCTTGCTCAGAACTTCAATAACGCGCATAAAGAGGGTTGCGTTGTGGGTTTATACAGGGTGGCTGATGAAAGCCGCTACCAAAAAAAAAAAATTAATCATTTTTTTTCTATTTAATGAATCTGGTTAATTTTTTTTATTTTGCAGATTGATTTTTAGATTTAACACAAATTGATAACTGGGACACTGAAACAAGAATTTGGATTGTCCGCCGCTATCACGCACTGGAGTCCGTAGTTTCGGTTCAAAGAGAGTATAGGTGCACGTTTGGCGGCAATCCTCCGAGCAGATGGACCATAATGAGACTTGTTAACAATTTTTCCGAGCATGGGACAGTCGGAAGAAAACCTTACCATCGAAACCCTTCAGTTCGGACGGAGGAAACAATCGCTGCTGTAGCTGCTGCCATACAAAACAATCCCAGAGTTTCGACAAGAAGCTTATCTGCTCAAATGGTTATAAGCAGACAGACATTGCAGTCAATTATGCCCAATGATTTGGACTTATTCCCATACAAAATTCAAATGGCCAACAAACTGAACGCAGCAGACTTGCCGATTCGCTTGGAATTTTGCCAGAAGATGCTTCAAATGGTGGAAGAGGACGAAAACATGTTGAACTGTCTTTTTATGTCTGACGAGGCCCATTTCGAACATGGAGTGCTTCCAAGCCACAGATACTCCATGAGACGGAATTGCATTCACTTCGTGTCACAGTGTGGTGTGCAGTTGTCGGGCACTACTTCTTCGAAGAAAACGGTCACACCGTTAAGTTTACTGGAGACCGTTACTTGAGCATGTTGAGAGAGTTTTTCTAATGCAGAATTACGCCGAATGAGCACTTTTTTCAACTCTGTGTGGTTTCAGCAAGATGGTGCAACTGCTCACATAGCCCGGCCTGTTACGACAGAATTGCGACGGAAATTTCCCAATAAGCTGATATCCAGAAACTCCACATTCCGTTGGCCCCCCAGGTCGCCTGACCTTACAGCACCTGACTTTTTCTTGTGGGGTTATTGCAAACAGGAAGTCTACAAAGCAAAACCAATAAATTTGAATGAACTAAAGCAATCCATTCGAGAAACAATTGCGGCTTTCCTGTCTCAACTCTCCAAGCAGTAATTAACAACTTCTTGGTAAGATGCCGCACATTCATCAACGAGCAGGGGGCATTTAAATTCCATTATTTTTAAAACTAATTAAGCTATATTTAATAAAATTGAATGAGCTTTAACATGAATAAAAGAAAAATGAATTCCATACACTGAAAAAAAAGTTATTTGAGTTTCTTTATGTAGCAATATTCATCAGCCACCCTGTATGTCACAGCGTGCATTATTTTGATGCACTAAATATACTCGGTGGAGACTTGTATACAAAAAATCAGTAAAGGAAGGCTGCCACCTAATTGTCGTCAACAGTTGGGTAGGGCAATCAATCAAATCGTATAGAACGTAAATCCACTTTGGCGTATACATAACATTTTTTTCCTATATGTTTTGCGAATTCTTAAGGTTCGATGTTTATTTCACGTATAATTCTATCAATTTTGTTCTTAGTTCCTTAATGGTTTCAGAATTGTTAGCATAACATTGAACCTCCCAAGTAACAATTTGACTCCGATGAGGTGCTATCGAAGCTATTTCACCTCCCGCAATATTAACTGCATAAGGCCTAATGGAAATACATCCACGGTAGGGTAATGCTTCGGAAAAAAAACATCTCACATTTATCAGCAGTAGGTTATTACTTCGGTAGGGAATCACCGAAACTTTATAGAAGCTCAAAAATTAAAAAGAAAAATATTTTATAATTTTCCATTATTATTTATTTTTTTATCTTATTAATAAATATTTTGAAAGACTTTTCGCAATTTGTATGCAGCTTATATTTTACAAACTCGTTATAATTTACTTACATGCGTCGCACTGAGAATCGAACATGGCTCCTGCTGCGTAGTAGTCCAATACACTACCCCAGGCTAATTCGTCATAATGCTATAGCAGTCGTAAATCTGAACTACTTGATACATTTTAGAGTTTCGTTAAGATTTGCAATAAACTTGCAGCTTGCTCAACTGAAGTTGTAAGCAAGACATTATGTGTTACCTTATTTATTTATGAGCGAATTTAAAACCACATTACTGACATATTTTTCACTGTGCTAAAAGTGTTTTATTTTTTGTCATTTTACCCCGATTCATTAATTGATGGTTTCTTTAGACAGCTGTGATTCATTTCATATGAAAATCATTTTTACCTCTATAAAGCCTCCAGATGTAAATTATGAGGAAGTACGAATAAGTGTTTCTGCACAGCTTCCAATCGCAAGCGGTTGACTGCATGACAGTTCATTGCTTCTATAATGCCTACGGTCAGAAGCTCTAAAGACGCTTCTGGGAAGCGCCTCGAACTACAAACTTTATCGAAGCAATTCCACACATTTTCAGAAGTCTAATAGAGATCTTATCGAAGCTTAATTTCATATCCCTCTATAAAGCCTGTGTTTATGCTTCGTAAAGGTCTTACTGAAGGTATTATCGAACCGATTGCTTCGAAATAGATCAACTTCGTTTAACAAAGACTATAGAAGCTCTAAGAAGCTGTTGCCTACAGAAATTAAAAAATTTGAACCTTACCGTAGTTACTTGGGGTAAGTAAATGGTGGGCACCTCTTGGTTTTAAATTCCTATCTAAAATTGAAAAGAATACACATTTCAATTGCATTTAAAAAAACTGCTAAGCCTGGCATCACTCAGGAATTGATCTCACTACCTTCGCTTTGTATCTTCACAAGGTTAATCGCAACGATTGCAGTATTTCACTACACAAAGGTTTACAAAAGTGTTTCTGCGAGCAAAACGGCTCAGATCTGCATGTTATCAAAACGGGCCCAGTGATTGGTTTTATTTATAAGTATGGTAACCTCTCGGAGGGCTGCGCACTCATCGTTTCGGACCAACGTATATTTACTTACTTCCGCTGCGTAGACCCATATGTCCCCAGTTGGTTTCATAATTTTTGTATTTGATGCCATTCAGTGAATTACTCTCCCACGTCCCACCCTGTGCAGTGACAACGACATGGGAGGTTTTTTTCTACTTTTCATTTAGAACAAAACTGCTGCGTGTGCGTGCACTAACCCACATTTCACGGTGTTGGTTTGATAGGTTGACAACAACAGCGTATGAAATGTGAAGGTTGTCCTCTATGTCTGTCATCGATTGATGCGCTGGCGTCTACTCCATACCATAGTGACCGATTATATCAACTCGCCTGAGTTGATATGAAAGCAACAGCCACGAAAGCAAATCATTAATTCCACCGACAGAGCTGCTGGTTGCATTTTATAGCTAGAATTTCCAATTTAGCTGTTGGTTAAGAACATGAAAGGATTGGCCGGTTTGTTTTTGTGATTGCAACACGTAATATACGCAATTACAATGATGATAATTAAATTAAACAGTAGAGTCTTATAAATAATTTATATTTCGCTCGAATGGCGAGTTGTCCGATGTGCAATGGCCTTAGTTGCTTTGACTGCAAAATGAGGATAATTCGATGTATTACGAGTAACGATTTTTAATTGCTAGTAAACTACAATCACGAACTTATTTAGTGGAGAATGCAGGGCATATTTGAGAAGTGACAAATGTGAGCAACACGTGGATGGAGTGTATTTATTTCGAGGAAAGTCCACGCAGTCGTATTGGAAGAATGTTTGTAGCAAGTGTTTCTGTTCAATTATTTGGAACGGATTCAACTTACATAACCTTATTGTATGTCTAAATATTCTATGGTAGCTTCTTTTACATAAATCAGGATTTAAATAAAAAATTATTATCTTCGTCTAGTTCCATTCAACCACGACAATGATCAATCTCGTCGACGTCTGCAGAGTTCCCGGGGAAAATGAAACGAAACGAAAATGAGAGCGCCTACAGATTGCCAGACGTTGCTCCACTCTATTCGTATCACATCTGCGTAGGAAGTATATGATTGTGAGGAGAGAAATCTTATTGCACTTTGAGACACAGACAGAGGAATTGGGTTATTTTCAAAAATATCTGGTTAATGCGTGCTTCAATACCTTGTGACCAATTTAAGGACACGACTATTGCTGTTCAACAAATTCATACATGTTGATCAACTAGGTGTACATTGTACAATATCGTTGGCAATAATAAAATGAGTTCATCGGGGTTCAACACGAACTTGTTAAATTTTAAGTAAATCAACGCGGACATCGAAACTGATGTCGTTTTCCATTGGGACAAAAAATCAATCTTTTTTTTTGATCTAAATCACTTTTCATGTTCCATTGGATCACTTTTTGCCGATCTCGATATTTTTTCAGATTTACACAGACTACCACAAATACGAATATATACTTTCCACAGCTGTTTTACGTCATTTTAAGAATTTTGTTTTAAACCGAGTACGCAAAGTTTCGTGAAAACCAAAATAAAGAAATGCAAAAATTGCCATGGATATAATTTTGTAGAATTTATTATCTTCATCGCCTTCCTCATCATCTGGAAACTACGAATCACCGAAATTACCCCATTTGTATCTACAACAGGGGAAACATTTTTCAAGTCGATATCCATAGTTGATTTTTCCAAAAACGAGTGCAATTTGAACAGCTGATATTGCTGTCAAATAACGCACTAATCCATTTACAAAAGCAGATCAGTTTCGTTGCAAGTTCCATGAGCCGCGTGAAATCTGAGATCTGAAAAAGATTTTTTTGGTGGTCCCAATGGAAAACGACATTAGTCTATTGTGTTTTTTCACGCACACACAACACACACATACGTTTTCCGATTTTAACCAAACTTCACAGAAACCATATATAGACCAATTCCAAAGACGTGTGAAAGTGTGGTTAAAATCGGTAAATGCGTTAAGGCGTGAATCGGCGACAAACGAACACAATTTTAGGGCTCAATTTTTATATATATAGATAGATATAGATATAGGACGTCGTTGAATAAGTTGAGCTGCAGTAAAAAATAAATAAATAGATGGCGCAACAGGTCTGTAGGGACCCTAGGCCTAGCTTCTCACAACCATTCGTTTGTGTGAGTTTTTCATTTTTAGGAGGAATGGAAGGGATCTACAATTTTATGCCGGGTCCAAACGGCTAATTGAGAAGCTCCTTCATGACAGTTGAACTCTCGGATGTTTGTCAGACGTTCGCGAGAGGTTGCGCAGCGGAAAAAAAACCATAAGTTGGAATTTGGGTTTTTTCGGGATTCGAACCTGGGACCTCTCGCTTAGTAGCTCGCAGTAGTAGTTGAGCTGCAGTAGGTCCACATAAATATCCTGCTTTGGATTATAGAAGAACTTCTATTCGCACGTATACCATATTCGCACTATCAGTTGCAAATATCACTCAAAAATATTCAGGCCAAGGAATGTATTTCTCGTCATCTGCATTACAACAACTTACAGTCAAAAAAATAAGTTAATATGTAAAAATATGTATATTATGTAAAATATTGAGCATAAAAACGTCCTGAATAGAATCTACTGACTGCGAAGTAAGGAAAGAAGGGCCACTCGAAAAGGGATTCTAGAAGAAATAACGAAAATCTAAGCTAAGACTTTCTGGTAAACAACTCTACAACTCTAAAGCTCTATTCCACTACAAAATCTAAATCATCCAATTACAACCACCCATATACTCGTATGCTACTCATCTAGCTCATTTGAATTATCTCAAACTAAATCTACAACCACGTGCAATTGGAATCAAATTGCCTGCAAACTACAATGGGAAACTTTTCTTCATCGCTTACCGTTGTCCTTTTCACTTGCAGCTGTTTCATTTGCCACCTTTGCAGTGAGCTCGTCCTTACGTGTGGAATAGCTACTCTCGCCAGACGAAATCGAATGGCTGCTTCGACCACCTGTCAATGGCAGAATGGGACTGCTGTTCACAGCGGCTGCCTGTTTTTCAAACATCGAAGCCTTCTGCAAAACGGACGCACGTACTCGTTCATCACATTCAGTCGAGTCCTGATTGAGCCCATCGGCTGTTGCTGTTCCTGCGGTACAATTCTCTAGTTGTTGATCATTGTTTGAGTTAATCGCATTAGTACTGTTATTAGTTGCGGCGCTATCAGTCTCTGTGATTTTTAAAACATCCTCCGATTCCCCAGCATCGTCCTTCAATTGCAACGATGTCGAGGAACAAGAGGAATTGTTATTTGAAGCCGGATTAATGTAGCCGACAACCAGTGGTGCGCCCGCAGTCAATGGTGTCGCCGGCGAATTTGTTAGCAGTGGCGAATAGTGATTGTGTGGTGTGGAAGCACCACTGGACGGTGTATATGTATGACCGACATAAGTCTGATGCGACTCAATGGATGGATGACTATGCAGGGAGGGAGTATTCGATGAGGAATGATTAGGATGGTTAATTAGAGAGGATTCCGACGAAACGGAACTGTGCGAATCGGTCGACTGTTGCTGTTGTAATTGCGAGTGATGGGCTTGTTGTTGTTGTTGCTGCTGTTGTTGATTGGGTGGTTGTTGTTGATGTTGCTGCAACTGCTGGATGATTTGTTGTTGCTGCTGTTGTTGGTTGGTTAGTTTCATGGCGGCCATTGTTGCCAATTCGGACAAGTTAACATAGGTCGGTTGTGGTTGCGATTGTTGCTGCAGATATTGAGGATTTTGAAGTTGCTGCTGTTGTTGCTGGAGTTGCAGTTGTTGTTGTTGGGGGAGAAGCGACAGTTCTACGGCGGGTTAGAGCATATGATTGATGGAGGTTAAATTTTTTGTTTAGTTATGAAAGCTAGTTAGATTTTGGTGGTACGTACCTTTTGTTACATGGGCTGGAATTGGTGATGGACACTGACGTTGTAGCAAACCCGGACCGTTGCGTGTGTTGTTGTTGGTCGACAGAGGGCGTTCAAGAGAGGAGCATCGCTAAAAAAGAAAACAAAAAAAAGACAAAGACTTTTGACATCAGATGCTGTCTATAAGAGGTAGTGGAGTTTGAAGATAAGATGCTGAAGGAAATCTAAAAAAAAAAACATAGCTTTACCGCAACGATTGGTGATAGCAGTAGTAATCGTTTGATAATCTAAACGTAGTATAAATATTTCATTACGCTGCAATGAATATTATAGAATGGGAATAGTAGGGGATGGATTGTAATTTTCTTAAGTCATCATTACCGCATTCATTACCAAGTAATACACGCTAACTACCTGTAATGAATTGATCTTGTTATACTCAATAACATTGATATGCAATGAATTTATTCATTCTAAAATATTTTACACCGATTACCGGTAATGAAGACGTCAATGTGCAATCGCTGCAAATAAAGGGTGATTTTTTAGAGGTATAGAACTTCGAATTGAAATAAAACACAAAAAAATCATTTTAATGTTCATCAATTTGGCTTTGTTGGGAGGATAATTTTATGCCATTAATGTTTAAATATGATTTCGGGCATGTGGCCGCCGCGGCTTCTTCGAATAAAGCCAAGTCTAGAGGTCCAATTTCCAACCACTTTTTCGAGCATTTGGGGCTGTATGTCGGCAATAACGCCACGAATGTTGGCTTCCAAGTCCCCTAACGTTTCTGGTTTATTGGCGTAGGCGAGCGACTTCACATATCCCCAAAGAAAATAATCCAATGGTGTCAAATCACACGATCTTGGTGGCCAATTGACAGGTCCATTCCGCGAAATTATGCGCTCATCGAATGTTTCCTTCAATAAATCGATTGTGACGTGCGCTGTGTGGCATGTAGCGCCGTCTTGTTGGAACCACATCTCATCCACATTCATGCCATCCAATTCGGGAACAAAATAGTCGGTTATCATGGCTCTATACCGGTCTCCATTAACGGTAACTGACTCTCCAGCATCATTTCGGAAGAAGTATGGCCCAATGACTCTACCAGCCCCTAGAACACACCAAACAGTCAGTTATGGTGGATGTAATGGCGTCTCAAGGGTCTCATGTGGATTCTCTTCACTCCAAATGCGGCAATTTTGCTTGTTGACGTAGCCATTTAACCAAAAAACGAGCCTCATCACTGAACAAAATTTTGCGATGAAAATCAGCATCGATATCAATCTCATTTTCGGCCCATACACCAAATCACGACGCATTGCATGGTCTCGCGGCTTTAATTCTTGCACAAGCTGGATCTTGTGAGGTCGTAAGCTAAGATCTTTGCGCAAAATCTTCCATAAAGTTGATGGACAAACTCCAATTGCTGTGCACGGTGGCGAATCGATTCATCCGGGTCCTCTTCAACACTTTGCTCTACAGCGGCAATTGTTTCTTCGGAGCGCACTGTTCGACGTCTCCGCGGATGCGTATTATCACATAGAGTAAACGTAGTGCGAAAACGTTCCATGGTTAACCGAATTAATTGCTATGATGGACGATTATGTCGACCATAAAATGAACGGAGCTTGCGGTAAACTTCGCGAACGGAACCATTATTTTCGAAATAAACTTGCACGATTTGCATTTGCACTTGTTCATGATGAAATGGCACACCAAACTAAAAATAAAGCACTTGACAGCTGACAAAATGGCCGGCAGTTAAAATAGTGTTGCCAACTTAAAGTTCTATACCTCTAAAAAACACCCTGTAGTAAGAGATATGTTTAAGAAATACTAAGTGTTACTGCATCCATTATGCGTATTTCATTTTGTCAAATTTTGATCATTGAGGTTATGAATGTTGAGACTGTTATCTATGAAATGCTTGAATTGCAATACTTAGCGATGGCGTTAGATGAATCGGTTTTAATGGAAATTTGATAGCAAGACTGGTAAAACGCCATTCATTTGTCACAAGGGCAAATAATAAAGAACTGCTGATGTGATATATAGTTAACGTTTTACTACCATAATTTGAATTATTACTTAAATATACTGTCTTATGGCTGATATTCACAATTTAAGGCAGTAATAATGCGGTGTTTCCACTGGAATATTACTAAACGCAAGCACTACAAGCAACATTTCTTATGACAGTTTATTTGCGTAGCAAAAAAACAGCTTCAAAAAACATTTCTGTTTGGAATCAATACCGTATCTATTACCTACAAACAAGTTCAATTGGAATGCAGTAATGAATCATTTGAACAATTTGGATTACAAAACAAAGTACCACTGTAAGGCTAACGTAAGGGATGTCTTTCGATGATTCTGGAAACTTTAACGCATCCATTACAAATGTCGTACTGGTAACGTTCCTAAAATGCATGCAGTATTCGATTAGTATTTAGCGGCACAAAGAAGCGTAACATAATCCCTCACATAATGATTATTGTCTATAATGAATGCGGTAATATTGTTATGTACAATAATTTCAATAATAACATCTTTTGAGACGTCACAGCCATGGGAATGATTAAGTTCGACTGTGAGAATGGATTACTCATGAATTATGCAAATAACTACGAGGTGTGCTAGGTTTAAATGAAAAAGGACGATTAGATATAGTGATACAGGGTTTCGACGGGTGTATTCTTGGAGCAAGCACAGGCACAAGCAGATAGAATGCGCATTGAGACATTGGCACATTCACCACAGGAAGTCTCTTACTTACCGGCCGATATCCCGACTGTGGCCATTGAAAGAAATAAAATTAGGTCAAACGGTTTCATGTTTTTGGGAGTGTAAGGAAAGGGTAACTTAACAAGAAACAAATATATTTGCCAATGAACTTAAGACCCGCTGAATTTGCCTAACCAGCCTCGCCGGCGCCTTGGTAAGGGCAGAAAATTAAACTAACCCCCAAGTCAACCAACTAGAACTACTCACCACTGGCAATGGTGGCCGACAAAGGACGTTGCCCGGTGACTTCTGCGATGTAGCTGTAGGAGTTGTAGCCGCTTCCATTATAGTCTCGGGATTTTGAAAGGTATACACTGTCAGGGCTGGTCGCTGGTGACCCTTCTCGTAGGCCGATGATATTGTGTGCGGACGATCTGTAGTCGGAACGTCTTGGGAATGTGGTGGCCATGTTGATACCGCATGAGATTGACTGGTTGCAGTTGAAGCCTATGCAATACAAATACAAACATTAATTTAAGTACAAGCTTATGAAACGTCTCGTGAGCAAAGAAGAACAAAACGAAAATGAAAAAAAAAAAAAATAAAAACAAAAATAAAAACCTGTGAAGTCAAAGCTGGCGATGAACAAAAACCACTATCGCTGGATTCACCAGGCTTTAAGCGAATGGTTGGCGAAATTAACTAAAAAAAAAAAAAACAAAAAATCAAAGAGAACATGAAACATTGTTCCACAACAAAAAAGCAATTTCTTCCTCTCGTTTCTATTCTGAGTGGGTCACTTACCTGCGACAGCGACCTCGGATAATGATGATGTCCCGGCGAACCGCTCGAACCGCTACTATTCATTGAGCTTATCGAACAGACGGAACTCTTTCGCGAACCCAACGAATTGGAACAGCCCTGGGAGCCAGATCCACCACCTGGCGATTCAGGATATAGATTCATCGTCGATTTAGCATCATGGATAAGTTCCTCTGACGATTGTGGCAGGACATTGGGCTCTTTTGTAACGTTAGCAATTGATTGCATTGCTTCCTGTAAATGCCCCAACTCTGACATTACTTCGCATTCTTCTTTGACAACCGGCTGCAGCATATGAACGAACGTACAATAACGCATACGTTCTTCAATCATTGCGCAGCGTAGGGATTTCTTCTCAACCTCTTCAAGTTCGACACGGCGCATCGTGACATCGTGCATGTGCGAGTCAACCAACGATTGTATTGCATCGGATTGACCTTTGCGTGCTTTTTTCTGCAGACGTAGCGTATCGGTGGAACGTTTCTTTAGCTCAGCACGACATCGCTTGTATTCTTTGGCATGTTCTTTGTCGATTGTGGCGACTTGGCGTTTCCAGTCTTCTAGTTTGTCCTGTAAATGTACGTTTGGGAGAATTAGTTTTACATAGAGCATCAAGAAATACAAGAACTCACCTGTAAGGGTAATACGAGGCAATCCATTATTGCTGAAGTGAATGTTTTTAGGCGGGTTTCGACTGCCTTGTGACGCAGGCAGACACGTGTTAGGGCGGTACCGATTTCCTTGGAAGCACCTGCAAAAGACAAAGGGGATCGCAAATTAGTTGAAAGAAGAAAATTTGGATTAAGGTTCAAGAGATTTAATTTTTTTCTGGGTGTTTGCATTGTTCTGTAGGTCAGAAGGAACAGTAGGAATAGAGACAGGGTCATTCTTTAGCTCGCAGAAAAGTACAGCAATCAGTACCAGCAGTCTGAGCGGTATTTTAGGGCATTGTCGACATTTCTTCATCGATGTCTATCTCGTAGACAAGCTCATCCCAAAAACGCACTACCTCAGACCACCGAAAATAAATTTAACGCTTGTTCCTTACTTACAATTAATTTATGTCTATCCAGGAAATTAATCTGAAAGCATTTCCTAAGCCGTTCAACTTCACATCGAAGAAATGCAATTAGTCGACATAGCGACTGCCGTACAAACATCCCCTCCCTTCGTTGAATGTAAGTCCTCGCTCTAACCCTGTGTAATTATTTTGTTGTTTTCCTTTGCTCTTCTGTATTCCTGGCAAACACATACACGAGTAGGTATGGGCAATTAGGGAAATGATACCATACGTGTTCACTTATCCCTGGCACATGGCGAAAAGTAACGTCTGTGTTGCGGAACACTTGATCCTGGCTGCTCGTGGCATTTTCTTCTAGTCCCCTGACTTTAAAAAGCACCCAAGAAGAGGCTAAAGCAAAACTATCATATGCGCCAGCCATCACAATAGAGCCCTTGTAATGCCTGTCTTTGGCTGCTCGGGGGTTGCAAATCGCACTAGTGTGTCAAGCATTTTTAATGTATTTAAGGACGTTTTTAGGACTTCCTTAAATTTAATACTGTTTCTCTTCTTCTGCCCTACATTACTCGTGTCTTCTTTATGATGTACACTTCCCTGTTGACTGTGCGTTGCGACTTAAGCCCGTGCCAAGTGTTATCTTCAAGTGCAAGCATGTGGAGATTTTGCGAGGTAATGCATATGATGGGTTGTGCCTATCCACCCAACCCTCTTGCTTTATACACTCGACCGGGCAAACTTACCCTCGTTTTGCTGTTAGTGAACCGCATTTACGCAAAGTACGATGCCATAGATTGGCAGGGGGCTGCACAAAACTAAGCCAAACTGTTTGGACTTATACCATCATTTCAATGTCTATTTCGTTCATCAAGGTTTTATGGTGTGGAATTTCAACAAACCCTCAGTTTGGGGGATTTGGCCCTTAAACTCATGGCGCTGCTTTAGCTTGGTGTCTATTTCATTAGGTCTTGCTTTGAGGTAATTAAAACTACCCTACTCGTGCATTAGTAAGTCATCAAGAATGGAGGGGGTGAAGTGCTTGAGTTCGAGTGGGACTATTTGGTAAAACATTTGGCAGCAGCATTGGACACATTTTCGAGTAAGCTTCAGAGTTTGCGGTAAGATAAATAGGATTGAGCCTAATGGATAAATTAATTGGGAAATTTGAAAATTTAAATGGATAGCGAAAGGGAGCCAGAGCGAAAAGTGTACAAACGTTATCAACACAGCTTCGGGGGGAAAGGGGGGCTTTATAACGTTTTATCCCAGCAAATTCGCGAACTGAAGTCGAAATGCCTTAAAAAGCAATAGGGGAGGAGCACTTCTTTTTTTTTTGCGTGACAAAAAGTAGGCCTGGGGTTTAACCGCGTTATCCATGGGCCTTATTTGAAGGAATTTGTTTTGACAGAGTTCTGCGACGTCATGCTAGGGGTAGTCTTTAAAAAACCTGTTCACGTGCAGTGCACGCCGCGGAGCATGCATGGAAGCATAGAAGAACTGTATAGTTAACAGCAGTCTCTCAACTCTGCTTTATGTCTCTACAACCTTTTTGAGTCTCTGCACATTTGTCATCTGCAATCTTAGGCTGCGAATTTTGTTGCACTTCAAGTGCGAAGGTTTTTACGATACCAGTTGAGAAAACTACATAGATTTTGTAGGAAGAGGGAGCAGTCCTTTTGCGAAAAATTTGTCTTACAAAATTGGATATTGTCTGCGAAAAAAGTTTTTTGACTCCATCGCTATCATTAATAGTAAGAATAAATAATAAAGGGGACCTAGATCACTGCCCTGTGGAATACCAAATGTGGCAAAGAAAAGAAATCAATGTAGAAACGAGGTAGTGGTAGTGGATGTTTTTTTTTTTAAAGAATCGGAATAAAAGACGTATGGTCACTTGTAACATTGTTTTGAACTTTATTTATAAATCATTGGTAGAGATGCCCAAAGTTGGTCAGTTTCAAGAAAGCTCAGCTCGGACTTCCCCGCTTAAACCTAGGGATGTAGAATAAGATTTACTGGAAGGAAATAGCAAGTCAAGAAATTTAAAAATATATCAATGGTCGATAAATCACCAATATTCCGAACAATTTCTAAAAAATCGTTCACCAATATTTGACATTAAAACTTGGCGATTTGTACAACGACCGCCAAAATGTTGCCAAAGATTATGGCGAACAAATTTCAGATGAATCAATTTAGTTCCCCCAAGGCTCTTAATGATCCTGGGATAGATGGTGGACCATAGACCTAATCGAGAAAGGTGAATAGAAGGGCAGACGATGGAACTATCAGAATGTGACATTCATGGTTCTATAACTACTCGTAGCAAAAAAACAAACCGGCCCAGTCATGTGGTCGCATGAAACTGAAGGATAATTTGTACTTTTTTAGGAGTTTAGCGTAGAACCCTTCAATCTGCAGACCAATTAACCACTGCCTTCGCAGTAGAGGAGAAGAGAAGTGACGTAAAAGTTCGTTGTCCGTTCGTTGGATGCATGTTAGTTAATATCTCTGCCAGGTGTGAAACAAGTATGGAAAATACCATTTTCGATTTGTACTGAAAACTGTTGTAAGATCGTACTGAAATGGAGCCAGTTGTATTGAAAACTTTTTTTCGTATACCTACAGAAATTAATTCAAAATATTTTATTTTCAAAAACATAAACAAAAATAAATTAACAAAATATTAATGAATTCTTAGAAAAACAATACAAACCTACAAAAAAATAGTTTATATTTTTAATCTATGAGCTCTTCAGTGTTTTGAATACTCTCAATTTGCACATTCATCTTCAAAATGTTGCCCTGAACTTGAAACTCGCCCGAATAGCACAGATTGTGATTTGCAACAAAACTTCGATTGTATTTCTGTTAAATTTAAGTAATCTGTAATTCTCTATTGCAGAGAATGTTACTTCAATGCACAAAAAGAAGATGTAACCTCGAAAGTAATATTGTTCCACGCAGACGATCCGCTATTCAAAAATATGTTGTAAAAGTGAGATCACGATTTTTTTCGTAGAAAAGGAATAATAGCACTGATTTGTAGTTTTATCATTTTAAAACTTAAAATGTAAGCTAAAAAGTTTAATGTAATTTCGGATTTTGGGAGAAATATTGCTTACGATCTTCACGAAAAAAGGAGAAAAGGAGAAAAAACCAAATGGCAGCTGAAAACTTGCAAGGTCAGAGCGGTATTTTATTGGAATGTTGTTGATACAAATATTGTAATCTGTAAATTAAAGGACAAAAAAACGTCGTAGAGTCTACAATTCATTTGTATAGAAACTGATGAATATGGTATATTAAAATTTGTTTCTACAAGTCTTTTCGGATTTTGAAGCTGAAATACAAATTTTAAAATTTTCTGATTATCAAACTTTTCTTCTATTTAACGCTTTTTTGGAGGCGCGTTAATTTTCCGGACCCAAGACATTAATGTTCATGACAAAAGTAGTATTCGTTTAAAGATTTTGGTCGGAAATCGCAGCAAACTTGAACTGTTTTAGATACTAATACCTTTCAGATCAAATATGTTTACCTTTTCTTTTATACTTCATAATTTGTTTGTCTATACATGTAGACTCAGAAAGCATTCTAATAATAACTTATTTAAAACTTCTGGAATGTTTACAGAAACATTTCTTGTACTTATTTTATATCCAACATGTTATTCAAACTGATTTGCATAAACAACAGGACAACTCAACAGTTACTTAATGGTAACATTGCTAAAACATTAGTTAAGTCAAATACAACATGTTTTCGTTGAAACAACGTAATAAAAACTATCATTTAACAAAAAATAACCTCAGTAAAACACAAATACTACAAAGTTGTTGCAAAATATCAGGGGAAATGCGGCTATTTTGGTTACAATGTGGGATGTGACAATGTTACTGCAATACTTAGGAAATAACTCGATAGTTATATTAGAGTTGTATGTACCATATTAAAACCCAAGTGTGCTATTCGGGTCAGAACAGGATAAGTTTCTAATCAATTTTTTTGTTTAAATCAAAGCCCAGCAAGTGTCGACTTGAAGTCGGTTTCGACATTTGGACTTTATTAATATCTGGCAAGAAAAAATCCTTTCGACATTTGCTGATGAGTGAGGAATAGCGACAACGGCTTGAGCAATTTTGTAAATATTTTCAAACATAAGCTAATTAGACTCGTTTTTAATTGAATTTACTTTAGCCAAAAATTCTGAAATTGAATAATATTCAAATTGCTGAATTATTTAGCAGTCTACAAGTGCATTTGTTGAATATTCTTTTTTTCATTAGGAACAAATTCAAAAACAAATTTCTATAGAATTAGATTTTCCTGATACAACTGCTTCTGGTGTAAAATACTCCAGAAAATTTAGAAAGGGATTTTGAATATTAATTTTCTTGTTTATGTCTTCCAAAATGACATAAATAATGATGATGTCCATCTCGATTATTTTAATTGTTTTCGTAGGAAAAGCTTTACAAATTGCAAGAGAATTCGAAAGATACAGGCAAATTGTACTTTTGTACTCGAGCACACTCATTTGTATCGAATTCGATACAATTGAATCGACTTTTCCATCCCTGGTGTGAACTATGAATGGGATTACTAAAAGAACCGTATCCTTAAATTGCATATCACGAACTTTACCATTGTTTTGCGAGATGGAGAGATAGGTTATAGCGATGTATGTATCTTAAGGCGATTCCTTTCCAGCAACTTGCAAACCGAAAACAAGTCTTTGCGTAACTTTAGTAAGATGCTAATTGGAGAAGGAGCTAATGATGTGCCCTTTTGGAGTAAAAACGGCTAGAGGAGAAATTTGGTGAAAATATGAAATCAGGGAGATGACGAAAACGTAAGTAGATTTGGATTGCATACCAAACGCTGGTGGTTAGAAGCATAGACAAACCATACTGAGATCCCCAACTCACAATCCTCTTGCCGCTGGGCCCCTCAATTTTTTTTTCAAATTTTCCATTTTGTATTTCTATCGGTGTTATGTCAAAAAAGAATCAATGTGACATGCAAAAACACACAAAAACTACAAAAAAAAATAAATGCTGCCAACCGCGGCAACCGTGGGGAAATGTGAAAGAGTTCGGGAGTAGCACATTTTTTCATTACTGAACGCCATTGGCTAGTTATTATAAATTGTTAAAAGGCGAATCATTTGATTTGGTTAGTTAGTAAAATTATCTAAAATATATGTTTTATATACTACATGGCTGTGTATTTACTTCTTTTCCATATCATTAAGATCGATTTATTGTGTGAATTTTTCTTTAATAACTGAAGAAAACTTGCTCAAAATGTTTTTATTTTCATGCAACCATTCTGCATTGACAATTTTTCATAAATATTTTAAGCAAATGAACACTTATTCCCAAAAAAAAATACTATCCGCACGTATATAAATAATTTCAAATTTAACGGCACAAAATTTTATGAACGCTGTCAGCAGCTTTGTCCACAGCGGAAGTGGCATATGCAAGGTGCGAGCGTGTTGGTGAGCCGGAATTTTTGAAGTTACGTGACATTTGTCAATACGAATTTCTATGTAACAATACTAACGCACTTAGCGTTTGCCACCCCATGAAAATATAGCTTGTAGGCAAGTAACGGGAAATCGGCCGAAGTTGGAGGTCTCAGTATTGTCTCTGGTTAGAAGTATGGCAAAGCACTAAATGCAATTCACATGATCTCTGTTCCTAAAGGCCTTCCGCGATCCTAATAATCATTTTTAGTGTCCAGGTTACATTTTTCGAACTCACAATGGCGAAATGTTCCATACGAAATAGCATTTTGTGACCGACAAAATATTTAGTGTGATGGTTAAAAATGATTATTAGTAAGCAGTGCCGGCTCCAGCCAAACTAGCGCCCTGTGCAAGATTTACAAAAGAAACTTTTTTTCTTTTTGAGATTTTTGAACTAGACTCTTTTGCAAAATGTAAGAGGATGTGAAAGAAATATACCTACACGAACAGGGTGGAATATTGTCAGATTAGGTAGGTAAGAAGTGATCTTGCAGTCTAGTGGGATTTTATATTTTGCGATATTTTGAGTTAGATTCTCCTTGAAGTTGCAATAATTGAAATAATTCAGCACACGTATGATGGATGTTGTTATTTTTGGCTTATTTGAACAAGCTTTTTGTTTAAAATGAAAATGGTAGTACATATTTGTTTGCGCAAGAAAAAATGAATTTTTCTTTCCTAGCAATGCGCTCCCAGAACTTGGCGCCCTGTGCATTTGCACATCTTGCACATATGGTTGGTCCGGCCCTGTTAGTAAGGCCCCTTTACTTTGCTCAGAGAAACTGGTTTCACTTTGTTGAGATCTTACCGCCATAGCAGTGTTCCTAATATGCAATAGAAAAGATAACATAGAACGAAGAGATAACTCAATTTTCACCCAAACACCGCATCCTTCATTAATCGATGCTCTATGGCTATGTGAGGCCCAACTCTCGACGGTTCTGTAGCTGAGGCAGTCTGCCCTCCAATAGGACTCGTTAAAGGCAACATTTTCCACCACTTGCTCTCAATGGCCAACTCGAGGTGCAACACCATGTGAAGGCTTGTTATCTTCTAAAAGATGTGGCTTTTCTATAACACAAACAAAACGCACGACTTAACTTAAAGAACTCGATTTGATACTGCTAAAATCGCAGCCCAAGCAAGATGCTATGTCAGGAGTTTCACTAAACAACATTTCAAAAACCCAAAAGTGGTAAAACTAGTCATATGTTCAGTAAATGACCAACAGTAGCCGAAGGCAGACAGCGCACCCTTGGCAGGGCCGCCTTATACCACCAACTATCAGAATTTTGTCATTAGATCCTGCAAAGTTATTCACTTTCTCAACTCCACAGGATTTATATGAGATACCCACTAACAACAAAGGTCAACTCACTGTGATGGCTATAATGTCATTAAGCAATAAAAATTCGTGTACTCGCGATAGAATAACAAATATTTTATTAAAAAACATTTGTTGGCAAGTGGTAGATGTGTTGAGTTACTTGTTTAACATATTTCCCTCATTCTCTTCAATGTGCTGAGGTAATTCCACTTTTCAAAAAAAATAATAGGAAAGCCGTATCGAACCTATATCTGTCTTACCAACTTTTGCTAATTGATTAAGGTTAGAATGCTGCATTTTTTGGAACGAAATGAGTTTTTTTTTATGAATCAGTTTGGGTTTAGCCTCGGGCTATCAACAGAGGATGCTATTCTCAGAGTGTGCACTCAGTTATAGATAGATATGCTTTGAAAGTCTGAAACAAGCCTTGGAAAAACGTAGGGTTAACCCACTGGTGGTAAGATGGATGGACAATATGTTGAATACAAGGGCGATTAATATTCAGACGGGAACCTCAAAACTCAGAGGAAGGGTTAGCAGAGGTTGCCCACAAGGAGGTGTTCTCTCACCTACACTGTGGAATATCACTGTGGACTCTCTTCTCGACAGACTCGAGGCAACGGGCATTCACACAGTGGGATGGATATGCCGACGACATAGCAATAATGGCCAGAGGCAAATTCATGGACGTCACCGCAGATATCATGAGGAACGCACTCAGATTGGTTGAGCGGTGGTGTCTGGAACAAGGGCTCTCCATTAATGCGGCGAAAACAGATCTAATAGTCTTCACTTAGGAAGAGGAAAAATCTGGAATTTCGGCCCTTAACACTTTTCGGATCGGAACTAACAATGACTAAGAAGGTTAAGTATCTGGGAGTCTATCTAGATACTGGACTTACTTGGCATTACCATGTTGAGGAGAAGGTCCGGAAGGCAAAAAGGGTACTACATCAGTGCAAACGTGTGTGTGTGGACAGAGGTGGGGACTCTCGCCTAGGTCAGCATACTGGATGTATACGATGATAACTAGACCCATTATCACGTACGCCTCGGTTGTATGGTGGGCGAAAGCCTCTCAGAAAACTGTGAGGAAGCACCTGGATAGGGTTCAACGTTTAGCATGTATGGGAATTACAGGTGCAATACGTACAACCCCAACATGCGCATTGGAAGTCATCATGGGGATATTACCGCGAGACTTATTTATTAAGAAAACAGCGGCCCAAACGGCACTTCGCTTGCATCGAGATGCGAAATGGCACAATCGTGGTACGATCTATGGACATAGGAAGATCCTGGAACTTGTCAAAGACGAGATTAGGGAGCTAAACATGCCTATGGATCAAATAACAAGGGTGCGTATTATGGAAAGAAATCACAAAACTCGTATTGAGAACGGATTACTTCCAGAAAAAAGAAATGGTGAACTAGTGATCTTCACGGATGGATCCATGATGGATGGCGGAGCGGGGGCCGGTATCTATTCAGAAGAGCTGGAACTTGCCCGTCACATTAGCCTCGGGAATTACACTTCAGTATACCAGGCTGAGATGATTGCCTTGCTTTATGCGTTGGACTACTTGCTTGAGTGTCAGGTGGAAGGAAGAAATATCCTCATAGCAATGGACAATCAGGCGGTGATCAGATGCATGGAACAAACAAACATCGCAACATCACTGGCACTGGAATGCGCACTTAAACTCAATAAGTGTTCATCTAAAAATGAAGTAACACTGACTTGGGTACGAGGACACATAGGGATCGAAGGCAATGAAAAGGCGGACTCCCTTGCAAAACAGGGGTCAACTGAAAAGTTGCTGGGACCAGAACCATTCTCTTCAATTGGCAGAGGAATGGTAGAACAGCTTATCCACAAATGGATCACGGCAGAACACCTGAGAAGGTGGTCAACCGTGGAACAATGTAGACAAGCTAAAATGGCAATAAAGTGGCCGACCTGCTCCACTCAAAGAAGGGTTCTAAGCATGTGTCGAGGAACATTGAAATGGGTGGTGGCTTTGTCTACAGGACATGGTAATTTCAGGTATCACTTAAGGAAAATGGGCCTTATAGAGGATGATACTTGTAGACTATGCCTGGAGGAATCTGAGACAGCGGCACATATACTGTGTCAATGCCCGGCATTGGCTGGCAGGAGAATGAGGATCTTGGGACATTAATGGGTCAAGACCTAGTCGATGAAACGGATCTCCCATAAACAGATGCTAGCGTTAACACTAGGAATTGAGCCCAGAGAAGAACTGTGGAGAAATCCAGAGAGTCTCTCTGAGTGAGATTTACAGTGGTAGAGAGACGAAAAGAGACCCGACAATGGTGGTCTGATTCGATTATCTCTCAAATTTGAAATATATATATATATATATATACATGATAGTTTAAATAATAATCAATCCACAATGGCCTTGTTCATTGATATGACAAAGGCATTCGATATGGTTGACCATCAGATTTTACTAAATAAGCTTTATAATGCTGGATTTAGAGGAACTATTCACAGTTGGCCTCAAGGTTCTGTTCTGGGACCGCTTCTATTTTTGATATATGTAAACTCGCTTTTTAATCAGCAATTGTTTGGCTTAGTTACTGCTTTTGCCGATAACATAACGTTCACATACTCATATCATAACGAGTTTGAATGTATTGCTAAGATTGCAGGGGACCTAGACAAGTTAAGGTTGTGGTTTGCCGCTCATAAGTTGATTATTAGCGAAAAAACAAAACTAGTTAACTTTAAAATATCTAGAATAGTGTTTTGTTTGATTACAGTATTTTTTTTCATGGATATGACTGTAAACGATTTAGTCTACCGCTCCATACTTGTGGTAAAAGTAGTTTAGTAACAACTCATGCTCTAACAATTGTTTTAAAATTGAGTCAGTTAAGAATTTTAAATAGACAATAATTTAAAGTGGAAGAATCATATCCAAACTATAAAATCGAATATGAATCTTGTTGTTCGTAGACTGTATCTTATTGAGCCTCATTGCTCCAATAAAGTATTATTACAGTTTTATTATGGTCTTGCTCACTTTAAGTTGCAATATGGAATTATTAGTTGGGGTGGTTCGTATCTTAATGCTCCGTTTTGATTGCAAAAAAACATTTAGTCCGTATTATTTGTAGATGTAATCGTCGCTTGGCCCCTGTTTAAAAAACTTCACATTTTACCATTAAGTCATTTGTATGTTTTTAAGGTACTTAAGGAATTTTTTAAACAAAGCGCAAATATTCCAAGTAGGAGCAATCAAATTTACAATTTACGAATTAATAATATGGCTTTAACGAACAAGTCATTTCTCAAATTTTTACAAAGTTGAAGCCCCTATGCTTTTTAATAAGTTACCATATTTCATCCGAACAACTTATAACCATAATACATAATTTACATACGTAAAATTGAGGACTGGTTATTTAATATAGATCATGCTAGCATTGAATCTTTATAAAGAATCTTATCTTAATAAGTCAACATAGTAGGACTATTGAAATTTTAATTATTGTTTACTCTTAAACCTATTTATGGAGTTTTGATTTTATTGTTAATCGATAATTTGTATTATAACTTATATTTTTATTTACACATTAGTCACCCCACATCAGAACTTAAGCCTAACTTTTTTATTACTAGCGCTGATGTGTCGTTTAATACTAATTTAGGACATTTGTCCCTTAAATTAAAGAACGATAACTATGTAAATTATTCATTTAATTACATATATGTATTATTAAAATATTGTTATCCAGTTTAAGCTTTAATGAAATGAAAAAAACAACAATTAATCCAATTTTTAAAAAAGGCGGCTCTTAAGGTCAATTGTGTCCGGGTCAACCAAACGTAACTAACTTCGTACAACAGTTTAAAAAACCTGCCAACCATTTCCAACGGCTTATTTGGATTTTTTTTAATTTTCAAACAACTCGTGCCCAATTTTTCAACTGTGGACACTTCCTCAATCACACTTTGCACTAAAACTGTTTGTGATGCGTAAATAATGCAAAACTTATACCTTACTAAATGCGCCTTCCAAATGCAGATGAAACTAGCTGTCTAAGTGTCAACAATTCTGCTAGCACTTTATAATCCGTTTAAATATTTTGAACTGTTCAATACAAACTTCCTCGTCGTGGCCGTGTTTCAATAAAAAACAGAAACCCCTCCAACAATATTTATGCAAACAAGATTACGATTCCATTATCTAAATCTATTCAGCTCATAAATTCATTTAAAATAATTAATATTCAAGTGGAATTTGGCTTGGTCCTCGTTCTCTCTTGCTGCGACAATTTGTCTGTGCGCGACCAAGCAAGTACTGTGCCGGGTGTCCAATCGCAGCAATAAATTACCATGCTATGCTGTGGCAAGTGGCTGGTGGTGGTTACGACGAGCAGGGAGCAGCAGGTTTTCTGCAAAAACAGAGCCTACTTCAATGACTAATAATAATCAAAGAAAATAAATTGTACTAAGAAAAACTGAAGAAAAAAAAAAAAAAAAAATTATTAGAGTCGCAGATAAGATTCCTTACTGACCTGGATACGTGTTGGGGCTTGTGTGTGACAAATGAACAGCGGACACTGGACAGACGAGACTTAGACTTTTAGATAAAAACACGACGAAGAGACAGCTTGACTCACGTTCACCAGTAAAACAGCCGTGCACACGGAGGCCATTCACTTTGTTCAGCGCAGAGAAATAGAGAAATAGAGAAATATAATAGAAGTTTGCGAGGCACGTTTCGAACTCCGAAGTGAAGGTGTGAGGAGGAAATACCAAACTGCCAACTGCCAACTGCAACCGAGAAGACATTAAGGTGCTCAACTCCAACTGTCCATAACGAACATTCACCTGCAATAATAACTGCATAAGTGTATCCCATACTGACTATTTGTATCTAATGCACGATTTGTTGAAACTTTTTGTTGTTGTTGTAGTTGACGTAACCAGCCGCACAGTTCGTTGGTCTTTTGCGAGCTCGGATATCATTCTGCAATGTGGAATCGGGTTCAGTTGCATTCTCGGTGGCAAGACCAAGTCAAGTAGAGCGAGTGTGTTAATAATTCATGAAACTCTCCGACATTATTGATTTGGAGCTCATAATGCAATCTGCTCGGTGGGAGTCCATAATGCATGAGATGGTAACGGTCGGTCGTGGTCGTTCCAGTAGAAAGATTTTTTTTTCCTCTTCTTGAGAGTGGAACTGCGAGTGTTCAGGTAAGAGGAGACTCTCTGTGCCACGGGGAAGTGGGTGGCTTGGAAGTTGTTTTCCAGATTTGATTAGGAGTCGATCGAGTTTGGGCAACTGGTTTATGAAGGCAGTGGCGTTCAATTGTGTCATGTAGTGAGTGATTTTTTTTTTTGTCCAAAGAAAGTAGGTACTCGCTTAGGGGACTTAAAGGCACATTAGGATTGGGCCCAACCTACGTGGAAGATTGGAATAAAATGATAAGCAAATGGAGATACTGAGGGATGGCTTATCGAATGGGGATGTCTGTCATAGACAGAGATTGTTGGGGGTGTTCAGAATACCCAAAGGTCATGTTTTGGAAACCTTTGGCACAGAGCTAGACCACCTCCAATCGTATGCTATGGCAGACGGGATCAAGGCCATGTAAAACTTGTAGCCTGTGATCGTAAGAGATCTTGAAATTTCTTGAAATTTCTACGGACTTGCTATAAGAAGACAAGGACGAGGAGATTTGTTGACTCGAGGTTGTAACAGACTGACAACTCGCACCTGAATCTTAGCCGAATCCATTGACAACGTTCGTGGCATACGTCTGACAAAAATGCAAGCATCAAACCGGCCTGGAAAAACACCTCAATTCATTTACTTGAAAAAAAGTACCAATGGTGGACGCACACTACGTTCCAAAAACATGGATTTCGATGCATTTTTTTCTAGAGTACGAGGTCCACAGCTCTGTCCAATCAAAGCATTTGTCGAGGTGGGAGACTGTTGATCAACAAGGAAAGGGCTAATGTTGCTTGTTGAACATAGTTGTGCATCGTGTTGACCACCGATTTCAAGATAATAATGTGCTCAACATTTGTTCAACGAGTTGCTCAACTATTTATTTGCGTTTTCCACTGCCGTAAGTTGTTTTAAGTGCGACCAAACAGAGAGGCAAGGCATAGAATATTTTATGCCTGATCATTTGTTTTCGGCGCTATTGCTCTTGCGGTCGTAAAATATGACACAAGTCAAAGTTATATCTGTTCTACATTTAATAAAAAAAAAAATAGTTGGCGCAACAGGTCTGTAGGGACCCTAGGCCTAGCTACTGTTCTACATTTAGGACCGTTTTATTCACTATCGTTCGACTTGCAGATAGCTTCGAGGTTGGCCAACTTGAAAGTTGAAAATTGCTTTTATTCACTTCTTTAATTCTCAACTCCTCTGTTGAAACTCAAAAGTTGGCTTACTTGCTGTTTCAGAAAAATCCCTGGGATACTTGTGGCAGATGACACAAAATATGTCAGTTTCAACTTTGAATTTGGCTGTCATTTTCGTTATGGGCAAAGCATACTTTGTTTACTTTTTATTCTTTGTCTATAGTTTTCCTTTTAAGATATCCAATCCATATAAAATATTAAATAAAAATTAAATTGGTTCGAGGGAATTTTGCTTTCGCGAAAAAGTCACGTGCTGTTTGCAGCAGCTCCCAGCGCAAGTTGGTTACTGGTTTAATTTAAATCATCAAAATCAATCAAGAAAATCACGAACTTAATAAAATATACAATTAATTTCAACTATTTCGCGATGCACAATACCTTCTCCAGACGCACGGCAACGAATTCATTATAAGATGGAGCACCATCATTGTCGTCCACTGTGAGAGACGGAAACGATGGATAAAGTCATGGCCGTCCCATTTTTCAAGTCCGTCTCCGTGGTATTATCTTGTATTGCCGTCTCTCAGAGAACAAATTCTCCTCCTCTTCATCCTCTTCACTGCTCGAATCAGACAATGGCCAATTTTCGAAACAATTTAATTTAAAAAAATATATTATTTGAAATTTTAATTTAATAATAATTTCGTCACTTCAAAGAGCTAACAGTCAAAAACCCAAAAAATAAGTATTAATCTAAACATAAAATCCCAAGTTTGCTCTCCTGACTTCTACTATTTCGGGGAGTTGAGCGAACCCAAAGTTGACCAACTTTCGGTTTTCTCAACTCCGGAATATCCAAAGTTGAGTGAGTCAACTTTGAGTGCATAAAAGCAAATTCTCAAGTTGAAAATAAAAATCCCCAAGTTGTGGTCAACTTTGCGTGAATAACAGCGGCCTTAAATCGTTACCCAATGTCCGAGCCTAAGTCTGGTGTGCGGGCCATGAGCTATTTGGAGTAATAGATTTTAATGCCAATATCATACTAATTGATCGAACTGCAGGCAGTGTTGCCAGATAAAAAAATCTGAAAATCTTGTTTTTCCGAAGCAAAAAATCTTAATTTCAAGATTTTGTATTATAAATATAAAAAAAAGCGAAATTTTAAATACAATTTTTGAAGTAATTTACTAGTAAAAAATAAGTCACCTAAATACCTATAAAAAAACATTGGTCATAAATTATTCTTAATGCTTTTTGAAATTTTGGAACATATTTAATATAAAAATTAAATTGATCTAGAATTGCATTGCTTAGGTTCCTAAAGATCATAGAATTTCGGTTCATTAATGCTCAACAAATCCTTTGTAAAGATTAAAATTTCAACAACCGTTTCAGTTCATACAAAAACATTTTTCCAAAAATACGTTACATCAGTTATTTTATCAAATTCGTTAGAATTCATGTTTCCTTAGAGTTGCTGAAAACGTTAGTGAAACATAAACTGTGCATGGGCTCTGTTCGACTCACATTATAAAGGGTGATTTTTTAGCTGGTTTGGTTTTGGCAACACTGGTTTTGACAGCTGACGTGTGTTTAGTACCTTGTGTCACTGTCAAACAGCTTCAGTTTGGTTTGCAATTTAACCATGGATCGTCTTACAAATGAACAACGCTTGCAAATTATTGAATTTTACTATCAAAATTCGTGCTCGGTTCGAAATGTTCATCGCGCGCTGCTTCCATTTTATGATCGGCATTCTCGACCTTCTGAGCAGTCTATTCGGAAGATTGTGACCAAATTTCGCACCAAATTTACTTTGTTGGACATTAAACCACCAACACGTTTACGTACTGTGCGTAGTGAAGAAAATATTGCGGCCGTATCAGCTAGTGTGACAGAAGACCGCGAAATGTCGATTCGGCGCCGTTCCCAGCAGTTAGGCCTTTGTTACAGCACTACGTGGAAAATTTTGCGGAAGGATTTGGGCGTAAAGCCTTTTAAGATACAGCTGGTGCAAGAACTAAAGCCAGCCGACCTACCACAACGCCGAATTTTTGGTGAATGGGCTCTTGGAAAGCTGGCCGAGGATCCGCTTTTTTATCGAAAAATTGTGTTCAGCGATGAGGCTCATTTTTGGTTGAATGGGTACGTAAATAAGCAAAATTGCCGCATTTGGAGTGAAGATCAGCCAGAAGCATTGCAACAGCTACCAATGCATCCCGAAAAAGCCACTGTTTGGTGCGGTTTATGGGCCGGCGGCATTATTGGGCCATATTTCTTCAAAGATGATGCGAATCGCAGCGTTACTGTCAATGGTGAACGCTACCGAGCGATGATAAGAAACTTTTTTTTGCCCGAAATGGAAGTTCTTGACTTGCATGATATGTGGTTTCAACAAGACGGTGCCACATGCCACACAGCACGCGAAACAATGGCGCAATTGCGAGGCGAGTTTGGTGAACAGTTAATTTCACGTTTCGGGCCGGTCAATTGGCCGCCTAGATCGTGCGATTTGACACCATTAGATTATTTTTTGTGGGGGTATGCCAAGGCTAATGTGTATAGGGACAAGCCCGCTTCGATTGACGCAATGGAAGCCAACATCCATGCATTCATTCGTGAGATACCGGCCGATATGTGTGAAAGAGTATGCCAAAATTGGACTCAGCGGATGGGCTACCTGAGACGCAGCCGCGGTCAACATTTGCATGAAATTATCTTTAAACATTAAATTGCAAGGTTCAAACTATCGATTCAAATAAATATTTCATTCATTTTTTCGAATTTTTTGTGTTTTTTTTTTAAAAAAGTTCTAAACCTCTTAAAAAATCACCCTTTATAAAGGGTTTTCCAATAAGAGGTCTTATTGTGAATGACCCGCTATTTCGGTAGCTGTTACTTTTGAAGCTTTTATTCTTTGACATTTGACAAGTAGAAACTACGCCATTACTAAAAATGGAACGATACACGCTTCAACAACGCATTGAAATTATTAAAATTCACTACAAAAATGGTGGAAATCTTGCAGTCACAGTTCGCAAAACTAAAGCATTTTTTGGTCGTCCTGAAGCAGCTTGTCGGACCGCAATACAGAAATTAGTGGAAAAATTCGAGCTGTTGGGACAAGTTAGTGATGTGAAGAATAAAACCCTAGCACGTCGCTCAAGGACAACTGAGAATATTGCTGCTGTAGCCCAAAGTGTTGAAGAAAACCCAGGTTTGTCCATTCCTCGTCGTTCTTTGGAATTGGGCATTCCACAAACGTCATAACACCGTATTTTGCATAAAGACTTGGGTCTTAAGGCTTATAAAGTTCAGTTAACACAAGAACTCCGGACCGTGTGATCTCTCGAAGAGGTGATCACAATTGGCCACCGAAATCTTGTGATTTAACACCTTGCGACTTCTTTCCTTGGGGCCACGTGAAAGATAAGGTCTACGCCAACAGCCCAGCGTCGATTCAAGACCTCAAAGATAAAATACGTGAGGCTATCGAGGACATAGGGCAGCCACTTTGCGATTTGGTTATGGAAAACTTCATGAAAAGGATATGGTCCTGTATGCGTGCTCGTGGTGGCCATTTGTTGTTTTTCATTATTAACGATCATTTATCTCCAAAAATGGCATTTTTCTTTGAATACCAAAATAACACCTCTTTTTGGAAAACCCTTTATAATAATGAAATTAAATGAAAACGATTTTCTTCAATAGAAAAGGTTCTTTTAATGTACTAGATTTAGAAATTTTTCGACATCAAAAATCTTGAAATTTGATGATTTCGAGGTAAAAAGTCTTGTACATATTTTGGAACTCTAAAATCTTGAAAAAAAGATATATCTTGTAATCTGGCATCACTGACTGCAGGGCGAGCATATTCAGCAATTCAATGAGTTGATCAACTAGGTGACGTGAGCGGCTACTCGAAAACTGATTATTTAGATTAAATTAAATTAAATTTCTAGTTCAGTTGCGTTGCGTTTTTAATTCAATTGCGTTGATTAACGTGAGCAACGTGAGTTGGTGGTGTTGCACTGTTGTACGGTACTATAAATTTGCCCCAGGTATGAATTAGAACCTCTCATATGCATTGCCTGCATACATTTTCTCCCACACACTTTGAAAAACGATCAGTTTTTGAAGGTCAAACGAAAAGTTCGAAAGAGCGATCTTGCCAGACTACAGTATATCAAGCATAACCATAATCTGAAATATATTTTTCCCAACTGCCAATAGCTGCATTCGTGCAACACATTGCTTAACCCAGAAACAAGCCAGTGAACGGAATGACCAACTGCAAACAAACGCGTTGGCATAGTCGGGCATGGAAGACCTTCTTCCGTGTGCATATGAACTCCCTACTCGTATTTTAAACAAATCCTGTGCCAAATGTCAAACCATTGGCCGACAGATTGCTCCCAACTCAACAGTTTTCGCCTAAAGGCAACACACGATTGCATAACATCCATATGCACACACAAAAAAAGAAGAACTCTGATCTAAAAATTGTTGCACATTTCCCAATCGGCTGCCAAATGTCTAGTGGAACGTTTAAAAGAAAACAAAAAAGCCCCGGCATACACATTCATTTCATAGGCCACTACCAACCGCTCCTTCTGTACGTCATTCGCGTTCCCAAACTTACCTCGTGAATTTGTCGCGGCGTCTGCGATTTTTTGGAAGGCATCCAAATACGCGGCAATAGCCTGAATGGCAGCTCTGAAATGACACAAAAAAAAATATTCAAAATTAGTTTCATTTATTATTCAGAAAAAAAAAACCGCGCAAGCATCATCAAAAAACGGAGTAAACAGTCCTCACTCTCCTGCTGACGTCACCGTTTGTGTAAGCATCAGCATGGAAAATGCACTTTGGAATCACATTTCAACGCGAAACGAAGGGAAAGTTCCTAAAATTCTTGACAGAGACACAAAACGGTCGTAAAAATCGAGGCGGCCTTAAAGCCGCTAGTCCTCTAAATTTGTATCTACATTTATGGTTGACACTACCACCGAGAATAATGTCGCAATAAAAACTCTCTAATTTAGCATGATTGCACTTTCTACACACAGTATGGGGAGGTACGATGATGACAGTTTGGCATGTCTTCAAAAACCCACTGGGTTATGACATTTAATTTGGAAAATTTATGAAAATGTTCTGCGACTGGCGTGGCGCCGAACGACGACGCCAGCAACGTAAGAAGACAATTTGCGGGGTGATCCAGTTTTATGAGCGATTAGGCGCAGACATGCGTTTTACAACGAATGAACGACCGAAAAGCAATGATAATGACAGTCTTGCGACACACCGTTCGTGTTGAGCACGCACTATGCGAGATTAATGGCCAGGCACTAAAGTTTTCCCCCTTAATTGAGGTGACAATCATTTGTCTGTTTGCAGTGTAGTTGGGACGTTTTCACACATTTTAATCAGAGGATATTTGGATTGGCGGTTATGTAGATTGACGACTCTAAGTAGGAAAAGTGTTCAAGATAGCATCTTTGAAATGGTTCACAAATTGATACAAAAATGGTTACAAGAAAGAGATAGTTTGACTGTTGACGGTTTTTTTTTTTTTTGTCGGGGAAGCTATAGTTCAGGTGTCATTTCGACTTCAAAACGGAGAAGACGACAATATTTGGAGATATGCGATAGGACCCAATACACTAGGTTTCGTTTGGCTAAAAACTAAGCCCCAATGCGACAAACGACCTGCCTACAAAAGCGACAAAAAAAGAAAAAAGTGACTTCTCCGAAGAAAAACGAAGAAGATCATGAGAAGCGTCCGATCGAGGAAATAGGAAAGTACCTCCACAACAGAGAGGTTCAGAAGTTTAACCAAAAGATAAAAGAACAAGTAAAAGTGTTATCATCGGCCTGGCCGATCCTTTGATACACTCCACTGCATACAAGTCATGCAAAGTTTTAGGCATGTGAGGTACAGGGTCCGCCAAATAACTTTTTTTTTTTTGAAAATGCCATAAAAAAAAACTACTGAATATTTTTTCAAATTTCTTTTTTTATTTCAAAGTACAATCCTTCCGGTTAATAATGGAAAATAATTTCATTCAAATGGCTGCCTCGGCTGGCCATGCAGTAGCCTACACGAGCGGTCCAATTTTTAAGCACATTATCGATTGTGTGCAACTGTATTTCACACGAAATATTGTCCTTTAAAGCGTCAATTGTCTCTGGCTTGTCGGCGTAACACTTATCTTTTACGGCACCCCACAAATAATAGTCCAACGGTGTCAAATCGCAGCTCCGAGGTGGCCAAACGACATCAGCTCTGCGGCTGATAATGCGATCTTCAAAAACAGGGCGCTAAACATCGAGTGTAGCTTCGGCTGTGTGGCACGTAGCGCCGTCCTGTTGAAACCAAATGTTGCCAATATCCTCCTCTTCAATTTTTGCGAACAAAAATTCGTTCAACATGGCCCGATAACGATCGCCATTGACTTCTCTTCTTCCAAATTCCGTACGCAATTTTCGCACACATTCTGCAACATTACCATGATTTTCAAAGTAATGTCGCAATATTTCCCAGCGTTGTTCAAGCGTATACACAACCATATTCGTTCAGCGGAAGGATAAAACTAATTATCTGTCAAATCAAAAATGAGCTAAGTGTTACCATTCGCGAAATAAGCACTAGTTGAAAAAAAAAGTTAGATGGCGGACCCTTTAGTACGTAATTACATTGAACAACAGACAGAGAGACACATGGGCTAAATATTGATTTTGTATGGGAGGTACCAGAACTACTTGACCGACATAGCCCATTTTCAATACCAACCTGACGACGATAAAAAGAAGTCCTTTCACCAAATTTCATTCGCCTATGTCAATTCCTTTGGGCGCTATCGTGCTTTCAGACAGACAGACAGGCAGAATCGATTCAGAATGTGATCCCGACTCCTTCTTGGCGTTACAAATGTAATGACAAAGTGAATATACCTTCCTGTGGAGGGTATAAAAACGTGTCAAGGCAACAAGTCTCCAACCTGTAGGGAAAGGCAAGAAAACCTCGTAGTAGAGTCCAAAGCTGGTGTTGATGATATGGCAAAACGACTTCTGCAGATTGGTAAGACAAGCAAAGCTCGCTGGTCAAGTAGAACAAATAATAACATCTTCACGATGAAAGTCGATACCTCCGTCCACCCGATCAATGTAAAGTGAGGATATCAATATAAGCTCAATGCCACAAGCTAAGTGGCCACAAACCATAACCGCTAAAGTCGACTTTAGACGAAATAGAGATTTTGATGCCATTAGATTCAGCGTACTCTAATCTATGTTGTAAATTTTTTGTCAGCTTTATATCTTTAAAAAAGTGGCCACAATTTCAAAAAAACAAGCTTGAGTCACTAAAGTCAATAGAGTCATTTGGAATTTCACGCGTTTGTCAAAAACTTTAAACTGCTCTCCTGAAAAATGAGTAAAACAGTCTTTAGCGGTTTTTCCTTGTGACCATAGTGTAATAGGGTGGAACGATTTTGAAAAAAAATTACAATTGCCTTGGCCTACCTGGAAAAAGTTTCTCTATTAACTCAAAAATATACCTACACCTAAAATTTTATTTGCCGCACGATATGTTTAGAGATGCACCCAACATCATTAAGTTTGGAGAAATTCATGAATTTGGTCAAAAAAATCACAAATACCATATGAACGCTAAATGACATTCTCAGTGTTGTCCTTTTAGTATAATAAAAAAAAAAATATTGATCTTGAACCGTATGCACTAAATATTTTGGTGGTAGTGGGGTAAGAGAGGTAATTTCACAACTTTCTTCAAACGTTGTTCGAACTCCATTCAGTCGACTCGCGATTTTACTATTTCTTTTGTCAAACGCTTTGAATTTTACGGCTGTTGCAACGCAAGAAAACATTGCAACATAAAACCACACCAGTTTCTGACAGAACCGGCGCTATTATAGCTTCTTCTGAACTAAAAGATGTTAGCATTATTTCATCAGACGATCCAAGTGGTGTCATTGATCGCTCAAAGTTTCGTTGTGCAAGAACTAAAGTCAGATCAGCTTTACAGGATGCAGATCGCAAGAAAATCCTATGTATTTCGATGGCAGAAAGGATAAAACATTGGTAAACATAAAAAGAGTGGTAAATTTTATAGAAAAAGAGTAGTAGAAGACCATTATTTGATTTTATCGGAGCCTGGAAGCAGTTTTTTTGGGCATGTCACGTGTGAGTTGGGAACTGCTAAAGGTATTAAAGATTCTATAATAACTCACTTGAAGTCCAAATCAGTGCAACTGAGTGAAATAGCTGTTGCGGTTGCGGTGGAACAGTAGTGAATACGGGGTCGGCATTCTGTAAGGCGAAACGTTCAAACGTTTTCGTGCGCAAATCATTCGTGCGCACGAAAACGTCTGATCGTTTCGTTTCTTATAGAATGCCGACCCTTAAAGGTGGTATTGTTCGTTTGATGGAAGAAGAAATTAATAAACCATTACAGTGGTTTATATGCCAGTTGCATTCTATAATGAATTACCACTGCGACATCTGCTGCTACATTTGGATGGGAAAACTACTGGACCTAAATGCTTTTCAGGTGCCATTGGATCTGAATTACAAAAATGTGAGACAATGCCAACAGTCCTTCCTACACAATTACCTGAAATTACCAACAACAATTCGAGTACCGACCAAAAATATCTCTACGATATAATGACCGCTATCGGCACGGTTGTTTTTTCTTCTGATTTAGCTAATATTGAACCTGGTATTGTACTACTTTCCACACCTCCGTACTTCCTTCTTTCACATTCGTACTCCCATTTTCTTTAAATACCTAAAATGTTTTACACTTGCAGCAAAGTGTAATTTCAACCTTAATAAATCTAATTTTAATTCACTTTAAATTTACTGCAAATTTGGCAGCACTTTTATGTTCCAAACTGTCGTCAAAAAGAGAATTAACCTCTTTCTTAATTGTTTTTGTTTTTCGTTGGCTTCATGCAATTTTCGGTAATTATTTTATTGTTATCTGAGATTGTCGTTTGGTGTATAGACAAATCATACTGAGACCCCCAACTTCGGCCGATTTTCTGTTACTTGCGGAATTGTCAACGCAGAATGGGTGTTTCAAAATAAAACCACTTTGACCAAACTTTTATCAGTTCTTTAAGAAAAATGTACACATGAAATCGATCTTAATGATATCGAAAACAGGTAAACACATAACCATGTTTGTTCTCATATGTTTCTTATATTTAAAAAGACTCCTGTAGATAGTTTTACTGACCAAACATATCAAATTATTCGCCTTTTAACAATATATAATAATTTATATGTAACCAATGGTATTGAGTAGTGTAAAAATGTGGTAGGTATTTCTGATGCTGATATTTTCTTAAAAAAAAAGTAAAATCGCACGAAAATGTTCCGTGAAGGATGATTGAGTGATTTGCGTTTCTTAAGGAAATCGACAAAAAGCCATTCTGTTCGTCTTGCAATATGAAACTTACAAACAAAAACCAGCATAATAGAAAGACATAAAAAATAAAAAAAGCTATCTGCCATGCAGATTTTTTTAATTGAAAAGATATTTACTAATATACTTTTGTTAACAATTAGAATTAATAATTTATTTATTTATGCTTTGTTTTTTTCAACCGATTTTTTTTTGAATAAAAACAATTTTGTACCCACATTTATTTTTGAAGATTTAAAAATGTCTGTACTACAATTTTTTTCAAAATGCTCCCCATTTTTGGCTGCAGTACTACCTTATAATATTTCTCTCCGGCAACGCTGCCATCGCCAATCGAATTCTAAGGTTATATGCTACTAAAACGGATCCCGAAGAAAAATTAGTAATATTAGCCATATTTTTTCATATATTTTCGATAAAATGTAGTCCCTCGTGTATAAACGGAGCTAAGCAGCTGTGGCAAACCATAAGTCTAAGTCGCTATTTGGACACGAATTTGAGGAAAATCGTTGACAAGGTAATCCAACAAAATGGATATTTCGGTCACCCAGAAATCTTTGCTTGAAGTTTAAAAGAAATATGTAATACATGAATTTCGTAGGCAAGGACAGAAAATGCTCGAGAAATTCGAAAGTTTCAAGTACTAAAAGTTATGTTGATCTTATTATGTGGCAAGACTGTGAGATAACTGAGCCTCCACTGACCTCAAATACTGATCTGATGAAAAGTTGAAAGCTATTGTTCAAGATGGTCTCGCCACATGTCAGAACATTGAAGATTTCCCATGCTACACCCAAACCGTAGAGCGCTGCGTCAAGTTAGTGACAGAAGCTTCAAGTGCAGTTTTTGGGGAAAATAAACGAGATGATTTTATTAGGGCAGGACTGCTTTCGCGTCAACAAATGCCTTCTTTTGATACAAAAAAAAAAAATAAAACAATTTAATTTTTAATTACTGAATAATTTAATAATAAAAACGTTTATACTGTCTTTTTAATTTATACGAAAAATTAATTTTTTTTCTGATTTTCATCTCTGTTGGGGCACCCCAAACATTAAGACAGGTAAATAATTTTTTTGCGTTTCATGAACTCGCTATGCCGTCGAAAAAAAAAATCTTCATGTATTATCGCTCCTATTATACAACGATCTCACCAAGATCTGTGACGTCAAAAAAAGGATTTAAACTGGCGAAACTTGCAAACCAAAACCAGGGCCTCAATTTTTCAGCATGCAGAATAACTCGCATACGCAGATGGCATTGGCATCACTGACTGACTTCAGCGAACTGTGAATGGCGCTTTTGCAAACATTGGGACAGAAAACCGAAAAGTCTTCGACTCTAATTCGGAGAGATAATGCTCGATACTGCTTCTAGAAACCGCCTTTTGAGGCGCACACATGTGTGGATGTGGACCTCGCCCGACTTTGGTTTTGCAACAGGAGGCAGTAGTCAAAGTGCCGCGCTAACTGGAGAGCTCGAGTCCCGAATGGCCCTACGAACTAACTCCCACTAGCCAGAACGAACTAAGTCCCGGAAAATTTGTCATATGAATTAAACTTTACATATACCCAATCTCGCACTTACTACAAATCCAACAGTCACCCCAAGCAGGAGGTTGCAGGGGGGCAGCATGCAGAACTATTTTTTCTTCGAAACAAGTGAAATGAACTAACCCCACTTTCTCAAATTGGGACTTAATTCATTGGGAATTTGTTCATAAAGAAGTACGAACTATCGCAAAATTGGTGGGACTTAGTTCATTTGGCTAGTGGGAGTTAGTTCCTGTTGGGACTTAGTTCGTAGGGCCGTCCCGAACGTATGAAAGAAAGTCACGTTCAATCGCATTAATTTCTATGTACACACAATTCAAAAATGTAAATATAAGCTTAGGGTTTTTCAGCGAACAGATTACTAAGAATGTCATAATTGGACCTCCATATTCGAGAGCACAGCGACCCCTGACACTGTTCAAATTTATTGCCGAAATGGCATACTGTTTGGGTGCAGATCAATTTGTCTGCCCGCCCGCTTCAAAATTAATTGCCCCACTCATGCTCGGATACACCACATTCTGTCACCCACTAATTACCCACCAATCTAACCAATAAAACTAACCATGACACGAGCATTTAATTTGCTGTACCTAATTGCAAAATATGATCAACAATTAATTTTCTCAAATTACAAAATTATAATCGATATATTCGAGTTCCAAAAATACGCTCAGTAATTTATCAAAATTTGAAATTACAATATTTGATCGCGCTGTGGTTAGCATCTAATTAATAATCAAACATAATTAAACTTTTCATTTATTGGTTACACAAAATGATTCGTCAATTCCGATGCAAATGTGCCAAAAACGTCAATCCGACTAATTAAACCTGACTTCATCGTGAAAGTCGTTCCACTAACTCGATGCATCGTAAGTCCTAGTGTAACCTTTTACCACGTGACGTAATCCACAAGTAACAAATTCGAGTTCAAACGAAATATATTTACAAGATGTAAATATTTGTTTTATCGGGTGACAAAACTTTTGATCGATTGTGGTTAACATTTCTGTTATGGACTCACAAAAGTCTGCCGATGAGAACTTCTGTGAGTATGGAAATTCGACAAGCTCATAAGCACATCAAGTCAAACTTGTTTATGGATGCATTTGTTTGAAGACTTTAGTAGGTGAGGGCCTTCAAGGTTCTAGGAATACTTGTTATTCAGTCTCTTGAATATTTTAAAACGATGATAAACTGGACGTCTATTTTTAGGACGGAATGCTATGCATTCTTGCATATTTTTTTAAAGAATCCAATGCCAATCTTATGGTTTTTTTTTTCTTTGAATTTTGAACAGCCAACATAGAACTGGAAGGTAAATATGCGATGACGACTACCACTGTAAATTATCAGTAGGTTAAAAATATCCACGACTAGATCGCCCGAAGCTTTCCCATTCAGCGCGAGCTTAGACAAAAATCCCATCAGCTAAATTGGATGTTGTGGTAAATAGTGAAACGAAGGCCAGTGCGGATGGAAGTGCACTTGCCTCGTTTAAGGAGACGAACATAATTCTGCCATGGCGATTCCAAAAGTGTCGCGTCGGACAGGTCTTATTCTTATTGGGGAGGCCGGTCGATACCTCAAAAAGCTATCGTAGGACAACCCTAACTAATTTTAAAAAGCTATCTTAAAACCGGGCGTCATAGTCGAGCCTTTAAGCCATCAAAATTCGGTGAACTGCTTTTCCGTATCGACAGTTGCAGTTATATAAAGGAGGATCTTCTAACGCACTTACACATCGTGGATAACCCGTGGGAGCTATGGTATAAATCCGGCAAAGCTTCCTTATTCTGAACTAAAAGATCCATGTATACATAGGTCGGAGCCTACTCTCATGATACATTAAAATAGGGCCCATCGTACACGACTTTGCTGGGATTTAATTTTATATATTCAGGGGTTCTATACAGCCTTGAGACACTGCCCCTCAAACGCCACAAATTTGACCGTTTAGCGGTATATTCAGCTTATAGAACTTCCCTTTCCAACCATGCAATGTCGGCGGCCTTTTCAAAAGCGTCCGGCATCGATTTTTGGATTTATTCCTTTAAATGTCAGGGACCAGTTTCAAATTGGTGTGGATGGTTTCCGGTTTACAGCCAAACTGATTGTCCGGAATCAAATAACCCCACAAAATAAGTCCGGGCAGAGCAAATCTTTGCTGACAGCATATGTCCAAGGAATTTTCGTTGCAGAAACTGCATAGTTTGATTTGCAGTGTGGCCTTCTTCAAACCATTAACCGTCTAGAGCTTATTACATACCTAGGTACCGACAAAAAATATGTACTTTTCACAAACCCACAATTTACACGAGCTTGGGTACAAAAATTTAAAAATTTTAAATTTCTTCAACTGCATAGTTGACACTTTGTTGACAAATATCCCTAACCGATGTGCTAATCCGTCACTGTCAGTTCATCATTGCCACTGTTCGTATAAGGTGCCCCTGAGAATACTGCACGTTTTATAAGAACCATATCGCCCTTGGCCTATTTTTTCCTTCAACTCAAGCTCGACTACGAATCTTTACGGTCATTTTCGCACGTAAATCATTTCGTCAAATGCGAATTTCCGACAGCAAATTTACAAACAAACAAAACGATTATGCGAAAAGACGATATTCACATCGTTACGGTCAACCAAATCTGAATGCATTGCCACCGTGTTTGAAACTTTACACTGCCGGTCTGGCGATTTGAGGCTAAAGGTCGTATAATCAACACAAATCTTTAGATATTGCCATGGCTATAGCAGCGCACACAACTGCGCCGACGTAACTCTAAAACTTGCCTGTGCGATAATTTTATCAAAAAATTTATCAAAAAAACTAGCTTTGACCGTCTCTTTCTTTTGGCTTTACGTATCTTATTAAGTCGGTGCGGTGTGATTTTCAACTTCGCTTTGATAGCACGCATGGCAAGGGTCATTTTGTATGCATGACACGACCTTTTCTCGATTGGAGAATCTCGACGAGATATAAATATGAACTCGATCGCCTCAAAGTCATTATCAGCTTGAGCGGTCTCTGGATTAGGCGAATCAAGAAAGATGGTAAGCCATAGAAGATGGAGCTGTGGTTAATATTTAACACTGTTTGATTTATTTTTAGAAATTGTTTGTAGTCCTTGTAGCCGTATTCGGCTTGGCAGCCGCAGATGTATCACACCTGGGAAACAGATATTTGCCGGCGGAACCTGTACCGACTTATATTCCCCCAGCTCCTCCAGCACCCCAATACATTCCACCTGCACCACAACCTATTCCACAGCAACCAAAGACGACTTATATTCCACCAGCGCCGATAGTACCAACATACATTCCACCTGCACCACAACCTATTCCACAACAACCAAAAACGACTTATATTCCACCAGCGCCGATAGTACCAACATACATTCCACCTCCACCAGCACCAAGGCCAGTGCCAACTTATATTCCACCAGCACCAAAGCCAACTTATATTCCACCAGCACCAAGGCCAGTGCCAACTTATATTCCACCAGCACCAAGGCCAGTGCCATCTTATATTCCACCAGCACCAAAGCCCGTGGCAACATACATTCCACCTCCACCAGCACCAAAGCCAGTGCCAACTTATATTCCACCAGCACCAAAGCCCGTGGCAACATACATTCCACCTGCACCAAAGCCAGTGCCAACTTATGTGCCACCAGCACAGCCACAGCCCCAATACATTCCACAGCCACAACCCCAGCCCCAATACATTCCACAACCAAAACACCAACCCCAACCTAAGTACCTGCCACCAGCACAACCGCAACCCCAGTACATTCCACCAGTTGAGCCACAACCTCAATACATTCCACAACAGGCACCCGAAGCTGTTCACGAAGAAGGATACAAATACAAGACTGTCAGGACGACCAAGTACAGATATCGTGTTTAAGCTACTCTAGAATATATTCCCAAGATCCTGTTATTGGGGCTTAAGTGATATTTTTAATAAATAAGTGAAGAGTTCTTTTTAATATATGCTGTCTTACAAGTTACAAGTACTATACTTCCATTTCGGACAGCTCTCTTGGATATGTTTTCCCTTGGACAGGCAAACATTGACAACATTTTTGGCTTTACAATGATTTTTTCTGAGTGTACGATTCTTTAACAGAGAACTTTACTGTGTACACGAAAAAATGTGTACATACAAAGCCAAACAGACAATCGGTATGAGATCTCAAGAAAAACAAGAAAGATTCCTAAAACAATTAAACAGGATTGAACACTCCAGGAACCAGGGAGAAAGGGCTCTTTAAAAAAAGAAACACAGGTAGTTAAGTCTATTATGAAAACCGTTATGTGGATGTACACGACTTGACTTTGAGCTTCTACAGAATTGGTTTTTCTATTTTGTTTCCAGAGACATCGGCCTTACTAACAACCAAATTTAGACTCGACTTTAGGGCAAAAGTCGAAATTAAAATAAACTGTGTCCCAATAATCAAGTTAACTTCGACCTTAAGATAATCGAGACTGTAACTTTCGATCCAGAGAAAGTCGAGTGTAACCCATTATTTAACTTTAAACGTCAGTCTGAAGAAAAGTCAATTGGCCGTTTTGAATTAAATAAGGTAAACATTTCATTAATAGTTTTCTTAAATGCTGTTTCTCACTCCATTTAAATGTTGTGAATATTTTCAGGTCCGTATGTGCAATGGAATTGTAACATATTGTTATTGTAATTGTTATGGCTTTTATTTCGTGTTACTTATGTACGTTTCCAACTAAATTACATGTAATCAGTCCTCACCAATTCATAATGTTAAATTTGCTTTTGAGCCCTAAATCTTTGTAAAGCCTTCACAACTTATAAGATGTAATCTTACTGTGAAACCCTTTTGTAATAAATAAATATGAAATATGAAATGGACAGTCAATGCGAGAACTATTAGTTGACTGTGTCAAACCATTGGCTGATATCATTGATAGCAAAATTAACAATGCTGCAATGATACAGTCAAAAAACCAAGCATGTTTGCTTTTATATTTCTCTCAAAATACAACCAACTGCCAATTTCAGCAAATTATTTGAAAGCTCGGAAAAAAATTATAACACTTTTGAGTTATACTGTTATAATTTTGCCATAAAGTCAGATGTACTTAAAGTTCCGATTACTTTGATTGTTGGTACTATATACTATAGTTAGTTTCGAAATTAGTTAAACTCGAGTTTACGGTTTGGTTGTTGGTAAGGCCCAATCTCCTGACTGTAAATATGTCTAAAGTCTAAAAATTGTGTAAAGACGGCATTTACGACAAAAGCTCATCTCAAAACGACAGTACGGCCATAATGGATCGCCGAAATGTGGCTCTGGAAAATGATGAATATAGCACGTAATAAGCAAATGTGAATATTTCATTTTCAGTTTGTGCTCTAGAACGAGTGTTGTTAGCACTTTCTCTACATTTATCCCACGAAAGGTGGTCATTTTTCCCTTTTTTCCCTTTTTTCCCTTTTCACCATACTCAAATTCCCTTTTAAAATCCCACGATAATTTCTTGTGTCAAAATCCAAAATTTTTAAAAGTAAAATTTGTATTACATGAAAAGAAAATCACGTATAGTATAAAAACCGCAGTTTGTAACACTGCTATGATTATTTTTTGGTACTAGAAAATTTTGATAAAAGACGATTTACATGAGCTGTTTTTTGTGGACATTTTGTGTGGTGATAATCATGATGTAATGCAGGTGTTTTGATAGAATTTCACCAAAAATTCATAGTTTGAATGTGTTTTGTTAGATTTCTGAAAATCCCACGATTTGCTGCTTTATCCCTTTATCCCACGGAAGTTTTTTCGGGCATCGAAATTCCCACAAAAAGGGATAAATCCCACGATATAACAACACTGTTAGAACTACAACGTTCAAAACATAAACAAAACAGTAACTTACCGTATTTAGAGTGTTATTAGTACCATATGAAGAGTTCGGATTAGGGGCGTGGCACCTTCCACTCCAACTCCAAACACACTTAAGGCGCAAATTTTGGCACAAAAAATAAACATTAAACGCTATATCTTAGCAGCTGCCGCGGTAATAGTTGCAACACTTTGCATATGGGTGTAGATTATATTGCAAAAGACTCATTGCAAAATGTGTTCGCGATTGGAACACGGGGCGTGGCACTTGCCCTAACAACAAGTTTTTTTAAAACACTATTGCATGACATAAATGACAGCTTTCGCCTGGAAATATGATAGATGGATGTACAGGGTGGGTGAAATACAAGTTTATTTTTAAAATGCAATAAAATGAACAAAATTAGATTAGGCTTTATTAGTAAGGGCAAACATTCCCATTAATTCTGTGGCCACAAGCCATAACCGCCTAAGTTTTTTTTTCATACTTTCCAGGAGACCAGGTTAAAGTTTCAAATCATCACTTCTAATCAGGAATATTTGTTTCTATTAAAAAAAGATGATGGTCATACAAAATTAAGTGGAAGTAGATTTAAATGCTGAACACGATGGTGCCTATAACTTAATTTTGTCCTAACTCGAGTTAAGCGGTTATGGTTTGTGGCCACTGAATTATGGAACTAAACGTCGTTCAAGTGGCTGCCTCGGCTGGCTTCGCAGTAGCGCATTCAGTCACTCAAGTTCTGCAAGACCTTGTTGATGGTTTCGGGCTGTAGCTCACGGATTATTTGGATGATATTGGCCTTAAGTGCTTGAATCGTTTTCGGATTGTTGGCATAACATCGGCCCTTCACGGTTCCCCACAAAAAAAAAAAATCCAAAGGGGTCAAATCGCAGTTCCGTGGCGGCCAATTGACATCGACAAGACGGCTGATAACACGATTGGGGAATTTGATACGCAAAAGATCGATTGTGGCATGGGCTGGTGTGGCATGGCGTGCCCTCCAGCATGAACCAGAGGTAGTCCAAATCTTTTTTTTTATTTTATTTTATTTATTTGTTCTTGAAAAACTTACACTGTTAGACAAAAGAGTCTTATGAAATAGTGAAGATTATAATTTGTTGTCTTCAATTTCTTTCAAAAACTTTTTGCACAAACAGCAGGCGCGATGGGTGCTTCATTTCGGCCAAAACTTATTTTCGAAAACTCACTTTGGAAATGAGTTTTCAATATTTTCCAACGTTGTTCAAGCGTAAAGTGACTCATTTCGTTCCGCGGAGGTATGATACTGAGTTTCTGTCAAGATTTCGAGCGGGAAAAAGCTGTCAGTGTCAAAATAACCTATGATTTGAAAAAAAAACCACTAGATGGCCCACCCTTTAGATTGGATGCTGAAAGCATTTTACAAAATGCTGACTGTATGGGACAAAGGGGCGTGGCATCTTGAAAACAATGAAAACATTTAAAACCGAAAAAATCTCACTTAAAGTTACCGAAATTTGGAAAATGCAAGACACCAAACTTTTCAGAAAATGTGGGCGGCATAGATTACGGGGCGTGGCACCTTTTCCACTGAAAAACAGTTCAATTAAAATAGCAGGGGATTGTTCTGGTCAACCATCTGGAGCAGTCGCCGGATTGCAGAGGGGTCCTAGTCCTACAACTTTTATACGACTTTGCAGCTTTCGTTATTCTTTCAGCGATAAAAAAAAGAGTCCTATGGCTATAGCGTGCAAAAGAGCCTATAGCTATATAACCTCTGAAGGACACATATGTCTACGGTGATCATATTGGTCGAAATAAAATAAAGGACAATTTATTGTACTTCCAAACCATTTCTTTTTATTATGTAAGTTTTTATTAAAAATAATAAAAAAATAATAAGCTACACCCCGCAGTAGTTTTGTATTTTTGAGAAGAATAACGGAATAGAGTTTTAGTTATTTCATTTAATTATTTCTTAAACGCAGTTCCTTGATAACCATTGATACTTCCGGCATTAAAGCATGTAGAGACTCAATATGTATAACAGCAACGTGAAACATTGTGTCCTAAAAATAAACAAGCTTCGGCAGATGGATCAGTAAAAAAAAATTTATAAAACTGTTGGACATTGCAAACAATTTTTTTTTCAGTGTTTTAAAGGACAGTTTCTAAAATAAAGGACAAAATCCGTAATTTATTTAAAAGAAAAAAATATAGGACAGTGGTAAAAAAGAAAGGACTGTCCTTTGAAACTGTACATATGTCCGACACGAGCTACAAATATTTCTCAATCTTCAAGTTAGCTTCGTTTTTTTTATTGGTAAGAGGGGTCGGTCTTTCGCCCTACATATATTTAGCCCTTCCATGAGTCCGTTAGGGATACGACTTTACAGGACTAGCTTCTCGCAGACATTCTTCTGACACATAAGAAGCTTAGCACCATAATAGGTAAAGGGCAGGTAGTCAACTTCTTAACAGAGTTCCTCAATTTATTAGAGTACAGTTTGTCGCAAGCTTATCCAGTATTTTAAACAGCGACCATGATCTAACCTAAGCATTTTTATTTGATGTCGTTATTTTTTTTTCTATTCAACTTAGTTCCCATCGATCTGTCAACTGCGTCACAATTATTTGAGTTATGGCTGGGTTATTCGAGTTCCTAAAAGTGTTACAAAAACTCTGCAACTGCCTTGAATATGTTTCAAATATATTTTGAAGTGAGCGCAAAGCTGTCTATCTTATTGTAAATATTTATCTGCACCTTGACCGTGTTAAGCCGTGCATGTAGTTTAGTCTGTTATATTTTAGACGTTCGCTAAAGTTGAGGAAAATAAATCAGTTCCAATTAGTGGCAAACCCAAACAGCATTTGCATTTAACTGTGCGCCCAAAAGTCGACCACAGAAGACGGAAAGGGGTACTACTTGCTATTTTTCGTTGTATACATGCTGGATGATAGTTAAAATTCAAAATTTGAGTCTATTATTTAGCGTAAAAAGGAGCAGCTTTGGGTCTAAACAGCGTACATTCCAAACTTAAATTTGCGTCTCAGAAGGCATCATGTCTAAGCCACCTGTGTATACTTTATACCTACCGACAGATTTATTTCTACCTCAAGTGGAGTCTTACTTATCTGCGTTGAGCTGTTTGCAGTGTCCCAGTGTCTCAGCACGTAACATACATAAATCAAAAGTAATCTCACCGCATCCTATCTAAGTACATTCAATCACATAAAAGTCACATCATAAACAGCTTACTCCACAGATATATCTCCAAGGATACATCAGCTGATATGCAAATGCAAATTACTTTGCTCACGTCGTCTGCATAAATCGAACAGCGCACAAAACCAGTTTGGTATAGGTAAACACCTGCTTTGCCGAGAGGGAAAGAGAGACAGCCAGAAGCACACCAAGCCCCCGAGGAACGAGGAAACGACCGAAAATCATTGCGATACAAATACAACCTATTCCTGACCTAAATAGCTGCGAAATCCGTCTCTCTCTCCACACAAAATGGTGCTCGCTCAGGTCTACAAAAAACCCATTCACTGGTATAGTGCAGTCCTCAGCAGCTCTGTATGGAAAATCAAAGTCCAAAAGGGGGATAGAGTTAGTTTTCAACAAAATTGCATAGAACAGTGAATCTAACGAATTAGCGACGAAACAGAAAGAAACCATAGCCGGCAGCGCCCGCGTCATCATCATTCACTGAAAAGATACTCCGAGCGCTGGGAACTGCGAGAATTGTATTGCCGCATCTCATGGACCGTGCAAAGTGAGGTAATGCCATTGGAGCCTGCGATTCTCTTGGTAGAATGCGTTTTTTTTTTTTCGAGTTCGCTTGGATACACTCTGTGCTTCCACGGAAGATGAATGTGCCAAGGGGTGGCGGGTGAAGTACTTATCGGATATCAGGCGAACAAGACGTCTGAGTCTCAGGTGACCGACACTTCATGTGGGAATTGGGACGTAAGGAACTAGTTTTTCTGGCTGCATGATTAGAGAAATCAAATGGAAACACCAAACAGCCACCCGGCACGTATATAGTTGCGGGTAGTCAGTCAGTAACAGTGCTTTTTCGGAGTGAGATTTGTGTTTAAAAAAAAAAAATATCTAAGCCATAAATTGTCCGTTGCTTGTCACTTACCTGAGACACGCATGTAATTTGCCAGCCTTTGCAAGGAAGTCATCCCACAGTGGTGATGTGTTCTGGAATGAAAGATATGTAGGTTTGCGAATTAGTTTCAACAGTAAATGTTTGTATTTCACTAATAGTAACATTTTTTTTTTACGTAAATCGTACAATAATCAATTTGCTGTTCAAATTCAGATGATCGGATGGTGTAGGCTTAAAGCTTGTGTCAAACATGGACAAAAATCCATTTAACATGTGCAACTAACTAATCCTATTAGGTGGTCGGTACGCAACTGGATTACTTCCAGGAGCAATCCTATTACAGTTCTCCCTTAAGTTCAAGCACAAACACGTAAAATCTGTTACGCAAGAGTGGTCAATGGACAAACCATGTAAATACGAAAGAGAAAGAGTTATAATTATTATAGGAGAATGCAGTTTTGTAGGTACATGCAAAGGTAAGGGGCGTTGTTATGTTTTTTTAGAGCCTTCAAAGTCCAACTTGTCGGTCGCTTAGTAATTTTTATTTTATTCTTGTCGCTTCGGGTATGTTTTTTAAGTACTTAAAACTTATCCTATATACTATGACACAACTGAGCTGTTCATAACTGAAAACTTATTGAATTTTGTACTTTCTCGATTACAAAGTAATGCCTAGTATGCTGTTCCAGGAAAGCTTAATATTAAGCGCCACTCCAATGTTTCTCTCCACCGCTCGCTTAATTTTGACAGTATAGGTTCGGTCAAAAAAAAAAACTGTGTTGGAATTTTTTTTTCGTTTTTTTATGTGTACCTCTTCCAGGTACTCCTAGTTAAAATATCCCATTTCTAAAAGAAATTAAATTAACAACAACGAATTTTTTTGTGTTGAACTTACCATTTCCCATACTGTTTTTTTTTTTTGTTTTCGTTTGAAATACCGATATTTTCCCTGATCTGTCAAAATTTAGCTGTGGAAAAATGTATTTTGCATTAATACGCCTACTTAAGTTCTGTAGAGATTTTTCGTACAGCGGCTAACAAATTTAGCTTCAACTGCGTATTGCTTTGCTTAATTTTATTTTTGGAGACATTTTTGTATGGGGGCTTAATTTAAGCGCGAGCAGCATACTATGCTTAAGAGAAAAATATTGTTTTCGTACAAAATTTCGAACTCGAGATGTTAATCAATTCTGACATTACGATGATAGAGGAATTCGAAACAGTGGGTCGCAAAATTCTGTTCGTCTGTCTGTATGTCCCGAGGCCTAAAGCCTAAACGGCTGACCGGATTTCGTTCAAACTTCGGGTTTGGAGTTTGTAGGCTTGCAGTTCAGGGCGGTTTTTTTGCTCTAACGATTTCAAGCAAAATTGATAATTGAGCTTAAGTAGATGGGGCTACCATGAATGCATACCCAGTTTTCGGTTAGAAAATCGAATAACTGTACTTTTGAAATTTGGACATAGGTATCTCGAAAACGGTCCATACGATAGTAACAAAAACTCATTGTTAAGGTAAAATGGTCATTTTCGATTTAATAGCAAACTCAATCTTTGCCTAGGTATACTGTCGTGCAATGATTTTTGAAAAAAGTAATTTTTTAAAAATTTAGTTTTCTTTAGGTGTAGGTAGGAAATAACGATTTTGACCAAAATGAAAACTCAGAGCAAAATTGATGTTTTCAAAATTATTGTGTCTTTAATTCCGAGTAACCGAAAACGCTAGTTTCAGAGCTGTTTCTAATATTCACCTTTTCGGTAATTCGAATCGAGAATTAAAAACACAATAATTTTGAAAACATAAATTTTACTCTGAGGTTTCTAAAATTCGCGTTTTCGGTAATTCGAATCGATAATTAAGGACACAAAAATTTCGAATAATCTCGAAAACCCCATTTTCGATTTCGATACAACTTTAAAAACAAAGCAATGCTAACATCCCGAACAATAACTAATACTCAGTTTTCAGCTAAATATTATATTTATAATATTTGGTACTGTTTTGTCTGCATAGTTTAACAAAAAATCCACTCTAACATGTTTGATCAAAATACATATTGAAGATAATATAAGTATTCTAAATAAGATCCCGTACTTAGTTTTTCTCTAAAAATTCGAACAAATCAATTTCTTAAAAATTTCTCAAAAATGACTACCCAAATCCCGATCTTCACATATTTTCTGTATATTTTTGAAATAATAACAATGTCCCACTTCCAATGAAAATTCAATAACAGCAACGTAAGACTTCTTTTTAGCAGAAGAAGAAGGACTATCATGTACAATTCTTTGAAGATAGTTTTAAGATCCGCCCATTTCGGGCAGGTTGTAGTTCCACTACCCTCGTGATCTTCACAGTTGTGTCAATATCAGCTGTCGTACGCGGCTTCCCTCAAGAAACACAATTTTGATGCCTCCATAGACCTTATGGCTTAGGTCTCAGTCCGGAAATTTGTTTGTTTGACAGTCTTTTACCTTTATCAAAAATTTGGACACGAACAATTTAAGCCCTTGAGGAAAACACGTGCACAGTCGCAATTGTCTTGCTCTTCTTGACATCAGGCTGGCGACACCTGCTACGAACAACTTCTGTTTGTATAGAAATGAAATTTAAATTTTTCACTACCATCCAAAGATGTCACGACCTTAAACCCAGAACTTGGCAAGATGCCAACAAATGCAAACAGATTGTACCCACCTACTATACTGCTACATTGACATAACATGAACCTGCATTATGAATTCGTATCTGCAACTACCCAATCTTCTCCCTTCCAAGGTTCATAGCATTCAAGTCTCGAAACCACATTCAAAAAAAAAAAATTTTGTTTGCTACCCCTTGAGACAGAAGTTCAGTGAACCCTACAACATAAAAACACAACTCAGCAATTTATAACCTGCAAAATTCACTCCACACCGGAACACTAAACCATTTTGGCACATAACGACGACTCACTGGTTGCCGCCCCAGAGTACCGTACTCGAGCCTACGGAACTTCCCCCAATGAGAGCCAAATTGGTTATTTCCGCAACACCAGCCCAGTCGCTGCCCATCACTCTATTGTTACAGATACAATACCTTTCGAAACGTAACAAATAAATTAACTCTATTGTCACACATTTTCGGAAATAAAAAAAATAAAACCTATGGTGGAGGTCAAACTGTGTGCCATAAATTCAATCAAATGGCACTGGGTGGCCCCAGTGTGTGATGCCTTGAAACACCAATCGATATCTTGCCCTCCTTTTATTTGCAAAGTGCAAACGAGAAACTCGCAAAAATAGATACTAAACGTGAACTGTATATGAATGCAACTGGATGTGGGTGGCGGTCCTAGACGAGAAACTATTATCTCTTTTGGCTTCGGTGCCAAACAGGATTACGCCACATCGCATAGGAGAGGTTTGGAGCGGGACACGAACAAAGTTTCATTCAATTGAATTTCTCCCTGTCGCACATTAAATTAGGTTAGAACCGCCACGTTTTGGTGTTGGTGTGTTTTCATCTGTGGCGACGAGACTTACAAAGCCTATTGTTTGGCGGGTGGAAAACAGTCAAAACACAATTCCCGAAGGACATTTGGTGTGAATTGGCAACCGCCTGTCATAATGCGCAATTGGCGGAGGCGTCTGCCATTCTAAGTTTGTATTTCCATGCAAACGGTTGACTGTGTTTCTATAATGGCTGCCATTGAGACAGAGAAACGTTTCTATCTCAGTAGATATTTCTGTTCGTGAGTTGAAACGGAAAGGTTTTTCAGTTTAATTTTGAAGGCTTAAGGCAACGATGGGTATTTTTTCTGTTTTCGTATATACTTTCGAACGACCTATACCATCGCAATAAATAAACTCCGATTTAAATGGCATAGCAAGGAAGGGATTTAGCATTTATATTTGCCATTGACAGAGTGGGGATTTAGGCAGCTCACAAGGATGTGTCCAGCTTAGTGATGGATTGTATTACACAAAGTGTTACAGCATTATATCGGAAAGAAAGATGCGATTGCTTTTGAAGTGAAAGAACTTACATAGAAAGGGCAAGGGCACGAAGGGTGCTTATGAAAAAAAAAAAAAAACAGATTTGGGCAATAGCCAGATATGTCTTCTGACAAAACTAGGTACCAGACTGACACCACAGTCAGGGCTAGGAAAAGTTTAGATATATCTTATATTCGAGCCTCTAATATATCACAGCCACAAATTGTCATATTTTTACTTCATCCTTAAGGCGATTGTAGTCATCTCTATCGACAGGCAAAGATGATCACATTTGTTTTTCGGTCAAAAGCTGTCGAACAACTAAGCTCCGGAAGCTACAGAGAACAACTTTCATGCAATCGTCTATCGATATGTAAGTATGCAGCTTTCCCAGTACTACGAGCTTTTGACGGGCTCGCATCCGAACTAATATTTATTTTGAAGGGTGTACCCCCTACCAATTGGCATGACATCAGAAAGATCTCAAACTCAAACCAGATCTCGACTCAATTTAAAAAAAAACTTCTGCATTATCTCGCCGAGTTTGTTTATTAGATACTGATTTGAAAAAAATTACCATTTCGCTTCCCCTGCTGCAGAGGCTTTAAACTGTACTTGGTACATATTCATGGATGAGTTGCCTATAGTCCAAATCTTCCGTAGATGAAATAATCATGGAGAACTTGTGATGACCCCCATCCAAGCCTTAGCTGTCACTGCGATCACATTTTACCTGCATCCAATCCAACCGTGACCATACAGACCTTACGAGTGTCAACTAGACAACTCATCTACTGATGTACATCTTACTTACGGACGCTCCATCCATTTGATGGAACAAAGCGAAATAGACGAAATGTCATTAAACTGAATCGTCTCGTATAAAAAATATAGTGCACGACTGGGTCGAACGTTATTTTCTCGTTCATTAAACATTTTGGTGCCGATGAAGTGGGAGTTGTTGATTGTGTAAGTTCCGAGTTATTGGATTTATTTTTAGGGTGCATATTCAATATGGTTGAAAAAAAAGGAGAAGTTGCCAAAAAAAAGTTTTACGTTGCTGTTATTAAAGTGGGGCATTGTTATTATTTCAAAAATATACCGAAAATATGTGAACACAGATCGGGATTGGGGTAGTCATTTTTGAAAAATATTTAAGAAATTGATTCGTCGAATTTTTAGAGAAAAACTAAGTACGGGATCTTATTTAGAATACTTATATTATCTTTAATATGTATTTTGATCAAACACATTAGAGCGGTTTTTGTAAAATTATGCAGATAAAACAGTAATAAATATTGCAATGTTTAGTTTGAAAAATACTTTTGCTTAAATATTTAGCTGAAAACTGAGTATAAGTTATTGTTCGGGATGTTAGCATTGCTTTGTTTTTAAAGTTGTATCGAAATCGAAAATGGGGTTTTCGAGATTATTCGAAATTTTTGTGTCCTTAATTATCGATTCGAATTACTGAAAACGCGAATTTTAGAAAACTCAGAGTAAAATTTATGTTTTCAAAAATTTTGTGTTTTTAATTCTCGATTCGAATTACCGAAAAGGTGAATATTAGAAACAGCTCTGAAACTAGCGTTTTCGGTTACTCGGGTCGAGAATTAAAGACACAATAATTTTGAAAACATCAATTTTGCTCTGAGTTTTCATTTTGGTCAAAATCGTTATTTCCTACCAACACCTAAAGAAAACTCAATTTTTAAAAAATAACTTTTTTCAAAAATCATTGCACGACAGTATACCTAGACAAAGATTCAGTTTGCTATTAAGTCGAAAATGATCATATTACCTTAAAAATGAGTTTTTGTTACTATCGTATGGACCGTTTTCGAGATACCTATGTCCAAATTTCAAAAGTACAGTTATTCGATTTTCTAACCGAAAACTGGGTATGCAGTCATGGTAGCCCCATCTACTTAAGCTCAATTATCAATTTTGCTTGAAATCGTTAGAGCCCTTTTCGGGAAAATCGAACTGGTATGAACATTTTATTTGGGAAGTACCATTAATATTGAGGTTATCTTGCAAAAAAAAAAACCGCCCTGAACTGTAAGCCCACAAACTCCAAGTCCGAAGTTTGAACGAAATCCGGGCAGCCGTTTAGGCTATAGGCCTCGGGACATACAGACAGGCAGACGGACAGAATTTTGCGACCCACTTTTTTGAGTTCCTCTATCATCGTAATGTCAGAATTGATTAACATCTCGAGTTTGAAATTTTGTACGATTACAATATCTTTCTCTTACTACGTAATGGAGAAAGTTAAAAAACGTGCACTAGGTCGAGCGTTACTTGCTCCTTCACACTATATTTATACCAGCATCAACATCTTACCGTCTTTTTGTGTTTGATTAAGTTCGAAAATGCAAAAAGACGGTAAGTTGCCCAAATTGAAGTTCAAGGAACTACAGCAGGAGTCCAAATACTTAAAGTGGAGTCGTTCAGGTCTTACCAACATTAAGCCTCATATTTTTCAGGCTGCGAGAACATCACTGATGAATCAACACCTGACTGTCTGAACTAAATTTTTTTTTTTAAATAGTTGCCGCAACATGTCTGTATAGGCACACAAATTCTGATGCAGGGACATAACTCCACGAGAAATAAGTCCATTATGGATTTATGTCCCACATAAGTATGACAGCTTTCTTCCTTTTTTTGGAATCTACAATGTTACGTCAATTCGGAATGTCCTATTTATAAAGCTTTCTCAGTTATATTCTTGAATGTTTTTCCGAAGTTCGCGAGAGGTGCCACAGCAGAAAAATAACTTTCTAGATGCAATTAGTGTAGTTCCAAAAGTTGAACCTGAGACCTCTTACTCTAACCTCTCAGCCTCTTCGCCCACTGGCTGTCTGGAGAGTGCCAGTTTGAAACTGTGTTTATAACGCTTTGTTCAAGCCCACGATTCTCGAAAATTTTCCCTCGCAAAATCATCGATCAACACAATTAACTGGCGACACGGCCTTAAAATTGTTGTTAACTTGAGAAGACGCGCGGAAACTTTGTCTTATGACAAAAATTCCACGTTCCGATTAAGCTGCACAACGATTTCACAAACTTAATGCGACTTTTACCCAAATGCCTAATTTTTATTTATTTAAAAATATATTTTATTTTATTTATATCAGACTTTGTTGCAAAAATGTACTCTTAAAAACGAAAGACCTGTTGCCATTTCAACAACTTCTCTGTCCCCTATTCTGCTGACATTCACATTATATCCACCAAATTTTAACGAATCATAAACGAGCCTCGACAAAAAGTATATTATTGCTCGACCCTACCCTGTCATTTCTTTTCCTGAATTTCAAATCCTTTCTTAGAAAATAAGAATGACGCAGTTCCTTATGCAACAGCACTTCGAAACTGAAAAAAATAACCACCCACACGTTCGACTTCAAGCTCACAAAGCAAACCTTGTAAAGGTGCGATGTCAGCATTTTCGGTCGCACGCGGATCAATATACATTAAAGTCAATAATCTCCCACGTTTTCCATTTCTCTCAAACGTCATTACTCAACTTTGTTAGCATTACGTTGACGTCATCTTACTGATGATGGCTGTTAAACATATCTATATGCACCCACTATGGCGGTATTTATAGATATGCTCTGCAAATGCAATTTACTTTTGCTGTCATACTCGTACTCGTTATAAATCGTAGAGCTAATTTTACCATTTGTGTTGGTCGTCAATTGAATAGACTCCTCAGCAGGACTTTATTTTTGTAGCAAGGCCTCAAACTCCAGTCACTAGCAACTGTAAATGAAATTAGGTATACCAGGCCAAAAAGACAGACAGAGAGAGAGGGGGGAATGAGAATCACCCATTTAATACGGATCAATATCTATTAGACATCCTATGAGCTTTAAGTGGCTGTTAACTAAATTAGCTTTCGATCCGGGCGCCTACACAGCTGCACCCTCTGCCTACTTTGGAAATCAAAATCAATCAGCTGCCGAGATAGTCCACGTTTCACTCCAGGGCAAGATATTTAATTAGAGTTTTATCACGTCGAAAGGTAGATGGCAACAAAAAAGTGGAAGAGAAAAAATGTGCAGAATATATTCGCAAGGGTATCACTCTGGGTGATGCTAATCTACTGTTTCTTGTCGTGGCATCACAATGTTGGCCGTATATACGAGTACCTACCTATGCTGTTGGTGTTCGTGACGTTTGCCAATCTCTTGGGAGGCCAGCCTGTAACTTGCACAAGTGTTAGGGGCTTTAGAGATTCACCATCACGTGAACCATAATTTAATAATTTATCATGTGAGCTCAGCGAGCAAAGGGATGTTAAGCGCGAGGTGCGCGAATACGCCAAAGAAATAGGGAGCCGCGGAAACTTAGGGGACGCATTAAACATACAGTGTATAATATCTGTTGGCACAGGGTCGAATGACTTGTGCTTTATAGACCGAGTGGTGTACAGTGAAATGAGGCTTGCAAAGAGGGCAAATGAGACTCATTAAAGTACGAACCAAGTGATGGCAATGAGCGCCAGTTGAGTAAAAAAAATCTTGTTCTGTGAGTTATAGACTTTGTGGCAGGTTTCAAAAATGAAAATGGTTTGATTTGTTACCTTTTTCTTAACGGCGATGTTATGATTTCGACTAGAGCAGAGACATCCAATCCATAGAAGCCTGGTTGAGGTGTGTGGACCGAGATTTATGAGTTAAGAAAACAAAACGAAAGTCATTTTCGCATTCAAAAAAACGAAAGAAAATTAAATCACGCGAAAACGAATATTTTCTTCATGTAGCTTTTCGTTTTCTTTTACCTATTTCAAACGTTTAAAAGGTTTATTCGGGGAATTGATTTATGTTTGGAGTCTTTCCACACAAAGTAGCCATGTTGAAGACACACGGCTATTATGCACTGCGAAGCATAACTGATTCAGAAAAGTGTCTTTCTGTTGATGCATTATTTGTTGGGTGTGCAACAGTGGTCCCAGATTTTGGCGCTTTTTCAAAGAAAAAGTGGAAAACGAGGGGAAAGCTTAAATAAAGTGCACGACTGGGTCGAACAAAACTTTCTCATTCGTCAAAAGTTTGGTTGCATTCAACAAGGCTGGAAAAAAGGGAAATATTTGCTTAAATGAAGTTTTGCGTAGCTGTTATTACATTTTTATCGGAAGTTGGGAGATTATAACAAAAATATAGCATAGATTCTGGAAAATAGATCGGGATTTGTGCAATCATCTTTAATAATTAATAATCTAATTTATTCGAATTTGTTGAGAAAAACTAAGTACGGGATCTTATGTCGAATACTGATTTTAACTTTTTATATGTATTTTGATCAAAATCGTTAGAGCGGTTTTTGTAAAATTTGGCAGACAAAATAGTACCAAATATTGCAATGTTTAGTTTGAAAAATACTATTGCTTAACAATTAAACTAAAAACCGAGTACAAGTTATTGTCGATCATCGAAATCGAAAATGGGGTTTTTGCGATATGAGCAGTTTTTAAAGTGTGCGTTACCAGTGATTCGAATTGAAAATTAAGGACGCAATAATTTTGAAAACATCACTTTTACTCTAAGTTTGCATTTTGGTCAAAATCATGCCGTTTTGAGGTAAACTAGGGAAAACTATATTTTTCAAAAATGACTTTTTTTTTTTCAAAAATCCATTTTACGATAATACAGAAAAAAACTGAGTTTTCCATTAAGTTAAAAATGACCATATTACCTTAGAAATAAATTTTTGTTACAATCGTATGGACCGTTTTCGAGATATGTCCAAATTTCAAAAGTACCGGTACTCGATTTTTTAGCGGAAAACTGAGTATGCAGTTATGTTTACCTCACCTACTTAAGCTAAGATATCAATTTTTGTTGAAATCGTTAGAGCCGTTTTCGAACAAATCAAATTGGTATGAAAATTTTGTATGGGAAGTACCATAAATATTGAGGTTACCATGCAACAAAAAAAACGGCCCCGAACTGTAAGCCCCCAAAAACTTTAAATCCGAAGTTTAAACGAAATCCGTTCAGCCGCTTAGGCTGTAGGCCTCGGGACATACAGACAGACAGACGGACAGAATTTGCGACCCACTTTCTTTGAGTTCGCCTATCATCGTAATGTCAGAATTGATTAACATCTCGAGTTCGAAATTTTGTACGAATACAATATCTTTCTGTTACTACGTAATGGAGAAAGTTAAAAAAGGGGAAAAAATAAAATAAATAAATAAACAAAAATAATCTCTTTGAAGCTTTATTTGCTTAAAAGTAAAATTTAAACGAATTTCCATTAAAAATAAATTTCAAAAATTACTCAGAATGAAATGCTCAGACTAAATATGAAAGAAAATAGCCCATCGAACGTCTACGTAAGAATTTTTGTGTATCTGAATGCATTCACTCGATTTGAAGTTTCGTCTAATAGAAAAGAAAATCATTTCAGATTCAATTTTCATATAAAAATAAAGACAAATTTCACTTAGGGAAAAAAAGGGGAACTTTTTTCGAATTTAGGGAAAAATTATGACCTTTGCTGATAAAAAAAGGGGAAAACAGTTCTCACAGTCTGAGACCACTGGTGTGCAAGCTGCAAAGAAAGCATCGTCACTGAAAACGAATATTCTTTCGTTTTCGAGGTAAAGCAAAAAAAAAAAAAAAAACGAAAGAAAATTTCTTTCGTTTTCGAAGCAAAACGTCCGTGCAAATGAAAACGATAGTTCGTTTCCATCTTACAGCGTCCCAACTCTCGCTTTTTTAGAAATACAGTCTACGAAGTCTTACTTCGCAGATTGTACCTCAAAACACAATTGACAAAAGTCAATTGCGTCTTCTTTTTCATTGAGGTTGGAGAGAGTCTGTTATGAAATGAATATTAAGATTCAAAACAGCATTCGGAAGATCATGTTAATTTTGTTTAGTTTCCTTAAAAGTACATAGTTCATCCTTTGCAAAGGTATCTCGCTAGGAGGTGTTGTGGCCATTGCTTTATTATTTGCCATCGATAGCTGAAACCAAATCTTAGAAGTATAGCTTCGTCAGTCCTGAGTTGTATTTTAAGGCATATTCAACGCAACATCAAACTCTGGATTTCCTGATGTCGACGCTAAGGTTTCAAAACTTGGTCCGTGTTTCTTCAAATGGTTTGCCATATGTTGCAATGCTTGAGGGACTACGCCTCCGGGACGATATTTGTGCACCTTGGAGGTGATCAAAGAAAAGTAAAAGCAGTGTGGGTCTTAGGTCACAAAATTGCGGAACTACTGGTAATGTCTGAATGAGGAACCTGAATAATGTTAACGAGGGTGTTAACAGCTGTAAGATGGCTTATTACCGGCTATCCAGAAGAGCTACAATAAACTTGCCACCGCTGTCACAATCTCATCGTTCTCTAGAGTTAATTGCTGTCCCCTTTCCTTTCCTTTTGTTTACAACGGGTAGTAACTGGTTGTTGCGACATCTTTCTTCATCATACCAGACAGCTCATTTACCTCCTGGTCCGATTGCTATACCTTGACGTCTATGGCCGTGGCAGCCATGTTGTGGTTTAAGTATTTGCTCGGTACTGCAGTAGCATATGTCTCAGCTCTGGCATGACTTTCATCCCCATGAATCGGCTAAACACAACAACTAAGCGTCATTGGAATGAATAAAGTCGAAAAGTATATTCATTTTGGAGCCATTTCTGATGAGCAACATCACGCAGTCCCTATTGGGAATGCATTAAAAACACAACAAAATTAAAAACTAAGTACACTATAGTCCAGTTGTGCTTCTGAATAATTAATACGCACATCTGACCCCCGAGTAATGCATAATTAGGGCCGGCATTCTCCCAGAGCTATCACTTTGTTCTCGCCCATTGAATCGATCCGACACAGTATGCCTGCTTTTGTGCTCCAAACAAATGGAATACATACCTCGAAGTTCATTCATCAGACACACAAATATGTATCTTTTTCCAATCGATTCGCCTGTAAATTATTGTAAACATCCGAGCGGAAATCCCTCTGCAACCAGAAGGCACCCATCAATATTGACCATCGGTGTCTGTCTGTCCTCCTTTTATGCGCGAATTGGCAATAAACGTTCAATGTTGAGGGCAACAAACGTCATGTCTGACTAGCCACAAAATTACATTTCAATGGGTATCTATAGCTAAACTCGTATACCATTGTTTGCGATGAAGATAACCCAAATTGGCACGAGTTACAAGAAGAAGCCACAAAACAGTTCTGTATAGCGGACGCCGTTTTTGTTGTCGCGTCATAGCCGTCTGACCAAAACAAGGCACAACACGACTCTGGCTTAACAAGCTTTTTACATAATTACGAGTAGCCATACGCAACCAGTGTCGTGTGTAGCTCTTGACTTTTGAAGAACCTACCGACCTCGTAAGAGTTTTGTCATGTAAAATGTGCAGCACACGCAATGCACCCAAGAGTTCATGTTTACTAAACGCAGGAGTTTGTGTAAGGAATTAAAAACAGCGTGGTGCTGGCTGCCGCGTGCACTCGGAGGGAGGTGGGTAATTAATTTCGTTTTTTCTCTGCGCCTTTTTTCACGAGCCTGTAAGTTGTAAAGTATTAATGCTTTAGAGCTGGTCTCGGCGACAGCACACTTAATGTGTGGCTTACCGAGAATGGAAGTAGACAACTTATGCTAATGCAAATTATGCGCACGGCTCTTTGAGAGTTTCAACTTTTATTGGCTTGACATTTGCATTGAGTTTTGCACACTGGAAAATGTTGAAGCTGTTGGGTAATGCGCCAAGCGGTCGCAATGGTATTTGCATGATCCCAGGACGTGTGGTATGCAAGTCGAGATTTATCCGCCCAGCGTACTTCTAGGTTCTAGCAGACAATCGTTTTGGGAGCTCAAGTCTCAGTGAATTCTGTAAAGAAATAGCTGGTGAGATAGCAGGGGCGTACAAGTGAATTTATTTATCGGGCAATTGTTTTCATTCAAAGTGTTGGATGTATGTGCAGTAGCAGCTTCACCACGCACAACAATTTTGGACATAGTCTTTTCTAACCTCATTCGGCCTTACTAATAATCAAGCACTAATGTCGACGATTAGCTGGTTGCCAGCTGTAGTAAAAATGTACAGCTTAGTGAAACGGTAGCAATAAACAATTAGACCTCCACATTTGCTAGTGCGACAACTTTCTTAGAATCTATTACATTTTTTTTGTCATCGCATAACTTAAATTTCATAATTTGTTTTCGTGAAAAGCAAGATCAACGGTTTATTTCACAACGAGGATTTTATTCTAATAAAAGGAATATATAAATTGCAAATTAATTTGCCCAACAGATATCTTTCAAATAGGGCTTTTTGAAGCTTATTAAAAGCAAAAAACAAAACACAAAATATCCGCTTATCTGTCAAATATTATATGCAGATCAGTAATGTCGGATCGGACACAATTTTCGGTACTTTTTCTAGTACGCTTTCCTTTGTTTTCTAATACTTCACAATTGATTTCGTAATAAGAACTCTTTCAATTTATTCAATAATCGGAACATAGTTCATTAGAACGCTGATGAATGCAAATCAAGACTTATTGGTAGTCTAAAGATCACATTTGAATCATTGGCAAGTGAATATTTTTGAAAGAGATAATAGCCTGCTAATTCATTTCCGTTTGAATTACAATCTGCCAACTACGAAACAGTAATTGCAAAACATAAATATAGTTTGACCTTTTTAAAATTGTATATAAAATTATATAAAATTGGAAGCTTAAAAACCGACAAATACAGGATGTCCGCTGGGAAGGTATACTACTTTGTTTTGCCGCCATTTTGGTAAACATTAGTCTTGACAGTTCATATTTGACAGTCGTGAAGTAGACACGTGGAAAATTTATTATGGAAAAATATTCGATAAACCAACGTGTTTTAATCGTTAAAACATTTTATCAATCATCGATTACTGTGACAATGACAAAGTTACGTGAAATTTTTCGGAGAAACAACGTGCCAACAAAACGCACTATTTATCGTGTAGTGAATGATTTCGAAGAAAGAGGGTCTGTAGGTGATAGGCCCAGGCACCTTTGCATTCATTAAAAGTTACAGTCTGGTGTGCAATTTGGTCAGGAGGACCTTACTTCTTTGAAAATGAAAACGGCGTAACGGTAACTGTGAATGGGGAGCGATATCGTGATATGATTGAAAACTTTTTAACGCCACAACTTCATGCTTGATTAACATGTGGTATCAACAACAGACGGTGCCACATCGTATACAGCCAGGATTACAATGGAATTACTGCGAGACCTCTTTCCACAACAAGTTATTTCAAGAAATGGTGAGGCTGATTGGCCTCCAGGGTCGCCTGATTTGACTGCTCCGGACTTATTTTTGTGGGGATATCTGAAAAGCAAGGTTTATGCAAACAACCCAGAAACGCTTGAGCAACTCAAACAAAATATTCGTGATGAAATTAGTGAAATACCGCGTGAAACGTGTGAGAATGTAATGAAAAATGTGCTCAAAAGGGGCTCGCACTTGTGAAACTAGCAGAGACGGACATTTACCTGATATTGTATTACATTCATAGCTGCCGACATTAAATAAAACATTTATCAATATAAGATCCATTCTCTTTCATTTAATCAAAAATTATAAACAAACGAAGTAGTATACCTTCCCGGCGGACACGCTGTATAATGACAACATAGCGGCGAGTCTAAAAATATTTTCAAATAACGGTAACATGTCTAGACAAAAATATTTCAAGCGACTGCAAATGGAACAACTTTTCGGTGGCACTATGTTCTAAGTGTGCAACATTTTTTTCTCGTAGGATGTGTTGCATAGTACAATTATTTTTTATATAATGGCGCTTAGCATAAAAGTTTTGGTGGTTACACAAATAACAGGGCATAACAAATATCTACGCAGCAAATATGTCGGATACTATACAATTTTTATTTCTTTCTAGTGTCTGTGTTTGTTTCAATGGTAGAGACCAAGATCAAAACGTGGCGCTTGGCACAATGTGTAAGGCATGCCAAAAAGTCATTTGCTGGAAAATTGTTGCTTACATTCATCCGGGAAGGTATAAGGTCCGTGGAAAACTAATAAGACTTGCAATACTGACGATGGTGCTAAAATAAGATCGTTTCGTTCATATAGCAATACGATGTATTGGTCCGGCTGTGGGTTGAGCAAGGAGATACCCAGGTCTACTCTAATTGAACGTTTTGCACAATTTCCCAGAACCACCTACAGTTGTGTAGAAGGAAATTTACTGAACGAACAAAATTCTGCAGCTTGGTTTTTTTTTAAAGTCGATTTTTAGTCTTGAACAAATCTATCGAAGATCGCATTCGACGAGCAGTAGCTGAAATATCTGAATGTATCTGGCCACGTCGCCTAAAGCCTCTTGGCTATAACAAAGAGACATTCAACAAATTTAAATATCAGAATGCTATAAAAAGAGGGTCCATGTTTTGGGAGCTGACGTCACATGCACCCCCACCACAGCCAAAAAGACCCTTTGAACATGATCTTCAATGGAGCTCCCCAGTCGCTTACGATCCGAAACACTTTCTTGACATCTGCGTCAATTATCCGCAGAATGTGCAATTATTCACAGCAATGTTTCGTACATTCACCTCACACTCCATAATACAACAGCTAAACTCGCTCAATCAACTCAATCACGCTAATTTGCACTCATTAGCCGGCGCTAAATGTAAATCCCACATGCACTTCCTTTTGTGTCAGCTGCGCAGGGTATGAGGGGTGGGTGTACGAGTATAATCATACATTTCAAGAATTATTGCTCGCATTGATTATGCAAAGCATTTCATCGATCCGATACAACTAAAGCAATTCGTTCCCCTATTTTAAAACGATTTCCCAACGAGCACGCTCCCAGTTGCCAGCCATTGCTCAACAGAGTTCCATTGCCAAAATGCAACAACATCAGCGCCGCCTCACTGTTATGCATTTCAATCAACACTCAGTGTGTGTGGAATTGGGTCAGAACAAAAACCAACACAGACTGGGCAAATTTGAGGCATTTAAGAGATATTTAAGAATCGGATGCGATCTCAATCAGTTAGGACGACGCGACGACGCCCACAAACAATTTCCCGGAGAACTGTTAAAGAAAACTCATCAATTTCCGATGATTTGAGTTTTTCGTTCCCGATTCTTGGTGCGGTTCGTGAATAAATTTCGTTACTAACAGCCCACACTGTTGACTATGCTAATCCCTGCAATAGTCGACACAATGAGTTTGTTTTTATTGAGATTCCACGCACCCACTACCGGTGGGTAGTTGCAACAGCTTTCTACATTTCATGGTACATATTCTTCAGAGCAATGATGATGTAAGATTTGCTTTCCCAAAAGAATGTTCGGACTTGTTAAACGCCGAAAAAGGCAACTCGCCATCAGTGCGCACTGTGAAAAGATTTCGCTTTTATCCGCCATTTACGGTGGCAACCTGTGGTAGCACAAATCAATATGTCGGCCATCGTTTGGGGACACAATTAAATGCCACTTTGACGAGGTTAACTGCTTTTTCGTTCGTTTCGGTGCAGGGAGTCAGTTGTTGAACGGAATTAATATTCCGATGCCAATTGAGTTAGGCGAGTGAGCTTTTACGGAGATATAACAAGTTAACAGGTGGTGCAGCGGCTGAAGGAGGTCTAGGTCGATAACGAGTTTGGATTAAGCGACGGACTTGAATCTAATTGTGATTTATCTGTTTCCGATAGCTGAGAAAATGTGTGTTAAAAATTCCGGTGCGGATAAGATGTTTACGAGGAAATTCTAAGAACTCCCACGCGTTTGCTTTGCGTATTGGGAAGGTGGAATGTGAGGTTGTTTGGGATACCCAAAAAATGCTCGCTTCTCAGACCGGTTTGTGGCTTTGGTCAGGTGATAAAATTTGCGTTTCCATGCTTCTGGCATGTGCTCAAGTTGTTATGATATGAAAAAATGAGTTTTAATCCAGTCCACAATGCGATCTTTCTTTAAACATGCGCCTAAAGTTATATACTAACTTTTTGTGGTTTATGTCTGGTTAATGCCCAAGTTAAGAAGGTGATTTTGTGTTGTATAGAAATTGATGGACTGGATTGAAAATGGGATAATTGGTATTGATTTTTGGCGACTGCTTATAATTTGAAAATTTTTAACTTTCTCCATTACGTGGTAAGAGAAGGATATTGTATTCGTACAAAATTTCGAACTCGAGATGTTAATCAATTCTGACATTACAATGATGGGCGAATTCAAAGAAGTGGGCCGCAAAGTTCTGTCCGTCTGTCCGTATGCCTCGAGGCCTACAGCCTAAGCCGCTGAACGGATTTCGTTCAAACTTCGGATTTAAGGTTTGGGGGCTTACAGTTGGGGGCCGTTTTTGAAGTAAAACTTCTTTAGGCACGCTTGACTTGGGGGGTACCCTGGTGAATGCGTCACGAAAGCGTTACGGAAATTGCGAACGGGAGTTGAGAGAGATAGAAGTTAGCGAAGATAGAAAGAGAGAGAGAGTTACGTTTCGATTCGTATATTACTGTAGGGGCAAGAGGGAGAGGTCACAGCACACAGTGCAAAAGTGATACCAGATCGGGGGATTTTCTCACTTACAATAAGCTAAAAGGGACAAAGGGATTTTTCAGACCTCGTAGTACAAAATGAAAGGGATTTTATTTTTTGGTCAAATTTTGTTCCTAATTGCATTAATAATAAAAAAAATTAGTCAACCTACGATTAAATTAAATATTTTCATGTTTTGAAAAAAGTCATTCAAAATATCTGAATGCTTTCATTTTCTTTTTTTTTATTTCCCTAAACTGTTTCATAAAATATCTGTAAATGAATTCACGAGTATTTTTTTAAATAATAAATTTATTTATTTTGTAAACATTGGAATGTATGCAAAAAAGCCTTACATCATTCTCAAATCAAATTTCTGTCTCATTTTTGTATGAAAAATCAAGAATAATGAAACTCGAAACCGAGATAAAGTTTCTTTCGTACCAGTCATTTTCAAATAATTCATAAGATATTTATTTTATGTTGAATGCAATTTTATGTTTCTTTTTGTAACGTCTTAAAAATGTATAAGATATACCTACATTTCTATTTTTGTATTATATACAACCGTATCTTAATATGTATTTATTTTTGTTAGCTTGCACAGTTAATGTATAATGTAACTTGTATTTGTTACTAATAAAAAAGACAGAATTTAATAAAATACATGCTTTTTTAAATTAAATATTTCGTGGGATTTTTTTATATTTTGGCGAGGGATAAAAGGGATACTTTGGGTATAACCGTGGGATAGCCTGCCTCTAAAGTCTGTTATCACTGCAGTGCAGGCCTATTGTCTGTATCACACTGAAGGAGCAAGAGAGAGTAATGCGCGCGCACATTTTCTTTCTCTCTTCCTCTCATATCCAGTGCATGAAATATATATATATCTCAGTCAGTCAGTAGTTCGTTTGCGAGTACAGTAAAAACTCTTTTAACCGGAACTCCAATAACCGGCAACCTCTAATATCCGGAATTTTTTTAAGAAAATATTTGTGAAATTTACACTCTACTATCCGGAGAAACCTCTAATATCCGCAATGCTGTGTGCTGATGATTTTACACAAGCATGTAAATGTGTCCATACTTGCAAAATGTTCACTGAAATGTATAATAACATATATGTATGTACATACATACATACATACATACATATTTATATGAATTAAATTGAAAAACATATAAATACATACTTATAAAAAACTGTTTTATTTTCGAAATCTCTTAACCTCTAATATCCGGAAAAATAGATTATCCGGAACACTGTCGGTCCCAAGCATTCCGGATAAAAGAGTTTTTACTGTACATACATATAGGTGGAGCTAAAGAAGATTTACTTCAGTCGTGTGGTCGAAAGCACACTCGTTTTTTTGTTTGCATGGTAACCTCAATATTAATGGTACTTCCCAGACAAAATGTTCATACCAGTTTGATTTGTTCGAAAACCGCTCTCACGATTTCAACAAAAATTGAAATTTAAGCTTAAGTAGGTGAGGTTAACATAACTGCATACTCAGTTTGCCGCTAAAAAAATCGAGTAACGGTACTTTTGAAATTTGGACATATCTCGAAAACGGTCCATACGATTGTAACAAAAATTTATTTCGAAGGTAATACGGTCATTCCTAACTTAATGGAAAACTCAGTTGTTTTCTGTATTATCGTAAAATGGATTTTTGAAAAAAATCATTTTTGAAAAATGTTTTTTTTTTCAACCATATGAAATATGCACCCTAAAAATATAACTCGGAGCTTACACAATACTCCCACTCCATTTACATTAATACTTTTGATGAACGAGAAAGTAACGTTCGACCCAGTCGTGCACTTTATTTTTTACGAAGTCACCGTGACTAAAAGTTGGATTTCTTGATTTCTTATTTTATTACTTTTATTAATACCATCTCGAGGTAATAGTTCATATCTGAAGTTGTAACTTGCACGTACTTTGCTAGAATAAATTGCGGAATGCGACGATTATTTGAAGCGCTGAAGCTCGGGCTTAATGTTAAGCGTATCAAGATCTCTTTAGCCATTTCAAGTGAAATATGTTTCGTAAAATGTTCGGTCGCGTTTGTGCAGCTTCAACTCCCTAAAGGCCAATCTGATATCGGATCTTAATCAGAGCTCTCTGTGGCTGGAGGAAAGAGCTCTGCTGTTTTTTTTTTCAGGGATACTTCGGGAAAAGTGATTATGACGCATGGTCATGCCTGATGCGCAACGTTTGTCAGGCTTCACTTTAAATTGTTCTTGGCTTTCATCAGTCGAAATGTCTCTCCTTTAAGAACTCTCGCACTGAGCTTCTTATACAACATAACATAAAACCGGCACATGAAAATCGTTGCAATCAGTCTCGCAATTTTCCGTATAAAAAAAGGCAACTAAATCACCTTGTTCGCAGCATGCTTTCATTTCCATAACAAAAACTATATGCACCTGAACAATGCATTGCAAGTTACAAAAATCTGCAAATGCAAATGCACGAAAGCGAAAAATTGAAACAACAACGGACCACTTTTTTCCATTATACATCCAAAGAAACCCAAATGTCCATCAAAGTTTGCCACGAAAAATTGAAGCCATATACATCGTGAGCATGGAATTTACTGGCAAAAAATATGCTGCCGGGTCGTTTACTCTTCCCTATTATAAGACCAAAAAAACAGAACGACTCATAAAAACAACATTTTTTATTCTATATGGACGGATAAATCCCTCAAAGAAACACACGCTCCTTCCCGATGGCTGTATATATATGATAATCATGTTTTGGTCATTTGCAAGCACCATCTCATCATCATCCTTAAACCCGGAGTGATAACACGTTACAGTCTCTGCGCTTCTTTAAGACCGGCACGTAGAGGTTTTCTCATTTAAAATCACATTATCCGGCTTTGGATTGTGTTTTGATTCCAACGAATGGATTTCAATTTCGGTATGGCGGGTCTAAGTATTCGACAGGTAGGCGGCGACGAGACAACAGGAAGGCTAAATTGAAAAGGAAAAAATATAAATTTCCCTTTTGGCGCACGTGAACCTCTAGTGCGGAAACAATTCTCCCGAATGATGAAATGCGTTCACATTTGATGTCCCTAAGGCGAGAGGAAAACTCGAAGTTTTATTTCGTTACTTTTTATTGATCGCTTTGGAAAATCTATTTGGGGATGCCGTTTGGGGACGGCCGGCGGTGAAATATATAGTCTGTTATAAACAAGAATTCTCATAAATATAAGTTGCCCTGAAAAAGGACAAAGCAGTTATGCAGAATATGTAACTATAGTATTTTTCAATTGGTAAGGGTGGATTTTGGCAGCCATGTTGTTTTGGTGGCATTTTTGTCTAATCTTGTGTTTATTATTCAGCCAGTGATGCCAAGTTACTCAATTGAGCAGCACGTCCAAATAATGAAACCTTCTTATCAAAATGTGTGTTCGTCTGTGCAAACGTTGCGCGCCTTGCATTTTACGGCACACCTGTTGGAGTCGACTCTCCAACGTTTGGTGACCAAATTCGAGAAAATAGGTTCGGCCTTTCGTTGCAGTCTTTCAACTGATTGAATTTTGCGTCGGACTTAGGCCTACATCCGTACGAGTTCCAACTGTCCTAGGAGTTCCAAGCTTATGGCCATAGACAACGCCGTTTGTTCGACAACTGAGCTTCGCAGCGTTGGAAAAGGATTTTAAGGCGGAAAAACGCGTCTTTTGCGGAGAGGCGCATTTTTGGATTTGGGTAGATGGGATTCTTTGCTTCTGTGTGGATTTTGGGTCGGCGGCGTCATTGGTCCATACTTTTCGAAAATTACTTTGGGGAGGCCAATAAACTCGACGGCGACCGCTCCAGAACAATGCCAACCGATTAAAATATACTAATCGATATGAAGGAAGGCGACATGTGTTTCCCGCAGGACGGGGGTATAGGATCCACGCACCTGACGCCGCGATGGACAGCGTGTCGAATGCGCGTCTCAAAATGCAGCCCTTAACTAATAAATGCAAAATAAAAACGGACGTCCCGCGAGCAATAACCGGCGGCAAGAGCCACAAATCGGCACGCCTTGCGCACACACCTATGAGTGTCAGAAAATATTGTAAAACACAGACGGCATCCGGTACGATTTTTTTTCATTCCGAAGACGCGCGACAAAGAAATAAGGACAGTAAAGGGCTTTAAAATCCAAACAACAAGTTCTTAGTCATCTACAGCTCAACTCATCGCAACCAATCAAAACAACGACAATCACCGAACTGCATTAGCGTCAATTTGGCGCAGTACATCCCCCTTGCAATGTTGCAGCCGACAAACGCCATCCGATTTGGGTCGTTCGCATCATTGAAGAGATTTACCCTCGACCGGTATATTCACACAATTCTGGACCAACAGCATCCCATAAATTGAATTGATCTTCGTCTGTTTGCTGCGATGGGAACAAATTCTCTCACGACCTCACCGAGGAAGAGAATCGGTCCACCGACATGCATCATTGAGCAAGCGTCACGCGATAGATCTGCCTCTATCCGGCCGGCAAACTTCACAGATTCACTTTTCGACATCGTGCCGATCTTAAATCACACGACTCGTTGACAAACTAGTCGCATTCGTTGTCGGATGGATGAACTAAAAAAAAAAAAAAACCAACCCCAAGAGAAAACTATTAATAGTTTCATTCCATGGCCAACATTTATCTAGGTTTATCTGGACAGCTTGTTCATCCAATTTGCAATCCACTCTCTTATACAAGTTTACATCAGTCCTCATGCATCGCCATGAAACACTGATGAGAAATGTAGAAATGTGCGTCTGGTTCGTCGTGGAGCCTGTTGTAACGAAACTCGGTTGTAGCGTTCCACTTATCCCATAGGAAACTGTAATAACAATTTCGCATTTGCATTTAATTAACGAGTGAGAGAGGGAACTTTGTTGGTCCAAAATTAAAGTTGGCACACATAAAATTGTGCCCCATGAGGGCGGGCTAGTGTCAGGAACTATATATGCAGTAGTTCTACATGCCGTATGTGTATGGCGAATAATTACCACCCGCAGAGTTTACGATGTGCGGGTGCGATTTACAATTCCGCACCGGATAAGCACCAGAGCTTGAGTTTTGTTCTCTGTGAATGAATTTTGTGAATAGATACGTGGATTAGGCACCGAGGTGGTTGGGTTATGGCTTCGGCCTGCGATTTAGTTTTACGACACTGCTGCAACTGGTTTAGGAATAGTTTGCGAGTTAATTGCTTCTAGTTGGATGGCCTGGAGTGCATGTGTGGTATATAGTTGCAACCGGTAGTTAGTGCAGAAAAGGAGCATGGTGCGGTAGAAGCATTTTGCATAATGGCCAAACCTAGTAAGGACTTGGCATTTCAGGTCTCAGTGCTGTTATTTTTCATTATGGCTCTAGTGACCAAACTAATGAATACTTGGAATGTGTCTCTGTCAAAGGCACTGGCAAACTTATACATATTATTTTTGCGTTCACCCAGAATCACTCAAGTACGTCACTAAGCCTCAGGCAGTTTAAAGTTAGACCGAAAAATTCATTCGCTCGATCAAGAAAATGTAAACCAGTCACAATTATTGTTGAAAGATAAAAAATGTATGAACAAATTTTCTAAAGGCGTCATTTTAATAAGCTTTTGACTTATTGCAATAATTGTCCTCTTTTCCGGGTTGGGGTCAAAGTTCTGGATGGGTCAAAATTCTTTTTACAAAATTCAGCTTTTCAAAATTCAAAAAAAGCGCGCGCTTTTAAACATTTTCCAAACCTTTTTTTCATTGTTTGCAGAAGTTTGTAAAACAGAGATGGAGAGAACATTTTTTTTTCTTATTTGAACTCGTCTTTTTTTAATTTTTATTTGTAGCCTTTCGTGGGTATTTTTAAAAAATACGATTTTATTTTATTTTTAATTTAGAAATACGAAAGAAAACAAAAAAAGCGACACTGCGACTGATATTTTTTAGGAAGACTAAGGAAAAGTCTTTGTCTGTCCACTAAACCATCAATCGCAGCGTAACAGTAATTACAACGAACCTCCTAGGAAAATGGTTTTAGATTATTCTAAGATCCTACCGAGTCGTTTGTCGAAGGAATTTTGTTTAAACATCATTTCGACTGTCCTTTTATACTGCCGAAATGAAGTATAAAAAGAAAACAAATAAAATTATAATAAATAAAAGTTGTAATTTCTGACTGCTTCATTTCTTTTTTTAATTAAATTTCGCACTATTTTTTTTTTCCAATAGATATTTGTTTGTCAATATTTAATCAAATTTTTCTTGTTTCTTTTTAGTTTTAATTTTATTTTTGTCTAAAAATTCAAAGTAAATAATATTTAATGTTTTATAAATTTAAAATTGTTTTTTTTTTGTATCTGCTTTTTTTTTGCGGTCTTTTACATTTGTTAGTTGAAAAAAAAAAACAGAATAACCAGAATTGTATTGCTTTAAATTTTAAAATCAGAATTTCGTTAAGCAGAACTTTTGTTGCAGAATTTCGACCGGACCCCCTCCTTTCCTCTTAATTTTAAAAAGGGCCGTCAAAGGAATGCGAAATATGAAATAATTGCACTTTTATATTTATCAAATGGATTTGCAATATTAACTAATTTTTAATTGTAGATATGTACCTACTATGAATGTGTTTGTTAATTTTAAAAATGCTCTTGTTACATATTTACGAATTCGTTTTTAGCAGATTTAACGGATTTGTTTGTGTTGCTAGATAGAATAAACACATTCGAAAAATTAATGAAATGGTTCGTAAACATAAAACAAACGCGTTTCTACATGCAACAATTCCATTCGTAATATTTACGAAATTGTGTTTGTCGATACATCGAATGCGTTTGTATTCATTTGAGCAATGCTTGAATGGTCACATTCAAAATATTTACAAATGCGTTCGTCGGTTGAAATTTCTTTAATTTTAATAAATTTGTTGTGCATATTAAGTTGATGTTTCTTTGTGCTTAAGCAAACAACATCATGGCATTTGGCATAAAAAAGATCTACAAAAATGTGCGCATTGTGCGTTGGTGGCATCATCGGCGTCACTTTCAATGTAGCCCATTACCAATTATTTGTTTCCTCATCAGATCGACTTCGAACTAGAAAACAGTATAGCACAACCTCCAATACAAAGGTCGAATCGTCTGTTCCGTGAACGAGCAATACGTGACCGAACTTGCTTCTGTTTCGTGTGAAGGACCGACATAGTTCCGCGAACGTAGAGCTCGTTCACGGATGTGGCTAATAAAAAAAAATTAATCGAAGTCTTTTATATAGAAATGGTCAACCATGAAAGCCAGGCAATTCAGGCGGACTTTATGAAGCCTGATAAATATTCAGTTACCATAAGAGATGCTCAGCCTTGCAAGTATTTTAAGCCACTCATACTGGACATCCATTTAACGCTTATGGCCCATTCGGAGTAATTGACCCACCACGCAAATTTAGTATAAGGGTCTTGATGACATTCGTCTCATACACACAATCGAAGCCTAACATATACCACTGCATTTCATTTCATCGTTGTCATCGTTAATTGCAGCGGTCAGAAATTTTGCCACAGCAGAACATCAAAATAAAGAAACAAACACATTGCGAAATTGCAACCAAATATATTCGTCCGACCATTAAAAAGTAAACATAAGCTGTATTGATTATGGGTCGTATAACAATTATCAATACTGCTGGGATTGCAAAGTTTACTTTTGGTGTCTTTTAACATTCAATGAACTTACAGTTGAGACTGGATTAACCGGGACATTCTGTTAACCGGCATTTTTTATGCAAATTTATTTTCAAGTAATTTCCCATGCCATTAGTAACTCTACTAACCGGCATATACTCTATTATCCGTAAAAGAAACAAAAACATTTCCATTTTGCCAGTAATGATGTCCTTGCAATTATGGACTATGCAGAGGATTTTGAAGAAAACGAAATAAGAAATTGGGTGGACTCGGATGCAAATGCTCCAACATTTGCTGTTTTAACGGAGGACGAAATTATTGAAATGATCAATAATCCCCTTAAAAATGATGATGAGGATGTATCTCATTCTAGTGAATCGGAAGATATTGAAATTCAAAAAATTCCAATTGATGAGGCAATAAATGCGAGTGCTACACTTTTGAATTTTTTAGAAGACTCAAACTGCCCGGGAATAACGCCGCAGGACATAATGCAAATTCATCGCATTAAGGAACATTTGATAAGGGAAAATAAAAGAATAAAGTCAGGCAGACAAAAATGCACGAATATTTTTAATTGACATTTCGCGTATCTGTTTGATGTTCCTCTTAAATGTTTGAATTCCTTAATTATTAGTTCTACGTCATAACGTTGTATGTATGTATGTCGTTTCTTTCATCGTTAAATTGACTTATTTAGAATGAATTGTTGTGTTTATTGACGAATTAAATATTTGTTTTTGTTTTTATAAGGTAAAGAAATAAAGTGTCATCAAATTTAGAGTTTTTTTTTTTTTATAGATTTAGAGAAAAATCTATTAACCGGGATTTTCGATTATCCGTTATGGGCTCGGTCCCAGCCATTTCGGTTAATCGAGTTTCGACTGTAGTTGAATAAATATAAACTTGCAAACTTGACATAGATAGAGTGCAGCCTTGTATAGATAAATCGGACGTAGTTTAGGAAATAAATAATTATGTAATTAATTGACAAATAAAAGTAAAAAAAATCGGCTTCTGAACCTAGTATGCTGTATTTAAATTTTTTTTTCCTGTGTCTTTTCCGTCCCTGCTACGAAGGGGTTCTGTCGGTTTTTCGTTGCTGCACAACGAGCCATAAGAGGTTTCAATTCAAACAAAAACTACATATTTAAAATAAAAATCTGTTACATAGGGTTAGTCAGTAGGTATTGCTTAATATATGAGAATTTATGAGAGAACTTGTCAACTAGTCATTTTGCAAGAATATTTAGTCGGTTGAAGAAAACATCACTTTTTTTACGCGAACATTGCTACTCATGTGAAGAACATGAGCTAAGAAAATCTAAAAAGCTCAGTTTTTTTTTTAAGTAATCTTTCTTGATATAAATAATTTTTCGTATCCTCGCATCGTCCAAGAAATAAAAATTCCTACAAACGATTGTTTGCGATAAGCTAGACCTAGGACCTGTTTCTGCAACTATTTACTTGAATCAGCGACCAAAAATTTACCACATTCTAGGGAAAGTTAAATTGTTTTGATGTATTTGGCTTGGATTCACTTGGCATGGACTGACAGGAAAACGTAAATGCATGTGTGCTACGTAAAGTACTAAAATTCTGATTCTAAATCTTTTTAATCATCACATTTTAATATCGTAAACTTATGGAACTAAACAACTATACGAATTAAAATCACGCGTAACTAAATTTAATGCTATTTTATGTAAGCTGGCAAAAACATCTACTCTATTTAAATCGTCGCGTTGTTTGTTGAATTTGTCTGAATGATCTCAGATTAGTTCTAAAATTATGATCACACATTTTGTTTTGCTTTGTTTTATTTTTGTTTGTGACGAAGCAGGATGCGGCAATTCAGCCAAAAAACATTCACTTTTCATTTGGTCCATATCACAAAAAATATCGCTCTTTAAATAACGCCGTAGTGGGAACGGCAAAAAGGAAAACAAAAATGAGCCCATTAATAAAAACAGAAAGGAACATATTCGACTACATTGTTGATAAATGAGATGAAGTCAACTGCGCATTTGATCTTTTAGCATGCTGAACGCGTCCAATATGTTCTGGATTTTAGAAAAAAAAAAAAAAAAAATAGTAGATCGTATATAAAGCTGTATAATAAGATTCAAGTCACATAGTTTGTAAATTTATTAGTATTGACAAAGCCTTACTAATAGTTACCTATTTTCATCCTTCTCACTAATATTAAAAATGATGCCACTGTGAGTTCGAAAAGTTTAGCCCGGACACAAAACTTTTTTATTAGTATCGCGGATTGTCTCTATACAAAGTCTCAAATCGATAAGACTGCTGGTTCGTAAGTTTTGATGTTTTTAGAAATTATTCAGACGCCAATGGTAGCTGCTCCATCATATGTTTTAACCTAACAAAATTAATGTTTTTTTTTTTTTTATGCAAATGCAACAATAGGCCTTTTTTATTATGCTCAAATGATCTATATAGATCATGGATTTCCATGGTTTACAACAACTGTTGGATCACGTACTATTGTTGTAAACCGTGGAAATCAATGATCTATATAGATCATGTGGGTAAAATAAAATACGCCTAATGTCCAGTCCGAGAATTGTAATCTAACAAACATTTTTTTTAAAGTTTTTGCTGATAAGTACAAACATATTTACCACCCTTATAAAGGTCTTAATGATTGACGTGATTACCTGAAAAAGCCAAAAAGAAATATAAAAACGATTTTTTCTCGCCGATTCTTTCCAATCCAATTTCAGATTTTATCCTCAATGCCACTTAAGGGGATTGTTTCCCACCAGTTTTGTTGATCTAAAAAAATCGTTTTAAGTTCTACATGTTAACACATAATTCACCTTTGGCGCGGAATTATCGTCGTAAACTGGTTTATAGGGGATTCTTTTTAAAACGATCTGATTAAATGACTGATTGATGGATGGAGTATCGTTGAATTGAATCTCTGAACTCATCCAATTAAAGAACAAACTGTCGTGAATTTTAATTCCTTCTTTTTAGTATGTTCCTGTTCGTCTTTTTTTTAAAGTAATTTGTAACCGACAGCAATTGTCGGAGATATATATCACATTCTCCAATTGCGATCAGTGATATGTCCTTGGTCGGATTTACCCACATCTATTTTTAAGCGCATTTACAGTGTGTCTCACAGATGAAGTGATTGGAATATCCGATCGATCTGTACTAGTGCTATAAAGAATATGGAATAGAACAGAGGGGAATCATCTTTTGATTTTTTATAAAATCTCCTAAGTTTGCTGGTACTTGGGGAACGCGTAGAAATACGCCAGTTTATACAACTTTGTCTCGAATGCTTTCATACCTTCAAGTTGGTTTAGAGCAAGTTACACTGAATTCTTATGGTACGCATAAAGTCTACTTCACTTAACTGTAGCCCAAAATGCTGGCCGCGTTCAATTTGATACAAAAAATGTCTACAAAGAAAAATTTTTCGAGGCAGTTTAACAAAGTAGTATCATAAGCTGTTTTTTATTATCAGCTATAATCCATATAGATCATCGATTTACATACACTTACAACAACGGCACATGATCCTGCTTCTCATCGAGATCACGAATCATAATCTGAAAATTATTTCTACTATTTCCGACTAGGTGGCTTGTTTCATTTTTAAATGTTGGTGTACTTGTAAACGATAGCCACACAATCACGTTGCTAGAATAAAATATGGAACACAAAAAATCAATTGATATTCCGAGTTATTTTGTTTTTTCTCGTTCTATAAAGAAAGTCCAGACCAGCCTAACATTTGATAAACAATTAAATTACCTACATATTCCATATTTATTTCTAAAACACTTAACAAAACAATTTTTATGAAATGTTTAAAAATATGTTGCTGATTTGGATCTGGACACCAAAAAAAAAACATTTATGAAATGTTTCACAGTTACCCAATCGTGATGGTAAATATTTTTTTTTTACAAGTTTTCCTGCAGAAAATGAGCGCTGTTTTTCGGTTATTATTTTTTTTAAATAAAATAAAAATGTCCAGAAAAGCTTGGAATACCTAATGAGAAAGTGATTCATTTAATACGATTATTTGAATTAAATCGCGTGTCGCGTGATTGCCGAGACCAAAATTACAAAAATAAAAACTTTACTCCACATTATTTTCATCTAGTCCAAAACAGGATAAAGTTGAAACATTTCATAAACATTTAATAAATAAATCTTTAATAAGAGTTTATGAAATGTGTCCGATTTGCTTCAGAAACATTTCATAAACATTTCTAAAATGATCCGCTGGTCTGGACACACATTAATACGAAAAGATAAACTCAAATGCTAGTAGCAAAATATTATTCATGCGTTGCATACCTATTTGAACATAAAATACAAAATTTGTTTCACAAAAATATATTTGAAAAGAAGAATTATGCAAATTTGATTCAAATATGGTAACACCCCCCACATTGGAATTGAAATGACATGTGCCTTGTGTGACGTCTCGTTGAGCAGAATATTTGCAATATGGCTCTGGTGGCAATATGAAGTTTTCGTGTTCTGTTTTGCAAGCTAATGTTGCCACAATTCAAAAATTAAACTTAAATGAAAATGTAGAAAATTCACGATCAGATCACGCTGTTAATAAAAAACAGCTACAGTATCACGGTCTTAACTTTATATTTCTAACAAGTTGCCGTATGATTTCAAAAATGCTGAATAAAGAAAAATTTACGTGTGGATATGACAGATATTGAGCTTAAAATCAACTGGAATATTAACAAATCTATATGCAAAGTTTCATGCTTTTGGACATCCGCCTAGTTTCAGTTTGCATCTCATTTTGGCGAACATACTGTAAAGTTGATGCTTATTGGCTTCATTGTTATAATGCGTAATTGATTGATATGACAGAAATAACATTTGATTGATAAAACTCAAATGGCGAGCTATGGCGTTGTCACTTATCTGTCAGGCGATTTTTACATCAATGTCAAACGTATAAAATATGAAACGAATTAATTCTCATTTAGTTTAGCTGGCACACTTCTTTCGTCGCTTACTGTCAATTGAGTGGAAATTAATCAAAGTGAAATATATAAAGTGAAACAAGTGTAAGCACCAAATGATTTATTCGTTTTAATTAGCATCATAAATAACATGAAAATTAATTATGTAAGAGTTGAATATTTGCTGAGATGGGACTATAGTTGTGTATTTACATATATGTTACAATGATGGTTCGGATAGGAGTAATTATTCGACGATGGGGTTTTTATTGAACCATTATCGAAAAGGGTGTTATAGTAATGGGCTATGCATATTGTTTTTAATTGGCCTCTGTGCAGTTTTGATTAAATTTCATTAGTAAATTTACCACTCAATAACAAAATGCGAATTTAATAAACCCCACATCAGATTTCGTTAGAATTTTTTATATCTTTGATGTGTCATTCACCACTTACATTTTTTTTAAAGAGTGTTAACTACTATTCTATTGCATTTCATTCAGAAGGTCTAGTATCCTGCTCGCGTCCCTAGTCTCCACTTCGTTTCCCCACACCAAAGATAAATGCTCGCTAAATTATTAAACATCATATAGATGGGACAAAATCTATTTGTTCACGACATTAATCAGTAAACGTAGTTTTAATTATTCGTAATAATACAATTTTCGAATTTCAAACTCCAAAGACACCGCAGAATTAGAATCGTTCCAAAACAATTAATAAAAGAAAAATTTAAGAAGATATTATCATTGCTGCAGCAGCTCAAATAGTTTCCGGAGCAAGCAGAAGAAGAGACTTTTCTTCGTGTCAAACTGCCGATTTGCAAAAGACGTAAGATTATTTGAAGCTTAATAAAAAAAGGAATTTTCCATTAACGTTATAAAAGAGTTTTTTGGGTTTACGTTTTCTTTTCGTTAACACGGAAATGTTTTCTGAGGTTTCCTCGAAAAAAAAAAATTCATAGAAAACGCAACACAAACTTCTTCCACCGTTTTTAACGTCAAAATTTATCTTCTATTTAATGTATCCATTTATTTCGCGGATAAATGAGTGGAGACTTGTTATCGGCCCATGTATATGAAGTAAAGAATCTTGCGTGCGAACAGAATACTGCTTTGCTAAACTGCCTCGCTAAATTTTATCTTTTTAGACATTTTTGAATGGGAGATTAAGTTTAGCGCGATTAGGATGCTAGGTTTAAGAATGAAATGATTAAAATCAACTATCTGTCTATTAATATTTTTTGTTTTTAAACTTCGAACTTGTCGTTGGAAAGAATCGTTTTGTAGCTCTCAAAAAAGGGAGCTCTCAAAAAATGGGCTTTACTGCTTGCGGTTAACGTATAATAAAAGTTAAGGTTAACGAAGGTTCATAAAATAGAGCCTTATGGTGAGAAAGTGGCATTGCTGGGAATGCCCTTCATGTGGCGAAATCGATGAAGCTATTTTTATCATATTTTTTATCATATTGGCAGAGAAGCAACATTCTTGGCCAGCAACATTACCTATTTGAGAACATGTGAAAATTGTCTTAAAATAAAGATCAGAAAAAGCTTATCACACTAAACTGAAGGGCTGTCCTAGCTTATTTTTTTGTATATACGGTAGAGCCAGCATTTCACCTAATCATTAGTAGGTGCTGTAGAAAATTCACATGTCTGACAAGGCCTCTCGCCACAATAACATCCTCACTCGATATTGAAAGCCCATAATCGACCTATTGATAAATGAAAGTCTTTGTCTTTGATTTGTCTTAAACAGGGTTAACTAATAATTCGAGACTTCACTGTTCCATGTTTGACAAGCTTGTGGACCGACTATTGCTACAGTTATGGATATTTTACAATCTAAGCCATATGAATTGCTACAAAGTAAACGCCCCTAAAAAGTGGGCGTGTATCAAACTGACCACAGATTATTAAGAAAAAAAAAAAAACAATTTCCTTTATATTTCGTCAAGAATTGAAAAGCTTTTGTATTTAAATTATACTCCTGGATCTCCATGAAGATTTGCTGTTGCTTTTTCCTAAAGGGAAGCGAGAGTATCATTGCCCTAAGAAAGATTACACGGTATAAAATTGAAGGCCGTTTCAAAAATGTAACTCACACAAACGACTCGTTATGAAAAGCTGCATAGACGTATGCATACGAAACAAATTACAGCCCTACAGCCCCAACCCAGCTACAGCTTTCGCATACAAGAAAAATTCTGGCCGTGGTAAATTAATACAACGCGACAGGGTGAGTACCTACATCCGTAAATTATGTAACACTTAACGTTTCTGCTTCAAAGGGTCAAAATCGAGTGAAAATCGATAAAAGGCACTCAAATTTCGTAAGCAAAAATTTATTTTATTTAGTTTAGTTAAGTTTATTTCATTTAATTCATCATGTGCAAACATATTTTACTCTTTGACGTTAGGTATAAAATGAGGAAACCGGAACCGGTATAAAAATTGAGAGTAAATTCCAAATTTGAGTGGAACCAGTTAAAATCAGTTTCTTATGGTTAAAAAAGGAAAACACTCAATATCGAGAGTTTTTGTAAATAGACGCCAACAAGTTCGAATGAAAACCGAAATTAGGTAGAAATACAAGAGCTCCGACTCCCATCGTAACAATCGGTTATAGGTCTGAAGAAACCCTGGGTTTTCAGTACTCCCTCCTATTACATTCGTACTTCTATTTTTTTAAACACCTATCCTACACTTGCAGCAAAGTGTAATTTCAAACCTTAATAAATTTAATTCACTTCAAATTTAATGAAAATTTGGCAGCACTTTTATGTTCCAAACTGTCGTCAAAAAGGAGGAATATACCCTCTTTCTAGTTTGTATTTGTTTTTCGTGGGCTTTATGCAATTTCCATCTGTATGTTCGGTAATTATTTTATTGTTTTCATATTAAAACCACCATTTTTGAAAACTAAAAAATGTCTGTACTATTATTTTTTTAAAAATACTCCGCATTTTTAGCTGCAGTAGTACTTTATATATTTCTCTCCGGCAACACTGCTTGCCACTCATGACGAAAAGAAATTGCGAAGTTGGTCGTCTATTCTTCCAACGAATTTCGAAATCAAGTAGAAAAACCTGAGCCGTTAGTATGAATCTTATAATTGGTATTTTGGTATCATTGGGATTGATATTTTTAGTGTATACGTATATTGAAGGCTACCATTTTCCTGATCAAGACTCATGCCGAAATTACAAAAAAACCGGCTAAGTGCGAGTGTCACTCGCGCACCGAAGGTTCCGTACTTCGCTATAAAATTGCGAAGATTCTTTTCTTTTTGTAAGAAGGAGCGTACTTTTTATAGTGATTGACAGTTTTTTGTAAATATCTTTTAAAATATTAACTTTTCCGCAAAACAGGCTTCGGCACAAATATAGCTACGAGCATAATCTATAAAAAAGTTTTCTATCGCTGATGATGCATCGCTACCATTGTTATTTGTCGTTTAACTAGAGGTTATACCGGCTGTTGTGTGCAACAACAGCCTTCAACGTCAATTAGTTTCTGAGATAGACCTAGGAACAAAATTGGCCTAGTGGGTTCGGACGGACAAAAGCGAAACTAATAAGATTCCGTTTTTTTTTTTTTTTTTTGGGTACGGAACCGTTTATGGGACGGTTTGGGATTAAAAATGTATTAAAAATGGGAAGCTTCTCCGAGTAATAAGCTGCAAATGGTGCGTAATGATAGCATTAAATGGGCAATATGTATAAGAGCTTTGTATTTATTTAATTTCATGTTTATAGCCCTCGAACTGCAGCAGAGATGAACGCCCTTAAGGCATACATTCATCTACAATCTGATAGGACCCCTCGCCAAATTTGCACATACACCAACCCGCACTAAGTTTCGCTCAAAGTCAGTGTCTGACTGTCGGTTGAAAAAAAAAATGTACTCTGTCAATCAAGTCAATTTAAACAAATTAATGTGCAACAACTTTTCAGGACATCCTCGCCTTGGACTCAATAATTCCACTCTCAGTCTCCGTTTCACTGTCACATTTGATTTATTTGCGACCAATTTGCGGTCATAACATAATTTCGCCATCAAAATGAGTTTTCGCTGAATTAAGCACTACGGGTCGGGTCGTTCATTGTTTCAGAGCTCGCCTCACGTGCGTATATATGCAAATTTTAGGAAAGAACTGATTCCGTCACTTGAACTCAAGTAGCCCCCTCTTCGCGGGACAGCAATTGAAGAGCCCAGCCCGGCAAATAAATTGATACCGATTGTGTTTGCTAAGTAGTGACGACCGGGCAGGCAGTCAGCCTTTTGTCGCTTAAATAGCTTCCAATTTAAATCAATTTACATGGCATGACACCGTCTTGTGTACTCTGGAGGTCGGTCTTCTGTATTATGCAGCTCTATTCACCTACGCGACCGGCAGCGACGACGACGACTGCAATCTATGCTCTCAATTAGTACAGAGTCAAGAGTGGGACCGAGTGCGGGAGGCCTAGCTGATGGTTGCTTCCCCCACCTCCTCCTTCTCCCATTTGTGTGCAATAAATTTACATTAAACGCGATAATTTTCATGTAATTTAGATCGCATGCGACTTCCTTTTGATAAAGACGAACGGAGACCCTCTGTCGCCAAGGTCTACCTATACCGGTGGAAAGCGAAATGCGTTTGTATTCACATTCGGATGCGTGGACTCATCAAGCCCACAGAAAGCAAAACAATTCGCAACGTGGGTTGGTGGCGATGTTCTGATGGTGGACGATCCGCAGCACTCGCACACACGTGACTGCAATATGAATTTGGCGGTGAAAATGTGCGCGCAACAAATTGGCGCGCGTAGGATGTTAGTAGGGTATTGGAAAGCAATATCGCCTCCAGAGGCGAACGTGGTACTCTTGGATGCTTCGTGAATTAATTTTCAATTTTGCAGTTTTGCAATTTTTCGCCTTTGGCTTGTTTTTGGCATGCGCGCGCACACACTCATTGTGGGGCGGCAGACAGGCGCGTCATCTCTCGAGCAGCAAGTTTACCCGAGGATTTCTGGTGGCATGGGCAACTAACCCACTCCTTGGTGATGGTTTCTTTTTTTTTTCTTTTGCTAGCAACGCAACTCTCGCGGTAGAACTTGTTGCGCGCGTAGACTTGTCGACGCTAGCCGTTGAAATGAAGTCGACTTGGTAATCATCTTTTATGGCGTTGCCGTGGCATGTTTTCGTTTGTCTGGTTTGACACTTGGGTTTGGTGTTATATTTTGCTCCTCTAAACTAGATCTTTGCGACGTATTTATCAGGCGAGTTGGAGGTATTTTGTAAACCGCTTTGGACAACGAATCCCGCACGCAGAGATGACATGACGAAATGGGAAATCACTGGATGTTGGCAAGCAGGTCAGTGAAGGGTGACAGTCTGCGGGCGTTTGTGTGGTTGGTTTGGACTCCTCAAAAGCCGACCGGGTTCAATTCGAAGTAAGTCGAAGTTCAATCTGTCACACTTCGTCTCGGTTTTGTCTCCTTTTCATAACTTATACGGACTGTGGATGTTACGCAGCAGCGGGGAAGTTGTTTTCGATTGCTCTTCGCGGTTTACTCAGTCTTCCTTGGATCCTAAAAGATTTATCTTCAGCTCGATTTTGGTAGGTTTGCAGCCGTCTGTGTTGAAGCTAGAGTGATGGCAAATCTGAAGGCAGATATAAAGTGGTGGTCGTCATCAGAAAGCCTGTTCAATGTGCTCTGCGTTAGGGTAAAGATTTATTGAAAGAGGTGGAGGAGTTTAAGTAGTTTTGTATTTATTCGCGAGCGGTGGAATGCGAAGGGCTCACAGCAATTTCTCCTTCTCTATAAAACAGGTTAAGCCTGGTCAAATAGTTTTCTCATGTATGGAGTTTGGTCCAAAACGTAAGCTATGTGACAGCATACAAAGGGACGAGCATTTCGACTAATAAATATATTTAGGGTCTCTCGCACCCAGAGACAAAAGATGTGATCAACAAAAAATGAAGCGCCATCTACGCGATGATAGCATACTCGTGCCCATTAGCTCCACTTGAAGGTGGATACAGCATATGGGTGGAAATGCAATTGAACAAGGTTCCTTTGAGATGTTAGGGCTTAGGGCTAAAATATTCAAGTCCGAAGTTTGACTCAAATCTATGCAGCCGTTCAGGCTGTAGGCCTCAACAGCATTCGGAAAGACGGTCAGACGGACCATCTATCCTAATGTCGGAATTGATTAACGTCTCGAGTTTTAAATTTTGTACGATTGTCTTTCTCTTACGGCTATATTTGACGCAAGTACAGATAGCGCTAAGGTAAAATATGGCAGCCTTTAGAGCAAAATCTGCAGTATTGCGATTGAGAAGGCCGAATCCGAAAAAGTAGGAGAACTCAGCGGTAAAAAAAATTTACAACATTCTAGGAAAAGTTATGACAAAGCAATATGCGGGAATTCACCTACAGAAATGCATCTTTTCTTACATATTTCCGAAAAGTCGATTTTCAAATAGCGCGCCGTAATCGGTTCGACAACAAAACCCACGATCAAAAGTATTTACTACGAATCTACTTTTGATCTTATGGCAATATGCTTAGTGATGGTGTTGCAGTCGTTTCTGGCCTGTTTAACGTAGGGTAGTTTTTGATGCAGGACAAAAAACCTAGCTCATAGTGTAATGGCCTCTTTTAGAGGTCGAGTCGAACCACGCCATTCCCCTTGGTTTGATACTCCTTAACCAATCTATATACATATATAAAAATTGAGCCTTAAAATTCTGTTCGTTTGTCGCCGATTCACGCCTTAACGCATTTACCAACTTTAACCAAACATTCACACATCTTTGGTATTGGTCTATATATGGTTTTTGTGAAGTTTGGCTGAAGTCGAAAAACGTATGTGTGTGTTGTGCGTGCGTGAAAAAACACATAAATTTCCATACATTATGCTCGACGGATTTGAATGATTTTTTTATATTTTGTTTGACTTGAATCAGGGATGATTTAGGAAAAATTAAAATTCGGAATATTCTCAACAGGTGGCGCTGTGGGCAAATTTAATTTTTCATCTATCTCCTTCTATATACCTATATATTAAAATAAGTCGCATTGTGTTTGAATAATTGATGTTCTCTTAATGCGCGAATGGATTTTGTATCTGGAAAATATAGTTTTGGACCCCATAGGTGGCGCTGTTGTCGATCTCCGAAACCACTCTACTGATTTCAATGAAATTTTGTGGATAGGTATGGTTGACATGATTAGTCTGGTCTTGCTGTACCTTGGGGTGGCGGGCGCAAATCGCAAGCATTAAAAGATGATGTGATGTGGCATGTGGCCTATGTGTACATAGGCCGTACGGCGCATATCGCTTGGTACAAAGAAGGGGAGGTATATTGTGTTGGTTATTCGTATACTATCATTTTAACAAATTGACCACTCGCCCAAGTAGTCCAGCATACCAACCACAAGTCGCAACTACCGATATTTAATGTTCTAAAAATGGAAAAAAAATATCCGAATGGTGATTCTTACTTCCCGGGCAAACTTCCCAAACTGCTCACATTCTGCTCGATTTAATCATTAGCGCGGACAATCTATGCAGTCGTTCAATAGAGAGGTTCAACTACCAAAAGGGATGCTAATAATTTAATAAATTTTAGGCGGTACGAAGTTCGCCGGGTCAGCTAGTATTTTATAAATTATGGATAGGTATATGAACTAAGGTGATTACATTTGACACAATATCAGAAAGCTTAAAGACAGTTTAATATTTTTCAGTAAGAAGCGAAAAATTAAGGTCTATTTGAGGGTCCTACACCTCCAAATGAATATACTCGTATTCAGATTTCGGGAGATATTCAAATCAGACCACCATTTCCGCGCCTCTTTTCGTCCCTCTACTCTGGAAATGGATAGAGAGAAATGGCCGAGTCTTTCGAAATAATGACAGTAATGAGTAAAGTATCGAAAGCAAAAATGCAGAGTCGCTCCAAATAAACTAAGTGCCGTCCTGTTGCAAGAGTGAAGAAACATCAAGTTCGGTGGAAACTCCCCAAACTCCGTCACCTATATTTCCTTTCTATTGATGACACAAAATATCCAAACATCAATCTAAACTGTTTGTTTACATTCGTCTACCATCCTCATAACCCAAACGTCGCGTCACGTCATTCCCCCCATCATAATATCTGAATCTTTTGTAAACAAAATAGATCCCTAAATTCCTCAATTATTATTAAATTAATTGTCGGAAAATTGTTTCGAGATTCCTCAAACTCATCAAAACTATAGATGCTTCAACAAAACGGCAGACACCCATCGTTCGCATGCCGACAGAAACCTAAAGGCGCAAAGAACATTCGCTCATAATTTCCCACATATACGAATGTATCTCAAAGCGATTAAGATGCCATATTTACGGATACATCCTCATTCCAGACGAAGAGCCAAGCAGGAAATTATTTGTTTTTACCCCAAAATCACGATGTGAAAATATTTCCCAACCCAAACACACACACGCCGTGGGGCATCCGACGCATCTATCCTCCAGCAGCCGCCAATAGAACTTTTATTGCGCGATTCCGAGTACGGACTACGGAACGGCCGCATACGAATAGAACCGCCATTCTTGAGAGGCAAAAACTGATCAAATCTCGCATTTCCATGGAAATGAGAAAATAATTTTCCAACAGACAGCACACATAAAAAAATAAAAACACAATCGACAAAAGGGGGACTGTGATGGCGAAAATACGCGACGACGACGATGGGCCGTCATCAAAGGGGCCCAACATCACTTCATGTCGGATGGTTGCTGGCTAGCAGCAGCGATTGATGGGATCGTTCTTTGGTTCTTTGGTTCTTTGGCGTTTTCCACCATTTTTCCCTACGTAGCAGTGCAGTTTTGTTTTTCTTCCTGGGGGCCATCACGAATGTGAAATTTCTATGCAAATCGTACAGGCATACTGGGGGACCGGCGCACGAGATGAAGTAATACTCGTGTACGGGTTCAGCGCTGAGATATGATGTAGCTATTACTTGGAGATTTGTTGACGACGATCAAATGGGACGAGACACACCGATAGGAGTAATTGAAAAAAAGATTTATGAGGGGAAGGGAACACAAACCAGTAGAATGGCAGAAGGAGAAACTTTTCTCTGACGTAGTTTACGAGTGTTTAGCTAGAAAGATAGTGGACTACCTCAGGGCTGATCGATTGGCACTGTTTTGTTTGTGAAATATTTGATGTGGCAGGAGCTTGCTGTGGAAGAAGCTGTCTTTCAAATTCAATTTCAGTTGGTGTACGGATTGCTGAGGTAAATGTGATCTTCCTCGCAGTGTCGCAGTGTCAATGAGTTCTTAAGCTACGATTACACATGTCATCTTTCATGTCAAGTTTTGACATGCCGAGTCATTATGACCTAAACATTTGTCCTAAATTTGTCACTACGTGTGATTGCCTGTCAAGCGACTAGTCCCGCGGGCTGTCGCAGCGCACTCTCACGAAAGACCATCGAATGGCCGAGTTTTTGTGGCGTCAGAATGTCAAAATTTGACACGAAAAATGACACGTGCTATCGTAGCTTTATTGTCCTTCAAGTATCGGATAACATGTGATTGTGTGACTTCCACCAAAGTACCTAGTGACAGCGTAACGGAATTTGCATTTCGTTCTGAGCTGCCATTTTGTTTGCTTTTCTTCCACACGCGGATTATTGTTTAACTATCCACGGCTGCATCATTCAATCAGAAAGCCTTCCTAGTCCCGATCAATCCGCTAATACACTGTAAAGTGTTCAAGACCACTACATACTATTTTTTTCTGTCGACTCTGTGGTACCCGGGCAGGTGGGCGAAACTTCCAAACTTCAATTTGTCTGCACTTCAGGAAGAGCTAACCACTTTTATGTTTAGCATTCAAGTCAATCCGCATCATCAATCGTTGATTTTACGGCCGATTCGCTTCTAAGCCCACAACAATATGTCCGACGGTCGTTCGTCGGAATGGTAACACAGAAAGTGACGTCGCCATGAGATGTTTTATTGCAGTTTAAGTTGAAGAGACTTGTGCGTAGGATTTATTTAAACTTGTCGAACTCCTCACTGGCGATTGTTTCAGTTGTTGTCTTTTCCGGAGTATACCTACCTTACATGTGGATATACCCACGGGTACTTTTTGTTTTGTACTGTTTCCCCAACTCTCACAGGAGAGGTTGACATCAAATACATGTAGGTACTTGGTAATTTGTTTGATATTTAGTCGAAGCTATACGTTCGTCATCTTGTTTCTATATCTTGTTTCTATAGCTTGTGGCTTAATGTTGTTTGAAAAGAGGCGGACTGGTTGCCATGGATTGATGAGGAATATTTGTCTATTTTCAGCGAGGGAAGTTGGCAGGAGTTAAACATGCGAACTTTTGACACTTCAATTCTTATGGAGTCGGTGTGTTTTATGATAGGGTGACGCGGTCAACTTTTGAGTCTGTGAGAAGGGTTTAGTTGCAAGAATTTTTTGTCGGGGTTAACTTTTTTAGAAAAATAACGCAAATGTCATGGAATTGAGGCTGTTATTTGCTCCTCAAAGTCTCTATTGCTACTGTTACACGAGGTCGTGTTTTGGGCAATTTGCCAACATATGACTTGATAAATAAAGCCGTGAAGGGGATAGAGATTAGATTAGGGTCTGCCGATGTGCTGTGCTTAAGAGTCTTGAGATTGGATTTGATTTGGAGATAGAGCAGATAGGCTCTGGCCTTTCGTTTTTATACCCTCCACAGGAAGGTATATTCACTTTGTCATTGCATTTGTAACGCCAAGTCTGTCTGTTGAAAGCACGATAGCGCCCAAAGGAATTGACATAGGCGAATGAAATTTGGTGAACGGACTTCTTTTCATCGTCGTCAGGTATTAAAAATGGGCTATGTCGGTCAAGTAGTTTTGGTACCTCCCATACAAAATCAATATTAGGCCCATGTGTCTCTCTGCCTGTTGTTCAATGTAATTGCGACTACCTCACATGCCTAAAACTTTGCATGACTTGAATGCAGTGGATGGTATCAAAGCATCGATGATAACACTTTTACTTGATTTTTTTTTTGTTTTTTTTTCTTTAAGCCCCCTTTTTATAATTCGGAGGCGATTCAGTCAAAGAGGACTGTTGTCTTCCTTCGGAGCTAAGCGAGAATTTGATGATGACCTCGCCTGATTTTGTAGGCGTAGGTCGAAGGCCGTTCCGAAAGGGACATTAAAGACGTAAAATAAAATAATTTTTTTTCAGATGATTATACGGTTGAGGTGAAATTGTCTCTCAAAGTAAGACAAGAGCCAAAGTTCATATAAAAATCAAAAAATGTCCACAAGGACGAATTCCCTCACATGACGGGAAAATACCACAATTAGACCAAGAAAAATAAGGTCAATCCTACCCCTATTATGTACTCGAAGCGCAACTTGTCTACCCACTTCAAACTTTTATAACTACCGCAATATAATGGGTGTCCTCAGTGCCCATACACAGATGTATAGCTCTTCTCTTACAGCATAAATGGCTCCGAATTAATTAAATGTCACAACCACACATGCGAGAACATTGTTTCCAATTTAGCTGCGAAGGTTGCTATCGTCTAAGTTTTTGTTTCATCTCCACCTAAATGTATACATATAGTACGTTACGTATATTGCTCACGTATATGTCTTGTTTGCAGTTTAATTTGGCGACAATTTAAGTCGGCAAAGTTTCGTTTTTGCGTTGTCTTGCGAATTTTCAAACAAACTTAGGAACAGAACAAGATAAATCGACAAAAACCATGCGGGAGCCGCCTAGCTCGCAGATAAAAAAACACAAATAAAATTGGTACCCTTAATTACGCTGCAAGCAAGTTTTCCCTACTTAATTCGTAAACTAGAGGTTAATGCCACTCGGCGGGGAAGGAGCAGCCGCATGGGTTAGGAGTTATGACTTATGATGATAATTGGAGTTTTTCTTCGGGTGTTTGCTCAGCGGTGTTTTGTTTACTTTGAGATAGATTTGAGAAAATCAAACCCCCAAGAATATTGCTTAGCTACTGTCCTACTTCATTTGTAAATTGGAAACGAATTCGCCTTCGCAATAAATCACAATAAGTGTCGTACGCACATCAGCACACTTCAAAGTAATCTCATCGCTCATTCCTTTGATCTCTGCTATAGCATGATGGAGTTGGTCTGTTACTTTCAGCCCACATTTGTCATTAATTGCCCGCAATTATACAATGAAAAAGCCTCTTGTTGTTTTCAGTTGCAAATTAATTACGCGCATGGAAATTATGGACTCTTCGCCCGCTCGAGTAAACATTCATAAAACGACCTCGTGCCTCTTGCGGACGCAAGTCGCGGAGAAGTCTTTGATTGTGCAGTCAGTATGTGTACATAAACGAGGGATCCAATTAACTTTTAGCGAAATTGATTTCGTCGTAATGGATGCAGATTTTTGTGGTACAACGGATGACAGAAGTGGAGCTAGAAGCCTTTCATAAATATTTTCTCTTCCTCTGTTTGCAGCACATCAAAGTTAATTACACGGTATACCACCTCATGGTGTAGGTGAGGTAATTTTCAGCTGCGGCTGAGTCAGAAACAATGATCTTGTGGGAATGATCTCAAAATCTTGGAGATTAGGTATTAAATCACTGCTAGGTGATCTAAGCTGTTTGTCTGAAGGGGAAATACGTCTCCAGTGAGCTCATTACGGATTTCAAAAAACATGATCATGTGTCAGCAGCATTACTATCTGCTTACGACAGGAGAAGGCTATATAATTGGCGCACCATTTATTACCAATTATTAAGCAATGTTGATTTTTATTAGAAATCATCGGGAGATTGGAATAAGTCATAGGTAGCTTTTTCATAAGGTTGGCCCATACAAAGTCAGCCAGGTCAACGGTTAGATATGTTTGCTTTTGAAAGACTCACATGCTACAATTAATAAAAGCTTGCTAACGTAAGTTACATAGAGGTTTCATAGGTCAGGACGTAAAATTATAATCACATTGCTTAAGCTGCTTTATATAATCCAAGTAATAGAGTCCACTAGCAACCTATTACAAAAGACTTCCTATTCAAGCCCTTCGGTTATTGACAGTTTGTGTTGCGCCCCTATTTCCAAAATTTCTAGCGACAAACTTAAAACCCAGCAGCGTACTATTCATTTACCATTCCATACAAAAAGTCCATCTGTCAGTATTGAGGCAACAAAAGCGGGTCCGAAGATGGTCAACAAGAGTCACAGAGGAAGGAAAGCAGTCTTAGGAATATTCTCCTCGGCGACTGGAACAGACGCAGGAAGGCATAATAATTTAAATATGATTTCTGGTATATGACCGCCACGGCTGGCTCGAACGTAGTCTAATCTGGCGGTCCAATTTTCGATGACTTTTTCCAACATTTGTGGCCGTATATCGGCAATAACGCGGCGAATGTTGTCCTCCAAGTGATCAATCGATTCGGGCTTATCGGCTTGGACTAGCGACTTCACATATCCCCACAGAAAATAGTCAAGCGGCGTTAAATCGCACTATCTTGGGGGCCAATTCACGGGTCCGCGACGTGAAACTATGCGGTTACCAAAGGTTTCCTTTAATAAATCAATTGTGGCACGAGCTGTGTGAAATGTTGCGCCGTCTTGTTGAAACCACAGCTCCTGCTCATCATGGTTGTTCAATTGATGAACGAAAAAGTCAGTAATCGGCCAGGCCGATGAAAACACTTACTTGTTTTGTAACAATTACCTATGAATTATTTATAATTATTTCATTCTCTAATAAAGTTTTTATAGCACTTCGTGCCAAAATAAGATTTCATTTTTATTATAAACGAAACCACCAGAGGTACGAACGCTCATAGACTTGGGTCCCGAATCAAGAACAATAACAATTGTACACTGAACCAAATCGCATTGTCATATTGACGGAAATATTTTGTTAATCATTGAATTTTTCGTGTTATTGAAGATTTAATATTCAAATTAAATAACATTTCTTTAGCTGCTGTCTGATTTCGTATTGTATTCAAACCAATGAAATTTTGTCATATTAACAAACTGAAGTAGTTTATAAAACGGTATCCTGTAGGTACGTGATATTGACGAAAATATGTTGATAATTTTTAGACGAATCAATTATTCAAATTAACACTTTTCCATAAAATATGTGTTCATATTGAAGATTTAATATTCAAAATCAGTAAAGCTTCTTTAAATACTGCTATATTTATTATATTATTCAAGTGGATGAATTTATTTTCAAATTGACAAAACCGACATTTTTAAGGCATAAATAGTTTAGGTATTTTTGAAGAATCAGTTATTCAAATTAACAATTGTTTATCAAATCTCTTCAATTTGAATAAATTTCTTTAAATGGAGGAAAACGTTTTTTTTTTTTCAAATTGAAAAAGTTAATCAATTTGAAGAAGTTTTATTAAAATGTAAGTGTTTATTGTTGTGTTCGAAGTGAAAACTTTTATTCTTGTAAGTGAAGTGGTGCAGTGCGGATTAATAGTATCGTGTTCGTGTCAAGCCAACAAATAAATAGGTGAGTAAAAATGTTTGCCCAAAAACACATTCGAATATGTAATACCTAATGATTTCCTTTTATTTCAGATGGTCGCTGCTGTGTAATTAATAATTATAAATCTATTGAATTCACAATTACCTTGTTATTCTTATAAATTCATTAAATACTATAATATTATTACATCATAAATATAAATAAAAAAACATATTTTTAACTTAAACATATGTATTTGTTTCAATGGGCCTTGACGATTTTATTTGAAGCAAAAAAAACATGAAATTTAAGGATATTTCATTAATTTCAACAAAAACTTATATGTGGAATAAACAAATATTTGTCAGATTGACAAAAAACAAAGTAAGCGTTAAACCAAAGAAAAATCATTCATTTAAAGAAAACGATGCATCATATTGAAGAAATAGATTTAGAGTTGCTGAAAAATTATTCAGCTTGAATAAAGTAAGGAGTTGAAAGGAATATTTGTTCTTCAATTTGAAAAAAATACGTTATATTGAAAAAGCGTTCATTAAACTAAACGTCGAATTGAAGAATTTTTCTTCATTTTTGAAAAATATTTTTTTCAAAATGAAGAACATTTTATGTTAAATTGAAGAATCAGTATTCACTGAATTTTACGAAAGAATAATTAGTCTTATTCAATGTGAACAATTTTTGTGGAATTAACACCACAATGAAAAAAATTATGCATTTCCTTTAAAACAACGGACAGGAGTTGTTGACCTTATATTGATCACCGTTTCTTCAAATCTACATGCTTTTTTATCAATATGACTACCAAATTTGGTTCAGTGTAGTTACGTGGCTCTCCAAAAAATCTGGCTACGTACTGCAAACAGCTACACGTTCGCATTGCATCTAGGTACTGCGGAAATGAAGAGAAGTGGGAGTCCAAAAACAACATAAAGATGGGGAAGCCTGCTATAGCTGAAACTCCTCTCCCTCACACTAATATTGTGGCCACATGCGCAAAACATCAAGTAACCACAGCTTTCATCATTTAGCTCACTCAATCGTCCGTCAAACATTGTCTACCCCTAAAAACCTCAGAGATCAACAAACTCAAGTCGTATCTTCTATAGTGCTTTTGGTTTTTGCCTGAAATCGAATTGCAAACCACCAAAACAAAGTATCCCCCTTTTTGAATGGGATACGAATTTCCTTCGATTCGCGATACATTTCAATGCTCATGCATTTGACACGGCTTACCAGTGGCGGCGCATCGACACGCAATCCGACTCCTGGAATGAACAAGTCGTCGTGTATAATATATCACCGTGAGTGGCATTGCTGCTTTGCATGCCTGCATTGCCGATTGCGATTGTAATTGTGCTTGTGCATCGCCGCGTGTAACAATGTGTTTGTGTTTTATTCGATATTTAATTACAATTACTGCCACCATTAACCACCATGAAGCATTGTGTCGTCTGTTTGTTATTGAATGGAACGACGACGCCCTTTTGTCTTAGTCCAGCACAACGCAAAAAAAAAAAAAACACTCTGTTTGATGTTTTAAACAGAAATCTTATCCAACAAACCGTCGACATGTAATCTGAGACACCGCATCATGCTGCTGCTGCTGTTTATGTACTGTTCTGTTGTTCAGTCCCACACCGCCAGCCACCGCCGGTGGCAAGCAATGGTGACTGATGGCCTGGGCTTTGGAAAGAGATTAGTTTCTTGTAAATCTTGTGGCCCGTGCTTTTCACTTTCCTTATGGAGTTCGAGACTCCAGAGATCACGGGTAGTTTATCGATCGAAATCTGTGTGCTCTGTGCGTTTGCCTTATGCAATATGTCAATTTTCGTGTGTCACTCATGGCGGTGTCGATTTCTGGTTATTTTTATATTATTTTTGGAACTTGTTGTTGTGTAAGTTGAGAACCAACAGCATGGGTGGCGGCGGTAGTTTGAAATTGCGTTTCCTCGAACGGCTTTCGGCATAATACTTCAAGTCTTTGACAGAAATACCCAGAGTCTTGCAATTTTCTGACAGTTTTGCCTTTTGATTGACATGCGCAGTTCCTTTTAAATACGGTAGCTAAAAAGCAGTAGACGATTTTGTGGCAATCCGAATGGATATCGAATGAAAGTGGAACGAGCAATGATATCTTGTGGTTGCATTATTGGCAGGGGTTAGAACGAGTGAGATTACAGTTGAAAATTTGAAATATATAGACAACTGCTTTAGTTTTTTTCTGTGGAAATCACGTAGAACTTCTATCCATCTAGTATAAGGTTCTGACGAATTAAACCGCTTTCTTCCTTTGTAGGCAATATTTCTGTTTCAATTCCGACCATGGAGACTATTCACCTTTTCCACAACTGCTCCCCTCTCTTTCAGAGGAGAAAGGTTTTCCTGCGGGCTCTCTACTTAAACGACACCAGCGATCTTGTTAACAATGGCGTTAGAAGTCTACTTCGATTTATTAGAAGCTAAAATTGGTTTTGCGAGTGAAGCTTTGGGACTGAACTAGTATAAGTGCACCGAAATAAAAAACCTTAGTTGAATCAATCACGTTTCATTGTTGATTGAAAATCCACTGAAAATATTCAAACTCAATACGAAAGTGGTTGTTTCAAAAACCGCTGCGTGTTTAAATCAACTAAGGCGGCGTTGTTGATAAAAAAAATGTTTGAAGATCATTAAAATGGTTGATTTGAATATGTTCCTGATTGTTTCAAATATTAGTTAATGTTTTATGAACAATTTCGTGTTTGATTTAATGGTTAAGCAACAATAAACGTGATAACATAATAAATCAGCCTTTCATCGATCATAAAAATAGTCAAGCATACACAACAGTTTTTAAGGTATCACGATTGTGTCCGAAGAAATCAGTATTGACAATTTGTAACTTCAGCAAAGCATGAAAATTATTAAAGGATCACAAAAATTGTACGGGCATAACGTATTAAAGCAATTAGCAGCTCCCGTAGTTGAGAAACCAGCAAGCATAGTAAGGCAAACATGATAGTAAACTTTTCAAAATGAATTGCAGGAAAACAATTTCCTCTCATTACGGTTCTCAAACTTTGTGTTTAAGACACCACGCGCAAAAATCGTGAACTTGTTTAATTAACAATGATCCTACTTAATTGTAAATAATAAAATACAACACGATTGTTGCTAAATAAACACAAAAATCCTACACTCAAAAGTTTCATATTAAGACAAATACGTTTGCAATGTTTATATCATAAGGGAAATTAGTTGTTGAACAACTTTTATGATGTTTAAAAATTGAAACATTTGAACACAAAGATTGTTATTTAAATACGTTATGTGATTGATTTAACACAAAGTTGACAACGGGGTTGTTGATTCAAGAAAGGAAAATTGTAACGTTTTGATAAAAAAAAAATTGAAAATTTGTTAAAATAACAACGTTCCTTGGTTGACGCATTTTCAAATAAGGTTTGCATTTCTTTCGGTGTGGTCTAAGTGTGCTGGCTTTCTAAGCTGGCAGCCGATCTAACCTAACCTAACACTTATCCAGCCTTATATCGGGGCGATTTTGTAACATTATAAATTCAAACCAGTGTTGAAGTATCGCGCAGCGTTACATTTAAGTAGCTTCGGTGGTACTCGACTGAAAAGGCCCAACGAGTAACTGGGTAACATGGTGATGAACTCATTTTCTTCTATCAATCATTTTAGAGCCAATTCTCGATGGTCTCAGTTGAAGGCCGGCAAAAAACTGAGGCGGCCTAAGGTATCTATGGAAAATGCTAGATGAGGTACTAGGACTGACAATAGCGACGCATTTTTAGTCGCAGGTACAGGTGTGAACTGTTACATTAGTGCACTCATGGTGCGCCAAAAAATAGCTGGTGGGACGTTGGTCGAAGCATTGCTAACGCCTCTAAAATTACGTCATTCAGCGGAGTTTATGTGAAGAGTAGAAGAAATGTTATCCACAATGAAGCGTAGCAACAGTGCCCTGTTGGTAGAGTGATCCCAAAGGTAGCAAATGTGTACGAGCGACAGAAAATATCGGATTACTCGTATAGAGAACATGGACGTACAGTATTATACCCAAGATCGAAGATTGAATCGACAGTTGAATTTATGTCTGACCCAAAATGTTAACAGCCCATGGCGGCCTTTTTAATACCCATATTGATCTCGACGTGTTTTACAAATGGAATTGACAGGCTGACAGCTACAAAAAGCATGTAGGACCCCATTCTGGAGCTGTCAAGGACCTACCTACCTTGCACATAAATATCACTTTCACGGGCGTAGTTTTTCTGAGCAAAGCAAGTCGAAACATTTTTTACGAATTAAATCGGACACTACCCCTAGCATCCACGCACAACGCATACTCCAACATCTCATCTTTGAGACAACTAAACTATCGGACATTTCATCCACATTCATTAACCGAGGGTTCAAAAATTTTAAATTTTTGGTAACTCTTTTTTAAGTCCTTTTCCAAACCTTAGTTCAGTTCTCTCATAGATGAGTTGCATCGGTGTGAAACAGATATACATGCCCTGTCTGTGGATGAGTTTCCATCATGACGTGGGCGCCAAGACGAAGTTTTCACATAAGCTATAGAAATCCCCGATCCCCCGCACTTCACATTTAAACCTACTTCCGATTATGGTTACCATACGTACTCCTTTAGCAGCGACAGTACCCTCATTCGTCTCAAAAATGACGTTGTCCCCCCCCAAATTCAAAATGCTTTCATACATCTTTCCACTAAACAAAAAAAAATCCACTTTGTCTATTTTAGTCCCTTTCAATGGTTGGATATGAGAAGCCATAGTGAACACAAGCATGCGAAGTGTTATACAAACTTTCACAACTGAATACATTCATTTAACGAATTTATTTAATAAAATATAGAAAGATATTTCGTTATTTTTAAATTTTAAAACTAAAACTGAAACTAAAAACTAAGAGCACTTTGATGTTCGTTACAATCTTTATCAATTCAATGTAAAAATGATCCCCAATAAAATTGCAAAATTATTATTCTTTCGTTTTAGAATCTGGTAACCCTAATTCCGATGGAGTTCTGAACACATACGGTATATAGTTTCCTATCGCCAAACACGAAGAGTCATTTGATCACTACAAGCTGAAGCCGTGTTTCTATATAACTAACCAAACCTTTTTCATATCAAACTCCGGATAAAGAACTGTCATTACCTGAAAGTAGAAGAAAGAAAAACATCGGATTAGCTGGGGCGGATACACAATTTAGCGCACACAATTAAATTAGCGATATTTTCTCTCATTTAAACCAATAAAACCTGTCAGGCTTTAACGTGGTCCCACATCATACCAGAAAAAGTCCAATTACCCGTAATAAAAAAACTCATCTATTTACAGCGCACTGGTATCTCACCAGTAGTTCTACCGCACGAGGTGGCTCAATCAATGCCATGTGCCCTTAATGAGTTCAGTTTCACAACAAAGAATCCAGTTGGCCACTTATTTGCATTCCTCGACATATACATCAAATAGGCGCATTCAACTACCGTCGTTGTCGTCCGTTGTCATTCATACTCTGGCGTCGTCAGTTCTCTACCGCCCTCGTTGCCAGACGAGCAAATGCGGAAAACCAGGGTGGACTTTCATTAGTTTCCATAAATCATCGGTGACAATCTCAAGGCATTAAGTATCCATTCGTCCTACTTGCCGACACCATAATAAGCACACGGCTGACATAGTCCCTCCCTCCCCATAACTGGTGGCATGTGTCTCAATTGTACACCCTCCGCCACCATCTCAGAGGCGTCTCATTTCGAAAACAATTCATATCACTTAAAAGTGATAAAAATCATTATTGTTTTACAAGTCTCACACAATGCGAGTACGTATGTGCGTATGTGTGATAGACGACCTATGATGACGGCATACATGTTGGTGAGGAAAATCAATTTAAACTCTTGTCACACTTTTGTCTAATATGCGGTTGGGGCCAGCGCGACTGAGGCGCTTCATTGGCACGGTATTTGCACAAAAAAGAAACACCACACACTCAAATTAATAATAAATTGGTCGCGGTAATAAAAGTTAACATTTTTCATATGTCTAGCAGCAGACAGTTATCTGAAGTGTCCAATTTGCTCGAGTCGCACCCTAACAAGAAGTCGGCATCATAACGCCAACCTCACATAGTTGATTGCGAATAAAGTTTCACTTGAACCTCGAGAATGCGCAGAGTTTGGATCATGATGACAATTTTTGCCGCGGCCAGTTCGCATCTATTTGTGTGTCAATCGAGGCGAAATTCCTTTTCCGCAGGGTCTTGGATGTGGTAATCTAATATGCAGACGTCACGAAGTCGTATCAACTTTTTTTTTTATGAATTTCGAACTCAAGCTTCGTTTGAGACTTGGCCATCTTTCTCATGCAACTATGTGACGCAATTGTGGGCGTGGCATTTTCCGCATATTTCTTTAAGAAAATGGCAGAGAAATGGTGACTGGAATCCAAAAATGGCGTACAATTGCTTTAACTGTTTCATGCGCAAAAATTGGCTCTAACCGAGTACAATTTTGTCTCTGTTAAAATTAACTAAATCTCTGTTGAAAAAAGAAGAGTATTCGATGTTAAAAACTACGGAGATAAAAAGGTTAAATCCACTCTGATAAAAAAAACACTATCAGTTGTTATTAACCAAGTTTTAATATTATTCTCAACCAAACAAAGTAAGTTGGTTAAATTCTACAGAGTTAGTTTGTTATCTACGACCGAGAAAATTTGAGGGAAATTGATAAACCGGTTATTTTTAACCGAGTTGCCTTAAGCAAGTCTACTCGGTTATTTTTAATCCACTAACTCTGTAGGAGTTATTTTGACAGTACTTCTTGGTAGTTTTTAACTGAAAGTTGGTTGATTTTAAATACGTGATTTGTCTGTGTGTTTTCTTTCAAAACGCCCCAAAAAAGTAGGCGTGTCTGCGAATATTGTATTCAAATTGAATTTCGAATTAAAACTACTCTCGAAATCTGTAAATAAAAACAGGAAGAACATAAAAGTGAAGCTCAGAACCTACCGAGGAGTTGTACACACAGAAAAGAAAATTTTAATGCCAACAATTTTCGTTGGTTAAAATTAACCCAAATATCAAAATCTTTGATTTAAGAATGAAATTGTTGGCAATAATGTAATAAAATACTTATATAGAGTATATTATACCTGATTCTTGAAAAACCAAGTTTTTGTTAACAAAAATAATATTTGAACCATGAACTTTTAACTTACAATTTTTTAAGAATCTGAAAATTCTTCGCTTAACAATCTTTTTTTTTTCTGAGTGTAGAAGTCATTAAATTGTATATGCCTGAGGTCAGAAATATAGACTTGCCTAGTAAGGATCTTGATTGAAGCTCACACTTCTTGCAGAAAGTTTCGTTACAGTCGTAAGTTGTTATGCTGGCTTTCCGCACCCGAAGCTCGAAACTATAGTCGCCCAGCTTAGTTCAGGGTGAAGAACAACTTCAAAGAATAAAACCGCAGAACAAACCTATATACGTATTTTATTTATAAATATAGGCGAAGGCAAATAGTTAAGAACCACTTTCACTTCCTTAGCCACAGCATATTCGCTTGATTTTTTTTTTTGGGAAGATTTGAAAAAGATGTAATGCTGCACGTAATTTGTTTTGCAGTATGTTATGTAAAAGCCAGGCCACTATAGTGGTAGCATTTTTACCCCCTGTACAACTCTGATGGCATTTATTAGTTAGACAAGAAAGTCTGAAGCTTGGTTAAAAGCCTGTTAGCTAGCTTCGTCGGAGCGATGGAGATCATCAGCGCACTAACAAACTCTTGTACACCTAAGCTTGATGAAAGGCTTTCGGGTAAACTCAGTATGGAACGCGTTACAACCGCCACCTCCATCTTAAAATGCTAGTTACCGCAAAAAAGTTATGGTGATCTGTTCTATTGATTGACTCTAAAAAATAAATATTTGGCGCAACAGGTCCGTAGAGCCTATAAGCCAAGGTTCTCACAACCATTCGTTTTTCATTTTTGGGACGAATGCGGAAGGGATCTACAATTTTAATCCGAGTCCAAATTGCTTATTGAGAAACTCTTTCCTGACAGTTATACTCTTGAATGTTTGTCAGACGAGGTGGCGCAGTGGAAAAAAGAACCTTAAGTTGGAATTGTTTTTTTTTTTTTTTTTTTGTATTCAAACCATAGTATTCCAACAGACTAACCACTAAGTCACTGTGCAGACTCTACAGAAGATTTAAAACAGGTTCAAGTTCGTGGATTAGGTATACAGAATGTCAAACTAATTGGTACAACGTCCCTTGTGGTCTCGAGATTTTTTCAGTATTATTACTACTTGTACATGTCTCCTGGACTGGAATGGCATGGTTCAGAAGAACCCAAATTTTCTTATTGAAGACGAGACAAGTCTTCCCCAGGCTGTAATGTTTTTGCAGCATTAGGTCGGGTATAGGTACAGCTCAGATTCACCCATCCATGGCTATATCAAACGCCTCAAACGACTTAATTTACGGCGAATTCTTCTAAAATAAAATATTTTTGGGGACAAAAATCCGAAATGAACCGTATGCCCATGCCCAACTATGGGACGAGTAGAAATAAATGGCCAACATCATCATTTATCCACCGTCATTTTCGAACGGAGTGTTTCATTTCTACTTACGAAAAAGTCCTGGAACGCTCTTGACATAAATGTACCAGGGATAGAAAAGTCGAAACAAATGAGTTTGCTCGAGTACAAAAGTACAATTTGCTTTAATTCGATACAATTTATCCATCTGTATCTTTCAAAGTCTTTTGCAATTTGTAAAGCTTTTCCTAGGAAAACAATTAAAATAATCGAGACGATGATGACTTTGTCATTTTGGAAGACGTAAACAAGAAAATTAATATTCAAAATTCCTTTCTAAATTTTCTGGAGTATTTTACACCAGAAGCAGTTGTATCAGGAGAATCTATTTCTAGAAATTTGTTTTTGAATTTGTTCCTAATGAAAAAAAGAATATTCAACAAATAAATAATTTGTTTTTGAATTTGTTCCTAATGAAAAAAAGAATATTCAACAAATAAATAATTCAGCAATTTGAATATTATTCAATTTCAGAATTTTGGGCTGAAGTAAATTCAATTAAAAACGAGTCAAATGAGTTGATGTTTGAAAATATTTACAAAATTGCTCAAGCCGTTGTCGCTATTCCTCACTCATCAGCAAATAATGTCGAAAGGATTTTTTCTTGCCAGACATAAATAAAGTCCAAATGTCGAAACCAACTTCAAGTCGACACTTGCTGGGCTTGATTGAAACAACAAATTTGATTAGAGCTCATAGATTAAAAATATGAACTATTTTTATTGTAGGTTTGTCTATTTGCTATGAAGTCATTAATGTTTCTTTATGTTAATGTTTTTTTTTAATTTATTTTTGTTTATGTTTTTGAAAATAAAATATTTTGAATTCACTTCTGTATACGAATGTTTGTTTTCAATACAACTGGCTCAATTTCAGTACGAAAATGGCATTATCCATCCCTGAAATGTACCCCAAAGACCGCAAATTTTTCTCTAAAAACGTAGCCTTTTTCAATTGAAACTTTATGGTTTACCTGCAGTTTCGTATGGATGAGCCATATGAATACGAAATAAATATGAGTTGCGATGAACATAATTGACACATCCAAATAACACTATGGCGCTCATTTGAAAAACATGTTAGCCGCTCTAAAATGGGCTATAGTGCATTGGACACCTCGGAAATGATGTCCCACCTGTATTCAACTCACCCACTGTATTTGAGTAGCATTACAGGCCATCTATGAGAAAACCCATCACGAGACAACCCATCTACAGGACATGTTGTCTACGGACATCCCACCCATCGTATAATAATGAGGGATAGATCTATAGATACCTTTGTATCCGTTTAATGTTCCATCATCTTTTGGCTGGGCATTTTGAACATTTTTAATGACAGAACGAAGTCGCTTTCAACGCCTTTTCACGTTTGTATAGTCAACTCAACTCAATATAGAAAATTTTGGTTTAAAAGATCATCCTTCGTCGGAAAAAATGCAAACAATAAGGGGCAATAAAAGTGTAATTTATATCGACAGCTTTGACGGGTGTGTCTTCGGTTTCCTTTCGTCTACTTTAAGCTCAGTGTCCCACTCCATGCAGGCCGCCTCGATGATAAAAGGTAAACAATTCTCTGAAACAGATACACATAATCGCAGCCACTTTAAGCTGTTACATTTACGACAAAACTGACTTAGCCATCTAGATTGCCCTACATACTGCATAGATATGACCATATTGATGTTATAGACCCACACTCTCAACAAAGCATGAGCGAACCTCATTCTTATGCAATAACAAATGGCAATAAGCCCTTCTACACAGAGTGCCTAGAAAAAAACCCCTTGGGCCTGTGCTTTCATAACTGCCGCTCTGTGTCCCTTGATGATGTATGGACGAGTGATGTCCTGATTTTTTTCTTCTTCTTCCTTTTTTTACTTCCACTTTTCATAACTGTGATGGTTGATTGTTGATTTGCGGATGTATCTGCAGGAAAAGTATCATGAGCCATTAGTGTTTGGTATTTCTTTCCCCCCTCGCATGATGCACTGCGGTAAGGACTTCAAGGACTGACCCAGATTTTAGCCTCAATATACATTATACGTTGAATTGTCGTCGGTGTGAAAAACGAAAACGAGTAGACAGTATATGCATTATTCTGGCACACAGAGATACGATATTTAAATGGTATGTTAATAGGGTTTTTGTGAGATAAAGATTTTTCCACCTGCGCAAGGCCTTCCCACTGCGAGGATAATTGCTTTCAAAATTGAATATAAAAGGAAATGTGTTTTAATTCGAAATATACGAAAGGCACCTTGAGATTAAGTTTGCGTCAGCGAGGACGGTTACTTATTTCGTTGTTGACTCAAGTGGTAGAATTTGCCATGGGTCGTTGACTAACGAAGTTTTATATACATATACATTTATATATACAAGTTTTAAGGACGATTGTGATTTATATTTCATGGAAGATTACACTCTGGAGAAAAGGGCGTCGATTTAGAATGAATGCACTCGGAGGGGACTGTTAAGAGCGTTGCTTTGGTCCGCTTGAAATAATCACAGTTATGAAATGGATAAAAGGAGGACCATTTTTCATATGTTATTATTGTACGTGCTTTTTAAGTAAATCCAAACCATGCGAAGAATATTGTTTATGCTTAGGTACACAGCTACCCAATCGGTTAAGGAAGTTTTGTGTTGCTTCACATGTATTCACAGATAGGCAATTTAAGAGAGAATTTTATTTGCAATATTTGCGGGGGGAATCGGGTAGGTGCGCGGGAGCTGACGGTCTATTTAATACTCAGTTTATGGACAATACTGAGACCACCAACTTCGGCCGATTTCCCGTTACTTGCCCACAAGCTATATTTTTATGGGGAGGCAAATGCTAAGTGGGCTAGTATTGTTACATAGAAATTCGAATTGACAAATGTCACATCAACAATTCCGGCTCACCAACACACTTGCAAAGTTGCTGCCAGCGTTTACAGAATTTTATCCGTTTAATTTGAAATTGTTCGTTACGTGCTTCACTAGGAAGAGGAAAAATCTGGAATTTCGGCCCTTAACACTTTTCGGATCGGAACTAACAATGACTAAGAAGGTTAAGTATCTGGGAGTCTATCTAGATACTGGACTTACTTGGCATTACCATGTTGAGGAGAAGGTCCGGAAGGCAAAAAGGGTACTACATCAGGGCAAACGTGTATGTGGACAGAGGTGGGGACTCTCGCCTAGGTCAGCATACTGGATGTATACGATGATAACTAGACCCATTATCACGTACGCCTCGGTTGTATGGTGGGCGAAAGCCTCTCAGAAAACTGTGAGGAAGCACCTGGATAGGGTTCAGCGTTTAGCATGTATGGGAATTACAGGTGCAATACGTACAACCCCAACATGCGCATTGGAAGTCATCATGGGGATATTACCGCTAGACTTATTTATTAAGAAAACAGCGGCCCAAACGGCACTTCGCTTGCATCGAGATGCGAAATGGCACCATCGTGGTACGATCTATGGACATAGGAAGATCCTGGAACTTGTTAAAGACAGGACAGGACAGGATCTATGGACAAGGGTGCGTATTATGGAAAGAAATCACAAAACTCGTATTGAGAACGGATTACTTCCAGAAAAAAGAAATGGTGAACTAGTGATCTTCACGGATGGATCCATGATGGATGGCGGAGCGGGGGCCGGTATCTATTCAGAAGAGCTGGAACTTGCCCGTCACATTAGCCTCGGGAATTACACTTCAGTATACCAGGCTGAGATGATTGCCTTGCTTTATGCGTTGGACTACTTGCTTGAGTGTCAGGTGGAAGGAAGAAATATCCTCATAGCAATGGACAATCAGGCGGTGATCAGATGCATGGAACAAACAAACATCGCAACATCACTGGCACTGGAATGCGCACTTAAACTCAATAAGTGTTCATCTAAAAATGAAGTAACACTGACTTGGGTACGAGGACACATAGGGATCGAAGGCAATGAAAAGGCGGACTCCCTTGCAAAACAGGGGTCAACTGAAAAGTTGCTGGGACCAGAACCATTCTCTTCAATTGGCAGAGGAATGGTAGAACAGCTTATCCACAAATGGATCACGGCAGAACACCTGAGAAGGTGGTCAACCGTGGAACAATGTAGACAAGCTAAAATGGCAATAAAGTGGCCGACCTGCTCCACTCAAAGAAGGGTTCTAAGCATGTGTCGAGGAACATTGAAATGGGTGGTGGCTTTGTCTACAGGACATGGTAATTTCAGGTATCACTTAAGGAAAATGGGCCTTATAGAGGATGATACTTGTAGACTATGCCTGGAGGAATCTGAGACAGCGGCACATATACTGTGTCAATGCCCGGCATTGGCTGGCAGAAGAATGAGGATCTTGGGACATCAATGGGTCGAGACCCAGTCGATGAAACGGATCTCCCATAAACAGATGCTAGCGTTAACCCTAGGAATTGAGCCCAGAGAAGAACTGTGGAGAAATCCAGAGAGTCTCTCTGAGTAAGATTTACAGTGGTAGAGAGACGAAAAGAGACCCGACAATGGTGGTCTGATTCGATTATCTCTCGAAATATATATATATAGGAATAAGTGTACATTTGCTTAAAGTATTCATCAAAAATTAACTATGTAGATTGGTTGAGGGAAATAAAAACATTTTGATCAAATTTTCTTCATTATTTAAGAAAAGTTAACACACAAAATCGAAGTTAATGGTATCCAAAAGCGGAAAATACGCAACCATGTTTGTCCTAATATGTTTCAAGTATGTAAAACATTTAATTTAGATAGTTTTACTAACCAAACAAATCAAATTGTTTGCCTTTTAACAATATATAATAATAATAACTAACCAATTGCATTTAGGAAAAATGTGGTATTCCCGAACTTTTTCACATTTCCCCACGGTTGGCAGCATTTATTTTTGTATTTTTTTGTATGTTTTTGCATGTCACACGGATTCTTAATTGACATAGCACCGATAGGAAAACAGAATGGCGAATTTGAAACAAAAATTGAGGGGGCCAGCGGCAAGAGGATTGCGAGTTGGGTGTCTCAGTATGATTTGTCTCTGATTCAGAGATCGCATGTCGCATCGCCGAACCACCATTTCCTTCGCCTCCTGCGAAAAAGCCGTATATAAAAAGTACAAATTGAATTTTTCATTTTCCTTCTTTTTTCTGTTTCCGGCTCTGTTGAATAACCAGTAACCGAACCTTCTTTGTCACTTTTGCCAAATTAATAACGAAATTTAAAGAAAATATGATAAAGTGTAACTTGGAATTTTATTTTGAATTGTTAATTAATTTTGACACGAGCGTCATCCATCATTGTGTTATCAACTCTAAGCACCCAGACGCAGTGGATAAAATGACACCTAATGCACATTTTTGGTTCGTGAGCGTGATATCCTAGTTTGAACCCAAATTTTATTGCAAATTCTAAGCAAATCACTACCTAATTTTATTTAAATCTCCTCTTTCATAGTACATCCACGCTGGCTTTGAGCTGGTATGCTCAAATGGCATAAATTCTAGCCCAAAAATAGATTATGTACAAATCCGCATAGCCGATTTGCCTGTTAATTTTCTCCGTACCAATCAGTTTTGCTTCTAATAGCTTCCAGTGGGGCTATCATAGGGAGTCTGTCATTTTCATGACTCTTTCCAGATAGTGGGGTATTCAGCCTTAAAGACTTTTTTAAAAATAATAGGGTATGTTTTATTTCCAGTACAACTGCTTCATTTTCCTTATTCGGTAAATTATGAAACTTTATTTTGATGTGCTTACGGCACAATGCCACAATAAAGCTTTTATGATCATACTTCCAAATTCAACACCTCTGGGCCGTAACCATAAAAAATAAACGGTCCATTTTATCAAACACGACATTAGAACCTAAACAAAATTGCAGAGCCTGCTTAGCGGTAATAATGATTACTCGAAAATTGTACAGCACATGATTATATGGAATATAAAGGGTCCGCCAAATAACTTTTTTTTTTTGAAAATGCTATAAAAAAAAAACTACTGAATATTTTCTCAAATTTCTTTTTTTATTTGAAATTACAATCCTTCCGGTTAATAATAGAAAATAATTTCATTCAAATGGCTGCCTCGGCTGGCCATGCAGTAGCCTACACGAGCGGTCCAATTTTTAAGCACATTATCGATTGTGTGCAGCTGTATTTCACCAATGGCTTCACGAATATTGTCCTTTAAAGCGTCAATTGTCTCTGGCTTGTCGGCGTAACACTTATCTTTTACGGCACCCCACAAATAATAGTCCAACGGTGTCAAATCGCAGCTCCGAGGTGGCCAAACGACATCAGCTCTGCGGCTGATAATGCGATCTTCAAAAACAGGGCGCAAAACATCGAGTGTAGCTTCGGCTGTGTGGCACGTAGCGCCGTCCTGTTGAAACCAAATGTTGCCAATATCCTCCTCTTCAATTTTTGTGAACAAAAATTTGTTCAACATGGCCCGATAAAGATCGCCATTGACTGTAACGGCCACTCCTTGCTCATTTTCGAAGAAAAATGGCCCAATTATGCTTCTGGACCAAATTCCGCACCAAACAGTGACTCGTTTTGGGTATATCGGCTTTTCAATGTATGCGAGCGGGTTTTCTGTGCCCCAAATTCGACAATTTTGCTTGTTTACATACCCGCCAAGATGAAAATGAGCTTCATCTGAAAAGATGATTTTTTTGGCAAAATCGGCATCTTCGTGTAGGCTACTGCATGGCCAGCCGAGGCAGCCACTTGAATGAAATTATTTTATTATTAACCGGAAGGATTGTATTGTTTCAAATAAAAAAAGAAATTTGAGAAAATATTCAGTAGTAGTAGTAGTTTTATAGCATTTATAGTTTTTTTTATAGCATTTTCAAAACAAAAAAAAGTTATTTGGCGGACCCTGTACTGCCCGTCCTAATTCTTGCAAATGTCATGAAAACGCCAACACATCGTCAGCTTGTAAAATGTTTCAAGTGTCGGAAACCTCTTTTTTACCAGTACGGTTTCTGAATTTATCCATTTATTCGGTGAAACGAAAATTGTTGTACTTGATATTTTAAATGCATTTAATGGACTGCTGCATCTGCATCTAGCCCTCTTGTCGAAAATGCATGCAAATAGGGGATCGATACGTTTCCCATTCCATGTACTAAAAAAACACATTTATAGCCGTTCAATTAATGATTTAAGACTTTAGAAACTCAGGTGCTGTGTCGTCTCCGGCACTCTTTCCGATTTTCATAAATGACCTCCTGCTTGCAGATGTTATTCCATTCAAAATTAAGTACAGATACCCGCAGCCGGCGACAGCAATGGGATCAGAACACTGTAATTGACGGAAACAAGTTAGAAATAAGCATAGACATAGATAAGCATTTCTCAATTCCATTCTCATTAAACTAGGCTACCAAATATCTTGTTGTTTTTCAGGCAGAAGTTATGGCTGGACTGCTGAAGGTGAGATTACCGAAACGAATACTAGCAAAATACGAAAATTCCTCCACAATTTAAAATGGTTCCAAGTTAAGTCGACATCCCTGTTTAGCAAAATGAATCTACTTGGGTCAAAGTGAATTACTCTAAATATATGGGACAAGTGCCACTTAAACTAATGCATTAAACGGGATCCGGTCGAAATTCCGCTTTCAAAATTCTGTCTTCTCACACAAAAATTCTGCTTAACGAAATGCTGCTTCTTTTTAATTCTGCTTTACAAAATTCTGATTTTCAAATTTAAAGCAATAAAATTCTGCTTATTCGGCTTTTTTCCCAATTAACAAACGTGAACGACGAGAAAAAAAGCAGAGATAAAAAAAACAATATTAAATTTATAAAACATTAAAAATTGTTTACTTTAAATTTTTAAATAAAAATAAAATTAAAAAGAAACAAGAAAAAATAGGTTAAATATTGGCAAAAAATTGGAATACAAAAAAAAAAATAACATCTATGGAAAAAAATTAAAAATAATGCGAAATTTAATTAAAAGAAGATATGAAGCAGTCAGAAATTACAACTTTTATTTATTATAATTTCATTTGTTTTCTTTTTATACTTCATTTCGGCAGTATAAAAGGACAGTCGAAATGATTTTTAAACATAATTCCTTCGACAATCGACTCGGTAGGATCTTAGAATAATCTAAAACCATTTTCCTAGGAGGTTCGTTGTAATTACTGTTACGCTGCGATTGATGGTTTAGTGGACAGACAAAGACTTTTCCTCAGTCTTCCTAAAAAATATCAACAGCAGTGTTGCTTTTTTTTTTGTTTTCTTTCGTATTTCTACAATAAAAATAAAATAAATGTTATTTTTAAAACATAAACGACGTCTCTTACTTTCCTCCCAGGAGGAAATAAAAGGCTACAAATAAATATTATGAAAAGAGGAGTTAAAATTCGAAAAAAAATGTTCTCTCTATCTCTGCAAGTGCGCGCGCTTTTTAACATTTTCCAAACTTTTTTATTGTTTGCAGGATTTTGAAAAGCGGAATTTTAAAAACAGAATTTTAAAGTCTTTAGTCTATTTTCCATAAAAATCAATTTTGAAACAACGCCGTAATCGGTACGACAAAGAAGGGTATTATATATTATATAGGCTATCAAAATAAACATGATTTTGTGACTTTCTTCAAATTGTTCAATTTTGTGATTGTTTATATCGCTTTCATTGAACGCAAGTAAGATTGGGTGGTAATTCAAATCAGAGTTTTTTGGAAGTGTGGTTTAGGTTTAACTAATATGATACGAGTCTGTACAAGGGCAAGTCCAAAAAAGAAAGCCCTGTAAAGCCTGCCAGTTTCAAAAGCTTTACAAAATATACTGACAGACTTACAAACCTTATTGTCATTTACTGCATTTCTTTAAAATTTAGATGGCATAAATGTTTCTAGCAACATTTTTTCATTGCAACCTCACTACGAGCTCCGGTAAAACTTTTTCCTTCCCTAAGGAAACACAGTCCATCCAGTTCTATAGGCCGAAGCATTTAGAAAACCAAATTCCGGATATTTTGTAAGGTCCTCATCGAAACATATATTGCACTCCCAAGAATCCTTTCCGACCACTTGAATGTGTAAATTGAGAACGCAGCAACTAACGACATTAGTCTCTGGCCTGACATACTCGCATAACCTTAAACAAGCCACTGCTTTCAGAAATATCCATTCGACCTCCATTAGTTGAGTTTCGGCTTGCTTTATCTATAATCCTGTTAATATAACATTCAACGAACGTAAAATATCGCACAAGATTTTATTTTTATATTTATTGGGATCAAAGAGGCCCGTACATAAGCCTACGTGCCCTCGTGTCCTAATAAGTAATTCACATCAGGAGCTTCATTCAACAAAAAACAAAAACAAAGAAGAGAGCACAGCTGGAGAAACGAAAAGATGCCATATAAAAGATGCCTTCGGCTTCCCTTCCATCTCTGTCCACAACTGGGTTCTGTCACATATGGCTGAATTATGCAAACTGCATATGACTCCGACACATATATGACACACTGGCCCAGATGTTTGTTTCAAAAGGAAAGTGAAAAGAGGAACACCAACAGAAATCTAAACCACTGCAGACTTTGGACAGAAAGCCCCCACACACTTTGCTGCCAGTGTGTAGCGGTTCACTTATAAATAAACTCATTTCTTTGATCCTCCATCAAGGTCATTACATGACCCGAATCACACTACCATCAAACTATGTGAATGGAGCAGAAAAAAAAAAGCTAAAATTCTATCCTCAAGTGGACATGACCCTAAACACTGAAAAGAATTCTCTCAAGTGGCTGGCAGAGTATTATTTAAACCCCCTCCTTTTATACGAAGAGTGGGTAGTCAGAGTCATGAATGGACTGCCTAAATGGGGGTACGGGTGTAGAGCGGTTCTCTAAAGTTCAATAAGTGAATAAAGTGAACACTGGCAACACCTTCGTGTTTCATGCTTCAAATAAGGAAGGCAACACGCCTAAGATTGCTCAATTAGACACAAAAGATTGTTTGTGCTTGTGGAACTGATTTCGATTTCAGGAGAGAATTGTTTGTTTATTACACATGCGTTTGTTTATGCCATGGATTAGAGTTGAGAATGTAAACAAATTGAATGGTCTACACAGGGATTGTGAACGCGGTGTAGATGTATATATGAGCGCGATAATTGCAAGTGGAGCTGTGAAATTGTTACACCAGGTGTTTGGTGAATTCTTGCGAAATAAATTGCAACATTTTTGTGTTGCCTTTGAATCGGGAGGTGTGTATACTCGCCATTTAAGGCTTTGTTCATCCACTCTCTGTTAGAGACCGAGCTAATATGAGAAGTGCAGTTTTGTAGTTTTTTTTTAGGTCGAAAACGAGACACTTAGATGAAACGACTTCGATTTGCACCCTCAAGTATCAGCTTGAGTTTTATTTTCAGCCTATACACATCGTGCGGGTGGCAGCTATAGGCAGGAAAGATTGACACTTTATGTTTTAAGACTTTTAATATGTATGTATTTAAAACTAAACTCTCGGCGTCAGGTTTTAGCATTGGACCTGAACATTTATATTGGAAGTTGTGAGACTTCCTTCCGTACGAACTCGAAAAGGCTTGGAAATCAAGGCGCGAGAAGAAAAACTTTGACAATCGGTTTTATCTTATATGAAATAAATAGCTCAACAGGCTCGTAGGGACCATAGGCCTAGCTACTTACAACCATACTTTTTGGGTGAGCTTATCCTTTTTGAGACGAAGTCCAAACGGCTAATTGAGAAGATCTTTCATGATTCCCGGATGTTTGTCAGACGTTTGCGGGAGGTGGCGCTGTAAAAAACAAAGTTATGATGGATTTTTTTTTTTTGGGGGAATTGAACTTGAAACCTTTCGCTTAGAAGTCCAACACACTAACCGCTAAGTCTCTAGGCCTACATCTTACGACAATAGGACCACGAGCATTGAAGACTGCCGAATCGACCAATTTAGTTTTGTTATGTTTTTAAAAAACAAGTTCTTCCGGTCAGCTTAGATTAAAAAAAAGTACTTGTCGTGGGACCTAGGGACTAGCTCTAAAGATCATTTATTTGTGGCCCATTTATTTTTCGGACGAATGGAAATAACTTTGAGTTTTATTTCCTATCCGATCGGCCGAAAAAACTACTTTAAGGTCTTATTTCGACGTTTTCTGGGGGTTCAACCGGGACCCTTTCATCCTTTTTTCTTCACCACGACATCTTAAGCAAGGTCTTTCTGCACTGCGTCGGCGACGTGCCTCTGGACTAGAGTGGCCGATTTTTTGGACGGCAGCGTCTATTTGTTCATTTAGATTTAGACGATTAATTTTCGTCAAATTACTTCCATAAAAGGTGGACTGAAGAAGACACGTATCACACGAACTGCGAGTCCCCGTCCAAAAACTACCTTCGATTCAATCAGAATTTGGATCTTTTTAGAATAAAAAATAAGCATTATGACATATACGCCCTAATTGGCTTCAAATTACGTACTGTCTTTTGTAGGGCCCTGCGAAATAAGGCCCCAAGAATAAAATGAAGTAAGGCCCCAAGAAATTATACAGGAAACAACAACAACGATTTTTAATAAAATTTGGGGTTTTATTTCCTTTTTTGGGGCCTTATTTCCCAATGCAAATTGGGATTTTATTTCATAAGAAAAAAAGAAATGAAGTAAGACCCCAAAACTAATTTTTGGGGCCTTATTTCAAGTTTGAAGACCAAAAACATGCTGTTTGTATATTTTCGTCTTTAAAAATAATAAGCGAAATAAAGGAAAATATATAATATGGCGGGAGGTGTAATAAACTACTGACACTCAGCAGTGTTCCTACATACCTTTTTGTACCTTTTTGTGGGAATTTCTATTTTTGAAAAACTTTCCATGCGTAAAAGGAAACAAATGTCAAAATTGTTGAACTATCAATAATCTGGACGAAAAAAATTCAAACTACATTTTACCATGAATACCAACGCACTAAATGTACATAAAAAGGAGATTTGCCTTAAGCAACAGTTTCTGGTATCAAAAAATAATCAGTATAATGTTATCAAATTGCCAATTTTATACTGAAGAATAATTTGATATGATTTTCCGAACAATACAAAATTTTGTTTTTAAAAGTATGTTTTTTTTCATAAAAAAAATCGAGGGAATTTGAGTTTAGTGCTAAGAACACTGACTGAGAGTTAGTGTATTGGGTGAGTTTCGGTCAGCTGCTGGATGCGTTCTGAGAGTTTAAATTCGTTGCTTTATTTCACCACGAAAACATGCATTCTACAAAATGTTTAATAGCGAATGTAATCAACATAAATCAATAAAGGAATAAAGTTTGAAAAATTCAATCGTTGAAATAAAATAAGATATTTTTGTTCCCATTATTATTATGTCTATTTTCGTTTGTTTAAAGAGAAAAATTGATTACGAATATTAAGATTTGAAATATGATTTTTTAGTTATAATATTTTCATGAAGATTCCGTTTATGACGGAAAACACCAAAAAAAAAATAATTGAATTTCTTAGATAATTTGAAATTAATGAAATTACATTTGGAAACAATTGCTTCACTATCGATATCATAAAAATAATATCTATGTTTATATGTACGTATCATAAAAATAATATTTATGTTTATATGCACGTATATCCAAAATTCATTTTAAAATAGCTTAAACAAATATTCCTCTTCTACGTATAATTTGAACATTCATTGCTATTAAATAATTTCGCATGTTTGTTTTAAGTATTGATTCATGAATTTGGGGTGTTTAGAACTGATTTTTATTGCATGGTGTCTAGCTACATAATTCGTTTTATTCGGTACCAGGAAATAAGAAAATCGATCAACTATTTATATAAAAATGTAGCGAAAAATTTCAACTTGGGACTAAGAAAAACTATTATTTACAACACAGCCCCCACTCGGGCTCGATATCAAAATGAGAATCCACCTCAGACTACATGACATTCGATCTAAACCGGAATTGTAGGCTGGTTTTTTTCTGCGTGAGCCCCCTTTGATTAACATGGCACACATACATGAATTCGAACTATGGGCTCAAATTAAGCCTCTTTCTTAGCTGAAGCTGTCAGTCTATTTAATACTTAGTTTATGATCCTAATAAGGAGTTGATGAAAGCACGATATCCCTAAAATGAACAATGTTGTGAATGCAGTAGACATAGTGGAACACGTTAAATACTAATTCAGGTCATAGGTTATATATTTTTATCCCAACGCATCGAACGAAAATAAGGGAAAGATTTCGTGTGGTATACAAATCGGGGACTAGAAATCACCGAACTTCTGTAGAACAAAATGCTTCAAGAGATGCCAGGGCTGTATATTTAACATTTGTTTGACACGGCCGGTTTAAAATTTCGAATGCTGTCGTAAAAAAAAATATGCTCAGCGTTTTACAACCAAGTTTTGGCGCAAATGCAACCCCTTTCCGCTTTGCCTACTGACTTAGAAAACAGCTCTGTAAAAGAAGGGGTTCAGAAAACACCAGGAGTGAAACAAACAAAGAAGCTACAAACATGTTTGAGACACAACGAACAAAACTTTCTCATTCGTCAAAAGGTCAAAAGTTTCAACAAAAGCATTGAACAAGGCTGAAAAAAGGGAAATATTTGCTTAAATGAAGTTTTGCGTAGCTGTTATTGCATTTTTATCGGAAGTGGGGAGATTATAACAAAAAATATAGCATAGATTCTGGAAAATAGATCGGGATTTGTGCAATCATCTTTGAGAAATAATTAATAATATAATTTATTCGAATTTGTCGAGAATACTGATTTTAACTTTTTATATGTATTTTGATCAAAATCGTTAGAGCGGTTTTTGTAAAATTTGGCAGACAAAACAGTACCAAATATTGCAATGTTTAGTTTGAAAAATACTATTGCTTATCTATTAAACTGAAAACCGAGTAATAGTAATTGTCGATTATCGAAATCGAAAATGGGGTTTTCGAGATATGAGCAGTTTTTAAAGTGAGCGTTACCAGTGATTCGTATTGAAAACTAACGACGCAATCATTTTGAAAACATCAATTTTACTCGAAGTTTGCATTTTGGTCAAAATCATGCCGTTTTGAGGTAAACTAGGGAGAACTATATTTTTCAAAAATTACTTTTTTCAAAAATCCATTTTACGATAATACAGAGAAAAGCTGAGTTTTCCATTAAGTTAGATATGACCATATTACCTTAGAAATTAATTTTTGTTAAAACCGTATGGACCGTTTTCGAGATATGTTCAAATTTCAGAAGTACCGTTACTCGATTTTTTTTAGCGGAAAACTGAGTATGCAGTTATGTTTACCTCATTTACTTAAGCTTTAATATCAATTTTTGTTGAAATCGTTAGAGCCGACAAATCAAACTGGTATGAACATTTTGTATGGGTAGTACCATAAATATTGAGGTTACCATGCAAACAAAAAAACGGCCCCGAACTGTAAGCCCCCAAACTTTAAATCCGAAGTTTAGACGAAATTCGTTCAGCCGCTTAGGCTGTAGGCCTCGGGACATACAGACAGAGAGACGGACAGAATTTGCGACCCACTTTTTTTGAGGTCGCCTATCATCGTAATGTCAGAATTGATTAACATCTCGAGTTCGAAATTTTGTACGAACACAGTATCTTTCTGTTACTACGTTATGGAGAAAGTTAAAAAGTGCCTACCTAAAAAAAACTTTGTATCAAAAGCAATTTTAAACGAATCCGCCTTTTGGGATATTACTCTTTGTTACGAACATCTAAAAACATAAAAAAGCTCAACTCCCCGTAAATAGCTTCATCATGTTCCTCATTTAAATAAGCACCACACACAATCTGACAATCAAGACATCATATATATCGTAAGTAGCACAACAATTTTCGGGAATAATCGACAGTCATCTGACACTTTATACCAATCCGACATCTTCTCGCCCCTCAAAACGAAGGCATTTCCCACTGAACTCCCATCTTGGCCTACTGCATAAATATTAGATACATCCAGCAATTTATTTCAACGATTTGAGGAGAATTATATAACAAAAAAATATATAAATACATCAATGTCGAAATATTAGCGCGGGGAAGCGAACCAAAAGAAAATAAAGAGTTCAAAAATAGAAACTAAACCGATTTGTAGATACATTAGTCACTCTCACTCGCATCATCCACCCACCTCTGTGGTTATTTCGATTTTTTTTCGTAGCACATCTCGTGGGTTTGGCCCTTGAAAGTCCCTCTATCTTATCTCTCTGTGGGCTTTCTTCATAAATTTCAATCAAAGTGCACCACAGATTGTTATTGTTAGTGGGACAGCTGTCAATGAACTATATACAGTGCTGTCGCAGCTTCAGTGGTACTTACTGCAGACACTATGACTTCACTTTAGCGGAAGCTTGTTTTTTACTAATTAGAGTTCGGTGTCCGTGCGATCATAGCTCACCAACAAACGAGGCGTTTAATAAGACAGTATAGCTCATAGTTTGCTTTGATTGGAATGTAAAAGTGCCTTTGGACGGATTTCAGTCGGAAGCTGACCTTCTAAGAGGTGGAACTCGGTCATGCGTGGGCGTTGTTCAGTTTGTTCTTCAAATCAATAAGACTAAAAATACCTACAAATTAGAGGTCGAATGTACATATTTAAAGCGGTTTGTAAATTTTTCTAACGGCACACAATTGTGAGCTTTTGGACCCTTGTCATGCATATTTTGAAGAAGCAACCTCTAATATTCTGCATCTTGTATAAACGGGTCGTGTCCACCAACTATACATAGTTGCAAATCGATATCATTGGCATTGTTTTGGATGAGCAACAGCGGTGTTTTCATGCACGAACATTACACAAGTCCCATGTCAATCCTTCGACATGACATCCGTGTATGTCCATCGGCAATTTGCCATTTAAGAAAATGATACCGAAAGAACATATAAACGCCATTAGGTTGAACATCCCAAAATGGCCACAGTCCTTGGCTAATGTACCTACCCAAAGCCTATAAAAGGATCCACACTCCCCATAGGCATCGCAGTCGTTGTTCGCATCATGAAAACGCTTGTACGGCAAATTTTCGAGAAGACATCCGTTCACGGATTTGCCTATATTCCACGTAGAGACATTCACTTGCTCGAAAGGATACTCTGGGGTACTATTTTGCTGTTTGCCACTTATTGGTCCATCAGTGTTTCTTATAATCAATGGGAGCGGTATAAAGAACATCCCACAGCGCTTGGTCTTGAACGAGTCGTGGGAACGCACCAGTTCCCCCATGTGGGCGTTACAATGTGCTCAAATTACTTTGACGAGAATCAAGCGGAAATAATCATCAAAAAGTGAGTAGGAACATAAAGTATTTTTTTTTTGTTCTTATCATGAATTTTTGAATGGGAGTATGAAGGGACTTTGATTTTATTTAAGATTAAAAATGCGAAAGCATATAACCTATATTTGGGGGCTCAACCGGGACTGCAATACCAATAATGTATTTGTCGTTTGATGTTTATACCAAGTTGAAGAAGTGTTGCGTTAAGAAGGTTCAAAACAAATGATCGTTAGGAAAGTTGTTAAGTTCAGACAAAAAAGTTGAGAAACAAAAGTGAAGCGGAGCTTAAAAAGAAACCTTGCAAGACCTTGCAGTGGATAAGAAGCGGGTCGTCTTACACCGAATTGACGACCCATTTGGAAATGGGGTTCTCAATGAGAAGGATGTAAAGGTAACCGTGTGCGTGCAAAAAAAAAAAAAAACCGGCCAAGTGAGGCTATACCAGATGCTGTGTGGAAATTTCAGACCTAGGAACACAATTAGTCTAGTGGGTTCGGACGGACAAAAGCGCAACAAATAAGGTTCCGTTTTTAACCTTTGGGTACGGAACCTTAAAAACCTACGATTGCAGGAGTCGATTTTTTTAAATCTGTTCCACTTTTTCAGTGCACTATTAAGAAGAGAAATAGGAACAATTTACATAAAAATGTTTTTTTTTCATTGGAATTAGTCTGGCGTTTTTAGATTCGTGCAGATGCTTAATAGTTCAGGAGGCAGATTCCGTATATCAACGATCGTCTTAACGATATCGTTTTTGAAACTTTGATCAACAAAATAAGTCATATTCTGCTCGAATTCTTTTTACAAACGTCAGCTTTCATTATATTTTTGGTAAACGAACTGGATTAAGCTCTCAAACTTGTAATTTTAGCATTTGGTTGCTAATTTTGGAGGTCTATCGTTTCGACGATAATCGTCTGAAAAGATACGGAATGAGTGCCCAGGATAATTTTCAACAAAACTTTAAACATTAGCTCTCTGAGAAAGTGCTAACAGCTCTGTTTACAGGTACCTACTGCAAATATTCTGAGATGATTTATAAGAACACAATATCGAGTGAATTATGCCACCACTGTCCACTGGACTTATAATTCAGACTACTTTATGCATCACTAAGTGAGTTTCAGAATCTCTAAGATCCACGCTAAGAAATGCAATATAAGGTCCTTGAACGGGAAGGTCTCATCTAACTTCAGAGCTTGAAGAGGGCTATTCAGAAGGGGTCTTAGGGTTTCGGCGAAAGGTTTTTATCTTTCTTAAAAATGCACGTTTTTTTGGTACCAGCTTTGCCGATTAGTGAACGAAAGTAGGCAGCAAAACCGAAGTGATAGCGATTCTTTGACGAATCTTCGTTACGGAAGTATGGATGTACACTTTATCTCATAGAATTTGAATTTAGATACAACCGCGAACCCTATGATCTGTACCAAGCGTACATCCACTTTTGGCACAGCTTAAAGAGCCCCACGATCGAGGCGATAAAAGATCGAGCTGCTAAAAAAGGTTTTGAGAGAGTCAGCAGAAATTTGTCAAACTTCCCGAATCACGTATCTTTTCAGACGATTATCGTCGAGACGATCGACTTCGAGAGCTCGAAACTATAAACTAAATCTAAGTGCGTCTCCGCAAATGTAAACAAATCTTTCAAAAGCTGAGAAGAAATCTTTCACGCAATAACTGATTATGTTCGTCAAACTTTCGAAAGCGATAGACAAAGATCGCCACACGGGATTTGACAAGTTGCTAAAAAGGTTCAGTAGCCTGAAAGCCGATAGGATGGGGCAAAACATTTGAACAATGAAACCACACTTGGGTGACATTTTCGGTAATAAATGCTTTGGTTTGAAAGTCTCTTAAACCTTCAACGGTTGGATTAAGTTTTCTCTTTCTTTTTCTTTTCTCCACAATGTCTACAATTTCAATAATTTTCAATAGCATTTGGAATTCAAGCCGAACCGACAAAAACTTCAGTTATTACATGGGCTTCCTGCGCGTTCTGACAACTGTCCACTACGATAATTTGGAAGTCCTAAAGCCATATGAAAACGACGTGAGTTTCGACAACGTTCCTCTTTTGAAGATCATCAGGGATGTAAGTCGACACCATTCAATCATGTTCGTGTATAAATTTCTCTCGTCTTCCTTAGATACGATCCACGCTTTTCTCCAACAGCACACCTATTAACAAACCAAATGGCGGTAAACTAGAATATAGCTCCAGCAGCATTGAGACCGATTCGTCGACTGAAGCTCAACCCCGACTGTACAGCGTTATTACCGAGGTTGGCATGTGTGTGACTACGTCATTTCTTCATGAATATCAGAATCCTCTGGGCTTTAAAATGTATCATTGACCTTACCTAAATTGGTCCGTGTTGAACAAGTTTATTTTTAGGGAACCTGAGAAGCCCAAAAACGGGAAAATGTGCAGCCCTTTTGATCTGTGCAACCTGAAGGTCTCACCCTCCCTCAATGATGGCGATAGAGCAATTGCTGTGAGAAAGAAAGACTTTAAATTATGACAATGATTTTCTGTTCTTAGTATATCCACAGTAATATGGATATTGTGCCTCCGGACTTTAAGAAAGTAGTCCGCCGGGAAATGACAGCCAACCAAGTAACAACCGTGGATGTGGACGTACAAGTGACGTCGTCCGAGAAAGAAGTTCGAAATGTGCCCATAAAATACAGGAAATGTCGATTTCTCAATGAAAATAATTTGAAGTTCTTCAAGGTGAGTTCAAGGTTGAATAGATGCACCAGCCCTCCGTACGATACGCTCTTTCTGCGTTGTTGTGTTGCATCAGATCTACCGCCCGATACTTTGCCGAAATGAGTGCCGCATCAATGCAGCTCTCAAGCTTTGTAACTGCAAACCATTCTTTTATGTTGTCGGAACCGGCCCGACATGCAACGTCAAAGGAATGCTATGCCTGGCCAAAGCCAACTGGAAGGCCACCAAGTGCCCACAGTGCTTGCTTCTCTGCTCATTCACCACATACACTACACTCGGGGCAACTGTTCATAGCTACGTAAGTATTGATGCTGCGGTGCAACTGCCTTCTAAATAACCCCCTTTCATATGTAGGGAGCAACAAGATTTGAAAAGTCCTTGCTGATCAACTTGAATCTACCGAAAATGGGAACGCGAAAGCGGGTGGTCTTTAGCGCCGACCAACTTGTAGTGGCTTTTGGGGGGGCGGCCTCTTTGTTTCTCGGCTGCAGCTTCTTGAGTTTCGCCCAGATACTCTGTTACTGCATGCAGTCCTTAGGCAACAATCTCAAACGTTGGTACAGTCAATTTAAATAAATTAGCTTCTTTTATTCTTAATTGCAATTAAAAAAAAAAATCAGTTTTCATTTCACTCCGCAGTCAATTAGCGACATTTTTTCTGCCCAAACTCTCAAGAGAGTGCAGTGGGCTCATTGAAAATGTCCTGCGTGTCAGATGCAGTTGAAGAGGGTACGAGTGGGTTGTTGCGCGCTGTTTCTATGGCAAAACTCCAGTAACAAGAGTGCGTACTCGTAACATGGGGTGAAAATGACAATATTCGCTCGCGTCGGTCGCCATCGTTCAGCGTGTTTTGGTAACAAACGGGGGTTGGTCTATCCTTCGTTCGCTATGGAGACATACATATACGAATCACAATCGAATTTTGTTTTAGTTTTTTGCTGTTTCCATCACCGCCGACGCCATTTTGGTTGTTGCTACGAGTAACAGATGCCCGGATCGAGTGGAGATGAACGACGATGCTGATGACGATGGCGCCGCCTTTGTGGATGTAAAGTGTATTGTCCTAGTTATGTGGAAAATTGTATTTTTCTCCTTTTTACACGGATTAAATAATAACAATTTCACATGAAAGAGGTGATTTATACATAAAGCGAGGCAAGTTTCATGTCGAAAACTGTTGAGGGATGCTATCGCGGTCCATGGGATGTGTGTGCGTGTTTATCGATTTGCCATCGGTCCCATGTTGTGGGACTGTAAGGAATATTTATGAATATCAAGTGGATTTATGTGTCATTGATTCCGTTTGCATGAAGTGCTACAGGGTTGGATTTACTGTACTGTAGATAATGTTTGTGTCTTTATTTTTTATCACTTATAACAATGCTGATTTTCCAGGGAAATTTCGACTTAAGTTCATAGAGTACGATAGCAAGATTTAACTGCTTTAGTTGCACCTTGCTCTATATCTTGAACAAACCTCATCGAACCGCGGATTCAATGGCGGAGTCTAAGAAGTCTTCACTCACGCTTTGTGGTAGAACATTTTCCTTGAAAACTTTTCGTGTAGACTGACGAAGTTCTCTTCTTCGGCACAGCTTCTTTGGCTACTCTCTGCGGTGGTCTGTTAAAATGATGGTTCTGTGGAAGCTTGTGGCTTCCCTATGAACACTAACTTTAGACGGTCGCTACTCATTCTGATCGACTTGCCTTTGCAAAAACATCTGACAGAGCTTGTTACCCCTGTATACCATCAGCTTAGGAGTGGCGTTGCCCATGACAAAGTTCTGCGAAGTCAGAAGGAAATTAAAGGTTTTTCCACAACTTGAGTGGAGCTTCAACCATCTTCTTTCTGCTGCTTCCTGTCGGTCGCACGAATTCTATGGTTGAGGTTCAACAGGGCTCGGCTGATACGTGTGATAGCCTCAGATCGTATACGAACTTCGCTGATGAGGTTTATAGATCTTAACGAATACCTAGGATAGTTCCGAAAGGCGATTTCGACCATAGGCGATTCTGTCAACTAATTTCTTCAGCTTTTAATGATCTATGCCACCTTCAGATGATAAGTATTGACTTGCTTAAGGCGCAGCCTATACGGCTGCTCCAAGGACCCCGATTCAAACTCAATACATATCGCTTGGGCCATATCGTTTGCCGTTATGTCAGTAATTAAAATCGCTTCCTAACAAAAGGTATAGTTGTCAGACAGAGTCAAGCAGTAACGTCAGTTCAGAAGGTGATAAGCTTGAAAGGGGTCCAACTTGGAGCGCGCAACTGAAGTAGCCGAAGACCGCGCTAACTTGAGAGACATTGGCTGGTGAAGGCCCGTGAAAATCCAGGATTGTAGCGCCGTACAGTGGCGGCGCGTACAGTGGCGCAAAAAAGCGATGCGATGCGAGATGAGAGGCGGAAAGCGATACGAGAAAAAATGCGAGATGCGACAAGGTGCGCACAGTAAAAACTTTCCTGTGCTGTGGTTTTCCTTAACGAGACAAGATGGACTCCTCTTCAGAGGAAGAATTTTTAACGGAAAATTTATATTTTAAATCGCTTAAAAGCTGAAAAAGAGCGAAAGTTCACAAAATATATTTAAAAAGAAAATAATTAGTGGAGTTTCATCACTTGTATCCCCAATTAAGAAAGGATGACATAAAATTGTTTGGAATGTCGTTCAAAACGTTCGATTTCAATTTAGAAATAAAGTGCACGACTGTGTCGAACCTAACTTTCTCGTTCATCAAAATTTGTTGGTGCAAATGAATTGGAAGATTTATTTTTAGGGTGCATATTCAATATGAATGAAAAAAAAACAAGTTATTGTTCGGGATGTAAGAATTACTTGGTTTTTAGGGTTTTATCGAAATCGAAAATGGGGTTTTCGAGATATGTGCAGTTTTTAAAGTGAGCGCTTCCAGTGATTCGAATTGAAACTTAAGGACGCAATAATTTTGAAAACATCAATTTTACTCTAAGTTCGCATTTTGGTCAAAATCATGCCGTTTTGAGGTGAACTAGGGAAAACTATATTTTTCAAAAATTACTTTTTTCAAAAACCCATTTAACGATAATACAGAGAAAAACTGAGCTTCCCATTAAGTTAGCAATGACCATGTTACCTTAGAAATGAATTTTTGTTACAATCGTATGGACCGTTTTCGAGATACATATGTCCAAATTTCAATTTCAATTTGGACATATGTATGCGGAAAACTGAGTATGCAGTAATGTTTACCTCACTTACTTAAGCTTACATATCAATTTTTGTTGAAATCGCTAGAGCCGTTTTCGAACAAATCAAACTGGTATGAACATTTTGTATAGGAGGTACCATTAATATTGAGGTTACCATGCAAAAAAACAACGGCCCCGAACTGTAAGCCCCCAAACTTTAAATCCGAAGTTTGAACGAAATTCGTTCAGCCGATTAGGCTGTAGGCCTCGGGACATACAGACAGACAGACAGACGGACAGAATTTTGTGACCCACTTTTGTGAGTTCGCCTATCATCATAATGTCAGAATTGATTAAGACCTCGAGTTCGAAATTTTGTACGAGTACAATATCTTTCTCTTACTACGTAATGGAGAAAGCTAAAAATTCAGCATCTGATACGAGGAACCTGGTCCAATTTTGTAAAAGTTCCTATAACTCTTTTCTCTCTTTCCAACAACAATTCTGTTGTGATAATTTTTATTTTTTTGAAATTAAAGTGGAGGCTTTTCAAAAATGTTATTTTATTTTGCGGAACAGGTGCAATAATTGTTTTATTTTATTTCAAAAAAATGAACAGCAAAAATGAAACTTCTAGCTTGAATGAACTCGCGTGAAAAAGTGGTCAGAAGAGTTTATGTGCGAGAAGCATGCGAGGGGTTTGTGACAAGCTCGCATTTTTCGCATCAAAAATCGCTCCACCGTGCGCTCGTGCATAAATACATGCGAACAGTTTCCTCGCACTCAAACGCCTCTCGCATCGCATCGCTTTCTCGCGCCACTGTACGCGCGGCCTAAGGTAATAAGTTGACTGTTAAAAATGTCTGTCGACCTATTTGAACCACTGTTACGACTGCCCCTGTTTGAAGGGTCACCTCAGGTCCTTGGATTTACGATTTTTGTATTACTTGATGCGACTGGGCTTTGACCTTCTTCGGTGTATGGCTGATCTCTTCCACTATTAGTCCTCCAATGACAATTTTTTTCCCCAAAAATGACCACAAAAGATCACAGTAGTCAGGGCTGTATAGTAGTAGCGAATACAATGCAGTCAACCTCGAATCGCATTCCGGAACAAATCAGATAACCACCTGTCTGCATACCTGAGGATCCAATGAAGGGTTACGAGTGGGTGCTATCGGACATTTCAGCTTTCTGTGCTACTGAAAAAAAAGACGATTGCATTCGCCAATTCCTTCAGATGGTGCATTCGGATTTGCAAGCAAATGCAGCCCCCTCACTATTTCGCTCGCATCTTAAATATTCGCCCAAGAAGCGCCGCACCAATAATTATATCCACCATCATGCTCAAAGTCTTTAAATCACAGCTTACCGCACTTGAATCTAAAGCTGCCACGGACGATGTGAAGCTAAGGATATTATCTTTCTTCAATTTAATTATATGCCATTACTCCTCCGGTGTTTCCTCACTTTGGAAGCCATAGACATAGACAATGCTCCACTCCAGCACCCGGCGGTAACTTGAACTGCAAACAGCAAAACAAAAGCGCGAAAACTTTACTTTTGCATTAAGAGCTCCTTGGTGCAAATTTGAGCCACACATAGCCAGCCATTGTACAAATCGTACATCGTACACTTACAGAGTCATATACCTAGCAACGACCGTATTTAGGAATTATGCGAGGGCATATAGTGAAAACTGCACAACCATTAAAGTGAATTCTATGATTATTAATGGGATTTTCGTTTTGTTTTTGTGCCGCAAATGTACATTATACGTATATTCTGCGAAATGGATTTCTCGTCTTGTGGCTTGTGGCCCACAATCCACAGAACGTGAGGCGGGGACGGCGAATACTAATGAGTTGATCTGAAGTCTACTCGTATGTGAGAGCGCGGTTGGGGGAGAGCACTGTAGCAGTGGCTTTAGGTGGTCACCACTCCCGCACTTGTGCTGGAGAGAAACCCAGCGGATGAGTGCGAAGTCATTAGAAAGAGTAAAAGTGCAAAAGGGAAATAGATTCGATTGTAGGTGTGGGTCTTCGGTCGGGTGACACTTTTCTAAGCACTCAAACTTGAGTGTTACTTTCACGAGGATTTTGTTCTTATACCTTAGACAGACACGTACCGCGACAAACTAAACCGCTTTCGTTGTGGGTTTTGGCAATTGGCACATGGTAGCTGGATATAATTGGACATAGACTCTCTAAACGGAGATTTTTTACATTTGAAATTGCTCCATTGTCACCGTGATCAGAGAGGTCTTTTAGTCTGATGAGCTTGTTAGATACACCCACGATTGGTTTTAGAATCATCCTCAAAGTAGGCCCTTCAATTCGTGTTGGGTCTGAAGTTTTGTAGATACTGGACAGATGCTTAATTTTATGATTGAGATCATAATTTTATGGTGAGATCCTAAAATGATTGGTATGCATCACATTTGAGAAAAGGTTATACAAGGTGGGCCAAAAGAGATCACCCTATTGGAAGATGCTCTTATTTTTGCAAATGGCCGCCAATGTCAAATCTGTTTTGACATTTGTGGGCTAGACAGATGTAGAATACAAGTGAACAAGCCATGGAGCGATACACTCCCCAAGAACGCGGAATAATCGTGTCTATTTTTGGGCGTAACAATTCGTCTGTAGCGTTGGCGCAGTGCGAATTCCGTCGCCGATTCCACGGTGGTCCGACACCGACTACGCCGTTTGGCCACCAACTTTGAAGAGTATGCGACCGCACGAGACGTTGCCAAGAGTGGCCGGCCCCGGAGCGCCCGTTGTGCCGAGAATATCGCCGCTGTTGACGAGGATGTCGAGCTGTCGCCGGAAACATCGACCAGACGCCGTGCCTCGCAATTAGCCATCAGCCGGGCGTCCCTAAGGCGAATTTTGGTCTAAGACTTGCGCATGTTCCCGTGCATCAGCTGCTGCCTGTCGACCGCCAAACGCGTGTAACCTACGCCCAAGCCATCCTCAATCTCGAGGACAAAGTGGACGATTTTTCGACCAAAATCGTAATGATCGATGAGGCTCATTTCCACCGCAGCGGGACGTGAACAAGCAAAACTATCGCTTCTGGGGCACCGAAAATCCACGAGTAATGCACGAGGAGCCATTACACCCGCTCAAAGTTACTGCATGGTGCGCTGTTCACGCTGGAGGAGTCATCGGGCCATTTTTTTTTCGAGAACTTACTTACTTAACGGGCTCCCGACCCGTGGAGAGTCTCTGCCTGAGACACTGCAGCCTTCCATCCTCTACGATCCCGGGCACGCTGCTTCCAATTTTCCAGACCAAGCGCTCTGGCATCCGCGATGGCTTGGTCTTTGAAACGGAGGTTCGGTCTTCCTTGTCGCCTCGAACCTGGGGGCTGGGATTCGAAGATCCTCTTAGCTGGAGCATTATTATCCATTCGCTCGATGTGGCCGAGCCAATGTAGTCGACGTATTTTGGCTTTTTGGACTACATCCACATCTTGGTACAGCTCATAGAGTTCGCGGTTGTATCTTCTCCTCCATTCGCCCTCCTCGCACACAGGACCGAAAATCCGTCGAAGAATTTTTCTTTCGAAGGAGCCCAGTATCAGCTCTCCCTTCCTGCTTATCGTCCAGCACTCGGCGCCATAAAGAAGGACTGGCAGGATGAGTGTTTTGTAAAGCGTACATTTCGTCCTTCGAGTTAGGAGTTTTGAACCCAATTGCTTTGCCAAACCGAAGTAGCAGCGGTTTCCTAGGGTAATTCTTCGCCGGATCTCCACTATGGTGTCATTCGTGGAGTTTATGTTTATTCCGAGGTAGGTAAACTCCCTAACTACCTCGAAATTTTTACTATCAACAGTGACGTTTTGTCCTAGGCGGTGGACAGATGCTTGTTTGTTTGTTGATAGCATGTACTTGGTCTTGTCCTCGTTTACTTCAAGGCCAACAAATTTCGCCTGTTCTTCAATCGCCGTGAAAGCCTCTATCACGGCACGCTGGGAGCGACCGATGATGTCGATATCGTCCGCATACCCCAGTAGCTGTACGGATCTGTTGAAGATAGTGCCTTCCGTGTTGACACCTGCCCTGCGCACTATCTGCTCCAGCACGAGATTGAAGAAGTCACATGATAGCGCATCTCCTTGCCGAAATCCGGTGCAAGTTTGGAATAATTCGGAGGAGCTACTTCCAAATTGCACATAGCAGCGCGTGTTTTCCAGCGTAACGCGACACAGCTGGATCAGTTTTGCCGGGATCCCGAATTCGGCCATCGCCATATAGAGCTCCTGACGATGAATGCTATCATATGCGGCTTTGAAGTCGATAAATAGGTGGTGAGTCTCGACTTGAAATTCATTGGTCTTCTCCAGGATTTGTCTCAGTGTGAAAATTTGGTCTATGGTCGATCTGCCGGGCCGGAAGCCACACTGGTACGTGCCGATTAGTGTGTTGCAGAACGGTTTAAGACGTTCACACAGTACGTTGGATAGGATCTTGTATGCGACATTAAGCAGGGATATGCCTCGATAATTCTTGCAAGACATAGGATCGCCTTTTTTGTAGATGGGGCATATGGAGCTGATAGTCCAGTCATCGGGCATGCTTTCTTCCACCCATACTTGGTTGATGATTTGGTACATGCGCCCTACCAAGACATCACCACCGTATTTGAAGAGCTCCGCTGGTAGACCATCAGAGCCTGCGGCCTTGTTGTTCTTAAGCTTTTTTATAGCTAAGCCAACTTCTTCTATACTGGGTGGTGGAACTGGTTCTTCATTGACTGGACGTGGGTTCTCTTCTTGCCCTATCACTCTCTCTACATGATGCCCATTTAGCAGCTCCTGGAAGTGCTGCTTAAACACATCTACTATTCCCTGCGCTTCGGTGACTAGATTTCCTTCGCTGTTTCGAAGAGCCTGCGTTCCGGTCTTGAAGCCAGCAGCCAGTTGCTTGGCTTTCTTGTAAAACCTCCGTATGTTGTTTCGATCGCGAGACTCTTCGATCTCCTTGAGCTGGGAGACTGCGTAAGCCCTCTTCTTTCGACGCAGGATTTTCTTCTCCTCCCTCCTCCTGGTTCGATACTCTTCCCTCGCTGCCCTTGTTTTGCGCTGCAGCGTCTTCATATGTGCATCTTCTGTCACCTTTTTCCGACGAACGCACTCATCATCATACCACGGGCTTTTTCTCTGGGGTGGCTGGTACCCTATAGTAGTTTCGGCTACCTCCTTGATGATGTCGCGATACTGGGACCACTGGTTGTTGGCGTCTGTGGTGGGTGAATGCACAATGGAGAGTCTCTCACTCAGGCGCTCTCTGTAGGCTCTGGCTACTCCAGGTGTGCTAAGGCGTCCAACGTTGAATTTCTTCTTCTGGGCGGTTCGCAGCTTCTTCTCGTTGGACAGTCGAGCTCTGAATTTTGCCGCGACAAGAAAATGGTCAGAGTCGACATTTGCCCCTCGATATGTGTGCACGTTGAGGATGTTGGATACGTGCCTCGCATCGATTAGCACATGGTCGATTTGGTTGGCGGTTCGACCGTCTGGAGAGCGCCAGGTTGCTGTGTGGATCCTTAGCCTTGGAAACCTAGTGCTACTTATCACCGTATTACGAGCTGCTGCAAAATCGATTAGTCGGTAGCCGTTGTCTGTTGTCGTTTCGTGGATTCTGTGCTTACCAACTAACCCGCCAAAGATATTCTCCTTTCCGATTTTAGCATTGAAGTCCCCGAGTACAACTTTTACATCGTACTCCGGACAGGCTCCGTAGGCTCCATCCAGGAGGTCATAAAACTCCTCCTTAATGGGGTCTTCAGCCTCGGGAAGTTACCCCGACGGCACAACCCCCAACCTGGAGGGCCAGGCCCTTGTTTTGACCCTAGGACAGCAGGCCGGTTATTCCGGTGCCAGTAACCCACTTTGGGATGTGAGCGCTGCCGTTGGCCCATTAAGGGTTCATCCGCCACCAACTCTTCTCCAACACCCTGGCTCAGTATTGGAAATCCCTATAGACCTGGTATTCGAATATGTCGAAGCAGCCCATATAGGGGTTACACTAAATAGTTCGGCCTGACTGGAACTGTAGACGCCACCGTTGATTCCATCTAGAGAATTCCTCCGCTGCCGTCTGGAAAAAGAGGGAGTGCCTTAGTGAGAAAACACTCCCCCCCCCCCCCCCCCCCCCCCCCCCCCTCTCTCGTCTGCTGCCACCAACAACCTTCCAAAGGGGTTTTTCGAGAACGCCGCTGGTCAATCGACAACAGTGGATGGTGCGCGCTATAGGGCCATGTTAACCGAGTTGTTTTCTGCCGCATTTGGACGAATTAGAACTGGAGGACATGTGGTTCCAAAGGAGAAGGAAGGCGGCGTTCCCGGGTCGCCCCATCTCTCGTTTTGGCGATTTGCACTGGCCCGCAAGATCGCCCGATTTAACCGTTCCAGACTTTTTTTTGTGGGGTTTTTTGAAGTCCCGTGTTTACGTGAACAAGCCCGAGATCCTAGAAGCCCTCAAGGACAACATTCGACACGAGTGCGAGAATCTGTCGCCCGAAGCTCTCGCCGAAGTGATGAAAAATGCCATAAAACGAGCCTGTATGGCAATCAATTGTGACGGCGCCCATTTGGCCGATATCATCTTCTTGACTTGACCAATAAAATTCTAAGGGTTTAAATAAACATAATCAAAAAACAGAATCGAAGTTTTTCATTTAGAAAAGAAATGAGAGCCAAACAACATCGGATGACTTCCTAGGATGTCACTGTTACTAAACTCCAACACGGTACATAACGGGAGGACACCCGTAAGTCACTTACAGTACTCTCTCTCTAGTGACATTCATAACGCTGCTGATTTCTTATGAACCTAACCTCAAAATTTTAAAGTCACACAAGGCAAACTTGAAAAATGCCCACAGACTTGATTTTTGAATCAGGTTCTCTAGGTCTCCAACCTAACTCAAATCAGTTGAAACTAAACCTTAAAAGACTTATATCGGAGAAACGGAGAAAGGCTCTTTTGGGTTCCAGGACAAAAGGTCGCTGGAGAGAAACTAGTAGCCACTTTGTTCGTTTTCTAAAACTAACTTTGTGCGCCACAAAAGATACTCTAAGTAGCAGTCCCTAAGTTTTCCAAACATTACCGTCACCCGCAAGTGCGAACAGTATCGGCCACCAACGCCCTGAGAATCCTACTAATCTAAATTTAAAAGCAATTTGGTTTATTATTTTTGTCACCCTGTGGTCCTTTGAAGGAATCATTTTTCCACAACGCATCAAAGGAAATTGCGGCAGATATGCACTTTCAATTCAATGAAGAACTGATTTCGAAAGAAATCCCAAAATAAACATAAAAGTGCTGACAAATCAATTTCGCTTGGTTCACCTGAAGACTGTCATAATGAACGCACGCCAGTTCTGTGGCGACTAAGTATTAAAATTCGCTTTTCAGTTGTCACTTTGGCTATCTCGTGTCGCGTTTTCCGTAGTTGAATTATTGCGTTATTAGAATTCGGTCTTTTTAGAAATTAGAGCGTGTGCTGAAGCAAATGTCTCCCTCTTTACAATTTTTAAAGTTCCGCACCCAAAGGGAAAAAACAGAACCTTATTAGTTTCGCTACGATGTCTGTCTTTTTGCCCGAACCCTCTTTTAATCTAAAAAAAATTTCCGGTATCTTTTTGAAAAAATATGCAATTTGTCCTCTTTTTGGGATTTCTCAGTTTACGGAATTTTTCGACAACAAAAAAAACAGTTTTTCAAAACAAATTCCGAAATTTTCTTCATCTTCCTGGTGTGAACACGAGCTAAAGTATATTCTCACTTGACAGCTCAATTTGTGTTTAAAGTAAATAAATCGGTTTGCTTTGTTTTGTTTAGGTATCGTGTGTGTTATTTTTAAAGTGAAAAGAAGTAAATTAAGAAAGATAATGCCAAAACGTAAATGTACGTTTTGGTCAAAAAAAAAAACAGATGTTAAAAAAAAAAATACGGTCAAACGAAACACATAGTCAAAGTAAAATTTTATATTTAAAGTTAAAATTGACTTAATTTATGTTTATAACTTTTTTATTTATATTTATTTTATTGAATTTGTTAACATTGATGTTTTTTGTTTGTTTTAATGAATTAAAAAAAATATATATATTCTGTTACTTTGGTTGTTGCTTTTTGTTCTTAAATTTTTCATTTGAGATTTTTGAAGGTGTCCTCTTTTTGCTGGACCTGTATCTGGTCACCCTAGGCATAGCCTCTAGTTAAACGGCAAATACCAATGGTAGCGATACATCGACTGATTTTAGAGAAATAAGTTATTTGGTGAAAGAAATATTTTCAGTCGCTCAAAAAAACTGTTTATTTCTTGATTTACAAAAAAATTTTAAGATCATCATGCTCGAAACTAAACATGTGGTGGAGACGACTCCAGACTCCACACTAGGGTTTGTGCTATCAGTCATCTCCGTTCTCCATTCATTAAACCGTGTACTCTTAATCGTTTTCAATTGGAACTTATCCAATTGACACTCATTCTCATGCACATTGTTTTTGTTTACAAACACGCTCTCGGTCATTTCATTCATTAGAGAGTTTTCCGATTTCAACCAAACTTCACAAAAACCATATACAGACCAATTCCAAAGATGTGTGAAATTTTGGTTTAAATCGGAAAATGCGTTACGGCGTGAATCGGCGACAAACGAACACAGTTTCAAGGCTCAATTTTTATATATATAGACAGATAGATAAAGTAATTTTTCTCGACGAAAAGTCTATAAAACGCGTATACAACAGTAGCTGCCCGTTCTTTACTCATGTGGTATCATAAAGGACCTACAAGTCTAGTCCCATTTTATAATTTCATTCATAAATCATAAGCCATACATTTCTTCTATAAAATCTTGCAAATTCATTGCTATATGACTTCCTTTAAGTAATCTTCCCCTGTCTTAAATAGCTCTACTCTACCTTTTGTTCGGCACTATAGACCTTTGTTGGACTTAAGTTTAGATATGGCTTTCCTCGTTTCATTGAAGGCAGCTGGACTATTCGTCAGCTAAATGGTTTGTACTTTGTACTGCTTAAAAAGCCATAGCCAAAAATATATTCGACGCAGGTAGTGAAAGAAAGAAAGAGCAAGAGGCACTTGCCATTCACCGACTTAGAGCTGCATCGCTAGGCTCTTTTGGAGCTTAATTTCACATGGTTCATGATAAACCGTTAAAATCGATGTGGGAACAAACCACCACCGATGCGCCCAGTGTTAAGGTTGACGAGGCTCAATAACACTTTAGCCAACCAATCGAACATCTCCATTCCCAACCACTTAATGCTTCTCTTTATCTGTTTGGTATTTTTTCGCATCGCCTTTGTCTCCTCTTTAAGTACGCTTTAAAGGAACCAAACAAAACAACGAATTCCAGCGTAAAGATACAGCTCTTGGACCGAGTTCTCAGCGATATAATACCCAACACTCATGTCACAGCAACCAGACGATGGATAATTATCTCCACGCCTGTCATCGTGACAATGTGCCTTTCTCCAAAGTCGACAAGAAAAAAAGAATCCAATTCTCATAGTACATTCAACAGTTGTATCTAATTCCACTTTGGGTCGACGTCGTCGTTCCTGAGTGAGACCGTCGTCGTCTCTATAAACAAACACACTCACGTCGGCTCGTCGAAATCTCAACTGTGGAAAGCCCATAGCCCGAACAACAATTGAATTCAAGTCGGTACGCTGTGAATTGATTCTTCAAGCGATTTACTTGCGGGGAAAAATGATTCCACCTCTTGAATCTGCGCGCTCCGTTTGGGACCGTAATAAAGCTTTTCCACTTGCCCAACCGCAAAGAATGCACTGTGCTGCTGCTGTTGCTGCTGTCGCGGCCGTTGTTGAACAGAAGAACCTTTGATATTTAATAACTCGTTAATAAAATGCGCTTGCCATGGATAGGTACTCCTAACCAGATACATGGATGCAGATACTTTGCATGAAAAAGTGGTGCACTCACTGCCAACGAGGATTGTCAATTAAAGTGGGTGGTTACAAAATTTACCAGCGTACCCCTCTGTTGCTGATGGGGGATGGGGGGATGGGGGGCTTGGCGGTGGGTTTTGTGTTTTAATCGTCGGCTTACCATGGCTCTGCAGTGTTGCTGGCGGTGTGTATAAGTACTCCGCCCGTCTGGTGTTTGTCGATAAGAAAACGTATTACTTAATCTTTCGCCAGATGTTTGGGTATTGTTTACCATTTTTTTCTTCTCTGTTTTTTTCTGGCGCGAGAAGTTTTTTTCTCCAAAATTGAATAATAAACTTTTCGCCTTATTGTTGTTGCTCATGCGGCAGTGCCCACACTTTGCATAGACGTTATGAGGGATGGTCGATGGTGTTTAGTGAAGTGTGGGTCTTGGCGCTCCGAAAAACTGCACAAGCGTTGTGAAACAAAAGCGTTCCTACATTGTGCAGCTTAATTAAATTTTATATACAGATATGAGTTTGTGGTGGTCAATGAAATTGCATTGCAAATGGATAGCTTCTTTCGTAACGGTTTTACCTACATATGGTCGTAAAAAGTTGTAATAAACTGAAACAGAGTTCAGTTTCTTCAGCACTGACGTAGGTCTCTATTGAGAGTCTTTGTGTTGAGCCGTCTTCGCCTTGAGTTGGTTGCGATTTGGAGGTTAACATTTGCCCTCAGTTTGGAATTCATAGAATAGGTTTTGGACCACCTGAAGATAACCGACCTTGCCAACAACACAGTTCTATCTATAAAACCATTGGAGCTTTCCTGTGAAGGGAGCAATTTGTCAAGCGTAGAATCGAACACCTATCTGCGGGAGTATCGGGGGCTGACGAAGCGTCAAAAGTGCTTGTCAAATTTATAAGGTGTATAGTTTAGTCTATGTTTCTAAGTATGAAACTTAAAATGTTGGTATTTAGAATATCTGCGTGCTGAATATTTTACTAGTAAACTGGCAGTCTTTTGCCACTGAGAATAGGAATATTTTTGGGTTTCAGTTTGAGCAGAGGTGCCTGTATTATGTATGAAACAATTTAAATTAAGCAGTCCGCTACACAACCATCCCGTAAGTCAAGCTTTGGTCCACAGGATTATAAAAAGCGTGATTTTTTAAGAGTTAAGTTTTTTTCAGGTTGGCAGCACTGGTTAGTAATGGCGTCCAAACGTCATCTGTCAAAGTGAAAAGTTTTCAGTATACTCTTAACTTTTAATCATGGAAAGACTTACAAACGAGCAACGATTGCAAATTATTGAAATTTATTATAAAAATTCGTGCTCAATGAAAATCCGCTGTTTTATCGAAAAATTGTGTTCAGTGAAGAGGCTCATTTCTGGCTCAACGGATACGTAAATAAGCAAAACTGTCGCATCTGGAGTGCTGAGCAGCCACATGCCATACAAGAATTACCGATGCATCCCGAAAAAACGACAGTTTGGTGTGGTTTATGGGCTGGTGGCAGCATCGGTCTATTTTTCTTCACAGACGACTGTGGAAGAAACGTTAACGTTGAACGATATCGAGCCATGATACGCGACTTTTTTTTGCCCCAGTTGGCTGAGTTGAACTTGGTTGACATGTGATTTCATCAAGACGTAGCCACATGCCACACAGCTCGTGAAACAATGGAAATGTTGAAGGATGAATTTGGTGAGCAGCTTATCTCTCGAAATGGCCCTGTGAGTTGGCCGCCAAGATCATGCGATTTAACGCCTTTTGATTATTTCTTGTGGGGTTATGTAAAGTCGTTAGTCTATATGGACAAGCCTAACACGATTGAAGCCTTACAGGATAACATAACACGCGTAATTCGTGGAATACAGGCCGAAATGCTCGAAAAAGTGACGCAAAATTGGACCTTCCGAATGGACCATTTGAAACGGAGTCGTGGACAACATTTACATGAAGTTGTCTTTAAAACGTAAATGCCAAAGGCCTATTTATCGATTACAATAAAAAAATTTAATATTTCATGCAAATTTGAGTGTTTTATTTTTTTTTTTTATGAATGGACGATGATTTGGGACGATTTTTATTGTCAATATTTAGTCACAGTGGGTTAGATGGAATGCCGAAAAGTATTTGAGGGATACAAACACAGAGACTGTCTCGCGAGAAGACCTTTATTTGGTGTTTGACACAAAGGCTGTTGAGCACATTTAAAAATCAGGTAAAAGCGAAGATGATAACACAGCTGAATACTGAACTAGATCCAAGAAACATCAGAAGCAATGTAAGAGACTTAAAACCCCTCTTTTAGCAAAGTCAAAACGTTACTTGAGCTGAACAAAGAAGACCTAAGATAACTCTCTAATAAAATGGTCCTATGCGACGAGACGATGACTTCTGACTCTGCGGACAAGAGGAGGAGTAGACGACGGAACATGTACTCTGTAAACGTCCTGCAGTTGAAACAAGTAAGCTGCATTCATGCAGAAAGGCACATGGGCCTAATATTCATTTTGTATAGAAGGTACCAGAATTACTTGACCGACATAGCCCATTTTCAATACCAACCTGACGACGATAAAAATAAGTCCTTTCACAAAACTTTATTCGCCTAGGTTGATTTCTTTGGACGCTATCTTATTTTCAACAGACAGAGAGACGGACAGACGGACAGACAGACAGACAGACGGACATGGCTAAATCGATTCAGAATGTGATCCTGACTCCTTCTTGGCGTTACAAATGTAATGGCAAAGTGAATATACCTTCCTGTGGAGGGTATAAAAAGGAAAGGAAAGGAGAAGTTCTGTTCATTGTAAAAAAATGCATCAAAAACGTGTCAAAAAGGAGTCAAGAAACTAGACCAAAAGCTTTTCCGAAAACGCATTGAAAAATCTGTAAGACAGAGCGTCGGATATGCTTTAAAAAAAACTGTCAATAAGCGGGTGGAAAATTGCCTAAAAATGAGTCAGAAAATGTGTTGAAAAGCGCGTTGCTTATAGCAGAACTCTGGGTACATGGCTTATAATTCACTGCCATCTGTTGTCACTGTGAAACTCAACCAGACCTAGACCCATAAAAGGACCATTTTAAAAACCAAGATGAGCCAGTGAGTACCTACTAAGGAGGCTGAGGTTCGAATTGTTTGATTTACTTGAAAGAGAAACGTGTAACACTTTCTTGTACATATAATAGCTCTTCCTAGTAATGGTAAGCTTTGTTGTCATTTTTTAGAAAATGTCAAGCATGTGCCGTTGATAGTCCCCTCTATGGTCAAAATATTTGCGGCATTTCATATTTACTGGATATGAGGACAAGATTATTTCTGTGGGGTTATAAGGTACACCCAAGTTCATAATGATCTGCCATCTAGCATGCCTGCTAAGTTCCTTGAAGAACTCCAGTACTTTTCTGAGAAGTCCGAGTATTAGTAATATTGCAAACTCAAATCATATATTAACAAACTGTCGATCAACATACCCTCTTGCGTGATAGCTCCTTCCACAAAGAAGCACAATAACCACGAGTTCCTCGTTATCACCTCGCCACAAACCTCCCCTGAATCCAACTTTAACATATTCCCCAAGCAATAACGAATAGAGGACCCCCAAGTGCAACTTAATTAATTAACTGCGACCAACTGCGAACGAACGCTAAAATACATACAAAAACTAATCAATTGCGACCGCATGAAGTCCCCCGATTGCCAACTTATTAAGCTTCCCATAAACTTTATCCCTATAATCAATATAATATAAAATATACTATAATAAAACGGAAATTGCATCCCAAATGTGAACGACGACAAAGCTTCCCCAAACTAATCAACTCATAAAACCAGCATAACCCTTCCCATCGCAGCGGGCAGTATTACATCAACTACGATTAAATTCGCCAGCAACTTTATTAGCAATTCGTGTTTTGGAGATTTCCACCAAGCCATAGAAAAAAAATAGAAAAATCATGTCGCTCCATAATTTACCTCAAAATGGCCATAATCATGACGACGTCATGAAAAACGTGCACGAGCATACTGTCGACGGTCTTTAGACTCGTAAAACATAAACTTGTCATGAAAATGTAATAAACCACAGAGACGAAAGTATAAATAGAATTTCCGCTTTGCCTTAGACGGCTGCCAAGGAAATTGGAATCTATAGCAAACAATGCAATAGGAGGTGTCAACATTTATTACCGGCCATCGATCATGACAAACCGAATCCGCACGCCTCGATTACGTATTCGTAACAGGTTACAACATCATTTTGACAAATGTCATCGCATCAGTCACAGTCACACCTACGGAATTGCTACTGCAGGTAGTATTGAGATGCGGAACCTCTCTGAAAGGTTGACACAGTGTGCCAAAAAAATCGACACACAAGTCAAAAAATCAGTTTGAGATATTATCTCAGCGGATTTTGCTCTGCAGACAATGGGTCTTCTACCTGCTGCCAGACCGTTTGTCCCTTTTCGGTATTGATTGCCTTCTGTGTTGGGAATTTCAAATTCAAGTCGATGACAGCCAGAAATAAGTTTGGCGGTATTTGGGTGATCTTTTCGTAGAAAAGAAGAAGATAATAAGATTATTAGTCATACGAAGTAAGTGGGAAAAAAACGAACTTTCAAAGTTTGATGTCTGAATTGGCGATGCTTTTTGTTTACCCAGGAGCTATACATATTTTGTTTGTGGCTTTTTGAATACGACTGAGATTGTGCGGGATTTTAAGGGTCAACTTCAAACTTATTAACTCCTACTTATGCAATCGGCAATGGAAGGACATAGTTTCTCAAAAATAGCTGCACAAGTTGTAGATGGTAGTATTTTAGTAAATTATTCACTGTCAAAAGAAGCGCCCATCCACTGCAAGGGTCGCTGAAGTTAAGCCTGCTGAATCGACTGGATCGAAGTCAATGACTTTAAGCCATCGAAGGCAATCAGCACAGCCCATACTAGGCATTTGGACCGCACACGTTGCAAATGTGACATTTCCTTACAAAACACACGAAATTAGAAGAACCTACACGATGTTGACAGCCTATGGGTCAGATTCTGTAAGGCGCAACGATCAAACGTTTTCGTGCTCACGAATGATTTGCCCTATGTTACACAAGCAAATTTTTTCGTGCGCACGAAACGTTTGAACTTTTCGCCTTAAAGTATGCCGACCCTGATTCGTTTCATTTGTGAATACCAAGCTTTTACCAGAGTCAGTCCTAATATTGGGGAGAGTATTCTTCGACAACCTACCTCAATTTCGTGGCATACAATTTCATTTCCCCACACCCTCTGGATGCCTTTGAGACACTCACTCACAGCCTATGTTACCAAGTTGTGCCGTCAATCCGATGTAACAAGATTCTTACTCCACAGATTCGGATGTCAAATTGCGCCGTTTTTAAGCGCCGTAAGCGATGTAGTCTCTTACAACAATATCTGTCACCTGTGCTAAAATTGGTGCACGGAAGATCTAGAACTCAATAAAAGTAGATAGCTTTATTGAGGCCCTTCTCAGCGCAACACTCCATTTTTTTTATTTATTTATTTGTTCTTGAAAAACTTACACTGTAAGACAAAAGAGTCTTATAAAATAGTGAAGATTATAATTTTCAATTTAGAACTATGAAACAAGCAACAGAATAAACATCTTTATGAGAGGAAAAAAAATAAAAGAAGACTTGCAGAAGACAGCACTTACAAGGTGCAAGTGATCTAAGCTCATCATAGGTGCAACCAAAGCTATCTTGAAGTTTGCAGAATACTTTTTGTGGCTGTTTTTTCTGTATGAGGGCCGCCACTCCCCTTATTTATGCCCGCACAATATATCGAGAATATTCTTTTCGGTTACATATTTTTATTTAACGAATCATCTTTAAGTGATAGTGGTGGTGATCTCACCTATTTCCAGGCAAGGTTCTTCGGTGATTGATGATTATCTGACAAGGGTATATCGTATATGTGTTTTCGGGTCGGCTTCTCAACGCCTAATTAAATCAACGCTCTCACGAGTATTGCCAGGAGGCATATAGACAAGAGAAACTAATTATATCCAATATTTTTTTTTTAGACTTCAAATCAGCCGTTCGTATAGTAAATTGTAGTGGGCTAATTTACAAATTGGCTGCTCTAGTTTTTCTCTATTAAGTTGTTAAGGCTTATTTTAAACACCGCAGCTGTGGCGTTTGAAATAGTAACTGTTTTTTTTTTTCGACTGAATGTGTTGTTCCTCAAGGTTGCTTTTAAAGTCAAATTCTTTCTACATCATTGTAATCGGGAAATAGCCTATTGCTAGGCATGGAATCTATATACCTGAGACTTGGTTCAATTACGTCTACACCCCATTTTATTAGACCCGGAAATATACCATCGGACCATCTCCTTTTTCGACTACAGTACACGGTTAAAAATATGGGGGTGTTTTTTAATACATCCGCAGTATTAAAGGGTTATACAATACAAGAAAAATTCAATGTTTTCAGTTCATTAAACTTTTTCTGTTATCTTGAAATTTAATAATTGTTTCATTAAAATGCTCATTTTAGTACGAATTTTCTGAACTTTTATCTCTAAAGATCAAAATCCAGTATTTTTCTTCTACAATCTAACCCGGTCTATATTTAAATAATATTTCAATCAAGAACTTGTTACAATTTAGTTCTAGTTGAACTGAAATATAACATCTACTTTGATTACATTTTAATACGAACTTATTAAAGCCATCGACTTCAATATTTTTGCATTTGGTTTTAATACAGAATATGAACCAAAGTGATTCGATTTAAATATATCGGTAGTAGTTTTGAGGCAAAATATATTATTTTGTCGCTTGGTTAAGAATTTATTGTTAGTTTGAGCGTCCTTCTCAATGAAGTGGATGATTTGGATTAAGTTTTTTTAAAAGAAAAATACAAACAAGTGAAAATCATGCTGAAAACGGGGTTAAATTGATGAGAATGAGAATATTCTTCTTACAAGTAAGTAGATTGTATATTTGCTTTTTTTCTTAAGTTGTGAAGCGCAGAGATGTTCCTTGTGGATTTGCTTTTAAAGATAAGGGCGGTCTACAGATTCGAGTTCATTGCCCCAGAAATATAGATATTATATTCCAAAAAGTAAGTAATTGACTGAATAATTAATAAGATAATTCGGGCATACGTAAGTTCTCCTTCATTTAAATTTCTTGAACAATATACTTTCTAAAGTAAGCACAGCGGCACTCTATAGGATTATTTTCAAAGGTGATAAAAGACCACGGGAATTTGCCTACCCTTGACAATTTTCTATATGTATTGTAATATTTAAAACCAAAAAAAAAACATAAAATATTTTCGGTTTTGAAATAAATCCTACAGACATTTAAATCAAATCGAATGGAATATTAAAATAGAAGGTGATTCTATTCTTTAATTTTTCAATTCAAATAAGGGTTTAATTTAAATACTTTTGCATTGAAACCCATCTCCATCTATATTAAAATTTAATATTTCAGACATGTTTTGTAATAGCAGACATTATTTAAAGTTAATAAATCTTTTATTAGTTATTTAATTTGAATACATGGAAAATATTAAATTTTAATATTTTCTCGGCGTTGTCCTATCAACAACCCCAAAAATTAAATTTAACGCCAGGATAAGTGGTTTTTATATGGCAAGCATTTTTCGGTATTTCGAATGCCACCACATTCAGTTTTTTCCTCCAACGCTTCATGGTATCTTGGAATATCCGTGTTCTTATGTGTTTCTGATGTTTTTTCCTTTTGGTTCCATAGCGAACATCAAATGAAATGGCTCTGTACTCCGACAAAGTAGCCCGAACCATTACCCTGTAATTTGATATACTCTTTCAAGCATCTTGCTACTGCACAGGGTCACATCATCGTGACAATTTATGTGCTTGATACAGGACCAAACGCTGGTGCACATAGTGCAATTGACGAATCCCCATCAAAACATTTAGTCATCATTTGACCAGATCGTCAAATAAGTTTATAGCAAATATTGTTGTCTTCCCATAATGATTAACCCTACATCTAAAAGTGTCCTTCACACAGGAATTCCGACTACATAGTCTGGCAAGGTTGACCTCTTTGCTCACGGTTGGACCGGGAACGAAGATTATTAACCTTTCCACATCCTTGAGTGTGCGAAGCCTGTCTACTTTGAGAATGATTCCCTAGTTTTGTCCTCTTCCAACTCGGTTTCCGCAGCTTTGACTAACCTCTTGGCGCATTTCTGCACCGCATTGTCCATCTCCACTGACGATTGATCAGCTAACTCTTTTCGATTCCCATATCAGAGTCCATTGATCCATCGAGCTTCTTCGGGTTCATTCCAGCACCTTCCAGCACTTTCTCGACCCCTTCAAAGCCTTCCACCTCGTTTTCCGAAGACTCCTCGTTTTGCAGAGTACTTTTACTAATTTTCTATTAGAGCGGAACATTTTACCAACTTCCAACCTACTATTCGGCTTTAAATCACAATCTTCTGAAAAACGTTCATGCAATTATTTGTTATTGTTCAAAATGGTCAATCGTAACCTAGAAAGTTTCATTCCTAAGGAATGATCCGCACATACTTTTAATAATTACGACAATTTTTATAATATTTACATTCATGTAAAGTTTGAAGTTAATACGACTTTAAGCTTAAAAAATCGAATACAAGACCCTTTTAGTAGAATACGAAAACTAATCGACCCACATTAAGACCTTAATAATCCGACGTTTGACTAAAAGCCATCTAGAGTTCTTTCAAGAATTATTCTCCTCACTAATATTTTCTAAGTCATAATTTTTCGTCTTCTTATTGAGGACTAGCTTCGTCCGAGCCGAGAAACTCTGTTGCGTCTATCATAAATTAAAAACAAACGAGACCTTCCATATTAAGTCCCGTTTACATTTAACAAAGCTCTTTCCAAAAATCCACATCAAAATCCCAAATATTACAGCTTTAGCTCGAGAAATAGAATTAAAACAAAAAGAACAGAATTAAAAATAACGTCGATCTTTTCGTCGAGGTTTTTGACATACATATTCAAAATTGCCGACTCTTTTTGACACTGCCATATACGGAAGATCAAACCTTGTAGACGGGATATAATAATTAAAAACAATTATTTGACAGTCAATGATATTAATGCAAATAAACAATCACGTATCGCTTTTAAATGGCAATTTTGTCTGGCTGTCATCACCAACGAACGCCGGATCAACACCTTCGATTTTGAAATAGGTGTCTGCGGTTGATGATGGATTCGGCGCTTTGCCAATGTCTACAGTGTAATAGACGCCAGTCAAAATAGGAAGCATAACCCAATTCAAATAAATCAGTAAAGCCCATTAAAAATGGAATTACCCTTATGCTGTTGACTTAATGATAATGACAGTAATGACTGTCGCTCTGTCGCTCATCTGACGCCATTATAAGCACGCATTTCGAATCAATTATTTACACAAAAAAAAAAAAAAATGCACACAATCAGAAGTAAACATAAATATTCAAACACCAGCCAGAGCTTCATGACATTTCCGGTCGGCCGAGCTCACAACAAACTCTATTTCAGTGACGTTATATACTTAGGTATACATTTAACCACGCCGCACGAAAGAGAGAGCGTCACCACCGTACAACGACGGCACCTGTTCAAAGCAGTTGGCTCGCATTTGCACTAGCTCAGAACAGTGTGTTTGTTTGCCAAGGTCAAACATATGCTGCAGATTAAAATTTTTTTTTGTCTACATGCTTTTCACATCTGAATTTTGTTTTTAAATAGTTCACAGTCAAAAGTATGGTCCGCTTTGCAGCTATGTGTTATCTAACCAAGCCACGACTTAAGTACAAATGCCTGTTGACAAACAAGAGGATGTCTGTCGCTTCTTGGTCGTGTAATGTAAAAGAAATAGATCCGGCACTTGGTACAGTCAAAGGCCATTTCTGGTAAACAAATAATCAATTAGTGTATTTTTTGGAAAGCTCTAAAAGGTTCGTGTGGCCTCTTAAAAGTTGGTTATTCTGCGGTAGGTTTTAAACGACTGTTTTGAAGAAATTTGAATCCTTTTTTTAATTGTAACAATTTTGTTGGAGTTAAAAAGTTTACAGATATGTTTGCGGAACGTTTCGCTGAAAAAAGTCTATCTATTCCCACTCTTTGTTACCCATCGTCCTGATGGGTGCAATGTTGAAATTTCTGCATCAATGAAATTTCAATGAAATCAAAGAGCCAACAGATTGAACAAGGCAGCACTTACTCTAGGCGAATATAGTATGCAACAGTTTGAAGTCAGTCCGCGACACTATCAATCATTTTTAGTGTCCAGGCTAAATTTTTCGAACTCACAATGGCATAATTTTCCATAAAAAATTGCACATTGTGATTAAAATAAAGTGCACGACTGGGTTGCACGAAACTTTCTCGTTTAGTGCGAGTCTGACTGAAATTCAAAGTCATTTAAGCAAATCTTTTTTTCGGGATGTAAGCATTACTTGGTTTTTAGGGTTATATCGAAATCAAAAATGGGGTTTTCGAGATATGAGCAGTTTTTAAAGTGAGCGTTTTCAGTGATTCGAATTGAAAATTAAGGGCGGAATAATTTTGAAAACATCAATTTTACTCTAAGTTTGCATTTTGGTCAAAATCATGCCGTTTTGAGGTAAACTAGGGAAAACTATGTTTTTCAAAAATAACTTTTTTCAAAAATCCATTTTACGATAATAGCGACAAAAACTGAGTTTTCCATTAAGTTAGAAATGACCATGTTACCTTAGAAATGAATTTTTGTTACAATCGTATGGACCGTTTTCGAGATACATATGTCCAAATTTCAAAAGTTCCGTTACTCGATTTTTTAGCGGAAAACTGAGTATGCAGTTATGTTTTCCTCACCTACTTAAGCTTAAATATCAATTTTTGTTGAAATTGTTAGAGCCGTTTTCGAACAAATCAAACTGGTGTGAAAGTTTTGTATGAGAAGTACCATTAATATTGAGGTTACCATGCAAAAAAAAAACGGGCCCGAACTGTAAGCCCCCAAACTTTAAATCCGCAGTTTGAACGAAATCCGTTCAGCCGCTTATGCCCCGGGACATACAGACAGACAGACAGACGGACAGAATTTTGCGGCCCACTTTTCTGAGTTCGCCTCTCGTAATTGTAATGTCAGAATTGATTAACATCTCGAGTTCGAAATTTTGCACGAATACAATATCTTTCTCTTACTACGTAATGGAGAAAGTTACAAATATTTAGTGTGAAGGTTTTTAAAAAGAAAATTAGTAAGGCCCAGTGTCTTTAAAGCTCAGGGCTAAGGGTGACGATAAATATTGAACACTGTACAAATATCCGGTGACTTGAATGCCACTCTAGGTTATTCTTTCGCAGATTGGTCATCCAGCCATGCATTTAGGTAGTCCTCAAATAATTGCATTCTTAAGCACAAATAAGTGCATAATGTAGTTCGCGCACACAAGTGTGCGATATACTAACCCATGTGCGCACTCGAAAAATGCCAACAGCTCACAAAATAAAATGCTAATCCCAGGTTTCCGTAGAAAAGTGGTTTCAGAAATCAAACTGAATCATGACTGAATTATGCGTTGATCCGTCGAATTAACGTGCGTTGATCCGCTTTGCGCACATACTATGTGCGATAAGCCTATGCTCTTCAAGTCACATCAATTTAATACTTCTGTTGAATGACCAGCGACTGCGAAGTTATGCAGGGGGGAAATTCACTTTAAAAATTCGACTTCTCCTTAATGGACCACAATTATAAGGAAAAAATCGATATTAGTCAAAATGACTGACATCCATTTCTATAAAACAATACAGCTCACTCCACAGTTGTCATAACAAATATGTCATTACATCCTTTCGTTACAATTTACTCGAACCATCGCCACATCAGGTTGACAATGTTTCACGCTGTGCTCTCAAAAACCGGAAGAGTCCCCTTTAAAAAGACATAAAAGGGAAATGCCTTATAACAAATAAAATGTATCTCCACCACTTCCGAAAAGCCGGCATCCACTCGAGATATTCAAAACTGATAAACAGCCGTCATCAATCTACATTTACCGCCGAATATTCACGGCACTTCCACTTTCAAGACACAACTCATCATTCCTTTTCGGATTAATTATCATTCAAAACTTTCTTCTCTGTATTAGTGTACACGATGAAAAGGGCAAAGCAACCAAATTCCTAAAATAGCAAACTCGACTCAGTATCTTGTCGCTGTATTCCTCCTGGGGATAAATATACCATTCCTCATCGGTGTGTGCGTGAATGTGTCTCTCATTCTGAAGAGGAAGGGTTTTTGTCGAAATTATTACATTAACTAACGAGAAACATTGTCAGCAGAAGGAGATTTCCCTCGTACTTCCTGCAGCCAAAAATGCGAATACGAATACGGTTTGTGTTCATATTCTAATTGAAGGATACGGACACAGGAATGAGGGAACCAAACACAAAGGAAACCGAATCGCAGGTGCGCGCTCTCTCAATTTTTTGTTTTCTTGTTTTGGTTGGTATCTTGTCTTCTTTGTGCTGCAAGCCCCTGGCCCTATATCCAAGGACATTCAGTTTTTTTTTTTAATACATTTCTTGGAAACTGAGCTGAGTATATTTATTTATGGAATTGTTTTAAAAGATGTGAGGGGAAGTGGTTTGCCGAGATCTACAGCAGTTAAGATTATTACAAGAAAGTGAGACGTTACTCTTGTATTATATTCCTTGTGGAGTGAGGGCCATTTTTCTTTGAAGTGTTGCAGGGAAGGTATTTATTTCTGTTTGGATTTGGGTAGCATTTTGTTGTAAGGATGTTTTGTAAGCAGAAAATGTAACTGCTAAAAGATATTTATTATTAAAATGGACACTTTGTTACGCTTTAATATTCGAACGCACGACTTTTACTTTTCTTGTATTGTAAAAACAAAAATTTAACTAGTTTGTGAAACAAGGAACCCTAGAGAAAATCATTTTAATCGTTCTCCTCCTCACAAACCACGAAATTAAACCCAGAGCCATAATATTCGACACTATATGCACCTACTAATGCTACCACTTTAAGGTAAAATCGTCGAGAGGCTGCAGCGAACAAGGAACCTCCGATCATCGTTGTTGCTACTGGGTGTCCAACGAGGACTAAATGTATTCGGCGGCGGTAAATGGATCGGTATTTTAATATCCACTTAATCCACTTAAAAATCATTATCTAACTACTACAATATCTATTATATCTCAATAGTATTTGTATCTTTACACGTCTTGTTATTAGCTTTTGTAAAAGATGTGACTTGGGAAATTACTTTATTAAAACTCATCTTAAAGACATATGAAAGAAAAACTCACTTCGGAACCATAAACAGCACCACAGCGAACTTCAATTGTATTCCATACCCCGACCTGACCCTAATGTCGTCGGCAAAACAGAGCAGAAGAATGACAAGGACAGCGGTGCAGGAAAAAAAAAAAGAGAAAGCGAATTGATACGTACGGCCAGCTGGAGGATGAAGTTTTTTCCGGCAAGTGGAACGAGTCTCTTACATTTTGGAAGCGGGCGAGAAAGCATCGTAAAAAAGCCGTGGAAGTTTTGGGCTCATTAATTTCTTTGGATGGTCGACAAGTTGTTGAATCAAGAACCTTGAAGGGAGAACCGAAATTAGCTCGTAAAACTGCTAAAATAACTACAAAAGAGCAATCACTGGGCTCAATAACAGGAGGAGAAATATTGTCACTACCGAACGAGAAGCGGCCGTGACACCGAACGCCATCACCACCGAACGCCATCACCACTGAACGCCGTCACCACCGAACGCCGCCACCACTGCTAACCGATAAACCGTCAAAACGATCGGGTTTCTTTCATATTCTACATCACACTATTATAGAAAGCGGTAATGTTTGTATGTAAGAGGTAATTTCCGGAACTACTGAACCGATTTTAAAAATTCTTTCACTAACAGAAGGCCACGGGATAGAGTTTTGCGATAGGCTACTTTAGTTTTTGGTTTTCCATTTGCCATTTTTTTAATTTTTTGCGAAGGAAACACTGCGAAGCGACTTACGTGATAAAAGCTGTACCTGTTCCAATGAAATCATTTTAAAATTTTACTTTACTATTCATAAAGAAAGCCTAAAACCCTATTTCGGCAAAATTTCTCCGAATATTGAGCTATTCACCTTTCTGCTCCATCCATTGAAAGCATTTTAGGTACCTACACAAGACATCACGCCACAACTCTACGCTGTTTCGGTGGTCGTGTGGTTTTGCTGTGCGGAACCGCTCGCCGGACATCACAGCACAGATAGAAAATATTAGAGAGAATTTTATTCCCAAAATTTGCGCAAGAAAAAACGCGTCAAAAAACGCTCGAAAAACCGCGAAAAAATGCGTCAAAAACGCGCCACAAAAACGCACGAAAACACGCGTCAAAAAACGAGCGAAAAGACGCGACTAAAAACGTGTGAAAAAACGCGCGAAAAAACGCGTCAAAAACGTGTGAAAAAACGCCTCAAGAAACACGCGAAAAAATGCGTCAAAAACGCAGAATTTTGAACAGAGAATTTCGACCCATCCAGAATTTTGACCCCAACCCCACAATTAAACTTAACATTATAAATATTTAGAGAGACAAGTTTCAAGCTACTCTCAGTTTTGTTATACACCGTTCATACGGGAAATTGCTTTGTCAGAAAATCACAACTATAAATGTGCTATTGTTTTTTTCCTCCGAAAGCGAGAGCCTCAACTTCATTGATCAACAACCATTGACAACTTTCTGGGAATTGGTTTGATACAACATACGTGCGATTTTTTTTAGTACAAATTGATCAGTGATCACAAAGATGAATATGGTTTGTTTTTGAATAAGAAATCCGTATCAAATACCATCAACATTTATTTAAATAAAAATAGCAAAGCAAGCGTATCATATACGAGTAATCTGCTTTTGTATTATAAATTTTGGTCAAAGTTGTGGCTTCCTTTTTTTTCATTTATTCTGAGAAGATAACTCCTTTTATAACGATTTGAATATATCAAACATTGAATTCATCTGAATTAAAGTAAATTTAGTTCCCATCAAATAGAGTTCGAAATCCTGCCACCAATGTTTCTTGGACCTACCCCATTTCCACTGAGCTTGGGAAGAGTCCGAAAGGACATTTTTGTTATCGCGCACCGAGCGAGGTAACAACTTATTGCGAATCAGCTAGCGTCTACAAAAAATCTAGGCGACAATTGTAACGTCCTAACGTCTTCCAGATGTATTTTTAAAAGAGGTAGAGAGTTTTACTCTCCGTTTACAATAACTTTGCGAGATCTTGTCCCTAACCTGACCGTTTTTTGACTCAAATGAAAATCCCGTCTCTTTGCAGTATCGGATGGAAAGATGGTGGATACATCGTTCATCTGCACGCCAAAAAAAAATCCTAAGTAAGCGTTAGGGTGTCATTTAATTTATGTATAAAAAGTAGATATATTAACCACCCTACCTTATCCAATGCAAGTCCGTCGCAACCAAATTATGTAACAAAATGTGGTCGCTGAAGTTAAGAATATATAATGGCGGCTATGCCATACCTGAGCTCATTAATTAGACTTGTAAGTGGTGGTCTTCCAAAAATATTCGAGCAATTGTCTTCTGGTGGAAAGAGCTTGTAATGATTGAGAGGATGCCCTAAAGATGGCATCATCCTTTCTAAGATGTTTTCAAGTAGCGGCTGTATCTTCAGCACACATTGAAGTGCCTTTCCCTTTCTTCGCAATTTAGCTCTGTTCTTCAAAGACAATTCACTAGAGAAACATTTTGTAGGGGCTTGCTTCTTTACCGCTCCATAATATTTTATTATTGCCCCGGGGAACGAATTTACACGCAGCTACTAAGCCCCACCATCTCAAGTCGGATAGTCGCATTCCTCAAAACAAAAGAATGTCTTCAATAAAAAACGCCTCCCCTCAAACATATTTAGTAAGGTAAACCATTCCACGGTAACGTCTCGATATCTCTAATCAAATATCCAGACAGTATTTTGGTAGCCAAATTTTGTTATCAGCATTTACCGCTGGCGGTCTGTAAGATAATCTTCAAAAATGCCTACAAGTCCTAAATAAAAAAAAAAAAAAGAACAAAATGAAACCCCGCCACACAACAACGGAACAAAAGAAGGAAAATTTTCCGAAATTCCTCCAGACTTTTCATGAATAAAAGAAATGAAAGTTTTGCTGATAACAACGATTCAACAAACACCCAGCCCACCTTGTTCGAAGGTGCAGCCACCGCGCACAACTCGTCACAAGTGTACTCATCTGTGCCGCCCGCAGTCTAAAAATAGAGACGTCCTCTCTCCGATTTCGGAAGTAAACAAAATAAGTATGTGTGAGGAGACATTTTCCACAGAACAAGTTGTAGCGTCAAATTGCGGCGTTTAACGTTTAACCCTCCGATTTAGATGAGGGAGTAGTTCCTGCAGTCTCAAGACTCGATTCGATTCTCGGCGTGTGTTATTGTTGACAGAGTCATTGACACTAAAGAGGGCTATATATGTAGGTACGCCGCCATCTGTTCTGTTCACTATGTGTACTTGACTATTGCTGCGTGTGATCCACGCTGATAACATCACAGAGTCAACGCAGTCGTCTTCGCCATACCAACTACGATGAATGCTGCAACTCGAACCAAAGCCAAACATGACAGCGATAAGAAATTTAATTGAATTGCAGAGCGCAAATCAAATGTTCAGTCAACTTTTCTAATGCGATGATGGGTGGATAGTTGATGGTGGTGGTTACCTAATCCCAATTTAAGCTCGCCATCACGAAGTTCACATCTGAAGAGTGGGGACACACATTCTCCCCAACTCCGTCGGTGAACACCAGAAGCTCCAAAGTTGAGGCATTGTTTCCCGATGTATACCACGTGATACGATGACCGCAAGTGGAATAGTATGTTGTTGGTGGGTATACATATAGCCTCGGTCTGGGGGTACCTGGCACCGAAATTGCAATGCACCAGGACGACCGTGGCTATTCAACTGAAGAAGACAATTCGGTGCAGTTGTGTTGTTGGCAGCTGCTGCTACTGCTGCTGACATTTTTGCGGTGCAGAGCACGAACAATGCCGGGACAACAATCATGATGTTAGTTGCTTTTGTGTGGAGTTATTTTTATTTATTTTTTTCCTGTGCCCTGAATAATCCGAGCATTGCATTTTTTTAGAAGCGAGTTCGAAGGTTGGAATGGAGGAAATGTGGTGCACTTTTCCAAACGATACATTTAAATGAGTTAATTGGATTGGAAATGGAAATGGAAATGTTTTTAGATTGTCTCGGTTTGGATCGATCTGTCAGGATAGTTTCCTTTGAGATGGATTTGGAAAGGAAACTTTTTGCATTGGTGGAATGTTGCGGGAGAAAGTCGGCATTAAAGTCGTTTTATGAAGAAAGGGAAGTGACCGAGATGAGGTAGGAGTCGGTCAGAAGGACTGTTGTGTAGCAAAACCATTCACTCTCAGAATGGTTCCGGAAAAGCCTTGGGAGTATACTCTCACCTGTCTCCAAATGGTTTTAGAAGTTAAACTACGGAATCCTCCGAAAAAATACTCTGCAGATGTCTGCTAAGAGCCATTCGCTATTTTTACACAATTTTTTGAAGCAATAAGCTCGTGTAAACGGCGTTTAATCAATACCTTTCAACCTTTATTAATTTTATGGACTCGATATAACGTCGTAGCAACGGCCAAGAACTTTTCGAATCGGTAGACCCAAGGCTCTGCGGTGATATTTTTTCTGTTCCTCTGTTGGGGTAGGACACACTCCACTGGAGCAGTAAGATGCTACTGCTCCATTGCACTCTGACGAAGCAAAACCCAGAACTGCCCATTTCGTTATATTTTCTACGACTTTAAAAGAAAGTCCAAAATGCACTTCAGCTATATGAGGAGTTTACAGTATCAGCGTTCACAGCACCGCAGATCTGCTCTCTGATCCGAATAAAGGTTGGACAGAAACAAAGAAAGCCAACAAGTTGTCCAGTTGTCTCTTCTGTTGGGAGACGGCAAGAATGTTGCTGATTTTTATAGACGTTCGGGAGAACACGTTTCCGCTGCCCAATGGAAAACCGACGGTTGAAAAGTTCCCATATCGTAGCCGTATATAGATCAAGGTGACATTTTTCTTTCTCTGTATCAAAACAACCTCTGTCCACTGCTGCCAGAAACTGTAGAGTTCACCATTCATTCATCCAGATCTTGTGCGCAGATAATTGCGTCTGCAGGAGAGCTCTTAGCAGAAGGTCACGCTTCAGTTGCGCACACGCTTTCTGCGTTAGGTGCCATCCCTTCCGGTTTTTCCTGTTTCGATCTTAAGAAACAGCAAGCACTGTCGGGTCCAAGAAGTTAGTGGGTTACGCTTGGAGTACCTCCAGCCGAACTCATCCTCTTCCCCCTCGCTACTGGAAGAAAAACAACATTCGACACTTGCGCCTTCAACTGGTTGAGCATCTTTGCGAAGCCTTCTTCAATCTCCTCTTTCTCAAACTCTTTGCAGGAAGCCTATCAGAGGCCGCTGGTTCCGGTGCTCGTTCAGCAGAGGCTTCCCGAATCAACCCATCAGCGACACCACGATCAGTTGCCCAACTATGTTGAGAGAGATTAAGCGTACCGGATCTTCTAGATTATGAACCGCAGGGATCTTCAGAAACGAGCACTGTGTCCGGGCCTATATCATCGCCTGAAGAGACGAAGCGTAGAGTAGGTATGTTGGTTGGGGCCTCCAGCGTCCTAGCTCCTACCCGGTCCATTCTGAGTGATTGTACCCCTAGGGACGTCCGACATACTCTGTGGATTTTAGTCGCCTCTTACGACAGGCATGCCTACCTCGGGTATATTCTAACCCCTACCCGAAGGGGTGCGCAGTGACTAAATGGCATGTTGTTGAACTTGTAGAAAGTGTTTGAGTGGACTTGTAGAAAGTGTTTGAGTTCTCAGCTGCTCTCTAGTTCAATTAGTTCACAACCTGCCTTCCAACTTCTTCTTCTTCTTCTTCTTCTTCAATCCCCGAATTGCTGGCGAGGCGTCAGGGTATTCTCGGGATATCAATCTTCTCCAATTAAGTCGGTCCTTCCAACTGCCTTCCAACTACATATATAAATCTCACTGACAGAAGAACTATACACAACTAACTGACCCGGCGAACTTCGTACCGCCTAAAATTGATTAAATTATTAACATCCCTTTTGATAGTTGAACCTGAATTGAGTTCAATGCCCTTGTGCTCACCACCCCAAAGCAGAGCAAGAAGGGAGCTATCGGGTTAACCATACCCATCCACAAAATTTCACTGAAATTGGTTGAGCAGTTTTGGAGATCGACAAAAGCACCACCTACCAGGTCCAAAACTATCGTATCTGTCAAGCCGCAACCAACCATATTGGTAGAGTAAGTTAGGGTAATATGGAATACATCTTTCTTATTCTGAAATTATATCTAGATTTTTGGACCAAATTACCCATCAAGCGATTTAAAGTGACTGATGTTTGTTCAGGTCCATAGACCAAACATTTCAAAACATTAAAACTTACCACTTTTGAGATACAGCTTTTTAAGTAAAAAATGCCATTATCTTATTTCCACAAAATGTGTAGGTAATATGGAATATTCCATAGAAGAAGAATCGCTAGAAGATTCGTTTGGCAAATCCCTTTTGCATTTCGGTTGCCTTTTGCAGCCTCCTTTTGAAGTGGATGGTAATTTATGATCTTCTTTTTTTTGTTGAACACTTCTTTTTTTAGTTTCAGTTTTAAACAATTTTTTTGCACAGATGTTATCAGTTTTTAAAATATCCTGTTTAGTTAAGGCGAGTTTATACGGCGTCTCTGTTATAACAGCAGCATGTGTGGCTTTTCTTCCCCTATTGGATTTGTTTTTATTTATTTCAACTGGCGAGGCTATGTCCCAAGGAGAAACAGTATAGTTGGAGGTTTTTTCAAGGGTCCTCGGTGGAGTTTTTGGAGCTTTATCACTTAAATATTTTTCTGGTTGAACAACAGATTCATCAACTTTCCCTGCACCAATAAAATCAGCTTCGGTAAAAATATGTGGGTCAAAAGGATAAATGCCTGAACATCTGAATCCATTAGCAGCTATTTCTGCTGTTTCACACCTTAAATATGCTTTGGCGAACAGTTCTGCAACGTCATATAGTGTTACTTTTCGGCCCTGCTCCCGCAAAAACAAGCGAATACAGTCACTGTAGTACGATTTTAAAGGTGCCATAAAAGATCTATCAAGTGGTTGCATTTTATGGGTTGAATGAGGCGGCAGCGAAATTATAGTCACAAAATTCGCCTTTGCCATTTCAATCACATCGATATTCCGAGTGTGGCTGAAATGTCCGTCTAATATTAATAACACTGGCGATTCCTCAACCGGTTGCACTTTTTTAATGAAATGCTGAAACCATTTGGTAAAGAGGTTAAGTTGTATCCATCCCGACGGGTGAAATGCAGCGATTGAACCAGGCGGAGCATTTTTCATTAACTGCACATTTTCATTTTTTCTAGGGAAGACAAAAAGTGGTGGCACGAACTGACCACCAGCACTCATAGCTAATACTAAAGTTACAAGCGAGCCCCTTTCAGCGGAGGTCAAAATACCAATCTGTCGCTTTCCTTTTGTAGCTAATATTTTTGGCTGTTTGCTTTGAACAATAGAAAAACCTGTTTCGTCAACATTATAGATCCGGTCTGGTGGAAAATTATATCGATCGTTGTAAGATTTCAGAAGCTCAAAAAATAGATCAACATTGCTTCTAGTAAACCCAGTGGCTCTAGCTACTGACGTACCTGTCGGTTTTCTAATTGACAGATCATTTTTATGTCGTTTTATAAAGCCTCTAAGCCAATCACGCCCAGCGCATTCCTTTAAAATCGAAAACTTGTTTGGAATGTTATTTCTTAATGCCAATTGAAAAGCCAACGACCTAACATCTGATTGTGTTAATCCAAAGTATCGCGACTCCATCTCTTTGATATATTTTACGAGTTCAGCCTCCATCTCGTTTGTGAAGATAGGTTTCCTTCCAAGAGGAATACGCGATACTTTGGAAGAAGTTTCAGCAGATGTGGCCAATCTAAAAAGTGTTCCGCGTGGAACATTGAATGCTTTTGAAGCTTTGAGATAACCCATTTGCTTCGCACGAACACACTCAATGGCTTGATCCATGTCCTCTGGTTTCCATAGCTTGCGCCTTGCTGTGTTTTGGGTCTTCGGAGCCATCTATACATTAAAAGTTCACGTCTTAGTATTTTTATCAAAACGAAGAAAAAAGTGCTGATAATATGGAATACTATTCCATATTACCAACGTGTAGGTATTCCGTATTGCCACATTTTGGCACAATTTAGCAAAACAGTAAAAAGTTACATACCGCTTATATATTTTTTCAGACAACCAGCAATAGATGGAAGCCCGAACCAAATGCTTTGTAAAACACACGATTTCACTTTGAATCTATGATTAAAAAATATTTTTTAATGAAAAATCTTCACACCATGGAAAGTTTTGGTTGCAGCGGTTTTTAAATTTTATTTTTTATTTTTGTCAGTTTGACAGCTATTTGAAATCGAGCAAAAGATTGCTAAGATTTCTTACACAATCTAAGTTCGGAGTGTTAATAAAGAGATGTCGCTGCAGTAAATATGGAGATACAGGGGTATTCCATATTATCCACATATTCCATATTACCCTAACTTACACATCCACAAAATTTCCTTGGCTTCAGAGATGGACAACAGCGCCACCTATCGGGTTCAAAACGATCGTGTCCAGAAAAATTTCATTGAAATCGGTTGAGTAGTTGTGGAGATCGACAGCAGCGCCACCCAACTGGTCCAAAACTATACTATCTTCCTAAGTGGAACCTAACATACCCATCCACAAAATTCCATTGAAATCAGTTGAGTGGTTTCGGAGATTGACTACAGCGCCATCTGTCGGGTGGCCACCAAAAATATCCCATCCTTAAGCAACCAGAAATACACATCCACAAAAGTTAATTTAAATTGGTTGAGGGGTTTCGGAGGTCGACAACACAGGTATGTTCACTTAGATGCCTATTACTCGTCTAACCAATACACATATAAAAACCGTATATACATACAAACCTAAACCAAACTAAAGCCAGCCGACCTACCACAACGCCGAATTTTTGGTGAATGGGCTCTTGGAAAGCTGGCCGAGGATCCGCTTTTTTATCGAAAAATTGTGTTCAGCGATGAGGCTCATTTTTGGTTGAATGGGTACGTAAATAAGCAAAATTGCCGCATTTGGAGTGAAGATCAGCCAGAAGCATTGCAACAGCTACCAATGCATCCCGAAAAAGCCACTGTTTGGTGCGGTTTATGGGCCGGCGGCATTATTGGGCCATATTTCTTCAAAGATGATGCGAATCGCAGCGTTACTGTCAATGGTGAACGCTACCGAGCGATGATAACAAACTTTTTTTTGCCCGAAATGGAAGTTCTTGACTTGCATGATATGTGGTTTCAACAAGACGGTGCCACATGCCACACAGCACGCGAAACAATGGCGCAATTGCGAGGCGAGTTTGGTGAACAGTTAATTTCACGTTTCGGGCCGGTCAATTGGCCGCCTAGATCGTGCGATTTGACACCATTAGATTATTTTTTGTGGGGGTATGCCAAGGCTAATGTGTATAGGGACAAGCCCGCTTCGATTGACGCACTGGAAGCCAACATCCATGCATTCATTCGTGAGATACCGGCCGATATGTGTGAAAGAGTATGCCAAAATTGGACTCAGCGGATGGGCTACCTGAGACGCAGCCGCGGTCAACATTTGCATGAAATTATCTTTAAACATTAAATTGCAAGGTTCAAACTATCGATTCAAATAAATATTTCATTCATTTTTTCGAATTTTTTGTGTTTTTTTTTTAAAAAAAGTTCTAAACCTCTTAAATAATCACCCTTTATATAGATGTTGTTAATGTGTGGACAAACCCTAAAATGTACTGAAATTCATGTGTTTTTTCACACACGCACAACACACACATACGTTTTCCGATTTCCGAACCAAACTTCACAAAAACCATATATACACCAATTCCAAAGATGTGTGAAAGTTTGGTTAAAATCGGTAAATGCGTTAAGGCGTGAATCGGCGACAAACGAACACAATTTTAAGGCTCAATTTTTATATAAAGGGTTTTCCAATAAGAGGTGTTATTTTGGTATTCAAACAAAAATGCCATTTTTTGAGATAAATGATCGGATGTTTATTTCATAATAAAGAGGAAGGTATGCCGTTAATAATGAAAAACAACATCAGCCCAATGGCCACCACGAGCACGCATACAGGACCATATCCTTTTCATGAAATTTCCCATAACCAAATCGCAAAGTGGCTGCCCTATGTCCTCGATAGCCTCACGAATTTTATCTTTGAGGTCTTGAATCGACGCTGGGCTGTTGGCGTAGACCTTATCTTTCACGTGGCTCCAAAGGAAGAAGTCGCAAGGTGTTAAATCACAAGATCTCGGTTATCACCTCTTCGAGTGATAACTCGGTCCGGAAATTTTTCCCGTAAAAGATCAATGGTTTCGTTGCTTGTGTGGCACGTAGGGCCGTCTTGTTGAAAGTAAACGTGGTCCAGATCAATACCATCCAACTCCGACCATAAAAAATCATTATTCAAAAAATGCTTTAGTTTTGCGAACTGTGACTGCAAGATTTTCACCATTTTTGTAGTGAATTTTTAGTAATGGCGTAGTTTCTACTTGTCAAATGTCAAAGAATAAAAGCTTCAAAAGTGACAGCTACCGAAATAGCGGGTTCACAATAACACCTCTTATTGGAAAACCCTTTATATAGAAGATAAAACAAACCAAGCAGCTCAGAAAGTACATTTCAAATAAAAAGAACGCTATTCCAAAAAACTACTTATCATGCTGTTTAGAGCCTATAAAGAACGTCCCGAGCCCATCAGAACGAACTGTTTCCCACTTTCTTTACGTAATGTCTTGCGACTGGGCTCGGATTGGTAAGTCATCTGCAGCGCAAAGTCTTTTGAAGTCAAAGTTATAAATGCAAGAATATACCATACCACGATTCGTCATGGTCCGTTTTACCATCTGCATTCAGTCGCTTTCCGGCTGATTCCATTTCGAAGCCGCACAACTTTTGCCTCCATGCAAACGCACTGTTACTGCAAAGACGTTTTTTATGGCAACGCCAATTAAATTGTTTTATGGCAACGAAGCCGAAATTTCTAAACGTCTTTTCTCATAAGCTTCTGCTCAACTAACAGCAACGTATGCATACAATTACATGCTCGTATTTCTTAAGCAGCAGCTCAAACACAACAAATGGCCCGAACCAAACCGAAATGCATTTACAACACGACTTCCTTGTGTCGACCCTTTTAAAGACACGTTACACCATAATTCGGGTGTCTAAAAAACAGACGAAAAAAAAAACAAAGACTCTAATCGTAAATTACTTTTCATGACACCAATAAAAAAACAAAACAAAAATGTTTATGTCACGAGATTTTTGTTCTATAACTCGTCATTTTAACAGTTTTGCTCGTACTGGTGTAAAACAAGGGAAAACAACGAAAGCGAAACAAAGCCCCAACTGGTGGAGAAATGGAGAAAATAAGGTCATTCGCATCATGCCATTGCATATCAAAGGGCTTTTACATAAATCGGTGGTGCGCCGGCTGTTTAAGAAGCACTCATTGACACTTAAGCTGTTGGCCCTTTCGTAATATGTGTTTAATGAGTGAGGCCCCTCTTCTGTCACATGTCAGTGTAAGCTACTTTGTTGTACAGATTCAGATTGACTGAATGAAGTGATTGTGCAAGAAGGGCTCTTCTGTTGATGTTTACCTGTCAGATAAACACAACGCCAACAACACGATAGACTGATGCACGTTCGACACTCGAGAGTCGAGAGAGTTCATGCGCCGTCACTCGGATGGATTAGGTATGAGTGTTTCTTTGAAAAAAGTGGTTTCGGTTAATGGTGGAGCTTCATACGCACGCACAACAAACCGTATTAATCGCGGTGCCATCCCATAACAATGGTACCGTATCGGATATACTTCTGGCAGATATTTATATTTAATGGCGGATAATTCACCTCATTTCCGGGCGGTAGGCCATTACACCAATTTGCTGAGGGCGGTGCAAAAGTGAATTACTGTCGATGGGACGATGAGGAATTGCATCCTCTTCGTGGATATTTGTGTGGTTAATTCAAATTATTTCTTCCTAGTGCTTGGTGTAGATCCGCAAAACCTAGCGCTGCACCAACTGGTGTGTCTCTTACTTTTCTGGTGGTCTGGAGAATCTCTATCAAGGTTCAATCGCGGTTTTAGACAGGCAATAAATTCGAGTAGGCGCCAAATATTTATTTATCTATTGAGTAATAAAGGATTTTTCAACAGGGACGCTACAAAAGTAGAGCGACAGGGACAGCAAACGACGCCGAATTTCTTGCCGCTCTTTTGACATTTCTCTTCAGTAAGGTTTGCCATTTCATGATGGAAAGATATACGAGCCAACAACGAGTCGAAATTATTAAAATTTACTACCGAAATTCGGAGTCAGTGGCCTCAACGTTAAGAGAGCTACGTCCAATTTATGGTCGTCATAATCGTCCTAGCAGATCAACAATTGAGCGTCTAGTGGAAAAATTTGAATCCACAGGCACAGTACAAAATGTTCCCGTGCCAGTGAGGGAAAGAAGTGCCCGTAGTGTCGAGAATATTGCTGCCGCTGAGGCTTCAGTTGAAGAAAGCCCAAATGTGTCTCTCACACGTCGTTCTCAAGCGTTGGGCATCTCTGTGACGTCGTTGTGGCGAATTTTGCGAAAAGATCTTATCCCTTATCCTTAAGGGATCCTTATAAGATTAAATTGACACAAGAACTGAAGCCGCTTGACCACCAGAAGCGTCGTATGTTCGTGAATTGGGCTGAGCAACAACTTGAAAATGATTGGGATTTTCATCGAAAAATCATCTTCAGCGATGAGGCTCATTTCTGGCTGAATGGCTTCGTCAATAAACAAAATATGCGGTATTGGTCAGGCAGCAATCCATACGTACTCCATGAGTCATCATTGCATCCCGAAAAAATTTCGGTTTGGTGCGGTTTATGGGCCGGCGCCGTCATTGGACCGTACTTCTTCCGTGATGATCAAGACCGGCACGTTACTGTGAATGGGAATCGCTACCGTTCAATGATAACCGAATATTTTTGGCCCCAATTGAATGATATGGACTTGGAGGACATGTGGTTCCAATAGGACGGCGCCACAAGCCACACAGCGAATATCATAATTAATTTATTGGAAACCAAGTTTGGAGAACGTGTTATCTCACGAAATGGTCCAGTCGCTTGGCCGCCTCGGTCGTGCGATTTGACGCCGTTAGACTATTTCCTGTGGGGCTACGTCAAGTCTATGGTCTATGCCAGCAAGCCAGCGACGATTGATGAACTTCGTACGAATATCGAACGTGAAATTGCAGCAGTATCGGCCGATTTATGCTTGAAAACCGTCGAAAATTGGGTTCAGCGTCTGGACTTCTGCAAGCGTGCCCGTGGTGGCCATGCAAAAGAAATCGAGTTCCATACATAATGGCATCGAACGTACTTTCACAGGAATAAAAAATTTCATTGATATCCAAAACTTTTGTAGCGCTCTTATTGAAAAACCCTTTAGCTCCATCCCGAACAACTAAGAATATTTTGTATATACAAGACCTTGAGGATACCAGCCCACCTTTATAGCATTGGAGCTTGAGGTATGTCTAAAGCGGTGGAAAAGCATCCGCTGTAGCTTTGAAGGAAAGGCTATTGACAAGGTTTTCGCTAATTTAATTTTATTTTTAATTAAATTTCAAGATTTTTAATATCCAGAATTTTTTTAAATCTAGCACATTGAAAGAACCTTTTCTATTGAAGAAAAACGTTTTCTATTAATTCCATTATTATAATTATAAAGGGTGATTTTTTAGCTGGTTTGGTTTTGGCAACACTGGTTTTGACAGCTGACGTGTGTTTAGTACCTTGTGTCACTGTCAAACAGCTTCAGTTTGGTTTGCAATTTAACAATGGATCGTCTTACAAATGAACAACGCTTGCAAATTATTGAATTTTACTATCAAAATTCGTGCTCGGTTCGAAATGTTCATCGCGCGCTGCTTCCATTTTATGATCGGCATTCTCGACCTTCTGAGCAGTCTATTCGGAAGATTGTGACCAAATTTTGCACCAAATTTACTTTGTTGGACATTAAACCACCAACACGTTTACGTACTGTGCGTAGTGAAGAAAATATTGCGGCCGTATCAGCTAGTGTGACAGAAGACCGCGAAATGTTGATTCGGCGCCGTTCCCAGCAGTTATGCCTTTGTTACAGCACTACGTGGAAAATTTTGCGGAAGGATTTGGGCGTAAAGCCTTTTAAGATACAGCTGGTGCAAGAACTAAAGCCAGCCGACCTACCACAACGCCGAATTTTTGGTGAATGGGCTCTTGGAAAGCTGGCCGAGGATCCGCTTTTTTATCGAAAAATTGTGTTCAGCGATGAGGCTCATTTTTGGTTGAATGGGTACGTAAATAAGCAAAATTGCCGCATTTGGAGTGAAGATCAGCCAGAAGCATTGCAACAGCTACCAATGCATCCCGAAAAAGCCACTGTTTGGTGCGGTTTATGGGCCGGCGGCATTATTGGGCCATATTTCTTCAAAGATGATGCGAATCGCAGCGTTACTGTCAATGGTGAACGCTACCGAGCGATGATAACAAACTTTTTTTTGCCCGAAATGGAAGTTCTTGACTTGCATGATATGTGGTTTCAACAAGACGGTGCCACATGCCACACAGCACGCGAAACAATGGCGCAATTGCGAGGCGAGTTTGGTGAACAGTTAATTTCACGTTTCGGGCCGGTCAATTGGCCGCCTAGATCGTGCGATTTGACACCATTAGATTATTTTTTGTGGGGGTATGCCAAGGCTAATGTGTATAGGGACAAGCCCGCTTCGATTGACGCACTGGAAGCCAACATCCATGCATTCATTCGTGAGATACCGGCCGATATGTGTGAAAGAGTATGCCAAAATTGGACTCAGCGGATGGGCTACCTGAGACGCAGCCGCGGTCAACATTTGCATGAAATTATCTTTAAACATTAAATTGCAAGGTTCAAACTATCGATTCAAATAAATATTTCATTCATTTTTTCGAATTTTTTGTGTTTTTTTTTTAAAAAAAGTTCTAAACCTCTTAAAAAATCACCCTTTACAATGTGAGTCGAACAGAGCCCATGCACAATTTCTGTCTCACTAACTTTTTCATCAACTCTAAGGAAACATGAATTTTAACGAATTTGATAAAATAACTGATGTAACGTATTTTTGGAGAAATGGTTTCGTATGTACTGAAAAGGTTGTTGAAATTTTTATCTTTACAAAGGATTTGTTGCACTATAATGAACCGAAATTCTATGATCTTGATATAAGCAATGAAATTCGAAGTCAATTTAATTCAAATATGTTAAAAAAATTCATTAATTTATGACCAAAGTTTTTTTTATAGATATTTAGGTGATTTATGCATTAGTAAAATAAACTATTTAAATATTTAATCCTTTCGTACTAAAATATAAAAATTTATTAAAGATAGAAACCAACCTGGCTTACACCGGTTTGAACTCAGATCATGTAAGATTTTAAAAGTCGAACGTAAAGTACTTCAAAATTGTATTTTAAATTTCGTTCTTTTTATATAAATCTTGAAAAAAAGATTTTTTGTTTCGGAAAAACAAGATTTTCAGACTTTTTATCTGGCAACACTGATGCCAACATCTAAAGCTATCTAACGAGAGTGGCTGCGGGTGCGGTTATGACGGTTGGGTTAGCCCGAACAGAGTGTTACCTAAAAGAGTAGTCCGTCAATTGTACTTAAGGTGGTATAGCTGATCGCACACCGATCTGATCGATGTTTGATTGAAAGATATGGAGTGAAGGTCAAAAATCCTGCAGGCTCTTTGTAACAGCTAAAGAAACCTGCTCACCGAGTAACAGGGAATGACACAGATCGAATTGGACAATACTAGAAGGGGCATCATTTTTTTTTAATGTTTTCAACATACTTATTCCGAGAACGTATTTAGCTCCTTCACGAATGTAGCGATTCAGCCGCAGATATGTTTCATTTTAGAATTTGTAGCAGCTTCTTATTAATAGAGAACCAATTCACCACCCAAGACAAGAGATTATTGTAAAAAATATTCCGAGAATCAGTCTAAAAATGAAAACGCTGTCCGAGATTAATTATTCTATACTTCAAAATTCGTTTTATTTGACAATTTAAATTTTTCTGCGGGAATACACTGTTTGTGTCTCTGGTTCTGATAGTACTCAATGATTTTTAGAAAGAATTAGCTTTATATAAGTTTATACATTAAGCGAAAATACGATAGCAATAGTTTAAATTATTTATGAGTGTAAAACACATAATTAAGCATGTGTGAGAAAAAATAACAAAGTTAAGAGTAAATGAAAAAGAACGTTAAATAGTTAAGATTTAGAGACTACGTTATTTTCAACAATTATCTTTCATGGAACCGGGTGGCAGTGGTTTACCAACCAAACGTCCTTCTTTGGTAGGGTGCCGCTCTTCATCAACCAAGAATGGTTGAACAAAAAACATGATTACTAGCTCGATATTCTTCATTTAACAAACAAGTGATAGGCTATATTTTAAGAACTGGCGAGGCATCAGTCCATCCGAATCTTTGAGGTACCAGGCTGTGGTGTATACGAAATATTTCATCATAGATAAGGGCAATGTTGATGTGGCGGCGTTTTTATGGCCAAAGCTGGGAAAAATCACCACCATGAAAGCGATATGATCACGAATGATGGAATCGTGGCACAAAACAAGCCAAATTCGGCCCAAAACAAACAAGTTTACGTAGGTATACCAAGAGTGCAATGAAAACATATCCAAAAGCCAAGTATATATGCGAGTGTAACTGCAAAGGAAGAAGACCAACGCATTGGATCCCTGAAAAAAAGTCCAAAAACCTCAGAACAAAGTTGTGGCATTTTTTCTAGGATAAATCGCCCAAATTTTTTGACAGGAATGCAGCGAATTTTTGCATTTTATCCAAACCTCTTTTGAGCATTTTTTCCATTTCAAAAAACTGAAAAAGAGTTTTGGAAAAAAGCCCAAGAATTTTTAACTTTCTCCGTTACGTAGTAAGAGAAAGATACTGTATTCGTATAAAATTTCGAACTCGATATGTTAATCAATTCTGACATTACGATGATAGAGGTAGATAGAGATAGACTCAAAAAAGAGGTTCGCAAAATTCTGTCCGTCTGTCTGTCTGTATGTGCCGAGGCCTACAGCCTAAGCGGCTGAACGGATTTCGTTCAAACTTCGGATTTAAAGTTTGGGGGCCTACAGTTCGGGTCGTTTTTTTGTTTGCATGGTAACCTCAATATTAATGGTACCTCCCATACAAAATGTTCATACCAGTTTGATTTGTTCGAAAACGGCTCTAGCGATTTCCACAAAAATTGATATGTAAGCTCAAGTAGGTGAGTTTAACATAACTGCATACTCAGTTTTCCGCTAAAAAAATCGAGTAACGGAACTTTTGAAATTTGGACATATGTATCTCGAAAACGGTCCATACGATTGTAACAAAAATTAATTTCTAAGGTAACATGGTCATTTCTAACTTAATGGAAAACTCAGTATCTCTGTATTATCGTAAAATGGGTTTTTGAAAAAAAGTAATTTTTGAAAAATATAGTTTTCCCTAGTTCACCTCAAAACGGCATGATTTTGACCAAAATGCGAACTTAGAGTAAAATTGATGTTTTCAAAATTATTCCGTCCTTAATTTTCAATTCGAATCACTCGAAACGCTCACTTACAAACTGCTCATATCTCGAAAACCCCATTTTTGATTTCGATAAAACCCTAAAAACCAAGTAATGCTTACATCCCGAAAAAAAGATTTGCTTAAATGACTTTGAAGTTCAGTCAGACTCGCACTAAACGAGAAAGTTTCGTGCGACCCAGTCGTGCACTTTATTTTGGCGTAATTTCAGGGAGCCGACGAATTCGGTTCTGAGATGGAAAAAATTCTACTAGAGAACGCAGTACATCTCCATCATTACCAACTTTTCGTGGACTGAAATTGAAGACATGGATGCGAATGTACTTTGGTTTCAACGGGATGGCGTGCCAGTCCAAATAGCCCATAAGACTACAGATATTGTGCCCGCTAAATTCTGTCATAGTGTTATCAGCCAACTGGTCGCCGCGGAGCTGCCATTTGACCCCGTTGAACTCTTGAAGAACTATTTTAATCCGATAATGCAGAAACGATTCAAGGCAATTATCATCCGAGCTATTCGTGGGATAGACCCTTTTAGGGGTCAAATGGCTCCTCTTTAAGGTTTAAGACCCGTGGCTTCCACTTTTTAAAAAAACTGATAAAAATGGACCCTTTTCAGTTTAAGTAAGATTTTATTTTTTATTGAACGAAAAAGAACGCAAAAAATAAAAAAGAAGTGTTTTCCAATGAAAACATTTGTTTTTTTGTTATTAATAAATCCTTTGCTGCTTTTATTGTTCTTTTTTTTGTGGGCTTCGTTTTAATTGTTTTTCGATGGGGCCTCTTTATATACCCCCTTTTTTTTAAGATTTTCAGCACCAACATTATTCCCAGTAACAGCCAACAAGGTCTTGGAAAATCGGGTGGACAGAATACGCTACTGCGAAGACAACCGAGGCAGCCTCATAAATAAAACCCGATTTCAATAACACCAGGAATATTTGCCCTTTCCAACCGCAAATAACTTACGTTTCGTCATTCTATTTTATTAAAAAAAAATCTATTTCGACCGAGCGCCGTCGGCCGGTTATACATAAAGAAGAAAATCTTGAATTTTCACAAATCACTTTAATTTCTATAATAAAAATAGGCGACAGCTGGTCCTTCAAGAGAACTCAAACCTAATAAATTATGAAAAACATCGCCGAGTGAGATGGACTTATTTATTTTTCTCAAATTAAATCAACATTCGCACTACAAGTCCGACAAAAAGAGAAGGCAAACAAATATTTGTTGTACATTTTCAGCGAAACGTTTATTGCTAATTGTTTGAAAAAAAAAAGTCTCCATTCAGCAGACGTTTACAGTACTCTGCCTCTGAGTGGTTTGAAAATGAAAGTTTAAATCGTGGTAAAATACGACATTGTCGCAAAAAATATCTCGGCATTGTTCGTTTGAAATGCTGCTTCTTTTGAACCATTTCATGTGACGTTACATAAGGCAGACCATCAGACAAGATTTCCATCAGCAACAATACCCCTTCAGTTACTTAATCTCAACTGCGAAACCAAATTTCTCAGCAACTCGCCATTGTGCTCGATTGTCACGCGAACCCCATAGATCACACACACACAATAACATTCTGTAATTGCCCATCATCGTCCGTCAGTCTTTGCCGGTAAGTACCTATACATAGATATAGCGTGTGTGATCCTTGAGAGTAGTTTCTTTGAAATTGAAAAATGTTTACAAAGCGAGTTTCGCAAATTTTCGGCGGCATTTTCGGTGTGGCAATAAAATCGATAATTTCGCATTTTATGGACCCACCGATTCGTGGGTAAAGTGGAAATTGTTTTCCAAACAGACGCGGTGCCATAAATCCGCCACTACCCACACGCTGCTGACTACACGAACACGAGTGCGGGTATCTCTGCTTATTTTTTAGCGAAAGTGAAATAGTAATAAATTTCGATTCAGATGGGATCGGCGGGCGCGCGGTCGGAAGAACGTTGGCATCGTCCTACACACAATGAAATTGTGTCTATTATTTTTAAATATTTAACTGGAGACTTGTTAGACGCCAACCCCGCCAGATCACGTGCTAACCACAAATCATAACATCATGTAGCAAAATTAGTTAATGTCGTATATGAAAATATTTTTTTATTGCCTCATTGGCATTTTAATCTGCGAATAAACAAACTTTGACGTTCTGAATTAATGTTTTCAGGCGGGGATTACGAGATTTATAATGTATTCAGAATGGTGTCACTTCCAACGCAGTTTAAAAACGCGTTTACATTCGCATCGCCATTCAGGCATAACAAACCATTAGCTCATCCCTATTTAAGAGCAAATTATGCCTTGAGACAATAATGCTTTTAATAAATAACTATAAGCGTTGCACTATGCAAGCGCATAACTAATTGAAAACGTGCAGCTGTTTCCCGCTCAGCAGAGTTGATCTATTGAAATATTCATTTAACATAGATTTATATGCAAAACAGGGGCACGAATATAGGGTGGTGCAACGGATTTACATAATTCACCTGTTTCTAGTTTTTTAAAAGAAAAACTGATAACGTTTGCATACTGCAGCAAGTAGGTATCCTATACTGGGACTTTCATTACAAATTCAGTGTGACTGAAGAGCTCTATTAAGAGGTGTGATATCGATCGATTTGGGCTGCCAGTTTGGCCATGAAACGACTTTTTGGAATTATTTTGAAATTTTTTTTTAAATGCAGCGCATTGGACCGTCATCAATTGAAATTACAGGGGACGAGTGCGACAAGACTGTGAACGTGGCAAAAGAAGTGCAACTGGAGGATGTGCTGGCCTTCACTAGATGACGAGGAGCAAACCAAAGCAGGAGCTGCTGATAGCGCGAAAATTGCTCAAAAATTTTACCAGAAGCTAAAAGGAATTTCTTTTTCTTATATACAGGGTGTCCGCCGGGAAGGTATACTACTTTGTTTGTTTATCATTTTTGATTAAATAAAAGAGAATGGATCTGATATTGATAAATGTTTTATTGAATGCAATTATGTATGGAATACAATATCAGGTAAATGTCCGCCTCTGTTAGTCTCACAAATGCGAGCCCTTTTGAGCACATTTTTCATTACATTCTCACACGTTTCACGCGGTATTTCACTAATTTCATCACGAATATTTTGTTTGAGTTGCTCAAGCGTTTCTGGTTTGTTTGCATAAACCTTGCTTTTCAGATATCCCCACAAAAATAAGTCCGGAGCAGTCAAATCAGGCGACCGTGGAGGCCAATCAACATCACCATTTCTTGAAATAACTTGTTGTGGAAAGAGGTCTCGCAGTAATTCCATTGTAATCCTGGCTGTATGCGATGTAGCACCGTCTTGTTGATACCACATGTTAATCAAGCCCAAAGCATGCAGTTGTGGCGTTAAAAAGTTTTCAATCATATCACGATATCGTTCCCCATTCACAGTTACCGTTACGCCGTTTCATTTTTAAAGAAGTAAGGTCCAATGATTCCTCCTCACCAAATTGCACACCAGACTGTAACTTTTAACCAGGTCCATGCTTGGGCATATCACATACAGACCCTTTTTCTTCGAAATCATTCACTACACGATAAATAGTGCGTTTTGTTGGCACGTTGTTTCTCCGAAAAATTTCACGTAACTTTGTCATCGTCACAGTAATCGATGATTGATTTTGATAAAATGTTTAAACGATTAAAACACGTTGGCTTATCGAATATTTTTCCATAATAAATTTGCCACGTATCTACTTCATGGACTTCCAAATATGAACTGTCAAGACTAATGTTTACCAAAATGGCGGCAAAACAAAGTATTATACCTTCCGGGCGGACACCCTTTATATACAGAAACATTCAGAAATTAGCATGAGAAAACGGTACAAGATTTACGTTCAGAAAAAAAAAAACACTCTTCAGATTTTAAAACTTTGAAAGCTGACAACAGTCCGCGTTCATGCAGAAATATCCGTTTAAACTGGAGGGTAGATAGAGAGATAGATATTTTTATATAGTAAAAGAAAGAGTGTTACAGGATTATTGATATTGCAGATTTTACAGAGATTTGATTGAATATTGTACTGAAATCTTACTTTATTTCAACACTCATTATCAATATCAATATCGCAAGCTAAATTCTAGTCCGATCAGGCATATTCTTAATTTTTTTCATTTTTACGTGCTCAATCTCAAAATAAACCGAATGATCCTTAAAACAATAACAAAAATCTAAAATCAAGCTTTTTATTATTAAATCAAGCCTATGCAATATTAAAATCTGAATCATATCACCTAAATCACTTTTTTTTCTCCAATCAAGCCGCACAATGTACTTTCATAATAGATAGAAAAAGTTCATTCATTCCGATTGATATCTCGTACAGTTTACGTGTTTCCGTGTTTTTTTTTTCAAAGAATTAAACAGTGGAAAATTGTAATAAAGTGCACGTGATAACTAAAATGGTGGAATTAATAATATTAATTTAATATATATTGCAGTACAAAATATGTCTGATTTCAAAAGTCCACCCTTACATTTTTATCCATTAAATAATGGAAAGAATATTTTAGATTTAAGTCCATTTAAGCATTTTTGTTTCAATAAATAAACATGATTTCCAAATAAATAAATTGGTTTATCTTCTTTAACACGAAAGTGACGGAGTTGATAATAAATTCGATAAATAAAACTGTGCAATCTTAAATTGGGATATGACATTCTTAAAGCATTCCGAAAAAAAATTAATATAAGTAATTTTATTTCAAGAGTTATTATTCTGGGTTTTAGGGAGCATTATTCTTACTGCTGATAAATAGGTGAAAAATAATGTGATTTTGAGCTTAAGTTAAGCTCACACATTTTTCATTGCGTTATGTTTAAGAATACATAAGCTTAATTTAAGTTTACACAGATTTAAAATCAATTTGTTGCATTCTTCGAATGAATTGACTTTGGGCTTGATTTAGCTTACACGTTCTTGATAAGAACGAAATAAGAATTAAATGTTAATCAAAAAGCATACTCAAGGATTTTTGTAGTTGGATTAAGAATTCCCAAGCTTAACAGACTTTTGTCGACAGATAGGCTTAATCTGACACTGATTATCTTGATTATATCTCGTTTTTTCCCTGAGCGTAATATAAGATAGATAGGTGTACATTATTCAAGCAAAATAGATTCGTATAAACAAATAAATAAACGGATATTTATTTATGTTGACAATTTCATAAGCAAATAAATCAAAAAATAAATAAACAAAACTGGAGGATGATAGTCAAAATTAGAGTTTATCCGACCAAATTAAAATGGGACAGAAAAACAAAAAAAAAAGTTGTGCGCATTTTTTTGATAACATATGAGAAGTCTAACTTATCGCCGCGCTTCCGCTGGAACGTTTACTTATTTTCTTCATAGGAACGGAACTTTCAACACATACAATATTTCCGGAAACATACCAAGTTATCAATTCGATCCAACAGATGCAATGCACCCATACGACGCAATATTTTCACACCGTTAATCCATTAAGATAGCGTGACAGTTAAGGAGATAAACCACGCATATTCCGGTTAGGAAAACCAACTCAACACCTTCTGCAATTCCGATGCAAATGCCCCAACATGTTGGTCATTCGTCCGATTCTCTCAATGAATTTCTTAAAAAGATAAAACTCACCTTCATGTCAGCAATAATCTGCTGAAACAGACTGCCAAGAGCGGAGCCATCACGTTCCAAACTAAGATCCATCTTGCTGCTGTGTGTATATAAATATCACTTAGAACTTTCGCCGTGAAAAAGATAAAACCCACGAACAAATAACAAAAACAAGAAGTATCTTCTAGTTGACAAACCGATTTACGATTCTCGTTAATAATTTTACAAAAATAAAACGATTGCTATTACACACACAACAATTTCGTGTTTCGGCGAGAACTCGTACGCGCAACTGAATTAAATTTTATTGGAAAATCAAACAAAAAGAAAACAAAAAACATAAACAAAACTAAAACGAAAGCAAAAAGTTGCGGTGTCGAAACTTTTGCTATACGAACGCGATACCGGCGAACGGACACGCGTATCTATGCAATTTATTTACTTCGCTTTTTTTCCAATTTACCAGCACTATTTCACTTAATTAAATATTTTTTTTTTTTCGATTATGTTTAGCGTATTTTTCTCAATTTAGCCGGCGATGATCTTGACGACGAAAATCAATAAACACTATAAGTCTCCTTTAGAATCAGAAAGACCGCAAACAGTTGGAATTTATTGCGTCGATTCGACATTTTTAACTCTTTTTTGTTGCTTTTGGTGTTATATTTTGTTAAATATAGTCGACTTGCAGTTAGTTTTTTTGGAATTGCGCTTGAGCCGAGTATTATGCTGACTTTTCCCCTTAGCCCTTGTTTGTGGAGCGCATGAATTCCTAGAATGAAACAAGAGAAGTAAGCAAATTAATTGGTGTTTAAAGATAGCGAACAAAACAGAACAAAGATGGCTACAGTGAACAGTTCAAAGTCGGGGTAAACCAATAAGCGGCGCACAAGATAAACTTGTTTTAAGCATAACTAATTACAGGGGGCATGGTGTTTCTGTTTTCTTTATCAGACTCTGACTGTATTAAGGGGAATACTGGTTGAAAATAATGCAAACAAGGTAACGGTTTCAATTTACTGACAACAAGGGAATGGGTGCTTCGCAAATTGTACTTAAATTCTTCGCGAAAGGAAACCTGATATAACATGGATCGCACGGTTCTACAGAATTGGGAATCGGATTATCACAGATGGTTTAAAATGCAGATCGTCAGAGACCATGAGCAACAGATATTTGCTTCTCCCCATATAAGGAGGATGGTCACTGACAGGAAGTGCCGCGGTCTTCAGTACCACATTTTGTGATAAGTCTGAGAAGGGTAGGTATCAAGCAATGTCTGATGATGGGCTTCAAGTGCAGATACCGAAAGAAGTAGGTTTCAATGGCCGTAGAGCCTTCTGGTCATAACGACGATAGTCACTAGGTCGTCGTTTGTCCCCTTGGAGTTAAGTTCGTTGTTGGGCCACCCCGGAACCCTCATTCGTATGGTCTTTTGCAACCACTCAAGTTTTTTGACCTCTTTATGTGCCTTAGTATACCACGATTGTCAATTAGATATACCCAGGATCAACGCTAAGTTGTAGGGCTGTTTGCAATATCGCTTGTCATTTGGCCGCTTTTTGTCTTTTTGTCCTACTTTCGTTATTGTCATACACCCAGAAACCGCGCTCAGTTGTATACATAGTCATTTCAATTCAGGATTGTCGTAAGGCCACATTCTAAAAGCTTTACGTTATTTTTAAATAAAGTTGATTCCATTCAGACTCGAATTCCGGTCCATTGTCAACCGAGCAGAAACCTAGTTTTTCGTGTATAGTGTTGGATAAACTTTAATATGTTGTTCCTCACCGGGGCTCGAAGCTTCTCCTTGCAGATCACAAACAACCACTGAAAACCACTACACCAAGGCCACCGTTAAAAGTTGGCAAGACAGATTAAAGCCTGTTAGCTAGTACACCCTTTATCTGAAGCGGATAAAGATACCTTCGGTCGATCCGAGGGAAAGATTCTTGAGTGATTTTCGGTCCCGTTTGCGTTACGGGTTTTGCGAAAAGAAAATTGAACATAGAACTGTAGGAGCTCTAAGTAACATCGACGTGATACCATTAAAACACATGATAACACAATTTTTTAAATAAACAACTGAAGGATTTTGTTTTCGGAAAAAAAAAACTAAAAGCGTTAAAAAAATAACATTTAACGGACTTCCTGCACGGCGTTTTTCAATACCGCCTGACTGAAATTGCAGTAGCCTCATAACGTTTTTATATATTTTCGAGGCATTTTGGCTCAATTCTCGAACCATCAAATATTAAATTAAAAAGTGAAGGTTTACTTTGAACCAAGAACGTTGAATGAGGAAAAGAAAATCGATACACAGGGGGTAACATTGTGCCAAGTGAAACAACGAGGACGGTGGTGGTACAAAGTTACGCCATGAACTTGCGACATTATTAAAAAGGGCGGGTAAAAATTAAAACAGTAGGTTTTTACTAATATTTACTTTAATATTATTCATATCAAATAAATCATAAAGAAACATAACCCACCTTCAATACCGTAGCGATTTTAGTTTTTTGGTTGTAGATGACATTTGTGGAACTAGCACTTTTCCGCCAAAAAATTTGATTTTGAATCTCAAAACAATCTTGGAATCTTGGAATAATGCAAAACATAAAAACAAAGAAATTAATGAATGTTAGAGAATCACTGGAAAGCTTTTCCAGCAGCCTTGCACAGTGAAAAAATGTGCATATTTTATGTAAAAGTATTGGTAAAGTGAAATTGAATGTAAAAAAGCACGGTTGGCACAAAGTAACCCTGCAGGCACAAAGTAGCCCCAGCTTAGCTAACTTAATTTGTCTACTAAAAAATCGTACCGTAGGGCTGGACTACTAAGCGAGGGGTCTCAAAAAACACAAAACAACATCATTAGGTTTTTTATTACTGCGCCACCTCTCGAGTAAGTCTGACAAACCTTCGAGAGTATAACTCTTCAGAGTAAGCTTCTTACTTCATCCATTCGGACTCGACATGCCATTCAAGGTCCCTTCATTCGTCCCAAAAATAAAAGCAAAAATGGTTCTATGAAGCTAGGCCCAGGGTGCCTATACAGATTTTTTCGACAACTACTCGTATTTATTTATAAGCGCCGTACCCTTTATTCAAATTAATTGTTTCTTTGTAAAGAAAACTGAAACCGGCCTTAAATAAAAAACACATCACAAGATTTAGAAAATACGTGCGAACGATTTGCCTCTCATCGGGAAAAAATATAACAAAAGACCACCGAGATATAAAACCATCGCTGTAAGTGTCAAAATAACATCTAATTTAAAAATAAACCAGCAGATTAAATCTGTGGCCACAAACCATAACCGCTAAAGTCGACTTTAGACGAAATTGAGATTTTGATGCCATTAGATTCAGCGTACTCTATTTTGTAAATTTTTTCAGCTTTATATCTTTAAAAAAGTAGCCACAATTTCAACAATACCTAACAGCTTAAGTCACTAAAGTCAAAAGAGTCACTTGGAATGTCACGCGTTTGTCAAAAACTTTAAACTGCTCTCCTAAAAAATGATTAAAACAGACTTTAGCGGTTTTTCCTTGTGACCACAGATTAATATTTATTGCATAGACGCCTGTTCCGCCTGTTGATTTACCCCACCAACTAATAATTAAGCTCCACAACTACTCAACGGGAAATTCCAAACAAGTGACAACACCCAATTGTTGTGAATACTAATGAACAGTGCACATACCTGTTGGGTAATATTTTTTCAAGTTCTATCAAGTTCTCAAACAACATTTTCCAATTGTGTGCTATTTAAGGCAAAAACTTTGGCACATTCATTGTGATTTTTTATTTTTTCTTCAACTTGCGTCGCCATCTGAAACAATGCCCGAAGCAGAAACCATTTAAGACAATCAAAGGGCCGGTGTGCCATCATATTTGTTTAATAATTCAAATGACATTGTACTCAATTTTTTAAATGCTTTTTATGGCTTCTCATGTGTGTGTACGTATTGTTCTATAGACTTTTTTTTTATTGACATCGCTATATTGTTTTGATTGCCGGTTGATATCGCTGGCAAAAATTAATTCAGATTTTGTTGATGGCTGTCGTACTGTTTGTTGCAAGTAAGTATTGTATTTGAAATGACATAAGAGTTAGATTCTAAATTTTGATGAAGAACTTCTTTAAAAGTTTCAATGTGGACTTTAAAGAGATCTTACAGCGGACAGCTCCCTAAGCGGGTACATTTTTCCAACCAAGCTTTTGTGTGTCTAAGTTCATACATTTTACGTTCTCTTAGGCGGACAATCCCTTAAGGACGGGGGTATTTATTTAACACAATTTTTTTTTATTTAACTTCCTAAGATGCACAAATAAAACTTGACAGCTTGAAACTCTAACTTATTGTTGACTTGCAAAATCACAGGTATTTGTTCAACTCTATTTTTAACCACGAAAACAGCGGTCAAAACCTGACCGCATTCTAGGGAAACGTTACCAAACACACAGAACCAAGAAATTAGAATCGATCGAATTGCAAATTCCTCGGTTTCAAAACTTTAACTAGACTATCGATTTATAATCGATTTATTTTCAAATAAATTTGTTGGAAGGAAGTTTTTACTATCACTAAGGATTTTTTTTTTATTTATTGTTCAATTATATTGCGTAGGTATTAATAAATTTGTGTAGAAAACTATACGAATTTTTACTCGAATACAATTGGACGCTAAATTGAAATCGATCGATTCTGAGGTACAAGTAGAAACGAACAAACGAGAATCTCGATTTAAATCGAATGTAGGAACGAATATCAAATGGATTTGAATCTGAGAAAGAAATAAAAAAAGTTAATTTAAAAATTAGTTCATATTTTTTTAATTGTTTTTTTTTTTAGAAGCAGTCGGGTTTTTTTTTAAATTAACTTGTTTTCTTTTTAGCCTATGACACTCCTGGGAAGATTACGAATATTATGACACCTCACTCTTCAAAATCGGTCAAACCGTTTAGGCTAAAGGGACTCCCGTAGGAACGTACATAGGATACGCGCGAAACACATAACCCTCCCTGTGTCGGGTAAAGAGTTATTTCACAAAAAACACGATTACTCGAAAGAGAACATTGAACATTAAATGATGCCTGAACATCTTGAAGGTCGAGTTTTCATGAGGAAGCCTTTGAACAAAATTGTTCCTCACACCGACGACCTTGGTCCTTTTATATATATTTTATATAGGTATTTAATATTTAAACAAAAACAAAAAAAAACAATAGTTTTAAGAAGCGTTTGAAATGCCGCATAATCCCCATAATCTCCTTTTTTCCATTCAGGTCTTTTACTGCAATAGCTTTCGGCCTGTATCCCTAAGTCCTGAATAAGCAAAGGCATGCATTCTCATTTTATACAAAGTTCTGTGTCGTCATCCTGATATTACATATTGAGAAAAGGCTACCCTGAGAACGATAATTCACATAAATTTCATCAAATGTATTTATGGCAACTGTCCTAAGTATCCGTCGTAAATCCCTTTCGAGTTTAGCACTGAATAGTAGCTTCAACGAGGTCCTCTCACTACCAAGCGGACGTTATTTGGCATTTTGTTATCTCCGCAGAAACATGGATAGGCGGTTGCAAACGCAATAAGAAATTTTTAAGCAAATAAAAAAATCTTGTGATCATGCGTCAAATTTGAATCGGAGGAGTGTGGGAGACTGAATTGAAAAAAAAAGTTCGTAAATTCGTAAGAACATGGGCCCTGGACAAAAAGATTCGTATTAATCGGTTACGACTTGTATGGGACATGCATGGATAGTATAGAAATCAGGCTCGGTGAATTTTCAACTCAACTTTTGAGGGACAGCGCGGCAGAGGACAAGCTTACCCAAAGTGGAGCGCCCTGTTTAGGGGAACCTTACCTCGGCTTCGCTATAACATTATCGCATTAGAAAGCGTAAGTGAAAAGTTCCACATTTTAATCTTTTTTTGCCTACTAACACTGAGATTGTGCTGCAGACTCATCATATCAGCCTAGCTCTTAGCTCTATGGCGCTAGAAGCATGGATATTAGCGAAGGCGGTTTAAGGTCGTTTTGAATGTGAAATCTTTGAGATTTACCAGCTGACCGACCTACAAAGTCGTCAAATATGACTGGGATGTGCAAAAGAACAAAGAGGTTGGAGTCAAAGACTCTGCAAGCCGGATGAGGATGACCTATCTCCCCCACTTCAGATAAAAATGCAATAACAGCTACGCAAAACTTCATTTTAGCTAATATTACCCTGTTTTTAACCTTGTTGAGTATTAGAAACTCCCACTTCATTAGCATCCATTCCTTTTATCTAGCATCGGTTCTCAGATCTTTACCTACCTACTTAATAAAATAAGAAAACAACCAAACTTTTGATGAACGAGAAAGTTACGTTCGACCCAGTCGTGCACTTTATTTTTTTTGAGTAGGTATACTGTACATGTGCATGTTCCGGGTAATGTGTCACTTTTTGTGAAATACCTTGCAATGGTACTTTTTGATTTTTTATCGGCTGTTGAACTTTGCTCCTATTTTTTAGCAAAAACGGAGTAAATATGCCTTGAGTCCTTGTGGCCATTCCACATAGATTAAGTTTCATCTGGCACATCACACTCTCAACTGCAAGTCTTACAAGTAAATTTGTCTTTAAGTCGGACATTGCAACCCTATATGTCTCACTTTGTGTTCCGCTGACAGAAATTCAGTTAAGCACTTAAAAATTTGTTAAATAGCAAAAAAAAACTCCCAATTAAATGGTCGTCCCATCAGCTTCCCATAGCGACTCCTTCCTGTAAGTTCATTCACTGATTCCTGAAAAACAAAGCAGAAACCAGAGACAACGCAACGGATTTGCAAATCCCTCCAATTTCACCACTCCACTCTTCATATCAAAGTCGTCGTTCGTGCCAACTAGTACTGCGAAAGGATTTCTTTTTGAAAAATTAGAATTCCACCGCTCGTCTAAAGCCATAGCAAAGTAGAGCTCAGTCGTCGTCACCTTGCACATAGAGCGCAAAGAAGAAAGAACAAAAATACACGTCACCCTTCATAGTTCATTACTTAAGTGGGTATTTCTATGCAAATGCATTTGTGAAATACGAAATACCCTAGCTACACCACGAGCTCTAGTCCCCTATTTTATTCCATTTTTGCACAACAACAATTCCTTGCCATGACGAAGACGAGTTAATTGAAAAATTCAAGCGACAAAATGTCATTGAAACTTTTCGACAGGGAGCGGGAAAAAAAAATTATAAAATTTATTTACACTCTTCCAACGTGACCCCTGGACGGGCAAACAAAAAATGAAGAAAAACAAAAAGGTAGATATTATAACGAACAGCAGAAGAATAATAATTTTGCAATTAGAAATAATTCACACGGGGTAAGCGGGACGAAGGCGGCCGATTGTGTATGGTTACTCTACAAGGTGTGTGATTACTTTTTCAAGAAACCCAAGAAATCGACCCGCAGATACTTAAAGTAGATACTCAGTGCATACACGAGGGTATAATCCAACAATTTCCGGTGTAATATTCTCGACAATTTGCGCCTCCGTGCACTGTTTGCTGGTGCTGCTGTTTGTTGGGCTGCCGGAGGTACTTTTTGCCCCGGCGGATGTGCAAAGTCTTTCAAGAACAACAACAGCCATACGAAAAGGTACTGGCAAGCGAGGAGAACCAGTTGTGATTACTAGAACATTACATTACGGAATAGCGCGACATGGTCATGGAGCATAAAAGTGTGTGTACCTAGTTTGAAAAGACTTGCCCTTGTTCCTCGGTTCGTAGCTATAGTACTCCCTTCCTTCCCTGTACCTATACTTCAGTTCACCAGTTTTCTAATTCAGCTTGGCAACTGTAGCGTTTATTGAACTTGTTTTTTTATTATCTTTTCTCACTCTGTCTCCCTGTTGTTCGTTCTCATCCTCGTTTTCCGATTCCAATTCCGATTCCCCGATTTCTAAACCTAACCAGCCTTCGCAGTGCAGATGATGTTGCTGCATCCCTCTGGCTTCTGTGTGTGTTGCTGAGGTTATCAGCGCATGAATGTTGCGCTGCACTTTAAGTAGGTCTTGTGCGGCAAGTGAAGTGTAAACTGGCATTGGAGTGCAGAGAGAGAGGGAGAAACTTATTTTAGTTTGTTTGCGCTGCGTTCTTCAATGAAGACACGATTGCTTTTAAGACGTCCACAAACCAGACTGTGAATTTATGAATTTCTTCCAAACATGGCGGTGTATCTATGGTTATAGCGCTCTTTTCAGCTGATGATTTATTACGTACAGTGATGATGATGATGAGCTGTGCCTTTTCTCGCCTATTCTTCTTTATATGCTGTGGCTTAAGTTCATCATCTGTTGGTCGGTTGTTGGTCGTTGTTTATCTCTAAGGTCGTTTACATTTTGACTTTGCTCCGCCGTTGTGTGCCTGTGCCCGTATCTGGTGTGTTACTTGTTGTTAGATAAATTAGACTTGTAGCGGAAAAGGAGTTTTTTTTTTTTAATTTTTGCCTCAAAATTTGATACAATTTTTGGTGGAAGAGCCCACAACTTAGGGTCTAGTCATGTTTGAGAGTGGCTAACGGGCTGTAGTGTTGGTGGCGACTATTTTGACCCTGAATGTAAGGCAGGTCATTAATCATGGGCAATGCCTTTTATTTTGCATAATGGGCTGGGTTGGTTTAGGTTGTTGAACTCACCGTAAAAGTATTTGAGGTGTTAAATGGCGGTTTAGAATTTGCGAGTTTATGTGAGTACCATAAGTTTAGTTGGGGCGAGGCGTTAAGTGCACGGAAGAAAGTTGCAGTTCTAATTGCGATGGCATGCCTTTTAGGGACCTTGCATAAAAAGGCTGTCTTAAGTGAAATTTTTTTTTAGCTAAGTGGTCTCGAACAAGCAAAGCAAGTGGAATACTTGAAAGACTTGAATGGATGTAAGGTTTAGAAAATAGAGGGCGGGCTATCTAGTGGTTTCTTTTTCAATCATTGGTTATTTTGACACTGACAGCTGTTTCCCGCTCGAAATCTTGACAGAAAGTCAGTATCATACCTCCGCGGGACGAAATGAGTCGCTGTGCACTTAAACAACGTTGGAAAATATTGAAAACTTATTTTCAAAGTGCGTTTTTGAAAAGAAGTTTTGGCCGAATGTGACAGTTTGGTGCGAATTGTTGAGTGGTGGCATAATCGGACCATTTGTCTTCGAAAATGAGACTGGGAACAAAGTTTGGATGTTTATATGTAGATGTCACCCAGTCCTTGTGGATTTGTCAGGCATAACATAGGCCTTTAGGGTTCAACATTTCGTCTTTAGTTCATGACAATCGGCTAGACTATTTCCATTCCCCAGCGATATTTTTGTCTCCCGCCATAAGGTATTAATTGTCTAGGATAGTAATAAAGCCATTTTTGGTCTATTATGGCAACTATTGGCTTTACTTAGGCACTTTAAACATCTACCTACCTTACCTTACAATAAACCATTTTTCGATATTCTGAAGGACTTAATTTACAAAACATCGGGGAAGGGTAACTGCTTAAGTTCACTTCGCAGGGCTATACCCTCGATCTCGTGCAGCAGCTGATAAAAGGAAATTTTTTCTTGGTTTTTCGAAACGGTTTCGTCGTTTCTTGTCGTTTTTACGTTCGCATTTATTTTTTGAAATAAACATACCCAGTGACGAGACGGGTACACGTCTCTTTCGATGCCGCGGATCACTGTCATGCAGCGGTGCTAGATTCGACGATTTATTGTATTGTTACGATTTTAGGGCTTAAAACTTGTTCCACGATTTTTGAGCTAAAAAAGCGTAAAATTCCAAGATTTTTCAAATTTATCGAATACAAAAATTCACTTGCAATTTTCCAAATAAATTATACAAATGTGAAGGTGAAGTAAGACCCGCTCATCTGAAGTTCTGCTTAATGCTTATGCATACTGCTTTTTTAGTAAATGTACATGTACAGTTAGTGTACAGTCATGGAACAAACTGTTTCGAAAAATGTTTTTGTTAAAGCGTAGGACGCTGCTCGAGCTAAACTAAATTTTATCTAGTCACCAACTTTTCTCTCCAAACATCAGCTAAAGTCCTAGCTAAATTTTGACATAGAGTACGCCGAGTGGATAAGTGTCACAGAAAACAGCTGTTCTTTGAAAAAAAAACCTTCTTCAAAAATTGAATTCTCTCTTATTTCAACTATTTCTGATTCTAGGTACTTCTCGTCCATGTAATAATGAAAAGAGCTTATCCTTGCATACTTTTCCGCCACAGAACAACAAATACACAACGATCTGTCACAATTCAGCTTGAGAAAATGTGCCGGCCGATTAAATGGAGACGATAAATTTTGACAGACACATGCAGTACACTCTGAAACAAAAGTTTGATTATTTAGCTCGACCTGCGTACCAATCAGTAAAATGGGTTCGGTTAAATTTAGCTCAGCTAAATTTTGTAGAGAATTTTGTATCGGAGCGAAAATTTAGCTCGAGCAGCGTACTAAGCTTATCCAAAATAATATATGTTGTAAAAAATTTAAGTTTGTATAATAACGTTCTTCTGTGTTTTTGTTTTGTTATTTTTGTATTTCCAACAAAATCGCATTTCCACGATTTTTAAAGCTAGTAATTAGGATTTCTGGTGAAAATATCTGGCAGCACTGCTGACATGAGAAGATGCGCCCATTTTATCGTTAAATCGTTAAATTTCTGTTTGCAAGTTACAATATTTCGACTCCTCTTGTACTTGTTTTTTTTTTCTCGTTGTCCCCGTCTATGAATCACTTGCTTTTCACTATTTTCGTTTCATCAGCGAATACCTATGTCGATAGAGTAATGAAGTAACAACGAGTTTTCCTAGCATCGTTTGAATTTAATACCAAGACTCTAATACCAAGCTTCTCGTAAGTCCTAGGTACCACTTAATCCCCTCCAAGTTTTCCAAAACTGTCATCGGCGTACAGTTGTTAGTCACTGTTTGATTACAGTGATGCAACGACATCTTCTAGCATTTTTAGCACATTTAACACGACGATGTCCGCCATAAAGCCGAATAATTTTGTTATAGATATTGTACGAGGTATAAAGTTCAAACTTAACGTTAGCCTTACTAACTTCAAACAAAATTAGACAAAACTTTGACTTTAATTTAGTTAAAGAAACAGTTAAAAATTGAAAGCGAAGTCTAAATGAAAATTTAATTCGAGCACTTGGTTTCATTGGAACACAAACGCACAGAAAATTAAGAAAAAACTACTTTTTTTTATTTTCTTATATTAAGAAAGACTTTTTTTGAATGGTAAAATTAAAGTATCTGTCTATAATTAAGTAAAAAAATGTGTATAAATAATTGTCTCTACTTTTAAAACAGTAATAATTTTCTGATTTTCAGAAAATCATTTTGCGACCGTCCCAAACGTTTAAAAGCATGAGATTTGATTCAGACATATGTCGCAACTCGCAACTCCATGAAATCAATTGGCAAAAACTCGAACAATCACAGCCCAGCCTTGGACATGGAATCTTCACATTCGGGATTGTGGTTCGTTGAATAATCAAGGCTATCGTTAGTATAGAAAGGGAATTGCGAAACTTTTTGAACTTTTTAGAATTATAGACCTGAATTCATACAAAAAAGACTTAAAACTTTGAGCAGCAGTTTTCTGTTCTTTCTGAGCTACAATAAATCAAGAACAGATCGAGTTTTCCTTTGCATCGAAAGAAAATGATTAACATATACACACCAAGACTGCGAGTAATTTATTTGGGAATATATTTCTAAGACACAGTGGCTCGGTGCTGAGTGTGCAGGACTACTGAGCGAGGTTTCTCAGGTTTGATCCCCGAAAAACTGTGCCATCTCTCACGAACGTCTGAAAAATATCCTAGCGCATTACTGTCATGAAAGATCTTCTCAATTCAGCCGTTAGGACTCGGCATACGAGGGCCCTTTGGTGTATTCTTTGTATAATTTTTAACGGTGGAGCTGCTTCACAAAATATTACCTACTTCATCTCATTTTTCAGGTTTAAGCCAGACCTATCTTGCAGCTCAGTTTGGGGATTCTACAGCCGGAAATACATGAAAGCCCAACTCTAAAAAATGCCCCTGGAAACATATAGTTTCCGAAATTAAAACGACCATGATAAGATTTTTGCTGAATGAATTGTTTTTGGTTTCCTGCAGGTTTACAGAACTGAATGTGACTCTCAGACTCTTAACTTTACGTCTGAGTTCATTGCTCTGAAGGTCTATTGTTTCCCACATGCCAAATAATTTTTAAAAATTATTAAATAAAAATAAATCCTGACCAAAATTAAGTCTTTATGGATATTATTTCAACAATTTCAAGTTCTAGTGAACACGAGTAAATGTCCAAAATAACAATTGCCTTTATGGTAAGTGTTTAGAGATTATTATTAAGTGTTTTTTTTTTTTATAGAAACGATATATATTTTGAAATACACTCAAATACAATAGGCGTTTTTTATTTTACCCACATGATCTATATAGATCATTGATTCCCACGGTTTACAGCATCTGAGCATAATAAAAAAGGCCTAATAATCAATATGAGTATCTTTGTTCAACATTGTAGTCTTAAGTCACAAATGTCAAACGTCATGTCAAGTTTGTTGCTGTATATAAGAAGCAGAGTCAATCAAAAATGTTTATCATAATTGTTTAACACGAATGCCAATAAAACCGAAAATTCTTATAACGTTTTTCTAGTGTTTTAAAATTCAACACATAACAGTAAGTGAATAAAAATTTCTAAACAAGCACCTGCCACTCCTCAGATTCGGCACTCTCAACCCAATTCCATTATAAGATTTCGTCCAAAACCTTTCATACTGTGCCCCTTTCACTTGCAACGCCATTTCTGTCCCCAAGCTTGCTTCCAGTGCCACTCTATTAAAGCCGCGCGCTTGCACACACAATTTCCTTCCAAAGCCTACCATTTGGAGTCTTTATAACAAATCAAATGCCTAGTTAAGGCAAGCGCGTAATTCCTTTTCGTTCTCTCTCGCTTCAGCATTCCCAGAGAGAAACAAAGATTAGCAATAATTACGAAATGATTGCCACTCGTCAAATTATCCCGTTCTGGATGTAGAGCTAATGCTCAAGCTCATGTATAAACAGCCTGCGTGCACTGCTCATTAACCCAATTTACAGTGAATTCGCCGCAAACGCAAAACGATAAAAAAAAATGTAAAGCAGCTGAACATCCTTTGTGCGTTAAGCCAATAATTCAACACAAGCCTGATCTTGTTGCACGCACTTATGCTGCAACACCGCAGCTGTCACCGTTGCGATTATGAGGATAATTCTTGTTTTCCTTATGACCGTATTTGCGGCGAAGGTGATTATTATTATTATTTTTTTCGTTTGTTGACGACCCTGTTTGTGTGTGCGGGTTAGCGATGAAGAAACGCGACTTTTATGACAAACGTATGCAAAAGTTCAAGTTGCGCATTTTCGCGGTTTATTTTTGTCATTTCTGCAAACTGTCATTACTTGGCCACACTAAATGCAACTTCCATTCAAAGTTAATGTTTTTTTGTTTTAGCCAACCGCGACGACCACAATCAAAGGCACAGCAATGCTAATTGCACTCAGCCGCAGTGCTATCCATGACTTTGACCATGATTGCTTGACATGTCATTAGCCGTGTCGGATCGGTCATGTGCTCAGGCAGTTTGACGTTAAGACAATGTCATTAGTGTCACGTTTTTTTTTTTTTTGTGCGAGTGCCATTTCATCAGTGCCGATTTGATGAAATGAATGAAATTAGTTGGAAGAGTGAGAGGGACAAGGAACAATGTGCGGGCTTGTCTGGTTATGGCGGCAATGTTCGGCATATGCGGTAGGTCGAGCGGTGATTTATATCGCACGAGGCACGCACAAACATTTCAGTAGGCATATATTTGTGTCGTCAATGTTTTTTTTTTATCTGCTCGAAGACCAGCGTAATGTGTTTCATATTGTGCAATGAATTTGAAGAGGATTACTCTGTAGACGGCCGGTTATGGACTACCCGTGATACAAACAATTGAGTAACAAATTGACAAATGGCAGCAGAGCAAAGCTGCTTTAATGCTGGTTATCGATGATTTGTTCAGAAAAAAAAAAAACACTTGTCAACAACTGCTATTGATCAAATCTTAAGAAATGTAAGATTAGATAGTGGGGCCGACTGTAGTTTATGGGAAACACAGCAGAGTAACGTTTTGAGACTGACATTCTGGCAGTAAAATATTTATATTCAGTATTTCTTATAAATATATTGTGAGTACCTACGAAAAAATAAAAAAAATAAGCAGAACGACGAAACACAAATCAATCGATTTTGTTTCGATAGAGAATTACGCTTTAGATCCGGAATAAATCGGAATAATTTTCTGCAGCCTGATTGCTTTAAAAAAAAATGTTTACGACCTACAAACAGACACAAAATCATCTGTCAAATGCCAAACATTTTTCAGTTCCTTAGAATCTTACTGCTGGAAGTTTGTTCAGTAAAGGTAGTTAAATTGTAAATGACGTAAACAAATGTAAAATTTCAAAGCCATATTATGTGGGTGGGGGTTAAAATTCTGGATGGGTCAAAATTATTTTTACAAAATTCTGCTTTTAAAATTCTGCTTTCAAGATTCAGCTTTTCAAAATTCGGGCTTTTAAACATTTTCCAAACCTTTTTTCTATTGTTTGCAGAATTTTGTAGAGCAGAGATGGAGACATTTTTTTTCTAATTTTATCTCCTCTTTTTTTAGTTTTTATTTGTAGCCTTTTGTTTCTTTTTGGGACGAAAATAAAAAATGTCGTGGGTATTTAAAAAAAAAATACGATTTTATTTTATTTTTATTATAGAAATACGAAAGTAAACAAAAGAAGCGACACTGCTATTGATATTTTTTAGGAAAACTGAGGAAAAGTCTTTGTCTGTCCACTAAACCGTCAATCGCAGCGTAACAGTAATTACAACGAACCTCCTAGGAAAATGGTAGAGTATTCGAAGATCCTACCGAGTTTATTGTCAAAGGAATCTTGATTAAACATCATTTCGGCTGTCCTTTTATACTGCCGAAATGAAGTATAAAAAGAAAACAAATGAAATTATAATAAATAAAAGTTGTAATTTCTGACTGCTTCGTATCTTTTTTTAATTAAATTTCGCATTATTTTTTTTTAATAGATAGTGTTTTTTTTTTTATTAAATTGTTTGCCAATATTTAATCTATTTTTTCTTGTTTCTTTTCAATTTTAATTTTATTTTTATTTAAAAATTAAAAGTAAATAATTTTTAATGTTTTATAAATTTAAAATTGCTATTTTTTGCTCGTCGTTTACATTTGTTATTTGGAAAAAAAACAGAATAAGCAGAATTTTATTGCTTAAAATTGGAAAATCAGAATTTTGTATGGCAGAATTAAAAAAATCTGAATTTCTTTAAGCAGAATTTTTGTGTGAGAAGACTGAATTTTGCAAAGCAGAATTTTGAAAGCAGAATTTCGACCGGATCCCATATTACGTATGTAAACCCGTTTTAGCTTGATCTTTGAACTAACACAATTTTAACGCCTGCATCGCGCGCTAGATATCTTTTGACATAATATCAAAACAACGTCAAAATGCATATTTAAAAAAAATTACATCTACCACACAGACCTAGGTAACCCTCTAGCGTTAATGGATAGATGTAATTTTTTACTTTGACGTGCCGCACTAGCACTCAATGGAATGACAAGATTGCATTGTCTAAGGCTTTTGACAGATGACAGATGACAGAAAAAAGTCCCAAGCACACTTCAAACTGTTTAATTCAATAGTCATGTAGGCCTACTAACAGAGGCATAGACAAATGCCACCATATGGATTGAGCGACACAAATGTCAGGTGACACAGGACTTAGAACTGTCAAATGAAATTTTGTGTTCGTGTTTATTTTTAGCTCGCTCCATTTTCAGCAATCAGTAGGCTGAGCTATAATTTTGTGTAAAACGCGAACGGGAAGAATTACCCTAAAGCCGCATGACAGAAGGTGACATTCAGATCAATTCGCTTTCAGCTGGTATATCGCTCAATTCACTGCGCCACCTTGTATTAGTTCCAAACGTGTAGTCGTTTATTAAAGGTTTATGCTCCACACTTCTTTGACTCGCTTCCCACTTGGTGAAACATGCTCCCGGTATGGATTTGGGCCACGACGACTGCACAGGAAATGCGGAATTGAAAATGAATTGCTTCTACCCATTTTGGATGTAGGTATTATACATACGAAGAGCGGTAATGAACAACGAGACGTGATGGCCTATTTTGGGCCTCATAAAGCGGCAAACTCAATTAAAGGGCCGCAGGGCGATATTGTCGCATTCGCTTGTTTCCTCCTTTTATGGATAAGTGAATGGAAATGGAAATGGAAAAGGCGAAGGTAGCATTATGCCAAAGGTGCCTAGGCGGCGACGGTCGATTGCAAGTCTACATCCAATTAGAGGTTGGCCTCTGTGTGTGTGTACAACTATTTTTAGGATGTCTCGTTGCGTGCTTTCCTCTTGGTCGTTTTCTTTCGATTTTTCCCACTTTGATTATGGCTTATGGCCGAAAGTGACAAATATCATTTCGATTCATTTACCGATACCATTTCTGTTTGGCTGGCCGAAATTTGATTAGAAGGTGTGTCTCGGCAAGTAGACATTAGTTAATGAATGTTATAAACGTTGTTTGATTTGTGTTGGCTAAGGAAAGTTTGTTTCTTGACCAAACGTATCGATCCAACCAGTGTGCTTACAGTTATAGCTGTGTTTGAAAAAGATAGGTGATTAGGTATAATTTCGGTTCTAAAAATGGAACTGCGACTTGCAGGTGTAATTGAACTTTTGAACTATCGGTCGTTGGTTTGGGTAATGATTTTCATAGACTTGAGTGAACTCTGGAAATAAAAAAAATAAAAGAACAAACAAATTGGTGTCATGTTGGGTTGCGTGTACTTGGGAGCTGACAGTACCGGCTGGAAAGCTTTGACGACAACAAGCTATAGGCAGGAGCGTGCTGTGTTCGGCGAAAAGTCATGAATGAAAAGACTGAATGTTACAGTCTACAGCTGATGTCCTCGACTAACTTGGGCGCTCCCATCAGACCAAACTTAACGCGTGCAGTCGACAAGAGATAGTAGCCTGTGTTGAAGAGGAAACTCGAACAAACCTGAAGTAAAAAAGAAGAGTTCAAAGCGCCTGTTTAAAGAACTCGGCATGCTTCTGGAGTCAAATTAAAACCGCTTGCGAAAGCTATAAGTACCATGTTCTCATTAACGAGAAATAAAATGAGCAAGTTTTAACATTTTATAAGTTTTTGCTGAGTTTTACTATACGATTAATCAACCTGTGCGTGATTTACGTGGAAGCTTAGGAGTTGTCAAGGCGGAGTTATCTTCCCTTGATTCCATATTTTATTTACCTCTTAGACATGGTTGCGGAAATTTGGTAGACTGACGGTAAGCATTATAAATATTCTTTATGTTGCCGGAGTGACCAGCAGAGATCGTTTAAGAAAGAGGTTTTCAATGTCAAGCAGCTACTTCTCTGGAAGGAGCTTGTATCAAGTCCGATATTTCTTGTCTATTTCAATCGCGATTGCCTCTGATTAACCATCAGTCACTGGCGGCAGATCTATAGATTTCGAAGGACCTACTTTGGCATCCAAGATCCGCGGGCCATTATGACCCGCCCTTAAAATACAGTACAAACAAACTAGTGCATGACTTCTGTGGGCTATATTAAATAGTGCAACATGTCAATTGCGCCGTCAATTAGTCCAGTGGCCCATGTTCTGGTTTCAAACCCCAAGTAAAGTGCACGACTGGGTCGAACGTAACTTTCTCGTTCATCAAAAGTTTTAATGTAAATAAAGTGGGAGTTGCTGATTGTGTTAGCTCCAAATTGTTGGAAATATTTTTACGGTGCATATTCAATATGGTTGAAAAAAATTAGAAGTTGGTAATATTTGCTAAAAATAAGTTTTACGTAGCTGTTCTTGGATTTTCATTGGAAGTTGGGGCATTGTTATTATTTCTAAATTATACCGAAAATATGTGGATACAGATCGGATTTCGGGTAGTCATTTTTGAAAAATATTTGAGAAATTGATTTGTTGGAATTTTTTGAGAAAACCTAAGTACGGAATCTTATTGAGTATTTTGATCAAAATCGTTAGAGAGGTTTTTGTAAAATTTCGCAGACAAAATAGTACCAAAAATTACTTGGTTTTTAGGGTTTTATCGAAATCGAAAATGGGGTTTTCGAGATATGAGCAGTTTTTAAAGTGAGCGTTTCCAGTGATTCGAATTGAAAATTAAGGACGCAATAATTTTGAAAACATAAATATTACTCTAAGTTTGCATTTTGGTCAAAATCATGCCGTTTTGAGGTAAACTAGGGAAAACTATATTTTTCAACGACTTTTTTCAAAAATCCATTTTACGACAGAGAAAACCTGAGTTTTCCATTTAGTTAGAAATGATCATATTTATTACCTTAGAAACTAATTTTTGTTACAATCGTATGGACCGTTTTCGAGATATGTCCAAATTTCAAAAGTACCGTTACTCGATTTTTTGCGGAAAACTGAGTATGCAGTTATGTTAACCTCACCTACTTAAGTTTAAATATCAATTTTTGTTGAAATCGTCAGAGCCGTTTTCGAACAAATCAAACTGGTATGAACATTTTGTATGGGAAGTATCATTAATATTGAGGTTACCATGCAAAAAAAAAACGTCCCCGAACTGTAAGCACCCAAACTTTAAATCCGAAGTTTGAACGAAATCCGTTCAGCCGCTAAGGCTGTAGGCCTCGGAACATACAGACAGACAGACAGACGGACATCATTTTGCGGCCCATTTTTTTGAGTTCGCCTGTCAGAATTGATTAACATCTCGAGTTCGAAATTTTGTACGAATACAATATCTTTCTCTTACCACGTAATGGAGAAAGTTAAAAATTAAGCCCTTTATACGATTTATTTTTCGATGCCAAAAGTACAACTGTCTTATGGGAAGCCGTTTGCATTTGTCCTGTACGCACAAACTTTTTTGACTGCCATACACAGGTTTAGAAGCATCAGGGAATATTCATGAACTGTTGAAGATGTACATTAAAATGAATTAACAACACGGAAAGAATTGAAAATCAGCAATTGCAAAATTTTGAGTTGCAATTTACGAATTATATATTTCTCCCAAATCACAACGAAGTTTTCATGGATTGATACAGATTTTTAGTAATTTGACATTGAAAACGGCGGAGAATACAAAATTCTGTTTGTTGCAATTTACGATTAGAAGTATCAATTCGAGCTTCTTTTATTTGTAGTGATTTGCGAGATTGTTTGGCGCAATTTACCACTCTAATAGGTCAATTCCTCAAACACCACTTCACAATCTCAAATTGGGAAAAATATTTGGTGATTTACCAACACTGAATGATGAATCAATAAAATCTTGTAATAATTTAACACATGAAACTGAAAACGTTTATTGACGTAGAGAAGTCGTAAATTGCAAAAAAATGTATGTGGTATTGCTAGGCAGCTGTAATCATGAAGCCAAATCTTCATTGTGCACATTGCGTTGCGGTGCAGAGACAGGCAGTCGGTATTCAATCTTTGTTTAAAGCAGTCGGGTTAAAGTTGTTTAAATTTAAATATCACTAATTCGTATGGATAGTGAGTGTCCTACTAATTATAAAGCATTCTGGAATACATTTTGTAAGTACCTATCTAATTCCAAAAAGCCTGAAGTACCTATGCATATAAATCTGTATTTTTTTCAGAAGTTACATCTTAGAAAAGAAGTATGTATCAATTGGAATGTATTCTAAAATATGCAATTGAAAAGAATTGTAAAGGTTCGTATTAATGTCAAGTTAATCTAAATATTTTTTTTGTATTTTAAATTTCATCATAGACCGAAAAGCCACCCCAGACAATCCCGTTGTCTCCGGACGATATGGCGCCGTATGATTTTCTTATATATCAGGAGGAATACGAAAATAGCCTAACTAATAAAACTATGAATTTTGATTTGTAAATCACAAGATATAAGTTGCAAATTGAGAATAAAGTTTTCTAATTTCACGACAAAACATTTTCAATATAATACGGCGATTCCTCAAATCACTACTCAAGAAACGTAAATTGCAAAATACGAATTGCAAATTGATAAAAAGAAGTTTCAATTTACCACTAAGAATTTGTAAATTGCAACTACTGAAGTAGTAAATCTACTCCTGTTAGTTCGCAAATCAACACTATTGAGTTGCAATTCAAGACTAAATGGTTGTAATTTGCTAAGGGAGGAAATCGTAATTTACAACAGAAATGTGGTAATTTACGAATTGTTTTTGCAATTTACAATCCATGTAATATCAAATTGATAACTATTTGTGTCAAATTGCGATCGGTTATGGCAATATATTTCTCGTTTGATCGCATTATTGATAATGAAATTTTGAGGGTCAATATCATCACTTCGTACAATTTCTAGAATTGCGAATAAAAAGTCGTGAATTAGTAAATCCTTAGCTAAGCTCTAAAACTAGACAAACTTTTCGTGATTCTGCGCTTATTTTTCTTGATTTGATCTTAAAATTCTTTCCGTGAATAAAGTGAAATTGTCAAGTTTAATCAATAACCATTTGGGCATATTCATAGTTATACTATAAACCTGGGTCTAACTAAACTCGAATCTAAAGTTAACCCACAGGTAAAACACAACTGCTATTCATAAAGAATTTGGCAAGCTCTGTTTAATTAGATCCGAGTCTAACGTGTATTCTACTACAAAACTATTACATAAATTCTTTCTGACAGCAAAAAGTCAAAAGAATTTGAAACTTGTTATTTGCTTTTTGTTGTGGCTCTGCTTTGTTCTGGCGTTTTTTTTAAACAAAAATAATGTACTTATTCATTTTATGTTTTGTGGTGTGAACAAAAACTATAAAATTGCAGATGATCGTCAAAGAAAATATTGAAAGAGCAAGAGAACAAAACTGGTCGGAAGCAGAAAATTAAATGCTGCGTGAGTTTGAAATGCTTTGATAACTTTCATAAAATTCTTCATTAGTCAATGATTGAAACGGATCGATTCGGGTTCTGTAGCGCTTCAGTCTTCTAGTTGGTGGTACCATAGCAATATCCTCCAAAATATCAAAATCTTCCTCAATGTTGTAATCGACCGACATTTTTCCTTAATTTTTTTTAGTTTATTATTCACGTGCTACGTTATTTTATTTATTGTAAACCAAGTATCACATTGCGTACATTAAGTATCATTTGGGAATTTCTTAAATTTTCTTTTCGTTCACTTGGCTTTGACGTTTAATGGAGTTAAAAGCAACTTAAACATACGTTTTGTTGTGTTTAATGTTAGACTCGAGTTTTTCGTTTAGACATGGGTTTAAAGTTTCTATGAATTACATAAACTCTGCGGAGTCAGCAAAATCATTTCAGTTTTTTTTTTACCATTGCGCTAGAATAAATCTAAGTTCTAACACACGTGGAAAAACCATATTTATCTTTTCAGATAGCCAAGCAGCTCTCAAAGCCCTTGACTCATCTGTCATAAAATCTAAACTTATCTTAGAAACATTCACAACAATCTATGAACTTTCTAAGAAAAACCTAGTCATCCTCCACTGGATTCTAGCCCATATAGAGGATTTGAGGGTAACGAATCAGCTGACTCACTGGCTAAAATCGGAGCAACCACTCCACTTATCGGACATGAACCATTCTGCGGAGTCAGCAAATCCATTTCAGGAACTATATTAAAAACCTTTCTCGTACAGAGTCAAACGAGATCTGGCACAGTACAAGTGGGCAAAACTGCACCAGACAATTTTTCCCCAAATTCTCCCCCAGAAAATCGCTCTTCCTGATTAATCTGGACAAAAATAGCCTGAGAATCCTAACAGGAATAATCAGCGGCCAAGGCCTCGTGAAAAAATATCTCCACCGCATTGGCGTCTCACCGGATCCTATTTGCAGACTTTGTCTTGAGAGTGATGAATCCTCTCTTCACATACTCACAGAATGTCCGGCTCTATGTCGTCTCAGAAAAAGCATCCTTGGCGATGAAATTGTCAATCCAGGAACCCTTTCTGACATACACCCAGAGAAGATTCTTGTCTTCCTGACTGCCTCTGGACTGAAAAGATGGCTCTAGGAATCTACCAGGGAAGGCACAATAGGCTCCTTTAAGAAGCCGCGGAGCCCCCCTTGAAAGCTCTCCCGCTCTACAATCTAATCGTATCTAAGCTAGTTTAGTTATAACATAGTAATAGCTTATCAAAGATCTATGAATATGCCCCAATGTATTTAGAGCCATAAGCATAAAATTGACATTTGTCAATAAAAGTCTTCACTGATTTGTACATAAACAAAAGCATAAATGTCAAGCAATTTTCAATACAAAATGTATTATCCGTTTCGTCCGTTTTTAAATAAAATTACAACGGGAAGTTCTTTTTTCATATATTGTGTACAGTTCGACTTTGTGCATTTTTTCCGCACGGTTTTAGAGAAAACATCAACAATTACGGGTTCGATACATTGCCAGGTTGTATTAAAGTTGCAAGATACACATACAGCTTTGCCAGAAGAACAATGAGACTTGAAACGGCTTTGTCGCAGCACAGTTCCAACCATCTGGTTCAGATGGAACCGCATAATGACCATCAATCTTGTCCAGCTACCTCTCTTCCATTATTTATGCCCAAAGCCAACCCATTAACCAAATGGCAGATGAATTATTCACATCACAAACGGCGACGCATCCAGTAAAAGAAAAAAACTTCTAAATCACTATATTGCCGGCTGTTTTTATTTCAGAGCATAAAAATATCGTTTAACTATCGATTTCCCGATTAATTGCTGCAATCACACAATTTTTCACATGAAATGCATTCCACTTGCAGCACCAAAAAAAAAAAAAAACAAAACTTAATCACATAGGAAAATAAATAGGTCAGCCGTTCAAAGAGCACAAGTGTAAACAACATTCCTGGCTCATCGTGTCGATAAAGTTTGAGTGTCGCAACTCGCAACACTCAAATAATCATACTAATCGGAGTAATTAATATAGAATGCGTTTGATATGTACAAACATACAAATGTGCTCAATTACAGTTGGTCGGCGTGGTTCTCATATCAAAACGATAATAATTACACAGAACATTTCAACTATGCGCGAGGGCTTTTCAAATTTAAATTATCGTCACTCAGAGAACTTTTATCTTTTGTGTAGGAAATGGCATCCGGAATTTTTGTTCTATAGGCAAACGTCGAGCTGATAGCACAAAGTATTGAAAAGCTGTTAGAAGCAGAATGCACTTGAACGTAGATAGCGTATAGCGAATGTTAATTGTAAACTTAATTTGTGAACAGAAAATCGATTTGCACACGTGCAGACAGTGGGAACCTACACCCTTATCGAGCGAAATGGTTGGTTCTGTGAGAAGTTGTTGGAAGTACGTAGGAAGACGTTGAGCGCAGGTTGCTTATGCGATGTTCATAGTATCATTTGTGTGGAGGCATATGCGGGTGGAATGGCAGACAGGTCCATCTTACCTTAATTTTTGGGACCAATGGAAGGGACACACAATTTATACTGGCTGAATCGGAAAGCTTTCTCAGGTCAGGGTCGGCACTCTGTAAGAGGAGTAACATCGTAAAAAAAAACTCAAGATGCAGCTTGATGTGTTTTACCGGAGGTTGAACCGCAGACCATTCGCTCAGTAGCTCAGCTGCGCTCACGACCAAAGTCGAAAAATAATACCTACTGATCAAAGATGAAAAAATCACTCTTCCCAAAACCGGCAATTAAGTTCTAAGAATAAATCTGTAAGGTGAGCCTGAGGAGGACCTAAATAATTGTTATTCTTTAAAGCAACAGCGAACGGACGACGCCCTTAATGGAATGAACGGCTTGGTCTGCAACTCCAATGAGCACCTATAAAAGAACATCGACATATGCGAGGGCCAGGTCCAAAGGGATCTGTTCTACCAAGCCACGGTATTGCAAACGAGGTTTTGGGGGACGATCTTTAATGGGACAATGGCAGCGCTCATGTTCCCCAGTGAATAACTGATGACGGTGAGTCAGAGTAACTACCTACCTGGAAAAAAAGTAGGTACTTGCAAAACTTCGCGTCAGAAAAGAACTGACTTAATTTTGCAAGCAAAACGTCCTGCGGATCTGAACATGGAATGGTCGCAGTCTTAACCCACGTTCGGGCAGATATAGCTTCCATTGAGGAAGTGCGATTATGGTTAGGACCTAGTATGGGCTAGAAAAAATTAAATGACGAACTATACCCGACTGGACACAGGGAGGGTTATGTGTTTCGCGCGTATCCTATGTACGTTCCTGCGGGGCGCCCTGTAGCCTAAACGGCTTGACCGGCTAAAAAATTAAAAATAAAAAATATTTATTTAAAAAACCAAAAAACCCGACTGACAGTAAAAAAAAAGAATTAAAAAGATATGAACAAGACGTATTTAAGTACCTATAACTCAATACTCATACATATATTTGTTAGACTGTGTAGGTATATAGTCTCCGATTGTCAATTAGTTAGGTATAGGTACTTAAATACGTCTTGTTCATATCTTTTTAATTCTTTTTTTTTAGTCAGTCGTTTTAAATTAACTTTTTTTGAATGTGTTTTTTTTTCATATAGAGAAGGTTAAGTGCACACTGTTGAAAAACTCACTTTATTAGTTGTTATCAATAAATATCAACCAGTTGGTTAAAAGCTACAGAGCTTTTACAGTTTGTTAAAAAAATGTTGAGGAAATTGAAAAATCGGTTATTCTAAACCCAACCCAACCCAATTTTTAACCTCAAACAAGTTGAATCGGTTATTTGTTATCCACTAACTCTGTAGGAGCTATATTAACCGTATTACTTCGTAGTTTTTAACCGAGAGTTGGTTAATTTTAAATAAGTGATTTTTCTGCGTGTTGGCCAGCCATAATCTGCGGCCACAAACCATAACTGGTAATGTCGCCTTTAGACGAAATTGAGATTTTGATGCCATTAGATTCAGCCTACTCTAATCTATTTTGTAAATTTTTTTCAGCTTTATATCTTTAAAAAAGTGGCCACAATTTCAAAAAAACCTAACAGCTTAAGTCACTAAAGTCAATAGAGTCACTTTGAATTTCACGCGTTTGTCAAAAACTTTTAACTGCTCTCCTGAAAAATGAGTAAAACAGACTTTAGCAGTTTTTCCTTGTGACCACAGAATAATACCATCCCCTAAGCATGTTATAGGTCAAATTAGACTTTTCAACACCAAAAGAGGAATAGCGAACATCTTTCGTAGAACGGTTTGCAAGTACAGCCTATATACGACACAAACGGACTTAGACTCTGTTGGGAGGCGAAGCATGCGGTTTTCACGCCTCAATAGATGTGTAAGGGGACATGGTCACCTCTGGATCACAAAATCTTCAGCAAAATTGACACAAGGTAAGCAACCACAAGACTTCCGTTCATCTGATCAGAACGAAGTGAGGATAGCAATATCCACGTTAAAGATGGTTTACCCGCCGAGTTTTTTGGCGCATAGTTGGAGATTGGAGTTTGCATTTGAACGATTTGTTTAAATAAATGCGTGTCTGATCGATGGTAACCAGGGTTGACAAACGTGTTACAATCGTAACTTTTAAGTTACAATGGACTTTGGAAAAATACACAATACAATCGCACTGAAAAAGTTACACTGAAAGAGTATTTTTTATTTTGAATTTTTATTTATACTCATTGGCCGTTAGCAATAAAATATATTAGGACTTTTGGAAATAACAATCAACTCTAGGTCTAAATTATAAGAAATAAGCATTCAATTTGGCTTTAACTTAGGAAATAGTTAGATTGGAGTCACCGATCCGGGTCAATTATCAGAAATATCAATTTATGGTTTTACTAATAAAAATTACGCGTATGGAAAAGAGTTTCAATTACAATGGATTTATATGAGTGCAAGTAAACAAAATGTGTTTTTTGCGGCCAACTCAATACGCACAGTGTCAAAAGAAGTTGCAGAAGCAGAAGTTGTCTTTTGTTGAATTTATTTCATTTCTATGAAATGCTAGGTGGGGTTAAGAGTTCACTGCCTACCAAAAGAGGACTTTAGATTCGATTATGTTTCTATTCCTAAGGCCCAATGCATATTTAATACACTTCTTGTATATGTCATCCTTAATTAGTGCTTTTATCCAATATTCGGAAGTTTCGGTTAGAATGTTTTACAGGTTCTGTGTATAATGAGAACGAAAACGATATATGAGTAAATGTTTTTTGTAACTTTTGCATCTTACAAGATTTTTGAGTGAAATTGTTTAATCCTTTCGGAAATGTTTTCAAACATTTTTTTCAAACAGAAAATTTGGTGTTTGAGCGTTGTTTAGTTGTTTGTTTAGTACTTAGACAGCATCATTTTAAAAAATGCAATTGCTCATGCATTTTGGATAAAATTGTTTTATGTACATAACTTTAACCTTATATTATACCTTTAAAAAAACATTTTTGTTCACGTATCGCACATATAATTTAGCGAAAAATTCAAATTTTGAAATTTCTGTGCAAAATAAAAAATAGCTCTGAACTTTAAGCCCACAAACTCTGAATACAAAGTTTGAAACAAGTCCGCCTAGCTGTAGGCTTTAGAAGATGATGGACGAAATTGCGTTCTTAAGATTAAATGAACATCTCGAAATCATTCGAAATTTTGTACGATAATAAAGGGTGATTTTTTAGCTGGTTTGGTTTTGGCAACACTGGTTTTGACAGCTGACGTGTGTTTAGTACCTTGTGTCACTGTCAAACAGCTTCAGTTTGGTTTGCAATTTAACCATGGATCGTCTTACAAATGAACAACGCTTGCAAATTATTGAATTTTACTATCAAAATTCGTGCTCGGTTCGAAATGTTCATCGCGCGCTGCTTCCATTTTATGATCGGCATTCTCGACCTTCTGAGCAGTCTATTCGGAAGATTGTGACCAAATTTCGCACCAAATTTACTTTGTTGGACATTAAACCACCAACACGTTTACGTACTGTGCGTAGTGAAGAAAATATTGCGGCCGTATCAGCTAGTGTGACAGAAGACCGCGAAATGTCGATTCGGCGCCGTTCCCAGCAGTTAGGCCTTTGTTACAGCACTACGTGGAAAATTTTGCGGAAGGATTTGGGCGTAAAGCCTTTTAAGATACAGCTGGTGCAAGAACTAAAGCCAGCCGACCTACCACAACGCCGAATTTTTGGTGAATGGGCTCTTGGAAAGCTGGCCGAGGATCCGCTTTTTTATCGAAAAATTGTGTTCAGCGATGAGGCTCATTTTTGGTTGAATGGGTACGTAAATAAGCAAAATTGCCGCATTTGGAGTGAAGATCAGCCAGAAGCATTGCAACAGCTACCAATGCATCCCGAAAAAGCCACTGTTTGGTGCGGTTTATGGGCCGGCGGCATTATTGGGCCATATTTCTTGAAAGATGATGCGAATCGCAGCGTTACTGTCAATGGTGAACGCTACCGAGCGATGATAACAAACTTTTTTTTGCCCGAAATGGAAGTTCTTGACTTGCATGATATGTGGTTTCAACAAGACGGTGCCACATGCCACACAGCACGCGAAACAATGGCGCAATTGCGAGGCGAGTTTGGTGAACAGTTAATTTCACGTTTCGGGCCGGTCAATTGGCCGCCTAGATCGTGCGATTTGACACCATTAGATTATTTTTTGTGGGGGTATGCCAAGGCTAATGTGTATAGGGACAAGCCCGCTTCGATTGACGCACTGGAAGCTAACATCCATGCATTCATTCGTGAGATACCGGCCGATATGTGTGAAAGAGTATGCCAAAATTGGACTCAGCGGATGGGCTACCTGAGACGCAGCCGCGGTCAACATTTGCATGAAATTATCTTTAAACATTAAATTGCAAGGTTCAAACTATCGATTCAAATAAATATTTCATTCATTTTTTCGAATTTTTTGTGTTTTTTTTTTAAAACAAGTTCTAAACCTCTTAAAAAATCACCCTTTACATTTCTCGTATACGGAAATAAAAAATACAATCGGAACTAAGATTTGATTACAGTCCACACCATTCATTTTTCATCCCTGATGGTAACCTAGTAAGAATTTTCTTTTAGTTGGGCTTACTACAAAAGAACCATTCTCCTTGATATGGTCTCCCATAGCTATGCTGACCATTCGTCCTTTATTTAAAAGGACAGTCCTTTCTTTTTCACCCCTGTACTGTATTTGTTTTCTTTTTAATAAATGACGGGCTTTGTCCTTTGTTTTTGAAACTGTCCTTTAAAACACTAAAAAAAAAATGTTTGCATTTGGGACAATGAAAAATATTATTTACACGTTTTTCACATCTCATCTCTCGTACAAAAAAAAAAAATACCACTGTAAATTACCTGGGCACTCATTCCGTAATTTTTCAGACGATTATCGTAGAAACGATAGACCTCCAAAAGTAGCAACTAAGTGCCAAAATTACGAGTCTGAGACCTTGATCCAAGTCATTTCCCACAGATGTAATGAAAGCTGACGATAGCGCAACAAATTTCAGCAGAATATAACTTCTTATGGTCAACATTATTGTTATACGGAATCTGCCTCCTGAAAATGTGTTTACAACCTCAGTGCTTCAGTGCATGCTCAGCTCGACCATCACAAGTCGTTGGGTTACAATAAAACAAGGTGGTATGCATTTTTTGGAACAAACTAAATGTTGAACAGTTTCATTTATATTTTTTTTTACTGATCCATATGCTGAAGCTTGGTTATTTATAGGACACAATGTTTCATGTTGCTGTTACACATATTGAGTCTCTACATGTTTTAATGCCGGAAGTATCAATGGTTGTCAGGAACTTCTTTTAAAAATAATCGAATGAAAAAATGAAAATTCTATTCCATCAGCTTTAAGAAATATTCTTTTAAGTACAGAAAAGTCTACGAAGTATTGGAACAAAATCTTTAAATTTTACGAAACATGTCAACAAAATATTTGCCAATGGAATTCTGCATTTTTGGAAGTATAAGTCCTTGATTGGGCCTTACTTCGTGAAACACCAGAGTGGCCTAGTGAGAAAAGTCTACCATTTATTTCTCAGAAAAAAACTGATTCTAAAAATATTGCTCGTACAAATTTTTTAAAAGTAGTTGATTTTAGTTTGTGCCTACAGCAACCAGGCACTAACTGGAAAAGTAGTTTTAATTATGAATAACGTTTGGAGCGGTGACAAATCACAAATAAATTTAAATACTGTTAAAGCTTTTCTTATAACTAGAGGTAATTTCGAAAAAACCTCTTTGAATTCAGAGATTTTTAATAAAAATGAATTTGTTTGGAAATCTATTCACTCTTCTCAAAAAAACGAAAAGTGAGACTGATTAGTATGTTATTTAAAATTAATTCCTTACTCTTACACTCTTAATGTGAATTTTTCCAATGAAAAAAATATGTTTATATTTCTTTTTTTTATAGTACTACATAATTATAATGTTAATGTTATTTGTCATCTTAATATTTTTTTTTATAAATATGTACTTACATTATAAGAAGAAATAGTTTGGAAGCACAACAAATATTGTCCTTTGTTTTCATTCGGCAAATATGGTCACCGTAACCGACACCTTTTAAAGCCACCTATCACACCCAGCAAACATTTTGTTCAGCAAAAATTAAGAATCACTTTATATTCAGTAAAAATGAAGAACATACATTCATTTTACATTCATTTATGTGAACCAATTTGGATTTTCATTCACATAAATGAACAAAAATGGAACATGAAACAAAAAAAAAATAAAATTTTGCAACCAACGGTGGTCGGGAGTTTTTGTAAGAGAAATTAAAAAGTGAAGTGATAGTGACTGAAAAATAATTCAGCAAACTGGTAAGAATATAAAACTTATTCTTCTTAACAGATTGTAGTTTATTTGACGATATAAATGCTAATTTTGTCAGAAAGCTGATTTTATGCAATTCGGCCGAAACATAGACCCGAGAAAATTTATCAAGAACAATTTAAGAAAAGTTTTTGATGATAAAGTGGCCAAATAATTTTCCTGAAGGGGAACCCATACCAAGAGATCTGCACGGGCTCTTACAACCGTAGTTGCCCTACGAAGTAAGTTTAAAAAAAATAAAAATAAAAAGCTCAGATTAACTAATTTATTTTTTTCAAACAGATGCATTTCACGCTAACAACAACCTTCCGGAAGAATTTTTTGACCAAACATCGATGAAAAAAAAAAAACATAAAACATATACAATTTTTATATTGATACAGAAATAAAAATGACTTTTTCTTATGTTTTGAAGCTAATTCCGTTTTTTGAATCCCTTCAAATGAGTTAAATATTTATACATTTTAATGAAGGTATATAGACATTTATTCATTCAAGTGAATATTGATTGAATAATTTTTAAATCATCATAAAGATTCATAAATGATATCAATAAATGCATTTATTTATTACTAAAATGAATATAAGTAAGAATGCTTACATTCATGTAAGTGAATGTTTCTCCAATCATTTATCTATCATTTAAAAGATTCATAAATGAAGGCAGGTTTTTCAGGAAATTGGATTCAAATTGAATCATAAATAAACTCCTATCTGAAGGTTTTCTTCATTTTAATGAATCATTTTTGAAGGCAAATGTTTGCTGGGCAGTTTCTACAGAGACGCGACATACAGAGCCAAGTCTAATTTTGGCATCCCCGCTAAACTGGATCGTCTGTGTAGGATGCCGCTGTAGAAAGCTCACGACTGCATCAAGGTCGGTGACGACCCCCCGAAACCTCTGATGTCAGAAAATTTTATAGTCAAGGGGATCCCCCTTCGCATGCGACTTTTTTTTAACTCATAAATGTCCCTTGACTAACTGATAACTCATAACGGACTAAACAACAAACATAATCCTGTCATTCGCATCTCTTTCTCTCGAGTCATTTGTATTCATCTTTTTTTTTCTAAAAATAAAAGGCCGACAGAATTGAATACCAATTTCGCGCGATCGGTACGTGCGTTGTTCATTATTCGTTTCTGTTTATTTTCTTTACCATCAGCTTTTCCAAAGCACAAACACAGCAAAGTGAATATTTTTTTAAATTTCTAAAAATAGCCCAAACATTTTCGCAACGCCATGAAAAACATTTGAACTCAAAATAAAACGTGCTGTGTCTAAAGGACCACTTTATAAATTATTAGGTAGATAACTTCCTTCGGAGAATATAGAACCAAATCAAATAAACAAATAAAACACTGACATTCGTGCCCCATTTTCCCTCAAAAGACCTCCCCCTACCGTGACAGCACGCAACATAAATGATACATTTTACGACCTTTTGAAGATAGTGTCCCCGTTTCGGATTGACATCGCGTTCTCCCCAATAAAATCAAAGTACGCACTTTAATTGTGATACTTGCTGAGGCAGAGCTCTCTTTCAGCATGGATTCGGAATTGGATTCAATTTGAATTTAAAAATGGAGACAAATCCCACAAGAAAAGCGTCAAAATAGCTGAACAAGTAAAAAGTTAGTTGGGTACACGCAAAGATATAAATACCCACTCTCATTTGTTACTCGTTTGAATGATGTTGCGTCTGTGAGCGTCTGAAACAGACCATAAGGCAGATGCTTTATGGTGGATATGCGCACCCAAGTGGGCGGTAAAATTAAAGCTCACCTGAAAAATGTATGTTTTCTGTTCTTAAAGCGTGCCGCCATACAGCACCGCCACCCATTAGACGCAGCGCAGGTGAAAATTTATACAGAAACTCTTTTATTTGTCGATATATTCTGCTGCGTCTGCTTCAGCTTCCGCTGTTACGCAGCTGGTTAGTAAAAGTTTTTGACAGAGGAAAACAAATCTATTTTCATTGCGGTGAAAACAAAAAACTCATTAAGTGCGAACGAGATGTTTGATTAGTTGTGACGATAAAATGTTAACTTGGAAAATAAGGGCTGCTTTGACACATTTATTTATTTTCATAATTGCAAGCCTGTGTTTGGTATATGGAAAAGTCCAGGTTAATTTAACAGCTGTCTTGATGTTTGAGGTTGTCCTCTGGCAGTTGTTCATTTTTTTTACAATTTGCATAGAAATGTAACCGATAGAACAATTGACACGGGAGGTCCATGAACGACCCTACCCTAGTTTTTTGCAACTTATAAACATTTTTTTAAAACAAAAATACCTTTTTTAGATCTGGTATAAAGCATCTCAATTCTCAAGTGAGAATACGACTGTCGTTACTGTGCGACGTATTTTTGACTCTTCCTCTTCGGCCGTGTCAATTGCCTTAAAAAATGTGGGCGAAGTTTTTTTTTAATGCGGAGGCGTGGAGGCGTGTATACACTTTTAATTTTTATCAATCAAACTATTCACAACACACCCGCGAGCCATGTCGCTGCGGTCCATAGTGTTAAACACTTTAAGGATGTGTCAATCGGCAAATTGGTCGCTAGACCAAGAGTGTCAATAAAATAAACATGAACAGGCGACCGAAAATGTTGTAGGCGAGCCGCAGTTTTATTACTTAAGTAACAAATTAATGTCTACGATGGGCGTTGAATTGATGCTCATATACTGTAGGTATAGAAATAACCCTGTGGCGAGGAACTAAAATCGTTAGAACCAGACAAGTAAATTCGTTTGCATGGATAAACCTGTGGATGTTGTTCCTTTTTGCAGCTGAAGAAATGACAACATTTCGTGTCCAACTTGGCAAATGTCGTCGTCAAACAGTCATAAAAACGTTTAAAATAAATTAACTATAGCTCTCCAAACTGTATTGAGAAAGCCCAACGGTCAAGGGAACAGTTCTGACACAAACCGAGACTGACACCGAGTTGTCGCTGGAACCAGCTCCTGGCTTAGGATGCTTTATTAGCAAAACCCGCTCTCTCTCTCTCTTGTGTGAATATTTTTTTGTTGGAAAATCATATTTTTAGTTTCACTTATTCTTACTCCACCCCCAATGTGAATCTTAAGCTTTCCTCCGAATTTGGATCTGGTAATTGCAACATAATTGACCTCGCAACAAACATGGCAGCGAAATTAACATACAACAGGCAGACAGCAAAAAGAATTTGCACCGGAAGTAACTGATTTTGACTCAATTTTTACGAATCTGCATCACCACAGAGGTACAGGGTGGGCCAAATACAAGTTTCTATTTAAAAATGCAATAAAATGAACAAAACAAAATTTTTTCGTGTATTATGGATTTATTAGTAAGAGCAAACATTCCCATTAATTATGGAACAAAACATCGTTCAAGTGGCTCGCATTAGCGCATTCTGTCACTCCAATTTTCCAAGACCTTGTTGATGGTTTCGGGCTGTAGCCCACGGATTGCTTGGATGATATTGACCTTAAGTGCTTGAATCGTTTCCGGATTGTTGGCACAACAATCGCAGCTCCGAGGCGGCCAATTGACATCGCCAAGACGGCTGAGAACACAATTTGGGAATTGGGTGCGCAAAAGATCGATTGTGGCAAGGGCTGTGTGGCATGGCGCACCATCCTGCATAAGCCAGAGGTCGTCCAAGTCCATGTCTTCAATTTCAGTAAAAAAAATGAAGTGCACGACTGGGTCGCATGAAACTTTCTCGTTTAGTGCGAGTCTGACTGAACTTTAAAGTCATTTAAGCAAATCTTTTTTTCGGTGTGTAAGCATTACTTGGTTTTTAGGGTTTTATCGAAATCGAAAATGGGGTTTTCGAGATATGAGCAGTTTTTAAAGTGAACGTTTCCAGTGATTCGAATTAAAAATTAAGGACGCAATAATTTTGAAAACATAAATTTTACTCTAAGTTTGCATTTTGGTCAAAATCATGCCGTTTTGAGGTAAACTACGGAAAACTATATGTATTTTTCAAAAATGACTTTTTTTTTAAAAATCCATTTTACGATAATACAGAGAAAAACTGAGTTTTCCATTAAGTTAGAAATGACCATATTACCTTAGAAATTAATTTTTGTTACAATCGTATGGACCGTTTTCGAGATATGTATGTCCAAATTTCAAAATTTCGAAAAAAAAATTGTCAAATAAATTGAGTCTCGTGTGCTCTCTGAGTGCGCACCGTACGACAACGGGGACCAGAGTGTTGTCCACTAGAATACCATATATATATACAAACTAATATCCTAAGACCAAAATCGGATTAAGCTGTTAGGTTTATTGTAAAAAGAGTTCTCGCCATAAAAAGTATTTGCCATTTGGTTGGGTTTTACGTATGACCTGGCAAAACTAAAAACACTGAATGGCTATCTATATCCAATTGTCTGCAATTCGCATTCCATGCATAAGTGCGCAGAATATGCAATAATAAATATTCAAAAAGAAGTGTGGTCTTTTGCTTTTACTTTTACGACATTTACAACTTTTTAAGGCACAGTCCGAAGAGGGAAGGACGAACTAAAAATGTTTCAAGAATATTTTGATCTTAAACAAAATAAAATAAGAAAAGTAGTAGCAACTCGATGGTTATCTTTTCATGAGGTTGTAAATTATTTCATAAAAAAACTGGGGAGCCCTTAAGTTGTACTTTGTATCAGTGTCTTTAGATTTAGATGATAAGAACCAGAAGGGAAATAACCACTTAAATAATTTGAACAACCCATTGTACAAAATGTATTTTTATTTTCTTAATTATGTTTTAAAAATAATAACTGATTTTAATGAAAGCTTTCAAAGTGAAGCACCAAAAATACATTTCTTGGTGAGTGAAGTCACTAAAATTTTTAATTTTTTAAAGAAGGATTTTTGTGTAATATATAATAGAAATAAAAAATTTCGAAATGCTACCTTTTTCATCGCGGCAACGCTGCCTGGGAGCCTAAATTCGGGAGCGGACCCTGGCAATTTCTGTTGCGAACTTATGTGACGATTTTCTCGTTTGATAAAACAACAAGAGTAGAGGCTGGAAAAACTGACATCATACCAATAAGTATACAATGGGATGGACCGTTCAAGAAAAACTGAGCTGCTACCGAGAGAAGAGAATCTGTCTCCTGGCTTTTTCAAAAAGTCTTGAGCTTAAATTATAACCCCATAGTAACAACTCTCAACATCTGCCCAAGATTCGACAAAAAAAACGTTCCAAAGAATGCTTCTACGAAGTCCTGCAGAGTACCTACCTACATATGTTCAGTGTCCTAGGTACGGTATTGAGATTTTACTTAGGATCTTTAACCGTTGCTAACTTCGTTTCTTCATCAACCGCTCAATAGTCCAATGCTTCTAGATCCAAGTGTAGAACACCAGTAGGAAGAGTTGCAGATGTCTTAGACTTAACGAAGGGGCTGAAATAAAATATCGCGATGTTTAAAGTGGAGGATGAGCTTCCTTCAAACACAAGCGGTCAGAAATAAAATAGGAAAACACCGACTTATCCAATGAAGCTGCTGGGAACTTGACGCAACCTCTACCGAGTGAGCGATATTAAGAATCCTGCGAGTATAATCCAAATAAAGAAGGTAGCCCATTGGAAATTAAGATCCAAAAAAAGAACTGCCTGCCTTACCGCTTCGCTTTTCAAAGCTGGACGAGATGATTTCGTTTAAAGTATGCCATTGACAACATTTTTACACCACGGTAGATTTTACCAAGCAAGCTCAAAATCGTCCACTCCAACTACCTTTGCATCGTGTTTAAGTGCGGCGACTGCCCTACGAGTACCAAAGTCTGAACTGAGCTATATATGACTAGTTTTAGCATATCTCCTCAAAACTTTTCTGTTCAATGACATTGGGGAACTCTTGCTGCCGAACTCGACTGTCATGTAATTTCTTTAATATCGTATACTTGGAATTGCGAAACTTAAAAAAATCACTCCCCTAACATCCCTCATGTTTTCGTTTTACAAGTTGGCACTGTCAGGTGTATGCCATCTTTAAAAACACTCGGCACAACTAGAGGCGCTTTCCGCATTCTCATTGTGCGAATAAAAAGGCGTAAAACATAGATAAGATAGTAGCGACCCATGTACGCTTGCACAAGCGGATCCGCGCTAGTAAACATGAAATTTTATCTCTCTGCTGCGAAACGCGGCCAATTATTCGTATCTAGACATACAACACGCTATAGGTGTAGAGTACTCGCAAGATAGGTAAATGTATTGCCTGGGTGTTCTGCATTCGTTGGAACGCTCTGATTAGAAATTTGCCTGCGTAAGGTGGTTGATGGGTAAATATTGATTTAGGGCAGCGACCGGTAGGTAGAGTTCTGCAATTGCGCGCTTTTTCTTCCTACTTTTGTTTACTGATGGAGGGCTTTAGCACCGACAACTGATTGTCTGCTTGCATAAAATATCCCCATGTTAAGTACAGCGAGTTATAGCAATGGAAATAGAATATTTGTCGGGGATTTCAGGTTGAAGGTCATCGTATAGATATAGGTGGGGTGAGGGTAGATAAAAACCGTAGATAAAGTTCGGAATTTCATTAGGTATGCTTAAGTCAAGTCATTGTTTTAGGTTTCGAAAAGTGTTTCAGAAAGAGACATAGTCAACTCGAAGTCCATCCAAGTTGCATGCGCTAAAAAGGTGGCAGGTCGCTCGCACTTGCAAGGTGGTATAAAACAAACCTAGTTAGGCTTCGCCTATGTTCAATGAACAAGGACGAAGGACCCCCTGTTACGCACCAACACGCACCTTTAATTAATTGTGTATATCTATAATAAGGTTCACTCACGATAGACGATACTTCCTCGCGCAGGAAAATGGAAAATAAAATCCGTCCGCTGGTGTGAAATCGCTGCCCAATGCAATACATTTTCCAACAGGGGGCGACTGACAATAAACACAACGAACCTTTGCACACACACAATCGCAGCGACTGGATTTTTCCCAAACAACAACAAAAGAAAATTGACGGCCAACTGAGTTCATTGACGCTACTCAGAGTGCAGACAACTCGCGTTATCCTTATGCGAATTAATTAAAGGGACTATAACTAGATGCAGAGGGGTGTTGCATACACACGAAAGTCCTGTCCAATCAACCCTTTGAAATGTTTAAATATAACTTAATTTAGTTTCCAAATTAAAGTTTTCTCATCAACATAGAAATGGACTTTGAAATCTGTAAATGCATCAAGAGGAGAGATGCGTGTTGGCTGTCCTCGCCTGAGCGAAAATTTGTAATAATCTTGCGCACTCATACACTGCCATTTAAGGAGGAAAATTGCCATTTAAGTTATGGCTCTTGCAGTCGCAACAGGAATAAGCGAACAACGAAGAGGAACATTGCGGGAGAAAAGACTGGCACCGGAATGGCAATGGCAAACGCAGAAATCAGGGAAGAGGGAAGGCAGAAATCGAGAACATAGAGATTTATTAAGTGGGAAATAGAGAGAACATAAACGAAAATGAGAGTTGCCAGATTAGTTTTTTAAATAAACTAAGTTTCTGTCTAAAATATGTGGCAAAGAGACTTTGGGGGTGGATGGACTTTAGCAAAATGCTGCCTACAAAATAAAGCTGCAACATTCAAGGCGTTCGAGGTGCTGAAAATCCGAGAGCGTAGAATTAGAGCGTCATCGCCCATTCTCTATCGATGAGGTGCACTTGGACCCATGCAGAACCATCGTGCGTTGCCGTTTCTATAACCAATGTTTTTTGACTGAAGTTCGCCAAACCTCAAAGATGACTGAATTTGTCGAAAACTTGTGAAGGACTACTCAAAGTCAGATCTTCCGCCAACTGACCTAGGTCTTACTACAGCTGATCGAGAATTCCAACGGACTGAAAGAAATACATGATGCAGCAGTTTGGAAGTTGAAGAGCGCGGCGGTTAGTGCCCCTAAAACTGCGCTTTTTAACTTGAATAGCAAATGCGAAAAACTCACTACACTCACTTCCGCTTGGCATGGCTGAAGGAAGAAATGAGACGACTACCAGTCGAAGCTTCCTGACTCTGACGAATTTTTGGTCGCGGTTGTTCGTGTGTTCCGTTCCTTTCGAGTTCTTTTCTTATTCCAATTCGCAATCAGCTCTTGTGACATTGGCCTTAGTTCTGTGTAGACTGGTACTTATTATTAAGAAACGGGCTACGCCTACGGTTCTGAAGAAACACTTCATGATATCGAAAGAGTGTCTTTGATGTTCGACGCAGCCTTCATCGGAAACCGTCGGATCAAATATGATTCTGCAGAATACGGTGTACTATTAGCCTTCATGACTGTAATCTGTAGTGCTGAGTGTTCTAATGGAGATGACTGGCTTTTTCGGTGGTCCGAAATCACTGATAGTAAAAACAGTGTTACCCGCAAGTCAATTTGGGCATTTGTCCAATAAAAACTGCATTGGATCGCCGCTCCTCTGCCAATGTACATGTAAGACGGTTCAACCTCACGAATTTGTCATCGCTGAGATGTGTGCAAGCAGCTGAGAAAGAAAAGGATTAATGGAGCTAATTATACAAGCAACACAGTAGTACTATGATGAAACCTACTCCACGTGAGTTGTTGGACTGGATTCGTCTTCTGCTGGTGACTGGTCTACAATGAGAAAAAAAGTGTTTCCTTGACCTGAGAAATGATGAATACCTATGAGCTATTTCCAAATGTTTCGAATGTCAATGGGTAATTTTGGTAACTCTACAAGACCGTCGGACAGCTACCCACCAAAGTATCGACTGCTAACGTATTCGAGGGAACAAAACTTGATGCGTGTGAATGATGAAATAAAAAACAAAAGTGCTACTGCGTCACGTAAAATATTTAAGACGAGATTTCCTGTAGCGCAGTGAAAGCCTCGGTCTGTATGCGACAAAATAACTTTTAGGTACTGATTCATTTTACCGAGTGTGTAGGAACAACAAAATACAATAGATACTCACTGCCCCTGTTCTCTTCAATAAAATCAATTTAAACTTTAAACGAGAGTAATGTTTCCGTTTTAACGTAGCCTTCAGGTCTTCAGGACGATTTCAAGTTACACATAGGTTGGTATTAAGCACTCGAATCGGGGATAATGTGTTCAAATTTTAACTATTTCAATGGAAAGTTTATTTAACACAACTTTAGAAATACCATCAAAACCAGTTGCTTAAAGAGTTTAAAGGTTTTAATAAATCAAGACTACAAATCGGAATAGAATAAAACTTCTCTCCGCTAAAAACACTCTCCACAATATGACGGGCTCTGCACAAATTGCACTTAAGCAAAGAAGTCATTGAATCTAATTGCTATTCCTAAAACTGCCTCAACCTTTTTAAGGTCCTAAGTAGGAAATTATGTTTAGGGTGAAAAGTGAAAAGCTTCGTAAGATACCTTGGCTATGAAATGCTAAGAGCCGCGATATATTTCTGTAACTATTTTACGTAAGATCTATGGAACTAAACAAAACCGTACTTTAGCACACAGAGAATATTTTTCCTTTATATAATTAATAATTTTATATATATAATATGTTCATTTTATATGGACAGATTTAACAATATACGAACTGATCTTCCTACTTTTCAAAAATGTCACAACTTATAAAGTAAGTACTCAGTAGTGCTGACACACAATTTAGCACGCAGAGAGGGTAATTTTTGCCTGATTTGCCCTCAGTCATCATCTTCCACCTGGCAATGCCATATTGTCTGACAACAGCCGAACCCCGCTGAACCGATGGACAAAGAGAGCAGTCCTAAAACCGGTAGCCAAATAAGAAAAAGAATAGATCTACGTAGCGTAGTGTGTATTGCGTCCTTCCTCCATTTCATATCAAAATACGAAAAAAAAAAAAAAAAAAAAAAAGGACGACGAAAAAGGGCGGGTGCGGGTGGTATTTCTGATCAAAGAACCGATAGTGGTGGTTCGTGGTTGTCGCCGCCAGACAACAAAAAAAATCCTCTCCCCTCTTACGCACAGCACTTGCCCCGCTTTGTGGGGAAATACAATTCCAAAACGGATTTCGTCTGCGTTTGAAGTAGGTATGTATTTTTATTACTTTGGCCACAGCCCCCCACCCAAATCGCCTATAAAAATAAAATGTTCGCTTACCCAAACAAATAAATATGCGAAAGTTTGCCGCTGAAGTATCCTTGTTATTTTCAAACTGCCGAGTGTTGTGCTGTCGAGTCCTTTTTCTCTCGAATTTATCCAGACCGCTTATTGGAGGAAATCAAAGTTAATCCACCCCTTTTTCTGCAAAGATACGGTTTGTACCCAAAGGCGACGAATGAAGATAAAATTGATGGCAAATTCGGATATCGGAAAGGATTTTCTATTCACTATTTTTTAAATTAATTCTACACACTTTCGCGCACGCAATATAAATTCTGACTCGCACTTTTTGGCACTGATTCTATTTTTTCTCTTGTATTTATTTTTTTTTTGCCAGCAGAGATTATTCTTGCGTCGATTTGTATTTTCTTTTTATCGAGAATTTTTATTTCTTTCTTCTACTTGCGGGATTTTTTTTTTGCAACCGTTATAAACACTCCAAAATCACCAATCACTGAGTTGAGTAGACAGTAGTGCTGGAGACAGACACAAATTCACCAAACACTTATCCAAACTTATATCGTTTTGCTGTTGTTGTTGCAATGAGTTAAGAAAATGCTGTTGGATTTTGCATTTTCCCTTTAGAATTATTTTCTTTTAATATAGGTTTTTCCACAAAAGCGCGAAACGATTCACTCTACGCATTGAGAGACGACACAACTTGGACCACTTCCATTTTCCGACTGGTTGTCTTGTGGTGTTCGTTTTTCGGCGGCTGCTGTTTCTTCTGTTTCCCCGATTAGGATTCTTCGTCGTGTGAATGTGTTGTTTTCATTGCTGCAACAGCGGACGTCGAACAAATTCCAAATCACACCAGCGCAGCGGCGGCGTCTTTTCTGCACACACGGTCGAATATAAAAGTTGGTGAGTTTATTGTTGAACTGAACTTCGAAGTGTGTACTGTGTAGCAGAGTAGTGTGTGTGAGAGCGAAATGGTTTGACAGCTGCTGGAAAGTGGCACGATTTTGAAATAGTATGAGCAAATGCTATTGGAACGATGTGTTGAAGAAACAAAACAAAAATGGTTGCAAAAGAGAATGAAGTGGTAGTGGATCTGGATAGTGGAGAATTCGCATCGTCGAAGTCGAAGCTAAGGCGAGATAGCTGTACAGCGGTTGGTTGTAATTCCCGGCGAATTAATATAATGCAAATAAAATGCCGATTCGCCAGGATTTTCACATTTTCCTGGTGAGTTTTGTAAAAGTTACGTTAATCCGGAGTTTTTATGGGGTTTTATTTTTGTCGGGCGCCCGGGTTTATCAATTTGGTCCATGCAAAGATTAAGACTCCAACTCCTAGACCGACAGAGGTAGGAATTCTTAAAAAATGGTCCATTTTCGATTGATTGAAGAAAACAATCAATTTCAACTCCCTTGTCACTCTGATTGATATTTTATTTATTATCGCGTCAGTTTGGGAAATCTCGGTTTTGCAATTTTTCGCAATTTTCGTGTGAATTTTCGCCCTTAGGGCCCGATTCTGGGACTTAGGATTTTGCGGTGGATGTATCGGCTATAGGCGCCCGAAAGCACAAAAAAATATGGGTTAAGTTTTTCAATTTAATATTTTCCGAATAAAATTTAGCTATAAGTTTATACCGACCAAGTGGAGGAGTCCCTAACATTTAAACAATTTGGAGCTGACAAGTTCGCGTTTTGAGCGAAGTTAAATAGAGCGGGTCTCTCCACCACCTTTCTAAATGTTGGCAGAGTTTTAACTTTTCACTTTTAAAAAAGAACAGAGTTAAATGCTTAACCGACTAGCACAGCTTATTTTATCTTTAAATTGATGATTTCCAGACTTATATTTACATCAGGTTCCTACGAATTGCAATAGGTACCAACTCTTTGTCCAGAATTTTTCAGTAACTAATAAAAACACAACCTTTACGTTTATTAAATACTTTCCTCAATAAAAATGTTTTCCAAATGAAGAAACTTAGCAAACCTAGTTTCTTTAAGTCGACTAGATTGGTCTGAACTAGATACACCTTGAACGCAAAAACTACATTGGTCGGTAACTCCACTTTTCCTATGTCAACCAAATATACTTCAACGGGAATACCGATTTTTTCACTTCACCTGTCAAAATTAAGCTGAGGAATTTGTGTTTTACAAATACGTATATATATTATAAATAGGGACATTCGGATATCCAAATGATGTATGTAGTTAAACTTTGCACTGTTACCAACTAAACTTGCTTAGATTTAGCTTAACCCCCGTACCAACTGCTCAGCTAAACTGCTTTGCTTAATTTAATCTTAGGCTAAATGTTTGAATATGCATCAATTTTATAACGAACAGCGTACCAGGCTTCTTAAAAATTAACCTTTTAATTAGGCTTTCCGAATTTCAAATATGTATGTCGTTCCCGATTGGAGCTCAAAGTTTTCAACTTAGATATCTGATCATTTCTGCCTAATCGAGTATAAAAAATGATTTGATTTATTTCTTGCCACCTAAGAAACAGACTTTTCTGTCATTTTGTTTATTTATTGGCAAATTTCAAGAACTTAGTTTAGTGAGTCTCAGTTCACTTGATAAGTTTTCGTTTTTATTTGCCAAGATTTGTCAAGTGAACAGTTTTTTTTCAGATGACATTTATAGGAGGCAATAAAACGCGACCATTTTTTATGAAAACCTCACGTACAATCTTGACACTTATGGGTAAATATTCCTAAATAAAAATAAAATCACACAATAGGCCTGTTTTTTTTAGCTTCTTCCGAGTCAAACTCGAAAAAAATATGAGCCACTTCCGCTGTGGGAAAAGTTGTTGGCAGAGTTCATAGAATTTAATCCGTTGAATTTGAATTATTCGTTACGTGTGGATAGATATTTTTTTTAGGAATAAGTGTCCATTTGCTTAAAATATTCATAAACAATTAACAATGTAGATTAGCTGAGGAAGAATAAAAATATTTTGAGCAAATTTTCTTCATTATTTAAGAAAAATTTACACACGAAATCAAAGTTAATGATATCCAAAAGCGGAAAATACGCAACCATCTTTGTCCTAATATGTTTCTAGTACATAAAACACATATTTTATATAGTTTTACTAACCAAACAAATTAAATTATTCGCCTTTTAACAATTTATAATAACTAACCTATGGCAGTCAGTAATAAAAAAAAGGTGGTATTTCCGAACTCTTTCAAATTTCCCCACGGTTGCCGCGGTTGGCAGCATTTATTTTTGCAAATTTTTGTATGTTTTTGCATGCCACACGGATTCTTAATTGACATAACACCGATAGGAAAACAAAATGGGGAATTTGATAAAAATTTAGGGGGCCAGCGGCAAGAGGATTGTGAGTTGGGGGTCTCATAACTACGCTCTATTTGACACTTCGAGGACTCTAAGTAGTTGTTGCGTGCTGAAAATCCTACTTTACTTTGCTTTGCTGAGATCGAAGCTAAAAAAAATGCCTAGTAAATGTTTGTAAAATATGCTCTAGATAAAAAAATAAACAGATCTTTAATGCCAATCGAAAACGAATAAGTTTTAATTTCGTTTGTAATGTTTTGCCTGAGTTGCAGATGTTAACAAGCCGTTCCTGATGACAGCGCTCGTGATTGCAGCTAAAAAATCCACCAGAAGGCTTGTAGTATCCCCTACTTTGAAATATATTTCTTTTACTGTAAAGGTCCGGTGATGTAAAACTCGTTGTTAAAAACCGAAACCACTTTCCACAATCCAACTACAAGATAATCTTCAAAAACTCAGAATAAACAGTGAAAAGACGAGATAAACTATCGACCAGGTGAAGATCATCTCAAGATCACTCAGTAGGAACGAAGCTTATCTACATCACATTTGTCGCCCTCCCAAATGTAACCACTGCTCTATTAAATAATAGATTACCAACTCGAGCTTACTGGTTATTATACGCCAGTATACACTGATCAGTGCAGAGTAACAAGGTAAACAAGGTTCAGTCGCCGATGGATTTCCTGTCCAACAACCCCTACCTAAGGTGATGCACACTTTGATTTGATGGTGGTACTCATATAAAAGTGAATCCCCTGTAAATCTGCACTCTTAGTTCGCGGCGTAGTAGCCATAAGTGAGTACCATCAGCAGCTGTTGTTTAGTCTTGCATCTATTAAACTCCAAAGAAGTGAAAGTGCATTTTCTTCATTTGTAGACTCCAATGTTGTGCAATCTGCTCGAAAGGAAGTGCTGTGATTTGAATTGTGGTCAATAAAGTTGGGTGCGCTGAGAACTGTTGATTAAATTTGTGCGATTTCATTCATCAGACTGCGTGGACCCGGAAGTTGTGGTGGATATTTGACGACTTCCGTTGAAGTTCCTTTTATTTTTTTGTGTGCTTAAAGGTAAATCATTTGATGGCATTACCTAAGTATAGCTCAGAAAGTTAAGCGTGTATCACGGAAAATATAAACAATCTCGCGTATAGGGCTGAAGTTTCAATAAGCGTTCGTGGTTGTTGAGTTTTGTGTCAGTGGATTATTTTTTGACTAAATTTGACTTTGCTTATATATATCCTTCTATATGTGGAGAAATAATACCTCTTGAGACTTTGGCCATGACATAGAGAAGCAAATGAAAATTCCTAACTGCGATACCAGGCAGAAAGTATAGAATCGCGTTGGTTCACAAATTTGCAAGACGCGCATTCTTGTGACTTGGGTCCTCCGAGAGGGAAATTCCATGGTACCCTTGACAGATTTGAATTCGTTTGTGTTGGATCTCAGATAAGGGGGTATATGAACAAGTCTGAATGATAGTTTCAATGCTGTCTGGAATTTTAGTGAAGTCCCAGTGAAAAAGCTAGAGTAGCTTAAGTATCTCGAGGACTTATTAACAAGCTATGGAAGAGGCAATGCTAAGATTTATAAGGCTGGATCAATTTTTAGGTCACTCTGTATCATGAGCACGCAACTTCGTGTCAAATTATTGGTCTCGAATTTGATCTTTGTTCCCATCCCTACCTGGGTGGTCTTTATGGGTTTCAAATACTGAGCTAATTAATGAGACCGAGGGTACAAGTTGCCGTAATGAGAATACTTTGATGAATCGTTGGAATGAAGACCAGAAAACGTGAGGTACCCCATTTGGATCAACTTCTTTTTCGAACGTAGTCCGAAAATGTGAACGCAAATCGAACAAAAAACTAGACTTTTAAGGGATGTGACGAAAAGCCGTCATTTGTCTATTTATTTAATAAAAACAAACATAAAGTTTGTCCATTATTTCAATCACATAAAGGAGAGATGGAGCTGTCTTCGTTTGTTTTCGCAACTTTTCATAGCATTAATTGCACAACCTGGCAAATCTTCTTCGTCTTTTATGCTTTCTCTAACATTTTACATCGTTCGGTGGATTTTTCTTAGAAAACCAAAAGCCTGCTTAAGCAAATTTTAACCAGGTTTCCATTTCAGTTCAAATGTAATTTTTTGGAATGAGCATCTACGTATTATGTAAGAATATATTGAATTGTTGCCACTGTGTACATTTGAAAAAGCTGAAAGAAGTTGATTGTTCCTCTGTAGAGTTGCAGTATTTTTGTTCTACCATAAGTACCGCTTTCAGGGAGCATGAGTATTCAAATTTTCTTCTTCTTTCCACTACAGGAAGATAGCATTTTTCTTCTAAAAGCTTATTTACAAATAAAAATGATTTTAAGAGTCCTTAAAGTAAAGCTTAATCAACCTTTCTGCAACTCTAATTTAAGCCTCAACTGCTGAAGTATGCTAACTTACATGCTTCTGATCTTTAGAGCAGGACTGATGACTGATGAATGAGCAGATAATGAGTGTCTTACATAGAGTCTTATTAGCATTCATTAACAAGACCCTACTACTTAACTTCTCTCTAAGATGAGGGAAACAACAATTGGAAAATGTAACTCTTCGCACGATTTTTGACGCCATTTTATTTTCAAAGTTGACAGTGAAGCCGATGTAGACAAGGGGTCTATAACTACCTCAAAGAAAGGGCTTTTATAATATCACACATCTTGTATAAATACATTTCAAATCATCTTTCATAAACATTAACAAGCTCTATAGGCTATAGATGGTACCTATCGATATAAATTGCAAGCAGACAATTATCCCAAGGAGCATTTTGCGACTGCATGTGTCATGTGTCATGAGCGACGTCGTTAAGACGGTTTTGTTACCAGAAAATATTCCCAACAAGTAACATTTAAGACACATGCTAGGTAACATTTCCCATTTAGGAATATTCCTATCTTGCAGTTTTATATCTAAACGGGTACCTACGTTATTGTGTCAAAATTGTTTCTTCAATGAAACACTATGTCCGCAGCATGTAAAATGTGTGGAGATGTGTGTTCGTGCACACAATTCCTATATAGAAGCAGTGTACCAGTTCTTTTTAAGCTTTTGTAACACACAGCGACGAAACTACTTTTTTACTGTCACCACCATTCCGGAATAGGAATTTTTTAGGTATCCATTTTGTATTTCAAAAAAAAATCCATATCGAAAATAATACATTTTAAATTTATAGTTTCGGTGGATATGGTGTAATTAAATAGATTACAATGTTACTATTATGTCTATGTAGACATCGTAGATTTATTTTATACTGTTTTTATAATGCTCCCTATCAGCTTTTAAAATAGCATAAATAATTATAAGAGAGATTTTTGATCAAATATAGAATATTTTGTATGCTTCAATGTTTTTTTCGAAGTACATTAGTAACATTTCAAGGCAAAATGATGTTCCCCATTAAATTTTAGTAGCTGCTCTCTGTTTAATAATGAAATGGTTGATGCAGTCATTATTTTGGTACATAACACAAAATGGATGAATATCACACATCACAATTATATGGTATACATACACAATAATAGAATTATACATTAATAAGCCATTTTTCCCAATTTGTGTTGAAAATTGTTATGGCCTCACACTTTGGGCTGAAATTGTGGTATACCTATAGGATTTGCGTCAAAAACAATTCCTACTTTGTGTAGCCCCACTTCCGAAACGAAAAATGGACTGTTGCTTCGTTGTTTCCAAACATAAGTTCCTAAATAGGATCACGAATTGACACCATAACCTAAAATGTATATTCGAATGCTACTTGGGATTCGAAGAAACCCTGCGTGACCGTGACATCATACATTTGAGGCTTGAATCAACTAACACTAGAATGGGGTTAGATACAAAAATTCGACAGTTCCTTCAACAAGATTTGGTAGGCGATCCGAGAGGAAAACATGCGCATCTGCCTATGCTGCTTTCCGACTGCCTTACTAGCTTTCTTTATAAACTTAAAACATGCCAACTTGTTTTTTATTTATTTTATAATAGGCTTGTCCCATTTCCGTTTAAAACATTTCCGTCTTAAAAAAAAAGTAGGGGCGTCAGTTTTAACTTGGTTCTTTCTTCCAAACATTCAAATCAGTACCACTGCCATCCAGTCGAAATATAAAACTCCTTCCACTGTAAATTTGCCTAAGGTTTCTCTAGATGTTTGCATTTTGTTTCTCCATTATGTGTTTTCGCAAAGCGCAGCCGATTATTTCACCATCATTCGCAACTATTTCACATGAAACATGTATTGTCTGAGATTCTCAGATGAACTTGCCAGAAATCCACACGTTCTTCCATCGAACGAAACAAACGAAACACAAGGTTCTTGATTTATTCAATGGTCCACATTTTCGGGTCCGCGAAATTAAGCCACTGGAAACCCCAAATAAAAATAAGTCCTCAAAAATGCGCATACATGCATTTGAGGTAGTACGTAATTGAACAACAACAACATTGAACAACAGACATAGACACATGGGCCTTATATTGATTTTGTATGGGAGGTACCAGAACTACTTTACCGACATAGCCCATTTTCAATACCAACTTGACGACAATGAAAATAAGTCCACTCACAACATTTCACTAACCTAGGTAGATTATTTTCGACGCTATCGCACTTTCAAAATGTGTTTTCTTATATTGGTTTTGTATGGGAGGTACCAGAACTACTTCACCGACATAGCCCATTTTCAATACCAACCTAACGACGATAAAAAGAAGTCCTTTCACCAAATTTTATTTGCGATTCAGAATATATAAACTTGGTAATTTTTTACCAAATTTGATAATTTTTTTTTTGTTTTTTGAGTTTTGGTAATTTGGTAATTTTTATCTGGTTTTGGTAACTTTTTGAGCAGGAGCACCAAAAAATACGAACTCGATATCTGGGTGAACGTATTGCATTTGTATGTGCGTCAGCACCATCCATGTAAACCCATTTTGTTAAAAAAAATTACTGAATGCACTCATTTTCTTTTTTTGACAGATGATGAACTTCGAAATATTTTCTGTTTATAACTACATTTAGATCATAGATAAACCATACTGAGACCCCCAACTCACAATCCTCTTGCCGCTGGGCCCCTCAATTTTTTTTTCAAATTCGCCATTTTGTATTCCTATCGGTGTTATGTCAAAGAAGAATCAGTGTGACATGCAAAAACACACAAAAACTACAAAAATAAATGCTGCCAACCGAGGCAACCGTGAGGAAGTGTGAAAGAGTTCGGGAATTCCACATTTTTATATTACTGAATGCCATTGGTTAGTTATAGTGATTATAAGTTATTTAAGGGCAAATAATTTGATTTAGTTGGTTATTAAAATTATCTAAAATATATGTTTTATATACTAGAACATATTTTGACAAACATGGTTGTGTATTTAGCTCTTTTCGATATCATTAAGATCGATTTATTGTGTGAATTTTTCTTTCATAACTGAAGAAAACTTGCTCAAAATGTTTTTATTTTCATGCAACCATTCTGCATTGACATGTTTTCAGAAATAATTTAAGCAAATGTACACTTATTTCTAAAAAAAATACTATATAAATAATTTCAAATTTAACGGAAAAATATGTATGAACGCTGTCAGCAGCTTTGCCCAAAGCGGTAGTGGCATATGCAGGGTGCGAGTGTGTTGGTGAGCCGGAATTTTTGAAGTTACGTGACATTTGTCAATACGAATTTCTATGTAACAATACTAACGCACTTAGCGTTTGCCTCGTAGGCAAGTAACGGGAAATCGGCCGAAGTTGGTGGTCTCAGTATTGTCTCTGATTTAGATAATGGACAGGTTTAGTTAATCATAAACAAGCAATTTTAAAGATCAAATAAAATAATTTGAATTTCGAAAATCATGGCAAAAGTATTTAAAGTAGATATGTATTACTAAAGGGTGATTTTTTAGCTGGTTTGGTTTTGGCAACACTGGTTTTGACAGCTGACGTGTGTTTAGTACCTTGTGTCACTGTCAAACAGCTTCAGTTTGGTTTGCAATTTAACCATGGATCGTCTTACAAATGAACAACGCTTGCAAATTATTGCATTTTACTATCAAAATTCGTGCTCGGTTCGAAATGTTCATCGCGCGCTGCTTCCACTTTATGATCGGCATTCTCGACCTTCTGAGCAGTCTATTCGGAAGATTGTGACCAAATTTCGCACCAAATTTACTTTGTTGGACATTAAACCACCAACACGATTACGTACTGTGCGTAGTGAAGAAAATATTGCGGCCGTATCAGCTAGTGTGACAGAAGACCGCGAAATGTCGATTCGGCGCCGTTCCCAGCAGTTAGGCCTTTGTTACAGCACTACGTGGAAAATTTTGCGGAAGGATTTGGGCGTAAAGCCTTTTAAGATACAGCTGGTGCAAGAACTAAAGCCAGCCGACCTACCACAACGCCGAATTTTTGGTGAATGGGCTCTTGGAAAGCTGGCCGAGGATCCGCTTTTTTATCGAAAAATTGTGTTCAGCGATGAGGCTCATTTTTGGTTGAATGGGTACGTAAATAAGCAAAATTGCCGCATTTGGAGTGAAGATCAGCCAGAAGCATTGCAACAGCTACCAATGCATCCCGCGGTCAACATTTGCATGAAATTATCTTTAAACATTAAATTGCAAGGTTCAAACTATCGATTCAAATAAATATTTCATTCATTTTTTCGAATTTTTTGTTTTTTTTTTTTAAAAAGTTCTAAACCTCTTAAAAAATCACCCTTTATTACATTAGTAAGTTAAATCTCATTTTCTTTATTTTATAAAGTAGTCGTTGTTTAACTACTTAAAGACTGACTAAGTTCCTACAAACTTAATGTACCAAATTGAATATTTTAAAAGACATTATGTTTAATTTTATGTTTAATCAACGTCTCCAGATTTTGGGTAAATTTTATCTTGGTTTGGTAACTTTCTTTTCCAATTTTGGTAGCTAATTTTTTTTGCAAGTGGCAACCGTGTTTATGAGGTCTCTGGTGACTCCTTCTTGGCGTTACAAATGTAATGACAAAGTGAATATACCTTCCTGTGGAGGGTATAACAACAAGGAAAATTGTCTAAATTTGGGATGCAATTTGACATTTTGTTGCCTTACTTCTTTTTTTCAATTGGGGCCCAATTTCTTTATGAAATAATAAATATTTAATTTTTACTTTTGGGGCCTTATTTCTTGGGGTCTTATTTCGCGGAGCCCACATTTTCACTGCAGTGTTCGAACCCAGCTCAAAGGAATTGAATAGTCTGTTTAAAATTAGGTTCCTGTAGATGTTCGCATTTTGTTCTTCCGCGTGTGTTTTGGCAAAGCGCAGCCGCAACCTCCAATCGCTATTCGCCTCGACCGAGATTCTCTGGTGAACTCGCCGGCTAACAGCATCTCCTTCCGAGGGCGAACGAAATACGAATCTTCAATTTAAAATATCTGTATGTGAGTCCGGTGTATGGTTTCCCAACTTTTGAGCATGCGCGCATGTGTATATGTGTATATAAAAATGGACATCTCAGTTCCAGATCCATGTTCATCCTCTACGACAAACCCTTTCCCAATTAATAAACCTTACTAAATATTGTCTCGCTCTCTTTGCAGACCCCATCGCCATGTTCTACACGGTAACGTTTTTTTTCTTCCTCATCCTGCTGTTCCTCTTCTGGGACTGCAAAAAGCCAGACAACTTTCCGCCTGGCCCCCGATGGTACCCCGTCGTCGGTTGCGCGCTACAACTTTCTCAACTCCGCCTCAAGCACGGACTCTTTTGCAAAGTCATTGACGAATTGGTTAGAACCTTTGTAAATCCTCACGGACTCTACGGACTGAAAATTGGTAAAGATAAACTAGTCGTGGCCTACTATCCCAATGCCATCCAAGAGATGGGATTCAACGAAGACCTGGATGGGCGGCCAGACGGAATATTCTACCGTACGCGAACATTCAACTCCAAAAAGGGGATACTCCTTGCCGATGAGGACTTCTGGGTGGAACAGCGTCGCTTCATTTTTCGCCACCTCAAAGACTTTGGCTTCTCGCGTAGCGGCATCATTTCCAACATCCGTGAGGAAGCTCAATATCTGGTCGAGGACATACATCACAGGATCACCAAGGAGGGTGGGAAGAACGCCATCATTTACATGCAAGATCTGTTTCCGGTATTCGTGCTCAACAGTCTGTGGAGGTTAATGGCCAACAAACGGTACGACCGAGAAAGTGCAGATGTCATGAGTCTGCTGAGCATGTTCTACGAGCTGTTGAAAAACATTGACATGATTGGAGCTATGTTCAGTCAGTTTCCCTTCATGAGGTATTTGGCTCCAGACTTTTCCGGTTTTAGTGGATTCGTAGAGTCCCACAATCGATTTTACGCCTTCCTGCGAAACGAAGTGAACGAACATCGTCAAACGTTGAATTTGAGTGATCCGCCAAGGGACCTCATGGACGCCTACTTGCTGGAGATTGCCAAGGCGAACCACGGTGCCTCCTTTTCCGAGGAACAGCTATTGTCTGTTTGTTTGGATCTGTTCCTAGCTGGATCGGAGACGACAAATAAGAGTTTGGGGTTCGCATTCCTGCATATGGTTAGGAATCCCGAGATTCAGCGAAAGGCACAAGCTGAATTGGACGCTGTTATCGGTCGTGAGAGGCAACCCACCTGGGAGGACAGATCTAAGTAAGTTGTTCAAGTTCTTTATCGAAAGTTTGGCTACATTTCTGTCTAATTGCAGCTTACCCTACTGCGAGGCGATTGTTTATGAGGCTTTGCGGTTTTTCATGGGACATACATTCGGAGTGCCACATCGTGCGTTGAGGGACACCCGGCTCTGTGGCTATAAAATTCCTAAAGTGAGCTTGAAGTCTCCATATGGGAGCCGTTTATTTATGAATTTTCGTTTCAGGATACTATGGTTGTGGGTTGCTTCCGCGGCATGCTGATGAACTCGAGGGACTTTCCGGAACCCCAACGATTTTGGCCAGATCGGTACTTTGTTGATGGCAAATTCAAGGCTCCAGAGTTCTCTGCATTTGGCTATGGTCGGCATCGCTGCATGGGCGAGATGCTGGGCAAACAAAGTATTTTCTTCTTCGTATCAACGCTCTTGCAAAATTTCAGTTTCCAATTGCCAAAAGGCGATCCGATGCCCGACGATGAGCCTATCGATGGAGTGACAGCTGGTGTGCAGCCTTTCAGCGCATTGGTTGTGCCACGGTGATAGAACTGTAAGCTGGATGAAATTCTCATTCAAATGGTGTGTTGTGTCTGGAAGGAGATACGATATTTAATAAAAAGCGCTACTTTAAGTATGCAAAACTAATGAGAGCATCTTTAGTCAAAAGATCTGGACAAAATCTTAAAATGGGGTAAAGAACTTGGATACATTCGCATCGACTTTCTCACAAACCATTTCATCGATCCTACGAAGTCCAACCTCCTTATTTGAGTCACTGTTAATGTGGGATGTGCATTGCAGATCCTTTTATTCATTATCGCAAGATCAGGGTCCTCAAAGAAAACAGGCCTATCCAAAGCAACCCCTGCTTTTCTATAAAGCCCAAGTCGGACAACAAGAAATGAATATTGTTTACCTAGACATCGACTCCAAAACATTCCCCTAACCTACTTGACAGCTTACAGACCAAGCAGTTCGATTAAGAGATATTTTATGCTAACATAAAATTTGCAACCGCTGGTGCACACAGGACTAGGCGAATTCTATAGGTAAGGGACATCCTAAGCTCAATAATTACCTTGCGATGCTTTTGTTGCCTTTTGTTTTTTGTTTTTGTTGTGCTGCTTTTAGTTGCGATAAGTTGCGACATGGCACATTCAAATTTAGTTGTCTTAAATCGACTAGATTTATCTACTGGATTGGTCCGTAATGTCACTTTTCATACGTCAGCCATATAGGTACCTATTGTCAACTTAGTACTCAGTCATAAAATTCTTGACTGGATTTTTCGGCTAACCCTCCATAAACGTCAACTGGAAAAACTATTAACTACACCAATCTAGGTCAATAAAACTGAAATAGTACCTACATCAAGTTCACAGTCAGAGCCAGCTGTCAGATTGACTAAACTAGTTACCTTAACGTCCCCAGTTACAAAAAAAAAACTGTCTAAACTTCTCCAATAAGGCCAAAAAGGTATGATGTGTTTTTGTTTTCACCTTCCATTTGTTGGACGATCCTTAAAGTAGGCAACCTTCTTCATTATAGTAAGATTCCTGTAGATTTTCGCATTTAGTTCTTCCGCGTGTGTTTTGGCAAAGTGCAGCTGCAATTGCCTTTTGCATCGAACTCAACTCGCTGGGTAAGAGCATCTTCGAACGAAATACACGAATCTTAATTATGAATGTCTCTATCCGATAAATTTTGTAGACAAGTTGTTCTTCCATACCGAATAGCAAGTGCGCATGTGAATTCAATGAGATTACATCCACTTTATCAAATACACCCACCAACTGAATTTATATTATGCCAATGGATTTCGCCGCTTTCAACCCAGACATCATCCAAGACTCGACAGATTAATAAATCAAAAAAATAAAAAAATTAGGAAGTTCGGATACTTGACCCAGAATCAGGACCTAATAACACGATTCACGGGACATAAATAACAAAACCGAGATAACTAACTAACACTTAATCAAACCTTTGCAGAATGACTAGTAATAGGGAGTAAGATTAATTTATTTACTTAAATTGGCTGAGAAAGATGTTTGGTTTAAGTCGTTTAACAAAAAAACTAAAATGGACCAATCTTTAAAATTGTTATCTCTGTCGGTTTAGAGGTTGGAATCTCAACTTTTGCATGCACAAAGTGGAGAAAACTGTGGTGAATAGAAATAAAATAAAAAACAAAAAAATAACGTAGGTAATTTAAGAAATTTCACCAGGGGCCTGTAGGACAAGTCGTGAATTTCGACAACTTGTCAAAGATTGTGTAACACAAAACGACAAGTCCGCGAGCACTGCGACAATTGTCGCGATGAAAGATGACAAGTGGGAAGTTATATAATTTCCCTCTTTCTGTAACAGAACACGACAAGTGTCAAGACACACTTGTCGAACTGTGGTTCAATGAGGACAAGTGATCTGAATATTGTCAAAAACTGAGAAGTGCATTTTTAATGTAATACCAAAGCAGAAAACAAATAGTGAAATACAATAGTATATTCATCTACTTTTTTGATTCCGACTTTGATAGTGCCAAAATACGTCCCTTACATGTACGTCCAATTCTTATTTTGCGCAACAACATTTAGGCTTTTTGCCTTTTGGCTGTCTTTTTCCTTCCACTTTGTATATTTATTTTCTTTTGTTAAGACACCACTGAAAGCACCAAATAGGATATCATTTTCTTCTCTTATTTTTGTTAAAATAGCACTTTTTTTGTCTTCCGTGATTTTTGCCATCTTCACATATAAAACACTTGTCAAAGAATGCCGACAAGTCAAGGGAATTTAATTCCTTTGACAAGTGCAAAGGTTTACGTTCTGTTAGGTACAGAATTAATTTGTACTTGTCCGACAAGCATAAGTGTACAAGTGAATTTAGACTTGTCGACTTGTCGCGTTGCATAACAGGCCCCTGAAACATGAGATTTTACTGATGAAAATCGGAAAGTGGTTCTGATATCTAAATCGTCACCCAATGCTCGACCCATATAGTGCGGTCTCATGTGAATTCGCCGAAAGAGCTATTCCCAATAAAAAAAATATCCCAGTAAAGAATCATAAATAGGAATTTTGTTTCGCTTGATGCTGTTATTCGATAGGGATATTTTTACAACCACATAACCACACCTAATGGTGGTGGAAAAATCAAAGATTCAAACCAAAAATTTATCATTCGACTGTACTACAATCTATTTATATGCTCCATTACTGTACTAGTATTGCCGTACTAAATAAACTGGCGATTTACGATTTTCCTGGTTATGGAAGAGTTACATGCGTAGTTTTTTTTTTTGATTTTTTTAGGTTTTTATTTTTGTCGGGTTTTTCACCTTTGGTCCATGCAGAGATTAAAACTCCAACTCCTAGACCGACGGAGGTAGGAGTACTTAAAAAATGGTCCATTTTCGATCGTTTTTCTTGTGCGGCTGAAATCAAACGTCACATCTCAGCCAAAGTGAAGTAAAACAATTAATTTCTTGATATTTTATTTATTATCGCGTCAGTTTTGGAAATCTTGGTTTTGCAATTTTTCGCAATTTTCGTAAAATTTCGTGAATTCTCGACATTAGAGCCGGATCCTGGAGTGAAAATCCGCGATTCGTGGCGTTTCAGGACTTAGGATTTTGCGGTGGATGTATAGGCTTTAAGCGCCCGAAAAGATGAAATTTTGTTGGGCGTAAATGGCGCTATGCCAATTAATTCTCCTTTGAATCAGTCCCATTTATTATCAGTTTCAGTATGAAGAAGGATGAAATAAACACTGCGACATGTATAGAATGCTGCTGGAGAAACTGGATTCTCTGTGGCAACAAGAAAAAAACAGAATAACTCATTTTTAGCCACTTTTCAGGAGCGAAGGTTAAAAGTTTGAACTCAGATATGCCTTCCATTTCTTATGCGTTTTTTCCTGATCCATAACACTGCAACCGTAAAAGATATTTGAATAAAAACAATATGACGTATAGAACAGGGTAAGGTGCATCCGATAGTAACATTGACTCAATTTTGACATAAGTCGACTTATGCTGTTCTTCCTTGTTGCCACAGCAATAATTCTATCCGAATTTTTGTGGTTCTTTCTACCCTTCTGTCGTGTTGCCAACAACTGGCACGGAATAAGGTAGTATTTTCAGAAGCTTTAAAAAGTAAGTAAAATTATGCCACACAAACTTTCCACAATCGAACTGCATTCTCTGTGAGGCGCATCAATTGGTTTTAACAAAAACCCATAACCAATCGATTTTTATATTCGTAAGTATCCAACTCTACCACACAAATGCTCGACATGCCTGTGGCTTTTACTGTAACCATAAAATGCGGTTTGCCCATGAATGCGTTTGTATTTGTACAAATAAATGGACATTTCGTAAACGTGTCCTGTAACAATCAAGCCAATAATGAGTAGAGCGTTTTAAACGCTTCACCATACTCGTCTTTCCAGTTGCTCTATTTCTCTTCGGTGCTGAACCAACTGCCAATCTCTACGAAAGCCATCATGCAACAATCACAAAATGGCTTAGGCCACTGATTGATGTTAATTTAATATTGAAACAAGAAACGTTTTTAATTGAATTCCCAATGATCACATTCACAGAATGCCCTAGAGTCCTTTGTGTATAATATTGCTCAGTGCGAGGACTTGTGCGTGCGATCCATGTGACTATAATAGGCGGATACCCGAAGGCATTGGCGGATACTCGTTGAAGATGATTGATTGTGACTGTTGTGCATTTCGATGAAGGTAGGTATAGATAGTCCCTACAGTAACGGGAGATGTAGTGGTTTTTTCATGAACGCCATGCCAATAAATAATAATGTTAACAAAGACGGCATAGTTTGATTAAATTTTCAACTATCGGGTTTCGGTGTATGTAGCTACTTAGTCGGAAATTGAAATAAAGCTGTCATTTATTACCAATCGATGTTTATTGAGACTGTCCCAACAATTAATCTAGTTCTGTGATCTGTTCATGTTTTCTTTTTTGGTGGAAGTATTTACGTGACGGCACCAAAAGTCAGCCTTTCAGCTTTGATTGGTCTTTAAGAGTCTCTTGTTCAACTATTTAATTGAGTATTAATTTTTTAAAAATTATTGAAGTGCATAGATTTGGAAATCGTCGCCCGAAAATTGATTTGACGTATTATACCAACGCCAAAATGCACTTTTTGAGTTGTGAATGTAGATTTATGTTTTCGTGTCCGCTCTTTCCGAATATGTCATGTATTTTTGAGTATATCTCTATCCAATCCTGAGATACATATTTACTGTTACTTTTGACGTATATCCACCAAAATTAGCAAGTTTAATTATTGGTTTGACGTAAGCGCCATTTTTGTGGATGTACCTACGTCAAATGAAATATTTTTTTTGTTTGGTATCCATTGTTTTACCGTATGTTCACAGAGCCCCATCAAACACAAAAAAAAAAACATTACAAATTAAATATTCCGCACTATTTTGACGTACCTATGCATGGCACCTGCAAATAATTTTTTGTTTGTTACTCGTCACAACATGAGTCTGAAGTTCCGATAAGAAAATATTACTACAGTACTATGGCTATGAAAACCGAAAGGGATCTTGACCAACAGAATACAGATCCAACGCATGTAGTTGTGTGTCGGCCCCCATTTCTCCAGTAACTAAGGGGAGCTGACAACTGAAAAACAAATAGAATAGGGTAGTTCGCGACAACGTCAGTGTCAAATATGAAGAAGAAAAAACCAAGTGACAGCTAAAAAACTTGTAGGAAAACAAAACCGAATTTATATGGCTGTAGCATGATTTTGTTAAAAAATTACTAAAAATTGTATTCCAAAAAACAGAATAAAAAAACGGAATAGAATTGAAAACTAATGTTTATCACATGTATTAGGTAAAAGAAGGGAGGTTAAAGTAATGGGAATTGTGCGCTATTTGGCAATATTTGTTATCCTACAAGTTTTTTTGACGTTTGAACCAAAAAGATAGCCCATCTGTGAAAGGATGGGCTTCGCGAAACTCTCTATTGATACAAAATTTTAGAGAATCATGACAGATTGAAGCTTCCATTCTTTGCACACTCAGTTATGAAAAAAAAAAAGGGGGGGGGGGGGGGGGGTGAGCCTAGGATAATCATAAAAATAATGTCTCATAAGGTCAGCTTCCTCTTAATTAAGAAAAAAAAATTTTAACATTTCAAGTTAAGAAACAAGAAAAATAAAATTTCAATAACAAAATAATCACAAAATTCAAATACCTTAAATGGATTAGTATGGGTGGGGTGTTACTTGCCTACAATCACTTCTTCAATTTTTTTTTTTCGGAATACCACTCGTGTTCTGCGCTTATGAAAACTGTACCAGGTTTTTAAGTTTTTGGAAAGATGATAGATGAAATGTTAGCCAAGGGGGTAATATTTTTCGCTTGGAAGAAAGACTAAGGGTTTTACTATTGCGCTCTACTTTATATTCCAGAGGCTGACTACTGGCGGGGGCTGAACTTAAATAAATTTATAATTATGTTGGGCCATACCAAAAACCATTTTTAGTTTCGACTCTAAATTTTAGTAGCTCACAGTGGCTATATTTTTCATACAAATTTCACAGTTGTGAGCTTCCGTAAATTTAAAGTCGAGACTAAAATTTTTTATTAGTACGGCGCGTTGTGATTTGTTTATTTTCTATTGTTCATTATTTGGAATTGTAAAATATGGTCACCGTATCTAAAGGCTGGTCTGTTTACTCTCTAGAGCATTCACATTCAAGAACGAACGCGAAACTAGATGGTCCGGGTCGATTTAAGTTAAGTTAAATTTGGTGTATGCCCAAACACCACGCCTCTGTTTCTGAAGAAGTCAAACATAATAGTCGGCGACCTCGTTGCCCTTAGTTTTTTTTTATAACTAAGCCATTTTCATCTATATATTGGCTGGCTCTTCATTGACCTCTTCTTTCCCTATTACTCCCTCTTGCGATGCCCATTATGCATCTGCTTAAAACGTTACTTAACTCGCTGCATTATTCACTCGATGATTAGGTTTTGGTTGTGAAGCCAGCAGTCAGTTACTTACAGCTTGCCGTGCATCGGTTGGAGCAAGGTTGAGTTGATGGACATCTTGACTGTTTATAGAGAGCCAGTGGTTGCTGTGCGAGTCTGTATTATTAAAAACCTATTTCAACCTATAAACGTACTACAAGCTATTTCAATAATGAGTTGTCCGGGCTGTCATCAGTTGCTGTTTCGTAATGTTCCCACTCCAGGCAGGGCCCGTTTAGTAAAGCATAAATATCTACACTGATAGTCTCCAGCCTCCAGGTCCTCTTAGCTGGAGCACTATTTTCCATTCGCTAGATGTGGCCGAGCCAATGCAGTCGACGTATTGTGGCTTCTTCTGGACTACCTACATCCACATCTTGACATTCGGCCCAATCGCTCACAGGACCAAACAAAAATAATTGCAATACTCCATAAAATTGCAATCAAAATCTTTAAAATCTCGCTCAAAATTGACAGTAAAATAAACATGAAAACGGTCACACGTATTCAATAAAAACGCTCTTTTAAAAACCTTTAAGGAGCGGTGCAATGGGTTAAGTTCTATGTCATCCATGTGCGATGTAAGCATTTGTTTGGAAGTACTTTTGGAAGTAAGGATACGCCCTTAGGCAAGTAGTCAGATATAACATCAAAGAAGATACAGAACTCAAATATTTATAAAAAAAACAACGCTGTAAATAGGTATGAACCGGTAAATCGACCTTACCAATAGCTGTTGTCAGGGGCTTAGAAGGCATCTAAGAAGTGAAGTCGTCTCTCATAGATCCAACAAGATATGAATTACTTTACAAAGCCATCGCCAAAAGCAGACTTCAACCTTTTGGTATGTTTCAAGAGAGAGATATTCACTTTGTATCGTGTTTGCGTTCAGTTGCCTTTCTAGGTCGACACCAACTGTAGCCGCCTTCATTGAATTTCAAAGTCAATAGTCAACTCATTTCGATTTCAGTCATCTTTACTTAATAGGGCAAACAAGTTTACAAAATTCCCGCCCAATTGATAAAATCTTCAATAAAACTGATGTCCCACCGAATGTCACAGAATCCTATCTACACGCAAAATAACAACGTACATCCATAAAAACATCGTCGAAGTTCTGCTGTCAAGTCATGTCAGCAAGCATGTCGACCTATAAATACATTTAACACTCTCTTCTGTCTGAACAAAACTGAGGGTCTCTGCTACATGTGGATACGGACTACGGAGTACCTATATAGGTAAAGGTATTTGGAAATGTTGACGAACATGTCTGCAGGAACACAGCAAATACTTTTGAAGAAATTCGTGGCATTGTCACACGTGAAGTGTGCCTTTGGCTACCCCTCAGCAAAGATTCAATTTCTTTGATGACACTGCAAGCAAACGCTGTAGATATGCTGTAGATAGTGAGCATTTTACGACAGGAATGGGGAGGGGCGAAACTATACGAATGAATTGAGTTAGTCGCACATTCCATCCGTCGGTCGTTGCATCACCACATCAAACATTTAAGGAGCATGCCCTGCACAACAACGAACCATCCATTCTGCCCTGGTAACTAGGGATGCCATTAAAATGCTACTCGTCGCCTCCAGTGTAACATAAACTTTCAAAATAGTAACCGAACGGGTTAACTAAGCATAAATCAAACAGTTGTAGTCTGTGTGTGCAGGAGCACATAGGGATTTAATTTTACAGCAACCGTCTCCGTCGTGAGGGTTTTGCTGTAGCAGGATGTCGTTGGTATGTGTTTTGATATTTGCGAGCAATTTAAGCGTAGGTAGAGGCACCCCTCGGTTTTGACTGACAGTTAAGTCTTCTCAAGGAGTAAATTGGGAGTTTTGATTGTTGGGGAAAGAATTTAGATTTGGTTCGCATAAGGACACGTACTTTCACACAGCAATAGTCCTTTTTTACTTATTTCTGAGAATTTTTTTTGGAGCGAAACTGCTTAATGCTTGGGTCACGTTCAAGGGTGGAAAAGTTGACTATTTGCGACACAGCGAAGTGTGTTCGCTCTTATTTCTTCCTCAAAATATGGCTTCAGTTGTTCTGGTGTTAGTTAGGAAGGCCAAGTGGACAATCAGATGCAAGGAATGAATCAATATTTGAATTTATTTGCTTGTTGATTTCGTGAAGACGTGGATGGAATATGACGAACTTGATAAAACTTTGAATTGAATTTACCCGAACAGGGCCTATTGAAAATCGGCCTTTTCTCTAATAAATAAATCTTAATTTTATTAGTATATACTGTACATTCGCCTCTTGTCTAATTTTGACAACAGAATGTACATAACTATTTCAGTTTATAACTTAAATGCTCTTGTATCTTTTAGATCTATCTTTGAATTTGTTTTAAACTTTTGTATAACTTTAAGTTATTAATGAAATAAAGAAAATAATAAATAAATAAAAAAAAAAAATAAATAAATAAATAAATAAATAATTTGTGTATAGCTTTTAAAGGAAAAACAAATAAAAAAAAATTTGGAAAATGGCAAAAAATCGATATATATATGCCAAAACCCTCCTCACGGAAAGAATTGAAAATTACCAAATGCAAAACTTTGAGTTGCAATTTACGAATTATTCTCGTCCAACGAAGTCCAACGAAGTTTTCATGGATTGATACAAAAATTGGTAATTTGACATTGAAAACGGCGGAGAATACCAAATTCTGTTTGTTGAAATTTACGATTAGAAGTATCAATTCGAGCTTCTTTTATTTGTAGTGATTTGCGAGATTGTTTGGCGCAATTTACCACTCTAATAGGTCAATTCCTCAAACACCACTTCACAATCTCAAATTGGGAAAAATATTTGGTGATTTACCAACACTGAATGATGAATCAATAAAATCTTGTAATAATTTAACACATGAAACTGAAAACGTATATTGACGTAGAGAAGTCGTAAATTGCAAAATATTTTTTGTAATTTCCATGGAATCAACTACCTAATGTGTGGAATTTTTTTTATGCACAGTCCATGTACCTATCGAAATCCTTTTAAATCCTTTCTTTTTATGGATGAATGCATGTATGTGGTATAGACAGCTGCTATCATGAAGCCAAATCCAGAGTATATCCATCAATGAGTAGGGACACTCTCCACGTGTTTCTTATCAGTTTACAATTTGCAGTACACATACACGAGAAATAGACGGCACTAAAAGTGCTCTAGTAAAAGAGGGATGGAAGAGTAGTTGAACTATTTCAAAATGTGGTACAGGGTGTGACGTAAAAAAAAAAGCAAAATCAATTTGTAATCTTTCTTATTGAATATTTTATATCTAATATATATTCACATGTGTGCTACACTTAAATATTTTTGTTTGTTGGTACATTTTTTGTTATTTTTATTGAACTGTTTTAGAATAAAGTAACCCCGTACTCGGACGTAAAATTTGATAAGAAATTCCTTATTTTGATTTTTGCAACAATTGTAATGAAATTCATTTTCAAAAAGTTAAAATTATTCCCCTCAAAATTATTTAGGTAGTACATATTTGGAAAACAAGAAATACATTTTTGTTAAAGATTCTCTAACGAGTCTAAAAATTCTTGATTGGACCGTGTCAATTTCGCATCTTCATAATTTTTAAAAACTGTAAAAAGGGAGGAAACGTTAAGTTGCGGTTTAGGCGGTATTTTTATAATATTTTACACTCAGTGTTCGTTATTACCTTCTGTTATATTGGAAATATTTTTCAAAATTTCCAAATTAGGTGTTGCCGACCGTTTTAAGCGCATCATTGACTTGGCATACATGTCTTTCGCAGATCCTAGAATCCCTCGACAATTTTTCATGTATTAGATAAGTGTTGTTTGTTTATGCAGTTCAACCACTTTGCTTTTCTAAAAAAAAAATTAAGAAATACAACACAGATTTATATTCGTTCTTGCCCGATCTATAACTTATATTGCTTACCTCTCACTATTATCCGGTATTTTGAAATATTTATCTCCAACATTTCCTTTCTCCTCTCGCCCACATGCCAAACATTTAAAATAATGTTTTCCCATTATTTTATTTAGAGTTTTTAAACTATGCAAACTTGCACTTCAACTTCACTATTTCACTACTTTTAATTGTTTGCCACACGCACAGACACGGAATACCCTTTCTTTCGTCAATTGATGATAATGAACGATTGATAACAATCCAATTCCGGCCCGCCTTTAAAAATACGTGCGAAAAAAATGTAAACAATCCCCTCTACAGCAAACCTAAGTAATTAGTATGACCATCTGCTATGAAATATATTACCTAAAAAGTGCTGTCAATAAAACTTAAAATCATAAATAATGGTTATTAACGAGGTCGTAGCAAAGCAAAAGGGTGGAATTTCGTGATATAGAATGAAACATTTATTTTTCATGTCCATAACAAAGACCATTTAATCAATAACCAATAGCAGAAAATAAAAATATTACCAATTCTACAAAAGCAAAGCTGGTTTCCTGATTATATTAATTCATGAGAGAGAATACTAATATACTGACAGTCATTCCGGCCCGCCTTTAAAAATGCTTTATGAAAAAACGTTCGTTCGTCGTACGCAGCAAGCCCCATGTAGTGGTTCAGGTAAAAAGTGCTGTGTACCCTTTTCTTCTCAAGCAGTCGTTGTATTCAGGTAAAAAGGATTCTTTCGACCTGCTTCCACTTATTGTACGATTTTTTCTGCATTTTGCTTTGTGGTAGTAGCAAATGCATATGTAGAGAGAGTGTCCCTACTCATTAATGGATATACTCTAGCCAAATCTTCATTGTGCACCATAGACAAACCATACTGAGACCCCCAACTCACAATCCTCTTGCCGCTGGCCCCCTCAATTTCTTTTCAAATTCGCCATTTTGTTTTCCTATCGGTGTTATGTCAAAAAAGAATCCGTGTGACATGCAAAAACATACAAAAAATGCTAAAATAAATGCTGCCAACCTCGGCAACCGTGGGGAAATGTGAAAGAGTTCGGGAATACCACATTTTTTCATTACTGAACGCCATTGGTTAGTTATTATAAATTGTTAAAAGGCGAATAATTTGATTTGTTTGGTTAGTAAAACAATCTAAAGTTGATGTTCTATATACTAGAAACATATTAGGACAAACATGGTTGTGTATTTTCCGCTTTTGGATAGCATTAACTTCGATTTCGTGTGTAAATTTTTCTTAAATAATGAAGAAAATTTGCTCAAAATGTTTTCATTTTCCCTCAACCAATTTACATTGTTAATTTTTCATGAACATTTTAAGCAAATGTGCACTTATTCCTAAAAGAAATATTATCCACACGTAACGAACAATTTCAAATTAAACGGATAAAATTCTATGAACTCTGCCAGCAACTTTGCCCACAGCGGAAGTGTCTCATATCTGCTGGGAGTGTGTTGGTGAGCCGGAATTTTTGAAGTTTCGTGACATTTGTCAATACGATTTTCTATGTAACAATACTAGCGCACCAGATGTGTACACTCCATAAAAAATATAGCTTGTAGGCTAAGTAACGGGAAATCGGCCGGAGTTGGTGGTCTCAGTATTGTCTCTGTTGTGCACATTGCGTGTCGGTGCAGAGACAGGCAGTCGGTTTTCAATCTTTGCTTAAAGCAGTCGGGTTAAAGTTGTTTAAATATAGCTTATTCGTATGGATAGTGAGTGTCCTACTAATAATAAAGCATTCTGGAATCTATTTTTTAAGTATTGAATAATTCCAAAAACGCCGAAGTATGCATATAGATCTGTATTTTTTTTCAGAATGTACATCTCGCAATTAGGAAAGAAGTATAAATTGGAATGGATTTTAAAATATGTAATCGAAAAGGATTGTGAAGGTTCGTATCGATGTCAAGTTCTTCTTAATATTTTGTTTGTATTTTAAATTTCAGCATAGACCGAAAAACCACCCCAGACAAATACCGTTGTCTCCGGACGATATGGCGCCGTATGATTTTCCTGGATATCAGGAGGAATACGAAAAAAACCTAATTAATAAAACTATGCATTTTGATTTGTAAATCACAAGATATAAGTTGCAAATTGAGAATAAAGTTTTCTAATTTCACGATAAAACATTTTTAATTTAATACGGTGATGCCTCAAATCACCACTCGAGAACCGTAAATTGCAAAATATGAATTGCAAAATGATAAAAATAAGTTGCAATTTACGATTGAAAATTTGTAAATTGCAACTTCTGAAGTAGTAAATCTACTCCTGTTAGTTCGCAAATCGCCACCATTGAGTTGCAATTCAAGACTAAATGGTTGTAATTTGCTAAGGGAGGAAATCGTAATTTACAACAGAAAAGTGGTAATTTACGAATTGTTTTTGCAATTTACAATCCATGTAATATCAAATTGATAACTATTTGTGTCAAATCGGTTATGGCAATATGTTTTTCTCGTTTGATCGCATTATTAATGATGAAAAGTGTTGATTCACGACTTTTGAGGGTCAATATCTTCACCTCGTACAATTTCTAGAATTGCGAAAAAAACGTCGTGAATTAGTAAATCCTTAGCTAAGCTGTAAAACTAGACAAACTTTTCGTGATTCTGCGCTTATTTTTCTGATTTGATCTAAAAATTCTTTCCGTGCTGGAACGGCAAAAGCAACGTCATTCGCATCACCTTGCGTACTTCAGGACTCCACCTTTGGAGTGCGTTTTCTGACAAATCTTCTGGCAGATAGATTGGTAGAGCGCTTTCCATTTGCAAAACGCAGCGTGAAGGCAAAATTCGACCTTGAGCGCGATGTGAACGTGCTTTAGTTTTGGCAGCAGTAGCAGGACCATGTGAACCGACAGGCCTCCCACTGTTAGGAAGTGCTAAGTGCAACACATATAAATGTGTTAAGCCCATTGCGGCTGTTAACAGTGGGCAGACCATCAGTAGTCACAGTCCTCTGTTTACATTTTGCAGGAGCTGTTCTATGTAGGTTGCGTATTTTTTTTTTAGGTTACATTTTATAGACAGGATAATCCGATAGCCCGGAGGTTGCCTCGTATCCGTATACTTCGTTGGCGACTGAGCTGTATTTTGAAACTAGGTCCCAAGTCATGGTGATACTCGGCACGGGTCGCATAGACCCTTTAGTTCATAGTTTAACCCAATTGAAGGGATGCAAGTCAGTGGTAGTAGGGTCGCCTAATTCGGAACACTCCCAGTAGTCGAACACTTTTTGTAAAAAGCTACACAGCTGTATATTTTTAAGATTTTCAACTCCTACAAACGCAAAATGCTACATCGTGGTATTACCTTTAATCGTTTTTGCAATATCAACTGGTACAATATTATTGTTAACGTTTCAAAATTGCAGTTTAAATTGAGTCTTTAGGGAATGCGTTTGAGTGCGGGTTCAGTAGAAAAAAACAACTGTTGCGATTGTCGGACGAAAGTGCCTTTTTATTTGTTTGAAAATGCAGGTAAATGTTTATTTTCAATGCTTATTTCATTAGTTTATTTCTATTTTATGTCGTTTTAGTAAAGTTTTTATCTGAAAACATAATAATTTTATTATTTTTTGACCGTTCGATCAAAGGGAACCAAACTTCTTCGAGTTTCCTATTCGAACACTATCGTGTTCAAGACTGAATTATGGTACAAATTTTATTTTTAATTGTTTGTGAATTCTATTTATTTATTTCCTTTTAAGTTGTTTTGTTACTGTTTTTTATGTTTTAAATAAAAACAAAAATATGGATATTTCTCATTTTTTTAATTGAAAATATACACGAGATCTAGCGTTCGAAGTAAGGAAACTTTATGTTCGGGCTTAGGAAGCTAGTGTTCGACTACTGGGGAATAATGCTTCTTTTCAGTTTTTATTTTTTTATAAAAAAAAAACAATAACAATTACAGTTAAAAACTTCACTTTATTTTAAAATGTTTCAGTTATGGCAGCTCATTTATTTTTCTTGGCATATTAAATTCAACGGTTCTCCCACAGTTAGTGATTATTTTACAATGAACGACTACTGGAGACATGACCCTGTTTATTTATAAATAGAAATGGGAAAAGAAGCGGCGGCATTTAGTTTAAGAACGTATCCAGTTCTTTGACCCAACTCAGGCATCAAAACTCCGTCAGGATCGTCGATAATGAAGGGTTTTCCAATAAGAGGTGTTATTTTGGTATTCGAAGAAAAATGAAATTTTTTGAGATAAATTGTCGGATGTTTATTTCATAATAAAGAGGAAGTATGCCGTTAATAATGAAAAACAACATCAGCCAAATGGCCACCACGAGCACGCATACAGGACCATATCCTTTTCATGAAATATTCCATAACCAAATCGCCCAGTGGCTGCCCTATGTCCTCGATAGCCTCACGAATTTTATCTTTGAGGTCTTGAATCGCAGCTGGGCTGTTGGCGTAGACCTTATCTTTCACGTGGCCCCGAAGGAAGAAGTCGCGAAGAGTTAAATCACAAGATCTAGTTGGCCAATTGTGATTACCTCTTCGAGAGATAACACGGTCCGGAAACTTTTCCCGTAAAAGATCAATGGTTTCGTTGCTTGTGTGGCACGTAGCGCCGTCTTGTTGAAAGTAAACGTTGTCCAGATCAATACCATCCAACTCCGACCATAAAAAATCATTAATCATCTCTCGATAGCGCAATCCATTCACCGTAACTGTTGATCCAACCTCCTTTTCGAAAAAGTAAGGTCCAATGACCCCGCCGGACCATAAACCGCGCCAAACAGTCACACGTTGAGGATGGAGAGGCTTCTCAACAATAACTCTTGGGTTTTCCGAGCAGTTTTTTTCCTCCAATTTCTGTATTGCGGTCCGACAAGCTGCTTCAAGACGACCAAAAAATGCTTTAGTTTTGCGAACTGTGACTGCAAGATTTTCACCATTTTTGTAGTGAATTTTAATAATTTCAATGCGTTGTTGAAGCGTGTATCGTTCCATTTTTAGTAATGGCGTAGTTTATACTTGTCAAATGTCAAAGAATAAAAGTTTCAAAAGTGACAGCTACCGAAATAGCAGGTCATTCACAATAACACCTCTCATTGGAGAATCCTTTATATTCAATCAAAGCAGCTTTTTGAAAATATTTCACTCTCGTTGATCATATGCTTTTGAATTTGGTGTAAAAATACAATAGCCCACGAAATTGGAATCGCTCTCACTTTTATCCACCGACTCCTGCGAACAAACCCCTCAATCAACCTAAATCTAAAAGCAACTATATTTCATTCGCTTCTAAATGAAAATGTTCATGATATCATTTTCCTTTAACCCACCAAAGGCACATGCTCATAAGTCATAACATTTCATTTCAAACCATGAGACCGCCTAAGCCGCCCACAAATTTCATTGCAAATAAAATTGACTTTCATAAGGATGAGATTATATTGAGGAGATTCCTCTCCACCTCATTGCCTAACCAAATCAGCATTACCCACATTAATCCTCATAAAAATGCCATCAACTCTTCATCGTAGCCGAAAGGAAAAATGCCAGACGCGCACAAATAATGTATTTCCTTCACATATGCCTTATCCGAGTTCATTTCCTTTTCTATATGTGTACAGTCGTCCTGATCCTATAAATAAACTGTTGCGCCACTAGATCCATGGATCCATTGTGAAGGCCTGAAGCGTAATAAAATAATTTGCTATACACATAGTTGAATTTATTTTCCGGTCAAGTATACTCGTCCTGGATATTTGCCTTAAGTGCTGATGCATAAATCCCATATAGAATTTGTATTCAATGCCTTCCTGCCACATACTACGTAGATTTTGTGTGCGAATGATTTAAATGTGTAATCCCTTGAGTGCAGAATGCAGATGCTTTGGCATAATTGGAGAAAATATTTGTCAATGTAATCCGTTTGTGGGATGAGTAGGTCAGATGTGACCCTGGCAGGCCCAATACTGAAGTCTGCATTAGTGTTCCCAGCAGACACAAATCATACTGAGACCCCCAACTCACAATCCTCTTGCCGCTGGCGCCTCAATTTTTTTTTTCAAATTCGCAATTTGTTTTCCTATCGCTGCTATGTCCATTTAGAATCCGTGTGACATGCTAAAACATACAAAGAATACAAAAATTAATGCTGCCAACCGCGGCAACCGTGGGGAAATGTGGAAGAGTAAAAAAAATTATTATAAATTGTTAAAAGGCAAATAATTTGATTTGTTTTGTTAATAAAACTATCTAAAATATATGCTTTATATACTAGAAACATATTAGGACGAACATGGTTGTGTATTTTCCGCTTTTGGATATCATTAACTTCGATTTCGTGTGTAAATTTTTCTTAAATAATGAAGAAAATTTGCTCAAAATGTTTTTATTTTTCCTCAACTAATCTACATTGTTAATTTTCCATGAATTTTAAGCAAATGTACACTTATTCCTAGAAAACAAAATTCTATCCACACGTAGGTAACGAATAATTTAAAATTTAACGAATAAAATTCTATGAACTCTGTCAGCAACTTTGCCACAGCGGAAGTGGCTCATATTTTTTGCGAGTGTGTTTGTGACTGAAGTTACGTGACATTTGTCAATACGAATTTCTATGTGACAATACTAGCGCACCAAATCGTGACCACTCCGTAAAAATATAGCTTGTTGGCAAGTAACGGGAAATCGGCCGATGTTGGTGGTCTCAGTATTGTCTCTGGTTACCAGAAGCGGGAATCGATAAGTCAAAGGCTGAAATTGAGTGCGTATTTTGTAGGAATAAAGTCCAGCTTATTTGCTTTGTGCAGGCTAGTGCTTATCACCCATGAAATCTGCTTCGAAACTGATAGGTTAAGTTTGGTTTAAAAGGCATCGATATACATAAGAGAACAATTAGCACTGTTTTGGGCAGAAAAAGCTGGTACAATTGTTGTGCTTTTTGTTTGAGATTCTAATAAATTGTGAGCTCCTGCCTTATGTATGTAAGCAGATGATATCAAAATCTTTAAAAGAATAGTACCGATAAACGACTGTTTACTTCTAAAAAAAGACTAAAACGCTTTCTCTGAGTGGTGCTGTTCAAACGATTTAGGGTTAAACATCATCAAAGTGCTTGTATTAGCTTTAATAGAACTTTTCAATCTATTTTTCCACAATATTCCTTAAATGGCGATAGATAGCCATCTTAGACGACTGATGTCGATATCGCTGTTATAAAGGGTGTTTTTTTTTTTGAGGTATAGAACTTCGAATTGAAATAAAACACAAAAAATCGTTTTAATGCCCATCAATTTGGCTTTATTGGAAGGATAATTTTATGCCATTAATGTTTAAATATGATTTCGGGCATGTGGCCGCCGCGGCTGCTTCGAATAAAGCCAAGTCTAGAGGTCCAATTTTCAACCACTTTTTCGAGCATTTGGGGCTGTATGTCGGCAATAACGCCACGAATGTTGGCTTCCAAGTCCCCTAACGTTTCTGGTTTGTTGGCGTAGGCGAGCGACTTCACATATCCCCAAAGAAAATAATCCAATGGTGTCAAATCACACGATCTTGGTGGCCAATTGACAGGTCCATTCCGCGAAATTATGCGCTCATCGAATGGTTCCTTCAATAAATCGATTGTGACGTGCGCTGTGTGGCATGTAGCGCCGTCTTGTTGGAACCACATCTCATCCACATTCATGCCATCCAATTCGGGAACAAAATAGTCGGTTATCATGGCTCTATACCGGTCTCCATTAACGGTAACTGACTCTCCAGCATCATTTCGGAAGAAGTATGGCCCAATGACTCTACCAGCCCCTAGAGCACACCAAACAGTCAGTTTTTGTGGATGTAATGGCGTCTCAAGGGTCTCATGTGGATCCTCTTCACTCCAAATGCGGCAATTTTGCTTGTTGACGTAGCCATTCAACCAAAAACGAGCCTCATCATTGAACAAAATTTTGCGATGAAAATCAGCATCGATATCAATCTCATTTTCGGCCCATACACCAAAATCACGACGCATTGCATGGTCTCGCGGCTTTAATTCTTGCACAAGCTGGATCTTGTAAGGTCGTAAGCTAAGATCTTTGCGCAAAATCTTCCATAAAGTTTATGGACAAAGCTCCAATTGCTGTGCACGGTGGCGAATCGATTCATCCGGGTCCTCTTCAACACTTTGCTCTACAGCGGCAATTGTTTCTTCGGTGCGCACTGTTCGACGTCTCTGCGGATGCGTATTGTCACATAAAGTAAACGTAGTGCGAAAACGATCCATGGTTAACCTTGCGGTAAACTTCGCGAACTGAACCATTATTTTCGAAATAAATTTGCACGATTTGCAAGCGTTGTTCATTTGTCAACTTGTTCATGATGAAATGGCAAACCAAACTTAAAATAAATCACTTGAAAGCCGACAAAATGGCCCGCAGTTAAAATAGCGATGCCAACTTAAAGTTCTATACCTCTAAAAAAACACCCTGTATGTTCATCGTTGATTCTTCTCCTCCAAAACCGGTGCAAATGGGACCGATACTTTTACGAAGCAACTTCCTTTCAAAGCGACCGAGGATATCTTCATCTGCTTCTGAAAAAGTCCAAGTCTCAGCGACATAAGGCAGAAAACTGGGACTATCAGGGTCTTATACAAAGTTTCCTTAATTATTTTGGATATGGTTTCACAATTGCATTCTGAGACGAAAGAAATAACGATTGACTTTAGTTATCCTCCGTTTAACTTCTGTAGAGATGCTATCGTTAGAATGTATAAGAGAACCGAGGTAGACAAAGCCGCTTACCAGTGCCTGCTCCAGCCAAACTAGCGCCCTGTGCAAGATTTACAGAGAGCACCATATTTGCACACATGCATAAGTCTTTTCCACATAACTCAGGGGGTAGACTTTCAATGCGTTTTTTTTATTGGGGTATTTCTTGTTTTCAGATTTTTGAACTAGATTCTTTTGTAAAATGTAAGTGGATGTGCAAGGAATATACCTACACGAACAAGGTTGAATATTTTGAGAATATATGTAGGTAAGAAGTAAGCTTGCATAGGTCTAGTGGGATTTTTTATTTTGCGATATTTTGAGTTAAATTCTCCTTGAAGTTGCAACATTGCAAGTGATGTGAGTTAATGTGAAAGAAATAATTCAGCACAGGTGTGCTGCATGTTGTTATTTTGGGCTTAGTTGAACAAGATTTTGGCTTAAAATTCAAATGGCTATTTGTAGAACTAAGCATTTGTTGGAAAAACAATGCCTAAATCATTGGTACTTGGAGCCGGATCTGCTTAAGGCAGTGCCCACGTATATGCGTCCATTTGCTGAATTGTTTGGCTTTGGATTTTTATAAAAGGGTAAGATGTTGGAGAATACAAAATAAAGACACTTGTCGCAAATAAATAATTTATCCCATAAAGTGGTCTCCTGAAATCTCCTGAAATACGTGCCCAATTATTTTCTTCTTCGTTATTCAGTGGTACTGAACTACTGATTCAGTTTTTCTGAAACTTCTCAGTTCTCACTCTGAATTTCGGTTTCTCTTGTAGACGTCCGATACTGTGAAGGACTGTAGCGACATTAAAAGGTAAGCAAGTATTTTCATAAAAAAAAAACAATAATTTAAGTTTTGTTATTTTTAAAATTTTATTTCTAAAAAATTTTAACAATTTTTTAAAAGTTTTTATTTTTTTTTTTTGTATTTATTTAATTTGTATTTATCCATCAAAGAGGTTGTTTCTACGTTTACAGGATTACACTGGTCTCTGGTTTAGCTGTCAGCTTCCACGTATAAGTTGTATTTCTGTTTGCTATTAAGAATGTTAACATATTTTCATTTTCTTTCACTCAGTACATTGCCTGTAATATTGCAGATCAACTATTAAATAAAATTGGAGTTTGTTTCTTACAGTGATTTTGCGCATTGTGTTTGAAAAATTGTTTCATTCATTTTTTTTGTTGTTGTTAGTAAAATTACTTAATTATAGTTTCTACAAAAAGACAGCAATAATAATAACATTGATAAAACTACAAATTTTTTTATAACATTTTATATATAATTTTTAATAATTTGATTTGTGTGTTTATTTTATTAAGTATTCGATACCGCATTTGGAAAAGAACGTTTCCATTTTCATTCACATGTCACAAAATTGCATTCCCTTATATTTAAATTTTATAGCTAGGGTAGAACATAGAAATTTATTTTAATTCAATTATTTTGATTTAAGAGTTTAATTTTGTTTTGTTTTTTAGAAAATAGTTTGGATTGTCGAATCTAATCACATTCACATGAGAGGTTATATTGAATAAATCTTACAGCTAATTTAGTTTTTAACATGGTCTGTGTTTTTGAGTAAATATTTCATTTGCTAGTTTTGCGTTTGTAGTCCCTAAACAGTGTTTTTAATTTAATGTTTAAAATATAAATTTTATTTTAGTTTTATAGAAAATGTTGTATTTTTTGTTGTATAGGTACATGAAATCTATGAAAATTGCTTAGCAAATGGGAAAATTTATATTTATTTGACAGCTTAATTTATGTTGTTCTTAAATTTGTGTGTTAATTGTTTAAAAATGTTTAGATTTCTATTTGGAAAATTCTACATAAAATGGACGAAAAGTGATTGTGTTGATGGTGAAGGGAAAATTTGGAAAAGGAAGATTTTTGACAATAAGGTTGGAAATCGGAGCCACGATGAGAAGGTGGAGACTTTTGTTTTTAGTCATATGACGTACCAAACGTATATTATTTTTGTTTGTCTGTTAAAATTGTCAATGGAAATGAAAATGATTGTCACTACTTTTTGCCGATATCAGGTTGAAAAATATTGTCTAGTTAAAAGTCGCTAACATCTTCCTGTATACATTTAAACAACAAAAATGTGCAGTGGAAATGAACCTTTGAGGACAGAGGTTTAGGAAATTATGTAGCCTGAAGAATGACTTTCAAATTTAAATATTTGTAAAGATATTTTGAGTTGTCTTTGTATTTTAATTTGGATTTAATTTTTGAGGCCATTGGGCAGCCACAAATAAACGCTAGTATAACGACTGTCTGACAAAAATGCTTACATGATAGCCAGGGAGCTTTCTGAACATCGAAACATTACTAACTTACTCCATCAATTGCCTTTCAATTTCCGTTACATGCGACATTATACCCTATCATGACATTATGAAGTTTGACCGCATTGATTGAAAACAATCATTTAAACCAAGAGAAATTTTGAAATATGTGTGAAAAGATTATAAACGTTTGGCACGATGACAGATTTCAATACTAACAGAGGGAGAAGTTGCTGTGCATTACATCAAAATATTGAACATACTGTACACCCTTCCAATATTGTTATGTCTACAACTATTTGTTTAATTTATGAATTTATCAAACAAAGGTCCCTTACCAGTTTTATGTTTTTTTGTTTCGCATGTATGTAATTTTCAAAAACATACATAATTCTATTTAATTAAAATAACACACTGCACATTTACCTATATCTTAAATAATTTATTACTATTACACGTTTAATTTTAATTTGTATTGGTTTGGATTAAGGTGTGGATTTTAGAAACCGGGCAATTATTATCTAGCGATTATCAATTTGTGGTGTTTTTGTTTTAGTATTTTTATTACTATTTGTTTTGAAGACGAAATGAAAATAAAACGAAAAAATAGAAAATATTCAAAAACAATAATTGATTTTATTTTATATATAAATAGATTTTATTTTTATTTTACATAGACATTCAACTAAAACTAAAGAATAAACAGAGACAGATAAATAAAACTAAAAGTTGCTAAAAAGTAAAGTATTTAAAATTAAAATCTAAAGTTATAAAGTTCTTTTGTTTTGTTTTGTATAACTAACCAATCACAGCTTTAATATATACAATTATTAGTTTTTCTCATATTCTCGTTATATTTTTGGTACCTCCTAGTGGTTGTTTTGTTTGATCCATTTTCTTTTTTTTGTAAGGACATTCAAATTGTTTTTCTGCATTTGTTCTTCAATTTGTGTCATCATAAGACTTCGCTGGTATATTTTTTATGAATTTGTATACAAAATTTATACAATTTACAAAATATTAAATAATCATCTGTACCTATGCACAACAAAGTGCACTTAGCCAAAGAGAATGAACATATTATTTTATATTTGTAAAACATTGTTGTTGATGTTATATTTATCACATAAAATTTTTTTCAAAGAAGACTTCTAAATATATTTTGTGCTAAATTTAGTTTAAATGAAATGTAACTGGAAACAAAAAGTAGTAATAGATTTTCGTGGTAGATTTTTGTCCTTAGGTTTATGATGGATATCCAGTGGTGATGGGTGTTTTACTTCAAGCGACAGTTGTGCGCTTTGCTTGGTAAGGAATTTAAAAAAAATATTTGTATCTTAATTTGTTGCAAAAGTCTCTTTGAATATCGTATAGTATGACAACGACAAAGGGACTGCGAGACGTCGCAGTATACCTTACTTCTGATGGAAAATATTGATACGATCGCAGTTAAAAGAAATTTCAGTCCCAGTTTTTGCTGTAAAATTTTGTAGCTTGTCGAAACTAAAACACTTAAATTGTGACGTAGTTATTTTCTAGGCAAGCACTTGTGACGGACTCGTGTACACAAGAAAACGCCACAAATATTTTTTCACCTTCAATTGGTACTGATTGGCTTAACAAACTGGGATTACCCTACTTGAGGCAGTCGGCTAAGGATGGGGCTGACCAAGGAAATAATTATGGCGGCTAAGAGCGGGTATCACGAAAAAGGTTTGCTGGCTGAGGCTTGTGGATTCACGCTTCTTGGCCAGACTGTATCGACCCAGAATTGGAATCGCCAGGGTCAACGACTAAAAACAATCAGAAATTGATTTTTAATAGTCATGACCAGTCTCGGGCACCGCCATTGTAAAAATATAACCAATGGAACCGCTATGCAATGTTGCACAGTTGCAATGGGTATTTTTACGTAAAATATGAACCACATTCCTGAAGACATCTCGAAAATTGAATTGCTATGCGTAGAGAAGTCAATACATAGACTAAAGTACCACAAGTGGTATAAGCGAGGGAATCTTTTTATCGTTTTTTATTTAAAAAAATATGTTACATGAATAACATTTTCGTGAACGAAGAAGTTGCTAGGACAATGGTTTTTTTTTCTCGTAAAATATCTGAAAACCTTACTCAGTTTGGATTGAAGCTCATCATTCAGGTGGAAAGCAAGACTCAAACCACATCAAATCACGAACTATTACAACACAAACTTAATTGGGAGTTTAGGCTTTGATTTCTTACCGCTAGTTTTAACCAGTTTTGAGATCCAAATTTAGTTCCTTAAATATTGAAGGATGCCATAGTGCATTGAACCAAAAATGTTCACTCTTCAAGGGTATACAATCTGTCCTCGGTGAATTTCTACACAAGCTTGTGACCTATTAATTAGATTGTCGAAGTTTTAAATAGAAACTGGGCTAGTTGAAGCAATTTCTGAAAATTTAGGAGTTGAAATCATTAAAAACCTACGCAACTGTTAAATTATAAGCCGACCATACTTCCGGCGACCGCTCCAGCTCGTAGCGGAATAAAATCAATTTTTACTTTCATCTTAAACTAAGGTTCCTAACCTAAAATATTCCTAACACTCGTAACAAATGTCAAAGGTTAGCATTCCTGTCTATCTACCGAGCTCAATATTTCAACACGTAAGTATAAATTTCAAAACAGTTCCTCTAAAATCGCAAAACAGGAAAAACACTCCCACCATCAATATCCACCCATCTTTTCGCCTTTTAGCAGGCAAAAAAAAAAACAAAAACAAACAAAACAGAATACAAACGTTTGGTAATTTACTTAGTTCATCTTTCGCGTTGGTTCAATTTTCTGCGACATCCCTGTCAATACTCTCTGGTTGTCGATGAGACGCAGGCAACTGATGTAGGATCGTATTTCGCCTTCGCTCTTGGGAGATGGTGGCTCCAGGCCTGTTGGAAAGTACATGTAATCAAACTTTAACATCAAATTTCCGTGCCAAAACTTACCCAAACTTCGTGAACGACAGAAACGTATCGTCCTCATTGTTTGTGCCATCATGTGCATCTTTTCGAAGTTTACCAGTCCATCGATACTGGTTTTATTGCCCTCGTGGGCAAATGTCATGTCCTTTAGTAGCAGCGGCATAAACGGTATGACTGGGGGTTGTAGTTTGCCCACGAATACACGGTACGCCCGATGGTTTCTGCTTGGATCGATTAGCGCTTCAAATTCTTGGAAGAGCTTTCGAAATTTCGATGGAATTTTATCCCACGTTTGTTGGAGACGTGACACCGCCATATTGGATAGGCCCATTACGATGGCGAAGAATGCATTGAGATTTTGGTATTCCTTGCAGCTGGTTTTAAAGAGATTGAAGCTTAGAAAGGTGAGCTGTTTGAAAGGCAGTAATGTACTTACTATGCAGCGAGTTTGATGAACTTTCGAAGTAGGCCGACCCGTTTGCTCATACTCGATGTGGAGACGATTTCGGTGACAATCCAATACTGCAATTCATTGAAACGTCGTAGGAAGACGTCCAGATTTGCCGTGATCTGTAAGCAGATGAATTTATTACAATGGGGGTGATTTCTGAAGGTTTACATTTTTAACAAAAACGTCTCAATTTCTAAACCAGAATTCAATATACGCAAGGCGATTTGAAGACCTTTAGATTATACAGCGTGTCCGCCGGGAAGGTATACTACTTTGTTTGTTTATAATTTTTGATTAAATGAAAGAGAATGGATCTTATATTGATAAATGTTTTATTTAATGTCGGCAATTATGTATGGAATACAATATCAGGTAAATGTCCGCCTCTGTTAGTCTCACAAATGCGAGCCCTTTTGAGCACATTTTTCATTACATTCTCACACATTTCACGCGGTATTTCATTATTTTCATCGCGAATATTTTGTTTGAGTTGCTCAAGCGTTTCTGGTTTGTTTGCATAAACCTTGCTTTTCAGATATCCCCACAAAAAGAAGTCCGGAGCAGTCAAATCTGGCGACCGTGGAGGCCAATCAACATCACCATTTCTTGAAATGACTTGTTGTGGAAAGTGGTCTCGCAGTAATTCCATTGTAATCCTGCCTGTATGCGATGTGGCACCGTCTTGTTGATACCACATGTTAATCAAGCCCAAAGCATGAAGTTGTGGCGTTAAAAAGTTTTCAATTATATCACGATATCGCTCCCCATTCACAGTTACCGTTACGTCGTTTTCATTTTCAAAGAAGTAAGGTCCTCCTGCCCAAATTGCACACCACACTATAATTTTTAATGGATGCAAAGGTGCTTGGGCCTATCACCTACAGACCCTCTTTCTTCGAAATCATTCACTACACGATAAATAGTGCGTTTTGTTGGCACGTTGTTTCTCCGAAAAATTTCACGTAACTTTGTCATCGTCACAGTAATCGATGATTGATTTTGATAAAATGTCTAAACGATTAAAACACGTTGGTTTATCGAATATTTTTCCATAATAAATTTGCCACGTGTCTACTTCACGACTGCCAAATATGAATTGTCAAGACTAATGTTTACCAAAATGGCGGCAAAACAAAGTAGTATACCTTTCCGGCGGACACCCTGTATAACCGTCAACAAAATTGATCACATTGCCCGATGCCGCAAGACGCACGTTCGAACGTTCCAAGTGGGAAAATAAGTCTCAGACCACAATCTATCTTGTAGTAGCCAAAGTTTGAATGCAGACAGCTATTCATCATGCTACAACAGCTGACGGACGCCAGGGAACCAGAAGTGCAACCAGCGATTCAGGGTTTTAGTAGGCGACCGGAACGAAAACCTCAATCCGATGAGTGGACGAGGCCTATCAATAAATGGTGTGGCCTTAAGCCAGAGCTGCCTAAAAAGATGCCGCAAGTTCTAAGATAAACAAGGACCGATGTCTTCTCCGGCTTTGCAGCAGTTAAAAAAAAAAGATTTTAGAACCTGGCGGTAAAATCTGTTAACGGCTGCGATACTGCAGAGTGATCGAAAGTTTTACCACCAGACAGAAGGTCGCGTAAAAGATTTTATTGTGGGATACACTACGCGAACGCCAATTAGCTGATGGACCACATCAGTGCGATTGTAGTCCCGGAAAATAAAGCAGCAGGTCAAATCTTCACTGCCCGGTCAATTTCGACAATACCTAGTTAAATTATTTGTTTACATGGCCTCTACAACTACCAATTTAGGAAGGAATCTAAAGACTAGATCGTCTTTCAAAGAACCAAGCTCCATATGCAGTATGGTGCAGAAGCATGTGGACTTTGTCAAAAGCGGATGGAAACCTTTTGGGACCTTCAAAAGGAAAAATTCTTCGTGTGATATTCGGACCAGTTATTACACATTAACGTACAGTATTATCTATCTGTTCGATTGGCTTAAAATACAACATCTGACTACACAAAGTTGGAGCGTTTGGACAACAATGCACGAGACCCACGAGTGCAAAAGAAGACCGCACCCTAGGCGGCTCGCGACCTCCACCATCGTGATCAGCGTTCCCACAATGATACAAGTGTAACAAAAGTGTTACATTTTTTAATTATTTTATAATTTTTTTACAATAGGCGTGTTTTTTTGAGCTTCGATCTCAGCAAAGCAAAGTAAAGTAGGATTTTCAGCACGCGATTACAACAACTACAACCGAGTCTCGAAGTGTCAAGTACTTACTTCAATAATTTTGTTTCTTTTTTATTTGATGAACACAAAATGGGCAGGTAGGTCAATTAAGAGCTTTTTTGTTGTAAAATTATAAAATTTTAATCTTTTTTCATTTTGTTACATTTTTTTTTCCATTTGTAACACTTTTTGAAAAAAATTGTTACACTTTTAAAAAAAACTGCGGCAACATTGATCGTGATGTGCATATGTGGAGGCAGCCAGCTATGAATTGGCTGAGGAGCTTGTCCGTTGAGACGAAGGTCTTCCCGGATTATAACCTACATCTACCGAAGATAGATTCAAAATTGTAAGCCATCCGGCGTTATTTTCGACAACAGGGATGAGTATATTTTATACGAGCTTTCAACAACTGGTTCCGCACACCGTTTTGGAGACCACCAATAGCGGCATAAGTTAAATTACAGAGTCTTGTGTTGCTTTTTGGGTAGGGAGAGAGGCTACTAATTTACGAAAGGTTAGAGGGTTGAAACATGTAAGCTCTTCCTCTCAGGTATCTGTTTATGTATCACCTATAGTGTCTTCTTAGCCGGCAGTGGAGACACTTATAATTCACAAAAGAAGTATTTCAGCGCACACTTTTAGGTGGACAAAACAAATCCGTTTTGTAATGACCGGAGTAGTGTTTTGTTTTGCCAAAGAACGCACAATTCCCATTACTTTAACCTCTCTTCTTTTACCTAATACATGCGATAAGCATCAGTTTTCAATTCTATTCTGTTTTTTTATTCTGTTTATTTTTTTGGAATACAGTTTTTAGTATTTTTTTAACTACAGCCATATAAATTCTGTTTTGTTTTCCTACAAGTTTTTTAGTTGTCACTTGGTTTTTTCTCTTCATATTTGACACTGACGTTGTCGCGAACTACCCTATTCCCCGAAAATTTTGAAAGTTCTCTCTTGTATTTGCTATGACTATAACTCTCTTCGGCCGTCGACTCTCTTTCGTGGCGTCGTTTGTATGTACGGGCTACGGGCATGAATGGAATGGTAGAAAAGTATTTCACTGAACCATAGTTGTAAACAACGGCCTAGTTGAAATTTAATGTAGTTAAATTCAACTTTTTCAATTGTTAATATTTAAAAAAAGTAAAAATGCAAAAATAAGCTCCTCGGAAATGTCTTTTTTTTTTCTTAAGATTCTTAAGATCTTTTCATTTCTCAAGATTGGTTGATCGTGTGAACCGCAAGAGGTAAATATACTACTACAGTAACTACAGAAATAATATAGTGGATTTTAGGCCCACCATACGCCCGTCATCGCACGTCATCAGCCATCTGCGCATTTCCTCAAAAAAACATTGTCGCTGTTTCATACATCCTCATTCACCTTACATACTTCTCTTTCGTTTCACTTAATCGGAAGAAACTACACGCAGTTTTTGTTGAAATGTATGTGCTTGTGCGAAGTGCGCCAGCCAACCACCCCAAAGTAGAACAACTATCAAGGACAACTGTTACTGATAATTTTTGATTTGAGAAAATAAATTTAGTTTTTTCATGTTAGATTTTGGGTTGTTGCTCAGCTTCTAGATGCCACAGAAAGCTGATTGATGGCTTAAAATAATTATGGAAGTGTTGGCTCTTTTAGGTATTTTGTTTTGTTTTCATTGATTAAGAATTGTTGGAGTAATGGCGATTAAAAGGCAGTAGAGTCAGAAAAAAAAAAACACATTTTGGTCAAAAATGCTCCCAAAAAATGGGCATTGCAATGAAAGGAATAGCCTATGTCCTTCTCAGGATATTAAGGGACATTTGAAAAAAAGTTTCATCGAAATCTGTGCAGTAGTTTTCACGCCAACCGTTAACACATGAAAACGGCCACAGTTTTATTATACGTAAGATAAGATAAGATAAGATAAGATGTATAGATAAATGTTTCATCGTAGCCATGTTGACGGTCGTTTCGAATTGAAAAACCTAAGGGTAAGTCATTTGCTTTCCCCCAATGACTTGGTCCTTTCAGACCGCAACCCTCTGTGATGAACTAACTTGAGTTTCGACTACATCTCTTATGATATCCCGATATTGCGACCCCTGATTGTGGGCGTCTGTGGTGGATGTCGAACTTGTCCCTTGGCAGTTGTAATTTAATTCAGCCTCTACAAAATATTACACCTCCTAAACCAACCAAGCGAAAAGCCCTTGACTCTTAATTACCACAAAGCCACTCCTCTTATGCAAACATCAACGCGACTCCGTAGGGTCCTTCCACATATCCAAAGATTTTCTGAATTAAATTCAGCCCTAATCACATTGTCCTTCTCAATATAAATTTGCATTTCTGTGTTGGCAAACACTGTGTACCCACATAACAACCGCTGGAGGCATTATCCACAACATGTTGCACTTACCATCGTCAAGGGAATCCAAACACAATGTCATGTTGGACTCACTCCACTCGGCACTCATCGTCCTCGACGACTAAAATTCACTACCTACGTCGTCTATTATTATGCACATAAAAATGTCCAGAAGGTCCCAAATGGAACGACATCCCACGAACCTCCTCCGAACTAAGAATCTAACACTACTGCAAATGTCTCATACAATCGTGAACATCCTTTGAAAATCTGTAGCAATTTGTCACCCAATCCCACTCACCTTGCCAAAGTGATGCCGTCCGAACGTGTGGTACAACAATTCATACTCGTGCACGGCCCAGAACAAGTCCCAGTCGAAAATTGTTATGTGGTATGCCACCTCTTTGGTGCTCAGAATTTCCAAGTCGACGTCCACTCCCTCGGTGGGTCCTTCCTGCTCGGGCAGAGGTGTCTACATGCATGAAAGTACAAAATTAGTTGTAATCCCTCTCGAGTGCACTTAATTCCATTCCGGTCTCCAATCAGTAAATGTGAACTTACCAGTGCATCCAGATGATCCTTAACGGAAACAAACAGGCGTCCATTAAGACTTAATCCAGTCGGAATGCTGACATCGTTATCCTTGAACTTCGAACGTTCCCCGTTCGATTTAACCTCGACCAGTGCCAGATCTTCGGGTCCTCGATTCAGTTGTAGCTTGTCGGCGGCACACGCCTTCACTATCTCGGCCGTGGTATGCAGGGGGAAACGAAGCGTGCAGTAGGTGTGGTCAGCGCAGTACACTCGAAAGATGACTGTGTGCAAGTGGCATGGATACAAATATGTACAAGTGAATATAATCAACAACTTACTGTCATCATCTGGCCGAATGACTGTCCTTGAGGTCGTCATGTTGCCACTAAAGAGACAAATCGGCTGACCATTCGGTGGTAGTTTCCATTTTTGGCCAGCATTGGTGTTGCGGTCCTCTTGGTAGCGTGCCAGCTGCGTGAGAACGTTGTGAACGATACTCGTCTCTTCGTTTAGGTCTGGATCGGCTTCGACGTCAGCAGCCAGGTCCTATATGGGGATGGTATGAGTGATTGTGTGAGTCTTGGCTGGTCGCACTTACCTCGATAAAATCACAGACGACGGGTTCCTCGAAGGCGGCATGACGCACTGCCATCACCCATTTTTGCAGGAATTGAACGACACGTTTCTTGAAATTTAAAATGTACTCCCGGTCCTCGGGTGTCTGACTGCCGTCGTTGTCACAATGGAAGGTGCAAAGGAGTTAAGGAGCATAACGTAAATGGGAAGAGAACTCATATAGATACAATTTGGTGCGTGTACTTTTTGAGGACACGTAGCATGGATGAAGATCTCGTATACGGCGGAAGGTGTCGATAGAGGTTATTCCTTATGGGGAACGTGTTTCATGCGAAACTGACGGTCACAATTGAAAGAGTGAATGCGATTGGATTACCGACTTGAGTTCTGATATGGTATACGGAAGGGTTTCCTCACTGCTCCCCACCCCCTACCAGAGTGATGAACACGAGAGGAGAAGATTGATGCCAAAAAGGTGGAAAGTTTGGGTGGAAAGGAAATTTATGTCGTGAAGTGGACCTGCCCAACACCAAGGCTGGCCATCTATAAGAGATGAGAGATGTCGGCCAAGTGCACTACGGAAAAGAGATACAGAAAGCCAGTGAAGCAAAGCCTTAAAAACGGGTGTCAAAATTAGCCGCCCTAATAGTCGCAGGAGTAGTCCCTATAAAACGCATTTTGACAGAGAGAAAGGACGTTGTACGTCTGTGACAAAAAGTCTGAAATTGAAGTGCAAGCAGCAATTGAGGGGGCAAAGGAGTTCCGCCACTAGCTGCAAACAAATTACGAGTATTTCAATGGTGTGTGTTGTGCTGTAGTACTAAGCGAGCGGTCCCAGGTTCCAGAAAAAAGAAAGATTTTCTTTCACTGCGTCACCGCTCACGAAAGAGGGAGTTTTTCGTAATTTCTTAAAAAAGTATATGCAAAATTTATAATTTATGGATGCGTTCACTTATGGCGTTTTTCATTGAAGATCCGAGAGAATTGCCCCGAAATTCTGCTGCTGAACTGCTCTTTTTAATGAAATTCGTTGGAGCACTTTTGTAATATACCACTACTACACCATATGTGAGATTTGGTTTGTTCCTACATTTTTCTTTCTACAGTAAATATGCATTTTTTAATAGGCCAAGTCAATACTCAATATACTATATCACTTTCAGTTTACATTTTGCACGCATACCTTACTGTATATTTTTGGATCACATAGCGAAAAATATGTTTCTTATAACACAACAAACACTTCAATCTGACATTTTGCTAGTATGTGCTGGTGAGTTCAGGGCAATTCTCTATAAAATATTCCGGACACTTCTGTCGTGTTAAGAATTGACCTGGAATGAAACATAGAATACATCGAAAGAGCACTTCTAGATTTGCTCTTTTCATAGAAAGGGCAATTATTTTCTTCAATCGAAAACGCCATTAGAAACTGAAAAAGTTATGGTACTTTACAGGAAAGGTACTTCAAAGAAAAATTAGAGGACGATGGACCAGTGTTGTTAGCACTCTCTCTTCATTTATCCCACGAAGCGTGGTCATTTTTCCCTTTTCACCGTACTAAAAATTTCTTTTAAAATCCCACGATACTTTTTCTCGTCAAAATCCAGTTTTTTTAAGTAAAATTTGTATTACACGGAAAGAAAATCGAGTTAAATTAACCTTTAGTATAAAAACCGCAGTTTGTAACACTGCTATGATTATTTTTTGGTACTAGAAATTTTTGATAAAAGACGATTTATATGAGCTGTTTTTTATGGACATTCAGTGTTTTGCTAATCATGGTGAAATATAGGTGTTTTGATAGAATTTCACAAACAATATATAGTATGAATGATTTGTTGCTAGATTTCTGAAAATCCCACGATTTGGTGCTTTTTCCCTTTATCACACGGAAGGCTTTTCCGACATCGAAATTATTTAACATTTGGCGCGGGTATATTCTAATTTGCTGTTAAAAAAATATACCAGAAGACAAACATAACATAGTCAACCGTGCATAGACCTCAGTAGGGTATGTACCTACACCAGGAGGCAGTTGTGAAAAAGTCGCTGCCCAATAAAAAGATAGCACTCACAAAAAAATCCGAAAGCTCTTGCCGAGTGAAGGGTGTCAAGTTGGAAAATTTCCAATTCGATGTTTTGATTTAGTTGGATTATACGAAATCTTGCCTGCACATGCGTGACTTGCAGCTAAGCTGCCCTTGATATACACAGGGTGGGCCAAATAGAAGTTTCTTTTAAAAAATGCAATAAAATCAACAAAATTAAATTTTTTCCATGTGTTTTATGGCTTTAAAAGCCAACAGTCCCATTAATTATGGAACACGTCGTTCAAGCGGCTGCCTCGGCTGGCTTTACAGGAGCGCATTCTGTCACTCAAAGCGAATTATCCGACTTTGTGCAGAATTCTCCTCAGGTTTGTGCGTGGAATGTTTGGTTGTTGATATCGATGGCGAGTTGATGTTGGTGAATTGAGTCTCACACTCTCGGCTGCAGCAGCCACATTCTCCTCTGTGCGCACCGTACGATGAAGGGGACCATGAGTGTTGTCCACTAGCATACCAGTCTCACGTCAAACTCGCATACAGCATCAGGCTTAATTTTTGAAAAAACTTCTTTTCAAAAAACGCACTGTTTGGAAATAAGTTTTCAATAATTCTCAGCGTTGTTCAATCGTGAAGCGATTCATTTCGTTCCGCGGAGTTATGATATCGACTTTCTGTTAAGATTTCGAGCGGGGAACAGCTGGCAGTGTCAAAATAACCTATGGTTTAAAAAGAAACCACTAGATGGCAGTAAAAAAAATTGCATTTCTATGCTTTTTGACTTGCCAAAGCCAGACAATACAGCATTATAGGTTCAACTCAACTTGCACTATAGCTTTAAACATGTTCGGCCTTACCAATAATCAACTTTAGTCTGGCAGTTTACGCAAAGAGCCCACACTTTCCAAAATCCCCTTACCAATATACAAATATAGCTGCCAGAATATATCTCGGGCATTAGCTAAATAAATCCTCACTTAATGTCATTTTGAAGAGGAGTGTTGCCCAACCATCCTAAATGATTGTATGGAATTTCGTAAAAGGAGCGAATTTACATACGCTGTGGTTTAGCCTGAGCGTTTATAATAAAACTAATTTCAGTAAATTGTAAATGTTTTCTGATTTATTCATTGGAATACAACAACGCAAGTGGTTTCTAAGTCTAGCAAACATAAATTTGTACAAATGCATGCACAAAATTGAAAAATATTGCATTTTTGTTTTATTTCTGAGCACTTGAAATATATATTTCAAATATTTTTATTAAATGAAATGGTTAATGCTCTTCTCTGCTTTATCTTGTTTAACTTGAGCTTGCTTTTTGATTGGTTTTCCTTTTTTAGTAGATTGCCAGTAACGAATGCTTAGTAAACAATTTGATATAATTTTGATATCTTTCCAATACTTTCTTAAGAGTCGTAGCAAAGAGAATAGAATATCAGTTCACTTAAAATTGGACAGCTCATTGCTGAAAACCGACTTTTTTGTACAACTCTCAGTACCTTAGGCGGTTAGATATTTGGCTGCAACCAAACCCATTTTGAAAAAGAAGTTTGTTCCCCGAAAGTGAGAATCGCTAATGACTCAACGGTTGGTGCGAAAAGGTTTACTTCGCGGAAAATATAGATACAAGAATTGTCAGCATTCAGCAAAATCCACGTGAAGTAATAAATTTATTAGTTTCTGGAGGACTAACAGGTAGTATGTGCGAATTCAGGATATACAGAATTGTTTTATTTGCTGTAAATTTATAGAGGAGAACACATGACAGCTTATGTCCACGGCTTTCAATTTTTAAAATATCAAATTACATTTATTTTCACACTTCCATACACTTTTGCAATTACTCTTTCGTAGCAAATTGTAATTAATAACGTATTGAATTAACAGACTATTACTTTCTTTCTAATATTCACTTCCTAATGATTCAAGTGATTTGCATCATCAGTCTACGAATAAATAAAAGCGTACCTACTAATGAACTATGTTCCGTTTATTGAATAATTCGAAAGAGATCTTATTACGACATAAATTGGCTTAGAAATGAATCGTGACGTAGTAGAAAACAAAGGAAAGCGTACTAGAAAAAGTACCGAAAACTGTGTCCGATCGGACAATAGGGCATTACTGATTTGCATATGATATTTGACAGATCAGCGGATATTTTGTGCATTTCCTATTTTGTGTTTTGTTTGTTGCTTATAATAAACTTCAAAAATCCTTTGAAAGATATCTGTTGGGCAAATTAATTTGCAATTTACATATTCCTTTTATTAGAATAAAATCCTCATTGTGAAATAAACCATTGATATTGTTTTTCGCGAAAACAAATTATGAAATTTGAATTCTGCGATGTGGAAAAATGTAATAGATTCTTAGAAAGTTGTCGCACTATCAAAGGTGGAGACCTAATTGTTTATTGGTACCGTTTCACTGCTGTACATTTTTACTAAAGCTAAACCAGCTAATCGTTGACATTTGTGTTTGATTATTAGTAAGGCCGATTGCCAGCGCTGTTTACCACATTTTAAAGCACTTGGAAACCCTTAAGCCTGGATCTTATAAGCTCATTTTGTCAGCCTAACAATGCCGATATCAAATAATAAAACATTTTGTATTCATGCCTGTGCGAAAAGAGTCTCTGCAGATCACTGTTCTCCATGAAAGAAATAAAAAATTAAGCCATTAGGAAAACCTCATGGTAAAAAATGCTTTTGGCATGCGACAAATCCCATCACGTTAATGCCTGTAAAATAACCCCACGTCAATGAAAATAAATCCGAATTGACATGCAAGCCAGTGGATGGAATTCAAATTCAATTTGCATCTATATACTCGCATGAAGGACAAAATATGTAAAAATTGTATCCCCAAATTCTCTGAGTGATCTGCAGTAATCTCGATTCTCGACACAGTCCTAAGACCTTTTTCTTATCTTTCACACAAATGAGAAAAGTTAAATTTGATACGAGGAAAGAAAATAAAAAAATCTGCCTCACCACATGTGGTCGAAGATTTCCACATCGGCTTTGGCACGCATATGACGCACCCAAATGACATAAATAAGATTCCGTACAACAGGATATCCTAAATTCACCTCAATGGATATCTCGGAAGTGAGTAAGAAAACGTGCTAAGAATAAATTTGCCACCGTGACATGTAATCTCATTTTCAATTCTGATTCTGATACTCTTGCTTTAAGTTTTTCTTAAAGCGTTTTATTTTAAATTTTAGTGGATACCGCAATCGTGGTTGTTGGCCACCAGTATCAGATAAACAATTATCATACATTTTACACCTTCCCTCACCAAACAATTGCAAAGGGGAAGCATTTGATTCTGTCACTTTGACATCTTCTGCCACTTTCATCGGGTATCCGGCTTTTAAGCAAAAGAATGATGATAGATTCGACGAACATGTGGGTTACGTGCCGTGAATTTGTGAAAAAGTTATCCTGACTCGTATTTCAGTGGTTTGATGTTACTCACATACCCACATAAAATGTGTGACTTTAAGGAATGTTGATCTTTACTTCAAAAATGATGAAGAGTGTACTCGTTGTGGAGAAAGTTATTTTCGGGCAGATAGCATTGTGTGAGTATTAGCTTGAGGATATCCGAATGTGAACACACCAGGGAGAATTTGTTTTTCTGAAGTTTCGCTGGAACTAATTTCAAAAGTTTTGATTGTATATTCCGCAAAACTATCGGAACTAACTGCATTTGATTATGGGCAAAAGTTGGAAACTGTTTACGTGTGTGGCTGTGTATATTTGTGGAAAACCAATTTGCATATCCTTAACGGATATGACAGTCGGTTTTTGTTTTGCAAACGGAATGTTGTGTTGTTCGAAATGTTTTTGTTTTTGGGTCTGGTTGGTGTTTATGAAGTGCTTACGCAATCTTTGTTCACCGACTTGTAGAGGAGCTACTGTTACTATTTATGGAACGTATAGTTAGTGGAACTTTGCCACCATTGTGGCGTTGTTAGTTTCCCATTCTATAAGTGATGAGTTAATAGAAATTAAGTTTCAGTAACTCAGTGGTTAGTCAACATTTTGATTAACCACATAAAAACACACAAATGGCAACCCGTCTGGGTTGTGCTAAATGACGAATCTTTGCGTACTCCATTAGACTGGGGCTTCCACCTAACTTGGCCTTAAATCACGGTATAAACTAAGCAGACAAGAAGTGGTTAAAACTTCCATCGGAAAGTTGTGTTGGAATAGGAAAATCTGGCCGTACTTCCAGACACTCGAAAAGATGTTACCAAGATTTAACAGGAACCCAAGATCCATTTAACATCAACAGTGCTACATTCACAAGTAGTAAAACAGGCTTTCCCGTAGCTCTAAGGTGCCTGCTATTAGGGGTGCAGTCTTGCCGGAGGTAATAGAGGCAAAAACCTCCTTTTATGAACCCTTTAGGACGTCTGCGCCTTATGAGAGCCAATGGGCTAGGGCTTAGTAAACATTAAAAAAAATGTAATAGCAGTCTATCTATTTAATAGTCTTTCAGTTCGTGATCTTAATAAATTGTCTCTCATTAGTAACACACTATCCGTGACGCAATCTATGATTTATGAGCTTCAGAAGACAATGCTTACAGTCTTTGGAATAATATAATTTTCTTTCTTGCCAGACGTTGACGAAACATTGGAGCCTTGCTTCCAGCTCCTTCACAATGTCAATCGTAGCGATGGTTCACTTCTGCTAAGAGATAAGGATCCACTAGGGCAAAATAAATAATAAAATTCAAATGCGAGTAGATAGAAACAATTAAATATCCAGCTTAGTGTACCCAATGTTTAGCGTTTTAAACAAAACCCAGAACGATTTCGCTGGAAAATAGGTTACCCTTACAATATTGAGCCGCAGTATACAGGAAGCGAACAAATCCTAGTACCTTAGGTGGTAGTAATGTGTGATTATCAAAGCAATTTGACTTGAAATGCCTCCCACTGACAGAGCTTGTTAATGACTCATCCTTCGCGAAGTAAATTGTACCTTCACATTTATCAATCCCTGATTTAGCTCCGAAGCTTTCACTACCAGCATTGGTTACCTCGTCCACCTACCACATCATGTCCAAAAGTGCGCACCTATTTTTATACAAGCCAAATACTATCAAATACTGTAAATTTTAAAAGGATATTAATTCATTAGTTCATCGACTAGTTGCACCACAGGCATAAACACTATATGCGTCAGCAGGAAGTCATCCAAGAACGGATCAATTCCACCGACTTGTCCACCCAAGCGGGTCTCCAACAGATGCTCCAGCATCTTCGACGGTGTTCCCGACATCACTGTGTACCTGCAAATATAAATTACGTTACACAATTTATTCCTGAAATTAATTTCATGTTTCTACTCTGCGGACAAGCAGGACAAAAATAGCACAAAGCCAAACACACAAAAACAACTGCAGACAATAATAATATTATAAAATGCCACGCTTACTCCAGCAGCTCTCCAGCAGGTACATCTTTGTCGAAGCAATTAAATATTCTGCCTTGTTGCTCCTCAAATCAATCTTTTCAACAAGCAATAAAAACAAAAGAATCTGCAAAGTTTTTTTCATTAAATTAAACATTAGCGCGCACAGTTTCACTTTCATTTGTGTAAGGTCTATCTCTGTTATGGATTGAAACAACAACAACAAAAAACAAAGCACAAACACCAGGACCTGGCAAATACAAAGAATTAAACTTAATTGGGAGCAGGGAGTGGGCCTCAAATTAACAGAATTACACGCTCCCCCGAACACAACGGTCTGAGCAATAACAAATCTTAATTTCGCACAGATGTCACTTGGTTGGGTTTACTAATCAGGCGCGCATTCAAATTCAAACAAAACGTCCCGCGGAAGGATGAAATAGAGTCCTGTCGACTGTAACATTTGTGACAACATTCGACGGCGCAAAGCAAATTGCACGCCCAATTAACTTCACTCCATTGAGTTGAACATTTAATTGAAGTTCAACTTAGCGGGGACTAGTTGTTGCTCCACTCCATAACAGGACAGATAAACTTGTCTATGTGTCCTTCATAGACAGCGGAGAGTGAAATTTAATCGGTGTTTAATTGCGGTCTGACTCTTTGGAGCCACCAAATAAATTAAAAAAAAATTCAAATAACTTCCAACTTTAACTTCAAAGTGAAAAAAATTTTGGGGAATTTTTCCATTCAAGGGACCTACGTATTTATGAGAATTTATCATGCCCCAACGGATTTCATTTAAATGGAATTGGACTGGTCTGGAAATATTAAAAATTAAATGGAGTGGACTATTCAGATGGTTCCTTTGTTTTCATTTGAAGCTCACAGCCTTTACGGGGAAGTGGTTTTATACATTTAATTTCAGCTCTTGTCATAAAAAACAAATTTTGTGAATTGAAATCTTTTGGTGGCTTTGATGTGACATGGTCATTAATTTCGTGGTTTCAAGTTGGTAGCGCTGGCATTTGAAACCTGTCAAACTCAGCTGTCATTTGAAGTGTCATAATATTAGTTGAATGTTTGCCATTTACGATAATAGCTGTTTTTTATTATCAGCGTGATCTGATTCGGATCAGATCACGAAAATAAAACAGAACGAATCATTGAAAAGTTTAATTTTGGAATTGTGGCAACAGTTGCTTTCAAAAGCAAAACAGATAATACAAGGTATTTCAAACTTCGTATTGCCAGCAGCCATCTTGCAAATATTCTTCTCAACGTGACGTCACACAAGGCACATGTCATTTCACATGCAATATCGGGAGTGTTACCATATTTGAATCAAATTTGCATAATTTTTCTTTTCAAATATATTTTTGTGAAGCAAATTTAGTATTTTATGTTCAAATATGCAACACATGAACAATATTTTGCTGCTGCCGCTTGAGTTTATCTTGGCATATTAAGGTGTATCCAGACCACCGAAACATTTCAGAAATGTTTATGAAATGTTTCTGAAGCTAATCGGACAGATTTTATAAACATTTATTAAAGATTTCTGAAATTAATTTACTAACCCCCGTATTAATAAACACTGCGTTAAGGTTATCAACTCGTTACTCAGCAGTTACGTACAATTTTAGCGAGTTAAATTAGCAGCGAGTAAAGTTTTTATTCTTGTAATTTTGGTCTTGGCAATCACGCGACACATCGGACACAATCGGACAGATTTTATAAACATTTATTAAAGATTTCTGAAATTAATTTACTAACCCCCGTATTAATAAACACTGCGTTAAGGTTATCAACTCGTTACTCAGCAGTTACGTCAAATTTTTGCATGGTCTCTGCCGTCTACTAGCTAACTTACATTTTGCATATTTGTTTATTAATACGGGGGTAAAGGTTTATGAAATATTTCAACTTTATCCTGTTTTGGACTAAAACATTTTATTTTATTTTTTATTTAAAAAGAAATAGTAATCGAAAAACAGGAAAAACAGCGTTCACTTTCTGCAAGGATACTTGTAAAACAAAAATTATTTCCCCTCATGATTGGGTAACTGTGAAACATTTCATAATATTTTTTTGTTGTCCAGATCCAAACCAGCAAAACATTTTTAAACATTCCATAAAAATTGTTTTGTTTAATAAGTGTTTTAGAAATATTTATGGGACATGTAGGTATTTCATTGTTTATCAAATGTTTGGCTGGTCTGGACATACCTTTATAGAACGAGAAAAAACAACATAACTCGGAATACGGACAGGGAGTTTATTCGAATGCGAAATAAATCAATTGATTTTTTTGTGTTCCATTTTTTAGTCTGGCAACGTGATTGTGTGGCTATCGTTTACAGGCACACCAACATTTAAAAATAAAACAAGCCACCTAGTCGGAAATAGTAGAAATAATTTTCAGATCATGATTCGTGATCTCGATGAGAAGCAGGATCATGTGCTGTTGTTGTAAGTGCATGTAAATCGATGATCTATATGGATCATAGCTGATAATAAAAAACAGCTAATGGATCGCTTAACAATCGAACAACGCGTTTAAATTATTAAAGCTTACTACAAAAGTGGTGATTGACGGGGCAAAAAGGCACACAACACGGCCAAATATGGCTTTGCGTGAGAAGTTTCCTGGTCGCGTAAGTTCACGTTTCGGCGACGTCAATTGGCCACCAAGATCAGACCGTTAGATTTTTTTCTGTGGAGCTACGCGAAAAGACCGTGTTTACGCGAATAATCCCCGAACTCTAGACGCATAGACGCGGCCATTTGAATGATACTGTAACTGTATATCACACTCAATGACAAAGTCCAAGCTTAGTAATGAAATAAAATGTTCATCAAAAATGAATCGCTGTGTGTGTTTTGTTTAGCTTTACTTTCGAAACCGAAAAATGAATGACCCTTTATGATGAGGTATGATAAAAATAGCCGTCAGCTTTTAGAATTATTTAAAAATGAATCCGTTGGGTTATGGCCGGAACTTATTTCAATCGTTCGGCTTTAGTGATTCACTTCCAAAAATCGTTGGTAGGTACTCAAAAGTTCGGCCGAAAAGCTTTCAAAATTTATATTACAGTAGTTTATTGTGTTTTAGTTTTTATTAAAAAGGAACGAGAAGTTGTTGGTCATATCTTATACCCACGTAACTACATTTTTCGACTCGTTTGGGAATTTTCGCAAAAGTACTCGGTTCAAATTGAGCACCAGGACTGTTCATACTCTCATAAAAAAGAACAGGTAAAGAAAAAACTAGTAAAATAACGAGTAAAGCCGCTTGGAGAATTTCGTTCTATATCTGCGGATAGTGCAAATTTGATCGATGGGCAATACAATATTTCCAAAAGGTTGCTAACGAACATTAAAAATATTTTAATTAAAAGGAATGCAGCTACATTTAAGATAGAATATTAAAATGATCTCCATTGAAATTGTAAACGTCAACAGACAGGTAGTAAATTTCCCATAATGATGAGCTACAATTCCCTTCTATTACCTTATTTTTTTATCACAATATAAAACTATATTCACAATTAATATTTAGAAGTTCACAAGGTTATTTTACATATATGGATGGACACTAAGTATGATTATATATTATGTCGCGCTATGAGTACATAGCATAAATATAAAGGTGAGGTAGTCCCAAACATAAAAAGCAAATTGGGGTTGTCTCAAACTAAAATCTATAAAAATAAAACAAAGAGGCAAAATGCGTGTATGTTTTTCTCTACCGCCCGCAATTTTCAATCAATTTAGTTGGATTTTTTTTTTCAAATTTAGATATGTATATTACAAAGATGAAAAAAATAAATGCAAAAACATTGAACAAAAAGAACACCAACTTGAGCTCCAATTTGAAAGCATTCCTCAGAATGCAAGTTTGGTCAAAATTAGACAAAGAGGTGTGTCACTTTCCGTGCAAAGGCATTTAAAACGCTCTTCCTCGACACTTAGGTAAAATGATAAAAAATTTAGAGCTTTGATGCACAAAGCGTTTTGGAAAAAATAGTTGGGTTAGATAAATGGACTGTGTCACACAACCTCATATAAAAAGGAAGAACATTACAAACGTTATTCCTCGTAGCTAAAGTTGTAAAATTAAGATTATTAATGCGGGATTTTATGGTATAGATATGGTATAGCTAGTTATGATAAGAATACTTTTATTAGCTTTCTAATTTCTGCGTTGATCCTCATAAATGTTGAAATTTTAATGCTTATATTCCAGAGATTAACAACAAATCAACTTGGTTTGTGTAGACAATTTTAAAAACGAAAAAACAATAAGGACTCGTTTCCAACTAGCTGTCTTCCCAACGTTTGCCACTGGAAATAGGGCATCAACATTACTTTTGGGTCTAATTTGAATTTTATTAAAAAAAGTTTTCAGAAAATTACTTTGCTTTACCGTTGGTGGAGCTATTCCGGGGACTCAACCAAGAACTAAGATAAGACAATATATAGGGACAAGACAGTATAACGAGTTGAATAACTACAAAAGTTAATTAAAAATATAATCGCGGCAATTTTTCCAGCTATTCAGCCAGTCACTCGTTTTCGGTACAAGCCTTGCATTTTTATTTATTGTTAGGGCAGGTTAGTTATCCTTGTTGAAAAAAAATCAAATAGCCAACAATCAAGGGAAATGTGGGTTGAAAGGTATTTTTTTTAATTTAAAAAATAAGGGTAAAATTAAAAACAAAAAAAAAAGGAATATTTAATAAATTTTATTTTTATTTCATTTAATTTAATATTTAATATTTCTTTAATTTTTAGAAACTTTATTCATTCGATAGGGCGTTATTTCCGTGTAACATTTCGTTATGACCCGATTTCAGGGATTTATTTCGCCGATCCTATTAAGCTGAGAGAATAAATTTGTCAAATGAAGAAGGGTGAATAATTAAAAAGAAGTGCACGATTGGTCCGCATGAAATTATTTCGCTGATTGAAAGTTGTGTTGGGGTATTTAATCCTTCTTAGGTACGTAGTTGCCTAAAAGCTATCCAAAGGTACCTCCCGGATAAATAAACTGTGTGCATAAAATATAAGAATGCGTATCTAAGTCTAAAGTACACGTTTGGAAGAAGACTTTGAAATGTGTAGCTATATGCACAGCAATAACAATGAAGCAAATTCGTTGTTCAAATTTGTGGCTTTAAGTGAATTTTCCAAACAAATTTCGTCGAATTTTTTGTGTATCTCAAGTGAGGCTCTGAACCAAACATTTTTTGAGAGAAAACTAATAAAAATAATGAATTTGTATCTAAAAAAATGTCTGTTTATTTAATTAAAATAAATTTGTTAAAGCTGTTGTGATATTTCCCTATCTGGGTTTTGAATACGTTTTCAAAAGTACATCTTTTTCTTTTTGCGATTTATCTTCTTTCTCTCATTTTTTTTTAAGTTCTCTAAACATTTGGAAACAAGCTTTTGGTTTGAGTATTCAACCTGAAATATACCACCTACACGACCATTTGTTTTAAATTTGTTAAGCATTCTAAAATCTGGCCAAATCCAATGATACTGTTGATCATCGAACAAAATGGGAAAATTTAAAACTATTTCAAATTTCAAACCCAATAAGTAAGTTATCTTTACAAAAATAAGTAACAAAAAAAAGGCACACATAAAATAAAAAGAAAAGGTGTCACAGAAAAATAAGGACATGGCTCAGAAAATAATTTCTGCAAGCCAAAAAGAGCCTGCACCCAAAACCCTTTAGCTCAACACAATCGTATATTTATAAGCCGTTTTTACTTGACACTTATTTTCCTCTTTACAGAAAGGTTGAAAAATATGTACATTGTACCACCCTTTGCTAAAATAATATTACATGAGCAATAAACATAAACACACGTTAAATAATATTTACATACATTATCCCCATCCCCCATATAGATGGTTATAATATTACTCACACCTGTGCAAGTATAAAATAAATGTCATGCAATAAACAAGCAAACAGAAAAACAAAATCCTAATTAGGAGAATTATTTTATGTTTAAAAAATTGGACAACACAAGTAGTAGGGCAACTATAGCAAAACTCGAATATGTTTGAAAAAAGCAAACAGAAAAAAGACACAAAGACACAAAAACACAGAACACAAAACACGAAAAGTATACAACATACTTAAATGCTGAATGTTGTCCTCGTTGTTTAGCTACCCTCTCCAATACTAAGACATCCTTGCCGTGCTCCTGCAATCTTAATGTGTTAGCTTCAACATCCCGAAGGATGCGATTAAAGTGCTCCTTATCCACACGCAGTAGATGACAGTTATTTTCTTTGAGTACTATCGTAGCAGCTCTAAAAGATGTTTTTATACGATATATATTATATTTTTAATAAGGTGCTACATAAACACAAACTTAGAGTAGTAGTAAAATGGTGATGATGAACTTATTTTCTATACAGGTAGATGAGTGGATGTAATGCAGTGATTTAGGAGGACGTAGAAAGACGTAAAATAAAATCATTTCCATCCGAATTGGGATGAAGGACGAGGGTTTCAAAAACGTTAATCCATTTAAAAATGTTATCGCACTTTGTAGCTTTTGTTTAAAATAGAGAAAATTAGGTTAGTCCTGGAGAGTTATACAAAACCTGTGGGTGGGTGAAAAATGAATTATTCATTCTCATAATTAACATTTGCTCTAATTAGGATAGGACATGCCCACATGCCCAATGAGGACATGGCAATTAATTATTTTCTTCGGGGTCAGATTAAATAGAAAAAAAAGGATAGCCGCACAGTCACCCATGATTAATGCTCTGCAATGAAACTGGGTAGTCACTCAATTACTCTTGACGACTCCCATCCCAGGTAACTCCAATTGCTTGGGTCATCTCACCAAACTCCAATTGCTTGGGTCATCTCACCAAACTCCAATTGTTTGGGTCATCTCATCAATTTCAAAAAGGTGACCAAGGAGCTTTGTTAAAACAACAAACAAAATTCAGATGAATGCCTATTACCAGTGCTCCGGTACTCAGATTTACATAATAAATCACCAGTAAAATATGATGCACTTCATATTCATGTCAACTGGTGACATCTGTAAATAATTCCGTTTATCAGCACATCCGTCGGTCATCACAGATTTTCTGTAAATTTCACCTGGTAAATCGATTGAGCGACGTAAGGTTACAAAAAAACGGAACAAAAATTCAATTAAAGTCCACTGGCAACTGACCAGCGGAAAACCAATTAAAATATCCATTTGCGCTCATCTGCAATGCTTATCTTTATGAGTCCATTTGCCCAATGGCACTCGACATACACACCTTTATTCAGCTTTTCATTGACTCGCCAATAAGGTCGAAAGACAGGATGTGCAATGTGCATCCTATATATTTTATTTTCTCCAGAGGTAAAAGTTTGCATTTTCGCTTCATTTTCCAGGAAAAAATATAAACAGATAAATGGAAAAGTTTCTGAATAACAAACTCTATTTTGCATCTATTTTACCCCCGAGGATTAAATGGTGTGTTTGAAGTAAAAAGGCATAATAATCACAATATAACTAGACAACTTTGATAACTAAAGCCCGATGAGTCGTAATGTCTTCTTTTATGACCTCTCAAGGGCATACACAAAATGACAACACTTATGCAAATTGTACTTCCTTTTTTTATTTACTACTTCTATTTAAACTGCATCTTTTGTGCGCCGATCTCTGCCACTTCTACGGACACACTTCTGAGGTGGAGCAGGTTATTTGTAAAAGGGTAGAGCTGCGCTTTTTAAACCTGAAAGTAGTTTTCACTCACTTGTGCTGTTCTGTTCCTGTTTTTATTATTTTACAGACCTATTTAAAGATATCAGATGGTAGATGGTTTTTACCATTTTACACGAGCATTTTTGTATGCGAAAGCTCTGTGCAAAGTGGGTGCCGCGTGAGCACACAGTCGACCAAAAACGACAACAAATTGATGCTTCAGAGGAGTGTTTTCCGCTGGTAAACTGCAATAAAATCGAATTCTATATCGTCGATATGTGACAACGGATGAAACATGGCTTCACTATTACACATCAGAATGCTTGCTGGAAAGAAATTTAAGTCCAATGATGAAGTAATTGCTGAAACTGAGGCCTATTTTGACGAGAAAGAGAAATCGTACTATAAAAGTGGTATCGAAAAGTTAGAAAATCGCTATACTCGTTGTACCGCCCTCGAAGGCAACTATGTTGAATAACAAAATCGAGTTTTGTTAAAATTTTGATTTTTTCTTACTTTTCCTACGGACTTATTGAATGACCGTTTCAATAAATTTCATATTATTTTTAAAGCCAGTTATAATAGTTTATTGTATTGATTTTTTCAATACTGTGAACATTGACACTGAATTTGTTTGTAGTATTTTATGCCCCTATTTGATTGATTTTGATTTTTCATGTGAGAATTTTAAGAAAGCGATTTGATATATTTTCGATGCAAAATTTAAGCATTTCAAAAACTGCTTGCTAGGAACTCGATTACTCTGATTAGTCGATTACTATTGCCTAGGAAACTGCTTGAAAAACAAAATCAATTTCGAAAATTTTGGAGAATTGTGATTATGTCGGACAGAACCCATTTTCTCCTCAATGCGCCGTACTAAAAACAAATTTTAGTCTCGACTTTAAATTTCCGGAAGCTCACAATTGCGAAATGTGTATGAAAAATCTAGCCACTGTGAACTACTAAAATTTAGAGTCGAAAGTAAAAATGTTTATGGGTATATTGGTAAGGCCCAATGTCTTCATCAATAAATAGAATATGCACTTCTGGGACGGAGAAAAAGCCCCGAGTAATACGGAGCGGAGAGCGGTTAGTGCATCAACTTCGGTGGGGTGTCTCGACTAAAAGGGTCAAATGACCCTATTTCGTCAAAGACAATAACAGGTGTCTAGTACCATAAAAAGGGACGAGTATAGAGCTCCATTGGAATATTTTTTATGACCATAGTTAAGCGCTATCCCATTTCGTGTCACAATGTTTTTTCAACGAGAAAAGAACATTTGAACACGCAGCACGCTGTTACCTCTGAAAAATCTCCAAAAATTAAGACATTGAGTGGTTATTCAAAGTCAGTAAATGCGGAGTTATTTCTATTTGTTGTCTGAAAGGAAACGTTCATGAAATAAAGCCTCTTCAGCCTCTTGTGTTAAAAAGTACCTTAAGAGGTACAAGCCCCATGAATTAGTGTTAAAAAGTGACCCAAAATGTCCTCAAATGACTGAAGGTTTTTATGTGACTGCCATTATAGACAATAGCAAAACAAGCTTAATTTACCTTACCTAATTATTTTTCTAATTTTACCAAAAAAAGTTATTGACCTTTGAGACCGATTATTTTAGGCCCACAATGTATTAAAAACAAAAATTAAATATTTGGCACAACAGGTCCGTAGGGGCCCTATATGCCTAGCTTCTCACAACCATTCGTTTTGTGTGAGTTTTCAATTTTTTGGACGAATGGAAGGGATCTACAATTTTATGCCGAGTCCAAACGGCCAATTGAGAAGCTCTTTCATGACAGTTCGGATGTTTGTCAGACGTTTGCGAGAGGTGGAGCATTGAAAAAAACCTGACCCGCTTTCAGCAAAAAACACAAATCATCGGTGCATCCGACAGAATATCGCAATCATTTTATAAAACCTTAAGGGACCTAGTTACAGACTATGGGCCTTACTAATAATCATTTTAAACCTTTACACTTAATATTTTGTAGGTCGCAATGGGTTATTTTATATGGAAAATTTCGCCATTGTGAGTTTGTAAAATATAGCCTGGACACTAAAAATGATTACTGGTATCGCGCTGTGACAACGCCAACATAATATCGCATTAGAAATCAAGCGTATAATTTTTATGAATATCTTGGCTTAAGCTAGTGTTAAATAATATGAACGACAATCCACTTAAGTTGGTTCCAACCCTTTTCATCTTATTGCGGCCATAATATACTATTCCAATTCAATCGTATACTGGCTTTAAGACTTCTATTAGTACCTTAGGTCTTGATATAATATGGCGCAATAGAAAAGACGTTAGCAAATGCACTTAAGGCTATGCCTTATTGGTCGTCTAAATGCTAAATTTAAAGTATGATTTTTAATACCATTTTGGAATGACGGGCTCTTAAGACTTTTAACAATAAACTATACGAACGTAAAGTTCGAATAAAAAAAAAATGGAATCAGTTGCCTTAGAGGCCAAGTAAAGGGTACAGGGAATGTAACGCTTCGGCCCGAAGAGACTTCGACCATTTTTTTTAATTTTTAAAGCTGATCCCATGACTAACCATACTCTTGTGCATTTTCTTGCAACAGATCGTAATTTTTTCTATGAGATCAGTCATAAAAAAAACATTTTTGCTTTTTTGAATCAGTCTTGGAAGAAAACAAAATTTTATGAGTACCTATGGTTAGTGACAAAGTATTCCTGTATTCATGTTGCAAATTTGGAAGTAAAATTTCAAATTTGGTTGATCCCATATGCACGGCCGCGCACACTAAACCGCTATTACCTTCACTAATCCTTACAGCTATCCCTCAAACGGGTAATTAAATAAAAACCCAGAGAGCTTCCCTCCCTTAAACCGCCAGAAGACGAAGTAATTACAAAAATTCTTCAAATCATTTTCAGTTCCCTCAGGCATCTCAAACGCGTAACCCTGTTCGTCAGTATACGAGCACTACCTCACTGCGTGCATCTCTTGACATCCTATAAAAATTCTATTTAGATCAAGATAAGAGGACACCAAGAGCGCCAGCAATATCGTTCATTTCGACGTGTTGAGGAATATTGCATATTAAATGTAATCGCACGCCATTGAGGCTCATCCTGGAATTCCCCTTAACAATCTAATCAAAATCTTTTGCTCAATACAAATAAATGAGTCTCACTTTGTTTCCTCGTCGTAAAATTAAAAAAAAACGTTTTGTGAAAGAAGGAAAAACTGCTGCTGAGAATGAAATAATGGAAAAGAAGTATGAATGAAAATCAGTCCAGGGACACTCACCTTGGTGCGTCGTTTATCAGGGCGAGTTTACCAAAGTCATCACCAGTCTTGAGGGTTGCTACTGTTCCCTTGCCATGAATGACAACGTCAACGGATCCCTTTAACAGTATATACCAGGAGCGTCCTTCGTCACCTTGATTAAACACTAAAAAAAAAAACGAATATACAAATATTAACACGTCACGACAGTTGGGAAGGGGCAATAAAGTTTAAATTAGAATCCCTGATTTATAAACGGCTATTGAAGATATGCTGGGGGTATGTTTCCGTTTTTATCTGCTGTTTTAATGTCTGTCACAAACGAAGGAGGGCGGAGCCAAAAGAAATGCAAATTTTTAATTTTTTCTTACACTTCACCTCAGGACACATGTTGGCAGGATAATGGAAGAAAGTACACTTAAGCGGACACTTAAGCTTAATTCTGCGGGTGTTTCCCTCGGCGAACAAGTACTTAAAGTCGCTTTGTGGTGAGAGTTTGACGAAGGTTTCTGTGGGTTTTCTTTTTATGTTTTATGTCTTTGAGTGTTCTTTCCTTGTTGTGCAACTTGTAAATTGGTCTGATAGAGTCGTTGTAGAGGGTGGCTGATGAAAATTAATAACTTTTTTTTTATTTAATAAATCTGGTTAATTTTTTTTTTATTTTGCAGATTGATTTTTAGATTTAACAAAAATGGATAGCTGGGACACTGAAACAAGAATTTGGATTGTCCGCGGCTATCACGCACTGGAGTAAGTGGAGTATAGGCGTACGTTTGGCGGCAATCCTCCGAGCAGATGGACCATAATGAGACAATTTTGCCGAGCATGGGACCGTCGAAAGAGGACCTTACCATCGAACCAATCGCTGCTGTAGCTGCTGCCATACAAAACAATCCAAGATTTTCGACAAGAAGCTTATCTGCTCAAATGGGTATAAGCAGACAGACATTGCAGTCAATTATGCCCAATGATTTGGACTTATTCCCATATAAAATTCAAATGGCCAACAAACTGAATGCAGCAGACTTGCCGATTCTTGCTTGGAATTTCGCCAGAAGATGCTGCAAATGGTGGAAGAGGACGGAAACATGTTGAACTGCCTTTTTATGTCTGACGAGGCCCATTTCGAACAAAATTGTCGAATATGGAGTGCTTCCAACCCACAGATACTCCATGAGACGGAATTGCATTCACTTCGTGTCACAGTGTTGTGTGCAGTTTCATCACGCTGCATTGTCGGGCCCTACTTCTTCTAAGAAAACGGTCACACCGTTACGGTTACTGGAGACCGTTACTTGAGCATTTTGAGAGAGTTTTTCTATCCAGAATTACGCCGAATGCGAATTTCTTTCAACTCTGTGTGGTTTCAGCAAGATGGCCGAACTCCTCACATAGCCCGGCCTGTTATGACAGAATTGCGATGAAAATTTACCAATAAGCTGATATTCAGAAACTCCACATTCCGTTGGTCACCCAGGTCGCCTGACCTTACTGCACCTGACTTTTTCTTCTGAGGTTATTGCAAACAGCAAGTCTACAAAGCAAAACCAATTTGAATGAACTAAAGCAATCCATTCGAGAAACAATTGCGGCTATTCCTGTCCCAACCATAGACTAACCAAACTAGGCAGCCAACTTCCCGTGCACCTACCCGATTTTCCCCGCAAATTTTGAATGACAGCCCTCTCTCGCGCGCTCTATTTTTCCTGTCTGTGAATACGTGTATTATTGGTCGCCGGGTGGCACCATTTCTCAATTACAAACAATTTGTAAATGGATTTGTAACAATAAATGTACAAAAAGTAAATGTTGATTATGGTTTTTTTAGATGACATAACTTGTTCTCTATCCATATTCGGCACCAAAAACTATTCATCCATTCACATTTCAGTTGTTTTTTAGTTTTATTTGTTTGAATTGAATTCTATTTTTGACAGCAAAATTCATGCAGCTGCAGAAATGAAATCCGTAGGGGGTTGTTCCAAAAATGAGTTAGCAACATGCAAGTTAAACCCAGCTTCCACTAGGGCATAGGTAAGTGAAGTTTAGAAAACTTTGATGAACATTGAAGAAATCTCTATTAGGCTTGGTGAATGTTTCCAAATTCGTTTATTTAATACCATATTTGTACAAAATTTAAATATGATTGGAAATTCTGTCGTTTAATAACACTGACCAGTATTGAATAATGTTACTTAGGAACAGTAAAAATGCAAATACTATTCATTAAAAAAAAAAAAAGTATTAGTATCGGAAAGCTAAAAAAAGTGATTAAACTCCTAACATTGTGCTTTTGGGATACAAAAAGTGATCAAAACATTTTTTTATTGTTCCGAGTGTTTCACATAATTATAATGCGATCTACGAGGATTTTTGTATTATGGCCTTTACCAGGAAAAGCCAAATGCATACAAATTTGGCAGCAATATTATAAGCTATAAAAATATCGAATTCATTTTTAGAATTAGAAATGCATACTTGATATGTTATTGTTCATTTTACGTACTAGTTACAGATTATAATTTATATTTAGTAAAACTAAAAAATATTTTTCGCCACGACATAAAAAAAAATGTTTCCCCTAAACAGCGTTCAGTATGATTTCGAGCCTTAAAGCATTAAAATCAACAAGAAAAGTGTTTTTCCTTAAAAATATACAAAAAAAGCTTTAAGTTACAAAATCTCTTTTAACAAAAGTAAAAAAAAAAACGTGTTAGCTAATTTTATAGAGTTCATAAACTTGGCAAAAAGATCAATTTTTTGAGAAAAAAACAATTTTTTTTTTTGCTAGAGATTCCTTTTTATGTTCGATTTGCCAATTAAAATTCCATTATTTTTAAAACTAATTAAGCTATATTTAATAAAATTGAATGAATAAAAGCAAAATGAATTCCATACACTGAAAAAAAAAAAAAAAAATGTAAGAAAAAGTTATTTGAGTTTCTTAATGTAGCAATATTAATTAGCCACCCTGTATATGGAAGGGCTGTTGTTTATTATCGTTGTAGATCACATTTAGTGCTGACACCTACATCTAGTGGGAATTACGACTAGAGGTCGGTTCATGGTCTAAAATTCTGTTTCTATGTGGTCTAGATTTTGGGATAGATTAGTTTTATTCAAAGCTGGCCCTTATTTAGAGACCTTCGTATTTTACCAATGAGACACCTTTACGTCTTTAAAGTTCTAAAAGAATTTTATAAGAAAAGCGGTAACATTCCTAGTAGAACTACACAGCTCTATAGCCTGCGTATAACATGCACCATGAACCTTGTCAATGTTCCAATCGCGCACAAAACCCATTTTTCGCACTTCTACACTGTTACAGCCCCCTTAATGTTCAATCATTTACCATTTTCTGTTCGAACAGCCATTTTAATTCAGTTGAAAAAAAAGGTTAAAGACTGGTTATTCACTATTGTTTATGATGTCCTTGAATCGTTACTTAAAAGCAATATGTTACCATAATCATCATCACATGTCAATGTCTAAGTTTTAATGTTACTTTATTCTTAATTAATAAATTCTTATATTCTCTGAATTATTTTTCAAATTGTTTTCCCATCATTTTGTACTTTATTGTTATCCTTGATTGTTATAATATACTTTGCAATGAAGTCATACCAAAAAAAAAAAGAAATTATTATTTTATAAAACCTCACATCAGATATATTTTATTTTGATAATTAAACCGCTGTGTCATTCCACACTAACTTTATAAGTTACGGATTGATTACTATTTTTTCGCTGTAGATATTCTAAAGCAAAATTGTATCTTAGCTTTAAGTTATGAAGAAAAAATAAAATAAATAAATAAATTATTTTGCAAAACCGGCGCATGATGCCGCACTTCTAACCCCAAAAGAGGTAGAAATGCAGTCTTAAATATGTTAAATTGCTACGTTTCTAAACTAGTTATCTGAATGATTAGAGGACCAAATTTGTCAGATTTACTTAAAGAAAATAGTTCAATCTAAAACCCAAAATGGGAAATAGGTCTTTAGGACCTGAATGAATTCGTTTGAATGCAATTTACAAACAATTCCCACGCACACGAGGCTTACGCTAAACTAATTAAACTGTTACCAGAGTTACCATGACACCGGTCGAATATGTTTTAGAAAGCACTCACTGGCTAAATACGCCGTAAGCGTCATATCAAAACTCATGACAAATTAAGCCGCCTTTGGCTGAAATTTCACATGAAAGGATAAAGCCCACCTAATTGCATTTATTTAATTACGACCAACTCCCTGTTTCAAAATTTAATCACATTCGTTTGAAATTTTATGACCTATTCGCCACAACTTGAATGCATTTACATATACCCCACCCTGCGATTACATTCTAATTAGAATGCACTGGTCGCAATTAAAAATAACGATTACGTTGCGCGACAAAATCCCACCCGCAAGCATGTTACTAATCCAATAACACCAGGACTTATGGGCTCTGCTGCACAGAGGGACGGCACCATCCCGATGTGTACGGCGACATGAAAATTGGGATATAACTGAATTAGTCCATTAAACTGCGCGAATTCAATTAACCAACAATATTCAGGACTCACTGCGAGGACGCCACTATCATCGGCTGACCGAGAGGAATAGTGGCGAGTCCGTAGTCCTATGTTAGAGCGTGGAATGGACCAAATGCACATCCCACATTTAAGTGCTCCTATCGAAGCTCATCCATTTGTTTGGCCAACACTTTGTGTAGATGTACCCCCAAGTATATACTTACAAATTGTTCCGGCTTGTGCATGTGACTCAAATACGATTATGGATGCCAGCTCCCGCTTGATGCTCGTCGAGAGATGCGATAGTGCTGCGATGTGTAAAAGCTCCTCGAATACCACCTCCAATTCCTCGGAACTACGTTCGTGGGAGCTGCAATGGATACAGAGAAAAGTTTGAGAAAATCAACTTAAAGGAGTATAAAATCAGTTAAAATATTCTCCACACAGGAATCCGCAGAGGAAGAACAGGACTTGCAACTGATATGGGTAAAAAAAATCCCCCTACATGGTTTTGATGGTAAATTTCAGAGTTCATTTTGCGGATGCAATTCCTGGAAGCGTTGTGTTTAGGAATCTACTTTCTTAAATGGAAGGAGCACCAATCTTATGCTATGCGTCGTGTGCATGTTTGTGGGTAATTGGATCCGACTTGAGTAAATAGCTGACGGATGTGTGGTTCTTGTTGATAATTCGAGGAACTACATCTCCAACCTGCAATCTAATTACCAACTAGAACGAGAACTTTGCAATTGATGATAGTTATTCAGTGCTTAAGATTATTATGGAGAGGTTGCATCATGAGCTTACAGGTGGAACGCTTAACCAAACCACTTTAGCTTCGGCTAATTATCAACCCTATCAACTTTGTACTTATAAATGGAATGCTAAATATGGTCCGAAGGTTGCTCCCTGGCAGCTGGAGAGACTCTAGTCAGTCGGCAGTCAAGAAACCAAATGAATTTAATGTGAGTCGGAGAAGAGTGCGAACGTGGTCAAAAATTTTACAAAAATGTCCCTCAATTAAGGATAGAATTAAAAGCATAGAGTTTGAATATCCAAAAAGATAGGTATAGGCTTCGCAGGGCAGAGCAGATGGGGCTCCTAATATAACCGTCTTATTTAAAGAAAATGGTTCAATTGGCCAACGTTCTTTCCTCTGTTCATACAGCGAATCGAGCGTCTGCCCTAGGGGCATAGGGAACTTAACAACCTTTTTTGAAAGTGTAGAGAGAACTTCACAAAAAATCAGTAAATAAATTTGGCGCAACAAATAAAAGCAACCCAAACCTAGCATCCTAGGTTTGGGTTGCTATCAATCGCTTATAATTTTATGCCAAGTGCGAAGAGCTAAATTGCGATGTGCTTACATTACATTCTCAGATGTGTAAAATAGCTTAAGATGTAATATGTGTATTTCCGAGCACACTTACCACTTACTTAGTGCTAGGGAATCAAGCCAACGGAGCTAGCCGAGGACTGCAATATTTTCAAATATGGCTCGTCTAAGACTTGGCTCACTTTTATCAAGTCATTGAGAACACGTTTGGAGCTGCTGTAGTGTGAAAACCCATTTGAAAAAAAAAAAAAACATTTTTCATGCTGTGCGTCATCAGAAAGCCAGGCGCAATCAGTGATGGATACCCACTTACTGGCCGCACCCCCCTAACAGTTGAACCCAACTCCAGATGGCGTTTGGAGTAAAACCTAAGTAGGACTACACACTCACCACCTCAAGATCAAAGACATCATACACCCCTGCTCCGGATATAAATATCATGAACTAACAATTTATTTGTTTTTAATATGAAGTTAAATTGAAACGTATATAATAATAATAGTCGGAGCAGCGGCTTATAAGTAGTAAGTGTGTTGGACTACTAAGCGAGGGGTTCCAGGTTCGATTGCCGAATAAAGCCAGTTTCCATCTTAGGGCTTTTTAAACTACGCCACCTCTCGCGAACTTCTGGCCAACATCCGAGAGTACAACTGTCATGAAAGAGCTTCTTAATTAGCCGTTTGGATTCGGTATATAACGAAAAATTCGCACAAAACGAATGGTTGTGTGAAGCTAGGCCTAGGGTCCCTACGGACATGTTGCGCCAAAAATTTTTATATATTTTTTTTTTTTTATAGGTAACTAAAAACATTGTGCATACGCTTTTATTTGACACTTGTCAAAATGTTTACACTTCTAGAATATATTTAAACAAAGCAATTGTCATTTGTCAACAGAAATTATCACGTTGTAAGAAATTACTGTGAGTTTTCATTATAATGTAATCCTTTTCAACAGAGCTTGATACAAACGGAGAGTATTCGCTATTGTTGCACAGTTTTCCATTTGTGCGAACTAACTATATTTTTTTGGACAAAACACCCCATCACCAAATAATACCCAACATTGAAGCCATTACCACTATTAATGCCCCATGGCGGTACCACCATAATGCGGCTTAAATTGCTGTGTATGAAAAACATACTCAGAACCAGGGTTGCCAGAATTTTGTTTGCTTTAAGCGCCCAAATCTTGAAAAAATGTAGCCCAAAGACGTTGCCCAGGAAGAAGCCCAAAAATCGCGGAAACATTTTCCAATTCCTTAAGTAATCTTTTTTTTTGTATTTTTCCCACTACCTTCTGCAACTGGCCTTTGTGGCTTGTGTGCTTGTGTCAAATCAAAAGGTCTGCAAAATAAATTGGTGTGCCTGCAAGTTGAACGACTGATCGATGTCGCTTGACTGCAAGAGTGCTGACGAGTTTTAAAAGTGCGGGTTTGTTCGGAAATATTTCTTTTTTGTAGTTTTGTGAAGAAATAAAACAAAATTTACACAAAAATTGTTAAACGATATGTTGCCCAAATTGGTGTTGGGCGCTCATTGAAGAAATTTCCATCGTTTTAAAAAAAAAAGTATCCCAAGTGTTGCCAACACTGCCCAGAACCAGGAAATTCAATGATTCATTCGTAATAAGCTCATCAAGAGACAAGCGCAACTGAGTGCTTCTTTCCGCTAGTAGATAAAAAAACATGTGCAACTAACCGTACTCAGTGGTAAATATTTTCAAACAGGTACGGAGCTGCCACTTTTTTGAACATGTTTGTAGTACCAGGGTTTGGTAGTAAAAAATCGCTAGAATTCACTCGATTTTATTTTAGCGACAACATTTTATTAAAAATCGTCGGGAGTCTTAAAAAATCCACTAGATCTAGCGACAAAATCGCTAACGGCAACACTTCCTACAAAGGCATCACCAACCTCATTTTCCGTGACGAATTTTGCACTTTTTGTTTTTTTTAAATTCCCGCATCATTCGATTATGACATTTATGTTCTCAATAGTGAAAATATATTCTTTAATAAACTACCTAGACAAAAACACAAGGAGCCAGAAATAAAAATGTAGCCATAGATTTGGCTAATCCTCCTAAACCCTGAATTGACAAATGAACTGGAAAAATGGAACGATTTGTCGCAAATCCATGGTTTGGTTACCGAAGCGAAAAAGCAGTGAACCAACAGTCATTTGTAATCATCGGTTTAACCAAATCGATGGTAACCTAACCAAGGATTTGACCAGCTGTGAACAGACCGGCCCTTAGCCTCTTCTAGAAACCCAACATTTTAAACACATTTAACAAAACTTCTTGCTCACTGTCTTAAATATTTACATAGAGGTATTTCACCGAATAGTTAAATTTTTTTTATAATCCATTGTCAAGTACTAGTGTTCCAATAAAAAAAAAAAAAACTTTTGAAAGAAGTACACAACGGACAGAGCTACAATCTCGAACTTCAATTGCATTGCAGGCGGATTATTGAAAACTCTTTAGACTGGCTTTGCCTTACCATCGCAAAGTTGCTTTCAAATGTGAAACTTTTTCCCGGAAAAGTTTCCACTTCGCAAAATGCTACTGTTTACCTATGCAATTTCCGAGCATTACGTTTCCGTTGAACTAACTTCACTGACCCTGGGATAGCAAAGCTGAGGTGAGGTACAGTATTGCAGGAGAACGGGACAGCAAATTGGAATTTAAAAGTTTTGGCTTCTAAAATGCATTGTGAAATGAAGAGGAAGCAACAAGTTGGTATGATTAGCAATTTTGTTCTCATCACTACTATGGTTTTACTTTGACTGAAAATGCGGGTATTTCACACTTCCACGAACTCTAAGCCGTGTAAAAGGTATTGAAGGGTACACGTCCTTTAGAGGAATTCAATTAAACTTGACCAGGGGCAGTTATGCCGCACCTCTCGTGCAAGGATTTTGTGTTCTAATGGATATAAAATTGCACAAGGTGTGTTGTTTCCCACACTTTAACACTTTATGAGTGGAATTAAAATGAATATTTAGTGTTTGTTGTTCTCCTAGGATACAAAATATTTGGAGCAACGAAAAAAGATTACTTAGTGAGGGGAAACCTAAAGTTTTTATTACTCAGAAGGTGGGCCAACTTTTCCTGGACTGTTTTAATAAATAGGACAACTTTTAGAGGGATCATGAATAAGTTTTTAACTAAAGGGTATGGGACACCCTGTAATTTTGTAATTTTGATAGAAAATACAGATTTTTAATTAGAAAGCTTACATTTTTTTATTTATTCGTAGAGTTTACAGTTTGGGTTTATGATAAGAATAGCACATCGGATAAATGGCCGCCACGGCTTTGCTGGCAAGTTCGTACTTTAATACACCTCCCAATTTTGTTTCAAGGCGTTGGTGGTCGTGAACTTGTTTGCATAGACCTTTGACTTCAAAAACCCCCAAAGAAAAAAGACCAATGGCGTTAAATCAAGATGAAAGTGAGCTTCATTACTGAAGATGATTTCGTTCGAAAAATCAGCATCCACTTGTTCTTGTTCCAAAATCCATTCAACGAACTCTCTTCGCGCTACATGGTCAGTAGTCTTTAGTTAGAAAGAAAATTGAACTTTGTAAGCATGAAGTTTCAAGTCTTTTGTGAGAATTTGCTGTGGAGAGCTTCTCGAAATGCCCACTACGGTGCCGAATTGATGTTCCTGGACTGTCAGCAATACTCTCGCGAACTGCTTCGATGTTTGCTGTTGAACGAATTGTGAGAGGACACCCAGAGTGTTTGATATCACTGATTGATCCAGTCTCCCTGAAATTTCCAATTATTCTCTTCACAGTTGATGGTTTTAAATCACTTTTAAATATTTTGTACGAAAATTGAGGACTGTAGCTGACAAACCTTCATTAGGTATTTTTAAAATATTGCTCAACATGAAAATGCGTTGTTCTTTTGTATAGCGCTCCATTTTTACTAGCCCCGAACTGTCAGCTGTCAATTTCTTACATTTTGTTCTGTTGGCATCACTGTACTATTAAATGGCGCAAAATTAAAAATTATGGGACACCCTTTCATATACAAACCACATTTTCATGCAAACAAATTCCACTCGAAGTTGTTTCATTTATTTATTTTTAATTATCCTGGGAACTCATTCCGTATCGTCGAAACGATAGACCTCCGAAACTAGCAACTAAGTGCTAAAATTACAAGTTTGAGCGCTTAGTCCAGCTCATTTTCCAAAAGTATAATGAAAGCTGACGTTTGTCAAGAAAATTCGAGCAGAATATGACTTATTTTGGTGATCAAAGTTTCAAAAACGATACCGTTTAGACGATCGTTGATATACGGAATCTGTCCCCTGATCTATCCCTTAAAATAATAATAGTATACCACCGCGAAAAGAGCGATCCTCTTATGTAGGTTGGGTGACCACTTTGGGGAGATGCTTGAATTTAAACCTAAATCTCATGCAGGAAAAGCGAGTACCTAGCATGTCTCAGCATCACGGGAAAAAGCAAAAACCTCTACAACAGCCCGCTTAATATTCATCCGATTGACTTAAATTATCCACCAATTCAGCGTTTCGACCAGTGATGCCAACCCGGATCGAAATTGTTTTGTCTAAACCCGCAAAAGTTATGCCTTTTTAAAAAAATTATGTCCTTTTGGAGAAAAAGATACAAATTTCATACTTTTCAATGGTAGTACAACGAATCTACACTCAGAAAAAAAAAGATTGTTAAGCGAAGAATTTCGGGATTCTTAAAAAATTGGAAGTTAAAAGTTCTTGGTTCAAATATTGTTATTGTTACCAAGAACTCGTTTTTAAGTTTTCAAGAATCCGGTATTCAGCGTAAGAATAATATACTCTCCATAAGTATTTTATTACATTTCTGCTAACAATTTCATTCTTAATTGAAAGATTTTGATATTTGGGTTCATTTTAACCAACGAAAATTGTTGGCATTACAATTTATTTTTCTATGTGTTGTGTACCGGAAGTCAAGTTGAGAATTGGAAATTGGATGAAAATGAGTGATGGAACCTTGATCAAAGTACCAGGTTTACAAAACACAAAATTTATTTATTGGGCCTTAGCAATAAACATTTTTAGTCTCGACTTTAAATGTACGGAAGCTCACAATTGCAAAATTTGTATGAAAAATATATCCACAGTGAACTACGAAAATTTAGAGTCGAGACTAAAATTTTTTATTGCTAAGGCCCAATCATGTCAGAAAAAGTTATGTATTTTTTCTGAAAATTATTCCTTGACACCTCCAGCGTTGGAATTATGCCTCAGTTGGCATAACTGGTTTCGACTAATAGCCTATTAACAAAGAAGAGAACAACATAATGAGCAGGGCATGCTAACATTCGCATGTGATGTAACCACATCTTCCCACGTAAATTAAGAAGGGGTTAAGGGGTCGTATGAATAAAAACCAGCATTTGCTTTGAGTAAAAGGTTTTAGCAAAGTAAAGGTGCTTGTCCATTTGAGAATACATTCGCTAGTAAACTTTCGAGAGTTATTTTTAATCTCGCGAGTTCTTTGATAACTTTGATATATTTCGTCTGCTAGTTACCAGTTGAAATGTATTCTTACAAGCAAAAGGTTGCCGCTGCGTCAATAATTATTAGCATTGTTCTTAAAAAAAAGAATAAAACAAAAAAGAAATGCTTGATTAAGTCATAGGTAGATCGTCGTCGTGAACTCTGTGCAGGGTCTACTCCTACAAGAGAGCTTCAAATTGAAGATGCTCAACAGTTCAGGTATTTTTGCCGTTTGACAACAAGTGAAATAGAATACATAATTCAATCCGTTGGGCCTACTATTTTTAAAATGGATACCTAATTTCGTATGCCTGTCTGTACGATTGGAAAAATTGTGAGAGAAGTCTGTCCAGCAATTTTCAACAGCTAAGAAAATAAATATTTGAGGGTAAAAACAAAAACAAACAAAAACTTTGTTTTCAAACGTAAATAAAAAAAATACTTCAAGGAACATAAATTAAGGTAATTTTTAAAAATTATCGAATTCAATGTTCATATTTCTCTATGAGTCTATTAATTTCCGCCGGTGTCCACTGCTTTGCCATGTCGACAAGGCTCGAATCTCGAGAGAAAAAAAGTTATATCTCCGCGAACTACTCTCAAGACTATGTCCACTTGCGAGCTGCTCGCAGCATTTTTACTCTCAAATGGACAGGCACCTTAAAAGCCCTTAGTAAATGCTTTGAATCGGTATGAATAAAAATCTAGTTTGCCAAAGTAAGTTCGAAAATTCGAGCATAGCATTTACTTCGCTGTACATGTCTCCTTGCCTTGCAATTTCTGTCAAACTTGACAAGTGACAACTGTCCGGTGGTTTGTTTATTTTGAGTTTATTTTCATAAAAGCAATCTCTAGCTCCAATTGCACCTGGAAACATAAATTTTATTTGCCAAATCGCTGGGTGATGTTTGATTTCTTCCTCAGTTGTCGGAAAATGTATCCAATCATCGGCTTGTTGAACTATTTCTTAACACACATACCAATTAGTTAACCAACACAAAGCATTAAAAATGTATTCAAATCACATTTTCAGCTGCTGGCAGCATATTTTTGACATTTAAATTTGCGGTTGCTTGGCAAACAATTGCTAACCCTTTCGTAATAAACTTTTAGTCTTTTTTACACACCGCTGACAAACATTATAAAAATGAGGAAAAAATGTATTGTCATACGGGCTTTAGAATTTATTATCGTCACCAATTCTTCTTTGTTTATATTGTATTTTTATTAGCACGAACGTTAGCAACAAGAGGTAAAACAGGTATAATGTGAAAACTTATCGCATCCATGTTTTGTTTGGTTTTCCTGCACAACACAAAACTTAATTTAACTATTTAAAAACAAAACATCGAAAATTCAAAATGCTTAGATTGTTTTATGTGAAAAAGGTGCGTACAAAATATTTAGCAAAAGGTCTGAGTCAACTAAATAGCAGACTCAGAATTTGCATAGCAATTGCTTTGCCTGATAAGTTTTATTCATACCGATCTGCGTAAAAGGTCAGTGCCGCCGCTTTTCGAACATGTCAAAAGTTGGAACTAACTCAAATTGGTTTTCATTCACACGAAATGTAGCAAATGCTTCGATTTTGACAGTTCTCTTGAGTAAAAGCAAGTGGTACGTTTTAGTCATACGACCCAAGATCTAAGTCTTAATCTAAACAAAGACAGCTACAAATCTATCGAGTGCGCGCTGAAATTTAGTCTGAGAAGACCCAAGAAGGACCAAATCTATCATCGGCGAATAGCACATGATTAATCCTTAGACCTCCAAATACTAGAATTGTTTTCTAACATCCAGTTCATTGAAGTAATGAACAGGAGAGTAGAAAAAACGCACCACTGACAAAGTCCAAACCCACAGCGAAACATATATAGCTTAAAAAAATTGTGCAAGGAAATGGAATGGATTTCTAAACAGAACTGTCAATTCCGCGCTCTTTCAGTTTACCTCGACGAGCTTGCTTCGAAGTTATCGTTACCGAGAAATATATTTTAAGATCCACATTGCGGGTAGTTGTAACCTCCTACTTACGCCTGACTTTATTTTCTTTTAATTTATTGATGATTATCCTGCAGACCTATCCTAGCCTGAAATATTTTCCTTGCCTTTCTTCCGGCTATATCGATCGAACTCCGTAAGTTCGCACAAAAACGTCCCAATTAAAATCCCATAACCATGCGCAACAGTCCGTGGAAAGGAAAACAAACAATTAAGACACAAATATGAGCCATCTTACGGTTTCCTTAATATCATGCGAAGTATAGCATCTGGTCCGCGCTGAAAGAGTGTTCCTAATGCCTCACGAACATGGTCGTTGGATGCATTAACGTCATCTGTTTGTGGTGCTCCCCCACTCGTACCATCCTCGTCACAGCGAAATCGATACAAAAAGCATTTATCCTTAAAGGGCTGTTCCTTGTTTACTGCAAGACAAAAACAAACAAAAAAGAGTAAGTACTTGTAAACGAAAAAAAAACCGAAAGCATACCGTGTGTAAGAACTCCTTCCTCGAGCAAAGCTTGCCACATGCCCGCCGCCTGGGCTCTTGTGTGCACTATTGGCGATAGATTCACCAGCCAATCGACCAATTCAGTTCCGGGAGCGCACTTTCTGATTAATTTTCCTGATACCTGTTGGGGAAGAATGCAGTTTTTTTTCTCTCTCTCAACTACTCGTCAAGTTCAATAGCCGAACTTACTTTTCTATCTTTCAGGCAACTTGAGCTATCAGCAACCAGTAGAGTTCTCAGCGCCCATCCCATGCGGGACATAGCAGGACTTGGTGACTGGAAACAAATCAAGAAAAAAGTTGAAGTTGAAATATTATATACGACCGCATCTGGAGGTAAGGATACTTGGTGAGTGGGGGTTATAGTGTGTTTGCAAAGATGAAACAGGTGGAGTGCCAACAATGAGATTATTTGGGATACTAAACGAACGGCTGATAGAAGGACGTTGGAAAGTAAAAGAAAAGCAAATACCGGGAGACGACACACCACTGGTATAGGTCCACATAAAACACATTGAGGATACACTTAGAGTATTATTACCGAAAGTTTGCCCGATCCAGAAGCAGCCATGTCGGCGGATGCGGTATCATCTTCAGGCTCGCATTCGCCGTCGGTGACGGGCCACCAAATTGTTAGGTTGTCGCTTAAGGTGGCCTAGATTTAAAAGTTTGATTTTAATATGCCGTCTGGACTGTGTGTTTTCAGATGGGATGGGGAATAAACCCGGATACAGGACCTTTGGAACTATACATGTGGTCCTTACCGAAACCAAGAGCTGTATAGTGGAAACATAGCTGACCCTGGTGCATAAAACGGAAGTTACTTAGGGCTTTTTAGACTTGTAACCTGAAACTATAACCACATGATTCTCTTTTTTTGCTTAAGAGCGCTTATGACGTTTGAGTTTGAGGGTTTTAAAATTAATCTAGTTGCTGCTCCCAACAAAGCCAAAATTACGACTTTATTTGCCACAAAAAGTACGTTGCCCGAGCTGGAGCTCCTTTAACTCGCAATTACTTTTACAGAAAAGATACCCAGTAGCGATTTAAGACTGTGCTGAGGTGGCTGCCACTCAAATAATTAAATTCAGGCACAATTCAGGCACCCTTGGTCTAACATCTCACCATCAACTGTTTGCGTGAGTTTTTATTTTTCAATTCTATTCCGAGTCCGAACCGCTGATTTAAGAAGCTTTTTCAGGACAGTAATACTCTTGGGTCTTGGTCAGGCACTGCAAAATGTGACTTTAAAAACCTGAGGATGTATTTTCTCTTTTTCCGGATATAGAACCTGAAACCCTTCGCTTAGTTCAACACACTAACCAATGAACCGCTGTTCGGAGGCAAATCACTCAGAAAAAAAATTGTAATGCCAACAATTTTCGTTGGTTAAAATGAACCCAAATATGAAAATCTTTGATTTATGAATGAAATTGTTGGTCGATGATGTAATAAAATACTTATGGTGAGTATATTATTCCCACGCTGAAAACCTGATTCTTGAAAACATAAAAGCGAGTTAAAAAAAAATTTTATTTGAGTCAAGAACTTTTAACTTAAAATATTTTAAGAATCTCAAAATTCTTCGCTTAACAATCTTTTTTTTCTGAGTGATTAAGCCCTACATATTCGATGCTTGGTTATGGGAGTACAGATGACAGTTAGAACTTTCTGACTAGGAAGCTTTCTGATTGATAATTCGATATATTGATGGAGTAGTTGAAGCAACAGGTCGATTCAAGATTCGTAGACGTTTTCAATAAATATAATAGGTTAGGTTGAGTGGAAGGAGCTTTCGAGAAAAAGCCGCCAAACTTAGACTTTTGTAATTGTGCTTGTGATACCACATGAATCTAGAAAGTTGTAACCCCCAACAGAAGACTACGAATGTTTGATGCGTTTGTTATATCGCTTGGACCGCAGTAATTAAAGGCTTATTAACTTTTAGGAAAGAGAAAGTATAATCTCGTCGTCCTCATCCACAGGGGTTAGAGTCTTGTTACTTGATTGCTTATAGACAGTGTCCAATCTATCAAGCCAGATACAACCCTTAGAACGTTTAAGATCCAGCTTTAGCCAATTATTTTTTGTTGCTAGACGTGCTGCACTAGTGGTCCACCTTAGGTTAGGTCATTCGATATAGCATCCAGCTTTATCATGGGTTTGCAAGTGGTGACCGGTATACTTAAGTTATTTTTTATAAGCGTGGATTCATGTTTGGCGAGCTCATCACCTTTAACATTTCTTCTGATGTCTCATGTCACAATGGCCCGGCCCTCAGCAAAGACGAATATTGTGTCATCCTTAAATGGTGGAGTCTAAGACTGCTGTAGGGTATATGAAGACTAATTCTAAGCACTGGATTGCCTCCTGCCTGATCATACGAGAAGAACATTATCAGCCTTATTTATAAACTCACCGTAGAGTCTGCTTATCTTTACGCACCCCTTAAATGTCCCTACGCAGGAAAAGGTGATTTATAAACAAAAAGCACTTTGCTTTAAGCCTGCGTAAATTTAAACGCAAAAATTTGCGTTTATAGGTTGCGTAATGCCCAGACGCGCGCGTGCGTTGATAGATTATGTAGAAACAACGCGTTTATATTCTGCCACGCAAAATACAACTTTAGGCGTTGGATCGACTTTAGATCGTAAATATCGTAAAGTTCAACGCGACGCCTGAGTAGACCTACTCTCTACTCTCACGCGCGTTTGACAAATTTAGAGTTTTGAATTGTTTGATTTGATGTCATGGGGTGTGCCGTTCTTAGTTGGAGCGGCACAGAATCACTAATGTTTACCATACACAAATTTTAAAAAGCAATATGATGTTTTTTTTAATGCAAATTAATTAATTTAGTTAGTGAAAATGACGAATACCTTTTTTTTTGTGGAGCTAATACTTATTTCTTCAGATTTTCTTGGATAAAAAAAATATTAATCATTGGTTTTATATCTTTGTTTAGGTTGTTCTTTACATTATTCTTATCAATGATTTTTTTATCGATTTTGGAGAATCCTTTTTTAATTCTTGCACAAAAACTACAGACTACAGAGAGTAGACTTGAAATTTGAATTCTGTTCGCTATTATTATACCAAACCGAACTTTTAATCTGTTATGCTCTACTCTCTCAACGCGCATTCGCTTCAAAGCAGCATTTCGTTTTACAAAATGTTTGCTCGTGCGCTTTGGCATTAAAAATCGTAAAGATTCGATAAAGCATGTCAAAGCGCGACGACGCACGCACGCGTTCAACGCGACATTGTGAATTTGGCATAAAGCTTGCATAATTTTTTTCCGTTTTTGAAATGTCATTTTGTTTACATTTTTTTCGGGGTAGATTTAAAATTCAAAACGAAACTAAAAATTGAATTAGAGATGTAATTCAGCTTTGTGAATTTTGTTAACGACATTGATCGACTTAATAAATTAAAGTTCAATTCCAAGAAGGCGAAAAATATAAAACCAGGGTCGGCATTCTGTAAGGCGAAACGTTCAAACGTTTTCGTGTGCACGAAGAAATTTGCTTGTGTAACATAGGGCAAATCATTCGTTCGCACGAAAACGTTTGATCGTTTCGCCTTACAGAATCCGACCTCAGGTTCAACCCCAATTTTCCGACCGTTTTCTTTTTATTTTTTGCTGCTCCATTTTTGTTTACAAACAAAATAAATCTCACAAGAGAGATGTCAGTTTTATTTCACAGAAACTGCTGATATCATTCCGCGGGGAAAAAGTAAGAGATTTCGGTTTTTTTGTAATAGTTTCGTACTTATTTAGACACCAACCTGCGTAAATTTTTACGCGATGTTTAACTAAACAACATCGTAGAGCGTCGTAAGGGAATCTAATAAATACGGCTGTATATCTTTAGCGAATATCGCGCTTTCTTTCAGTCAAAATAAAACTTTTTTCGATGCCATTATCTCCGACTGAAAACAAAGTTCGGGAAGACGAAGCGAGTCTAAGCTCTAAGGTAGAAAATACCTCCAGTACCCCCTCTACAGTTTTTGATCCATCTGTTCAATTATATCAGTGGAAAGGAGAACTTCTGTAACCTACAAGTTGCAATCTTGGTGTCAACACCATCATTGTCTAAGGCACTCTCTGAAAAATGGGCAGGATAGGAAAACGGGGCGTTGCACTTCCCATACAACCAAAAATTCGTAGCAACGCAAGCCGTTTACCCGCTACTTGATTATTATGGTCATAGGTGCTCAAATTTAGCAATAGTGGAGCATTGCCGTGTCCGCTAGTAAACAACAGAAATTAACAAGACACAGCGAGATTGTTGGAAATTATTTACACAATAGAATGCAACATAATAAATCCGTTGCGTATTAATAGGCAGCACGCGTTTTTTTTTGTTTCTAAACCAGGGTTCGGACTTCAGTTGTAAAATTTCGCAGTAGATCCTAAAAAAAAGTGAGGTAGGCAGTAGATTTTGAATTTAGAAAAAATGCGATAAAAATGACGTTTTTCGAATTCTTTTTAAATATGGAAAGAAAAAAAAATCGACAGCCGACAGCAGAGCAGAGCAACAACAGCAATAAATTTAGAAACAGAGATAGACACACTTGAGACTTGACTTCAACCGAACCCGAAATACGAGTACAAGAAAACGAAAAGCAACGCATAATTATGTCGGATGGAACGTTTAAAGTACAGTTTTACTTTATACCTCATCTGTCTGTGGAATAATTCTGCAAAATACTATATTGTGCGCCGGATATCCGACGGATTTGTGTAGGACTGGTTTCTCATACGAACCACTCTAGCTATTCCTGCAGCACATACTGTCAAGTCAACCGAGGGATGTTTAGAGACGACGGCGAAACGAAAACCTTCGTCCAGCTGGATAAATACGAAGCCCGAGTAATGGAAAAAGTATTTCCTTCTCACAAGTGCACTCTGTGAAAGTGCAACAATGTGAATTGCAACTCGTACATGCTTAGATTGAATTTCTGTTTTCATTTCTCTATTTACAGAGGTTGTTGAATGTTGACTGCCAGTTTTTATTAACTTTCCCGTTGCTGCCATGTGAGTAAGGTTAAAAGCACAAAGTCCGCATTCTCAGTTGATGGTTCCATTTTACGAGCATATGCTTCTTCTGCACAGCCTTTTTAATTAGCTGCTTCGGCAGAGCCTTCCTTTTGTCCCTAAATAACGTCAAGTATCTCATTTTCCGCACGAAGCTGCAAATACATTGTGTACACATATTACGTACCTACCTACTACAACTGCTGTAAGTTCAATAGAGGAAAATATCCTCGTATTATACAGACGTAAATACTCGCCTTAGAATGGATTATGCGATGACCCTTCACATGGCATTAAATGGAGGCCAATGTGTGTTTTAAAAGGAGGCATTTCCGGGATCTCTGGACATGAGACAATAAAGGTTCACATGAGGTGATTCGCAAAAGATTAGTACAGAAAGAAAGCTTGATCCTTTGAAAGGAAAGCTTTTGATTTATGTACATTTAAGATACGCATAAGAAGATGTGGGCTCTTTGTAGTCGGATGGGCGTCCGTCCGGTAAAGACTTTTTAATGCGTCAGGGACAAGCAGGCCAATGTAGTCAAGGAGGGATAAGTGTAAAGTCAGTTTAGATGAATTGTAGTCTTGTAAATCGTATCTGAAAGTTTTTTTTTCGCCTGTCATGCTATGGGCTTAGAGTTGTTTTATTAGTTCGCAGTATATTTCCGAAAGCAGCAGCTTATGGAGCTCGTGATGATGACAGAATGTATTGTGATGAACGTTTTTCTCAAGAGGCATGAAATGAAAGTAAATGTTTTTTTAACAAAGGATGGGTCGATGTTGAAATGGAATCAAGCTGTGTGTGAGATATTAACAAAATTCGTTTTATATTTAAGAGGCCCATATCCCAAGTAACAATTTGACTTCGGTAAGGTGCTATCGAAGCTATTTCACCTCCCACAATATTAACTGCATAAGGTCTAATCGAAACACGTATGGCGCACTTTAATGCTTGGTAAGACCTTACTGAAAACACAATTTCTTCGTCTGAAAGGCAATTAACATCCACGGTAGGCAAAAGAAGCATCTCACATTTATCAGCAGTAGGTTACTACTTTGGTAGAGCCTTACCGAAACTTCATGGAAGCTTTATAGAGGCTCAAATATAAACAAGAAAAATATTTATGTTTTTGATTACATTTTTCAATTTTCCATTTTCTTACTTTTTTATTCTTTTTATCTTATTCATAAATTTTTTCAAAGACTTTTTGCAATTTTCATGGAGTGTACATTTACGTATTCGTTATAATTTACATTTTTCTTACATGCGTCGTACTGAGAATCGAACATGCTGCGTAGTAGTCCAATACACTACCCCCTAGGCTAATTCCTCATAATGCTACTACTTGATACATTTTAGAGTTTCGTTAAGATTTGCAATAAACTTGCAGCTTACTCGACCGGAGTTGTAAGCAAGACAGTTAGTGTTAACCAATTTATTTATGGGCGAAAAGTGTATGTTTAAAATCACATTACTGACATATTTTTCACTGTGATAAAGGTTTTTATTTCTTGTCATTTTCCCGGATACATTAATTTATGGATTCTTTAGACAGCGTATTTATTTCATATGAAATTAATTTTTACCTCTATAAAGCCTCGATATGTAAGTTAGGAGGAAGTACGAGTAAGTGAATTTTATTTGGGATATGCCATTAAGTATGCAATATTATACTTAGTTCAAATGCTTGCCGCGGCTATTCACATTGGCTCTTATCCGAGTAGTCCAATTTTTAATGACTCTGCCGCATAGATTAGGCTGGATTTGAGCAATGGCGTTTGATATGTTAATTTTAGGGGCATCGGTCGGATGCGGTTGATTGGCATAGACCTGTGATATCAGGAAACCCCATAAGAAAAATTCTAACCGGCTCAAACCGCACGATCTTGTTGGCCAATCAACATTACATTTGGGAAATATAATATTACCCTCCAATCGTTTATGCAGAACGTCCAGCCGCCACTGTATGGAGCTGGAAACACATGCCGTCTACTTCCGCATCGTTCAATTTGGGCCAAAATAAATCGGTTAGCATCGTTCTGCTCGCGTTGATTTATCATCAACGGGCTCACCAAAGTCGTTTTCAAAAAAGTACAGATCAATGGATCGGCCGACACAAAATCCGCACCAAATAGTAACTTTTTTGGATTCATTGCCACCTGGTGAGCCTCGTGTGGGTTGACGTCGTCCCATATACGCCAATTTGGCTTGTTAATATAAATAGTCATTTAGCCAAAAATGCGTCTCGTCGGTAAAGACGATTTTCGGCCAAAATTGAGGTCCTCTTCCAAACGCTCCGAAACCTAGTTAGAGTACAAACGGCGTTATTCATGGTCATTAACTTTGAGCTGCTGGATCAACTAGATCGTGTACAGCGTGTAGGCCCGAAACAAAATTCCCTAAGTTGGAGTCTGCGAAAGGCCGATTATGCGCACGGTGTGGAATTGAGAATTGACTGCCTCGTGTTCTACTGTACGCTTTCACTGAGCGCGGCTATGTTCTCGACCGATCTAGCGTTCTTTTGAATACTTTATTTACCGAACCTCGAACCTGTGTCGAATTTGGTCATACAATGTTGAAGAGTCGACTTTGAAGGTTCACCGCGTCTGCCGTAAAATGGGCACAACGCACCCAACGTTTGCACTGACGAACACCCATTTTGGATAATAAAGTTTTTTATTTATAGATGTTGCTCAATTGTGTAACCTGTCATGGTGGCTTGGAATGAGTGACTGAATAATAAACACCGCCCTAGACAGACGACAACAAAAACATCATGCTCACATCGACCCGTCCCAATCGAAAACCTTATATCAAACTTCAGGGCCAAGCCGATGCCAAAAAAAAAATAAAGTGCACGACTGGGTCGAACGTAACTTTCTCGTTCATCAAAAGTTTTAATGTAAATGAAGTGGGAGTGGCTGATTGTGTTAGCTCCAAATTGTTGGAAATATTTTTACGGTGCATATTCAATATGGTTGAAAAAAATTAGAATTTGGTAATATTTCCAAAAATAAGTTTTACGTAGCTTTTATTGGATTTTCATTGGAAGTTGGGGCATTGTTATTATTTCAAAATTATACCGAAATATTTTGAATACAGATCGGAATTTGGGTAGTCATTTTTGAGAAATATTTAAGAAATTGATTTGTTTGAATTTTTTGAGAAAAACTTAGTACGGGATCTTATTAAGTATACTTATATTATCTTTATGTATTTTGATCAAAATCGTTACAGCGGGTTTTGTAAAATTTGCCAGACAAAACAGTACCAAATATTGCAATGTTTAGTTTAAAAATACTATTGCTTAACTATTTAGCTGAAAACCGAGTACAAGTTATTTTTCGGGATGTAAGCATTACTTGGTTTCTAGGGTTTTATCGAAATCGAAAATGGGGTTTTCGAGATATGAGCAGTTTATAAAGTGAGCGTTTCCAGTGATTCGAATTGAAAATTAAGGACACAATAATTTTGAAAACATCAATTTTACTCTAAGTTCGCATTTTGGTCAAAATCATGCCGTTTTGAGGTAAACTAGGGAAAACTATAATTTTCAAAAATTACTTTTTTCAAAAATCCATTTTACGATAATACAGAGATTGAAATGACCATGTTACCTTAGAAATTAATTTTTGTTACAATCGTATGGACCGTTTTCGAGATATGTACGTCCAAATTTCAAAAGTGCCATTACTCGATTTTTTAGCGGAAAACTGAGTATGCAATATATATCAATTTTTGTTGAAATCGTTAGAGCCGTTTTCGAACAAATCAAACTGGTATGAACATTTTGTATGGGAAGTACCTTTAATATTGAGGTTACCATGCGACAAAAAAAACCGCCCCGAACTGTAAGCCCCCAAACTTTAAATCCGAAGTTTGAACGAAATCCGTTCAGCCGCTTATGTTGTAGGCCTCGGGATATACAGACAGACAGACAGATAGACAGACAGATAGACAGACAGACGGACAGACGGACAGACGGACAGCATTTTGCGACCCACTTTTTTGAGTTCGCATCATCGTTATGTCAGAATTGATTAACATCTCGAGTTCGAAATTTTGTACGAATGCAATCTTTCTCTTACTATAATAATAATAGAGAAAGGTAAAAAACTTAATGCAGCCACTTTTGCTGTTTACAGCATGACTATATCTCTAGGGAAGCAAATAAAATTTGATTTGAGGAAATTGAAGAAGAGCAGAAATGCAAAATATACAAGGGTACCAAGCCTCAGTGTCGTAGAAATGACTTGACGTTCGATTGAACATGAAATTCGTTCTACAAGGAGTGCAATTTGTTCTACAAAAAGTAGGAGACGTCACACTTGAATCTGGATGACAGTCAAAAGCAATAAGAAGGCTTTTAAAATCGTAGATGAATAATCAACAGATTTCGTTTAATTGCTGACCGCTTATTTTTGGAGCAGACCAAGATTCTTCACTTCACACGGACAGTTGTCCTGGGGCCCTACTATGAAACTCGATTCTAAAGTGAAACTGTTCGAATTCGCAAAATCGCAACTCTGTAATTCTATAAGTTATGAAAGCGAAATTCGAACAGCTCTAGTACTGCCAACTTTTTTTTGTTTTCTTGGTACAAAATTGGTACTACCTTTTGCGAAAGTTAATGTCAAATTCGTTCGAATTCGCAAATAATCATTCTACTTCAAATGTGCTTGAGGAGAAGGTCGATTTATGAAGTTTATTTTCTCAGAATGTAAGTAAATAAATTTTATTAATGAATAATTCATGAATATTTCATAAACGCAATATTTTTTTTGTCACAGGGAATCATCTAAAAGTCCAAACACAAAAGAGTCACAGCTTGAAAAGGTGCAATATATGACCCGGCATCCAGATTTGTCCAAGGGGTATTTAAAAACAGCCTTTATAATGTTTGGAACAAGAGTTTGTTTTTTGCGAACACTTAGTTCTGTTGAAATATTGTTCAACAAGTACATAAAGGCATCTTTCGAAAGGCGGTAGTTTTTAACAAAGCTGAATAAAGTTATTTTATGTCGTTTTCGATTTGGCAAAAAGATCAATTTTTTTTGAGAAAAAATGCATTTTTATTTTGATTGAGATTGCTTTTCATGTTCGATTCTCCTAAAAAAAACTTTTTTTTTTTTTTGATCTGACTCTCTTTAGAGAAATCTCGATTTTTTCTCAGATTTCACACATACTTTCAGTAATCCTAATGTGTATGACACACAGCTGGCGGTTACGAATTGTTTATCGCTGGAAGGATTGCTTTTTTAAATGAATTACTAATTTTTCGAGTATGGAAAGAATGTTTTATATTAAATTATTTTGAAATGAGTTATTATAAATATAATAATAAATAATAATAATAATAAATAATAAATTATAATCCGCCTTCGTTGAACTTGTTGAATTTGTTCCGGATTTCCTTCAGAATCCAACCTAATTGCGACTGTGTTTATTTATTATTATTTAATTGTTCCACGATCAGTTTTTTGGGAAATGCCAAACATAATGCGAAACTCGTTTGGGTTATGTCAAACATATTGCGAGAATCGTTCGAAAATCATCGCAAATTTTTTGGCAAACAGTTTGGCATTACCGGCATTCGATTCTACTTTCAAAGAGAAAGCCATTTGAAAGTAGAATCGCAAATATCTTTCGAATAGAATCAAAAGTAGAGTCGAGTTTCATAGTAGGGCCCCTGATACTACCGAGACTCAGTAGTACGACAAAAAATGCAATCACGCATCCTTAATGAAGTGCAAAAGTCTCCTGTGCTCAAGGAGACCGGTAAATCTAAACCTTCGGTTACATTAATCCAGTTCAATTGGACAGCAGCCAATATTTCATTAGGTTATGACATTTGTTGGCAAGCTTTGCGCATATTTTCAAGTATTATTTTCTGAAGGACGCATCGGCAAATAGTTTACAGCCATACCGAGGCCATAAATCGGCTTTTATTGACACTTAACAGTAGGTATCTCTCAGTGGTTGCAAATGGGATTTCAATGTACTATTCAACTGCCAGTGCAAATAAAGAGGATGTCATCTCTAGGACCCATTTCTCGGACAAATAAATGTGACCGCTCCTATTGTTCGTGGGATATGTATCACCAAGGTTCTAAGTATTCTTTCATATAGTGAAGTTTGACAATTCCCCGGGCGACGATATAGTGAACTACGATGACAATTTCTTCGAGTAATATTACATCATTTCAAGCCGGAAGGTCAGACGACTGATTTCATGTTGAACACAAGATCTCAATGTTCCATGACATTATCAAGCAGATAAACAAGGAACATTTCCATTTCCTATCTGAGCCTAATAAATCAATAATCTTATCGGTCCACATCCGCACCTCAAACAAACCGTACATTTTCGATCACCTCCCCAATTTGGGAATTAATTCATTCTGTCACTCACACCAGCCCACTCAACCGAGCTGACGGAATGAAAATGGTCTCGATGTGTTAGTGTTCACTTCACTATTATCAAAACTTTCCAAACCCAAAATCTTTAATATTTTGATGGATTGTGCGGTACGTCAACCCATTATAACATCTTTTGGTGTTGTGTTGGTGGCCCATTTTCGAACTTCAAAGTTCGAGGACCCTTTGACCAGAGATGGCAGATCATTAAAACTTTAAACCCTAAGCCCAAGATGTTGCTTCCACCCCGAAGGGATAACTCACTGAACGCGCTGCCATGGCAATCAAAGTATATCCGTCCCCCATTTTGGAAGAAGTCGAAAAGTTTTTCATTAATTTTGCTAACTTTTAGGGACAGCACCGGACGTCTTCGTCGCATCCGATAAAAAGTTAAGTGAAACCAAGAAAAAAAAAAAAAACGTATTCTCCCTAGACCTTCGAGCTACGCCGAGGAATACCCTCCGCGTTTTTTGTGTAATTCATTTCTCTGCTACTTACCTCGGTAATTGGAAGTGCCGGATTTGGGTGGTCCGGACTTAGTGGCCTTTTTGTAGGTGACGCTGGCGCTGGTGATACACCTGGACCAAAACCTGAAATTGGAAGAAAAATTGCGTATTAAGTTATCGTCGTCGATTCAATAAAAAAGGATTCGACGAAAGTCGGAACAAACATTTGGGTACTGCGTGTCGGATAGCATTGATATCGGGCAGGCTTATTAGGCTCACGTGTGGGATTTTACTTAATTAGCCTCATGAGTCATTAACATGGCTTAAGGCGGACATTTGTCACGTCTAATAAACGCAAAAGTACCTAGCACATGGCATGTGGTGTTATGTGGATTATGCGGATGGCTGTTCATGTTGTGGTCTGTGGTGTGAGAGCGAGTGGTGCTGTGATAGACGACTTGCAAGCGGATGGGGACCTAATTTAGAGTGTGTTGTTGTTTTTTTTTTCTCTTTGTTGTGAATCCTAATGGACCTTGCTGTTTTTTCAGGATGTTTTTATGGGAAGATTGCGGTGCTCTGAATCTTTTTTCGCTGTATGACCTTGAGGTATTGTTTTTTTCTGCTTGTTTACAAGTCGCATTCAGAAAAGAATGTTTAGGTTTGTATTACCATGCAAATTTTGAATTATTTTTTATTTTATTCAATGACTTGGAAAGTCATTACCTTGCGAATGGAACAGAAAAGTTTGCATTGATGTTTCTTCAGGGGATTAGCCTGTCGACAGTGGAAGATGTTCTGATGTGATAAATCACCATAGTATAGGACAAATGTGGATGTCTGTGATGAACTTGTTACTAAAGTTTCAAAGCAGTGCAGATGGCAGTAGATGTGGTGAAATTTACCCGCGAGGATATTTCAGTCAGATTTTTGAACAAAATGACAGCAAAAAAAAAATATGAGAATAGAAACAAAGAATTGGAAAGGTCAACATTTGATTATGGATTGAGTGAAAAAAAAAAGCAGCCTCCACGCAACATTTTGGATATTGCTCGTACAAGATACTGGTTAATGGTCTATTTGGTGGGTTGGTAGCAAAGAAGATCAGTTGCATCAGTTGATGCGGGGTTGCGAGGATAGCAAATTGTTATTACAAGATTTATGCAATATTTTTGGTATTGGAACAAAAAAAATCATTCTTTTCTTATACACAAAAGACGGAACCAACCGCAGAGGTGTAGCTGTATATTCATATCTGTTTTCGAATATGACCAGGAAGGGCGTCTTCCCGAGTTTCAGTACTAGAATTCCTTAAGTGAGGTTTTACACAAGGAATATATGCATCTACTTGGAGCTGCAGTCTGTCAGTGGCAGGACAATATAAATCTTCATACAATATTAACTACTATAAAATGAAAATACAAAGAAGTACTTTAGCCCAAAGAAGTACTTTAGCCCGACACGGATCAACATTCTTTATAAAGAGCAAGTTAGACCAGACTTTGAATATTGCTCTTATATGGGATAGGCAGACGGGAATTAAGTTTGTTAACCTAAAAGTATACCTTACCTAAGAGTAAGAGAGAAGCTGGCGAACCAAAGAAAAGTCGTAGACCGATGTTCAGAGGATGTGCAACGACATTTACAAAATCATTTCTTGAAACGCTTAAAAAAAAAGAATGAACGCTTGAATGCTCTAAATTCTAAAAGACAAACAGCCAATGCACATCACACTTCAGAGTATTGGGAACTTTAGAAACCCTCGGGTTGTAAGGCAACCAAATTTTAGACCTTAAATATATTTCAAGAGGATTTCGAGCTGTGCAAAAGTAGAGTAAACGAAGTGGGAGTTTCGGATTATGTAAGGTGCAAGTGGTTGGATTTATTTTAAGGTTCATATTCAATATAAATGTTGTTGAAAAAAAAGAAGTGTTTACTATTTGGTAAAAATAAGTTTTACGTATCTGTTGTTGCATTTTTATTGGAAGTGGGGCATTGAGATTATTACAAAAATATACCGAAGATATGTGAACACAGATCGGGATTGATTTCGGTAGTCATATTTAAGAAATAAATAAAAAAATTATTTGATCGAATTTTTTTAAAAAATCTTTTTAAGAATCAAAATCGGTAGAGCGGTTTTTGAAAATTTGTGCAGAGAAAGCAGTAGGTATTGTTCGGAATGTAGGCATTACTTGGCTTTTAAAGTTTTATCCAATTCGAAAATGGGGTTTTCGAGATATGAGAATTGGGCAATTTCTAAAAATAGTGTTTCCGGTGATTCGAATTGAAAATTAAGGACGTATTTATTTTGATAATATGAATTTTACTCTAAGTATGCATTTTGGTCAAAATCGTTAGCGCCATTTTTAAGTTAACTAAAGAAAACAAAATTTTACAGAAAAAGTTTTTTATTACTGAAGTTTTCAAAAATTGTACAGTATTATAGAGAAAAACTGAGTTTGCTATTAAATCGTATGATAAGAAATTATAGTATTTCTTTAGGAATGAATTTTTGTTACAATTGTAGGGATCATTTTCGAGATATCTATTGTATTCGAATTTCAAAAGTACCATTGTTTGATTTTTTTTTAGCGAAAAACTGAGTCTGCAGTCGTGTTAAACTCAGCTACTTAAGCTTAAATATCAATTTTTGTGGAATTTGTTGGAGCCGTTTTCGAACAAATCAAACTGGTATGAACATTTTATATGCGAAGTACCATTAATATTGGGGCTACCGCGCAAAAACATGATATCGAATTGTAGGACTACAAAATCTAAATCCGAAGTTTAAACCAAAGGGCAGGCGCTTAGGCAGACAGACAGACGGATAGAACTTCGCGACCCCACTTTTTTTAGTTATTCTATCATCAGAATGTCAGAAGTGACTAACCTCTCGAGTTCGAAATTTTGGACGAATACAATATCTCTCTCTTACTACGTATTAGAGAAAGTTTAACATCAGCGGGGGCCGAATTCTTATCCGAGCTGGTTTTTATCGATCCTTGAATATTTGTGGGTATTCTAAGCATATTCCTAGTAAATAATATATTCGAAGGGTTTTCGAATAGAATACTCGATCTCTCCATACAACAAACATGCATGGCATAAGACGCTAACATTGGTCCAAAAAATAAGTTAAAACCAGGTATAAATATTTTGCCAACCTGTTGCATTAGGGCGAGGCATTAATCTAGATTTTGGCAACTCTAATACAACATAAGGCTTCAAAATGCTATTTCTTTAATATCAAATTTTAGTCTCGACTTCAAATTTACGGAAGTTTACAATTGCGAAATTTCAACGGAGCATATAGCCATACTCTAAGCTACTTAAATTTAGAGTCGAAGCTAAAAGTGTTTATTGATAAGGCCCAGTAAGTTTTGGAATGTGCATTATCCCTACCAAGCGCTCTGAAAAATGTGGGCGGGAATAGACGACCGGACGTGACTACCAAACAAAAACTCCATTTCCAACATTATATCATGAAATGTTTGACAGCTTGCGACTTGAAATCCTATCAACTTAATACTTGCAGACATTTTAAAATATTGGGAGAGTGCTTGGCCAAACATCTGGGAGATGCCTGTCATTCTGGCTCTCTCACCGCCAATAAATCATTTAAATTTGGATGCTTCCGCCTGAGTAGGAAGTACCTTAGTAATCTGGCCTTGGGGACAGTTCTTTAAAAATACATGCACTATGAATGCCTTTAAAAGCTCTCCCATGAGCAATTATGCTTCTGATGTATAATATTTCTTAGCCCTCAGGATAGCGTTTTTTTTTTAAGGCGAAAGGATCTATCGAGGAAAACTATTTACTGAGCTCTGTGTTTATGTGTTTTGAGCCATGTGAAACGAAAAAATGAGAAAATTTTCATTACGAAACAACAATTTTTTGTATGCCATAGAAGAACGTCTCAGTAAAATAAGTTTCTCAGGGCAGTTTCGGGATGTTTGTCAGACGCTTAAGAGGGATGACGGCTAAATTATTGACATATAAACTGGATGAAGGCATATTTGATAAAAGGCAGAAACTTCATTGCATTACTTTAAGATCGTACCACGATCCGCATTTGGTTTTTACTAAATCTGGACTTGCAGCTCAAAAGTCCCATTGAAATATCGACTTTAACAGGAACGGCTAAGCTAATATCGGTTTTATTCAACGTATTTGGGTGATTCCTACCGATAGCGGTAGCTCTTAATTTAAGCACAAGCGAACGATGTTCAACCCACAAAAATAGCTATGGTTTCAGCAATTTTTTTTTTAACTTACTACAAATTTATTACCCATCCTTAAGAATCGTTGGCCGAGCCGTCAGAGCTCCAACAACTTATTGAAGAACAAATATTTCTTATTAAAACTCAATATCTATCTATAAAAAAAAAAAAACGACTAAAAAACTACCCCACATAACCTCGTCACAGTCTACCTTGCTGATGAGAGCTTAAAACCAAAATAATTATCCAGTCGTTTCAACATTTTTGCAAGCTCCCTATAATTTGTATCGGCTGACCCATTCCACAATCATTTTCGACATCATCAACTGAAGTGGGATCACTCATTCACTGTTGCGTATACGTAATATTTTCAGCTTTTGTTTACATTCGCCTCGTTTCTATTATTACATAGAAAACCACTTTTCAAATCACAATGCATCATTAAAGTACTCGAATCTGATTAAGCAAATGAAATCAACGCCTCAGTAGTATTGCAAAGTTCCCATAAACACCAAAACACGCATTCCTCAGAAGCCCACTCACTCTACCGCACCAGCATGTTGAATATTTATGGTCCACATTTGCTGGGAAATCAAATGTTCGCATTAGCACAGACACAGAGTACTCCTCTATACAGCATTTAGATGCAAATTGCGAATTTATTAATTGGAATAAATTATTCGAATTGTTTGGCCAAGGGACCCCGGTTTCGTTATTGTGTGATGATTTTCATTTCGAATTCTGATTTCAATTGATTCGCATGCTGCTGGTAGGTACTACGCCAGATATATCACACAAATTGTTAGAAATATGCGATACACATCCAAATCGAACGAGTTATTTGATTTGGGGCTGGCTGGGAGGATAGATCGCGAGAAGCTGGCACGTATCAATCAGCCGTCGTTTTGACGTGTTAATTTGTAAACCTATTTTACATTTATGTCCGATGGCATGCTTCTTTATATTTGACCCGAATTCGGCGCCTTTCTGTGTGAAGGCATCGTTTATTCTAATTGGGTGAGGAGGTAGTATTTTCGCTCAGTCCATTAAGTCCACATTAAACAAAGTGGGATATAATTATGTGAGCGGCAAAGTTTGGCATTTTTTTGGGAAAAGAAGTGTCAGGAATTAATGGGATAGTCACCACTATGGTGGAACACGTTATTAAGCATATTTAATGGAATTATTTTTAATTTATATGAATAATTCATTTCATATAGGGCATTCCCAATGGAAGAGCGTTTTTACTTCACTTATGGCTGCTAATGAAAGGGCGAAGTTGAGTGATGAAAGCTAGCAATAAGTGCGTCGTAAAAATGAGCTGTTTCTTTGAAAGAGTCGGCGATATGGTGGAGCAAGCGGATTCTTTTGTTGGAAATTGAAAGGAGGGCATAAAAACAGCAATTAGTGGCACTTGTCTAAGAGACAATGGAGATGGAGCTTTCAAAATGTGGGAGCACTCGTGTCAACCAGATTGTCATGTGAATTGTCAACTAGTGCGTCGTTTGTGACCAGTTAATGACTGCGATGGTGTTTATGCTATAATAGCAATTTGAATATCACAAACAGCAGAGCTTTGCTGTAGGTCAACAGTCTGTTGTTACACATCCAGAAAGTGGGGTCAAATGGGCCCACTTAGAGATGGATAAACGGGTGCCTATTGTTTCGTTTTTTTTACTTGGCATTTTGTTGTATCGCTTTCCTTACAATTATTTCTGTTTACTTCGTAATACCGTATTTCGTTTGGTTTTCAAACACTTCGCCCTACAATAATTTCGCATTTCTTTCTCTCGCTTTTTACTCGTTTTGCATTTTTGCTAAATATGCAATGAGTTATTTAGGTCAATGTTATCTCACTAAAGGTTTATTTCGCATTTTATTTTTATAGAATCTATCGTTTAGGGGTGTATTCGTTTTGTCTGCAGTGTGATTGATCTAAAAAAATGTTAAAAATAATAAAATGGATAACAATTCGATTTGGATCGTTTTCTTTTTATTATTTTAATAACCGTATGCGATATGCATTCATTTTATTAATTTTTAAAAAAGTTTGGCAAGAAGTTTAGCAATCTGTAGAATTAAAAAAAAAATAAATAAATTCAATTTCTTCAATGACTTCGTAATAGCCTACACGAAGGCTACATAAAAAAAAAAATCAATGGCGAAATAATTGTAATCGAAATAAACAAAAACCGAAGTATTCGTAAAACTAAACAATAATAAAAAAAGTTAATTTAAAAAACCAAAAAACCAGACTGACTGTAAAAAAAAAGAATTAAAAATAAATGAACAAGACGCATTTAAGTACCTATACCTAACTAATTGACAATCGGAGACTATATACCTAAACAGTATATGTATATGAGTACTGAGTACTCTCCGACTGCCAAAAAGGTAGTTATAGGTACTTAAATGCGTCTTGTTCATTTATTTTTAATTCTTTTTTTTTACAGTCAGTCGGGTTTTTTTGTTTTTTAAACTAACTTTTTTTATTTTTATCTTTTTGGCCTATGACACTACGGGGAAGAATACGAATATTATGATACCTCACTCTTCAAGCCGTTTAGGCTACAGGGCGTCCCGTAGGAACGTACATAGGATGATTGAAGAACCTATTAATAAAAATGCTGAAACAATAAAATGTTAAACGGCTAAAACGAAACAAGATAAAAAAGACGAAACAAACCATACCCAAGGATAAACAACTTCATCATGTGAGTTCTAAAGTGAACTGCAAAGGCGACTATTTCGATTCGTTTTAAGAGGCAGACTAAGGTTGAACTTTTGACATGGAAGTGAACTTCAAATAACTGCTTAGATCAAGACTTAATTCACCAGTAGTACCACAACATGCACTCATGGCCCACAGAGGCAAAATGATATGCTATCTTGGAGTGCGAGTATGATATGTTAGCAGTGTTTAGTAATTTAGACGTTAGAACTGCAAAGAAGGACATTTTTGGTAGTTAAGTCGGGGCATTGAACACCAGGCACCACGTCTGGAAAAGGACTTTTGTTGCAATCCTATTTTTTTTTTATTTTTGAGTCATGAAACAGTTCAGTAGAGCACTCGCACCCAACTGGGCCAACAACGTAACGTAAATCCAGCTTCCGGCATCTAACAGATCCTCTTGTCTGGTACTTCAGCGTTTTACATGTCCGAACATCCGAAAGACAGTTTTTTGTTTCGGCTATCCGCCTTTGGAATTCACTCCCACGTAACTTGCGAGAGCTAACTAATGCACGACGATTTAAAAACGAACTTCAAAATTTTCTTAGAGACTAAAGCAACTCACTTTCTTCCCATCGCTATCCCTCTTCAAGCAATTTCAGCTTTAATTAAAATTAATTTAAAATAAGTATAAGAAAAAAACTTTTTAATATAAAAGAAGTCTGACTTAACTTTCAAATCATTTATGGAAACTAAATCAAAAACAATTTATCTTTCACAGACTTATAAGTGAATTCTTACTGTGTAAGCATGTATGATACAATAAATATTATTATTATTATTATTAACGTAACTGACTTTAACTCATAAGCAAGCTGAAACTGACCTCTCGTGATATATGGCTGGAAGTGCCTAAAAAGTGGCTTAGAATGTATCAGAAACAGTCATGGTGGCCATATACCCTCAACAATTTAAAACTGTTAAAGCTTTAATACAAGTCATTCGAATAAAATAAAATTTTGGGGTCAATATTCTAGATGGTCAAAATTCTGCTTACAAAATTCTGTTTCCAAAATGCTGCTTTTTAAAATTCAGCTTTACAAAATTCTGCAAACAATAAAGAAAGGTTTGGAAAACGTTCAAAAGCGCGCGCTTTACGCTTCGCGCGTGGTTATTTTTTTAAAAAAATACGATTTTATTTTACAATTTTGACGAAACAAAAGAAGCGACACTGTTATTGAATTTTTTTTTAGGAAGACTGAGGGAAAGTCATCGTCTATCCACAAAACCATCAATCGCAGCGTAACAGTAATTACAACGAACCCCCAAGGAAAATGGTCTTAGATCGTAAGATCCTACCGAGTCGCTTGTCGAAGGAATCTTGATTAAACATCACTTCTGCTGTCCTTTTATACTGCCGAAATGAAGTATAAAAAGAAAACAAATCAAATTATAATAATTAAAAGTTGTAATTCCTGACGGTATATTCAGTTTATCATTACATTTGTAACCCCAAGAAGGAGTCACCGGAGACCTCATAAAATATATATATTCTGAATCAGGATCATATTCTGAATCGATTAAGCCATGTCCGTCTGTCTGTCTGTCTGTCTGTTGAAAGCGCCCAAAGGAATTGGGCATATATAGGCGAATGAAATTTGGTGAAAGGACTTCTTTTTATCCTCGTCAGGTTGGTATTAAAAATGTCGGTCAAGTAGTTCCCATCGAAATCAATATTACCTCTGTTGTTCAATGTAATAACGTACTACCTCACATGCCTAAAACTTTGCATGACTTGTATGCAGTGCAGTGCAAAGTTCAAAGCATCGGCCAAGCCGATGATAACACTTTTACTTGTTTTTAATTAAATTTCGCATTTTTTTTAACCTTTTTTTTTGTATTCAAATTTTTTGTCAATATTTAATCTGTTTTTCTTGTTTCATTTTAATTTTAATTTCATTTAAAAAATAAAAATAAATAATCTTCAATGTTGTATGAATTTAAAATTGTTTTTTATACCAATTTTTTTTACATTTGTTTGTTGTTGGAAAAGAACAGAATAAGCTTGCTTATTGCTTTAAATTTGAAAATCAGAATTTTGTAAGGCAGAATTAAAACATGCAGAATTTCGTAGAACAGAATTTTTGTGTGAGAAGACAGAACTTTGCAAAGCAGAATTTTGAAAACAGAATCTCGACCGGATCCCTAAAATTCTGATACCTAAACCAATTTCCTTGTACTATATTTAACTATTGAAAGTTTCATCAGTAGTCTGGCAATAAATTCAAACTCCTTTGAAATATCTTAACCCATTTTTACTATCTTCGACGACAAACAATCGCTATAATGTGTTTAGAGAAGGGGGATAAACAAATCGACTTACACGGTGAATTGTATCCAATGCAAGTCCGCAAAGGTATCAAGGACAACATCGCTATTACCACTTGAACACGACAATAAAAAATGTATGCACAACCATTTAGCTTCAGTAATTCGTATGTCAATATTTAACACACAATTCACTCGTTAACTGTTTGCAATATTTGCCAATATTTATTTTTCCGAGAAACGGCAAAAATACACATTTCACAGAATTTAACAACCGCACGCGAAATCAATTAAAAACTCTTCGCACTGACACTTGGACAGTGCACAACCGATTAATTATTATTGTTTTTTTTTTTTTTTCGGAACCTATTACTTTGTCTTCACCTTAAGCTGGCAATTCATTTCTGTCAAGCAGTTCACTCTGTTTCCGACTTGTTTCTCGCACTCTCTCCGTCACAAGATTCAATCAAAAGAAACCGTGTGTTTATGTACCTTCAGAATTCCAAGCTCATTCTGCCGCTATTTTCATTTCATTGTTTTGAATTCCATTTTATAAATACGTTCACTTACCATTTTTCAGCTTACAGTTGGTGATAATATCATTCATCAATTCCTTATTTTTCTGCAAGAGAAGAGAGAAACAAAAACGAGATACATTAGCAATAGTCGAAGACACTTTGGGCATAATAAACAGACCCATATGCGAGTGGGTAAAATATGGTTTCATTACTTTGTGGGTAGTCAGGCCGTTGACAGCCCTCGTACTGGCACTTTCGTCATTGATCTTTGCGAATTTTTGTAACACAACAACGTCAGAATCGCCATAGGCAACTTGTAGAGACCATCGTTTGATGGTTGAGCATTTATCCATAAAGCCAAAATAATAAACACAAGAATTGTTTTTTCTTATAGAAAAATTAAATTCACAGCTGATCGCGGAGAGGCGCCAGTAACAATGTATAGAGGAAACGAACTGACAGAAAAAAACAAAATTAACACAACATTCGCTAATTGTCAACGCCAAGCTTATAAGTATGACTAAACCATATACGCGATCTTGACACGTTCCCTCGCATACACCTGAGCAATAACTATAAAAACACATCATGTGTTGTACTTGTAGCAATGTTTGGCTTATCAACACGATGAAGGTGGTCGAGGGAGATATGGCATGTTCACCGTATACGAAGGTGGCTCGTTTGCGCGAGAGCGGGCGGCATTGGTGTTTCCCATATAAACCGATCGCTTTGGCGCGCTGCACATGGGCGGTTGTAGGGTACTAAGCGCCTGCACTGTGCAGTGATGTCAAAAAGGGGGTAGATATTATGAACAAAGATACACAAAACGATAACTCTAGGAGTCTGCTCGGTAATGTAATAGGTATTTAATTAGGACTAACTGACCAACTAACCGGACTAACCCGCAATTGATGCAAGCCGTTAATAAGCTTCAACATTATGGGCTCCGCGAAATAATAAGGCACCAAAATAAAAAAGAAATAAAAACGAAATAAGGCCCTAAAAATGCGTATACAAAACAAAAGCAAGGAAAATTATTGAAATTTGTAGTTCAATTTCACTTTTAGGGGTTTTATTTATTATTATTATTATAATCTATTAATTTTTGTGAGCACTAGCTGCGAGGGCTTTCGGCTCGGGTTTTATTTAATTTTTTCAATTGGGGCTTAGTTTGATAATGAAATAAGACTCCAACATTATTTCCAAATATTAATTTTTATTTGAAAAAAGAACAAATACAGTGGACGTCCATTATAACGAATATCCGATATAGCGAAGTTTCGATATAATGATAGCTTTTTAGATTTACATTAGTATCTCTATATAACGAATGGTGCCCACGACTTGCTATCCGATATAACGACCGTAGTAATAAATTGGATTAAAACCATGGAAGTATTTAAATGGCAGTACCATCATCTATTCAATTTATCATTAAATAAAAACGGTTAAATAAACACATTTTTAATGACTTATTTTTTTTTTTTAAAGTATACAAAATTCGATCGATATAAAGAACGCGCTCGATATAATGAATGACATCAAACATAATATCATTCGTTATACTGGACGTCCACTGTAGCTGACAAAATTGCACTCGTAACAGAATAGCTGAAAATATAGCGCGATTTATTTTACTTAATATTTAAATCGCACAGTTTTTTCAGCTATTCTGTTACTCGCTGATTGTTTTCAACGCGATGCTTACATTTTTCATCCATATGAGGCGAATTATTGAAAAAAAAAGGCGCGCGTTGAAAACTATTAATATAAAATATACGCCTCATTTCATTGTGGTCTGATTTCCATTTTTAAAGTGAAGCATAATTTCATAATGAAAATTCACCCCAATTTGGAGGACTTGTGTTATGATCTCCATTTTTAAAATGTTTCATGGTTTCATTAAGAAAATTAACCCCAATTTTGTGACTTTGTTTCATTTTTCCTTTTTTTTGTCTTATTTCGTTGAGCCAAAATTATGTGAGTGAGAAACATTCGTTGAACTTGACGAAAGCAATTTTTACTCTGTCTAAATCTTGCAAATTTACTTAGGTGACACTAAAGACTAAAGTCCGATGTGGACCTGGCACCTGGGCCTCTATCAATACGCCTTAGCTAACTTCCTCCGGTTGGGCAATTCAAGTTGGTTGAGGTCCTCTCCTAACCTGTGCGCACCACCTGTAAGGCAGGGGCTTCCCCAACTGTGTTTCCTTCTGATTCGCAGTCAAAAGATTCTCCGTGCCGGGGCATTTGTGTTCATTTGCTACACAAGTCCGATCCATCCAAGACGACAGATGTTCAGTTTTGTTGGATATAGTTCTAAAACGCTGTACAGTTTGTATAGTTCGTTATTCAATCTCTTTCTGCAAAAACCGTCAACGCAAACGGGACTTGAAATTTTACGAAGAGACTTTTTCTCGAATCGGAGCAGATATCTTCATCTGGTTTTTAGACATATGTCCGAGCTATCCTATCAAAGTTGGTGAAAGAATCCGAGCACGCAAATGTAGAGAAAAATGGACTTAATGTCACACTTGCTCTTAATAAGTTCAACCATGTGATTGATTTCAACCAAACAAAATTAAATTTAAAACTAATTTTAAAAGAAATATAACATAATGTTTTAATAACTACCTTTTTTTTAAATTATTAGTAATTGATTAACTGTGGCTTAAATGTTTATTAGTTAAATAAATAAAATGAATCTTGCGTTTAAGGCAAACTCTGATTAACATCAGTCTGGCGGTTGTTGAATTGGGATATATCAAATCAAAGTTTATCTGACAGGACTTTCACTATTTTTTATTTAAATAAATTTCAATTATCCTGCTTAAAGATCAATGTTCCAATGCAATCAAAATCCCATTTTAAAATAGTATAGCAACGACTCTTAACCTATGCGTTGGCTATCTCTCAGCATCATAAATTCATTCTCTACCAGGCATATAGTCCGACAGTTGACTTTTTTTGTAATACACGATGACGATGATTTATTCATAGTAGGTAGTTAAATGTGTGCATCCTTTGATAATGAATTGTTTGCCTAATGAAAGTGATGGTTGATAGAACAAAAAAAGAAATAAAAGTGCAAGACAAAGTCATTTGTCTATGGTTTAGTAAACCACAGAACGATGTACTTTGGTCAAGAGGGTTTCAATTAATTTCCGACAGGAAATTCCCCGCAAAAAATTGCAGCGAGCTATCTACTGTGTAAAATTTACATAGTTGTTTTGATAGTCCACCTAGAGGGCAAAACAATTATATGTTCTGAAGCAGATAGTGAAAACATGAAAATGAAATACCATCCAAATTAAATGAAATTCCATTAAATGAATTTGATGCAAATGAAATAAATACCCATAATTTGGAAAATGCAACAAACAAATTTTGTATACTCTACGTTCCTTTGCGGTAGTGCTTCGTGGTGACATCTTTACAAAATTATGTCTGAGCTCCTACATTATTGATGAGATAAAATCCTTTTACTTCTTTGTGTATTAAAATATTACGATTATTAGAAACCAAATTGAAATATTTGTGCAAATAATTTGCATAACTGTTTTTTTTTTTTGAGCAAATAGGTGTAACTATAAATATAGATAGCTTTTATTTGCGCCTTCTTCCAGGCCGAAGGGCTGGAGCTGGACACGTCTGAATGTATCTAAATATTATTTATTAAAAATAAATAGAGCAAAATATTTTGCAGACCGGCTTCGGTCGAGTCTTTTAAATGATTCGTGTTCAACCGATTTTACGTTTCTTATACTATTCAGTTAAATAAGATTTGTTCTCAATTTATTGGAGCTCAGTTTTTCGAGAGTGCAGCTCAAAATATTCGGGTTAGTATTCACTAAAACGACCTAAAGCAAAAAAAAAAAACAAAAAAAAATTGCTCTTTAAGGGGTAAACTTAAAGATGGAATTTTTCAAAATCGATTTTTGTGCAGAAGACCAAATTCTGTGCCAAATTTGAAATTTCTTGATTGCTAGGATATTTTTTTAAAGTAATTTTTGTCGGCTGTCTCATTGTTCTTAGTGAATCTTTTTTTGTAAACCTTCGTCGGTTCTTTCCCTCTTTTTTATGTCGACATGGCGGTTAGTATTTTTCCAATCATACCTTGCCAACTCACGCAAGGAAACGCAGTAAGTAAAGTGAACTAAGTGCTAAAGTTACTAGCTTGGAGCTTAAAAAAAAAATTAATAGTCGGCGCAACAAGTCTGTAGGGACCCTAGGCCTAGCTTCTCACAACCATTAATTCGTGTGAGTTTTTCATGTTTGGGACGAATGGAAGGGATCTACAATTTTATGCCGAGTCCAAACGTCTAATTGGGAAGCTCCTTCATGACAGTTTTACTCTCGGATGTTTGTCAGACGTTCGCGAGAGGTGGCGGAAGAAAACATAAGTTGGAATTTTGGTTTATTCGGGATTCGAACCTGGGACCCCTCGCTTAGTAGTCCAACACACTAACCACTAAGCCACTGCGCTTACAAGCTTCGAGCTTAGTCCAGTTAATTTTCCACAAATGTAATGAAAGCTGACGACAGTCAAACAAAATTCAGGCAGAATATAACTTATAGCATGGTCATAAAAACTTCAAAAACGGTATCGTGAAGAAAATAATAATTTTTATACGAAATCTGTGTTCCTGGGCGGTTTTTAATAGCGAACTCATAATTTTTGTTAAAAGCAAGCCCTCAGCTTTAAAACTGTGTTTTAACAAACACGTTCTGCTTTAAAGTTAAAAAAATGCATTTTTCAAATATGGTTGGCGGGTGTTTCTTCTGTTGCCCTCATATCGAATAGCTATTCATTTTATCTTATTTTTTAAACGCCCCAGAAAATAAAGAAAAACGTACCGGAAGTGCATCAATATTTTACTCTCCGAGCAAAACTTTCCACCAACCTCTCGACTTTTGTCTATAGGTCTACAAGCAAGCTTTCGTCTTATAAGCAACTACTAATTTTTTTATACCTTGGGAAATTATGCGCTCGGCTCTCCTACTATTAATCTCCGATTACGTTTTTTCGTGGCAAATTTTGAAATGCTGACGTCACAAAAATTCGGCCATTCGGTGTCACTCGTGTGACTTTCGTGAGAGTGCGCTTCTAAAGCCGTAGTGACCAGACGCTTGACAAGCGATCATATCAACATATATCATATGGTCCCTATATATATTTTTTGGTGCATATATTATTTGGATTGATTCCAAGAACATGTGTTTTTTAGGAACGGTTCCAGTCATTTTCTTTTAAAAAAATAACTATTACGTTTTTAATACAACTTTTATGCGCTATTGTGAATGTTAAAAAGCATTTTGTGCACACTTTTTGTCGATATGATAATTCTAACTCTTTCCAGGGTTAAAGGTAAAATAAGCTGGTTTAATATGGCTTGCTGCAAAAAAATTGTTCTCTAATGTAATGGATAACCACATGAGATTTGAATATAATTTAACGATTTTCTAAACAATTTGGAAAATTAATGTGCAATTGTGCATGTCCTTATAGAAAGGAAAAAGGCAATAAATTTCTGGGAACGGGTAAACCCGAACGGGTACAGCTAGTAAGTTATATTAAGCTGTGTAAATTAATTCAAGCGGTAATTTTTTAATGCATTTGGAAACGCTGCTACAGTCAGAGAACTGAAAAATATCACAGAACGTTGGTAGCGTTTGCACAACAAACCAGATGTCGATTTTTATGTGATTATTCGTCAAAAGCCATTAAGAAAGAACCTGTGGCTCGAAAAATTCCACTACCGCTGTTAATATCGCTGAGACAATTTGGTTTTTCAAAAACCAAATTTGGATTCGTATAACAAAATCACTGGCACATTTTTCTTTCCCCATTCTCTCAGAAATAATTTAACAAACTTCGAATATAATATCGTTCGAGGTCATAATTCAGTTTTCAAAGTTCTGTCAATTTTCCATCACCGGTAGTGAATTTTTAATTGTGGTCGCATAATTTTGACCCTTGACAAACGAGAATACCAAACTCAACCCAATCCTCCATTATAGAGGTGAACATTTAATTTAAACTGGTCATCACTGAATAAACAAGAATGTTAAATAAAATTACATTCGCTGGCCCTCATGCTATTGATCCCCTCAGGCCAGCCCTGGTAATAAATGCCTAGTACGAATTAATTTCACAGCCAGATAATTCAAACGAAATTCTCAATGCCAAGGGGCACATTTACACTTGAAGGTGTAAAAAGCTTCAATTTGAGTTTCCCCGCACTATACACGACGACGTGGAACGTAGCGAAAAGGCAATTTGAATAGATAAACACCCCGCAGACGGTCGGCGCTCGTTAGAAGGTGCTAGGCACTGCAATACTTTGTCGGATCGTTAACTACTGTTTTATGCAAACCATTCTTGGCGCATGTTACTTAATCTTATCTCTTAATGGGGTGCTGCTGAGCTATCGACATGGAAAAACAAATGACCGTGAAATTGTGAAGATTGCGTTGGGAAATATTCCTGGCTGTCTATAAAATTGTTCACATTTTTTCAACGCTAAATGTGAATGAAAGGTGAAGTGGAAGCATTGACGAGTTTATTTGAATTGGTTTTGAAATTGATTTGTGAAATGTTAGGAATTTAGGAAAAGACGAAAAAACATGTACACTGCAATTTGTGATATTAAGCTGCGACTTTACTTCCCGTTATTTTCGTCTGCGAAACGCGGTTTCCCATGCAACTACGGAGTCGTATTTCTACTTTAAAATGAATACCGCAAAATATTTCCCAACATCTCCAATAGACAGCCTGTTTCCTTGGAAGTTAATTGGAAAGGTTCAAACTCATTGCGCCGGAAGTTAAGCTGACGAGGTTGATGTAAATATTATCTAAGCACAAAAAAATGTCCTTGTTGTTTGAATTTTATGTGAAAATACCTCAGAGCCTACCTATTGCGTGGTTCGCAAATATAGACGAGGTTAAACGTCTGCCAATGGATGTGCTCTGGGTATGAACCTCCAACTTAAATTGATTAATGCGTAAACGTGATTTACTTGCTTCGTATTTAATTACACCCATTGGAATATTTCGGTTAAGGCCCATCGGCTAACCTTTTATTATTGTTATGTTTTTAAGGCTTTGTCAAAAGAGAGAGAATTTATTTGCCCTTATGACAACGAAATGTAAATACAGGGTGTCCGCCGGGAAGGTATACTACTTTGTTTTGCCGCCATTTTGGTAAACATTAGTCTTGACAGTTCATATTTGGCAGTCGTGAAGTAGACACGTGGCAAATTTATTATGGAAAAATATTCGATAAACCAACGTGTTTTAATCGTTTAAACATTTTATCAAAGACAACCCCGATTTTCATGAAAAAATCATAATGAGTGACGAGGCACATTTTCATTTGAATGGATATGTGAATAAACAGAATAGACGGTTCTGGGCAATGGAAAACCCTCAAATTATTCATCATTCACCTTTGCATCCATTAAAAGTTACAGTTTGGTGTGCAATTTGGTCAGAAAGAATCATTGGACCTACTTCTTTGAAAATGAAAACGGCGTAACGGTAACTGTGAATGGGGAGCGATATCGTGATATGATTGAAAACATTTTAACGCCACAACTTCATGCTTTGGGCTTGATTAACATGTGGTATCAACAAGACGGCGCCACATCGCATAGAGCCAGGATTACAATGGAATTACTGCGAGACCTCTTTCCACAACAAGTTTTTTTCAAAAAATGACGATGTTGATTGGCCTCCACGGTCGCCTGATTTGACTGCTCCGGACTTCTTTTTGTGGGGATATCTGAAAAGCAAGGTTTATGCAAACAAACCAGAAACGCTTGAGCAACTCAAACAAAATATTCGTGATGAAAATAATGAAATACCGCGTGAAATGTGTGAGAATGTAATGAAAAATCTGCTCAAAAGGGCTCGCATTTGTGAGACTAACAGAGGCGGACATTTACCTGATATAGTATTCCATACATAATTGCCGACATTTAATAACACATTTATCAATATAAGATCCATTCTCTTTTATTTAATCAAAAATGATAAACAAACAAAGTAGTATACCTTCCCGGCGGACACCCTGTATTTCATTCTAGACGTTCATTCACAATTGGTAGAGAAAAGAAAACATTTCGCATACTAAAATGCAACGCTTTGCGTTACTTTTCTCTGGTGCTAATTATCTTTTGTGGAAAAATAATGCATATGGAAATTTATTTTATTTTATTGTCAATCAAATGAGTACATCTACTATTCTCGCTAGATTCTCTATTGTAATAGAATGAACTTCATAAAACGGATTCCATAATATACTGCAGTTCTCAAGATGAGATCGGACAAATGCAAAAAATAAACATTTAAGAGTATGTGGATCTTTAAAGTCTGATTACCTTTGGCAACCAAAGACTCAATGTGCTTGCAAAAGCTAAGTTTTACGTCGAAGATAACTCCAAGGTCTTTTTGGGATGAAATAATGGACAGAGGGGTATTATCGATTACGTACGTAAAGTGAATTGGGGAGAGATAAAAAGAAAGGCTTTGACATTTAGAGACATTGAAATGAAGGTCATTACTGTGACACCATATGAACAGTTGTTTAAGATCCTCTTGTAAAAGAATACAATCGTGAACTGGACACCTTCAAATCGTCGGCAAACATAAGACACTGGGAACTCAAAAACACGTCAGGAATGTCATTAACAAACAGAAGGAAGAGCAGAGGGCCTAATTGACTACCTTGAGGTACTCCAGAGGTTACATAAACTGGTGACGAGAACGTGTCATTTATACGAACATACTGGATACGATCCGTTAAAAAGTAATGGATCCACATTCGGAAATAAGAGTGAAGTCTTAAGCCAGTTAGTTTGGAAATTAATATATTGTGGTCAGTATATATGACATCACATTGCAAGCCCTTCTCAAGGTAATTCAAGGCGGAATTACAAAAAATTGAGAGATTTGTGGTAGTAGATCTGCCTGCGACGAAGCCATGTTGAAACGGAGAGATGAATCTCTGTTAGTTTAAGTTGGTCACAAACTAGTTTTTCAAACAAACTTAGGAATAGTTCAAATCTTACAGATAGTTAGTAATAAAGGGTTTTCCAATAAGAGGTGTTATTTTGGTATTCAAAGAAAAATGCCATTTTTTGAGATAAATGATCGGATGTTTATTGCATAATAAAGAGAAAGGAATGCCGTTAATAATGAAAAACAACATCAGCCAAATGGCCACCACGAGCACGCATACAGGACCATATCCTTTTCATGAAATTTTCCATAACCAAATCGCAAAGTGGCTGCCCTATGTCCTCGATAGCCTCACGAAATTTATCTTTGAGGTCTTGAATCGACGCTGGGCTGTTGGCGTAGACCTTATCTTTCACGTGGCCCCAAAGGAAGAAGTCGCAAGGTGTTGAATCACAAGATCTCGGTGGCCAATTGTGATCACCTCTTCGAGAGATAACTCGGTCCGGAAACTTTTCCCGTAAAAGATCAATGGTTTCGTTGCTTGTGTGGCACGTAGCGCCGTCTTGTTGAAAGTAAACGTTGTCCAGATCAATACCATCCAACTCCGACCATAAAAAATCATTAATCATCGACGACCAAAAAATGCTTTAGTTTTGCGAACTGTGACTGCAAGACTTTCACCATTTTTTTAGTGCATTTTAATAATTTCAATGCGTTGTCGAAGCGTGTATCGTTCCATTTTTAGTAATGGCGTAGTTTCTACTTGTCAAATGTTAAAGAACAAAAGCTTCAAAAGTGACAGCAACCGAAATAGCGGGTCATTCACAATATTGGAAAAATGTCTCGATCCAGATTTATATATGGGCGTTAAAAATGAGCTCAGATCAGATGTAGATAAGTTATTTATATACTTTACGTTAAATAAATGTGTAGAGCAAAAATTCACAGATTCAAAGATACCATTCCTTCCCCATAAGCCGAAGCGTGATATCGTGGAAAGGAAAGAAAGGATCAATTTTTGATGAATACTTTTCCATCGGTTTTATATGCAATTTAACACTCTAGTTCCCCCGCTGAGCTATCCCAACCAAAGTAACGCTAAACCAAGGAATGCAGGGGGTTGAAACGAATTCCCAAACTGTTTTGGGAACAACGGATGATCGTGGGAACCGTCGAGGGATATCTGGCGAGCGATCGTTAACCGATACAACGACGTGCATCATCCAACCCCTACCATAGATCTACTCCAGCAACATCTGGTATAGTAACGAACGATCGTGGAAGGCATCGAACAACATCTGGCGAACGATCAACACCACTATAAAAGGGAAATCAACGGCAACCAGGGTACTCAGTAATCAGTGGAACATTACGATGTTCAGACCTATTATTGGAATAAATATTTATTATAAAAAAAACAATAAACTAAATTTTTTTAATTTGCATGCGTTTAGTCCGTGTGTTTACGAGTGACAGAGTTGGTCCCAATTGTCTATAGAGTTGTCTTACCATAAGACCGAGGCTGTTTGGAAAACCAGCTGAAAGACTGCGAAATATATTCAAATTTTAGAGTAAGGGATTAGACCAGTCGAAGGTCGAAGGAGACATTAAAGTACTTCGGAGTGATCATTTAAAAAAACACGTCCAGTATCGTCACAGGCGAAAGCAGTTCTTTCCCGAATGCTTCCAAATGTTAGTGGCCTGGATACGAATGGGGCTTTCTGTTATCCAGAGTGGTGAGCTACATCAGTTAAGGAAACAAGAACCTCTCGTCAGCATACAGGCTCTGTACTATAAAGCCAATCTCCGGAGAAGCAGACTGCGTTACAGGAATATTTATGCCCATTCACGCCAGCGAGATGCAAAGGATCTACCTTAGATGAAAAACAAGAGGTCATTTTTACCAGAAGTGTAGATAGAATAAACGAGCAGCATCTGCATATAGCACTATAGTTATCCAGGCAGTATATAATGCCAAAAAGCAGATTGAGGCACTAGCTGATCCCCACCATCGAAGTTTGGACACGAGTATACTCGGTTAGCAAAGACTATAACTACGACCTTACGCAGTTCTTGTCCGTGCATGTTGGCGTTTAAAAATATATCCACAGATTGGCCACGATAGCTCGCCTTTCTGCCTCAAATGGCGAGAATAAAGAGAACATACCGAGAGTTCAGCGTTCCACTGTAAGAGCTTTGCAAGGAAAAAAGCCTGCAGCTTCTAACGACACAACTGGTTGGAGGTATGCTCGCTCAATGCGCCGATGACTTTTCATGAGTTCCTAACATGAGAATCGCATGATATAACACATATTGTCAGTCCCTCAGAAGACTGGCAGAGAAGTACAGAGATGTAGTTTAGTACCTTCGGGCCTGGCACCAGAGAAACATATTAACTAGTACGGAATACTGGTACTAACATTGGAAGATTACACAGCCCTTTAGCGCAACCATAACAAAAACGAGTGTGCCTTAGATTAGACCACACGACTGAAGTAAAACTTCTTTAGCTCCATCCATATGTATGTACTCACAAACGAACTACTGAATGAGATATAATCAGCGTTACCACTTGTACTACATATGTAGTACTATGCTACATATTTGCTGGATTTTTTAATGCCGTACTACATACTATATCGTTACCCTAAGGTACTACATTTTTCAAGATCCGTCTAACCGTTTTACTTTTTTACGAACAACATTTCGAATTTAGCCCCTTTTGCTTTCATAACTAAATAAATAGATTTAAAAACTTGGCATCACTCTAAAGTAAGTGCAAATCTTCAGCTCGCACACAAAGATATTGCAAGGAATGGGAAAACCAATTTTCGTTGGTCGAATATAGGTCTGGCAAATCCTTTTGTCGCGCTTGTCAGACGTCATTTGTTTGCAATATGACTTTGCTTGTTAGACATGAACTCTTACCCATACACATTTCCAATTACAATAGTGCAAAAAAAACTCCAAGTGGGTCCGACTATTCTAGAAACATAACAAATAAAAACAGCATCATATTATCTTAACTGCATTCTGGAATTGTTTATTTTGTTTGTTAATAAAAAAAAAAAAACAGGTACTACATTTGTTAGAAAATGCTACATTTTGTTGGCTAACGTACTACATTTGCTAAAGATTTTAGTGGCAACGCTGGATATAATACATATTTCATGCACTGGCTATGAGAGGAAGAGAGCAAGAAGATGTGTACGCGCACTGCTCTCTCTTGCTCCTACAGTGTGAATACAGACAATAGGCCTGCACTGCAGTGATAACAGACTTTAGAGGCAGGTTATCCCACGGTTATTCCCAAAATATTCCTTTTATCCCTCGCCAAAATATATAAAATCCTACATTTATCCCACGAAGTATTAAATTAAAAAAATCGTGTATTTTATTAAATTCTGTCTTTTTTATAAGTAACAAATACAAGTTGCATTATACATTAACTATGCAAGATAACAAAAATAAATACATATTAAGAAACGGTTGTATATAATACAAAAATAGAAAGATGTACCTAATCTTATACATTTTTAAGACGTTACAAAAAGAAACATAAAATTGCATTCAACATAAAATAAATATCTTATGAATTATTTGAAAATGACTGGTACGAAAGAAACTTTATCTCGGTTTCGAGTTTCATTATTCTTGATTTTTCATACAAAAATGAGACAGAAAATTGATTTGAGAATGAGGTAAGGCTTTTTGCATACATTCCAATGGTTACAAAATAAATAAATTTATTATTTAAAAAAATACTCGTGAATTCGTTCACAGATATGGGATTTTATGAAACAGTTTAGGGAAATTAAAAAAAGAAAATGAAAGCATTCAGATATTTTGAATGACTTTTTTCTAAACATGAAAATGTTAAATTGAATTAATTAATTAATGAAATGAGCAATTAGGAACAAAATTTGACCAAAAAATAAAATCCCTTTCATATTGTACTATGAGGTCTGAAAAATCGCTTTGTCCCTTTTAGCTTATTGTAAGTGAGAAAATCCGGCAAAAAGGGATAAATCCCCCGATCTGGTATCACTGCTGCACTGTGTGCTGTGCCTGTGACTTAGTAATACGAAATGTAACTGGCTATGAGAGAAAGAGAGAAAGAAAATGTGTACCCACACCTCTCTCTCTTGCCCCTACAGTCATATATGAAATGAAATGTAACTCTCTCTCTTTCGATCTTCACTAACTTATATCTCCCTCTCAACTCCCGTTCGCAATTTCCGTAACGCTTTCGTGACGCATTCACCAGCTTACCCCCCAAGTCAAGCGTGCCTAAAGAAGTTTTACTTCGAAAAATCATTTAACCACATTCCTCTTCAACCCTTTGCTTTCCCTTAACAGGAGTTTGTGCCTGATTTACAAGTGATAAATGACGTCTTGCCGCCAAAGAGGTATCCGTACCTGCCACTATCCTGAACGATTGAGACAAACCAGATCTCCTTTCTCCTTTGACGTAACAGGATAAAATTGCCAGCATATACTTGCCATTCCTGAAAATGATCTCCTGCCAAAATCAATTACTTGCAACACAACAGGATAGCAGACACGAAGCAGCAGCAGGATAAATTTAGCATCCCCGCCATGACATCATCCAATAACAGACTTAATCGTTTTGTATCAGCTCTCAAAACAAATTTCCGGTACAACTCAATTAAGTCGGAGAAATTTCAACACACTTTCAGATAGAAACGCAGAAGCAAAAAAAAAATAAACTGTCTCCATGGTTGGTCGTGTGCAGCATGCCATACTTGTAGTGACCCAAACAATGTGTGTGCGGAGTCCACGTGGTATCGTTAAAAATAGAATTTGAACGCACATCGTAGCCCATCTATACTAGGATCTAGGAGTAGCTTTTGTTGGCGAGAAATTGTTGAAATACCAAAACAGGGATCCCGACCGAAACCCAGACCAACCACCGTGTCATCGAAAACATTGTTGAATGCAAAGTGGATGGAGTAATGAATAAATTGCTGTAAACGACACAGGACACGAAGGCGGCGGAAGAGAACCCCATCGAGCACGATTTCAATTTCCACTTTCAAGGTGAATTATATTGGCTTAGGGTAAACGGGACTAGACAAAGTGAATACCGAGACCCAGACGCCAACCGCACATCAATAGTCCAATCGGGGGTACATTTGGGAACAGGCATTCCAAACCGAAGCAAATCACATGTCCTTTGTTGGAACTAGGATGAATATTGGTTTCGTTTTGCTACGTTGTGTAAATACTCATAGTGTGACTTTGAGCACTGGGACTGATTTATAAGTTCAATTTTTGGGCTATTGGCTTGATTCGACTTCGAATTGAATATTTAAACTTTGAAATCAACAGATGCTGATTGCGGGTGAAGCTGATTGTTATCATCCGGTTTGCATTGCCCCTCTGGTAACCATGCCAGTGAATTAAATGCAAGAGTGAATTATGTATGAAATCTAACATCTTTGAAAAAATATACCTCCCTTTCGATCAATTTGGGCCAGTTAAACTAAGTAAGCATCGTTCTGTAGCTCATCAAAGACATTTTCCAATAAGTGCGGACCAATGACTCCCCCGGCACAAAATCCGCACCACACAGTAGCTCTTTTTGGATGCATTGTTACCTGACGGTGAACCTTATGTGGGCTTACGACGCGACGTCACAAATATGCGTATTTTGCTTGTTAACATAGTCATTCATGCAAAAATGCGCCTCGTCGCTAAAGATGATTTTTCGGCCAACATTTGGTTGGCTCCGAAGCCCAGTCAGTGAAGAAACGGCGTTTGGTATGTTCATGAACTTTGAGATCCTGGTGTGTTGGATCTTGTAGGCCGACGCAAAATTCCCCAAGTTGAAGTCTGTGAAAATCCGACTTCTTTCACGGACCGTGGCAATGTTCTCGGCGGCTCTGGCCTTTATTTGGCGTCCGAGTCTCCGAGTATTGACTGATTATTTACCGAACCGCTTGTCTCCAATTTGGTCACACAGTGTTGGAGAGTCGACTATGAAGGGTCACCGCGTCTGCCGTAAAATGGGCAAAACGCACCCAACGTTTGCACTGACGAACACCATTTTGAAAAATAAACTTTCATCATTGGGGTGCTGCTCAATCGTGTAACTTGCCATGGTGCTTGTCCATCAGTCCATCTAGGCAGACGCCATTAAAGCAACATGGCCGCCACAGCCTACCAACGTCGACCCGTCCCAATTGAAGCACCCTTTAGATACTGCGTTTTATTGAAATTGCGTTTTATTGAAATTGCATTTTATTGAAATTGCGTCTTATTGAAATTAAATAATACAAAAATGGAATGTATTCCGCTTTCGCTTTTGTTTAGTTGCAAGTCAATTGATCGGTTCCTGTTTAATTTTTGTCGCATTTCAAAAGATGGGTAAAATAAATCGAATGTCTGTTTGCAAAGTTTCTTATACAAAAAAAAAAATAATATCAGAAACGAACGGATAATATAAGAAAAATAATTTGCTACACTTTAAAAAAAACTCATGTTTCAATGGAATTTTTTTTTTTTTTTGAATAGCAGATTTTGTGAATGAAAGTTCGTTTCTTACATCCAAATATTTCTTATAAGCGTGTTTCTAATGTTTATATAGACATAATAGAGAAGATACACGGTGTTTCCACATGCGTTTCTTATACGCGATTTGTTCGTATAGTAGTTTTTTTTTATATCTTTGGTGGACTGTATACCTACTTATGTAAGGGCAAACTAATACCTTGTTAACACCAACGTGATTTAGCTAAATCAACCTGCTATTAACTTCGGCACTTTATTCAGCAAGCAAAAAATAAAAAAAAGCTGTCAACAAAATTATTTCAAATTCAATTTTCTAATTTTGTACGTGTTTGGGTGAGTTTTTGATATTCTTATTAATTACACACAATCTAAAATTATTTTACTCTTGGCAGGTATGGCAACAAAACAGAAACAACAAGAAAAAACTATCTTACAATATTGAAAGTTGGACACCTAGTGTCAAAGTTGACAAAAATGCCGCACTAATGTCGTTTTCGATTTTGATTTGAGATTTCAGATTTCTGCTGCCAAATCGAACACAAAATCCGATTTTTATTGGTTCTTGTGTGTATTCAGTTGGCCGCTAAAATATTTTTTTCAATTGCACTGGAAATCCATTTCAATTGATTTCTACACATTTATAATAACTCATTTCGAAATAATTTAATATAAAACATCGTTTCCATACTCGAAAAATGAATAATTCATTTAAAAAAGCGATCCTTCCAGCGATATGTGCGAAATGTGAGAACAAAATTGAGATTTCTCAAAAGAGTCAGATCAAAAAAAAAGATTGATTTTTTTGGCAAATCGAGCATGAAAATAAATCTCAATCAAAAAAAAAATTGATTATTTTTCAAAAAAATTGATCTTTTGGCCAAATCGAAGACGACATAAAAATCACTTTGCCTAAATACGTTGGTGGGAACATAGTATAATACCCTATTCACACCGAACACTAACTAGTTTTCGTTTGACGTTTCAATCGGCTACTCGTGAAACTTCTGTGCAAACTATTTTGGTTACAAATTGCAAAAATAAAATAACAATAACAAATAAAATGATTTCAGAACATCTAAAAATAATATCAGCCCATCATTTAAGTGTGGGATTTTAAGTTGTGAGTTGTGACTTCTGTTCGGTCAGCTGTTTTGCTGAATTTGCTGAATATTGCAAAAGGTGTGTTTGTTTCAAAAATTCAACGATTGGAAGTCATGATCGAATGTTCGAGAGTGAATAGACGCATTTTTTCTCTGCCCCGGTAAAAACAATCAAAATTCGTGTGTTATACATTATTTCTAATTAAATTGTGCGGGAGTTGCTCACTTTGCATGTTAGACGTTTATTCGTATCATTAAGAATTCGTAAAACTATTCTAAATTCTCACAAAAAGAATAAACTGAAACTGCATTTTGTGTTCTTGCATTTGAATACATATATATCAAACACCACACGATGTCGTCTGCAGTCAACACCCGCGGAAACCTAGCTCGAGTGCAACAGCAACATGCAACTGTCTCGAAACCGAATTCACCTCACATCAAACCCAACAAGACTACCGATGGAATAGCGGGAGCCCCCGACAAAAACCCCTCCAAACAAATTGCACAATCACCAGCGCCAGCACGCCCTTCTACCCCGAATGAACCAACACTTACCTCATGCACACCGGCAGCCACAACACACACTTGTCTCTCCCTTGAGGTTCTCCATGAAGAGTTGAAGCGGAATACTGCCTCCATTATCTCAACCTTCAAAGAAGAGTTGAATAAAATTCGCAATGAATTTTTACTCAAGGTACATCACATAGAAACACAATTGACCGAAAACATCAACTACACTAAATCCGCAATAAATGATCTGACCCAACGCACCGACGCAATGGAACTCAAGATAAACAAAGCCACCGGCGAGATTTCTGAACTGCGCAATCGCTGCGACCTGCTTGAGAAAAAAGAATTCTTAACGGACGTGGTCGTTTTCGGCATACCAAAACTCGCTGATGAAAACCTACACATTATTTACAATAAACTTTGCAATACCATCGAGATATCACCACCAGCACTGAAGAATGTTTTCCGAACCAAACACCGCAATAACAATGACGAACCGCCTGTAATTTTCCAGTTCACCTGCGTGGGAGAGAGGAATAAATTGCTGAAAGCACTTGCTTGCTACCGAAAAAAGACTAAGCGACCGATCTCTTTACGCGATATTGGAATTGATTCAGCAAATCATGTGTTTGTCAACGAGAGCTTGACTCCACGAAACCGGACTCTTCTCCAGCTTGCAGTACGTATGAAGAAAAAAGGCCAGCTGTTTTCCGTGCAAACGTACCTTGGTTCTGTGTTGGTGAAATCTACCGTAGACGGAAAGAGTGTAGCTGTTGCCGACGTTGATTGTTTAAACGCCGTTGCCGAGAGATGCCAGATGAGCCGTAATGATCAACATAGCATTGCAGCTAATCATAAACAACAATGACATGTACTTTTCTTACAACATTTACAGTAACTATTTTTCTCTTTTTATTTTCAAATATTCTCTCTTTTTCAATTGTACATCAATGGCCAAAGTTTATTTATTTTCCCTTTCAAATCTAACAGTTTACTTTGCTTGTCACTGTTTTGTTTGTGTTTTTGTTTCTCCTGCGTTTGGTGGTTGTTTAGCTTTTCTCGTATATGGAATTATATGCTCATAACAGTGGGTTCAGTTCTAGCGAGAGTGATATGGTTAGTTTATATCAAATGATTCGTGTGTTGCGTTCACAGATAAAAGGCGTTCATGTTTGTCACATTAATGCTCAGAGTTTGAAACCAAAACTGGATGAATTTCGTCTGCTGTTCATCAACTCTGGTGTTGACTTAATTTGTGTATCCGAAACTTGGTTTTTTCCTGGGCCGGGCCGGCAGCAATGTGTGGCAGTGGGAAGCCAAATGTCTTCCTTTCTTAGAGTTCCCGCGGGAGTTCCGCAGGGTTCGATTCTAGGGCCCATATTATTTTCACTTTATGTGAACGAACTCCCACAGCTTGTTAAACATTGTACTGTCCATATGTTTGCTGACGACGTCCAATTATACTTGTGCTGCCCGCTGGATATGATTTGTAATGCGATTGAACTGATGAACGAAGATCTTGAGATCATACAACAGTGGGCCATCAAACACAACTTGTCACTGAACCCAGCGAAATCTAAGGCACTCTGCATTTATAAGCAGTCCCTAGATACCACTACATTTCCCCCGATTAAACTAGGACAGTCATCCATTGAATTCGTCAGGAAGTCTCGAAATCTTGGTATAGTTTTCAATGATACTCTTACCTGGACAGATCATGCTGCAACAACTATAGGAAAAGTGTATAATGGGCTCCGATCGCTACGTGAAACGCAAAACTCACTGCCGGTTAAAACTAAGATGTTACTTGTCAAGTCCCTTTTATTACCTATATTGTTATATAGTTGCGAAGTTTTCTGCTATGTTGACTATAACACTAGGCATAAACTAAATGTCATCTATAACAATTTAGCAAGATATGTTTTTAATAAACGGTATTATGACCACATATCCAGTTACTCTCTGCAGATAATGGGCCTCAGCTTCGATAACCTCATTAAGTTCAGAACGCTAATCCTTTTTCATGGTATCATACAGACCCAACAACCTGAGTATTTGTACGACAGATTAAATTTTCCCAGTTCACAAAGAACTGCCATTATTATTCGGCCCAGATTCTATTGTTTGCAATCTGAGCGCTCGTTCTTCGTCCATGCCACTCTTCTATGGAACTCATTACCCATTACACTAAGGAGAACCACAAACACAAGCACATTTAAAACTTACCTTTTCAAACACTTGGCCAGTGATACATAAATCTAATAGGTTTTTGAAATAAAATATTATATATTGTTATTGTTTTGTTATTAATTCTCTTATATGTAAGTTCCCAATTACATTATGTAGCATGTCCTCATCTATCTAATCTAATGTTAAATTCCTTCTTGAACTCTAAATCTTTTAAAGCATTCACTAACTATAAGATGTAATCTTACTGTGAACTTATTCTTTGAAATAAATAAATAAATAAATAAATAAGTCATTTAAATTGTTTTTTTCGTAAAAAACGAATGCCATGTTCCCACCGAATTGAAATCGCAAGGCTTCGATGAACTTTTACCGAAACCTTGTAAGTCGTTCTTACCGATTTGAAGTGAGTTCAAAAGTCTTAAAAAGTCAATTTTGAAGTGGCTGGTTGTTGACGCAAAAAAATAGTGCTGCTCTTTCCATTCCAATTACTAAAAATTAATTCTGAAGAAATTAAGGAAACAATTGCAGGATTTATATATATTTCTCTTAAAAATATTACTTACTTCTTTTTTTGATTCAGATTCTTTTCTTCTTTTATATTTTTTTTCGATTGTCACAATTTTGTTGGCGTTTAATATTTTGACATCCACAAATGAACACAAAATAAACCAAAGTTCACGCTGTAGGCTTGTTCGGTTTGATAACCTCAAACGGGCGGATGAACTCAGAGGGGTTTCAAATAGGTTTCGCTGAAAACCCGAGGTTTCGAAGCCTCAAAAATGTATGGCAAAACCTCGGAGGTTGTATGAAACCTCGCGGTTTCGTTTGGTGGGAATATGGCATTCATTTTTTACGAAAACACAATTTAAATGACTTCCAATCGTTGGATTGTTGAAACAAACACACCTTTTGCAATATTCAGCAAATTCAGCAAAGCAGCTGAATTGAAAACTGAACTATGTATGGGAAAATTTCTGTTTTCGATTAAGTTTTCGAGTGTGCTTGCGAAAACCCACTTTTCGGCTCGGTGTGAAAAGGGTACAAAGTTCGTCTTTAAGGAATATCACACAAGAAATGTTTAAAAATGTTTTCCTCTCATGAATATAATATTAAGTATATTTTCCTTCGATGCACAAGAGCACATTCGATCAAAATTCTTGGTCGTAAAACGTGGAAAGTTTCTCCTTTGAGTTTCTGTTGTAGGGATTCCTCATGCCCTACTTGATCCAGCTGCGTGCATTCTCATAACATACGAGTAGCTACCATATCGCACAACTTTATCATATTCTGTCTTTACGAGGTTCAATTAACGGGCATTATGATTCGGCGATTATGAGCTACGAGTATATTGATGGATTATGGACGATAGTCTGCTACCAATTGGCGCTCTTGTTCTCTTCATTAAGTTTGGTCGAATGGGGAATTAGAGTTTCCCGCTTTGAAATTAATTAGGGAATTATGATTGGCTCATTGGTTTGATTTGAATTTGTTACTTTCATTTGGGTGGAAGGACATTTTTTGGTGTGGTAATTTCATTTTTGTGGGTTTCTTTTAACATGAAGTTGGATGGGGAAATGGAAATGAAAAGATTTAACCTTTTCTTTTTAATAAAAATGAAACAAGTCCACCACTGACGATTATTATCATGACAGAGAAACGATTGAAGTAGCCTCGTCTTTTGAAATGCAGCCTTTAATAAGTAGGTACTTACTTAGTTTTAATTTTTGTTATAGCTTCCTTTTGTAAATATAACCCAAGGCGGGAGTGAGGTTTCTAAAATCTCTATACAGCAAATAAGTTTCAGGGTTTGGTGCGCGTATTTTTAAAACTTGGTTTCTCAGTGCGCTAGTGCACAGGCTCAAGAGCCTTACAGACGCAAGAAATTGTCGGTCCAAGGGTAGGTGCTACGCAGAGTCGTCATCCTCTCCATGGAAGCACCAGAAAAGATTGTCTCTTATTTTTGCAAAAGGCCGCCAATGCCAAATCTGTTTTGACATTTGTGGACTAGACAGATGTAGAATACAAGTGAACAAGCCATGGAGCGATACACTCCCCAAGAACGCGGAATGTCTATTTTTTTCCGTAACAATTCGTAGTGTTGGCGAAGCCCGAAATCCGTCGCCGATTCCACGGCCGTCCGACACCAACTGCGCAAACACTGCGCCGTTTGGCCACCAACCTTGAAGAGTATGGGACCACACGAGACGTTGCCAAGAGTGGTCGGCCCCGGAGCGCCCGTTGTGCCGAGAATATCGCCGCTGTTGAGGAGGATTTCGAGCTGTCCCCGGAAACATCGCCCAGACGCCGTGCCTCGCAATTAGCCATCAGCCGGTCGTCCCTAAGGCAAATTTTGGTCAAAGACTTGCGCATGTTCCCGTGCATCAGCTGCTGCCTGTCGACCACCAAACGCGTGTAACCTACGCCCAAGCCATCCTCAATCTCGAGGACGAAGTGGACGCTTTTTCGACTAAAATCATAATGAGCGATGAGGCTCATTTCCACCGCAGCGGGTACGCGAACAAGCAAAACTATCGCTTCTGGGTCACCGAAAATCCACGAGCAATGCACGAGGAGCCATTACACCCGCTCAAAGTTACTGCATGGTGCGCTGTTCACGCTGGAGGAGTCATCGGGCCATTTTTTTCGATAACGCCGCTGGTCAAACGACAACAGTGGACGGTGCGCGCTATAGGGCCATGTTAACCGAGCTGTTTTCTGCCGCATTTGGACGAATTAGAACTGGAGGACATGTGGTTCCAACAGAACGAAGCTACGGCGCACATTGCGCGAGCCACAACCGATATTCTGAAGGCGGCGTTCCCGGGTCGCCTCATCTCTCGTTTTGGCGATTTGCACTGGCCCGCAAAATCGCCCGATTTAACCGTTCCAGACTTTTTTTTGTGTAGTTTTTTGAAGTCCCGTGTTTACGTGAACAAGCCTGAGACCCTAGAAGCCCTCAAGGACAACATTCGACACGAGTGCGAGAATCTGTCGCCCGAAGTTCTCGCCGAAGTGATGAAAAATGTCATAAAACGAGCCCGTATGGCAACCAACTGTGACGGCGCCCATTTGGCCGATATCATCTTCTCGACTTGACCAATAAAATTCTAAAGGCTCAAATAAACATAATCAAAAAACTGAATCGAAGGTTTTCATTTAGAAAGAAAATGAGAGCCAAACAAAATCGGATGACTTCTTTTGGCCCACCTTGTATTATCTCGCTATTGTCAATAAGCAGCCAGCTGCCATATCATTCTAGTTGAGATATCATTCCCGTCAACGGCTACTTCATCGTTATAAGAAAGCACTTGGGTAGTTAAGTCACGAAAATCTGCCCGGATGTGTATTAAGGGACGTTGTCAGAGGTGAATGTTCGATAGTCATTTAAGTGCACGGGTGCTACACTCATACAGTGACTATCGACTAAGTTTGTACAGATGAATCTTTCCAGATGTCCAGAACGAAGGACAATAATTGCACTCGCTGCTGGAGTTCCCTAAATAGTTATAGCCAACTGCCTAGGAAGACGCATAGCTGTTTGCAAAACGCCTCTCAAAGCCGTATTTAAAAACCGATTTGCATTCAACTGTCAATCGATTAATCTAAAATTTGTGACAACTACTTCCCCGAACTTCACTATGACTAATTCGTCAGCCTAAAACGTCACCCAAACGCGAGTCACGAACCCAATTGACAACATTTGATGACCGCATGCTTACCCAACCGACCCGTTTGATTAATAATTAATCAAGCAATTGCTTTATTATGAATTTTCGAGGCTAAAAGCTGTACCTGGTATACGGGTATATCGATTAATGTGAGGTTATTACAGGTGATGGGCTCCCCAGGATGGATTTCCCTCTGAGCAGTATAAATCCATTCCCGGCTAATGGGACTAAGCCTTGACCTCGTCTTTAGTCCGACGAATCTCCTCATCTAAATGCCAATTGGGGAATAATTTTCATGTGGATAGCAAAGACGGATATCGCTGAGCGTTTGTAAATGCCTTAAATGGAAGCCACATAAAATAATACTTCGTTGATGGACGAAAGGCATTTCGACATTTTTATCGGTAGGGTTGGCATTGAATGGTAGTAAAAGTAGTTGCGGTCGCCATGGGGGACATATTACTCAAATTAATTTGTAGAAACCTACCTAAGGGCTGGCCCAGGGACACATTATTAAATGGGGGGACGCAAAGTGTAATTGAATTGGGGAACTCTTGTCTATATATGCCCTCGGTACTGTCGCCTGGGGGAAAGTAACAGAAACCCATTTTTTCGTTTTAATTAGCAGGAGTGGGCAAAAATTCAACCTAGTTGCTCCCATTCCCATTTGGCCAGCAAATATGAGTACACATCGCTGTCTGTCGTGCTACAATGAATTCATTAAAGTAATTAACACAACACATCGCTCGCAGGTCACAGATTTACTGTCGTTAGCTGGTGATGTGTGTTTTGATGTCAGGAGACATAAAAGAAAAAAACCATTCCACTCATCCATGAAATCGCCTCTCTAATCATCTTGAGTACGTTCACAGATGTAGCCGAGACAGAGGCATGCGAAAATCAAATACACATTCTCAGAGATACGGATACATACCTCCCAAATTAGGCGAAAATCTTGTTGTTCCACTCGCAGCAATTCACATGTTGTCTTCGTTACGACGGTACTGTCTCGCGGCAAATCGTGCAAAATTGATTCGCCGAACGTGGCTCCAACGCCGAGATTACACAATGTAACCGGTGCCTAAAATGAAGAGAAAACAAAGGTGAATAAGAAGAGTTTATTATTTATTTGCTCGTTAAATTCGGTGAGACTGAAAGATAATTTTAATGCGGGCGTGGTGATTTCCAAGCCCGCATCGTAATAATGATATAACTTGATGTGAGACTGCGGAGTATTCATCAACCCGAGTGCTATAATTCGCATTTACAAGCAGGGATATTTGAGAAGCTACACTCTTGTGAAGGAGGGAATGGTGTAATTATTTGTTACATGCCGATGCTCGTATTCCTTGTGGTGTCGGTATAGGGGTGTAGGAAAGCGAGGCAGTTGATACAATAAGGTCTTGTAGAAAGGGCGGAGGATACATGAAGAGGCAGATTGAAGCGGAAGTGGATGCCCTGCTCGATATTTGTTTGCTGAAAATTATAGTAGGGTTTTCCAATAAGAGGTGTTATTTTGGTATTCAAAGAAAAATGCCACTTTTTTTAAATAAATGATCGGATGTTTATTTCATAATAAAGAGGAAGGTATGCCGTTAATAATGAAAAACAACATCAGCCAAATGGCCACCACGAGCACGCATACAGGACCATATCCTTTTCATGAAATTTTCCATAACCAAATCGCAAAGTGGCTGCCCTATGTCCTCGATAGCCTCACGAATTTTATCTTTGAGGTCTTGAATCGACGCTGGGCTGTTGGCGTAGACCTTATCTTTCACGTGGCTCCGAAGGAAGAAGTCGCATGGTGTTAAATTACAAGATCTCGGTGGCCAATTGTGATCAGCTCTTCGAGAGATAACTCGGTCCGGAAACTTTTCCCGTAAAAGATCAATGGTTTCGTTGCTTGTGTGTTACGTAGCGTTCAGATCAATACAATCCAACTCCGACCATAAAAAATCATTAATCATCGACGACCAAAAAATGCTTTAGTTTTGCGAACTGTGACTGCAAGATTTTCACCATTTTTGTAGTGAAGTCTCCAAAGCAAGGAGACCCGAAATTCTCGCCTTAAAGGCCAACCACTCTTCCTATCGCCCAGTGTTAGGCATCTGGGAGATATCATAGAAACTCAGCTTTACTGAAAACTTACCTTTAAGCAACGAGTATGCACAACTTTCTATGGCTTAATCTTTGGCATATGTGATGTCTGCCACCAAAATGAACCTTGTAGTTCAATACCATGTGGTAGGTGGGTCGAAGAAAGTCCTAAAACGTAGCCCTACTCAACAATTTTCAAAAAACGACATGCATGGGCACAAAAGGCCACACTTTGCAGCCCTTTTGCATCTTTTAACCATACAAAGCGCAGCTCTAGGAAAAACCTGCAAACCTGGAAGATCTAGATTCTCCCCTTTAACGAACTACAAACGAGATAAAATCAAGATAATCAGTGTCAGATTAAGCCCATCCGTTGACAGTCTGTTAAGCTCGGAAATGATTAATCCAACTACAAAAATCTTACGTTGAGTATGCTTTTGGTTAGCCTTTAATTCTTATTTTAAGATTGTTCTTAAAATAAGAATTAAATACTTAACAGTATTAAGAACGTGTAAGCTTAAATTGAGCCCAAAATCATGTCATTCGAAGAATGCAAGAACTTGATTTTAGATCACTCTAAACTTAAAATAAGCTTATTTATTAAGAATGTGTGAGCTTAAATTAAGCCCAACATCACCTTATTTTTCACCTATTTATCAGCAGAAAAATAATGAAATAAACTTTCCAAAATTTAAATAAGAACAAATTATCCTTAAATGCATTAAATTTTTTGGAATGCTTCAAGAACGTCATATCGTAATTTAAGATTATAAAGTTTAATTTATTAAATTTATTATCAACTCCGTAACTTTCCTATTTAAGAAAATAAAACAAATTATTTTTTTTTTAAAACAGATTTATTTATTGTAAGAAAAACAATTAAATGGACTTAAATCTAAAATATATCTTTCCATTATTTAATGGATACAAGTGTACAAAAATCAGAAATCTTTTTTATTGCAATGGTATTTAGTAAAAACCAACTTCAAATGATTGCACATGACTGTCAAATTAATATTGGTTGGCACATAACATAAATATTTTCATTCTGAATAACAAATATGTAATTTAATTTTATACAATTAACAGCTATCTTTATTTATGTCCTGATCAAGAGCTAAATAGAAGTTACTTACATAAAGTCTACCTTTAAGAAAAACTTCATATGCTACTTTACAATTTTTAAAATTAATATCGCAATTATTATTATTTATTTGATAAAACTATTCGTCTTTAGTTAAATCCATAGTTTTTCGAGAATATGCTTCAGTTGTTTTTCGTCGTCATTTTCATCGGGGCAACTTGTTGCAATGGATTATTATTGCTAGACACGAGAATTAAATTGTCTTCCGCACTGTCTAGCAAATATTCATACGTCAAATCACTGTTCCATTTTTATTATCACTTGCACTTTTTTCCAATTTTCCACTCTTTTTACTTTTTTAGGAACACTTAATAACGAAAACACGTGAACTGCACGAGAGATCAATCGGAATGAATGAACTTCCTTTATCCATCATGCAAGTTTTACATTGTGCTGCTTGATTGGAGAATACAATTCTTGTATCGGTAATGTTACGATCTTAGTTCGACATTGGTTGCGTTTGATTCGCGAATATAAATTCGTATATCACGATCGTTTAGATCTTAATTGGTATACACATTATCCATCATGCAAGTTTAAGATTATTTGGGCTTGATTGGAGAGTGTAATTCTTGTTTGATCATGTATTTTAACATTGTATAGGCTTGATTTTAGATAGTTACGGTTTATTAAAGAATCATTCGGTTTATTTTTAGATTGAGCACGTGAGAATGAAGAAAATTAAGAATAAGCCTGATCGGACTAGCTTGATTTAGCTTGTAATATTTTTATGAGTGAAGGTATTATGACCTATTTCGAATCATTTGTTCAAGATAGTAACAGCTCTCACAAAGGTGTAGGTTTTATAAGCAGCGTTGCCACAAAGATACAATTGTATCAAACTAGCTACAGTGTTACTTCCGTGCAAAAAATTGATACTTAAATACTTATTTTTTGATTCTTGTACAATTAGATACATTTTTCAATTTTGCATTAAAATTCTGCACAATCTCCCTTTTTTCCATATACATATCTACATATTTTATTTTTATTTTTTCAAATATATTTTTAAATCTGGCAATACTAATTTGTTTTCTTATTTTTAAAACAGACTATGGTAACAATTGCTCATTCTGAGCAGATGTTCCCTCCCATACTGATACTGTACTGCACATGCACATGTCCGGTACGACTCGAGCACATTTACACTCGTAGATTTCTCCCAATTGATAAGAGTGTGTGAGTTATTCAATTCAAATTCCTCTAAGCCCCTAATCTCTACTCTATATTTGTCAAATGTCAATAATATCTTAAGCTACTGCGTTTTCCAACAATTAAAAGGTGAATATACCTAAAATGTATACAAATTCTAAAAACTCATTTAGAACACGAATGAATTTTAAACCAGTACAAACTACTCTGCAATACTTATATATTTTTTTAAGTGTGTTTTTACAAATTGTTTTATTGTATTCGGTAAACTGATAATCAGGTGATGTGAAATGTGATGTTTGTTTAAAGGATTTTGTTATTTTGTATTTTTATTTCTTTCGTTCAAAAGCTGCCATTTTAGAGGCTGAAATTTAGATACTTTTGATACATTTAAAAAAAAAAATTATACATTTTTCGAGAAGTCAACGTCAACGCTGTTATAAGCTGTATTTTATTATCAGCGTGATCTGATACGGATGAGATCACGAAAATAAAAGAAGATGGATCATTGAAAAATTTTATTTTTAAGTTGTGGCAACAGTTCTTTTCAAAACACTACAGATAAGATGATGACATTTGTAAACACAAAGTACATGTGCGGCAATTGCCGACGAGCGAAATTTACGTCCAACGATGGGAAGAGAAGAAAAAAAACGAATTCCCTGGTCTTAACAATCTATTTGTTACCGCCTTCGATGCTGGTCCAAATCCAAGTGACCGAGAAACAAATGATAACAATTTGAGTGGGAAAATAAACACAAAAGAGAATACAAAAAAAAACATAGAATTGCAGTAATTAACAGCAAGCAAAAAAGTTAAGCAGAATGCAGTTATTTGGTTAAGTAACTTAATGAGTGAGCATTGAGTGACTTTACACTTATACATAGGGTATATTACGTGCTAATTTTTATGGTGAACGCATAATAAAATAATATAATAGATAATATTTTCAAACAGTACAAGAAGCTAAAAATGTATGCAATTGCAAACGTAGGTGGAGGTATTTTATTAAATTAGTTACTTATTCTGAAATCAATTTCTTTATTTTCAAGTTTTTTTTTGTCAAAGGATAAAAGGAACGTAAATAACACATCAGTCTTTTCAATATTCGAATTTCGAAGAGAAAAAGCGCAGATTCATCACTTCCCGTGCACAATTTGCATGGCAAACTTTTTCTTTCGTGTGATCTGAAATTCGACTTGAATCCTGCCGTAAGCCTCAAAAGCATTTGTTTCGGCCTTCGTTTAGCTTCTTTGGCTTTAAATTTGGCAATTAAATTATTTAAAAACATTTACAACTCATCTCCGACTTTATCCATTGATAATCGTAAATAATTTTTTTTTTTACGGAATTGCTATTTCAGTTTGAGATTTCAATTGCAGTATCAGGGGCGTTACCATTTAAATCAAATTTGCATAGTTTTATGTTCAAATATGCAGCGCAACAATATTTTACTGCAAGTATTTGTGCAGTGCGTTTGGTTTCTTAACGATAGTTAATATATTTACGATGTGACGTCTCAGATTCCATTTTTTGACACTCACTGGCACTGCAAACATAGACAAAATAGGGTTTCTTGTCAAAAGTGTTGTTGTCACACAAAATTAAATCTATTTTCTTAATCGCACAAAAACCACAATCAAATTTATTTCTAATATTTTATGAAAAAAAAGCCTTGCGTCCGTCGATTAGTTTGGATAATAATTACAAATTATTTAGCCTGCTGGTACTCAGTTTTAAACTTACTTTTTGTTCAACGCATATGTTGAAAATAATAAATGGTTGTCAGAGATCAGATTTATCGTTGTTACGGTACAAGTTGGAATGTGGGACGTCAAATCGTAACCACATTAACCGTTGTCAAGAAGTTGAACGCACTGCCGTTTAACTTGGTATATAATAGACCAAAAAGCAGCATCTCGGAATACTTAATTTATTAAAAGTGGAAAAATGTTAAAAGACGGAACACTAATCAATAGTTTTTGTGTTATTAATGGTGTTGCATATTTTCGTCTGGCAGCGTGATTATAAGGCTGCCACTTACGGGTACACAAACATTTAAGAATGAAAGAAGCCACGCAGCGGAAAAAAAGTAAAATACGTAATCAAAGCTTCATAGCTAATAATAAAAAACGGCTATTGGTTCTAAACCATTAATCAACTTCCAACTTTTTCCAGCCACCAAGTATGCGGGTATCAGTGTTGTAGCACTCTTTCTTCATTTATCCCACGAAGCGTGGTCATTTTTCCCTTTTCACCCTACTCAATTTCCCTTTTAATATCCCACGATTTTGAGTCAAAATCCAATAAAAGTTAAATTTGTAGTACATGGAAAGAAACTCACGTTAAATTAACCCTTAGTATAAAAACCTCAGTTTGTAACACTGGTATGATTATTTTTTGATACTAGAAAATTTTGATAAAAGACGAAACTCCCACAAAAGGGGATAAATCCAACGATATAACAAAACTGGCGGCTGTTGTGCGACCGCGTTGTCTTTGCTTGGACATATTATATATTTGTACATAAGCCTTCGGTATTTGATGGTGGCTGCAGAGGACTTCTCGGTACACGCATAACATTAAAAACGTTCACTCAATCCCTATGAATTTCTTAGAAAAACTTAGGGCCTACCACGGAGCAACATTAAGTCTTTATTTTTAATTGGACAACTAATTGTGACTCAATACAAATTTGTAAACAAAGGCAAACAACGTGAAAAAATGTGAAAACTGTATAACATATAAAAGTACCTATGCATTTATTTTGACAGATAGTAGTCATTTCGCGGCAAGTTTTTTTTTTTTTCAGTGAACAAACATTCAATTTCTTTGAAGCTTTTTAACTTTCTCCATTACCTAGGTAGTAAGAGAAAGATATTGTATTCGTACAAAATTTCGACCTCGAGATGTTAATCAATTCTGACATTACGACGATAGGCGAACTCAAAAAAAGGGGGTCGCAAAATTCTGTCCGCCTGTCTGTCTGTCTTTTTTGTCTGTCCTAAGGCCTATAGCCTAAGCGGCTGAACGGATTTCGTTCAGACTTGGGATTTAAAGTTTGGAGGCTTACAGTTCCGGGACGTTTTTTTTTTTTTTGCAATTCTGAAAATGTTCATACCAGTTTGATTTGTTCGAAGACTGCTCTAACGATTTCAACAAAAATTGATATTTAAGCTTAAGAAGAGGTAAACATAACTGCATACTCAGTTTTCCGCTAAATCGAGTAACGGTACTTTTGAAATTTGGACATATCTCGAAAACGGTCCATACGATTGTAACAAAAATTCATTTCTAAGGTAATACCTATGGTCATTTCTAACTTAATGGAAAACTCAGTTTTTCTCTGTATTATCGAAAAATGGATTTTTGAAAAATGTAATTTTTGAAAAATATAGTTTTCCCTAGTTTGCCTCAAAACGGCATGATTTTGACCAAAATGCGAACTTAGAGTAAAATTGATGTTTCCAAAATTATTGCGTCCTTAATTTTCAATTCGAATCACTGGAAACGCTCACTTTAAAAACTGCTCATATCTCGAAAGCCCCATTTTCGATTTCGATAAAACCCTAAAAACCAAGTAATGCTTACATCCCGAAAAAAAGATTTGCTTAAATGACTTTGAATTTCAGTCAGACTCGCACTAAACGAGAAAGTTTCGTGCGACCCAGTCGTGCACTTTATTTAATAAATTAATTGAAAACTTTGCTTATGGTAAAACACTAGACTACATCTTTTTTAAACGTAGTAGGTATCATTCTTTTTAAAATATCTCCCATGAAAGATTACCGTTTCTTACACGAACAAATTTTGTACACACATTTTTTTTAATTTTTTTACAACTAGTTTTCACACATTTTTGTAAAAATGAAACATGTAAAAACTCCACGTAGAAAACCGCTCCAATACTGGTTCATATCGGAACTGCCCAAAATGGTCAAATACTACCTTCACCTAAGTAACTTTTACTTGTAGCTATATCCCCTTGCCAATGATTTATAATTTTTAAATAAACTACATACAAATGACTGCATATCTACCCATAATAAATTAGTTTAATTAAGCATAAGTCACGTGATGAATTTCTAATCTAGTACACAAAAATTTAATTGCTCCACATCCCAGACCAAAAATCACCCCAAGTCCCACCTCACTTCGTCATTAACCCGCATTAGCTGTGCGTTATTGCTTCGCTTATCCAGCCAGCGTGTGAGTCTATGCACACTACACACAGCAAACATAATTAACTCGTGAATTATTAATTAATTATTTCCTGGCATCAGAACTGTTGCTATTTGCTCTCGGTAGTCAGTATGAGTAGCCAGTGTAGGCATATGCAGGTAAATATTTGGGAAAGAAATGAATTTTCACAAAAAATTCAAAACAAAACCCGTGTTGACCTCAAACGGATTTCTTATAGATACAGTCTCAAACGAAAGGCAGGGCATATTTGTCAAAAGTTCCCAACACAATAATGGCAACAATGATTTGCAGAATGTTGTCTCACGGAAGTGTGGAGCTGCAATTGGCCAATTCAGCGAGGTAATTTATTACTGCATCGCCACCGACAACCATTCATCATCGCATAACATACAAAGAGAGCCGGCCTGTCACTTTAATGTGCCATGTCGTTCGAACTCGTAAATTTTTCAACTTCCCAGAAGTACGAGCTTTCAAAACAAAAATCAAGTTTCTCGACTCTGACCCCCAATGACGTAAGTGTGCATGAAATTGAAATTTCCGTATGCCGAACTAGTGATACTGGAACTGACACAATTGGACTTCCGAAAGCGGTTGGATTACACGGATGGGTTGACGCGGCGCGGCGCAGTATGGCCAAGCAACTGCAAGTTCGTAGCGATGGACAAACGTTTGCGGTGTGGGTGGGCAATTTTTTAAACTTTCAACACAAAGGGCAATCGTGTATCATGCGGTCGAGTGTGAACGTGACGTTGTGTCAACCATTTGCCAAGTGACAATATGCATGAAAGTCATTGCGCGATGCGACCGTGATGCTGAGTCAACGTCGTTATGGATATGCATGCGAATTGTATTTCTTTGACCACGAGTTCTGCTCTCAGTGGGGTCTAGGGTGGTTTGTGATCAGCCGGCTATTTTGCACTTAAAAATAAGGAAAATATATTGCGTATAATTTTACATACGGACACGGAGTCTTCGGAAATGGTGCAAATTCCGTTTCCAAAGCTAGTATTGAGTACTCCAAATTAAATAAGTACTACCTACTGAGAATATTTTATTTCTCGCTCATAAGGTTGATGATGTACTTTATACAGTGAAGAGTGAGTGAGGCACCTCCATCCTAGAAGTGAGTTGCAAAAGAAGCGGATTCTTCTGTAGCATGTACTAAGTAGCAGTTTTCGATTTAAGTTAGCTGGATTCGTTTGCGGACAAGGCACATCGCGAGTGATCGAAAGTTACTCCTAACACTAATAACTATACCGAGTACCACTTGTGTGTGACAAAAAATCTACCTTAAATAAGTATGTTAAACTAAAAAACGTAGGTACCACAATTTTCGATATTTATACCTTTTTTTTTTTAAATGAAAAAGCGACATTTAGATATCGAAAAAACACGCATTTTTAAAACATGATTTACTTAAGAATTATATTTAAGTACGTCACTAAGAAAATATAGAGCAAACAAAAGTTAATTTAAAAAACCAAAAACCCGACTGACCTTAAAAAAAAAAAAGAACTAAAAATATATGAACAAGACGCATTTAAGTACCTATACCTAACTAATTGACAAGCGGAGACTATATACCTACATATTCTAACAAATATATATACGGGTATTGAGTACCCTACGACTGGCAAATAGGTAGTTATAGGTACTTAAATGCGTCTAGTTCATATACCTATATTCTTAATTCTTTTTTTTTACACTAAGTCGGGTTTTTGGTTTTTTAAATTAACTTTTATATTTTTATGTTTTAAGCCTATGACACTCCGGGGAAGAATACGAATATTATGATACCTCACTCTTCAAAATCGGTAAAGCCGTTTACGCTACACGGCGTCCCGTAGGAACGTACATAAGATACGCGCGAAACACATAGCCCTCCCTGTGTCCAGTCGGGTAAAAAATTACTGCCGAAAAATGTCTGCTTCCACAGTAACATCATCGAAGCGAAAGTGGTTGGTCAATGCCTCGCAGATAACAGTTGCTTACTTTTAAGGGTGGGAAAATCGCTTCCCTTCGAAAACAAGTTCTCATGTATGATGATTTACACGTGAATACGTTACAGTAATATTGCGGAGAGAAATTGAATGTCACCAAAATAGTTTCATTTAACTAATAAGCATTTTGAATGGGGTATTCTTAACTTAATTTTGCTTAATGCTGTGCAAATGCTTTTGCTTAGTGCAAAGTACCTTTCGAATGATATAAGTTTCATTCTATTTGTCATTATAAAAACGTATTAATATAACGATAAAAATATTTAGCTGTTACTATTAAGTCGGAACATATAAAAAGCTTTTTGAGACTCTGAAGTCTGAAGACTTTAGACCTACGACAGCCCAAGTTACAAAGTTACAGAGTTTAATATAATGTGCGGTGACCATTCGTAGTCTTTTTGAGAGGAAAGTCCTCGTTTGCTCTACTATGTCCTCTCTGATTTTCCAAAATGTCGTCATTTTTCCCTTATGACCATCTTTCTACTATGAGAAATATGCCTTCTCAATTCATACAAAGCTGGTAATCTTGCATTGACTTTCAAAAACCAAGTCAATTCCTTTTATTAAACCTACAGATTTTGATAGTTCAAATGTGTTTTAACCATTTTTGACTATGTAGGTATTTTTACTAAAACAAAAAGTCCTCATTTTTGTGATTGAAAAAATGGTCACCGTAAATATATGTGAAGTAACTGCTCTTGTCGGGGCTGTGACAAAAGAGAAAGCCAGTTCTGATGCTGTCCAAAACTTGTACAATACAGTTCTTTGGTTTCAGCAGATTATACAGAGCTACAGGAACCGAACGAACGAAAAATATTTCACTACGCTGATTGTGGTTCGAATAAAATAATTTCGTACTTGGGCGTATTGACCTAGAGTTAGGTAGACCAAAGTTTTCAAATTTGTTTGGCCAACGGAACCCTAAAAGATCAAACTTTTTCTGGCGGACTGCCATAGTTAATATTTGCAGAAGACATCGTTCCTTGAAGTGCGGTTTGGATATTTTTATGTTTGACAATAAAAGAAAGAATAAAACCGATATAAAAATAATGATTTTAAATTTTATAAAACATTTATTGTACAACAAAAAATACGTTGTAACTTTCTTAAGTGAATAATTTTTAATGTCCGACAACTGAATGCGAAGGTCTGCAGCTGCGTCCAGTCTGTTGTTGCTTTTTGTGTAAGTGTAGGCCGAAACCCAGCCTTGCATCTGTAAGATGTTACAAAATACAAATGAAAGGAGAACCATAAGAGCTTTTTCTGCGACTGCAGGGTATTCATCTTTCAATCTAACATCAAATGTATTCCAATTAGAATCTTTTCATTCAAAATTTTGCTTAAGAAGGACTGAACATTTGATGTCGATCGTTTACTATAATTTCCAAATGGATTCTGTATCCAGTCGATGTCGTTCTTTTTCTCAGGGAATTACTCTTCCATAGTTTTTTTTTAAGGGTAACCGAATTTTGGTGTATGCTTCTTGCATCATCTGAAACATATTTTCTTACAAAAATTATGTTTTTTCTACGGAACCCAGGGTTCCGCGGAACACCATTTGGGAAACGCTGTGCTAGACTACTAAGCGAGAAGACAAGTTACATCTTACATTTTTTTTCATAATTTAAAACAGGTTATAAGAAGTCGAATAACTTCAAATAATGAGTTGTATTTAACAAAATTTTGAATGAGTTTAAATGTCAATCCGATCAGCAAGGACTGCGTCCACTGTTTGCCAGACATACCTAACCTTCAAAATTTTATTTATAAATATTCAAACAAGCGAAAGTATTTTTTCACACGCTCCTCCGCTAAATGAAAACTATTTCGTTAATCCAATTAAAACAAACGTTTTTAACAAATCGATTTGAATAATTTCTATATGCGTACCGCTGTAACGATTCAGTTGTGCAACAAAACACCCTGGGAACGCAAATACGAAAATGTAAATTACCAAATCGCTTTACACAATTTAGCCCTAAGCCCAAAAATCATTTATCTCTGTCTAACACATAAGTGCGTCAAATATTCCGTCCAATGAATTCGTAGTACGTTCGTATACTAGCGGCTTAATCACGATGTCAATGCTTATGATGAGCACTGCTTTTGATTTATTCCTCTGTTGACTTTTAGCCGATAAACAGATGCTTTGATTATGCTAATAATACGCGCGTGCTACCGTGGGAATAAATTCACAATTTGCACGAGCCAAGAGTCACGCAAAGTCATCACACAATTAAATAGGACGTATCCATGTACATTATTCCCATATAAAACGTGATCCGAGGATAATAGCAAAACCTTGTGACAATATTTGGTTTCACCAGCTTTCACCCACCTCAAAGTATCCCCGACTTTCACCAAATACATACACACGTTCTCCCAACAAATGGCATTGCCAATCCGTGCTATATCGAATTCAATATAAACTTTTCAATTAATTTGATATATCAAATGTCTTGATTTGATGGATTTGTCGATCCGATTAGACTTTCATTTAATAGCAACGGAAGCATTTTCACAGAAGTCTCAGACGCGCCGAGACAGATCTGGTCTTGGCACAGACCTTGTAATTTAATATGCAAATGAACGCGCGGCTAGGAGGTCTCTTTCCGATTCGCTTCGCGTACCTATAGTTCCATGGGAAAATTAATCGATATTTCGAAAGGAGATTATTTGCGTTGCATTTGTTGCGTCGAATTTTGATAATGACTGTGACAATGCTTTGTTGACGGTGGCTTCGAATTTCGTCAACCGACAAAACCTCAGCCAGAGGAGGATGGTTGCTGATTTATTTTGATTCCTTGTATACCGTAAATCCTATCGAACTTTGCGAGACGAAATTAGGCTCATAAATGAATAAGTTGATTACTGGTGGTTGGTGATTAATTCTGAATAAACATTCAGTCTTGGGTACGGTTGGGCTGGGTATTCTTAGTGTGGGGAAGTTACAGATGTCAATGCCAAGGAGCACTTCATTCTTAAACACTTTCAAAGGGAAGCCTTGATTTACAATTTCCATTTAAAATGGATTGTTGCATTCAGGCTTTAAGTAGATACAATGGATACAAACCGCGTAATGGACAAAAGCGTTATTGGTCCAGGTCTGCCAAAAAACTGCACATGACGCGAGTATTGCATTACTGATATCATAAAACAGCAAGCCCCGCATAATGATCAACTTTTGATGGACTTAGTAGATTCACTAAGCAAAAGTTACCTTTTCACTAAACACTTGTAGATATCCTAACCTTCATTTAGGAAAAGCCATAGTTGATATTGAAAACGAGCAACGATATATTGCTACTTGGGGCAGAAGAACTTTATACTAGGACTGCCAAATAGGTAGTTATAGGTACTTAAATGCGTCTTGTTCGAAATTTTTAATTCTGTTTTTCTTACAGTAAGTCGGGTGTTTTGGTTTTTTAAATTAACTTTTTTTATTTTATGACACCTCACTCTTCAAAATCGGTCACGTCGTTTAGGCTACAGGGCGCCCCGTAGGAACGTACATAGGATACGCGAGAAACACATAACCCCCCCTGTATCCAGTCGGAACCACCGGAATTGCTGATAATAAGAATTACCGTGCATGACTGGATCGCACGAAACTTTCTCGGTCATCACGAATTTGATTGGGGTAATACCCTTATTGGTGGAATATTTTATTTTTTTTGATAAATCCACTGATAGGTTGAATAAACACTAAAAAACTAGAGGTGCCTAATTTCAAACTGGCTTCCGGAAAGGTATAAACAGCTAGTACACGCAGAAAAATGACTTATTTAAAATTAACCAGCTTTCGGTTAAGAACTACGAAGTAATACCTACTGTTAATATAGCTATTACAGAGTTACTGGATTACAAATAACCGATTCCACTTGTTTAAGGAATCTGGGTTGAAAATAACCGATTTTTTCAATTTCCTCCAAATTTTCTCGTTCGTTAATAACAAACTAGCTCTGTAGCTTTTAACCAACTGGTTGATATTAATCAAGAAACTTGATTGATAACAACTAATAAAGTAAGTTTTTTTTCATCTCGTTAGTTTTTAACAACGAATACTCGTTTTTTCTCAACAGAGACTTAGTTAATTTTAATCGATTTTTTTTTAATCGAGCAAAAATTGCACTCGGTTAGAGCCAGGGCCGGACCAACCATATGTGCAAGATGTGCTAGTGCACAGGGCGCCAAGTTCTGGGGGCGCATTGCTAGGAAAATAATTAATTTTATCTTGCGCGAACAAATACTGCCATTTGCATTTTAAACAAAAAGCTTGTTCAAATAAGCCCAAATTAACAACATCCATCACACCTGTGCTGAATTATTTCTTGCACATTAACTCACATCACTTGCAATGTTGCAACTTCAAAAAGACATAACTCAAAATATCGCAAAATAAAAAATCTCAAAACAAAAAATACCGCAATAAAAAACACGCATTGGAAGTCAACCTTCTGAGTGATGTGAAAAAGACTTAAGCATGTGTGCAAATATGAAAAAGGGCGCTTTCTGTAAATCTTGCACAGGACGCTAGTTCGGCTGGAGCCGGCACTGGTTAGAGACAATTTTTGAGCGTGTATATAGGAAAAACCAAGAAATAACATTTTTACGGCCCTTCCTTAAAAACACCAGCCAACTTAAAATAGAGAGGGTCAGCGAAGGTTCAGTTCACCTGTTTCACCCTTCGAAGTCTACCACAGGTTGATAGCTTTTACTTGCTACCTATCAATACCGCCTCAAACTGATGCACTTGTTAACTCTTAAAAAGTTTCCCAAAGTCGCTGATATACTCCTCGTTCATCAGCCTTTCACTGGTCCCCTGCGCATTGCTGGTACTGATTTAGAGTCCAAACCCTCAAAGCCTTAGGTCCGCAGCCCTCTTTAATACGCCAACTAATGCCACTAATAACCAACTTCTACAATCCTAATATTGACACATTCTATTTTCAACCTTCCGTCGACCTCTTCCATTCATACAAAAGTCTTACTTAGGCTTTATATTTTTGTAGGTTTTTTTTAAACTTGAGATAAGCTATTTAATATATTTTTTTTAAGCCAAATGTCTTCCTGTTTTTTCAAAACAAATTTTTTATGAACTCGATACCAAATGAATGGTGAATTTCTGTAGGTCAATTCCCAAGAATGTATCTTGATTTATCGGAAACTATTATTACGAAGGAAATAGCGAGAAGGCATGATCGTAATTTTAGAACTAAATTTACAAACGACAATTCAAAAAGACTAAAAAACGTTTTTGAGATACATATAATTGGTAAGTCCGCGCATAAATAAATTGCCCCCCTGTCCTTGAAGAAACCATCAAAATTCATAAATTTTAAAAGTTTCATCTTCTGTTGTATACTAACTCAGAGACGATAGATTTTCTGACTGTCTTTCGAAGAAACCAACCGCGCAACAGCTGCTGCAGAGAAATCAAAAATACGCTAAAGTTGGTCGCCATTCCCTTTGCTGTCACAAAGACAACATTTGTTCAACGGTTTCCAATCGAATGCACATTAGTTCAATGAAATGTAAATCACCATTGAAACCCCCTTCAATTGTTTCAAATTCACATATCCACTCAATGTCCAGACACACAATCCATTCCAATTGCCATTTTCCCCCCAGAACTTTTAAGTAAACTTTTCAAAACTACAGAGGTCAGAAAAGGTTTCCACAAATTCCCCGATAGATGGTAGACACTCGAACATACCTTCATATTCTGTCGAATGGATTTCTCCACATTGTACCACCCGCGACGACGCCGTGGTAGCATTTTGCTCCTGCAGTACATACGAGTACCGAACCGATAATTGCAATTTAATCACCCGTTATCAAGGAATAATTAGAAAAACCTATTTCGTTCGAAACATGGTACCCGACGACGCTCTGCGAAATTAAATTTCTTCTTCCAATTCCGATTGAGACAAGCGTTTATCTGCACATCTGACAGCCGCCAGTACACACTTAGCACTTAGCACTTCACACTGATTAAATGTGATTCCGCGCTGCAAACCAACAAACTAATTTGCTGTCAAAATATTTGAAAAGGTTGCAAGCCACTCGCAGATGGAAATTGAACTTAAAAAATACACACAACTCAAAGAAGCTAATTAGCGGTGTTCCCCCGGTAGAGGTTGTTTTTTACTGCACACCCGTTCAAAAGGTAAGAGCGCACTGTGCCCGTCTAATGTTTACCATCCACGCGATACAAATCCAAGAAGAAAATAAAAAAAAGTAAACACAAACTCAAATAGAGAGCCGACAGAGATACGACTATATTTGCTCTCTGTGCGGTGTTTGATGTAGCGGTAGTGGTGCACCGTCGTCGGTCGCTCCGCACCTTCATCATGTCGTTGACTGGACGGAAAAGAAAATTGCTCCCGAATGGGGCCCCATTAACCACCCAATCTTGCAGCTCTCTGGGGGTTGTGTCGGAAGCTGAAATTGTATGCAACCACACGCAGTTGTGTCTTACTTACCTCATGCGCTCCACCATATCGTATGCATGGTGACACTTTTTCAGAGTTACACAAATGGTTGTGGTAATGGTAGTGATGGCAATTGGTGTGTTATAAGCAAACTTTTGCCGTCGACATGACGTTTTGTGTGCACAATAGTGCAATGACAGCGGTGTTGTGTGTCAGTATGACCAAGCGTAGATCCGCTTTGGGGTGTAGCAGCCAGAGTTGGGTGAGATATTCTTTTTGTCTTCACACATGAGAGACGAACAAGAAAGCCATTCGAGTTAAAAAAAAAGTGATGGCAACGGTGTGATGGGTTCCAAATGAGATTGAGTTCGTCGAGAGAGAAATAAAACAACCACAGGGTCCGTCCCCCTTCACATTTTTGGATCAGGGTTTGGTAAGCATAAACAATAAACATCCACTGATGACCTTCTGTGTTGATAGTGCAGCAAGGGTCAAACTATAAAAGATTTTTTACGCTCAGCCGAACAATGAATTTTATTCAGGTCCAAATTCTTGGCTAAGACGTATACTTGCACCGACCAAGCTTAAATATATTTTATTTGCCTTTTCAAGGGTGAGGTGGAGAAGGGTGCAACCACCTAGTTAGCACAGGTCGGTAAATAAAATTAAGACTGGCGTCGACGGATCGACATAAATTTCGTAGCTTGTGTCCTCGGAGTATAGGGGAGTAAAAGACTGCTTGAAATACAATGACGGCAGGTTGAACGTGTTTACAATATGGAACGGGTCCCGAGGTTGGGGTTCTGTCTTCCGCTTTGAGATTCACATAGTTTGGATCCGACTTTATGTTAGGGGTGATTTCACCGTTGAGGCTACATTATTGACGGGAGAAGACAGAATGCACTTAAGAAACGACAGCGAAAGACTTATGGCAATTCGCAAGGGGACCCAATCTGCAATGCGGTAACACGAAAGTATGCTGCTGCTGGATTCTTGCATTACGTTAGAGCTACATATACCAAATTTATATGTTTTTTTTAAAGTATATTATATATATTAATGGGGAAACAAATAGTTTTTATTTGAGCGTGTAGACTTTATTATCGGATAGTCGGCCCAAGGCACATACAGTTTTTCCAAGCTGTTACTTTAATTTCGTCCAAATTATATTCTCTGATATATTTACTATAAAAAATAAAAGGCAAAGAATAATCGAATCAAAGCAGAAGTCACAACCAGCGTTGCCAACCACTTTTGACAAAAAATGTCTAACTTGAGAAAAAAAGATACCTTTTTCAATAAAATAATGCATAAAATAATTCTTTTAGGTAAACTGGAACAATAAATCAAAAATTAACAACAAACTCTTTCTTGAATAACAAAAAACGCAGCCGAAGCAAAATAACAAACAAAAAACAAACAGCTTTCAATTTGCTTCCAATTTCATTCCACTTACTGGAAGTGGAAGCTGCAATTATGTTTAAAGAATGACAGGTAAAAGGTTCGTTCGTGTACTTTCAGCATAGAAAAATGAAATCTCTCAATTTGAAGAGAAGTACATGTCCGGTTTTCTTACAAAAATTTTAAGAAATGTCGTTTTGACATTATCGTAAAATGCAGCATATAATAAGTGGAAATTGAATTTTTTATAAGCTAAATACCTATTCAACTTACCATTTTGAATGCGCTGATATGTTCGAGGAGAATATTCGATTAAAACTTCTTTTTAGTTTTACTTGTCAAACTATTGTTCTGTCATTTAGTTGTCAGTAGAAAATTACGAAAAAATGAAAAGTGGGGAAATGGATTTCTTTCTCTTTTTTTTTTTTTGATTTTCTCATTACATGGTGGCATTCGCACAGTTTCTTAGCAAATTTTTAATAATTTTACGTTTGCAAAAAAGTACCCGAACGAACCTAAACTGTTCAAAAAATGGGCAGAGTTTGAAGTTGGAAACACTTTCTTTGTCTTTAAGGCCGCGGCTACATATAAAATTCTTTTTGGGCAAGATTTTTTAAGAATGTTTAAAAAAAAAAAAATCAGTACCTATGTTGAATCAAAAAAAAAAATATTAGAAAAATATTTGAAATAAAAAAAAGATAATATCTTTATAGTAGTTTGGTTGGGTTGGTTGGTTCGTATAGATAAGCTTTCGCTCTTCACCTCAATGAGTCTCGATTGGGGAATGGTACTGTTTGATTTATTTATTTTTGGAGATTTGAAAAGACAAAAGCGATGGAAGCTAAATATGATTGTTCCTTGACGAACCGGATCTTATATTTTTTATATCCTATCAAATTTGCTACCAATATACAACAACTGGTCTTCGTTTTCGCAATCCCCTGGGGCAATTATATGGCGGGTTTTCAACGACTGCAGGAAAAAATATTTTTTGTATATTTCATTGCTTTTTTATTGAATGTATTTTCTTCTTAGAAATAAATTTACAATCTATTATATATGTATTTTTAACTAAAAATTGGAACATTTCTTCGTAACATTTTCTCGTTATTTATTCATTAAAATGGAAAATAACGGAAATACCTAAAACCAAATTTGTAAATATTTTAAAATTTGGATTTTTAGTAAAATAAAAATTAGGAAATAATGAAAATTGTACCAAATTTTCGGCTGCGGCGCTAAGCTTGCAACACTTTTTGAAATTCAAATAATGTAATTACCTCGTCAAAATATTGAACATAGACGACTAGGAGCTGGTTAAAGCAACCTTTCGGAATTATTTTAAAAGTTCCGTCCATGAAACATCTTCTATTCGGCGGTGGTATGTTTTCCTTTATTTCGCTTATTATTTTTAAGGACGAAAATATACAAAAAGCATGTTTTTGGTCTTCAAAAATGAAATAAGGCCGCAAAAATTAGTTTTGGGGTCTTATTTCATTTATATTCAACGACTAAATCCAAGAAACATCAGTAGGTAGTGATTGAGATTAAACTGCCGCATAAAACAACGAGATATACAAAGTCGGTTGACATCGTTTTAGAGACTAAGAACAGCAATAATAACCGATTCAATAGTAATCTTCAATCTGGTAGCACCGTCAAGACACAGACCTACTTTCTAAAGTTAGAAACAGGACATCTGATGATTATTATGGAACTTGGATACATATCGGCTATGGTGGAATACATTTGTGTCATTAACGCCATGTCATTTGGGATTCAGTTTTGAGCGATTTTAATTTATGATACTCTATAGGCTAGGCACTTTCAATATTTTCCCAGAAATGAGCATATTTCGGCGGATACAAATGCAGACAAATTTTACCCACATGATCTATATAGATCATTGATTTCCACGGCTTACAACAACAGTACGTGATCCAACTGTTGTTGTAAACCATGGAAATGCATGATCTATATAGATCATTTGAGCATAATAAAAAAGGCCTATTCACGGAAAGAATTTTAAGATCAAATCAAGAAAAATAAGCGCTGAATCACGAAAAGTTTGTCTAGTTTTAGAGCTTAGCTAAGGATTTACTAATTCACGACTTTTTATTCGCAATTCGAGAAATTGTACGAAGTGAAGATATTGACCCTCAAAAGTCGTGAATCAACACTTTTCAGTATCAATAATGCGATCAAACGAAAAATAGATATTGCCATAACCGATCGCAATTTGACACAAATAGTTATCAATTTGATATTACCTACATGGATTGTAAATTGCAAAAACAATTCGTAAATTACGACTTTTCTGTTGTAAATTACGATTTCCTCCCTTAGCAAATTACAACCATTTAGTCTTGAATTGCAACTCAATAGTGTTGATTTGCAAACTAACAGGGGAGATTTACTACTTCAGTGGTTGCAATTTACAAATTCTTAGTCGTAAATTGAAACTTTTTTTTATCAATTTGCAATTCATATTTTGCAATTTACGTTTCTTGAGTAGTTATTTGAGGCATCGCCGTATTAAATTGAAAATGTTTTGTCGTGAAATTAGAAAACTTTTTTCTCAATTTGCAACTTATATCTTGTGATTCACAAATCAAAATTCATAGTTTTATTTTAGGTTATTTTCGTATTCCTCCTGATATCGAAGAAAATCATACGGCGCACAACGGGATTTGTTTGGGTGGTTTTTCGGTCTATGATGAAATTTAAAATACAAAAAAAAATATTTAGATGAACTTGACATTAATACGAACCTTTACAATTCTTTTCAATTACATATTTTAGAATACATTCCAATTGATACTTCCTTTCTAATAGCAAGATGTAACTTCTGAAAAAAATACAGATTTATATGCATAGGTAGGTACTTCAGGGTTTTTGGAATTCAATAGGTACTTACAAAATGTATTCCAGAATGCTTTATAATTAGTAGGACACTCACTATCCATACGAATTAGTTATATTTAAATTTAAACAACTTTAACCCGACTGCTTTAAACAAAGATTGAATACCGACTGCCTGTCTCTGCACCGCAACGCAATGTGCACAATGAAGATTTGGCTTCATGATTGCAGCTGTCTACCAATACCACATACATACATTCATCCATAAAAAGAAAGGACTTAAAAGGATTTCGATAGGTACATGGAGTATGAACTGTGCATAAAAAAAATCCACACATCAGGTTGTTGATTCCATGGAAATTACAAAAAATTACAAAAAATATTTTGCTATTTACGACTTCTCTACGTCAATATACGTTTTCAGTTTCATGTGTTAAATTATTACAAGATTTTATTGATTCATCATTCAGTGTTGGTAAATCACCAAATATTTTTCGCAATTTGAGACTGTGAAGTGGTGTTTGAGAAAGTGACCTATTAGAGTGGTAAATTGCGCCAAACAATCTCGCAAATCACTACAAATAAAAGAAGCTCGAATTGATACTTCTAATCTTAAATTACAACAAACAGAATTTGGTATTCTCCGCCGTTTTCAATGTCAAATTACCAATTTCTGTAGGTATCAATCTAGAAAACTTCGTTGTGATTTGCGACAAATATATAAATCGTAAATTGCAACTCAAAATTTTGCAATTGTGTGATTTTCAATTCTTTCCGTGTTGATTCCTTAAACTGTAGGTACCGCCCATCTGCTATCAGCTAATAAAGATTCGCTCTTTTGTTCTTCCGCGTGTGTTTTGGCGAATCTGCCGTGATTCTTCTACCGGAATTTGTTGCGAAATCAACCATCTTTCAACGGTCTTCGAAGATAAAAACTGTACAATAACTTGTACTTACATGCTGCCTCATAAACTCAACCAACCATTCCAATAAATTAACGCAATACAAATCTACCCGTAAATGCCCATAAGTACTCGTACCTATTGAATACATTCCAGTCCAGTCGTTGAAACGGTTATTCCTAGAACTGAATTTTAAGTGTTTCGTCTAGTAGATTAGGCACGATTAGATGGAGATAAAGATAGCCTCACTAATTGAACTATTTTCAACACTACCAAAAGATGATAAACTGGTTGAACTAATTGATTTAACTCATTAGGCACTGTCGGGTCGTGGAGGAATCGTTTTCCCAGATAATCTGATAAATGAACCATTAAATAGAACGGGTGCCACAGTTTGTCTGCTTTTCAATAATTTATTCAATCGGAGCATTAAATTAATTATTTTTTAACCAGTTTAGTTAATTGATGTGGGATAGCTCTTCCCTGTTCAAATACCAAACGTACAGTCGCTTTTCTTTTTTTGGAAGCTACATTTTTACTACCACTTAGCAATGAAATCTAGGATTTAGGATTTTGACATGAGTCTGTCGTCTGATGTTGTCGTAAAATTCGTGAACGGGACCAGATTTTCGTCGTAAATGTCAATAGGTTAATAATGACCTAGTTTATGACAGCTATTTGGTTTTGTTGAAGTACGTTGTACTTAACCTATTGTTGACATCGCCTCAAAGTGGATTTTCGGTTAAAGTGTAACTGCGTAATATATGCCTACATCTTATAATATAAACAGGCAAATAGTTAAGAATCACTTTTACTGACTTAAACACAGCTTATTCGCTGTTTTTTTTTTTTTTTGTCGTGCAGAGACACAATGCTGTGTGTAATTTGTTTTCCAATAGGTAACCATAATGGTTGAATTTCCACCACTTGGCGAACTTTAGTTATCCTTCAGAGACTACTTTCACTTTCAAATGCAAGAGTTGTTTGGATTCTCAGTACCCTAAACATCTTAATTTGTACCTAGCAGCACAATAAGCAATTATTTACAGCACTTACGGATAGGGTTGAAATGGATAAGGGACAACCGCATTCCCCCGGCGGGGCAACAGAATGGGTCAGTATTGACCTCACTGTCGCACGGGGTAGCCCTCGCAAGTTCACAAATCTAAACATGCTTTGTAATGAAATGATTAAACGATATCAAATTCAGGGCTTCATTGGAGAGGTCTTTTTTTACATTACAATTCGTACTCGTGAGCTTAGTTTCTCAGCAATTGAATGAAAAGTCAGTACCACACCAGACTACGTACTCCAAAATAGTTGCTTTTGGCAAGGGAATTAAATATCTGATATAATTCACATTAAAATACTATTCACATAAACTATAAAAGATGAAAATAAATTGATAAACAAGTAACATAGGTCCTAGCAAAAGCTTAATTCTCACAACCATTTGAAGGGCAGTAGAACAGTTTCGAAGTTGCAGTTTGTGTTTTACCCGGTTCGAAACCAACCCCGCGTTTAGTAGTTCATAGCACGTACAACTTAACCGCCTTATTGTATGAAAAGAATCTTCTATCTTTCCTTATGAATCTTTTGGACGTAGTTTCTACAACCGACTGCATTTTGGGGACAACAACAGGGAAAGGAAGAACGTTATTTTGTCATTCTCTGGTAATCGCTCTCTTCCTTCCCCATCAGTCAACGAAGTCTGACGTAATCTTGGCCAGCTCCAAAAAAAACCCCAAAGGTTTAAGTTTGTAAATCCCTATTATGTATAATCTATAATCGATATATATAAAAATTGAGCCTTAAAATTCGGTTCGTTTGTCGCCGATTCACGCCTTAACGCATTTACCGATTTTAACAAAACTTTCAAACATCTTTGGTATTGGACGATATATGGTTTTTGTGAAGTTTCGTTAAAATCGGAAAACGTGTGTGCGTGTTGTGCGTGCGTTAAAAAACACATGAATTTCCATACATTTTGCTCGACGGCTCGACGGATTTGAATGATTTTTTTTATTTTGTTTGTCTTGAATAAGGGATGGTTTAGGAAAAATGAAAATTCCGAAAATTCTCAACACCGCTGTAGGCACATTTCGTTTTTCATCCATAGATTGCATTTTTATTGAAATAAATTGTTGAACGAAATAAAATAAAATGTTAGGGGAAATATACCCATGATCAGCATAGGCAGTAGTTTCTGAGGATGTGTGTAAAAGTGACCCAAAGCTTTTTGGGAAAAAAGTTCCTCTGAAGAGGAAATATAATTCTTCATACCTACTACAAGTATGGCAACAACCAAGTTGGAAGGGATACAATGATTAACTAATTTAGTGTCCTGCATATGGCAACAGTATTGAACATTTTAAAAGCCATCTGAAAAATAAAAAAAAAATCAGCTGGACTGCACCTTCTCTTTATCTACGGGTGACTTTTCCCTTAGTCTAGTTATGTGTTTAGTGTTGGGCCCTTGGCTGGATATAGATCTTTCAAGCTTAAGTTGATACGAATGTGACACGCCGATCAGTCTTTCAAAGGTGAGAATTATTGGCCTGAAGTCTATTGCAGCAATATGGGAGTGGGAGTGGGATCAATTACCTTTAGCCATTACTTTTTTCAAGAAGCTCAGAATATACTATACTCCTCCATGTGAGAGCTTAAGTATTGTTCCTTTACGCTGATCTCTGCAGCTTAAAAGAAATAATTCCATGGACGCCTAGGGGGAAAAAGATCGAATTTACCAATCTCTCGTCTTGTTTTGGATTTGTTGTTATAATGTGAATTTGTTGTGAGAAGTAAAATCTAGAACGTGATTTTTCCGCAGCAGCTTCAATAAAAATCAGAATAAAATTCAGTTTAGAGATTCTTGGAGACCTCAGATCTTTATTTAAGATTTTCCTCATTTCCGCGGTCTCCCTCTTATGTCTCATACGAAACTTTTCCTATTGCGATATACGCTCTGTGATGTACAAATTTTGTTAAGTTACCAGGTCTACATTTTGTTAACTTTATTCAATTCGAATCACCGAACACACTAAACTGCTCATATCTCGAAAACCCCATTTTCGATTTCAATAAAGCTTTAAAAACCAAGTAATACTATTACATCTCGAACAATAGCTTGTTCTCGGTTTTCAGCTAAATAGTTAAGCAATAGTATTTTTCAAACTAGACATTGCAATATTTTTATTACTTTTTAGTTTGCCAAATTTTACAAACTACTCTAACGATTTCGACCAAAATACATATTAAAGATAATATAAGTATTCTAAATAAGATCCCGTACTTAGTTTTTCTCAAAAAATTCGAACAAATCAATTTCTTAAATATTTCTCAAAAATGACAAGCCAAATTCCGATCTGTATTCACTTCACATATTTTCGGTAATATTTTGAAATAATAACAATGCTCAAACTTCCAACGAAAATTGAATAACAGCTACGTAGAACTTCTAATTTTTGCAACCATTTATTGAATATGCACCCTAAAAATATTTCCAACAACTTGGAGCTTACACAATCACCAACTCCCACTTCATTTACATTAAGACTTTTGATGAATGAGAAAGTTACGTTAGACCCAGTCGTGCACTTTATTTTTAGTTGGAGACCATTAGAACTTTTTCACGCGGGTAGTCTAAGTACAGTAATTCCTCCTTTTCTAAGAGAAAGGCATTAAAAAAAAAAGAATGCTAATTAAAATTATGCGCGTAAAAGATTGAAGTCATTTTGTACATCAGCCAAATGCCTCCCCCACTACCACGAAGGGTAACTGCTTTTGCAAGATATGTTACAAAGAATGCTCTTTAAACCGGCTTAGAAAACCTTTTGGCTTAACATCCCGATTTAGAGCAAAGCTGGTAAACTTTCTACCATGCCCATCAATCGACCCAAGCCAAAATAAAATAAGTACCAAGAAAATGGAGCTGCAACCCTCCCCACCCCTGGAACTGATCCCATTTAATGTCTTCTCGGCAAACTTCTTCAAAATATATTATTTATCATTTAGCACTCCTTTCCTTGGAAAAGTTTTTCTTTTCATTAAATCCCCTTGATACCGACCCCAGCAGTATGGTGGATTTTTTTTTCACCTTTACCTGTAATTCACGTCTCCCACCTTATCCATTGTAGTAGCTTCTGAACGAGTTGGCAACTACTTGAGTGCATAACTCAGATCCGCCAGACAAATTCGACCTCAAACATGAACATCACAGGCGCTATCAAGATTACCGGGCAGGATGTGGCTGGAGGGGGACTACTTTCGAAAAGAAACGGAAATCTGTATTCTCTTACAAATCCAGGGCTCATTTCCGAAGGTATTGGAGCAGCGATTCATCGAGATTTTTTGTGTGTCAGTGTCAGTATCCTATGGAGATAAAGCGACAACGAGTCCTTAACAGAATAATTACCATCTTCCTTTGTCTTGTCAGGGACTATAAAGGCATCCACCTGTTCTCCAGCAATAAGTCAGAAACCTAAATTCTATTAAATTCAACTCGAAAACACAATTAATAAAGAGCATTTACAATTTGGAAATGAATAATAAATGAGATTAATGTTTCCATCTTTGAATGAAAACAACAATGGAAAAATTAATCTCTCTCGAGGCTTCATCCGATTATGTATACCGCACACCTACGAAATGTAATTAACTTCAAAGTCCTTGATGTACCTATATTTGTTTACGCGCCATCTGTATCCACAGAGAGATTCATCTCTTTAAAGGTAGCCTCTCCGTCTCACCGATGCTGCTTTAGTATTGTATATGTATAGTCAGGGTAGGTGGTGTTTTTTACGCTTCTTTGAGCTTTAGATCTCTCTTTTGTTGCGGAAATTTCTTTAGTTCTATTCCGTCTTCGTTTGTACATTTAATTTGGATGGGGCAACAACAATGTGATATCATCATTACGATCCCAACAACTACCGAAGGTTTTTTTTGCTCAAACACTTCGCTTAATTTCGGTAGAAGTCGTCAGGGTAAAGAAGATGCGGTTAACGAGGGAATGAATGGCGGCAAATACCACAAACGAAAAATGTGTTTTTTTTTTTAACTGCCAAAAAAATGATCACAACAATTTATTATCAATTGACGACTTAGATGGTCGAGTCGGAGCAATCATTAGCGGTGTACATAGGGTTCGATGACATTTTAGTATAATTTATTACAACGTTGTTATTGCCCTTTCAGCTTCACTTCGGGCTCATTATACGAATCGGCAGTGGGAGAGCTGTCAGTAGTAGGTAGTCGTCGCGGTTTATGTTAAAGGAATTTTTGGGATGCATTATCTGTTATTTTCGATGCTCCATCTATTAGAAAGATGATAAGGTCCATGCACAAGATTGCTGAAAGGATTTTCTTGAGATAAATCGACAAATATTTAAGGACGGCGGTATCACTGTCCAATCATTGACGAAGAGAGTTGTCGAACTAGAACTAGACTAATAAAAGATGCCAAAACCATTGGAAGACTGTTTGGTTCCACTTTAGAGAAAAGATTAATAGATCTATCGAACTCTCCACCTGATTTAGAGCAGGAGGGCATGAAGGTGAAGGTTGCTATCAAGACCTAAACAAGGCTGTTAATACATAAGTTTTCAACTGACACGACGTTCTCAAAACTCCTCGCAGTGTTTTGTTGGAACCCTGATCTATGACGACCTCATAAGGTATATGAAAGCCTTTGAGTTAAGACTTCCAACAAGAGAAAGGAAAAGTGGAAACAAAAGTACCTTAAATATGATGCTAAATCGAAAAGTTTATTCCATTGAGGCTTTTCTGACAGGACTAAGTGACGCATCTTGAAAACCTTGTTCACACAAAAGTTTTAAAGCCACGTTCATGGCATAGATGGAGGTTCTGCTGTAAACTCACTTTGCTCTATCAACAGAAAACCACTGGTTTACTATGGGATGCAAACTTTATGAAGGTCTATTGAGATTTGAGACATATTCGAATCAGACCCGTTTACGTCTCTCTACTACTGTCCATCTTACCCAGAGAGACTTTTGGAATTTCTGTACAGTTCTTCACTGTTTTCTAGTGTCAACGCTAGCATCCGTTTGTCGGAGGTCTGTTTCATTCAGGGATGTCCCACGATCCGTGTTCTTCTGCAAGCTAGTGCTGGGCATTGGATAAGTATATGTGCCACTGTTTATAAAATACCTCGTGCGTGTATCTATCATCGGCTACAGAGAACCTACAAGTTCCTATTCGAGGGCCTATCCCAGCGGTCGAAAAGGGAGAGTTAGACTTATACCCAACGCGCAAAAAACCTCCATATCGAATATGGATACCGGGGAAGATGCAGGCTTTTTTCCGAATATTTGAGCATTTAAATATCGATGACGACCAGAGCAGCGTTTTTCAAGCGGTGTTCATGGTACCTTCCTTCTCGACGAGTGTTAATATTCTCTCCCTTTGATCAAGTGAAGTTCAACAAGAGGATATAATACCAGGCAGGCTCAATGCGCCATCAAGTGCCATAGAATTGAGAAACATGTCGTACGAGTACTAAAATGAATCTGCTTTATTTTTCCTAAATGTACTATGTACTTATATACTAGTTGACCCACCTTAGCATTCCCAAATCTATTTCGATACCTGACCCGAGTTGAAAGAGTCCGATTACTCCTTCAGCCAATATTTGGCTTTTGGGACGCGATAAGTGAATGAATGACACTTGTGTTTCACTCAGTGTTCTGTTTACATAACATCATAACATGAGCTCGAGTGAGTCAATGCAATATTATACAATGTGCAATGCAAGTATTCATTCGTTCACTCGTTATTTGTTATTGTTATTGTACTTTGATATTCTGTGTACACTACACGAGCTTGAGACGAAAGCTGAAAAGAAGTCATCCAAATCAACCAGAAAGCTGACGAACTAGGAAGACAAGGTTTGGCAGCATCTTTGAAAAAGTTAATCCCTCTAAAAGTATCCCGCTCTGCACGCTTAAACTTGAAGAATGGAAACACACCAGATGATCGAACATTAGATGTTCAGCCATGGATATTTGTTACTACAAGAATGGACATACCGAGAGAATCATACGCAAGGTAGAAATCCTTTTTTATTCTCGTACCAACCATAACAGGGCACAACTGCGGTGCCAATTGAGGAAAATGTACCTGCCGGATGATGACCTGAGATGTGCTTGAACCAAAAAATAAAATCATCTGACGTATACTACTAAGGTTTTCATACCAAGAATTGGCGGGAAAACTGACTTGTCCCTCACCAAAAATTTTGTAGGTGAGTAGTCTCACATTTGTTCTGCTTAAAGCATGGAAACACTGATAGAGCCTTTGGGTTGCTATGTCATTTGTATGGGTTTTCCACCGGAAAAAACTTTATTTTCCCCTACCCATTATTACTAGAACTCCAAAAATCTTCACATAATGTTATTTTTGACCGAAAAATCATATTTTTAAAGAGCTGCATACATTTATAAAACATTTTTCAAAGACGAGTTTTAAAGTATTTTTCCTGTGTTTTTCTACAATTAAAAAATTAAAAATGGAACAATTATCAGCCTGAAGACTGTATGATACAATAAAGATTATGTTTCCCGAGTTATTGGAGAGATGAAGCCCAAAATTATGCTGTTGAAGTTTTGCAATAAAAAATCCGACGAGAAGGTGAATTTCCCAAAACCTAACACCACTAGATAAAGCTACATATACGGCCGTTTGCTATGCGAAGACGTCCTCTCTGTGAGATGTAAGATGCCTATCAGCGGGGCAGATCCTGCGATCCTTCGCTTTAAATCTTGGTTGCTAGAATCATAAGAAAAGAATTTACAATCTTCTTGACGGCATGTACAGCTATGTGGAAGAACAAAGCTGTAGAAGAAGCAGATATCTTCAAGATATCTCGGTGAAAAAATTGATAAAGAGACAATGTGCGAATAGACGTGTGCGAATATCACGTTTAAGGATTTCAATGCCATAGATTTAAATTCGCTCCATATGTTAACATCATTAGCTCCTTGGGGACAATGCCGGTTAAATGCTGACCCAAATTTGAAACTGAATTGTTTTCAATCAATTTTATCTTCGTTGTTCGATCAATGTGTTCCGATCAAAACGGTACGCATACAAAATAAGAGCTGTCGTTGGTTTACGTCTGATGTGTTGACTGCTATAAAGCAGCGTAACAAGCGATACAGCAAATGGAAGCACCGACCTACCGATGTTAACTGGGATGCCTATAAAATGGCACGAAATCTTGCAAACGCGACCCTGTGCATGTCCAAAAAAAATTACTATGCTTCAAAACTAAACGTCTCCCTACCTGCAAAAAAGCTATGGAGCAACCTACGTAAAATTGGTGTTTCTGATAGAAATAATAGTACTAAATGTTGTCTTGATCCGGATGAATTAAACAATTTTTTTCTTGGGAGCGACGCCCATGCAAATGCCTTTGATTTTAATCAACCTACAAACCAAATTATCAATGAAAGACTGGTAGATTTCAATGTGGTCACGGAAAATGAAGTTGTGGAGTGTATAGCCGCCATTAAGTCTAACTCCATAGGAGAAGACGGTGTGCCTATACGTTTTATCAAACTCATTTTACCAATAATCATATACCCTACCTCACTGATGTTATAAACTGGTGTATTATAACCACCACTTTTCCGGATTCCTGGAAAGTTGCAAGAATCTTACCAATTGCCAAAAACTCTAACCCAACCTCTCCTGCTGATTTCAGACCGATCAGCATCCTACCTTGTCTATCGAAGGTATTTGAAAAAATTATATCAAAGCAGTTAATGCAATACATTTCGCACCACGAATTGTTAAGTTCTAGACAGTCTGGTTTCAGAGCTAACCACAGCTGTTCCTCGGCTATAGTCAACCTACTGGAAGAAATACGGCAAGACTATGACAAAAACAACATAACGCTCCTGTGTTTATTAGATTTTTCGAAAGCTTTTGATAAGGTGAACCATAAAATTCTGCTATGGAAACTCAAAAATTTATTTGGGCTCAGTGACAGAGCAGTTCTACTGATAAAAAGTTTTCTCTCTGGTAGGTTGCAAAGGGTCATTACATGTGATAATCATTCTCAATTAAAAATGGTCACACAGGGCGTACCACAGGGATCAATATTAGGACCGATCTTATTTTGCATCTTTATAAATGACCTTCCACATGTTTGTAAACATACATCAATTCATTTATATGCAGATGATGTGCAAATTCATGCCGCAAGTTCACTTCATAATATCGATGAACTCACGGCACGTGTCAATGAAGATTTGGAGCAAATTCACAGATGGTCTCTTGAGAATGTATTGCAACTAAACCCAAAAAAGTCGCAAGTGATCCCTATATGTTACAAAAAATACAACCCTCATCTTTTACCGAATGTTTGGCTCAATAACAATAAAATTAGTGTAGTAGACACTGTCACTAGTCTAGGCTTTGTTATTAACCGTAGCCTATCTGGCTATAATCACATAAATATTATTGTTGGACGAATCTATGGGTGTCTTCGCAAATTGTGGCTGTCTGCTAATTTTACACCCATTGAAACTCGACGAAAGCTGATTATAGCCTTAGTACTACCTCTCATAACATATGCTGAGGTTGTCTACAGCACACTCGACTCTTTATCGCGACGTAAACTGCAAGTTGCTTTCAACGACGCGACGCGATATGTGTACGGCCTTCGTAGAAGTGACCACATCTCCGTTTACTCTCGGGAACTACTTGGATGTCCTTTGCAAGATTACATCAACGCCAGGAACTGCATATTTCTTCATAAAGTCATATACAACCAACGCCCAACTTATCTGTTTACAAGGCTTAATTTTTCTCGCTCCAATAGAACTATGCATCTTATACCTTTCCGTTACGTTCACCTTAATTCCTCACGTCTATTCTTCGTCCACGCTGTTAGACTATGGAACTCTTTGCCCACGCGGATTAAAACAATCTCAAATCTAACAACTTTTAAAAGTGCCATTTTTCTCTATTTCTCCTCGACTATCTCTTATACCTAAAACATATCACAATGTTCTATTTCCACTTTTCCTCTCCACCTTCCTCTATTCCATCCTAACCATTCTCTCCTCAACCCATCTCCTCTTTAGATCTTTTGTATCATTTAATTAATAGTTTTAAGTCATTTAAATTTGAATTTATATAAAACTACTTCAAAGTTCTAAGTACTATAAAAGATATAATCTTAATGTACACACCTATAAGTAAATAAATTGAAATTGAAATTGAAATTGAAATTGAAACGCTTGTTCTCTGAAAAAGACTGCTTTCTGTAGGTAAGTTCTTGTCTTTCGAGCGTTTGTGCAAAAGTGCAGACCAGCTCTATGATCCATAAATAGTGAGCATTTGGAGCAGTGTTTTAACTCGTGGGAAATTTACCTTCTCGTGAGAATTTCGATGGTAAGAAACCGTCTTAAAAAATAAAAAATAAGATTTCGGTAAGATTTTGTGGGAAATTTGATGAACTTAAAAAAAAAATAAAGTCCATCAAACTTCAACCTAATATCATATTTCTACTACCTTATTGCAAGCCTATCTAAATGACTTGTTATGTAATAAAGCGAAATTCTCTTCTCAGAATCACCAGAAGAGTATTTTTTTGTGCCAATGGAACGGTTTCAGAAGTAATTTTTTCGATTCCGGATCCGGACTCTCCCGGACGCTTCTTTTTGCCCAATGGAAAACGACAAAACAAAAGAGTATCACATTTTTGTTTTCTATTTCATACACATTTTGAACTTCTCCTTCTAACTTCCGCCGGTATTTTCATTGCTTATGTTTTCAACAGAGTTGCTGTTTTTATTCATTATCGAACAGTTTCTTATTATAGAGATTATTTGCGCTTTACACAAACAATATGATATTACATATAATGAATTACATGTTTTTTTTTTTTTCATGAATTGTACCAATGTGAATTTTTTATGTGTGTATATCCAGTAATGAAATTAATCAAAAAATTACTGTTTATCTTATTCTTCCAATTAAATTCCTTAATATAGAAATTTGTTGCCCCTTTTATTTTTTTTTTTTGTTCATAAAAATATTGAAAATAAACTGTTTTTTTTTTTTTTTAATTAACCAAGTGGGAAATTTGTGGGAACTTTGACTAGGTTCAAATGGGAAAAATGGGAAACAAATTAGCTTCCCGTGGGAAAACGCATCTCAATGACACCAATACTGATTTGGAGTGCATTATCGGTCAACTGAAAAAAAAAATCCGCTGTAGGAAAAGGGTGAAGCTGACTTGTCTTTCCATCCGATCTTAAAGTATTTCATCATCCCCTTCGCCAGATATGTTTAAACACTAAAGGCAGCAGTTCAGCCTCTGAATATACAACATCTATTTATTTATTTTACATTCAAGCCACAGTTAATCAATTATTAATAAATGGTTGGTGCTTATTTCTATGACAATAATTTCGAATATTATAACACAATAAAGGGCACACCACCTTATAAAAGAACGAGTAGGTAATCCATTTAATTTGCCATCCTAGGTGCTACCCAAAAGGCTTTTCACCTACCTATACAATCCAAAAGCAATCCAAGATTAAATTGGTGCCGAAGCTGAAAATAATGTTTTGCAATTATTCAAAGTGCATGTTTATTATACACATACAGAGACAGACTCTGTGCTTGTGCCAACTACTTCCCAGTAAGAATCATTTGTCGCTGTCAAATTAATGCACATCCACGCACACGCACAATTTACTTTCTCAACCGTATGAACGTTACTTTTCCGACCCATTTTCCATGGGATACACTCCGCCGTCATGCTACTTAATATCGACCAGAATGTTACCCAAATGGGCCTGCCATACCATAATTTATTCAACAGCCGCGCGTTGACTTGACAGTCATTCAATTGACTTTCAATCAAATTTAATGACACGTCCATTCATATTCACTTATGACGGCCAATGTGTCAACATCAAAACAGTGACATTCACACCGATAAACGTTCCGAAAAGTTGGCCGCAGCTTGGTTTAGACTGATTATGACGAGGTTCATTGTTCGAGCCGTTCTAGGCGTGAGGATACAGCAGCAAAAGCGTGTGACCGTGTTTGTGTGTTCAAAAATTGGTTCATGACAGCCATTTGCGTCTGTGGGTGGTTGCGCGCGGATTTCGCATTCAACTTGCACGAAATGTGAACTCTTTTGCAGGCATGTTTTGTGTAATTAGTTTAATTATACACTCCGCTCACAACATGTGTGTTTTTGTGTGTCTGTTTGAGCTGAGAAAACATTGTTAGGCGTCAAACAAGGAAGTTCCCACTTTGATGCCGATGTCACGATGCCATTACTGTGTGTGGAAGAAAAGTTTTGCGTGCACTCAGTGACGGTACGATATCAGATTGGCTTCGTGCTATTTCGGTTGCATGAAAATGGGTTTTCGAGTCGCTGCATTCAAAGAGCGGCTAATGAGGCTACAAGAGAAGTTGAATAATACTTTGCTAAATGGGTTTCTATTCACCTTCTAATAATTGAGTTGATGCATGTGAACTGTCTGGAAGTGGGTTTCTGTTAACATATTTTGCAGCGGCAGATCTAACCAGATAATTAGGAAAGTCGAGCGAGGAAGTTTTAAGTATGAAGTATGTACGGAGGACTTTCGGAACGTGGGCTTCCAGGTGTATATTTTGCATATCTGATATTGATTTTTCTATGTAGAATTTTTGTGGTGGATTTAGAAAATAAAAATAACTTGGCAAACCTTCTTTAAGTGATTTGGGGTGTCTTTTGGGAATGACCTGGACTACGGCAGTTTGCTTTCAAAGCGTCAAATTTTAACTTTGTCGAAAAGGTAGTAAGTGAAAGATATTGGATTCGTACAAGATTTCGAGCTCGAGATGTTAATCAATTTTGACATTGAGATGATAGAGGAACTCAAAAAAGTTGGTCGCAATGTTCTGTCCGTACGTAGCAAGCTCAATTTTTCTATATAGATACATATATTCGTACAGCAGATTTTTGAAAAAAAAATCAAATTCTTAAAATTTGGATTTCTTTAGTTTAGTACCTGAAAACGGCAATAACGATTTTGACCAAAATGCACACTTCAAATAGAATTTATGTTTTCAAAACTATTACGTCCTTAATTTTCAAGAACCAAGTACCTAATGCTTACATATCTAATACAGTAAAACCCGCTTAAGAGAAACCCGCTTATCTGAAACACTTTTTCATACCGGAGTATTTCAACCAATTACCTATAAAACATTCCGCTTAAGCGAAACTCGCTCAAGTGAAACCCCCATATTTTCAGTTATATTTTACATTTGTCATTGGAAAAAAACTCTCTTAAGTGAAAAAAATGTTGAATCGAACAGAACAAAAAATTTGCTGAACGCTTTCACTCCCTTTTTCTCGAAAATTACATTTTCATTTCATTTCATTTATTTTAATTCAATGCTTACACATTAAGACATAAAATTATCTTATAATATAGTGAAAGCTTGATAACGATGAATTCATAATACGATACAAGCTACTAAAAGACATGTTCAGAGAGACATTTGAGTTTCTGATATGTCACAAGGGTTTATTTTCCAAGAAACTCCAAAAGATAAATAAAAAAATTTCTAGTTTTAAATTTACGCTTAAAGGAATTTTGAAACTCGCTTAAGTGACATTTTGTTTTAACATATCCGGACTCCGCTTAAGTGAAATTTTTTTTCAATTAAGCGGGGCTTGTTTAAGTGAAAAACCCGTTTAAAGGAATGAAAGACTGTGACATTTTGCTGTTTCTCTTAAGCGGGCTTTACTGTACTCAGTTTTCAGCTAAATAATTAGGCAACAGCATTTTTCAAACTAAACATTGTAATATTTGTTTCTGTTTTGCCTGCATAATTTTACAAAAGCCATTTTGAAGATTTTGATCAAAGTATTAAAGATAATTTAAGTATCCTAAATAAGATCCCGTACTTAGCTTTTCTTAAATAATTCGAATAAATCTGTTTTTTAATTGCTTCTCGAAAATAACTACCCAAATCAAACTCGATCTGTGTTCACATATCTTCGGTGTATTTCTGTAATAATTTCAATGCATCACTTCCAATAAAAATGCAATAACAGATAAACAAAACTTTTTTTTCTGCAAATATTACCTACTTCTTCTATTTTTTAACCATATTGAATATGCACCTTAAAATAATTCCAACCACTTGGGGCCTAAATAATCAGAAACTCCCACTCCATTTTCACACCACACACACACACACACATATTCAGTTTATAACTGTTATTGCAAATTCAATTATTATTAAACTATATATACCTATTTAAATTTATCTGTCTAATACGAACTCTTCCAATCATAGACACCTTTGTCACTAATCTATTCCAGTAAAACATAAAAAACATGCCCTAACAGATCAGAAAACAGAAACTTCTGCTACGCTGTTCCTTGTACTCAAAAATCCTGTAAAGTGTAAGAGCTTATTAAATAATACAGTAAGAGCTTTTGACTCTAACTAGAAACTGCGACAATGGCCTGGTACTGAGTGCTTCAACTTAAAAAAACTCACCTTTGTGTTTGATATATTCTGCCAAATCATTTGAATACCCCAAAACTGGATTTTATTTAACATTATTCATATATTTTATGAACCGTTTCTAGCATCGCTTTTCAGATTTTCATATACCTGCCTAGTAAAATAAGAAACCAACCAGCCAGACTTTTGATGAACAAGAAAGTTTCGTTCAACTCAGTCGTGCACTTTATTATTTTTTTTTGGCGCAAGCTAGCGATCTAAAATATCCCGCACAAGTGCACTTAGCTCTAGAATATCAACAAAAGCAAATTTTAAATGTTGTCGGATAAGTGAAATGCACAAGATTAGATTAAATTTTGGGAAAGGGTGGTATTATTAATCGCAGACCACCGCGGCCAAAAGTGGGGTATTGTGATGTCTCCTATTTAGGATATCAGCAACGAAATCCACAAATCTACAACGGGCCCTACCAATAATCATTTTTAACCTTCACTTTATATATTTTGTAGGACACAATATGCAATTTTGGATGGAAAATTTCGCCATTGTGAGTTCGAAAACTTTAGCCTGGACACTAAAAAAGGTTATTAGTATCGCCGAATATGTAGATAGCAGGTACCGACCAGTCGACTGTGTATAGCAGCTTATAAAAGTAAAGAGTGATAAGAAGCACCAGGCTTTCAAGGAACCTTCAAACAAAAAGGTCATATGTGGCACATCCTTAAATTTTGGACACATTTTTCGAGCAACAAACGTCGACTCTGACCATTATCTTCAGAGTCTGATTGAGCGAGAATAAACTGGGATAAAGACCGTCTACAAAATCCTTAAAGTAAGAAACCCTGCACAGGGCACTTATCTACCAGAGAGGCCAGCAGCGGCCAAGCAACTGGAAGGGCAATGCAGCCGCCGAAACACAGAGAATGGTAGATGTTTTCAAGCATGGACATCAAGTTCAAAAACAGTGATATGCTAAAGTGACAACCGATGTCCAAAAGTCTTTCCAACGAGGATTGAACGTATAGCGTTTGCTTTCGATTTACCGACCTTGAAAGCATTTTTAACCTGGAAAGGAGGTACAACTTCATATAGCAAGGCGCCTGCATTTAAAAAAATGGAAGATGATTAGAAGGACTGATTAATACCACTACACAGCTTCTGTGATAGCCACTCTCTGTCATCAGTCGTTGGTTGTTAGGTTTGCACAACGGGCCTTACTAATAATCATTTTCAGTCTTCACACTAAATATTTCGAAGGTCAGAATGGGAGTATGGGACTTTATATGGAAAATTTTCCCATTGTGAGTTCGTAAAATCTAAAATCTAAAACGCCAACACACAAAACTGTATTTGAGACTCACACACCATTTTTATAGAACCGCACAATTATCGAAATCACCATAGCGTAGGGAGGTAAGTACACACCAAATGGAAATCAATTTTTTTTTTCAATAATACCACCACATCATCGAAATGCAATCAGCTTACAAAAAAAAAAAAAAAACCTATTCCAACTGCTTGAAAAAAGACTTCCAACCATGGCTTCGCTTGTGAGAGTAAGGTAAATATTTTCAAAAGGATTTCCCTTGCTCAAGGATAGCTGCGAAAATGCATTCCACAACGTAGTGATTTTCTCAACTAGAGCACACTTGAGTTTTCGGATTTAATCAAAGAAAAGCAGCTCGCAGTTATCTTTGACGAGCACGAGCTGCAAGGAATTTCATATTCGAATTCCTTTTTATTGACTTAATACGTGGAGATTGTGTATACACTTGAAACGGATACCCAACTATGATATGACTCGAGATGGGATTATAATGTGCAGGGAAGTTGAGTCGTTTTTGTGGGGGCGACCTTCAGGGAGTTCGATACAAGTTTTTGCGGTGCATAAAATGTTTGTATATTTGCGAATTTATTTTATCATACTTAGGTCAGTACTTTCCATATTTATCTCGCAGAAGGGTCTGAGTAAGTAATTCGAAATAAAATGAGTAAATTGTGTTGAGAGCAAAAGGGATATTTGAGTTGTAACTGGTAAGTGAAGTCATTTTTTTCAATCAAAATCTACAAAAATGTTTCCCCAGAAACACTTCAGCCACCGTTGGTGGATTGTTCCGAGTATTAAACAGGAAACCACCCCCACTCAATAGTCTATAGCACACTAACAGTATTTATCGCGAAATCTCTCAGAACTCAGCTGGGATATTACGTTACGACATAACAGCATTGTAAAAAAAAATAACAGATTTCCAAAATTGTTTACAACGAAAAATCTCATTTTGTGCAGGTGTTCAAGGCGCCCTTGCAACCTACTATCGGAGAGCCCATAAATATTCCATTAAAGCTCACAGAGAGTCCCGTTTTATGTTCTCAAAAAATGTACACCAAATATCCTTCATTGTTTCTCCACCCAGAAATGGATTTCTTCCCTCCAATTCACCGCTCACAAGCTACTCGCATTTATACCCACACAGCCCCGGCAGTGTAAATGTTAAAATTCATTTAGTTTACACAAAATCGATGGCGTATCTTATTCAATATTTTTACGCGCACTTTTTCATCTTCATAAAATTTAATTAGTCATAATCCTGTGTAGCTCCAATCTCCGAAAACCCTTGGTGTCTAAGATATCGTGATAATATTCCATTGCGTTCGAGGGAGAAAATGTCAGAAAAAGGATTTCTTCTCGGTAGGGAGATTGCTGCCTTTTTTTTATATTTCATTTTGCAGCCTGAGGCTGAAGCTCATTATCGGGATATTGCTATGGTGTAAGAGAAAAAGAAGGATTTGTCTCAGTAATTCGCAACTGCCGGCGAAGATGAGTAAGCCGTCAGACGATGACGGCGTCGAACAGCAACAACAGTGGACGTCACTTAGTTATGCTTGTAAACGTGTTTCCCTGGCAGGTCCAATTTAAACGGTTATTTATATAAGCCATTATGGAGGATCCCGGCTGTTATGATTCCCTTTTAAGAAGGCTGTGGTTTTTGGGGTGGCACGTTTCTTTTAGCAATGGAATACTAAGTATATATTGAAATTGAAGCAAGATATTGATGTGGATAAAGGGTAATAACGCACCTATGGTGGAGATATCATGAAAGGTCAAAGCTCCAAGGGTATGACGTAATAGATGGGAGTGCTTTCCGGTGCGGATTTGGATTCTTCAGTAGGAGCACATTTCTGCCGTGGATTTTTAAATAATGATTCAATTTTGTTAGCAATTTACAATTTGGTGGTGCATTTTAAATGAGTCTGAGGAGTTGGTTGGCGATGATGAATGGGGATTCCCTGTGACTGAAAATGGTGGGGACATTTTTTTCTCAGGTATTAACATTTTTCCAAGGACTTTCTATGGTAGTTCGACTTAATCGCTCAAGCATTTTACGTACCGAAACTATTGGTGTGTGAAACCATAACTGTCCTGACTAAGACAAGTCCTTTTGCATCGAACAATATTAAAAAAAAAAAGAAAGACGTCCTTGTATTTAAAAACACTTTTTAACAAAATTTGTGATTTTTTTGATTTATGTCGTTTCACCAAACTGTGGGTATTACAAATATGTAGGAAAACTTGTGGGATTAATTCACTTTTCGTTTCACCAAAAGTTATTTATAGTTGTAATTTACAAGTTACAAATTTGTGAGAATTTGACTTATTTGTGACTTTACGATTCACCAAAGAAATTAAATTTACAAATTTTGTTTAGTATGTGAGAATATTTCACAAGTAAAAGTTGACGTGTAATTCCTCCTACAAGTTTTGTTTCTTATTGAAAGTAATCGAAAAAATGTCTTTGCGACGAAGGCACGAAGTGACGATTATGTGTTAATTGCAAGAAAAAAAATGTATCGGCCGCGTATAAACTATGTCATTTCGGAGCTATTTCATTTTCGTTTTAAATTTTGCCACACAACGTCACGAAGGTATTTCCAGTCTTTTTTGTTTTATGTCGTGGGTTAAAGTATGTATTTGAAAACTTCCCAAACAAAATGTATTTTTTATCTCTAATTAGAGACGCAACAAAGATCTTATTTGTTTATTCATTGCCACAATCGACGCACGTACGACAAACTTGTGAAGAAACACTTGTACATTACAAGTCATTCACAAATCCGGTGCAACGGTTATTTTGAACAATTGTAATCTACAATTTGCCGTCCACAATTTCTTTTTGCATTCTACTCAGAAATTTGTGGATTAAATATTTGTAATTTTTGAAAAAACTTGATTACAAATTTTAAAGTTTTGCGGAAAAAATAAAAAGCCGACTATATTTTTCTACACGAAAGATGTTATCTTTTGGCCTCGATGAATTTGAACTAACTATTATTGCTCCAGAAGTTCCTAAATCTGTTATTTCGCGTGTATTTTGCTGAATGCTGACAATTCTTATAAATATCTATATTTCCCGCAACATTTTCAGACCAATAAGTTTTTATTAAAAATTCTCATTCTGGGCGAACAAACACCTTTTTCAAAAAGTTTGATAAAGGTTTTGTTGCAGACAAATAATATCTACCTGAGTCGCCTTAGGTATACTGCGAACTGTATGAAAAAGAAGGTATTCAGGAATGAGCCATCCAAAATTTAGTGAGCAGATATTTTATTCTCTTGGCTTGGAAAGATCCCAAACTTATACAAAATGTATCCATTCGTTGTGTGCAAACTATTGAATAAGGAAAACCAATCAAAAAGCAAACACTAGCGGTTAAACAAGATAAAACAGAGACCAGCAAAAAAATATATTAGGTACATGTGCTTAGAAATAAAACGAAAATGAAATATTTTTTAAATTTTGTGCATATTTTTGTACAAATTTGTGTCTGCTAGACTTAAAAACCATTTGCATTGTTGTATTCCAAAGAATTAAATTATAAAAAATTTACAATTTACTAAAATTAGTTTATAATTGTAAGCACTCACGCGAAACAACAGGGTTTTCAAATACCTATTATTTAATTAAATACCATTATTTTGGATGGTTGGGCAACACTTCTCCTCAAAATGACATTAAAGAAGGATTTATTTAGCTAATTTCCGAGATATCCATGGCTTTTTCAACATTAACACTTGGCCCTAGAATTCGCGGTATTCTACAATATTTGTTTATTTTTTGTGAAGGGATTTCGGAAAATGTGGAGTCTTTGCGAAAGCTGCCAGACTTAAGTTTATTGGTGAGGCCGATTTTGTTTATAATATTTATGTAATATTCGATTGAGCTTTTTCAGATTCGCTCTCAGATTTCGTATGTAGCATCGAACAAACTTCATATTCTCTTGGTTTTTGTTGATATTCGTTGCGATTGGAATGTGTGTAGCCTTCGACACTTTTCTAAGCGTTTTCCATTCACTGGTTAAGTTTTTTTGTAAACAAATTTAAAATTTGCGCCCGAATTGATTTCTAAACATTAGTACATAAAAAGTAAACAAAAATGGATCCACCCGATGCGATGCGTTTCTTTGCAGTTGAAAAATTGCACAAAGGCGTAAACAAACTCCACTAGTTGTCAAACTCAAACGCATTTGAATAGGAAATCTGAAGCAACTCTGAGAAAAAATCCAGATTCGAAAAAGTGCTCTGAGAGTGCCCAATCGAATACCACATTCAAGCGTGCATAATAAATTATGGAGTTTCTGTGCGACTTGCTGCTAGATACTAAGAAAATGCATCAAAGTATATTTACGTTACAACTTTTACATATTCGTTGCTCAAGCTTCTTGAAGTCATTCGTGTTTCAGCTGACCATTTTATTTTTGTCGCAAGCGGTAGGGCCATGCCTACATTTGCATTTGCATACCACAGCAAAGCTGATTTAAGAACCTTTCCCACCGCACTGATACACTCAGGTGATCATCAAAACAACATTGGGTTTCTAATTTCTACATGTCTTCTACTTGGTAGTAAATAGTTAACAGGAATTCTAGAGGACTTGGAATTCCGCACAAAAAATAAAAGCAAGGCTAAATGGAAGCTATTGTGGTAGATACGCCTTCCTTCGGAGCACTAAGGATACGAATTAAACTATTTATACTTTTGATGCAGTATTGAGTGCATTTGCAGATCAAGAGAGATAGGTCAAGAAATATGTCAATATGTCAAATAAGCCATCATTATGGATGCATTCAGAGAAGCTTTTTATGAACCGATTCTGAGTGGGAGATAGGATTGCGTCGCAATCAGCGTCGCCATTTTGAAATCAGCCTTCTAGTCAGATTTGAATGAAAACAGTCAAAAAAACGAAAATCCAGTCAAAATAACAGCCAACGAAATGCAAACATAAATTCAGCAAAAAATCCAGTCAAAATAAATCAATGAATAAAAAATATCATAAATAACTATTTAAAACAAAAAAAAAGGAAGCAGAATCATTTACTGCATTTTACTCTCAAGTATTAAAGTGAAGTCTATTAAAATTATTAACAATAATAGTGAATTCATTAATGTCCGGTTTGTTCAATCGGTTATTTCAGCTCATTGAATGTGTTTGTTCAGCAAAATATTAACCAGAGAATCTACGGTTTGGTTAGTTAACCCAAGAAATTGATAACCAGCCAATTTTGCGCGGGTAACGAGATTTAACCAACGATTTTCTAGAATTTCGTTTATTCAAGATTTTGTAGGGACTTTCCAGGTATTAGTTTTAACGTATCTGCTATACAACCACTTTTTGTTTGTAACAAGGCCCTGACCAATAAAATCTATTCGGTAATGTTAACGTTTTCAACTGACAGATGAATACAATACGCTGCACGCCATTCTATGGAAGGTGAGGGTGCACGGTACAGGCAGGTTCCCAACTTCAACCGGATGAATTAAGATTACTTTCAACATTTTTGTCCTTTGACAGTTCTCACAAATTGAGGAAATATTGAGAGAAATGAAAAAGTTATGGCGACGCTCGTAGACGAAATTGATAAGAGTCCCAATAAGGGATGAAAAATGAATGGTGTGGACTGTAAGCAAAACTTAGTTCCGATTGTATTTTTTCGGGCTCAATTGTATTTTTTATTTCCGTATACGTGAAATTTATTTTCGTACAAAATTTCCAATAATTTCGAGCTGTTCATTATTTTTATGTAATATTACGCAATTTCGTCCATCAGCTTCTGAGCTAGGCGGATTTGTTTCAAACTTTGTTTTCAGAGTTTGTGGGCTTTAAGTTCGGAGTCATTTTTTATTTTGCACAGAAATTTCAAAATTTGAATTTTTCTCGAAAATGATATGTGCGATATATGAACAAAAATGTATTTTAAAGGTAATATGGTTAACTTAATTCAATTTTATACATTGGTTTTCTTAAGGTTATGTTCATAAAACCGCGCAAAACAATTTTATCCAAAATGCATGAGCAATTTAATTTTTTTAAATGATGCCGTCTTTCGTTTTTCACGCGAATTTAACAATAACAACAGGTAAGTACTTGAACAACTCTCGGACACCTAATTTTCTGTTTTGATAAAAATGCTCGCATGCTCAAAAATACGTTGCACTTAGGTGCTAAGTTCACTGAAAGTCCCCAATTTGATTTTGAACTTGTTTATCTGCATAATAATGAACTTTCATGATCACCATTCAATTCCAATTATGTACTACTTTGAAAACACTTCCAAGAGGACTAACAATTTCGCTCAAAAATCTTTTAAGATGCAAAAGTTACAAAAACATTTACACGTATATCGTTTTCGTTATCATTATACACAGAACCTGTAAAACATTCTAGCCGAAACTTCCGAATATTGGATAAAAGCACTTATTAAGGATAAAATATAAAAGAAGTATATTAAATATGCATTGGCCCTTAGGAATAGAAAAATTAATCGAATCTAAAGTCCTCTTTTGGTAGGCAGAAAACTCTTAACCTAGCATTTCATAGAAATGAAATAAATTCAACAAAAGACAACTTCTGCTAGCTATTTTGACACTGTGTGTATTGAGTTGGCACTTGCACTCATATAAATCCATTGTAATTGAAACTCTTTTCCATACGCGTAATTGTTATAAGTAAAATCATGTTACATGCAAATCTGCGAAAATGTTGAGATTTCTGAAAAATTACCCGGATCGGTGACTTCCATCTAACTATTTCCTTAAACTTAAAGCCAAATTGAATGCTTTATTTTTTATAATTTACACCTAGAGTTGATTTTTATTTGCAAAAGTCCTTATATATTTTATTGCTAACGGCCAATGAGTATATATAAAAATTCAAAATAAAAAATACTCTTTGAGTGTAGCTTTTTCAGGGCGATTATATTGTGCATTTTTCAATGTCCAGTTACAATTTTGATTGGTTGTTGTACTAATTCTGTTTTGTTCTCAATTACTAGCTTATTGTCTCACAACAAAAAGATGTTATTCCTCTGTTTTAAAAAAAATCCTGTTTCATTTGATTTTGACATTTATGTACTCAACAGTGAAAATATATTCATTAATAAACTACCTAGACAAAAACACAAGGAGCCACAAATGAAAATGTAGCCATAGGTTTGGCTATAATCACTTGAATTGACAAATGAACTGGAAAAATGGAACGATTTGTCGCATATCCCCGGTTTGGGTTTTTATATTTTTATTTTTATATTTTTTCACCTTGTATACTGATTGCAAAGAAATGACACGTAACATTTTAAAACAGTCAAACTAAAAAAAGTTAAAGAAACTAACGGGATGGATTGTACAAAATCTTTCAGCTAAATGCGTATCAATCCAGTCAGATTTGACTGGAAAGCAGTCAAAATGGCAACGCTGGTCGCAATGGGCATCAAAAATGTGCACTTTGAAATCCATGCCAGATGAAATCGCGGGAAAGCGGTCATCAGCTAATTTGGCTATATTACAAAACATAAGATGCTAAGGTTCAGTCCCCCAGACCTCTGTCAAATATACCAAAATTAGAGTGTGACCCAGCGAGAAATGAGGGCATGACAGGCTTAGACGGAGAGTTGGGAAGCTAAGTTCGCTACCCCATTCGTAGACCGACATTATTACCTCCACACGACCCCCGAGTTCACTGTGTTCATGCACAAACGTGCATTACCATTACAACCGACTAGAAACTAGATGCATGTAAATCGAATCCAACCCAGAAACCTTATCCGCACGCATTCACCTTGAACATGCTCGCGGCCACAACCTCCGTGTTAAATGATAGCGTGCGGTATTTCAACTTCTAAAGTGGATGCGCCGTTATTATCTCGGCGATGTATTCCATTACACACTTTGGCATTTGCATTTCATCTTCTTGTGTGCCATTGACTTTTGTGCACTAAGCCTCTCCCATTTGTGGTGAATGCAACCCATTTGCATGAGGCTCTTACCGGTCGGCCGCTTCTTGGTTCTACAGAAATCACAAAAGAAAGCAATGAGCCAGATATTATGTAAACAAACGCAGCGCACAACCATGCCAGACGCAACAGATACCCAACGTTTGATCAACTATACCTACACATAGAGGGATGCAGATGGATGCACACTCTGGGTGACCGTGACACTGATCCGGACTTGGAGTCAGAAAATCGGTGGAAAGCTAAAACGTTGACTCCCTGTGTGATGTTCATCGTCTTTGTCTTGCCAGGTACGTTCAAAGCCCACATTGTGTCGCCGGCACAGTGGAATCCATTAGAGGTACGATTATACCTCTGCGTGCACATCGCCCACAATGGCACAAAGCACACCCGAGAGACGTACATTAATCTACCCTGGAAGTGAGTGATATGGCCCAATTGCTGGTGTATCGGTGGGAGGGAGGGAAGAGATAGGATGTGAAAGGATGTGCGCGCTGCTGATGAAATGGTTTCGATGGGTAATGCCAGGCAATATGTCTGCCTTTGTTAATATCCAAATAGATGCATCCACAGGAAGTCCCTGTAATTGACGTGTATGGGCGGAAGGTTAATATGCAAATTGATTTCTTCCTGTACATGGTACATCTTCTGTGGGGTCTGGGGAGGGATAAATATTCGTCGGCAGATGTACACGTACGGTGTTGGCATTGGCATTCATATTGAAAGTGAATCCACTTGCCGGGTGCACGGATATTTATTTTTCTCTGCTGCTCTTTGAAGCTACAGCAAGGACTAGACGGTCAATTAGCCCATCCTTAGTCGCGAGTGTAGTTGTCATGCCTACGATTGTGTAAATATATAGCTACAGCGAAAGTGAATTGCTGTGCAGTGGCAGTAGTGAAACCCAAAGGATGTCCCTGGAATGGATCGATGGTGGTAGGGGGTGTGGGTTGATACTTTGCATAACAGCTTACTTTCCATGAAATTACAGCGTGAATTATGTAAATGGTCTTTACAGCCGCTTAGTCTAAGAGGCGTGAATCATTTTGTGATTTCCTTCTTTTTTTCCGTGCGTCCTGGCAAACAGCTCGAAGGGGATTTGCATTTAAGGCTGAATTTAATAGCTTTAAAGGAGGTTGTAAACACGTAGATTGCAGGGTACCTACCATTCTCAGGTACAGAATGGCTGGCAAGTTTATTTATAGCAATGGCTTGAGTGGGTTGGTGTCATAGGGAAATCTCGCGTGACTAGCTATAATTAGTGACGCGTATCGAGTTGAATTGCTGCTCAATTATGCAGTATTGGCAAAGGGGCCGTACTAATGTTAATTTTTTACCTTCACACTAAGCATTTTGTTTGTAGGTCACAATGGGTAAACAGTAATTTGATTTGAGAATGAGGTAAGGCTTTTTTACATACATTCCAATGTTTACTAAATAAATAAAATTATTATTTTAAAAAATTCTCGTGAATTCATTCACAGATATGTAATTTTATGAAACAGTTTAGGGAAATAAAAAAAAAGAAAATGAAAGCATTCAGACATTTTGAATGACTTTTTTCTTAACATGAAAATATTAAATTTGATCGTAGGTTGACTAATTTTTATATTCTTAATGAAATGAGCAATTAGGAACAAAATTTGACCAAAAAATAAAATCCCTTTCATTTTGTACTATGAGGTCTGAAAAATCCCTTTGTCGATTTTAGCTTATTGTAAGTGAGAAAATCCGGCAAAAAGGCATAAATCCCCCGATCTGGTATCACTGCTGCACTGTGTGCTGCGCCTGGGACTTAGTAATACGAAATGTAACTGGCTATGAGAGAAAGAGAGAAAGAAAATGTGTACCCACACCTCTCTCTCTTGCCCCCTACAGTAATATAGAAAGACGTTACTCTCTGTCTTTCTATCGTCACTAACTTATATCTCCCTCTCAACTCCCGTTCGCAATTTCCGTAACGCTTTCGTGACGCACTCACCAGCTTACACCCCAAGTCAAGCGTGCCTAAAGAATTTTTAGGTACTTCAAAAATTGCGAGCTTGTGAGTTTGTAAAATCGTGGACACTAAATGAATCGGTGATTGCTAAAACAACACAAGGGACATTTTTTAGTTTTTGCAGGAGATACAGGGACCCTTTGCTGTGAGTTTGAAGTTTAATAATTAATATCTTCAAAACTATTAATGACAATGACTGGTTATTCAATGCTTGGGGATGGCTTGCTCGGAAAGTTTACGAGTCTGGGAAGCAAGACTCCAATGAGGAGGAACTAATTACAGGAATCAAATGTAGCTGGGTCTCCATTTCGCTTGATTATATCAAGAATTTATATGATTGCCTGCCTACCTACCTAATACTATGTTCCCACCAAAGTGATTTATAAATCACGAAAGCGTCTCCACCGAACTTTACGTGATTTAGGTGACATTTTTGTCAACTTTGAAATTGGGTGTCCAACTTTCAATTTTGTAAGATAGTTCTTTTTTTGGTTGTTTCTGTTTTGTTGCCATACCTGTCTAGAATAAAACAATTTTTGATTTTATGTAATTAATAAATATATCAAAAACTCACCGAAACACGAACAAAATTAGAAAATTTAAATTGAAATATTTGTTTTGGCAGTTTTTTATACTTATTTTTTTGCTGAATAAAGTGCTGAAGTTAATAACAGGTATGTTTGATTTTATTGTTGTGTATTTGCTATGACAGATACGTAATTAAAATTTAAACACGTATAAATCACGTAAATATTAATCACGAATGTGTATGATAAATCACGTAATTTATGATATGATTTATACCATGTTCCCACCAACGTGATTTAGCTAAATCATCTCATAAATTACGTGATTTAGGATAAATTTTCGTGGTTAATATTTACGTGATTTATACGTGCTTAAATTTTAATTACGTGTCTGTCATCGCAAATACACACAAAATAAAATCGAACATTAACACAAATAAAATCAAACATACCTGTTATTAACTTCAGCACTTTATTTAGCAAACAAAAAATTAAGAGAATCTGTCAAGAAAATTTATTTAAATTTTAATTTTCTAATTTTGTTCGTTTTCGGTGAGTTTTTGATATTTTTTTTAATTAAATACAACCCAAAATTGTTTTATTCTTGGCAGGTATGGCAACAAAACAGAAACAACAGAAAAATAATAATTATCTGGTCCGAAGTGGACGAATTTTTAATATTGAAAGTCGGACACCTAATGTCACACTTAAACACGTAAAGTTCGGTGGAAATGCCTTTCGTGATTTATAAATCACTTTGGCTAAATCACGCTGGTGGGAACATGGTATAACAGGATGTATGAGGTTATTTATAATCTCGGGTGGAAGCACCCGTTACTAATTTCATTTTGTTGTAATTGCAAAAAAATATTTTAAGTGTGTTCTAAATAAATTTCTAGATTTATAACATCGAATAGAATTTTTTGCATTATTTTTTTATTATTATTATTTTTATTATTTTTTTTTGCATATTTTGAGTCATATCGCTTGTCTCAAAAACTGAGCTCAGTATTCCCAAATGCCAATCTATCGCCTTATCACGTAAGTACAACAAGTCCTCTCCCCTACTTAATGATCAACATATATCCATCGTAAAGTCTCTTCGTAACCTTGGCATATTGTTCGACCCCGAGCTCAATTTCCGTTCGCATATTGATGAGATAATTCGTAAAGCCAATTCATCCCTTGGATTCATTAAACGGTGGTCAAAGGAATTTTCCGACCCCTACGTGACCAGGTCTCTCTACAATCCTTTTGTCCGCCCCCTCCTCGAATACGCCAGCCAAACGTGGTCACCCTTTCAGCAAGTTCATGTAAGCAGAATCGAAAACGATCCCCTCATTCTTCCTCCCTATCAAGACCGCCTCAAACTCGTTAACTTGAATAGTCTTGAGGATCGCAGGGATTCTGCAGACATTCTCTTTATTCATCGACTCCTATCAGGCTCTATCGATGGCCTCTCTCTTTACAACTCCATCTTCTTCAATACTAACTCTCGTTATTTAAGACACTCCCGCCTCTTCTATCTACCAACCCACCGCACGTCCTACGGCTCCAACGAACCAATTTCCCGTATGCTACGGAAGGTAAACTCAAACATTTCCATTTTTGATTTCAACCGCCGCACTCCCTCCATTAAAGTCAGCCTCCTTCACTCTAAGCCCCAGCTTTAATTCCTAGTTATCATTCTCCGTTTTAAGTTCTAGTATTGTAAGTTTGTTTTTTTAGCTTGTACTAAAGCCCGTATGACACTACATTTTCTCCTCATTTTTATAATGTTGAAAAGTCAGCGGTGTGTAAAAGAGACTAAAAGTGTATAACGAAAGGGATAGCAATTGTTTGCAAAGCAACCGCAAATTTTCAATCGAATTTATTTTCAAATAATCTTGAAATGTCAAAAAAAGCTGCCAGCTGAAAAATGTGATTTGAATACATTTTTAATGCATTTTTTTTTTTTTTAAAGTTTCTACATTAATAAAGTTGGTGTGTACGCACTCACTCCTATCGGGAATTTTCGTTCTAATTTTTCGTACTGCTCTAGTTTCATTTTAAGAGAATTAAAAATGCAAAATAAATGTCACACGGGCTTAAGCCTAATAAATGGGGACATTTTGTCACCACCAAAATTAAAATTAAATTACATTCAAAAGTTATAAAAAAATTACCACTGTAAATTGTTGTCGCAATAAGTGAAAAACACGTCTTTCTTTCAGACTTCAACAAAAGGAACTGAATTGTATGTATTTCATGTAAAGCGTACAGTATTAGATCAAAGGAAAGAACTGTTCATAATTCACTAGAGCTTTTATGTTACATAATGTTACAAAGAAAAGTGGGCATATAAGAGAATTAAGAAATTGCAGTTTGTCATACAGGGTGACTATGACTATATATTTTGTTTTAAACAGAATAAACTAATTATTTTAGCATACATATGGATTCCAATTAAAAAATTAGCCTTGCTTCATAATGTAGGTAATGCAAGCAAATCAACCGACGAACCTTTGTAATAAGATTTGTATGCCGCGCTCTAACAGATCATGCAACCTGGTACCAATTCGCTATACGTACCTGGTATCAATCCGTCAATTCTTTGTGTCTGAAGTCCGGTTGTGGAATTCCCTCCCCCTTTCTGTTCGATCAATAAGTTGTGCGGCTCTTTTCAGGGGGAAGCTCCGACAGTATTTGCTTTGGAAATGCTTTAATAATGATGATGAAGAGATTTCGTATATTTTTTGTTTATTACCTTTTAATTTCTTTCCATTTTTATTCCTTTTTTTACCTGTTTACCTATACTTTTCTTTTCTTTTCTGAACGAGTTGAATTCCAACAACAATAATTGCAGTAATTAACTATTAAATATCAAATTCCAATTGTTTCCTACCAACCGAGTCAAATTTGTAAATATGTAGGTACTTCTTGAAGCTTACGCTATTTTATAAGATGTTGCACCCTAAATTGTAAAGCTATTTAATGGAATGAAATACAGGTGTGTACATCCTTCTGTTTTTTTACAGAACTTAATAACCTTGAATTTGAAAAAAAAACCAGGTCTCTAATCACGTAAGCACAAAACGATCGAACGACATCGAATAATAACCAAAAAACGATAATCGTCGAAACAATTGAACGATCATCGTTTTTGATTGCTTCACGTTACTAATTCAAACGTCAAATGCTTTCGTCGAAACGATTCGATTGAACGACGATCGTTTAATCGTTTTTAGTGCAATTCTTCAGTTTTAATTAGGTCCAAGAGAAGTATAAAAAAAATATTTAAAGTAAGAGACGCACTTATGTTTTCCTCGGAGCAGACTCGCTTTTATCGTAATTTAGTTTAGTATAATTTATTTGTTTTGTAATACAGTACCTAATGCAAATAGAAAAAAAATGCATTCGTTGAAAATGTGATGCTTTATGATACTTGATTTCCGTAACCATCTGTCCCACGAAATCAATTGGACTTTTGGTCGGTTCCTGCACACCTTGTGTATTAAATACATATATGTAGACTTTCACTATAACTTTCACTTCCTTGTTGGTTGAACCTGTCTTTATCACACTACTAGTTGCGTTCGACGTCCTTGATAAAGTGTTTACTTTAATCTTGATACCAGTAAAGGCCTTCATCCAAACTACCTACCATTTTTGCATTAAATGCCCAATTCCATGCAATAAAAATTTAAAAACAAATTTCGTGTATTTTTTGATTTTTAGTTGAAAAGTTTCAATGTTTCAATTAATATGTTTGTGAACGTCGGCGACCTGGACTTCTAAACGAACAGAAATGCAAATTAAATTAAAACAAACTAACCTACGGCTGGATGTGTCATTTTGACACTTGAGTAAAAGCGCAATTCGATTCTCTGTGTCACTTGAAGATTGGAAGCCCAGGTCGCCGAACGTGTTGCCAAAAAGAGTAAGTTTTAATACTCCTTTGAAATGTCTTTAAAAAATTATATTTACAGAGAATAAATCCTCCTCTTCTAAATACTAATCATCATTCGGATTTGATTTGTGGGTTACATTCCAAACGGCAGCACGGGGCCCGATCTCACAGCCAGCAACAAAGTTTGTTTACAGTCATGTTCAAACTTTTCAAACTGTTGAAAACGAGAACGCGTATTTTATGAAAGTCGTCGAAAGGATTGAACAAAACGACATCGTTTTCAGTTTGCTTCATATGTATAACATCATCGTCGCAATGCTCAATCGAATCGTTCATCGTTCTCGTTTTCAACAGTTTGAACATGACTGTAAACAAAATTCGACAACTAAAAAACCGAAAAATACATGAAGTTTGTTTTTTATTTTTTTATTGCTGTGGAATTGGGCATCACAACACAATCCGCGATACGAATAAGCATTTTTAATGTCCAGGCTAAATTTTTCTAGCTCACATTGGCGAAATTTTCCATTCAAAATTACATATTATGTGTGACTTATAAAATATTTAAGGTGAAGGTTCAAAATTATTAGTACCTAAGGTCCAATCTATTTAAACAAACTCCGCAAAGTCTTGAACCAAGCCAGGATTTTGATTTTAAAATTCAGTACATTAATATAGGTGGTCTTGAGAAGTAAAGACACCCAATCACTTGAGAGATAAAATGCACATCTCGCTACCTTATCCACCCGAATCGAATTAGGAAAGGAGATTTTAAAGCACAACTATAGGGGATTTGCTTTGTAACTTTTTTAATTTGCAAATGTCTCCCCATTTTTTACGAATAACAGTATATTTTCCCGCTATCATAACCTCAGCGGAAAAAATAAAAACAATCCTCTTCATATAATTGCAACTTCCTTAAACCCCTCGCCCTTAACTCCTATCACAAAGAACCAAATGCGATATTAATCTATAGGAAAGTTATTTCCAAGTATCAGGTGACCTTTTTCAATAATATCGAGCTGTCTTATGTGAGGTACGACGTACGAGTTAAGGGATAAACCTTCATTCGGTTGGACGCAATGATTGTAAAGCAGACAACACAAAAAGGACACCACAATGGGGATTGGATTTTATTTGGATTAGTACTAGTGAAGTTATATTTCCTTTACTTTTTAAAGGGCAGAGCGTAGGGCCCACAAAATTATTTATTTTTAAAAATCCTGTGTATGACCTTTTGGATATAATAAAAAAATAATATCATGTATCCCAATTAATTTTTGACTTTGAAGAGATTTTTGCGACAAAGGTCGGCAACTGAAAATCGATTCAAAGCTGTTGTGAAGAACTTAGAACTAAAATTAATTATTTTAAGTAAAAGGAAGGGTTTTTTTTAATAAGGAGAGAGTTTTGAGTGTGAAAGTTTTTAACGAAATACTTTTTTTTTTAATTGAATGGATCATGTATGTCATTATGTATGGAATACAACATCGTTCAAATGTCCACCACGGCTTCTAACGGTGGCACGGATCCGAGTGTTCCAATTTTGAATGAATCTACCGCATAGACCCGGCTGAATTTGATCGACGGGATTGGTTGTATTGGCCATAAAGGCTTTGGTCGGATGCGGCTCATCAGCATAGACCTTTTTTTTTATAAAACCCCACAATGAAAAGTTTAGGGCTGTCAAATCGCACCTCGGCGAGAATATCCTCTCAAATCGTTCAAGCAGAATGTCCATGATGTGGCACGTAGCCTTAACCTGCTTAAACCAAATGTCGTCTACTTCCACATCTTTCAATGTGGGCAAAAATAAATCGGTTAGCATCGTTCTGCAACACAAGTCTTTGATTTTGACTCAAAAGAGTTCGGCGCCCGATTACAACATTAACCTCTTGTGGATGTTTTTCCACCTGGTGAACCTATCTTACACCGCAATTGTGCTTGTTAAAAACCCATTCATCCAAAAATGTACCTCTTCCCTAAAGATGATTTATGGTCCGAAATTGTGGTCCTCTTCCAAACACCCCCGAAGCTGAGTCAGCGAACAAACGGCATTGTCTGGTCATTATATTTGAGCTTCTGGGTTTGTTGGATTTTGTACGGATATATCCAGTTAGTTGTTATTATATTAATAGCACTCATGTCTAAAAGAACTCAATAGTGATTTGTCATGGAAAAAAACCTTCCTGCCATCTGAACTAAAATAGAATCTACAACATCGTTGAATGAAAATCAACAAAAACATTTATGAAAATAGAACGATGACGCACGTAGCTTACGCCGACAGTACCTTCCTACGCAACTCTATACCTAACCAGACCAGTGAACAGATAAAAGGCTCCTGCGAGATAACATTTCATGTAACACCGACGCGACATTGGTACAGTATAAATAAACAAAAAAAAAAAAAACTTTATAAAAGCAGTGTTTGAAATACTCCGACTCCGATAATCTATTTTCGTGTTCGCAACTTTTTATACTCTGTATAGAATTTCATTCAAACCCCTAACCCTTCACTCGTCTGCTATTAACAACAAAGTTCCTCCTCTCATCAGTTCAGTTCACTTTAATTTAAATTTGCACGATTAAACTGTCTCTATAAAAAATAAACTCTTTCGTTGCGGCACACATTTTTACAGAAAAAAAAAATTGTATTACATTCCCAAGCCCACATTCCCATTCTGCGGAACCCCAGGCGCAGTATCGGCCGCCGACAGGCCACCCACTCGCCAACAGTATTTGGTCCGATCCACTGACAATAAATTGTAAACATCGAATGCGAATCGTACAAAAAGAGTTTCATTCGCCTCGAAATAGCCCGCACTTCCGCCACCAGCAAATAAATTCAGTGCATTCCCAACAGTAGGAGTATTCCACCCACACCGCAAGTGTTGTCACACTTGTCGCACATAACACCATAGGTGTAACGCACCAGGTTGTCGGCTCTGACCAACGTTGTTACTATAGCAAACATTTTTCAAGGCAGTCAAGAGGCCGAAATAGGCAACAACTCCGAACCGTACCCAATTTGGAAACAATGAACCCACTCGGGCAGAAGCAGAAGCCATTGAACCTTGAGGGTTATTCGGATCAATTATTCGGGTACCACTTTTATCTGAGTTTCCTCTTTGAGTTTGAGTACATTCCGTTCGATTGTTGAATGGCTGCGACTCTCGTCATTGGAGATGAATAACGATGTTGATGTCGGTTGATACCTTGGGATTTACGATGTCAAAACCATCAAAAAGACTACCGACGCGACGGCAAATAAAAAAAGCGCATAAGAAAATGTCAGAAAAAGATACTCTCCCAATGTGAAGAGTGGACCGTGTCCACTTGTGTGGGTCTAGAATATAGATTTCGAATTCAAATTCAAATTGCAAATGGCCAAATCAAGTGGCGATGAGTGGCGCCAATTGAACGTGTGAGCGAGGTCGGTGAGTGCTCTTAACCCACAATGAAGCATCTGAGGGAGATATTAGCTCAAGAGGCCGATGCCTGCGATGCGACTATGCAAAATCTTGACCAACGCAATTGGTCACATTTTAAGTTTCGATTCTAAATTTTTCCATAAAAATTTCGCCATTGTGAGCTTCCGAGACTAAAATTTGTTATTGGCGTCGCGCAATAAGTTGACCGGTGCGAAATGTGATGCAAACAAAATGTGCCAGTGATTCGGGTGACCGAATTTTATCACCAGATAAAGAGATTAAGCCATTGACAGATGTGCACTGACGTGTGATGGACGTGATGACAGATTAATTAGCGCCTCTGAAAACGTGCAGCTTCATTCGAAACAGAATGATGTAACTGTCTACAGAATATAAACAGAAACTGATTTTTTTAATTTATTGTTGATTTACTTCCTCCTTACATTCGTAAATGCAGTTGGGGCTACATTTGCTGTCTCTGTTCATCTTTTGAGTGGGCACTTGCCAAGGTCAGCCAACAGAGCACGATTCCCACTTTGGTAATTTTATACAAAATGTGGTCAATTTTGGTAACTTGGTAATTTTTATCTGGTTTTGGTTACCTAAATAACGAACTCGATATCAATTCATTGCTGCCTTACTGTTTCTGAGTGAAAGCATTGCATTTGCATATGCGTCAGCACCACCCATGTAAACCTATTTTGTTCAAAAAACTACAGAATGCACTCATTTTCTTCCTCTGACGGAGATCGTGGACTTCGAAATATTTTCTGTTTATAACTAGATTTAGATACGGATAGGTTAGTTAATCATATTATTTATTTGCAGACGTAAAACTCTAATTTGTTAAAGTTATAAGAAAAAAAAGGCTCGGAAATGGTAGATGATCCCATGCCTTCTAACAGCTGGTAATTTTGTGCACAACGTTGTTGACGTTGTTTAATTGCTTAGACTGACAAAGTTCCTACTACGTTCCTTGAGTCTTATGTTGTAAATATAAATGTTTGTTTTTAAACAAGCGATTTAAAAAATCAAATAAAATAATTTGTGTTTAGAAAATCATGCTTTTTTTTAGCAAAAGTATTTAAATCAGATATTACTATTACATTAGTAAGTTTTTGTTATGTTTTAAAAATGTTTTATCAACGTCTCCAGATTGTTGGTAAATTTTATCTGGGCTTGGTAACATTTGGTAGCTAATTTTGTATGCAAGTGGCAACCGTGTCACAGAGATCGTTGGTTTGCCGAAGAGGGGGACTGTTATTGGATACATACCACACATGCTTTTGCTTTCAATAATTCAAGCCAGAAACATTTGCAGGATCTTCCATGAACTTTGTGACGATTCTTTTCAGAAACAAATTGCCAAATCGAATATATTATCTTAGGAGCATTTGAACTTGCAAATCTCTGCCCTGTTCGAAAGGTGTTGGAAGGAATATGACCACGACCAGGTGGAACGTCCCTGCAGAACACCTCTAATTCAAATGGTCGGTTGTTGCATACACTTAAGTAAATGGTGGGCCATCTAGTGGTTTCTATTTAAATCATAGGAATTTTTGACACTGACAGCTGTTTCCCGCTCGAAGTATTGACAGAAAGTCAGTTACTTTTGTATTAAGAATGGAAAAGACTGTCAAAATGGCAGTGGTGGGGATAAATTCTCTCACAGAGAGAGACACTTACGAAAAAGTTAGGGAACGCTTTTGTAGTAAACTATGAAAATGACAGCTACATAATTGAAAAATTCAAAAAAGTTGTACAAAAAGTCGTTAAAATATAATATAAACTCGAAGAATTTTCGCCGTTGGGACCATTTCTTTCTAACCTGGGGGCAGATTCCGTATAATCGTTGGGGCGATATCGTTTTTGAAACTTTGATGACCATAAGAAGTTATAAAGAGTTTTTCAATAAGAGCGCTACAAAAGTTTATTCCTGTGAAAGTACCTACGTTCGATGCCATTATGTATGGAACTCGATTTCTTTTGCATGACCACCACGGGCACGCTTGCAGAAGTCCAGACGCTGAACCCAATTTTCGACGGTTTTCAAGCATAAATCGGCCGATACTGCTGCAATTTCACGTTCGATATTCGTACGAAGTTCATCAATCGTCGCTGGCTTGCTGGCATAGACCGAAAACCGTAATTTTTTCGGGATGCAATGATGACCCATGGAGTACGTGTGGATTGCTGCCTGACCAATACCGCATATTTTGTTTATTGACGAAGCCATTCAGCCAGAAATGAGGCTCATCGCTGAAGATGATTTTTCGATGAAAATCCGAATCATTTTCAAGTTGTTGCTCAGCCCAATTCACGAACATACGACGCTTCTGGTGGTCAAGCGGCTTCAGTTCTTGCGTCAATTTATTCTTGTAAGGATGTAGGCCAAGATCTTTTCGCAAAATTCGCCACAACGACGTCACAGAGCTGCCCAACGCTTGAGAACGACGTGTGAGAGACACATTTGGGCTTTCTTCAACTGAAGCCTCAGCGGCAGCAATATTCTCGACACTACGGGCACTTCTTTGTCTCAGTGGCACGGGAACATTTTGTACTGTGACTGTGGATTCAAATTTTTCCACTAGACGCTCAATTGTTGATCTGCTAGGACGATTATGACGACCATAAATTGGACGTAGCGCTCTTAACGTTGAGGCCACTGACTCCGAATTTCGGTAGTAAATTTCAATAATTTCGACTCGTTGTTGGCTCGTATATCTTTCCATCAGAAAATGGCAAACCTTACTGAAGAATTTCGCTCAAAAGAGCGGCAAGAAATTCGGCGTCGTTTGCTGTACCTGTCGCTCTACTTTTGTAGCGTCCCTGTTGAAAAACCCTTTATTTTGCCTGAATTCGTTTCACTATCGTTAGCTTTCATTGCATTTGTGGAAAGTGAACTGGATTAAGGTCTCACGCTCATAATTTTTGGCACTTAGTTGCTGCATTTGGAGGTCTATCGTTTCGACGATAATCGTCTGAAAAGGTACGGAATGAGTGGTATAAGGTTTCAGTATAACGACTGAACAAAAGCTAATACAGTCTTGGTCGTCTTATAAGTGATTTTTGGAATAAAGTAATCCAAACTAGTTTTTCTTTGGAAAGGCCCTGAATTCGACGAGCTTTTGTTTTTGACAGAAATCAAAGAAAGCTTTGTGCCTCCGAGTTAAATATAAAGTCGAGGGATCTACGTTAAAGTCTTTTCACTTAAAATACATTTTAGGTCATAAAGTATGCTGTTAATTTTCCTACTTCATAGGGAAATGGGATAGAAAATTACTCGAAGGAATTTGCATTCAAAACAACGATCTTCGTTATCTTCAGGGTAGTTTTTAAGCAGACCTTCACCTTACTACTCAATTGTCTTTTAAGACTAAAAAAAGGCAGCCATAATTCATTGAGAATTGGATGGCTTCTATGTATGTCAGCCAAGAAAATGAAAAAGCAACAGCAGCGCATCATCTTGATAACGGCTAGAGCAGCGAGCTCCTTCCAAAATTCTCAGGCGGTGTCCACAACATAAAAGAGTCACTTGTACAGGGTCTTATGTCAAACGTAGTTACACTTTTCATATTCGGCAGGGTCGTCAATATTACACTCATTCTTTTCCAAGGCTCGCTTTTCCATCTTTCCAGCTTTGCATATGGTTGATTAGTTAACCCCAAACACAACCGGCAACCTGGCAAGAATCTTTAGCTGAAACCATTAGCCTAGAAAAGAGGCTGAATATTCCGGGCCAGTAAACCGCACTTCAGGATGTGAGAACTGCTGATGGCCCATAAAGGGTTTTTCTGTAGGATTCCCTTTCCCAGCACCCTGATTAGTCCTGAGAAATTATATGCGATCAGCTAAAAAAATAAATGAATAAAGCGCATTTCAGGTATAGGTATCTTCCATCTTGACCACAGACGAGTGACGAAACTGTTGACTTTTAAATCAAATGCATTCGTTTTCCGAACGCCCTCTTTCTGCTGAACTCTTCTTAGACGGTTGAGGCTCATTTAGCCAATAATTTCCTACCTAGGAGATCAGCAGCATGAAGCTACCACGGGAACATTTTAATGTTATAGGCACGCGCACGATACGACACTGGGTACCGTCATTTTGATGCCAGTCAGAGTCTTCCATACTTGTACCTGTTACACCTGTTTGGGGTTGCGGTTTTTCCGCCACGAAAAAATATATTTTATTATTCTTTATCAAATGCACAAGGTTTTCAAAGATTTTTTAGAAATGATTAAATGGCAAACGACCAATACTAGTCACACTCCAAAGCAAAAGTGAAGCGAGAACAAAAGTTAAAAGACCATGGTCGTTGGAAAAAGAACCAGGAAAAGCATGCTAGGAAAGTTATAATGCAAGTTCAGTGCAGTGGCTTACGGCTAACAAAAAGTACTAGATTGTTTAATGGCTGAAGGCCAAAGTTACATTATAAGGAGGAGTTATAGTTAGCGCTATAATTTTATTTTCGCTTGAACAACACCCAAATAAGTTGGAAGAATATACCCGCAAGAAAGTATCAGGGCTCCAATTCAGTTTGCTCTTCGAATTTATATACTCTCTCTGTCTATTTACTAACACCATCCAACTTTGGGCTAATTTCGTTTTAAGTACATACTTCCACCACTATATTGACACTTGAGTATCTCAAATGAAACACTTGGAAAAACACTATTGGCGAAGGAAAAAGTTTTTTACTAGCTGAAAATATTTGCAGATTGTTCAATACTCCGCCAAAGGCAGCAGTCAGTCAGGTACCTACCTACTCGAAGACAAACACTTTTTTTCGCACAAAGAAGTTATAACAAATAAAAATACCCTAAACCGACATGGCACGAATTGCCTGAGCTGTATTTCCATCCATGCAGTGGCATGGAGTAGTGTGAATGTGAAATGCCTTCATGTCTTTTATTACGTTTGATATAGCATGACATCTGCAGGCCAGAGCTGTATAGATGAGTACATTTTCCCATGCAACACTGAACAGTGAGTCTGGCCTAGATTTTAAAATTATTGTCTTGACATACAAGCCATTAACCCACACAAAAGTGTGTGTATGTGGATGGAATAATAGCCTTGCATAAATAAATATAACGATGAATATGATTGTGAGATACTGTCAATCATGTGCGATGTAAGGTCGAGTGAGAAAGTAATAAAAGCCATTCCTATCTAATGAGAAATAGAAAAACCCATTTCAAAGGTCAGTGCCAGAAATTGGATGACGAAGAAGATTGTACAAAAATTATGTAGTGGATTGTACACAGTGGATCCCTGTCGATCCTTAATGCCCTGTGCGCTGTGTGTGTGTACTTTTATAATACATTTTAAGAGCATTAATAACCTATTTAGCGTTTGTTCCTGTTCATTTCAAAATAAAGTGCACGACTGGGTCGAATGAAACTTTCTCGTTCATCAGAAGTTTGGTGGGCTGTTTTCTTATTTTATTAGATAGGTAGGTAAAGATCTGCGAGCGATGATAGATAACAGAAACGGTTCATAAAATATAGGAATAGTATTGAATAAAATTCACTTTTAGGGAATCAAAGTAAAAATGTGCATTTTTGTAAGTTGAAGCTGTCACTAACAGGCCATTGTCGCAAGTTCTAGTTAAAGAGTTAAAAGCGCCTTCTGTTAGAAGGACATGAGTTTATTTTTGACTGGAAAAGATTAGTAACGCTAGTTTAAGGTGTCTATGATTGGACGGTAGGCGCATTGGCTTAGTGTTTAGTGTGTTGGACTACTAAGCCCAAAATTCCAACTTATGTTTTTTTCCGCTGCGCCACATCTCGCGAACGTCTGACAAACATCCGAGAGTATAACTGTCATGAAGAAGCTTCTCAATTAGCCGTTTGGACCCGGCATAAAATTGTAGATGCCTTCCATTCGTCCCAAAAATGAAAAACTAACACGAAACGAATGGTTGTGAGAAGCTAGGCCTAAGGTCCCTACAGACCTGTTGCGCAAACTATTTATTTAATTTATTATGATTGGAAGTACAGTTCGTATTAGACCGATAAAGTCACAAAAATATACATCTAATGTAAGAATTCAGAGATCGGTTTTTGAAATTGCATTAGCAGTTATAAACTGAATAGAGAGAAGATGTTATCCATTTTATAGGAAGATGTCCAACGAGAAGGCATTATTTTGGATGTGATATTATGTCTAAGGATCGAATTAAAAATATTTTGAACGATTGTAAGGTAGCAGTAGGATAGCGAGAGAGAATTCTTAGGGAAAGCTTTTAAAAATATAAATAATACGTAGATATATATTTTAAATTGTTAATCTATTAAAGCTAGTTAGTCAATCGGCAGACGGTAATGCCATGCTATACTTAGATTTTGAATTAAATAAATTTTTATTGTTATTGTTTGAAATAAAATAAAAATAAACTGAATCTGAATCTCAAATTGCAAAAATTATTTATTGATTTACCACCTCTGAATAAAATAATAGGTAAAAACTTCACACGTAAATTGAAAACGTAAATGACATAAGGAAATCGAAAATTACAAAATTGTAATTTCCCATGGAATGAACACCTAACATGTGGAATTCTTTTATGCACAGGCAGCCGACAGAAACGACACGTCTAAGCATGTCCTTGTCCATATCCGTAGTCCATGTATCGAAATCCTTTTTAAGGTTCCGTACCCAAAGGGAAAAAACGGAACCTTATTAGTTTCGCTTTTGTCCGTCCGACTATCTATCTCAGAAACTCATTGACGTAGAAGGCTGAAATTTGCACACAACATCCGGTATAGCCTCTAGATAAACGACAAATACCAATGGTAGCGACACAACGACTGGTTTTAGAGTAATTAGTAATTTGGTGAAAAAAAATATTTTCATTCGCAGAAAAACCTGTTTATTTCTTGATTTACAAGTAAATGGATTTATAAATTTTCTGTAGATCATGCTCGTAGCTATATATGTACCGTGCGCTCCTTTTAACCATTTTTCATTCGTTATTGGTGTGTTCTCTAAATCGATTCCAATTGGAATTTTCAATGCATACTGACTGAAATCTACTCATGCTCATTCACACGCCGACACCCCAGTCACAGGCCACAGTACCACACTAGTGTACTCTTCCTCATGCACACATGAGACATGACACTTGACACATTGTTGTTGTGCAAAAACAAGCTCTCGGAAATTTCTTTCATTAGAGCGTGTTCTCCACTCTTCCGCTTACATTAATGTTGTATTTATGGACTTTCTCTCACCTGCAATGAATAATGGCTATGGATGTGCTTTTAACTGGGAGGGGAGCTACGTTGCCATGGGAAATCTGGAAATGATTCTGGCCTCCTGACTTGTGAGTTATATGTTTAATTTCAGTATTCGTTGGCTGTTAATGAAAACTTCGCAATTTTTTTTAGTTATCATGATCCCATATGGTTCTAGGTCAAAAAAGGAATGAACTACGGCAAACACATCATAAAATATGTGTCGGCTAACATCCCCCAATTAAGGAATGCTAAACAATGGTTCCGCCGGAAAATGGGAATGTAGGCAGATGTGGTAGTGGATTAAAGTCCCACACACAGCCTTTCGATGCTTCCCACCTTCTTACGAAAAGAAAACAATCTTCGCAATTTCCAGCTCTAGCGAAGTACGAAACCTTCGGGGCGCGAGTGACACTCGCACTTGACGAGCATCTCGCTATTAGAAAACAGAACAGTAATCCCCGGATTGTTGCGTCGTGGAAAATGTACACTTTTCAGCGCCGAGGAACGCAATTACGAGAATGCCGCTTAAAACCCCGAAAAAAGAGAGTTGCCCTTTCTGAAAAACGCCATAAATCACGAAACTTTACTTATCTTGGCACGCTGTTAACATATGTCATGCCAATTTGACAATTGATTTGACTTGATTTGTATGTGTGCATTTAACCGGGAGACTTTGTATGAAGTTTTACGAGAAGCTTAACTTTTAGTAGCGCAAATAACGGGTAACGCATTTAAGCGGTACGCTTTTAAACGGGAAAAGTTCTGTACATTTCTTATGGAATGCTTTATTTGTTCAGTTTTCGGATGAATTAAACGAGGAACGCAATTAAGCGAGGGTCACTTATCCAGGGATCACTGTATAAAACATTTTCAATTTAATACGGTGATGCCTCAAATCACCCCTCAAGAATTCTAAATTACATTATTTATTGGTTGCAATTTACGACTTAGGAGTATTGGTTGTAATTTCCGTCTAAAGCAGGTAAGTTCGCACGCGACCCTATTATTCACACCCGTTCATTAATCGTCATGTTTCAAACCCGACAATTTAAGCCTAGTCCATATTATTCACTGAAAAACATGCATTAAACCCGCTGGATTAAAGATGGAGTTAAATGCCATCTCACTCAGAAGATGTATGAATGTGAGGTTTTCTTGAAATGGGCGGTGCTAAGTCGATCGTCCACGTTCTTAGAAGTTAGCCAACAGGTGCCTCTTATAGGCAAATGTTTTAGCAAAGAACAGTGGCAAAAAAGTGTCATGTTGCTTTTCTTTGTTAGTTTGTTGGAACACACTATGTAGTTCTGCCTCAATATTTAACTTGCATATGACGCTAAGTTTCGGGCAAATCTAGACAGAAATAAATTGAAGATTTGCTCTATGAATTTTCTCTGGCCTCAAAAGATTGAGCAAACTTTCTGGAAGGTATTTCTAGAGGACTACCTACAACCTTTAGAAATGTTAATAAAGAACTAAAACCTACTGAAAAACATCTCGGGTTTGAAAAAACGCAATAGAGACACAAACTTTATAAGACACTCTAAATAATAATAATAATGGCGAGGGTTTAGTGCACTGCGACCTTGTGGTCTATTCTGTCACCAACTTATGGGTACCTTGGAAAGGTTCATGCCCTTTTCCAGAGCCCCATCGTATTACAGTTCCATTAAGAATCTTCTTTGAGGGTCTATTCTATGTTCTATCTTAACTTGGCAAGAATATCAACTTTAATGGACTTTATTCAGTCCAGTTTCTTTTATGAATGTAAAAATGTGTAGCGGGTCCATGGTTTTTGTATCCTTATCTGGTACTTGCCAAAACTTCTTCTTCAAAGCCTATTATTTCAGGTGTTCCCTTTGTCTAAGGCATTTTTTTTCCAGTACTAGTCTACAGGGCAGAAACATTGACGTTCTCGAAGACGGATGAAGTTGTTTCGGTTATTTTGAACGCAAAATTCTTCGACCAATTTCTGATCCTATTTGTGTTGAAGAGCTTTAATGAAATACTCATAATAGCGAGCTATAGGGGGACTGAGAATCTCGATCTTAGATCTTTAATAGCTAAAGAACCAGAGCACTCCGGTCCTAATATACAACGAATCAAAATTTAAAGAGCAACGCAGTAGAAGAAGACCTCGCTTTAGCTGGCACGACACAGGTAAGAGGAGACATAACCCAACTTCGAGTGGGCAACGGGAGGTAGCAAGATTAGAACAGGGCTTAAAAGAGGAGCACTGCTTTTCCATTAGCACTGAGTTCAACAGTCCGTAGGATTCCAATTGAATGTAGGTACCCCAAGCACACCATCAGCAAACCTTCATCACTTTCGGACAGTTGTAGCCAATCCCAATACTGGGAGTAAACTATAATAGATGTAATACTTATCTACGGGTATAGGTACTTTGTAGGCGATTGAATTCTAAAAAGACTTCCGTCATATACCAACCGAAGTAAATATATGCCTCTGCTAAACTAAAGCGTGAGTCAATACTTTGTCGACTTGTCTACCCGGTAGCAACATCCATAATAATTTAATTCAAATCAGAATCATCCAATTAGTGTTTACCAAAATAGCCGCAGATGTTTGGCTATACAATCAAATCAGCCTAAAGTTCATTACCTACACCCAAGCTAATTGGGTCGCAATTATTTCGCCAAGAGCCTATTAACCTCCTTTCCAACAACTCACACGAAATAAATTGACATGACATGAAAATTGTCTGTTCTTAAGATCACATTCACAATTATTTTCACCCGCCCCCCCTCCCCCAGCCCCGAGACCATAAAATCCCCAAAAGTAGCTAATTATATACACCGAACGAAATCCGATGCCTGGCAAACATTCAATTTAATTCCCCGTGTCGCGCCGTAGCAAATCGAATTTATTTCCCAGATTGCCTTCGCTCACCAAGAGGAAGAATGAAGTTTACGAATGACGACAACATTGCCGCCAACGCAAGGTATACCTATATGTACACCCAACGAATGAATGCCATCCAATGTGAACAACACCTGGTAGCCCCACTTTCACTCCCCTCGGTCGGAGTATTTCCACTCGTGTCTATCTGCCTGGAAGACTTTTCGAGCTTCAAAAATAAAAACAAAATAAAGGAAAAGGAGCGGAAGTGAGTCCTTTCATTTTATGCAGCCGGCTCACCCCTACCCTAACCAGCAAACTCACACTGATTCGGTGCGCCTACCTACGAGTACGAGTACGAGCGAGGGCTGCTGAAATATGAACAAATTCTTCCGGGGGGATTTGTGCCACCGGGACGAAGATTGAGGCGGGCTCAATTCGAATGTCGACTGTGGCACAATTTCCCCGCACGTATGTGTCTTGCTCTTGAATAATATAAACAAATCGTGTAGTTTCAAGGGAATCCCCTGGAAAAGCAGGAAATGCCCTAGAAAGTTCTCCTGCTTGTGTGTGATACGAGTACACCGTAGAAATAGTCAAATGTGTGTCCATTCTCGTTTAGCAAATGCTCCGCATATGGGGGAAATGAAACCGAATCCATCAACATCAAGTGCTCACAAAATATGAGGGTCAAATGTATCTCGATGGTTATTCGAGAATCGATACAGGTTTCAGTTTCAGATTAGATACGAGGATGAATCCGTATGTTGTAATAATATGCATGGAGGCAGATAAAAATGTTTATTGATTTTTCCTTTGCCACAAATAGTGAGTGGCAGCGAGAGATTTAGGCGGCTGTATGATGAGCTTGTGGGCTGTAATTTCGTTTATGTTGGTGTAGCTGGTGCACTTGAACTCGAAATGATTGGAGGCATTTCCGAGGGCAAAGTTTGATGATCGATAGACGATTCTTGCGCAGGCAGATGTGCGGGACTATTTGTTTGTGGGTGAGTATGCTACCGTGGTACCTACTTGAACTTTTTAGATGTTCTTTGTTTAATTTGATTTTTTCGTGGAGTAGGTACACGGTTAAAAATTGTTTCGTTAAATTTAATATTTTTGGGGTTGTATATAGGACAACGGCGAGAAAATATAAACTATTATTATATTTTCCATTAATATTCAAATTAAACAACTAATAAAAGATTTATTATATTTAAATAACGTCTGCTATTAGAAAATACGTCTGAAATATTAAATTTAAATAAAGATGGAGATGGGCTTCAATGCAAAATTATTTAAATTAAACCTTTATTTATATTGATCGGCGCAGTGGCTTAGTGGTTAGTGTGTTGGACTACTAAGCGAGGGATCCCAGGTTCGAATCCCGCAAAAACCCAAATTCCAACTTATGGTTTTTTTCCGCTGCGCCACCTCTCGCGAACGTCTGACAAACATCCGAGAGTATAACTGTCATGAAGGAGCTTCTCAATTAGCCGTTTGGACCCGGTATAAAATTGTAGATCCCTTCCATTCGTCCCAAAAATGAAAAACTCACACAAACGAATGGTTGTGAGAAACTAGGCCTAGGGTCCCTCAGACCTGTTGCGCCAACTATTTATTTTTTCTTTTTTTATTTATATTGAAAAATTTATGAATTTTAATTCATTTGTATTCGAATTAAATAAACTGCAGATTAAAAACAAATACTTTCACCTCAAATTCAATATTTCTTTTGCTTTTTATAAACCCATGGAATATTAAAGTTTTATACAATCTTAATTTTAATACTTCTTAAGATTTGATTTAAATATCTATGGGATATATTTTAACACCGAAAATATTTTATTTTAATATTAATTTTGATTGATTGGAGGCTTTGTTTTCGTGGGTTTCAGTAGGGAACTGAGAAGTATGGGAATGCGACTTATACGACTTTGCAGGATTTACATTCATTTCTCTCTCTCTCTCTCTCTCTCTCTCTCTCTCTCTCTCCATTGTCCGCTATTCGTAGTGACTTTTTGAAGATTCATTTTGACTTACTTTTGGCATCTCTGTCTCAATATGCGTTGAAGTCTTATGCTACCAGGTTTCTAACTCTTGTAATCTGTGTAATATGCACTTCTGTTAAGATTTCTGCCGTTATTTGTGATTATACTGCCTTAATGTTTAACCAACGTTTACTTGCTGCACTTGGTGATACGCTTTACTACCAGATCTCTAACTAGGTTCAACTCCTCAAATACCATGAACAGCCCCTTATGATGAACACGAATACTCTATGTCGCTTTGAAGCCGATGGAAATGTGGTGAGTCTCGCTAACAGATTTTTTGGTCTTCTTCAGACCTTGCCTACAGTGAACATAGCCTTATAAAGACTAGAGGCGAATAAATAATATACAATAACTGTGGGGTTTTTCTATAACAAGAATAAATAACAAAATAAATTAATTTAAGATTTTGCGTAAAACAAAAGATTTAATAAATAGAACAAATAGTTGTGTCTTTGTTTAAGAAACAGAAATACTGTGAAAAAGAAAGAACAAAACAAAACAAAAAAACAAACATAATTAATTTAAGACTATAATGAAAAATGTAAGATATATTTACGGAAACAAAAAGATAAAAAAAGCTTTAATTTATCAAATTTTTTAGACTTAACTTTTGCTTGTGATCCTAATGCGCGATCTGTATTTCTATGGGTAGACCCCAGAGATTAAGCTGGCCCGGAGAGGAGGCTCAGTCGTCCTAGATGACTTAAGTGAACATAAATGCTCTGGCCCGGCCCGAAGTGGCCGGCAAATATAGAAAAAAAAATCAACTCAACTTACTTAGAGTGATTAACTGGAAACAAGTAGCTAAGAACCAAGCAACACAAAAATATAAAAACATTTCCAGGTATCCGAAGCCGACTAAGAGACACAAAATATGTGTCATCTGTGGAGCTGCGATTCTACGCCGTTTGGCTTGGGGTTATTGTTTTTCTAAGCCAGGGAGTTTGGCGACATTTTCCAAGTTACTACGTATACTGTTTAGCCCGAGGAAATATCTCGGAAGATTGTTTAAGCTACTTAGAGGGGTTGGTTACTTGAAAAAAATTGAAACCAAATTCGGGTTCTGTATGGAAATTAAGCAAATAAGCAAATCGGTATAGATTTCTGACCGTGCAGGCTCTTTAGGAAACGCAGGGGGTCTAATATGGTGCCTATAGTGTTTTAGGATGAACTCGAAACCTTATAGAACACTTTCTGGCCGATTTTACCCCGTGCTACCGATTGAAGACATTAAAGTTCGCTGTAATCGATGTTCTCTATGCCGATTTGGACACTTAAGCATAATAGGTACAGGTATTCTTGAAATAGAGCCCCAAACCCTTCGGAAATATTCTGCAAAATTGGTCAGCCAGGATATTGGTCTAAAAAATGTACCAACTAAGCTCATTTTGTAGCAAATTTAAATAAAAACCACCACGAACCCCCTTATTTGTTCTTTCTCTACAAGTATCCTTTTTTGAACCTAACCGAACCAAATTTTGGTTCCAGTAGTCCACTCTAAGCCCCATAAAATAAGACCTCAATGTAAAAATGAAATAAGTCCCCAAAATGCGCATACAAAACAGTAACAACAAAAATTTTCCGAATTTGGGGTGCAATTTTACTTTTTGGGGCCTTATTTATTTTTTTCAATGATATTAGGTTCCAATAAATAAAGACCTCCAAAATAATGTTTGTGCCCAATTTCATTTTTATTTCCAAAAAATGAAATAACCGAATAGCTGAAAACGCGATATTTTCAGAGCTGATCACTTAGAAAAAAAAAATTGTAATGCCAACAATTTTCGTTGGTTAAAATGAACAAAAATATAAAAATATTTGATTTTAGAATAAAGTTGTTGGCAATGATGTAAGAAAATGCTTAAGGGGAGTATATTATTCTTACGCTGAATACTTGATATTTGGAAACTTAAAAACGTGTTATTTTTAACAAAAATAATATTTGAACCAAGAACTTTCAACTTTTTTCAAATTCTCTTGACAATCTTTTTTTTTTATGACTTCCAAAAAGTGGCTTACATTTTACGTTATTGTAAGCGACCAACAAAATAGCTGAGCAAATCTAGCGTTTTTTTTTTTTTTTTTAATTTTAAGCCTCACATTGAAAGCATCACCGGGTAACAGAATAGAAGAACAAATCGCACGATTTTCAAAGCGAGGCTTACATTTAACACTAATTTTTGGCGAGTACTAAAATAGCTGAAAAAATCGATCGTTGAAAATTATTAATTACAAATAAGAGCCTCATTTCATTGGGACCTAATTTCCATTTAAGAATGGGACAAAATTTCGTGGTTTATTTTATTTGTTTTTCGGATCTTATTTCATTTCTTTGGGGCCTGATTTCCATTTTAAAAATGGGACAAAATTTCGTGGTTTATTTTATTTGTTTTTTCGGATCTTATTTCATTTCTTTGGGGCCTGATTTCCACTTTAAAAATGGGGTAATTTCATTATTGGAATTTATCCCAACTTCGCGCTCTTATTTCATTTTTGGTTTTGCGGCCTTATTTCGCGGAGCCTCTCCTTAACCACAATTTGATTTCCGACGAAACCAAACACACTTTCTCCAATAGCAGCAATTCATAAACTCACCATACAGAAGAGAATGTAATAAATGTGCGATTGAAAATCGATTTCATTATGCGGTGGTCTTTTCCATCCACAAGGACGATCTCTGAGTATCTATATTTCCTCAATAAAATCAATTTTTTATGACATTCGTCTATCGAACTGTAGATGCCCTTTATTCTTGCCCCATTTCAAATTGCGCTCCTAGTTTAAGTACGCGCTTTTTATGGTCTGGCACTTACAAAGTGTTAAACCGAATTAGAGCCCCATTTACGAGAATCCAACTCTTATTCCACTCCATCCCGGCGGCTTGCCTCGGCCTATTCTATAATTACAGCGAGAACAGATCCCCTCCTTTTGGCAAGAGTTCTATGTAAATTTAAGTTCCCATCCAGACATTTTCATGGAATAAATCTCTACCCACAAAGTGGTGCTTTCCGTACGTCAATCAAAGTACAAGAGAAAACAATTGATTCACGAGCATGAAAAGCTATTTCCTCCTCTTTTTTATTTGAAGCACTGCTTCAGCAAGCGGGTTCCATCCTAGTCCGGGTATATGGAATGTTTTTCTACTCGAATTGGTAAGCAATATTATTGATTGGGCAGCTAGACGCTGAACGTTTTGAGTTCAGCGAATAGAGGAAGTCGTAATTTCGAACGAGTTCGTGGTCGTTCTTTGTTGGCATCGATGCTTTTCCAATATTTACCGGGAAATGTCGCTGACTCAATTGAGTTTCTACATTTGAAAAATATCTCGGAAAACAGTGGAAAAGTTCCAGCAAGGTACGTGCAAAGGGGAAACATATTTTTGACTACCTCACAAAGCAATAGAGATTCTATTGTGATTATCTGTTGGAAATACATTCGGGTCCTTGTTCAATTAGAACAAAAGGCTGCGTAAAAATAGTCATCCCTGGCTTGGTAGGTGTACATATTTCACCATCCCACAATTTCAATCAGAACGCCATGGCACCCGAACTCGGATATAAATCTCCACGTGAGACCTGCTAGGTATACTATTTCACTCGATGACAGAAAAACATTTTGCGCCATCTGTACAGTGTTTGAATGATTGCTTTCTTCATAAATCTACTGTCGGTGGTGTCACTGCGCACGCTGCACAGTGCCATCCCGGAAATGATGAATGAGTTTGGAACATGGACCAAGCTTTTGTTTGTCACAACATGACTACGCCTTGATGTATTTATATGAAATCATGATGATGCGAGCTTGCTGACTGTTGCTGATCCAATAATAAATTTGAAAGCGGGTACCGAGTTTAGAAATGACATTGATTAGATCCACCCCCTATAGGCAAGGCATGTATAGCGAAGGCTGGAGATTTATATCCTTGAGGATAATTGGACACCAGTTGGGTAAAAAAATCACCAGAAAATGTCAATAAGGTTCAAATTGCAAGAGATTTCTTTGTTTACCGAATTATTTGGGAAATCCTATAAAGGTTTGTCTGCTAATATGAGAAGGGGTGACGTTTAAGGAAACGAGATGAATATCTGAAAGGGTTGAATAAATTCCAATATAGATCCAATGAATGGCATTTGTTTCGAATGATTGCGGAGTTGGGCGATTGAAAAGATTATGACAACGGCCTGCTTGGCTTAAAACGAAGGTCTAGACTTTGGAAGAGCATTTGCCTCTTCTTGCCCCAGTAGGGAGGAATGGCATGAAGAACAACCGCTATCCGTCAAATCAACAAAACCTATCTACACACATGGATCCAAGATGGGTTTCAGCGCGTTGGAAAGTGACTCCACTCCGAAATACTTGGACTATCCTCTCCAATCAGACATCCTGACAAATAGCAGCGTGTTCCGGGCCGCGGTTTTGGCAGTGACAACAGCTGAAAAACAAGCTGCAATGATGGGAATACCTCATGAAGATGTTACTTCTTTCATTGACTTCTTTCTTTCAATAGAGATTAAGTCTGAGCTTGTAGGTCGCTGTCGCAAAAAGCTGTAGGTTTATGAAAAGCTGATAAGCTGGCAAGAATGTGGTCTTCAATTCAACTTAATTAGGCCCATACCACAAAATTGACTATCTCCTGTAATCTCAAATGGACAGCTAAGAACAAGATACTGAGAGACGGAGCAAACTCGATTTCTGTGTCATAAGTATAACAAGGAAAGTGTGGCCACTCTATGGAAAACAGAAAATAAGTAGAATCCTTTAAATGAACAAAAAATCGTAGTCATCTCCTGTGGGTGCTATAACTCTGGACACGATCTTCTGAAATACCACACCAAGAAAATCAACACTGATGACCTGTGCAGGGGATGCGGTGATGAGGGGTGCATGAGGACACAAACCAATTTCTTTACCACATCAGATAGGTACGGAATTCTTGGAAAAGACTTTCTCGAAGACTTTTCTCTGACATGGCTATAAAAGCTTTGCAACCCTTTGTTACAGACTCGGGATGGCTTGACTTAAATTTCATAAGTTCCCATAGTGTGGGGCTTATAAAACTCCAAGTTCATCACAATGGAACTATGTACATTGATCTAAGAGTGGCGGATACAGGTTTCTTTGCTAACCTAGCCTAGCTGCTAAACTTGATTTCTAAAGCGTAGTATGCTGCTCGCGTTTCAATTAAGCCCCCATACAAAAATGTCTCCAAAGATAAAATTAAGCAAAGCAGTACGCAGCTCAAGCTTAATTTGTTAGCCGCTGTACGAAAAATCTCTACAGAATTTAAGTAGGCGTATTAATGCAAAATACATTTTTCCACAGCTAAATTTTGACAAATCAGGGAAAATATCGGTATTTCAAACGAAAGCAAAAAAACAGTATGGAGAATTGTAAGTTCAACAGAAAAAAGTTCGTTGCTGTTAATTTAATTTCTTTTAGAAATGGAATATTTTAACGACGAGTATACCTCGAAAAGGGTCTTGAGGAAATACAAATAAAAAAACGAAAAAAAAAAAATTCCAACACAGTTTTTTTTTTGACCGAACCTACACTGTCAGAATTAAGCGAACATTAAGCGAAGCGGTGGAGAGAAACATTGGTACATAAGTACGTATTTTTAAATTTTCTTGAGAGGAAAAACTCATTAACTCACTTAGTGATTTTTTCCACAGTAGCACAGACTTAACTGTCATTTTCCATACAATTTTGTACTTAGCGATACTTAAATCTCGCGCGCTTTCTTTTGGTAGCCCAGTAGAGCACAAGTCGTGAGTAATAGTTATAAAGTGAAAAATAAAGCAAAACAGTGCTACAATTATGTATTCAAGAGGAAAATTAATGCTACAGTCAGTACTTGAAAAAACAAAGAATAATCAGCAGTTAAATAATCTCGTAAGCAAAAATTATTTCGGTTTTTATTCTTTACTTTTCGTTCATAAAACAATTTTGTTTCACAGAATGCAGGTTCCATTCAAAGATCTATGAAACACTTATTTCAAGAAGTGTCTGATTGCAATGAAGAGCCTTCTAGCTTTGAAGAAACTTTTACTATGCATGACTTGACTAATAAAAATACCAAGCAGAACGAAAAGGTTTTTTTTTAATCATTACACTTTTAAAACTTTTAACTGTTGAATTTGTATCTTATTAAGAATTCAAGTGTTTTACAAAGTGTAAACGAATCTGACAATGCTTCACAAAATGAAGAATCATCTGTGCTTAAAGAAGTCAAGTCTGTCGAAAAACAAATTGAAAAAGTATGTATGTATATCACACCTTAAATTTTAAATTAATGTGTATGTTCATGTTTTACTGAATTGTTTTCAATAAGAACTTCTAGACTTATTTATGACCTCAAATTTCAGGCACAATGGAGTTCAACTAAAGTTGTGGACTATGAAATTGAAACTGATGATGAGGAAGACTTCAGTGCATCGTCAATTGATGATCCCTCATTTGAGCCTTCCGCTTTCAGAACAGAATATTCGATTTCTAATTTCTCGGACTATGAAGACCAAGCAAATAAATATAAGTGAGTTGACAAGGCACAGAAAAAGAAACCCAAATAATTGGAAAGTCAACGTTACAAAATAAAGGGTGATTTTTTAAGAGGTTTAGAACTTTTTTTAAAAAAAAAACACAAAAAATTCGAAAAAATGAATGAAATATTTATTTGAATCGATAGTTTGAACCTTGCAATTTAATGTTTAAAGATAATTTCATGCAAATGTTGACCGCGGCTGCGTCTCAGGTAGCCCATCCGCTGAGTCCAATTTTGGCATACTCTTTCACACATATCGGCCGGTATCTCACGAATGAATGCATGGATGTTGGCTTCCAGTGCGTCAATCGAAGCGGGCTTGTCCCTATACACATTAGCCTTGGCATACCCCCACAAAAAATAATCTAATGGTGTCAAATCGCACGATCTAGGCGGCCAATTGACCGGCCCGAAACGTGAAATTAACTGTTCACCAAACTCGCCTCGCAGTTGCGCCATTGTTTCGCGTGCTGTGTGGCATGTGGCACCGTCTTGTTGAAACCACATATCATGCAAGTCAAGAACTTCCATTTCAGGCAAAAAAAAGTTTGTTATCATCGCTCGGTAGCGTTCACCATTGACAGTAACGCTGCGATTCGCATCATCTTTGAAGAAATATGGCCCAATAATGCCGCCGGCCCATAAACCGCACCAAACAGTGGCTTTTTCGGGATGCATTGGTAGCTGTTGCAATGCTTCTGGCTGATCTTCACTCCAAATGCGGCAATTTTGCTTATTTACGTACCCATTCAACCAAAAATGAGCCTCATCGCTGAACACAATTTTTCGATAAAAAAGCGGATCCTCGGCCAGCTTTCCAAGAGCCCATTCACCAAAAATTCGGCGTTGTGGTAGGTCGGCTGGCTTTAGTTCTTGCACCAGCTGTATATCTTAAAAGGCTTTACGCCCAAATCCTTCCGCAAAATTTTCCACGTAGTGCTGTAACAAAGGCCTAACTGCTGGGAACGGCGCCGAATCGACATTTCGCGGTCTTCTGTCACACTAGCTGATACGGCCGCAATATTTTCTTCACTACGCACAGTACGTAAACGTGTTGGTGGTTTAATGTCCAACAAAGTAAATTTGGTGCGAAATTTGGTCACAATCTTCCGAATAGACTGCTCAGAAGGTCGAGAATGCCGATCATAAAATGGAAGCAGCGCGCGATGAACATTTCGAACCGAGCACGAATTTTGATAGTAAAATTCAATAATTTGCAAGCGTTGTTCATTTGTAAGACGATCCATGGTTAAATTGCAAACCAAACTGAAGCTGTTTGACAGTGACACAAGGTACTAAACACACGTCAGCTGTCAAAACCAGTGTTGCCAAAACCAAACCAGCTAAAAAATCACCCTTTATAAACGGGCAAAATGTCTTCCCTACACGACAAAAAATAAAACTCATGCTTCTAAGGCTCCAAAGGAAGTTGATTGTACAAACTGTAGGTTCAAGTGCACATTTTACTTTACAGAAATCTGCAAATCGTATTGGGGATTCGCTTGCTATAACAGACAAAAGGATTTCCTTATAAAATATGTGCAAACAGTGAAACCCAAACGCCGAAAAGTAGAAGAGTCTATTAAGAATCCTCGCACTTTATCAAATGCATATTATTTGGAAAATAAGAACGGTAAACATAGAGTATGTGCGAAATTTTTTGAAAAAACTCTATGCATTTCAAATGGACCCATAAATACCGCTATCAAAAATGTAAGTTCTGCTGGCTGTTTCGAAGGATTGGATCACAGTGGAAGAAATGCACCAGGAAATAAGACAACTGAAATAGACTTATCTTTTGTAAAACAGCACATTGAGAGTTTTCCGGTCATGGAATCTCATTATGAGAGACAATCCAGCAAAAAACTTTACCTTGATAGTAATTTATCAATTCTGAAAATGTATGATTAATATAAGGAACTTTGCGATAAGGAACAAAAAGTTTCAGTCAAGGAGTGTACCTACAGGCGCATTTTTTGTGATAATTACAATCTTTCATTTTTTAAACCGAAAAAGGACCAATGCGCGAAATGTTCTAAGTATAAAGCAGCTAATCCAGATTATATGACTGTATATAAGAGAGCGCTTGGGATTCCACAGACAGAGACAGATCTGTTTTGTGCGACGTTCTTAGCATTTTTTTCTAATTAAGAGTTTGCAAGCCGCAAAACAGGCTCCTTTTTTGAAGCAATTACGTGGAGGTGGAAAGTCTCTATAGCACCGCACATAAATAAAGTAAATTTTAAATTGCTCCGCCACCTAATTAAGGGAGAAGCAGCAATTAATAGCAGTTTTTCAAGCGAACGTAACCAAATGCGTCTAATCCAATAGAGTGGCGTATGAATTCTTAATTCGCCATCAGCTGCGCCCAAATTCCAAACTGTGCCGGAAGATATAAATTGTCTACAAATCGGGGTGATGTCCTAACGACGAGAAAGCACAATCAGTTAATTAATATGTTAAAAAAAAAGAAATAGTTGCCGCAACAGGTCCGTGTAAGAAATCCTAGACCTAGCTTCTCACAACCCTCAGTTCTTGATTATTTCTAGGACCTACAATTCCTACAATTTTAAAGCAGTGCGAACCGCTAATTGCAGCTTTTTCATAACAGTTGTAACTTGTACTCTCGATGAATATTCAAACGTCCGCGAGAGGTGGCGGAGTGGAAGAAAACCTTATGATGCAATTTGTTTTTTTTAGAGTATCGAAGCTGGGACCTCTCGCTTGGTAGTCCAACACAATTATCTCCAAGCCACTGCATTGCATCTTAAAGCCTCTGAAAAAAAAAACACATTTACTATTGACAGCCCGGTGAAACGTTACATGGAAGGTTTACGTACACACCACAGGAACAAGCAGAGGCCTTGAAATTTTCCAGGACAGCCTTTGCTGCCATCGAACTGAGAAAAGTGCCCCGCAGAAGAAATGGATGACTTTTTTATTGGCTATTTGAACAGACCTACGACCTTAATACGACGTTAAAACCATTCTGGGTAATTAGACAAGAAAGCCGGTTAGCACAGCCAATGCAACACTTCAGGCAACGAACTCAGACAAATTAACTTTGCAGCGGAGCGAAATAGATTTATAACTATAGCAAGTAAGAGGTTTTCACATATTTAAATAATAATAAATAGAATGAAACGAAGAATAATATGTTAAACTAGATTATTCTATATTTATTGTGTGTGGGGAAAACTTCTGCTCGCCGTCGCTGTCAAAAAGTAAGAGAGCGGAAAGATGCCAATGTGACAGCTGGAAAGTAATGGTTGACGAAGTGGAGAACTTTGTATTGTTGTGGCTCTGTTCGCTGAGAACGTTTAGTGCTGGATCGCCATATTCATATTTGGTAAACAAACTGTCAGACAAATTGACCACATTGCGATAGATACAAGAAAAACCGTCAGTATTTTAACTGTCCCAACATTCAGAGAGAAAGCTCTATAACAGCGACGAAGATATGAGTCTGTTCTTCAGACTCCCGTTCATGAAAATGAAGTGAGCACGGATATGTCCAAGTGAAGTACAAGCAAAGGCTGTTACATATCACGGCAGTGCTAGTAACTCGTGGGAAATTTACCTTTTCGTGGGAATTTCGATGGTATGAAACCGTCTCGTGAGAAAAAGATTTCGGTAAAATTTTGTGGGAAATTTGGTCAACTTACAAAAAAAAAAATTTCCGTCAAACTTCAACCTAATATCGTCTTTCTACTACCTTATTCTGTGTTCACAAAACAAGCCTATCTAAATGACTTGTTATGAAATAAATCTACTACAAATTACAAAACTCGTAAGAGGCTAATGTGGTTTTCGATTGGGCGCTCTCAGAGCACTTTTTTTGCTCTCAGAACACTTTATATGGACGTTTGGTAGAAAAAAATCAAAATTTTTCTGATTTCAGAGCACTTTTTCGAATCTGGATTTTTTCTCAAATTTGCTTCAGATTTACCAATACAAGTACGTTTGAGTTTGACAACTAGTGGAGTTTGTTTACGTTTTCCATACATTTTTTAACTGAAAAGAAACGAATTGCATCGGGTTTATCTATTTTTTGTTAATTATTTCTGCACAAATGTTTAGAAATCAATCTGGGCGATCATTTTGAATGTTTTCATATAAAATTTAACCAGTGAATAAAAAACGCTTAGAAGGCGAAGTGTCGAAGGCTACAAATATTCCAATCGCACGAATATCAAGATCAACACAAAAAAGAGCAAGTGACGTTTTTATGTTCGATTAGACACACGAAATCTGAAATCTGAGAGCGAATCTGAAGAAGCCCAATCGAGAACCACATAAGAGTTACACATTTTTGTTTTTTCTTTCATACACATTTTGAACTTCTCCTTCTTTCTTGCACTGGTATTTTCATTGCTTATGTTTTCAACTGAGTTGCCGTTTTTATTCATTATCGAACAGTTTCTTATTATAGAGATTATTTGCGCTTTACACAGACAATATCATATTATAATGATAGATAGATAGATAGATAATTGATTTTATTCATTTCATACTTAAACTAGTAACAATATTCATTAAAGAATGGAATAGAATAATAGTAATCATTCTTTAACTAAAAAGTCAGTGGTGAATGACACATCAAAGATTTAAAAATTCAAGTGGTAACTGATGTGGGGTGACAAATCAGTGTTTTGGTTAAATATAAATAATTTAGTAAATCTCAAGAAAAATCTTTACCCAATTAAAAAAAAACAAAAAATATATATCTATATATAACGCAAAAAACGTAACAAAATAGAGATAAGATACACTAAGGAAATTACAATATTTATAATTTATGTGTTAATGAAAAAGAAAGAATCTAAAAAAGTGTTTCAATGCAATCATAATTTAAAGTGAACAACCAGTCTTTTACTTTTCTAATATAAGCGGAAAAACAAGATATTTCTCTGATAGAAAAGGGCAATTTATTAAAGAACTTTGCAGCTGTATAAGTATAAAAACGAGAAAAAAGTGTTCTGTTAGCAAAAGGTACAATGACTAAGCTCATATTGTTAATACGAAGGTTATACATTTGGGAATTTCTGCTCGGTATATTACCACTTTGTTTAAAGAACTCTCTTAAAACTTTAAAAACATATAAGTGTCTGATTGGTAGAATTTGCAACGTTTTAAATAAAGGCCAACTCTCAGTAAATCGATTTTTGTTTAGTATAATTCTAACTAGATGTTTCTGGGTTATTAATAAAGGCTTAAAAGTATTAGCATACGAACCACCCCAGCTAGTGATGCCATATTGTAACTTTGAGTGCGCAAGACCATAGTAAATAGTGGTTAACACTTTTTTGGAACAAAACGGTTTTAACAGATGCATCTTACGTGTGATCAACATCATATACGATTTAATCGCCTGGATATAAGTTTTCCAATTTAGATTGGTATCAATTGTAACTCCTAAGTACTTAAAATGTTGTACTGATTCAATTTTGAAACAACTTTTTGAGCATTGCATATCAGTTACAAAGTTACTTCTACCACACTTATGAACAGGTAACGAAAATAGTTTACAGTCGGATGCGTGAAACCAAAGGTTGTAATCATATAGATTACTACCATTTGTCATGAAAGACATAAACTTTGTTTTCTCACTTATTATCAATTTGTGGGCAGTAAACCACAACCTTAATATTTCAAGATCTTCCTCGATCCTTGTGACACAATTAAATACAGTTTTGAACTCATAAGTAAACGCTATATCGTCTGCAAAAGCAGTTGATATACCATTTAACTTGAGTTTGAAAAGGGAGTTTATGTATATTAGGAAAAACAAGGGGCCAAGTACAGAACCCTGAGGAACACCGTTTTTTAAAATTCGATAATCACCCAAGACACCATTGATATTAATTCTCTGTTTCCTATATTTTAAAAACGAACGCAGCCATTTAAAAATGTTTCCTCGAAAACCAGCAAGCTAAAGTTTGTTTAGTAACAGATCATGGTCCACCATATCAAATGCTTTTGTCATGTCTATAAATAGGCACATGGTAGATTTACTACGGTTTAAACCACCATAATGAATTATTATGTTTGTTTTATTTTCATCAATTGTACCAATGTGATATTTTATGTGTGTATATCCAGTAATGAAATGACTGTTTATCTTATTCTTCCAATTAAATTCCTTGGTATAGATATTTGTTTGCCCTCTTTTATTTTTGTTAGTAAAAAAATTGAAAATAAACTGTTTTTTTTTTTTTTTAAATTAACTAAGTGGGAAATTTGTGGGAATTTTGACTAGGTCCAAAGGGAAAAATGGGAAAAATAGCTTTCCGAGGGAAAAACCATCTCAATGACATACCTACACTGCAATCAAGGTCTATAACGACCTCACTGAAAATGTGTAACCAGAGACAATACTGAGACCACCAACTTCGGCCGATTTCCAGTTACTTGCCTACAAGCTATATTTTCATGGGGTGGCAAACGCTAAGTGCGTTAGTATTGTTACATAGAAATTCGTATTGACAAATGTCACGTAACTTCAAAAATTCCGGCTCACCAACACGCTCGCACTTTGCATATGCCACTTCCGCTGTGGACAAAGCTGCTGCCAGCGTTCATAGAATGTTGTCCGTTAAATTTGAAATTATTTATATACGTGCGGATAGTATTTTTTTTTGGGAATAAGTGTACATTTGCTTAAAATATTTATGAAAAATTGTCAATGCAGAATGGTTGCATGAAAATAAAAACATTTTGTGCAAGTTTTCTTCAGTTATTAAAGAAAAATTCACACAATAAATCTATCTTAATGATATCGAAAAGAGGTAAATACACAACCATGTTTGTCCTAATATGTTCTAGTATATAAAACATATATTTTAGATCATTTTACTAACCAACCAAATCAAATTATTCGCCTTTTAACAATTTATAATAACTAACCAATGGCATTCAGTAATATAAAAATGTGGAATTCATGAACTCTTTAACATTTCCCCACGGTTTCCGCGGTTGGCAGCATTTATTTCTGTAGTTTTTGTGTGTTTTTCCATGTCACACTGATTCTTTTTTGACATAACACCGATAGGAATACAAAATGGCGAATTTGAAAAAAAATTGAGGGGCCCAGCGGCAAGAGGATTGTGAGTTGGGGGTCACTGTATGGTTTGTCTATGTGTGTAACGATCTCTAATGTGAAAACAGGTTCAGACAAGGTGACGCGCTACAATGCAACTTCTTTACCACCATACTTGGAACTATTTTGCTAGACTTACAGGCCAACAAGGCTTTGTTTCTTCAATTACTTGAATACTTGAATAAGAACTCGCTGTCAACTATTACGGACAGCTAACATCGACAGTTAGAACAGAACGCCCCCCATCGACAACTACATACAACTTTGAAGAATTAAGGGGCTTTTTGTCTCCTTCGTCTGTGCTCAAACTTCCGAAAACGATAGCTCATCAGAAATCAAACGAAGATTAAATCTTTGGGCTGAGTAGTAATGCCATCTCTCGCACTATTAAGCAGATTCTACTTAGGAATTTGCTTATTAACTAAACCAAGGGAATGGACCCTTTAAAAAGCGCGTCAAGATTTTTTTTTAAAATGCAATAAAATTATTTTATTAAGTAGGTAGGTAAAGATCTGAGAACCGATGCTGGATAAAAGAAATGAGTGCAAATGAAGTGGGAGATTCTAATTGTGAAAGGAAGTGGCTACAATTATTTTAAGGTGCGTATTCAACAAGGTTGAAAACAGGGCAATATTTGCTAAAATGAAGTTTTGCGTATCTGTTATTGCATTTTTATCGGAAGTGGGGGAGATTACAAGAAAATTTTAGCACAGATATGTGAAAATAGATTGGGAAGTATAAGTAATTAAAAAAAATTTAATTTTTTTCGAATTTTTTGAGAAAAACTAATTACGTATCTTATTTCGAATACTGATTTTATCTTTAATATGTATTTGGATCAAAATCGTTAGAGCGGTTTTTGTAAAATTTCGTAGACAAAATAGTACCATACAAAATAGTAAATACTATTGCTTAACTATTTAGCTGAAAACCGAGTACAAGTTATTATTCGGGCTGTAAGCATTACATACTTGGTTTTTAGGGTTTTATCGAAATCGAAAATGGGGTTTTCGAGATATGAGCAGTGTTGTGAAATGTGTTGCAGCTAAAAACCATTGCCTATGATACCCTATATTTTTTGTATTTTGCTCTAAAAATTGTAATCTTATATACTTCATTATCTTGAATTCGCCATAACGGCCCATGCGCCACACGCTCTCTATGTAATGCCTGTTTGTTGCCGTCGTTTTTGGCCATAGCAGTGCATTGGAAAAGGTAATTCGCTCTCTTTGCTGTTGACCGCGACCGAGTGCACATCTTCCTCTACAATAAAAATACAAATTATAACGTGGTTAGACATCATCGTTTTTTTTTTTATTTTTTATCGGACTTGCGCCGTGTCTTTTCAAGCAGTTTTTAAAGTGAGCGTTTCCAGTGATTAGAATTGAATTCGAAAACATCAATTTTACTCTAAGTTTGCATTTTGGTCAAAATCATACCGTTTTGAGGTAAACTAGGGAAAACTATATTTTTCAAAAATCGATTTTACGATAATATAGGGAAAAACTGAGTTTTCCATTAAGTTAGAAAGGACCACATTACTCGATTTTTTAGCGGAAAACTGAGTATGCAGTTATGTTTACCTCACCTACTTAAGCTTAAATATCAATTTTTGTTGAAATCGTTAGAGCCGTTTTCGAACAAATCAAACTGGGATGAACATTTTGTACTGTAAGGCCCCAAACCTTAAATCCGAAGTTTAAACGAAATCCGTTCAGCCGCTTAGGCTGTAGGCCTCGCGACATAGAGACAGACAGATAGACAGACGGACAGAATTTTGCGACCCACTTTTTTGAGTTCGCCTATCATCGTTATGTCAGAATTGATTAACATCTCGAGTTCGAAATTTTGTACGAATACAATATCTTTCTCTTACTACGTAATGGAGAAAGTTAAAAAGTCGGTTAACGTGGCTCTGTAACACCCACCTCCAGCCTCATTTTCGAAGAAAAATGGTCCAATAATGTCACTCTCTGTGGATGAATTGGCTTCTCGACAATAACGTGCGGGTTTTCCGAACCCCAGATGCGGCAATTTTGTTTGTTAACGTAGCCGCGTACAGCAGCCGCCGTGGTTGCTTCATTTTGGCCAAACTTCTTTTCAAAAAACGCACTGTTTGGGCTACACAGCACTCACTTTTGAAATAAGTTTTCAATATTTCCCAACTTTGTTGAAGCGTAAAGCGACTCATTATGATCCGCGGGGGTATAATACTGACTTCACGTCAAGATTTCGAGCGGGAAAACTATGATTTAAAAAGAAACCACTAAATGGCCCACCCTTTACTCAGTCACTTCAAAAGAATAATGTTTCTGAAGATATTTGGTCCTGTTTGCATTGCAGAAGACTAAGCGACGACCGTAGGAAATGTTTAGTGAAGCTCCGCGATACTAATAATCATTTTTAGTGTCCAGACTGAAGTTTTCGATCTCACAATGGTGAAATTTTCCGTACAAAATTGCATAATTGTGACCAACAAAATATTTAGTGTGAAGGTTAAGAATGATTATTAGTAAGGTTCATAGCCAAATTAAACAGTTTTGGGCTTTAAGATAGCTGTGAAGGTATGGAAAAATTGGCAAAGTCAAAAAATACTATATTCGGCCTTAAGATCGCTGGAACATGTATAGTAAAATTACCTTTTAGTCATCACGATGCCGTATCAGAAGTTTGGATGCAGTTCCACGAATAATCCACACCATGATCTTATCAGATGGGACAGTTTCGTCGTGAAAAATGTGATTGCCCACGGCTCGTGTCGAAAATGCCTCAGCATCCCATCTATTCAAATGTAGCATGAGATTTGGTCAGCGCTGTTACAACCAACAGCATCCATCTACCCAGGAGCTCATGTTAACCTCTATAACTGTAATACAAATTTATAATTCAACCTCCAACATTGACCTTCCTCTGTCGGCTGATGGCTGCGGAAAATCCAAATGCTCAAACAACTCCAGCAAGATACCATCAACGGCACTGCCCAGTTTCGTTTGCACATGCGAGATATTAAAATTCCATAGACGTACAGACTACAGACAAGTCCAAACAATATCTCCATTAAGCAGCATCAGATGCATTTCCATTTCACTAATAAACGATATCCGTCGGCCCATTTGAATAGCTCAATCACTTTGGCGAACTTTACGAGAATCTAAACATCAAAGTGAAATAAACAAGCGAAATGGAAACGATCCTCCTCCGAATAAGTCGTCATTTAGCTGGCTAAATGAACAGTGGACTGTGTGTTTTACCCGTCATATATCAGTTTATTACTACGCCACCATCGACTTACCTAATAAAGTTTCCAATTAATCAATTGGCGCTCGCCACAAATCCTGCGCTCTATATCTGTACGTGGGATGTTTTTATTTATTCAAATTGAATATTCAACAATGTTTATGGCTAAAGCGATGAATAATCCACACAAACAAACCCGAAAAATCGATAGAAATTCCACGAAGTTCGGAGGGCGACAAAAATCACAACAGGTCGCTGGCGTTGTGTATCAACAGATTTATGAATTACAAATCCACACCACCCACTGTTATCGGACACAACACCATCGCCCGAACCGATATAGTGTCCGATTGTGTGTGGGAAAAGTAAACACAAACACGCTATCTGCGAGTGGAAAAACAGTACACACGAACAGGATGACCCTCTCTGCCTTAAAAGAACACACAGGGAGCACCCCCTCAAGGAGCAGGCACCCGGAAATGCTTAAACTCAGAAACAACAAACAACTCCGTGCTGACTCCCGAGTCCCGATCAGCGAACAAAAACGCGACGAACGGAAAACAATTTCCACGGCGATTAAGATGATAAATCTCAGCGACACAGATACAACCGGTGAACAACAGCGTTCGGAAGGGCGACACAGACACAGTTAAGATACAAAGTATCGGCAGCCCGACGTGCTGGAGCACTCAACGCGAATTAATTGAAAGATACATTCTGTAATACCATGCAACCGCCGAGATACCGTCGCGATACTCACTCCTCGAACTGTTTGCCGTCGTCCGCCGAATATAATACACAGAGAGCGGGAACAACAGAGATGAAGAGATCTGTCGCCGCTAGAGCAGCAGCAGCACGCTGTGTGCTAGATTAGCCGGTGTGTCACGAACCCAAAGGTATACAGTACACACACAGTAGCGGCGAAAAGTAAACAAGCTTGAGCGGGCGGAGGGAGTAGTTATCTGTGTGGGTTTCTGCGGGACGTCTTCTTTCGATTTGTGAAGTTTTGATTGGAATTTTCTGTATATGAAGCATGTTTTCGACTGACATTGCCGACCTAATAAGTGCTAAGCTGCACGAAATTGGATGGGAATATGATTTTCTTCGTCTGCCTCTGCACCCACTAATTGTGTCGCTTGGAGTATTTTTAGAATTTCTCTCATAGGGTTGCGGGACGGTTTTTTTTTCTAGTTTTAAGTTTGCCACGTGAATGTGTTTTTGTTTCTATGCGTTCATCATTATGTGAGATTTTGAAGCGGAAAACGCTCGGAAATCACGTTTCTTTTGATTCTCGGTGTCGTTAGTTTCGGAAGTCTATCGGTTAGGGATTTCGGTTTATTGGAGGGAGAGAGTGCTAGAATGATTTACGTTTTCGGAGGGTAGCAATTTCCTTGTGAACAGAGTTAATGATCATGTCCATGCGGACAGTGGGGGAAGTGATTTATTCTGGGGAGGAATTTACGATCAGTTGGCGTTGCGAGAGTCTTGGATTAATGGGTGAGTCTGAGTGTGTAATATTTTGGTAAAAACTTCAAATTTAAACCAAGACCATTTGGTATTTTACTGACTAAGAACGATGTGTACTCCACCGCCATCTTTTGATCGGTGTAACAAGTGTCAAATGTCAGTTAGTTCAATATTAATGCTAGGGTCACTTAAGCCACCTGTCGTTACCATCTAAGTGAATCCAATTGGGTGTAATGCCAAACTATACACGAAAATCACCAATTGTAAAATTTTGAGTCCCAATTTACGAATTATATATTTCTCTCAAATCACTACGAGATGGATGGATAGAAAAATTCGTAGTTTGACATTGAAAACGGCGGAGAATACAAAATTTATAATTAGAAGCATAGACAAACCATACTGAGACCCCAACTCACAATCCTCTTGCCGCTGGCCCCCTCAGTTTTTTTTTCAAATTCGCCATTTTGTTTTCCTATCGGTGTTATGTCAAAAAAGAATCCGTGTGACATGCAAAAACATACAAAAAATGCAAAAATAAATGCTGCCAACCTCGGCAACCGTGGGGAAATGTGAAAGAGTTCGGGAATACCACATTTTTTCATTACTGAGCGCCATTGGTTAGTTATTATAAATTGTTAAAAGGCGAATAATTTGATTTGTTTTGTTAATAAAACTATCTAAAATATATGCTTTATATACTAGAAACAAATTAGGACAAACATGGTTGTGTATTTTCCGCTTTTGGATATCATTAACTTCGATTTCGTGTGTAAATTTTTCTTAAATAATGAAGAAAATTTGCTCAAAATGTTTTCATTTTCCCTCAACCAATCTTACATTGTTAATTTTTCATGAACATTTTAAGCAAATATGCACTTATTCCTAAAAAAAAACATACTATCCACACGTAACGAACAATTTCAAATTAAACGGATAAAATTCTATGAACTCTGCCAGCAACTTTGCCAAAACAGCGGAAGTGTCTCATATCTCCTGGGAGTGTGTTGGTGAGCAGAATTTTTGAAGTTTCGTGACATTTGTCAATACGATTTTCTATGTAAGAATACCAGCGCACCAAACGTGAACACTCCATAAAAATATAGCTTGTAGGCTAAGTAACGGGAAATCGGCCGGAGTTGGTGGTCTCAGTATTGTCTCTGATTAGAAGTATCAATTCGAGCTTCTTTTACTTATAGTGATTTGCGAGATTGTTTGGCGAAATTTGCCACTCCAGTAGGTTAATTTCTCAAACACCACTTCATAATCTCAAATTGCAAAAAATATTTGGTGATTTACCAACACTGAATGATGAATCAATAAAACCTTATAATAATTTAGCACATGTAAATTGGAAACGTCAATTGACGTAGAGAAATCGTAAGTTACAAAATATTTTTTGTAATTTCCATGGAATCAACTACCTAATGTGTGGAATTTTTGTATGCGCAGTCCATAGTCCAAGTGCCCATCGAGATCCTTTTAAATCCTTTCTTCTATATATATCTTCTGGAATATATTTTGTAAGTACCTATTGAATAATTCCAAAAGCACTGAAGTATGCATATAAATCTGTATTTTTTTTATGGATGTACATCTCGCTATTAGAAAAGAAGTATAAATTAGAATGAATTCTAGAATATGTTATCGAAAAGAATTGTAGAGGTTCGTATCAATGTCAAGTTCATCTAAATGTTTTGTTTGTATCTTAAATTTCAGCGTAGACCGAAAAACCACCCCAGACAAAACCCGTTGTCTCCGGACGATATGGCGTCGTATGATTCTCACGGATATCAGGAGGAAAACAAATTATAAAATAATACAGCTATGAATTCTGATTTGTAAATTACAAGATATAAGTTGTAAATTAAGAATAAAGTTTTCTAATATCACGACAAAACATTTTCAATTTAATACTGATGCCTCAAATCACCACTCGAGAATAGTAAATTGCAAAATATGAATTGCAAAATGATAAAAATAAGTTTCAATTCACGATTAAGAATTGCAAATTGCAACTACTCAAGTAGTAAATTAAATATACTCCTGTTAGTTCGCAAATCAACACTATTGAGTTGCAATTCAAGACTAAATGGTTGTAATTTTCTAAGTGAGGAAATCGTAATTTACAACAGAAAAGTGGTAATTTACGAATCGTTTTTGCAATTACAATCCATTTTTGCAATTACAATCCACGTAATATCAAATTGATAGCAATTTGTGTCAAATTGCGATCGGTTATGGCAATATGTATATCTCGTTCGATCGCATTATTGATACTGAAAAGTGTTGATTCACGACTTTTGAGAGTCAATATCTTCACTTCGTACAATTTCTAGAATTGCGAATAAAAAGTCGTGAATTAGTAAATCCTTTACTAAGATTCTGCGCTTATTTTTCTTGATTTGATCTTAAAATTCTTTCCGTGTACGATTGAGGAAGAAAATGAATTCTGCATTGATCAGTGGGTGTTTGTTTGTTACCTATTAACTCAAAAACTTACTGGCCGATTTAGCTGAAAACTCAACAGTCCGTCCGTATATGTCCGGGCAGTATTAAGAAAGTCATTTAAATGGAATTCATCAGTGTTTCCCATTTAGTACCATCAGTGTCGTGCTACGCTGCCTATAAGCCTGTGTTAATCTCGCAAAACACTGAGATGATTTGTGTGTGACTTTTACGATGGTGATCTTAATTGGTAACACAAACTATAGGCATTCCAAGTTGGCATATTGTCATTAACTTGACTTCATCTGGCGACAATCAAAAGTGTAGTGTCCCATGTCTCTGTAAAAATCTGTGCGGTTTCAACACCTTTAGTGCGTTTAGTCACTTTCGGAACTACCAACCTGCATCAAAAAATAATTCCAACAACCCAAAGGCTCGGAGCAACCTGTCCGAAGTTACAGCTTATAGAGGATGAACAGTTTGAGCATTTAAGTGGCCTTCACAACGAAATACGTTTTCACTTTTTCGGTGACGAACCAGATCTGCTCTTGGTGCACTGCTCACTTGATGGTCCCCAATATTTTTGAATTTTGAGAACAGAAGCTGACAAATCAAGAACCCCACACGATCGCTCGAATGGTATAGTGGAGTCATTAGGGGTTGGAAGCCCGTTATGTAGGTATAGCAATTGTTGATGGACACAGAAAAAGCATTGAGTCCTGTTCTGATTATTCCTTTAAAAAATCTATTATCTAGACCAGGGGTTCCCAAAGTGTGCGCCGCGGCGCCCTGGTGCGCCGTAGAAAGTGAAGATGGGCGCCGCGCCGTGAGGAGTTATTAACAAAAATACAAATTTATTTAAGCTTCGCGCTCTAAACTGAATTTTGAAAAATACCTCACTTGCCTAATTTATTTGGTCTGTTGTAACATTTGACTGCAATAGTGCAATGGCAGTAACTTTTTTGCCAAACTAAGTCGACTGCGCTTTTTTTTGAATTTCATTTGACACATCAGTCCTGCGAGAACGATAAATATAAATTCTTCAAATAAGTCGAAGACAAGCTTCCCGCAATTGTATAAATATGCGGCATCTAATAAACTGGTTGTCTTACAAGACCTGATGGCCCTTTTTACGGAACACCTTTCGAAACTCATTGAATGGTTTTCTTTGCAGATGATGATGTCGAATGATGTTTGCGTGGATCCAAGATCCATTTCATGCACAAGCTCCACCAGAATTCACATCACAAGAGGAAGAGAGTCTCATTGAACTCTCTTGTGACAGCAGTCTTTAAACTAGATTCACCAGTTTCGGTTTGGTGGAGTTTTGGTTATCGATTCAAAATGAATATCCAAATTTAACTTCAAAAGCTTTAAGAATTTTTATTCCGTTTGCAACATCATATTTGTGTGAAGCTGGATTTTCAGCTGTAGCTGTAATCAAGAGCAAATATCGCTCAAGGATCAATGTGGAGCAAGAAATGAGAGTAGCAGTGTCAAGCCTTATTCTCCGCTTTGAAAAACTGTGTGGAGATCACCAGGCTCACCCGTCACATTAATTTGACTGAGTAGCTATTGTATTATTATTTTGTTTTTCTTAAGTCTCTCTTGTTATTTTCTGTTTCAATTCTGAATTCTTATAAATATAATAAAAAACTCATGTTTTAATTTTTGTGCCTATCTATCTTTTATTTAATTCGACTGTTTCTTTTTCAAATAGCTAGGGAAGGGCGTCGTGACAAAATACTAAACTTGTAGGTGCGCCGCGGACTGAAAAAGATTGGGAACCACTGATCTAGACGATAGGACGTGCATGTAACAAAACCATTCAAATTTGTTAATGAATCTTGTTAAATCCGGTCTGGGCTTTTTAAGAAGTCAATCAATCAGCTGCCATCTTCACATGCAACTTAAGTGGCATTCTTAGTCGATTTCTCAGGTGTTCCACAGATTTCATTTCCTTGTCGTCCCTGCAGGATCTGCAGAAGTCATTGGTTAAGATGCACATCTTTTGGATATATTTTCAATGATACAACGTCAGCATCTTACCCTAATAAGGGTGATTTAATTCCCTTGTACCTTTGTCTTCTTAATGTCAATTAATTGCCACAAGCTGTTCGAATGCCCCCTAAACAAGTTCCGATACATCGAAGCTCTTAGGGCCATTCGCTCATACGACTCTTAACGATTTATGTTCTACTTAAATACTTATAGGCTACTTTTTTAAGGGCATAAATTGTCACATAAGAGTTTATGTGGCACTTAATTCGCTATGAGTCGTATCAGCAAACGACCCTTAGCTGTATAAAAAGCTTGTCTGACAGATAACAACAAATCAGAGCCACATTTTGCCTGGACACCAACATGTCCAGGAACCCAACAAAGCAGTACAGACTTAATTTTACTTGTCAACGTCATATTTTGGTTTTTCATAGTCCGCGAGTGGCATAAGTCCGCTCTGATCAAAGATGTCCAATATACACGAGTGACCGAAAAATCAAAAGATCAAGGTTTCCAAGCTTTGTCTAAGCCCATTTGGACAGGGAATATGCCGAACCGAGGTCATCGATTCGATGATCAGGTTGCTAACAACACCATCCATATCTTGAAAGACGGATTTCGTAAATTCCTCTAAGCTGTACGCACTTCCTGAGGCGCTCCTTCTATAGGCATGCTTCTTACAACTATTTTACTCCACGTATGGACCTGTTAAACTCGAAGTTACTTCTTACTTGCACGTTCAAAAATATTTCCATATTCCAAAGTTTTCCAAAAGAAGCGATGAAAGGCTTATTCAATTCAATAAAGACTCTCTCTAAACAGCTTGAGAAGAGCGTAAATTTAGCCTGAGTCGTGGTCAAAAGAGCGCTTAGAAGACGAGTGTGACTTTAATAGATTTAATATAAAATCTTCCATCAACATTGGAATTAATACCCGCTTTGTTCAAAGCTGTGGATCTGTCATCGTCAGTGTCCTCCTTTAGGTTGCGAAATCTAACGAAGTGCTTCCCGCTTCTGTGTAAGATGTTCTTCGCATCGGAAATCAGTGCACAGGCAAATTCAATGATATACACCCGCCATCCTCGAAGGCGGCATGGCAGACAACCACACAGTGAGCGACTAGCGACTCAGAGTGACTTTTAAGTAAAAAAAAAAAACTGACACGAACAGCACTTGAGAATGGCATTTTCGCTGAGCAATAAAGCTCAGCAGTCGCTCAGCCTCAGACTCGTCGGCGTTGCTTTATCGCTCAGTCGCTCGTCGCTCAATGCGAGACCGAAGCCTAAGGGTCCAGCCACGCAGTGAGCGACGAGCGACGAGTCGCCCAATCACTCTGTAGCTCGTCGCTCACTGCGTGGCTGGACCCTTAGGTGGTATATCGTCTGCCATGCTTGTCGCCTTATATTTCAGATCTTCGATAACGACGGAACTTTTCGAGAAAATTGTCTTCCAAAACTTTTCCTTGCCTGCTAAACAGAGAATTTGAAAATACTTCGCAACTACCTTGAATCTCGACGCCTTCGAGAATATCATCTCGAAGTTTTGGAACTGCTAGCGTTTTACACTAGGCCGTTCTTTTCCATTCCGAGCTGCTTGCGATCATCTCCTGCATAGGTATGCTAGGCAGGCAGTGACCAGTGATGCCAAATTACAACATGTATCTTTTTCTCAAGATTTTTGAGCTCCAAAATATGTACAAGACTTTGCCTCAAAATCATCAAATTTAAATATTTTTGATATCAAGAAATTTTTAAATCTTTTCTATTACTTCTATTATTATGGAACATAGCCCATGGGCAATTTCTGTTTCACTAACATTTCCATCAACTCTAGAGAAACATGAATTTTAACGAATTTGATAAAATAACTGATGTAACGTGTTTTTGGAAATATGTTTTAGGAGTAAAAACAGCGGATGGAAACTTCGCATATCCAGTGTTATAAGATTTTATTTTCAATATTTTATCTCTTCCACCTTCCTGTGCAAATGTTGAAATAATATTTTCTGGTGTAAATTTAAACAAAACAAAAATTCGTAATCATTTGAGTAGGTACTGAAACAGTTGTTAAAGTTCTAATCTTTAAAAAGGATTTGTTGCACTTTATTGTACCGAAATTCTATGATCTTGATATAAGCAATGAAATTCTAAGTCAATTTAATTCAAATATGCTCCAAAATTTCAAAAAGTATTAACATTAATATAACCGAAGTTTTTTTTTTATAGATATTTAGGTGATTCATGTATTAGTAAAGTACTTCAAAATTGTATTTTATATTTCGCATAAAATATTTTAAACAAAATAAAAAGATTTTTATTTCGGAAAAACAAGATTTTCAGATTTTTTATCTATGAACACTGGCAGTGACTGCTCGACATTCAATGTTAAAGGTGGAATTTGCTCTAATCGTCCAGATTGTTGACGTGCTTCGGCCAGTGTCCTACCGCCAGTGTTTCCGAAAGTACTCCCATAGGAGTATTGTACTACTTTCAACACCTCTGTACTCCCTCCTTTCACTTTTATTTAATTCACTTTAAATTTATTGCAAATTTGGCAGCACTTTTATGTTCCAAACTGTCTTAAAAAAGACAATTAACCTCTTTCTAGTTTGTTTTTGTTTTTCGTTGGCTTCATGCAATTTTCATCTGTAAGTTCGATAATTATTTTATTGTTATCTGAGATTGTCGTTTGGTGCATAGACAAATCATACTGAGACTGTTACGTGCCGAAAAGCTATATTTTTAGGTATGTGTACCACATCTTCAAAAAAAAGGAAAAATCGCACGCAAATCTTCCGTCAAGGATGATTGAGTGATTTTGCAAAAAACCATTCTATTCGTCTTGTAATATGAAACTTACAAACAAAAAACAGCTTATAGAAAGACATAAAAAATCAAAAAGCTATCTGCCGTAAGACGGATTTTTTATAATTGAAAATATATTTACTTACATATATTCTGGTAACTATTAGAATTAATAATTTATTTATTTATGCTTTGTTTTTTTTTCAACGGATTTTTTTTTTTAATAAAGTTAAAACAAAAATGTTTGTGCTCACATTTTTATTTTTTAAGAATTAAAAATGTCTGTACTACTATTTTTTTCAAAATACTCCCCATTTTTTGCTGCAGTACTACCTTATAATATTTCTCTCCGGCAACACTGCCTACCGTATTAGTGAAACCATCCTATGTTAAGGACTTCCCTTCTCTTAGTCGTTCAGACACATGTTCCAACATAGCAATAGTTGATGAGTTGGCCGTATAAAAACTCCCAACGCGAACATCACCAAACATCGTTTTGGTACACCACGGTACCCCAAAGAAATCAAAAGCGACTCCCGCTTTAAACTGTCGTATCCTTGAGTAATAAAAAAAACTCCATAACGCCCTTAGGTCCAACGCCTTCTCTTCGCTAATGCTCTAATTGGGGTAGCCGTTAAAAATCTAAGCAAAGTTTTCAAGAGCTACAGCAACTTCAAGGTGGAAAGCGGCGGTCTTGTGTTAGGTACATTCGGTGCTTACACATAGAGCAAGATTGACCTTTTTTCTTCAAGATAGCAAACTGACAAACTTCAAGTCTGACTCCAAAGTGCAATTTAAAAATAGTTGGCGCAACAGGTCTGTAGGGACCCTAGACCTAGCTTCTCACAACCATTCGTTTGTGTGAGTTTTTTAATTTTTGGGACGAATGGAAGGGATCTACAATTTTATGCCGGGTCCAAACGGCTAATTAAGAAGCTCCTTCATGACAGTTATACTCTCGGATGTTTGTCAGACGTTCGCGAGAGGTGGCGCAGCGGAAAAAAACCATAAGTTGGAATTTGGGCTTTTTCGGGATTCGAACCTGGGACCCCTCGCTTAGTAGTCCAACACACTAACCACTAAACCACTGCGCCTAATTTTAGCAATTTAATTCGACAATCTTTTCAATTTTCGAGGCTTGTTTCACCCATCTTTTCGTATTGAGGTGTTCTTCGTTAGAAAAGTCTAGATGAACTTTGAATATTTTAAGCACATCCAGGTTTTAGAGAGATATATGAAAAATATCGTTATCGCATTTACAGAGCATATCGTCGGAAAGAAAGAAAAGTCAATAAATCAGTAGCCACAAACCATAACCGGTTAGCTGGAGTTAGGACAAAATTAAGTTATAGGCACCATCGTCTTCAGCATTTGAATCTACTTCCACTTTATTTTTTATGACCGTAATCTTTTTTTAAGCAGAAGTTTTTCCAAAGCAAAAAATAAGCTTAGAAACAAATATTCCTGATTTTTAGTGATGATTTGAATCTGTAATCTGCTCTCCTGAAAAGTATGAAAAAAACCTTAGGCTCGTGACAACAGAAATATCCTTCGACTTTATTGCCCGGAAAGGAGTAACAAAACCACGTGCATAAATTCTAAATAAATTGACCTCCAACTTGTGTGAAATATCAGAGCAAAGGTGTAAATTACCGACTGTGCCGTTGTGCGTCGATACGAAGCGATTTCCAAAAGCAGTGAACAACAATTCATTATCCGACTGAAGTCGGATACCTCGTATAATCACTCGAGGAGCGCACAACAATAGCATAGTTCACTGCTTCAACAATGACACCTCACATGATCGTGACAGGAGGTGATGTGTTATGACTTATGAGTGCTGCACTCGGATGTAGTCAATTTGAATACATTGTGGTCTGAGTGGTCGTTGCGAGACAAAAGAAGACTCACTCAGCATAAAAGCAAAACATTGCCTTCGCCGTTGAGATTGCCATCACCTGAACCGCATTTACCCGGTCATTGTTCGTGCCAAGCTAACTTATTCTGCTGAGTTGTGTCTGTGTACAGTGTACACTCAAAAATAACTTTGTTTACGTTTCTTTTTTGTTTCTTTTTGTTGCCTCTGATTGATAGGCCATATTTAACCTTTAAGGACGACGACTTGCGTGTGGCATAACCAAATTGGGATGGCGGCGCTGTGTCACACACGACATTAAATGGGCATTTGATTGAAAGCGAAAAGGTCAACGAGGTTTTTGTTCGAGACATCGATTCCGAGACTAAAATTATTCCATGACAAACTTTCTCTAGCCGATGCTGCTGAATGCCGAACGGGAAGGTGAGGATATCACCTTCCGTCGGTGTCGGACGTGATGTATCTGTTTCGGTTAGCCGCATGCCACATCTCTCTGGATGGGTGAATAGGATTTATTTATTTTTATCCCGATCTTCGAAAATGTAATCTCAGTGGTGGGCGATAAAAGATACTTTGCAACGAATACGGTACATTGATGTCGGTTTATTCAGGTCAGCACTGCGTGCGGTGATGCCAGTGGAGTCGAAGTCGAGTTGTAAATATAAAACCCTTTGGACGGTCAGGATGAATGCTATTTTTGGGTGGTAATAAATTTTGTTTGTTTTTTGAAAAGAGCACTTTATCGCAGACAACAACTGAAAAGTTTGGGAGATTTTTTTTTTATCTCAATAGAGATACTGAAATTATATGGCAGTAGGTATATATATATAGAACTGATTTGTGGGTAGAAGGATGACGAATTGATTATGCATAAGTTGGCACAAAACTGGTAGGTATGGTATAAATTGAGGGCACATTTGAGGAATGTCTGTTCGGAAACTAATTCTGTTACATATAAGAAATAAAGTGCACGACTGGGTCGAACGTAACTTTCTCGGTCATCAGAAGTTTTAATGTAAATGAAGTGGGAGTTGCTGATTGTGTAAGCTCCAAGTTGTTGGATATATTTTTAGGGTGCATATTCAATATGGTAAAAAAAAATTATAAGTTGGTAATATTTGCTAAAAATAAGTTTTACGTAGCTGTTATTCGAAGTTGGGGCATTGTTATTATTTCAAACTTATACCGAAAATACGTGAATACAGATCGGAATTTGGGTAGTCATTTTTGAGAAATAATTAATAATAAGATTTTTTCGAATTTTTTGAGAAAAACTAAGTACGGGATTTTATTTAGAATACTTATGTTATCTTTAAAATGTATTTTGATCAAAATCGTTAGAGCGGTTTTTGTAAAATTTGTCAAACAAAACAGTAGGTACCAAATATTGCAATGTTGAGTTTGGAAATTACTATTGCTTAACTATTTAGCTGAAAACCGAGTACAAGTAATTGGGAAGTAACCATAACTCGGTTTTTAAAGTTTTATCGAAATCGAAAATGGGGTTTTCGAGATATGAGCAGTTTTTCAAATTAGCGCTTTCGGTGATTCGAATTGAAAATTAAGGACGCAATAATTTTTGAAACATCAATTTTACTCTAAGTTTGCATTTTGGTCAAAATCGTTATTGCCGTTTTCAGGTAAACTAAAGAAAACTACATTTTCCAAGAATGACTTTTTTTCAAAAATCCTTTGTACGATAATACAGACAAAAACTGAGTTTTCCATTAAGTTAGAAGTGACCATATTACCTTAGAAATGAATTTTTGTTACAATCGTATGGACCATTTTAGAGATATGTCCAAATTTCAAAAGTACCGTTACTCGATTTCTTTAGCGGAAAACTAAGTATGCAGCTATGTTTACCTCACTTAATTATCAATTTTTGTTGAAATCGTTAGAGCCGTTTTCGAACAAATCAAACTGGTATGAAAATTTTGTATGGGAAGTACCATTAATATTGAGGTTACCATGGAAAATAAAAAACGTCCCCGAACTGAGAGCCCCCAAACTTTAAATACGAAGTTTGAACGAAATCCGTTCTGCCGCTTAGGCTGTAGGCCTCGGGACATACAGACAGACAGACAGACAGACAGACAAACAGACAGAAGAACAGAGTTTTGCGACCCACTCTTTTGAGTTCGCCTATCATCGTAATATCAGAATTGATTAACATCTCGAGTTCGAAATTTTGTACGAATACAATATCATTCTCTTACTACGTAATGGAGAAAGTTAAAAACAACTATACAGTCAAAAATGGTGAAAGCACATTTTAACTATCAAAATTTGTAGGTTCTTGTAGGTTTGATAAAAGGAATTGACTTGGTCTTTGAAAATCAATAAAAGATTACCATTTAACTCCAGCTTTGTAAGACTTGAGAAGGCATCTATTTGCAATCTCGCATACTTCTTATGGTAGGACGACGGTCTTTAGGGAAAAAGACGACATTTCGGAAGAAAGACGACAATATATTGTTTTTTTTTTAGTACAAAATCAGAGAGGACATAGTAGGGAAAAAGGGGCTGTCCTCTCAAAAAGTGGCCGAATAGTCACCGTAGCAATGCACAACAAAAAGTGGTAGCTCTTTAGCTTACGCCTGCAAAGTGCCCAGTACTGGTTCGACAAATATGTGAGACTCTATAGTTTTTCGACAATAAATTCTAGAGTTGGGTAGTCAAAGAGTATACAGTCTATACACGTATTAAATATTCAATCGCACAAAAAGGAATACGATATAGAATAGTATCGAGAAACCCAAAAGTCTATATTAAGGCATAAGCCGACTCATTTGTCGGAATGTGTACCTAACTCATCTCTCAAAGAAGAGATTTCTTCTTTGGAAGTGTAAAAGTTTATTTCCAATGTAACTAAAGAGAGGAAGGAAAAATTCAAACAAACTTTCCCATCATTTCCTATCCTATTTGTTTACTATATAAACAGGCTTAGATATATTGGATTGATTTTTAGATGAGTTTTTTGGCGAGTTTTTTTCACCCTTTTTGTATCCATTTCAACAAGTTCTTTCGACGCGTTTTGGGGCATGTTATTCAATGGATTTTTTCCTTATAAACACGTTTTTGAAAGGTTTTTTAAGTATTTTTGATTAATTTTTGGGTGAGTTTTTCTATGCAATTTTTGAGGTCTTTTTTGCACGTGCGGTACACTTTAAGAACTATTTTTTTGACACCTTCGGTGGTGTTTTTTACACGGCTTTGGACGAGTTTTCTTATGCGTTTTTGGATGAGTTTTTCTACACTTTTGTCGATGCATTTTGGAGGTTTCTTTCGACACGTTCGGTGTATTTTTGTAAACATTTCTGACACGTTTTTTGATGCCTTTTCGAATACTTTCGGTACACATTTGGACGCGCATTTACACGCTTTTTTCGGACATGTTCTTCGACGCTTTATTGTTAGATACCCTTTACAAACCGTCAATTGAGGTCTTTTTGATGTGTTCTTTTATTCATTTTTATGTGAGTTCTTGCGTGTTCGGAGGGTTTCTTCGACACGTTCGATACAATTTCAGAAGCGTTTTTTTTTTTTTTTGCATTTATGGTGCTTTTTTACGCAACATGCGACGAGTTTTCTTACGCGTTCTTTTTTAATTGTTTCTTGGACGGAGGTTTCAACACGTTTGATATATAATTCGGACACGTTTTTGTTTATTTTTTTATAAGTTTTCGAATGCGTTTTTAGATTCGTTTCGACACGTTTTTTGATTCATTTTGGACGAGTTTTTCATGCATTTTCGGCTTTCTTTTCGAAACGTTGGATGCCAACATGGACACGTTTTTGTGGACGCTTTTATCGAAGCGTTTTTGGATTCGTTTCTCGACGAAGCGATGTTTTTTTTTACGAATTTATCCCAAAATCACCTCTACGAAGACCAGAAATTTGATCCATCCACTGATCGCAACCACTGGACAACCGCCGACAATCCATCATCGTCACCAATGTAAACAACAACTTCAAATGAAATAGAGTTATATAGAAATAGTTATCCACCCAAAACCCAATTATCAGCGTGAAATTGGTTGTTTTTGGAAAAATTGTTTCCAATTCCAAGGACATGCCTCTAAGGCAATCTCATTTTCAAACGACGACAACCAAAACACAACTTAATAAATCAGTATGACTGCGACAATCGCAAATAAATACTCCCGCACCACTGCGAGTGGCTGAAGACGAGAAACAAAACTTTATTTATGTTAGGCCCAAACTTTTCCACAACTTTTGCTAACATTTTCCATAAATTAACATTTTAAATTTCCCCCAACCCCAATAGCTACCTCAACTTTTTCCCTTGATCATTTTATTCCAATTCGCTTATCGATTTTGGTAACATAAACCACGGCGCGCTATAAAATTAATTAACTCCTAACTTTGGCACCATCAAACACACATTGGAATTTCGTTCCGAAATTCTTGGCCGAACTCTGCACACATGTATAGCAAACTCCTGAAAGTAAGATTAAATTTACACAAACTTTACCTTGCCATCAGTATCGGGAGCGTGGTATCTGACCTCTAAGGAGCCACCCAGCACAGCATACCAAAATCGTCCTTGTTCGCCGGCACGAAACACTGAAAAGAAGCAAAATGGATGTATACTTCAGAGTTAATGTAGGACGCGAACATAAATGGCTATCGGAGGATACCTTGAAATTGCACAAAGTACGCAAAAAATAAGCGAAAGGTAGACCAAAAGGATAGACCATAAATTATGTTATTAGGGCGAACCGAAATGTCTCATTCGGATGCACGGGGATATACGATGAAACCGTACAAAGTTGGCATCTTGCCTTTTTGGGGCGGTGAAAGCGAAAAGTTTTCAAAGAATAAAATTGTATCTGTTTATACTTACGGGTAACGCCTTTCTCTAGATCCTCGTAGAATCCACACATTGCAAGTTGTTGCAGAGCCGATCCCGGGAGACGACACAGTGGCTCCACCCGTCTCAACCGGCAGGATATTAATTCCGCATCTCGTAGATTTCTGTCACAGGGTCTGCAATGAGAACGAGAACGGAATGGAACGCAATTAGGTTGAGTTATAAATTATAACAAGCGAGTGTATGTGTATTTGAAGCTAAGCATCTGCAGGATATTAGATATTATTTAAACTGCTGGCGCCAGTGTGCGGTATTTGGGATTCCCAAGGAGGGAGGTCTTAATGGCTGATTAAATTGATTTTACAGTTGTTTATGGTGGTGGGGCTATAATCGGTGAATCATTTGGGAATGTGGTTGGCAAAACCATGCTGTGGTGGTGGAAATTTGTATCCTTTTAGAATTATGTAAGTAGGTAATAAGTTTTGCCGAAATCGAGTAAAGTTTGCACGGTACGTGTTATAACATCTATAGAAAACTGCTGTTTAGCTGCTGAATCTTTCGCGCTATTATTGGAGAAAATAAGGACAGGATATACTGCTTAGATTTATTAAACATAATTTAATTTGCATATAGCCAGATGATTGGCTGCAAAAAATGAACTACTGAACCAGTGCCCAATGATAGACACCTAGTTGGGTACATCCTTTGTCATATCTACAAGAAAGGAAGCCTCCTTAACTAGGTATTCTGTTTATAGGTATATGGTTCCATAAGTCAACTCCGAAATTTTGTTTATATTCCGGTAAAATATTACTTGTGGCATGTGCTCAGAAGTCAGTTGATCAGAGCTCATCAACAAGAGCGTGGGTGAACCTTCCTTTAAAACATTTACGACTTCATTTTGCAGCTCTTGCAATTGGCATTTATCCAGGGATGTTTCAGGAAAGGTATCCCATATGAGTTTCATTGCATCATTTATATAAAACATTACCAGCTTCCACTCAATTTTTCAGTATCTGTCAGATGCACTCAATGGGGTTATATTATTTACGCCTTCGTTAATCGATAATTTGCCATATATGCCTGAGGAAAGACTGGTTATGTTATGCACTTTCGCTTCCATTCCGTTAATGCACTGAATGAATGAAAAGGTACCCATGATATTGAATTGATTTTTTAACTTAAGGACGCACTAATGCGGTTAAAATTTCATTAATAGGTGTTTATCGTACTCAGTGGGTAAACGCACCAACGGTGACACATGAGCCGTGATAAATCCTGAATATCGTTTGTTGGAAAATATTTTGACAGCAAAAGTCGGAAGCAAATTACAATGTGGCAGAGGTTGTGAGGGATGGTGGTCTAGAAAGGTTGGGTGACACAATTTGACTGGATAAGTTAAGTCGGATAAAATGTCGGACGTTTCATGATGAATCCATATAGGCATTTATGACTTTCTTATGTCCTGCGAAGTCTCAAGTCTTCTGACATTATAACTGCGATTATTAGATTTGGGACGCTCGTGGTTGTTACGGAATCGTTACTTCTCTTTAAAATTTTGAGAAACAAGTCATTTGTGAAATGCGTTAAAAAATGCCTCAAAAGCGCGTGAAAAAACTTATAAAACACCTCAAAAGCGGGTGCAAACACATTTTGAAAACCCGTTCAACAGCTCTCTAAAAACGCGTCAAAAACGGGTCGAAAACGCATAAAAAGCTTGTGCAAACACGTCGAAAACCGTTTTAAGAAACCCAATAAATAAAACGATGGAAAGCGCGTTAAAAATTCACGTCCAAATCATAAAACACGTCAAAAACACGTAAAAAAATGTTCTACAAAACGAGATGAAACGCATTGAAGAATACCTGCCAAAGCTCAAACAAATAACGCGTCCAAAATGCATCAAAAACCTTCAAAATCTGGATGAAAAACGCATCAAGCATCAACGACTTGCAAACCCCATCTCAAAAAAGTAAAAAATGCGATGAAAAACATTTCGAAAAACGAGTCCAGATGGAGACCCATAAAAAAACGATTTCACAAACGACTAACGCTTTGAAAAACGAGTTAACAAGGCGTCAAAAACACATCGAAGAATGTGTTGCCCAAAAATGCATCAAAAATCGCTTCGAAAAACGCGCCAACAACCAAGGAAAACGCACCATTAATTACTTCGAAAAACGCATCAAAAACCAGATGAAAGACGCACTGCTGACACTGCTTCGAACAACGAGTCGAAAAAGGCATACATAAATACGTCCGAGAGCACGTCCAAAAAATAACATATTCGAAAACACGTCCAAAAAATGTCCAAAATCTGATGAAAATGCATCCAAAAATGATGTGAAAACCCATAAAAAGTGGAACAAAACACAATTAAAAACGCTAAAAATGCAATGAACACTCCATAAAAAAAACGAGTCATAAAACGCCATAAATACGCGTCAAAAACACAATGAAAACCGTATCAAAAAACGCGACTAAAGCATGATGAAAAGCGCGCCAAGAAATGCGTCCAAAAACACGTGTGGTTAAAAAATGCTTCGAAAAACGAAAAAAAAACAAAAGGAAAACACACCATAAATTACTTCGAAAAACGCATCAAAAACCAGATGAAAGACGCATAAAAAAAAACGTAAAAAACTGGATGTAAAAAGCGACCAGAAACGATGTGAAAAGTCCATTAGAAGCGGAACAAAAAATTCAACAAAAACATCAAAAATGCAATGAACACTCCATAAAAAAAAACGAGTCATAAAACGCCATAAATACGCGTCAAAAACACAATGAAAAACGTATCAAAAAACGAAACTAAAGCTTGATGAAAAGCGCGCCAAAAAATGCGTCCAAAAACACGTGTGGTTCAAACATGCTTCCAAAAACTGGTGTAAAACACATCGAAAATCGTTTCGAAAAACAAAAAAATAACAAGAGGAAAATGCGCCATAAATTACTTCGAAAAACGCATCAAATACCAGATGAAAAACGCATAAAAAAAAACGTCAAAAAGTGGATGTAAAAAGCGACCAGAAACGATGTGAAAAGTCCATTAGAAGCGGAACAAAAAATTCAACAAAAACATCAAAAATGCAATGAACACTCCATAAAAAAAAACGAGTCATAAAACGCCATAAATACGCGTCAAAAACACAATGAAAAACGTATCAAAAAACGAAACTAAAGCTTGATGAAAAGCGCGCCAAAAAATGCGTCCAAAAACACGTGTGGTTCAAACATGCTTCCAAAAACTGGTGTAAAACACATCGAAAATCGTTTCGAAAAACAAAAAAATAACAAGAGGAAAATGCGCCATAAATTACTTCGAAAAACGCATCAAATACCAGATGAAAAACGCATAAAAAAAAACGTCAAAAAGTGGATGTAAAAAGCGACCAGAAACGATGTGAAAAGTCCATTAGAAGCGGAACAAAAAATTCAACAAAAACATCAAAAATGCAATGAACACTCCATAAAAAAAACGAGTCATAAAACGCCATAAATACGCGACAAAAACACAACGAAAACCGTATCAAAAAACGCGACTAAAGCATGATGAAAAGCGCGCCAAAAAATGCGTCCAAAAACACGTGTGGTTCACAAATGCTTCGAAAAACGGGTTTAAAACGCATCGAAAATCGCTTCGAAAAACAAAAAAAAAACAAGAGGAAAATCCGCCATAAATTACTTCGAAAAACGCATCAAATACCAGATGAAAAACGCATAAAAAAAAAAACGTAAAAAACTGGATTTAAGAAGCGACCAGAAACGGTATGAAAAGTCCATTAAAAGCGGAACAAAAATATCAAAAATGCAATGAACACTCCATAAAAAAACGAGTCATAAAATGCCATAAATACGCGTCAAAAACACAATGAAAAACGTATCAAAAAACGCGACTAAAGCCTGATGAAAAGCGCGCCAAAAAATGCGTTCAAAAACACGTGTGGTTAAAAAATGCTTCGAAAACGCACTATAAATTAGTTCGAAAAACGCATCAAAAACCAGATGAAAGACGCATAAAAAAAACGTAAAAAACTGGATTTAAGAAGCGACCAGAAACGGTGTGAAAAGTCCATTAAAAGCGGAACAAAAAATTCAACAAAAACATCAAAAATGCAATAAACCCTCCATAAAAAAACGAGTCATAAAATGCCATAAATACGCGACAAAAACACAATGGAAACCGTATCAAAAAACTCGACAAAAGCATGATGATAAGCGCGCCAAAAAATGCGTCCAAAAACACGTGTGGTTCACAAATGCTTCGAAAAACGGGCTTAAAACGCATCAAAAAATGCTTCCAAGAACACTTAGAAAAAATATGTCCTCCATAACTTCTCGTTTACTATCTTTTCCTCCGCCAAATAAATAATTCAGGTTTTTTTGGCTTAGTTTATCTGCAAATAAATACGTTTTGTATCCCGTGTTTTTTCCAGTCGCGGGCTGCTCTTTGCTTTGGCAGCTCTGAGTCCAAGGAGCAAGCCCACGCCTCAATATTACCAAAACCATAATTCACTAACATGCATTATTCATTCACCAACAACACAAATCGACTTAACTTACATTTTAATACTAAAAAGAAAACATTCTCACAAAATTTACGACCTATACCACTTACTTTTGGTTAGCTACAGTCCTTTGTGTACATCGCCTCCTGCACAAACGCGCCTTTAATTTAATACACACTTTCCTGGCAAAGCTCTGGAGTGAAATATTTCCAAATTGTATAAGCCACTTATGCCATTTGCCTCACTCGCTGCCAGTTGCTCTTCCTGATAAGGACATTAAATTGATTGATTTCCTTTACGGCTCCCGACGAAAAAAACGACAATTCCACAGCCTAAAATAATGTAATTCTCTGTGGGAGACTTCAACGAGCAGCAACATTACAAGAACAGACATTATATGAAAAGGAATCGCTGTCAAGAAACTCAATAAAAAGCCAAAAAGGACAGTTGAAAACATTTCGAATGAGAAAAGGCATCTTTTCTGAAAAGAAAAAAAACATAGAGAGAATGGAAAACCTTTGAGGGAAAATCTTTTGATTCGCTTTTCCACTTTGTTCTGCTTGTTCCTTAACTGTTATTGGGCTTTTAGCAAAAGCATCCCTTCCGCACCATTCGTGTACACGCAACTATGTGTACCTCATTGTATACGCATCATCTCCTGGCGTGCGTGGAGAATCCTTTTATCTGTCACACTCGTAGAATGGAATTGCTTTTGTTGTTCGGTTTAAATTTAAGTCTCAAACATTTTGTGGCACTGCACAAGAAGTCAACTGTGTCTGAAATTGAAATTGTTCTTGTGATTGGACAGAGGTCGTGGTCGTGGTATGTGACTGTATCATTTGGGCTTGGGAATATCATATCCGAGGTTGGGGCAGTCAAAGGGGTTGTTGTCATGATTTTCACTTCAAAAACAGAACAAATACGCTTTGTGGAGGACAGCAAATTATTTTCGCTATGCGAGCTACAAGTGGGCAATACAAATGAATGACACATCTTTTTGAAGAGGATTCAACTTGAAAATTACTCTATGGACTTGATGCGATACTTGAATGAAGTGGTAGACAAATGGAAATGTGGTTTGCTCTCACAATGGCTGTATGACTATGCCATCGATATCGAGGATCATCTTGAGAACCTCAATGGTACTGAGGCTGTATCTGGGTATAAGAACTTGGTAATTGAGAAGCACGCAATTTGGATAAGGCTCAATTATCCTTATGAATTTTGGTGGAGAATTAATGTATTTTTCTGGAAATATGCGGAAAATATTTTCAGCTTTAAAGAAGTATTAAAAATACCACCACCAACTGCCTTTCGGAGAGTGATTCACGGAAGGAATCGAAAATGAAACGAATTATATATTGCTCGCAAATGGCAATTCATGGATTGATACAAAAATTCATAATTTGACATTGAAAACGGCGGAGAATACAAAATTCTGTTTGTTGAAATTTGCGATTAGAAGTATCAATTCGAGCTTCTTTTATTTGTAGTGATTTGCGAGATTGTTTGACGCAATTTACCACTCCAATAGGTCAATTTCTCAAACACCACTTCACAATCTCAAATTGGGAAAAATATTTGGTGATTTACCAACACTGAATGATGAATCAATAAAATCCTGTAATAATTTAACACATGAAACTGAAAACGTGTATTGACGTAGAGAAGTCGTAAGTTGCAAAATATTTTTTGTAGTTTCCATGGAATCAACTACCTAATGTGTGGAATTTTGTTGTGGTCCATAGTCTATGTACCTATCGAAATCCTTTTAAGTCCTTTCTCTTTATGGATGAATGTATGTATGTGGTATTGCTAGACAGCTGCAATAATGAAGCCAAATCTTCATTGTTCACATTGCGTGGCGGTGCAGAGACAGGCAGTCGGTATTCAATCTTTGCTCAAAGCAGTCGAGTTAAAGTTGTTTAAGTATAACTAATTCGTATTAATAGGCTGTGTACTTCTAATTATAAAGCATTCTGGAATATATTTTGTAAGTACCTACTGAATAATTCCAAAAATGTTGAAGTATGCATATAAATCTGTATTTTTTTTTTTTCAGAATGTATACATCTCGCTATTAGAAAAGAAGTATAAATTGGAATGGATTCTAAAATACGTAATCGAAAAGAATTGTAAAGGTTCGTATATGGCGCCGTATGATTTTCTTGGATATCAGGAGGAAAAAAAATATTAATGCGACTATAAATATGTATTCGAAATTAACCTAAATAGTAAAAGTATGAATTTTGATTTTTGAATCACAAGGTATAAGTTGTAAATTGAGAATAAGTTTTTCTAATTTCACGATACAACATTTTCAATTTAATACGGTGATACCTCGAATCACTACTCAAGAAACGTAAATTGCAAATTGATAAAAATAAGTTTCCATTCACGATTAAGAATTGCAAATTGCAACTACTCAAGTAGTAAATCTACTCCTGTTAGACTAAATGGTTGTAATTTTCTAAGGGAGGAAATTACAATCCATAAAATATCAAATTGATAGCTATTTGTGTCAATTTGCGATCGGTTATGGCAATTTGTATTTCTCGTTCGATCGCATTATTAATAATGAAATGTGTTGATTCAGGACTTTTGAGGGTCAATATCTTCACTTCGTACAATTTCTAGAATTGCGAATGAAAAGTCGTGAATTAGTAAATCCTTAGCTAAGCTCTAAAACTAGACAAACTTTTCGTTATTCTGCGCTTATTTTCCTTGATATGATCTTAAAATTCTTTCCGTGCATGATCCTGCTTCTCATCGAGATTACAAATCATCTTTTCTGCAAAGAAAAAAAACATAGAGAATGGAAAACTCTTGAGGGAAAATTATTTGATTCGCTTTTCCACTTTGGTTTGCCTGTTCCTTCACTGATCTGAAAATTATTTCTACTATTTTCCACTAGGTGGCTTGTTTTATTTTTAAATGTTGGTGTGCCTGTAAACGATAGCCACACAATCACGTTGCCAGACTAAAAAATGTAGCACAAAAAATCAATTGATTTTTTCGCATTCGAATGAACTCCCTATCATTCTATAAAGGTATGTCCAGACCAGCCAAACCTTTGATAAACAATTAAATACCGAAATGTTTCTTAAATAATTTTGAAACATTTATTAAACAAAACAAATTTTTACGAAATGTTTATGAAATATTTTGCTTGTTTGGATCTGGACACCAAAAAAAAAAACATTTATGAAATGTTAAACAGTTACCCAATCGTGATGGAAAATAATTTTTGTTTTACAAGTGTCCCTTTAGAAAGTGAGCGCTTTTTGTCGATTATTATTTGTTTTTAAATAAAATAAAAATGTCCAGAAAAGCTTTGAATACATAATGAGAAAGTGATTCATTTAGTACGATTATTTGAATTAAATCGCGTGTCGCGTGGTCCAAAAAAGGATAAAATTGAAACATTTCATAAATATTTAATAAATAAATTTCAGAATTGTCCGATTTTCTTAAGAAACATTTCTGAAATGTTTCGCCGGTCTGGACACACCTTAATATGCCATGACAAACTCAAGTGCTAGCAGCAAAATATTGTTCATGTGTTGCATATTCGAACATAAAATACTAAATTTGTTTCACAAAAATATATTTGAAAAGAAAAATTATGCAAATATGATTCAAATATGGTAACACCCCCGACATTGCAAGTGAAATGACATGTGGCTTGTGTGACGTCACGTTGAGAAGAATATTTGCAATATGGCTGGTGGCAATATGAAGTTTGTGTTTTCTGTTTTGTTTGTAATACCCTGCGTTATCTGTTTTGTTTTTGAAAGCCACTGCTACCACAATTCCAAAAATAAACTTTTCTATGATCCGTCTTGTTTTATTTATCACGCTGATGAAAAAAAAACAGCTATTACGAAGCAAATCTATCGTCTCAACTTGTTGTACAGCCATGGATGCAGTGCCGGCACCAGCCAAACTAGCGCCCTGTGCAAGATTTAGAGAAAGCGCCCTTTTTCATATTTGCACACATGCATAAGTCTTTACCACATCCCACCATCCAGGAGGTAGACTTTCAATGCGTTTTTTTTATTAAGGTATTTTTTTGTTTTGAGATTTTTGAACTAGATTCTTTTGTAAAACGTAAGTGGATGTGCAAGAAATATACCTACATGAACAGGGTGGAATATTTTGAGATAATGTAGGTATGAAGTGAACTTGCATAGGTCTAGTGTGACTTTTTAATTTTGCGATATTTTCAGTAAGATTCTCCTTGATGTTGCAACATTGCAAGTGATGTGAGTTAAGGTGCAAGAAATAATGCAGCATAGCTGTGATGGATGTTGTGATGTTATTTTGGGTTTATTTGAACAGGCTTTTTGTTTAAAATGCAAATGGCAGTATTTGTTCGCGCAAGATAAAATTAATTTTTCTTTCCTAGCAATGCGCCCCCAGAACTTGGCGCCCTGTGCATATGCACATCTTGCACATATGTTTGGTGCGGCCCTGCATGGATGGATATACATTAGCAAACTCCTCGGATTGACCGCAGGACAGAATTCATGGCAGCACTCTATTCGACAGTAGCCCCCTCGAAACAGCATAGAAATAATTTCCTATAGCCAGTCCTAATGGGAAAACTTTCTCCACACTTAGCAGCACTCACCCAACTTCATTATTAGAATCATAAGCCAACAGAAAACCGACCGAGCAACGCTCTATGATTGCGGTTCCTCGTTAAAAATCCTGCTAATGTCACATAATCCGTTTCACACAGAACAGAGACACCCACACCTCGTTGGTTGTTGCTCGTTAAAATATCAAATTTCCCGTATATCCTTTGATGTTGTAGCAGAACTCACCTGACCATATAGCTGATGCAAAACAACCCGAGAGCAGACGAGGTCCGCTTTCAAAATGTCCCATCGACTCCGGGATGTGTTCGTGTACATTTCACAGAATGGATGTCAAGTGATATCCGTTCCGCTTGAGAGAAATGCGGGAGGATTATTTTTAGCAAATCATACCGCATAAGGAAACAAGTGGAGTGCAAACTGAAGTATCCCTTGGTCGCCACGATGTGAGTGTTCTTCCGACGACAACGTTATCAAGGAAGTGAAATGGAATTTTAGATCAATAGGATGGCTTCAAGTGATTGTGACTTCATCCCCATATCACACAGGACACTTTAATCGGAAACCAGACTACACACAAAGTCTAATGCCAGGCGGACATCGAAATAAAGGTGCGTTACGATGGCTGGCGTCGATAAGTAGCTTCATCATCCTTCCATGCGGTAAATTGCTGATTCAAGGATTCGTTTTTGTTCCACCTGTACGCGGCCCCACAATTGCGGTGTTGTGCTCTGATGGATGAGTCGCTGTGGCTGTCTAATATCTAATGAATAATTTATAATATTTTATGCATGGTAAGATTGCGGCGCCGGTGAGTGGGGAGTGTGGCGTATGACCTTCGAGAGCTCAAGCTTAGGCAAGTGTGGTTTCTGCTCTGTAGCCGTGCCAGAACCTTACGGCGGAAAGACAGTGGAATTTTAATTGTGCAAACAATTTAATGGGAGAAAATGAAAATGCAAACGATTTCCTTCTGCTGCAGGTTGGTTGAGGTTGGGGCTTCCTTTTTTTTCGAACTTAACAGTCAGCGGAAATTAATGAATGCGAGCACGCTAAGAATGCCCCGCTGTTCAGAACTGAAGGAGTAAATGAAAATGCCAGAAATTTTAATGATAGAGGATGTGACTAAGCGGGAGTTCCTTTGGTTTCTACATTGGAAACTTCTGAATTTAACACAGAACAAAGGCGGATGCTTTGTTGGGCGAGCTGCAGGTTTGGCGGATAATTAATTGCTTGAAAGTTGACAAATTATAAACGACATTTTTTGCTTAATTTTCAGAACTGTCGTTGAAAAGTTACCGCAAACGAGGATAAGTAGGTGGAAGTTGAATGCTCCAAATCGCTGGGACGTCTACTCTCTTTATTGGGTGCGTACAGATCAGAACTTGAACACGTTCGGTATACTATATATATATATATATATTTCGAGAGATAATCGAATCAGACCACCATTGTCTGGATTTCTCCACAGTTCTTCTCTGGGCTCAATTCCTAGTGTTAACGCCAGCATCTGTTTATGGGAGATCCGTTTCATCGACTGGGTCTCGACCCATTGATGTCCCAAGATCCTCATTCTTCTGCCAGCCAATGCCGGGCATTGACACAGTATATGTGCCGCTGTCTCAGATTCCTCCAGGCATAGTCTACAAGTATCATCCTCTATAAGGCCCATTTTCGGTATACTAAGTAGCAGTGTTTGTTATATCATAGGATTTATCCCTTTTTGTGGGAATTTCGATGTCCGAAAAGCCTTCCGTTGGATAAAGGGAAAAAGCACCAAATCGTGGGATTTTCAGAAATTTGGCAAAAAACATTCAAACTACAGTCAAAATCGGTTATAACGACCTTCAAGGGACTGACGATTTTGGTCGTTATAAGCGATAGGTCGCTGTAACCGATATCAAGGTGCATACGTAAATTAATCTGTTTTCAATTTTTTTATTTTTTTTTATAGTTTTTATTTGTACCAGACATATATATGTACATGTACATACATACGAGAATTATTTACAAAGTACATACATTTATTATTTATTAAAAAAAGTAGATTCTTCGTTTCTGACTCATTTTCCAATTAACTTTATGCAAACCGAATAACATCAAAACTCTTCGACCACTCGTCACACAGAAAAATGTACACTAATTAATTTCCCCACCTACTATTGAACAAACTCAAAACCAATAATAAGCGCAAAACATAATAATAATAATCTCAACAAACTGTGAGCTGTAAGATGTGTCTAGACAGATACATCGCATGTACAGACCCATAAATAGTTTACCGTTTCAGAAAAAATGCAGTCGCACCAACAGCTCCTTCGATCTTAGTCGTTATAACCAATATTTTATTTCAAAACAAGGAAAAAATCGGTCGTTGTAAGCGATGTCGTTGTAAACGATTTGTTATTCAATGGGTTTATAATGGAACTCGGCCGGGACCTAAGAATTTGGTCGTTATAACCGATGTCGTTGTAAGCGATTTTGACTGTATGAATTCTTGGTAAAATTCTATCAAACCATGATTATCAACACATTGAATGTCCATAAAAAACAGCTCATGTAAATCGTCTTTTATCAAAATTTTCTAGTACCAAGAAATAATCATAGCAGTGTTACTAATTGCGTTTTTTATACTAAAGGTTAATTTAACGTGATTTTCTTTCCGTGTAATAGAAATTTTACTTTTAAAAACTGGATTTTGACGCAAAAAAGTATCGCGGGATTTTAAAAGGGAATTTGTGTACGGTGAAAAGGGAAAAATGACCAAGCTTCGTGGGATAAATGAAGAGAGAGTGCTAACAACACTGCTAGGCAGAGAAGATGGCCCGTAAGCGAAGGCTAAATGTGGTACCAGGTCGGGAGAATCGTTAACCGAAATGAATCAAATATCGTTGGAGCAAGTAATGCAGACCGAATCTACTGAATGTGTCGGACAACAGGATTGAAACAATGACAGAACTATGCACAGACTTCGTATATCTAGGCTAAGAAATAAGACGATAGATCTTGTTGACCTGATCGACACTAATGCATCTCAGAAGTGGTTAATGAGAAGGACGGCCTTTTCTGAAAGTCGATGACATTCCACACGCAGAAACTTTGACCTTAACCGAGTGCGATTTTTACTCGGTTAAAAAAAATGGGTTAAAATTAACATAGTCTATGTAGAAAATAAACGAGTACTGCAGTACAATGGGTAAAATCGGACTTCTTTCTTGGAGCATCTGAGTGCTCCAATGCACTGTTTTCTTACCCAACAACAAAATTTTAAAATTAATAAATTGGCGTAACAGGTCCGTAGGGACTCTAGGAATAACTCCTCCAAACAATTCTCTCTGTGTGAGTTTTTCACTTTTGTGACGAATGAAAGGGATATAGAATTCTACGACGAGTCCAAACGGCTGATCGAGAAGCTCTTTTGTGGCAGTTTGTCAGACGTTCGCGAGAGGTGGCGCAGTGGAAAAAAAACCTTAAGACGTAATTTGTGTTTTTTCGGGGATCGAACATGGGACCGCTTGCTTAGTAGCCCAGCACAGAAATCACTAAGCCACTGCGCTGACATAATAACAAAGCTGATGTTCTAAAAGACCCTTATCACACCCATTGCAGAAGCTTTTACCTCCTCAAGGGAGGATAAAAACATAATCAGTTCCTTGAGCAAAATGGTATGCCCAATGTCGCGTTGACGCTCGCGTGTGAGACAGATTATGTTGAAACAAAGCGTTCATATGCTGTCACACACAATACAACTTCAGGCGTTGGATCGACTTTAAATCGTAAATATCGTAAAGTTCAACGCGACGCCTAAGTAGACCTAGGTACTCTCTACTCTCACTCGCGTTTGACAACATTAGAATTTTGAATTGTTCGATTTTGATGTCATGGGGTGTCTTCGTTGGAGTGGCACAGAACCACAAATGTTTATCACACACAAGTTTAAAAAAGCAATATGATGTTTTTTTAATGCAAATTAGTTAATTTAGTTTGTGAAAATGACGAATATCTGTCATGTTTTTTTGTGGAGCTAATATTTATTTCTTTAGATTTTCATGGATAAAAAAAAATATTAATCTTTGGTCTTGTATCTTTGTTAAGGTTGTTCTTTGCATTACTTTTATGAATGATTTTTTTATCTATTTTGGAGAATCCTTTTTTGATTCTTGAACAAAAGTTACAACTACAAGAAAAAAGGGAGCAGACTTGAAATTTGAATTCTGCTCTTTATTTGTTTACATTAATAAACCAAAAAGAACTTTTAATCTGTCATACTCTACTCTCTCAACGCGCACTCGCTTCAAAGCAGCATTTCGTTTTACAAAATTGTTGATCGCGCGCTTTGGCATTTTCGTTTCGATAAAGTGTGTCAAAGCGCGCCGACGCATGCACGCATTCCACGCGACATTGTGAATTCGGCATTATTCTTGTGAATTTCGGTTCGGGTTATATCGCCGGAGTTTTGAAGGCGAAAGTAAGATAGAGAACTTTATGGGCTATACGGCGACATGCTCTTATAGTCGTGAAGAGTCGAGCAAATCACAAAGTTGGATGGGCCATATTGTGCGTATGAACTTTGTTATTCCGGCGCAGGGAATATTCAAATTTAAGTAAAACTAGAATATCGCTTTTCTTAAATTTCCACAATTTTTACAACAAAATTCGATTATTCACATTACATCAAATACTATCAACATTTTTTCAATACATAGCATGTTACATAAATATGTAACTAAAGAAGTACCACAAACTTTTTACACCGTTTTGGTACACCAATTTTCCTTTGGCTAGAAACTATTGCCACATGGACTACAAACGTTACATTTATTAAGTTGTACCGTACCCTCCTATAACATACATACATATAAAGATGTTCAATTTATTATGTTGCTTTTAACAAACCAGACTAGCAGTACCAAAAGTTAAAGGTGAAACTTTTGACAATTTTCAAAATCCGTTTCTTATTATTTTAACCAAACTTTTGTCGAATGTTCTCATACTTTAAAAGTAAAAGATCAATAGAATGAATCATTTAATAAATACGACCTAATAATGATAAACGGAGCAAAAAAAAAACATTTACTCAATGTATGTTACATGCACCCTGTGCTCCTACCTAAAGAAAGGCACATGGAAGTCAAATGAGCGCTTTCTGATTTTAATTGGGATTAACAAAAAAAGTTCATTTTTGAATTATTAAAATTCGAAACTTCTTTCTTCTTTAAATAGACATGTGAACTAGATAAATAGAAGAGATAATGAATTTAATTTCGTTTTACAGCCATTGCAGTGATTTTGAAAGTCCCTGGGAAAATAAAACTAACTTGGAAATAAAACTGAATATTATAAATAATAACTACTCAATATTTCTCGAGCGCGTGAGTTTTTGCCACTACAACTTATTGATATTTGTGGTAAAACTGATTTTCGTTTGAATATTTTGCACTCGGGTGCGAAAAAATGCAATTGTTAAATTCACATAATATTACCTGCATTACCATTTTCCTGGTATGATATTCCCTTAGGTATTTTAGCATCCCCATTAAAGTGGAAAGGTTTTAGGTGTACATTTCTCGTTGGTATCGGTATTTTTATTTCCCAACCAACTTGCAAACACAGTGAAACAAATTTGACAGCTCGCTAAAGTTCAAAGGCAGTAATTTTCCCCTAAATTCGAAAAAAGTTTCCCTTTTTTGCCCTAAGTGAAATTTGGCTTTATTTTTATATGAAATTTCAATTTGAAATGATTTTCTTTTCTATTAGACAACACGTCAAATCGAGTGAATGCATTCAGATACACATAAGTTCGTACGTAGTCGTTCGATGCGTTTTTTTCTTGCATATTTAGTGCGAACATTTCATTCTGAGTAAACTTAGAAATTTATTTTTTAATGGAAAGGAGTTTAGATTTTACTCTTAAGCATTTTAAGTTACAAATAGCTTTAGGATTTTTTCCCATTTTTTAAGCTTTCCCCTCGTTTCGCCTTTTTCATTAACAAGGCGCCAAAATTGGAACTTTTCCCCTCAATTCGGGAGCACTGGTAGTAACAGCGATGAAACTATAATCACCAATTTCTACTTGGCCAGTCTTTCATTTCAGAAACAAACATAAGGGGCTTTTCCTCTTATAAAAAACATGCTGGTCTAAACAACCTTATGTACGTATGACTTCTTTCTGCCTCATCCTGAAATACAGCCCTTCAAAAAAAAACTCGGCCAAGTGCGAGTGTCACTCGCGCACCGAAGGTTGCGTACTTCGCTATAGCTGGAAATTGCGAAGATTCTTTTCTTTTTATAAGAATGTGGGAAGCATCGAAAGCATGTATGTGGGACTTTAATCCACTACCACATCTGCCTACATTCCCATTTTCCGGCGGAACCATTGTTTAGCATTCCTTAATTGGTGGATGTTAGCCGACACTTATTTTATGATGTGTTTGCCGTAGTTCATTCCTTTTTTGACCTAGAACCAAATGGGATCATGATAACTAAAAAAATTGTGAAGTCTTCATTAACATCCAACGAATACTAAAATGAAACATATAACTCAGAAGTCAGAAGGCCAGAATCATTTCCAGATTTCTCATGGCAACGTAGCTCCCCTCCCAGTTAAAAGAACATCCATAGCCATTCATTGCAGGTGAGAGAAAGTCCATCCATACAAAATTAATGTAAGCGGAAGAGTAGAGAACACGCTCTAATGAAAGAAATGTCCGAGAGCTTGTTTTTGCACAACAATATGTCAATATGTGTCAAGTGTCATGTCTCATGTGTGCATGAGGAAGAGTACACTAGTGTGGTACTGTGGTCTGTGACTGTGGTGTCGGTGTGTGAATGAGTTCAGTATGCATTGAAAATTCCAATTGGAGTCGATTTAGAGAACACACCAATAACGAATGAAAAATGGTTAAAAGGAGCGTACTTTATAAGTGATTGACAGTTGTTTGTATCTATCTTTTAAAATATTAGCTTTTCCGCAAAACATTCTTCGACACATAGTCAAGAAATAAACAGCTTTCTATGCGAATGAAAATATTTTCTTCACCAAATTACAAATTACTCTAAAACCAGTCGATGTATCGCTACCATTGGTATTTGTCGTTTAACTACAGGCTACACCGAATGTTGTATGCAAATTTCAGCCTTCTACGTCAATGAGTTTCTGAGATAGACCTATGAACGAAATTGGTCTAGGGGGTTTGGACGGACAAAAGCGAAACTAATAAGGCTCCGTTTTTTCCCTTTGGGTACGGAACCTTAAAAAGGATGATGAAAATTGGCCCAGCCGGTTAATTAGTTATATCGTCATCGAGTTTCACCCCGAAGGAATTATAAATATAGATGGTAGAACAGGCATAGTAATTAACGCTTATATTAGACTGTTGTACAGACTCAAAAACTGCATACCACATTTTTCTCAAAATACTGCGTAATGTAACTTAAGATATTCATACGTTAATTTTTTTTAATACCTCAAATCAAAGCCGGAATTGCTGCGTCAAAAATTGCTTCAAAGGACAAATTCAAAACAACAATCACAGAAGGAGATATAGAAATGGAAAACGAAGACGATTCAGATGATGGAAATGAATTGGTCGGTTGTTAATTTGCTATCTTTGTATAAATTGCATACTGAGCAAAACACAGTTTTTTTTTTAAATCGATATACTGCTTTTTTTTAATTTTTCGGTAAAATATACTGTTTTTGGCCAGAAAAAAGATACGAGCGTTATGCAAAATGCATCAAAAACTTGTTTCAGAGGCCCTAGCGAGACAGAGATAATGGATACGATCTTGTTTTCTCAGGTGCATGACAGCCAGATAAACAACCAAGGCCTTAGGGCTTATTATTTTTCAAAAAGACATCTATTTCTTATTTCAAATATTTTTATAATTTTTTTTTTTTAAACTAACTAACTTTTTATTCTTTTTAATGTATGATTCCAAGGACCACGACGATCTGATGGACTAAAATGATGTTTGTTTTTTTTTTCCAATACTTTGTACCTACTTATGAAACTAAAAAGTCATGCTCATAAGTTTATTTTTGGAAATAAAAATTGTTTTTGTTTATTTTTTTATATTTGTGTTTAATTTTTGATTTATTGTTCCAGTTTACTTAAAAAAGTTATTAAAGGTATTATTCCCAAGTAACAATTTGACTTCGGTAAGGTTCAAATTTGTAATTTCTTTAGGCAACAGCTTCGATAGAGCTTCTATAGTCTTTGTTAACCGAAGTTGATCCATTTCGAAGCAATTGTTTCGATAATAACTTTAGTAAGACCTTTACGAAGCATAAACACAGGCTTTATAGAGGGATATGAAATTAAGTTTTGATAAGATCTCTATTAGACTTCTGAAAATGTGTCTGGAGATGTGTGGAAAGTGAATTGCTTCGATTAAGCTTGTGGTTCGAGGGCTTTAGATCTTCTGACCGAAGGCATTATAGAAGCAATGAACTGTCATGCAGTCAACCGCTTGCAATTGGAAGCTGTACAGAAGCACCTACTCGTACTTCCTCCTAACTTACATATGGAGGCTTTATAGAGGTAAAAATTAATTTCATATGAAATGAATACGCTGTCTAAAGAAACCATAAATTAATGTATCCGGGAAAAATGACAAAAAATTAAAACCTTTATCACAGTGAAAAATATGTCAGTAATGTGATTTTAAACATACACTTTTCGCCCATAAATAAATTAGGTAATACTAAATGTCTTGCTTACAACACTTCGGTCGAGTAAGCTGCAAATTTATTTCAAATCTTAACGAAACTCTAAAATGTACCAAGTAGTTCAGATTTACCACTGCTACAGCATTATGACGAATTAGCCTAGGGGGTAGTGTATTAGACTACTACGCAGCAGGACCCATGTTCGATTCTCAGTGCGACGCATGTAAGTAAAATGTAAATTATAACGAGTACGTAAATGTAAACTCCATGAAAATTGCAAAAAATCATTGGATAATATATATTAATAGGATAAAAAAAAAAATATAAGAAAATGTAAAATTGAAAAATGTAATAAAAAACATAAATAAAAAATTTTTCTAGTTAATTTTTGAGCCTCTATAAATTTTCCTACTACTGCAGATAAATGTAAGATGCTTCCGTGGATGTTAATTGCCTTTCAGACGAAGAAGTTGTGTTTTGAGTAAGGTATATCCAAGCTGTTCAGGAAGTAAATACTTGCATTAAAGTGCGCCAAATGTGTTTCCATTAGACCTTATACATTCAATATTGCGGGAGATGAAATAGCTTCGATAGCACCTTACCGAAGTCAAATTGTTACTTGGGTTTTATTGAAAAAGGCATCTTTTTTTCTCAACTTGGGCATTCTTTCGTCAAAATAGGTTGGCAACGCTGCTCCGTCCAATTTAATCGCTGCTACTCTAAGTGATCCTGAAAAGTCTTCGTATGTGTATCCTGATGAGTGAAGCCCTTTCTTACTTGCTGATCAATGTCGAGATATTGATGCTGAAACGCAGATAAACTGAGAAAGCGTATGGAGACTCTCTTCTAGAATCGGTTAAAAGTGACCGCCACACAGTTCTTTATCCATAAGCCTAGTATCCTGCTCGCGCTAAATTTCATCTCCCATACAAAAATGTCTACAAAGATAAATTCCTAATTACTTATAAATAGATGGGACGAAAAGTCTCCGCTGATTAAGCTCGCGAAATAAATGTCCGGGACATTAAATCGAATTAAATCCCGACAAAAACTCAAAATGCCAACTTATGGTTTTTTTCCGCTGCGCCACCTCTCGCGAATGTCTGACAAACATCCGAGAGTATAACTGTATTGGAGGAGCTTCTCAATTAGCCGTCTGGACCTGGCATATAATTGTAGATCCCTTCCATTCGTCCCAAAAATGAAAAACTCACACGAAACTTCCTGGTTGTGAGAAGCTAGGCCTAGGGTCCCTACAGACCTGTTGCGCCAACTATTTATTTTTTTACATTAAATCGAAGATAAATTTGGACATAGAAAACGGAGGAAAGAGTTTGTGTTGTGTTTACTTTGGATTTTTTTTTGAGGAAACCGCAGAAAACATTTGCGTGATAAATAAAAGAAAACGCAAAAACAAAAATTCCTTTTCATGCGATGAAAAAACAAACAAAAAATTGCGGGTTTTGTAGGGGAACGATCAGCAATATGGAAATTGCAGAAGAATTCCACTGCAAATAGGGATTTACCCGACTCGATTGAAAGTGTCGTCTTCTACTTGCTGCCACAGAAATTATTTAAGCTGCTGCAGCGTTGATAATACTTTTCTTGTATCCATTGTTCTCAGGGGCGATTCCTCTCAGTTAGCTAGCTTAGCGGCGCTAAACCAAGAAAATAAATTCTTTGAAATAGATTTTATAAGCAAAATACAACAAATGACGAGGTTAAAGTAATTATAAAGATTAATTATTGCAATAATGAATGACATACTAAATAACAAAACTACATATTTAAAAATCATATTTTTATACACAAAAACAAAACGCAATACTCCCATACAAATAGTTTCACTTGAAATATTCTTTAGCGTTAAAATTTGCGATACCGAATTCCCTACCTGCACACACACGTAAAAAAGTCTCCCGATTGTAGCACTTTAGCGTACAAATTTGCGCTACTAAATTTCATACAATCCATATAAGAGTGTTTGAATACCAGTCGTCGTCTCGTAAGCAAAAGCCCAGTTAAGTCAATGGTAGAGTTAGCGCAAACAAATGCGAAAAAAACTTGAAAGTGAAAGTGGAGTGTAATGTGCATGTGTAAGCAAGCAGGTACATTTTGTGCGTTCTATTTTGTATGTTTCTCTTTCTAGGGAAATTGGGAAGTTGCAGTAAGAATGCGTGTGCCGTTATTTCATTGAATAAACAGTCTTATTGAATCCCAAAAGTTCAGTGCGAAATTGTTTAATTTATTATATTTTATATTTGCGTGGATTATAAATGTGAGTTAATTATGTATTTGTATTTGTGGTGCTTTGGAATATGACAGTGCGCTCTTGTTTTGTTTTTTTATTTGTGAGAAGTGAGATGAAAGTAATGTAAAGGGTCTGTTTTTTATAAAAACATAGACGCTGTACAGCCAACAGATGTACAAACTTTCAAAACTAATGTACAGTACCAGTTTCAACGGCGTCTGTAGAGCGCTCCTTTTCTGCATTGAAGATGATAAAGACGTATCTTGGAAGCACTCAAAGTCAGGAGAGATTGAGCTATTTGGCTCTCATGTCTATCGAAAAGGAATTTTTGAAAGAGCTGAAAGAGTCATCGAAAATTTTGTGACCGTTGACCGACGAACCGAATTCATGTATCGATTAATGCTATTGTTAAAGCTTTTATTTTATATCATTTATTTGTGGAGTATAATTAATAAAATTGAAAAACCACGATTTTTTTTTTAACTTCCCCAGAGCGCGTAGCTAACCCAATGATTTAGACCAGGAATCGCCACTGATTGCTTTGGAGATATTCAAATATTGCGATCATTGACTTATTATAGAAGGTGGCGCAAAAATAATCCTCCTATCAGAAAATGCTATAAATTTTGCGATTGGCCTCTAATGTCAGTTCTGTTTTGACATTTGTGTAGTAAACACATGCGAAATACACGTTAATAAACAATGTTACGCTACACTGCTCCAGAACGCGGAATATTGGTGACTATTTATTGGAGCAATAATCGGTCGGTGACTTTGGCACAACGTGAATTTCGTCGCGGGTAAGTAAATAAGCAAAATTTACGCTTCTGGGGCACTGAAAATCCGCGTGTAACCCACGAAGAGCCATTACACCCGCTCAAAGTCACTGTATGGTGAGGAGTCATCGGACCTTTTTTATTCGAAGACGTCGCGGGCCAAACGGTTACTGTGAATGGTGAGCGCTACAGAGCAATGATCAACGAGTTCTTTTTGCCGCATCTTGATGAATTGGGATTGGAAAACATGTGGTTCCAACAGGACGGTGCAACGGCACACACTGCACGTGCCACAACCGATATGCTGAAGGATGCATTTCCCGGGCGCCTAATCTCCCGTTTTGGCGATTTGCACTGGCCAGCGAGATCGCCTGATTTGACCGCGGGTTTATGTCTTGCAGCTCTTAAAGACAATATCCGTCAAGAATGTGAGGACCTATCGCCGGAAGTTTTGGCCAAAGTGATGGAAAATGCCATAAAAAGGGCTCAAATGACAATCAACTGTGGCGGCGGCCATTTACATGACATCATATTCTCGACTTGATGTAAAAAAAATTAAAAGACCAAATAAAAATAATCCACAAGAAGAATCAAAGTTTTTAATTTATTTTTAAATTTTACAGCCAAAAAACATCGGAAGGTTATTTTTGCGCCACCTTGTATATGGACTGCTAGTAGACAACTTCGCGTTGGTTCCAACATAGGCGCTAGCTCTCGTGGTTCGGAGCGGAATAAATTGGAAACTCACATCAGACGTTTCCATTTCGTTGCAGATTTAAGTACTTTAAGAAATATTGATGTAAGCAATTTATAAGATGAATTAAATTCTCATTTACTTGAATGTGATATTCTTGACAATCATAAGTATTTATTGAGCAGAAATGTGATTGAAATATACGCCAAAGTGTTATTACATCATATTTCTAAAATGAATAATGAAAAACAACATAAAAAACTAATTCGCAAAAAATATACGAAAATTGTGCAATTTATGGGACAATGAAAAACGATTTTTTATTCATATTTCGTTGGTTCCATCACTTGGCAAATCCACTCACGCCCAATAGGTGGCTCTAGCATTCTATGGGGAAATCCAAGATGGTTGTCATTTTGTTTCACTTATTTTTCGCATAGAACCACGAGCGCTAGTTATGTTGGCGTCAATTTCTGGGCAGAGATTGTATGGAAGTGACATTTTGCTAGCAGTCCATATATAATTAGTCAATGATTGCGATGTATTTGTCTAACTGACATCTGTCATACGAACATTTGGTTTTTGTCCTATCTATATAATGTTTGATAATTTAGCGACCATTCATCTTTGGTGTGGAGAAACGAACAGGAGACTAGAAACGCTAAAATTTAGCGCCAGCAGGATACTAGGCTATAGACCGAAAAGATAGAACAAACTTGTCGCCAGACGATACACAGCTAAATGATCCTGCATCGCACATACCATTTATCGTTCCTAAATAACCACAAAATTTGATACAAATTGGTCCGTTGGTAACATTTTTCGTGAACCAGGCTCTAGTACTTTGCCACTCTATTGGCATTTTGGCGATTTAATTCCTGTGCAAGTACACTACCTTTCATCTAAATTCACGTTTGGTAGCTTTTTACTCTCACACCCACTGTAGAAGACCTCAACGCGGCTTTATCCCCAATGAGCGCCATCACTCACATACGCTTTTATTGCAATACTTTCCGTAAATGGCTTCATTGCGTACCTGGTCCTTATTAAAGTCCGTAATAAAGACAAGCATACCCACATCACACTTACACTCATATTTACAGTTTGATGACTGAGGCTAAACAAACACTCAGCGGCAGCAGCCGGTGAGAGAAACTTACAAAACACATGTCAGCCCCAGGACAAACAACCCCACCAGCTAACTTTATAACAATTCCGCGGGTGGTCCCTGCCGACCCGCAATTATGTAAATAAACCATCACACTCATGCAAATAATTCATCTACAAATGTTTACATTACCTTTTGTCTATAGCCGTAATCCATTCCATCGCCATGTTTGTGTGTTGACTGCTGAAGTGCGGTTGTGAGTGCGTTTGCCAACTTTTTGGCAACAACGACCAAAGTCAAACCCTCCCCCAGCGGGCAAGGGTATCACTCGCACGTGCAAATAGCTGCTCCAGCAAAAGGGAGCACTCCCCGATGTATATCAGCTCTATATACTTTGGTCGGAGGAAATTAAGTGACCAACTCCTCCCCGATCAAGGGCCGAGCCTCTTGCCACTTTGGCCGGACTGTTGTTTATTCAAAGCGTTAAAACAAAACGCTCTCCGGAGAAATGAGCAGGGCCGTACAAAACTCGAGCGTGCCACTTTCCTTATCCTTCTGCTTGCTCTGCCACCATTGATATCCACTTCAGATATGGTCGGAGTCGTTCGTTCCCTCCTCTAACCACTCATCTGTTGTTGTTGTCGACGGCTATCATCGGGAACAAGCGGACTCGTGATAGCTATCGGACCATCTAATGGCTACTGTGTTCGGGATTGTCTCGGATGTCCTGTAGGGAGAGAGAAGAAAAGAAGAAAATTGTCATTATTTTTAATTACTCGGCCAGATGACCTGGAAAGGAGGAACAAGTCCCCCGAAAGTCTATAAGCACTGCTAGGGTGCACAACCCCACACCGAGGTGGTACGTGGTGTAAGACTGAGAATTTCATGTGTCCGACGACCTTGGCTGAGGTAAAATCAATGAAATTCGAGTACATTTGGGTGAGGGTGTGTGTGTAAACTATACGAAAGCAAGGACACCATCTCTTGCGTCTCTGATTTTGTGAGATCTACACGTTTCACAAGAGAGTGACACCACTTAATTAACTTTGCCAAGAGTGAGTTGAATTTTTGAGCACCTTTGCAACTCGTAAGTCGTAAGGATGTACCTGCCGGTACTCGGTGTACAGGAGACGAGGTGGCTATAATTATTTGCTTTAATTTGCTTAGCCTCTCCGGCAAGTGGCATTGGCGTACATTGGGGTAATTAAAATTCCCTCCGTTGAGTAATTCGAGTTCTATGGGAATTAGTCCTAACTGGGAAATGCGCAGCATGCCCGGATAAGTAACCTTGGGCAGAGAGGAAAACAGTGATGATTGTTATCTTCCTGCGAAACTGATGACTTGGATTTTGTTTTTATGGTCATGTTGTCACCGCAATAAATTCGGTTTTCGCTGTGCATTTATTTTGTAGAAGAGGCGCGACTCCCGCAAGACATCTAAATCATTAGGCCGGAATTGAGCTTTTACATTAATGGAGTTCATTAAACTAAAATTGGGTCGCCGAACTAAAACGATTTGTCTAGGATCTTCCTGAGATTTGTTTCGGCTACTTCCGTGGTGATAAATCTGAAGAGATGATGAAGGAAATCACAGTTGCTGGGGATATTGAGAAGGCAGCCTCTAAAATGCCGGTGACGAAGTTTCCCGCTGTCAGACAGAATGTGTCCTTCAATTTAGACGACGATATGAGCAAGGGTTGCATTCACCTGATCAAACCGAAGTAAGGATGGAGTTATCATGTAATTTATTCATTAAAATAGCAGCTAGAAATACATTGGCCCTACGAACTAAGTCCCAGAAAATTTGGGATTTAGTTTTATGAATTAGCTCCCTCGATTTTTAGGAACTAAGACCCAACTAAGAATGAACAAAGTCCCAATATAAGAAAAAATTCAAACCCAATAGTTCATAAAGAACTAAGTCGCAAATGAACTTACTCCCAAATTATTTACATAAACCCAATCTCACACTTACTCCAAATCCAACAGTGACCCCAAGCAGGAGGGTTGGGTTTATGTTCACAGTGCAATCGGTTTCTCCTAGACTGCACACGATTTATTTGCTTTCAAAATGGTGTCGTTAGCATAATATTTACCTTTTCAAAATACTCAAGTCAACTCCCACTTTCAACAGATCTATTTTTTCTTCGAAACAAGTTAAACAAACTAACTCCCACTTTCTCAAATTGGGACTTAATTCATTTGGAATCTGTTCACAATGAACTACGAACTATCTCCCAAACATATGAACTAAATCCGACTGGAAAATTGGTGGGACTTAGTTCTTTTGGCTGGTGGCAGTTAGTTCCTGTTGGGACTTAGTTCGTAGGGCCGATTGATGCAGCATCATTTGCTCGGTAGCCAACAAAGGAGACTACATTAACTGCACCGACGAGAGGGGTATCAGCCTTTTTTATATCGCATAAAATATCCTACCTGCCATATTGTGAGAGACCATTTGTAAGTAGCCTGATTTGGCCAACAGCGGATCAAAAAGAAGCGAAGAAGCCCAAGAACTGATACCCACTATACCAGCAATAGGGACAAGCTATACCAAGCCATGTCTACATAGCTCAAGTTTCCCTACAAAACTCGTCCTTCTGTATAAAAAGAATTCAGGCAAGGCGCCACTCTTTCACGCGACTTTTCGATCTCGTCATACTCGAAGGAACACCCAACACACAGGACACAACAAATAATTTTTCATAGCAATAATTCAATAATTGGTAAAATACTAACTCCTGTCAGTGTCACTGGTGGGTTCGAGAGCATAGAAACAGATGCGGCTAAAATGAGTTAAACAGTTAACAACGGCAAAGCTTTCAAAAAGAAGTGACAACAACCAGCAGAAAGCTATTACCTTGAGGTAGTAAGTGAACTTGCACAACACGGCTATGCTACAAATTTCGAAAGCAACGTCTTAGCTCTTGCCAAAAGCTGTTTCTTTAAATTGAGAATAGAAGAGCCCGAAGCCGATCCGATTCTCTATACTTGATAGTCCCGGTCCTGCATTATGGCGACGAAACGTGGATTCTAGTGTGGAAGCCGATTACGATATCCTCGTTTGTTTTGACAGACTTATTCTACGCAAAATGTTTTCTCTCGTTATATTTGGGGGCTTTGGAGAGCAATAACTATTCGAGCTGTACAGCGACAGTGACATAGCCAATGATTGCGCATCAGTATTGAATGATGAATAAAGCATGTTTATTGTAAGGCAGATGACAACAAATTGTCTGTCCGTCAACTCCAATCCAGAATAAATTGTCAGACCTTTAATTCCAATCCATAAGGAAACAACGCAGTAAAGGAAGACCTCGCCGTAGGTGGTAAAAGGCGTAGTAAAAGACGATCCCAACCAATTTGGACTGCTCAATTGGAGGCAGTTTTATTTAGGTAGGTTAGTTATCTGTCTCAGCAAAGTCAAAACATATTTAGAGGGTAGTTAGGGTGGCATGTCGGTCGGAATCATTGGGATATGCGTCCATTGTTGTCCATTAGTTTCTTCACCACAAGCCGGGTGCCATTATAGAAAGACGCGATTGGTTAATGTATCGCATATACCGATCCGACTATCAAATTCGGTTGGATTTTTGACGACATCCTTTTGAATAGGATATACGAATACGAATCAATTGATTCGTAAGTCATAAATCCGACAGCAATTTCACTTTTTAATATTCAAATTCAATTCGTGGACATTAATGCTTCTCGCAGCCAATACAGCACGTTCGCTCAACCAAACATGATTTTTTTTAGATTATTTTGTTGACCAAGTATTATTTGTTGTCTGTGTCTTTTATGGGCTTTTTGGTTTAAATGATTGATTTTTTTTAATTTTGAGCAATGTTTGGGAGCACCTTTGGAATGAGTTCGGTTTTTGGTGCGGTGAACTTTCAAAAATGGATGGGGAATGTCGAAATGTCAACGGGGGTTTGGCCATTACCACTGTCGAATAAAAATAAAAAGTATCCAATTTGGTTGGTATTGTTTTCCAAATTTTTCCACATTTCTTTGGAATTTTCTTTTGCTAACATTTTTCCGCCAGCATATTTTAATAAATTTTTTTTTAATTTTGGTGGGGGCAATACCCCATTTCAATCAAAAAAACCCCGGCTTAATCCAAGCTAAGACTAAAACTACGGCTTAAAACTATGACACTTAAAACTAAGAAATGGAAAACCTTAAAACTAAGACCAAGTATTATTTGTTGTCTGTGGGAGAATGGTGATGGAGATGTAGTTTGAGGTGGGCAGTGCTGCGGTTGAAATCGAAAACAGAAAGGTTAGAATTAACCTTTCGCAGCATACGAGAGATTGGTTCATTGCAGCCATATAAGGTATGATGGGTTGGAAGGTAAAAGAGACGTGGGCAACGTAAATTAAATTGTTAAAGAAAATAGAGCTATAGAGAGACGCACAATCATCGGAGCCAGAGAGAAGACTCTCTGCGTTCCTCAAGGGTATTCAGGTTATTGAGATTGAGCCAAAAGGATCGTCCCAAGGCAGACCTCGAAGAGCAAATCGAAGTAAGCGGCGTTGGACACTCTCAATTCTATGCTTATAAACTTGATGAAAGGGAGCCCAGGCTTGACTGGCGTACTCGAGGTGGGTACGAACAAAGGTGATATAGAGGGATCTGGTCACGTACGGGTTCGAGAATTCTTTAGACCATCGCTTAACAAAGCCGAGTGATGAGTTGGCCTTTAAGACTATATCCTCAATATGCGAACGAAAATTAAGCTCCCTGTGCTTCGGTGGCGAACAAGTTGGCAAGATACATTTTCGTAAGATAGCGAAGGAGGGTAGCCGTCGGATTTTTTTTTTTATAGTTTACGAATTGGAAAAAGGACTTGTGGTCGTTTATTAGATTGGAATGTGCATCATTTAGATAGCGTTGGTAGAGACAGTTATAAAGCTGAGTAAAATTAAGATAAGTACCGAGATAGTTGGAATAGTCAGAAGAAGAACCGGTGCGAAGAAAACTGTCCATAACTTGTTACTTTTGTTTCGTAAGGAACGGAGTCTCCTATTATACCACGGGGGCGATGTGGTTCAAGTTTTATGGCGAGAAATGGGGACATAGAGAGAAATTGCGCTTAATAATTCTCTGTAAAACATGGAAAGAGCATCATTTAAGGAAAAGTTGGAAAAATCGAAAGAGCACCTTCTGGATATGCATTCATTTTTTGAAATTTAGCTTTGTGAAAGTCGTAGGAGGAGACGACTGCGGAAGAACTGGACTGAAGTGGAGAGTTGTGGAAATATGAAAGAAGAAGAGGGGGATGAAAGCTATCAATAGTAGATAGAGAAAGGGGACAAGGTGAGGCAGAGGAGTTAATGGTATCAGTTGTGAAGATTAGGTCTAATTGCCTACCCATGTAGTTTGAGACCCGGTTACCTTGGCATAGACTAGAGTCTGTCAGGCTATCTAAGAAGAGACATTCCTTAGTTGATTTGGCATTTGAAGCTATAAAGAAGGATTCATCTTCTGATGCAGTCCAGTGCAACTGAGGCAGATTAAAGTCGCCGAAAATGGGGATGTAGTCATGAGAGTTAGATGAGTCGATTATTAAGTCTATTGGGAAGTTGGTAGGATTCGATAGGTTGGAATGGTAGAATATAGAAACACATAACGTACAGGGACTTATGGGGGAGAGTTATTTTTATTGAAACAAAGTCTAGTTTTGAAGATGAGGAAATAGCAAGAGGAGATGCATCAAGACTATTGTGAATGACCAGTAGAACGCCTCGACAAGGAGAGTCATCTACTGGGCGGTTAAGATCATCGCCTCGAAAGACATTGAAAGAAGGGGGAAATAGCTCTTGGTTTTTTTATGTTGGGGATTAGGTTGGTTTCAGTTAGGGCATATATATAACGAACAGCACTAATTAAGAACTACGCAAATCGATCGTTCAATGTCGATAGTTAATACAAAAATACTATCGAAAAACAGTTCTTCATTTTCCACAAAATGTTTCCCAAAGAAGTGGAAAATTTGCGAAACTTTTTCCCAATTTTCTTTCCATAAGAACCTGACTCAAATTATAGCGAGCATTTGAAAAAAAATTAAGCCAATTCGGTCTAGCCTTTTTCAAATGATGCGCCTACACGCGAACAGCATTATTTGCACCCAAAAAAATTTGTCGTACAAATGTTGAAAACCGCTGTTAAATCGACTGCATTCGTTGTCATAATCGACCCGACATCCAATGCTTTCAATTTAGCAGAGACATGGTTGTACTTTTCAAAACCAAATTATGAAAATGAGAGCATTTGTTGTAGATTTTACAACTAGAAAAATTGTAAATAAAACGGCATTCGTTGTTGAATATACAGCAAATTTTGTAAAATACACAATACTTATGTGTATAAACTACGGATTTTGGTTGTATTATTCACAAAACCTTGCGGTCAAAATGCAATTTCTGTCGTAAAATCTACATCTCGATTTCCAGAAACGATTACCCTTTCTTTAATTTCTGCAGCTCTTTGGCCTACACAATTTTTTCTGTAAAATCTATGCTCCAAAATAAAAAAAAGCATACACCAAATAATTTCAAATTCCTTTTATTGAAGTATTAATGAATCCATAAATGGCATAGTTACATTATGTTTGGTTATACAAAAAAAAAAAAAAAATAAATAGGTACACTTATTTCGGAAAACTCTTGTCCCATCCATTAATTTATTTATTTAAGTGAATAGGTGGACTTGTAAACTTATTAATGTTTAAAATAATAAAGTCATGAAGTATTTTTGTTAAATCAACCACATAGCAACTATAATGAAAATTAAAATACAAATTTTGTATTCAAACACTTTTTGACAATGTGAAATTGCCCACCACTTCAAAAACTTCCATCTCTTATAGTAATGTTTTTTCTGTAGCCGCGTTTCCTATGACGGGATTATTCTGAACAGTATCCTTATTTAAATACTCAGCATTTTTAGTTAAAAAAAAAGTCAGAAATCATTTGAAAAAAAAACCTCACAACTTTGCACTCTCATAATTCGTCTTGTTGGTTCTAGACTTGATGATTAAAAGAGCAAAGGAATGTGCAGGAATGTATAAACCATGAAAATGTTCTGGCTGGGCGAGTGAGTTACGGTTAATGCAGCTGTCATATTCACAACTCAATGTATAGTATCAACTGAAAATGGTTGCAGATTTGAATACATATGCTGTGCATTTTACAAGTTCTACGTACTTTCTACAGTTTGGTCAGAAAATGTAACTGAACCGTTAACATGTTCGTGCAATAATTTTGTAAGATTTTCGACACGGAATAAACCAATAACAGTGTGCCGATCAGCTCACTTCGACTTTTGGAAGCGCCAAATCACGAATTCCTAGAAGGCCATTTTTTTGCCTAAAATATTCAGAAAAATAATTGAAACAATAGCTGAAGGCCAATCATTCTCCAAAACAATAACGCAAGCTCTCACAGATCGGCTCAAACAAGTGCAAAAGATCGAATTGATGGGTCATTTGCCGTACAGTCCTGAATTGACACCCAATTATTTCTTCGTCTTTCTACGCATGAACAAGCGGTTGATGCATTCAAATCACATGTTCTTGAGGCACCTCAATCAGAGTGGAAAAAGTGCTTCGAAAATTGGTTCAAACGCTTGCAAAATTCTATTGATCTTCATGGGTAATATTTTTAATAACAATTAAGCCATTTTTAGTTATGAATATTTATTTGTTAGCTCTGTTGAAAACATTTGTTTGAAGTGGGAAATCAAAACTTTAGTAACACCCCTCGTATAAGATCCAATTTGGTACTAGTTTGCGTGGGAAGGTCGCCGATTATGAAAAGCAAAGATCTGTGGACAGGACCTCATAAATAAACTCATATATTTCGTACTGAAACTCATATATTCCAGGTCCCAGGAGGCTTATAAAGAGCGCCAAAAAAACGCAGGAAAAATCGTATAAGGTACGAGTACACAACAAGTTGTTCCCATTCAAAGCTCAGTAAATCTCCACTGTAGTGGCCCCATAATAATAATCATAATATTCCATGCCAATCCAGGTGGATTTTGTGTTTGCTTATCTTTGGTTGTTTCCTTTTGGGAAAAGCTTTTACCTCCATTAATGAATAAAAGAACTGCCCTTTGAAGATGATCACCCGACTGAATGGAAGTTTATTTCTCTTGCTTTCCCAATGGGGGCAGTAAATTTAAATGCAGCAGCTCCACCCTCTGTTCGGTAATGTCTCCATTAAAATTCTCCCCGAATCGCCTTAAATTGGAAAAGTATTCTTATTTCTTTAAAATCTTCACATCCCATTTGTAATGAATACCAATTGCATATCGATTTTGCATAAAATGAAGGCAAATTTTCCAATTTCTCCAACGAAGGTTGCTGAATTGATCAAAAGCATCAAGCCCAACCACCGATTTGAGATGGAAATTGGATTTAATAACACATCAGCTCAGTACAATTGTCATATACTAGAGCGGCAGCGAGCAAGGGTTATGTTCGTAATAAAATGCGGGTCCCAGCATATTTCAGAGGATTTTGATTTAATGGGCTCTATGCCATCAGACTCATGTAAGCCTCCTCGATTTAAAATTCGGTGAACAAGACGGAAGCGAGCAATTTCTGGGCCTAATGCTGCGATATCTTTTTCGATATTTCTCAGACATAAATTCGATTGTATCGAATATTTTACACATGCAATTACATAAAAGGTTATTACGCGCACGTCTCATCTGGAATGGCAATCACATAAAAGGCAAACGTACGTTTAATGCCATGGAATTATTTATGATGGCCGCCCATAAAATTGACCCTTTTTCCGCACACATGCTTGCGAATATCATAAAATTGTATCAAGCAAGAGGTGAGTAAATGCTAATGCTTCTATAGATAGATACTTTGGATACTTGTGCACTGTCCCTGGGGAAGAGATGTCCTGCGGAGAGGTGATAAAGCCGCATTTTTTACAGAGAAGAAAAATCTTCTTTGAAACTAAGTGACAGGCGGTGTTCGTCTCTAAGACAATCATTCATTTTCTTCGCACTTTTTCGACTGAGTATTGTGTATCTATGCATCATTCCAACGATTAGAAACGCCAAGGGTGCAGCTCTTTGATTTATTAGTCTACGTGTCGGGAAAGCGCACATTTTTCACAATTATTTCAAAGGGGAGGATGGTAATTTTTCGGTCCCAATTCATAAACGCCAGACAGCGAAAAACGAACAAAGAAGATATTTTCGATTGTAACAACAGATACTTTCATATTTATCTGTATAGGTTCAAGGAGACGAAGATTTGTTGGCGCAAAGTTCGCCTTTGCTCGTAAATCATCGCTTGGACTTTGAACGGAATTCAAAACTTCTTCGAGTAAATAGAACGATCTGACTTTCTGGCACGATTGGAATCAAAATGAAATCGTTATGAGGTCAAAATTCATGTACCGCTTAGCTCTGTTGAAGATATTTGACAAGCTGGCTAGGATGTGGGATTTATTGCGTAACTTTCAAAACTTGGTTTTTGATTGAACATGAACGACTTGACTCATTTGTAGTTATAAAAATAAAAAAATGGTAGACGTCACTGCATGCGTCGTTAAAAATAGACTACGACTTGTTTAGTTTGTAGGCTGCAAGCAATCGCGGTGTCTGGAGAGATAAATATCTTCCAGTTGAGAACAACTTATACGCAGAAAAAATTGCGACTCATTGCCTTGTGGATACGCAACATATTTTAGTTCTCGCTTCTGCTTAGAGGTCAGTAAGCAACCACCATAATGGATCTACAGATCTATGATTGCAAAAAAATACTGGGTCAAGGTTATCCGCCATCATGAAGCTTTTTCAATAGAATACTTTTAAAAATTTTGCGAAACTTGCAATCAACAAATAGTGGCAGCATTTTTAAAAAGTCAGTAATTGTGGAGATTTAAAAAATAATTCTACCCTTGTGTTATCAGCACTCTCTCTTCATTTATCCCACGAAGCGTGGTCATTTTTCCCTTTTCACCATACTCAAATTCCCTTTTAAAATTCCACGATACTTTTTTTCGTCAAAATCCAGTTTTTTAAAGTAAAATCTGTATTACATTATTGAAATAATTAAAATTAACCTTTAGGATAAAAACCGCAGTTTGTAACACTGCTATGATTATTTTTCGGTACTAGAGAATTTTGATAAAAGACGATTTACATGAGCTGTTTTTTATGGACATTCAGTGTGTTGATAATCGTGGTGAAATATAGGTGTTTTGATGGAATTTCACCAAAAATGTATTGTTTGATTGTTTTTTGTCAGATTTCTGAAATACTCACGATTTGGTGCTTTTTCCCGTTATCCCACGGAAGGCTTTTCGAACATCGAAATGCCAACAAAAAGGGATAAATCCCACGATATAATAACACTGGCTGCAAGCCAACCACCTCGCATACGCGAATGACACTGACATCATTGCCAGAACAAAAATTGGACCCAAATATTAGCCCCAAAAATGGGTAAAGTCGTGAATGGAAGACAGATTTAATTCTGGAGTAAGTGACTTTTTCTAAACTCTGTAAATGATTCCAAATCAACGTTTGTCAGAAGCTATTTCCATTGATTAGGAGGACAATTAAGTAGGTCTTGTCGAGGAACACTTAAAATAATTTTTTTTAGTACCCAATCACCCTAATCCTGATTCGTGAAAGACTGAGAAGTCTTAACGTTCACACTACGAAATGGGCAGCTACTTTTATTGACCTTGGAAAATATGCAAAAGTCATCTATGATGTAAAGCCTCCACCCAGGGGCACATCGCCTCCTTCTAATAACTTTCCTTTCCATTTTATTCAGTTCAATGGAAGAGACAGTAAATATCGAAGTAGTTAAATATCTAGGAAAGCACCTAAAAATAGGGATTTTGTAGGAGGAGACCTGTTGAAGTATTTAACCCACTTATGGACTTAGGGAATTATAGCTCATGACAGCCTCGACATAAATGACAGTTTTAGAAGTTAAATACTATGCCACAGGTGGGTGCCTCATAAGATGGACAGTTAGCATGTAACTTATCCACATCTCCTTTGACAGGACAGGCAAAGTTCAGAGTTCGCTTACTGGTAGTCATATTTCCAAAGGACAACAACTTACAGCAGTTTTGAAGTAAACCCTACCTCCAGGCATCTCGGAAAAGGTTCTCGTTTTACGAGAGAATTACTGAAAGAATTTTAGTTTTAGTCTCGACTTTAAATTTACGGAAGCTCACAATTGCAAAATTTGTATGGAAAATATAGCCACAGTGGTGAACTACGAAAATTTAGAGTCGAGACTAAAAATGTTTATTGCTAAGGCCCTATGTGTTTCAATTTTCAATCAAGTACAGGAAATCAGTCAGTCATTGGTCTGTGCTGGACTACCGTGCAATGAGATCCAGGTTTAAGGACTGGAAAACTTTGAAATCACAAGACATACCTTGCCAATAACAGGCTAAACCGTCGCCTGTCAAAAATTGAACGGATTTGTTTATCCAGTGAATGTGGTTCAAGGCAGCTTTTTGCTGCCTTCAATGAAACCTTGCGACGTCATTGGTTCTACTTAATTTTTTATTAATTTGAAACGTTAAAAACCAATAAAAATACATTGAATAACAAATAATAAATATTTTTCAGTCTCTAACTGCCAGGCAGACTTGGAACTATTCGATGCAGTCCAAACTAAGCTTCGATACTACTGACGGTCGACCACTTTTGTAGTTTTTACCGTGATTCTCCCGATCTTTGAAGACATTTTTGCTTCGGTTTATTTCCTTTTGATTTTGATGATCGTAAAATGATGTGTGGTGTATATGGAAATGTTTACCTTTTCGATGTCGATCAATGGTTTACCGCGACCCATTCCTAACCGACTGAATTTTAGAGGATAACTGTGTGAGTATTGTAAAACTGCACAAACAAGTTGTCTGAATGTGGATTAATCAGAAATCAAAATTTCAATTGGTTTCAACGTAATTTCGTACTTGCAGAGCACAAAATTCAAAAAGCGTTAAAAAAAACATTAAAAGCTTCTTTTTTTTTTTTGCATAAGGACGGTTCGATGTTGAAATGGAATAATACGAGCTGTGTGTGAGATTTTAACGATATTCAAAAACCATAAATATTACAAAAAACTCATAATACATAAATGCTATTCGGCGATTTCTTCTCTAAAAAAATTAATTGATTAATTAGTTTGGTGTTTTATTTGTTTGTACTCTCCACCAGTGTTATTATATCGTGCGGGATATATCCCTTTTTGTGGGAATTTCAATGTTCGAAAAGCCTTCCGTATGATAAAGGGAAAAAGCACCAAATAGTGAGAATTTCAGAAATCTGACAACAAACATTCAAACTATAAACTTTTGGTGAAATTCTATCAAAACACCTATTGTCAACAATGAATGTCTATAAAAAAACAGCTCATGTAAATCGTCTTTTATCAAAATTTTCTAGTACCAAAAAATAATCACAGCAGTGTTACAAACTGCGGTTTTTATACTAAAGGTTAATTTAACGTGATTGTCTAACCGTGTAATAAAAATTTTACTTTTAAAAACTGGATTTTGACGCAAAAAAGTACCGTTGGACCTTAAAAGAGAATTTGAGTACGATGAAAAGGGAAAGAAGGGAAAAATTACCACGCTTCGTGGCATAAATGAAGAGAGAGTGTTAACAACACTGCACTTCACTTGTCTTACATTGACTGTACCACGATAGTAAACAATCTAGTAGGTGAAAGCATTTAAGAATATCTGATGTGGCATATGTGTGCGTAGGCCATACGCTCAATGTAGTCCAGGATACTAGCCACTGAAACACCGTTTTCACAAGTCGCAACTACTGATATTTATTGTTCTATAGCACCTATATCGAAAGCGAAGTGAACAAAAATTGTCCGAACGAAGATACTTACTTCCCGGGCTTCTTCGAGCGACCATCATGACATCAGCGCACGATTTTTCCAAGAAAAGCTAAAAGCTATCATGGCCTTCATCGTTAAGCACAATGTTTTTGGACAATCGCGTTCCTGGATGTACTCGGTCGAATGGCAGAAGCGAGGATTGCCGATTGCCCACATTCTCATTTGTTTGATTGAGAAAATCTGACCGTACCAACTCTATTCATTCATTAGCGCGGAAGAAAACGATCAAGAAGCCGACCCGGAAGTCAATGAAGTCGTTTCTATGCATTGAAATCAATTTAATTCCAAGGGAGTTTTATTCGTTCAATAGAGAGGTTCAACTATCAAAAGGGATGTTAATAATTTAAACAATTTTAGTTGGTACGAAGTTCGCCGGGTCAGCTAGTTATATATAAAATGAATAAACATAAATTGAAATGGAAAATAAAACGAAATTCGACTCTAAAGTCCTCTTTTGTGGAGAAATGAAACAAATTTAAAAAAAAGTCAACTTCTGCTAGTAATTGTGACCCAAGTTTATTGTTTCACCAGGCGCGAGCTTCAAGTTGTCGTTGATGTTAACCCAATGAACAAAAATTTTAATGGTTTTTGAGAAAAAGAAGGGAAAAGTACATGAACGCAGCACATTTTAGGCAAATTCATGTTCGTTCATGCACATAAAAAGTGGCGAGCACTTAATTTCCAAAGTAATTATTACTTTACTCAACTAATTTAGTTAATAGTAAGCATCTTGGAACTCACACCAGTGGGAACTTCAATTAATTTATTTTTTAAATTATGTGGGGGGCGAAAAGCTACTATTGTAACACGTTTTTTATCCCTGATGGGCATACATTTTTCTATAAAAGATAGATGAATAGTCGCGTACTTGCCATTTTTTTTTAGTCGCACCGACTGCAGCGTTATTTCAAAATCGATTTTCATGAGATATGCCATATGTTCCGTAGGTGTATTCTCTGGCGTAATGTTTTGTCACAAACGACGGAAATTAATAAAACAAGGGAGCTCGTTAAAATTAGTACTAACAAGTCATTAATAACCTGTTAATAAATTACAATAATTATAGTAATAATAATAAAGCAAAGAGCAAAAAATGCAAGAACCCTTAACATTTGTGCCAAGCTACCCCAACACCTCAAAGTAGAGGCGAAGGCACTTAACTTTGAATGTCCAAAACAGCAACTCACCACCATGTCAACAGCTCCAATTCGGATTCCATTCATCATCATGACTTAACGTCAACACTAACCGCTTTCCCAACCTTTCTATTTACCCAATATCCTCAGTTCACCCAAAGCTTACTCATAACAAAAAGTGGTTATTGTATCCCATTTCAATCGATGGAAACTATCGCAATTGAGTGCCCAATTTGTAGACACAACAGTTGTACCTACACAACAATACCATACAAATGATTTGCTTCGACAATAAATCGAAAATAATGTCTCTGTGCCCAATATTCAGGGATAACGACTCTCGAATTTGATGTTTATCATTCGATTATTGGTACAACTTGATTTCATAATACAATTGCCAATGATTGTTGTTTGCCTATGCCGGAGAATACACATAAATTATTCCATTCAACAACAATTTAAGAAACACATTCGAACATCAAAATGGCGCCCAAGGACAGTCCGGGGATAATCGGCGGGTGATTTTCGTTTTCCAATAACAGAAGTTCCTCACGAAAAAGACATTTTAATGAAAACAATTCCAGGTTACAGCTAGGATATTCGGCTCCTTAATTATACCGAAGAGACGAATTTCAGAGGTGGCCTTTATAGCACTCCTGCTCCAACGACCGGTCAGCGCTTCGTGCTCTCTATTGAGCAAACCTACAGCCGAAAAGGGACGCATAAATTATCCAATTAATCGGATGAAAAAAAAGCCTACAAAGGTTCTGGACAGACGGTACACAAAGTGCGGAATGAACTGGTCCGGATTAGCTGTAGCTGCCGCCCCCGAATTCCTTGACGCTGTATTGTGCTCCTAGTTTATGTTGGGGATTCTATGTTTTTCGTACGTGAGCCATTGTTCCCTGAGCTCATTTACATCTCTGTCGTTGAAGCGAAAGCCTGGAGCAACTCCCACCTTTCAGATACATTGCATGTGTATCTTTGGAGTTGGCTTTTCCTCAGACTTGACTAACATCAGCCATAAATTTCCCTAAGCAGGTAGATTATTCAATGTCGAATGCTTGAGGCCGAATTTTGTCATCCTTTGAAATTCCATTCACTCACTTTGTTGGATTGACTTTGTGTTGCCTGACAGAAGTTTGATTTGCAAAAAAAAAATCAGATTTAATGCTTTCACGCGATAAAAGCGAGTTTAAGGGATTTATTTTGGTGTGGAGATATTGATTTTTTGTTATCTCTTACGAGGGTTGTGTGCTTTTCCCACGGACTTAAGGCAGCCAGCTTAGTCTAGGGCAGAGATGTAATGAGATGGAAATTTATGAATGAAAGCGACAAAGTGTTAGATATTTGTGTATCTTTGAGATTCAAACATGAGTAATGCATGCAAGGACATCAGAATCTTTGGGTTTGGTATTTGTTTATACTTTCAAACGTGGTAGGGGACTTTTCCTCGAACTTCGTCAGTATTATTTGCATGAATTACTAAGAGCGTCTGCTTTAAAATAATAGAGTTGGTCGAAGGTGTGTGATTTTGAGGTATTTTTCGTGTTGCTTAAAGTTAAGTTACGAGCAACACTGTTGAGTGTTGGCACACGTTCCAAAAGGGGCATGGCAAATAAAGTTTTCAATACCGGGAGCAACCCGGAATCCAACGCACGTACCGCAACTTTTGAAAAATTCCACATCAGAACTGTCGGTGTCAATTGTCTTGTAAATGTAATCCTGTATTTGTGGCTTATAATGCGCTTAGTTATGTCAGACTAAAAGAATGTCTGCAGCGAATTTTTTCGAGTAATGCATGAAAATGTGATTTAAAAATATCTTTATTCTAAGAATGTCTACCTCAAAGCCCTTTACAGTTTGTTTAAAATGGTTTTTACTTGGAAATTGCTTCGTTGAATGAATGCACACACCGCCATTTACTCGAGTAATTCTTGTGGTTCTTCTCTGTCTCATGTAATCCAACATTGAACATAACATCCTTGGATCATATAACTCCCATTGCAATGACAGCATAATGGGTTTCAAAGAGATGGTTTTTATGTTGATTTTGATAAACCTTTTGACAAGGTTAATCATGTTGTTCTGTTAAAAAAAAACTGGAACATTGAATCCCAAAATGAACGTCCTCAAAGTATGAAACTAAATTGCTCTTTGTCAATAAAAGTCGTTGTCTCTATTCTGTTGTCCCTTAACATTTCTACTTTGGCCAATCCTCTTTCTGTTATTTATCAATGATTTATGTCTTTTGTTATAGCGTGATATTGAGTGTATGTGTAAAGAAAAGTATATGCAGATAAATCTTAAGAAATGAAAATGTATGTCGTTTAATAGTGCCAATTTTTTCATTATTTATGCTGTACCTAATCATTGAAAGAGTGGATCACTGTAATGATTTGAAGACATCTTCAACAGAAAGCTCAACTTAGCGGCATGTACGTCAAAGAAGCTAATTGCGGCTTTAAAGACGTTTTTCAAAGGAATTTAAGGACTCCTATGTCATCAACCATATATGCTGTTTCAAGAATTGAAGCTATTCAAAAGCACTCGCTTCTTTTTGCATTACGTGATTAACCTTGACACCGAGAGTCTCCTCAGGCTTCTATGAATTTTCCTAAAATAGACCTGAAGCTCTTTTGATTATCCAGGTTTGCGAAGTATTTAAAAAATGATTTGTAAAGGGCACCTTTTTGTAGCTCATCTTTTCGGCAAAACCTATTTACAAGAAAGGAGCTAAATATTTCTCAGTAAAAACAGTCGAATTGAACAAATTATTGTCATATTAGACTATTTTCTGTTACTATAGTAACTATCGATCCTCAGTCTACAAATCGGTTCTTCGAATATCCTTTGTAAGTCTCTCAAGGAAAAAACATTTTGAATTTAAACAAATTTGATCTCTTATCATGGAAATGGATCTCTTCAGATTTAAAGTGCAAGTCCCTCAAATATTACCAGAAAACGAACTTTTTAATTTGAATATAGTACAGGGTGTCCGCCGGGAAGGTGTACTACTTTGTTTTGCCGCCATTTTGGTAAACATTAGTCTTGACAGTTCATATTTGGCAGTCGTGGAGTAGACACGTGGAGAATTTATTATTGAAAAATATTCGATAAACCAACGTGTTTTAATCGTTAAAACATTTTATCAAAGACAACCCCGATTTTCATGAAAAAATCATAATGAGTGACGAGGCACATTTTCATTTGAATGTATATGTGAATAAACAGAATAGTCGGTTCTGGGCAATGGAAAACCCTCAAATTATTCATCAGTCACCTTTGCATCCATTAAAAGTTACAGTCTGGTGTGCAATTTGGTCAGGAGGAATCATTGGACCTTACTTCTTTGAAAATGAAAACGGCGTAACGGCAACTGTGAATGGGGAGCGATATCGTGATATGATTGAAAACTTTTTTTGGGCTTGATGAACATGTGGTATCAACAAGACGGTGCCAGCATACAGCCAGGATTTCAATGGAATTACTGCGAGACCTCTTTCCACAACAAGTCATTTCAAGAAATGGTGATGTTGATTGGCCTCCACGGTCGCCTGATTTGGCTGCTCCGGACTTCTTTTCGTGGGGATATCTGAAAAGCAAGGTTTATGCAAACAAACCAGAAACACTTGAGCAACTCAAACAAAATATTCGTGATGAAATTAATGAAATACCGCGTGAAATGTGTGAGAATGTAATGAAAAATGTGCTCAAAAGGGCTCGCATTTGTGAGACTAACAGGGGCTTACATTTACCTGATATTGTATTCCATACATAATTGCATTAAATAAAACATTTATCAATATAAGGTCCATTCTCTTTCATTTAATCAAAAATTATAAGCAAAGAAAGTAGTATACCTTCCCGGCGGACACCCTGTACAATAAAATAGAATAGAAAAGATGACACAATTGGATGTAGTTTGGCGAACAAATATCGTGTGACAATTATTGGTGCCATTTTCATTCCATTTTGAGTTGTCAGCCGTTAAATAGGAAAGCAATAATTTCCCAACTATGATAGCTAAGTTATTTATTGGAAACAATAAAACTAAACTGGAACTAATTAAAACTATACTAAAACTATTCAGGAGCAATAACTTTTAGTTGGGGCAAGTCACGAAAAATCTTTAAAATAAGTTACTCTTTTAAAATGGCTCATTTAAATGAACACTAGCAATTTTCTAGTAAACTTGGGCAAGTTGTCCAAATTTTAGCAAGTTGTCCCATTTCTATGGCCTAATAACTTGAAATCAAGGAAACCTATCTGTCGAGCTGACCTTGCTAACTGCGGCACATTATTCATTTCGATTTCGAGATTAGTTTCCACGTTAGCAGGATTAAGACTTTGCAGAAAAGAAAAACATTATGTAGGAGAAAGGTGCGAACAGTGTAAGACGTTTATTTTAAATTGGTGTATCTCCGATTATTTCCAATTAATTTTACAAAACTGCGCTACTGCGCCTGCAACTCAAACTACTTCATTTCTTTGGTAAAAGTAGTTTGAATTTTTAGTCTGAAAATAAAAATGGGCTTATGGTTTAACTTGGAAATCACATAAAATAAAAATTAAATCTTGCATCTCTCAAATCAGCTAGCATTCATGAAATGGAGTTTGTACAAAAGTCTATTCGTCTTCTGTTGACGTGTTGATTAGATTTGTTTGGACTATAGTGACTATAGGAACGTGGTTAACTAGATAAATAGGCAAATAATTGTTATTTGTCCTTTCAAAATAATCCAAAAATAATGAAATTATTATTAATATTTTTTTTAGGTATTCGTCCCTAGCGAGGTATCCACCGGAATGGTAAATTCTCCGATTTTTATACGATTCGAAGGATTTTTGCTTCGAGGTATTCTTCAAAGCAGCTGTTTAGAGAATTGTTCCGATACATATGTCACAAGTTTATTTTTGAGTGACATGAAATTGCCTTCCTTTATCCTCCGACAACAATCATTTACGATTTGCAAGAAAATGCATTGTTTTTTGTATTTGTTGCTTCAATTTGTGTTTCCAGTTCAAAATCAAGAGAAAAGCCTATCACCAAAAAATTAAATTACGTCAAATCAATGCGCCATGGCATTTCAATTCTTTTTTTTCCGAAAACGGACACATGGAATGTTATTAGAGGCTCCGACGGAGTATGTACTGCAAAGAATTTTCTGTTCCGACGGATACCTTGCTAGGGCTGATAAAAGTGACAATTGTCTTGCTTGAGACTATTGAATCCGACTGTCAACAGAATACACAAGCAGAGTGTTTAACGAGAGTTGCGGTTTACCCCACTTTGACAATTCCAGACCAATAAAAACGCAGCAAATTTGTCCTTAACTTTGGTTAAAATAATACATATTTTTCAATGTTCTGAACCCTGACACTCAAACTCTACCAACAATCGGAGACACGCAATATTAAATATTTTCTCTATCACCAAATTCATTCAGCGTCGAAATTGTTAAAGTCAATACTCAATACTTTAAGAACTCTGAACACTTTAAATTTTCCCTGGTGTTACTGTTTTGGCACCTATCAGATGTATACTACAGATAGGTAGATACAGCTTCTTTGCAAGGAACACAAACTCAATTATTTTCAATTGGGCCAAGGACTGCCTTATGAATACACAAATACCTTGTTATACTCAACGATTTCATCCCCAAAATGAAACAGCATGGAAGCTTGACGTTTGAAATGTTTGAGAATTATTTTAATGACTTCTAACAACGTGGAGCATTCGCATTTATTTATGTATAAATATCAGAAGACTGACTGATTTCTAAACCCTCATCACCAGTGTTGCCAGATAAAACATCTGAAAATCTTGTTTTTCTGAATCAAAAAATCTATTTTCCAAGATTTTGTTCAAAATATAAAAAGAGCGAAATTTAAAGTACAATTTTGAAGTACTTTACTACTTATACATAAATCACCTAAATATCTATAAAAAATAACTTTGGTCACTAATTAATTTTTGAAATTTTGGAACATATTTGATTTAAATTGACTTAGAATTGCATTGCTTACCTATATCGCGTTCATAGAATTTCGGTTCATTAAAGCTAAACAAATCCTTTGTAAAGATAAAAATTTCAACAACCTTTTCCGTACATAATTCGTTAAAATTTAAAGTTTCCTTAGAGTTGATGAAAACGTTAGTGAAACAGAAATTGTGCATGGGCTCTGTTCGACTCACATTATTATAATAATTTCTCAGATTTTTATTTATTTATTTTCAATCAAATGAGTACATCTACTGTACTCGCTAGATTACTTAGATGTAATATTCTTAAAAACGACCACCAAAGCTTAACAACAGAATTAATTTATTCCTACATGAATGCCTACTAAGATGGAAATCGAGTAAACTAAATACCATATTTATTGAATTCCCTAAGGCATCTAGATATTGGTTCATTCATCTATGATAAGGTACATAAAATAAAAGACGATTTCTAAGAGCTCTCGAAGGAGCATAAAATCCAATTAATGATAATAGGAAAGGGCAATCGATATGATCATTTATTAAATCTCGAATAAAATAATAGAAAAATATTGCCTCCGTTTAGAGAGAGGTAAGATACCAAGTAATTTGCACCTCGTAACGTAAGATGGCATTTCAATATTTCATCACAGTCTACGAACAGCTACTCTAGTAAGACGCTTTTGGATCCTCTCTATTCTAATAGAATGAACTTCATAAAACGGATTCCATATTACACTGCAGTACTCAAGATGAGATCGGACAAATGCAAAAAATAAACATATAATAGTATGTGGATCTTTAAAGTCTTTCGAATTCCGCAATACGAAACCTAACATCTGATTACCTTTGGCAACCAACGACTCAATGTGCTTGCAAAAGCTAAGTTTTACGTCAAAAATAACTCCAAGATCTTTTTTGGATGAAATAATGGACAGAGTGACATTTAGAGACATTGATATGAATGTCATTACTGTGACACCATATGGACAGTCGTTCAAGATCCTCTTGTAAAAGAATACAATCGTGAACTGAACATATAGGCCGGAACACCTTCAAATCGTCGGCAAACATAAGACATAAGGAACTGAAAAACAAGTCAGGAATGTCATTAATAAACAGAAAGTGTCATTTATGCGAACGTTATAGATCGTATCCAGATCCGTTAAGTAGGAATGAATCCATATTAGGAAATTAGAGTGAAGTCCTAAGCCAGTTAGTTTATAAATCAATACATTGTGGTCAGTATATATGACATCACATTGCAGGCTCTTCCCAAGGCAATTTAAGGCGGAATTACAAAAAATTGAGAGATATGTGGTAGTAGATCTGCCTGCGACAAAGCCATGTTGAAACGGAGAGATAAATCTCTTTAAGAGAGGTGTAAGTTTGTCACAAACTATTTTTTCAAATAACTTAGGAATAGTTGAAATCTTACAAATTGGACGATAGTTAGTAATATCATGTCTCGGAGAGACAAATTAAAGACTAAACACAGAGGTACAAAAAACCCGAAGGAGCACTGTTGAAGTAAAATTGGCGGGATGCCATCTATACCAGGATTTTTATCTTAATTTAATAAAGAAAGAGCAATTTTAACTTCCGGTATTGAGCACTCTAAGTGTTGCCGATATTAAAGAGATCACAGGACATTGAGCTATTACTAGAGACTATAGGTGTGGTAGTACCACAAGAATATACAGATTGAAAGTGTTTAGCGAACATATTACAGATGGTTGAGAGATCAGATGAAGATACGTTATTTAGACGCATACAGATTATAGATTGTTTTTTGCTATTAATAAAGTTCCAAAAATGCAATCGTTTATAAGCCTTATTTTTCCTATTATTTAAATTTATGATTCTATCATTAAACCAGATGGGTTTATTACCATTGACATACTTAACTTTAGGTGTGAACAGATCAATTGCCATTTTTACAGTATTCAAATAATGGAATTAATAGAAAACATTTTTCTTCAAAAGAAAAGATTATTTTAATGTGCTAGATTTAAAAAGCTCTTGATATCAAAAATCTTAAAATTTTATGATCTCGAGGTAAAAAGTCTTGCACATATTTTGGAGCTCAAAAATCTTGAAAAAGAAAGATATATCTTGTAATCTGGCATCACTGCTCATCACATCGCCTGACTGTGTTTTTCTTTATTTCACTTCAAGTGTGTCAGTAAATCGAAAGCACGTGCCATCACAAAATCCCCAGCCGCTGAGGCTGTTGGAATTTATACAAAAAAAAATGCCAATCATTTCAGAACGCCACATTCCGAACTTCATCAAATACTCCACCAAAAACTCGATCAAACCAAAATCTCGCAGTTATTTTCATCCACACGGGATTATATATTATATATCCCTTCTCGCTTGTAATGTACCTACCCCAAAAGCACAAATAAAAAAATGACTGGTCATTTGGATTGCAAATACTTTATTTGACCCACATTTTGCCCGACGACCGGATAATGAACACCCACTCATAGAGAAGCCTATAAATCGCTCCTAACAGCGGCGGAGCTCATTTGCGCGTTTACTTTCATTATCATCGTTGTTGGCTGATAATGTCTCGCAGCGGAATGTATCTGGCTATTCTTACATAGTGATTTATGCGCCAGCAATATAGATAGGCCGACTGTTATGAATTATTTCGCAGATGGTTTATTTGCGAGAAAATCAATACCGGAGAATGTTTCCGCTGTATAATATGGTAAATAGCTTGTTCTAATGAAATTGTATCTTTTGGACACTTTTGTTTAAGTATGATTAAACTCCCAGGCCCAACGTTAAAGAAGCAGAAGGAGTCCGCTATTTTTAGATGAATATTCATTGAACTGCGAAATGTTACGTATACGCCCTCGTTTTGCTTGTACGATTTTCTAAGTGAAATTGAAATTCCTCTCGATTGATTGGACAATCGAAAGTAATTGTGAAAGCCCGTACAAAGTTTAATAGACTGATTATTAAGAAAATACCAATTGCCTTGCAAGCAGATAGAAATGTCTGCTGGGAAGTTTGTCGAGGAAATTTGTCTTCGAAACCGAACTCCACTTTCGACAAAGTTGCTTGTTCGTCTCTTTGTGCTCTTTCGTTGGAGAAAAGTTTCTTCGCAGAAATTTGCAAGTCAAAACTGGACCGGGCACATGACACCGAAAAGGATATTCGTTGGCGAGAGCAGAAAAATGGATTAAACTGGACTTTTGCAAAAGGCAAAATTAGTTTTGTGATGTTGTTTGTTCTATTTTGCTCCGATTCTGGCTGAACTTTTGTGAAATAGTTTGGCCAAAGTTGAGAGCTTAGGAAAGAAAAAGGGATGCCAAGAAATACACGAGACCGTAATTTGTCAGCACGTTGTTCAAGGTGGATATTCCGAACAAAGCCGGAGACAAGTTAAAGTCGTCAGAAGTAAAATGGAAATTGGTTTTTATCTTATATCCTTGTCAGAAGTCCCTCTGAGGTCTTTGTAAGCTCTTACGACTGCTTACGACTGTGTTTATTTGCAAAAAGTTTTGTAAGCGATTTCACTTTCGAACATTTTATTGTTGGCCTTTAAGATTGTCACTCCAAAATGACTTTTCGTCGATGGCTTTGATACAAAGTGAAGCATTGGGGGGCAAATGAAATTTTAAGTTTGCATTGAGGTGAGGAGAGTCTGCAAAGAACTACACAGGTTTAGTGTGTAGTGACATGAAAAACTGCGACATCTAATTTAGTCTATTCGTGCATATCAGGTGAGTTTTCATTGGAATTCATCCGGAGTGCCGAAGATAAACGTTAAATGCTTTCTTTTTATGAGCTGCTCAAGAGGACTAAGTACGACCTTTAAATCATCGTTCATTTTAATGACCGAGTCAGATTTAAATTCAGAAATTCAATATCAGCGCTGTTAGAAAGCCATCAGAAATGTCGCTTTCGATGTGCTAGCTTTCACCAGATGGCAACAAAGAAAAAACTAAAAAAATGGTAATGAACGGGTGCGGGCTCATGCAGCTATGCGAGTAGTAAGCCTCAAAAAGACTGGAAAGTAGCTGAAACAATCTGCTGTTGACACCTTTAAACAGAGCGAAAAACAACAGCGCTACCTGAAAACAAAGTGGGAAACGGAAAGGTGGGCAGATGAGTTGATAGAGAAATGGCGGTTCCACGGATATTATTCGAAAGTTTTATGAAAAGCTAGAAAAAAAACAAATCGAGGTTAAAAATTCGTAACAGGAGGCCGTAAAGATCTACAGTCGGTGCTGTAGACTTTAAATAGTGTCGCCTAATTAGGTCCCCCTATCTGACAATATTAGCCACGATGATATGATGATATAAAAAAAAATCGGGTTGGGGTCAAAATTATGGATAGGTCAAAATTCTTTTTTTTTTAAATTCTGCTTTTCAAAATTCAGAAACCATTTTGCAAACCTTTTTCTATTGTTTGCAGAATTTTGTAAAGCGGAGATGGAGAGAACATTTTTTTTCGAATTTTAGCTCTCCTTTTCTTAATTTTTATATGTAGCCTTTTATTTCCTCCTGGGAGGTAATTTTTAAAACTAGGATTTTATTTTATTTTATTTTTATTATAGAAATATAAAAGTGCTATTGATATTCTTTAGGAAGACTGAGGAAAAGTCTTAGTCAGTCCCCTAAACCATCAATCGCAGCGTAACAGTAATTAAAACGAACCTCCTAGGAAAATGGTCTAAGAGTATTCGAAGATCCTACCGAGTCGATTGTCAAAGGAATTTTGTTTAAACATCATTTCGGCTGCGCTTTTATACCGCCGAAATGAAGTATTAAAAGAAAACAAATGAAATTATAATAAATAAAAGTCAATATTTTTGCCAATATTTAACCTATTTTTTCTTGTTTCTTTTTAATTTCAATTTCATTTTTATTTAAAAATTAAAAGTAAATAGTTTGTAATGTTTTATAAATTTAAAATTGTTTTTTTTTTCTTATATCTGTTTTTTTTCCTCGTCGTTTACATTTGTTAGTTGGAAAAAACTGAATAAGCTGAATTTTATTGCTTTTAATTTGAAAATCAGAATTTTGTAAGGCAGAATAAAAAAAAATGAATTTTGTGCGAGAAGACAGAATTTTGCAAAATCGAACATTGATAAAATTTGCTAACAGACAAGGCTTTCAGATTCTGTTTAATTAAAAACTAAGAGCCTTATTTATAAACGTATTATAAAGAGTGTATAAAGTTGTGCACCCTCTAAAATGCCTCTAAACGCATAAACCTTATTTATACAAATTTTTCGACGTTGTATAGAGGTTGTATAAGCTAAACGCGCTTGAACGTTGTTTAGAGTTTGTATAGAGGTGGAATAGTATCGACATGTCATTTGGACTTAAAAAAATCTGTCACATTTCATTTTATTGTATCGATATTTTTATTTCCAATTTTCCAGATTCTACAAGAGTGTCCTCGATAGGAAATATGTTGCAGAAATGAGATATTTCAAATAGCTTTTAAAATTCGTTTTAATTTGCATAAGACTACCGTTTCTTTGGAGTCCCAAATAATTCTTTTTCTTTTTACTTTTAAATTTTTTAATACCTTTTCCTATTTGTATTTGAATTTTGCATATTTCACAAGCTGCTTGTGCTTAGTTTTTTTTTTATCTTTTCGTACAGACAAATGTAATAGATTTCTCTTTTTCAGTACTTTTTTTTGACGCAAGCCTTGTATAACTAGTATGCATGGAAAAATGTTTTAAATTTTTATAAATAAGAATTTTTCGAAGGGTGTATAAAGGCTGTATAAATACTTTTACACTGCACAACTAGGCGCGTTTAGCAAATTCTAATAAATAAGGCTGTAAGTCCTTTTGGATAGAGAAAATAAATCTTGACCTGGACGACAGTCACAAGTAGTTAAAACTTTTTCGAAAATTTATTCAATTTCTTGTCTCGCAGAACCGACATCAGCAGCGTTAACAGGACAAGGCGAAAAGTCAAAGAAGCCTTCTGAAGTGAGAACCCAGATGATGCCATGCTGAGTATAGCGTTGTGTGTACACCAAAGTCAGACAAAGCTTTATGCTATTACCCAAGAAAAAATTACTATATCGGTATAATAGTGTCTTATTAAGTCTTATTAAGTCTTACAACTGATATAAGAGACCTAACCAAGTAAAAAGTTCAGATAAAACATACCGCTGTCGGGTAACAACCTTTTCGATATAAGAGGTTTCTTGATGGAAGTTTATTACTTAAATTGGCAACACTTTCAGCGAAAACCAATCTCATAGCTTATACTTTTTTGTATTCACTTTGGTTTCTCATCATTTCATCATGAGTAGGTTCACGTTTAACAATAAATCGACTAACGAACGATAAACTCGAAAAACCATTGAACAATTAGACCTCCAGAATGCGCTTTATTTGCAGCGCCTAAGACTGTGATATATCTTTTATAAAGCCAAAAACATTGCTCTTACCATGATCTTTAAATTCTGTTCTTCTTAAATAAAGCAGCCTTTTATATATTAATGGGTCTTAAGCTATTTTGGTTTCTTTGGCAGCTGTTCGCATGGTTCCGGATAAACATATGCAAACCATTCTACCCAGTTATGTTATTTCGTCGAAGCACTCAACGATCAATTCAGGTGAAATGTGAACTATGTCTTTCTAAAAAACTTTTGCTTAGTAATGGATTGCACCATTCCGTAAGTGTTTTACGACAATGTTGCCTATTCCAACTATATTGGTGATTCTTTTCACGGTAAACGTGGCTCCGAACCAACAAACCTTCAGGTAGATTTTTACTTGGATGGCAAGGTTTTCTCTACCAAGTTAGACCTTCAGACTGCTTTCAAAGACTCAACGGAGTGCTGATATCCACAAGATGTACATATTCTAACCATCTAAGATGGCCAATGGGATATGCCGATATTGCTATATATTTGAAGATTTACTGATGTTCATTCCCAGTCTCTGGCTATCTGAAACGTAAAATTTTGTTAAAAAGTTAGACTACCTTGAAGATTTTTTTTTTTTTGTTGAACTTTCTCTTCGAAGGCCCGTCGGAGCAAACGAAATCAATTTATCTTGCGAGGGATTTTACATTCGAAACGGCTCAATTTATTTCAATTCACCTTCCATTGAGCTGTCAAAGCCTTCGAGCAATGCTCGAATTATAAAGATCTTATAGAGAGCCTCATCAATTGTTGCAAATATGGCTTTTCTCAGCTCAACGAAACACCATTTATCAAGGTTAATTCTCCCTTTAATTTCTGATGAGATGTCGTTAATATTTGACAGCTGAATCGATTGAGATAAAACCTCTTACCATCTAAGGGTCTTAGCTGTCTATTGCAGATTTTTGCCCTATTTATTAAAGTAAGGTATGCCCTTCTTATTGGTAGCTGCGCTAGAAATCAAACACACCATGTTTTGTGAGCGCAGTTTTTTGTGTTTTTAACAAATGAGCCTCGGGCTATATGTCCAAAGCCCGGAAACAAAGTAGAACCAAAAACTAAAAGGCTTTAAGAACATTTGAGAGATCAAAAGCTTTATGAAAAATTTCTAAAAACTCACGCTACTCCCCCCACAAAAATATCAAAGACAAGGACTTGTTGGTCCGACAAAACGAGGCAATCGTAAGTTTCTTTCATAAGCTTATGAGACTCTTCTTTAAGCAGTAGTTATTCCTGTCGCGTTCTATTCTGCTTATTTCCGAATTTTGAACAATCATGTAAAAGTTTCTTTGGGGTCTTCGAGAGACAAGTTCTTCTTGGCGATTAAGAAAGAGGTCGACACCAAATGGACCAAATGAACATCCCAAATGTAGAGCAATCAAAGTAGAGTAGGTTGCTGCGTTTTCAGATTACAAATGTGATTCAAAAAGTGCGATCCATGCCAAAACTATGGTTCTAGGTAAGTAGGCTCAACTAATCGAACAACAACTGCATTTAGAAAGGAAAAACTTTGCCTTTCCATCACTGAATCGCATTGATTTACTTAATCGACAAATTGACAAATTGCCCCATCAATCCTCATTCAACAGCATTTAATGAACCTATGCAAATTCGTAAAAAAATGATAAAATCTTCATTTAGTGCGCAATTTTCAGCTCAAAAATAAACACAATTTCACTCTCGTGCCTAAAAAAAATTTCAATAGACCGTCCCACATAAAGCCAACACAATATTTATCTAACGACACGCAGACAAAATGCGAAACCCAACTCACCGTTTCAGCGCAACAAAAACCGCAAATAGTCACATCCACTGCCCACTGCGGAAATTAATTGTATCCGTTTGTGTTTAAATTTCTCCACCGCTCACCAACAACGCAGAAATATCTAAGCCGCAAAATCCATTACGCTCCACCAAAACATTAATCCGTATGTAGGTTTATCTCTTGTTTTTATTTTTTCTGTTTTGTTTTAATTTTTTATTTCCATTCAGCCGATAATTGAAACAATTTAACGCTCTTTAAATTCATAAAATAATCAGCATCTACAGAGTGGCCAAATGTACACACAAACCGCACACGTCATATGCAAATTAAGCGCAAAAAATTATTCCACACTCATATAGCTACGAGATACGCTTTATCTGCATTTTGCATTTTCCTTTTTAAAGACTCACTTGGCCCACACAATTTTGTGTGGTGTTTACTTTGCAAACGAGCGAATAAAAGAACGAGTAAACACCAAGATCCATGCAAGTAACCGAAACGCTTGCAGTTTTTCGAACGCGAACGAGTTTTGAAGCCCACGTCCTTCTTACTCACGACCGACGCCGTACCAAGTTTGACGTGAAAATTATTTTAAAATCCACTCTGAGCACAAAGAGTCTTTTGTTTTACCAGGTGTACCATATTTTTCTTTTGTATCTCGCAAAGTGTATCCAAACAAATGAGATCTCACAAGAGGCCTATTTATCCGCGTTAAATGACATCGCCCTTGGCATTCACTGGGGGCTGGGGGAATTCTTGTGATTTTCCACCGAAGGATGCAGTCGCACGTCTAACTCTCACCGAATCAAAATTAACACTGAATGGTGGTAGACACTTCAAACTACAAACAGCGCACTGGTACACATCTGCTTATGGATTCGCAGGCCATTCCGACTATCTTTGGTATCTAGATATCTTTGGTCGTTGGGGAACAGGAAATGAAAAGCGAAAATCATAAAAAATTCAAAACTCCATCCCCCAGTTGTAGGTGGATGCTAATAAAACAGAACAGAAACCCGGCGCTTTGGATGGTTTATCGCGAGAGCGTCTCAATACCGAACCGATCGACAGCTAGTGAACAACTGAACACTTCCAGCCAGGTAAACGTACCTTTTGGTCGATTGAACTCCGTCGGTGTAGTACTACGTTGTGAAAATCCTGGAAATAAAAAAGCTCTACTCAGGCCCCGGGGAGAGGACAGGGCACGGGGCGGAAGCGGAACAGCAACAGGGTAATGAAAGTACAAGCATGCGCTCCAGTTAGACACAGCTGGGGACTTAGAAAAGTGAAAAGTTACTGCAGTTACTTTGCCCCTGCTCAATAATTCAGAGTACGAGTGGAGTCACATTTTCCAGGACACAACTTTGGCTTTCTGCTACCCCTCTGCAACAGACATGAAAGCAACAGAGCCAAAAACAGGTATAGCTTGTCGAGGAGAAAACTTTTAGCACGAGACTTTGTTTACATCTTATCCCTGGCGGGGTGATCAGGGTGGGTGGGCGACGTTATTGCGCTAGCACAAAACTGTCGTGAGAAAGATATAGCGGCCAGCGAAACGCAATCGTCTAATGGTGGATTATTTTAACGATGGACCGAGGCGGTTTTTTTGCGCGCGCTAAAAACCATTGAAATGGATTCGGGACACAATAATTTGAACGCTTTTAGGTGCGTGGAAATGTGTTTTGTTTTCGGTTTGGAGAGGCCAAACGCGAGCGAAACCACATGGACTGGTTTTATGAATATAAATTATTTCTCCATGTGGCGGTGGATACTGGGATATTTTTTATTTTTATTTTTGTTTTGTCGATGGAGGCGGTTTAATTAGATTTTCTTTCGTTCGAAGCGCGGCTGAGAGTATTGCTTTGTTGTGAATGGGGTAACACCTGGTGGTGGCATGTGGGTTAATGGCTTATCCTTCTGGATTATTTATTTCAACCGACGGTTGTACGGGAACATACTTTTTAAGAGAGGTGAACTGCTTCACGGTAATTGCTGGCGGTTGTGATAAATCATTTGGTAGAGTGAAGTGGCAGGTGAAGTTTGTTCACTTTTGAACGGGGGGGAGAAGTCCTTGATGAACTATGGAAATAATTTATAATGCCATTGTGTGTCTACTTTGCATGGTGCGAATTAATTTGAATTTCGTGGGAATTATAAATAAACCTGGTTACGTATAAAAGGTAAAGGGTGGCACAACTAGAACTGAGCGTTGTTACTCATCAGCTTAAATGGAATATTGCGTTCGCAAAAAATGTCGCTCTTTAGGTGAAAATAATTTTTCTTTAAGTTGTTAGCTTTAAGGTAATTGCAGCTGAATCCACTAGGCATGTTTGTATCAAATGTTATTTCTATCTACCCTAGATTCGCACCTCGAGCCAAGATCTGAATTTTAAATTTATGTAGCTCACAAAAGAAGGTATTCTCTTATAAAGCGATTAGATAAGGTTAAAGAGTTACTACAATTATTTTTGTATAGCATGGAAAACCCTGTCTGGCAGAATGGAATTTTCAGAAATTACAATGTTTAGTAAGATCAACTATTGAGAAAGGGGTCTCTGGTTCGATTGCCGGTAGAACAGATATAAGGTTTTGATTTTGTGGTTCACAGCCTCACATCTGGCAAACGTCTGACAAACATCCAAAAATATAACTAGGGGAACCGGGGCATAACAGGCACCCGGAGCAAAATGGGCCCCCCGCTGCATTTCTCTGTCGATTAAAGTGGAAGCTCGGAAAGTAAGCTGTCTGGCTTCATTTATCAGTGGCAAGTGGGGAAAAACCCTTTATTGAACAGAAGTGGCATGTGTGCTGCCTGTTGGCAACAAAAAACTGTTTCATTGAGTGGAAGTTATTTTGAAGCGAAGTAAGGTGTGTTTTTTGGAACGAAGGCCAGCTTTAAATTTATTTTTTAAACCTTAAATATCAAAGAAAGTACATTTCCTTTGTATAGATCCAATTATTTTTCTTTTAGGGTAAGGTTGAAAAGACATTTTTGGAAATCAAAGTAGAATGAAATATGGGGCAGAATGGACGAGGCATAATGGGCACCCATGCCCACCTATGTTCATTGTGCCATGAACAAATGGGGCACAATGGGAAAATTCAAGCTTTTTTTTGCCTAAAAACAGGCTGCTTTATTTATTTTAATGTAACTTTCTTAATATTATACAGGGTCCGCCAAATAACTTTTTTTTTTTGAAAATGCTATAAAAAAAAACTACTGAATATTTTCTCAAATTTCTTTTTTTATTTGAAAGTACAATCCTTCCGGTTAATAATGGAAAATAATTTCATTCAAATGGCGGCCTCGGCTGGCCATGCAGTAGCCTACACGATCGGTCCAATTTTTAAGCACATTATCGATTGTGTGCAGCTGTATTTCACCAATGGCTTCACGAATATTGTCCTTTAAAGCGTCAATTGTCTCTGGCTTGTCGGCGTAACACTTATCTTTTACGGCACCCCACAAATAATAGTCCAACGGTGTCAAATCGCAGCTCCGAGGTGGCCAAACGACATCAGCTCTGCGGCTGATTTTTTTGGCAAAATCGGCATCTTCTCTAAGTCGATCGCAGGCCCACTTAGCGAAGCGAAAACGCATTGGATGGTCATTTGGCTTCAACTCCTGAACCAATTGGACTTTGTATGGCGTCATACCAAGGTCTTTATGCAAAATTCGTCTCAATGATGTCTCCGAAATGTTCAATTGTTGAGAACGACCGTGAATTGATGTTGATGGCGCTTCACGCACACTTTCTGCCACAGCAGCAATTTTCTCGGGTGTACGCACTGTTTTTGGCTTTTCACGCTTTGGTTTATCGATGAGGATGCCAGTTTCTTTCACTTTTTTCACAAGATAACGAACATACGGGGCTGACGGTGCTTCTCTTCTTGCAAATTCCGTACGCAATTTTCGCACACATTCTGCAACATTACCATGATTTTCAAAGTAATGTCGCAATATTTCCCAGCGTTGTTCAAGCGTTTACACAAACATATTCCTTCAGCGGAAGGATAAAACTAATTATCTGTCAAATCAGACATGAGATAAGTGTTACCATTCGCGAAATAAGCACAAGTTGAAAAAAAAAAAGTTAGACGGCGGACCCTTTATAACCTATAAATGTATCGTATTTCTAATAAAATTATTTTGGATACTAAAAATGATTTATTGATGTTTTCATTTAAAAAAAATCTTAAATCTGCCATTATGCCCCGGCTTCCCCTATCCTAAAATGGCTCCCGCGAAAGTCTCACAAATTCGTGTGGGGTCACCGCATCTCATCCCCTGCACCTAGCGACATCTACATCTGAACTCTGCAACTGGACATTTACCTTCTCACTACGCGCCCTTATCGTTTGAGTTGTAGTCTATGCTATTTAATGTGTGAAATAAGTGTTACGATATTATAAGACAATTTGTGTTCGAAGTTGGTTTTGCTTAATGCCGAATTCACAATGTCGCGTTGAACGCGTGCGTGCTTCGGCGCGCTTTGACACGTTTTATCGAAACTTTACGATTTTAAATGCCAAAGCGCGCGAGCAACAATTTTTTAAAACGAAATGCTGCTTTGAAGCGAAGGCGCGTTGAGAGAGTAGAGTATGACAAATTAAAAGTTCGGTTTGGTTTAAACTAATCCACACAAATAGAGAGCAGAATTTCAAGTCTACTCTCTTTTTTCTTGTAGCTGTAATGTTTGTCTAAGAAATAAATAAGGATTCCCAAAATAGATAAAAAAAAAATTAATAACAGTAATGCAAAGAACAACCTTAACAAAGATACAAGACCAATGATTAATTTTGTTATCCAAGAAAATTTAAAGAAATAAGTATTAGCTCCACACAAAAAGGCATTCGTCATTTTCACTAAATTAATTAATTTGCATTTAAAAAACATCATATTGCTTTTTAAAAGTTGTGTGTGATAAACATTTGTGGTTCTGTGCGACTCCAACTAAGAACGGCACACCCCATGACATCAAATCGAACAATTCAAAATTCTAAAGTTGTCAAACGCGCGTAATGCCCAATTCACAATGTCGCGTTGACGCGCTCGTGCGTTGACAGATTATGTAGAAACAAAGCGTTCATATGCTGCCACACAAAATACAACTTTAGGCGTTGGATCGACTTTAGATCGTAAATATCGTAAAGTTCAACGCGACGCCTGAGTAGACCTGATGTACTCAGATTTAGAAGAGCAAATCATTGTCGGGTCCGCTATAATAAATATAAGTCTATAAATATAAAAATGGATGTTTTTCTGTCCTAAAGGAATTCCAATACCGCTCGGCCGCAATTTTTTCCTGGCCTAATATTGGACAAGGGATGGACAAGTGGCCTAGTGGTTAGTGTGTTGGACTACTACAAATTCCAACTTATGATTTTTTTCCGCTGCGCCACCTCTCGCGAACGTCTGACAAACATCCGAGAGTATAACTGTCATGAAAGAGCTTCCCAATTAGCCGTTTGGACCCGGCATAAAATTGTAGATCCTTCCATTCGTCCCAAAAATGAAACGAAATGGTTGTGAGAAGCTAGGCCTAGGGTCCCTACAGACCTGTTGCGCCAACTATTTATTTATTTATTTATGTATTTATTTATTTATAATATTGGACAAAGTCGCGTGCAACCTCGTATAAAAAAGTGCGTTCAAAACGATATTCCCCGGCACATGAGGTAGTTTTTATTTAGCGCTTGAATCGCCACAGTGAATGTTGACCTGAAAGATCTGTTGCGCCGAAAGTGATTTTCATAGTCATGAGGTGTTGTTAGACATAACCAATTTTTGTCGTTAAACGCCAGTTTTTTTGAAAACTGAATTTACAGCCGAATTGGAACGATTCTGATCCTATAAGGGGGATCTCTGAACCTTTCTTGCCCGGCAACCCAAAATATTTTGGGTTTGAGTATTTGCAGGGTGGTGACAGATGAACTGGGGACATTTATAGCTGCTTGACTGTGTGGGAATATATTAGGACCCTGTGAACTTTGTTCCGTTTAAAATTTATTATGTCCTTTTCGAAAGTGAAGCTTTTGAAATTAAATGATGGAATCGACTTAGTCCGGTTGAGTTTTCGTAATCAATCAAAGCAAAATATGGGAATGTAACGATTCTGCCATCCGATCAAGTATATCCAGCAACGCAGTTGTAGAAAAAATTATGCTTAACGATGAAGTCCATGGTCGTTTTGTGATTTTTTTTTTTTAATCGTGCAGTGATGTCATGGCGGTCGCTCGAAGTTTGCCTAGGAAGTAAGAGCTGCGGGATCTTCCGTTATGCCGCACATGTGTCATCTGTCATTCCGTCCTGAGACTATTTGTGCATATGCCTCGGGCATGCAACGTGCTTGACGACGGTTGGATGATTCCTTGTTTTGTTGTAACATCTTACAGTTTGTCGACATCGACACGCATGTAATTTTTTATATTAACTGAGTTGTTTCTTATTTTGTGACGTAACTGTGAGGAGGAAATGAAAATGCACAGCAGTTGTGGCGGAATTTTAATAGTATGGTTACGTCTTTCTTCTTTCTTTTGACTGAGTTTCTTGATACTCACAGGCAAGAACAACTCGAGGAAATTTAAACCGAAAGTCGTAGTCTTAAATTTTCTTTATAAACATTAGAGAGTACATAATACAGAAGTGCAAAAGCCAATCGGGCTGTTACCGGGATCTTAACCCTTATTTCACCCTATCACATATATACGACTAGTATTGATAAATACCCGAGGTTATATTAGTACTTAAAGTCCTTTCCACAAGTCAACAAACATACCGCCATCACATCTCCCAAATTTAAAGTGCTTTGAAAAATGATGACAGCTACCCAATTTCCCACAAACCCTTAATCATGTTATAACCTCACATACTTCACACCACAAAAAAGACCATTCCGACTAAAAAGGATGGGCGGCAGTAAAAAAAAGATCCCATATGAAACCCTTTGCGCAAAGCTATTAAATTAATTTCACAAATCCCTTCTTTTCGAATCATATTCCCGACAAGCTAATGAAAATGAATCTCTTCACAGGCACACACAATGTGGTGGGCACTAGATACCACACAAAAATGAATATAAAAAAAAAACTATTGAATCCTTTTGTGAACGCGCAACGCGGACATATACCCCGGCATCTGTTGCCATTGTCATTTCCGCAAATTGAGTGGATTTTTTTTTTCGTATTATGGGCTACCCACTTCAGCAAACATAGATACATTTGTCGCTTACCTTGGAAAAAATATCCTTCAGCACGACATCAAGACAAACATCAACATTTTGCAATCAGCTGTATATAGGTTCAGATCATTTTGGTTGAAAGAAATATTTCCTTTTATTGATTATTTCCAAAAAGAACGCCAAAGAAAGTCGCGAAGGATTTTCGTCCTTGGACCGTTTTATTTCCGTGATTTCTGTGGCATGAGACTGTGGGTGGAAATCCGCACGGACGACTATAAAACTGAAAGAAAAACAACTAGAGAAGCTCCGTGGCGACATCCTTGTAAGCTGTGACGAACATCAAGTCATTATTATAGAGAGTGCGAGTCGCCCGCGCGGATGTGTGGGCAGAATGGGGCGAGGTATAGTGAAAGTAGCTTCGCATGTTTAAGTAAAATTTCAGATTGAGTCACCCAACTCATTTTAGATGAGCAGATGATTATCCTTGCTTTGTCGGGGAAGTAGGTCAATTACAGCTATGTAAATGATCACCCCCACGTTTAGTAGGCGCACAGGCATGTAGACATGTATTCGCAACTTTTGAATGAGACGCTGATGGCGATTGGGGTTAAAGTCAATGGCAGTTGGTGATTGGTGTGAAATGGAAGTCCTTTGTTCCGTCCTTGTGGCGGCACTTCATGCTCCATGTAAGGTATGATAGGTGTTGGTAGTGATTGTCGCTTCAATTGGTCGACTCTTGAGACAGGACTACCTGCATAAGTTACCTCGATCTCAAGAGCACTCTACTTGACATTCTATTTCAAGGTAGTCGCTAAGTTGTTGTGGTAAACTTTGTGAGTTCCGAATGGACATCTTTAAAGGCCCCACAGGCAGTGATGCCAGATCGTGGGTAATTACCCATTTCGTGGACATTTTGCCTAAAAGGGCGAAAAAGGGCCTTTTTGTATCTCTTGGAACAAGAAAAAAGACGTCGTCATGGGCAAAAGAGCATTTTTGTGTGTTTTTGACGTGTACCGTGGAGAAACTCCAAGATATCTATATAGTTGTACTATAGAGGAAAACGGTCTGAAGACTGAAAAATGCGACAATAAACAAGAAGACCTACAAGGCCGTTGGCATTGAGCATTTTTGAGATGGAACCTACGCGGTGGCCGCAGGGGTCCATGCATGTTGGTGTACTGGACTACTGAACCAGAGGACTTAAATTTTGATCCCATCTTAGTTAACGAAACAGGTCCGTATAGCTATACCGATGGAGACCCTAGGCCTAGTTTCTCACATCCATTTGTTTTGTTTGAGTTTTTTTTCCTTTATTTCTGGGATTGGATTGGATTGGAATGGACCTAAAACTTTATGTCGAGTCCGATGTTATTGCTTTTTGAAATTTTTGGAACATTAAAATGACTTGGATTTTCATTGCTTGTAAATATCAAAATATGAAACTTTTGATTTCTATTGAACTCGTTTGAAATATGGAGCTGCGAAAATGATGGCGGCTCTATGGGAGGGAAGATGAAGTTTTTCCACAAAAAAGAAGGCGGCATAGATTTGGGTTATGGTCGACTAGTTTTTCTACAATTTTGATATCGAAACTAGTTTCGAACTGAGGTGCGAGCTACAAGCTTCCAGTTTGTGATGAATTTTTAGCAGTTTTCATCAAAATTTTTTCGAAGAACCGGGATTGTCCTGAATTTTTGTTCAGCACAAGATGAGCCTACTACCTTTGATGATTTTCCAAAGCCGCAACTAGTAGGGTGTAATTCCAACCTCTCTGAGTTTGCTGCACGCCCTTTCTATCTTCATTAAAGCGCAACAAATCGCTTGTAAAGGTTAAACTTTCAACTGTTTCAGTACTCAAACGATTAAGAATTTTTGTTTTATTTAAATTTACTGCAGAAAATATTCTTTCAACATTTGCAGACGAATAAGGAAGCAATTAAATATTGAAAATATAATATTTTAAGACTGGATAAGCGAAGTTTCCATCCGTTGTTTGTACTTATAAACCAAGCACGTAGAAAATCTGAACAAAAAACTAAAAACTAAAACTTTCCTAGATCTCTTAACTCTTATCGACTGCACAAAGAAGTTCTGTATTCTCTTAAGAACGTCAGATAAAATGCCGACGATTTTTTCTGAGAGGCTCTTCAATACGCATCCCAACTTGCCGAGGACTTTTTTGAAGTTGAATTAAGAGCTCCAAGAACTTCATTGCAACAGACAATGCGTTGCAATCCAGAAACCTATTTCTACTGAAGCCTATTTTAGATTACCTATACCTTCCATAGATTCGTTAATAAAAAATCATACGGACGGATTCATGTTCAACGAAGACGTTCTACCATCGTTTCAAGTCCTTCTCCCAGGTTTTGCTGCAATTGAGCGAGTGAACGAAGTCGAAAAGCTAACATGTTACTTTGATAACTCAATTAAGTTGTCAGGTGTAAAAGATAATTACATTCATTGGTGCAAAAAAATATCGTCGAGTGATCCTCTACTGAAGTTTTGAAATTGCTTGATATATGTGACAAACTTACTTTAGAGGTATAAACTTCTTGCTTACGGTTTTGGCCACGCTTCCAGTGAAAAGAACTGTGTTAAAAGTGTTGAAAGAACCTTTTCAACTATGAAATTGATTAAAACAGTATCCCAAAGCGTTATGGGGAATGCAAGATTAAGCTCACTTGCTATGATATCTGTTCATTCGGGCTTTAATGTGGACCCATATAAGCTGATTGATCTCATGTCCAAAAAAAACCAAGACGTCTGCTTTTAAAAATTGTGTGTAAAAAGTAAATTAAGTATGTTCGTTTAAGTACACAATAAAACTCAGTGAATTGGAATATATATAAGGGGTATTCACGATCCGATGCAACTGGCTGCGAAAGTGCGAAGGTGCAACTTTTTTTCGCACTACAAAATCAAAATATACTGAATAAAATATCGCTACACTTTTGCACTTTATCTATACCCTGACCCTTTTGTAGCCGAAAAATACAACAGAGTAAAGTGTAGCCTTGTCAAGTTGACAATTAGCTAATTTGTTAATTCCTAATATCCTATATGAAGCTATCGGAAAAAAATAAAGATAATGCAAAAAAAAACATTAGCGCATCCGAAGGGAAAATCCAGTCAAAAAATGGACAGAAAAAAAAAGTTAATTTAAAAAACCAAAAAACCCGACTGACTGTAAAAAAAAAAAGAATTAAAAATATATGAGCAACACGCATTTAAGTACCTATACCTAACTAATTGACAAACGGAGACTATATACCTATACAGTCTAACAAATATATGTATGAGTATTGAGTACCCTCCGACTGCCAAATAGGTAGTTCTAGGTACTTAAATGCGTCTTGGTTATATATTTTGAATTCTTTTTTTTTACAGTCAGTCGGGTTTTTTGGTTTTTTAAAGTAACTTTTTTTATTTTAATCTCACTCCGGGGAAGAATACGAATATTATGATACCTCACTCTTCAAAATCGGTCAAGCCGTTTAGGCTACAGAGAGTCCCGTAGGAACGTACATAGGATACGCGCTAAACACATAACCCTCCCTGTGTAGAGTCGGGTAAAAAGAGGTTTTCATGATATCATCTTCGTCTTAACTCTTCCATCATCTAAAATATTATTTCTTTTTCGCCTTTTTTCGGCATAATAAACAACTTAAAGCTAATTTTTCAGTTTCAGAAAAAATTTAAAGTTTTTTCAGAACATAATGTAAATTGTCAAACTAGATCTGTCATTTGTTTCAGTTTTGCAAGAGATGAGGTAAAGTGTGTTCAAAACTTTATTAAATTATTAATTTAATAAATTATCTCATCATTTAGAAATTATATTAGCAACAAATCGTAGCCGGAAACAAAATCCTGGCTACGGCACTGTCATAAACTTTTTTCCAAAAACAAATTACATCAGTTATTTTATCAAATTCGTTGAAATTCATGTTTCTTTAGAAATAATGGAAAAGTTAGTAAGCTAGAAATTTAGCATGGGCTCTGTTCGACTCACTTTATACAGAACAATGGAATTAATAGAAAAAGTTTTACTTCACTAGAAAAGGTTGTTTTGTTTTGTTAGATTTAGAAAAATCTTGATATCAAAATTTGAAATTTGATGAATTTGAGGAAAACAGTCCTGTACATATTTTGGAGCTGAAAAAATAAAAAAATATATCTTGTAATCTGGCATCACTGACTCTCAGATGTTTGTCAAGCATTCGCGAGAGGTGGCGCAGTATAAAAAACTTTAAGATATTATTTCTCTTTTTCTCTCTCGAACGTGAGTATGTGAGATCCCTCGCTCAGCAGTCTAGCACTGAGCCACTGCGCCCACAAATGTCGAGCCATAAAGTCGGAGCAAAATACAGTTCATCGGAAGACACTATTCCTTCAGCTTTTTAAAGCAGCCTGGCTTCCGAACAAAATTGAGGCCATATTTAGTTTCTGCATAAAGTGTATGAGCGAATTGGTTTAGGCTTGTTGCTATAAGGTCTCCCAAAGTATGACTTCGACAAAAAAAAAAACTAAACTCCTGTATACCGGACAGGCAGGACCGGCTCTCTCCGAGTAAGATGGATATACTATTAGCTGACAGACGAGTTAGACCAGACCAGCTACGAGCTTCATTGATAATACCGCATTAAATTAAGCCACCATTACTCGTAGTGTGTTGGCCACAATTGATACTAAAAGGCAAAAGATTCTAACATCCTTAATATAAACCAAATCCGAATGACCGTTGGAGTAATAACCGGAAACAAAATTATTGGAAACATAGCTAAGAGGCGCAGTGGCTTAGTGGTTAGTGTGTTGGACTACTCAGCGAGGGGTCCGAGGTTCGAATCCCGAAAAAACCCGAAATTCCAACTTATGGTTTTTTTTCCGCTGCGCCACCTCTCGCGAACGTTTGACAAACATCCGAGAGTATAACTGCCATGAAGGAGCTTCTCAATTAGCCGTTTTGAACCGGCATAAAATTGTAGATCCCTTCCATTCGACCCAAAAATGAAAAAACTCACACGAAACGAATGGTTGTGGGAAGCTAGGCCTAGGGTCCCTACAGACCTGTTGCGCCAACTATTTCTTTTTTTTATTTTAGCTGAAGTTGAAAAGACGAAGAGGAAATCCCTAGAATCTTTGGGACACCTCCTGTTTCACTGCCCGGCCCTCCAAGAAAGCCGGTCCTCTTGCTTGGAAACACGGTTCTTCAAAGACTTGGAAGATCTAACAATGATACCTACCACTTTCAGATCTAAGAAGATTCATCAACAGATCTGAATGGTTCTGTTAGTTGCAAGTCCTACCATGATCAGTGTATAGGTAATCACAATGGGCCTCAATGGCTTCTGGGTGATGTTATGCATGTAATGCAAACTGCCCCTCTAAACTAACCTTGCTTTCCTGATGAATCGCAATAGCGCACTATTGTGCCTTCGTCACATTGTGCCAAACTCACAACTCAAATGTGCTAACCTAGACTATCCCTAGGTGTATTCGATAAGCTCTAGAAATGGATTTTTTAATTCTATGAGAATATAGTTGGTTTGGTGCTTTGATTTACGAATTTTCGAAGACAATTGTTCCTCGGCTGTGGATGTACTCTCAACTTCCGTAGAAGCCGACAAAGAGTCCATTGAGCATCTCCTTATTGTGTCATTCAGCCGTCAGCATCGTTCGCAGACTTTCTTTGGCAACTTTACAATTTTCCCCAAAAGTCTGCTAAATACCTCCGTTCAATGGATATTCTTTCTTCTCCTGATGAGTCCATGAAATCGAATTAAACTTCGATCAATAAAAGTTTAAATTCTTTTCGAGTCCTTGGAAAACACTCCAACTCCACCACTGAACGCCAACACTCAACACTGAGTTGATTGAGTTTTTAATTTACACAAACATTCGCCACGAGTTCCTCTTCGTCATCCGCATTCCTCAATTATTTCATTTGAAGTACTTTGAGTTTGAGTTCGAGTTTGAACATCTCGATCAAGCACCCAACAACTTTATGCAAATTCAAATCAATCCTTGGAGGTGCCATTGTGTCGCTGAACTCTCCACGTCTTCACGCTCCCCTTTCGCCCTAATCAATCTTATTCCCACTCATATATGTCGGATTGTATATTTGTGTGCTCTTACCACAGGGCTGCCACCTGATTATCCAGCCGAATGGTTTTCACAGCTCATTTAACTGAAAAGCGATTTGCAAATGTGACTGTACGTGGCAGGAGGTGGAGCTGCTGCTCCTGGGTGGGTGATTTTTTATCCTCGGTTTGGGATCGCCGTAGATAGATTTTCAAGTGACTGATTACATTTAGGACCTCACTCAAAGAGAAGGGCATCTTAAATGGAAATGTCTTCCGATTCAGGTAACTTCAAACTAATTGAGTGACGCAAATGCCACAACCAGTTGTAGATATCTTACATTTCAACGACAAAGTATCCGACTAAGTCAACCCCAAAAGTTTCCCTTCTATAACTTAATCCATTTCTGACCTTTTTTTCATCGTAATCCTGTTCCGCTATCCTAGCAATTTGCTTGAGCAACCATTTATTTCTGGTGCATAACGTGGAACGGCTTTTCAAAAAGGGAAATAGGATTCCAATTTCGGAATTTTCCAGTCTCATTACGAACGGAGGAAGGCAAATTCAATTGAACGGCAGAAACAGATTGAATGTGTGTGTGTGTGTGTGCGTGCCTTGTTGTGAATTCATAATTTTGCCGGAGATTCAATATTCGTCGTCAATGCCACAAATGAACTCAGTAATGCAACCGAGACGGGCTACGACTTGTGAACTGTTCTACGGGAGGAGATCTCTCTAAAAAGGAAAGACGCAGACAATTTCGAAAATCGATGGAAGTTCTGGTGGGGTTGGCAATTGAATTTGATTGCAGCGATGCTGCTTTGGGAACCGCTCAAAAATTCACTTGGTCTACTGATTATTCTTCACTTTGGCTTTGGGGAGTCTTAGGAAGCGACTCTTGAAAAGTTCATTATCAGAACTGTTTTTCTGAATAGGCCTTTGGGCTTTTGTAGCAGTAAGCGCCGCCACTTGCAGCTAACTTTTTTTATTGAATACTGTGGGCTGTGGCACTGGTTACCCAAGAAACCGGCCCATCAAATTCGGACTAGATGTCAGATTGAATGGTATACTCAGTTTAACTGAAAGATGTTTTGCTGCCTTAAATTTACTCAGGCTAACCGCTGGGGCCACTGTGCCTATCTTCTGTTTTATTAAAATGGAGTACCTGTCTGTCTGTTCTTAACTTCACATTTCCCTGATTGTTTGGAGCATTTTGTAGGTAGGTGCTACTCGTAGGGTTTCAGGATCATTCACAAAATAAAACTGCTACATGTCAGCCTTGTCACTTGGAAACTTGCGCAATATAGGTAGAAACTTACTTCAAGAGGAATACAAATTTTGGCTACCCATAGCTAGACTTCTTCTTGGTGTAAACAACGTCGGAGAGACATCGAAACTTTGGCATCCTAGTTATTCGGATAAAACCAACTGATATCAGGAACTAAGGGGACTGGAAGCATCTTTGAACATAGATGGGACGTAGACATGGTAAACGAAGAGTATACTTCGAGATAGTAAAAGCAGAGGAATAGGCCGGACTATTGAAATGAGGGAAACTGACAAAACTGCGGTGGATGCCAGAATGTCTCATGCATGCCTCGCGCAAGAGTAGAACTGACGTACTCTACTTACCTACAGGGCTTATGAGTTTTATCTATATATGAGAAACAAGGAGATAGCTCAAAAAAGCATTCAACATCTCCGCTGGCTTTGACTGTACTATAAGTTTGTCCGTCCAACTTAAGGTATTACAAAATTAAAGACACACATCCTACCATTCCCAGTCAGAGTGGAGTAAGAGAAACAACTAAAGGGAAGAGCCCCAGGATTTTATGAAGCTGTGCTGACACTAGCAGCAAACTTTCTAAGGAAGTGATACCAGCAGAACTTTTAAAATTATATTCTAATCCTCGCTCAACGTCTGCCCTTCATGTACAACCGCCTCAAGGAGCAGGAAAAATAACAACTGGTGCTTTAAAGCGAGGGCAAATGATACAGCTTACAGTCCCTTATATATCATTGAAAAGGTTGGAAAAATCCTAAAAGCCGTGCTCAGTCCACGAAGTTTGTCAGAAAGTGGAAGAGCAGTAAAAGACACATCTAGCAGAGAGAAGTGGTGAACAATTATATCGCATTTCTGACATGCCACGGCTTCGCATTTATGATGAGAAGTCACGTTAGAGACAGAAAGATCTATGACGTTATAGCAGAGCCGAGGTTTGAAAGATCCCTTTTACCTCATAGTCAAGGACAGCGTTACCGATATGCGACATTTGTCGCCTCTTGGCTACTTTTTATTCCTCAGGGCGCCCGGCGACGACTTTTCAAAAATTCTCTGTTTTCGTCCCTTACTAAAACTTTTGCAACGTTTGGGGCATTTTTTTCTTAAAAAATACTCAAAACTGTTGAAGGAGTGTCATTTTCCCATACATACTGCCATTTTTTTCTTTTGAAATTTGTATTTAATCTCTTATTTTTTTTTTTTTGTTTTTTTTTTAGTTGATTTATTTCTTAATTTTATCGCATCCCCATCGATACACTAATCCAATTGTTTGTTAATTACGATGCGTAAATTTCACTTTTAAGCTTTTATGCTAATTTTTGTTTGTTTTTGAATTATTGCTATAAAAATAAATTCTTAATTGTGAAAAATAAAATAAATAAATACAAAGTTAACACAAAGTTAATGGCGGTTTTCATTGAAGATAGAGAATTGACCCGAAAATAAGAATTATTGATCTCTTCAATAAAGTTCGTTGGAGCACTTTTACAATATTGGTAGCCACCATTATGCACATCATGTGAGATTTGGTTTCGGGTTGCTAAAGGCCAACTCAACATATTTCAATTAAAGTTTCAATTTGCACGCATAATTGCATATTTTCGGATTACATTTCACAACATTTCAAGCTGACATTTTGCTAGTGTGTGTTGGTGAGCTCAGGGCAATTATTTAAAAATATATTCCGGACACTTCTGTCGTGTTAAGAATTGACTTGGAATTGGAAGCACACTTTTTACTTCATAGAAAGGGCTTTTGTAGACTCACTCTTTTGATAGAAAGGTCAATTATTTTTTTCAATCGTAAACAACATACCTAAGTTAATATTCTCTGTGTCTGTAAGTATGGTTTTGCTTCATTCCAATGAGGAGTGTTCCGTTCCCTCGTTATTCCATTGCTTTTCTGTCTTTGATTATGCTCTTGGGTATTCTTTTTGTTTATGATCTCTGTTCAAGGTCGGCATTCTGCAAGGCGAATCTCATCCCAGCTCGTTATTTTTTGTTCTTTTGTACTAGGACCGTTTTTTAAACTTTTAAACTTTCGGGCATATTTTTGGCTACTTTATCATTTGGGCCATCGGTAACGCTGCTCAGAGCTATAGCTGCCTTTTATAAAGTCCCTACCGATTTATTAATGCAATGTTAATGAAATGTTGTATTTTCCTTCTTGAACATCGATCTGGGCTTTTTGTGTTGTCTCCTTGATCAGTCGTAGACTGAATATTTGGTCGATGCAAAGGATCAGATCAGACAGACTCTCCTCCGATCAAATTCAAAAGATGTCTTAGTCTATACTGTCCACCGGGTGGGCTTCAGCTGCCTTAAAAATTCTGACGACTGTCCGACAAGACGTCGGAAGCGAATATAAGTATTGCCGCATATGAGCTAAAGAATTGTACCTGTTTGTATGGAGGGTCAAACTATCACCAATCATATTGATTAATTTGTTTTGCCTTACAGTGGTACTTAGGTCGCCTACGTCGTTTATCCTCACCATTGACGGTGACTATATCCCACTTGCTACTGGAAACTTGAGCTTTATTCAGATTACAGCCGTTTTCTATGAAACACTTATTCACAGTTGCATTTTCAAAATTCTTTTCGAAAAAAAAATCGCGGCTATAGGGAAAGTTGCGAGCGACTCTGGTGGACTCTTTTTTTGTTTAATTTTTTAACTAAAATTTAAAACTTATTAAAACACAGCCAAATTGATAAAAGAAAGACCCTAGATCCCCTCGTGTATTAGCAAAGGTTTCAGATTTCAACCTCGCCCAAAAATGTGCAACCAAACTCTCATCCTCGAAATACCTTTCCCTGTTCTTACACACGATTTACTCAATTTTTCTTTTGCAAGTTAAAGTGAAATTGAAATAGTTATAATTTGCGAACAAAACCTGCCTAGCATTGAAGCTGAAATTATACAGAAATCCCAGTTGAAAGGGCGCAAAATTAATTCATGGCTGCCGGTTATAACCGCCGCAATCGATGTCACCTTGGTATTAATAATTTCCGATGATAAAAATATACTATTGCAGGTTATAATGTCAAAGAAGTCTCCATCAGATAAGAGTTTAAGTTGTCGTTGACAAATAGTTGTGAAAAAACTTAAACCAAGGAAGCCCCCAACAATTAAAATAGATTAAATTGGAATTTCATCGCCACTGGTCTGGAATTTAATTAACGAGATCTGTATAGAGAACGTTTCGGTAACAACACAGCCTCCAGGTTCAATTAGTATGCGAGCAGAACACGCAGAGCCACAAATGATTGTGCCAAAGCCCTGCAGGACTTCCGCAGCCGAGGGAGGGCGCAAATGCCACCACATTTCCCCAGAATCAATATAATACTCGTATCAATTAAACACCACATAGCCACATGAGACTGGCGGAACTCTGGGAATTGATAACATTTCTTACGCGCATTCCAATTATGATTATTGGTCTCCAAATGGACTTAGAATGAAGCACAAAACTTTCTTCTATTCGTAGTGAATATCTCTGACAGAGAACGCACTGTGTCCTGGTAATTATTGTTGTCTTCAGACACCACCCTGGGAGTCATCGTTATTGAGTCACCGCCGCCGCCATCAGGAGAGGACTCCTAGGGAGAGAAGTTGGAAAGTCGTTATCGTTCGGCTAATGTCTTTGCGAGAGGGACCAAAACAAGATTACAAATACTACCTTGAGGAAATTGCCAGCAAAGCGATTATATTCGCCCTCGATAAAAGGTGAAGATAAGTGGGGGATTACTCGTAGATACGGTTTAACATTCACTTGACGTCACTGCTGATGGTGCTGGATAAATGCGATATTGACAAAGGAATAGTACGTGTCGCTGTCAGATAATGCAGACACGGCAATCGTGAGGGAAACTATTCTAATATAAAATTGATAAGGACTCCATTGCATTGAGTGAGTTAAGATTAAAAAAGGGGCTGCTTGTGTACGGCGAGCTGACTGTGTTTAGTCGGTTAATGGCTGTGTCTATTAAAAGGAACTGTTTCGACTTCGGTAATATATAGAATTCCATTTGCAACTGCTTGAGGCTCGCTTGAAGCTCCTTAATAGAAATGAAAGCATTATAAGTCAAACAACTGCCACCAATTCAATTTTAACATGAATGATAAGAATTTGATTATTCACAGGGTGATCCAAAATATGTTTTTAACAACAGTGGATGCATAAAATTAACGAACCAATTTTTAATGTTTTTAGGAAGTATTTAAATATGTAGTATTTTTTTCATTTTGTGACGCATCAGGTAGGTATGTATGTATGTCTTATAAACTGTTGGTATATTTTATATAAAACAGTGTAGGAGAAAATTAAACGGATGAAAAAAATAATAAAATAAAATCAAACACAGGGTCCGCCAAATAACTTTTTTTTTTTTGAAAATGCTATAAAAAAAAACTACTGAATATTTTCTCAAATTTCTTTTTTTATTTGCAAGTACAATCCTTCCGGTTAATAATGGAAAATAATTTCATTCAAATGGCGGCCTCGGCTGGCCATGCAACTTAAAGAGCAAGCCTTGAGTGACTTTACACTTATACATAGAGTATATTACGTGCTAATTTTTCAGGTGAACGCATAACATAATAATAATATAATATATAAAATTTTCAAACACGTACAAAATATATATTTATAAAATAAAATATAATGCATTACAATTCTTTTTTTTACAATTACTATAGTTCTTAGTTTTCAGAAAAGAATTCGTTGCCATCATCGTCATTATTTTCAGCATTTAATAGACTTATTAGTTCTGGGCAATCATTTTTTTTCAGCTCCTTTTGGGATCTAACGTGTTTTAAAGATGAAACAAGTGAATCTAATGATATAGCTAGCATATTAAATTCATTTTGTCGTTTTCGTGAGACCTTGCATGGATTTGAATGTCGATATCGCTTGTAGTCTTTATTCCTTGATTACTGTGCTTCTTCTGAAAGCTCTCCGATAACTCGCCCGAATTTTTTCGTAGTTCTACTGAAACCAAAAAAAGTGCTAAAAAAAGTTATTTTTTAGTTTTATTTATTAGAATTTTTTTCTAATTTTAATTTACTTATGTATAAAACAACTACAACACATTAAGATTTTTCGTTTCATAATTTAAGAAAAAAAAATAAAGAAGTTTGTTTTTTCGGTTTTTTTACTCTAGAACAAAATAAAGCAAATTTGAAAAGCTCTATAAGTCAAACTAGTAAAGCCCCTATGACACTACATTTTTTCCTAATTTTTATAATGTTCAAAAGTCAGCGGTGTGTAAAAGAGACTAACAGCTCGATTCTGGCAAACCTCACTGATATCTCACTAGTCACAAAGCCCTCACAAGGTGGGGTGAAATTGATTTTGTGAGGTTTTCGTGTTCTGGCAGCAAACTCACAACTTGTGAGGCTCACAAAAACAATCGAAGTTGTGATATCCTACGGAGCAAGTCACAAAATAGTGAACCAGTCATTGATGGCATTGTTCCCTCATTCCAAGCATTTAAAGACCCAAACCTGACATTTTACGCTATATTTATTAACTTTTCAGGGAAAATTAATATTTGTATAAAAAAAACTGAGGAATGTGGAAATTTTGATTTGTGACAAATGTCGTTAATATTTCTTTTTCTTCGTTTCTAAAACATTTCAGTGTCAATATTTCGCATATTTTCTTAATAAATTTATTTTTTTTCATCCAATTAATGCTGTAGATATAATATTTCGTTCTCAGATCCCACAAAATTGAAGTGATAATAATCTTACCATTGTGAGGTGAATTTGTTGTGAGCATTATCGGAGAATACGAAAAATGTTATTGGATCACAATAAACCTCACAAGGAATCAACCTCACAAGAGCATGTGACTTGTGAGGACTCATAACGGCAGAATCGGGCTGCAAATGTGTATTACGAAAGGGGTAGCAATTGTTCGCCAAGCAACCGCAAATTTTCAATCGAATTTATTTTCAAATAATCTTGAAATGTCCAAAAAAAAAGCTGCCAGCAACTGAAAAATGTGATTTGAATACATTTTTAATTAATTGTTTTTTTAAGTTTCTACATTAATAAAGTTGGTGTGTACGTACTCACTCCTATCGGGAATTTTCGCTCTAATTTTTCGTACTGCTTTAGTTTCATTTTGATTAATTTAGTTTTATGGTTTTTATATTAACAATGAATTAAATTTTCAATAAATAAAGAATGCAATCTGCAGGATCTTCCCAAAAGTCTTCCAAATGATCATTGTCAATTGGAACAAAGTCTTGTTCTTCGCATTCAGTTTCATATGGCTCTAAAGTACCTTGTCCGGAGATTAATGCTTGTTGAGCAAGGTTCTCTAAATGCAGCATCTACAAAAAAAGTTGGAATTACATTTTTTATAAGCTAAATGCATATTAAACTTACCATTTTGAATGCGCTGATATTTTCCTCAAATTTTTTAAATTTTCTCAGTACATGGTCACATTTGCCCAGTTTCTTAGCAATTTTTTAATAATTTTACGTTTGCAAAAAAGTACCCGAACGAACCTATGTTAGCTAGTGGACTGTAAATAAAATAAAAACAAAACGATTTTGTGAATATGAACATTTATTTCACTAGGACAAGTCTGTATCCTTTAGCTGTTGTTGATGGAATGTGGACGATCGATTCCAAGGACACGTCTGTATCCTTTCGCTGCCGTTGATGGAATTCATCGATGAGAGGTCCGAAGGGTAGCGCACGATCGGTAGCTCATACATCGAAAAGTGTTTAAAGTTGTGTACGTAGCCAATGTCTCGCTTCGACATCTTTTTCGTTGCGCTTAGATAGACGCACACGAGGTACCTATTCATATTCCAAGGAATATTTAACACATTTTAAAAGCAAAAAAAAATGCAAAAAAAAAAAATGTGTCATACAGGCTTTAAGCAGAAAAATATTTTGTTTGCTGTTTTTGAAGCTCTGTTTATATTTCTATTAGAAATAAAAAATAAAACTTGGAATTTAGTATTTTTGCCACGATATTTTCCTTTTTGGACCATAGTCCGTTTCAATACCTGCGAATGCACCACTGACAGCTCGCTGCGATCTGCCGATAATGTCAATATTGTCAGGATACCTATGGAAGCCGTTGGACGAACTTACGAAAAATAGGCCCTCTGACTTTGGCTTGTGAGTTTCGTGCAATTGCTTCAAGAATAATGCAAATGAGTTACACCATAGCCTTATCGATATGGAAGATCTCGGTGGTGTGCTTGATGATTTTGATTGAACAGTGAAATTTCTTCATCATCATCCTGCGCAGATAAATGCGGTTGCATGCCGAAACTTGGCATGACTTAAGCCCTACAAATGAAACGGTTGTTATCGCACAACACCCCCCGCCCCTCCTTCTAACCTTACGCACCCTTTCCCTAAACACAACCCGGTAATAGAATATCTGTCTTGCAAATAATAAATATGGAACCTCAGTTGGTATAATGTTCCTGTAAAGCGAATACAAAGCAATTTCTTATTTCAATACAAACAGTCATGTTAAGATATAAGGAAGCACGTCCTACTGGGAACAACACATTATGCTATGCCGTGCCATAAGAAAAACTATCAAAAATTTGAAACTAAATAAAATATGTAACTTCCACCGACAGTCAAAAGTCTAACATCCGCACGTACATTCTTCCTCCCGAATTCCATTGTTGGGCACGTTCCAACAGCTCCGGTTCCCGGTTTCTTTTTCTTTCTTAACATCACAATAATAAAATAACGTTATCTCGAGTTGCACTCGCAAAGAAGCATAAAAAATATCCTCAGTCTCGACATGTGTATAAAAGTGCAGCATTAAAGCAAATGGAGCAACAACTATCCTTAAAGTAAAAGCAAGCAAAACTGATAACAGAAGAAAAAGGAAATAACTCTCTGAAAAAGTTCGTTCGTCATGTCTGGGTCGTAAAGATGACGACTGACACGTACCGAACTGAAACAGCAAGACCATATATATCGATTAAATGCGGGTACAGAGTACTCGTACTCCTGCTCCTGCTCCTACTCGTAGTCGTACCTCCTCATAACATGTAATATTAATATGTCCTCCATCTGGCGGTGGAGTATGGAGGCTTACTCCGAGCTATGCAAGGGAATGCAGGAACTTATGGATGGCAAAAGGAAGGTATCTCTCATCTGTAGCAAATACCTAATGGACCGAGTGGCACGTATAGCGAGTTGTGTTATTTTTATTCATGGCAAGGAGGACGAAGGGTATCTCTACTTCGTGCTGATATTTTCATATTTCGAGAAATGAAATAATTCGCGGAAGCATTTTCGTAGAGTTTATGGCTATTACACATGACGATGTGGTGACATGCTTCAACACGTTTTAATGATTCATAGTGACTGCCAAAGGAAGCACAGTGACGCGCAGTAGTGGGTTCTTATTCTAAGTCGCTTTGGCTGAATTAATAAAGAAAATTTTCTCTAGCTAAGTGCGAAATGGCAGGCTAAGTAAATTAGGCAATGGAGCCATAAAAAAATAGTTCAACTGTTATGTCACACTGGGTGACCGTAAAGATACTGTGCGCGGTACTAATAATCAATTCTAGTGTACTTTACAGAGTCACAACGGCGACAATTTCTATGCATACATAATCCATTGGGATAATCTATTGATGGGTGGCATGACACCATTCAAACTGACTACGTGACTATGGTCCTGGACTTCAATAAGAATATCCCCAATGGACAGCAATGAAGGAGTAGAAGCTTGAGTGTTCTCTGTTCCATATTGCCCGTTTACCGTCCATCCGTCTTTTAGAATACCAAACAACTGAAGTGTTTTTCAGATAGAAGTTGCTGCTAATAGGGAAGCTGAACTATTGAAAGTGAGCTCAGACATCGTCATTTACACAGCCATAAAAACACCAATAGTAACATATTAATTGGACATGCACTGACCAGGGTTCGGACTTTACTCCTATCGGAGTAGATCTACTTCGCTTTTCGCAATATCTCTTAAATCTACTTCGTCATTCCGCTTGGTTAACAAACTACTTCGATTTTTTTCTCTAGTTAGTTAGTCTAGTTTGCAGGTTATCTCTTCCACGCTACCCAACAAAAGTTCGTCTTTCTCTTGTGTTGTTTTTTCATATTTTGTTTGCCGACGAGTAAAAATATTAGCAAAAAAAGACGATGGCAGGGTGTTTTTCAATTGACTTTAAATTGGCAAAAACGATTCAAATCCGTCCACAGCACATGCAAATAGTTATTAAAACTTAAAAGTTGTTTTTATTTCCAAAGTAGTAAAATGTTGGTTTCCTTAACGGAGCATAAAAATACTGTCGAAGAATTCATGTTTAAGAATTTAACAGAGTACATGTTAACCTTATCTATTTTACATCACAGTCGTGCAGAGGCCGAAAGCAAATTCCCGGAAATGTATTTAGTAAAAAACAAGTTCCGAAATAGATTAAGGGCCGTTTTATTCACTATTGTTCAACTTCCTGATAACTCCGAGGTTGACCAACTTCGGAGTTGATTCGAAAGAGAGAGTTGAGCGGCAAGTTGAAAATTGCTTTTATTCACTACTTTAATTCTCAACTCCTCAGTTGAAATTCAAAAGTTGGCTGACTTGTTGTTTCAGAAATATCCCTGGGATATTTGTGGAAGATGACACAAAATATGGCAGTTTCAACTTTGCAATATGGCAAAACATACTTTTATTATATTTTATTTTTTGTATATGGTTTTCGCTTTAAAGAGTAGATATCCATATAAAAATTAAATTGGTTCGAGGGAATTTTGCTTTCGAAAGAAAAGGTGGGTGCTGTTTGCAGCAGCTCCTAGCGCACCTTTGTTACTGGTTTAATTTACACGATCTATCGAACAAGAAAATCGCGAACTTAATAAATCATATAAATAAAATTGGTGTAGTTCTGTTCGACTAAGATTGAATTTGACTGCATGTCTTTAAATGCAAAAATCTTCGAAACTGCTGAATATATTCTGATGTGTATTTCTCAGTCCTATAGAGGATAAATAGGCCTACAATATCCACTTTGTTTCAACTCTATATCGCTATAAATTCCGGAAAAAATTTGACAAGAGTAATTTATTTTATCGTTTGTTTTCGCTTTTTTCTTTGTCACGCTTTCCGTTCGAAAATACTGGGAGCATTTAAATATAGTAAACACCAGCTTATAGAGGACATCTGCGGTTACATTTTAGGATATCCATGAATTCGATAACTTAAAAGGTTTTTAAATAAATAGGCAAAATTTGAAACATTTCTACTATTTTCACCTGGGTGAGTGGATATGCATTTCATTCTCAAATCAAACACACTAACCGCGCAATATATTCACATCTCTTTTAACCTTATTTTATTCCTGTGGCGGAGAGGGAGACAGACAGAGGCAGTATGCTGTTTGGTTTGCTAAGAAAAAAAAAACCCATAAAAGAAATGTCAAATATGTAGGAAAAATATGTTTACCTCTGTTTTGCTTACAAAAAAAAAATTCTATGAAAAAAATATCAGATAGGTATAGCTTTCAGTGATACCAGATCGTGGGTAATTACCCATTTCGTTTTTTATAGAGTAGAGTTTTTAAATAGCGTTTTTAACAGCCCATGGCCTCAATGCTCATAAAATGGTATTAAAAGTTGGAGTTCCCATAACATAATGCTTGACATGAGGCTTTAATTTTAACTGGGTGTGGCAAAGGAGATCGGAGATGCGGTGTTTATACCAAGAATACAAATAATTCACAGTAATTATTCATTTCAGTTTAAACCGATTCGATTGCCTATTAATGTTTGTTTTGAAATGACAATCCATAAGTAACAGGATCAAACTTTAAGAAATGCGGGAGTTGATTTAAGCAAGAATTGCTTCAAGCACGGGCAGTTATATGTAATGTGCTCCAGGGTAAGTAATGCAGCAAATATCACTATCTTAGTCGATAGAAACAAAACAGCCAAAAAAATTTGTCAACAACATGACAGCAAATTTCTTAATTTTGTTTCCATCAACTGTTCTGAAACCACATTTTACACGGGCGAAGCCGGGTGGGTACAGCTAGTATACAATAAATTCCAGCTCTTGGCGATGCACATGCACAATACCTTCTCCAGGTGCACGGCAACGAATTCATAATAAGATGGAGCACCATCATTGTCGTCCGCTTGAGAGACGGAAACTATATAGATAAAGTCATGGTCGTCCCATTTTCCAAGTCCGTCACAGTGGTATTATCTTGTATTGCCGTCTCTCACAGACCAAATTTTAACTCCTCTTCATCCTCTTTACAGCTCGAATCAGACTATGGCCAATTCCGGCAACAATAATTTAAACGATATATTATTTCAAATTGTAATTAATAATAATTACTTTCGTCACTTGATTTGAAGAGCTATCAGTCAAAAACCCCCAAAAAATCAATTTAAACATAAAAAAAAGTTTTCTCTCCCAACTTCTACTATTTCGGGGAATTGAGCGAACTAAAAGTTGAACTTTCGGTTTTCTCAACTCCGGAATATCCAAATTTTAAATACATAATTTTTAACCTATTTAAATCATAAAGCAATCTACATGTTTTCGCTGCATAAAAAAATATTTAAGAAATGCAATGGATTTAAAAATATTTAAAACCCCAATGTAAATGTAAATATATGTTTATTTTTTGTCTTAGTAATAATGTGCAGTTTTTGTTCCACTGTTGAAGTAAATTTTTTTTTTTTGGAAAATAAAAAAAATTTTATTTATAAATCTAAAAATCTACTTCAAAAAATTAATTTCTAATTCGCTTTTTCTTTACATCTACTTCGAAATACGATTTCAAAAGTCCGAACCCTGGCACTGACGTAAATCTAGAGCCTAGGAGTCACCGCAATAGGAATAGAGAAGGAAACATCTTTTAACTGCCCGGCACTGTGCTTAATTTGGAGGTACACCTTGAGAGAGTACTTCTTCGAGGCAGATATTGCCGAAACGGATTTCAGAAAAATACGGAGATTCCTCCAATATGCAAAAGTAGCAGATAATAACCGACGCTGTTTATGTGGTAGCGTTATGAAATGTGATATATGTGAATATCGGATAATAATCCGTGCGTATCGGATAATTTAACCTATTGGGACCAGCGATACCGCTTTAGTATTGAAGTAGACTTACTTCAATTTTGGAAAAAAAATATTAAAATCTGCTCTCTACTTCGCACTATTGTTAAATTCCAAATATCTACTTCACTTTCGAAATCTCTTATTTAATCCGCTTCAATTTTAATACAAAACCTCAAATCTACTTCCAAAAAAAAATAATTATTTAAAAAATGTTTTACACTCGTTCATTTAGGCCAAGATTTACATTTCAAAAGAATAAATTGTATCAAACTTCACTTTAAAAACAATATCTATTCTAATTTTCTGACGTTGATTATTGTTTTCCTTTTAATTTTCTGTCTTTGTCTGAGTTGATACGTTTGGTTTGGTTTTGGTTCCTGTCTGTTCCGAAAAGTTTAGCCAAATACGTGAATGAATGGCCTCATTCAAGAATCTAGTTATCTTAAGTCGACTAGATTGGTCTGGATGAGATGTAACTTGAACGCAAAAACTAGATTGGTCTTGAACGTCACATTTTCTACGTCAGCTACATACAGGGTGTCCGCCGGGAAGGTATACTACTTTGTTTGTTTATAATTTTTGATTAAATGAAAGAGAATGGATCTTATACTGATAAATGTTTTATTTAATGTCGGCAATTATGTAGGGAATACTATATCAGGTAAATGTAAGCCCCTGTTAGTCTCATAAATGCGGGCCCTTTTGAGCACATTTTACATTACATTCTCACACATTTCACGCGGTATTTCATTAATTTCTTCACGAATATTTTGTTTGAGTTGCTCAAGCGTTTCTGGTTTGTTTGCATAAACCTTGCTTTTCAGATATCCCCACAAAAAGAAGTCCGGAGCAGCCAAATCAGGCGACCGTGGAGGCCAATCAACATCACCCTTTCTTGAAATGACTTGTTGTGGAAAGAGGTCTCGCAGTAATTCCATTGTAATCCTGGCTGTATGCGATGTGGCACCGTCTTGTTGATTCCACATGTTAATCAAGCCCAAAGCATGAAGTTGTGGCGTTAAAAAGTTTTCAATCATATCAGGATATCGCTCCCCATTCACAGTTACCGTTACGCCGTTTTCATTTTCAAAGAAGTAAGGTCCAATGATTCCTCCTGACCAAATTGCACACCAGACTGTAACTTTTAATGGATGCAAAGGTGACTGATGAATAATTTGAGGGTTTTCCATTGCCCAGAACCGACTATTCTGTTTATTCACATATACATTCAAATGAAAATGTGCCTCGTCACTCATTATGATTTTTTTGTCATCGTCACAGTAATCGATGATTAATTTTGATAAAAAATTTTAACGATTGAAACACGTTGGCTTATCGAATATTTTTCCATAATAAATTTGCCACGTGTCTACTTCACGTCTGCCAAATATGAACTGTCAAGACTAATGTTTACCAAAATGGCGGCAAAACAAAGTAGTATACCTTCCCGGCGGACACCCTGTATATGTACATATTTAGACTGCAAGGCCATAAAATTCACAATTCCCTTCATGGCACCTTTAATCCACCGCCCAATAATTGCAGTTAATTTTTCATATTTCCCTGCGTTTACAGAGAGTATATGCCTACAACAAAAATGACTGCACCCGTAGGAATTTACATCCGACATTGATGAATTATTTAATTCGAATAATGAGAGGTTGCCATAATAACAGAAAACACCTATCTGCAATAATGAACAGCGTTGTGATGCGCTGTGTAATTAAAAGCTGAGCACCTGCTGAAATGGAGTTGTTGCAGTGCTTAATATAAGAACGCCGGAGGCAGAGTTCATGTTTTTTTTTTTTTTTTTTATAAAGCCTTGCTGACGTTGTTAACTGAGTAGGTAAAGAGTGAATGCTGCAAGGCATTTTAAATATATTAAAGGAGTGGGATATTTATAGTAGCTGTGTTTTTGTAGGAGCAAAGGAATTAAAGCATTTAAATATGGGACAATTTTACTTCAGAGTACACCAAAACCTCGCTTTGCGTCATTCCGATTTGCGTCGTTTCGAAGTTGCGCCATTTAAAAATGATCGTGGTTTTTATGCGTCGTTTTTATTTCAGTTTGCGCTATTGCTATTCCTTTTTGTTCATTAATTTATTTGTAAAAAGGGGATTTCTCAAAATTAAGGCTTAGGAGCTTACACTTTACGTGAAGTCAATCAGTTTGGAGAAATTCATATTAATATATTTAGTTAAGGTTAGGAATCGTCATTTCGATTTGCGTCGTGTTTTTCTGGTCCCAATTAACGACCCACGCCCTTCCAGAAAGTAGGTTCAACAGCGCCAAACACTCCTCTGAAGCATCAATTCGTTGGTGTTTTTGGTCGACTGTGAGCTCACGCGGCACCCACTTTGCACAGAGCTTTCGCATACCCAAATGTTCGTGTAAAATGGTAAAGACACTACCATCTGATATCTTTACTATGCCAGCTTGCTCGTGCACCTTCAATTTGCGATCATTCATAACCAATTTGTGGATTTTTTTGATGTTTTCTGGAATAACAGCCTTATTTGGCCGTCCACTGCGCTCTGCATCATTTGTGCTGGTACGACCACGTTTAAATTCAGCAATCCACTTCTCTACCATTTGTCTCGATGGAGCAGAGTCCGGATAATGTTTATCAAGCCGTTGTTTGGTTTCCACTGATTTTTTTCCATCAAAAAGCAATGCTTTATCAAAAATCGAAATTCACTTCTTTCCATTTCTTTTTTCAATAATAAAAGTTGCTTTACACAAAATGCTATCACTCACGAATCAATAGTCAGATTGCTGTCAAATTTATACACTTATCGTTTGAAGGCTAGTACTAGCCTTAATAAAAGTCATATGGAAAAAATTCTAGTAACGCCATCTATGTGACATCCTTCATAATAATATTTGTATTTCGTTTTAAAACGCTTTTTGATTACCTTAAAATGTGCTTCTGCATTTTGCAATGATTCGAAATTGAACATGACATTTGAGGATGAAATAAATGAGTGTAATATTTTAAAATGCTGTAAAATAACCGTTCGATTGTCCAATGCTATATTTACCAGTGAAAATTATTTGTTGTAATACGAGTATCTTTCGACTATTTTCGTTCTCAAAACAAGTCTTTAAAAAAGAAAGCTAATACCAGTTTCACTAGGAGAAAGTTTCATTTTGTCGTCACAGTTTCTTAAATATTTTTTTCAGATCTAAGCACCAACCTCATCTCTTTGTAAATAAAAATTTCATGACGTTAAAAAAAATAATGACAAAAAGTTGGGGTTTCTCTTGGAAAAAATAACCAAACCTGGAGGTGTTTCAGATTTATATGGGGGGAAATATTTTCACCGTCTTGCAACTCTGTCTGGCCGTGGCCTGAAATGTGTCGTCTTGGACTTTGAAGTCTTACACGGCGAATAAAAATGATGGACGATTTTGTGAAATGGCAAGGACTTATAATATTCAAAGGACACAAGTCAGCTTTGAGTATCTTTGAGTGTTTTTGTCTACTATGTGCTACAAATTCCTAAACACTTAACAGATCTAATACATTTTGTCGTTCATTAGAAAGAAAAAACCCTAACCTATCTAACACCCCCATAAATAGAACCACAGAACACCCCTGCCTTTCATTGGCACAAAGGAAATCGATTGAGCGTTTTTCCATTCATTTGACAGCAGCGCTCAAGGCGACCTATCTGGCGCCCGCAATGAAACCGAGCTCGCCTTAAGGACATGTTCAAGTTGAAACAACCAACCAAACTTAAGCGAAACACAAAAAGTAACACAATTTATACGTAGGTACCTGTCACAGTAGAAATAAACAAAGGAGGACACTCGTGCACATTTCTGTGGCCTCATCCTACTTAGGTAACAATAATATTTTGAAATAGTACGAGGGTTTTCTTTTAGCATGACTATTCCCCGATATTGCAAAAAATAAAAAATGTAAAGTGAACAATGGGAAACGAGAAAAAGTTTTCAATTCAGCTCACAGAATGACATGCAATTTGAGCCATTGTGTCTGTCTTTCTGTTCCCTGGGGACATCCGTTCCACATTGCAAACTGCACAACCAACCTGCACCCGCATAACTGCAAACACAAACGACACGCAAATTAAAATACCGGAATGCCACCCAGCCATGGCAATGGCATGGCGTGGACAACCTCGCCGGAATGGTGCCACCGAGACCAGGTGTGGTGGAGCCGCTCGAAGATGGCTGGGGATTTGCCGGTGCGGTGCATATCAGCGAAGCTTCCAGTTAAATAGTTCCGACACCGACAGCCGTGGTGCGCTGATTAGAAAAAACACACTGAAACGAGTCCTTCACTGGCAATGGGGCGAGGTGGGGCTGCCCTATACCTGTATGGTGATGATGGATGGAAGAGAAGTTTCCTACTTAATTGCAGGGCTCATGCATTTTTAAGAACTCAATTTGGAATTGAGGAACAGCTCTTCTGTGTCATCGTCTTGAGGAGATGTGTTGGGGTTGGGGCAAAGTGGTGCAGTGTGTTGTTCAGGAATTACGTGCCAAGCATGACGAATTGACGAATTGGGTCATGTTCGTGTCAGGCTTGTGGGTAGAGTGCCTTCAATCTTGATGTTTGCTCTCTGTGATGCGTATTAAAGAGGACATGCCGTGTCATACTGTCTCAAACGAGTGGGTTATTCACTTTTTCCAAACATCTAATAATGGTTTCTGTTTGGCTTCAGAGGCGACTTGTGTGTTTACTCTCCGTTGGTTCTACTTGTTCAAAGTACGGGTCAAGCTCTAATCGACTTTGCGATGTTTTCCACTTCAAATTCAATTAAAATTGTATCCACTAAAATCAAGCAATGGCGTTGATCAAAAGCTCTCGGCCAATCCTTCCCAAATGCTGTGCGGTTTTTTGTCAGAAGGTAGGGTCCTCTTTCGAAGAACCATTCTTCTGTATTTCATTCACTATATCCACAGTTTCTAACTACATCCGCTGCCGCACCGTATTCAACTACACCAATTCAAACACCAAGGATCAAAACAATTCAAATCTACAGATGGGATCCAAGTAAACCTGGGACTGGGCCATGTATGCAGGCCTTCAAATTCGACCTCAACAAATTAATTAGATCGGCTCCGATGGTTTTAACTGCTCTGATCATGATCAAGGACCAATTCGACGGATCGTTGGCGTTCCGGCGATCGTGCCGTGAGGGAATTTGCGGGTCTTGCGGCATGAACATTGGTGGAGTTAACACTTTGGCCTGTATCTGGTAAGGGAAAACGCTTGGAAAATATTCGAAGTAGAAGGAATGATTGATTTTCCTTGTCATTGCAGTAGAGTAGATGATGATCTATCGAAGACTCTGAAAATATACCCATTGCCACACATGTATGTGTTGAAGGACTTGGTGCCAGATATGGATCACTTTTACCGTCAGTATCGGTCAATACGACCGTGGCTGAGCCGCAAGTAAGTCTTAAAAAAATATTTTAGTAAACATCCTTTCCAAGTCGGAAACTTGGGGAACTTCAATCGACTTTAGGTAGATCAATGCGAACCCTTAGATGCTAGGTTTCTTAATTTAGCTCTACATTTTTGATGGCTCACTTTTCGTCTACAACTATATTTAACAATCTTTACAATCAATCCGTTCTGCAAGAGTCCGTAGCTGTCAATATGAGTTGCTTTTTCAATATCAATCAATATCTGAACATTTTTCTCAATTCATGCATTCATAACTTTAAAATGAATTTTTAGTCAAATTTGGCAAGTTAAACGGAAAGAGACACGATTCCCAGATTGCCTTTGGCAAGGGTTTTTATAACTGATAGACAATAGGTCCGTTCGTGTACTTTCAGCATAGAAAAATTAAAGACGTCAAATATCAAAAATCGAGAGAGAAATCTCTCAATTTCAAGAGAAGTACGTGTCCGGTTTTCTTACAAAAAGCTTAAGAAATGTCGTTTTGACATTATTGTAAAATGCAGCATCTAAAAATTTGGAATTGAATTGTTTAAAAGCTGAATACCTATTAAACTTACCATTTTGAATGCGCTGATATGTTCTAGAAGAGTATTCGATTACAACTTCTTCCTCCGACATCGTTGAAGACGAAATTAAAGAGAGTTTTACTTGTCAAACTTTTGAGCTGTCACTTAGTTGTCAGTTTTCATTTTTCATTTTTCAGTAAGTCGAAATTCGGCGTGTAGAAAATTGCGAAATGGAAACAGGAGAATGGATTTCTCTCTCATTTTTTTTTCAAGTTTTTAGCAAATTTTAAATAATTTGACGTTTGCAAAAAAGTACCCGAACGAACCTTATTATGCCTGTCAAATGTCAACTGTCAAGTGACTAAAGATACGTTCAGTACAAGCTCTGGCAGTTGAATTTTTATTGGTCTAGATTGATCACGTGAACAGTTTTTACAGTTAACAGTTATATGTGAATACGGTTGCAGAGAAAAAATTGTCATCTGATCAATTAAGACTTCTGTTGGATTTATTAATCTAAACGTCTCAACTGAGTATAAAGCTGCCAATTCGATTGTAAACGTAGTAAAAGTGACGTAACCAACCAATCTAGTTTTTCAGGGGAATGTACCAGGCAAATCTAATCGACTTAGGGCCGGTTTGTTCAACCTTGTTTATTTTTAGTCATCGGTTGTTCCAGCTGGTAATCATCGTATGTGAGAAGTCGGTTGGCGGTCAGTGGTTTGGTTAGTTAACCAGAGCAATCGATAACCAGCCGATTTTGCGCGGTTAATGAGATTTAACCAATGATTTTCTGGAATTCCGTTTGTTCGAGTTTTTTTAAGGACCGCGTAGGTATGAATTTTGACATATCTGCTATACATGCGGTGACCGTCCGTTCATTACAATAATGAACAGCTCTGTATTTGAGGACGATGTTCATTATGAATTATTTTGTATACGAAAACACGTAAATGTTCTGTATTTTAGATGTTATTTATTATTTGTTCTGTATTTCACTGAAATTTAAAAAAAAACATTACGAAAACCGAAACTCAATGAACGAAATGAAAATGCTAGTACTAAAAAATGTTTTCTGTTTAATTTTTTTATGTCTATTTATTAAATGAAAAAAAGTTATAATTATTGTGTCTAAATTTCTGTCCTTTTCTATTGTCCATTATTTGGAATTCTAAAATATGGGCCCCTATTGCAATTGTCAATTATCAATTGGTATTTGGTATTTATCAACCAATTTCTTAAATCGGTATTGTGATTGTCAATTGGTTGATTCAGTCAATTTCTATTAATTTTTGATTGTGAATACAAAAATCGGTATTGCGAGTGTCAATTCTCATTGACTTTTCTTTTCATTTCGTATCAATTTCTTTCAACTGGAAAAAACTGATTGATACAATTAAATTGTACAGAACTGCAATAAAATGTACGGTTTTTATGTAAAGTTTTTAGTTAATTTAACTGATTTGAACAATTTTACACAGGGCTAAGATAGTTAGCAACAAAATATAAGAAAAAGCATGAAGAATATTGAATATTATTCAAAGAAAAAATATGAAAAAAAAAAAAAACGAAATAATAGAAATCAAGATTGACAAATTACAAGCTTAAAGGAAAACAAAACAAATAAAGACAGACCGAATTTTATTTAATTCTGTTCTAATTTAAACAAAAAAATATCCACAGCAAACTAATAATTGTCAATAGCAAATGTCAAAGAGCGTATTTTATTCACAACAGTCAATTTCAGTCAATCACAACCTTTATCAACTGAGTTACACAATACAAAAGTATCAATTGATTGATACATTTTACCAACTATCAATCGGTTGTTAATTGACAACGGCAATAAGGGTGATGGTCACCGTAGCTATACATAACAACTCTTTGTACAATATTGTGGAGAAAAAATATAAATAATGGAATAAACGTATATATAACTCAAGATGGAGTGGACTGAACCAATAAAATCTGTCTCGTCAGTTTCGTAGAAGTTTTAAACTGACAGATGTATAAAATAAGGTACACGCCAGTCTATTGATTTTTTAAGGGAAGACAGCTCACATAAATTGAGATAAAGCGCACTTATTGGAGCAAATATTGAGAGAATGGGAAAATCTTATTGGTTGAGGCTTTAATTCGGTTTTATTTTTAAAAAAGTGCTTATTGTCTCATAACAAGATTTTATTCTTCAGTTTTTAAAAACGCCTGTCTCATTTGATTATGACATGCTTGTGCTAAACAAATTTTGCGTTTAGTTAGATTACTGAAAATAAATACATTAAAAAAATACCTTAGCAAATTACTTATCAAAAACAAACAAACCCGTAAAACAAAAAAGAATTTAACCATAGATTCGGTCAATCAGAATCACTGAATTGACAAATAAACTGGAAAAGTGGAACGATTTGTCGCAAGCTATGGTTTGGTGACCGAAGTGAAAAAATCGTTCAACAAACACTCATCTGTTACCACAGATTTAAAATCATGGGTTAATCTAAATCTATTGCAACCTAACCACGGATTTAACCAGCTGTGAACAAACTGGCCCTTAAGATGACTAGAGTTGTGAATGTGCACTTATATTTCTTGGCAAACGCGATGAATTTTATAAAACTTGATGAAATGTTTCTAAATCGCGACTCCTTTAGTTTGTAAAAAAATGTTCCGTTCCTTCTCTAATAAAACAATCAAATGTCTACCTAACAAATTTCTGTTGGATAGGGTCTGTAATTCTTTCAAATGAAAACAGCCTCCTCGCGTTTACGTGTTACCGAGTTAAAAACTGAAATTTTCTTTAAATAGAACATTTTTCATTACTTCCAAAATAAATCCCAATCGCTTAAATCGAACAATGTTCCAACTAAAAAGTCAGTTTTTCGGTTCAGACTGTACAGAGTGTATATGAGCACATTTAAAAATCTAGCTATCTTAATTCGACAAGATCGGTCTAGGCTGGGTCTATACCCTGAAGCTTAGTACGCTGCGCGAGCTAAATTTTCGCTTCCATACGAAATTCTCTCCAAAATTTATCTGAGCTAAATTTAAGCGAGTGATACGCAGCTCGAGCTAAATAATCAAACTTTTGTTTCAGAATGTACTTCATGTGTCTGTCAAAATTTAGCGTGCCCATTTAAGGGGTCGGCACATTTTCTCAAGCTAAATTGTGACAGATCGTTGTGTATTTGTTGTTCTGTTGCGGAAAAGAATGCAAGGATGAGCTCTTTAAATCATTACATGGACGAGAAGTACTTAGAATCAGAAATAGCTGAAATAAGGGAGAATTAAATTTTTGATGGAAGTTTTTTGAAAGAACAGCTGTTTTCTGTGACACTTATTCCCGGCGTACTCTATGTCAAAATTTAGCTGATGTTTGGAGAGAAAACTTGGAGACCAGATAAAATTTAATTTAGCTCGAGCAGCGTACTACGCATGAACGATTAAACTAGATTGGTCCCGTTAACAAATTTTGTGGAGGGAAATATTCGTATAAAAACTTTCTTCGCGAAATTTACATAACCTCTGCAATTCTTAGGCGGAAACAACATTTTTAATATAATTTCTGTACAGTCTGAGAAGAATGTTTTGTTCGGCTTACATACTTCTATCTTAAGGGACATTTGGCAGCACTAGACTTTATGCTCGACTCTGTTTGCTTTGGTTTATGCAGTTTAAAGTTGAAGTTTCTCAAGCGATCAATGGAATGCAGGTATTTATTGTAAGTATTTACATAATGTAAGTAGTTGACTATCAACCATGACAAAATATGGTAGAATTTTTTCATAGGTACATCTATCTCTGCTCAATTAAACCTCAACAAATGGTTAGTACGAATGCATAAATTTAAAGAATTTCCGTTTGTTCAAGTTTTTCCGCTCACCTAGGTATATATTTTATAACTAAATGTTCTGCTCTCATTTATTTATTTAAATTACCTTCTGCAAATCACATCTACAACAGTCGAAGGCGAACTCAACAACTTTGTTAGAATTACATCTCAGTTAGGGAAGCCAGCTATTACTATTTACTATGAAAGTTATTTCGCTGTATCCGCAGCCGAACAAACGTAATTAAAATATACCCATTATTCGATTATAATTCAAACTGAAAACATCCCAACGTACTTTGAACACATTCAACGAAGACCACCAATAGATGTCTCTACACTCTTCATCCCATACACCAATCATAAATCGGCTTCGTTTACACCTTAGCACTGGTTAGGGAAAATTATTTTTGACACTAGATTTATTCACCCCCACTTTCAGTTGACGGAAAAATCCGTAGACAAGATAAACGCCAGTAAAATATCACTTTTGGCAGTGGAATCATATTTGTATTTTGGTTTTTCTATTTGAAAGTGTAAATTGCAAACGCAGTGCCGTTTCAATTTTTTAATAAAAGACACTAAACTATTGTGACAGTGACAATGGCTTTGGTCAACGAAGCTAGGCTAATCCTCTGCCGTTCTGGTGCCTTCGCACGGCAGGTAAGAAATGGATTTTTTTTTGCATGCCGAAATGTTTATCGAACTGGCCAGTTACATAATATATATTTTTTTCTATTTTCTAATATTTGGATTAAAATTCGCCAAGAATCTACGCGATAAGACAACGAAAGTGGGAAACAATATTTTATGACTCCCTTTAGATATTTTGGTGATGAAAAACTTGTTATGTAAAACGCTAATTGCAGTTGATTATTGCATTTCACCAGAAATTGAAAAAAATGTTCTTCCACCGTCAGGTCGGGCACATGTGTCATTTTCTTGGAAGATGTTCAAAAGGTGCAAATGATGTGTATGAAGAAAGTTCTGTTTTAAAAAATTGTAGAGCGTGGTTCTTAAGTAACACATAGGTTTCGGTTGCATGACCAGCGATTAGTGTGACGTGGGCAGGTAGATAGATGTTCAACTTAATTTGCATCGTAGTGGCGTTGGTTTTTTGTTTGTGGACCCCCACAAAGGGAAACTGACTGCAGGCGGACGAATCTGTTATCATAAAAGCCTAGGGTGTGTTGAGTAGCATTGGCACTAGTGCAGTGCCCCAAAACAATGGGCGCCACAATACCACTACCACTACAAGGGCATTGATAAAATAACCATGAAGGTCGATGCAAAGTGTTACTGATAGCCCTGGTAAGGTAGCCTATTTTCGGTTTTATCGACCTGCAGTGTTGCAAGTGCAGGCCCATCATTGTAATATTCAGTTTGTACAGACTATAAATGCACGTCAACATCAGCATGTACTTGTAAACAGTAGCTGGCGATAATATACCAGCAATACCACAAATTTCTTCGCAAAACCGCTGACTCAAGGCACGTCAGTCAGTAGTTTGACTTCAACGCTCATTTGCAATGACAATGTGAGCTTTCTTGTCCGCAGCAAGTTGAATGCTTTCATATTTTGCTCTGCATGCACCTGTAGTTAAGAGCGTCATGGGACAGATCGCACAGCGCTCCCAACAGACTCTTTGCTCCCCATCGTTCTAGAGAGGAGTTCTTTCACGCTGGCAAAAGCAATTTGCATGCTTCTCCACCTGGCCTATTCTACGAACTCTTCCCGAGTGCTTTTAAAAAAGGGAGAACGTCCTTATCACATTAATAGATTTAACATTAACACTAATGAGTCGGGAGCATTCTGTCTAAGGTCATAAAAACATTTTAAAATGGTCAGTTTATGAGATTACTAAAATCACCCTAATGACCAGTAGTACGGTTCCCGTTTTCACTGGTGATTTGAAAGATGATCTCACCGAAAAGTATAACCAATGTCTCCATTACGCGATTCAAGGAAAATTGTTTCGCTTCATAGTTCAAAGGCATTTGACAGAGTGAGCCCCCAAGCTCTTTAGTCGAGAATTATAAACATACTTACCGGCTCAGTTCGAGTTGTGTTTTTACCGATTCTGTTGTCCATTTTCTTAAATGATCCCCTGGGCTCAACATCTTATCCAAATCGTTTCGTTGCAAAGACCATTTATACACGCCGAAGACGCTGTGAAAGCCAGTAAAATGCGAAGAACAAGAAGAAAGCGATCATTTCAAGGAATTTGCACTATCTCGCGCAATTATTTATTTAACCCATTTTTATCCCCTCCGTACAGTTAGATTCTAAAGCCACTCGTATCATGCTATCAAACTTTTTATTCACAGATGCGCGCAATTTCGAGCACAACAACCTCTCTCTCTGCTCCTGCACCCGAAAACAAGAAGGAGCCACAAATTAAAACTTTCCAGATCTACAGGTTTACTCCGGATGCGGCGGATAAGAAGCCACATATGCAAACCTATGAGGTCGACCTGAGGGAGTGCGGTCCCATGGTGTTGGATGCCTTGATTAAAATCAAAAACGAAGTCGACCCAACCTTGACCTTCCGTAGGTCATGCCGCGAGGGTATTTGCGGATCTTGTTCAATGAACATTGGAGGAGTCAACACTTTGGCTTGTATTTGGTTAGGAGTTGAATTTGTTGGCTTTAGTTGGCTTTCCTAAGAATCGTTGGTTTTAATTTTACAGCGAGATCGATACAAACCTTTCGAAGCCCCTGAAGGTTTACCCGTTGCCACATATGTATGTGTTGAGGGATTTGGTCCCAGACTTGAACAACTTCTACAAGCAGTACAATTCCATTCAGCCTTGGTTGCAGCGCAAGTGAGTCTTAGCATCTCCCAATTATTCCTTCTCATCTTTCCTCTCTGATCCTCTTTCTCTATCTCTCTCTTTCTATTTGTCGCATCCTTATCATTCCCTTCAGCTCACCCGTTCCATCGATTCTCGAACAAAACATTTAAACCATTCTTTCTGTCATTCCAGAAACGAAGCCACCGAATCCAAGGGAAAGGCTCAATACTTGCAATCGCTTGATGATCGTTCCAAATTGGATGGTCTGTACGAGTGCATCTTGTGCGCGTGCTGCTCGACTGCTTGCCCATCGTACTGGTGGAACGCTGACAAGTATCTTGGACCAGCTGTTCTTATGCAAGCCTATCGTTGGATCATCGATTCCCGTGATGAGAACACCACCGAACGTTTGAACCAGTTGAGGGATCCCTTCAGTGTGTACCGTTGCCACACAATCATGAATTGCACTCGCACCTGTCCCAAGGGGTTGAATCCTGGACGTGCTATTGCCGAAATTAAGAAATTGTTGGGCGGTTTGGCTTCGAAACCAGCACCTACTCTGGAGACCGCCGCTTTGCACAAGTAAAGAGGAAAACACCAACACCCGTCTAAGGCGCCGGAGAAGTTCAGTGTGATAGTTCGTTCAAACAGTCAAAACGAACGAGGCCGCTTCTCGATTGTTTTCTATTTTGTATGTTTCTAAGCTTTCTGCGCTGTACTTAGTTTGTCTCCACCTCAATCTCTTTACGAAATTTCCAGCGGTTGTAATTTATATGTTTTATGAACCCGTAAGGCGACACTGTTACTAATAATGTAATGCATTCTAGAAAAATAAAAATTCTATTGTAAACCGACGAGCATTAGGGCGTGTTTTTTTTTTTTTTTGAATTCCTGTCTTCGAATTATCAGCTGTTACGTGAGCAGTTGAATGATGGATAAATTGGAATGAAGGTCGAGCAAGCGAGCCCCCAGGAAACTAATTCGGTTGCGGAATCGGACAGAACGTGTCCTGCCATCTCTTTGTAAGAATGAGAAGAAAAGAGTTTTGTTGTCAGAATGACCAGCTCCGCATTTTTACAGCCAATATTCGCACCTTTAGTGGAGGTGCTACCATCAAACGAGTGTTTTTTGAGTGTTCGGCCCCGATTCGCCAGGAAATTCACCATGTTCCTTATGAGAGTTTTGATTTAATAATTATTGGACGCTCTGTTTATTTTTTTAACTGTTCCAATTGAAAATAAAGTTTCCAACTGCTAAAACTATAGAAATAATTAATTTTAAAGATTGGTCCACTTTTGTTTGTTTTCATTGTACGAACTAAAACAAACATCCTATCGCAGCCAAAGTAAAGTACAACAATCAATCTCGGTCTGAAATTACGCAAGCGTTGGATTAAGTGCCAGTTAGTTACCTCGGTTTTTCTATTTTATCTCATATATGGCATGATATCTAGTGAATCGTGTCCTTAGGGCCCGATTCTGGACTGAAAGCACCGATTTCGACTTTGTTTGTCGAATTGTTAGTGTTTGAGCGATTTTAAGTATTCGTTAATATTTTTTTGTCAATTAGGTTTTCCATTCATATTTATACCTTGTTGAAAAAGTTGGTCAAAGTTCTTCTAAATGGTTAGGTACCAATTGTGGAATTTGGAATGATAATGGGGGATATAGGCAAATATATGTATATAATGCTAGGTAGAATATAAAAGGGTGGGAAATGCTTTATGCTTGTTATGCGTGAATAGGGTTATCTTATAAGGTTTCATGGATTCCAAGCCTGTAAATATTTAATTAATTTAAATCTGTAGGTAAAAGGAAAAGTTTACTTGGGAAAATAATTGACAGAAAATAGACCCAAAACGTAGTGGATTTCCATGAATCATCCAATCAAATTCCACAAAATGCTCACTGCGTGAGCATGAGCAACACTTATTACGAAACATTCCTTCCTTTCGTCAAAAAAGTTCATCGGACCGATGCGTAACAAAACAAACACAAACAAATCCACCCCATGGACTATTCACAATGACGTCATTTCTAAATTCTGTCCTATTCATATGCATGACCTCGACGCCGCATATAAACCCATACATCCAACAGACCATTCGCACACATGGCATTTGCTGCGAAACGAAACAGCATCATTTCGAAATTTTCAAATACAAAAGTGTACCAGAAGAGAACCACACCATCCTGCAATACAATCGTTGAATTTTTCAAATAAACCGATAACCAAAGTTGTTCGTTCAGTTCATTTCATTAATGAATTTGTTGTAAAAGTGTCAACGTGCAGAAAGTGCTTGTGAAATGCAAAAGAACATAATTTGTTAGGAAAAAGTGTTAAAAGTTCAATTAATAAGAAAAATAATATCAATTAATTATATAAATAAATGTGCTACAAAAGTGCGCGTCCAAATTCGTTTAATCAATAGAATTTCACTCAATTTTGAGGTAAATATGTTTCCTGTCTATCGAAATAAATTGAAATTCCTTACCCCGCTGCGGGTAAATCATAATCAATTGCTTTGACGGAAATTCCGTGAACAAAAAATCATATTAACAAATAGGGCACACCTCGCTTGTTAAAATAGATAATTTCATGTAGAACAAAGCTCATACAGTGCGATGAATGTGCGAATTTATTTAACCGCGCGCTGGGCATACAATACGTGATTTTATGTTAAAAATAGTATTTCCCGAGAGTTTTTCCTCACGGCACAGAATTGCCAAAACAAAATAAATTCTATTTATACGTTGCTAAACCAATAGATGTTTTGTAAGTTGTAAGGCAAAAAATGTAAATGTGTAAAAAGAAATTCACATTGAGTGCGGTAAGGAGGTTATCCTATTAGAGATTAGACAAACACAACAGTTCGCATGAAAAGATGTTTGAGTCGGCTGTCTTGGAGGCTGTAGGCTATCGTGAATCGTGATCCGATCCTTGGCGAATGTACAAACTTTTTCATCTGAAATGTCTTTCTAATCGCCAATATTAGTCACTCGAGTGGAACGCGCCAAAAAATAAAAGTTTTTCGCTGCTACCCATGAAGATTAGTGTTTGCTGTTTGTGTATCATGTTGTGTTGTATTCTTTGGGACATTGTGCTGATCAACAGTGGTGCTTACTGCTTATCTGTGGACAAATCGTGAATAATAATTTTAAGAGTTTACATATTTCAGCGGTTACATTCAGAGGAAAAAAAAATGAGAATTCCGTATAAGGGTAGATACCGACAGAGTTAGCAGATGTTATTAAAAACAAATTCTTATTTGCAAAACTGCTTTTAATGCTTATAGCTTGTGGAGTTTTAAATCTTGGCACACAAACGGTTTGGAAATCAGTGATTCTTTACTACACACTCCAATATTTGTTTGATTCGAACTTCAATGCCTTACTTTTTAAATATTAAAACAACACATATTCAAAAACTTTTTTAACAGAACAGAACAGTATACAACAACCTTCATTCTCACTTGACTAAATACAGAGATATCTTTTTGCACATGTTTCAAATAATAGATTACGCCTGCAGTGCCTCGAACAACAAAAAGGTCGAAGGTGCTGTCTTTGCTCCATATGGTAAACATCTGTGACGAAAGATTTGCAAACGTTTGTTGGCTATGAAAAGTCATGACTGTTTTGAGCTGTTGATTATGTTGCTCAGATGGTACACTAAAAAGCGTTTGTTAAGCCATACTTCGAAGCGATTCGACTTCAACTTCAACTCTAGCACCAATTGGATCTTGTAAGGTTTTCTGGCAAGCACTTTAATTAAGATAGAACCTGGTTTACGGATAAGGATCCCTTGTATGCCGTAGAATTTACATTTTGTTTCTCAGCGTCAAAGCCATTTGCTATGGCGACGGCATTGCCTTCAAAACGCATAGCTGATGAAAGATGTCCAAGAAAATAAGTAATTCACGAAGAGCATCAACTGGTTTAATAAATCAGAAAGATGAATAGTCCACCCGATTGTTATGGGGTTTGTTTAATGTAATGAAGAGAAAACAATGTGAGTGGAAATGGTGCTGGCGCACGACACACTCTTCCTTAACCTAACCTTAAAATAAGTGCGAAATTTATCAACAAAAATAACAAGTCGAACGGGCTTGACATCCAATTAGATCTGATTTTTGAAATATGTATGTACATACCTGATCCATTGTTTGCAAGTTCGTGTGCTTTTTTAATTTTTCGGAATATTTGCATGCGCTTTCAATGAACATTATATATTTTTTCTACATGATTCTCTTGACTACATAGATTATTGAAAATTTGCTTGCATTCCTTGCTTGAACGGTAGAGAAAGCCGGAGTTTAAAGTAAGGCTTGTTGCTGCTCCCTTGCATTTTAGTATAAAACTACAGTTTTTCGCATACCTCACAGTTTTAAAAACGTAGCTACATGGAACTTGAAAAATCGAGTTTTCCAACTGGATTTTGAAAGACGAGAAACAGAAAGATGACATATTTTGCAATTCCAAGTGCCACGTTCTGTTTGGATCCCCACTTATTACCAAAAGTCTTTCACGAGTACTGAGCTACGTTCTTGGTAGGTAACTGCTTTCATTTTGAGTCTTGCATTTCGCTAGTATAAATATAGAAATACTGGAATCTGTTGGAACTAGGGTAGCCGTGTGAATCCCTCAATTACTTGTAAGCCGATCGGTAATATTAACAAACATAAACCGCTTCAACTTTAATTTTTACTATTGGTTTTTGAAATTACACATAGAAATGAAGTTGTGATGTTGAATATAACCAAGTGACAAGGAATTCACTACACAATCTAATACACGTCATTGCATAAGTAGGGTTAAAACGAGAAAATCGTAAGAAGGTGAGTAATTGGCACAAATGCCGCAGTATTAATGCTAACCTCCCTAGCGAAGAGGAAACTTATGAAAGCAATCATGTTGAAGCTTCAAATTATTTAAGTACTTTAGATACTACATTCAGCCGAACAATTTACAACTAACAGACCAGTTCAGTCCGCAGGAATTATTCAAAAGTGTGCATAAATCGCAAAAGAAACTTCGCTAATTTCAGACTTCGTGCCTTCACGCCTTCTTGCATGCCAATCGACAATTTCGTTGCCAACAAAAGATTAAAGGTGTCGCTGGAAACAAAACATCTTCCCACATATTTCAGTTTCCTTGATCGCGTTCTGCGAATAATTGCACCTATCGCTGGTGATTACTCTAGCTGTGCGCAGCTAAGTCCCTCACCTTATCACTGGCGGAATGAATAATTGATTCACGCTTCTTGACTGACGGGAACTTTTTTTTTTTTTTCTAATTGCACAAGACGTGTGGCATCTTCCGTTTATGCTCTTACAACTCATGCTAGCGGCCTCATTGCTGCAATCGTATGTTTTTTTATATTTACATCCGACAGGCCCCACTGAACTATTCTGTTTGTATAAATTGTATAAAAATAAATTTTGGAATATGACGTACATAGGATTGCGTTTGGGAAAATTGTGTTGTTTACCTTTTTGTGATTCCTCTTTACAGATTAACCCACCCATTGGAGTTCCACAAAAACTATGGGAGACATAATAAGAGAGACGAGGAATCGTTCCAGATCTAAAACCCCATTTCTTAGATCACAATGCGATAGTGAGTCATGTGCAAATGCGGGAGAAGACGGGCACTCACATCATCATGAGAAAAAGAAGAAAACTCCGAACGTTCAGTAAGTATACTTTAAAATGTATGAATTTTTTACATTGTTTTTATGGAGTTCTATGCGTGTTCACCTTCCACATAACGCGACGTAGCTTGTGTCGTAAATTTAAAAGAACGACCCCCCCTCTTGTCAAATGGCATTGAAACATGCATAATCGTTAACAAATCCCCTAACTAATTGGAAAACTCGTATTCTTGACAACACAGTTGTTGGCGAATTATATCAATTCTGTCGTCAACGGGGTTCAATGTTTGTACAGTCCAAATACAAATCGATTGACCTTCAATGTGGTCGAGTTTACTTTAGCAAGCACGAACAGAGAGGAGTGGACATGAGAACATACTTTTAGCATAGAATATATCGGACAGCGCGGAAGCGAACAAAATTATTTTCAAAATGTAACGCTCACCATTCGACATCGAGTTAATTAGTCAAAAGAGCGAGGGGTACAGCAAGGAATTTGTTATTCAAATTTGAACGCTCGCTTTTCGATTCACAAACGAAACGGCGTCATACAGAAATTTTAAACAACAAAAGCTTTCGTTTCATCATGAAGATCAGAGCTTTGAGTTGTTTGCTTATGCTTTGAGGAATGAGTTGTTCTGTTTTCGGCTGCCCAAAATATGCTCGATGCTTGTGGTGGAATTATTTTTCGGATTCTTATACAATCGTGCCCATGCGACGTTTTCTCTGACTATTTTTCTTATCTGCAGATAACGATTACTTTTGATTTGGGTTGTTTCTTATTTGTAGGGTTAGATACACGAAACGTGTTTTGTAAAGTTTGGTAGGTAGGTATCTCTCTTTTGAGCTGAAATATGTTTTTAATCCAGAAATAGAATTGGTGGACGATAAAGCGAGTTTGCCATTGAAAGCACATTTTAAAATTTTGTATGTTGGTCACGCAAGCTAAAACATACTTATCTTAGAACCGAACATTAATATTCATATAACTACAATAATTATTAGTTGATTGCCAAGATTGTTCATGGCGCTGGTTTGAATGAGTAGTCATTGAGTCGCCATAATCGTATGATATGGGTCAGCCTACAGCCACTTGTCTTTCAGATAAAAATTGTGCAAGCATGGCATAAAGTACAGAATTAGATGAACACTTGCAGCACTTCAAAATTCATCGGTTCTATTTTTATGCCGGCAATCTTAATGAAACCTACTTCTGCAATTTAAATGTACAGATGCTTCTGCAGGGTGATTGCACACACTGAGGTGTTGTGAATATTTGTTTGTATTTCATTCGTGCGCAAACAAATTTAAATGCACTTTATTAATTAATGCAATTTCGAATATTTCACTTGAAGGCCAGTACAACAGCGAACAAAGTATATAATGTTTGGTATAGACTATCTCTAACATATTTTATATGTACATGGACGTCACTCAGTGCTGCCAGAAGACTGGTCAAAGTTCGTGCATCGATTTTATTAGCTGTGAGTCACTAAACTTCATTATAGAGTTATTCGCCGAAAATACATCGACGAATTTGACTTGAGTTGCAACAATAGAGCATCATTTATTGATACATCTATGTTTCGCATAACCGAGAAGAGCCAATCAGATTTTGATGGTTTACAAATGCATTTCACGAATAGGTCGACGACCAATATTGTGGCTAGTGTCCATATAGTTGCTAGATTGTTGGCATCACGTCGATCATGAACAGCATCTATTTACACTGTTTGGGCAACAAAGAACATCACCTACTTTGCAGCCTTTGTAATATTAAAAATCATCTGTTTTAACTATAGAGATGTTGTTCTTTCATCCTTAGTGCTGGTTCTCGGCTGAAACGAGTAGATAAAAATTTAATCTTCCTTTTGACAGTGAGCGTCTCGGTAGTGTCGATCGCAGCTGCTCGCTGCTTAAACTTCTTTAATAATTATTTTCGCTTCGGCTGTAAACAGCACCTAGCTGGCCTTGCCGATGTATACTCTGTCACGTCTGACCTTCATTAACTTTCGCCCAATAGGTGCAATTGGTAGATTAAGTCTTTTTTTAGGCGGATGAAAATCATTCTACGGACCAATTTCATTGTGAATCAAATAGTCGCCCTTCGATACATATTCCATCGCAATGCTGCAGCTTAAACGCAACCTTACTTTGACTGCCAACTACTTGCGAACAGCATCAACTATATGTTTTCACCTCTTTGCATTTCCTTCGCAGAACCATCATTGAAGAATCCATCCAAGTGACCACCAGTCCAGCGATGAAAACTTCAAGCAAAACAATAACAACCGTAACATCTTCATCATCCGCCTCCAAGTCGGTGGAAGGTGGCAAAATAACAACAAAAACATCAGACTACTCCAGCGAAGATGCCAGCCCAGAAACAGTCGAAAGAATCGCTCGGTCAAATGCCATCAACAGATCCGTAGCTGCAGGATCCGCGACAGCATCGTCATCCTTCACCAATTCCAGTTCAAAAACAACTACTGTAATAACAACATCCGCACAGAGATTGCACGGCAACAAATCCATCAAGAACCTCAGTTCGACAGCCATGACATCAACACCAAAAGGCGCACAACAACAGAGTTTCAGATCTGTATTCACTGGCAACAAAGAAATCAGCCAGAACGCAATAAATTCTGATTTTGAACGAAGCGCCCAATTCAGCGGCAGCAATAATTCATCATCGAAAATCTCGTACGCCGAACAGACCAATGGAAGTTTGGTCGATCACGTCGCCTACCAGGAGTACAAAGATGCCGGCGAGTACTGGAAGTAAGTATAGAACTGCACTTTGGTGTGATGTAAATTTTAATGGAATCATCCCCTCCTTCTAGTAAATACCCGAAAACAGATTACACATATTCGAAGCGGTCACCGCATCGTCGCGAGATAGCACCGGGGGTTGTTGCGATGCCGAACATGTCTCGTCGTAGTCTGGAGAATCATCACGATCGCGTGACAGAAATGATACAGCGAGAACCAGCGCAAGAGGAATTCATTCGTCGTCGTTACGCATATCAATGTACAAATTCAGACAGTTCGGCCAATCGCAGGGCCGCGGAAAGTCTGATATATGACTCGCAAGATGAAGTCGATTTGGCACAGTTCGAGAGTTACCGAAAGAGCAAGCGGTATTTGTCGTCGACAGCAAAGTCTACCGTGCACAGTGAGTCCTGGTTTACGCGCGTTCTAACCACAGTGGTGACAACTGTTTACAGTTTGTGGAGTGCAGTCGTCGGCCTGAGCTCAGAAAGTGAGCTGTATAAGACAAGGATTTCCCACGAAGAGAGAGGTAAACGTACTTGGCCGTGAATTGGAACTTATTGATAAAAAATTAATTTATTATAGGTTTCTTTGGTCGCATTGGCCACGCTATATCGTCCGTGTTTATCGGTCTGTTCCGGTATATCTACCTGGCAATATCATCAGTACTAAGCTTTGATACGTGGCTGTTAAAGTCGTCAAACGCCGAAAACAAGAACAAGAAACGATTCCTTCTCTTTCTGTTGATTCTTCTGCCGCTGTTACTGTTGGCCGGTAAGTAAATGCACACACACACCATACGGCATATTGATATCTCATTTCCCACTCCAACAAAGAACCATCACTCCACATGAATGCCTTGCAAAGTCATAAAATGAATAATCCGACTAAAAAACAACGTTCAATGCGTGTCTATTTATAGCCTGTGCAATCGAAAGTCGTCATCGCACGTAAAATCAATCGCACGCTGTCTGCTGAACGGTGCGAAAATCACCCCCTGACCTTGCTGTGCATTGAAACATTCATGTTCCCCATAAAAGTGAGAAGAACAGGAAATGGCAATGGGGAGGTAATTTTAAAAATAGGTTCACAACATAAACAAATGCATGTTTCGTGGACGTGTTGTTGTCAACATTGGCAGCCGTGCCTTTAAATTCTAAACGAGATAGTATCGGGCAGTATGGCGAAAGGAAATTGAGTAGAATTCTACTGTGAAATATGTCGGAACAAAGTTGAGTTATAGTTTTCGACTTAAGGACGACATTTTCCTTATGACAAGATTTATGGGGTTAGTTGTTATTCTTTTTTTCATGTAGGGGAGTTTGAAATGCATCGCTGTATAAATAACATTGATAAGATATTTGGATCTAAGGTTTTGTTAAAGGTAAACTTCTTACTTAACTTGCCAGTCAAGTATTTAGTAGTAGTCTCTGTCTGAGACACCACAGTCTTCCATACTTAGCGATCGAATCCAATGCACATAAATCCAGACTAATAGCTCCATCATCGTCTAAAACAAGTTAGGTTTACATTCGCATCGAGAAAGATGTTTTGTTTATTATATAGAGGGTGTCATGTGCGATGAATGTGCTTATTGCCCTAGTTTACTTCCATCAAACAAAGCCGTAAAAGCCTGTACAGCACGTCAGAGTAACTTAACGAATATGTTGAAGATAATGCATTTTCTGTTGACTTCTACCTTGCATAAAATAAGTAACATGATAGCTCAGCTTCTCGACTAAACTGTGGCCACAAACCATAACCGCTAAAGTCGACTTTAGACGAAATGAGATTTTGATGCCATTCGATTCAGCGTACTCTAATCTATTTTGTAAATTTTTTTCAGCTTTATATCTTTAAAAAAGTGGCCACCATTTCCAAAAAACCTAACAGCTTAAGTCACTAAAGTCAATAGAGTCACTTGGAATTTCACGCGTTTGTCAAAAACTTTAAACTGCTCTCCTGAAAAATGAGTAACAGACTTTAGCGGTTTTTCCTTGTGACCACAGAAATATACCGCACTATTGGATTAGTTCAGAAGACCTATTTGCTTGATCTTATTGAGCTGGGATGATTCATTCGACACTTTTTTTTTAATCCTTACATTCCTCAACTCCAAATTCATCGGTAGAGGGTTACATAAGATACCTGTAATTCTGACTGCTAACGCCTATAATGTAAATTTATACGCCGTACGTCATTCTTCTTGTTATATCCCTGTGTCATTTATGACAGAGCATAACAGTGTTGCTATCTTTTCCTGTGGGCTCAGTGGTTAGTCTACTGATCGAGGGGCCTCAAGTGCAATCCAAATCACAACTTTTGTTTCACTGCGCCACGTCTCGCGAAAGGTTAACAAATGATCCTTTCGAAATCGCTTCATTTCGTCTCAGAAATATATGATGACGCATAAACGAATTTTTGTGAGACGCTATCCTTTGCGTCCGATTTTTGGGAGTTGTAACAAAACCCAACGCCCTATTTCCCAAATACCATGGGATTTCAGAATATTTAAACTACAATTCTACCAAACGTCGAATAGTAGTTTGACTCTGACGAAAGTTATTGTTCCGTAAGTTTGGAAGAAGGTCGCACCAATCGGCTGCTAGTTGTGTCATTCTATTTCGCGATCTTAGGCATTCTTCTGTTGTAGCATTCGTTAGTTGAATTAATATTGGTGCCTCTTACATTTAGATTCGTGTTTTCGTGCGATATGCTTCTTTTTGTTTACACATAATGCTAAACGTTGTACAAGTTAAGGAGCATTGTATGACTTTGCAGCGCATCCCTCTTCATACTCGCGAACACATTCATTACATCTTCTGATATTGATTTGGTGTTTTTCATTATTTTTTGCAGGTTTATATTATTATTTGAATCCCACTGAACCTTTCCCACCCCGATCCCTATCCGAAATAACATTTACCCTCCCAAAAGTTGATCTCTCTGAGTTCTACAATCAAGAAAAGTACGAAGCATGGAAAGCCGGTGCTTACAACCGTCTTGACGACTTTCGAGACTACACTCATGAGTATTTCTCGTACTTGAAAATTGTCTCGAATAATATTTTCGAAGAATGCAAAAAGCTCTTCCAAGAGAATATCTACTACGAGAGGGTATAATCTCTGCCCTGTCTTCTGCTAATCGAACATTCGTGCGGCGCACAGTTACATTCAATTCAGATATTAATAATATACATTTTTAGTTGTACTCCTTTTTATTTGTATCCTTTTGTTTTATTTAAAATGTTCGTGATCATCACACATACTTAATCGTGGAAGTTTTTAGTTATATTTGAAAAGGTGCCATCAAAAAGGTCGTCCATCCGACGAATCATTGCCAAATGGTTGTCAGTGGGTCCTGAAAGACGACCTTTTGCATTTCTAAAACCGCTCAGTCCACTAACTATAGATTTAAGAATCAATTACTAATATTTATTTTTCTGTGGTTCCCACATAAGAATTGATCTTGCACACTTTTCGGTTGCAACGATTCGTACAAAATATAAAGAGGATGGAAATAAATTTTCGCTTTTTATTAACCTCTTCCCCATCCCACCTATCAACCAACCAACAACAATCCCATCCCCAAACAAGAATACCGTGTTTTGAGAATAATTTTACGCAGAGGAGAAGGATAGAGAGAGAGAGAGCTGCAATTGTTTTATAAAGACAAATTCAATATATAATATATTTAAGGGAGAAATATAAAAAGAAAATTCCTGTTTAAACTTGTATACTATGTTAACTATATAAAATCGTTGCATTAAATGTTGTGAAACAACGACACAAACACACACAATATAATAATCAGAGATAAAATGTATTTTTCTAGAGGTCAGAATAAAATTTATGCTTTTTTTCTGTTATATCAACGAGAAAGTCGCGTTTTTATTAAAAGAAAAAGAAAATAATTCATTTGCTGCTTCCCGCGAATATGTTGTCCTTCTTTAAGAGTCTCAGGATGTCTTAACGATGGGGTAAGTATTCGCTGAACGGCGGTTATAATTTTTGTTTGTTCTACAACTCTATCCTTCTTCATTTGTGCAAAATTGATTTTACTAACAAAAATAGGTGCAGTGTTTCGCGTAGTTTGATTGGTTGCTTGATTCTTTTTTTTTATGAAAATTTTGTATTTTGTTTAATATTTTTCAAATATTTGCTTTTGGTTATTTATTTTGTTTTGGACTACGTATTTTCTCCAAATGAAGAAGGATTCCATTTTACTCGTATGTGGTGATGGTGTTAATGGTGGAAACTATTTGTATTGAATGGTAAATTAAAGGAAACATACGCTCTGGCCCGTTCTATGATGCTACTTGCAAAGTATACATCCTAGCGTCATTGTTTGTTTGTACCTGTGGTGTACCAAAATCAGCCGATACACAAAAAAACCCCTGTGCTTACAAATAAGAAACAAAAGAGCAGACAAAACCCAAATATAATTGATCAAATTTAATACAATTATTTTTGAAATGATCACTCTGATGGCGTTTTCGATACGAGGTGGGCAACGTACTCAATCTACGAGACCTAACAATCATATCCAGCCCTGACTGGCTGGTTTAGTTATGTCGGTCGTATATTACGTTCAATTTAATAAAAGAAAAAAATGTAAAATCACGAATGCGTTCATAAAAGAAGAATTTCACTGGTGAACTGGCCAGAAGAAGGGTCGCTCACAAACTGAGAACATAACAAGCGCACACCGGCGCTGTACTAAAGAAAAGCTGAACATACTCGATGTGAATGTCCAGGGCACTCATTCTGTAACTTTTTAGACGAATATCGTCAAAAAAATAGACCTCCAAAACTAGCTAAAATTACGAGTATGAGAGATTAATCCAATTCATTTTCCTCAGAAAAAATTAAAGCTATTTAGCAGAATATAACTTGTTATGGTCATACACATTTTAACAACGATATCATTGTTATGCGAAAAGTGCCGACAGCACATTGGTACTAGCAAACTTTAACGCCACTTGCCCTTTGGACTTCACACTGGTGACAAGCTTGCTGAGATGTATTTTGGCTACTAACAAGCCGTCTAATATTGGCCTTTCTTAACGTTGAGACATCCAACACACTACCGGCATGTCTCCCGTCGTTCGGAAAATAATCAATTAAGTTGACGGCCTAGTTTATCTGGAGACCGCCAAGTCTTTTTGTTTTTTTCTCAAGGAGATGGTAGAATCCCAAGGAGCATTTTGCGACTTCATGTGTCATGTGTCATGAGCGACGTCGTTAAGACGGTTTTGTTACCAGAAAATATTCCCAACAAGTAACATTTAATGTCGTTTTCCATTGGGACAAAAAATCCATTTTTTTTTTGATCTAAATCACTTTTCATGTTCCATTGGGCAAAAAAAATCTATTTTTTTTTTTATTCGGATCAGTTTTTGCAGTTTCTTGATATTTTTCCAGACTTAGGTTAGGTTAGGTACGTGGGTTGGCGGGGAATGCTCCGTGCCACACTCAGGTCAATACTGACCCATTGTGATGCCCATTGGGGAAAGAGGTTGTCCCTTACCCATAATAACCCTGAGACTAAGTACTCACTGTGCTATTGCATACAAACCATCCTGTGGATTTGATGAAGCCCATTATCTTGTCTATATGTGTGCCAGACTAGCACATACTACCACAAAAACCAATATACTTTGCACAGCTGTTTTACGTCATTTTAAGAATTTTGTTTTAAACCGAATGCCAAAAGTTTCCTGAAAACCAAAATAAAGAAACATTAATTGCCATGGATATAATTTTGTAGGAAATATTATCTTCATTGCCTTACTAATTATCTGGAAACTACGAATCACCGAAACATCTTTCAAGTCGATATCCATAGTTGATTTTCACAAAAACGAATGCAATTTGAACAGCTGATATTGCTGTCAAATAACGCACTAATCCATTTACAAAAGCAGATCAATTTCGTTGCATGTTCCATTGACTTATTATTATAGGGACTGCTAGTAGACAACTTCGCGTTCGTTCCCACATAAGCGCTAGCTCTCGTAGTTCGGAGCGGAATAAATTTGAAACTCACATCAGACGTTTCCATTTCGTTGCAGATTTAAGTACTTTAAGAAATATAGATGTAAGCAATTTATAAGATGAATTAAATTCTCATTTACTTGAATGTGATATTCTTGACAATCATAAGTATTTATTGAGCAGAAATGTGATTGAAATATACGCCAAAGTGTTATTACATCATATTTCTAAAATGAATAATGAAAAACAACATAAAAAACTAATTCGCAATAAATATACAAAAATTGAGCAATTTATGGGACAATGAAAAACGATTTTTTATTCAAATTTTGGTGGTTCCATCTAATTATTAATTATTTAAACTAGCACAATTTCGAGATGACATCTATTGTTAACAATGCCGCAACAATTTGAATTTCAACCGTTTCACTTGGCAAACCCACTCACGCCCAATAGGTGGCTCTAGCATTCTATGGAGAAATCCAAGATGGTTGTCATTTTGTTTCACTTATTTTTCTCATAGAACCACGAGCGCTAGTTATGTTGGCGTCATTTTTTGGGCAGAGATTGTATGGAAGTGACATTTCACTAGCAGTCCATATTTATAATAAGTCAATAGCATATTCCATGAGCCGAGTTAAATTAAATCTGAGATCTGAGAAAGATTTTTAGTGGTCCCAATGGAAAACGACATAAGACACATGCTAGGTAACATTTCCCATTTAGGAATATTCCTATCTTGGAGTTTTATATCTACACAGGTACGTTATTGTGTCAAAATTGTTTTTTCAATTAATCATTATCTCCGCAGCGTACAAAATGTGTGGAGATGTGTGTTCGTGCACATAAAGGGTCCGCCATCTAACTTTTTTTTTTTCAACTAGTGCTTATTTCGCGAATGGTAACACTTAGCTCATGTCTGATTTGACAGATAATTAGTTTTATCCTTCCGCTGAACGAATATGGTTGCGTATACGCTTGAACAACGCTGGGAAATATTGCGACATTACTTTGAAAATCATGGTAATGTTGCAGAATGTGTGCGAAAATTGCGTACGGAATTTGGAAGGAGAGAAGTCAATGGCGATCGTTATCGGGCCATGTTGAACGAATTTTTGTTCACAAAAATTGAAGAGGAGGATATTGGCAACATTTGGTTACAACAGGACGGCGCTATGTGCCACACAGCCGAAGCTAAACTCGATGTTTTGCGCCCTGTTTTTGAAGATCGCATTATCAGCCACAGAGCTGATGTCCTTTAGCCGTAAAAGATAAGTGTTACGCCGACAAGCCAGAGACAATTGACGCTTTAAAGGACAATATTCGTGAAGCCATTGGCCAGCCGAGGCAGCCATTTGAATGAAATTATTTTCCATTATTAACCGGAAGGATTGTACTTTCAAATAAAAAAATAAATTTGAGAAAATATTCAGTAGTTTTTTTTTATAGCATTTTCAAAAAAAAAAAAGTTATTTGGCGGACCCTGTAGTTCCTAATTATGAATATTTTACTTTAGCCACTATTCCCAAATATTAGGTATCCATTTTGTATTAAAAAAGAATATGGAAAATAAGAAATTTTAAATTTAAAGTTCAGGTGGATTTGGTGTAATTAAATAGATTAAAATTTTACTATTATGTCTATATAGACATCGTAGATTTATTTTATACTGATTTTATAATGCCCTATCAGCATTTAAATAATGTTAAGAGAGTTTTTTGATTAAATATAGAATATTTTGTAAGGATCAATGTTTTTTTCGAAGTACATTAGTAACATTTCAAGGCAAAATAATGTTCCCCATAAAATTTTAGTAGCTGCTCTCTGTTTAATAATGAAATGGTTGATGTAGTCATTAGTTTTGTACATAACACAAAATGGATGAATATCACACATCACAATTATATGGTATACATACACAATAATAGAATTAAATATTAATAATGCATTTTTCCCAATTTGTGTTGAAAATTGTTATAGCCTCACACTTTGGGCTGAAATTGTGTGTTCAAAGATGGCACATATATAGGATTTGCGTCAAAAACAATAATTACTTTGTGTTGCGCCACTTCGGAAACAAGAAAGGAACCGTTACTTCGTTGTTTCGAAACATAAGTTCCTAAATAGGATCACGAATTGACACCAGAACGTCGCCAGGCCTAAAATGTGTATTCGAATGCTACTTGGGATGCTATCATTTTGTGGACTATAAATAGTTCGTTCTAGCTGCAACTACTCAAGACGACCTTCCAGAGAAGTAACCAATCTCACATCGAGGCACTAGCCACCCAGGAGAACGTTTGTGTTCTGAAATGTTCGCAAAAGCCACATGGTACTTTGCATATGGTTATTGCAGCACGAAATTGTTTATAAGTTTGAAAGAAAGCATTCGATTGTTCGTCATATAAAACGCATGGGCTATGCAATCAATGCACACATAAATAACCGAAGCTATGCACACATACAAAGAGGTCGACACCTCGTTTCGGCCGCAATTTTTATGTGGAATTACCTACTGAAAAAAATACCAAAAATTACGTATTTTCCACCATTTTTTGTTGAAATAAGTTTTGTATTAGCTGTCTTTGCGAGGATATTATCTTTATACACCATATTTTACCTTCATTCCAGCTTGGGCTCTTCTCGATGACAATGAAAGGCACACCCTTATCCTACGAGCCTATAATTTCTTGCCGTTTACCCTGGCTGGCCTGCATAACAGTTTCTCAGCTCTAGATCTCAAAGGTCTCTTTTCCCTCCCAAATCTAGAATCTAGTCAACATAGCGCAGTTCTAACTGGCGATATCACCAGTAACTTACAAAAATCCCTTAGTCCTGAGGAGTACGAAAACATACTCAACCATGTGAATGCCTATGTGCAGAAATTAGTCGATGCCAAAATAGTCCAACAAGAGCTAAACACAGCTTCACTAAACCACCAGCAGTCAGCAGTGTCGAGTGAAATGCTTGTAATTATCGCCAATACCGTCCGAGAAAGTATTCAAAGACTCGAACCAATCTTGGTGAAGAAAACCCAAAGTGATCTCCTTGGCGACAATACAATGCAGAGAATTGTTGAAAATGTCCAATTAAGACTGGAGAAAAGTAATTGGGCACCTGCGGCACAGCTGAAGTTCTCAGAGGACAACCTTAAGCAAATCAAGAACTTGATTCATGAAAATATCGAGATCAACAACCACCACTACAGCGTGATTGAGAAGATTGACATTGATGGGTTGCTGCTGCGGATCTTTCAGTCTCCAAAGTTGGCTGCTTTTATTGATTCGAGGATTTTGGAAGTCAACCGTGGATCTGGGGATGGAGAAAATGAGATAATCGCACGTCAACAACTGATTATCAATGAGTTAAACAAAGAGGTCCAGTTTATAAAGACGACACTGTCGGACAAACTTACAGAGAATGAAGATCTACACTACTCGATCAACAGCCTGAAGCTGAGTCAAGATGATTTGATGAAACGCGTCGACAGTCAAGAGTCGCTGTTCAACGACCGCTTCAGTGGACTTCTGGCGGAAATTGAACAAAAACTGTCTTTACTGAGGAACGATCAATTCACTTTGATCAACAGGCAGGTCAAGTTGTCGCTGGTTGATATTTTGGGCTATAAGGACTCGGGTAATATTGATAGCATCGATTTGAAGAACTGGATTCGCAATACCTTTGTAGCCAAGGAGTTCCTCGAACAGAAGCTAATTGAGCTGTCAGCACAGTCTAGCAGCGACTTCAAGAAGGAGATAGATCGTTCCGGCATGATCCTTATGAAACAGATCAGCGAAAAACTGAAGATCGAGATTCTCAAGACTGTGGATGTAAAGCAAAGGCAAAGTGCGGCCGCAATTAGTGGCGAAATCAAGTTGGCTCTCTCTGAAAATGAAATTAAAAAGATCGTGAAAGGGGTCCTGGCGGTTTACGATGCCGATAAGACAGGGTTAGTGGACTTTGCTTTAGAATCAGCTGGCGGACAGATCCTCTCCACTCGGTGTACAGAAAACTATCAGATCAAGACAGCACAGATCTCGATTTTTGGCATCCCACTCTGGTATCCCAACAATACGCCCCGAATCGCCATCTCACCGAATGTCCAGCCGGGCGAGTGTTGGGCATTTCAGGGGTTTCCCGGATTCTTAGGTAGGGTATATATCTTCTCACAGTGAGCAGGTTTTTGCAATTTTTTCTTTCAACAGTCCTTCGCTTGAACTCGCTAATCAACGTGAGTGGCTTCACGCTAGAACATATCCCAAAAACTCTAACACCCAATGGAAAGATCGATTCAGCGCCAAGAAACTTCACCGTTTGGGTACGTAAATCCATATTTTCTCTTTATGCTGTGATACAAATTCAATTTCTTTCAGGGACTCGAACACGAAAACGATCACGAACCTGTGCTTTTCGGTGAGTATGAGTATGTGGACAATAACGTACCATTGCAGTATTTCCCAGTACAAAATGAGAACATTGATCGTTTGTTCGATATCGTCGAGATGAGGATCGAGTCGAACCATGGCAATCCGCAGTACACGTGTCTGTATAGATTTCGGGTGCATGGGAAACCGCCATCCCTAGAAGTGTAAAAAAGAAGATGAATGTGTTCATACTCCCCCGCCCCCAGTGTGCAAAATGTTGAATTACCTAAGTTAGTTGTAGTCAAGCTGTACAATTAGAGAAGCATATCGTTGATAGAGTAAGCAGAGTCAAAGTGCAGTTCCTTATGCAAAGGATTTTCTATTTGTATTTTGTAAATATTATATGTTAGCTTTTAAGTGCTGTCTATACGCGTAGCTAAAATGCCATAGATTAGTGTTTGTCTTCTATGTTGGAAAAAAAGGAATGAAATTTAACAAAAAAGTGCCTTATTGCAACTAGCCGAACCAGTTAACAATTAACTCAATAACAAAGCAGTAAGTTACTACACCGACATGATTGATTGCCGATTTACTAATATGTAGTTCCTTTCTATTTATAAATTAACAAAGAAAAAAATGCACATAAGCATTATTACTGCATGCAAAGTTGAATTTTAATGAGATTGCATGCGCTCGTACTGTTTTTATTGGGACTTCAGTATGTACATACAAAAAATATTTACGATTGCTCACAATTGCGAAATTTGTATGGAACCATTGTGAACTAGGTACTTAAATTTAAAGTCAAACTAAAAATGTTTATTGGTAAGGCCCAATATGTTAACGTACTGCTACAATTAACAGTCGATGTCAGTTATATGGTTTCATTTGATTGCATTAAAAAAAAGCGATTACACTTCATTCATTTTAAACGAGTGCAACAGAAACATGCACAAGCATTGAGCTGCAACATCAGGCAGTGAAGTTCCATTCTGTTTTCATTATTTACTACTTAATCACCCCTATCGAGATATCCGTTCGGAACGGAATTTTCTCCGATTTGTGCGAAATCGGAGATATTCCATTCGAGATATCCGTTCCGATAAAACTTTCGTAAGAATTCTCCGATGATATATAGCGCACCTTGTCGCATTGCGTGGAGCCACGTTTCACAGCTACACGGCTCATTATTTCCGAGGTCTCCGACAACTAATTGCTGCGGAATATTTTAATGTGAAATGAGCGCGTTTATATGCTTAATTTATTTTGTTTCGAAATGGATACTTCGAACGCAATTTGAGTTCCGATCAGATCTGACTTCGCATCCGAATTTTTTCCGAACGGATACCTCGAAAGGGTTGAATATCTGTAGGCTCAGCAGTTTGCGTATTGACGGACGGGCACATACGATTTTTTTCCGTTGCTTCCACTCTTGCGAAACGTCTGTAAAGCATCCATTAGTATAATTGCCCTACAAAATCGTTTCGATTTAGCCGCACGGAGACGGCACAAAATTGTGGACCCCTTTTAAAGCAAAAAACACAAACAAACTCGTTAAGCGGATGTTTCTCCTTAAACATTTTCTCTGATTTCTGTTTGCTTGGCTTAATGTTTTAAAGAGAATTTACAACTTCGCATCACAATAATATCGCTTAAAAGTATACTATAAACTCATTTCAATAAAATTTAAACATTGTTGCTGGCCGTTCTTATTTAAGTCCATACGCGCGCCGTTAAAACAATATTCCCCATCCATATTAGTAAAACATTGTACGAGCTACATCGACATATTTGGAGCACAGGTCTACAATAGCCGCGTTTTTTTGAGCTTCGATCTCAGCAAAGCAAAGTAAAGTAGGAATTTCATCATGCAATTACAACAACTACGCTCTACTTGACACTTCGAGACTCAGTTGTAATTGTTGTAATCGCGTGCTGAAAATCCTACTTTACTTTGCTTTGCTGAGATCGAAGCTCAAAAAACAGGCCTAATGTTTTACAAACAAATAATTTGGATTAAGGATTTTATATCATACAGCGGAGGAAAAAATGCTGCTAGACTTTATGAAGAGTCCATTTATTGCTAAGCTGATCTACAGTAGATCAATAATTCCCTGCTGCTATGAATCCTCCATGATCAAATTCAAAAGTAAATACAACAACGACTGTGGAGAAGCTGGCAGAAGTTTTTATTTTCTTTGCCGCAGTATGATGTTATGAGTACCTCTCACCAGGTAGCTTTCAACCAGTAATCAGAATTGATGCGCTTTGATTCAGCTTGTGTACCATCAATACAAAAGACCAGAGCGTTTTCAAAGTATACACCTAAAGACAATTCACAAACTTTGACAGAATAACGAGTTGCATCCACATTTATTTAAAGCTATGTCCTTCTCCAAACATAGTTGCATAGCATTCAATCAGGAACACTTGCTACAGTTTCTGCCGTTTGTCCTTAATGCGCCTGAACGAGTCATTGCATTTAAATTGTATTCCATATATTTTCCCTTCGGAAGAAAAATCAGCTAACTTTCCGCAGTGAGTCTTCGTGTCTAACTGCGTGTGCTACACCCCGAGTGATATCTGTGTCATCTCTAAGCGATTTCATGGAAAAGCTTAATGGGCCTTTATCTCTTACAACCTAAATATAGTGAGTAGCGAGCTCATTCGACACAATTTATTATATTTAAAGTGCACAACACTTTAAGGGACCTTTAGTTTGTACGCATCCATATCGTATGTGCTTTCGGTTTCTTCTCGCACAAAAATGACAATAATCTTCTATTTTGTGGCAAATGCTAATACATACTATTTACCAATGAACTCGAAACTACAAAAAAAGACATTACAATAATAAAACAAAAATATCTGTCCTATGCATAAAAGAACCTAGTTAATAACTTTCATACTTTAAATGTGTAAATCCAAATACTTAGCTTTTAAGTTTGCATCCGTAAATTGACGCTTATTAAATATATACAATAAGACGGAATTCATTTTAAATGTACTAACATTTTGAACGCGAATATAAAATATAATAATTTTTTAGGTACTGTAAATAATTCTTATGGAAATGAGTCGTCCTTAACTTACCATTTGTAAATTAAATTTACTGTAAGAATTTGTTGTTTTTTTCACTACTTATTTATTTGCTTATTTCCATTGACTCTTTTTTCTTATTAATTGTCCTTACTCGCGTCCCAAAAAACATTTTAATGTAAGAATCTATAATTAAGCTCTTTTTCGTGTAAATTTGTTTCGAAAGGTTTTATGTATAGATTAGTTTTAGACCCTAGTTACTTCGTGTCAATATTTTTCACTTATTTTCTAAGACTTTGTTTTTGTGTAATACCTGAATTAAAAGATTTTTAATAAATGACCATAGATAAGAAACAATTAAAATGTTTCCTTCTTTATAAAAGTGTTTGGTATTCGTCTTTTAATGCGGCGTTACAGTTCGGGGTGAACCAGAGCCTTCTAGCAAAAAGTTTCTGGATTCATAGGTGCGTAGTCCCAAGTTATTTGAGGTCGACGCCTATTTTCTGTATGTGTCGCTGTTGCGCCACGGCAACTTGCTTAAGTGGAAGATTGCAGAAATTACAGGACAACTAATAAAACAAAAAACAATTACAAAATTGTTAACTTTATTGATCAAAAATAACTTGTGTTGCGCAACGTGTGACGATTGAAGTAAGACTGTCCGCTGCGCCTCTGCTTCCACCTCTTTTATATTCCCTCAGCATATCGGCAGTCACCACCAGTCCCATACGTTCCATATGTGCGTGGTATTAAGCACCTTGTACCAAGTTATTGCCTTCCATGTTTCGTTGAGTATGAATGCTCCACCACCAATAGCGCCGACGATAGCAATTATAGAATACAAACTTGCCATTCTAATTTTCTAATTGCTTTTGTCGTCTGCCTTGTGTGTCTGTTTCTTTTAAATGGAATAATTGTGTCAAGTGGGTGACAAATCAATTATTTAATAGTTGTTGTTTTTGGTGTGGACGCTGCATATGGTTCCCAAGTGATGGCAGTGGAACACTATGCAACTCGAGATATGGTTCCGCTTATTACATGTGCTGGTATTGGATCGGTTGCAACTTAAAATTGTGTTGCCTTTGGATTAATGGCAGTGGGTCGACAATGCAGATTTGATTTTGGGTTGGCAGGTCAAGCTATAACATAATATCTTGTTTATTATGTTGATATGGGACGGTGGCTGGTGGCGTCGTATCGTGATGACTTGTTTATGAATTAGAACATCGCAACTTTGCCGGTTGGTGTTCTTTCTCAGTTGCCATCTCGAAGGGCTGCTGGCATTTATTTTTTCGACGTCTTTTCGATGAATAGTGCCCTTAAAAGCGCCACACCACAAACGACCAAGAATATCTGTTTTTTTTTTTTTTGTCCATGTTTCAGATCCGTAAAACACGGAGTCTCCTTACCTGATCGCGAGCAGGCCTTTCTTGTAAGTTTCACATACTAGTGCATCGGATTATCTAAATTATTTTTTGCATTAAAGGCCTCGGTTATAGCTTGCTAGCAGCAGCGAGCTTTCTCCATCATCACTCAACACAGATAGCTGCTTTTTACAGCGTAGGGTTGCAGACTATAAGATTGGGACAGTCTTTTTGAGGTCATCCACCATTATTAGTAATCCCTACCTTTTTTTTTTTTTTTTACTTTTCCTAGACACCTACAGTTTGCAGTTTTCTTTCACAAAACTCACCAAACCTTCATCATAAATAGCACCAAGCAGCTAGTTAAGTACGATACAGTCGTTTACTTTGTTCTTTAGAGCTACCAGAGGATTAGCTAATAACTTATGGGCATACTTTTTTTTTAATTCCCTGCCCAAAAGCTGACACTTCGAGGAATGGGTTAGATTAAGAGACGATTGACCTTCCTAGTGAGGGCCGTATGTCCTTAGCAGCAGAGATTCTTAGTTTGCTGGTGAGATTATCTCTTTGGTGAAGGTACGTCTTCTTAACCAGTGAAGTGCCGGGCGATCACAGAGGAGGTGTTCAAAGGATTCTTCATTCTCTAGACAGAATCTGCATTCTGTCTCTGGACACAAGTTCAACTTGTTAAGATGATATCTTAAGCCACAGTGGCATGTGAAAAAGCCTAACATGTTCCTTATTGAAATTTAGTACTTCCTTGTAGGAGGAGGCCCTAATTAAGTATTTTGGATTGTCATTATCCCAGTGATTTAGGCGGAATTGTTGCTCTCTCTCGTTAAAAAGCCCTAAAGCAGTAGCAGTAGTTGAATCTGCAATATGGTTCTGGTCCAAAAAAACGCGGATTCTGATCCATCCAAGTCTTACTCTGCTGTGTTTGCATCATGGCAGCACTTTATTGTTTTTGAGCTCAATGTGTTGGATGATAGGGCTTGTAAGGCTGCGTGACCATCTGCGGGAATTTGTATTTTGACGCCTTTAATTCAAATTTTGGAGTTAAAACCTGCTCAGATCTTAATGGCATGGAGTTCTGACTACACCAATCGAAATACTCAAAATCATGAATTTATTTCCAAATATTCCACATCCCTGGTGAGAGACATCGAATGAGAGTCAGCTTACGTGCCCGAGAAATCAGGATCGTACTTTTTGAAAGTTTTGGCTCAATTCTAAAATTACCTCTCTTGCTAAGACTAGCACAGCCAATTGCTAAAAGACCACAAATTAAATTTAAGCTATCTATTAGTCCATTCAAAAAGCCCATAGGATGACACATAGATGGGGTTACTAGAATTTTTTCCATATGATTTTTATTTAGTAGAAAAGTGTATAAATTTGACTATTGATTCGTGAGTTATAGCATTTTGTGTGAAGCAACTGGAATAGAATGGAAAAAGTGAATTTCAAGTTTTGATAAAGCTTTGTTTTCTGATGAAAAAAAATCAGTGGAAACCAAACAATGGCTTGATAAACATTATCCGGACTCTGCTTTATCGAGGCAAATGGTAGAGAAGTGGATTGCTGAGTTTAAAAGTGGTCGTACTAGCACAAATGATGCAGAGCGCAGTGGACGCCCAAACGAGGCTGTTATTCCAGAAAACATAAAAAAAATCCACAAATTGGTTATGAACGATCGCAAATTGAAGGTGCTCGAGCAAGCTGGCATAGTAAAGATATCAGATGGTAGTGTCTTTACCATTTTACACGAACATTTGGGTATGCGAAAGCTCTGTGCAAAGTGGGTGCCGCGTGAGCTCACAGTCGACCCAAAACAATAACGAATTGATGCTTCAGAGGAGTGTTTGGCGCTGTTGAACCGCAATAAAATCGAATTCTATCGTCGATATGTGACAATGGATGAAACATGGCTTCACTATTACACACAGAATGCTTGCTGGAAAGAAATTTAAGTCCAATGATGAAGTAATTGCTGAAACGGGGGCCTATTTTAACGAGAAAGAGAAATCGTTCTATAAAAGTGGTATCGAAAAGTTAGAAAACCGCTATACTCGTTGTACCGCCCTCGAAGGCAACTATGTTGAACAATAAAATCGAGTTTTGTCAAAATTTTGTTTTTTTTTTTACTTATCCTGCGGACTTATTGAATAACCTGCTATTTTCGATCAATCCATTGAACGCATAAGTAACTTCATAGTCTTCTTCAGTCTCAAGAAGATCGCTCGAAGTCTGTACAAGATTGTGATGGGTTCACTGTTCCAGAGCCAGCAATCTAATTATTTCGATCTGTACCAGCTCTATTTCCAACATCGCATTCAGATTGGTATAGTGTTGTCGAAGATAGAACAGAAAATAAAACAAATGCAATGCAATTGCGTTAAGAATATTATAACGATTGGTATTCCCAACACCTGCATGACTAGGAATCCCACCACAAGCACTGTTACTGTTTATGGGATTGGATAGAGTGTACTTTCAACATAAATTCAACCAAATAGAACCAAATAATAGGAAAAACTGATACTTTTCCGGTCAACTTTTGCACTTTTCTTATGTGGTCGGCACGAATTTTTATAATAAATTTTAATAATTTGCAATCGTTGCTCGTTTGTAAGTCTTTCCATGATTAAATGCCAGAGTAAACTGACAACTTTTCACTTTGACAGATGACATTTGGACGCCATAACTAACCAGTGCTGCCAACCTGAAAAACTTAACTCTTAAAAAATCAGCCGTCCGTCTAAGGCTGTCCGCCTTAGAAGACTGATTTGTTCTACAGATCGAAGAGGTCGCTGTTGAATCACCTTCTTCAAAGTCTGACAACGCTAACAGTGCCGACATTTTTTCCGCCTTCACTGCATCTGCGTCATAGACCAGAACTGGAATGGGAAGGGTTTTATATAGAGTCGTTGCTAAAAATACAAATAATAGGCAAGTGGTGGAAAGCCTTCCGATCTAGTAAACTTTTTAAATTTGAGTTTAGATAACGCTATGCTTATTTTATTTTGGGTGGACGTAAATCTTTCATCGGTCATCTTTGCTGTCTGTTGTTTTCCTATTTACTGAAAACCGACTTTGGCTACTACATGGTTTTCCATCTCTTCTCTGGCAGGTCTCTGTTCGGGTCTCATTTTGCCTTGACACCTTCTTCTCACATTTTGCTAAAACTTCTAAACATAGCTACTGGAGAAGCAAATCTCTCTTTCCTCGATCGTTTGTGCTCGTGGTCTTTTTTTGGAAGAAGCCGACTTTTTTCCCTACGTCCTATTTTGCAGTGCTCGTTTGTCGTTAAATTGGTTGCCGGCACTTTTCATCAAACCAAGGGTTTGCGGTCTCTCAGATGACTTTTGGCATCGATATGTTCTCGACACGGGTTGCAAAAGACTTCTCGCTAATTTCAGGCATGCGCAGTAGACAAGCTTTTACTTAATCGGAGTATTTCAAGAGTCAAAGTCTGTTTTGCTTCTTTCTCTAGTAGATTATTCAGACAGACAGATTGTGTTCGGGTCGCCTATACTTATCACAGTGGTAATTAAATAGCACTCCTCTCTCTCTCGGTTTGCTGACGCTTGTTCATCGCTAAACTCATTGATCCGCACAATTTGCTATTTTGGTCCTGCGATTGCGATGTATGCGACAATATTAAACAAAGATTTTACATAAATGCGTTTTCCTCCCACCCACAAGCTGACGCTTGACTGGAACGATCTTAGGACTAAAAGAACCAGAAAATTCAACCAAAATAAAAAGCCCACGATATGTGTTTACAATTTTATTTGGCTAAATATAACTACAGCTAAATAATTCAATTTCTAATTTATCATTATTTCCTACAAAAAGCACACGACTTAAGCATTGTTTTCCCTCACATACATTTCTACATTGTAATACGTATGTAAATGTATATATATTATTTTATGTATAACCTAAAAAATAAATACTTAACAATTTAATAATTAAATTAAATATTTGCTTTGTTTTCGTTTAATGTTGTTTTTCTTGTAAAAACAGAACGTTTTTGTGGAATGTTTGCGTCATCTGTGATGATTCGTATCCTTGCTGACATACATTCTTAATATATACCATTCGTCAAGCTTTAGCAACAAATAATCATTTGACTGCTCCTTTTACTTACGCTTAAATTATTGTCACGTTTTTGTTGTTGTTACAGAATGTGTGTGTGCTCTTCGATATTATTTGTTTCTTGGTGTTTCTTGTATTGGTATAGCGTTTGAAATGAGTTTTCCAAAATATACAGCGGTCTTAACATTATAAATATATTTTTCACGATTCAATCGCATTTTTTTTACAATTTAGCATTAAATTCATACATGAACTGTTATTTGAGTGTTTGAACCATTTGTTTTTGTTCCTGTGGTGACTTTTTATTATCTAAATCTTGTTTTGGTGTGTTATATAAATAAATTGTATACTATGTGTGAGGTTGGCAACAGGTGTGTTTGCTTTTTTTATTAAACATTTGGTACATGTATTTACAAACAATTGGCGTTTTGGTTAATTTTTGTTTGTCCTTTTATCTTGACAAAATCACATTGAAATACTTTTTTTTTTGTTTTGAATGCAGGTACCATTTAATAGACACATTTTAATGCATTTCTACTCACATCTTGATTAATTTATTCTACTTCTAAGTTTGCGTTTTGGTTTTGATATGATATTGTTTAATTCTCATTTCTAATACATTTAGTTCGCATGCGTGTTTAATAGATATACCGATATTTTTCGTATGGAAACATGCATTTTCTACAAGAATGCTACAATTTTTATTTCAACACTTTAATTGTTTCTTTTGAATGCAGCGAAAACTATTTATAATACATTTGGCAAGATAATTGTGTCCTAAGGAAATAAACATAACGTTTCGTTGTATTTTTCAAATCCAAAATATGCAATAGAATCGACTATAAAATAAATAAATAGTTGGTGCCTAGGCCTAGCTTCTCACAACCATTCGTTTTGGGAGAGTTTTATTTTTTTGGGACGAATTGAACGGACCTACGATTTTATGTCGAGTTTGAAGGTCTAATTAAGAAGCACTCTCATGAGACTTATATTCTCGGATGTTTGTCGTACAAACATTCGCGAGAGTTGACGCAGTGGAAAAATCCTTAAGATGTAATTTTTGTTTTTCCTGGGGTCGAACCTGAGAAAAATCTAGTGCTGCAAATGTTTAGAATCTCAATCTTTAAGGAATATTACAAAAATTACCTCGTGGTATACTTCCACTACCATTTTAAGTAGGAGCTCCACTCACAAGTTAGCTAGTCAATAATTTACGATCGAATGGAGATTTTCCGGCTGTAAATCGTACGGACGAAGTCGGTTTATGAGCCTGTTTTTCAAACTAGGGTTCGAATCGCCACTTCCGTAGACGAGCTTTACGTTCGTATGAAACAAATTCCATCACGTAGTTCTCGTTCACGGACTACGCGATTCGAACTCAGACATTAAGTGGCCACTTACACAAACTTCCAAATAGACAGTAGGGAATATTTCTATTTAGCAAAGTACAAGACTTCTAGACCTAGGACATCTATAAATATAGCGGCGTACTAATAACAAATTTTAGTTCCGACTTTAAATTTACAAAAGCTTAAAATAGCGAAACTCGTATGGAAAATAAAGCCACTGTGAACTACTAAAATTTAGAGTCGAAACTAAAAATGTTTATTTGTTAGGCCCATAGCCTTTGGCAATACAAACGGTGATTAAAGGGCTCAATTGGAGTCGTGTAGACTCTTCCTAGGTAGCAGTAAAAATACTAACCACTTCGGTAGGCTCAGAAACAACCTAATACACGAGCTGGACTATTTATCGAGGGGACTCTCGAAAATAAATCCGCATACCTATGTTTTTCAAAAACTTCTTTGAGAATGTGCTATAACTATAGAATATCTTTTGAGCAAACACTCTCCCGGTAGCATGCGTGATTATTATCAATTTACTAACAGTAATCCATACCTCGGTCCAAGAAGTACCAGAGGAGGCTTTCAATATCCGCAATGTGCAGTTTGACCAGTTTCTACTATATTTCTACCGACTAAATAACGCCAATTAGGGAATTAAAAAGAGGCATGTAACACTGACATCTTGGGCCTTACTAATAATAATTTTTAACATTTACACTGAATATTTTCTCAATTTGCAATTTTGTAAGAACAATTTCGCCATTGTGAATTCGAAAAATTTAGCCTGAACACTAAAAATGGTTATTAATATCGCGGCTTGTCTCGAAGTGATTTTCAGTAGATTTACATTCGGATCCGCTCATGCCTCGCGAACATGGTTAAACTTTGTTTAATACCAAAATGCATTAAAGCCTTTCGCAAACGTTTGATTAATCAGGCAGCCATATTCATAAACATTTTTAGACAAAAGGGGGTCAATTCCGGTTCCGTGTTTTAATTTTGTTCGATTCACTCAGTTCTAAAAAGCGATTCTCGTTCAATAAGTGAAAATATCGTGGTGAATTTAATATCGCACACTGTTTTGTACGACATCAGGTTCTCAATTTTCAATCGGCCTTACTAACAATCAAATCTAGACTCGACTTTAGGGCAATAGTCGAAATAAAATAAACTGTGTACCAATAATCAAGTTATCTTCGACTTTAAGATAATCGAGACTGTAACTTTCGATCCGAAGAAAGTCGAGTCTAACCCATTATTTAAGTTTAGACGTCAGTCTTTGTAAAAAATAAATATGAAATGGACAGCAAAACAAGAGAAGCCGCAGCTTAAATTGGACGCAGGCAATGCGAGAACTATTAGTTGACTGTGTCAAACCATTGGCTGATATCATTAATAGAAAATTAACAATGCTGCAATGATACAGTCAAAAACCAAGCATGGGAAACAGTTGCTTCTATATTTCACTCAAAATACAACAACTGCCAATTTCAGCAAATTATTTGAAAGCTCAGAAAAAAAATTATAACGCTTTTGAGTCATACTGTTATAATTTTGCTATAAAGTCAGATGTAGTAAAAGTTCCGATTACTACTATTTAAAAGTCGAAACTATAGTTAGTTTCGAAATTAGTTAAATATGAGTTACGGTTTGGTTGTTGGTAAGGCCCAATCTCTCACTAAAAACATTCATTTGAAAGAAAATTATTCATATGAAAATTTTTGATGTTTGGTTTCACATTTTCGTAGAACGAGAATCGACCCCCAGGTTACAATAAATGAACTGAAAATAACGTAATTTTTTGCTTAAAATTATCCACTGTGAGCTACAAAATATATCTACTGCTTCTAGTTTTGAAGGCTTTAGAAAGACTCAGGGCCTTACCAATAAACATTTTTAGTTTCGACTCTAAATTTAAGTAGTTCACAGTGGCTATGTTTACCATACAAATATCGCAATTGTGAGCTTCCGTAAATTTAAAGCCGAGACTAAAATTTGTTATTAGTATCGCGCTCAATGATTTGTAATGATTTTTAAATGTTGTGTAGGTCACAATAGATACATTTACATGAAAATGTCGCCATTGTGAACTCGTTAAATCTACCGTAATATTGAACACTGTAAATGATAGTAGCACCGCGCATTGACAGTTAAACATAAAAAAGCAAGCTCGACCAACACTCTCATCGCAAGGATATTGGCAAATCGCTTACAAACAAGGAATACTCAAAAAGCCTACAATATTTTGTAGGTCACAATAGCTCTGATATGTTTCACAAGCGTTGGATTGGTTTCATTGGCTTATGTAACTACATAAATAAAGTACACTTTTAGAAAATCAATTGCTATACTACTTTTATTTTTGTGTTATAGACCCTTGAGGCCGAAAACACTATGCGGCAAGTACAATTTTTTTTCATAAATAATATATTAGCTTTCTGCAACACAGATCTAAAAGTCTGATGCTGATTTTATTGCTGATTTTATTACTTGTTGACAAATCCAACTATTGTATTGTGTTTCAGACCCTGATGGGCTACCCTACGTTCGGTTCGAAAAACAATTTTCACCCACGTCTAGAAGACACTTCAATGTAATTAAAGTTCACCTCCGCTTGTTAGTCGATAATACGTTAAATAATATTTAATAAACAACTTGGTGAATATAAATTTAAAAAAATATCTATACAGTATCCACGCTATGTTGGACATATTTTAGAGAATGAAATTCATAAACAAACAAATTACAATCATTAAAAAAACAACTACTTTAACATAATTTGTCATTTCTGGCTTAATTTTGTGTAATACAGTTGGCAGTGCTGACAATAAAATATACAACCACCCTAATAAAGAAACCAAATACATTTTTTTAAATTATACTGCCGCCATCTTGCGATTACCAGCATTAACAGTACACAGTTACACAATAATCTCAAATTAAATATTGAAATTCATTCAAAACTAATCAAATAAAAAATAACTTAAAACTAGTAAAACAAAATAAGATATGTTCATAACACAACCAAATAAATTGTAACAGATTTTTAAAACCTACCTAGTGAATAAATTAAAAATAGTTACATATTTTTAACAAAACGGTTGATGCATTTAAAATGATTTTTCCCTTGGCGAAGTAAGTAAAAAAAAAATTGTTTTAATTCCAGCAAACGATTTTGTTCAAAAAATAGCAAAGAAGCTGAGCACAAAAGCTTTGTTGTTTTTTAAACAAAATCTACTCTATCCTAAGGATTTCCGTTGGTGCCAGAGCCCTGTGCAGCTTGTCTCTTCAAATCCGATCCGATGATTGCTGTTATAACCGTGCCAAGGCACAGCATAATGGCCATTGAAACATTCGCTGGTATATCGCCATAAGAGCCCAACACTTCCGAGTAGATCATTGTGAAGATTATGCCAAATAGTTGAGCAGCTGCATTCAAAATACCGGCAGATGTACCCTCCGGCTCGGGATAGGTTAGCTCAGCACCAAATTCAAAGCCCACTGGCAGGTACCCTGTCATAAAGAATCTGAAACGAGGCGGAAGCAGTAGAAAAGTTAAAAAAGATGTCATCCTCAAAGGGATTTGAATTAAAATTACATAAAAGTTACATTATTTATGGGGGTAATGTTATTTAATTTTACTTACTGAGCAGCTTTTTGTAAAATCTGCAAATTCATAGGGGGTGGCGTATACGTAACTTTTTTTTTCTATTCTGCTTTTGGGTAACGAGTTAATGTGCGAATGGCCTGCCAAACTACTATGCTCCTTCATAAGTGTAACGAAGTGGAATTAGGCGATTAGGACGTCCATTGTCACCTTGGTGGTCGCACACATAAATTCTCGCCCTATACCCTTTTCGCTTGGAGAGGTTTTTCAAAAGGAAGGTTGTCTTTAATATAGTTGATAGATGTGATGCGAGATAGAATGTTCCTTGTTGCGCAGGCATGAAATTGGATTATTTTCTGTCTATCTTGGGTTCTATCCACCAGCGAGCTCATATTTAATCTCGCCGTTACATATTATATTGCATTTTTGGCTGGTTTTGTGTCGGTCATCTGTCACTATAGGACTCGACGTAGTCAGCTTTTTCTATGCGAATTTATTGAACAGTTTAACAATAAGAAACTGTCAGAACTCCGCATTGTTGTACTTCTTTTTTTATGAATGTTCAGGATTGGGCCAATGATGTCTCCAGCCGAAAAGCTGCATTGTTAAGGTAAATTTTCCACTTTACTTAAAAGCAAAATAGTTCACCAACGGATCCAAGAGCAACTAGCAGTCAGGCCTCCATTATTTGCATATCTCGTATACCTGTCACATTAAGACTGATGACTTCTTTTCCGATATCCCAAAAGCGCACAAGCACCTTTCATATTGCCACCTATTACCACTAGGAAGATCCATAAATACCACTTACCCCAATAACGACGCCGTCACATAGACTACAGCAATGTGTCCCGTATCCAATGTGAACGAAAAGACCCACATCCCCACCATGGAAAACGCGTAAACAGCCAGAGTTGTTTCCCTGCAATAAAAGGCGAAGGGTTATTTCAAATTGATGTCAAAATGGCAAAGTGCACAATCTTTCAAAGGATGTTATTCACGTTTAGTGAAATTAATTTCTAATTCCCTTTCTTGTGCATGATAGCTTATAATTTCAAGCAGAATCGACGCAAGCACGTATCTGCCGCAAGTACCTTGCATGTGCATTAAGTAATGAAGGACACCAGTAAGTGTTTTTCAGCAAGAACAAAGAAATATCGTAAGTCTCTACAGAGTGACAAACTTGCCCTGCAAAGACCGAAAGCATCTGCGATTTATTATGCCACTTGTTTTGAACTATTTTCGAAGTCAGCTCTCAAGCTGACGGAAAAGTTTCAACCCGAGTTATGTCTTTGTTGTGACACCTGAGCGAAAGCCAATTTGTTTATATCATTAAGTCAAAAGTTCTACTTACTTAAACCGATGGGTTTTATCTAAAACAATTCCAGATACCACAGATCCCATCATGCCAGCCAACACAATGCACAATCCAATACGTCCAGTGTCGACCTCATGGCCAGGATAATACTGGAGCACCACCTATACATTTTGCAACGAACAAAAGACAAACAATTTGACACAATGGACTAATTATGATTGTCAAACTAATTACCGGATTGAGTAGCGTGGAGATGGCATAGAACACCCCCACATTTATGCCGTACGACAATAGCAGGAGAATATAATTTTTATTCAGTAAAAGATTCTTTAGCGACTTCAGGAATGTAGATTCCCCATCTGCGTTCGGCTGGGAGGCCTCCTGGGCCGCTGACGGTGGTGTCGGCGGTTTGTCTTGGAAAACTAATTATTTCCAGCACACACACAAACGGCACAAAAACAACAAGGAAAACATGAAAAGAGACTTCATATTAGCTGTTTGTTCGTTGAAAAGGCTGCCAGTGTGGCACAATCTACTTACAGAAGACCATTAAGATAACGAGCACTGATGTTAGTCCTGCGACCATGTAGAACATTAGCTGCAGATCAGAACCAATTTCGCTAAGGTCATCGGAATTCCGCACGAGCATTGCTGGTACAACAAAGCCAATGGCGACTCCAAGCTGAAAAGAGAAAAGAAAAAGGAAGGTTAGAATGAATTTGTGATTGTAAGCGTTGGTCGGGAGTGACAATAATATCCGATGCGGAAACAAATTGGATTTGTAAACTCGGGCGAAGCTTTGTTGTTTTTTGTGCATATTTGCATAGACATTTGGAGATCTTTTAAGGAATGGCTTTTCAGATAAACTTTCTGATGTCTATTGTAATTTAGGGGAAGTTCTGTCTTCTGATTTTGGCCTAACAAACAATTTTGGATTTATAGGAAATTTTTTAAATACTCTTCGAAGAGATTGCAGAAATAGATGTGAAATGAAGTCCTCAAGTATGTGTCCAGGCCGCGAGTCGCCCAAGCAGACTTGATAAAGTCAATGGGTTTTTCAAGTGTAGTGATAGGTGCTATGATAACAAAGCTATTCCAGAGGTCGGATTCTAAAGGGTTTTCCAATAAGAGGTGTTATTTTGGTAATCAAAGAAAAATGTAATTTTTTGAGATAAAAGATCGGATGTTTATTTCATAATAAGGAGGAAGGTATGCCGTTAATAATGAAAAACAACATCAGCCAAATGGCCACCACGAGCACGCATACAGGACCATATCCTTTTCATGAAATTTTCCATAACCAAATCGCAAAGTGGCTGCCCTATGTCCTCGATAGCCTCACGAATTTTATCTTTGAGGTCTTGAATCGACGCTGGGCTGTTGGCGTAGACCTTATCTTTCACGCGGCCCCAAAGGAAGAAGTCGCAAGGTGTTAAATCACAAGATCTCGGTGGCCAATTGTGATCACCTCTTCGAGAGATAACACGGCCCGGAAACTTTTCCCTAAAAGATCAATGGTTTCGTTTGTTGATGATCGGCCGGCTTCAGTTCTTGTGTTAACTGAACTTTATAAGCCTTAAGACCCAAGTCTTTATGCAAAATACGGTGTAATGACGTTTGTGGAATGCCCAATTCCAAAGAACGACGAAGAATGGACAAACCTGGGTTTTCTTCAACACTTTGGGCTAGAGCAGCAATATTCTCAGTTGTTCTTGAGCGACGTGCACGGGTTTTATTCTTCACATCACTAACTTGTCCCAAAAATGCTTTAGTTTTGCGAACTGTGACTGCAAGATTTTCACCATTTCTGTAGTGAATTTCAATAATTTCAATGCGTTGTTGAAGCGTGTATCGTTTCATTTTTAGTAATGGCGTAGTTTCTACTTGTGAAATGTCAAAGAATAAAAGCTTCAAAAATGACAGCTACTGAAATAGTGGGTCATTCACAATAACACCTCTTATTGGAAAACCCTTTATAAGCGGAAAATGTTCCAACGTTTTCATGTGCTTTCAACGACGAGATGTTGAAAGTAATTGTCTGAAGTCAGCAAAAACGAGAAGCATTATAAATAACAATTAGACCTGGACTATCGCCATTTGTCAACATAGATCTCGCATATTTCGTATACCTGTCTATGTATCTAAAGCAGGACAAAATGCGAAGTCAAAGATAGACTTGACTAGGCTCGAAACCATTATACAGCTAGCTACCTTACTACCGCACTACACTACAGACAACGTATCATAGACGAAAATTATTTTAATTATTTAATTATTATTTTAATTATACAAATAACCTTAAATTTGTGAAATTTATATGCCCAATTAGCGGAGCAGTACATTTATATGTCAATTTGGTAGACGGCCTTAAGCCAAACCATACATAGACTAAGAACACAAAATTGTTAACAATCTTCTTTTATTATGAAATAAATAGTCAATTAAACTAAACTAACGTTAGTAATGAGCGCATTATGAACCCTCTTACGAGAGTTCTCATACACTGTTCTTACCTAACCTTTACCAGAAAAATCACATTAGGAAAAGGCCTTTCGAAAAGTATTCGAGAAGGTAGTGAAGACCGTTCAAGTTTCCTACGAAAAAGGAATCGTTATGATATTAGGCGGGAAAGGAAAACGGAGAGTGGCACTTCCCATACTTCCCAACAAGGTTAGAAATGATTATTAGTAAGGCCCTGTAACTTGACATTTATGACAGCTTTAGCTCTGAAATTTGGTAAATAAAAGCCTGTTGGAGATGTGAAGTGTGGTACCTTCGAGAGAAAAAAAAAATATTTCAAACGCTATTTCTGTGAGCTGAAGTTGTAAAATTTCAAATATTAATGCCCAGTATCCAAATAAAGCACTTTCACAATGTGGGCAGGGACTCACGTAATATGAAAAGTAAGGAATGGTCAAAGTCGGGTGGGTACAGCTGGTGTATTATGTTTAAGTGGATCCTTTATGACTTTGAGTCTTTCGCCATTGACTTTCAAATACCAGGGCTAGAGGAGAAATGTCAGACTTGATCCAACCATCACATGCTGGGCCTCCGCTCTGTTCGATTATACATATAGTCAAACTTGACATTCAGTAGGTATGGGGTGTTTCTTATACGAACTTGAAGAGTCGGCACAGCACAGTCGACGAAGAAAAATCATTTTAAAAGGTTGTATGCATGATTTTGTTTTTTCGTTGAATACGGATACTCATGTTCAAATCTCATGAAGGGTTAAGCGTTTATCAGATTAGAAGACGGATAGAGCCCCAAAACCAAGTTAAGTTATCCTGATGGCGTAATATAACCCATCGGTCTCAAAATAGAGTTTCATTTCGGCAATATAGCAGACCAAGTATTTAGCTTGTTATTTAGTACTCGTACTCATGCAAATGAAATAATGACAATGGCAGCTTCTAAGGTGGACCTTGAGGACTATTAACAATCCATATACTGCCAAACATTTGTCGGAGACTTTGGGAGACTTGAAGCTTAAATTATTACAAAGAAGTGCGACAGAACTTTCAAAAATGCTAATATTACGCAACAGCGTAAGTTTGAATACGATTTTGACACTAAAAGACGGACTAGTCAACGCATGCCTAGCTTCCAGATACGATAGCAATATTCGCATATATTAGCGAAGTTGGCTAATATAATTATTGTATGATTCCTGGAGAGAATTTACTACAAGCTTTGTCTTTAGTACGAAATTCAAATCGTACTTTTATATTTTAATGCCAATAAGAAAGGGATCTTTGTTGTTTCGACATGCGCACAATAAACGACAGTAAAATAAAAATGGGCAGGAACAGATCACGTGGAATGAAGCACGCGCTATACAGATGAAGACAATATGAAGATGAAGGGCAATATGGGTGTGTCAGCTGATAGAACCCCAAAAACAAAAATGATCACTTCAGAAAAATCCAGTATTAGGACCGTGTTCGATAGTAAAAAGCAAGATACGATTGAAGGTATATCCATCGCCGTGCAAATACTGTACAGGTACCACTTTGAAGGCCTGCTATCACCAGAAACTACCGGAAGCTCTCCAGAAGGCACTTGCCGGATTCAGGTGCGGTATCAGCGATAACAGAGACCCATTACATCTGTGGCCTATGATGTGCTAGTGCACAGAATGCCACTAAGAAGCCACCTTTAATTTGGTTGATTTGGTAGAAAGGTGCACTCTAGTAATGTCGTTCGAAAGTGTTACTTAAAATTAAACCAAGGCTGCATAGAAAGAACCGTGGAATAAAAAGACTAAAAAACTAATATCGACGAAAATTTCAATACCGTACAGTATGATCCATTCAATTAAAACGTATCCTATCAACCTGACTACTAGGAAGTGAGGGTTGCCGTTGTCGAAATTAAAGTTAAAAAGGGCCGCAGAGCACTATAAAGCTGTATGTATGTAAAGGGTTTTCCAATAAGAGGTGTTATTGTGAATGACCCACTATTTCAGTAGCTGTCACTTTTGAAGCTTTTATTCTTTGACATTTGACAAGTAGAAACTACGCCATTACTAAAAATGAAACGATACACGCTTCAACAACGCATTGAAAGTATGTCCAAGAAAGGAAGCAGATCCTCTGAACTGTAGAAATTGATCCTAAGATCGCATAAGTCATCTTTATCTGTCTACTGACATTCTAAACACCGTGCAGTTCCTAATAAGTGTGGTTTAAGGTCCGTAAATCCTATCATCCAGCGATATATTCTCTGTACAGCAGATCTTCACCAGGTATTCCAACTCTAAACACCCACCACCTTCCATCGATTTTAAGGTTGCATTCATTAATGAACTCAGGCAGCTGCCAGTGCAGCATTTAAGAGATTTAAGTGAAAAGCGATATGGATAGTTCAAGCTATGACTATAATCACCAAAATATAAAGGGTCTTCGGCCGAAAATTGGCGTTAACGCTCTTAAAGTTCCGACCACCGACTCTGAATTTCGGTAGTAAATTTTAATTTGTAAAAGTTGTTCCTTCGTGTACTTGTTGATTTTACTGAATATTTTGACATTGACAGTTCGGTAATCGGTTTGAGGGTGCGTTCACACTGAAAGTTGTCAAGTCGCTAATGAAAGACCCTTTACAATGTACAGCCACATTCGAACTCTTGCCTTTGACAAAACTTCACAACGGAGAGATATCACTTCGATATAATTGTAAAGGATTTTGCCTGTCTAGATTACGCGGCAAACCCCAGTTGAACAATAGATTACCAATGGATTGGGGAAGGGTGTGTGGGTCCTGAGGTCCATTGTGATTCCCTTCATATGACTTAACAAACCCCATAAAAATCGGGTGAACTATTAATTTTTCTGACTGGTTAAACCAGTTGGTGCTCGGTACGCGGAATTGAGAAGATCCGGAATTTCTGCTCCGGCCAATTCCGAGAGATTTTCGAAGAACCTGGATCGGAGTTGTCGTCCCTGAAGAGCGGGACATTGGCGTAGAAAATGTTGAATCATCTCCGTTTCTTCCTCGTTTCCACAGCTTCTGCATAGGTCGATGGTTTCTCGGTTCCATTTCCAGAGCATGGGTTTGGTTGCGCAGTGAACTGTGATTATACCTGTGAGCAAGTATGCGAATTGAGTGAGATTTTTTACAAGTAGTTAATATTACGGCCCCCTCTACAAACAAGTTGTCTGTAATATTCTTATCTCCCTCATATGACTGTCCACGTAGGGGAGTGCCACCCAGTTGTTTAATGTTAATACCTGCTCCTGGGTCCACTGAGCTTCGAAGAAGTTTGGGGAGATAAAAAACAGTTGGCGCAACATTTTTTATTATTTTTTGTATGAATGGGGAAATCTACAAATTTATGCTGAGTGGAATATTTTGTATGACGTTTGCGTTTTTCCTGGGGTCGAACATGAGACCACTCGCTCAATCGTCCAGCACACTAATCGCTTAGTGGTTAAGGGGCAGTGTTGCCGCAGCCAAAAGGGGGAGTATTTTGGAAAAAATAGTGGTACATTCGAAAATAAATGTTGGTACAAAATTTATTTTTTAACTTTAGGTACCTATTTAAAAATAAAATCATAAAATAAATTCGGCTAATGGCTTTTTTACGATTTCCTTAAGAAAGGCAAAATCACTCAACCATCCTTGACGAAACATTTCCGTGCAATTTTTTGCTTCTTTTTTTTTTTTGAAGATCTGGTAGGTGTCTCAGCGTTAAAAAACTCAACATCGGTTCTTTTGTCCTAACCGATTTAGATTTAGTCGGTGTATCTACTTCAATAGCAAGTAGGTACTTTTTCAGCATTTGAAAATTTAATATCGTTGGCTCTTGCAGCAGGTGATTTTGGTGCTAAAAATAAATACCGAACAGATGAAAATTGCATGAAGCCAGCGAAAAACAAAAACAAACTAGAAAGAGGGAAATTTCCTTTTTGACGACAGTTTGGAAGATAAAAGTGCTGCCAAATTTGCATTAAATTTGAAGTGAATTAAAAATTATTAAGGTTGATTAAACTTTGCTGCAAGTTTACGATATAAGGTTTTAAAAAAAAAATAGGAGTACGAATGTGAAAGGAGGAGTACGAGAGTACGCAGTTGTTGTCCTATGGGAGTACTTTCGGCAACACTGTTAAGGGCACATGGATAAATTGATCTCGTTGTATGACGACATAGGTCTTTATTCATGAAGGTTGATATAAATCGTCTAAGGTGAAGCCAAGCCAAGAAAATATACCATTTATTTCCTGTGACCTTACGTTCTGCATTGAGATTGGTACCAAAATTGGTACAAATTTCTATGAACGTCGCCGCTCTATCATCTTCGAAGGGCTTAATATCAAATTTGCGGTTCACATGTTACTCTGACTCTCGTCACCAGATCATAGAAAATAAAATTTTCTATCCACGAAAGTTCCTTTCCGGGGCAAGACAAATTGAAGGATGAAAATATTATCTTTTCTTCTCGGGGTTTCTTTTTTCTTTGGCTGCAAAAGCATCTTTCATATCCTTCCATCACAGGAAGGCCTCCCTTTCGCCTGACTGAATATGGTTTAAATCACTCTATACATCCATTCATACACGAGTATGCGTATGCGAATGCATTTTTTCCCTTTTAAAGAAAAATCCGGACGTTTTATGCTTCGCAGAGCGTAATTCCTTAAAAAGCGGATCCAATAAAATGAAAATCCCACAAACTATTATTGGCAGTGATAGATATTGCGGGTGTATGTGGTATGTAGTGTGTATCCTGGGCTTAGTATCAGAGTAAACTTTTGTAATTTCGTCTAACATCCGAGGTGCCGAGACGAGATACATCTGGGGGGTTGGTTTTTTTCGCCCACTAGAATAAAGCCAACACGCAAAGGATCCTTGTTGACAGCATCACGGTAACAATTTCCTGGAGTCACGTACGCTCTATAAACCATGAAGCAAGTAATCCGGTTGACGGGAACTTTTAATTTTCCTAATCAATTGATAGATTCGACGATGCTGTGCATCGTCATTGAAATATGTAAGTGATGCAATCAATTACAAAGTGATGGATACACTGAGGATGATAATATGGTATCCGTGCGTGGTTGTATCTTGTGTGTGATTGATTTTTTTTAGGAAGCATGATGACAGTGACAGCCGGACAGAGTATAGTTTACATTTCGAGCAACAGGGGTGCGCAATTTGGTGCGCGGAGTGTGGGTTAACCGTTCCTATTAGTTCGCGACCTTTAAGTGAAGTCCTTTATGCTTGTTTGCCAAAGTAACGTTTTTTGTTTCCACCGATAATAATTGTTGACTTTCCTTCAATTTAAGATGCATTTCGTTTTGACACCGACAACTTTCTCACGCTCACAGAAGTCAAGAAAATGTTTCGCTTGCGTTAATAAAAATAAATAAATAAATAGGTGGCGCAACAGGTCTGTAGGGACCCTAGGCCTAGCTTCTCACAGCCATTCGTTTGTGTGAGTTTTTCATTTTTGGGACGAATGGAAGGGATCTACAATATTATGCCGGGTCCAAACGCCTAATTGAGAAACCTGCTTCATGACAGTTATACTCTCGGATGTTTGTCAGACGTTGGCGAGAGGTGGCGCAGCGGAAAAAAAACCATAAGTTGGAATTTGGGTGTTTTCGGGACTCGGACCTGGGAACCCTCGCTTAGTAGTCCAACACACTAACCACTAAGCCACTGCGCCTACTTGCCTGAGCTTGCTTTATCGATGGAAAAAACGTTTGAACGAAGAATTCGTTTAAGACCATTGGTCGAATGGTGGAACAATGGTGGATCAATGGTCAACTTCAAAGTGCGATACTGATGAAGACAACCTTGGTCATTTGAATACACAAATTTGCAAGTGATTTTTAATCCCTTTTTAATCCTGACGCTTTGGAGAAGATTTAACAGCGAACTCTATGAGATGATCCAATTCCAAGTCTTTCAGTGTCAATGTCAAAGGGACAATGCAGTAAAAGATGGAAGTCCTACATACAAATGGAATGGGACCTCAATCAATTTGGGGCGCGCAACTGGAGGCAACTAGTCAATGATCGGTAACTGAAGAAGCAAATTCGCCGAGCTACCAGAATTTGTAGCATCCTCAGTTGGAGGCAAAACCACTCAGTGGTTAGTGTTTACTGTTTAGTGTGTTACTGCGTCATCGTTCGCGAATATCCGACAAACTCATGAGAGCATATCTGTCCTGAGAAAGCTTCTCAATCTCAATTCTCAGGCAATCGATATGAAATTGTAGGTCCCTACCTTAAAAAAAAAAAACTGATACAAATGAATGGTTATGAGTAGCTGGGCGCAGAGTTCAATATGAGCCTGTTTACTCAACTATTTACTATTTTGTATTTCTCTTTTAGAAACCGATGATTGACCCAAAATAGTGCTAGCTTTTTACTTACAAAAATATTTGGGGCAACCTTAAAACAAACTCTGAATGTATACGGCTATAATAAGACCTAGCTAACCTATGGCAGTATCGTTTGGTGGACGGGATGTCAAAGTGACAACTTACTGACAGCCAGTTACAAGATCTCAAAGACTTTCGTTCATCAACGTCATTAGTACAGGGTGTCCGCCGGGAAGGTATACTACTTTGTTTGTTTATAATTTTTGATTAAATGAAAGAGAATGGATCTTATATTGATAAATGTTTTATTTAATGTCGGCAATTATGTATGTTTTACCCTGAGGTCAAATATCTTTTTGAGGAGCAACTGTAATTACTAATCTATTATCAGCAATTCCTTATTTAGGTACAGACTTATTTCAATGAATTTGAGGAGGATTTGCAGTTGATAATGCTACTTTAACTCGATTCTTTACCTTTCATTTTATTTTACCTTTTATTGTTTGACAAATGTCCGCCTCTGCTAGTCTCACAAATGCGAGCCCTTTTGAGCACATTTTACATTACATTCTCACACATTTCACGCGGTATTTCATTAATTTCTTCACGAATATTTTGTTTGAGTTGCTCAAGCGTTTCTGGTTTGTTTGCATAAACCTTGCTTTTCAGATATCCCCACAAAAAGAAGTCCGGAGCAGTCAAATCAGGCGACCGTGGAGGCCAATCAACATCACCATTTCTTGAAATAACTTGTTGTGGAAAGAGGTCTCGCAGTAATTCCATTGTAATCCTGGCTGTATGCGATGTGGCACCGTCTTGTTGATACCACATGTTAATCAAGCATGAAGTTGTGGCGTTAAAAAGTTTTCAATCATATCACGATATCGCTCCCCATTCACAGTTACCGTTACGCCGTTTTTATTTTCAAAGAAGTAAGGTCCTCCTGACCAAATTGCACACCCGACTGTAACTTTTAATGGATGCAAAGGTTGCTTGGGCCTATCCCCCACAGACCCTCTTTCTTCGAAATCATTCACTACACGATAAATAGTGCGTTTTGTTGGCACGTTGTTTCTCCGTAACTTTGTCATCGTCACAGTAATCGATGATTGATTTTGATAAAATGTTTTAACGATTAAAACACGTTGGTTTATCGAATATTTTTCCATAATAAATTTGCCACATGTCTACTTCACGACTGCCAAATATGAACTGTCAAGACTAATGTTTAACAATATGGCGGCAAAACAAAGTAGTATACCTTCCCGGCGGACACCCTGTACAATGAAAACAACTGCAGCACTTATTTCTGTACTCAATCTGGTTCTGACAGGCTTGTTTATGAAGGCATCGGCTGCTTTTATTGCCATGCGAATCAGTAAAATGGCTTTTTCGACGACTGTACGGAAATTCTATACTCCTGACATATGACGGGAAAAACAACGCCATATTTAAACTTTGCAAGACATTTCTCGAGCACCTACCTATATAAGCTTTACTCGCAGCGAATTATGGAGAATTATACTTATAACTGGTGTTGAATGCATTGCCTTTTATACAGACAGCTCAGAGTGTCTTCCAAGAGGAGGTAGTGACAATAGCAGCCCGGGAGTTTATGCAATAGAGACAATTTACCTCTGGAAGAATAATTATCTACAGTCCGGCAGATCAATGGTAGCTACAGAAATAAAATTAAAGCTTGTAAAGTGTATCAGAGATGAAAGTTCTTGGAATACAGCACAAGGCGTAGCGTCGCTTTTTTGGGTCGTTGGACGTGAGGGTGTTCCAAGAAAGGGAGTAAATCAGGGAGACAAATTTCGGCAGCCATTTCAGAAAAAAACTGATCCCTCTTTGAATATCACTTCTTGCATGCCTATGTTTGGGATAGGAAAAAAAAGCCACAAGAGAAACGAAGTTTGATCGCAAGATGGCAAAAGTCCGAGAGGCACATTAAGGAGCAGAAAAAGGTGTTTCCTGACCTCACAGGAATTTTATTAGATTACTCTGTGATACTACATGAGAAAATGTACAACTTTGAACATTCTGGAAGGATAAGAAAGCTCTTAAGGGCATAACCTTTTTAATGGATTTTAAAGGATTCAAGAAAGTTAATAAACTTCATCAAATTCTGCGGATAGTTTGTATGTATCAGCACAGTGCACTTCATAACTATCCTACTAAGCCCAGCCTAACCGAACGATCTTCTAAGACGGCGGATATTCTGCCAAAACGTCTCATTTGCAAATCTGTGATGATTGTCTTACTTTGGTGGTACCCTAAAACCAAAACAGTTCTTCTGCGGCTTTAACAGGCAACTTGAAAGTTCATCTAGCCTTCGAGTGCCACTTTTGATAAGCCGAGTAAGTGAGTCTATAGCTGTTTTTTATTATCAGCTATGATCCATATAGATCATCGATTTACATGCACCTACAACAACAGCACATGATCCTGCTTCTCATCGAAATCACGAATGAATCATGATCTGAAAATTATTTGTACTATTTCCGACTAGGTGGCTTGTTTTTTTTTTTAAATGTTGGTGTACCTGTAAACGATAGCCACACAATCACGTTGCCAGACTAAAAAATAGAAAACAAAAAATCAATTGATTTTTTTCGCATTCGAATAAACTCCCTGTCCGTATTCCGAGTTATGTTGTTTTTTCTTGTTCTATAAAGCTATGTCCAGACCAGCCAAACATTTGATAAACAATTAAATACCTACGTGTTCCATATTTATTTCTACAACACTTATTAAATAAAAAAAAAAAATTTTTATGAAATGCTTAGAAATGTTTTGCTGGTTTGGATCTGGACACCAAAAAAACATTTATGAAATGTTTCACAGTTGCCCAATCGTGATGGGAAATAATTTTTGGTTTACAAGTATCCCTGCAGAGAGTGAGCACTGTTCTTCGATTATTTTTTGTTTTTAAGTACAAGAAAAATGTCCAGAAAAGCTTGGAATACCTAATGGGAAAGTGATTCATTTAATACGATTATTTGAATTAAATCGCGTGTCGCGTGATTGCCGAGACCAAAATTACAAAAATAAAAACTTTACACGCTGCTAATAATGCCACCACATTATTTTCTTCTGGTCCAAATCAGGATAAAGTTGAAACATTTCATAAACACTTAATAAATAAATTTCAGAAATCTTTTATAAATGTTTATAAAATCTGTCCGATTTGCTTCAGAAAAATTTCATAAACATTTTTTCTGAAATGTTTCGCTGGTCCTGGACACACCTTAATATGCCAACATAAACTCAAGCAAAATATTGTTCATGTGTTCAATATTTGAACATAAAATACTAAATTTGTTTCAAAAAATTTTTCTTATTTGAAAAGAAAAATTATGCAAATTTGATTCAAATATGGTAACACCCCCGACGTTGCAAGTGAAATGACATGTGCCTTGTGTGACGTCACTATGAGAAGAATATTTGCAATATGGGTGGTGGCAATATGAGGTTTGTAATACCCTGTGATATCTGTTTTGTTTTGAAAGCAACTGTTACCACAATTCAAAAATTTAACTTTTCAATGATCCGTTTTGTTTTATTTTCGTGATCTGATTCGGATCAGATCACGCTGATAATAAAAAACAGCTTATATCTTAAAGGAATTCAGTATGGGGGTGAAAAGAAAACGTTTTCTACATACTTTCCCTATTAAGAGTGAAAGGATTTTAAATGTTAAACAAAATCAGTTACGGTTTGAGTTTGACACATCAATTCAGTTGTTGCTTTCTTTTGAAGCTTGGACAATGCGGAACAAGATATCCTTCAAATGTCCACTATTTGTTTACAATAATGCACTAGGCGTTTCAATATTTTTTGACTACCAAGTCGTTGTGTGTGCTCAAACTTTCCTAAAAAAAATATAAAAAGAAAGACCCCTAGCATAAAAACGGTTAAATTTCAATTTATTCGTTTGAATACTTGTTTTGCAATCTCTAAAGGACATGCAGGATTGCAGGTGAATGTAAATACCGAAGGTCGTTTGGTGAATCTTTTGTTTGGTAGATTGAAAATGTTCTACGCTCCTGTTATTTTGCTTTCAATTTGCCACAAACTTGATGCATCTGGCATAAAGGTCATGCTATAAATAAATTTCACACATGGACCACATGGAAATCAATTACCTCGTCGTTTCACCACCTCTATTAAATAAAATCCATTAGTATACAAAGTACTCTCAGTCATTATTCAAATGTACATCATCTGACCACAAAACCCAAGACCGCATGGCATCTTTGATATCCATGTAAGAAATGTGTACCCTGTGATTCGCATTCGGGAAGTTGCATTTCTCCCTCTCGTTTATCACCATTACACATTTCCGTGTCGGTAATCCCCGACTCACAGTGCCTTCTCGAATGTAATTTATTCGACACAAGACGGGTATGTGGGTGAGGTGCCTCCTACCACCATTTGATCTGGTTGTATTTTCTTCGCCTAGGAACAAAACACATACATATCGAGAGAAAAGCAATTTTTTTCAAAGAATGTATTTGTCCCCTTCACGCCTTCAAGGCTGCTATTGAATTTTCTGCGTGTGTTCAGGGTTCACATTTGACCAAATTCCGATAAAGAACTTTAATATATGGGCGCACAGATTTCCCTTAATTTAAGTCGGAGGGTTCTGAATGATTTTAAAAGGATAAGAAATAATGCGAATACATTTTGCAGTTTTCTTTGCGACGAGGAAGCTTTTGATAACCGTTTACAAAACCGTCTAGAGGACTACCTAAAATCAACAGCAATCTAGGTCAAGCAGAAGAGAATTGCCTCCACATTAAGTGAATTATTTATTATTAGAGTTCTAAGGCATAGCTTAAGCATTTGGTTATTTTCAAGAATGAAATAAAATGTTTTTTTTTATCTGGAGGTAAAACGTAAAACTTATCTCGCTAAATGTGGATGTACAATGTTAGCATATATTAAATTGAATTGGGTTGCAATAGGATTGTGTTAAGAAATTACATTTAAAAACCAAATCTTAATAATATAAAATTATCCTAATACAGCGCATTAGAAGTGTGCCTCTTCGTTCATTTTAATTTTTTTTCCAAATGCAATGCAGCCCTACGTTTTTTTATTTTAAGAGTTATTGATTGCATTTTGTTTTCATGTGGCTACAATTTAGATTTAATTTAATCGACTGATTCCGTAGTTTAAGGTGTAAGACCAGGCTTATGAATTTTATAGTCTTTGGTTCAATTCGTGGTTGAAGATTAAGCTTATTTTTTTTTAGTTTTAAAAACTAAAATTCGAGAGACTTCACTTCCGTTGCCTCTCCAGATCACAATTTTCATAACACATTATCAATTTCACTCCCCAACTATTCTGTTACCATAGAAGTACTCACTTAAAATATGTCTTAAGGCTTAAGTTAATTTCCGAAGTATGATAAGTTTTTAAAAAAGTGTGTGTGCGCAGCCAATGTCTCGCTACGACATCTGTTTCGATGCGCTTAGATAGACACAGTTATCCATATTTAAAGGAATATGGAACATATGGGAAGAACCGTTAATTTTAGCATGCTCGAATATGGAAGTGAGTTAAGCAGGACTGCCAGACTCATTTATTTAACCAAGTTTTGAGCTCAGAGCACTTCACGATTCAAACTGGGCTGAAGATCACACGCTCGAAACATCTGAGAGCTAGCAGCAAGTTACACTGTATTTGATCACCGCCTCGATGTCATTAATTACCGCAAAACTGTATATGTTCATTGGGACACCGACCTTTAATACCTAGTAAAGCTTTCGTTCTAAATTTATCCACGTTTTCGAGTGATTGAACTTGGCTTTTAAAAGATTGTACAAAGTGTCCCAAAAGTAACTGGTACGCCATCTTTTGTTTCGATATGTGTGAATTTTATTTAACCTTAAATAAAACTGATTTCCATAGTATGAAGCATTTTCATCTAATTTGGTCCTTCACAATTCTTTCGGGCTAGTTTTTGAATACAATATCAATCAAGTATCAAAATGTGCCCTTTGTGCTGCGAAGCGATGACTTCGGCACGAATGTTTGCCTTGAGCGTCAATTGTCTAAGGCTTCCTGGCGTACATTTTGCTTTGCAAATAACCACACAAAAGAAGTCCGGAGGGGTCAACGATATTTTCGGCGATATGCATCGAACGAATCGATCGACTATTTTCAATGTACAGCGACACTATTTTAGCGCGTTGTTTCGGTGTAAACTGATTTATGGTTAAAATTGTACTGAATTCGAGTTTCGAATGCCCACTCAAGTCAATGGGTTGGCAAATGTCTAACAGTTCTTAATATTTACATACTGACATAAAAGATGGTGCACGTAGAATTTTTCAAATTCAAAATTTTATAATAAAAAAATGGACAGGTTTTAAGAATAAATGTTTACATTTTATTAAAGTACATTCTTCTAAACATCTGTATACTTCTCGGGACGTATTCTAAAGGACTGACTGGAGAACGGTTTCCATACCATCACAGACAAGGCCTGTGGTTTCTTCATTGTCGATGTGGTAATTCGACCTCACGTAGACTCTCAAGACCTGCGACTGCAAATAGTATTTATGGTCTAAGACAGCACTAATAGAGATATATTTCTTTGCTTTGATTAAGGATAAAACCTCCCAGGCTTAGTGTGGTTTGAATGTATCCAAGACTTATTGTTTAAGCGGCAAATGATGTTGCAAAACCACTCGGCGGACATTCACCTTCAAAAATTTTGTATCCACCTTGCCAAATTATAGCCTCCAACTTTGGGAAGCGATTGTTAACTCTAGCAGTTTTGTATAATTCAGGCCGACTAGCTACAGTCCTTTTCATATTTGTCAGATTGAAAAATAAACTCGTAAACAAATAAATAAAGTCATCGGCTCATCTCACAGCACATTGTGTCCTGTATTGGCATTTTTTTGCATCGGAAAAAAAAAGTTATAGCCTTTGAAAACTTTTTAAAGGCTTTTTTTCGTCCATACAAAAAAGGCTTTATATAAGTGTTCTCTATTTGTCTCTACATCCATCATTCAAACTGTTGCAAAATCGATTCTTATAATTTCGAACAACAGTACGCTTCAAGATATCAGTATTTTCTTGTCTACGTAGGCTTCATTGTCACCCTGTCTTTACGGTCTTTCCCAGTGTATGTAGATTCTAGAAATATTTTTTTACACACTAAATATTCGACTTGATTGACGCATGATTTAAAATTAAAAACGTCACGTTACTCTATTCGCGTATTTACAATTGAACAATTACCTACTATTAAAATATGTTTTTGAGAAACGTTGTTTGGTTACAATCTGTTCCATACAAATTTTATTATCTCTCTATTACCACTCTCTAGGACTATTATGTGCCATTCAAACTGATACTGCTGCCAAATAAAATCGGTCTTTAAATAATATAAAGAACACTATGTATACAATGTACATGTTTTTCATAATATCACACTAAAAATGCGAAAGAAGTTCTCAGCTCACATTTTTAGACGACCTTTGGAGATGTGTCGAGAGTTTTTGTGAAGTCTGGCAAATTTTAGATTTTCAGCACGCGATTACAACAACTACTGTGCGTCTCTAAATGTCAAGTAGTAGTTATACATGTATAAGCGTGCTGAAAATCATACTTTCGAAGCTCAAAAAAGAGGCTAGCTAACTATAAACATTTTAAACTAAATTAACCACATGGTTGGTTGTTTGGTTGGTCGTCGTTAGATATATAAGAGAACAAATTCGTAACAATAAATAACGACGCGACGATATGCACACTCCGTTGGCGAAGCATTATTCTGTTATAATTGCATACGCCACTCAACAAATGAGGTTTCATTTTCTTCTAATTTTAAATTCGAAAATATTCTCTGCTACTGTCCACGTCGCACCTTCGTTGGCTATTCAAATTTCAAACACCTGCAAAGACGTCTTAGTACAACTTTCTAGATGAGGTCACATCAAACATTTTTTTTTTGTCTCTCTCTCTCTCAATTTATGGGTTTTGTTCTGGAAGACATTTCTTCAGCTAGCTAATTAGGATAAGCGAAGGCAAAAATTCACACAAACAAGAAACTAGCTTCACTCGAGTAACGAGCAATAATTCATTCCTCCTTGAAAAGCATTCGTTTAAATGAATATTTTGTTCAGGTCAACAAGGCAGCGGCTGTCATGTCTCATGTCCTGCTCCAGTCAACATTGCTCAATTTAATGAAAATTAATTTTTGCAGAATTAATTTCGCGCTTTAATTTCATTTCACACAGCATTAGAGTGCCCCATATTAGTGTGTGCAGTACAAAACACTATGGCGGGTGGTGTATCGGGGGAGGTATCCACTTGAAATTAAAAACACCGGCAAGTGAGTCGAAAGGCCTAACTACACAGGCTAAGAGGTCGACATTTCAGTCTGCCCTCATCTCACTTACATGCCCCCGCGATCCCCTTGCAAACTGAATCCATAATGCCTTGCAAGGTCGAGCTGTCTAACAAGTGCACTTCTCGCAGAAGCAGCATTTTCCTCGTCCTCCTCCTCCTCGTCGTCGTCGCCGTCGACATCGTCAATTGAAAGTGTTGACTTTGACAACATCCTGAATGCTTTTTCTAATAAAATCTACAGCACCCAGTAGCTATTGCTGTGGATTGTGTATCTAGCTGTGTGTATGTGCCCTGCAACCGATTGTTGTTTAGTCAGCTAAAATAGTCGAACTTCGTAATCGCATTGCAGAATCAATTGGTCAGTAGTGTTTGTTTTGTCGAGAGGAAGGTGCCATTGTTAAAATTCAATGCAGTGCTTACAAAACGATTTACATAAATTTTCCCCACAACCAAATGAAGCTCGGGATTATATGCAAAACAGGGGCTTTCCTTTTTCTGCTTTATATGGTTTGATGGGATCCATTACTCTGTGAAATCCTTTCAGTTTATTGCCTGCTAAAGGATTGCAACAGTACGTGAGTCTGAGAAAATAAGGACAGCTATTGTGCGTGCGAATTATAGGCTCAGACAATGGTGTCGATAAAATCAAGCCAACCAGATGCGTCAATTGGCAATAAAGGAGTAAACAGCTTAGTGATTTATATAAATGTATTGTAGTGGGTCATCTTTGAAGCAATACATACTGGAAGGGTCAAACGAAAGATTCAAAATATATAGACGTCAGATAATTAAATACTTCTGGTGACCAGACGACAGCTAAGCTTCGTCAGAAGAGCACAAAAGTTGCACTACAGAAAATATCGACTGTGCTGATTCTTATCGCCTTTCGATCTTATTCTGTTTCGTCATTCTGCTCGAGCTGTTACCCTAATTGTTATCTGGTAAAGTATGTACAATAAATCGCTTTAAAAGCTAACTTCTTTTCGCGGGTCAAGTTTTAATAGGATTTAGTGGAAAGTTGTCCGCAGATGGCTGGAAATGGAAGGAGCCGGATCGATCTTAAAGTTTCCATTGCTGCTACCCCAACAGTAGGGACATGAGAGCTAGAATCCCAATGTTGACTAAAAATCAAAAAAGATTTATGTTGAACTTGAACCCCTTTTTTAAAGGGGCACAGAAAGCAATCATCCGTTCTGTCAGATATTTCAAATATATAGCGACCCACTTCATGTTCTCGGGTAACATTTTCGGTTCCATTTAAAATTGGTTTCCGATATAATAAAGAATACCACAAAACAATAAAAATTGTCGCTCACATATCATAAATCATCTCCATGACACACACATTTCGAGCTAAAACCTTGCCATACAACTGGGTGTGATACAAGTCATGCTAAAAACATCCACACAAAGTCCACAAAGGATACAAAGAAATAGGATGCTCTTAGACAAAGCATTGTCACGATTGGTGTACGGATATATTATTCCTAAGAGGATTCCAAATGGATATAATTGCTTGTGCGTGTGTAATTTTATGTAGTCATCCTGATTGGATAATAGTGAAAGTGGTTTGGTTTAGTTAAAGGATTCCTCTTAAAAGAGGACCCAAAATGATACAAGAGACAGATGGGAATCCTTTATCGTTTGGTTGTTTTCTATTCTTTTCTTTTGTGCTCTTTGGCTGGTGAAACGTGATAATGTTTCGGTTGGTTTTTTTGACTCCTGATTTTCAATTGATTTTCCTCTTCTTAAGCTGTTTGGAGTTAGGGTGACAACATTTCTTGTTTGCAACTTCGGGAAATTGTAGTAAATGGGGTCGATGATTTGTTGTTGGGTAGGGCTATTTATAGCGTATTCCGGTCAGGTTTTTTCAATTTTATTTATACAACTTAGTTTTTTTTAAGATGGCTGTTTTTTCTTATATTTATAATAAAAAGGACCATCTAACCGTCTGAAGAACGTATTACAATGAAGGGGGATTTACCCCTTTCGGACTGAATACTGAAAAGAAACCATTTTAATGACCTTCGTGGGTGTTGCCGCAAGGTGATTTCTGCCCAATGTTCTAAATCTCAATGTGGCAAACACCAACAAAAACAAGGGTAAACGGAGAGAGTTACTATGACGCACACCGTGAGTTTAGGCGAATACAAAATTTCTCATTGCCTTTGGTGGGCTTTACATTAGTCTGCACTCGCTATCCCCAAAATTCCCCCCATAAACATTTAAGCCAGACATACTCATACTCGTATAAAGTTGGATGGCACCAATAAAATTTAATATTTGCCAGCAATTGTAAATATGACCAATCACGTTCATTTGCAAAATATGGGGAATTAATGCCCCGTCCATCATAAACAACACGCACGCACTGAATATTTATCACGACACCAACAAACTCTAAAAAAGAGCCATCAACGTGCGGTGCAAAATTTACTTACGTACGCACACGCTCCGAATGAGCGCCGAATAAACCTGAACAATAACCAGAGCTATAAGAGCACAATGCTTTGGCAACTTATGCATGACCATGCGGCAGCAGCTCCATCTGTGCAGACTTATTTTAAAACTTTAATCCCCTTATCTTGGAAATTGTGTTCTTTTGTGAGTGGTTGCCAGTGTGGCATTGCCCCAGATTAATGTATTTCCCCGTACAAAAAGTGTTCCTATTGTTTCAGACAAATCCGGCAATTAGTCAAAAGTTTCCAGCGATTTATTCAATTTCCATTGAAAAAACTCTTTTCGACGAATTATTGCCGCCCGTCTGAGCATCTGGCGCAAAATGCAGGAAAAGCTGTTTTACTGGGGTATTACACACCAGAAATCATCATGCAACTGACGGCAACTTCAAAAGAGCCCATCTGGTTGCCTCCGTTTGGGGGGAAACGGGAAAATATCTGTTTGACAGTTGTTGGTTGGATTTAAATAAATTTGCAGGGAATTCTTTTGCCTCTGGCAAATGGCAGATTTCTAGATTTATTCCATCGAAGGAGAGCGATTTATGTGCGCTTGATGGACATTTCGTGTTGATGTTTAAATAAGTTTTATGGTGGCAGAGGATACTTTTAAATAAACACTTCCAGAGAAATTGCGTTTCTCTTCCGCAACTGAGAGGGACATTTTACGATTGCAATATTGCATTGCAGAGCGCATTTTGTGTAATGAAGAACAAAGTACAGAGTGGACACATAGGATAATGAGATACCATCGCTTACCTGTGTGGTTATGTCAGACAGTCTTCTCCGGAATTTATTTAGCTTTCTTAATTTTTCAATCTGGTGGAGGATGTTTGCTAAGAAAATTCAGTTTGCGTCTTCATTCGACCAAGAAATTAAAAAAATATTAGTTAAGCAGAGATTTCTGCGAATGATGTAATGTAATCAGTTGTCCTTGTCGCTACGTTCAGTTAAAATTGTAGAAATGTTGGCTACCGTACCTTAGATCGCAATACATTACTTCCTACTTCAAGAAACAGGTAACTTTTGAATGGTTAGAGCTCGCGTTTGATTTAATTAACTTGAAAAGCTAAATTAGCATGCAGAATTGAAATGAGTTTATATATTGATCAAGATCAGAATGATACTGCCGCTATAAATCTACAATCTGCATAGAAGAGCAGACTGCATTTTTGGGAGCTACAATGCAATGAAGGGAATACGAAGCATCACTTACGGAACTTGTGGAGCACATATTTTATATTAACTTCTAAAAGTGCTACAGTCAAGTCAAGGTGGGAGTGGGAGCAAATAATTTTCTGCTTCTTTCGAGAGAGCTAGTTTGTTCATTAGTTGCACTCAAAACTTAATCGAATTTTTTACTGCAAAATTTGGTTTTACTTCAAATCGATAAGTTCTTCTTGGAATCGAGAAATTATTATGTCCTCAAAAAAAAAATGAACGTTTTTAAAGATCAAAGTTTTAAAAGTTTTCATTGCTCTAATAATAGAGCTGTGGTCCATCAAAGAAAGTTCTGGTTCTGGTAGATTGTCGAAGAAGACGCTGCGAAGTGCAGTGATGCCAGATTACAAGATATATCTTTTTTTTTAAATTTTGAGCTCCAAAATATGTACAAGACTTTTTACCTCGAAATCACAAAATTTCAAGATTTTTGATATCTAGCACATTAAAAGAATCTTTTCTATTGAAAAAAAACGTTTTCTATTACTTCCATCATTATAGAACATGGCCCATGGGCAATTTCTGTTTCACTAACGTTTTCATCAACTCTAAGGAAACATGAATTTTAACGAATTTGATAAAATAACTGCTGTAACGTGTTTTTGGAAAAATGGTTATGTATGTACTGAAACGGTTGTTGAAATTTTTATCTTTACAAAGGATTTGTTGAGCTTTAATGAACCGAAATTCTATGATCTTAATATAGGCAGGCAATGCAATTCTAAGTCAATATAATTTTTATATTAAATATGTTCCAAAATTTCAAAAATTTTATTTAATTTATGACCAAAGTTTTTTTTTATAGATATTTAGGTGATTTATGTATTAGTAGTAAAGTACTTCACAATTGTATTTTAAATTTTGCTCTTTTATATTTCTTGAAAAAAAGATTTTTAGTTTCGGAAAAACAAGATTTTCAGATTTTTTATCTGGCTACACTGGGCAGGTGTACGTGATCAGGCATTCACTTGCTGTAGAAATTTGTAACTACCCGCAATGGATGTCAAATGTAACTGAAAATGTCTAGTTTGGCGCCGAGGAACCAACTGGCCCATGACGTCTGTTGTAGTGTTATATACTTGGTATCGTCGTATGTCCAATTGCTGTTATAGCTGTGTTGAAAAATTTTACATTTAACGAGTTTTATATATAAGTAAATGATGTAAGGTTATGTGGTTGGAGGACACACTTAGACCAAGGTTGGGATACCGCATTAAATGGAGGAAGTCCTGGAATTCTAGGCCCGACACTTCTTTCCGTGCACAGTGCATAAATATCTTTGGGAGGCTGCGAACAGTTCCTCGTGGAGAAGCCGTCAGGGTGACTAAAGCAATCGCCCCCACTGCTCACATATTTGGTTAATTGATGCTAAAGCTTTTCACAGCCGTCCGGTCATTTAAGTTTTTATAGTTCGAATTTAACTGATAGCTTACTTGACTATTTTTTCACTGTGATATACCACTTTGGAGGGTATTGTGTTGAAATGGCGTAGTCCAATGGTTGCGAGCTATCAATTTAGACTACTTATATACTGCTCGTAGAGCTGTGTCCTGCAAGTTGCAGTTATCGATAGTACATTTGTCTGAAAGACATTGCGAAAATTTGTGTAGCGGTAAGAGTTGTGGATACGTATTGTACACTGCTGCTAGCACACCCCATCCTACATCCCTTTCTATCTCAATACATGATTCTTCATGTCGGTAGTCTTTTAAACTTATATGGTTTTGCTTAAGAATTCGTTTGTTAAACCAGTTGTAGTCACATCACAGCTCAATGGAGTAGATATGATAAGAGCATGTTCAGGAGAACTTTCGTTTAGTCTAGTTGTTTTATACCATCTTGAGTTTGACCCAAACGTTAGCTAAAAATTCAGCTGCGGGCATAGAAGTTGATACATGATTTTCGTACCCGGTGTATTTCATATGAAGCTTCTAGTTAGGCTTTGAGCGTAGAATAAGATTGAAGAACGCAGAAGATTGAAGCTCGACTTTTTCAACATAATACTTGAGAAAATTGTGCGAAGCTGACACACCAACAACAGGCAGAGGGGCACAATTTTCCAAAAGTCTGTGGAACTACTTGACGACAGAACACAACGAGCTGTCACTGGTGCGTTTGCAAGTATCAGTACAGAAGCCGAAAAAAATGGGTTTAGTGGTGAACGAAGCTCAAACAAAATACATGCTGTCAACATGAAGGGACTCGCAACATCGAGAAATCGGAAAGAACGTCACAATAGACAGCTATAACTTTGTGGTAGTTCGGGACTTTGTCTACCTCGGCTCGACTATTAAGTCCGAAAATGGAATCTTCGCAGAAATTAAGCCAAGGATTACCCTTGCCAATCGCTGTTTCTTCGGCCTAAGAAGGCCGTCACTTCGAACTCAACATTTTTCGAGTGATTTTCGGTCCCGTTTGCGTTGAAGGGTTTTAACAGTGAACTCTACGATCTGTAGTCGTCTATGATGGCTGGGACATGTAGAGCGAATGGACACCAACGCTCCGGCCCGAAGAGTCTTCGATCCCAACCCAGAGTGACAACGCAGTAGAGAAAGACCTCGCCTTAGGTGGCGCGCGAAAGTAGAAGGAACCTCAACCAACTTGGTGTGCGCAACGCAGTTCGCCAAAGATTGCCAATTCCATCTCGCTACCTAAGTAGGTAAGTAATCAAATCAACAATCACGAAAAACGTTTTTCTTTTAAAATTCGGTTCTTTGTCTAGTTTCGTTGGTTCGTTGTGTGGATTTTCTTCGAAGTTCCTCTTCAACTGTCTTTTTCGGTGCAATGGAATCTCTTCTAATAAATTTGCAACTGTTTTGCATTTTCGTATAAAATTAGAATCAGCTGCAAATCGGAGATCAAACTCTGAAGATTTTGAATTTCAACGAGATAGTGTATTATCGGCCTTTCACATTTTCATTCCATATTTAAAAATATAAAAAAAATAGTTACAATAAAGTTTTTCTTTCGAATTTCGAGGCTTTTTAAAAAAAAACTGGGCCACTGTCGACGGCCCTGTCTGTCCTACATATATCCAAATTATTACCCAAATCGCAAATGGAGACCTTCAAGAGCAACAATATCTCTCGTAAATGAGTGCTTTGCTGAGTGCGTTTGTCTGAAAACGAACTGTAAAAACATCCCAAGAAATCGAGTCAAAAACATCAACTAGTTCGATACGATGTTAACTCTGTCCTTGTATAATAAATTGTCCACATGTATACCCACTGAAGATGAACTTCCCTTGAAACTCTTCTCAAAGGAAATGTGAATCTTTCCAAAAGTCAAGTTGTCGCATATTGCACGCTCCGCCACAAACACATACAGTGGCACGTTCCCATTCAACATCAAACTATATCCCTCACCTCGCCATTGAAGCTGTGCCTTTATACCGTTATAAATATGTTGACATTGCATGCTCCTTTCAAAAGCAAATCCACCATAGCCACCAAAAAAAAAAACTAAAACTATAACCAACATCAACTCACTTGTCGACCGGTTTGTCGTTTTGTGGTAAACATTTTGAAGAAGTTTCGCACCACCCAAGGCCGTTCTATTTATAAAAGCCCTAGACGAAGCAACAATTTTTCCATCCTCCCCCCTTCAACCACTCGCACTCGTTGTAGTCGTGGCGGAACTTGGAATTCTATTCGTACGAAAACTTCTCGAATAATTAATTGGATGCACGAGGATTTGAATTGAAGAAGAAAACAATGAGTAGTGACCATGTCCGGCCAGACGGAGCTAATGTGGAGCCTTCTAAGTTTTTTAGAAATTTCACTTGGCGGTCCTATTTGAAAACAAATCTTACGGCGCAGTACACGAGGGTTGTTTAAGTGAATGAGAATGAGAATTATCGAGTTCGCTATACTTAGTCAAAACCATTCTAATCAGGCCACGCAGACATATGTCACCCTTCTATCACTTAAGCTGATTGAAGCTGTGGCAAATTGATACTCAGACTCTGGCGGTCTGGGCTGTCAGCCAATTATCTAGGCAACAACAAACGTCACTCTTACCTGATTACCAAAGACACCGACACTGCATGCTGATGACACTTGATCTGGACCAAACCAGACAGCAGCCAACCGGGCAGGAAGCGACAAAATGCAAACCTGCAACGAGTAAAGTGGATAACAAGTTAATCGCGTGAAACCGACATGAACACCCCAGTGCTGGGCCAGTGATTAGACGCAAATTACCTGCGACAATGCCACAACCGACTGTCCAATGAAGGTGACATAAAACAGATCCGGATCTACGGAGAAAACTTTTATCCACGACCCAATGCACGTTCCAAAGACACCAACTAGGGCTGTGATTCTCAGGCCCTGTAATTAACAAACCGCATATTTAGGTTCGCCCATCAATTGGAGATGAATCGTTTTTGTGTTAAGTTTACCATTTTATCGAGGAACCAACTGCCAGGAAAGATTAGCGGAACATACAGAAACATGTATACCATGGATGTCCAGTCGACCCATTTATCACTAACGCCATAGTATCTGGTGCATAATGAGGAAGAGAAGAGCAAACAGTGTGCGAGTTGAGCGGATAAGGCAAATCAAACAATGCCGAGGCAGACTTACTTTATCACAATATTGTTAATTATGCTATACTGGATCCATTGCATGCCGTTCGAGGCGGAGTAGATCGCGAAAAGGATTAAAATTGCCCATCGTCTCCTGTAGACTTTGAATTCTGAAAAGAGAGACAGAGAGAGAAAAGCAAATGTTAGCTTCATAGTTTATGTTGTTTGGCAGGGGGAAATAAAGCTGCATTAATCACTTTGCAAGGACAGATAAAGCGGAAGGCTTGAATACGGGTTGGATTTCAATGGATGCGTTGATGCAAACGAGAGTGGTCCGTAACAAGCGCGTAATTTCGCGGATACATTTAATTTAGGTCGCAATTAATCTGAGTTAATGATATGAGAGGTGTAGCCCGGGTATAAGAAGGATTGCGAATGCATTTTGCTTGCTTTTTGATTTTTAAGTGGCTTTTACAGAGAGGGTTGACATGATAATCGTCTCAACTAACAAGATGATTTTGCCAGCCCGGTATCTAGCTAGTTTTCTGCAGGGTGAGATGTGAGAATTAAAGACTACTGGTCGGACTGAAAGTATACGTTCGCTCAATCCAATGGGACTTGCGGGAGTTTTTCGACGATTTTTTTTACGCGTTTTCCAAGGCATTCTTGACATGTTTTCTTATTTGGCTCGTTTCTGGACTTGTTTTTGACGAGTTTATCGATGCGTTCTTAGACACTATTTGTGAAAGCATTTTTTAAGTGTTTTTCGACTCCTTTTTGGCACATTGTTTAATTCGTTTTTGGACCCATTTCTGGAATTATTTTTGACGAGCTTATCGATACTTTTTTATACACGTTTTTCAATGCATTGTTTGAAGTGCTTTTCGGTCCTATTTTGACACATTGTTTAACTTTTCTTAGACGCGTATCTAGACTTGTTTTTGGCGCGTTTTTTTAAATGTTTGTCGAAACATTTTTTAATGTATTTTCGACTCTTTTCTACACGTGTTTAACTTGTTTTTGGAGCCGTATCTGGACTTGTATTTGACACGTTTTGATGTGGTTTTTGATGCGTTTTTCTAAGCATTTTTCCAACTGTTTTACGAAGCGTATTTGAGGAGATTATCGACGCGTTTTTAGACACAATTCTCTAGTCATTGTTTGAAGTGTTTCGACCCTATTTTGACACAATTTCGTAACTTTTGTTTGGATGCGTTTTCTGACATGTTTTTCGAAGGGTTTTTGAAAGCATTTTTTTAACGCATTTTCGATCCTTATTTAACACATTATTTAACTCGTTCTTGGACCCATATCTGGACTTGTTATCGACACGTATTGATGTGGTTTTCGACGCGTTTTTCAAGGCGTTTTTCTAACTCGAAGCGCTACTGAGAATATTATCGACGCGTTCTTGGATTCGTTCCCAAAACGTCGTTTAAAGTGTTTTCTGGCCCATTTTTATTTCATTGTTTGACTCATTTTTGACCAGTCTGACCATATGAGACACCGTTTCACCAACTTTTCAAAGCATTTTCGACGAATTTTTTGACAAATTTTTTGACGAGTTATGGGACGCGTTTTTGAATGTTTTTCAGACACCTTCTTGGAAGTGTTTTTTACGAGCTTTTTAACCCGAATTGTGATACGTTTTTGGGTACATTTTCAGACTTTTCGACGAGTTTTCAACACTTTTTTTTATGTGTGACTCATCGAGTTCTTTAACACGTTCTTGGATGATTTTTTGAAGACACTTTGATGGAATTTTTTACGGTGCCTTTTTTCGAAGCGCGTTTTTTTTATATTTTTTTATGCTTTTGTTCTTTTTTTGACCTGTTTTCCGATGATTTCTGGAAACATTTTTGGACCCTTTTTGCTAGTTATTTTCGCATTCTTGGACAAGTCTTAGACGCGTTCTTTTTGGCTTTTTTTGTCCCGTCTTTGACCCCTTTTGCGATTTGTTTCTTCACTTACTTTTCTGCAAAGAAGATCAAAATACTGTTGGTTGTGAAAAAAAAAACTATTCGCTTAAGCTTAATTTATGCTTTTAAAATATTTCCCGTGACCCCTTTTTATTCTGGTGACTGGGGTGACGGGAAACTGTCCCTTTTGATGGAAGTTCTGTATCCCGTGGTGCTATATCAATACCGGGAAATAGAGTCCTCTATTAGATTACCATAAGAATGAACCAATATTTAAAATTTCCGTTTTCAATGCCCAATTTTCTCGCAATAACTTTTAATCTGACAAGGGATTGTATAGAGAATGGAGGACTAAAGTGGTTCTTGTTATAGTAGTTCCGATTTATTTAGCCTTGTTTTCATGGGAACACCACATTTTAAATTGGTATTTCACCCCACCACTAGCTTTGTTGAAACGTTTTTTACAGCTCTGCTTTTTTTATATGTATTTCGAAGTGAATTCTCGATGAGTTGTGATTGTGATGTGGAAGATGTGTAAATTGAGTCGGGATCAATCAGAAAGTAAATGCTTCAAAAATCACCCGATTGTCCTTCATAGCTGAGGTGCCAGTATAAAACAAATGCCCCCGTTCTTGAAAGTTTTTAATTTCGTGAACGAAATCTAAAACGAGTCAGAGGGTCTTCTTAATTTAATTAAAACTACAAATACACTTAGCCGTACATTTTGTACAAGTTCAACCTCAGTTACTGCACTTTAATCTCACAAAATCCCTTAAGCGTCATCGCACAGGCTCAGCTAACTTTTGCAATTAGATTTCATGTTTGTACGTATATAGATGGACTTTTGTATAGCATCTTTCATTGAATGGAATTCAAAGTCATCCATCACCCAGTGCTGGCAAGGTCAACAAGAACACATTGAATACAGAGACAACAAAGAAAACCTACAAAGTCTAGGTCAAGTTGCACCTCGACCCCGACCACCAAAGGACCAGGAACCTTCCACATGAATCCTTATTTTTTTATTTTTACTTTTCCTATGTCTATTTCTAGTTTTAGGTAGGTGTGTCATGTAAATCCCCTCAAGGTCATTATGCACTTCATCACGGCTGTGTACTCATGCACATACCATGCGCTATAATCGAGCATGTTTCGTTCGTATCAGATTGCATTCTGACGTAAGCGCCAGCATAAGGAAAAATAATTCTATGCCATGCCTGAGCATAGACGCTGCATTAATTATTTTAACTCTTCTCATACGTTTTAATTGACGAAAATGTGTACAAAAAATCAATTGCTTCTAAAAATAGACTCACCTCCATCAGTCTTGCCAGCATCTTTTGGCCGAATTAGGTCCGTGGATTTGCATCCTTGGATATATGTATCTGTGGATACACTCATCTCGGTCGTGTTCCCAAGATCCATTTTGTTTGTGTTTAGTTAAAAGTTTGATTTTGTTGGAAGCGTCTTAAAAAGTGTTCCTCTCCAGCGTCATTGGTTTGAAATTTATTGGGCAATACGCAGGTGTATCTCTGAAAGGATAAAATGAATTGAAGTTGTAATTTTTTTGTCGGTTAAAATAAATTCAAGTTTAATTTATTGCTCAACGTTAAATTGTGTTATAAAAACGCTTGCACCCTGCCGCAAGTGAATCCAATAACAGGAGTAATTGAATTTCCACAAAGGTTAAAAGCTTTCTAGGATCATTCTCCGGCTCTTAAATGGCACACTGCTGTTTCAGTGGATGCTTAGTGGCAATAAAGGCAACGCAGTGGTTTGGAGCGAAGCCAGTGCAACGTAAACGTAATTTTCTGCCACTTAACTCGGTTCTAAAATATTGGAAGTGAAAAACCTGTGAACATTTTTTTTTAATGAGAACTTTTATTCGCTTTTTTATTGGTGTGGTTTCATGGGAAATGTACTCCCTAGCTGAAGTATATTTAGTTGTAAGTGACGGTTTTATTTTTGTTGTATAAGGAAAAACCGCGAACGGGAATTGATTGATTTTTTCTATAGAGCCTTTGGTTAAAACGCAGACCATAGGCCGGTAGAAGATGATAGTTCAAAGGGGGATTTTTGGTTGTACGAGTAGGAGTACTATAAACTTAAAGCTGAAAGAAGACACATGAAAGCTGTTTGCAGGCGGTTTAATAAAAAATAAAAACAAATTCTGGTTAAAGCCGGCTTAAACTGCTTAAAACAGAAAGTAGGTCAAGTTCTCTATTATGAATTGTCGGCCGGAAATCGAGAAAGCGAAAAAGTGGTAAAAAGTTAAAGTTGTTTACTATGTAAGAATTTAGTGGGTGTTCACTGAAGGCAGAGCAATATCATGAAAAAACTGCATCAGGGTAAATCAACTCTAACTGTTGAGGCTCTACGATGCTTCCAGAGAAAAGTTTCGAGTATACGTCGTTTCTTTGTCTGTAAGGTTCAGAACTCGCTTATCAATACGTATGAAAGTTTGGTCACGAAAAAAATAAAGTGCACGACTGGGTCGCACGAAACTTTCGCGTTTAGTGCGAGTCTGACTGAAATTCAATGTCATTTAAGCAAATCTTTTTTTCGGGATGTAAGCATTACTTGGTTTTTAGGGTTTTATCGAAATCGAAGATGGGGTTTTCGAGATATGAGCAGTTTTTAAAGTGAGCGTTTCCAGTTAATCGAATTGAAAATTAAGGACGCAATAATTTTGAAAGCATCAATTTTACTCTAAGTTTGCATTTTGGTCAAAATCATACCGTTTTGAGATAAACTAGGGAAAACTATATTTTTCAAAAATGACTGTTTTCAAAAATCCACTGAGTTTTCCATTAAGTTAGAAATGACCATATTACCTTAGAAATTAATTTTTGTTACAATCGTATGGACCGTTTTCGAGATATGTATGTCCAAATTTAAAAAGTACCATTACTTGATTTTTTAGCGGAAAACTGAGTATGCAGTTATGTTTACCTCACCTACTTTAGCTTAAATCAAATCGTTAGAGCAGTTTTCGAACAAATCAAACTGGTATGCAAATTTTGTATGGCAAGTACCATTAATATTGAGGTTACATAGGCAAACAGGAAAAATACTGAGATGAAGTAGTCAGTAGTCAGCACTGACACCTTGTTAATATTTGTAGTAGCTACCTAATTTACTAATTTAACAAAGTTGTGAAAATATAAATCTGCTAATTGAAAACTTATCACTTTACAGGTTTTCCTTCCACCTTGTCACCGCACATTTGTAATTTAGATTTAATTGAATTATTTCAACAAAACTTACTTAGTTTTTAAATTGACAACTTAAATCATTGAGCTACAATTACACGTGACATTTTTCGTTGCGAATTTCGACATGCTGACGTCACAAGAATTCGCCTATTCGGTGGTCACTCGTGTGTCTTTCATGAGAGTGCGCTGCGACAGCCCGCGTGACTAGACACTTGACAGGCGATCACAAGTAATTACAAATTTTGGCCAAATGTTTACGTCGTAATGACGTCAGCATGTCAAAATTTGCTCTGAAAAGTGGCAGAAGGAAGTGAAAGCGAAAACCCGACACCCAAAATTAACAGGAAACTGCGTTTGGTATGTCATAAATTCAAAACTAAACAGATAGTACCTAAAATTCTATAAATCAGACAGAAATCGCTGTCTATGATTACGCAAATCAACACACGAATAAACATTTGCCTAGTTGCCCTATTTTACTAATTCACTTACACGGTAATGGCAATCGTGTCACGCAATTGTGCACTTAAAGTCATTCAGATGTAAATTTTGTTGACGTCTCTGGATAGGAAAGACTGAAAATGAATTATGAATGCCATTACAATAAGCTTCTTGTTCACTCTTCACGTTCACTTGCAGTCGTATATATAGCACACAACGCGAACGTCCATCGTTGTCGAAATAATAGCACAGGAGGCCATTATCACTGTCACAATGAGGTAATTTTTATATAAATTGAAATAATACGAGTGTCAGAGGTCAGACGTCAGATCGGATGCACTGTCATCTCTATTTTTTCGGCGAAGCTCTACTTTGTTCCCGCGCAAAATAATGTATAGAAGGAAACGAAGAGGAGAATGATTTGGCAAGAATGCAGTTGGAAATAAATAAATAAATCCAGCAACTGGAAAACGACGCCATTACAAATATGGAGGCCAACTCATTCTGGTTATGTGTAAAGTACTGCGTCAACATTCGCTCTTTATCGCCGAAACGAAAAGAAAACAGCGACCCTTCTGGAACTAAATAAACTCTCTAGTCGCATTATAATCGGTATATCACCAGACACTGTGTCAGTCATGGTCCGTTAATTTTGGATAAAGTCCAATAATTTATGCAGCAGCTGCGGAGAAAATGACTAAGTGCATGACGGGTCCGCTAAGATCCAGATTATTCGCAAGCACCGCAGAGATAACAGCCCTTCACAGATACCGGATCTCCGACATTTAATTAGGAGCGCATTAACTGGTTCCCTAGCCGATCAGTAACAGGGGATTCACAATGGTTACCTTGTTTAGTTTCCTTCTAAAACGCACCCTTTGTAACCTTACTGAACCCTAGATCTCTTAGCTGCAAATCTTTTGTGAGCCTTAAAAGTATCTGCAAACAGCGGTTCTGTTTGAACTTACCGGCTTTAAAAAAAGGGAAATTTTAGGTCTAGGATGTATACAGTGACACCAGAAGTTAGATAAGCAAATTGACCAACGCTCCTGCCCGAAGATTTGATATCAACGCAGATGTAGATTGGGACCTTATAAACCAACTTAAAGCGCTCAGCTTCGAAGGTAAAATCTTTCAAAAATCTGCGATCACATTTACAGCATCGAACGTAAAGTGTAATCTTCGAGCTCAAGAGACAAAGATGAGCCTAACGGAGGTCGTAAGCAGCGCCCCTATCAAGAAGTGGAGAATAGTTTTACTTAAACTACCATTTTCAAAAAAAAAATGCTAGGTGTGTGTCACGGTTTTTTTTTGTCTGCCAGAACATGACAACTGTCAAACTAATATACTACGTTACACAGTGTGTCACCTAGCATGGTATTGACGATTCCATAGTATTGATACCATGGTATCGAAAGACTTAAACCTTTTATGTTCTAAAAGTGCAACCAGGGCAAATGTTTTGAGAAAGTTATCGAATTTTTTTGTTAGTAAAAATGCACAGCACTTTCTTTTAAAATGAAAGGAATTCATTTTCGAAGTATACACTTTTATAGGCGCACTTGAGTTTGGGAGTAAACTGGTGAATGCGAATGGAAAACTGTTGTGGGGCATGCAACGGAAATGAAATAATTTTCAGTAGATATTGCAAAGGAAGTCTCTCCGGTTGGTATTTTAATATCATGGGTCGTATGAATAAAAACTAGCATTTCGGTATGAATAAAAACCTAGTTTGCTAAAGTAAGTTCGAAAATTCGAACATAGCATTTACTTCGATGTATATGTCCTTGCCTTGCAATTTCCGTCAATATTAACAAGTGACAACTGTCCGGTGGTTTCTTTAGTTTGAATTTATTTTCATTGGATTTTTGTTGGAAAATTATCAAAAGCAATATATAGCTCCAATTGCACCTGGAAACATACATTTTATTTGATTTCTTCCTCAGTTGTCGGAAAATGTATCCAATCTTCAGCTTGTTGAACTATTTTTTGACACACATTCCAATTAGTTAATGAAACGGTTGACTGGTGAACACCAAGATCTTCTCCAATACCAACACATACATTTTCCACTTGTTGAGCCATGAATTTTGAAATGTCTACCTAAAACCCGGATCTCCTAAATACCTTAGGAGAGATTTAAATTTCTGGATATTTGAAAGAGCACCACCACGCGTCTCAAAATTATCATTTAAAAAATTATTAGACAAAATGTCCACATTTCCACGCGTGAAACGAAACAATTGCTTGAAGTTGTTTTTTACTACCACGAACGTTAACAATAAGAGGTAAAACAGGTATAATGTGAAAATGTATCGAATCCATGTTTTGTTTGGTTTTCCTGCACGAACAACACTTAATTTAATTATTTATAAACAAAACATCGAAATCTCACAATGCTTAGATTGTTTTATGTAAAAAATGTGCCCACAAAATATTTAGCAAATGTTCTGAGTCAATTAAATAGCAGACTCGGAATTTGCATAGCATTTGCTTTGTCTGATAAGCAGGGCCGGACCAACCATATGTGCAAAATGTGCAAATGCACAGGGCGCCAAGTTCTGTGGGCGTATTGCTAGGAAAGAAAAATAAATTTTATCTTGCGCGAACAAATATCTACTGCCATTTGCATTTTAAACAAAAAGCTGGTTCAAATAAACCCAAAATAAAAACATCCATTATTGAATTATTTCTTGCACGTTAAATCACATCACTTGCAATGTTGCAACTTCAAGGAGAATCTAACTCAAAATATCGCAAAATAAAAAATCCCTAGACTTATGCAAGTTCACTTCTTACCTACATAATCTCAAGAGAATGTAGTTCAAAAATCTCAAAACAAAAAATACCTCAATAAAAAAAAACGCATTGAAAGTCTACCTCCTGGGTGATGTGGAAAAGACTTATGCATGTGCGCAAATATGAAAAAAGGCCGCTTTCAGTAAATCCTGTACAGGGCGCTAGTTTGGCTGGAGCCGGCACTGCTGATAAGTTTTATTTATACCGATCTGAGTAAAAGGTCAGTGCCACCGCTTTTCGAACATGTCAAAAGTTGGAACTAACTCAAATTGGTTTTTATTCATACGAAATGTAGCAAATGCCTCGATTTTGACATTTCTCTTGAGTAAAAGCAATTGCTACGTTCTCTTCATAGGACCCCCTGTGTCGGGAAGTTCGTATGCTAAACTTCAGAAACCCTTCTACTGAATTCAAAAACATTTTGTGGGTGGTAGCAGCCTCAAAGATAGGAGAGTTTTGTACCCGATAGGTGGCACTGTTGTCGTTCTCCGAAACCACTCAACCGACTTCAATGAAATTTTTTGAATGTGTATGGTTGGTTGCAGGTTGATCTATTGTTTCAGTCTTATAATAGACTTGCGATTAACGGTAATAAAGAAAAATACAAATAAAAACTGAACATTAAATCTAAAATATTGATTTTTCTATGGAAACCCTATTAAACATTTGCAAAATATTAAACTTGTACCATAGAAGTTTTACACAAGCAAACTATTTTTTTCAACTCCTTTTTGCTATTGGACATGCAAATTTTGGAACTCACCAGAGGTACTAAAACTTGAAACAATTTAATTGCAACACCTATCTACAAGCGTTTCGAGATGCTTTTGAAACTTTTAAGTTAAGCCTTGTCCTAGAGAAGTATTTAAAGTGAAATAAAATGTTTACACTATAGGGAAAATACAATTTAGGGGAAAAGAATACCAAACTTATCAAAATCAAAGTCAAATGTGAAATGGGGCCACCCACTCGCCACATATAATAAAGCAAAAACTAACCACATGTAAGATGTGTAATAATTTCACCAGGCCTATCCCGTTGTTATACTTAACGCATCTCTCTAATTTACAATTATTTATAGCATCAGCAGCGCAGAGTACACAATTTATCACCACAAGCGCGTTGCCGTAACCTCCTGGAATTTCTAGGTGTTCTGGCAAAGCTACGAATTTATAGGGTGATTCTCGCTCCTAAGCACGAGCCATTAACACCATAACCTTGGCTGATGAGACGAGATGTATGACCTACTAAGAGCAAACAAAAATAAATATTCGTCCCACTATCGCATGCAGTAAATCGCCCAAAGTCAGCAGTAAGCAACAAATTGAATGACTGCACAATTGATGGAGTCGAATTACAATATATAACCACCCTCGACACATGTCGCAACACTTGAATGACATGCACCATCCAAACTTTTCCGTAGCTCACCACTTGGCCTGACGTAGGTAGGTATCCACTTAATTCTCAATTGTTCATAATCGCAGCAGTCACTAGGGCGAGATACTGAGATTCTACCCCTCGAGTGTGTCATCAAATGGAAATTTATTCAATTAAGTGTCGAAATCACTCAGTCGAAGGTCAGCCCAAGAGGAGGCAGAGTAAGCCCCGATTACCATATCACTAGGTGGATTATCCGCAGGTTTCTATGAATGCATTTTCAAGTTGAAGGACTGCGAAGGAAAAAAAGTGCAGCTGCACCGAGTCACTTGGTTGGTGTCAATTAGGTATTTTAGCATTGAATACCCGCGGGAAGGGAATGTCCACTCTTGAAAGCATTTTATAGAGAGGCGAAATAGTTTCACTGTCCATGACGAGTGTGCTTGAAGGGAGCAGACACTAAGGGTTGGAAAAATGCAAATTTTACGCCTGCTCGTTCATGATTTATTCATCGTATGACTTTTGGGATATAAATCGCGCACAGTTTCGTTTCGGTTTGTTATTTTGTTTGTGCCGGTTAGGATGTGAGAACTTTCTTCCAGGATTTTGGGGATTTTTGGATTATGTGCTCCGTGGGAAAGGAAATGTCTATATTTCGAGTTTACCTAAAGACTAGTTGATCTGGGGTTGTGTGAGTGAATGTCTCCCCTTAATGATGTTGGGTAACAAGGAGTATTTCAGGGGTAACCAAGTGATGGATGGAGTAAGACGTTCTAGATGATATAAGCTCATCACGCAAACAGAGCTAGGTTGTTAAGGAACTGAAATTGCAGGTAGGGAGGATATTAGTATAGACCAATTAAGTAAAAGTTGTGTTTGCGGGTGAAATAGTCCTCCGTAACAGCCTGTGTATTCGTATTTAAATTATTCAAGAAGTCCGATGGGCTGGTCTCAAATAGAAAACTTATTAGCGAAGGCTGCTATTTAAAGCGTAATCAGGATCCATTTTTGTTTTGTTTGGAAGAGCGGCCTTTTACAGCAGCGTTGCAAAGAAAAAAGTTCCAACATTACGGAACTAAGCTCGAAAAAATGTAAATCTACGATTTATGGAAAAAGGGTGGTGTCAAAAAAAAAAACACCGACGGAACTTTTGTTATGCATGTTAAGGCTGCCCAAAGCCTCCTGTCACATACTGTTGACTGTCAGTGGACTTATTCCGTTTGTAATCACAACAAGGTGTGGATATGACAGAAATGTATGTGCAAAAGATGTCGGAAGTAGGTCAGACGAACTAGAAAAATGGATATAATCACGATTACGATGCAAATTCTGCACACAGAAATTTTCTTCAACTTCAGCGCGTAAACAAGAAGCTCTCTTAAAGACTCACACATTTAGAAGGAAGCAACACTTCTCCTCCCAAGAAAGTGGACCTTCTGGAAAACAAAGTTAATTTTCTTGAACAGAGGGAAAAACAGTGCGTAGTGGATGTTGTTGGCCTGCTTGATGTTAACACCTCCAAAGTGAAGGAAAGAGTCAACACCTTATTAACATCCGTAATGGGAGAACAATTCAACTCAGGAGAAATTGTTTCATGCTACGTGAAGAAAATAAATATGGGAAACAAAAGCAAATCGGCAAACATTGTGCGCGTCACCTTTTCATCACTCTCGAGGAAGAATTATGCTATGAAAATTATGCGTGAGAGAAGAGACCAAGTAACTAATGTTATCTTCGGGGCGCAAAACAACAACAACTGCTCTGCAAAAGAACATCAGCAACCGAATTTATATGAACGATTGTCTCACTGGTTATACACGCTCTCTCTATTAAAAAAAGCAACTGAACTCAAACGCAATAACATTTGCAAATATGTTTGGGTAAGAAATCCATCAGGAGGCAAATTCCGTACATCAACGATCGTCTAAACGATATCCACCGATTGATCACCAAAATAAGTCATATTCTGCTTGAATTTTGCTGACAAACGTCAGCCTTCATTATATATTTGGAAAATGAACTGGATTAAGCTCTCAAACTTGTAATTTTAGCACTTAGTTGCTAGTTTCGGAGGTCTATCGTTTCGACGATAATCGTCTGAAAAGTTACCGAATGAGTATCAGTACCCAGAAGTTATCAGGAAACAAGAGGGTGACAAAGTTATTAAAATAAGTTCTTTTGGGGATTTTTTCAAAATTGAGGGAGTTGATAATAAGTAGTTTTACTTCTAAATTATGTTAAATTGAAATTATAGAAACGTTTCTTTAAATTCTCCAATTAAAGTGACCAATAACGTAAAAACCACTCCTTTGCTTTTTTTGTTAATTCGAATTGTTTTTGTACACCTAGACTATTATGCAAACAATGAGCAACATTCTGGGTTTTCTAAAATTCATCAAAACATTCGTAGTTTAAGAATGAATTTTGATACATTTTCCTCTCATCCTGCGTCATTAGATCATTTACCGGATCTGGATTTTTGATAATAAAATCTCGGACTTTTTGTTTGACGCTGCGTGCAATTATTCCTATGCTGCTGCTGGTGTTGGAGTATTTTATAGAAACGACATTGTAACATTGTGATGTAACATAAAAAAATATATAATTTACTAAGTGCAGATATTATTAGTTTAAGTTGTGAAGTTGCTGGTATTTGTTATTGTTTTATTTGTGTATAAAGACTACGCAAATGTGCAGCGAAAACTTTAACTGAGCAATTTTCTGTGTTTTTGGAACTCCAATCATGTAAAAATTAAGTTTTGCTTGGTGACTTCAGTATCAATATTTTGTTGAATTCAATTGAAGTCGATCACTTTTTGTCGACTTTATACTCATTTGGAATTTGATTCTTTGTTGAATCAGCCTACTTGATTATGCGCGTGCTTAGATCACATATTTATTAGGATTCATCGTAATAATTGCATAGACTTCAAAACTTGACTTAAAAGTAACAGATCGCAGCTTAACAAGCTTTCAACTTAATTATAATGCAACTAGAACATATCGATTTGAGTGTGAAGTATTTTCCAAAGTTGATTTCAATACCCTTAGGGACAGTTTTAACTTTGAATTTTGTAATGACCCTTCATTCCCTTACGATTTATTTCTCAACAAGCTTCAAGTCCATATTTCCAGCAGCCAGCCATTTGTGTTAAACCTTGGATGAATCCATCACTACTTAAAAAAATTCAAAAGAAAAATAAGCAAGTGCTCTCGTTAAAAAACATTTAAATAGGTAAATAAAGACTAAAAAAATACTATGTCAAGGTCTGTAAAAACTTAAAGCAGACATACATCGGTGTCGGGATAATTATTATAGTAACAAATTGTCAATGAGTGCTGGTAACTCCAAAAAGGAATAGCGTGTTGTTGATGAGATTCTTAACAGAAAAGCTGCCAAAAGAAACATTGTTTTAAATATCAACAACTCAACTATTTCCGAGTCTTTCGAAGTTGCTAATTTGTTTAATGATTTTTTTGTAGTATTAGCTCCTTTCAGAACGCAATTAATAATAACTTTGATTCTGTAAATGTACCCGTCTCTGGAGGGATGGTACGACAGTCATAAAGTTTTTTCTGCGAACCTTTTACTGCTTTAGAGATCCATAAAATAGTTTGTTCCCTCAAAACTTTTAAATCTTCCTCCTTTGACAATATGTCAAGCTCATTGTTATAACAGCCTACCAAACTTCACAAAAACCATATATAGACCAATACCAATGATGTGTGAAAGTTTTGTTAAAATAAGTAAATGCGTTAAGGCGTGAATCGGCGACAAACGAACACAATTTTAAGCCTCAATTTTTATTGTATAGATTAGCTTTCATATCTCTGATCTGATGTATTGTGTCTTATTTTTAACAAAAGTCTCGAACTAGGCATTTTCCCTCAGTCCCTAAAAACTGCAGTAGCTATCCCCCTCCACAAAAAGGGTGATATGACAGTTTTAAACAACTATCGTGCTATGTCTTTGCTGTCAGTTTTTTCAAAAGTGTTTGAGTTTTAACAGCACACATTTCTATAGTGATCATCATTTTGGCTTTAGAGGTGGAAAGTCTACCGGGACTGCTCTATAAAAATTAACTGGTGAATTATGCAACAGCATAAATTATTCAGAAATACCAGCCTCACTGTTTATTGATATCACTAAAGCTTTTGATATGGTATAGATCATTCGATATTATTAGACATACTATACCGTACTGTACTATAGCCTCTAAGGCTATATGTACAAATGGTTTCCATCATACTTAAAAAATCGTAGACAAATGGTCAGAATCAATAACAACTATAGTTCACAAGAAACTGTCGTACTCGGCGTTCCACAAGGCTCAGTTTTGGGCCCTATATATTTCCTAATTTATATTAATTATTTGTTTGAGCAATCACTTAAAGATTAAATCACAGCATTTGCTGATGATACTGCTCTCCCCTATTTCTAGTAAAAGTGTGTTCAACATATTTTGTGACGTAAACTATTATGACCTTGATTTACTTAGGAAATGTTTTTTTTAATCACAAATTAATTATCAGCGACAAACCAAAGTGTATGACTTTTAGTTTGAAGGGATATTTTGAGGATATATCTGCCGATTTTATTACCATTCTTGTAATTGTTCGTCGAACTCCTAGTTTTGATTTTTTAAGAACCTTAAAATTCTTCCGTTAAGGCATCTTTACTGCTACAAAGTCCTTAAAACCTTCTTTGCTAATTTTGAATTTTACGCTGTCGGAAATAACGAAAACTATAATTTGCGAGTAAATGCCAGACATCTTGTAAGAACTGCTTTAACAAATAATAGAGCCCATTTTGCTCTGCCATCACCCCTCGCCCTTTTAATTCCTGATACTGTTAAACGCGAGAGAGCGAAAAGTGTATTTGAGAAGTTCATAAACAATTTAATTATGTCTTTTGATTATTCAGTCATAAATGGTTTCTTCACGAACTGAATTATTTTTCTCATTGAATGTCATCGTATCTTTTATCTTTCCATTCTAATTAATTTTAAAATGCTAATTTTGTACTTTTCGTTTGTGATTCCCCGTCAAAAATTAGTAATGCTAAATTCGCCCAACATTCGACACGTGTCATTGAACAACCGAATGTATGTACTATTTCATACTCCCTATCAATTTTAAACTGCTATTATAAAATATTATATGATCGTAGGAAATAAAGTCAAGCAAATAAAAAAAACACTAAACTTCAGCCATCTTTAGCTGCAATCCACCAAACTCACGGTCTTATCGAATAATGTTGTTTAATGAAAATTATTAAATGATCCAGCTTGTTAACTGGTTTTAAGTGCTTAGTGGTGGTGATATATAAATTTGCTCACCGGCACCGCGATTCTAATTTGAATAAGCAGCCCTCATGTGTATTCGCCAAACTCCAAAAATGGGAAGAGTAAAATAGAACCACGCTGTCGGTTGTTGTCTCAAGAATTTTCCATTTGTTCCGTGCACGTCAAATATGACAGCCAACATAAATAATAATTGTATTTAAGAATACAAAGCATTCTTAGCACTAGCAGTTCATAATGTAATGTAAGAAGCTCTTTATACACTGAGAAAATTAATTTTAAAACTACGGGTACCAAAACAAAAAAATTGTTCGCTATACCCAAAACTTCCCAACCTTACTCATGTCCTGGATAAATTAATAAATAAATAGTTGGCGCAACAGGTCTGTAGGGACCCTAGGCCTAGCTTCTCACAACCATTCGTTGCGTGTGAGTTTTTCATTTTTGGGACGAATGGAAGGGATCTACAACTTAATTCCGGGTCCAAACGGCTAGTTGAGAAGCTCCTTCATGACAGTTATACTCTCGAATGTTTGTCAGACGTTCGCGAGAGGTGGCGCAGCGGAAAAAAACCATAAGTTAGAATTTGGGGTTTTTCGGGATTCGAACCTGGGACCCCTCGCTTAGTAGTCTAACACACTAACCACTAAGCCACTGCGCCTACTCATATCCTGGATGTCATCTAAAAATCGAGGCTGTTGTAGATAACAGGCATTTACCACATCCCCAAGGATGCGGTTGTTCGAACAGCGTTGCCGATGAAAAATTTCAAAAAGGGGCCCGAGCCAAAAAAAAGGGTCTAATATAGCAAAAAAAAACAAGTGAATTCACGAAACGCCTTTCTTTGTATTTTTGAATTATTTTTCGCTCAATAAAGAATAAAATCTTACTTAATTGAAAAAGGAGAATTTTTCATTTTTAAAAGTCTTAAGGCTTAAAAAGGAGCCATTCGGCCAAACGGCAACGCAGTTAACGAACTCAAGTAAACAGCTAAGCCTGATGCGCTTGTTAACAATGCCGCATTATCAGCTGCGTCCCCTATTGGTTGATGCAGCAACTGTCTTACGGTTATGAAGACCTTTCTTGTAAAGTTCTTCGTAGGGTTGTTCAGTCTCTTACAACATCTGACAACTGAGTGGTTTATGATCTACAACTGAATTGCACTTATGACAACTCAACAATCAACAACAAATTCACCTCATAATGGCAAGATTTGAATTACACAAAATTCTTGTTTTCTTTTTTAAATTTATAGCACAAAATACGCAATTTTCCGATCACAAATGTGTTTTTTTAAGAACACAAACATAACTACTTCTGACAGAAATCTAATTCCTCGCATTCCTTAGTTTTTGTTACAGAATTATAAATTTTTGCCGAAATAAACGCATTAAACATTCGTCGGAACGGAAAATTCTCCCGCAGCGCCTACTCTATCGGAACCTCAAATCACATTCGAGGTATCACATTTCGGAAAAAAATACCTAATTGAAATGCGATGACGCACTGATTTCACGTCCTCCTATTGTTTGCTGCTTGATCTTGCCCTGGAAACAGAAATTGAAGCAATAAATACAAAAAAATGCGTTGCTTTTTGTTTTTTTTTTTTTTTTCTTTTTATTGCTCACATTTACTAGCACTTCACAGCAAATCGTAAATAAATTCCACGACTGATTGTTGTCGGAGGATAAAATTCTTATGAGGCTGTCAAAAATGTCATTAAAAAACAAACTTAATCACATTGCAACGCAAAATGCTGGAGTGCGTGACATTTGTGTCGAAACAATTTTCCGAACAGCTGTTTGGAAGAATACCTCGCAGCAAAAATCCTCCGAAGCGTATAAGTTCGGAGAATTTTCCGTTCCGACGGATACCTCGCTAGGGACGAATGTGTAGACGTATAAATATCCATAAAAATTGGATCCAGTGATACCAGACTTTTTGGACTGAATTGCTTTAATTAATAATTGCTGTCCTTTTTCCCCATGCCGACCTTAAAAAACAACAAAACTATTTTTTTTTTGTTCTGAGAAATAAAAAAAAATTTGAAAGGCAAAACGCACGCGAAATGGATATTTACCTACGATTTGGCATCACTAATTGGGTCTTTATGGGTATAACCAGGGTCGGCATTCTGTAAGGCGAAACGTTAAAATGTTTTCGTGAGCACGAACAAATTAGCTTGTGTAACATAGGGCAAATCATTTGTGCGCACGAAAACGTTTGATCGTTTCGCCTTACAGAATCTGACCCTTGTGCGATGTATCGCAAAACGCGCGGTATTTTTTTCTATTTTGCGGTGTAAAATTTATTAGGATTTGCGATATCTCTTATTTTTTGCGATGTTTGCCATATTTTGTTTTATTAATTATTAAAACAAAATAAAATACTTATTCAATAAAATTCTTCCCATTTCAAAACACTGAATACAACCACTATTGCTTTATCACAAATTTGTTCCTTTGTTACCTAACCAAAAATTTTAAAAATCAATTGAAAATTAAGTTTGATGTGTTATTTTTTTATTTTTAAGCATTTTGCGATTTTTGCAATAACTTTTTTGTAATTTTGCGGTTTTTTGCTTATACAAATCTGGCAAGCCTGGGTATAACGCCACTTTTACTTGGCTATGTCAGCTTCCTCATTTATGCGTTCACGACCTCTCTGATGAGGTCCTGAACGGAAGATTCGACTTTATGAAAGTCTAACAAAACTTTCTAAAGTCTAACTAACTTTCCCTTCATAAATAATGGAGAAAAGTTAAATTGTATGGCACCTATTTGCACAATAAACCCCAATCATCAAAAAGGAGAACTCACGAAAGCAGTTTGCAATTATCATACACTAAAACTTTTCAAATTTTGAACTTTCCAGCCACAAAACATTACAGACATCACATTTGAGTACCTCTTCTATCCACACAATATTACAACTTAACATGTATGCACAAGTCGTGCATACTATTTGCTCGAAACAATAAACAAAGACATCACGTTCCGCGGTGATTTGATTTTCCAATTTATTCTCAATTGTTCCAAAGGACATGAGATTACTGCCGCAAGCTATTTGCCCAATATGCTGGGTGTTAGTACGTGTTTGTTTATTTTGCTGGCATATTGACTACACGTAATAATGTTAATATTTTTTCAATTGGATCAATGTTTTTGCAGTTCTCCAATTCTGTTTATTAAAGTAGCAGAATATGGGTCTAATAATATGAAGGAGGTGGGTTTTTCAAACAAAATTAAAACTATACTTAAGTTCTGTGGGGAAATTGAGTGTGTGGGCGAATTGGTTGAGGTTTTTCCCGTAATTCCCTGGGGATGGCGATGGGCCCGCTGTGGTGCCTGGTATTTTGTGACGATATCACAACCCTACTCAACCTAACCTATAAGAGATAGGTAAACAAGATGGCTATTTATAGAATGTGCGGGAAGGCTAGTGGGAACCAAAACGGCACAATAAGTCATTAAAGGTCCTACAAGTAGTCAATGAAAGCCTGCCTACGATAAACACTAACGAGACTCTTTATAAGCCCCTAATCAACACAGTCCCTTTATAGGGCGTAGAAGTTAACAATTGGTTATTTTAAACTCGAAATTGTTGGAGTAATTTCTGATACCGTTTGCATTGACGGGATATGGCAAATAAGACTTAGCAGTTATTTGTACTAGCCATAAAGTGGCATAGACCATGCAGAAAATTGCAAATCAATCGGCAGATGGGTAGGTCCTGTAGAGCGGATGAACACTACGCTACTTTGCGACCCGAAAAGTCTTCGACTTCAACGGATCTCGGATCTCGCTTTAAATAGTGCGCACAAATGGAAGGCGAGTGGGCCCCTTAGCCAACTTAGAGGAAGTTTGTTAGGCGTATTTGTTAAGATTTTCATCCAACTGGACTTTGGTTCCACTTAAGTAAGTCTTTACTGACAGATGTGGCCATTTTTAGGTGATGTACCAACTTTTTGCCATATTCGAACAGACGTTTAAGGTTATGCTATTGTTAATTGGACTTGGTGTGGAATATTCGACTTCGAGTTAAGTTTAGGTCAAGATAAATATAAGTTAACTAAGAAGTGACGTTGTCGGTTTAGCTTTGAAAATTCTATTCCTTTTTTTGGTGACAATCACGTTATGGCAACAAATCTCTACACCCAACGAGGACATCCAACTCTAAGGATCTGATCCCGATACGCCGTCATAAGCTAGATTTTGTCATCTAGCTAGAAGACGTAAGTTTGCCCCTCGGATAAATCCAACCACGATAAAAAACCAACCCACCAGCTCCGCACTAGAATACAGCAGCGCTTCAGTGAGTGAGCTAATAGCCGGAGAGCTAAGTCTGTCTCCAGTTTAGACAAGGTCACCAAAAGTGAAGCAGTTGGACAGCAAAAAAATTAGTATCAAGGACACACACTGGAGATAGAAACAACGCTTGCCCACGGACATAGTAGCAAACTCGTCGACTGAGCCAGATCCTGTAACAGCAAGAAATCGATGACAACTTGTTAAGCAATACTAGAGTTCTCCTAGTGGTACTAATTACACCGTTATGGTGGCCTTGCTTATACAGAACATATTGCAAAACAAACTACGCACGGCATGCACGTCTGCACAATCTCACCAACAAAAAATCCAGCGATTATTTTGGTCTTTAAGGCAGTGAAAGTGTTTCTTAAATATTTTGCTTTGCCTTTTTGAAGTAAAACTTCTTTAGGCACGCTTGACTTGGGGGGTAAGCTGGTGAATGCGTCACGAAAGCGTTACGGAAACTGCGAACGGAGTTGAGAGGGAGATCTAAGTTAGTGAAGATAGAAAGAGAGAGAGTTACGTTTCGTTTCGTATATAGAGAGCAGTGCGCGCACACATTTTCTTTCTCTCTTCCTCTCCTAGCCAGTGCATGAAATATACAATATTATCTCAGTCAGTATTTCGTTTGCGAGTACATACAATATAGATGAAGCTAAAGAAGTTTCACTTCAGTCATGTGGTCTAAAGCACTCTTGTTTTTTTTTATAGAACTCACTAACTCACGCACTTTAAATATTCGTCCAAAAGAGTTGCAGTATTATCACAGATATTTCTGTTAAATGCACTTACAAACAATCTAGCAGTCAAACTTCGCAACATCGGACATAACAGACAACACTGCCAAAAAAGTCTAACTTAAAAAAAAACAGACTTTATGCATCGAAATGCCAAATTCTCTGATCGGCCATCTATAACCGCCCGCTGAAGCCCCCGCCCTTCTCAAGGAAACAGTCCCAATTCGCATCATGTAAGTGGTTGTAAAAGACGCCCTAACCACTATCTATATTATAACAATTGATTCGCCCCCTCTGAAACTTCAGAAAATTTTCCATTCACTAACTATGGGAATTTTCCAATACAAATGGACAAACACTGTCACCCACTGAATAGGTTCTGGTACTGTGTCGTTTATATTTTCATCGTAAAAATAACACTGCACCGAAATTATTAAGCCCCACTTGATTCCACATGCAATGAAAACCGGTAACAATATTCTCTATCGTGATCAGCACTAAATCAAATTTTAATTAAAATGAACACACATTGTAATCAAATTTCAACTCTCCACTTTTGATTAGAATCCCAATGCACTATTATAATTAAATAAAATACCGCTCGCACGGAATCCAATTAGCCAGCAATTTTTCAACGCGGGCGACTCCTGCAACCTGCAACAACTGTCAGCCAATTCAAGTCCGCCGGTTGATGAATGACAACAATTTAACGCGATCTGTTTGTGCGAAATTAAGACAAATAATCGCAATTAAACGACACTTTAAGCTACACACTGTTTGACTGATGTGAATCAGTGCAAAGGCAAACGGTCTGGATAAGCACCGCGTAAACACTTTCGCTCTCACGGTCAAGGTGCGTATTCTCACCTGCACATGCAGCACTAGCTTATATTTGCTGGAAGTAGCGAGCGCTTTCAATGGAGAACAGCTGTTATGATGACGATAAGTGAAATGATTGTCAACTAATGTTGTAATAGTTAACACGGCGGTTGGATTTGCGTGGCTGATATCTGTTATCGTGGGGAAAAAGGAAAACCATATCAAAACTCCGAGGGTGGTTCACAGTTCACACTTCGATTGGCAGCGTGATTTGGTGTATTTTGGGAGTTATTTCCGCCACACGAGACGATTCTATTATTTCGCACTTAATCACGACTTTTATGGGTCTATTGGTGGATAATTACCGTTTTGCAAGTTTACGCGACTGAGGCGATGGTGTGACTATTGTTCGAACATTTTTAACACTGCCGCGTAAATCGCAATTTGTCAATCTCGCAGAGGCAGTTGTCAGTTCTACTTGATTGTGTGTGTGGCGATGTTAAATTAGATTATTGCCAGTCAAATGGGAATCACTGCGTTGCATGTTGATTCATCTAGTGAGTAGCGAATATAACTAAACCGGTTTTTAGTGCGGCGGATTGTTTTTGTTGATAACCAATAAACCCGGGAATTTACCGACGCAATACTCTTTCGCTGAATATTTACCGCGACATTGGGTTAAGCAGCAGCCAGGGAATACCCAAGAGCCAAATTAAACCCAGATTTATACCGGTTACACTTGTCCAGTTGCATCGAGCTGGTATAGGTGTGAGGTGGACATTATTATGCAGTGGTTGTTCGTGTTTATTTTTTTTTATTTACATATACTTTTAGGTATGCATGGGATTTCCCCTAACATTTTTATTTTATTATTACCTACAAAGTGCTTCTTAAAGAACATTAAGATACTGTAGGTACTCCGTTTCTTAAAAATTAAATTGAGAAAGCTAAGTTTGCTATTCTTGTACTTGGCTTTGAGTTTAAAATTGCATTTGATTTGGGCAAAAGTTGCGGACGAAAGGAGAAGTTCCTGAGCTCTACGAGCAGAATTGAAAAGCTGAAAAAAAATTGTCTTTCTTAGGAGAATGCAACAAAAAGTGAAAAGTGGGCACAGTGGCTCAGTAACCGTTGTATTTGACAAGCGTACAATGGGTTTGAGGTTGAACCACCGAAAAAACAGTAGTTGCAGAGGCTGTTGGGAATATTAAAAAAAAATACTTCTAAAGGTGCGGAAAGAACCACTTAACCTGCTCGATCAAGTCCTTCCACGAGACCAAAGGAGTCAGAATAGCGATATCTAATCTCATGTGCAGAACGAAACGTCTAACCTCTAACTGATAGAGCTATTGAAAACTTCGGAAAATGGTTTTGTGCAGAGCTAACCACTTATTGATCATAGACTGTCGATCGACAAGACAGCATGCTCTCTTAACTACCTACTGCAAAGAGATTCCATTGCACTGCGCCTTAAATCATTAGCCAACGAAATAATTGGAGATTACCAGTGCGGTTGTGGGACCGGAAATTCTACCAAATATTTACAATAGATCCTGGACAAAACCCAATAAGTCCAGATCGATACCCAAGATCTTTTTTAAGACCACTTATGACAGTATTTTATTGATGAACTACATATATGTGGATCACCCTTGGTAAACTCTTCAAGTCGTCCAGAATAAAGATGGAAAACGATCACTGGCTCTATTACCGTCGGAAATCATCTCATTTGGATTAAATAGACGCTGTCATGTAACTTGAGAACATTTGGCGAAACTTACAGACCGCCGCGCCGGCAGAGACAGAACCTTTATTAACTGACTTGCGCCCTGACCGCGACTTCGTACATGCAGACCACTAATAGTTGCACATTCAAAAAGGACTACATTATACATATAATTTTAATTTAGTATTTCACCCCTATACACTCCAAACAAACGCCGACAAAGAGCAACAAATGAAAACAAAAACAAGCACAAACTCGTAAAGCTACATACGATTACCACCAGGATTTCCAATGAGAGATACCAATGGGCTGACATCTAAATTTAAATTTGAGTTATATCGATGCATTAAACACAATCCGCGATATTTATAATCATCTTAAGTGTCCAGGATACATTTTTGAGCTCACATTGGCGAAATTTTTCATACGAAATTGCATATTGTGACCTATAAAATATTTCGTGTGTAGGTTAAAAATGATTTTAAGTAAGGCCCAATTTTGCCATTGTGAGTTCGTAAAATTTAGGCCAGTACAAATTACTCTGCAATACTTATATATTTTAAGTGTATTTTTATGAATTTTTTTGTTTGTACTAAATGAATTGACTGATAATCAGGTGATGTGAAATGTGATGTTTGTTTTAAGGATTTTGTTATTTCATATTTTTATTTTTGTTTCTTTCTTTTTGAAAAAATGTATTTATTCGAATACAGCTACATTTTCGTGCGATACATTTGTTACATTTTAGATGCTGAAATTTGGATGCTTTTGATACATTTAAAAACAAAAAAAAACGATACATTTTTTGAAAAGTCAACGCTGCTTGGAGATATCAGTTTGGTTTGTCTATGGTTTTCCGAAAGACTGCAAATGCCATTGCGCGATACTAATAACCATAGACAAACCATACTGAGACCCCCAGTCCCCCAACTCGCAATCCTCTTGCGCTGGCCCCATACATTTTTTTTCAAATCCGCCATTTTGTTTTCCTATCGGTGTTATGTCAATTAAGAATCCGTGTGACATGCATAAACATACAAAAAATACAAAAATAAATGCTGCCAACATCGGCAACCGTGGGGACATTTGAAAGAGTTCGGGAACATTCTAACATTACTGAATGTCATTGGGTAGTTATTATATATTGTTGGTAAATAAAACTATCTACAGGAGATGTTTCTCTTCACCCCTTTTCGATATCATTAAGATCGATTTCATTTGTACATTTTTCTTAAAAAACTGATAAAGGTTTTTATTTTCATGCAACCATTCTGCATTGACAATTTTATATAAATTTTTTAAGTAAATGTGCACTTATTGCTAAAAAAAAATATTGTCCACACGTAACGAACAATTTCAAATTATACGGATAAAATTCTATGAACGCTGCCACCAACTTTGCCCAAAGCGGAAGTGGCATATGCAAGGTGCGAGTGTGTTAGTGAGCCGGAATTTTAGAAGTTGCGTGACATTTGTCAACACGAATTTCTATGTAACAATTCTAGCACACTTAGCATTTGCCACCCCATAAACATATAGCTTGTAGCAGTGTTTTTAGCACTCCATTTTCATTTATCCCACGAAACGTTGTCATTTTTCCCCTTTTTCCCTTTTCACCGTACTCAAATTCCCTTTTAAAATCCCACGATACTTTTTGGCGTCAAAATCCATTATTTGAAAGTAAAATTTGTATTACACGGAAAGAAAATCACGTTAAATTAACCTTTAGTATAAAAACCGCAGTTTGTAACAATGCTATAATTATTATTTTTTGGTACTAGAAAATTTTGATAAAAGACGATTTACAAGAGCGGTTTTTTATGGAAATTCAGTATGTTGATAATCATGGTGAAATACAGGTTTTTTTTATAGAATTTCCCCAACAATTTATAGTTTGAGTGTTTTTTGTTAGATTTCTGAAATTCCCACGATTTGGCGCTTTTTGCCTTTATCCCACGGAAGGCTTTTTGGATATCGAAATTCCCACAAAAAGGGATAAATCCCATGATATAAGAATTCTGGCTTGTAGACAAGTAACGGGAAATTGGCCGAAGTTGATGGTCTCAGTATTGTCTCTGATAGTAACCAAGTTCCCATTCGGTGGGTGGGTGCACTTGTGCGAAGAAGACTTAGTTAAATTTTCAAATAAGTCCACGTCCTTAAGGCAACTATTTTCCAACTACTAGAATTGTACAGAGAAAATGTAATCTTTGGTAAACAGACTGCTTTACTAATGACTTATTTTAGTTTCGATTTAAAATTTACCAAAGATCACATTTAAAATTTGTCTAGTTGTACTAAAAAAAAATTGATACTGTGAACTCAATGCTCCGTACTAATAATAAATTAAGTATCGACTTTAAATTGGCGGAAGCTCACAATTGCGAAATTCGTTTGGAGAATATAGCCATTTTTTTTGCGAATTACTTAAATCTAAAGTCGGAACTAAAAATGTGTATGGGTAAGGCCCGATGAATTTAAAGTCGGAACTAAAATTGGCTATTAGTAGGGTCCAGAATCGTTAGCATGTTTTAGTTAGTGCTGTTTATTTGATTCATGTGTGCAGTGAAATCATGCCAATTAGTATCTTTAAAAAAATCTTTTAAATATTAGCTGCCTTATTTATAAAAACCATAGTAGAGTCTGTTTAACTTTGCGCATCATTCTCTTAAAATGCTTTAGGGCGCTGCTACTTTAAAATGGACCGGTGAAGAAACACAGCGGTAGGTACTACCACTTGGTCGCAAGCCTTGTTTAGTACAGTCCCCAACGAAAATGTGTAATGGTTCAATTTTTAGGAAACCTACGTAAGGCCTGTGCAAGTTTTCACGCTTTGTTTATATAGAAAAACATCGTAAACAGTAAAAACAGTAAATTCAGTAGAGATTTCTTCATTTTATTGTAGCTTCTATCAAAAAATATTGAGCACAGTTTGCAGCTTTATTATGCAGTGAAATATCTGCCCGACCGCTTAGAAATTATTTAAAAATGCATATATCCAGAAATCTGTTTTATTTGTGGGTTCTCAACGTTTTTCCACAGACGATATTTTTTGATAACAAATTATAAGAACTCAGGAGGGATTTCTGATAAAAAAAATCTTACAAACAATACTAGAATAGTTCCAAAAAAAAAAAGCACTGTTCGATAAGGCATAACATATTCATTTGAAATAGCCGAAAACATCTTTTACTATTTGATATATATTGGAAATCTTCGTAAGCATTTCATCACCCATTATCAATTTCTTTTATTGCCAGCAAACGTGTTTTCCACATTTTTGTGTATCATATAAATTTACAATTACGAAAAACAGTATATCTGAGGAGATTGACGATCGAAAAATATCTCTTAATATGTGCTTTCAGAATTAATCATTGACGATAAACATTTATTGAACTCTTAAATAAAAAACTATTGCAGGTTAAGCATAACTTTCGAATTTAATATGTGCGGTGGTTCCTCAGATGGATCCAGTATTATTTGAACTTGTTTTTTTTTATTTTTTTTTTAGAAAGGATTGCTTAAATGACGAAATTGAGTTACATTTGTCTTGGTTTCTGTATATTTAACAAATAGAAACATTTTTGATTTCTAGCAGAATTTTTAAAAATTAGTTTATATTGAAAACTGTCCCAATAAAGACTGTGCCAAAAAAACGTTCCATTTGTGACTCATTAGGCCTTTTTTATTATGCTCAAATGATCTATATAGATCATGGATTTCCAAGGTTTAGAACAACAGTTGGATCACGTACTAGTATTAGTAGTGAAATTGAAATTGTTTTGTCGTGAAATTAGAAAACTTTATTCTCAATTTGCAACTTATATCTTGTGATTTACAAATCAAAATTCATAGTTTTATTAATTAGGTTTTTTTCGTATTCCTCCTGATATCCAGGAAAATCATACGGCGCCATATCGTCCGGAGTCAACGGGATTTTTCTGGGGTGGTTTTTCGGTCTATGATGAAATTTAAAATACAAAAAAAATATTTAGATGAACTTGACATTAATACGAACCTTTACACTTCTTTTCAATTGCATATTTTAGAATACACTACAATTGATACTTCTTTTCTAAAAGCGAGATGTAACTTCTGAAAAAAATACAGATTTATATGCATAGGTACTTCAGGGTTTTTGGAATTCAATAGGTACTTACAAAATGTACTCCAGAATGCTTTATAATTAGTAGGACACTCACTATCCATTCGAATTAGTTATATTTCAATTTAAACAACTTTAACCAGACTGCTTTAAACAAAGATTGAATACCGACTGCCTGTCTCTGCACCGCCACGCAATGTGAACAATGAAGATTTGGCTTCATTATTGCAGCTGGCTAGCAATACCACATACAAACATGCATCCATAAAAGGAAAGGATTTAAAAGGATTTCGATAGATTCCACACATCAGGTAGTTGATTCCATGGAAATTACAAAAAATATTTTGCAATTTACGACTTTTCTACATCAATATACGTTTTCAGTTTCATGTGTTAAATTATTACAAGATTTTATTAATTCATCATTCAGTGTTGGTAAATCAGCAAATATTTTTCGCAATTTGAGATTGTGAAGTAGTGTTTGAGAAATTGACCTATTAGAGTGGTAAATTGCGCCAAACAATCTCGCAAATTACTACAAATAAAAGAAGCTCGAATTGATACTTCTAATCGTAAATTTCAACAAACAGAATTCGGTATTCTCCGCCGTTTTTAATGTCAAATTACCAATTTTTGTATCAATCCATGAAAACTTCGTTGTGATTTGCGAGAAATATATAATTCGTAAATTGCAACTCAAAATTTTGCAATTGGTGATTTTCAATTCTTTCCGTGGCGCTCATTTTCAATTCACACCGAATCGTTTAAGAAAATAAACAAATAAACGAACTAGGCTAATCAATGAGATTGTTGACAATTATTCTATTTATGAATATGCAGCCCATTGCATAATTCGGATAATTTCGGTTGAATGTGTACAGAAATCAACTCAACAGTTGGTTCATGCAGCGTGGCGTGATATTGTTAAAAGCCAAGTGTTCTCAATTTAGATCATTTTTCGCAGAAGGGTTGTGCTATCGCAAAGTGTATAAGAATTTTACTGCGTTCAACAACCTCATGATTAGAGTTCTCTAGACTCTCTACGTAGGTTCAGTTTATTCAAAAATGGATTTATCTGTGTCAAGATTTCAATTTAGAAACCAATTATTGTAGTTTTACTTTTGAAATAAAATATTGTATATTTTTATCATTCCTAGTTTCCAAACATCTGTTAGTTGTAAGCACTTGTAGATGATTTATAATAATAATAATGATACCGATAGTAGTTTTAAGAATTGACAACGTCTTTTCTATTCTTCTTCTTTTTTTTTAAATTCGCGGCGTAAGATCAGAGTCATTCGTGAAGCTTTGAACTGAGTCTCTAAGAAGCCTCTATGCAGTGTTGCCGAAAGTACTCACATAGGAGTATTGTACTACTTTCAACACCTCCGTACTCCGTCCTTTCATAAAATATTTTACACTTACAGCAAAGTTGAAATTAACCTTAATAAATTTAATTTTAATTCACTTTAAATTTAATGCAAATTTGGCAGCACTTTTATGTTCGAAACTGTCGTCAAAAAGAGAAATAACCTCTTTCTAGTTTGTTTTTGTTTTTCGTTGGCTTCATGCAATTTTCATCTGTAAGTTCGGTAATTATTTTATTGTTATCTGAGATTGTCGTTTGGTGTATAGACAAATCATACTGAGACCCCCAACTTCGGCCGATTTTCTGTTACTTGCCGAAAAGCTATATTTTTAGGTATTTCTGATGCTGATCTTCAAAAAAAGGATGATTGAGTGATTTAGCGTTTCTTAAGGAAATCGACAAAAGCCATTCTATTCGTCTTGTAATATGAAACTTACAAACAACAAACAGCTTATAGAAAGACATAAAAAATCAAAAAGCTATCTGCTGTAAGACAGATTTTTTATAATTGAAAATATATTTACTTACATACTTTTATTTATAATTTATTTATTTATGCTTTGTTTTTTTTTTAAATAAAGTTCAAAAAAATGTTTGTGCTCACATTTTTTATTTTTTAAGATTTAAAAATGTCGGAACTACTATCTTTTCAAAATACTCCCCATTTTTGGCTGCAGTACTACCTTTTAATATTTCTCTCCGGCAACACTGCCTCTATGCATCTAGAGGAGAGACACCAGAATCAGACAACCTTGTTGGGTCTGTTTTTGTCTCTCTAAGCGACTCCACTTAGTTAGAAACACGTTTTGATATCTTTCAGAGTTTCTCTTCCATAGATCGATTTCCAGCAAAATTTTGAAAATCATCTCAGCTTAAGCCGCTCAAGCTGTAAAACAAATGTTGCTCCACCACCCACATTGAAAAGAATAAAACAATCACATCCCCTGTTATCAAGGGAGCAAGTCAAATGAATTGCTTCCGTTTAAATCGATTTTTCATTTATCAATAACCATATACTCGTTCATGCGGAATCATCTCTTATTAGTTATCACCCCTGATGTTTCCTTGTCGGCTATCGTGTTCGGTGACATACCGTAGATAAGTTCCACTGAGCTATCTCTAAAAGACGATAACTCACGTCTGCCTCGAACCACACCTTTCTGCAAGGAAATCTCAAATATTTACAACCTACGTATGCCACAGACCGCACTTAAATTGATACAACCTCTGTAATCGAATGAAGATTACTTTTTGCTGTTATCTACAATCAGATATTTATTTCGATTAGCTCAGGTAAGATTCTTCGAAACAAAAGAGATGAACGTGCCAACTGAGTTTTACTATTAATACAAACTAGATACGAGTACACTCGTAGAAGAGAGTTGCTGTCATTTTTGTATACACACGTCTTGAAGTCATTTAGCATTTTTGTGATGTGTTGACATTCAAAAATAAATTAATAACTGTTGGCAGCTGTACACTAAGTGGCATTCGGTCAATCAAAACGTTGCAAAGCATTCAACTGTGCGATGTTACGTTATCGATGAATTCGTATCGCAAAAGGTCACCATACAAAACATAATAATCTTGCTACGCTTCAGTAGATCAGGTGTATGAACTGTGAATAACAATTAATTAGCACAGCAATGTGAACTTTTTTCATCTTGATCTTGAGTCGAGGTTTATATTTTTGATTAGAGCAATCGTTGCCAAAAAAACAGCATTTCTTTCATGCGAATGGGAGAAATTACTGCATACTTTAGGTAGTTGTCATTGTTAATAAAATAAATGCGTATTTGTTGGAGTTGTAAAGCAGGGAACTGTCATATAAATCATGTTTGTCTGGGGCACCTGTAGCCCAACATGCATAATAAGTTTGACCTGAAAGTTGTTATTAAAACTGTGGCACAACAAGTCAAATCTAAGGTTAGGTTAGGTTAGAGGGGCAGTTTGTATTACATACAATTTCCACCCAGAGCCATTGAGGTGATTAGATTTAATTAAATTAAAGTGAAATCTGAGCTTCGTCTCGGGTTTTAAAGCCTTGAAAAGTACCATTAGAACGCCATTCCTGGAGCGACGTCTCTCCATCGACATTACAGCGCACATCACCAATTCCCTCTTTTATTCCTCGGAAAAGTTTGTACTCGTCTCTTCTCCTTTGTCTAAAATGCACTCCAGGACGATATTTTCTCGGGGCTGGTCTTTATGTCGGCGCAGTGGTAAGTGTGTTGGACTACTAAGCGAGGAGTCTCAGGTTCGAGTCCTGAAAAAATCAAAATTCCACCTTACGGTTTTTTTAACTTTCTCCATTACGTAGTAAAAGAAAGATATTGTATTCGTACAAAATTTAGAACGATGATAGGCGAACTCAAAAAAGTGGGTCGCAAAATTCTGTCCGTCTGTCTGTCCGTCTGTCCGTCTGTCTGTCTATATGTCCCGAGGACTACAGCCTAAGCGGCTGAGCGGATTTCGTTCAAACTTCGGATTTAAAGTTTGGGGGCTTACAGTTCGGGGCCGTTTTTTTTTTTGCATGGTAACCTCAATATTAGTGGTAGGTACTTCCCATACAAAATGTTCATACCAGTTTGATTTGTTCGAAAACGGCTCTAACGATTTCAACAAAAATGATATTTAAGCTTATGTAGGTGAGGTAAACATAACTGCATACTCAGTTTTCCGCTAAAAAATCGAGTAACGGTACTTTCGAAATTTGGACATATCTCGAGAACGGTCCATACGATTGTAACAAAAATGCATTTCTAAGGTAATATGGTTATTTCTAACTTAATCGAAAATTCAGTTTTTCTCTGTATTATCGTAAAATAGATTTTTGAAAAAAGTAATTTTTGAAAAATATAGTTTTCCTTAGTTTACCTCAAAACGGCATGATTTTGACCAAAATGCAAACTTAGAGTAAAATTGATGTTTTCAAAATTATTGCGTCCTTAATTTTCAATTCGAATCACTGGAAACGCTCACTTTAAAAACTGCTCATATCTCGAATACCCCATTTTCGACTTCGATAAAACCCTAAAAACCAAGTAGGTATAATGCTTACATCCCGAAAAAAAGATTTGCTTAAATGACTTTGAATTTCAGTCAGACTCGAACTAAACGAGAAAGTTTCGTGCGACCCAGTCGTGCACTTTATTTATTTAGTCCTTGTGTGCAGTCTTACGAGTTACGTGTAATCTAGCACATCAGTGGCGATACTTATACTTACTTATGGCTTCCTGATAACGACGCTTTTGGTCGGCTTGGAAACCGGTCGGCAAAGTTTTTGTCAGTCTCTTGCAATCGCAGCTTTTTGAAGTCAAACGATCTTGCCTTGCTCTACGACTCTACGGTGAAGTATTAGGCTTTCTGGGCACGACGAAACTCATGAGGCAACAAACGGGTTGCTCAATATTTTTCCTAACGTATTTACAGGTTTTTGTTTCATTGTCGCACCTTTACCATTGAGGTATTAAAAGATCCTAGAATGGCACCCTTTAGATATTCTTAAAACAGATGTTGAGATAGGTACAACTGCGTCACTATATTGCATACTTAACTTCCGTGAGGACGATTACAAAAGATGGAGAACTGCAATGAAGACAAGGACAAAGCCACGAAAAGAAGCTTATAAAGAAAAACCTTGTTCTAAATGCGATGATTGTAGGATTGTCGGACTTGGTAAGATTAAAGTAAGTGTTGTACTACGTAACAATAAATAAATATTCGCATGCTAAATACAACTTCTGAGAAAGGAGCCGGTATGTAGATTTCGATTTTACAGCTCCATTTTCACTTGAAGACTGCTTTTGTTTTAATCATTCCGCACCGTCACATAACACGTGCACAACCTGGAAATTGTTTCATCATGCGATATGTGCTTGTGATGAACTCACCCCAATTTTCTATTTCTAGTCCTGTGGACTCTCACTACTGGTTTTCAATGGAGAGCTTCATTGATACGTAAAAAAAAAAATCAATATCAAGTGCAGACCTGGACGTACCTTGTAAACACGTGAAATACAACCATTTGAATATCTTTTTTAGAACTGTAGCGGTAAATAGTTGATTAAGTTGAACAAACAAGAGAATCTACACGTTCGTACATGCACAATATTACACTTTTAGAGGACATATCTATTTGTAGTCCGATATTTTATTTTTGAAATGGTTGAGTGAATGGGAATGCATTTTAATAATGGGATTGACGAATTTTGAGCTCCATCAAAAGTTTTTTAGTATCTCCCGATGACATTGTCCCTTACCATAAACAGAAAATACCTACTTTGATTAAATTTTAACTAGTACGTGAGCGGTGGCTCAATACATAGGCTGGACAATCATACGAAACAAATATTTTCATGCGAATTCGACTAATGATGTTTAACTCATCTTAAAAAGTACGAGTAATATTAGAGATGTGCGACGCTTTAATGCTAAGAAAAGCAATCATAAATCGAACATACAGTCTTCTTGTGGAACAACCATATTGAAGATATTCGAGGCGAGTGTTTTCAAATAAGGTCCAGTGCATGCTAAAAGGTAAATACGAATGCATAGGAAACAGATGTTATCAAACTTCATCGATACCAAAAGTAACAATACACGAAAAGATGTACGACATATCACAGGGGTTCTGAGTTTCTGGAGCTCCACTGGGTTCTGTTTTTGGGCCTGTCCTTTGTGATATCATTTGCAATGGTGTCAGCAAAAGCTTAAGTGGCTAAAAGCTAATATGAGCAGAAATAAACTGATAAAATAGATCATGACATCTGTCAAGCATTTGATAGATTGGAGGAGTTTAAAACACAAGATTAATTAGACAGTGTCAATGCTACGGGCCCCGCGCATCTGGAGGCCCCGCGCACGAACACTTTCTGACCGTAAAAAACGGCTAATTAACCAAAAACTCACTTTAATAAATATAAATATTGAATACGATTTACTTATAGAAGTCGATACGAAGTGAATTGTTTATAAATTTGCCCAAATTAAATCCGAAAAAGTTTGCTTAGAACAGTTTTGTTTTATTTAATAAGAAAAACTTGATAACCTAAAGCACTACAAGGGCCCCGCGCTGGCTGAATCCGTCACTGGCTTAAAGTTGAACCTTACGCACAGAACACAAAATATTGCGGCGTTGTTATAGCCAATTGGTGGAAATTTTGAAGCCAAGTGTATAGGCGGACTCGGATTTAAATTATAAATAATAACACAAAGAAATAGTTGCTACAAAAGACACGTTTATAATATTTAATATTACATCCACATTTATGTCCGACCGATTAACAACTACCAACTTAAGCTACCTCTACTGCCTACACCATCAGTCCTCTCTTGCTGTTTTACTGTTTTATTATTATTATAGCAGATAGTTGCAATTTCCTTAACGTTTAAAATTATATTTACATTCATCCTTTTTAAATTCTGACAGTGTTGCCAGAGATGAATGTTTTTTTTCAGAGCCTTTTAGAATTAATTTAAAATTTAAAATGAAAATTTCTGATACTTGTTGACACTTTAACAAATGAAGCGAAATTAGTTCAACATAATCTTCATAATCTTCCACAGCAGAAAAGAAAAAGTAGCTTTTTTCGACACAACGGCCTTTGGATTCCTTAGAAAAATCGTAATGGACGATTAGCTCATTCCGAAGACAGACTGACAGAGCTGTTAATAATCAGAACTGATAATTAACGAAATCCTTTCTCTATGTCCGAAATGCGACTTCTATATAGAACGTCGTGTTTTTTAAATACCGAAGGTTTCTTAGGGCTCAACGACGGTTAGTCACCGAGTTGCATAGTATGCCTGATAAAGAGAATGTAAAAATTGACGAGTTAAAATTGAGAAGCAAGAGGTATGAGCTAGCGAAGGTAAGTTATACACGATTTTACACACGATACGAAAACAAATTCTGTCGCGAATTACTCGTTCACAAATTCCGGGCAAGGGTTTTAATATATGATTTTCTGACATTTTCCCAGAAAGCCAACTTTCTCATAGTGTCAAAATATAGGGGTCTGCTGCCAGCTGCAGCTATAGAACAGTAGCACTCTTTGTGCCACCTTTCAGCAACTGACCATTGTTATCAATGCGATTGAAGAGCTTCTGAATTAAGCCCAAAGTGTATGCTATTTATTTTTTTTTACCGTATAAACATTGCAGCCACTCGAAGGACGTTGTGTTTTATTTGCGGTTATTTCTTACTTAATGGTTAATGGCAAACTCAGTTTTTCTCTGTAGGTATTATTGTAAAATGGATTTTTGCAAAAAGTATTTTTTTTTTTTAGTTTACCTGAAAACGGCAATAAGGATTTTGACCAAAATGCAAACGTGAGTAAACTTGATGATTGTAAAATTATTGCGTCCTTAATTTTCAATTCGAATCACCGAAAACGCTAATTTTAGAAACTGCTCATATCTAGAAAACCCCATTTTCGATTACGAGAAAACTTTAAAAACCGAGTTATGCTTACTCCCCAAACAATTACTTGTTCTCGGTTTTCAGCTAAATAGTTAAGCAATAGTAATTTCCAAACTAAACATTGTAATATTTGTTACTGTTTTGTCTGTCAAATTTTACAAAAACCGCTCTAACGATTTTGATTAAAATACATTTTAAAGATAAAATCAGTATTCGAAATAAGATACTAGTTTTTTTCAAAAATTTCAAAAAATCAGTTTTTTTAATAATTTATATTTCCCAATCTATTTTTACATTATCTATGCTATATTTTTGTTATAATCTCTCCACTTCCGATCAAAATGCAATAACAGCTACACAAAACTTCATTTTAGCAAATAAATTTATTTTTTAAACCTTAAAATAATTACAACCACTTCCTTACACAATCAGAAACTCCCACTACATTTGCACACCACACACAGACATCAGAATATTCAGTTTATAACTGCTTATACGCGAATTCAAAAAAAAAATCTCTGAATTCTTACATTTATATCTATGTATTATAAAGATATCGGTCTGCCACGAGCCCTGCTTTCAATCATAGGCACCTTAAATCAGTGTGACTAATGTTGGGGCACTTCGCATAATAATAAAATTATAATCTCTTCACTTTACTATTTCGAATTCTATAAAAACTTACTTATCAAATATAAATCATGTTTTTTGCTTTTCATATGAAGTGTACTAAAAGCTAATTGCAATTTAAATTTACCTCCAATTGTAAAACGTTGGGCATATTTTCTCTCGGCATATCCAGTTAAATTATACCAATAAAAAATGTATAATAGAAAAATAAATCGAACTATCGGCAACACTCACGTCTTCTTTTATGGTTTTTCTTTAACGTCATCGTATACAATTAACCATCCGGAAAATCGACTTATCCATACCCCTTTCGTTGGTTGAGAAATTTCTTACAATTCGTATCGAGGAACGTAAATTTTACCAGACTTTCGCTGACTACAACTAATTCCAGTCAAAAATGAAAACTTGCCTCAGCAGATCAGAAAACAGAAATCACTGCTACACTTTGTCATGTACTCAAAAATGTTGTAATGTGTATAAAATATTACAGTGGGCGCTTAAAACTCTCTAACCAGAACTTGCAACAATTACCTGAGAGCTTTAACTCAAAAAAAAAACTCACGTTGTTATTTCATATGTACTGCCATATCAGATGAATAACCCAAAAACTGTTCTAATATTTTATGAATTTAGCATCGGTTATCCGATTTTTACCTACGTACTTAATGAAATACAAGAACGAGAAAGTTTCGTTCGACCCAGTCGTGCACTTTATTTTCTACCGTCTCGTCCAACAATTCTATTCAGATGTTTGTACCTGGTATGAAAATTTAGGCTCGCTTCATTCGTATTAAAATTAGAAACCTACCGAAAAAATTGTTTTGTGTAGGTTCCCCGCATAGGACGCACGTGATGAACAAATTTTAATTGTTTTAAGGGAAACTAAGAAACCAAAAACCGAGACCATGAATACCTCCGAAGTAAAAATCAAGCGGCCAGAAGTCTGATCGAAGGTCGCATCAAGTTTTTGTTCATAATCGGTACGCTTTTTTTAGTATTCGTTAAAGGTCTTTATTTTAAAACGTACTAGATATGTGATAAGTAACGCTTGAGCCTTGACAATTTTATTCAAGCAGTCGTCAAAGAAATGAGCCTTGTGGAAGACCTCGACTTACTGACATAGAACTTGAGGTTGAGGTGCGTTCGCCCACTACCACTCGTTGATGTAGCAGAATATTTGTTTCACAAAATGGCGTCGAAACTTGGATTCAATCAATAATTTTTTTTTGAGATATCAAGTAGTTTGCATTTTATTTAAAAAATAAGTCCTTAAAGAAAGTCCCTTTATAACGTCTTGAAAAAAGCTTTAGAAATTTTCAAGAGCTGTTGAACTTATTGAATTTGCGTTTTTGTACGTACTGCTGTTAAAACGTACAAATCTTGTTGTTGGACATTTCCAAGAGTTTTTGTCGGCTTTTGTTGACAGCAGCCAACTTTACCAGACGATCGATCACCAAGTTAAACTTATAAGTAAACTGGACTACTTCTACAAGTTCAATCTCACGGAAAAACAGACAAAGTTTCATGGGAATTTTAGCTAATGGGAATAAATACATTCAGTGAAATAAATATACCGCGCAAAAGTAAGTTTAATACCGCAAATTACCGACAAACTAAGTTTTGCCTGACTTATATGGACGTGTGTACTTCCAAAGGCAGGCACGGAGATATCTAATTATATTCTACGTCGGAACTTTTTATTGGAATCGAATATTCCCTGTTGGAAGTTAATCGATTGCGTGTCAAAGTGATGTATGCTCAGAAACCTTCCCTACAAACAAACACCTGTACATCAAACTTGGAGAAAAGTTCGCAACTCGACTCGAGTTTGATAAACCGCAAAGTTGGGACGGAGCACATTGAATAGAAATAGGGAGAACAATTCCCAGACTTTAGTACAAGCGTCCCCTGCAAATATTTTTCAAAAGAAGAACTCGCGTGCAATACATTTATATTTATGACACCGTAGCGATAGCAGAGTTCCACTCCTCGGCCACTCTGTCGTATGAGTGGTTTTTATAACTATATAACTGTTGTAAATTGTATTTGCTCGTGCTTTTTATTGGAATCGAAAAGCGATAACAGAGTTTACACTCCTCGTCCACTCTGTCATAATGAGTGGTTTTTATAACTATATAACTGTTGTAAATTGTATTTGCTCGTGCTTTTTATTGGAATCGAATAGCAATAACAGAGTTTCCACTCCTCTTTCACTCTGTCATAATGAGTGGTTTTTATATCTATTTAACTGTTGTAATTTGTATTTGCTCGTGTTTTTTATTGGAATCGAAAAGCGATAACAGAGTTTACACTCCTCGTCCACTCTGTCATATGAGTGATTTTTATATCTATACAACTGTTGTAATTTGTATTTGCTCGTGGAGTCTGTATATATCGTTCAAGAGGCCGAACAAGAAGTGTAACATCCCATCGGCGCGTTGGTACTTAACCTAAGTACTAAGGGCAATAACTGATTGCAAGTCAGCCATGGAAGCTCCTCCAAATTATCACATTTTTAATCTTTATTGAAAAGTCAGCCTAACATTAGGGCTAGGTTGGAATTTATGTATCTTCGAGATAGTGATAATTTGGAGTGGGTATCAAACTGCTGATTAGAAAGCTGAAGGTTATCAGATTTGGAAATAGAAATGTTTACTTTTTTTTGCAATGCGGAAGGGTACGTCAGCCTTTGCGATGGACATTACTGGTATAAAGACCATTTTCAGTGACGGATTTTGGGCTGATTTGTGTCCCCTTTGAACAGTCTTTACTGCGCGGGGGTTGAAACAAATCCCAATAGCGGGTGTATAACGAATCTTTTGACTTGCTCACGAATTACAATTTACGAATTACAAATTTTTCGCAAATCACTACGATTTTTCTTGAATTGATACAAAAATTCGTAATTTGACATTGAAAACGGTGGAAAATACAAACAAACAGAATGTTGAATTTTACGATTAGAAGTATCAATTGGGGCTTCTTTTATTTGTTTGATTTGCGAGATTGTTTGGCGCAATTTACCACTCCAATAGGTCAATTTCTCAAACACCACTTCACAATCTCAAATTGCAAAAAAATATTTGGTGATATACCAACAATGAATGATGAATCAAAAAAATCGTATAATAATTTAACACATGTAAATCGAAAATATATAGGTAGGTATTGACGTAGAGAAGTCGCAATTTCCATGGAATTGACTACTAACCGTTTGGGATTGGGATCCTTTTATGCACAGCCAGGCGACAGTAACGATGCGTCATAGCATGTCCACGTCCATAGTCCATATCTCGACATCCATTTAAATCCTTTCTTTTCATGGATGGATTTATATATTATGTGGTATTGCTAGACAGCTGCAATCATGAAGGCAAATCTTTATTGTGCACATTGCGTATCGGTGCACGGACTAACCAAACTAGACGAAGCTGCCTGTCCTGCTACAGCGTTCCCACTTCAATAAAAGAGGAGCGCAGTAGTTCATAAAAAAAGCAGTAGATTCGATCTTTCCGCAGTAGATTTTTTGTTCAACAAAAATCAATTGCTTAAAACTATATTAGTCGTTACTTTAATGTTTTTTTATACAATAAGTTCACAATAAGTTGGCTTCGTTCAGAGGTTCTTTATAGGGGTTATTTTTATGCATGGTTTTTGTACAGCTGTTTAAGAGAATGTTTTTCAAACAAAAAAAGTGCAGTAGATTGCACTTTTTTTTTTAATATTTTTTTTAATTAATTAATTATTTTTTTAAAATTAATATTTCAGTTAAAAAGTTAAAAAAAGCAATCCTTCCAACGATAAACAATTCGTAACAGCCAACTGTGTGTCATACACATTGGTATTAGTGAAAGTACGTGTAATTATGAGAAAAAATTGAGATTTCTCAAATGTGCCTGAGATAAAAAAAGGTGATGTTTTTGGCAAATCGAACATGAAAATCAATCTAGATAAAAAAAAATTTATCTTTTTGCCAAATCGAAAACGACATAAGAGTTTTTAAAGTTTATAAACTTTATAAAATGAACTAACACGGTTTTTTTTTACTTTTGTTAAAAGACATTTTGTAACTTGAAGCTTTTTTTGTATATTTTAAAGAAAATACAATTTTTTTTTGTTGATTTTAATACTTTACATTTCGAGATCATATTGAAGCAAAATGTTTTAACACCGTTTGGAGAAAACATTGTTTAGTTTCAGCATAATTTATAATCTGTAATTAGTACTCAAAATGAATTTGTACTGTTCCTTAGTAACATTCTATTCAACACTGTTCAGTTTTATTAAACTACAGAATTTTCAATCATATTTTGATTTTGTGCACATATGGTGTTAAATAAAAGAATTTGAAAACATTCACCAAGCCTAATACAAATTTATTCAATGTTCGTGAATATTTTCTAAAATTCACTTATGCCCTAGTGGAAGTTTGGGCTTAACTTGCATGTTGTTAACTCATTTTTGAACAATATAAAAAAAAAACTGAAGTAGGTTGTAAAACTGTATATTTTTCAGAATGTACATCTCGCTATTAGAAAAGAAGTAAATTGGAATGGATTGTAAAATATATAATCGAAAAGGATTGATCACTTTCGTATCAATGGTAAGTTCTTCTAAATAATTTGTGTGTATTTTAAATTTCAGCATAGACAGAAAAACCACCCCGGACAAATCCCGCTGTCACCGATCGATATGGCGTCGTATTATTCTCGCAGGCTCAAGAATCGTAAATTGCAAAATATGAATCGCAAATTGATACAGGTAAGTTTTAATTTACGATTAAAAATTTATAAATATTGCAACTACTGAAGTTGTAAATCTACCCCTGTTAATTCGAGTTGCAATTCAAGACTGAATGGTTGTAATTTTCTAAGGGAGGAAATCGTGATTTACAACAGAAAAGTGTTAATTTACGAATTGTTCTTGCAATTCACAATTTATAGTAATATGAAATTGATAACTATTTATGTCAAATTGCGATATGTTATGGCAATATGTATATCTCGTTTGATCGCATTATTGATAGTGAAAAGTGTTGATTCGCGACTTTTGAGGGTCAATATCTTCACTTCGAACAATTTCTAGGATTGCGAATAAAAATCCTGAGCTAAGCTCTAAAACTAGACAAACTTTTTGTGATTCTGCTCCTATTTTTCACAGGGGTTTGAATAATAAAGAAAATAAAAAAAAATCCAACCTTTAAAATAAAAAGTTATTTTTTAAAGATAATATCCCCCCCCCCCCCCCAAATATTTGTCTGGCTACGGCCTTGGGCGTGCTGTTGGTTATGTAAATTCAGTGAAACATTATAAATAAGAAAATCTCCTTCTAATCTTCTTAAATGTGTTACACTTCTTTTAACATCCCAAGGCTTATATCTAATTAAGCGGTAAATCTGAGGGACTTTTAGGTTACATCAGCGGGTGTCGGCGATGATGACAGTAATTGCTGCCCATATATTTTTCGCTCTTAGTGTAGGCCTACTTTTGAAGCAAATCATATTTTTATGTAAAACTCATTCCTTGGGATTGATCAAGACCCGTTCAACAAATAAAAAATACACGTGCCACGAATTCAAGGGCGAGCAGAAAAGTTGCCAAACCTCCCTTAAAAGTGTAACAGGTTTTTCGCAACGAAGACGGCTCCTTTCTATTATTCCCAATCTCACTGTTTGTCTAGGAGTAAATACTATTCCCCTAAGAGGGTATATTTCGCCAGCAATTAATCAGGTTTTCTTCGAGCCTGGAGGAAGGTTCGCAACCACCCCTGGCAGTAATAATCGTCTCGCTATTAAAAAGGAGCCATACCTATCAAGAGCGTATAAATCAGTATAAAGCAAGACACGTTCGAGTCCCAGCTGTGGCGATGCGAAGAAACTTCATTGTGAAACGAATATTCCCCTTCCGTTGATTAAATAATTAATTGCTTCCATTGTAATGTGCTTATGTTCAGCAAACGATAGCAAACGATTCCCTTAAATAACATTTAAAGTGCTTACCCTAATAGGCAGTTGCAACGAACATTTCCAAAATCAAATGCACAGGTAATCGGGCGTTAAATCGTTTTATCAACATCTAATGGAGCTTCTGTATTTGATGTTATGCAAAGCACCGTTACCGTGTGCAAATATTTCCATAGATTTAGGCAGTCGATTTGGCTTTAGGTTGTTGTTTGCTGGGTGTTTAGTAGAGATGCCTTCTTTAATAGCAAGCAGCTAACTAAAGTGCGGCTTTGCATTATTAGTTGCTGCAGATTAGCATCGGTGTTATTCTGCGTTTTACACATTTCAATGACAAGACTCACCGTTATACAACATAAAACGTAAGGGTTTAGCTATTGAAAAAATGTTCCCTTTGCATAAAACTTTTTGTTTCTTGCCCCCGGATTTGGACTTTTTAACTTTAGACAAACGCGAGGCTGCTGTGAGTTTTATTTTTGGGACAAACTTACGATTGTCTAGCTTATGAATATCCTCGGATGAGTGTCACGGCGGTTGCAAAAGTATAGACAGTGAAAATTGGAAGTTGTAGCCCTCTGGGAGGAATATGTTTCCATCAAAGACCAGGTCCATAAATTTTCTGTCCTCTGGTCGGATTTTAGAGAACATGGATTCTGTACGCAGTCGATGTCGTCCTTTTTCTCGGGGAAATACTCTTCCAAAGATTTTTTTAAGGGTAACCGAATTTGGTGTATGCTTCTTTCATCATCTGAAGTAACCTGCAACATATTTTCTTCCAAAAGTTATGTTTTTTTTATAGAACCCCTTTGACCCTTGCACGGAAAGCCAGGAACACCATTTGGTAAACGCTGAGCTAGAGGCTCAAAATTTTATCCAAGCTTAGGTAAAACAAAACGGATAGCCAAATGATTTTTTGGGCCATTTTGAAATGCCTTCTGGACCATTATTTTGGGGACTTGTTTGAGCTTATTTTTTTGGCAACAAAATCGAAATCGAGGCTTAGTGGTTAGTGTGTTTGACTACTAAGCGAGGGGTCCTAGGTTCGAATCCCGAAAAAAAAACCCAAACTCCAACTGAATGTTTTTTTTTTCATTGCGCCACCTCTCGCGAGTATCTGACAAACATCAGAGAGTGTACTCGTAACTGCCATGAAAGATCTTCTCAATTAAGCCGTTTGGACTTGGCATCAAATTGTAGATCCCTTCCATTCGTACCAACAATTGAGAAACTCACCCAAAACGAATGGTTGTGAGAAGCAAGGCCTAGGGTCCCTACGGACCTGTTGCGCCAACTATCTACTTATTTTATCGAGATCTTTTTTTTTACCTAATTTTTTGCATCTTTCGGAACGTTTCTGGAATTTTTTTTCTTGGCATTTTGACCGTTTTTTTGAGGCGTTTCCGCAGTGTTTTCTATGTACTGTTTTTAGTGTGATTTAGAGCATTTTTTGGCCGTCTTTCGTGTCGTTTGTTCAAAATGTGAAAGTGTTTTTTTGAAGGTTTTTTTCTTTCATTTTTGTCCGCTTTTTGGGGTGTTTTTTTGGGTCATATTTCCAGGCTTTTAGAAGGACTTTTTGGGGAGCATCTTTTTATTTTTTTCGGACATTTCCGTGGCGTTTTCTGAAGCATTTCATGACGTTTTTTTTCGGGACGTTTTTGTAGTGGCTTAGAGGTATTTTTTTGGGGTCAAGTTCGAGCGTTTTTTGAATAACTAATATCTTTAAGGGTTTTTTGAAATACATTTTTGCACAGTTTTTCGCAGCGATTTTTAATGCTTCTACAAATCGTTATTAGAGTGATTTTTGTTAGTTTTTCTTTGACGCATCGTGGGCATTTGTTTCCTTTATATTCAAGCCGGGAGGAACTATAGAGAAACATTTATGACATACTTTTTGCTGTGAAATTAACAATGTAGGTCTGAGGCTAAAAAAGTTATTTCCACAGCTGCTGGATTTGCATCAACCTTTCTTAATACCTCGATTGGTCAGCCAGTTAAGGTCATAAAATACTCATCAAGATAAGCTTTTTGTCCACCAAATATAGTCCAACAACAACGACTTCGTAAAGCTAAACAAGAATATTATTATTTATTTAACTAGATCAGAAGCCAGGTGTCCATGCTGGTTCCGTGAAAAAGCGAAATGAAAATGTTTTCACCCTTTCACCGCGATTTCGATTCTGGTTGTACGAAAATGTGTAACCAAACTTCAAAAATTTTCATATGTCATGTGAATGTTTTTAGTGAAAATTGATTGAAAATTGAGAACCTGATATTGTAAAAAACAGTCTGGAATATTAAATTTACCACAACAGTTTCACTTATTGAACGAGAATCGCTTTTTAGTACCGAGAGAATGGGAACAATTAAAGCAGTTTAAAAGCGAATGTGAAAACGATTTTTTCGATTCACTCCTTCACAGAACCAGAATTGAACACCAGGAAAGTATACTCCTAGTATTCCTGCCATATACAAAACACGTTTTCCCCTCCAGGTGAAGTAAAGATTACAACGGCTCAGGGATAGTCGTACAAATTTATTGGTGTGGATCTTACGGACGATGGATTTTTTCATGATAAATTTTGTCAAGTGTGGTTTCAAAGAAAAACCATTTACCATGTTGCGTCTTCCTGCATACACGTTGTTGCAAAAATGTGTCCAAAGTTGTCAAAAGCTCAACTAACAGTAAGCATGCCTCTCTAACCGCTGGTAACTTGTGGCAATCAATTTGTTAAAGAAAACTTTTCAATTCGACATAGTCTAGTGGGGGTATGTCGAGGCAGGATATTTCATCATCCTTTATGACCTCCACTTCCCAATCCTTTGTCCTTGTTAGAGGGAAATTGATCGAAATACTACACAAATGATAAGAAGAATCCCCACACAAGCGTTGAATTTAATGGTGATACCCTTTGTGACTTACCCTTCATAAGAGCAGCAAATCCACTTACACCAGAGAAAGAACAGAAAAACTGTCGCTCCCGTAAACCCCTTATGTATGCTTAGTAAATCGTAAAAAGTTGTTGCCTTTTTTTTCCGTAGCCCGTCCTTTGTGCAAGTCCCCGGAACAGATGCGGAAGTGGAACATTTAAGCACACCCTCCCACAGTCAAACGAAACAGAGGAGAAACGCAGTATTGTCTCCTTGCTTTCGCTTTGTTTACACTCCGCTGTGTCCCTCGGAAACGATTGTCATTCGGTGCTTTATTTTCCACGGGTAAACAGGAAAAAACACACCATGAAAGGATGCAACAAATATTTTGTATGATTATCAAACAAGTAGGACTTTGCAAGGACAACAGCGAAATACTATGCAGGGAACAATCGAGTTTGCAGTTAATAACATAGAGCTAATTTTTCAAAGGACCTTTCACAATTCGTTTTTAATGAAGTACTCTAGCGAAGAATTAAGTTCCCAGATGTGGGAGACATCCGCCAGCTACTTTATGTATATGTAGAGTATCCTTTTTGTTCTAGAGAAGAAGAAAAAAACTGCAACTGACTGGGGACTACTGCATTTGGAATTGCCCACATTGCTCGTGCGGTCGCGTCCCCGTACCTACTTACTTGTACTAATTACACACAGCCCACTTGGGTGGCAGTGTGGGTCAAGAGGGTGTAAATCTTTTTTTTTTAATTTTAAAAGCACCGAGGACGAGGCCGGCAATCATAGCAGGGTAGGTATGCTGCCATCGCATCCATGTAATGATCGTAAATTATTCCGTGAGTGAGTTAGTGGTGTGGTGATATTTCACGTGCAGGCTGAAAAAGTAATTGAAATTGAAAACATCACCACAGTTGAAATGGACGAATTTATTCAGACGACATCTTTTTTATTGCGGTGAGCGGTCCTGGTGAGGGCGACGCGGTACTTTTCGGTTTGGTACCTCGAGTGTACCTTACGTCACACTGGGGCAGAATAGCCTTAAAACTGCTATCAAATCAACTACAGCTGTGAGATTTTTTAAGTAGATCTATTGTTTTTATTGGTATAATGTTCTATTTAAAAAACCAAAATTTAGGCAAAACTAATTTTTTATTATTAAAAAAAAACTTATCCACCCCAGAACAATGCAAAATATTTCAGAGTTCTTGTCTTGTAATAAATAAATTATTAGAAGACATTCCTAAAACAAAATAATAAATTTTGATTAACAATGACGACTTTAGTGTAATTTTTTTCTTTTCGCGAAGTACTTTAAAGTTGATCTATTTCTTGAAGCAGCAAAAAGTAGCAGGAAATTTAAAATGTTTTTAAAACCTTAAAAATTAACGTTTATTTTCGTGTAATTTTCATTGCTTAATATTACTTAAGACCTAATTGAAATATCTATTGTTAATTAATTTTCTGAAGAAATTACTATAGATCAAATTTTGTCTTATGTACAAAAAACTATTTGTGTAATGAAGAAAAAAAATCACTTAAACACAGTTTCATACCTAAGAAGAAGGTTCCATACCTAAATAACACCAAAAAGTAATTAACTTTACCGAAAAAACTAATCTGAAAATGAACGTAATTCATGTATAAGAATTGCTTGAGCTGCAAGACGTGAGTATAATTTACCTTTGTAACGAACCGGTTTTGTTGCGAATATTTTAAATAGTGTCCCACTGTGCCCTAGTTAGTACTCTATCTAAGAAGTATCTATATAAAGCTTTCCCGCAAAAAAAAAATGTTTTTTTTTATTATCGGCAATTTTTGGTGTGCGTCGGTGAAAATGTTTTTAATTTGTTCAATTCGAATTTTGCCACCCACGTTTTGGGGAGAGGAAACTGGCGTCGCCAATTATATACTCCTGCCCAAGTTTGTTCGCAAACTATTCAGATAGAAATATTTAAAACTACATTTAATAGTTAAGAAGTTCGAGAAAGTTTGCCTTAAAAATGTGTCGAATCATCCTGTCGTCGAAAAGCGAGATGCCTTCGAAGCTAGAACCGAAATAAATGCTGTCAAATTGTTGGAAATTCAATTTCGACGAACTTACCTATTCCTTGGATGCACAATTTGCATTTCGTTTCGGTTTCTCGAAGGTGCAAAGACAAATTCTAATAACACTGTACAAGGAAATATTTAAAGAGACAACAAATTTACAAGTCTCAAAAGGTGAAGGAAAGTTTAAATCAACAAAAAATTTACAGAACCTTCTTCGAAAAATAAACTACCAATTGATAAGGGTTGTATATGTTTAATTTTTTTTTTAAATTTAAATATAGTATCTCTTAGTTTGTGGAGGCCTCATAAATATAGTAAAAGCTTTTAAATTCGGGCCAGGGTGTATATCAATCGTAAATTAAATAAATTAGTAGCATTTTGTAAGATTAGTTCTCCTTGGTGCAATGAGTAACAACTAATAAGTCTCATAAGTCATAAGCTAGTTTCCTAATATACCTACCAGAGACAATACTGAGACCACCAACTCCGGCCGATTTCCTGTTACTTAGCCTACAAGCTATATTTTTAGGGAGTGGTCACGATTTGGTGCGCTAGTATTCGTATTGACAAATGTCACGAAACTTCAAAAATTCCGGCTCACCAACACACTCCCAAAAAATATGACCCACTGCCGCTTTCTGCAAAGTTGCTGGCAGAGTTCATAGAATTCTTGGTTATCCGTTAAATTTTAAATTATTCATTACGTGTGGGTAGAATTTGTATTTAGAAATAAGTGTACATTTGCTTAAAATATTCATGAAAAATTAACAATGTGGATCAGTTGAGGAAAAATAAAAACATTTTGAGCAAATTTTCTTCATTATTTAAGAAAAATTTACACCCGAAATCGAAGTTAATGATACGAGTATCAAAAAGTGGAAAATACACAACCATCTTTGTAATAATATGTTTCTAGTACCTATATAGAACATCTTTAGGTAGTTTTATTAACCAAAAAAATCAAATTATTCGCCTTTTAATAATTTATAATAACTAACCAATGGCGTTCAGTAATAAAAAAATGTAGAATTCCCGAGTTCTTTCACATTTCCGCACGGTTGCCGCGGCTGGCAGCAATCATTTTTGTATTTTTAGGTGGCTAAACGTGTTTTGCAGTACAAAAACCTAGCACAGAAAATTAACTTATTCAATGTCATATTGAGGTTTTCATATTTTGCAGTGCCTTTATGTTTACAGTAACAATTGCACTTTCATAATACCGTGCAAGGCGATAAATGTTCTGACCTCAATGGAGTTGTCGAAACTTAGGCGCACTACCTTTAGAATACTTTGTATGTATATGAGGTCAATAAAATATTTTGGTAGTGTTACAGTCAACATAACAAAAAGCACGCAATCATACAGTTGTTGAATATTTATTAAAGGCGATTTGGCAAGAAACGTCTTAGTTTAAGTACCAAAAAAAAAATGTATTTGGGCCACAAAACATCGAGACCATTCATTTATTAGGTTCATATGCCTAAACCTATTCTTTTAGGAAACATATTGTGAGCAGTGCAATTTTAACTTTTTTAGTCAACACATTTGATTTGCATTAAATTATGAATTGTGCGGACCTGAAAGAAATTGAGAACACAAACGAAAGTCGAGGTGATGTCGTTTCCCCTTTGTCGAAATTTAAAGCGGATGTTAAGGGCCCTTAAGCGAAAGGGAAGTAATTACGTTTCAAAATATCAATTGCATCTTCCGCGGATTTTGGTGTACAAGTAAGAAAAATGTGGAATATTTGCAAATTTGCTTGGTGTTTAGAGAACAGAGAATCAGATCGGTGCAGGGAAATAACTTCACTTCCAGTAGGACATAATTTGCCTTTATTTATGCGAAGTTTTTTATTCACTGAAAGTGGGCAATTAATTCAGCACAAATTTTGCGAAATTATTTCCCACCTACAATTTGAGAATTTTTAAATTCTAACTGAAAAACGAAATCGAATAATTTATAAGAATTTTAGTATAATTTTATTAACATTATGAATAAAAACTTTGTAAACATTCAACCTCACACCTACTCCCACACCCAAACAGTGAGCGCAATCAATCCGGCACTAGAAAGAGCCAGGTGGCGAACAGTGAACCATTCTTTTGACGACCTCAGCGACATCTCGAGTAAAGGGGTATTAGGCATTATCCGTTTCTCAACCTTTAACCTGTAGAGGTTGGATATAAATATCGACTGTATAACATTTACACAAATCATCGCAAACTAGGTCACACTAGTCGTGGTAACAAAAAATTATAGTACTGCTTGTGCTCATGCCGAACTGCCATTTCTGCCTGTCTACCCCAAAGAAGAGGGGTTACGAGGGGGCATACGGCATATATATATTTTCCACAGCCTCTACAGACTTATTATAGCGCTACAATAAATTTGTGTTCATAGGATGTCAACAAATCGACTTTGACCAAACATCAAAAATTCACATGAGATTTAACTACACAAAAAGTTTAAAAATCGATTGCTGAACGTCGATCGTAACAACTATCTTCCTATTTGTCAGTGTGTTACTATTTTCAAACTTAAAAATGGAAACTCCTTTCGGAAGAAGTTATGGTCAGCAAAATAAACGATCGCAGTACAAGCAAAGTGACATTTTCATTGCTAAAGACGTCCATGTGGATACAGTACTCAACCTTTTTCTGCCAATAGGCAAGCTCCATCCTGAGAAAATACAAATAAAATCTCCAGACATTATCAAATTTTAAAAAAATATAGAGGAGAAGTCGAAACAAGTCACAACTAATTTATTGTTAACTCCAACGCGTTCTGTTATCTACGAGACAACATCACCACACATATAAAGTGGGTCAGTGATCTTTTCATTTGTTAATAACCTAATTTTAAAAGTATTTGCATTAATTATAGCCTGGTCAAGTATGTTAAAGTGGTTAAAACATACATAATCTACTGAATATTCATTCAAGGACGAATTTGTTTTGCAAAATCTGCTCAACTCACTCTTGACTGATTGGCGTGTCGGTTTAAACCCAACAATTTATATGGCTGTGTTTTTTTTTGGAGATTTAAGAAACCTGTTGATATTGGATTAACGACCGATATGTTAAAAGATACAAAGAAACGTGGACGGAAATTACCTGGGTATGGAAATTATGACTTGGCGGCGAAAGTTTAATTTGAAGCTTGTGAGAAGCTTTCGTTGATTATAATACTGTGCCGACTGTATTTTCGGATGCAACTTTCTTCCATGCGTCTTTATTTCGTTTCCAAATTTTAACAAAATAAAATGTCTTGTTCCATTCATATAATTAGTTCTTATATCAGGAAAAAATTAATTAATAAGTTTATCTGAACAAAGTCAAATAAGTACAAAGATTCAGTGAACGAAACATTTCTTCATTTCTTTGTAATCGGTAAATGGTCCTCCAGATATTGAAAGTGTAACCCCAGTTTGAAGAGAATTATCCGAAAGCAACAGTTATTAAGAAATTTCAAATGAATCCAAAAATTGTTGTTTACAAAACAGCGTACCAACTCCCCTACTCTTAGAATGACAAACCTCAGATGGAATCAATGGATCAATGGAATAAATCGAAGCAAATGTGGTGAAATATCACCTTCCGGAAGTCTTAGTTCTATGTGTCTTTTCAAGTGTAACGTATACGAAACTCTCCGCCCTGTTCAAGGGACATGTTGGAGTTGGTTCCTAAATAATTGGCTCAAGAAGTGTACATGGAGTAGTTACTTCAAAAAACATTATAGCTACGGTGACCATTCGTCCTCTTTTTGAGAGGACAGTCCTCCTTTTCCCTACTACGTCTTCTCTGATTTTTTACTAAACGAAAACAAAACAATGTCTTCTTTTTTCTAAAATATCGTCTTTTTCCCCTAAAGATCATCTTCCTACCATAAGAAATATGCGAGATTGCGAGTAGGTACCTGTTATATTGGTAATCTTGTATTGATTTTCAAAGATTCAAATATAAAGTCAATTTCTTTTATCAAACCTACAAGAACCTACAAATTTTGTTAGTTTAAGTGTGCTTTAACTTTTGACTATATAGTTATTTTTACTTAAAAAAAATGTCCTCTTTTATGTGACTGAAAAAATGGTCAACGTAATTAAAGCCTTCTTAACGCCTTGACATTGCTATTGCCAATAATGTTGCTATGGTCGTCTTCGTTTACTTTTTGCGAGCAACCGCATTTGGCCCCAATCATATTCAAGCTATTCTCCAGCTGTCAGCGGCGGAGTTCGTTCATTAATATCGTTTTCCATTGGGCAACAAGAAGCGTCCGGGAGAGTCCGGAATCAAAAAAATCACTTCTGAAACCGTTCCATTGGCACAAAAAATACTCTTCTGGTGATTCTGAGAAGAGAATTTCGCTTCTCGATTTGAAGTCAGAATCCACTCAAGAAGCACTCACACAAGTGTAATTTATGTATTTTATACAAGTAGATTATTTTTTGTTCCATTGGATTTCAGAATGAGTGGATCCACGAGTGAAACCAATGGAAAACGATATAAGTGACTCAATATTCGAAAGCTCACTGAGTCTAGACTGCTATAGCACAAATCTTTTGCGTTTGCCCTCACAGTCCAACACAAATTTGATGAATTTAAAGTGGAAAAGCGAGCAACTGTGAGTAGTTGAGACGATAAAATTGCATAAAATTTATCAAGCAAACCCTTAAAATGGACAATAACTTGTCTAACTCTTCGGTATAAAACATTTTATTCATTACAGGGTTCGCCACTCAATAACAAATGGACCAGAAGAACAGAAACAGATCCTTATCACTTTCCATAACTTAAGGTCACCATACACTTTCATCGATGCTCGGTGGTTAAATCGCTCCCCTGGCAGAGGGCGTTAATTTTCTCACACCCTATTTATAATTGCCTTTTTCGGAAAGCTGTTCATAAATGTTATAGACGCCGACGGCTAAATTTTGTTTACCACATAAATTAGGCTCTTAAGTGCCGCCACCATCATCTTCACTGTCGGGTTTTTTGTGCAACTGCTTAGAGTAGAGCAATTTATTGTTTCCTCCCTTCCGGGGGCGGCAGACGCCACTTTGCAAGATTAAACCTGCTAAGGTCAATGAACAGAACTGTGGGCAAATCAGCTTTCAGTGAAAGACGCCTTCACACAAAATACTGTTTTTTAAACGTTTGAGAGTTCGTACACAATTTATTGTGTTTATCACCAAATATCAAAGTGACAAAAATCCACTCTAGATACTATTGCCCAAGGCCAATAGATCCATCCTAATTACTCTTCCTATTCTCCGATGCCTACGCTCGTGCTCCTTTTACGACACCTTAATGGGCGCGCGAATAATTGCGAGAGCACTTCCCAGAAGCTTTAAAAAATGCTCAAGGTACTGCCAAAGTCGTATACATTTTCTTGTTATCCTAGCATTAACATTTGCAAAATTTAATTGTCTAATTTTGTATTTATTTTCTGTTAAAGGAATTACGGTTAAGGAGGAATTTAGTTCTATTTCCATACCCCTTGTGGTATTGACCTGAGCACAGTTGACTTTCCATTTTAAGAGTCACCAACGACATTTAAATAATAGCAGTGCCAGGGTATTTTTCAGGGTTATCTTCTTGCCGCAGGACTATGCTTTGAACTGTGTACGAAGTATTTGCATTACGCTCGAGTTGGTAGGAAAATTGCAGAAATCTTCAAATCGTTTCCACTTCAGCGGCACAACCATTAAACTGATAAGTTTGTCAATGAAATCAGAGTTAAAATCCTCCATCCGTTATGCATATCAGGTGTACATCGAGGACATGCAAAACAGTCTTAAGTCCAGACCTGATAAATTCTGGAATTTCATAAACTCAAAGAGAAAAAGTGATGGTTACCCGGCCTCACTCTCTTTTAATGGACATTTAACTGATTCTTCTATTTCCATATGCAACAATTTTGCTTTATTTTTTCAATCAGTCTATTCAAATAATGACTCAAGGATTGATGAGCAATTCTTTAGCTTTCTTGGTGATTTCCCTACTCCTATCTTCAGAAGCATTTGACATTTCCGAAGATGATGTCCTGGTAGGTCTGACCAGCTTAGAATCAAGTCTTAGTCCTGGCCCTGATGGTTTACCCTCCATCTTTCTTAAAAAATGTGCCATACCATTACATAAAATTGTATGCCACCTATTTAATCTATCCTTTAAAACTAGCACCTTCCCATCCCTCTGGAAAACGTCCTTCATAATTCCTATTTTCAAATCTGGTAGGAGGAATAAAGTTGAGAACTATAGGGGCATCTGTAAGCAATCTTGTGTTCCGAAGTTGTTTGACAAGTTAGTTACGGATAAACTTTACTTCTACTGTAAGTCCCTAATTTGCAACAACCAGCATGGATTTGTAAAGAAACGTTCTACTGTCACCAACCTTCTTTTATTTTCTAATTTTGTGATATCAGAAATCGGGAAAGGCAATCAAGTTGATGCCATTTATACAGATTTTAGCAAAGCTTTTGATCGCGTAGACCACAAAATACTGCTTTACAAACTCGAAAAACTGGGTTTCCCAATACCTTTCCTAAGATGGCTCTCGTCATTCTTAAGTGATAGATTTCAGTATGTGAAATTCCGCAATGCTATCTCTAATAAAATTTTCGTTTCCTCTGGCGTTCCCCAGGGTAGTCATATTGGCCCTCTCCTTTTTATATTGTTTGTTAATGATATTGTCAAATTTTTGCCCGAATGCGAATTGTTGATGTTTGCCGACGACTTTAAATTGTTCATATCAGGCAATGATGTACAATGTTTCCATCTTCTTAACCTTAACCTCCAGAAATTTTATTTGTGGTGCAAACAAAATTACCTCTCTCTCAACGTTAGCAAGTGTTCTGTTATTTCTTTCTCTCGATGTAAATCACCTATAGAATTTGCTTACTCCTTTGATGGTAATATAATCCCTCGTGTATATACAATCAAGGATCTTGGTGTTATTTTGGACACCAAGCTATCCTTCAATGATCATATTGACTATATCTTAAATAAGGCTAATAGGTCCTGGGGAATGATTAGGCGTTTTGCTTGTGAGTTCTCTGATCCCTACGTCATCAAAACTTTATACATATCTTTTGTACGGTCAATATTGGAGTATGCATCTATAGTTTGGTGCCCATACTACAGTGTGCACATCTCCAGAATTGAATCAATACAAAAAAGGTTTCTGAGATTCGCGCTGAAAGGGCTACGTTGGACTGATCTTATTAACCTACCTCCATACCTATCAAGGTTGAAACTGATTAGCATGGAGTCCCTTGAAGCAAGAAGAACGGTGGCAAGAATTTTATTTCTTCATAGGGTACTCATTGGTGATATTAATTCTCCTGAAATTTTACGCCTTCTTGACATTAATGTCCCATCGTCAAACTTACGTAATAATAGATTCTTTAAAATATCACACTCGCGCACGAACTATGGTCGCTCTTCGTCAATAAATGGTCTTATGATTTCCTACAATGCAAATATTCATTTGATCGACTTTAACTTGTCGATCTGTTCTATTAAAAGGAACCTACTTGATGGTATTCCGACATAATTGTTTGGCTCTATTTTTCTTTTTTTTCAATATGTTATTTTTCCTATGTATATTATTATTATTGTTCTTATTATTATTAAACTATTCTTGTTTTTTCTTCTTTTTCTGTTACATCTTTAGTCTAAGAAAGAGCTTGTTCTTTGATGGCAAATAAATAAATAAATAAAAAATAAATAAATAAAATGGAAATTATTTAAAAGTGTTTTCAATTGTAAAAGTGTAGTGCATAATATGAATGTAAAATGGGTCCCCAATCAAAAAAGGATACCTTTAATGCTCTTAAACAGGTTTAAAGGAAAAGCCTTTGATGAGAACCTCTCTCTATTATATAAACAATAATTTGATCCCTTTCTTAAATTGAGAGAAAAAAAAGATGCAAGAATCATATGAATCATATGAGAATCAATACGTACGACTTTCCTCTTTAGAATGATCTGGGTAAAACACCGACTTACTTGCAAAGGGAACTTATAGATTTGCAGTGCGATAGCTACTGCTTTAAAAAGAAAGTTCAATAAAGTTCACAATTTGAAATTTTATACAACATGCTTCAAAAATTAAAGCAGCTATTCAAACTTTAGGAACCATGCTGCCCGGAGTTTTATTCGTATTTGGAAGTTCATATGCGCGTGAGTAGGTGTTTTTAACATTGAAAATTAAATAATCTAAATACCAATCAAGACTTTCAGATGATCATTTTCAGTCCATTTTTAAAATTAATAAAACATCGTTGACACCAACATCGAGGACACAATGAAGCGCAAAAGATGTCAAGTTTCTGGATTCTCAAAATAATATTTCGGCTTATTGCATCTCTACTTAAAATGATATACAACATTTTTCTTGAATAAAATAATTTAATAATTTTCAACATAGTTTTTACTTAGAAATAGTATTACATTTGCATTTTGCAGGCTGTCATGCTCGAAACAAGTTATACCTGAAAACTTAAAATTAAAACTGTCATTTCTGAGCTATAGATTAAAAGAAATATATGTTTCATTTTATATCAATTGGTTTATAATTATGCCTTTTGAAACTAAATGTAGTATGTATGTAGTAGAGTAGAATAACACAAAAATTACTTTTTTATACTATAACTGTACAACTAGTTTAATAACAGATTTCTCACCAGAATATACAATAATATTTATTTTGTTGGTTAGATTTTTTTTATGACTGAATTATTTAATTTATTTTTATTATATTTATGGGCTCAACCCACTACAATTAATTGTCCTTACATAAAATCATTTCAATAGTCAGGAGAGGGAAGTATTGCCCCTTTTTTTATGCAAATCCCCCTTTCTTTGCGACTTTTTCAACAACTGCTTATGGCCAGCAATTTAGCGACGTTTTCTATATATTTTAAGATCTTACGTTGCGGGCAAGTGCTTCTTGAATACTAAGCAATTCGTCAGTTTCATTCACTTTGCCTTTTAGATTTCTCCCTACACTTATCTAAGTGGGGGATAGACTCCCTGCACAGATCTTACCCGAAAAGTGGCAGTAACTATGTTTGGCCAGTTCGTAAGTTGTCGGATTTCCCTATTTGCAATAACCCTGATGTGTAGATGTAGCATAACACTGCTATTCAAAATAAATGTCGTTTAAAGTTCTCAATTTTTATTAGTTTTGGCATAGGCGTAGAGAGGGAAGTAAAATATTAAACTCCGAAGCCAAAGACAGAGATAGGAATAGCTCTTGGTTATTTTGAGAGAATGATCTAAAGTTCGGTATTTTGTTTATTTTTGTAAGATACTGGAGTTTAAGCAAAGTTTACAGCTTGCAGCTCAGGCGGTTATGCTACCCAGAGCCAGAGCCCGTTCGTAAGAGAATTCTGATTCTGAGATATAAAATCTCCATACTCTCATGAATGAAGGAATTATTAGAGAGCTCTTAGAAATCGTTTTTTGTTTTATGTACCTATACCTTATCACAGAGTTAATTATGGATACAATGAACTAATTTCTAGATGCCTTACGGAAGCGAATAAATATTGGAGTATATTCGATTTTAATCTTTTAGGAATAAATTAATTCTGATTTCCAGAATATTTTTGTATTAAGTAATCTAGCGAGAACAGTAATGTACTCAAATAAATAAATATACGATAACGATATTTGGTTTTAACTTGCTCAAACCCTCTATGTGTAAAGTGTAACAAGATGCCTCTGAAGGAAGTATCTCTGTAAGAAATAAGTTAAAATCATAAATATTGGCAAATTGTGCTTAAATGAGATTATCTGCAATGCCTCAGTGGGAAGCATTCGCTTTGTTATCATAAGGTATAATATACTTATCACAGGAATATTTCTTTTACGTGGTTACAGATGCTATTGCTGATGAAAGTATTTTTACATTTTTATTGATTTGAGTATGGGAGTATCCTAATTTTCAGCCACGCAAAGGAACTACGGTAAACAGAAAGAGATCTGAATGGATAGGTAGGTAAGTCTAAAAAATGTAACTCTGTACAAATGTTAAGGCTTTAAAAACCATAGCTTTATTACTCTCAAAAATTCCTTCTTTGATGAACTGGCGGATGTTGACAGCGGGGAACTAAAGGGACTACTGAGTACTGCGACGTTTTTCTAAATTTAAAGGTGCTTTTTTAAATTAATTAGTATCAAGTGAGTATCAATTCTTCACTAGAGTTCGCCCAGTGATAGAAATTCTACCATTTTACCAACCTGGCTTATACGCAAAATATTGGAAAAAAAATTAGACACAGCATTGCATCTCTGCACAATCTCCCCAACAAAAAAATAAAGCGAATGCGTTGTGCTTAAGGCAGTGAAAGTGATTCTTAACACGTTCGCGCTTATTACTGTTATAGCCGTCATATTTTGAGAAACAAAAAAACAAATGACGGCTATAACCGTCGTTTGAGTTTTGTGTCCTAATGTAACCATTTTTATAATTTACACCTTAGAGTACGATACCATATGATATGGCAACACTTTTTGCGTTTAAGTTCTGTTCGAATGTGTTGCGTTTTGAAATGGGGAATCCCCTATGTCCAACGGAAATTTAAATTTGAGGTTCGTTGAAGGAAATGACGGTATTAGCCGTCATATTCTTCATTTGAAGTAGTGCATGTTGGAAAAAAGTGTGTTTTTTAAGAAACTTTTCTAGTACTAAGTATAAATTTAATAATTTACGTAAGATTTACATTTTCTATTAATTTTGAATGCAGAATTATGGAGCAACACAGTAAAGAAGAAAGAGCGTAAGCTGTTGGAAGAAGTCGTTTCCGGAATTGGAAACAGATTTCGATGGTGAAACAACTAGCTGTCAGACGGCCATAGCCGTCATTTGCACAACAAATCAGTAGTCGTATATGAGTGGCACAAATGACGGCTATAGCAGTCATTTAAAAAAAACGCTTTTTTTATTATTCCAGTCGATTTAGATTTCAATTTCAGACATTTCTGCATACTTGCCACACCTCAAATGGTATTTCTACCGTGATTACCAAAAGTGTATATCTGAGCGCGAACGTGTTAACTATTTGCTTTTGCCTATTTATATATTATGCCATGTTCCCAACAAAAAAAAAATTCTGAAACCTCCGAGGTTTTGCCATACATTTTTGAGGTTTCGAAACCTCGGGTATTCTGCGAAACCTATCTGAAGCCCCTCTGAGTTCATCCGTCTATTAGAGGTTATCAAACCGAACAAGCCTACAGCGTGAACTTTGGTTTATTTTGTTTTCATTTGTGTATGTCAAAATATTAAACGCCAAAACAATTGTGAAAATCAAAATAATAATAAAAGAAAAAAAGAATCTGAATCAAAAAAAGAAGTAAGTAATATTTTTAAGAGAAATATTTATAAATACTGCAATTATTTCCTTAATTTCTTCAGAATTCATTTTTAGTAATTCCTCTTTCCAACACTTTTTTTTTTGCGTCAACAAATAGCTGTTTTGCCAGCCACTTCAAAATTGATAGCTTATGACTTTTGAACTCACTTCAACGTGGTGGGAACGACTTACAAGCTTTCGGTAAAATTTCATCGAAACCTCGCGATTTCAATTTGGTGGGAACATGGCATTAGATTTCTGCAAAAAACACATACCGACCATATTTATCCCAAGTACCAATTTTACTTCGGTGAGGTGCTATCGAAGCTATTTCACCTCCCGCAATATCAACTGCATAAGGCCTAATGAAAACACATTTGGCGCACTTTAATGCAGGTATTTACTTGTTTAAGACTTTCTGAACAGCTTGACTAGACCTAACTGAAAACACAACTTCTTCGTCTGAAAGGCAATTAACATCCACGGTAGGCTATTGCTTCCCAAAAGAAGCACCTCACATTTATCAGCGGTAGGTAATTACTTTGGTAGGGCCTTACCAAAACTTTATGGAAGCTTTATAGAGGCTCAAATATAAACAAGAAAAATATTTACGTTTTTTATTACAATTTTCCATTATTAATAAATATTTTCAAAGACTTTTTGCAATTACATGGGTCCCGCTGCGTAGTAGTTCAATACACTACCCCCTAGGCTAATTCGTCATAATGCTGTAGCAGTGATAAATCTGAGCTACTTGATAGCTCTAAAGAAGCTTCTAGGAAGCGCTTCGAACCACAAGTCTTATCGAGCAATTTCCACACATCTCCAGACACATTTTCAGAAGTCTAATAGAGATCTTATCGAATCTTAATTTCATATCCCTCTATAAAGCCTGTGTATATGCTTCGTAAAGGTCTTACTGAAGTTATTATCGAAACAATTGCTTCGAAATGGACCAACTTCGGTTAACAAAGACTATAGAAGCTCTATCGAAGCTGTTGCGTACAGAAATTACAAATTTAAACCTTACCGAAGTCAAATTGTTACTTGGGATGACCACGACAAAGGTATATGATTCTACCGTATTGTAGACTAACGCCAACCAAAGGTAGAAAGGGTACAACGTTGCCCGAAGCCTTGCGAACCTTAATCTATAACAATGTGCTAAAGGACAACGATAAAAATCACAAAAAGAGTCAAAACATGCTGCCAGTTTCGTATCCGTTCTGGGATACAAAGTACATAAACATAATATACATCGAACAACCTCTTTCAGTCAGGCTTCTAGACCATTTCGGTGTATGCCGATTTTTGCTTTATCTGACATCAATATTGATAAATGTATACAATAAATCTTAAATACAAAAAAAAAATACCAAACGGCTTAAATATTCAAAGCTCCTGGGTGCATGGGACTTGAATTTGATCCATATGAAACCATAATGCAAACATTTCCTTGAACGATTTTTTACACCCCTTTCACCGAACATACCCATTGATTGTACCGCCGCCCCGTAGGCAATCTACCAGCTCTTATTTTCCTACATTTCCCCACTTCGTAAGAAAAATGCAATAAAAACAGAATCCAACAGCGCGCATTCCATCGAAGCAAAAGAAAACGTCTGCCCCTTTTCCACCACCGCAAATGAATGTCAAGTTCAAACCCGACACGTCTTGGAAATTTTGCTCACCCCCTTTTCGTGATTTCTACGACTATATGAATATTTGTGAACATACCTTTGGTTGTTGTCATTCCATGCTCGATTTTTGAGAAACAAACTGTGAAAGCATCGACGCTCAGCACTGTTCAAGGACTCACACGGAGAATGAAATTAAAATTCAGCACGTCTTCCCGTTCACTGTGAGACCACTCTACAGATAGCACATAATACACAACAAAACCAGATGTAACGAACTTCGTTGAAGAAAAAAAGAAAAACACTTCACTAGAACAGATATTTAGAAACGTTCTTCAATGCCAAAGATACTCGCAAACAGTTGGTTTTTATTTTTTGTTTGCTTTAATAAATATTTCCGCGAATAAATTAGCACAAAAGTCATTAACCCAACAAGCAGTTCACAGACACAGAGCAAGAGTACGTACGTTTCAGCACTCGTCGACAATCCCACGGGACACTGTTGTACACTGAATCTGAATAGATACACGTCGCGTGATATCCTGTTCCTTCCGACGGACGAAACTTCCAACAAGAGCAGCTTCAGCCGATGATGTCGCCTGAATGAATGGAAATCTCGTGTGCTTTGCACGAGACATTCACGAAATATTCCTCTTAGATGTCAAACCTGAGCATAACCTGACGGCGAACAAAGCAGTTTTTTTTTTGCACAAAGTATCTCGAGCACGATTGAATCACGGTAACGGTTGCAAACGTACTGATAGCCGAGAGTTAGTCGATGCCCAAGCACCAGCAGCCAGCACCAGTGATGAACCGGCTTTCGAGTTGACAACGTGAATCACGTCCCATTTATTCGGGGGGTTTTCGCTCCTCAACACAGGAGATGCGAAGTGGGGTGTGTGGAGATCACGAAACAAAAAAAAATCTCATATTTACCACTAATTGGATAATCGCGGGCGAATTTGCTTGCAAGCAGCACTTAGCACTCTGATTTTTGTGTGAATAGCGGTCGTCGAAATGATTGCTCCCTATAGTACCGGGACTGGAAATAACAAATTAAACTCAACCCGGAAGCGCCCTGGAAAAACGAAATACAATATACGCTGCTGCTCTCCGATTAGAATGCAAAAGGAACCGAATTTTAGCACAGACTGGAGACGTGGTTACGTTGGAGACGACTTTTATCCCGCAGCAGCGTCGAATCGTAGCATCAGCCACCCTATTGTATGTTGGGGGTGGTTAGGGGTGAGTGCTACCATTTTGAGAGAATACCATCTGCGCAGATACAAACAAAGGTCGTGTTTCTCCATTCCAACCATAACCATAGTCTCACGGGACCACGGTGAGGGTGGTAGGGTATTTCTCAGACATAAGGATGCCAATTGCCAAGAGTTGCCAGATGCAAACGGGCAGAAGACACTTTCTTGAGGGGAAGGACAGGTTCAATGTTCTTTAAGTTTCACCATTCACATGGAGGGACAACCCAAACTCCTTCGACTGGAGATAGGGGTTGTTTGTGGAGTCATACTCTTCCCCTTCTCCCGTTCAATAATAATATCGTGTATTCATATTACGTCTCGTTTCGACGATGGCGTGTAAGATGCCATGTAAGTCTGCAGCTTTTGCAATGAGATAGGAGGGGACGAGGAATTGTGTCAAAATGTTTCTTTGGAACAAACCCCTTCACGTGTGGCGTGTTCAAGTACTTAGGGTAACTAACTCACTCATATTTGGATTGTGAACGATTAATGGAATAATGGAACCAGGATAAATGGAGCTGCGACAGCGTTGGGCATAAAAATAATTGGAATAATTTATGGGGTACGATGAAGGGATTTGGAAGGTGATATCCTTTGTATTAAACGTCGAGTGGATTTGTTGATTCCCTGCCCCATTTTCTTCTCCCCAAATTTGGATCCCAAATAAGACGCAAACAAATGTGTAGCAGTGAATAATTTCGTCGGCAGAAGATTCGGATAAAACCGTCAAAGTGGTAGGCTTTACCTGCAAACTGATTGATTGATATTTACCTAGCCCCAAGAATGAATGAGGGATAAGAACCACGTTGTCAGTTGTAGTCTTAATTTGTATGAATGGTGGCTTATATCATTATACACTTTTGTCGTACACATTGCGGCGTTAGATATTTCCAAACGGATTTTCATGAGGCATGGCCCAATGGAAAGGTGAAGTCCCGAAGAAGGGAAGAATGCGCTTTTTTTCGTCGTAAATTTTATCACACGTGATAAGAGTATTATTATTAAAACAGAAGAGGCAAAATGCGTTGGATATTAATAGGTTACACGTTTGTTTTTTGCTTTTTTTTATGTGGCAGCTATGCATATGCATAGAATTCCGAGAAATGATCAAAGGGTTGTCGTTTTCCGATCGAGACATAACCGCGACCCACGAAACGCATTGGATTGCATAAAAGATTGCAAAACTGTCTCACAGCACATGGTTGCGGGCTTTTTTAAACCTTGCAGTCTCATGTTTTCTTAGGTTAAAAAAGGAATATGGCTCCCCATAGAACATAATGGGGCAATCGCGATCTCTGTGGCAATTATTATTGAAAAATTAAAATCAAATTCCGTAACACTTTCCCTCAAGAGGCTTCTAATTTTCCAGCAGAATTTTAATTGCAAAAATGCAGATGCAGAATTTGCATATATCAGTGGTTGATGTAAATCTGAATCTGACAAGATTTCACGACAATATTGCTTTAAGGGATAGTTTGTTTCTTGATCTGCGCTCATCACCTACAAATAAGAGACAAGCCTTTTTGTACGAGCGCCTTGGCGAAACGTATTTGTAAAGTACTTATGAGTGTACCATCCTAAACGATTTAAACCCTAAAATATAGAAAACGGTGACATAAGCTTCGTAGGTACATACAGAGACAATACTGAGACCACCAACTCCGGCCGATTTCCGGTTAACCTAACCTAACCTAACACACTCCCAAAAAATATGAGCCACTTCCGCTGTGGGCAAAGTTGCTGTCAGAGTTCATAGAATTTTATCCGTTAAATCTGAAATTATTCGTTACGTGTGGATAGAATTTTTTTAGTAGTATAATCGCGGCAAAGACACAATGTACGAAAACGTACAAAGGCTAATCAATTTGTCAGAAGCAGCCCTAGGCAGGCAGCATCAATTGCCAAGGACCAATGGTATCGATCAAAGCAACCAGACCTGAACATGAACCTGTAGAAGATATGAATAAGAAAACTTTGTAGTAGATATAAAAAAAAACCTTCGGCGTACTGCTAAAAGTTCAAGGGGACCGAATTTCCGTTACCAGGCAGAACGAGCCATTTAATCTGATTGCGGAAAGCTAAAATTCTATCTACCTCACCAAATTGAAGTGGGAACTGCAATATATAAACAGAATGTAAAACAGGAAGGGAGGACTCTGAACGCAAAGATCGACGACTTGGTGGTGTTTACACCAACTTTTTTCAATGACCCTCTGTACAAGTATCAGTCTCTGGAATAGCTGAATAGTCTATACGATACCTTGTCCGTATTGTGTGAATGCCGGAAACCTTTGTTAATGAAATGGTTGGTCAATGATTGGTCACATAAGGCATAAGACATATGGTAAAGGAGCAGTACTATATCCGGTCAAATATCTTTAAAACAAAAAAAAAAAACTCAACTATAGTCCAGATCGATCCTCAGCACCTAGGTACCGATTCATAGGGCGCATACAAAGCAGTTATAGGGACAAGCTTCGAAACATATGCGTTCTCTTGCCATCCCTGATAAATTGTCAGAATACCGATGAAGAAGGATCGCTGCCTCTTAAGATCGAAATCATTTTCACCGACACCTGAGATGTCGACATATTAAGATTAAGACTTCTTCAACATCGCGCTTTGACGAATTGAGTGGATCAAGTCTGCACATAAACTAAGGAACTTGCCGTTGCCATCCGGAAGTGCCTACTGTCTACCTATTCCAATTTATGAATACACACACTGGTATCCACATACAGTTATTTTGAAAGGGGCATTAAATCGGCACGAGGTATACTTCCCCAGTAATTGCAGCTGTTTTCAGCTCACCGAAGTGGATTCGTAATAACTCAATTCGAAACACCTATTAACCTTAACCATTCGCAGTGAAATTGGTTGGTTAAATACCAAGCAGTTTAAAAATAGTAAAGACATTTGTACAAAGTTAAAAACTACTGTCGCAGTGAATCATTATACAATTTCAAGCGTTTACAGAATTTCATTTGTCGCTAAATGTACAATAAAAATAATCAAGTATTTATTTTACTCAGACACACCTCGTGGAGCTTCATGTGAGTCAATGAAAAAAGAGATTTTTTACTGGTAAAGCCTAGTATCGTGCGACCTCTTTGAAGTTTCAAATTCAGTTTCAAATTACAGTAATGTCTCGCTTATCCGAATCAATTATTGTAAGGGGGTTTTCGGATTAGAAAATTATTCCGACTAATGACTACAGAACAAGAAAAAGAAAAACGTTGGTATTTAACGTAAGAACCACATTTATTGCTGCCTATAACTAAAAATTGCAATATACAAACTTTAAAGAAAACAAGCACCGCTTTCGATTTTCTTAATGATTTCACATTTTTGTTTCAATGTTTTATTCTTCCTTTTATTGGCCATTTCCAAACAAAATTACTAAAGAACTATTTATCAGGTTTTTTGACCTGAGAGCAAGAATGAATAATGCGAATGTGTGTACGTATCCATCAATAACTATAGTCGCCAGAAGTCTCGCCAAAATAACGGTAAAGACTGGAATTACTGTGAAATCTAATGGGCTAGCAATTTTTTTTTGTCGGAGTTCGGATTACAGCGTACAGAAATTTGGTTAGATTCGGATTGTAGAGTACAAAAAACATAAGTTCGGACTAGTGCGACATTCGGACTAAAAGGGGTTCGGATTCGGATTAGCGAGACATTACTGTATGCGAATAAATAAAATTACGTTTACTGATATCTGGCATGAACATATGATTTTTGTTTCATCTATACATATGCATTACATACATTATTTATAAACTCACCGTAGAGTCTGCTTATCTTTACGCACCCTCTAAAATGTCCTTACGCAGGAAAACGTGATTTATAAACAAAAAGCTCTTTGCGTTAAGCCTGCGTAACTTTAAACGCAAAAATTTGCGTTTAAAGTTTGCGTAAAGCTTGCATTTTTTTTTTTCGTTTTTGAAATGTCATTTTGCTTACATTTTTTTCGTGGTAGATTTGAAAATTGAAAACGAAACTAAAAATTTAATAAAAAATGCCATTCAGCTTCGTGAATTTTGTTAACGACATTGATATGATCGACTAAATAAATGAAAGTTCAATTCCAAGAAGGCGAAAATTATATAAAACCATGTTCAACCCCAATTTTCCGACCGTTTTCTTTTTATTTTTTGCTGTTCCATTTTTGTTTACAAACAAAATAAATCTCAGAAGAGAGATGTCAGTTTTATTTCACAGAAACAGCTGATATCATTTCGCGGGGAAAAAGTAAGAGATTTCGGTTTTTTGTAATAGTTTCGTACTTATTTAGACACCAACCTTGCGTAGTAAACAGTCAGTGGACATTTTTTTATAAATAACAATTTCAGCAAAGCCACATAGAGGCTGCATAAATTTACGCGATATTTAACTAAACAACATCGTAGAGGCGTCGTAAGGGAATCTAATAAATACAGCTGATGATGTTTAATAATTTAGCGATCTTTGGTATGGAGAAAGGAAGTGGAGACTAGGGACGCTAAAATTTCGCCCAAACAGGATACTAGGCTTAAATGGAAAATTAAGTAGCTACCAAGTGCGAAAGTAAAACTCGTATGACACCTTTTCCAACTACAGAATGAAAACCCCATCACAGTTTCATTTGTATTGCTGCTGGTGAATGGCCGCTTTGACTATATTTTCTCAACTCATTTAATTGCCTCATTCGAAGACAAGCTGCATGCGACCATAAACAAAGTATTAAATCTCCCGCGCACCTGCCCGATTCCCACCGCAAATTTTAAACATAAAATTCTCTCTTAACTTGCCTATCTGTGAATACATGTGAAGCAGCAAAAAAAATTCCTAATGGCGGGAGGCGTAATAAAAGGAAAAAAACTGAACGAACTGTCAGGTACAGGTGACTATGTGCAATTGTATGCGTGCGGCTAATTTACTTTAACATGGCACACATACTTTCCCACTTAGCAACACAGAAAATTTATTTTATCTCAAGCTATCTGAGCTGACGGTCTATTTAATACTTAGTTTATGGTACCTACTCTACTTATGAAATATCGCAATATGTTGTTTTTTTTCTTTCTTACTGCCTGAACCTGAACCCGGAATCCAATAATGATAAGAGACTGCAGACGGAAATACACGCATGCTAAATTAAAACCACTCTTCCGAATGCAAATAGAGGCGTTTTGCTGTATTGCATTCGCCATCACTGAATTTGTGTGCATTCAAGATTCAACGTTCGACAGATCTTGCGAGCTGCAGTAGCTGCAGAGTGTCAGTTCCTTTTTTTAGCAGTTGTGCCGTGGTCCGTGGTCTGGTATACATAACTTAACTACTTATTCGCTCATAAAAGAATGCTACAATATAATAAAAGTGGAGATTAAAACCTCTTAATGGAAAAGCTTAGCCCCTAATATCATGCAACACATCTTTATTGGCAACAGTAGAAGCCTGTGGAGAGTGACCCAGTGAACATGTAGTATTATTTTAAAAGTCCGATAAAAACAAAATGTTATACCTGTTTAGTTTATAACTATAAAGGCAGGTGAGTTTGATATAATCAAAACTTTTGTTTTTTCAAAGTACTAATGGTATTTTATATAAGAATACTTTCGCCCACTTGATGTCCGTAAGTAGGAAGTAGGAAGTTTTATTTTACCTATATTGTAGAGACGAATTATCATTTGGTAAACGAAGTAAAGCACTTTCCACGAGCAAGATGAATTCAAGAGGAAAGATAGTTTATAAGTAGGTACATATGTAGTGTACCAACAGATCAAATGATATTAGAATTATCTTACAATAATTATTTATACAAATTATAGTAGAATGTTCTTTCGATCTTGCAAAATAAAGCGGGGACGTTCAAGTATCTAGTTTAGTAAGTCTGACAGCTCTCACTAGATGAAACTCGGCTCCGATTGAGGGAAATGGGTCGTGAGAGCAGATGTTTCAGTTGACGTTTATGGAGGGGTAGCCGACGAATCTAGTCGAGAAACTCGTGACTGAGTACTAAGTTGACAGTTCTCATATATGGCTGACGTAGAAAAAGTGACGCTCCCGACCTAGGATCTAGTTTTTGCGTTCAGGTTACATCTCATCCAGACCAATCCAGTCGACTTAAGATAACTAGATTCTTGAATGTGCCCAGTGCCTACTTCTGGACTGAACATTTTGAATCACATTCTCGCGTCGTACATCAGGAATAAAATAAAATATCGTACAAGAATCGCTTTCAAAGCAATTTTTTATCCTTATACACTCCATTCGAAGAGTCTGACGATTGAGAGTATTATTTCGATGACAGTGTTGTATCACAAAAATGTTTATTGCTTCGAAGACTTAATATTTGCTGTAGCATGAGCTTATAAACATAGACAGACACAAAATGTTTTCGCGTTCAAATGTACTCTAGGCCTATCTTCTCAAAACGATTCAGTTTGCGGCTTTTTTTTTGTTAGACGCCCTGGGATGTTAGACGTTCGCGAGATGTGGCTAAGTGGAAAAAACCTTAAGATGTAATTTGTGTTCTTCGGGGGGATCGAAACTAAGACCCCTTGCTAAGTAGTCAACCATCACTGAGCCCGCAAATAAACTTACAAAAATTTAAATTTGTTCGGAATCAAAAAACTATTTATTTTTTTTAAAAATTATAGTTATTTATTGAAACAAAAATACCTAAATGGTCTTAAATCTAAAATATGTCCTTCCATTATTTAATGGATACAAATATAAGGGCTGTTAAAATCAGACATTTTTTTTATTTATATTAAATTAATATTATGAAATCCACTATTCTAGTTATCACATGCACTTTATTACAATTTTCCGCTGTTTTATTTTTTGAAAGAACACTTAACTACGGAAACACGGAAACTGTAAGAGATATCAATCGGAACGAACGAACTTTTTCTATCCATTATACAAGTTTTACATTGTGCGGCTTGATTCGAGAGTATAATTCTTATTCGATCCTCTATTTGTGTGTAAGAAAAATTATTCAGGTGTTATGATTCAGATTTTAATATTGAATAGGCTTATTTTCCGCTATGCCAGATCTCAAAAATTAGCTGGCGGGACATTTTTGCATTTGAAGTGAGAAAAACGTTTTTATTTTAGTTAACATTTTATTTATTGTAATAACATTTTATGTTATTGCAAACTTTTTGAGTTCGGATTAAAGCGCACTTCACACTTTGTAAGTTATGATTATAGCTAGCTAGGGCTAGGGCTATAATTTCTACGTAAATATCTAATTGTAATTAATTTTATTTAATAATGAAGTAATAATAGGGCTACAAGTTGAAAGTCGGGACATTTTACGGGACAAATTTTCAGTGCGGGACACTTGCGGGACAAAAGCCTTATAGCGGGACGTCTGGCATCCCTACATAGGCTTAATTTAATAATAAAAAGCTTGATTTTAGATTTTTGTTATTGTTTTAAGAATCATTCGATTTATTTTGAGGTTGAGCTCGTAAGAATGAAGAAAATTAGGAATAAGCCTGATCGCACTAGAATTTAGCTTGCGATATTTTTCTGAGAGTAGGAAAATAAATCTGGCGCCGAAAAATTCCTATTAAAAAAATCATCGCAACTGCTGAAACAGCGTTATAGTATTACACTACATTTCCACCGGACACTAATCGCGAGATTTAGGGCAAGAGATTACAAATAAAATCCTGAGGTGTTTCTACCAAAAAAAAAACAAGACTAATTTGACGTTTCACCGGATGTTGTCAACTACTGTCAAATCGAACAACCCAAAATTGTGATAATTGAAAAAAAAAAATTAAAAAAATGAGTTCCAGAAATCTTAAAATATTATTGGCTTATAATTTAATTCTACAAAATAAAATTAAAGTTTTGATGGTTGCATTGGCTAAGAGACGCCATCAGTGTTTGGTTAATATTCTGGTAGCTAGAAGGGAACAAATCGCAATACAGGAAAGGCAGATCCAAACTTGGATAAAGGTGAGTAAAACGAACAAATTAGTTACATTTATTTAAATGAAATATTTCGTACGAGTACTTTTTGGGCAAAGGACGTAGTGGAAAACAATGACGAGTTCTCAGAAATATATTAGGTCTATTCCTTTACTTTTAAATCCTACGATTTTTTACTAATTCTTACGAATTTTTACGAATTTATACTGAATGCCGTTCCTTATCTCGAAAAAATCGTAGAAGAGAGCGTCATCGAGAGAACAAGAAATTACCCCTACACTGAGAATCTTACGAATTTTTACTCAACAAATTTCTTGGTGTAAGAATTGGAAAAAGCTGTCAATTAACAGCTGATGCGAGATTTGTTGTCCTAGTTGACATTTGTTTTGATTTCCTGTATATTAAAATGGTATCAGCAGGCGGAAAAATAAAATTGAATGTTCTCCTTATGTCGTTTTCCATTGGGACCACCAAAAATCTTTTCCAGATCTTAGATTTAACGCGGCTCATGGAACATGCAACGAAATTGATCTGCTTTTGTAAATGGATTAGTGCGTTATTTGACAGCAAAATCAGCTGTTCAAATTGCATTCGATTTTGGAAAAATCAACTATGGATATCGACTTGAAAAAATGTTTCCCCTGTTGTAGATACAAATGGAGTAGTTTCGGTGATTCGTAGATTCCAGATGATGAGGAAAACCATTAAGATAATAATTCCTCCAAAGTTATATCCATTGCTATTTTTTTTTATCTTTATTTTACTTTTCACGAAACTTTGCGCATTTGTTTTAAAAGAAAACTTCTTAAGATGACGTAAACCAGCTGTGCAAAGTATATTGGTATTTGTGGTAGTATGTGTAAATCTGAAAATATATCAAGATCTGCAAAAAGTGATCCGAATCGAAAAAAAAAAATTGATTTTTTTGCCCAATGGATAGATTCTTTTGGTGGCGACGAAATTCTTCCTCGCTTTAAGGAGTGAGAAAGAACAACCTCCTCCAAGTAATTTTTAGTGATGTGCCGCTTTTTCCTCTTCCCGAATGCAGTATAATCAGTACAACCTCTTCCATATACACGGATTCATGAATTCGATTAATTCCGAATCACTTTCATCGCTAGGTAGATAAATCAACTAATGTTCGTAAATTAGCAAATTCTTCGAGTTTATCATATCATCAGATATTTTAACGACTTTTCGTACAACTTTTTTGAATTTTTGAATTATATATCTCGTTTTTCATAGATTACTACAAAAGCGTTCCCTAACTTTTTCGTAAGTGTCTCTCTCTGTGAGGGAATCTATCCCCACCACTGCCATTTTGACAGTCTTTTCCATTCTTACTACAAAAGTAAATCAAATACAGCTCTTTATATATTCACGAGCTGTGGAAAGTGTGTTCACAAACCGGACAGTACATGCAAACCTGGTTGATAATCGAGATTTATTTCTAATCTCCCTTTTCATGAGATTAACTTTTGTATCATAAGTCCCGAGATTTATGCGGGACTTAGAGAAACTTTTCTCGCAGTTAATCTCATTTAATTTACAGACATTTTTCTCGCAGTTAATCTCGGGTGGAAATGTAGTTTTAGTTGAACTGAAAATGGAGGTTCTTAAAATTTGGAACTGTAGACGTAAGGATAACTCGTCTCGAAAGACTGGTAGGAATGTATCTCCGTAGGAGGTATTTGGACTATGAAAGTAATAAGACAGCTTCCACTTATGCCCTTCCCTCACACTATGGATTGAGCGAATAAATTCCATGCAATCTTTCACGCAAAATTCGTTTCAAAACTTCTTTCCATTTAGCATTGCCTTTCTTACAACTGCCTGCCAGCTGCCACTTCCACCAAACTGTATCACTGCCCGAAGTGAAACTATATATGTCAATGACATTGCATACCTACCACAATAAAAAGAACCAACAATACCTACCTACAATTCATTGCAAATTAACTTTACCGCAACCATCTTCACCAAGCTCCAGCGCAATGACATCGCCAGCAACTTTGGTTTCAACTATCGACGCCGCGGCCGCGCGCCGGTCGCCATGATCAAGGTGTGTTCGACGACGACAAGTAGTGTATGTTATCAGTAGCTCGTTTCCAAATGCAGTCATTAAATTGAAGTAAAGTCAGTTAACAGTTAGTGCGCGGTGTTGCACATGTAGTCGGCTGTTATTAGGGCCAAGCAAAAGCAATGCTTTCGATGTATTTACTACCAGTGCCCGTACCCGTACCCATTCCATGTATTGACACAATGCTTGTATTGTTCCACTATAGGTACGAGTTATTCAAAGTGAAAAGCAGCTAAGCGCTGTGATTGAGTGATTACCGAAGGCAACATTGCAAACGCGTGTATTTATTGACAGTGAATCAGCTCAGCGACCGATGTCTGACGTCGAGGCGATCGCTTTAAATTTATTGGATGTTATACGTGAAGTGAAGATCAATGCACCCAGATATAGGTGACGCAGAGGAAATGCTGACTCATGGGACGAAAAGTGCAGCGGCAATCGTTGGATGTTCTAATTCCGGTAAATAGTGTTGCAAGACTCAGTTGCGGTACCTTTATGATCAATATCTATTTCCTTGGTCATCTTAGCGGATGCGATTATAGCACGGTTCGGCTAACATAAAGCAATTTGGACGCTTCCTGGAAAATTTAAATACTCGTTGAATATTCTTTTGGGTTGCAAATGCCGGATGGTCTTAAGAGGCTCAGTAAAGTTACAAGGCCTAGTTGTTTAGTTGTTGTGGGGGCTTACATTGGATCCGTTTGATACCCAGGTAGGCAGCGTTTTGTGCGCATTATTCCTTGTCCCTAAAAAGGCAGCGGAAACAAATTCTTTATGGTTGCCTTTAACATCTGAAGCCGTTTACCTCGAAGTTGTTCCTACTCGCAAGTCCGACAGTATTTTAAGCTCTTTTGATGAAAATAACCTATACAGCTTTTTAGCCGTCTGCCTTAAGCCTTTGGATAGTTGTTTCGCTTATTCTTTGCATAATGGCTGATGAAAAACGCTCGGGTTCTGTAGGTTTTGTAGGTTCTATAGCCCATGAAATTTTGGTTATACGTTATGCTTACTAGGTCCTCATCTGGTGGTCTAGGGATATTAGCTTCAGGCTTGGATAAGCGGATACCGCTCATTGTTTGTTGAGAGCTTGTAATCGAGGTTGCTGCCATCGATGTGAGCTAGAGCTAGATCCCAGCCTTAAGTGTCGAATAGATTTAATTAACAACAAAACTTGTTACTCCGTTGATTCATTTGTGAGCCGCTCTTGCTTCTGTAGGGTTCGGCTGTGGATTCTCTCAGAATGGTTGCTGGCATTCTTGGTGGTGGTAATATGGAGGTTGAGGACTTGAATATTGAGGGATTAGGCTTGCCTTCATTTTAGGCCGCTCCTTAGTGTTATCAACTTTTTCGGTTTCTCCCGCCGATGAGCCTGTCACCGGTACGAAAATTTGCCATCTGCCATTTTCGTATGAGGTTTCTCGTATATCTTAATCTTCGTTGCATGCTTTATGATCAATGAGCTGTATCTAGGCGAGCATTTGTAACCATCTCTGCTTTTTTTTCTCTGAGGACCTGGGAGACTTCTTTCCATATGAGGAAACCAGAGAGTCTGCCTTTCACAGAGTCTATGGATTAACCATTACAGGACTGATAGGTGCCAACCCTCTCTGGGTTAACTCCAAGGAGCCTCTGTAATTTCCTTCTGCCAGTTTATACTTTTGATCTATCAAAATTCAAGCTAACTTTTCACCCATGACTATATACGGTGATCTTCTACGAAAATTGAGCCACAGCATGCGCTCGTTGTTTCACTATATATTAGTCTTTTCGCGTTAGTAAGTTCATAAGTATCCTGAGAAGCATACCCCGTCATACATTTTCCACTCTTTATGAATTGTGGGCTTACATAATGTCGTCGCATGTCAAGAGGAGTTATTTCCAGTGTTGCCGTGGATTTTTAAGAGACTCCCGACGATTTCTAATAAAATGTTGTCGCTAAAATAAAATCTAGTGAATTCTAGCGATTTGTTACTACCAAACCACGGTACTACAAACATGTTCCAAAAATTTGCAGCTCCGTACCTGCTTGAAAATATTTACCACTGCGTATGGTTAGTTGCACATTTTCATGGCAGATTTTTTTTATGAACATCGTTAAGAATAAATTGCGAAACCAACTTTCAACGCTGACGTTGAATTCAATAATAACAATAAGAAATCAATTAAAAGTGATGAACAAGAGTTGCTATAATTACGATCCACCAGACGACGTCATAAGTATAATCGGGAAGCCAACAAATTCGCAATCTGATTCAAGAACTATAACCGAGGCTTCAAACTTTGAAATAAATGAATCCATCTTTGAGTTGGAAATTAATTTGTAGTTTTTAGCTTCCTTTTTTTTTCTAAAATGTTTTTTTTTGTTATTTTGAATTTGTTGATTGTTTTGTTTTTTCATTTATTTTTTTCAATAATAATTTACTTTTAAATATTATGTATGTATTTTTTGAACTTATACTTTCAGCTTGATATTTTAGCGAATTCTAGCGGATTTTTGCGAAAACTAACATTGCTATCGGATTTTACGTTGTGGTATAGCTGATTTTTTTTTTCTCTTAGCGGCAACACTGGTTATTTCCCACACAAAAGTGCAGAAATTGCTCGCTTTCAGTGGGAATTAACTTCACATAAAATAAGTGAAATTATTTCCCACTCAAGGGGAATAAGTTATTTCCCATGTGAAGTTATTGCCCGTGAATTTATTTCTCTGCACCCCTTTTGACAGTTCGTCAAATGTCAGTGCTACTGGCTGTCCGTAGCCTTGCTTCAGTGTTACTAGATATTAGAAAAAAGGGCTAGGCTCGTTAAAATTATTATTAACATGTGATTTAAATTACCTGCTTATAAATAATAATAATAATAAAAGAAAGAGGGTGTTCACAATCTGATATTTGGTTTTTTTGGCCCACTGCCTTATGGAAGCCACTCACAATAAGCCCAACAAATGTTCAGTTGCAGAGAAGTCGTCCTTATTATTACCTTATTTTCCAATTTTCCCGAGAGGTTATTGTGCTAACCACAACACATATGGTAGATAGTAAGGGCATCCCCCCTGATTAATTGAAAGGCCACGAACAAATAGTAATAGAGGAGCACATTAACTTGATGGACTACCACCACTTAATACAAATGACAGAAATAGCTGCCACTTTCCGGACTGTACGAACAAAAATATATTTTGCACATCCCACGTACGTATCAAATCACGACGCCGGATAATGGCCACAGACGAAAACCTATCAGCTATATCTTGGTTCTACAAAGTAACAAAGCCTTTTCGGTACGTCAATTTTGTTTACATCGCTGAGCGTGAAACCTTTCAGCGGGAGCTTTTAACTAAAGTCATAATCAGTGTGTCAGTGCCGCTACTAATTATGCTAGTTTTCCTGAACGGTCTTGAGGAGTTCTCCTGCTGGGAAATATTGCTAGTTCTGCATCTAATGTGCATTCATGTCTTAACGTTGATCGACTTTAAAGTGGCAAAGGACGAAACGGTGCTGTTTCTGAATTTCTTCATCAGCAGTACAAGAAAGTCGCTGAAGCTCACCCGAGCTCGAGTTGCCCGGTCTTACGTTTTGATTTCAATAATCACAACCAACGCTCTCTACTCGCTTGCGCTGATTGAATATATTTTCTATGTGCTAATAGACTCTAGTACGAGTAGCTTGGTAGTTTTAGTCGGTTGCCTTGTGATCCAAGTGCTAGGAGTTCCGGTTGTCGTATCATTTATTACGAATACTATGGCAGCGGCCTCGTTTCTTTTCTATATAAAAACGCTCTACTCCGAGTTGAACGCGCTGCTGAAGAACGAGCTACTAAAGCTCGGACCTGGACAGACGGAACTCGAGCTTTACATCTGGACAAGGGGAACTCACAGAATTTATCTTAAAATCAGAGACCTCACATTGGCTATCCAGAGGATACTCAAAATACTATACAACCTGAATAATTTGATTGGGAATAGCCTGAATGGCTTTGCGATCCCTGTGCATTTGTTTTTGCATTTTTGGTACATGGCGGGACATGAGGATCTGATTGTCGTTAAGAACTATAGTCGCGCCTATGTTCTGCTCTACTTTGAATGCATGAAGATCAATTTGTTTTACATATCGTTTCTTTATATGAAAATCATGCAAGAAATTCAGAAAACTCGGTCTATCTTGAACATAACGATAATGAGTCGAAGTGCAGAGATGCAGCAGCTGGTATGTACCGTAGCTACGAAGTTGAAGAAAACTGGTTTGAATATGTCTCTTTTTTGCAGCTGAATGGATTGGTCCAACGTCTGAACATCACCGAGCCCAAGTTGGGGCAGTGTTCCCAGATGATTCTTAATGCATGCATGATGGCAATGACTGGATCTATCGTGTCATGTATAGTGCTTGCCTATGCGGGCTCCTCACAAGGGACGCAGTGGGAAGGATTTCAATAAAAGTGATAAAAGAATTATATTTCAATTTTTAGGGACAACCATATCGAAGTCTTTTCGTTTTCAACCACTGTGTGTAATTAACTTATAGTTGTAACATAGTAAACACTTTAGTCCGATGTTTTTGGCAATCACGCTGTTCGCTTTTTCAATGCGAGTAATAATAATCTGTGTATATTAGCGGGGCAAGATTGGGCCTATTCCGAAATGCTTAATAAATTTACATTACTCAATCCGGTTCATGAGTTTTCAATGCGACTTCTCGTTGCAAGGAGCGAGCACTTTCATAACGAACTCATTCGATTAATTGCTAGAATGTCCAGTGCTATGCGTTGTAGGCTTTTTTATTTTATATCAGGGATGGAAAAGTCAATACAATTGCGTTTGCTCGAGTACAAAAGTACAATTTGCCTTAATTCGATACAATTTATCCATCTGTATCTTTCAAATTCTCTTGCAATTTGTAAAGTTTTTCCTAAGACAACAATTAAAATAATCGAGATGATGATGACTTTATATCATTTTGGAAGACATAAACAAAAAAATTAATATTCAAAATACCTTTCTAAATTTTCTGGAGAACCAGAAACAGTTGTATCAGGAAAATCTAATTCTATATTGAAAATTGTTTTTGAATTTGTTCCTAAGAAAAAAAGAATATTCAACAAATGCACTTGTAGACTGCTAAATAATTCAGCAATTTGAATATTATTCAAATTCAGAATTTTGGGCTGAAGTAAATTCAATTAAAAAACGAGTCTAATGAGTTGATGTTTGAAAATATTTACAAAATTGCTCAAGCCGTTCTCGCTATTCCTCACTCATCAGCAAATGTCGAAAGGATTTTTTTTTGCCAGACATTAATAAATTCCAAATGTCGAAACCGACTTCTTAACACTTGCCAGGCTTTGATTGAAACAAAAAAAAAATAATTAGAAACTCATCCTGTACTGAGTTTCAAGTTTAGGGCAATATTTTCAAGATGAATGAGCAAATTGAGAGTAGGTAAAGGGTGATTTTTTAAGAGGTTTAGAACTTTTTTAAAAAAAAAAACACAAAAAATTCTAAAAAATGAATGAAATATTTATTTGAATCGATAGTTTGAACCTTGCAATTTAATGTTTAAAGATAATTTCATGCAAATGTTGACCGCGGCTGCGTCTCAGGTAGCCCATCCGCTGAGTCCAATTTTGGCATACTCTTTCACACATATCGGCCGGTATCTCACGAATGAATGCATGGATTTTGGCTTCCAGTGCGTCAATCGAAGCGGGCTTGTCCCTATACACATTAGCCTTGGCATACCCCCACAAAAAATAATCTAATGATGTCAAATCGCACGATCTAGGCGGCCAATTGACCGGCCCGAAACGTGAAATTAACTGTTCACCAAACTCGCCTCGCAATTGCGCCATTGTTTCGCGTGCTGTGTGGCATGTGGCACCGTCTTGTTGAAACCACATATCATGCAAGTCAAGAACTTCCATTTCGGGCAAAAAAAAGTTTGTTATCATCGCTCGGTAGCGTTCACCATTGACAGTAACGCTGCGATTCGCATCATCTTTGAAGAAATATGGCCCAATAATGCCGCCGGCCCATAAACCGCACCAAACAGTGGCTTTTTCGGGATGCATTGGTAGCTGTTGCAATGCTTCTGGCTGATCTTCACTCCAAATGCGGCAATTTTGCTTATTTACGTACCCTTTCAACCAAAAATGAGCCTCATCGCTGAACACAATTTTTCGATAAAAAAGCGGATCCTCGGCCAGCTTTCCAAGAGCCCATTCACCAAAAATTCGGCGTTGTGGTAGGTCGGCTGGCTTTAGTTCTTGCACCAGCTGTATCTTAAAAGGCTTTACGCCCAAATCCTTCCGCAAAATTTTCCACGTAGTGCTGTAACAAAGGCCTAACTGCTGGGAACGGCGCCGAATCGACATTTCGCGGTCTTCTGTCACACTAGCTGATACGGCCGCAATATTTTCTTCACTACGCACAGTACGTAAACGTGTTGGTGGTTTAATGTCCAACAAAGTAAATTTGGTGCGAAATTTGGTCACAATCTTCCGAATAGACTGCTCAGAAGGTCGAGAATGCCGATCATAAAATGGAAGCAGCGCGCGATGAACATTTCGAACCGAGCACGAATTTTGATAGTAAAATTCAATAATTTGCAAGCGTTGTTCATTTGTAAGACGATCCATGGTTAAATTGCAAACCAAACTGAAGCTGTTTGACAGTGACACAAGGTACTAAACATACGTCAGCTGTCAAAACCAGTGTTGCCAAAACCAAACCAGCTAAAAAATCACCCTTTATATAGCCTGAACTCATAAATTAAAAAAAGAAACTATTTTTTTGTAGGTTTGTATAGTTTTTCATTATGAAGTCATCAATGTTTTGTTAATTTATTTATGTTTATGTTTTTGAAGATAAAATATTTTGAATTCACTTCTGTATACGAAAAAATATTTTCAATACAACTGGCTTCATTTCCGTACGATCTTATAACAGTTTTCAGTCCAAATCGAATATGTCATTTTCCATCCCTGTTTTATATACGTTTCGGAGATTTTTTGCTGCTAGGTACAGTGATGCAAATGTTGAAATAATATTTTCTGGTATAAAGCTTTGTACTCTACTCGAGCTAAATTTTCGCTCGCATACAAAATTCTCTCCAAAATTTGAAACTTTTGTTTCAGAATGTACTTCATGTGTCTGTCAAAATTAAGCGTGTCCATTTAATGGGTCGGCACATTTTCTCAAGCTAAATTGTGACAGATCGTTGTGTATTTGTTGTTCTGTTGCGGAAAAGTATGCAAGAATGAACTCTTTATTATTACATGGACGAGAAGTACCTAGAATCAGACATAGTTGAAATAACAGAGAATTCAGGTTTTGAAGGAAGTTTTTTCAAAGATCAGCTGTTTTCTGTGACACTTATCCACGGCTTACTCTATATCAAAATTTAGCTAGGACTTTAGCTGATGTTTGGAGAAAAAAGTTGGAGACCTGATAAAATTTAGTTTAGCTCGAGCAGCGTACTAAGCTTAAATTTAAATAAAACAAAAATTCGTAATCGTTTGAGTAGGTACTGAAACAGTTGGTGAAATTTTAATTTTTACAAAGGATTTGTTGCACTTTAATGAACCGGAATTCTTTTATCTTGATATAAGCAATGAAATTATTCTTAGTCAATTTAATTCCAAAAATAATAACATTAATTTATGACCAATGTTTTTTTTTTATAGGTGATTCATGTATTTGTAAAAAAAGTACTTCAAAATTGCATTTTATATTTCGCTCTTATTATATGTTGAACAAAATATTGAATCCAGCACTCCAGCGTTTTGCGTCGCACTTGCAGTGTGATCAAGTTTGTTTTTGAGTGGCATTTTTGACAGCCTCATAAGAATTGTATCCTCCGACAGTAATTAGTCGCGGAATTTATTTACGATTTGCAGTGAACTGTTAATAAACGTGAGCAATAAAAAGAAAAGCAAAGCATTTTTTTTTTTTGTATTTATTGCTTCAATTTGTGTTTCCTGTGCAAAATCAAGCGGAAAAACAAGCACCAAACAATACGAGGATGTGCAATCAACGCGTTATGGCATTTTAATCATTATTTTCCGAAAACGGATACCTCGAATGTGATTTGAGGTTCCGACAGAGTATGCTCTGCAGGGAATTTTCCATTCAGACGAATGCCTCGCAAGGGCCGCATTTTTACAGATTTTTTTACGATATCCACACTGATTTTGACGATATTTTCGTTGCGTTGGTATCATCCCTTAGATGTTGCTAGAAAATGTTCGGCCAAGTTTAGCAAAGCAAAGGAAAACAATTTATGCGCCACAGTATCTAATATTACTTTTAAAGTAGGTAAGTTCTTTCTTTTTGCTAAAAATAACGTTTTTAACTATTTAATTTTGCCATGCCGAACAACTTTTGGAAAATAAAGCTTTCCACGTCTTTTTTGCTTCACCCTCTATTTCGTCGTTAATCGATGAACAAAAAAATAAGACAAAATTTCTTGCAGAGCTACGTCGCTGTGTCGCTAACTAAAATAAAATTCGTTCATCGTTTAGCAATTATGTGGCCACAAGCAAAGTTGTGATCTTAAATATCGTAACTGTACCCGATTTTGAATAATTTGTCTGAAATTCTACTAATTACTAAAATTTTTGATACGATATTTACGATTTGAATTTTTATTTGGAACACGATGTACAAAATTTTCTACTTTTCGTTAAGAGATATTCGCAAAACCTCCGAGTAGCTATTGTAAGAGTTTAAAGTTTTTTTGTAGGCGCCAACCTGTATAGCCTCGGATCTCAATATTTGCTTTTGTTTTTTCTATACCTATTTTTTTTTTTTTTTGAGTAGTTATCGAGGATTTTTGGTGTTTGAAACTAGGTGCAGCGTCAAGATTTATATTTTACTAACTGACTCAGCGAACTTCGTAACGCCTAAAATTGATTACATTATTAACATCCCTTGTGAAAGTTGAACCTCTCTATTGAACGAATGAAACTCCTTTGGAATTATTAAATTGAGTGCAATGCATAGTTACGACTTGATAGATTTCCGGGTCGGCTTCTTGATCGTTTTTCTTCCGCGCTAATGATTGAATCGAGTTGGTGCGGTCAGATTTTCTCAATCAACCAAATCAACCAAAGCTTCTGCCATTCGACCGAACGCATCCAGAAACGCGATTTTCCAAAAACATTGTGCTTAGCGATGAAGCCCATGATTGTTCGGAGCTTTTGTTTCAAAAATCGTGAGGTGATCATGATACTCGCTGGCTGGTCCACAGTTTTCACCTCACATTTTCTTACTGCTCTTAGTGGTGAAAATTTGAAAAGGGAAAGGCCATCTATTATCTTTTGCAAGTCCGATGGATACGCAATGCACGTTGAAAACAAAAGTGGCACTATACAAAATCTTACATATTTGAGTTAGAGCGACATCTACCTCCTGATACTTCGTCTAATCTCCATAAGAGGTCACTAGTGTCACTTATTACTTTGACGTAAATCACTCTATCGGTAATTGATAAAACGACTCTTCGGTATTTCAAGTTTGGTCGTTGGAGGGAGTTCATGTCGGGGTAAGTGACAAAGTGGCACTTTTCGCATAATGTCGATATAAATTTAAGCTAGAGTTATTATTATACAGATAAGTGAATTCATAAATGTCATATTTCGTTTAGTGCCAGTTTTCTCCACAAAAAAAGCCGTGAATTGATGTTCTGTAAAATTAATTAGAGCCTCTTTCAATAAATTTTTTTTCAAAATCTTAAAAAAAAAAAATGGATGACAGTGATTTTTTGTTTAGTGCCATTGTTATAATAGTAAAATATTACTTTCTTTATTATCACGATAATGAAACATTGACATGTGGAACACCATTTTCAGTTAATGAACTGGGTTACAGAGACTTCATAGAGCTTAATCTGGCTAAAAGAGCAGTCGATAATAGAAACAACCGTCCTGAAGCGTTGGTACCGTTCTACCAGCGTAAATTGGATTTATCAGTAAGGAAGAAGAACGATGTAAGCAGTCCGGTAAATGCTGGCTTGATACCGAGTTACTACAAATCCTACTTTGAATGTATTTTTAAGTAATTACTATTGATCTTTTATACTGTATTTCATTTAATTCTTACTGCGTATCTGGTAGATTTTGAAGATTTGTTTGTTTTTTCAATTTATTTTTTGTTTTGATGGATTTAATTTGTGTTAATTATTTTTAGAGTTCTTTTTAAGTTTAGTTCATATTTTTATGCCTAACTTTGACTGAATAATTTATTTTTGTCATTGTCAATAAACTTGATTAATAAAGAAATGCTTTTTGTTTATTTTTGAAATATTTAACCTGTTTTTTCCTTTTTAAATCTGTATAATTTTACGGTTTTATTAGAAAATACGTAATAGTATTAAACAAAAAAACTTTATTAAAAGGACCTTTTTTCTTATATATCCATCATTTTTTGTTTAAATCTCAAAATTCAATTTTACAAAAATATAGTGATACTTTACTTTGGCCAAGTAAAATAACTTTTTTAACTTTTGTGTTGAAGTTAGTCCAAAACTTTAATCAGCCATATTCGAGAATGAGGTTTTTTGTTTAGTGTCACTTTTGTTTTCAACGTGCGTATGAACTTCTGAGGAACGTCGAACAGTGAGAAGTAAGATGGATGGGATGTAAACTTCTGTTTTATTCAAGTCCTAACGCCTCGGGTGCAGTGTTGCAGATGGTCCATTTAATTGCCATTTAAAAGCCAGAAGTCCAGAACGCCAAGAACGAGCTGTTCAAATCTTAAACATAGCACGCAGGTTGAAACAGATTCGAACGAGGTATTGATAATGATACAACAAGCGTAATATGGTTCAGCAATCAGACAGAAAAATTATGTCAATGCAAATCCCTGTGAAGGAATGTCTAAACTGCTGGTAGAGTGGACAGTTTTTTTTATCCAATATGGAAACACTCAGATAATAAAAGAAGACTGGTAGTTCATCTAGCAGCTGACACCATCTCATTATTCAGTATCTTCATTAGACGATTATCAAACTTTGCTTAGTGATGGGACTCACTTCTGTCGCAGATTTGGTTTGAACAGGAAAGTTCGATGACGAAATCGTGTCCAGAAACGAGCCTGTACTCTGGCCTCCAATACGCGTGTAAAAAAAGCCGCTGAACTGTTTTCTTGGCGAGGTAAAATAACCTCAAACCTGACCATAAATTCTCGAAAAAGTTGCCCAAAATTGGGGAAACTCCCGTGCGGCCTCGGCAAACGGCTATAAAATCATATATCAAAAAAATAAATTTTCCTATTTGCACAACTTCTGTATATTTAATTTCAACCTTCCAACCTTCCTTGCTTCCAACTCCTTGCAGAATCAACCGATCATCATAGGATATCCCAAAACCATTTGCATTCTTAATTTGTTTATTGCCAGCAAAAACTCAAACTCACATATCACCAAATCCACTCTGGTGAATTAGTTGAACAAGTCATTATCCAAATGAAAGCCTCGAGCCACCCGCAATCAACGGTTCTCACTGTCATTGTGGCATATACAGTATACACTCGTACCTACACAGAAAACCGCTTAGCACAACAAAAATAGTTCCAGCAATTTTCCACCTGATACGCCCTCCTAACCGTATAAACAAAAATACCACACGCACACACACAGCAACAAGCAAGCGGGAGAATTCCCTTCCGCGGTTCACCACACTTTTCCACAATCGTCATCATTTTCGTGAAACTCTCATCCGTGTCCCATGCGAGCGAAGGAAATTCTGTCCGATTCCGCTGCCTAAGCGTCAAATCAATTAGCGAATCCCCCGAACATCAAAGACCGCACACACTCATGTGAACGGTGTTCGGTGTACCGCACAAGTCAGACGGCAAAGTCACAGCGTGTGCAAATTTACGGACGCCACCAAAAACCTGCTAACAACAACAACAGTTAGCCACAACAAATGTGGAATTTTCTCCCTAACGTCTCCGCCAAAACAAATTCGAATTCCCTAGCCCCGACCTCAGCACAGCTCATCTTGATTCTTAACTCTGTGCGCTCAGTCGCTGTAACTAATCCACCTGCAGTCGATGTCTCCACTGTCAAATCAGTCGAACTATCAAAAGGAAAAAAAAACCACACACTCCAACCGGTCCTCCCCACCCCCGTATCCACAGCGTTCGGTTTGGTACACACAATCGCGCATCAGCTGGGCCCAAACTACTGTAGTGGTCTGGTCAGCACAGTTGATGTCCGGTCGCGCGTATAGTCTTCCGTAGACTCTCCAGAGCTTCACACGTTTGTCACACAAGCGAGGCCGCGAACTCCGTGCGACTCGAAAAGTCAAGATCTCGTGTGGTCCACCGTCGTCGTGGGGCATTCGCAACTTTCTTCCGGATATCTCACCGCAGTGTGTTGTCAGATAAAAGATACAAAATGCAATCTTAATAAATTCCCTTGCAATCGCAGTGCACTGGTAGAGTTTGAAAATAAAAGAAAAATAGTTTCGGTTGCGAAAGAGAGCAAGTTCACGTAAACACTGCGCGGCCGTTAATTTGTTATCGTATTGTTTGTTAAAAATTGTGAGTGAATGTGCCTCTGATTGTGTAAAGTAGGGTGGCGGGGAAAATACACACATTTGGAGTTTGAATGCCTATCGGAGCTCTAACTTGCACAGGTTAGTACACGTTGTTCTGTCAAAATAGTCATGTAAACAAATGGGTTATATTTATATGTGTCACTGTGCCGATGACATACTGCGCTAGTGATATAGGCAACCGCAACGCAGATGTACACGAATGGGGGGCGGTAGCCTTTCTACCTGCAACGCAATCAAGTGGCCTTTAATTCAATTTACGGTTTCATGACTGCACCGTTTGATGTTTCGCCTTTTGATGCAGAAGGTGTATTTTTAAACACGTCCATTGAAAGTAATTTAGACCTTTAGCTGGAAAAGGGGGATAACGAGTCCACTGAGTGTGCAAATGTCTCTTTGTAATCACTTGGCTGGCTTATAGGTACCTTCTTTTGTAAGCGGCGCGGCGCTTGCAGTTTATTGCTCTTTCTCTGTTAATGGCAACTGGTTTGGTCTGGCTCTGGATTGTTATCGTGACAGTGCTGTTAAACAACGGTGTGATGTCATAAATTATTGCAATATTAAGTGTTCAAATTTGAGAGGTCTATATGGCGAGCTGAATATGGGCTGAAGTTAATTGGGTAAGGTTGTTGTTGCCAACCTCTTTTGTATAATTGCACTGTCCATTGTCAGTACCAGTATTCTTCTTCTTAGAAATGTTATCGTCGCACAACTGTGTACGAGTAATATCGACCTAAAAAAGTATCGCGGTTACACGAGAGATGTAGATTTCATTTTGAATCGAACTATGTACTGTGAAAAAGTGACTGCCGAAATTATGTAGGCTACCTACTGTTGATTCAAGCCATACGGATTGCCATTTGACAATTAACAAACCAAATAGTGTGAGGCCGAGATGAATGAGTGAGCAGTTAATTGTAAAGTTTGTTTTTCCGATTTCTAATAATTAAAAACAAGAATAAAAATGATTTGCAAAAAAAGGTTATTTTCCAAAAGTGTACCACATATCTACGATTACTACAGGGTGGCACATTAGTCACACATTGATTTGGATAACTCATCAGTTTATTTATTTACAACAAGAAGAAATAAGAAAAAACCGCCAGAAACAAAAATTCTTTGGTTTTCTTCTTCTTTTTTTTTTCTGAAAATGGAAAAAAATGTCAAAAAACTCATTTGTTGCTGTCGTTTAGTGATTCTTTTCGGCGTGGTGCCTTCTGATGGATTTCTAATTTATTTTAGTTTTTAAAGGGGCAGGAAAGTGGTATACCCACTTAAATAAAGATAGCAATAAAGATGGAACGCTTTGCCTTTGAAATTATTTCCGATAAGCAGAAACTCCAATACATGTGGTTGAACAAAAACAATTAGTATATACAAATATTGCTAAAGGACTTATTTGACCTGGAAAATGCTACATGAAAAATTGCGATGCAAAAACTGTCCTTAGCGTGTTTAAAAGTGCAAAAATGTATGCAACAAAAAGGGATTTTTTTAAAATATTTTTAAAAACATTCGTATGGAGTTTTCCAAGATTCGCACTACTTTGAAGGCGATAGAAACTGGTGGTGCACATCAGAATCAAGTAAAAAAAATAAGAATAAAAGTCCGCAAGTAGCAGAAGGAATTAATTTTAAATTGGTTAAAATATCTTTTTTTCAAAAAGTAGAAAGTTTGTTCAGAATATTTTTATTATGTTGTCTAATTATTAACATTTGGCTCTCTTGTGCTTTCCGCATATTTGTGACGTAATTTAAACAATTTCTGGCATGTTCTCCAAACAAAATTCTGCTATTTTCAAACATTTTATCAAATTTGTTGTTTTTTTTTTCAAATAAAAATTCTGCCGTGCCCAACTTTCGAGAGCCCATTTAGACTCAAATGTGCACTTGTCCACAATAACGGAAAGGTCGGGTAGTGTTATTTAGTAGCTCAGGTCGGTTCCGCATTTGTCCCTATATGACTCAAGCTCTTGGATAAGAAAAGAAATACTTAGTTGGCGAAACTGGTTCATTAAGAACCTATATGTCTAGCTTCTTGTAGCTTATTTTGTGATAGTTTTTTTGTTTCATATTTGGGACAAAATGAAAGGGTCCTACAGTTCTATGCTAACACTAAAAGACCCAATTGAGAAGCCTTCTGAGTACGGTTATTGGAAGGTATGGTGGTTAAAAACCTAAGTAGCACTAAGTACCGTTTTGTTGCCACAGCTCATTTGACCTGGTTTTTGCAGTTTGTTAATGAGTGTGTCGATGTATAGAACCAACTTGTGGAATTCAAGAAGGTTATTAGTTCTAAAATACTACTATTCGAGACTGCTTCTAGAAAGTCGAAAGGTTTTCCTAAAGATCACTGGCGTTTATTTTTCTGCCCACTTCTTCTGCGTCAGTTTGTCTTGTGTTGGAATGCCCAGTCTAGCTGCAAAATCAAATAAAATTTCAGATATGCAACCAGGTTTCGTCTTTATTCCCTTCCAAAATCAAAAAGATTCTCAAGTTTAACAATAACTGTGAGTTTTCGTTTCTTCCAACGATTGGTTTCCGATCCTAAATGCTCGCAGAAAACGATGAGGCCTTCGAAAACTATTTTCCATACAAAATCTGACAGGAGGTGGTAAATTTCTAATGTTTACATGGTCAAGTAGGTATATATCGCGAACGTTAGTTCTCCTTCTGCTCTGAGGCAGTTTAAGGTAGTTCGCTGTGGATCTTATGTACTCAGCTTTCAAAGCCTCTCCGGTTAACCCGGATTTTCTTGATGTGCACGTTACTGAAGTCTTTCCTCACAGGTGTTTGTATCTTATGAGAATCGAAGTCGAAGAGCGGCCCTTCTATGTTTTTTTATTTAGGTTTATGTATTTTCGTTACATTTTTAGACTTTGAAAGTTTGCATAAACCTTTGACTTCCAAAAACCCTAAAGAAAAAACTCCAAAGTCGCTTAATCGTATGATAAGAACCTTCCAATTCGATTTGCTTCTCGGTCTGAATGGCATATGTGCTATAAAAATTGTTACTTGAGAATTTTCTAAACCCTATTTTTGAAAATAAGACTACGAAGTGAGAAAAAATTGCGAAAACTGGATGACCAAATCATAATTATTTCTAAAGCATTTCTGAACAACGAAAACGCGTTGTTCATTTTTTATAACCCTTAACTGTCAGATGTCACTCTGTTTTTCTTTTTGCTTTGGTAGGACTTTACCCAACAAATTTTACGAAAATTCAAATCCAAATTTTCGGACACCCTTTAAAAAAACTTGGCAACTTGGCATCAGGCTTTAAAATTCAAAAAAGTTTCGTGCGACCCAGTGGTGCACTTTCGTCACATGTTCTCATAAGATTTCATGATGAATCAAAGCATAACATCCTGGTAATTCCCCAGAATCAAATACCAATTTATCGTTACTTCGACCTTAATAATTTGTTATGCAGCATAGGCTCTGAAAATGAACATGCCAAGTAGATTACATTTGTAATCTCGTTATAATTGTGAATTTTACACAACATGGCTGTGTTGTTTTTATGTTGTATTGTCTTCAAGTTAGACTCGTTAAACGCTTCCGCTGCTGTAATCACTGTTAACTTGAGAGTTCTTTGTTTTTAATTATGATTATGTCATTCTAGTCACGAATGTGTTGTATACTTGTTGGATATCTGTAGAAACTTTTATATATACCACACTCGTGACACCTGTCTAATTATTTACCAATTAGAATTAGGTATGAATAAGCCATTTTATTTATAATATTGTGAACCGAGGTTGAAGCAGCCTGTGATCGAAAGCGGGTAGAAGCTATGGCATTAGCTCATAACATTTTTGACCCATAAGGTTACAGCTTTGCTGCTCTTATCTGCGGTTAGTAAAATTGCACTATGAAAAATCCTTTAGCAGTCATAGACAATAGACATCATTCTTGTGGATTTGATGATTGAAGTTTTAACATTTCTTGCTGAATATTAGCAAAACGAAGAAAGCTATCGAGCTCGATCTCAATCAAATCATCTTCAGTAACAAGTGACAACATGTTTGCCTAGGCTACAGGTTCTGGTTATGGCCGTACATTTCGCATTGCATTGCACTACAACATTTAGACAGCACTATAACCTGTAAGCTTCTAAACGCTCACTGAGGGGATTGAACCCTAGGGTAGGACACTTTAAAAACCTCGACTCAAATCGCACATATTTATTAGGTACTTAGTGAGTCAATCAGCACCTTTCTCTCAGATTGTCTGCATGCCAGAATCGACGCCTTGTTGCTATATAGCGAGACAGCTCACTTTAGATTTTAGTATCTAATTGACGAGATTTTTCTAAAGGTTTGTAATTTACCTTTATGAAATGTGAAAATCCTGAGTCATATTTTAGGATACTGAATAAACGAGCAATACCCGATTTTTGGTTCTAAGTGTACTCCTATTAAAGCTTACATTCCTGTGCTCAGCACCTGCTCTTCACATAGCCACAGAGATGCATACATTAAAGGTCCTTTCATTTGGTAGACTTCTTCCGCCACAATTATGAAAGCCATCGCAGGAGAGCAAGCTTAAATAGCGGCCCAATGGTTATCTGATTTATATACTCCTGCAAAGGATATTTGCAACAGCTTAAAAAGCAGTTCCATTCCTAAATGCAACAGACCGTTTAATCCGATTGTTGCTGGCTTGAACTCTGTTCAGCCTGACGAACATCAGAGAGCATTACTGTCCCGAGGAAGCCTCTTAGCTATTCGATTTGCAATAAAATTATACGTTGAAGAAATAAAAACTTCCACAAATGAATAGATTGGAAAACCTGGCCTAAGGTCGTTATGGGTCTTTTTTTTATTTTTTGTTGATACAGGCTACAAAAAGAGCATCCAAGAGCGAGCATTCTGTGAATTGCACTATGGTGTCCATGTTTTAGTTTAGGCGGCCTGATAAAATGCAACCACTCTGTGGGTCTCGTCCTTGCTTTTCAAACCGCTTCTGATTTTTTTTTTTTTTTTTTAGAGTAGAGTTTTTTGAGCAGTTCCAACATCCGTTTAAGGATTATCTAGTTCCGTAATGATAGTCCCACCATTCTTACTTTTCTGCTAGCAAGTGCTGAGCTATGGCAGTGAATATGGTCCGCTTAGTCGACGCTTTTATGATATTATAGCCTGTAAAATGCATTACTCAGAAGTCCCATATTTTTTAAGTAACCTGAAGGTACATTTTCTGTAAAATTCCTGCTTCTGCGGATAGTAGCGGAATGCCCAATTCAATAAAAATTTAAAACGTACATCAAAAACCAACACTTTAACCGAAATGATTGCATACCTACAGGCCGATTCGGAGCATGGCACTCAAAATTATTTTTTCTAACAATTTGAATACTTTATCTACTTGTTTTTCCTATGCTGAAATACATATTCTGTAAGTCCATTAGATTTGTATGTCAGTTGTTTTTCCTGTATGCTCTTTCCACCAATGTCACAAATGTCAGCTGCAGTTCATTCAGAGCCGCTTTTTGCTCTGAAGTTATCAATTCTACACTCAGATAGCAGACCCAGCCAGTGGTCAAAGCGCCAATGTTGGCGCTTTTTCAATGAAAAAGGAAAAAACGAGGGGAAACCTTAAAAGAAGGGGAAAAATCAAAAATTTCTTTGAAACGTAAATTGCTTAAAAGACAAATTTAGTCACATTTCCATTACAAATAAACTACAAAGTTTACTCAGAATGAAATAAATGTCGAACGTCTACGTAAGAATTTTTGTGTATGTGAAGGCATTCGCTCGATTTGACGTTTTGTCTAATAGAAAAGAAAATAATTTCAAATTCAAATTTAATATAAAAATAAAGGCAAATTTCACTTAGGGGAAAAAAAGGGGAACTTTTTTTCGAATTTAGGGGAATATTAGCTGTTTTTTTATTATCAGCGTGATCTGATCCGGATCAGAATGAAACAAAACGGATCATTGAAATGTTTAATTTAGGAATTGTGGCAACAGTTGCTTTTAAAAACAAAACAGACGTGACGTCACACAACGCACATGTCATGTCACTTGCAATGTCGGAGGTGCACCATATTTGAATCAAATTTGCATAATTTTTCTTTTCAAATATATTTTTGTGAAACAAATTTAGTATCTTATGTTCAAATATGCAACACATGAACAATATTTTTCTGCTAACGCTTGAGTTTATCTTGGCATTTATTTATTTATTTATTTATTTCTGAAGCAAATCGGGCAGATTTTATAAACATTTATAAAAGATTTCTGAAATTTATTTATTAAATGTTTATGAAATGTTTTAACTTTATCCTGTTTTGGACTAGAAGTAAATAATGTGGTGGGATTATTAAGCCCGTATGACACTACATTTGTTTTGCATTTTTTCTGCTTTTAAAATGAAACTGGAGCAGTTCGAAAAATTAGAACGAAAATTACCGACAGGAGTGAGTGCGTATACACCATCTTTATTAATGTAGACCAGGGATGTTACGGAGGTGGTTTTACCGGAGTCGGAGTCGGAGTCGGAAGCATCATACCGACCTCCGCGGAGTCGGAGTTGAATCGGAGTCGGAGGCGGAGGTCGCACGCAGACACAAATTAATTATTAAAATATAAAATTTGAAAAATCAATTTTTATTAGAAAATTAACAAAAAAAAAATACAAAACAAAATTGTATTGTCACTTAATAAAATTACAGACTAATAGTCAAACTTCAAAATGGGTAAATTATATTTTATAAACAACAACTTAGCTGCTTTGTCGCCATCCAATCTGTTCCGTAGTAGGCTATAAATCAAACCTGCTCCACTGAATAGTTGTTCGCTCGGAACGGACCCTGGTGGAGCTGACAAAAATTGTCGCATAATTGGCTTCAAAACATGGAACTTTGTATTTACTTTCCACCACACCAAAGGATCTTCTGTCCACTTGAACGCACGCACTCTTAACTTCAATGCAAATCTCGCCTACTCATTTAAAGTAAATAAAAGAGTGAAAAGACAGCCGTATTGTATTGTAAGTGTAACATGTCGCAACTCGATAGTTCTTTGTCGTTCATGTTTATCGGTCGTCACCGATTCCGAACGAAAAACCTCCGATGTGATTATATCGGAACCGAAGGCGGATTCGGAGGTGTAATTTAAACCGGAGGTTCCGACATATCGGATTCAGAGTCGAAGCTCCGTATCAACCCTAATGTAGACACGTCATAAAAAATGGTTTAAAAATGTATTCAAATCACTTTTTTCAGCTGCTGGCAGCTTTTTTCAACATTTCACGATTATTTGAAAATAAATTCTACTGTAAATTTGCGGTTGCTTTGCAAACAATTGCTACCCCTTTCTTTTTTACTCTTTTACACACACAGTGCTCACTTTTCAACATTATAAAAATGAGGAAAAAATGTAGTGTCATACGGGATTTAGCAGCGAGTAAAGTTTTTAATTTTGTAATTTTGGTCTCGGCAATCACGCGACACGCGATTTAATTCAAATAATCGTATTAAATGAATCACTTTCTCATTAGGTATTCAAAGCTTTTGTGGACATTTTTATTTTATTTAATAAAAAAAAATAATCGAAAAACAGCGCTCACTTTCTGCATGGATACTTGTAAAACAAAAATTATTTACCATCACGGTAACAGATCCAAACCAGCAAAACATTTCTAAACATTTCATAAAAATTGTTTTGTTTAATAAATGCTTTAGAAATATTTATGGAACATGTAGGTATTTAATTGTTTATCAAATGTTTGGCTGGGCTGGACATACATTTATAGAACGAAAAAAAATAACTCGGACTACGGACGGGCAGTTCTCTCGAATGCAAAAAAATCAATTGATTTTTTGCGTTCCATTTTTTAGTCTGGCAGCGTGATAGTGTGTGGCTATCATTTACTTACAGGCTCACCAACATTTAAAAATAAAACAAGCCACCTAGTCGGAAATAGTAGAAATAATTTTCAGATCATGATTCGTGATCTCGATGAGAGAACAGGATCATGTGCTGTTGTTGTAGACGCATGTAAATCGATGATCTATATGGATCATAGCTGATAATAAAAAACAGCTATTATTGCCTCTGCTAAGAAAAATAGGGGAAAACAGTCTTCACAGTCTGGGACCACTGGACCCAGCACTTTTGACAAGATTCCTGCTTCCTTTCTTCCATTCATTATCATTATTATGATATAAAGTTATATCTCCCCAACGTGTTAAAAAATATCCATCTGTGTTTAAAGTTCGGTGGTACTTTTCGGCAACGAAAACCGAAATAGGCATAGTGGGATCGCAAATAATCGTTTTAATGGAGTTCAGGTTCGTATTCTGCGTCCGCGTCCACGCCATGTGCAATCGCGGTCTATCCGACGTGTTGCAGTTGCCGTTAATTTCTAAATAACAATATCTTCGGCCAGCACTACCAAAATCTCTTTAAATAACATGCTGGCCTTAATCCCTTTTGTGTCTTCGTCAAAATTGATCTGCCTTAATGAAAAATTAGGAAAAAAATGTCGGCAAAATATTTTCGGAATTTCTGTAGAATAGGAAATAAAGTCTGGGATGAAACTTAAAGTGGCGTGTGTCTTTCAAAATTATTCAGATCGTTCTCAGCAAGACTTTCATTCACCAGCGACTGAAAACAAAGACCTTTACTTTTGTTACGCGTAAAACAAGTATCTAGGTGTAGGAATGGATAAGTCTTCGCCTTCAGAGCGACAGGAAGAGAATTTCCATTTCCATTTCCAATAGTCTCCTACATCACATCATTTGCATACGAATTGGAATTCTTTTGAACCATAGATACCTGCCCGACTCGTCTTCATTAATATTCCCTGCTCCCATTTACTTCATCGGCTCACTTCAGTCACTGACAGGCAGCATTGAACGTTTCACGTTGATTTAAAAATCGAACCACTCGCCAAGTTTGAGACGCCAACAACGAATCCAAAAAAAAACAAATCGGAATTTGCATTTTTATCTGCTAATTACGTGGTGTCACTAATTAGTGTTGACCTAAAAACTAAACAAAAGTCGCATTTTACTTCTCACAATTGCTCGCAACATTGCAAAGAGCAGCTGTACGTTTTTAAGAGCCCAACACTACCATGCTGAATCACATCGTCTTCCCCTTCTCTTAATTAATGTTAATTCAATTTGTTTTGATTTGATATAGAGAATCCGGTGCTTGCTGAAAATTAGAATCATTCAAGGTCGTGGTATTGTTAATTTCTGCGACAGCAGAAGTTCGGCGATTCGAGCTTCCAAAAAAAGTCCGTTGTTAGTTAGTTATGGCTTAAAACTAATAACGTGATTGTGTTGAGTGTTTTCTCTTGCTTGCGCAGTAATAAAATAAAAGGAGATTGTTCACCTGTGCGAAATTCAGACGAAACCCCAGCTTTGATCGATATACGTGACTATTTTCTTAAGTCGCAATCTTTAACTGTATCTGAATGTCAGATGTTATTCGTGAATGTTTCGAGCTCGATTAAATGGCACGTTTGGAAAAATACCTTCAAACGTGTAGTGGGTAACTAATTTATACGTCAGATCGAAAAAAAACGCAGATGTGAAATCAAATAAAGAGTGATTAGGTAATTTACAGTTAATATGTGTATATCCTGCTCTGCATATACGTGTGCAGTTGGTTTTCATTCAATTTCATAACTAATTGATCAATTGTAAAGACAACGGGTTGCTGTGAAAATGAACACAATTTGACTAAATTTTAACAAGAAGTCGCATGCCCAAAGTAGTGCAAGGCGACATCGTAGGACCCCGAAAAACATTTTGAAACCTTGGATTTTTGTAAATTCGAATTGAGACATTTCGACATCTAAGACTAGTGGCGATGATTAGAAATAGCGCACTATTCGACGAAAGGGGAGAGTCTTTGGCTTGCACTTTTCACATTCACTATGCCAATGGACGTTTTGAAAATTTCGTTGCTGTGTATTTACTACTAAGCACAACCAGCATTCAAGTTTCAAACAAGCTGAATTATAAATTTTCGGGTTACGTTGTCCCCAAAAGACGGGCAGAAAAGTACGAGAAATCCCCGTCAAAGGACCCAAGAAACCTTAAAAAAAACGTTTCGAAAAAAGACCCACAAAATCTTCGGAAAATCGTGCCATTCTTAAACCACTCCCAAGAAAACCTCACAAACTTACTTCAAAAACCGGTAATGAAGCCAATATAAATAAACTGCACGACTGGGTCGAACGAAACTTGCTCGTTCACCAAAAGTTTGCTTGGTTGTTTTCATATTTTATTAGGTACTTATACCTAAGTAAAAATCTGAGAAACGATGAAAGGGAACAGTGTTAAATACAATTCACTTTTGGGTAATTCATCTGATATGGCAGTACATATCAAATAACAAATGTTTTTAAAATTTGAAGCTCTCTGTAAAAAGGAATTGTCGCAAGTTCTGGTTAGAAAATTACAAGCCCCTACTTTACCTACTATTTAACTTTGGTATAAGGTGCCGGGATCTTATTTTTTGGAATACTGAGTTTATCCTTAATAAGCACAGTATAGTACCAAATATTGCAATGTGTAGTTTGATAAATAAAAGGTTTTCAATAAGAGGTGTTATTGTGAATGACCCGCTACTTCGGTAGCTGTCACTTTTGAAGCTTTTATTCTTTGACATTTGACAAGTAGAAACTGCGCCATTACTAAAAATGGAACGATACACGCTTCAACAACGCATTGAAATTATTAAAATTCACTACAAAAATGGTGGTAATCTTGCAGTCACAGTTCGCAAAACTAAAGCATTTTTTGGTCGTCGATGATTAATGATTTTTTATGGTCAGAGTTGGATGGTATTGATCTGGACAACGTTTACTTTCAACAAGACGGCGCTACGTATTACACAACCAACGAAACCATTGATCTTTTACGGGAAAAGTTTCCGGACCGTGTTGTCACTCGAAGAGGTGATCACAATTGGCCACCGAGATCTTGTGAAAGATAAGGTCTACGCCAACAGCCCAGCGTCGATTCAAGACCTCAAAGATAAAATTCGTGAGGCTATCGAGGACATAGGGCAGCCAATTTGCGATTTGGTTATGGAAAATTTCATGAAAACGATATGCTCCTGTATGCGTGCTCGTGGTGGCCATTTGGCTGATGTTGTTTTTCATTATTAACGGCATTCCTCTTTATTATGAAATAAACATCCGATCATTTATCTCAAAAAAATGGCATTTTTCTTCGAATACCAAAATAACACCTCTTATTGGAAAACCCTTTACTATTGCTTAACTATTTAGCTGAAAACCGAGTACAAGTTATTATTCGGGATGTAAGTATTACTTTTATCGAAATGGAAAATGGGATTTTCGAGATAGAAGCAGTTTTTAAAATTAGCGTTTTTGGTGATTCGAATTGGAAATTAAGGACGCTAAGTTTGCATTTTTATCAAAATCATTATTGCCGTTTTCAGGTAAACTAAAGAAAACTAAATGGACCGTTTTCGAGATGTGTTCAAGTTTCGTAAGTAATATTTATTTAAAAAAAAGTGTCACATTCCGAAATATAAAAATAAGTCAAAAAATATGACACGGACGTCACTATCCCTGTATCAGTAGATGTCGAAATATAAACACTATCTGTACTTGTCGTCAGCGAAAAATAACATCAGATGCAAAATTTGATTGGACTGCTTTACTAAAAATCTTTTTGCTGATACTGATGTCACTGAACCATTTGATATGTTCGATTGCATTTATTGCTTGTTTACCTTATAAGACTCATGAATTCGGCCTCGTAAATAAATTCGACTCATTATTTGTGTGTGCACTTATAGTTCTAACGTTTGCTTCAAAAAAGGGTTATAGGGATGTGAAAAGTAAGTTGGTTTTGGTATTCAAGTTCGCTCCTGTCTCGGGTAGTTGCAATTGCAATGACAATTTTCAAATACATATTTCGAACTTCAGAATCAAAACTTTGTCTGGAAACGACAGCCACATTCGTCAACATGATCCTTTCTTATCAGAGGCCCGTTTTCGGAGTGGGGAAACTTTCCCTGACACTACTGTCTAAGACTAAGTTTTGAGTTTCCCGATCAAATAACAGCCAGTCAGCTTGAATGACTTTTGTCCATTTGTTATTGTATACTTCTCTGTTTTAAATGTGTCTTGTTATTTTATTCAACATCTACTAAAGCAATGTAAAGCAAATCTGAGCAACTACCTCCAAATCATCCTGGAGGTATGCAAGCATTTGTGAGAAACTTCTGTTAACTGGATATTTGGGTCTTTGTCTCGACTTTAGGTGTAATTCGGCATTTCTTAAGCTACGATTACACATGTCATTTTCATGTCAAATTTTGACACTCCGTCGACATTGTGACGGAAAAATTTGTCCTAAATTTGTCACTACGTGTGTTCGCCTGCCAAGCGTTCTCAGTTGACATTTCGAAGTGTCAAAATTCGAAATAAACCGCGGGAATACAAAAACAATTCAAGTTCCTAGTCAACGCACTCATATATCTACTCCAGATAAATCTATTTGATATTTAAAATGAACAAACTATGTATCCGAACGTTCCCAGTTCCACTACTTGGGATGAATACTCAATGTGAGAGTGTACCTTGTTTTTCTAATTGCGTGCTGAAGATTCTAATTTTAGGCGAACAAAAAGCTTCTCTGTGGAAACAATCAAATACATCCTTAACATTTAGAGTAAACCATGAACCAGTTAGTTATGCCAGTTACTAAGGTGAACAGATACACCCTAGGGAATTCCCTTGTCATAATTGTCACTCACCGCGTGTGAACAAGATCAAAATCTGTCACTTGAACAACGTTTCGTGTAAAACACGTGGCTCCCCTTAGACCTCATTGGATTCAATAAAACTCAATAGCAATATAGCCCAAGCATTACACACTTGAAATTCAAGCACTCCAATCAGAAGTAAGAACACCAGATCTAAATCTACTTGGTCGCAGACGAATTACGTGATGTTGTTCTCAATTCAAATTAGCTTCGCATTCTACATAACAATCAGCAAAGCGGGTATTCGTTATGAAAAAATACAGTTTCTGGCTCAGCAGTCAGCACTGTAAAAGGTTTGCATGTACAAATGTTGATCACGTCGCATCATAAGAAATAGTTACACCTCAAGTGTTTGTTTTTTATTGGTCCTAGTTGAGGCTCACTTGCACAAAGTATGTTCCATTGAGCTGCCATACTGTGATGGGCTGTGGTCTGGTGGATGATACTATCCGTTACCGAAACCCATTTTTTTCCCAAATAAATTTTGCAAAGGTTTTTCTGTAATTGGGACTGGTCGATGTTGGCGGCCATTTTGTTTTGGTTTTGTTTTGGAATCACCATCAACTCAAACGCGAGCGCTATACTATAGAACCACGCTAACCGATTTCTGTTGGCCCAAATTCAACGATATGGAGGTTTGACGAAATGTGCTTCCATCAGGACGGATCTTCATGCCACACAGCAGCAAAAGCCACGATGAATATTCCGCTCTAACGATTTTAGGGAACTGTTATCTCTCGCAGAGGTGACGTGCATTGGCCAGCAAGACCGTTCGATTTAAGCTCGCTGGACTTTTTCTTGTGGGGTTTTCTGAAGTCACAGGTCTACCCCAATAAGCGGCAAACAACCGATGCCCTTAAGGACAAAATAACCCATGTAACCGCTCAAATTCAGCCGGATTTATGCGGGAGAGTCATTTGAAATTGGATCCGTGCTACCGTGATGCTTTATTCCATACATAATGGCAGTGACGGAAAAACGGATAAAATTGTATCATTTGAATAATTTTGAAATTAGAGTTACACAGATACAATTCACTGGAAAAAGTTACAATTTACCAAACATTGCTTTGCTTCAAAAGTTGCATATAGCTGAAATCCTTCTTTAAAAGATACAACGTGTCAAATCATGAAATGCAACAACTTAAACTACATGCAAGCCATTAGCCGTGTTTTTTTAGCTTCGATCTCAGCAAAGCAAAGTAAAGCAGGATTTTCATCATGCAATTACAACAACTACGCTCTACTTGACACTTCGAGACTCAGTTGTAGTTGTTGTAATCGCGTGCTGAAAATCCTACTTTGCTTTGCTGAGATCGAAGCTAAAAAAAAACGCCTATTATTACATGGCAATTGTGAAAAACCTCCGGGGAAGCCGAGTGACCGTTGTGCGACTTAAGTTGCTATTTGGCCTGCCACAATTTTTTGCTGTTTTGGCCCTTTTTTTAGTTGGAGGAGGCGCTTCAAAAATTTTTCGAATTTCTGTTATTTCCAAATAAAAACCTTTTAAATGGAACGCCTATTACAAAACTGTTATAGTGTCTAGCGAACCAGTACTTGTGAAATATGGCTCAAACATTTTAAATAAGTTATTCTGCTTCAGAAATGGCACCTTTTTTTCTCATTGGCTCTTTTTCTTGAGACTTTTCAGAATTCTGAAACGGTCACCCTGCGGGAAAGAGTAAATTTCGAAGACGGAGTGTTTATTTCTATGGAATTCTATTCGCCAAACCATGTTATTTCAGAAATAAACACTTCTATTACCTAAACAGTTCTCAATTTTTTTCCCGATAAAAAAATTTCAAAAATTGATCCTATTAATAATGAATATCGTGCGTAAGCCGACTTTGAACGAACATTTAAAATCCTTCAGAAATTCACCTATTTCAATGTTTTAGACAGGTATTACTCACTTAAAATGAATGTGGGGATTTTATGTTTAAGAACTAGATAAAATAGCTTAAGGCGTACTTTCAATGTACGCTTGTGTGGAAAGAATTTTTTTCTATAAAAATTTTATAATAAAGTAAGTGCAGGAATCGGCTTTAGTCGAAACATATTCAGCTTGAATTGAAACCAAAAATTTGTTGAGAAATGACTCATATCATAATTTTAAAATTGAAAAATGTCTTACAAAAGAATACCCATATGCAACTTCGACTTTGTGAAAAAAATATTCAGGGAATTATAAGCTAGCATTAAAATGAATATTATCCCCTTGTTATTAGGACGTTACTCGTAACGTGGCGGGATTGAACTAATATTATTATTTCTAATAGGATTATTTTGTTGACCAAGTATAATTTTGTGTATGTCTTTTTTTTGGGCTTTTTGGTCGATTCTTCTAAAAATGCGAACTGTTCCATTATTTTCCACCCTACGTTTCGTTGGTATTTTCCAACCTGTTCAGGGGCAAAGTTCTTTATTAGAGCTTTTTGGGAGAGGGGATACATAAGGTATTTAGTATTTAAACGATTGCTTTAAATTTCACTTACTGTTTGTTTACAACTACACTTAAAATTGTACGGTCCAGAATAGGCGAACAAATAAACAAAAAAAATAAATAAATAAATACAAACAGAACCCAAAACTTGTAATACAGAAAATATCACAGATCAAGTTCTGTCTGATTTCACAGAGCCACACTGTAATTGGTGTTTATGTTGTCTTTGTCCTCTTTGGTGTTCATAGTTTTGGTGAGCTTTTGCTTTCTGAATTTCTTTTGTTTTCACAAACAATGTAATGCTTTTTAATTTTGAATTTTTATTACGGTCTTATGGTACGTCACATATAAAGTATCAAAATGATTTGTTTTATTTCAAATGCAAAGAGGGAATATACATTTTTGTCTTTAAATAATGAACTGGGTAAATAGGTACTAAAAAGTATATGAGCATTATTCATCTTAATATTTATATAGCTACGAATTTCCAAAGACAAAGTTACACTTCTGTCTTAAAAGTTACATTTTTAACTTGTGAAAATTACAATCTGCAAAGTTAATCTCTCATCACTGATGGGCCTATTAAAATAAAAATAAAAATTATACCGCACATACAGCTTTTTTATACCAACTTAACATTGACCCGTCCTTATTGAAAACCCTTTTATAAAGTAGCAAGTTAAGTGCGACCCAGTCATGAAAATTTTTCTTGAATTTTACACGCGGCAATATTGTGCACATTGCAAGCAAGCTTGCGCCTTCAGGTAGACTCCATTTAAACTATGGCAACTTCATATGGTTGGTTTTAACAAAATCTAAGATGAGAAAGAGTGATTAAGTTCTGATTGATAATCGGCTGGATGAGTAACGACCTAATAAGAAGGGGGGAATATTAATTTTAGTGCCGCTTAAAATTCCCTGAATATTTTTTTCTAAAAGTCAAAGTTGCATATGGGTAAGCTACAGTTGGCATTTTTTTGTTTTTATATAATGAACATATTTTTTACACATGGAAACTGCTTTTTGCAATTGGTTCGGATTCGAGGACGCAACCTACCACGCTTCACCCGCTTTGTAGTAAAGTTTTCCGGATAAATGTTTTTGCCAAAGTGCCACCTTGTGAACGCAAAGAAAGCTGTTAAAATAAAATAATAATACCAGAGTGAAAATTGTTTATTAAAACATTTTGATGAGCATTTATTTGTAAGCAACTAACTAGATCAGTGAACAAATTGTCTAATCATATTTGCGAAACAAACATAATCAAATCCAGAGACTTCAACATTTTGACTAATTTGCATGCAAAAGCCCGGCAGGTTTTGACCTTGCCTTAGTCATAATACCGAGTTGAATATTAACAAATTAAATTTAAATAAGTATCTGTTGCACTTCAAATAAGTTAGTAGCCAAGCGCAACGCCTTGCATCAGCTGCAGCTCCATTTCGATGTTGTAACCCGACAACTTTCCGTTTAAGAAAACCAACATAAGTTACGAATAAATTTGAATAAATCTCAGACTTAGTTCGATTAATGAAACAGCGTCAGTTCATACAAATATGAAGCATGCCCCAGCGGCCAACATGACATAATACCCCCGATGCTAGGGGCTTACTTATACAAGGTATCTTGTAATTCAGTGGTGCATCTTAAGTGTCATAATGGATGGAGCCTATTAACGCTGATTCGGGTTTTCTAAGAAAATCCATAAACGATACTTCTTACGTTCACATTCAAATTAGCATACGATAATATCGTTAAGTCCGTTATGGGGATACAGAACACGTGTGAACTTGATTTACGATTTTGATCGGTGGCACATCTTTCCGAAGGAAAAGTACACAAATTAGTCTCGGAGCCTCCCATTAAATCGGAATCACTTTTGAGATGGGCGCTTGAGGTGCTACCTCTATACCGCCCATAGCCCATCAGAAGAACGCAATAAAAACACGTACAACAACCACAGAGGAAGTGATTATTAAGCCTGAGTTACACTTGCGCATGTCGGTGTCGTTGACTTCTGGGCTGGTCTTGTATCTCTTCATCATTTTACCCGAACATAATCAGCGAAACTTTTATTTTGATTTCATCTATGGAATTTGTATGCAAATCGGAAGAGGAATCGAAATCCATTCCATCGAGCTGAACTAAACATTTGAACAGTATTAAAACGGCGGTGATTCAACAATACTATGAACATGAAGCCTGATCGTGTTTTGCTTAAGAATTCATTTTGCGCTCTTTCGGTTTGCCAAAGGTAATCGGTTTGGAAAGTGAAATCAATATTTTGGCAGCAGGTATGAAACCTGCAAATTAAATCTGCAAAGACTAGTATTTTAAATGAACATCAATTAGTCGACTTTACTATGACGGTTATGATGGCATGAATAATTGGTTATACTTTCAAAAACCATTAAATTTAAGTGGCTTCGAGACCGAGACATGGAAATGCGAAATAAGAGAGTTAAGAAAAGGGTTGTGTTGCAGTGTTATATAAATTTCAATTGCGTTTGACAGCTGATTGTAGTTGCAGAGTCAAGTGTTTGAGGGGAGTTTCAGGTATGTGGGGGCGGACTACATGTCAAACACCCAAGATGATAAGACGAGATAAGCCTCGGCTATTGTGAAGCCTGTTAAATAGGGGGATTGGTCTGAGGGTTGAAAGTTTCCTAACATGAAGGTCGGGTTGTCAGTTTTCACGCTCGGTAACCAACTTGTTTGAACTCGGTACGAGGCTTCACGGTTTATTGAACATGGCATCGACTAAGGACAGGAAAAGTCCTCACTTCTTTGAGGTTTTTGGGGAGGCTTTTAAATATCGACTTATCTAGTCGATATTTAAAAGCCTCCCCCTCTTAAGAATAAGAACTATTATTTGCTTTGAGCAAAAGGTTGCAGCAAAGTAAAAGCCCTAAGGAGTTGCTTTGAATCGCTATGAATAAAATCCTACTTACTTAAGTATTTTCGAAATTCCAAACAAAGCATTTACTTTGCTGTACGTATATTCATACCGATCTGAGTAAAAGATAATGGGCGCCGCTTTGGACCATGTCAAGTTAGCTCAAATCAGTTTTTATTCATACGAAACGTAGCAAATGCTTTGATTTTTACATTTCTTTTGAGTAAAAGCAATTGCTAGATTTTATTCATACCACCCGTTGTCGGTGTCGCCCGAATCAAGAGAGGCTGCTTAAAAACTGGAGGCTTTGCGTATGGGCTTAAGCTTTGCATGTTTGTAGTAGCCCTTTCAGCTTTTGTTTAGGCATGAGTGGCGATACTCACAAGCTCCAGGCTGGAAGGCGGAACATTAGAGTGAAAACCAATCGGAGGAATAGTTCTTAAAGTTAAGGCCAGAAAGGTCAACTCTAGCTAAAGTATAGATTTTGGCAATAACGATTGGTCTATGCAGCCTCCTCAGATGGAAGAATATGTCCTTAAAAAAGATCCAATTCCATCCTGACGTGTGACTTTAATGAACGTACGGATTTGTCGACATGGGGCACGCATATACAGTGGAAGAGGTTGAAGAACGAGAAGACACAGGAGGAAATTGCACGGCAAAGCTATAGCAAGACCTTAGTTCTACAAGTGTTCTAGCCAACCACACGCCGTCTTAGAGAAGAACAAGGTGGAATATCCTGGAACAAGTCGCAAGTCCAAGGATGGTCCACTTCATTCTGCTGAAAAGACACAGATGGAGCGAGCATTCTGTACAGCCTATAGCTGTAGAGGTACTATTTAGCTACTTATCTAGCTACCGCTACAGCTATAGGCATTTCAACCACTTGAAAAATTAGCAATGCTCCAATTGTGTGGTATATCACGTAAGCCTGCCCGTGAAAGTCTTTTCCAAGATGTTCGAAGACATTTGCAGAGCTTTGATCAAGTCACAGTTGGGCTAGTAGAGCTCTTCAATCTCAGAATAGTACTTGAGAAGTCTTGAATGAATGCTATACACAGGTTTTTTGTAGAATTTGGGAAGGCACTCGGCCATGTCCCTCTAGGAACACTCAACAGGGTACTACAGAAGTATATGGAATTAGCAATGCCCTCCGACAGGCATTCGATTTCTTTACACAAACCCTACATGATTTGTTCGGTGAAAAGGCATTAAATCAAAAATTTCAATCGATGGACCTTGCTCTTCATCAGGGTTGCCTTTTGTGTCCTCTTCTTTTTACCCGACTGGACACAGGGAGGGTATGTGTTTTTCGCGTATCCTATGTACGTTCCTACGGGACGCCCTGTAGCCTACACAGCTTGACCGATTTTAAAGAGTGAGGTATCATAATATTCGTATTCTTTCCCGGAAGGTCATAGGCTAAAAAGATAAAAATAAAAAAAGTTAATTTAAAAAAACAAAAAAACCCGACTGACTGTAAAAAAAAGAATTTAAAATATATGAACAAGACGCATTTAATTACCTATACCTAACTATTGGCAGTTTGAGGGTACTCAATACTCAAACATATATTTGTTAGACTGGGTAGGCATTATAGTCTCCGATTGTCAATTAGTTAAGTATAGGTAAGTACTTAAATGCGCCTTGTTCATATGTTTTGAATTCTTTTTTTTTTTTTACAGTCAGTCGGGTTTTTTGCTTTTTTAAATTAACTTTTTTATTATTACTTATATCGAATAGATGTTATAACACGGGCTTGGCGGCGACCATATTAAATTGGGATATCTAAAAGTCATTGCGCCGTACTAATAACAAATTTTAGTCTCGACATTAAATTTACGGAAGCTCACATCAAAAAATTGTATGGAAAATAAAGCTATTTTGATTTACTTAAATTTAAAGTCGGAAATAAAAAAAAACTCGATAGGTTTGCAGCCATCTATATTTTGAAGTTGGCATAAAGATAAACGTGAACAAATCCGAATTGGTCGTCGACTACGGAACGCATGAACTACTCACTCTGTTTGTTAGTTGAGTTCCACTGAAGTTGATGGATAAGTTCTATAATTCTTACAATCGGGCGATGCTACGTTTTCCTTTATATTTCCCATAATTGATCAGTTTCGGTCAATGAAACAATCATTTCACTGGGAAACTTGGTCAACTTACAAAAAAAAATAATGTCCATCAAACTTCAACCTAATAAAATATTTCTAGTAGGGTAGGGTCGCCTAATTCCGAACACTCCCAGTAGTCGGACACTTTTTGTAAAAAGCTACACAGCCGAATATTTTTAAGATTTTCAACTCCAACAAACGCAAAATGCTACATTGTGGTATTACCTTTAATCGTTTTTGCAATATCAACTGGCACAATGTTATTGTTAACGTTTCAAAATTGCAGTTTAAATTGAGTCTTTAGGGAATGCGTTTAAGTGCGGGTTCAGTAGAAAAAAACAACTGTTGCGATTGTCGGAGGAAAGTGCGTTTTTTTGTTTGAAAATGCAGGTAAATGTTTATTTTCAATGCTGGTTTCATTAGTTTATGTCTATTTTATGTCTTTTTAGTAAAGTTTTTATCTGAAAACATAATAATTTTATTATTTTTTGACCGTTCGATCATAGGGAACCAAACTTCTTTGAGTTTCCTATTCGAACGCTAGTGTGTTCAAGACTGAATTAATGTTCAAATTTCATTTTTAATTGTTTGTGAATTCTATTTATTTATTTCCCTTTAAGTTGTTTGCTTACTGTTTTTTATGTTTTAAATAAAAACAAAAATATGGATTTTTCTCATTTTCTTAATTGAAAATATACACGAGATCTAGCGTTCGAAGCAAGGGAACTTTATGTTCGAGTTTAGGAAGCGAGTGTTCGACTACTGGGGAATAATGCTTTTTTTCAGTTTTTATTTTTTTATAAAAAAACAATAACAATTACAGGGAAAAACTTAACTTTATTTTAAAATGTTTGAGTTATGGCAGCTCATTAATTTTTCTTGGCATATTAAATTCAACGGTTCTCCCACAGTTAGTGATTATTAAACAATGAACCACTAAGTGTTCGACTACTGGAGACATGACCCTACCTTATTCGGTGTTCACAAAACAAGCCTATCTAAATGACTTGTTATGAAATATATCTACTGCAAATTACAAAACACGTAAGAGGCTAAGAGTATCACATTTTTGTTTTCTCTTTCATATACACATTTTGAACTTCTCCTTCTAACTTCCACCGGTATTTTCATTGCTTATGTTTTCAACTGAGTTGCTGTTTTTATTTATTATCGAACAGTTTCTTATTGTAGAGATTATTTGCGCTATACACAAACAATATGATATTAAAATTAATTATATGTTTGTTTTTTTTCATGAATTGTACGAATGTGATTTTTTATGTGTACATCCAGTAATGAAATGACTTTATCTTATTCTTCCAATTAAATTCCTAAATGCAGAATATTTTTTTGGCCTCTTTTATTTTGTTTGTTAATAAAACTATTGAAAATAAACAGTTTTTTTTTTTAAATAACCAAGTGGGAAATTTGTGGGTATTTTGACTAGGTCCAAAAGGGAAAAATGGGAAAAAAAACTAGCTTCCCGAGGGAAAACCATCTCAATGGCATACCAACACTGGCCCCAGGAAATAAGGCCTAAAAAATGCGCATACAAAACAACAGCAACAAAAATTGTCTAAATGTGTGGTGCAATTTCACTTTTTGGGGCCTAACTTTTTTATGAAATTTGGGGCCTTATTTAATTTCTTTGGGGACGGATTTCTATTTAAAAAATGGGGCATTATTTAATTATGAAAATTTATCCCAATTTTAGCCCTTATTTCATTTTTACTTTTAGGGCCTTATTTCCTGGGATCTTATTTCACGGAGCCCCCTACTACTCCTGTTTAGTCAGTACCTTTGAGGCTTTCTGTAAAGCCCTATGATGATACTGTTCTGCTTATCTCCGAAAAACAAAACCAAGGCTTTAAATCTTAGCGATTCAGGTTTCAGATTTGTATTAGCTTCTTGCATATATGCCATAGTACCTACCGCAAACTGGGTTCTATAAAAAGAATGTTTGAACCATCAGAGCAATGCAAGAATGGCAAGTGCGTGCTTTTTTCCCCACTTCCACCAACTTTCACCAGCATCCGTGACGATATCGGTCATTTGCTAAAACAGAAAAGAAACCTTCAATATGTACCTACTGCCTTATAAGTGAATGGTCCCCCATGCGCATTCATGGAGTCACAATCAACTTGCATTTCACTCGCATAAATTATAATAATTCAATCAGCATGCGAAGGGCCTCCAATGAATGTTAAATCATCGCACATCACGGCAAACTATCAACCTTTACTCTGTTGACCTTGTGCGGAAGTTCAGGTACAACATAGTCAGATGTACGACTAATACCCTCAACATTAACAATTTATATTAGCTAGAACAGTAACAAAACAAACTCCTCTCTCGCTAAACAATACCATACACATACAGATTAATGACGAAACCCATTAAGTTTGATTGCACCTCTCTTGCTGGAGAATCTAGTTTTATGATCATTTATCCTGTTAGATACTAATTAACGTTTCGAAAAATATTGCGAGAATACTTTAATTGCAAACACGCGAGACACAATTGGATCCTGCGGTTTTCGTTGTCGGTCGAAAGTTTGATGCAATTTATTTTGTAATAGTGTATGTAAGAGCTAAAGGCGATATCATAACCACCGGAATTGGGCACAACATGTTTCCGGCATACATCGGCGAATCATGAGCTATTAAATGAATGAATGATTAGTACTGTAAATGCGATTATATAACTTAGTTTGTTATTTGGTCCATTAAGCTGCGTTCCAATTCAAACAAAGTTCAAACAAGCAGTGAACGGACTCGACACATTAATAGTGACTGACATTAGTTGGCTTGCTTACCATAACCGACTTCAGAGCAGCGAAAACTCCAAACATAATGGCTGTGCTTATAGTTTGAGGGACTACTAAGCTTTAGGTTCCATGTTTAACTCCTTCCACTGTCCGAACCCACGTTAATGCCGGTTTGTAATATAAATCCGTCCCTTGAAGCAAGCGCAGGGGAGCGTATCGGAATCCCGCTTTTTGAAATCCCGCTTTTCAAAAATCCCGAAAAAAAAGTTTTAAAATCCCGTCTGCTAAAATACTGCTTTTTTAAAATCCCGCCTTCTAAAATCCCGCTTGTTCAAAATCCCGATCTATTACAATCCCGCTTTTTTAAATCCCGCCAAATCCCGCCAATCCCGTTTTTTTACAAAACATTGTTATCAAAAAAATAGATGTTGGTTATATGCGCTTTTTTATTATATTATTATTATATATTTAAAAATATTAAAAATACTAGACCAAAAAGAAAGTGCATCCGAATGTTTTTAGTTTTTACTGTAAGCACACATTTGTTTTTGCTTACATATTCTACATTGTTTTTACGCACTTTTATTTTATTTTGATATTATTTATTTCTTATTTTGTTCCTTCCTCTAAAAATGATAAATGTTAAAATAAACTGCATTTCAAAAAAACACTCATTGCTTGATTTATTTAAATTTTCTCATCAAAATTTTAGAATCAAAAGTAGTTGTTTTATTTTAAAAAATCGCGCGATTTTTTAAAATAAAACAACTACTTTTGATTCTAAAAGCGGGATAATAACAAACGGGATTATAAAAAACGGGATTATAAGAGGCGGGATTTTAAAAAGCGGGATTTTAAAAAAGCGGGATTATAAAAAGCGAGATTATAAAAAGCGGGATTTTAATAACGGGATTTTAAGAATCGGTATTATAAAAAGCGGGATATCGAACCCAACCCCAAGCGCAGTCAGTGAAATGAGAAAATCTGGTTTAACTTTTATTCCATCAGTGCAAAAAGTTCCAGGAGCATCATCAACCTCGCTAACATGCGACAAAATACAGTCAAACCCGCTTAACTGAAACCCGTTTAATTCAAAAACACGCATATTTAAACTTTATAATTAATCCCCTTGTAAATGTAAACACGGCTACATGAATCGAAAAAAAGGCAAAAAGTAAAAAAACAGGCGTTGAATGCATACATTTTTTTGCATTATTTACCCTAAACATTCCACTTCCAGAGGTACCTAACTCTGACAATGACAGATGTAAATTCTGGCGACATTTGCAAAATATTTTTAGTTTATTTGAATAGGGTTGTTTTACTTTTAAGTTCAGCTCCCCAGAAATTGTTAGTCTTCAAATATTATTAATAAATACTGAAATGTGATTATTTTGAATATTTTTTTTTGTTGTTTTGTTTATAAATAAATGGATTAAATGGATTATCCGTGGTTCGCTTAACTGAAAAACTGAAGCTAATGTTTTATATCATTTTACTTAAGCGGGTTTGACTGTAAAAGGTTTTTATTCGTTCGATTCTTAAGACAGCCTGGTTTAACTTCTCAACCAGGACCTTATAAAATGTTTGGTCTGCTCATACTAATAACAGTAAAAATAAAATGCCATGACCCTATTTTAACCCTAAAAGGTAGATATTTCTAAAAGATACAATAAATCCATTCACAGTAATTCATAGAAATGTATGTTATTTAAATTGGGTTTAAGGATAAAATTCGTGATATAACCTCAAACATTTTTTTTTATTTACGCCTAATGGATTTAAAAATATTGTAAGTGTCACATGCGCCCTTCAATGGGGTTAAATAAAAATAGTTTTAATTATTATGGGTGGATACGTTAAAAATTAAAAATTTACTTTATCAAATAAATTCAAAATAAAAGTAAGATTGAAGAACAAATTTTAAAATATGGAAAACCTTAAATATAAACAAAAATAAATAAATAAATAGCTGGCGCAACAGGTCCGCAAGGACCCAATGCCTAGCTTCTCTCAACCCTTCTTTTTGTGCGCGTTTTTCATTTTTGGGACGAATATACAATTTTATGCCGAGTCCAAACAGGTAATTGAGAAGCTCATTCATGACAGTTATATAGTTGGAAAAAAAACTCAAGTTGGAATTTGGGTTTTTCGGGATTCGAACCTGGGAACACTTGCTTAGTAGTCCAACACACTAACAAGTAACGACTAGGCCACTTTGACTACCTTGGCTACACAAAAATGTGAGAAAATATGGATTTTTGGCTGGCGTAATCAAAATTAAAAAATTCTGGAAAAAGGAAGGCCCTTACAGATTTCCCCGAAAATCTTTATCTTCTTATTGATTTGGGCAGCCTGTTTAATAGGCGGCAAGAGTAACAAAATAACAATCATGAAAAGCATTCATTCATACATTTACAGCATTCGAAAAGTTCTTACTTGAATTATAAATAGAAATTTGTCTGCAATTAAAATGTTTCGATCTCGTAAAAAACATATTTAATATACGAATTTTCGAATTTTTGTAATTCTTGAAATAATGTATACCAGGGATGTCGACGGTGCTTGCGGCATATTTTTCTTAATGTGTTTTTTTGCTGTTATCAATTCGAAACGAAAAATACCGTATAAGAAATAGTGCAAACATTTTTTTAAAGAAAAGAAACTGCATCAAACATTTTTCCCGAAAGACTCTGTGCGATTTACAAAGCTCATTCTAGAAGTAAGTAAAAAGCCCCGAACATTTAAACTCTACAACTTTATCCATCAAGAAACACTTTTTGCCTGACTGAACTATCTACAACAAGGCACTGTCAGAGCCATAAGAACTGTCTACGTTATCTGCATAAGCACTGAATTGATATATACTGAAAACACACTGGGTCCTAACACAGAACCGTTAGGTACCTTTAGGCGTCTCGTATTGGATATTGTCCGCAAAATGTTGAGTCATTGTCGTTTTATTTAATTTAATGTTCCAAATTGGATAGTTTTACTTTTAACGTTTTAAATCATTGTTTACCGTAGTAATGTCAAATACCACCAAATATTTGCAAAATATTTCCATCATTCAACCTTCTGCCAAATTTTAAAGCTCAATCTGTCATAAATAGAAGATATAGTATACGAATAATAATTTCAATTGTTTTTTTTTTATGCCACGCCCACTAACCCTAAACGCTTCATATGGCGCTAGAAATAGTCTCAAACTAATAATTGGACTGAAATTCTGGTAACTTATAAAATAGATCCATATTAGCGTATCCCACCCAAATAACAATTTGACTTCGGAATTTCAAGGTGCTATCGAAGCTATTTCACCTCCCGCAATATTAACTGCATAAGGTCTAATGGAAACACATTTGGCGCACTTTAGTGCAAGTATTTACTTTTTAAACTTTTAAACTTTATGGAAGCTTTATAGAGGCTCAAAAATGAACAAGAAAAATATATTTATGTTTTTTACTACATTTTTCAAATTTACATTTTCTTATTTTTTTATTTTTTTTATCCTATTAATAAATGTTATCCAATGACTTTTTGCAATTTTCATGGAGTTTACATTTACGTTTCTCGTTATAATTTATATTTTACTTACCTGCGTCGCACTGAGAATCGAACATGGGTCCCCGCTGCGTAGTAAAGGGTGATTTTTTAGCTGGTTTGGTTTTGGCAACACTGGTTTTGACAGCTGACGTGTGTTTAGTACCTTGTGTCACTGTCAAACAGCTTCAGTTTGGTTTGCAATTTAACCATGGATCGTCTTACAAATGAACAACGCTTGCAAATTATTGAATTTTACTATCAAAATTCGTGCTCGGTTCGAAATGTTCATCGCGCGCTGCTTCCATTTTATGATCGGCATTCTCGACCTTCTGAGCAGTCTATTCGGAAGATTGTGACCAAATTTCGCACCAAATTTACTTTGTTGGACATTAAACCACCAACACGTTTACGTACTGTGCGTAGTGAAGAAAATATTGCGGCCGTATCAGCTAGTGTGACAGAAAACCGCGAAATGTCGATTCGGCGCCGTTCCCAGCAGTTAGGCCTTTGTTACAGCACTACGTGGAAAATTTTGCGGAAGGATTTGGGCGTAAAGCCTTTTAAGATACAGCTGGTGCAAGAACTAAAGCCAGCCGACCTACCACAACGCCGAATTTTTGGTGAATGGGCTCTTGGAAAGCTGGCCGAGGATCCGCTTTTTTATTGAAAAATTGTGTTCAGCGATGAGGCTCATTTTTGGTTGAATGGGTACGTAAATAAGCAAAATTGCCGCATTTGGAGTGAAGATCAGCCAGAAGCATTGCAACAGCTACCAATGCATCCCGAAAAAGCCACTGTTTGGTGCGGTTTATGGGCCGGCGGCATTATTGGGCCATATTTCTTCAAAGATGATGCGAATCGCAGCGTTACTGTCAATGGTGAACGCTACCGAGCGATGATAACAAACTTTTTTTTGCCCGAAATGGAAGTTCTTGACTTGCATGATATGTGGTTTCAACAAGACGGTGCCACATGCCACACAGCACGCGAAACAATGGCGCAATTGCGAGGCGAGTTTGGTGAACAGTTAATTTCACGTTTCGGGCCGGTCAATTGGCCGCCTAGATCGTGCGATTTGACACCATTAGATTATTTTTTGTGGGGGTATGCCAAGGCTAATGTGTATAGGGACAAGCCCGCTTCGATTGACGCACTGGAAGCCAACATCCATGCATTCATTCGTGAGATACCGGCCGATATGTGTGAAAGAGTATGCCAAAATTGGACTCAGCGGATGGGCTACCTGAGACGCAGCCGCGGTCAACATTTGCATGAAATTATCTTTAAACATTAAATTGCAAGGTTCAAACTATCGATTCAAATAAATATTTCATTCATTTTTTCGAATTTTTTGTGTTTTTTTTTAAAAAAAAGTTCTAAACCTCTTAAAAAATCACCCTTTAGTTCAATGCACTACCCCCTAGGCTAATTCGTCATAATGCTGTAGCAGTGGTAAATCTGAACTACTTGGTACATTTTAGAGCTTCGTTAAGATTTGCAATAAACTTGCAGCTTACTCGACCGAAGTTGTAAACAAGACATTTAGTATTACCTAATTCATTTATGAGTGAAAAGTGTTTATTTAGAATCACATTATTGATATATTTTTCACTGTGCTAAAAGTGTTTTATTTTTTGTCTTTTTTCCCCGATTCATTAATTATGGTTTCTTTAGGCAGCTTTGGTTCATTTCATATGAAATTAATTTTTACCTCTATAAAGCCTCCATATGTGAGTTAGGAGGAACGAGGAAGTAGGAGTAAGTGCTTCTGTACAGCTTCCAATCGCAAGCGGTTGACTGCATGACAGTTCATTGCTTCTATAATGCCTTCGGTCAGAAGCTCTAAAGAAGCTTCTAGGAAGCGCTTCGAACCACAAGCTTTATCGAAGTAATTCACTTACCACACATCTCCAGACACATTTTCAGTTGTCTAATAGAGATCTTATCGAAGCTTAATTTCATATCCCTCTATAGAGCCTGTTTATATGCTTCGTAAAGGACTTACTGAAGTTATTATCGAAACAATTGCTTCGAAATAGATCAACTTCGTTTAACAAAGACTATAGAAGCTCTATCGAAGCTGTTGCGTACAGAAATTACAAATTTAAACCTTACCGAAGTCAAATTGTTACTTGGGCAGGCTTAAACTTGCAATTTTTAGGGCCCAAAAATGCGATTGCCATTATAGATAATTTATAAAGCAGCCTTATCGACTTCAGACACTCATGTTGGACCATCCATTTTCTTCGCACACCAATTCATTAGAAATTGAAAGGCAACTTCGATTAGAGGGCACGCAGCCATTATTGCATAATAAGTGCAATCGTACCCCGATGAACAGTGTTTTGTCATTAAAATTTTAATATTCACAAATATTAACCAAGTCAGGACCAATCATAAAATGTTGTGGAAAACCTTTATAAGTCAGTCATCACAACGCCATATACATTTATTCTAGTTCCGATAGTGCCTTAGTTCCGTAGGTTTAACGAATGCTCAGAGAAAGTTTCCCGAGGGCAGTTGTCGACAACAATAATATTTTTGTTGACAATATTATTGATGTGTCCTGGGATTAAAAGTCACCATCAATCACATTGGCCCATAAATAATCTCACGACGTGGATTCCTCATTTCTAAAATGCAGAAACACCCACATGCCAAATGGTCTCCCTGGACAGCTTGTCCAATTTTCAATCAACAGAACTTTAAATATCGAGGGCGATAGCTACAGCTGCGTTTGATTATTATCGAGCCGGAGGAATTTGAAAAGACCATATCTGCTTATCCTAGATTCCAATCTTTGCAACATCATGTCATATTTATTCATACAAATTGAAGAAAGGCAAGAGCAGCAAAAAAAAAACAGCGCATTCCCATACTTTCCATCTCAAGATCATTAACAGTTCATGTATTCGTTTTGGTATCTTTTTTTATTCCACCCGCCGCCGCCGCTTGGTCAGTCTCTTCGTGGTCACCACGAGCTGAAATTGAAAAGCCCCCTGGCGAAATTGATTTTTTTTCTTTTTATTCGCTGTGAATGTTAATTTCATCTTTGATTTGTGTGTCAATAGAAAATAATAATTTTATTCTAAAAAATAAAATACGAGTCCAATTCCATTAACCAGGTGCGCATGAAAATCGTTACCGTCGTCTTTGGTATCGTTTGATGGGAACCACGTCTGAGAGTGAAATGTGAGGAATCCATTGATGGTTTTTGTTTGCGCGCGGCTGTCGACCGTTTTGATAGAGAATTTTACTTGATGCCAAATTGTGTAACTAATTTCTTAAGCAGCCGACTAAAAAGTTGGAGAAAAATACAATTTTTAGTACCACACAGTGGGATGCAATTACTGGACAATTACTATTATATTGTTGCTGGTAATTTAGGGAACTTGCATTAAGCTCGACCTTAATGAGTGTCAATTGGGAAGAGTTGGGAAATATATATTTTTTTAATTTGAATGGAAGAGCAAATTACACGCGAAGCTATACGAGACGGAATAGTGATTTGCACAAAATAAGTAAAATTAGTCGGTAAAAAATAAATAAAATAAACAATTGGCACAACAGGTCCATAGGACCCTAGGCCTAGCTTCTAGAAACCTTTCGTCTTGTGTCGGTTTTTCATTTGTGGGACGAATGTAAGGGATCTGTATCGAGTCTAAACGGCATGACTACCTTAAGACAGAAGTCCTTGGTTTGATGAAGCATGCGGCAGAACAATTCGTCTACAAAGCGGCGATGAGCAAAAGTTTAAGGCGACAAGTGGGGCGAAAAATATCGGCAAGAAGAATGAGAAATAGGAAAGTGCTATTCAAGAACCAATGCTCGGAAATTTTAGGAAAAGCTGAAAAAGAGCTGTGGTTTCAACAACATATCACACAGCTCGTGCCACAATTGATTTGTTAAAGGAAACGTTGAAGGTAACCGCATAGTTTCACGTTGCGGACCCGTGAATTGCCCTCCAAGATCGTGCGATTTAACGCCGCTTGATTATTTTCTGTGGGGATATGTAAAGTCGCTAGTCTATGTCGATAAGCCCGAAACGATCGACCACTTGGAGGACAACATTCGCCGCGTTATTGCCGATATACGGCCAGAAATGTTGGAAACAGTCATCGAAAGTTGGATCTCCAGATTAGACTACGTCCGAGCCAGCCAGAAATCATATTTAAATTATAATTCCAGAAGATTATCTTTCGAATAAAGTAAATTTCATGTCAATTTAAAAAAATTATCTTTGTTTTATTCCATTTCAAAGTTCTATACCTACCTCTAAAAAATAAAAGGGCTCAAGTGCGAGTCGGACTCGCCCATGAAGGATTCCGTAGCAGCAAGTAATACAAGGTGGCGCAAAAATAACCTTCCGATGTTTTTTGGCTGTAATTTAAAAAAAAAAATGAAAAACTTTGATTCTTCTTGTGGATTATTTTTATTTGGTCTTTTAATTTTTTTTACATCAAGTCGGGAATATGATGTCATGTAAATGGACGCCGCCACAGTTGATTGTCATTTGAGCCCTTTTTATGGCATTTTCCATCACTTTGGCCAAAACTTCCGGCGATAGGTTCTCACATTCTTGACGGATATTGTCTTTAAGAGCTGCAAGAGTCTGAGGCTTGTTGACATAAACCCGCGACTTCAAAAAGCCCCACAAAAAGAAGTCTGGAGCGGTCAAATCAGGCGATCTTGCTGGCCAGTGCAAATCGCAGCAGCAGCAATATTCTCTGCAGAACGGCTACTCCGGGGTCTGCCACGCCTGGCAGCATCTCGTGTTGTGCCAGTCTCTTCGAGTCGAGCGGCTAAACGTCGCAGTGTTTCACCAGTAGGCGTTGGACGGCTAGGAAATCTGCGACGAAATTCACGTTGTGCCAAAGTCACCGACCGATTATTGCTCAAATAAATAGTCACCAATATTCCGCGTTCTGGAGCAGTGTAGCGTAACATTGTTTATTAACGTGTATTTCGCATGTGTTTACTACACAAATGTCAAAACAGAACTGACATTAGGGGCCAATCGCAAAATTTATAGCATTTTCTGATAGGAGGATTACTTTTGCGCCACCTTGTATAATATAAAAGTTCTTGTAGTTCGTTGTAACTTTGATCGATGTTTTAATAATAGTGTATTTTTTTTAAAATTAAGTTATTCATAAGCAAACATTATAATTAGGTACCTAAATGACGGGATTTAGATCTAACTATATGCGAGCCCATATAGGCTGCTACGGACCCCTTCATGGGCGATTCCGACTCGCACTTGGCCGCTTTTTTTATTTTTATATTTCAGTTGATTGAATGAAAGGTAAATTGCGGTTTACGATTTATGGCGTATTAAAAAAAACTGCTTACTAGATCTCGTTCAAACCAATTTTCGGTGGAAGTTTGCATGATAATGTACATCATAAAATTTTTTTTTTAGTTTTATCATTCTCCTATTTTAGAAGTACGGGGGGGGGGGGAACCTTTCTCTCGCGCAAACTATTTAGTTTAGCAAAAAATTATATTAGAAACCTCAATATTATTTTTAAAGACCTATCCGTAAATACCCCACACTTATGGGTTTAATGAAAAAAAATGTTTGAGTTTCACTTCTAAGTATGGGGAACCCCCAAAATTTATTGTTTTTTTTTTCTATTTTTGTGTGAAAATCTTAATGCGGTTCACAGAATACATCTACTTACCAAGTTTCAACAGTATAGTTCTTATAGTTTCGAAAAAAAGTGGCTGTGACATACGGACGGACAGACAGACAGGCATGACGAATCCATAAGGGTTCCATTTTTTGCCATTTGGCTACGGAACCCTAAAAACACCCTTTAGTACATATTCTCGCACGTCATAAAAGAGGATTTGGGGACAATTTCTGAATTTAGAACTCCATTTCATAGAAAAATGGACTTGATGAAAAAGAAATAGGGCCGAAATGCATTGTCCTTCATCCTTCTAAAGGATGATAATACCAATCTCTTACTGTTTTCGATTTTCTCTTTCGACTATCCAATTTTCCTGTTTAGCTTTTTCTCGATAGAAGTTCGAAGTTGCCCGTGCCACGCTCTGTATTCAATTTCGCCCTAATTTTTTAAAGTGCTTGGTATTTAATATAAGTTTCAGATTTCAGTTACATACGTGTGTACTCATATATAGCGTTTTGCGAGTTTCTGTAACTAGTTATGGAGTTGTAAATTTATTTTTTGAAATGGAAGGGCCGGTTCTTTAATCTCATTTTACAATGGGCCTTAGCAATAAACATTTTTAGTCTCGACTTTAAATTTACAAAAGCTCACAATTGCAAAATTTGTATGAAAAATATAGCCACAGTGAACTACGAAAATTTTGAGTCGAAACTTAAAATGTTTATTGCTAAGGCCCAATATGTTTAATTGAAGGAAGACGGTCTTTTTCCTGTATTCCATAATTCGGTGTATATTCCAAAATGCAGTAAAATTTTGTGAATGCACACGCAGCGCATTTTTAGAATTTAAAAAATTTACAATCACAGAGTTTTCAAAAAACGGAAGGCTCCCACGGTATTTGACATCCATTAACCGTTAGCCGACTGGTGGGAATAAAGCAAGGTTTTCTTTTCCTGGTAAAAAGATAGCTTGCATCTTCTCCATATTAAGATTTATTTTCTACTTTGTGTAATACTGCTCTAATATTTTCAACGCACTTTTTAAATTCGTCTCAATGTTGATACCGAATTGATGTCACGAAAAAATTGCAGTATCATCTGCATATATTGCAGCCTCACACTCCGGTAGATTTGGGAAGTCAGATGTATATAGATTATACAAAATTAGTCCAAGAACAGAACCTTGCGGGACTCCGCAATGGAAACTAATGCTACTCGAAAAACTACTATTGACATACACTTTAAAGGAACGATTTGACAAGAAACTTTGGACAATTTTGCATAGATATGGGGGAAAACTAAAATTGATCATTTTATAGATGAGACCATTATGCCACACTGAGTCAAACGCTTTCTCAATATCAAGTAGAATCATTCCCGTTGAATAACCTAGTCTTCTGTTTGTTTTAATATAATTGCATATTCTTAGTACTTGATGAGATGTACCGTGATGGCGCCTAAGCCCAAATTGCTCATTTGGAAATATTTTATTTTCTTCAATGAACAACATCAATTTTTCCTTAAGGATTCTTTAATAAAGTTTGCTTGAACCGCTGAGTAAGCTTATTGGTCTATAGCTTTCTGCACCGAAATAATTTTAAGATCAAATCAAGAAAAATAAGCGCAGAATCACGAAAAGTTTGTCTAGTTTTAGAGCTTAGTTAAGGATTTACTAATTCAAGACTTTTTATTCGCAATTCTAGAAATTGCGCGAAGTGAAGATATTGACTCTCAAAAGTCGTGAATCAACACTTTTCAGTATCAATAATGCGATCAAACCAGAAAAACATATTGCCATAACCGATCGCAATTTGACTCAAATAGTTATCAATTTGATATTACACGGATTGTAAATTGCAAACACAAATCGTAAATTACCACTTTTCTGTTGTAAATTACGATTTCCTCCCTTAGAAAATTACAACCATTTAGTCTTGGATTGCAACTCAATAGTGTTGATTTGCGAACTAACAGGGGTAGATTTACTACTTCAGAAGTTGCAGTTTCAATCGTAAATTGCAACTTATTTTTATCAATTTGCAATTCATATTTTGCAATTTACGTTTCTCGAGTGGTGATTTGAGGTATCACCGTATTAAATTGAAAATGTTTTATCGTGAAATTAGAAAACTTTATTCTCAATTTGCAACTTATATCTTGTGATTTACAAATCAAAATGCATAGTTTTATTAATAAGGTTATTTTCGAATATATATTTAGAGTCATATTTTATAATTCTTTTTCCTCCTGATATCCAAGAAAATCATACGGCGCCATATCGTCCGGAGACAACGGGATTTGTCTGGGATGGTTTTTTAATCTATGCTGAAATTTTTAGATGAACTTGACATTGATACGAACCTTTAACCTTTACAATTCTTCTCGATTACATATTTTAGAATCCATTCCAATTTATACTTCCTTCCTAATTGCGAGATGTACATTCTGAAAAAAATACAGATCTATATGCATACTTCGGCGTTTTTGGAATTATTCAATAGGTACTTACAAAATGTATTCCAGAATGCTTTATAATTAGTAGGACACTCACTATACATACGAATTAGTTATATTTAAATTTAAACAACTTTAACTCGACTGCTTTAAGCAAAGATTGTATACCGACTGGCTGTCTCTGCACCAGCGTTGCCAGTTTGGGGGTTTTCCCCCCAGATCTAGGGGTTTTTTTGACCGACGGGGGGAAATCTGGGGGGATAAATTATTTAGGGGGAAATCGGGGTTTTTTTTTTTTTGTAATTGCGTTCAATTATTTTTTTATTCTCCCTAAATAGTATCGTGAGTGAACATTAAAAGCTATAAAGCAACACCAACAAATAACAAACAACAAAATGTTCCATTTATGCCAATTCCATTCTAACGCATTCCAATATTCATTGGTGACAGGATATTAATAAACCCCTATCTAAAGCTACATACATCACACACTAGGCATGTTTTTTTGAGCTTCGATCTCAGCAAAGCAAAGTAAAGTAGGATTTTCAGCACGCGATTACAAAAACTACAACTGAATCTCGAAGTGTCAAGTAGAGCGTAGTTGTTGTAATTGCATGATGAAAATCCTACTTTTCTTTGCTTTGCTGAGATCGAAGCTCAAAAAAACACGGCTACTATTGCATTTGCGAAAAGTTCACAATCATATGAGAAGCAATAAATAGAGCGAGACTTTCTTTATATTTTGTCTCGTGCCAAAACCAATTTGCGATTTTTCCTGGATCGGGATGTATCAATTTTACCCCTTCCGATCAAATGATCAAAATGTTCACGAGCAGATGTACAAAAATAAAAATGAAGACAAAGAGAACTATATTTTAGGACTTATTTATGAAAGTTGATTATTTTTACTTATTAGCTAAGTTTTTCTTATTAAATCTTGAAATCTTAATTCTTTAAATTCGTGTCTTTGTATTTGGTCTTTTGGGGTTTTTTTTTAAGAAAATAACTAAATCTGGGGGTTTTTAAGATTTGTCTGGGGGGAAATATTTCAACCGTCTGGCAACGCTGCTCTGCACCGCCACGCAATGTGCACAATGAAGATTTGGCTTCACTATTGCAGCTGTCTAGCAATACCACATACAAACATGCATCCATAAAAGGAAAGGATTTAAAAGGATTTCGATAGGTACATATGGACTATGAACTGTGCATCAAAAGATTCCACACATCAGGTAGTTGATTCCATGGAAATTACAAAAAATATTTTGCAATTTACGACTTTTCTACATTAATATACGTTTTCAGTTTCATGTGTTAAATTATTACAAGATTTTATTGATTCATCATTCAGTGTTGGTAAACCACTATAGAGTGGTAAATTGCGCCAAACAATCTCTCAAATTACTACAAATAAAAGAAGCTCGAATTGATACTTCTAATCGTAAATTTCAACAAACAGAATTCGGTATTCTCCGCCGTTTTTAATGTCAAATTACCAATTTTTGTATCAATCCATGAAAACTTCGTTGTGATTTGCGAGAAATATATAATTCGTAAATTGCAACTCAAAATTTTGCAATTGGTGATTTTCAATTCTTTCCGTGTGGGTGGTCAAGTGGTTTCCCAGCTTTAGGAATCGGCACAACTTTAGCCACTTTCCAGGAATCGGGAAAATATTGCATTTTAAGGCAGGCGTTTAAAACAAAAGCCAGATATCTGATTCCTATCTTCGGCAATTCCTTTAGGTAAACATTTTGTATGTTGTCCATCCCTCCTGTTTTTTTTGTTTTTAAATTTCTTAAAAAAAATAAGATGTCTTCTTCAGATACAAACTCATTAGGTCATGTTACTGTAAGGATGCCATTGAACATCTGAACCTGCAAATTTGTATTTGTATCACCAAGGCCTTGAGAGACAATATGATTTCGCGAAAATTGCATGCTCAGCATATTAGCTTTGTCAATGTCGGTGAAACTTGTGGTGTTGTTATACCTAAGACAAGGAATTTGCTTGTTTTTGTTTTTAATAATTTTGGCAATGTTCCAGAAAGGCTGTATGCTGAGTTTTAACCCAACCCACATTCGGTACAGAAACCCTTCATTCCAGGTGATTAACTCCAAGTTGCATCGTGAAATTTAAATTTTATCAGTCCGACGACAGACCGCAAGGAGCTTGCATAACAAGCTCATTCACTTTACAAAGTACATAATTACATTCGAAACGACAAATTGAAAACATAATCAATCCCACTGTTAAGTGCCGAAGTTTCCTACACCGCGACAAACCGTCGCGCCATTGCTCAGTCTGGAAAAAAAGACCGCCCCAAAGGTGACAAAACCTCACCAAACCGCGCGCCGCCTTATTGACATAAATGCTTTTTCGCCCAATATCAGTTAATGAGAACAACCAAAAGAAAAAGATACACACCTGCGGAATAATTAGGAAAGTATATTCGTTTTTTCGTTTATACGTTTTGAATAATTAGTTTCTGCCTAACAGTACCAGGCGGCAATGCCTCTCCCATCTCTGTGGGTGAGCACTGAGCAGAGCACTGTGTGCATCATCATTTCCAGCTTCCGTCCCACTTCGCCCATGCTCACCCAGTGCTTATTGAATTTCGGTGCGGGTAAAATTACATCCAGCTAATTTCGAAGATTGCAGTTGCGCTATAATCGTCGCTAAGTACACATTTGATTGTTTTAGATACATTTTTTTCCACTCGGTATTTATGGTTTGTTTATCTTTGTTTTTATGCTGGGCTGTTCTGGGATGGGAATAGCTACGCGACGTTTTGAGCGCTCTCAAGTTCAGCGATTGTTCAGCTCCTCCTGTGTCATTGTGCTCGAGTGTGTGAGAAAGATATGCGCCGCTTCCTCGCCCATTGTATCTATACAAATTAATTTTAATCACACGCAAAGTAAATAATTACATGAATTTTTGTTTACTATGTGTATCTTACAGGCGACACTGAACCGAACCTCAAGGCAGAGAGACGACTCCGCACTGGTAGTGGTGTGCTGCAGCTGATTGATAACGAAACAACGATTTTATCTAAGAGATACCTCACAGCGAAAGATAAAACTGAAGCGACTACGACTGCTCTTGAGCAACAAAAGCAGCAAGATACAAACAAATTTGTGAAAAAGTTTCATTCAAATGAATTTGACGTCTTAATTTGGCTCCACGTGTAAATGGTCCAAGAAGTTGTGTTGAATTTAGTTTTCAATGTTAGTGCAAGTCGGTTTTTAGTTTTACGTTCATTTGTTGCTAATTTAAATAAGTGCAAAAATGACATTGGATCTTGACGCAAGTGGCAACAGCGCACAGCTGGACTGTAGTGTAGACAGTGGTATATGTGTGGAGGTGACGGAGGGAGATCTGAAAAAGAAACTGCAAGAGTTTAAAAGGATTCTATTTATACTGGAACGGGACAAAGAAGCTCTACGACTGCTGCGGGAGCGACTGAGGTAAGTGGATTAAGGTTTATTTTTTACATACTATAAATTACTCACCTTGATGGGGACGGGTCACGGGATGCGTCTCGGCGGCGACAGTAACGATGCTGGGTTATCTTTGATGGGAAATCAGCTTCGGCTTAGTGCTTAGTCATTGAGCAGGTGACTCAATTGGGCGGAGGACATTCCGTTGAAAATGGGAGCCAGTAATTGGACCTATATTGTTTTGTGAATGAAAACTTTAAGTGATTAAAAAAACATTGGGCCTTACAATACACATTTTAAGTTTCGATTTTAAATCTTAGTAGTTCACAGTGGCTGTATTTTCCACACAAATTTCGCCATTGTGAGCTTCTATTCATGTAATGCCTGAACTAAAAATTGTTTATTAGTGCGTCGCATTGACCATTGTCTCATGGCAACTCAGCAACTGTCTTCGGACATAGTTTGCTCCTACAGAATGTTTTCAACAGTATAATAGATTCTGCTAGAGTTTGCTAAAACAAATTGTGGTTCTTTCAATCTAAAGTCGCAGCTGCTGTCAATCAATAGTTTTACCACGCAGTTTCTGGGTCTTAAAATTACCTAAGTTGACAGATTTTAAAAAAATGCCACTCACCTTGATTTATTGTTCCCACAGAAACACCAACGAGTTACCTCAATTTCAGCTATTTCTGCGATGGCCGAACTATTGCCAACCTAGAATAACCATCATTGCCGAATGCTAAAGATATTTCCCACATAATTCTTGTATTGTGTATCGTTTCACTTATCATGAGCATTAACTGAAAGAACAGAACGACAATACGATACAAGTCAATTGGGACACACAGTTTTGGCTTGAACAACTTTCGCCACACAAGTTGGTATCTCCGTTTTGTATGATTGATTGCCTTACTGTCTCACAGCCAGTAAATCATTTAAAGAATTTTTGCGAAGAAAGTGAATCTCCTTGTGTGCTCTGTCATCGGTTTGAGTACCCAAACTTTAGTAGTTATTTTTTCATTTGTAAATGACTAAGATTGGCTGCACAATTCATTTTTTGTACATATTTAACAGTTGAACATAGTTTTGGGCATCCGTCGTCATGTCGGTCCCATTTTGGATCGCTTTTTCATGAAATTTTAAAACAATTTAACAAATCAAATGGAACAGGATTTATTTTCAGTTAAGTTTTCACGTGTAAGTCCGATGGCCTATATTATAGCTAATCTCTCCCCAACTCGTCTGCAATTGCCATCTTAAGATCAACTCTCCTGCGCAAAATATTTCCCCTTTGGCCAACTCTACTTCCATCTTGTGTTGATAAGTGACATTGCATTGCATGATTGAGCTTAGTACGCTGCTCGAGCTAAATTTTCGCTCCCATACAAAATTCTCTCCAAAATTTAGGTCAGTGGTACGCAGCTCAAGCTAAATAATCAAACTTTTCTTTCAGAATGAACTTCATGTGTCTGTCAAAATTTAGCGTGTCCATTTAATGGGTCGACAAATTTTCTCAAGCTACGTTGTGACAGATCGTAGTGTATTTGTTGTTCTGCTGCGGAAAAGTATGCAAGGATGAGTTCTTTTAGTTATTACATGGACGAGCAGTACCTAGAATCAGGCATACTTGAAATAAGAGAGAATTAAAATTTTGAAGGAAGTTTTTTCAAAGAACAGCTGTTTTCTGTGACACTTATCCACGGCGTATTCTATGTCAAAATTTAGCTAGAACTCTAGCTGATGTTTGGAGAGAAAAGTTGGAGACCAGATAAAATTTAGCTTAGCTCGAGCAGCGTACTACGCTTTAGCAACGAAAGTGTTGTCTTATCGAGTTGTTCTGTCCTACTCCTACATTCTCACACATTTCACGCGGTATTTCATTAATTTCATCACGAATATTTTGTTTGAGTTGCTCAAGCGTTTCTGGTTTGTGTGCATAAGCCTTGCTTTTCAGATATCCCCACAAAAAGAAGTCCGGAGCTGTCAAATCAGGCGACCGTGGAGGCCAATCAACATCACCATTTCTTGAAATAACTTGTTGTGGAAAGAGGTCTCGCAGTAATTCCATTTTAATCCTGGCTGTATGCGATGTGGCACCGTCTTGTTGATTCCACATGTTAATCAAGCCCAAAGCATGAAGTTGTGGCGTTAAAAAGTTTTCAATCATATCACGATATCGCTCCCCATTCACAGTTACCGTTACGCCGTTTTCATTTTCAAAGAAGTAAGATAAGAATAAGTGTACATTTGCTTAAAGTATTCATGAAAGATTGTCAATGCAGACTGGTTGCATGAAAATAAAAACATTTTGAGCAAGTTTTCTTCAGTCATTAAAGAAAAATTCACACAATGAATCGATCTTAATGATATCGAAAAGAGGTAAAAACACAACCATGTTTGTCCTAATATATTCTACTATATGAAACAAGTATTTTAGATAATTTGACTAACCAACCAAATCAAATTATTCGCCTTTTAACAATTTGTAATAACTAACCAATGGCATTCAGTAAAGTAAAAATGTGGAATTCCCGAACTCTTTCACATTTTCCCACGGTTGTCGAGGTTGGCAGCATTTATTTTTGTAGTTTTTGTGTGTTTTTGCATGTCACACTGATTCTTTTTTGACATAACACCGATAGGAATACAAAATGGCGAATTTGAAAAAAAATTGAGGGGGCCCTGCGGCAAGAGGATTGTGAGTTGGGGGTCTCAGTGTGGTTTGTCTATGATATAGACTGCGACTGCTAGTGAAATGTCAGTTCCACACAAACTGTGCCCAAAAAATGACGCCAACATAACTAGCGCTCTTGGTTCAAAGCGAGTGAAAAATGTAACAAAATGCCAACCATCTTGGATTTCTCCATAGAATGCTAGAGACACCTACATGGGTGTTAGTAGATTTGATGGGTAAAACAGTTGAAATTCAAGTTGTTGCGGATTTTTTTACGATAGATGTCGCACCGAATGACGGTAGTTCAAATTGTAAATAATAAATGGAACGAATTTATTGCCCCATAAAATGCGCATTTTTCGTATGTTGTTGGCGAATGAGCTTGTTCAGTTGTTTCACATTTGTTCTTTTTCTGGAAATATTTTTATGCAATACCACTTTTTCATACATTACAATGCTTTGTGGCCAGTTTTACAAATTTTCAAATGATATTTTGGACAGATTATAGCTCCGGAAGATGTACTGGGGCGCTAAATCATCTGAATGATGGAAAGGCTGCAGGATCGAATGGAATTCCCTCCGAATTTTACAAATATAGGACAGGGCAGCTATTGAATAAACTTACTTACTTAGAAGATGCAATGTTCTATATTCTAAGTTTTTTTTTTTGTTTTTAATGTATTTGAAAAAAGTTATTTCTAAGTTCCTCATACTAATAATGAAGAGCCCATAACACCTACCTTATTCCTGCTTCTTATAACTTGTTTCCAATTTATTCCGCTTTGAACCAAGAGCGCTAGCGCTAATGTTGGAAATTGGAACCAACGCGAAGTTGGCTTTTAGCAGTCCACATAATAATAAGTCTATGACTTTTACAATCATTGCGACTTCCGAGTGAACATTTGAGCGTTTTTTTTAAAAAGCATTTCTGTGCTGCATACCTACTCATATTTTGTTCTTGGTTCCTTGCGCGATAGAAGTGTGATTTCACAGCAGGTATTTTTAGTAGCTTTATTGCGTTTTTATATGTTTCAAATTGACATCTGAGAATACTTCTGAGACCACAAGCAAGCTAAAAAGGGAGAAAAGGAGAAAATATTAGAGTTATGAGAACTTAATGAAGACATCTTTAGATGGAATAGTCAAGGAGCTGGTAGGGCATTTATTTTTTAAAAAACTAGTTTCTTATATAAGAAATATTTTTAAAATATGGCTTTGGCATAGCTACGCGCATTTTTTGGTTGTTCTAGAAAGAGGATTGGTTAGGTTTGGTATGAGTAATTGATTTTATGAACTAGATCTTCCTCATCTTCTTTTACTTAATAAAATCTGAGGTTGTGAAAGTCTAGTGGCCCGTCTGTCTAAATATCCATTAAAAAGGGTTTTCCAATAAGAATCGGTTAATGTTGAAGTGGGTTAAAACTTTCTGTGTGTAAGGCGTCAACGATATTCTGTGTTTATTTGAAGGGCACATAGTTTAACTGTCCGCCGCTTCTTCTTACTGTGGCACGGATCGGAGAGGTCTAATTTTTAATGCCGAATAGATCAGGTTTAATTTTAGCGATGGTATTTTTTAAGTTAGCTTTAAGGACATTGGTCGATTGCGGCTTATTAGCATAGACCTGCAGCTTACGGAAACTCCATAAGAAATAGCGGGATCAAATAGCTTAATCTTGGTGTTCGATTGACCCCCAGTTCGTTAAAACAAAATGTCTATCGTGGCGTCTGCTGTGTGGGACGTAGACCCGTCCTGCTGGAACCATATGTCGTCTGCCGCCATAGATACCGTTCAGTTTATGCCAATGACAACTGTCCCTAGTATCTTGTGGGGTTACTAGAGTTGGAAGATTTATCGTTCACACAACTCGATGAAACTGGGCTTGCTGGCTCGCAGTCGCTTTTTCCGTATAGTCACATATTATGAAAAAATTTGCGTTCTTCGAAATGTGAAGAAAAGTTTAAATTTGTTATAGTTCCTTACATTCATTCGCCTTACTGTTTTTTTTCAAGGCACGTTGACCCGAATAAGATGTGCAACTTCACATATCCCATGCACGTCGGATTAATGTATACAATCATGCACACCACACATGACTCTTCAAGAGTGCCCATCGGTGGCATTTCCTACAAAAGTATATTCTGTTTGTGCGGTTTCATTCCTCCGATGGTAGTACAACATGACCGGTTCAGGCATGGGGCGTGCGCCTGTCTGCATATGTAGACCTAAAGAATATCGAGTTCCACGAAATAAATTCTTGAGTGAACTGTAGGTGTAATTAATTGACGCTCATCCGCTAATAGGCATTCGATTTTTTTTTCCAGAAACAGCTGAAACTGTACTCGAGTCGGTGGCGTTTTCCGTTTTTTTCCCCTCCCCCCTTTTGAATATTATTCAGCGCAGACTTGGCGAAACCTGAATAAGCCTTTTGCTCTCCGTTGATGACTTGCGCTGTTTCAAACTGAACTGGGTATATTTTTTAGCTGTCCATTTCGAAGCTAAACAGGAAGGTGAATAAATCTGAAGTCGTGGTCGTTTTCGTGAAACCCCATGGAACCGAATGGGGAATTTAAGAGCGGTACTGAGTTCGCCCATAGGATTAGTCAGGCCGGGTCTATTCTGAAGCAGATGGGTAACCGGTTACCGGAGCTTGAGGTTAAAGCTAAGTCTTCTGTCTTAAGTTCGGTCGTTTTTTTTTTATTTCTTACATACATGGCCATCAGATTTGGGTACTAACCGGGAAAAGAAAATCGCGGTTACAAGCTGTCATCTTGAGGTTCCTTCGTTGCGTTGCTGAGGCGACTCGAAGAAATCCTTTATTAAACACCATCAAAAACCGTGAGCAAATCAATTTCGAGCAGTAACTTCGAAACAAAGCGATGTACCTCTATGAGAAAACGCATGTCCCATACTCGGAGTCTAAAACGTGTAACTAAATCAACCAAGCGTCTACTAAATAGGCTCATGCTGAGATGTTTAAATTAAGTCTGAAATTTCTCATGTAGGTATGGCCTCTGATGATGATTTAGAGTCGGAAGGTCGATAGTTAAGCAGAGTCCACTTGGTAATCTTACATACACGACCCTTGTACTGGATAGCAGCGACCCTTGAAACTATTTGAATATATACAATTTCAAGAAAATGACTGCCAAAACATCATTTTTAACCTTCACACTAAATTATTTGTAGGTCATTTCGTATAGAATTGTATGGAATATCGTGGAGGCTACATAAGAAGAGCTCATTCGATTTCAAATTAAATATTTCTGACCCAAAAAATAAGCTATCGCTTCGATTTTCCATGAAAGCTGCCGCTCCAAAAACTGTACACAACCGTCACATTTTGGTAATTTTTTACCAAATTTGTTAATTTTTTTTTGCTTTTTGAGTTTTGGTAATTTGGTAAATTTTATCTGGTTATGGTAAGTTTTTGAGCAGGAGCACCGAAAATACGAACTAGCAACTCATTTAAATCCTGCCTTACTTTGCATTGCATTTGCAAATTCAAAAAATTACTGACTCTTACTTTCATACTTTTCGTCAGTAAAAGTACTTAAAGTAGGTATTACTATTGCATTAGTTAGTTAAGCCTTATTAATAAAGTAGCCGTTGCTTAACTATTTAAAGACTGACTAAGTTCCTACAAACCTAATGTACCTAATTGAATGTTTTAAAAGAAGTTTTTTTTGTATGTTTTGAAAACATGTGCATAATAAATAGAAATGAAGTGCTATGAATTACACACTTTTCTTTTAGTTTCTCTGAAGACTTAGCAAATGAATGTTTTTACACTGCCATGCCTTTTTTAGGTTCCGTACCCAAAGGGAAAAAACGGAACCTTATTAGTTTCGCTTTTGTCCGTCCGAACCCACTAGACCAATTTTTTTTATATTATGTTCGTAAATCAGAGAAAAGTTTTAGGATAGTGATAAGACATTTTCATATTGGCTCAAGACTATATGCTATTTTTTCTCTTTGTATTTTATCAACGTCTCCAGATTTTTGGTAAATTTGATCTTGGTTTGGTAACTAAGGTTTGGTTTTTTTTTTTTCAATTTTGGTAGCAATTTTTTTTTGCAAGTGGAAACCGTGACCGTCACATGCAGATGAACCATTTTCTGGTTATAGTAAAATAAAACTCAGCTAGCATGCAAATAGTACGAGTATCTTCATAAACTCGGGTAAAGCAGACGCAGTTGTTGCACCGAAATTTATTTTTAAAATTTCACAAGACAGTTTTGCAGATGAGTTTGCAATATTTCGAATTGTTGTTCAAGCGTAAAGCAGTCCATTTCGAATTAAACCGTATTTAGGCTTTCATCGCAAAAAAAAATATTAATTTATAAAGAAACCAGTAGACGGTCGAGTTACAACAGGTTTTTGAACCTCTACTGAAAAAGTCACCTGAAACGAACAACTCATTTTTTGACAAAAAAGATCTCAATCCGACTTAAAAGCTCGTTTGGTACTAAATTTTCCTCATTTTTATCGCCTTAAATCATGGTGAAAAGTCAGCTGCGTGTGAAAGAGACAAAAAGTGTATTACGAAAGGGGTAGCAATTGCTTGCAAGGCAAGCACAAATAGTAAAACAAATTTATTTCCAAATAATGTTGAAATGTCAAAAAAAGCAGCTGAAAATTTTAATTTTAATACATTTTCAACACATTTTTTTTAGATGGCTACATTAATAAGGTAGCACTTACTCCTAACCGAACTTTTTCGTACTGCTCTGTTTCATTTCAAAAGCAGGGAAAATGTAAAAAAAAATTGAGTAATACGGGCTTATAGGAACGACGCTTCTTCATTCCATTTTTCTAGTCGCATTCACATTTGTATATATCTTTTTTTTAGGTCAGAGCAGAGCTTCAACTGCCACACAAAGACAAAAGGTTTTTTTAAGCTGAAACACATAGAGCTCTGAATATGCGGATTTCATGATCAAAAGCTAACTCTATGAGTCCATAATAAATTGAGCAGTCTGAGTAAAAATGTGACCACAGCAATCAAATCATGTCCATAGGCCCAGAGTAGCCCGTAATCCGCTCCTGGTTAACACAGCACATTTTGCCTTTCCTATTCAGTCCATTCAACGGCCAGTTCAATAGAAGTGACGTCTTTCGACAAAGAAAACCAAAAGAAATGATATTGATTTCACAACTTAAGACTTTTGCATAATCCCAAACAACCCCCGACAGCCTTCAACCCTCCATGATTCCCTTTATAATGCCATACGCCAGTTGACTCGCATACGAGTACTAAATACATTCTGCATTGGAAATGAATACGAAAAATGCGCCGCGGCACATGTTGACCATGTTTCCCACCTGACTTTGTATAGTTTTCCTTAAGTTTTCCAAACGAAGCGCACAGATTAAAGAAAAAAAAAATCTAGAAGATAATTAAAATAACTCACAAAAAGTTTAAGCAAAAGCATTAATAACAATTTTCTACCAAAGAACCCAGCGTCTAATTATTTTTTAAAGCGTATCTACGGTCAGTGTGTGTAATTTAGCAATGAATAGACTTGAAAAAGTGGGGGGCAAAATACCTCAAATAACCTTAAATGCGGGCTTTGAGATACCAAGATATTGAAGATACTACAAAAGCTCACAGGTCTCTCATTAACCTGTCACGAGTCGCATACTACGACAAAATGTATCTTACTTTTCGCGATAAGGTGCGAATATTTGTTATATTCTGTTTCGTTTTTCTAAATTTAATCATATCTCTCCTCAATCTTATCTTGTAGAGGTTGCGCCTGTATTGAAGAGTTTTCGGTGAAGTTTTTGCTCCGAAAAGAGTGATTGAATCCAGTCAATGTGCTAACACCTCGGCGTCGGTTTATCGGGTTTATTCTTCAGTTTCTCGTCTTTTTTGGCGGTTGGTCAATAAAAGTGAATTGATATCGAATTTATCCGTGAATGTGTGGGAATTATTTGTTGATTAAGTGTCTAAGCACGCGCTCGCTGTCTACATTGAGAATTATTGTGTAATTTCTGCAGCTCGTTGCTTACATGCTGGTTGAGTGGCATGTGATCTTTGAAAAGTCTCGAGTGAAAAAGTGCTTTTTGATTAGCCGTCTGGGGGTGTTCATCTATATCGGCATATCTGTGGGATTAAATCGTTTGCCAATGTCACCAGTGGAACAACAAACAAAGTAAACAAACATTTGAATAAGTCTTATGACGCAGGGAGCTGGAAAAAAATAGTTTGCTTAAATATTTTAAACTCTCCAGACATACTATAGAAAGTGACAAAAATTAGGCAAACGCAAAAGTCTGAGACAATGGCGAGATCGCTTTTAGTTTGTAGCTATTTGAGAACAGGTTAAGGTAGACATACAACGCATTTTTTCGGTCAGAACGAAACTGAAGATTTTTGAGTGGATGTAGTGTTTTTGAGAACCACGGTTCGAGTCCCGTCGGCCTTGAACGCGCAATACGTGATGAAATCTGTTTTTCATCACGTCAACATATATCCCGAATATTATTTTACATTGATCTTGCTTGATTAAACTTACCCAACTAACTCAAACTTCCGACTGAAGACCAAATCAGGCTATTTTAAAAAACTGCTACACTATGACACGAGAGGTTGCATAAGCTGTAAGCATGACAGCCTTACCTTAGCTATTCCACAAGCAAGCGATAAGGATGGAAATGTTGCAACGCTCTTGGAAAACCTGGCAATCCACAAACAAGTTTTTAACAAGTAAAAGTGTTATCATCGGCCTGGCCGATGCTTTGGTACCCTCCACTGTATATACAAGTCATGCAAAGTTCTAGGCATGTGAGGTACATAGTACGTAATTACATTGAACAACAGACAGAGAGACACATGGGCCTAATATTGGTTTTGTATGGGAGGTACCAGAACTACTTGACCGACGTAACCCATTGATATACTTTATGAGGTCTCCGGTGACTCCTTCTTGGCGTTACAAATGTAATGACAAAGTGAATATATCTTCCTGTGGAGGGTATACAAATGCCGGCTCGTAGACTGATCAGACTTTCAAATTGGAGTAACTTTTAACGGTTTTACCATTTGGAACAGTTCTTTGGTATTTAGCTATGCAAAGATGGAGAGTGGTTAGTGTATTGGACTACTAAGCGAGCGGTCCCAGGTTCGATTCCCAAAAAAAACTCAATTTCGTCTTAAGCTTTTTTACCACTGCGCCACCTCTCTTGAACGTCTGGCAAACATCCGGGAGTAGAACTGTCTGAAAGAGCTTCTCAGTTAGCCGTTTGGCCTAGGCATACAATTCTAGATCCCTTCCATTCGTCCCAAAAACGAAAAACTCACTCAAAACGAATGGTTGTGAGAAGCTAGGCCTATTGCCCCTACTGACATTGTATTTATATTTATTTATTTTTCTATGCAAAGATGTTTCCGCTCTGCTTTGCCCGGGTCAGGAAATTCTGTTGCTTGAATATTAATCTGGTCTATCATCACCAAAAAAAGGACGTGCCTTGCTTTTCGTATTAGTTACCCTTCTTTGAAGTACTCATTGACGACTTCTTCTTGTGGCATATCTTATATTAGTTTTGACAGCTTATTTCCAGTAACGAGACTCAACGGGATTGTAAAATTTGCCGCTTTTGGAGTAAGACACACCAATAAAAAAGACTCTCTTATAGGTCCCAAAAGCACCCACAAAAGTACAGTGTTTAATGTACTTGTACATCGTGCTTTTTTCGAAAATTAAGCCGTAGATCACATTCAAGTCAATGGAGAACGTTACCATAGACAAGGACCAGTGGTTATTTCTTTAAAAATATAGACGCCAATGGGCTTATTGAACAATATCTGGTTTCAGGAGAATGGCACTTTCAGTCGTTCTATATAAAATCATTGACTTGCTGAGGTGCTGGGGACTTGACAGATCATCGAAGGTGCTATATGGACCATCGGAGTTGATCCTTGGTGCCGAGACTTGACGCTACTCGATTCGTTCTAGTTGTGCTTGTACAGTCTTTGGTATGCGAACCAATATATAGAATCCCAGTGCTCGAATTGGACCGATAGAATGTGTTTCGTCAAAAAGGGAGGAGCCGGGTAAATGCTTTAAATCGTACTAAAAATGCATGTTCCTTGTGATTATTCAAACCAAGAATTTCTATCGTCCTAAAAAACACCTTTAACTTCCATAGATACTTGACGGTTCGACACATTAAAAGCCTCTGCTTAATATTCTGTCTGATTTCGGGTACGCTCTTTCTAGTTATCCAGTCCAATAGCTTCGCATCCGCGAAGACATCGTCTTCAATCCGAGGTTCGGTCTTCCTTGTTGTCCCAAACTTGGAAGCGGGTGTTTCGAAAAATCTCTTGGCTTGACCATTATTTTCCATTCGCGCTCGATGTGATGCAAGCCAATGTAGTTGATGTCCTCTGTTCGAAAAATCCGTCGAAATTTAACCCCGTTATAAAGCCCAATAATATGCTTCATAAATCAGAACTGGCAGGATAAGGGTCTTGGAGTAATCCGATTTGCTTAAGCGGTAGTTTCCTATTAGTGATTGTTTGTCGGATTTCTACAAGGATGTAGTTCGTGTTTACATCAAGGCAGTTGCTTTCCTTAACAAACTCGAAGCTGATGCTATCGTTTTGGACTTTTTGAGACTGCCTTCTGGTACTACCCCCGCCCCGAACGGAATTAAAGAAGTCGTATGTTAGCGCTCGGAATTGTCTAAGACCGTCGCTAATATAAAATAGTTTGGAAGAGCATCGCATAGGTCCAGTGTTACCTGTGTCAACTCGATAAGTTTTACGGAAATCCCGGCCATGATCATATAGAGCTCTGGACGGTAAATGCTACTAGATGCAGCTTTGAAGTCGATGGGAAGGTGATAAGTCGCAAGTTAAAATTTGTTGGTCTTTTCCCAGAGGGACCTCAATGTGAAAAGTCGGTCTATGGTCGACTGGAAGGCCGAAATCCGGCATTCACCCAGTTGGATTTAATATGCGATATAAGACAGGTACGGCTCTATAGTTCTGCCAGGACATGCACTAGCCTTTTTCGTACACGGCCATGGTCCAATCTTCCGGATGATTTTCTACAAAAAAATTAACTTAGAATATAGAGAGCCTTTTGAATTGCCGGCCTTTCTGTTATCAAGCTTTCTACTGCTAAGCCAGCATAATTTATATTAGCTTGTGGAACTGGTTCTTGATTGCCTGGATTTGCGTTCTCTTCTCGGCATATCTCTCTTTATATGATGCCCATTTAGCAGTTGTAGGGAATGCCGTTTAAAAGCGTTCCCACAAATAAATAGAATGTCCTTGAAGTTTTTTAAAATTTTTTTTACCTAATTTCCTAAATTTTTCATACTATTTTATTTTCCCATTCCTGTATGCCAGTGCTGCCAGATGAATAGTTATTTTCTCCCGATTACACAAAAAAAAGCTTTTGGCCTAAACTAGTAACTTTTGAACTTTCTTTCTTCTGGAACCCTTATATATTTTGAAGAAACAGAGAGACTCGGATTTAAGGTATGAATATTCGACTGACATATGGTTAGATTACTAAAACATTCATCCCGGAGTGCGTTACTCTATGGGGAGTTAAATTGTTACCTCACTCATCAGCCTTGTAAAGGGCATAGCTGTGGCCACGTTTTCCTGTGTCATTTACACTGCCTTATCTCCACATCGAAAGGCTGTTCACTCGTTCAACGCCACAGTTTCAGACTGCATTAAGCCGCTAGCGGTTCACAAGAGCCTGTATCGTTCTTATAGTGTTTGCTTAGACTTTACAGGTTTTAAATAGGCTGTCAGGCTTTTAGCGGTTCAGTTTGATGAGTCCCAATTTACTAGTTAGTACGAAATTGTACGTGAATTACAAACCGAAGATATAATAACAAAAAAATATTGAAGACGTTATCTAAGAAATTTAGCCAAATGCCTTGCAGATGATGACGTTCCCAACGTCTTTTTCTTTTTTCTGCTTTCAAAATTGACAGCTTATCGACACAGAATAATGTGACTTTTTCTATTTCCTATGTTGTGACGTATCTGCGCATGGAAAGCTCAAAGAAGAAGCACTTGTGGCGCTATTCTGAACGCTATACGTAGTCACTCACAAGTTTCTTTTATTACTATATGGCCCTTGATTAGAAATGTATATATATGGTGTTTCTTTTGAGGCTTGTTTTCCGGATTGGCAACACTTTTTCCTGCGACAGTCAATTCGACAGGCAATTAGAACTCATTCACAATGAGCAGACCTATTTTCAGCACTTAATCAAAAAGTAGAGCCGCAGGGCCTTCATCCCCGAAATCATACTTACTGGAACAAGGCTTCGAATATTTAAAGTTAGTACCATGGTCATTACTTTGACCTGTATGTACCGTTTTATTTCATTCAAAAGTTCAGTAGTTACCTCTGAACGATCTCAACTTGCGGGTGGAATTCAGAAATGCGTGATAAAAACTTGTTATCACAAGAAATCAATTGACAAACCTTAAAACATTATACAACACTCCCGTTTTAGTAACCGCCTTATCTGCCGCCTCTGTAACACACCCACCCACCCGTCAACCGACTGCGAGTGAAAATCGGTCTTCATTTAGGTCTAATTACCCCGACTTAACCTCACATGATTGATTAAGTCGTCACGACATAGGAACAAAAGCGGTCACAACTCTCAACAGAAAAGCCCTCTCTTTTTTGTTTTCTAATTGGAATTTAATGAGCCTTAAAATGTAAACAATTTCGATTAATCAACAACTGCAACAGCGGATACCTCCTCAGCGATGCCGCACACGTTTCCGCCGATGGCGATTTTGGCATAGCCACGATGTCCGAAACTAATTCCCCACGAATTCCTCACGATGAAGTGTGGTTCCTCAAGGCGTCCATCCAAATTGTAGCCAACAATTTGCACAGCCTGATTCGGTGGTCCGTTGCAGTTGCTTTTTATCACACCGCCCACGTAGTATTGCCACGGTAGGGCGTTGACGGCCGCAATCAGTGGGCCCTTGAAGGCGAGATACGCCAACATCTCAGGCTCACGACCTACAAAGCTGCAAGCAGAAGATTACCATCGATTTTGATACATATCTATCGAGGGGTCGAACTCACTCGAAGGATGCGTAGTCCGTGACTCGGACAGTACCGACGACCGCCTTGGGAAGGCTCTGCAATGTGGAGTCCGTGCGGCATGCCTCAAGTCCATCAGATATCGGGTAGTACCGCTCCGGGAGGATGCTGATATTTCCCTTCGCCAGCCACCCCAACAGATGACATGTGTCCCCATTTTTACCTCGCGTTTCGGAATTCCCAGAACAGTCAATCATCTGTTGAACGCTCAGTTCGTGTGCAGTGGAATGCTGTTTGAGCGCACGCATGGATTCTATGCATCCAATGACGGCGTGTGCGAAGCTGAAACCACGTTGGTTCCGAATGGGGGTTACGATGCCAAGCTCACGCCAATCGACACGTTGCGGCAACGGGGTTGCACCGGTGCTGGAGTCCTTTCTGTATTGTGATTCGGAGATGTGTCTTTTCGTGCGTTGGGGGCTTCCTGCTGGAAAGTACTTCTGACGGAATTCACTGCTGGACATGTCCGAGTATCGATTGACGCCAAATACAGGCTGACTGTCCTGCCTGTAGTCCTCCAACATTTCAAAGGTGTTCTGCCGGTGAGAGAATTAAATTATTTTTCGTTTTTATGGGACGTTTGAACTTACTTTGAATATTTGGTAGCGCTTTTGGTACTCGCTTTCGTTGCCACTGTACGTCCGGTTGTAGATTTTGATGAAGTTTTTGAACTCCCTTTGGGTTCGCGTTTCGGGGTCGGGGTATCTTATCGGTATCGCGAAGAACATCAGAGCCGCGAGTACAAATACCAATTTCTGATCACTGTACGCCTCTGCTGTGGCTGACAACATGATTGAGATGAAGTTACCGACTGGCGATGGCTAGAGAAATGCAGAGAGTAACACGGATATACTCGATTTCTTATCGCTGCTAGATAGTGACTCAGCGGCGGAGTGTTTATGTTGTGATATTATTGTTCCGAGATACCCGTAATTGCTATGTAGATTAGACGCATGGGTTGATGAGAGAGATGTTGAGATGTTTTTAAGGCAGATGCAGCTACAGGTATTTAACAACCGTAATCTTGTTTACTGTGGTACTAGAATCATCTTGGATAGCATTGAGTTCCAGTTATCGCAGATATAATGAATATCATGATACACAGCTAAATAGAGTGTCATTTTCTAAAATGGATATACATATTTATCTTAAGTGCATGTACCTCGCTGAATTGACTAATAATCAGTTTTAACCTTCACACTAAATATTTTGGAGGTCACAATGGGTAATTTTATATGGAAAATTGGGAGTTCGTAAAATCCAGCCCGGCGCTAAATATAATTATTAGTATTGCCCAGGGTCTATAAAAAAATTAGTACAAATTGTTTTTATGTCGTATCTGGACAACGTAAAAACTGATCACCCAATCCCATAAATTTATTAGAAACCGTACGACTTTACATGGAGCAACACTTACGACCATATTTTTCACTCACTTTTATGCGGGTTAAAGTTTACACCAGGGTTGACAAATGTGTTACGATCGTAACTTTTTAGTTGCAATGGACTTTGAAAAAATACACATACAATCGCCCCGAATAAGTTATACTCAAAGAGTATTTTTTTTATTTTGCATTTTTAGTTACGACTCTTGGAAAAAATCAGCTCTTAGTCTAAATTATGAGAAATAAAGCATTCAATTTGATTTTAAGTTAGGAAATAGTTAGCAATTTTAAAAAATCTCAACATTTTCGCAGATTCGAATGTTATGTAAATGATTTATTTTCACTTATAACAATTACGCGTATGGAAAACAGTTTCAATTAAAATGGATTCATAACAGTGCAAGTAAACAAAAAGTGTTCTTTGTGGCCAACTTAATAGATACACACGAGAACCAATAATCTTCAGATTTAATGTTTGATTTAGCAGCAGAAATCTGAAATTTCAGCTCAAAAATTCGAAAACCACGTACCTACCTAGGTCAAATCAAAAGTGACATCCGTCAAATCCAATTAGTTGAAATTCACACTGGGGCGAGTTCCAAGTTCCAAATTAGACAAGTAAATTAACATTTACTTTGGGAACTTAGGGCTTGCCACTCTATGTTTATGCATATGAATTTTTCTGAATATCTAAAGTGTGGCTCGTTCATTTATTCGGGCAGTCGAATAGCGGTAGGGTTGTAGGTATGTATTAACAAACCGTTACACAAACCACATGAATTTTCACTTTTTCAAATTTCTGATTGCAATCTAAAACAATTTTGGTTCATATGGTTCACAATAGTGACAACTTGAAGGTTGAAGCACGCCTCTGGTGGAACAACAAAATTCAGTCACAATAGCTAACAGAAGTTGGCTTGAATTGAAATGCATTAAGTTGAACCATATTACCTTTAATTTACATTTTTGTCCACATATTGCATATATCGTTTTCAAGAAAAATCCAAATTTTGAAGTCGCCTTGAGAAATAAAAAATGGTAAGCTCTCAAAACGAAGTTTGATACAAATGCACCTACATAAAATGAATAAACATCTCGAAATCATTCGAAATTTTGTACGAAAACGATATCTATCTCCTATTCGTCTACGAAAATAAAAAACACAATTGAGCCCGAAAAAATACAATTGGAACTAAGATTTGCTTACAGTCCACACAATTCATTTTTCATCCCTGGCTTACACCCGGATTCACGGTTATAATATTCAGTCGTTAAACGCGACCGTTTTTTAAAACATGACGGCGTTTAATCCGAGTGAACTTAAATTGCACTCCGGAGACGAGTTTAAGTACTTTAACTCGGGTTAAAACTCAATTTCATAATGTTGACATTTTTTTGCTCTCAGGGCGCAAGAAGTAAGAAAAGTACCTAGAAAAGGGGAATAGAAAAAAAAAAGCAAGAAACTAAGAATAAAAGGACTTCATTCGTGAAATGGAGGAAATTAATGTTGATATAAATAAACGTCGTCCTTTTTGAATATATCGAATGCACAGGCGGACTTGCGTCGACGATTGCGATGTGGTATATTTTCAGAAACGTTTCGTCTGGAAAAAAATAAATTTTCGATGATTCGACAGAAATGTCGGCGTATTAATGAACTTTAAAATATAACTGGACCCAGAACAAATAAAATCAATTTCCACAATCAACAAAAAACCAATCTAATTTTTTGTAAAGTTTGACATTATTTACGTAAGTTTAAAACAGATTACAATCGGCTTAAACTGTTTTAAGTCTGCCTTTGAACCCATCTTTAATCCAGCGGGTTTAATGCATCCCTCTAAAGTGGGATTTATGGATTGGATTTATGTCCCCTGGACTTATGTCCCTGCGCCTACCTATTCGACATATAGCGCAAATTTACTTATTGAATAAATCATAAATAAAAATAGTGAAATTATTTCCCACTCAAGGTTAAGCCATTTCCCTGCAACATAGAAAGTGACATGAAGCCAAATTGGCCTTATGACACTTTGTGAAAGTGACATAAGGCCACATTCAAATTGTTGGGTTTGGCATTCTTTTATTTGGCACCCCGCAGATATTCGCATTTGCATTTTCTTAAAAGTCGACAGATTTTATTGATGGTTCCCAGCTGTATACAATATAAGCTTACTTCGCTTTACTCAGGCTTCAAAATTTAACTCACAAGTTCCAAGTATGTTTCATTGGGAAGTGTTTGCCCATGGACTAGTGGTAATCGTGTGTCGCGTAGTTTTCGTTTGCTACTCTTTTTTCGTCGACGTTTAAAGTGAGGAAGATGGAAATAATAGAAAAATGCGAAAACGGTGAGGAGACGCAAAGGGAAATAGCAATAATAAAAATAATGGGACATTCAAGTGCCAACTTTGCAAAGAAAATGTTTGATTTGTATTCATATGGAGCGGCAAGTCCAATCGACTGTTCAAAGTTAGCACATCGAATAGAAGGAATAACTTTTTCCCCTTTCAGTTTTTCGATGAATCGATTTTCTAACTTATTTCTAATAAACAATTGGAAAGGAAGAACCATAAAATCATTACATCGGCGTAGCCCATCTTAAGCCAGTGTAAACACCGTCTGGTGTATCACTTCAAACAGAAGACTGATTTTAAATAGATTTTCGTTTCAAGCTCAGGCCCGCAAAATCTTAATATGAATGGCCCACAAGAGTATCCATTTTTAAGTCATAATCTGTTTTTCTGTCCTAATTTCATAAAAGTAAAAAATACGTACAAAGATATCATTTATTCGTTTGTGGACATGCAACTAGTGAAGAACTTGAATAGGTACAAACCCGACTTTACAGCTGTCTCTGAAGATATGGTGAAATGGGAAAAGAATAAAACCTGTGAATTGTACAGCAGTTAGCTGTAAGAAGCCATGGGCAAACAGTATGGCGCTGTTCTATTAGTACTTATGGGGAGTGCCTGCTTGCAATCCGTATTTAGTACAAAAAGAACAGAATACCTTGAAATGGATTGATCATCAGGGGTTTGAACCGAAACATAATTTTATAGTTTTCACGGAAATATACATGAAGGCCGAAGACGTCAAGACCGAACTTTTCGAGCGGCCATGATAAACTTGGACCAATAATTGTAGGTTCCTCTTTCAGTCATAATTTTAGACTCTAGATATTAAACAACTCTGACCCGAATCGGTGGTTCCCGAGATGGCTGGTGACGATGCTGTCAAATGCAAGTTTCATGCGACCAAGTCTCAAGGTATACACTTTTAAGATTTCATTGTCAGGGTGTTTATGTCAATTTTAAATGTCTAAAAGTAGCTATTTATGTTGGACATTAGTTCTTTAGATTGGAAATGATTCCAAAGTTATTGCACATTTTACTTAGGATTAGTGAGGTTGAATGGGGCTGTGAGATCGTCACAAAAGACCAGGCACCATAGCGGGCTCTTCGCCATCCCCGGGGAATCATTACGGTTAAAAACCTAAACCAAATCGCCCAAACAATCAATTTCCCTTAAGAATTTAAGTATGGTCTCAATATTGTTTGAGGAACCAACCTCCTCTAGATTATTAAAAAAGTACCTGCGGAGGTGTAGCTCATACAGGAATGACTTCAACCAACGTCGAGCTCGAAGTGAACAACTACCCCAGCTTAAGTTAGGTTTGTTTAAAAAGGTGTAAGAGAACTCATAAAATATAAGGCAACAAAATGGTAATGAGTAAAACCAAAGCCTCAAGCTTCTTACCCCTTCCTCAGACAACTTCCCCCAGCTACGCAGTACCAAGTTGGTGGAGATCCTTTTTCACTTGTAAATACCTTCGGTCAGATCTTTCCCTACTCTCTTGATCCTCTAGAAGAATCAAAGGCTATGCTTACCGGAGCATACACGTGACCAAATATCTTACGAAAGCTACGAAAGCAGATTTGGGTCTGTTAAGGTCTTCTACAGAATCTCCTTAGTTGTCCGTGGGATTGAAATATTAAAAAATTGCCGTGTTTGTCGCTTTGAACAAAGTGTGTTTGGGTAAGTTTGATACTTCGGTTGATTTTGTGATTTAATTTTGAGAATTCATAGCCGAAACCTCGGCAAAGTCCCTTACTACCTCAAAGTTATAGCCATCTATTTCGACGTTTTATCCGACTCGTCAAAGCTAGGTTAGGTTTCACTAGTTGTTAACAGCACAGATATTTTCCTTTGCCCTTGTTGACCTTGTTGATATTTTCCTTTAGAAATATCTACTATTTTAACAGTTTCTGTTTCTACAACTGTCGTCTAACAGACTTTTGAAAAACCTTTTTGGTATTTGCCCTAAGTTTTGCCAAATGTTGAAAAAGTCCATGACAGAGGGTGGCATTTTCTTAACTGTCTTTTTACATGAAGCTTTCAGTCCAATTAAATTATACAAGTTCATCAAAATGAAAACTCTTAACACCTTACCTCCGATGATCGATTTGCCTGCATAATAGAAATATTCCAAGTAAATTCGAAATACTGTTTCGCGAAACACCCTCGCAGCCTTCCTTGGCATCGCCAGCCCTAGGGGTCACTTAAAAAAAAACTCCGAAGCCCCGGTAGTATATTTTTTTTCTTTAAAGCATAAAATAAATACGCCTTAAGATTATTTTTACAATCATAAAAGCGCCCCCACAAATCGCAATCTTGCACCCCGAACGGGGACGAATTTTTTAAAAAGCTAAATATATTTTTAGTGTAAAGTACTTTAATAAAGTTTAATGTTAATCCGACTAAAATATATATTTTTCCCTCCTGGGGAAACACTGGAATACGTTCTCAGTTAATTTCCAGTCTCCACCACCATTTCTAGTGGCAACTTTTCGTACTGGAAGGGAATTAGGGAGGGGTAATTTTCCAGTGTCAAAATAATATGCGTTATCAGATTTGTTCGTTCAGTAAGAGCCTTAGGATGTTTCCAGAACCAACTGTCAGCTCAATTAGAGGTGTGCCCATTACTAAGCTAGATTTTTAGTGCGGTACCAAAAGCCTTTATGGCACTGAAGTCTACATTTAGCCAACCAATTGTTACAAATCCGACAATGCTTTACCTACCGTTAAAATACAGACTCATTTGAAAAATATCTGCCATATCGTTCTATAATTTTTACAATCTCATTATTTTGCCACCAAACTTAAAAAAAACACAAAAATATTTACATTCATTTGCATTTGTCTCTTAAAATATTTAAAGCTCTCTCTACAGACACAAATGTCCATGCGAACACTCGCATATAACTTACAATATCTGACAATCAGAGTCACAAATTTTGTTGTCAATATTTTTTGCCGCGTTCACTTATCGCTTTTGCGATTGTGGTACGCACTACTGTTTACAAATAAGTAGGCACTAACGTAATCGCACGTACACACCAAACATGAGCTGATTACATTTATTTACTCCTTTTACATGATTACCAATATTGAATAACACGAAGAACTGCAATCTGCGATACGAATTTGTTGACATACTCGTAATAAAACAGACAAATTTACTCAAACTGGTTCTATCAACGAGTTTGGGCAGGCGTTATTTGAACCGTAACAGCCTGATAAGGAATCGCCAATTTGTTATAAACTTAGCTATGGAATTCGATTTTAATTGCAATTAAAAAATTAAAATAAATCACATTATTCTTTTCTTTACTGATTATGATAACTGATTAGAGAGAGGCTTGTTAAATGTGCACCTATATTTTTTTTTGTCCATATAATAGGTACGGAAGTATACAATACGTCACATACACGTAATAGAAATCAAAATCGAGTTGATTTTATTAGAAAGATAATTTTAAGTATGACTTTTAAAAAAAAAAAAACAATTTGAAAGTCTAATTTTTGACAAATATTTCAAGCAGCTGGGGGATGTGTATCCAAACTCTTAACTCGTGGTAAGCAAACCAAAATGAGCACAAATCAGGTGTCAGCTGTCAAATTGATTGTCGCTGGAAAAGAGTTGCCAAAGTTATACTTATTAGATAAGTTATTAGCAAGTACAGGGTGTTTTTTTTTTTTGATGTATAGAACTTTAACTTGGCAACACTATTTTAACTGCCGGCCATTTTGTCAGCTGTCAAGTGATTTATTTTTAGTTTAGTTTGCCATTTCATCATGAACAAGTTGACAAATGAACAATGCTTGCAAATCGTGCAAATTTATTTCGAAAATAATGGTTCAGTTCGCGAAGTTTACCGCAATCTCCGTTCATTTTATGGTCGACATAATCGTCCATCAGAGCAATTAATTCGGTTAACCATGGATCGTTTTCGCACTACGTTTACTCTATGTGATAATATGCATCCCCAGAGATGTCGAACAGTGCGCACCGAAGAAACAATTGCCGCTGTAGAGCAAAGTGTTGAAGAGGACCCGGATGAATCGATTCGCCACCGTGCACAGCAATTGGAGCTTTGTCCATCGACTTTATGGAAGATTTTGCGCAAAGACCTTAGCTTACGACCTTACAAGATCCAGCTTGTGCCAGAATTAAAGCCGAGATACCATGCAATGCGTCGTGATTTTGGTGTATGGTTCGAAAATGAGATTGATATCGATGCTGATTTTCATCGCAAAATTTTGTTCAGTGATGAGGCTCATTTTTGGTTGAATGGCTACGTCAACAAGCAAAATTGTCGCATTTGGAGTGAAGAGAATCCACATGAGACCCTTGAGACGCCATTCCATCCACAGAAACTGACTGTTTGGTGTGCTCTAGGGGCTGGTAGAGTCATTGGGCCATACTTCTTCCGAAATGATGCTGGAGAGTCAGTTACCGTTAATGGAGACCGGTATAGAGCCATGATAAAAAAGAGCCATTTGAAAAAGTTCTTTGCTTGGCCTCGATTCCGTTGACATAGTGAGCAAATCAAGTACATAAATTGGGGTTCTAAATGTGGGTTTTGGAACTTCCATTTTGTTATTGTCACATTCAATTTCAGCACTTCAAACGATTGTTGTAAAAGTTTTCGAGTTATGACTGATAGAAGAAATTTAGAGAAATCTATCGATCCATCTCCGCTAAACTGAAGTTGGGTGTAGCTATTCGTGACCTAATCAAGACTATTACCAGAAATTGGATGATGCGTGTGCAAATGCAACGAGCCAAATCAAAGAGTGAAAAATAATTTTGCGGCCACCTTCTTCATGCTGAAAAGCACGGAATGAATGGCAAAAACGTGCTCAAGCTTGTTCTTCGACTGTTCTTTCAGCCGGTGCTTCAAAGCCTACTTGTTAAAATGAATGCGCGTTTGACAGGTATTCATTTGTTTGTAGACAGAGAGAGTACTTTTGACAGCAAGTGCGCTCTACTAGGAAGTAAAAGTACCCATGTTGACGTAGTAAATTCCGCTTCCATCGAATCATCATGCCTGAAGTCGATTTTACAAAATCTTAACCAATCAACGAGTTTCCTCTTACTACAATGGACAATAAGTTGTGTCTGACTCATTGCTCCAATGAGCGAAAACCTCAGACAATTAAAACGAAACATCTTAACCACTTTCGTAGAAATTTTAATGGCTGCGTGTATGACTTATGACATGAGAAGCTTAGGTACCTCTTATAGAACAGCTTTATTGAGTTGCTTCTGCAGTTTTAAGGAATATAAGGTCGGTAAACGCTTGTTTTAAAAATCAAAACAACAAATCTAAGAGTGTTCAAAATGTTCCTCATATGTATAGCTTTGAGCAAGACAAAAACCAAAAACAGTCAAAATATATGGTGCGCTTTTAAATTATGTCACAACAAATAATTCCCCAAACTGACGATCGGCAAGAAGCAAAATGTTAACCCCCCGTCATTTCCAGTAACAAACAGGACTAATCAACAAAGTTCGCTTTAGCAAAGTATCATATAAAATTAACCAAGCTCCGTGATATAAGTGAAACAATGAACAATTTCGCCGAACTGACCTCCGCATTCAAACAGAATAACGTTGTCCTCGGTGTAACAGCTGTTATCGGAGTAATCGGTGGCATCTATCTGCTGACTCAGGGAACCAAAACGGTCGTAAGGTAAGTTAAAAAAAAATATATTTATAAATAACATTTATCCACACTCCCATGTCCCATTCAATTATATAACAAATCCATGATAGACTTCCGTGATAACGCGTCGATACTTCAGCGCAATACAATTAAGGACAATGCGACATTCTCCGGCTAACGACTTTCGCCTAAACGGGCCATTCACGCACGCTCACTGCGAATACCAAACACCTGTATTCGCACTGGGCAATCCGAAAAAGGGTAGCATAAGAGTGGAGAAAGCAAATAAAAAAAAAATCGATAAAATACGAAAGACAGTTGGTGAATCAATGCGAGGGTTGCTCTTGGAATCGACCTGTCATGCAATACCACAACAGATGGCCAAGAGTCGGTAATGGAACTCGGAATCAGAATAGGAATAGAAGAAGTACAACTATCCATCTAGGTAGCCAAATTTAAATGGCAGCAGCGTTCAGCTCGCCGCACCAAACCCAAACGTCATACGCATTCGAAATATTACATGTGTGACTTCATTGGCGGCAATAACCTGTCAACTGTGAAGACCAAAACACTATAGAACGGAAGTATGAACGAACACACAATACATGTACACATCTGGCAGCACCATGTGCCTGTGTTGGGCGGAGTATTCAATTCAAATGTAGTTTTGTGCAGTTTTTTTCCAAACGCCAGAAGGGAATTCAATTCAATTGGGTTTTTAATTTCCGTCCAACAAAAATGTGCTTCATGCACTTGTAAATTGTGCGTTTGTTGGATTGTTGTAGGTACAGAAGACATAAGAAGAACTAATGCAATTTTTAGATCCTGCTTGTTATTTGTAATGGATATCAATCAATGGCAATCTTTCTTCTCGTTCTCAAAAGATGTTCTTTCGCAAAGCCAATGGTTTTGGGTTAGTTTTCCACCTATTAAATCCTGGAAACTCCGTCCGAGTGAGAGGTAAAACTTAATTTGTCTAAACCATTCCTAAGAAGTTGACTTTTCTAAATACTTGCATTCATTATTTTCTCTAAAAGCAGAAAATGAAAGACACTGATAGGTCCTAAGTCGTGAAAATGGTTTTGGTAACACTCGCCTTTTACCAATTACCAGCATCTAAGTCCATTCGTTTCATGGAATCCAACCTCCAAGCATTGGCATATCTTACTGCAAAATGAAACTAATCACTTTAAAACTCCGATGAAACGAAAATTCTTGCTTGGTATTTAAGAAGCGTTTGACAGAGTGCGTATTCTTTGTCAAAAATAAGTGCTTACGAGATGGATGTATTTCTTATGGAATGGATTAGAAACTACCTTTCTGAACAGTTATAGTTATTTAGAATGGATCTTGGTCTGAAGTTCATCATATTAATGCTAACGTTCTTCTAGATTCCGCCTCCAACTCCGACTCTCTTCCTTGTTTTAACAAATCCGATCACCTTTTCACCAGTGACAGCAATATCAAGGAAAAGTGCAGAAAAACATCAAAGATTTTTCAACCGTAGGATGAAATTTTTAAGCCTTTTGATCTGTATGACATTCATTAGCTGTAAACCCTTAAACCTTCTTTTGGAAAGGAGGTATGCTTTATGAATTCCATAAATTCACACAGCTTTACTCCACGGTAATTGAGCCTTGGTATTGACAAAAATTTTGTACATATGGCATGTTTTTGTAAAGCGCGGATAATAAATCCGATTTTAGGCAAAAACTTCTTTAGCAACATGGACGAGATAGAACTTAAAGAGCAAATTAAAATTCATCGCTGTTTTATTTTTAAGTGGCATCCGAGAGGAATTAAAAAGTTTTTGGACGACAGCTACACTCTGACATGTTTGTCAAATAATTTTAAGAAATGGAGTAGTAAGAAAAAACTAAAGTTGTCATTTGTTCCACCTGAAACTACTGAGCTATTCTTCCCCTACGACATCCACTATGTCCATGCCTAACCTATCCTATTCAACTAAAATTATAGAGAAAACATTTCTTCTATGTGTTACAACTAAATTCAACTTCCATTAAAGTTCATCTCCCGACAATCACCTTAAGACTATACTGACTATTCTAAGCTTACTTAAAATGTGCTACTCATCTGCACCCTATTGCTGCCATTGGTTGAGTTTGTGTTTCTTTTTTGACCAACCCTCATTGTCAATGATCAGGTGCGATTATTCTTTAAGTTCACCTGTATATCAACGATTGTCAGTTAGAATTGAATTTCCGCGGTAAACAGTTAAAAACAAAACCAGCTTTAAACTGCTGATCCTAACACCGCGCCGACCCTTGCAAGTCTTTCTAGTATTCTAAGTATCGGTGTGGTCCTAGTGGATAGCTGATTTAATCGTCAAGTCTGTGCTAAAGCCAAGTGTTTAAAAACAGTTTAAGTGACAGCCTTTTTGTATTGAATTTATAAACAAACTCAAAGTTAAAGGTTATGTGATGAGTATTGAATTCTACGCTTATCCGAGAAGGTAGGTCGAAGTGTTGATTGGTTTTGTTTGCAGACAGTTGTGCGTTTCAGTGCAGAAAATCCGAATAAGTTTACTGATAAATAAATTATTTTACCTGTCAAGAATAGAATATGACATTTCACATAATGCTGGTGCGACAGTGGCGTACAGGCACACACACATGTAGTTGACGTAGTTCAATGTCACTCGAATTGGAACAATTTTTGTGTTCATGCATAAAATTGGCTACAGATTACCTGTGCTATATTTTTCTGTTTGTGTTACTGTATTCTCCGGTAATTATTTGTGTTGTATTTTATTTTGTCTGTCTGCAGTTGAAAAATTGGGTCAAAAGAGAGCTGTGTACTTTTTGTACTGACGTCTTATTTAAATGTTATGTGTCCCTGAAAATGATTTATCCAAGTCTGGAGTCCTGCTATAAATATAAATGTTAACCAAACAAACAAGCAATTACTTCCGAATTAATAGAAGAAATGTGCACAAGTTAGCTGCCTAGCAGATGTCAGTTAACGTGCGAGATTTTAAGTAATTGCTGTATAGCGTTGGTTGATTGCTTTTATGCAGCCTTCATTAATATATACGGGATAACAAATTACGTTGGAGCTTAATATCTTTGTAGGTTGCAAAAGTTTTTTTGAACAGTTTAACAAAACGTGAAATGCTTTATTTTTAATCCTTTCTTCTGGCAAACAGTGAAATCGAAATATGTGCAATTCCAAATGTTTGACAATAGCCTGTTTGACATTGGGGACTTTCAAGTATCTAGTTTAGTAAGTCTGACAGCTCTCTCACTAGATGTATCTCGGTTTTGATTGGGGGAAATCGGTCATGAGAGCGAATGTTTCAGTTGACGCTTATGGAGGGGTAGCCGACGAATCTGGTCGAGAAATTCGTGACTGAGTACTAAGTTGACAGTTCTTATATGTAGAAAAAGTGACGTTCCCGACCAATCTAGTTTTTGCGTTCAGGTTGCATCTCATCCAGACCAATCTAGTCGACTTAAGATAACTAGATTCTTGTATGTGCCCAGTGTCTGTCTACGAACAAACAAAAATTGACTTATGTACGAATGCTCCTGTGATTTTGGTCGAACATTTGACACATACTTTTATTGGTCTCCATTTTATATTTCATCTAGTTCTTTAAATTTGTCGGTATATTCCACGATCCTCCAATCAGCTTAATAGCTTCTATTCTTCAAAAAGGTTGAAAAAAAGATTTCAGATATTTAAGCAGCTTAAGTTTCATATTCAGATTTTAAGCAATCGATCCTTTTTCGGTACTGTAAACATTTTTAGCGCCACTAGAATTTGTTACAAATTAATTTAGAATACAAGATTCCTTATGCGGATGGTGTTGCTTTTTAAGTGTCAAAACTTCTTTTAAGAGAGGCGAACCTATAACGCTTCAATGACTTGCAGGTTAATTAAATTCCTGTTAATTTATCGCTCTGGAATATTCGAGGTTTGGTCGGACTGGAAAGCTAAATATTTTTGTCTTATTTTGAAGAGATAGTTAGACTTACCTAAAAAGAGCTATTGCTGCACTTTTGCCTGGCAATAAAGTCTTAGCCAATGAATAATTCACCCACTAGCTATACGCCTCGATCATTCTTACGAATGGTGTAGTTGTCTGGTAGGCTGCCGTGAATAAACTGATACGTCGTGACTTAATATACATGCTTAACGTTCTTTATCCTTCTGATACTCATTGACAATTCTTCAAGTTAAACAACAGTCTCTTAGCTTTTCGTTGTTATAAGCAACTACGGCGTGGACCAGGAAAACATTTGACCACGCCGCTCTTCTGAATACTTTAAGGACGTTCCTAGAAATATAAATAACACCTTTTGTCTGGGAGTATTTTTGATGCATTCTTGAATGACCAATAATTGATGTACTTCTTCACAGACTGATCAAAAATTGTGTGACGGGGTAGTTGGTGTCTTCTCGAATAGTTCTGCAACCTTCTATTGCAAGTTTGCTCCAAAATCTTAGTCCCTTTTGCCAAACATACCGTGACATGAATCTATTCTTGAATATGACAAGACCCGTTCTATCAGACCAATATATTCAGATTTTCAACTTCTTGCGGCCTACATTCGGGCTGAAATATTTTTTTAAATTTAAACGTTGGTCCCGATCGATTCGTTTTTTCTGTAGCATACCATGAGGCGGAAGCTTGATTTTCTTACAAACCTTTGCGAGAGCTTTCAGCACCTGCTTTGCTTCCACTTTGGATTTTTTTTTGCGTGCGGCTTTTATCTTGCACTACATGGTCTAGTTACGTCTTGCCATTCTACTGGCACTGCCTGATATGTCATTACTCTCTTCCGTGACGCCCCTTTAAAAGCGAAACCGCTTTCTATCGCAATTGGCTTTGATGATAAGTATCTTCAATGAGAAATACTTTCGCTAGTCGCACGAGAACGGGTGACAGGTATCCAGTAACCACTATTCAATCTTATTTTGTCGTAGACTGGTTTTTTGCAATTCATTTCCCGGTGATGCTGATGGGAAAATAGCTACCAACCGGTTAAGCGATGCGTTGTCTTGGTAGACGGCACATGTGTGTAGCCGACAAAGTATTGCAGATATTCGTTTTTTGTGATGCTGGGTTATATTTCTACCCGTCAAAGAGTATGGCAAATAATCTAAGAAAGCTTGGGGCAATGCTTGATTAATAAAAATTTCAAGGTATAGGAGAATGCCAATTCTTTTTTAGAATTATCAATAATCTCCATGTGATTGATGTCTGATTTGAAATTAATTCTGAAATTAGCATACGCGTCTCTCGAGTTTGTTTACTGATAAATCGGGCGGACTGGTGCAATTTATATGCGAGTACTCGTTCCGCCGTTTATAGATCAGAATTTATCGATGTTGGCTATTTTTAAATTATGTGGGTTCAACCTGCTAATAAGCCGTTATAAATGCGAGCAGGCATGTTGCTACAAATTGCCAACAGTCGATAGATTCACGCAGAGGGAGGTCTACTTCGTGATTGAAATAGCGACGGGAATAGGAAAGTAAAACGCAGTTAAAAGATTTTTGTAAACATTTTCTAGACTGTTTTAAGCAAACACAGCTTGTCTAACGGTTTTAGCTTAGCAAGTGTTGAAAGACTTTATTGGCGGTATGTATCTTAATGGCTGCTTGACTACACCATCGCTGTTATTCTGACAGTAGTTTTAGTGTCACTTTTGGGTGACATAGTGTAAAATATAAAAAATTCTTATTCAAATCGCACAGTGCCGTCAAATTTATTGCTGAATGTTTAAGAGAAACTCTCTCAAAAAAAGATTACTTTAGCAATAGTTGGGATCAGCTATAACACTTTACTTCAATGGAAGTAGATTTACTTCAATTTTGGAAAACAAATTAAAATCTGCTCCCTACTTCGCACTATTGTTAAATTCTTTTTATCTACTTCACTTTAGAAATCCCTTATTTAGTCCGCTTCAATTTTAATAAAAAAAAAACCTTAAATCTACTTCCAAAAAAAATTATTTAAAAAATGTTTTACACTCTCTCACTTAAGCCCAGATTCAAAAAAATATATTGCATCAAACTTCACTTGAAACACAAAATTTTCTGACGTTTATTCTTTTTGTTTTCCTTTCAATTTTCTGTTAAAGAGGTGATACGTTTGGTTTGGTTTTGGTTCTTGTCTGTTCCGAAAAGTGTGGCGAAATACGTGAACGAATTATTACAAACGCGATGAAAAGATATATTGAAGTAATCAAAAATGTGAATAAGGATTGGTACGCAAAATTATAATTTAATGAACATGTCGTTGTGCACCACTTATAATATACTTTTTCTAAACAACTTAAAAAATAGTAAAAATTAAGTGAGAAGAACATTTAGGTAGACTTTATATTAATAAAAAAAAATATTTTGTAGATCTTAAAACGTTGTTTTGGACATATTTTATATATAACTATTGAAATCTACTTCCCTTTTCTTGAATCTACTTCATTTGTGTCAAATCTACTTCGCTTTATTTTTTTGAAGTGGTAACGCTGGTTGGGATCCCTATATTTTTAGCGCCTTACTTACGAGGAATTGGAGAAAATCCAATCTAACTAAATTAATTATACTGGCCCTTAGCAAGTAATCATTTTAGATTCGACATTTGGCAAAAAACAAACTCTTCGACTAAGCTATAAGAAATAAGGCATTAAAATTGACTTTAAGTAAGGAAATAGTAAGATTGGAATCACCACTGGCTAAGTCAAATACAAAGTGGCATCTGTCAAACTCAATTTGTTGAAGTTCCCACTGTTAGTTAAAGTTAAAGTAATAATTACTTTTGGAACTTAGGGCTTGCTTATATGCATTTTTCTGAATCCCAAAACTGCTCATGTAAAGGGTTTTCCAATTTCGGTAGCTGTCACTTTTGAAGCTTTTATTCTTTGACATTTGAAACTACCATTACTCAAAATGGAACGATACACGCTTCAACAACGCATTGAAATTATTAAAATTCACTACAAAAATGGTGAAAATCTTGCAGTCACGGTTCGCAAAAGTAAAGCATTTTTTGGTCGTCGAAGATTAATGATTTTTTATGGTCGGAGTTGGATGGTATTAATCTGGACAACGTTTACTTTCAACAAGACGGCGCTACGTGCCACACAAGCAACGAAACCATTGATCTTTTACGGGAAATGTTTCCGGACCGTGTTATCTCTCGAAGAGGTGATCACAATCGGCCACCGAGATCTTGTGATTTAACACCTTGCGACTTCTTCTTTTGGGGCCACGTGAAATATAAGGTATACGCCAACAGCCCAGCGTCGATTCAAGACCTCAAGGATAAAATTCGTGAGGCTATCGAGGACATAGGGCAGCCACTTTGCGATTTGGTTATGGAAAATTTCATGAAAAGGATGAGCGTGCTCGTGGTGGCCATTTGGCTGATGTTGTTTTTCATTATTAACGGCATTCCTCTTTATTATGAAATAAACATCCGATCATTTATCTCAAAAATGGCATTTTTCTTCGAATACCAAAATAACACCTCTTATTGGAAAACCCTTTATATATTCTTTTTCTATTGTTCAAGAATTATCTGAGTAAAGGCAATGAAGTCAAAAAAATACCTTTCAGCAAAAACGCTGTAAAGAAGTACGCGTGGCATTAAACGATATAGCATGTAGTCTTCTCAGAGTCTTAAGAAACATTCCGAAAATGTTTCATCGAAGTCTTTCCAGCAATTTTTACACCAATTGGTAGCAGAAATAAAACCGCCTAATGTTTTATTACTATATGTTTTCCGAATGGTTTACAAGACCTTGTTTCCACTAATTTTTACCTATGTTAGAACTATAGAGCACTGCATTTATCACAAGCAACTGCAAAGCTTTGTCTTTCTAGAAACACAACATTTTTGTTGGTGTAATTTTGACATTTTGAGCGAATGACTTTCACTAAATTCGCGACTCAATGATTGTGCCTTAAGGATGACCTTTATTTTCCATTTTGAGCTTTAAACTCTATTTTGGGGTTTTTAAATCACAGTGCATGATGATGTGCTCTTAGTAATACTAAGAGTTACGTCTATCCTCTCCTTGTCGTAAATATATTTTATCGATTTTATCCTATGTTAAAATAGCTCCCCGATTCATCTCTGTACTGATGTTATGGACTTACTGATGAAGATAAAAATGGTTATTCAACGAACTCATTTAATTGTTCTACGAGTGATTACTTCTAATGAAATAACCTTTAATCAGTTTATAATCACAGTGTCACAATAAAGATAAAAAAAAAACTAATTTGCAGCGGGGTAGTCAAAGGGCATAATATAATTAGTACCTAGCAGATTAAATTGAATATTGTTTCGCATGTTACTACACCGACTGCATTAAAAAACACGTTTTCATGACGTATCTGTAGGCACAGAGGTAGCAATTACACGGTCATTCAAACACTACACTTCATTTGACTTCTTGGCCTTTGTATTCACAAGAGTAAACAAACTCGTAAGGTCAAGTTTAACATGTCCGCAAGTATAATCGCTGAACATGCTACATTTTCTACGTGAAACATGTTGACACTGCGGATATCTTTTCCAACTATAAGGTCGCCATTTAAAAGATGGCAGAAAGCGCCATCAAAAATATGTTTACCGCTGTCGCGCGACGCGCCGCCCGGTTGAAACTTTTATCGGGGTCATTTTTGGGAAGCCCATTTAAAACCTAGAGCGCCAAAGAAGGAGGTATGGTACGCTTGGACTTAATAAAAACTCAAACACTTAATATTCGCATTTTGAGAAGAATCGATGAAAAATCCCAAAAAAAAAAACATGCCCAAAATTATACTTGGTCAATAAAATAATCTTATTAAACTACCCAAGACCTTTTCAAAGAAACTGTGTGGCTGCTAAACTGTGTGCAGTAACTTGCGACACTGTACCTTGGATAATTACCATTTAAACCTTATCTCGCTATTTTATTTACACAAAATATATTGACTACCATAGCCCGATGTACTCACTACCAGTTTGCAAAACGAGGTCCAAAAGCTGTCAGTTTGCACAGATTTGCTGAATGACCTCCCGTTCAAAAGACAAACTCAGCAACGCGAAGATTTGGTATTTAACAAAACAATTTACAAAATTCAATACAGATCGTGCCAACCAAAGATGCTAATAGAATCTGTCATAAAAAAAAAAACACGGAAAACCTCCCTATTCACACTGAAGTCTTCAATTCAAATTTGAAAACGATTACAAACTTGTTTCGCTCGGTAGTGCTTTCAGATTCATTTATGTTCTTCATCATGTTTAAAATAATTTGAATTTTTTTTATATCCCCTTCTACAGGTCTATTCCCGTTAACTTAAAATCTTGAGAGACATAAATTCAAACTATGCAAATTAGGTATATGACTTGTTTAGATCTGCGCGAAACACAGCCGATCAGAAAAGTTTGCAGAATGTTGAAAATGATTTCATCTTAGTTCGCTTTTAGTGGTTGTGGTATACTTTTTTAATTAAAAAAAAAAAGCAGCCTTAGCCTAGTTCGTATGACCTATCTTATTTAGCAATAGATTAATTCTCGAGCACTTGTCGTGCAAATTTTGCTATAATTTTCAGAACAAAATCCCTTCGCATTAGGTAAAGTGTGGGCTTAATAATTCATCCTATTGGAAACACTGTTTAAATCCATTAGCACGCGGTAAATATTTTATTCATTTGCGTACAGCAGCTTCGACTAATTTAACGCAATGGACGACTAATGGAGTCATTTATCAAGGTGCGGCCATTAGCATTGGTGAAGCCATTTGCTACACTGATCTAAGCGTAGGAGGAGGTACACCTACCTTTTTCGAAAGGTGCTAAACTCTATCTCTGAAAGGTGTTAAATTGCACAGTTGTATTTCACGTTTAGGCATAAGAATAATGTATCTGAATACCAGAGTTGTTTTATTTTTATTTATCTTACATTTTTAGGTGTTGTGGCGGCTTCCAGATGAGAAGATAATTAAACATAATTTGTACACATTATTCGATTCGATTCGAAGCTTCTAATATTAAAATGTATATCCTATGTTAAACCGACTTCAATTGTTTGACGAAAATTGTCATACACGAAGTAGGTTCATATTTTGAATTCCCTGCTACTGAAGTTATAATTCTCATATTGCTAGTTTATTAGAACTACTACGCGAATCTCACTAAAAAAAAGAGTGCTGTTTGCAGAGGCTCATCATGAGTGTTGGGAGAGTCGCGGCTTATTCCAGACAGAGTTGCAAAAATAATTCGTTCTTCGCTCTGCAATTCCATCTGTAAAATTTGACGTTTTGAAAAAATGGGTTCTCCCAAGCGCCAATTTTAAGAAAATTTCACATTGCAATAAAACGTTCGTACTCATAGTGTTTCAAAACGAGAACCCAAAAATAGTACATAAGATATACGGACTGTACTTAAAAGTTACACAATGACAGAAGACATTTAAGATCCGACAAATAAGTTCAAAAATACTTCATAGCAAGCTTTCGGCTAGAAAATACTGTGCCCAATTTATGAATTAGTTTCAAAAATAGGTTGTTTTTTTATGGTTATGTTTTCTTCTTAAATTTTGTATACATGTTTCCTAAGGAAAAGTACCAATGCCTCCTGAAAGTCTTGTGAACCATTCGACTTATTAGCCGATTTTGGAAACTTAGTTTTGGTTAGGCGAAGACTGTGCTCATATTGTTTCACGAAAGTATTATATTCTTTATTCTACATATTTGTAGAAGATCGCAATCTATTTAAAATGTTCATTGCTAAAATAACAAGTAACTTTTTAAGAAATATCTATCTATACCTGAATATCTACAAAAAAAAATGATGACGATCGAAAATTTGGCATGACTTGCGCATGCCGTCTGCAGAACTAGAACTTTTTCATAATTAATTTTTTTTTTCGTAAAATTTGCTTACGTGAAGTGGAATAATTTTTCCGGGGGTCGTTTCCTTAAATTCAGTAACGTATTGCTCATGATGCTTTGCAAAATGTTCATTAATGTAACTATTGGCATCACTTTCAATGTCAAGTGTTTATTATTGCAAATTTGATCAACCTGATGCGCAAACATAACGAAATCATAATCATAGAAATACCTGATGCGCTGTTGATTCGCCGGCGAAAAAAAGTAAGAAAAATGTCGGACACGAAAGAAAAGAAAGTAAATAAACATTTTTATCAATAGATGCATATGCATTTGACAGAAAAATTTATAAATTGTTGTGGAATTCTTTATTTTAATTTTTCCTTACAAACATTAATTTTTTTTTACATTAAGTATTTCAGCGCTGCGGAGATAAAGCTTCTAAGAACGACAAGACTAAGACATGAAAATAAATTTAACGTCTTTACGATCATAGTAATCGACTAAAACTTTTATTAGCAAAACTTCCATCTTGACACTTATATGTTTGATGTAAGCAATGCGTTCCAAAACTCCACATACCGCATCACTGCACAAATGTTTGACGTTTCTGAATTTACACGTAAACTATAAAATTAAACAAAACACTTTATAATTCTGATATTGGGCATTGTACTTACTTTATTAAAAATATTTTTACCCCATTGTTAGGTAAGTACTAGGAAAAGAAAATCAAGCGGCAAAAATTGGACTGCAGTCCAGGCAAAAGTATGATGTATTTTCTTAAATTGGTAATGGAGGTATATTTATTTTAACCTTATGCTAACTTAAATAAAATGCATGTGGATTTCGGGTTTCACATTCCAGTGAACAATGCAAACTTAGGGAAAAATAACAACATCAATTGAAAATCACGCGGAACAACTTTACTCTGTAGTTGTTAATCGTGTGTCGTAAAAGCGATTGCAATTTTTCTGAATAATCTTAAATTTTAAATTTTTTTCAGCGCTCTTTATTTGGTACGGTAAAGATATATACCTACTGTGAAAGAACAGCGCCCAAGACTTCACCGCATTCGAGGAAAACATACAGGCCTTTGCAAGTCTTTTGATGAGACAACAGGCAATCAAGAAATTAAAATATTAGCTCACTCTGCACTGCCATTTTAGAGTAAAAAAGCCTGCGGTCCACACATGTACTTAAAAAAACAAAACAGTCTTGTTTATTCGTTTTGTTTGTTTTAATATTTCCTAAAATTCGTTTTCAAACTAACCCAGTAATCGGTACGATAAAAGGAGAGGTGTGACCTTTTCATATGAAGATCTATCTTCGCAAGTTCGTTAGGTTTGGGTACGGTGACCATCCGTTCATTATTATAATGAACATGAACGATGTTCATTACGAATTTTGTTTGTTCACAAAACCATATGAATGTTTTGTATTTTAGAAGTTGTTTATTATTTTTTCTGTATCTTCATTTAAATTCTTAAAGCCATAATGTAAAAATTGAGAGAACCAAAATGCTATGAACGTGGGCTTGCTTGCTGAACGACCAAATCAGTAATCTAGTAATGAAAATTGTTTTCTATTTAAGTTCTTTTTTTAATTTTTTTTTTTTTAAAGAAGTACCTATATTTGCAGAACTGTTGGGCTTCTACTTGTACTAGTACTTACTTAAAAATACAGTTTTTTACTAGGTTCTCCCTTCTAAGTACATGCATTCATACATAAGGTTGGGCTGTCATAATGAGAAGAGACAATACTGAGACCACCAACTCTGGCCGATTTCCCGTTACTTAGCCTACAAGCTATATTTTTACGGAGTGAAAACGGATGAAACGGATTTTATCCGTTTAATTTGAAATTGTTCGTTACGTGTGGATAATATTTATTTTTATAAGTGCATATTAAAATAAATCATGAAATGATCATGAAAAATTAACAATGTAGATTGGTTGAGGGAAAATGAAAACATTTTGACCAAATTTTCTTCATTATTTAAGAAAAATTGACACACGAAATCGAAGTTAATGATATCCAAAAGCGAAAAATACACTACCATGTTTGTCCTAATATGTTTCTAGTATATGGAACATCAACTTTAAATAGTTTTACTAACCAAACAAATCAAATTATTCGCCTTTTAACAATTTATAATAACTAACCAATGTCGTTCAGTAATAAAAAAATGTGGTATTCCCGAACTCTTTCACATTTCCCCACGGTTGCCGAGGTTGGTTGGTTGGTTGGTTGTAGGCGCAGTGGCTTAGTGGTTAGTGTGTTGGACTACTAAGCGAGGGGTCCCAGGTTCGAATCCCGAAAAAACCCAAATTCCAACTAATGGTTTTTTTCCGCTGCGCCACCTCTCGCGAACGTCTGACAAACATCCGAGAGTATAACTGTCATGAAGGAGCTTCTCAATTAGCCGTTTGGACCCGGCATAAAATTGTAGATCCCTTCCATTCGTCCCAAAAATGAAAAACGCACACAAAGGAATGGTTGTGAGAAGCTAGGCCTTGGGTCTCTACAGACCTGTTGCGCCAACTATTTATTTTTTTATTTTTTTTGCCGAGGTTGGCAGCATTTATTTTTGCATTTTTTGTATGTTTTTGCATGTCACACGGATTCTTTTTTGACATAACACCGATAGGAAAACAAGATGGCGAATTTGAAAAAAAATTGAGTGGACCAGCGGCAAGAGGATTGTGAGTTGGGGGTCTCAGTATGGTTTGTCTATGATAATGAGTGTCTCAGACAAGGCCTTAGAACTAAGTTATTTAAGTCTTTTAGGTCAAGAAAACATCTTCAGAATTAAAAAAAAACGAGTATTCATTGTTAAAAAAAACACGCTTAATCAGTTGCTATATCAACCAAGTTTCTAGATTTATGTCAAACAGTTGGTTCAATTTTTAGTTTTTTATTTACGTCCAAGAAAATTTGGAGGAAATTTATAAATCGGTTATTTAAAACTGAGCTTTCTTAAACAAGTTGACTCGGTTATTTTTAATGCACTAACTCTGTAGGAGCTATATTAACAATATTACTTGGTAGTTTTTAACCGAAAGTTGGTCGATTTTAAATAAGTGATTTTTCTGCGTGCTTATAGACTATGTCAGACCTTAATCGAGCCACCAGCGTTCTCTATAGTCACTCTGCACAACTGGGCGAGTTTTGGCAGGTATGCCGAAAACTTAAAATCGCTTGTCTCTTTTTTCCTATCCTGAGTGAATACTTGATGCTATTGGTAGCATCCAACCAATTTATTGACGAATGGCTCCAAGAATTCTCGCATTCGGCAGACAGGATCTTGCATGCTGTGTTTTACTGCACTTACAACATCAAAGAAGCTCATTTTTGCACGAGACGGGACATGGAGTTTCGTATAATACAGATATGTAGGTACGTAAGAAGCCCAATTAACGTTGCTGGTCTTCGAAAAACATTAACAGCAGATCACCAATTGATGGTTATCAATGCCTCTCACCCCCAAACCGCTTGCAAATAATCGCAGTATATAAAACAAGTCAGCCCAACAATACTGATTAGCATGATCAACCAATTCTTATCTGATTCAATCACTAAAGCTTTACTTTTCTTGTTTTGTTTAGTGGACTAAGTCGCCACATTTGGATCGCCTCAATCATCTAAAAATAAAGAATAAAAAACACAACAGGGTAGCTATCAATATTTCAAGCTAAACCGGCAAATTAATTTTAAATGCAATTCACGCGCGTCATTCACTCCCCTGATCTGCGCATCTAAATTTGGATTTCGTAGGATCACTGGGGTTCAAAACACCCCACGCAGAACAAACGTGTTTTTTCGTCCGTTCCCTATCAGGGGAGTATACGCCAAATTCGGGCACTTAAATTTCCGAAATAAAATAGCAATATCGATTCACAACTGACCACAGTTATGCCATCCACCATACTTCATGGAATGTATACAATTTTTCTCTGTCTACATAGTGTAATCCACTCCAACTGTACTTACCATTAAAACCCCGCCATTCGCTTAATGAGCCCCACTTGCAAACTGAGCACATTCCGATAAATGTCTATAGGTATGTCTATGAGTATGCATCGATATCCATCTAAACCATTTCTTTGAAAGCACCTACCAAATTGTAAACAACGAAACATAAACAAATTACAACGATACAAAAAAGCAAAACAGCAACAAAAGGAGACAGCAAACAAAAAAAAAACAAATTATCTTCTGTAAACATAAACAACAACAAACCGCACGCCACAATTCGGGCTAGCTGCTAGCACTGGCATTATAGCCAAAGTCATGATTCAGAGCTCACCACAACGAACTCGGCATTGGAACGGTAAAGTCGTGTATCGTGTGCAAGTACACACATAATCTGTCTCTCTCTCGGGCGGTGAAATTAATTAAAAAAATTCGCGAACAAAAAAAGCCCAACAAATTGTAAACAGTAATTTTAAACAGAAAATACGTTTCAGGGAAAAATCGAACTTATTACAAAAATGTCGTCGACTATCGGTCACTGGCAGGAGGGTATGTTCTCGTCGAATAATTCAAATTTGGCCGTTGCCATGTTCCTCGTCATGGTGTGCACCATCGAAGTGATTTTATTGAAACTCGCCGCAGCACCTGCCTTCCATCGGGAGGTGGAATTGGATAACTCCAGTGAATATGAAGAGGATATCTACTACGAGGAGTTGTACGACAGCCACAGTCTCTGGCCCAGAAGGAGGAGACCTCGACATCATAGGGCGTTCAATGGAAATTTGGAATTCTACAATTAGGAGTCGCAGTGGAGCGGTCTGCGCTGTCATCATTCATTTTTGTTGTTATTTTAGACTTACTTCACTGTTTCGTAAAAATATGTTTTGATTGATCTGATAAGTGTGGGCGGACAGTGTGTGCGAAAAGTGAACGTACCGCGATATTACGGGAAAGGACGACGATCTCAGAGTTTATTAAGTGATCCAAGACTGTGAAGTTATCTTTTGTTGACGTTCTTAGTGATATTGACATAAAAACATAAAAAAAAAAAAAAGAGGTGACCACTGAGGGTTTAATTGATCTTTGCAAAGTTGAACGAGATTTGGGTGATATTGTGCTTTCGAATTCAGGTGGTCACCCTGTATAGCCAAGTTCGAAGACAATTTTTGTTGACAGTTATTGAATTGGGTGGATTTGAAGAGCGTTACGTGATTCACAGAGAAGAGGACAAAATTAATACTAAAACAAGATGACTGGTGAAATTTACATTTTTCTAATGATGTTCTTTTAATATGTGACATTTTGAAGTGATTGTCGGGCTTCATCAGAGAAGCAGTAACTTTTGTTTGAAAGCAGAATATGGAGATTTTGTTTTTTTTTTTCTTTCAACGATTTTTAAGTGATCGCGGAACATGATCAGCAATAGTAATTTATTTATCTAGCCTTATGAAACAGAGCTCTTCCGGAACAGATATATAATTAATTTGTGTAAATTAAAAAGTGATTGAAGAACATGATCGTCGAGATTTTGTTTAACATATTGTCTAGAATTGTGGCCTATATCCATACGTTTGGAGCGGTGGCAACCATCACCATCAAAGGTGGTAGAAGTTTAGCAATGCAGTAATGCATGCAATTTAGAAGTGATCGTCCACATCGACAGCATAGAGATACATTTTTAATTGATTTAAAATTGCTTCAAAAGTAATGCAGAGTAAGATCATCGGACAAATTTAAAGGGGACTTAACAGAATCTTTGGAGATAGTTCGACGATACGATTTATGCCCACCGTGTAATATTTACAATCCCTTCATTTATTTACATCAATGGACTCGTTCAAAGGTGATCGTCAGGAAACTGATTACCGAACAAAAATATAGACATTGTGCGATTTGCCTGCTGTTAAAATCTGTGAACTTTAAAGGTGACCAACAGAAATGTTAAAGTGATCGTCGAACTTAGCTGTTCATTTCAAAGGTTTACACAATGTGTGGTTGGTGCTTGATACATAGAAACGTTGTTCGGCTGGAGTATACTTTCGTGCTATATCTATGCGCAAAATTAAAAATGATCAACAGGAAAACTTAAACTGATAACCGACCTCGAATTCCAAAGCTGAAAGTTGATGGATGGAACTTGATAAGACAGTGGAATTTATATATTTTTTTTTAATTCATGGACACGTCTAAAAGTGATAATCAAATCAGGTGTCGTCGTGATCGTCGTGCATCGTACTTAGTCTTCGTCTTGCATTTTTAATCTAAGCACGATAAAGGTACGATTCTTGCCTTTAAATGTGTTTCTACTGCCGTTATTAACAAATTTGGAGTACGATCATCAAAATGATCCCCAGATTTTGTACAGTTTAAAATATTCCTTGAATCCCACCTAAGCAGTTTGGATCAAAGAGGTGGCTTGATATCCAGCGTTTTACAATTTTACGTTTAATTTGGATCTTGCCTCCAAATAGTGATCTGAGAGCTGTGACAGCATCTTGAGTGAAAGGCTGACTTTTTGGAGCTCCGGGCTAAATCCATCAAAAATTTAAACAAAGGAACCAGTTCTATCACCGTCTTTGAAGCGATAGGTATCTGGAAACTACAAGAATTCGTGATTCCGAGTCGAGTTTCGTGCAGAGATCCTCAAAGAAGAGCTATTGAATCGTGCTTCTCATCAGAAAACTCTGGTGTTAAGACTGCTGATACGAAATCCTTCGTTATTCGCCATTTATTAAGCAAAATACAAAAAAAATTGGATTCGCATGTATCTTTAAAAAACGGTTAAGAAAACAAAGTTTCTAAACTTAAAGACGTTTTTCCTAAGCTGTGGAATTTTTTCACGACGACTTTCGACTTAAAATCTCAACATAATCTTGCAAATCTCATTTTAAACGGATTATTGCATAAGATGCAAGGACTCCGCTGCAGATTACCACAAACCTCTTTTCGAAAACATAATCCGAAGCAGACGATGGAACCAGGTCTTTGACATAAAACAATAGAATTTGACTACAAAAAAGTTTTAAATTAGAATTAACAGTTTAATCCTTGGCACCAGTAATCGAATTTTCTGCCGTGAAGATTTCTGAACATTTTCGAATCTGTCTATATGAAGGTACGGCTTCAGAAGCCTATGAAAAAGCCTTCATCATCACATTCCTAAAGGTACGTTATACATAGATCAATCAGTCTTTATTACAAGTTTGTCATACGGTTTTGTATTATTCCTTTCCAGACGAACCGGCCAAAGATCTAGCCACAGACATACTCCAAGTCAGATTTACGTTCCACTTAACTTTTAAAAGATGTCATCTGGAGAGCGGATATTCCTGGACTTTATTGATGTTCATTAAATTGTCAACTATAATTAAGTAATACAAGCATCTCAGGAAGCTACTGCAACTTTATAGGTTCGGCTTTTCCTAAAGGTCTGGCGGATTTTATCGGGGCGTCCAGATAAAGAGCCCAGATTTTCGTAATGGAGGAAGGAAGAAACCAATTAAACAAAATGAGAACTAGATCGCATTGGGCTTTCGAAACATACCTCAAAACCTTGGCAAATAGAGCTCTTCAGCAGAATGACTTCAGCGTCAAATTTGAGCGCAGTTTTCTTAAATATCCAGTGTTGGATTTACTTAAACAACAAACTTAAAAGTATTCGAGTCCAAATCAAGATAAATCCACGATGTCGCAGATTAAATCCGTCCCCAAACTTACATACAAATATTTAAGGCTCCGTCGGTCGGTTGGACATAAGTGTCTGTAAAACCTTCACTATCTAAAAGCTGGCACGACAATGCAAAATATTACTTAAATGTGGCTATGGTGTCACTTTGACGTTCTACTAAAGCTATCAAAACATGCAAAAATTCAGCAACGAAGTTCTCACAAGCTGTGCTTACAAATGCAGCTTCAAACCTCACCCATCATAAGTGGAATTTGGCCGATTCGGAGATATTTGTCAAAGCTGCCTTGATTTTTAATATCCAATAAAAATATGTGCTCCTCTGATGATCGAACCTGCAACTTCCCACCTTTTGTTTATGTTCCACAGAAGAGGTCCAGTGCTTCTTCCAACTACCCTCCTCCTGCTTGTGTTTCACAGAAGGGGTCCAATGTTTCTTCGAATACATTAGAGGATTCGGCCAGCTTTGTCAGGTACCTATATAACTATCAGGTATCGGCAGTTAAACAAATATACGGAATGGGCGTTGCTTCCGGCGAAAGAAAAAATGGAATTCGTCGAGTAGGGAGTATCATCCCAACTTGAAGTCGTCAGCTTTTGATTCCACTAACTTACCTCGCAGCACGATGTCTCCCCATCAAAGCCTTCATCACAATATCTCCTCTCATCCCTACGAATAAGCGCATTTGTACATATTGTCATAGCACCCAAAGTAAAGAGCCTTTAAGGCCGTATTATGCGTAATTGTGATTGTTCCCTTAAAGTAGAAACCCCTCTAGCATTAAGCATCAACTTACTTTGTTATACGTTATATTTTAGATAATAAAAATAAAAGGAAAAAATTGTATAAAAGATCCAATTACTGGCACTGAAAATCAACTCCAATTTCAATTTACAAGCTCTATGGTCACCGCCGGATATCATCCCGTCAGGCTTTTAACTTTTGCGGTTTCAACGAACCCGCGCCGACCATAAACAGAGAGAGAAAAAAATAAAACCCCATCTGATTAAAATGCATTAGAAGGGGGTAAACTTTTTCCACATATGGACGGTGGAACACATATGTGAGCGGGGGGGTTGCTCTTGCTATAAACCAGTTCTAGTGTAGCAACCGCTTAATTTCCTGAAAATGGAAAAAACTGCTTGCGTAAGTCAGCCAAGAAAAAAGATACAAAAATACGAGCACTCACAAGAAATGGGCATAGATACACATTACTCGTATACACGTTATGATGCACGATCTATGTTGATGATGCTGGCGTTTTACTAGTAACTTTGTTTATAGTTTTTACAAAGTTTGCTTTTTTATTTTTATTTAATTCTCATTTCTGGTTCGATTAGTTTCGACTATAAGCACTTTTGTATGGTCATGATGGAGGCAGGTAATTGAATATAGGTATCTTTTGCAGACCGAGAAGACGCCATGAGTATGGATGTGGATATGGAGTGCAGTAGGGTGGACAGGAGCATGCAGAGCGCACAGAGCGTTTTGTTTACTTAATACACTTTTGCTAAGTGAAATTGTTTTTTATTATTCAATTTGAGTTTGCCAAAGGGGAGAGTTGCAAAGAGATGGTCGGTTCGTGTGTGTACACTCGCAGTGAGTTGGGTAATGTTTCGACACACATTACCCATCGCATACAGTATGGTGGTCGCTGACTATGTTTGCATTTTCGACAGCTAAGCTGAGTTTGGTGTGAAGTTTTATGGGCTTGATTAGGTTATGTTAGATGGGCAGCTTGAAATGCTTAATAATGCACTGAACGTGTTTGATAAGAGCTGCTGGTATATCACAATTGAGCTGTTGCCTGCATTTTGATAGATTGTGAACGCGTTTTGTTTCGGTAATTATTTTTCGACACGAGGCATTTGTGAGACTTGTAAATATTGGGTATGAAAACGAAAGTGACGTTGTGTTAAGGGAATCAGCTCCGTCTAAGGCAGTGCTCCCAAATTGAGAGGAAAAGCACCGCTTTTTAAGTGAAAAAAATAAAAACGTGAGACAATCTTAAAAAAGGGGAAAAAATCAAAAATGCTTAGAAATTAAATTAAAAGGTAGTTTAGAATTGTTCTTTTTAAACATGAAAGGAAATAGCCCATGGAACGTCTACGTAAGAATTTTTGTGTATCTGAATGCATTCACTTGTTTTGATATTAAGCCTTACCAATAACCATTTTTAGTTTCGACTCTAAATTTGAGTAGCTCACAGTGGCTATATTTTCCATACAAATTTCGCAATTGTGAGCTTCCATAAATTTAAAGTCGAAAGTAAAATTTGTTATTAGTACGTCTATGACATAATCTTGTTAGTCGTTCCCACCGAGTTGAAGTGAGTTCAAAAGGAATAATCTGTCAATTTTGGAGTGGCATGGCAACACAGCTATTTGTTGACGCAAAAAAATTGTGTTGGAAAGAGGAATTATTAAAATTAATTCTGAAGAAATTGAGGAAATAATTGCAGCATTTATAAATATTTAAAAATATTACTTACTTCTTTTTTGATTCAGATGCTTTTCTTATTTTCTTATTTTTTTGATTCTCACAATTGTTTTGGCGTTTAAAATTTTGACATCCAAAAATGAATACAAAATAAACCAAAGTTCACGCTGTAGGCTTCTTCGGTTTGATAACCTCTAACGGACGAATGAACTCAGAGGGGTTTCAAATAGGTTTCGCTGAAAACCCGAGGTTTCGAAACCTCTAAAATGTATGGTAAAACCTCGGAGGTTTCGGAAAATTTAACGAAATCTCGCGGTTTTATTTGGTGGGAACATGGCATAATAGAAAATGAAATTGTTGTATAATCAGTATATTTTTATGTCACATGCTTACCTTAAGCCTGGTAATAAAAACGGTTACATTTTCTAACTTTTTAATATGAAAACAATATCAAATTTTACTTAGGGGGAAAAAGGGGAATTTTTTCGAATTTAGGGGAAAACTTAAAGCTGATAAAAAAAGGGGGAAAATAGTCTCCAAAGTCTGGGAACACTGATTTGGGCTATCCACAAGATTGGATATGGAATGCTGATTAATTTTATACAGGTTGAGCTCAGCTGAACTGTGAACTATGATGAACAAAGGACAATACAACTATTTTGTGTGCAAATCAAATGTTTTTTTGAATAGTGTTTGAAATCGAGCAATTGCAGAGTGTTCTACAAAATGTTTGGCAGTTCATGTCTTCAAAATAAAATTATTTAATACCAAAAAAGAATTAATAAATGGTGACTTTGTTATAAGGGCGCTTCTATAACTTAGGAGGTCAATGGAGAAGTGAACAACCATTTCGAAAATCCACCGGCACAGACTTTTTTAAGGTTTTAGACTCATTTCTAAAGCATGTAAGGAGATTTTAGGAAGGTTTTTATTAGAATTACAGTCTCGGCTATATGGACCACAGCTTCTTTCAAGGAAGCTTACGGTGAAAAAGTTATTTTCTCACCTCAGCCAAACTAAACTGCAATTGAAATTTAAATTCGGGGCGGTTTTTTTTTATTGTGCATGGTAACCTCAATATTAATGGTACTTCCCATGCAAAATGTTCATACCAGTTTGATTTGTTCGAAAACGGCTCTTAAGATTTCAACAAAAATTGATATTTAAGCTTAAGAAGGTGAGGTAAACATAACTGCATACTCATTTTTCCGCTAAAAAATCTTTTGAACTTTGGACATATCTCGAAAACGGTCCATACGATTGTAACAAAAATTAATTTCTAAGGTAATATGGTCATTTCTAACTAACAGTTTTTCTCTGCATTATCGTAAAATGGATGTTTGAAAAAAGTATTTTTTGAAAAACATAGTTTTCCCTAGTTTACCTCAAAACGGCATGATTTTGACCAAAATGCAAACTTAGAGTAAAATTGATGTTTTCAAAATTATTGCGTCCTTAATTTTCAATTCGAATCACTGGAAACGCTCGCTTTAAAAACTGCTCATATCTCGAAAACCCCATTTTCGATTTCGATAAAACCCTAAAACCAAGTAATGCTTACATGCCGAAAAAAAGATTTGCTTAAATGACTCTGAATTTCAGCCAGACTCGCACTAAACGAGAAAGTTTCGCGCGACCCAGTCGTGCACTTTATTTTTATTTCTGTTCCTCATTATTAAAAACTTGTATCATAATCGCTTACATATTTTACCACTTTGTTAATTCAAATGCTACAACTACCTATTGAGTCAGCTGAACAGTTACCTAAAATATAGTATAATTCAATATTATTGCTAGTAATTTACATTTTTGAACATGATGAAAAGAGTTTAATTTTGTAGCAAACAAACTCGGTACCCTCCTATTTTACAATGCTTACAAAAAGAAAAAAACAAAACTAAAGGACAGAAGACAGTTCAGTCAAATAAATTATCTTTATTGGGTAAATGTTACAAATGATTGTAAAACTTTTTTGTGTGTTTTTGTGTAAGATGCTTACCTATATAACAATCATAAGTCCTATAAGAAATTAGACTAAACAAAATCATAAATTATTGTTTTGATACACTTTAAACGTCAGCGGACGGTACTAATTATTAGGTTCGTTCGCGTATGCGGTTTGAATCGAACGTAATCGATATAAATCGATCGCTATCGCACAAATTCTATACACGTACTCATCAAAAATGACAGAAAAAGAGAAAATTAGCAAAATAACGAGTTCCTCTCTTGGCTCGAAACAACTCAGAGAATTTCAACCGGCAAGGCGGCAAGTAGTGATAAAAATGTCAAATGCGCAAAATTGACAGGAAACAAATTCAAAATCCGTTTTAAAAATCAATTGTATACTAAAATAAAATATCTGAAAATAAAGAAAATAAGGTGGTGGTCAAATGTTCTTCTAGAACGTTTCATATGTTGCAAAAAGGTAAGTTATACATTTTTTTCCTGATATGGATTAGATTTCAAAGATGTAAGTGGCTCAAAGTAGCTCGAAGTGTGTCCACGTACTTTGGAGTATATTGTCAGCTTTCTGAGAGAGTTTCGCTCAATTTTTCGAGTTTGACAGATTTTTAGTGCTTGGCTCGTGAAAGTACGCGAATGGACCTATTGTTTTATGACCCGTATTGCCGAATATCGACGACATATCGAAAATATGCTTTTATCGATAAGCGATCGTTCCTCAAAAGCGAAAGTCTATCTCCACCCGTTAGGCAATTTAAAAAAATGTATGATATGATAATAGTAAACAACAACGGCAACCCCTCTTCAAAAACCCGTGATCCATTTTTTGCCGCCTAGATTATCATACTCGTGCCTCAAGTATATTCTGAAATATTTCTCCGAAAAGGCTTTAGGCTATTTGGTTTCTATCCACGCCTAGCTCCTTTTTGTCAGCAGTTTTGACCTTCAACTTGCCATTACTCGAATAAATCTTAATCAAAACAAAAAAAAAACATACAATACCTAAGGCTGCAAACACTTCCTCAAGTAGAGAGCAGATGGCTGATGAGACATCTGGATGCAGTGCTGAGTGCAAGTGCTTCCCAGGTTTTTTGGAAAAACATTTGAGTTAGTTTGAGTATTGATGTAGATTTTATAATAAAACGTTCAAACTACATTATTCCATTTTGATATTTACCCTTATTGAGTGACTAAGTGTATATTCTGTAAAAAAAAACTGTCTTTAAGAAAATTTACTTTAAGGTTCTTCTGAAACTTTTACATTTATACAATTCCGTACTATTTCCTGAACTCTTTCAAGTTTTTATAAAAGAGATCTCGAGAAGTGTTCCAAAAGTTCCATTCTAAGTGCACTCCACAATTCTGTTGCCCTTGTCCAGACAAACACTCACATGTAGTGGAGCCGTTTGTGACATAATCTACTGGGATCATTTTCTGATTAATATTGTAACAAGAATTTAACGAATTTTAGAAGGCTACCCAGATGTATTCCGGAAAAGACAATGGGCCTTACCAATAACCATTTTTAGTTTCGACTCTAAATTTAAGTAGCTCACAGTGGCTATATTTTCCATACAAATTTCGCAATTGTGAGCTTCCGTAAATTTAAAGTCGAGACTAAAAATTTGTTATTAGTAGGTACGGCGCAATATACAGGGGTTAAGTGAAAGATGCACAAAACTGCGGGTTCAACCTTTTGAGTTCTTTTGTTGTAAGTGTTGTGTCTACAAATCGGAGCCTTGGACCAGGAGTAGTCTTCGAACGCATCCGAAGATCTAGATGGCGTCCCATGAAGATTCCGGTTGTCAACCATGTTTGACTTTCAGCTTTTTCCTTTTTCCGCTTGGGTCTTTCTTTTCACTTTTGGCTCTCAACGTGCACGCACCAGCCACTCCAAGCTTACTTGTTTAATTAATGGATTACCTACTCGTCATTTTAAAAATTTATTACCACTATTATTATACAATAAAGTTTAATTGAAATCGAATCCTGGCAATCGTATCAGTAAGTTATACGAATTGCTTCAGTATCCAGGTAAACTTTTATGTTCTCGGGAGTTTATGATATCTATATATTGTGACCTTCACTCTATTTAGGGTCAAGGCAAAAAATGACTATCAGTACGGTCCTACGCAAAAATTTAAAATCACCCAAATTGATATTGCGCATTTTTTAAAGCTTCAAAACATCGGTTAGTAAATTTCTGAAACACTAATACTCAACAAATAATAATTGTCACCTAAATATGCATTCTAAAATGTCATTTGAAAGGGAAATCTCTCCACCTTCCAAAAATTGTAAACAAAAACAATCAACAAGTCAACTAAACTCGCAATCTGATGAGTGCTATGTGCCTTAAATTTTTAAGCGAAGCTGTTCGCCCATAAATATTCGACATTGAACCTGACTTTAGGCAGTAAATAACACCATTTCAAGTGCAGCGAACTTGCCCAAATCCACATAAAGCCATGCGAAAACAAAATCAATTATTAATAGTCTCCTCATTTCTGATTCTTTACAGCCGCATCGCTGAACGCAACACAATCAAAAAGAAGCGCGATGAAGAATTCTGCAATGTCTGCTTCGCCCCAATCGACACAGAAGACTCTAACACGTAAGTACCTAATGCGCACGAGAGAAATTATCTAATTTATGACATTACTCCATTTCAGATGCATAGCATGTTGCTCATGTGCCAAATTCGTATGCCGCGTAGGCGAAAAATGCTCCGAATTGGTCCTCAAAGACGGTGAATGGAGATGCCGCCTGTGCAGCGCAAAGACAGATCCCTATGGCAAAACGTCCACCTGGGTCGAGGAACAATATTCGGTGAAGAGAGCCACACCGGCGTATGCGTATCCAATGCGTGCCAGAAGCGAATTATACATTCCGCTGTGTGATCCCAACGATTCGGCGTTTTTATGTAGTGAGTTATGACGTCAATTTTATTATGGAAACTGATGGCGGTCTGCATTTATTTTAGATTTCGAGAGCGTAAGCGAAGCACCATCAACCATAAATGTCAACCAAAAGCAACAGATACGCGAGTACATCGAAGAGGTTTTGGCGGAAATGCTCGGCGGATCGTTGGATAGTACATCTGTGGGGCAGTTATCCAGAAGTGAGAACTGTAAGTACAGACGTTATGTTGGCCAGTGTGAATGTTGTGGCAATAGTGTTGCATACTTTTGGGTGGAAGTGTTCACACTTTGAATCAGAGTGGAGAGAAAATAGTTGGCATAATCTTTTGGGCGCAAATGTTGGCACAGTGGTGTCGCCACAAAAGTCGATTCATACTCTTTGAAAGCAAAGCTTTGAAAGTAATTACACATAGGACATACATAGGTCCTTTGTGATACTGCAAGTTATGTTTAATGGGGGCACAATCAAATTCGATGTAAGGAAGATATTCTCTACGAAAAAATTATTGCTATCAATGAAGAAGAGAAAAATGCGTTTCATGTACAAAAACAGTGATAAGTAAGCATAACGCCTGTTGCTTATTTTTTCTGGCGTTTTATTATTTTTTGCGACGGAAAATTTAATGCAAAATTTTTGTCTGAATTTTGATGAACCTTATCTTATTCGAACAAATTTTCACCAGAAACGTGACATCTGCCATAAAACAGAACAACAAAAATTAAAATATCTGTAGCTCTTGCGAATTCGGTACACGAATGTACAGGGTGGCTTATGAATATTGCTGCTTTTAGATATATAAATTCCTTCTTTTTTTTATTTCATTTAATATATTTATCTTGACTTAATTTCAAAGAAAATTCATTTTTATTAGTTTCTTAAAATAACAGATTTTAAATGGCGGCTACACTTAAAATTCCAGGCGAATCGGACTTTTGTTTTCAAGGGTAGAAGTCCTTGAAAGTTTTTGAACAAAAGTTTCCATTTTTACTATACCAAGAGGATTAAAGTGGAATAGTTTCAGCATCAAAACTTGGTTCATTTTATTAAGTGTCAGGTTTTGTGTAATTTTTTTTTTGCATTTTTTTACCTGCCTGTACCCGGTTTATAAGCTAGGTTGAGAAAGAAAGATTATGTGAAAGGACCGTTCTAGTGTAGTAAGTTTGACTGCTGACTGATTTGATAAGTTTTCAGTTTTGAGCCGGTAGTCAATTGACATTTTGCGAAGAAATTTGTCAATTTAACATTTGAATCGGTGATTGCTAAAACAACATAAGTGACATTTTTATTGTTTTACGAGAGAAACAAAAAAAGTGAGAAGAGTCAGTCAGTCAGTCAGTCTTAGTACAAGTACTTCTGTGTGTTTTAGGTATCGAATTATGTTGCTTTTGTTCACAACGCAGTGTTTACACATAAGCTGGTTTCGAAAAATCTGCTGCTTGTGTTGTTTTAACAATCACCGATTCATTTATCTTTTTGTTAAATTAACAAAAAAGTTGTTAAAACTATAAAAAATTGTTGTCATTTTGTCAAAGCAACAGAAAATTTTGTTGATATTACAGATATAATCTGCCAGTACTAGATTTGTCTTTTGTTGAATCTATAAAAATATTGCTGAATTATTGAACTATTACCTCAGTTCCATAACTTCAATTTGTTGCTTCAACAACTTATATATTGACTTTTATTTAGTTCCCCGCATATTTTTAAAAAAATTCAACTTTTCTTAGTACCCGCTGGAGTTTTTGTTTGCTTTAGTCACGGCAATTATGTGGCAGTATTGAATTATATTCGAAAACGCAACCTTTGGCTCCAACAGAGACTTTGTTGTTGAATTAATTGGAACATGTTATTTTCGTGTTTCTGCGGAAAAGTTGTATGAAAAAACGAGCAGTTGAAATCCTTGCAAATCGCGGACTAAATTTTTTTGAGTCCGGATAAGCTATTATAAAATAGGAGCTCCAATGACAGTCCTTAAATCGACTGCAAGCATCAGTTTCCGGGCAATTTTATTATCCTTAAATCGATTGGGTACATTCAGTTTATTCGCCATCAGACCTTAACTCTTATCAGTTATCAATCCCACCGCGCTTTAGTTTGCCATTGTTAGGGCTGTTTTCATTTATAAAAAAAATATTAAATATTCACAGTGTAATATTTTTTGAACTTATATTTTGTAACCCATTCCAATTTGCTTTAAATTGGCTTTAATTTTTGTTTAAGTTCAGCAATAAAACTCTTCTATTCAAAATTGCAGACCTCAGGTTATTCAAGAGATTTCACGAATCTCTAAGTCGACATTTCCTTGTATTGGAACATTATTTAATTCCAACGTTTGGAGGTGAGTTTTTCTCCGTATTTTGTGAGTGTGTTTGTTTGCAAGTTTGTTTGGTTTTCTAAAAAACTCATATTTTGAATAATCTCACTTGGAATTATGCATGCTGCACTGAGATGATACCTAATATTGTATACATTTTTATAACCTACAATAATTTATTAACACTGTCTCCTAAACCAATTTGTTCTAAGAAACAAAAAAAACAAAAACGTATGGAACCCACATGGTTTAAAAAGCTTTTTCAGGGCAGTTATACTCTCGGATATTTGTCGGATGTTTGCGAAAGCTGGCGGAGTAAAAAAAAATAAGATGTAATTTGATGGGGGTTGAACCTGAGACAATTTCGCTCAGTAGTCCAGCTCTAAAACTTCAGAGCCATATGAAGTCAAAATTGTGGGAAACCAGCATATCCTGTTCTGAAAGCTACTCGTATGTTTTTGTCTTATTCTTCCCCGTTTACTTCTTAACCGAAGTCTGTGAATAGAAGATGTCTCAAGGCCAAAAATTGGCCAAATTTCAAGGCCAAAATTGGCCAAAATTAAGCGAAGAAGAAGTAACAATTTGAATGCAATCACTGTAGTCACTTTTACAGATCTACACACTCAGAAAACTACAGAGCTACGGTAGCCCTTCTAAATGCGCCACCTCTGTTTTATGTAGGTATAACCAAAAGTAAGATATGACGCCTTCAGTTACATATGGGTACAGCACATTAAACAGAGCTGCGAGAACCAAAAAAATATATTTATGAAGACATCCAAGTTAGCTCTCGGACCCAATGATGCCAGATTATAAGATATTCCTTTTTTTTCAAGATTTTTGAGCTCCAAATTATGTACAAGACTTTATACCTCAAATTTATCAAATTTCAAGATTTTTGATATCACGAACTTTTTAAATCCAACAAATTAAAAGAACCTTTTCTATTGAAGAAAAACGTTGCCTATTAATTCCATTATTATGTAAATATGACGTGATTCGAACAGAACCCGTGCACAATTTCTGTTTCACTAACGTTTCCATCAACTCTTAAAGAAACATAAATTTTGAAAAATTTGATAAAATAACTGATGTTAGGTGTTTTTGGAAAAATGTTTTAGGAGTAAAAACAGCGGATGGAGACTTCGCATATCCAGTCTTAAAAGATTTTATTTTCAATATTTTATCTCTTCCATATTCCTGTTGCAAATGTTGAAATAATATTTTCTGGCGTAAAGCTTAGTACCCTACCCGAGCTAAATTTTCGCTCCCATACAAAATTCTCTCCAAAATTTAGCTGGGCTAAATTTAAGCGAACCCATTTAGCTGAGCGTTACGCAGCTCGAGCTAAATAATCAAACTTTTGTTCAAGAATGTACTTCATGTGTCTGTCAAAATTTAACGTAGGTACCCATTTAATGGGTCGGCACATTTTCTTAAGCTAAATTGTGACAGATCGGTGTGTATTTTTTGTTCTGTTGCGGAAAAGTACGCAAGGATGAGCTCTTTTAATTATTACATGGACGAGAAGTACCTAGAATCAGACATAGTTGCAATAAGAGAGAATTACATTTTCGAAGGAAGTTTTTTCAAAGAACAGCTGTTTTCTGTGACACTTATCCACGGCGTACTCTGTCAAAATTTAGCTAGGACTTTAGCTGATGTTTGGAGAGAAAAGTTGGAGACCAGATAAAATGTAATTTAGCTTGAGCAGCGTACTAAGCTTAAATTTAAATAAAACAAAAATTCGTAATCGTTTGAGTAGGTACTGAAACAGTTGCTGAAATTTAAATCTTTACAAAGGATTTGTTGCGCTTTAACGAATCGAATTTCTATGATCCTGATAAAGGCAATGAAATTCGAAGTCAATTTAATTCAAATATGTTCCAAAATTTCAAAAAGCATTTACATTAATTTATGACCAAAGGTTTTTTTTTAGATATTTAGGTGATTCTTGTATTAGTAGTAAAGTACTTCAAAAAGAACAAAATCTTGAAAAAAAGAATTTTTATTTTTTATTTCGGAAATACCAGATTTTCAGATTTTTTATCTGGGAACACTGCTCGGACCCGCATTCAGAACTGATCAAACCCCTTCACAGAGCTAATGCACACGCATTGGAAGCTATCAAAGCCTCTCAACAGATTTGTGGTACCCATATACAGAGCTGTCAGAATCTCATGAAGGCTGTCACAGCCTCGCAAACAAATTTTAATTCCCACAAAACAGAGCTATTAGAACCTCATTGAAAGGTTGTGAACTGAAATGGAAAGTATTCAAATAAATTATAGAAAGTGCCTACCTTGGTGGATCTTATAGCCTCTTGTAAACTTCATAAGACCCTTATACTTATCCTGTAAAATCATCAGATATGGGTTAGCTAAGTTATGGGTGCGGGAAACCATTTTTCGGAACTGGTACCCATATTTTCAAATTGAATACTAATCAGACATATTTCATATGAAATAGTTGACCTAGCTGCAAATATCGAAGGGTGAATCGCTGCTGAATCAATATGCGAGAGAACTAAATACGAATATTTAGAAAATTTTGCGAGCTTATAGGGGAAGAATAGGTAGGCGAAGCTTGAGCCGGTAAAAGTTTTAAATGAAAATTTAAGAATGAATGTTGAAGTTTGGACTTATATTTTTCCTATACGATTACCTTAGCAAGCTTACTCACATCTTGGACTACATCCACCAACCGTGGCTATTGACGATGACAAAAGGTTGTCCTTCAAGACGCGGCTGTTAACGAACTAAATTTGAGTCGGATCAGGGATGGAAAATGCCATTTTCGATTTGTACTGAAAACTGTTGTATTGAAAACTTTTTTTCGTATACTGAATTGAATTCAAAATATTTTATTTTCAAAAACATAATGACTTCATAGCAAAACTATACATACCTACAAAAAATAGTTTACATTTTTAATCTATGAGCTCTTCAGGCTTTATACTCTCAATTTGCACATTCATCTTCAAAATGTCGCCCTGAACTTGAAACTCAGAACAGGATGAGTTTCTAATCAAATTTGTTGTTTCTATCAAAGTCCAGAAAGTGTCGACTTGAAGTCGGTTTCGACATTTGGACTTCATTAATGTCTGGCAAGAAAAAATCCTTTCGACATTTGCTGATAAGTGAGGAATAGCGCGAACGGCTTGAGCAATTTTGTAAGTATTTTCAACCATCAGCTCAATAGACTCGTTTTTAATTGAATTTACTTCAGCCCAAAATTCTGAAATTGAATAATATTTAAACTGATGAATTTTTTAGCATTGTTAATTTGTTGAATATTCTTTTTTTCATTAGGGACAAAATTCAAAAAACAAAATTCAATATAAAATTCGATTTTCCTGATACAACTGCTTCTGATGTAAAATACTCCAGAAAATTTAGAAAGGCATTTTGAATATTAATTTTCTTGTTAATGTCTTCCAAAATGACATAAAAACATCATCATCTGGATTATTTCAATTGTTTTCTTAGGAAAGGCTGTACAAATTGCAAGAGAATTTGAAAGATACAGATGGATAAATTGTATCGAATTAAAGCAAATTGTACTTTTGTACTCGAGCAAACTCATTTGTATCGAATTCGATACAATTGTATCGACTTTTCCATGCCTGGGTCGGATATGAACACCGTACATCGAAGTCGAGTTACCCACTAAGGGCCGGTCTGTTCACAGCTGGTCAAATCCTTGGTTAGGTTACCATCGATTTGGTTTAGCCGATGAATACAAATCAGTGATAACCAATGAGTGTTTGTTCACAGTTTTTTCACTTCGGTCACCAAACCATAGATTTGCGACAAATCGTTCCATATTTCCAGTTCATTTTTCAATTTTTGTAATTCTATGGTTACATTTTTTTTTCTGGCTCCTTGTGCTTTGTCTAGGTAATCTATTAATGATTATATTTTCACTGTTGAGTACATAAATTTAAAAATCAAATGATGCAGGAATTTTTAAAAAACACAGGAATAATAACTTTTTGGTGTGAGACAATAAGCTAATAATTGAGAACGAAACTGAATCAGTACAACAACCAATAAAAATTGTTAGCCCATTATTTGGCCTCATCCCAATTTCGTCCACGAACGTCGCAATAATTTTCTCATTCTCGCAATATTTCCTCAATTTATAAGAACTGTCGAAGGACAAAAATGTTGAAAGTAATCGTAATTCATATGGCTGAAGTTGGGAGAACCAGTCTGTCCCCTCACCTTCCATAGAATAGCGTGCAATGTATTGTATACATCTGTCGGTTGAAAACGTAAACTTAACCGAACAATTTTATTGGTCAGGGCCTTGGCTCCATCTTGCGTTATATATAATTTTATTTATTTTATTATTTGTATTTTTTCCGCAAATCATTGGTTAAATCTCGTTAACCGCGCAAAATTGGCTGGTTACCAATATCTTGCGTTAAATAACCAAACCGTAGATTCTTTGGTTAATATTTTGCTGAACAAACACATTCGATGATTACCAACTGGAATAACCGATGATTAAAGATAACCAAGATTGAACAAACCGGCCCTAAGCCTGCTACGCTTGTTTTGTTTACAACACATCATTATCAGTTGTGGCAGGGCCAAGCGGCTCTTTCTTGTACAATTATGCGTAGAGTTGCCCTGGCTTATACAAAATTATAACAACTGAGCCCTTTCTGTATTACAACTGACGTGCGGCTATGCCAGCTTTGTGGGTTGTCGTGACCAATCTTCTATCTTTGTTTGCATTGCTATTAGCTTCCAAAATATCGTGGCGTTTAGACGTGACTTTGATGCGGTCAGGTACCTAAGAGTTCTTAGGTTGGAGTTTTTGGTAAAATTGTTCCATAGTTTGGTACGCACATTTAAAATAGAAACGGGGACACCGAGTAACTTTTTGACTATTTTTCCCAGTTTTGACCAGTTTTTGTCGGAGGGAGATTAATTTTGGCCTCCCTACCCCTAGATAGGTGAAGATGCTATAACAGCTAAGGCGCTGTGTGTAGGTATTTACCAAGTTTAAAGAGCTTCGTAGTTTTCTGAAGTGACTGTACAGGTTAAGTATAAGAGTCTTATAAAGCTTCCAATAGTCTATAGTATCCACAAAGGTTGGCTCTTGCTGGGTATACATTTACTAGGCTACGTCAGCTCCCCATTTATGTTTACAACTTCTTTTATGAGGTTCTGATAGATCTGTATATGGGTACTACAAATCTTTTGAAAGGCTATACCATAATCCGATTTGTGCGCATTAGCTCTTAAATAGGTTTTAGCAGTTTTCTTAGGGATGTCCCAAAATACTGTTTGTTGGTCGCCGCAGATATATTTAATGCGCTATAGCCATGCTATAGATTGTATCACAGATCACTTCTGGTTATGAACGCCACAACGTCAGCAGTTAATGTACCTACACCTGCCTTGACAGCAAAAAAGTAATAGATTCCAGCTAAATTCTAAATCAACTAATTGAAGCATAAGATAGATACGTTTTTGGTACGATTCGATGATGATTTGCTTATTACTAAGACTCATTGCGCATACTAATAATCATACTTAGTGCCTCGGCTAGATCCTACCAATTCACAATGGCCAAATTTTTTATATAAAATTACCTATTGTGACCTACAAAATATTAAGTGTGAAGGTTAAGAATTGTTATCAGTACGGCCCATTGTCTTAATTAATACGATAATACAATTTTTATTTTAATGCGTAAAACACGATTCTTAAAAAACGTGCTTTGAATAAAAAATTGGGTATAATGTTTGTAAGCAGAGCTTCGGTGGAGAACTCTGTATATTTACAGCTCCTTGAAATAAAATACACAACTCGCCCTATAGGCTTTGGGCCCAACTAATAATCATTTTTAATCTTCACGATAAATATTTTGTAGGTCACAATATGCAAATTTGTATAAAAAATGTTACCATTGTGAGTTCGAACAATTTAGTCTGGACACTAAAAATGATTGCTAGCATCGCGATATGTAAAGATATTTTCGGTCTGTATCTTATCTGCGTCTACCGACCTGGCATAGCTATACCTACCTTCTACCTTGCTTACATGACGTAACCATTTACAAAACTTGAGTAGCACGCATTTAACGCACGATAAATCAAAGCTTGTTATAAACTGATAAGTTCAAGCCACTTTCTTTGAATGATCACTGATTGTCGAATTGTGTGAAATTGTTTAGTTTGCTGATGCCATACTCAACAATTGATTGTCATTTTTATATCAATGCTCTACATATCTGAATAGAATTCTTCAACTTTGTTTGCTGTCAAGTCAAGTCCACTTATGAATACCTGTTGCTATTTTCTGACCAACATTGCATGGCCGTATTAATATTAATAAGTGTCCGTCTGGCGCCAGATGACGGACTCATTTGCTACCATAAGTGGCATCAAACTTCTGCATGGCTTAGTGCAGTTAATTTTCGGAATTTTATTGAATCAGAGGGCAGAAATGCGATGACAAATATAACAAGTTCCCGACGTCGTCATAGCAGAAAACGACTCACAACCTCTCTTATCGCATTTAGTCTGAAAAATAAAATTTTATCAAAAAACAAATTTCAAATATTGCCTATCTACGGTCAATAACCACCCTAAAGTATTACAAAAAATATAGACTTCTTTATGTGCTTGAATACTGATGCGGTTCCATTCAAGCCAACACCTGCTATCCGATTGTTGGAAAAAAGAAGCCATTTATACGCGTACCCCACCCATACATACAATATGCTGTGTTCGCTGCCAAATGTCTTGTAATTTAGCTGAGGCGTTAGGTAATAAATTAAATTACACTATGTCGTCCCTTAGTCTGTTCGGGAACACTGTATTGGTTATCAATGTATATTCATGTGTGCCTGGCGCGTCGCGTTCAATTAGTGAGAGACGTAGATAAATACCTTAGATAGGTTTTTTGTTTTTTTACTAATTGATACCATAGATAGCTTTTTCTAAATGTTATCAATAAACATCAAATTTGTGAAACATTTGTGAAACGTTTGTACCGTATCGGCGGGGTAATAGGAAACTCAAAACTTATTTTCTTTGAACAAGTGTTTTGCATGTGGCGTTTTATAATACAAAAAGTTTGATTCTCGTGCCATTTTTGATCATCCAAAGCAAACACGCTTTTAAAGTTGTTGCGCTGAACTTTTAACTAAAAAATTGATGAAACTGGCATATATCACGTTTGACTTTCATTTAATAAGAAGACGGACCGATGCATTGGCCTGGTTCATGTTCGCTTTCCTGAGCACTTTACTACTTATTGGATAAGGACTTCCTCTATTGTGTTGTTTCTCTAGAGTGCAAGTAAATATATCCAAAGATACTCTGTGTCGGAGCATTGGCTCCAGTGTTGCCGAAAATACTCCCTTACTCCCTTAGGAGTATTGTACTACTTTAAACACCTCCGTTCTCCTGCATTCACATTCTAACAATTGCAGCATAGTGTAATTTTTCATCCTCAATAAATTTAAATCACTTCAAACTTAATGCAAATTTGGTAGCATTTTTTTCTTTCAAACTGTCGTCAAAAAGGCAATTTCCCTCTTTCTAGTTTGTATTTGATTTTCGTTGGCTTCATGCAATTTTCATCTTTCAGTTCGGTATTTATTTTATTGTTATTTGAGATTGTGGTTTGGTGGTTCCGTGAGTTTTCAAGACTAAAAAATGACTGTACTACTATTTTTTTCAAAATACTCTCCTTTTTTGGCTGCAGTACTACTTTATAATATTTCTCTCCGGCAACACTGATTGGCTCTTATTATAAGATCTGTTTGTCCTAACCATATCCTTAAAGAAGGTATTTGTACATCAGGTGATCGTCTTTTTCTCCCACCGCTCATAGATTGCTTCATTAGCAGCTTTAATAACGGTGTTGGTCTTAATATGTGGTTCCGCTTTTCGCCACCTTAGTTAAAAGAATATTCGCTGACATATCGCTAGACTCAGCAATGGTGCAAATTTTCAATAAGCTTTCGGTCGGTCATATGTCCAAAGCTCAAGTCTTATTGCTCATGTCTGCCTGAATGATCCTTATTCAAACAACCGAATCGGCAATATTTAGGCTGCTTTTGGAGTTTTATAAAATATGACGAAGCAATTCAAAATGCCTGTCATATAAGTGTGAATTTGGAAAGTGACAGCATCCATCATAAGTGATAACATTGGGCAATTCAATTCTTGAGAAAGGAAGCCTCGAGTTCAATATATCCAAGCCACTCATTGGAGATGGTTGAAGATTAAATTGCTTGTAACGCATGTAAAGTTGGTCCTTCGAGCCGGATTTATCAGATTTTGCACTGGCATCAAATTTCACAAGCGGAAGTTTGGGTTAATTTATCATTTTTTATTTGTTATAATAATCAATTTTTCCTAATTGTGTAAAGCAAATTTTGCATATCGTTGCTAAGTTCACATTCAACAATCGCAACGAGAATAAATTTCACCAATTCATACACAACTTGATCAGCAATTGATGAAGTTGATCAAGTAATTCTACTATAAAATAAGTTCATCAACTAGGAGATCCACAATTGATCAGTTGAACGTGAGTTTCTGCCTGCTGCACTAGACTTTAAATTTTGTTATTCAATTTAGTAGAAGAATAAATAACTAGACGCAGTTAGTAAAATCCCTAATACTGAACGTGTGTCTTCCAAGTCTAAAGTTTGGTTACTATTGTACTTGGCTTGAATTTGTTGATATATTTTCCAACCAGCCCCTTTCCGACTTCTCGGCTCCACTGCTTTTATTAAATAAATTGCATTTAATCATCTTTATTGCATGCTATCTTACTATAATTGTTAACTATCGGCAAAAACAATTAAAACTAGAGAAGAAAAAAAAACAAATCAATTCAAAAGCAAAACAGCACTCCACGTATGAGCAATGATTTCTTTCTCTGTTTTTGCTGCTTTCAATCTAAAACCCACTAGCACATCTATTACTTCATAGAGATAAAATACAAATATACCCACTCGACACAGCACCAACAACAAAAATTCGACGGAACGCGAAAATACCTATTCAGGTGTATATTCCACCTGATTACCGAACCTTAGTTCATCGAGAGATACGCGCACGTTATTAGCTATCGCTGCGTCAAACTGCCGCCGCCGCTGTCCGTGTAACAAAACAATTTTCTTGTTCTCTTCAGTTGACTCAATTCAAGTTTCGGTGCGTGCTATTTAATTAATTTGTTTTCAGTGTAGAATTGTCATTGATTTGAATTTAAACAAACATTTTTTGAAGGTACCTAAGCCGAACTGCGAGTACATCTGTGATTTTGTGCTCAAGTGCGGGTTGATTTGAATCTAGTGTTTTGTCTTCTTCTTTTTCTTGTCAACATGCGCGAGTGACACATGCAAATATTCATGCATTTCAAAGAAATGGCAAGGCCTTGAACTTAACCTTTTCCATCTTACGAAGTGACATCGGTGATGCGCTTTTTAATCAACCGTGAATTTAGCAAATGTCATAACACCTTTTTGGGGTATCTCTGTGGGATCGTAAATAAATCATTATTAACTTGGATCATAAAATCGCAGCTAAGAACAGGGTTGATAGTGCCGCCTGATAAGAGGTTACAAATCACCGCTAAGGTCGTCTATTGATACGAAATAAAAAGCTGTGACAGTTCTAAGTTCTAAGCAAACTTCATATGTAATTTAGCTAATTGGCCCTTTTGAAATACGATTTCTAGAAGTCTCTGCCTTTAGATAGAATTAATGACTGGAAAAGCAAGTTGTGTGCTCGTTAAGGAGCCACTTAAGGAATCGGGTTCAAGAGATCAGTCGTGGTAATAGCTTTTTGAGAGAAAAAAAAATATAATAACAGCTTCACTCAGCCAATTGTGTAGTATAGTATCAACAACCGTATTTAAATATAACTATTTTGCATCATGCGGTAATGGTAGACTTGTGTTTGAATAAAAAAATAAATAAATGGATAACGACTGGAATTATCTTTTTTTTTTATCTGTTTCTTAGTCTTTATTTTTAAGAGAAAGAAAAATAAAATCATATTGTGTATTTAAATCTGTTGCTTCCACAGTTCGTATTGTCGTCAGGGTCAAGGTCTCGCCGCTGTAAGTTAGCACGATCGTGTTGTTCTGCGTTTCTGAGTGGCTTTCGTAATTTAATGGCGTTTCACGTAGAGAAATACTTTTCTTTTAAAGCCCGACGGCAAAACGTACTTCTTTGGAACCCGATCTTTTATCCTCGTTACACATAATTGAGTGATAAATCAATTAGCTGTTTTAAGTCACTGAGTTTGGTTTATTAAAAACGGGGGCGCAGCAAAATAGTTCATTTTCAGTTTTGACAGGTTCTGATTGAGTTATTTGTCTCCAGCGGAAGGCAGTTCCGTCTTCACGCCAAATGTGACAGTTTTGTTTTGTGGGCGATACGAGCTGCTAATTTCGTGGCCCTTACACCTAATTTAAAAGTTCTATTGTCTACAAGGTAACCACTAAGGAAAGTAGCTGCAACAACCTAAGGTAGAGCTACGACCTACAAGACTCACTAAATAAAGATTCAATACACAGTCAGCTATGGTAGACTCCATAGATCTGCAGTATCCATTCAAATACAGAGTATTTGTATTTACATATGTTTTTAAAATTAAGCAGCTAACTGATAAAAATGGCGATCCTCTTCTATAAAATTGTGTTTTTTCCTCGAACAAAAATATAAAACTTCTTATACGTAATTGAAAAACACATCCAAACGGGCAGAATAAGTGCGGATAATGATGACGAAAGAAATGTCACACGCAACCGAACTTCGATCAGTCCTTATACACGTACAAGAATCAAATTTTGTCCGTTAACAACGTTGAAAACGATGATTTCTCATCTTGAAAACGCCGATTTTAGCTGAGAAATCACCGTTTTTAAGTACAATGGTAACCGTCTGTTATCTGAAAGTATACAAAACATATTTAAGTTTAATATATCATTTTCGCAGTTTGTCTTGGTTGAGAAAAAAATCTGAAAATCAATGAACATTTTTTATTAACTTTTAACTGCAATTTTTCGGACCTAGAGTAATCAAATCTGGAACAAGTTCTGATTCTGTGACTTTGTGTCTCATGTCCATGATTTTTGCTCTCCTGAGAGGAGGCGAGGAGCCACATTTAGAAGTTCCGGTTAGACCAGCCTTGTTGGACTTAATTTGAGATGTTGAAATCATTGCTTCATTTTGGTTGAGTAGATGGAAATATTGGCAGCCTGGCAGCGGAATTTGTGTCGCCTTCATCATTTAACAGTCCTCTGAAGTGGTTCTCCATGCTCTTAACACAGATTGCGGCTTTACTAAAATGTTTCCAGTCACTGTTCGGTCTTGTTACCTTGAAACATTATTTTTACCTTTTGGTAAGACTTCCATACATTTCTGGAATAGCTCCTCTAAAGAGCACTTATTTTGCTTCTTAGTTCTCTTTCTCCGGTGAAGCCGATGTTCTTTGTTTACCCGCCACTTCTTTAGGATTGGTGCTGCTACTGCATACTGCTGCATTTTCTTTTCCTCGAGCAGCTCGCACTCTTCCTTCAGGTGGCTTTTTGGCACATTTGCTACTGATACCAGCCGCTCAATGCTGGCTAAATCTCCCAATGTCACCCCAAACTTTATAGCTCTTCACCAACGATTCCATATTCCAAGCACTGTCAGTCTGTATGTGAGATAAAGAAAAGTATAAATCGCGTTATAAATGAGTTAGACTCTGTGACTTGTCATATTCTAAACGCAAAACGGGTGCACACTCATCGGAACTTAGTTCCTCTCTCTCTTCCACCTCTCACCTTTCATTTGGCGTCTGGCAACGGCAGTAACACTAACAGCATCAGCATTCACTTTCATTATCACGCCCATTGCTTAATTACTATCTGAGTAGACAGAGCACACTCACAATTGTTTACTTCACAAAAGATTAGAATATACAAATTCATTTGGCACCAAAGATAAGTGCCGTAAATTTTCACAGAAAGCCCCACATGCTCAACAAATTGGGGACTCCACTGATAATCGCTGTAGGCACTGGCAATCTCAATTACACAAACACACACACACACATATTGGCTTTGTGCATAGCTGACCCTAATATTTGCCATATTACACTGGCGACATCCCCATCCACCTATGAAGCTCTATAAATTCCAAAGTGGCTGTATGGTATATATTCCTTTTGGGATTATTGAGTAGTTTTCTCAAGTTTTACTTAATTTTTCCCCAATGTCATGTGTGTTTCATGAATGAACTTAATGTGCTGGCAAACACAATCGTTGTGACTCTTAACATCGTTTCTGAACTCTACTACATTGTGGTTGCTTGCATGTGGCGGTAGATGTCATGTAGACACATTATTGGATGACAGTCGGATCTTGTTATTTTCTTATTGTTCGGTTTCTGTGTAAAATTGAACACAAATTTTTCGGAAGCACAAACAAAAATGCATGTGAAGCATGTGTCAGAGCGCTAGTGAGCAACCTTCAGTCAGTTTTAGGGTCAACTAGTTGGTTTGCCACGTTAGGCTTTAGCTTGATAACATCAAATGTAATGCAATAAACTACTCGTTTGGTTTTATTTCAAAGCCAGTAACGTCTATTGGCGGGATATATACAGCTACATATAGCACAAACAAATGGGCATTTGAAAAGTGCTAATAAAATAAGAATTTTATAGGAAAGCTACCGAAAGCCTGTCGTCTTTTTTCGTTTTAGTAAATTCAACCAAACATGAACGAAACTTATATAGCAACATCAATTACTTACAATATTTTTCATAACTGCACCGATGCAACAACTGAGCACTGCACAGCTTAATATTTTCTTTGTATTAAGCTCAGTAACTATACTTACAGCTAGCGCTAAATTTTACCGACGGTTGGCTTTTCTCCAGAGAAAAAATAAACGCGTCGTAAATTTTTAATAAGGGATGTAGATGGGACGTGCAAACAGAATATTTTGTTGATAAATGAATGTTTGTTTTATTATCTGTTAATATTCTTTTTGTCCTTGAAATGTCAAAATTTAGCTGGTCTAATTTAGTTAGCCAACAACAAATATCCTGCTACTAAAAAAAGACTTATAATCTTAATTTGACCCATATCTATGAATTTAAGAATTTAGAGTCCGACAGGATACTCTCTTGCTATATTGGCAAGCCAAATTGTATCTTTGTATGCATTTTTGCATGAGAGCTAAATGTCTCACAAAATTACGCACCTAATGCTGCATTCACAACATCACACATTCGTAACACGGGAGATTAGAGGGATGCCCAATACTAAATTTGCATTACCTAACACCAAAAAATACGTGACCTGTATTTTGTTCGGCCATTTTGTTTTACAGAAAAGAATAATTTCATAAGCTATCGCTATAAAAATGTCAGCATGCAAAACTTTCCCATAATTCCGACCTTGTTTACGTGGTAGGAAATTGCGATTTCCTATAAAACAAAATTGCTTCCGGAACGGACAATTATTTAATTTATTTCCTATAACTGATCGATGAATTGTTAGTGTAATTTACTGACACTTATTACCACTCTCATTTGACATGTTTTAAATCAGAAATGTAAATGTTTTCAAGTGATTGCAGAAATGTTTGTCCCCAGAAGTTGTGTTAATCTCCGTTTTAGTCTCGTCTCGTGCAACAATGCGCGTGCGTGGTTTTTTTAAATACAGTATAAAGGTTTTTCTTGCGAATGTCTGACAAACTCAACCGAGAGAAAAGCTGTCCTTGAAAAGCTTCTCAATTCAGCCGTTCGTAATGGTCACAAAATTGTGTAAAAAATCAATAAAAACTACTCAAAAACGAATGTTTGTCCTAAGGTCCTATGTGGAACAGTTTTTGCTTCTTCTTTTAACAATTCATTGAGGTCGATACTACATCATAACTTCAAATTTAAAAATAAAAGTTACATCTGCAGATGTGGTTCGACAACTGGTTCAGGCAAATTTTGAACATTTTTGTACGTTGTTGGTATCCACCTGATTATTATCTTTGGGACTATTTGTGGGATGATTGGAAACGTTGGAATTTGATTCTAGTTCCGGATACATCCATTGATTCGTTATCCTGCCAACTAGTTATCATCCTGTGGGTCTATTATGCTGCCATTGATGATCTTAGTTTGTGTTGAAATATTTGATGTAAGCCCTCGATGAACTCGCTGTTGATCTGCATATCTTCTTTGCTGGATGTTTCAGTTGATCATTTACATAAGATAAATGCGTTTTTCACTGATCACTTTATTTTAGCACGTAATTTGTTTTGCTAAACTGATAATTGCATTTTGCAAAATGTGTAACTATTCGCCAAGGGCCGTCGCACCCGACACGTACGCAAAAAATAAAGCACATTAAAAACGCTGTTTGTGGAAGTTGCAGCCCCGAAATTCCGAACATAAAAGAACATTGAATCTGGGAGAGATTGAATACGGCGTGTGGCACTTTTTAATCAGCAAAAGTAAAACACAAAAAGCAATTCTTGATAACTAAAATAAATAAATAGTTGGCGCAACAGGTCCGTAGGGACCCTAGGCCTAGCTTCTCTCAACCATTCGTTTTGTATGAGTTTTTTCATTTTCGGCACAAATAGAAGTGATCTACAATTTTACGCCGAGAAGCTCTTTCATGACAGTTCTACTCTCGGATGTTTGTCAGACGTTCGCGAGAGGTAAAGCAGTGGAAAACAAACCAAAATGGAATTTATTTATTTTTCGGGACTCGAACCTGCAAAACCTCGGTTAGTGTATTCCAACACACTAACGACCAAGCCACTACGCCTACAGTTCCAGCAGTTCTTGTTGCTCTCAAAAATTCGAAAATAAATAGATGCAAATTTGATTTCGAAATTTTCTATGGTCCCGTTCGCCCTATTAGTACCTACGAATTTTGACTTTACCACAGATCTTAAGACGTGCAAATTATTTATTTGGCACGATCAGACTCCAACCCGCAAGAGGTCTTAATTAGCTTTCAACTGAATATCTACAACTGCGTCGATGAAACATATTTTCCCGAGGGCTGTAACGAATATTTCTCAATTTCAGAAAATTGTTGAAGCTTTGGCTTTTCACTTGGGCCATCAACTTCAACAGATTCGATGGGTAACAGTACTGTTACCGCTCTACCCGCTCTAGGGTATTGAAAAGGCTTCTTTAGAGAACTGAGGAACTTCTGTAGCACAAATGTTGGCAAGAAAAAAAGGACTATCGATACATATTTACTTTCGAAGTTATTGTTTAGGAAGATCATGTTTCTGTTTGTAAGTTTTAAGTAAAACATGCTTTACTTAAATTAAAATGACTGCCTTTTGAAAAACTCATATCTGGAGCTTTTTTGCGGGATCTCTTTTACATACCTCCAATTCTAAGCGAAATCCGAAAAATGCCTTTACATTAAACGCGCTACTAATAATCGGGCGTCATCGTAACCCCAATCGAAACTTAAGCTGTTTTTTCTTTTCTTTACAAGCAATTACACAACTTCCACGGACGTTGTTCAGCAAGCAACAATAAATAAGCAATCATGACGTGATAATTAATTTCCAATATCTAAGCTCAAACAAAGCGTGTAATCAAGTGCAAAATAAAAACAAATAATACAATCAGAACCCTAATCTATAACCAAACAAACGCGACGCAATAATTTTTAAAAAGAAAAAAACAGAACAATTCCACCGTTCGACTAACTGGGTATGGACTGTACCTTTGCAATAATTACCGGCGTTTATGGCGCAATTGCATTAGCAATTTTCTATATTGTTTACATAATTAAAGTTAAATTAGGTAAGCACCTCCAGCACACTAGCATGCCTGTAACAAATCCTCTTATAAATAATTTCTTTTAAAATTCCTTAACAGGGGAGGGCTAACCCTCCCCTCTGTCACAAGTAATATGCAAATGACCTAGAGAATTAAGTTCTGCGGTGTAACCATAATGGTCTGCGTTTGACCCTTTTTGCAGCTTAACTCACAGCAGCGTACACATTTTTGCTTTTCTCTTGCAGACATACCGATTGGAAACGAACTTCAGGGCATATCACATGTCAGGTTACGGCGGCTAATTGAAAGTATAATTGCTGAAACAGTACGTCCGCCGGGCTATCTGCAATCGGATACAACGACAGCAGCAGATCCGGAACATCTCGACACGTTGACATTGAACGGAGACCACTGCAACGGCGATGCAGGACAATATTTTGAACCAAAGAAATATCAGGATTTGCTAGCGACCGCTGTTTTAAACAAGGTGAGAGACAGTGACATTTAATGAATTGATTGAATGATAGACTGGCACAGGTTGCTGTTGGGATTGGCATGATTTATGGCTTACAAATACCTAAGTGACAAACCATATAAACCACTTAGCCCTTACTCCGAATGTAGGCCATCACGTCCAGCGGATTTGTCGATCAAGTGGATGCAAATTTTGGCTATTATTGTCACAAATATTGATAGTTCCACTTCTTATAGCCAAAAAACAAATCAATATGAAAACCTTTTTGTACCCTCTATGTTATAAAGGAAAAGCCTCCACTATTTGACTTTGGAAATTGACCTCATTAAGGTTTTCTTATCATGGCTCGGAATACTAGTTCCGATCATGCTTTTGCAAAAGAGCTTTCTAGTACTACTATTGAAATTGACATTGAATAGTAGCTGTCTGCAACCCGTCTGTTTCGATTATTGGGGCGGATTGTATTCATTTAAAATAAAATCGACAAAGTTCAATTTGAATTGGGGAACGCTAGGAAAAGCAGCATTTTCTACTTAAATTTGGGGAACCTTCCTGTAGGCGGAAATTTTATTATTCATCATCAGACACTATCGCCCTTCGATTCGCTTTAAAGTGACTAAGGGACTACCACTTGTGATAACTGAGCACTAGGCAACTATTTGTAGAATATCCAACCGTCATTCATCATTGTTTTTAATAAAGCTTTTGGCGATCTCTCGAGTCTTCTTCTCCCATTTTTTATTTCATTCGTTTCACATTTCCCCTAGTAAATAGTAAGAATGGAAAAGACTGTCAAAATGGCAGTGGTGGGGATAAATTCTCTCACAGAGAGAGACACTTACGAAAAAGTTAGGGAACGCTTTTCCTAGTAATCTATGAAAAACGACAGATACATAATTCAAAAATTCAAAAAAGTTGTACGAAAAGTCGTTAAAATATGTAATAAACTCCAAGAATTTGGTAATTTACGAACAAAATTAGTCGATTCATCTACCTACAAGCATTCGAGAAGAGGAAAAAGCGGCACAACATTAAAAATTACGTGGATGAGATTGTCCTTTCTTACTCCTTACAGCGAGGAAGAATTTCGTCGCCACCAAAGGAATCTAAGGAGAACATTCAATTTTATTTTTCCGCCTGTTGATACCATTTTAATATACAAGAAATCAAAACAAATGTCAAATGGGACAACGAATTTCGAATCAGCTGTTAATTGACAGCTTTTTCAATTCTTACACGAAGAAATTTGTTGAGTAAAAATTCGTAAGATTCTCAGTGGAGGGGTAATTTTTTGCTCTCTCTATGACGCTCTCCTTTACGAATTTTTCGAGTTAAGGAACGGCATTGGGTAAAAATTCGTAAGAATTAGTTAAAATTCGTAAGATTCAACAGTAAAGGAACAGACCTAATGCTCGTAAGCGTATTTTCCAAAAATTACTTTACCGACTTCGACGAAAATTTGCAAGTATGCAAGCCAGCGGTGTTTAGGGAGTAGTTTTAATTAAATCAAATAGGTGGCGGTGTAGTATTTTCTGTGCATACTGATCGGAGGACTAGTCGTCGATTTATTATGTCACCATTACCAGCATTACCAGTCTGTGCTTTCAGCGTTAATTTTAGTGCCCAAAATTGCATTTTAGAGCCGACAAAGCAGATCTAGCGCTTGGGAGTTTTTTTGTGTATAAAAAATATTTTAGTGCTTTTTTAACGCCCCCCTTTTTTTCTCATTCTTTGAATGCAGCCATCCTTTTATGCCAGATCATTTCTCTTGAAATTTAATGCGTTCTGCTTATTTGCCTTTCACTAATTGAAGTATTGCATTCACTCACTCTGTATATATATGAACACAAAAAATAAAGCAAATAATAGGTTCGTTCGTGTACTTTCAGCATAGAAAAATGAAAAACGTCAAATATCAATAATCGTTTTTCTTACAAAAAATTGAAGAAATGTAATTTTCACATTATCGTTAAATGCAGCATATCCAAAAAAAAATGTAATTGAATTTTTTGTAAGCTAAACACCTATTAAACTAACCATTTTGAATGCGCTGATATTTTCTAGGAGAATATTCGTTGAAGACGAAAATAAATAGAGTTTTACTCAACAAACTTTTGAGCTGTCACTTAGTTGTTAGTTTTCATTTTTCATTTTTCGGTAAGTCGAAATTCGGCGAGTAGGAAATTACGAAAAATTAGGAAATGGATTTCTCTTTCAATTTTCTCAGTGCGTGGTTCCATTTGCACAGTTTCTTAGCAACAATTTAATAATTTTACGTTTGCAAAAAAGTACCCGAACGAACCTATTATTTTTGTTTTTATTTCTTTTTATTTTACAGTGCAATCGCCAAATGACTGAATATGAATAAACTTGTGTTGTTGTTTTTTTACTTTTATTTGTTTTATCTGCTTTCTAAAAATGACAGCTTTGGTGCCCAGAGGTCAAAATTAACGCTGACAATTAAAAAAATAGTGCTCAAACGCCAGAATGACTTGACAACGCTGACACCGGGTATTGTTAGTCGCTGAGTGAAAATGTAAAACTCAGTGAAAAGCTACGAAAAAGGAAGTGGGAATGGCAAACAATTCCCGTGATTTGGGAATGCAATGATGCTCTCGAACAGTTTAAAATATTAACGTACCAATAAACAAAAATCCAATGGATTGCTGACAAGTACAATTTTTCCTCTTAGTAAAACTTGTTTTTAATTTAGCGTGTACTAGCTAACCCGGCGAACTTCGTTACGCCCAAATTCGTTAATGCAATGAAAATAATAATATCGAGCATACTGCATGCATACACATGCTGCCTCATGTAATTCAGTCAATTCCAGTTCTTTATTCAAAAGTTAAACTGAAGTATAACAATGTGGATTTTTTTCAATCAAACCGCAATTGACATTGAAACATGGTAATTCAAGACTGATGCCCCAAACATACACCGATTGTCCTTGCGACTTATTTTTTAATTGTCATAATGAAAGCGCGACGCACGGAAAATCTTAATACGAATGTCAAAACGTACGGAATAAGCGGAGTCAACATGAATGAGAGCAACTTCGCCTTTGAATTTTCCCTTCAAAATCGTCGCTTGAATGACGTTTTGTTTGAGATTCTTTACAATCAAACGCGTCCGGTACAAAGTTTCTGTGCATTGAGGTTGCTCAAATGCTTGTGTCGTATACGTACCATTTTCGTTGAGAATATGTACAAAAAAGAACTGAGCTCGAGCATTATAAGCGCGAATTAAAACACTTGGTTCTTACTTTTAAAATTAAACAATATTTATTTGGAACTATGTCCTTTATTATTGAAATACTTTTTACTAATTCTAAAAGGAGCTTAAGGCTACTATGTAGTTACAATAAGACTATCGATAAATTCATCATACAGTCGTATTTATATACTTTTCTTATCTATCTACAAGGAGGCCCAAGCGTACAATCGTCTTGCTTGATAATGAAGAAGAGATAATATTCCAACATTGTATACAAACGATATTATCTCTTTTACATATGTTATCATTGTAGCGTTGTGTGCAAGACTGTACTAGAGACTAAAGATATCATTGAATACAAATAATGTTATCTTTTTTCTCAATATGTTTTGCTATGGATACTTAACTCCCCCCCTTGTTAAACGAAATCGTCCCGATTTTTCGACGCTATTTTTAACATCTCTCTTTCATAAGTTTTGTTATATGCGTCAATCTTTTTTTGTTTTTGACGATCTGTTATACATTGTATAGTTTTTATCATTACGTACGTAAATGCTAAAATAACAATCAGTGTTACAATTGTGTATATAGTTGATAATATCGGTTTTTCTTCAAAAGGAATAATTAGTTTTTTTAAAGTATCTATGTTATCGAATTTGTATATTGTATCTTCTTTAATTATTTGGTCGATGTAAGACTCTGAATTATGATTTCTTAATATAACTTCTTTAATTTGCTTATGCATGTTTTTGTATATTTTATCATCTAGATTTATAGTATTTTCATAAGTAACTAAGTTTATACCATTAATTGTTTGATTATTTAGCTTATGCTTACCGCTTAATAACATAACACCGGATTCAATTTCTAAGTCGTAATCGTATTCTTGTTTAATGTTGCATTTTGAAGTTATATTCTTTAAAAGTGGAATAAGACAATTTTCTTCTTCAAAGTTAATTTCACAAATGTTTTTACTTAGATGATTTTGACAATTTCTTGTTCTTAAATAAGTTTGGTTACATAAGGCAATTGTTTTATCTGTAATGATTTTTCCATGTTTTGAATTTAAGGGTGTTACTTTATACAATTTACATGATTTAATTAGAACTGGATATTTATATATTGTGATGAAGAATTCATCAGTTCTAGCTAATAATATTTTAGAGTACTCAAGTATATTTATTATGGGTACTTGAATTATTTCATGTTGAATAATATTTTTAATGTCATCTAAGTCTAGGCTTTCTGATAAATATTCATTATTTTTTGCTGCATTAATTGTTCTGGTCAATAATAATAATTGTTCGTACACTTGTTCTATTACTAAATGTTCTTTAAGGCTCTGACCTTCGAATTGTTGCAAAATTTGTTCGAATCTAGAATTTATAGTTTTTTGTTTATTATTGTTTTCTATGAGATTTCTTGTATATTGTTACGTAACCCTCGGTGTGCTCTTTCGTGAGTTACCCTTACAAGTTTTAGTTGTTCCTCCAAATTTGTCACGTCTTGAAGTTTTCTTGGTGTGAATATAAATCTTACTAGTGGGAATTCTTTTTTTATGTTTTCACCATATTTGTATATGTTTTCAAATTTCGTATGCAAAGCTACAATCTTTTGGGGTTGTATAACTTCTTTCATCTGCCTTAGTAAAGAGTCTTTGTCCTTAAACTTTATTATGAGTCTTATTTTGTTACCAAAATAGATTTGTGTTTCGATATTATTTGTTATATCTTCAATAAGTTCGAACTGTGCAGTGTATGCATTAAAAGGCTGATTCACAGTTTTTATTATATCATTAGAAGAACTTTCAGCTGAATGTGCTGTTTCTATGGTAGAAGTATTTATGCGTTGACGTGATAATGCGTCAGCTACAAGATTTAGGTTTCCTGGTTTATAAACTAATTTTGCTCCAAAGTCTTCAATGATTCCCTTCCAACGTTTCAGCTTTGTGTTGGGATTTTTTTCTGATACCGAATATATAAGGCTCTGGTGATCGGTATATATGGTTAAGTCTGCTATACCATATATGTAGTTTCTGAGTTTTTGTAAGGACCATATGATCGCTAATAGCTCTTTCTCGTTTGTGCTATAGTTCTCTTCTGTCTTACTCAGTGTTCTTGACAAGAAGTGTATAGGTTGCTTATTCTGACTTAGTACGGCTCCAATAGCTATGTTGGATGCATCTGTAGTAAGCTCGAATGGTTTACTATAATCCGGTTGAAAAAGTTCGACTTGTTCTTTCAAATAATTTTTTAAAATTCTAATCGCTTCTAATGCTGAATCATTCAGATTTAACTTAATATTTTTACTTTGTTTTTTGTTTACTTTACCGTTATCTCCTCGTAAATATAATGTCAGGGGCTTGGCTATGCTTGCGTATCCTTTTATAAACTTACGATAGTAACCTGTAAGACCTAAAAATCCTCTCAAATCCTTTACCGTTTGTGGGACTGGAAAATTTTCTATAGCTGCTATTTTCTCAGGGTTCGTAGTGATTCTACCATGTCTGATTATGTGACCTAAGTATTCTACTTCTTCTTGAAAAAACTTACTTTTCTCATCAGATATTTTTAATGTGGCTTTATTGAGTACGTCGAATACTTGACTTATGTGCTGTATATGTTCTTCCTCAGATGAAGAATATATCAATACGTCATCAATGTAAACGTGTACGAATTTACCTACAAAGTCTCTCAAAATGTCGTCCACGCATCTCTGAAATATGCTTGGTGCATTTTTGAGCCCGAAAGGCATTCGTTTAAAATGATATTTTGCGCCATTTATAGCAAAAGCTGTTTTTTCTTTATCATCTGTTTTGATTTTAATTTGGTGGAAACCTGACTCCAAATCTAACGTTGTAAAGTACTTGGCTTTACCTAAATTTTGAATTGTCATGTTGACATCCGGAATGGGGTATCTGTCTGTTACAGTGTGAGCGTTAAGTTTTTGGAAATCAACAACCATGCGCCGTTTTGGTTTTCCTTTTTCGTCCAAACCTTTTTTAGGTACTGTCCATATGGGACTGTTATAAGGACTATGGCTTTTTTCTATTATATTGTCATGTAAGAGTTTCTGTATTTCTTTGTTTACGAATTCGTTATCTGCTATGGGATATGGATATTGTTTAACATAAACCGGATTATCATTGGTCGTCCTAATGCTTGCTTCTATAGTATCTGTAAAGGGTAACGGTCCTATGCTGTTATTAATCTTCATCAGTCTATCTATGTCTGCTTTATAAATATTATTTTCCCCAATTATGTAATTAATTTTCTGAATAGATTCGACACTGCTTATGGTAGTTAGAGTCATATTACTGAAATTTATTTCCGCGTTTAGAACTTTAAGTCCTTCATATCCTAATATCATATCAAAAGACTGAATATCCTCTAATTCAAAAAATGTTATATTTTTCTTTAATATCCTAACTACTTTCTTTGTATCTACCATAGAATAACCATGCATTGTTTTTATTTTTATAGGTTTAATTTTAATTTTTTCGCTAGAATCGCATTTTCTATTAATGTAATTATGGGTTGCACCAGTATCAATAAGAATTTTATAAATTTTCTTAGAAATAGTACTAGTTAAATTTAAGCAGGGCAACCCGTCTACCAGTTTAAATGATCTATTCTTATGTTATTATTTACCATACATTCCGTTTCATCTGCTTCTGCATATGTACTGCTGACATCGTCTCTGCGTTGTTGTCGGGAGTTATTTACTCTCTGCTGCTTGAAGTTCTGCTGATAAGATCGTTGCGGTCTGTTGTGTGTGTTGAAACTCCCGCTGTGTTCACGTTTCGCTGGTGGATTATATACATCGGGTTTGTATTGATTCCAATTTTGTCGCTGTGCATGTACAATTTGTCTCGAGTTTATCTCCATCGGCTGTGGTCCGTCATTTCTCTTGGAAGGGTTTAGGCGTGGTCCTTGATTGTGTTGCTGCATATTATCGTATTGCTTCTGGGGTTGATAATTCGTTGTTTGGCTCGAATAGTTTGGTCTTCTTTCGTTTCTGTGTTCATGTGGCATATTTTTGTGGTGCTTATCTTGAGTGAGATGTAAATGCCTGTGCACATTATCATGTTCTATTCTGCGAGCAATTGCGAATGCGTGTTCTAGATCATTTATTGTAGCTGAATATAATGATCCTCTTGTAAAGTTGTCACTCATACCATCAATGAATATACGAACTGCGTCGTCGTTAGCATTTTTAATTAGTCTGTCGATTATATTCGGCGGATCACCTGACATAGTGATTTTTGATATTATTAAATTGAGATTTTTATTTATCTCGTCGTGGTATTCAGACAGTGTGCTTCTTTTTTGCGTGATGGCTTTCATCATGTCTTGTAGCACGTATAGAGGTTCTTGATTAGAGTACGTATAATCTAATCTGTTACGTATCGCCTCAAAATTAAAAATTGTGTTATAATTAGTTAACACATTCGCGGCTGCTCCCTGTATTTTACTTTTCACTATAGTCAATGCTGCTGCGTACTTACTGTGTGTTTTGAGGTTTTTAATGCTGTCCATTAATCTGGATGCTTCTTCGCGCCACGACCGATAATTTGATTGATCGCCGTTGAAAATAGGTAGGCTTTTAAATGCGTCTAACTGTATTTCACTACCATCTGTATATGTGGTTCTTATTTCCTCTAGCACAGGTATGTTTGGTACTATGCCTAATCCAGATTTTACTTCATTTAGTTTTGTTTCTAAATTAGTGTTTATTTGATTTTGGTTAGTTATTATTGCTGCTAACCTTGCATTCTCTGTGCGTGTGTGCTCTAGGGTTTGTGTTACTGTGTTGCACCTGGTTTCTAAAGCTTCTAATCTTGCCATTAATACTGCGAGTTGTTCCATTTTGAACTCGTGTCTGTTGTCGTCGAATTTGTGTGTTTTTTTTTTTTTTTCCACATATACACTTTCACTGAATTGCTTTGCTGCTTCGTACGAAGGAGCTATATTTGTACCTGCTATGCTAGGTAATTCTTGTAACCGGTAACGCGAGTGTTCTGTTTATACTAGATTTCACTACTTGTTCCCGAGGTCCGCTCGATTGAAGTTAAAAAGTATATTTAACCTCCTGGCAGGATCGCCAATTAAAACACTTGGTTCTTACTTTTAAAATTAAACAATATTTATTTGGAACTATGTCCTTTATTATTGAAATACTTTTTACTAATTCTAAAAGGAGCTTAAGGCTACTATGTAGTTACAATAAGACTATCGATAAATTCATCATACAGTCGTATTTATATACTTTTCTTATCTATCTACAAGGAGGCCCAAGCGTACAATCGTCTTGCTTGATAATGAAGAAGAGATAATATTCCAACATTGTATACAAACGATATTATCTCTTTTACATATGTTATCATTGTAGCGTTGTGTGCAAGACTGTACTAGAGACTAAAGATATCATTGAATACAAATAATGTTATCTTTTTTCTCAATATGTTTTGCTATGGATACTTAACTCGCGCTCTGAAGCGAGCGTGCTCAGATTGTTCTAAGGTATTTATGAAACACACTTAAGCACATAGCTGCCATTTGTTGTAAATATATGTATAAATTGAATATTTATTAATTGTTATTTATTAAATTGGTTAATATTCAGTTCCAGAACAACAAGGTTCGTCCGCCATTTCAACTATTTTGTTTATCATGTTTTTTTTCTGTCAAATGTGACTGGAAGCTTTTCACCCAGGATGCTCAGTCAATTTATACTGAGCTCATAGAGCGCGCTCTGATGATGCTCTGAACGAAAAAAGAAACACAAATTTTGAGCTCTGATGTATCTGAGCTAAAAAAGAAACACGAACTTTTTGTATAACAGTTCAGGGGGCAGATTCTGTATAATTCTGTATGATTCGTTTTTGAAACTTTGATGACCATAAGAAGTTATATTCTGCCAGAATTTGTTTCACTATCGTCAGCTTTCTTTACATCTGTGGGAAATGAATTGGATCAAGTTCTCAAACTCGTAACTTTGGCACTTCGTTGCAACTTTTGGAGGTCTATCGTTTCGACGATAATCGCCTGAAAAATTGCGGAATGAGTGCCCAGGTTGTGCTCTGAACTAAAAAAGAAAGAACTTTGAAAAGAAACGCATAAAGTATTTCCTTAGATGTTTGCTAATTGTAAATCTTGAGGCGAATATACAAAACCGAAGCAAGATAGATGGGCGCAGTGCCTCAGTGATTAGTAAGCCGGTTTACTATGCGAGGGTCTTTCGGTTCAACCCCCGGAAAAACCTTAAGAGACGCGACAAAACTGTAAGTCTCTACCCAACTACAACACTTGCTCAAACGAACACTTGTGAGAAGCTTAGTCAATTCACTGATCAACAAGCTTAAGTCGGAGTGACGGACGATGAGTTGCTTTTCCGGAATCAAGATATACCCAGCTTTGTACGATGTGATCTTGAAAAAACGTTTACTTCCTAGCATACACAGTGCAAAACCATTTAATGGCGCACACGGAAAGTCTTCACTTTTACGGTGCCTTGAAGAAGTATTACAGCAAATATAGGAAGCAAAGCGCCGTTTGTCATTCCGATTTCATTTCACTGATTTAACATAACAGTGGGTACTACCCACATCGGATAGGGAAATTAAATTTGGTTTGAAAAGGACTTCCAAAACGTTCACACTTTTTTTTCAAATTTACATAGGCAAAGTTTTTAAAGTGAAACTTTTTTCCATCGCCTCGAATTTTTCTTAAAAGAATATTGGAAGTAAGCTGATAATTTGTTCATTACAATAAGGCACGTGGTTATTATTTTTAAAGTCAATGCAGCATCACATCGAGGACACTTTTCGTTAGAATTCTCCCATGCAGCGGCAATCTTCATTGCCGCCATTTCCCTTTCAACCACATCTCGTACATTGAATATTTTTTTACAATTTATCCAGTTGCGGACAATTGATAGCACACAAATTGCATTTCGTTTCCAATGCCGAAAACAATTCCATCTATCATGTCACAACGTCTGACCAATTAGTCTTTCAGTCGAAATTTAGCTTAAAATGCCAATCCACATGAAATTGCAACGCAATTTATCGTTCGTGACATCCGAGCGTACCTAGACTGCGACTAAATGTGAAGAAGAACGGGAAAATAATCAATTTGTTTATTTTTAAAAGCTCAGCCTTCAAACCCATGTTCGCTGCATTTGAGGCGATTGCCTCTTGCATAAAGGTATAATTCGTTCGTTTTCATCATTCCGACGTCTATCGCCTCGCAGCATAGAAATCGTCTGTGGCGCCTATGAGTTGGTTACGACACCAAACACGGTACATAATATGAAAAAAAAAAAAATCTTCAACATGCCGCCCTATATGTAGACTAAACCATTTATTCCTATGACACCCCCTAAACACTGTATCAACACACCCCTATTAGGGGTAGATGTAGAGGCAGATGCATCGGTATGGCTTCTTGCTAATGCAGAGGAAAAAATAATAAAAAAAAAATAACTGCACCAACAATGTACCAGTCTCTTTAATTACAGCACCAGCGTAGCCTTAACTAAATCAAATACTCACCGGGGTGCATCAATTAGTTTGTGGTAAACTTTCGAGCTAAGAGCGTTCGGTAGTTTTGTGCAAATTTATATAAAATAAAAAAATATTAAAACAAATTTCAAAGAAGTCACTAAAGAAAATAAAATATAACTTAACTAAACTAAAAGCAAAAAAAAAAAAGTTTTTTTAGTGGTCATACTAGAGACCAAAAAGGACTTACATTGAGCTGTTTTTGAGGCACCTGAGATGGAATAAATAAAAAAAGAAACAGCGATGGATGGAAATAATCTAAAAGTACGAGGATATTTAATGTCAAAGGGGTTTCCATTAAAAGTGCATTTAGCTTTAAAGTTGTAGTCGTAAGTTCCTGATTGGCTCTGCTGTGAATTACATGAGGACTTTGTTTTAAATCGAATTATTCAATCGATAAAATTCTGTTGAAGTACTTTCGTGAGTGCCTACCGATACTTGATACGATACGATACTACATGAGTTGGCTGTTTGTATTGGTCGGTTTGAAAAAAAATTGACTCGAAAATTCTGGTTTTATACGCAACTGCACATCTAAACTGAAAATATCGCTTTGTTACAACCACTCGGGTCTCAATAAAAAAGGACAAATGAGTTAGAAAATTTTTTCCATGACTGTATAAAGTATAGTTCCAGCAATGAAAAATATTCTTCAATGTTTATTGGGGTGCAACATTTATGGATTTCTTATTTTGCTTCTCTTGGAAAATCCTGTTTTTTGCTCTCAGCGTGCAGTGGCTTGTATTGTTTTATTTAAATATTTAACACAGCCATTCTAAAAGCTGTCCGGAATGGTTTTCTTTTTAATTCTAAAAATTTTAAATGTTTGAGATTTAGTTGACCAAATGGATTGAGTTTCATCGAGCATTAGCATAACCAAAAATGTACACCGGATCCACTGCATCGATTAATCTGAAATGTTTAGCAATATATTCCCTGGGTCTTGACGCGAAATAATACTCTAAAAATATCACCCTGGCTCATGTATTAATATCGTACTTGATGATTGTCAGTATATCTTTTAGGGGAAGTGTGTTTGTTTGTTTTGTAACATTTGCTATCAGTGCAAACAATTGAATACTCAAAAAGCATTATGGCGATACTCTCCAATTCTAGTAGCTAGTATTTGCTTCGGCACAAAATCGCTGCACACATCTATCTTAGTAAAATCGTCGTCATAAGCGATCAGACCTCGGATCGACTAAGGACCTCATTTTATGAGTCGGTTATTTACACAAACCTTCTTTTTTGTCACCATTTCATTAGAAACGAAGCCTCGTTCGGGTGCTAGGGCATTAGCGACTTATCGAAGCAATTGACATCCTATATGAATTGCGACGTCATTTAATTCTTTTTCGTTTAACTTTAAACGATTGATTTTATAAAAGTTCACAAACCTTTTAGGCAGCGCTTTGTATTTTATTGAAACTTCGAAAAAAGTACTTCTGACACAACTGCGGTTTGCAAAAAAAATAAAAACTTGCTACCGCACTTCGCAAGTGATATCATTCATATTTCATACATGTCACTACTATGACAGATGATTATGAAGAGAAACGTCAAACATTATTTTTTTCGATATCTAGATGTCGCTGTTTCTTTTTGAACAAAAGTGTTTAAAAATCAAAAACTATTTTTTCAAAGATTTTCCATCACTCTTTGAAAGATTGGCAGATTAAGGCTTACAAATATGGCTGCAAGAGACTGGGAATCCTCGTCTTCTCGAAGGAGAGTCGTCGTATCTTGAGCTGCAGGCACAGAATAAGTGACTTAGCAGTAGACTGTTTTACGTTTGAGCATTACCTACCTTATAATTGTTACTGGGTTGTATCAAGAAAGCACGGCCAAGGCACCATATACCACACCGTGATGCCAGTGTTGCCAGAAATTTTCTAACGGCATATGCTAAATTAAGAAATAAATATGCTAAATTATATGGACGAATGAAACCAAATATGCTAAAGTTTAAAACAACGACTTTAACAAGAAAAAAAAGTTAAAAAAGCAATGAGCCACGGATATATTTGCCTGTCCATTTAGGAAATTGAGCAGCAATTCACGGCTCAAGATTTAACACTTTGACAGCAAATCCTTCAAATGGACAAATTGTCATATAAATCTTTAGCAATGTCAAATATAGAAAAAATTTATGGATGCTTTCGTTATTTGTATAGCAAAATATACAACGAAAATATTTCTTATGATGCTTATTATGTCTGCGTTTTTATGTTAAAAATTTAAAATATGCTAGATTGCATTTAGCATATTTTATATATACTTATATGTAATTTAAAAATAAAATATGCTAGATTTAGCATACAAAATAACAAAATGGCACCACTGCGTGATGCATGTTTGTAACTCACTTTGACTTCCACAAGTTATTCAGTTTCAGGCCAACGCCTCATCGAACAATCAATTTTTCAATAAAACACCGATCAAGGAGTATTGGTTTAAAAGTTGCAGAAATTCTGACAATCTATCTAAGAATCGACATTAAAAATCCAATATTGGATCATCCAATTTAAAAAAAAAAGGATATTCATCTTTAAAAATCAACTACATGTTTCTGGATCACCCTGTATCATTTGCAATGTTGTAAGCTAGAAACATTTTAGCAAACGCCCCTAACATCAACGATTGTGCTAGTTATATACAGTTTTCTTCTTGCTATTGCAGTTTTTGTTAAGTTTTCAAGTTATAAGTCTATACAGGGTGGTCAGAATATACCCACCCGCTGTCGTTTTGCTATAGCTTTAAAATTAAACGACATAATTTCATAATTTTGTTTTAAATATTTATTTGAACCGATTTTTAAATTAGTTTGAATCACTTTTTGAAGATGATATCGGCGAAATGGGCGCCATTGTTGATGTGCTTTTTGGCCTTACTAAAATCCATTTTCAAATTAAAAAACCAGCTTTAAAATTAAACGACATAATTTCATAATTTTGTGTTAAATATTTATTTGAATCGATTTTGAATCACTTTTTGAAGATTATATCGGTGAAATGGGCGCCATTGTTGATGTGCTCTTTTGCCTTACTAAAAACCATTTTTAAATTAAAAAACCACCAGCTTTAAAATTAAACGAAAAATTTAATAATTTTGTTTTAAATATTTATTTGAACCGATTTTGATTCACTTTTTTAAGATTATATCGGTGAATTGGTCGCCATTGTTGATGTGCTCTTTGACCTTACTAATAACTATTTTTAGTTTCGACTTTAAATTGAAGAAATTCACAGTGGGTCTGGCTATGCTTTCCTTACCAATTTCACAATTGTGAGCTTCCATGAATTTAAGATCGAAACTCGAAATTATTATTAGTTCGGCGCTTTCTTTATTTTATTTTAAACAAATACTTTTGGTTGCTACAATTTTGGTATTTTGTATTCCTTCAGCCTTGAACTAACTTATACCGGTCAGAAAAATACGCCTTCGCTGAGATGACCCATGAAAATGAATTATTGTTAAAGAAAAGAGATAACCCTTCCCCTTTCAGATTGTAGATACTCATGGAAATGAAAGACACACAGAAAGCAGCCCTGACTTAACATCCTTTGACAAGAATCACAATGCACTCTTCCCCAGAAAAGCCGATAACAGTAACTCATCCAGTAGTTCGATTGAGCCACGAAGTGACAGTAGTCTAACTGATCCTCTTCACAATGTAAGTTCAATTAAAAATGTCTTAAAGTCCATTTTAAATATTTGTCCTCATGTAGATCAACAAAACTGATGATGTATCACCGATTGGTTCCTATGGGAACTTTTATGCTGACGTTGCAAATGATAACATTGAAGGCGACAACGAGTCGGTTCTAAGTTGTTTTATCGCTTCGCACATGGTACCTCTGCCACATATTTCCGCCGAACCAGCATCTGAGGAAGAAGAAGATGATGAAGGTATGTTGTCTTATAAGTATTTCAGCTATTTGACTGTCATTTGGTTTCAGATTTTATATCTGTTGCGTCCAGTGGTCGTGACGCAGCTTGGGAGGACAATTGGCTATTCAAGAAGAAGCGGTCGGGCAAAATGTCATCAAGCATTGGCATGCTGGTGCCTGCGCCAAAGGAAGACATTCGTGCCTTAATTGGCGACAAGCCAACTGATGAGGTTAGTGATCTCTCTGAAGTTGGATCGGACACTGATGACTCGTCACTGGAAATGGTTAGTGCCAGTTTGGAACCGCTTAACGATAGACTCATGAATCAGCATTTGATTGGCGGTAAGAACACCAAAGTCGTTTTAGACGAGCTGCTCGAGCAGAGTAGCATGATTTCGACATCGTCTCTGCCCGAAAATGTTCCGCCATACACAGAAACTAAAAATGAGTTCGTAGTGAACAACGATGGACTTGGTGAAGCAGAGACGTCGAAGATATCTGTAAGCAGTTGTAATGCGGTTGTTAGCAATGAGGCCATCAACGCCAATGTTAGCAAGCCCGCTGCCAATGATAGTCCAGTGGAAGCAGACGTGCCATCTAAGGAATCTCAGATTTCGGAAGAAGAGTCAATTGTCCCCCCACCAACTGACTTCACAGACGATGAAAAGATGCGGAATCTAATGGCTAAATTCCATGAAGAACAAAATAGCAAAGTAGACTCTGAAGATGAGAACTCCTCGTCACCGCGTTCATCGGTTAGTTGTGCTTTATCAGGTAAGTCCATCAGGTCTTGAAATTGTGACAAATAAGAAAATCATTCATTCATCTAAGCCCTTGCTAACTGTAAGCTAACACAAACCCAAAAGTTGTCCTTAGGTCCTGTATTATACACTGTAGGTATGTGTTGTAGTGTAGCTGAGCTTTTAGAACTCATGTAGATATGTGAAGCGCTAAGGTAAGTCCTTAGGACCCACCCTGTCCAAAAATCAAAGCCACTCTGTATGGGCACTGAGAGTCGTTTGTGTTTTCAGCGACAATCGATAGAGCTAACTGGGACGCACACGAAGGCATCACCGATTTTTGTGTTGAAGATGAAGAAAGTTTGGCTGACGATACTGATGTTTTGTTTGGTGAGAGTTCGTCCCCTCGTCGGCCATCGGTTATTGAAATCCTGGCAGCTATCGCATTGGGACCCATGTTAGCCGTTTCAGCTTCAGATGACCGGAATATGCTAACAGAACTGGAAGTCAGCTCTCTGATGGAACTGAACGAGCTAGCAATGGCTGAGTTGAACGCCAAAAAGGCGGAGGAGAGGAGACTGGGCGTAATTAGGGAGGAATCTTTTGATAGCGGAAATGGAGATGAAGCTAAAGCTGATTCTATGAGAGTCACTGAAGAGTGCGACCTGCTGACCTCGCCTAGTATGGTGATGAAAGTTATACGCGAAATTGTAGGGACTAAGGAAAAGAAATCGTTTGAAGAAGTCGAGGATTTTGAGGTTACGGGCGAAGAAGCAATTGTTCGTTTCAATGAAGATCATGAAGGAACTGAAAAAGAATCGACTTTAATAGAGGATGAAACTCCTGAGGTACAACAAACTGCAAAAGAAGCTCCAATAAATGGAGAAGGCGACCAGGCTACAACGAAAACTTCAGGAATTAACGAAAAAGCACCCTATTGTGAAGCTTCAAAGCCTGAGACAGTCTTAAATGCAACTGAATCAAGTCAAAACAATGAAGAACTTAGAAGTTTATCGAGCGAAAGCAGAGACTGCGCCGTACCTATGGAAATCGAAATGGAATCCATTTTAGAAAGTGATTTAATAGATGAAGCAACGGAGAAAGATCATTCCCTTGAGGAGCTGAAGTATACGATACAGAAGACTGTCGACATAGAAACTATGTCAAATCTAATTTTGAAAGCAATAGATTCAGTTTCGTCCAATACGGATCCAATGGAAGCAATTGAAAACTCAGCCATTATTGAAGTAGAAAAACCAAATCGAAATGAAGCTGTCAGTACACGAGAAACTTTGAATCCAAGTACGTATACAATGGCTGGCTTAAAACAGGCAGAACAAGATGAAGCAATCAACAATAATTCATCAGAGCCATGTGCAAGCGTAGCTGATCCAGTACCTGTATTTAAATCGACAGAAGCAGAGCACCCGATTGGCCAAACTGTAAACACTGAATCATCTTTGATAGCGGCTTCAAACCCAACTACTGAAGCAATGATCGAATCAACTTTAAGTAAACAACCTAAAGATGATGAAATGCAATCTAGCGAAGCTGTAGTAATAGAAGGCCGTGACCAAATAGATATAAGCTCAGGCGACCTTACAGAGGCCATCACCGATGGCGGAGAAACAAGCAGCATTTCCAACGAATCTCTTCATACCATAGGAGACTCTTCAGAAAGTTCCGACATGCAGGAGAGAAACCCGACAGACATAACCTCCGACTCGGATTCTCACTCTATTTCTTCAAGTTTGGCTGAACTACCGGAGGGTAAAATTAAAAAAGACGCAGTTCACGTTACAGCAAAGTCAGTGAGTGGCGAGTTTATACTGCCGCCACCAATGGAGTTTTGTGATAAAGAAGCAAACAGGTTGGCAGATACCGCTGAAGAACCATTAGAACACGCGCACAATACGAATACCAAGAATATGCCATCAGCAATCATAATTCCTATTGTTGCAGATAATTGTGAAGCACAAACGACTGCAAAGGACATTAGCGATGGCAGGGAAACGGGATTAAGTGCAACGAACAGTATTATTACTAAAATCGAGATCACAACTCATAACGGCGGCTCGGAATTTCAAAATACTAAGGACCCGCCAGATATACGTATTGATCCAAATTCCACCTCAGCTGATCTGCCTGAAGCATCATTAGTTGGAGCAAAACCACCAGAACAACCTGCGGGGACTCCCAAGGCAGAAGAGCCACAGCTAAGTGCTCCTGAAGCAGTTCCTGCCGTTGAAGCAATAGTAGCTGAACAACCTGCAGAAACACTTGTTACACAGGACCCTCAGCATAACCCACCTGTAGTTGAAGCAGAACCATCGGAAAAACCTGCGGAGACATCTAAGGCAGAAGCGCCACAGCTAAGTGCTCCTGAAGAAATTTCTGCTGTTGAAGCAGAAGTAGCTGAACAACCTGCAGCAACTCTTGCTACACAAGAGCCTCAACTTAACGCACCTGTAAGTGAAGCAGAACCATCGGAAAAACCTGCGGAGACATGTAAGGCAGAAGCGCCACAGCTAAGTGCTCCTGAAGAAATTTCTGCTGTTGAAGCAGTAGTATCTGAACAACCTGCAGAGACTCTTGTTACACAGGAGCCTCAACTTAACGCACCTGTAAGTGAAGCAGAACCATCGGAAAAACCTGCTGAGACTCCTAAAGCAGAAAAGCCACAGTTAACTGCTCCTGAAGCAGTTCCTGCCGTTGATGTAATAGTAGCTGAACAACCTGCAGAAACACTTGTTACACAGGACCCTCAGCTTAACGCACCTCTAGTTGAAGCAGAACCATCGCAAAAACCTGCGGAGACATCTAAGGCAGAAGAGCCACAGCTAAGTGCTCCTGAAGAAATTTCTGCTGTTGAAGCAGTAGTATCTGAACAACCTGCAGAGACTCTTGTTACACAGGAGCCTCAACTTAACGCACCTGTAAGTGAAGCAGAACCATCGGAAAAACCTGCTGAGACTCCTAAAGCAGAAGAGCCACAGTTAACTGCTCCTGAAGCAGTTACTGCCGTTGAAGCAATAGTAGCTGAACAACCTGCAGGAACCCTTGTTACAAAGGCCCCTCAGCTTAACGCAACTGTAGTTGGAGCAGAACCATCAGTACAACCTGTGGAGACTACCAAGGCAGAAGAGCCACAGCTAAGTGCTCCTGAAGCAGTTCCTGCCGTTGAAGCAATAGTAGCTGTACAACCTGCAGAAACTCTTGTTACACAGGAGCCTCAACTTAATACACCTGTAGTTGAAGCAGAACCATCGGAAAAACCTGCGGAGACATCTAAGGCAGAAGCGCCACAGCTAAGTGCTCCTGAAGAAATTTCTGCTGTTGAAGCAGAAGTAGCTGAACAACCTGCAGCAACTCTTGCTACACAAGAGCCTCAACTTAACGCACCTGTAAGTGAAGCAGAACCATCGGAAAAACCTGCGGAGACATGTAAGGCAGAAGCGCCACAGCTAAGTGCTCCTGAAGAAATTTCTGCTGTTGAAGCAGTAGTATCTGAACAACCTGCAGAGACTCTTGTTACACAGGAGCTTCAACTTAACGCACCTGTAAGTAAAGCAGAACCACCGGAAAAACCTGCTAAGACTCCTAAGGCAGAAAAGCCACAGTTAACTGCTCCTGAAGCAGTTCCTGCCGTTGATGTAATAGTAGCTGAACAACCTGCAGAAACACTTGTTACACAGGACCCTCAGCTTAACGCACCTCTAGTTGAAGCAGAACCATCGCAAAAACCTGCGGAGACATCTAAGGCAGAAGAGCCACAGCTAAGTGCTCCTGAAGAAATTTCTGCTGTTGAAGCAGTAGTATCTGAACAACCTGCAGAGACTCTTGTTACACAGGAGCCTCAACTTAACGCACCTGTAAGTGAAGCAGAACCATCGGAAAAACCTGCTGAGACTCCTAAAGCAGAAGAGCCACAGTTAACTGCTCCTGAAGCAGTTACTGCCGTTGAAGCAATAGTAGCTGAACAACCTGCAGCAACCCTTGTTACAAAGGCCCCTCAGCTTAACGCAACTGTAGTTGGAGCAGAACCATCAGTACAACCTGTGGAGACTACCAAGGCAGAAGAGCCACAGCTAAGTGCTCCTGAAGCAGTTCCTGCCGTTGAAGCAATAGTAGCTGTACAACCTGCAGAAACTCTTGTTACACAGGAGCCTCAACTTAATACACCTGTAGTTGAAGCAGAACCATCGGAAAAACCTGCTGAGACTCCTAAAGCAGAAGACCCACAGTTAACTGCTCCTGAAACAGTTCCTTCCGTTGAAGCAATAGTAGCTGAACAACCTGCAGAAACTCTTGTTACACAGGAGCCTCAGCTTAACGCACCTGTATTTGACGCAGAACCATCCGAAAAACCTGCTGAGACTCCTAAGGCAGAAGAGCCACAGTTAGCTACTCCTGAAGCAGTTCCTGCCGTTGAAGCAATAGTAGCTGACCAACCTGCAGAAACTCTTGTTACACAGGACCCTCAGCTTAATGCAACTGTAGTTGAAGCAGAACCATCGGAAAAACCTGCGGAGACATATAAGGCAGAAGAGCCACAGCTAAGTGCTCCTGAAGCAGTTCCTGCCGTTGAAGCAATAGTAGCTGTACAACCTGCAGAAACCCTTGTCACACAGGAGCCTCATCCTAATCCACCTGTCGTTGAAGCAGAACCATCGGAAAAACCTGCTGAGACTCCTAAAGCAGAAGAGCCACAGTTAACTGCTCCTGAAACAGTTCCTTCCGTTGAAGCAATAGTAGCTGAACAACCTGCAGAAACTCTTGTTACACAAGAGCCTCAACTTAACGCACCTCTAGTTGGAGCAGAACCATCGGAAAAACCAGCTGAGACTCCTAAGGCAGAAAAGCCACACTTAACTGCTCCTGAAGCAGTTCCTGCCGTTGAAGCAATAGTAGCTGAACAACCTGCAGAAACACTTGTTACACAGGACCCTCAGCTTAACGCACCTGTAGTTGAAACAGAACCATCGGAAAAACCTGCGGAGACTACCAAGGCAGACAAACCACAGCTAAGTGCTCCTGAAGCAGTTCCTGTCGTTGAAGCAATAGTAGCTGAACAACCTGCAGAAACTCTTGTTACACAGGACCCTCAGCTTAATGCACCTGTAGTTGAAGCAGAACCATCTGAAAAACCTGCGGAGACTCCTAAGGCAGAAGAGCCACAGTTAACTGCTCCTGAAGCAGTTCCTGCCGTTGAAGCAATAGTAGCTTTACAACCTGCAGAAACTCTTGTTACACAGGAGCCTCAACTTAATACACCTGTAGTTGAAGCAGAACCATCGGAAAAACCTGCTGAGACTCCTAAAGCAGAAGAGCCACAGTTAACTGCTCCTGAAACAGTTCCTTCCGTTGAAGCAATAGTAGCTGAACAACCTGCAGAAACTCTTGTTACACAAGAGCCTCAACTTAACGCACCTCTATTTGACGCAGAACCATCCGAAAAAACTGCTGAAGCTCCTAATAACGCACTTGTAGTTGAAACAGGACTATCCGAAAATACTGCTGAAGCTCCTAAGGCAGAAGAGCCACAGTTAACTGCTCCTGAAGCAGTTCCTGCTGTTGAAGCAATAGTAGCTGAACAACCTGCAGAAACTCTTGTTACACAGGAGCCTCAATTTAACGCACCTGTAAGTATAGCAGAACCATCGGAAAAACCTGCTGAGACTCCTAAAGCAGAAGAGCCACAGTTAACTGCTCCTGAAGCAGTTCCTGCCGTTGAAGCAAAAGTAGCTGAACAACCTGCAGAAACTCTAGTCACACAGGAGCCTCAGCTTAACGCACCTGCAGTTGGAGGCGAACCATCCGAAAAACCTGCTGAGACTCGTAAGACAGAAGAGCCACAGCTAACTGTTCCTGAAGCAATTCCAGCCGTTGAAGCAATAGTAGCTGAACAACCTGCAGAAACTCTTCTTACACAGGAGCCTCAGATTGACGCACCTGTAGTTGAAGCAGAACCATCCGAAAAAAAGGCAGAAGAGCCACAGCTAACTGTTCCTGAAGCAGTTCCCGTCGTTGAAGTAATAGTAGCTGAAGAACCTGCAGAAACTCTTGCCACACGGGAGCCTCAGCTTAACGCACCTGTCGTTGAAGCAGAAGCATCCGAAAAACCTGCTGAGACTCCTAAGGCAGAAGAGCCACAGCTAACTGTTCCTGAAGCAGTTCCTGTCGTTGAAGCAATAGTAGCTGAAGAACCTGCAGAAACTCTTGGTACACAGGAGCCTCAGATTAACGCACCTGTAGTTGAAGCAGAACCATCCGAAAAACCTGCTGAGACTCCTAAGGCAGAAGAGCCACAGCTAACTGTTCCTGAAGCAGTTCCTGTCGTTGAAGCAATAGTGGCTGAAGAACCTGCAGAAACTCTTACTACACAGGAGCCTCAGATTAACGCACCTGTAGTTGAAGCAGAACCATCCGAAAAACCTGCTGAGACTCCTAAGGCAGAAGAGCCACAGCTAACTGTTCCTGAAGCAGTTCCTGTCGTTGAAGCAATAGTAGCTGAAGAACCTGCAGAAACTCTTGCTACACAGGAGCCTCAGATTAACGCACCTGTAGTTGAAGCAGAACCATCCGAAAAACCTGCTGAGACTCCTAAGGCAGAAGAGCCACAGCTAACTGTTCCTGAAGCAGTTCCTGTCGTTGAAGCAATAGTAGCTGAAGAACCTGCAGAAACTCTTGCTACACAGGAGCCTCAGATTAACGCACCTGTAGTTGAAGCAGAACCATCCGAAAAACCTGCTGAGACTCCTAAGGCAGAAGAGCCACAGTTAACTGCTCCTGAAGCAGTTCCTGTCGTTGAAGCAATAGTAGCTGAACCACCTGCAGAAACTCTTGTTACACAGAAGCCTCAGCTTAACGCACCTGTCGTTGAAGCAAAAGCATCGGAAAAACGTGCGGAGACTCCTAAGGCAGAAGAGCGACAGCTAAGTGCTCCTAAAGAAAATCCTACCGTTGAAGCGATAGTAGCTGAACCACCTGCAGAAACCCTTGCTACACAGAACCCTCAGATTAACGCACCTGTAGTTGAAGCAGAACCATCCGAAAAACCTGCTGAGACTCCTAAGGCAGAAGAGCCACAGCTAACTGTTCCTGAAGCAGTTCCTGTCGTTGAAGCAATAGTAGCTGAAGAACCTGCAGAAACTCTTGCTACACAGGAGCCTCAGATTAACGCACCTGTAGTTGAAGAAGAACCATCCGAAAAACCTGCTGAAACTCCTAAGGCAGAAGAGCCACAGTTAACTGCTCCTGAAGCAGTTCCTGTCGTTGAAGCAATGGTAGCTGAAGAACCTGCAGAAACCCTTGTTAGAGAGAAGTCTAAGCCTGAAGCACATCTAGTTGGAGCAGAACCATCGGAAAAACCTGCTGAGACTCCTAAAGCAGAAGAGCCACAGTTAGCTACTCCTGAAGCAGTTCCTGCTGTTGAAGCAATAGTAGCTGAACAACCTGCAGAAGCTCTAGTCACACAGGAGCCTCAGCTTAACGCACCTGTAGTTGGAGGCGAGCCATCCGAAAAACCTGCTGAGACTCCTAAGGCAGAAGAGCCACAGTTAGCTACTCCTGAAGCAGTTCCTGCTGTTGAAGCAATAGTAGCTGAACAACCTGTAGAAGATCTAGTCACACAGGAGCCTCAGCTTAACGCACCTGTAGTTGGAGGCGAGCCATCCGAAAAACCTGCTGAGACTCCTAAGGCAGAAGAGCCACAGTTAGCTACTCCTGAAGCAGTTCCTGCTGTTGAAGCAATAGTAGCTGAACAACCTGCAGAAGCCGAAAAACCTGCTGAGACTCCTAAGGCAGAAGAGCCACAGTTAGCTACTCCTGAAGCAGTTCCTGCCGTTGAAGCAATAGTAGCTGAAGAACCTGCAGAAACTCTTGTTACACAGGAGCCTCAGATTAACGCACCTGTAGTTGAAGCAGAACCATCCGAAAAACCTGCTGAGACTCCTAAAGCAGAAGAGCCACAGTTAACTGCTCCTGAAGAAATTCCTACCGTTGAAGCGATAGTAGCTGAACCACCTGCAGAAACTCTTACTACACAGGACCCTCAGATTAACGCACCTGTAGTTGACGCAGAACCATCCGAAAAACCTGCTGAGACTCCTAAGGCAGAAGAGCCACAGTTAGCTACTCCTGAAGCAGTTCCTGTCGTTGAAGCAATAGTAGCTGAAGAACCTGCAGAAACCCTTGTTAGAGAGAAGTCTAAGCCTGAAGCACATCTAGTTGGAGCAGAACCATCGGAAAAACCTGCTGAGACTCCTAAAGCAGAAGAGCCACAGTTAAGGGCTCCTGAAGCAGTTCCTGCCGTTGAAGCAATAGTAGCTGAACAACCTGCAGAAACTCTTGTTACACAGGAGCCTCAGATTAACGCACCTGTAGTTGAAGCAGAACCATCCGAAAAACCTGCTGAAGCTCTTAACGCAAAAGAACCACAGCTAACTGTTCCTGAAGCAGTTCCTGTCGTTGAAGCAATAGTAGCTGAAGAACCTGCAGAAACTCTTGTTACACAGGAGCCCCAGCTTAACGCACCTGTAGTTGGAGCAGAACCATCCGAAAAACCTGCTGAGACTCCTAAAGCAGAAGAGCCACAGTTAACTGCTCCTGAAGCAGTTCCTGCTGTTGAAGCAATAGTAGCTGAACAACCTGCAGAAACTCTTGTTACACAGGAGCCTCAACTTAACGCACCTGTAAGTGAAGCAGAACCATCGGAAAAAACTGCTGAGACTCCTAAAGCAGAAGAACCACAGTTAACTGTTCCTGAAGCAATTCCTGCCGTTGAAGCAATAGCAGCTGAAGAACCTGCAGAAACTCTTGTTACGCAGGAGCCTCAGATTAACGCACCTGTAGTTGAAGCAGAACCATCCGAAAAACCTGCTGAAGCTCTTAAGGCAAACGAGCCACAGCTAACTGTTCCTGAAGCAGTTCCTGTCGTTGAAGCAATAGTAGCTGACGAACCTGCAGAAACTCTTGTTACACAGGAGCCCCAGCTTAACGCACCTGTAGTTGGAGCAGAACCATCCGAAAAACCTGCTGAAGCTCTTAAGGCAGAAGCGCCACAGCTAACTGTTCCTGAAGAAATTCCTGTCGTTGAAGCAATAGTAGCTGAAGAACCTGCAGAAACTCTTGTTACACAGGAGCCTCAGCTTAACGCACCTGTCGTTGAAGCAGAAGCATCAGAAAAACCTGCGGAGACTCCTATAGCAGAAGAGCCACAGTTAACTGCTCCTGAAGCAGTTCCTGCCGTTGAAGCAATAGTAGCTGAACAACCTGCAGAAACTCTTGTTACACAGGAGCCTCAGATTAACGCACCTGTAGTTGAAGCAGAACCATCCGAAAAACCTGCTGAAGCTCTTAAGGCAAAAGAGCCACAGCTAACTGTTCCTGAAGCAGTTCCTGTCGTTGAAGCAATAGTAGCTGAACAACCTGCAGAAACTCTTGTTACACAGGAGCCTCAACTTAACGCACCTGTAAGTGAAGCAGAACCATCGGAAAAACCTGCGGAGACTCCTAAAGCAGAAGAGCCACAGTTAACTGCTCCTGAAGCAGTTCCTGCCGTTGAAGCAATAGTAGCGGAACAACCTGCAGAAACTCTTGTTACACAGGAGCCTCAGCTTAACGCACCTGTCGTTGAAGCAGAAGCATTGGAAAAACCTGCGGAGACTCCTAAAGCAGAAGAGCCACAGTTAACTGCTCCTGAAGCAGTTCCTGCCGCTGAAGCAATAGTAGCTGAACAACCTGCAGAAACTCTTGTTACACAGGAGCCTCAACTTAACGCACCTGTAAGTGAAGCAGAACCATCGGAAAAACCTGCTGAGACTCCTAAAGCAGCAGAGCCACAGTTAACTGTTCCTGAAGCAGTTCCTGCCGTTGAAGCAATAGTAGCTGAAGAACCTGCAGAAACTCTTGTTACACAGCAGCCTCAGCTTAACGCACCTGTAGTTGAAGCAGAACCATCCGAAAAACCTGCTGAAGCTCCTAAGGCAGAAGAACCACAGCTAACTGTTCCTGAAGCAGTTCCTGTCGTTGAAGCAATAGTAGCTGAAGACCCTGCAGAAACTCTTGTTACACAGGAGCCTCAGATTAACGCACCTGTCGTTGAAGCAGAAGCATCGGAAAAACCTGCGGAGACTCCTAAGGCAGAAGAGCCACAGCTAACTGTTCCTGAAGCAGTTCCTGTCGTTGAAGCAATAGTAGCTGAACAACCTGCAGAAACTCTTGTTACACAGGAGCCTCAGCTTAACGCACCTGTAGTTGAGGCAGAGCCATCCGAAAAACCTGCTGAAGCTCCTAAGGCAGAAGAGGCACAGCTAACTGTTCCTGAAGCAATTCCTGTCGTTGAAGCAATAGTAGCTGAAGACCCCGCAGAAACTATTGTTACACTGGAGCCCCAGCTTAACGCACCTGTAGTTGGAGCACAACCATCTGAAAAACCTGCTGAGACTCCCAAAGCAGAAGAGCTACAGCTAAGTGCTCCTGAACAAACTACGGGGACTCCCAAAGTAGAAGAGCCACAGCTAAGTGCTCCTGAAGCAGTTCCTGCCGTTGAAGCAATAGTAGCGGAACAACCTGCAGAAACTCTTGTTACACAGGAGCCTCAGCTTAACGCACCTGTCGTTGAAGCAGAAGCATTGGAAAAACCTGCGGAGACTCCTAAAGCAGAAGAGCCACAGTTAACTGCTCCTGAAGCAGTTCCTGCCGTTGAAGCAATAGTAGCTGAACAACCTGCAGAAACTCTTGTTACACAGGAGCCTCAACTTAACGCACCTGTAAGTGAAGCAGAACCATCGGAAAAACCTGCTGAGCCTCCTAAAGCAGCAGAGCCACAGTTAACTGTTCCTGAAGCAGTTCCTGCCGTTGAAGCAATAGTAGCTGAAGAACCTGCAGAAACTCTTGTTACACAGCAGCCTCAGCTTAACGCACCTGTAGTTGAAGCAGAACCATCCGAAAAACCTGCTGAGGCTCCTAAGGCAGAAGAACCACAGCTAACTGTTCCTGAAGCAGTTCCTGTCGTTGAAGCAATAGTAGCTGAAGACCCTGCAGAAACTCTTGTTACACAGGAGCCTCAGATTAACGCACCTGTCGTTGAAGCAGAAGCATCGGAAAAACCTGCGGAGACTCCTAAGGCAGAAGAGCCACAGCTAACTGTTCCTGAAGCAGTTCCTGTCGTTGAAGCAATAGTAGCTGAACAACCTGCAGAAACTCTTGTTACACAGGAGCCTCAGCTTAACGCACCTGTAGTTGAGGCAGAGCCATCCGAAAAACCTGCTGAAGCTCCTAAGGCAGAAGAGGCACAGCTAACTGTTCCTGAAGCAATTCCTGTCGTTGAAGCAATAGTAGCTGAAGACCCCGCAGAAACTATTGTTACACTGGAGCCCCAGCTTAACGCACCTGTAGTTGGAGCACAACCATCTGAAAAACCTGCTGAGACTCCCAAAGCAGAGAAGCTACAGCTAAGTGCTCCTGAACAAACTACGGGGACTCCCAAAGTAGAAGAGCCACAGCTAAGTGCTCCTGAAGAAATTCGTGCTGTTGAAGCAGAACCATCAAAACAACCTGCGGAGACTCCCAAGGCTGAAGAGCCACAGTTAACTGTTCCTGAAGCAATTCCTGCCGTTGAAGCAATAGTAGCGGAACAACCTGCAGAAACTCTTGTTACACAGGAGCCTCAGCTTAACGCACCTGTCGTTGAAGCAGAAGCATTGGAAAAACCTGCGGAGACTCCTAAAGCAGAAGAGCCACAGTTAACTGCTCCTGAAGCAGTTCCTGCCGTTGAAGCAATAGTAGCTGAACAACCTGCAGAAACTCTTGTTACACAGGAGCCTCAACTTAACGCACCTGTAGGTGAAGCAGAACCATCGGAAAAACCTGCGGAGACTCCTAAAGCAGAAGAGCCACAGTTAACTGCTCCTGAAGCAGTTCCTGCCGTTGAAGCGATAGTAGCTGAACCACCTGCAGAAACTCTTGTTACACAGGAGCCTCAGCTTAACGCACCTGTCGTTGAAGCAGAAGCATTGGAAAAACCTGCGGAGACTCCTAAAGCAGAAGAGCCACAGTTAACTGCTCCTGAAGCAGTTCCTGCCGTTGAAGCAATAGTAGCTGAACAACCTGCAGAAACTCTTGTTACACAGGAGCCTCAACTTAACGCACCTGTAAGTGAAGCAGAACCATCGGAAAAACCTGCTGAGACTCCTAAAGCAGCAGAGCCACAGTTAACTGTTCCTGAAGCAGTTCCTGCCGTTGAAGCAATAGTAGCGGAACAACCTGCAGAAACTCTTGTTACACAGGAGCCTCAGCTTAACGCACCTGTCGTTGAAGCAGAAGCATTGGAAAAACCTGCGGAGACTCCTAAAGCAGAAGAGCCACAGTTAACTGCTCCTGAAGCAGTTCCTGCCGTTGAAGCAATAGTAGCTGAACAACCTGCAGAAACTCTTGTTACACAGGAGCCTCAACTTAACGCACCTGTAAGTGAAGCAGAACCATCGGAAAAACCTGCTGAGACTCCTAAAGCAGCAGAGCCACAGTTAACTGTTCCTGAAGCAGTTCCTGCCGTTGAAGCAATAGTAGCGGAACAACCTGCAGAAACTCTTGTTACACAGGAGCCTCTGCTTAACGCACCTGTAGTTGAAGCAGAACCATCGGAAAAACCTACGGAGACTCCCAAAGCAGAAGAGCTACAGCTAAGTGCTCCTGAACAAATTCCTGCTATTGAAGCCGAAGTAGCTGAACAAACTACGGGGACTCCCAAAGTAGAAGAGCCACAGCTATGTGCTCCTGAAGAAATTCGTGCTGTTGAAGCAGAACCATCAAAACAACCTGCGGAGACTCCCAAGGCAGAAAAGCCACAGCTAAGTGCTCCTGAAGAAATTCGCGTTCCTGTGCTTGAATGGCCTACTGCATCTACTGCAGAAGACCCACAGCCTAACAAATCATCAGATACGCTGTCATTTAAAAGAACGCTTTACGCACAATCTTCAGAAGCACTTAAGAGAGATGATACGGAGACTGAATCTGTTGAAGCAGCACTATCTGAACAACTAATTGATGCTCCTGCAGCCACTTCTGCGAAAGCTGTTAATACACCTGTTGTAGCAACTTCATCTGCTCTGCTCAAAAGAGAGCAGCAGCAAACTGAACTACCTGCAGCTGAAGCATTGGCATCTAAACAAGAACCTATTGCAAGTGAAGAAAACTCAGAAAAACTTATTGAAAATTCCGATACATGTAGGGCATCCTCTCTAAGCACAGCTAATTCAACCGCTGCACTCACGGAAGAAGTTACTGACTCATCAAGTTCAGATACCGTCAGCTTTACCACCACTGAAGACGAAGAATCAGGCATCAAGATTGCGACTATAAACGACTTCTCATCTCAATTGTCTGAAGCAATCAGAGAAATTCTCTCGGAAACACTGGAAGTACCTCCAGTCTGCTCGCTCTCAACAACATGCAAGAACATTCCACATCCACCGTTGCAATCCATAGAATCATTAAGTGACTCTGCACAAAACCCAACCGAAGTTTACAATGAAATATCCCATCCAACTCTGGAGATCTCCCCCGAAAAATGCGTCCCATGCCTCGCTGACGAACTCAGAATAGCTGCCGCAAGAACTGACGACAAAGAACCAACAGCGATGTGTGTCGTACATAAAACGATTGCATGTGACAGTCGGTGTTTCACAGCCGATCAACCACTCTCCAAGGCAATCGTTAGCGATTCTGCTGCGATAAGCCAAGCGAACGCACAAAACTCCCCACAAGGTAATCATTTAAGCCAAATCGCACCGAATGCTAAGCAGAACTCATACGCAACGCAGTCGCAATCCTCCACAACGTCATTGACAACCACTACTTCTACCAAAAGAACAAAAACAAAAGACAGTGGTAGCCAGTTCCGAAAGTTGACACTTCTAGACCGGCGCTTCCTAGCCGAATTGGAAAAGCGTCGCAAACAGAGAGAGCTCATTCAGAACTACCTAGACACCCTAGATACCATTGAAACCCCAAGCTATCTGACCGAAGACCTGTATCTTGAAAGTAAATGTTTTATAGAGAGCTCCCCCTATAGTTTGTTCAAAGAACCACATTCAGACTGTTGCATTATAGCCGCCACTAGCACATCACGATCCGCCAAAATGCACTTTCTAAATAGCATTCTCTTCTCAGATCGGATAAGTTCTGAATCGAACCATACCGACGATAGCACGCCGACGGTAATTGACACGTTCAATTCATCACCGAGGGGGTCCGCATCTGACACGGACTCCGCCGAAGAGTTTAGCCGGGATGAGCCAACTACCCGCGACAGCACCACTACCACTGTTACTACAAAAACATTACCTACTAACAATGTTACTAACCAATCGCACATTAACTCACCACCACCACCACAACCCGTGTTTAGAGCAGAGTCAGCATGTTCCGAGTTGCAAGTTGTTGAGACCCGGACATCGGGAGGAAACGAGGAACATGTTGATTATGATCTAATGAAACATTTAGTACCAGGTAACACCGCTCGTTTAGACCGAACTTTCGAGTTTGAACTACTAACTCCATTGCTCTGAGTAGACCGTAGATGGCCTAAATGTGTATTATTTTCTAATGCAATTTACAGGTTCGATAGCCGAACGTGAATATAAGAAATGGTATAACGCGGTCGATATGCCCAACAATCCGTATTCAGCGGAGGCGCTAAAACGCAGGCTTAGTGGCGGACCCGAACGGGTCATGGATCTACCCATCATAAGTCCGAGCATAGAGGAGAAACCCATCACACTGGGCGAAGATGAGAATAAGGATGACAAGGCCCAGGAGAGAGATTATGCAAGGTAGGTGACAAGTTGTTTTTACAAGTTTATACAGCACACGAACCTGAGATCTTGTTTTTAAGACTTGCCGAGTGAACGTTTTTCAGGACTTTCTCTGAACGACACAAATTGAAATGAAGCAAAATTGACCAATGACAGTTAAACACAATTGTAACACACATAACAAGGGCATTTGCCGGCTTGAAGATTGATAACCTAGTAGAACGGTGCTTCAAGATTCGGTTCCCTAAGAAATTACCTCTTCGAAGGTATTAACGAAGTTTAAATGAAAACTGCAAATGCCAAGTGCTCTTCTGTTAAGAAGAGAAGATAACACATTACTCACGCAACAGATCTAACGTTGCAACTCTGAAAATTGAACAGTTGCTTCAAGGAAGGCTTTTAACGTTTCTCTTTTATCTATTTATGGACCAACTGTCTGTTCCAAAATGTAGCCTCCAGTTACCAGGTGTAGTCTCTTCAATATGTAGCTCCTTTCCAGCTCAACATTAGGTCTGCTTCCGTACACGAAATTTTACAAAATCTTGTTCTTAATTTCTTAAAGAGAGATTAATTTACAGCAGACTTTTCTGCATGGAAAGTTTTAGAACTTTTTTATCTGTCTGACGTTTAAGTGCGCTTCTGTCGCATATTTTATGTTGAAGCCGTTCCCGTACTTTTGACGTAATACACCAGGCGCTCAGGCATGGCTAAGCAGACCCCGAGGGATATTTTTTTCAGCCCCCAATGATATAAGTGTCAACTGAAAAACCGGAAAATTTACTCTGCATGAAAAGTCTTGATCATTTTTTATCTCTCTAGCTTAGACGCTGCGCGAGCTAAATTTTCGCTCCCATACAAAATTCTCTCCAAAATTTAGCTGAGCTAAATTTAAGCGAACCCATTTAGCGAGGTACGCAGCTCGAGCTTAATAATCAAACTTTTGTTTCAGAATGTACTTCATGTGACTGTCAAAATTTAGCGTGCCCATTTAATGGGTCGACACATTTTCTCAAGCTAAATTGTGACAGATCATTGTGTATTTGATGTTCTGTTGCGGAAAAGTATGCAAGGATGAGCTCTTTTAATTATTACATGGACGAGAAGTACTTAGAATCAGACATAAATAGTTTAAATAAGAGAGAATTACATTTTTGAAGGATGTTTTTTCAAAGAACAGCTGTTTTCTGTGACACTTATCCACGGCGTACTCTACGTCAAAACTTAGCTAAGACCAGGTAAAATTTAGTTTAGCTTTTATCGTTAAATGCTTCCGCCTTGAAAAAAGATCGTACATTTTATGTTAAAGCCATTCCCGTACTTTTGACGTTAGTACATTTTTGTCTTAAAAATTAGATCACCAAAGTCCGATCTTATTAAAACAAAAAAATAAGTCCACAACAGTAATGCACCTTATGCTTTCAGGTACAGCAGAGACTACTACATCAACGATGCCAAACACGCCAGTGGTGCAACAAAAAAGAGGGGCACACCAGCAACAACCCCATCAGCAACTACACCAACAGCATTCATCGAGTCACCATTGCCAACGTCAACACTATCATCATCGTCATCGATTGAGGTAATTCGTAGTGGATTTGAGAATAGAAATAGAAGAGATTGGACCCTATCGACTCCGGTGCGTCGAAGTAGTTCCCTAAAGTACCCCAAGCAATTCCATTCTACCAGCACCCATAAAATCCACAACGATGACGAAGACGATACATCGTCACAACGTTCATCGAGAAGTCTTCGGACTCAGTCCGTCAAAAGAGTGTCTCCTAGTCCCAGTGTTCTGATACAATTCGAAAAGCAATTGCTACACAAAGACCTCAAACGCAATAGCTTTCGTGCCATCTCATCGACGACCAAGGATTTTGTCCTGAATCCAATATTCGATCAGGGGGAATTTTTCACGGACACCAAGTTGTCTGTGCGTAAGGATAATTTATCCGACGGTAATGATGATACAGCAGATTCGGGTGTGGATAGTTGCATTAATGGGGTACCAGGCGATGGCAGACGAACGAGTCTTTTGTTTTAGGATATTTATAATGGTTGGGGTGGTGTTTTATCATTTAGATCGGGAGGGTTGTTTGAATTTTGTTTTATAGGAATCAAACTTTTATTTGTAATCAATCATTGAAATGTAGTCATTTTGTAAATTTGTTTTTTTTTCCCTTTTTTTAAGATAAATGTAGCTTGAATGTAGAATTGTTATATTTTAATTAAAAGGTTATTACCATAATTTTTTTTTGTAAAATGTTGAACAATTTTTGAATGCATTTGTCCCTTGTCCCTGCATCGGTGTGTGACGACTGCGTTTCATCAAGAATGGAGTTGGATTTATTTGCGGTAAGCCTTTCTTTCTACATCTGTATTCACGTCAGTCTTGAATGTGGGCTTCGCATTATTCTTTCTTGTGTCATACCTCGTTAAGAAAAAAATATCAACGGTCATCTCTAAAAATCATGAAATGTATAAAATTTACGCTCAGATAAAATTTTTTGTTTTTAGAAACTACCTAAATTTTTAATGTACACAATTTAAAAATGGTTAAGAAAAACGTCTCCTCTTTTTAATCCGCGATACTAATAATCATGTTTAGTGTCCAGGCTACATTTTTGGAACTCACAATGGCGAAATTTTCCATACAAAATTGCATACCTACAAAATATTTAGTGTGAAGGTCCAATGAGTTTTCGTCGCTATTGAAAATAATTAACAAATTTCACTCGAAACCTATTAACTCCCCACCAACTACGGGGCTTTCGCTAAAACACTTAAAAACTTTAACAAAACAGAAAAAAATCTGGAAAGTGATTTACGAAGCGAACATACCTCAGCGTATTCAGGAAAGCTGTTGACAAGATCACACAGTTAATGTTTTGCTGTCGCGCTGCAGTCTCTTCAGGTTGTATTCAAAGACCGTACCAATAAACATTTTTTGTTTCGACTTTAAATTTAAGTAGTTCGAAATTGCTTATTCTTCATACAAAAGTCGCAACTGCGAGCTTCCGTAAATTTAATGTCGAGACTTAAATTTATTATTAGTACGGTGGAATAGTTTTATGTTTGGAATATGATTTGCAGCTTAAACAGAAAATAGACTGTTTTTCTCAAATTTGTTTAACAAAATCAAAGCTCTCACCAAAATTTCACATCTGACTGAAACGTCAAACAAAACGGTGTTCCGTGTGAACGACTCGTTAAATTTTTTTGAAAACCATTTGTCGAAAATGCAGTTTGTGGTGCGATATAAAATTCCCTGTCTACATTGGCCTTAGCGCACTATTGCACTGACTGACACTGACGTCTTAAAACGACCTCTTTGTGCGCACAAAAAAAATTAAATTGAATTATCTTTTTTAAAGTCGGAAATGAGTAAGAAAAAATGTACGAATTAATTAAATCTACGAGTACGACGTAGGTTAGGTACGTTACACGCTATTTTTTTTAAAAAAATTTTAAAAATTTGTGATTGCAAACTAGTACTCTTTTATGCAAGTGATGCATTTACAAAAGCAAAAAGCAAACCAAAGCATAAACTAAGTACTAAAAAGACTGTCAGGTCAGACAACTTAAGAGAATTTGCCGCACGCTTACAATTGCACATAGTAACGGTAACCTGACAGTTCATTCTGTTTTTTTTTTTGCTGCTTCGCCTGTAGATATTCACAGGTAGGAGATTTAAAAGAGAATTTTATTTTCACAATTTGCGGGGGAAATTCGGCGGGAGCTGACAATATATTTAATGTTTTTTAGTTTATGAGGCAGAGGGGTCGCCGATGAATCTAGTCAAGAATTTCGTGACTGAGTACTTAGTTGACAGTTCGTTTATGTATCTGACGTAGCAAAAGTGGCATGACTGATCGAACTGGTTTTTGTTGTGCTCTGTAGTCGACTTAAGATAACTAGCGATTTCAATGTGCCCGCCAATATATTCAAATTGTGCCTGTAGCAGAGGAAATAAAAGAATTAGAAGTTTTTGAACTTCGTACAATATTTTCGCAGCCTTAAAAGGACTATGAAAAAAGCCGTAAAAGAGAGATCAACTGGAGCTGCCAACTCACAGAATGTTAATTTTAAGATATCACTTGTATAATCGGAGTCTGTCGTTAAAGCTTGAACTTATCTCTTTAAGAATAGGCCGTTGTCATCTCTTAGCATTTTTTTACTTGTCCACATAACTTTGAAAAAAAAACCGCTACTTCATTGGAAACACATAATCGAAAGATTAAATTCTCATAATTGAAACAAATGTTTAGTAAAATTTCTATTTGTACTTAATCAGGCTTATTTCACTATTCAGGTAAACGCTCGTCCAATTTACTTTCGAACAAACACACATGCCCAACTACTGCCGTATCGATGACGTTATTGACTGTAGTTGTCTGTTCTTAAAAATTGTAAAAATTTATAATAGAAATAATTAAATTTCGAAAACCAATTTTAGATAAATCTAAAGCTTATTCATCTTGTTCTTCATTGGAAAACTCTGCTTCAGAGATGTAGGTACCAGTGATAACAGATCGTGAGTAATTACCCATTTCGTGGGCATTTTGCCTCTCAAAGTGAGCAAAAGGTATCACTGGTAGGTACGCACAAATTTAAGGAAAGTGACAAGAACAAATTCCTCCGGTCCACTGCATTACCGACGGAAATGTGTGATGCTTTGGAATTAAGTAGTCGGAAAAGGTAATTGGCTATGTGAATGTGAATCGAAAAGTAAAATCGGATTTTCCAGTTTTTGAAAATATCACCCGAATAGTGGAATAGGTTTGCATACAATTCAGTAAATAAGCAAAAGTATACATACTTTGCAATACGCCAATACAAAGGCATACTCGTACTTTTAAAACAATAATACCTACATAAAATTGAAATTACAAAAAAAAATATTACAGTATACTTGTGTTAAAAATGTGATCAAAATCTCAGGTGAGTACTGTTTCGAAATCTATTTTTTATTTGTCTGTGCATAGAGAACAACAAAAGGGGACATAAATGATTGGGTGCTCTTTGGTTAACCTGATAAAAATTTTACTAATAACATTTGTTTCATATAGTTTTAACATTCAAAACGTATTACTCTTTAGAATTTAAAGGTCCAAATCGGCAGTTCTTCTTAAACTAGCCTTTGGAAAGTTTGACGCTTTGAAAATATAACTATCATTCATGTTAATTGTTTTTAAAGCTTTGACAGATCTGCTTGTTCGGACCTTTATGTAGAAAAGTTGTCTTATTTCGAATTGTTTACTGGTGTACGTCATTCCATTACTATATATCTAAGTCCATGGTGATCATTCAAATCTAAACCCTTCTTTGTCATCTGCTAACGGTATGTAAGTTAAATGGCAACAATAGTTTCTGGTCAATTCTTTTCCCAACTAACTTCGATTATGCCTGTCCCTTTATTCGCCAACAAAATATTCTGATAATCAAATTTTTACCCTTTCCCCAGCTGGAAGAACGATCTGAAAGCACTGTTGAAACTCTACACATGTCTCCGGTAAAAGTAATGTGCCATAGGCTAGAAAAACAGTGTAGAACCGAAATAGAACCCGACGTCTATACAGCAATTCCAGCTCGAGTTGAAGAACATGCTTCATTAGAATCAGATGTAGCCACTGTAACTCCACTCACAACGGAAGCTGTTCGTAAGCTATCAAGTGAAACAGGTTCGGTGGCAACAACTGAAAGTCTAACGCCAAGTGAGGACTCTGATACAATTCGTATCTACGATCTAAAGAAGCAAGAAACACGAATAATTAGAGACAACCAACCAAGTGTGCCAAAAAGTCCTGTCAAAAAAACTCGTCCAACTGAGCTGGATATAACGCCAACTATAGTGGTGCCAATAGCGAGTACGAGTATTTCCTCGAAGAGTTCGACACCAACGTCCTTTAAGTTTATGCAGCCAAAGCGAAAACTTATTGATCCAAGTCAAGTTCTCTCCATCGACATGCATACCACCCCGGTAAGTTGATATATTATAAGCCAGACATAGTCCATTAACTGCGTTAATTTTTTTTTACAGATTTCGCCAACATCAACCGAGAAAACCGTTATCGAAGAGGAAGTAGTTCATGCTATGCCATCTGTTAGGGCTTTGGCACAGGCTTTCCTTTTAACGTCATCTCACGAATCTACAAAGTCGCCATGGCGAAAGGTAAGTATGGCTAACCGGCTGCAGGGACCAGAAGCGGGAATATCTTATTCTTTTGTTCAGGCCCGAGCAAAATCAGCAACAGCGCTGATGAAACCAGCGACACCAACGCAATCGGTGAAACCAAGCACACCAACGCCAATTGTCACTGTTACACATAGGCCACCAGAACCTACTGTGGCTGATACTAGTAGTCACGGATCTGAGGATGCTACGATTGCCTCCGACTTATCATCGCTTGAAACGTATGTTGTGACAGATGTTATTTCAATATAAGGATTTAACAGAATGTACAGTTACTTTATACTTTAGATCAGTAAAGATATTTGTTCAAAGCAGATGACTAGCGAAACGTCAACTCAATGTGAATTTATGTCAATTTTTGTGTGTATTATGACGTAAGTTTGACGTACCGCTAGACAGCTGGCTTAATGGAATGTGAGCATGGTAAAATGAATACCTATTTGACAGTTGGAATATTAATTCATTTTGAGCTTTGACATTTGTGCAGTATTAAGTGACTGCGGATTCTGTTTATATCTTTCGCCTTTGTATATAAAAACTTAAACGCACCCCTCATTGAAAAAGATAAAATCAATTTAGTAGGTGCCCTCACGAATTGCAACTATTCTGCAACCGGTTAAGGGTTTTAACTTTTTACATGGAATGACACCACATGCAGCATATTTCGATAAATTATTTTCGTTTTGGTGTGCGCATTTGCCAAAGCGCTGCTTTTCGATAGAGAAGGGTCACAGTTGCATCTGTCAGTGTGTGTGTTCATGATATTCCTATACTAATTGACAGATGTCACAATATTAATTATAGCATTTGCGCAATATATATCAAATATCACATTTGCTTATGTACCATAGACAATATACTGAGACCCCCAACTCACAATCCTCTTGCCGCTGGCCTCATCAAAATATTTTCAAATTCCCCCATTTTGTTTTCCCATCGGTGTAATGTCGATTCAGAATTCGTGTGACATGCGGAAACAGAAAACCGGTGAGGAATGTGATGGAGTTCGGAAAGACCATATTTTAACATTGCTGTATGCTATTGGTTAGCTATAATATATCTTTTATAATCTTTTACACATTAGAAAGATATTAGGACTAACATGGTTATGTTTTTTACCACTTTTCGATATCATTAACATCGATTGCATGACTGTGTACATTTTTCTAAATAACTGATGAAAGTTTGTCCAAAATGTTTTTATTTTCCTACAATCATTCTACATTGTTAATTTTTGGTAAATATTTTTAGCAAATGTACACTAATTCCTTTAAAAATGACTATCCACACACATAATTTCAAATTAAATGGATAAACTTTTCCCACAGCGGAAGTAGCACAGATTAGGTACGAGTGGAATGGTGCGTGACATTTGTCGATACGAATTTCCATTTAACAATTCTAGCGCACTTAATCGTTGCCACTTTATTAAAATATAGCGTTTAGGCAAATAACGGCAAATCGTCCGAAATTGGAAATTGGAGGTCTCAGTAGGGTTTGTCTATGATATTTATTTCATGATATTTATAACACTGACCAAGAATTTTTTAATTGTCAAACTATAAACTTTCAGAGATCCACCATCCAAACAAGATATCAACATATCTGACACATTATCGCTAGCACGCCAAAGCAGTCAAGAGAGACCACTTAGTCCAGTTTTAGTACCAGGATGTTTGAGGAATAATATTGCTTTCTTTGAGAATTTAAAGAATAAGTAAATATAAGAAGTCGGTGAAAAATGTATTTATGCAATTATTTAGGATAGCCTGTGTACTAATCGCTTGTTTAGTTATCTTCATAGCGTCAAATTATGAAGATACATTGAAACTTAATACTTAAAAGTAATATATTATTACAAAAATTCCCATTGAAGGTTATATTTAATACAAACAAACAAAACTGTATAAAGTGCCATTACAAAGTTATTTAAATGGAAGCGCCCTATAAATGTCAATTTTATATAAATAATTAACTAAAGTATAGAACGTATTTATTTTGTATACCAAAGATGGTTGCCACTAATTCAAAGCCTTTTAAAGGCGCCATTTAGACCAAAGTTGAACAACACTATGATAATGGTTTCGCAAAACCGTATTAATTTTAGTTTTAATTCAATATTTAAAAAAAGAAGTAGATTTAGTTTTCAAAGATATTATATTAAAAGAAAATATGTTTATGTAATATAATTTTAAAATGCAACTTGTAATCGCTGAATACGATTTATTTAGTATTTATTTCTAGTACAATGTATTCATTATTATGATTAACTTTAAATAAATATGAATTTAAACTTATTAAAGGTAAGTTGCGCCTTTTTCTTTCTTTTTTTTTTTTTTTGATTACGAGAGTTTTCTGAAAAGCTATGGGTAGCAAACGGTAACTGTCACTTTATAATTCCAATCGCACGAATATCAACAAAAAAAAGAGCAAGTGATTCGATTAGACACACGTCTGAGAGCGAATCTAATCTGAAGAAGTCCAATCGAAAACCACATTAAATTTGAGAGAAGTTGTATTGAAGTTTTTCAAAAATGTTCGGCTCCAAAATTGCTGCATAGAAATCCGCATTTACAACAACAAATTCGCATCAACGGATGTATTCTTCCTATTTTTAATAATATATTAATGTCACGTGTCGTACGCTAATCTCCGAAACCGCTTAACCGATTTCAATTAAATTTTGTGGATGTGTATGGTTTGTACTAGCTTGATAGATGGAATAGGTATGGATCCGGTGGGTGGCGCTGTTGTCGACATATAAACACTTTTACAATATTTTAAACATTATTTCAAATTAATATTTGAAGTGGGTAAACCGGAACTGGAACTGACAAATGTGTTTCAAAAACTCTAAGAATAGAACGTTGGATTGGATTGCTTTATAAAAACTTTATAAAAGAATGAATACATTTCTACTGCGATGTTAAAAATGTTATATTATATTCTAAAGATTTAGTTTTTAAATTAGATTTCAACATTATACATTTATCCGCATTTAACGTGAGAATTTTCACTTGTAGTGTCTGGTCACAAGCACCTCTCTTTTTTCAGCGTACGCATTTTTCCACACATTTTGGTTACGAGGAATTAATGCTGCCAAAACCAAAAGATCTTCAAATCCGAGCCTCCGGTTTACAGACGGCATGTAAGATCCATCAAGCGCTCATTATAAACACCAAACCATATTGAATGCCAGATCGCTTCATCTTGTACCAAAGAAAAGACGCAACTCCGCATTGCATAGATGCAATCTTATGTGGTATTCAATTGGGCACTCTCAGAGCACTTTTTTTTTATTCCATGTCACTTTTTATTATCGATTGGTACGAAAAAAAGCAATCTTTTTCCGGCTTGAGAGCACTTTTCGAAAATGGCCCTTTCCCAGAGTTGCTTCAGATTTACCAATCCAAGTGCGTTTGAATTTGCAATTTTTCAACTGCATATAAACGCATCATCAGGTGGATTTATTTTTGTTAATTATTTAAGTTCAAATGTTTAGAAGTCAATCTGGGAGCAACTTTAGAATATTGTAATATAAAATTTAACCGCTGAATGGAAAACGCTTAGAAGAGTGTCGAATATCAACAAAAAACAAAACAAATGATGTTTTTATGTTCAATTAGACACTCAAAATCTGAAATCTGAGAGCGAATCTGAAAAATGTGCATTTGGCCCGTTCTTCGCGATGTTCTTGCACCTAAAATATAAATTGGAAAATAAACGTCCGCCACAACTTAGACAAAACTTTTCGACTCAAATACAAAAATATATAATTTTCAAGTTAAAACTAATTTATTGTCGGGTTAAAATATAAAATGTTGTTTGTCTTTAAACGTACGGGAATTACGAATGGGAGACCGTGTAGTGGAGACTACACGCACAGACGAGTCCCTAAATTCATTTCACTTGCCGTTCGCCTGTGATGACTACAGTTGAGTATAAAGAAATTCAAATACCTATAAGAAAGGCACTTTTGTCACATAAAGTTCACGTTCACGCCACAGGGGTTCAATCCATTCATCAGTAGAAAAGAGCTTAACTTACTTAGTTTAAGTAGTGGAAGAGATAAGATGTTCATTGTATCAGTGTAAATTCTTAATTACTCATCATGGGTATGATTGAGACTGAAGTCCTTTGGTCAGAGTGACCCGTGATGGATTCTCTTGGGATTCTCAGCAACGTAGAGGACATAGATGAGGGGAATGGCAAAGCATAGCGCTAGTATTACAATAAACAAGCACACCCAAGACATGTCACAGTCGGATCCTGATACGTCCCACGGACGCACTGATGGGCGGGAAATTGGTCGTGGCTGAGGTATCGATTCGTCAAGAACTCCACTCAATAGTGGTTCATACCCATCTGTTTGGTTATTCGTTCGGGAAGTCGTATCTACAACGAGAGAGGTGATCATTGACGTTCACGGAAACTTTATACACCGTAGGTATTGATACTAACCTTCAGATACACCATCTGTATACATATTGTTTCTCACTGTCGATTGTAGAATAATATTGTTGATTGTGTTGCCCGCAGAATTTACTGAAGCTACTAGCAGTTTTTCGCTCAGAATATCCGCCTCAAGGGTATTCCGTGTACTAGAAGCATTGCTTTGTTGATGTTTCGGACTATTGTTGCCACTTTTATGAACGATAGGTAGTGTTTCGAGCAAGACAGAGTGCACGGTAACGGGTATTTTCACAACCTTTCTCGCATAAATCTCGTTATCTTTATCAATTTTATTCAAACGCTTGATGTCGGCTACCTATACACAAAGATAGATAAAGAGAAAACACTTCCGCTGATGTACACGGGGTTATGTTTCCGATTGAAGCTACTTACCGTGCAATGGAAGCGCAAAGCTAGTGCCTGCAGTGTGTCACCATCCTGAACCTGAGCTTCGATTGTATTCTCGAATTTTGGTTGCGAAACTCTATGCATTGGCATGACATCGGAATCATCGTCGTAATGTTGAACATATCTTCTGAAAACCGTAGATTGCATTACTTGTGGATATAACTATGACACGACACTTACTTTTGTCTCTTCATTGCCATCGACTTTGGAAATTTCAAAAGCTGATTATTTGAAGCGTTCTCGTTCTATTTTAATGAGTTACCTGTATAACTGCAGTCGTATGTACTTCTGACTTTGAGTAAAAAAAACTGTTTGAGTTGTTAATTAATCTTAAGTAATTTAATTAAACAGATGGAACGGAAAACCCCACGAAAACAAAAAAAAATAATTTTGATTGGATGAGATGGTCACCATTGACGGATGCACGAAAGTGACACATAACAACTTCACAAAAAATGTCAGTATTGCAAAAATAAAAATATTATTAAGGGGGTGACTGTATTTTAGCTGGTTTGAGAAACGACATTTTACTTTCGTGAGTTCGATTCAATTTTTTTTTAAGGAAATTATTTTCGCCTGCAAGTTCCTTTGGAAAAGTAAGAAAAAAAGATTTTCGTTCTAGATGGTTATTATATATCGTTCCTATTAAACGTTCGTACCTCATTTCCTATCGTGACTTCTTTAAAAATATAATACAAAAAAAAGCCTGCTTACTGGACTATATTCAAGTTCTAGTTAACACTTATTATCAGGATATGGGAACATTATAAAGACAGGATTTGATGTTTTATTTGATGTACTGCAATCATTTTCTGCCTTTGCCTTTGTTTTCTGACAATTTCTATCAACGTTATTTGTTTTATTTCCGACAACTTTCTTTATTTCATATAAAATACGGCCTACTGTGAATAATTTATGGATCCCTAACTTTCAAAGAAAATAGAAAATTTTGCTTTCAATTAAAAATAGTCAACATGGAACAGGCCCCTGGCTCAGTAACAAACTGTCAGCAGCGTTACCACTTCAAAAAAATAAAGCGAAGTAAATTTGACCCAAAAAGTGAAGTAGATTCAAGAAAAGGGAAGAGAAAAAATATTTTGAATGGTGCACACCGATATGTTTATTAAATTATAATTTTTTCATATTCTTGATTACTTCAAAATATCTTTTCATCGCGTTTGTAATAATTCTTTCGCGTATTTGGCTCAACTTTTCGGAACAGACAGGGACCAAAACCTAACCAAACGTATCACCTCTTTGACAGCAAATTGAAAGGAAAACAATAATAAACGTCAGAAAATTTAAGTAAATTTTGTGTTTAAAGTGAAGTTTGTAGCAATTTATTCTTTTGAAATGTGTACCGGTGCTTAAATGAAAGAGTTTAAAGCATTTTTTAAATAATTTTTTTTTTTGAAGTAGATTTACGCTTTTCTTATTAAAATTGAAGCGGATTAAATAATGGATTTCTAAAGTGAAGTAGATACAAAGAATTTAATGATAGTGTGAAGTAGGGAGCAGATTTTAATTTTTTTTCCAAAATTGAAGTAAAGTGGCATCGCTGACTGTCAGCGCAACCTAACGTCAGATTGTCTTGCCTTCGCTAGAAAAACATGTCAATTTAAAGGTTTTATATATCCAGGCGGCACACACTTCGTATTAATTATCAAAATGTTCAGCAGACATTTAATATGTAAAGGACTAAATCTTCCGTTTAGGTAAATCATTTGTCCGCTTTCTCTCAGCCCGTCTCTAATTCGATACCTTTCTCAGTCATAGCCTAAGCATTAGCCAACTGCCTATATTGCATCATTGGAAGATTCCTCAATTCACAGCTCGAACCATACGTAGCACCATCCGTAACAACGACGTACCTCGCGTCCGTGTACAGCCAACGCCATTTGATAATTTTCCAGTTAACAACGGACCTGTTCCGGCAGGAAACATTGGCAAAGCATTGATCTTCACTGGAGCAGTATGGACTCTATTTTCTGTATAATTTCTTTGGTTAAAAAAAAATATTTTCAGTTTAGTGCTGGATGCTTTATGGGTGTCACAGTATGGGAATATGAAAGCGCACGTAGCCAAATGATAGAACGCGCTAGGAAATCTAAATTTCCTTGGGCACGACGGTCTGATGACAGTAGAAGCAAATTCAACCAAATAAAACGTGAAGTCGGCGTATACTGGGATAAACTGAGTGCGGGGGAAAAGGTATTCGCCCCGATATGCGCGCTGAATCTCTTGGTCTTTGGTATGTGGAGGGTACCACGATTGCGAAATGTTATGATGACATACTTCTGTTCAAACCCCGCCGCACGTGTTGTATGTTGGCCGATGTTCCTTTCCACCTTCAGCCACTACTCGGTGTTTCACATATTCGCAAATATGTATGTTCTACATAGTTTTTCGACAGCTGCTGTTCTATCTCTTGGCAAAGAACAGTTCATGGCAGTGTACCTAAGTGCTGGTGTTATTGCTAGTTTGTCTAGTGTCGTTATAAAGGCGGTTACCTCAAGTGCTGGAATGTCCATAGGAGCGGTATGTTATAATAGTTTTGTCGTTTAGCTCCTTTTTGATCGGTTCTCTCTAAGTCAGGTGCGATTATGGCTGTTCTAGCTTACGTTTGTACGCAATATCCAGACACACAGTTGAGCATACTGTTTCTGCCTATGGTGACTTTCTCTGCAGGATCGGTATGAAAAGCAAACTTAATTTCAGCTTACGCGATCTCATAATTTTTGTTTACTTTCAGGCGATAAAGGTGATTATGGGACTCGATTTAGCTGGTGTTCTACTTCGATGGAAGTTCTTCGATCATGCTGCCCATTTGGGAGGAGCCGCCTTTGGAGTGTAAGCCATGTCATGTTTTGTATTAAGTTGTAGACTTTTCATAATTGACATCAACATTTTTCGTAATTAACATCAACATTTTTTTTTAAGGTTTTGGGCTTTCGTTGGTCATGAAATTTGGCAAAAACGAGTGAAATTCCTCAGCATGTACCATGATTGGAGAAAATCAAATCATTAGCGTTTATAATGCTACACAAATTATACGCTTAGTTAAAACTGATATTTAAAATTTTTATTGAAAACATAAATAAACGCTATGTTTATTTAAAGATCCGCTTGTGAAGTTTTTTCCTGGGGTGTGTCCTTTGCCAGGCTATTATTCAATCTCATTCGATACTTGACTTCCATTCGGCGTTTGGCAAGCTTATCGCGTATTTCATCTACAGTCTCGTATTCTGGAGCATATGACACATGTAGAATGCCTCCGTAAAATTGCTGTGCGTCCAAGAAGCGTTTGGCCCGCCGTGCATGCTCAAGTTTTTCGAATTTTACATGAAAAACATCGGTGAACATTTCCAATTCAACTGTAAATAGAGTTTTATAAGACAAACGACAATTTGACTACAATTGCTACACAACTTTTCCTTGATATTTCGTCTGTAACACATCTAGCGAACTTCAATGGGCCGTGTCGGAGGAAAGTTCGTCTAACCTCATTTTGTAGATTTACCTTTGGAACACCGAATACTAGTAGATGTATTGATTCATTTGCAATTGTATAAACCTGTTGAATTTAGATTTAAAATTATTTTATTCTTATCGTATCTATTCAGCAATTTACTTTAACAGCTGTTAATTTCTTGCCCTGTCTGTATTTTGGACGTGTGGTGCAATATTCCTGTTTTACGTGGTGTTGTATTTGGGATTCAGAGCTCATTGTTCGATAGAGGATAGATTAACTATTCATTTTCAATTAAAGGAATGTTAAATTTAGTTTTTGTAAACAAACATTATTGTGACATAAGAAAAATGACGGCGTTTACATTTATTTGGAAAAACGAAAATATTTTCGAATGGGTATACGTTGGAAGCAATAGGTCCGAACTAAAAATGAGGAAAGAGATGCATAATACCTTTCGTATGTTTTTCCATCAAAACCCATTTGTTAATTTTGTAATAGGTATGTATTAGGACTTTAAGGACGTTGGGATTTGAAAAAGACAGGAAACGGGATGAGGCAATGACAGTTGGATAGGATGAGATGGAGAAGGGGGGGAGTGTTGGATGTGATAGACGGGCACGCTTGTTTCGCTCGACTCTGCTCGCCGGAATGGTGAGGGTTCTTGTCCTCACACACCAACAATACCTATATACAAAACATATATCGTGCCTACACAACAAAAATAAAAAAAAACATCTTTTCAGGCGCAGACGGACATTTCCACACAGAGAGGGTGCTGTCGATGGTATTCAGCGCGGCCATCACTTTTCCCACCCTACCTGGAAGTTCGGCGACCATTTGTGAACTTCCCCAGCGATGATTATTGAGTCTTCACCGGATCAAGCCATTTACCGACTGAAGCTACTCACCCTTCCACACCCCCTGAAAGTTCAACTTAATGATTCATCAAGCGTCTGTACACTTGAATAAAACTTATGGCTTTCATTTTGGGCGTGGGTAAGCACATTTATTTAGTTTAAATTTAATTTTAAGCATTAGAAATTATTATTAAAACTGGCAAAAGAGATGAATGTAAAAGTAAACCAAAATTTACACAATAAAAATGAATATACAAAGGAGTTTAAAATAAAATTAATAGTTAAAATCTCTTTAATCGGATTCCCGCAGGTCAAGGTCACCAACTACTTAATTCCCTACTATTCTACTACCCAGAGTGAGCTCAGTATGGGAAGGGTGGGGGAGAATAAAAAAAAACTAAACCAACAAAAAAAGCGAAGACAAAACGGACCACGGAAATCGAATAACTTGCCGAAACAAAAAAATTTCCTTTAAAATATATTAAATTAAAGCAAAGAAATCAAAATAAAAACTTAAAACTTAACTCACGCCACTTAAAACTAAAACAATTACATACAAAAAAAAAACGATGAAATTTGACGCTCCTGGTATAGATGTTTGAAATATTTTCTCTTGTTTGTGATTTTAACTGTTTCTTCGTTTAGGAACTCTTTGCATTGGCGGGGTAAAAGGGGGGTGGATATAATTCGGATTCCACTATACCCCGTAAATTATAACCGCTCATGAGGCAACAAAAACTTTTTAAAACTACCAAACCTGGTGACGTCATAGGCGTTACGTTTCTGGAAGGCAATTTACGGCTGGTGACACGATGAGAGTCTTTCCTGGACACCACAGTCACTTCCTCTTTCACGGCTTGCTTGACGTCGGTTGGCGCTTCTGAAGTTCCTCAAAACCCCTGAACCGGACAGGTCATCCAAACCTTTTTTTTTTTATTTGGCGGTCACGACTTCCTTTGTATATGGCGTATGGGCGAAGTCAATGACCGCCACTTGACCTCTATCCAGAGTGAAGGGTATCTGGTTAAATTTAACTAAAATTACTAAAAATCCTATGTCTCACATAACTTCACTAAACTCACCACAATAATCAATATAACACAAATTATTTAATCAAATTATTTGCCTATCCAGGACTTATTATTTACTTCAACCACAAAAAATGTTGAGATACAAAAAAAATGCTTAATTGGCACGATGGCCATTTATTGGGAGATTGGTCTTATCTCGTCTTTGTTCGCACCACAAATGGTTTCAGCTAAGAAACAGCTCTTCGGCTTCCACAGCCAATAACGCCCCATACATAATATTGCCACAAATACTTGGCCAACCTTCCGTTTCTGGAGTAGCCGCTAGAGATCATGCTACCTTCTTCATCCCATCTCCACGTCCTGCTCTTTGAATTTTCAAATTCACTCAACCAACATTGAATCTGAACTCTGTCAACATGTATCTAGGCATTCCATTATCATTGCATCCCTGAACTCTACCGGTTCAGCTTACTCATTTTTGACATTTCAGACTGTCAACAAAGAAATAAAAAAAAAACGAGAAACAACACGTACCTATGGATTTGCCGGGGTAAGTCATATTATTATTTAAATATTTTTGTTTATATATTTTTCTTTATTATTTCAGGTAACTATGGACGAATGAGGGACTATTATTAAAGGCAAAAAGCTGCGGTGCAACGTAATATAAGGTACCTAAGTGAAATGAAATTGTTTTTTTGTGATACCTATTATTTTGTTTTGTTTTATATTTCTATCACAGAATCTACCCGCGGGACAGACCGGTGATAGGGACAGGGTATGTTTGATCTGTACAGGTATAGTGTTGTTTTAGTTGGAATTCAAATTATAATTTCGTTGCGTTTTTCAGATTGGACTTATGGCGAGAAGGGTGACTGTAACAAATCTCTGGATTTGTTGGAGACCCTAACGACAACGGGGACAGAGACAGTCAGCCACTTGGTCTGTTTTGTGGATTCAACGTGGTGAAGAACCCCACGCTCTGTAAGCCGGGCATAAGTTTCGGTAAGTGCTTATCATAGTGGTATATAGATATAAGACAACATATAAGCATGTGTTACATACATAAATACTTAACCTAGTAATAAATTAACATAAAAATAAGTTAACATGTAAATACAAAATATTATATACATATTTGGACATAAGTCGTAACGAATAAATAGATTGTAATAAATAAATAGATATACTGAGAGATAATATAATAAATAAGTAAATAAATAAAAATAATAAACCTATAAGACATAACAATTATAAATAACATGTATATCACAGTTGAAGTGAACATGAAATTGTATAACTAACCTTAGATATAAGTATTAAATAACATATATGACTACATAGATTGAAAACATACACTAATAAATAAATAAATAATAGAATGTACGTGCACAAATAAATAAATAAACTATAATATGCTTAGATACTAACTTATAATCTAAATTGCCTAAGATATTGCACTATTATACATAAACTTAAATAAATAAGACAAGAACTTAATAAATAATACTTATGTTTGACTTCAAACAGACATAAAGATACATATATATTGCTTTATTATTTACATTAGTGATACATAACAATACGGACATACTTAACAGCTTATTGTTTTAAGTCCTTTGCATGGAAAACTCCCACTTTTTTGCCTGATAGGTTTTCTAACTCATACATATTGTTACCGATCGGTCTAATTATTCTACATTTAACAAATTTTGGACAAAGTTTCGCGGCGAGGTATTTCGAGGTGTCACTGAGGACGAAGTTTCTTCGGAATACCTCTTGTCCAGGTAGAAAATTAATATTTCGTGATCTTGTGTTGTATGACTTCGCGCTTTGCTCGTTTGCCTTTAATATATTTTGTTTAACTTTGTCACGTAGGCACTGCAATCGCGTTTGTCGGCAGAGAGTTACCAGTTCACCATCCTCTATGGCATTGAGTTTCTGTGCAAGCTCATAGTTGCTACCGTGGGTCATCATATTTGTCCCGAAGAGAGCAAAATATGGCGACACCCCGGTAGATATGTGAACAGAACTACGTAGTGCACACGCAATGTCACCAAGATGGCCATCCCAGTCACGTTGGTCATCTTTGAGATATGAACGGATGGCTGCTAGAAGAGTTCTATTAACTCTCTCTGACGCATTTGATTGGGGGGAATAGTTAGCAGTCTTGAAATGACGTATGCCATACATTTTCAAAAGATCTTGAAAGTCTCTTGCTAAGAATTGCTTCCCATTGTCAGAGTGTATAATCTGTGGTACACCAAACATATTAAACACATCGTTACGTAAATATTGGACAACATTTATGGTACTGGCATTTCTTAACGCTTTCAAAAGAACGAATTTAGACAGGTGATCAAGCACAACAAACACATAACAGTTGCCGGACTTGGATCTGGGATATGGACCCAAGAAGTCTATATAAATTTTTTGGAACGGACGATCGGTACAATAACTGTTAGAGATAGGAGGACGAAGCACTTGATTTGACGGCTTGCACTGTTTACATATAGAACAGTTAGACACGTAACGTCTTATCTGGACGGTCATATTTGGCCAGTAAAAGTATTGGCGAATTCGATACAGCGTTTTTGCAATGCCACCGTGAGACGCCTGGGGAGGATCATGAGCCCGAGAGATGATATCCTCGGTTAACGCGGATGGGATCCACAACCTCCAGGTATGTTCCGCCGTTTCGTCACCAGCGGGTAGCAAGGAACGCATATAAACGAAGTTTTCCTCCACTTTTAGGTCTGGCAGCTCATCTTGGTGTTCTTCGATGGTGGCTATAAGATCCTTGTATTCATTGGAGACAAACTCGTCTGAATCCAAGTCTACCCAAGGAGCTATATCTTGGATTTCGAGACTATCCAGATGAACACGGGACAAGGTATCTGGCACCACATTCAACGACCCTTTGCGATGTTCCACATCGAAAGTGAATGCTTGCAGCTTGAGGCTCCAACGCGCCAGTCTCCCACTCAAGTCTTTGAGACTCATAAGCCATCGCAAGCTGGAATGGTCGGTGATTACAGTAAAATCCATCCCCTCGACGTATGGCCTAAATTTGTGTACAGCCGTGACAGCCGCCAAACATTCCTTCTCTGTAACGCTGTAGTTTTTCTGGCAGGCGTTCATCTTTTGAGAGAAGTAGGCTATCGGCGATTCCTCGTTGCTGTCGTTGCGCTGAAATAAAACAGCTCCTATCCCGGACTCTGACGCATCGCACTGGATATAAAAACGCCGAGAAAAATCCGGGTGAGTTAGTACTGGTGCAGTCGTCAATGCAGTCTTTAGTTTTTTAAATGCCTCAATGGCTTCAGATGACATTTCAAATTTACCTAGCTTCTTTTTTAGAGTATCCGTCATTGGGGCAGTCAAGGTTGAAAAATCCTTGATGAAGCGCCTGTACCACCCTGCTAGACCAAGAAGTCTGCGCACTTGTCTTGGATTTTTGGGGACTGGGAAGTCCACTATCGCTTCGATTTTGGATGGATCCGTTTTCAACATCCCACCACCAACTATAAAGCCCAAATACTTCAATTCTTTGAAGCAGAATTTGGATTTGCTTAAGTTGATGGTGAGATTGGCTCTCCTAAGGCACTGTGCAACTTCGTCCAGCAGGGCTACATGGGTCTCAAAATCGGGAGCAATGATGAGCAAGTCATCTAGATAAACGAAGACGCGGTCCTTTAATCGTGAGGGGATCACCTTGTCCATTAAACGGCACATCCTTTGAGCTGCGTTACACAACCCAAAGGGCATGACCGTAAACTGGTACAAGGGTCTCCCCGGTACCGCGAAAGCAGTTTTTTCCCTACTCCGTGCCTCCAGTGGTATTTGCCAAAATGCGTCTTTCAGGTCGACGCTGCTGATGAAATACGTGTCCTGTAGACGACTGAGTAGCCCGTCGATATGGGGGAGAGGATAGGCGTCATTCTTCGTCAAGGCGTTCACCTTTCGGGAGTCGAGGCACAGACGATTTTTGCCGGGTTTCCGAATCAAGACTACCGGTGAACACCAAGCGCTCTCACTCTCCTCGATAACTCCGAGGCTAATCATGCGGTCGATCTCGTCATACAGGAAGGCTTGTATCGCTGGGGACACGGGGTAGTGACGTTGTTTGACTGGGTCCGCGTCTCCGGTATCGATAACGTGCTCCTCAACCGAAGTTTTACCGAGCGCATGTTTGGTAAAACATAAGAATTTTTGCTTCACTGCCTCCAACTCAGATTCTTGTTTAAAAGACAGCTGATGTGTGTCGTCACTAGGAGAATCAGTGATCGTCATCGAACTCACAATATTGGGAGCAATTTGGAATGTCTTCCAAAAGTCTATACCTAAGTACAGCTCTTGCTCTAGACTTGGGACTAGGTATAGCGTAAGCAGCTCGGTTTGACCTTTGTAAGTCACGGAGGTTTTAATTTTGCCTATAATTGACTGGCACTTGCCATCAGCTGTTTTGACATCCGATTTAAAAGGAAAGATCGGTATGTCTAGTGACTTGACAAAACTCAAGCAGTCCTTTCCTAAGAAGCTGACACTAGCCCCGCTATCTAAAAGACCGAAAACGCTTTTGCTTGCTATCTCTATTTTGGCATACGGTCGGGGATCATTGGAGGTGTCGATTATGGTTGAAGCTATACTTTTTCTAATTTCCTTGCGAATTCTATAACGATTTCGGGCTTTTAAAATGGCTTTGGACGTACACACATTATTATTTTTAAGTATCCTACCTCTAGCTGTATAATATTCCTTAATCCTAACATGCAACGGCTTAATTATAAAACGTTTCCTAGTATCACTTAAGTTGGAATCTTTATCTCTTTTTAAAATTTTAATTTCTTTATTATTTATTTCAGGTTTATCATTTTTCAACGGTGTAACGGGTTCTCTAGGGACTCGGAGGTCTGTGTCGAACGCGACTCCCCCGTGTGCATCGCGTTCGTTTGCCGGTTTTCCGGATTGCAACGCTTGCACTTAGGAGTTATGACCCCTTCCTGGCCGCATCGATAGCAAAAGATATTCCGTACCTGAGACGGGCATTCCACGAAGGAATGACCTTCAACACGGCAGTTCCAACAAATCCAAGATTTTGGATTCACATAATTACGCGGTAGCTTGGGACGTGTGCCACCATATTGCATTGCTGCAACATATTGTTCTGCCTGGTGGGTATCTTCATAGTCCAGCTCATTAGCCGTGTATTTCGGCTGAAGCCTATGAGACCTAGGTGCCTCTCTGCTAGGGAAAGCATTTTCTACTTCCTTGCAGGAGCTCCTCAATTGGTCCACTGTAAATATGGTCATGGGGAACACTATCTTTCCTATTCTCTCATTTAAATTGCGCTTTAATATGCGCACTAATTCCCCTTCCGGTATTTCCATCCGTAATTGCGATTTCATTTTATAAATTGCGGAGAAGAAATCGTCACTTGACTCCCAGGTACCTTGTCTACGGTCCATGATATCTCTCATGATATCGAAGTTTGATTTTGAGTTCCTGAATTGGCGCAAGAGTGCTTCTCGAAGCGTGAGCCAATCCGGGCGGTAGTTGGTTCTCTGGTACTGCCAGTACCATTCGTAGGCGGCACCTGAGAGCAACAAGTGGAAATCTCTTAAGATTTCCGACCACGAACAGCGGTAGTTGTTTTGGAGTGTTTCCAGACGGAAGATAAAATCCTCCACATCGAGAGTCTCCGGCTTTCCTTCGAAACATATTCCCCACTTATCAATTTTTATTGGGCCTGTTACTCCTGAGTGGCTATTTGTCTCAAATGACTGACTTGGTTGGTTGGGGTAGGGTATCTCAAAATGATGACCCACCTGCTGAAACGATGCATGAGGTTGGTGATAGTGATTATTTGAGTTTTTGGCTCTACTCGATTTATGGTTGTTGTTTTTGTGGTAATTTCCATTGGGAAGAAATGGTTGAGCGGCAACGTTAAGTTGAGCTTGCTCATGCTGCGTTGAGGGCTGCGGGGGCAAAGGAAAAGTTTCTTTAGGGATAGTGCCTGTGCTCAAAGAACTATTCTTCGGGAGTGTCTGTTCTGGTTGAACAGCAGTTTGAAACTCCTTCATTAATTCCAGAAAATTGGTTCTCATTTCCTTCCGCAGATCAGCAGATATTTCATCTCGAAGAGAGCTTTGCTGAGACTGAAAAGCGGTTTTGATCGCTTGATTAATGGAAAAGTCTATGTTGGGTAAATTTGTTTTTTCGGATGTTATTGACTGATTTCTTATGGTAATGATTGGGTTTTGTTTTTCAGACGTATCGACCACAGTTCGGGTGCTTTCGTTCTGTGCTTCAATAGAAGCGGCACCAAATTGGCTGAGTGAACTGAACGATGGGGCTGAGACAGATTCTGAAGAAGTTGCAGATTCACTGTTCGCCTGCATACTTCCAGTATCGGAGAAAGATTGGTTAGACGTTGTGGTTTTAGACTTTGCCGACCTATTGGCTGGTGGTGGACTATGTTTAACAAAAGACATTGTTCTAGAGCTAGTTCCTGCTGAATGTGATTGCGAACGGGTGATTATTTTTCTAGACTCCGGGTTATAACTATGACTAACTTTGTGCTTTTTAAAATCGTCCTTAGGTGAACTCATCACAGGAAGACTAAAATGCTGACGAGAGTAGACACACTTAGAACGGGTATAATCAACAATAAAAATGCACACTAATCTATATAACAGTGAGCCGGATATGTACCTCAAGCTACAAACAAAAAAAAATAAAAGGATAATATATCTAAAACAAGAAAATAAATAACTAAAAAGGAACAAAAAGTAATAATTGCTAGTGTGAGACGGCTAAACTAATATCTACACACGCAAAATAAAATAAAATAAAAGGTATGTACCTATATCTAAAACTGACTAAAAAAAAACGAATATTTGCTTTATGTATATATTTCAGTTCGGGGGTGCTTCGGGTGCTTGCCTTCGGCGGTTTCCTTGTTGGCTAATAACGAGGCTTGATCGGCTTGGACACAAAAAAAAAATATAAAAGAGAGAAAGACTGCGGACGGACTATATGCTGAAAATCCTCTCAATGTGGAAAACAAATACAAAAGATGAGAGGGTAGAACAAGGACACACATCGTTGTATTTCTCTCCATCTCCGCAATTCCAATCTACCTGGAAGGCTTTGCTGGAAGACTTGAGATGGTGAGAGTCGCAACACATCAATATACGAGAAGAGACGGAACAATGCAACATGTTAAGACGATTCGACACTTAATCACGGCCACTGAATCCATGTAAGTAAGACAAACACACTTTGAAATGAAAATTGAAAATTTTGACAGGATAGTAAAATTCACAGAAAGAAAGAATTAAAAGAATAGAATAGACAAAATACTAACAGGTTCCAATTATTTTTGCTGTCAACAACAATAAACTCATCGCAATTCACTGTGATATTTTCACAAACTACTCATGTGAAGACTTACGAGTTCATTGTTGTTGGTAGCAGAAACAATCTTAGACTAAACTACATAAAGGACATAAGACTAGGACAAACGAACGTTGGGCGCCATTTGTAATAGGTATGTATTAGGACTTTAAGGACGTTGGGATTTGAAAAAGACAGGAAACGGGATGAGGCAATGACAGTTGGATAGGATGAGATGGAGAAGGGGGGGAGTGTTGGATGTGATAGACGGGCACGCTTGTTTCGCTCGACTCTGCTCGCCGGAATGGTGAGGGTTCTTGTCCTCACACACCAACAATACCTATATACAAAACATATATCGTGCCTACACAACAAAAATAAAAAAAAACATCTTTTCAGGCGCAGACGGACATTTCCACACAGAGAGGGTGCTGTCGATGGTATTCAGCGCGGCCATCACTTTTCCCACCCTACCTGGAAGTTCGGCGACCATTTGTGAACTTCCCCAGCGATGATTATTGAGTCTTCACCGGATCAAGCCATTTACCGACTGAAGCTACTCACCCTTCCACACCCCCTGAAAGTTCAACTTAATGATTCATCAAGCGTCTGTACACTTGAATAAAACTTATGGCTTTCATTTTGGGCGTGGGTAAGCACATTTATTTAGTTTAAATTTAATTTTAAGCATTAGAAATTATTATTAAAACTGGCAAAAGAGATGAATGTAAAAGTAAACCAAAATTTACACAATAAAAATGAATATACAAAGGAGTTTAAAATAAAATTAATAGTTAAAATCTCTTTAATCGGATTCCCGCAGGTCAAGGTCACCAACTACTTAATTCCCTACTATTCTACTACCCAGAGTGAGCTCAGTATGGGAAGGGTGGGGGAGAATAAAAAAAAACTAAACCAACAAAAAAAGCGAAGACAAAACGGACCACGGAAATCGAATAACTTGCCGAAACAAAAAAATTTCCTTTAAAATATATTAAATTAAAGCAAAGAAATCAAAATAAAAACTTAAAACTTAACTCACGCCACTTAAAACTAAAACAATTACATACAAAAAAAAAACGATGAAATTTGACGCTCCTGGTATAGATGTTTGAAATATTTTCTCTTGTTTGTGATTTTAACTGTTTCTTCGTTTAGGAACTCTTTGCATTGGCGGGGTAAAAGGGGGGTGGATATAATTCGGATTCCACTATACCCCGTAAATTATAACCGCTCATGAGGCAACAAAAACTTTTTAAAACTACCAAACCTGGTGACGTCATAGGCGTTACGTTTCTGGAAGGCAATTTACGGCTGGTGACACGATGAGAGTCTTTCCTGGACACCACAGTCACTTCCTCTTTCACGGCTTGCTTGACGTCGGTTGGCGCTTCTGAAGTTCCTCAAAACCCCTGAACCGGACAGGTCATCCAAACCTTTTTTTTTTTATTTGGCGGTCACGACTTCCTTTGTATATGGCGTATGGGCGAAGTCAATGACCGCCACTTGACCTCTATCCAGAGTGAAGGGTATCTGGTTAAATTTAACTAAAATTACTAAAAATCCTATGTCTCACATAACTTCACTAAACTCACCACAATAATCAATATAACACAAATTATTTAATCAAATTATTTGCCTATCCAGGACTTATTATTTACTTCAACCACAAAAAATGTTGAGATACAAAAAAAATGCTTAATTGGCACGATGGCCATTTATTGGGAGATTGGTCTTATCTCGTCTTTGTTCGCACCACAAATGGTTTCAGCTAAGAAACAGCTCTTCGGCTTCCACAGCCAATAACGCCCCATACATAATATTGCCACAAATACTTGGCCAACCTTCCGTTTCTGGAGTAGCCGCTAGAGATCATGCTACCTTCTTCATCCCATCTCCACGTCCTGCTCTTTGAATTTTCAAATTCACTCAACCAACATTGAATCTGAACTCTGTCAACATGTATCTAGGCATTCCATTATCATTGCATCCCTGAACTCTACCGGTTCAGCTTACTCATTTTTGACATTTCAGACTGTCAACAAAGAAATAAAAAAAAAACGAGAAACAACACGTACCTATGGATTTGCCGGGGTAAGTCATATTATTATTTAAATATTTTTGTTTATATATTTTTCTTTATTATTTCAGGTAACTATGGACGAATGAGGGACTATTATTAAAGGCAAAAAGCTGCGGTGCAACGTAATATAAGGTACCTAAGTGAAATGAAATTGTTTTTTTTTGATACCTATTATTTTGTTTTGTTTTATATTTCTATCACAGAATCTACCCGCGGGACAGACCGGTGATAGGGACAGGGTATGTTTGATCTGTACAGGTATAGTGTTGTTTTAGTTGGAATTCAAATTATAATTTCGTTGCGTTTTTCAGATTGGACTTATGGCGAGAAGGGTGACTGTAACAATTTGTTGTATTTGTTATTTCAATTCCTATACATGCCTGATATAATACGCATAAGCCACAAAAGAACTGTGCTAATGGATTAATTCCATATGTTTTACTTTTATGGGCATCGTGAAGTTTAGTTCTTTGTGTTTAGTATTAAATTTGATTGATTTGTGAATGGGACTATTTTATAAAGTTAAAACAAAGTATAGTAATATACAAAACTGATTACCGAATAAATAACAATTTACGAACTCACATTATTATAGAAAAGAAATGAACACGTAAGTTATGTATTTCTGTTATTCAGTTAAACAACTTTCTAGTGCAAAAGTGGCTGTCTACAAACTGTTCTGAAAAATTTATGAATTCATTTCATGCTTATTTCTTTTACAAAATAGTAGGTATGCATATAATTACACCTAGAATTTCCCTCATCTTTGGTACGAACACTCAGCACAGACCTGTTTAATGTTGAACTTTACATGTAAACGCGTATTCTGAGGGGAATTATTCGAATTGCACAAAAGAAAGAACTTGGAACTAAAATAAATACCACAAGTTGTCATTCGAAATCTTTTATCTTACGTATTTTCACATTTACTTTTTTAATTCAAATACTGCAGTTTTAAAACTCAAAATTAGTTCTATTACAGCAAAATGATTTACGCAGCATCTTGCCACATTTTGAAGGATAAATTGTCTTCAGATTCCATCGAAAATTGCTACGTGATTTAATCTTAAATTGTGCTGCCATGTAGTCATCTCGCTTCCTCTATACGGAAAATTCTTTCGAACAAGAAACTACAGTCGCGTATACAAAATATAGCCCGCCAAAAAGTGCATTGTGAAAACTCGGGCTACATAACCTGCCGTTGCCGCTTAAAATTTAACTCATTTTCAAGTTGACTGTCGATCGGTTCGTTTGGTCGTGTTTTTATTGTAAAACCCGAAGTATTTTATAGACCAATCCTTTGTGCATTTATATTTACTTAACTTTTATTGCATTCAACACTAAATAGTTCAATTATGTCTTTCGTTGCTGGCAAAGAAAATATCTCTGAAAATATGGAACGTTTTTCTTTGAAGGTGGCACATCTGGTTCTAAAGTTTTGTGTTTTTAACTTAAATACTTTTTTTTTCTTATATTCTTAGAGTCCAAGGAAAATCTTGACGGAGAATGTAACAAACGTTCGCAATGGACCAATTCCTATGTTTAACGCAGACTCGCAAATGAAACAAGTGCAAGTGCAAGAAACAGCTCCTGAAGGTACCAGCTTAGCAAACAAGGCAACGGGTGCATTCGATCCTCAATTGGAACCCCTTCTAAGGGAAAATCCACGTCGCTTTGTGATTTTTCCAATTCAATTTCAAGACATTTGGGAAATGTACAAGAAGGTTAGTGACCTACGTAATATGTATTATTTTTTTTTTACATATTCGCGCCAAATTGTAAAAGGGCGCGAAGTAATGGCGGGTAAATTTAGCCAGTCATAAGTACACAGTTTCTTTTTCAATTTGCCTCGGTTATCATGCAATCATTAGTAAACACATAAGAGATTCCATGAAAATATTTCTGACATAAACGAACAAGTTTGCGCGGCTATTTGTTCTTTTTGGCGGGATATATGTGTATAGGTACATTTATCCGATGTGATGTCAGAGGCGACGGTTCATAAACAGAACACAAAAAACCGATTATATACCTAGGTACTCGGCTATATTTGTGTAGTTTTACAGTGGATCGTCTTCGTCTCTCTCTCTCTGTTTTGTGCATTTGAATTGAGGAATTTCCGCAACCAACTCCATACCGAAATGTTTTCTATTTTTGAAGCCCCTGCAACTTCGGGCAATAGAAATTTGTGTTGCACTTTGTGTCCATTTTCTCTACATAAACTCATGCGTGCAGGTAATAAGGACTCGGGTATTTTTGTTATCTACACAATAGGTGAATTCTTTTGGCATTTATAATGGGATTCAATTTAGGTACTTTGTGGAATTCTGCGGTAATTGGATTTGCTGACAGCACATCTAGTTACGTTGCCATAATGTTCATTCAGTGATTTCGCTATTTCACAAACAGTTGAGTCATTTCTGAAAGTACATAGTACTGCCGTGATACAGTCGCTATATTTTAACTAGAAACCCAGGTGTTAAAAATAAAATTCTGCGGCTTGTAATATTCTGGCATTTCCCCTAGTTAAGTGCGGGCTATTATCTGACCTGATTATAATTCGGTACTACTTATTCGTAACGTATCCCAATAGTTACGCTACCAATGCATGCCAAACTGGAGATCATTGGTCTGTATTACTGTTAATATAAGTCCTTCAATTTCCTGCATCTATTGATGCTAAGAATGGGTTACTGTTTTAGCTTACTTAATTAAAAAAACGGGCATTAGCTGACTTAACTCGATTACCCCGGCAAGGGTGTTAATTTGGACCGTCCTGTCGATTCTTTTATTGCAGGAAGGCTCGCCATTTAAACGTATTCATTTGAGCTTAATTTTTTTTTATTGCAGGCCGAAGCATCATTTTGGACTGTAGAGGAAGTCGATCTATCTAAGGACTTAACCGACTGGGACAAGCTCGCAAATGGAGAACGTCACTTCATTTCGCATGTGTTGGCTTTCTTTGCCGCTTCTGATGGCATTGTCAATGAAAACCTCGTCGAACGTTTTAGCCAGGAAGTACAGGTGACCGAGGCTCGCTGCTTCTATGGCTTCCAAATCGCCATGGAAAACGTCCACTCGGAGATGTATAGCATTTTAATTGATACCTATATTAAGGATCCGAAAGAGAGGTAAATACTAACTCAAATTTCGACATCCAAGTTAAATAAAACTGTTGCCATCTCGTAGAGACTACCTCTTCAATGCTATTGAAACAATGCCCTGTGTAAAAAGAAAAGCTGACTGGGCAATGGCGTGGATCTCGAGCAAATCGGCCAACTTCGGCGAGCGTATTATCGCTTTCGCTGCCGTAGAGGGCATCTTCTTCAGCGGTAGTTTTGCGTCGATCTTTTGGCTGAAGAAGCGTGGCCTTATGCCCGGTCTGACCTTCTCCAATGAGTTAATCTCACGCGATGAAGGACTACATTGTGATTTTGCCTGTTTGATGTTCCGCCACTTGGTACAGAAGCCAAGTAAGGAACGCGTAATTGAGATAATAGCCGAAGCGGTTAAGATCGAGCAGGAGTTCTTGACTGATGCCTTGCCCGTGAATCTAATCGGCATGAATTGTGATCTCATGTCGCAGTACATTGAATTTGTTGCCGATCGTCTGCTTCGTGAGTTGGGTATCGATAACGTAAGACACATTCACAATCAAAGATATGTATGAGGGATTAATCATGTTGCTATTCTTTTCAGGTTTACAACACACCAAATCCATTCAGCTTTATGGAGTTGATTTCCCTTGACGGCAAGACAAATTTCTTCGAAAAGAAAGTCGGCGAATACCAGAAGTGGGGAGTGACATCGAATGCATTGAACAATGTATTTACGTTGGACGCAGATTTTTAGTTTAATTTACCTGATATATAGACCTTAATTGAAGTAGAATGTAAGCCTCCTTTACTTACCCCTCATATTTGGGTTATCGCTGGGTGTTCGATGATCTAAACATTTATATAAACAATTGCCCTGGTGTGTGCACTTTGAATTAGGATTTCAATTTTAACTTTTACAAACAATCTCACTGTACAATTTTCACCATTTCCTCATTGTTCGACAATACATCCCTTCCACTAACAATAATGTCAAGTAGCACATTTAATGTACATAAATAGCAAATAAAAGTATATAATGATAAAACAAAAGATTAATTGGCTTTTCCCTATAAAAATCGTGACTGAATCTATTAAAATTTGAGAAAAGCTAGTCTGTGTTACTTTTGGCTTGTAAACAGTAACGATCTCATCAAATTGGCAAATAATCGTACCCAACCACACTTTTGTTTCGGGTTACGTTGCCACTTCAAAGAATTAAAAAGATTGCAAAGCCATAAAAGGGGAGTCCCGGAATATTGCGCTCATTTTTCGGATTATCTATTATTCATCCTTAAATTTATTATACGCGTGGTAAGATAAGTACAAGGTTATATTTTGTGTTATTGTGAGGATGATGGGTCGTAAAAGCAATTAATAACAAAACCAATTATTTACCAATAAATGCAAAAAGCGTTTGCTGCGCTGCGAAGTCTTGAAGGCATAATAATTTCTCTAAAAATGTGTAAACATTTCTGAGAAAAGAAACAACAAAAATACAAACCAACATTTTAGCAGTACGATTATTGATTATGTCTCATGCACTTCTTTGAAAAGTGGATGCACTGGTCAATATGCTAATAGGGAATGTGAACGAGAAAAAGGGTATTCGTCTTATTTGAGAATTTTATCAAAGTGGATCTTCTTACTAGAATCGCTCCAGCGGTTGCATACCTCCAATTTGTACGTAAAAGATGACAGTTTTCTATCAAACCAGGGGTCGAACTACCGCATCCTTGAGCGAGCATACGTCACTGAATTGTCTGGATTTTACATGCAAAACAATAAGAAATACAGTCACGTAGTACACGATCATGAATGCGGTAATTCAACCCCAGCTTTTGTCGCAGCGATTAATACGATTTAAGGACAACATTTTAATTACGTAGGAATTTCGAAGAAGGTTGCTAAGCATGTTGCTAAGTTGTAAGATTGTACACTACTAAAACCCCTAGATATTTTCCAGCGCCTCATTTCAATAAGGTTAAAATAAAGCCTAAGTTTCCTAGGCCAACGCTTGCATTCAGAGAACCGAACTGGTCATCATTATTATACGGGGTATTCTTTAACTATGTACCAACTGTGTGCACAACTCAAATGAAATGCAGACAAGTGCAGTCTGTAGAACGATTAAATGCAAACATATTTACATATATATTTTTCGGAACTTATTTCGGTATCGTCTCACTCAATATATTTTTATATTCTACAAACTAAGGCACGTCGTCTTATGCGCACGGCGCCCCATAAATCATATATTATCCGCATTCTCTTAACAGTGTTCCGCTTCATCTCCATTTCAGTTTTTAAGAGACCGGTTAATGTTTTGTTTGGTCATTAAAAAAGCTTCCCTTCTCAGGAAAGTTCACCCTAAACCACCCTTAGAACATGAATTCCCACCTTCAGGAAACCGGTGTCAAGTTGTACTCGTAGTATTCAAACACATTCTACCGAAGTAGGTTTGTCGGCCGCTAAAATCAAACATCTTCTACCTTCTGCTGGTCGATAAATTGAAACCGAATCCGAATCCCGCAAACAAAATTTTTAAAATAAATAAACCTAAATAATACACACAAGTGCCTAGTGATTAAATTTTGTGGAATCAAATAAACTGAAATAAAGTGATAAAAATGTATTAATCCATTTTTACGGTACACGAAAAAACGAAATAAAGTTTTCCCATATCGATTGGATTTTTGTTTGCCCAAAATCCCAAAGAAAATTACCTAATTCCTTGTTCTTTAAGACCGACTTAACTTAATTAGTCGTCAGAATACCAACGCAGTCAATCTCATGTTAAAGAGTAACAAAATAGTGAGGTGGGTCAAGTAAATAATTCATTGTTATAAGTGTGAATGCATTTTAAAGGAATTGACAAATTTGTCGCATTATTTTACCCCCTGAGCCCGTTACGTACGTATTAAGGGTTGGTGCATTGGTTCCTGTTCCTGTGCTATTTTTAGCACTCGGGGATTTGGTAACTAAATAAATTAACATTTGGTGTAGGTATTGATTTTATTTACCCTTAATATTGCAACGACACCCCGAACTGAAAATGGGCACAGGGAAAATCTGAAGTGGAAAATCTCTAAGCTCTATTTTTGCGGCATGGTGGCAAAGAGAAGTGCGGTAGATGTCGTGTCAAGTATGACAGCTGGATAGTTTTGAGGTCGAGTGAGCCAAATGTTCGCAAAAGATAAAACAAAAAGAAAAAGGTAACAACATACGAAGTGAGCATTTCAATAAAATGGCATCGTCCTTTACTTTGTGGAAGGTGTTACGTAACACTTGCCAAATTTCGGTTTCGTCTACTTGATTTCCAAATCCCGCTTGAAACAAAAAAGCAAACAATCAAGTATTAAAGATTCATAGGGGATGTTAATTTATGAAATGTGCGCGGAGCTGTCATCATTGGTTATAAGTTCAGGATTGTATCGATTCTTATCTGACCTTTAAAGATGTTTTTTTCTTGTTTCAATACAATTCCAATAAGCTTAAACCTTAAACTTGATAGAGGACAGTGTATAGCAGCGCTGGAAAGAGTGTCAACCTTGACACATTGTGTCACTCTTTTTATGTCTATGCTACATTATGCTACTGTAAGCCTATATGAAGGGCCGACTATACGGGCATTCAAAATGTTTATGTAAAGAAAATTAAATTAACAGCGTTAGGCGACTGTACAACTACATGAAAGTTTAAGTTCCAAGACTGCATTCTGTCATTCGTTCATAATTGCACCCACTACTTTTTTACAATTAACTTTCGTTCGCTGTACCATCGCATTTCTGATCAGGAATTATCAGAACTCTGAATTTTACGCGTGCTGAAAATCTTACTTTACTTCGATTTGCTGAGATCGAAGCTCAAAAAAACACGTCCATCGTCAGAATAAAAAAAGAAACATAACTAGAAATTTCGTGAATTTAAAAAGCAGTATGTGGATTTTGTTGACAGTTTAATAATAAAAATAGAAACATCCATTGCTTCATCATCTTCTACATGAAGAATGTTATAAGTACGCGAAAATTCCAATGGAAAGCCACTTTTCCCCAATAATCTTCCAGCTTTCATTTTGAATTCGGGTTAGGTTGGAGATTTGGCCATTTTATATTCCATCTTATGGCGTTTCCGATTGAAGGAACGAATTGCCCTTTCTATCAAAAGAGCAAATCTAGAAGTATTGTTCTTTCTTCGGTTTCTATGTTTAGTAAGAAGAAAGTGCGCTTACGGATCTATTCTTAGCACAACATACAAATCTAAAACATTTTTAAAGAATTGCCCGAAAATAACAAACACACTCTGGCCAAATGTAAAGTTGATACAAAGTGGCTATTCGCAAGTTTTTTTTCTTTGTACTGACTGACGTTTGTCTGGCTTCGGGACACGGCGACGTAATTGAGGTAACGTAATGGTATTTTCATTAAAAATAGTGTTTTTAGAAATATGTTGGACCTTAAAACGTATAGGATCGTACCCGAAAATGTAATACTGGAGTTAATAGTAAGTTAAGCTAGCGAAGCGAGCCATATTATCCCTATTTGCCGAGATTTAACTTTGACATTTCGTTACGTAGCCGTGTTCCGAACAACGTGCGAATAGCAACAGCCAAGTTAAAAAGCTTCTTGTTTTATTGGAAAGATAGTTTACGCTAAGTGACCTTGAAATATGAAACCAAGCGTACAAATGTAAACAGCTATTAAAATATGTATTTTGATTTGGTCCATATTTACCTTCAACCGTATAGAAAAGAAATAAAAACCAAATATCACATTACGATATGCATGCTATGGCAAAAGTGTTACAATTCTGAATTTTGGAGGCAATTCTCTCGTGTCTTTAATGAATATTTGACAGGTGAGCAAACTGTGTCTGGTTTTGTGTAGAAGAACGATAAAAAAATATAAAATTTAAATTACGTATATCTAATAGATCATCTTCTCAAAAACGACTATCACTACCACATATAAGCAAAAGTAACGACAAAATGGCCGTCATATCAAATGGCGGCCACATGTTTCCGTTTAGTAAAGTGAACGGTGTTGGAAAATCCGGCCCTTCTCACGCTGTAACTGTCAAGGTCTATTTTTCGTCAATAAAATCTACATGGTTACCGTTGGACTTTTTCACTGCAATTTTTTTTAGTTCAAAAGGGAGTTTAGTACTACTTATAAAAGTATGAGAATTTCTGTTTCTTTTTCTGGGTGACCTAAATCATATTTTATTGGTCGGGTCTTCTAGAATGCTGTACCAATCAGGTTTGGTTTGTACACTAGATGCAAACAAGGTCCTTTACACGCATAAGCTTTCAGCCTAAATCTTCTAACTTCTACACTGCCTGAATCACCGCGATCGCTTTTTAAGTGTGTTGGTGATAAGTGCTTCGAATAAGGCAATTAACTAACAAAAATTCTGTCCGACTTCAGCAATGCAATCGTTGTGATCGTAGCCTGTGCGCTACCGTAGAACTTCCGTAAGTCCTACCTGTTCCGTTGGAACTGTTGGAAGTCGTGTTATGGTTCGGCGTGTCGCACTCTCGACATCCGAAATAACGTCTAAGGTGTCTTCGAGCAGTTAGTTTGTTTTTTTTCTTTTTTACCTTTGTTCATTCATTAGCTGTCACCAAAATTACCTCGGTTGGTGTATTCTTCGTAATGCACATAAAGGTTCCGCCAACTTCCTTATAATTCATGAGCTCAAAAGTTCATTAGTGGATTCGATGTGGCGAAAATAATTGGTTTAAAGTAATATTTCAACTTTTATGGCTTTTAACACGTGACGAATAGTAGTTTGTATTTGGTAAGATTAAAATAGCTACACACGCAACAATCGTTCAATTGTTTTTTATTCACTTACCTATTACTTTGTGCGCGACGATTGAAATGAACACTCTATCTACATCGATATGATATCGAACGAATTCCCGAGCTTTTTGGTGTTTTCTTTATCTTGATAAAATACAATTTCTTTTTATTATTTTATTCATGATTAAAGATCTATAATCGTGTTCTACGTCATTGTCAGCGAACTTAAACTGAAACGGTAAGCAAGTAATTTTGAAATTGCATTCGTGTAACTTTTTGTTTAACGACTACATTCCTACAATTTGCATAACCTAAAAAAAACATTTTAGAACTTTACTTGTTGAAGTCCTTTTTATTCTTCCATTCAGATTGCAATTTATCTCAATGACAAAAATCCAATGACAAAGGCCCTTTTGGGATGGCACACAATGTCAAGGGTGCAATTGTGGGTGCATGAATTACATTTTTTCTCATTCAACTTGCATGTCCTTTTCGTGTTATAAACATGTGTAGGATGGTAATGAGTCTTTTCGATGTGCATTTATAATAAATTATTGAAAAAGAGAACTCAAATGTGAATGCGCCAGATTCTCGAATGAAACTGTCCGATGCCATTCAGACACACACGAATGCCACTTTACCAGATGTGATGCTGTGCTGGAGATACTTTAAACTCATAAAGTCAGATCTTTTACATTATGTGGAGTGCAGGATGCTCTAATCCTGTTTCATGCTTATCAGTGGGAACTTGGACGTCTTTTGTTCTCTCGTTGCAAGGAAGACACAGGATGGTTTCTTCGAAATTGCAGGTAAATATTAGCAGATGGTGAGAAGATTTCATGTTCATTCATGTTTATTTGCCGGGTAAAAGTCCGCATACAAATAAGCATTCCGTTTTGTGACATAATACCAAAATGTTATTCAGATTTACAACGTTTCCATTGCTCCCAAAGGAGTCCATACCCCTTGCATGACAGAATACATGTTTCCGCATACACTTTAGTATATAGGTCAGATTTTTCGGATCAAGAAAAAGCAATACTTGTCCTTTAAGGAGTGAAAAGTCTTGGTTCACATAACATTTGTTATCTACTTGCAGGTAGAAGGCTTTCTTTTTACAGTTGCGAAATTTGTGAAAGCAATTAAATATGATTTTGACAGGCGGTACTGAAATATATTTGGGACGAGACAGCTATTTTCCTTCTATGAAGTTTAGGTTAGAGAGAAAGGCGTCATTAGAACCAGGGAGGACCATTGGGAGTTTCTTTGTAGTACTTGCTTGGATTTATGGTCTATGAAAAAATTTGTAAAAAATATGTGTGGAATTCCGGCTTCAAATTTCATATCAAACATTCCACGCCAACAATCACAAATAAAAAAAAATAAATAGTTGGCGCAACAGGTCCGTAGGAAGAACTAGGCCTAGCTTCTCCCAACTATACGTGTTTGTGGAATTTTTTTTTTTGACGAATGGAAGGAATTTAAATATTTACGGCCAATTGAGAAATTTTTGGCCATATTCCATCCTAATACTTGGTTCTAACAACCATTCGTTTCAATTTTTGGACGTTCGTAAGATATGGCGCAGTGGAAAAAGCCTTAAGATGTAATTTCAGTCCCAACTTCTTTAATTCTGTACTTATATCAAGAGAAAACACGCAGAGCCTTAAAAACTGTATGTATAGATAGACTGATAGACACAAATGTGCAGACTGCTTGGAAAAAAATTAGTAGTCCGTGGAAACAAAAAACTGTATAGTATTTTGTTATTAATATTTTCGTTAGCAACATACATATTAATTTAGTACTGAAATTGAATGTTAATTGAAAAATCAAAAGAAGTAGGTACATCTTGGCTGCTTAACTATGTATTTCGGGTAAGGAATTGCTATTCATTCGTCAGTTTGGCGCTCGTTCTTTTCCATGATCGTATCTTCAAAATTTTCTACTTCAATAGTATTTCCTGCAGAAATTCTCCGACCATGCTCTTAGTAGCGGTATAAAAGTAGTAATTACTCGTTACATTTTTATTCCCTATCGTTGTTTTAATTTCGTTGATTCCATTAGTGTAGCCTAACTAGACAACCTTTATAAATAAAGTTAAGTAGTTGATGCAACAGGTACGTAATCCCTAAGCCCTATTTAAACCTAGTTTTCTATAACCGTCCGTTTGTTTGGCTTGATTGGAAGGGAACTACAATTTTAAATTGACACAAAAAATAATGTCATTGTACTTTAATACCAAATGTAACTAAAACTTACTGGAAGAAGAGTGCGGTGAGAGGATAAAATCATTCAGAGATTTTTTTAAAAGAATATCAACCTATTAATAAATATCTTTTGTGAAAAAAATTACGTTTTTCATTACTTCGTAGTAATTAGTATTTTTCTTGACCACCTGAGCAAGAATTTACTGACATGCTTTAAATTGTTAGCACAAATAATTTTGAATAACTTCACAGAGCTGTCGCGGTATTTTCAACTACGACTGACAAATTCAAATACGAACTTGCAATTAGCAGTCAAATTAAAATGGCAGCCGCCAATCAAAATATTAAACAGCACTGTATTCAATAAAATAAATATTATATATTGTTTTCAATTTTTTGTTATAACACTTGTAAAACAGATATCTAATCGATTATTTGGAATTTTTCTCTTCAACTAAAACGTTTTAAGAAGTCAAAAAAGTAAAACTTCAAGCAAAGTACGTTTGAAAGAACTGTCAATATAATGTATATAATTCTGGAGATGATCATCACCAAATTCACAATAAAGGCAGTTGCTGATGTCAATCAATAAAAGAAGGGACCTGACAGTGGCATCAGCCGTCGTGTGTCTGTGCGTGTTTTTATTGCTCAGATGTAATTCTGAATTCATCCAACAACGGCGCACACACTTGTTAGCGTTGATCGGTAGTGCTCATAGTTTTTAATACGAAGCTTTGCAAACAATTGGTATGTCCATTAAGATTTTACTAACTCTGTGCTGTTCTGTTCCAGGTTAAATTTTTTTTACATATTAAAAACACTTAAACCAATCTGTCATATATTCGGTGAATCTTAACATTGCAGCATGCATTTTTGTTTATCACTTGATTCACTGTTCATTTTAGATGCTCACTACAAATGAAGTACGGATAAAATCAGATTTATACCTTTTAGATGGGTTCATCCGTGATGACCATTCAGAGGTGGAGCTGGCGTAAACTCATATTTCCTGCAAAGTGAAAATTTTAACTTTAGCCATATTTTTATGCAAGTATTTATTGCGTCATATTCACTAGACACAAAACTATAAGGCTGAAAATAAAATCCAAAAAGTTTTAAAAGCTTAAGATGACAAAACTGTTTAGGTATGGTATGATAACCCTCAATATTGAAATGAACAAGGTCAAAACATCACAACCTAGAACGATCATAAGAGTTCATCTATGATGAACGAGTATATTCCTTAAATGAAATGATGTACCATCTTTGACGTACCCAAATTGCATTTCCCATCGAAGTATGACCGGGCTTAGACTCCGCATTGTAGAGCGATACTGTCAAAACCCAAAATTCTCATTACAAAACATAAATAAACTAGTGTTGTCACTTGTTATTATAAAAATAGTTTTGTTCAAGTGTGGGAATAAAGCTTTCTTGTGCTTCGCGTTTCGTCTCACCGACACCGTCCGAAAGCGTCCCACAACTTTTACTCGATCAGTTTGATTCGAACTGTGCGCGCGAATGTTTATGTTACCAAGACTAGTGCTTAGAAGATCGGTCTTCTTAGCAGCCTCAGCAAATAATTATGCAATAAGACAGAGTGTTTACAAAGTAACGGAAAGACATAAAGTCAAAACAATTCCTGTAACCCAAACAGAACCTCAACTATGTATGACTTTGGACTTGCGTCATCGGTGTGGTGTGTGGGCGCTTGTGTATAACCAGTAGGTAGTTCCCAATAAAAAAAATACAAAATGAAGACTTCACTCACGTGGTACCCAGTGTTTGCAGCTTTCGTTGTTCAAAATCGAAATGGTGTATACAGCTTTATATATACGGAATGGTTTCGTGGAAATGAACTTTGATCCATGAGGCATAGCTATTTTATAACTTTTGAGTGGAGCGCTTTTGTTTGTTTGTTTTGTGCACTTAAAATTTCCAAGTCATACACATCTGTATGTGGATAAAATAATTTCTTTAGTTTAAAACTGGCGGTGACGACAGGTAAATCGGCTCAGAACTTGCTTGCTCATCGGAGCGTTTACACGCTCTTATAGGTGGATTAATAAAACTCTTATCAGACATCAGCTATATCTATCATCTAGATTTGGGTAATATAATTTATTGACCCATCGCCAAAAGTGTGTGACTTCAATCGCCTTTTTACCGCTTAACTTTAAACTTTGACGTGTGTGTTTTCATTTTTCGTGTGAAATATTGTTTGCGTGGGGAAATTAATCAATGTTCAACGTTTTTGTTTTTTTAATAGTTCATTAGCAGTATACGGGCTTATTAAAAAGTTCATAATATAACAACTTGTCATGCGTAATTATATCGCAAGTGATAGTGAACTGCAAATGAATTAGTGAACCGACTGCAGTACTGCGAGATTTTCTAAAAAAAATCATTGAAGCCCCTAAGTCTTTGCGATTAAGCAGCTGGTGCAAGTGGTGCTTGTTCTCTCTGAAAAATTTATACAAATTAAGTTCTCACTGTAAGGAAACTGCAGTTCGTTTCTTATTGTTCTGTTTTGTGTGCAACTCCACCAAATTTAAAGAAAGAAATTTTGGTGAGTTTATTTTTAGTGAGTGTTGTTGCTGTTGAATTTTAAATGTTGTTCGAATATACAATGGGTGTTCATAAGCTTTAAAGCTGCTGGAAATCGCATTTTTTTTGATCACATAAGCATTCGCGTTGGATTGATTTGATAAGTGTGAGTGGTATAGTCACCACATCTCTAGGTGGTTGCTTGTTCTTGATGTTGCCAAAATTGGATAAATGTGTTCAGGTGCAGGGCAATTCTTTAGAAATATTCCGGACACTTTTATAGATGGTGTCAACAAATTACCTGGAAATGCACCTTTTCTCAATGAACCTTAAAAATATAGAAAAACCACTTCTAGATTTGTTCTTTCGATAGAAAGGGCAATTCGTTTCTTCAATCGAAAACGTCATAAATGATTACAGAATTAGTGACAGCTCTGACAGTTTCAAAGAGGAAATTTTTGTGTCATTTCTTATTGAAAGCAGTTCAAAAAATTGACAAGCTCCTGATTTCAGTCATTTTTTCCCCTCAAATTAAACAGAACACAGAACTGTGATAAGATACAAATAAAGCTTAAGTAAAGAAAACAGCAAGTAATGCATTTATTTACATAACTCATTTTATTAACTAGAATTCCAAACTAAGTCCGCAATTGTAGGAAATACAAAGGTACAATTAGATAACACGTTGACTATCTCTTACTAACGTCATAATCTTTCATGGTGACACATTCCAAAGAATACAAGTGCATGCTCCTTATGGAAGTATTCAGTTTGGGGAGAATCATATTTATAAATATGTAATTCAGGACACATCGACGTAGACATCTATATGGATTGTACGGTGCCGGTATTTAAGCAGGTTAATAACCTGATCATGATGTTACAGGACAAAGATAGTCTTGCCTTTTCAATAATGCAAAAGTGTAATAACCACATTATAACGTTGTTATGTAAGATTTCAATTTCAATGCCGCAGTGTCATTAATAAACTGAAACTGGTGACTACTTTGCACATTCTTATGTGCAGACGATGACTTTTATAGCGCGTGCTTCAAACGCATTGCACTATTTTTACCTTAAACATAAATTATATTTGTACACGCGACCTCTTTAACGATATCCGTGTTAATAACGTACGTCAGAAAAACATGTCATCTACTCCTGTCATTGTCAAAGCCTTATTTTATTCGTAGCGGTTTAGGATTTTGATTTCGTATAATGATGTTAGTTGTTACTGAAATTTATAAAATCGTAGCATCCGTGATGGATGTGCTATTTTAGACGGCAGCCCTGCTTAACACTGACAATCTACCTAATTGACGCAATAGTTAAGCGATCAAACAGCGAATGCGTCATACAAGCGTTCTTAATTTTGTGGATAGTTCCATCAGCTGCTACGTAATTACAAATGAGATTTTATAACAGCCAGCATTTACATTTTGTAATTGAAAGCAATTATAATTTAAATTATTTAATTTTATAAGAATGTATAATGAGGACATTGAAAACGATTTTATACATCACCAATAATGTCTTCCGCATTCGCTTTTGCTACACTGATGGTACTAGAGCGATAATGGTGGTGGGTCATCTTCCTGATATACCTGCTCGAGTTCTTCGGAATATAAAAACTCAATGTTGTCCACTTCGTAAGATTTTATTTTTACAAAAACACTGCGCTAAAGAAAGAAATGTCAAATTTATGCAAGCAAAAATTGTACCGGAGAAAAAGTGGAGAATTGCACCAAGCAAACTACTACAACACTCAGAAAAAAAAATTGTAATGCCAATAAACAATTTTCGTCGGTTAAAATGAACCCAAGTATCAAAATCTTTGATTTAAGAATGAAATTGTTGGCAATGATGTAATAAAATACTTATGGAGAGTATATTATTCTTACGCTGAATACCTGATTCTTGAAAACTTAAAAACGAGTTCTTGTTAACAAAAATAATATTTGAACCAAAAGCTTTTAACTTTTAACAATTTTTTAAAAATCTCGAATCTTTTTTTTTTGAGGTAATTACCCACTTTTCGCCATCATTTCGCAGCAGCATCGTACTGCAAAACGAAAAGGAGAGCGAAAGTTTTCGTTCATGATTTCGTTGTATGGGATTTTTCGTTCCGAAACAGCAGCGTACTAGGCAAAATATAGAAATCGAGAACAATAATACTTTAAGGTTCAATATCTTGTCATGCCAATTGCCCGCGCAGTTACAAGTTGTAATTGCCTTCATAGAAATATAGTGCTAATCACGTATCTTATAGACCGGTTGTTCAAAATGGATGCAGCTCAAAAAGAAGGAAAACAAAATTTCGGGTTACTAACCGAAAACCCTTTAAATATTTGAATTTTCAATGCCCGCCATAAATGCTGGATAAAACAGTTCGCAAGACCTTTACTCCAGCGGTCAGGGTCACTAGCGTTTTGCGTCGCGTTCCATTGGTTTTGCGTGTTAGTTCACGTCACGCGATCAAATAGGAGCACGTATAACATTGACCATAGCCCTTTAATTTATTCAATTTTAACTGTGTTTGTATTTAAAAGTGGCTTGTTTACCTCTGAATAGGGACGCACAATTTTTGATGAAAAATGTTCCACATACGCCAGAGATACCTAGACCGAGAATCAAGTTGCTTTTTTTTAGCTCTTTTCGGGCTCTTATGCGAAAAATCAAGCAGGATAGGAGGTTCCAAAAGAGTTTGCTAAAATAAATCCTTCGATCTTTAAAGAAAATCAGCTGAATTTGACACATACATTTGCTGCTTAAAATCAATACTAAAAGTCTTAATTTTTAGAACGTTTTCTATCACTTTTTTACACCAACCCATTTGCATTTATTTTTGATATAATTATTGTATAATTTTGCTCAGTACTATTTTTAGGTCGCAGTACCTCATGACATGGTAGAGTATTTAGAAGGAGCTAGGTAAATGCCCTTTGATAAAAGATCTGCGTTATCCAGTTTTCCCAATTTGTGAATAAAGTAATTTTTGAGAGACTGATGCTCCTTTTCTTTTCTTTTATAAGCTTTTTCCGTTTATAAATGTTTTTCGTTCAATTGAGTTTGAAATTTTGAATGAAGATCAGGTAACTTACTATCAACGACGTTTTCAGGGTAAACAGCAATATTTCTGCCTTCGACGGGCTCACCTAAAGTTCTCGGGTCGCAACCGACCCATCGAATATTAGAAGTGTGTCTGAGTCGTTCACTGTAGACTGGGATTATAATTCACATAAATGAAATGGTTTATGAAACCTCCCGCAATGGTGACATTTTGAAGACTTTAAGGCGGTTATTAACCTAAAAATTGGTAAATAATTGGCGACAGCCACTCAGAGTCGATAGCACTCTTAAAAAAAATACTCCAATCATTGCTCTTTAGGCCTTTAGCTTTAACCTGATCGTTTTGTCAGTATTACTGAAGATATACATATTTCTCCTGTGTGATTTGTTTACTGTAGTTTACTCCGACTGACGGGGGTAAGCGTTGCCACAAGACGAGAGACCTCAAAGAAAAATGCAACAATAGATCGGCTAGATATCTGATAGCTTTTTGTTTATAGTGCCTAATGCATTATAATGTTGCTAAAATCATCTCCGCTAAGTCGTAAGTCTATCAAATCTAGCCTATACATTTTTAACTGGTTAGAACCAAGCACTCTGCTTCGACCAAACGTCCCTTGACTTGCGCAACTTACGATAAGCCTTTCCTATTGATAAGCCTTATTCCATAGGACAGAGGGAGATAGCCGAAAGATAATTCTAAAAACATTCAAATAGAATTTTCAATCACGCGAAAGCAAATAAAGAACCACGCCGATATCACATTAAAAATTCAATTTATATGCCACCCAAGACAACTCAGTGACAGTTCAGCACAATCGATTTAAGAATGAAATGCTGCATGCGTAAACAAGCACTACAAAGAGAACTTAATCTTAAAAGATAAGATTCGATTTGACTACCGCAAAACTTAATACAGACAAACGGCCACAGTCTGGGCTGTAGTCCTCGTACAAGTTCATTTATTTTGTTCTATCAAACAAATGCAAGTATATCCGCACTCATTTGTTGTTCATTCATCTCCCACAGAACGGTTGCAAATGAGCTTTTAATTTGATCTAAGAATAGCACCAGCAAATTTGTATCAGATAGTTGTAACATATGCATCAGTACCCGGCATATCTTGTCCTAAAAATAGTACTAGCACATTGCACTAGAAATTGATTAACACGCGTGTATGTGCCATATCCGCGATCTTGTAGTCTGTGCGGTCATGTGAATAAATTAAACCTAATTTAAGGGCTCTTGTTCGACAGTAGCGGATACGTCTTCCTAACGAATGTACGCAACAAGAAGTCCTACCTTGATTGAAGTTGCATTTATTATTTTCAATTATATTACAGGAGATTAGATGTGAAATATTAACTTTATTTATTTTGTTCTTCTTTGCTTTCAGGAACTCAGTAATGTTTGACTACTTGTATTTCTATCTGTCGAATTTACCGCGATGGCACGTTCTGGCGTTCGCTGGAGTTGCATATGTCGTGTACTACTTCATTCAGGTTGTCAAGGTGAGTTTTATTTTGATTTCTAAATATAGATCAACAGTTGAATGCATCATGTCAATGACAGTGCAAATAAGTATGTTCATCAAACGCGACATTGTGGTTGGGCGGAAAAGTCATTACGCAAGTAAACGGCGGGTGCGGAAAAACCAGAGTGGAGAGTGAGATCATTACTCGGTATTCTGACGGTGATAAATGGGAAAACTCTGTGAGAAATAATTACAATGTTATAGCAGCAATTTTGGTTTACGATTTATAATTAGAACTCAAATTTTCCTAGTAGATCACGGCCAATCGATGTGCAACCATCCGAGTGAACTTTATTGAGTAAGCGTTTGAACGCGATGCTCCTGTCGGTTATCGACTTTTAATAATCAGAATGGGGACGTTCAAGTATCTAGTTTAGTAAATCGGACAGCTCTCTCACTAGATGTATCTCGGTGTTGATTGTTGATGAGAGCAGCTGTTTCACTTGACGTTTATGGAGGGGTAGCCGACGAATCTAGTCAAGAAATTCGTGACTAATAGCGTTTTCGATTGAAGAAAAGAATTGCCCTTTATGAAAAGAGTAAATCTAGAAGTGCTTTTTCGATGTATTCTATGTTTCATTGAAAAAAAAATAAGTTGACAGTTCTCATATGTGACTGACGTAGAAAAAGTGACGTTCCCGACCAATCTAGTTTTTGCGTTCAGGTTACATCTCATCCAGACCAATCTAGTCGACTTAAGATAACTAGATTCTTGAATGTGGCCATTGACTGTCTTCAGTTGCGGAATTGCCACGAACTATTTTTCAAAACTTTTTAATAGAATTTAAAAGAGTGATAATTTCGATGGTTTGGTCTGGTGGTGTGTCAGCTTCCAGTTTTGCTGAAGCAACGATTTCCTCGCCAAGAATATTCTTTCGAAAGAGCCGGACAATCCATGAATATATGAAGAGAGAATCCGTCACTCTCAAGACAGCGAGTCTGCATGTAGGGTCCAGTGGGACGCCAATAGCCACTAGTTATTTCTGTCACAATTCCAAGGTTATTTTAGTAAAGATTAATGAGGGAGCAGGATTTTCTTGGGTAGAATTTAGGGAAGAATTATCTGCAGCGTTGCCATTTTGACTGCTTTCCAGTCAGATCTGACAGGATAAACATATAGCTGGAAGATTTTTCACAATCCAGGCTGGTTTTTCAGCTGGATACGATTTTTGTTTGGCTGTTTTTAAATGTTTCGTGTCATTTCTTTTCAATCATTTTAAATTCAAGGAGAAAAACAAATTAAAATTAAAAGAAAAACAAAACTTGCTTGAATTTAATTTTTTTTGCTCTGAGCTTGGAAGCATATTCCACTAATACAATCATACGTTTGCATTGATACAAGTTTGTACTTGCCCTTGTTAACTTACAATTGCTGCTCCAACTTTCATATACCGTCTGAAGTTACAAAATAAGTTGAGGTTGAATTTTTGATTGCATTTCGTTGACTGTTTTTTTTTTCCAGTCGAATCTGACTGGAAGGCCGATTTCAAAATGGCAACTCTGATAATCTGACGCGGAGGTGATTTAAGCAAGTCTTCATTAGTAGTCTTCAAAAGTGTAGTGGACAACGAAATACATTATCATAGGTCTGCTTCAGTAGTTGTTGGGCTAATGCTGGCTTAACGCCAAGATCTATCAAGTGAGTCTATTCCTCATAGGAAAGAACAGGAAACTGCGGGTTTTTTCATTTCATGAGTTGAAATCATATCCGAAGCCTTTTATTTTTAAAGTCTGTTTTGAACTTTGATTTTCTTCATCAACTTTTTAGGTGAAGCAGACTTGTGGAGATATCAACAGGTAGAAAATGAAGCATTTTGTTTAAAGCATCCGTCATGGCTGAGGGCTGTAATGCATATGCTTTCTGATGATTGAATGCACTATAGAAAAGACGTTACCCTTTGTCCCTAACGTTGTTCACTTGATCACGATTTTTTAACGGGTTTGACAACCAATGTACTCATATAAAGGGAGTAAGCCTAAGCTTCTTGTTCCCAAGTTAAAGTGGAACTATATAGCCGGAACCTTAGCTCTGCCATCTCAGTCCGTCGTTAAGAGCACATTTCATTAAATCGGTTTTGGGAAATATTTCGGAGCTCACAGTCACAAAATAATCCAAATACGCTTTGTAGCCTAGGTCACAAAGAAAACCCATCACTATACTGATCACAACTTCGCAACTAGGCTCGAATTTGTCTACTGTTCAACAACCCATACTATCCTCAGGCATCAACTAACGCTGTACACCGTTTTGCCTTTGGCTTAAGGAGTGTGATTTTAAAAGCTCCTTCTATATTTATTCCGAACATAAAGTCAATTGTGCAGGATTTACCCTTTATTTCCCTGCGTTCTACGGCCCTGAACAAAAAACAACTGTACAGACCATAGTGGTAGAGAATTGAATATCCTTTTGTTATGAATGACAACACAGAAATTAAAATAAGTTGAAAACGTTACATCATATTCCTTTCTACTTTCAGAGGCCCATTTTGGCAGTATCCAATGGGCCCTTCAAGGACTTCCTGATTAAGAATGTCCCCACATTGGAAATGAAATTTTGGCCGACATTTTGGTGCGTTGAAAGCCGGGCACAGACAGTCTTCGCGAGTATACTTCGTGCCTCGAATCTTTCAAATATCGATTACAGAAGGTAGGTCTTAAAAGTTCCTTGAAAATGTAATTTACCAGTGTAATTTACGTCGCATAATTTTCTTTCAGGGAGATATTAGGTTTAAAAGATGGTGGAGAAGTAGCCTTAGACTGGTTAGAAAAGGATTGTGACGAAAGTGCTCCTGTGATAATTATATTACCTGGTTTAACAGGTATGCGGCTTATTTTTATAAACGTCGTCTGAAAAAGTAGTTTAAAGTTCTGGTCCTAATTTAGGTGAATCTCAAGCTGAATATATTAAATGCTTAGTTATCGCCGCCAACAATGAAGGCATGCGGGTGGTTGTTTTCAATAACCGAGGTTTGGGTGGCATTGAACTGAAAACACCACGCCTTTATTGCGCGGCAAATTGTGAGGACCTGGCAGAGGTCGTAAACCACGTAAAAAAGTCTAACCCTCATGTGAAGTTGGGTGCGACTGGAATTTCCATGGGCGGTTTAATATTAGGTAAGTCATCTCTGTGTGTAAATTCTTTTCGAAATTGCGTTTTAATTGATGAAATGCTAATTTAACTTTAGGAAACTATTTAGCCAAACACAGTGATCAATCGCATAAAATTCTGACGGCTGCGAAGATTATATCCGTTCCCTGGGACGTCCATAAGGGTACGTCCTCATATTTTATCCTTTCAATGGACAGTTTGATGATTGATTTTGTGTTTTGATTATAGGCAACGCCAGCATTGAAAAGCCGATATTGAATAGCCTTTTGGGACGTCATCTTGCCGGAAGTCTGTGTCGAACTTTGAGCAATTGCGAGATTTTCCGTGATACAGATATCGATATCGATAAGATTATGGCGGTGGGTAGAGATTTGAAAAATGATTTTACAACCAAAGCAATATTGATTATCGAACAACAATTTGTTTTCTAGTCCAGAACTATTAAGGAGTTCGATTCGCTGTTCACGTCAAAACAGTTTGGCTATGCGGATGTTGATGACTATTATACCGATGCCACATTACACAATAAATTGCATAAAATTTCTGTGCCTTTACTTTGCCTAAGTGCCGCTGATGATCCATTCCAACCCCTAGATGGTGAGTACCTACAATTAACTGGACATTTCACGACCAATTTTCACACTTTATTTGTTTTATTTGTGAGAGTACGGCTGCTTGCACTAAAGGAGGGCAGGTCTTGTTAAAATTTATTTCAGAAGGTTTTGCAAAATTTATCGCGTATACGGAAAGAAATATCAGTTCCAATAGTTTCAATCGATTTAAAAATTCATATGAAAAGCTATGTCTTTTTTATCGTGTGTTATTGCTATTTTAAATTCTTTATTAATCTAGTTTTGTGTTTAATTTTACATTTATCGTATGTAGTGGCTTTAAATCTGACAGGTGACTTATGCGATTTGCCTGTGTTTATATCGGCCTAGATCTATCATACGAACAGATTTCCAGTTGACGTCAAAAACTCAGTTGGCTTTCAATTGTGTCAAACCAGTGGTGATACGTCATGAAGCTGTTTTTAGAAATCCTTATTTCATGGCTATCTAGTCAAGCTTGTTCTTATTGCGATTTTCATTGAAGATCAGAAAGAATGGCCCCGAAATTCAAAATTTCCAATAATGGTAGACCCCATAGCCCATATGCACATCAGTATGTGAGATTTGGTTTTCTGTTGCTACTTTTTTTTTGTTTTCTACAGGTTTACATTTGCATTCAAAATTACATATTTTGGGATCAAATAGTGCAAAATTTGTTTCTAACAACACAACAAACATTTCGAAATTGGCAATTCTTTAAAAATATTCCGGACACTTCTGTCGTGTTAAGATTAAGAACTAACTTGGAAGTGCCCTTTTTCTTCAATAAAACATAGAAAACATAGAAAGAGAACTGCTACATTCGCTCTTTTGACAGAAATGGCAATTCCTTCCTTCAATCAAAAACGCTATAATATAATCTAAATAGTCCAGACACTTATGTCGTTTTCCATTGGGACCACCAAAAATCTTTTTCAGATCTCAGATTTAACGCGGCTCATGGAACATGCAACGAAATTGATCTGCTTTTGTAAATGGATTAGTGCGTTATTTGACAGTAATATCAATATTCATAGTTTCCAGATGATTCCTCATTCCTACAAAATTATATCCATGGCAATTTTTGTATTTCTTTATTTTGGTTTTCACGAAACTTTGTGCATTCGGTTTACAACAAAATTCTTAAAATGACGTAAAACAGCTGTGCAAATTGGTATTTGTGGTAGTATGTGTAAATCTGCAAAAATATCGAGAAATGCAAAAAGTGATCCGAAACGAAAAAAAGATTGATTTTTTTGCCCAATGGAACATGAAAAGTGATTTAGATCAAAAAAAAGATTGATTTATTGTCCCAATGGAAAACGACATAAAACAGTTTAACTTTCTCCTTAATTATTTTGATATATTATAAGCCCGTATATACAAAACAGTCAAAACCTTATAACCAGAATAACTTATTTGTTAAGTCTCAAAGCCAAATAGGTATCTTTTAATATTATTCACATTTACATACCTAATCAACCTATATATGTCATCGTTGTCATTTTATTAAATTTATTGACTTATTGATTACATTTCTTTAAAATATTTCCAGCAATCCCAATAAAAGCAGCTGAACAATCAACGCATGTAGCAATTGTTGTAACAGCTCGTGGCGGTCATATTGGTTTTCTCGAAGGATGGTGGCCATCAACAAAGGACCAATATATGGGACGTTTGTTCAGTCAGTTTTTTACCAAAGCCTTATTTGATGAGGATGGCGAATTCGCTCGCACTTCGGAGAATCTTATTGAGAAATTCCTCAAGAAACGAATGCTGCTGCCAGAAATAGTTGTTAAGCAGAAACTGATTGAACCAGAAATTAAGTCAATAGGCAAATAGTAGATAAACAAAAACATACATCAATTCGATTTTGTATACATCTTTTCCACAAGTGAATATCAATAAGCAATAACGGTTTTTGAAGTAAATCTTTTTCGTTATAAATTCTTTGGCAATAAGCGCATAAGATAATTAGGCTAGGTTAGAGTACCAAATATTAGTATAGGATGAATTAATTTAAGACACAACAACAATAACAACGAAAAAGCTCATCCTGTCATTGGTGTTATTTGACAGATTCTTTAATAAAAAAGAAGATAACCGTGTGGTCATGCTTCAACTCAAAACTGTGGATGAAATGCGCTTTCGATCATGCGCAAAAGCAATAAAACTACCGGCTGAACATCATTCTATCTTTTTCTTGTAGTCAGTAGGCTGAAGAGTTAACCTAACTTAAGAACATCTTCCGGAGAGACTTGCTATTATTAGTAATTTCTTAAGACAATGATTTATCTTAATGAACAAATAATGTCTTTGTTGTAAATATAATATGTATGTATTTTAAATTAAATTACTTTGTACCTTACGTAAATTAAATTGAAAAATAAAGTTGCAAATAATCATGTAGTAGCTACCTATGAATGCCTACTGGTTTCTAAGCCAAGTCAAGTTTCTGCGTTCGTTCAGCAAATAAGCGGATTGGCCAACAATACTGGCATTTAACTCTAATTGACTTCAAAGTCCATCAATCAATTAAATTAAATCGTAACACATACCTCCACATACAAATTTGAACCATATCATTCGACTTAAATAAATTAAAGCTTTTTAGGTTTCAATTAGTTGCAATTTCTTAAAAATGTGCATATTAAATACACACAAAAAAAATTTGATAATTTTAATATTACAGTACAGCCTTTAATTAGTAGGTTTATTTACTGTCAACAGATTGCAAGTAAAAGCAATGTTCAATTTAAAACAAAAAATTGGGTTTGAAAATAAATTGAAATCTTATAATAAAATTGACCGCGTAGTACATTTAACAACATATCATTACAAGAAATTCAAAAAACAAAATTAATAGTACAATCCTGTTTACGGAATGGAATTTATAGCATTAAAAATAGCAAATTTGAACTTTTGTTTAAAAAATGTATTTCATTCTAGTGCGATAGCTTGGAAATTGTGCAAATCAGAAAGAATATCAAAATAGCAATAATAAATAATAATAATAATATCAAACAAATCATTTTGCTGTTTTATTTCTCAACATTACAGCTAATCAAATTCGAATTAATGGGATGTTCAATACTTAACTACTAAATACTGATAAACAAAATGATTTCCTGAAAATTATTTTTTTCTATTTTAAACTTTTCAGCTCACCTTGTTTTATTAGCCGTGTTTTTTTGATCTTCGATCCCAGCAGAGCAAAGTAAAGTAGGATTTTTATCACGCAATTACAACAACTACGCTCTGCTTGACACCATAGACAAACTGAGACCCCCAACTCACAATCCTCTTGCCGCTGTCCCCCTCAGTTATTTTTCAAATTCGCCATTTTGATTTCCTATCGGTGTTATGTCAAAAAAGAATCCGTGTGACATGCAAAAACATACAAAAACTACAAAAATAAATTCTGCCAACCGCGAAAACCGTGGGGAATTGTGAAAGAGTTCGGGAATTCCACATTTTTTTATTACTGAATGCCATTGGTTAATTATTATAAATTGTTAAAAGGCGAATAATTTGATTTGTTTGCTTAATAAAACTACCTAAAGGAGATGTTGTATATACTAGAAACATATTATGACAAACATGTTTGTGTATTTTCCGCTTTTGGATATCATTAACTTCGATTTCGTGTGTACATTTTTCTTAAATAATGAAGAAAATTTGCTCAAAATGTTTTCATTTTCCCTCAACCAATCTACATTGCTAATTTTTCATGAACATTTTAAGCAAATGTACACTTATTCCTAAAAAAAATATTATCCACACGGAACGAACAATTTCAAATTAAACGGATACAATTCTATGAACTCTGCCAGCAACTTTGCGTCCAAAAACCTTTTGAAGAAAATACTTCCAAAAACGCGCAAAAAGCTAGATGAAAGACACTTAAAACTTCTCCAAAATCGTGTCAAATCGAGCAACAAAAATGGAACCAAAATTGGATTAAAAACTTTTTACAAAATCCATCCCAAAACGCATCACAAAAAGCGTCCAAAAAGAAGAAAAAAACTGTTGTTTATACCCTACGCTTCATTATAAATAAATATATAAAACTTATGTTCCGGGGAATAACATTTTTGCAATAAGCTACCTGAAAACATTTCCATTACTTATTTAAGTAGGTATTCAACACAATTATATTGGCGGCAATTTGGCAGAAAAACTCTAATCTAGATATACATTTTTATATTCGTTTGCTTCTTTGTTATTCCAGTGTAGTCATACCATAACATCGCAAAGTGTGACAGTACCATTTTGGACTAATCATATGATTTTGACAGCTCTAGTGACAACTTTGATCTTTGTTTTTCCTGCGTACTGAGAAAAAAATACCAAAACGATTACAGAGAGAGGTGATAAAAATATAATAATACAAATAATTTCTCCTTTGTCGCGACTCTGTTTTTATTTTTATTTTATTAACTTTATTTTTTCCTATACTACCTTCCACGAATTATTCCTGTTCGGTGAAACATATTGCTCACAGTTCAAGTTAACTCCTTCGCAACACCTTTGTTACACATACAATAGTATATTTAATACAAAAGAAAATACGAAACTAATCTTCTCTTAATAAAATAATCAAAACCCAAACAATGGGAAACGCTGGAAATGGAGGTCTAGCTCGAGAACGCCATAAGTCGAGTGACATCGCAACACCAAATTCGCCGTTTCGTGACAACTCCGGTGTGCTGAGTGGCGGTGGGGCCGGCGGTGTTGCTAGCAACCACGCAGCAGGCAATGTAGCAAGTGGGCAGGCGTTTGTTTTTGACAAGAAACCGGACACGCGCCTAGTACTTCAAGGATCACAGGACGACGAAGAGCAACCATATTATACGAAACCAGTATTGTCGTCGAGTCACGACGATTCAGAGTTTGTAACGCCAACACCAAGGCAACGTTCGAGCACTGTATCGGAGGGCACAACACCTACGGGAATGTCGTCTGGCGGTGTAAGCGAAAGTGAAGATCCAAATGAACTAGGTAAACCAGCTTTACCAACTGTGTTACGGTGGGATGGTGGCGGTAAGCAGGTTCTTATCAGCGGTACCTTCTCCAATTGGAAAACATTGCCCATGGTCAGGAGCCATGGAAACTTTGTGACAATAATAGATCTGCCAGAAGGTGATCATCAGTATAAGTTCTGTGTCGATGGCGAGTGGAAACATGATCCAAAGTTGGTAAGTATTGTGCAAAAATATGCTCTGCACCAGAAGCGAATACAACGCAATTATATTATTTCGGGGAAAATCGATAGATATAGGTGCTGTCATTTTAAAGGGTATGTTGTATGACTACTGGTACAAACGCAAAATACTTCGTAAATGTCTAGACCAGTTTTCTGATTGCATTCACTTTCAATTTCTCGTTAACGTTTCGGTAAAATGCCATGCATCAAGTTCGTGGATATGTATTTCCGTATGTTCGTACCACTTTGTCTTTACCGGTCCTTAGCGATTTGTATGTTAGACGCAATTTATCCGATAAACTTAAGCATACAAAGTTGTGCACTCAACTGACCTTGAAATTGTGTTTTTGATTCGTTTACCCATTTCTTTAGAAAAGCATTGATGATCCAAATGGAATCAAAAATAACTTGGTCTCCGTGCGTCAATCCGACTTCGAAGTGTTTCAAGCGCTTGCCAAAGACAGTGAAAACGTCATAAACTACGCAGAGAAGGAATATTCTCAAGAGGTACCGCAAGCCAAACCATGGGAAAAAGTATCTGGACCCCCAGTTTTGCCGCCGCATCTTCTCCAAGTTATTCTCAACAAAGATACTCCAGTATCAGTAAGTATTCTTTGTGAAATTTGAGCCTAAAACTAAATTTAACCGAATCTGATTTGCTTCTGCAGTGTGAACCAACTTTGCTTCCCGAACCAAATCACGTGATGTTGAATCACTTGTATGCTCTCTCCATTAAGGATGGTGTCATGGTGCTAAGCGCAACTCATCGGTACCGTAAGAAATACGTTACCACCCTTCTCTACAAACCGATCTAAGCAATTGAAACTGTCAGCCTAGTTACTTTTCTCCGATTTTGTATCTCTTACGAGCTTCACAAACAAGGTGCTTCCATATCAGCAGCAGGGAAGTGCCATGCCTACATAATAACGAGTCTATTCTATCAATTACTACCAAATTTATTAAGTCAAATATGATTATCCTTTTTTAATTGCAAGCAAAACTAATGCTTAAATGTGTTAATAGTGACAGATAAAACGAATATTGTTGCACTTGGATATGATTTCGGGGTCTGTTGAGAGTGGATATCAGTATATATATTTAAAAAACATCAATTTTTGTATATTATATTATATGAGATCATAAAAAGTGCAATAAGTGTAAACAACTATGTATTTAGTGTTTGGTTTTATTTTAATATATACCTACTTGAATATGGATACAATAAATAAATATGTTTTTTTAACATGAATGTACGTAGTCTTTTGACTGACAGTCTGACTGGCATTACTTTCAGAGAAACTTTCAGAAGTTCGAATTAAACATCAAACTTTGAAAATAAAATTCTCACACAAACGAATGGTTAAGAGAAGCTAGGCAGAGGGACCTATATGGATCGACCTGTTGCTCCCACCATTTTTTCTTTCTCTTTCGTATATTAGTAATTACTTCCGCTTAGTTTTTAAACACTAACGCACCTAATCACATGACTCAACCACCTTAAAAATCGTCCCAAAAAACGTTCCAAAAACCAACTTCACAACTTCGAATGGAATAATGTCGTATGTGAATATAAATGTAATATCCATAATTAAGCCGAAAATGAGTCTCTAAAGCCTGAACATCGAAAGTTTCCGTACACATTTTTAGTATAGGTAGGTAGGTATATCTTCCTTTGAAGCAGTTTCAATACAGCAAGCATTTGGTTAGTTCCTTAATGCACAGACACAGTCAGGAGTGTCACCTTATGCACTTCTTTTCGAAGGTGGTTGCACCGAAATTACTGGAATTTGAACCTAAAAAAAGGCTTGTTTCCCTAATGGAACTCGGCTCATTGTACGAGAATTGTGCACAAATGTTATCAAAGCAGAAAAATCTTTGAAGCTTCCAAAAGCGAAGCAGTTCTTTTTGTCCCGCTCCCCTTCAAGAAACCGAGCTCTAAAGCAACCAAGTCAAATGCAATCACACCACCTGTCACGTGGAAATTAATTACAATATATACTTTGAATCTTGATAAGCATTAATGAGCTGACCTAAAGGACAATTAATCTACTTTGTTAACACGAGAATTGGACTACTATGCTAATGTCCTTAAAATAGAGAAAACAGTTCAGTTTTCCAATCAAACTTGTCCAATGGATCCCATTTTACCGTCCCCACGCGAATTTCGAATGCTTTCGTTTTCTCTTTCGGTTCTACCATTCACAGTTTTGAATGCCAAAATGTACATAATAATAACGGTCAATGTAATACTACTCTTAATGGAAGCTATTATGCAATATACACTGCGCCAGGACATCTTTGGCTTTGTTGGAAAACCGGTTCTTATGGTTTTGGATACTGTCAACATTACAGGAACACTTTTCGCTCATGCTGTTCTCGTTCTGGAGTCATTGTTTAAAAGAAGAGTCGATTTAATTATTTGGACAAAAATCAATGTTATTAATCATAAGTTCGGCTCTAGTTCCGCTGCGTTGGATAAAACATTTCGCAAAGACTTCCTTCTGATGTCGGTGATACCATTAATGGTTCAAATCGGAGTAATCCTTGCCACTTACAGAAGTCAACAAACCTGGGCTCTAGGGCTCATTTCTCGTCAGTGGTCTGCTATTATCTGTCGATGGTGTATCCTTGCGTTTATTTACTATATGCGATACATATCAGATCGATTTTTACTAATGGCTGAAGAAGTTAATCAACTCAACAAATTGACTAGAATTTACAAAGACAGCAGCTGTGTGGTTTTGGAGAGTCTCCACCAAATAAGGACTTCGTTCAACATGATATGGCCATTGCATTGTTACATTCAAAATCGATATGAGACCTTCTTAGTATCTTACATCTTTTTGATGTTATGTGCCCTAACGTCTTCGACGTACTTCCTGTTCACACGATTGATTACAAGGCGATTTGACTACTCTGTTGGTAATGTATTAGAACTGATAAATTGATTTAAGGATGACTGTCTCTTGTTGTAGAATCCGTCCTTTGTATTGTACCGTTTCTGTTTACAAATGTTCATATAAGTGTGGTTGCAGCAGACTTTGGGCTAAAGGTAAATATATACCTTGTTGTTTGTTTTATTAATAATAGCTAAGATACATTGTCCTAAAATCTAGCAAACAAAACTGCTTAATGCTTTGCATTCACTGTCGGAGGATAATTGGAGAAGTCCGCAAGTGCTATCCGCAATAAAATCATTCAAAATCCAAATAAAACTGGCCAACTTGACCCCCACTTTGGGAGGCCATCTTAGGCTCCAATATTCTACCATTGTTATGGGTGTAATCAATATCGTCACTACACATATTTTTATATTTTTGTTCTTTGATTAGTTCTCAAAATGGTAATGAGATAAAATGAAAACAATGAAACTCCTCCATTTTATTTATTTCTATATCTATAGGTTTCTTTTATTAAACATTTATCATTTATCATTTTTGGAGTTAATTCTGCAAATCAACCTGAAGGCCTGCAAGCATCTGCGATAAACTGGGTCCTGTACAACATAAGTAACTACAATTTAAGAATTCTTAAAGGCACCACTGTAGCCAACGCTGATAATAAGTAACTGAACCATAAATTACATTTGCTTTTATTGAACTTTTGGTATATACAATGTGACCTAAACTAGTCAACTCAGGGTGTTCAAGTCCGGGTTGATACTGAACCATAAAGGAATCACTTCTTAAATCTGCAAATTCCTTTCTCTGTACAAGTGCTTCAGTGATTGCTAGACGATGCGCAGGCAAATAATTTAACTGACAAGAAACTAAACAAAAATTCGCGAAAATAAAACGGCCCTCTATGCTGCTTTTAATGAAAATAGTCTGGCCTATGCCCAGTATTATCCCAACCAATAAAACTTGGATCTGCTTTCAAAGTGTAAGTTGAGACGTGAAATTTTTCAAATACCCGTTGAAAATCAAGTCCAAAAACGAGTCGAAATACTGCCTGATTTATTCATGTTTCGCAATTATATAGTCGATACGTATAATTTTAGTACACTTTTATCAAAATAGTACCATATATGTCCCTGATAGGTGTCACAAATAAAAAAAGCTCTGAATGCTGCCATCAATTAAAGATCTCACCTAATGTCACTTACTCAAAAGTCAAAAGCAAAACTCGTAGGTAGGTAAACAAATTTGCACTACATGTGAATGTGAGGATAAAGTTCAGCAATAATGCCTGTAAACTGCAAATCCAATTGTGGCAAGAAAGCATCCTTAAAGGTAACGCCATAACGTACTAAAGTAATCCATTAAATTCAACTCGGAAAACTCTTTCTAGCGACCAAAAACTGGTGACGCACTCTGCAAGGAATGTTTTTTCGCAGCCTTTGAAGCTGAGATCCACAACACTATCCATACTAATTCACTGTTTAAGCATGGGGAAAAGGTTGCAGTTGCTGCCAGTGGAGGCAAGGATTCAACAGTCCTCGCACACGTACTTAAACTTCTTAACGACAAACACAACTATGGCCTTGAATTAGTATTGCTTTCGATTGATGAAGGTATAACTGGCTATCGTGATGATAGCTTGGAAACGGTGAAACAAAATCGTGACGACTATGGAATGTCTTTAAAAATTCTATCTTATGAGGAACTATACGGTTGGACTATGGATCGGATAGTGCAACAAATTGGTCGTTCAAACAACTGCACCTTTTGTGGTGTGTTTCGTCGCCAAGCGCTAGACAGAGGCGCTAAACTTTTGGATGTTGATTGCATTGCCACTGGCCACAATGCTGACGACATAGCCGAAACGGTGTTGATGAATATCTTACGCGGCGACACAGCAAGACTTCGAAGGTGTACGGATATCAAAACTGGCGGTGGCGAGGACACTATACCAAGGGTGAAGCCACTGAAATATGCCTACGAGAAAGAAATCGTTATGTATGCGCATTACAAGAAACTAGTTTACTTCTCAACTGAATGTGTATTCGCTCCGAATGCGTACAGAGGACATGCGAGAGCGTTTCTTAAGGACCTGGAAAAGATTCGACCATCTGTAATAATGGACATCATTTACTCAGGCGAGCAATTGCAATTCAAGGATACAGTGAAGAAGCCTGTACGTGGGACATGTTCTCGTTGTGGATTTGTGTCGTCACAACAACCGTGCAAGGCATGTGTCCTGTTGGAGGGACTTAATCGAGGCTTACCAAAATTGGGTATTGGTAAGAAGTCGAAAGGCGATCGGATGATAGCGAATCAGGACAAGGAACTGGCGTTCCGCGAAAAGGCGAATTTGGTAAAAAATGATTTCTAATCGAGTGGAGTTGAGAGTAGGTAACCGTAATAAAATTGACAATATAAGATAACTTGTAGGTATACTTTTCATTCGTCTTTCATTTTTGGAATTCCCTATCCCTGACGCAATTGCATGGTTTGTGTGATTTTTGCTTAAAAAATTCTGTCAACATTCGGCAACTTGATCGTTGCTTTCATGATTTCATTCTGTAGCCTGCCTTCCGATGTTTTGAAACCCTATTTGTGCGATACGGTGGAGATCCAGCAGCTTGATCGTTGCTCGGTTACAGCACCTTACAGACCCTTAGCACAAAGGAATACGCCAGTACTTCAGCTAAGGTAAATAAACTAACGCCACTGACGTTGCGAAATTCAACGACCTAGGCAGAAGCCAATCTCCAAGAAACAAATAAAAACGCTTCATAAATTATTTTCAATCAAGGTTTTTATTGAACATCAAAAAAAAATGTTTCGATTTTTAATCAACGACCCATCATCCATTGCATTTAGCTCATGCACAGTCCAACCAATAGAGGTATCTGTAAAGAAAGTCTGCCTTTAAAACATTTCCACAACCGTGATCGAATTCTCCGTTTAATTTATACAAGCATCAGTTACAAATTAACAGTAGAATCACATTGATTCATATGAGGTGTCAGAAAATATTGGTATCATCAGTGCCAACGTTAAACAAACCGAATTTATTTTCTTAGATAATTACCTTACTTCCATCTCTAGGTCGAGTTGGGTAACAAGCTTCAGTAATGGAGCTGCTTTACCACAGCATATCTGGAAGGAAAGAGTTCATTTAGTTTTAGGCTGGAATAATATTTTCGAATGCGAACGGACTAAAAGTAGATAGTAGTATTGAAATGTAATTCCCACGATAAAAATATGCACCGCAAATCTTGTATATACAAACTTGGGTTATGCTTGGGCGGGAATAGTTGATCTTCGAGCAAGTAAAAGCACTGGCAAAAGTGGGTTTAATATTTTTCTTTAAACCAGCGACTCAATGCTCGACAGAATTTGTGTGAAAATAGTTTCCTTACCTCTAAGAACCAGAGGTTTTCGGCATTTTAGGGACATTTGCTTCCAAGTTGTATGTAGTCACCTAAAAGAAAAAGAAATGAATTACAAATAACCACAATATAAGCTACATAACCCTATTTTATTACGCTCGGAATGTTGCAAACTCTAATTCACCTCGTTGTCTCAAAAGGATACTACAAAGTGAGAATAGTCCATGCTATATTCTAGCAGAACGTTTGTTCTACGGTTAACATATTGGTTAAATCCGTAGTTATATATACTCTGCCGCATGGTTACAAACGACACACCGAAATAGATTAAATGTACGTTAAATACCTACCGCGGAATCTTCTATGTTCTAGCACGTGGACATTATCCAGCTTAATTGAATTTTGCAACAAAACGAAGAAAGTAATAAAAATTAAGATAGTTCACTTACATTTAAATTGGTTTTCAATCAAAGTTTAGCCACTTTGCAAAAATTTCACGCCCATTTTCCAAATACATTTTCAAGTCAAACCTCTCGCCACAGAAGGCAATTCAGAAATAGATCGACTTTTCAGTCTTTCAGCAGGAAAGGAAGTTAATTTTTGGAGTTTAGAATAAAAATGGCGGAGTTTTAATTAGCTTATCAGCTATTCGCCAACAGATGGCGGGAAACTCTTAAGGGTGGAAACAGTAGGAAGAGCACTTTCTCCGAATAGGTAGTTAGGTATACGTATTTCTTTTCATAATTTGCGAGGTTTACCCAGTTTATATTCCAAGTTTCTATTTTAACTTATGTCGTTTTCGATTTGGCTTTTCAGATTTTGATCTGAGCTTTCAGATTTCTGCTGCTAAATCGAACATGAAATCCGAATTTTAATGAGTTGACCTCAAAATTTTTTTTTTCACTTGCACTGGAAGTCCATTTCAATTGACTTTCACACATTTATAATAACGCATTTCGAAATATGTAATTATTATAAAAATTTGTTTCCATAATTCAGTTAAAAAAGCAATCCTTCCCCCAGCTTATGTGTCATGCACATTGGTATTAGTGAACGTATGTGTAAATCTGAGAAAACGAGATTTCAAAGTGCCTCATATCAAAAAAGAAGAAGAACGATTAAAAAAAAATTTGTATTTTCTCAAAAAAATGTATCTTTTTGCCAAATCGAAAACGACATTAGGCGTGTTTTTTTGAGCTTCGATCTCAGCAAAGCAAAGCAAAGTAGGATTTTCAGCACGCGATTACAATACCTACAACTGAGTCTCGAAGTGTCAAGTAGAGCGTAGTTGTTGTAATTGCGTGATGAAAATCCTACTTTACTTTGCTTTGCTGAGATCGAAGATCAAAAAAACACGGCCATTAGACTTCTCGTCCACTAAATACCTTCCACAATTTACTGTACGCAGTGGTCTGGTATCACTTTTACCGGGATAAGATGTCAAATTTTGACAAACGAATCCATTCCCCACGTGTTGTTGCTGCTTGATTTGAAATAATTTGCAGCGCCGCACGTTTTTATTAAAAAATATTAAATTATTTTACACCACAAATTAATTTATAACTAACAAAAATGGGAAGAAAAGCTGAATATTCAGAAAAACCTAAAAAAGGTCCTGGCCGCAAGGCTAGGAAACAAAAAGCGCCAACGTTTCCGAAGAAAACTTTTGGTATGTTCCTTAATCGGTGTGGGTGACTGCGCAAATAATTATTTTCATGTATTATATTTATTAGCTCCTATGGAAGAGACTGACAAAAAACTATCGCATCGTCAAAAACAACGACTGGTGAAACGTGTCTCGAAAAAAGAGGACAAGCAAAAGAATCAGAAGCAGAAGAAGATTCAACCCAAAAAACAACAGCACTACGACAGCGACAGCGAGGAGGAAGCAAACTCATCGATTGAAGATCAGAATGAGGCAATGGATGCCAGCAGTGATGAGGGCGAATTGGCAGCTGCTCCGGTTAAGGGTTTCACTGATGACAACAAATCGTGGTTGAAGCCAAAGCAGAAGCAACCGAAGCAACCAACTGCAGGAAGTGATGGAGAGAGTGAAGAAGAGGAACAAGATGATGATGAGGAAGAAGATGACGAGGACGAAGTAGCTAGCGACGAAGAAGTAGAATCTGAAGAAGATGATGAGGAGGTTGAAGGTGAGGAAGAGGACGAAGAAGATGAATCCGACGATGAATCGATGGACAAACTGAAAGTTGGTAAACTGGACGATTTATCTGGCGATGAGGCCAACTCTGACGACGATTTCGATGTCTCTGGCGATGAGGATGATGACAGTGAAGGAGAAGATGATGACGACGATGACGAAGACGATGATAAATTACCGATAGAAAAGGCTAACAAGAAATTGAAAAAGAAAAAAGAGAAGGAAGCTTTGGAGGCACAAGCTGAAATGCAAATGTCAGTAGACAACCAAGAGGTTTTCCGATTCCCAGAAGAGGACGAAGAAGAGAAGGAGATCACTTTGCAAGAAGTGCAGCAACGCATTAAGGATATAAGTTTGGTTCTTTCTGATTTCAAAAAGTACCGTCAGGAAGGCAGAGGCCGTCAAGAATACATTGAGCTGTTGAAGAAGGACTTATGCCTGTACTACAGCTACAATGAGTTTTTAATGGGCAAACTTATGGACATGTTTCCCCTGAATGAGCTTATGGAATATTTGGAAACTTCTGAGGTAAGTTCTTTCCTAAAATTGTTTGATTAGTGTTTTTGAATTTTTTTTCCGAAAAGGTGCTTACTGAGATTCAAACTGATGTTTTCTGATGATGTTCACCAAAAGTGTACTAACCTTTATGTTTCTCTTGGTTTTAGGTCGCTCGTCCACTCACCATCCGTACCAACAGTTTAAAAACTCGTCGTCGTGACCTGGCAGCTGCGCTAATCAACCGTGGTGTGAATCTGGATCCTCTCGGCAAGTGGACAAAGGTTGGCTTGGTCATCTACAGCTCCCAAGTTCCACTAGGAGCGACGCCCGAATATCTCGCCGGTCATTACATGATTCAGGGGGCGTCTAGTATGCTTCCTGTTATGTCCCTTGCTCCGCAAGAAAACGAACGAATTTTAGACATGTGCTCAGCACCAGGAGGAAAAGGCTCCCACATTGCGTCCATAATGAAGAACACCGGAGTTCTCTTCGCCAACGATGCTAATCGTGACCGCATCAAGGCTGTTGTTGCGAACTTCCATCGTTTGGGCGTGATAAACGCCGTCGTCAGCTGCGAAGACGGTTGCAAGTTCCGTAAGATTATGACTGGATTCGATCGTGTTCTGCTAGATGCTCCATGCACCGGTACAGGCGTAGTAGCTAAGGATCCCAGTGTGAAGACATCTAAATCTGAGATCGATGTGCAGAGGTGCTACAACCTGCAGAGGAAACTTCTCCTAACCGCAATCGATTGTGTGGACGCCAAGTCCGCCACTGGTGGCTACATAGTCTACTCCACGTGCTCGGTTCTTCCCGAGGAGAATGAATGGGTCATTGATTACGCTCTGAAGAAGCGTAACGTCAAGCTTGTCCCAACTGGATTGGACTTTGGAACAGAAGGCTTTGTGAACTATAGGCAGTTTCGTTTCCACCCGAGCATGAATTTGACAAGGCGCTACTATCCACACACCCACAACATGGATGGTTTCTACGTGGCCAAGTTGAAGAAGTTCTCTAACCAAATACCACTTAGCAAGGAAGAACAGGAAGAGGATGAGAAAGAACTGTCCAAGGAAGTGACACAAGAGAAAGACGACAACGAGGGAGAGAACGGTGAAACAGAAAACGGCAGTGAGTCGAAGAAGAAGAAACTCGGGAAGCGTGCTGGTCAACCCAATCTCACCGAAGTTGAACTAGAACTGAAGAAGAAGAAAATGAAGGAGAACTCCAAGAAATACATTGCCAATGTCTTTGAAAAGCCCGTCAAGGTTGAGAAGAAGAAGAAAGTCGAAGAGGCGCCAAAGCCCGTTAATGAAAAGACGACTGAAGGCACCAATGCGAATGGAGTACCTAACCAAGCAAAGAAGGATACGAATAAGAACAAGAAGCAAAAATTCGATAAAAACAAGAGTCCCGCTCAAGCAAACGGCAATAATCAAAAGAAACCACAAGCGTCTGGTCAAAGCGCACCATCAAACAATCAAAAACAAAAGAACAAGAAGACTTTTGACAAGAAATCCCCTAAAACATCAGAACCAGCCCCACCGCAAGTGATTGCTCCTGTGAAAGCCAAGCCTGCTGCACAGACCAAGCAACCTAACAAACCTGTCCAATCTAAACCGCAAACACAGTCGCCCAAACCTCAGAACGGCAACGCTTCCAAACCAGGCAAAAACAAGAAACAACAGAAGCCCACAGAGACCGATTTACCCAACAAACAGCAAAAGCCGAAGGAAGTTGTTCAACAGACGAAAAAAATTGACATTGACGCTGTACCCCTGCTCGAGGGAAAGCCAATCAAAGAGAACCGCAATAAGAAGTTCCAAACGAAACAAATTGGGCAACTGAAGGCAAACAAGAAGGACTTTAACAAAAATCAGAAATTCAAAGGAAAACCCGGCAAACAGGGAAAGAAGCAGAAGTAGGGCTGAGCTGCAGACGACTAGTTTTGTTGATTCATTATTTTTTTCTGTATAAAGAGTAGATTGAAATATGTTTTCTAAAATAGAAATTATTTCCTGTTATTTAAGAATCCATTAGATAGGTTTTAACTGTAATTTGTAACGCATAAGCATTTTATGGAAGATAAAAAAAGAACTTTACAAAAACTAAACAACGCATCGAGTTTTCATTTTCAAAGGTGTTATTTCTTCAAGTGACTGATACGGCAGACACAGAGACTGATGTAAGACCCAGGTCGCATTTTTGTTTTAGATTTATGGGAGAAGTGGTTCCTATTTTGACGAGTGTTCGCTTTATAGGACGTTTTTATCCAAAATACGTTTAGCCAATGTTGCCACAAAAAGAATGTAAACAGACTTACTGCAGCTTCAACTTTAGAGAACAGAATCAGGCAATTGCAATTCGCTGTTAGGTATATACCTACCCACTTCTCTCAAAGTAAAGAAAAGCTCGTAAATGCAGCTTATTTTCTTAGACAGAAACCTTAACAAGCAGACGAATATTGAACCCACCACACTTGACATTTCACCACGAATAAAAAGCGCTGCGCAGTGCACCCAAAATCCTCCCGGCCCAACATCCCGTAAGTTTCCTCTGCTATAATTGCGACGCTCTTTTAACCAACACACGTCTAACGACGTAACACCCCGATGAGATGTAAACAACTTTCCATTGCTGATAAAACGAACGCCAAGAGTTCCAGGCGAGCAGGTGCTTCGTGCTTAGCTTCTAGCTTCGACGCTCCACCGGCTGTTTACTATAATCCATACCCACTGGAACCACATCTCCATTAGTATGTGTGAGGGAAATGTCTGTACACTTGTTTTTCCCTCGTGAGTTGCGTCGTTGCGGAGTCCGGAACTGATAGCCGCTAAATAGAGAAGACAATGCTCCGCTCCATTCACCACACCACCCCACATCTACTATAGGTACACAACGGCCGCTGCTCATGTGTGCCCACTAGGCAAGCACAGATTCGTGATTCTATTCCATTTCCAGTTGAAGAAGTTCCCTCGAAGTGTTCGCGTGTGCCAGCCGGAGTTCGCTCGCTTTCCCCGTGTCCCCCAATTTATTTGGATTTCAAAAAAATCACAAGCCAGTCTCTGAATACATTCAATTAATCTTGGTAAACGATTATTATCACCGCCGAGTTCGAAAAAGTAAAAAGTTTTGCCTGGCATCTATTTGCGTTTACATCCATATTCAACTCTGTCGCCAACAACGCCCGAACGCAATTCTCGTGGACGCGCGTGTGTATGTGTTCAAGTTACCGCCCTAATTTTAAGGACTTTTTTCCCTCTCACTGTGGTCATAAATAAAACCAACATCCTCTTTCTATCTATCGGTGCGGTTCGAGTGAAATGATTTTTGGTGCTCTGCAATGAAATTAAGTATCCGTACGGTCGTGGGTGAAATTTAAAAGAGATATATACTGTATACACATTTTGGGCGCGAAAAGGTGCACCTAATTGGGATAACGCTTTTTTGAAAAGACGGTAGGTACCCTCGGAGGCTTGGGGTTATGTTTTGTGGGGGAGTTTGACTAGCTCGTTAATCCGCAGAGATTCTTCCTTTTCGCCGTTTCATTTGGTTTTTATTTTTCTCACCCCACTTTGAGGGGTGTGTATTTTTATTTTTTTTTCAATTTTATTTATAGCATTTCTGGTGCACAGAGTAGATAAGATGCTGACGACATGCAACGAATAGAATACACACTCTCCACTCTGCGAGGGGTTCTGGTTTTCTATTTTACATCCCTTAATGGGGCGGAAGTGGCTTCTTAAAATTTACTTCCAAATTCGCTGGGAGTTGTCTTTTTTACTTTTTATGGAAAACTTGGTAGTTTTATATTCGGCTGGCGGTTTAAGGAGTGGTGTTCGATATATTATTCAGAGTTCAAGTTGGTTCTATCTTTTTGTTTTGTTTTACATCAAAAGATGCGACATATTTTCTGGGAGTCTTATCTGACTTACATGACGTTGTTGTGGGTATTTATTTAATTCTTGTGTTTCAAAGAAACATTGAAAAACTAATAAGCAACATTTTCAACATGGTATAGAGTCGGATGTGCTGACATTCATTTATAGCCACAAATCGTTTATTTTCTGCCCTACTAACATTGGAACATTTCAGTTAAATTTCAGCAAATTTCGTTCGCCTACTTAAAAGTTAGACAGCAGATAACTATATAAATAGGAGTGGAACACTTTTTCACCATGGAAATGTGAGAAAACATAGTCAAAGCAATTTGTTATAACTGTCAGATGAAGTCCAATCTTTCAAATTACGTTTGAGAACTGAATTTTGACGGTTGTGAATTACTAAACTACATCCTATACAACCAACTAGGTATTTGACGTTTCAGTGCAAAAACGCGTAGTTAGCTTAGGTCCATTCGCCTTAGCTTACCTTATTGTAACATATGAAACGGTCTAGGAGAAAACAGATATTTTATTTTTGTGTACATTGATTTTTAAAACGGATTTTGAATTTGTTTCCTGTCAATTTTGCGCATTTGACATTTTTATCAGTACTTGCCGGTTGAAATTCTCTGAGTTGTTTCGAGCCAAGAGGGGAAATTATTATTTTGCTAATTTTCTCTTTTTCTGTAATTTTTCATGAGTACGTGTATAGACTTTGTGCGATTGCGATCGATTTATATCGATTGCGTTCGATTCAAACCGCGTACGCGAACGAACCTCTTATTGAAGATCCGAGAAAATTGCTCCCAAAATTCAGAAATTCAATAAAACTCGTTGGATCACTTTTGCAATAGTTGTAGACACCATGCACATAGTATGAGAGATTTGGTTTTCTGTTGCTACGTTTTATTTTTTACAGCAAATGTGATTGTTTTATTAGTCCACATCAATATTTGCAATTAATGTTTACATTTGCATGCTTAATTTCACATTTTCGGATCACATAGGGTGAAATTTGTTTTAACAAACATTTCAATCTGACATTTGACAAGTGTATGTTGGTGAGTCAGGGCAACTCTTAAAAAAATATCCCGGACTCTTTTATCGTGTTAAATATTGACCTGGAAGTGAACTTTTTTTCAATGAAACATAGAAAACATCGAAATGTCTCTTTTAGATTCGCTATTTGGATATAAAGTGCAATAATTTACTTCAATCGAAAACGTTATAAGTATGTAATATTTGTGCTCTAAACTACCTCCGGGGGTCGCCATTTTGGTTGTTCGCGATCAAATCGGTGAAAGTTGTCAAATTTGCAGGGGTGAATGAATTATGGACAGACATGCTCGTGGTCCTAGGTGAAGAGGTATGGCGATTGTGGTGGTTGTGCTCTTTTTGAAGAAAAAGGGGAGGAGTGGGGGATAAAGGGGATTCTTTATTCTTCTGGAATTCCATTGAAACAGCTGGAGAAGTCTTATTTACAAGCGATAAAAGGAGCACTGCTGAGTTTTCTTGTAGAACTGGTCAGTTAGGGACAATCTTGAGACAGCTAAGTCATTCTGTTACTTGGAGGATTGAACCTGTTATCAGAGCTAAGCATCAGTGTATATTTCGTGGTTTGTTGCAGCTCCTAACTATAATCATGAGATTTTGGTACAGATCGGAAAAATAAGACCGAAGATATACCAACTGTCCACGTCTATGCTTCCTAAAATATGTAACTAATTACTTTAGCCGCGCAAAGTTTCTAATACCTATGCAAGACAAATGTCAGTTTTGACTTGCCTTATCATCTCTCATTTAGAACAGGGCACTGAACAGAGCTATAGCTCGCTAATCATGATCTGAACCGAGTGCTTTCAGCGCGATTCGACACTTTTTACCAATCTACTACCCTTTTCACCCGACTAAACCCATAAGGAGAGTAATGTTTTTCACTCGTATGTATGCCTGTTTCAATGGGCCTTAAGCTACGATTACACATGCCACTTAGCCTGTCAAGCGCCTGGTCACGAGAGCTGTCGCAGCACACTTTACAAAAGACACACGAGTGACCACCGAATGGCCAAATTTTTGTGGCATGTCAAAATTTATTTATTTTATTTATTTATTTATTTTATTATTATTATTAATATTATTATTATTATTAAAATGACACGTGTAATCGTAGCTTAAGTAATAACCATTTTTAACCTTCAAACTAAATATTTGGTAGGTCACAATATGAAATTTTATATGAAAAATGTCCCCATTGCGAGCACGAAAAATTAAGCCTAGACACTAAAAAAGATTATTAGTATCGCAGAATGGTTATTTTTTTGTACCAGCATTTGAATTTGTCATCAGCAGTCATTAGCTGTCAAAATAAGCTGTGAGATTTTAACTGGGATTGTTCATTCAACTCATTCGGAGCGCTAGAGCTCAGGCTGTAAATGAAAAACGAAACCCAAATTTCAAGCTCTGATCTGTCAGAGAAAAAAAAGAAGTGCAAACTTTTTTTTGACATTTAAGGCCTATAGGATTCAGTTATATATTGTTACATCCGGGTTGGGATTCGAAAAGATAAAACACTGTTGAACTTTTCTACCCTTTTACAATAATTTACTTCAAAACAATATCTCTTAAAACATTTCTTAACCGATTTAAGCCAATCACTTAATTCACTGTATTACTTTACACTTCCTTATCTTCACAACCGATTAAGGCACCAAGTGACAAAAAACAGAAACAGAACAGAAAGTTTTTTCGTTCTGTAGTAAATTCTGGTTCTGTTTACCTTGTTTGCTCAGATAAACAAAACTGAAACAGAAACAGACCCATAAAAACATGTCGCAAAATATTGGGTGACGGTCATTATACATTATTTGGTGATTTCTCACAAAATCTATTCTCCTCCCCTCTTCGTGTACTAAAAACTTTTTTTTCATTTTTCGTTTGTTATTCATACGTCGTCATCACAATATACAATAGTACGATGCGAAACAAACAGCCAGATGACAGATGCAGGAAAATGCAAACCGAAAAAAACCTCTCCCCCACTATAAATTGGCATTTCAATCAATGTAGACGTTCTGTCGTCAAATAGCCATTTTTCTGTCGCTAAATTCTGTTGCTGAAAAAATTATGTTCTGTTCCTAATTCTGTTTCTGTTGCAAATGTATGGGGTTCTGTTTCTGTACCTGTTTCTGTTCTTTGTCACTTGGTGCCTTTACTATTTCGAGCTTTGCCAATCACTGTTTAAAAATCAACTGTTTGTTCTGTTCTCAAATCTGCCCTTTTACATCCACTTCGCCATCTGTCGGGAAATTTCTAGTTAATTCCGGTTCGTCACGAACAAATTCATTTATTTGACAGATTAGAGTCTCCAATTGGAAGTGGAGTTGTTTGGTGACTAATGGACTGTTTACAATTCACTATTTTAGGCTCCACGCTACATTCCACACCACAATATCTATCAATTTCGATTTCCTTTTAACAAGAAAGTACTTCAGTCCCATTCTGAGTTCCAATTTAAATCAAAATGTGTGGACAAAGCCAATGTGAACACACAAATCGAAGGAAAATATCTCAGTTTGCATTTTTGAATCACTCCAAAAGTGAAATACTACCCATCACGAGTCACCTGATACCAAAATTGCCATTCCGGCATTTTGCATTGCATATATCTTACACTCCGTATCCGCTTTCTTGAACAACATTCAAATACAAAATTTCACAAATTAGCATTTTCCGATACGCGAACTTTGGATATGAAAATATCCCAAGCAGCGAATCCATGGAACCCAGGGCTAACTTATCATTGAGGAGATTTGCTTAAGGGCTATTTAGAATGTTATCATCTCCGTTCATGCACGGCGGAGCCGACTAAGGAAAAATAATAAAAAGGAAAAATCCACGTTTACCTTTCTCTTCGCACATACATAAAGTTCCGTAAAGTTCCATCCCGGCTGCGTGTGTAACAAAGACTCGGTGCAATATCTGTGGGAACTTCTTCCACCTGTGCTTCCTTGTGTACTCCGTGGCTGGCTGTAAAGTGTATCCCGAGGACTTATCCACTTTTGTGCGCGCCATATGCGACGCAAATCCTGACATTTCCGTAACATCCTCTATGATTATCCCCCAGCAACCCTATTAGTCCTTACGGCAGTATGAGTTCTGCATTTAAGGGCTGCATATGTTTATATACCCATGGCCATACCCGCATACCCCATTCTGCTCAAAAGTGTTGTCTGCTAAATTTGTTCATCTCCTCGGGTAGATTATGGGATAGTCCCTTCCCTATATGGACTGGAAATAAATATTAAATAAATTCGTATCCTTTAAGCTTTGTTCGTGTCGCTCTGTCTCTGTCTGCCTTACAGCCTTACATCTCATTTTTTATTCTGTGCTTCTGGGTCGCAGCGTCAATGTCCTCTAGAGTGCGTCTTCTTATGTTCCAAACTGGGTTGCCATGAGTGTACATTGCGAAAAATGGCCGAGAAGTGTGAGTTTTTTTCAGAAATGAAATGAGCAAATATATGGTCAATTGTGTTGGCTGGCAGTGGTGGCAGGGATGATTAGAAATGGAAACTGGAGCACGGTGATTCTGAATTTGAATTAGATTAATTTTTCATAGCACTCAGCGGGCAACAATAGTATGTGTTGGTAGTTGTGCTGAATAATCTGTGCTGATGACGCTTCGCTTTTATTTTAGGTTTCTGTTTGATAAAGGCAAAGTTTAGCCTACATTTGGATGCATTTTCCAGTGGGTGTGGGTAATAGGCGCCTTTTGGATAATTCGTGTGATAAGACGAGTGAATCATGTAGCAATATGAAACGGAAAGTGCACAACTATCGCCTATTGTTGCGCATAGCTGGTTTTTGTAATAAATATAGTGGCGTGTTGCGTGTGCTATAGAAAATTTGTAAACAAATTATATTGAGACTTTTTAAATTAGTAGGCCAATAGACAGGCAAGTGTAATTTTACTCCTAAGGCAGTTTTTAAATATTCTCGGCCTCATAGTATTAACACTTACTCACAAGACTGTTAAAAAATTGGATAAACAAATTTCTGCTCAGTGCGGTAGTTTTTGTTCGGGATTTTTTACGGTAAACTGTCCTACTCACCAATTAAAACGATATTGGTTATAGGTACATAAGTTACGTACCCTCTCGTTTTGTCTGTCACCTTTTCGTTCCTCCTTTTTCTATTTATCGGAGTTTGGAATTATCTAATACCCAACGAGCCATAACGCGCAGTGGCTTACTGCAGCGTTTCCCAAATGGTGATCCGCGGACCCCTGGGGTTCCGTGGAAGGGTCAAAGGGGTTCCGTAGAAAAAACATAACCGTATCGTCGTGTCACTTACATAAAAAACACATACAGAAACAGACTGGACGCAGGTCCAGACCTTCGCATTCAGTTATCGGACATTGAGCCTAAATTTAAGGATATTTTAAGTAAATATGTGAAAAAAATTTCATTCTTCACACTAAAAAGTTGCGACGTATCTTTTGTTGTACAATAAATGTGTCATAAAACTTAAAAATTATTTTTACATCATTTATTCTTTCTTTTCTTGTCAAATATAATAATATCCAAACCGCACTCCAAGGAACGATTTTTTCTGTTAATATCAATATGGGGGTCCTCCAAAAAAAGTTTGATCATTTAGGGTTCCATGGCCGAAAAATGTTGGGAGCCTAAGCCAGTGATCAGGTTGTTGGGACCCAGGTACGATTCCCGAAAAAACCCAGATTCCATCTTAAGGTTTTTTTCCACTGCTCCACCTCTCGCGAACGTCTGACAAATATACGAGAGTATAACAGTCATGAAAGAGCTTCTTAATTAGACGTTTGGACTCGGCATAAAATTGAAGATCCCTTCAATTCGCTCCAAAAATGAAAAACTCACGCTAAGTGAATGGTTGTGGGGAGCTAGGTCTAGGGAACTGTTGCGCCGACTTAAATAAATGTGGGAAATAACTTCACATAAAAAAAGTGAAATTATTTTCCTCTCGAGGTAAAGTTATTTCCCATATGAAGTTATGCGTCTGTGAAGGCATTTCCCGGCACCGCCGCGACATAAGGCCAACGTTTCGTTGAAAGCAGCTAAGCTGGGGGTTGTATACAAAGTTTTTGCGCACAATATTATTATTTTGGCGAACTCTTGACATTAGCTTTTCAACGGTAACAAATGGAAAAATACGCCCCGAAAAAATAAACTTATTTGACGCAGTTTGTCGCTCATTTTGACAACCACAATAATGGGCACGTTCAGTAAACGAAAAAAAAGAATTTTAAGGTTGATCTCTTCTGTTAAGAAAAGTTTACTTATTTTTTATTTAAAGACTGTATTTGTTGTGATCAACAATATATAACATTTACAGTATTAATAATTCAATGTAACTTGCCCATTTAGACCATTAATTGTTTGTTGTCAATATGTAATTATAAGCTGTCAATGAAATGTCAAATAAGTGTAAATGTCAAATGATCAGAATAGTTTTTATGTAATAACGAACACAATTCATCCGACACTCAAATAAAGCACTCATCATTTATAACGTAATAAAAAATACAAAGGTTTTATTTCATCAACTAACAGTATTGTACATGAATACAGTTTAATATCCACATCAAATTCAAAGAACGTTTTTGCATTGGTTAAGAAAAAACTTAAATAGTGGAACAGGCCTGATCGACTGTAACCATTTAAAAAGATGCAAATACAAATAGGAAAAGATTTTTAATTCCGCGTTTGCTTTCTCCAAATTCTCTCTCCAAAACATTTTCTTGCGTAATCAGCCTAAAGCTGCAGATTATAAAAGTAAAATCGAAATTCGAATGGCATCGGATGTATTAATTATTTTATTGCATAAGAATGTTTTTTTTTTCTTAACAAATTAACACATTTATAACATACACACGAGTCTAAAGTGTCAATAGGATAGTCACAACAGAACAGAAAAATTAAAATATTAGTTATCAGATTGAGCGTAGTTGACCTACTAAACTGTTCATAGACTCAGCTATCGAATTAGTGTCTTGACGGCACGATTGTTGAAATAAAATGCAGTTGATGTTTGAATTTGTTTTGGAAGAGTATTATGACTGTTTTAATTAATTATTTACTTGTGACAGGGTAACATAGTAAATTAGGTATGCGCACAACAGTTGCGAATATTCGAGCACCTTAACAGAGTTGATTTGGGAATATTAAGTTCACGTTCTTCTGGCAGTGTGCTTCTAGATCTCTATTAAAATAACGTTTGACCTCTGTAAGCAATCATCTGAAGGAACAATCCTCTGAAGTAACTTGAAGACTATTAGGCCTAGGAAGCTCAGTATTTGAAATGTAGGTAGATCTTACGGAAGATAGGTACAAGGCTCTCAGTTTTATAACCAAAAGTGTGTCTTAGGAAAGGAAGGCTTTCGGTAGAACGGCTTATAAATTTTGATAGCGAGCTACACAGTGGATTTAGCCAGTAATAGTCTAAAAGGATCGCTTATTTATGGAAAGTGTGTTTTTATAGGGGCAAACGATGCTGCGATTTAATTAAATAAGCTCCTGCTTATAGCATTAAATTCCATATTATAATCTTTATAATTTGAGCAAATATTGTGCACATAAAAGGTCAATTCGCTGAGCCAAGCTCTAAAATTCTGTCAAAGTTAAAAAGATAAGCTAAACTCACTCAGAGAGGGGAAAATATACTCCAAAGCAGCGTTTTCTTAGGGAAGCCTGAGAATTATTTTGACTCCTTTTTGAACACCTGGACTCCGGGCTCAACTTTTTGAAAATCAGTGAATCCGAACACCTTTTAAAAATGTAGAACGTTGTAGCTGAAATTCAAAATTATTTATCCTATTTGGTTGAATTGGAAAGAGTTTGTTTTTACCTGAATTTGATTTATAACTATATTGCTAAAAAATACCAGCGTGTTTCTTTAAAAAAGAAAACAAAATATTAAGATCGGAATGGGACTCCTTTTTTTATCCGGGACTCTTTCTGAAAATTGCCAGGGGTAACACTGCTCCAAAATACGTGGATAGGCTTCGAGCTACTTTGAGCCACTTTCATTTTTAACATCTAATCCATATCACAAATAAATATATAATTCACCTTTTTGGAATGAAACGTGCTAGGAGAATATTTGAACACCACCAAATTTTCTTTAGGTACCTATTTTCAAAGGTTTTATTTTTGTGTGCAATCGATTTTTTGACGAATCTTGATTTTGACATATTTATCAGTGCATGCTGGTTTCTCGTTATCTTGCTAATTTTCTCCTTTTCTGTTATTTTTGATGAGAACGTGTAAATGCAGACTGTGCAATTGCGATCGATTGCATTTGATTTAAGCTGCGTACGCGAATGAACCTAATAAAGGGCACTTTCTGCAGAATTTATATTTTCGAATTGGCAGCACTTTTTTAGCGTCAACCAATTTGACAGCTGATTACTGCTCATTTCGCTTTGCTATTTCTCCATTATTACACTTAAGTCTTTCATGTGCCATTTTGAAATAAGACATACAATATACACCACTAGCTACTCCAAAAATGCCCCACCCCGAATTCAAGTTTCTAGAATTCTAGAGGGTCCAACGAATTGGTTATCAAATATTCCTCGTGTGACCATCCTTATCATCAATGAATCAATGAGAATGCTTTGGAATTCATGAGTTCATTTAAATTTTCATTCTGAAAGTATTTAGTTATTGCCACACCTGAGACAACAGGGTGAGTCAAAAATAAATTAGTGGATTTTTTCTTATTTGTGCATTGGTTTTTTATTAATGAAGTATCTAGGCTTTGCGATTTTGGTGATGTTAATAATAAAAACAACAATGAATCAATAAACGTTTTTAGTTTCGACTTGAAATTTTAGTAATTCAAGTAGTTTTCCATACAAATTTTGCAATTGGTGATTTAAGCTAAGGTCTCAAAAATGAGATCCCTCCATTCTTTGTAAATTATTCGCTCTGAAAACATTTCATGAAGAATAGTCATTTTATTTTGAGTCGTATTGACAGTAGCGCATGAATGTAGGACATCTTTAAGCATTATTTGTTTATAACCTCCCTCATAAATCATTTAAAATAGGACCGTATGATCTTTATAGCCGAGAATCAAATTTTGGATACATTTGTCCCCTTCGAATTATTTGCATTCCTCTGACATAATAATAATGTCAAAAAATAGGGAACGCCTATTTAGTAAGCAGTTGTTGTGGGCATAAGTGGATTTTGTATCGCAAATAATTCAAGATCCCTCGTGGAACTATCATCGATGACTACGTAAATATAACAATCGCCACTTGCTCAATATCGAAAGGTCTCGGTCAAAAGATGGATATTTGCGACTCATGTTGTCTCGGGAATGTCTGAACGTAGGTCTGCCAACTTGTCTATCATTGATCACAGTTCCTTCTTGCCGAAAATTTAATACAAAACGCATTTGATGTCATCTCTAGACACAGTTAGCACACTTTATTCTTTCTATGGTCGTGTCTGTATTATGTTCGAGTGTGTTTGGTAGAAGCAAAGCCTGATGCATCCCAATATAAACAAAAATCACGATGTCGAACAGATTTTTCTGAGCGTGGAGTAAGATTTCGTTAAACTTTAGTAATGCAATAAAATGGAATTTGTTGTGTTGTGTTGTGTACGTGCTCCTATCAGTAACTACCCCGAAGCACATCCTTGGCATGTGTTATCCGAGTATCTTCTGAAGTTGGTTCGCACTCTTGTTATAGAGAACTTTATTTATTGAACGTAGCTTTATGTGGATATCGTGTTCCTTAGGGTATTGTAGTCGGTGGTTGCTTACTAAATAAGATATTATGTTAGTTGTAAGTTAATCTATGTAAGGGGTGTTTTTGTTCAAGATTTGTAGGAACCATGGGCTTCACATATCTATGGGCCTTACCAATAAACATTTTTAGTTTCGACTCTTTATTTTAGTTGTTTGAAGTCGAGACTAAATTTGTTATTAGTTCTATCTCAACAAAGCACTCAATTTGAGCAAAATTTGGAGGCAGGCCTATGAGGGGCAATAGTTTTCTAGAGTCTTGCCGATTTTTATGCTCGACAATCGACCGGTTATAACCCGATTATGACTACGAGTTTGAAATCAATGGCCCCACCAACCAATATGAATGAGGGATAGGTAAAATTACGGCTTCTCTACCACACTGTTTTAGGATAGATCAGAGGTTCCCAATTTTTTAGGCCACGGAATCCTAAATGATCAAACATTTTTTGGCGGACCCCCTTGAAGTCCGGTTTGGATATTTTCATATTTGACAAGAAGAGAAAGAATAAATGATATACAAATTATTTTTTAAAGTTTTATAAAACATTTATTGTACAACAAAAAATAAGTTGCAACTTTTTAATGTGAAGAATGAAATTTTTTCACATTTTTACTTAAAATATCCCTAAAATTAGGCTTAATGTCCGAAAACTGAATGCGAAGGTCTGGAGCTGCGTCCAGTCTTTTTCTGTAGGTATTTGTTTTTTTTTGTGTAAGTGTAAGCGAAAAACCCAGCCTCGCATCGGTAAATTGTTACAAATGGAAGGAGAACAATTGATGATGAATTTTAGTGCGACGCGACGGCATGAATTATGTTTTTCTACGGAACCCCTTTGACCCATACACAAAACCAGGGTTCCGCGGAACACCATTTGGGAAACGCTGGGATAGATACCTGGAACATTTATTCGCTTACATAAACATTATTGGAATTTGTGAGGGAAGCTGTTCAACTAGATATGGTTTGTTTTAAAACTGTGGGCCATGCGGATGAAAAAAACTTCATGTGAAGAGTATACTCACATTTTCCAGGCTGGCATTGAGACCACTGGATCAGATACCATTAATAGGGAAGGTATAGGCATGACAAGTCGAACCCCTAATGAAGGCTAATGTACCTTATCTGGTGCCAAAATTAGGCAGCTTTCTAAAATGGGAGCAGATTTAGATTTTATATCCTGATGGGTGACTTCTTTGTTCATCTATAGGAGTCGATGTATAATGACAAACCTAATTTAAAGGAATGGTGAGGTGACGCTGAAATTTTGTTTCCATACAAGATATCCATAAATATACCATGGTGCCGCCGGAGACTTCAGCATAAGACGCTGATAGATCTCTTTGTGGTACCATCTGCAGAAGGTGTTTTGGAGAGAACTGGTCTTGAGAGTGACAAAGAATAAGAACAAGAATGAGAACAAGAATGAGAGCAAGAATAAGAATAAGAAGATGAAGGCCTTGGCTTCACTCGGCTTTTCCAAACTGTTGCGATTGTGTCCCTTTTCAAGTAAAATAATCAAAGGAATTGAAGCAATTTAAAATCTTTGCAGAAACGCGTTTTCAGAGCTACGTCTAATCACGGCTGGGGGATAAGCAGTGTGGTGTACATATCATAAAAGACCAGTTAGGGTAAGGTCGGGAAGATTTGACAGGCAGGAGAAATTGACACCAGTTTTAGTCTGAAGAACTAAGACTTTGGCAGCACTTTAAATGATGAGAAAACAATGTTAGTAACGATTGGTTTGAGTGATAAATAAACAATCACTGCGGGTTAGGAGATAAGCGAAGTGGACTCTTTTTTCTCTTTCAGACTCTTTTTTTTATTTTTGTGCCCATTTCATATAACTTTTATGGTAAGCAATCCAACTGTAATATTTTAATAATGTAGCTTTTGACATTGAAAGTGCAATGTAGTGCACCTTCATTCATTTTAAAATCGCTAATAAACAATAGTTTATCCTGAGCACCATTACAAAAGTTTTTTTTTTTTTTTGTAAAAGTCCAAAAGAAATCAAAAAGGAGGATTTGACATTTTTACTGGAGATTGAACTGAAAAAATTGTATGGTAAAAGAACTTCTTACTCTTTCTTAGAATGTAAAAATGCCAAATACTTACTAGAAAAAAAAATTTCCACCGCAACATCGACGAAACAAGTGTCGAGAATGCTATTAAAGACCAGAGACAATACTGAGACCAACAACTCCGGCCGATTTCCCGTTACTTAACCTACAAGCTATATTTTTTTCGGAGTGGTCACGATTTGGTGCGCTAATATTGTCACCAACACACTCCAAAAAAATATGAGCCACTTCCACTGTGGCCAAAGTTTCTGGCAGTGTTCATAGAATTCTGTCCGTTAAATTTGAAATTGTTCGTTACGTGTGGATAATATTTTTTTTAGGAATAAGTGGACATTTGCTTAAAATGTTCATGAAAAATTAACAATGTAGATTGGTTGAGGGAAAATGAAAACATTTTGACCAAATTTTCTTCATTATTTAAGAAAAATTTACACACGAAATCGAAGTTAATGATATCCAAAAGCGGAAAATACACAACCATGTATGTCATAATTATGTTTCTAGTATATAAAACATATATTTTAGATAGTTTTGCTAACCAAACAAATCAAATTATTCGCCTTTTAACAATTAATAATAACTAACCAATGGCATTCAGTAATATAAAAATGTGGAATTCCCGAACTCTTTCTCATTTCCCCACGGTTGCCGCGGTTGGCAGCATTTATTTTTGCATTTTTTGTATATTTTTGCATGTAACACGGATTCTTTATTGACATAACACCCATAGGAAAACAAAATGGCGAATTTGAAAAAAAACTGAGGGAGCCAGTGGCAAGAGGATTGTGAGTTGGGGGTCTCAGTATGATTTGTCTATGTTAAAGACATTCAAATCAAAACAGAGTCGATAAGCAGTGCTGCCCTAAAATTTGGTATTAAACGTACCACTTTAATATTCATACTCGAAAAAAAAAACGGGAAGGCCAACAAATTAACACTCAATTCCGTACAAAATATTCCAATAAACAAGTTCTCACAGGCAGATGGCAAATCCCCTTCATGGTAGGAGGAATTGACACTTTTTAGCTCCAAGCTCTGTTAAAAATATTTATATCGATTACCCATTAAGGTTTTATATTGCTAAAATTATATTGTAACTTATGTAAATTTTGAAAATTTCAAATTGTATTTGGATTTTAAAGTATTTTTAAATGTTAGTTAACGTGTGAAAACTTCCCGACCTTACCCTATTCGCTTTCAGAATGGCACCTGAAAAGGCTTAGGATGTGGTACAGGGAGTCCCTCGGAAGTCCAAGTTGTAAATCGAAATCTTATTAATGTTTGCCTTAATTTCAGCATTAAAGTAACCTTTCTGTCGGAAATAATTGCAGTCCATGATATATGTTGCACCTGTACATAGTAGGTACTCGCCTTTACGTTTTTACTTAACATTATTGCTTAATGTTCTTTAAACGACTGGAGAATCTTAATCTAAGAAACAATCCTCCGCCGTGTCGTTTTTCTAAACGTGGTGCTTCCCTCCTCTTCCCAGACGGCAGAACGGCACCTTTAGCGAACATAAATTTTCCCAACGTGTTCCATTTAATCCATGCCACATAAACGAAAATGTTGAGGACACTAAAAGAGTACACGTACATACCTACGCATTATACCTAACACCGATGTGTGCTCACCAAATGTGCCCTAAAACATAATGGAATGTGATGGCGCGGAACTCGGATCCGACATAACCCCAAAGTCTGGTCCATTACATAAACACCATTAAGGGCTATTACGGCGCAAATTAATCGCCCATCTCTGAGTCGTGTTCGCGCCAAGTGGTATGAGTTGTAGTGCCTTCTGCGTTTTATTTGAATTTACCCGTGGGACAGCACGAGCATCGGCACACTCGGTGATAGTGCAGAAGGAAGAGTGTGCTCTGGCTCCCCCAAGCCCCCACTCATCTCTTCAGAAGGGTTCTTTGGTTCTTTCTTCTGTCAATGTCAACTCCACGCACACTTCTATTAATATTATGTTGAATTCGCTCGGGTAATCTGTTTCCGCTCTTATGCGTCGTTTTCTTTTAGGGCCCCTTTTGCTTTTGTTGCCCTCCCCCCTTCCAGACTGGAAAAATATATAATGCAAGAGAAGCGAGACCCTCACTCGATTAAAAATCGAAAGGTGTTCAGCTGTGAGGCTCGACTCGACATTATTTGACGTATCACACTCCCCCTCCCGCAGGGGCATGCCCATTTTTTTACGAGCTTGCAATTCTTTAAAGCTAGTGGTGTGCTTGTGAGTACAATGGCCCCGCACTCGTACTGAGTGTTCATTAATCAAAAAAAAATCTCTTCGTGGATATTACCATTCGGCTGTCAAATGCATTTTTTTTGTTCGCTTTATGGACTCAATTGAATCCACTATCACACTCGTGTGTATCAATGTGTTTGGATGGAGGCGAGCTGCGCATTGCCGGCGCGGTGTTTGGCGTATTGGTAATTCGAAGACTGGGGTAATACAATCCACGCACACTGTGTTATATCCGGGGCTAGACTACTCTGAAGTGTGACTTTCAAATGTTGCACTGTAGGACACGTATAGGGCGGAGGGGATATTATTGAATAATGCCAACGTTGGCGAGGGATGCAATTTTACGGACTAATTTATTTTTTCATCTCCACATCGCAGAGTGTGGGAAGTGTTTTGGAGATTATGACATAATTCTCTTTTATTCTTGTTCGTCTGTGGGAAGATGCGAGATTTCGAGATTGAAAGATCTAGATTGCATGAGAGTGTGATTGGGGTGGATATCGTGTAATTTAGTTAGTAAAATTAAGTGAGTGGCTTTTCGTTGTGGTATTAGACCCAAGAAGGCAAACCGAAATTACTTTCAGACACTAATAGGCTTTTGATTTGAAGTTATCGCAGGGTGTGTGACTTGACATCTCTGTTTATGGCAAGAGCCTAATGCTGCATTTACAACATCACACATCCCTAAAACGGAAAATTAGAGGGATGCTTAATACTAAATAGCAGTCTGCAATAATAAATGCAGTATAAAGCTGTCGCTGAAATATTTGTGTATCATTCATATTCATATGTAGATATATTTCCAATTTCATGCAGCCCAACCACTGTCTTTTCAGATTGACAGGAAGGAGGATACAAGACTCCTATTGTTTCCTTTGAGGGAAAGGAGAGAAAGGCGATCGGACGTTTCAGTCAGTTCATATAAAATTTGTAATTTTGGTTCCATCCCAGGAGCTTTAATTGTTTATAATGTGATATTTAACATTTCGAGCGGCATCTTATCGCAGGACTGGGTTTTTTCTGTCGACCTGAGAAGATCTTTTGTACAGGGTCATTAATTTCGTGGTTTCAAGTTGGTAGCGCTGGCATTTGACACCTGTCAAACTCAGCTGTCATTTGAAGTGTCATAATATTAGTTGAATGCTTGCCATTTACGGTAATGGATCGCTTAACAATCGAACAATGCGTTAAAATTATTAAAACTTACTACAAAAGTGGTGATTCTCACGTCGCCACACGCGATGATTATGGTCGTCATAATCGATCGACTACGCAAGCAATCAGTAAAATTGTGAACAAATTTGAAGAGTTACTGATTGCGTAAGGCCTGTGCATCATCGTAATGCACGCTGAGTCGAAAATATTGCAAGTGCAAGTGCTGCTGATGATCACAATTTATCGATTTCCCGGCGTTCGCAGCAATTGAACGTGTCGTACACCTTTCGCGTATTTTGCATTTTGATTTGCATCTCCATCCTTCTAAAGTTACAATCACGTAACAACTGAAGCCTGCTGACCATAGACAAACCATACTCAGACCCCGCACTCACAATCCTCTTGCCGCTGGCCCCCTCAATTTATTTTCAAATTCGCCATTTTGTTTTCCTATCGGTGTTATGTCAATTAAGAATCCGTGTGACATGCAAAAATATACAAAAAAATACAAAAATAAATGCTGCCAACCACGGCAACCGTGGGGAAACGTGAAAGAGTTCGGGAATACCACATTTTTATATTACTGAATGCCATTGGTTACTTCTTGTTAAAAGGCGAATAATTTGATTTAATTGGTTAATAAAACTACCTAAAGGAGATGTTGTATATACTAGAATCACATTAGGACAAACGTGGTTGTGTATTTTCCGCTTTTGGATATCATTAACTTCGATTTCGTGTGTCAATTTTTCTTAAATAATGAAGTAAATTTGGTCAAAATGTTTTCATTTTCCCTCAACCAATCTACACTGTTAATTTTTCATGATCATTTTAAGCAAATATGCACTTATAAAAATAAATATTATCCACACGTAACGAACAATTCCAAATTAAACGGATAAAATTCTGTGAACTCTGCCAGCAACTTTGCCCACAGCGGAAGTGTCTCATACCTCCTGGGAGTGTGTTGGTGAGCCGGAATTTTTGAAGTTTCGTGACATTTGTCAATACGAATTTCTATGTAACAATACTAGCGCACCAAATCGTGACCACTCCGTAAAAATATAGCTTGTAGGCAAGTAACGGGAAATCGGCCGAATTTGGTGGTCTCAGTATTGTCTCTGCTGCTGAGCATTCCCAACGCCGTAGCTTCTTGGGTGTTGGAACAATAGACAATAAACACCGATTTTTCGAACAACATTTTCCTCAGAGATGGGGCACATTTCTCACTCGGTGGGTATGTCAAATTGTAAACAAACAAAATTGCCGCATATGGGGCTCAGAAAACCCACAAGTGATCGAAGAGGTGTCGTTGCATCCAGACAATGTGACAGTTTGGTGTGGTCTATGGTCAAAAGCAGTCATTGGTCCGTATTTCTTCGAAGATGTCAATGGGCAGACGGTTACAGTCAATTCGGGGCGATACGGTCGAGGGATAGCCGATTTTTTTTGGCCGGCGATTGAAGATCATGACTTGGACGATATGTGGTTCCAACAAGCCACACAACACGATCAATTATCGCTTTATTGCGTGAGAAGTTTCCTGTTGGCGTAATTTCACGTTTTGGCGAAGCCAATTGGCCACCAATATCATGCGATTTGACAGCGTTGGTTTTTTTTCTGTGGGGCTACACTAAAGACCGTGTATACGCGAACCAAAATTACTCAAGTAATGGCCGAGATATCACCCGAAATGTGCGAAAGAGTGGTTAAAAATGACCTCCAAAAACCCGCATGCTGCGAATCTTCCCGAGGCGGCCATTTGAATGATATTGTATTTCACACTTAATTGCAAAGTCCAAACTTTATAATGAAATAACATTTTTATCAAAAATGAATCGCTGTGTGTGTTTTATTTAGCTTTACTTTCGAAATTGAAATATGAATGACCTTTTGCCAGAAGGTCAGAAAGATTCTTTTAGGCTATTAGAGTTGCCACTTTCCTAATGTAGCTGATGATACCGTCGGTTGACAGGTAAAACTTACTAAGTGCATTTAGAGCCAAATAAAGAGGTTTTCATAATTGTTTCCTGCCGTTAAAACCTAAAAAGCCGAAGTTGATGAAATTTGAAAATCTTATGCTGATATTTGGGATCGATTAATGGACATACTGAGTTTTTCGTGAGATAGATTATTGAAAAATATTGTACTTATTCATAAAAGGTCATTTTGAAATGTGTACTTAATGAGTTCAACCTGTCAACGTTCAATTCTTTTCTTTTATGATTAAGTTTAATTGTTGAATTCTTCTCTTTTATTTTATTTTTTTTCCCTCTCATAAAGATGTTTATTCTGTGGTTCATAATTCTTAATTGAAAATTATAATCTTCACCATTTCATAAGACTCTTTTGTCTTACAGTGTACGTTTTTCAAGAACAAATAAATAAATAAAATAAAAAAAATAAATAAAAAACAATGGCAGCACTTTTTATGGAAAATTACCTATTGTGACCTAAAAATGTGACATTTTTAACATAGCCTAGGCAAGATTTATACGAACTTACAAAAGCAACATTTAATTTCATATAAAATCACCCATTGTGACCTACAAAATATTAAGTGCTAAAATTGAAAATTATTTTTAATAAGGCCCAAAGTGTCCAAATCTCTTACGTTCCACATTCGTCGTTTTAAGTATACTTGGCTGCTGAATGTTGTCACAGGTGCTGACCATTTATTCCCCTCCTTTGTTGTATTTGAACAGCAAGTTTTGGAAATGGGAGTATGACAATGCACCTTGCGCATCTAATCACCTGTCAAACACCGCGGAACGCATGTACCCACTAATGGGCCCAAATAGATACAAATGCGATTCTAAGTAGTCGCCGTCCAGCGCCAGTGAATTAATGTATTAAACAGCTTCAGAGCTATTGTGGACGTTCAAGTATTTAGTTTAGTAAGTCTGACAGCTCTCTCACTAGATGTATCTCGGTTTTGATTGGGGGAAATCGGTCGTGAGAGCAGATGTTTCAGTTGACGTTTATGGAGGGGTGGCCGACGAATCTAGTCGAGAAATTCGTGACAGAATACTAAGTTGACAGTTCTCATATGTGGCAATCTAGTATTTGCGTTCAGGTTACATCTCATCCAGACCAATCTAGTCGACTTAAGATAACTAGATTCTTGAATGTGCCCATCCTGTTTGTTGATTTTTGTCAACAAGTCGGTTTTTTTTTTCAGATCTGTCATATACAAAACTGGAAAAAAAAACAGACTTGTTGACAAAAATCACAAAATGTGTACATTCAAACGGAAGGTTGCTGCTGCTGCATATAAAGTTGCATCCAACCAAATGAAACACACACATACGTTCGCTGAGATGTAAATTCAACATATAGGTAGCTAAGTGCAATCTCTCTTAATTAATTTGGCGCGACTGTAAATGCATCGCATAGAGCATACTGCATAGAGCATACACATATCTACTGGAAACCACTCCGGAGTCCGGAATAGAACGGAAAATAATTATAAAAAATTGAATTCTTGCCAAGTAGCAGCCACAAGCGAAGAGGAGTCGGCAAATTAAACTTCAGATCTCGTGTTTTTTGCGCTGTCATTCTGTTTGGTTTTTATACATTCGTTCGCCTATTTGTCAGCTGGGAATTTATTCCCATTGAAGGCACACACTCGGTGCAGGTCCTAAAGAGTTGGGGGTGAAGCGATAGTTTCCTTCTTTTTTTTTTTCCACGGGTCAATAACTTGTTAGACCTGGGGATACACTACACAGCCGCATACGAGACTGAGGGTGGGTGTATGTGTGTATTATGATTAAAGTCTTCTTTGGGGAATCAGCATCAATTGAGATACACTTCGGACTGCTGTCGGTCGTTGGATCAAATCTTGTGTAAACTGCGGGACACATGTGTCTCGGTGCTTTGAGTCGGCTTCGCATGAGCGAACGCTTCTACTTTAGATAATCAAAAATCAATCACCAGCATCAATCGGCAGAGCGCCGCCGATGGGGAAATTGTAGGAAGACGGCTGTAGTTGCTCCAGACTGGTTCTATATAGGGACAAGAGCAGTGGCTGTCCGCAGTACATCGATTGCAAGTAGTATCCGATTGCATGTCACAGCTCGTATAGCTTTGTAAAATTCCAGGCAGTCAATAGGAGCACAAATGTTCGGAGCACAACTGGCACGGATGAGTGAATGAAAACTGAAAGTTGCAAGCGGATGCGATGATGGATTAAATTTCGCGAGACGAACATTGGGGAACAGATGAAATGAAATGTGACGCGTCTGGGGCGATATGGAAATAGACAGGCCGGTCGATGGGGTTATTTATTTTGCTCTTTGGTCTGGTGTTTAGAGCGAGCGTAGGGATTATTAGGTGCTGATGGAAGGTGTATTAATAAATTTGGCAGACTGCCTAAATGTTACTTGTATATGTAATGTATGCCATAAAAAAATATAAATAGCCCTTGAACTGTCAAATCATAGGCCTTTGCTTTTTTTGACTTTTAAGTCATAGCGTTATTTAAAAAAAAACCCCCGAAATAAGACAGCATCAAGGACTAAAACATCTTTGTGCATACAGGGTTTTTTGGTTTTGGATGCGAACACCGACATCGGATGGTAGTAGTGGGTAACTCTTATGAATATTGGTTAATTGTCTTTTCAAAGGGCGGTGTTAGGTTGTTGATCAGTAGTAATTGACACCTTTTTCTATGAACGACCTTATTACCCAACTGGACATAGGGAGGCTTATGTGTTTCGCGCGTATCCTATGTCCGTTCCTACGTGACGTCTTGTAGCCTAAACGGCTTGATCGGTTTTGAAGACTGAGGTTTTGTTAGATTCGTATTCTTCCCCTGAATGTTATAGGCTAAAAATATAAAAATAAAAAATTTTAACATAAAAAACCAAAAATCCCAACTGACTGTAAAATAAAAAAGAATTAAAAAGATATGAACAAGACACATTCACGAAACCATACCTAACTGTTCAATACTCATATATTTGTTAGGCTATGCAGGTATAAAAGCTGTGTTTATTAACAGTGTGATCTAATCCGGATCAGATCACGAAAATAAAACAAGACGGACCATTGAAAAGTTAAATTTTTGAATTGTGGCAACAGTAGCTTTCAAAAACAAAATAGATAATACAGGGTATTACAAACCGCATATTGCCACCAGCCATATTGCAAATATTCTGCTCAACGTGACGTCACACAAGGCACAGGTCATCTCACTTGCAAAGTCGGGGGTTGTACCATATTTCAATCAAATTTGCATAATTTTTCTTTTCAAATATGTTTTTGTGAGCCAAATTTAGTATTTTATGTTCAAATATGCAACACATGAACAATATTTTGCGGCTAACGCTTGAGTTAGTCTTGGCATATTAAGGTGTGTCCACACCAGCGAAACATTTCAGAAATGTTTATGAAATGTTTCTGAAGCAAATCTGACACATTTCATAAACACTTATAAAATATTTCTGAAATTTATTTATTAAGTCCTTATGAACTGTTTCAATTTTATCTTTTTTTGGACTAGAAGAAAATTATGTGGTAGGATTATTAGCAGCGAGTAAAGTTGTAATTTTGGTCTCGGGAATCACGCGACACGCGAATAAATTCAAATAATCGTATCAAAGGAATCACTTTCTCATTAGGTATTCCAAGCTTTTCTGGACATTTTTATTTTATTTCAAAAAAAAATAATAATCGAAAAACAGCGCTCATTTTCTGCAGGAAAACTGTACAACAAAAATTAGTTCCCATCACGATTGGGTAACTGTGAAACATTTTATAAATGTTTTTTTTGGTGTGCAGGTCCAAACGAGCAAAGCATTTCATAAACTTTTTATAAAAATTGTTTTGCTTAATAAATGTCTTTTGAAACATATAGGTATTTAATTGTTTATCAAATGTTTGGCTGGTCTGAACATACCTTTATAGAACGAGAAAAAACAAAATACTCGGAATACGCACAGGGAGTTTATTCGAATGCGAAAAAAAATCAATTGATTTTTTGTGTTCCATTTTTTAGTCTGGCAACGTGATTGTGTGGCTATCGTTTGCAGGCACGCCAACATTTAAAAAAAAAACAGGCCACGCAGTGGGAAATAGTAGAAATAATTTTCATATCATGATTCCGTGATCTCGATGAGAGGCAGGATCATGTGCTGTTGTTGTAAGTGCATGTTAATCGATGATCTATATGGATCATAGTTGATAATAAAAAACAGCTATAGTCTACGATCGTAATTAGTTAGGTATAGGTACTTGAATGTGTCTTGTTCATATCTTTTTAATTTTTAACTTTCTCCATTACGTAGTAAGGGGTGAACTCAAAAAAGTGGGTCGCAAAATTCTGTCCGCCTGTCTGTCTGTCTGTATGTCCCGAGGCCTACAGCCTAAGCGGCTGAAGCGATTTCGTTCAAACTTCGGATTTAAAGTTTGGGGGCTTACAGTTCAGGGCCGTTTTTTTGTTTGCATGGTAACCTCAATATTAATGGTACTTCCCATACAAAATGTTCATACCAGTTTGATTTGTTCGAAAATGGTATTAACGATTTCAACAAAATTTGATATTTAAGCTTAAGTAGGTGAGGTAAACGTGACTGCATACTCAGTTTTCCGCTAAAAAATCGAGTAACGGTACTTTTGAAATTTGGACATATCTCGAAAACGGTCCATACGATTGTAATAAAAATTATTTTCTAAGGTAATATGGTCATTTCTTACCTAATGGAAAACTCAGTTTTTCTCTGATTTATCGTAAAATGGATTTTTGAAAAAAGTCATTTTTGAAAAATATAGTTTTCCCTAGTTTACCTCAAAACGGCATGATTTTGAGCAAAATGCAAACTTAGACTAAAATTTATGTTTTCAAAATGATTGCGTCCTTAATTTTCAATTCAAATCAATGGAAACGCTCACTTTAAAAACTGCTCATATCTCGAAAGCCCCATTTTCGATTTCGATAAAACCCTAAAAACCAAGTAATGCTTACATCCCGAACAATAACTTGTACTCGGTTTTCAGCTAAATAGTTAAGCAATAGTATTTTTCAAACTAAACATTGCAATATTTGGTACTATTTTGTCTGCGAAATTTCACAAAAAAACCGCTCTAACAATTTTGATCCAAGTACATATTAAAGATCAAATCAGTATTCGAAATAAGATACGTACTTAGTTTTTCTCAAAAAATTAGAAAAACATTTTTTTTTAATTACTTATACTTCCCAATCTATTTTCACATAGTTATCTATGCTAAATTTTTGTTAAAATCTCCCCCACTTCCTATAAAAATGCAATAACAGGTACGCAAAACTTCATTTTAGCAAATATCACCCTGTTTTCAACCTTGTTGAATATGCACCTTAAAGTAATTGCAGCCACTTCCTTTCACAATTAGAAACTCCCACTTCATTTGCACCTATTTCTTTTATCTAGCATCAGTCTCAGATCTTTACCTACCTACTTAATAAAATAAGAAAACAACCGACCAAACTTTTGATGAACGAGAAAGTTACGTTCCACCAAGTCGTGCACTTTATTTTTTTTACAGTCAGTTTTTTAAATTAATTAAAACTTTTTGTAGTTCCGCAGTTCAGTTTAGATAGACCTCCGTCTCATTTGTTTTTTTTTTTAACACACGAACCAATGCATCAAGACCACATTTTATCCCTGTGCTCTATTGATTTAAAGATTTGAGCTAGAAGCCAATCGGTGTTTTGGTAACCGGTAGCTTAGTGATGTATATAACTAACAGATGGCTTCGGACTTCTTAGGTGGAATAATAACTACGTCGCTCTTAAAAAATTGCTTCTAAAACAAACCGTCGAATCTCACATGCGTAGGTGCAATGCTATCCTGGATCAGCGTCCGAAAAACTTCGGTTACTTTCTACAGAGCCACTCGCATAATGGCAAGAATTATCTATTAACAACAACCAAAAAAACTCCTATAACTCAGATATATTTTTGGAAATATTCTGTTTACTTATCGAAGATTAAAGAGTCTCTTCAGTATCTAGCCCGCAACTTTATTCTTCATATTTTTGTTGATAAATCTGTAAATCTCAGCAGACCGTTTTTTCATCCGGAAGTGAGATGAACATAAAGTTTCCTCTGAATCGGGGAGCATAAAAACTTTCGCATCACAGAATAAGAAATGCATGAGACTTTGGTAAAAGCACGGATACTTCTTTGGGATAAGAACAGAGTTATCTTTGCGAAAGAAAAATTCTTCTTTTTCGTTTATTATTTGCTTTATAGATTTTTTTTCTCGTTTTCCATTAGATTCTTGAAATCGTGTCGCTGGTTGTCGTTCGTCTCCCCCCCCCCCCCACACACTTTTGTTGAATGTATTGACAGGTTTGCTGGCAGCAGACATCCTTGTTTGCAGGCGAATTTTCGGAGAAAGCTTAGAGCAGGTCAATGGCATTGGCTTTTGTTGCTTTGCAAGTGATGCAGTTGCGGCCGGAATAGGGTGGTATATGGTTTTGAGATAATGCCCATGTCCCTTTTGTTGGCTTTATTGAACGATGGGTGGACATTTGGCAGATTGAAAGATGGTAGATAGATAAAATTGTTATCTTCATCTCAAGTGGTAGGCACGTTATTATCGCATGCACAACACCCAGGGATCCCAAGGCAATAAATCAATTTCCAAATATTTTGCTTGGCATATAAGCATAATCACATGCACAGGTTATTAACAAGTGTTTTCCACATAACGATAGATCCCACAGAGTAGCCTGGAAAATTTGTTTTCACATCGTGTACATTTATACACTCATCATGCAAACGGAGGCGACTTGATTTAATTAATCACGCAAATTCATCTTGAGATATTATCAACCGACACGATAGCTTTATCTGGATCATGTTTAACAGACTAGGACCATCGCTGTTGGCATCTGTGCGGTGTACTTTTTCTTTCTTTGACTGACATAAGGTAATCAATTCATGCATGCATGCAGAGGTGTCTGAGGAAAAGCAAATTCAGATGCATTCTCAGAAGTTTTATGATGATTCTGTCAACGATAATTGACGGGGCTCAGCACGAACAACAATTTCTATTTTAGATTCTCATTGGTTTCATGTGACACAATTCGCTTTGTAATTCTTTCAATCGGATGTACGAAACTGAACAAATTTGTTAAGGGCGGTAGTAAGATTGGTGTCATTGAAAAGGTATATCGACGAAGCAAATTAAGTAATTAAGATGGATGTTTCTTTCAGAGTGACTTGCTCTGAGTCCGCCTGCAGGTATGCAAGCATTTGTTATAATATTCTGAGAACTGTTTTTTTTGGTGTATGTCTCGACTTTTGGTTAGATTCCGACTCGTATTTGGTGGTATCAATTGCAATTGCTTTTACTACTCAAACTAAATGTCAAAATCGAAGCATTTGTAACGTTTCGTGTATATAAAAACTGATTAAACACCAACTTTTGACATGTTCGAAAGACGGCGCCACTTACCTTTTACTCAGATAGGTTTGAATAAAGCGGTTACATTGCTAAGAAAATCCAAGTCTGTTACTTTGCTGACTCAAAACTTTTGCTAAATATTTTGTGCGCATATTTTTTACATAAAACAATCCAAGCATTGTGCATTTTCGTTGGTTTGTTTATAAACTATGACGTTAAATTCTGTCCGTCCAAGAAAACCAACAAATTTTAATTTGTTTTTGTCTTTTCAATTTCCAACTTGTTTTATTTTTCACAAGTCACAAGAAGTAAGAATCTCAATAAAAATCCAAATTTACTGGTCAGGTTTGACAGGAACTGCATGCCAAGCACACGTACACCGAAGTAAATGCTGTGTTCAAACCTACTTTTCAGCAAAGTTGGTTTTTATTCATACCGGTTCAAAGCAATTGCTAAGGGCTTCTACTTTGGTACAACATTTTGCTCTAAGCAAATGTTAGTTTTTATTCATATGACCCACTGTGAACAGAAACTAAAAATCTGCGCATTTACTTAGAAAAACATTACCGCTTTTGATTACATTGACATGCACATGGCATAATCTTATTTCGGCCCACTTTCAAACAGAGCAAATGGCACGCAGTTGTTTCTACCTGGTTTGGTGGTTTGGCCGAACAACTTTAAAGAACAATTAATGCTAATATTTTTCGATTTAAAGACGCTCAAATTAAATTTAATTACTACATAATTTGAAAATATTTGACAATGCTCCGGGGTAAAACAGAAAGCTTCAAATAAATATAAAAGAAAGAAAGTGATATTATGATGTATACATTTTTTTTTGTATTGATTAATAATTATTGCCATCAATCTATGGACTGGTCTTGCAGAAAAACATACGGTTTTATTTAGTTCCACAATTAGTTTATTATTACTCAAATATGATCGTCCGACTCAATCATATTTAAGTAAACATTACAGTTTTAAGTGTCAGCTCACAGATGTCTCGCAGTGCGAAATGTTTGCAAACCGCTCAGAAAAAAAAGATTGCCAGGTAAATTATTTTAAGATTTTTAAAAAACTGTAAGCTAAAAGTTCTTGATTTAACTATTATCTTTTGTAAGAAAGAACAAGAATTGTCGTAATTGTGAGTCGTTGTTTTTGATCTTATGTTGCTTGCTTTTAACATAATGTTTATAGATTCCAGTCCTGACTAACAATGTAGATGACGATTACTTCGTGATATTAATCTTATCTGTCTTAACAGATCTTCAGATTGGAAAAGACTAATTATGTTTTTTTTTAAATCATGAAAGTATATTGCATAGCTGAACTTCCAAAAAATGGTCACACTCACAATAGACTTTCGGGGACAATCTTGAAAATAAATGGGAAATTAATTAGCCACATATTGGGTCGTATGATTAGAACGTAGCAATTGCTTTTACTCAAGAGAAATGTCAAAATCGAAGCATTTGCTACATTTCGTATGAATAAAAACCAATTTGAGTTAAAGCGTCGGCACTGACCTTTTACTCAGATCGGTATTCAATAAAACTTTACAGACAAAGCAAATCCTATGCAAATTCTGAGTCTGCTATTTAATTTTACTCAGACCTTTTGCTAAATATTTCGTACGCACCATTTTTACATAAAACAATCTAAGCATTGTGAATTTTCGATGTTTTGTTTATAAATAGTCAAATTAAGTTTTGTTCGTGCAGGAAAACCAAACAAAGCATTGATGCGATAAGTTTCCACATTATACCTGTTTTACCTCTTGTTATTAACGTTCGTGTCAATAAAAACAATTGTTTCGTAAAAATGTGGACATTTTGGTTAATACCTTTTTAAAATGATCATTTTGAGACGCGTGGTGGTGCTCTTTCAAATATCCAGAAAATTAAATCTTTCCTAAGGTATTTAGGAGATCTGTGCTTTCAGGTAAACATTTTAAAATTCATGGCTTAGCAAGTAAAAAATTTATGTGTTTAGGTTGGTTTTGGAGAAGTTCGTGGTGTTTATCAGTCAACCGTTTCGTTAACTAATTGGTAGATATGTGTGTCAAAAATAGTTCAACAAGCCGATGATTGGATACATTTTCGGACAACTGAGGAAGAAATCAAACATCACCAATTGATTTGGCAAATAAAATTTATGTTTCCAGGTGCAATTGGAGCTATAGATTGCTTTTGATAATGTTTCCACAAAAATTTGAAAATAAATTAAAAATAAACAAACTGTCACTTGTCAAGTTTAACAGAAATTGCAAGGCAAGGACATATACAGCGAAGTGAATGCTATGTTCGAATTTTCGAACTTACTTTAGCAAACTAGGTTTTTATTCATACCGATTCGAAGCATTTGCTAAGTGCTTTTATTTTGCTAAAACCTTTTACTCAAAGCAAATGCTAGTTTTTATTCATACGACCCATTATACGAACTGTCAACTTAGCACTCAATCACGGAATTTTCTACCAGATTCGTCGTCCATCCCTGCAAAAACGTCAACTGATTCTTGAACTTCCCGAATAGCTTGTCATTGACTTTACATTATATTTTGAAGTTTTCGAAATAAAATTGGCATTCAGCACAATTTACTTTTTTAAGTGTAAAATCAGTAATTTTACTGATAAAATCTGTACGAATAACAAACCTTGCGTCAGTGAGTCGCAGATTTACACATCTCTATGTCCGCGACTGTGGGAAATATGTCCAAATTTCTTAGTAGCAATGCTTTTGAGCCATCGGCGTAGTTTTTGATCTCTTTGCCATTCATCATTTTCCGCAAATAATACATCACACTGTCGAAAAAGTAAGAAATAACTTTAAATAAGTTGAGAGTTATGTCAGAATAAATTCTTCGCAAAAAGCATTACAACAACAATCTTTTGTAGTTTCGTGTTTAGCCCATCATATACTTTCATTTAATGAAAACGAAATTTTCAAAGCGCGACCGACACTAATAACCATGTTTAGTGTCCAGGCTAGATCTTACGAACTCGTAATGGCGCAATTTTTAATACAAAATTGACCATTGTGACCTACAAAATATTAAGCGTGAAGGTTAAGCAGGTTTATAAGTAAGGCCCAAAATGATTTATGCTATTAAATTGGGTAATTTTGTCAAGTTCCTCTAAGCATCTGGTTCAATGCCAGTAGAAAAATCTGTGCCTGGTGAATAGGCTACTGATCTTCTGCCTGAAAGTTAAATAACTCATCTCTATATGCTGTCGAGTAATCGAGTGTCACATTATCCACCGCACTCTAAAACCATTGTTGTCAAAATGTCGCATTCTTCACCCTACAAAAGATTTATTGTAATCTTCTGATGGCTGTCTTGCGGAACAGGTCTCTATATGTCAAATCCGATGAAAACCCCTCAAGGTATCCAAGAGGCTTTTGCTTTTGATTCATCATGCTTTGTTCCATTACATGCATCCTAAAGTGCCTGACTATAAAAATATGTATTACTTACTTTCTTAAAAAAGCTAACCCCTATTAATTTTAATGAACACATCTTTTTTTTGACATAGTGCGAACATTTCCGCTCTATTATAATCGAATCTATTGGCAATGAGGGTCTCCGATTCCGTCCTCGCAGTAAAATAACTTCTTTAACGCTTAACGGTCAATAAAAACGATGACGGATTTCGCAGATTTCCACATAAAATAAACTTTTATCTACCTCACTCATCCAGGATTTGATATCGATACCAACTTTTTTTAGAGCACCCAATGAAAGCATTCATTTTCATTCTTCTCTCCACATCCATCCTAGTCGCGCATCCTGTCGATATAGCTGTAAATAAGCATTTCAAATGTTATCGAGCACTTACATCGAACACTTTCAGATTGTCCGGGCTCACCATTCACTAGCAAAATTCTATTTTCGTAGCAGAAAAATAAAAAATAAAATTAAATAAAAATAAAGCGCATTACGATAACTCGACTGTAAGAGAGTGGAGTAAGTATGCTCAAAATGTGTATGAATATCAACTTAAAGGTCATTGCCGTCCTTTGATTTTTATATCAGTGAACTTAGATGATGCGGAAGGGACAGGGTGACGAAGAAAAATGTCCCCTAATTCTTTGGATAATTTTCTCAAACCTTTAACGCTTCAAAAGGGCTCTACGAACTAAGTCCCAACTGGAACTAATTCCCACTAGCCAAAACGAACTAAGTCCCAGAAAATTTGGAACGGGCTAAAGACTAAACTACAAAAATTTTAGGAACTAAAACCCAACTAAGAATGAACAAAGTCCCAATATGAAAATGAATTAAAACGCAATAGTGAGGCTTAGTTCTTTATGAACTAAGTCCCAAAACAACTTACTCCCAAATTATTTAAAATAAAACGAAAATTCACGTATAATACAATATATATATTACGCATGATAAAGAAACTTTACATACACCCAATCTCGCACTTACACCAAATCTAACAGTAACCTTAAGCAGGGGGGCATTCATATCCCACGGTTTATGTTCACAGTGCAATCGGTACTAAAAACTGGATTTTGGCCAAAACGAACTGACTCCCACTTTCTACAGAATTATTTTTTCTTACAAACAAGTTAAATGAACTAACTCCCACTTTCTCAAATTGGGACTTAATTCATTGGGAATTTGTTCATAACGAACTACGAACTATCGCCCAAACATATGAACTAAATCCCACTGCAAAATTGGTGGGACTTTGTTCATTTGGCGTGGTGGGGAGTTAATTCCTGTTGGGACTTAGTTCGTAGGGCCCTTCAAAAGTGCTCGAAATATTTCTGGATACTTGATAGATATGCATTTATTTTGTGTTCTATAAAGTGCCTGCGGAAAGTGTTGGGGTAGGTAGAGATAGGTGTCGTTGGTTTCGCAAAACCCAAGATGTTCTATGCGGTGGTTAGTTACCACACTTCAACTGACCTAGTTGTTACAATTTCTCTAGAAAGAGCCTAGATTCAGCCTGCAGAATTCAAAAAAGTTATAAGTCCCTCTATGAAGCTTTTTGAGGGCGCGTGGTTATTGTTGAGCCAACTAAAGGGTTTTGCAATAAGAGGTGTTATTTTGGTATTCAAAGAAAAGTGCGATTTTTTTTGAGATAAATGATCGGATGTTTATTTCATAATAAAGAGGAAGGTATGGCGTTAATAATGAAAAACAACATAAGCCAAATGGCCACCACGAGCACGCATACAGGACCATATCCTTTTCATGAAATTTTCCATAACCAAATCGCAAAGTGGCTGCCCTATGTCCTCGATAGCCTCACGAATTTTATCTTTGAGGTCTTGAATCGACGCTGGGCTGTTGGCGTAGACCTTATCTTTCACGTGGCCCCAAAGGAAGAAATCGCAAGGTGTTAAATCGCAAGATCTCGGTGGCCAATTGTGATCACCTCTTCGAGAGATAACACGGTCCGGAAACTTTTCTTTTTTTTGCCCGTAAAATATCAATGGTTTCGTTGCTTATGTGGCACGTAGCGCTGTCTTGTTGAAAGTAAATGTTGTCCAGATCAATACCATCCAACTCTGACCATAAAATCATTATGATTTTGATCATTAATCATCGACGACCAAAAAATGCTTTAGTTTTGCAAACTGTGACTGCAAGATTTTCACCATTTTTGTAGTGAATTTTAATAATTTCAATGCGTTGTTGAAGCGTGTATAGTTCCATTTTTAGTAATGGCGTAGTTTCTACTTGTCAAATGTCAAAAATCTGGTGATCTTCTGGTATGGTCTATTTCACATATTTCTTCAATCGCTGCTTCCAACATGGTGCCGATGATGCGATCCAAAACTTTTACCGCCGTGTCGCCCCCGTGAGTTAACCTCCTTTCTGCTTATGATTTAACATAGTCTAGACAGCTATTAACACTTAAAATGTTTTCAGCCCCTTATACTTCGTAAAGGACTAATTGAAACCCTTGGTATGTGGTTTTAAAACAATTTCAACACTCCTAAAACTATGAACTATTGAGCGCAAATTTTTAAATTTACAAAACGAAACTTAAAAGCACGTAAAATCGCTGGATCACCCTGTGCAAACTCATTGAACAACCACGTATAATCCTATTAGGGTGTGTCTATACTTATGGAATCAAATTCTAAAAATTGTCCTTCTTCTAAAATACACATAACCCTTCAGCTTGTATACTCACACATTCAAAATATGGATATGGTTATCCTTTGTGCGACGATGAACATCCTTCGGCAGGATGTAATCGAAAACGAACGATGTAGAGTTCCATCAACGAGCATCATCATCAAAATCAAATCATAACCCGCAGTGCAGCAGAAACAATAAATCCTTTTCGCTGTAAATCCTTTGAAAAGCAGATCTTTGGCGTGACGTTCATTTAAGATTTCACCCAAGACTGAGCTCTAATGAGTTATTTAACAAGCTTACTCCTTACGTCCTTGTAAATTAATTTGAAAATAATGAAATTACATTTCTCGTTCATTCTTTACAGAGTCAGTGACAGCCAAAGGAGCTTAACTGATTTTTTTTCAACTCACAAACGGTTCAGGGCAAATCCGTCAACATTTTCACACTAAGAATGGACACGAACTCAGTGAGTCCACTACCACCGCCCGAGGCGCCTCTGGCTATGATGGAGAATGAGAAGACGCCACCTGGGAGTCCATCAGCGAACGATATGCCACCACCCCCCGATGAAAAGTAAGTATACCTAGAACCAGAACCAATCCCATGGTTGCCTTTGATTGAGTGAACTTCATGTTACTCCAATTCTATAAAAATACACTGATGAATGAGAAAACTTTCCGACATGCTGTTGTGGTTGAATTGTTAAAGTTTTTGAGGGACGGAAGCGGGGGCTGAGGATAAAGGGGTACGAATCTACATTTAAATGAATTACAAGTCAACTTGAGCACACATCACAGATGTTGTTCTATTGTTTCGGAATGGAATGACATGTGCGGAATAAGGGACACATGGCAGAGCATGATGTGCGACTCGGAATGAGATGAACATGTCGATCACATTGAATTTTTATAAAACTTTTTTTCACAAATGTACATATGGCTGTGAGATGCATGAGACATCTGACATCAGTTTGTACACTGAGCATGTGTGGGTAGAATTTGGCGGAACTGTTCAGAAAATTGAAAAGGGGAAACGTGGCACAACTGGTGGGTTTCTCTATTTATTTCGATGTTGCTACGCAGCAGATTTTTGAAATAGATTCAAAACATGTGTTGGGATGTGAATTACACTATTTCATATAGAAGTCACTTTATTAAAATGCCTTCAAGTCTCGATTGACTTTCACAAAGCAGCGATAAAAAATTAGTTATGGAAAATGTATACGCCACCCTCCACTTTAGGTATCTACGGTGGCTCTGCAGTTAAAAGCGAAAACGGTATTTACCGAACAGGTTTCGACCTCAAGACAATTGCCTCCAGTCTTTTTAGGTCCTTTACTCATGACCCTATATAGCTATTCTTTCTCTTTTTATAAATGCTGTCACCAGGGTCTTTGAAATTGATGAATAGTAGATGAAGTAGATGAAGCGCGTCGATTTGTACTGCGGGTTTTTTTTCATCATTCGTCTAAAAAAAATTAAAAAGACATGGTAGGCTTATAGAGAACTCTACGTATAGTTTGTGGCATTCATTCGTTTACAGAGTTCTTATGTTTTGGGATAAATGTAATGGATCTACTATATATTTTTCAACTTGACCTGTTTGAGCCTTTGAACATAAATATGTCCATGAGTGGATTTTTACATCGTAGGGTTTTTTCTACTGCGCCACTTGCGAACATCTGACCCACATTTCAGTGTATAACTGTCATAAAAGAGCTTCTCAATTCAGCCGTTTGGACTCGGCATAAGATTGTAGGCCGCTTGCATTCGTCGAAAAATAAAAATTCACACAAATCGAATGGTTGTGGAAAGTTAGGCTACATAAATTTAAATTTTTTCATTTTTAAGAACTTGTCGCATTATTCACGAATGGTTTAAGGTGTTTACAAAATATACTCCTGGCCCACCTTAAGGGGTACAGTATCAAGCATACTTTCAACTTAAAACAACTTGGAAAACAGTTGATGCATGCTACAACCTTCTTTGAAAAGCTCGAGGGGTAAACCGTAATGAGCAGTAGCCTTTTGGTCCTTAACTGGATATTTCTTCCTTTACTTTAAATGGAACGTTCTGCTTAACAGCGGAAACAGCGTTTCGACCATAAACTAAGTATTAAATAGACCGTCAGCTCCCGCGCACCTACCCGATTACCCCCGCAAATTTCGAAAAGAAAATTCTCTCTTAAATTTCTTTTTTTGCTGCTTCACACGCATTCACAGATAGCGTGTGAAGCAGCAAAAAAAGAAATTCTAAATCAAAATGGCGGGAGGTGTAATAAAATACTGACACTCAGCAGTGTTCCTGCAGTGTGTTTCCCTACCTTTTTGTTGGAATTTCAATTTTTGAAAAACTTTCCTGCGTAAAAGAAAAAAGTGTCATAATTGTTGGACTATCAATAATCTGGCAGAAAAACATTCAAACTACATTTATCACTATGAATATCAACGCACTAAATGTACATAAAAAAGAGATTTGCCTTAAGCACACATTTCTATTACCAAAAAATAATCATTAATAATGTTAGCAAACTGTGATTTTTATACTGAAGATTAATTTAATATGATTTTCTCTGCGAACAATACAAATTTTAATTTTAAAATTATGTTTTTACTAAGGGAATTTGAGTTTAGTGGAAAGGGAAAAATGAACACGCTTCGTGTGAAAAATAAAGAGAGAGTGCTAAGAACACTGACTGAGAGTTAGTGTATTTGGTGAGTTTCTGTCAGCTGGTGGATGCGTTCTGAGAGTTCAAATTCGTTGTTTTATTCCACCACGAAAACATGTAGATATTCTACAAAATGTATAATAGCGAATTTAATCAACATAAATAAACAAATAATACAAGGTGGCGCAAAAGTAATCCTCCTATCAGAAAATGCTATAAATTTTGCGATTGGCCCCTAATGTCAGTTCTGTTTTGACATTTGTGTATTAAACACATGCGAAATACACGTTAATAAACAATGTTACGCTAGACTGCTCCAGAACGCTCAAGCTCAAGCCATCCTTAATCACCACCAAGAGGAAGATGCTTTTTCATCAAAAATAATCATGAGTGATGAGGCCCATTTCCATCTTAGCGGGTACGTAAATAAGCAAAATTTACGCTTCTGGGGCACTGAAAATCCCTGTGTAATCCACGAAGAGCCATTACACCCGCTCAAAGTCACTGTATGGTGTGCTGTTTTCGCTGGAGGAGTCATCGGACCTTTTTTCTTCGAAGACGTCGCGGGCCAAACGGTTACTGTGAATGGTGAGCGCTACAGAGCAATGATCAACGAGTTCATTTTGCCGCAACTTGATGAATTGGGATTGGAAAACTTGTGGTTCCAACAGGACGGTGCAACGGCACACACTGCACGTGCAACAACCGATATGCTGAAGGATGCATTTCCCGGGCGCCTAATCTCCCGTTTTGGCGATTTGCACTGGCCAGCAAGATCGCCTGATTTGACCGCTCCAGACTTCTTTTCGTGGGGCTTTTTGAAGTCGCGGGTTTATGTCAACAAGCCTCAGACTCTTGCAGCTCTTAAAGACAATATCCGTCAAGAATGTGAGGACCTATCGCCGAAAGTTTTGGCCAAAGTGATGTAAAATGCCATAAAAAGGGCTCAAATGACGATCAACTGTGGCGGCGGCCATTTACATGACATCATATTCTCGACTTGATGTAAAAAAAATTAAAAGACCAAATAAAAATAATCCACAAGAAGAATCAAAGTTTTTCATTTTTTTTTTTAAATTACAGCCAAAAAACATCGGAAGGTTATTTTTGCGCCACCTTGTATAAGATATTTTTTTTCCTATAATTATTGTGTCTACTTTCGTTTATTGTTTTTGGCGAAAACTTATTTCACCGTGAATGTTCACAGAAAAACGGCAAAGAACTTAGAGAGAAGAATTGATTACGAATATTAAGACTTGAAATAATACGAGTTTTTAGTTACAATCTATTCATGAAGATTCCGGTAAAAAAAAATATTAAATTTACTAGCAACTTTGGAGCAATTGACATAATTAATGAAATTACATTTGAAATCAATTCCGTCAGCCGAGGATATGAATAATGTTCATTTATAATAAAAGGAAAAAGTCTAATAGACACAATCAACGAAAATTACCTGATATACCCTGATATGCCTCACGCATTTAAGTTTTGCTGCTTACAATTTGCTTTTAATTCATACGATTCGTAATCATTAGTAATCCGATATTTTTTATATTAATAAGCGTTTTTTTTTATTTTTGTCAATGATTCATATAGTTTATCGATTTCCATTGTTTGCAACAAAAATGTAAACATCCCGTACTATAAAGATTATCTAGGTAAAATGAAAGAAATCCTAATATGTATACAGTATACCTATGCGTTTCAATATAATTTGGTATTAAATTCACCACACTATACCCACCGTTTTCTTAACACGTCCCGATAACGGGCAATTATTTGAATTATTTGAATTTTTTCCAATGTTACCACAGAATGAACTGTCAGGCATCTGTCAGGTTCCTATGTGCGAGTGTATGCGTGCGGCTAATCTACTTTAACATGGCACACATACTTTACCACATAGCAACACGGAAAACATCTTGTAGGCAAATTCTCTTAAGTTGTAAGAGCAGACGGTGTATTTAATACTTAGTTTATGGTTTCGACTACAGTGTGTTTCCGAAATCACAAACATGAGCACGTTCTCTTTACCTCATGTTGGTTAAACTTCCTAGGGGAGCATCTCGGAAATTTTTCGATTACTAGTTTTTCGTTATCATTCTGAGAAGCAATGCTCCTCCGCATTGCAAAGGTGGTGAGCAGCTTTTAACTAAATTACATCGATCGTAGGCGCAGTGGCTTAGTGGTTAGTGTGTTGGACTACTAAGCGAGGGGTCCCAGGTTCGAATCCCGAAAAAAAACCCAAATTCCAACTTATGGTTTTTTTCCGCTGCGCCACCTCTCGCGAACGTCTGAAAAACATCCGAGAGTGTAAGTGTCATGAAGGAGCTTCTCAATTAGCATTTGAATGGTTGTGAAAAGCATAGACAAACCATACTGAGACCCCCAACTCACAATCCTCTTGCCGCTGGCCCCCTCAGTTTTTTTCAAATTCGCCATTTTGTTTTCCTATCGGTGTTATGTCAAAAAAGAATCCGTGTGACATGCAAAAATAAATGCTGCCAACCTCGGCAACCGTGGGGAAATGTGAAAGAGTTCGGGAATACCACATTTTTTCATTACTGAAAGCCATTGGTTAGTTATTATAAATTTGTTAAAAGGCGAATAATTTGATTTGTTTGGTTAGTAAAACTATCTAAAATAAATGTTTTATATACTAGAAACATATTAGGACAAAGATGGTTGTGTATTTCCCACTCTTGGATATCATTAACATCGATTTCGTGTGTAAATTTTTCTTAAATAATGAAGAAAATTTCCTCTAAATGTTTTCATTTTCCCTCAACCAATCTACATTGTTAATTTTTCATGAACATTTTAAGCAAATGTGCACTTATTCCTAAAAAAAAATATTATCCACACGTAACGAACAATTTCAAATTTAACGGATAAAACTCTATGAACTCTGCCAGCAACTTTGCCCACAGCGGAAGTGTCTCATACCTCCTGGGAGTGTGTTGGTGAGCCGGAATTTTTGAAGTTTCGTGACATTTATCAATACGAACTTCTATGTAACAATACTAGCGCACCAAACGTGAACACTCCATAAAAATATAGCTTGTAGGCTAAGTAACGGGAAATCGGCCGGAGTTGGTGGTCTCAGTATTGTCTCTGGTGAGAAGCAAGGCCTAGGGTCCCTACAGACCTTTTGCGCCAACTATTTTTTTTTTTACATCCATCGTAATGCGGTTTGTTTTGTTGACAGTTTGTTGTTACGAACTCTAAAGAAAAGATTTGGTAAAATTCATGCTAGTTGTAGTTCTATTTCACCAAACAGCAAAGTCAATTAGTCTAAGCCTGTTACCAGACGTGGTGTAGACTGTGTCGTTTAGAACAACTGTCCTTACAAAGATATTTTCTTTGCATTTTTCTTGCGTAAAAATCGCCTAATGAGTTAAACTTCCCGTCGTATTTTGGAATCGAGTCTTTACAATTCTAGATGACAGCTCAAAAGTGGCTCTCGTTGATAAATGTTTGCACATGGACTGGTTGCAGATTCGCGTTTTTTTTTTGTTCGTCTTGCACTAAGGGATTGTTTTTTAATCGTGTTTTTGTGAAATGGCTTCACTGACTTGAATCAAAAACAAGTAAGTATTATCATCGGCCTGGCCGATGCTTTGATACCCTTAACTGCATACAAGTCATGCAAAATTTTAGGCATGTGAGGTAGTACGTAATTACATCGAACAGGTAAAGGTATAGGTCAACAAATAATAAAAATCAGCTTTTGAAAAATCTAATTACAATTCTTCCTGTTGTTACCTGTTCAAGGTAACATTATAGCTTTTTAGGATTTTTTTTTAGGTTTTCTTCACAAAATTTCATTCGAATAATTGAATAGACGCGTTCGTCTAATATTGGTTTTGTCTACCAACCAGAACTACCAGAATTACTTGACCGACATAGCCCAATTTTAATATCAACCTGACGACGATAAAAAGAATTCGTTTCACCAAATTTCATTCGCCTATGTCAATGCCTTCCTTTCAACAGACAGACAGTCAGACAGACAGACGGACATGGCTAAATCGATTCAGAATGTGAACCTGATTCAGAATATTATATACTTTATGAGGTCTCCGGTGACTCCTTCTTGGCGTTACAAATGTAATGACAAAGTGAATATATCTTCCTGTGGAGGGTATACAAAATACCTGCTGCAAAAGGACACTTTTAATTTTGAATTAAGATTCTGTACTCAGTTTTTTTTTTACTAAAGAGTCGACAGAAAAGTAAAACCTATTTTTGTATTTGTTCTGCCATTGTAATAACTGAATGATTGATTACCTTGAGCTCAAACTGTTGGCCGAAATTACTACTACTTAGGCTCTAAACATTCCAGATAGCTTAAAATTGCGACTGATTGCTCTTGGGTTAGGTCCAGTCCAAAAGAATCATAATAGAGAAGCATTCCATCCGGTGTTACCAAAACTAGTTTTGATTTAAATTCGCTGTATTTGAAGATTTAATCCTTTCAAATTTTATTGTTGACCACAAACCTTAAAAATGCTTTGAAATTGATGTTGCATTTTATCGCCCAGCTCAACATATCAACAAAATAAGAAATAAGATCAAACAACAATGATGCGTGAAGAAGGTGTAAAGGATCGTATATGGACCCTGGCACCGAAAAACCCAGGTCATGCAACAAAAGCACACTTTGGTTATAGTTTACTAAAGTTAACAAAAATGTTTGCGATGCGTATATTTACAAAAAATATTTTCCCAGAAACGGATTTATTAATCTACGATGATACATTCTACGACTGTTTATTTTTGTGTTCATCATTCTAGCAGAGAAACCATTAGCTTCTTACGCTCATCATATGCAAGTCAAATGAGCACAGCAGTCACAGTCACACTCTTACTGTTTTCGAAGATTTTATTGACAGCATTTAAACAAATGAATATGCATCAATGTTACCCATTCACCTTTAAGACTTGTAAATTTTTTGTTTTTATATATTTCTGTTTAATTCGAAAAACCGTTGATTTATATTTTTATTTCTTTTGTGTTGATTTCTAAATTTATTTATTTTGTTTTATTTTTTGTTTTAGTTGTGAAGATGCGGTCTCAACAAAACGGATAGTTAAAAGAAAAGGGTACGTACAAGTCAATGTTTGTAATGTGTATTTGTGTGTCCTCCTACTAAAAATATAACAGTCCTTAAATTAAATGGACTAACGAGTTTCTTTTTTTTTTAACCCAATTCGCGTTGCAAATCGTTGATATCCTTTTTGCAATTTTGTTATTCAAATGCCGCTGAATAAATGGAAAATGAATCCATTTGACGGGGCGGAAAATACAGCCAGCAAATTAAGCCGAAAAGCGCCGCATCTATCTAGGCTCTAGGGTAACTGTAGATATGTACGCACCCATACAGCTCATTATAAAGCATGTGTGATGGTCGTTATTCCATCAGGCGGGGATGTTGCCTGAAAATGAAAACCATTTGCATCCCGTTTATGCAAATATTTTCATCTCATTGACATAGGACCGACGAATTTCCCGCTGTGAAAGCGAATCAACAGAACTGTGCTAGGAAATGCGAAACAAAATGCGCTTGAGAGTTGCCAGAGGTTAAATACAAAATGTAGAGGGGGTGCGCTTTGCTTAGCTCAGTGTGTTGTGCACTTCAAAATGCATGATGTAGCCGTACCTCGTACTCATAGTGAATATTATAACAGCACTTAAATTTCGAATTGATTTGTGGGCTGAGCCGTACACCACCCCGGCAGTTATTTACGCAATCTTTGCTCATACAACAGATGCGAGTTCAGATATACGAGTATGCATGAGAGGGTGGAGAATTTACTTTGAGGGTGTAAAACTGCGAAACGTTTTGGGTGTGATCTTTGTTGATTGAATGATAAGGTACACGACGAGTGGTGTTGTTTTATATATAGTTCAGGGTGGCTGGAAGGAATCTAGAAAATTGCACCTTAAGAGTCAGTGTGTACACTTTATAGTTGGAGTATTTGCTTGTGGATGGATTTGTTATATTTTATTTAAGACAACGATGGTAGGAATCAGGTCAAGGAATTGTGCGCGCTTGTCACAAGGGTGGTGTTGGTGTATGTGTTTCGACAAAGTGCCGAGTGAATAAGTGATGTTATTAAATTCTCGACTTGTTCTCTAGAGAAAAGCGAAGAGGGAAATGCTCCTTTCATTGATATGATTGTGGATGGAATTTATGGCATGTTGCAATTTTTTTATAAATTTAATTTGCAGGTTAGCTGCGGCCTTACAATTTCTTGGTTAGAGCAAACCCTTGAGGGAAATTCAATACGCTCTTCGAGTTATGTTTTAATTTCGATGAGTGCATTCCAACCGTGTTGAATTCTTTACAACGGCTTTGTTAAAAAGGAAATTTAATTTGTGCTAGTGCTGCACGGGCGGAACACTTTTCAGCTAGTTGTGCTCTTGATATACGTTGTGCCAATGGCAAAGTTAGGAGAAATTTGTTCTGCAACGAGAAAAGAGGTATAATTTTTATTTTTATTTAAAATGTGATATGAAATGCATTTCATTTGAGCATCACGTCAATTTGAGGGCACCAAAAAGTTCGTTATAAATCGAAATAGGGGCCACGTTAACTTTAGGACCTTCAGGAATAAGTCGGCTTCGTTGTCTCTTTGGTACAGTGTTGTTAGCTCTCTCTCTTCATTTATCCCACGAAACGTGGTCATTTCCCCCTTTTTTATCTTTTCACCGTACTCAAATTCAGTTTTAAAATCCCACGATACTTATTGGCGTTAGAATTCATTTTTTTAAAGTAAAATTTGTATTACACGGAAAGAATATCACGTTATATTAACCTTAAGTATAAAAACTGCAGTTTGTAACACTGCTTTTGGTACTAGAAAATTTTGATCAAAGACGATTTACAAGAGCAGTTTTGTATGGACATTCACTGTATTAATAATCATGGTGAAATACAGGTATTTTGATAGAATTTCACCAAAAATTTATAGTTGGAATGTTTTTTCTGATATATTTCTGAAAATCGATATCGTGATTTTTCCCTTTATCCCACGGAAGGCTTTTCGCACATCGAAATTCCAGCAAAAAAGGATAAATCCCACGAAAAAAAAACACTGCTTTGGTATAAACACTAGAACTTCTCGGGTAGATTGTGTAGAGAATTTCTGACAGTATTCAGTGGACCTCAGCTTCAATTTGGTATATGAAGTGGCGATGATTTACTGCTTGTAGGTTAATCAGCCGTTGCATACTTTTGGGTTATATGTACAGATCGTTTCTAATAGGGAATTTTTTTTAGCCCAGAACTGAGCTCGAGCATTATGAGCGCGCTCTGAAGCGAACGTACTCAGATTGTTATGAGGTTTTTATCAGAGACAATACTGAGACCACCAACTCCGGCCGATTTCCCGTTACTTAGCCTACAAGCTATATTTTTATGGAGTGTTCACGTTTGGTGCGCTAGTATTCTTACATAAAAAATCGTATTGACAAATGTCACGAAACTTCAAAAATTCCGGCTCACCAACACACTCCCAGCAGATATGAGACACTTCCGCTGTGGGCAAAGTTGCTGGCAGAGTTCATAGAGTTTTATCCGTTAAATTTGAAATTGTTCGTTACGTGTGGATAATATTTTTTTTAGGAATAAGTGCACATTTGCTTAAAATGTTCATGAAAAATTAACAATGTAGATTGGTTGAGGGAAAATGAAAACATTTAGAGGAAATTTTCTTCATTATTTAAGAAAAATTTACACACGAAATCGAAGTTAATGATATCCAAATGCGGAAAATACACAACCATGTATGTCATAATTATGTTTCTAGTATATAAAACATATATTTTAGATAGTTTTGCTAACCAAACAAATCAAATTATTCGCCTTTTAACAATTAATAATAACTAACCAATGGCATTCAGTAATATAAAAATGTGGAATTCCCGAACTCTTTCTCATTTCCCCACGGTTGCCGCGGTTGGCAGCATTTATTTTTGCATTTTTTGTATATTTTTGCATGTAACACGGATTCTTTATTGACATAACACCCATGGGAATACAAAATGGCGAATTTGAAAAAAAGCTGAGGGGGCCAGCGGCAAGAGGATTGTGAGTTGGGGGTCTCAGTATGGTTTGTCTATGGTTTTTATGAAACACACTTGAGCACATAGCTGTCATTTTTGTTGTAAATATATGTATAAATTGTTATTATTTATTAAATTGGTGAATGTTCAGTTCCAGAACAACAAGGTTCGTCCGCCATTTCAACTATTTTGCTTGTCCTGTTTTTTTTTCTGTCAAATTTGACTGGAAGTGTGTAACCAGCTTTTCGCTCAGGATGCTCAGGCAATTTATTCTGAGCTCATAGAGCGCCCTCTGATCGAAAAAGGAAATACAAATTCTGAGCTCTGATGTATCTGAGCTAAAAAAGAAACACGGACTTTTTGTATAACAGTTCAGGTTGTGCTCTGAACTAAAAAAAAAAACACCTAATGAGGAAGGCATTATGGTAGATAAATATATGGGTACTGCTTATTCTGATAAAAGTCATCTTTGGTTATATTTTGTTCCTCCTGCGCTTGGCATTCGAAAACTTGCTTAAGCACCCTTTTTAAACATAACTTCTAGATCTAGACGATGCCTGGTTATTAACTCGCATCCTGTTTCCACTTATTCATAAGCTATACTGTTTGTTTTTCTAAGTCGCAAATGCCAAAACAAGGAATAGACACTGCGCACCAAATTTTGTAAAAGGCGTCCTAAAACTTAGACCTGCGGCACTGCATTACCACACACGACAGCACCTACTCCTTATGTCAAAAGAAACAAAACAAAATATGTGGTATACATGCAAAGCCTCGCCTTGAAAGGGCTATAAAAGGTATTAACAAAATGCAAATTTTGATAAAGAAACCCTCGAAACTTGACTTTGGTTATTTTGGATACGTTCTATGTTTTTTGAAGAAGTAGGTAGTTGGACTAATTTATTTCACAATCAGGTAGAAGCTGAAAGGGCTGAGTGCTGATTTGATGTTCGTGAGTTTATAAAGGGGATCGCCTTAAGAAGGCATCTTAGAAGACGCTTCTGCTTCAAACCTGTAGCAAACATTTTTGCCTTAATTCTCAGCTCACTTGAACTGACGTCAAAAATTCAATGTGGCCGAAGTAGACATAATGGTTTCTGTATAAGTCTCTGAAGTCTGACCCGATCAACAAACCTATGACTTTTGTCGACCAAAAATCAAGCGCACTCTGTAAACTGTTTTCGCCTAACCTTCGTAACATATTGTAAAAGAGTTTCCATGTTAACCGAGTACGTGAATGTTTCTATTGTGTCAAACAAGTAAAACACAATGTCCTGTATTAAGAAATACCTTAAGATCCAAATTAAGTTCCTCCACTTCAATAACTGTATGTCAGATGTCTTAGCGTTACAAAATGATTTAAACCGTTTAAATAATTGGTGTGCTCTTAATGGCCTTTATTTTAATACTAAGAAATGTTCGGTTCTTACTTTTAGTAGAAAAAAGTTCCCTATATTTTTTAATTATAAAATACAAAACACAACACTGAGTAGAGTTTCAGACCAAAAAGACTTGGGGGTCATTTTTGACACTCAACTAAACTTTTCTTTGCATATTGACTACATAGTTGGCAGAGCTAATCAAATGCTAGGTTTCATTTTTCGAAACTCTAAAGATTTTAATGATCCATATACACTTAAAACTTTCTATAATACTTTGATTCGTTCGATACTGGAATACTGCTGTGTTGTTTGGAATCCTTTTTACCGCAATTCTGAATCTCGCATAGAGAAAATTCAAAGAAGGTTTACTAGGTATGCTCTAAGAAAGTTCGACTGGAATAATAATCTTCCAACCTACGACGATAGATGTTCCTTATTAAATGTGAAACCTCTTTCTAAAAGAAGGATATATTATTCCGCAATGCTTGCCAATGACGTCTTAACTGGCCACATTGATTGTTCGTTTTTGCTGTCATTATTTAATATTTATGCTCCTTCTCGTGTTCTTCGACCTAGGGAAAATTTTTTCTTTATGCCACCTAGACACAGAACTAATTATGGTCTGAATGATCCTATCACTATGGCTTGTGTAAATTACAATAAATACAAAAACCTAATAGATTTCAATATGAGTAGAGAACATTGTAAATCTGTAGTTTTAAGTAAATTATAATTTGTAACAATAATCGCATTCTTTTATAAATTATTGCAAAGTAATCTAAAATAAGTTGTACTTATAAGATGAAATAAATAAATAAATAAATAAATTCATTATAATAAGTAAAATAAGGTCATCAGTTGATTTGAAATAGTCAAAATATTATTAATAGCAACGCCAGATATCTAAAAGAAAAATCGTTCTAGCAAAAATAAATCCAAAGCAATTGAGGAAAATCCAGGCAAGTGATATGAGCTTGAACTGTCACCACACAGACATTTTGTTGTCTTTTCTGCTGAGTTTTATCATAAATTTACTTGTGTGTAAGGAGAAAAATAAAAATAACTAAACCCCACAACAAATGCAACTGACAGTTTGTAAATAGCATTTTTGTAAGACAACCGACAAGTGATGAATTAATCTGGTACAAATTTAAGCATTGAACTTGACATAAAGAAGAATTCGGTATGTACTACATGACAGAGTGGAGATAAATAAAAATAGTCTCACACTCTGATAGAAGTGGCGACAGAGATGTGCCTTTTATTTAAATTGCCAACTTCCACACTTGGGATGGCAATTAAGTAGAAATGCTAACGATATGGCAAACAGACAACGCCATCTGCTGTGTCTTATTTGAGGTGAATATGAAGCGGCTTTGATTGGTTTAAGTTCGAGATTAAGTAAGGTGTGTGGCTTTCAAAGAAAAGCTCTTAACATACTACTAAAAGCACTCAAACCGCATGTCAATTATTGTTTTAAATAAATTATGCTCGGCTCATTTTCTGACATCTGTGTAAGCGGTGGTGAATATAGCCTAGTCTGTTAGTTTTTCATCGAATATTAGCTACACCCTTCCAAGTTGACCAACACGTAGTCCGATGATCGTACACACGTACAGCTTTTACTTTGACTTAATTGTCACTGTCACAATATCCAACTGACAGTAAGTGCAGTAGAAGTAAATATTCGAAATATAATTTTTGTGGTTCCTAATTTATCTATTAACTCAATAAATAGCAGCACTTTTGAGTTGGCTCTTTCTGCAAGACGTACGCACACTAGATTAGTCATTACTAAATTGATCAACTTGACTTGTTAACTTGAATTGTCATTTCGAACGGTCAATTAGGGCCGCGTTCAGAGTCATTTAACAATAATCGTTAGTTCATTTATTTGCTTGATGAACTTGCGACAAGTTATTGTTACCAATTACATTCTTTATATGTATGCTGTGGGTGCACGGTATTTTCCATTTATTAGAGCAGTCATTTATGCTTATACGGTTAGGGTCTAATGTGTCAAATGCAACTTCTTGGCGTTGTTAAGTTTTGAAATATTATCCTATCTCATTAATTTACTTAGCAACGGGAAATTGTATAGCATATTCTAGATGTATATTTGAAATGTCAACTGAGTATCCATACAGAATTTTCGTGGTTATATTCGTCGCCTACCGCCCCGTTAATGACATTTGAAAATGTTATTGTGTGAGCAATCTAGACCAAGCAAAAGGAGACTTGTCAGACTTACTAAACTACAAATTCAAACGTCAATTGCTTTGTATTGCTTCGAAGCATTTTAATTTTCTAGATCAGAGCTAGTGCTACGTTGCCACTGGACAGAAATATCGAGATTAAGGTCAACAGGTTTAAAATTAATCTTGAAATCTTTCTACGGAATAAAAGAATATTAAGTTGACGTATTATCTCTGGCTCTGTCCATTAAAGAGTCAGAATAACGTTTCACGAGAGAGAGAGAGAGAGACAAACTTCCATTTTTGAGTTCTTATTTTTCATTCCTGTCAAATGGTGCTCTGCTGTTTTACATTTTTGACATCCCAAGCTGTGGAGACTCTACATGCAAACCTGGTTGGTTTCCGACATAAGTTCTTAATCTTGTACTTATGAGATTAAGACCCTATGCACACCACACCGAAAACAGTGTTTTCGTCGATAACTCTTCGATGCATTCACACCGAACACCAACTGGTTTTCGTTTGACTACAGTCGTTTAACAAATAAAATGAATTCAGATCAATTAAAAATAATATTAGTCCATCAATTAAGTGTGGAAAATGATTTCAAGTTGTAAGTTGTGACATCTGTTCGGTCAGCTGGTCTGCTGAACTTGCTGAATATATCAAAAGGTGTATTTTTTTTAACAACCCAACGATTGGAAGTCGTTTTTGTGCTGTTTTCGTGGAAAACGACTTTAAACAACTCGCTTTGAAAACTGAAATATGTATAGGAAAAATTCCGTTTTCGATGAAGTTTTCGGGTGTGTTCGTTTTTCGGCTCGGTGTGAATAGGGTATAAAATTTGTATGATAAATTTATAGATTTATACGAGATTTAGGGAAATTAATTCTAATCTCGGAGTTAATTTTCATTAGAAACATAGCATTAGCCTCAACTTTAAAAAAAGGGTGTTTCTTTTTTTAGCTAAAGAACATCAGCGCTTTGAATTTGAGTTTTTTTTCCGTTCGGAGAGCGCACTCTATGAGCAGAAAATAAATATTCTGAATAGAAAATCTGGTATAGAAAACGGACGTATTAGATCAACTCAACAAATGTGTTCCATGTGTTCGCATGGTGTATTTCGATATACATATATTGGTAGTTGAATGACAGCTAGTGGTCACAAGTGTTTCAAAACTAAATCAGATCGCCGTGAACACCTACGGTTAAGAGCAAAGTCGATATGCACGAGCTTTGTTTTGAACAAAATAAAAGCAAAGCACCTAATGATGCCAAGCAGGGATGGAAAATGCCGTTTTCGATTTGTACTGAAATGGAGCCAGTTGTATTGAAAACTTTTTTTCGTATACAGAAGTGAATTCAAAATATTTTATTTTCAAAAACATAAACAAAAATAAATTAACAAAACATTAACATAAAGAAACATTAATGACTTCATAGCAAAACTTTCCATACCTACAAAAAAAATAGTTTATATTTTTAATCTATGCGCTCTTTAGGGTTTATACTCTCAATTTGCACATTCATCTTCAAAATGTTGCCCTGAACTTGAAACTCAGAACAGGATGAGTTTCTAATAAAATTTTTTGTTTCAATCAAAGCCCAGCAAGTGTCGACTTGAAGTCGGTTTCGACATTTGGACTTTATTAATGTCTGGTAAGAAAAAATCCTTTCGGCAGTTGCTGATGAGTGAGGAATAGCGAGAACGGCTTGAGCATTTTTGTAAATATTTTCAAACATCAGGGGATTACACTCGTTTTTAATTGAATTTACTTCAGCCCAAAATTCTCAAATTGAATAATATTTAAATTGCTGAATTATTTAGCAGTCGACTAATATTATTTTTTTTCATTAGGAACAAATTCAAAAACAAATTTCAATATAGAATTAGATTTTCCTGATACAACTGCTTCTGGTGTAAAATACTCCAGTAAATTTAGAAAGGGATTTTGAATATTAATTTTCTTTTTCATGTCTTCCACAATGACATAAAGACATCATCATCTGGATTATTTTAATTGTTTTCTTAGGAAAAGCTTTACAAATTGCAAGAGAATTTGAATGATACAGATGGATAAATTGTATCGAATTAAAGCAAATTGTACTTTTCTACTCGAGCAAACTCATTTGTATCAACTTTTCCATCCCTGATGCCAAGAGAATATTTATTTTTGTTACTGAGCGCAAGTAGTGCTACCAAATTCACTGCATTTTATGAGCCACTTTTCTGTTCAATTTCACACGTGGTTCAACTCAGTGTAAAAGGATGGTTATATCCAAAGAATATGGCTGAAAACAACGTATCACCAACCAACTGCCAGAACCCTCAGTGAGTTTGAATAACATTGCCAATGAAAATTACGCTCCACCTACCTTGATGAACCTCTGACCTTTTCGGCTCTTGATCGACTAATAAAAAAGTCAATGAAGACCGTAACATCCGCGGCGATAGGACAAACTTTAATATGCTTCTTTATATTTATTGAAATATTTCCTGTCATGGGCACAGCGGTATTTTTAATGATTTTAATTCCTAGGGAAGCTCCTGAACACGCAATCAACTGTTGAACGCGCTATGCCTCCCTGTTCCGAAAATAAATAATAAGAGCACGATTAAGTTTGACACTAAAACAGAAGCTCTACGAAAAAAAAGCAGATAATCAAGGTGAGATAGCGTGTCGACGGTTCCATTCAGCCCCCACCATACTGCGGATGGTTGTAGAGACAGAGAGTCACCCCCGCTACAAGTCAAGTCGGTGGTATTGAAATTTTGAATTTGTTTGATTAATTTGATAGGTAGGTGGGCTATGCGCGGCGCCCTTTTGTTGGTATTTGCTCCGCGATTTCATTTAACTTCCAAGGGATGGTTTGGTTATGGTTAGGCCAGAGCACGCAAGGAGTCGAGCCGAAGTTTAATGTTTCAAGGTTTTCAACGGTGCGGGGGATGATTTTATTGCTAATGCGAGGGTTGAAATTATGTTTCGGGGACAGTACGTTTAATGTCAACAAGTAGTAGGTCGACGTATATGTATTGTATACTGTAGTCTTATGTAGAAGGAAGTGAACCATTTCGAAAGGGTGGCTCCAGTGTGCTGGAGTCGGTGGCGGTAAAAAGGTGAATTACATATTTATTACTTAGGCTTAAAGGCGAAAGAGTAATCAAGGGGTGTTGCGCCTTGTTTTAGTCCTTCCGGGTGTACTAAGTGCGTCGGAAGGGTGTTGATTACGGTTTAAGTCTTTGAACACGTGTTGCCGGAAAATGACTGTCAGTGGGGTTTGAACACAGAGCGCACTTTAATTTGCCTAATTTGTTGTGGGCTCAAGCATTTGCAGAGTGAAAGATTTCACACTCATCAGAGGCATACTGAATGTCGTGTTTTGAAACAATTTCTCATGAATAATTTTACATAAACGACCTAAGGTATGACGATTCTAATAGAGATACAACTTTATCCATTCTTATTTTGGGACATCAAAGAAGTCGTACCTGACATGCAAAGGGGGGTGTGCTTTCATAGCCTATTGGCTTGAATAATTGAATTTCGACAGTCATTTGCTGCAGCGTTTTAAGCTTAGTTTCTTTCTTAGTTTTAAAGACCGAAAGCTATCAAACTGGCAGTAGTTGTCAGAATTCTGTCAATCAGGTCCACATGGGAAAATCAAACCTATCCTATTATTTAGAGGAGGTAGTTACTGTTTGAAGGCTTTAAAACAAGGCAATCTTTGGAAGTCAAATAGTCAAATTTTTGACAAGTATTCCGGAAAGTGCGAGGGAATAAATGCAAGCTCGTGCAAATTACTAGGATCCACCAAAATCCAAAAGAGATAGTCTGAACCTGCAAACACGTAGTACATATCCCTGTGACTTTTGCAATCTCAGTAATTGTTTACTAGAATACTTAAACATCGTCTTGACAAAAAAAATGTTCAATATTATCAAAACCACTCTTGCACGAGCCCATTGCAGTCAAATTCGGAACCACCATTCCAGATTTTTAGTATCACTTGCCATCCCCACGAACTAGAAAGTCTGCAAAGTTTTCCTTTTTTTTATCGAACGTATTTCACACACGTACAAGTTCATTGTAGCTACTCCTTGTGGCTGAATTAGGATCTCACTGAAGTGGATAAGTCGCCCTTAGCATGTATCACTTGGCCTCGTAACCCAAAATGCTAACGAAAATTATTGTTCGCAAAAGTAGGTGTATTCGAAACCTAAAAGCAGAAGTAAATAAAACATCCTTCCACTGAATAAATGTATTTAATGATTACGCTTTCAGTATTTAAAATGAGAACGTATGCCATACACGAAGTTGGCTTAACAGTGCCAAATGTGTAACGGTGCCATGTCGATAGGGGTTAAATTCTTTGTCGTAAAGTTGCAGGACGAATGAAAGGAAGAACTTTTGGCTGCCAAGTTGTTTTTAGTGTTCTTTTCGTTTTTTTGCCAAAATCCTATTGAATTAATTGAAGAAAGTTTAAGGACATCGTGGTAAAAAAAGAACACAGTGGGCTAGTTTTGTTGAATGCTAAACATGTGCATAAATTTACCACTCGTCCTTTTGCCGCATGAGGCAGAAGAGAAAGTTTTCTGTGGGCGAGACGGCGACTTCTTACTTAACGTGCGGCGAAAACTATTTTTAATCGAATTTGTGCTTTTTGTGAGTTTAGGTAGGACTGGATATCGAGAGTACAAAGTTTTAGCCGAGGGGATGATGGTTAGAGATGATAAGTGGGAATTTCTTGCAAAAGTTTATGCGAGCGGCTGAGTCTAAAATGGGGGATAACAGGATATGAATTTTGGATATCTCTTGGTTGGTGAGAATAAGGAAGTTGGGTCTTTTTGGGTAAGGGAGTGAGTGCGTTTCAAATTCTAAGGGTGTCCTGACGTCGAGCGCCAATGTTGTATAATAAGAATGATCTGAGTAACTGAAGTCCTCACAGGTGTGGCCGAGTTAGGTCTGGGTTCCGTTTCGGATATCCGTATCTTCTCGTATAATCTATAGAGTCTGTTTTAAATAAATACCTGGTCGAGCAGACTTGTAGGACTTGAGCTTGGTCGGATGAATGGCAATCTTGAATTGTTTGTTTACAGATTTTGGCCGTTTTTTTAAATACCGAACATCGAATAAAATATTTAGATCTCGTTGTTCTTTTCTACAATTAGTCCTTGTTCTTGCCTCGATACGTTCTGTTTAACTCCTGTTAAGACTTTCGGACGTTGTTCTTGAAGGTGCTTCTCTATTTCATAGTGCTTCTTGCGCTGCTAAGTTTTGCTTCAGAAGAGTTTATATCCTTAAGTCCTTATTTGCAAGTTAAGTTCACAAGCCGCTGTTGTTCTTTTTCTTTCTTTCAACCACCCCGTTTAAAGCACGTTCTTACCAAAATATACCCAAAAGTGCCCCAAAAAGGTTTCACGTATTTTTTGACACCCTTTCGAGCTAGTTTCTGATGCGTTTTAAACCCTTTTTGAAGAGTTCTGGGACGCGTTTTTGTTCGGGTTTTTGTCCCATTTTCAAAGACATTTTCGAATGAGTCTTTTGACGCTTCTTCTTCAATTCGGAATGTGTTATTTGACTCACTTTAGAACGCGTTTTCGACATGTTTTTGGTCACGTGTTTCGAAGCGATTTTGACACATTTTTTGTGGCGTTTTCGATGCGGTTCTTGAAGTATTCTTTTTTGGTTTATTGCAGCGTTTCTCTTCTTATTGAAGGACGCATTTTTCGAAACGATTTTAGACGTGTTTTTGGAAGCAGTTTTTGTCACATTTTTTGGCGCATCTTAGGATTTATTTTTGGAGGTTGTTCTAGGTGCTTTTTTTTTAAGCGTTTTGGTGAGTTTTTGGTGTCATTTTTGGACAAGAGTCTTTTGAAATGTTTTTGAGAACCATTTTTGATGTGTTTTTGGCACAGTTTATTAACGCGTTTTTCAATGAGTTTTAAAAAGCTTTTAAGCGTGTTTTCTGCAGCGTTTTTCGACGCATTTTTTTTAAACCCTTGATATAGTTGCTGCTAATGATGTTTTCAATATTTTTTAAATATTTGTGTTATGACTTCTGGTGCTGAATTTGTTTCTGCTATCGACGTTGCTGTGATTATTTGTTTCTAGCTTGCCATTTTTATATCGTCAAGTTCCGCGCAATATTCTTGAAATGTTTGCAATCGAGTACTACCGATTAACGTAGGGATACGGTTGGAGTTAATTCTAGTAAATAGTAAATCCGCTCAAAGCACTGCATTTGGTATTTGTGGTTCGACAAATTACATCTCCACGTTACATCCCTATTTGATTTGTTATGGTGAAGAAGGAAAACCAGTTCTCCCCTACCGATTTCATAAACAAACGCATCACATCTACGTCCTCAGTCAAGAGCAGGTAAATCCAACTCGCAGTTGGTGCCACGGTTGCCACTTTGGTAAATTGTTTTTGGCTTTTTGAGTTTTGGTAATTTTTATCTGGTTTTGGTAACTTTTTGAGCAGGAGCACCAAAAATACGAACTCGATATCAATTTATTTAAATGCTGCCTTACTGTTTCTGAATGAAATCATTGCATTCGCATATGCTTCAGCACTACCCATGTAAACCTGTTTTGTTCACAAAATTACTGAATACACTCTTCGAAATATTTTTTGTTTAAAAATACATTTAGGTATGGATAGGTTAGTTAATCATATTATTTATTTGCAGACATAAAACTCTAATTTCTTAAAGGTTTGTTATAAGAAAAAAAGTCTCGGAAATGGCAGATGATCCCATGATTTCTAGCAGCAGGTAATTTTGTCCACAACGTTGGTGACGTTGCTTAATTGTTTGGACTGACAAAGTACCTACTACGTTTCTAACTGAGTTTTATGTTTTATAAATGTTTGTTTTTAAACAAGCAATTTTAAAAATCAAATACCTAAAATAATTTGAGTTTATAAAATCATGCTTTTGGTCAGCAAAAGTATTTAAAGTAGATATTACTATAACATTAGTAAGTTAAGTCTTATTTATTTTATTTTATAAAGAAGTCGTTGTTTAACTACTTAAAAACTGAATAAGTTCCTAGAAACCTAATGTACCAAATTGAATATTTTAAAAGACTTAGGTTTTTTTTTTTATTATGTTCGTAAATCATAGAAAAGTCTTACAATAGTGATAAGGAATTTTCACATTGGCTCAAGACTATACAATGTATGCTATTCTTTCTATTTGTATTTTATCAACGTCTCCAGATTTTTGGTAAATTTTATCTTGGTTTGGTAACTTTTTTTTCCAATTTTCGGTACCTAGTTTATTTTACTTGCAAGTGGCAACCGTGGTTGTTGCATCTTTTACTTTGATGTTGATCTCCTTGTTCCATAATTACTGACGCTCTTACAAAGTACATTGGTATCCCTCATTGATACGTGTAAATTAGTTCCCGCATGATCGTTAATGTTACGCACGCTCGCCCAGTGTAAAAACAATGCATCATCATCGCTCGGAACTGCAACAGCATCTTCACATCCGCTTAAATACAAAAAAAAGAAATCGAAAAATAAAAACATTTCTTCCAATTGAAGATTTCCCCGCTGCCCCTTTCTGGCATAATTCCATAATTCATTCTTCAAAGATACCCTCTCTCTCGTTAGACACATTTCCAGCCAAATCTACTAACACACGCTTTTTTAAAATTCAGTTGCGCCGATGGCGGTTGAGAAGTCCATTCGAACCACCCGTCAAGTGATCTCCCTATCGCAGACTCAAACCAAGCCAAGTCCACATGCAACAAACATGCTCGATCGATCCGAATGTGTTGCTGTGCCAGTACTCTCCAAACTGCCAGCCACACAACCACGAACCGCAAACCGCCAGTGAGGCTGTTTTATCAGTTGTTCAAACACTTGTTGTCAGTACGCAAGTGGATTCGTGGAGGTTAGCATTCGCCTCGTTCGGTTTATTATTAGATTAGATACATGCTCGGCTCGTGTGTTCCATCATCAGAAATATCAATAATCAAAATTTCATAGCTTCTCTCGAAACCAATTAAATTGTGTTCAACGGATATTGAGTTGTGCATCCCCGCTCGTAACACTGTGTCCGCGTGCTCTTTACTTGGCTGCGCGAATAATAAAATTCTGAAAATTCTTTAAATTCGTTAGGGAATCTAATTTTGAAAAGATTTATTTGTGCATCGTCGTCATCGTCGCAGATAAAAGATACGAAACAACAATCGAACTCAAATTTGGATACTCGCGCAACGACCGAGTGGATTCGCTCTGTTTGAATTCCCCATTTGATGCGAGAGCGTAGGAATAAAATGCCGCGTGGTGGAACAACAACTGCGTAAGTAGCCAAATCTATCGTATCTATGTATCTACGAGGTGATTTGCGTGCTTCGGGCTAGTCGCACGCCGCCAAGCCAACATCAAGGCATCAAAATATGCACACACTTCAACTTGGAGTAACGTTTTCAATTGTTTGTCGCCAATTATTGCGTGTACAAGTGGCAGCAAGCAAATAACAATTGAAACGACAGACACAGTCAACCGCACCCGGGCTCCCTCCATTCCGTTTCGTTTTATTCTGCTGAATGTTATTACTAAATTATTAAATGAAAGACGAGCTAAGGAAATGCCGTAGAGCAGCAATTTCTCAGTTAAACGCACACAAATTCGGAACAATTCAGACAGCCGTTTGCAACCCCGCATGTGTTCCACGGACGTGCAGATGTGCAATACGAACGCTGTACTCCTTAGCATAAGAATTGACCAGCGAAACACAACAGTATGCAGTCGCCGGGGTAATTGAATTTTTCCTTCAATTTGTTCCCCGCACAGATCCATTAAGTATTGAGTACTGACTACGTAGGACGTAAGAATAAATTCAGATTTTTATTGAAAATTATAAGATGATGTGTGTACCACGCTGTAGCAATGGAGGAAATGCTTAATTTAATCAGAGTACCTAATGCTGTGTTATCTCTAGCGAGTATTGTTTAGCTGGCAAAGCGCACAGACTCTTTACAAGAGACGACCACGTATCTCAACTCGAACAGCCTGTATTTTTGTGCTGGGTTCAAGATGCTTGTTTGTTTTGTGCCCTTTGTCGAATAAATAAAATTGTGTTCTTGTTTGCAGCAGGTAGTCGTAGTACGTTATAAATGAAGTTTATTTTAGACATTCGAATGAGTTATTTTAATAAGCATCTTCATTGCTGTTGTGTTGCATAATTTTTGTGTGGACACACATTCAAGATTTAAGCAGATGACAAAATGAGCGTCTCTCGTATAATTGAAAAGGAAAATTAAGTCAATTTAAGGGAACTACTTGTGCTTACGTTGCGAAGTAAATGATCTCAGATGGACTGTGGAAGAGCAATTATTACACAATGTGGACGCTGGTCGTTTGTTTGTTTATTTATTTATATTAGAGGTTTAGTGAGGTATTTGATGTCGCTATAGGAGGTGGATATCATTTAAATTATGACGCATCTTGGCACCAGTGATGCCAGGTTGCAAGATATATCCTTTTTTCGAAGATTTTTGAGCCCCAAAATATTTACAAGACTTTTTACCTCGAAGTCACAAAATTTCAAGATTTTTGATGTCAAGAAATTTCTAAATCTAGCACATTAAAAGAACCTTTTCTATTGAAGAAAGGGCATTCCAATAAGAGGTGTTATTTTGGTATTCGAAGAAAAATGCCATTTTTTGAGATAAATGATCGGATGTTTATTTCATAATAAAGAGGAAGGTATGCCGTTAATAATGAAAAACAACATCAGCCAAATGGCCACCACGAGCACACATACAGGACCATATCCTTTTCATGAAATTTTCCATAACCAAATCGCAAAGTGGCTGCCCTATGTCCTCGATAGCCTCACGAATTTTATCTTAGAGGTCTTGAATCGACGCCGGACTGTTGGCGTAGACCTTATCTTTCACGTGGTCCCAAAGGAAGAAGTCGCAAGGTGTTAAATCACAAGATGGTGATTTGGTGGCCAATTGTGATCACCTCTTCGAGAGATAACACGGTCCGGAAACTTTTCCCGTAAAAGATCAATGGTTTCGTTGCTTGTGTGGCACGTAGCGCCGTCTTGTTGAAAGTAAACGTTGTCCAGATCAATACCATCCAACTCCGACCAAAAAAAATCATTAATCATCGACGACCAAAAAATGCTTTAGTTTTGCGAACTGTGACTCCAAGATTTTCACCATTTTTGTAGTGAATTTTAATAATTTCAATACGTTGTTGAAGCGTGTATCGTTCCATTTTTAGTAATGGCGTAGTTTCTACTTGTCAAATGTCAAAGAATAAAAGCTTCAAAAGTGACAGCTACCGAAATAGCGGGTCATTAACATCAACACCTCTTATTGGAAAACCCTTTATATAATGTGAGTCGAACAGAGCACAATTTCTGTCTCACTAACGTTTTCATCAACTCCAAGAAAGCATGAATTTTAACGAATTTGATAAAATAACTGATGTAACGTGTTTTTGGAAAAATGTTTTCGTATGTAGGTACTGAAACGGATGTTGTAATTTGTATCTTTACAAAGGATTTGTTGAGCTTTAGTGAACCGAAGTTCTATGATCTTGATATAGGTAGGCAATGCAATTTAATTTACATTAAATAAGTTCCAAAATTTCAAAAAGCATTAACATTCATTTTTGAACAACGTTTTTTTCATAGATATTTAAGTGATTTATGTATAAGTAGTAAAGTACTTCAAAATTGTATTTTAAATTTCGCTCTTTTTATATTTTGAACAAAATCGTGAAAACAAGATTTTTTGTTTCGGAAAAACAAGATTTTCAGATTTTTTTATCTGGCAACACTGCTTGGCACCGATGCTGGAATAGGCAAGTGTAGTTATTATAGTTGACAGCGGTTACGCTGGCAGTGATACATACAATACAACGCACAGAACCAGTTATTTTATTTTATTAAAATAGAAGGTGTAAATTTGTTTAAGCAAATTTGCTATCAATTGTCTGGTTATAGTTAACACTTAGTTCACAGTTCTGGCCAACTTCCTTAAAATGCAAGTGGACTACTAGGGTTTATATGAGAATGCGACTTCTTGCGTATGCAGTTACTGCACTCTTTAAAGTCGACTAGTTTTTCTTATGACGGGAACGAGGGAATCCGCATACAAAACTGGTCACCAAAAGACACAAATTACGATCAATTAATTAAACCAATTGAATTTCAAAGTCAGATAGAAAAACTTGAATGCTTTTGTTTGACATGTTGTTTTAGAGGACACAAATTTGTTTACAAAACACTTCGATTTGAATTCTAGCTGTTTCGTCATCAGATTTTTTAAGTGGCAGACAATGTCCTACAGTTTCATTATATGTACTATGGATAGTGCACTATGGAAAATGCAATCCAGTAAATATCTGTTAAATCAGTTAATCCGTTTGTTTTTCTACTTTACTTTTCCGTTTTAAATATTACTATAGAGTTCGCCCAGTGGTAGAAATTCTACGATTATTGTTACCAGGATTATACACAACATATTGGTTAACACTATCAAATCTTCCCAACAAACAAAAAATCAAGCGAATATTTTTTTTTTAAGTGGTTAAATTGGACTTCGCCTATTATAAGATTCTCCAAGCCAGAACTATCTATCATGGATAGTGCCAATAAAAATCTCACACAAAACATATCATTGTGAGAAGTTAGGCTAATGGTTCTCTTCGGACGTATTTATTTATTTTTAACTCCATTTTTTAGCACTTAGATTTCTAATAACGATTTCGAAGTTTCAGTCACAATCTGTGATCAATGAAGCATTTTCTAATAAATTCAATAATTTTTTGGTTTAGCTACGAGTATCTGCTCAAACCTTGATACATCCTAATCATTTTAGCTCTTCGCTCGTGACAAAGTGATAAACATGCAAATGAATATGGCGTGACAGTCAAGCTCGGTGATAAATTTGTTATCACTATAATAATGATGAATGGCATTTTAATAAAAATGATAAATTTATGAAGGAATTTGACATATCATAGTCAAATAGTTGAATATGATAATTGATAAAATTGAGTTTATTAAGTGAATGAAATTGATCAGCTTGAATAGGTTTAGTTCCAGGCAATGGACAACAACATGGTAGGGTGATAGAACATTGAGAGAACTCATGTTTAGTCAATGACATACTGACTACAACACAGACCTACCGGGACTTACCAATAATCACTTTTAACATTCAACTTTTATATTTTGTAGGTCACAATATGCAAATTTGTATGAAAAATTTCGCAATTGTGGGTTCAAAAGATTTAGCCTGGTGCGGACCATATTTAGAGGAGCTTTGGCGCCCAATCATTTAAGTCCTATATGCATCTAGTATGGGAGCGTCTATTAGACGATGAAAGTCACCCCACGAATGACGCTTCATATGGAGTGAACTCGAACACAGGCTACTCGATCTACCTGCAAATACTGTTCCAGAGAGTCTTCTTTTGCCTTATCAAGGATTCCATTCCATTCATTGGAAAAGACGGGTGGGTATATGACGAGTTGAAATTGGACAATACTGCCTGCGAGAAGTTGCTTTTGGGGCCGTTTGGACATCCTTGCTTTCTCAATATTTCACACTATAAAAGATCGATTAAAATACCCAAAAAGATCAGATTGATAGTCACCGTCAATTTAACAAATTTAAGGGCGCACTTGGCCGTCTTTATAGAGAAGAACTTTACAGGACTATGCGTTTAGTTTGGCAACATTTACAAAATGAGAGAATAAACCCTTAGCGGTAAACAAATGATGAGAGTGAATTCATATTAAGTTGCGTAACCAAACCAATTAATTGATTCAATAGTCAAACGATGCTTAGTTATGACTTAGAATGATCGCTGCTTCATTAAAGTCGGAAAAAAGCTCACCCAGACCTTTGTTAATATAACAGGCTGAAGACATTTTGAAAACTGTGCCAAACTCTTCAACAAGGCACCCAATTTTTCACAAGTTTGTACAATTACCAGATAACGCTCATGACATTGACAACATTGGCAGGACGCAGCGAGCCGTCTCCAGCAGGTTTGCAAGTATTATGAAACAAAAAAACCTACCATCGACGAATGGGATTAAACCTCGTAATAGACAACTACTGCCTTAATGATGCTAGGAAGCTCGGCTACCTCGGCTTCGCTTAAAACTCTTAAAAGACATAAGTAATCAAGGGAATAATTATTACGCCCGTCAAACGTCGGAAGCCTAGAAGGCTATAGGATAATAAGAACTAAGAAGACTACAAAAAGATCTTCATATTGGTTTTTTGCCCAAAAACATGTACATTGGTTGTTCTGACCTCAACATTCATCGAGTAACTTGCGGTTAAGCTTGCATTGACATTATTTTTAAGATGAGATTAAAAGCAAAAGGCGATCTATACAGAGACATCGACCGGATTAGGAAAGGCGTGTGAGATGGATACGATATAAAGAGCGTTCTGGCCTACCCCAAATAGCTTGCAAATGCAAGGCAGAGGAAGAAAGGAATAGAGGTCGGCCTCGGCTTAAATGGCGTGAACAAGTGGAAGTAGACCTCAAACAACTTGGTATGCGCAACTGGAGGCAATCAGCTAAAGACCACGCTAATATGCAAGGCGTATTGGTTGTGGCCCAATCCAAGCTGGTGCGCTACTGAAGGAAGAAAACCTCTGTAATAAAAAAACGACAATTTTGGAGACTGCTGGCATTTGCCGGTCGTCGCTTTGACTAACACAAATTGATTATTAAATAAACTGCATATTAATTGAAACGTAATTCAGCAACGCCCCACTGTGCATTAGGCCGCACTGTAGCTTTAAGTTATTTTAAATAATTGGTGGAGTAGGGATTTTAAGTGAAACCCGGATCAAACCGCCAAACGATCTTGAAAAGACGTCGAGAAGGGTCAGTACTTCCTGGAAACTAGTACTCAGCACGTGTGGGACTACCTCTATTATAAATTTATCAAGTTTTAATATACCTCGCCAAGAGAAATTCACTAAAGACATTCCGCGATACCAATAATCATTTTTAGTGTCCAGGCTACATTTTTCGAGCTCACAATGGCAAAATTTTCCATACGAAATTGCATATTGTGACCTACAAAATATTTCTAACCTTCACCTTGTAAAATTTGTAGGTCACAATATGAAAATTTGTAGGGAAAACTTCTCATTTGTGAGTTCGAAAAATTTAGCCTGTACCTAGCCACTAAAAACGGTTTTTAGTATCACGGATTATAAAAATGGAAATATTAATGTCCAACAGTAATTCACATTCCGTCTGACAAGAGCAAACAAATTATTCGCTATTACCTATCCATGACTTGGACTTGTCCATGTCCATGAGTAATGCGTAGGAAATTTCCCTTTTCATTAACAAACACCGTGAAAAACAAACTAATGGTAGACTTTTTCTTTCTCCAAACCCAATGTCACTGAAATTAAGACGTGCAACCGGTAAAGCATGCTACCGCCACATGCAGAGCCGAATGCATCCGACTGCGAGATGCATTTCTAGCTATTTGTGCATCTTTTGGTCGGAAGGAGAAACTTGCAGATTTCTTCTCATTCGTCGAAAGAAACAAACGAAATTGGCAAAAACAATACCACTGCTGGCGGTGGTAGGTTTAAGCATCTGCAGTTCATACATAAATAGCAAGCAACACCTGCATAAAGTGTTCATCTACCGCTAATGCAACACTCCGGTGTGGGGTTGCGCAGTGACTGCGCACACAATGTTGCTGCTGATTGCTGTCTTTTCTCAGACTATATGGTTGCTTATGGGAACTCTGGGAATTTATTATAATAATTAATTAAGACTGTTGCCATTGTAGAAAGTTAAGATGTTGTTTCTGTTTTTTCCACTTTCATTTGGTTTTATACAGGCGCATCGATGTTGGGTGGTGATGTAGGATGAGCATGATGTTTTCTATTCCCATGTGGATAACGATCTTTTTAGTGTTGTCAGTTTGTTGACATAATAAGGGGCGCGGATGCGGAGTTCGTTTGGTTAATAATTTGCATATTTTAGCGCGATTTATGCGTAAATTAGCAACCACATTAATTAAAATGCGGTGGTGTGTGAGTTGTTGTCAAATTTCGGCTCTGTTTGCAGAAATATTTGTATGATAATAATTACGTTGATTTAGAGTGGAGGTTGATTGGTGTTTATCTATGTATTTTGAGAGCAATTCTTTCTTTATTACAGCTATTCGAATATGGTTTCGATGCATTTTTATTTTGTTTTCTTTTTATGTGGAGTGTAATAGCTGCGGTTTTTAAAATAATAAAAACTATTACGTTTCTGTACCAGCAATTAGCCCATTAAGTAGCATTATTTTTAATGAAATTCCTGTCCCTTACAAGGTTCCCTGTTGTGGGGTACCCACCAATCTTTCGATTTTTAGTGCACCGAGTATTTTATGTATTTTTCTATTCATCCCACGTCTTTTTTTGCAATCAAATAAAGACAAGACCATCAATGCAAGGAAGGTCGGTACAGTAGATTTCACATAAAAAAGCAAATACGACGAATTCCTCTAAGTCGAATTTTCACGGGAGATAAGAATTATTTCGAGTTGGAGTGATTTCTGCAAAAATTCGAGTTAGATGGATTTACTATATTTTTTCTAAGCGAATTTATTTAAGGTAAAAATTAGGAAAGTAGGTACATTTTGAGCAAAATTAGTTAAAAAAATTAGTTAATTTTGATTGGGATGTGAAACTAGCAGTGTTCACCCGTTTAATAAATAATTCTATTTTAAAAAGGCAATAACCAACAACACAAATGTTGAGTACCTGCAATTTTGTTGACTTCTTTTCCTATCACTCTAACTAGAACAACAACATAAGTGTTGCGCATTTAATTTTTTAAGTAGAATATGTATGTACATGTACATATCTAAATGATATAGATATAAGGTTCGACTTAGAGGGATTCGGCTGTAGATATGTACCAAAAATTAAGTTCACTTAACTTTGTGCACTCCGAGGTAGTCGAAATTGTTGCAAAAGTTTTTGATAAGAGACTTAACTCATACTGTCATATAAGAACCACTATAGCGTTTATATATTTGGTATGCTGAATTAAATGCAACTTTAAAGCTCAGAGGTGTGACGACTTTAATTCCAGATTATTTAAGGAGCCTTGCGGTGAAACATGCGCTTCAGAGACCAGAATAAGATTTACATGCCTCCACACCAACTCCTATTAAAATGGACTAGAACTCCTAAAATTATGAATCTGAAAAGGACATAAAAGACTATACCCGGAAGTATTATTCATAGAATTGCACATTTAAATCGAATCGAGAAAATATTAGAACTTATCCAAAAGCCCTACTGCGATTTCTTCGTCTTTGTTAAGCTCAAAGTTGGTGATATCTTCAGCAAGTACTTTGCTGATTCTATCCGTCCGAGTTTAACTACATTCTTCTGTCAGTTGCTATAAAATATATGTACTTTAAAAAACAAATTGATTTCTGTGGCACATGTTCTGAAAACTGTTGTATACTTTATTGTTCATGTCCTAGCCCGTGTTTAAAACTTCTGGTAACCGACAATGCTCCTCCATTGCTAAATTTGAGTAACTATTAATACGTATTTAAGTAAAAAGGTAAACAGGCGTTCGTGCATCGTTTTCAAGAAATTTCGATATTATGGTCGCGGTATCTATATAAAGGGTTTTTCAAAGTAGAGCGACAGGGACAGCAAACGACGCCGAATTTCTTGCCGCTCCTTTGACATTTCTCTTCATTAAGGTTTTCCATTTCATGATGGAAAGATATAAAAGCCAACAACGAGTCGAAATTATTAAAATTTACTGGCGAAATTCGGAGTCAGTGGCCTCAACGTTAAGAGCGCTACGTCCAATTTATGGTCGTCATAATCGTCCTAGCAGATCAAAAATTGAGCGTCTAGTGGACAAATTTGAATCCACAGGCACAGTACAAAATGTTCCCGTGCCAGTGAGACAAAGAAGTCCCCGTAGTGTCGAGAATATTGCTGCCGCTGAGGCTTCAGTTCAAGAAAGTCCAAATGTGTCTCTCACACGTCGTTCTCAAGCGTTGGGCATCTCTGTGACGTCGTTGTGGCGAATTTTGCGAAAAAATCTTGGCCTAAATCCTTACAAGATTAAATTGACGCAAGAACTGAAGCCGCTTGACCACCAGAAGCGTCGTATGTTCGTGAATTGGGCTGAGCAACAACTTGAAAATGATTCGGATTTTCATCGAAAAATCATCTTCAGCGATGAGGCTCATTTCTGGCTGAATGGCTTCGTCAATAAACAAATTATGCGGTATTGGTCAGGCAGCAATCCACATGTACTCCATGAGTCATCATTGCATCCCGAAAAAATTACGGTTTGGTGTGGTTTATGGGCCGGCGGCGTCATTGGGCCGCACTTCTTCCGTGATGATCAAGACCGGCACGCTACTGTGAATGGGAATCGCTACCGTTCAATGATAACCGAATATTTTTGGCCCCAATTGGATGATATGAACTTGGTTCCAACAGGACGGCGCCACAAGCCACACAGCGAATGTCACAATCAATTTATTGGAAACCAAGTTTGGGGAACGTGTTATCTCACGAAATGGTCCAGTTTTTTAACTTTTGTAGCGCTCTTAATGAAAAACCCTTTATATAAAAATGAATGTTTGTCTGTACGTCCTTTATAGAACCGTAAACTATGCGTTTGATCATGTGATGATCTTTAGCAGAGCTGTTCTGCATGAGCGCACGAAGGTTTCTGGGTTGGTACGACCAATTTTCGACAGATGGCGCCACTGTCATGCCAATGCATGTCATATATTGTCGTGATAGTTCATGCTGATTTGAATTGAAACGAAAACAGCGAACGAATGATGACGTTTCGAGGTGTAGGTGACATAAGAATTTATATAAATTGTGAAATTCATGTCCGGCTCACATTGCACACGCAATGTGCATTTCATGTGAGTTAAATTAATTTAGATAAATAATTCAATCGAATTGAATTTTCGTAGTTTCAGTGGGTTGATTTTATTCGGCCAAAAACATCGATGTCATGGCGAAACGACAACATATAAGTCCATCTATTTCTATACTGTGGTGAATCAAGACGAATTATCCAACTGAATTCTTGAATTCGCTTGATTTGCCAGGCATGCAACCGCACGTTCTTACATTGAAAATTGGCGTACCCATCATTCTTCTTCGAAACATAAATCCACCACGACTTTGCAATGGAACCAGACTCTCAGTCAAGAAAATGATGAACAACAATTTTGGCTCGGAAATTCAAAGTTGAAGACGTACTGTTGCCGCGTATCCCAATGATCCCGACAGATATGCCATTCGAATTCAAACGTTTGCAGTTCCCGGTGCGACTCGCTTTCGCAATGACTATCAACAAAGCACAAGGACAATCGTTGCAAGTGTGTGGATTAAATTTGGAGAATCCATGCTTCTCAGATGGGCAGCTCTATGTGGCCTGCTCACGCGTCGGAAAACCTACTGATTTATTCGTTTACGCACCAGATGGAAAAACAAAGATATATTGTGTATCCCACAGCAGTTCAATAAATATCGAATTGAAACGCTGCAATGTCACAATTTTTTCGAAATGAACAAAATCAATAAAATGACGCAAAATTAATTGAATATTTGCGTAATGTCTTTCCTTCAAATTTATTTTAGTTGGTGGCGTTGCAACGCACGCAGGGTACAGCTAGTGTTATATAATTCAGATTCAGATATTAAAATATGACGCTGATTCAGGAAGACAGCTGACACTTTTTTTTGCGATTACTTGATGCCTTGTCTCAAGTAAAGAGAGGTTATGTTTTCTAGACCTCTTTTTTTTAATCCAGAAAAGGATTTAAGCACTTTTTAATGGAGGAATTCAACCCTCTTTCTGCCACTTTTTTGAATGCTCAGTGACAGAACTATTTTGAATGCACATATATAAATACATTCGGGGACATGCAGATCAAAACGGTGAAAACTGCATCCAATAAAATCCATTAAGTGGTTGTCTAGTACTTAAAGCGTAAACACTATAGGCACAACAGCGCCACGTACCAGTTTTTTTTCTGTTCAAAATTTAAACAACTTTCTAAACAGTTTCTGCTTTTATAGGAAGAAAATGTTAAATTTTAAGCATTATTTTTAGGAAATAATGTCACAAGGGAAGGGCTTTATTTCATTATAATGCACGCCCCTAATACCAAAATGAAATAAGGCACCAAAAGTGGAAGAAAATGAAGAACAGCCCCAAAAACATAGGTAAATGAAATAAAACCTGAATTATAAAATAAAAAGTTGTTCTTTTTTCGCATTTTTTTATATTTTTATTTTGAGGACAAAATATCCTTGGGTCTTATTTTAATCTTGTTTCCTAGAGCCTTATAGGGCACACAGCACACAAAAACGAGCATTGTCTTTTATTTATATTAAAAGCAAAGTAAAAGCAAAGCTTATGGAAAAGCTGTGACAAAAATAATCCCTAAAGCTTTCTAAAACAAATTTCTTCAGTTTATTTCAACATATATTTCGAAAAGGAGGATTTCACTTCCCAAATCTTTAATACCTTAAATAACAACAATTTTACACAACCCTATTGGTCGATGTTGTCACTCGATTTTAAATAATTAATCATTTCAACGTTCTGCGGAAGATACTGAATGCTAGCCTTGGAGGTTTTATTTTCAAGTTGTCCCAATCATCTTTTCACATTGAGTAAAGATTGAGACAACTAGAAGTAGAAAGAGTTTATTAACTTAGGAGTACCCAAGGACTTTGTGTCGGAACCAACCCTATTTCTTATCCATATCAGCTTTTGCAGATGACATGAGGCTTAAGCTAGGGTTCGGTAAGCCCTCTAAACTGTATTGATAATATCAATTGGAATCAGAAGATGATTCTTTAACTGATCAATTTCAATTTCAACACAAAAATATTTATTTTCATAATCGCAGCGCAAAATTCGTTTTGACGCTTGAACTTTGACTCTCATTCGTCGTGCCAAAGGTTACTTTTCCATTAAAACATTTTGTACCAGTCTTAACTGCACCATTAAATTACTATGCGTCAAGAACTTAATCTTCTACATCCAGCTAATTGACTCTAAATTCTAGAATGTTTTTTTTTTTTATAATAATTATCACATGGAGCAATATAAGAAGTGTCAGCTCAAAAAACCTTTTTAAAATATTTCCCTATATGGACTTTTTAACTCTCAACTACAACATGGTATACTTCTAGTGCAGCTGAGCTATATTTTAAATTTATGGCAGTAAAAATATGCACGAAAATCCGCTTACATTCAAGTCAGTTGTTGTTTAATGATTTGAAAATTGTTCTAAAAAATTTGGATTTCGAGTTTTCCAAAGCACGAAAACGTGTTATCGTTTTCGCCTTACGGAATCTGACCCTTGTACTCTTTTGCAGCGCTTGCAAATTATCGGTATATTAGGCTGTAAGAAGCTGGAAGCACAAGTTGTGTGTCTTATGCCGTGAGTACCTTTAAGAAGACCAAAGTATGAAATGAATAAATTAAGTGGAGTTTTATGATTGTCTTAAAATGTTACACATTTGATGGCCTTCACTGTAAAATGAATTCTCCTCAATGTGGTGGTAAGACGACCATCGCACGTATGCTTGATGTTTACCGAGAATATGATTTTCCATTACAAAACTGGCTCTGAATCATGACCTCTGTCGAAGGTACTTGGAAAAAGAATGTTTAATTATGCCTGTGGTCCGGCGTTTTACCAAAGTAGCTACATAGCGCTTTCCAGTCAAGGCCACAAAATTTCTAAACTTTGGTAGCACGGTATCAAATATTCAGTTGAATAAAACTATTCGACTGTCGATAGTTTCTGTTCTGTCTTGAAAGGAATATCAGGCAGTTGACTATGTCAATATTTACCTGAAATAAGGAGGAAGACCTTCTTCAAGGAACAACCGCACTCGTAAGTGATTCGAATATGCTCATTTTTGTTTAGAAGGGAAGAAAATCCACTGACCTATTTTTTGACACTTAGGTATAAAATCCAAATTCCAACTTAAGGTTTTTTTTTTCACTGCGCCACCTCTTCCGAACGTCTGACAAATTTCCGGAGTAAGTCATGAAAGAGCTTCTCAATTAGCCGTTTAGACTCGGTATAAACTTGTAGATCCATTTTATTCGTCCCGAAAATGAAAAATTCATACAAACGAATGGTTGTGAAAAGCTAGGCCTAGGGTCCTACGGATCTGTTGCGCCAACTATTTGTTTTATTTATTTTAAGTCATTTATATTTTGGTGGGTTGTATCTCCGACTCATTCTGTGGTCTTTCGGCTTTAACGAGTGCAAGTCGTTTTCACTTGATTAACTATTTTGAACTTTCTCCATTACGTAGTAAGAGAAAGATATTGTATTCGTACAAAATTTCGAGTTCGAGATGTTAATCAATTCTGACATTACGATGATAGGCGAACTCAAAAAAGTGGGTCGCAAAATTCTGTCCGTCTGTCTGTCTGTATGTCCCGAGGCCTACAGCCTAAGCGGCTGAAGCGATTTCGTTCAAACTTCGGATTTAAAGTTTGGGGGCTTACAGTTCAGGGCTGTTTTTTTTTGTTTGCATGGTAACCTCAATATTAATGGTACTTCCCATACAAAATGTTCATACCAGTTTGATTTGTTCGAAAACGGCTTTAACGATTTCAACAAAAATTTATATATAAGCTTAAGTAGGTGAGGTAAACATAACTGCATACTCAGTTTTCCGCTAAAAAAAACGAGTAACGGTACTTTTGAAATTTGGACATATGTATCTCGAAAACGGTCCATACGATTGTAACAAAAATTAATTTCTAAGGTAAATTATTCTAACTCAATGGAAAACTCAGTTTTTTTTTTTGTATTATCGTAAAATGGGTTTTTGAAAAAAGTAATTTTTGAAAAATATAGTTTTCCCTAGTTTACCTCAAAACGGCATGATTTTGACCAAAATGCAAACTTAGAGAAAAATTGATGTTTTCAAAATTGTTGCGTCCTTAATTTTCAATTCGAATCACTGGAAACGCTCACTTCAAAAACTGCTCATATCTCGAAAACCCCATTTTCGATTTCGATAAAACCCTAAAAACCAAGTATGTAATGCTTACATCCCGAACAATAAATTCTACTCGGTTTTCATCTAAGTAGTTAAGCAATAGTATTTTTCAAACTAAACATTGCAATATTTGGTACTATTTTGTATGCGAAATTTTACAAAAACCGCTCTATAGATTTTGATCCAAATACATATTAAAGATAAAATCAGTATTCGAAATAAGATACGTACTTAGTTTTTCTCAAAAAATTCGAAAAGATCAGTGTTATTGATTATTTCTCTAAAAAGTCTACACAACTCCCGATATATATCAATATAGATCTATATAATCTATATAATGTCCCACTTCTAGAACAAAACTACAATTACAGCTACGCAAAAATTATTTTTTAGCAAAAAAAAAAGAAGGGTTTTCCCTTTCCAACCATACAAATTGAATATGCACCTTAAAATAATTCCAACCACTGGGACTGAAGAATTACACAATCAGAAACTCCCACTTCATAACTACAGTCAAACCAGAACTTGCGACAATTGCCTGTTACTGAGAGTTTCAACTTTTAAAAACTAACATTGTTATTTGATATGTACTGTCATATCAGATGAATAACCCAAAAGTGAATTTTATTTAACACTTTCCTTTTCCTATATTCTATGCGCCGTTTCTTTTATCTAACATTGTTTCTCAGATTCTTACCTACAACCAACCAACCTTTTGAAGAACGAGAAAGTTTCGTTCGACCCAGTCGTGCACTTTATTTTAATTCTCACTAATCTTAGCGCTGTCTGTCATACGTACACCTAAACAAATGTAACAGAAGCTAGTTCATGTCATTTGACTACTATACCCTTGCCTGGTAACATTTTGCTGTTGCGGTTGATGGTATTTTTAAAATTAAATTGCGTGCAGCATGCGATTCCAAGTGATTGCGCTTAGCCCTTCAATAACTTGAAACACTTCCGACAGACTTGTAGGAAAAACAATTTGTATCGCTTTATCGTATCAACAAAACAGCATTTTAAATCAATAAACACTTGAGCATAAACAGAAATATTTTCCTGTTTTTTGGGAGATCTTGCTTCCACCAAATATCTCAATCATATTTAATTACACATCCCGCCGAGTATTACCAACTCGACCAATCTCTGACCCATATTATCCAGCAGCTCAAAATGTTTAAACAACGAGGTGCACATAACTTGGGAGCCCTTCAGATATGCCAACACCCAGTTAGTGCTGTTTTATTAAAGAAAAACACAAACGAGCAGCACGTCTTATCGAGTGATTTGACCCACTAACAGTAAAACTCGCAGCCGGAATGAGATGTCTTGCCCAAAAATGGGTCCCTCTGCATTCGATCAGCACATCAAGTGTCTTACAGCCGCCTGCGAGAAGAGGCTGTTGAAAGTTAAATACCTTGGACCAGTATTGCATCCATCTCAATACGCTACTGTCACTCGTGATGCATTTGCTATTATGCTGAGATACGAGTATGGTAACACATTGTACACTGTGCACGTATCTGCAGTACAAGACATCACAAAGAAAAGTGAAAGATGCCATATATCTCAGCTGCAGTGGAAGCTCGCCTCTTGGACGGGCTATAAATACGGAGAAAGATTTATCGAAAAACCGCACCGGATACATGGAACCGTGTGGCATGTGTGCGCAAGCTGAAGGGGTCGATGACTTTGTGGACCATTAGGTCGCCGGATTTTATTGTAGCTGACTGGCCACGATTAATTCCTCAAAACGAACTGCACGCGGGAGACTTGCTACAGTCGAAAGTGCAGTTGGGGCGGCAGTGATGTAGTGATCAATGAAACTGGTTACGCGGCAGTTCGGATGCTGTGGCTGAATGTAGATGTAGATACGTTTGTACCTAGCTGTGGGATTAGTGCAAAGTTTCGTTTCATTTCGGTGGCAAGCGTGTTTTGAAACTGGCAATTTACTTTTAATCGAGACCATGGCGTAGAAAGTTTTTGACTTTTGTTAGGGAGGTGTCGGGCCATTAAATGTAACGCTTATGAGATGATAAGTTTTTTTTTTTTATTTTGATGCTTAATTAAGGTATAGAAATGTTTTTCATTAAATCGAGAAAGGGAAGACCGACCTAAGCGCGGAAGACTCTGGTTCAATTGGAGCTGGAAGAAGGTTAACTTATCTGGCCTGAGGAATACAAACAGCCATTCATTAGCCGATAATGTTAATTATGAAGTGCAGATGCCCTTTTATTTGTAGTTAGAGGTGCCTGCAGATGTTAATTAATGGGTGTAGTCAAAAGACAGGCTGTACGTCTTGTGGGGTGAGATCAATTGGTCAAAAAATTAACTCTTTTGATTAGTAGGGTTATACAGAAGAAGTTGATAAAACCCTAAATCGCGTTTAAAGTATAACTGGCCAGTATTCTTTAGACTCGACAGCATTCCTCTGGCGGCAATTTTAAATAAATACTCAGCAAATAACGAAGGAGCTACTTTGCAGTCTTCGCAAATTGAAATAAATTCGAAGTCACGTATGATGTTATTTTTCAAACTTTGACTTACGAAAGGAATTTTTTTGACGACTTATTAACAGATTTTATTTTATTTATGGAAGCTGAACTGGATGTCGCTCTTAAACTAAACAAATTGCTAACTTCGAGGTCTATTGCTTCCACAAGAATCGTTTGACAAATAGCGTGATTCGGACTCTTTAATGGTTATATAGTCATATGGAACCCAAGAGTTCTAAGCCTCTTTGACAAGCTGCTACTACAGCCAAACCAGCTTAACTTCAGTTTCAATTAACTAGGTTTTTCAGTTAAGCGAACCCCGGATAGCTGAAAAAAATGTCAGTTAAGCGGACCTCGGATAAATGAAAAATAGTTTCCGTAAAGCGAACCCTGGGGTCAGATTCTGTAAGGCGAAACGATCAATCGTTTTCGTGCGCACGAATGATTGGCTCTATGTTACACAAGCAAAATTCTTCGTGCATACGAAAACGTTTGAACGTTTCACCTTACAGAAACAGAACCCTGGACAAATTTTGCATCAAAACAAATTGGATATAATAATGATTAAATTAATATCAATTTAGTAAGTTAACGAAACAAAATTAATCCATATAAAAAAAAATATTGAAAATAATCACATTTCAGTATTTATTAATAAAATTTGAAGACTAACAATTTCTGAGGTGCTGGACTTAAAAGTAAAAAAACCCCGTTGAAAAGGAAAAAATATTACGCATATGTCGCCAGAATTTACGTCTGTCATTGTCAGAGGTAGAGTGGAATGTGGAGGGTGAATAATGCAAAAAAATGGATGCATTCAACGCCTGCTCCTTAATTTTTGCCATTTTTTCGATTCATGTAGGTGTGTTTACATTTTCATTTGTGTCATTTAAGCGGATTTTTTTCTATGAAAAGTTATAATGTTAGGAATTATGTTTTAGATATCCGAGCTTTTCAATAAAGCGGAGTTATTTGTATGAAATTTTTTTGAAAAATACAAATGGATTAATCAGAAAGTTAAATAAGCAGTTTTTTCAATTAAACGGGTTTCAGTTAAGCGGGTTTGTCTGTACCAGAATTCCTTTCTGCGAAAGTTCCATATCCATCCACTGTCAGCTATAATCGAGTGCCTTCTAGAATATTAATTGCGACTATGTCTTCCCTATGCCAAAAAGCGGTATGTCAAACTTCCTTTCGTCAACCGGCTACGATAATTGGTTCTCTGACAAAGAATGCAATTCTCCGTTTGTTACTTTTCTTGAATCAAACAGAGATTCAAGTTGGGGGACATGCGTGTGGCCGCTCCATTTGGAGAAGTAGTGATTAACTCAAGTATACTTGACTTTGACAATCAGTTCAGACGAAGCTTTCCTATCTGTCTGTTAGTCTATTAGAACGCAATAAATAAAAAACAAATAACTTTTCCTTCGGTCCCAAAGTTTGAATCTTTCTTAGCCACGACTGCACTGTAGGAGAGGAGACAACTGATAGTTAAAAGCTCCTGCAGAAGACTTCACAGTTTACGTCAACGGACTTGGCTGCATCTATACTTCCTTTAGTTCAGCAAAACCATATGGAAACAGGTTTGGTATAATTTCAAGCCCCCAAGTAGCGTTTTAAATAACTAGCCAGTTGTAAATGTGAATGTAAGAGTCTAATCAAGTTTGGCATACCTTACTACCGAAAATGATCTTTCAGTTTGAGTAGAAAGTTATCATTCATATTTTTATACTCTACCTGTCTGATCCAAGACTACGAGTATATTAACGCAAAGGCTGTAGCTGCAAGAGAAGGTTTAAAGTGGATAGTAAAAAACCGAGTTCTTTCCAGCTTCGGTTCCCCCTGAACCGAAGCTGAAGCGTAATACAAACCGCTAACTGCCAAACTTTCATTCATACCTACAGTCCCGTATCCAGTCGTATTCCATACACTAACTGATTCTCAAGACCCCGTTGGGTAAGGTTGTTAAGATTCCTGCTGTAATATGGCTGTTCCGATGAATGGGAAGCTTTGCTGCTAGGCTAGTCTGTCCTCCTTACGGAGAGAGCAGTTTATTCCTTTACCTGTCTCTTTGCAGTTACACTAGAGATCTCCAGCCTTTTGTACATTTTGCTGTACTTTCCTCGAAACTCTTTCCCTGAATTTTATAAAGTCGCTTTAAGTTAAATATATCTCGTGGGTTTTCAATTTGACACAGTTGCTTTGACTAGTAGAAATTTCTAAAAAAGTTACTACAGCTTAAAATTTGACACAAGTTGGTTCCCTGCACATTATCCAAACAAATTCAATTTTTTTTTTTTACAAAATGTAAGAATTAACCTTCGTTTCCTTAATTCACATTAAATTTTCAGCTTGTACTATTCATAAATATTTTTTATAAATATGCAGTTAAAATCTTTTCAAGTTTTCCCACAACACGACATACAGTGGCCCCTGATGCCGGAATGCGTTTTAATTGTTTTTATTAAAAAAATGTATTACTTACAAATCATGCAGCAACTAAAAAAATTAATAAATATTCTTAGACCCCACTGAATGAGCTTTAATACCCCCAGCCACATGTCGGCCATAAAATTAAATGCGTATCACAATCACTTTAATCGGAAACGATATCGTTACCACTTTCAGAATAGATATTTCAAACAAATTCCCAGCACTCAATAACATTGCAAAGCACACACATAAATATAACCTCTCTTGAGAATTTCAAGAATCTTCTCCGATCTCGTGCTGCTCGAAACTTCCCCGTCACCCGAGCAACACTTCCACATTCGATTGCCTCTGACGCTGGATAATATCCATCTAATTGTTTCAGAGTCATGCACATTGCGATAATTGCTAACATCACTTGCCTATACCAACAACTATTTTGTCTCTTGGCATATATTCACCGTTTAAACCGGCGTGCTCTGCCTACGAGCTGTGTGTACGTAAATGTGCTTTAACGATATTCCAGGGCACAAGGTGTGCACCAAACACATGAGAAAATGTTCACTTTTCGTAGATACGCGACACTCAAGTGGACGTGTACTCGAGTGCATTCGGGTTCAAGTATTGCGCTCACGTCGAGCCCATTCAATATGAATATGAATAACAATAGAGTGTTAGCCACCTTTCAGATATACGGGGCATTAACTGAACGATTGTACGATAGACTGACGAATAAAAAAAAAGTCAGATAGTAATGCTAATTGTAGGGAATTTTCGATTTAACTTCTGCCGTCTGGTGGTTTCATAGAAATTGGGTTTGGGGTGCGTAAACATGACTCAATCACGTCTGTAGTCTGTACCTACTGTAGTAGAAAGCGGACACTAATCAGTCAATGTATATCGATAACACAAACCGTGGTGGTCACCTTGCTGCAATACAAAAAAGAGACAATTGAAACATTTATGTTCGCATTGTCAATTGTTTTTGACAACCACGCGAACGCACCCCATTTTTTAATTAAAGTCTTAAACGCTCCGTTTAGGCGGGAGGGGTAATTTAAAAAAAATACTTCAAGTAAAAAAAAAAAATAATATAAAAACAATGTCAGCACTTACAATAAAGGACTATAGCATTTTTGAAAGCCAGGAATCTTTTCTTTCATATTATTTTTTATTTAAGTTATTTGTTATAATAGTTTTTTTTCAAAAAAATACTGTCAGACTGGGTATTAAAAGAAAAAAAAATGTTGTAGGCATGTTTATTTTTGCAATACTTATTTTGAACAAAGACACTAAATTTGTTTTATTGTCCCTACTCTTAGTCGAACATTGAAAACCAGATTTATGTCTTCCAGTTTTAGAGAAAATTGAGAACCACAAAAATATATATTTGACTTATCCCTAGAATGCAGTCAAATTTTGGTTTTACTAGTTTTTGTCAATCTACAAAGGGGTGAAGTCTTTAGGTAATATAACCTTAGGTTTTTCAAAAGAATAAAAATTATATTAAATTTTGAAAAGTGGTAGTTTTGAGTGAATTTGATTAAAAAGGTTACTCCAGTAAAGGTATTGCAGCTATAGGGCTACCTTTTTTAAAAGTTATGACACAAAATTGGACTTGTTTCAAAAATAAGTACATCTTGTGTTAAACAGGAATCACCAAAGTCTTTATTTAATATATATCGCACAAACTTTTTTTCTTCAAATTATTTTGAATTGTAATTTCAACCTCTACATTTTCAATAGAAAGACTATTTTTTTCTTTTCTCCTCAACAATTCTTACTTTGTCCACAATGAAACATATTGTACTAGACTGTGAAAAGGGGAAGGAAATAAATAGTTTGTCATCGATTTTTCTTACTATAAAGGGTGTCCCAAAATTGACTCAAGATATATTCAAAAAAATCCAAATCCCGAAAATGAATTATTTTTTAAGCAGTCAAATTTAAAGAACTTCACTTGACGTTTGTTAGTACGCGAAGTGGCTTAGTGGTTAGTGTGTTGGACTACTAAGAGATGGGTCCCAGGTTCGAATCCCGAAAAACCCAAATTCCAACATATGTTTTTTTTCCGCTGCGCCACCTCTCGCGAACGTCTGACAAACATCCGAGGGTATAACTGTCATGAACGTTTGGACCCGGCATAAAATTGTAGATCCCTTCCATTCGTCCCAAAAATGAAAAACTCACACAAACGAATGGTTGTGAGAAGCTAGGCCTCCCTACAGACCTGTTGCGCCAACTATTTATTTATTTATTTATTTATTTACTTGACGTTTGTAAAATTTAATGAATAACTAATAATAATATTTTCTTCAAATATTTTCCTCCTCGAAAATGGGATATTTTTTAATGTTCAAGTTTGAAATCAAAACAATTTGCGGTCTTCTAAAAGATAAAGTTGCTTTTACAATCACGCTCAACATTCTTTTTGTTCGATTGCATTTACATTAGGAGTAATTTCTATTGGGGGTCAGTAACGTGGCATGTCGCCAAATATGAGCGTAACAAAAAGTGAAACGCTTCTCGGCGCCTCATTCCTAAAGCATCTACCCAATAGTGTCATTTGGCTTATAGCCTCCATTGCATCCTAGGCCTTGCTTCTCAAAGCCTTTCGCTTATGTAAGTTTTAATTTTTTGAGTAGAATGAATGCGGTCCGATTTTTTGTTAACTGTTAACAGCTAAGTGTAGTATCTCCAAAGTAGTAGAAGTAGGGCGAATTATACCCCAGATATTTGTGAGGCGCAGTAGAGAAAGACTTACAGCCTTTTTTTATAAACTCACCGTAGAGTCTGCTTATCTTTACGCACCCTCTAAAATGTCCTTACGCAGGAAAACATGATTTATAAACAAAAAGAACTTTGCTTTAAGCCTGCGTAACTTTAAACGCAAAAATTTGCGTTTAGAGGCTGCGTAAAGCTGGCATGTTCTTTTTTTCGTTTTTGAAATGTCATTTTGTTTACATTTTTTTCGGGGTAGATTTGAAAATTGAAAACGAAACTAAAAATTGAATTAAAAATGCCATTCAGCTTCGTGAATTTTGTTAACGACATTGATATGATCGACTTAATTTAATATTCATCACTTTGTCAGAGGAAATCCAATATTCCGACCGTTTTCTTTTTATTTTTGGTGCTCCATTTTTGTTTACAAACAAAAGAGAGATGTCAGTTTTATTTCACAGAAACAGCTGATATCATTCCGCGGGGAAAAAGTAAGAGATTTCGGTTTTTTGTAATAGTTTCGTACTTATTTAAACAGTCAGTGGACATTTTTTTATAAATAACAATTTCAGCAAAGCCACATAGAGGCTGCGTAAATTTTTACGCGATGTTTAACTAAACAACATCGTAGAGGCGTTGTAAGGGAATCTAATAAATACGGCTGTTAATCTATAAAACTGTGATTTTCGGGAGTAAAACATGAGATTCAGAAGTCCAAGACACTAACCACTTCGGCCACTGCTCAGTGTTTCAATATTCGTTACGAATCTATTGAAGTGAAACTTTTTAGGTCCCGATGGGTGGTAGTTGCTGAAAAATATGAGAGTATCGGATAGTGAGAGTGATTGAATGTCTCATCAATCACAACTATGTACTGAGTTTAATACGTTTCATTTTTCGTTACGGTCTCAGGTCTATCCCTTTCAGTTATTAGATCAGCCTTTAAATTGTCCATTCCTCTATTTTTGAAGATGCATTTCTATTATACGCCCTCTTTTGTGATATGATTGACAAAAGGTCCTCTTTTCTTAATTATTTAGTTAATAAATGTTTTTATTCGGTCTATTCTTGTCAGAAAACGATACTTTTTGCAGTCGTTAAAACTTGTTTCTTGTTGAAGTACCAGTTTCCGCGGTCTTTCGTGAATCGCAAACATTGCTACATAGTTTGTTCAGTTCACTATTCAGTGGGGTTTTTGATTATTCTCGCTTCAATAATCATCTGTCGAGTTTGGCACCATCAATCTTGCGACGACAGTAGACTTACCTGCAGTCACACCAGCTGCATTTCAAAAATAGAAACAGCTGAATTCAAGGCGAATCTAATAATTTTTCTTACTGCAGCTATAAGGTTTGTGGAACTACTTGCCTTGAAATTTTACTCGAAAATTTCTAAGCTCTTCAAATAATGATCTTAGCACGTTAATCACAAATTTGTGCTTGCTCTCGCGACATTTTCATATTCACTGGTTTATTAAAAGCAAACAATGAGGGAACTGTCTTAATCGCTAAATATTTATAGTTGTGGCCTCAGAATGCCATTCACTCCCCAAAGTCAGTCAATTACCTAGCGAGCCGCAGTGCATCACAAATCATTCGTTATCTATTTAACAATGCCTTACCAGCTGCTTAAAGTTGCTAAAACGAGTAAATTACAGGTAACTTTACTACCAGATGTAGCTATACGTTCCCTAAGTTATTACAAAACTTAAAACAGAGGCAACTAAAAGTGCCTAAATGCATGTGGGTAAAACGTCTTCAAAAGGCACTGTTAAAACAAATTAATTCGTTCTAGATACAGCCAGCTCAATACTTCAAACCACGAGCATGGTTTCACCAAATCTTTACTAATTTAAATTTGTATGTAAAAATAAAAGCTAAATTGCATTTTTGATACTGTATTGCACACTTTAGCCCCACTGTTTTTCTTTCTTAAAGTTCTATAAAGCGCAATTCCTTGTCAGTTTTGCGTTGCATATATAATATTTAGTAACACGAATAAACACAAATGGAAATGCGACAATCATTCGGAATTGATTTTTGGTGAAGATTTTCCACGTTGATGTAACGAAACTTCGATAATATTGGTCTATGAATAAATCAATGGTCCGACAAGGGGATCATTTGGGCGATGCATTTTGAATACCAGAGATGCATATTGAATTTCCTTTGGGAAGGCACGTGCAGTGAATTTTAAATTCAACTATATCTGTAATAAGGGTAAGACTGTTTACATTATATGCAAGGACAGTCTGTTACATTGGATATGAACTATTTTCAAAAAATTTGGACATTTAACTTAATTTGTAACATAAATTGAATAAAACTATTATAATAGCTACAATCAGGGCTAAGGCTAAAGATTGTAGCCTGTATATATTTTGGAATCTAGTACAAAATTACACGAACTAGAAAACCCTCATACAAAATATACACTGAGAAAGAAGCTTTGCTTAGGGTAGAGCGTTGTTCCCAATATTAATAATAAAGATTTTTATTAAAATGCCACTCAAATGGAAAATAATTACAATTCACAGTTGAGTCCCTCGACAGTGGAAAGGGTTTTTAAGTCAACGTTTCTTTGTAATGTCTTGAACAATCCACAGTGCTCTCTAGTTTTGTAAAGGGATAACGGACTTTTTTCCATCGGAACGATATATCAGCCTTGTGATACTCTTGTCGCTAGCTGTTCAACAGCTCGATCTTGAAATCACTACACACAATTTTATTTGGAAGACAATTTTATTTGGAAGACTTCTTGCAATCGTCAGCATCGATTCTGACTATTGACAAAGTGCAATACTAATAACCGTATTTAGTATCCAGTCCTCGGGTCGATTTTACGAACTCACAATGGTGAAATTTTCCATTTAAAATTACCCATTGTGATCTACAAAATATTTAGTTAAATATTGTTATTAGTAAGGCCCAAAAATTATTCGCATCATCTAATAACAGAACAAGTTTCTTGACTTTGACAACACAGGAAAACCTTTTAGATACAAGTCTCAACCATCGCAGATAAATCACGAAACCTTATGAAACTACTTTCTCCAGCACACGCAGAGTTCAAAATAACCCTGTACCAGCTGCAAACTGCAACTCACTTGATTGCTTATTGCGCTAGCTGAACTAAACAAATTGTCACAGGCTTTTCCTCATCAAGTTGCTACCTCAAGTGGGACGAACTTATAGCTAATTGACAAGGTTTTCACTTGCATTCTCAGTCGTTCAGCGACTGATCAAAGTAATTGGTTACTGCAGTGCATAGAGCGTTGTTGAAGTTAGTGAGAAAAGTCAAATGAGGTTCAAGGTGCTTGCAAACGTCTTGTTGTGCTGCAAAAAGATGCAACTTGTCAACAACACTTTGTTTAGTCTACTGTTACTGTCGCAGATAGTGCCAACCTTATCTGAATTTTGTGTCGCATGAAATTCGATCGTAACTATTGTGCGGAAGGTATCATTTATCACTTCTAATTGTTATTGTTGATGACACTCTTAATGACAGTCGTTTGCGTTTTCGCATTTTATTATTTTAATTGCTTAACTATAGTTGCGTCCAAGCAAACATAATATGTGTGTCAGTAAATGACTCGATTTTAATTTGAATCAATTTATCGCACAAACATCTGCTGTGCTTTATGCTGCTGTTGCTTCTGCTTCCCACAAAACTACAGAAAATATTGTCGCGTGAAAACGTTGTTGCAGTAATTCCAGGGGGTAACTGCTGCGTTGCAGTAGAACAAAGGGATCCGTGTCGCATTCATTTATTCAGCAAAAACAAGTTGCAACCACCGACAGCGACGCACATGTGTGATGAGTGATGTGTCTGTCTCGAATCAGATGGGTAAAGGGTAAATGCAATGCAATCAACCGCATGACGATATGTGTTACTTGCAGTATAATTACAGATCTCGTTCTCGTATAGTGGTTATGGGAGAGGAATCAAGCAGACATGCGGGGGGGGTTCAAATAGACAGCCCCCAGTCGCAAACAGTCGCATTGATGTGGTGGTGTCAGGGAATGGATTTCCATAACAACCCTTCGTTGTTGACTTGTCATTGAGAGGGTTATCATTAAACATATTGAGGAGGTGTGTATAAATTGGGGATTTGCCGGTAAATAGCAAAATGATAATTCCTGCAGATGACAGCCTCACAATGCACAATTAATGACGGCTGGAGTCGTTTGTAACCGTAGCCACCTGGTGTAATGAGGAGATGACGATGTGCGCCTTAAATTTTTCGCTATTCGCATAAACAATTAAGAGTGGTCGATCAGAATTAATTAAAAAAAAATTAATTTTTCAATATAGACAGTGGAAGTGGCTTATTACGACCTCGCTTATAACGACCAGTCGCTTATAACGTCCACTTTCCTTTCATTTGGTTAGTTTCATTATATTTTAAGCTATTCTGCCGTCGGATATAACGTCATCGTATATAACGAGACGTTGAATATAACGACCAGTTTTCTAAAAAATATGAATTATTGTCGTCGGTTATAACGACGGAAAAAACGACACGGCATTCAAATTTACGTGGAGGAGGTTGTCTTTTCTTACTCCTTACAGCGAGGAAGAATTTCATCTCCACTTTTTCAAAGAATCTGAACATTCAATTTTATTTTTGCGCCTGTGGATACCACTTAAATACGCAGGAAACCAAAAGCAAAATTCACTCATAAAGGGTGATTTTTTAGCTGGTTTGGTTTTGGCAACACTGGTTTTGACAGCTGACGTGTGTTTAGTACCTTGTGTCACTGTCAAACAGCTTCAGTTTGGTTTGCAATTTAACCATGGATCGTCTTACAAATGAACAACGCTTGCAAATTATTGAATTTTACTATCAAAATTCGTGCTCGGTTCGAAATGTTCATCGCGCGCTGCTTCCATTTTATGATCGGCATTCTCGACCTTCTGAGCAGTCTATTCGGAAGATTGTGACCAAATTTCGCACCAAATTTACTTTGTTGGACATTAAACCACCAACACGTTTACGTACTGGTACTGTGCGTAGTGAAGAAAATATTGCGGCCGTATCAGCTAGTGTGACAGAAGACCGCGAAATGTCGATTCGGCGCCGTTCCCAGCAGTTAGGCCTTTGTTACAGCACTACGTGGAAAATTTTGCGGAAGGATTTGGGCGTAAAGCCTTTTAAGATACAGCTGGTGCAAGAACTAAAGCCAGCCGACCTACCACAACGCCGAATTTTTGGTGAATGGGCTCTTGGAAAGCTGGCCGAGGATCCGCTTTTTTATCGAAAAATTGTGTTCAGCGATGAGGCTCATTTTTGGTTGAATGGGTACGTAAATAAGCAAAATTGCCGCATTCGGAGTGAAGATCAGCCAGAAGCATTGCAACAGCTACCAATGCATCCCGAAAAAGCCACTGTTTGGTGCGGTTTATGGGCCGGCGGCATTATTGGGCCATATTTCTTCAAAGATGATGTTGCGAATCGCAGCGTTACTGTCAATGGTGAACGCTACCGAGCGATGATAACAAACTTTTTTTTGCCCGAAATGGAAGTTCTTGACTTGCATGATATGTGGTTTCAACAAGACGGTGCCACATGCCACACAGCACGCGAAACAATGGCGCAATTGCGAGGCGAGTTTGGTGAACACTTAATTTCACGTTTCGGGCCGGTCAATTGGCCGCCTAGATCGTGCGATTTGACACCATTAGATTATTTTTTGTGGGGGTATGCCAAGGCTAGTGTGTATAGGGACAAGCCCGCTTCGATTGACGCACTGGAAGCCAACATCCATGCATTCATTCGTGAGATACCGGCCGATATGTGTGAAAGAGTATGCCAAAATTGGACTCAGCGGATGGGCTACCTGAGACGCAGCCGCGGTCAACATTTGCATGAAATTATCTTTAAACATTAAATTGCAAGGTTCAAACTATCGATTCAAATAAATATTTCATTCATTTTTTCGAATTTTTTGTGTTTTTTTTTTAAAAAAAGTTCTAAACCTCTTAAAAAATCACCCTTTATATGTCAAATAGGATAACAAATTACAAATCAGCTGTTAGCTGTAAGGTGACTGACAGCTTTTTCAATTCTTACACCAAGAAATTTGTTGAGTAAAAATTCGTAAGATTCTCAGTGGAGGGGTAATATCTTGCTCTCTCGATGCCGCTCTCTTTTACGAATTTATCGAGTTAAGGAACGGCATTGAGTAAAAACTCGTAAGAATTCGTAAGAATTAGTAAAAATTCGTAAGATTTAAAAGTAAAGGAACAGACCTATTATGTTTCTGTTGAATATAATGGCAGTTTATTTGATGTGTCGCTGGGACAACTGCTTTAAGATTACCTGTCGTGTACGTCACGCAAAAGACCATTGCGAATTGCTTTAAGCATGCTGGACTGCTGTCATCAGAACCTCCAATTGCGGCCTCAGATTTTATTGAAGAGGACAATATTTCTTTAAAAAAAGAATGGGAGCAATACGTTCAGATTGACGACAATGTGTTGACATCCCCAATGGAAACTGACGATGATATTGCACAGGAGGTAAGTTTTACACAAGAAGAAGATGAAGACAGTGAAGCAGATGATGAAGAGCTCGCAGAAAATTTCACAGCTTCTACGGCCTTGGAAGCAATAAAAGCTATTCAATTGTTGCGGACTTTTTACGCCTTTAATGAGCTTGGTGAGAATAAAAAAAAAAGTCTTTCTTCCTCAGAAGCAGATTTTAACTCTATGTTTTTAAATTGCCTCTATAAAAAACAAACAAAAATATCAAAAATATAAACTCTAAAATATAGGTCAAATAGAAATTAATGCGAATAACGACCTTATTTCCTCGGTCCCTTCACTGTCGTTATAATCGACTTCTACTGTGAAGATAATAACGTTTATTAGTTTTTGATAACACGAACGTTTTGGTTCATGTAACTTTGGAAGCAAAAATGACGAACAACAACAGAAATTATGAAATTAATTCGCGTTTTCGTTCTTTTTTCTTGCTTCGAGTTAACTTGAAAACGAAAAAAATTTTCGTTTCGTTCGAGAGAAAAATAACGATATCCGCGTTTGAATTGAATTGAATTGAATATTTTCACTTATGACATTAGAATCATCATACTTTATTTCTGAATTTTAAGACTTTTTAAAATCTACTCCAGCGTTTCCCATCGATGCTAACTGTGCGGGAGTATACAAATTTTATCGACATCAAATGTTCATTCTTTCTTAAACAAAATTTTGAATCAGAAGTTTCTAATTTAAATACACTTTATGTTGGAGTGAAAGATGAATACCCTTAAAGCTCTTATAGTTCTCCTTCCATTTGTATTTTGTAACAACTTACAGATACGAGGCTGGGTTTTCGGCTTACACTTAGGTACACAAAAAACAACAACAGACTGGACGCAGCTCCAGAACTTCGCATTCAGTTGTCGGACATTAAAAATTTTTCTCAGTTAAAAAAGTTACAACGTATCTTTTGGTGTACAATAAATGTGTCATAAAACATAAAACAATTATTTTTATATCATTTATTCTTTCTTTTCTTGTCAAACACAAAAATATCCAAACCGCACTTCAAGGAACGATGTTTTCTGTTAATATGAATATGGGGGTCCGCCAAAAAAAGTCTGAGCATTTAGGGTTCCGTGGCCGAACAAAATTGGGAACCTCTGCTCTACTCAGAAGATTTAGCTACATCATCTACAAAATTGCTAAACAGTTGGAGTATACCAAAGGTTATGTTGAATAATACTTTAACATAAACATTTATTTTTTAAAGAGCTTGGGAACAAAGGTAAAAAACCTAACTGCTTAAGGGAAAAATAATCAAATAGCCATAGCAGCGGTTAACTTATTGATGACATGTATCTACAGAATTTGAGGAATTTTTCAAAATTCAAGATAATAGCTGTTATTGGCTTGTGAATACCACACAAATATTTTAAGGTTAGAGCCTCAAACACCTGCTAGCAGATGAACTGCTGAACTGTAAGCTCGAAGCTTGCACTAAACTCACAGTAACCAAAGATGTAGTAGAGATATTACAACTGACAGATTCGGCTTTGAAGTAAAATTTGCTTAGCGCTGCATTTGAGACTTATTCTTTCGAACAAGTTTTATGGAATATTACGTGTCGTACTTTTTTATAGATGACTAAGAAGGATTTAAGACAATCAACACTTTAGCGAAATAAACATGTTCCACTCTCACATAGTTTCCATTTGGGCGCCAGTTAAGGAAGCTATGCAAAATAGTTATTTCTTATATTATATCATCCGTTTTTCTTGCTTATTCTGAAGGATTGCTTACATCACAGGACTCGTAAGACTTCGACGAAGTGTAGACGACGTTTCAATGCCATATTTCATCCGAAAAGTAACCCCCCTCGCTCCATATCTAACCAACTGAGTGCTCTCAGCACTTCCCAACACATGCTAATTTGTTGGCACTCAAAGGAATCAAGTACTCTTGTCACATAACCGTCTGCTTGTCAGAAGTGATGATTTATAACGAATTTTCTTAGTCACCTCATGCCAACAACCAACGTCAACTAAATGTAAACAAATTAAAACCAATATGACCTCTTGACATCTGGACCACAACACACATACGCATACCCACAAATTCATAGGCAAATCATTGTGGCAATTAAGAGATGACAAATGGGCATACCTCGCCCATATCCCACATACAAATATGTGTATTGTATGTGTATCTCAAACATGTGCTTTTTGTGTTGCGATTTGTATCTTCCCACTTCTGTGTTTGGCATTTGTATCTTCCTACTGCTATCGCCCTAAACAGTTTTAGATTGAATGAATTACGGGCGAGCCGCAGTCACTGTTAGTACACTCAAGTGAGTTTGATTTCGCATGTCGGCTAAGCGGTTCTTTCTTATTTAATTCACTGAAGAGAATTAATTATAGATGATTGTAGTCTACATCGGGCACAAGAGGCCTTCGGCTGGCCCGTTCAAAAGAATGTGGCGCCCATACTCCCTTTGCCAATTGGTACCACATAATTATTCGTAATGCAAAACAGTCGCGCGCTTTGTCTGGCTTTGCTTGATGGAAAAACAAATCCCGCCTGGAATACGGTGAAGATTTATTTTAAAATATGAAATTAAATTCCGTCAGTCGCGGCAGTTTCCATTTGAAATTCAGATTTACCTCGTGGAATACCTATTTTTACAACACAAACGACACCAGACTGCCTGCTATTAAAGGATTTATTTTTTTTTCCCGGTTTCAGTGGATTTAATTAACTAGCATTGCAGGAGCAAAACACGAAATCCCCACCATTTGGATAATGAGTGAAAGAGTGGTCATTCACTGAATGGGTTCATAATTCTAGGTTTTTTTTTCGCACCCTCTCATATGGTTCATGGTAGTAATCTGGGACATTTGTTTGTAAGGCTTTTTGTCTTTAAAAGTCCTTTCAGGAGAAAAGGCGCAATCTGCATTCATTGATGACTGCAGGCATGTAAGCCCTCAGCATACTGCAACGGCCGTTGCTTTTGTGCTCATTGTTTGGCTGGGAATATCCCAGTTCCCAGCCCATGGAGTGGGTGTTCGTGGAAAGTGATTGTGGACGATGGATTAAGGACGATGAATAACGTTCCGCTATCACGCGGTCATAAATATCACTACTTTGATTTGCTTCCTTTGTGCATGCAGAATGAGAGTTGTTTTTGTAGCGTTGTAAAAAAAACATTTTTGTTCAGCAGGAGGTCACTTTTTGATATTGATTCCGATGTGTCGGAAGTCAGAACGAAAATAATAAATAAAAATGTTATGGTCTGTGAGGTGGACCATGTTTTTTCTGCAAGTTAACATGGTGACTTTGTAGAAAACCCTTTTTCAAGTCATCAATCAGAAAGATTTGCGTGACATTTCGCAAAAGGAGTGAGTGGGAAAATCTGGATCCACTTGCATTTGCCGGTTTTTTTTTTAAATAAAATAAAATAAAATAAGAACCGAATTTCCCTTAAAAATGACACACGTATTCCCTGCACCTCGGAGTAGATTTCTTCAAAAGTGTTTCTCCATTCTCTACATCTCCCCAGGGATGCCACACTTTTCGGACTAACTGCCCACGATGATAATCAAAAATACCCTTTTTGCCCATGACGTTGATAGAAAAAATCCCACGTAATACATAGGTTATTTAACTGCATATAAAAAGCACAAAACTTAAAAAAAGGGGCCATCTTTTTACTGAACTTGAATGGTTTTTCTTGAAATTCAATATATGAAATGTTTTTCTTTTATTCTGAGAGGTATAAAAATGTCCTTTCTTTCCCCTTTATCTTATTGCGATATGCAAAATACGCACGATCTGGCATCAGTGCATCCCCCTTACGTACCTTAGCTTTCGCACTTTCATGGCGAATTTTCTTGGATAAGAAAGACTTCTTTCATAACAGTGATTCATAAAAGTTCCCTCTTTAATTTTTCCTAACAATAATTATTTCTTTTTAAAAAGTAAATCAACTACTTGCCTGATATGTAAAGATACCGACTTTGCTGCAACTGATTTCAGTAACCCTTTTGACTATATGCCCCATAAACTCACACAAACCCCTTTTAAAAGTGTCTGCCCTTGCATATGTACACTTGTTACTGTAATGGGTATAACCGTCAAAATTGATTAAGTTATTAACATCCCTTTTAATAGTTGAACCTCTCTATTGAACGAATGAAACTCCGACAACAGCGCCACCTGTCGGGTCCAAAACTATCTTGTCCTTTAAGCTGCAACCTAACATACCCATTCCAAAATTCCATTGAAATCAATTGAGTGGTTTCGGAGATTGACTAAAACTATTCTATCTTTTAAGCTGCATCCATACATATCCACAAAATTTCATTGTAAGTGGTTGAGGGCTTGCTGAGGTCGACAACACATTTATGTGTATAACTCGTATAATCAATACACGTACAAAGACCGTATATACATACAAACCTTGGTATTGACCTCACCTTTCATTTGAAATTTCCAGAAACAAAATCTTTTCTCGCATTAAGAGAACCACAATACGACTTATTTGGATATATAATATAGAAGAAGATAGATGAAACACGAAATGTGCCTACAGCGCCACCTAATTTTAATTTTTCCCAAACCATCCTTGATTCAAGCCAAACTAAATAAAAAAAAATCATTCAAATCCGAATTACCCGACTTTATAGATGTGGAAAAAACCCAAAATGTACTGAAATTCATGTGTTTTTTCACACATGCACAACTCACACACACGTTTTCCGATTCCAACCAAACTTCACAAAAACCATATACAAACAAATTCCAAAGATATGTGAAAGTTTGGTTAAAATCGGTAAATGCGTTAAGGCGTGAATCGGCGACAAACGAACACAATTTTAAGGCTCAATTTTTATATATGTATATAAAGATTTGAATGTTAATTTTTATTTATTTTTTGAAGGGAGGTTTTTATGGTTTTGAGTTACCTGCATGGAATGAGAATTACAATTTTTTCTCATAAGTAAGTGTCAATTTATCTCTATGTTATAAGCTTTTTCAAGCATAAAACATTTTCGTTCATAAATAATTTATAAACTGTTATTGGCGTTGTTTTGTACTCCACTAAATTTTCCCTTTTATATAATATTTTGGGCAGAAAATAGCTGAATGGAAATCTAATTTCCTCTTTAAAGGTGCTTAGATACAAAAAGCTGCAAGTCCTGAAATACGATCTTCTGAAGAACACACAAATTTTGTATTCTTGCAAGGACGCTAAAGAAACTTTCAGCACTAACTACAATGACGGGTATGGTGCAAAATACACGCAGAGCAACACAAAGGATTGGGAAAATCGTATCCCTGTTCTGTGAAAACACTGCATTCAGGAAACTCAATATAGTCAGAGGTCTGCTTCAAAGTTGGCTTTGTAGATATAGGTATTTCAGATGGATTAACTCTTCTTTCAGGACTTCAGATTCCTGTGATTTGTATTTTTCGCGAAACTTGTTACCGCATTTCGAATCGCAGTTTCCTCTATTGTTAAAAATTGCCACAAAAAAGAAAAAGTTAAATTAACATTTTTAATTGCATTTAACAGGCGAGAAATTCCAGTCGCAAAAAACGTGTTTCTTTGACTAATTTCGTTGGTTTGTTGTCTGGGTTTTCTTCGAAGTGACTTTTCAATTGGCTTTTTCGGTGCAATGGAATCAGTGCAGTCGCAACTGTTTGGGATTTTCGTATAAAATTCAAATCAGGTGCAAATCGGAGATCAAACTCTGAAGATTTTGAATTTCAACTTCAAAAGTGACTTCTCTGCCTTTTATATTTTCAATCCATATTCCATATATAAAAAAAAATAGTCTCGCTTGTGGTCGACAATGGACCCTACCTTTTGTAAGTACCTATGTAATAGTTGACATTTTTAATAAACAGAAAAGCGACATCTAGATAATATCGAAAAAATACGCCCCTTTGATGTTTTCCTCCTGATTTACATTTTACTACGTCACTATGAAAATTTAGTGCGAAAAACTTGTGACGAAAAATTTTAGTTGAAACAATTGCTTACTTTTAGGGGTAGCTAAATTGTTCGAAATAGGTACTTATCAAAGATGAATGCGTTACTAGGGTAATATGGCGGCGAAAAATTACATATCACCAATATGCTTTCCTTAAGCTGATACACATTTTGTATGGAAATTGTCAACTTAATTTTACCAGCCTTAACGGCTACATATACCCACAATTTTTGGTTTGTGCACATCTATTTCTTTCGAATGATATACGTTTCATTCTCCTCATTTCATAATAAATACTTAAAAAGTGTACGGAAACTTTTGATGTTCACATATTAATATAATGATGATAAAAAGTTAGGTGTTTTATTTTGAATTTCCCGGCCCCTTATGAAAGCCAGGCCCGTGGGAATCCCCCCCAACCTCTCCTCTGTCAATGGCGCTGACCCTGGTGTTCCACAAGGCAGTCATCTTTTTCTTTATTTTAACTACACACAATCTTGAAAGGATTGTTGAAAACTCTCTCTCTACTCAACGATATCAATTTTTCTAAACCCATTTCTTGATCACCAAAAGCCTTGCTTACTTTAACAAGTCCTAGAAAATTTTACTACTTAATAAAGGCCATCTAACTTTTTTTTGTCAACTAGTGCTTATTTCGCGAATGGTAACACTTAGGTCATGTCTGATTTGACAGAAAATTAGTTTTATCCTTCCGCTGAACGAATATGGTTGTGTATACGCTTGAACAACACTGGGAAATATTGCGACATTACTTTGAAAATCATGGTAATGTTGCAGAATGTGTGCGAAAATTGCGTACGGAATTTGGAAGAAGAGAAGCACCGTCAGCTCCGTATGTTCGTTATCTTGTGAAAAAAGTGAAGGAAACTGGCATCCTCATCGATAAACCAAAGCGTGAAAAGCCAAAAACAGTGCGTACACCCGAGAAAATTGCTGCTGTGGCAGAAAGTGTGCATGAAGCGCCATCAACATCAATTCACCGTCGTTCTCAACAATTGAACATTTCGGAGACATCATTGAGACGAATTTTGCATAAAGACCTTGGTATGACGCCATACAAAGTGCAATTGGTTCAGGAGTTGAAGCCAAATGACCATCCAACGCCCTGTTTTTGAAGATCGCACTATCAGCCGCAGAGCTGATTTCGTTTGGCCACCTCGGAGCTGCGATTTGACACCGTTGGACTATTATTTGTGGGGTGCCGTAAAAGATAAGTGTTACGCCGACAAGCCAGAGACAATTGACGCTTTAAAGGACAATATTCGTGAAGCCATTGGTGAAATACAGCTGCACACAATCGATAATGTGCATAAAAATTGGACCGATCGTGTAGGCTACTGCATGGCCAGCCGAGGCAGCCATTTGAATGAAATTATTTTCCATTATTAACCGGAAGGATTGTACTTTCAAATAAAATAAGAAATTTGAGAAAATATTCAGTAGTTTTTTTTATAGCATTTTCAAAAAAAAAAAAAAGTTATTTGGCGGACCCGTTAGTTGCCTAAGGCTCATTATCACGAAACGCCGATCTACCGTATCGCGTAAGTGCAACAAGTCCCCTTCCTGCCTCTGTTGGTATATCCATCGTTTAAAATCTTCATGAACTCGATATATTGTACGATGAGTTTAATTTCTGCTCGCATATTGATGAGATAAATCCTAAAGCCAAACCATTCCCTCGCTTCATTAAACGGTTGTCCAAAAAAATTCTCCGACCTCTACGTAAGCAGATTTATCACTTTTGTGTGACACTTTTTAAGTAAATGTTAGCCAAGCGTAATCACCCTTTTTGCCGTTTTTAAGTATCAAAAGTCGTCGTTTGCTTTGCGATATTGTTTTTTAAAAGATTCCCTAATCTTGTCGCCCTATTGAGGACGCCTAAAACAATAGTCTTGACAAACGCAATGACACTGCATTCTCTTCATTTCATTCGTCAGCTTTTATTTCGCTATGTCGGTTCAGCCCTACGACTGCCTTTTTCTTAGCTTACTTTTCTTTCTCCGAAACCATTGCGCGTCCTATAACTCCAACGAAACAATCTTCAGTACAGTGTTGTTAGCACTCTTTCTTCATTTATCCCACGAAGCGTGGTAATTTTTCCCTTTTCACCATACTCAAATTCCCTTTTCAAATCCCACGATACTTTTTTGCGTCAAAATCCAGTTTTTAAAAGTAAAATTTGTATTACACGGAAAGAAAATCACGTTACATAAACTTTTAGTATAAAAGCCGCAGTTTTCAACCCTTCTATTTTTCTGTACCAGAAAATTTGTTTAAAAGACGATTTACATGAGCTGTTTTTTATGGACATTCAGTTTGTTGATAATCATAGTGAAATACAGGCGTTTTGATAGAATTTCATCAAAAATTTATAGTTTGAATGTTTTTTTGTTAGACTTCTGAAATTCCCACGATTTGGTGCTCTTTCCCTTTATCCCACTGAAGGTTTGTCGGACATCGAAATTCCCACAAAAAGAGATAAATCCCATGATATAACAACACTGCTTCAGTATGCTAGAGAAACCATTTTTGATTTAAGCTGCAGCACTTTCCCTGTTCAGCTCAGTCTTCTTCACCATTAACCCTAACTTTGAGCCGTAATTATAAATCTGAGTTTTAAGTCACATTGGTATTACTTTTTTACCTACAATTAGACCTTAACCAATAAGTCGGGGCTTCTCCTGTCGTCCAGAAGAAGATAAAGAACAAACTCTGGGGACTGTCCAAAAATTACACTCACTATAATCTACTTTAAACATAATTCGAGCTTAATACTGGTACCTTAACTCAACCCATTGCATTTGATTTCGGCCTCAATATCACTGACGAAAATAGCCCACTTGATCTCAATAAATACATCAGCGCACATCCTTTGTCTCCAGCAGGAATCTCAACTAATACCGTATCTGTTTCATTTCATCCACTTTGATATTGTACACCATAGCAAGAGGCAAAAAGGTCACTGAATACCTAAAACACAAACAAATAACTTCTGCATTAAATAAATGATTCGAAATGGGTTTCCCAAATAAAGTCTCGCTGGAAACTGCTCATTGCATCATTACACGGATACAGTTACACATTTCATTTGTAACGAATAACGAACTCAGATCCAGTTCCACTTCCATATAATTGCTTGTTTCCTCTTTTTGTTTACACAAAGCCGGCAGGATACTCCACCACATCTACACACAACTGTGAACTTGAGACGTAAACTTCCAGATGCAGACGTGCAGACATTATTTTCGAATGAGCAAATGTTAAAATTAGGAAAATTCTGTTTTCTCTTCATCGGAAAACTTTTCGCTCATGGGATCGTTTTCTGTTTTTTTTTTGTATGTGTCTTTGTTGGTTGTTTTCGGTAATGGAAACAAAGTTCAACGAGATACAACATGAGACCGCACGATGGGGACAAAACTTTTTTGAGTCCTGTTGATGCTACTTAGAATCTGCCAACCTCCCCTGGAGCTTGTTAAATATTTCCAATTCGTAACGTTTCTATATAGTGGCTGGGAAAAACTTTAATACTTTGTATACTTGTACTTGTACTTGTACTTGTACTAGGAGAGGAGCAGTTTTCCCGTCGAGCCGTCCCGCCGCCGGTATTCATAAGCTGCAGCTGCAATCGATAATGAGAGAATAACAGGAAAAGTTTCCAGAAAATTGGAAAATTTATTATGTACTCGCTCGTGGAATTAAGTTCGAACGTATGGCAGGACAGCAGGTCTGAGATTTTTCTTTAGTGTAAGTGCTGGTTTAGCACTTTAAAGCTGCGAATACATTTGCTGATTTTGGAAGTGAGTGGTTTTGTGGTTATGTTGAGTATGCCATATATTTGAGAGATTTAGGATTGCGATTCGAAATACTTACACATTCGGGACAAGAATCGGGGTCTGTTGGGTATGCTACTTTATCAAATGCAAATATTTCCATACCTCAAGTTTGAACTTTGAAATGGAGTTTGCCGAACAAGTTTGCTCTCATTCTTATTGTTCTTTTTTTACTTATAGCTTTGATTGATTGGTGATTTTTATTTGGTCTATACGAAACTTGAAAAGCATGTTAAGTACGCATGTAATGCCCCAGTCTAAGGGCAAGGACCTTCCCCCACTCATACTCAATTTATCCTGCATGTTACCTCTCATCTAATGAAATAATCCGTTTTCCTTTCAGGCGCTATGAAGACGATTCCGATAACGCATGGAATTGCGGATCATGGTTCGAGTATCTGCTAATAGTGATTCTCTCTACCATTCTGCTCGTCGGAGTGTTAGTTCTTACACTGTTCTGGATAATGTTCTATCGCGGAGGATTCGCCTGGTCAGACAATCCACAATTGCAATTCAATTTGCATCCAGCCCTGATGATTGCAGGATTCGTCACATTCTCAGGATTCTGTAAGTAGCATATATCTCTCAACTGACCAAAGAGTAATAAATTTTCCATTCATTTCCAGCGATACTCCTCTACAGACTGTGCAGATGCCTGAAGCACATCTACGTGAAGCTGGCGCACATGTTTTTCCATGCCTGTGCCATTCCGTGTGTTGTCCTGGGATTCTTGTCCGTATTCGATTCGCACAATCTGTCCGAACCGCCCAAGGAAAACTTTTATTCATTACACTCGTGGTTGGGCTTTGTGACAATGGGTCTGTTCGCATTGCAGTTTGTTGTTGGATTTTTCAGGTTGGTATAGAGAAGAAGGACACTGCACCAAACAAATGTGCATTTATGAATATTGTTTGTTGTTTTAGCTTTCTGGTGCTGTTGTGCTGCGAGAATGCAACCTATGGATGCAGAGCGACCATGGTGCCAATACATGCTAGTTTTGGGTTGGTAAACTTTATGCTAGCCATTGCGACATGTGTGACTGGCTTGGTGGAGAAGGAACGCGAATTGACACTGGAGAAGAATTTGAGGTAAGTAAATAAGAGGAGTCGGTGTTTTGGAAGTGAGGTGCGGTTTTAATTTTATTCTTTAATTGGGGGTGGTCTGCCTGGCTTGGAAGTTGCAAGGTAAGGCAGCATATCTGTGAAGCTTCTGCCGATTTTTTGAAGATGATATAGTTGAGAGGAGGGGTCGTGTAATCAGTTTGGATTTTTACGTCGCTTTTGCTCATTGGGAGTTGGGAAGGGACTGTTTCCTTCACCCTGTGTGGTGTTCTAATTCGATATCTTTATTTGGAGCTCTCAGGAATCTAGCTCTGCTTTAGTGTTACTGTCTGAAATGCCACAAAAATGTTGTGGAAGTTGTACTGCCTTTGCAGGCTACATTATTAGTCCTTTCGTTGCCTTGAACCCAACAAAGAGTCTCTTACTAGTGGGTTGCAACTTGCAAGCAGCTTTAGACAGTTCCACACGAGTCTGCATTTGAATTTGTATGAGCCATAAGCTTTGAGTGCTGCTTGACTGTCTGTGAAGATATGTTGAGATCTGATTTTGCGAAACTAGGTCTTAAATACTAGGAGTACTCGGCAATGTATTTATAAATCGCCGGAACTTCATATGACCCCTTAGGTTACCTGATTTGAATTTTTCTACCAAGTGAAGTTTAATGGCAATTGATGCAGCTGTCTTCTTGATTCGTAAGTTTACTGGAGGGAGGTGGAGCAGGTGCCCCTGTGATACCAAAGTACGCCAGTCTTTGCCATTCACTTTAATAATATGTTTCTTGAGGTGAGGTTTGCATAGCGTTTTCTCACAACACTAACGAAGAGTAAGTAATAATTGGGTGTGCTTACTGAATAGTTGTGGCAAACTGTATTGACCCCGAAGCCTCCTCTGGATAAAATTACTTATCTGCATCGGACAATTAATTGACAAATTTCGAGGATCTCTAAACTCAAGATAGCTTCTGAAATAAAATCAATTTATTGTTAGTTCCTGAATTTCACATGGGGTTTGGCAAAAAAAAGTCGATGAACTGGCCAGAAGTTTAACAGAATCTGAACTCTACTGTTGCATACTCTTAAACCGGCTGCCAATTCAGCTATAACTAAAAACTGGGAGCACATGAAATGTATCTCACAATTGGGGAACATTCCAAGTCTAAGAAAGGTCAAACGGGCAAAGGGGATCTAATTTCAAGTAGGTAAGATATCAAAAACTGAGTAAGCTATCCACGATCTACGGGCTCACATTAAACCAAAAAGGTCTTGCTGACTAGGTTCCGGCTATTTTGTAAAGTATACCAAACAGCTAAACATATATGTAATATGCGAAAGAATCCGTATAACAATAATCGTCGGGACGATATCGTTTTTGAAAATTTGATGACCATAAGACGATTTTGCCCGAATTTGTTTTACTACCGTCGGCTTTCATTACATTTGTGGAAAATTAATTGGATTAAGGTCCCAAACTCGTAATTTTGACACTTTGTTGCTACTTTTCGTCCCCCATTTGATATCGACCTCGAACAAATTTCTCCTATTTGACTTAGGATACAACTGAGTACAGCTTATTTATGAAGGCGATCGTCGATTTGTTTTTTTTTTGTAGACGAGAATAGGTTTTAAGTCCAAGACATTTTAAGTCTTTAAGCAATTCATTGATTTTCTAGATTTTTTGATAAATGGACTAGAATCGACCCCAACGATTTTGGCTTAACTCTGGACAGTTCCTTTATGATACGAATCGTTTCAACCACGATTTTCCTAAAAGTTATGTGATTGCAAATCTACACCCTCCATTGTTTTCAAATCCACTTTATACTGGTCGTTAATGCAACGGAACTACAATAAAGAGGTTAAACGTTAAAGACTTGTTCGGGGGTTTTGCATCACAACTCTAGCTTTTGCCCAATAATTGGTTAGTTTCAACTCTCTCGGGAAACTCAATTGTGATATTATGCTCCCCGGAAACTGGAATGTTGGTACTCGGCGTGCAGATTTCCTCATTCCATCAGTAAACGAGACAGGTCACGCATGATAATGATCGCCTGAGCGGTATCGATTTCGAAACTTTAATGACCATAATAAGATATTGTTGGAATATTTTTTACCGGGCTGCAGTTTTTTTCTAACGTCATGGAAACTAATCTGGCTGGGTGCAGTTCTTAATCTCGTTACTTTAGCTAGTTGCTATAGTTTTGTAGCTCTATGATTTTGCTGACAGTCTGAAATCATTGTTTACGTTATACGCTAGAGCAGTGCCGGCTCCGCCAAACTAGCGCCCTATGCAAAATTTACAGAAGCGCCCTTTTTTCATATTTGCACACATGCATAAGTCTTTTCCACATCACCCATGAGGTAGACTTTCAATGCGATTTTTTATTGAGGTAATTTGGTTTCGAGATTTTTGAAGCAAATTTTTTTTTTAAATGTGAGTGGATGTGCAAGGAATATTCCTAAATGAACAGGGTGGAATATTTTGAGATTACGTAGGTAAGAAGTGAACTTGCCTAGTAAGATTTTTTATTTTGCGATATTTTGAGTTAGATTCTCCTTGAAGTTGCAACATTTCAAGTGGGGTGAGCTAATGTGCAAAAAATAATAAATAATAATAATAAAATAAAACAGCACAGGTGTGATCGAAGTTGTTATTTTGGGCTTATTCGAACAAGCTTTTTGTTTAAAATGCAAATGGCAGTATTTGTTCGCGCAAGATGAAATTAATTTTTCTTTCCCAGCAATGCGCCCCCTGAACTTGGCGCCCTGTGCATTTTTCACATCTTGCACATATGGTTGGTCCGGTCCTGCGCTAGGGCTCAGTTGCTATCCGCATGGGTTAGTCGCAAGCTCAGTTGCTATCCGCATGGCTTAGTCGCAAGCTTATTTTATCGCATACCGAACCGATTATGGTGGTATCACATCCAATGCAACTTTCTAAGGTTTCTGTTTTCCATTCTTAATGATGGGGTTATCTGCCGGAATGGGTTATTTTAAATCGAAGGTAACACCAGCACAAGCATACACGTGTCGATTCCATTTACCCTATGTTGGTGCATCAATTCATTCAAAAGTAGCACGTAGCAGAACCGCCTGTTTCAGTGCAGTGATTAGGAAATATCTGACATTGACTGTTTTGCGTTGTTGTCGGTGGCTGCACTCAGAGAAAAACAGCATCGTAAATTTTAATAGAATCGCACTAATATCTACCTTGTTCCATTTTTGATAAAACGTATTGGAATTTAACTAGAATCACTTTGATAAGTAGAAAAATGAGTAAAGCAATCACATTAATGCGAAAGTTATTTGAATCAATGCTTTAAAAAATGTAAAAAATCAAATGAGCTAAACACAACTTTACTTTAAATATGAAACCATTTTAATAAAATGCTTATATTTTTGATTTATGTTTCAAAGGTGAATCATTTAAAATCAAACGAACAATCTTGTTAATTAAAATCATGATAACACTAAATACTCTTTTAAATCAAAGTGCAAAGCGTTTTCAATTCAACTCATGAGATCATTTCGAATTAAGGTAGACACTTCATTTGACATCGAAGTTAAAACAGCTGACTTCAAAGTATTTAATATAAACTGTGGTCTTAGTTGAAATAATGCTGATAAACATTAAGTTCGTTTTAAGTAACGTTGGAATAAAATGAAAAGGTTATGAATAACATTTTTAAATGTATTATGTTACCACTTTATTTCAAAGTTGACTTGAATTAAAATTAAAGTTTGAAGATGAGGTGCTTTATTTAAAGTGACATGAACTTGACGATTTTCGACATTAGAGCCAAATCATATTGATTTTACATTGATTTAAAGTTGTTTTTAATGATTTTACGTGCTTTTTTTTGTTGAGTGTGTGTACCTACTGTTGTTTCCATTACACGGTGGCTATTACGTATGTTCTTGAGTTTTTGCTTGAGATGAGAACAACTCTTTCTGTTTAATTTAAAATACAATACATTTTTGTACCGAAAATAAGTCCAAATCCTTTTTAATTCAAAATGTATACTACCTTACCTCTGTCTTTAAGCATCCCATCGCGTTATCAAAAAGGCTACCGTTCTTAGTCCATATGCAACTGAAAGCTTTCAAGCATTTACAATTTTAATTTTTATTCATAAATTTGTTAAAATTAAAATTTTTCTTCCAGCTCCCATAATTCAAAGATCGAACACTACATCATGAACTCACTGGGTATTGTCCTTGTCGCAATCGGTATCATTGTGTCCTTCGCTGTACGAAGATCCAACGCTCCAGCCACCGCCAAAGTATATGTTACTGAACGTATTTAAATTAAATAAGTTTTAGAAATCAAAAGCATACAAAATAAAAACTCGAAAGCAATTTTTTGTAATAAATAAGTAAAACTCATTTCATTTTATTACATAAAAGTAGAGAAAGAAAAAAACACAAACACTAAGCGATAACGATAATTATAATATTATATATACCTAAATAGTTTATACGTGGCAGAAAAGAAGAAGAAAAAAATATATACGTGAAATGATCGTTAAAAGTAAAGCTAAAAAAAACGCATCGTAAGTAAATAATTTTAAACATTTCGTCTAAAGCAAAAAGAAAATCTAAAAAAAAACGTTTTCCAGTTTTGTTTAATTTAACAGAGGAATTATATTATTCATTCTAAGAAGACTATATAAATATTATATTAAATTGTACCTACCTATTCGTTGAATATTACATATATGTATTGTTAAATTTAAAGAAATTATTATTTTTTTTTCTTTGTTAGTTTGTTTTCTCATTTATGTGTTAGAAGAAATAATTTGTTTTTCAATTATTGTGAAACACATAAAAATAAATACATTTTTTTATTTAAATATTTTTGTTTTAATTTTTATTCGATTTTTAGAAGGAATTCCTTGATAAAATTCCTAGACCAGAATAAGAAACTGAGTTTCAAAGGGGAAAACAAAAAACAAAATATAAAATATTTACACAAAAACTTAATTATACAACCTTTTGTATTAGATTACACAATGATGAACCACCGAAAGTTAATCGTATAAATCAAAATAATAGACGAAGTAAAACGTATACCCAACATTAACAAGCGACATACTCGTAGTACTCAAAATTTAAACATAAAATTTAATATAACCGTAATAGTGATAAATAACAATACCAAGAAATTTTAGTAACGAACGTATATCCCTACTTTTGTTTATGATCTTTTTCTGTTTTGCAAGTAAACGATTTGCAGGTCATATCAGTGACTACTTTTAGGAGAAAGAGAATCGCACTTCGAAAAAGGAAATTACTTATATTCTGCTGTGCCATTACACATTGAATTTGAGTGGCTGTCTTCGTTGTGCAATCAAGGTATGGAATCGCCATTTGTCAATTTTAGTAGATTTCCTATCCCGCACGCTAGGATAGGTAAGTGGGCTGGCGAGGTGGTGTACTTCGTGCCACACTCATTCCACTGTGATGTCTATTAGAATAAATACGTTGTTCTTGACCCATTGGGTCGTATGAATAAAAACTAGCATTTGCTTTGAGTAAAAGTATTTAGCAAAGTAAAAGCCCTTAGCAAATGCTTTAAATCGGTATGAATAAAAAACTAGTTTGCTAAAGTAAATTCGAAAATTCGAACATAGCATTTACTTCGCTGTCCATGTCCTTGCCTTGCAGTTTCTGTCAAACTTGACAAGTGTTGTTTGTTTATTTTGAATTTATTTTCAAATTTTTGTGGAGAAATTATCAAAAGCAATCTAAAGCTCTCCGATTGCACATCGAAACATAAATTTTATATGCCAAGTCGCTGGTTGATGTTTGATTTCTTCTCAGTTGTTGTTGTGAAATTGTATCCAATCATCGGCATGTTGAACTATTTTATGACACTCATACCAATTAGTTAACGAAACGGTTGACTGATGAACACCAAGATCTTCTCCAACACCAACCTAAACACATAAATTGTTCACTTGTTAAGCCATGAATTTTGAAATGTTTACCTGAAAGCTTGGATCTCCTAAATAGCTTAGGAAAGACTTAATTTTCTGGATATTTGAAGGAGCACCAGCACACGTCTCAAAATTATCATTTAAAAAACTTTTAGTCAAAATGTCCACATTTTCACGCGTGAAACGAAACAATTGCTTGAAGTTATTCTTCCCTGTTTATTCCGATTTTTACTAGCACAAACGTTAACCAGAAGAGGTGAACAGGTATAGCGTAAAAAAATATCGCATCCATGTTTTCTTTGGTTTTCCTGCACGCACAAAACCTAATTTAACTATTTATAAACAAAACATCGAAAATTCGCAATGCTTAGATTGTTTTATGTAAAAAAGGTGCGTACAAAATATTTAGCAAAAGGTCTGAGTCAATTAAATAGCAGACTCAGAATTTGCATAGCATTTGGTTTGTCTGTAAAGTTTTATTGAATACCGATCTGAGTAAAAGGTCAGTGCCGCCGCTTTTCGAACATGTCAAAAGTTGGAACTAACTCAAATTGGTTTTTATTCATACGAAGTGTAGCAAATGCTTCGATTTTGACATTTCCCTTGAGTAAAAGCAGTTGCTACGTTTTATTCATACGACCCATTGTAACTTAATTTGTTAAAAGCATGCAAATATTGGATAAAGTTCAAAATCTAGTTTATGCAAAATCTTGGTATGCTTAACAACACGCAGGGCGCCCGGAAGAAGAACCTCGCAAAGTGTTTGTCCCTAAACGGAGATCTGGGCTGTATCCTAAATATAACCACCACAGAAGCTTTTGCAAAGCTTTGCTGCATTTTTATCATAAAAGTTTTACCGCAGAGCAAAGTTTGCCGAGTGGTAATTCCTGCGAGTGTGAAGAGAATTTTCTGTCTTTCTGTATAAGTCTCTCGGTTCTAGCTTCGTTGAAGGATGACTAAGCACCTTTCGTTTAGCTTTTTAAATCGTAAGTGTGCAAGGCGGATAAGGGGCCCCACTCTGTATATCGTTCTGAAAGTAAAATTTTTCGAAAACGAACCTTTTCTACTCCCTATTTCGAAAGTGGAGTGAAATGTACTTATGTCGCATTTAGAATTCCGTAATTATTACAGGGTACCTACTTAAAAGCCGAAGGGGAAAGCTATTTCGAATTGAACGAAATAAATAGTAGGGCCCCAGCTTTTGCCAAAACAGCTGTAGAATATCTTATTGGTTACTTATCTGCTTTATCATTCCCTGGAATACCTTAATACCAAGGGACCCAGGTCGCCAGAAGAGCGCTACATTGTTTTGTATTCCAAATACCTTAAACTATTCGCGGCAGTTTCGATTTTGATTCTGGTGATTATTCCGGTGAAATTGTCCCTCAATCAGTCTTACAGACTGCTGTTGCTTTACTGATTGACGGCCAGTACCTATAGGTTTTACTACAGCTATGGAACAAGCTGCATCTAGAGTTTACTTTTGATCCCAAGTCCAATATACCATCGAACTGAAAGAAACCAAACCAAAAAAAAAAAAAAATAGGGCCCCTCTTCCCAGCAAACATTTAAATCAGCAAAAATTAAGAATCACTTTATATTCAGTAAAAATGAAAAACATACATTCATTTAATATTCATTTATGTGAACCAATATGTATTTTCATTCACATAAATGAACAAAAATGATTATGAGCTAGTTATCTCCAAATTATTTATTTATTTATTCACTTAAGTGAATGTTGACTAAAACATTTTCAAATCATCATAAAGATTCATAAAAGAAGTAAGCATGCTTATATTCATTTTAGTGAATGTTTCATAAATGAAGGCCCGTTTCTCAGGAAATTAGATTGAAATGGAATCATAAATGAATTCATATCTGAAGGTTTTCTTCACTTAAATGAATCATTTATGATTCATTTTTGAAGGCAAATGCTGCTGGGTTATATTGCCGTATCTTCTTTTGGCATAGGTGTCACAGTTATTGGTTCGAAAGGAGTGATATCCTCGCACTGCTCAGGGTCAAAGATGCTGCTGGTTTCAATCGCATAACCTACCCTTTGTACAAATTGCTGTATATTTACTTGAGGTTGAAAGTGATTGCGAAAAACATGCATGGTAATATGGTAAAACTATGGTAACGTAATGCATGAGCAGGGGCAGCTGCCTTTGCTGTGGTCTGGTAACAGATCTCTTGTTTTGTATGGCGTTACAGAATTTAACTTTCAAAGGTATTGTAATATTCTATATCTGAAGGTTAGATTCCTTTGGTATTTACTGAATATAAACAGAACACTGCCATAAAGTGACACATGGCGGGATTTCTACACTGCTAGAGAAAACACTCGTAGGAAAACAAGTAGACATTCAAAACATGTTTCGTCCCTCTAAATATTTTCACTTCTGGAAAGTCACCTCATTTCAATTACTTTTCATTGAGCCTTACCAATAAACATTTTCAGTTTCGACTCTGAATTTTAGCAGTTCACAGTGGCTATATTTTCCATACAAATTTCGCAATTGTGAGCTTCCGCAAATTTAAAGTCGAGACTAAAATTGGTTATTAGTAAAGCGCATTGTTTTTAAGCACATCCTATAGATTATGAATTTACATAGTTTTTGTCATTTTGATTCCTAAATTAAGAACCACAAATTATAACAACAAAAATATTAAAATGATATTAAGCAATAACAATTTTGTACAACTATTAGAACAATGTAGATTATGAAAAATGTTTATAATATTTAAAAAAAACATTTTTGTTTTTACAAACTAAATCCCATTCTCACTGCCAAATAAAAAAAAAAAATCTATTAAAAATTGTAAATTTATTTACCACTTACTTTACACTTATAATTAGGTAAGTTAGAAGCCGAATAGTCATTGTGCTGATATTTATGTGCGATTATGTTCGAAAACTTTATTGAAAAGCTGATGTCGTCTAACTAAAAGATTTTGTTTCTCTTTTCTATTGAATGTTGAATTAAATTTTATTAACATTTTTATTAGCATTTAAGCTATATTGTAGGCAAATTTTGAATTATGGAAGTAAATGCAATTTTAACCCCAAATGTATATGCATGTTGTAGAAAAATTCGAAAATAAATATAAGATTAATATTTACAGAATATGAAGTCGGAGCTGTAATCTTTGATCTAAAGAAGGGGCTTAAAACAAGTCGCAAAATTTATTACCACCCGTTATTTTATATATAAGTCTGTTGAAGTAGGGCCATCGTGCTGTACAGTTTTGTAAACCATTTTCGAAAGCCAATTGAATTCTCAATTCAAAAATCAGGATATGTTTCCCTCTCTTTCTAAAGGGTGATTTTTTAAGAGGTTTAGAACTTTTTTTAAAAAAAAAACACAAAAAAATCGAAAAAATGAATGAAATATTTATTTGAATCGATAGTTTGAACCTTGCAATTTAATGTTTAAAGATAATTTCATGCAAATGTTGACCGCGGCTGCGTCTCAGGTAGCCCATCCGCTGAGTCCAATTTTGGCATACTCTTTCACACATATCGGCCGGTATCTCACGAATGAATGCATGGATGTTGGCTTCCAGTGCGTCAATCGAAGCGGGCTTGTCCCTATACACATTAGCCTTGGCATACCCCCACAAAAAATAATCTAATGGTGTCAAATCGCACGATCTAGGCGGCCAATTGACCGGCCCGAAACGTGAAATTAACTGTTCACCAAACTCGCCTCGCAATTGCGCCATTGTTTCGCGTGCTGTGTGGCATGTGGCACCGTCTTGTTGAAACCACATATCATGCAAGTCAAGAACTTCCATTTCGGGCAAAAAAAAGTTTGTTATCATCGCTCGGTAGCGGTCACCATTGACAGTAACGCTGCGATTCGCATCATCTTTGAAGAAATATGGCCCAATAATGCCGCCGGCCCATAAACCGCACCAAACAGTGGCTTTTTCGGGATGCATTGGTAGCTGTTGCAATGCTTCTGGCTGATCTTCACTCCAAATGCGGCAATTTTGCTTATTTACGTACCCATTCAACCAAAAATGAGCCTCATCGCTGAACAAAATTTTTCGATAAAAAAGCGGATCCTCGGCCAGCTTTCCAAGAGCCCATTCACCAAAAATTCGGCGTTGTGGTAGGTCGGCTGGCTTTAGTTCTCGCACCAGCTGTATCTTAAAAGGCTTTACGCCCAAATCCTTCCGCAAAATTTTCCACGTAGTGCTGTAACAAAGGCCTAACTGCCGGGAACGGCGCCGAATCGACATTTCGCGGTCTTCTGTCACACTAGCTGATACGGCCGCAATATTTTCTTCACTACGCACAGTACGTAAACGTGTTGGTGGTTTAATGTCCAACAAAGTAAATTTGGTGCGAAATTTGGTCACAATCTTCCGAATAGACTGCTCAGAAGGTCGAGAATGCCGATCATAAAATGGAAGCAGCGCGCGATGAACATTTCGAACCGAGCACGAATTTTGATAGTAAAATTCAATAATTTGCAAGCGTTGTTCATTTGTAAGACGATCCATGGTTAAATTGCAAACCAAACTGAAGCTGTTTGACAGTGACACAAGGTACTAAACACACGTCAGCTGTCAAAACCAGTGTTGCCAAAACCAAACCAGCTAAAAAATCACCCTTTAATATGCCGTCGATTATTCCATACAATTTTAGAATTGGTGGCAGTATGTCCGCTTCGCTGATGCTTATTTTCGACGGCAGTTCTACCAAACATCCGAAGTGACTACTGCCTCTCGATATTTCCTTACCGCATTTGTTTTGATTGTACATATTTCGATTTCAGGACTGCTTGACTGCCAACGAAGATAGTTTTATCCGACCGAGGAAGGTGACTGTGTTCTATGTATTTTGGTGACTTTTTTGATTTCCAAGGTTGCATCTTGAAAGATGAAGAAGACTTAACACGCTGATGATAGTAATCTGAAAGAGTTCCGTTTTTGCTGTCAGTCTCTCTTATCCATCTCTATTTTTGAGCCGTCCATGTTAATTGTGAACCCTGGGTCGTTATATATATCTACTATAGGACTTACAGTTCCAACTATGTTTGAAAAATTAGATTTGGGCTATCAAATTTAAGTCATTATCGGGAAGTGTAAATTGTAAAGTTTCGTACGAAATCGGAGACATTCCATTCGAAATATCCGTTCCCATACAACTTTCGGAAAAATTCTCCGATGACATGAGCGCATCTCTCCGCATTATGTCACTTACATTTGACAGCTACACGGGACATTTTTTCTTAATTTATTTGGTCCGAAACGGATCCTTCGAACGGAATCTGAGTTCCGACCAGATTTATTATATTTCCGCTATAAGTAAGCCATGAAAGCCTTTATGTGGTTGAAAAGCTCAAGGAAGACGGTGCTTCTGTGGAAACCATGCTTCGTAAAATGTCGATGGTTTCGGCGGGATACTTTCGTAATCGCTTGGATAAATGACATCCATTTCCACTGATTTTACATACCGCCTAGTTTGACTTCCATGCCAACGAAATTACTGCAGCTGTTGAAAAGCATTGTATATGACTCGCGGGGATATCAGCGAGAGCTTTATAAGGAAAGCACACTCCACTATAGTCGTTCAATATAAATATCTACAAGAAAAAAATCCAAAAAATTGGAAGTTTTTAAATAAACTAACGGTTTTAAAAGACTCTAAAAGGCATGTAGATCGGAGACAGATCTTCTGCTTCTTTGAACCAGTACACCACGGTTGCAGATATGACAGCAAGTTCTACAGGTGTAAGTACGTAAAAAAAATAAAAAAGTTCAACCAGTTACCCACTGTAGCAGAGAAATAATTAAAATAAGCAGTAATTTTATTTTGGAACGATTCAAAACGTTACTACTTGTTGCTGTCACCAGGAAGTTTTACTTCCATGCATCTCGTGAAATGGCCCGGGAAAAATTCTTAAAATCAGAAACGCGAACAAATCAGTTCTGCAGTTGATAGCCAGTTAAGTCTTATCTTAGGAATTAACTATTTTCATTTCGCGACTGCCATTCTTCTCGCAGTTGATTCCATTGATGATGCTTTGCTATTTTTTTTGTTAATCTAATAATTCTTGAACATAAAAAGTTTCCGTACACTTTTTAAGTATTTATTCTGAAATGAGGGGAATGAAACTTATATCATTCGAAAGGTACTGTGCCATAGATCTGCACAAACAACAAATTTCGCGTATATGTCGCCAATAAGGCTGGTAAAATTAAGTTAATAATTCTCCATACAAAGTGCTTATAAATTAACTGGAAACATTTTTGTGACATCCAATTTGTCGCCGCAATGTTACCACAGTAGCTCTTTAAAAAATAAGTCATCTAAGATTAGAGCCTGTTTTCGATGGAGCGAATCATTTACCCATAAAGGGATGCAATTTACGTACCCCTAAAAGTAAGCAATTGTTTAATTTTAATTCAGGGGCATATAGAGTCATTGACCCCTATCGAAGTATCCGTTTCGGAACAAAACAAATTAAGCATAAAATGCACTCATTTCACATTAGCATAATTCCGCAGCAATTAGTTGTCGGAGAACTTCGGAAAAAATGTGCTGTGTAGCTGTCAAAAGTAAGTGGTAGGTATAACTTGGTTATTTCCACGCACTGCGACAAGGTGCGCTATATGTCTTCGGAGAGTTTTTCCGAATGTTGTGTTGGAAAGGATTTCTCGAATGGAATTTCTCCGATTTCGTAAAAATCGGAGAAAATTCCGTTTCCGGGATGATTACATCCCTATCGAGGTATCGGTTCGAAACGGTATTTTCTCCGATTTTTACGAAGGTCTGCGAGTTCTTTTTCGTTATAAATTATTTGAACATCCAAGTAGACTTTTTTAGTATGTACTTATTATAAAAGAAAGGGAATAAAACCAATACTTATTTAATAATAAAGTATTATAGTCCGTCCAAAAGGAGTTGAAACTTCCCCAGATGTGCAGTAGCAATTTGCTGAAGTGTATATTTTCTCTTAGGCGCAAATGATCAAATGAAAACGTTAAAGTTTTTCTTCACTTTATCTTTTTTGCCATTGTTTTTGTTGCTGTTTTTTTTTTCTTTTTTTTTTTCGCTATACGAATTTGATGTGGGGGTCGTTTTTCGGCTCAGGTTCCTTTCCATTCCTATTTTTAAAACAATTTTGCGGCAACGCTGCTGTGCTCCTTTGATTTGTTGTTGCAAGACTCTTCTGTATGTCGCAAGTAGAGTAAAATATCTGATATGAAGTGACCTGCGCATAAAATTTACATTTAAGTCTGGACGGACTATACATTCTAATTAGAGTTAACCCAATCATCCCAAGAAGTGCTTCAAAATAACCTTCGAAATCTGACAAACGGCCAAAAGTGCATATAACTGTCATAAAAGACCACCGAAACTAGGTCTAGGGTCCCTATACGGACCTTTTGCGCTCACTATTCAACAATTTTTGAAACCATAAAACTGCTACATCTTTTTTGTGCTTACATTTCATTATGTAGGTATTTTCGAAATCATATTTCGTCTCCGGAAACTTCGATTTACCTTTTTTGATTGATTTTCGACTTTTCAAACAGAGTATTATTCTCGCAGATACCCCCATTTAGTCAACATTTTGACAGACCTCCGTCATTACATCAATACATTTCTGCAATTCCGGACTGCATTCGACCACTCCCCCTATTCAAACAATAACCGTCACATCTTCAAATGTAAGTAGCGCCATCTTACTGCAAACTGTGCCAACTAATTATTCAAAGTTCATAGCCGTTGGCAGCCATAAGAAAATGCATGCGAAAGCTGCACCAAAAGCAATCTCACCAACGCCATCATGCTTTTGCTTCCACAACAGCAAAGACCAGACGAAACAGATAAAATAACAATGGAGCTGAAACTGAAACTACCATCGGCAGTCAAGAGTTTGCACTGTAATAAATCGACGACGTCATCATCTCTATCTTTTTCCACTAAGCAGAGCACAAGCTCCGAAGTGTATCTCAGTACTCAGTCTCAGTCTCAGGCTGCTGAACTGAAACTGATTAAAGTGAAGTCCGCAGCGGCTTTTAGTTCGCTCCAAGTTGTCGTATCGTCAGGTTCATTCGCACTAGCTGAGTCTTCATACCGCAGGTACTCTGTGTCTGCTCGGCTTCGTGCAATCATCATTGCAGCCAACGAATATTAACAACTTCATTTGAACTCTAAAGTCGACCTCGATTCGGGTTCATTGTGTTTCGGTTTTTCGTTAACGAACATACGTTCCGTTAGTGTAACCTGTAACATATTGTGCAATCGGCTCGTTAAAATCTACTCCACTGTGCCAAAGTGTTTTGACCCCCGGTCTTCCTGAATCCGTTTCGGCTCCGGTTCCTAACTCGCTTCCACTTCCCGAAGTGGTGCTGTATTTTTTTCTACTTCCACCACCACGCACGGTGCGCATTGTTTCCATTCAAGTACAAGTCGGCGGGACAGTTGAATGCACGCGTGCGCTTAGAGTTTGCATCGTGGTGGCGTGTAATTTGCGCCGCGGAACGGTTACCAGAGCCAGTCGTCGTCGTCGTCGTCGTTGTGGTCGTCCGTCGTCATCGGTCCAATAGATCAAGCTCTCTGGCATGTAATGAATGTTATATAACGCGATCGTCGAAACGAAAATTGCAAGTTGAGTCGCCACCGTCGATGTGTGTTGCAAGCGAGTCGATACGATACCAACCCATCATTTGTTGCAAGTGACTGGACGCTGCAACTATAGCGTTTGTGGACGCAAGTAGAATATTAAATTTGAAGAGCCATAGACGCCCAATATTTCATAGTATTGCCCAAGTGAGCGGTCGCAATCGAAGACGGTAATTTTGTGCGGAATTGTATCGGAGTTCGTTTTGAAAGATACGCAAAGGCAGTGTGACATTTTTGGCACGCGTTCACGCTGAATTTGATTTGTCTCTTTCAAATTGTGAAACGCCCGCATTCCATTAGTGGCTAAGTCTATAAACGCGCAAACATACTCGACGTATCCGGAAAATATGAAGTTTCACCGAACTTCAGGTATTGTCTGGCTGACATTTTGGATTTCCTCAGTGGCTGGTTATGGATTCGGAAGGTGTCCGAAGTACCCATCGATGCCCAAATTCAACATGACTCGGGTAAGTGGCGTTAAAAGTTGTTAATCGAGTTCAAGTGAATGGCACTGAATGGGGTTTTGATACAGTTACGCGCAGGGGTAACTTGTTGTTTTCTTTTGGAAGGTTTTTATTTATTTTTATTTTTATTTTCCACAAGAAAAGTTGTTCACCAGTTCGGATAAGCTTTCTGTTTACAGGGCTACACCCTTTAGTTACGCAAAAGTGGTTAAGATGCCAATTTTGCTTACTCATGGAAATGTTTGGGAATTAATTTTTTAAATGCCTTAAATCGTAAACCGAAAAATTGCCGCCTTGGCATTGGCGCTCGTTTCGTAACAAAGTGCTCACAAAAGACAAAAGCGAGTCATTTTATTTGTGTAACCATCGGCTTAGCGTCTTTTATAGTAGCTAAAAGATGGTTTAGGTTTTTTTTTTTTTTACTACATAAGAAATGGAATTCTTTTTTTCTCAATTTAAGTGGTTTCTTAAATCGATTGATTTAGTGAGGCGTCATATATCTAACTTTGAAGGTATATCAAGAATAAAACTAAAGACAGTTGAAAATAGTAGTCCGCAACAGATAAGATGCATGTCGTTAACTTAAATTGGTTTTAATTCCTTGGCGTTGGATTAAGGCCTCAACTAGAGAGGATTATCAGCAAGCCTTCAGTTGCGGACTCCAAGTAAGTCGCTTAAGCTCCCACATTACTTTTGCTCGTGACCTTTGGCTAGGGGTCTCTCCACTAACTTATACTTTCTAACACCAGATTTGACTCGAAGACATGACCTAACCGACTGCTGAATTTATTGACTAAGTCCATTCAAATGTTGTAGTTCGGTTTTAAATCTTTTTCTCAGAACCCCGAAGATACAAGCTCAGCCCTAAATAAGCATTTAGAAATATTTTTTTTTATTTTAGTTTTTGAGAATTTTTGTTCGTTTTGGCATCACTTTTTCACCTAAAACCCGTTTGACCAGTCTAAGAAAAAAAAACTTTTTTTCAAGATTTTGTTCAAAATATAAAATACAATTTTGAAGTACTTTACTACTAATACCTACATAAATCACCCAAATATCTATAAGAAAAACTTTGGTCATATTAATGGTTTTTGAAATATTGAAACATATTTAAATTAAATTGACTTAGAAATTAGTTGCTTATATCAAGATCATAGAAGTTCGGTTCATTAAAGCGCAACAAATCCTTTGTAAATACTAAAATTTGAACAGCTGTTTCAATACCTACTCAAACGACTGCGAATTTTTGTTTTATTCAAATTTAGACCAGAAAATATTATTTCAATATTTGCAGAGGAATGTGGAAGAGATAAAATATTGAAAATAAAATCTTTTAAGAGTGGATATGCGAAGTTTCGATCCGCTGTTTATACACCTTAAGCATTTTTCCAAAAACACGTTCCATCAGTTATTTTATCAAATTCGTCAAAATTCACGTTTCTTTAGAGTTGGTGGAAACGTTAGTGAAACAGAAATTATGCATGGGCTCTGTTCGACTGACATTATACATAACAATGGAATTAATAGAAAGTGGTTTTCTTCAATAGAGAAGGTTCTTTTAATTTGTTAGATTTAAAAAGTTCTTGATATCAAATATCCTGAAATTTGAGGTAAAAAGTCTTGTACATATTTTGGAACTCAGAAATCTTGAAAAAAAAGAAGATATATCTTGTAATCTGACATCACTGTGTTTTACAGCTGATTTGTACTGAGGTTCTCCCAAAGACACTCTACAACTCCCAGTTTTGAAGTCACTAATATGAGATTTTTGGGTGTACAACAAGGTATGATTGGTTTAAGTGGCTGTATTCCCTATTACTACAACAAGTCATACAATTAGCTTATAATTTTAGTCAATTATAAAACAAACTTTATTTAGTTTGACAATATAGGTATTGTTAAGCTTCGAAGTTTATCGGGTCTTCTTTGAGTACACATTGATCCAGTAGACTTGAACTTCATTTTCGAAACCTTTTCGGGCCATTTTGCATCAGTCGCTAATAAATACAAAACATGTGTCATCTGACATTGATGTGTACAGTAAAAATTGAAATTGAACACTCATTCGCCATAACGAAAAGAATGCATTTCTGCTGCTTTTAATTACGTGAACGCACTGTACATATTGGTGTCAGTTTTTAGACCTTGTGCTAGTCAAGAGGTAGTTATAATAGCGTTGAGATTATATGAGATTTAAGGCAGGCCTTCCTCTCGATACCAAGTCATATTTTCATTCGTTTACAAACCCTTACAACAATCGTTGGTGACAGAAATTAGAGTCTCTTATTCCCTAGATGGCGTCAGTGGTCGCAGATACCACCGCCATCTATAGGAAGTACAACGGACCGCATCATGATGATAAAAAACTGTGAAATCAATGACGCCGATTGCTAAAAACGGAAGCGCCAATTATTTGGAAGTGAATCTGTCATAAGCGGCAGATTTCGGTACGAAGTTTTTAGGTTACGGCGCTTGAGTGAATGATAAATGTCTTAGGTATTACCAATAACATTTTGGGCAGTGAAAACGACTGCCGAATAAACTTTTTCTAATGTTCTGTAAGAATCCATGAATACATAATCGATAATCACCAGTCTCTTCTTAAATTTGGGACAGCATCCATAGTTGCAAGCTATATCTACAGAGCCATGTCTAGTTTTGACATCTCTGTAAGACTCATTTGTTTGTATAGGATCTCGATGGATTTGTTGAAGGCAGGATGTAGGCATGAGAAGGACCTATTGTCCACGGTGAACATAAATAGAACAGCTGCCAAACGACACCTGATAACTCTAAGAAATAAGCTGTCGGCCAAACCTGACTAGTTTCTAGGTTTCCTGGCTGTTATATTTTTCTTCTTCTATTTACAATTCTTTGGAAAAAAATCTACAACTTGATTTTTATTTTCATCAAAAAGTGACATTTCTCAGATGTTTTGAAACGGCGTGTTCGGTTGGAGCTCTGAGTTAAAAATTAATATCTTATTTGCACTGAATGCAAAAGCCGATGAAGAGTGATTTGCATTCAGTGCAAATAAGATTTTAATTTTTAACTCAGACCTCCAACCGATCACGCCGTTTCAAAACATCTGAGAAATGTCACTTTCAGGTCCCAAGAAACATTCACAAGACTACTAACTCGTCCGGAAGCTAAAATCGGAGATTTGATGGCCGGGCAAGCGGCTCTCTTAAACTGAAATTTGACAAAGGATCTTCAGATTCGTCATCTTTCAATATATCAGGGCACTCATTCCGTAACCTGTCAGACGTTTTATCGTCGAAACGATAGACCTCCAAAACTAGCAACTTAGTGCTAAAATTACAAGTTTGAGGGCTTAAAACAGTTCATCTTCCAAAAATATAGGCTGACGTTTGTCAAAAAAAATTCGAGCAGAATATGACTTATTTTAGTGATCAAAGTTTCAAAAACGATATCGTTTAGACGATCGTTGATATACGGAATCTGCCACCTGAACTAAAAGTCGTACGAGTTTCAGCATAACTTGTTCGGCTAATATTTTAGTTTCAACTTTTCGATAGTGAACCTTTTAGACCGTCCTCTGAAGAAATTACTTGCAAGTTTTTTTTTTCTGTTTTAAAAGATCGAGGCAACATCTCAAAAATAAATTAAAGATTAGATAAAACTCTTTATGAAAATTTTGCTGGCTGAAATTCGAATATTCAAGAATGACTTTAAAAACTCTTGTTCAGAGTTCTCCGAAGTTTGTCTCATTTCCAGAATTTTTTTATTTATTGGGCGCCAGTTAACTTAATTCACATCTCTATGGATGACCGCATCGTCGATAAGTTTTCACATAATTGGAAAAAAATAACTCGAGCAAATTGACGATATAAGCTGTGGATAGCCGCGAATATTTCAAATTGTCTGCAGTTTCTGTTATGTGGTCTTCAATTCTGACCAATCAATCAGTGGCAAATCGGTACTTTTAACCCAAACCCACTGTAGACCCAAACTCGCAGTGCTGCATAATAATAATCCACAAAAGCATTAACCTCCCTCTGCTATGATGATTTTACAAAAAGTCGAAATGTCAGAAACATTAAGTGACCAAAATTCGTCTTTCCTGATAAAATTGTAGGTTAAAAGTCAAACGAGATTAGAATGTGATTACGTCAACCTATGGTATTTATAAACTTAAGACTGATCTGCAATCCAATTAGCATCTTCGTGGTAATCTAAACTTTATACAACAACAGGTTATTCTTGCGATGAAAACAGTCGTCGGCCGGCCATTTCATTAGAAGCCTTGGCAATTTTTTTTTTTTTCAATTTAATTGAATGAGACCTACTAACCACATGCAAAAGATATACGTACACAACACTCTGGTGCATGACTAACCCGATGTCCCCATTTGCAAATTTATTGACATTTTCCATGCGAACTTTTCACTCACGATACCCTCTGGACAAGTGCATGAGATGTTTTTTATTTGTTGCTTCACAATATTTTTTGTATGTTGTCATTGGTCTCGAATGTCACTTTTTACATTCGGATACGTATAACTCGGCTACGCTGTCTTGCAGTGAAATCTTTATGTCAATGATTGTTGTTTACTTAACAGATAAGTTGGGTACACATACTCGTGTACACATCTATAGCTACTCTAGTTTCTGGGACCTGGGAGAATGGCAAATAGCTGTCAGCTTTGTTGTAAAATAACAAAGTCCACTTCAGCTCATTGATTATTATTATTATTGTTGCCTCATGTGTTTAAGAACGCGACTCCGAGAAGGGACTGTTCAAAGATTGAATTTAATTCAATTATATTTTTACGCAGCAATGATATTCAATTGGTTAGTTGTTTGTAGAGAACGCTTTATTTATTTAACGCGTGCACTTATAAAAGTAGAACAAATAAAACGATCACTGATTACACCCAATGGCAAGGAAGGGTCGTTGAAAGACAATTTTTACCAAACAGACTTAGTGTCTGTCATCAGCGCTTAGTTGAATTCATTTGAGTAATAATTTAAGTCAAAAATTATTTTAAAATCCGACTTCAACTTAAAAAAACCATTATGAACTGACGAATGTTTCTTTTCATCAGAAGATCTATACATATAATTAAATTGATGGGGGATATGTCTGTTACGGGTTGACTTGAAAACAACTAGACACAGTTTTAACGAAATTTATTTTGAACTCTGTTTGTAAGACTCCAAGGAGGTTATAGGTTATGTCGTTCAATGCCACTCCTACTTTATGGGAGCATTTTCGACCAAGATGTATTTCTTGTTCTGACTCTACTGCCATTAACATGCTACTACTCGAGAAATTCTTAATCACTATCAAAAGGAATAGATTCCACACTTTCAGAAAAAAAAATCAGTGAAGACCACTTCAGCCATTAGCTGGTGACGACCATAGCGGACTCCTATACTTGATTTACCTGATATTTTTCTTTTACCTGAAGTCAAAATCAGTGAAGACCACTTTAGCCATTAGCTGGTGACGACCATAGCGGACTCCTAATATGTTAATATATGTAGAATGGGAGTCTCTTATCTAATCTTGTATACTGTGGCCAGGAGAGGTCCAATGTCCAGGCTTTTTTTTTATCACAAGAAGGTGATAAGTAGGGTTCGGATTTTCATGCACTAAAGATCTCAAAATATGCACTTAAAATATGCGCTTAAAAATGAAAAATATGCATTTAAAATATGCACTTAAAGTAAGTTAAACTTAATTTCGGTTCATTTTAAAAACACATTTTCTTCAGTCTATAAGAATACGTTAAATTTTTTTTTTTATTATTTAATAAAATAATAACTTAAGACGAGATCAACATTTAATAAAAAAAAAACAATAACACAGTAAACGTAAACATAAACACCTTCCTTTGTTTAATAAAAATAAATAATTCAAAATAAATTCCCTAATTCCTTAATTCATTTTCAAAAGTTTTATTTGCATAGATCATGAAATTTTTTTTTAAATTTTCGAATTCAAAACGTTGGCGATTCGGTCTTAAGAATACCTTATTCAACGAAAACGATCTCTCGACGTCAACTGAAGTTAGTGGAGCATTTTTGAAAGAACAAATCTCATCGACGGTAAAGTTTCTTGTGTAATTTTCGTCATTGCAGTCCAATGTAAACGACTTACTTACATTTTGCATTATTGCAAATTTTTCATTGTGAAATGAACAAAAGAAAAATTTAATAGTTTTAAGCTTCGTTTGCACTGACATAAAGGGGATATATTTTAACTGTCTAGTTAAATTTTTGAACAATATGCTCCAAAAATATGAATTAATATTATAAAAAATATGCAAAATATGCAAATATAGTAAAATATGCACAAAAATTGCAAAATATGCATTTATAGTAAAATATGCAAAAATATGCACTAACGGTTAAATTTAATTTTAAAGGAATTTTCATGATACGTATACATAATAAGTTGCCTTGCATCCAAGGTGTTCATAAAAAAACATGCATTTGCATGGAAATTCGATCCCTAGTGATAAGTATCAAACGAAATTGCGTACCTTGTTTCGTATATCTCCTCCGAGCTCAGAAACGTCATTTGCATAGAAAGAGTGTCGATTCTACCTCTTGTGTCTTGCCACAGTAGGGTGCATTCACAGAGTATGTGGTGTGTCATCTAATGCTCCTCTCAGAAGATCCGGCAAGATTTACAAACTTTTTCATTTATGGCTTCTTAGTTGCTACGGTTTTATTCAAAGCCTGGCTAGGTATATTTTGTTGATCGCAATTAAAATTAAGAGTCGAGACTAAGAATCTTTGACTGATTAAACAAAAAAAAAAACCGAAATAATCAAAAATTAATTGGCTGACGTTTGTTATAAACTGACGATCACTAAGATGAGGCCATACATTTTGCAATCGATTTTCACTCTTATAGCCGTTGCAAATTCGTTACCCGGAAACTTTTACTACCTGTGTACATATTTTTCCAACAGTAAGTCCTAAAATTAAAGGGTAAATAAAAAACTACGGCTTTAATTTTCCAAGATCAAACAATGAGTTACCTAAAAAGCGTGTAAAAAGATGCGCCAAATGTATCCTAGTTATCGCCAGTGTATAAGCGTATTTTATAAGTTTGTTATATGGCGGTCTTCCGAATCTTTTATAGTGCCTCTGGGCCCTGTAATATGGTTCAGTATTCAGCGGAGGTAATGATTATGAGATATTAGCGGCATCTCATCACCAAACAATCCGCGGATTGGCTTCACTTAAGTCCCGCAAGACTTGGTATTAAGGCACTTGTGACTAAACTGCTCAATAGTCTGGCATGATTTTAGGACCTTAAAAGCTAGTTGACTACCCGGAAAGAAAACGTACACTTTCGACTTATAGATGTTGTGAAATCCTCACAGTGTAGCGCTCTTTGAAACAATGGTCCATTGACGACAGCACCGGTAGCGAAATTTTCTGTCTTACAACTCTCGCGAACGTCTGACAAGCATCCGAGAGTTTAACTGTCATGAAAGAGCTTCTTAATTAGCCGTTGGGACTCGGCATAAAATTGTAGATCCCTTCTATTCGTTCCGAAAAATTAAAAACTCGCACAAAACGAATGGTTGTGAGGAGCTAGGCCTAGGGTCCCTACGGGTCTGTTGCGCCAAATATTTTTTTTTAAATCGTCGTTGTACCAAATTTGTATTTTGCATTCCTCAAAGTTTGGTACTCACATCAATTTTCGAATTTTCTGTATTTTTTTAAACACATTGAATTTATGTAGGATCTCGTGTATATATTCTGTGAACTCTGAGGTCTGATAAATTGGAGAGCATGAAGGCCTGAGACTATAGCTTCTTTCTTTACGGATGTGTTAAAATGGGCTTGCCAAAACGTAGGTTTTCATAGGTTTTCAAAGTATAAGAGTCATAATCCCCAAGGGCTTCACAATGAATCCACATTAGCCGAAGTCTGGTCAACCCATTTACCTAGCCCATAACCTAGCCTATGACCAATGAATAGTTTTTGTAGCAAAATTCAGGGTTTTTGCTATACACGCGTTGCTACTTTAATTTAAAATCGTCTTTGCTTTGCATTTCTTATGTCTTGAGTTAAACCTATTCGACCACCGATAAGTCAATTCAACTTGTTCGGTCTTAATTCTATTTACGTCTTTCTCGAGAACGGTATCTTGGAATTTTTTTAATAACCAATTATTTTTAGAATTCTTTTTAAGCTTACGGACCTTTGCTTAAACTCCGATATACCCAGTGGAATCAATTAAATAACTGCGTAGCCTTGTATTGAGTTCCTTGATTGTGTAAGATGGTCTAAGAGGTCATCTACAACTTACGTCCGAAGAGGATATAACTGTCATTTGTGAGCTTCCGTAGACCAGAGTCATAGGTCAGCTTTGTTGAATGTTTAGAACCCAGATTTTTAAAACTCCTTAAATGTCTACACAAAGCAATACAATCTTTCACTTTGCTGTAAAGTCTTTCGCAACTTTCATTGTAAGGTAGTTTCGGTAGACCTGCCAGATAGCATAGCGAGGTATAATAAACTGATCGCCTTATGCGTTTATCAAGGAATTTGTGAGCATGATTTTAGGAAGAACGAGCTGTGTCTAATGAACAATTCGATGTAGCTAAGGACCACACTGAGCTACTAGATAAATATCAGCTAAGAGATTGACTCTCTATGTGAACTTTTTAAGGAAAACCGCTGCTATACTTCTCGCCCAAAACTTCTGGTTCGATGGAGAGAATGCATATTGGCTCTGCCTAGATCCGCCAATTGTTAAATGATTAACACGGAAAAAGAGCTGATAATAGGAGTCCTAGAGAGTTAGGGAGAATGGAATAGAAGATTCAACCGCGAACTCTACGAGCTGCACCAAGATGAGTAGATGCAGTACAAAAATCAGGGAAAATATTGAGATCATTGGTTTGGCCATATCAACCACACGACTAACTCTGCTCTATAGCTAAGACAATTGTCAAGCATACCCATGGGTTGAGATGAGAAGAAATACTGAACCTGGACCTCTTGGTTGCGATCTGAGAAAGACTGCATGCATTAAAGAGAATAAAATGTTTCAGTATCTTAGGCAGTATCTTAGTGTCCACGCAAAATTTTTCGAGCTCAAAATTTCGAAATTCTCCATCCAAAATTGCATATTTTGACCAAGAAAATATTAAGTTAAAAATGATTATTAGTAAGGCCCAGAGATTCTATGGCGTTTCCGAGACCTACACGGAAAGAATTTTAAGATCAAATCAAGAAAAATAAGCGCAGAATCACGAAAAGTTTGTCTAGTTTTAGAGCTAAGCTAAGGATTTACGACTTTTTATTCGCAATTCAACACTTTTCATAATCAATAATCAAATGAGAAGTACATATTGCCATAACCGATCGCAATTTGACACAAAAATTTAGTTATCAATTTGATATTACATGGTTTGTAAATTGCAATAACAATTCGTAAATTACCACTTTTCTGTTGTTAATTACTCAATAGTAGCTGTTTTTATTATCAGCTATGATCCATATAGATCATCGATTTACATGCACTTACAAAAACAGCACATGATCCTGCTTCTCATCGAGATCACGAATCATGATCTGAAAATTATTTCTACTATTTCGGACTAGGCTTGTTTTATTTTTAAATGTTGTTGAGCCTGTAAGCGATAGCCACACGATCACGTTGCCAGACTAAAAAATGGAACACAAAAAATCAATTGATTTTTTTTCGCATTCGAATAAACTCCCCGTCCGTATTCCGAGTTATTTTGTTTTTTCTCGTCCTATAAAGGTATGTCCAGACCAGCCAAACATTTGATAAACAATTACATACATATAAGTATGTTCCATATTTATTTCTAAACCACTTATTAAAAAAAAAAAACGATTTTTATGAAATGTTTAGAAATGTTTTGTTGGTTTGGATCTGGACGCAAAAAAAAACATTTATTAAATGTTTCACAGTTACCCAATCGTGATGGGAAATCATTTTTGTTTAACAAGTCTCCCTGCAGAAAGTGAGCGCTGTTTTTCTTCGATTATTTTTTTTAAATAAAATAAAAATGTCCACAAAAGCTGGGAATACCTAATGAGAAAGTGATTCATTTAATACGGTTATTTGAATTAAATCGCTCGTCGCGTGATTGCCGAGACCAAAACTACAAAAATAAACTTTACTCTTTATTATTTTCTTCTAGTCCAAAACAGGATAAAGTTGAAACATTTCATAAACATTTAATAAATAAATCTTTTATAAGTGTTTATGAAATATGTCCGATTTGCTTCAGAAACATTTGTGAACATTTCACCTTAATACGAAAAGATAAACTCAAGTGCTAGCAGCAAAATACTGTTCATGTGTTGCATATTTGAACATAAAATACTAAATTTGTTTCATAAAATATATTCGCAAAGAAAAATTATGCAAATTTGATTCAAATATGGTAACACCCCCGACATTGCAAGTGAGATGACCTGTGCCTTGTGTGACGTCACGTTGAGAAGAATATTTGCAAAATCGCCGGTGGCAATATGAAGTTTGAAATACTCTGTATTATCTGTTTTGTTTTTGAAAGCAACTGTTGCCACAATTCAAAAATTAAACTTTTCAATGATCCGTCTTGTTTTATTTTCGTGATCTGATTCGGATCAGATCATGCTGATAATAAAAAACAGCTAGTGTTGATTTGCGAATTAACAGGGGTAGATTTACTACTTCTGAAGTTGCAGTTTCAATCGTAAATTGCAACTTATTTTTATCATTTTGTAATTCATATTTTGCAATTTACGATTCTCGAGTGCTGATTTGAGGCATCACCGTATTAAATTGAAAATGTTTTATCGTGAAATTAGAAAACTTTATTCTCAATTTGCAACTTATATCTTGTAATTTACAAATCAGAATTCATAGTTGTATTATTTAGGTTATTTTCGAATACGTAATATTTATAGTCGTATTCCTCCTGATATCCAAGAAAATCATGCGGGATTTGTCTGTGGTGGTTTTTCGGTCTATGCTGAAATTTAAAATACAAACAAAATATTTAGATGAACTTGACATTGATACGAACCTTTACAATTCTTTTCGATTACATATTTTAGAATCCATTCCAATTTATACTTTTTTTCTAATAGCGAGATGTAAGGGTTTTCCAGTAAGAGGTGTTATTTTGGTATTCAAAGAAAAATGCAATTTTTTGAGATAAATGATCGGATGTTTATTTCATAATTATTATAATAAAGAGGAAGGTATGCCGTTAATAATGAAAAACAACGTCAGCCAAATGGCCACCACGAGCACGTATACAGGACCATATCCTTTTCATGAAATTTTCCATAACCAAATCGCAAAGTGGCTGCCCTATGTCCTCACTAATTTTATCTTTGAGGTCTTGAATCGACGCTGGGCTGTTGGCGTAGACCTTATCTTTCACGTGGCCCCAAAGAAAGAAGTCGCAAGGTGTTAAATCACATGATCTCGGTGGCCAATTGTGATCACCTCTTCGAGAGATAACACGGCCTGGAAACTTTTCCCGTAAAAGATTAATGGTTTCGTTGCTTGTGTGGCACGTAGCGCCGTCTTGTTAAAAGTAAACGTTGTCCAGATCAATACCATCCATCTTTGACCATAGAAAATCATTAATCAATAATCGACCAAAAAATGCTTTAGTTTTGCGAACTGTGACTGCAAGATTTTCACCATTTTTGTGAATTTTAATAATTTCAATGCGTTGTTGAAGCGTGTATAGTTCCATTTTTAGTAATGGCGTAGTTTCTACTTGTCAAATGTCCAAGAATAAAAGCTTCAAAAGTGACAGCTACCGAAATAGCGGGTCATTCACAATAACACCTCTTATTGGAAGCCATTTTACATTCTAAAAAAAAATACAGAAGATTGAATACCGACTGCCTGTCTCTGCACCGACACGCAATGTACACAATGAAGATTTGGCTTCATGATTGCAGCTGTCTAGCAATACCAAATACATAAATTCATCGATAAAAAGAAAGAACTTAAAACGATTTCGATAGGACTGTGCTTAAAAACATTCCACACATTAGGTAGTTGATTCCACTGAAATTACAAAAAATATTTTGTAGTTTACGATATCTCTACGTCAATTTATGATTGCAAATCACATGTGTTAGATTATTATAAAGTTTTATTGATTCATCATTCAGTGTTGGTAAATCATCAAATATTTTTTGCAATTTGAGATTGTAAAGTGGTGCTTGAGAAATTGACCTATTGGAGTGGTAGATTGCCAAACAATCTCGCAAATCACTACAAATGAAAGAAGCTCGAATTGATACTTCTAATCGTAAGTTTCAACAAATAGAATTTTGCCGTTTTCAATATCAAATTACGAATTTTTGTATCAATCCATAAAAACTTGGTAATTCGCGAAAAATATATAATTCGTAAATTGCAACTCATAATTTTGCAATTGGTGATTTTCAATTCTTTCCATGCTTTCAATAAGCATATTAGGCAATATAATCCCAATTACCTCTTTACAAAATTTCATTATATGTAATCGGTTCAGCCGCTACCGAGTCTACGCAATTATTTCAAAATATTTCTTTTCAATAACACTAAATATATATGTATATAAATTCGAATACCCCGTCAGATATAACGAGAGTACCCACTTGTGATGTGTTCAGATTTATGCACGCCAAACAGTTCACGATAGTCGTTAAGTAAGTTCACTGACATTAACTACCAAATGCAACCCAATGGAAGGATGATATTGCATTTAATTGTCCATCTCTTGCGAAGCTCATTAAATTAATTACGCATAGCATGCAATCACTCATCGCTCTTAAGTTCATCCGTGACCTTAATCCGCATATATTTAAAACTAACCATTGGCAATCAATCACCAAGGCCACATTGATGCATTCGACAAGTTGGTAACACCTGCCACCATCATGCAGCCGTCACTAAACACTCAACAGACTAAACCAGTTAAAGAGAGCAGGAGTAGTTATATCAAATCAACAATTAGCATAACGATTTGACGGGTCACTAGGCCAGTATCAGTAAGAGTAGTAGAAGGTTTGATTTATTAATTGCCTAGTAAGTTAGTTGACCCCCTCTGACACCTACTTTAAATTGACTCACAAAAAGAATTTATTTTTGGTAAACAAAGGCCAAACCCAAGACCCAGTGAGTTGTTTCCTCAATTGACTCATCAGCATCTCCAGACAAAGGTGCTTGTTAAGCACAAAGATGCCCCGAGCTTAAAAAACTTATTTACAACTTTGCCAAAGATGACATTTGAATTTGCTTACACACACAAATATTCAACGGAGAAGACGATTTATTTGAACGGAGACAACTTTAAACCACGGACACAGCGGGCAATTAAGGGCAACCGCATGAGAAAACAAAACCATCGAGTTGAACTTTGCGAATTCGAAGAAACCGTTTGCAATAAAAACATAAAAAGTCGATAAATTATTCAACGATATCGACACTTTTGCAACGATTTATTTTCTATAGGCATTCAGGCTTCCACCGAATGGGTGTTTGATTTTTTTTTTTTCGTCTTTCGAAGGTGAAATGAAAATTATTGTGTACGAGTATTTAATCGAATCGCTGCTATTTTTAGTGTTATTTGCGATTATTTCTTTTGGCGATGTGTGTACTTTTCTTCGGATTTCGACATGAGACAGATTGGCCTGGTGGTAAAACTTCACAGTTATGTTCGATTTAATGACTTGCTGACATTGTTTGGGTGGTTAGGAAACATAAATTATGCTCGGATGGGTGCATCGCTATAGCTAGCAGGAAGAGTCATTAAAATTAGCTGTTATTACGCTGGCATGCGGTCATCGGGCCTGCCGAGAAAGTCCATTAACTTGTGATAGCCTTGTAATAAAGGTGAATTTTAAAATGTGTGCACTGCTCTGCTCGATAAGATTTATGTCATTTTGGCAATTTTTAAGGATTTTAGTAAAACAGTAGTTAGGTACTCTGAATTTATTAGCAGTAGTCGTGTTTTTCGTATTTCCAGCGAAACAGGGGAATGGCCTTGAAACGGCGGAAAATGCCGGAACTACAGTGCAATTAATGCAAAAACTGTACTTCCACCTCAGACACAAACCTATTAGAGGGAGAAGTAGAGCGAGGGAAACTGCTCCAGCTGAACTCAGTGCTGCCTTTGTCGTATTTTGGACTATAATTTTTTTTAAAAACGATAGAAATTTCTTCCATGAACGCCTAAAAAAAATTTGGCCCATATATCTTTATACAAATGTTGTATAGATTTTGTTTGTTTTATTTAAAAAACTACAATATTTTCGAACAAAGCTTGGCAGCACTCTTGCAGTCAAGTGACATCGAACAGTCTTCGAACTTGCAGGCATACTAATTTATTTTGCAGGCATTGACTAATTATATATGGACAGCTAGTGAAATGTCACTTACATACAATCTCTGTCCAGAAAATGACGCCAACATAACTAGCGCTCGTGGTTCTATGCGAAAAATAAGTGAAACCAAATGACAGCCATCTTGGATTTCTCCATAGAATGCTAGAGCCACCTATTGGGCGTGATTGGATTTGCCAAGTGAAACGGTTGAAATTCAAATTGTTGCGGCATTGTTTATAATAGATGCCATCTCGAAATTGTGCTACTTTAAATATTTAATAATAGATGGCACCAACAAAATTTGAATAAAAATTGGTTTTTCATTTTCCCATAAATTGCACAATTTTCCTATATTTATTGCGAACTAGTTTTTATGTTGTTTTTCATTATTAATTTTAGAAATATGATGTAATAACACTTTAGCGTATATTTCAATCACATTTCTGATCAATGAATCCTTACGACTGTCAAGAAAATCACATTCAAGTACATGAGAATTTAATTCATCATATAAAATGCTTACATCTATATTTCTTAAAGTACTTATATCTGCAACGAAATGGAAACGTCTGATATGAGTTTCCAATTTATTCCGCTCCGAACCACGAGAGCTAGCGCTTATGTTGGAACCAACCCAAAGTTGTCTACTAGCAGTCCATATATTATAATAAGTCAATGTTTGCAGGCCTTTTGATTTGACACAAGCCACAAAAGCCATTGCAGATGCTAGAAGTCAAATAAAATTTGCTGCGCGCATAAGTGAGACGGGTATTTGGGCTTATTTCTGGGCAACGATTTTGGGCTAAATTTTTTTTTTAAGGTTTGGGCACTTAAAGCAATTAATATTCTATCAGCCCTGGCTGAGCTCCGAGAAACAATAAAAGCTTTAAAAAATAATCAGCATTAGTATTACCTATACAAAAATGGCACGCCATCCGCCTCTTCCTTAATAGTAATCTCTTTAAAAGCATGTTCCAAAAAGGGTTAGTAGCGGAGGACTTTTCCAAGAAAAATCCTCTTGCTGTCAACTCAAGACTTTAAAAACTTAACTTGTGAATATAAACCCATCAGGCGGATAAATATAATAGAACATAATATTGCCACCAAAAGTATAAAATATTGGTTCATTTTATTTATTCGGTTAAATGGATAGGAACTTTAATCCAGCAGCTAGTTTTTAATACAGAAATAACTAAATATTGCAATCAAATTCAGGGAACGTTTTCTCACTGATTCTAAAAAAATTTCGAAAAAAATAGTTCGAATAGGTAATAACGAAAGGGATTTCTCAAAAATGTATGTAACGTTATATAAAAAAAAAAACACATTGTAGCTACATCAGATATTCAGGTAGTCTTAAAGTAAAAGTAAAAAAATGAAAGAATCACTCTACAACTTAGCAGTGAGTATTATAAATTGTTTCTCCAAAACAAGATTTTAATTAATTTAACAGCGCTCGTTAATCGGTAAATATTTATGTCAAAATCAGTCGGGAACTTATTTTCTGGTGGCACACATCTTAGGAGTGTTTTTTTCAAGCAATAATTACGGATCCAGCGTGATGTTGCGGCTTTTTGCTTTCTTGGACCATTTTTTTTAGTTGTTCTTCGGGTATATAATTTTTTTTTGGGCCGAAAAATAAAGTAAGCGAAGTCAAGGACAACTGTCTATTAGATATTTTAATATGTAAATATTTGGAAATCGAAAGTTTTGTCTCTAAACAAGGTCTTTCTTTCAGCGAACCATATTCATAATCGACACATTTACAGCATGCTGCACAAACCCGCGAATTTTATTATCCCTCGAACTAAAACTTAGCAAACCTTGCTGATAGAAATTTTTAGTTTTGACTTTATATTTTAGCAAATCACAAATTTCGGAATTGTGAGCTTCAGTAAATTTAAAGTCGAACCTTAAATTTATTATTAAAAAAACGCAACAGGTCTGTAGAGACCCAAGGCCTAGCTTCTCACAACCATTCGTTTGTGTCCGTTTTTCATTTTTGGGACGAATGGAAGGGATCTACAATTTTATGCCGGGTCCAAACGGCTAATTGAGAAGCTCCTTCATGACAGATTTACTCTCCGATGTTTTTCAGACGTTCGCGAGAGGTGGCGCAGCGGAAAAAAACCATAAGTTGGAATTTGAAATTTATTATTAGTACAACTTAAATGTTAAAGATTTGTAAAAAAATGTGAATATTTTTTAGTTCGATCGCAGTTCGTAATTCACTGTCTACAAACAGTCGTACAAATATTTCTGGTGCGTGCTTTCAGATTTTATTCACAATCCAAATATTCGCTACGCGCTTCAATCACCAGAGATGCACAAAAAATTGCGTGTATCTTAGCATAGCACTATTTTCAATTGCTTGATTGTTGGTTTGCGAAAGGGATAACTGCATAGCTGCGACTAAACCACTTTTAATTTTGGTCCTAACCATGTTTTTATAATGTGGTCTAACCACAACCAGTGGTATTCCCCTTGGACATTTATATACGCTCCCTTTTTAGCCGAGGCTAAACACTCACGAATTATGCGATTCGTTATTTTTTATTAGTTTTTGTGTACATAGATAGAGGGCGCACTTTTTAGGAATTGAATACAGAAGCGGCCGTAAAACTACGCGCAATTATATTTTTGTTGTAAATTTATTATTACAGACTTATTTTGTATACAAAGTTTAATATAGTACAGATATATCCAAATAACATAAGGATCTGCTATTAAAATTTAGGCAAAAAGTTGAGCCTGAGTATATCGAATTTTCCCAAATGCAGCAAAACAATTTTTTGACTTTTTAAATGAAGAACTTTTAGCATTCACATGATAGTAAATATTTAAAAAAAAATGTTGACCACCAACCCGGCAGATATAGATTGACATTTTCATTTATTCACCTTTGGCAAAATCGCGAAATTAAATGCCCAAAAAATAAGGAATAGAATGCTTCCTATCCTATTAGACAAAATAAAATCGAATTGTTGCAAAAAGCTATGCCTTGATCCTGTTGCGCCAACTATTTTTATTACTTGCGATAGCTTTAAACCTGTGTATTTCTTTCGTAGGCGTTTATTATACGTTTCTAAATTGCCTTCATTTACATAATGGACAGTGTGTTCTACATTGACTGCTGCAGTTACAAAATCATATCACTGCTCCCGCTCCGGACTTAGACTGTAAAGCGTTTCTTTGCCTAACTGCGGTTTGTGTAAGTTTGCTTGACTCAAAAGTGGAGTCGTCCTTTACTTACTAAAGTAAGTAAATAAGAAAGCGAGGAGCAACTGCTGGCATTTCGGTTGGAACGAAAACTTTTGACAATAGTGAAGTTCATAATGAAGATGGTCTATCTCAGGGCTGATCAATGGAACCAACTACCTTGAGTTAAAGTCGCTTTTTGTCGTTGTACAAGAAACAAACGTGATGAATATTGTTTATTGCTTTGGTGATATTTGCATAAGCATATCCCTCATAAAATGCACAAAATATAGGCGCATGTAAACCAATAATCGATTTGAAATGCACTGCGTTAATGTGTAATTTAGCCCAGGGTCAGTGTGTCAATCAATGCGTCTTCCCATTACATGTTAATGATGTTGCATTCAGGAAAAAAGGCGCTAAAAATATCTCAAGCAACTTCCCTGAACGTTTTTTTACCGGCTACTGACTTGAAGTTATATAATTTGTATGCAGCACCTTTAGCTGTAGTTGACTTCCTTAATTATACTTATTAGCTATGGCAAGCTGCGGCGGTGAAGTCTGCTGACTAGTGACAATCCGCTTTTCACCACTCGAACGTGTCAGTAGTTTAGTCAGTTGGTGTAATTAATAAACAAACTAGGCAACGCAGTTCTGTGTAATAATTTCCAATTCAGAAATGGCTGTCTTCAAAGTCGCGCTGCCAACTAGAGGTCATAGACCGCTTATATAACTTTATAAATGTGGATCTAATTCACACGTATTGCTTCTGTTTATGGCAACCGAAAACTTTGCATTTCGACTTAATGTAGTTGAACCACTTGAGTGCCCAGAGGGTAATTTGATCTCTGAACCTCTCAATATTAAGGGCTTGTAATTTGTATTATATTTTTGTTCATTTTTATTAGGAAATTATTATATTACTAAGCTATTTATTTTTTCAGGTACTTGGCCAGTGGTTTGAGGTGGAACGTTCATTTTACTTGCCCGAAATCGCATCAGGGTGTACAACGCTAACATTCCAGCCGTCCATATCCGATCGCGAAGATGATCCCAATCTAAACAGTATCTACAAGCTGGAGGTTGCAATCAAAACGATCAACAGAATGTAAATAGTTATTTGAAAAAAAAATGTTACAAACTGTTATTAATAGAGTTTTAATTTTAGAACTGGAAATCCGTCAGTTAACCTTGGCTACGCAACCCCAGAGAGCAGAAAGTCATCCATTATGGACTTCAAGGTGCGTATTTACAAAAACGTACCGCGAAATCAATTTACATTTTATTTTCACTTTTCAATAGTTCAACACCCGCTTTCCTGATGTCATCGCAAGACTGCTCCCCGGGTCGGGGAAATATCAAGTCCTCTACACAGACTATGAAAACTTTGCGATTCTCTGGTCTTGCTCGAGCCTGGGATCAATTGGGTATTCGGATCAAATTTGGATCTTTGGACGAGATCGTGATTTTCCCGCCGAAGTTCGAGTGAAGATCTACGATGCCCTCAAGAAGTTGAGCTTGGAGCCGGATCGGCTGGTTTTGAGTAAAAATAAGAATTGCCCGACAACGCTTTAGATTAGTTAGCTTGTTAAAAATTCACATACTCAGTTTTGATCATCTCAGAAACATATTTCATTATTTTAAATTATAGGGCCTGTGATAGTCAATTTATTTTTCTTAGACGTAAGATTTATGTGCTCTTTGTAAATACGCATAGTTTTTAGCGAAATAAATATTTAATGTAGTCGATAGTAGAAATTACATTAGTGGATCGTATTCATTGTTATAAACAGAAAAGGTAAGCCAACGAATTTGAAAAGTATTCATCACAGAATCGCCCAGAGCTCATATTTTCAATAATCTATGTCAATAACGAAAAGTTGCTATTACATATACAATAATTATTGTAATTGCATAAGTGAAATGCAGCAACTCCACTCTCGTGCACTATATGGGTAACATTTTGTTGACATCATTGCAATTAGTTGATTATGAACCGCAAAACAGATACAGGATATCGTATTGCAATCAATTTTCAATTTATTTCTATTTCTTTAGCTAGCGATATGATTAACCCAGTTGCGGAGATGCTGAAATTGCTTATTAGGTTGCTCTCTCAGACCACAAAATACACAATCTTTGGCTGACTGCCAGCAAATTGATATGGGAGTCGGAGGGTGGATTCGTTTTGCATCAATAGGAGCATAAGTGTCTTATGACAGAATGCTAGATTGAAAGCCTAAAAAAAATCAGTTTGCAAAAGATTATTAAAAAGAAAACAATGATGAACGAGTATTCACTATTCAGTAGTAAAAACGTGATCTTAAATTAAGTACCTGGAATAGAAAGGCAATCACAAGGAAAAATCTGAAAATTCGGACAACTGCTAAGTACAAAATATTTAAATCCAATCTCGATTTTAACTGATAATAGTATCGATATATTTGGACATTTATGGGAGCTAAAGTTGTAAATCTAAAAACTTTGATCTTCATTATTAAAAATAATTTATATCCAAATGTGGGGTTGAGCAGTGGTAAAAAGACAATCAACAATGTCCATAAATAGTCATATATCCTGGATTTTCTAAAAGAATTCCTGCACTAAACGCACTATGTATTTTGGAATAGCGGGCATTGTGCAAACAACAAACAAACGAATCACTTCGTAAAAAATAAAATCATTTCAAATAGTACCTATTGAAATTTGTGATATAAGTCTACAAATTCTTATCAAACATAATCAATGTTGGCAGTAAAAGCCAACTTTCAAAAGAAGAAAAATGTTGAATAATTTCCAATTCGGTGTTTGAAAGCGTAAGCTTCAAATTCCATGCAATATTTATTAGGTTATAAATTACATGGTTCATTAGAATCAAAAAGGTGCAAATATTACTTTCAGTTTCTTCTCTATAAATCACAAAATTATTTCCTTTCTTTCTTCCTCTATCTCCACTTTTTGGCTTCGCATTTTATCATTACCCAAGAGAAGTATTATCCCCCTCTTTTCCATCTCTCACCGGCAGATGGTCACTGCTTGTTGCAGGCATTGACTTATTTTATATGGACTGCTAGTAGACAACTTCGCGTTCGTTCCCACATAAGCGCTAGCTCTCGTGGTTCGGAGCGGAATAAATTGGAAACTCACATCTGACGTTTCCATTTCGTTGCAGATAGTTTTGCATAAGACTGTGTTATTGCGATTAATTGAGTAAAGATTTAAAAATAAAAAAAGAAGTGTTGTATAATTGGTTGCAATTTGCAATATGATTCAAGTTTCTCTGAAAGGGGACAAATCTGTTTCCATAGGTAAGATTTTCAATAAAAATGCATGATATATATAATAAGTCAATGGTTGCAGGGATGTCGATGAGATAGGGTAACATCAGTGTTGCTGACAATCAATGACATCGCTGAAATGCAGTCGGATCTATGCGGGAGAGTCATTAAAAGTTGTACATTTGAACGATGTCATATTCCATTATGTGAAGGCCTTTCAAATAAAAAAAAAAAAATTTCGTTAATACCTCACGCACAGTGTGTTTAATTCCATTCCACATGGACCCGTCCTCTTTAAAAAAGCCGTTTAGTATGCGAATAAAATTATTCAGTTCAAAAACGTTCAATATGAAGTTTCTATTTATTCTCATCCAACTGCACCCGTCTGGCTTTGCCCGTGCTAATATGTTCTTATCTAAAGTTCAGTTCACATTTCACATATAGACAAATCACACTGAGACCACCAGCTTGGGCCGATTTCCCGTTACTTGCAGAGACAATACTGAGACCACCAACTCCGGCCGATTTCCCGTTACTTAGCCTACAAGCTATATTTTTACGGAGTGGTCACGATTTGGTGCGCTAGTATTGTTACATAGAAAATCGTATCGACAAATGTCACGAAACTTCAAAAATTCCGGCTCACCAACACACTCCCAGGAAATATGAGACACTTCCGCTGTGGGCAAAGTTGCTGGTAGAGTTCATAGAATTTTATCCGTTTAATTTGAAATTGTTCTTTACGTGTGGATAATTTTTTTTTTAGGAATAAGTGCACATTTGCTTAAAAAAATATTCATGAAAAATTAACAATCTAGATTGGTTGAGGCAAAATAAAAACATTTTGAGCAAATTTTCTTCATTATTTAAGAAAAATGTACACACGAAATCGAAGTGGAAAATACACAACCATGTTTGTCCTAATATGTGTCTAGTATATAGAGCATCAACTTTAGATAGTTTTATTAAACACACAAATCAAATAATTCGCCTTTAAAATATATTTAATAACTAACCAATAGCATTCAGTTATATTAAAAAGTGATATTCACGAACGGCAGAGGTTGGCAGCATTTATTTTCGTATTTTTTTTTATGTTTTTGCATGCCACACGGATTTTTATTAAAATAACACCGATAGGAAAGCAAAATGGCGGAATTTGAAAAAAAAAAATTGAGGGGCCAAGCGCCAAGGGGATTGCAAGTTAGGGGTCTCAGTATGATTTGTTTCTGTCACAAAAGGCTTTGCTTGGACAGTAACGAATTTAAGCTGCCATGCGTTTGCAGAAATAACGTTTCCAATGTTCCTCAACTCGAGGTTACGTTAAATCAATGTGTTGTTGTCGCTAATTTCGCAATTGTAAGCTTCCGTAAATTTAAAGTCGAGACTAAAATTTGTTATTAGTACGGCGCAATGTATTTCCCTTGAATTTTTTCTATTTTCTCGCCGTCCTAGTTTCCTTCGGCGGAGAAAAACACAACAAAAAAAGATAGCTCAAATCGGACGAACCTTTCTCGAGTTATGATTATGATGGTCGGTCTTACGAATGCAACTTTGTTTTATATTACATAGATGTAATCTATATTTGTTATAGCGACATGGAAGAGAGAATAGCTCAATTCGAATTGATCTATTACACGAATTCGAAGTCGAAATCCATTCACCCGAGCACATCGTGTTGCCAACAACGATGATGATCGCAGATGATGTTTTACTACTGAAGACCGTTTTTTGGGGAAAACTAAGGCAAGGTAAGAACCGTGATTTAGTTTTGTGGAGACAATTTTATGATTTTATGGTTACTAAAATCTATATATTTTTATTCGAGTTTTGGAATCTTACAAAAGTGTTAAATGTTTTAAATTACAATTACCAAATAAATGTATTGGAAAATGTGTGCTTAGAAACCTTTGAAACCTTAGAAGATATGGATGGAATTGCTCCTATTATTTTTACATAGATGTGCGAAAGTATTCGCTGTTCCTTTAACATATATTTTTAATCGCTCCCTTGATATTGGTGAGTTTCTAAATGAGTGGAAATGTTCTTTAACAACTCCAATTTATAAATCAGGAAGTAGACAGGAAGTTTCTAACTATCGGCCTATTTGTAAGATGACTACAATTCCTAAGATTTTTTAGAAACTGGTTTATTTAAGATTAACTCAAATTCTTAAAAGTACTATTTCTTCCTGTCAGCATGGTTTTGTTGCTGGAAGATCCACTAGCACAAACCTTACAATTTTTTCAAATTTAATTTTAAATGGACTTGAGAAAGGGCATCAAATAGACGTAGTATATACAGATTTCTCCAAAGCTTTCGATCGTGTTAATCATAATATATTACTTTTCAAGTTAAATAAAATAGGTTTCCACTCTAACTTTTTAAACTGGATTAAAGCATACTTAAGAGGTCGTATTCAGTATGTTCGTATTAATAACATTCTCTCTTCACCTATTAATGTTACCTCGGGCGTGCCTCAAGGAAGCCATCTTGGCCCCTTCTTTTCTTGTTATTTATAAACGATATACCCAACATATTTTTGAATTCTAAGTGCCTTATGTATGCGGATGATTTGAAAGTCTTTCGATGTATTAAAACTGAACAAGATTGCATGTTATTACAAGAAGATCTTAGGTATCAGATTATCGAATTAGTGTTTAATTAATTCCTTGCACCTAAATATTGAAAAATGTCAAAGTTTAACGTTTTGTCGTAACCGTTCATCTATCAACTTCTCTTATATAAACGGTGAGTTACTTTCAATTGTAACCCTTAAAAAAGACCTTGGGGTAATTTTTGATAATAAACTTGATTTCTTAAGACATATAGACTTTTTAGTTGGCAAGGGTAATTCAATGATGGGTTTTAACTTGCGAAATTCAAAGGAGTTCTGTGATCCTCACACTTTGAAATGTCTGTTTTTTGCGTTTGTTAGATCTACTCTTGAATATTGTAGTATTATTTGGTGTCCTTTGTATGAAGTTCACTCATTTAGAATAGAGAGAATACAAAAACGTTTTACTAGAGTATTAGTGAAAAGGCTTCACTGGGATAAAGATATGCCTTCCTATGAAACTAGATGTAAATTATTTGGTATCTTGCCTCTTAACATTCGAAGAAAATTCTCCGAGATCATGTTCATTCGTGATGTATTGGCGAATCATGTTGATTGTTCCGATATTTTGGCCTTAATTAACTTTAATGTTCCTGCGAGGATGCTTAGAAACCGATTGTTTTTTAATATTCTGTATCACAGAACAAATTATGCTTCAGATGAACCATTATCTAGGTGCTTAAGTTTAACTAATACTGTTTGCGTTATGATCGACTTTAGTTTAAGCAGATTTTCTTTTAAAAATAATTTGCTATTAATTTTAAGAAATGGTGGTAATGTTTAATGTAGGTATTTTATGTATTGTATTTAATATTGTATAAAATAAACCACATTCGTGAAATATTTTATAATAAAATAAAAGAACGTATCTTTTTATATTTTCCCAATATAATGGCAACGCTGACCGCCACCACTGCACTGTTCCGAAAGCACTTTTTCTATTTCCTCCCATAAACACAATCGTTCGTTGCTCGCTAGTTGTTGCAGCAACCAGCAACGTCAGTTGCAGAAAATCGATTTTGTTCACCGCCAAATAAACAAATCGCAGTTCGTTCAGTACAGTTCTTCAGTTGAATATTCCTCGCATGAATTTTTGCTTTCTCTTAAGAGAGGGTACCTCGTACCTCCCTTTTATAAGCCAAAGCAAAAGAGCCAAGCATTGCGGATTCTTCAGAGTATTACTCTATCGCAGTCACACTGACTGGCAAGGCATCAGCAGTCAACGCGTCACCAACCATTGGGCAAGCAACTCTAATGACATTTCAGTTACAGATTACAGTCGCTTTCCCGTTGAATTGTCGTCACGTCTCACGTTTTGTTATAGTGTATAATAAATATTATATAAGAATTTATACCTACATCCAACAATAACAATGGATGAACAAACGCAGAATATAAAATTCGTTGGAGAAATAAAAAAATATCCGTTTCTGTACAATTACAAGCTACCCGAATATTCTCGGAAAGATGTAGTTGACGAAGGGTGGAAAAAAGTCGGGAGAGAAATGAATATGACAGGTAAACAAACAGTGCGCGGTTGTGTCTACTTACTTTTGTTGTTATTTATTTATTTTTGTTTTGGCATTTACTTTATATTGCGTCGCTTCCAGTTTAGCTTGTAAGACATGTCTACATGGAACTGCAATTAAATTCTTTTGACATTCATTCCTGGCTGGCGGTGTGCTGTTGTTGGTGGTTTATTTTTCCATTGATGTTTTTGTTGCATTATGTATTACGAAACGAAACGTTACGATACGAATACCTGTATGTCATCTGTTTTACCATTTGTTCATAAAGATCTGCTATGATAATTAAATTTTACATTAGTGTGAGTTTTGATAAGAGAAATATAATTATTTTTACTAGGTTAAGCCTACGGTGCAAGTTCATTTCTGACCAAAAACTAATGAAGTTATTCCATGTTGTTGTTTTGGGGTTTAGTTCAGTTGTGGTTTCCGGTGAACTGAGAGCAGTTGCCAGATGGATGTATTTTAACACATAACGTAACGATATTTTTTTCTTCAGAAATGATAATTAACTTTGATTGATTGAGAATCATATATTATCTAGCTATGACAGAGTGAGCACAACCACCACTGGAAAGAATGGAATTAGCGCTTAATCTTAGTAAATGCTATGCCGTTCAGGGGAAATGCAATTTCCATATAAATTTTTCTCTGTCATTGTGAACTGTCAAAATGGAATTTTAGTTCACGTTAAAGTCCAGTACGCAACTGCTCCGGAACGAAATTTTCCGGTGGTCTCCAAATGGACTGCGAAAAGGCTGCGGAAAATAATTTGTGGAGAGTTCCATAAGCTGATACACAAGTAGCAGTGTTACCGGCACTGGTTATATATATATTTGGCTACTCGAACTTTTCACTGGCTCTTTAAAATTGTCATTAAAGATTTTTCCTAATTTGCGTTATTCACTTTAAAGCTTGGCGATTTTTAGGGTCCTTAGGAATTTATTAAATTCGAACATTAAATCCGAATTTTATTGGTCTTGTCTTTATTTTTGCTCCAAGATTTTTAAAATTTGGCTCCATACCTCTCATGAAAGCTGGTATCGCTGCAGTACAAATGTCAAATTTTCGCAAGCAAATAATGTCCCGGACAATAAATGTGTGCGAAAAGAAAGTGGAGAATTGTACCAAGCAATCTAGTACAATTACCCACTTTCCGCCATCATTTCGCAGCAGCTGCGTTCATGATTTCGTTTAGTCATTTTTGTATTAGGCGTTTTTAATTTTACCCACATGATCTATATAGATCATTTGAGCATAATAAAAAAAGCCTATTGTATTTGTACTCGGCTTAAGAGAGTTATGGTTAGAGTTAAGTCTGACATCTGACAGACAGCTGATGGCTAACTTGATTTGTCTCAGTTTTGAGTTTCCTAGATCGTTCACATGATTACTGCTTTATCGTTTGACGTCTATGAAGGGGTAGCCGACGCCGACGAATCTAGTAAAGAATTTTGTTATTCAGTACTAAGTATGACAGGCTGACGTAGGAAAAGTGACGTTACCGACCAATCAAGTTTTCGCATTTATAAGACAGGTACCTACACCTAGTCCAGACCAAGCTGGACTTGACTTAAGATTACTAGATTTTTAAATGTGCCCTATGGTAAATATGATGTACATATTAGATAAGCTGTGTTTGTTTGTAAATAATGGTGAGTTGTAACTTGTAACTTGATTTGGCAAATGGTTGTGGCTGAAGAATGTAGTCACGGGAACTTAAAACGGAAATGGGTGCGCCCCAAATTTAGTGATTTTAAAAGCAAAATAAAGCTTTTATTAAATGTACTTTGGACAATTAAACGAATTTTGTGAAGCGTCACTTCCAATTTGTTCTTCAATTAGTCATAAATGCAACACTGAAATACAATCGCGGATATGAGAAATCTGAAAGTCGGCGTGTTTTCTTTTACATTTAGGCCGGTATTTATCAAGCGCTCTTAAATCGATTATTAGTTTACGAGGCTCATAAATGTAAGTTTTTTCGACGTATTCACCAAGCACAATTAGGGTTGAATCTATGCGAGTTCGAATATGCGAAAAAATAAAATTCGAGTTTCCACACGCGTTCTAAAACGATTTAATGAACTCTTTTTCGAAAATCTTAATTGTCAAAATTAGTGGTATGAATGTAAACTAATTAATTTTCAATTCGTGTGTTAATAGCAATCTTCTTGGCACTTCGTTACCAGTTCTTCGTCCTCGCTCCTCGGAAACTAGATATTTGGAGGAAGCCACAACGTCAACAAGTGAAAGAATTGACTTCATGGACAAATTTGCCGATGCCGAATTCGAGAAGAGGTTTCGTTTGCCAAAACATATGGTATACAAATTGTCGAGCAGAATTGGTTCTGAACTGGTTTCCTTGGATAAAAAAAACAATCCAGCCTCAGCGCATGATTAAATTTCCAAGGCTAATTATTTGTTCTTTTTCCTTATCGGAAAGATTTGGCTTCCTTCCCTTCCCTTCCATTTTTAAAACGACAGCTGATTTCGAATTTTGGGATTTATTACTGCTCTCAACTTAAAACTGGTCGGGACCATTCGTAAGTCTTAAGAGCGCTCCCAAATATGCACTAATAACCATTGATGAACAGGTTTACGAAGCTCTTAGTTTAATATTGGTCGGTGAATACCGGCCTAATGTATTTGGTGGCTGCGATTTTGAGTTGACTCGTTTATTATGTATCGCTTTTTTGTTTACACTAAAACTTTGTATTTGCGATCTTAGGTTCGTTATGGAATTATGACATACACTACAATTATTACAATGTCCAAAGTGGCGATATAAGTACTTGAGGACATAATGGTTTATTGACCCTCTTTATATGGCTTATATCGGTGACACCCTTCCCTCTAAATTGATTAAATTATATTCTTAACTGCTTTCTTCTTTCAGTGGAGGCCTGCAAGAAACGCTGGAAAAACTTAAGGGCCGTTTTGGCGAGACATATAAAAACTCCTCCAAATGGGGCTAAGGCGAGGAAACCCTACTACTTAACCAACGTAATGCAGTTTGTTCTACCATTTATTAAAATTGGCAATCCTAGAGAGCCTTGGCATCTAGCGCCAATTTCCCCCGAAAACATAACAGAGTCCGGACATTCGCCTTCGGTGTCCTCACAGCAGAATGATGATTCAGAAGAATTTCTGGAGGTAGAAGTAAAAGCTGAAGCTACCGACTTTGGCCATTTGCAAACACCATCATTAAAATCAGAAGAGCACTCTCACAGACAGAACAGGCAATCTAGCGATGAAGCTCGAAGGTTGTTTATGAACTATCCAAAGAGAAGGCGAGAGCAAGAATATAGTTTTGATGACGACAATAATCCACGGAAAATGTTTTTACTGAGTCTTTTACCGGAAATAAATGAAATGACAGAATCCCAAATGAAACTATTCAAAAGGCGAGCGTTAGCCCTTATTGACGACATTACCAGTATTCCGGACAACACTCACGAGAGTGTGCGTTTTCAAATGTCAGCAAGGGAGTCGTCGTCTCAGGGGTATGCGTATTATTCGGATTAATGATGAGTGTTGTAGTTGCCACCAGCCGAAGGCAGATGGGGCTGTTTAGAAATTTATTTGACTCGTCATGAATGCACTTAAAAATGTACAATTCAAAATAAATAGATCTTTGTTTTTAAGTAAATGAATAGTTACGTCGTCGCTTTGTTATTTCTTTTGTTTTATGTATGATATATAAATATTGTTGCCATGTGATTCGCAGTACTTGTGTGTATTGAGTTGGCCGCAAAAAATATATTTTTTTTCACTTACTCTGGAAATCCATTTCAATTGATTTGTACACATTTCTAATAACTCATTTCGAAATAATTTTGTATAAAAAAACGTAACCATACCAGTGTCATACACATTGGTATTAGTGAAAGTATATGTAAATACTAGCAGTTACCCGCGACTTCGTCCGCACGGGACTCTGAAAAATTGTTACTGAAATATTTTTTTTTTAAAGGATTTCTTTATAGACAATGTTTCTTGTTTTTTTATCGGGCGGCATTAATATTACCAGACTTGAAGGTGAACTTACACGAGAGCAAGCTACGTAAAACTGACCGTGCGTAAAGCAATCTTCCCTTAAATCTATACCAGCGTATTTCAATGATTGGCCCTGAGACTTATTGATCGTCATGGCGAAGCACACTTTAAGGGGAAATTGTAATCTTTTAAAGTTAAAGTGGAGGTCATTAGGTATCAGACGAATGCGCGGCACGAATACTTTTTCGCCTTGAGCAATCCCGGTCAATTTAATAGCTTCGACTAAATTTGTATGCAAAGCTTTGATTTTCGGTCTAGTGCCATTACATAGTTTTGGTGGTTTTAAGTTCCGAAGGAGCATTTCGGGTGTGCCCTTCCGAAGGGTTAGTCTATGGAATAGCCGATGGTTTAAGGGAACTTAAAAACTCTACCGGATAGTTAACGGCTTCATCTTCATTGCAAACAGTGTCTACGTTTTTCAGAACGAAAAGGAAATACGAAGTACACACCAAATCGCTCGCGCAAATGATACTTACGCTACACACACATATCCATAGAAGACGCCATGACCCATGAGATAAAACGATAAACCCATTCTCTTCTCACTTAGACTTCACCAATGCAGCCAACACCAAACGCACAGCGCACAGCAAAAAACCATATACGCACGCATGGGTTGCTATAGACGTGGAGTAGACTGCGATTATTATTCATTTCAGTCACACTTGCATGGACGCCGCACACAACCCAAAGTCCAAAACCGATACGGAATGGAATATGGAACGTCAAGTCGTAACAATATGAAGATTAACGATTGTAAAGAAACCGAACTTTACCGTGGCTGTGGGTATGTGTATCCATCTATAATGCTTCCATGGGTACGATCTACGTAATCTACGATATAAATACTAAACCCACTCACCCCCAAGCATAGCTGGCAATCGGGAAATCAATCTAAATTTCTTGTTGATTAAATAAGATCTGTCTTTCATTCCTTCTAGCTCAGCCTATGGAAGAAGCAGAAAGATAAATGATGGCTTAGAATATTGGCTAAAGAGCATTTTAAGCTTTTTTTGGATTGGCCAAACTTTATGAATGTAATAGCAGATTAAGTGAAGTAAGGTTAAAATAAAAAAGTTTTCATCCTCTTTTTCAACCTTTATAAGGCGAATTTTGAAAAAATAGGGTTTTTTATTTTCTATAAACTTACAAAATTTCAAGTTTATACGATTGACGTATCGCGAGTAACAGAAAAACCTCTCTAGAAAGAGCAGGGAGGAAAAATTCTTAGTGCGCGTCTACTCAGCTAGTGGAACATATCCTGAAAGTTTCATGAGCCTACAATTAGCGGTTTGGCCTGTACGATGTCTGTCAACTCAATCACGCTACTCTTTTATCTATACCTAGAAGATGAGAAAAAACCGAGATTTCTCAAATGTCAGATAAAAAAAAGGGTAATTTTTTTTGCCAAATCGAACATGAAAAGCAATCTCGATCAACAATTTTTTTTAATTTATTTAGTAATCGCATTCACGCCATCAATCAGCTTTCGGTGTCATCTCGAAGCTGAGCTACAACCCAAAATCTAACATGAAAAAACTAAATTTATTTTCTTAAATCGAAAATTATCAGCAACCGTTGTTCTTGTTGGGGTGGTTGGCTGGCGCCTGGCGCACATCGCAGAAGCACATACATTTCAACAAAAACTGCGTGAAGTTTTCTCCGATTAAGTGAAACGAACGAGAAGTATGCGAGGTGAATGTGAATTAGCGACAATATTTTTCTGGGGAAATGCGCAGATGGCTGATGACGTGAATTTTAGTTTTTGTTTTATTTTTATTCTTGAAAATTGACAAAAACCCTTTATTTCATTTTTTTATATACCTACATCTTAGGATAATATTCTATTCTTTATTGGCCCTGATGGCCCTCGTCTCTCGTATTTATATCTTCTCATTCCTGTCTGCTTGCCTCTGGAGTCTAGGTGCGTCCTTTTTTATGCAGGCAATCTATTTAGGAACATGGGTTTCTGGTCTCATATGTATCTGACGTGGTGCGATGATGTTTCCATAACATCTCTTTTAAACAGATCATGTCCTCTATTTTGTCAGCGATCTTTTTTACATATTAGCAGTGGTAGCACTTTTCCGATATATATTTTTGTTCTTTTCTGTTTTGTCAACCACACCCACACCTGTAGCTGTCACCTGTGGTCGTATATGTGATGTCCACTTATACACTTTACAAATGTTTTCCTTTTATTTGAGTAACCAATAGATACATAAAAATATGGATTTTGTAGTAGTGTTGTTGCGTTTTGTTATTGTTTTGTGAAATAAATAAATTTAATTTTTAAGCGAATATAGAGTATGTGATTGTCCTCTTTTTTCGGAAGCGGTATATGGACACCCTAGCGTATGGTGGTGTTAATATCCACTATATTATTTCTGTAGTTACTGTAGTAGTATATTTAACTCTTGCGGTTCACACGGTCAACCAATCTTAACAAATGAAAATCAAAAAAAAATAGATTTGCAGGGTGCTTATTTTTGCACTTTTACTTTTTTTAAATGTTAACAATTGAAAAAGTTGAATTTTACTACATTAAATTTCAACTACTACGCAGTTGTGTACAACTATGATTCAGGGAAATACTTTTCTTTCATTCATCATGCCCGTCGGGCCGTAGCCCGTACAAGGTACAAACGACGCCGCGAAAGAGAGTCGACGGGCGAAGAGAGTTACAGTAAATAAATAAAAATACGAAATCTAAACGAGAATTTTCAAAATTTGCGGGGGAATCGGGTAGGAGCGCTGTTATGTTATTTCAAAACATAGGTGTTGTTGTCAGTTGTCATTTTTGCAAAGAAAATTCAAGGTAGCCTTGATATAATCCTAATCAGCGTTGCCACTAAAATCTTTAGCAAATGTAGCACGTTAGCCAACAAAATGTAGCATTTTCAAACAAAATGTAGTACCTATTTTTTTTTCTATTGAAATTTAAATTAAGTAACATACCTAACAAACAAAATAAACAATTTCAGAACGCAGTTTAGTTATGATGCTGTTTTTATTTGTTATATTTATAAAACAGTCGGACACACCTGGAGTCTTTTTGCACTATTATAATTGGAAATGTGTATGGCTAGCAGTTCATGTCTAACAAGCAAAGTCATATTCCAAACAAATAACTTCTGACAAGCGCGACAAAAGGGCTTGTCAAACCTACATTCGACCCACGAAAATTGGTTTTCCCATTCCTTGCGATATCTTTGTGTGCGAGCTGAAGATTTGCACTTACTTTAGAGTGACGCCAAGTTTTTAAATCTATTTATTTAGTTATAAAAGCAAAAGGGGCAAAATTCGAAATGTTGTTCGTAAAAACGAAAATGGTTAAACGGATCTTAAGAAATGTAGTACTTTAGGGTAACGATGTAGTATGTAGTACGGCGTTAATAAATCCAGAAAATATGTAGCACAGTACTACATGTGTAGTACAAGTGGTAACGCTGATCCTAATACTATAAATGCGAAAGTTAGATTATTTTAACGACCGCAAAACCAACTTTTACCCTACTGGACACAGGGAGGGTTATGTGTTTCCTCCGTATCATAGTAAAGGATCCAAGCTTAAACGACGAACCAATTATTTCTGAAGTTAGGGATAATAAAATTCATCATTGGTATCTATATTTGGTAAGAAATAAATATATTTGCTGCATATTTTACCAATGAATTTAAATGTGTAGGGCTAATTGGTTGGCTTGAAGGATAGGATAGTTTTGGACCCGATAAGTGGGGCTGCTGTAAATACTCGAAGTACTACGTTCCAAATCGCTGTAAAAACTTTTTAGGATAGTTCTTACGTGAACTAGATTACTAAATATATTAGAAACATTCATTAAAAGTGCCAAAAAGGGAACTAGATTACTAAATATATTAGAAACGTTCATTAAAAGTGTAAGTGGGTGAAAAACGTGAAAAAATATTTTTTTTTTAAATGTTCCAAATCGCTGTAAAAACTATTTAGGATAGTTCTTACGTGAACGCGATTACTTAATAAATTATAAACAATCAAAAAAAAGTGTCTAAAAGTGGGTGAAAAACGTAAAAAATATTTTTTTTCAAAAAGTTCCAAATCGCTGTAAAAACTATTGAGGATAGTTCTTACGTGAACTAGATTACTAAATATATTAGAAACGTTCATTAAAAGTGTCTAAAAGTGGGTGAAAAACGTAAAAAAATATTTTTTTTCAAAAAGTTCCAAATCGCTGTAAAAACTATTGAGGATAGTTCTAACGTGAACTAGATTACTAAATATATTAGAAACGTTCATTAAAAGTGTAAGTGGGTGAAAAACGTGAAAAAATATTTTTTTTAAATGTTCCAAATCGCTGTAAAAACTATTTAGGATAGTTCTTACGTGAACTAGATTACTAAATATATTGGAAACGTTCATTAAAAGTGCCAAAAGGGGGGTGAAAAACGTAAAAAATATTTTTTTCAAAAAGTTCCAAATCGCTGTAAAAACTATTGAGGATAGTTCTTACGTGAATGCGATTACTTAAAAAAGTATATAAAATCAACAAAAGTGTCTAAAAGTGGGTGAAAAACGTAAAAAAATATTTTTTTTCAAAATGTTCCAACTCGCTGTAAAAACTTTTTTGGATAGTTCTTACGTGAATGCGATTACTAAATATATTGGAAACATTCATTAAAAGTGCCAAAAAGGGGGTGAAAAACGTAAAAAAATATTTTTTTTCCAAAATGTACCAAATCGCTATAAAAACTATTTAGGATAGTTCTTACGTGAACTAGAATACTAAATATATTAGAAACGTTCATTAAAAGTGCCAAAAAGGGGGTGAAAAACGTAAGAACATTTTTTTTTTCAAAATGTTCCAAATCGATATAAAAACTATTGAGGATAGTTCTTCCGTAAACGCGATTGCTTAATAAATTAAAAACAGTCAACAAAGGTGTCTAAAAGTGGGTGAAAAACGTAAAAAAATATTTTTTTTCAAAATGTTCCAAATCGCTGTAAAAACTATTGGGGATAGTTCTTACGTGAACTAGATTACTAAATATATTGGAAGCATTCATTAAAAGTGCCAAAAAGGGGATGAAAAACGTAAAAAATATTTTTTTTCAAAATGTTCCAAATCGCTATAAAAACTATTTAGGATAGTTCTTACGTGAACTAGATTACTAAATATATTAGAAACATTCATTAAAAGTGCCAAAAAGGGGGTGAAAAACGTAAAAAAATATTTTTTTTTCAAAATGTTCCAAATTGCTATAAAAACTATTTAGGATAGTTCTTACGTGAATGCGATTACTTAATAAAGTATATACAATCAACAAAAGTGTCTAAAAGTGGGTGAAAAACGTAAAAAAAATTTTTTTTTCAAAAAGTTCCAAATCGCTGTAAAAACTATTTAGGATAGTTCTTACGTGAACACGATTACTAAATATATTAGAAACATTCATTAAAAGTGCCAAAAAGGGAACTAGATTACTATATATATTAGAAACGTTCATTAAAAGTGTCTAAAAGTGGGTGAAAAACGTAAAAAAATATTTTTTTTTTAAAAGTTCCAAATCGCTGTAAAAACTATTGAGGATAGTTCTTACGTGAACTAGATTACTAAATATATTAGAAACGTTCATTAAAAGTGTCTAAAAGTGGGTGAAAAACGTAAAAAAATATTTTTTTTCAACATCTTCCAAATTGCTGTAAAAACTTTTTAGTATAGTTCTTACGTGAACTAGATTACTGAATATATTGGAAACGTTCATTAAAAGTGCCAAAAAGGGGGTGAAAAACGTAAAAAAATATTTTTTTTCAAATAGTTCCAAATCGCTATAAAAACTATTTAGGATAGTTCTTACGTGAATGCGATTACTTAATAAAGTATATACAATCAACAAAAGTGTCTAAAAGTGGGTGAAAAACGTAAAAAAATATTTTATTTAAAAAAGTTCCAAATCGCTGTAAAAACTATTGAGGATAGTTCTTACGTGAACTAGATTACTAAATATATTAGAAACGTTCATTAAAAGTGCCAAAAAGGGGGTGAAAAACGTAAAAAAATATTTTTTTTCAAAATGTTCCAAATCGCTGTAAAAACTATTGGGGATAGTTCTTCCGTAAACGCGATTGCTTAATAAATTAAAAACAGTCAACAAAGGTGTCTAAAAGTGGGTGAAAAACGTAAAAAAATATTTTTTTTCAAAATGTTCCAAATCGCTGTAAAAACTATTGGGGATAGTTCTTCCCTAAACGCGATTGCTTAGTAAATTAAAAACAGTCAACAAAGGTGTCTAAAAGTGGGTGAAAAACGTAAAAAAATATTTTTTTTCAAAATGTTCCTTTTACCCACTTTTAGACACTTTTGTTGAATGTTTTTAATTTATTAAGCAATCGCGTTTACGGAAGAACTATCCCCAATAGTTTTTACAGCGATTTGGAACATTTTGAAAAAAAATATATTTTTACGTTTTTCACCCCCTTTTTGGCACTTTTAATGAACGTTTCCAATATATTTAGTAATCGCGTTCACGTAAGAACTATCCCCAATAGTTTTTACAGCGATTTGGAACATTTTGAAAAAAAAAAATTTCTTACGTTTTTCACCCACTTTTAGACACTTTTAATGAACGTTTCAAATATATTTAGTAATCTAGTTCACGTAAGAACTATCCTCAATAGTTTTTACAGCGATTTGGAACATTTAAAAAAAAATAATTTTTTCACGTTTTTCACCCACTTTTAGACACTTTTGTTGATTGTTTATAATTTATTAAGTAATCGCGTTCACGTAAGAACTATTCCCAATAGTTTTTACAGCGATTTGGAACATTTTGAAAAAAAATATTTTTTTACGTTTTTCACCCACTTTTAGACACCTTTGTTGACTGTTTTTAATTTATTAAGCAATCGCGTTTACGGAAGAACTATCCCCAATAGTTTTTACAGCGATTTGGAACATTTTGAAAAAAAATATTTTTTTACGTTTTTCACCCACTTTTAGACACCTTTGTTGACTGTTTTTAATTTATTAAGCAATCGCGTTTACGGAAGAACTATCCCCAATAGTTTTTACAGCGATTTGGAACATTTTGAAAAAAAATATTTTCTTACGTTTTTCACCCACTTTTAGACACCTTTGTTGACTGTTTTTAATTTATTAAGCAATCGCGTTTACGGAAGAACTATCCCCAATAGTTTTTACAGCGATTTGGAACATTTTGAAAAAAAATATTTTTTTACGTTTTTCACCCCCTTTTTGGCACTTTTAATGAACGTTTCTAATATATTTAGTAATCAAGTTCACGTAAGAACTATCCTCAATAGTTTTTACAGCGATTTGGAACTTTTTGAAAAAAAATATTTTTTTACGTTTTTCACCCACTTTTAGACACCTTTGTTGACTGTTTTTAATTTATTAAGCAATCGCGTTTACGGAAGAACTATCCCCAATAGTTTTTACAGCGATTTGGAACATTTTGAAAAAAAATATTTTTTTACGTTTTTCACCCCCTTTTTGGCACTTTTAATGAACGTTTCTAATATATTTAGTAATCTAGTTCACGTAAGAACTATCCTCAATAGTTTTTACAGCGATTTGGAACTTTTTAAAAAAAAAATATTTTTTTACGTTTTTCACCCACTTTTAGACACCTTTATTGACTGTTTTTATATATTAAGCAATCGCGTTTACGGAAGAACTATCCCCAATAGTTTTTACAGCGATTTGGAACATTTTGAAAAAAAATATTTTTTTACGTTTTTCACCCACTTTTAGACACCTTTGTTGACTGTTTTTAATTTATTAAGCAATCGCGTTTACGGAAGAACTATCCCCAATAGTTTTTACAGCGATTTGGAACATTTTGAAAAAAAATATTTTTTTACGTTTTTCACCCACTTTTAGACACCTTTGTTGACTGTTTTTAATTTATTAAGCAATCGCGTTTACGGAAGAACTATCCCCAATAGTTTTTACAGCGATTTGGAACATTTTGAAAAAAAATATTTTTTTACGTTTTTCACCCCCTTTTTGGCACTTTTAATGAACGTTTCTAATATATTTAGTAATCTAGTTCACGTAAGAACTATCCTCAATAGTTTTTACAGCGATTTGGAACATTTTGAAAAAAAATATTTTTTACGTTTTTCACCCCCTTTTTGGCACTTTTAATGAACGTTTCTAATATATTTAGTAATCTAGTTCACGTAAGAACTATCCTCAATAGTTTTTACAGCGATTTGGAACTTTTTGAAAAAATATATTTTTTTACGTTTTTCACCCACTTTTAGACACTTTTGTTGATTGTATATACTTTATTAAGTAATCGCATTCACGTAAGAACTATCCTAAATAGTTTTTATATCGATTTGGAACATTTTGAAAAAAAAAATGTTCTTACGTTTTTCACCCCCTTTTTGGCACTTTTAATGAACGTTTCTAATATATTTAGTATTCTAGTTCACGTAAGAACTATCCTAAATAGTTTTTATAGCGATTTGGTACATTTTGGAAAAAAATATTTTTTTACATTTTTCACCCCCTTTTTGGCACTTTTAATGAATGTTTCTAATATATTTAGTAATCTAGTTCACGTAAGAACTATCCTAAATAGTTTTTACAGCGATTTGGAACATTTTGAAAAAAAATATTTTTTTACGTTTTTCACCCACTTTTAGACACCTTTGTTGACTGTTTTTAATTTATTAAGCAATCGCGTTTACGGAAGAACTATCCCCAATAGTTTTTACAGCGATTTGGAACATTTTGAAAAAAAATATTTTTTTACGTTTTTCACCCACTTTTAGACACCTTTGTTGACTGTTTTTAATTTATTAAGCAATCGCGTTTACGGAAGAACTATCCCCAATAGTTTTTACAGCGATTTGGAACATTTTGAAAAAAAATATTTTTTTACGTTTTTCACCCCCTTTTTGGCACTTTTAATGAACGTTTCTAATATATTTAGTAATCAAGTTCACGTAAGAACTATCCTCAATAGTTTTTACAGCGATTTGGAACTTTTTGAAAAAAAATATTTTTTTACGTTTTTCACCCACTTTTAGACACCTTTGTTGACTGTTTTTAATTTATTAAGCAATCGCGTTTACGGAAGAACTATCCCCAATAGTTTTTACAGCGATTTGGAACATTTTGAAAAAAAATATTTTTTTACGTTTTTCACCCCCTTTTTGGCACTTTTAATGAACGTTTCTAATATATTTAGTAATCTAGTTCACGTAAGAACTATCCTCAATAGTTTTTACAGCGATTTGGAACTTTTTAAAAAAAAAATATTTTTTTACGTTTTTCACCCACTTTTAGACACCTTTGTTGACTGTTTTTATATATTAAGCAATCGCGTTTACGGAAGAACTATCCCCAATAGTTTTTACAGCGATTTGGAACATTTTGAAAAAAAATATTTTTTTACGTTTTTCACCCACTTTTAGACACCTTTGTTGACTGTTTTTAATTTATTAAGCAATCGCGTTTACGGAAGAACTATCCCCAATAGTTTTTACAGCGATTTGGAACATTTTGAAAAAAAATATTTTTTTACGTTTTTCACCCACTTTTAGACACCTTTGTTGACTGTTTTTAATTTATTAAGCAATCGCGTTTACGGAAGAACTATCCCCAATAGTTTTTACAGCGATTTGGAACATTTTGAAAAAAAATATTTTTTTACGTTTTTCACCCCCTTTTTGGCACTTTTAATGAACGTTTCTAATATATTTAGTAATCTAGTTCACGTAAGAACTATCCTCAATAGTTTTTACAGCGATTTGGAACTTTTTGAAAAAAAATATTTTTTTACGTTTTTCACCCACTTTTAGACACCTTTGTTGACTGTTTTTAATTTATTAAGCAATCGCGTTTACGGAAGAACTATCCCCAATAGTTTTTACAGCGATTTGGAACATTTTGAAAAAAAATATTTTTTACGTTTTTCACCCCTTTTTTGGCACTTTTAATGAACGTTTCTAATATATTTAGTAATCTAGTTCACGTAAGAACTATCCTCAATAGTTTTTACAGCGATTTGGAACTTTTTGAAAAAATATATTTTTTTACGTTTTTCACCCACTTTTAGACACTTTTGTTGATTGTATATACTTTATTAAGTAATCGCATTCACGTAAGAACTATCCTAAATAGTTTTTATATCGATTTGGAACATTTTGAAAAAAAAAATGTTCTTACGTTTTTCACCCCCTTTTTGGCACTTTTAATGAACGTTTCTAATATATTTAGTATTCTAGTTCACGTAAGAACTATCCTAAATAGTTTTTACAGCGATTTGGTACATTTTGGAAAAAAATATTTTTTTACATTTTTCACCCCCTTTTTGGCACTTTTAATGAATGTTTCTAATATATTTAGTAATCTAGTTCACGTAAGAACTATCCTAAATAGTTTTTACAGCGATTTGGAACATTTTGAAAAAAAATATTTTTTTACGTTTTTCACCCCCTTTTTGGCACTTTTAATGAACGTTTCTAATATATTTAGTAATCTAGTTCACGTAAGAACTATCCTCAATAGTTTTTACAGCGATTTGGAACATTTTGGAAAAAAATATTTTTTTACGTTTTTCACCCCCTTTTTGGCACTTTTAATGAACGTTTCTAATATATTTAGTAATCTAGTTCACGTAAGAACTATCCTCAATAGTTTTTACAGCGATTTGGAACATTTTGAAAGAAAATATTTTTTTACTTTTTTCACCCACTTTTAGACACCTTTGTTCACTGTTTTTAATTTATTAAGCAATCGCGTTTACGGAAGAACTATCCCCAATAGTTTTTACAGCGATTTGGAACATTTAAAAAAAAAATATTTTTTCACGTTTTTCACCCAAACTTAGAACTTTTTAATGAACGTTTCTAATATATTTAGTAATCGCGTTCACGTAGGAACTATCCCCAATAGTTTTTACAGCGATTTGGAAAATTTTGAAAAAAACAAATTTCTTACGTTTTTTACCCACTTTTAGACACTTTTAATGAACGTTTTTAATATATTTAGTAATCTAGTTCACGTAAGAACTATACTAAAAAGTTTTTACAGCAATTTGGAACATTTTGAAAAAAAATATTTTTTTACGTTTTTCACCCATTTTTAGACACTTTTAATGAACGTTTCTAACATATTTAGTAATCTAGTTCACGTTAGAACTATCCTAAATAGTTTTTACAGCGATTTGGAACATTTTAAAAAAAATATTTTTTTCACGTTTTTCACCCACTTTTAGACACTTTGTTGATTGTTTATAATTTATTAAGTAATCGCGTTCACGTAAGAACTATTCCCAATAGTTTTTACAGCGATTTGGAACATTTTGAAAAAAAATATTTTTTTACGTTTTTCACCCCCTTTTTGGCACTTTTAATGAACGTTTCTAATATATTTAGTAATCTAGTACACGTAACAACTATCCTCAATAGTTTTTACAGCGATTTGGAACTTTTTAAAAAAAAATATTTTTTTACGTTTTTCACCCACTTTTAGACACCTTTGTTGACTGTTTTTATATATTAAGCAATCGCGTTTACGGAAGAACTATCCCCAATAGTTTTTACAGCGATTTGGAACATTTTGAAAAAAAATATTTTTTTACGTTTTTCACCCACTTTTAGACACCTTTGTTGACTGTTTTTAATTTATTAAGCAATCGCGTTTACGGAAGAACTATCCCCAATAGTTTTTACAGCGATTTGGAACATTTTGAAAAAAAATATTTTTTTACGTTTTTCACCCACTTTTAGACACCTTTGTTGACTGTTTTTAATTTATTAAGCAATCGCGTTTACGGAAGAACTATCCCCAATAGTTTTTACAGCGATTTGGAACATTTTGAAAAAAAATATTTTTTTACGTTTTTCACCCCCTTTTTGGCACTTTTAATGAATGTTTCTAATATATTTAGTAATCTAGTTCACGTAAGAACTATCCCCAATAGTTTTTACAGCGATTTGGAAAATTTTGAAAAAAACAAATTTCTTACGTTTTTTACCAACTTTTAGACACTTTTAATGAACGTTTTTAATATATTTAGTAATCTAGTTCACGTAAGAACTATACTAAAAAGTTTTTACAGCAATTTGGAACATTTTGAAAAAAAATATTTTTTTACGTTTTTCACCCATTTTTAGACACTTTTAATGAACGTTTCTAACATATTTAGTAATCTAGTTTACGTAAGAACTATCCTAAAAAGTTTTTACAGCAATTTGGAACATTTTGAAAAAAAATATTTTTATACGTTTTTCACCCATTTTTAGACACTTTTAATGAACGTTTCTAACATATTTAGTAATCTAGTTCACGTTAGAACTATCCTAAATAGTTTTTATATCGATTTGGAACATTTTGAAAAAAAAAATGTTCTTACGTTTTTCACCCACTTTTAGACACTTTTGTTGATTGTTTTTAATTTATTTAGTAATCGCGTTCACGTAAGAACTATCCTAAATAGTTTGAACTATCCTAAATTCATTTATATTCATTGGTAAAATACGCTGCATATATATTCATTTCTTACCAAATATAGATACCAATGATGAATTTTATTATCCTTAAATTTAGAAATAATTGGTTCGTCATTTAAACTTGAATCCCCTACTTAATCGCCTTCATCACGTTTTGTTTCCGCGACAAAAAGTAGCCTGTCATTTTCAGAGGTCGCATCTACACTAAAATTCATTAAAACAATCTTACTTTCGCATTTATAGTATTAGGATCAAGGGTACCTTGAATTTTCTTTGCAAAAATGACAACTGACAACAACACCTATATTTTGAAATAACATAACAGCGCTCCTACCCGATTTCCCCGCAAATTTTGAAAATTCTCTTTTAGATTTTCTATTTTTATTTATTTACTGTAACTCTCTTCGGCCGTCGACTCTCTTTCGCGGCGTCGTTTGTACCCTGTACGGGCTACGGCCATGACGAATGAAAGAAAAGTATTTCCCTGAATCATAGTTGTACACAACTGCGTAGTAGTTGAAATTTAATGTAGTAAAATTCAACTTTTTCAATTGTTAACATTTAAAAAAAGTAAAAGTGCAAAAATAAGCACCCTGCTAATCTCTTTTTTTTAAATTTTCATTTGTTAAGATTGGTTGACCGTGTGAGCCGCAAGAGTTAAATATACTACTACAGTAACTTCTGTTTCGTTTCACTTAATCGGAGAAAACTTCACGCAGGTTTTGTTGACATGTATGTGCTTTTGCGATGTGCGCCAGGCGCCAGCCAACCACCCCAAAGCATAACAACGATCAAGAACAACGGTTGCTTATAATTCTTGATTTGAGAAAATAAATTTAGTTTTTTCATGTTAGATTTTGGGTTGTAGCTCAGCTTCTAGATGACACAGAAAGCTGGTTTATGTCTCAAAATAATTATGGAAGTGTTGGCTCAGTTACGGATTTTGTTTTGCTTGCATTGACTAAGAAGGTAGTAAAGTAGTAGGTAGTGAAAACGTAAGAAAAGATTTTTTACAAAATGTTCCAAATCGCTGTAAAAACTATTGAGGATAGTTCTAACGTGAACTAGATTACTAAATATGTTAGAAACGTTTATTAAAAGTGTCTAAAAGTGGGTGAAAAACGTAAAAAAAATATTTTTTTCAAAAAGTTCCAAGTCGCTGTAAAAACTATTGAGGATAGTTCTTACGTGAACTACATTACTAAATATATTAGAAACGTTCATTAAAAGTGTCTAAAAGTGGGTGAAAAACGTAAAAAAATATTTTTTTTCAAAAAGTTCCAAATCGCTGTAAAAACTATTGAGGATAGTTCTAACGTGAACTACATTACTAAATATATTAGAAACGTTCATTAAAAGTGTCTAAAAGTGGGTGAAAAACGTAAAAAAATATTTTTTTTCAAAATGTTCCAAATCGCTGTAAAAACTATTGAGGATAGTTCTTACGTGAACTAGATTACTAAATATATTAGAAACGTTCATTAAAAGTGTCTAAAAGTGGGTGAAAAACGTAAAAAAATATTTTTTTTCAAAATGTTCCAAATCGCTGTAAAAACTATTGGGGATAGTTCTTCCGTAAACGCGATTGCTTAATAAATTAAAAACAGTCAACAAAGGTGTCTAAAAGTGGGTGAAAAACGTAAAAAAATATTTTTTTTCAAAATGTTCCTTTTACCCACTTTTAGACACTTTTGTTGAATGTTTTTAATTTATTAAGCAATCGCGTTTACGGAAGAACTATCCCCAATAGTCTTTACAGCGATTTGGAACATTTTGAAAAAAAATATATTTTTACGTTTTTCACCCCCTTTTTGGCACTTTTAATGAACGTTTCCAATATATTTAGTAATCGCGTTCACGTAAGAACTATCCCCAATAGTTTTTACAGCGATTTGGAACATTTTGAAAAAAAAAAATTTCTTACGTTTTTCACCCACTTTTAGACACTTTTAATGAACGTTTCAAATATATTTAGTAATCTAGTTCACGTAAGAACTATCCTCAATAGTTTTTACAGCGATTTGGAACATTTAAAAAAAAATATTTTTTTCACGTTTTTCACCCACTTTTAGACACTTTTGTTGATTGTTTATAATTTATTAAGTAATCGCGTTCACGTAAGAACTATTCCCAATAGTTTTTACAGCGATTTGGAACATTTTGAAAAAAATTATTTTTTTACGTTTTTCACCCACTTTTAGACACCTTTGTTGACTGTTTTTAATTTATTAAGCAATCGCGTTTACGGAAGAACTATCCCCAATAGTTTTTACAGCGATTTGGAACATTTTGAAAAAAAATATTTTTTTACGTTTTTCACCCCCTTTTTGGCACTTTTAATGAACGTTTCTAATATATTTAGTAATCTAGTTCACGTAAGAACTATCCTCAATAGTTTTTACAGCGATTTGGAACTTTTTAAAAAAAAATATTTTTTTACGTTTTTCACCCACTTTTAGACACCTTTGTTGACTGTTTTTATATATTAAGCAATCGCGTTTACGGAAGAACTATCCCCAATAGTTTTTACAGCGATTTGGAACATTTTGAAAAAAAATATTTTTTTACCTTTTTCACCCACTTTTAGACACCTTTGTTGACTGTTTTTAATTTATTAAGCAATCGCGTTTACGGAAGAACTATCCCCAATAGTTTTTACAGCGATTTGGAACATTTTGAAAAAAAATATTTTTTTACGTTTTTCACCCACTTTTAGACACCTTTGTTGACTGTTTTTAATTTATTAAGCAATCGCGTTTACGGAAGAACTATCCCCAATAGTTTTTACAGCGATTTGGAACATTTCGAAAAAAAATATTTTTTTAAGTTTTTCACCCACTTTTAGACACCTTTGTTGACTGTTTTTAATTTATTAAGCAATCGCGTTTACGGAAGAACTATCCCCAACAGTTTTTACAGCGATTTGGAACATTTTGAAAAAAAATATTTTTTTACGTTTTTCACCCCCTTTTTGGCACCTTTAATGAACGTTTCTAATATATTTAGTAATCTAGTTCACGTAAGAACTATCCTCAATAGTTTTTACAGCGATTTGGAACTTTTTGAAAAAAAAATATTTTTTTACGTTTTTCACCCACTTTTAGACACCTTTGTTGACTGTTTTTAATTTATTAAGCAATCGCGTTTACGGAAGAACTATCCCCAATAGTTTTTACAGCGATTTGGAACATTTTGAAAAAAAATATTTTTTTACGTTTTTCACCCCCTTTTTGGCACTTTTAATGAACGTTTCTAATATATTTAGTAATCTAGTTCACGTAAGAACTATCCTCAATAGTTTTTACAGCGATTTGGAACTTTTTAAAAAAAAATATTTTTTTACGTTTTTCACCCACTTTTAGACACCTTTGTTGACTGTTTTTATATATTAAGCAGTCGCGTTTACGGAAGAACTATCCCCAATAGTTTTTACAGCGATTTGGAACATTTTGAAAAAAAATATTTTTTTACGTTTTTCACCCACTTTTAGACACCTTTGTTGACTGTTTTTAATTTATTAAGCAATCGCGTTTACGGAAGAACTATCCCCAATAGTTTTTACAGCGATTTGGAACATTTTGAAAAAAAATATTTTTTTACGTTTTTCACCCCCTTTTTGGCACTTTTAATGAATGTTTCTAATATATTTAGTAATCTAGTTCACGTAAGAACTATCCTAAATAGTTTTTATAGCGATTTGGAACATTTTGAAAAAAAATATTTTTTACGTTTTTCACCCCCTTTTTGGCACTTTTAATGAACGTTTCTAACATATTTAGTAATCTAGTTCACGTTAGAACTATCCTAAATAGTTTTTACATCGATTTGGAACATTTAAAAAAAAAATATTTTTTCACGTTTTTCACCCAAACTTAGAACTTTTTAATGAACGTTTCTAATATATTTAGTAATCGCCTTCACGTAGGAACTATCCCCAATAGTTTTTACAGCGATTTGGAAAATTTTGAAAAAAACAAATTTCTTACGTTTTTTACCCACTTTTAGACACTTTTAATGAACGTTTTTAATATATTTAGTAATCTAGTTCACGTAAGAACTATACTAAAAAGTTCTTACAGCGATTTGGAACATTTTAAAAAAAATATTTTTTTCACGTTTTTCACCCACTTTTAGACACTTTTGTTGATTGTTAATAATTTATTAAGTAATCGCGTTCACGTAAGAACTATTCCCAATAGTTTTTACAGCGATTTGGAACATTTTGAAAAAAAATATTTTTTTACGTTTTTCACCCACTTTTAGACACCTTTGTTGACTGTTTTTAATTTATTAAGCAATCGCGTTTACGGAAGAACTATCCCCAATAGTTTTTACAGCGATTTGGAACATTTTGAAAAAAATATTTTTTTACGTTTTTCACCCCCTTTTTGGCACTTTTAATGAACGTTTCTAATATATTTAGTAATCTAGTTCACGTAAGAACTATCCTCAATAGTTTTTACAGCGATTTGGAACTTTTTAAAAAAAAATATTTTTTTACGTTTTTCACCCACTTTTAGACACCTTTGTTGACTGTTTTTATATATTAAGCAATCGCGTTTACGGAAGAACTATCCCCAATAGTTTTTACAGCGATTTGGAACATTTTCAAAAAAATTATTTTTTTACGTTTTTCACCCACTTTTAGACACCTTTGTTGACTGTTTTTAATTTATTAAGCAATCGCGTTTACGGAAGAACTATCCCCAATAGTTTTTACAGCGATTTGGAACATTTTGAAAAAAAATATTTTTTTACGTTTTTCACCCACTTTTAGACACCTTTGTTGACTGTTTTTAATTTATTAAGCAATCGCGTTTACGGAAGAACTATCCCCAATAGTTTTTACAGCGATTTGGAACATTTTGAAAAAAAATATTTTTTTACGTTTTTCACCCCCTTTTTGGCACTTTTAATGAATGTTTCTAATATATTTAGTAATCTAGTTCACGTAAGAACTATCCCCAATAGTTTTTACAGCGATTTGGAACATTTTGAAAAAAAATATTTTTATACGTTTTTCACCCATTTTTAGACACTTTTAATGAACGTTTCTAACATATTTAGTAATCTAGTTCACGTAAGAACTATCCTCAATAGTTTTTACAACGATATGGAACATTCTGAAAAAAAAAAAATTTTCTTATGTTTTTCACCCACTTTTAGCCACTTTTGTTGATTGTTTTTAATTTATTTAGTAATCGCGTTCACGTAAGAACTATCCTAAATAGTTTGAACTATCCTAAATTCATTTATATTCATTGGTAAAATACGCTGCATATATATTCATTTCTTACCAAATATAGATACCAATGATGAATTTTATTATCCTTAAATTCAGAAATCATTGGTTCGTCATTTAAACTTGAATCCCCTACTTAATCGCCTTCATCACGTTTTGTTTCCGCGACAAAAAGTAGCCTGTCATTTTCAGAGGTCGCATCTACACTAAAATTCATTAAAATAATCTTACTTTCGCATTTATAGTATTAGGATCAAGGGTACCTTGAATTTTCTTTGCAAAAATGACAACTGACAACAACACCTATATTTTGAAATAACATAACAGCGCTCCTACCCGATTCGCCCGCAAATTTTGAAAATTCTCTTTTAGATTTCCTATTTTTATTTATTTACTGTAACTCTCTTCGCCCGTCGACTCTCTTTCGCGGCGTCGTTTGTATTTACCTTGTACGGGCTACGGGCATGATGAATGAAAGAAAAGTATTTCCCTGAATCATAGTTGTACACAACTGCGTAGTAGTTGAAATTCAATGTAGTAAAATTCAACTTTTTCAATTGTTAACATTTAAAAAAAGTAAAAGTGCAAAAATAAGCACCCTGCAAATCTCTTTTTTTTAATTTTCATGTGTTAAGATTGGTTGACCGTGTGAACCGCAAAAAGTTCCAAATCGCTGTAAAAACTATTGAGGATAGTTCTTACGTGAACTAGATTACTAAATATATTAGAAACGTTCATTAAAAGTGTCTAAAAGTGGGTGAAAAACGTAAAAAAATATTTTTTTTCAAAATCTTCCAAATTGCTGTAAAAACTTTTTAGTATAGCTCTTACGTGAACTAGATTACTGAATATATTGGAAACGTTCATTAAAAGTGCCAAAAAGGGGGTGAAAAACGTAAAAAAATATTTTTTTTTTAAATGTTCCAAATCGCTGTAAAAACTATTGGGGATAGTTCTTACGTGAACTAGATTACTAAATATATTAGAAACATTCATTAAAAGTGCCAAAAAGGGGGTGAAAAACATAAAAAAATATTTTTTTTCAAAATGTTCCAAATCGCTATAAAAACTATTTGGGATAGTTCTAACGTGAACTAGATTACTAAATATGTTAGAAACGTTCATTAAAAGTGTCTAAAACTGGGTGAAAAACGTGAAAAAATATATTTTTTTTAAATGTTCCAAATCGCTGTAAAAACTATTTAGGATAGTTCTTACGTGAACTAGATTACTAAATATATTAGAAACGTTCATTAAAAGTGTCAAAAAGGGGGTGAAAAACGTAAAAAAATATTTTTTTTCAAAATGTTCCAAATCGCTGTAAAAACTATTGGGGATAGTTCTTCCGTAAACGCGATTGCTTAATAAATTAAAAACAGTCAACAAAGGTGTCTAAAAGTGGGTGAAAAACGTAAAAAAATATTTTTTTTCAAAATGTTCCAAATCGCTGTAAAAACTATTGGGGATAGTTCTTCCGTAAACGCGATTGCTTAATAAATTAAAAACAGTCAACAAAGGTGTCTAAAAGTGAGTGAAAAACGTAAAAAAATATTTTTTTTCAAAATGTTCCTTTTACCCACATTTAGACACTTTTGTTGAATGTTTTTAATTTATTAAGCAATCGCGTTTACGGAAGAACTATCCCCAATAGTTTTTACAGCGATTTGGAACATTTTGAAAAAAAATATATTTTTACGTTTTTCACCCCCTTTTTGGCACTTTTAATGAATGTTTCTAATATATTTAGTAATCTAGTTCACGTAAGAACTATCCTAAATAGTTTTTATAGCGATTTGGAACATTTTGAAAAAAAATATTTTTTTACGTTTTTCACCCCTTTTTTGGCACTTTTAATGAATGTTTCTAATATATTTAGTAATCGCATTCACGTAAGAACTATCCTAACTAGTTTTTATAGCGATTTGGAACATTTTGAAAAAAAATATTTTTTTACGTTTTTCATCCCCTTTTTGGCACTTTTAATGAATGTTTCTAATATATTTAGTAATCTAGTTCACGTAAGAACTATCCTAAATAGTTTTTACAGCGATTTGGAACATTTTGAAAAAAAAATATTTTTTTACGTTTTTCACCCACTTTTAGACACTTTTGATGAACGTTTCCATCATATTTAGTAATCGCGCTTACGTAAGAACTATCCCCAATAGTTTTTACAGCTATTTGGAACATTTTGAAAAAAAATATTTTTTTACGTTTTTCACCCCCTTTTTGGCACTTTTAATGAATGTTTCTAATATATTTAGTAATCTAGTTCACGTAAGAACTATCCTAAATAGTTTTTACAGCGATTTGGAACATTTTGAAAAAAAATATTTTTTTACGTTTTTCACCCCCTTTTTGGCACTTTTAATGAATGTTTCTAATATATTTAGTAATCTAGTTCACGTAAGAACTATCCTAAATAGTTTTTACAGCGATTTGGAACATTTTGAAAAAAAATATTTTTTCACGTTTTTCACCCACTTTTTGACACTTTTGTTGATTGTATATACTTTATTAAGTAATCGCATTCACGTAAGAACTATCCTAAATAGTTTTTATAGCGATTTGGAACATTTTGAAAAAAAAAATTTCTTACGTTTTTCACCCACTTTTAGACACTTTTGTTGATTGTTTCTAATTTATTAAGTAATCGCGTTCACGTAAGAACTATCCCCAATAGTTTTTACAGCTATTTGGAACATTTTGAAAAAAAATATTTTTTTACGTTTTTCACCCCCTTTTTGGCACTTTTAATGAATGTTTCTAATATATTTAGTAATCTAGTTCACGTAAGAACTATCTTAAATAGTTTTTATAGCGATTTGGAACATTTTGAAAAAAAATATTTTTTCACGTTTTTCACCCACTTTTAGACACTTTTAATGAACGTTTCCAATATATTTAGTAATCTAGTTCACGTAAGAGCTATACTAAAAAGTTTTTACAGCAATTTGGAAGATTTTGAAAAAAAATATTTTTTTACGTTTTTCACCCACTTTTAGACACTTTTGATGAACGTTTCCATCATATTTAGTAATCGCGCTTACGTAAGAACTATCCCCAATAGTTTTTACAGCTATTTGGAACATTTTGAAAAAAAATATTTTTTTACGTTTTTCACCCCCTTTTTGGCACTTTTAATGAATGTTTCTAATATATTTAGTAATCTAGTTCACGTAAGAACTATCCTAAATAGTTTTTACAGCGATTTGGAACATTTTGAAAAAAAATATTTTTTTACGTTTTTCACCCCCTTTTTGGCACTTTTAATGAATGTTTCTAATATATCTAGTAATCTAGTTCACGTAAGAACTATCCTAAATAGTTTTTACAGCGATTTGGAACATTTTGAAAAAAAATATTTTTTCACGTTTTTCACCCACTTTTTGACACTTTTGTTGATTGTATATACTTTATTAAGTAATCGCATTCACGTAAGAACTATCCTAAATAGTTTTTATAGCGATTTGGAACATTTTGAAAAAAAAAATTTCTTACGTTTTTCACCCACTTTTAGACACTTTTGTTGATTGTTTCTAATTTATTAAGTAATCGCGTTCACGTAAGAACTATCCCCAATAGTTTTTACAGCTATTTGGAACATTTTGAAAAAAAATATTTTTTTACGTTTTTCACCCCCTTTTTGGCACTTTTAATGAATGTTTCTAATATATTTAGTAATCTAGTTCACGTAAGAACTATCTTAAATAGTTTTTACATCGATTTGGAACTTTTTGAAAAAAAATATTTTTTTACGTTTTTCACCCACTTTTAGACACTTTTGTTGATTGTATATGCTTTATTAAGTAATCGCATTCACATAAGAACTATCCCAAATAGTTTTTATAGCGATTTGGAACAATTTGAAAAAAAAAAATTTCTTACGTTTTACACCCACTTTTAGACACTTTTGTTGATTGTTTCTAATTTATTAAGTAATCGCGTTCACGTAAGAACTATCCCCAATAGTTTTTACAGCTATTTGGAACATTTTGAAAAAAAATATTTTTTTACGTTTTTCACCCCCTTTTTGGCACTTTTAATGAATGTTTCTAATATATTTAGTAATCTAGTTCACGTAAGAACTATACTAAAAAGTTTTTACAGCGATTTGGAACATTTTGAAAAAAAATATTTTTTTACGTTTTTCACCCACTTTTAGACACTTTTGTTGATTGTTTCTAATTTATTAAGTAATCGCGTTCACGTAAGAACTATCCCCAATAGTTTTTACAGCTATTTGGAACATTTTGAAAAAAAATATTTTTTTACGTTTTTCACCCCCTTTTTGGCACTTTTAATGAATGTTTCTAATATATTTAGTAATCTAGTTCACGTTAGAACTATCCTCAATAGTTTTTACAGCGATTTGGAACATTTTGTAAAAAATCTTTTTTTACGTTTTCACTACCTACTACTTTACTACCTTCTTAGTCAATGCAAGCAAAACAAAATCCGTAACTGAGCCAACACTTCCATAATAAGTTGCAACCGTTGTTCTTGATCGTTGTTATGCTTTGGGGTGGTTGGCTGGCGCCTGGCGCACATCGCAAAAGCACATACATGTCAACAAAACCTGCGTGAAGTTTTCTCCGATTAAGTGAAACGAAACAGAAGTTACTGTAGTAGTATATTTAACTCTTGCGGCTCACACGGTCAACCAATCTTAACAAATGAAAATTTAAAAAAAAAGAGATTTGCAGGGTGCTTATTTTTGCACTTTTACTTTTTTTAAATGTTAACAATTGAAAAAGTTGAATTTTACTACATTGAATTTCAACTACTACGCAGTTGTGTACAACTATGATTCAGGGAAATACTTTTCTTTCATTCATCATGCCCGTAGCCCGTACAAGGTAAATACAAACGACGCCGCGAAAGAGAGTCGACGGGCGAAGAGAGTTACAGTAAATAAATAAAAATAGGAAATCTAAAAGAGAATTTTCAAAATTTGCGGGCGAATCGGGTAGGAGCGCTGTTATGTTATTTCAAAATATAGGTATTGTTGTCAGTTGTCATTTTTGCAAAGAAAATTCAAGGTACCCTTGATCCTAATACTATAAATGCGAAAGTAAGATTATTTTAATGAATTTTAGTGTAGATGCGACCTCTGAAAATGACAGGCTACTTTTTGTCGCGGAAACAAAACGTGATGAAGGCGATTAAGTAGGGGATTCAAGTTTAAATGACGAACCAATTATTTCTGAATTTAAGGATAATAAAATTCATCATTGGTATCTATATTTGGTAAGAAATGAATATATATGCAGCGTATTTTACCAATGAATATAAATGAATTTAGGATAGTTCAAACTATTTAGGATAGTTCTTACGTGAACGCGATTACTAAATAAATTAAAAACAATCAACAAAAGTGTCTAAAAGTGGGTGAAAACATAAGAAATTTTTTTTTTTTCAGAATGTTCCATATCGCTGTAAAAACTATTGATTACTAAATATATTAGAAACATTCATCAAAAGTCTCTAAAAGTGGGTGAAAAACGTAAAAAAATATTTTTTTTCAAAATGTTCCAAATCGCTGTAAAAACTTTTTAGTATAGTTCTTACGTGAATGCGATTACTTAATAAAGTATATACAATCAACAAAAGTGTCCAAAAGTGGGTGAAAAACGTAAACAAATATTTTTTTTCAAAATGTTCCTATCGCTATAAAAACTATTTAGGATAGTTCTTACGTGAATGCGATTACTTAATAAAGCATATACAATCAACAAAAGTGTCTAAAAGTGGGTGAAAAACGTAAAAAAATATTTTTTTTCAAAAAGTTCCAAATCGATGTAAAAACTATTGAGGACGGTTCTTACGTGAACTAGATTACTAAATATATTGGAAACGTTCATTAAAAGTGCCAAAAAAGGGGTGAAAAACGTAAAAAAATATTTTTTTTTCAAAATGTTCCAAATCGCTGTAAAAACTATTTAGGATAGTTCTTACGTAAACGCGATTGCTTAATAAATTAAAAACAGTCAACAAAGGTGTCTAAAAGTGGGTGAAAAACGTAAAAAAATATTTTTTTTCAAAAAGTTCCAAATCGATGTAAAAACTATTGAGGACGGTTCTTACGTGAACTAGATTACTAAATATATTAGAAACGTTCATTAAAAGAGTCTAAAAGTGGGTGAAAAACGTGAAAAAATATTTTTTTTCAAAATGTTTCAAATCGCTGTAAAAACTATTTAGGATAGTTCTTACGTGAACGCGATTACTAAATATATTAGAAACGTTCATTAAAAAGGTCTAAAAGTGGGTGAAAAACGTGAACAAATATTTTTTTTTTAAATGTTTCAAATCGCTGTAAAAACTATTTAGGATAGTTCTTACGTGAACGCGATTACTAAATATATTAGAAACGTTCATTAAAAAGGTCTAAAAGTGGGTGAAAAACGTGAACAAATATTTTTTTTTTAAATGTTCCAAATCGCTGTAAAAACTATTTAGGATAATTCTAACGTGAACTAGATTACTAAATATGTTAGAAAAGTTCATTAAAAGTGTCTAAAAGTGGGTGAAAAACATAAAAAAATATTTTTTTTCAAAATGTTCCAAATCGCTGTAAAAACTATTTAAGATAGTTCTTACGTAAACGCGATTGCTTGATAAATTAAAAACAGTCAACAAAGGTGTCTAAAAGTGGGTGAAAAACGTAAAAAAATATTTTTTTTCAAAATGTTCCTTTTACCCATTTTTAGACACTTTTGTTGAATGTTTTTAATTTATTTAGTAATCGCGTTCACGTAAGAACTATTCTAAATAAATTTTACACCGATTTGGAACATTTTGAAAAAAAATATTTTTTTACGTTTTTCACCCACTTTTAGACACCTTTGTTGACTGTTTTTAATTTATCAAGCAATCGCGTTTACGTAAGAACTATCTTAAATAGTTTTTACACCGATTTGGAACATTTTGAAAAAAAATATTTTTTTACGTTTTTCACCCACTTTTAGACACCTTTGTTGACTGTTTTTAATTTATCAAGCAATCGCGTTTACGTAAGAACTATCTTAAATAGTTTTTACAGCGATTTGGAACATTTTGAAAAAAAATATTTTTTTATGTTTTTCACCCACTTTTAGTCACTTTCGTTGATTGTTTTTAATTTATTTAGTAATCGTGTTCACGTAAGAACTATTCTAAATAGTTTTTATAGCGATTTGGAACATTTTGAAAAAAAATATTTTTTTACGTTTTTCACCCACTTTTAGACACTTTTGTTGATTGTATATACTTTATTAAGTAATCGCATTCACGTAAGAACTATCCTAAATAGTTTTTTAGCGATTTGGAACATTTTGAAAAAAAATTTTTTTTACTTTTTTCACCCCCTTTTTGGCACTTTTTATGAATGCTTCTAATATATTTAGTAATCTAGTTCACGTAAGAACTATCCTAAATAGATTTTATAGCGATTTGGAACACTTTGAAAAAAAATATTTTTTTACGTTTTTCACCCACTTTTAGACACTTTTGTTGATTGTATATACTTTATTAAGTAATCGCATTCACGTAAGAACTATCCTAAATAGTTTTTATAGCGATTTGGAACATTTTGAAAAAAAAAAAAATTTCTTACGTTTTTCACCCCCTTTTTGGCACTTTTAATGAATGTTTCTAATATATTTAGTATTCTAGTTCACGTAAGAACTATCCTAAATAGTTTTTATAGCGATTTGGTACATTTTGGAAAAAAATATTTTTTTACGTTTTTCACCCACTTTTGGACACTTTTGTTGATTGTATATACTTTATTAAGTAATCGCATTCACGTAAGAACTATCCTAAATAGTTTTTATAGCGATTTGGAACATTTTGAAAAAAAATATTTTTTTACGTTTTTCACCCACTTTTAGACACTTTTGTTGATTGTATATACTTTATTAAGTAATCGCATTCACGTAAGAACTATCCTAAATAGTTTTTATAGCGATTTGGTACATTTTGGAAAAAAATATTTTTTTACGTTTTTCACCCACTTTTGGACACTTTTGTTGATTGTATATACTTTATTAAGTAATCGCATTCACGTAAGAACTATATTAAATAGTTTTTATAGCGATTTGGAACATTTTGAAAAAAAATATTTTTTTACGTTTTTCACCCACTTTTAGACACTTTTGTTGATTGTATATACTTTATCAAGTAATCGCATTCACGTAAGAACTATCCTAAATAGTTTTTATAGCGATTTGGAACATTTTGAAAAAAAAAAAAAATTCTTACGTTTTTCACCCCCTTTTTGGCACTTTTAATGAATGTTTCTAATATATTTAGTATTCTAGTTCACGTAAGAACTATCCTAAATAGTTTTTATAGCGATTTGGTGCATTTTGGAAAAAAATATTTTTTTACGTTTTTCACCCACTTTTGGACACTTTTGTTGATTGTATATACTTTATTAAGTAATCGCATTCACGTAAGAACTATCCTAAATAGTTTTTATAGCGATTTGGAACATTTTGAAAAAAAATATTTTTTTACGTTTTTCACCCACTTTTAGACACTTTTGTTGATTGTATATACTTTATTAAGTAATCGCATTCACGTAAGAACTATCCTAAATAGTTTTTTAGCGATTTGGAACATTTTGAAAAAAAATTTTTTTTTACTTATTTCACCCCCTTTTTGGCACTTTTTATGAATGCTTCTAATATATTTAGTAATCTAGTTCACGTAAGAACTATCCTAAATAGTTTTTATAGGGATTTGGAACACTTTGAAAAAAAATATTTTTTTACGTTTTTCACCCACTTTTAGACACTTTTAATGAACGTTTCTAACATATTTAGAAATCTAGTTCACGTTAGAACTATCCTAAATAGTTTTTACAGCGATTTGGAACATTTAAAAAAAAAATATTTTTTCACGTTTTTCACCCACTTTTAGACACTTTTAATGAACGTTTCTAATATATTTAGTAATCTAGTTCACGTAAGAACTGTCCTCAATTGTTTTTACAGCGATTTGGAACATTTTGAAAAAAAATATTTTTTTACGTTTTTCACCCACTTTTAGACACTTTTGTTCATTGTATATATTTTATTAAGTAATCGCATTCACATAAGAACTATCCTAAATAGTTTTTATAGCGATTTGGAACATTTTGAAAAAAAATATTTTTTTACGTTTTTCACCCCCTTTTTGGCACTTTTAATGAATGTTTCTAATATATTTAGTAATCTAGTTCACGTAAGAACTATCCTAAATAGTTTTTATAGCGATTTGGAACATTTTGAAAAAAAATATTTTTTTACGTTTTTCACCCACTTTTAGACACTTTTGTTCATTGTATATATTTTATTAAGTAATCGCATTCACATAAGAACTATCCTAAATAGTTTTTATAGCGATTTGGAACATTTTGAAAAAAAATATTTTTTTACGTTTTTCACCCCCTTTTTGGCACTTTTAATGAACGTTTCCAATATATTTAGTAATCTAGTTCGATTTTTCACCCACTTTTTGGCAGTTTTAATGAATGTTTCTAATATATTTAGTAATCTAGTTCACGTAAGAACTATCCTAAATAGTTTTTATAGCGATTTGGAACATTTTGAAAAAAAATATTTTTTTACGTTTTTCACCCCCTTTTTGGCACTTTTAATGAACGTTTCCAATATATTTAGTAATCTAGTTCACGTAAGAACTATTCTAAATAGTTTTTATAGCGATTTGGAACATTTTGAAAAAAAATATTTTTTTACGTTTTTCACCCCCTTTTTGGCACTTTTAATGAACGTTTCCAATATATTTAGTAATCTAGTTCACATAAGAACTATTCTAAATAGTTTTTATAGCGATTTGGAACATTTTGAAAAAAAATATTTTTTTACGTTTTTCACCCCCTTTTTGTCACTTTTAATGAACGTTTCTAATATATTTAGTATTCTAGTTCACGTAAGAACTATCCTCAACTGTTTTTACAGCGATTTGGAACATTTTGAAAAAAAATATTTTTTTACGTTTTTCACCCCCTTTTTGGCACTTTTAATGAATGTTTCTAATATATTTAGTAATCTAGTTCACGTAAGAACTATCCTAAATAGTTTTTATAGCGATTTGGAACATTTTGAAAAAAAAATTTTTCTTACGTTTTTCACCCACTTTTAGACACTTTTAATGAACGTTTCTAACATATTTAGTAATCTAGTTCACGTTAGAACTATCCTAAATAGTTTTTACAGCGATTTGGAACATTTTGAAAAAAAAATTTTTCTTACGTTTTTCACCCACTTTTAGATACTTTTAATGAACGTTTCTAACATATTTAGTAATCTAGTTCACGTTAGAACTATCCTAAATAGTTTTTACAGCGATTTGGAACATTTAAAAAAAAAATATTTTTTCACGGTTTTCACCCACTTTTAGACACTTTTGTTGATTGTAAAGGGTGATGTTTTAGCTGGTTTGGTTTTGGCAACACTGGTTTTGACAGCTGACGTGTGTTTAGTACCTTGTGTCACTGTCAAACAGCTTCAGTTTGGTTTGCAATTTAACCATGGATCGTCTTACAAATGAACAACGCTTGCAAATTATTGAATTTTACTATCAAAATTCGTGCTCGGTTCGAAATGTTCATCGCGCGCTGCTTCCATTTTATGATCGGCATTCTCGACCTTCTGAGCAGTCTATTCGGAAGATTGTGACCAAATTTCGCACCAAATTTACTTTGTTGGACATTAAACCACCAACACGTTTACGTACTGTGCGTAGTGAAGAAAATATTGCGGCCGTATCAGCTAGTGTGACAGAAGACCGCGAAATGTCGATTCGGCGCCGTTCCCAGCAGTTAGGCCTTTGTTACAGCACTACGTGGAAAATTTTGCGGAAGGATTTGGGCGTAAAGCCTTTTAAGATACAGCTGGTGCAAGAACTAAAGCCAGCCGACCTACCACAACGCCGAATTTTTGGTGAATGGGCTCTTGGAAAGCTGGCCGAGGATCCGCTTTTTTATCGAAAACTTGTGTTCAGCGATGAGGCTCATTTTTGGTTGAATGGGTACGTAAATAAGCAAAATTGCCGCATTTGGAGTGAAGATCAGCCAGAAGCATTGCAACAGCTACCAATGCATCCCGAAAAAGCCACTGTTTGGTGCGGTTTATGGGCCGGCGGCATTATTGGGCCATATTTCTTCAAAGATGATGCGAATCGCAGCGTTACTGTCAATGGTGAACGCTACCGAGCGATGATAACAAACTTTTTTTTGCCCGAAATGGAAGTTCTTGACTTGCATGATATGTGATTTCAACAAGACGGTGCCACATGCCACACAGCACGCGAAACAATGGCGCAATTGCGAGGCGAGTTTGGTGAACAGTTAATTTCACGTTTCGGGCCGGTCAATTGGCCGCCTAGATCGTGCGATTTGACACCATTAGATTATTTTTTGTGGGGGTATGCCAAGGCTAATGTGTATAGGGACAAGCCCGCTTCGATTGACGCATTGGAAGCCAACATCCATGCATTCATTCGTGAGATACCGGCCGATATGTGTGAAAGAGTATGACAAAATTGGACTCAGCGGATGGGCTACCTGAGACGCAGCCGCGGTCAACATTTGCATGAAATTATCTTTAAACATTAAATTGCAAGGTTCAAACTATCGATTCAAATAAATATTTCATTCATTTTTTCGAATTTTTTGTGTTTTTTTTTTTAAAACAAGTTCTAAACCTCTTAAAAAATCACCCTTTATATACTTTATTAAGTAATCGCATTCACGTAAGAACTATCCTAAATAGTTTTTATAGCGATTTGGAACATTTTGAAAAAAAAAAAATTTCTTACGTTTTTCACCCCCTTTTTGGCACTTTTAATGAATGTTTCTAATATATTTAGTATTCTAGTTCACGTTAGAACTATCCTAAATAGTTTTTATAGCGATTTGGAACACTTTGAAAAAAAATATTTTTTTACGTTTTTCACCCACTTTTAGACACTTTTAATGAACGTTTCTAACATATTTAGAAATCTAGTTCACATTAGAACTATCCTAAATAGTTTTTACAGCGATTTGGAACATTTAAAAAAAAAATATTTTTTCACGTTTTTCACCCACTTTTAGACTTTTTTTATAGCGATTTGGAACATTTAAAAAAAAAATATTTTTTCACGTTTTTCACCCACTTTTAGACGCTTTTAATGAACGTTTCTAATATATTTAGTAATCTAGTTCACGTAAGAACTATCCTCAATTGTTTTTATAGCGATTTGGAACATTTTGAAAACAAAATTTTTTTACGTTTTTCACCTACTTTTAGACACTTTTAATGAACGTTTCTAACATATTTAGTAATCTAGTTCACGTTAGTACTATAGAACTAAATAGTTTTTACAGCGATTTGGAACATTTTGAAAAAAAAAAATGTTCTTACGTTTTTCACCCACTTTTAGACGCTTTTAATGAACGTTTCTAATATATTTAGTAATCGCGTTCACGTAAGAACTATCCCCAATAGTTTTTATAGCGATTTGGAACATTTTGAAAACAAAATTTTTTTACGTTTTTTACCCACTTTTAGACACTGTTTAGGAACGTTTTTAATATATTTAGTAATCTAGTTCACGTAAGAACTATCCTAAAAAGTTTTTACAGCGATTTGGAACATTTTGAAAAAAAATATTTTTTTACGTTTTTCACCTACTTTTAGACACTTTTAATGAACGTTTCTAACATATTTAGTAATCTAGTTTACGTTAGAACTATCCTAAATAGTTTTTACAGCGATTTGGAACATTTTGAAAAAAAAATTTTTCTTACGTTTTTCACCCACTTTTAGACACTTTTGTTGATTGTTTTTAATTTATTTAGTAATCGCGTTCACGTAAGAACTATCCTAAATAGTTTGAACTATCCTAAATTCATTTATATTCATTGGTAAAATACGCTGCATATATATTCATTTCTTACCAAATATAGATACCAATGATGAATTTTATTATCCTTAAATTCAGAAATAATTGGTTCGTCATTTAAACTTGAATCCCCTACTTAATCGCCTTCATCACGTTTTGTTTCCGCGACAAAAAGTAGCCTGTCATTTTCAGAGGTCGCATCTACACTAAAATTCATTAAAACAATCTTACTTTCGCATTTATAGTATTAGGATCAAGGGTACCTTGAATTTTCTTTGCAAAAATGACAACTGACAACAACACCTATATTTTGAAATAACATAACAGCGCTCCTACCCGATTCGCCCGCAAATTTTGAAAATTCTCTTTTAGATTTCCTATTTTTATTTATTTACTGTAACTCTCTTCGCCCGTCGACTCTCTTTCGCGGCGTCGTTTGTATTTACCTTGTACGGGCTACGGGCATGATGAATGAAAGAAAAGTATTTCCTGAATCATAGTTGTACACAACTGCGTAGTAGTTGAAATTCAATGTAGTAAAATTCAACTTTTTCAATTGTTAACATTTAAAAAAAGTAAAAGTGCAAAAATAAGCACCCTGCAAATCTCTTTTTTTTAAATTTTCATTTGTTAAGATTGGTTGACCGTGTGAGCCGCAAGAGTTAAATATACTACTACAGTAACTTCTGTTTCGTTTCACTTAATCGGAGAAGTTTTTGTTGACATGTATGTGCTTTTGCGATGTGCGCCAGGCGCCAGCCAACCACCCCAAAGCATAACAACGATCAAGAACAACGGTTGCTTATAATTCTCGATTTGAGAAAATAAATTTAGTTTTTTCATGTTAGATTTTGGGTTGTAGCTCAGCTTCTAGATGACACAGAAAGCTGGTTTATGTCTCAAAATAATTATGGAAGTGTTGGCTCAGTTACGGATTTTGTTTTGCTTGCATTGACTAAGAAGGTAGTAAAGTAGTAGGTAGTGAAAACGTAAAATAAAATTTTTTACAAAAAGTTCCAAATCGCTGTAAAAACTATTGAGGATAGTTCTTACGTGAATTAGATTACTAAATATATTAGAAACGTTCATTAAAAGTGTCTAAAAGTGGGTGAAAAACGTAAATAAATATTTTTTTTCAAAATGTTCCAAATCGCTATAAAAACTATTTAGGATAGTTCTTACGTGAACTAGATTACTAAACATATTTGAAACATTCATTAAAAATGCCAAAAAGGGGGTGAAAAACGTAAAAAAATATATTTTTTCAAAATGTTCCAAATCGCTATAAAAACTATTTAGGATAGTTCTTACGTGAACTAGATTACTAAACATATTTGAAACATTCATTAAAAATGCCAAAAAGGGGGTGAAAAACGTAAAAAAATATATTTTTTCAAAATGTTCCAAATCGCTATAAAAACTATTTAGGATAGTTCTTACGTGAATGCGATTACTTAATAAAATATATACAATGAACAAAAGTGTCTAAAAGTGGGTGAAAAACGTAAAAAAAATATTTTTTTTCAAAATGTTCCAAATCGCCATAAAAACTATTTAGGATAGTTCTTACGTGAACTAGATTACTAAATATATTAGAAACGTTCATTAAAAGTGTCTAAAAGTGGGTGAAAACCGTAAAAAAATATTTTTTTTCAAAAAGTTCCAAATCGCTGTAAAACCTATTGAGGATAGTTCTTACGTGAACTAGATTACTAAATATATTAAAAGTGTCTAAAAGTGGGTGAAAACCGTGAAAAAATATTTTTTTTTTAAATGTTCCAAATCGCTGTAAAAACTTTATAGGATAGTTCTAACGTGAACTAGATTACTAAATATGTTAGAAACGTTCATTAAAAGTGTCTAAAAGTGGGTGAAAAACGTAAAAAAATATTTTTTTTTCAAAATGTTCCCAATCCCTATAAAACCTATTTAGGATAGTTCTTACGTGAATGCGATTACTTAATAAAATATATACAATGAACAAAAGTGTCTAAAAGTGGGTGAAAAACGTAAAAAAATATTTTTTTTCAAAAAGTTCCAAATCGCTGTAAAACCTGTTGAGGATAGTTCTTACGTGAACTAGATTACTAAATATATTAGAAACGTTCATTAAAAGTGTCTAAAACTGGGTGAAAACCGTGAAAAAATATTTTTTTTTTAAATGTTCCAGATCGCTGTAAAAACTTTATAGGATAGTTCTAACGTGAACTAGATTACTAAATATGTTAGAAACGTTCATTAAAAGTGTCTAAAAGTGGGTGAAAAACGTAAAAAAATATTTTTTTTCAAAATGTTCCAAATCGCTGTAAAAACAATTGAGGATAGTTCTTACGTGAACTAGATTACTAAATATATTAGAAACGTTCATTAAAAGTGTCTAAAAGTGGGTGAAAAACGTAAAAAAATATTTTTTTTCAAAATGTTCCAAATCGCTGTAAAAACAATTGAGGATAGTTCTTACGTGAACTAGATTACTAAATATATTAGAAACGTTCATTAAAAGTGTCTAAAAGTGGGTGAAAACCGTAAAAAAATATTTTTTTTCAAAAAGTTCCAAATCGCTGTAAAACCTATTGAGGATAGTTCTTACGTGAACTAGATTACTAAATATATTAAAAGTGTCTAAAAGTGGGTGAAAACCGTGAAAAAATATTTTTTTTTTAAATGTTCCAAATCGCTGTAAAAACTTTATAGGATAGTTCTAACGTGAACTAGATTACTAAATATATTAAAAACATTCATTAAAAGTGCCAAAAAGGGGGTGAAAAACGTAAAAAAATATTTTTTTTCAAAATGTTCCAAATCGCTATAAAAACTATTTAGGATAGTTCTTACGTGAACTAGATTACTAAATATATTAAAAACATTCATTAAAAGTGTCTAAAAGTGGGTGAAAACCGTGAAAAAATATTTTTTTTTTAAATGTTCCAAATCGCTGTAAAAACTATTTAGGATAGTTCTAACGTGAATGCGATTACTTAATAAAATATATACAATGAACAAAAGTGTCTAAAAGTGGGTGAAAAACGTAAAAAAATATTTTTTTTCAAAATGTTCCAAATCGCTGTAAAAACTATTTAGGATAGTTCTTACGGGAACTAGATTACTAAATATATTAGAAACATTCATTAAAAGTGCCAAAAAGGGGGTGCAAAACGTAAAAAAATATTTTTTTTTCAAAAAGTTCCAAATCGCTGTAAAACTATTTAGGATAGTTCTTACGTGAACTAGATTACTAAATATATTAGAAACGTTCATTAAAAGTGTCTAAAAGTGGGTGAAAACCGTGAAAAAATATTTTTTTTTTAAATGTTCCAAATCGCTGTAAAAACTATTTAGGATAGTTCTAACGTGAACTAGATTACTAAATATATTAGAAACATTCATTAAAAGTGCCAAAAAGGGGGTGAAAAACGTAAAAAAATATTTTTTTTCAAAATGTTCCAAATCGCTATAAAAACTATTTAGGATAGTTCTTACGTGAATGCGATTACTAAATATATTAGAAACATTCATTAAAAGTGCCAAAAAGGGGGTGAAAAACGTAAAAAAATATTTTTTTTCAAAATGTTCCAAATCGCTATAAAAACTATTTAGGATAGTTCTTACGTGAACTAGATTACTAAATATATTAGAATCATTCATTAAAAGTGCCAAAAAGGGGGTGAAAAACGTAAAAAAATATTTTTTTTCAAAATGTTCCAAATCGCTATAAAAACTATTTAGGATAGTTCTAACGTGAATGCGATTACTTAATAAAATATATACAATGAACAAAAGTGTCTAAAAGTGGGTGAAAAACGTAAAAAAATATTTTTTTTCAAAATGTTCCAAATCGCTGTAAAAACTATTTAGGATAGTTCTTACGTGAACTAGATTACTAAATATATTAGAAACGTTCATTAAAAGTGTCTAAAAGTGGGTGAAAACCGTGAAAAAATATTTTTTTTTTAAATGTTCCAAATCGCTGTAAAAACTATTTAGGATAGTTCTAACGTGAACTAGATTTCTAAATATGTTAGAAACGTTCATTAAAAGTGTCTAAAAGTGGGTGAAAAACGTAAAAAAAATATTTTTTTTCAAAATGTTCCAAATCGCTGTAAAAACTTTTTAGTATAGTTCTTACGTGAACTAGATTACTAAATATATTAGAAACATTCATTAAAAGTGCCAAAAAGGGGGTGAAAAACGTAAAAAAATATTTTTTTTCAAAATGTTCCAAATCGCTGTAAAAACTATTTAGGATAGTTCTTACGTAAACGCGATTGCTTAATAAATTAAAAACAGTCAACAAAGGTGTCTAAAATTGGGTGAAAAACGTAAAAAAATATTTTTTTTCAAAATGTTCCTTTTACCCATTTTTAGACACTTTTGTTGAACGTTTCCAATATATTTAGTAATCTAGTTCACGTAAGAACTATCCTAAATAGTTTTTACAGCGATTTGGAACATTTTGAAAAAAAATATTTTTTTACGTTTTTCACCCACTTTTAGACACTTTTAATGAACGTTTCTGACATATTTAGTAATCTAGTTCACGTTAGAACTATCCTAAATAGCTTTTACAGCGATTTGGAACATTTTGGAACCCCCTTTTTGGCACTTTTAATGAATGTTTCTAATATATTTAGTAATCTAGTTCACGTAAGAACTATCTTAAATAGTTTTTATAGCGATTTGGAACATTTTGAAAAAAAATATTTTTTTACGTTTTTCACCCCCTTTTTGGCACTTTTAATGAATGTTTCTAATATATTTAGTAATCGCATTCACGTAAGAACTATCCTAAATAGTTTTTATAGCGATTTGGAACATTTTGAAAAAAAATATTTTTTTACGTTTTTCACCCCCTTTTTGGCACTTTTAATGAATGTTTCTAATATATTTAGTAATCTAGTTCACGTAAGAACTATCCTAAATAGTTTTTATAGCGATTTGGAACATTTTGAAAAAAAATATTTTTTTACGTTTTTCACCCCCTTTTTGGCACTTTTAATGAACGTTTCCAATATATTTAGTAATCTAGTTCACGTAAGAACCGTCCTCAATAGTTTTTACATCGATTTGGAACTTTTTGAAAAAAAATATTTTTTTACGTTTTTCACCCACTTTTAGCCACTTTTGTTGATTGTATATGCTTTATTAAGTAATCGCATTCACGTAAGAACTATCCTAAATAGTTTTTATAGCGATTTGGAACATTTTGAAAAAAAATATTTTTTTACGTTTTTCACCCCCTTTTTGGCACTTTTAATGAATGATTCTAATATATTTAGTAATCTAGTTCACGTAAGAACTATCCTAAATAGTTTTTATAGCGATTTGGAACATTTTGAAAAAAAATATTTTTTTACGTTTTTCACCCCCTTTTTGGCACTTTTAATGAATGTTTCTAATATATTTAGTAATCTAGTTCACGTAAGAACTATCCTAAATAGTTTTTATAGCGATTTGGAACATTTTGAAAAAAAATATTTTTTTACGTTTTTCACCCCCTTTTTGGCACTTTTAATGAATGTTTCTAATATATTTCGTAATCTAGTTCACGTAAGAACTATCCTAAATAGTTTTTATAGCGATTTGGAACATTTTGAAAAAAAATATTTGTTTACGTTTTTCACCCACTTTTGGACACTTTTGTTGATTGTATATACTTTATTAACTAATCGCATTCACGTAAGAACTATACGAAAAAGTTTTTACAGCGATTTGGAACATTTTGAAAAAAAATATTTTTTTACGTTTTTCACCCACTTTTAGACTCTTTTAATGAACGTTTCTAACATATTTAGTAATCTAGTTCACGTTAGAACTATCCTAAATAGTTTTTACAGCGATTTGGATCATTTTGAAAAAAAACATTTTCTTACGTTTTTCACCCACTTTTAGAGACTTTTGTTGATTGTATATGCTTTATTAAGTAATCGCATTCACGTAAGAACTATCCTAAATAGTTTTTATAGCGATTTGGAACATTTTGAAAAAAAATATTTTTTTACGTTTTTCACCCCCTTTTTGGCACTTTTAATGAATGTTTCTAATATATTTAGTAATCTAGTTCACGTAAGAACTATCCTAAATAGTTTTTATAGCGATTTGGAACATTTTGAAAAAAAATATTTTTTTACGTTTTTCACCCCCTTTTTGGCACTTTTAATGAATGTTTCTAATATATTTAGTAATCGCATTCACGTAAGAACTATCCTAAATAGTTTTTATAGCGATTTGGAACATTTTGAAAAAAAATATTTTTTTACGTTTTTCACCCCCTTTTTGGCACTTTTAATGAATGTTTCTAATATATTTAGTAATCTAGTTCACGTAAGAACTATCCTAAATAGTTTTTATAGCGATTTGGAACATTTTGAAAAAAAATATTTTTTTACGTTTTTCACCCCCTTTTTGGCACTTTTAATGAATGTTTCTAATATATTTAGTAATCTAGTTCACGTAAGAACTATCCTAAATAGTTTTTACAGCGATTTGGAACATTTAAAAAAAAAATATTTTTTCACGGTTTTCACCCACTTTTAGACACTTTTAATGAACGTTTCTAACATATTTAGTAATCTAGTTCACGTAAGAACTATCCTCAATAGTTTTTACAACGATATGGAACATTCTGAAAAAAAAAAAATTTTCTTATGTTTTTCACCCACTTTTAGCCACTTTTGTTGATTGTTTTTAATTTATTTAGTAATCGCGTTCACGTAAGAACTATCCTAAATAGTTTGAACTATCCTAAATTCATTTATATTCATTGGTAAAATACGCTGCATATATATTCATTTCTTACCAAATATAGATACCAATGATGATTTTTATTATCCTTAAATTCAGAAATAATTGGTTCGTCATTTAAACTTGAATCCCCTACTTAATCGCCTTCATCACGTTTTGTTTCCGCGACAAAAAGTAGCCTGTCATTTTCAGAGGTCGCATCTACACTAAAATTCATTAAAACAATCTTACTTTCGCATTTATAGTATTAGGATCAAGGGTACCTTGAATTTTCTTTGCAAAAATGACAACTGACAACAACACCTATATTTTGAAATAACATAACAGCGCTCCTACCCGATTCGCCCGCAAATTTTGAAAATTCTCTTTTAGATTTCCTATTTTTATTTATTTACTGTAACTCTCTTCGCCCGTCGACTCTCTTTCGCGGCGTCGTTTGTATTTACCTTGTACGGGCTACGGGCATGATGAATGAAAGAAAAGTATTTCCTGAATCATAGTTGTACACAACTGCGTAGTAGTTGAAATTCAATGTAGTAAAATTCAACTTTTTCAATTGTTAACATTTAAAAAAAGTAAAAGTGCAAAAATAAGCACCCTGCAAATCTCTTTTTTTTAAATTTTCATTTGTTAAGATTGGTTGACCGTGTGAGCCGCAAGAGTTAAATATACTACTACAGTAACTTCTGTTTCGTTTCACTTAATCGGAGAAGTTTTTGTTGACATGTATGTGCTTTTGCGATGTGCGCCAGGCGCCAGCCAACCACCCCAAAGCATAACAACGATCAAGAACAACGGTTGCTTATAATTCTCGATTTGAGAAAATAAATTTAGTTTTTTCATGTTAGATCTTGGGTTGTAGCTCAGCTTCTAGATGACACAGAAAGCTGGTTTATGTCTCAAAATAATTATGGAAGTGTTGGCTCAGTTACGGATTTTGTTTTGCTTGCATTGACTAAGAAGGTAGTAAAGTAGTAGGTAGTGAAAACGTAAAAAAAGATTTTTTTTCAAAATGTTCCAAATCGCTATAAAAACTATTTAGGATAGTTCTTACGTGAATGCGATTACTTAATAAAGCATATACAATCAACAAAAGTGTCTAAAAGTGGGTGAAAAACGTAAAAAAATATTTTTTTTCAAAAAGTTCCAAATCGCTGTAAAACCTATTGAGGATAGTTCTTACGTGAACTAGATTACTAAATATATTAGAAACGTTCATTAAAAGTGTCTAAAAGTGGGTGAAAACCGTGAAAAAATATTTTTTTTTTAAATGTTCCAAATCGCTGTAAAAACTTTATAGGATAGTTCTAACGTGAACTAGATTACTAAATATATTAGAAACATTCATTAAAAGTGCCAAAAAGGGGGTGAAAAACGTAAAAAAATATTTTTTTTCAAAATGTTCCAAATCGCTATAAAAACTATTTAAGATAGTTCTTACGTGAACTAGATTACTAAATATATTAGAAACATTCATTAAAAGTGCCAAAAAGGGGTGAAAAACGTGAAAAAATATATTTTTTTTAAATGTTCCAAATCGCTGTAAAAACTATTTAGGATAGTTCTTACGTGAACTAGATTACTAAATATATTAGAAACATTCATTAAAAGTGCCAAAAAGGGGGTGAAAAACGTAAAAAAATATTTTTTTTCAAAATGTTCCAAATCGCTATAAAAACTATTTAGGATAGTTCTTACGTAAATGCGATTACTAAATATATTAGAAACATTCATTAAAAGTGCCAAAAAGGGGGTGAAAAACGTAAAAAAATATTTTTTTTCAAAATGTTCCAAATCGCTGTAAAAGCTATTTAGGATAGTTCTAACGTGAACTAGATTACTAAATATGTCAGAAACGTTCATTAAAAGTGTCTAAAAGTGGGTGAAAAACGTAAAAAAATATTTTTTTTCAAAATGTTCCAAATCGCTGTAAAAACTATTTAGGATAGTTCTTACGTGAACTAGATTACTAAATATATTGGAAACGTTCAACAAAAGTGTGTAAAAATGGGTAAAAGGAACATTTTGAAAAAAAATATTTTTTTACGTTTTTCACCCAATTTTAGACACCTTTGTTGACTGTTTTTAATTTATTAAGCAATCGCGTTCACGTAAGAACTATCCTAAATAGTTTGAACTATCCTAAATTCATTTATATTCATTGGTAAAATACGCTGCATATATATTCATTTCTTACCAAATATAGATACCAATGATGAATTTTATTATCCTTAAATTCAGAAATAATTGGTTCGTCATTTAAACTTGAATCCCCTACTTAATCGCCTTCATCACGTTTTGTTTCCGCGACAAAAAGTAGCCTGTCATTTTCAGAGGTCGCATCTACACTAAAATTCATTAAAACAATCTTACTTTCGCATTTATAGTATTAGGATCAAGGGTACCTTGAATTTTCTTTGCAAAAATGACAACTGACAACAACACCTATATTTTGAAATAACATAACAGCGCTCCTACCCGATTCGCCCGCAAATTTTGAAAATTCTCTTTTAGATTTCCTATTTTTATTTATTTACTGTAACTCTCTTCGCCCGTCGACTCTCTTTCGCGGCGTCGTTTGTATTTACCTTGTACGGGCTACGGGCATGATGAATGAAAGAAAAGTATTTCCCTGAATCATAGTTGTACACAACTGCGTAGTAGTTGAAATTCAATGTAGTAAAATTCAACTTTTTCAATTGTTAACATTTAAAAAAAGTAAAAGTGCAAAAATAAGCACCCTGCAAATCTCTTTTTTTTAATTTTCATTTGTTAAGATTGGTTGACCGTGTGAACCGCAAGAGTTAAATATACTACTACAGTAACTTCTGTTTCGTTTCACTTAATCGGAGAAAACTTCACGCAGTTTTTGTTGACATGTATGTGCTTTTGCGATGTGCGCCAGGCGCCAGCCAACCACCCCAAAGCATAACAACGATCAAGAACAACGGTTGCTTATAATTCTCGATTTGAGAAAATAAATTTAGTTTTTTCATGTTAGATCTTGGGTTGTAGCTCAGCTTCTAGATGACACAGAAAGCTGGTTTATGTCTCAAAATAATTATGGAAGTGTTGGCTCAGTTACGGATTTTGTTTTGCTTGCATTGACTAAGAAGGTAGTAAAGTAGTAGGTAGTGAAAACGTAAAAAAAGATTTTTTTTCAAAATGTTCCAAATCGCTATAAAAACTATTTAGGATAGTTCTTACGTGAACTAGATTACTAAATATATTAGAAACGTTCATTAAAAGTGTCTAAAAGTGGGTGAAAAACGTAAATAAATATTTTTTTTCAAAATGTTCCAAATCGCTATAAAAACTATTTAGGATAGTTCTTACGTGAACTAGATTACTAAACATATTTGAAACATTCATTAAAAATGCCAAAAAGGGGGTGAAAAACGTAAAAAAATATATTTTTTCAAAATGTTCCAAATCGCTATAAAAACTATTTAGGATAGTTCTTACGTGAACTAGATTACTAAACATATTTGAAACATTCATTAAAAATGCCAAAAAGGGGGTGAAAAACGTAAAAAAATATATTTTTTCAAAATGTTCCAAATCGCTATAAAAACTATTTAGGATAGTTCTTACGTGAATGCGATTACTTAATAAAATATATACAATGAACAAAAGTGTCTAAAAGTGGGTGAAAAACGTAAAAAAAATATTTTTTTTCAAAATGTTCCAAATCGCCATAAAAACTATTTAGGATAGTTCTTACGTGAACTAGATTACTAAATATATTAGAAACATTCATTAAAAGTGCCAAAAAGGGGGTGAAAAACGTAAAAAAATATTTTTTTTCAAAATGTTCCAAATCGCTATAAAAACTATTTAAGATAGTTCTTACGTGAACTAGATTACTAAATATATTAGAAACATTCATTAAAAGTGCCAAAAAGGGGGTGAAAAACGTAAAAAAATATTTTTTTTCAAAATGTTCCAAATCGCTATAAAAACTATTTAGGATAGTTCTTACGTGAATGCGATTACTTAGTAAAGCATATACAATCAACAAAAGTGTCTAAAAGTGGGTGAAAAACGTAAAAAAATATTTTTTTTCAAAAAGTTCCAAATCGCTGTAAAACCTATTGAGGATAGTTCTTACGTGAACTAGATTACTAAATATATTAGAAACGTTCATTAAAAGTGTCTAAAAGTGGGTGAAAACCGTGAAAAAATATTTTTTTTTTAAATGTTCCAAATCGCTGTAAAAACTATTTAGGATAGTTCTAACGTGAACTAGATTACTAAATATGTTAGAAACGTTCACTTCTAAAAGTGGGTGAAAAACGTAAAAAAATATTTTTTTTCAAAATGTTCCAAATCGCTATAAAAACTATTTAGGATAGTTCTTACGTGAACTAGATTACTAAATATATTAGAATCATTCATTAAAAGTGCCAAAAAGGGGGTGAAAAACGTAAAAAAATATTTTTTTTCAAAATTTTCCAAATCGCTATAAAAACTATTTAGGATAGTTCTTACGTGAATGCGATTACTAAATATATTAGAAACATTCATTAAAAGTGCCAAAAAGGGGGTGAAAAACGTAAAAAAATATTTTTTTTTCAAAATGTTCCAAATCGCTATAAAAACTATTTAAGATAGTTCTTACGTGAACTAGATTACTAAATATATTAGAAACATTCATTAAAAGTGCCAAAAAGGCGGTGAAAAACGTAAAAAAATATTTTTTTTCAAAATGTTCCAAATCGCTGTAAAAGCTATTTAGGATAGTTCTAACGTGAACTAGATTACTAAATATGTCAGAAACGTTCATTAAAAGTGTCTAAAAGTGGGTGAAAAACGTAAAAAAATATTTTTTTTCAAAATGTTCCAAATGGCTATAAAAACTATTTAGGATAGTTCTTACGTGAACTAGATTACGAAATATATTAGAAACATTCATTAAAAGTGCCAAAAAGGGGTTAAAAACGTAAAAAAATATTTTTTTTCAAAATGTTCCAAATCGCTATAAAAACTATTTAGGATAGTTCTTACGTGAACTAGATTACTAAACATATTTGAAACATTCATTTAAAGTGCCAAAAAGGGGTGAAAAACGTAATAAAATATTTTTTTTCAAAATTTTCCAAATCGCTGTAAAACCTATTGAGGATAGTTCTTACGTGAACTAGATTACTAAATATATTAGAAACGTTCATTAAAAGTGTCTAAAAGTGGGTGAAAACCGTGAAAAAATATTTTTTTTTTAAATGTTCCAAATCGCTGTAAAAACTATTTAGGATAGTTCTTACGTGAACTAGATTACTAAATATATTAGAAACATTCATTAAAAGTGCCAAAAAGGGGGTGAAAAACGTAAAAAAATATTTTTTTTCAAAATGTTCCAAATCGCTATAAAAACTATTTAGGATAGTTCTTACGTGAACTAGATTACTAAATATATTAGAAACATTCATTAAAAGTGCCAAAAAGGGGGTGAAAAACGTAAAAAAATATTTTTTTTCAAAATGTTCCAAATCGCTATAAAAACTATTTAGGATAGTTCTTACGTGAATGCGATTACTAAATATATTAGAAACATTCATTAAAAGTGCCAAAAAGGGGGTGAAAAACGTAAAAAAATATTTGTTTTTCAAAATGTTCCAAATCGCTATAAAAACTATTTAAGATAGTTCTTACGTGAACTAGATTACTAAATATATTAGAAACATTCATTAAAAGTGCCAAAAAGGGGTGAAAAACGTAAAAAAATATTTTTTTTTTAAAATGTTCCAAATCGCTATAAAAACTATTTAGGATAGTTCTTACGTGAACTAGATTACTAAATATATTAGAAACATTCATTAAAAGTGCCAAAAAGGGGGTGAAAAACGTAAAAAAATATTTGTTTTTCAAAATGTTCCAAATCGCTATAAAAACTATTTAAGATAGTTCTTACGTGAACTAGATTACTAAATATATTAGAAACATTCATTAAAAGTGCCAAAAAGGGGGTGAAAAACGTAAAAAAATATTTTTTTTTTAAAATGTTCCAAATCGCTATAAAAACTATTTAGGATAGTTCTTACGTGAACTAGATTACTAAATATATTAGAAACATTCATTAAAAGTGCCAAAAAGGGGGTGAAAAACGTAAAAAAATATTTTTTTTCAAAATGTTCCAAATCGCTATAAAAACTATTTAGGATAGTTCTTACGTAAATGCGATTACTAAATATATTAGAAACATTCATTAAAAGTGCCAAAAAGGGGGTGAAAAACGTAAAAAAATATTTTTTTTCAAAATGTTCCAAATCGCTGTAAAAGCTATTTAGGATAGTTCTAACGTGAACTAGATTACTAAATATGTCAGAAACGTTCATTAAAAGTGTCTAAAAGTGGGTGAAAAACGTAAAAAAATATTTTTTTTCAAAATGTTCCAAATCGCTGTAAAAACTATTTAGGATAGTTCTTACGTGAACTAGATTACTAAATATATTGGAAACGTTCAACAAAACTGTCTAAAAATTGGTAAAAGGAACATTTTTAAAAAAAATATTTTTTTACGTTTTTCACCCAATTTTAGACACCTTTGTTGACTGTTTTTAATTTATTAAGCAATCGCGTTTACGTAAGAACTATCCTAAATAGTTTTTACAGCGATTTGGAACATTTTGAAAAAAAATATTTTTTTACGTTTTTCACCCCCTTTTTGGCACTTTTAATGAATGTTTCTAATATATTTAGTAATCTAGTTCACGTAAGAACTATCCTCAATAGGTTTTACAGCGATTTGGAACTTTTTGAAAAAAATAATATTTTTTTACGTTTTGTACCCCCTTTTTGGCACTTTTAATGAATGTTTCTAATATATTTAGTAATCTAGTTCACGTAAGAACTATCCTAAATAGGTTTTACAGCGATTTGGAACTTTTTGAAAAAAATAATATTTTTTTACGTTTTGTACCCCCTTTTTGGCACTTTTAATGAATGTTTCTAATATATTTAGTAATCTAGTTCACGTAAGAACTATCCTAAATAGTTTTTACAGCGATTTGGAACATTTTGAAAAAAAATATTTTTTTACGTTTTTCACCCACTTTTAAACACTTTTGTTCATTGTATATATTTTATTAAGTAATCGCATTCACTTAAGAACTATCCTCAATAGTTTTTACAGCGATTTGGAACTTTTTGAAAAAAAATATTTTTTTTACGTTTTACACCCACTTTCAGACACTTTTAATGAACGTTTCTAATATATTTAGTAATCTAGTTCACGTAAGAACTATCCTAAATAGTTTTTATAGCGATTTGGAACATTTTGAAAAAAAATATTTTTTTACGTTTTTCACCCCCTTTTTGGCACTTTTAATGAATGTTTTTAATATATTTAGTAATCTAGTTCACGTAAGAACTATCCTAAATAGTTCTTACAGCGATTTGGAACATTTAAAAAAAATATATTTTTTCACGTTTTTCACCCACTTTTAGACACTTTTAATCAACGTTTCTAATATATTTAGTAATCTAGTTCACGTAAGAACTATCCTAAATAGTTTTTACAGCGATTTGGAACATTTTGAAAAAAAATATTTTTTTACGTTTTTCACCCACTTTTAGACACTTTTAATGAACGTTTCTGACATATTTAGTAATCTAGTTCACGTTAGAACTATCCTAAATAGTTTTTATAGCGATTTGGAACATTTTAAAAAAAAAATATTTTTTTACGTTTTTCACCCCTTTTTGGCACTTTTAATGAATGTTTCTAATATATTTAGTAATCTAGTTCACGTAAGAACTATCTTAAATAGTTTTTATAGCGATTTGGAACATTTTGAAAAACAAATATTTTTTTACGTTTTTCACCCCCTTTTTGGCACTTTTAATGAATGTTTCTAATATATTTAGTAATCGCATTCACGTAAGAACTATCCTAAATAGTTTTTATAGCGATTTGGAACATTTTGAAAAAAAATATTTTTTTACGTTTTTCACCCCCTTTTTGGCACTTTTAATGAATGTTTCTAATATATTTAGTAATCTAGTTCACGTAAGAACTATCCTAAATAGTTTTTATAGCGATTTGGAACATTTTGAAAAAAAATATTTTTTTACGTTTTTCACCCCCTTTTTGGCACTTTTAATGAATGTTTCTAATATATTTAGTAATCTAGTTCACGTAAGAACTATCCTAAATAGTTTTTACAGCGATTTGGAACATTTAAAAAAAAAATATTTTTTCACGGTTTTCACCCACTTTTAGACACTTTTAATGAACGTTTCTAATATATTTAGTAATCTAGTTCACGTAAGAACTATCCTCAATAGGTTTTACAGCGATTTGGAAAATTTTGAAAAAAAATATTTTATTACGTTTTTCACCCCTTTTTGGCACTTTAAATGAATGTTTCAAATATGTTTAGTAATCTAGTTCACGTAAGAACTATCCTAAATAGTTTTTATAGCGATTTGGAACATTTTGAAAAAAAATATTTTTTTACGTTTTTAACCCCTTTTTGGCACTTTTAATGAATGTTTCTAATATATTTCGTAATCTAGTTCACGTAAGAACTATCCTAAATAGTTTTTATAGCCATTTGGAACATTTTGAAAAAAAATATTTTTTTACGTTTTTCACCCACTTTTAGACACTTTTAATGAACGTTTCTGACATATTTAGTAATCTAGTTCACGTTAGAACTATCCTAAATAGCTTTTACAGCGATTTGGAACATTTTGAAAAAAAATATTTTTTTACGTTTTTCACCGCCTTTTTGGCACTTTTAATGAATGTTTCTAATATATTTAGTAATCTAGTTCACGTAAGAACTATCTTAAATAGTTTTTATAGCGATTTGGAACATTTTGAAAAAAAAATATTTTTTTACGTTTTTCACCCCCTTTTTGGCACTTTTAATGAATGTTTCTAATATATTTAGTAATCGCATTCACGTAAGAACTATCCTAAATAGTTTTTATAGCGATTTGGAAAATTTTGAAAAAAAATATTTTTTTACGTTTTTCACCCCCTTTTTGGCACTTTTAATGAATGATTCTAATATATTTAGTAATCTAGTTCACGTAAGAACTATCCTAAATAGTTTTTATAGCGATTTGGAACATTTTGAAAAAAAATATTTTTTTACGTTTTTCACCCACTTTTAGACACTTTTAATGAACGTTTCTAATATATTTAGTAATCTAGTTCACGTAAGAACTATCCTAAATAGTTTTTACAGCGATTTGGAACATTTTGAAAAAAAATATTTTTTTACGTTTTTCACCCACTTTTAGACACTTTTAATGAACGTTTCTGACATATTTAGTAATCTAGTTCACGTTAGAACTATCCTCAATAGTTTTTACAACGATATGGAACATTCTGAAAAAAAAAAAATTTTCTTATGTTTTTCACCCACTTTTAGCCACTTTTGTTGATTGTTTTTAATTTATTTAGTAATCGCGTTCACGTAAGAACTATCCTAAATAGTTTGAACTATCCTAAATTCATTTATATTCATTGGTAAAATACGCTGCATATATATTCATTTCTTACCAAATATAGATACCAATGATGATTTTTATTATCCTTAAATTCAGAAATAATTGGTTCGTCATTTAAACTTGAATCCCCTACTTAATCGCCTTCATCACGTTTTGTTTCCGCGACAAAAAGTAGCCTGTCATTTTCAGAGGTCGCATCTACACTAAAATTCATTAAAACAATCTTACTTTCGCATTTATAGTATTAGGATCAAGGGTACCTTGAATTTTCTTTGCAAAAATGACAACTGACAACAACACCTATATTTTGAAATAACATAACAGCGCTCCTACCCGATTCGCCCGCAAATTTTGAAAATTCTCTTTTAGATTTCCTATTTTTATTTATTTACTGTAACTCTCTTCGCCCGTCGACTCTCTTTCGCGGCGTCGTTTGTATTTACCTTGTACGGGCTACGGGCATGATGAATGAAAGAAAAGTATTTCCTGAATCATAGTTGTACACAACTGCGTAGTAGTTGAAATTCAATGTAGTAAAATTCAACTTTTTCAATTGTTAACATTTAAAAAAAGTAAAAGTGCAAAAATAAGCACCCTGCAAATCTCTTTTTTTTAAATTTTCATTTGTTAAGATTGGTTGACCGTGTGAGCCGCAAGAGTTAAATATACTACTACAGTAACTTCTGTTTCGTTTCACTTAATCGGAGAAGTTTTTGTTGACATGTATGTGCTTTTGCGATGTGCGCCAGGCGCCAGCCAACCACCCCAAAGCATAACAACGATCAAGAACAACGGTTGCTTATAATTCTCGATTTGAGAAAATAAATTTAGTTTTTTCATGTTAGATCTTGGGTTGTAGCTCAGCTTCTAGATGACACAGAAAGCTGGTTTATGTCTCAAAATAATTATGGAAGTGTTGGCTCAGTTACGGATTTTGTTTTGCTTGCATTGACTAAGAAGGTAGTAAAGTAGTAGGTAGTGAAAACGTAAAAAAAGATTTTTTTTCAAAATGTTCCAAATCGCTATAAAAACTATTTAGGATAGTTCTTACGTGAATGCGATTACTTAGTAAAGCATATACAATCAACAAAAGTGTCTAAAAGTGGGTGAAAAACGTAAAAAAATATTTTTTTTCAAAAAGTTCCAAATCGCTGTAAAACCTATTGAGGATAGTTCTTACGTGAACTAGATTACTAAATATATTAGAAACGTTCATTAAAAGTGTCTAAAAGTGGGTGAAAACCGTGAAAAAATATTTTTTTTTTAAATGTTCCAAATCGCTGTAAAAACTTTATAGGATAGTTCTAACGTGAACTAGATTACTAAATATATTAGAAACATTCATTAAAAGTGCCAAAAAGGGGGTGAAAAACGTAAAAAAATATTTTTTTTCAAAATGTTCCAAATCGCTATAAAAACTATTTAAGATAGTTCTTACGTGAACTAGATTACTAAATATATTAGAAACATTCATTAAAAGTGCCAAAAAGGGGTGAAAAACGTGAAAAAATATATTTTTTTTAAATGTTCCAAATCGCTGTAAAAACTATTTAGGATAGTTCTTACGTGAACTAGATTACTAAATATATTAGAAACATTCATTAAAAGTGCCAAAAAGGGGGTGAAAAACGTAAAAAAATATTTTTTTTCAAAATGTTCCAAATCGCTATAAAAACTATTTAGGATAGTTCTTACGTAAATGCGATTACTAAATATATTAGAAACATTCATTAAAAGTGCCAAAAAGGGGGTGAAAAACGTAAAAAAATATTTTTTTTCAAAATGTTCCAAATCGCTGTAAAAGCTATTTAGGATAGTTCTAACGTGAACTAGATTACTAAATATGTCAGAAACGTTCATTAAAAGTGTCTAAAAGTGGGTGAAAAACGTAAAAAAATATTTTTTTTCAAAATGTTCCAAATCGCTGTAAAAACTATTTAGGATAGTTCTTACGTGAACTAGATTACTAAATATATTGGAAACGTTCAACAAAAGTGTGTAAAAATGGGTAAAAGGAACATTTTGAAAAAAAATATTTTTTTACGTTTTTCACCCAATTTTAGACACCTTTGTTGACTGTTTTTAATTTATTAAGCAATCGCGTTTACGGAAGAACTATCCCCAATAGTTTTTACAGCGATTTGGAACATTTTGAAAAAAAATATTTTTTTACGTTTTTCACCCCCTTTTTGGCACTTTTAATGAATGTTTCTAATATATTTAGTAATCTAGTTCACGTAAGAACTATCCCCAATAGTTTTTACAGCGATTTGGAACATTTTGAAAAAAAATATTTTTATACGTTTTTCACCCATTTTTAGACACTTTTAATGAACGTTTCTAACATATTTAGTAATCTAGTTCACGTAAGAACTATCCTCAATAGTTTTTACAACGATATGGAACATTCTGAAAAAAAAAAAATTTTCTTATGTTTTTCACCCACTTTTAGCCACTTTTGTTGATTGTTTTTAATTTATTTAGTAATCGCGTTCACGTAAGAACTATCCTAAATAGTTTGAACTATCCTAAATTCATTTATATTCATTGGTAAAATACGCTGCATATATATTCATTTCTTACCAAATATAGATACCAATGATGATTTTTATTATCCTTAAATTCAGAAATAATTGGTTCGTCATTTAAACTTGAATCCCCTACTTAATCGCCTTCATCACGTTTTGTTTCCGCGACAAAAAGTAGCCTGTCATTTTCAGAGGTCGCATCTACACTAAAATTCATTAAAACAATCTTACTTTCGCATTTATAGTATTAGGATCAAGGGTACCTTGAATTTTCTTTGCAAAAATGACAACTGACAACAACACCTATATTTTGAAATAACATAACAGCGCTCCTACCCGATTCGCCCGCAAATTTTGAAAATTCTCTTTTAGATTTCCTATTTTTATTTATTTACTGTAACTCTCTTCGCCCGTCGACTCTCTTTCGCGGCGTCGTTTGTATTTACCTTGTACGGGCTACGGGCATGATGAATGAAAGAAAAGTATTTCCCTGAATCATAGTTGTACACAACTGCGTAGTAGTTGAAATTCAATGTAGTAAAATTCAACTTTTTCAATTGTTAACATTTAAAAAAAGTAAAAGTGCAAAAATAAGCACCCTGCAAATCTCTTTTTTTTAAATTTTCATTTGTTAAGATTGGTTGACCGTGTGAGCCGCAAGAGTTAAATATACTACTACAGTAACTTCTGTTTCGTTTCACTTAATCGGAGAAGTTTTTGTTGACATGTATGTGCTTTTGCGATGTGCGCCAGGCGCCAGCCAACCACCCCAAAGCATAACAACGATCAAGAACAACGGTTGCTTATAATTCTCGATTTGAGAAAATAAATTTAGTTTTTTCATGTTAGATCTTGGGTTGTAGCTCAGCTTCTAGATGACACAGAAAGCTGGTTTATGTCTCAAAATAATTATGGAAGTGTTGGCTCAGTTACGGATTTTGTTTTGCTTGCATTGACTAAGAAGGTAGTAAAGTAGTAGGTAGTGAAAACGTAAAAAAAGATTTTTTTTCAAAATGTTCCAAATCGCTATAAAAACTATTTAGGATAGTTCTTACGTGAACTAGATTACTAAATATATTAGAATCATTCATTAAAAGTGCCAAAAAGGGGGTGAAAAACGTAAAAAAATATTTTTTTTCAAAATGTTCCAAATCGCTATAAAAACTATTTAGGATAGTTCTTACGTGAATGCGATTACTTAGTAAAGCATATACAATCAACAAAAGTGTCTAAAAGTGGGTGAAAAACGTAAAAAAATATTTTTTTTCAAAAAGTTCCAAATCGCTGTAAAACCTATTGAGGATAGTTCTTACGTGAACTAGATTACTAAATATATTAGAAACGTTCATTAAAAGTGTCTAAAAGTGGGTGAAAACCGTGAAAAAATATTTTTTTTTTAAATGTTCCAAATCGCTGTAAAAACTATTTAGGATAGTTCTAACGTGAACTAGATTACTAAATATGTTAGAAACGTTCACTTCTAAAAGTGGGTGAAAAACGTAAAAAAATATTTTTTTTCAAAAAGTTCCAAATCGCTGTAAAACCTATTGAGGATAGTTCTTACGTGAACTAGATTACTAAATATATTAGAAACGTTCATTAAAAGTGTCTAAAAGTGGGTGAAAACCGTGAAAAAATATTTTTTTTTTAAATGTTCCAAATCGCTGTAAAAACTATTTAGGATAGTTCTTACGTGAACTAGATTACTAAATATATTAGAAACATTCATTAAAAGTGCCAAAAAGGGGGTGAAAAACGTAAAAAAATATTTTTTTTCAAAATGTTCCAAATCGCTATAAAAACTATTTAGGATAGTTCTTACGTGAACTAGATTACTAAATATATTAGAAACATTCATTAAAAGTGCCAAAAAGGGGGTGAAAAACGTAAAAAAATATTTTTTTTCAAAATGTTCCAAATCGCTATAAAAACTATTTAGGATAGTTCTTACGTGAATGCGATTACTAAATATATTAGAAACATTCATTAAAAGTGCCAAAAAGGGGGTGAAAAACGTAAAAAAATATTTGTTTTTCAAAATGTTCCAAATCGCTATAAAAACTATTTAAGATAGTTCTTACGTGAACTAGATTACTAAATATATTAGAAACATTCATTAAAAGTGCCAAAAAGGGGTGAAAAACGTAAAAAAATATTTTTTTTTTAAAATGTTCCAAATCGCTATAAAAACTATTTAGGATAGTTCTTACGTGAACTAGATTACTAAATATATTAGAAACATTCATTAAAAGTGCCAAAAAGGGGGTGAAAAACGTAAAAAAATATTTGTTTTTCAAAATGTTCCAAATCGCTATAAAAACTATTTAAGATAGTTCTTACGTGAACTAGATTACTAAATATATTAGAAACATTCATTAAAAGTGCCAAAAAGGGGTGAAAAACGTAAAAAAATATTTTTTTTTTAAAATGTTCCAAATCGCTATAAAAACTATTTAGGATAGTTCTTACGTGAACTAGATTACTAAATATATTAGAAACATTCATTAAAAGTGCCAAAAAGGGGGTGAAAAACGTAAAAAAATATTTTTTTTCAAAATGTTCCAAATCGCTATAAAAACTATTTAGGATAGTTCTTACGTAAATGCGATTACTAAATATATTAGAAACATTCATTAAAAGTGCCAAAAAGGGGGTGAAAAACGTAAAAAAATATTTTTTTTCAAAATGTTCCAAATCGCTGTAAAAGCTATTTAGGATAGTTCTAACGTGAACTAGATTACTAAATATGTCAGAAACGTTCATTAAAAGTGTCTAAAAGTGGGTGAAAAACGTAAAAAAATATTTTTTTTCAAAATGTTCCAAATCGCTGTAAAAACTATTTAGGATAGTTCTTACGTGAACTAGATTACTAAATATATTGGAAACGTTCAACAAAACTGTCTAAAAATTGGTAAAAGGAACATTTTTAAAAAAAATATTTTTTTACGTTTTTCACCCAATTTTAGACACCTTTGTTGACTGTTTTTAATTTATTAAGCAATCGCGTTTACGTAAGAACTATCCTAAATAGTTTTTACAGCGATTTGGAACATTTTGAAAAAAAATATTTTTTTACGTTTTTCACCCCCTTTTTGGCACTTTTAATGAATGTTTCTAATATATTTAGTAATCTAGTTCACGTAAGAACTATCCTCAATAGGTTTTACAGCGATTTGGAACTTTTTGAAAAAAATAATATTTTTTTACGTTTTGTACCCCCTTTTTGGCACTTTTAATGAATGTTTCTAATATATTTAGTAATCTAGTTCACGTAAGAACTATCCTAAATAGTTTTTACAGCGATTTGGAACATTTTGAAAAAAAATATTTTTTTACGTTTTTCACCCACTTTTAAACACTTTTGTTCATTGTATATATTTTATTAAGTAATCGCATTCACTTAAGAACTATCCTAAATAGTTTTTACAGCGATTTGGAACTTTTTGAAAAAAAATATTTTTTTTACGTTTTACACCCACTTTCAGACACTTTTAATGAACGTTTCTAATATATTTAGTAATCTAGTTCACGTAAGAACTATCCTAAATAGTTTTTATAGCGATTTGGAACATTTTGAAAAAAAATATTTTTTTACGTTTTTCACCCCCTTTTTGGCACTTTTAATGAATGTTTTTAATATATTTAGTAATCTAGTTCACGTAAGAACTATCCTAAATAGTTCTTACAGCGATTTGGAACATTTAAAAAAAATATATTTTTTCACGTTTTTCACCCACTTTTAGACACTTTTAATGAACGTTTCTAATATATTTAGTAATCTAGTTCACGTAAGAACTATCCTAAATAGTTTTTACAGCGATTTGGAACATTTTGAAAAAAAATATTTTTTTACGTTTTTCACCCACTTTTAGACACTTTTAATGAACGTTTCTGACATATTTAGTAATCTAGTTCACGTTAGAACTATCCTAAATAGCTTTTACAGCGATTTGGAACATTTTGAAAAAAAATATTTTTTTACGTTTTTCACCCCCTTTTTGGCACTTTTAATGAATGTTTCTAATATATTTAGTAATCGCATTTACGTAAGAACTATCCTAAATAGTTTTTATAGCGATTTGGAACATTTTGAAAAAAAATATTTTTTTACGTTTTTCACCCCCTTTTTGGCACTTTTAATGAATGTTTCTAATATATTTAGTAATCTAGTTCACGTAAGAACTATCCTAAATAGTTTTTATAGCGATTTGGAACATTTTGAAAAAAAATATTTTTTTACGTTTTTCACCCCTTTTTGGCACTTTTAATGAATGTTTCTAATATATTTAGTAATCTAGTTCACGTAAGAACTATCTTAAATAGTTTTTATAGCGATTTGGAACATTTTGAAAAAAAATATTTTTTTACGTTTTTCACCCCCTTTTTGGCACTTTTAATGAATGTTTCTAATATATTTAGTAATCGCATTCACGTAAGAACTATCCTAAATAGTTTTTATAGCGATTTGGAACATTTTGAAAAAAAATATTTTTTTACGTTTTTCACCCCCTTTTTGGCACTTTTAATGAATGTTTCTAATATATTTAGTAATCTAGTTCACGTAAGAACTATCCTAAATAGTTTTTATAGCGATTTGGAACATTTTGAAAAAAAATATTTTTTTACGTTTTTCACCCCCTTTTTGGCACTTTTAATGAATGTTTCTAATATATTTAGTAATCTAGTTCACGTAAGAACTATCCTAAATAGTTTTTATAGCGATTTGGAACATTTTGAAAAAAAATATTTTTTTACGTTTTTCACCCCCTTTTTGACACTTTTAATGAATGTTTCTAATATATTTCGTAATCTAGTTCACGTAAGAACTATCCTAAATAGTTTTTATAGCGATAGGAACATTTTGAAAAAAAATATTTGTTTACGTTTTTCACCCACTTTTGGACACTTTTGTTGATTGTATATACTTTATTAACTAATCGCATTCACGTAAGAACTATACTAAAAAGTTTTTACAGCGATTTGGAACATTTTGAAAAAAAATATTTTTTTACGTTTTTCACCCACTTTTAGACTCTTTTAATGAACGTTTCTAACATATTTAGTAATCTAGTTCACGTAAGAACTATCCTCAATAGTTTTTACAACGATATGGAACATTCTGAAAAAAAAAAAATTTTCTTATGTTTTTCACCCACTTTTAGCCACTTTTGTTGATTGTTTTTAATTTATTTAGTAATCGCGTTCACGTAAGAACTATCCTAAATAGTTTGAACTATCCTAAATTCATTTATATTCATTGGTAAAATACGCTGCATATATATTCATTTCTTACCAAATATAGATATAATGATGAATTTTATTATCCTTAAATTCAGAAATAATTGGTTCGTCATTTAAACTTGAATCCCCTACTTAATCGCCTTCATCACGTTTTGTTTCCGCGACAAAAAGTAGCCTGTCATTTTCAGAGGTCGCATCTACACTAAAATTCATTAAAATAATCTTACTTTCGCATTTATAGTATTAGGATCAAGGGTACCTTGAATTTTCTTTGCAAAAATGACAACTGACAACAACACCTATATTTTGAAATAACATAACAGCGCTCCTACCCGATTCGCCCGCAAATTTCGAAAATTCTCTTTTAGATTTCCTATTTTTATTTATTTACTGTAACTCTCTTCGCCCGTCGACTCTCTTTCGCGGCGTCGTTTGTATTTACCTTGTACGGGCTACGGGCATGATGAATGAAAGAAAAGTATTTCCCTGAATCATAGTTGTACACAACTGCGTAGTAGTTGAAATTCAATGTAGTAAAATTCAACTTTTTCAATTGTTAACATTTAAAAAAAGTAAAAGTGCAAAAATAATCACCCTGCAAATCTCTTTTTTTTAAATTTTCATTTGTTAAGATTGGTTGACCGTGTGAGCCGCAAGAGTTAAATATACTACTACAGTAACTTCTGTTTCGTTTCACTTAATCGGAGAAGTTTTTGTTGACATGTATGTGCTTTTGCGATGTGCGCCAGGCGCCAGCCAACCACCCCAAAGCATAACAACGATCAAGAACAACGGTTGCTTATAATTCTCGATTTGAGAAAATAAATTTAGTTTTTTCATGTTAGATTTTGGGTTGTAGCTCAGCTTCTAGATGACACAGAAAGCTGGTTTATGTCTCAAAATAATTATGGAAGTGTTGGCTCAGTTACGGATTTTGTTTTGCTTGCATTGACTAAGAAGGTAGTAAAGTAGTAGGTAGTGAAAACGTAAAAAAAGATTTTTTACAAAAAGTTCCAAATCGCTGCAAAAACTATTGAGGATAGTTCTTACGTGAATTAGATTACTAAATATATTAGAAACGTTCATTAAAAGTGTCTAAAAGTGGGTGAAAAACGTGAAAAAATATATTTTTTTAAATGTTCCAAATCGCTGTAAAAACTATTTGGGATAGTTCTAACGTGAACTAGATTACTAAATATGTTAGAAACGTTCATTAAAAGTGTCTAAAACTGGGTGAAAAACGTGAAAAAATATATTTTTTTTAAATGTTCCAAATCGCTGTAAAAACTATTTAGGATAGTTCTTACGTGAACTAGATTACTAAATATATTGGAAACGTTCATTAAAAGTGTCTAAAAGTGGGTGAAAAACGTGAAAAAATATATTTTTTTAAATGTTCCAAATCGCTGTAAAAACTATTTAGGATAGTTCTTACGTGAATGCGATTACTTAATAAAATATATACAATGAACAAAAGTGTCTAAAAGTGGGTGAAAAACGTAAATAAATATTTTTTTTCAAAATGTTCCAAATCGCTATAAAAACTATTTAGGATAGTTCTTACGTGAACTAGATTACTAAACATATTTGAAACATTCATTAAAAATGCCAAAAAGGGGGTGAAAAACGTAAAAAAATATATTTTTTCAAAATGTTCCAAATCGCTATAAAAACTATTTAGGATAGTTCTTACGTGAACTAGATTACTAAACATATTTGAAACATTCATTAAAAATGCCAAAAAGGGGGTGAAAAACGTAAAAAAATATATTTTTTCAAAATGTTCCAAATCGCTATAAAAACTATTTAGGATAGTTCTTACGTGAATGCGATTACTTAATAAAGTATATACAATCAACAAAAGTGTCTAAAAGTGGGTGAAAAACGTAAAAAAAATATTTTTTTTCAAAATGTTCCAAATCGCTATAAAAACTATTTAGGATAGTTCTTACGTGAATGCGTACTAAATATATTAGAAACATTCATTAAAAGTGCCAAAAAAGGGGTGAAAAACGTAAAAAAATATTTTTTTTCAAAATGTTCCAAATCGCTATAAAAACTATTTAAGATAGTTCTTACGTGAACTAGATTACTAAATATATTAGAAACATTCATTAAAAGTGCCAAAAAGGGGTGAATAACGTAAAAAAATATTTTTTTTCAAAATGTTCCAAATCGCTATAAAAACTATTTAGGATAGTTCTTATGTGAACTAGATTACGAAATATATTAGAAACATTCATTAAAAGTGCCAAAAAGGGGGTGAAAAACGTAAAAAAATATTTTTTTTCAAAATGTTCCAAATCGCTATAAAAACTATTTAAGATAGTTCTTACGTGAACTAGATTACTAAATATATTAGAAACATTCATTAAAAGTGCCAAAAAGGGGTGAAAAACGTAAAAAAATATTTTTTTTCAAAATGTTCCAAATCGCTGTAAAAGCTATTTAGGATAGTTCTTAAGTGAATGCGATTACTTAATAAAATATATACAATGAACAAAAGTGTCTAAAAGTGGGTGAAAAACGTAAAAAAATATTTTTATTCAAAATGTTCCAAATCGCTGTAAAAACTATTTAGGATAGTTCTTACGTGAACTAGATTACTAAATATATTAGAAACATTCATTAAAAGTGCTAAAAAGGGGGCGCAAAACGTAAAAAAATATTTTTTTTTCAAAAAGTTCCAAATCGCTGTAAAACCTATTGAGGATAGTTCTTACGTGAACTAGATTACTAAATATATTAGAAACGTTCATTAAAAGTGTCTAAAAGTGGGTGAAAACCGTGAAAAAATATTTTGTTTTTAAATGTTCCAAATCGCTGTAAAAACTATTTAGGATAGTTCTAACGTGAACTGAATTTCTAAATATGTTAGAAACGTTCATTAAAAGTGTCTAAAAGTGGGTGAAAAACGTAAAAAAAATATTTTTTTTCAAAATGTTCCAAATCGCTGTAAAAGCTATTTAGGATAGTTCTTAAGTGAATGCGATTACTTAATAAAATATATACAATGAACAAAAGTGTCTAAAAGTGGGTGAAAAACGTAAATAAATATTTTTTTTCAAAATGTTCCAAATCGCTATAAAAACTATTTAGGATAGTTCTTAGAACTAGATTACTAAACATATTTGAAACATTCATTAAAAATGCCAAAAAGGGGGTGAAAAACGTAAAAAAATATATTTTTTCAAAATGTTCCAAATCGCTATAAAAACTATTTAGGATAGTTCTTACGTGAACTAGATTACTAAACATATTTGAAACATTCATTAAAAATGCCAAAAAGGGGGTGAAAAACGTAAAAAAATATATTTTTTCAAAATGTTCCAAATCGCTATAAAAACTATTTAGGATAGTTCTTACGTGAATGCGATTACTTAATAAAGTATATACAATCAACAAAAGTGTCTAAAAGTGGGTGAAAAACGTAAAAAAAATATCTTTTTTCAAAATGTTCCAAATCGCTATAAAAACTATTTAGGATAGTTCTTACGTGAACTAGATTACTAAATATATTAGAAACGTTCATTAAAAGTGTCTAAAAGTGGGTGAAAAACGTAAAAAAATATTTTTTTTCAAAATGTTCCAAATCGCTATAAAAACTATTTAGGATAGTTCTTACGTGAACTAGATTACTAAATATATTAAAAGTGTCTAAAAGTGGGTGAAAACCGTGAAAAAATATTTTTTTTTTAAATGTTCCGCTGTAAAAACCTTATAGGATAGTTCTAACGTGAACTAGATTACTAAATATGTTAGAAACGTTCATTAAAAGTGTCTAAAAGTGGGTGAAAAACGTAAAAAAATATTTTTTTTTTAAAATATTCCAAATCGCTGTAAAAACATTTAGGATAGTTCTAACGTGAAATAGATTACTAAATGTTAGAAACGTTCATTAAAAGTGTCTAAAAGTGGGTGAAAAACGTAAAAAAATATTTTTTTTCAAAATGTTCCAAATCGCTATAAAAACTATTTAGGATAGTTCTTACGTGAATGCGATTACTTAATAAAGTATATACAATCAACAAAAGTGTCTAAAAGTGGGTGAAAAACGTAAAAAAATATATTTTTTTTCAAAATGTTCCAAATCGCTATAAAACTATTTAGGATAGTTCTTACGTGAATGCGATTACTAAATATATTAGAAACATTCATTAAAAGTGTCTAAAAGTGGGTAAAAAACGTAAGAAATTTTTTTTTCAAAATGTTCCAATTCGCTATAAAAACTATTGGGGATAGTTCTTACGTGAACTAGATTACTAAATATATTAGAAACATTCATTAAAAGTGCAAAAAAGGGGGTGAAAAACGTAAAAAAATATTTTTTTTCAAAAAGTTCCAAATCGCTGTAAAACCTATTGAGGATAGTTCTTACGTGAATTAGATTACTAAATATATTAGAAAAGTTCATTAAAAGTGTCTAAAAGTGGGTGAAAAACGTGAAAAAATATTTATTTTTAAATGTTCCAAATCGCTGTAAAAACTATTTGGGATAGTTCTAACGTGAACTAGATTACTAAATATGTTAGAAACGTTCATTAAAAGTGTCTAAAACTGGGTGAAAAACGTGAAAAAATATATTTTTTTTAAATGTTCCAAATCGCTGTAAAAACTATTTAGGATAGTTCTTACGTGAATGCGATTACTAAATAAAATATATACAATGAACTTTAAGTGTCTAAAAGTGGGTGAAAAACGTAAAAAAATATTTTTTTTCAAAATGTTCCAAATCGCTATAAAAACTATTTAGGATAGTTCTTACCTGAACTAGATTACTAAATATATTAGAAACATTCATTAAAAGTGCCAAAAAGGGGGTGAAAAACGTAAAAAAATATTTTTTTTCAAAAAGTTCCAAATCGCTGTAAAACCTATTGAGGATAGTTCTTACGTGAATTAGATTACTAAATATATTAGAAACGTTCATTAAAAGTGTCTAAAAGTGGGTGAAAAACGTGAAAAAATATTTTTTTTTTAAATGTTCCAAATCGCTGTAAAAACTATTTAGGATAGTTCTAACGTGAACTAGATTACTAAATATATTGGAAACGGTCATTAAAAGTGCCAAAAAGGGGGTGAAAAACGTAAAAAAATATTTTTTTTCAAAATGTTCCAAATCGCTATAAAAACTATTTAGGATAGTTCTTACGTGAACTAGATTACTAAATATATTGGAAACGTTCATTAAAAGTGTCTAAAACTGGGTGAAAAACGTGAAAAAATATATTTTTTTTAAATGTTCCAAATCGCTGTAAAAACTATTTAGGATAGTTCTTACGTGAATGCGATTACTAAATAAAATATATACAATGAACTTTAAGTGTCTAAAAGTGGGTGAAAAACGTAAAAAAAATATCTTTTTTCAAAATGTTCCAAATCGCTATAAAAACTATTTAGGATAGTTCTTACGTGAACTAGATTACTAAATATATTAGAAACGTTCATTAAAAGTGTCTAAAAGTGGGTGAAAAACGTAAAAAAATATTTTTTTTCAAAAAGTTCCAAATCGCTGTAAAACCTATTGAGGATAGTTCTTACGTGAACTAGATTACTAAATATATTAAAAGTGTCTAAAAGTGGGTGAAAACCGTGAAAAAATATTTTTTTTTTAAATGTTCCGCTGTAAAAACCTTATAGGATAGTTCTAACGTGAACTAGATTACTAAATATGTTAGAAACGTTCATTAAAAGTGTCTAAAAGTGGGTGAAAAACGTAAAAAAATATTTTTTTTTTAAAATATTCCAAATCGCTGTAAAAACATTTAGGATAGTTCTAACGTGAAATAGATTACTAAATGTTAGAAACGTTCATTAAAAGTGTCTAAAAGTGGGTGAAAAACGTAAAAAAATATTTTTTTTCAAAATGTTCCAAATCGCTATAAAAACTATTTAGGATAGTTCTTACGTGAATGCGATTACTTAATAAAGTATATACAATCAACAAAAGTGTCTAAAAGTGGGTGAAAAACGTAAAAAAATATATTTTTTTTCAAAATGTTCCAAATCGCTATAAAACTATTTAGGATAGTTCTTACGTGAATGCGATTACTAAATATATTAGAAACATTCATTAAAAGTGTCTAAAAGTGGGTAAAAAACGTAAGAAATTTTTTTTTCAAAATGTTCCAATTCGCTATAAAAACTATTGGGGATAGTTCTTACGTGAACTAGATTACTAAATATATTAGAAACATTCATTAAAAGTGCAAAAAAGGGGGTGAAAAACGTAAAAAAATATTTTTTTTCAAAAAGTTCCAAATCGCTGTAAAACCTATTGAGGATAGTTCTTACGTGAATTAGATTACTAAATATATTAGAAAAGTTCATTAAAAGTGTCTAAAAGTGGGTGAAAAACGTGAAAAAATATTTATTTTTAAATGTTCCAAATCGCTGTAAAAACTATTTGGGATAGTTCTAACGTGAACTAGATTACTAAATATGTTAGAAACGTTCATTAAAAGTGTCTAAAACTGGGTGAAAAACGTGAAAAAATATATTTTTTTTAAATGTTCCAAATCGCTGTAAAAACTATTTAGGATAGTTCTTACGTGAATGCGATTACTAAATAAAATATATACAATGAACTTTAAGTGTCTAAAAGTGGGTGAAAAACGTAAAAAAATATTTTTTTTCAAAATGTTCCAAATCGCTATAAAAACTATTTAGGATAGTTCTTACCTGAACTAGATTACTAAATATATTAGAAACATTCATTAAAAGTGCCAAAAAGGGGGTGAAAAACGTAAAAAAATATTTTTTTTCAAAAAGTTCCAAATCGCTGTAAAACCTATTGAGGATAGTTCTTACGTGAATTAGATTACTAAATATATTAGAAACGTTCATTAAAAGTGTCTAAAAGTGGGTGAAAAACGTGAAAAAATATTTTTTTTTTAAATGTTCCAAATCGCTGTAAAAACTATTTAGGATAGTTCTAACGTGAACTAGATTACTAAATATGTTAGAAACGTTAATTAAAAGTGTCTAAAAGTGGGTGAAAAACGTAAAAAAATATTTTTTTTCAAAATATTCCAAATCGCTGTAAAAACTATTTAGGATAGTTCTTACGTGAACTAGATTACTAAATATATTGGAAACGTTCATTAAAAGTGCCAAAAAGGGGGTGAAAAACGTAAAAAAATATTTTTTTTCAAAATGTTCCAAATCGCTATAAAAACTATTTAGGATAGTTCTTACGTGAACTAGATTACTAAATATATTGGAAACGTTCATTAAAAGTGCCAAAAAGGGGTTGAAAAACGTAAAAAAATATTTTTTTTCAAAATGTTCCAAATCGCTATAAAAACTATTTAGGATAGTTCTTACGTGAACTAGATTACTAAATATATTAGAAACGTTCATTAAAAGTGTCCAAAAGTGGGTGAAAAACGTAAAAAAATATTTTTTTTTCAAAATATTCCAAATCGCTGTAAAAACATTTAGGATAGTTCTTACGTGAACTAGATTACTAAATATAATGGAAACGTTCATTAAAAGTGCCAAAAAGGGGGTGAAAAACGTAAAAAAATATTTTTTTTTCAAAATGTTCCCAATCCCTATAAAACCTATTTAGGATAGTTCTTACGTGAATGCGATTACTTAATAAAATATATGCAATGAACAAAAGTGTCTAAAAGTGGGTGAAAAACGTAAGAAAATATTTTTTTTCAAAAAGTTCCAAATCGCTGTAAAACCTATTGAGGATAGTTCTTACGTGAACTAGATTACTAAATATATTAGAAACGTTCATTAAAAGTGTCTAAAACTGGGTGAAAACCGTGAAAAAATATTTTTTTTTAAATGTTCCAAATCCTTGTAAAAACTTTATAGGATTGTTCTAACGTGAACTAGATTACTAAATATGTTAGAAACGTTCATTAAAAGTGTCTAAAAGTGGGTGAAAAACGTAAAAAAATATTTTTTTTCAAAATGTTCCAAATCGCTGTAAAAACAATTGAGGATAGTTCTTACGTGAACTAGATTACTAAATATATTAGAAACGTTCATTAAAAGTGTCTAAAAGTGGGTGAAAAACGTGAAAAAATATATTTTTTTAAATGTTCCAAATCGCTGTAAAAACTATTTAGGATAGTTCTTACGTGAACTAGATTACTAAATATATTAAAAACATTCATTAAAAGTGCCAAAAAGGGGGTGAAAAACGTAAAAAAATATTTTTTTTCAAAATGTTCCAAATCGCTATAAAAACTATTTAGGATAGTTCTTACGTGAACTAGATTACTAAATATATTAGAAACGTTCATTAAAAGTGTCTGAAAGTGGGTGAAAAACGTAAAAAAATATTTTTTTTCAAAAAGTTCCAAATCGCTGTAAAAACTATTGAGGATAGTTCTTAAGTGAATGCGATTACTTAATAAAATATATACAATGAACAAAAGTGTCTAAAAGTGGGTGAAAAACGTAAAAAAATATTTTTTTTCAAAATGTTCCAAATCGCTGTAAAAACTATTTAGGATAGTTCTTACGTGAACTAGATTACTAAATATATTAGAAACATTCATTAAAAGTGCCAAAAAGGGGGTGAAAAACGTAAAAAAATATTTTTTTTTAAAAAGTTCCAAATCGCTGTAAAACCTATTGAGGATAGTTCTTACGTGAACTAGATTACTAAATATATTAGAAACGTTCATTAAAAGTGTCTAAAAGTGGGTGAAAACCGTGAAAAAATATTTTTTTTTAAATGTTCCAAATCGCTGTAAAAACTATTTAGGATAGTTCTAACGTGAACTAGATTTCTAAATATGTTAGAAACGTTCATTAAAAGTGTCTAAAAGTGGGTGAAAAACGTAAAAAAAATATTTTTTTTCAAAATGTTCCAAATCGCTGTAAAAACTTTTTAGTGTAGTTCTTACGTGAACTAGATTACTAAATATATTAGAAACATTCATTAAAAGTGCCAAAAAGGGGGTGAAAAACGTAAAAAAATATTTTTTTTCAAAATATTCCAAATCGCTGTAAAAACTATTTAGGATAGTTCTTACGTAAGCGCGATTGCTTAATAAATTAAAAACAGTCAACAAAAGTGTCTAAAATTGGGTGAAAAACGTAAAAAAATATTTTTTTTCAAAATGTTCCTTTTACCCATTTTTAGACACTTTTGTTGAACGTTTCCAATATATTTAGTAATCTAGTTCACGTTAGAACTATCCTCAATTGTTTTTACAGCGATTTGGAACATTTAAAAAAAATATATTTTTTTCACGTTTTTCACCCACTTTTAGAAATTTTAATGAACGTTTCTAATATATTTAGTAATCTAGTTCACGTAAGAACTATCCTAAATAGTTTTTATAGCGATTTGGAACATTTTGAAAAAAAATATTTTTTTACGTTTTTCACCCCCTTTTTGGCACTTTTAATGAATGTTTCCAATATATTTAGTAATCTAGTTCACGTAAGAACTATCCTCAATAGGTTTTACAGCGATTTGGAACTTTTTGAAAAAAAATATTTTTTTACGTTTTTCACCCACTTTCAGACACTTTTAATGAACGTTTCTAATATATTTAGTAATCTAGTTCACGTAAGAACTATCCTAAATAGTTTTTATAGCGATTTGGAACATTTTGAAAAAAAATATTTTTTTACGTTTTTCACCCCCTTTTTGGCACTTTTAATGAATGTTTCCAATATATTTAGTAATCGCATTCACGTAAGAACTATCCTAAATAGTTTTTATAGCGATTTGGAACATTTTGAAAAAAAATATTTTTTTACGTTTTTCACCCCCTTTTTGGCACTTTTAATGAATGATTCTAATATATTTAGTAATCTAGTTCACGTAAGAACTATCCTAAATAGTTTTTATAGCGATTTGGAACATTTTGAAAAAAAATATTTTTTTACGTTTTCACCCCCTTTTTGGCACTTTTAATGAATGTTTCTAATATATTTAGTAATCTAGTTCACGTAAGAACTATCCTAAATAGTTTTTATAGCGATTTGGAACATTTTGAAAAAAAATATTTTTTTACGTTTTTCACCCACTTTTAGACACTTTGAATTAACGTTTCCAATATAAAGGGTGATTTTTTAGCTGGTTTGGTTTTGGCAACACTGGTTTTGACAGCTGACGTGTGTTTAGTACCTTGTGTCACTGTCAAACAGCTTCAGTTTGGTTTGCAATTTAACCATGGATCGTCTTACAAATGAACAACGCTTGCAAATTATTGAATTTTACTATCAAAATTCGTGCTCGGTTCGAAATGTTCATCGCGCGCTGCTTCCATTTTATGATCGGCATTCTCGACCTTCTGAGCAGTCTATTCGGAAGATTGTGACCAAATTTCGCACCAAATTTACTTTGTTGGACATTAAACCACCAACACGTTTACGTACTGTGCGTAGTGAAGAAAATATTGCGGCCGTATCAGCTAGTGTGACAGAAGACCGCGAAATGTCGATTCGGCGCCGTTCCCAGCAGTTAGGCCTTTGTTACAGCACTACGTGGAAAATTTTGCGGAAGGATTTGGGCGTAAAGCCTTTTAAGATACAGCTGGTGCAAGAACTAAAGCCAGCCGACCTACCACAACGCCGAATTTTTGGTGAATGGGCTCTTGGAAAGCTGGCCGAGGATCCGCTTTTTTATCGAAAAATTGTGTTCAGCGATGAGGCTCATTTTTGGTTGAATGGGTACGTAAATAAGCAAAATTGCCGCATTTGGAGTGAAGATCAGCCAGAAGCATTGCAACAGCTACCAATGCATACCGAAAAAGCCACTGTTTGGTGCGGTTTATGGGCCGGCGGCATTATTGGGCCATATTTCTTCAAAGATGATGCGAATCGCAGCGTTACTGTCAATGGTGAACGCTACCGAGCGATGATAACAAACTTTTTTTTGCCCGAAATGGAAGTTCTTGACTTGCATGATATGTGGTTTTAACAAGACGGTGCCACATGCCACACAGCACGCGAAACAATGGCGCAATTGCGAGGCGAGTTTGGTGAACAGTTAATTTCACGTTTCGGGCCGGTCAATTGGCCGCCTAGATCGTGCGATTTGACACCATTAGATTATTTTTTGTGGGGGTATGCCAAGGCTAATGTGTATAGGGACAAGCCCGCTTCGATTGACGCACTGGAAGCCAACATCCATGCATTCATTCGTGAGATACCGGCCGATATGTGTGAAAGAGTATGCCAAAATTGGACTCAGCGGATGGGCTACCTGAGACGCAGCCGCGGTCAACATTTGCATGAAATTATCTTTAAACATTAAATTGCAAGGTTCAAACTATCGATTCAAATAAATATTTCATTCATTTTTTCGAATTTTTTGTGTTTTTTTTTTAAAAAAAGTTCTAAACCTCTTAAAAAATCACCCTTTATTTAGTAATCTAGTTCACGTAAGAACTGTCCTAAATAGTTTTTACAGCCATTTGGAACATTTTGAAAATTGTTTACGTTTTTCACCCACTTTTAGACACTTTTAATGAACGTTTCTAACATATTTAGTAATCTAGTTCACGTTAGAACTATCCTAAATAGTTTTTGCAGCGATTTGGAACATATAAAAAAAAAATATTTTTTTACGTTTTTCACCCCCTTTTTGGCACTTTTAATGAATGTTTCTAATATATTTAGTAATCTAGTTCACGTAAGAACTATCCTAAATAGTTTTTATAGCGATTTGGAACATTTTGAAAAAAAATATTTTTTTACGTTTTTCACCCCCTTTTTGGCACTTTTAATGAACGTTTCCAATATATTTAGTAATCTAGTTCACGTAAGAACCGTCCTCAATAGTTTTTACATCGATTTGGAACTTTTTGAAAAAAAATATTTTTTTACGTTTTTCACCCACTTTTAGACACTTTTGTTGATTGTATATATTTTATTAAGTAATCGCATTCACGTAAGAACTATCCTAAATAGGTTTTATAGCGATTTGGAACATTTTGAAAAAAAAATATTTTTTTACGTTTTTCACCCCCTTTTTGGCACTTTTAATGAACGTTTCCAATATATTTAGTAATCTAGTTCACGTAAGAACTATCCTAAATGTTTTTACAGCGATTTGGAATATTTTGAAAAAAAAATATTTTTTTACGTTTTTCACCCCCTTTTTGGCATTTTTAATGAATGTTTCAAATATGTTTAGTAATCTAGTTCACGTAAGAACTATCCTCAATAGTTTTTACAGCGATTTGGAACTTTTTGAAAAAAAATATTTTTTTACGTTTTTCACCCACTTTTAGACACTTTTGTTGATTGTATATATTTTATTAAGTAATCGCATTCACGTAAGAACTATCCTCAATAGTTTTTACAGCGATTTGGAACTTTTTGAAAAAAAATATTTTTTTACGTTTTTCACCCCCTTTTTGGCACTTTTAATGAATGTTTCTAATATATTTAGTAATCTAGTTCACGTAAGAACTATCCTAAATAGTTTTTATAGCGATTTGGAACATTTTGAAAAAAAATATTTTTTTACGTTTTTCACCCACTTTAGACACAGACAGAAGTGTTGTTCTCCAATATAATATAATATACAGTTGTATACATATATATACAGAGTAAGAAAGATGTAGCATGTATGTAGGTATTCAGTGGGTTTAGAGAAAAACTAAATATGAGTTATTGAACTTAGAAAATGTTCCGATGGAAAAATGTAATAGATAGGTAGGTACACTGAACCAAATTTGGTAGTCATATTGATAAAAAAGCATGTAGATTTGAAGAAACGGTGATCAATATAAGGTCAACAACTCCTGTCCGTTGTTTTAATGAAAATGTTGTCCTATGTAAGAAATATTGTCATTTTGATGAAATGCATACAATTTTTCATTGTGGTGTTAATTCCACAAAAAATGTTCACATTGAATAAAACTAATTATTCTTTCGTAAAAATCAGTGGATACTGATTCTTTAATTTAACATAAAATGTTCTTCATTTTGAAAAAAATATTTGTCAAAATGAAGAAAAATTCTTCAATTCGACGTTTAGTTTAATGAACGCTTTTTCAATATAACGTATTTTTTTCAAATTGAAGAAAAAATATTCCTTACTTTATTCAAGCTGAATAATTTTTCAGCAATTCTACATCTATTTCTTCAATATGATGCATCGTTTTCTTTAAATGAATGATTTTTCTTTGGTGTAAAGCTTACTTTTTTTTTGTCAATCTGACAAATATTTGTTTATTCCACAAATAAGTTTTTGTTGAAATTGATGAAATATTCTTAAATTTCATGTTTTTTTTGCTTCAAATAAAATCGTCAAGTCCCATTGAAACAAATAAATATGTTTAATTTAAAAATATGTTTTTTTATTTATGTAATGATATTATAGTATTTAATGCATTTATAAGAAAAATAAGGTAATTGTAATAAAAATAAATAATTAATAAAGTTAAAGTTTACAAACAACTTATAATAATTATAATAATAAAAGAGTAATTAAGACAATAATAAATAATTTATAATTTAAAGTTTTCAATAGATTTATAATTATTAATTACACAGCAGCGACCATCTGAAATAAAAGAAAATCATTAGGTATTACATATTCGAATGTGTTTTTGGACAAACATTTTTTACTTACCTATTTATTTGTTGGCTTGACACGAACACGATACTATTAATCCGCACTGCACCACATCAACCACAATAAACACTTACATTTTAATAAAACTTCTTCAAATTGATTAACTTTTTCAATTTGAAGAAAACGTTTTCCTCTATTTAAAGAAATTTATTCAAATTGAAGAGATTTGGTAATTGATAATTTGAATAACTGATTCATCAAAAATACCTAAACTATTTATGCCTTAAAAATGTCGGTTTTGTCAATTTGAAAATAAATTCATCCGCTTGAATAATATAATAATTAGAGCAGCATTTGAAGAAACTTTACTGATTTTGAATATTAAATCTTCAATATGAAGACATATTTTATGGAAAAGTGTTAATTTGAATAACTGATTCGTCTAAAAATTATCAACATATTTTCGTCAATACCACGTACAGGATTCCGTTTTGTTAACTACTTCAGTTTGTTAATATGACAAAATTTCATTGGTTTGAATACAATACGAAATCGGACAGCAGCTAAAGAAATGTTATTTAATTTGAATATTAAATCTTCAATAACACGAAAAATATTATGAAAAATTGTCGATCTGAATAATTGATTCTTCAATGATTAACAAAATATTTCCGTCAATATGACAACGCGATTTGGTTCAGTGTAGGATAATAATGTATAATTAGTTTTCAAGATCTTGTTGAGAACAATAATTTCAAAGCAACGAGTATATACCTACGTATGATACATAACGCGATTAAACCACTTTTAGTGCATTTATAAGAATTGATGCTTTTGTGAGCAGATTAGTTTTTACCCGACTGGACACAGGGAGGGTTATGTGTTTCGCGCGTATCCTATGTACGTTCCTACGGGACTCCCTGTAGCCTAAACGGCTTGACCGATTTTGAAGAGTGAGGTATCATAATATTCGTATTCTTCCCCGGAGTGTCATAGGCTAAAAAATTAAAAATAAAAAAAAAATTAATTAAAAAAATAAAAAAACCCGACTGACTGTAAAAAGGAAGAGTTCAAAAGATGTGAACAAGGCGCATTTAAGTACATATACCTAACTATTTGGCAGTCGTAGGGTACTTAATACATATATTTGTTAGACTGTGTAGGTATATAGTCTCCGATTGTCAATTAGTTAGGTATAGGTATCCAAATGCGTCTTGTTCATATATTTTTGATTTTTTTTTACAGTCAGTCGGGTTTTTTAAATTAACTTTTTTTATTCAATATGTAGTAGGATAATTACAATACGCGTTTTTCTTTTTTAGTTCAGAGCTGAACTGAGCTCGAGCATTATGAGCGCGAATTAAAACACTTGGTTCTTACTTTTAAAATTAAACAATATTTATTTGGAACTATGTCCTTTATTATTGAAATACTTTTTACTAATTCTAAAAGGAGCTTAAGGCTACTATGTAGTTACAATAAGACTGTCGATAAATTCATCATACAGTCGTATTTATATACTTTTCTTATCTATCTACAAGGAGACCCAAGCGTACAATCGTCTTGCTTGATAATGAAGAAGAGATAATATTCCAACATTGTATACAAACGATATTATCTCTTTTACATATGTTATCATTGTAGCGTTGTGTGCAAGACTGTACTAGAGACTAAAGATATCATTGAATACAAATAATGTTATCTTTTTTCTCAATATGTTTTGCTATGGATACTTAACTCCCCCCCTTGTTAAACGAAATCGTCCCGATTTTTCGACGCTATTTTTAACATCTCTCTTTCATAAGTTTTGTTATATGCGTCAATCTTTTTTTGTTTTTGACGATCTGTTATACATTGTATAGTTTTTATCATTACGTACGTAAATGCTAAAATAACAATCAGTGTTACAATTGTGTATATAGTTGATAATATCGGTTTTTCTTCAAAAGGAATAATTAGTTTTTTTAAAGTATCTATGTTATCGAATTTGTATATTGTATCTTCTTTAATTATTTGGTCGATGTAAGACTCTGAATTATGATTTCTTAATATAACTTCTTTAATTTGCTTATGCATGTTTTTGTATATTTTATCATCTAGATTTATAGTATTTTCATAAGTAACTAAGTTTATACCATTAATTGTTTGATTATTTAGCTTATGCTTACCGCTTAATAACATAACACCGGATTCAATTTCTAAGTCGTAATCGTATTCTTGTTTAATGTTGCATTTTGAAGTTATATTCTTTAAAAGTGGAATAAGACAATTTTCTTCTTCAAAGTTAATTTCACAAATGTTTTTACTTAGATGATTTTGACAATTTCTTGTTCTTAAATAAGTTTGGTTACATAAGGCAATTGTTTTATCTGTAATGATTTTTCCATGTTTTGAATTTAAGGGTGTTACTTTATACAATTTACATGATTTAATTAGAACTGGATATTTATATATTGTGATGAAGAATTCATCAGTTCTAGCTAATAATATTTTAGAGTACTCAAGTATATTTATTATGGGTACTTGAATTATTTCATGTTGAATAATATTTTTAATGTCATCTAAGTCTAGGCTTTCTGATAAATATTCATTATTTTTTGCTGCATTAATTGTTCTGGTCAATAATAATAATTGTTCGTACACTTGTTCTATTACTAAATGTTCTTTAAGGCTCTGACCTTCGAATTGTTGCAAAATTTGTTCGAATCTAGAATTTATAGTTTTTTGTTTATTATTGTTTTCTATGAGATTATTTATACTCGTTTCTATGTTAACTAAGTCATAATGGTCAGGATTACCAAACACATATTTGAAAGCTGTTCCTAAAAAGTTAATTGATCTAGTATGCCTAGTATGTTCTTGTAATTGGTCTGCTAAATTCTTAATTTTACTTAACCAAATTTTTTCTTCTTGTGTAGGTTGATAGTTACTAGTTACGATATTTACGTAAGGTTGAAATATCGAAGTCAGGTTGGTGGCATGTAACAAATAAGTTTGTTCTTTGAATAAATACACGTCATCTGTTTGCGTAAGTATAAACTTCTTGTTTAGTAACTCAGTTATTTGAACGTTTCCTTGCCCTTCTTGACTCTGTACAATTCCTAGTAATGTTAGGAATATTAATATTTTCGTCATCTAAAAAATGATAATTCTTTATGTTATCCTTGTGAATTTTTATTCCCTCTTTAGAGATTACAGTGTCTCCTTTATCTTCTTCTACTATTCTTGTTATGTATCTGGCGTTAGATTTCTTTCTAAGACCTGTGATTCTTACCATTATCTTATCTCCTTTTTTATATTCTCTGTGTCGAGTTCCTTTATTTAGACGTTCGATCACTTTTTTGGATGCTGAGTTTAGTTTATTTATTATAATTTCACTATTGCTATATTTATTTTGATTAAAGAAAATGTCTCTAGGTTTCAAACCGGTAACTGAGTGTATGGAATTATTTAATTCACGCACTGTTCTAAATATTTCTTCGATAAGTCTTGTTTTATTCTGAATTGTGAATATTCTAGACAGTTCAGTTATTGTACCGTTTACACGTTCTACCTGACCGTTCGCTGTCGATCTGTATACTGGAGTTTCTACTTTAGTTATGTTGTATTTCAAACACATTTGGTTCACCATTTCTGTTTTGAATCCCTTCTCGTTATCTGTCATGAGTCGTTCACATTTTGGGAAATAATTAGATAAGACCTCTTCCATAACGTCGTACAGTCTGTTTCGAGTTTCGATTTCCCGAAGGATTGTATATTTAGAATACTTATCTACTGTTACAAGGAAAGTATACTTGTCGTTGAAGTATATGTCCATATGAATGTGTGTTCCCACATGTGTTGGTATTTCTGAATTATTCAGGGGTTCTCTGATAGGTTTTCTTTCATATTTTCCAAATAGACATGCTATGCATTTTTTGTTGAAACTCTTTGCTTGTTTATTTAGATCGGGCCAGTAATATTTCTCTGAGATTTCTTGTATATTGTTACGTAACCCTCGGTGTGCTCTTTCGTGAGTTACCCTTACAAGTTTTAGTTGTTCCTCCAAATTTGTCACGTCTTGAAGTTTTCTTGGTGTGAATATAAATCTTACTAGTGGGAATTCTTTTTTTATGTTTTCACCATATTTGTATATGTTTTCAAATTTCGTATGCAAAGCTACAATCTTTTGGGGTTGTATAACTTCTTTCATCTGCCTTAGTAAAGAGTCTTTGTCCTTAAACTTTATTATGAGTCTTATTTTGTTACCAAAATAGATTTGTGTTTCGATATTATTTGTTATATCTTCAATAAGTTCGAACTGTGCAGTGTATGCATTAAAAGGCTGATTCACAGTTTTTATTATATCATTAGAAGAACTTTCAGCTGAATGTGCTGTTTCTATGGTAGAAGTATTTATGCGTTGACGTGATAATGCGTCAGCTACAAGATTTAGGTTTCCTGGTTTATAAACTAATTTTGCTCCAAAGTCTTCAATGATTCCCTTCCAACGTTTCAGCTTTGTGTTGGGATTTTTTTCTGATACCGAATATATAAGGCTCTGGTGATCGGTATATATGGTTAAGTCTGCTATACCATATATGTAGTTTCTGAGTTTTTGTAAGGACCATATGATCGCTAATAGCTCTTTCTCGTTTGTGCTATAGTTCTCTTCTGTCTTACTCAGTGTTCTTGACAAGAAGTGTATAGGTTGCTTATTCTGACTTAGTACGGCTCCAATAGCTATGTTGGATGCATCTGTAGTAAGCTCGAATGGTTTACTATAATCCGGTTGAAAAAGTTCGACTTGTTCTTTCAAATAATTTTTTAAAATTCTAATCGCTTCTAATGCTGAATCATTCAGATTTAACTTAATATTTTTACTTTGTTTTTTGTTTACTTTACCGTTATCTCCTCGTAAATATAATGTCAGGGGCTTGGCTATGCTTGCGTATCCTTTTATAAACTTACGATAGTAACCTGTAAGACCTAAAAATCCTCTCAAATCCTTTACCGTTTGTGGGACTGGAAAATTTTCTATAGCTGCTATTTTCTCAGGGTTCGTAGTGATTCTACCATGTCTGATTATGTGACCTAAGTATTCTACTTCTTCTTGAAAAAACTTACTTTTCTCATCAGATATTTTTAATGTGGCTTCATTGAGTACGTCGAATACTTGACTTATGTGCTGTATATGTTCTTCCTCAGATGAAGAATATATCAATACGTCATCAATGTAAACGTGTACGAATTTACCTACAAAGTCTCTCAAAATGTCGTCCACGCATCTCTGAAATATGCTTGGTGCATTTTTGAGCCCGAAAGGCATTCGTTTAAAATGATATTTTGCGCCATTTATAGCAAAAGCTGTTTTTTCTTTATCATCTGTTTTGATTTTAATTTGGTGGAAACCTGACTCCAAATCTAACGTTGTAAAGTACTTGGCTTTACCTAAATTTTGAATTGTCATGTTGACATCCGGAATGGGGTATCTGTCTGTTACAGTGTGAGCGTTAAGTTTTTGGAAATCAACAACCATGCGCCGTTTTGGTTTCCCTTTTTCGTCCAAACCTTTTTTAGGTACTGTCCATATGGGACTGTTATAAGGACTATGGCTTTTTTCTATTATATTGTCATGTAAGAGTTTCTGTATTTCTTTGTTTACGAATTCGTTATCTGCTATGGGATATGGATATTGTTTAACATAAACCGGATTATCATTGGTCGTCCTAATGCTTGCTTCTATAGTATCTGTAAAGGGTAACGGTCCTATGCTGTTATTAATCTTCATCAGTCTATCTATGTCTGCTTTATAAATATTATTTTCCCCAATTATGTAATTAATTTTCTGAATAGATTCGACACTGCTTATGGTAGTTAGAGTCATATTACTGAAATTTATTTCCGCGTTTAGAACTTTAAGTCCTTCATATCCTAATATCATATCAAAAGACTGAATATCCTCTAATTCAAAAAATGTTATATTTTTCTTTAATATCCTAACTACTTTCTTTGTATCTACCATAGAATAACCATGCATTGTTTTTATTTTTATAGGTTTAATTTTAATTTTTTCGCTAGAATCGCATTTTCTATTAATGTAATTATGGGTTGCACCAGTATCAATAAGAATTTTATAAATTTTCTTAGAAATAGTACTAGTTAAATTTAAGCAGGGCAACCCGTCTACTAGTTTAAATGATCTATTCTTATGTTATTATTTACCATACATTCCGTTTCATCTGCTTCTGCATATGTACTGCTGACATCGTCTCTGCGTTGTTGTCGGGAGTTATTTACTCTCTGCTGCTTGAAGTTCTGCTGATAAGATCGTTGCGGTCTGTTGTGTGTGTTGAAACTCCCGCTGTGTTCACGTTTCGCTGGTGGATTATATACATCGGGTTTGTATTGATTCCAATTTTGTCGCTGTGCATGTACAATTTGTCTCGAGTTTATCTCCATCGGCTGTGGTCCGTCATTTCTCTTGGAAGGGTTTAGGCGTGGTCCTTGATTGTGTTGCTGCATATTATCGTATTGCTTCTGGGGTTGATAATTCGTTGTTTGGCTCGAATAGTTTGGTCTTCTTTCGTTTCTGTGTTCATGTGGCATATTTTTGTGGTGCTTATCTTGAGTGAGATGTAAATGCCTGTGCACATTATCATGTTCTATTCTGCGAGCAATTGCGAATGCGTGTTCTAGATCATTTATTGTAGCTGAATATAATGATCCTCTTGTAAAGTTGTCACTCATACCATCAATGAATATACGAACTGCGTCGTCGTTAGCATTTTTAATTAGTCTGTCGATTATATTCGGCGGATCACCTGACATAGTGATTTTTGATATTATTAAATTGAGATTTTTATTTATCTCGTCGTGGTATTCAGACAGTGTGCTTCTTTTTTGCGTGATGGCTTTCATCATGTCTTGTAGCACGTATAGAGGTTCTTGATTAGAGTACGTATAATCTAATCTGTTACGTATCGCCTCAAAATTAAAAATTGTGTTATAATTAGTTAACACATTCGCGGCTGCTCCCTGTATTTTACTTTTCACTATAGTCAATGCTGCTGCGTACTTACTGTGTGTTTTGAGGTTTTTAATGCTGTCCATTAATCTGGATGCTTCTTCGCGCCACGACCGATAATTTGATTGATCGCCGTTGAAAATAGGTAGGCTTTTAAATGCGTCTAACTGTATTTCACTACCATCTGTATATGTGGTTCTTATTTCCTCTAGCACAGGTATGTTTGGTACTATGCCTAATCCAGATTTTACTTCATTTAGTTTTGTTTCTAAATTAGTGTTTATTTGATTTTGGTTAGTTATTATTGCTGCTAACCTTGCATTCTCTGTGCGTGTGTGCTCTAGGGTTTGTGTTACTGTGTTGCACCTGGTTTCTAAAGCTTCTAATCTTGCCATTAATACTGCGAGTTGTTCCATTTTGAACTCGTGTCTGTTGTCGTCGAATTTGTGTGTTTTTTTTTTTTTTTTCCACATATACACTTTCACTGAATTGCTTTGCTGCTTCGTACGAAGGAGCTATATTTGTACCTGCTATGCTAGGTAATTCTTGTAACCGGTAACGCGAGTGTTCTGTTTATACTAGATTTCACTACTTGTTCCCGAGGTCCGCTCGATTGAAGTTAAAAAGTATATTTAACCTCCTGGCAGGATCGCCAATTAAAACACTTGGTTCTTACTTTTAAAATTAAACAATATTTATTTGGAACTATGTCCTTTATTATTGAAATACTTTTTACTAATTCTAAAAGGAGCTTAAGGCTACTATGTAGTTACAATAAGACTGTCGATAAATTCATCATACAGTCGTATTTATATACTTTTCTTATCTATCTACAAGGAGACCCAAGCGTACAATCGTCTTGCTTGATAATGAAGAAGAGATAATATTCCAACATTGTATACAAACGATATTATCTCTTTTACATATGTTATCATTGTAGCGTTGTGTGCAAGACTGTACTAGAGACTAAAGATATCATTGAATACAAATAATGTTATCTTTTTTCTCAATATGTTTTGCTATGGATACTTAACTCGCGCTCTGCAGAGAGCGTGCTCAGATTGTTCTAAGGTATTTATGAAACACACATGAGCACATCCCTAGCTGTCATTTGTTGTAAATATATATGTATAGAGCTGAAGCTCCAGAACAACAAGGTTCGTCCGCCATTTCAACTATTTTCTTCATCCTGTTTCTTTTTTCTGTCAAATATGACTGGAAGTGTGTAATCGGCTTTTCACTCATGTCCATGTGGTATTGGACTGGGCGCTCTCAGAGCACTTTTTTTGCTCTCAGAGCACTTTTTATGTTCGTTTGGTACAAAAAAAAATCGCACAAATATCAACACAAAAAAGAGCAAGTCGAGTTTTTATGTTCGATTAGACACACAAAATCTGAAATCTGAGAGCGAATCTGAAAGAGCCCAATCGAATACCACATCAGGATGCTCAGTCAATTTATTCTGAGCTCATAGAGCGCGCTCTGATCGTGCTCTGAACGAAAAAAGAAACACAAATTCTGAGCTCTGATGAATCTGAGCTGAAAAAGAAACACGAACTTTTTGTATAACAGTTAAGTTGAGTTCTGAACTAAAAAAGAAAAACGCCTAGTGCTAGTCGTTTTTTAGTTTACCCCCATTATCTATACAGATCATTGATTTCCATGGTTTCTCGGGTACCTACTATATCGTTGTAAACCATAAAAAATATCAGTGAACTACATACATTATATAGATAATAAGTTCGTAAATTAAAAAAAGAAACCTGCTATTACACGCATTGCATATCCGCATTTTCCAAAATACTTCACCCCCCATTAGAGGTAGATAAGTTTCACCGGTTTTAGGGCTTTTTCAAACATATAAAGCAAATCTTCCGACTTCCGTGCACACCTACAAAAGCGTACGAATGTTTTCGCCTTATAATTTCAAAATTAAACAACACCAACTCAGCACATCCCATCAGTTCCAAAATAAACCTACCCCACCATTTTGTTAGGCCGCGCGTACAGTGGCGCGAAAAAGCGATGCGATGCGGAATGCCCAATTTTTTGAGTATACACGTTCGATTACATTCTACAAAAAATTGAGCTTCTGATACAAGGAACCTGGACCAATTTTGTAAAAGTTCCTACAACTCCACAGCGACTTCATTCCATTTCTTTTCAAAAACAATTCAGCTGTAATAATATTTATTTTTTTGCTCCCAAAGTGGAGGCTTTTCAAAAATTGCCGATATCGGTATCTATTTTATTTTATTTTGTGGAACACGTGCTGCACAAGAGCAATGTTTTATTTTATCTTCTTGTTTTTGTATATTTTTTTTCATAAAAATCAACGTCAAAATGAGCCTTCTGGCTTGTTTCTCGAACTCATTCGCTTGAAAAAGTGAGGTTTGTGAGTAGCTCGCATTTGTCGCATCAAAAATCGCTCCACTGTGTGCGCGTGCATATTGTATTGTAAGTAATAGGCCCTGTACACTGCGACCAGAAGAGATCTATTGTGTTGGCCTCTAATGTTTAACCCAGGGAGCTGTTGAGGCTCTTTATAAACCTCAGCACCCTTCTTGGTTCCATGTTTTCTATATCGGCAGGACTTAGAAATGCCTTTTGCATATGGACCGTTCTGCCCCTTGCCACTGCAGGGCATTCGCAGAGTATATGTTCCGTTGTCTCTTCCTCCTCTCCGCATAGCCGACAGGAGTCATCGTCGGATAGTCCCATCTTTTTGAGATGGTATCTTAGTGGCCAGTGCCCAGTAAGAAAACCCGTTAGTATCCTTAGGTCTTCTTTGTTTAGCTCGAGTAACTTTTTTGCCTTACTACGAGCTGGTCTTATGAATCTTTTTGCTTGTCTCTGTCCTTTGGATTTCGTCCAGTGTTCGGCAAATTGATCATCTTCCCATTTCCTGAATTTTGAGTGTACGTAGCTCAAAGGTAGCCCAAAGTAGGGTTCAGGACCAGTGAGCAGGCGTGATGCGCCTCTTCTCGCCAGGCAATCCGCTCGTTCATTGCCATCAAATCCCTCATGACCTGGTATCCAAGCAACGGTGACCGTATTGTCCTTGGCCAGATCTTCGAGGAGATTAAGACATTCCCAAACCAACTTTGACCTGATCGTGTATGATCTTAGGGCCTTAAGAGCTGCTTGGCTGTCTGATAGGATGTAGATGCGGGCACCTTTAGCGCGCCTTCGTAAGCATTCTCGGACACATATCTCTATGGCGTGAACCTCCGCTTGAAAGATGTCTGGTGATTTTCCCAGTGCTATAGCTCTTTGGAACCTAGGCCCATAGACCCCAGCCCCGGTGGCATCATCTTCCATCTTCGAACCGTCGGTGTACCAGATTTGTGATCCCGATGGTATTACGAATTGGTTTGTTCTCCATGTGTTCCTGTCAGATATGACTATCTTAAATTTTCTGGAGAAGCGCAGCTTTTTAAGCATGGTATCTGATACCTTGATCACAGGATCATTTTGGAGCATTTGTAGTACTCGAAGGTGTCCTGTGAGGTTTCCTGCTTTAAGATTTGATATATCAGGGAGCCTGAGGGCACTGAGGCCGGCTTCCTTCTTTACAGCTAAATGTAAAGGCAGAAGGCTGAGCATTGCCCCTATGGCTGCAGTTGAACAAGTTTTCATTGCCCCCGTTATACCAACGCATGCTAAGCGATATATCTTGTTTAATTTTGTTTGTGCCGTTATTTGTTCGGTTTTTGGCCACCATGATATCGCTGCATAGGTGATCATTGGTTTGATGATCGTGTTGTATGACCAATAGATCATTTTTGGTTTTAAGCCCCAGGTTTTACCGAAAAGACGGTGGCACATAAAAATTGCCTTTGTCGCCTTTTTGGTGACTTGATCAAGGTGTGAATTCCAGGTGAGAGTCTTGTCTAGGATTACTCCTAGATATTTTACCTCTCTTGAAAGGTCAATGACTGCGTTATTCAGCTTGATCGGTTTTAGTTCTAGTTTTCTCTTTCTTGAGAATGGTATCATGACTGTTTTCGATGGATTTATGGTCAATCCTTTGTTCTGACACCATTTGTAGGTTAAGTTTAGGGCCCTTTGCATGATCTCCGATATCGTGGAGTCATGCTTGCCCCTAACAGTGATTACTACATCATCTGCATATCCTTGTATAATGTACCCCGATTGTGTGAGGTGGTCTAGGAGTTCATCTATGACTAAAGTCCATAGTAGAGGAGAAAGTACTCCTCCTTGAGGACAGCCCCTAGTGGCCTTTACAGTCTTTTGTGAGCCTCCATACGCCAGATTGATGATTCTGCTTTCTAACATATTTAGAACCCATTTTATGATTAGTGGGGCAATGGCTTTTCTTATCATAGCTTTTTTTATGGCATCGAAGGAGGTATTGTCAAACGCTCCCTGGATGTCAATGAAGGCACAGAGAGCCGTTTCCTTTTCTGCCAGAGCTTTTTCAATAGTCATTGTAAGGCTATGTATGGCAGTTTCGGTAGACTTGCCGGCTTGGTATGCGAACTGGCTCGCATGAAGTGGGTTACCCGTAAGGAACTGATCCCTTATGTATTGATCCAGGACTTTCTCCATGGTTTTTAGTATAAAAGAGCTAAGGCTGATGGGGCGGTATGATTTCGCTAATTGTTCTGATTTCCCACCTGCCTTTGGTATGAAAACTACCTTGACCTTAGTCCAGCTCAATGGTACGTGGCCTAGAGATAGGCTGGATCTAAAGACCCTAACGAGTTGAGGAGCCAATAGATCCATACCCTGTTGTAATAGACAGGGGTAGATGCCATCAGTTCCTGGCGATTTAAACGGGCTAAAGGACGAGATCGCCCATTTCACCCTGTCTCGTTGAAATATCTTTCCGGATAGACTATAATCCCATTTTGATACCGTGAGATCCTGGTGCCTCATCGGTAAGAGTGGGTTGGCCATGTGGATGCATTCTGGGAAGTGTGTGTCAAGAAGAAGTTGACAGGTTTCCTCAGGGGTATCAGTAAATTCCCCATTTTGCTTTTTCAGAGAGCAAATGCCATTTGAGTGATCGCGAGCGAGGACTTTTTGGAGTCGTGTAGCTGCAGGGAGATTTTCTATGTCCTCGCAGTGTTTTCTCCAAGTCACTCGTTTTGATTTTCTCAGTTCTTTATTGTACTCAGTTAGAGCTGTTCTGTATTGGCACCAATTGCCGTTGTTCTTAGCTCTATTGAAAAGTTTTCTTGCCGTGCTTCTAAGGACGTCAAGTCTTTTATTCCACCATGGAACATCTCTTCGTGTTGTCCTATTTTTGAGGGCACAGCTGCTTTCATAGGCGAAGGTTATGTTTTTTTGGAGCTGTTCGGATTCAATTTCCAGCTCCGGGATGGTTCCCAGTGGAACTAAAGAACGATTTAGTTCTGATTCGAGGACTAACCGATAGGTTTCCCAGTCAGAGGATTTCGGATTCCTGTAAACTGTGTTTCTTATGGAATAAGCCTCCAAGTCGAATCTGATGTGATTATGGTCCGACATGGATACTTCTCCGGAAACATGCCAGTTTGTGATGATATTATATATAAATGGACTTGCCAAAGTGAGATCTAGAACCTCTTGACGAATCGCATTTATGAAGGTTGGTTCTATCCCTCTATTTACCACCACCAAATTTTTAGCACAAATATATTCAAAAAGGGACTCACCTCTTTTGTTTATGTTAGTGCTCCCCCAAACCGTGTGGTGGGCATTGGCGTCACAGCTGAGGATCCACTGTAGTCTCCTTGCTTTGCAGTATCCTACCAAAGCCGCTACCTCCGAGGTTGGTGCGTCGGAGGTGTCTCCAGGGAGGTAAGCAGAGGCGATAACGACCTTCAGATCCCCTCCCTTTTGACCGGCTTTTGGTATTATGATGAGTGCCGCCACCAAATCTCCTTGAATAAATTCTGAAATTGGAAAAGTTGTTTTAATTAAGCTTTTATTTATCATAAGAGCTGCTCTCGGACGGGCATGCTGTTTATCGTAAATTAACTTACAGGTTTCTTCATTTGGGAGCCCTTTTACGGCTCCTGAAAAGGTCCATGGTTCCTGGATCATGGCTAGATCTAGGTCTTCTTTAATAAATCTCCTACTTAGGACACTAGAAGCTGCCTTAGCATGGTGGAGATTTATTTGAAGGCACTTAAGTTGCCTTCCGGTGTTATTTGCGGATGGACGTCGCATATTTTATTTTCTTTGGTGGCCCCTCTGTGCCACCTTTTTGCCCCTGCTGCTGTTTAGAAGCGCTGCCTCTTCAGGGTCTCGTCTCTCGCATTTTCGAGGTCTGCCAGAGACACGCTGCCTCTGCTTTACTCGGCTTGCAGTGGTACCCGTACCTGTTTTTGTCACCTTAGGCATCGGGTGTCTGTACGAGCAGCTGGGGGTATCTTTCGTTTTGGCCTTCGATATATTAGCCACAGTCTTTGAAGAGCATTGAGCAGGTGTCTTTGCTTTAGGATCCTGGGTGGTCCCTGTGCTTTCGACTGCAGTCTCCTTCTTGGCGACTTTTGGTCTCGGGATGTCCTTATTTCTTGGCCGTAAGTGTACATCACCGAAACAGTAGCTAATGTTGCCATTTAGGGCCTTGAGAGTATTTGCAGACGTTGGGTCTAGAGCTAAAGTGAGCTCCGTCATTTGGGGCCTTTGCACCCGGTTGAGTACTCTCCAGTCGTCTACCCTCAGACCATTGTTTTGACCTTTAACGAGGCTCAGAATTTTGTTGGTGGGGGTTTCTTCCCCAGGGAAGTAGCCGACAAAGATTTGTGGCCGAGGAACTTCTTCCTCGCTCACAGCTTTTAGTTTGGCACCTTCCCATGGTAGCAACGTTGGTATGGTTTTTTCCAACCAGTCGCTTGTCTTTTGGTCCTTGCACGTAAAGGTAAGCCAACCCGGTTTGAATGTGCAACCACGGAACTGGGGCTTGGTAGCATTATCCTGTTGTTTTATTATGCTCTCCAGGACACTATTTTGCACCAATTTTAGTTGGTCTGTGGACCATAGGGTAGCAGGGTAGTCTGTTGGTATCACCCCTATCTTTTTACAGCCAACAACATCCCGGAAGGTGGGTGCCTGTTGAGGTGGTAAGTGTGCAGCCTCAGTAGCCTTCCGTTTTGGAGTGTTGCTCGTTGGAGTTGAGCTGTCCGCTCTTGGTCTTTTGGTGCGGTTGTCCTTGCACTGCACCGGTTCCAAGGCCATTGAACGCGCCTCCTCAATCGGATACCCTGCGTCCAACAATTTCCTTAGGCGTTTTCGTCCAGCACCTGATAGCTTGACTTTGCCAGGATTAACTGACCCAGATGGTCTGTCGATAGCTGTAGATGATTTCGGGGATGCTAGTAAAGCAGCTTCTTCCTCCGCCGATATAACATCCATGGGAATGGTGACGACCGAGTCCTCTCCAATCACCGTGGTGTTATAGTGTTCAGTTTCTGCAGCAGGACCAGGTGCCCTAACTGTAGAAACTGGGAGGTCCAAAGTGACCTCCGGTTGCAATTTGAAAGGTGTGCATTCCTTATTGTTTTCTGTTGTTGTGTTATTGTTTTCCATTTAATTTTTGAAAATTGCGAGAAATATGATCACCCGAGGCAGAGCTCCATACCTCGGGAGGGCTAGTTTAAACCGGAGGTCGCCTGTTATCCGGAGTTCACCGTTATAAGACACACTTACGTAGTGCCATTCATCCCATAGGCACGGTTGTTAGACGCCTGGGATTACGGGTTTTTATAGAGTTTCCGCTCTAGATCCGTCATATTTAGTCGAAAGCAGTGGCACCTCGTGCAGGTTGTGGCTCTACACCACGTATGACGATCCTGGGAACACTGTACCCCTGGTTTCCTTTTGTCCGGAAAGTGATTCACTCAAGGTGAGAGGTGATGGCCTCTCCTCCTTGGTCAGTCGACTTTCCTACTTATGAGAAACCTTGGCCACCGTGCGCGTGCATAAGAATACATGCGTGCAGTTTTCTCGCATCGCATCGCTTTCTCGCGCCTTATTCATTATCGATGAACTGAATGATAAGAAAAACCTCTGACGCATTTCCCTAAAATTAATGAAGTAACAAGCAATGGCATAGAAGCAACAGATATGGATTTTGCTGTGGCATTTGAAGTGCCAAATTCGCGCTTGCTTTATTATCAACTTCATCCCTCACCCTCTTTCAGATAAATTAGATTACGTTCTCGCATCTCGCTACACGTATACGTATGTCGTGGATGGCGATGGGGAAGTCAGAGGGCGGGTGTTTTATTTTACTTGCGCTCATGGTCATGCCCATGAGCCTCATTCAAAATATCGTATCCAGAATCCAGATACAGAAAACAGAATACAGATTGGTTTGGTTGGGATGACATTTCTCTTCGTTTTTATGATTCGCACTGGGTTATTGTATTGAAATTAAGGTATACTACTGTTTTGCGGTAGAAAAGTTAAGACTATACTTCACAGGATCATTTCTGTAGTCAGTCTTCATTTACTTTTTGAGCAATCTGAAAGAAAACGTACCCGCGATGACGAGGTATATCGTTTTATCTGCAGCGTGAGATTTTGACTGTTGGTCCGGCGTTTTAAACGTGTTAGACAGTAGTGTACGTTAAACATCGATAGTTTAACTTAAGTCTGCAAAATTTAAGAAACTGGAGAAACGTTATTTTTAAAGTCCATGAAATAAAACAAACATTCTAATTATAGTTATATAGGCCAAAGAATTTTAGTTGATTTTATTGTCGAAATATTTTGAATTTTGCTTCAAAAAGAGAAGCATGTTAAGATTTTTTGCTTTTAAACGATTCCGTTTTTCATTGTGTATGATCCCAGCCTTTGAAAATATCCGTTCACTTGGAACGGAAGTCGCAGGTATGCATAAATAGATTTCTGCAAACTTCTTAAGCCCGAGTAAATCGGAATTCGCCCAATATTCCGCAGCAGATTTATCACTGTCTATAGGCATTTTTTCAATATATTGACGGATATCAATAATTGCATCTGTAACTGTAAGCGGTGTTCGTTTTCGGCATTTTTCTGTCACCACTTCAGGCGGAAACAACAGCTCTTTTGATTTTTGTTTCTTAAGCTCCGCTTTAGATGCAACGTTTTTTTCCCTTTGAGTCGTCGGCGTCGTTGTGCTAGTGGATGCTCTGCATTTTGAGCACAACGGTACGACCACCTACATCAACAATTCAAAAATTTAATGAAAAAATCCTTCACCAGAATATATCCAAAAAAAGTATGTGATTTCCATAGCAACGCTTCGCTTATACATTTATGTTCATTGGAAATTACTTTTATTTAGCAAATAAAGGGGATTCCCCAACTATCTATACCTATAGGATAGGTGCATTTCCATTTTATTGGAAAGTTGAAATGAAATTGCTCTATAGCAGATACATAAAAAAAACTATCGATATAAAAAAAAAACATCGAGGTTTTCGATAGTTCATAACTATCGGTACTATCGATAGTATTTACTATCGATGTTTAACGTACACTAGTAGACAGCATGTCGTCGATGATCGCTCGTACAATGGATAAAACGACTTCTGAGTGGTTATTTTATAATTGTTCACAAATCTTCCTTGCCAAATAAGCTAATCCTTTCCCCCACCCCCTGTGAAGGGTTGCATGTCATCATTTTCAGATGTGGCGAATGGCGACATACCCAAAAAACGTTTGATTTTTCATTTTCAAATTAAAATACACAGTAGCAATTACGAAAAAAAAAACCGAAGGGTTAGGTTGCAGCTAGCAGGGATGGAAAAGTCGATACAATTGTATCGAATTCGATACTCGATACAAATGAGTTTGCTCGAGTACAAAAGTACAATTTGCCTCAACTCGATACAATTTATCCATCTGTATCTTTCGAACTCTCTGCAATTTGTGTAAAGCTTTTTCGTAAGAAAGCAATAAAATAATCGAGATGATGATGTCTTTATGTCATTTTCGAAGCATAAACAAGAAAATTAATATTCAAAATCCCTTCCTAAATTTGCTGAAGTATTTTATATCAGAAGCAATTGTATCAGGAAAATCTACTCTATATTGAATTTTGTTTTTGAATTTTTTCCTTATGAAAAAACGAATATTCAACAAATTAACAATGAATATAGAGCACTTGTCGACTGCTAAATAATTCAGCAATTTGAATATTATTTCATTTCAGAATCTTGAGCTGAAGTAAATTCAATTAAAAACGAGTGTAATGAGCTGATGTTTGAAAATATTTACAAAATTGCCGTTCTCGCTATTCCTCACTCATCAGTAAATGCCGAAAGGATTTTTTCTTGCCAGACATTAATAAAGTCCAAATGTCGAAACCGACTTCAAGCAGTGTTGCCAGATTGGTCGCTTTGTCGTATTTTGGGCTATCTTTTCTCTTAAAAAACGATGGAAATTTCTTCAATGAGCGCCAAACACCAATTTGGGCTACATATCGTTTAACAAGTTTTGTGTAGATTTTGTTTGTTTTATTTCTTCACAAAACTACAAAAAAAGAAATATTTTCGAACAAACCCGCACTTTAAAAACTCTCTCTTGCTCTTGCAGTCAAGTGGCATCGAACAGTCGTTCAACTTGCAGGCACATCAATTTATTTTGCAGACCTTTTGATTTGACACAAGCACACAAGCCACAAAGGCCAGTTGCGGAAGGTAGTGGGAAAAATACAAAAAAAAATTTCTTAATTTGGAATTTGGAAAAATTTGGATTTTTGGGCTCCTTCCTGGGCAACGACTTTGGGCTACATTTTTTCAAGGCTTGGGCGCTTAAAGCAGACAAAACTCTGACTTCAAGTCGACACTTGCTGGGCTTTGATTGAAACAAAACAATTTATTAGAAACTCATCCTGTTCTGAGTTTCAAGTTCAGGCTAATATTTTCAAGATGAATGAGCAAATTGAGAGTATAAAGCCTAAAGAGCTCATAGATTAAAAATATAAACTATTTTCTTGCAGGTTTGTATAGTTTTACTAGGAAGTCATTAATGTTTTGTTAATTTATTTTTGTTTATGTTTTTGAAAATAAAATATTTTGAATTCAGTTGTGTATACGAAAAAAAGTTTTCAATACAACTGGCTCCATTACAGTACGATCTTACAACCGTTTTCAGTACAAATCGAAAGTGGCATTTTCCATCTCTGGTAGGTAGGTATCGGCTTCGCAGAGGAATTATCGATTTTCAATTTGGGAATTGAATTATTCGAAGTAAATTGCACAGCACCAGCCCTAAAATTAAGGTTCAGAAGACGACAAATGGTTTGGGACAACCAGAGTTCCTGGAGGCTGGAGTTAGGGGATTTGCCCTCAGTCAGTCTCAGTACTACATTTTCTTGCCAGCAAGCAATGCAGTGGTTGAGCGAGCAATTTTCCTATATGACGCGATAAAAACAAAAAGTAGGTCGGATGCAAATTGATTCTTTAATGCAACTTTCATTCGAAAGTTCAAAAAAGATTTGCCGCAATACTTTTGTCATTTAATGCCAATATTTCCTAGATAGGAGACTGATATTTTTTTATTTTTACGTTGTTCTTGTTTTCCTTTTGTTTTATTAATAATATTAGCTTTAGTTTGTGTCAAATGAATTGTTTTCGTTTTCTTTTTTTTAAAATGCGTTATTTTTTGTTTTTTAAATAATAATTTCCTGGGTTTTATTTTATTTTACAATACTTTTAATTTTGCCATTTATGGCAATGGCAACGGAGATTTATTAATTTGGCAATTTTTAATTTAAGATTGGCGATTTCGATTTTATTAACCTGTCAGCCCTGCCCCTGTGCCCTGTCCCTTCTATGTGCTGCTTAGGGGCTGCTAATGCGACTAAGGTTGGATTTTTTCTTTCCATCCCATTTACATAGACCATCATTATCAATCTCACTTATATGTTGATTTTATGCAATTTTAAAAGTATCAGTTGAGAGCGCAAGCCGCCGTAGACGTCATACATCCAAATAGTAGTAACTTACTGATTGCTAGAAATTTTAAAAATCAAAAATAAAGAAACCAAAACCACACATCCATCTGGATTGAGATTTCTGTGGTGTTAATATTCATAACGCATTTGAATATACCATTCTTATTTATAAACACATACATTGCTCTATATTTTGGTAGGTACCTGTATTGCTTGGTGTAGTATGTTGTGTGTTGTCCCTAAAATGGTGGCATTACGAGTATTACTGCAAGCAAAAAGTAACTATTATGTTACGGATATCCGTAGTATCCCTTATCTGGCTACTTTTCTGATATCCAGCACATTTCCAGATAGTCTTTGTAACTACAGGGTGTTTTTTTTTAGAGGTATAGAACTTTAAGTTGGCAACACTATTTTAACTGCCGGCCATTTTGTCAGCTGTCAAGTGATTTATTTTTAGTTTGGTTTGCCATTTCATCATGAACAAGTTGACAAATGAACAACGCTTGCAAATCGTTCAAATTTATTTCGAAAATAATGGTTCAGTTCGCGAAGTTTACCGCAAGCTCCGTTCATTTTATGGTCGACATAATCGTCCATCAGAGCAATTAATTCGGTTAACCATGGATCGTTTTCGCACTACGTTTACTCTATGTGATAATACGCATCCGCAGAGACGTCGAACAGTTCGCACCGAAGAAACAATTGCTGCTGTAGAGCAAAGAGGACCCGGATGAATCGATTCGCCACCGTGCACAGCAATTGGAGCTTTGTCCATCAACTTTATGGAAGATTTTGCGCAAAGATCTTAGCTTACGACCTTACAAGATCCAGCTTGTGCAAGAATTAAAGCCGCGAGACCATGCAATGCGTCGTGATTTTGGTGTATGTGCCGAAAATGAGATTGATATCGATGCTGATTTTCATCGCAAAATTTTGTTCAGTGATGAGGCTCATTTTTGGTTGAATGGCTACGTCAACAAGCAAAATTGCCGCATTTGGAGTTAAGAGAATCCACATGAGACCCTGATACGCCATTACATCCACAAAAACTGACTGTTTTGTGTGCTCTAGGGGCTGGTAGAGTCATTGGGCCATACTTCTTCCGAAATGATGCTGGAGAGTCAGTTACCGTTAATGGAGACCGGTATAGAGCCATGATAACCGACCATTTTGTTCTCGAATTGGATGGCATGAATGTGGATGAGATGTGGTTCCAACAAGACGGCGCTACATGCCACACAGCGCACGTCACAATCGATTTATTGAAAGAAACATTCGATGAGCGCATAATTTCGCGGAATGGACCTGTCAATTGGCCACCATTGGATTACATATTTTCTTTGGGGATATGTGAAGTCGCTCGCCTTCCCCAACAAACCAGAAACGTTGGGGGACTTGGAATTGCCGACATACAGCCCCAAATGCTCGAAAAAGTGGTTGAAAATTGGACCTCTAGACTTGGCTTTATTCGAAGCAGCCGCGGCGGCCACATGCCCGAAATCATATTTAAACATTAATGGCATAAAATTATCCTTCCAATAAAGCCAAACTGATAGACATTAAAACAATTTTTTTGTGTTTTATTTCAATTCGAAGTTCTATACCTCTAAAAAAAACACGCTTTATGAAAAAGTTACAAAAAAAAAAGGAAACACATCCAAAAAATACTAGTGAAGAAGTTCAAAATAAAAGAGCAGTTTAGTAGTTAAGAGTAAATTAAATATTCGAATATACCCGGTATCCGGCTAAATTACTATTCGTTGCATCTCTAAATTTAACTGCGTCTATTTAACTTGCGTTTTTCTCTACCAGCTACCACTCAGTCACAATCCCTATCCCAATCCCGATATTGTAAGTTGTAGCAACATGGAATGGATATCAAAATGCAACATTTCTCTACCTACATTCTACATAGTCCTACATGAAACGAGACAAGTCCACCGCCATAAAGCGGAAACGAAGTCGAGACAAAAAACAACAAAAATTCAGACCGGAATTTTGTGTTGCATTTCATACTTCATAGGCAGTTTTTGTAGAGAATTTCATGAGTAGCTACATTTAACAAGGAATTGTTATCGCTTCTCGGCCTTATGGCTAAGATCAAAGTGTAGTATCTGTTCTTATCAGCTTAACATCTGATAGATTCCCCATCGGGGAACAACAAATGTTAAACTGATTTTTGGAATCAGATGGAGTGCTAGGAGCTTGCTCCACCTCTGTCGCGGGTTGGCCCGGTATTGCAGTACCGCCGGGATCGGCCCAATTAAAAATAAATTTTAAAATGGTTACCGTTACGTCGGCATCTTTTCATAGTAATTTGTTGACTGTGGATATGGATGGACTTCATATTTTTAGATAATCAGCAAAAATTCCGACTCTTTTAAAGAAATGTAGAACGTTTTTGCTTTAAAATTGTTTATCCTATTTAGTTTGAATTCGAAACAATTTGTTTTTACCTGCAAATTTTCAGAGACTCTCGTATTCGTATAATGATTAACGAATGAAAGAATCGTATGAAAGCTGTAAATATACGAAGACGAGGACGGAACCGGGGCGGGAAGGCCTTTTTCGTATTTAGGGGAAAGTGTAATTTCTGTTTCGCTGTTCCTGTGAGCTGTGATTGCGATTTGTGTCCGCGACTGTGTGGTGTGCGTACCTTCTGTTTCTACTTAAATTACTGGCCTTTGGCTAAATTTTATTTTAGATGAAAATGTTAAGACATTCGCAAGGTATTTAGGACATCCGGGCGTTTAGGCTAACATTTCAACAATCTCTCGGTAATTCACAGTTCTTCTTTAACTTCCCAATTGGCTAATTTGTCAACAAGGCAATTGCTAGGGGCTTTACTGTATTCATACGACCCAATGTAAAGTTGAATATCAACTAAAATCAAATGTGCGTAACATCTAATTTGCTTATAAAATATTGGAAGCTCTTAAGCATTATACCTAAATAAGCCCTTAAAAATAAAAAACGAAAGTGCAATTATCTTTTCTGGTACCTATATATTTCGCTGGCAAATAATATTTGGTTAGCTACCAACAAGTTTTTTAAGAAATAAGTTGGTGTCCCGAAAATGATTAACTATACTACTAAGACCACGAACACTTTTCTCAACTCACTGCGCTTGCCTAATATTACATCTAGAAAATGTGCTCTCAGGGCTAAATAATTCTGTGTTACTTAAAATGATATAGGACCATCATCAGCGCTTTGCTGAACATATATACTAAACTTATTGCTATCAATATATCCACAAAGACGTGGAGTAATAAAACTGACTGAAACCGCAATCTATGCCAATGGATCTTAAACTTTCGAAGGCGATTCTGGTAATTATCTTTATATTATATGGGCCTTACCAATAAACATTTTTAGTTTTGTCTTTAAATTTATGTAGTTCAAAATAGTTTTATATTCCATACAAATCTCGCGATTGTGAGCTTCCCTCAATCTGAAGTCGGGACTAAAATTCATTATAAGTACGGCGCTATAATAATTCATCACGTATATCAAGGAGTAATAAGGATACAGTACCACACATATCCTGTTCGAATATCAGTTTGTAGCGCGCAAAATAAATGACAATTTTTTAGAAAACCACTTCTTTAGCAATATGGAAGAGATTAGGAATACCGTCCAAATGAAGACCCTCATGTTAAGTTAAGAAATCAAATAGAACAATATTGCTAAAGAATGATGTTGGAGGAGTAGTAACATGACAGCACATCATACACCAACTTGCCTTAATCCTTTTCCAATATCGAAGGATCGACACATCTGTGTGAATAATAAACGTCGCTAATATTTATTACCTACTGATAAGGGAACATCGACTAATATTATACAAAAATAAAAATGGAAAACCCGAAAATGACTTAATGTTGTGTTAAGTTGTCAGTCACATACTGGCCACTGGTAGAAAGAAATACTTACAATCATTAAATTATTGCCTGTTGTGTATATGAAGTGGTACCCGCAATAATTCGCGTAAAACCAGAAACGATTTTTATGACACTTGTAGGTTGTAGGTACGTTTTTATGATAGGCGACCCCAATGTTCTTTCCTGAAATATATTTTGAAAGGCAAGGGAAATAAGCCTTAAAAAAGTAACAGTGCTGCCAGGTGAGACAAATTTATTGTGATGTATACCTGATATGAATATCAATTTTTCAAGGAGCAAAATATTGGAAATAGGTTCTTGGTTAACAAGCTTAATCTCCAAAATATTAATTGCTAGAAATCAGCTGACCGCTTTACAATTGATTATGCAAAAGAGTGTTGGAATAACTGTTAAAAAATCAATATATCTAGTTTTGGTTACCCACAAACAAACAAAATAAATGCTTTCGAGGTTCCTGGTTGAAAATCATGAATTCTATGAATATGTTCCTGTTTAAAGTAGCAACTTGTGGCAGTTAACTTTAGATATTTGAATGGTTTTTGCTTTAAATTAGGTACTTCGAAAAATTAGAGCCCACGCAGTCCTAATTTCATAAAATTTATGTGTTTTCCAAATCGTTCCTAAAACATTTAAGTTTAAATTTAAGCCCATAGTTTTGAATTAGTTTCGACACTAACTTAATTTATTTATGTAATTTTGGTGAATAAATAAAAAAGATGAAATCTCTAAGTTTAACTGAATGTAGGTATGTATAGTGTGACCACCTGTACGTAAATGACACGTACAGTACGTAAATTTGGAGTTATGTACCGTGTACCGAAGTGATAACTCAAAATCACGAAATGTACGTAAATTGAAGCGACAAATTATTGTTGTACGTAAAATGTACACCAACGACAGGAAAAGAACAGAGAAAAAGTTCTGTTTTCTTTTCGAAGCACAACGATAATTCGATTGTTTTTAGTTGATAGTTGCCATCACTAGAAATAGAAAGTTCCCCCATCACTGCGCTCGATTGACATTTGTGGAGTGCTTTTATTGTGTTTGTTCGTATTGCATTCTTTTTTGATAAATTAAACGAAATTTTTCGGTTAAAATTTCGAATTTTTAAAGAAGCAGCTTCAAATGTTGAATGAAATTTCATCAGATGGAAAGTATGCTTTCAAAAAAAACAATCAACAATGAATTGATTACACAGGCCATTTTAAAAAATTGCGTTTAAAATTTTCTAGTGATTGCGATATGAAAACTTTTGTGTACGTAAATAAGCTCTTGGAAAGATGGTCACACTAGGTCTGTACAACAAAATCATTTTAAAATAAAACTTGAAAAACAACGCAACCCAATAAAATTTATATTTTTTCAAACCCTTACCTGGCAGCACAACGCATAAACCAATTAATAATTTCTTATGAAAATTAATTAGCAGAGACCGTAACGACTTCGAAGGATGGGGAGAGGACTTTCGAACGCAGCTTATCAGGTAGAATTTTGAATTATATCCCTGACAAAAAGGAGTGTGTATAAATATGAGATTCATATGCCGAATACCACTCAGTTTATTGTTAGAACTTATTACAGAACAAAGTATAGAAAAATGAAGCCAAAACATGCCGAGTTCGTTATAATTCATTTGATCTACATGTAAGTAAAAAAATAATGTAATATAATTAATATACGCAAAGACAACAGTTCGATTGTTGCTATTGCAGTTGCCAGTTTCGTCGTCACAAATTTCAATAACGTTCAATTTCCTTAAAGGCAATCACAGGAGAAGCATTTAATGATGACAAGAAAAAGAAGCAGGCCCAGCGGAACTGTATCCCAAGTTAGTGACTGGGTAAGTTATACAAAAATAACAATAGGCATGTGTTTTTGAGCTTCGATCTCAGCAAAGCCAAGTAAAGTAGGATTTTCAGCACGCGATTACAAAAACTACAACCGAGTCTCTAAGTGTCAAGTAGAGCGTAGTTGTTGCAATTGCATGATAAAAATCCTACTTTACTTTGCTTTGCCGAGATCGAAGCTCAAATAACACGGCTAATATGTTTTTATTTCCATCAATTTAAAATTGATTTTCTATATATTTATTTTTTTAGTATATGCGAACTCTTTCCAAGGAACGATCTGCTTTGGAGCCTGGAACACATATCCGCTACAAGGAGTGGCGCATATTTTCCGGAAATGAAAATCTATTCACGATCAACGAATGTAGATTCGATCAAATTTACATATTTCTGGGAGTAGAAGCCAGCCACTGGGTGTTCTTTAAAAAAAATTTACAACAATCCAGAATAGAGGGCACTGCTGTATTGTCCTGCTCGTACTGTGGATGTTGCATTTTCAGTCAGTACCCACGGATTTTGGAGACTGTTAAATCATACATTGCGTGGAACTAGTCACCAGTTTTATGAATGTGAACAACTAATATCAAAACGATTCCTGTTGCTGTAAATTATTAAAGTCAATGAAATAAAATTTCCTGTTTACCTAAAAATTGGAATTCGATTTATCTTTGCTGTGAACTAGTTATCATTTTCGAACTATTCACCACACAACGGATTAAAGGAAACCAGCCCAAGCAAAGATGCATCGGTCATTTTGAAATATTAGCGATTGTTTGATTTAAACTGTTTTGCTATTCGGAAAACCAAACTAGTTCACAGTGCATTTCATACAACATCGCTACAATTTTCTATTATTTAAATTTAATTTGAAGTGCAGAATGCAAATGAAAACAGCAGAGGAGCAGTGGAAAAACTTCTTCAACTTCAATTTTTTTTTTTAAATTGCCAATTATTTTATTAAATCAATGAATGTGCATGCGCATAATATGAATGCCTGTCTTCATATGAATGCCTTTAATATTCTACATACAATGAATCGAATATAAGCACGAAAATCTCGAGCCCGGCAGTTAATATTGATTTTTTTTAATGATGGGAATTGGGTATTTCAGCCCACTAAACAGATGCTATTGTCTACGCCCGTGTCTTGTACTAGATGCGATGCGATAAAAGCTAACTGTGATCTATATATCTGTTTGTCATAAATGATGTCCCACACACAACATTTTAATTGTTGTGCGGCTAACATAAAAAAAAAGACCAATGGCTGTTAAAAACTCCAAAAAAACTCATCATCCGATAATTTTTCTTTAAAAACTCTGCTGGCGAAACAGCAATAATAAGTAGGTTAATGATGCTCGCTGTTGCGAGATGATAGGTAATAAAGTTTTATAAGGATAAATTGCAAGATATAGGTAAATGTCTTCTGAAGCAATTCAAAATGCTTCGCTGTTTTATATATGGAAGCTTACAATTATTAATAAAAAAAAAACCCTCTTGCATAAAGTAGATCCTTTATAAAAGGCAATTTATAAACTGATAGGAAAGAAACTAATTAGGTATGTGGTATGTACGACAAAAAATTCCTGTCGTCATAAAAGGAGTTTTCCTTTTATTTCGTTCAGAGTATATCGCTGAACAGAGCCCGAGTACGTCGAGCATGCTCTGAACTAAGAGTGCTCAAAGTGATTTATTTATTTATTTGTTATCACAAGGTATATAAAGAACTTATGTCGTTCAATTTAAATCAATTTATTTTGTTATCTGGGTCAATTTTGAGAAATCTCAATTTTTCTCAGTCTTACACAAAACTTTCACTAATACCAATGTGCATGGCACACAGCTGGAAGGATTCCTTTATACTGAATGATTCGCACATGGAATTGAGTTTTTTTATTAAATTATTTCGAAATGCGTTACTTTTATGTCGTTTTCCATTGGTTTCACTCGGGGATCCACTCATTCTGAAATCCAATGGAACAACAAAACATCTTCTGAAAGAATCCGCAAAAGTATTGGTGAAATGCCAAAAAATAATCTACGGCTGCTGTCAGCTGACTTGTATAAAATACATAAATTACACTTGTGTGAGTGCTTCTTGAGTGGATTCTGACTTCAAATCGAGAAGCGAAATTCTCTCCTCAGAATCACCAGAAGAGTATTTTTTGTGCCAATGGAACGGTTTCAGGAGTGATTTTTTCGATTCCGTACTCTTCCGGACGCTTCTTTTTCCCCAATGGAAAACGACATTAATGTGTGAAAATCAATTGAAATGGATTTCCAGTGCAAGTGAAAAGGTGTTTTTGCGGCCAACTTAATACACACAAGAACCAATAAAATTCGGATTTAATGTACGATTTGGCGGCAGAAATCTGAAATCTCAGAACAAAATCTGAAATGCAAATTCGAAACATTTTATGACATTTTAAAAACAATAATTTCAGAAAAATCTTAGAAATTGTGCGTGTGCAGTACGCTGAAGAACTGAGCATATTCAAAAATCTAGTTATCTTAGGTCGACTAGATTGGTCTAGATTGTAATATGAAGAACGCACAAACTAGATTTGTCGGTAACGTCACTTTTCCTACGTCAGGCACATTCATGCAAACTGTCGACTTAGTACTCAATCACGAATTTCTTGACTTGATTCGTCGTCCCCATAGACGTCAAATGAAAAAGCTGTTCACATGCCCCGAAACTTTAAATCGACAACAAAACACTGGATAAGTTATTGTTCGATCCTTATACGATTAAAGTATTTTCGGTGCCTTTTATCATTTACTTATGCAGAACAAACACAGGCTTTATTGAGAGCTTTCATGGTAAACAGAAACATGAAGTTAAATAAACGAAAATACATTTATAGTTAAAATACAAATTTTATTTAACAGAAATCATCAGTAAATAACTCAGTCTTGGGCGATATTAGTTCTGTGGAAACAGCAAGAGACGGAGATGGAGAGGCTGCAGAGGCTGATGTCAATCGAATAGAGAGGAAATCTGTTGGTTGTCTTATTTTCGAACCGTTAGGAGTAAGGTGGGTGGCGTGCATTGTTCCATAGTGGTCCTCCTTTGCGGAAGGAAATTTAACACTTCTCAACAGGCTGATCATCCCTGCCTTAAAGTCTAGTCGCTCATATGGTGACATCTCTTCCATTTCGGGAACGAAACTCTTCAAAAACGAAAGATGAGGATTTTCTTCGGTGGTAGTTCTAGCTAAAACAGTAGCGCACGACAGCCTTTGTTTCATGATATTAATATTTCGCATTTTCTTCTGAGCATTGGTAGGTATCTTTTTATTTTTGATTTTATGTTTTTTGGAAATCGCCTTTGGTTTCAAAACTTTTTTGGGGGTATATTCCTCAATACTTTCATAGTCATCGTCCTCTGTATCTTTTGCAGCTGGTAATGTCTGATTGGGCATGTCATAGTCACTTCTGAAAGAATAATAATAAGCAAATGAATAGAATGAAATATTTTGTTCACGAACTCACCCTCTGATATCATAAACAGGATCGAGAAATTCTAGTAAATCAGCGAAAACGTATTTCCTTCGTTTGTAGTTTATATTGTCGGGGTGATTGTCACGTCTGTAGTAGTCTCGTATATTATTCCACTTCTTTTTCATTTCTGCAACTGTTGAAATAGTTTTTTGTTAGGTAACTTGATGTTTAAAATATTTTCAATCTATTTACAAAAACCTTTTAGGCCTGAAGTGACGAAAATTCTCAAAAAGAAAACATTTAAATCAAAAATTCAACTTAACGATCTGTCACCTATAGAAGATGTATTAAAAAAAAAAAAAAACGCTAGTTTGGTTTGGTTTTATTGAACGCATTATTCAGCTAAGTAACCTTCTCAAAAACTAGAAGCCATAAAACCATCTGGTTTTTAGTGTTAATGAAATTCAGTTAGGGGCAGAGAGTGCTTCATGTTAATTCAGTACATTTTTGGAAAAAAATCATTAGGTGTGAAGGTATACATTTTTTTCATTTGAGTTTTTCAAAAACTACTAATTTAAAGATGTATTATATAATTGATTAAAAAAATAAAACCAAAACCAAAACTAGCAAGGAGTGAGAGCTTCATCCAGTGTATTCTCCAGAAATGCAATGAAACCTGACGATAATCAACGAAAAATAAGGAAATAACTTATCATGATCACGGTTTGCCACTTTGGTAATTTTTTACTTTTTGAGTTTTGGTAATTTGGTAATTTTTATCTGGTTTTGATAACTTATTGAGCAGGAGCACCAAAAATACGAACTCGATATCAATTTATTTAAATGCTGCCTTACTGTTTCTGAGGGAAAGCATTGGGGACGTTCAAGTATCTAGTTTAGTAAGTCTGACAGCTCTCTCACTAGATGAAACTCGGCTCTGATTGGGGGAAATCGGTCTGTGAGAGCAGATGTTTCAGTTGACGTTTATGGAGGGGTAGCCGACGAATCTAGTCGAGAAATTCGTGACTAAGTACTAAGTTGACAGTTCTCATATGTAGCTGACGTAGAAAAAGTGACGTTCCCGACCAATCTAGTTTTTGCGTTCAGGTTGCATCTCATCCAGACCAATCTAGTCGACTTAAGATAACTAGATTCTTGAATTGCATTGCATTTGCATACAAATTGCGTCAGCACCACCCATGTAAACCTATATTGTTCAAAAAATGACTGAATGCACTCATTTTCTTCTTTTGACAGATGGTGGACTTCGAAATATTTTCTGTTTATAGCTACATTTAGATATGGATAGGTTAGTTCATCATATTATTTATTTGCAGACATTAAACTCTAATTTGTTAAAGTTATAAGAAAAAATGCTCGGAAATGGTAGATGATCCCTTCTAACAACTGGTAAATTTGTGCACAACAACGTTGTTGACGTTGTTTAATCGCTTAGACTGACAAAGTTCCTACTACGTTCCTTACTGAGTCTTATGTTTACTAAATGTTTGTTTTTAAGCAAGCAATTTTAAAAATAAAATAAAATAATTCGAGTTTAGAAAGTCATGCTTTTGGTCAGCAAAAGTATTTAAAGTAGATATTTTTTTATTTTATAAAGTAGTCGTTGTTTAACTACTTAAAGACTGACTAAGTTCCTGCAAACCTAATGTACCAAATTGAATATTTTAAAAGTTTTAAAAATGTTTTATCAACGTCTCCAGATTTTTGGTAAATTTTGTCTTAGTTTGGTAACTTTTTTTCCAATTTTGGTAGCTAATTTTTTATGCAAGTGGCAACCTTGATTATGATCACCAAAATTTCAAAAGCGATACCGTGATCGTGCGTCATCACGCATACCTACATGCGTGATTACTTTAATGTAAGTGTTGCCGTTCGTTGTTATCAGTTTTTTTTTTTAGTCCAAAGCTTATAAAAATTTGAATAAAAAAAAACATTTTTTGCATGGTTACGACTTTTCTCTCTACTTACCACCGTATTAACAAAGGCTGCGTTAAAGTTATCAAATGGCTACACAGCGATTACGTTAAAATTTTGTATGCAAACTGACTTCTATAAACTTACTACCATCTGCCCTTTTTTATAAATACTGGGTTCAACATTTTTAAATTTAATAAAAATCGATACGGCAAAATTATTTGTAAACAAAACAAACGCTTTCGAAATAAGCAAAGTGGCAACTGCGGCTGGCATAGCTTTGTTTCGAAAGAGAAGCACGAAAATACAACAGAACTACGTACCTATTATAACCAATTTTCAGATTATCTCTGTCTGCAGTTTGCACACAGTTTTTTGTTTGCTTTTGACATAGAAATTACTTTAATCCAATGCTTACCTTTTTTTTGTTTTTCCTCTGAACTTAAGTGCGCCCAATCGTGGTATACAATTCCCCCAATTTCGTTCCATGCTTTTTCCTTTAAATCGCGACGTGCAAATTCATCGCACTTTGTGTTCCACAGGCATGGGTTTCTCTCAATATTATTAATAAACTTGTCTGTGTGGAACATTATTATTGCGTGACTTTGTATTTTGCCCGCACTTAATCGATACGTACGCCACTTCTTCAAACCCAGAGCTCACTGAAATTAAGAATCTGATATCTGAACAAACTGACTTGGAGGAAGAGGAAAATGGAATGTCAAGTATCACACACAAATGCAACCACCAAGAAGAATGGCGTTGGCGTGTATTGTCTGACCCGTAGTGCTTGTGCGCTCTCTTTCATTCTGACTGAATCTTAAAATATTCAGAAAACATGATTTTGTTCAGCATTAGGCAGGTATTGCTTTTAAAACTGTATAAACGACAATCAAAACTGATGGCGGGCGGCAAGACTATTGTCACTATTATGTTTTTTCTAGACAAAATGAGGAATGGGACATCTGAATGGTAAAATATAAGAAAGCACTTGTTGTGCTACTTTATTTTACCATAATATATACATAGGTACATCCATTCTCATAATTATACTTTTTTAATTAGTCATGCAGATTCATACATCATAACATTAGTGTTACCAGGGCGAAATAAAATATTTCAGAAACTCAAAATCGAGAACGCAGATTGGTCTAACTTACTTTTCATCATTCAATTCTAAGTAAGTTAAAATATTGGGTGTAACGAAGGAAAATAAGTATGATATGAGGATGTTTGAAAAATAGTAATTTTATTATATTTTCTGAGAGTATTTTAATGCATTCAAAAGTTATTATTTTAAAATCATAGAGCACATCATTACTGCACCGCACAGTTATGGAAAGCACTATTAAACCTCCAAACGCGGTAAGCTAACAGCATCTATACAACGGTTTATAAATTGTATAGAATTTTATAGATAAGTTTTTTGCACGTTTTCAGTAGTGCTGACTACAAATAATCGATGGCAGTGAAAGCATTTTACCCTTACCCTTTTTTTTTCTTGATCATTGCACTTTTTTTTATCTGATTAAGGGCCAGACAGCCGTCATGAATTTACAAAGAAACTATAACTGATGTAAAAAAGAATACCACTCTTACCTGTGCTTGGTGAGTCGCACCAAATAAAGCAGACAACAGAGTATTACCGTCCACTTCAGATTGGGGATGTTCAAGACTTCAAGTATCTAGTTTGGTAAGTCTGACAGCTCTCTCACTAGACGTATCTCTGTTTTGATTAATCGAAATCGGTCATGTGAGCAGCTGTTTCAGTTAACATTTATGGAGGGTTAGCCGACGAATCTAGCCAAGAAATTCGTGACTGAGTACTAAGTTGACAGTACTCATATGTGGCTGACGTAGAAAAAATGACGTTCCCGAACAAATCTAGTTCTCATCCAGACCAATCTAGTCGACTTAAGATAACTAGATTCTTGAATGTGGCCATTCATCTTGTCTTGATCATCTTTTCAATATAAGAAAAAAATATTTTCAGCATTCTCTAACACAGTTAAGGACATTATATTCACATATTCGTAGTTTCTGACACTTCATTCACATGAAAATTAAAAAATAGTAAAACCGGCGCTTTGAATTTTAAGTTCGAACGAATTTTTATTAATTTAAATAAATCAAGACTCAGTTTTTTCTTAGATTAATGTTAGATTAATTTAGAATTTTTGGTAGATCAAATAGAAATTTTCAATTCATAAAAACAAATAAATTGATTGTTCGCATTTCGCACTCATGTGAATAGTCCTTTAGGTGGGTACTTTTGCGAATATCTTGCAACATTTACTTTATTCTAACGAAGAACGTTACCATTTTTTAGGAAATTCTACCTCCGTCGGTCTAGGAGTTGGAGTCTTAATCTTTGCAGGGCCAAAAAGGAAAAACCCGGTCCGACAAAAAAAAAACAAAAAAAATAAAATAAAACCAATGTTTGTTTTTCAGTTTAGTGGAGCACTAGCATACATGCCGCAAATTGAATCTGTAATCTGTCCTGTAAAGCCGGCACAAAGCTCGCGCTGCAATTGAAAACGAAAAACTTTATAAAATACACCATCCGCTTTCGTAAACCTACCCTATTTTCCCCGCAAATTCTGAAAGAAAATCCTCTCACGAGAGCGCACTCTGTTATTTTGTCTGTGATAATGGGTTTTGGTGAATACTAAAGATAATGGAATCCAGACTCCAGAGATATATATCTTTCCAGTGGAAAGGCGGCTGTTTTCCCGAAAAATTAATGAAGTCACTCATACATTCTCATTTCTACATTAGTTAAATGATTGGTGAATTTACCCGAAAGATGTCGGAAAATTGGTGAATTCACCACCGAAATTCATAGAATTTTCAAATATCCTGGAAAACTGGTTTGGGCATGTTCCCTAGAAAAATTTGAGTTTTGACGGTTGACAGTTAATTTGCTTGCAGTTAATATAAAGGGTGATTTTTTAAGAGGTTTAGAACTTTTTTTAAAAAAAAAACACAAAAAATTCGAAAAAATGAATGAAATATTTATTTGAATCGATAGTTTTAACCTTGCAATTTAATGTTTAAAGATAATTTCATGCAAATGTTGACCGCGGCTGCGTCTCAGGTAGCCCATCCGCTGAGTCGAATTTTGGCATACTCTTTCACACATATCGGCCGGTATCTCACGAATGAATGCATGGATGTTGGCTTCCAGTGCGTCAATCGAAGCGGGCTTGTCCCTATACACATTAGCCTTGGCATACCCCCACAAAAAATAATCTAATGGTGTCAAATCGCACGATCTAGGCGGCCAATTGACCGGCCCGAAACGTGAAATTAACTGTTCACCAAACTCGCCTCGCAATTGCGCCATTGTTTCGCGTGCTGTGTGGCATGTGGCACCGTCTTGTTGAAACCACATATCATGCAAGTCAAGAACTTCCATTTCGGGCAAAAAAAAGTTTGTTATCATCGCTCGGTAGCGTTCACCATTGACAGTAACGCTGCGATTCGCATCATCTTTGAAGAAATATGGCCCAATAATGCCGCCGGCCCATAAACCGCACCAAACAGTGGCTTTTTCGGGATGCATTGCTAGCTGTTGCAATGCTTCTGGCTGATCTTCACTCCAAATGCGGCAATTTTGCTTATTTACGTACCCATTCAACCAAAAATGAGCCTCATCGCTGAACACAATTTTTCGATAAAAAAGCGGATCCTCGGCCAGCTTTCCAAGAGCCCATTCACCAAAAATTCGGCGTTGTGGTAGGTCGGCTGGCTTTAGTTCTTGCACCAGCTGTATCTTAAAAGGCTTTACGCCCAAATCCTTCCGCAAAATTTTCCACGTAGTGCTGTAACAAAGGCCTAACTGCTGGGAACGGCGCCGAATCGACATTTCGCGGTCTTCTGTCACACTAGCTGATACGGCCGCAATATTTTCTTCACTACGCACAGTACGTAAACGTGTTGGTGGTTTAATGTCCAACAAAGTAAATTTGGTGCGAAATTTGGTCACAATCTTCCGAATAGACTGCTCAGAAGGTCGAGAATGCCGATCATAAAATGGAAGCAGCGCGCGATGAACATTTCGAACCGAGCACGAATTTTGATAGTAAAATTCAATAATTTGCAAGCGTTGTTCATTTGTAAGACGATCCATGGTTAAATTGCAAACCAAACTGAAGCTGTTTGACAGTGACACAAGGTACTAAACACACGTCAGCTGTCAAAACCAGTGTTGCCAAAACCAAACCAGCTAAAAAATCACCCTTTATAATAAATATGTTTCTAGCACTTTGACACTGCCTCTTATCAAAAATGGTTAATGCAGTTACGAATATCAATTCAAATTCCATTTCTATTAACAAGGTAATGAAAAAAGTTTTCTAGTTAAATTGAACACAAGCAGGCTGTATAAATTAAAATTATTTACAACTTACCAATCAATTTGCATATAAATTGCAGAATCCAACATTTTAGTCACGTACTAATCTATCAAGGCTATCCACTACAGTTTGTCATTAAAAGTTTTTATTGTTTATAATATATTATTTCAAATCATTAGCCAGTTAACAATTTCACATATAAAATAAGTTGTTCCTTCCAGTCGGATTAATAAAATGGGGTCATTCTGTAGGTAACCGAAAAATCGTATATCTAACTAACAAACCTATCTAAAAGAGAGTGTCACCATATGGTGAATACAAAATTATGCTGTTTTATGACATTCGGCCGGCCGTTCTGAATCTTGATTGGTCGTCTGTCATAAGTAGACTTTTTTTGTAGCTGACATGTATTCACAGAAAGGGATTGAAATTACAAAAGCATCAATGTAAACAAATGGGTTTTGGGAGGATAGACGTACGAAAGATATCCATCTCTTTTATTCATTAAATTCTGGTGAATACGTGTATATATGACGAAGACGACGGCCGCATGGAAGGATTGTGGTGAATAATATTGCATTATAAGGCTGTGTGTCTCTCTCGGATGATTGAAATCATGTTCACTACTAAATTCCAAGCGAAACAAAACGTAAAAAATGCTATTGTTTTCTAAACTATAACCTTTATAAAGATGTCCGGCGTTATAACTATTACTACTTCATATCAGTAATTTTATTTGATACAGAAAATTTCAAAATTTTATTAACTCTTTTTAACACGATGTGAACGCGTAACTAAGAAGTTTAATAGTCGCCTGAACACAATCTCAACCATGCGGCGTTCTTCATCACCCGGCGTAACTTCCAGATTCCAGTCAGCAAAAATTCCTTATTTTCGCTTGAGACTGAGTTCGTTCAGTTGATTGTGATTCTTCTCGTTTTAAGAAGAAATAAATTTAATTTTTTATTACTACTCCAATATTTGTGTTGCTCATTTCATTAGTTAATAATACCATTATAAGTTCATGTTCAATATTATTTGCTTCAATAAATTCCTTATCAGTTTGGAACAGAATTTGGATAAAAACTAAGAATAATGAACGAAGTGCAGTTCTGCAGTTTTTAGAGGTATGTATATCCAACGCATGTATCTATAAGCAACGTATAAAATAGAATATGTTTGTGCCCAATTTATATCAAATAGATGAAAATTCAATTGCAATGACGACTGTATTTCTGTACATAAAAATAACATCTTTTGCTATGGCCAGTATAAAATAATGGAAACATTTCTATATGTGACAGTGATTAGTGATTGATTGATTCTCCATTTTGAATTCAGAGCATCGAAATTGCATTTTTGCTGTGTAGTTTTTTTTTTTTTGTTCCCATCTGATTGGATAAGTGCGTAGATATGTAGGGATATGCCGTGAGTGTCTCATCTGTATGAATTGAGCGTTGTATTTCAACTTTTTGTATGTTTTGATTAAATCAAAGACTATACAAACTAGACGGCCAGCTTCCGTCATCCTATACCTACGGTGTCCATATTTGTCGAAAGAAAATAAAGGACAATAGGCGTGTTTTTTAGCTTTCATCTCAGCAAAGCATATTAAAGGAAGATTTTCATCACGCGATTACAACAACTACTGTGAGTCTCGAAGTGTCGAGTAGAGCGTAGTTGTTGTAATTGCGTGCTGAAAATCCTCTTTCTTGTCTACTGAGATAGGTGTTCAGTAAGAACCTAAGATCATTTTGTTCGCAATGTCATATATTTGATGTTATCAAATTAAATAATATTCATGTTTACTTACGTACCTTGTTTTCTTTTCAGTGTGCCTGACAATTTTCATAAAAGCAGAAGTCGTAATTTTCCTAAAACCGTGAGCGAACATGCAGAGTGCTTGCAATCGGATTAAAAAATCAAAGATTATTTGGAAATTCAGAGGTAAGGTTTATAAAGCTTAAATGAATTTTATTTTTATATTCGGTTTATGCTTACTTTTTAGCCAGTAAGATGACGAAGAACTTCTATATGGCAAAAATAAAAAACAGGGGCTTCATTTTACAAATGAAAAAGGACGAATATTGCTTAAAATATAAAAAAGCATAGGTACATAGACAATCGTTGATCGGCATAGAACGTATTCATACCGGCGGGATGTGTGCTTGACACTAAACGAATATTCTATCATTCGGGTACAACACGAGCGGAAATAAATGGTGATGGTTTTGGAACAGATACCAGACTATGTATAAAAATCATTTGACTTTGCATGCACAACAAAGCAACAGATTGCTTAGCCGATCTTTAGATAGTTCGGCAAAATATATATATATATAGAATATTTGGAAAATGTCCAAAAAGTGTGCACAAACAATGTGACTTGTCGGACCATGCTGAAAAATTTACGAAAATATGTGCAGAATCAACGACTTGAAACATAAAGTCATGAAAATTCATGGAAAACTGGAGTTCAAAAATGGGACACAGTCAACTCTCATTTCCGTAGATTGTGTCAGATATAGAGGGTAACTTAAAATCTAACTTTGGAGTTTAAAAATGGGACAAAGTCAACTCTCATTTCCGTAGAATGTGTCAGATATAGAGGTCAACTTGAAATCTAAATTGAAGCGTTCCATTAGCTTTATTTTTGCGGAATCAAATTAACGGATTGAAACAGAAAAAGAATGGTAGTATTTACTCAATTTTCAAGAAACAAAATCTGGACCATCTTTAACAACTCAAATGGAACAAAATGATGTTTATTCTCATTTCAATGGAATGGATATGGAAGACATATTTAAGTCGAAAATCGCGTTTTTTCTTCATTGTGAGGAATCGAATCAGTGGATAACTGCTCACACTTTGTACGTGCATCATGAAAAGCGACACCAAAGGAAGGTTCCTGACAGTCATCCATACTCCCGTTGCAGTTCCAGCAAATGAAAACAATTCACTTCACGGACCGGCGGAAGCAGAGGCATTTCACAAGTATGTTTCTTAAATTTAACTTATTTTAAGAACCTAATGGTACTAATTGTTTTCTTCGTGGCTATGAATAGTTTTGTTATAAAAATGTTAGGTACCTTTTAGAAATTGTATAACGAATATAATATCTGCCGCACACTTTAAATATTCTTGGAAAAGGGAGATTAACTTTTTAAGAGCAATCAGTGTTACCTACTGATTATTATGCTACTTTCCATCACTCAAAGTGTACATTCTTATATAACGTAAAATGCGCACTTTGTAGGTGTGCAAAATGGGGAAAGTTTTAAACAAAGTATGTATTGTGCTACTGAGATTAACAAAAACTGAAAACGTTAATGTGGGGAACGAAAACTAATATTTGACAAAGAGGTAAACTGAGAGAAAGGTGTTGATTTATAAGTGAAACGCGAGTGTTAAAATGTTGATAAGTATAAAATATGTTGATTTTATTTAAACGTAAAATTTTAAAGACAAAATCGTAGAATGAAACTTTATTAAATATATATTTTAAATCTTTTATTGTGGTTAATGGTGTCGCTGCCCGTATCGTCTTTGTAGTGCTCTCCCTCTAGTATTTTTCGTTTCAAAACATCAAAAAGGTATTAAAGAAAATACCGTCAAACGGGCTAACATTGACCACTTTTAAATTTCAAACAGCTGTATCATTTATGTTTTTTGCATGAGCGGGAAATAAATGACACCAGAATAGGGGCTTTCCCTTGTACTTTAGTATTTCAAAGCTTAAAGACGTTAAAATAATAAGGTAGATGTAGTTTCTTAACAAAAATAGGGTGGTCAATGTTGGACCTTGTTTTGGGTAACTTTGACCGGCATGTTTATTGTTCATTAAAAATCAGAATTTAACGTAGTTTTATTCAATTTTAATTCATTTTATTAGCCGATTATTTTTCACAAAGCTTTTAAATTTGTTAGGCTGTTATAAAAAAAAATAACTTTAAGCTTATTTAATATATAATAAAAAAAAAAAAAAGTCTTCAGGCTCTTTAAGGCACATTTTTCCCCTGTATAGTGAGTCGTCTAAAACAAAACTAAATTAAAATTATTTTAAAAACCAGTTTGAAGCTATATACCTACCTACACATCCCTAATTTATTTTATGGATTATTTTTGGAGCACAGTAAAGCAAATACTTCATCAACGGAGAAATTGCCATTCTCATCCTCAAATTCAGTGGATTGATGTTCGTCCACATTTCTCTCCCCTTCTTCAATATTATTAGTGGGGTCTGTAATGTCATAAATATCCTCTATCAAATATTCAACTTCCTCAAATGTTTCATTTTCGTTCACCGGTACAATGGCTGCTGAAAAAGCATCAACCTCGATACTTTTCCCACGTTGGACATTGATTTTGCTCCTTTTTTTTCAAACTGGAGATTCATTTTCGCCATTGCGCATTGTTTTCAATACAGATATCACAGCAGAGGATACTGCAACTGTAATATCGTTATTTTGGATATTTTCGGATGGGAGGCGGCTTACAACTTCATATGGGTTAAAGGGTGAGATTCCACACTTCCTGAAACCAGAAACTAAGTTTTCTGATAACCCATCTTCGTTAAGCAATGATTCAACTAGATCTTTTAATAAAAATGGAAATCTTTCCTTTGATAATGTTTGGGAATTTTTGCGTTGCGAGTTTTTCCACTTATCTAAAATGGATCTCCACATTCTTTTCAATGGCCCATAAAATGCAACATCCAATGGCTGGCATAAGTGGGTGGAGTTTGCTGGGAAGCATACAAATTTAATTTTATTTTTCATTGCCGCTTCAACAACTTCTACTGAGAAATGGCTTGCAAGATTGTCCCCAAGAATGACAACCTCATCTTTAAAATGTCTTGTCTCCGGTATGAAGGAATTTATGAACCAATCTTTAAATATCAAGGCATCAAACCAACCAGACTTACTGCGGTTATATCTAGTTTTTGATGATCCACCCTGTATCCACGACTCCCATAAGTGTGTGGCCTTATATACGACATACGGTGGGAGTAGTTTACCAGTAGCTGATCCACAAAACATCACTGATATGTTGGTCTTAGTGCTATCAATAATGCGTTCCGGATACTTGACTCCCTTTCTAAATAAGCATTTCTTAGTTCCGGGATCATCGCTAAGATTTGTTTCGTCGTAATTAAATATCCTATAATATGGACCAGAAACGAAAGTGTTTAAGCTAATTTCAGAAGCTACGAGTTTCCAAAGAAAGGTAAATATAAAAGCCTATTATAATTAGGAGTACTAGTAGAAGAAATAATAATGCTGAGATCTCCTACCTCTCGGGAGGAATAAATTCAACGGAAGTACTTTTCCATTTCCTCGACAGTTATCTTTCCTTTGGAACTTTTTAAATTCTGACAGCGCCTCATCGAAAGAATCGATTCATTTCTTTTCAGAAATCCGGTAGCCCAATCTATCCCAGGAACATTATCACTCCCAAATCGATCAACTTTTCTTCCATTTACGTCCAGGAAATTTTTTGCCAACATTCGCACTAACCTCATATCAAATGGAAACCCCCAATCGCTGACTATTACAAGAGCATTTGAAATTGCATTTTCCTCCTCTTTGGTGAAGGCTTTTGGTCTACCAATATCTTTATTGTGCTTTGACTTTAATCGATTCATCAAGGTCCCTTTTGCAATTTTGAAGTCCTTTGCGCACTGTGTAATAGATTTAGTGCCACTTTCAATAATGCTAAGAGCAATTTGAATTTCCTCTTCCCTTGCACTGTTGTACCGTTTTTTTGGGATAATTTTGGGACCCATATTTCTTGAAAATTATATTTCAATTTAAATACAAGCCTATAAAACCGCGAAAATAAAATTGGTCAATGTTAGCCGTTATGTTCGTTTAACTTTGACCGACTGGTCAAAGTTAGCCGTTCGCTCATAAATTTGATCATAATTTCCAAAGTGATCTCAAAAACATTATTCAATTTGAAATATGTCCTAAAAAATATATATTTCTGAAAGAAAACATTTTAAACTACTTACTAGTCCAAAAATTGTAACGAAAAACTGGTCTTTTAACGCTGAAACACCTGAAAGTTTGAAGCACACAAAAAGTAGAACACAGACGACATTCACTGCATTAGCTGTCAAATAGGGAGAATTGGCCCTATTCTCTTAATCTTTTTTTTCGCCATCTGTCCACAAATAGCGCTCAATATAAAACAATAATTATGATTCTAGATTATACCAGAGGCCGTTTACGGGAGTAGAAAGAGTTTGTTTACTTTTGGTCAAAGTTACCCCCCCCGGTCAATGTTAGCCAGTTTGACGGTATAGATAGAACGTGGTTCTCACAGAGAACATTCTGGAAGAAGCAATGGCTGCGTTCCACAATTGAGCATTGTAATACTTAGTGCTGCCAATTCGAGATGTTAATTTCAACAAAAGGCAGTATCGTGAAGGTATTGGTAGGGAGTGGTAGAATTAAATTTAAAGCGTTTATATTGTGTTAAATTTCGTTGTTTTCGCATTTTTGGTCCTTAGACTATTGTTACTAGCACGAAATAAAACACGATTGCTTTATAGTGGGAAAAGTTTACCAAAAAAACACTTATTAAACTTTATTATAACATATCTCTCCGGTAGCAGACGTTGTTAACGTCCGAGTTCTTTCTTTCCAATGACTAACATAGAACACAAACCTCTCACCTCTGTTGCTTGCTACATCTATAGGTACAGTCAAGCTCGAGGCTAGTGTTCGATACAGTCACGGCGAAAGCCAACAGTTTTCAACCCTTTCGCATTTTATTAAAATCTCTCTCTCTCTCTCTTTTTTCTCTAAATATCTAATTTACAAACAACAATCGTTAATGGTGAGAGGTTTGTGTTGCTTATCCCTTCCTTTTTATAATTAACACAAACTTTATTACACAAATTTCATCTTCATTGAGTTTTATATTTATTAGACGATTCTTTGTTGGAGGTTAAACGAGAAAAGAGAGAACAGCTTTTGCTACATGGGACGACGGTTTTTAGAGAACTGAGCTCGAACGAATTTCTGATTTAGGTCAGCCAATCCCATATACCAAATTTATTCAGAAGGCGACACCAAGTCACGAATTTGAGTATCATATTTGCGACCACCCCTACGCCAAAAATAATATTAGGAATATTCTTATGAAATCTTCATGAATTGTTTTGTCGAATCTGCTGAAATCGATTTCTATGAACCGGTCAAAGTAGTGCATGTCTTTCATCTTGTCAGCACGCATCCTAAAATAAAGCCCTTTAATAAGGAATGCGCATCCGCTGGCCTCTTTTTCTATCGCCGCCACGTGCGGTCCCAGCTTCACTAGGAACTCGTCTGTTCTTGGGCTTATGTTCCGAGGGTCCACGTACTTGTGCGATGTCTCCTTCTTTATGAAGTTTTTCACGAGCGCGTCTTTGATTGATACTCCGTATGTGTGAACGTTTTGCTTGGCGATCCTTTACTGGCCTACTCTGGGTGCCTCTGCGGTTACCACTCCATTTCTTTTGTCTTTAAGAACTCTTCCACTCGCAATGGACAATTTCTTGGCTCTATCTTCGATTTGTCGTATGAGATGGTGAAGTTTTTCTTGTCGATCTTCAGGGTTGGTGTTCCGGTTGGCGATGAAACCATTGATGATCCGATTTTTCGTGACATCGAGTGATCGCAATGTGTAGCGACCGACGGGGAGTGGCTTGTCAAAAATGTCGCTCTCGATGCGTTCGAATGCTTCGTCCAGTATGATCGGGGCCAGGTCCAGCTGCGCAGAGTATACTGAGTCGTTCCGCAGGATCTGGAATCTTTTCTCTTCTTCGTTGAATTCGCTCACAATCATTGTTTCCCTCTCTCTCGCACCATTTAAGCAGGCCGTGGGCTGTTGCTGGGTGATCTAGGCACGATGGCATGCTTCTGAGCAGACGTGGTTTCTTCATAAACGTCATACCCGGATGAGGTGCGGCTTTCACTCCTAAGACTCGAGTCTCTATGCTGGATATCATATTCTCCAGACATATCGCTGGCACTGTCGTATTCCCTGTCGTCAGGCTCGGCATCAGTATCCGACACGAAAGTGCCGGTTCGTCGGGTGCGTGTCCGTTACGCCTGACTCCAACTTTCCAGTGGTCTCCTGCACATAATAATTCAGGGTTATGTTTCGGTACACACATGGTGCAACTACAAGTCTTGCCAAAAAATCCCACTGTCTTGTTCTGCATCCGATTTTATAAAAATTTGTAAAAAGTTCATACCTTGCCTCCTCCGAAATTTTGTCTTCACATTTCATTCTGCAGCTTCCTCCACAACCTTTTTGTAACGTTTTTTTTTTTTTTTACAACTCCTTTTGAAGAAGTGTATGACTTTGATGAATTTTCAAAATGTTTGGCTTGATTGCGTTTCCAAAGTTGTTTATTAGCTGGTTGTTTTCTTCCACTTTTCGCCTTTAGATTTTTCAAATCGTTTCCTTTGTATTGGTGTCAATACACTATATGCTGGCCTTGAACCGCTGGTCTCAGACGAATTTTCGTCGTCCGGCTCATACTCGCTACCACTGTCTGGAAAGGGTTCTGCGAAAGAAGTATGCAAATGAATACATTTGCAAAGGAATGTCTTAAAATAGTTTGCAATCTACCCATAAAATCTGAATCTTCAATATATTCCATTAGAGATTCGGCGAATTTTGACGAACTACCTATTGAAAACAATTACTAATACAGTTTACTATTCAAGAAAATAATTAAAGTAAAGTTACCTAAACCTGTGTCGCTGTTGCGCCACGGCAACTGAAAATAACTTAATTCGCCCGAATCACAACTAGTGAAGGAAATATAAACACCAAAACATAATCTAATTTTTGTTCTTTTATTTTCCGCGTGGTCTTAACTTAAATACAATAGGTATAGTTGTCTAAGGCAGGACTGTTCGCTGCGGCTGTTGTCGTCTAACTGATCAGTTGTTCCGTTTGTGGTCGTGAAGAAAATCATCCCCAGTCCAGCAAATCCCATAAGAGTGTGGTCTTTAGCACCTTGTACCATGTGACGGCCTTCCATAACTCATTTAATACATATGCCCCACCGCCAAGTGCGCCGACGATAGCAATAATCATGTATACCTTCGCCATACTGCTTCTTCTGTGTTCTGTTTTCGACGTCGTCCGCCTTTTATCGCACCATGCCAGTTTAATGAGCGATGAATCATTGCTTAATTGGTTTGTTGTTTTCGGTGTCAATTGGCAGACAATGAATCGGGCTGCAACATAATCGTCTGCGTTTTAGTATGTCAGCCGGCAGTGGGTCAGATAATCGTTTTGTTTATCGGCGCTTTGTTATTATTGAGGTGATACAATTTGTGTTGTTTGTTTATGGAACTGATGGCCTGGATGAATCGTATGACAACCTTGTCCTACATTGTTGGTTTATTTTGTCTGCCTTCATGTTGCTCGTCGCAACAGTCGCTAATTGTGTTTACAGCAGCAGTTTCATCTTGAAGTATTTCTACACTATCATCTGAATTATAATTTTCTAAAACAATAGTTTACAACTTCCAAACTCATTACTTACCTATTTTATTTTGTTTTCTTGCAAGATCAAGCATTTTTTTTGCCCTTGAAGTCATTATTTGTTGTTAATTCAGAGATTATTTCCTTACACATTCAGTTCATAAACACAACTGAACGAAATTCTTCCCGGCAATAATATTGTAACGGTAGTTAAAATTCATCATCACTTAAAAAAGTTCTCTGGAAATTATACTAAGATACACGTTGGTGCCATCTTCTTTCTCTTTTGTACACTAATAAATATACCAAGAGTCACATAAGTGCAGTCAGCTAATAAAAATTCCATGCAAAATAATACTATGTCAACAAAGTATGTATGCGATTAACGGAAAATTTATTGAAAACAATACTATGAAATGTTGGTGTGATTTTGCTTGGAATAAGTGTTCTCATTAGGTGTTATCCTAAGTGCAATTATAGCTCTCTTTTCAAGGTTTTTGGTTATATTTGCGTGAAAAAAGCCGATATGAGGATTCTGATGGTACGCATAACTCCAAACTATACTAAGTGCACATAGGTTGTTTTTGCACGGGACCATCGATATATAATTATTGTACAAAAATTTATTAAGAAACTCATATTCTCTGCGAAAACGAGAAAACAATGAAAAATCTTCTGACATACCGGTCAGTTTAAATTTTTTGAAAGCTTTGTTCTTGATGTTTTTTATTTTAGAAAGCTGCATATTGAACCATGGGTGCTTTCTATGGTCTTTTCGCTTTATTATAGGAACATGTAATTCGATTCCAGTCTTTAAAACTGAAATGAAAGTGCTGTACCTGCTCGATAAATTTGAAACATCAAGGATATCATTCCATAAGATTGAATTCAAATACAAATTCAGATTATTATAATCTGCCTTTGCGAAATTATACTCATATTGAGCACTTTGAAGTGGCAAATAATTGTCAGTTGTAATACTAACAACATATGCCTTATGGTGAACAGATGTGGGCAAAAGTAGAGAATGTGCTTCACACACAACTACAACTCCGTTCTTGCTAGAAAAGACTAAGTCCAAATACCTATTAAATGAATTTGGAATATGATTCAATTGCATTAGCCCACAACTTAAAAGTGTGTCAATAAACACCACTTCGTAATCGGTTCTTACTTGGGAGGGAATCATACAGTTTTCATCTCTATCCCACTCCCAACAAACGTGACTTAAATTGAAATCACCAGCAACAAACAACATTTGATTTTCTCGCAAATTATTTGCAAGAAATTCAATGTTATTTGTGTGTGAAACATACATGCTGCATGCACTCGCTGGCCTAATGTATGAAAGTACAAAAATTATTTCACTTAAATGTTGTTGGTATTAGCATTGCTCATCAACACACTCACAGCTAGCTGTTCGACGGAGTCATCGACAAGCGGCAATGGCTTTTCAAACGAGACAAGCGGGCGGTGCACTGCTATTTTTTTTTTTTTTTTTTACATTGTCCAACCCTACTATTAACAAAAAACAAATTGATAAAAAGCCCCCTGAGAGACAATGTGTAAACTATTTTCCAAAAATCATGATCAAATCCATATCGAAGCAATCCCTCTCTATTCTAGAATAAGATAGCCTAAGCCTGAAGTGATCCCATGAAGTGAAAGTTGGACTGAAGTCAACTTGGACAACAGATGTAAAATTACATAACCTTGGACTCCTTCACTCTGGACTGATTTCTCTGATAATAATGGCAAATCATTAGAATGGGTGTTAGTGAAATGGAGACACATATTATCATAATGCAAACTGATTTCCAGCTCATACTGATCACATCCCAATTTCTCAATAGTCCTATTCCCTGGTTCACCACATTATCTCTATCAGCAAAAACCCTGTTCACATCATAAACTAGAGATCCCTCAACTTTAATTTTCTCCGAATTGCCAGAGCATGTTACATCACATAATTCGGAAATATGATGCTGGTTAGCAGACACTTTGAAGCATTTGATCCTTTCTGACTTCAAAATAGTAAACACACTACTTATCATGGAGATTGAGCACTCCATTTTCATAATGGTAGACTCCTTGTCAATATCAACTTTCAGGCAGAGAGAGCAACCAGTCAAGTTTACAAAAGTTGTAGAGCACATCACTCTCTGCTTTAAAACCTCAAATCTATAAGAGGCTGAAACAATGGAGAACTGGAAAATTGATGATCCATACATTTGAGCTGTCAATCTGTTTTGGGAAAAATCTAGCATATATCCATCCATGTTTAATGGCAGTCTTCGTTCTGCAGAAGCGGACTGTATGTCTATGACTTCTGAAGAAAACTGAATGTCATTTCCTGAAGGCTGCACTGAGAATATTGTTGATGAGAAGGAACATCTAATACTAGCATTAGCTGCATCTTCAGCAGATGGGCATTGTATCTCACCAATATCTCCCTTAATTAGCTGAGATGGACGATTGCAATTAATAATTGAGATGAAAGGCATGTTTTTATTAGAGGATTTTGAGAAGCAGCTTGATAATATGGGCGATGGTGGAACACTTATACTGTGCAACCTAATTGAACCAATACTAGTCTCCACTGGAAGTTCAGTTGAAAGTGTGACTTTGGTAGTCTTCTCATTCAATAGATCAGACTGACTGATTTCCAAATCAATTTTCCAACTCCAGTGAGGACAATCGAACATCTCATAGCTATTACCATTGTCCACATTAGGCAAAATCACTCTGTAAAAAATACAAGCAGAATCTGCTAGAAAACAGCCATTACCCCAAAATCCATTGACACTTTTGCAACCGGTGATTCAATTTATCTTGAAATCAGCTGGATTCAACTCTTTAGAAAAAACAGAAGTATTATTACTATTACAAATTTGACCTGTACATTCTCCTGCTGAATGACACCGGTAAACTTTAGAGATGGATGGCTTAGTGTGATAGCTATAATACAAGGACCTCTTATTACATTCAAGACTTATTGATTTAGTTCTGATTCGAATGGACATAATGACCTTTCCATGTTCCCATCCATACTCTTAGTCTGGATGCAAGCATATTGACCAACTGGAGCAACTGTTAACATCATGTTGAAGCTTGTGGTACAACTAATTGTAGAACCTATCTCAGTGCAAGACACTTCTCTTGAATTCACCGTACCAATATCTGAACAGCCAAAGGAAGAAGTAATTATGGACAGCATTAATATCACAATCAATGAAGTCAAATTAATACCATAAACAGTTAAACTCATGAGCCGGATATCTTGGATTGGAGGACCTACTATGAATCTGCAAGGAGTAAAATTAGGCTTTCTTCTAGTAGTTACATCTGGGCTTCTTGAATCAAATCTCAACTGTCTACGTAAACTTCCAGATTCCCGATCACCATGGGATGCCTCTGGAGTTGAATCAGGAGGAGTGTCCCATAAATCTAGTGAATCTAGGTACACCACTCTATCATAACTAATTTTTGCCTTAGTGTGGATCAACTTAGAGCACTTCTTGAAAACATATCGAATGAGTTTGCATGTAATTCGTAAGGAAAATAGAAATCCTTTACAAAACATGGAGGCTATTTTCATGGCCTTCCACACAATCGATAATAAAATGCTTGTCAACATCAAAAGCAAGATATACAGGATAATGACCGGGTAATTAGCACAGTGATAATTTAGAATTCTACTCAAGCAGAAATTGCAGGATATCAATGAGCAATCATCACCTGACAAACAAGTTACATTGCTCTTAAAGACACCATAAGACTCCTTCTGGAATACATAAACTTCAAACTTGGGGCCGAAAAATTGCAAATGTCTTAAATAGAATGATCCAGATGTATCTGTGAGGTCTTTCAGCTCGCATTTGTCTAAATAGCACACTTTAATGATGGAAAAAGTTTTTTTAACATCATATTTAACTTCATTGTTAATGCAGGAAAAGTGGCAATCTTCACAAATGATGTCATCTATGTGGCCCACTTCTGTCAAAACATGCCAAGAGAATGACATCCAAGCATCAATATAGGATATTCCCTCCTTATTCTTATAAATTAAATCTTGCCATTCCTTAATTAGAGAACAGTTACAATTCTTTGATCCATCCCCAAATGCTTTCTTGAAAGAATGATCACCCCTGCAGTCTATCTTATTCATGGAGTCTGTTGTATTGCAGCTATAGCTTCTAATATCCTTACTGTTATGGACGGTAGTCATTAAATAATCTCCTTCAACGGCCATGAAATCTACTTGGCGTTTCTTAACATCTCCCGAGCACTTCCTCCTCAGCTCTACTCCATCAATCTTGCAATATCTTTGCAGGAGGTTGGGGACAATAGATGAGAAAGGAGATTGGGGTCACCCTATCCTTGATTGAACTCAATCTCATAGAGTGAAAATCAAACTCATCAATTAAATGTTCATTCTCTGAAGCCTTTAAACATTCTTTCCCATTTTCCAACTTAAAGCCGCTTGGACAGAAGATTGTTGTGAAGCAGACTTCTTTAGATTTACTAAAGTGTGGTTTAATGAGTGCAGATGTTTCTAATTCCCCTAGCCTATTGAGGTCTCTCCTAGCATGATCACATGATGACAGAAACATAGGAATTACAGAAGGACCATCCAAATTATATTTGAGCTTATGATCTAGAAGTTTTCCAGCCAATCGATTAGCAAAATTATACTGATCTACATCATGAATCAACAAGCCAATCCCATCATTTGTCTGACTATACATGGCTAAGCTATCATCAACAGTCAATAAAGATCTTATTCGGAATCCACCATGCATGACCATAGAGGAGAAAGGCTTATTAGAGGCACGTGGCGAAGACTTAGTCATATTGTTTAAGAATTGTTGCTGAACCTTATCTTCTTCAATAACTAGAGATAAGAAATCCCTCAAGCCTATCAACCCATCTCTCTTATTAAAACTAGAAATGTCTAGTGCATCAGCATAACAAAATAATATTTCTTTCAAATTGAAATAACCACATGTTAGTTCTGTTGAATTCTCCACAGTCTGCTCAGACTCTTCTTGAGGATATTAAGTCGTTCAGCAAAAGTCTCCTTCCTGACCAAACTAGAATGAGTTCTATAAGCTTTGGGAGGAAATTGCCTTAGTAGTGACTTCTGTATTATGAGGATACTCTGGCTGAACAAAATCTCGAAATTCCACATCAGGATCTGAAAGCTTGTCCACTTGGATTTCCTCCTTTGGATTGTGACTTTGGGAATTGGAAGTTGTAACGTTAAAAATTTATTTTAGAATTCCACCCACCAGCTAGATAGAAGGTATCCTGAAGCGTTGTACAAATTTTCAACCAGGACCCGAGTTATCCGTGCCATCTTGGCACGTCAAGAGGAAATAAAAATCAAAAAAAAACCCGAGATCGGATTCATTTTGTTACCAGCTATCCACTGGGTGGTGAACCATATACATATACCAGGTATTTCTATATGGGCCGTGAGTAACACAAGCGAAAGATGACAAACACGGCTGTCTAATAAAAACCTCCTACTCTTCATGACCCCTATGACCTCCGCACTACAGGACCTGCGAGAGGGCAGTCCGGGCCACTAAGTAGGAGGGTGTTCGAGCGAAAAGCAGCGCAGGCATGCTAGTCGGGCTCCGTCCTAAGCTCGTCGGAATGGGGGGTTCTTGCCGCCTACACGCGAACGTTGTTACATTGTTTACATGCCTGTCTCCGGTTGGTGTTCGAGAATTTCTGTTTACTAAAGAGTGGCTCGAAATGTCGGTTTATGAATTTCGTTACGGTCGCGGGATTATATCCTCTCGAAATACCAGTCTGAATCTAACCCACAGAAACTACAAAAGGTATAACGGATCTCTCAATCTTCGCTGGCTCTCTCTTACTGCGTTCCAGAGGGAGGGGGCTAGTTGGGGAGGCTCCCTCGGAAGATAACCCACCCCTATGGTGTCTGGGTAGAGAAGCCCAGACAACCACCTTGGTGACTACGGTCTTCCAAAATATCATGTTGATAGTCACCCCTATTGTATACAATGGGATTCGATTCCCTTTTACACCCTCTCAATCACCATCCTGCGTCTGCCGACGTCATCCACACTTCCAAAATAAATAAATACTTAACCGCGCATCCTGTTTCGCATGGAGATCAGGTAAGGTATACTACCATCGGCCAGCTTATGCCGGATACCTATTTCTGCTATCCTAAAGAAATGTCCGATCGAAATAAGAAGCCAACCAGGTATTCATTTGTATCGGGATTCCCAAAAAGCGATTGGGATAATTTAATTCACAAAGAAAAATATAAAGAATATTACGATAATCTCAGGTTCTTACTACTAAGGGTGGCAACCTAGTACCTAATACAACTCCCGTAGATAAACTACACAAATACAGGAGAACATGAGCTCGGGAGTGGTATAAACGATTCCTTAGGGGAAACTTCAAGGCTTACAGCTAGATCAACACATTGAATTTAATCCTAGGTGAAACTATGGAATTCAACAAATGGAAAGAAAAATTACGAAATTAGAGTAAAATATATATATAATTATAATATCTCCTCTGCCTCGTTGTCGGATCAGTCCGTGGTCTATCGAGATATTCGAAGCGTAGTGAACATAAGGGATGATCACCAGGTAAACAGTATCGCGGAACTAATATACGTAATACCGATCACTTCGTAACCACGAGTGTATTAATATAGTTAATAAGGGCATGTATATACATATATATAATATTCAAAAGATAAGGCGCCAAGTGCGTTTATGACTTACCACGTCTTAAATGCGGGATTAAACCCTTACCCGAATTCCTCTGCAGGGGTAGATGCTGTGCACAACGTCGTCCTGAGGTGTTAGATGAGGGCTACGCGGAGCTAAAGCTAGAGGTGGACGCTTGAAGAATAAAAGTGATCCAAATGGTATATATATATATATATATTAAAAATTACCCCGGTACGAATGGGTTCTCTACCGAAAAGTAGGTGGAGATACGACGCGTCCGTAATTAATTTATAGACCGCGGAGATATGACTGAGGGGGGGGGGAATATTACTCAAGGGTAATGATTTTTATTTTATATCAAAAAAAAAAAAAAATTAGTACTATTAACAAAGAAGAAGAAAAAAAAAGAGAAAAAAAAAAAAAAAAATAAAAACAAATCGTTTAAAAACTATAATTATAATGAAAAATACAAGAAGAGCAAAACTAATCCTATGGTTGAGTGGAGTAGCCGGGGGGGAGGAACAGCAAGTAAAGATGATGAACGCCGCATGGTCGGTCCTGGCATCGCGTGGTGTCCGGATCATGCCACGTACACGTGGCCACGTTTTACTATTCCCTCTGTGTTGGGGTAGCACTGGATGGGGGGGGGGGGGGCCTTTAACGGTCTCTGAATGTTGGTGCACACAATAGTTACTGTTACCGGCGGTGGTATACCGCAAACCGGGGGGGGGGTGCAGGCTGGGGGGGGAATTTTACCCTTCGGGCCTGGTGCTCAAAGCACGTGTTAGACACATTCCCTGTGGGGGTGCAGGGGTTACGGATCGGTGCCTACGATGACACTGATAGTTGGTATGGTGTCAACAGGCGAATTTATAGAACGCACTAAATATCTCTGGGTTCAGTTTTGGGGCAAGATCACTTTCACTTCTCAAGGTGCCGATACAATTGCATGCGGGGGGGATGGGAGGAACACAAAACTAAATGTCACTGGGTGGATCCACAAGACGAGATGCCACGTGAGATGTTACTCCGTGGTGTAAAAATCACTTAAGTTTTTGCAGACCGTTATTGGAGTGCCTTTTTACACGAGATATATATGGTTTGTTTTATTTTTCGTCAAACTTTTGCGCGACACAAATCGACCCCACGACACTGGAGATATATCTGTGATCAACCCCATTTAATTACGAGTTTTTTTTTTTTTTTTTTTTTTATTTTTGTTATATCGCCAAACGAAGACGAGCACATTTACTAAGTTTTATTTTATTTCTGAACATAATTGTCCACCGCACTACCGCACACCCAAGGCGACCAACCGCGCTTGCCCACCGCCCAAAATCAACTCTCTGCTCTCTAACGAGCTGAAGCAAAACTTGCGAATATGCAAAAACATGCAAAAACAAGCACAAGTGACGCGCCAAAGAAATGGAACATACCAGAACAAGGTACCGTAGATGTACGTCTATATGACCTCACGCGACACTCTATACAAAAAAAAATCCAACAAGAACACTGTACGGTGAAATATGGTGATTCTGCTTCTCAGCCACACAAGAAAGTCCCACTCCATGCGACAAACCAGTTTCCCTACCCCCTTGCCTCTTTCAGAATCGATGATGGTTACCCACAGCCAATGAGCATTTACGACGCAGATTAGTTGTAGGTATACCAACGACGCCAACCGCTTTGTTCACGGTGGATTGCCTTTGAGGTTTGGGGCGAAACTACAGCATTTACCCAATCTTCACACCCTTCTACCACTTTGTAATGATTATAGCACATCTGGCGATCGGTGGTGAACTTGGTAGTGGAGACACCTACCCTTGTTTCCTGGTTCCGAGTAATAGGTGCACCATCGGATATCATTTTATATCCGCAAACAGGTTTCGGAGAACATTATGAAGTCATTGGTGAAACCGTCAGTATTATCTTTGGAATACAAAGGTATTATGCGAATTTGGGTTTGGCAAGATTTGAAAAGAAATAACGATAACCGCCGTTTCCCACAAAACTTATTACTTTTGCGCTTGCGAAAGGGCACAAGGGATAAGAGAAGAAACGGCTGAAGTATCGCCTTCCCGGTAGTCTCATGCTCTACCGACTGAGCTGGGCGGACACTTGCGTGCATTACGCCGGAACTACGTTCTGAGATCTTTTGAATGAACTACTCCCACATCCTTTCCGTGCATATCGTGTAACTCATATAGGTTGTTACCAACAACTTTGTGGACTTGCATTTTCAGAAACTTAGGGCATAGCTTTGCATTCACCCGTTTCGACGCGTCGCTGAGAACGAAATTACGCTTGTATACTAGGTCCCCGACGCGGAACTTTCGGCTGGAGCTACGCAGGTTATAAACCTTTTCATATTTATCGTGAGCTGCGGCTAAGGCCTCTTTCAAATTAGAGTGTAAGATATTCAGCTTATCTTTCCTAGCTAACACCTGCAGATCAGAGTGGTTTAAACCGTCGAGACGTCGAAGCAAATCATAAGTAGAGCCGTGTTCTATCATAGGGTGCCCAAAGAGAGCTTCGTAAGGGGAGACTCCAATGGCGGCGTGCACAGCCGAGCGCAGCGCGCAGCCAATAGCAGGCAGCTGCTCGTCCCATTTGGTATGGTCCGTGGAGAGATACGATCTAATTGCGGCTAGGAGGGACCGATTGACCCTCTCACTGGCATTAGCTTGCGGAGCGTGCGAAGCGGTTCTGATGTGGCGAATTCCAAAGCTGGACAAGAATTTTTCGAACTCTTGACTGGTGAACTGTTTTCCGTTGTCGGAAAGTACGGATTCAGGCACGCCGAAGAGACAAAAGATATGATCACGCATAAACTTGACGGTGTTATCCGTGGTCGCTCTCTTGAGGGGCTGCAAGAGCACGAACTTCGTTAGCTGATCCAGTACGATGAGTATATGAGTATTGCCAGCCTTGGAACGCGGGTAGGGCCCTAGGAAGTCGATAAAAATGTGCTGGAATGGACGTTCCACCACGAAGGCCTTTCCCATCGGAGCTCGTAGGACGGTGTTAGGGGCCTTGGATGATTTACATTCTTCGCAAAGGTTTATAAATGCTCTTACTTGCGAGGCCATATTTGGCCAATAATAGCTCTCACGTAGACGGTGCAAAGTTTTGGTTATTCCGCCATGCGAGGCTCGCGGGGGGCAATGGGCTAGGGTAATTAATCGTTCCGTTATCTGTGAGGGGATCCACAGTTTCCAAGTCCTGTCCTCTGGTAGGAGTTGCCCGAAAACGGGCCTGACCTTCTTGTAAACTAAATCGTTGGAGATGGTGAGGTCAGGCAGTTGAGCGCGGTTTCTCTGAACAGTGTCCAACAGGTCGCGATATTCCTTCGAACGAAAACTAGGGTCAGAGAGTTCCACATGTAGCACGCCTGGGGACGGAGCTAAAGGCTTGGACTGGGTCGTATCAACCGCATCCACTCCGTGGATTCGAGAAAGCGCATCGGGAACCACGTTCAAAGAACCTTTCCGATGTTCGATTTCAAAGACGAAGCCTTGCAACTTAAGGCTCCATCGAGCTAACCGGCCATCCAACTCTTTCTGGTTCCTGAGCCAACGCAGGCTCGCGTGGTCAGTGATAATTTTGAAGCTATGCCCTTCCACATAGGCGCGGAACTTCTGCACTCCCATCACGGCGGCAAGGCATTCGCGTTCCGTGACGCTATAGTTTCGTTGTGCAGCATTTAACTTATGCGAATAATAGAATATAGGGCGTTCGGATCCGCTATCATCAAGCTGACACAGGACGCAGCCAATGCCAGTGGCAGAGGCATCGCAGACTATGATGAATTCTTTATTATAATCTGGGTTTACTAAAACGGGGGCGGTGGTTAGCAGGGTCTTCAGTTGGTTGAACGAGGCGAGAGCTTCAGGGCAAAAATGAAATTTTACTCCTTTTTTGAGGGTGTTCGTGAGAGGGGTAGCTACCGCTGCGAAATCCTTCACAAACCTACGGTACCAGCCGGCCATCCCGAGGAATCGACGGACTTGGCGAGGCGAGCTTGGTACGGGGTAGTCGAGGATCGCTGAAACCTTCTCGGGGTCAGTCTTCAGACAGCCTTCTCCTACCACATAACCTAGATACTTCAGCTCCCGGAAACAAAAATGGGACTTTTCCATATTGATCGTCAACCCAGCCTCTCTCAATTTCCTAGCTACAACTGTCAACAACTTCAGATGTTCCTCAAAGGTTCTCGAAACTATTAGCAAGTCATCGAGGTAGACAAACACATTTTCTCTCATTTCGTGAGGTACCACTTTGTCCATCAATCTGCACATACGCTGGGGAGCGTTGCAGAGGCCAAAGGGCATTACTTTGAAATGATAAAGTGGACGACCGGGGACGGTGAAGGCGGTTTTCTCCCTTGACCTTTGCTCCAGCGGTATCTGCCAAAAGGCGTCCTTCAAATCCACACTCGAAATATAGTGTGTATCTGAAAGGCGCCCCAGCAGTCCCTCAATGTGCGGGAGCGGATAGGCATCCTTTTTAGTGACTTGGTTCACCTTCCGAAAGTCCAAGCACAAGCGGTTCTTACCAGGCTTTCGTATAAGTACGACTGGGGAACTCCAAGCGCTTGAACTCTCTTCAATGATCCCCAACTCCAGCATGCGATCCAACTCCTCGTACAATAGGGTTTGTACCGCCGGAGAGACGGGATAATGCCGTTGTTTGACGGGTTCAACGTCTCCGGTGTCAATTACGTGTTCCTCTAAGCTTGTCTGTCCTAAGCCAATAGTGGCGAAGGACGGGAACAAACTCATGGTGTGTCTTAATCTTCTCGCTTCCTCACTAGATAGTTCGCAGAACAGGTCGTTCGTTCGCTGGTCAGATGGCAAGGTCAGCTCAGAAATCAAATGGGGAGCAAGCTGGAATTCATGCCAAAAATCCACCCCTAAATATAGGGCTTGCTTTAGAGACGGTACCAGCAAAAGGGTTACTGGTTTAACACGGCCCTTGTAACCAATGTCCAGGGTGACCTGACCTGTGACGGACTGATGATGCCCATCAGCAGTCTTTACTAACGAACGAATTGGTTTAACGGGCAAGCGTTTTTTCTGAAGGAGCCGACATCCCTCTTCGCCTAGGCAGCTCATGGCCGCCCCACTGTCTAACAATCCTAACATATTTTGTCCCATGATATTCACCGACGCATAAGGGCGTGGATCATAGTCTGGGCTACAGAGGGTGGTGGCGGCAATAGAACGGTAGATGTGCTTCTTTTTATTAAACTTTTCCCGTAGATGGAGTATTCGAGCCGACACAGGGGGAGGTGGGCCTTTGAAGATTCTTTCCCTCGTGGCATAATAGGTCTGAAACCGGTCACGCAAGGTTCTACCTGCGAGGTTATGGGCTTGTACGGGCGGAGGAGTAATTGGTACCTCTCGGTGGAGAATCGTGATCTTATTATCTGCCAAATCTGGTCGAAGGACTGTGGTGTCGCTGGGTGTAGGGCTAGAAATTAGTGAAGGGCCGGGTTTCTCTCCTGCGAACAAGTCACACCGGTGGACGACCTGTTCGTGCGCGGGTTTTCCGAGCAGTTTGAACATTTGGGGGTGGTGGTGTTTTCTTTCCCGCACTTATAACAGAATAAGTTCCTTTGGGGACTTTCACATTCATAGAACGTGTGGCCAACCCGCTTGCAGTTCCAGCAGGTGAGGGTATTAGAACTTCGGCGATTATCCACGCCTTCTACCTGAAAGCTTGCGCTGCTGCAGGAGGGTTCTTCTTCATTAACTACAAACTCGCTAACATGCCGCCTAAAACCAGAAGGTGGAATTGTACGAGTTAGTGGGGTCCTATGGTCGCTGAGATATTTCTCAATCGTGCGACACACGTATACTAATTCGGGTAGGCTACCAGGGTTGAAAGTTATGAGGAGCTCTCCCATACGCTTACAGACGTTTTGCTTGACTATTTCGATCAGCTCGCGATTCGGTTTGGGAATTCTCAACCGGGAGTTTAAGTGCAAAATTTCATTATAAAAATCGTCGAACGGTTCCGAGAGACCTTGACGTCTATCAGACATCTTCCGGAAGAGTTCGGAGTCGGTTTCGAGGCTTCGGAACTGCTCAATGAGGGCGTTTTTCAGAGTGGACCAGGAGACATGAGGGTTGGACTTCAGGTAAACCCAGAACCAATTTTCGGCTGGCCCCTCAACAAATTGATGGAAATTTAGAACAATATCTTCCCATGAGGCTCCATAGCCTTCCTTAACTCGCTGTAAACGGAATAAGAAATCGTCTACCGACATCCGACGGTTATCGAACTTGATACCCCACTTATGAAAATGATGGGCATTCGAGGCTGTCGAGAGAGGGGTTCTAGTCCTTCCCATGACTGATGGAGTTGCGGGCTGGTTTAGAGTCATGTTGCCTAACTGGGCGATAAAGTTGTCCACGTTGTCACTGCGGACATTGGGCGGAGGAACCGTCATGTCAGGCAAGCGAGACGGGATCTGAACAGATGGCACTGGCGGAGGAACAGAGACGTTTGCGGGAGCAGGAGTACGGTTAGGGGTTTGCGAGCGCAGCAGGTCTTGGAAGAGATTAGTTATTTCGGTTCTCGTCGATACCCTATTCTTCTCCAACTCCTCCCTGATCACGCGTAGATCGTCGGTACGACTGAGGCCTACCGTTGCCGTCACAACTTCTTGAACGTATTGGGCCAAATCGACTGCCTCCGGGTTTTCGGCATCCGACTCGACATCAGAGTCGGCTGGTATATTAGAAGGACCTTCCATGTTAGGCGGATCAACTTGGCTGGCATTCGCGAGGCGACTAAGGGCTTCACGGGACGTAGACGGAGCGGGGTTGAGACTGGATGTGCGGGCCTTTGAGCGAGATACTTTTGCGACCGGGCCTAACGATATTCGCGTGTCCTTAGATCTTTTATCCTTCTTGGGACGTAGGAGCCTATCAGACGGCGGACTAGGCTGCGACATCTCCAAATAAGTGAAAGATGCGATAACTGACCTAAGGGACGACCAATCTGGGCACGTGCTAACTGAACCGCTTGATATCTAACCACCACAACAACCAATTTAAAAAAAATAAAAATAAAAAAAACTAATACTAGACTCTTATCTAACTAACGGATTCGTAACCTAAAGTTATACTGGTAAATTAATTGGTAAGACTGAGACAAAAGATTTTCATACAAATTTCGGACGTGTGGACTTCGCTTACAGACTAAGGTGGGATGAGTCAGACACTCCAGAAGCAAGAGAGAGAGAGAGAGAGATGGAATGGGATTCCGTAAGATGGAACAAAGCTACCTTACGTGTTAAATATATATATAGCACATCTTGGCGCAACAGCAACAGACATCAGCGCGGACAGAATCCGATGCTGACCGGACGGAGCGCTAGGAAAGATTTTGGCAGGAGGTTGATATCTGCTATGAGTATGTTTAGTACGCACGAATGGTGCAAGGGTTGAAAGACAGTCGTGCTTAATTTTTTCGATCGGGTGGCAGCTACTTCAGCGTCCCTACAGATCGATACAATCAAAGAAGGTACGAGTGCTTCTGCTACAGACGTAAATCAGGAACAAAATCACTAATCTACCGGTCAGAGCTACCAAACCTTCTATGAGCTAAAGTCTTAAAGGCGCTTAGTAAATCTGCAGACAGTCGATCTACTTACCCTGTCCAAAGGGATGCATAGCTTCAGGCGCAGGTGTAAGGCTAAAGCGATCGAGGGGAGAACGGGTCCGTATATTCTTGCTGGCAGCAAAACGTAATTCTGGGCTACACGCCACGAAATTGAACGGACCGCCAATACAAGATACACTAAAGGAAGAAGCAGAGGGGAAGGGGATAGACCCTGGTGTAAATTCCCACAAAGGACAATTATATCCGAAACCACTTGAGAGCAAGCTCGATCAAAGGTAGCAAAAAAAAAATTAAAAACCACGCAAAAATATGAGTTTGGGTAGGTCAGCTGATCCTGACCTATTCCAATATAATTTGGCATATCGAATTGGATATAGACTGAGAAAACTTGGTCGAGGTCTTGCGTCGAACGTCTCCGACATGGACCTAACGAGAATAACGAACTCAACGGGACATTTCGGGCCCCACGTTGGGCGCCATCCTGTAACGTTAAAAATTTATTTTAGAATTCCACCCACCAGCTAGATAGAAGGTATCCTGAAGCGTTGTACAAATTTTCAACCAGGACCCGAGTTATCCGTGCCATCTTGGCACGTCAAGAGGAAATAAAAATCAAAAAAAAACCCGAGATCGGATTCATTTTGTTACCAGCTATCCACTGGGTGGTGAACCATATACATATACCAGGTATTTCTATATGGGCCGTGAGTAACACAAGCGAAAGATGACAAACACGGCTGTCTAATAAAAACCTCCTACTCTTCATGACCCCTATGACCTCCGCACTACAGGACCTGCGAGAGGGCAGTCCGGGCCACTAAGTAGGAGGGTGTTCGAGCGAAAAGCAGCGCAGGCATGCTAGTCGGGCTCCGTCCTAAGCTCGTCGGAATGGGGGGTTCTTGCCGCCTACACGCGAACGTTGTTACATTGTTTACATGCCTGTCTCCGGTTGGTGTTCGAGAATTTCTGTTTACTAAAGAGTGGCTCGAAATGTCGGTTTATGAATTTCGTTACGGTCGCGGGATTATATCCTCTCGAAATACCAGTCTGAATCTAACCCACAGAAACTACAAAAGGTATAACGGATCTCTCAATCTTCGCTGGCTCTCTCTTACTGCGTTCCAGAGGGAGGGGGCTAGTTGGGGAGGCTCCCTCGGAAGATAACCCACCCCTATGGTGTCTGGGTAGAGAAGCCCAGACAACCACCTTGGTGACTACGGTCTTCCAAAATATCATGTTGATAGTCACCCCTATTGTATACAATGGGATTCGATTCCCTTTTACACCCTCTCAATCACCATCCTGCGTCTGCCGACGTCATCCACACTTCCAAAATAAATAAATACTTAACCGCGCATCCTGTTTCGCATGGAGATCAGGTAAGGTATACTACCATCGGCCAGCTTATGCCGGATACCTATTTCTGCTATCCTAAAGAAATGTCCGATCGAAATAAGAAGCCAACCAGGTATTCATTTGTATCGGGATTCCCAAAAAGCGATTGGGATAATTTAATTCACAAAGAAAAATATAAAGAATATTACGATAATCTCAGGTTCTTACTACTAAGGGTGGCAACCTAGTACCTAATACAACTCCCGTAGATAAACTACACAAATACAGGAGAACATGAGCTCGGGAGTGGTATAAACGATTCCTTAGGGGAAACTTCAAGGCTTACAGCTAGATCAACACATTGAATTTAATCCTAGGTGAAACTATGGAATTCAACAAATGGAAAGAAAAATTACGAAATTAGAGTAAAATATATATATAATTATAATATCTCCTCTGCCTCGTTGTCGGATCAGTCCGTGGTCTATCGAGATATTCGAAGCGTAGTGAACATAAGGGATGATCACCAGGTAAACAGTATCGCGGAACTAATATACGTAATACCGATCACTTCGTAACCACGAGTGTATTAATATAGTTAATAAGGGCATGTATATACATATATATAATATTCAAAAGATAAGGCGCCAAGTGCGTTTATGACTTACCACGTCTTAAATGCGGGATTAAACCCTTACCCGAATTCCTCTGCAGGGGTAGATGCTGTGCACAACGTCGTCCTGAGGTGTTAGATGAGGGCTACGCGGAGCTAAAGCTAGAGGTGGACGCTTGAAGAATAAAAGTGATCCAAATGGTATATATATATATATATATTAAAAATTACCCCGGTACGAATGGGTTCTCTACCGAAAAGTAGGTGGAGATACGACGCGTCCGTAATTAATTTATAGACCGCGGAGATATGACTGAGGGGGGGGGGAATATTACTCAAGGGTAATGATTTTTATTTTATATCAAAAAAAAAAAAAAATTAGTACTATTAACAAAGAAGAAGAAAAAAAAAGAGAAAAAAAAAAAAAAAAATAAAAACAAATCGTTTAAAAACTATAATTATAATGAAAAATACAAGAAGAGCAAAACTAATCCTATGGTTGAGTGGAGTAGCCGGGGGGGAGGAACAGCAAGTAAAGATGATGAACGCCGCATGGTCGGTCCTGGCATCGCGTGGTGTCCGGATCATGCCACGTACACGTGGCCACGTTTTACTATTCCCTCTGTGTTGGGGTAGCACTGGATGGGGGGGGGGGGGGCCTTTAACGGTCTCTGAATGTTGGTGCACACAATAGTTACTGTTACCGGCGGTGGTATACCGCAAACCGGGGGGGGGGTGCAGGCTGGGGGGGGAATTTTACCCTTCGGGCCTGGTGCTCAAAGCACGTGTTAGACACATTCCCTGTGGGGGTGCAGGGGTTACGGATCGGTGCCTACGATGACACTGATAGTTGGTATGGTGTCAACAGGCGAATTTATAGAACGCACTAAATATCTCTGGGTTCAGTTTTGGGGCAAGATCACTTTCACTTCTCAAGGTGCCGATACAATTGCATGCGGGGGGGATGGGAGGAACACAAAACTAAATGTCACTGGGTGGATCCACAAGACGAGATGCCACGTGAGATGTTACTCCGTGGTGTAAAAATCACTTAAGTTTTTGCAGACCGTTATTGGAGTGCCTTTTTACACGAGATATATATGGTTTGTTTTATTTTTCGTCAAACTTTTGCGCGACACAAATCGACCCCACGACACTGGAGATATATCTGTGATCAACCCCATTTAATTACGAGTTTTTTTTTTTTTTTTTTTTTTATTTTTGTTATATCGCCAAACGAAGACGAGCACATTTACTAAGTTTTATTTTATTTCTGAACATAATTGTCCACCGCACTACCGCACACCCAAGGCGACCAACCGCGCTTGCCCACCGCCCAAAATCAACTCTCTGCTCTCTAACGAGCTGAAGCAAAACTTGCGAATATGCAAAAACATGCAAAAACAAGCACAAGTGACGCGCCAAAGAAATGGAACATACCAGAACAAGGTACCGTAGATGTACGTCTATATGACCTCACGCGACACTCTATACAAAAAAAAATCCAACAAGAACACTGTACGGTGAAATATGGTGATTCTGCTTCTCAGCCACACAAGAAAGTCCCACTCCATGCGACAAACCAGTTTCCCTACCCCCTTGCCTCTTTCAGAATCGATGATGGTTACCCACAGCCAATGAGCATTTACGACGCAGATTAGTTGTAGGTATACCAACGACGCCAACCGCTTTGTTCACGGTGGATTGCCTTTGAGGTTTGGGGCGAAACTACAGCATTTACCCAATCTTCACACCCTTCTACCACTTTGTAATGATTATAGCACATCTGGCGATCGGTGGTGAACTTGGTAGTGGAGACACCTACCCTTGTTTCCTGGTTCCGAGTAATAGGTGCACCATCGGATATCATTTTATATCCGCAAACAGGTTTCGGAGAACATTATGAAGTCATTGGTGAAACCGTCAGTATTATCTTTGGAATACAAAGGTATTATGCGAATTTGGGTTTGGCAAGATTTGAAAAGAAATAACGATAACCGCCGTTTCCCACAAAGTTATATTCACAGTATTATTATCTGTGTGGTTTTGATTTCTAAAGAACTCCTTCGCAACTTGTATCAACTCAGTGTTACTGCAATTTCAAGGTGGACAAGTATTAGTACCAGTGACAAAGAAACCGCCATGATTATTAAGAGTTTGAAAGTTTCCTCCTTGGACTATATTGAGCACTTTAGATTCACTTCCAGTTCTTGTAACATTGGCAGCAGAGGAATGTTGTGAGTTCAACAAAGTAATGATACGTATCATTGCTAAATAATGAAACATCAAAACCATCTTATCTTTAAGTTTTAAGAAGATTTAACAATGAAAGCCAAGATTCCGTCCCAACACTATTACTACAAAACTGTCCAATAAAGGTTGAACACAATGGGTCGTATGAATAAAACGTAGCAATTGCTTTTACTCAAGAGAAATGTCAAAATCGAAGCATTTGCTACATTTCGTATGAATAAAAACCAATTTGAGTTAGTTCCAACTTTTGACATGTTCGAAAAGCGGCGGCACTGACCTTTTACTCAGATCGGTATGAATAAAACTTATCTGACAAAGCAAATTCTGAGTCTGCATTTAGTTGACTTCGACCTTTTGCTAAATATTTTGTACGTACATTTTTAACATAAAACAATCTAAGAATTGTGAATTTTCATTGTTTTGTTTATAAATAGTTGAATTAAGTTTGAATTAAACATGGATGCGATAAGTTTTCACATACCTGTTTTACCTGTTGTTGTTAACGTTCGTGCTAATAAAAAACAGTATAAACAAAGAAGAATTGGTGACGATAGTAACTTCAAGCAATTGTTTCGTTTCACGCGTGAAAATGTGGACATTTTGGCTAATACGTTTCTAAATGATCATTTTGAGACACGAGGTGGTGCTCTTTCAAATGTCCAGAAAATGAAATCTTTCCTAAGGTATTTAGGAGATCCGGGCTTTCAGGTAAAGATTTCAAAATTCATGGCTGAACAAGTAAAAAAGTTATGTGTTTAGGTTGGTGTTGGAGAAGATCTTGGTGTTCATCAGTCAACCGTTTCCCTAACAAATTGGTATGTGTGTCAAAAAATAGTTCAACAAGCCGATGATTGGATACATTTTCCGACAACTGAGGAAGAAATCAAGCATCACCAAGCGATTTGGCAAAGAAAATTTATGTTTCCATGTGCAATTGGAGCTATAGAGTGCACTCACATTGCAATAAAAAAGCCATCTATACATGGCGATGAGTATATAAATCGTAAGAATGTTGCTTCATTTAACGTACAAGCAACATGTGATGGTGATGAAAAGTTTACGAGTGTGAATTGTAAGTGGAGTGGATCTGTGCATGATGCACGTATTTGGAGAAATTCAAATATACAAAGTGTATTAAAGAGAAACATTGCTGGCGCGATTATTTTGGGTGATGAAGGATATCCTCTAACACCATGGCTTATGACAACTTATCGAAATCCTCACACCTTACTTGAAAGAAACTATAATAAAGTGCATAAAAGTGAACGGTGTATAATTGAACGTATGTTCGGTCAAATTAAGCAAAGATTCCCAATTTTGCAATCAAAAATACGAATGACTACAGAAAGAATACCTTCAATGATCTTGGCTTCTTGCTTCTTGTGCTTGTAACATTTTATTCTGCAAATCTATCAATTTTAGCTGATTTTGAAGAACTGTTGTTTGTAGATCAGTAGCGTAACTCTGTTACGAATAAAAAAAGTGAATACCATTCACTTAAAACAAATTAAAATTACCGTTGCAGATATCCGACGTCTTTTGGCCGATGATTGCGGCGGTGTGGATGACACCACAACTTCCTCCACATCTGAAGACTCCCTTTTAGAAGTGGAAGGAATTCCTATCTCAAAACCACCTGTATTTTTAAAAGAAGAGAAGAATTAAATTGCTCATCAATACATGTACATATCTACGTAAAAAACACTACTTACTTTCGATACAAGTAATGCTGGGATTACTTTTGGCCTGAAGTAAGTTCAACAGCAGTTGCTCGGATTCCTTCAACCGAATGGGTATATTTCCCGTTGTCTTCATATCAGACTTTTTCTTGACCCTTTGCTTTAAATTTGCAACTTTCTTAACAATCTTGTCTGGCGTGTACAAAATTGAACATTTGGCCAATAAAATATCACACATTTTAAGAGCAGCGTTTTTTTTAATGTCTTTATATTGGGTGTTTGAGATTTGCTTAGTAAAATCTTTCCTACCGCTTCTATGGCCTGGACAAAGACCAACTCATTTTGGTCACTCTTTGCAGTAGACGAGGTAGATGGAAGTTCCTCATCGTCTGCAAAAAATTCAAAAGAATCAATTAAAACTCGAATACAGATGCACTTATGCTTACCATCATATAACTCTTCCATATAATAGTCCTCTTCGTCGCTCAGCATATTTGTTTCTTTTTTTTAAATTATTTTCCGTTGTTCTTTTGAATTTGGTTGACTTTTGGTGATTTTTCCACAAAAATCTATAATTTTAAAATAAACAAACAGTTGACAGTTGTCACTTGCCAAGTTTGACAGAAATTACAAGGGAAGGACATGTACAGCAAAGTAAATGCTATGTTCTTTTAAAAGTGTAATGCATCTTAGTAATTTTAGTTTACTTTGATTGCTGTAAAGCTCTACATATTTTTCCTGAATTTTGCAAAATAAATTATCACATGGACAATAAATTGCCACTTTGCCGTGATCGGGTAAAAAGTCCCGTAATGCTTCAGTAAAATTGTCGCCTACATCTTTTAATTTAATAGTAAGTCTTCTTACACCTTGATATATATATTTGATGTTTTTACTTTCATCTTCTGACCTTATAACTTCTATTTGATGCTTAAATGTATTTGTGGGTAATTCTGAAATTCCTATGTGATCGTTGTTCTCTTCTATTCCACTGTGATTCGTTGCTAATGATGAATTTTCTCCTTTATTAATAGCGTTTACTTCTAACCGACTAAGATAGTCTGCTACGTGATTTTCTTTTCCTTTAAGGTATTCAATGTCAAAGTCATATTCATTTAAATTGATTTTCCATCTTTGGAGTTTTGAATTTGGTTCTTTAAGGTTGCTTTGCCAAATTAAAGGTCTGTGATCGGTTCGTACTTTGAACCTCCTGCGTCCGTATAGATATGGTCGGAAATATTTTGTTGACCAAACAATACTTAATAATTCCTTCTCTATTGTACTGTATTTACGCTCATGTTCATTGAGGGTGCGAGATGCATAGCATATTGGGTGATTTGATTGTGAAAGAACAGATCCGATTGCATAATTTGATGCATCTGTTGTTAACACGAACTCTTTTGTATAATCGGGATATTTTAAAACGGGGTCACTAGATATGAGTAATTTGAGTTCTTCAAAAGCTGTTACATATTCTGGGTCTTTAATGTTTATCTTTGCTTCTTTTTAAAAGATACTTGGTCATTGGTACTGCCACCTTTGAATAGTCTTGAATAAATTTTCTGTAGTAGCCTGTTAGTCCTAGAAAAGATTTTATTTGTTTTGCTGTACAAGGAATGGGTATTTTTTCAATTGCTTTTATTTTTCTGGATTTGGTTTTATTCCATTTGTAGTAATTACGTGTCCTAAATATTCTGTTTCTTTGCTAAAAAATGTGCACTTGTCGATTTGTATTTTTAAATTATGTTGTTTTAGTTTTTCAAACACTTTATTAATTGAACAAATATGTTCTTCTAATGATGTACTGAATATAAGAATGTCGTTTAAATACACGACACATATTTTTCCTACAAGACCTTCTAACACATGATTCATCATACGCTGAAAAGTAGCGGGGGCATTTTTCAGTCCAAATGGCATTCGATTGAACTCGTAATGACCATTGGCTGTAGAAAAAGCTGTTTTATGTGTATCTTTGGGATTCACCAATATCTGATGAAAACCTTTTGCTAAGTCTAATGTGGTAAAATATTGGGATCTCCCCAATTTACTAAATATATCGTCAATATTGGGTATAGGAAACTTGTCTTCCACGGTTATCTCGTTAAGTTTTCTATAATCTATGACAATACGCCATTTCTTAAGCCCTGAGTTATCTATCTTTTTGGGTACGATCCAGATAGGAGCATTATATGGACTTTTACTTTCTTTTATGATGCCTTGGTTTAGCATGTCTATTATTTGTTTATCTACTTCTTCCTTATGTATTTCTGGATATCTATATAGGCGTGAATATATTGGTCCATCATCTTTTGTTTCGATTTTATGAGTTACTTGTCTAAAGTTAGTTAAGATATCTCCTTCTCTATAGAATAATTGTTCATTATATTTGATAATCTGAATAATGGCTTTCTTTTCTTCACTGTTCATATACGGTTGAAATAATTTGTTAATTATATCTTTGGATTTTGAATTTATATTATATATGTTTACTTGTGTATGTGATAGATCTTGTATATATCTATCTAATGAGACAAACTTGGGTTTTGAAAGTAATGGGATTCTAATATTATTGATATTCAAAGTATGAGTGCTGTAAGATAATTCGACTTGTAAGGGTATAAGGATATTGTTTCCTCAAATTCCGTCAAATGAATTGTTAGTTATTTCAGTTATTAAAAATTCCATGGTGGATTGCGGTTTTTCAAATTCGTTTGGCAATGGTAAAATAATTTTCTTGTATATTATATTATCTCTATACAAAGTGTTTGGTTCCTGACAAGCACCTTACCACTGGTGGGGGGATACTAGTCAGGTAATATAAAACAAGTTGTTTGGTGGACGAACTTATTCTACCTTATTTATTCAAACTTAACTCTATTTATACAATAAAATTGCTTATGGTAACAATGATAAACTGCTTATGGTATAAAACATGCTTATGTTAACTTAAATGTATGCTCCTATAAAAATGCTTATGGTAAAAATGCGGAATATCAATGTTGCTTACCACGCATTACGCAATAATGCACAACCAAAACAACAATGATAGCAAAATATCATTGTTGCTTACCACGCATTACGCAATAATGCACAATCAAAACAACAATGACCATTTCCCGTGGTTTTATTTATTCTGTGTTTACACACAAAGTTTTAAGGGTAACGGGATTATCTAAGTTTCTTTCAAAATTTCTTGGAAATATATTTTGTTTTAAGACAGAGGTTGCTGCTCCTGTGTCTATTAGTAATCTAAGCTTTTTATTAAGGATATGTACATCTATGCAGGGTAATGGTCTGCTGAGGCATGTATTTGAAAATTTCCGGTTTGAGATGTATTTTGATCTAAATGATCTACTTCCATTGGCTCTGGCATTGGATTACGATTTCGATTAGAAAAATTGCCACTTCTGTTTGGTTGCCTATAATATTGTTCATTTTGATTTCTATAAAAGTTTTGAGCATTGTTGTTAAAATTTCTCTTATCATTTGAGTTTCTGATATCATTTTTATAATTTCTATTGTTTCCATTGTTAATGTTATAGTTACTATATTTTTTATAGTTTTTGTCGTATTTAAAATTGTTATTGTAACTATCATTTCTATAGCTTCGAATATTCTTTTCATTCCTATTGTTATTATCTTCTCTTGTCCAATGACAGGACTCTAGGTTATAAAATGCTTCGCTTAGGGTTTTTATATTATGATTTATTATAATTGAGCTTGCATTTGGTGGAATCTTTTCACAAAATGTTGCTAATAATGATGATTCGTTATTACTAGCATTATATTCTTCTGGTTTATCATCACAAAAATAATATTTGTTATTTAATCTACAAAGAATGTCTGAAAATGTATTATAAAGTTGAGAAATATTTTTGCAGTATACTTTATCTGCTTGTTCTTTTAATTTTAAAAAGGCTTCTCTTTCACCAAAATTATTTACTAAAATTTGCTTTATATCTCTCCAATTATTTGGGTCGCCACCCCTTAAAGCTACATCTAAAGCGATTTCCGTTATTTTCGATTTTATTTCATTTAAAATGAATTCTTTTGCACTTTCATTGTATGTGCTTGTTGCGTTTATTATGAATTCCGCCTTTTCTACAAAAATTAATAGACTACAACTTGATTTCGTTCCATTATAATATGGCAACGTTTTTTTTTTTACCTTATTTGCTGTTGTTGTTGTTGTATCTGGAACAGTTGATATGCCTGGTCCTTTTGATACTTTTGGTGTTTCAAATTCTTTTTCTTCCGATGTTGCTGTTAATGCTGTTGGCATATGGTAAGGCTTGTATTTCCTCATAATGGTCTGTTTTGCCTTAATAGTTTTCGTCTCAACCATTGTTGTAGAGCTCTTAGATGTTCCTGGAAGTCAGCTGTAGACTCGTCGTCTATCCAACTTTTTGACTCGTTTTCTGTTATTTTTGGTTCTTCTTCTTGGGGTGTTTCTGCTCCTTCTTGAGGATGTATCTCCTCTGGTAACATAGACACTATTTTATATAATTTACAGTTCAGTATTCCCTCTACGGGATTTCATGAAATTGTCCTTTGCGGATCTAGATTCACTATTACTGTTCACTGAAATATATTTTTTACTTGTCCTATACCGTTTTTGTAATTTGAATTTACCGGCAACTATTTTACTTAGTTAAAGGACGTTTTTTCCTCCCGAATTAAACTTTTAAGAAAGTACGATACATATATTATGGATCTTTCAGGATCCTACCGACTGCGCCAATTTTGTTCTTACTTTTTTCCTTTTCGAAAAAAAAATCAATTTTTATATTTTATAATTAATATTTTTTATTATAACTTTTAATAAAGCTTCAGATCCCTTACCACTGGTGGGGGGAAATCTTCAGCTATACGAGGAACAATTAGAACTGACTGTCACTGATCAGTGGAGCAGTTTATATAGTCGATTATTGTTTACACAAGAAATCTGTATGCTGTTGTGGACCAATAGGTATTCTATACAAAGTGCATGATATGCATTTTAACGATTCTCTCGTCTTATTCGAAAGATAAGTTTGTTGTGCTGAAGGCAAAAGACATTAAAAGATATGTCGCATTAAAAAGATAACTATGTTGCTGAAGGCGAAAGATATATCACATTAAAAAAGATACTTTGATTTCTTGTGTATACATTATGTCGGGTAAAATACCTTCCGATTAAAGAAAATTCGAGACGAGTTGAAAGAACCTTTAACTTTATTTTAACTCTATTTTAACTCTGACGTGTTACAATTGTGGGAAAGATGAAGACGCCGACTCACTCGATCGACGTTCCGCTTAAGACAGAGAACCCATAGTTCCATCGGACGCCAATGCCCACCATCCGCCAGACGAGACGCCAAACAGCACCGTCATCAGAAATTCCATATGTTAAGTGCATCCAGCACTTGGTACCAGGCCCACGCCTTGGATACCCATCGAAGTAGATATAGGATGGTAGGGTAGAAGGGGGAGCATTTGCCGGGATTTAGGAAATCTGACCTTACGCATTGCCTTTTGAGTGATTTATTTGTTTTTGATATCTCATGAAGCTTTCTTTATTACCTTGACTTTAAAGTACATTTTGCCTTGATCCCTCAATGATTTCTATTTTTAATTATTAATTAAAAAAAAAATCAAAGTCCTTGCAAAGGCTCCCAGGTAGGGACGGTTTGCCATGGGGATGGGGAGGTTATGCCTTGTGCCTGAAAAACAATATTAATGCACATGAAATTACAAAGCGTACAGTAATCATTAAAAACAAACATTTTTTATTCAACTTCAGACTTTCTTTTATAATAATAATAATAATAAAATAAAAATGATACTAATATTATATCATAATATGTAGTTAATATAACAAAAATTAGGTCACATAAAAATATCAAGCAAACAAAACATTTTTTTATATCCACTTTAAAAAAAAAATTATTTAAATGTTTCGAGTTCAGTCTTTCTTTTAAAATAATTCTAATAATAAATAATAATAAAAACTAATCAGGTAATTTATTCAATTAATGTTGAAAATTTCCAAATTTGATGCGAAAACAAATGTGGCAGCAGCCCGAGATGTTCCTGGTGGATGAACGGGTTTTGGCAGTTTGAGCTCGATCTGACTGCGATCAACGTCCGCAATATCGTCGAGAGCTGGCTTAAAAAATGTGAATCCTGTCTGTTTTTTTCTTAGAAAATCAATTCGATACAACCGTCCGGTGCTGGAAATAATTTGTCCAATATAAAACTTTTTATCGTACCTAACGAGGACGTAGGACATATTTTCTAATATATCATCCTCGCAGATACGAAACTGCTGAAACACATCATCTCCAGGATCGTAGGCACCGCTGTCAACTTCAATAGCAAACCCGGTTGATTTATCGCTGTCAGCTAAGCTGTAGTGGTCGTCACCTTCATCAGATGAAATCGAGACTGATCTTATTTTTGGTCTTTTTGTTTTCTTTTTCCAAGGATTAGATTTGAGTACAACGGGACTCTGTTGGAGTTGTTCAGATCCATCTTTTTGGGGTGTTGCTGTCAAAATTGTTGACTTGCCTTTCCTGGATCTCCCGTTTTTAGACTCAATCGCTTTTACCAATTTAGGAAGCGGACGGATTTGTTCTGGTGTTTTAATATTTATGGATGAATTTATAGATATTTCCTTAGAAAGAGATTCATCCGGACATTGTTGAAAAGCTAACTGGGAATCGGAATCGCCAGTGACATGAAGTTCCTGTAGTGGAGTAACAAATTCACTTTCCAAAAACACAAAACTATTTAGTGGACTATTCCTGTTGTGCTAAATCCCTTAGTAATATTTTTAGGGGTGAATGCTTTAAGATGTGGTAGGTTTGATAAAAATGGAATATCCCATACTGTGATGGCCCTTCCTGGATTGTTCATAAGAAAGTCGTGGAAAGAGATGGATACAAATCTTTTAAATGCAGCATAGACGGAAACATCCAAAGGCTGGAGCTTGTGTGACGTGTGAGGTGGAAATGTTAGCAAATGAATTCCATTCGCCCTGCAAAAATGAATTGCGTCCAAACTGCAATGCGAAACATGGTTGTCCAGCAACAACAGAATTGGACATTCAGAGGAGCATTTTGTATGATGTTTTATATGTCTGAGAACATCTAGAAAGCCCTCTGACGACATCCAGCCGCTTTTGATGCACAGTGCAATACTCCCCGTAGGTGCGCCGTCGAGAAAACGGTTCTCGAATTTAACTCTCGGTAAGACAAAAACTGGGGGTAAAGATGTTCCAGCTGCGTTAATGATTCCAACCATAGTCACAAGATTTCCTCGCTCAGCGGATGCTATCTGGGAAACGGTACGTTTTCCCTTGGTAGATATAACCTAAAAGTTTTTTGAGGTTGCAAGGGCATAAATAAAGAACTTTTAATTTAAATTATTATAGAGGCTGACCATAGGTAGGTAGGTAGGAAGGTAGGTAAGGAAAAGCCAATTTCAAAATGGTTGGCCTTTATAGAGGGCATACCTTAGGTGAAGGAAGGACAGTAGTTATTCCTGTCTCGTCCAAGTTGTAAATATGATGAGGTGGAAATGAGAACCGCTCATACATTTTGGAAAGATTTGCAAAAAAATCGTCAACAGCTTTCTTGGTGAAGGCAGTGGCACGAGCTAGACTTGTGTTTTCCGGTTTCCTCAAGCTAAGGTCAGGATTCCTTTTCATGTACCCTTGAATCCAATCCACACCAGCAGCTTTGTTATCAGTCCAAGATAAGGGAACGGGAATATTGTTTGAGGAGGCAAATTCGAAAGCAAAGTGGCGGGCCATATTATATGTAAAGCCGTATTGTAGGTTGGAGCTTTCTTTAAAGTAAGATGCGAGTTGTTGTTCTTGCAATGTACTGAATACTTGGTTGCTGGAATACTTGGAGGTGTATTGCGCTGATCTGCAACTAGAATTATTTTCCGGATCTCCATGAAACAGATCCCTAGAAGCTCTCCACTTTTTACACCGTTCTCTTCAAGTTGTGCGCTTCAACCCGTGAAATTTAGCAGCTCCGCTAATGGACCTCGTTTTACTAACTTCCACTTCCTCTATAGCTGCCCTTATGGTTACCTCGTCGATTTCAGATCGATTGCCCTTTTTTACGTAGGTGCGTGGCATCTTGTTAGCCTAAAAACCGAAATACTGGAGTTAATGTTGGGTTTGAATAAAGACTCGAACCCGCATCTCGTAAGCGTTACTATAAATTTTGGCTTTGTCATTGGTAAAAGTAACCCACAGGGTGGGTTTGCCATTGGTAGAAGTAACCCACAGGGTAGGTTTGCCATTGGTAGAAGTAACCCACAGGGTGGGTTTGCCATTGGCAAATTCACCCCATGAAGTGGCTTTGCCAGGCAAAGCCCCACCACACAAATATGGCAAAGCCCCCCCACATGCTGTTTTCTCGATAAAATATTCATAATTTTTTTCCTTGTGGAAACATATAATCAACCACTTTTACTTACTGCAGCAAAAATGTATACAAAAGATATTATGTCACCAAAAGTTATTTATCAAAAAAAAATATATTAGAAATAAAGGACTATATATTACCTTAAATTATTGGTTCCAGAAGACGAAAAACACAAATTCACGTCCAACTTGGTTGGTGTTTAGCGGAGAACTGTCAAACTTCGGGGGAAGTTTGCTCTTAGTGATGGGCAATAAAAATCGATATTTCGATATTTCGCACTTTGTTGTTTCCGGGAAAGAAAATCGATTGGCAGAGGTACCCCGATGGCAAACGCTCCCCCTTCTACCCTACCGACCCCCGCGATCATCACCAGTATTTTCCTTGCGTCCATGTTCCGTATCGTTTTGGTTGGAGTTTGGTTCCGCTGCCATTGCAGCTGCCGTATATATTCCCCATAGGAATTGGGTCATTATGTTCGGCGCGAGGTATCAGGTGTCCGAGCACCATGGCAAGTAGATAGACAGACGATGATATGCTCCCAGTGCTATATCGCTCGCTGTGTCCCATATCATTGCCAACTCATATGCCCTGTGCCATGCCAATATGTTTGTTATTGTTGGCGGCGATATGAGACGATGGAATGCGGTGATTAACACATTGTTGTGCGGGCCATCCTCGTATTGGATCATTAGCATGATAACGAGGCCAGCAGATATCATGACGACAATGTCATGATCGGCGTGTGTGCGTTGGTTGGGCTTGTCGGGGGCGTCGTACCAGCGGGGGGTGGGCGACCTCGTGGCGCAACATTCGGTATAATACCGAACACATTACATTTTGGATCTTCTTATGATTAACATTGTATGCTTATAATAGTATATTGGGGTGTTCTGGGAACGTAACCACGTGGTATTTCCTTCCCGCTCATCGCAGTAAGGCCCACTCCCTTCCAATTGCATAGTTTGGGTGCTACTGTTTTCAGCCATTCCACAGTCTGTGGAGTCTCGCATTCAACTAATAGCATACCCATCCTGAAATGTATGCCATTGAACTTGAGCTTATGCTCCCATCCACGGGCCATTTCATCCACTAGAGCATTCTCTAGATCCTTGAGCTCGTCGGTACTCAGCATCTTCCTAGGATAATCGCAAGGGAGAACCGCCACCTGCTCGGCCGTCGCCGTCATGGCACGACTTCCACCAGCTGCAGCTGCTTTTGCAGCCGCTGCACAGCTTTTGCCGTGTGAGACAGCAGCATGCCTAGCAGGCTTTGTCCGCGACCTGTCAGGTTTTTCACCCACCTTTGGCTTCTTTTGCGTATTACCTGCAGAAGGTGAGATGGTGCTACTGCACCTCTTTGCCGCAGGTGTCGGACCAGAAACAGGCTTGGCCTTGTGTTCTTCGGCCTTCTTCCTTGCCTCCTCAGGTACAAAGCCCTTTTCGAGGTAGCATCTAGCGCCTGCACCGCACAGCCAGGCTGACAACTTAAGTCATCGCAGAGCCTTTGCTCCACTTCAGTAACTAATCCAGATGCGGTGTTACCCCACAATCTGTTTAGTTGGGTTTTTTGTTTTTGTTATTTGGTTTCATATCCCACGAGTAGCGCGGGAAAGGGTCGTCCGCCACGCCAGAGCCCCGTATAACGTGGTAAGGCCAAAGTTACTCCCTGAGGTGGCCCGGTATCAGAGAGGCTCCGTAATAATACAGTCGGTTACCCCTGACTGCAAACCGTATCCGATAAGCACGGGTCGCATGACTCTCTCGGATTAGGGGTGGCGGATTTAGTTCATCAACCCTCATCGCCTTTCGACCAAAGCAACTCCACCAGGAACCGGCATACATTGAAGTACTTCGATGGCTGGTAGTGTTGATCCTGCCAACAGGCTCAAGTGAGTTGGCTTAAGTCCCCGCACACGACGTCAGAGTGACGTCATTCGTCAAGGTGTCTGCCGCGCGAGGGTTTTTTTTAGTTTAAGATGTTTGATGTGTTCTGCTTTAGAAATGACCCGCCAAACAGTTGTTTTACTTGCTTGGACTCCTGATTTTTCTTTAATTTTGGCCAAGGAATCATGCGAATTCGAAGCGTTGCGCAGAATTGCCCGCTTATCTGTAGCGGAAAGTACACTTTGGGTACGACCTTTCATATTTTTTCCGTACTTGAGTTCATTTTGAATGAAATTGTAAATTACTTTTTTACTTCTTCCCATTTTTTTTTAGCTATATCACTCACAGAAAGGCCACAATCTTTATACGCTTTTATTTTGCCTTGTTCCTCGCCCGTTAAAGCTTTTCCGCGGCCCATTATAATTTAAAATTAATACAATGTTATAAAAATAATAATTAAATTTTGCTTCGATCAAAAATTGAAAACTAAAATTAAATTTCAACCACGATGTGCTATTCAAGTGAAACAAAAAATTCGTTTCAATTGTACTACACAACACTAAAAGAAAACGGCAGAAAACATATCGTCGTGTGCATGAGAATACCGCACAACTGACATTTCCCAAATTGTTCAGGAGAAACAAAAAACTGTTTTACGAAGGGCTGCTTAGAGTTTGAACTAAAAGAAAAAACACGTCATTAATTTTTTTTATTAAGTAACAGTTTATTAAAGTTCATTTTCAAAATGATGTCAATTAAAATTAGTAATTGCAATTGTGCTGTATTGCAACTATTTTGTTGTGCACATCGTTGCACTTGTGCAATATTTCATTTTATGCAGTAAGGACCTAACATGGCAGTATAAATTCAAAATACAATACTTAAAAAAAACATTTAATTCATTTAATAACAAAACAAATTAATAATAACGCTGATAAAACCAACAAAAAAAAATATAACACAGATCAAATTCAGTTTTAGTTTTAGAAATTAAATAATTTCTTACAAAATAAAGTCTTATTTTTTTCGGGAAACGTTATACGGTAAACTGTCGTAAAAGGCATGACAGTCTTTCGGTATGACGAACTTTAATTCGTGCAAATGTTTAAACTTTGTTTCTGCAATTTTTATTCTTTCGGAGTGCAACCGCGGATATTTAATGTCGCAAGTCGATGATTTTGTGATTTTTCTTTGGGGGAGCTCTTCAAATTCGTTGTCGTAGTCTGTTTTGTAAAATATTGTTCCAGATGGGTCGTATAAAATAACTTTTAAGCTGGTAACTGTCTCATCCCCAACCAAGTTTCCAGGCCTAATTGATTTATAAACATAGTTCGAGGTTTGAGCATAATCTAGGATTTGTGAGAAATCGACGCTTTCAGCATCATAGGGCAATGGTTTTGTCCTTGCTTCTTTGGTAATTAGAATATACTGCGATGGCAGAAATATCTCCTTGTCTTTGAGCTTGTTTTCAATGATCCAGTGTCATCACATGGATGGATCACATTCCATCTGCGTGTGTCCTTTTGCTAAATATTTTTGTGTTATTTGGACCTTGTACTTGACAGATAGGTGGAGGAAGGCATTGGATAGAACAACATTTCTGTTCTGGTATGTACATCCATCCGAGTACAATATGATCGGCAACAAATTGGACTCCAAGACTTCCTCTAAAAATTTAATAATTAAGCTTACAAAGGTCGACGCCGTCAAATCCGCATTGGTTTCGTCAAACCAGTAGCACTTAACTCTTTTTGAACACATATCGTAAATTGTAAAATTATGCCCAAGTCAGCTTTGTCTTAAAGTAGAGTGAACTAGCTTTGAGAGCTGGGCATAATTTGACTGCCTGGAGGTCCATACAGAAAAGATTAATTTTCCTTTCAAGAGCAAGTTTTTTATCAGCGTCTTTTGAAGCTCTGGCTTTCTCCTTTGCTTTTAAATGGACTTGATACTCTTCATCAAGGATATTGCCTACCTTGTGTGCGACACAAATATCGCATTGATCCTTCTTAGGACTAAAAATACCGATATTTTCTTCCCGAAATGCTTGATAAAAATATCTTTTAGAAAGTTTGGATACATCATCTTCATTGCATTTTTGTTCATACATGTTAAAAACTTCAATAATATAAGAAATTGGTGGTTGCAGATATTGCTTAGAAGTCGTTTTTCTGCAATAATGTGATGGAACTGTAGGAAGTGTTTTCAAAAAATTGGACAAAAACTCCTTTTGTTCTTTAAAGGTTGAGTAGCGACAATTAAAGGGTGATTTTTTAGCTGGTTTGGTTTTGGCAACACTGGTTTTGACAGCTGACGTGTGTTTAGTACCTTGTGTCACTGTCAAACAGCTTCAGTTTGGTTTGCAATTTAACCATGGATCGTCTTACAAATGAACAACGCTTGCAAATTATTGAATTTTACTATCAAAATTCGTGCTCGGTTCGAAAGGTTCATCGCGCGCTGCTTCCATTTTATGATCGGCATTCTCGACCTTCTGAGCAGTCTATTCGGAAGATTGTGACCAAATTTCGCACCAAATTTACTTTGTTGGACATTAAACCACCAACACGTTTACGTACTGTGCGTAGTGAAGAAAATATTGCGGCCGTATCAGCTAGTGTGACAGAAGACCGCGAAATGTCGATTCGGCGCCGTTCCCAGCAGTTAGGCCTTTGTTACAGCACTACGTGGAAAATTTTGCGGAAGGATTTGGGCGTAAAGCCTTTTAAGATACAGCTGGTGCAAGAACTAAAGCCAGCCGACCTACCACAACGCCGAATTTTTGGTGAATGGGCTCTTGGAAAGCTGGCCGAGGATCCGCTTTTATATATTTTTTTTACATTTATAATTTTCTTGTTTTCTAATGTAAGGTGCAAATTATATTCATCTAATTTGAGATGTAAATTGTTTGTTTGATTAATGTAGATGCGATTTAGGTTAAAGAATTTGATATATTTATATCTTAAGAGGTAACATTATTTTGCTTTATGTCTATAGAATTTTGAGTTTTTATCATGTCAGTGAGAAATACATTTATTTTTATGAAGTTATTTCATTTAATTTGTAAGAAGAAAAAAAAATTTAAGTTTTATCTATTTTTTTCTTTTTACACACCTAACCGTCTGTTGAAATGTTTAGTCTAAATTCGGGAGCTTCCGACTTTTTGTCTGTCTGTGAAGTCTGTATGTGGTCTTTGTTTTTGTCAAGGGTTTCCTTTTTGTTGACTATGTAAATTTGATATCGTCTATAGACAAATAGGACTAACGCTAATACTATTATGGTATAGATTAGTGTGTAGTGGTGCAGGTCATGGCCGTCTAGTGTTAGCAGGGGTTTCGACTTCGGATGTTTGGAGGGGCTTAAGTTATGGGAAATCAGTTTCAAGTCATTTTGGCTTGAGAATTCTACGACTGCTATGTTAGATGTATAGTTTGGTAAACTGTTGGAGATGATGTGTGAGATGTTTAAAGGAGGAACATAGGAATTGGCGAAAGTTGATGGAATCTCGCTAACTGCTTGTATGGTGAGTTCTTTTGATTTTAAGTAGCAGTTTTTCTGTATTTCCACTTTTAAGGTATTTATCAGCGTGTATGTGGTTGTGTTTTCTTCACATATGTAGGAATGACCTTATTTAAATGAAACACAACAAGTTTAAATCGTTAAAATGCTTTTATTATTTATGTTAATACCATCGACCGTACACGACGAGTGCTTCCTAACGACCATAGACAAACCATACTGAGACCCCCAACTCACAATCCTCTTGCCGCTGGGCCCCTCAGTTTTTTTTCAAATTCGCCATTTTGTTTTCCTATCGGTGTTATGTCAATTAGAATCCGTGTGAGCATCCACAAAAAAAAGCAAACCAAAAAAAATGTGGTGAATTTCTTTTGACAGAAGTCGATTGTCATGCTGTCAAAAATGGTAAACAAATTGTGATTTGAGTGCAACAAATTGAATAAAATGTAAGTTTTCGCATATTTCAAGTGTTTAAATTAATTAATAAATACATTTGTCTTGTAGCCTTGGAAGAAGCCGATGTTGAGGTGTTCGGTGACTCTACGAAACATATTGTAGACGACAATTTATACCAGATGACTTCAATGGATATCAATCGGAACCGATGTAAGTAAGCCATACTTTTCAATGAATTGTTTTATGTTTATTTACTTTTCTTTCTTTAAAGTTTGTTAAATCCAAAATCATTGAAGGTCGCAAATAGTGAGGAACATACTCAATCATATCCTCGTCGGTATGGTTCTTTCATTTACAAGTTTTCATCAAATGTGAAATGAAAACACGCTCACTGTAGAGCTACATCCGAAGTAGGACGTCAATAATGCAAAAATTCACTTTGCAACTGGGAATGCAACAAGAAGCTTAAACGTTTTACAACTATGAAGGTAAGTTGCATAGTGCTTTGCAAATTATCAATATACCAACTTCAACAACATTCTGCATTGCAGGTAAAATAAGTCCCAATTATTAGAAGTGTACGTCATACATATGGATAACAACATTTCTATTGAATTTCTTAGCAAGAAATGTGTGAAATAGCAACAACTTCCAATTACAATGACAACGAGATGCCATCATCAATAACCAAAACCAACAATGAACATTATTTTAAACGTATTCATTTCTTTCATTTAATTCTAGGTATCCACATTAACGCAAAGAAGCCAATAAGGGTTGGAAAATCGATTGTGGAACTTAGATAAGTATTGCTATTGCAGTATAGAACGTTTAGCAGGTTATGACACTCATATAACATTCTACTTTCAGATATTTTACCTCAAGATGAAAAGTTTTTGGCATCGGCCCAACGAGAAAGTGCTAAATTAATGACTAAGACATTATATTAAAAAAAAACAATGTGATTTACATTAATTACAATAAAATAACACAGACAAAATATTTTTCAGCTTTTTTTTTTGTAGTTCCACTTTTGCAGTGATTTTTTCATCTTGTTAAGAGGATAGTTGAGATGATCGCCTTAAGATGATGATGATGATGACCAGGATGATGGTGACTAGGGTGATAAAGATATGTTGATGCTGACGATGATGATTTTTAGTTGCACCTGTATGGGAATAAAAGCGATTATTATTGCATTTCCCCGCCACCCATGAGGTATGCATACTGGCGCGTTAACCGATTTTTTATATGCTGTTCGGTTTCCCCAGGAGGCCTATTGCACCAGTCTTGAAATAAATTTGAATTAGTATAATTATTTATAGAATGTCATTGTACTTGTAGTAATAAATACTTAGAAATAGATAAAAAAAAGAGTAGGCCCAACAGATAAAATATAGAAAATAAATAAATAAGTATGGGACTTACAACTGTATGCCAATTCGAACGGCTAAAAGTCTATACAAAAATTCTACATCTTATTATAGGTAATAATAATAAATAATACATAGGTAATAATAGCATAAGGCACAAAACGTAATATATTAATAATATATTTAGTATATACAAATGTTTATAAATGCGATACCGTGAGGGTTTTGCTCCTTTTAGATTTTGGTAGTTCCAAATGCATTATGAGATTTTTTTTTTTTTTGCGGAACTTTGAAGCTGATTTGCTCTACCAAATTTTAGTAAAAATCACTTAACACTTCACGTTGTCTGCATTCCAGTAGGGTGAACTGAAGTTAATTATTTACTCCTTTTATTATCACCAGGATTCCGCATTAGGATTCGGAGTTAGTTTTTTTTTTTTTTTCACTCGATTTACAGGCAGCATCTGTTTCAAGTTGGCGCATTTTTACAACTTAACATTTTCGAATGATTTTCACATTTTTCGCGACACAAATCGCGCGATAAGCACTTAAGACGAATGTTTATTGCTTTTTAAACTTTATTTTGTTAATTAAAATCACGAATATTTCCGAAACTCATCATTTAAGTTATACACGCGACGAACTTTTGCAGGACGAAACTGTTTTATTAGGGGGGAATGGCATGCAACTAGTTTTAGATTACAAATTAAATAAATATCTAATACTAACCTACATTAGTAGAAATCCAGTCCAATTAGAAAATGTCTCAGAAAAAACCGCGTAAATAAACAATTTGACATGTGGTGAGTCTAGATGTCAGTCAACCGTGGTAAGCTGTTACAGTGTTCAGAAATACAGTTTTTTTCTTAAGAAGTTCAACACGAAATTGGTGAATAATTCATTATTTACCAAGAGTATTAAATGGAGTACATTTCATATTAGTTTTTTCTATCCACATTTTTATAAAAGGTCATAAAATCATAATTAGAATCGCATATACCATGACGTTCTGTATTGCTGCTCAACCGAAGCACTCAGGCACCATTGTTGTTCCATTATAACACCAAAACATAAGACTTTTAAATATAAATATGGGCTTTTGAAATACGAGACACTTAAAATATAATAAATACACATATGAATACTTTCTTTTTATTGCATTTATAATAATGGAGAAACTCTTAATTTACTTAAAACATATATTACATTAATCTTGATATTTATGATAACATAATGAAATTTTAGTCAGCTAAGCAATAAGCAACAAACTGAAATCTATGTAAAACAACATGATTTACGTATTAATATTGAAATACGTATTTGCAAAATTAGAATAAAACCATGTTATTTTTGCAATTGTGCTTTTACCAAAACTAAACGACATAAATGGTTACCATTTTCTAGTCGATTTCTAGTAGCTGCTTTACGAAAGTTTGCTAAAAATGTTTTTATTTGTTTAAAATTCTTCAACATTGTTTATTTTTCTTATATTGTCCAAAAAATATGCAATTATTCTCAAAATAAATGACTGTCCACACAAAAATTTAGTTGTAACGAACAATTTCAAATTTAACGGATAAAACTCTATGAACTCTGCCAGCAACTTTGCCCACAGCGGAAGTTGCTCATATCTGCTGGGAGTGTGTTGGTGAGCCGGAATTTTTGAAGTTTCGTGACATTTGTCAATACGATTTTCTATGTAACAATACTAGCGCACCAGATGTGTACACTCCATACAAAATATAGCTTGTAGGCTAAGTAACGGGAAATCGGCCGGAGTTGGTGGTCTCAGTATTGTCTCTGCTAACGACTCTACCTACCCGTTGCAGTCACCGTCAGTATTCTTTTTTCTTCTTCTCTCTTTTTCTCTTTTGTATTTTGACAGTGTTGCCACAGTTCGGCCATCCTGACAAGCAATCGTCCCGATTTTGCCTACATTACTAATCTCATAATCTACACCATCCACCCACGGTTTGACATTCGCTACTTCCCATATCCCTTCGTATGGGACCTGACTAATCTGAAACCCTTCAACATCCTGTAACAGGTATCTGTCATTAGGCAAAACTTTCGCTACTCTATATGGTCCTTTGTACTTCGGAGCGATCTTTTTACAGACACCTGGTGCACTTATAAAATTCTTTACCATAAGGTAATCTCCAACTTTGTATTTCTTCTCAATTCTACCTCGATCCTTCAGCCGTTTGTTATACTCCTGACATTTTTCTATTCTATACGCAGCCCTAGCCCTGATTCCCTCAAGATCCCTTTCATCTTCCTGTCCAACCATACACTCATCTAAACTTTCTTTTAAAAAATCAATGACGACTCCCCGTTGGCTTACGCCAAAGAGCAACTCACTCGGTGTCACCCCAATACTTCGGTGTATTGTATTATTCAAAGCATATTCGATAGTTGGTAACACGCCATCCAATGATTGACTAGATCCAGCATTCGTTAGTTTGGCTATCATCGGTGCAAGGCTTCTGTTGACTCGTTCAACTTGTCCATTTGCCTGTGGTGAACCAGTCGCGATCTTTATGTGACGCACATTATTATCTTCAAGAAACTTTGTGAAATCCTTTGAAGTAAAAGCACTTCCCCTATCGGATATTAGAGATTTAGGACGACTATAAGAAGCGAAGTATGATCGTAAACAATTCACAACTTCATTCGTGCATGTCGTTCGTACAGCGTATAAGTTAACGTATTTAGTAAATGCATCTATTACCAACAACACATATTTCTTCTTCGCATTCCTTATAGTGACCGGGCCGAAATGATCAATGTGTATTATATTCTTAGGAATATTATGTAATAATCCTTCATGTTTCCCGGCTTTGGGTGAAAAAGTAATACACTTGAGGCAATTTGAAATATAATGTTTTATCTTCATTCTCATCTTTGGAAACCAGTATGATTTCGTTATGGCATTAAAAACTTTATCGAACCCCATGTGACCCATGTCATCATGGTACATCCTCAATACATTCAACTCCATAGCCTTGGGAACAAAGAACAATATCGTTTGACCTATTTTTCTGTAAATTAATCCATTCCTCATTTCATAAAACTTACTCTCAGTTTCTTCTAACTGTTTTCTTATACTAATTATATGTTCGTCTTTATTTTGGCAAATTGACAGGTTTTGCTCAAAAGTATTTCTTCCAATACCAGTATGGGTGACATTCGACTGAGTGCATCTACGTGTTGCATCTTTACCCCACAACGATGCTCCAAACAATAATCATAATTCTGCATTTCTAATGCCCACCTAGCTATCCTCGGATTAATCTCCTTTTTATTCAGTGTCAATATCAACGAATTACAATCTGTCACTAGTTTAAATTTGAACCCATACAAATATACCCTAAACCGTCTAAGTGCGTAAATTATTGCAAGAGTTTCGAGTTCGAAGCTATGATACCTCGATTCTTGTTCGGTCGTTCTCTTTGAAAAATAGAACACCGGATGCAACTTTCCATCATCTTTCCTCTGCAAGAGTATAGCTCCATACCCCAACGAACTGGCATCACAATGGAGTTCTATATCATCTTTCGGATGGTATATCGCCAGTATAGGTGCCTCAACTAACTTCCTCTTCAGTGTTTCGAAACACTGCAGTTCCTTTTCTCCGAACTTGAAACTAACATCCTTTCGGATAAGATTATATAATGGTTGTGCAATTAATGAAAAGCCTTCTATAAATCTCCGAAAATATGAGCACAAACCAAGAAAACTATGTACTGCCTTAACGTTCTGCGGGACTGGGAAATTATTCACAGATTCAAGTCCTCTTGCATCAGGTCGAATGCCTTCATTTGAAATCATATAACCCAGGTATCGTACTTGTGACCTCAAGAACTGACATTTGTCCATTCTCAACTCCAATTTGTTACTTACTAATTTGTCAAAAACTGCCTTTAAAATAAGTAAATGTTCATCGACTGTTTCCGTTGCTATCATAATATCATCAATGTACACATTCACTTTGCCTGCCCTTATCAAGTCGTCGAAAATCAAATTAATAAAACGTTGGAATTCAGATGGCGCATTCCTCAACCCAAACGGCATTGTTATATACTCGAACTGCCCTAGAGGGGTAATGAAAGAAGTATACTTCACCGACTCTTCACACATGTGGATGTGGTGGAATGCGCTTTTCAGATCCAACAGAGTGAAAATCTTTTTATTAGATAGTCTATCTAATAGATCATCCATCAGAGGGATAGGATAATTGTCTTTTGCTGTAATCTTGTTTAAAACCCTATAATCGACACAAAGTCGAAGTTCACCTGTCTTTTTCTTCACTAAAACTATGGGGGACGAATATTCCGATCGACTCGGTCTAATAATTTGTTGTTCTAAAAGATTATCTAAAATTGCCTGTACCTGTTCCTTCTCATAGTAGGAAAGTCTTCGTGGTGGACAGTGGAATGGTCTCTGGTCCTTAACAACCAATTTCATTTGACAGCCAATCTCAGGTTCATCAGGACGATCACTGTTCACATAATTCTCATTCAATATTTTAAGAAAACGTTCTTTTGACATAGAATCCAAATTAATGCCTAATATACACTCATCTTCTGTCTCTATTTCAATTTTCATTAGACTCAAACACTCATCTTTATATTCATCTGTACTACTCATCATGTCCGTTACCTCAGTTCTTGCTTGAAGTAGTTTAAAATTAGTTAATTTCAAAAAGTCTTTCCCTAGTATTGTTGGATATCTCATTGTATCCTTTGGTACTACCAATAGATTTAATTTAATCTTCTGTTCCATAAAGGAAATAATTGTTTCTACAGTACCAATGGTAATTAATGGGCTTTTATTTATGCCAACAAACTTAAAACTATTTACATTGGTACTTTTACTTATGACTAACGACGGTAAATAATCCTGCCTGATTAAGCTGACGGGACTGCCGGTGTCAATTAGCGAATCTACAAGAAGTGTACATATAAAATTTTCATTCGTAAAAGTAAATTTAAAGTTTCTTACGTAATCGTCCTCTTCGTCGCCTTGGACGTGATGTATCTGGCGGCTTGTCTTCTTCTTGGGGCAAGTGGCAGCATAATGACCCATCTGTGCGCATACATGGCACGCCCCCGGCTCTCTCTTCGGTTTGCGGCACTCACCTGACATGTGTCCGATTGCGTTGCAATTGTAGCACCTTATCATCTTGGTCGTCTCATCTTTAATCGCTGCTTGTGATGTTGATGGCATCAAAGTCGTCTTCATCGTGTCGGATTTTACCAGATTAATCTTCTTAAATGCTTCCAACAGTTGATATTTGTCATGGAAGCATTGAATTCTGGCTTGTGACTGTAAGTTTTTGTCAGGGATTCCTTCGATTATATATTCGAGAAGGTCCCCTTCGTCCACCGATGCTCTATTTGCTAGAATCACTTTCTCATGAAAGTACTCTTGAAAATTTTCGCTCGTCAGCCACTTCCTTGCTTCAAACGATCGTTTGTGTGTCAATCTGCTGGTGCGGTCTTCGAAAATCTCTTTCATATTTTGCATTAGTTCCGGTATGGGCATTGTCATGATGTCAGTCTTTGAATGGAACCATTTGAGGGCCCTCCCCTTCAGATGTGATGAGATGAGGATTCTCATACTGTTCTTGTCGAGATTGTATATCGTCTGGATGTTATTTAATTGTACTTCCCACTGCGAGAAGTTATCGTCGTTTCCATAAAAGTCCGGTAGTAGGTCCTTTACGCTGTTTACACTAACTTTAGCTCGTTCATCGGTGTTTGTCATCGGTCTTTCTTTCATCAGGATTTCGTTTTCTTTCTTTAGTAGCTGGATTTCCTTTTTTAGCAGCTCAATCTCTTTCCTCATTAGCTCGTACTCTCTTCGTTTTTGGTTTACATCATCATCTGTTTTCTCCATCGTCGTTCCATCTGTTGTATTCATTGTCGTTCCATCTGCTGGTTCATCGTCGTTCCTTCTGCTGTCTTCGTCGTCGCTCCTTCTGCTATCTTCGTCGTCGCTCCATCTGCTGTCTTCTTCGTCGTTGTTTCATCTTTCTTTTCTGTTGTTTCATCCGGTAGATAACCATCTACCGCTCCATGTGTGCTGTCTTCATATTCGTCGTCGCTGTATATCTCGTCATCGTCCACTTGCTGTTCATCGTTCACCTCTTCTGGAAACTGTCCTCTTTCGTCTGCTGGTATTGACAACAATCTCAACACCAGCTCACTTTTATTTCCAGTGGTTTTCCTCTGGAGTGTCTGTAACCATAATTTCAATTGCACGGCCGTATACTTCTTGAATGTGTCGACTTCACTCATTTTCGCTAGTTTTTTCTTTCTTAAGCTACTCACAGTAATTCCACTTGGAATTATTATTTTCCGTGTGCAAAACAAAACCGAAACTCAAGCACGTCGTAAAACAAAACAAAATGCAATTCTGTCGCGAAGCTCTCGTATGTATCTCTTTTTTTCGTCTGATAGTCGACTGAACACCGGCACACACACACAGGGGGACTGTACACGTTTGTGCTTGCGAATCCAAATAGTGGAATTTTTATTTTACTGCGTAGTTTTTCGTGCTCACTTCACTTATTTTGTAATTTGATTAGTTTTTTATTTGTGGATATAGCGTATCCCACTTCTGAAATTGTAGGAATGACCTTATTTAAATGAAACACAACAAGTTTAAATCGTTAAAATGCTTTTATTATTTATGTTAATACCATCGACCGTACACGACGAGTGCTTCCTAACGACTCTACCTACCCGTTGCAGTCACCGTCAGTATTCTTTTTTCTTCTTCTCTCTTTTTCTCTTTTGTATTTTGACAGTGTTGCCACACATATTATGTCGACTATGTATTTGTCGAGAGACGAAAATAACCATTTGTTTGGTTGGGAGAGTTGGATCCATATTGTCGTGGGTTTTGAGTGCTTTATCTCGCAGGTATTTGGGAGAATTGTGTTTTCTTTTAACAATTGGACCTCGCATTGTAGGTCATTAGTATCTGTATTGAATAAGGGGTGTGTTAGAGGGCAAATGAATTTTTCGTTCAAGGATTTGCACTTTGCTAAATCATCTTTGTTCAAATTTGAAAACCGATCTTTTCTATAATTTATGATCAGGTATTGGGTTGAAGGTTTTATAAATAAAAATTGGAAATTATCTATTAATGGGAGAGGTATTTTAATTTCGTAGAGAATTTTTCCTGTTAGGATAGCTACGCTAGTGGTACATGTTTCGTATAAATGGAGGATATTTTCGTTGTTAACTAAGAATGGTAGTGTATTGCTTTTTATCTTTTATTCTGAGAGGCACTACTCTCAGTTGGGCCTTACCTTGATGGTGTTGCCTGTTAGTCCAAAATATTAAAACAATTTTTATGTGTTCTTTTTCAATTATAATAGGGTTTTATTAAACGAATTTATCTTTAGTTAACTAATGTCTATTATTAAATAATATATAGGTACTTAATTTAATCTTATGTTTATATTAGGATTAAGATAATTAATGTAGGATTTAGGTGATGATAAGTGAACACGATTTAGAAGATTTAGTAAATGATATAGTAAACTGAGGCCGAACCGATCGACCGTTTTGACCGAGTTGGGTAAATGTCAGGAACTGAGTGCCGCGTCATTGCCCAGTGACCAATATAAATAGCCTCGATTGAATCATTCAATTCGAGGTTCGATGAACGAAAAAGAAAAGCAAAAAGAATTGGGAAATCCGGAAAGGGATTCCCGTACAAGTCAAGTGGCTCATGTTACTTTGTCGCGCATACGATCGATACATAAAGCGATCGTTCGTATGGAGGGCGAAGTGCGACATCAGAATAACGAGTTAATTGACTTGTGCACTTAGTTGTGCAAGGGAGAAATAAAGAAAAACCATAAATAAGCATTGTTTATTTAGGTCGGAAGTGTTGGGCATTGACGCTGGAAGTGGCAAGCTGAAATAGCAAGTTGGGAGGATGTTTATTTGGGACAATCAATATGTTGTTACAAAGTTGCAACATTGATCGTAGGTGTATCATTACTCCGATTTAAATAAAGACGGTACGAATTTTATTGTGGTAAAATTATGCAAAAAACCCACATTTATTACTCTCCGCTTCCTCGGAGTAAAAATACGTCTTTCTCGGCCAGAGACCGATCAAGCACTGTTACTACATGCCATTTTACAATATAACACGTATGGCCGGTGTTGCCATACGTAACAGTCCCGGCTTAAAACATTGATTTTAATTATTACGATTCTATGTGCAAAATACAAATTCAAATCCTGCCCATCGCCCAACTGGTTGTTGGAAAGTTCTCGCTCCTGAGGACCACCAACTGTCCGACTTTTAGGCTCTCCTTCTCCTTTCCCCATTTTTTCCGCTCCTGCAGAGTAGTCATGTATTCTGACCGCCATCGGTTCCAGAAATGGTTGACCATCTGCTGTCTCTCCTTAAACAGTTTAGCTCCCGCCTTCTCCGGTCTTTCTTCTATTCTGAAAGGAAGAGGTAAAATTAATGGTTCACCCACCAGAAAGTGTCCCGGCGTTAGCGCCTGGATATCCATTGGATCATCACTCAAAGGATGAAGAAGTCTCGAATTGAGAATGGCTTCTATTTGAGTGAGTAAAGTTCCGAACTCCTCGTAAGGCAATATCCTTTGCACAATCCGCTTCAAATGAAACTTCATTGACTTGACAGCGGCTTCATAAATCCCTCCTTGATGAGGTGCTGCTGGTGTCATAAAGTGCCAGTCAGTACCTTTTTGATGAAGATTCTCCAATACTCCTTTATCTGAAAATACTTTCAAATCTTTATTTAATTCCTTCCTAAATATTTTTCACATCTCCCTCTCCTTGCAATAAATCTCTTATAACAAGCTATGAAAGCTATTGAAGATAAATCTCCTACGATTTCAATATGTACTGCCCTAGTCCTAAGACAGGCAAATATTGCAACCCAACAATTTCTCCTATTTCTCCTTCCTACTCCGCCGACCACTTTTAATTCAAAAGGGCCAGCTTAATCCACTCCTGTGGCTAAGAATGGTTTTCCAACCTGGACTCTTTCTGATGGTAATTCCGCCTTCAGCTGTCCCTCCATTCGCGCATTTAAACGCACACACACAACACATTTATGAATATGACTCCGTAATCCACTCCTTAGTTTTGGTATCCAGTACCTTTGCCTAATAAATTGCATCATAACTTGGATGCCTCCATGTTCCGTCCCCATGTGAGCATAGTACATTAACAATTCTGCTAACCTCGATCCGTTTGCGATGATTGCTGGATGTTTCATCTCATAATCAATCTATGATCTCTCTAATCTCCTACCAACTCGGAGCAATCCGTTTGCGTCCAAAATTGGGTTCAAACTTTCTATCAAACTCCTCTCCGGTAAATGCTTCCCAGCATTCGTTGCTGTTATTTTTTTGTTATAATTCTCTTGTTGATTTCTCCGTATCTGAAAATCCGTGAATTTGTATCTTTGGAATTTTCCCTGTACCCAACCACCTATCGATTCTAAATTTTTCTAAATAAATAATAGAATTCCAAAATTCTAACCACCTGTTTTCTAGTTCAACTAGCGTCCTATCATCCCAATCTATTTTAAGTTACCATAGCTCCTGAATTAATATTTTTCCAATAATTGTTACTGGATATATATATCCATTTGGATCATATAGTTGCGCTACATGACTCACAATTCTCCTCTCCATTGAATGTAGGATTTTTTACTACAAAATTAGACTTGTCCTCCTCTATCAACCATTTAAGTCCTAAAATGGTTGTACCTGCCCCCTCCGAAAACAATATTGTTTTCTCCAATTCTAAATCCATAGCACTTACTTAGGCTGTTTGACTTCCATTTCCGTAATTCGAAAATAGCTCCTTTCAGTTTCAATCACTGAACGCACAGCAAAGAATGGCGATGCTGTTAATCCAAATGCGACTACTGTTAGCTAATACTCCTGCAATCTTTGATTTGCATTCTCCCTCCAAAATATCCTTTGTAGATTCCACTGTCCCCTATCTACCCTAACCTGATTAAACATTTTGCGAATATCTGCATATATCGCTATTTTATGTCTCGGAAAACGCATAATGGTTTGCATCGTACACAATCCGATTGTCCTTCGGAATGCAATGGTGTGGTATGTAATATACCATTTCTCCTACTCTTGGTTTCTCCCTGGCCAAAACAAGATGACCTAATTGTATTTCTTTCCTCATTTTCTCCACATAAATTCTCCTTATCTCCTGATTCTTTGCTATAGATGCCTCTCTAAATATAGGAAATGCCTTAACGCTATCTCCTTTCAACTTCCCAGTTCCTTAATATTCTCCTTTAACTGGATTTTTACTATGAACCTTCCTGATTCATCCCATCTAAATGTCTCCTAGAATGTTTTTCAACTAACATTTTTTCCTCCGTAAACATAGAGCATGATCTGACCTGATCTTGTTGCCAAAGTCGCTCTAATAGCTTATCTAATCGCTCCTCCTCCTTATATTGAATAGAGGAAATCGACTGCCCTGTCAACTCGTCTATTGTTTCATTTTGTGTTCCTAAAACAATAACTCCCAAAAGCGTTTCTAATAGCGCTACTCCACTCATATTTCTTTGAATAACTGATCTAACAATTTTTGCAAAGAAACCTACTCCAAAAAGTATATAAGTTGGATTTGGTTTCCAATAGTCTGGGTCCGCCCAGGGTATTCCAGTTGGATTATGCACTAGAGTAGGATCCAAAGCCGCTGATGGCATTGTTGGACCCCAATTACTTTCTTTTGGTAAAACCCAAATAATTTCCTGCATGTACTCCTGGACCTGAGTCCCATACCATGGACAAATTTTTACCTTTATTTGCTGCCTTATCTTAAAAGGTTCTCCGTCGATGCCTACCGCCTTTCTAGTAGTGGATAAAGTTGAAAGTTTGTACTCCTGTACTAGTTTATGGCTCATCACATTTACCTGAGACCCCGTGTCTAAGAAACCCCTAATGGGTCCATACTTACACCCCTCGCTTTCTAAACCTACCATGACTGTCGGCATGAAACTAATTTCCGAAAACGAACAATGAAACACGTTTTCGTACTGTGAATCGGTGTTTTTAATTTTTATTTTTTCCAATTTTGGTACCTTTTTGGACTCCTCATTTTTTTGCTCCAACTCCGGGTTCAGCTTCCTTCTTTTGGTTGGTACTTCCTCTAGTCAAAGTGGTTTTCTCCTAGTTGCTCTTGCCATGTTGTCCTGCATAGCGTTCTCCGCTCGCAGAGCCAAAATATTTTTGATACCCTGCTTCTCTGGGCATAGCATACTGTTGTGTGCAGGGTTCATTTGGCATTGTGGAATGCCGCACTTCACGCTCCTGCATGCCTCCTTCCGGTGACCTTTCCTAAGGCAGTTAGGACAGATCTTCCTCCTTGCCACGAAATCCTTTCGAGCGTTCAAATTTAACGCCAAGAAATCAGGGCAGTGATACAGAGCATGGGAATCCCTTCCACATGCATCGCATGGAACTCCTACGTATTGACCTACCCGTGCCCCTTTTGATGTGGATGGTTCACTCCTGTGAAAATTCTCCGACTCCTTTCTCCCTGCTCCCGCAGATGTTGGCAGATTTCTCCATCCCTGCCTGGTATTCTCCAAAGCTCCCGCTTGTTTATCCAGAAAATCTAGAATTTCTCCCACTTTTGGTGATTCCGATGTTTTCTGCAACTCCCATTGCCTCCTTGTCTCCTGGTCTAATCTTTCATGCAGTCCTAGTACAAAAATCAGATCCCAGTGTTCCACCGGGATCTCCAATGACTTCAATTGACGAATTGTCTCATGAGTCACGTTCGCCATTCTTTGAATTTCATTGGCCGATGGTTTCTCCTGCAGAACCGGTAACCTATAAAACTGGTTCAAGTACTCCTTGGTGATATGATAGGGCTTCTCATATAGTTGGCTGAGCCTCTCCCACGCCTCCTTATAGCTATCCTGGTTTAAGTGGCTCTCTCCCAAAGCCTTAGCTGCTCTTCCTGTCAGCGATTTTTTCAAATAGGAGTACTTGTATGCCTCCGAGATGTCTCCGTTGTTGTGGATTGCCGCCCTGAATCGGTCCCGAAAGCCAATCCACTTTAGCAGCGATCCGTCGAATTCCCCCCACGTGTTTTTGATATCGTGTTGCGTGGTTGGCAACGTGAAACTCACGTTGATCGCTCTCCCCTGAGGATCCTCCCCATGAGCTGAACTGGCTTCGTTCAGCTTCTCTTTCTCCTTGGTTGCTTCGTTTATTTTTGTCCTCAATATTTCAGCAGCCTCGAAATACTCCGACTCCATTTCCTCCATCTCCATCTCCAGTTGTTTTAATTCATCTCCGTCTGATGTCTCTACCAACTGCAAGAAAAGCTCATTGGCCTTATCCCACAGCTGGAGGAGGCGGTCTGCTCGCAGTAGCAGCCCTTCATGCGATGTCGTTGATATCTCCTCTGATCTCGCGAAGTCTGCTGCCCGAACAATGGCTCTCCGTAAGGAAGAAAAAGTTTTGTCTCCTGACGCAACCTTTCCTCCACTTTTTCCTCCCTCCTCTGTGGTCTCCTGACCTCTACTTGTCTTAGCAGCTTTTTTATTTTTATCCATTGTGATTGTGTTTTTCCTTCGATTTTAATCGCGATTGCTTGTTTACTGTTCGGCTTATTAACAACGAGTGAACAATTTTTCCTTTTTCCATCGTTTTTGTTCCATTCCGTCCATTTGACTCACTTCGAGACTCAAGTCTCTTTTGTGGGTTTTGTTGTGCGCAAATGAACTGCACATGGCTGTATGCATACTGATATATATTTTTATCCGTTTTTTGTTCATATTGTGTGAATGTGAATTCAGCACAATAATAATCTCCGTTGCATGTTCCTACATGATCTTGTGTATTTCTCTCCGATTATGCTCCGTTTATTTAATTATTTTGTGTGAATGGGTATTCATCACAAAATCTCCAGTCTCCATCGCATGTCATTGCATGCATTCCGTGATTGTATGTATTGGAGGTACATACAGATATCTCCTTTGCACGTTCCGACATGCATTCCATGATTATATGTACGGTATGTACATATAGCTGTCTGAAATTTAGTGGTTGTAAGTCACCAAATAAACAGAATTTCTCCTGAAAACAGTGATTGTAAGTCACCAAGAAATTAATTAATTATCTCCTGAAAATAGTGATTGTAAGTCACCAAAAATGTAAAGCATATTTATTTTGTGTAAAATATAATGAGAAAAGAGAGAAAAATTAAATAAAACTCCCTTTGTGTGTGAGTGATTTGCACACATCCTTGTGTTGCAAATCCGTTCCACACTCAAACCTTCCAGTAGTTTCTCCATAACTCCATTGTTCCTCTCACTTTTTCACCACTAACACAAATTTTCCGATACAATTATCATAATTTTTATTTTTATTTTTATCCCGACTCGAATGACCATAATGTATCATTACTCCGATTGAAATAAAGACGGTACGAATTTTATTGTGGGAAAATTATGTAAAAAACCCACATTTATTACTCTCCGCTTCCTCGGAGTAAAAATACGTCTTTCTCGGCCAGAGACCGATCAAGCACTAACTCTACATGTCATTTTACAATATAACACGTATGGCCAGTGTTGCCATACGTAACAGTAGGGTTAAACATCTTGCATACAAAGAAGAAGCTGTAAAGTGCTTGGTATGCGTCAAGTGGTGCACTTTACAACAGTAGTCTCATCCCATTTGGTATTTCTTGCTTGATTTGAACAAGAGTGGATTTAACTTGGTCTGGAGATATTATTGCTGGTTGGGGTTCACCATGTTTGACGTCGGTTACCAAATCTAATAGGTATATCATCAAGAGTGTTTTGGTATCGTATAATGATTAAAGTGACCAGGGAGGTTAAAGATTCTATTTCGAGGAATACCTTCTGATCGTGCGTAGTGTTAGCCAGGATGTTTATTATGTGTTTTGCGTTCTCTATGGTTTGCTCAGATTTGCTAAAAACGTTTTTAGTTGTTTCTAGTAGAACTGTTTGTTTCTGTATTAGTGATAATAAGTGTTTTTCGTTAGTTTTGGACAGTTCAATTTGTTTGCCGTAAAACCTAGCGTCGTCTTCGTCTAATGTTCCAAACAGAGATTTGCTAATGGTACCTATTATATTGAGTAGAGCTCTTTTGTTTCTATACCTTGGATTTAGTAGTCTGTATTTGGTTTGTATGTCCGTCATGAGATGGTTCTTCTCGGTAACCGCACCGTCGCATATTATTCCAAAGTCTGCATGGTCTTTAAGTTGTTGGCATAGAGTGTTGATTTCTCCTACGTACCCGGTAGCGTGTGCTAAAGCTTTTGTAAGTTGTTCCAGGTCGTAGTATACTATGAGTTTCCATTCGTGGTAGTAGATTTTCAGCGTTTCCCATCTCCTCGAAATATATGCCTGGGTTAGGATTTACGGGGTGGATTTTTAGACTTCCTTGGGTGATGGTCATGATCAGAGTAAATATCAGCGTATGTAGCATGATCTGGAAAGTCGTTTTGATTACCTTTTGTTCAAAAGTTTGAATACATGTGTGTGCGTGTGTGTGTTGGTTCGGGTTAAGAAGAAAATAAAGGTTTTTTTTTTATAATTAATTGTTTAATGGTTTCCATACTACAGTATCGGTGGACTCGTAACCGTCATTGGATTCGTCGTCGTATGTTGTTTCGTATGGTGGAGTATGTATCACGGGGTTCCATGGTCGTGGCAAGGGACCCTTTACAACATAAGTAGGACAGAAGTCTAACTCGAAATTTTCCTCTCGTATCCCGAAGCTTATTGTATCTCCGAAATGGAGTTCCCTCACTGTTTCAGGTTTTAGCCGTTCCCCGTTTACGTATGTTCCGCGGGATAGCTGTGTTCTTCTCTTATCGTCGGGATGTATAAATATTGACGACTGCAAGGTAGATACAAGGAGGGTATGTACTGATATATCATTCGGATAGCATCTGCCATGTGTCCCAAGTGAGTGATCAAGGGTCTTGATTAACGTAATGTCTCAAGTATTCTGCTAAGGTCTTGTGACTTCGTTCAAGTTAGTCTGAGGATGGTACGGTGTGGTTTGTAGCTTCTTTGTCTTCAAGATCTTGCATACTTCCTTGAAGAGTGTACTGAGGAAGTTCGTACCTTGGTCCGTTAGTATTGAGTCCGGAATTCCGAATCGACAGACTATTCGCTCTATTAGGATTCGGGCTATTGTATTAGCCTTATTGCTTCGCTAAATTTTGTTAGGTCGTCCTGGAAAGTCAGTATGTATTTATTGTTGTCGTGACTGACAGGTAAGGGACCCACAATGTCCAATGCTACTCGTTCGAATGGAGTCTTACTCGTGGTCGTTATTTTTAAGGGTATTTTCAGATTTTTGGAGGGTTTGTTCCTTTGGCATGATTCGCATTTGCGGATGTATTCTGTCGTGTCCTTAGTTATGGTCGGCCAGTAGTAACTCTGTTTTATTCGTTTGATAGTACGAGTTACTCCTTGATGTCCTCCAAAAGGAGACTCGTGGCTTTCGTGCAAAACTCGTGCTATGTCTTCTGATTTGTCTAGTAGGGTAATTGCGGGATAGATGCCGCGCTTTTTCAAAACTCAATTTTACATATTATAAAGTGCATAAAATATATATTTTTTTCTTATTAAACTGAACAATGGATTTATATTCCACCATTAAAAGAGACTAAACTAAAAAAAAGTAATTGTTTAAATAAAAATTAATGCAAAATAAATTATACTGACTGCGGCGTCTCTCCCAGCAAGTGAGGGAGAGATGCCGCAGTTTAAAAACATTGCGTTTTAAAGCTTATTTTGGCTGTGGAGCATGTTTTTTACGTTCCTCATCCCGTCCACAGTCAGTACAAAAGATTGATTTGTTTTTTTTTATAAATTGTACAGTTTTCGTGCAGCCATTTGGTGCATCTTGCACATTGTACCCAATCTTCTTTTTTTGTCGTTGAAAAATAATTTTCCCAGCATTCTGCACAGGAATTGGGATCAGCAACCGGTTCAATCTTCCTTTTAACAACTTCTTTTTGTTGAGGCTTATTAAGACACTTTGGAGTCTTCATGTTCTTCTTTTTATTTATTGTTTCAACTGATGTTAAAACCTCTGCAAATTGCTTTCTCCTGGTGTTAAAGGGCACCGGAATTTTCGGTAATGGTGAAATTTCCTGCAGTAGTTTTGTTGGCGTGGGTTTTGTGAAGCATGAAGAGGAATGTGTCTCATTTTCGGTGTGGTAACAAGTGTGTGGTTTTTCAATGCTAATCGGAATGGCTGGGGATGAATTTGGTTCAGGATTTGAAACTTGTGCATCCACAGATGCAATAGTGGATTGGTCCACAGTAATAGAAGAGTCTGATATGGTAAAAAAGTGGTCTGGAATAGCTTGGGGATTGAAGGGGTAGATTCCAGATGCTCTAAATCCAGATGCTCCATTGCCTACAGAAGCTGCTTTCTCCCACGCATTGCCAATCAAATGGCCGGCCTGATATCGCGTGATTGTTCTGTTTTTGTGATGATTCATCCAAACTTTAGCTTCGTTATGAAAAAATGCTTTTAATGGCTTGAAAAAAACTTCTGTCTAGGGGCTGTAGAGCTTGGGTGGTATGGCTTGGTAAGCACAATATAATTATTTCATTCTTTTCAGCGAACTCAAGCATCTCAAAGGCATTGCTATGGGACGTATGGCCATCTAATATCAAAAGCGTTTTGCCTAATGGTTTTCGAGGAGTGAAATGATCCTTAAGCCATTTGTAAAACAACTCAGAATTTATGTAAGAAGATTTTCTGTTCATGTAGACATCTGAACCACTTGGCAAACCATCCACAAATTCCGCCTTTTTGTTTACTCCTTTCATAATCAAAACAGGTGGCAAAAACTGTCCCTCAGCATTGCAACATCCTACAACTGTTATGTTTTCTCCCTTTTCCTTAGAGGTAACCACATGGACATCTTTTGCACCTCTCTTTGTCAAAACTTTTCCAGGCTTGTTATTAAGCTGTAAGCCACTTTCATCCATATTGAATATATTACTTGGCCTATCCATTAGGTTGTTCTCACGCAAGACTTTTTCAAGGATGTCAAAAAATTCATTCACTGCCGTCCTATTCATACCCTGCGCACGTAAAAGGGAAAGTCCTTCGGCTTGACGTACCGATATATCTTTATTTCGTTCTAAAAACGATGCCAACCAAGCATAGCCCGCTTTTTTAATTGTCATATTGAATTTATGCTTGACACCCATTTTTTCTGCCAATTCAAAAGCCAAACTTCGAATGCCTTCTTTATCTACAGCAAAACCTACGGATGCTAAATTTTTGATGTGTGCAGATAGTTTTTTTTCGCCTTCTATTCCCAGTACCCCTATTGAAAGTTTTATGAAAAAAAGTATAAGTAAATTGTCCTAAGTAGTCTAGGTAATTATTACCCATCGGTCCAAGGGATTTCTTTTGAAAGTTGCCTTCTTTCAGGCGTCTTGTAAGCGTTCTTGCTGAAACACCATATGCTTTCTCTGCTTTTCTCAGGGACATCCCACCTTCAACACTTTTCCTTGCTTCCTATAAAGCTTCACTGGTCCAACTTCCTCTAGATGTCTTTCGTGTATATTTTCGTGGCATTTTTTAGTCTAAAAGTCCGTATAAACATAAAATTCAAAATGCGGCATCTTACCTCAACAAAAGTGCGGCATCTATCCCTAGGTAGAGGGACAGATGCCGCAATCTACCAAAACAGTTAAAAAAACAAAAGTGGAAAAAAAAATCACAGGAACTACTTCCAACATGACCACTCAATAACATAAAATACTCACTTACAACAAAACACGTTTTGACTTGCTTTATCGCCGAATATTTACATTGCACTGAAAAATTTCCACACCAAAAAGGAGAGCGTAAAACAAAACAAAAAGCAATATCTTCCCTCGCCTTCTAGATCAAAAAATTTTTTCATCTCTCTTTTGTGTTTTGATACGTAATGAACAAAAGGGAAAATAAACAGACTCGCACAATTGACTATTAATAAATGTAAAGGGTTACATGTTCTTGGTTGAAAATTTCTTTAATCATTTTTTTTGATATCATCTTGGTTGTTACCATTATTTGGAAGGGAAAATGCCAGTAAGTTCTGCTTCTTTTCTTTACATTCGTGAAGGATGTTTTGTAGATAGTTTGCTACGGTTTGTCGATCAGTGGCTATCTTATAATAGCAATTAGGTTTCGTTTGGGAAATGGTCAAGGTTTGTCCTATATCAGGTTTTATAAACTGTTGAAATTGTTTTTGTAAGATTTCCTCGTCGTGGGATTTTAAGATTGGAAGGAGAATCAGTTTTTTCGATAAGCTGCAGGCTTGAAGTAGGTTGAAAATCTGTATTGTTAGTATCTCATTAGCTTTATTGCCTGTGTTAAGCATCTGTTGTTGACGTCTCGTCGTTATTAGCACTTTATTATTTTATTCGTTTTTTAATCGTACACGACTGAGAGCGTCGGCGACGACGTTACTTTTGCCTGACTTGTGCACGATGTTGAACTCATATTCCCCCATCAAGATACGCCAGCGTAAGAGTCTTGAGGTAGGATTCTTTTGTCCAATTAACCATAGTAGATTAGGTGCCGTGACATAAGGCCATGTGACATAAGACCATATCTCAAAATATGGCCTTATGACGCTTTCACAAAGTGTCGTAAAGCCATATTTCGAGGTATGGCTTCATGTCGCTTTCGAAAAGCGACATAAGACCATTATGGCTTTATGTCACTTTCAAATGGATTTTTAACCCTTACCTGATAAAATGTCATCTTTAAAAGCTCAAAATTATTAAGGATTCAAAGATTTAAAAGCTCAAAATTATTATAAGAACTGTAAATATTTATTTTTCTATAAATACAATTATGTTCAATCAGATGAAAAGAAAAAATGTTTAAACACTTAACAGAATATAGTTGTGCTATTTGCGACAATTTGTCTACAAATTGGGCATAGAATTGGATTGTTGTTCTTTATATAGTTCTCCGACAGCTTTGTAAAACAATTTAAACACAATTTAAAGTGATTACATGGCTGCAAGAGAATGGTGCGAGTATTTTCGCAGCAAATAACGCAAAGAACTGGTGCTTCATCTGCATTTAAATATTGATGTTCAGAAGAATCTTCACCTTGTTCTTCTTCATGCTCCTGGCAGTGATCTAATTTCGCAGCTTCTTCTGTAAGCAGATTGTTGTGTTCGTTGGTAAGTTGGTTGAGAAAATCGTTGATGGAAATTATTTTTTTGCTTAGTTTTCCCAGGGCTATTTCAATTTGAGCTCCTTTGTCTTTAAATTTCTTTTTTGGAGGTTCAAAGATGTCATATGTGCCATCTAAGGACATTATAAATTCTCTCGATTTAACTCGATCCTCGTCCAACAAAATATCAAGAAACTTAAAGAAATTTCCGTGTTTGGAAAGCCTCCCGCTGAGATGGCTATTAAAGCCTTCAAGTGCACTTGTAGTTCTCATCGGTGCACTAAACACGGAGAAGAGTAAAGGAGTTTCCTGAAGTAAATATGTAATAGATATATGTATTAGTATAGAAAGTATTTCCCTTAGGAAACCAAAAAAAAATATTTACCCTCTCCATCCATTGTCTATTGAAATAAATCAGAAAGTCCTTAAAAATGCTTTCCCCATTTTTTTTAAATGGTGCGCCATTTGCTTCTCCATTCAGAAACTCAAAAGCTGACTGTATATCTTCAGGTCTCATGAGCGGAAGAATTAAAAACTTGCGGAATAGTCTATTCGCTTCTTTGTTTTTATGCAAAGAAGTCACAAACGCTGGTAACTTTGATGCTTTTTTCCTAACAGCTTGACAAAAGTGAAACCAGCACGTTGTACACTTTACCCTTGGGAAAACGTTTTGTAAGCTGTTTCTCATTGCCTTTTCGTAATCCGTTACAAACGAATTTGGTTCAAATTTGAACAAATTGGCTTCAATGTATTGAAATACATGAAGATAAGCGGCCTCCGACTTATGACTCATTAGTACGTAAATAAAAGGGAAAACCTGCAAGTGAAATATCATACCATACCGTTCACGCGAGTTTCTGACTATTGGGTACTTTATCTAATGCTCAAAATCTAAATACCTAAATCTAAATATAAGATAAAGTAATAATGTTAGAAAACTGAAGCTTAGATTTTCCAATTAGATATATATATTTTGAGCATTAGATAAAGTAATAGTGAAAAATTCGCGCGAATTTTATATATACCTAATGTCTAATTTGAGAATCTAAGCTTCAGTTTTTGAGCATTAGATAAAGTAATAGTGAAAAAATTCGCGCGAATTTTCTCACTATTACTTTATCTAATGCTCAAAAACTGAAGCTCAGATTCTCAAATTAGACATTACACATTACATTACATTAGACAACACAAAAACATAGTGGTAACTTACATGGTTGTTATGTGAAAAATGTACAATCAGTAGTTGCTTATAACCGCAAGATGGCACAACACTGAAAGTGCCATCCAAAAGATAGTTTCGGGAGGATTCTTTAGGTAAATTTTGAATGGCTGCTGCGATTGTTGGCGATAAAAACACTGTATAGCAAAAACCTTGATATCGCGACATACCAAAACTACCCATTACAGTTTCGGTTTTAAATAGGTCCGATACCTCTTTCGCATTAACGGGAGCTTTTGGAAACGATTCATTCCGTATCCGGATGAGCTGCCTCCGTAATTTACCAAATGGAACCTAATTATAAATTAGCCGCATATTAGAAACAGGTTTTAAGAGAAGTTGCACTTAAACATATTTATACCTAAAATGACTACCTATTTTAACGACATATTTGTTATCTTACCTGTGAAGGATTTTCATTATCCCTTGCACACACTTCATTGAATACTTCGCGAATGCCACTTCTTTTAAGTGAGACATTTGCACACTCTATTTTTATATCAGAAATGTCTTTCATTTTTTTCCTTACATTTTCGTTGGTTGTATGGTTATGCGTGGCACTAGATTTAGGGATTCGGACAAGATTCTGATTTAGAAAATCTACAACTGCACTGGCACTACATGTTTTATTGTAGCATACGTAACGTTTCGATAATTTTGCGTTGTATTTAAATTTATAAAGATGCTTAATCTCCGGAATATAAAGTAGGTTACTGCCTCTTCTAAGACCTTCGCAATATTCGAAACTGTAAATTAAATCGGAAGAGTTTTCCATCGTAGGAACCACGTTGTGTTTGAGTCACGATATACGAATGAGAAGCGCGCAAAGTTGTTACATGCAATTACCAGTGGTCAGGGTCATTCATAATCATATTTCCAACGGTTAAAACGGGTTTTTGTTATTGAAAAAATAAAAAAAAAAAACATATGGTCTTATGTCTCAAATTAATATGGTCTTATGTCGCTTTTCGAAAGCGACATGAAGCCATACCTCGAAATATGGCTTTACGACACTTTGTGAAAGCGTCATAAGGCCATATTTTGAGATATGGTCTTATGTCACATGGCCTTATGTCACGGCACCGTAGATTATTGTGGTCAGTGCATATCGTAAACTTTCTTCCGAAAATGTACGGTCGAAATTGTTGCAGGGCATAAGTGATGGCGAGTAACTCCTTTTCAGAAGTTGTGTACCTTGTTTCTGCATCGTTTCGAGTTCGGCTGGAGAATGAAATCGGTTTGTCTTCTCCTATTGGGCCTTGGGAGAGTACTGCTTCTAATGCTATGTCACTTGCGTCTGTGGTGACAATAAACTCTTGGCTGAAATCAGGGTAAGCGAGAATAGGGGGTCTTATGATTTTTTCTTTTAACTTCCTGAACGATTCGTCACAAAAAGAGTTTGGCCAGATCCGCGAAATTAGGGATAAATTTCCTGTAGTATCCTACAAAACCGAGGAATGATTTAATATCTTTAGGTTTTTTTTGGTATCGGAAAGGTTTTTACTGCCTTAATTTTTTCAGGATCCGGTCTTATTCCTTCTTCAGAAATAACGTGTCCTAGGTAGGTAAGTTCTTTTCGTACGAAGTGACACTTGTCAGGTTGTAACTTTAGATGGTGTTCTTGAAGACGTTTGAGAACCTTAATCAGCCGTTTGTTGTGATCGTGTAGATCGTAACCATACATTCGGTGCCTTGTATTCCCATCAACACATTATTCATTAACCTTTGAAATGTTGCTGGTGCGTTCTTTAGTCCAAATGGCATGCGATTGTACTCTAATTGTCCAAACGGAGTACTGAATGCCGTTTTGGCTTTGTCGTTTTCATCCATCAGGATTTGGTGGAAACCTTTCGCCAGATCTAGTGTTCTAAAGTACTTTGACTTACCAAGCTGATCGAGAATATCGGTTATGTTTGGTAGTGGGTAGGCGTCTCCAAGGGTTAGTTCATTCAGTTTCCTGAAATCGACTACCACCCTCCAGCGTTTTGATGATCCGTCTTTGGCTGATTTCTTTGGAACTAGAAGCAAAGGTGAATTCCATGGACTATAACTTGGCTGTACTATGCCGTCTTCCAGCATTTCGTTAATTTGTTTGTGGATTTCCTCCCTTTGGCTTTCAGGGAGTCGATAAGGTCTTGTAAATAAGGGTGGCTTACCTTCTTCAGTAATTACCTTGTGTACTATAGAGTTTGTATGTGTCAGGTGGTCGCCCTCAACAAAAAAAAAAGATTTTAAGAATAGAATCTTTTTCTTCTCTGTTGCAATGGTCTAGTTCAATTAATGCGTATAATTTTTCTAAACGGTTCCTTACAGGGTTTTTAACATTTTCTCCCCTGACTATATCGAAATTATTAATATCATCCCATTCTAATTTTATTGCGTGTATATTAATTTTCTGGTCTGTTTCTAATGTGTTCATCAGAAGTATTTTAATTTTTGCGTTGTTAGGTTTGGCTAACGTTTCGCCTAGGTAAACCCCTGGAATAATTTGTTGTTTTTTTGTTATTATTTCTGCGGTGGTTGTTTGTTTAAAAGGAATTTCGACTATTTGTCGTTTTAATGTGATACATTTTTCGTTCTCGGTCTTATGCTCTGCTAAGCGTTTTGTCATCTAAGTCTTCTTGTCTGCCGGAGAGTGTGTAACCTCAGTTTTAATTTCTGCCAGGTTTTCGTTTAAACTGGTCTTACTATTATCTGGGTTTTCAAATTCGATTTCCTCTGATGATACCAAAATTATCTCGTCTAGATTTTCTATCAAATGTTGAGGCTTACTGGAAATTGGTTTGCTCCTGGCTAGCTGTGGGTATCTTTGTGGAACTACTGAGCTGCCGTTTTGAGATGTGGAGTCAGACTTCAGTTCCCATGTTGATTCTTTTCTTACCCCAGTGTCTCTATAACACATGGTTTTGGTAGAACAAGAATACGTTTGGACCCATCGATAGCAGGCTGGAGTTTGCCGGAAGTTGAGTCAGTGTTTGGTCGCCTTAAGTCGTACCTTTCTGCTCTGTTACATGTGTCTCAGCATTACCCGTAGGTAACACCCCGGAAGGTGTAGCTTCTTGACGTTTTTCTTTAAGAATAATTTTGTTGGTATCTGGGGTTTTCGTTAATAGTTGCCTTGAGATGTATTGCGGAGGTGGATATTTGTTGAATACCTTTCCTAAACCATCTATAATGGCTGTTGAATCATTCACAAAGAGGTTTATAATTAGTAAGCCACTATGATAGTCGATATGGCATTGATACTTTTTTAAGAAATCGTTCCCAATAATACCGTCGAAGTTTTGTTGAACCTGATGGTCCAGTATGTGAAACGGGTGCGATATCATGATCGAGTCTTCTTCCATTTGGAAAAGCAAGGATTCAGTAGTCACGTTGGAACTTGTCACCTTTTCGCCGCTCATAGTGGATAGTATCATGCCACTATTTAGTAAGGGCGAATTGGTCGTACCTCGCAAGATACTGATTTCGGCTCCAGTGTCTACGGCCAAATCTCTGTATTTTCCATCCTTGAAAGGGATTCGTATCATGGACAGATTATTGTTGGGAACGAGGGAGATTTTTATTGAGAATGTTGTTAGTGGTGTACGTCGGCATGGACTGTCAGTGTCAGTCGGGAGGAGTTGCCGTCTACATCCTCTCGACGAGGGTCGTTTCCCGAATTATTACCTTGGGGAGGTGGTGGTGTTTCGATATTGAGTAGCCGGTTGATTTTGCCTTAGGTGGGCTATTTTGAGTCGGCACTCGCTTTCGGTGTGATAGCGCTTGTCGCAGTAACCGCATCTGACTACTTGTAGGTTACATTGCGCTTCACGTTTTACCGGTTGGGGAACAGAATTTGGCAGTCTTGTGTTTTGGTAACACGTTGCCGATGTGTGGCCTACCTTATTGCAAGTTTGGCAAGTAGGTCGAGGTGCATTTTTTTTGCTGAAGGTGTCGAAGAATTTGAGTGAGGGGAATTATGGTCTACACGAAAGGCGGGACCTTGGAGTCGGGTTTTTACAATGCTGAGGAATAGCCGGTGTTGGGCGTCGTCAGTGATGAAGCAGAATAGTGTGTTGCCACACGAAATAAATTTACATAGTTCGTCGGGTCTACCGTCGAACATGGGGACGATTCTATAGACATCGTTCAACGAGAGTTTGACGCTCATCGTGGTTGAGTTATGCGGTGTGGGGTCTGGTTGAGTCGGAAAGTCTGAGAAGGGTAGGGCTTTAAAAAGCTCTAAAGTGTGGACGTTGCGTCGGGTAAAAATGTTGTGGATGTAAAAATAAACGGCTGGGTATGAGTGTGTAAAAAGTGTGCAAGATAATATATGTATAAAAATAATATTTACTCTAAAATATATTCTTTTCCTTGCTGCTCTCCTGCGGTTGTTCTGCTGCGGGTGTCCGCGTTGGTCCTGCTATTGCTGCTTCGCTGGTCCTTGGTCCACACTGTTTCCCGTGCTGCTACTGTTTTTGATGTTGCTGTATACACTGTTTCTGGTGTAAGCCCCAGAGACGCTATCACTTTAACACAAATATATATATATATTTTATTTTTTTTTATATTGACGGTGTATAGCCCCTGTCACGCATCAAGATCTTTGCCTTGTTTTTGGTAGTTGGGACCCTTTTACGTGGATCCCACGCCCACCGCTGCCACCAATGTTACGATTTGCACCGTGCTTCCTCTTGAGAGGGAAGAGTGCAAAGCAGAGAGATTGTAAGAGTAAAAGATTATTTGTTTTTATTTTTGTTGGTAAGGCCCGCTGTCTATGCGAGGCTGCGACCTTTTTCCAATTTATTTATTGTTATTGGTATTGTAATACTCCAATTAATAACACAGTTTAATGTCCAACGGATTTTATATAATCTTAATAGAAACAATAATGATATGTAAGTACACGTCTGTTCTATACTCCGCGACAGTCACGATGAGAGTGCGTAAGAGTGGATGAGAGACAAAGTAGCAGCATTGCCAGGCATCTATTGAACGGGTTTCCACAGGTATATTTATAGTTTTGTAATAGTGCTATATTTGACGGGCGAACTTACACGCTGCAGAGGCTGAGGCACTCTACCGTACTGCAGGCATAAGCACACGAATGTCAAGCGCAACTAAAATTAAACCAACGAGGGGACAGGTCCTGGGTTACGCAGAGTGTTTAGGAAACGTCAAACAATATGACAATATGACAACTTGGGTTCTGGGTTGATTAATGCGTAGTCGTTTCTTGGAGGTGGAACAGAGGCTGAGGTGCTCTACCGTGCTGTTCACTTCGCAAGTTCAACTGCTTTATTCGAAATATTTCTTTCCTTATATACTAGTTTTACAAAGCTTTTTGTTTGTTTACTAATGATCGGCTAAGAGTGAGCTTTCAGAGCTTTATTTATTTTATTCACAGCATTGCCAGATCTTACAGAATTCAAATTACATATAAAATAAGGTATTGCCAGAAGGGCTTAATTTCGGGTTTAATATTTTTTCTATTGTTTTAAGTTTTACGGTGCTTAGGTGCTTGCTACAATTTTAGATTGTTCTTAATGAACAGTAAGGCCCGCTGTCTATGCGTGGCTGCGACCTTTAGTGTTTGGGAATATCTGTACAACTCTGCTTCTTTCCTTCGAATCCTTCCTCTTTTATATTATTTGTCTGTGGATAATCTATCCCTTCTACCATGTAAGAACCTTGCGCAATTCCCACAGTTGTATCAGCTATTTTGGTTATCTAGATCAATATATTGGGCAACGCATAGTCACAAGTATAAGTGCATTATTCACATAGTACCCATTTCTGTTTATCGAACCCAATATATTGGTCAACGCGTCAAGTGCATTATCAGCATAGTACTCAATCAGCCGGCTCGTTTTGTTTATGTTTTGCTTTCACTTCAAGTGCATATGAGTATTGTTTATGTCGCATTTGTTTTGCTTTTAAGTGCATATGATTACAACTAAACAATACGATGAGCGCGCCGCACTGCCAGAGAGAGACATTTTTATGAGGTCATCACTTTGGTATTTTATGGGTGTAGGCTAAGCATAAACATAATGCGAGCGATATCCAAATCATATTGGCTGAGCTCGGTTGTGTGAAACTAAGAGCGTATTGCTTAGCGTAACTCGGTAGGCGATTGGTAGGTCATTGTTATATGGTAGAAATGTATGTATGTAGCAGTGGCGTGGCGTGAACATTTTTAAATGGGAAGTCGAAGCAAAATCAATTCAAGCCACCTTTTTTATACTTTAAGTCATTAATATTTAAAATTTATAATGAGCTTAAGGCATACTAAAAGTGGCTTCTATAGAAGCCCTTATTGACAGACGCATGATGCCATAACTTAAAGCAAATTCAGATTACCTAATGATTATAATAAAAAATAAAGATATGTAATTCAGAAATATTTTAGTGTTCATTTAATTTTTAAAATTAATAAGAAATTAAAAAAAAATGGAAATTCATATAGATGTAATAAATAATAAAGTAATATAATTGAAAATAATATAGGGAAGAATAAGAAGAAAATATAAGATAGGTATTTTAAATTAAAAACAACTAAATTTGCAAATAAAAGAAGCAAAAACAATGAAAGGTTTTGTTGAAATATACCTACTTTAATTATTTGTATTCTAAGGCAATTCTACGATTTTTTTTAACAAATTCCGAAAGAACTCTTTCGTAAAAATTCGGTCTATTTTTAATTTTTAAAAGGAGTCGCTTCTCTATCGACTGAGGCGCTAGATCGGTGAGCCTGTCTTCGCCCTGAGAATTTCTTAAATATGTGTGGATTCTTTTTAAAGCAGAAAAAGATCTTTCTACGGAGGAGACGGAAATAGGAAGTGTTAAAAATAAACCACTCACATTTAAAAGTTGAGGAAATGTTTCTCTCAATATTTCACTATTTAAATGACTGTGAAGGTTGAAAACGTCAAGCTGCCGGAAAACTTTGAGCTCATTTTTTAACGCTGTAAAATCAAATATTCCAGGAAAAAATTTTAATAAGGAAGATATTTTTTCATCTGGACTAGATAACGCAAAACAATCATATTTCGATTTATTGAGTACATCCAAAAAAATTAAATCAGTAAGAGATTTATATCTAGTTCTAATCTGGCTGCTAATATTATCCTTTATTTCTATAAAAAGGCGCCTATAATGAGACTTTAAATCGATATCAAGTAATCGGCGTTTTCGAGGAGGTTCAGCACAATCAGTTATGCTTTCAAAAATTCTTTCGAATTGGTTTAGGAACTCAGAGCATAACCAATACTCAAAACGCTCTATTTCTCGCTTAGCAACTTCAACATCCGTATATTTATTCTGTATCAAATTAAACAGTACATCGGTTTTTGCATAAATTTCGGAAAGAGTGTGCAGTAAAAAACAAAAATCCTTGCCCTCTAATTTTTGCAACAAACTTTCGGCTATAGAAAGCGCATCATTATCCCATTCCTTGGGGTCATTTAATATTCTGCTAAAAGTTTCTATGATATCTACTCTGCAATTAAAAATAACGTTAATTATTCTGCAATGATAATGCCAGCGTGTTTCCGAAACTCCTGGCATGCGTCGGTTGGCTATCTGTTTTAAAAGATTAGAACGCTTAGTAGATTTATTAAAAAAACGAACAATGCTGTTCGTATAATCCTTTTAATTCAGGTATGTTTTCTAGCGATCGGGACAACACCAAATTGAGAATGTGTGCATAACAAGGAATAAAATTAGCCATTGGACATACATCGAGAACTTTTTTTTAACACCACCCCCTTCCCCGGACATAACTGCAGCACCATCGTAAGATTGTCCAATTAACTTGTTCTTACAGGCGTATATCTCAAGAATTGTAAATATATGATTGGACAACTCATCTGCATTACGATTTGCAATAACATCAGAAAATCCAAGAAACCTCTCCTCTATGCCATCTTCTGATAAATATCGAAGTACGGTACTTAGTTGTTCCCTATGACTCACGTCTGGTGTTTCGTCTATAATAGACACGAACCGAGTTTTATTTATTTCCGTTTTAATTTCTGATTTTATTACTGCAGCAATGCAATGAATCAAATCGTTTTGAATGTCATTGGAAAGGCCTGAAAAAATAGGATTTTCTGCACTTGAACACTGCTCTAAATGCGAGTCTATTAAAGTGTCATACTTAGATAAGTACAACACTGTTTCGACATATTTACCACGATTATCGGAACCGGGTTTTTCATCGTGCCCCCTAAATGCTTGCTTTTGTTTCCCTAAAAGAATAACGGTGTCGATGAAACGCTCCATTAATTTACGATTTCTATCCACTATTCTATTGTGAGCTACATAAGTATTGCCTAAGGAAGTTTCGATAACGATTTACGCCAAACTCGTGCAAAGATAAACAACTCCGAATATGTTTTTCTGTCTTAATATGTTTTTTAGAGGAATTGACTAAATTGTTAATGTCACTGAAACCCGCACGACTCCAAACACTCGGCGAGTTGGAAAAAAGAAGGCATGGGAAGCAAAACATTTTGTTAAGTTTACAACTACCAGTCAGCCACGTATATTTTTGGTATAATGACTCATTAAAATGAGAAGAAAAACCATCTTTCCGTTTATAATCTATTTTCATAGAAGGCGTACAGCGACCTATCTCTATAACTTTTTGTTTTTTAGGGAATGATAGCCTACTGAAATCATTTTCTTCCTCGAGGAGGTAATCTGTTAAGCAGCAATCTACACTTAATAATGCCATATTCAGTAGGTATATTCGGATTGCACAAATAATAAAATCCTTAATATAAGCCTAAAACCATCACCTTCAAAACTAACTAAAAGTTTTTTTCCAACAAAAACTTCCACTGCTTTTAATATAATTTTATACAAATTGAGTTCACTGCACTAAATTCACTTTAAGTCACGCACTGCAATCTGCGAGCCAACTGAATTTTTAAACCAAAACACACCCTTACCTACCTCAACAACTACCTGTAATTATTCACACAAGAGACAATAAGAAAAGAAGAAGTAAAAGAAAATCGAATAACTCGAAGAAAAGCGCGTTATTTTGTTCATATCATAACCAAACAAACACATACGACATACCCAAAACACAACCCAGTGGCCATGGCCAGTACCAGTAACAAGCTCTGGCTCTGCGAAGAAAAAAAGAGATACAAACAAATGTTCACTCAGTACTCAGCAGTCAAAATGAACTTTGTGAGAACCGCGAATAACTCGAAGAAAAGCGGGTTATTTTCTACAATGGGTGTTGAACAAAGAGGTGTAATGGTTGTACATTTACAAGCCCTACGTGCCAAGCTATATAAGCGTAGCACGCTATATTGCTGTATAAAGCGCAGCTCGCTTATTTTATATGGCAAAATGCCGCAGTGATGTTAACAAGTCAAGAGGTTGATCAAGACTTCCTTTATTAATAATTTTCATTTCTATTTATACAAAATTCTTACTATGCAATCATATTCATTCTAAGCATAGAATGTCCAAATCATAATGCTACAATGTATTAATTTGATCCCTTTGATCTATACATTGTATTGGGAGTAATGGACAAAGTGTAAACAATAACAAACACATTGCACTTCTACGTAGCATGAATCACTGTCGATACCACTCGAATGTCACTTGACACTTTCTGGTATCTGGGGCGATACAATGTTACGTAATGGGCTTTCGTACTTTGTGTGCCTGCATTGAGTCACACCACATCCTTCCTCCAAAAAAAAATTATGATATTTGTTTACATTTCTTAAAATTTAAATAAATGTCATTTGCATGATGATGTTATAGAGTATGCATGCTCTTTACATTATGTTCATGATGTTCTTAATCTTGCTTAGATTTAATCAAATTATTGTTATGTATCTCATATTCCTTATTGTCTATCATAATACAACTATTAGGACCATTTTGTGATATAATTTCATATGGACCTTTAAATGGTTTGTCAAATTTTTTCTTATTCTGAGTTCGTAGAAATACCTTATCGCCTACTTTAAAATTGGATTTGTTTACATTATTTTGTGTGATAACTCTTTTATGCTTATCTTCTAACAAATTATGCTTAGCTTGATTATGCGAATATCTTAATTTGCATTTCAATTCATTCAAATAATTATCTAAATCATATATTTTTTCTTTATTTGTTAATATTTCACATGGTAAAGTGCTTAGCTTACCAAAAACTAATTCAAAAGGTGAATATAAAGTACTACTATGAGGTATTGAATTATAACAATATGTATAGTATGGTAACCATTCATCCCAACTATCCTTATCTCCTATCGTCATTAGATAATCATTAAGAACCCTATGATTTCTTTCTAAAGATCCTAACGTTTCATGATGATATGGGGTTGATATTATCTTTTCTATGTTTAATAACTTACAAATATTTTTTAGTAGTTCGTTCGTAAATTCTGTTCCTTTATCAGTTTTAAGCCTTCTAAAACATCCATACTTTAGTATGAATTTCTCTACTATTGTCTTTGCGATGGTAACGGCATCTTTTGTTTCTACTGGGAGTGCCTCCACAAATTTTGTTAGTTCACACTGTATTGTTAGTATATATCTAAATCCTTTTGATGGTCTCAGAGGTCCTACCGTATCTATTGAAATGGTTTCAAATGAGGTACTTGGCGTGTCTGTTATGACAAAATTTTCTTTGGTATACCTTGTTATCTTAACTTGATTGCAATTTTCACATTTGTTAATGAACGCTTTTACCATTCTATTCATGTTCTTCCATACATATTTTTGCTTTAACTTGTTGATGCATCTTCTAATACCGCAATGTCCTCCTATTTTTGAGCTATGATATTCTTCAATTAACCTGTGCTTTTCTTTTTCATTTGTTACCTTCTTCGGAGGTTCATATATCAATATATCCACACATTCTCCAGTGTTCTTCTTCTCTTGCAGCTTATTAAATATATTTTTAAAGTCTTGTACGTACATATTTTTAAATATCAAACTATTTCTTGCTAGCGCTAGTCTATTAACACCTGTATTGTTCATCCTGAATATTAGTTTCTTCAAAATCAATTTTAACTCTGATAGAGAATTATCGCTAAATTCTACAACTACAGTGTTTGCTGCTATAATTATATTACTTCGTTGGGTACCCTTTTCATTTCTTTTCATTTTCTTGAATTCAATCTTCTTCATCCGCCTTATGTCCGATATTGATGTACAGTCCCATATGTGAAGGTGATCAATCCCCGCATTTGGGTCTAAGGCTCTCGCACAGTTTTCAGTTGCTCTTGACATTTCTATCTGTTCAGTTTTCTTTTTCATTGCTCTTGTTACTACATCTACATTGTGTCTTGGTATCATTTCTTTTAGTTTCTCCGAGTTTATTTGTATTCTCGAGAGTGCATCTGCATTTGTGTTCATTTTTCCTTGTTTAAACACAATCTCATAGTCGTAATCCATTAGATCTACGCGTATTCTGGTTAATTTTGATGATGGATTTTTGTGTGAAAATAGGCTTACTAGTGGTCTATGGTCTGTGTATACTACGAATTTTCTTCCAAACAAGTATGGTCTAAAATAGTTTATTCCCCAATGAATCGCTAATAGTTCTTTTTCTATTATGGGTTTATTTATCTCATATTTGTTGAGAGATTTGCTTGCATATGCTATTGGCTTATCCTTTCATAATCATTGTTATGACTATTATTATTATATCTTGGATTATAATTGTTGTGTTTATATGGATATCTTCCCCTATTATTGGTTCTGAAGTTCATTATATTGTTTTGTCTGTATGAAGCTTCAACTTCAGTAGCTATCCTTACAGCTTCATTGAATGTTTTAACTCTTGATGCCTGCACTACCTGTCTACTAGCTTCATTTAATCCATTCTTAAAAGCGTTAAGTCCTAACTGGTCATTTAGACTTATTATTACCTTTTTGTTGACTTCGCCTTGTTCAGCTATTTGTATTTCATTTAACTGAGATACTAGTGACTCTATTTTATCTGCGAATCTGTTTACATCTTGGGTACCTTGTTGTAGCCTAGCTAAGTCATTATGTATTTTTAAAGGGTTGGTTTTTGATTTGTACAGCTCAGTTAAGATCCTTTTAAAGTCTGTAAACTTTTCTGGTTGGTCTGCTAGCGTGAGTAACTTGTTTCTTACCTTGTCGGATACTTTTGTTGCTATTATAAATTTTATTAATTTTTTCTTTTCAATTTCTTCGCCTAATGTGTCATGATAAAATTCAATGAGTCCTAAGAAGTTTGACAATTGTTTTGACTCTCCATCAAATTCTGTTATGAGTTTTGCAGCTACCAGTACTTCAAAATTTGCCATGTTGAATTTTTCTATTTTCTTAGTTTTTTCTTTTAATAATTCTAATATTTGCTTCTCTACTTCTTTAAAATAAATTCTTATGTCTTCTATTTCTTCTTCGTCTGTTATTTTTAATAATATTTCTTGCCATAGTGTGCTTATTTCTAGTTTCGTTTTTGTAATATACTCTTGAGTGTATTCTCTATTCGGTGCTTTCTTTAAGTTGTTTAATTTCTTTAATAATTGTTTTAAACTGTCCATAACCTGTTTTAATACGTTATAAAATATATAATATAATATGTTTTGTTTAATTTAAACATTATTTATTCTGTTTCTTATTATTTGTTTTTTTACATATTTTTTATAAAATGAATGGAGCTTAGCTAATAGTAATATTATTATAATTATTAATATTATAATATTTATATTCATTTCATTTATGCTCATTTGTCCGGCTGCGTTTACATTGTTCACAACTTCCTCTTTTGATTCTTGGCTTCCCATAGTTGTTTTAGATTTTTTATCAGTTGTCTCTTGAGTTCTGCGTCTTTAGTAATTAGTATTACTTTGTGTAGTTCGGCACGTTGTTGTCTTAGACGAACTTGTTGGCCGCCCCTTTTTCTTCTTTTTGGTTGTTCCGCGTCTTTTTCTTCCAGTGGTTTTTGTACAGTTTGTTGCCGCTGCTTCCGGAGTTCCTGTCTTTGCTTATACTGCTCTATCGTCAGAGCCCTTGGTCCCGCTGATTTTGGTGTTGGTACGTACTTGGGTATGTGTTCTTCCTCGCTTGGGCCTCCTTTTGGTATGTATTGTTCATTTAGATTTTTGAACAATTGGTCCAGATCTTCCTTGTTGTATGTCATCAGATTTGTTTCTCACTTCTCCGCTATGAATTTACTGCGAAGATGGCAGGATCGCCATGTAATGGTTGTACATTTACAAGCCCTACGTGCCCTAAGCTATATAAGCGTAGCACGCTATATTGCTGTATAAAGCGCAGCTCGCTTATTTTATATGGCAAAATGCCGCAGTGATGTTAACAAGTCAAGAGGTTGATCAAGACTTCCTTTATTAATAATTTTCATTTCTATTTATACAAAATTCTTACTATGCAATCATATTCATTCTAAGCATAGAATGTCCAAATCATAATGCTACAATGTATTAATTTGATCCCTTTGATCTATACATTGTATTGGGAGTAATGGACAAAGTGTAAACAATAACAAACACATTGCACTTCTACGTAGCATGAATCACTGTCGATACCACTCGAATGTCACTTGACACTTTCTGGTATCTGGGGCGATACAATGTTACGTAATGGGCTTTCGTACTTTGTGTGCCTGCATTGAGTCACACCACAGAGGTGTCAGAGTCAGACAAAGTACTCAGGGAAGAAAAAAAGAGATAACAAGCAAATTTTCTCTCAAAATGAACTATAAAGTGAGAACTTTAATAACCCGACTTATTTTGGGTTACCTTCGCTTTGTCGCCACGAGACGATGACGACGTTGTATGAAAATGGATACACACACGATTTTTATATGAGTGCTTTTGTGTGTGTACCATTTGGTGAGTATTCACATTCATTTGGTAGTGTTTCATGTATATTCGGTTTTTGGTAGATAGATAGTGTTGCCTGGTGGAGATTTCAAAAGGTAACTCGGTAGGAATCGAGTTATATGGACGCCACGCCACTGGCTATGTAGTGTGATTACTACAGAATGTACTTCCTTCTTATAATACTGACTGGGCTGCCGGTGTCTAATAATGTTTCTAAATATACGTTAATGTTAAAATGATAATTTTTAAATATAAACCTTAAATATCTTACGAATTCCTTATCGTCCTCGTTAACATAGCTGACCTGTCGGAGAGGTTTCCTCTTCGGGCATTTGGCGGCGAAGTGGCCCACTTCGGCACACATGTGGCAAGCTCCCGGCTCGCGTTTTCCCTTGAGGCACTCTCCGGACATGTGTCCTAAGGAATTGCAGTTGAAGCAACGTATCGGCTGCCTCCTGTATTCACCAGCTGCTGCACCTTGAGCTGATGTAGAGGTACTGCCTTAGATGTTGATGTACTGCTTTGAACGCCTCCAATAACTGATGTCTATTTGGGAAGCATTATAATTTTGCGTTTGAGGCCAATGTTCTGTCTTTCTATGCTCTACCAACTCATCTTCGTGAATGGCCAGTTGACTTCCCAAGATGATTTTTTCCTGGTAATACTCCTGGAACGTTTCGGTGGGTAGCCATTTCTTCGCTTCGAATTTTCGCTTCAGGATCAATTTGCTTGGACGGTCATCAAAAACATCTCTCATTTCTGATAGCAAACTTTCGAAGGGGCTGTAGTCAAGTCGTCCCTCGAGCGAAACCAACGCAACGCTCTTACCTTCAACCGGGTTGATACGAGTAGTCGCATATTCCCATCACTCAATTTATATTCCTGTTGCACGTTTTTTTATTGTCTTTCGAAGTGTTGGTATGCATTTCCGTTGCCATGAAATTGGCATACCAACTCTTATCTCGTTATAATTCACTCCTTTTTCACTCTTTTGTTCTACTGTCGAATTTGTCTTTATCCACTCATTCTCCTTTATCAACAACTCATTTTCTCTTTCTTTTATTTTAAGTTCTAATTTTACAAAGTCTAATTCTCTCTTCATTAATGTCCACTGCCACTGATTCACTCATATTACAACTCACAGGTCAGACGAAGAAACGTAAAGCTAAAAAAAAACAAAAAAAGGTTTGTGAGCGTCGCTTTGAATTCGCCTCACAATTAATGCGCACCCAATATATTTCGTGTCGAATACACACACGAATTAATTTAACAAATATCGTTTGTTTTAAAAAAAATATATTTTTATTAACTTTGAGCCGATCTGCTCATTTTCGTTGACAAATCTAACTGAATTCTAATCAACAAATCTACCCTTATTTATACTTAGATTGTAGGCGGCGTCCATAATAAATCTTATATCTTATTGCTAACAGATGATAACCAATGGCGTCGGTCATAACTCACAGAGTTTATTGTTTCCAGCTGGGGATGAAAGTGGACACTTGTCCTTTCTCTGGTTACAGAAATAATCGTCCCTCTGCTGGTGTCATATCACTCGTGTTGATATGATCATTGTCAGGGTTGTGTGTTCCTAACATAACTCACGCGCCTGTGCAAGTTTCTGCCTGCACGATGCACAGTTGATTTTTTGGGGTGGAAAAATTCCAAGCCAGTCTGTCGCGCACTGAATATTATTTTTTCTTGCACACACACACACACTCGGTCACGATTTTGCCTGTACAAAGGCGATTTCAGGGTGGAAAGTTTTCACGTTTATGCACGCACTGAATCTTGGGCTATCCCACTTCTGATTTGTAGTAGGTTGACCGGATATTGTAAAAGAATCAAATTAAAACACGAAATGCCGATTTGTTTTCACGTCCCGCTTTATTCACCGTCAGCAACAGAATGAATATATGAATCTATTCCCGGCAGCCAGCCTTTTCTTATAAGAGCGATGGGGTTACTCTTTAAGTTATTCTTTCGTCTCTCTTTATTTTTCTTTACACCGCTACACAAGGAACAAATAGCTGGTAATTTGTTATCGTTAGGAAGCGTTAGTTCATAAAAATATTCTTGTATGAAAAGCCAGTGTCCGCGACAGCCTTTTGGATATTCCCAGGATAATGCTTGTATAAGTTTGAAGCAAACATCCAGGCTTGTCAAGAATGAATCAAATTTAAGAGTTTTATCGAAATTAACGTGAAATTCCTTAAGTTGGTATATACGTAATCCAACAACAATTAAAAATGGTTGTACAGTCAAACCTTTGTTGTAATACTTCTCTCGAAGCTCCGATATAACTTTTTCATAATCACTTATTGTGGTTAAGTGAACAATAAAAACAATTTGGAACGATATTTTTTGTGAAAGCTTTGCTGATCTATCCAAAAAGCGTGCCGTTGGTAAGATGACCGCATTTAAGAGCACCGTGTTGATGTTGAGCTGGCCGGCTGTCGCTTTGTGCCTTGTGGAACAAAACGGGGTAGTGGTTGTGGAGAAGCCACAAAATGTTCGCAGCACCATCTAGGGGCAAATGACTGAGGCTCAAAAGGAGTCAAAACCCATGTGAACAGCCAGTATTGTAACGTCACTACAGACATGTTGTGTTCTTGAATATCCCGCATCGTTGGCTTCCTATAGCCATTTATAGGGATGCTCATTTAAAAAATACATCGATGTTTTATTCGATGTAATGCATCGAAACGTTACATCGATTAAGAACATCAATGTACTGTGTTATACGTCGCTGTTCAAGAAAACCGACATAACTCAAAAAACTTGATTTTTCAGAGCTGTTTAAAGTTTCCGAGTTGCAGAAATTTTCACACTTTTAATTTTTTCAAGTGACTATAAATTTTTTTTTTTTTAAAAACTTCATTTGAAAGGGCCAGCTCCATTATTTTATCTAATGGAAACTAAAAAAAAAAGTTGAAATAATATATTAGGTATTAAAATTTTAGCGTTTTTGCATCCCCTTCCAACATAGGTCACTTTTCCCGAAAAAAACTTTTGTATTATTTCAGGAAAAGTGGCACAATTCGTTTTAGTGCAGAAAAAAAGATTAAAATCATACTTACTTTTTCTTGAATAGCAGTCTAACAAAAAAAAGTCCGTTTTTCTCTAAACTTTGAAGCAAATCAACACGCACAACTCAAAATATGTCACTTTTCCGCACAAAACACTGGTCCAACCACTTTGAACATCTGCACGCTACTGAGTTATATCTTTATTGCACATAAAATAGGAGAGAAAAGAAGTGAAAAAAAAATTGACACAATATCCATCTAGCGAGATTTTGAAGAGCTACAGTTATGCCGATTTTACAGAAAGATAGAGAATTTTTTTCTCATTCGAGTGGCATTATTAACTCAAAATTCGTATTTTTTTAGTTTTGCTGGTTTTCTTAAACAGCGACGATATGTTACATGAGCTAAAAATAGGAAATCAAAAATAACACATTCTCCAAGGGAAGGTAATAGTCTCTGCTTATGAACCCAATGTATAAATAATAACTTATTGAAATAAAATGAAAAAAGAAAAAAATATAATAACTGTTTTTTATTTATCCATGAATTGGGAGTGGATGGAAAGCCCAACCATTTGACAAAAATTTCTTCATCTTTTGTTGCTATGACCTTTTCCACAAGATATATATCTGGAAATTTGGATTTTTGTAATTCTTCATAAAAGGCACCACTTATAGGTTGACCTTGATAGTCTTGAAGAAGGTAAGTAACCGAATTTGTTAGGTTCACTTTTCTTATTGTGAATAATTCTGTTGTCCAGTTGGGGGTGTAACCTTTCTCGAAAACATGTTTAAACTTGCTAATTCGAACATTGCTACCAACTTTGAATTTTCCCTTGGGTGCGTATTTAATTCGATTATACACAGTTGATAACAGATCCTGAGCATTTGTCCTATTCACATCAACAGGTCGCCTTTTTATTGTTCTATGCTTAGAGTGGTTGTAAGCATTTACCAAGTCTTTTAGAATAGATATCCATTTGTGGTTGCCATTAAAACTAAATTTTTTCCACATCTTCTCCTTAAGGGTGTAACGGAGGTATTACTTTGGGGTGGAAGGGGGATGAAGGAGACGTCTAGTGGAGGAGGGATAGGAAGGTTGAAAAATGTTGGAAGGGATAAGAGAAGGACCAATTTATGAATGACGTGATTGCAATTGCGCATGCCTAGCGTATTGCTCTGTAACTAGCTCGTCGGGGAGGTGTGGATCCTTGCAATCAGTCGAACATGTGTACCCATACATAAAATTATTGCACGTGCAAAATGACCGGTAAAAAAAAAAAAAAATGGAAGAAAGACAAAAAAATATAAGAGAAAGTAACGAAATACTAATAAATAAAACAAAGGAAAATATTGTCCAGGTTGACAATAATCCTCCACAACCAATCACATCCGGAGGAAAAGATGTTATATCCTCCAAGCGGTTCCATGCCCACCCATCCGTGTGCCGAGGTCCGCTGAAAAGTAAAAAAAAAATGAACGGCACCCTTAGGAGCCTGATGCCCCTTCAAAAAAAAACAGCAACCCTTAACCCATCACCCCGAAATGAGACGCTTCAACAAAATTTTTTTTTTTTTTTTTAGAAATCCATTATCAGGAATTTATTCGAAAAAAAAAAGAACATAATGATAAATTACTGCATAGGTATTAACAAAACTATTTAAACGGAAGGTTGGCAAATAAAACTATTAAGCAACTTATCTTTCACATAATCGTAACGTTTTATTAAGTGGGTAAATAGAGGACGAGAGAAAAAAAAATGGTAACATATATGCAAAACGATTGATTGAATATACGTACACGTCTATATTTTGTTTAATGTTTGTTTTAGTATTTAGTATAATTAAGTTTTAAGAAAAAGTAACCAAATCTTCGTCGAAGTATCTATAATCTTTTTTTTTTTTTTTAAACATCATTACAAAGAAAAAAGAAAGACTTACTGTTATTCCGGGTATCCACGTCGTCAGGCCTGATGATCTGGATGCAAGTTAGTCAATTTGCTAACGTTGTAATTCGTACACTTGCTGAAAATAGACACTTCACAAAAAAAAGAATTGGTTTCGCGCTAGGTATAAATCAACACCTTTTTATTTTCGCGCCATAATTCACAAAAAAAAAAAATTCAAACAAAAAAGAAAGGTTATCCCGTTCTTTTTTTTTTTTCTCTCTCTATCTATCTAGGTATATATGACTTATTCAAATATTTATTTTTAGGAATTAGGTATTATTATTATTTGCTTTAATATATTTAATTACTCTACGGTTTATTAAATAAAAAAAAAAAAAAAAAAAAAAGGAGTATGAAGCAGAACGGGATCAAAGCACGACCAATTGCTGGAAAACTGGAACAGCATCATCAGAGGTTGTCATTGGATTTCACTGTCTCGAGTTTCGATTATTTTTTTCTTTTCGTAAGCTCTTAATTGGTTAATTGTTTCATTTTTGATATTTTTTTTTTTTCCTTTTTTGTGTAGCGGAATTAACAATCGCGCACATTTTGCTCGCGTAGATAAACAAAGGCTTTAGGCTTTATATTTTAGCTTCCATCTTTGGTTTTTTTTTTTTTTTTTTATTTTTTTTTTTAGTTGGCTTCAGGGAACACAAAATAATACTAAGATACACTTTTTTCGCCCGTGGGTATGTGTTGTGGCTTAGTTCTTCTTTCGCATTTGCGTTCAGTTTCAAAAAAAACAATTCGATACACTCGGTTTACTTTTAATTTAAAATTAGTTTTTTTCTTCTCTTTTTTTTTTTTTGTATGTCGCACTGGTTCTACTTAAATTGGTTACCGAGAAACCGAAACTCACAACTCCGCACACTTGACCGAAAAACGCAATTAGTTCGTTGTCTCGCTTTTACGGACCGCTGCTGCCCTTTTCAAATCTTCCGCCCAACTGACTAACTCCATTCTGTTCTAGCCCTTTTTATTCTTTTCTTCTTTCCTTTGCCGCCACCCACTGTTATATATACCCGAAATGGGCTACCAAGCAGTGAACTGTGTGACACCCACACAATCACCGGAGAGAGCAAGTGCACTTGCAAAAAAAAACATCGCAAATAGCTGAGCGTTTGCAAGTTACCCGAGCTAGCGGGTCAGCTCTCATGTCAGCGCATGCATACATGTCACAGGTATATAGATCTGTGCTGTGATCAAGGTTGAGAGAAAAAACTGATGTTTCCCACGTTCGTACATTACATATGCAATGGCCCTACGGTAAAGCCTAATTGACTTAACAACCAGAGGTGGTGTGATGTACATAACCATCGGTTCTGTTAGCGAAATGCGGTATTGGATCATGCGATCATAGAATATCTTTCTAGAGGAACAAAAGAAAGATGTACTTGCCAGTCCGACTTAACAAAAGAGAGGTGCCATTACAAGGGTACGGTTAAAGCGTTCAACAATTGATGCTTTTAAAATACTGAACGTTGAATAATGATTTATAGTGTAGGTTTTCATCAAATTCTGAAAGACTTTATTGAAAAACTCTTTGCCTCATCGGTCTGCAGATTTTTCGGTATTCTATGAGAAATGTTAAATATTGATTTTATGGCTTCTGTCACATATGAAGACGTCTTATTTTTCAAAGGAACGGACCATGCATGCTTTGAAAAAGTATCAATCACAGTCAATATGTAGTTGACTGTGAGGGATCATATCTACCAAGTCTGCTTGCCACAAGTCATCAAACCCTTTAATTATAACTCGACGTCGCACACAGGCGGATTTTCCAAAAAACATGGCCAAAATTATTTTTTTGTTTTTTATAGCTAATTATTGCATGAATTCATCAGAAAAAGAGAGTTAGAAGAAAAATAATTTTTTTCAGCATGTATTTTTTTCAAATTTAATGATTAAAAAAAAAATACAAAAAATCACAGAAAATACTAATTTTAAATTCTATGGAAAGTAAGAAAAAGGTAAGAATATATTACGAAAAAAGTAGAATTTGATTTAAATAAATAATAAATAATAACAAAATTAATTAATCGCTAATAATGTATAAATACAGTGAAATATATTATTATTATAAAACTTCCGTTTCATCGAATTCTGGTTCTTTTAAGAACATTAAAACTTCAGAAGGATACGATTTAACGTTTTTAGGATTTAGTTTTCTCATACTAGTAATGTATGGATCAGAAGAAACCAACAGATTATGGAAAACATCCTCCATATTCTGTTGCCTTGAAAATTTTCTTGAAAAACTTTCTCGAAAACGCTTGATGTCTTTGTTTCGGGCTTCTTGGGCTTCCTCTCCAAGCTGCCCAATTGGAAGAATAGCATCCGACACAATTTCAGGGCTATGTAAATATTAAAATTTTGTGCACTGTTGTTGGCATATTGTACCACGGATACAAGTGCACAAACTTCATTGCCGTATCCATGCAGTACTCCTTAAATTCTTTTATTTTTATCGGGTAGCCACTAGATATTGTTAGTAACACTATCCGAAAGCGATTAATTATGTCTTGATCTAAACTGGTTATTTGCGATGAAGTGGCGGAGTCATCAAAAAATCGGCGAGCAGTGTTTCCATCATTTGTGCTGCCATAACCTGGCTTCGGTTTATCAACTAACAAGCCCATTTGAGTTCGGAATGCTTCCTGAATCCTTTTTTTGTTTTTCTCAACTTTTATTTTATTTTCTTCACCACGTGCTTGCCATTGTCTTATCACCAATTTATAGGACACATGAATTAGACATTCAAAAAAGCGGATCCAGGCATGTAAGGATGATAACCCAAACCTCAGTTTAGACTCCTCAACTTGTTTGCTCAGAACTATATCCATTTTATTAAAATCTTTTGAAGTAGCCCACATAGATAGCACCTTTGTGTTGAAGAATTTTCTGTTATTGCATTACAGACCTTTCCATCTATCATTGTCAGTAGCATTTTATGTTTAAGCGAAATATTTCCGTTTGCAAGATTTATAACGGTTTCCCTCAATGAAGATATTTGACTTTCAATGTATGCCACTTCCCTTACCGTTATATCTGTTGTTTCGTGGACAAACTGAATTCGGATTGGTCTACAAAATCTTGTTGATGATGGGCGAGGATTTTGCCATAAAATTATTTTGTTATTTGAACTAGGGTCACCTGATACTAATTGAACAGGAACAAAAGATGTTAAAAAAATACTAGCATCTGAAATGTTAGGGTCTGTGAAACGCTGCTTATATTCGCTCATGCCTGAACTTCCATCGCAACCCCATTTAGAAATAAGGTAAAGATTACGCATTTCATTGCAATGTAAACTATCTATAACCTCTTTGATACCTTGAAACAAACGCTGAGCTGTGTGATCGAGCAAATTTTGTAGGGGCGATTCTGCGGCTGACTCAGTTATGACCGAATTCTGAGGATAACACTTTTTTTTTGCTTCCGTAACAGCTTCATAACTAGGATAAATATTGATATTGTGCTCTTTGGCCGCATTCCTTATTATATTATATTGAAATTTGGTTAATTTTGCCTCAACAAGTATTGATAAAGCTTCATCTGCGGTATATGGAATAATATCATTGTCAACTTTTTTATAAGCTTTTTGGTACTTTCCCGCGCGTGTAGGAGTTGAAAAAGCTATATTTTTCATCACAATAGAAGAATCCAATTTCCCTTGTTCTCGAAATTGCATTTGAGCAGCATAGCACAACTCTTCGGGTTGAAATTCCGAACGCAAAACTTCCGTTTTCCTCCTCTTTGATCTCTCACTTAGTTCTGGAAAATCAATTTGTGGCCGTCCAACAGATCCATATGCTCGCCGTGGAAACGGAATTTCAAGCTCTAACCAGGCTTTGTTCTTGTTTTTAAATGCTTGATAATTTCTTGAGGAAGCCAACCATCGACTTTTATATTCATAGACAAAAATAGTTAAAATATTCTTTGTTTCCTCTGAAGTATCAATGCAAGTCAATTTTTTCAATTTTTCTTCCAAAAAAAATATTTTTTCCTTAAGTTCATGAGATGGACAGCTTCTCAGGAAGTCAGTAAGCTGATTTCTTGACAACAAAATAAAATTTGATTGTGAACCTGTATCAAAAACAAGAGAAAAAAAAAAAACGTATTGAGCCGAACTCTTATTTTCAGCGTTTTTCCAGTTTTACTTGACGATATTTTGTAAGATCGCAAAATATCGCAACTTCTTAAGGTGATTCCTTAATAAGCATATATTAAGGTAAATTTTAAGCTATTTCACGTAACACGAATGTACCAAAGAACAAAACTTTTTTCTTTATGAAACAAAAAAGTAAAATATTTTTTTTGTCTTAAAAGGTATTGCTTTGGGCACCTTCCAAATATAAGTAAAACTCAAAATTACATAATAACTTTGCATTTTAAATATTCTACTTACTACTAGCAACAGATTCCATAACAATTTATTTTTTAAGTTCACACAGAAAATTGAAAAAAACAGCAAAGAATGTAAACCACTTCACAAAAGCTTCCAATTTAGAAGCATCAACTGACGAAACGGTTGCAACAAAAATAGCGGGATCAATCATATTACATGCTCATGTAATATGTTAACAACTTGGCATAAAAAAAAAACAAAACAATGGACTTTTTTTTTTAATAGTTTTGGCCATGTTTTTTGGAAAATCCGCCTGTGTGCGTCGGTTAAAATTTCTTCGTGCCGGCTTGTGCAATTCTTCAACAACATCTCGTTTGCTCATCATAGCAAAGAATGAATGAATGAATGAATGAAGAGCAAATCTATAATTAACTGCATTTGGATTGTTGAACAGAGGAGAACAAATAAAACATTTTTTTTTATTTAATTTTTTTTTTTTTATTTATGAAATCTTTGATACAGTGATATTAATTTCATTATTCTAATCATTTTATTTTCAATCATATAGCATGCACAAGTATCTGGTCCTTCTTTGCAGAAATTTGAGGACCAAGAACAGTTGATAAAATGGCAACCATGAGCAGATATTGTGCAGGATAGATTTTCATAGTTCCTCAGAAAAGAGATAATGCCTATAATCTCATGGTAGTGCTCCTCTAGTAAAGTGTGTTGATAAGCCTTCAAAAATGCTTGAATCTGATCGAAAATTGAACAAGTATTTATGTTAGACATCATTTCCAGCGAACTTGCAATCGAGTACTGATATAGGTTGTTTAAAATGGTGGAAATTGTAATTTTTCTTTTCTAGATTCTGAGTTGTTATCTTGGAGTTTCTTTTCAGTGCCCTCTTTAAATTTTTCGAGTATATCGAGGAAATAGTTTCGAAACTTATTTAGCGATTCAAGAGTGTTAATATTTTGTTCATCAATGTATGTGCGCAATTTTGTATTGCTATGTTTAAGTGTTACACGTATATGATTGTCGACATACTGTTTTGTGGTTGCATCGGCAAAATCGATGGGTTCCTTTATATTCTTCAAAGCATTTTGCTTGCCATCAAAGTAACCATTTAGATGAAGAGTTAAACTCCCTTCTGTGTCACTTTTTATCGTTTCCATAAGAGTATTAGTATTCCTATTTTCAACATTTTAATACATTTATATGTGTTCATCTATGTTTAAGATTTCTACTCGAAGAAAATACATACAATAAGTAAAGCAAATCAAATCATGTTTCATTTCTATTTCAAAAGCGATGTCGTTGACACTAACCCTAAGCGGAAGTCAATCTATTCTCACCGCAGAATACTTTCCTCCAATTATTTTAAATTCTGATTATGTGTGTGGTTTAGTTGATTTCCAGACCTACAATTCTATACCTAATGTGGATGTGTTTAATAATCTATTTCATTTTAGTGGTGTTGAGCTAAAACTTCCTGTTGGTTCTTATGAGATCGAAGATATTAATAATTATATACAGAGTTTAGTTGAAACTTATAATAATAAGAATGCTAAAAATAAACTAATCATTAAAATAAAAGCAAATAACAACACATTAAAATGTGAAGTGATTGGAGATTGATTTCTCACGACCCTGTTCGATTGGATCGCTTTTGGGGCTTAGCAAGAAAAAACTAGCTCCAAATATATTGCATGAATCAGATCTTTATGTAAACATAAATAGAGTGAACATTGTGCGGATTGAATGTAATTTGATTGATGAAACATACATTAATAATCAGCATGCACATATATTACATGCATTTTCTATAAAAGTTAGTCCAGGATATAAAATAGTTGAAGTTCCACGAAATGTTATCTATTTGCCAATGAACTCTAAGGGGATAAGTTCTTTAACATTTAATCTCTTGGACCAAGACGGAAATCTTATAAACTTTCGAGGTGAAATCATAATCATAAACCACAATAATAATGATAATATTTGATAGTATTATAAAAGCGCTGGTAGTAGTATTAGCGCTGTTAATATACGGTCAACAATTGATAGGAGAACATCGAAACTTAGTGCAACAAATAAAAAATTTCTCCTCTCATTGCGGTATAAATTGAGAAATTAGATCAACTACATTTTATAAACACACCCACGCACAAGAGATGTTGAATATTTTCGAAGAACCAAAGATTGAGGAGAACATTTCAAAATTGGAATATCATACATACTCACCATATTATAAACGCACTGAATTAATATATTTGTTTTGCCCTTCTGGTCTTTAATTATTTAAAAGTTCAATAGAACATTCCCGACACATTAAAAAATACAACGTGGTAAAACTGTACACCACTTTTAATTATCTTGGGACATTGCCCACTAGTACTGCTTCCTTCTGCGATTCAACCCAAACTCGATTGGAGGTGTGGCTTGCACAAAGATAGGGTTGCCATATGCACAAAAATTATTTCGGAAAATGAACTTATCGTTGCTAGGAAAAAAAAATATTTTTTTATTATTCTTTTATTTCTCCTTTTAAAGAAGTATCTGGTAGGATGCATAGGTTAGGTTAGGTTAGGTTGATGGGTTGATGCTGCAGAGTAGCCCTGCAGTACCCCACTTAGGTCCTTGTGGACCCATTGTGATGCCCTTGTTGAGGGGTTAGCCGATGAAGTTTTCTCCCTCACGTTACTCGACTTTGTCCAGCCATCCTGATAAGTTTATGAACCTGCAAAGATCAGATAAAGAGACATTCGAAAGTTCATATACGTCTTGGAAGTAGTATCTACCAGGTGTTCTATATCTCAAGTGACAAAGACTGGGGCATTGGCAGAGGAAGTGAGGTGTATCCTCGTGTACCTCTTCGTCTTCACACCCCCTACATATGTCGTCATTCTTGAGTTTCAGTTTCATTGTGTGGTTTCTTAGGAAGTTGTGACCTGTTAGGGCCCCTACCAGTTTATACATCGACGTTCTGTCAAACTGCATGAGTTTGCTAGTCCGACTTGGATTGTATTCCGGCCATAGCTTCCTTGATATTTCGCAGGTAGTTAATTCTTTCCACCTGTTGTTGGCTTTCATTCGGATCTTATCTTCCACCCTCTCTCTGAGATTGCAGAGTGGTGGCCTGATAAATTTGATCGCACGGTCTTGATCCATAGCGGATCCATTCCTAGCCAGTTCGTCAGCTCTCTCATTGCCGGTTTTATCCCTGTGTCCAGGAACCCAGCATAAGCGCGTAATGTGCTGCGAGCAGAGAACCTTAAGCTCTTCACGGCAGCGGCGAACTAGTTTTGATTTAATTTCAATAGCAGACACTGCTTGGTAGGATGCATAGTACACAAAGCAAAAAAAAATAAAAAATTCATTGAGAAATAATTGAGTCAGAATGTTGCCCGCCAAAAGGCGGGATTGGCGGCAAATCCGTTAAATCCTGGGTGCTAAATTTTTCAGATAGTACAACTTGTGACAATATGTCCAATACACAGACGTATTTCCATACTGGATCATTATTTAAAATGAAATCTCCGATAAAGTATGTAACGTAATTTAACAACGTCAACGATTCGTGAGATGAAAAATGTGTTTTTTGAATTTTTGGATTTTGGACCTGCATGTAGAGGTCTATCGTCCCGCTGGCGTCTGACACGTTCACGTCAGCAGCTTGGCAGCGGGCTGGCACATATGCTGCCATGGTTGCGAGATAGTTGGCTGTGCGGCTCATCGGTGTTGTTGCCGTACACATACGATCGTCATAGCCAAGGACGGAAAACAAGATGTTTACTGTTTCCTCTCGGACTATCGCCACCCTTCCATGGTCACTTATTAGGATTTTTAGTGACCCCAAATGGTATAAGCTTAGCTGCTTCTACTAGAAATCTCCTGACCACATGTGTTCAGTTAAACTCGTCTTGGAGAGAAAATCTAAGTCACGCAATCTATTTTCATAACAACTTTATTCAGCGACGTATCGAATTAGACTATATCCAAAAAGTAAAATTTTTAATATATTACAGCTACATACATACGGGGAGTGTGAGACCAAACATTAGCCGAAATGTTATACGCGTAAAGCGCGACTCTATGTCTGGTCTCATGCTGAAACTTAGTCAATGCAAAGTTTTTTTGTGCCAGCGGGCGATATATGGGGAAATAAAACGTTTCTACACCATATCACCTCAGAAATTAATTTTATTAATAATGATTTGTAATTTTAAGTGATTTGAGTACAAGAGCAAAAGTAAAAGTATTTGAGTGCAAGAGCAAGAAGTAAAAAGACAAAATGATTTAAAGCCACAGGCTATATATACGAGAACGTAGAGCACACCCACTCTCACCAGCCAGCATTAACTTCCAAGCCCATGGGAAGGCAAAGAGAGTCGGCTGGAATGTTGGTGGGTGTGTTCAGCCGTATTTTGATTTAAACACAAAGTTTTGGATTAAACATTAAACAATGCATGGGAACAGACACTCAAATTTGCTTAATCATTGTTGACAGTAGTTTATTTAGAAAATAAAAGGAAAAGTATCATTATTACAAAACCATGTAGATTTAAACTAAGCCTGGACATAATTAATCTTCTCAAAAAAAATAAATTGCTTACGTTATATGTTTTAGTCTATAAATCACAATCAGGTGGTTACGAGAAGTTACCCTAACCTAACGGCAGCACTGTCGTGAAGTTTAAAGCTAAAAGTAGATAATCAATACTGAGATGTCAGTGCTGTCACTGATTGAATTTCTAGCCCGACAAGGGAGAACAAAAAATCCCAACTTCTGAAAACCTCAAAAACGAAATTCATATCATATCATTTCAGAAATTACTTTATATAAGCAGTATTATTGTTCAAACAAAGAACCTTAAAACACTAGTGGTGTCTAGTTGAGAACGTTTTATTTTTACTTTATTGTACAAAATTGAGTTGTCGATTCAATGGCGACCAAAAACAGAATGGCCGATACAAACTTCATGAGGCCGGAAATTCGCCAAACACGACGAAAAAACCAAAAAAAGAGACGAGTGATCAAAGTGAGGGTCAGCAAGCTAAGTTCACTTGTCGCCCAGCTCTGAAGAGTGTTGCTCGATTGTAAGGCATAGTTTAATTTAAATTTATCTGATCTAAACAAGTGGATTAATTTTAATAGGGGTTTAAGTCCCTTATATTTAATGAAATTATCTACCAAACTACAATTCTACCGGTAGTTAAGTATCATCTTGTAGGTTGCTGGAAAACTTTCTTCCGGGGGAATTGCTGCGGTGCTCCTTCTGGTCTGGTTGAACCTACATAATTTGACCTCTTCTTTGGGCCCTTTCTTTGCTTTTATTCATTTCATCACTGTTAGTTCTTTAGCTCAATGAGCGTAATTTAAAATTTCAGGACCTTATGCAAACTTGGGGCCTTTGGGTCCTCCTAGGAGATAACCTGGTCACACAAGTCAGTACATAACCCTGAGGAGAATCACGAAACACTAAATAACAAAGGTTCTGAGCGCAGACCATTGAGTTGAAACCAGGAGAATACAATGTCTTCGAGGCCTTTCTTTCTGCAGCAATGCGACGATGAGAACCTTCAATCGTAGTCGGAAGGGCAAACTCGACATCACGTACCCGGTTGGTGAAATAGCACCGAAGTGAGATGACGTCGGCCATTGGGCATGCGTTGGTGACTCTGACGCATCTGTTCCGTCTGGTTCGAATGTACCAGTAGGAGACTCCGAAGCAACCGCAGCGATGATGTCCCGTCCGGATTGTAAAGTGTGATGAGTGAATAGCCGGGCTTCACTCGCCCAACCAGGCCGTGCCGAGTGTCCGTTAATGGCACTCGCAGGAACGCCACGTAGTCCTCTCCAGATCCATTTGGCTGTGCTGATGACTGGGTGGTTCCTGGGCTTGAGCAGATCTTCTCCTCTGTTGGTAAATATAAATGTAAGTCTGTAATGGAACTCTTCGTGTCCTGTCCCGTCACCGGTGTCTTGAACCCTTACAGATGATTTAATATTCCTGATACGTGTTACAGCATCTGAAATGAATAATTAAACAAAGTACACAACACATAACAATTAGCATTATCTCCATTGTGCCCTTCTGTCTGCGGTTGTACTTTGTAGATACTTCGTAAAGCGTTTTATACCAAGTTTGGCCTGGGCGAAGCTCAGTAGCGGCTTGTTTAAGTATTGAGTTAGCATTTTCCATTGCATACTTGTAAGGTATTACTCGATATCTGGTTACTCATGACGAATATTTATATCTTCTGGAATGGGTGTATGGTTAAGGTGGGTAAATTTGCAGTCGGTATGACAAGAAAATCGTACACTCCACGCAACTGATTCAACGAGACGTTGCAACCACGTGCGCCCGAGTTAGCAAACTCACCATGTTTTAACACTATTGAACAGATACACAATAATAATTATTAAAATGTATGACAAAATTGCTTTATCTGACAATATTGACTCCTGGATCGTACCCCACATCTGAATTGTAATTATTAATTTTCTGTAACACCGATTAAAATGGCTGACCAAAGGTTTTGTAATATATTCCTACTTTGGAGGAACCCCACGACCCAAAACGTTAGCTCTTATGGTGTCGTTTGCCTCTATTACCATCGAACGCTATATTAATAGAGCGGGCCGGCTATGAGAATTGTTCAAATTGAGCGAGTTGCTCGTAAAATAAAACGGTTCTTTTTGAAGATGCAAGAAATTCGCTTTTAAATAAAAAGAAAGGCGACAAAACAAATTAACAATTTGAAGTAGATAATAAAAATCATTTTCTTCTCTACTTTTCGTAGTTAAAAAAATACAATTTCATTTTCGCGTGTCTTGCCGCTTGACAGTAAGGCTATCAGCGCAAAACTGGTGTAACCCCAAACTATTCATTAGGAGATAATGGGGATTTTAATGAAAAAAATATTTTTTCTGCTTGAGGAGAAGCCTCTTTATTTGTTCAATTCGAAATTCAATTTGTTCAATTTCAATCACGTAGAAACCTAGGTTCCAGCAAGAACGAGTAACTCTGTCCTATTTAAATGACAAGTTTTCATAAAAATGCCTGCAGTCTTCGGGTAAGAACTCTTTGAGTGCTTGTAAATGATCCCATTTCTTCTTTGGAATAGCAAGTGGGCTTTAATTCAAAATTCTCATGGTTTTTAATACGGATTGGCAAGTCCTTCCAATCGTTTTCGAAACTAAGTTTCACTTTTAGTACTCCTTGGTCATATAAAATTGTTTTTATGTCTGTTACTGTGGGGTCACCTTGTTTTTTCCGGGTCGAATAGACGAATAGACAAGGTTTTCAGTAAAGTTGTTGCAAAATTATTTATTAAGTATTCTTCGCGATCAAACTACTAATTAAATTTAGTTATTTGGCGAAATAAACGAAAAGAAAAAAAAATTGCAGTCGCCACTGCCCGAGGAAGAAAATCGAATAGGAGAAATGTCAATTGCCAAAGAGTACTTGCAAAGAGATCGCGAACTTTTGCAACTGCAGCCAGAAAAAGGGGCTGCGTTCAGCTTAACTCAGCGGAAGGGGTGGGTACGAAGTGAGTTGTACTTGTACTTGCAACTTCGGTGTTCGACAAATTTATGTAAAAAGGGAATGATTTCAAGGGCGCCACGTAATTTTGTGGGAAATTACGAAACCTGGAAATAATTGACCAAAAAAGAAAACAAATTTTGTATCACGTTATAAAAGCTCCGTTGGAGCACGGTCTTTATTTTTTTGATTGAGGTTGAAACCTCAAGGGTAAAATTTGATGGGAAGGGGTATGGCGGCACAACAACAAGATATATATCAATATGTAAAACACAATGTTTGACCGTCGGCGTGGCCCGTTATCGCGTTGTCTCGAAAATTAAAACAAAAGAATTTCTAATCGGGTCGCGTGTCCCGTTTCTTCCGGGATTTTTCCGGAACGAAAGACTACCAAAATTATACAGATTAAAAATGCCTAACTCAAACGATTTTGACGAACACTCTACTTATCTTTTTTTTGTTTTATAGCTCCTGTTGGATTCCTTGTCCCTCCTTACGCTATGTGTCCCTTCTGACACCTTTTCCACCCTTTGTCCACTCCTCCTCTATCCTTCCTGCCTCTGGTAATAACCACTCCACACAGTTTAACCTCTACTTTACTCGACTTTTCTTTAAAAAAAAAAACCTCCACGGTTTACGTATTAATTTTAAATGTTTTTTTTTTTTTTTGAACCAAACCAAAATTCGCTATATGCGAACGAGCAAGAAAAATAAAAAACTTCGAACTATCGCTATTGCTGGTCAGCCAAGAAGTGACTTCCAGGGCTTTAGTTTGGTTCGAAGTCGCTTGGCTTCCTCACGCACACTCTCTCATCCATTCGCTGGTGTTAGACCCCAACGGTGGGATCTTTAAGTTGGCATTCAGCAATGCCTCCCACGGCCATTAACCACCACATTCACACATACTAGCGGGCTGAACGGTCAAATTTTTGCGACACCAATGCGCTACCGTAACCCGTTAGTCCTCTCATACTTTCCAATCGTTCCTCTCTCTATGTACTGGAATTCGCCTTGGTAAGATCCTTCCAGTACATTTCGGATTAGCCAGCCGACTTCGGACTCTCTTCTCTTCTTATCAGAGTTAGCCTTCTCTACTAATTAAATCTATGACCCTCTGTCATAGTAAATAGTAAACAAATAAAGTAATTCGTGGAGGAATTTTGCGACCCGGCATTTTTCCCCACGAATTAAGTCAATTTAAAATAAAATAAAATTAAGGAAAAGAAGGATGATGGTGGACGCAACTATTCTCCACCCGGACATCGGTAATTAGACCCTTCCCTCAACGTGGGAAAACCCAATTATTCCCAATCGCTGACAAGGAATCCCACAGGTATTGTTTGTTTATAACTTTTCCGCGCGTTATTTAACTATTCTGGTAGACTTACGCGCAGATTTGGGGGATGAGACTTGCTGATAACAGGCCATTCCTTACATAGTGGTTGAATTTAGGGTGGGCTCTCGGCCTTAATTTCGGCGACGTGTTTGCATGTTAGTTTCGATGGTGCTGTGATCGTCTTCAAACGATATGTTTTTGTGTTCGATGTTGTTGTGATTGTACATCTTCGCCCTTGTTATTGTCGACTACTGTTCTGTGGTGTGAGAGCGTTTATGTGGCCGTCCGCCTGCACTCTCTGCTGCTCCTCCGTTGCTCCATCGTCGGGGTGATTTATAAGAGAGATCGTCGTCTCTCCACCCATCGAACGTCATTCTCGGCCCTTGTCACTTGTTGTGTTGTGACAGCCGTTGGGGTGTTTTGTGTTGGCTGTCCGCCACACCCCTTAATAGACACAGTTTGTATGTCTGTTTGTCCCTCGGTGGAGTGTTGGCTAAGGGGGATCGTCCTCCCCCCACTCTTCCGTTTGTGCCGACCTCCTGTCGGTGCAATTTTTCTGTTGAGTCGGTGGGAGTCTCCTGACGGCCTGCCAGGCTCGCCATCCGACTTGAGTTCCTTATCTATCGACGGTTGCGAGTCTCCCTTCCGTCCGAAGGGCTGCACAACCGGAACGCTCATCCTCTACCATTCAGACCGCCCGTCTGATGGCTTGTGACCGGCCTATCCCTATCGGCTACCTATCCGGCTGTACCCTTAAGGCTCCAGGGAGGTGGTCCGGAGGCTGATGGGGGCCTCGGATGCCCGTCCACATCCCAGGACCTCGAGCACATAACCCAAGAAAAGAGGGATCATGGGTAGGAAAGAAAGGAAATAGGGTAGACCTTGTTGCGGTAAAATTTAACGCAACAAAGTCCTTAAAAAAATTATATTTAAAAAGTCATTATTAAAATACTTACTCCATCACACTATATAAATACAGAAATCGTCCATTTTTAATCTAAAACGTTTTTTATTTATTTCTAAGAAAACTTAACAAAGAAACTTCTTTTCGACCTTTCTTGGCGTTCACTTTTCTTCGATTCATTCCTTCTTTTTTCGACTCTTTACTAGAACAAGTCACCTGATTGGTGGATAGAACAACCGATGCCATTGGTTGGATATTGAGTTGTCAAAATGAATCTGTCAGCTGGCCGAAATACCAGAATACTTAACTATTACTCTACATGGGCCCATTGAAGGGTCGAATCAACTACATTACCTTCTTCGGTTGATTACACATTTTACATGATTTTGTACCTTTAGCCAAAGACCTAAGATCATCAACTCAAAATGAGTCTTTTTCTGAAAATATTCCAAACTACAAGATCAAATTCAAATGAATTTAAAGTATTAAATTATATTGGTCCTTAAGTGTTTCAATAATTGTGCTTAGCCAAGTAGAAATATTATATTTATTTTATTTTGTAGCACGTATTCGGAATATTAAATCATCATATAAGGGTTCAAGACACGAAGAGTTCCTTATGTGTCCATTGAACAAACATACATGCCTGTTGGCTCATTCCATCATATAGCTTCCCTAGCTGTCTGCCACCGACCATCCTATCATCTATCGTATCCATTCTAGACATATTAACTTACCTTGCATTATTCCAAAACACCTGAAATATACGAAAATCTTCCCCCTAATCAATGGATGCGGCGATGATTAAAACACCACATATATAAAAGTTCAACAATAAGTTCTTTTATTTAATAATTGTTATTCAAATACATATTACATTGTATAAATATATCTACTTAATATAATTGATAATGAACTACATCGTATAATCGTATAAATATATACATAAAATAAACAGCAACTTCATTATTTGAAGAATTCGCCTTAGCCATCTCATGCGCCATTCTGAAATAAAAAGACAAATAAAATACATTAAAATATCACATACAAGTCAGCATAAATACAAAAAATACATCGCAAGTATTCCATCCAGTCGCACACTGGGGCAAGATACCCCTAAAACTGGCATCAATTCAATTGAAGGATTAGTTATGTTAAAATTTATTTTATTGTGTAAAGATTAGTTGAAAATATATATTTGAACCAACATTTTAATATTTTGGGTCATAATTGCTAAATTAACACTTTACTTACATAAATTTCAAATTTAACTCGTGGCCACATACATTTTATTTCAATTTTTATTTTATTTTTATTTAGGATATAACAAATAGTTTACATTTGTTTATTGATTGTTATTGATATGAAATACTATATAAAGTTTAAAAACAAAATCTCATAAATGCATATACAGTATTAAGACTGAAACTCAGATGTATCCGATGAGCTTTCATCATCACTTTCTCCAGTGGAACTCTCATATAAAAATATACCGTTCACTGATATGATCGCTTCTCTGTTAAGCTAGCCTTTTTCATGGCCGTAATCGACTCTACAACTTTCGCGGATTTTACTACAGGCGTGCTTCCTTCACCTTAACACATAATGACCATGAGTGTTATCTATGGATAACTTTTTTTGATTTTTCTATTTTTTTCTTATGTAAAATTTTTCAAACGAAAAAACGAACTTGAACTATAATTTACTTGGGAATTATACCCCACCGAACTGGGGTAACCGCGCTTACGACCACACAACTTGGAAGAGGGAACACTTGAAAAATAAAAAAAAACTGCCGACGCTCTACACTGTCCTGCTCATAACACCTCCTGGTCTGAAGTTTCTGTCCTTCCGATTGGGAATTGTTCTATTCACTTCACTGTCTGGGCTTAGCCCATGCACTCCTACGCTGCTCTTCCTTCCGCTGCTCTTTCCTTTGTCGGTGACTCGGTCATCCGATGCTAGTCGGTACTCCGGATGGATTCCGCCGCATTGCGATGGCGGTCCAGAAGCTGATCTGCCGCTGCTGCTCTGGGACGGGGTTTGGAGGATTGTCGCGCGCTTTCAGGGTTTATTTTTGGTTTTGGGGAAAGTGAACGGTAACGGAACGTCGCGGTACTTCGGTCGCTTCGAGTATCTGTTGACCACCCGCGTGAATTGACTTGCGAACTAGGTCCATTGCGCGGACCACTTTTATCACGGATTAAAATTGTCACCACGAAGATTTGAGTTACGCTTACCGTATACCGTCACTACTTTTACTTTACGAGAGAACAAAAAAAAATTTTGCAATACTATCCCCTATCGCAACCCTTGCTCGACTCCAGTACCCGACCGTATCCTCTGAGCTCTCAATTCCCTCTGATTCTTCTCGCACCAGCACGATCGAAATTCCCCCGTCACACGAAAAATTATCATACCACGCAATTGTTTTTCCTCGCCTGACTATAGTCCCGCAAGAGGAAGACAACAAAAAAATATTACGGTTGCCCGTACCTATCCCGTGGTACATCGATCACGCCATCCTGTCTATACGACTGTGAACAACCAAAAAAAATATGAACCATACAAAAAAAAAATGTTCTCCCACGCCTGCGTCGGTGGTGTGCTTGCCACAACCAAACTGAACAACCACCCTCCCCGCACTCCTTCGCCTATATTGACTTGCTTCGCACGCACTTGGTCCCCTTGTCCACATACGAATGGAAAATTCCCTTCTTAGGAACGCGAAGAAACTGCGTCGAATATGCAGCTGGGTACTGCGGCGCATTAAGCATTAACTGGTTCGGTGTTGTTGTTGTTTTTTTTTCGGTTTCGATTTGCATTTTGTGTGCCATGGTGTCGAATGACTACTTGGGTGCCGTAACATGGTACGATGGTGGTGGGCGGAGCCTAACCAAAAGATTTCGCATATGCGATTTATGGTCACAGTGGGACAAACTCTTATTTTTTGTGACGAATTCGGGGAAGGGACTCACTATGCGAGATTTACCTCACAGTGGGACAACAACATGTTTTTGGTGGCAAATTCAGATTCCTCAAACAGGAGTGATTGGTGGATAGAACAACCGATGCCATTGGTTGGATATTGAGTTGTCAAAATGAATCTGTCAGCTGGCCGAAATACCAGAATACATAACTATTACTCTACATGGGCCCATTGAAGGGTCGAATCAACTACATTACCTTCTTCGGTTGATTACACATTTTACATGATTTTGTACCTTTAGCCAAAGACCTAAGATCATCAACTCAAAATGAGTCCTAGCTGTCTGCCACCGACCATCCTATCATCTATCGTATCCATTCTAGACATATTAACTTACCTTGCATTATTCGAAAACACCTGAAATATACGAAAATCTTCCCCCTAATCAATGGATGCGGCGATGATTAAAACACCACATATATAAAAGTTCAACAATAAGTTCTTTTATTTAATAATTGTTATTCAAATACATATTACATTGTATAAATATATCTACTTAATATAATTGATAATGAACTACATCGTATAATCGTATAAATATATACATAAAATAAACAGCAACTTCATTATTTGAAGAATTCGCCTTAGCCATCTCATGCGCCATTCTGAAATAAAAAGACAAATAAAATACATTAAAATATCACATACAAGTCAGCATAAATACAAAAAATACATCGCAAGTATTCCATCCAGTCTGGGGTATTAATTTAACATCTTCCTCATTAGTCTCCTAAAGAAAACAAATGTAAATTAAAATAACAAAAAAGTACTTCATTTACCTACCTATCAAACCGCAACACACGCCTGCCTGCTTCCTGCTTCACCATGCTGTTCATTTATAATTTATTTTGTCTATTGCTATTGAGTAAAAATATGACTGTATGAAAACCCAAAACTGCTCGCAGGCAAGTGGGTATTGCAAATCAAAAACAAAAAAAAAATTTTGGCAAATGTCTACAGCACGCAATAATTTTTTTAAATTTAAGTTTACATCCATTCAGGTATACGAGATAGATACTCTTCTTCCGAGTGACTTTTTAAAAGCGCTAAGATAAACGGTTGTATGTTGTTGTTTTTTGTATTTCAAAAATCCAAATGGTCTTCTATTTGTTGAACGCCTTCGGCTTAAAAGATAGGTAAATGCCTGTTGGGAGTCTTTGATGGTAAAACTTTGGAATGACTTGCCTTGATGTGGTTGGCTTCGTAACTAGCAGCCTTGTGGTCTCTATTCGACCGATCAATTTATAATTAAAACACTACCGTATTGTAGGCACGTTTCCCGGGTGACAAAGTTTAAGGAGCAAGTAAAACACGTCCGTTCTGCTATAATGACAACCAAAAACTGATCTCTTTATTATTTCACTCCGGTTTTCTTGTTCTTCACAAGTAGGTAGGCAGCGACACACACTGACAACAAGATATAACTTATAAATGTAGGTATATGGAAACAATTGCATATGATTAAATTAGTTTAACTGTGTGAGTTGCATGCTTAACTCTTACACAAACTACTACAATTCGGCCGTCCTGACCCTTAAGATCACCTGATCTTGCAGACTTATAATTACAATCAGTTTTTCTTTTTACTCTTGTTCAACCATGGTTTCATATTACCGACCGCCCACACTCCTTGATAAGGTAGTCGCGACTGTTGAAAACCGTCAACATCTTTAAGCAGATATCTGTCATTACGTAAAACTTTTACGATCTGGTAGGGTCCTCTAAATTTGGGTATTAGTTTTTTAGACGCGCCCGGATGCGAGTCGAAATTTTTTACCATAGCATAGTCCCCTACGTCATACTTTGTGGGCCTACACCGTTTCTTATCTACATATCGTTTGTTGTATGCCTGCGATTTTTTTTGTTCTAACGCTGCTTTGCTGCGTGTCCTCGCCAGGTCGCGCACGTTTCCTGAGTCTAACTCTGTCAAGTTTTCTTTAAGTTCGTCCGACCACCCGCCTTTCTGATCCACTCCAAACAACATTACACTCGGATGTTCTTTTATAGTTCTGCCCACCGTGTTATTGAGTGCATATTCGACTACTTCTAACACGTGGTCCCAAAATATCCCTTCTTCTGGTCTGACTAACTTAGCTATCATTGGTCCTAAACTCCTGTTTACTCTTTCCACTTGACCGTTCGCCTGGGGGGAACCGGTCGCAACCTTTATGTGTTGAATACCTTGTTTCGACAAAAATTCCTTGAACTCTGCAGAAGTGAAACAACTACCCCTATCCGATATAACATACTTCGGTCTACTGTACGCCCTAAAATAATCTGTTAACGCCCGATTTACTTCCTTCGTATTTGTCGTCTTAGTCGGATAGAGTCTTACAAACTTTGTAAAGGCATCTATCACCACCAGTATGTACTTTTTAGCCGTCCTCGAATTGTCTATTGGACCATAATGATCAACATGTACCACAGCAAACGGCTTTTCTTCTTTAGGAATGTTGTGAAGGAAACCCTCTCCGCGGCCTTGTTTAGACGAAAAGACAATACACTTCAAACAGTTTTTTACGTGCAACCCTATCTTCTCTCTCATCTTGGGAAACCAGTAACTTTTCGACACCAACTCTAACACTTTATCTGTACCTACGTGACCTACCTCATCATGATATTTATACAAGACGTGACTTTCCATTTCTTCCGGTACACAAAACACAACATTGCCATCGTTTTTTTTTTTGTACACCACTCCGTTTCTCATTTCGTACAGACTATGGTTCGATCTTTCTAACAACTCCTTAACCCTAACTATCTGTTTGTCTTTACCCTGGCATACTATCAAATTTTCTTCGAACGTATTCGTCTCGAGCGTCAGGATATTTGTCGACCTACTTAAAGCGTCGACATGTTGCATTCGGGTACCTGCTCTATGTTCCAGAGTGTAATCATAATTTTGTAGTTCTAGAGCCCACCTGGCAATTCTAGGGTTGAGTTCTCTCTTGTTCAACGTCAGGGTTAATGAATTACAATCAGTCACTATCTTAAACTGTTTACCTTGTAAGTAGACTCTAAAACGATTTAAGGCACTTATTATCGCCAGTGTCTCTAGCTCGAAACTATGGAATTTTGCTTCATAATCAGTCGTTCTCTTTGAAAAATAAAAAATCGGATGCAACTTTCCGTCTTGTTTTCTTTGTAGCAGAATTGCCCCAAACCCCAGTGCACTCGCATCGCAATGTAGTTCTGTTTCGTCCTTGGGATCGTACAGCGCCAGCACCGGGGTTTCTATCAATTTATTTTTTAAATTTTCAAAGGCTTCTAACTGCTCGGCACCGAACTTAAACTCTCTATCTTTCCTGGTAAGATCGTACAGTGGTTTTGCTATGGTTGAAAAATCTTTGACAAACCTACGGAAGTAAGAACATAAACCTAGAAAACTCTGTACCGTATGAGTCTTCTGTGGAACCGGAAATTGTTTTATGGCCTCGATACCCCTATCATCTGCCTGTATACAATCTCCCGTAATCGTAAAACCTAAATATTTTATTTTCTTTTGTAAGAACTTGCATTTATCTACCCTTAGTTCCAATCTGTTTTCTACCATTCTTTTCCAAACTTCCGAAAGTATTCTAAAATGTTCGTCGTATGTTGTTGTAGCTATCATTATATCGTCTAGGTATACTATAACTTCATCTTTTCTAATCATGTCCGCAAATATTTTATTAATGTGTCTCTGGAACGTCGATGGCGCATTTTTAAGGCCAAACGGCATTCTTAGAAACTCGTATTGCCCTAACGGTGTAATGAACGACGTATATTTTACCGCGTCTTCATGCATGTATACGTGGAAGAACCCATTTTTTAAATCTAATTTTGAAAAAATGGTCTTATTAACCAGTCGGTCTAACAAATCGTCGATTACCGGTATCGGGTAACTATCTTTCGCGGTTACTTTATTTAACCCTGGAAGTACATGCTTATTTTTTATACGTATGGGACATGCTTCGTCGAATCGACGACGGCAGTAATCAAAGTGGTCAAACAGATGATCTATGTACCAAATTTTGTGGAAGTTGATTGTTTTCAGTTATTAAGTTTATTTAACATAACAAAAAATACAAAAACATACATTTTTTTATAACTCTTAGCTAAAAATATTTTTTTTTAGTTTTACTTCATTTGGCATGCTTTACAAAATACTACACATTAAAATAATAAAAACAAAAACACGTAAGGAACATATAGTTAGTTAAAACTGCTTGCATCTAAAAATTATTATAATAAACTAAAAAGGAACAAGTTTTCATGACAATGAGGTTAAATTAAATACAAGAGGCACAAAGCTCTATTTTGTGCTCCCCACACAAGCTAATATTACACTTTGCACAGGATGATTTCGTCATTCGTCGTTTAGAAGAGGGACAAACTGCGCAAATCTTTCTTTTTCTTTCAGGATTTACTTGCTCAGTACTCTCTTTATTATTTGGCATTACGTTTTGAATATTATTTCGCACCGACGTAGTCAAAGTTGGTATTTTCAGTCTATCGGATAAGTGATTTTCGACAAGGGCAAAATTCAATTTTTTCATAAAACAAGCCCGATTGAGGGGCTTTTGTTTTGTTTGAATCATGTTATGGACGTAAATGATATAGCTATTTATAAAGGCCATATTAAGTATTCCAAAAAATTGACACATTGGCCATCTGTTAGTTTTACGGGAACAGCTCATAACACTACACATTTGATCAAACGTATCGACACCTCCTTTGGTTTGATTATAAAATTCGATCATATTTGGTTTTTTTGATTTTTCGTTCACTGTCCCTTCTTCATTACACGAAGATAATAAATATATTATTTTGTTCGGTTTTGGCTTATAAGAAACAAGTGTTAATTCATTATCGTAGCAAAACATTGAAGTACCACACTTACGACCCTTAAGAAGTTTTAATTCTTTTGGAATTTCTTTCTTGTTAGATCGCAGAGTTCCAACTAACGTCAACTTATACGGTTCACGTAAAAGTGATTTAGCTAGTGGAACTGACGTAAACCAGTTGTCCACAGTAATATTTCTATTCGTACCATGAACAGTTTTTGTTAGCTCTTTCACATAGTACTCTCCAAGTGGTAGCATTGTTTTGTTCGAACCTTTACCCAAATATGGTGATGCATCAATCATGTACTTTGTGCCGCTATCACACATCATTAGCATTTTCAATCCATACTTTGCTGGTTTATTGGGTATGTACATTCGGAAACTACATTTACCTCTGAAGGCCAATAGTTGCTCGTCAATAGTAAGGTATAGCCCAGGTGTGTAATTTTCGCGGCATTTCTGAACAAATATCTCCCACACTTTTCTTATGGGAGCAAATTTATCACCTACAAGCTGAATACGCACAGACTTGTCATCGAACCGGAGACGTGACATAAGGAACTTGAACCTAGATTTCGTCATTGTTGATATGTAGTGTGCTCCACTGTAGCATCCGTCAAACAATTCGGTTGCCGATAGGTGCTGGTCCTTCTTGACAGCTGTCAGCACTAATACTCCAATAAGGGCTAATATTTCTCTCGACGATGTATGTTTCCTTTGTGCTTCATCATTAGATGAAACTAATATTGATTTGTTATGATCAATTTCAACATTTGTCCACTGCACTATTTCATCGATTATCTCGTTTGTTATAAACATTTTAAAGCACTCCAGTGGGTCAGTAATGTTTTTGCAGTTGCGAGTTGGACCTCGAGCTTGATGCACAATATTTTGGCCATAATGATGGGACTTCCCTTTTCGTGCAGACCACTTATGGTTGTTTTTTCCACGCAAAACGGATTTGGTAAACGAAATTATATTCGACTTTGCCCTTAATATATGCAGCGGTATATCGTCTTCTTCTAAATCGAACAGATCCTCGGACTCAGACGAAGACACTTCTTCAAAATTTTTATTTTGATCCTCCTCTGTATCAGATTGGTTCCTGTTGTAGTCCAGCTCATTGTCCAATTCGTGTTCATCCTCGTCGTCACACGTCAACAGAAACCTCTCAATTTCATCGTCATCCATATTTTTAGTGATGCTTAAGATGTATTTCAGCTGTGCAAATTAAATAAACCGAATAAGAACAAAAACCATACATAATGAAAAAACAGAACTTTAAAACGCAAAAGTTACGCAAAAGACATGCTTCGTCGTTTCGACGACGCACATTTAAAAATATCACACTTACAAAATGTATATTCAGCTGCACATGAGCATACGCCAACAGCTTGACCACCACTAGCGCTATACGAAAAACGAGGACAAAACAAACTAAGGTAAGAAAGAAAAACGGCTAAATATGAACGAACATCGTCGATTCGACGAAGCATGTACTTCCAGGGTTAACGTACGAAAATCTATACACAGTCTAAGATCTCCTGTCTTCTTCTTCACCAACACTATCGGCGAAACGTATTCAGACTCGCTTTCTCTAACATACCCTTTACTAACATATTCGTCTAGCAATGAGCTCAGTTGGTTTTTTTCGGCATACGACAAACGACGTGGTCGACAATGAAACGGTTTCACGTCATTTAGCGTCAAATTCATTTGAGTTTTAATCACCGGCTCTGTGGGGCGATCGGCAAACAAATAGTTTGATCTATACAATGTTTCCAACTTTATTTTATGAACATAACTTACGTTTTCATCAACGTCTAAACCTAACTTCGAACTATCATCTTCTTTACAATCTATTGACATGAGTTGTCTTTCAAAGTATTCACTATCATTTGTTTCATTTGTACAACGCGTATTATTTTCTAACTGTGAAATAAGTTTAAATTTTCCACTTCTTAGGAAATCCCTCCCCAAGATTGCCTCATAACTCGTCGACCCATCGTCTATTACCGCGAGATTTAATTCTATTCCAACTTCTTTAAAAAAAATAACGCAAGACAACATTCCATATATTTTTAGCAAACTTTTATTCAACCCAAAATATTTTTTTTGTGTGGTACATTTATGTATGGACGTGTCTGTCGGAACGCATGATCTTCTGATCATACTTATCGGGCTTCCGGAGTCTATGAGGCAGTCTAAGGGAATACTTTCGTCATAATTTATAAATTTAAAATGCAAACACCTTACATAATCCTCGGACTTGTCGTTCTCTGACAACTGATGTACCGCCGACTTCCTCTCGGGACAGGTCGCAACTCTGTGTCCCATGGCGCCACAAGCATAGCATGCCCCGTACTCCCTCTTTGGTTTGGAACACGCATTCGCCATGTGTCCCACCGAGTTGCAATTGTAACACCTGATTGTAACTCTTTGTCCGTCTGTCTGTTTATCTCTGGCCGTGTAACTTGTTGTCGATCCCGTTTGCCTGTAGTTAGACGTACTAGCTGTCGATCCTGTCTGCACTTTTCGCTGAACAATTTTGCTGAACGCCCGGAGTAGTCCCGCCTTTGTCGTATACCCCTGGACGTGGGCATATAACCTCATGTTGTCATCGGAAAATCCCTCAATCGCATATTCGGTCCATTCTTCTTCGTCCATCTCCAATCCAGTTGCCAGTCTCACTTTGTCGTGGAAATACTCCGTAAAGGTTTCACCCACCTTCCACTTTCGGTTTTCGAACCGTTTTCTTATCTCCATCCGGTTTTCCTTTGTGCCAAAAACTTCTTTTAACTTTACAGTTAGATCATCGACGTTGTCTTTTAGGAAGTTTGGCTGTGCGTGCAACCACTCTTGGGCTTTGCCTCTCAACTTGGCGACAAAAAGAGTGTGCAAATTTTTTTTCTCCACCCCGTAAACTTCTTCGACATTCCTCAGTTGTGCTAGCCACACATCAACGTTTGATCCCCCGTCGAACTCCGGCAACATTTCCTTCCACAAACCGAACTTTTGTATTATGTCTGCCTCTCCTGTTGTCGCGGTGCTGCTTTCACCTCCGTCTGTGACGCTAATTTCCCCTCTATCCTTTGCCTTTGCGATCTGTTGTAGTAACTCGTTTTCTCTCGTTATGATTTCTTTTTCCCTTTTTAGTAATTCGATCTCTCTTGCCATCTGCTCTATCCGTTGTTCATTTTCGTTTTCTTGTTGTCGTCCCTCTCCTCCTGTTAGGTCGTCGTTCGGGCGTTCGCCTCGCTCGTCTGCTGATACTTCGTTGAGGCGTACAACCAGGGTGGCTTTGTTGCCGTTGCTTGGCATACCTAACTGTTGCAGCCAATTTCTGAGTTCTGCTACGGTGAACTCGTCTGGATTTATTGTGTTTTCCATTGCAAACGAAGGAGTAGACGCACAAAAAAAAAATTATCTCTCTTCTTCTTTTTTTTTTTTTTTTTTTCACAGGTCACACACACGAACAATAAAGTTTTGGGGTGAACACTCAGTTTTATGACTACCGGTACGAAAAATTTATTTGACTCGGAAGAGAAAAAAAATATTTAGTTGGCGATAACGACACTCTTGTGCTTTTTTTTTCGCGAACAAGGGAAATGTAAATACTTAATTGCGAGGGATGTATCCCACTTCTGAAAATTTGTAGGCACGTTTCCCGGGTGACAAAGTTTAAGGAGCAAGTAAAACACGTCCGTTCTGCTATAATGACAACCAAAAACTGATCTCTTTATTATTTCACTCCGGTTTTCTTGTTCTTCACAAGTAGGTAGGCAGCGACACACACTGACAACAAGATATAACTTATAAATGTAGGTATATGGAAACAATTGCATATGATTAAATTAGTTTAACTGTGTGAGTTGCATGCTTAACTCTTACACAAACTACTACAGTATTCAGTTTAAACTTTATTTATTTATGCGGTCCAATCGCGGGACAAATTAACTTATGTTACAAACCATCCAATCACGGGATAACAAATCGTAGAAGTTACAACAATCCAATCTCGGGATAAAAACGACCATCTTGGTCTCTGGTTTCCTTCCTTCTAGAAGGAAAAATAACAATGTGCTTTTTGGCACACTAGCGCTCGTGGCGCAACTAGATAACCATTTGGCCAGGGGTGTTATATGGCCGATAATGTAGTGCTAAAAGCCTTGTTGGAAACAGGTAATTGACAATTACAATTACAATTAATTCAAGACATAGAACCGCATTTTCTATAAATGAAAAGAGGAATTGTAATATTAATATAATAAAATAATAACTTTGCAAACTGTTGTATGTAGGGTAAAGGTGTCAACAGTGGATCAATTTTTACTTATTGGGACGTTGAGCTCGCATTTATAATAGTATAGTCATGACATTTTTTCCACACCTTTTTCAATGTTTTATCTTCATTTTAAGCACAAAATCTCAAAACTCTGTTTAATGTTGAGATAGTGAAAAAATTATTTGAAATTTCCCTTCCCGCGTGATCCGCTGTGTACCATGGGTGTACACAGTGAATCAGTGCATGGTACACAGTGAAACAGGGATTTAAAATCGATTTATTTTTTTTTATTTTTCATAACATATTTATATTTATTAATTCATTTTATTATTAAGGTATAAACAAAGGAACAACATGAAAATAAAAACTCTTCAAGTTAACCCTTTGTTGACCAAGCTATTAAAAACTTTTTAAAAAAGTGCTTCAACAAACTTTGGCCAATGAACACCTAGATTACCCAGTCCTTCGAAACAGATTCTCCTTTGCCCCTTCGATTTTTGCTGCACTGCGGAGAATCGTCATTCTGTGATTTTCTTTTTAGACCACGTCTGTCAACAGGTAAATCCTTCCGTGACATAAGTCCAATGGTTACACATCTCTTGTACTCCAGAAGGGATACTTTTTTATTCATTTGGCAGTAAACGATGAACGAGTTTACGAAACATATTTCGAGCATTCCCCATAAAAGACGATCTTGGATCAGCATGGTCCACGCCTCCCATGAAAGAATTACAGTCTCTTACGACTTTGGGACAACTTACTTCCTGTTGCACTCCCGATTTATCCCTTCTCTTAACAGTTGAAAGCTCATTGCCATGGTAGTTTGAAGCCAACAGTAGATACTGTTCTGTTTTTCCATTTATAAAAACTGATCCCATCTTTGGAAGATCGATAGTCAAAATCTCCTCTTTTCATTTTTTTATCATCTTTCAAATTTTTCGGGCTACCTTTTCTATTGGCTCGAATCGTACCACAAGCTAGTTTTTTTCGGTTTTAAGTTTCTCTAGCAGTCTTACTGACGAAAAATAGTTATCAAAGAAAATTATTTTATGCTTTCCCCACTCCTTTTCAGTCAGTGATAAAACTACTCTTTCACCGAGACCGTATTTTTCGTATTTATTTTCAAGCTGCACGTCTTTTCCTTGGTAAATCGAAAACTTCTTTATATAGCCATGTTGATCTGCTAAGCACCATAATTTGTACCCTCTCTTTATAGGTTTCATGGGATTGTATTGCTTCATGGAGTTTCTGGCCTTGAAAAGAATCATTGACTCATCAACAGAAAGCTGTCTTGTTCCGTGGTAGGATGTGCTGAATTTACCATTCAGAGAATCGATCATTGGCCGAAGTTTGAATAGTCGATCTTTATTATCTTTTGGAATTAGGCTGTTGTCATTTATGTGTAAGCTGCTCAAAATGGCATCAAATCTATTACGGCAGTAGTATGGGAAATGCCGGTTTCAGGACAGTTTTCAGACACGGATAAAATATAGGATACAAAGCCATTATTTTTAAAAAATATTGGTAAAACATCAATAAAAAATTAAAAACTGCCATATACTTAATAAAAATTATTGTTCCAATATAGAATATGCCTACAGTATTAAATGTCCAATATTTTATAAAAATGGAAAGTTGGGAGACAGATTTACTTTACCATAAATCCTCATGATAGGTGGGAGACAATCTGTCTCCCAACTTTCCATTTTTATAAAATATTGGACATTTAATACTGTAGGCATATTCTATATTGGAACAATAATTTTTATTAAGTATATGGCAGTTTTTCATTTTTTACTGATGTTTTACCAATATTTTTTAAAAATAATGGCTTTGTATCCTATATTTTATCCGTGTCTGAAAACTGTCCTGAAACCGGCATTTCCCATACTACTTACGGCTCATCGTTTTACCCACCAACGGAACTCCCAAATCCTCACTTTAGATTAGATTGATAAACAATTTTATCTAGCACACTTTCAAGAAAAGATACGAAAAAATCTGTTTGACTATCACGGGTCTCAAACAAACCTTCAACTGGACCCTCAGGCTAGCTTTCCATTGGCGGTTTGGTTCTTCGTCGGACTTTTTTTTACCGAATGACACTGCATCCTGGACGATTATCCGGAATTTCCTCGCCATCATCCAAAGGCCGCTCAAGCCCTTCTTGAAGCACAGCTTCATCCGGTTCCTAATTCATTGGGACAGCAGCTCTTATTTTTGAACGAATTGTTATTAGATCCAATTCATCTTCGGATTCTAGGTCAGTATCTTCACTATTGTCCAAAGGTAATTCCTCAATCATTGCCAAAATCTCATCATCCTTCAAATAAATATTCTGAACAGCCGACATAATGCACTTTATATATACATGAAAATAGCAAGAAGAAAAAATGTACTATTCGAACACTCGTTGTCGCACAGCCCAACGGTACTTACAAGTCTTCCAAATAGTTTAAAAAAATGACGCAATGGTTACTTGGATCTGCAAACACCAAAATCAACTTAAATTACTCCCTTCAAAGTCTAGTAAGCTGTCAAAAATAAACCGTTATAACCGTGGCTAAAACTAAAAAAAAATCATAAACAACAAAATACATGAAAATCGAATGGTACTTAAAAGTCTCGTTGGGCGTCAATGCCATATTTTTGTCATATAGAGTTTTTATTTGAAATAAAACATTGTGGTACTTACAAAGACCCGTCGGTCAACAAAGGGTTTAAGGCGACCGGATTTCTTGGAGCACATCGTATAGGAAATCGAAATATTTTTTCTGGGCCCTCCTTTCAATCTTTCAGTGTGTTTTGGAAGATGTGGTTGACAGAATATTTATTAAAATATTAAATAAAAATAAACTTATAAAAAATTATTTTATCTGCGAGCTTACCAAAAATTGTTTTCTTCACAAGAATTATTGCAACACTAAATTAGTTTAACAATGAATATTCTCAAAATAACAAAAATTCCCGCCTTTTTTAATGTCATTGGAATACATGAGTTTTGAAACCGGCTACTTTGATTTGCATAGGAAAAGAAGAGGTTTGGTCCGGAATTCAGTTTATATGGGAATAAATGAGTTTTGAATTAAACAACTGAGTGGAATAGTGTAGTTTTGAAAAAAACTTCACATTTTAAGTACTCTAAAGTATAGGAAATAACATGTTTTGAAAATTTTTAATTAAATACTTAGATGGGGGCCCTTCTAAAGAACACTTTCTCATATTTAACTCATTTTTGAATAAAAGTGGAATAGAAGAGTTTTGAAATTATACCCCTCATATGTAGTATATGTATAATATATACATGTTTTATATCAATTGTCTTCAAATATTTAAATTTAAATTTGGAATCGGTTTTCATTGATAAATTAATATTTTTGAATTGATTTTTTATTTTTATTCATTATTTTCATTATCGGATACATCATTACAGTAACTGTGGTTGATTGTAAGCCCGAGACAATAGGTATGAGAAATAAGATACATTTATGTTTTCGAATGAAAATTAGAAAGATATGTAGAGAAAACTGCATCGATTGTTGCTCCATGTCCTGTGGTTATCATTTCGGTTATTATTCATTTGTAGTTCTTGTTTATCTTGTAGAAAGTTTACCAAGAGTTGTGCATCTTCGGGCGCGAAATTAACATTGAAATCTCCTGCTAAATTTAGTGGCACCGTATGATAGTTTTCCCCTAATTCTTCAGAGCCTACTCGACCGTAAATCATAAGTCTTTTATGTAAAAACTTTATAATATTATTAACTGTGTTATTGGGTGAAATGTAAACAACTACCATTATGATGTTTGTTCAGTTTGAGCAGCACATTTATCACCAATTGATGATTGGCCAATATCGATTTCACGAATATATCCTAATAGAATTGTCCATGTTCGAAGTTACTATATTTGAGACATCATTTGATTTCTGATAATGTTTGGTTCCTGATTACCTCGGGTGGGGGGATACTAGTCAGGTAATTTAAACAAGTTCCTTGGTGGACGAACTTATTCTACTTTATTTCTCCAAATTAAACTCTTTTTATACGATAAAAGTATTCGATTCTTGGGAATCTTTGCTGATGGTATTTCCTGAGCTCTGGTAACTATCGATTCGAACAAGGCGTGGAACTCTTGAGTTTCGCTAGCCTTATTCTTGCTCTTTTCCTTTCGGCAGGTGTGGATCTGCTTTTTCACCTACTTGATTTGGCGGATAAAGCTATTCCGCGCTTCCGTCGCCTGGTTGGGAAGATTAGCTAGTCGGGGTAGTTCTACCAGCTCCTTTTTTTGTTGGGCCCGTTTGCCTACTCTTGTTTGGAATTTTTGTATCGGTTGGGCTGGAATCGGGCTCTCGTGGCGGAGCTGCTTATTGCGTTGTTTGTACTCGTCCAGCGAGATGGGTCGTGGCCCACAAGCTGGATTGCTTAACACAACCGAGAGGGGAATAGGTGCGGTCGGATAGGTTGACCGTAATAGTGAGTTGGCCTTCATTAGTTTGATATAATAAGTGGTCGCTAATGTGATCCCTTCACATCACCAATAATAGCTAATTACACAGTACAATACAAAATGCTTATGTTAGCTTAAGTATAACCCAATCGCGAAATATCGGATGCGCGTCTACCCAGAGCTTAGCGGCACCTTTTAGTTTGCTTTGCACAGCGAAGAGAACCAACTTTTCGTTCCAACCGGACGCTTCCTTCAGCTGTTTCACCCGATCGATGAACTGTGCCGAGTTCATTTCACCTACACAAGGATTGAACTCTGGCAAAACCATTAGAATTGGTATTTTGCATTCGAAGGTGATTTAGTTTGTAGTTATTCTCCCATTAACGGTCATAAGCTTACATATTTGAAGTAGCTGATCCGGACGTTCACTAGCTGGCAGCATCATGGTTGCAGGAATATGTTGACGAATATCTATCAGATGCTTCCGTAGTTGTTCTGGAGTTATGATCAAGTGATGGGTTGTTCCATGTTGGGTGTCAAGCACTACATCCAACAGAGAATCTTGTATTTGTTCAATGTTGGTAACATACATGTGGTAAGCCCTAGAACATTCATAAGTGGGGTCTGTTGCATCGTATCTAGGGTACTCTGCTTGGCTGTAGTGATGTTGGTAGCTTTCCCTTGTAATAACTCAAATTGGCTCATTGTTAGTTGTCCAGTGACAACGTTGGTATCAACAATTGACGTTTGATTCGATTGTTTTTGTTGTCTTGGTTGACCTTGGCAATCTGTTTCTCAATTTCATGGGCATAATCCTGGTCTAACACTCCAAATAATTGATTGGATAATTTGCCAATAATGTCTAGTGGTGATCGCTTGAATTTTATTTCTTTCCTCGACATTCGTCACGTGTGAGAATATGGAAGCATTCTGATTGTAAGTCTGGACCTCTACGCCCCAGTTCTATGTTGTGTTCCATATTGTGTAATCCGTATAGTTGACTCTTCTAGGTAGCTAAATTATAGTATGTGATCATGCGCCATTAAGATGAGGTAAGATTAACGTTCCCAGTGTCTTCGAAGTATAGTCCTGGATGGGTTTTAAATGGTTTGTTGGTAATTTGGGCGGCTCTAGGTAGTGGCCAGGCAATTGACATTTGGGGAATTTTATGAAACACTGTGCACACGATTTAATTCACAATATTACTTTAATTCCACCAATATTTCTCTTAGATTAATTCACAATATTTAATTTACTTTAATGCCGCTGAAGGCGTGGCTCGTCCACCCTCGACGCCCTTGAAAACAAAAAGAAGAAGGAACACGAATTAATTTATGTAACACTTAATTTTGATAAAAAAAACTTTATTTAATTTATTCAAACTTAATCTAGTTATACAAATGGTCACAACGTCTAAAGGTTCCTAAATTGACTTTAAAAAGAATATGTGTTGTGAACTTATTCACTGACTTAAAAGAAGTGTCCTTTGGTTTGCTATGATATTCCTATTTATACTATTTGACAAATCAAAACATCTGTTATCCAAGGATGTGGTTTGGCTTGTCTGGACTCTGGTATTTTTCCATGAAAATAAAAACATCTGTTATCCAAGGATGTGTTCTTACTGATATTTAATAGTTTGGCTTGTCTGGTATTTTTCCATTGGTGTATATTATATTTTGGAATATGAGTCACTTTCTAGGGCGTTGGTTCATTTTGGTGATCTTAACGATTCTGGATTCTATTTTTATACGTTGAACATGATGTGGTATTAACTCACGAGTGCGTCGTTCTATTTAAGTACTAGGTACGACGATAGTGGATGAGCGATGTCATCGATTGTAGTGCGATTATAGGGTTGTTTGATTGTGTTGTCTGCACCGGCCAGAGTGGCTGTGTTGCTGACGATCGCGACGCCACAGACACTACCAATGAGGGAATGGTGGATCGTGGATTCTTTGCCTTACTGGGTTTTATGGTGGGGTCACCTTCTCTTTTTTACTGTTTTGATGCCGCCTAATAAGTTCTGCTATTGGTGGTCTTTAAGGAATTGTGGTTGGTCGGATCTTGACCTTCTTGCATTTTTGTAGTGGTTTCGAAGGTATGGAATGAATGTGGTGACATGTAAGTTTAAGTCAATGTTCCCCTTGTATTATTTCTGTGTTCTTCTAAGTTATATCATTACTCTGGTTAGTCCTTACTGGGTGTGGTTAATCGGTTGCTAACTTGGACAGTTTATATATTGGTCGGGTTGGGCATCCGGTAGATGTTTTGATAGAATGTGTTTCTTGAACTCTTCTCATGCACCAGGAGGCCGTTTGGTATTGTATTCCATAATTTTCCTACTCCAAAAAAAAGGAAAAGTTAATTATTAATTCGAGTAATTTAAAGAAGCAACTGCAACGTAATTACGAACCAAAGCATTTCTAAACATAAGTAAAATAAATTTGAACAAAACAGAACTGAACTATTTTAATATTTCTTCTTCATTTTCCCACAGGGTTATTTTTGACAATTAAAAACTAGATCAAAACTAGAGAAACTAGTTGTCGCTAGGACACGTGCGGTCCCAGCGTCACTAGGAACTCGTCTGTTCTTGGGCTTATGTTCCGAGGGTCCACGTACTTGTGCGATGTCTCCTTCTTTATGAAGTTTTTCACAAGCGCGTCTTTGATTGATACTCTGTATTTGTGAACGTTTTCCTTGGCGATTCTTAACTGGCCTCTCCTCCACTCTGGGTGCCTCTGCGGGTACCACTCCATTTCTTTTGCCTTCAAGAACTCTTCCACTAGGGCTCGCAATGGACAGTTTCTTGGCTCTATCTTCGATTTGTCGCATGAGATGATGAAGTTTTTCTTGTCGATCTTCAGGTTTGGTGTTCCGGTTGGCGATGAAACCATTGATGATCCGATTTTTCGTGACATCGAGAGAAAAAAATCAGAATAGACTAAATTAATATGCTCGCATAAAAGAACAGAATAATCATCATGTTACTACATTAAGCTGGTAAAAAAAAAATATACTTATATCTATATAACGATTGTGGATAGTTGAATTTGAACTAGCCGGTCTTATCTCGCGGTTCGCAAATTAACGAGAAGAAAAAAACAAATGTTGCCATTGTAACACCTCTGGGCTATCTAGTTTTCATAGATGTTACAAGACAAATATCCCGAGTATCAGGCTTATCACTACATAAGATTAATTGATACGATAATTACAGAGTACTTACAGAATTTGAGCGTCCGTCCATGCATGGCCAAAAGATCAGGAACGGCCCCAGGCCGACGTACTGAAACGACAAAACTTATGTGGTGATACTATTAAGAGATTAATGATCCTCCTTGAACGCAATAGAGGGGTGGAAATATCCATACACGGCGGTAATTGCATCTACTCGACTTCAAATGCTGTGTCCACGTACAAGAGAAGAGAAATAAAACAATTCTGTAAGATATTTTCCTCTTAACTTGGAATAAAACACGATTTTTTACTGTATTAATATATTAACATTTATTATACGTTATTAAATGCGACTGCTCGCCACGGAATCAGTATCTCTACTGCTTACTTCTCCTACCTACGACCGGTTAGCCCTTTTATGCGTGTATGTGTTTTCATGTTGCCACAATCCAATCAGCACTATCGCAATAGCGATTTAAATTAATTGCTTATAATTATGAAACCCAATTTATTTATTTTTAGGGCAAATGACCGGTACACTAGTGCCAAAAAAAACATTTTGGTAACAGATGGGTTCATATTATGACTCGGGTTAACCGGGTTGGGAAAATAGGTTAACAATAAAATAATGCTGGAGCAGACTCCTTCTGCCTCCAGGACTGCATCGCACCTTCTAGCCTCTGAGATGGGCTACTCCCGCCGTGGATCTTCCTCGCACGGGCGTCGTTCAAATAAAAAAAGTTCGGGTAATTAAAAAAATGTCATCCGACTTGCGGGCAACGAAAGGGTGTGGTCACTTAAATTTATAGGGGTTCACCAGGTAAACTACGGTGTCTGATAATTCCCGGAAATGCACATCGGATTTAAGACGCAACAAAAACAAAATTACATCCATCTAGTGGGTCGTGTATGGGTTGATCACTGATTAATATGTGGGATCACCAGAAATTACGGTTGCCGATTACGGAGGTACACACTGGATAACCGAATCATGGCATAAAAAAAATACCGTCATCCAACTAGTGGGAAAATTAAAAAAAAAAAAAATCGTCCGACCTGCGGGTAAATTAAAGAAAAAATCATCCGACTTGCGGGTAAATTACGGGTACAATCATCGAGGGGTATGGGAATTCACTGCGAACTTTATGTCGATTTATCAGCTTAAGCCACTACTTTGTTCTTAAACCTTAATTAAACCAATTCCATAATAATGGACATGAACAGGGCCAGTCTTAATAAGACGTTGAGGTCTATTCTTTACACTAAATTGATAACAATAAGAAGGAAAGTAGTTCTTACTTTTCTTCCTTAATCTCCTACTGTTCCATTTATGCATGAACACCCTAGGTACTTCGGGAAGCGAATACTCACCAGAATGTATGAGATTGTGAACTCGGATTTCATCATCAACGAGATCATCTTCAAAATCGAAATCACACATATTAGGATGAAAATCAACTTCAATTTGGGCACTATCATGACATTCAAAGGGAACGCCAACAATAAATGTAGAATTAACATCTACATCAGGTTTCTCAAGAACCAAATCTTCTTTTATCTCAATGAGGGACCAAGTATCAACCTCATGACCTAAGAACTCAGTGAGATCCATATACAAAGGATCACTTGAGTAATCCATATTAGAATTTGTAATAAGAAGCACGTTAAAACCCAAAACGTATGAATATATATATATATATATATATATATACGTAAAATTAGAGCTAGAGCGGTGTTCTTCACCACTCTACAAATGAAATAGTATAATCAAATACAATGAATAAAACTCGATACTGACACAAGTATCTTAAAGAATACCTTCTAAGTACTAAACAAGTATAATGATAACTAAGTCAAGAAACTGCAAATATAAGATGCCTCTCCGAGGGCTTACGTTTATACACTGTTAGTGTTTGCGGGACTACCGCTTCGCTGATTTTAAATTAGTAAAATCAAAAAAAACCTCTCTTTAAATAAATTTAAAAAAGGGTTTTAGATGATGAAAATTATAACTCTTGTTTTCTTAGGACGTTATAAAAATATGACTTCTTTATTTGAATGTCGGATGAATTGTGAGATTTTGATTACAGAAAAATATACTCTATTTGACATTTACACTGGTTTGACATGTTCTTGACAGATTATAATATGATTAGGTTAGGTTAGGTGAATGGGTGGGCAGAGCAGGGAGAACCCTGCGCTACCCCACTTAGGTCCCTGTGGACCCTTTGTGATGCCCTTGTTGGGGTCGACCGTTGGTGTTGCATCGGTGCTCTTTATCCCTCCTCCTTGTGGTTAATAGACGCTGTCTAGCCATCCCGATGTCCTCAAAAACCTGTAAAGATCAGACAGTGAGACATCAGAAAGTTCTTGTAAGTCATGGAAGTAATAACTTCCAAGTGTTCTGTTCCTCAAGTGACATAGACTCGGGCAATGACAGAGGAAGTGAGGTGTGTCCTCGTGGACCTCCTCGTCCCCGCAGCCTCTACATATGTCGTCATCTTTGAGATTTAGTTTCATTGCGTGGTTTCTTAGGAAGTTGTGACCAGTTAGAGCCCCTACTAACTTAGATAGTGATGACCTGTCAAACTGTAATAGATTTTTGGTCCGGCTTCTGTTATATTCTGGCCAAAGCTTCCGTGATATTTCACAGGTAGTGAGTTCTTTCCACCTGTTGTTGGTTTTCATTCGAATTTTGTTTTCCACCCGCTCTCTGAGATTGCAAAGTGGTGGCTTGATCGATTGAAGTGCTCTATCAAGATCCATTGCGGACCCCGTTCTCGCCAGCTCATCCGCCCTCTCATTACCGGTTTTGTCTCTGTGTCCAGGGACCCAGCAGAGATTCGTGATATGCTGCGAGCAAAGAACCTTGAGCTCTTCGCGGCAGCGGTGAACTAGTTTGGATTTTATTTCATTAGCAGAGACTGCCTTTATAGCCGCCTGACTGTCAATGAAGATGGTAATATCGCTGCGGGGTATTGCCAATATTGACGCCTTACGGGCCGCTTCAGCGATAGCCAGAACCTCCGCCTGGAAGACACTACTGCTATCAGGTAGTCTGATGGAGCAATGTATATTTAATTCTTCAGAGAATATGCCGGCACCGGTTCCACAGTCCATCTTTGAACCATCTGTGTAGATGGATATTGATTTCCTTTTTGTGGGTTCATTGGTGTTCCATTCTTCCCTACTCGGAAAGGAGCAGGTGAATGGTCTATCAAAGTCCAGATGGGGAGCCATATAGTCAGAAGCGACAATGTTCCCCACGTATTTACCTAATATCTGTGCATGCCCAAAATTGCAAGGGTTCCAAGTTTTAGTTTGGCTGATCCTTAGTGCACTTTTAGCAGCAGATTCTTCCATGTATAGGTCCAGAGGTGTCAGATTAAGAATAGCCTCTAGTCCAGCTGTAGGCGTGGTTCTTAATGCGCTGGTTGTCCCTATACATGCTATTCTTTGTATTTTAGTCATTGACTTAAGATTGGTTGCTTTGCTGGCGGCTTGCCACCAGACTACACTGCCGTATGTCAGTATTGGTCGCACGATCGCAGTATACATCCAGAGGATAATTTTGGGGTTTGGTCCCCAACTCCTGCCAAAGATGCGGTTGCATGCGTAGAAAGCATTCGCTGCCTTCTTGATCCTTTCATTGACATTCGGCTTCCAATTAAGTTTCCTATCAAGGATGATTCCCAAATATCTCGCACTGTCCGTTACCCTTAGGGGTACTCCACCAAGAGTTGGTGGCTCGAACTGCGGAATTATTCTTTTGTTCGTGAACAGGACAAGTTCGGTTTTCTGCGGATTGACCCCAAGGCCGCATTGTTTTGTCCACGTACTTAACACCCTAAGTGAGCTTCCTAACAAATCGCTTAAGGTAGGTAAAAACCTTCCCTTAGTAAGTATAACTACATCATCTGCATATGCAGTTACTTTGACTCCCAAGTTGTTAAATTTCATAAGTATTTCATTGATGACAAGGACCCAGAGTAAGGGGGAGATGACACCTCCTTGTGGAGTGCCTCTCGAAGCGGTTACTCGGAGGTCAGTGTCGCCTAATTTCGCGTTGATATACCTTTCCCTGAGCAAGCTCAAGATCACATTAGTGAGAGATTGATCAACATTCAAGTTCTGAAGTGCTCTCTTCACTGCGCAAATTTTTACATTATTGAAGGCTCCTTCAATGTCAAGGAACGCAGCTAATGTATATTCTTTGTCCTTTAATGACTTCTCAATAGTACTAACGACCTCATGCAGTGCAGTTTCCACCCCTTTGCCTTTAGTATAAGCATGTTGAGCAGTGGATATTACATTGTCATCTAGCCGACTACGTATAAAGACGTTTATTAGTTTTTCAAAGGTTTTAAGAATAAACGATGTCAGGCTTATAGGCCTGAAGTCTTTGGCAGTGGTGTGGCTGGATTTTCCCGCCTTCGGAATGAAGACAACCTTGACTTCTCGCCAGGCTCTGGGAATATAGCCGCTCTCTAGACTGCGAATAAAAATTCTTTTAAGGACCGGTATAATTGTGGTCTTGGCTTTCTGGAGCATGATTGGAAAAATCCCGTCGCATCCAGGGGATTTGAACGGGGAGAATGAATCAATTGCCCAGATTAGTTTTTCCTCAGTTATGAGTTCTACTGGAATTGTCGTTATTACGGTATTATCTCTTGCCTGGTACGTTTGGTTTGTGGTACAACCCGGAAAATGAGTCTGTAGTAACAGACTGAGAGTTTCTTCGCTAGATTGTGTCCAAGTTCCGTTATGGTCTTTGAGATAACCTGGGACCGCAGATTCTCTACAAAGGATTTTCCTGAGCCTGGCTGATTCTGTGGTTGATTCAATATCACCACAAAACGAACGCCATGTTGCGCGTTTAGCACTGGTTATGGCCCTTTTGAATTTCCTCTGACCGACTTTGTATGCGTCCCAGGCAGTCTGGGAATTTGTGGCCTTGGCCGCGTTAAAAAGAGCTCTGGTTCTCCTTCTGATATCGACGAGATCCCTCGTCCACCATGGTGGGGATTTCCTATACTTTATTGTCCGTAAGGGACAGGCTTTTTCGTATGCCTTCGTCAGAATCTCGTTCAACATTTTTGATATTGTCTCGATATCTTCTGGCGTGTCTGTGTTTTGCCGTTTCAATTTCCGGCCATATATCTCTACCTCTGATAAGAAAGTTTCCCAGTTAGTCGATCTAGGATTCCTGTATTTACCTAATATGGGAATTTTCTCGTCAATGTGGAATTTTATAATTCTATGGTCTGAGAAGGATGGTTCTGTTGAGACTTTCCAATCCCGCACAGCAAGGGTTTGAGAATTACTAAGGAGAGTAATATCTAAAACCTCACGTCTGTTTCTTACTATAAATGTTGGTTCATTTCCTACATTGGCAATAAGTAAGTTGTTTTTGATAATAAATTCTAAGAGGGACTCACCTCGAACATTGATGTCAGAACTACCCCAAAGTGTATGATGGGAGTTGGCATCACAGCCCAAAATGACGTCCCATTTACCCCGTTCTGCCGCTCTTATAAGGGATTCGGTTATCCCGGAAGGTGGGCTAATGGCCTCGTATGGCATATATATTGCCGCCAGTACCAGTGCAGTTTTCCCTTCCCTGTCCCATTTCACCACTGTTTGGTCGGTATCGCTGAGGCTAGGTAGGAGAAAAAGTTTAATCTGTTTTCTGGCGACAATGCACGTTCTAGACTTACCAATGCCTGGTGCACTGCTATAGATCAGCAAGTCTTTAGTGTTCAGCCCTCTTATATTTCCCCGGAAGGTCCAGGGTTCCTGTATTAGGGCGATGTCTATTTTCTTGGTCTCCATAAGGAGAACAAGATTGGCGCTAGCCGCCTTACTGTGATGAAGATTTATTTGTACTATCTTCATCACGAGCAGCCTCTTCCCCTTCTTCTTTTTTGGTGTTTGCTGCTATTAGCCTAAGCTTGCAGCGTGTTATGCCAATGCGGACTTTAAAATCGCGTTTGCGGAGCAGTGGCAACGATTTGTGGCTGAGGAGTATAGTGACGTCCATGCCATTATCTTTGTACTCGCCCGTTTCCAGGACTTTCCACTCCCTGCTCTGAAGTTCTGGGTTAAGGAACTGCAGGTAGCGTTCAATCCTTTCCGCGGGTATGTACGGTCCTCGAAATATAATTCGGCCTTTTGGTCTTGTAATATTAAGGATCTCCTTCCTGTCCACCACACGCAAGTCGGCATTATGCCAAGGAGCATCGGTGTTAAGGACGAAGTTCCTTAACCAAGCCAGCGTTTCATCATCGTCGCATTCCATAACCTTGAACCCTTTGAAGGTGGTTATCTGTCCAAACAGTGGAAGTTTGCCATCTGCCTTCACGATTGCGTCATTGACACCATCGAGAATGCGTTGTTCCAACAGTTCCCATTGGCTGCTGGTAAGTTTCCGATTTGGATTTCCAAGGTCGATTACTGCGACACGGAGACTTTCCTTCACCTTGTCTGAGAACTTCGGTTTCTTGGCCTGCCTACCTACAACCGGGGAGATTGTGTCGTCATGCCTACCTCTTTTGGAGACTCCCGGAGCGTTCTCAGATTCGGACGTATCCTTATCTGCGACAACTCTAGGTGGCCCGAGCTCAGCCGCAGCTGAGGTGAAAGGCAAGCGGCATTTCGTCCTCGCTGCGACCAATCTCATACCAGCTCCTCCAGAGGCATGCACCCTATGTTTAGGCCCTATCTTCTCAGCAGGCAGAACCCTCTTGGAGCAGCCAGGTGTCTGCTCAGCTCTGGACGAGTCCAAAGCTGAACTGACAACCGGTTTTCCAGGATTTGACCTTCCCGAGGCGGAAGGCAGTCGGCATTCCTCCCTCGGTCCAGTCAACTTCCCTTTTCCCAATGGGTTCCGCTCCCTAACTAGCTGGCTGCTGCGCCATGCATCTTCGGTCGACTCTAAAGTTTCCCGAGCCCTAGCTAACTGAGCTGTTTCCCTATCCGTAAAGGAACTGGGGTCACGGCTTCTAAACCTATTGAGCAGTCGGCGTGCATTTTTGCGTCTTTTGGGGTTGTATCCTACAGCGTTGGACAGCTTGTTGCTTTCCGCCGAATTTGCCGCAATGACAGCCGGGACTTCGGTTTGGTCCAAACATCCCGCGTCTTTTGGCTCCTTCGGTTTCCCGACAACAGTAACTGCACTGTCCAGGGTCGAGTTTGCTTCTCCCGGTGAAACGTTCTTGTCCTCTTTGTCGGCTTCTAATTTTGCGGGGTCAGACGCAACCGACCCGTGCCCCGATAGGCTAAGGCATATCACAGGCACTGGTGGTCGCATAAGAGCTCCCTTGCTCGAAGCTCCAGGAGACCCAGTCCCCAGAGTGGTACTAGCACAGGGCCCGTCACACTCTAAAGACTGACTCTCCAAAAAGTTAAGAGCATTTTGAAGCCTTCGTTTGTCGTTGTCCTCTAGGTGGTGTTTCTTCTGCAGCTTTTTTATTGTCATTTTGCAGTTGATGACCTTTTTCCTAATCGACATTGAAGACGATGTGGAGAGTTTGGATGAGCTGGCGATTGAATGATTGTCCTCGTCCTCGAGAAACAGTTTCTCGAGCCTGAGGTCAACCGTTCCCTCGCTTCCCCCAACCGAAATAGCCTTGTTCGTTGACGGTTCTTGAAGTAAGAAATTTTCTTCCTCCTCCGTCATGGTCGTCTGAGAATCGGTATTATCGAAGTTCTTGGTGCCCGATTCATTTACACCAGTCCCTTTGTTTGTTTTAGTTAGTTTTTCTATTTTGTTCCCACGAGTAAGGGGGAAGAGGAGGTCGTTCTGTACTCACCCCCTGTATACAGAAAAGGGGAATTGAATTGAAACTAGAGGTCCCCAGGTATCTAGAGTTCACCGCTAAAAGACACATAACATTGTGCCATACATCCCATGGGCGCGGTTGTTCACCCGGGATTATGGGTTTTATCGAGTTATTCCCCTCTAGATCCGTTATATTTCGTTTAAAGCAGTGGCACCTCGTGCAGGGTGTGGTTTTTCACCACGTATAACGATCTTGGGCAGTCCCTTAATGAACAACCCCTGGTTTCTTTACCGGAAAACCTCACCACCTTATAATATGATTACAATAACAAACAATTAATGGTATAATGAGCAAGTTACATTGATTAACATGTTATTAGAAATATTCTTGATCACAACATTGTATGGGAATTCACTGCGAACTTTATGTCGATTTATCAGCTTATGCCACTACTTTGTTCTTAAACCTTAATTAAAATTGGTTTTACACATTGATTAAAAATTGGTTTTATCTGATCCGGTAATTGATTGTCACTAAAACTGAATTGAATTAATTCGTCCACTTCCTTGACTTCAAGGAATAATAAAAAAAACTCTGCCTTTTGGCAGTGCAAATACAAAAAAATGCCATCCAGCCGAATGGACTTGAGACGTTACGCTCTAGGGAAAAAACCGTCCGAACCTCACCAAATCACAAATGTCTCTCCCCAATGAAAAGTCCTCTCGCGCACACAACCCATTCGTTGTCGATGCTGCCGCGCCAAAAAAAAAAAAAAACACCCACCACACAACCCAAGCCATCGACTCCCGTCGCCATACGCCGTATGTATATTAACAGCTTATTGAATTTAAAATAAAATAAAATTAATTTAACGAGCTGATGACACTATGACTATACTAAGTCGCACAGGAGTTGAAATATAATGGATTTCGAAATTTTCAATAAAAAAAGCGCAAATTTAATACTCATCAGTTTTATTTGCGTCTTTCATTTTTAAAGTGTAATGAATATCAACAAGTTTTTTTGAACGTTCCTGACTAAGCCTATTTCGGCTTTTAGTATGAACGTATGACCACTGTGAAAAAACCCGTTCAATTGCTGCGGATGAGGCTGGAATACTGAGCAAACCAATAGTTATGGAGTTTCCTCCCTCCTGCTAAATTAGGCATTTTTTTTATATAAATTTAAATGTTTTAAAATCACACACTGACTGCACTGCACGGCAAAAAGAAATACTTTAATTTTTTGGCGGAAAAGATTTCATTTGGATACGTCAATTTGACGGTTGATCTGACACAAGAGTCAACTCAAACTACATTTTGACGGTAAGCGCTACGTCTACTACATTTGGCTACGTTAACTACATTTACTACCTCAGTTACGTAGCAGATGTAACAAATGTAGTAAATCAAAAAAAAAAAAAGAGGCATTTCTGCCATCTCTGGTTGCTTGTAGAGATGAGCTTAGTCGTGATCTCGCAATCACAGGTAAAACTGTGACTGTGATTTACAAATCACTGTGAATTTAACCTGTGATTGTGATTTTTACTCGCGAACTCACTGTAGGTATACTTCCATGCTATGTTTTATGCATTTTCCAGGCAAATGCATTGTGATCCTACCAATTTTTTATTAAATATATAACCATTTATTTTTAATAAATAGTAAACACCAACATAAATGCATTCGAAAATTCGCGAATAATACTCATTTGTTCCTTCAACCTCGCATTCAAATTACAAAATTCAAGAAGCAACAACAATACAGCGCAGCATACGCAAAAAGAAGATTAAAAAATCAAAACAACCCCAATTAGGTACCTACCTTAGCAATAACAAAGATATATGCAACCAATCTATATAAATATATATTTACACAAAACACAATCACTCCAACTCCGACTCCGACTCTCCAGTTCATCATAATTCTTTTTTCAGTTTTGTTTTGCAAAATTATCCTATCACCTATGACCTAAACTACCACTGCTCCCTTACCTGCTGCGCGAGTGGCTACTTTCTTATTGCTACTTTGAGTCGCAGTCTCGCTATTTCCCCATTTGCCTTGTGATTGTGATTCTTCTGTGTATGCCTTATTTCACTCTTTCGCTGTTTGCCCTGTGATTGCGATTTGTGTCGCGACTGTGCTACTGTGGGTGCTTTCCGTTTGTCGTGATTTTCCAACTGTGACTGCGATTGTGAACGAGTGCGAAAGGAAAGAGTGAAAAATCGCAGTCACGCTTTAATTGAAAGTCGCTCACAGGTAGTGATTGCGATTTTGCAATCCCTGTGATTAAATCACAGGTAGTGATTTTGTGCTCATCTCTATTTGCTTGTGTCCGTCGTATGAGGAATTTACCGCTGCCCAAGCAAATTTTTGTAAACACGTTACCGCTGCCCAAGCTGAGTTGCTTGTGCGTGGAAAATTCCATGCTGTGGCGTGGTTTTACGGCGCAGTAGCAAATAAAAAAGATAAAAAAAAGGAACAAATTTGTTTTGTGGTATTTTTCCACAATTGCGATGGGTCGGGTGGTGGTTTGAGCACAGTGTTGTACAAAAGGATTCGGTCCACAAAAACAAAATGTTGTTTTCTTTCTTTAGCAGCCAGTACAGTCTCTATGCTGGATATCATATTCTCCAGACATATCGCTGGCACTGTCGTATTCCCTGTCGTCAGGCTCGGCATCAGTATCCGAGCAACGTACTTCCTCCCCAGTCTGTTGATCAGCCAGGTCGGCACGCGTAGGCACAGGATGCGTTGGGCGGTCGAGGTGGTGCGGTATCTTTATTTTAACAAACTCGAACATACTAATAATTAAATACTATTTGGTCTGTACTCCTGTACTTGATGCGGCGGCGTTTTACATCTGCACGTCTGTACTGCTCGCGGTCTTATTCTATACTAACTTTACTCTCACAAAGAGTGAGATTTTTTGTCTCTTACATATTTTCTGATATCTATACATTTTTATACTTATACAGACCTATATTGCATTGGTTCGATACAATTGCCTTCTTCATAAATAACTTCAATAAACTGTAGTTCCGGTACTGAAAGAGTATATTAATTTTTATTTTTAAGTAACAACACACGTGCCTCCACTCCACTCGATTTCAGCAGCAATGCGTCGATGAGAACCTTCAATCGTAGTCGGAAGGGCAAACTCGACATCACGTACCCGGTTGGTGAAATAGCACCGAAGTGAGATGACGTCGGCCATTGGGCATGCGTTGGTGACTCTGACGCATCTGTTCCGTCTGGTTCGAATGTACCAGTAGGAGACTCCGAAGCAACCGCAGCGATGATGTCCCGTCCGGATTGTAAAGTGTGATGAGTGAATAGCCGGGCTTCACTCGCCCAACCAGGCCGTGCCGAGTGTCCGTTAATGGCACTCGCAGGAACGCCACGTAGTCCTCTCCAGATCCATTTGGCTGTGCTGATGACTGGGTGGTTCCTGGGCTTGAGCAGATCTTCTCCTCTGTTGGTAAATATAAATGTAAGTCTGTAATGGAACTCTTCGTGTCCTGTCCCGTCACCGGTGTCTTGAACCCTTACAGATGATTTAATATTCCTGATACGTGTTACAGCATCTGAAATGAATAATTAAACAAAGTACACAACACATAACAATTAGCATTATCTCCATTGTGCCCTTGTGTCTGCGGTTGTACTTTGTAGATACTTCGTAAAGCGTTTTATACCAAGATTGGCCTGGGCGAAGCTCAGTTGCGGCTTGTTTAAGTATTATTTTAGCATTTTCCATTGCATACTTGTAAGGTATTACTCGATATCTGGTTACTCATGACGAATATTTATATCTTCTGGAATGGGTGTATGGTTAAGGTGGGTAAATTTGCAGTCGGTATGACAAGAACATTTTGGAAAAATAAAGAAACGGTAATACTACTTGCTTAAAAAAACGAGTTCGTCGAGATGCCGATGCCATTGGCCAAGTACGGAGAGATACTTGTTTCGATACAGGAGCTGACTCGAGTACAATCACATGCAAATTTGTCTTTCCCAAAAAAATTATTCACGAAATGAAACATTATCGATGGTCTCTAACCGAATAACCTGCCGATGGTCGTAATATTCTCTGGAATCATGCAATAATCGATTCAGTTACCAAAAGAATAATATTTTTGGATAGGAATAAAGATAGATACAATAATGGATTTACCTCTGGCCTCGGAGGCCCAGGTACAAGATCCGCACTGAATAAATAGGTCAGGCATATCAAAATAGGCGCTCGGACACAAACAATGGGCGAGGGCGATCCCCTTACCTATACGCCCGTATTAACACATAGCATTCCAACTAAGCCAGATCAACCTCCGATTAATCAGAAACAGTATAGAACGCTCGAAGTAGAGAAGCAAGTGCAGGAAATGTTCGATCAGCATATAGTAATAAGAACAACTAGTTCCTAATCGTTTGAGTGTTTATTAAAGACTGAATTGAGATAACAATATTTTCTTATGACTAAAACTAACACGCTGGGAACCAAGCAGCAACAGTGCACTTGCTACGTGTCGGAATGTGCCGCGTATGCAAAATCATACCGAACGAGTGCACTGTGAGATTATGTATCTATGTTGTGTTGATTTATACACGATGCGATGCATAGTGTTAGAATCCGGTTATAACAATATAATTTCTGACAGTAAATCTCCCTGGAACTCCCGTCTGTTACTAGTTCCCAATAAAACGGGATTGATGGTAAGAAAAGGTGGAGGGTAGTGATATTATTAAATGATATCACAGTAAAGGACGCATTTCCGCTCCCCAGAATCGAAGAAATTCTGGACCAACTGGGACACTGCCAATATTTCTCAACACTGGACTTAGCGAGCGGTTACCATCAGGTTTTGATAGACCCTACTGACCGGCCAAAAACAGCCTTCAATACGACCAAGTACATTATGAATTCAATCGAATGCCTTTCGGTTTATTAACGGGCGCTCCGGCAACCTTCCAAAGGATAATGAACCAAATTCCTACGGGTCTCCACGGTGAAAAGCTGTCTTTAAAGCGGAGCTCGCTGAATTCATATGGCAAATTTTTATTTTTTCTTTCTTCTCTGCTCGGTTTATATCGCTTTTTAATTTAATTCTTTTTTCGATACTCGATGTTAGTTGCGTTCAGGCTGCAATTTCTTGTTCGTTGCTGTGTTCAGTAGTAGTTGTTGTTTGCTACTTAAAAAAAAAATCTAAGAAATAGGCGGAGGAAACTGCTCGACGCCAACCAAAAAAAAAAAAAAACACGAATTTCTAAAAAGGTTTAAAATACACCGGGTCCAAAGAAAATGATAATTCGTCTTACGGCGATCACGCTTTACTGTGATCGGTACGGTAAAGCTGTTAATTACTTTTTCTCCGATTACGGAACGATATATATATCGATTGATTTTATCGGCCTACTCCATTTGCGAATTACTGCGACTTTCAAAAAACTGTGACACAAAATATCCGAGATACCGCATTTCAATTAAAACGTGCGAGTCCGGAACTATGACGTATGAATTTATATACAATTATTCTAATCCTTTTGGGGGCAGCTCTATATCTCAATCGGGTGTACTGTTATCAAATATCACTGGTGCTAATTGAAGTATGTGATCATTATACATCTTCATCAAAAGAAATTCCTGACGAGTGGTACGCATATGAACCACTATATAAGGCGCATGACACATTTGAGTACAAACTACAAAAAATGCTATATCTCCACTCAAAGGACTTACCTTCTGCAATTATTTTACTACTTTGAACTATATCAGCTGAAATTTTCTTATTTGATATATTAATTTTCGCGCAAATTTTAGAAAAACTGCAATAAAACTTATAAAACACCACACTTCAGAGATAGTCGAGCACGATTTGGTGCAAATTTGAAACAATTCTGCTGTTAATGAGAGATTCTAGGGTTGTTTGAACTTTTGCTGGTACTATGTCACATGTGGGGCGAAAGGGCTAGGCAAAACAAAAACACAAGTTCTGTGATTATGCACAGGGGTAATCAATATAAATAAATAGTTACTGAAACCTTGTCAACTTGTCAATGTAAATCAATTGAGAAAAGTAATAGAATATAAAACTCCTAAAAAAATATTTAAAGTGTCGGCTAACAAAAAACACAACTGTGTGCATCAGAGATATAGAATGTTAAAAATTGTAAATTTAATGAACGAAAAATATGAGAACATTTAACTAAATGTGGCTACGAACTTATGGTTTCTTCTTATTAAACGTATGAACATATTTTATAGTATTATAGCCCACAAATTGTACAGGTCCTTTTCATTTTTACATTTTACACGAATAATAAATTTTCATAAAAAATTACGCCAAATATAATCGATCAAAATTGTTCAATGTAATTTTTCTTTATTAAGCAAAACTTCAATAGGTATATAAAGCCAATAACAAATCGCCAAATAAACTTTATTTAAGGCATAAAAAAACGAGTACAAAGTAAACTGATTTAGGTAAATGAACAAACTTTGTTTATCATTTAAAATTTTGTTATTTTCAATAAATTTTAAAACAAAAATATCAGTATTTGAAATGAATAAGATGGCGCTAGTCACAAATGTTATTTAAATTGTTTGTTTTTATTACAACACTATAATACGCTTTTCTTAATTTCCTTGTAGCAAGCCTAAAAATATGAAATTATATTTTAGTTTAAGGAAAATGTAATACTAATAATATAGTTAAAGTACAGCAATAAAAAAAATTAACCTTAAATATTCTTAGATGATGTTACTTTTAATTTTACGTAATTAGTCATTTGCTATTAGACATTTACGAGCGCAATAAAATAAATCTTAATAAAAATGCAAACGATGTATGAAAAATTGTTTTTTTTTATTCTGCTTAAAGAAAATATAAACAGCAAGAAAATGGTAAGCAAAACAAATAACCGGATCGGAAGGAGGAGATGTGATGTGACAGCATGCACAACATTGGCCGCGTTCCACTGCTCGCTAGACTAGACTAGCGGCATGTCAAACTCCATATAAAAAAAACTGACATTTCACCATTTGCGCTAGACGTCTTGCACTTTTTGTGATCTTGATCTCTTCAGGGAAATTTCTCAATCTAGCGCAAAACTACCCGCTGCATTGAGAGAAAAAACAAAAAAAAGAACGACCTGACAAAGGAAATCGTTCAAACGTTTGCAAATTAAAAATAAATACGAAGCCGAGCAAGTGGAATTGTGATAAAATTGTTAATAAGGTGGCACAATTCATAAATGCGATATTGCGCAACATGTGCTAAGCAGAGAATTCATAAATGTAGTTGAGTTTCACTCATTGCGCAAATTTGAGAGCAATCGCACAACTGTCAGAATCGTATTGCATTTACATTATCGTTGTTACTGCGCTGTTTATTTGCCGTATTTCAAATAATTTTAATTGTTGTTCGTTGGAGAAAGTTTTGTATGGGAGGTTAACGAAAAGAAAGAAAATTTTACATTCAAAAATCCCCAATGGTTTGCTTTGAGAATGGAAACGATTTTTTATATTAAATTATTTCGAAATAAGTTATTGCAAATGTGTACAAATCAATTCAAATGGATTTCCAGTGCAAGTGAAAACAAACATTTTTTGCGGCCAACTGAATACACACAAGAACCAATAAAATTCGGATTTTATGTTCGATTTGGCAGCAGAAATCTGAAATCTCAGATCAAAATCTGAAAAGCCAAATCGAAAACGACATTAGTAACCTAAAAAATGTATGTTTTTCTGTCAACTCGTCGGGGCCCATTCATAAATGCAATATTGCGCAAGGTGTGCTAAGCAGAGAGTTCACAAATGCATGAATTGGCATCACTGCTTCAGAGAATTCATAAATGTAGTAGTGTTTTATTTATTGCGCAATTTTGAGCGCAATCGTGCAGATATCAGAATCGCATTGCATTTGAATAACCTGTCATAGCGCTGTTGCTATTTTAATTTGTAATTTATTTTTGTTGAAACTGAAAATGGGTGAGTTTGAGAAAATGCGCCGACCCATGAAATGGTCACGATAAATTTTGACAAATACGTGAAGTACATTCTGAAACAAATGTTTGATTTTTTAGCTCGAGCTGCGTACCACTCGACTAAAGGGATTCGCTTAAATTTAGCTCAGCTAAATTTTGGAGAAAGTTTTGTATGGGAGGTTAACAAAAAGAAAGAAAATTTTACATGCAAAAATCCCCAATGGTTTGCTTTGTACTTATGTCGTTTTCGATTCGGCAAAAAGATCAATTTTTTTGAGAAAAACCCGATTTTTTTTTATTGAGATTGCTTTTCATGTTCGATTTGCCAAAAAAAACAATATTTTGTTTGATCTGACACTAGAGAAATCTCGATTTTTTTCTCAGATTTCACACATACTTTCACTAATACCACTGTGTGTGACACACAGCTGGCGGCTACGAATTGTTTATCGTTGGAAGGATTGCTTTTCTAACTGATTTATTAATTTTTCGAGAATGGAAACAATTTTTTATATTAAATTATTTCGAAATAAGTTATTATAAATGTGTACAAATCAATTCAGATGGATTTCCAGTGCAAGTGAAAACAAACATTTTTTGCGGCCAACTGAATACACACAAGAACCAATAAAATTCGGATTTTATGTTCGATTTGGCAGCAGAAATCTGAAATCTCAGATCAAAATCTGAAAAGCCAAATCGAAAACGACATTAGTAACCTAAAAAATGTATGTTTTTCTGTCAACTCGTCGAATCAATAATTTGGTATTCGATTGGGCTTATTCAGATTCACTCTCAGACTTCGTGTGTCTAATCGGACATAAAAACGTCACTTGCTCTTTTTTTATTTGTTGATAGTCGTGCGATTGGGATATGTGTAGCCTTCGACGTTTTTCTAAGCGTTCTCTATTCACTGGTCAAACTTTAAAATGGGCAGATTCAAAAATCTAGTCTAGTTATCTTAAGTCGACTAGATTGATCTGGACTAGATGTATCGGGAAAGTCACTTTTCCTGCGTCAGCCACATATCCGAACTGTCAACTTATGTCGTTTTCGATTTGGCTTTTATGATTTTGATCTGAGATTTCAGGTTTCTGCTGCGAAATCGAACATAAAATCGGAATTTTATTGGTTTTGTGTGTATTCAGTTGGCCGCAAAAAATATTTTTTATCACTTGCACTGGAATACCATTTCAATTGAGTTTTACACATTTATAATAACTCATTTCGAAATAATTTAAAATAAAAATCGTTTCCATAATCGAAAAAATTGTAATTCAGTTAAAAAAGCAACCCTTCCAATTCGGAAACGCCAGCTGTGTGTCATTGGGCACATTCAAGAATCTAGTTATCTTAAGTCGACTAGATTGGTCTGGATGAGATGTAACATCTACGTCAACCTCATATGAGAATTGTCAACTTAGTACTCAGTCACGAATTTCTCGACTAGATTCGTCGGCTACTACCCCTCCATAAACGTCAACTGAAACATCTGCTCTCACGACCCATTTCCCCCAATCAGAGCCGAGTTTCATCTAGTGAGAGAGCTGTCAGACTTACTAAACTAGATACTTGAACGTCCCCACTTTAACATCCGCAATAAATCGAAATTTGCGCCCAGATTGTTTTCTAAACATTTGCACATAAATAATTAACAAAAATAGATTCACCAGATGCAAGGCGTTTCTTTGCAGTTGAACAATTTCGGGAAAACGTAAGCAAACTCCACTAGTTGTCAAACTCAAAGTTGAAGCAACTCTGCCAAAAAGTCCAGATTTACAAAGGTTTTTTTTTTGTACTAATCGAACATAAAAAGAGCAAAAAAGGGCTCTGCGAGTGCCCAATCGAATAGGTACCACATTAGACAATTAGGTAAATAAATCATCAAGGCGGTTACCGATCAACAATCAGAAAAGGGGCGTCTATTTCACTATTGAATTAGACCTCAAACGCAAAAATTTGTTCCAAGAAATTAAATTGCATCTCCAAATTTAGACAATTTTGTTACTTTAGGACATTTAATTTCGAAAAATGTTTTAAATAAGTAATCAGCTTGTGTTTGCACACACATTTAAAAATTTATCAATTTTGTGGGACACATTCTATTTGCTCTATGTTCTATGTATACTCTTTTAATTCAAAAGCAAATTATTGTTCAAAATTAGTACTCTCATCCAATCTGTGCGCATCGCACACTTTAAAAAATTCGTCAATAGCCTTCAGCAATCTTACATATAGGTGTCGCGGCAAATAGTGTGGAGTCGATTTTCTCTCTATTTGCTAGCCGCTAGCCGATCAGTTCAGGCGAAAATAAGCACCACGTGCTGTCAGCTGTCGAGAATTCAACTGTCAGTACATTTGCTTGTTATTCAGAGACAACAAAAGTGCTGTTCAAAAGGAAAGCAAACAAGTTCGAATGAAAAAATAAAGTGTGATTACAAATAAATAAATAAAAAAAAATGCCTGCAACAGATTCAGACTCAAGCGGAAGTGAATACGAAGTGGAACAGTTTGTACGTCCGGACAAAATTCGAAAACCTGTAAACGACGACACTGCCGATTTACTGGGAAACTTTGACGACGCAAAACGAAAGGAAATCTTCGAAGGCACCTATGTAGATCCTAAAACTGGAAATCCTAGCGACGACGAAGATGAAGAGGTGAAAGACTACAGTGGTTCATCAGATGGGGGAAATCAAGGAAATGGTGTCGCCACTGATGACGAGGATATGGATGATACCGGTGAACAAGCTGCAGCGGCCACAACTTCAAACAAACACCTCACAAGTGATCAATTGGCATCTTTGATGCGTGGAGCCAGCAAAACTAACCGATTCGTTCTATATGTGACGAATCTGAATTTCGATACAGTCAAGGAAGACTTGGAAGATTATTTCAGTCAAATGGGCGCCGTTAAAAGTGTTCGCATACCAAAGAAGCGTCGTGGTGGCTTTGCTTTCGTTGAGATGGCAACAGTGGATGGATTTCAGAAGGGCTTCACACTGCACGACACCGAACTGCAGGGACGCAAGATAAAAGTGCAAATCTCCGAGGGTGGCAAAAAGAAGTCTGCGAACAAGAAGAATATAATGAAGCAAAAGAATCGAAAGTTGGCCGAAATGCGAAATGAACAAAAATTCTTCACGAAAAGTGGCAAGTACTACGACAAGAATTTAAAAAAGGAAAAGGCGAAGGATCTGCTTGCGAGGAAGAAGTGGAGAAGGAAACCTGCACCACGGCCAGCGTAACTTTGTACAGGGAATCATGTCGGGGATCTGTTAATTCTTTATTTTTTGTTTAATAAAAAGAAACGTACATATTTTATCTGTACAAAAGGAAAATTTGTTGGCAGTCTGTCTTTAAACGATTTCGCCGGAGTTCTTATAGAGAGAACTTAATAAGTAAGTATCTCTAGAAAGTCATTCGGTGCACAGCAATATAAAGACCGAGTAGTCATTCAATCTACCGACCTATTCTTACTCCTGCTGCGTTTTAACTCTTAATTTCGAATGGGTTTATTCATCGTAACCTGTTGCACGTTCTTCAAAGTCTTTCTCTGTATTATGTTCAAGGAGAAACATTTTGATAACTATTAGTTTGATTGGACCATTTATTGAAGAATTTAAATTTAATTCGTCGTCCTAAGATAGTTTGCTGAATAAATTTGGAAAGCGGTGACGATGGATGTTATCGTTAGGTAAATACTTATATAATTATACGAAATATTATGTGCAGTGATGGACTTGTTTCAACGTGAAGCATATATTTCGGTGGCACTTAAACCGTGCGCCCATATTAAATGCACTGGTACACACTCCAAACTTATGCTGCATACCACATGATTAATCTCATGATATCACTAAAAGAACTAGTTCCTCGGTGGAACATTCTTCTGTTACCTTAACCCCCTGCCAGTTGCATATGCATACCCTTTTCGTTTTGTATATTTTCAAATCACAATTGGAGGATTGCGGAATTTTGTATGTAAATACATATTTTCGATTTCATTGAATTAATTTTTAGTAGCCTGGACGTTGTTGTTGTTGTATCAGCTGCACTCATCATTCGTCGATTCGTCTCTAGTTTTAAGTCCGAGGAATTCTGCCACCGAAGATGACGCCTTGCATCAGAAACGTTTGTAAGATTACATGGAAAAAAATAAATAATGGATTGTAAAGCAAACCCACAACTTAAACTCACATACGAGACTCAAAACAGTTTGACATTTATTTAAAGACTTCGTTCGAATCACTCTGAGCCTTGTCCTTGAAGGCGATTAAACTTAGCGTTCTCAAAGTAGTCTGTCTTAAAGTCAACAAAAAAGCGTAGAGATTTTGCTTCTCTATGGATTGGTTTGCGGGAGCTTGTTCATTAAATAAATATGTTATCCACAGCTGAGTAATCTCATCCGAAGTTGCTCAGCAAATGTGCATTAAACCTAGATCAACTTAACTGGGGTCGTTTGACAAACAATTGACTGAAATAAAGTTAAATACAATTAAGTACAAAACTAAATTTAAGTACCTAACTTTCTTGAAATTTGTGTTATGAAAATTCTTCATTAAAACTCTTCCCTTAAAATTTGATTTCTATAGCTGGATGGTGGTTCTACCTTGGCATATACAACTGGCCGTGGCACTCGCACGTCTTGGAAGCCGGGTACGAAACCTAACATACATTTAACACGCCCAAACTAATGGAGCATGGACCGCATCTTTTGGAGACATTGAATATGCCCTTGTAATTAATTTTGGGATCTCAGCTTTCAGCTGCAAATATAAACTAAATCGAAAATTTGCAGAAAAATATCTACCGCAAGAGGGGCAGTTCATTTGCTTGATTTGTTTGAATCACTTTTTGACGAATTACTAAATGAAATATCGCAGTTAATTCTTTCACACGAAGACGCACAACTTCCTTCAACCAAATTTGTGGCAAGTGTCTTAAGCAAAGTTATTATTACTAATAAGGTACTTTGTTTTTAAGGAATGAAGGTCTTGCTTAAATGTATTCCATAACAATCGATATTCTCTGGAAGCCTATCACAATAAATAAACTAAAAGGTGTTTAATTAAATCAAGAAGACCCCTCCGGACGCACTTCATAGCAGTGATCATTTTAGATCACCATGGAAACAATGATAGACATAATGTGTGTACATCTATCGACACGACGCACTCCAGACTCCTCATCCATCCGTTTCATTCTGTCAAAGGGGGTTCAATAAACCCCCTGCCCAGCATATGAGAATGAGATACAAGCTCGCTAATCCACTTCAGAGAGTCATCGAATCCCGTGGAGTGGAATGAATATGACCAAACCAACTTAGTATCACCTCGCCATCACCGCACCACCGATGTGGCGATGAGAAGTTGAACTTTACTTTTCCTTCCTCTCGCTGCTGTTGCGGTGTGGTATGGTGGTGGTGGGAGGATGTGGTGTATCCATTTCGTGTCACATCACAAATTCTGCTGTTTGCTCCATAATCCATTCCGCGGGAGGATGGATTCTTATTAGGAAAGGAACACACTCTCTTTGTTAGACCGCGCTCTCCTGTACAGAGTTGTGCAGTGTGCGCGCTCTCTTGACCAGCGTGCCGTTTAAAAAATAAGACCCATTTAAATTAAACAGTATCCATAAAAAAATGAAGCACCCCGGTCCCGGTGCAAAAATGAAGCGCAGAGGTACTTTTCCGTCGTATCTTTGTTTGTTTGATATTTAGCTTACTTTTTTTTTTTTTTGTTATTCGGTGTGTATCTGAGTGGAGTGCTTCATCAAAGAAACAAGGTATCCCATAGTATGGCTATGGATACAGTGCAGATACAGGTACATGTCGGACATAATGCTCAATGCAACGCATCGCTATGAGAATCGCGCTCTTTAGAACGATAAATCGAAAAGGTGCCTTGCGGGGCTGATTTGTGTAACCATCTTCCTCTGTTCATATTTTTTTTTTGTCATTTGTTCCCCTTTTAGTGAAGCTTGTGTTGCTTTTATTATTCATGTTCTTTCATTCCACTTGACCGCATCGGCCGCAGTTTTTTTGTAGAGTTGTGCTGCGGAGGAGATGCCACACTCACCACCTTAAGTGATTGTAGGAAGGGACAGAGGACTGCTACGAAAAAAAAAAACTGAAGAAGGAATGGAACAAAGTGAGGGATTGCAATATTGCATTTAAAATTCACTGCAAATGGCTTTTTCCAAATATATCTTCGGAGTTCTCTTTAAATATGTAGGGAGGTATCTCCATCTATACAGATGCTTTGATGTATGTTGTGTTTTTTTATTAAGGGGTGGTGGTTTGGATATTTTTGTCGGAAGTAGAGGGAACAAATATTGGCACTGGCTCAAGAGAAATACTCGTACAATGTAGGTAGATATCAGTTTATTTTTGTTTTAACACATTTTATCTGAAAAGTATAACAGTGTTCGATTTTAATATTGAATTGAACTTGTCCACTCTTGTTTTTAAGTAACGGGTGTTTTTATATTGAATGTATACTTGAATATATAGAGAGTACTTTTTTCCAGCGGCCGAATTCTCTTTACGGAACTAGTCGTGGGTTCGAGGGTTTCAGTCAGGACGAATCTAATACTAAGTTGGGTGGAGGTATGGGAAACGAGTTGGTGGTAGATATGGACCCTTTAATGGGTAAACACAGAGCTCATATTTCGAGGTGGATTACTGGTGTCGGTAACTCGCCGTCTAGTCCTATGGTATATCACATTTCACGCGGTATTTCATTAATTTCATCACGAACATTTTGTTTGAGTTGCTCAAGCGTTTCTGGTTTGTTTGCATAAACCTTGCTTTTCAGATATCCCCACAAAAAGAAGTCCGGAGCAGTCAAATCAGGCGACCGTGGAGGCCAATCAACATCAGCATTTCTTGAAATAACTTGTTGTGGAAAGAGCTCTCGCGGTAATTCCAAATCCTGGCTGTATGCGATGTGGCACCGGCTTGTTGATACCACATGTTAATCAAGCCCAAAGCATGAAGTTGTGGCGTTAAAAAGTTTTCAATCATAACGATATCGCTCCCCATTCACAGTTACCGTTACGCCGTTTTCATTTTCAAAGAAGTAAGGTCCAATGATTCCTCCTGACCAAATTGCACACCAGACTGTAACTTTTAATGGATGCAAAGGTGACTGATGAATAATTTGAGGGTTTTCCATTGCCCAGAACCGACTATTCTGTTTATTCACATATCCATTCAAATGAAAATGTGTTCTCGCAAAAATTTCACGTAACTTTGTCATCGTCATCGTCGATTAAAACACGTTGGTTTATCGAATATTTTTCCATAATCAATTTGCCAAGTGTCTACTTCACGACTGCCAAATATGAACTGTCAAGACTAATGTTTACCAAAATGGCGGCAAAACAAAGTAGTATTCCTTCCCGGCGGACACCTTGTACTTATAAAGGGTTTTTCAATAAGAGCGCTACAAAAGTTTTTTTTAAATAAAACAAAAACGGTTTTGGATATCAATGAATTCCTGTGAAAGTGCGTTCGATGCCATTATGTATGGAACTCGATTTCTTTTGCATGACCACCACGGGCACGCTTGCAAAAGTCCAGACGCTGAACCCAATTTTCGACGGTTTTCAAGCATAAATCGGCCGATACTGCTGCAATTTCACGTTCGATATTCGTACGAAGTTCATCAATCGTCGCTGGCTTATTGGCATAGACCATAGACTTGACGTAGCCCCACAGGAAATAGTCTAACGGCGTCAAATCGCACGACCGAGGCGGCCAGCGACTGGACCATTTCGTGAGATAACACGTTCTCCAAACTTGGTTTCCAATAAATTGATTGTGACATTCGCTGTGTTGCTTGTGGCGCCGTTCTGTTGGAACCACATGTCCTCCAAGTCCATATCATCCAATTGGGGCCAAAAATATTCGGTTATCATTGAACGGTAGCGATTCCCATTCACAGTAACGTGCCGGTCTTGATCATCACGGAAGAAGTACGGCCCAATGACGCCACCGGCCCATAAACCACACCAAACCGTAATTTTTTCGGGATGCAATGATGACTCATGGAGTACGTGGGAATTGCTTCTTGACCAATACCGCATATTTTGTTTATTGACGAAGCCATTCAGCCAGAAATGAGCCTCATAAGATGATTTTTCGATGAAAATCCGAATCATTTTCAAGTTGTTGCTCAGCCCAATTCACGAACATACGACGCTTCTGGTGGTCAAGCGGGTTCAGTTCTTGCGTCAATTTTATCTTGTAAGGATGTAGGCCAAGATCTTTTCGCAAAATTCGCCACAACGACGTCACAGAGATGCCCAACGCTTGAGAACGACGTGTGAGAGACACATTGAAGCCTCAGCGGCAGCAATATTCTCGACACTACGGGCATTTCTTTGTCTCACTGGCACGGGAACATTTTGTACTGTGCCTGTGGATTCAAATTTTCCACTAGACGCTCAATTGTTGATCTGCTAGGACGATTATGACGACCATAAATTGGACGTAGCGCTCTTAACGTTGTGGCCACTGACTCCGAATTTCGGTAGTAAATTTTAATAATTTCGACTCGTTGTTGGCTCGTATATCTTTCCATCATGAAATGGCAAACCTTACTGAAGAGAAATGTCAAAATAGCGTCAAGAAATTCGGCGTCGTTTGCTGTCCCTGTCGCTCTACTTTTGTAGCGTCCCTGTTGAAAAACCCTTTACCTGATGAACGAAATCAAATCATAGTTTCTTTAGTTCAGCAGATGTTTTCCAGAAATCCGCTTTACTATCTCAGCGCATGGGACCGGTTTTTTGGCTTTCAACGGGATGAACTCCGCTTTTATAGTGTTCGCTTCAGGTCCGTCCTATCGGTCCCTTTCTTGGCTACATCTGGCGTACCTCAAGGCTCAATATATTCGCGACCTTGGCGTATTATGCGATAGGGAACTTAATTTCCACTCGTATATTGATGAGATAATTCTTAAAGCAAACTCATCGCTTGGCTTCGTTAAAAGATGGTCCAAAGAATTCTCAGATCAGTACGTGACCAGATCTCTTTACGTCACATTTGTTCGCCCCCTGCTCGAGTACGCTAGCCAAGCATGGTCTCCCTCTCAACGTATCTATAAAGACAGAATCGAGAGCATTCAAAGTGTTTTTTTTTCTATTTGCTCTTCGGGGACTATCTTCGAATGATCCCCTAATCTTACCTCCCTATCAAGATCGTCTCAAACTTATTAACCTCAATACCCTTGAGGAACGTAGGGACGTAGCAGACATTCTCTTCATTCACCGTCTGCTCTCAGGCTTCATCGGCTGTACGTCTCTTTACATCTCTATCTCCTTTTACACTACTGATCTCCTTCACCATCTTTAAACCCTAGTTATTAGTCTTAGTAGGTTTAATTTTTGAGTTAGATTAAGTCACTATAATAGCTTGTAATAAGCGAAATGAAGACCTTACTGAGCCCACGCGAAATCGTAAATCCAATCGTAAATACGTTCCACCATAGATCACTATTTCAGTAGCATTTTTGGTAAACTTTACCCAATGTCCTTTGTTTTACTGTGTATATAACTGCAAATAACTGCAAATGCTTTTTAAGCAGCATCAGCCAGAATGATCAATAATCGTACAAGTCGCCGGGAAAATGTTTCCCTTGCAATTCGTCCAAAAACCGTTCTCGTTTTCAAATCCTTTACACAGTGATGCTTCAAGTTGATATTATCAGGACAAAACCTAAAGGTGCGTCTGGTATTTTTTTCTTTACGCTGTTGTTTTTCTTTGCGTTTTTCTGAAGGGCATCTCTCTTCACATTTTGATACCGAGAGCTGGCCGCAACCAGACGACAACGAGATACTCACCGCTTCATCGCGGCATTTCGCATTTCAGTTGCAACAACTATGCGCGTCTTGTAAGAGCCCGCGAACCAGTTCTTCGTAATTTGAACGGGTATCACTACATGCATGTATCACAGTATGCATATGTGAAGGCTCTGTGACTTCTTTTGCTTTGTCACGTGAAGATAAATGACCTGTCTTATGTTTTGTGAAAAATAAAAATAAATCGAAGATGCTGGATGCTGGCGCGGTGGGCTGATGCCATGAGACGCGTCTTGAAATTTGCCTAATTAGCTTATCTATATAATAAAATGGAAAGTATTTCGACCGATTAAGGCTGCATAATAATTGGAAATATGCATTAATTTGAACATAAAATTGTTTTACATTGTAGTTTTGTGCGTAATGTAGGTATACTTATGTAAGTTATCGGTGTTTGGTTCTAGAGAAAGCTGGATTTAAGATTTTCTGAACTGAATTCCATTGATCAGTAATTCCGAACTTCGATAAAATTAAAAAGAGACAGCTTGGAGTAAACTTCTCATAGCTCATTGGGCATTCCGAACTTTGATGAGACGAAAATGTGAGAAGGAACTCGTGCGAAATGAGAGGGAGAGGAACGAAAAGGTGACAGAAGGCAGCGCTTTAATTTGGCCGGAATGAGCCATGGCTATGAGCCGTGGCTGAGTGCAAAATGAACGCATGGAATACCGACGCTCCAACGATTGTTCGTTCTATAGACATAGACCCAAGTATGGGGACATACACTCATAGCTGGCTTCGGATATCAGCTTTGTTGAATAGGCTATAGAGACACTAGGACGTGTAATGAGTCGTTCAGCATTTGATATTTGTCGAGTCCACGATCTCCAAATCAATTCCAATTACATATTTCAAAAGCATTTCCGAAAGGATTAACATTTTCACTCAACAATCTTGAAAAATGCAAAAGCTTCAAAAATTATATACACAGAGAACCTGTAAAACATTCTAACCGAAAGTTCCGAATAATGGATAAAACCACTAATTATGGATACACAAATAAAAAAAATTTAATTCGACTCTTAAGTCCTCTTTTGGAAGGTAGTAAACTCGAAATCCCACCTAGAACAGCATAGAAATGAAATAAATTTAACAAAAGTCAACTTCTGCCAGCTATTATGACTATTATGACAATTTTGTTGTTCCACCAGAGACTAGCTTCAATCTTCAAGTTGTCGTTGATGTGAACCAAATGAGAGATTTAAACAAGTAAAAACGTTTGAAATTTGTGTAACTTTTAGTTGCTAATATACCTACAAGCGTACCAATATTCGACTGCCCTAATAAATGAACTTTCTACATTCAGGAAAAATTGATATCCATGCAAGCAAGCCCTAAGTTTCCGAAGTAAAACTTACTTATCTAACAATAAGCTATTGGGAACTCGCCCCAGTGTGAATTTCAACTATAATTGGTCAATCAATTTCAATGTCACTTTAGATTTGACTTGTGTGGATTTCGAGTTGATATTTTAGATTTTGCTGTTTCTAAAATGTTTTGTTGCTGTTGTTGTTTTTCAAAATAAAAAAAATAAAAAGTGGAACTTTTTCGAGGATTGTATTGTGTATTTTTTCAAAGTCCATTGTAACTTAAAAGTTACGATTGTAACACGTTTTTCAGCCCTGGGCTGAACATCTTAATTTTAACTGTAACTATAGCGAGGTTCATAAAGTTTCACTTCTGTGCCCTGGCTGGGTGATGATTTGCTGCCCTGTGATGCCACCTGTGTAGTGAACGGCTCACACACATCCGAAGGTATATGCAACGGAGAACATTTATCAATTACAAAACTGTAAGTCCCTTCCAAAATTCCAAATATAAAAATGTACACAGGCTTTTCACAGCAAGCTAGAGCTGGGGGTCAATTCTGGTTCTGTGAAAGAGTGAATCGAATAAATCGTTTTCACACATTGCTTTCATTTTTTCGAATTACTCGGTACTAAAAAGCGATTTTCGTTCAATAAGTGAAACAATCACGGTGAATTTAATATCGCACATTGTGTTGTACGACATCAGGTTCTCAATTTTCAATCTCTCACTAAAATCATTCATTTGAAAATGAGTAGGTAAGTGAAAAAAAATTATTCATATATGAAAATTTTCGATGTTTGGTTTCACATTTTCATAGAACGAGAATTGACCCCCTGATGTCGTACAAAACAGTGTGCGATATAAAATTCAGCACGATATTTTCACTTATTGAACGAGAATCGCTTTTTAGTACTGAGTGAATCGAAAAAATTAAATCAGCAGAGTCACTCTTTCACAGAACCAGAATTGACCCCCAGGGCACTAAACCTATGGACCTGTTGCTATAACTTTTCATGTTGGGCCTTACCATAATCATTTTTTATGGAACATTTCGCCATTGTGAGCTCGAACAATTCGGCCTGGAAACTAAAAATGATTTTTAGTATGGCAGGTTGACTTTAGCTTTATCTACAGTATAATAACTGTAACGTTTCCTTGTTCGTTCTAGCTGTCTTTGGTTCTGGCTTTTGCTAAACATTCTAAGCCTCATTCCTAAAGTTGCATCTCTATATCGACTTACCCTTCTCGTAATCTCTCTTTTTTTTTTGTAGAAGTTTGTGCTCTTCATATTTCCGTTCCGCTGCCACTAGTTTTCTGGAGTTAAATCTGGCCTTATGGCATGCGAATTCTTTACCAGATTCAGGAAAACGCACTCTTGAAAAGCACTGCTAGACTCTTGCGATAACAGCTTATTGACATCGTACTTGACATAAGCAAGCGGACATCTTGCTTATTTAGCCATTGAAATTGCCAATTACGATTTCAATATCGTTTCCACTTAGTAAACTTCTCACAGGTACTTTCTATCAGCAGCTTATGAACGCATTCAGTAGCACTGTCATCCCTATCGTCTGTCCGACTATCCGGCTTATGTTGGTTATAGGAGTTTGATTTAGGGATGTTCACATTTTATTTGTTGTAATAAGTAATATTTGTTTAAGTAAAAGTCTTTCAAATCATATATTTGTAAATTTTATGTTATGGCTAACTTTTTGAGTTCGACCCAGACCACTGAACTGTTATCATTAGATTAAGGCGCACTTCACACGTTGTAAGAAGTTATCATTATAGTAGGGTTAGGGCTATAATTTATGTGTATTATTAATAGTTATTTATTTAAATAATGATGTAATAATAGAGCGACAAGTTGAAAGGTGCGACATTTTATGGGACAAATTTTTCAGTGCGGGACAAAAGCCTTATAGCATGTCTGAAGCACAAGATTTGAGTAAAATCTTCCTCACCCACGGAAAGGTGGTTTTTATACTCATCGCAGTATATCTTTCTTTCTCTGGAGGCCTAAAAGACGGTGTCGGTTCAGGACACGCCCGTTTGCTTTGATGTATAAAACGCTTCAAAATCATTAAGCTCAACAAATGTCGCTGCCTTTCCTATTCTCCGCAAATACTCCTTTAGCAAAATGGGCTTTTTTTGGTGGTCTTATATATTGTTGGCGCTTTCAAACCCCCAGCTAACTGGTGTATTGGTTTAGATCTTCTATGATATCCGGCTTGAATCTTACCCCGCTTGTCAAACTCGGAGGGACCGTGTGTCTTAGGGCTATATCAGAGAAGAATTATCTTCTACTTATCTTCGAATTAAATATCTTGATAATTGCTTACAAAATCCTCCTTAAAATTATTAAGAGCTTACAGTGCGGGTGCCCATTAAGGATAGAAGACGGTAGCTGTAGGTTGTAGCTCTTCGAATTCTGTGGTAGAGAGGTCATGAATTTCATCGGTTGCGAAAAGGCAATCTTTAGATTTTGACTATGTACTGTGCAACTATCGAATATCCACGGAAGAACACTGCGGACAGCGTTCAAACTTTAACCACCTACGGATGCCACATTTATGTTATTCCAACCAATGAAGGTCCGCATTTTATTCTTATTTCTATTACGGCTTACCTTTCCGCTGATCCGAAAATCATGCGTATCCCCTTAGTTTATAAAATGTTGATTACCCTGGTAATGGAAATGGAAGTACTAAAAACCCAACAATGTTAAAAGTTTCAAGCCTTTTGATTTAACAGACCACTTCCTTATGTCCCGATATGGTTTAATCATCAGGACCGAATAGACACCAACGCCTCGCTTTGAAAAGTTTTCTATTTCAATCCGGATGTAAAGAAAAGCTTAGCGTACAGTGCGGGCAAGTGTAATCCTACCATAATAATCCTTGAGAGCCCGATTGGGGCAGTTAACAAAAGACCGAGCAAGCAATTCCACCTTTCGGATAACCGCGGTAGTTAAGGACAATAAAGGTAGCGAGAGGTTTGATCAATATTGATAAAAAACTGATGCATACTTTCACTCTTGAGCTATATTGCAGCTTTATCTACCTTGGAACTGTAGGCTAAGTATTCGTATAGGTAAAGAGAGCTTATTCCGCCAGCTTATTTTTATGATCTAGCGCCGTTTTTAGAGGCTCTTTTAAATTACATTATCACTCTCAGCATTCTAACCAAAAAATTGCCTGCACTAAGATTGACGAACGACTATTCGCTATCATATGACAAGAGTTCTTCTCCTATGTCACCAACCAGTATATTTTTAAAGGCTAGACAACACCAGATTACAGATTACGTAAGACAATGATCATCTGAATTTAGTTTTGGAACTTTTGATGACCTACTACGTTATATTTTGCCAAATTTGTTTAATTAGCGACAGCTTTCATTACATTTGTGGAGAATAAATTGAATCTAACTCTCAAACTTGTAATTTCTGCACTTAATTGCTAGTTTTGGAGGTTTATCCCTTCGACGATTATCGTTATAATGTAGGCTGCTTAAATCCACCAGTTTTGGGACAGACTTGTCTAGACAGTTTGTTTTCAGAATTCATGCATACATTTCGCTTACTTTTTTCCAAGCTCAAGTTTCTTTCAAGTAACTTCTGGAAATAACCAAATTCGGTGGAAAATTGCAAATTTATCAAATTTTGACCGTTAATCATTTGTCAAAAGCATAGACAAACCATACTGAGACCCCCAACTCACAATCCTCTTGCCGCTGGGCCCCTCAATTTTTATTCAAATTCGCCATTTTGTATTCCTATCGGTGTTATGTCAAAAAAGAATCCGTGTGACATGCAAAAACATACAAAAAATGCAAAAATAAATGCTGCCAACCTTGGCAACCGTGTTGAAATGTGAAAGAGTTCGGGAATTCCACATTTTTTTTATTCCTGAATGCCATTGGTTAGTTATTATATATTGTTAAAAGGCGAATAATTTGATTTGTTTGGTTAGTAAAACTATCTAAAGTTTATGTTCTATATACTAGAAACATATTAGGACAAACATGGTTGTGTATTTTCCGCTTTTGGATATCATTAACTTTGATTTCGTGTGTAAATTTTTCTTAAATAACGAAGAAAATTTGCTCAAAATGTTTACATTTTCCCTCAACCAATCTACATTGTTCATTTTTTATGAATATTTTAAGCAAATGTGCACTTATTCCTAAAAAAAAATATTAACCACAATTTCAAATTAAACGGATAAAATTCTATGAACTCTGCCAGCAACTTTGCCCACAGCGGAAATGTCTCATATCTCCTGGGAGTGTGTTGGTGAGCAGAATTTTTGAAGTTTCGTGACATTTGTCAATACGATTTTCTATGTAAGAATACTAGCGCACCAAACGTGAACACTCCATAAAAATATAGCTTGTAGGCTAAGTAACGGGAAATCGACCGGAGTTGGTGGTCTCAGTATTGTCTCTGGTCAAAAGTAGGGGATATAACTGCTTTTATTAATGTATACTTACCCAATAAAACACATACCTGGTTTAGTAAGTCTGACAGCAATCTGACAGCATTTGTCTCTCTTTTGGTTGTTAGATTGATCACATAACTAATTTTTCAATTGATGCTTACGGAAGGTCAGCCTAACAATCTAGTCAAGAAAATTATGACTGACTACTCAGTCACAAATTGCGAAATGACGCTTGAACTGGCATAGCTACCGTTTCCAAATGAATAAAGCAAAATTTGACAAACATGTCAAAAAGTCTATTGTTGCAGCTTAAAATCCTACTAAATCGGGAATTGACCCACAAAATGCCATCGATTTTAAAATGAAATAAAGGTAAGTTATTAAAGTCGAAATTAAGGTTAAGGACAAGTGGTTGTATTTTTCTCTTTCTACAGCTGGAAATGTGTTCACTTCCAAACGGCATACGATTCGAAAAGCAGTTGCTGTTTTTTCCCAATAGTCTCCCTTTAATTAATCGAATTAAAGAATTATTTTTGGTTTCAATACGGAAATCCCCATACCTGTTAAAAAAAAACAAATAACATTTTTAACTTAGCGCCAGCATTGTAAAATGAGATCACATACTCATCTTACACCCAAAATCAACCCGTAAATCCAAACATTGGTGAGAGTAATATTCATTTGTGTGTTTTTTTTCCGTCGACATCCATCAGACAGGCGCTCAAAACTTCTGTTTAAGGGATGAATCCCTAACAAAACGCCTTTATCCTTCAATGGAACTTCAATTTCGAATCAATTCTACATCAAAAGTTCTTCCACCTTCGGATAAATGTGAAAAATCAATACACAAACCGAAGCGTTTACAAAATACACTCGTACCTACATAAATGAAAAGGAACAGGACGAACATAATAAATAAATAAAAAAAATAAAAAAAATACAACCGAGGAAGCTCAGCAATGGCATTAGGATGTGGGGAGAAAAAAGCGAATGAAACTCAACAAAAGGACAAATCACAATGTGGACCAACCCAAATTTAAATACGATTCCCATAGCCTAGAGTGCGCAGGAGGTACAGTTCGAGAGTTGTGTTAGGTACATCGGAAGAGAAAACATACTCCCGCGACACTGCCGGGCGGAATTAGCGCAGCACTATACGACACGGTTCTTCCTATTCCATTGTATACCATACATTCGTGCACTCACTCATTTTCAGCATTTTCCGAATTTATGGACACACTGAGACATCAGGATTCAGGAGCGTTATGGTGACGCGGTGCGGCCGACATGCTGAGGGAGCCTTTCTACCACCTCCAAGCTCCAAGCTCCAACTCCAACCGACCTGATGGGGGGTTGTGGAATTTCATCAGGAGAACACCAACCATGGTTGGCTATATATTTATTTTTATTTAGTTGCGGATGAGCTATTTGTGTGTGTACGAGTATTCTCAGTAAATTGTCTGTCTGTCCGGCTGGAATTGGAATTGATAATCGCAAATCACGGTTATGTGTGCACTGAAGGGGGGCACGAAGGTGGAATGTTGTTTGGGAAGACCAAACACCTACATATGCGCGACCGGTTTTCAGGGGCGATTCAAATTCAATTATTGGAATCTTCTAGATATATATGGTGTTTTTGCAAATGATCTACGATAACAATTAATCAGCCGTAACGCCAACGTTGGCAGTTCTAGTGGCAGAAAGAAATCATCACGAGTTACTGGAAAGGGTCACAAACAACTAACTAATCAAATACAGAAAAAGAAACGAAACTACTACGTTTTGAACTAAGCCAAAACTGGGTTATGAAAAGCGCGTGTGGATCTCTCTTTAATATTGCATTAAAAAAAGTTGGTAGAAATTCGTGCCTAACCCATGCCAGAAGGGTGACAAATTCATGATGCAAAAGCAACTCAATATAGTCAATGTGTCTGTACGGTATACGTTACGTAGGCAGCACACAACATGTGGCTATAACTTATGTATACGAGTGTAACGCGGTGGTTTTGCTGTCGCCCTTCTTTTAAATACTTCCCCCACACGCATTTTAAATAATTTAAAATGTATAAGTATGTTGATACATGCGGTTGCATACATATTGTAGGTGGGTAAATGAATTGAATTGCGCTTCGGATTTTAAGCCTTCGAAAACCTTTCAATGAATTTTATATTTTACCCGTAGGTTTTGTAATATTCTAGCAAACCTAGACACAGGTTTGCTACAATATAAAAGGCAAAACATCTTTTGTCAATTTTGTACAGTTTTCAGGAGAGCAATTTTAAACTGAAAAAAAATATGGGTTGGACTTGGACACAGAAATTTATTTCGGGAAAATAAATCAGGAATATAGTCAAAAATATTGTTTTTAATAGATTGAGGCCTTATTTCATCAAGTTTATGCTTTTTTGACTTTAGTCGTATCACCCAATCAAATTTAAGTACATTTTGCACCTTAATTCAATTAGGCCGGTTTTATTCACTCGAAGTTGAACACAACTTGGGGATTTTTATTTTCAAATTGAGAATTTGCTTTTGTTCACTCAAAGTTGACTCGCTCAACTTTGGATATTCCGGAGTTGAGAAAACCGAAAGTTGGTCAACTTTGGGTTCGCTCAACTCCCCGAAATAGTAGAAGTTGTAGAGCAAACTTGGGATTTTACGTTTAAATTGATTTTTTGGGTTTTCGACTTTAGCTCTTCAAATCGAGTGACGAAAGTAATTATTTTTAATTAAAATTTGAAATAACATATCGTTTAAACTATTGTTGCGAGAATTGGCGAAAGTCTGATTCGAGCAGTGAAGAGGATGTAGAGCAGGAGAATTTGGTCTGTGAGAGACGGCAACACAAGATAATAACAAGGAGACGGGCTTGAAAAATGGGACAACCATGACTTTATCATTTCCGTCTCTCAAAGTGTGATGGTGCTCCATCTTGTAATGAACTCGTTGCCGAGCTTCTGGATAAGGTATTGTGCATCGCGAAAGAGTTGCGGAATTTATTGTATATTTTATTAAGTTCGTGATTTTCTTGTTCGATAGATCGTGTAAATTAAACCAGTAACAAACCTGCGCTGGGAACTGCTTCAAACAGCACTTTTGACTTTTTCGCGAAAGCAAAATTCCCTCGAACCAATTTAATTTTTATATAGATATCTACTCTTTAAAACGAAAACCATAGACAAAGAATAAAATATAATCAAAGTATGTTTTGCCCGTAACGAAAATGACGGCCGAAATCCAAATCCAAAGTTGAAACTGACATATTTCGTGTCATCTGCCACAAATATCCCAGGGATATTTCCGAAACAGCAATAAGCCAACTTTTAAATTTCAGCTGGGGAGTTGAAAATTAAAGAAAGCTCTCTCTTTCAAATCAACTCCGAAGTTGGCCAACCTCGGAGTTATCTGCAAGTTGAACGATAGTGAGTAAAACGGCCCTTAAGGTACTTTTAAAATTCAATAACTGATAGTTTTGAAAACTTAATTCGACTTAAGAAAAACGAAGTCCTCACTTTTCTCGCGGTAAAAAATCTTAGGTGCACATACGTTTTCTGCTGTTACGTCAATCAGGGAATTAATACAGACAAAAGATGTTTTACTACAATTTTGTTCACACTATTTTTCAGAAGAAGGGAAATATTGGTAGGTACTTAAGCTACTTTGCCTTTTCAAATAATAAACATAAGCTGTTTTACCTTATGTAAGGCACTACAGTTGATGACTAAAGCCAGAGGCTCCCAATTTTTTTTTGGCCACGGAACCCTAAAAGATCAAACTTTTTTTGGCGGACCCCCATATTGATATTAACAGAATTTTGAGATTCTTAAAAAATTGTAAGTTAAAAGTTCTTGGTTCAAATATTATTTTTGTTAACAAGAACTCGTTTTTAAGTTTTCAAGAATCAGGTATATTCAGCGTAAGAATAATATTTTATTACATCATTGCCAACAATTTCATTCTTAAATCAAAGATTTTCATATTTGGGTTCATTTTAACCAACGAAAATTGTTGGCATTACAATTTATTTAAGTGCGGTTTGGATATTTTTATGTTTGACAAGAAAAGAAAGAATTGAAATGATATAAAAATAAGAATTTTAAGTCTTATAAAACATTTATTGTACAACAAAAAATACGTTGTAACGAGGAATGTTTAATGGCGACAACTGAATACGGAGGTCTGGAGCTGCAACCAGTCGGTTGTTGTTTTTTGTGTAAGTGTAAGCCGAAAACGTATCCTTAAGATGTAACAAAAATGGAAGGAGAACCATAAGAGCTTTTTCTGCGACTGCAGGGTATTCATCTTTCAGTCCAACATAAAATGAATTCAAATTAGAATCTTCTGATTCTAAATTTTTTCTAAATTTGATGTCATATAATTTAAAAAAGGTTCTGTACCCAGTCGATATCGTGCTTTTTCTCGGGGAAATACTCTTCCAAAGATTTTTTTAAGGGTTACCGAATTTTGGTGTAGGTATGCTTCAATTTGAAGTAACATATTTTCTTCTTTCTTTGAACCTTCCACGGAACCCCAGGGTTCCTGACTTCAGCAGTTATAACTTCCTCAGTATTTGAATTTTTTTCACCTGGCTTGGCTTAAAAAATAGAGTAAGGAAAACACAAATCAAATAACGTCAAACAGCTAAAACAACTTAAGTGGACTTAATATGTTGTACCTTTTAGGCATAGAAATATAAGCGCAAATTTTTTTCAACTAAAAATATGTTTAATATTGTACCTATTATCATCTGCACATTTATAGGAATCCGTACACAAAAATGTTGCTTTCTGCATTCGTAAGAGGTAGTTACTTATCGCATTCGAAGAGCTTCTGGCTGATAGAGTCTTAAATCATCTGGCGTTTCCGGCCACGCTGCTTCCAGACAAACCACTCTTGATAGTTGAAACAGAGGTTAAGTTTGCCAAATACTTATCGAATCTGGGAGCCAGGATTTGAAGATCATGTGGGCTGCAGCTTCCCAATGTCTATAAAACCGAGCCGAAATAAGCGACGAGTTTTGGAAAACAATTATATTATGTGCTAGTTGTGCCAGTGACTTCTGAACTACCTCTAATGTCAACGAAAGAAATTGAAAGAATCCAGACAGATGGTATCGAAAAGTGTAATTCTTGCGCGAATCAGAAGGTGACGTGAAATAAAGTCAAACGAAATGAGGCCAAATTCAAAGTTTGGCTGATTTGGATTAACTTCGTTGGTACCTATGCAAAAGGAAATAATACCAAAAAAACGAATGGAAAGAAGACCACACCAGAACGCATAAACAGTGGAATATGTGTGGGGAGCATGCGGCCCCCCTCCAACCCCCCTGCTTGGGGTTACTGTTTGGAGATTGGAGTAGGTTCTAGGTTGGGTATATGCAAAGTTTATATTCATGCTTCTCATACATTTGAAAGAACTTCACATATACCCAAACTCCAAACAGCGATGAACGGGCCAACTGACTGTACTACCTGTGTTAATTTTAAAGTGCAGGTTTAACAGTTTGTACCGAACAGATCGTATTGAATGCAACGCGATGTCCTGTACAACGGACCTGCAATATTAATCGATGGATTAAACACATAAGATGGAAATGATGCTGGTGTATTGTCGGAGGATCTGGAGTCCACTTCTTCTTCTAATTTTTGTTTTGTTTTTTCCGGAGATCGAACCTGAGACCCCTCAGCGCCTCAGTCCTCCTCAGTATAGTACAGCAAACTAACCACTGGGCCTCTGATTTGTTGTCAGTGAAAAAAGATATCATTTTATATCGACAATATTTAAGCAGCTGTCACTTCAAGCCAGCACAATAAAATCGAAGACAGTTTAAGACTGCTCTAAAATTAATTATATTTCTTAAACGGTATTTGCAAACATTTAAACGTCAGGGTTACTTAGATGTTTCTGAGAATTGCCTAGTTAATAAATTGCCTGGACAAGGTTTAACCGGTACAAGCAATTTAGGGGTACCCCTGTCAATGTCGTTTGCCAAATACCTAACGATACACTTAGAATGACAAATCTTAAGTTCTGCGACTCGCATGAATGAATGCAATGACTATGGCGAAGGCTGGACCATATACATAAACTTATAGGACGCAAAAGAATTAAAATTGACACAAAAACAAAGTTATTACCAGGATCTGCAGGTTGCGTATCCCCTGGAGTATTACCCGAAATTATGCGGTGAATTATCGAATAAATCCAATGTGTCGCACGTTGTGTCGAAACTAAAGGTCTCCCAAATCAAGGCCATTCAAAAAGCTAACAATCTTGGATTTGCCCGCCATTGACTGCAACGTTTCGGCATCTCCTTTGAAGAAATGTGGCACACCAAACAGGATCTTTTAGTTGATGCGACAGTGACTCGACAAACATTTTTGTGTATAAGCACACAAAATCCGACCAACTTTGCTTATTCCTTTTGCCTGTTAACCACAAAAATAAGACTCTACGCTGCGTAAAACTTTAAGATGAAAAAGAGGTTAAAGGATGCCACAAAATTGTAAGTCCATTCCATTCGTCCCATTACAATGTGAAAGATGTTGTTAGTCGGTAAAGGGCCTGAAAAAAAATCAGCATATTTTCGCTAACTCCAAATATGTCGGATTACCTCACATAATAAAAGGAAGCATTCCTTATATTTATATAAATATGATGGGCTCGTGCTAGTTTTCTAAGGCATTATAGGCTGCTATATATTTTCCTTATATTCTTATAGTTTAACTGGAACGAGCACCTAATTAAAAACAAAATTCGCTGTGACATTAAGCTCAGTTCTTTTGATAACAGATTTTTATTTAGCTTTTCTTACATCAGGAAAACTCAACACTGCTCCTTCCATAATTTGTCAAAATGAACCCGAGAGACTTAAAAAATACATCCCAATTAGCAACAGCCTAACCAAACTCTTTATAATTTGTGTTTTAGGAATGCATCCGTTGGGCGCCCGTTATTATTACATTCAGATTTGATATGCTTTTCGCTTAATTTGACCACAAAAACGACGACAGAGCTGCAGATGCAGTGTGAAAAGCAAATAAATGACCACTCTTAAAATACGCACACAAAGCACGTTATCGATTATAGGCTTTTAGTTAAGAACTGGGTATGAAAGATATCAAATTAAAGTTGTTAATATGCGGCGAAAACCGCGCAAAAAGATGTTCCACCCATAATTGTCACAGTTGTCACCTTCAGGAGCGCAGCAAAAAGGAGACTCACCTCGGCAATGTGTGTTGTACTCTATGCACACTCCTTACAAGTATACCGACCACATGTGGAGGAGAACTCGCAAATCCAAATAGTCCCGCAGTAAGTTCTTCAGCCTTAGCCGCACAGCAACATGATTGCGACAGTTTGATTTCGATATTTCTCTTGCAGTTGGCTGAAACGGTACCGTACCGAGCATTCCGTGCTCGGAAAGAGAAGTCTGTGTCTGTCTGTGCACAACCAGCCAAAGCCAAGTGACTGTGAAACTCAACGGGAACGTAACATACGACGTACCTACATACGAACGAGTACGGCTACGGATCTCTTATTTCGACTTTTGTAATTGTTTGATTCGAACCGTGTGTGTGCGGGGTTTCTTCGTTTTATTTATGTTTTCTTTTTGGATGTTTTATTATTTTTATTATTGTTGTACGCGCTGTGTATAGAGTATGTGCGCTCTTTCGTCGTGTCGTTGTCGTTACCGTCGTCTCCATTTCGAGCTCCGGCTCTGGTCTCCCTCTGCTGCATTGCTTTAAGTGTAACCCTAACCAGCAGCAGCGCCGAGATAGCACACAGCAGAAGAAGCCAGTCGATGAAGTTGAAAACTGGATGTCCCAGAGAGTGCAGAAAGAAGTGGCAGATACCCGCATCGGAGTGTGCCGCTGTTGGACATTTTTCGAAATACATAAACTGAAATTTCAATTTTTAATTGTTTTCGCCGTGAAAATAATTTCAAATTACACTGATTTGGCGGTTAAATTACATTAATCCGACAGATACTTTGAGTTTGGTGAAGTTTAGAGGATTCGTGTGAGGGCCCTCACTGTTGATGGTGGTGGTGCTTTTGAAAAATCGATACTAGTGCTTCGCTCCATTTTCGTTTTTTTTTTCTATTCACGTAGTCGAGTGCATTTCTTAGTTGTGGATGTATAGTTCCGGTTGTTGAGTGTATCTATTCCAATAATTCCAATTCGAGTTTTGCCTTTGTATCGCAAATCGGTGGCGTTTGTGTTTGGCTGTATTTTTTTTATTTTTGTCTTTCTTTTTTTGCGTTGCCAATTACAACTGAAGTGAAGTGGTGGCTATGAATAGTTCGGCCGGAAAAACATGAAATAAAAGTGAAAAAGTTGATTAACCACTTTTTGTTGTTGAATTTATTGGAATTATGTCTGGTTGTCGCCGCAGCGAGGTGTCGGTGTGACTTTTTTAGCGATTACAGAAAAACGATACAACGACGCGACACGCAGAGTTTATGAAAGGAATTATTGTGGCAGCGCGCAATCGCAATGGTGGAGCTGAAGCCAGAGCCGTGGCTATGGCTTAACATTGTTGTGTGGTATTGTTTTTAATAAAGAGGTAAGCATTTAGCAGTAAGCCGGATTTAGTGTGACAGCACTTTATTCAGTGAATATTATTAGTCTTATATCTATCATCAGTAGGGTTGCCTTATTCCGGCCGTCTCCAGTATAAGCATTCGGCTAAATATCATGCAAAGCCTGAAATGGTTGTCGTACTTCTTTGGCTCGAATCTTAAAAGGATCTGTCATCTCTCTCTTTTTAGTGGCCGAATATAGGAAAATATGTGTTTTTTCATAAAAACGAAGAAAACATTGTTTTACATTGAAATATTAATGTTTTATATTTTTTTTTAACTCTTAAGAAATATCAAATCAACAATTTAAAAAGAAAAATATAAAAAAAACATAACAATTCAAGCCTCAATGACAAGTTAAGTTGCTGGCAAATGGCAACTCTACCCGAGGGTGAACGCATTTCCCGGGACTGCTGATATATTCAGACGGTATACGACCTAGTATAGGTATATGCAACTAATTTAATTCTTAATATGAATCAACAAGGAAATGAAGTTGGTACATATACATTGTTATCCACATATCTACTTATGTTACCTACATCATTGAAGAATATAATAATAATTGCTGGTGTTAAAAAGCATTACTTTTTATTAGCACACGTATTGTTTAGTTTCATTATCAACATTTAATTAAAATGTGCGGATACCTAGGTATACAGCATGGGAATTGGTTGATTGTTTAAAAAGATCGATTTGTAAGTGTTTTTAGAGTTTAACTGATGTCTTATCCTAATAGATAGTTGTGCAGTTCAACGTATATTTGTCTGTCAGAGACAGGCTTCCCAGATTGGACTATTTATCGCTATCTTTTACCTAAATTCCCGACACAAAATTTAGTATGATAGTCGAAGTCTAATTGGGCTATAAATCTGCCTATTTTTTTTTATCTTGGACGAGTATTTGTATACCCTCCACAGGAAGGTATATTCACTTTGTCATTACATTTGTAACGCCAAGATGGAGTCACCGGAGACCTCATAAAGTGTATATATTCTGAATCAGGATCACATTCTGAATCGATTTAGCCATGTCCGTCTGTCTGTCTGTCTGTCTGTTGAAAACACGATAGCGTCCAAAGGAATCAACCTAGGCCAATGAAGTTTGGTGAAAGGACTTCTTCTTATCGTCGTTAGGCTGGTATTTAAAATGGGCTATGTCGGTCAAGTAGTTCTGGTACCTCCCATACAAAACCAATATTAGAAAACACATGTTGAAAGCACGATAGCGTCGAAAAGAATCTACCTAGGCAGGTGAAATTTTGTGAGAGGACTTATTTTTATTGTAGACAAGTTGGTATTTAAAATGGGCTATGTCGGTCAAGTAGTTCTGGTACTTCCCATACAAAATCAATATTAGGCCCATGTGTCTCTCTGTCTGTTGGTCAATGTAATTACGTACTACCTCACATGTCTAAAACTTTGCATGACTTGTATGCAGTGGAGGGTATCAAAGCATCGGCCAGGCGTATGATAACACTTTTCCTTGGACGAGTATTTTTTTCTTTACACTTTTTTACTCCTCAGGGTATTAACGAACTCCACAATTTGCCACTACTTTTTAATCACAGATTTCACTCACCGATTTTGACATTTCAAATCAACCACATCAACCACAACTTTTCTTTTCCGATTATTTTTTTTATAAGAATGTTTTTATTTTATTTTTTTCGATTTTGCAATATATATAAACATTTTTTTTTAAATTGGGTTATTGAACTAGTTCAAGACCCGGTAACCCTGGTCAGAGATTGCTTATTATCAGTCAAGAACCGCTGATACAATATGCAAGCATTTTAGTCTATACCTTTATAATGTATTTTCTGTATCTAAAAAAAATAATAAGTTGGCACAACAGCTCAGGAAGGGACCATAGATCTAGCTTCTCACAATCATTCGTTTTGTGTTGGTTTTTTTTGTTACTTTTGGGACGAATGGAAGGGAATGGCATCCAACAAATTTATGTCGAGTCCAAAAAGCTAATTGAAAAGCTCTTTCATGATAGTTATATGGAGTAGGTTCAGCCCTCGCCAGTAGTCAGCCTCTGGAATACAAAGTACAGCGCAGTAGTAAATCGTCTGGTCTTTCTTTGAAGCGAATAATATTACTCACTTGACTTACATTTCATCCTTATGTGTCCAAAAACTTGCCACAATCCAGGTGCTGCTTCGAACATAAAAAAAAAATGTTTCCTCACAGCCTCCATAAGCGTAGGACAGAAGTGATTGAAATTTGTGGAAGTGAATTTGGAAAAGGGATACAGTTACTAATACATTTAAGACAGTTTATTTTTCTAGTTACTCAATTTAAAATGTTAAAAATACCTAGTTTTTGTTAAATAATAAAGAGAGAGAGCACTAAACCAAATACTTGATTAAATAGTTGAACAAGGGATTTTTTAAAACCAATATACAGAGTGGACCAGATACAAGTTTCTTTTTAAAAATGCAATTAAATGAACAAAATTAAATTGTTCACATGTATTATGGCTTTCTTAGTAAGAGAAAACATTCCCATTAATTATGGAACACAGCGTCGTTCAAGTGGCTGCCTCGGCTGGCTTCGCAGTAGCGCATTCTGTCAGCTGTGACTCCAATTTTCCAAGACCTTGGTGATGGTTTCGGGCTGTAGCTCGTGGATTGCTTGGATGATATTGGCCTTAAGTGCTTGAATCGTTTTCGGATTGTTGGCATAACATCGGTCCTTCACGGTTCCCCACAAAAAAGGCCAAAGGGGTCAATCAAAGGGACATTCGCAAGACGGCTGATAATAAGATTTGGGAATTTGGCGCGCAAAAGATCGATTGTGGCATGGACAGTGTGGCATGGCGCGCCATCCCGCATAAACCAGAGGTCGTCCAAATCCATGTCTTCAATTTCAGTAAAAAAAAAAGTCGTCTCTGTAACGCTCGCCGTTGACCGAAACGTTGTTCCCAGCCTCATTTTCGAAGAAAAATGGTCCAATGACGCCATACCACTCCACACTGTTGAAATCGATGGCGAGTTGATGTTCGTGAATTGAGTCTCACACTCTCGGCTACAGCAGCCACATTCTCGTCTGTGCGAACTGTGCGACGATGGGGACCATGAGTGTTGTCCACTTGCATACCAGTCTCACGAACTTTTTGCGTACAGCAGACGCGGCGCGTGCCTTATTTCGGCCAAAACTTCTTTTCAAAAAACGCACTGTTTGGGCTACACAGCACTCACTTTGGAAATAAGTTTTCAATATTTCCCAATGTTGCTCAAGCGTAAAGCGACTCATTTCGTTCCGCGGAGGTATGATACTGACTTTCTGTCAAGATTTCGTGCGGGAAACAGCTGTCAGTGTCAAAATAACCTATGATTCAAAAAGAAACCACTAGATGGCTTACCTTTTTAAGTTAAAAGGATGACCTTTTTTCTGTGGAGTTTTTTGACAGGGCCTTACTACTCAGTGGTGTGCTTAGTGATTGGAAAGGGTAATTCAAGAAAAGGTCTTGGTGAGTTTGATTCTGTTTAATTGTGATTCTGTACTACCTGATGAGCTTGTTGCAAAAAACTCGACTTTATAAATTACCGAAAATCGATCAACATTATGTGAAGCTTGAAGCTTGAATTTGGAGTCGATTGCGTGCCTTAACCGCCTATCAGTTTGGTGAATGACGCGGACGCAATTCAGAGGCTCTAGGCTCTTGTTTCCCGTTCATCGGACAAACGGTGCAGAGTTTCGTCTGACCAAATGTTGACATGCTATTCTGCCGACTTAAATAGTTCGACCTGTTCTCGTTCAGCTACTGTTTGAGTTTATATAAATATTGTAATCTTTGCTGCTTTAAATAGTTTGGTCGGCAGGTCGTGTGCTCGAGCACCATTTTTGGGCTTGAAACTTTGGCTTTCATCGCCCACGTTCAATGATGAGTTTTAATAGACAGCGGTATTAGGTTCGTTTAGTAGTCTACAGCAGTCGCTTTGCTATCTGATTGTACTTTTTCGGGATTCGGGATCCAAATTTATGAGCGTCCGTACCTATGGTTGTTTCGTTTGTAATCAAACGAAACCTTATTTTGGCACGAAGTGCTATAAAAACTTTATTGGGGATAAAAAATAATTATAATACATATTAGTTACAAAAAAAAAGGAAGCAACTCCTTTTTGGTTTCCCGCCTGGCTGGACCTCAAATGTCAATAAAAATAAAATCTTTTGCGTCTTATTACTTTAGGTACACTGAGGAAGGTGCTGCCAAAAACATTTAATAATTCAATTTGGATAATGAGTGCGTTCAGAAAGGACTTGACAAAAGAGTTTTGTGGCTGTGTTTTTAACAGTTCTTATCTGTATTTTATTGCCTTCACATATTTATTTTCCCCATTTTGCTAGAACTTTCGAACATTGTTCTTCGAATAACTACAACTATTACTTCCGCATTCGTATTTTGTAGTTGTTTGGGCCTATGTTCAAGTTGGCACTGTTCGGTCATCTAGAGCAATGGAGAACAGGAACACTCTTATGTTCTGCCGAGTGGTTAAACAGCGATTTCCTCTATGCCCATTGCCCATATTAGAAAGATTAAAGGAAATTATGCCCTGATGTGGGTTGTCATATGGGGTCCACGTCGAAACCTCAAGACAAAAAACCTCTAAAAATCCCCGCTGACCTTAGCTCCAAATTTCACAGTAGCTCACCGCTCACGTAAGAGGTATCTGCCATTCTAACTCTTAACGACACAGTTGACTCAGTCTGTGTCCACATTGTGAGGGACTTTAATTAGACTTGTGAGACTCACTCAGCTAGTCAATTCCAACAGAGCTATTGTTCACGCTTATAGGCTTAGTAGGTTGGTCCGGATGGACAAGCTCGTAGTAGGTATACGCGGTCGCTATATCACAGGAAGGTAAAATAAGCATATTTATTGTGTCTCGACAGTTGTTTTACATTGCGTGGCTCTATGTTTACTAAAAGCCTGCTTTACATTAATCCTGAGACTTTACAAAAGGTGTATTGCTGGTTTGAAGGTTAGGTTAGGTTTGCGGCTCTACCACACTTAGATTCTTGTGGACCCATTGTGATGCCTTTCAATGGGGATTATAGGTGATTTGTATCAAGTATCAATCCAAAATTCATGTGCTCAAGCACACTTAGGCGTTCCCAGAATATTTCCGATATTATAGCCGACATTCAAGAGACGTACATAATTCCATCCAATTGGCGTAGGTCAGAGTACCTTTTTTATGGATGGGGTATACGATTTTGAGGTTAACCGGGCATATGTGAATAACTAAAAGGTTGATTCTCATTTATCGTTCCCCGTCAGATATCAAGAAATACAAGATTGGAACATTTTTATGATTCGTTGTGTCCAAATTTTAAAGCTTGTCGTCTTCAAAACGTATGTGACGTATCGTTATCTCCGATATTGTACCGTATCTGCGAAGGGTGTGAGAAAATGCAAAGCACCTGCTCTTTTGAACTGTGCATATGATTGTATAAAATGAACCTGAAAAAAAAACATAAGAGTAAGCAGCAATTTTGTTATCTTGCATTCTCTTCATTCGCAAGCAGCAGAAGGCTTCGTAAAGGTCGCCAACAACAACAAAAGCCGTTCTATCAGTCCTTCGGATATGGATAGCTACCCGTAGTTTAACGGTCTGCGAAAGTCTTGTTGAATCTACTACCATATTCGCAGGCTCATCTCTGGAGTCTTCTTTTCAGGCTTTGTAGATCGTTTTACTCTCTGTATTTTATGTATTTTCTTTTGTAAAAGGTGGCGCAAAAGCTGCCACCCGATGTTTTTTGGCTGTAACTTTTTTTATGAATGAAAAACGTTGGTTCTGTTTTGAGATTATGTTCATATGATGTCTTAAAATGATAGCCGCCGAATTGATTTTTGTTTTACACTTGCCAGAACTTCCGGTGATAGGTTCTCGCATCCTCTTTGAGGGCTTCAGAGTTTGAGACTTGTTGACATAGACTCGTGACTTCTACAAACTCTACAAAATAAGTCTGGAACGGTTAAATCAGAGAATAGGCCTGATCGTAGGAGTAAGACTTAATTAATCGTTTGGATTGTCTTAGACCAGGGACATGTTCCAAGTGTTCAAGACGAAGCTGTTTTTCCCAATCGCTAATTTGCCTTAGCGCAGTAGTCCAATGGACTGTGCAATAGGGTTCTGGTCCACAGAGAACAGATTCGGAACCAGACCTAGCTAGTTTGTCTGCATGTTCGTTGCCTGCAATACCCTGATGACCCGGCACCCAGCCAAGCCTTACCTTGTTGTGTTTGGATAAGTCTTGCAGAGCATCGTGACAACATTTAACTGTATTGGACGCCAAAGCTTGTAAAGCTGCCTGACTGTCTGAGAAGATTTGAATGATTGCTCCTTTCATACCTTTTTTGGATATTAGATCAGCGCTAATTTCGATCGCATGGATTTCCGTTTGAAAAACCGTGGGTGTCCAAAGACACCAGCTCCAACTCCGGAATCCATTTTTGATCCGCGATCGTAGGTTAGACGCGCTTGGCGGTCAATAGCTAATGCACTGTCTGCACTCTGTAAGGGAACATCTTCAAGTCTTTCCCCAAAATTCTCTGTAAAGGCGATTGATGCCAAATTGTGTGGCACATCGCATGGTCGATACTCCGTGGTCATCCGTGACATCTTCAGCCACAGCTCTATAGGCGACCGGTTAAACGTTTAAGTGTTTGCGCAGTTGGTGGCGGACAAAAGGGAAATCTGCGCCGAAATTCACGCTCCGCCATTGACGAATTATTCCGCAAAAAAGTGAATTTAGACACTTTTGACAAAATTTCAGGCAGTATTAGAACGTCAAAACCTCATACAGCATCCTTTGCGTGTTGTGGCGTCGATCGGCTTAACTATCTGGATATTGTCCAGTCTCCTTGTGCCTATCTAGTTGTATTGATTGGTATCAATAATTGGACACAATTGACCCAACTGATGTTCTAAGTGAAGCTGTTGGAGCCGCCACAAGAGCACCCATTTACCTATCTGTCTGCCTAGAAAAAGTGACGTTTGCTCTGCGTCTGCCACAAAGGCAATTACGCTAAATTCGCTTATGAAGGTGTTGTCGTGGTCTCCTCCGACTGTAGGGTCAAAGAAACCCAAGCTATGGTTGCCTAGTATAGCCTCAACGTGACAAGACGCTCGAAGTCTTTTCGAGAAGATCGTAAAATGCTTCCCCAGTTGCGTCATAATTTTCCTCTGAAAATAACCACAAAATTAGCGTAATAGGTACCTACTTTTAAATTCATCCCTGACTAAGTTGAGTACTTTTTTCCTATATACCTAATCAAAACTCTTCATTCAAGTAACCACTGCGCCGACCTTGTGGCACAAGGTACACGCACTAGCAGCCATCCCAGACAAAGGTAAAACATCAGCAATTACCTCGAATATTGACTGCCGTTCGGTCGATCCATCACTATTTTGAGACAATTCGAACAATAAATTTGCACAATTATCCCTACAGTTGAAACAATAATGCCAACAATGAGAGCAAACAAAACTATATGTATGGGCTAAACAGGAAGGACAAGAACAGGACACCGACACAGCACACAGGCAGGACGCAAGCACCTTTAAAAACCTATGTATTCGACGCATTCACCGTTGTCGGTGTCGCAGTCGCGGCATATCTAAAGAGAGCCATTGAATTTCTTTTGTTCAAAATAATGCGTGTAACTTTGTGTGAGTGTGCTGTCTGCTGTGTACGACGTACGAAACGAATGCGAATGCGAATACGAAATACCGTGTTCGTATCGTATTCGTATACGATATCTCTTGTTCCATTTGTGTTCGTTTGTGTGGCGTTGTCGCTTTATTTTGTGTATGGTTTTGGTTTTGCCGCAGAGAAGAGCACTTCGACCTCTCCGTTCAGTTGAAATTTTATCTCGTAATGGTGAGGAGTGAACTTGGGATTACGGTCAGGTGTTTAATTGTTTTAGAATCGCTTTGAATTAGTATCCATCTTTCTTTTTTTGTTCGTTCTCCTGTGGAATGACTCCGCACTACGATATCCACATCTGCAATATTCTCGATCAATTGTCGGCAGCTAAAACAAAGTGTATCTTTATGCATACCTATATAAAGTGATTTTAATTCGAAGAAAAACCAATAAACCTAATCGAATCCATGATATATTTATGAAACACAGTTATAGATACAGTTTTGCTGCTCTCATAACGCGACAGAGACGAAAATTACACACATTTCGATCGTTATTCAGTGTGACGCCGGATAAAGTGTTTCTGTTTCTGTTTTAGTTTATTTTTCGTTTTTTTTTTTGTTTTCTGGTTAATTTTATGGGAAAAAAAGTACAGTGGAAATATTTTGTGTATTTTTGTTGTTGGTGCTTCTTGTGATTCAGATTCAGATTCAGATACAAAGCAAAAAGTGGTGGAAGACGGGTGAAAAGTAGCACTAGATGTACAATACGAAAAAAAAAAGTATCAGAGATTGTGTGTAATAGTGTGTTTGTTCATCATCGGTCGGTCGTTTTCGTTTTGGTCGGTCGATTGATTCGCCTTCGCCGCGTTTTTGTGTCTTTTTTTTTTTATTGCTGTTCGTTCTTATTTCTGCTGAATGCGTCTCGTTGTCGGCAGATGTAGTTATAATCTCATTCAAAGCTCCGCATGGCTGTGCAGTGTTCACACCCAATTAAAAATAAAAGATCCATCCCATAGAAACTGAAAAGAGGATTAATTCATTCAAAATGCAGACGATGGGATTACCTTTACCTGTGCCGTTTATATAGTTTCGGTAAGTTGAAAACAGTCACCATATTTGAATCTCCGAATCGTAGATGAGAAGATAGACTGCTCAATGGTGGTGGGTTGGATATTCCTATTTCCTACATATGGGTAGAGTCGCAGAGCAATGGATATGAATAGCGAGCAGTGGATTACATACAGATTCGATGTGATTGTCAACTATATTGTACGCTTTGTGTATTTGCTGTCCCAGCTCTCTGTATCTGTCTGTCCTGCTGTGCATGGTTTCCATATTATTCCTCTGCACACACAGCACACAGTCGCCGCGCCATCGATACTCTACTTTACACACAATTTGAACGACGAACAACCCAGCCACACACAAAAAAAAAAGTATCTTTAACTGGCTGTGGGGCTTTCCAACGACGATTTCATAAGTGCATGAGTGAGATAGCGGGTATAATAAATCGAAGATACCGAGGGAGACCAAGACCATTTATACCAGGTTGTGAATTGATGATTCAGATTGATTCTGATTTACTATGTAGTCTTTTTGCAATAGATACAAGATAACATGATGTAGACCTGCAACAACCATCGTGGGCATTTAGTTTGGTATCTTTTCCTAGAAGGGTTTGCTAATCTCTTCGCAGCTTCCAATACAATTCACCTATATCCCAATTAGATTCATTGCCCATACGAAAAATACCCACAGATTCCGTCAAGTCGCAGCTAGCTTCAGCAAATTGCAGTAATTAACCTCACCGCTGAATTGCCTGTACGATTTTACCCTAAAATATGGTATAATACTCCCAAAGTATCTCATCAGCATCAAGATATCGTGTAGAAAACAAATCTTCGAGGTTATGGACATCTCGATGGCAGTGGCACAAGCACATAGCGCGCGCAACACCAGGCACACACACATAAAACCGAGCAAGCGAGAGAGAGTACAGAGGAAACCATTAAAAAAAAAACACCCAGTCAGTGTTTTTTTTCCTCACCCTCTACCCCAGTGTTCTTCGTCAACGTCTTCGTCTTCCTCTTTATATCGTTGGCACACAGGGCGCGCTGTATGTTTCATTTCATTCTGGCGTTCCTGTCACGGAGATAAAATTGAAAATGACGACAACAATACGACGACGACGTCTAAGGCAAATGTCGAACCAGCTCGAAGTCGAAAATGAGAAATGCACGCTGGACTGGCACTTGGTACTGGTACTGGTACTGGCGGTGGGTCTTATGGCCAGTCGATTTGGTTAAACTACTTGTTTAACCGAATGATTATGACGGTTGGTGCTGCTGCTGCTAGTGCTTGTTGGCGACTGTATAAACGACGAGCGCGCCCCCTACATATGTACAATGTACATGGCTTGGGGTCACCACTGTGCACATTTATAAAAACAATTCAATCAGCAACTAAATTGCAAGCAATGCGTCTGCTGTGCACATCGATAGATGGCGCTTTTCCCCACTTCACATCCATGTGAACGTAATAAACTACAAAGTCCATCAAATGCAGTACATATGCGAACTGCATGATTGTAGGTAGATATACAGCGATGTGTAGTGTGTAGCGTACCAGCGGATAATGCAAATACCTATTCACAGAAACGTACCCGTTCAGTGGAAAGTTGTACAGAGATACATAGTGCAGTTGGTCGCATCTGTAACTGCAGCGTCACATCTGGGTATACCTACTCGTGGATTTTGCATGTTAATAGGCCAATAAACTTGCTTCAGTGTCGGTATCGAGAGCATTTGTCGTGTCAGCGCAGCACTTCATATTGTGGCTGTACGTCTCTGAGATCGATTTTGAATGCATCTAGTTTATTATTTTGTTTGACAAAGATGGATCTGTAAGTTCAATTAAGGGACAATTTATGTGGCAATGACAATATATACACGTATGTTGTCTGTCGGGTTCACTTGCGGATTAGACTCTTCAAGTAGAAGTTTAAATCGAATCGATTAGGTATTTTATCTGACATCCATTAGTATTAATTTTCAGCAAATAAAACTTGTCTGTTGAGCCTTAAAAAAAAAACAGGGCACTCGTTCCGCAATTTTTCAGACGATTATCGTCGAAACGATAGACATCCAAAAGTAAACTAAGTGCCAAAATTACGAGTTTGAGACCTTAATCCAGTTCATTTTCCACAAATGCAATGAAAGCTGACGATTGTGAAACAAATTCGGGCAGAATACAACTTCCTATGGTCATCAAAGTTTCAAAAATGATATCTTCCCGACGATTATTGTTATACGGAATCTGCCCCCAGGCCAAACATATCAAAGGTAAGAATAACCAGGCGCCATGCGTCACGACTAAAAAGCATATCAAAATGGGGTAGCTGACGATGTGTCAACATTTGTCACAGAAAATAAAATGTTCTGTTACACATGACGTGGCCAAAAGTTGACTATTCTCAATTTTTTTTTGATCTAATTTTCAAGTCGAAACTGGCTGAATTCTAAGGTCTAACACCTGTCTGCGCAACTAATAAACATTTTTAGTGTCCAGGCTAAATTTATCGAACTCAGAATGGCGCAATTTTCCGTACAAAATTGGATATTGTGACCTACAAAATATATTAGTTATTAGCCCATAACCTCGATTATCAGGTACCGTGTGGACTTATTTATAGTGAAACATTTATGAGGTTTTGTTTGTTTGTTGCGAACTCAAGTGCCATGAGCGACTAGTTTTATTTAAACTATTCGCACCCGATAAGACAGGACAGTCATGCGGGATTGGCCATGTCATAAATCTTGTAATGGGCGCCATGACTTATACGGTAGTTTCCGTCAAAATATGTAGTTTAACATTCAAAAAAATTTGAAAATCTATATTTATTCTTCATCTTTTATTCATATATTCAGAAAACACATTTTGCGTTGTACAAATTTGGTATTTAAATTGATAAAAGCGAAAACACAGTCTAAAGCCGGTCGCACACTGTATGCGCAATTGATTCAACCGACTGCGGTCAATTGAACTTTTAATTTGTCTTCTTAGGGCCTAAATAATAATAATTTTTAACCTTCACACTAAATATTTTGTAGGTCACAACATGCAATTTTGTATGGAAAATGTTGTTTCGAAGTTTTATCGATATTATTTCAGTTTGCGTTTTTGTTACTAATTTTTTTTTATATATTTAAAAAAAAAAAAAGGATTCCCCATGATTAAGACTTACAGTTAACACTTAACGTGAAGCCAATCAGTTTGGAGAAATACATACTAATATAATTAAGGTTAAGAATCGTTATTTCGATTTGCGTTGTGTTTTTCTGGTCCCAATTAACGATGCAAATCGGAGTTGTGGTGTACAACATATTGACAATCTAGGTCGAAGAGATGAAGAATTAAGTTGAACTTGTTGTAAAACATTGTTAGCAGTATTCTTTAACCAATTCCAACGCAATGATTGGACAGAGTTGAGAAACTTCTGAATTTGAGTTGAATGCATTTCATTTTCTTCGTGTGCAACTGGCGTTACTCTATTGTAAAAGGAGTGAATTATTGTTCCTTAACATGGGTGTTCCTCAAGGCTCCGTTTTTGGTCCAATTCTGTTTTTGATTTACATCAACTCACTCTTTGCTCTTAGTTTCAAGGGCAAACCAACTGCTTTTGCTGATGACATTGGTATCACTTATTGTTTAAATAGTCCTTTGGACCTAGTTTCTGATATTAATTGGGATCTTAGTTTGTTGAGACATTGGTTTGCTGAGCATCAACTAGTGATAAGTTCTAAAACAAAGATAATGTTCTTCTGCTTATCTTCTACCCACACTTTGGATGCTGAGGTGTACTTTCATGCACCTGAATGTCTTAGATATAAACTGTCTAGTTGTTATTGTGATTCTGGCTCTTTTGTTATAATGTTTCCTGTAGTGATAAATGTTTCCAAATTGAGAGAGTTAACGAATTTAAATATTTGGGGCTTACTCTTGACTCTAGAATGAATTTTGTGAATCACACTAACACATTGAAAAATTATTTGCGATGCACTCTTCGACATTTTTTCTATTTGCGAAACGTCTGCTCTACCAAGCTTTTGCTGACAATTTATTATGGTGTCTTTCATTCCAAGTTACAATATGGAATTGCTTGTTGGGGTGGTGTTTATCGAAATAAAATACATCCTCTGTTGGTTCTTCAAAAATACGTTCTAAGGAAAATTTGTCGAAAACCTCGTAGGCATTCTAGCTTTCCTTTGTTCTGTGCCCTGCAAATTCTACCTGTCCGTCATTTGTATTGTTTTAAGGTGTTAAAAATATTCTTTATGAAGTCTGGTAATCTTAATTTTCGTTTAATTTCTAGTTACAATCTTCGTGGAAACCTTTCGAACACGTTATCTGTACCCAAATTTCGCACTACTGCTTATCGTCATTTTTTCTCTGTTTTATCTTACCGATTATTTAATGAACTTCCTCTGTCCATCAGAACAATAGCAATTCCAGGAATATTCTTAAAATGCGTTAAAATGTGGCTCTTCAGTTTTGACTATGCAGCTCTAGAATCTCTTACTTCTAACACAATGGGTTAAAATTCCTTCTCTGTTTATAATTTCTCTGTGTAAAAAATGTTGTTCTCTTTTTTTTAGTTATTTTTTGGTTTTTTTTTTTTTTTTTTACTGGGTCACCCCACCCAAATTTTAGTTTGTATAATTTATCCAATTGAAGTGACATTCTACACTATTTTATCCATGTATATAAATACTGAATGTCACCAACCTTTCTTATACTTTTTCGTATATTTTGTATTATGTATCATTTGTATGTATCTTGAAGGTATAAGAATAAATCATATCTATCTAATAAAAAATAAAAAAATAATATAGTCGGAAGTATTCTAGATTCATGTGCAAGACGACTGATTTGAAACTTAACCAGGACCGCATATCGATTTCCAAATCCTTATAAAATTGAAATTGTCATAATTTATTAAGATTTCAAAATGGTGTCACTTTTACCGTGACACAGAGTGCTGTCAAAATTAAATACTGTCCAAACTGTACGAGCGTTCGCCCATCGTTTCCGCAATCTTGTTAGTTAACAAATTCTCAACTTCCGCAGCGCGTCGTTTAGAATAAACTCTAGTTTTGCGTATATTTCATTTTGTTACAGCTACAAAGTAAAAAGGGTTCGTTTCTGGTTTGCTCTTTAGTGCTGCGTACTGGCTGCAACACCAAAGGTTACGTCAAAAAATGTTGATACCTCGTGGGTGCATAACATCTGTTGGTTGGTAAAAGTTGTTCAGGCGAATGGATTTGAATTTAATATTAAAATTAATGAACGATATTGTAATTCGAGTTACTTTTACAGCTAGCAGCAAACTGAAGTCGACTACCTATATGTATTTTATTTTTTGACCAATATGATCGAAAGCGAAAGAAACAGAACGATGACTGCTTGGTCTAAAGGGGCTGTCAACAAGGCACAGTTAAACCACTTAAATCAGGATATGTCTATTGTCGTATCATTGGAAAGAACTTATGAGTTATGAGGTACTCTGCCCGCTCTTGGAACCAGTTGCTCTTTTTTATGAAGCTATTACAAGATTGCAATGTATAAAATTAGCGTCTATTCGAAAAGGCATTGGTCCGAATCTTATGTTGGTAGATTACAATGTTTGGGCATGTAGACAACTGGATTGAGTGCGGAAACCGGGGGCTAAACTTTATGTCACGGATCATTAAGTCAACTAGCCAAAGTCCGTTCTCCTTCCCGATTGTGTTACCAAATATGTGCTACTGCTACTTGCCTATTTTGGTGATTTTAAAGTCTTCCTTTTGTCAATGGTCATCGACGGGTCTTAGAAACTGTCTTTGGTATCTGCGTATCATAAACTTCATACTTCTTGCCTAAGTTTTTGACACGTAACAAATCCGCACCCAAATAGAAACTACACTTTACTTTTAGCAGTCCTGCTCATATAGCAACGCACTTCCTGGGTGGCGGTTCGTCTGCACGCGCAAAGCCAAAGGTCGCTGTAGAGTCCTGGAGACAACTGGTCTTTTTTGTCGCGACTAAATCCCACGGTTAACTTAATTAGTTATATTTCACGGCGGTGCATACCGCCAGCACCATTGCTTTTTTTTGAAATAAACGTAATAAAATAAAAAGAATTTTATTTTGTGGCGGCACACACATTAAAAGTGCGTAAATATGTAGTTTTTGTTTACTTTGTCTCGTGCCGTATTCGAACACGTCGTTTTATCTACAACAATTACGTTTACAATTTCGCTTAGATTTTAGACGATGACACGGCGCAGTGATACGCTAATAGCATAGTCATTTTTAGTTAAGTTACCACATAAATATTTATATAAGTTGCAATATTGTGTTTTATATAGACCTCCACCTCCATAGGGTATTCTTCTTCATCTAAAAATTTAAATGCAAATGAATGGTTCCCTCAGCATTACGAAACTCATTTGAGTTTTATTACAAAAAGCTGTTTAAACTTTAAATGGCATCCTAATTACAATAAGCTTTTGAATTGTTTGACGAAACGGAACTTTAATGAAATTTCAATTAGTCTACCCAAAAATTCGTATGGGTATACCGAATACCCATTCTCGTTCATAAGGAACAACTTATAATTTAACAAAGTTCCTGTTTTATCGACAAAATTTCATATTTATCTCGTAATTCCATTATGACTTTGCTTTTATGTGGTATGAACAGTTTTAATCGGTCTATGTATAGGTACTTAAGAGTTATTTTATTTTGCCTGTGTAACTAAGTAGTTTAATAAGGATGAGAGAATTCGTTTTGAAAGTTCAAAGGAATTGCCCAGGTTAGGGCTGTTGGGCTTGGGATGCTTCTTGCCGCAGACGCACTTTTTCACCTCCAGAGACTGCCACACAGGTTCTTGAATGTCAAAGAACTCATATGAACTAACATGCATTTTAGGGTCACTATATAAAGATTTGTAAAGATTGCCAAGTGTATTTCACATATTACTACAAGTTTTTGCTTCCCGGCTCCGCCTGCGGATTCGACTCAAGAATAATATTGATGGAGCTGCAGTTGTGGTCTTTTGTATTTCGCATCAAACATATCGGTTTCAGATCTGCTTATACCGGAGGCAGTGACTTTAAGCGATTAAGGATTTTTTTTTCATTTGAAAGTCATTTTCGCTTCGTGAGAGCTCTAGGGCATTTTCTATATACCTACCCTCCTAAGTATGCGCTTTTTGGTAATCTCACTAACCAGGACGGTTTTGCTTCATTTCTCTGTCAATCCCCTTCTACAATCTTGGGTTAAAGGGTTCCATTGAATTCCATGCTTGCATAGGTATGAAATCGACGCCTTTTAAAAACGTACCCGATCCGATCGGTTCCTGACCTCTTCACTTGTTGAGCTGCATCTTAGGCCGAGTTGATGAAATAAAATGGTAAGAATAAGACATAATGTTTGAGTAAAAAGTCGGCCACAAAGTCAGTCGGGTGACATGCAACCAACTCTGAACTAAAAGTACAAAAATTACGAGTTTGAGAGCTTACTCAAACATATTCTGCATATGAAGCAGAACCGTTTACCGGATCACGAACGGTGGTTGTCGCTGGAAAAAAAGGGAAGAGAATCAGAAATATGTCGGCGTTGGTTTTATACAAAGAAAAATGTCGAACAAACTGCAGCTACTTCATTTGGTGAGATTGCCCTCTAGTGATAATTTACGAGATAAGGTCGAATCACACGAGATTAGTTGCTGTACTAAACAATAATATTATTAATATAACAAACTCACGTGGAGAGCCGCATTGGTACCCCGGACTGTAGCGCAACCTAAGTAAGCATCAAAGTTACTCCATCTATTATACTAGTGGACAAAGGCGAGCGTTGCTTTTCCTGACGTATGAAGGCAGAGAGTTATAGACAAGTGCATTTAAAGTCGTCAAGAGTGCGAAAACTGGAGAAAGATTTGCGGAACGAAGGTACTAGTTACAAAAGTGCGTGTTCCCGCTCTTTGTTCTCCTGTTTCGGTTCATTATTGAACAATCCGTCGAATACCAAAACCGACTAGCTCTCACCAGCTGTTAGTTATTGTTCTCAAAAGGGTGTATCACAGCTTAGGAGAACACTCTACTTTTGATAGCCTTAACTTCAAAGAAGTTTATGAGTCCATTTACCTCAGAGTAAAATTCAATTTCACTGTTTTTTTTTGACATATTTCTCTATCTTCAAAAACCTCGGTTCTGTTATTGCAGCGAACCATTGGGCAAAAGCTTTTGGAAAACAGATACAAAAAGCGATGTTCGCATTTATTTCGGCAATCTACCGTCTCCCTCTATAAATTTGCAAAGCGAAGGTGATACCAAAAAACGTTATAACATAACAAGTGACAGGCGACATGTGACACATTTGGTCGTGTGTACTTGTGCAGAAAGACTTTGATAATAACATATAAATGAAATAAATAAAGAGCGTTATTTATTTATAAGAATTTTTTGTGTGCGACTAAAACCCAAATACTGCGTTGAGGCCCGTCCGAAATTGCGAATTCTTAAAAAAAATATTTTAAACCGTCGGCGTGTGTTTTTATTTTACAAATAGAACCATGTTTACCAAAATCTTTCCCTAGTTGTTTTCATTATGTTCTTTTGCGTGGGTTCTTGCGAATCGGCGGCGATTCTTCAATCGAAATTCGTCGCGACGTCAACCATTTCACACATTGCATGTTTTGCCGGAAATTCTTAAATAAACTCGCCGGCAAAGGAAATGTTCTTCCGGAGAGTTCGAACCGGTCAGTTGGCTGGTTGGAAATGCTGATATTTAGACGCTGTTCCTAAGACAGCAGAAGAGGCACTGATATCCGTATAGCGCGAAGGTGAAAAAGTACGTAAAACATGTCGCTTCGTATTATTGACTGAAATATATCAAGTCACATCGCATATGGTTCCTTCTGATTCTCTATTGGTTTTCGAGGACCATTTACCAAACTCAATGAAGAGTTCCCCTTCCGTTTTTGAGTCAACTCGGTTCCATTACATTGTCGCTACGTCTTGGGCTTATGTAGCTCGCAAATCAAACTAAAATCAATTCTTTGTAGAATACGTAAGGCATGTGTTGCCTTCGTGCTCGCCAATCCTGCCCTTATAAATGCAAATGTCTTTATACATAATATTTCAATAACGATATGTAAATTGCTCGCACAATTTGCCGAATAAATCGAGAGTTGGGTCACTGTAAGTCATCGACCAAGAGTTTCCTCTAATTGCTGTCGCAATTGCCGCTGGTTCGCGGCGGTGTTGCTTCTCTGGAAACTCGGTCCTCACTTGATTCTGCTCAAATGCAAAGTAGGATTCCACTGAAATCGCTCTCTTTCCCGGTGCCTATATTCGTATTATGGTGGAGCTGCAGATAGCACAAGGCACAACTGAGACGAAGCAAAACACTCAGTCCGACGGAAGAAGAACAGCAACAAATGTACGAATAAGAAAGAATCACAAAAAAAAAAGAAAACCCTAAACCCGAACAGAAAGACAAGAAAACAATTTTAAGAGCATAAATACCTACGACTTGCACTCTGAACACTTTATGCTTTTGCTGTTCCAGCCCAGGCTCACTGTACCCGGCCAGTCCTCCACCTCCTTGCTCATCGAGCATAAATTACACATGAAACATAGGTACTTTTATGCATGCATCATCCAGAGACCAGGCCCGCAGCAGCAGCACAGCTCAGCTCTAAATTGCACAAGAGCGGGTGTTGAAGGGTGGGCAGAAAGGATAGCAGCAGCAGCAGCACCGGCACAGCATGGAACAGGGAGAGAGAGTACCACATTCGGTGCATGGTCTATGAAGGAAAACCCAATGATGATGATGATATTCGTTGGATGGATGGGGTGGAGGCATATGTACTCGTAACATCGGATTCGGGGTGCTGCTGGTGGCGTTTTTGTACCTTTTGTGAGTTTTGTATCTGTGAAGTCGTCGTCGTCGTCGTCATTTTATGTGTTGTGTGTACAGTAGAGAGTCACCACCATTGAATTGGAATCGGAACAATAACAGAAAAAAAAAAATTATGATGATAATATAAAAGTGGTTTGCTTAGGACTTTGGATAGAGGAGGAGTGCGCGCGTGAGAAAGAGAGAAATGTACATATTTCCAACTCGGGACAGGGCTGTGAGCTGTCCTGCCGCGAGTTAAGTATCCATAGCAAAACATATTGAGAAAAAAGATAACATTATTTGTATTCAATGATATCTTTAGTCTCTAGTACAGTCTTGCACACAACGCTACAATGATAACATATGTAAAAGAGATAATATCGTTTGTATACAATGTTGGAATATTATCTCTTCTTCATTATCAAGCAAGACGATTGTACGCTTGGGCCTCCTTGTAGATAGATAAGAAAAGTATATAAATACGACTGTATGATGAATTTATCGATAGTCTTATTGTAACTACATAGTAGCCTTAAGCTCCTTTTAGAATTAGTAAAAAGTATTTCAATAATAAAGGACATAGTTCCAAATAAATATTGTTTAATTTTAAAAGTAAGAACCAAGTGTTTTAATTGGCGATCCTGCCAGGAGGTTAAATATACTTTTTAACTTCAATCGAGCGGACCTCGGGAACAAGTAGTGAAATCTAGTATAAACAGAACACTCGCGTTACCGGTTACAAGAATTACCTAGCATAGCAGGTACAAATATAGCTCCTTCGTACGAAGCAGCAAAGCAATTCAGTGAAAGTGTATATGTGGAAAAAAAAAAAAAAAAACACACAAATTCGACGACAACAGACACGAGTTCAAAATGGAACAACTCGCAGTATTAATGGCAAGATTAGAAGCTTTAGAAACCAGGTGCAACACAGTAACACAAACCCTAGAGCACACACGCACAGAGAATGCAAGGTTAGCAGCAATAATAACTAACCAAAATCAAATAAACACTAATTTAGAAACAAAACTAAATGAAGTAAAATCTGGATTAGGCATAGTACCAAACATACCTGTGCTAGAGGAAATAAGAACCACATATACAGATGGTAGTGAAATACAGTTAGACGCATTTAAAAGCCTACCTATTTTCAACGGCGATCAATCAAATTATCGGTCGTGGCGCGAAGAAGCATCCAGATTAATGGACAGCATTAAAAACCTCAAAACACACAGTAAGTACGCAGCAGCATTGACTATAGTGAAAAGTAAAATACAGGGAGCAGCCGCGAATGTGTTAACTAATTATAACACAATTTTTAATTTTGAGGCGATACGTAACAGATTAGATTATACGTACTCTAATCAAGAACCTCTATACGTGCTACAAGACATGATGAAAGCCATCACGCAAAAAAGAAGCACACTGTCTGAATACCACGACGAGATAAATAAAAATCTCAATTTAATAATATCAAAAATCACTATGTCAGGTGATCCGCCGAATATAATCGACAGACTAATTAAAAATGCTAACGACGACGCAGTTCGTATATTCATTGATGGTATGAGTGACAACTTTACAAGAGGATCATTATATTCAGCTACAATAAATGATCTAGAACACGCATTCGCAATTGCTCGCAGAATAGAACATGATAATGTGCACAGGCATTTACATCTCACTCAAGATAAGCACCACAAAAATATGCCACATGAACACAGAAACGAAAGAAGACCAAACTATTCGAGCCAAACAACGAATTATCAACCCCAGAAGCAATACGATAATATGCAGCAACACAATCAAGGACCACGCCTAAACCCTTCCAAGAGAAATGACGGACCACAGCCGATGGAGATAAACTCGAGACAAATTGTACATGCACAGCGACAAAATTGGAATCAATACAAACCCGATGTATATAATCCACCAGCGAAACGTGAACACAGCGGGAGTTTCAACACACACAACAGACCGCAACGATCTTATCAGCAGAACTTCAAGCAGCAGAGAGTAAATAACTCCCGACAACAACGCAGAGACGATGTCAGCAGTACATATGCAGAAGCAGATGAAACGGAATGTATGGTAAATAATAACATAAGAATAGATCATTTAAACTAGTAGACGGGTTGCCCTGCTTAAATTTAACTAGTACTATTTCTAAGAAAATTTATAAAATTCTTATTGATACTGGTGCAACCCATAATTACATTAATAGAAAATGCGATTCTAGCGAAAAAATTAAAATTAAACCTATAAAAATAAAAACAATGCATGGTTATTCTATGGTAGATACAAAGAAAGTAGTTAGGATATTAAAGAAAAATATAACATTTTTTGAATTAGAGGATATTCAGTCTTTTGATATGATATTAGGATATGAAGGACTTAAAGTTCTAAACGCGGAAATAAATTTCAGTAATATGACTCTAACTACCATAAGCAGTGTCGAATCTATTCAGAAAATTAATTACATAATTGGGGAAAATAATATTTATAAAGCAGACATAGATAGACTGATGAAGATTAATAACAGCATAGGACCGTTACCCTTTACAGATACTATAGAAGCAAGCATTAGGACGACCAATGATAATCCGGTTTATGTTAAACAATATCCATATCCCATAGCAGATAACGAATTCGTAAACAAAGAAATACAGAAACTCTTACATGACAATATAATAGAAAAAAGCCATAGTCCTTATAACAGTCCCATATGGACAGTACCTAAAAAAGGTTTGGACGAAAAAGGAAAACCAAAACGGCGCATGGTTGTTGATTTCCAAAAACTTAACGCTCACACTGTAACAGACAGATACCCCATTCCGGATGTCAACATGACAATTCAAAATTTAGGTAAAGCCAAGTACTTTACAACGTTAGATTTGGAGTCAGGTTTCCACCAAATTAAAATCAAAACAGATGATAAAGAAAAAACAGCTTTTGCTATAAATGGCGCAAAATATCATTTTAAACGAATGCCTTTCGGGCTCAAAAATGCACCAAGCATATTTCAGAGATGCGTGGACGACATTTTGAGAGACTTTGTAGGTAAATTCGTACACGTTTACATTGATGACGTATTGATATATTCTTCATCTGAGGAAGAACATATACAGCACATAAGTCAAGTATTCGACGTACTCAATAAAGCCACATTAAAAATATCTGATGAGAAAAGTAAGTTTTTTCAAGAAGAAGTAGAATACTTAGGTCACATAATAAGATAATGGTAAGAATCACAGGTCTTAGAAAGAAATCTAACGCCAGATACATAACAAGAATAGTAGAAGAAGATAAAGGAGACACTGTAATCTCTAAAGAGGGAATAAAAATTCACAAGGATAACATAAAGAATTATCATTTTTTAGATGACGAAAATATTAATATTCCTAACATTACTAGGAATTGTACAGAGTCAAGAAGGGCAAGGAAACGTTCAAATAACTGAGTTACTAAACAAGAAGTTTATACTTACGCAAACAGATGACGTGTATTTATTCAAAGAACAAACTTATTTGTTACATGCCACCAACCTGACTTCGATATTTCAACCTTACGTAAATATCGTAACTAGTAACTATCAACCTACACAAGAAGAAAAAATTTGGTTAAGTAAAATTAAGAATTTAGCAGACCAATTACAAGAACATACTAGGCATACTAGATCAATTAACTTTTTAGGAACAGCTTTCAAATATGTGTTTGGTAATCCTGACCATTATGACTTAGTTAACATAGAAACGAGTATAAATAATCTCATAGAAAACAATAATAAACAAAAAACTATAAATTCTAGATTCGAACAAATTTTGCAACAATTCGAAGGTCAGAGCCTTAAAGAACATTTAGTAATAGAACAAGTGTACGAACAATTATTATTATTGACCAGAACAATTAATGCAGCAAAAAATAATGAATATTTATCAGAAAGCCTAGACTTAGATGACATTAAAAATATTATTCAACATGAAATAATTCAAGTACCCATAATAAATATACTTGAGTACTCTAAAATATTATTAGCTAGAACTGATGAATTCTTCATCACAATATATAAATATCCAGTTCTAATTAAATCATGTAAATTGTATAAAGTAACACCCTTAAATTCAAAACATGGAAAAATCATTACAGATAAAACAATTGCCTTATGTAACCAAACTTATTTAAGAACAAGAAATTGTCAAAATCATCTAAGTAAAAACATTTGTGAAATTAACTTTGAAGAAGAAAATTGTCTTATTCCACTTTTAAAGAATATAACTTCAAAATGCAACATTAAACAAGAATACGATTACGACTTAGAAATTGAATCCGGTGTTATGTTATTAAGCGGTAAGCATAAGCTAAATAATCAAACAATTAATGGTATAAACTTAGTTACTTATGAAAATACTATAAATCTAGATGATAAAATATACAAAAACATGCATAAGCAAATTAAAGAAGTTATATTAAGAAATCATAATTCAGAGTCTTACATCGACCAAATAATTAAAGAAGATACAATATACAAATTCGATAACATAGATACTTTAAAAAAACTAATTATTCCTTTTGAAGAAAAACCGATATTATCAACTATATACACAATTGTAACACTGATTGTTATTTTAGCATTTACGTACGTAATGATAAAAACTATACAATGTATAACAGATCGTCAAAAACAAAAAAAGATTGACGCATATAACAAAACTTATGAAAGAGAGATGTTAAAAATAGCGTCGAAAAATCGGGACGATTTCGTTTAACAAGGGGGGGAGTTAAGTATCCATAGCAAAACATATTGAGAAAAAAGATAACATTATTTGTATTCAATGATATCTTTAGTCTCTAGTACAGTCTTGCACACAACGCTACAATGATAACATATGTAAAAGAGATAATATCGTTTGTATACAATGTTGGAATATTATCTCTTCTTCATTATCAAGCAAGACGATTGTACGCTTGGGCCTCCTTGTAGATAGATAAGAAAAGTATATAAATACGACTGTATGATGAATTTATCGATAGTCTTATTGTAACTACATAGTAGCCTTAAGCTCCTTTTAGAATTAGTAAAAAGTATTTCAATAATAAAGGACATAGTTCCAAATAAATATTGTTTAATTTTAAAAGTAAGAACCAAGTGTTTTAATTCGCGCTGATAGTGGTGGCACTGTTTCATTGCCTGTATTCGGCGGGTTGCCTGTGCCATGACTGCCAACTCGTTGGGTAGTTTAGTTCGATAATTCCACACGAAAGGAAGAAATTAGATGACGGTTCTTGTACTTTACCACCCCGGGGAACAAAGGAAATTCAAAAAGTATCACCAAAAGTACGATGACATACCTATCTAGAGTCGAATGGCGGTCTTTATCTGAAAAGTGAATTATTTCCGCTTTAAATACAGTCTTTCTAGTTAGGTATTTCCCGAGAAAAGTGTCTCGTTGTATCTTTTGCACTTTCGAATCAATAATTAAAAGAAAAATTGTCTCGTAATCGTAATCGCGTGTGAGTGCAAAAGAAAACCGAATAAATTAAAGAGAAGCAATCAAAACGACAACCGGAGCGAGTGAGAGAGACACTTTAACCACACTCGGCACTCGGGTCGATGTCACATGCACACACACACAACCACACACTTGGAGCAGAAATCTTTTATATCGAGTTTGTACTTCTTAGACGCGCAATGCGAGATACAGTACAATAATCATCATTTTTCTTCATTTTTTATTTGTTTTTAATTTGTTATATATTTCGCGAGTGCTTATAGGCATCGTAGACGAACGGACGGGACGGTTCGCGTTCGGCTCTTCTTCTTATGAATGCCCAAAGAGGATAAATAAAATATTCTATTTATTTATTCAGTCGTGTTTGTGACTGTGTGACTTTCGTTGTGTTCCTCTCCCCGGGTGAATTGGATTGAATTGGATTTTATATTTTATATTTTATGTGTAATGTGTGTGCCCTCGATGGATGGATGGACGGATGGGCATGGATGTGAAATGCTAAAAGATATAAAAATGTATCTCGAAAATGTGCGTCAGTTTAAATTCGGTTTTGTCCAAACGGGTAAAAACTGAAATCCAATTGAAATTACTGTGCATATTAATTGTGATGATTTAGGTATATAGAATGTGTGCGCGGTAGAGATAATGTATCTGGTAGGTAGGTAGGTGATTTTGTTTCTTTATTTGTGCTCTCCATGCGAACATATTTCGCGATATGAATCTCGAGGTGTGCTAATATATTTGAGGAGATATACAGATACAGTATAACAAGAAAATGAAAAACCAGCATGAAGTGGATTACTGGATTCGCGTAAACCAGGCTTCGTAATTGGATACACGGAACGTGTAGTGTGTTGAGTGACGGGTATGTGTGTTCGCCTTGCGTTGTGCTAAGCAGTTTTTATTATATGTTTATGAATCACACAATATTGTTATTTCAGGGAATTTATAGCGCTTTTTTTCTATTGCAATAACATTCATTCAGGCAACTTGATTAATTATATTGTGTTAACTTTATGGCCGCAAACAAAGTTCTTCGACAGCGGACAGTCAACTGTATATAATATGGCGCAAGAAAAATTAGTCATGGATCATTGGCTCTTCTAATTTTAGGTTTCCATACTTCATATTGATTGGTATCGCTTGAGGTTGTCTTTGTGTGTTGCCATTTTGATTAGCTTATTGTGGACTCTTTGGGTTATTGACAAATTGAGTCAGTGACAGCGACAGTAGTAGTTTTTATGAAATCGGGACTAGTCTTTAAGCTAAACTGTGTCTTTTGTCGTGAGTTTATACTCGTGCATTTAGATCTTGACTTTTGTACAAAAGATGCCGCATGTATGTTTTTATGTCTGAAATCTGGCAAGTAGTTTCTATATAAGCTGTTATAGGCGGCCCCAAAACGTTGCTTAAGCGTTAATTTGTTTCTCCTGGAAGGAAGGCGGACAACAGACCTACAGGCGGCGACTTACAAAGAGCATAGAGACCACGCATCACTCCCTGGATCTTTACTGTGCTTTAAAGGGCTTTTTATAGCACAAACAAGCTCCTTCCAATCAGTCTGGTATCTACCTATATACCTTGCTCTAGATATGCACTCCAAGTTGATTAAGGTCGGTCTTCAATGGCGCGCGACAGAGTGTGTGGTATTCCTTTGCTTCGCTACTCTCTAAAGGTGGACTTAATCACTCGTTGTCGTCTGGCGCGTTGCTCTTCACTTCGCACCCATCTTAGCCGTCATATTGGGTGATGGCATGAGTTCAGCCCCCACCTTCCTCTGGAATACAAAGTACAGAGCAATAGTAAATGCTTTCTCCCAAGCGAAAAATATTCCTTAATATCCCTTGGCTTCTTCTATTTGTGTCCAAAAACTTGGAACAATCATGGTGCCGCTTCGGGCGTAAAAAATATATGTTTGCGTATAGTTTTTATAAGCGGTTTTTGGTAAAGTGATACAATTACTATTCCATTTGAGGTATGTACTTGCATTTTGTGATTATTTTTATGTTATTGGCTTTTTGATTGTGTCTTAAAATGTTAAATATAGTATATTTGACCTTATGAGACATTATTTTTATGATTATCCTAGGTTCAACCCCCTCCGGCTGACTGCTGAAACTCCGTTTTTTTTTGTCCATAACAGGGTATGCAAAATGAATCGAAACTTCAATCTGTCTGTCTTGATTCTCGCAATAAGTTTCATCAATTTTCTTTGCTTTTTAGTAGGCAGCCTCCACGTATATTTATTATAGAAATGTGGGCTGACTATGGAATACACGGTTGCTTTAAACGTTCTCCAGTTGTCAGCTTCCCTATTCTTATGAAAATGTGTAAATTAAATACTAATTAAGTTAAACAAGGGATTTTTAAGAACCAATCAAACAAAAAAAAGTTATAAGCTGACGACTGGTGCCATCACCCTTGTTACGTTTTTGACTCAGTCGGCGCCGCTTTGAAGCTTCTTGTTGAATGTCATCCTCCGTACTTTACTATACTTCGGGGTTATATATCTGTAAATTTGTTTTGTCCGCGGCGCCGATATTTAGAGTAATTTTTAATGCCAGTGTGGCGTGTTATTAAAAAAACAATTATATAGGGTGGTGCATACGCCGCGTTATGATTTATTTAATGAATAACATTTTTCTTTCTGATTTTATTTAACTTTGGTATTTATTTAAATAATTATTAGATTAGATATAGTAGTTTGAAATAAACTCAAATTGTTGGATCATTCGGTTTTTAATCGTGAACCAATTGTAATTTGGAAAAAAAGTGTATAACTGCCGTAGACTTTTTTGCAAAGACCGCCTAGACATCACCAACTGCTGTGAAAGTCGCCTGGTGAAAGTTTCGGGATTTCCTCAATACCTGTTGGAGTACAGGGCGCATTTCGAACGTGAAAGACAATTCGATATTAAACTTTGACCTTTAAAATAAAATTGAACAACTTTGGTCCTTTGTTTCGATCTAAGTCTTTCCATCACAAATTTCCAAGTTTTTCAAAGTTAATTTAGAGAAAAAAAAGTATTTAGAAAAAATACGTAAACAAAAAAACTATTCAATAATTGATTCACAATTCTACGCCATCCCACCCCGTTGGTATAAGTTCTTACTTAAAATGAATAGTCCCTTTATCGGTGCCGCCGTTTTAAGCCAGCATTTAAACGGGCTTTTGAAAAAGTGAAGTTCTGTGTCAATTTTGTATGTTTTGTACCAGCTATCGAACAGACTGGGCAAAATTTACTTCTGTGAAGCTAGTACCCTTCAGTAGTTCCATTGAAAATGTACAAGCAAAACTGATCAACTGCCAAAAATTCTATCTTGTATTATTGATGGCAAGTATAAAAGAAAAGCAAGTAGAAAATTCTGCCAAAACTGCCTATCTGATATTTTTTCTAGAAAAATTAAAATTGTTGGTTGACTATCTGCCTTCATGCACAAGAAATTTAGGAAACAAGAAACTTGTTTTGCGTTTTCCCACGAACTACGTTTTTGTAGTTAGTCAGTTTTGCTAGTAAGCCGACGATATACCGAATTTAATGCCTGTGGTCAAAGATTCCAGAATTTCACATGATTTTGCCAGTCGATAAGGAGTGGTGGGTTTTTTCTAAGAGTCTCTGGAGCGTGACGTATTCGACAATGGATTTAAAGCAAACAAACTGGATAAGGATTGGATAATTAGCTAAATATTTTAGGCTTTCCCATACATTTCAGAGTATTTTTTCTTAAATGGATGGAACTGATTTTACACTTATCGGGAACAATTCCATAAAACCGAGCTTCAGGCCATGCGAAGCAACGCTTGGTTGGTCTTATGTTTTGATATCGCTGTCCTTTGGGAATTTTTAAATATGATCCGTTGTTAAATAATCGACTGGAGTATCTCCTTAAAATGCGTAGCTTCGACCGTGAATCTACTACCGTAATTTCGCACTCATTGCTGGATGTCTTTTATCCTTTACCTTGGGTAGATAATTTTCGCTTTTGATTTATTCTGAGGGAACAACAACTTGTTAACAAAAACGGCTGGAATTGTACCTATTTGTTAGAAATCATCAAATCAGGGTCCTTATCACGTAACTTTTCAGATGACCACCAAAACTTGGAACAAATAAGTGCAAATATTCAGAGTTTCAGAGCTTCATTCAGTTCATTATCCAAAAATGTAATGAAAACTGACGATAAACAAACCAAATTCCACCAAAAATGAACTTATTATGGTCATTCAAATTTCCAAAATAACATCGTCCTGGCGGCCATTGTCATACGTGATCTGCCCCCAGAATATACTTTTAAATTCAACCAATTGTCTGGACATTTGTTTTGCGTCTATGAGGAGCTACAGCGACACCACAAATTAGATTTCTTTTAATCCGCTCTGCCGGCGCAAATAAGGACAAATTGTAAAAATTTCAGCGAAATCGGTCGATTACTTTTTGAGTCTACAGGCAATAAACCTACATCCGTTGAGTGTGTTCTTGTTTTTAAATTTTAAATTTGTTTTTGCGCCAGGTAGGTATAAGTACTTTTTGACATCAACGCTTTGAATCTTTTTAGCGCCTACTAAAGTCGAATAGTGCAATGTTACCTGAGCCCAATTTTTTAGAGCTGTTAAATGATTTCTGGAAGCACTTTGACGTTTGTAAGTCTAAATTTTATAAAATTGGAAAAATTTACAACTTTCCTGAAAAAAGTTAAAGTTTTAAGGCTGTAAAGGAGGAGTCTGCATCAGTTTTAATCTCAAAATGAGGCAACGTGCTGTAGATCATCGATCAGTTGCTATTGTAAAAACATCCGTTAACGTTATACCAAATAAACTATCGTAAGCTAAATGAGTTTAAAAATTGTTCTAGTTGACTTGTCAGCAAGCGTTTATGAACTATACTTTCTTTGTATACTACACTAGCCCCAGTAAAGAGTGAGAGCTCGGTTTTGTGGGTATACAATATTCAGGACAAGTATTACGTATCTCAAAAGGTATACATGTGTATATACAGACTTATCATGGTAGAGTGATTGTGGCTTGGGGAAACCGCACTCGTTTTCCTGGAAAACCACTGAATTCAGGGAAAGTGTTGCCATCCATGTTAATGGTTCATGCCATCTCAATTGATCAGTGTGTCAAAAAGCTTCGTAGACTGTGTCTATTGAAACTATACTCAATTACACATGTTGTTGACGCTCATCTGTAGCCTAACCTCCTTGGAACAAAAGTTGTTGCAAAAGAAGTCAACTTATGTATAACTTGAATCGTTTGACAGTTTGACAGTAAATTTAGAGTTCTGTTCTTTTAAATGGTAAGTACTAAGTACCATTTAAAAGGGCAGAACCTAAGATTCGTCGCAAGGCTTTGTTGAACAATAATTATACCTGCCAAGTGGTATTTTCTTGAATTGCCCATAATCAGTTGGTTTTGTGTTGGCATTTTCTGTTATCTTTCCGAGAACAACTAGCTCACAAGTATAACCACACCTTTCCGCTGGGCGATTTATTTATCAAAAATAAGTGATAATAATTATGTGTTTTCTATGTTAGAGTGCCGGTGATAAGCGCGATAAGGTTCTGAAAAAAAAAAAAAAAAACATATTTATAACTAATGTAAATTAGTTTAAAATCAATTGGCGTTTGGGTGACTTAAATCATATCGCGGCGTCGTTATCATTATATTCAAAACGTAATGGGCCACTCGGCTGACTGGAACTTGACAGTATTCAGTTGAATAGCCTTTTTGATAAGGAAACGTAATAGTTTAAGCATAGCTACATGTGGTTGAACTTTAGTTGTGTACTCGTAGCTATATCAGTCATTGATGAAATTTTTGTTGATTGTGTTGGTTTCAAATGCGTTAATGCAACCTCGCCCACAGTTTTTGAACTGGACGGTCTGTTTTTCAATTATTTAGTTGAAATGATCAAGTTTTAATTGGGTAGCGAAAAATCCATATTTGCTGCTAGATGAGTCCTGTTTTATTCAATGCGCTTGAATCTAAAGTCGAACAAAACTGTGTAGACGAACGAAACCGACGGAGCTGATATGAATAAGCTCGATGCAATATAGCCCTGCTATGTCGTTTTTGGCATTGAGAACGCCTTTGACATGCTTCATCTGAACTGGTTTACACGAAAGCTATACAGTGGATAGCTGTAATAGGAATATTCAACCTCTGCCATAGAGTCTTCGTAGATGATGTGAAAATTCGAGAGGGACGTGGAAATGACCTACAAATGTAAGCCGTCAAATTGAAAACTTCACAGGTTTTCACGGAAACAAAAAATGTATATTTTTCTGGGGCTTGAACCTTAGTAAAGGCACCAAGTGGCAAAGAACAGAAACAGAATCCCAAACATTTGCAACAGAAGTAGGAACAGAACATAATTTTGTCAGCAACAGAATTTAGCGACAGAAAAAAGTCTGTTTGACGACAGAACGTAAATAAGTCTACATTGATTGTTTCTGTTGCTGTTGCTCTGCTGTAGAGATCTCTTCTACATTCCTCAAGATAAGTTGTTAGTTTTCATTCCAAAGGCCTCGAAATCTATCTACGCTGAAAACTCAACACTAAACTTGTGTTACCCTAACACCTACCACATGAGTTGTCGTTATCAGATGGAGTATGCGATGGTTGCTTGGACAAGGCGCTTTTAATAACATGAAAATCACATTTAATGCACTGTCACTGCAATAAACATTTTGCAGGTAAAAACCTGTCAAATGTGACAGAAGTTTTGTACAAACAAACGTACAGTTTGACATTTCATCGCCATTTAAGTTGGCAGGAGTTCTAACGGGTCATATTTTACTAATAAACGAGACAATGCAATTAATTCTCACGAATAGTGAAAACTGTTAAGGCTGCGGAGATGAAGAGATTCAAGGAGACGCTTTTTCTCTCACTCACCGAATTTCTTCTGACACTTGAGAAACAGAACTCACGGACGATTCTACTTACATGACACACAAAAACTTTTTGATTTGGACTAGGTCCAAGCTAGTATCAATCGAATTATCATTTTTAAACGAAGTTTGGAGAACCATAAGAGATGGTTCACCGATTCTGTTTCCTCTTCGTCCCTGGCAGGTCCTGTAAGTCATATGTTCAGAGCAATATTTTTGATGCAGTGTCTGGTTTGTAGATATTTGGTTTTTATTAATATCGAAGTTACAGGTTATGGCACAACCAGTAGTTCTTTTCCATATTGTTCCTAAAGCAAGTTTTATGTAAACACTATCAATGCATCTTAAAGCTGTCACTTTTTAGAGCACGAAAAAGAATGGCAGAGATAGATGATGTTACCGCCACAATTTTTATTCTGTACCCAAAGTTAAAATGAAGTTCCCACTTATGGAATTCATTTACACTTCCATGTGTCGTTGTGAGAGTCCGGTATCGTTCATGCTTTGATACAGTAAAGTAAATAATTCCTTTTACCCGAACATACAGCACCATATAAAAACTGTACCCTCAATAGAGCCCTAATGTAAAACCTACCTGCAAAAATGTTCAGCCACAATAAACCTATAAAAGCTGAAAAATGTCCGCGTTTGTAAAGTTAGTTTCTCAACTGTTTCCGAAAATTTAAATCCCCAAATATGCAATACAACTCACCCATAAGTTCATTCGTAAATGTTAAGCATGTTCCGGCGCAAATGCACGTTTTAAAATACCATCCCAAATCGCATAAGAGAAAAACAATCCCCCCAACACCAATCGCTTGTCTCTGATGCTGGCATGGGGATAGTACTATGAGGACTACATAAAACATGTCCATTTCATTTCGATACCGATGAATTTGTGGTGATCTCTTAAAATCCATCTGCCCATCAATCTATGACACAACATTGACTGTTTGCAGCGGCAACACGCTAACGCTACCCAGTACCCACATACATTCCACATGCCCAGAATTTATTCGGAGTGCATAGTGCACACACCCGTTTACCCGGTTCACAGACAACACTGGATAACGGGATACACTTTGTTCCGTTTTCTTGTTTTTTTTTTTTTGGGCTCGCTACTCCTGCTGCATATGTAATAATATTTCATGGAATCGTTTTGCTACTGGCATTTCGTTGCTTTTGTGGAACGTGTCCAAGTCCAACTAGCAGATGTACTCGGGTAGGTTTTTTTTCGGTTTTTTTCTTCTACTTTGTCTCCTTTTTGTTTCCCTATCCAATGTTTGTGGGATTACCACCTCCCGGCCTGGGCTTTGTAGAATGTAGCCTCTGCTGCTCAGTGCTGCCGTGTGTTTTCCCCTGCGGTAGTATAGTTTTCTTCTGCACTTGTATTTGTGTATATTATAAACCGAGCGAGAGAACAGTAGGAAAATATGAGACACCGAAATTAAAAAAAAAACCAACAACAAGGATCCGCATTTGGAATGAATTCGAATTCGTGTGCCGTTTTCGTGTCCCTGTTCCCTTCATATTGTTACACATAGAAGCAGAGTAATGCTGTTGTATGCGGCGAATTCCTGAATTGGTGTTGAAGTGTCTCTCTGGCTTGTATGAGTGCTCCTGCGTTTTCACAATTTATTAAATTTCTGTATCAGAATTATATAGGTATTTATTTATGTGCTGTCATTGGGAGGATATGTCCAAATTCCAAATTGGACGAAGATAGAGAGGGAACCGTAGCCGCCAACCCCGTATATAGAGAATATGTAATTCGATTGGCATTACGCGCGGGGGTGAGCTAAATTAATAAACGCATTTTAAATATATCCATTTCCATCGATGTTGCGTTTGAAATTCACCCTCTCATTAGGCATTGATGACAATATATACGTATATTTGGATCACGCATCAGAAGGGTTCGATTATGGCATGATATTTCAGCGGAAACGCTGCAAAGCCACATTCGCCACCTTAGTAAATACAAGTTGAGTACATTATATGCATAAACGGATTACTGGAGGCACCCGTCGCGTCGGCCTTTCGTTGAGTTCGATTACAGTTTAGCTTGCTTGGACATAACTATAGGTACGTCAATGCAAAGGGATAGAGTGACGCATGTATGATGAAATGACGCGAAGTAACAAAACGTGAGACAAGTCGAACGCACATTGAACGAACGGACATGTCCTCCGAAAAATGCAATTAGCTTGTCGTGTGTTTTTCTGTTTTCTGTTGGTGAAGGAGGGGTTAAGGCAGATTCGACTAGACATCGACAGTCAAATTTATGCAAGCTTTAGAGTCGCAGTTTGTTCTGTGTGTTACCCTTTAACATGTTACTTAACCTTAAAACAAACTTTTTAGAACTTTTCTTTGATATTTTTGAAATTTGTTGGGTGTCACCCGCATTTTGGTATACGTATACGTAACTCAACTTTTTGGATTGACATTTCCTATAAACCTTCTCAAATAACATCGCATTCTTTCATCATTTTTCATTGCATTAATAAAGTACTATAAAATGTATTTTTAAGAACGGAACTCACGCATCACGGATAAAGGACTATTCACACAGGAGCGAATTGCTAATTGCGAACTGCAAACAAGCAAATATTTGTATTTTCTGACACTTAAATAACATGAAAACTGTTTTAGTTGCAAATACCCGCGATTCAGTTTCATTTTTAAAGGTTAAAGCATAGAATGCTGCTCGCGCGTAAATTAAGCCCCCATACAAAAATGTCTCTAAAGATAAAATTAAGCAAATCAGTTAAGCAAAGCAGTACGCAGCTCAAGCTAAATCTGTTAGCCGCTGTACGAAAAATCTCTACTGAATTTAAGTAGGCGTATTAATGCAAAATACATTTTTCCACAGCCAAATTTTGACAGATCAGGGAAAATATCGGTATTTCAAACGAAAGCAAAATAAAAGCATTTAGAAATGGAAAATTTTAACGGGGAGTAACTTAAAGAGGTTTTTGAGGGAGTACAAATAAAAAAACGAGAAAAAATATTCCACCAGTTTTTTTTATTGACCGAACCTACACTAGCCGTGTTTTTTTGAACTTCGTTCTCAGCAAAGCAAAGTAAAGTAGGATTTTCATCGTGCATTACAACAACTACGCTCTACTTGACACTTCGAAACTCAGTTGGAGTTGTTGTAAACGCGTGCTGAAAATTCTACTTTGCTTTGCTGAGATTGAAGCTCAAAAAAACACGCATACTGTCAAAATTAAGCGAACATTAAGCGAAGCGGTGGAGAGAAACATTGGAGAGGCGCTTAATTTCATTTTAATTTCCTGGAACAGCATACTAGGCATAAGTTTGAACGAATTTTTCATTCGTGGAGTGGTGAATCACGACTGTGGCTGATTTCCAAAACGTCAAAAAATGCTCATTGTGAATGCACACTGCTTTTCTGATGCCAGGTTATGAATGCTTTTGCGCTTCTTTGCATTTGTTATGCATTTGTTACTGCAAACCAAAGTAAAATTGGCAAATTGTTACAAAATATATTATTTTACTTACGACTCAGGCCATCAATCAATTTTATTTGGCGGTTAAAACTGAAATGTCAAATGCCATTTGCATCATAGTCATTACCGATGCTCTGTTTTTTTTTTTTTGCGCATCAATGCATTTTAGAAAAGTATGCACGTTGGATTAAGCAGTAAAGTCTGCGTTTTAGAATTCAGCCTGTATTATGTGGATTGTGAATAAAGTGTGACACTTCGCGGCAAGAAATTTCAATTCGCGGGAAATTAGCTGTAACTTTAAAATCGCTGTTTAACAAAAGACTCAGTTTTTCTTTTTTTTAGAATAGATGTTAGATTCATTAAATACTTGTCTCGCTTGTGGTCGAAAATCGGCCATACCTTTTATAAGTATGTAATACTAAAAAATGTACCACAATTTTTGATATTTATGTCGTTTTTTATAAACGAAAAAGTGACAAATAGATATCGACAAAATACACCTTTAAAAATAAGTTATATTCATGATTTACATATTAATACGTCACTATGAAAATGTAGAGCAAAAAATGTATGTCGAGAAGTGTTCGTTTTTGTAGTAACATCATTGAAACGAAAGTGGTTAATCAACAACTCGCAAATAGTGATTCTATATAAATTGAAATTTACAATTGCAAACTTTAAAGGGTACGTAAATTGCATTCCTTAAGGGGCAAATAAGGGCGGTCCATTGAAAACACGTTCTAATCTAAGGTTATTTATGTTTAAAGTTGGCGGATGGCGGCGACAAATAGAATTTAAAAAAAAATGCTTTCAATTAACAGATAAGTATTTTGTACTTTGATTTTTAAATTCTTAACTTCATTTTACCGCAGTCTTAATGGCGACTTATCCTACTATATTAAGTTAGTGCACATCTATGGCACAGTGTCTTTCGAATGACATAAGTTTTATTATACATATATCCTAAAAAAGTATACAAATACTTTGGATATTCACGTATTGATAGAGTGATAATGCTTTTTTGGTAAAACAAATATCAATTTTCAATTCATAAATAAATACAATTATTGATTTGTTCGCATGTGAATAGTCCTTAAGAATAGCCAGGTCGCATGAATCCAACTCTCGTTATTAGTTCAACTTTCAAAGAGGAGTATAATTCGTTTCCACCCCTCTAATTAAGTCGTTATTGCAAGATTGCAAAAATAAATACAAAGCAACCAATGTGCTAGCAAAGTTTCAAACACGCGGTTCGTGTGTTACTCTGCTTTGCTGTTATTGTTCTAATGTGTTTATTTAAAAGGCCAGCCGGTTGAGTTTGAGGTTGTGCTAAAAAACCAACGTAGAGAAGAGCATACAAAAATGGAGGCAATCCTACGCACTTAACAATGTTCCTATGACGTGCACACAAGCTTAGGTAAGCGCACTTACCAAACTTTTAATTTCAACAATCACACACGCGCCTTGCTTCGAAATTAATATTTATACGTAATTCTCTGACCAAATTAAGTATTTACATTGCGTACATACCTACATATAATTTGTTCGTGTAGCCATAGAAAGGCCCACAAACAATAAAATATGCCAAACGAGGCTATGCCATGAAATGGAATATGCAATGTGAAACTTCCAAACTTCCGGAAAGATATTCCAGTTCTGTTTGTGACAGTGTTTCATGTGACTCATGTTCATAAATATTTTGGATTAATCCGGTAAAAACTTTTGACATCTCCGACACATGACAACAATTATTTATTTTTTGTGTTATTTTTTGAAGTCACAATTGACCAAGTTAAACTTTTCTTTGTGGCAGAGTCACACAGTACATAGACATCTCCGCGTATCCACACCTCTCAACCTCAAGGCAACGTCGAGTGCGTAGTTTAGTCGTTCGGCTCGGACCGGACCGGACCGACCTTTCTTAATCGTAATTTAGTGAAGCAATCACATAATTTTACACTCTACTTCGCGTCTTCTCCTATATGTGTTTTTTTCTACGATTGTTGGTTTTCTCATTTCATTCCAATGGGGGGAGGTATGGGTTGTTGACCCCGGTGTCTTGCCCGCACGTCGCGCTCGTGTACTAGCAATGCTCGTATATATGTTAATAGCGATTCACATTCACGTATAGTGGGCAAACATCTAAAACGCATTATACATCATAATTTATTATTGAGATCAGGTATTTTTTTAAGCCTTTCTCAGACACATCAAAATTGATTAAGATTAATTGTCACCTGATTTATTTAATTTATTTTTATTGTTACAACATGACGAGCGCATAAGGAGTTTCAATGCGTGAAGAGCGTTTATGATTTCTATTTTTAATTTCGACAGAAAGAATAACGTCTTTGTTTACTTTTTGTTCACTAAAGCGAAACTTTTTTTAGTTCTGTTCGAAAATGTATCAGTTGAGACAATTGTTCTGCGATTGTCTTACATCATCGAAGTATTAATTTGTGTGTCGCGCTCGCTTTTTCTTTTATGTACTTATGTTAAATAGGGTGTCTCGAAAATTATATTTTCACAATACAAATCAAGTTTAGGTCGCATGTCTAAAGTTTTAAGAGAAACACATGTTTAATTTTTGTTTTAACATTATAATGTAAATAATGTTCAAACTTGTGACAAATCAAGTCACATTCGTGGAGTGTCGACCTGCATACGCAACCCATTTAAAGCAATTTGCAATCAATCCCATTAGATCGATAATACGTTAAAGAGAGAACATTAAATTTAAGGTGCAAATGAACGATAATATTCTTCAACACGAGGTCAGATATTTGACACAATTCTTTTCACACGACTATAGGTCCTGCATTTGACACTCTTCTGTCTGACACCATACAACGAAAATTCAAATTTTTACCCAATAGTCCAATAGGTAGTCTTCAAAGTTTGTGTCCAGTTTGACAGACTGTTTGATATGACCATTTATTACCTACATACACCTGTTTATATTTATTTATTACCTATTTATAGGCCTGTTCGAGTACTTCTTTGCCCAATATTGATTGGCTAAATCTTGTATTTCTCTCAGTTTAGCGAGTTCTCTCCGCAATTTTATTTACAAATTTGACAGCTATTTGACGTTAATAACCAACACTGGGAATGGATCTTGATCAAGTTTGATTAAAACAATGTTAAAGCATTTTCGTACAGGAAAACAGCTCTGCAAGTATAGCTTTAACACTTAGTCTATGGTAGCTATTTCAAAATCTGTGTGTGTGGAATTTTAAGAGCTTCGATGCATCAACAAGACTATTCCGCACTTTGCAAATCTGCAGAGCATTTGTTTAACAGTTCCATAGGTCTTTAGAAATATTCGACTAGAACTCCCTGAATTTATGTGAACTAGTAACAAGTCCATTACTTAATGGGAAAGGCAACAGAAAAAAAACGTTATGAGGTCATTTTCGTCGCCTGCATCGTTTATTAAATCACCGCCGAACTTCGTCTCGCTCAAAATTGATTTTTTGATTGAAATTATTTCGAGCATTGACGATTACGAACGAAATAATTTTTTTAGACGAACATTCGCGATCGATTTATTATTGATTGAATGACACATCACACACAACAGAGAAAATTTAAACTGCAACTTGAAAACTTGAAATTTGAACTACACAATTTACTAACCTGTAATACGTTATGTACCTGAATGACGGATGGGCCTCATAAACACGTTGCAATTGGCCATCATTATGCCGCTTCAGGACACTGTTACATTTTTACGGGTTAACATTTTCACCAACGAAGACACCAGAAATTTCATCAATGACGTTCATGACTTCCATTGGAACGTTTATGACGATTGGGTGGTCGTCAGAAGACATATCTTCCAATGCCGCCTTGCATAACCGATCCAAAGCGTTGTGTTCGTGAAGAATTTCTTGCAATTCTCCAATGATCTGACGTTTCATAACACAGTTAATCGCATAACACTGATTATTTTCGGTATCAGAATAGGCAACGAAATACATTTGAAGAAATGTGTGTTATTTATTCGCTGGAGGCAACAATGATCCGGTTCGATGGCGAATTTGCCCTTGAATCTGTAGATATAGTTGGTGGCCAGTTCAAAATGAGTGAGTCTCGTTGGTCCACAGAAATGCAATTGTATACTTATTTGAGAGGAAACTAGGTAGGTACGTCTACCTTAAAGTTCAAAATAAATTCGCGTTCTTCAACAATACTCGCACCGAATTGACGTCTTGCACGAATTCGCGAGGCATGTGCTCGAAACTTTTCGTTCGCTTCGGTGCGTTCCTCCTCTCTGCATTGCGACTGCGTGAGCCATTGTTTGATCTTCTGAACGACGGCATAATGCGTCCCGAAAACTACAAGTTCCATGTCGAAGAATTCGGGTTATTATCCCCGAAGAAATATTATTTGAACTCAAACAAAACTCAAAAGGTTTCCGATAAACTCACCACTTCGCCACTAAAATTTGCACTTCAATCACCGTCCACGTCACAAAATTATGAGGACGACAATATTAAGATACTACACTGAAAGACCCATCACTCAAAACAAAATAATATTCAACAATGAATAGGTAAATAATAATCAATTTTTAAGGAATAACCGAAAAATCTATTTTCAAATTAGCTCAAATGGTTTCCGTAAAGTTGCTGGGGCCCTACTATGAAGCCCGATTCAACTATTGATTCTATTCGAAAAATATTTGCGATTCTACTTTCAAATGGCACTCCCTATGAAAAAAGAATCGAATGCCGGTAATGCCAAACTATTTGCCAAAAAATTTGCGATTTTCGGACGATTCTCGCAATATGTTTGACATAACCCAAACGAGTCTCGCATTATTTTTGGCATTTCCCAAAAAATTTATCGTGAAACAATTAAATAATAATAAATAAACATGGACTGTATCGCAATTAGGTTGGATTCTGAAGGAAATCCGGAACAAATTCAACAAGTTGAACGAAGGTGGATTAGAGATAAATCTAACATAATGGAGCTTGGCAAGAAAAAGTTTTTCTATTCAGTATTTATTTAAAGGCATTTTGAATCCAAAAATAAAATAAACTAAAATAACTTTATTCAGCTTTGTTAAAAACTACCGCCTTTCGAAAGATGCCTTTATGTACTTGTTGAACAATATTTCAACAGAACTAAGTGTTCGCAAAAAACAAACTTTTGTTCCCAACATTATAAAGGCTGCTCTTAAATACCCCTTGGTCAAATCTGGATGCCGGGTCATATATTGCACCTTTTCAAAATGTGACACTTTTGTGTTTGGACTTTTAGATGATTCCCAGGGACAAAAACAAACAAACATTATACATATTACTATGTTTATGAAATATTCACGAATTATTAATTTATAAAATTTATTTACTCACATTCTGAGAAACAAAACTTTTTAAGTCGACCTTCTCCGCAAGCACATTTGATGTAGAATGATTATTTTCGAATTCCAACGAATTTGACATTAACTTTCGGAAAAGGTAATACCAATTTTGTACTAAGAAAACAAAAAAAAGTTGTCAGTACTAGAGCTGTTCGAATTTCGCTTTCATAACTTACTTATAGAATTACCAGAGTTTCGATTTTGCGAATTCGAACAGTTTGACTTAAGAATCGAGTTTCATAGTAGGGCCCCTGTTACATTCTAAGTATGTAGGCAGGATTTTGTTGATTTAGTTTGTCGCCTACTTCTCCATAACCGTCAACTGAAAAAACCATTAAAGTGACCATTCTGGGCCAATCCAAACTGACATGCTGTGTCAGTCAGCTAACAAACTTACTAAAATAGTAATCCGAACATCGTTATTGCCTGTTTATGTAAAAAGTTTCAAAATTTGTGTTGTATTATAAAGAAAGTGTAACATGAAACTTTAGCGTGTGAAAATGGCGAATCTAATTAGTCATCGCGTTCGGCGAATAGGAGTACCGACAAATCGAGAAATTCGATCTTCCCCATTGTTTGAGCTGTATACAGCCAAGAGGCAAACATTTCGTTACTCGCTGTATTTGGTCTGTTCCCTAATGCATAAGTCAAATTAAGCCAAACTTCATTCCTCCTACCCAACTTTTCTGCAACTAATAACAAATTTTAGTCTCAACTTTAAATTCACGAAAGCTCACAATTACAAAATTTGTATAGAAAATATAGCCACTGTAGGTCCTCTGCCGTTTTTGAACTTTTTTATAGACTTTGTGCAATACTGCGATCGATTGTACTAGAAGCCGTTTTTTAAAGACTAAAAATATCAACAGAAACTTTATCAATTATGCAAAAAAAAATTAAAATTTTGTCAATAATATTTTTATAAACAATAACAAGTGGCGTTCCTTAGGTGCCCGTGCCTGTCGTCTAGCGTGCGCTCACTTTATCGCCAAAACAAGCAGTAAATGCTACTTTATTGGGAAAAGTCACAGAACTTTCCGCAACAAAGTTCCAAATCTGTCTACTTAGTGAAATAGGTTAGCTTATATTTCGTGAGTGCAATAGTGCTTTTATAGGTAGTTGAGAAAGGTATGCAAAAATACATTCCTACTCATGATTTGTTTTTAGTTCTATAAAGGCGTAGATGCCTTCATATATGACGTTGCGTACTAGAATTCTAGCGGTCTGAACAGTCAATGTAACTGCACGATTTAGTGCCTTTCCAGTTAAACGCACGTTAAAAACACTGCCGCTTTGATTGTAAAATATATAATTTGCTAAGAAATACCTACATCTAGCAGTTTTTGTTTTATTTTTAACTTTTTTTAACCAAACTCAATAAAATGGATGTCATTAATGTTCTTACCTACCTACACACCATCAACTTAAGGATTGCCCTTTTGTTTTATTGATCCAGCTACCTACTTTGCGGTATAAGTTCAGTGAACAACTTCCATACCATAATTATGACTCCGCACTGCATACACAGGTTCAAGCCATTTGCAAAGCGCAAACCCCCGAATCTTTCTTGACTGCATGTGATTGTGGCTATAGGTATAGCATTTTCACCATCGTAGTGAAAACATCCACTAGATACTTACTCGTTCATGGAATGCTTCTCTCTCTGGCCGTTGTAGCACCTTTCTTTAAGGGCTCCCTTCGCTAAATAACTATCTGTGTGTATGTCTCCCCACCGCAACAATTGAAAATCCGACGGGTGCTGCTCTGCTTGCTGATGCTGCTGCTGCTGCTGCTCCGCAAAAGATAGATACACATTTTGATTCCCTCTCCCAAGGAGATCCTTTCGACTTTTGTGTCCTTTACCTCTGCAATCATAATGACACCCATTCTCGCCGTGTGTTTGTTTCCAAGAATTTTACTCGAGTCAGGAGAAGTAGGTAGGTATTCGATTTTCCAATTTTGTCGTGGCATACGGCATACCACCGAGGTAATCGGCTAAAAGCCTTACCCTCGCTTCACTGCGAACAATCCTAATAAAAGCCAGGCCGCCGAATCAAAGAACCTTTCAATTTTATCGATATCCAATCCAGATAAACATCCAATTCAATGACTAATAAGCCTCTAGGTGACAGTTTTGTGCGAAATGTATAGCATAGACAAACCATATAGTGGCCACATTACTGCCATCGTATTCATCACCCATAAATATTATTTCGAAGACATCATTCCAGACAACAACTATTCAAATTAAACAATATGCCATTGCCATGATAGGACAACAATAATTAAAGCAATAACAAATCCGAAACAAAAGAAAAACTCTTTGGATTATAATTCCCTTTAAAACCACCACCTTCCTACATGCACTCTCCCAACAAAAAAAAAAAAACAACACCAAACGCAAACGACACATAACCAAGAAAACGACTCACAAAAAAAAAAAAACATAAAATAAAAGAAAAACGAGAAACCATCAGAGAGAAGAAAAATAAAACAATTCTGTGCGAAAACGAAAACTACAAATCCACCACTCTCGCGCTGCTGCTGTTCGCCAGCAACTTCGTCGCCATCTTGAAAGACGACGGTCTGCAAGTCAATTCCGCGACACGAAAATTATAGAATTATCAGTAAATGTTAACAAATTCAACCGGAAAATATAAAAAAATTGTTCACTAGGTGCTGCTGCCTCGAGAAAGTGCAGCTTTTCGCCCGAAAACTATGGGAAAAGTGCATAAAACAACAAATTACGGTATGTGTCGCGACGGGGCCACACCATCGCACAAGTCAGTGATAAATTCGATAAATTCTTCAAAGCGTGTCTGTCCTGTTTTTCTGTGCTAATCAATTAATTCCGCAAATAAAATGCTGTAGTTAATATTTTCCAACAATAAAAACAAAAAGGATAGATATCCAAAACCACATTCAATGGTAAAATAGATTTCCAAATAAAAGTGCTGCTGCAATATAAAATTCTATGAAAATTGGAGAAAAAAAATGTGATTGGGAATTCGGGCGGGTGGATGTGTGTGTGAGAATTATGTGAACAGAGATAATATGCGTGAGTAAACGCGGCGGCTGGCCGAGTGGTGTAGGAGTGTGTGTGTAAGTGTCAGTTTTGTTTTTCTTTTGTGTTTCTTTTTCAAAACTTCTCGACGGGCAAAGAAAACAAAGTAAAATTGGGATTCATGTTCTCTTCTCTTTCCGGTGGTGGATCTCTTCTGGCTGATTGTTTTCTCTTCTAAAAGAGGATTTGTATTTTGCAAAGAGAGTAAACCGGAGGAGACAAATCGTAAAATAAAACAAACGAGCAAAAAACAAACACACAAAAAAAGGCCTAAAAGAAAATGTCAAACATAAATTGATTTTTGTTACCCTACCCCATTCTTCGTACATCGTACCTACTCTGGAGAGTAGGGTAAGTTGGTTGACACTTGTGTTATTTTGTTGTTGTTTTCGATTTCGAATGACCTTCTATGGGGGTTTTCCATGTTATATTATTGTGAGTAATAATGAAATAGCGCCTTGTTAAATGAATTTTACGTTCAGTTTTGTTGTTGTTACTCTTTGATGAATGCAATTAAAGTTAATTGTTGGTTAACATAAATAAAATGGATTTGTGTCTGGGGGAGTTCAAAGCGAAACGGATAAATTGTGAGAATATTGATTTACCAATAAGGCAATGCCTTTTTTTTTTATGTGATGGACGATCATATTTTTTATTTTATTTTTAGTGGGTGTAACATCCACATTTTGGTATAGTCTTCTTTATACAGTCGCTTTTTTTTTTTAAAGATGTAAAATAACTTTAAACCTCTAAATGTAGAATTGGTAAATGATTGTCCACTTAAGTCTAATGAACTCGATTTTTCTACTGCTACACATGAGAGCAAATGTTTCCAAATTCTGACATATCCAATATTTTTGTCAGCGAAACTAGCTGAAGGTAGTAGAGAAAAAAAAACTGTTCTTTGAAGATAAACTTTAAAAATTCGATTCAAGTGATTAAAAATATAAATTGAACTATCAACAAATTGAGGTGCCTATGGAATGAAATTGAAGAAGACGTACCTAATTAGACCATTAAAAAACTCATCCATGCTTACTTTTCCCCAACACTAAAACCCCACAGAACAACAGAACACAACGCTTCGTCAAAATTAAGCTTGAAAACGAGCGCCGTCAGCTACCATTAAATGGGCGCGCTAAATTTTGGCAGATAATTCGGTAGAAGGGTTGTTTTTCAAAATGTTGCAATAATGTTTACTTATGTTTTGGCTGATGCTATTCGCACGACGTTAGGGACACGGCTTAGGTCGACGGCTACGGTTAAACGCGGCAAATAGAGGTAATGTGGCTCGTTTCGCTTGCTTAAAGGGATCTAAACTCAAGTATTTCATTTTCGGGCAAGAGTCTGTACGTTTTATGGCCCAACTTATTTCTTAAAATACTATTTTTAATTATTACGTTACGTCAAATACGTAGCCGTGTCCCTAACGTCGAGCGAATAGCCACTTCGTTATTTTTTCTTAAAAAATAAATCTCAATATTGCAGCAAAACAATTTTTTTATTTTCTGTCAATGAAATAACAATTCAATGCCGTTACCGACAGTGCAGTTCCCCTAATATTTTGGATGATAAAACTTAAACTGTCGCCCAAACTCTGAAATCCTGTCATTTTCGTAACGGACTTAATAATTTATAAAAACATGAAGTAAGTTCATTTTTTATTGTAATTTTTTATGTACCTACTCTCTTTACCAGATAAAATGCAACTTGAGTCTATTTAAAATAATTTTTTAATTTTTTTTGATTTAAATCACGAAAACCAATTTAAAACATTATATTTAAAAACAATGCTAGTTAAAGAATGTGTTGGGCATCATTGTTATTTCCACCTAAATGAATTTCATTACCAAGTCGATCCTGATTTCAAGAAAAATTATATCGCACTAAAAGTCAAATCTAATTTGTTTTTTTTGGGGGACAAAGTGTGAGGAAATTGACGAAAAAGTGACGCAGTGGACAGTATTTGCCAAAATTAATTTATTTCGCAATAAAAACTTAAGGGATATTTCTTAAAACATCTGAATTTATTTAACAAAAGATTACAAAAACGAAAAGCATTCAAAAAGGGGCTTTTTATGTTCAAACTATATATGTGCATTTATAGGTTTTGAAGAAAAAAACATAAAAAAACGGCTTCCCTTTATTTTTATATTGGGATTTGGAAGCTTGCAATTATTTCATTACAATTTACATGAACTAAATCATTTTTATAGGTTTTATATGAGGTTTTTGTACCTTCACTTTCAAAATGTGACGCTGATGACTTGTGACTAATGACAATTCACACTGATCACAGTAATAACTTATTGGAAGCACAATAGGTATACACACAATTATTTATTTAATAGTTCGTTTTTATTTGTTTCCTTTTTTGAAATACTCTATGTATACAGATTTTTTAATGATTTGATTTAAAAAAAAACATTGTGACACTAATGACTTGCAATAAACATACGGACCATATTCATTCAACAGCTTTGATAGAACTGACTATTTTCCGCCGTTTGAGTTTTTCCGCTACGCTTACTGCGTGTAATTTTTTTTGAGAAATATAGACCAGGTATAACATTTGCAAAATAATGCGAATTTCAAATTCAAAATTTTAACGGAAAGCAGTGACGAATTATGGGGACAGGTTTTTCTTGAATAAAAAAAAATACACGATAATATTATTCTTAAATATTGATTAGCATTACTATTAAAGAACACATAAATCTTGCTCATTAGCTGTGCCAGTGTTTAAAAGCTCATCCAGGAGCCATTGATATTCAATCGGGAAATTCAAATTACTACGTTGGGAACAAACGCCATTTAGTACAAGACTATTTGTAGTGCTGAACGATATTTAAACATTTTTAAAATTAAAGTAAAATAAAACTATTTCAAGCTATTCTAATTATTGCCAATAAATACAGTTTCTATGTAGTGTTTCAGACATAATTTTTTTTAAATAAATGTGGTCTTATAAAGCAAATTAACTTAGGGGGCATCTAATTGCAACATTTAAAAAAACGGCACAGAAACAAAATTATTTTTATTAGCAACAGCTGCGTAGGTAGATTAGATTTACCTCAGCTAAATTATTACGTGGGCGCAGTAGCTTAGTGGTTAGTGTGTTGGACTACTAAGCAAGGGGTCCGAGGTTCGATTGCTGAAAAAAAACCCAAATTTCATCTTAAGGTTTTTTTTTTTTCACTGCGCCACCTCTCTCGAACGTTTGACAAACAACCGATAGTATAACTGTCAAAGAGCTTCTTAATTAACCCTTTGGACCAGAGACAATACTGAGACCACCAACTCCGGCCGATTTCCCGTTACTTAGCCTACAAGCTATATTTTTTATGGAGTGTACACATCTGGTGCGCTAGTATTGTTACATAGAAAATCGTATTGACAAATGTCACGAAACTTCAAAAATTCCGGCTCACCAACACACTCCCAGCAGATATGAGACACTTCCGCTGTGGGCAAAGTTGCTGGCAGAGTTCATAGAATTTTACCCGTTTAATTTGAAATTGTTCGTTACGTGTGGATAATATTTTTTTTAGGAATAAGTGCACATTTCCTTAAAATGTTCATGAAAAATTAACAATGTAGATTGGTTGAGGGAAAATGAAAACATTTTGAGCAAATTTTCTTCATTATTTAAGTAAAATTTACACACGAAATCGAAGTTAATGATATCCAAAAGCGGAAAATACACAACCATGTTTGTCCTAATATGTTTCTAGTATATAGAACATAAACTTTAGATAGTTTTACTAACCAAACAAATCAAATTATTCGCCTTTTAACAATATATAATAACTAACCAATGGCACTCAGGAATAAAAAAAAAAGTGGAATTCCCGAACTCTTTCACATTTCAACACGGTTGCCAAGGTTGGCAGTATTTATTTTTTCATTATTTGTATGTTTTTGCATGTCACACGGATTCTTTTTTGACATAACACCGATAGGAAAACAAAATGGCGAATTTGAAAAAAAAACTGAGGGGGCCAGCGGCAAGAGGATTGTGAGTTGGGGGTCTCAGTATGGTTTGTCTATGCTTTGGACTGCGCATCAAATTTTAGATCCCTTCCATTCGTCTTAAAAATGAAAACTCAAACAAATGAATATCCCATTTCCTTCTAACTAAAGAACAGTTATAACTACTTAAAAATCATTTACGTTTATATGTTATGTTATGCGATTTTACAGTCAATATTTTTGTATTTAGTCTTAAGTTTACTAGTATACTAGCAATATAAATATGCGAAGCTAAGCCTAGGATCTCTACGGAGCTGTTGCGCCAACTATTTATTTATTTTTATAAATTGTTGGGAGTTTAAATTAACAAGAGACAATCACCTCGATTGCCGTTGTCGTTTGTCGAAAACGACTTTTGTCGTTTTTCAATCCTCATTACCTAACACAGACGACCCGCCAAATTTGTAGCAGATTTGTAGACGACTAGAATGTAGTAAAATCTTTTCGAAGGATTGGTAGCACTTGCATGAAAATGTCAAAAAGACTGTTTATTTTTCATTTTGAAAATAAATGGTTGTGGAAATGACTTTATATCTTGAAAGATTTCAGTTTTCAAAAGATTTATAAGATGAGCATTGAAATGTTTTACAGTTCAGATAGTGAGGAAGCGTTTAATTACTTTTTGCTAGATGAAGTCGACATTCCCGACGCATTCGGGTCGTCATCAGTGCCGTCTGTGTTGAGGATATAAGCAAGTTTAAGAATTCTTACGGAAGGAGGATACCAACACGGTGCTGGAAATGATTTCAATTTAGGACTTGCTCAACCATATGTAAGCAAATACTTTGCACAAACCATAGACATCATTGAAGCGCATATATGTCGTCAATAGATATGTACGCAGAAGAAATTGGGGAGTCCAAATTATTATTCTTTTTTGTGCAGGAGTATGTCCAGTTTGATGGTACAAGGAAGTGGATGGTGTTGGCAAGTTTGCGAGGAGATCGATGGGTGACGTTTCCGGGAAATCATCCCATTGTGATGGGATTGGTGTGGAAACTGCCTGCGATGATGTCGATGAATAATTTTTGTTACAATCAGGCAATTGTGCCAAGCAGATAATATAAAATACACAATTCACTATCAAAATTAGTAACATTTGCCAACCCTTTCCATCTCTTGTCGGAGGTCCATAGCTATTTATAGTTGCAGCAATACCATTCCAGGAACGTTCAAAATCGATTTTATTTAACCCCTTGCTGAATCTTAGCGCCAGATGAACATTCTTCTCCATTAATAAAGTAAGAACTTCCGATGGATTTTTATTTGTTATTTTTAATTTTCTTTCCATATTTTTTTTATTTTGTTGTTCTCATAACTTATCCAACGACATACGCACTCAAACTGAAGGTTTTGAAAATGAAAATAATGGAAACGGCAAATTTTCCACCAAAAACGAACGCATGCTGCATTTAACGGAAGAACGCATACACAAATCGAGGTGAATAACAGAATCCAGTGAATTCCGAAAAAACTTCGAAAACAACGTCGAGCTATGGGGCTCATTCAAAAATCTAGTTGAAGATTGGTCTGGACTAATAAATAATAAATTGGTCGGTAAGGTAATTCTTTACACGTCAGCCACATTTTTACGACTGTCAACTTAAAACTGAGTAATGAAATTCTTGACTAGTCGGCTGCTACTCCTCCATAGACTGAATAAATGGTTCATGTGATCGATCTAGCATATTCTAAGCTGATGTTGTCCTTTGGGACAGAAATAACACTTTTTTCTGATTCAGAACGAATCTCTTCTGGGTCCCTGGACACAGAAATAAAGGGTGATTTTTTAAGAGGTTTAGAACTTTTTTAAAAAAAAAAACACAAAAAATTCGAAAAAATGAATGAAATATTTATTTGAATCGATAGTTTGAACCTTGCAATTTAATGTTTAAAGATAATTTCATGCAAATGTTGACCGCGGCTGCGTCTCAGGTAGCCCATCCGCTGAGTCCAATTTTGGCATACTCTTTCACACATATCGGCCGGTATCTCACGAATGAATGCATGGATGTTGGCTTCCAGTGCGTCAATCGAAGCGGGCTTGTCCCTATACACATTAGCCTTGGCATACCCCCACAAAAAATAATCTAATGGTGTCAAATCGCACGATCTAGGCGGCCAATTGACCGGCCCGAAACGTGAAATTAACTGTTCACCAAACTCGCCTCGCAATTGCGCCATTGTTTCGCGTGCTGTGTGGCATGTGGCACCGTCTTGTTGAAACCACATATCATGCAAGTCAAGAACTTCCATTTCGGGCAAAAAAAAGTTTGTTATCATCGCTCGGTAGCGTTCACCATTGACAGTAACGCTGCGATTCGCATCATCTTTGAAGAAATATGGCCCAATAATGCCGCCGGCCCATAAACCGCACCAAACAGTGGCTTTTTCGGGATGCATTGGTAGCTGTTGCAATGCTTCTGGCTGATCTTCACTCCGAATGCGGCAATTTTGCTTATTTACGTACCCATTCAACCAAAAATGAGCCTCATCGCTGAACACAATTTTTCGATAAAAAAGCGGATCCTCGGCCAGCTTTCCAAGAGCCCATTCACCAAAAATTCGGCGTTGTGGTAGGTCGGCTGGCTTTAGTTCTTGCACCAGCTGTATCTTAAAAGGCTTTACGCCCAAATCCTTCCGCAAAATTTTCCACGTAGTGCTGTAACAAAGGCCTAACTGCTGGGAGCGGCGCCGAATCGACATTTCGCGGTCTTCTGTCACACTAGCTGATACGGCCGCAATATTTTCTTCACTACGCACAGTACGTAAACGTGTTGGTGGTTTAATGTCCAACAAAGTAAATTTGGTGCGAAATTTGGTCACAATCTTCCGAATAGACTGCTCAGAAGGTCGAGAATGCCGATCATAAAATGGAAGCAGCGCGCGATGAACATTTCGAACCGAGCACGAATTTTGATAGTAAAATTCAATAATTTGCAAGCGTTGTTCATTTGTAAGACGATCCATGGTTAAATTGCAAACCAAACTGAAGCTGTTTGACAGTGACACAAGGTACTAAACACACGTCAGCTGTCAAAACCAGTGTTGCCAAAACCAAACCAGCTAAAAAATCACCCTTTAGAAACGGCAATGAGAGGGCGGATGAACTGGCGAAGAAATGCGTCCGTAATGGATCGTGATTGAGCACTTCAGCCGATCAAGCCACCACTTTGCAATCTCAGTGAGCGAGTGGACGACAAAACTCAAATGAAAACCAACAACAGGTGGAAGAACTCACGACCTGTGAAATATCACGAAAGCTTTGGTCAGAATATAACAGAGGCCCGACCAACAAACTTCTACAGTTTGACAGGGCATCGCTGTCTGAGTTAGTAGGGTATCTAACTGGTCATAACTTCCAAAGAAACCACGCAATGAAACTAAATCACAGATGGCATCACGTGGTGTATCGCAGGGTTCACCCTGCTCTAACTACCCGTTTACCTAACGAAAGCCTTTTCGCCAAACAACCCACGCATAGGCTAAAAAATGACTTTTCATAGACATTAAAGTTCCACAGGTCCTTTTTCAGAGATAAGCCCCATGATTTACTGCCAGAAAACGATAGCAGAAAACTGAAACCTGGATGTACGGGTCTACAACGAGACTATAAATCACAAGGATGTTTATTCATTTATGTATAAGATGTACTGTACTGTTGCTACCGATTATAAATCATTAGGGTAATCCCCATCGGGGAAAAGAAAGGAATAAGATCCCCTCTTTATGGGCCCTAGATTTAGCAACTCGGAGAAGTGCTCGCTCTACCTTTCTATTTGACGCCTTCATGATGCTGCACTTTCATCTTCTACTATCACAGATGCTTTGTTTCTCGATCAGTGATCAGGGTCTAACTTTTCGACCAGCTCCTTTCGAGTTATTTGCCTGCTCTAGCAGTCAATTTCCAAGGTATTTCACCCTTCGTGTATCTGTGAGTCTCCCAACCTGATAAGCAATCCACCCAAGTGGAAGGTCACAGTTGAAAAATCTTTTTGCTCTGTTGGGGAGACACCATTCATATCTATTTGATATTTAACAGCCTTCCCCATTAGCCTTCAGGTGTTTTACTGCGACCAAACAGATGTTTCATCCATCTTTCGAGATAAAACCCGGCAGTTGGCAAGCGTGACTGTACGACCATCAGACGCTTGCATACTGCCAGCAGTCACCTTTAAGACTTTGCTCTAAACGGGATCAGAGGCTCGGGCAATATCCTTGGCTCACTTTATTCGTCTTGTAAATTATTTTGACAAATCCATTCCACAAACCAAAAACACATGTTTTACATTAATTTGTTTTATATTATACACCACACAAATATACATAACTGAGGTACTAAATATTTCAACTTGTTGACTAAATTGGCATCGTTCCGCCCCCACCCCCATAAACAAAAAAAAAAAAAAAAAACAATTTACAAGTGTAAAAGCCAACCACACTTAATATAATAACATAATAACAACAATAAAAATAAAAAAACAAGCATGAGTCTTCCGTCCCCACTGTCAGTCATCGGTTGCTTGGTGTCGGTAGTCCTCTCATTTTTATACCGCTTTACATAATAAAATACAATAACCGCACCTTTGGCATTGTGTTAGTGCAAAAAGTATGAATGAAAAATGTGTAGCAATTGGGGAAATCGTAAAACAGGCGTACAATAGTAAAGAGTGCAGAAGAGAAAAGCATTTGCAGCGCAAAGAGATCCACTCTCACTTTCTGCTCTCTTTCGTGGAACACTTTTGTAAGTGGAACGGATAAGAGATTTAATTTCGCACAAAATAAAAAAAATATAAACCAAAAACAGGCGCCAATTTTGTTTGCTCTTTAAACTCTCAATTCCTCTAATTCTCTTTGATGAGGATTAGTGTTTTGTTTAGTGTATTTCGAATGCTAATATAGTCGTCCTGTTCGTACTCCTATATCCCATGCGCCATCCATGCCTCTGTCCACAGGCTTTATTGGAAGAAATTACAAAGTTTGATAACTTTATTGATGTGTTGATATAGGTACATATTTATTTTTATTGGGAATGCATGCATAATAACAATAATCTGTCATCAAATTAATATCATAATCGTTTCTGTTTCTCTCTCTTTGCAGATGATTAAATTACATCACAGCTGATAAATATAAAACAAATATTAAACAGAAATAAGAAGATAAACTGAAAATCCCGTCACCATGTAACTCAATTCTCAACATGGAGACAAATATACGAATATAACTTGCAGTGAAACACGCACATAGTTTTAATTTAAGAGACTAACGGAATCAACTAGGATATAGACAAATCACAAACTATTCCAAATGAAGAACATGGATAAAAATAACGACGGTGGAGATGGTAAGTCCGGCGGTGGCAAGTCCGGTTCATCGAGCGGTGGAGGTGCTGGTCACGATCAGTCACTTCTTGATGCAGCCTCTCTATTTGGTGAGTTTTGCAATATTCTCTTATTTCATTAGAGCGTTTTTTGAGGACATTCTTGCTTTGCAGCATATTGGGGCCGAGATCCAGCCGCAGCTGCAGCAGCAGCATCTAATCCACTATTCAGCTCACAATTTAATGCGGCTGCAGCCGCTGGTCTTGGTCTACTACCAAGTCCAAGCTCAAACAATGATCGTTATTCGATGGCGGCAGCAGCGGCTGCCGCTGCAGGACATCATCATCAAAATACAATGGCAGTCGCGGCATCACAAGCGGCAAGTTTAGCAGGTCTGCATCCAGCAAGTGAGTTTTGAACCGGTTGGTGGGATTCAATTGGTACTCGTTTGCAGAACCATTATTTAATCCCATCGAAAGGACAATATTATATCGGTCGTCTGAAAATGCTTGAGTTTGATGTAAATTTAAATGAACTTTCTCTAATTGAAGGTTGGTGGTCTGTGGCACAACTGGCGGCGCAAGATTACTTCAGTCGCTTGCAGGCGTCAGGTTTATCGCCATTTCCTCATCCTGATTTGGCGTCTGCTTTTCCATCGGGCTTGGGATTGGGTGGTGGCAGTGGGAATAGTGGGAATTCAGCCGGAGCGTCAGGTGGCGGTTCTTCCTCTTCAAATAATAAATCGAGTTCAAGTAAGAGTCGCAAAGAAAAGCGCCAGCAACAGCAACAACAGCAGCAACAGCAACAGAACATGTCAAACAACATGAATAGTGGTGGAGGCTCCTCGTCATCTGGGCTACATGGCCTGGGATCGGGAACCACGATAACTCCAACATCGGCATCCGGTTCCAGTGGTGGTAGTTCGTCATATAAGGTAATTTTAAATTTTCAATTAACTTTTGACTAGGATATAAAGCGGTCTTGTCCTTTGTTCATTCTCTCAGGTTACATATTTCTCATCGCATCAACTCGTGCCATTAAGACAAAAATACACATTTTTTAACTAAAAATGAATGTGTACGTCTTATTGTTGCCTTGGGAGCTCCACAATCTGTGGGACTGTGGGACTCATTTCAATTGAGAGTATGGCAAGCATTTTCCCTAACGAGTTGTCCCTTTGGGCTAGACCTAGAGTTAAACTTCCGGCCACAAAGTGACTTGAATTGCACTTCTCCGGTCGATGTCGCTAGACAGATCGTGCAGTTCTTCTTGTGTTGCCCCTTTGGGCTAGAGTTGAACTTCCGGCCACAAAGTGGTTTGATTTGCACTTCTCTGATCGTGCACTTCTTCTGTCGAAATCCGCAACGTCAACGCAAATGGCAACGAAAATCGTTCATCGAAAAATTCAGCTATAAAATTCTTTATTGTGACCTATAATTTTGTACTTGTCGTGATATGTTTTGCGGGAACAGTGCTGTCCGCATTTTTTGGGTAAATCTAGAAAAAAATTGGTGTTGATTTCAGTTCTACCACACTATAGGCCGAACTCGTACAAAGTATTGCCTATCTCCTCACAAGTCTTTCTTACTTCGCGAGTTTCATCGGTTAGTGCACAATCCTGGGGTCAGATCCTGCAAGGCGAAACGTTAAAACGTGTTCGTGCGCACGAATGATTTTCTCTAAGTTACAGAAGTAAATAATTCGTGCAAACGAAAACTTTTGAACGTTTCGCCTTACAGAATGCCGATCCTGAGTAAACACTCTTTCTTCTCACAAAATGGCCGGCTTATGGTTGTCTTGGATCGAAGCATCGCGCGCATTTTTAATGCCCTTCGCTTGGAGTGATGTTGCGACTTTTCTTTGTCGCTCATCAGCTCACAGCGGAATTTCTGTCTTTAAACTTTCAATGGTGTTGGTCGTCTTGTGCTTAGTGTTGGTTTTATGCACATTACCCCTACGTGGTCACTGCGCATACTTCTTACTTGCGTGCCAATTCTTTCCCGTAAGCGCGATACTTGCTTAGGTGATGTCGAAGCTTTGACACCGCGCTTACTAACATCGGTTGAGTTTGAGGGCCGCCAAAGGACTGCAGAAACCTAATACGAGATGATGTCGAAAAGGCCTATCATCCGAGTTTCAGTCGCAAGCTTATTATCTCGCAAATGTACATGCCTTTGCTGTCGTTGCAACAATTTGCACAGAAAACGTAGTAATTCTTGAAAGCCAGACAGTGTAAGTGCATATTTGACAGATAAACAGGTTTATTTTTAAGGTTATGACTATTAAAATGTATGTTAATAAAGAGTCGATGCAAGACCTCGATGCGACACTACATCTAACACGACATGTCGAAAAACTTTTCACATCCAAAACACACACACACACACGATATTTATATTTGCATATTTTGGTACACTGAAAATGATGCTGCATCCACCTGCCAGACTGATTAGAAACATTCCTGGTTATTTGTCTAGTGACTTTCCACTCGACAATATGTACAGGTACAGGCAGATGAAAATAATCCTCTCCCCGATAGCTAAAATAATTATCTGTTCCCTTTGACTCACATATCACGCAATATGCAGAATTATATTACACACGATGTTGTATTTGCGCAATGTCAAAACAAATGCGGTAGCGTGAGGAACATTATTCGCCATTTTTGAATTGTTTTGACACGTTCGACATCACCGAATTTGAAATCATGCAATTTATTTGCGGTAGCTACAATATTTTGTGTTTATTTTGGAAAGGTTACAATCAGTTGTTAAAGGGTAGCACTGCGTTAGAATGGCTGCGTTAGAATGGTTGTTATTTAATTATCATTTGATTTTTATGGATTTTGTTGAATTATGTTGGTATTTGCAAATACGTGGAGTTACGGACTAAAATAACTTCAAATTGAATGGTGGTGGTCGGTGGGAAAAACTGCACATATGGGTAGAGTAGGGAGATTCATGAGTGGGGGTTTATTCTTATTTTGACATTGATAGAACTTTAAATTGAAATAGGCACACATATAAATTAACAAGATTATTAAATTTCCGACAAGCTTTAATTAAGCGCACATGGTTAATTGAATTTTGGCTGTAATGTTAATTTTTTTTTTCATTTTCATTTTTCTCTAATGATCGCATAATTAACATCACACAGTTAGCAAAAAATATAAGTATCTGAAGTAAGGAAAGCAGATATCACACAAATAAACATTGAGGGATATTTAATACATCCTTACATTATAAAAAAAAATGTTTGAGATAAACATAAATATCCAATCCGTTCGTCTCAAAAATCCGGCAAACAAATGGTTGAGCTAGCTATTATTTTATGAATTCGACACGTCGATTGAGATGAGTATCTCTTCGATTGATGTCTGCCCTTGATTTTGTCCCATTAGCCAATGTTGAAAGTCCTCTTAATTATACTTCGTTTTGTCTGCGTTAACAGACAGACCCATCTTCGCCGTAGAGGAATAACAAATGGAGATATATCTCGGAGTGAAAGAGTGACATACCTTGTATAAGTGGCCGAGAATTTTATAGAAACTAACGCAGTCAAAGCGCGACCTTTTCTAAATTGAGGTTAGAAGGCATCACATGTTTTTTTTGCAAATTAAGACGACCTATGATATAAGACGTTAACTCACAAGCCGACGGCTCAACACTTTTTGGTAAAGACTGTCAGGTGTGACAAATTCACATGCAAATATGTACTGATTTTGCTATTTATAGCAATCACGGTAATGGATGCCACAGTTTATCATACTGTTTTCCCTTCACACTCTCAGAATGGCGACTACATCTTTTGAACAATTTACGTGTTCATCCGAACGTCATTGTAACTATTTTATTTCCCTCGGTTGTCAAGAATTTAAATGCCTTTTCCAAGACTTGTAGCAGTTTCGTTGGTGCAGTGGCTCAGTGGTTAGTGTGTTGGACACGTGAGCGAAAGGTTTCCGGTTCAACCCCTGGCATAAATTGTACGAAAAGTTAACAGGGACTAAATGAATTACTTTGGGATTTATACAATCGTAAAGCTTTAGTAAAATCACTTAAGATCGACACAATTCTCCCCGGAAATATGTTCCCTTTGACGCACGTATCGTAAGGTATGCACGATGTATTTGCGCAATGTCCAGTCAAGTACGGAGCGTGATGGACGTTCGCATTTTTCAAATTACAAATATAACTTCAATATACAGCCAAAGTTTAAGTGCTGCTATTGAATTAAAATTAACTTTAAAATCGCTGATGTTATGTCCCTTATATTAGTATCCTTGCATACGCTTCTTTCGTTTGACAATTCATTCTCAAGAAAGCAAGTTCACGTACCAATCCCGATAAGCTTTGAGAAACAGCTACGTAGGCTGAGATGTTTATTTAGTTTCTTCTAACAGAAGAGATTTTTGGTGGAAAATGGAAAAAGAATGGGACCCGTTACAACAGTTTTGGCATTGACTTGAAACTATTCCTATTCGTGTGGCTATTTTATATGCATTTTGCAACTAATTTGCATTTTTTGTATTCCAGTCCGGCTATGGCAAATCATCAATGTCATCGAATATGCAACCGGCTTCCTCATCAGCTTACGATCCAGTAACGTTGCACAAAGAGCTCTTGGCCATGCAAGCGGTAGCCGCATCGGCAGCAGCCTCCTCGCAGGCAGCTTCGTCGTCCTCGAAAAAGTCCTCGTCTTCGTCCCATCACTCGTCCCAGTCGCATCAATCGCTGTCCGGCAACAAATCATCTGGTGGATCTATGTCACATCATCACATGGGCGGTGGCTCAACCAACACTGGCTCTTCCCATCACATGATGTCTTCGCATTCTAGCGGTGGTGGTCTTGGAGGCGGCAACTCGTCCAAGGATCGTGACAAGAACAACTCACTAAATGCCCTCAACTCTTTGTCGCAGCTTGGAAGTCTAGGTCTAAATCCGCAACAGAGTGTACAAGCCGCCATGAATGCCTGTCTAGCAGCCAACACCGGCAAAGTGAAGGACTACATGCCGTCCGGAATCTTGAGGTGAGTACAAGTGAACTGTTATCCAACAACACAAGGATAAAACGGCCGAGTATGAACCACACTTAACATTTGTTTCATTCATTGTTCATTATGTGACTCCTTTTGTTTTTTTTTTTGTATACTTTTCTTTGCCATTGTTGAAATAAACAAAGTGCTGCACTGGAAGGAAAGTAAGCTTCCTTGATGTTCACATTGATGTTAATTTTTAGTATTAGTGTCTCTATCTCTCTGTAACTGTCTATAATGCATTTTCTTTCTATATGTGTGTGTGTGTGTCTTGTTATATGTGCGAACTTTGGTGGCACTAATTCCCGAACAATTTTCGTTTCTCTTCCCTGAATTTCGTTTCCAGTGAACATCCATCCTTGCTGGGAGTACGATTGCCACCTGATACTGAAATCATCAAGTACACCTCATCTATAGTTGGCCCCAAAATTCCTGGTACAACAAATCGTGGTCGCAAAAAGACAATATCTCTCGATCCATCAAATCCTCTCCTTGCATTTCCAGGCTTAAGTCCAGCAAAGCGGGCACGTCTCGAGATGGAGTATGCGGCCATGGCAGCAGCCGCCAATGCAGCTCAACAACAACAACAGCAGCAGTCATCTGGAAGTGGTGGTGGTGGAGGGATGCTATCTCTTACCGGTCCAACGCAGTCATTAACGAATTCTGGAACATCGGCATCATCACTGGGCGCCCATTTGAGTGCATCTTCGGCGACAACAAATCCGGGACTGGGAAGCGGCGGTGGCGGATCCTCACTATCAGCGTCTTCAATGTCGTCCAGCCGTGGAAACAGTGGAATGGCAACAGATCTATCGGGCAGCGCCGATCGCGTCGAAGTAATTAAGTTGCCCCCGACAATAACTTCCAACGGAGCGTACAATTTGTCCAGCAAAAACAAGGATCCCCATGACACTGATCATCTGGGCATGTCTGGCACTGGAGTGAATCTCAGCATGAAAACTGCCTCTTCAATGTCAAGCGTTGAGGACTTTGACGCTCCCCTCAATCTATCCATGAAACCAGACAATAAATCATCGAGTAACGACTACGGTGGTTCTAGTATTGGAGGCATGGGCACAGGCGCGGGTGGTAGCTTGAATCTCAGTACCGGCAACAGTGGCGGAGCATCAGGTGGCGGTGCCTCGAACAGTCTGCAAAGCCTAAGTTCGATTACTGCTGCATTGGGGTCTGGCAGCTCAAGTGGCAGTGGCGGCAGCGATCGTTCTCAGCCGCAGTATAAAGAAGGACGTCCTCGAAACTTGGGTCGCGGTGTGTCAAAGCCGAAAAAGAACACCGTCGCGTCGTTGCTGGCCCAGAGTCGGGCTGTTGGAATGAAGCCAATGCTCTCCACTCAACAGCTTATGCAGCAGGGTGCTGATTTTGTAAGTACTGATAACGTTGTACCCCGAAATGTGAATGTGTTTACGGGTTTTCTTTCATATTTGCAGGAGAAAATCCGTCAAGCACTGACCGAGGCCAATGCCCAACTGGACGTATCGACTGATTCCGAAAGCGTAGCTGCCGAAAGCGGTCTTTCCGAGTCCGAAGGAGAGGACTCGCAAATTATCAACATCACCGAACTACGTGCGCCCCTCGAGTTGGGATGGAAACGCGAAACTGTCATCAAAGGTCTAACCAAAGCTGGACAGATTCGTGGTGACGTCTGCTACTTCTCTCCCGGAAGTTCAACAAAACTCAAGACAATTGGACAAATTTTCGCCGTAAGTTGAAGTTGCATCCACGTCGGATGATGGTTTTGTTCACAATTATCTTTCTCTTGCAGTATCTGGAGAAGAACCCCTCCACGTTGACTAGGGACAATTTCAGTTTCTCATCCCGCGCCATAGTGGGATCATTTCTTCAGCCCGCTCCTCCGCCATACGCCAACGATGGCGAATACATTCGTATGTCAGACGCCGACGTAGCAAAACGCTTAGAAGACTTGAAGATGTTCACCCGACAAACCCTTAACGTTGAACAGCGCATTGAGATTGCCAAGCAACAGCAAGCAATGCGCGAGGCAAAGAAGCTCGCCAAAGAGGAAATGGCAAGAAATAAAGAAAAGGCCCGTCAGGAGAAGAACGAGAAGCTAGAACAGCAAAGAAAGGAGAAAGAGCTGAAGAATCAGCAGGCGATTGAGGTGAGCGGTCTGGGTCTTTTTCTAACTATTTCTTCCAAGCCACACGCTGTCAAACAGTTTATTAACAACCCAATGTTTCTATTTACAGGCTCGCAAGAAACGCCAAGAAGAACTCGAACGTATCAAACAAGAAGAAGTTCTAAAAAAGCAGCAGGTGGGTACTTCCTTTTTTCCTTGCTCTCCATCTTTCTCTTTGATTTCAGTTGTTTGATTTTCAACAATTCTAATTCTGTTCTGTTTATTATTGTTTTATAGGAAAAAGAAAAGAAAAGACAAGAAGCTATTTTAGCTAAAGAACAGGTATTGCATACTTTAAGTCATTTATACACTAGTATTCATACTTAGATATAGACCGTATCTGTGTAATTTATAGTGTGCTTTGGCCAATTGCAACAGAGATTGCCAGCTTGTTGCAACTGGCCAATTGCGCTGTGTGTGTAGTATCAGAGTCCAGTCGTTTCTCCCTCTGTACGCTCTCTTAGTTTGATACATAAGTGTGAATATATGATTTTGTACTGAGACTAGCTGTTAGACTGAAATCATCTGGATGTAAAAGGGGGAGAAGGCTTCCCCCATTGTGTGTCTTTCCCAGTAAATGCATAGAAATGTTGCTTTCATCAAACTCCGCGGAGCCTCTCAGTTAGTGTACCTATTTGTTTTTTGTAGCAATTTGGATGTTTTGTATCGTGTTTGTGTGTAAACTATGGGACGGGTTTTATCGTAGGTTTGAGCAGGCCTAGGCTGGATGAACAATTTGTATTTGTATTTGCATGAGGAACGGTGGCATTTGTCTTGAGACGGGAGGTCCATTGTCTACTCCTGGTGGAAGATAATTTGAAATCACTAATCATTGCTGGACTTGCGCATGGATCACTGCGAGTTTAATTCTCCCTGCCCGTGGTTCGCTTATTTAGACACTGCCGCCTCCGGCACTTACACGCACACGCTCACTGTGTAACGGCTTCTGATAATTGTACCAATCCCTATAATTAAATGTGCGTTTTTTCCGCCCCATCACGTTCTCTACAGGGTGCTGCTATGTCATGCGCTTTGGTAGCTAGATTTTTATACCAATGTATGCATTTTTAGTGGCCCACACCCCGGACAGTTGACTAGTTGATCAATCCTTCAGTTCAATAGTGTTGGTATGCCGTCTTCATATAGATTCAGACATCCCTTAGGTGAAAGGCACCAGTCTCTTTTGTTATTTTATTTATTTATTTTTTAAATTTTGACATTGAAGAAACCTTTTCGCTCTTTAGACATTTTTTGTGGTTGTACTATTCACCCCAGGCACCGCCTTACTATTTGTCACCACATGAAGGTGGATTTTTCGGTGAAAGTTTTAATTATTCCGTCCCACTTTTCATTGTGGATTAACCCTTCATAAGCTAAAAATAAGCACAAGAAAACAACAGCTAAGAAACTTTCGCAAACTAAACATAATTCAAATGCTTTGGTTAGGGAGAGTCGAAGATAAGTTAACATTCGAATTTCTAGAGAAGCTAAACTTGAATGAAAATCGTTTGTACAGCATGTGCGTTGTTAGCCAAACAAAGCCATACATATCTGACCAATACCTGAATAGCTGAAAATTAGATTCAGCATACAAAAAAGCTCTACAAGGCTCAAGAAGCAATCAAGTGGCGTGTTTACAAATCCATTTTTCGATAACTAAAGGCGCTACGTGCCACACAAGCAACGAAACCATTGATCTTTTACGGGAAAAGTTTCCGGACCGTGTTATCTCTCGAAGAGGTGATCACAATTGGCCACCGAGGTCTTGTGATTTAACACCTTGCGACTTCTTCCTTTGGGGCCGCGTGAAAGATGAAGTCTACGCCAACAGCCCATCGTCGATTCATGACCTCAAAGATAAAATTCGTGAGGCTATCGAGGACATAGGGCAGCCACTTTGCGATTTGGTTATGGAGAATGAAAAGGATATGGTCCTGTATGCGTGCTCGTGGTGGCCATTTAGCTGATGCTGTTTTTCATTATTAGGCCTTTTTTATTATGCTCACATGATCTATATAGATCATTGATTTCCACGGTTTACAACAATAGTACGAGATCCAACTTTTGTTGTAAGCCATGGAAATCAATGATCTATATAGATCATGTGAGCATAATAAAAAAGGCCTATTAACGGCAAACCTTCCTCTTTATTATGAAATAAACATCCGATCATTTATCTCAAAAAATTACATTTTTCTTTGAATACCAAAATAACACCTGTTATTGGAAATTTATAAGAGTCGGCGTTCATCTGCTCGAGAGACAATACCACCAACTATACGTTTTGCTAATTTCAGATCGTTTTTCGAGGTATATTTTAATGATACGTAAGCGTTCTTTTGGTGAAACCTTTTCCTTCGCAATTTATCTATTGCAGTGAATAACATAAATTCCAAAGAACAATCAAAGTAAAAAAAAACATTTGAAAGATCTACACTTTAGTTATCAAGCCATGAACGACCCTAAATGGCTTAACGGATGAACATTTACGCACGGCTTATATGTATTGTATGGAGTTGGTTACTTGATAAATTGGTAAAGTGCTCAGACCTTGATAGGAGAGGTGCAAATTTAATCCCACGGTGAAAACTATCAAACATTCCCTTAGTAATCTTCTTGCTAATGAAGCACACACAATCAAAACGTTAAATTCACGCGACGAAGTTCCAAGCAAAATAAAAAAACAATCGAATGGTTGTAAGAAGAAGGTTGTGGGACAGAATCTTCATATATTATTTGAAGAGGATTCAGTCCAGCTCGTTGCTACCCCATCAAGCCCCTTTTATCTCATCCATTTAATTAAATCCGACCCCCATCTGTGTCGTAACCCACCACAAATTCTTGCTCTTGTATCAAATCGCACTCACTTCAATGAAAGGAAAAGTTTAACTATGCTTTACTCTTAGTTTTCTTTACTGTCTTTTAATTTGTTTCTTAATTAAAATATTATAAAACTGACATGCAGATTTATCTGCAGGAACTCAACAAGCAGAAGGAATTGCTCTACGCTGTCGAACTGGTATGCAAACAAATCCAAGTTTAATACATTTTTCTATAACCGCTTTAATTTGTTCACCATCATCACATCACTAACTTACACAACTCAAACTTAATTCACATATAAACATCCACATAAGGAACAAGACACAAAAACAGTTCTCGCGATTTTCGAAACATCAACCCCTCTCACTTTCTTATAATTTACACAACCGTAACCCTAGTGCATGCCTTAAAAACTGATTTGTCAATATACCACAACATTATTTACTAACTCAATTTGTTTTCAAGTAGTTGTGCTGTGTATCATTTTGCAAAATGTAAATAATTATAATATTAATGGCTCCCTCTTTGTTTTTTGTATCGATGAAAGGAACGAGAACGTCGTCGACAGCATATGACACTCATCCGACAGCTGGAGATAAGGCGAAAGTTCGAAGATCGCGAAAAGAAAAAACACCAGCTGGTGCTGGACCGATTAATTTTGCGTGAAAAACGAGTAGCTGCACGAAAACGCGATGCTGAAATCCTAAATCAAATCAGGTAAGCCTTTTTTTTACATAAGTATTCATTCAAAATGGATGTTATCGTTAGATTTGTTAAAATCGGTTGTTAAATTTCGCTGCAACGACAAATCTATGATTTTCCACGAAGTTGACATTTGTAAACAAAGTTTTAAACACAGTAAAGAGCAGCTTAGGGAGATCTTGCTGCCACTGTTGGTACTAATAGCAACCATCTCCAACAGATTGGCTGGACCGAGTAGAGAGATTCTTACTTTAGACTTGAATGCGTTGAATTCGAAATCAATGAGTTTCTTGCATGTCGTGTACAAAACCTGCATTATTTGTCTTGAGGTCACAGGGCCTTATATAAATCCATTTATATTTGTCTATATTTGAACTGCCTGTGTTAATGGATTGCTAAGTGATAATTTCCGTGAAAGAACTCAGGAGTATGTTGACTTCAATGCCATATTTTGTGCATACATATTTTGAACTAACTAATGCTTTTTGAGGCGGTCTACTGTCTACCACTTTGTGATTATTTTCTGGTGCTCTGATATTAGTGCTGCCTAGAGCCCCAGTATGTATTTCATGTTGCAAACGAGGACAGCGCTGCAAAACCCTGGCTTTTACATTTTAAAGCACTCGTTTAAGAGGGGTATGGAACCATCTTCACACTTAATTGTGACATTTGTTGAAAGGAATTTTCTTTCGCATATGTCAGTCTTAACGTCACTCGACTATACACCAAACTTCTTTCCGCATAGGTTTTTCATAAGAAAAAACTTTTACTTGTGGAAGTAAGTAGCTAGTTTTGCAGGTTCCTTGGAAACTCATTTTTCTGTCTGAAAAATAGCCTCCAAAGACGATAAATTTGTTAGTCGCCCCTCTGTAAGCGGAAACAAAGAACCTCAGTCCAGACACTGTAACTCTATTCCGAGTTATATCAATTGAGAATAAACCACCACATTTTTCAAATGAATAATCGATCAGTTTCTGTGTCGTACCATCCCTGGCAGAATTCCAAGATTTCTCTGTACTCAGTGAGGATTTGTAATAGGCATTTAACAAAAGTGGTCCGAATATTTAACCTTAATTTAATTTTTACACACTTTCTCCTCTCAGAAAACCCCAAGAGGACTCTGAAATACCGGATCAAATTGACCTGCCCGAGCTGAAGAGAATCGCCGGTTGTCGTCTGCCTGGTCAGGCAATGGCCGATCTCTTGATGGTCTTTGAATTTCTACACAATTTTGGTGAAACTCTTGGTTTTGGTAAGTTGTATCGATGGTCTTTTGGGAATTTCGTAACTAAAGTGATGCGTATTTCTTTGCAGATATGGAATCCCTGCCAACGCTTCAGAATCTTCACGATGCCCTTGTCGCTGACAGCAACGCCGAGGCCGAAGAAGAACTACTCTCCGTGATGACACATTTACTCGTGTGCGCCATTGAGGACCCTGGTATTCCGAATCCAGGTCGTCACACTACCCTGTTGGGGCAATCGCTCCGCAATGCCGACATTACCAATTCGAATGTTTCGGAGATCCTACGAATATATCTGTACGCCACATCGACTGCTGAAATTCGGCAAATGTTTGGAATAACACTCGACCGAGAGAAGGAAAAACGCATACCAGACCATCACCAGATGGAAGGCGATTGTCTAAACACAACAACCGGAAAGAATCAGCAGTATTATGAGTTACTGCACGAGAACGATACATGGAGGCTGTCGGTGTGTCTAAAGGACCGGCCGTTTGTGGCGTTGAATCCGACGAAGAAAACCCAAATACTAGCTCATCTCTGCAACGATTTGTTGATGAACAAAGCTGTGCTAAAGCAAATCGAAGGTAGTCTGGAATCATGCGCACAAATCAAGAAAGAGAAATACATGACTGACATGAAAATCCGCAAGTATAAGTCACTGCATATAAGGAAGACCCGCCTAGAGGCTTACGAAAAGGCTCAAATCGAAAGGGAGGTGGCGATGGCCGCTCTAGCCGCTCAACAACAGCAGCAGCAATTGCAATTGCAGCAGCAACTGGAAGAGCAGCAGCAACAGGCCGAATTGACGCGAAAACTAGAGGAGTCTGCAATAGCGGCGGAAGATGGAGCTGCCACAGCCGCTGCTGCCGCTGTAGATGGTGAAACAAATAACAACACAACCACCACCAATAATAGCAGCAACAGCGACGAACCGGATAAAATGGAAGTGGAGGAAGTTCAATTAGTGTCCCCACCAGTAGAAGTCAAGGAACCGGAGCCTGATGCACTGTCCGATGCGTTGGATTCAGTCAAACCAGAACTCGCCGTGCCACCATCAACACCTGGAGAGAAGAACTGCTACGACAGCCCATCGAAGAGTAGCGTAGACACTCCGGTTAAATCGAAACTCGAGGAATGCGTCACTTATCAGAATGGGGCGATAGTTCCCTCCGATTTGAGTCAGTTGATCAACAAAAAGAACAACTCACGATGCGATGACGCTTCTACGGACGTCGGCATGGACGATGATCTCAGTGACGTTGAGAGCGAGATGACCAACATCGAAGAAGACGAAGACAATCGAATGTCGGCCGACGAGGTCCAGAAGAAGCTCGAAAAGATGATAAAATCGTCTCTGCATTGCAAAGAGGCCCTAGAGAAAAGCACTAATCAGCTGCGGGCATCTTGTTTCGGTCAGGATCGGTTCTGGCGTCGATATTGGAAACTGCCAAAGGCTGGAGGTATATTCATCGAAGCGCTTGAATCGGCTCAAAATGACATCTTCCAGTTCAACGAAGTCCTAGAAAGGGAAGTCAAATTGGAAACCCCTGACGAAGTGAAGGAAGAGGAAGAGGCTGATGACCAAAACGGCGAAGAACAGGAAAAAATGGACGAAGATGAAGATGTTGACTGCAAGCTAGACAACAGCGAATTGATGAATTCGCACGTTGAACAGCATTCGGAGAACGAATCCATGCAAGTAGACGAAAGTCACAATGAGTCAGCGGGAGAGGCTTTCCCCCCAAACCCACCAAATACAACGAGTTGTTCCAAAAACGATTCTGAACTGCTTCCGCCACCACCGCCTCCACCACTCCCACAAAGTTCCAGCGGAGAATTGACGGAAATCGCCCTGGACAAAATCGAATCGACAAGAATCGAAGATAACGAGGAGAATGTCTGTGATACAAGCAACCGGGAGATTAAATCCGAGGCCGATGCTACCATAAAGAAGGAAGATGATGCCGCGGTCACTGTCACTGCCAATGTTCCCGGACAAAGCAACGAGGACCTTGCATTAAAGGCAGCTGCATCCACGGCCAACGATAGGTGGTTTTCGATTGTCAATCGTGAGATGCCGCTCACTACAACCGAACTGCAGGCAGATAACACCGATTTCCAGAAGCTCTATGCGAACATCCACTGCGGAAGTGTCCTTCAAATCCAGGGACACAGGTGGGACATCGCCAACAATGCGCAGTACTTTACAGTGCCCGTTGAGAACGGGAAAGTCGACTTGCACTTTGATAACGACAGCATCCTGACCTTATCAGGCCTTGACGAGACCCGGCTTCAGCGTAAACTAAGAGCCTATGCGTTGAAGGAAGCCGGCGATGACGCCGGTCCTTCACACGAAGACAGCTACGACCTTAAGGAGCAGAAGTTTTTTCCCTTTCTTGACGATACCTGTGGCGGTGGAGGAGGAGCAGAAGGAGGCGGTAATGCAAGCGGCGCAGGTATCGATTTAAAGGCAGGCCGCATCGAACTAAAACTAGATGAAGCAACAGGAATTTCATTTCAAAATTTAGCCAACATGTCATTGGGCAACATTAGCGCTTACATCACGTGCGACATTCCAACCCCTCTCTCAATGACACCGGACGAGCATCGCCTGCTGGAGCAGATAAAAAACGAGGGGTTTCCCAAAAAGCTAGACAAGAACTTTGTTCCCCGCAAATACCGCCACGGCTGGTGGAAAGTGGACACTGTGGAGATGATACAAAATGTAATAGACAATCTAAACCAGAAGGGCGTGCGGGAACGCGAATTGAAGCAAAACCTGAATCGCATTCTTTCTGAAGAAATCGAACTGGACACACCATATCCATTGACAACAGCCACTGGCGACGTTGATAGCGAGCAAGAGAAGATATTCCCGCCCGACGGGCCAACCGATTGGAATCCTAAAGTCGCCAAGCGTGTAGAAATAGCTCTGCTCGAGCAGTTAGAGGCCCTGGAAGATAAAATCGCCAGCGCGTCTATGCAGGTGAAAAACTGGGTACTGCCATCACGAATCGAAAACGAAATCTCCCTCGATCACGACGATATCACCGAGGAGGATTTCGTTACATTAATCCCCATGATTCGAGAACGCATCTCGAGTTTGGAGGCGGCTATCGAGAGGCGATACCTAAAACCTCCACTGGGCAGCCAAACGGGGGATGCTCACTTGGCCGTGATCGCACAAAACCAACAAAATCAGAAATCTTCATCGTCAACGTCTTCGTCGTCGGAAAACAATACTACATCGCTTGTCAATCAGCAGCAGTTGCAGCAGCAGCAGCAACAAACGCACAACAGCAATTCCGGCGGAAATGGATCGGGAAACAACAGCGACAATGGCAGTGGCCAGCCGCAAATCTGCTCTGGTAGTGTAGCGGGCGACATAAATTCAGCAGCTGCGTCACCGGCCAGCTTGTGTGATAGCGAGAGGGATATGCCTCAGGAGAACATTCCAAAGGGCTTGATGTCATGGCGTGAAGCAGTATCGCGTTCGCATACCACCGCGCAGCTGGCAATGGCCTTGTACGTCCTCGAATCGTGCGTTGCCTGGGACAAGAGCATCATGAAAGCGGTAAGTGGCGATTTCCTTTCACTTGTTACACCCCGATTGCTGTTTTTTTTTTTTTTATTAATTTTCCTATTCACGTTTTTGTGCCGGGTGCTGCAATGCTTTTGCGACAATGTAACGCTTAATTGCTTATTGTGTAGTAGTTGCTTTTTTAATGTATGCGTGTGGGTTTTATTAATGTGTTTTAATATGTTCTTTAGCTTCAATTTTAACTGGAAGTTATATCGCGCTAATTTGGAGTTTTATTTTGTTGTTTTAATTGAAGTGTGCAAATATTTTGTTGTACTGATTTTGTTGCGCAAATTGTCGACGATCAAAATGAGTCTCTTGATAAATAAAAGTTACATATGATGGAGTGAGCAGAGTTTGACGCAAAGATCCAGATCTTTGCGTCAAGCTTAGGACGGCAGATGATTTGACGTCCTCTTTGAAAGAGTTAAGGATTATTTTTGCGTCTAAGCAATGCTTTAGTCAAGACCGGCAATATCCCCATCAGCACGTTCTCTCTGATTCATTTTGTCGTTATTCCGCGGCCTCCTTAGTATGGAGAGAATACATCGGCATCTAACAGATTTTAGTCGGTTCTAGGATCAACTGTGTTCTGTCCGGCCCAAAATTACACAGAATTGATAATTCTGCTCCGATTGAATGTCGTTTCTTTCATTTTTACGAACATTGCCGGTCAGTAAATCGTACAGTGAAATCGCGATGCTGAGTGGCATGATAAACTCTCCTTAATCGAGTCTTAAAGCGGTCAGTTATGAAGGACTGTTTTTGGGGCTATCATAACCACTTATATTGCACCCTTCTCGGTGTGCTCTGACCACGTTTTTCGCTGTAAGGCTGTCAAATCGCCGCCTTCTCTAGCTCAATCCCAAATTTGTAGTTCGGTCTATTCAGTATGTGGACAATTCCTTTTCGCTGATTTAATTTGACATTGAAACGATTTTGGTCAGTTTTATGCATCCGTCTCATTGCAGACATCACAACTGCTCCCATCGACAGAGACGTTCAGTTAATTCTATGATGTGCGTTGTGAATCCCTTGCACGTCACTTTATTAAACTGATAGAGGACGAGGTAGAGACGATGTGATTCACTTGTAAACTGCCTTTTCGTCTCTAGAGGACAAAACTGTTCTGATCAGGGGATAACCATATTGCCTCGTGGATGTTGAGAAGTGAGAAACGCATCCCCAGCGATCCCGAATACTGTGCTTCCAGTGTAGAGACCCAACGCTCTGACATATACGATGCCTTGGTCCATAAATCGGAGGTTCGGTCTTCTTGTCATCTCGAACTCTGGTGGCTAAGAGTCAAAGTCTGGATCATATTGTCTGTTCGCTCGATATCAAAAGCATCAAACACTGTTCTTGATTTGTCGAGTAACTCGTTTGACTTAGAATTAAAAAGAAGACTAGCTTCTTGTAAGCCATTCGTTTGGGCGAGTTTTTATATTTGGGACGAAAAAAAGGACAATTGTTCCCGCCATTTGTTAGCTGGACGAATGAGAAGATATACATACATATAACGCCCTCAACGGTAGCATATAGAATCACGAATGTTTTTGTTAGAGCGCCGGTAATAGCCGATCCTTTGTTGTGCAGTTCGTCAGCACGCTCTTAACCTCTAAGTTGCTATGCTCTGGATCAGTGTACATTAAGTAAATATCTATGTGGTTGATTTTAAACCGGCATTGATCTATAACTTGTTTCGACAATGTAGCCGCTTTATTTGCTTTGATGGCGGATAAATTAACTGAAAAGAAATTGGGGTTATGAGTTAAAACCTACTTCAAAACCTATTTGTTGAAGTAGAGTAGTTCGAAAACGGTACCAATTCACTTGTTATCGTACAGTGGTCACTAGCTTTGCAGTCCAGAATCCAGGACTGCGATACATATTGCCGGCCCGACCAGCATAGTAGGATAATTGTGCCTATTAGTATCAAAAAGCGCAAAAAACGTAGAAGGGGTAAACCTACATCAACATGGAAATGGTTCCAGTTTGAAAGTAATACCTGTTTTCGGTTGGCTAAATCAATGTGTAATGAGACCGTTTGTTATTTCAGATGCAAACTGTTCTACAGACATTTGTGTCGAGAATTGAATGACATCTCTAACTTATTTTTTTTATAAAAAGTGGATATGAGCCCTTTTGATAGTAATAGACACAATTGGATGTTGCGTCTGCGGTAGGTGAATGCAGTTTCGGGAGGTTCTCACTGTTCTCAAAGGGCAGCCAACTTTGAATTTGTCCTCACAGGCGATTTGTAGCAACTTCTCGGTAAACAGCCGAACTCAGAGTGCGCAACAAGCTAATCATCAGAGTCCGCCTTTACCCCTCGAATTGTGTGCACACGTTGAGAATGTTTTATGCGTGTAGGGCATCACCCGCCATCTTATAGACGAAGCCATTTTAGCTCAAAAGCTGACTGCGGAGCTATTTCCTGCGTGGTTTTGATTATTAAACACTTGCCATTTCAGGAGCAACAAAATGTGTTAACCGCCTTCTATATTCTCGTCGTGTATCCGGTTTTTGTTTGGCGAGTACTTGTGCCACTGATCACCCGTAGTATTCCCTATCCACAGCACAATTCATCTAGTACTCACGCTTCTTATTTTGTGTGCTACTATCGTTGCCTCTCTGCACCTGTAGATTTATTTGTTTTATACGTATTTTACTTTAATTTAATTGATACTGATTCCTATGTTTTAACTAATTACATTTTTTCTTTTTTATTTTCTTTCTTTTCCGCATTTAATGTAAATTTATTTGGAAAAAATATATTAAATGTTAACGTGGCTATACAATATATATGATATATCATAATTGCCTGCCTGCTGATATCCTAAAAAAAAAAAAAAAACGAAATACGTATTAAACGAAATATAAATAATGTATTTCCTGCACGCTAATTATAAAAAAAAAAAACAATACAAAAAACCAAAAACAAACTTAAAACACACAAAACACACTCAAATAACAAAAAATTCGACAACAAACAACAACAAAATTTGTTCAATATTACTTACATAAATGGTGTTTTAACTTTTTTTTTCTATATCTTTGGTGTATGTGGTACTTCTTTTCTGTTTCTGTTAACGCTTCTTGTGGCTTTTGAATAACAATAAACCAAAAAAAAAAAAAAAAAAACACATTTAACTATCTGTTTGCAAAAAATAAAACAAACAAATGTTAGCCTAATAAGAGTAAAAAGAAAAAATCGAAATCGAAATCGAAATCAAGTAAAAATGGTGAAAGTTGTAAGCCCAATACCACTAGCACCCCTAACAAGAAGGAGAGTAGTACTACAACAACACCAAAAGCAGAGAAAAAGTCCTCGTCATCGTCGAAAAAGTCGAAAAAATCGTCAAAAAGTAAATCGAAGCCAAAATCACCACCATCACCTTCATCATCATCGGCAAAGGCAGCAAACAAGAGCATCAGCAGCACGAGTTGTGATCAAGCGATGATGAACACTCCGAATAAATTGTATGCAGACGATGAATCCTTTGGAATGATGTTGTGTACTACTACTACTCCTACTTCTGCTACTACTAACCACAGTAACATGACGATGTTATTCACTGAAACTAGCACACCAACAACTACTACTACAACAACAACCACACCAACCACGAAACGTACTACAATTTCCCAAAACAATTACTTACAGAATTGCCAGTTCTGCACATCTGGCGAGAACGAGGATAAACTGCTGTTATGTGATGGTTGCGACAAGGGCTATCATACATACTGCTTTAAGCCGAAAATGGACAATATCCCCGAAGGAGATTGGTAATAGTTTGCAATGAAATTAACGAATGCCGGATGGTTTGCAGTGTATATTTTGTTTATAGGTACTGCTACGAGTGCGTGAACAAGGCGACAAATGAGCGCAAGTGCATCGTTTGTGGCGGTCATCGACCTGCTCCTGTGGGTAAAATGATTTTCTGTGAATTGTGTCCACGTGCATATCACCACGACTGCTATATACCGCCTTTGTTGAAAGTGCCACGCGGCAAATGGTACTGTCACGGGTGTATTTCGAAGGCGCCACCACCGAAGAAGCGTCCCAGTAAAAAGCCTTCCAGTAAGGAACTCAAGCAGCACAATTCATCACAGTCGCTGAATTCATCGCACGATGAGTCAATGAATTCGATTGCGGCCCCCTTAAGGTAAGTTTTGCTTGGATTATTTTTTATTCTATATATAAATACCCGAAAACAATGCTTAGTGGACATCGATAGAGACAACAGATTAAAGAACTATGTGGTGCAGGGATGAGCAATCGTTTAAATGTACCGTGTTTTCGCTTTGCATGTTGTTGTGTCATATTTTGATGTAAAAGTACTTTAAGAGGACGTGTCTTATATTTTCATGTGCTGTCAGTCCGTGATTAATTTTTAAGATGTGATTGTTCCATGTCAAAATAGCACAGTGTCTATGATTGATTTAATTTTGCTATTTGCTAGCTGACCAGGCTAACCCAAATTCGTTAATGTTATAATAATTCCGAGCATGCACATGTTGCTTCATGTAATTCGGTCAGTTCAAGTTCTTTATTCCAAAGTTAAACTGAAGTATGACAATGTCGATGTGTTTCAATCAAACCGCAATGATTCAACTGTCGGTCAACATCCCGCTTTATCATTGAATTGCTCTATGGTACATTTTTCGTTGTTTTCTCAGGCGCAAACACGTGCAAAGCGGGATCTTTGCGACACTTGATCAAGCCACATAAAATCGACCATTTGAGAAACATGGGAATTCAAGATTGATGCCAGAATCATACAGCAATTGTCCTTGTGACTTATTAATTGTCATAGCGACCGGGGTCAAATGTCGAATCGTACGGATTAACCGGAGTCCGCGGAATGAGAACATCTTCTCCTTTTAATTTTCCCCTTAAAATCGTAGCTTGAATGACATTTGATTTGAGATTCTTCACAATGAAACGCGTTCCGTCACAAAGTTTCGGTGCATTTAGGTTGCGCATCAAAATTATAACCGCCCCCCATCTTCGGTTTGTTTCGCGACTTCGTCGGTCTCACGACTCCCTGGCCTTCGGCTTAGCAGTATACCTGTTATACATGAGCGGCGTCCCATGCTGCCTTTGACGCGATTTTTCTAATTCCACTTCATCAACAACAATAAGAACTTCAGAGAAATCACCTTTAGGCTTACGCGACCATTCGAACCGTCACTGAAGAGATGCTTTGACGGATCGAACACTTTAATGATCCGTCTATCGATCTCTTTAATGAACAAACATTAAAATGCATGGTTACGAATCGTAGTTACTTGCCGTCGGATTTATAAAAAGAGCTGGCGAATATTTTAATTCATAATGCAACATCTGCCGTCGTTTCTCTGTTATGCTATTATGTGCTCCTCGAATTTATACAAATACATCCCACTGCCACTTCGTATAATCATAAAAATCTTTTTTTTTTTTTCAGTCCTGCACACTCGGTTGCATCGACGTCTTTCGATGAACATCTAAACAACTCTATAGATGCGACCCGTTTCCAAACTCAAATGACACGTCCATCAACACCGATGGCCATCACTAATGACTATGTTGATATTAGCATGGATGCCACACCAATTGGAGTTGGTATATGTGCCCAACCGAACCCCGTATCGAATATGTCACCGATGCCCCAACAAATGGCACATGCATTATCCCCGCAGCATATTGGCAATCAGAGCAATCAATTATCTACGATTATTCCTCAACAACCAGTGATGTTGCCACAGCCGCAACAGCAACAGCCTCTGCAGCAGCAGCAGCAGCAGCAGCAACAGCAGCAACAACAGCCACCTCCACCAGCACCAATACCAGTACCATTACCAGTACCAGTAATACAGCCCCAACAACAGATGGTGTCATCACCATCTTCACAGTCGCAAACAGCTCCTTTAATACCACAGCAACAGCAACAACAACAACAGCAACAGACAAATCAGCAACAAGTTCTGAATGAGGCTAAGGAGAAATTGAAACAGGAAAAGAAGGAGAAGCATGCCACCAAGAAACTTATGAAGGATTTGGCTGTTTGCAAAACCGTTCTGGGGGAAATGGAGGTAAGTTGCAACCAACCAACATACAATTGGCATTTGTTTATTTGTTCGATTGTCTGTGCTGTTATAATGAAATCTTTCCACTGTATTCTAGTTACACGAAGACTCTTGGCCATTTTTATTACCTGTGAATACAAAGCAATTCCCAACGTATCGTAAAATTATTAAGATCCCAATGGATTTATCTACAATCAAAAAACGTCTTCAGGACTTAAGGTAAGCTCTTAACACAAGGCCTACTTTTAAATAAAAGTTGCATTCATATTCGTACATAAGCCTGTTGCACAAACCTAATCGAAGATAGACCAAACCTCAACCCTCAGTCGTCATCGCGTATTTATCACTGGCTGTTTGAAGTACAATCTATCTATTGACAATTCTCTGATCAAATATCTAAAGGCCTCCGCTTCCTCAACAGTTTAAAACCGACAGTCAAAGAATTTTTTTAAAACAAGTGCAGTGCATTGTTTCACTCTGTGAGACAACCTTCAATAATTAGGCCCTTTTTTTTATGCTCACATGATCTATATCGATCATTGATTTCCATTGTTGGATATCGTTCTATTGTTGTAAACCGTGGAAATCAATGATCGATATAGATCATGTGAGAATAATAAAAAGGGCGTATTATTGAAAAGAAATGTGCACCAGTACCTCTTTTTCTCTTCCTCCCATTTCCACTTCAACTCGTGCTTTGTTTGTGAATCTCATGAGCTTTTCTACCGACTACCGAACGTAGTTTTATTACTTCTTCGGACTGATTATCCTTTTTCTACAGTTATCATTGGCAGTGCTTTTTGCGTTCCTTATAAGAGTCCGTATATTTTGCAATTATTCACTCTTATAAACCCTCTTGATAAGTTTCTGCTTTAATTTGGACATCATTTACACACCCGTCAAAAACTGTCCACTCGAGTAAGTAGAGCATTCGCGGAGGGAGCCACAGAGCCCAATTAATTAATCGGAAAAGAACAACTTAGGCCTCAGTTATAGCCATACGTAAAATGCAACGGAAAAAGTTGTAACACTGTGAAAATGAGTTTTTTTTCGTTTAGGCGATCATAGCAAAAAATGTGTCAGAAAATTTGTTCCCTACGCAGCCAATTACAACAAATCAACCACCACTGATTGGATTCCATCAGAAAAAAATTTTCTGACAGATGGAACTGTAAAAAAAAAAGAAATATTGCAGTGGAATGTTTTTTTTCTGGAATTAAGTGAGAATTTGATCGGAAAAGTTTTTCAACTTCCTCACTCCTCGAAATATGACCGGATGTCCTCGATTTATCCCCCAATTTATGATTTTGACTCTGGAATTTTGTTAATTCTTTCCAAAAATCCCACCCTGTCACCCCCCAATAAAACAATTTTATTTTAATTTCTATTGTTGTCTCTTTTCAGTTACAAAACTCGTGAAGATTTCTGCGTGGATGTGCGGCAAATCTTTGACAACTGCGAAATGTTTAACGAAGATGACTCACCTGTCGGCAAAGCAGGACACGGCATGAGGAAATTCTTCGAAGTCCGATGGGCTGAACTGACTGATAACAAACATTCATGATATCAAATGCATCACCTAAAGTATTCGAATGATTAGACAGCTTAAATAGTATTTATAAAAAACAGACACAAACACACACACACACAAATAAATAAATAAATAAAAAAGAACAAAAACAATGATTTAGAAATAGAAATAAAACAAAACTTAGTTATAAATGAAAGAAACACAAGAACGCATTGCAATTGTGTAATGGGAAAAAAATAAAATAAAAATAAAAAACAAGAGAAACTTATTCCAAGTCGTATGGAATAGATTTAGTCGTAAATACATGTAGATTTTAACTCTTTTAACCAGTTTTCGTTTTGTAAATAGCCTACGTTGTATGTTTATGTTTAACACTTAAGTTTAACTTTTAGTAATGATTTTGGGTAATGATTTCTTTTTAAAGCTGGACGGCAGGATGCTACGCTACACAAAATAATTGTTTTCCTAATAATTTTAAAGTTGACACTAAACAAGAAGTAACGCGTTGAATGAAATTTTTGTACAAACTTTTTAGAGATTTTACTTGACAGTATTTTTTTTTCTAATTTATTTTTGTTTTTGCCTCTTTAAGAAATAAAACGAGAACAATAATCTAAAAGCATACGAGCAAAAAAGGATTTCTATCTAAATAATATCCGAAGAGTCTATCTTTGATGTCGCTAAATAGAATTAATAATTTTTATTGAACTCTCCGAACATGACATACATCATATTTATCATCATCGTGCGCACTTTATTTTCGAAGCAAACAAGTAGAAATAAAACCGTACTTATAGTTTAGGGGCTTGCTTCGCATAGCAGATAATTTGTTTTTTTTTTTTTACTTATATCCTCTTTCTTTTTCACACTATGTATGTATTAAATATTTATAAACTAATTTTATATGTAATAACTGGTATAGCTTAGGATAGAAACATTATCTGGCTAACGTAAGATTTATTGTATAATTCTCTTCATGTTTGATATGTTTCCTTTTTTTTTTTTTATTAATTTTGCTAATTTATTTTCCACACACATACACACATTGTTTTAGTTTAGGTTATGAATTCTTTGAAAATAAACAAAAACAAAAAATATATATACAAATATTATATACACTTAAAAGAAAAAAACAAAAGCAAAAAAAAAAAAAAAAACAACTCATATGTTAGGAAAAACGATGTTCGATATGCAAGAAATATATTCGTAAATACAATACTGAAACTATGAAAAATTAGAACGCTTTGGATTGTTTTATTTTGGATGTAAATATATAAAGATGTAAAGGACGACGCCCAAGTGATCGCAAGGTAACACGATGGATTCGAACCAGTCAAATGTCGCTGACACAGCAAGTCATCACTTGCCACCAGCTAGAGTAGAGTACCTTTAGCAGTTGACATTTAATCTAAGATGGTGCGAATCTTAAAAGGGTAGTTAAATTTTATTTACGAATATTCAAATGAAGGCTTTTACAAACAAAAACCTATCTCACGCTTAAACCCAAACTTGGTGGACCAACGAACTTTAAAACGAAGTATGTACTTTCCAGAACAAGGGCAAGTCTCGATTGAGACAAAGTAGGTGCTGCCAGAGCTCGATTGCATCAAGTTACGTGCTGACCCCCCAGTTTCTTTGGCTTAAGAAGGAAAATGATTAGTAAGGCCTTTTCGAGAAACACTAAGGGGACTATATAGACCGTCATCACGCCAGTCCTGCTTTATCGCGGAGAAGCATGGACGCTAGTGAAATCTCCTTGGTCGTTTCGAACGCCCTGGGGGGTCAGCATGTAAATTGAGCTCTGGTAGCACCTAAATTGATTCAATCGATTATCCCCCATCAATTATACTCGATTGAGAGAAATTAGGTGCTGCCAGAGCTCGATACTCGATTGTATCAAGTTACGAGCTGACACCCCAGGTTCACACCGGACTATAGCGCCGCCTAAGTCAGTTCAAGTCAATTAATGATCCAATAACTGTATAAAAACTTAAAACATTGGGAGAGCAGAATAAAAGGCATAAAGCCCATTGGGCGAGTTCATAATTGCAACATTGTTGCACATGCCATGCAAAAAATATTGATTGCAATTATGAACAGAAACACTGCTGCAAGTTTGCAGTAGTTTTGCGTTTCCAAAAAAGAGTTCATATAAATGCAGTAGGCAGTAAAAAAAAATTACAGAAATTTTTAATTTATCTTTCTTCTTTCAGTGACAGATGGCTGTTATTTATAAAAACTTTAATAAAGTCAATTAGAAGAATCATTTTAGGACTGATTCTTAATCACTTAAATGGATCTAATTTTGAAAGTGTTCAGGAAAAATTTTCTGAAAGATGTACAAGCAAAATTCAAAGAAAAAGGAAGATTCTTTTGATAAAAATGAACAGGATTTCAAGAAATATTCCAAAAACTAAGAGTTTTCTTAAAACCATAGGACAATTTGTAATATAATTATTGAATAACGATAAATGTTTAAATAAAACAATCTCTTTGTTAAGTCGCGCGCCCTCTATAGTTCGTTGATTGCTAAAGTAATGTCATGAGCAACAACTTCACGTGGAAAGGGACGGCCATTTTTGGAAAGAGGGGAGCTCTCGCTCTGTTTCCGCTGACACGTGAAGGAGGTAGCCATTGGAGGGTTGAAAAGGAGAAGAAAGAAAAAATAAAGAATCGAAAAGTATCAGACTAATCTCGTATTATTTAAAAATTTCCAGATGATGTTTTCAGAAACCATTTTCGTATGAAAAAGGCCACATTTTGGTGTCAGCATCCGACCACAATCTTTGTTCACTTTCATTCCTATAAAACACAAATAATATATTTTAACTTTTTAATAAAAAAAACCTTCATTTATTTTGGATATATCTATTTAATTTTTATTTATTTAACTTACATATTTGTTCCTGCCATCTTCCTGCAACTCGGCAACAAAAAAAAAATTCAATGCATAGTTGATCGCAATTTGACTGTCATTTTACTTTTATGAACGCGCATGCAAAGATAATGCAGGTTTTTTACATTAATGAACGCAAAAATTTGAGTACTGCCGCATTTTTACTTTTATGAACTCAGCCAATACTAGCAGATGCAGACATTGTTATTCGAACAAATGAGCTCTAACTGAGTTTAGGGCCGACCTTCCTAGGAAAACGGCCAATACTTACATAATGCGATAATTGTATGGTGAAAAGAAATTAAAATATAATCCATCTTAATAAGCGCTGTACAGAGCTGGGCATATAACAAGGCAAGTTGTTAACCCTTCCACTGCTATAACATCATCTCATATTTATCAACTTCACAGGCTGGTTTTAAGCTTCCCTAACATTCTGTGGTGTGGAATGAAGCGTTGAACCTAAGATAGTGAAGTGTAAACAAGCCATTAGTCATCAAACAAATTCTACCTCCAATTGGAGACAGAAAAGTTCAACAGAAAAGTGTTTTATCTTTTCGAATCTCAATTCGGATGCAACAATACATTTTCTTCATTATCTACAGGTCCCTTGAGTTGTTGCCCCAAAACGGTGCAGAAGCGCTTATTGTGCTTTTCCCTTGACTCCTAACCAAGAAAACAGTCAACTATTTCCTCTTTGATGGGGCTAATCACATTTTACAAGTTTTTTTTAGGAATATGGAAAAAATAATGTTTACCGCCAAGAGATATCAATATTTATATCGTAAATTTAGCTGATTGAATTTCAACAAATATATTTGGTTTGTGTATTCGATGGCAATAACCGTTTCAGACACAATTTCGATGTTTTATCCATGAGGAGATATGGTTCGTGCATAAATAGTAGTTTATGTTATACATATTGGCGTAGCAGCTCGTAGAACTAACTGATTTATGTCTCGGCTGAAATAGAATATACTACAACCACTGGCATAATTGATCAAAACTTGAGAAGACAGCCAAAACAGCTCAAGTTGTTCCCTCACGACACGTCAACAAAAGAGACACATTTTTTTCACACCACAACTTTCGTTTAATTGTACTTACTATACCGTATGTAGAATTACCTAGTTCTTAGCCCAATGGTTCCATTCTAGTCGTAGTAGTTTTGGGACAATTTCATGGTGGCAATTTTGAAGTGGCATTCATCTCTATTTATATAAATTAATAAGAATGTCACTAACTATTCTCTGAATTTTAGATATCTATTTAGAATAACCTAAAAAAAATTTATAATGAATTGAGAATAAAGAATAATAATAGATAAATAAAAAAATGTCCTACGAGGAAGTGTAGGTACCTACCTAAATTACAATAAATACTGTTGCGATTTTAGAAAATGTACACAAGATATTCCCAAGCGACATAATTAAGAAAAAACATGGTTTCGAAATCATCACTTTGCGGACCCAGGAAAATCTGGTTTACCCCGGGAATCACATAGTTTTCTTTATGTTTATCCGGTAAAGTTCTTTTTTTACCTTGTTTTTCGACTTTCGGTCCATATGAAAATTACAATCCGCGATTTCATTAATGGATGACTAAATTTTCGAGATGAATTTGCTGCCTTAAGGAAATAAACTAATTGCAGCGTAGGTTTACATATTACTTTGCCGCATTGCGTTGTACAGCGTTATTTCACTTACTTTTGACAGCTACACACCACAGCACATTTGTCCGAAGTCCTCCAACAGCCAATCGCTGCGGAATATTTTATTGTCAAATGAACGCCTTTATATGCTTCATTTATTTTGTTTCGAAAAGGATGCTTCTACGAACGCAATCCAAGTTCCGAACAGTTTTTACTTTCGTTTCAGAATTTATTCCAAACGGATACCTCGAACAAAATGTTTGTTTCTCGGTAGAAAACTGTCGTTCCTCCTCCCAAAGTCAGCGGTCTCATTCTTTCTTGCCGCTAGTCATAACTGTCAAAGTTCGATCGATCAAAAGTAATACGCTTCATATACAAGGTGATTGAGGCAACCAATTCAACGAAACAACAGCAAAATCTACAAAACTTTTTCACCTGTGTATGACTGATAATGCAAAGCAAAATCTAAATTCAAATTTGACACTCCGTACACTCCCCGTGAAGAAGACTTTCCATTGCACCTAATTTTGATATTCCCAAGATGAACGGCAAACGTCTAAATTTGCGTATAGATATCTCAAATTTGTCGGCATCGACAAATGGGCTATTTTGTCCATCAATTTGGTGAGAAATTCAATCTTTACGGCTATTGGGTTAATAACAAAATAAATCAACAATTTATGGAAACCCACAAAACGCTGTTAATTCGCTTGATTACTAGGAAAACAATTCGTTTATCCATTTAAAGCCGCATATATTCATATTTAACGACCATCGGCGGTCTCAACTCCAAAGTGCGATTCGCCTTTTGTGAAGAAATTATTGCGAGAACTTCTGACAATTTGCCCGCACACCTTCAATCGTAACATTGTGCTCTCGCCCCATAGCCGATGATTTACGAGTCCTCTTCTCTTGACTGTGGCACATCGCACATCCATCAACATTTTATAAAAGCGCCGTCAAAACATTTACAACAAATTCGTTGAATGACTGATTGGCCATAAGTCTCTGAAAAATAAATTACGAAACATATGGAAAGCGTTAATTGAATTTCGGCTGGTGATCTCGCCATAAATAGAAAATATTTTGACAGTCGAAATCAATCCAAAATGATCATTTCGTTTGGTTTGTTTTTATTTTGTTTTTTTTTTTATGGTTTGACGCCAATAATATTTAAGCGATGAGTTAATCGTTATGCTCATTTTATTGCAGGAATGTGTGAATGTTTTATGAGTGTCGTGAATGCAAGCGTTTCCATGTTGTGTTGCCAGTGGCAGCTGTCACCAGTAACTATTTTGAGTTTTTCTTTTTGTAGTGCAGATAAATGTTTAGTCCAGGTATAAGATCAAATAAAATGTGCATTTACATTGAAAGGCGCTGTACCAATTTTTCCTGTTATATTATGAGATCTAATAGGCGGGTTTTATTGAACATCTGTTTCGGTAAAGTAAAGAAAAGCAAAGAAAGGCTGTGGTTCTGGTGCAAGCAAATTTTACGTTAACAAAAATTTATAAATAGTTGGCACAAAAGGTCCGTAGGGACCATTCGTCTTGTGTGAGTTTTTCATTTTTAAGACGAGTGGAATGGATCTACAATTTTATGCCTAGTCCAGGCGGCTAATTGAGAAGCTTTTTCATGACAATTATATTCTCGGATGTTGGTATTATTATATGATATCAGACGCTTGCGAGAGGTGGCGCAGAGGAAGAAAAACCCTACGCTGGAATTTTGAGTTTTTCGGGATTCAAACCTGGGACCCCTCGCTTAGTAGTCCAACACTCTAACCACTAAGCCACTGCACCGACAACCGTTAATAGTAAGAAAAATAACGAAATATAGCCTTGTTTGACGGGCCTTACACTTCGTATATCTACCAACTTGAACCTATACTTTTAAACCTTAAGACTGGACCAAAAAGGGGTGCTAAAAGAGATTTAAGTCAGGGAAGATCTAATGGCTTAGAACTTTTTTCTGTCAGTTGAATTACTTGTTGAATGTGGACTAAGGTTACGATTTTGAAGGTAGACTGAGCAATCTGCCAGACTCTTACCAAAAAGTCTTGAGCATACAGATGCCGTATATCCTATATGCAAAATTTTGTTCAAGATTTGGCTACATTCTTTCTTGCACTTTTATGAAATATGAACCGAAAGCTGAAGTTCCATAGGTGGATTTCCGCATGTTTTTGGTTATGGCCATTTTAGAGCTACTGCGCTAATATTTTTACGACCGCTTATAGAATGTCAGTTGGAATATGTCTTTAGTCGTTTGCGTTGTTTTTTCTTTGTTTAGAAACGCTGAATGAGATCCTTAACAGTCATAGACCATAGACCAGTTTAAAAAATAAGCTTATTATAGGAATGCATTCTTGTAGCACTAAAAGTAGTTTTTGAAATTGTTATTAAAAAAACGGTCAACCAAACGTACAAATGGGCATATCCTTTAATAATTTAGAATCTACTGTAAGAAAGACCGGGTTTCTCTGACCACCATTCGCCGGCGTTTTAAAAACGAATAGATATGACTTGTAAGAGTAATTTCCATGATTTGGTTAGCTTAATGCAATCTAACCATCATTTGCCCGATCCAATTGAACATTCCCACTGCGGCAGGAATTACGAGACCATCACCTACGTCTGCATTGACAGAGCCGTATCTATTTGTAACGCCTCAGCCAAACTTGTAGATCTGCGCAGATTGACCATAGAGCGCTTGCTTTTTCCTTTTGATGCTAAAAAAAACTAATAATTATCACCCTACAACTCAACAAAAGCAACACAAATACCCATTCTGGTCAGTTGGACACATTCACTTCCACATCAAAGTATAACTAATTTGCCAAAGCATATGTTTCGATCACGCAACTCGACTTTCTTTTCACCACAGACTTGGACTTGGACCTGGAGTTGGCCATTGTCATATCGTATACTGACCATCATCTCCTGTTATGGCACATGTCAAAAACGATCCATATCAGGCGGTAACGAATGCCCCTGGGGCAAAAAACACACGCGTCTCTCGGTCAGAGAGCTGAGAAATCTCTGTGGTCACAGGTTCACCCATCAGTCGATCAATCGATCGCCGATGATCGCACAGACACAATAACAAACACGATCATTATAATCTGCACAATCAACATCAATTTGCAATCGATAATTGCTGATTGATGATGGAATGATGATTGGGCAGGAATTACCACATGCTTGTGGATCTTGTGAAGTGACCTCACTGCAGCTCTCTGTTGCTGGCTCTCTCGCCTTGTGGTAATCAGAGTGCAAAGTATACCCATTTGCAACTATCGTGGAAGCGCTTTAAAGAAAAAAAAAAAAAATTACCGCAAATGGCACACGATCGCAGTTGTATCCAAAGTTGTATGCAATGCCGATCGACCTAATGATATGGCAGCGCGATTGAGACGGTAATCGAAACGAATTCATTTGCGGAGTTGGCCGGTAACTCGGAAAAAAGTTGGTCGATCGGTCGATGATTGGATTGGCCATTGGGATTGTGTAAGTAATTTGCAAAAGCACTCTTTCGATCAGTTCCGCGATTATGACGATCACTTAGAGATGGGCGCTGCGATGTGGCCGTGCTATGGTCAATGTATGCAAAACTCATTTGCGGAACAAATGTTCGACTTCATGCCGGTAGTTGTGTTTACCACCATTCGTGATCATGAAATGTGCTCCTGAGCGAGTATCGAAAAATGTTCCACATGACCATGTTGCAGATAAATCTACAGACTTGTAGGGTGTTTGTCGTTTTAGTTGCATGTTTGGGTGAATGGTGCGGTAACCATCTTAGGAGCTCAGTCATCAGTTGATAAATGGTATCTCTGTTGTACAATTAATGTATCGACTTTTAATAAGAAGTCAAAATGACAACCTTAATTATAAAAGAACCAAATTCGCTATGAAGCACCCTCAATAAACAAATGAAACAAAACAGTCTGCGAGATCGTAAACAAAATGGTAGCATCTAACTATAATTCTCGTAATATTTACTACGAAATATCAAAAAAGTGATGCCAAGTTCTCGAAATAGAAACATGGTTGAAAATCCTGGCGTTAAATTTCATATTTTTGGGGTTTTATGTAGGACAACGACAACATTTTATATTTTGCATATATTCAAATTAAAGAACTAGTAAAAGATTTATTAATTTTAAATAATGTCTGCTATTACAAAATATGTCTGAAATATTAAATTTTAATATAGATGGAGGTGGGCTTCAATGCAAAAGTATTTAAATTAAACCCTTATTTATTTTCAAAAATTAAAGAATTTTAATACATTTGTATTCTAATTAAAAAAAACTGCAGATTTAAATAAAACTTTCGCCTCAAATTCAATATTTTTTTTGCTTTTTATGAGCCCATGGAATATTAAAATGAAATACAATCTTAATACATTTTAATACTTCTTTAGATTTGATTTAAATATCTATGCGATATATTTCAACACCGAAAATATTTTATTTTAATACTAATTTTTATTGGTTTTAAATATAACAATGCATATAGCGTAGACAAATTCCCGTGGTCTTTTATCGCCTTTGAAAATAATCCTATAGAGTGCCGCTGTGCTTTCTTTAGTAGGTACAGTGGACCAGCGTTGCCACTTCAATAAAAGAGGAGCGCAGTAGATCATAAAAAAAATGCAGTAGATTCGATCTTTCGGCAGTAGATTTTTTGTTATACAAATTAAACAAAGATCAATTGCTTAAAACTATATTAATCGTCACTTTAATGTTTTTTTTTTTATATAATTAGTTCACAATAAGTTGCTTCGTTCGGAGGTTCTTTACAGGGGTTATTTTTATGCATGGTTTTTGTACAGCTGTTTAAGAGAATGTTTATCAAACAAAAAAGTGCAGTAAATTGGATTTAGTGGCCGTAGATTTATTTTTAGAAAAAAGTGCAGTAGATCTACTGCTATTGCAGCAAAGTGGCAACGCTGCAGTGGACGTTCAGTATAAGGAATGATATATATATATCGAACGTATTTTGCAAACTTTTTTTTTTGTAAAAAAGAAATTATTAAAAATGTGTTATTTAACAGTTTTTAATTAAACTTAAATTGAATAGATAATGGTCCTGACATTTAAATACTTCCATGGTTTTCAATCCAATTTATTTCTACGTTCGTTATATCGGATAGCAAATCGTGGGCACCGTTCGTTATATAGAGATACTAATGTAAATTTAAAAAGCTTTCGTTATATCGGAAAATTGCTATATCGGATATTCGTTATAATGGACGTCAACTGTATATTTTTCTAGAAATCTAAATGGATGAAAACTCATGTATGCCCCAATTATCTTATTAATTATTCAGTCAATTACTTACTTTTTGGAATGTAATAGCTGTAGGGTAAAACTATACAATACGCCCCACTTTTTTTAAAGTCTTCAATAAAACAAAAAAACAAACAAAGATGATAATTCTTTTATTAAATAGAAAATTAACAGGGTAAAAAGCCCCGCGTTAGTGACAAAACGCGCCCAAGAAAAAAGTAGAAACAAATATTATAAAGTAATGAAAATTAAATTATTTGGTTTTGTCGCTTCGCCTTGCGGCCTATAAGCTGTTGCAATTGGGTATGTAGTACATAGTACAAAACTCGTGCAACCAACCCTGACAAGATATACACTAAATCCAGTCTTCTGTAGAAACGGTCTTGTGGTAATTCTCAGTACTTTTCGTTTTCTTTATTTTTTTTCTGTTCAACAATTTTTTTATTTCAATACATTACTGGGGCGTTTTGTATAGTCTTACCCTATTTCTGAGGCAATGAACTCGAATCTCTATAGACCGCCCTTATCTCCAAAAGCAAGAAAAGCTTAAGAAAGAAAGAAAATATTATATACTCTGACAAGAATCTTTGAAATTAAAGTTACCTACTTGTAAGAAGAATATTCTCATTGGATATCAATGTAACCCCGTTTTCAACATGACTTTTACTTGTTTGTATTTTTAAAACATTTTTCTTTTTAAAAAAAAACTTTTTCCAAATCATGCACTCCATTGAAGAGGACATTCAAACTAACTCCAAATTCTTAACCAAGCAACAAAATAATATATTTCGGTTCAAAAGTAATCACTAATCAATTTGGTTCAGATCCTGTGTTAAAACCAAATGCAAATGTATTGAAGTTGATGGCTGTAATAAGTTCGTATTAAAATGTAATCCCTGTAGATGTCTTATCCTAAACAGATAAAACTACTACTAGCTAAAACGCTCTTACTGCCAGTGTTGTTATACGGTTGCGAAGTTTTTTGCCACACTGACTATAAGACTAATCGAAAATTGAACGTGACATATAATAATATTGCTCGTTATGTTTACAGTCTGCGATACGACGATCATGTTTCTGCGTTATCTAAAAGTATATGTGGCTGCAGCCTCGATCATTGTCCTTCCTGCACATTATAAAAATATTAAATCAAATTCAGATCCATACGATTTTATTTTATTTGTAGATTTTTTAATTCACCTTCCACTTTTTATGTTAATTTCGATACCTGCTACTCTCAACTTTTTTTTATTATTTTAGAACACTGTAATGTACAATTTAAGGCCTACAATAATTTAAAAGACTTATGTCTTACTTTGTAAGTGATTTTTGAAAAAAATAAAAAATAAATAAATATCAGGTCAACTATAACTTAATTGTAATAAGTTGTTAATTGAAATATTATTTTAATATAGACGGAGTTCGATTGTTAAACAAAAATACTGGATTTTAATCGTTAGAGACTAAAGTTCAAAAAAGTCGTATTAAAATGAGGATTTTAATGAAGCAATTATTAAATTTGAATAAAAATATATTACAGAAAAAGAAATATTGAAAACCAATTTTTCTTGTATTGCATAGACCTTTCATACTGCGGATGTATTAAAAAACACCCCCATATTTTTAACCGTGTAAGAACGACATCAACCCAGATATCCTTGCTTTCGTCAAGCTTAATGAAAAACCTGTTACTCAGTCACTTAGAAATGGAGAACATTTGGGTGTTTCCCCTCGTCGAGTGTATCGTCTTAGAAAAATACGGTCCTCACCTTACTAATAGTAGAGTACCAACCCATTTTTCATTTTACAAGGATTCTTGTAAGTGAATGCATTTTCCACAGTCAACAACTACTCTGGGGAGATTTAGGGACACGCCACATTAGAACAACAACAGACTTCATGAATCACGATCGCCTTGATATTTAGTTAAAAAGCGCTCAATTGGGGAAGATAACTGTGCATAAATGACTCAGAATGGCAGTGCGTTTTTGCCTCCGTAAAATACAAATCATAACCTACACCACCGACAAAACAGATTCCGACACAAATGCCTGTAGCTTTGGCTTGGATCTGAATGGCAAAACAATGGCCAAGATATAACTAGGACTAATATCGAACTAATACCGTCTTTAGCAGTTAATTAAGCTGTCCACTTCTTTCAAAACTGTGATAAGCACACGCCACAAAAAGTAGCAGCTTTATCATAACAGTAGCGCCGACAACATTAGCACACTTTTGACATCCATAATTCCAGCGTTCACCGATCGGTGACATCTCGTGTTGAACACGATGCTGAGAGATGCCCCTCACTCCTGTAGTATATGAAATCCCCATATGAAATCAGATCGCAGCTACAAATGGCCCATTTGTTGCATTGGCGGCACTATATGTGTCCATGGGTCCCACATCAGAGCGTAGCCAGCCAGTAGGTATAATCATGATCATGCCAGCAACAACAACGAGGGCAAAATGATCTCTAGCCATTTTTGAAACATTGGAGCCTAGTTGGACTGTGCGCGTGTTAGACAATCGGTGTGGTGGCAATGCTGCCTACCGCCATAGATGGTCAAAGTGCTCTGACGATTGTGAGTTCTGATTGAAATGCAATTGGTCAGATTGGAATGATTGCAAATCGGCTCTTTTATATATGGGATAAGTGTGACCATTTCTGTTCAAATATAATTTCTGCGGCGATGATTTGAATGCCTTCGTCGCATTTATGAAAGAAACGGGTTAAGCTTGTGATGTAGGTATACTTGGTGTGATCGTACTTAGTTATTCTGGTGAAGTGCTATTTTATAGCCAGCTATATAAAACATGTTCCCCAGTTTCAGCGAGAAAATAAAGTAGTTGTGCTCCTTGTTTTGTCCCATTCAAAGTGATTATAGGTCCTCAGCGAGCATCTTAAGGTACCTTTGGGAACAATAATTGTCGTTGGATGGTGCTAATAAATTTAAAGCTGACTTAAAGCTACCCCATGCAACCACTCAGAAAAATAAAGATTGTTAAGCGAAGAATTTTGAAATTTAAAAAAAAATGTAAGTTAAAAGTTCTTGGTTCAAATATTATTTTTGTTAACAAGAACTCGTTTTAAAGTTTTCAAGAATCAGGTATTCAGCGTAAGAATAATATACTCTCCATAAGTATTTTATTACATCATTGCCAACAATTTCATTCTTGAATCAAAGATTTTCATATTTGGTTTCATTTTAACCAACGAAAATTTTTGGCATTACAATTTTTGCTCTACATTTTTATAGTGACGTATTAATATGTAAAGCATGAGTATAACTAATTTTTAAAGAGGTGTATTTTTGACTAGTGATGCCAGATCGTGGATAATTAATTACCCATTTCGTGGGCATTTTGCCTTTCAAAATGAGCTAAAAGGGCGAAAAAGGTAATTTTTTCTCTCTCAGAACAAAAAAAGTGGTATATTTTGTTGTTTTATTTAAGTCCTCATTTGCAAAAAGGTAATTTTTGGGTATTTTTGATAATCATCGTGGATAATTAAGTCCGAAAAGTCTGGAATCACTGAACGTGACTACAAAAACCCTTTAACCTCTCGCTTAACAATGGTGGGATCTGGTAGTTCGAAGTGATCTGAGTGGGAGCACGTGAAGATCTATTCAGTGTATGTTAGACGGCTAGCAATAGAAGGGCTCGAGGCCTGGATGATATATTAAATTGAGCCATAGATGTCGCTACTAAAACACGGGCCGACCTTATTCACTAAACGGTTCAATAAATGTTCTCGCGATGGCGATTTTCTTGAGGATGACTACACTCAGAGAATACAAGACTTATTTTTGTAACTCTTGTCGTAGTCATTTTATATAATCCCCTGAAATTTATCGAATGACTATTTTTGAACTAAAATATGTATGGATTGAAAATATTTACAAAATAGCTGGAAATAGTTAAAAATCAAATGACTTCTTGAATTATTAAGCAAATTTAGATTTTGAACATCTTTAGTATTCCTTATGATATGAGTTGAATAAAACTAATATCATTCGAAAGGTTTTATGCCATAGATGTGCACAAACAAAAAATTGTGGGCATATGTCGACATTAAAACTGAGGTAAAACTTAAGTAAAAAAATTCAAAATCGCATTACAAAGTAAAGTACAAAATGCTTATCCGTTAATTAAAAGCATTTTTGTGACATTCTATTTGTCGCCGCTATTTTACCATAGTAACTTTCTCAAATAGAAATCACCTTAGATTAGAACGTGTTTTGAATGGACCGCCTCCCTTAAGGAATTAAATTTACTTACCCCTAAAAGTTTGCAATTGTAAATTTCAATTCATATAGAGTCACTATTTGCGAGGTGTTGATTAACCACTTTCGTTTCAATGATGTTACTACAAAAACGAACATTTTTCGACATTAATTTTTTGCTCTACATTTTTATAGTGACGTATTAATATGTAAATCATGAGTATAACTAATTCTTAAAGAGGTGTATTTTTCGACATCTAGGTGCCGCTTTTTCGCTTGTAAAAAACGACATAAATATCAAAAATTGTGGTACATTTTTTTTTTATATTACATACATTCGACCACAAGCGAAACTAGTAATTGTTAATAGGTGTATCCCAAGGCAATTAGAAGTAGAAGTAGTAAAAGTTGATTATTAAGAGGATTAAGATGATTTTGAAAAATGGACAATGACAATTAAAATAGCCACAATAAAACAATTTTTAACTATTAAAATAAGTGTTCTTTTTGACGACATTAATTAAATTTTTTTCTCTGAGTGTAGTTTTACTGTTTTGGACAATAAACGCATTTGCGGAACCAAAAAAGACTGCGCCGTCATAATTCTGGGCCAGTGTTCCCAGATGGAGAATTTAAAAATATCTACTGGTTTTGCAAAATAAAAAATATTTTTTTCAAGATATTTTCAAGATTTTTTCAAAAGATAAAAGAACGAAATATGAAACACAAATTGGAAGTGTTTTAAATAAAACGTATTTTCGTAAAAAAAACCTGTTTGCTAATAATTTAATGTTTTTGCTTTTGGAGTTGTGGAAAATATTTATTTATACACATTTGAATTAAAACAACTTCATTCAACAACAATTTCATTGCTCATATCCAGATCATAGCAATTCGCTTCATGAAAGCGCAGCAAATCCTTTGTAAATATTAAACTTTCAACTGTTTCAGTATGCAAAACGCTTACGGATCTTAGTTTTATTTAAATTTACTGCAGAAAATATTCTCTCAACATTTGCAGAGTAATGTGGAAGCGATAAAATATTAAAAATAAAATCTTTTAAAAGTGGATATTCGAAAATTCCATCCGTTCTTTTTAATTCTTAACATTTTTTAAAAAACATTTTACATCAGTTATTTTATCAAATAATTGCTTTTCTTTAGAGTTAATGGAAACGTAAGTAAAAAAGAAGTTGTGCATGGGCTCCCATTCGACTCACATTATACATAATAATTTAATTTAGAAAACGTTTTTCTTCAATAGGAAAAGTTGTTTTAATTTTTGTTAAGTTAAAAACTATTGATCTCACAAACATTCAAATTTAATGAATTTCAGGTAAAAAGAAGAAGAGAATAAACATATTGGAGCTCAAAAATCTTAAAAAAGAAGATATCTTGTAATCTGGCATCACTGCCCTGAACGTGGCAAACGCTTGCAATTTGGGAACGTATTACAATCTGTTTATATTGGACTTTTCCAAAATTATAAAGTCGCCAAAGAAAAAGTTTCCTAGGGAGTTAAGTGGCAAATTAACAAAAATATCAAAGTAAACCGTAGATCATAAATAAAAAGAATGTCCAAGTGGATAGTCGAAGACGGAAGGGCATTGGAATAACGGGGGAATGAATCAAACCCATACTTATGGACACCGAACACATTTCCTCAAATGTGTTGACTTTGTGTGGACAATGGGAGGTGTTCAACAGTGCGTATTTTTTTTCTGCAAATAGTGACCAAAAAGTCGCCAATCTAAAAATAGGCGAAAACGGAGAATTTTTGAAAAGTCGTCGCACTGTGGCTTTAAAAAGTGGCCCAATGGCGACTAAATGTAACGCTGGTTCCGCTTATATAGCAACCCTAAATCAAGCAACTTAGGACTTCTAGAGACTTCAGTATGTCAAGCATCATACTCTGATGATAGAAAAGTGGCCATAAAAGTCATGTACGAAGTCGTGGTCGTGGTAAAGTCAAATTGGTTTACCAATGCAAGAAATACTTTGAAAAGGTTCCAGCAAATATGCGTATTCCGGGTTATGACAGAAGTCGATGAGCTTGCAAGAAATTGCTCAACAAATTCATGCACCTTTAGCATTAAAATCAACAAGTCAAATACCCGCAGGAAAATCAAAGAACTATAGCCACAGGTGAGCGAAATCATGATCAGACTCAGTTGCGAAGCCATTTTTTGCATACTTACGGGGGACATTAATGGACATTGTGCGATAGTCGTACATGCGGAATGGCTGATGAGCATATGGGCACTGAGCAATGAAATAGAATTTGTTCGCCACCCACTTTGCAAATGCACAGCCCATAAAAATGACAGATTGGGAATTCCCAGAAGTTACTTCCAGACGATCTGGAGAATGGTGTTCAAAACATCTCCCGAGATTCATACTCAAACCTGGTTTGGTGGTAGCTGGTTCTAGTACAAAAGCAAACTCCATCTCCGCTGTCGTAAAAGAGCTCGAAGAACTCCTGAAATTCAGGCAGAGTCAAACGTCAAATAGGAAAAGCGTACTTTTAAGTTGTAGAAAACAGCGGCTTCATTATTCCCACAGATATCTCATGGCTGGACAGTGAACGTCTAAGCGAAGCTGTGGCAACTGTAATAAGAGCCACTACCTACTTTGCTTGGTTGGTCAAGTATTTCTCGGCTTAAAAAAAATCAACAAACCGTCCGAAGAGGAAAAAGGGGAAGATCCCATAGCCATAGCAACATCCGCGGGTAAAATCAAATTACAGGATTCCCTCAAAAAGCCATTAAGCATTTTTCTATTGCACACTTCTCTAGCAGTTTCCTCAATTAAGTTACATCTCCAATTAAAAAAGTAAACCCTATCCACTGGATGTGTAGCCATATTTGGTCGACCATTGATGACAGATGCAATTTACGAGTCATAGAGAAGCTTTGCAAAAACCAAATCGAATAAATCTTAAACGTCCGTTCAATCATATAGATTTAGCCAATCACGGGCCTAATTTGAGGACAGGTTCAATCAAGATAGGACAACGCAACGGCCAGACACTCTAGGCTCCACATTGACTTTATAACGAAACCGATGTGAGTGCTGTCAAAATGTGATTTTGCTAAATGGCCACCGTATTTGGTTTGGAACGCTTTATGAATGAAGTTGTACCTAATTAGAGGCAGAGTTGGAATTCGCTTATAAAAATTATTTGCACTGTCCAAGGAAACTGTATAGGCGCAGTCAGTCGTCTATCGCAATACAACAGTAACAGTGACAGTGTCCATTTTTCTCATTAGGCCAGGCCAACGCGCATTGTGATGAGTAGCGACACCGCGCGTTAGCTCTAATTACTCGTTACTCTTCAAATGGAATTAATAATTTCTTGTTTTGAGTGGTAGTGGTAGCCCAAGTGGTTACTCGTTAGTAAGGAATTTTGACTTTTATTAATTTGTAGAGAGATTAGTTGAGAGTCCAGTTAAGCACAAGTTTTTTGTATGGGATAATGTATCGTTGTAAATTGTTTAGGTTGCCAAAGTTTCTCATACTAAGAACACTAGGCTTGGATGAAAATAAAAACATTTTTGTGACAGGTAAAGTCTCCTAAACGGTTGGCGCAAGAGGGTTTTTAATTGGGACGGGTCGATATTGGCAGCCTGTGCCGGCCATGTTGTTTGGAAGATTTTCTCTAGTATCTAGAATTTAATATTCAGTGACTGATACCAAGCACCAAGTTACACGATTGAGCAGCACGTCCAATGTCCAAATGATAAGACTACATTATCAAAACAAGAGTTTGCCCCGTGGTAGAAATTCGTTCATTATACCTGGTTTATATATAGGGTAAGGTCGGGAGGTTTTGACACGTTAACGAACATTTGGAAATATCTTAAAATCCAAATACAATTTCAAATTTTCAAAATTTACTAAGTGACAGTATCATTTTAGCAATTTTAAAGCATTAATGGTTAATCGATATAAATATTTTTAGCAGTGCTGTTAGGTTTTTTCCAAAACCTTACAAAGTGTCAATGCCTCCTACCATGAAGGAGAATTCGCCATCGCCTGTGAGAACTTGTTTATTCGAATATTTTGTACGGAATTGAGTGTTAATTTGATTTGATTTGATTTGGTTTTGATTTGGTGGGGGCAAAAACCCCCATTTATTTGGCTTAATACAAGCTATTACAATTACTTAAAAACTAAGACTTAGGTTTACTACTTAAAACTAAACACTTAGACTTATAACTAATAACTATAGCTAGGGTTTAGAGTGAAGGAGGCTGAGTTTAATGGAGTAAGAGCTGCGGTTGAAGTCAAAAATGGAAATGTTAGAGTTTACCTGCCGTAGCATACGGGAAATTGGTTCGTTGGATCCGGACGTGCGGTGGGTAGGAAGGTAGAAGAGGCGGGGGTTTCGTATATTACGAGGGTTTGTATTCAAGGAGATGGAGTTGAAAAGAGACGGGCAATCGATAGAGCCTGATAGGAGTCGATGAATGAAAATAATGTCTGCGGCATCCCTACGATCCTCAAGGCTATTCAAGTTAATGGGTTTGAGGCGGTCTAGATATGGGGGAAGAATTAAGGGATCGTTCCAAGAAAGACCGCGTAGAGCAAACCGAAGAAAACGTCTTTGTACGTTTTCGATTCTGCTTATATGAACTTGCTGAAAGGGTGACCACGTTTGGCTGGCGTATTCGAGAAGGGGGCGTACAAAAGTGGCGTAGAGAGATCTAGTCACATAGGGGTCGGAGAATTCCTTTGACCATCGTTTAATGAATCCAAGGGATGAATTGCCCCTGCATTCATCGCAAAAAAAAAGAAAGTTTTTGTCATAGTCATTCAGGTAGGTAATGGAGCGCTTACTTAATCCAATGCAGAGAGCATGAAATGTTTTTCCGCATAACCCATTACAATTTACCCAATCAGCACTAAAGTCTTGCGATGTTAGCACACAATCAGTATTACCGCACTGCTTTGACATAGTTCTTGCGTTATTGGGTTCTAGTTATTGGGTCACTTAATGTTTCGCGATCAAAAAGGCAACAGGGAAAAAAAAAATGCAGATATGCAAATAAATAAATTGGAATTAAATTTATTTAAAACACGCGAAGCGGGAGCAAAAGAAAAACACGTCCGAACGGTTGGAGGGAACACAGTAAACACGTTAATTTGTTGGCCTTCCTTTTTTTTTTTTTTTTAGTCTGAATATTAAAATGGTACGTTTAATACCAAATTTTAGGGCAGCACTGCTTATCGACTCTGTTTTGTTTTGAATGTCTTTAATGACATTCTCAAGGGGAATTTTTTTTTTCTTATAAATATTTGGCATTTTTACATTTTAAAAAAGAGTAAGAAGTTGTTTTACCACACAATTTTTATTTTGACTCACAAAAGAGGATAACACTTTGTAAATTCAATCTCCAGTAAAAATGTCAAATCCTCCTTTTTGATTACTTTTGGGACTAATGCAAAAGAAAAAAACGTTTGTTATGTTGCTCAAGATAAACTGTTGTTTATTAGTGATTTTAAAATGAATGAAGGTGCACTACACTGCACTTTCAATGTCAAAAGCTAAATAATTAAAATGTTACAGTTGTATTACTTACCATAAAAGCTAGATGAAATGGGCACAAAAAAAAAGACGTCCACTTCGCTTATCTCCTAACCCGCAGTGATTGTTTATATCTCACTCAAGCCAATCGTTACTAACTTTGCTTTCTCATAATTTAAAGTGCTTCCAAAGTCTTAGTTTTTCAGAAAAGTGCTGATGTCAATTCCTCCTGCCTGTCATATCCTTCCGAACTTACCCTACGGTGACTATATTTCAGAATTTCTAATAATGGCAATAGAAAATGAATCAATTTTCAATTATTCAATTTTTTATTTCATTTGAAAAAAAGTTACTTTATAGTGAAAGCCTTTAAAAGAAAAAAACTCGAACAGAACAGATTTTTAAGTACAAGATTTTGTTTGCTCGTACAGCAAGTTGGGGCACGTTAGCATTATCATTTTCTTCATTGAATTGTGGTTCTCTTAATGTTTTCGTCATTGTTCTAAAACATTGTAATGTAATATAGAACAAATAATGAACAACTTCTAAAATAGAGAACATTTGTGTGTTTTTAAAAAACAAACAATTCATAATGAACATCATCTAAATACAAAACTGTCCCGTACGTATTTATAATATATTCAATATATCTTTGCACAATCTTTCCAACAAAAAACAGGAGAGCTGTGTTTAAGGCAGTGAAAGTTCTAACTATTTGCCTTCGCTAATTTATATAGTAGAGTTATGCACCATTTTTGAGAAAAATTCAAATTTTAAAAGTATACCATTATTCCGTTGCTTAAAATTGTTACATGGAAAGAGCGGTTAAAATAAGGGCTATCATGCAAAAAACCTATTGTGCGGGACCCTCTTTTTGAAATTCTTTATCATTCTTAATTCAGAATTGTTTAAAATCTCTAGTTCGAAATTTTGCGAGAAATGGAAAAATGTGAGTATTTTTTTTAATAAGGTCTATGCAATACAAGAATGATTTGTTTCCACTAATTTCAATTTATTTAACTTTTTCAGCAATAATTTTGTATTCAATTTTAATAATTGCTTCATTAAAATGCTTATTTTAATACGAGTTTTCTGTACTTTAATCAGGAAAGATTCGTTTTGCCCTACTCGGGCTTGATTGGGATGACCCTCGCAATTTACCTCACTACGAGAATCGCTTGAAGCTGCTCAATTTACAAGCTCTTAAGACTCGACGTGATATCGCTGATATAATTTTTATTCATCAGTTACTTTCTAGAAACATAGATCTCATTGAACACTAATCCTCGTCGTTTACGTTCAATTCCATTTTTCCGCCTTCCCCATTTCAATAAATTTGTATTTGGTTTTAGTACAAGTTCTGAAGCAAAGTGATTGATTACATTTAAATAATCGGTATTACTTTTAAACATAAATATATTTCATACCCAAATCAATAGAGAATTTATTACATGATTTTAATTAAGTTTTGCTTAAAAGCAAAATTGTAAGAAAATGCAAATAACTGAAAAGTCAACGTTGTAACACTGAAATCCAATGAGGATATTCTTCTAACAAGTAAGTACTTATGATGTTTAAGGTATTCGTTTACGAGGTAACCTCTGGATGCTTTTTTTCTTAAAATTTCGATAGCCCAGAGATGTTGGTAGTGGATTTGCTCTACAAGATCAGGACGGTCTAGAGATTCTAGTCCATTGCCTAAGAAGTATTGCCATTACATACAAAAAAGTAAGTATGTCACTGGAATTAAGAAAATAATTCGGACATACATGAGTTTCCCTTCATTTACAGGTCTAGGAGAATATACTAAAGGGAGCACAGCGGCACTCCACAGGATTTATTTCAAATGTCATAAGATTTTAAACACCTAAGATTTAGCTAATGTCAAAATTGTATTTTAATTTGCTTACGCTTGACAATTTTCTATTTATATTGTACTATTTTCTAAGCAATATAGATGTACATGCACCTTAGATTGTGTCAGAGATATACCTACATATTAGTGCACCTTTAGGTTATAAGTAGGAGTTCAGTGTACCAATTTGTCAAATAAAAGAAGAAAAAACTGACTTGTGAAAAAGGGTTTACCACGCGCATTTTAAAATCGTGTTTTTCTGTTTAAAAATTATACAAATTATAATTAAAATAAAATATGTTTGGTGTTTAAATATCACCCATAAATATTTGAATCAAACCGAAATAAGTGCTAAAATATAAAAAGATTTTATTATACCGTTCCATTGGTTTATAAAAAGCAAACAAATTATTGAATTTTAAGTGAAAGTATTATCTATTAATCTGCAGTTTAATTATTTGGAAAATACAAATACTACAACTTTTTTTGAAGCCCATTTCCATCTATATTGAAATTAAATATTTCGAACATACTTCTTAATAGGTATTACTATTTGAATTCAAATCAATTTTAAATTTAATGCGAGAATTCTAATTTTGTACTACAGTTAAAAATAGATCACACAGCTTAATTAAAAGAACCCGTTCTAAGAACGCAAGAGCATTAACAATCAGCACAGATCGCTCTGCTTACGGTTCCAAACTGGGCTGAGAAGCCTGCATTAGCTAGAGCAGACATCTTATACTTGAAAGAAGTTCAACTTTGTACAATTCTGCAACATTATACAGGGTGTCCGCCGGGAAGGTATACTACTTTGTTTGTTTATAATTTTTGATTAAATGAAAGAGAATGGATCTTATATTGATAAATGTTTTATTTAATGTCGGCAATTATGTATATGGAATACAATATCAGGTAAATGTCCGCCTCTGTTAGTCTCACAAATTCGAGCCCTTTTGAGCACATTCTTCATTACATTCTCACACATTTCACGCGGTATTTCATTAATTTCATCACGAAAATTTTGTTTGAGTTGCTCAAGCGTTTCTGGTTTGTTTGCATAAACCTTGCTTTTCAGATATCCCCACAAAAAGAAGTCCGGAGAAGTCAAATCAGGCGACCGTGGAGGCCAATCAACATCACCATTTCTTGAAATAACTTGTTGTGGAAAGAGGTCTCGCAGTAATTCCAATCCTGGCTGTATGCGATGTGGCACCGGCTTGTTGATACCACATGTTAATCAAGGCCAAAGCATGAAGTTGTGGCGTTAAAAAGTTTTCAATCATAACGATATCGCTCCCCATTCACAGTTACCGTTACGCCGTTTTCATTTTCAAAGAAGTAAGGTCCAATGATTCCTCCTGACCAAATTGCACACCAGACTTTTTTTTTTTTTTTTTTTTTTTTATTTATTTTCTTAAAATGTTAGTACAGAATTTATATTATACATTTTTCATTAACGAAATTATTAAACATTTTTCGAAATAGGTATCATTCTATAGCACTTGTGTGACTAGAGGCGAATGATCCATCTGTTATAATTACAAAAGATAATAAGTGTTTCATGTGGGGCAAATACAAAAAGATTTAACTGTAAACCCATTTTTATTAAAGAAAAAAAGAAACAAAAACTAGAAAATGAAAATTGATTATGAAATATAAGCTGATCTCAACAACGTTTTGACTTTAGAAATATCCATAGTAAAAAGCCATTTTTTAACACTGCAGAAAAATAACGCGGGTTGTTCTATTATTCTTATTTCATATGGTAATTTGTTAAAGAGCCTAGGTGCCATCGCAGTATAAAATTTCAAAAAGTGTGTTTTTCTAGCTACAGGGATATTTACAACTGCCATATTATTTACTCTTAACCCGTAAGCACTTGAACTTCTGAGAGTGGCGCTGTAACCGCTTCGCAGGAAAAATACTTTAAGAACTTTAAAGATGTAAAGATGATTAATTGGTAATACTCGGAGATTGTAAAATAAGGGCCAGCTATTTGTTAACCTGTTCGCTCCACAAATAATTCTTATAAGATGTTTCTGTGCAATGTTTAATACTTCAATTGTGGAATTGTATATACCACCCCAACTTGCAATACCATATTGCAATTTGGATTGCACAAGTCCATAGTATATCATTAACATAATTTTTTTTGAGCAATGTGGTTTCAATAGATACAATTTACGCGTAACAGTTTTGAATAAACAAAGAGTTGACATATATCAAGAATAGAATTGGCCCCAAGACTGATCCTTGGGGTACACCAATAGAAATTTTTAATTCATCGCTGTAATTTGTATTTAATTTTACACGTTGACTTCTTCCCGACAAGTACGAAGAAAACCAATTATAAATTACTCCTCTGAACCCAGCTTTGTATAATTTGTCTAAAAGTATATTGTGGTTAACCATGTCGAATGCTTTAGTCATGTCTATAAAGAGAGCTATACTAGTATTATTGTTATTAAAGCCATTATTAATTTCACTACTCAACTTAAGTATGGCATCTTCAGTGGACCTCTTCTCCCGAAAACCGTATTGTTCGTCACTAAAAAAGTTATTTTTATTGAGAAAGGATATTATGCGCACTTTTACAAGTTTTTCAAATAATTTAGAAAATGTTGGAAGTATAGATATAGGCCTGTACTGTGACATTAAACTTCTATCACCTTTTTTGTACAGGGGAATAACGTCAGCGACTTTAAGAGACGAGGGAAAAATACCACAGTTGACACTCAAATTAAATAAATGACTCAAAACATCAACAATAAACAGTGAAATATGCTTTAGAAGGCAGTTGGTGATACCGTCAGAAGTGCTGGAATTTTTGTTGTCAAGGAATGAGATTGTTTATAAATTTCAAATAGGGTAAACGGTTTAAAAACAAAAGAATTGCTTTGATATGTGTCATCAACTACATTTTCATATAAATTACAACTACAATTATTTTGTGGAGGAGGCTGCTTTGTTTGAGTTGCCACAGACACGAAGAATTGGTTAAAATTATTGGCAATAGAAACTGGATCAGATATTGTTGTACCATCAACTTCAATTTTCAGAATATCGTTTTTATCAGTTTGACTGTTAAGGATATTATTTACTACTTTCCATTCTTCTTTCACATTCCCCCTACAGTTTTGCAGTTTATTAGCATAGTATCTGTCTCTACTACACTGCACCTGTATTTTTACATCTTCATTTATTTTTAAATAATATTTCTTTAATTTTGTATTATGTGGATGCCGTAAACATTTTTTCCTAATCTCATTTTTTTTATTTACTTTTTTTAGTAGTTCTTTACTTATCCACGGCCTAAGACGTTTTAGATTGCACTCTTTTTGATTCCGTATTTCAGTACAACTTGCAATATGATTTTTTAAAATATTCAAAAAAATATTGTATGCCACTGACGGATTATTTTCTGTATACACAGGCTCCCAGAACTCAAACATCAAACAATCTACTAAATTGTGAAAATTTACTTTCTTAGTTGTCCTAAAAGGCACATATCTGTTTAAACTATTTGATTGGAGTTTACCTAAATTTAAATTAGTCATACAGTGATCGGTGATTTTGTGATCAAGAACTTCTGCAGATAATTTAAATAGACACTTTTTGTCTAACCTTACAAAAATGTGATCGATGCATGTTTTCGATGAGTCTGTGATACGTGTCGGTTCCATTACATAAGGTTCTAATCCATATGACGACATAAGTACCATGTAGTTGTCAGTGTCCACGCATTTTTTTAAAATGTCTATGTTAATGTCTCCTACAACCAATAAATTCTTCGTCTTTACATCCTTAAGTAAACCATTCAGTTGTTCTATAAAAACACTTTTGCTTAAATTGTTTTCATGCAAGCGATAAACACAAAAAATTGTAAAGTTTTCGTCATAAATACGGCAATTGATTTGTAAGATATCGGCACTACTCATACTAATTCTTACTACGTCATACTTATATTGGTAATCTGTTTTTATATATGAGCTGTACGAATTATTGCAGTTTGGATACGTTTCGTAGCCAGGAATATTATAGTTGGATATTTCATAGTCGTACAACCAGATCTCAGACAAAACAATAAAATCAGCATTGAGATTACAAGCATTTAAGTGAGCTAAAAAAGAATTGAAATTTGCTCTCATACTACGTATATTCTGATGAGTAATCAGTGTAGAAAAGGTGGGAATAGCATAATTTTTTTGGTTATATGAGTTGCTTTTAAGCATTTTAATTAAGATTTACAATTTATTGAGATCTTCGAAACACCTCACTTTAACTTTTAATGGATGCAAAGGTGACTGATGAATAATTTGAGGGTTTTCCATTGCCCAGAACCGACTATTTTGATGAAATGAAAATGTGTTCTCGCAAAAATTTCACGTAACTTTGTCATCGTCACAGTAATCGATGATTGATTTTGATAAAATGTTTTAACGATTAAAACACGTTGGTTTATCGAATATTTTTCCATAATCAATTTGCCACATGTCTACTTCACGACTGCCAAATATGAACTGTCAAGTCTAATGTTACCAGACCACTTGTCTGGTTTGGATTTAGGAATGCCCGCACTTACAGAATGCCAACAGCAAAGTTGCACTCCGAGGCAATGCTGACCACTCGGAACTTTCGGACGGTCAAAATAATAGCGATCAATTTTGTTTACGATTTGTTGCAAAGACTGCCAATACCCATGTGAATATTGAGGTATAAAAACCGTCTCACAGCAATTCAAAGTGTCCTGTAAAGGGAGACCTACGATGGGATTGAATGTCTGTAATCTAGCTTAAGCCAATGTGCCATTACATTGGGTTTGAATATGATGAGGCCATAATATGATTTAGTCACCCATTACAAGCGCTTGACAGAAGTTGAGTACTAGTAGTTTGTCCACATTTGGCACAAGCTTAAAACCTAAAAGTCTAATGGAGGTAGACCTTCAACTACGGTTCCCAACTGTGTCACGAAATTTGCCCCCATTTCCCAATTTCGCGATAAAACCCAACCAAACCCAGCACGATCTTCGGCGTCCGTACTTAAGACTTTGCTTATAAAGGGTGATTTTTTAAGAGGTTTAGAACTTTTTTAAAAAAAAAAACACAAAAAATTCGAAAAAATGAATGAAATATTTATTTGAATCGATAGTTTGAACCTTGCAATTTAATGTTTAAAGATAATTTCATGCAAATGTTGACCGCGGCTGCGTCTCAGGTAGCCCATCCGCTGAGTCCAATTTTGGCATACTCTTTCACACATATCGGCCGGTATCTCACGAATGAATGCATGGATGTTGGCTTCCAGTGCGTCAATCGAAGCGGGCTTGTCCCTATACACATTAGCCTTGGCATACCCCCACAAAAAATAATCTAATGGTGTCAAATCGCACGATCTAGGCGGCCAATTGACCGGCCCGAAACGTGAAATTAACTGTTCACCAAACTCGCCTCGCAATTGCGCCATTGTTTCGCGTGCTGTGTGGCATGTGGCACCGTCTTGTTGAAACCACATATCATGCAAGTCAAGAACTTCCATTTCGGGCAAAAAAAAGTTTGTTATCATCGCTCGGTAGCGTTCACCATTGACAGTAACGCTGCGATTCGCATCATCTTTGAAGAAATATGGCCCAATAATGCTGCCGGCCCATAAACCGCACCAAACAGTGGCTTTTTCGGGATGCATTGGTAGCTGTTGCAATGCTTCTGGCTGATCTTCACTCCAAATGCGGCAATTTTGCTTATTTACGTACCCATTTAACCAAAAATGAGCCTCATCGCTGAACACAATTTTTCGATAAAAAAGCGGATCCTCGGCCAGCTTTCCAAGAGCCCATTCACCAAAAATTCGGCGTTGTGGTAGGTCGGCTGGCTTTAGTTCTTGCACCAGCTGTATCTTAAAAGGCTTTACGCCCAAATCCTTCCGCAAAATTTTCCACGTAGTGCTGTAACAAAGGCCTAACTGCTGGGAACGGCGCCGAATCGACATTTCGCGGTCTTCTGTCACACTAGCTGATACGGCCGCAATATTTTCTTCACTACGCACAGTACGTAAACGTGTTGGTGGTTTAATGTCCAACAAAGTAAATTTGGTGCGAAATTTGGTCACAATCTTCCGAATAGACTGCTCAGAAGGTCGAGAATGCCGATCATAAAATGGAAGCAGCGCGCGATGAACATTTCGAACCGAGCACGAATTTTGATAGTAAAATTCGATAATTTGCAAGCGTTGTTCATTTGTAAGACGATCCATGGTTAAATTGCAAACCAAACTGAAGCTGTTTGACAGTGACACAAGGTACTAAACACACGTCAGCTGTCAAAACCAGTGTTGCCAAAACCAAACCAGCTAAAAAATCACCCTTTATATCTTGTGGAAGAGGTCCTTGGACACTTTACTCGATTAAAGTTCACTGACGCAACTTAGCAAAACCTCTTCTTCCACCCTCAAATTTCATTTTTTGCTTATATATTTTGTCGAAGGGGTCCTTGGACACTTTACTGCATTAAAGTTCACTGACGCAACTTAGCAAAACCTCTTCTTCCACCCTCAAATTTCATTTTCGCCTCAAGTGCCACTTTTACATCTATTTGCTACTTCTACTCCATAAAGCCGATCAAACTCCATCAGGTTAGGTGTCACCATGTACCTGTTTCAAACCGCGTCCATGTATACCACATTTTGGAATGAGTTTCCCCCAAACGCACCCGAACTTATGTACTTTCTCACGAATATAGAATGAGCAGCATCTCGTTCCCTTTACTCATATACTCGTACAACTGAATTAATTATCCCTTTCCGAGGGTTTAGAAAAAAAAACCGACAGAAATTCAACAGAGGACTCCATTTTCTACCCGACCGGTTAAATGGATGCAACATCTAAATTGGTTCCAACTACCTAGGCACCACACAAGACTTCACCTCTAAAGATGCCCAATCATCTCAGCATTACATACACTCGCATGAGGCAGGTATACATTCCGGGATCCCTTCGGATTCCGATTGTAATAAAAAAATAAAATAAAAACACATCCACCTATAATATATTTATTTGGGAACATTCCGAAGAGTCTTAGAAACTTGAAACCAATCCGCCTTCAATGTCGAACCGGTCGTCTTCGTCTGGTGAATAGCCGCATGCACATATATGCAGATGCGTCTATACCTATAGTGCACGGCACTAAATCTGCCGTCTAAGATAATAAATTTCAAATGGCTGTCCAATGGGACCTGGGAATAAATGGGATGCACGATAGGGACACAATAAAAACACACAATCAATTGGGAAAACCAGTCGCAGCGACCAAATTATAAGACAAAAATCCACAGACTTCCATTTTTGGGAATGTATCCCCAATCACACACAGAAAAACGACGCAACAACAACAACGCTTATTATGCTCGTAACTTGCTGATGAAACACGAAATTTCCTCGGTTAATGTGTGCCCTATCAGAGCCCTCGGCGCGACTCCGACCGTTTGGATTCTGGTCACATCTCGGCGAGGGCAGCATTTAAAATGCTATTAAGATCCTGTGCCGAGATGTGCCATGTATTTTCGAAGCGCTCCCGTCCTTCTCCCTGTCGACGTCGTTGCCGTAGTTTACACTCGTAACATTGAGTCGTAAATTTTGTTTCCGTACTGGATACTGAGCAGATCATATTCCAGAGATGTCGTCACGGGTCTTTTGATTAAGCGAAATGTCGCTTGAATCATGTATGCGTCCACTGGATGGGACTTTTCATAGACAGTCTCCCGTGGCTTGGAGAAAAGCTCACGAAACACGTAAAAATCTTTATTAGCATAAGATTGAGCCGCCATCAATTATGCGCCGGAATTCGTTGGTGGTAATTTCGGGATTATCCATGTGGGGTAGTGCTATTCAGCGAGACACTCGGAGGTGTCTATAGGAACCTGTTGATCGGGAAAGTGGACTTTGGGCGAGGCTTGTCACAAGTTTTGTTAGACCGTGGGATTTATTAACCTGCGACTATGGGCTCGGTTCTAGTGGAAACAGTTGCTCGATTTACAAGTAAATGAATCACGAATACTAGGTGATCATATCGGGCCTCAGTCTGGGCGCCAATCAACTTAGTGGCTCTTGAACCTACAATAGCTTGTCCCATGATTTCAAATATTTTTCGACGTAATTCTGAGGTATCAGCAGATCGCGGAGCACATTCCTTACCATTTTACCCTGTTCAACCTCATGTGGGTTGGAGTCGTCCCATAAACGGCAATTTTGAAAGTTAACATAGTTGTTCATCCAAAAATGCGCCTCATTGCTAATCGTCCAAAATCGAGGTCCTCCTCCAAATGCTCGGAAGCCCAGTCAGCGACCAACCCACGTTGTCTTTGAGGTCCAGAGCTAGTTGGATCTTGTACGGATGTAGGCCCAAGTCCCGATGCAAAACTCGCCAAGTTGATATCTGCGAAAGGAGGAATTGACTGTCTCTCTTGTTTCCCTAGGCACTTTCTCGGACCGCGGCAGTAATCTCGACTGAATAGCGTTTCTGTGACTTACAGGTGTTGGATGAATGTGTACCTAATCGGTTGCCTCAGATTTGGCAACCTAATATTGGAAAGTCGACTTTGAAGGGCCATTGGGTCAGCCGCAAAATAAGCCCAACACATACCCAACGTTTGCACTGACGGACACTAGACGGACACTCATCTCATACACGGCCCTTGGATTTGGTTCAGTGCTCAGTAAGGTTATCTTCTTCCCTTTTCCAGATTTTTTACTGTATGTGACTCCGGTGGTTCTGGACAGAAGCCTTTCCTCGCCTGACATTCCGGGCGTTTCTTATACCCACCCCCACTTACTAGTTTTTCCCAGTACTATAGCTCTGTGGAACCTAGTCCCTTAGATTTAAGCACCGGTAGAGGACTTGTGATTTTGCATCTTTGAACCGTCAGTATGGATAACAAATCTGTGACCCAAATAATCTAGAAGCTGCTTCCAGTGTGTTTTCATCAATTTGGAACATCTAGATATCGAATGTCCTTCAAAGGTGCGTACGTTGACATTTGATATATTTTGCGGTGACCACGAAGGTACTAGAATATAGCTTTCGCAAGTAGAAGGAGACCGCAAACTACTTTTTGGGTACAACTGTGGTAAAGATTGGGATTTTTGACACAGCTCACCACTGTCCTCAATGTTTTGGCAACAAATTGCCACAGAAGTTGATGTTTTTAAAATATTCGAGTATTTTTTTTTGTATATCTTGTATGCCCATGTAATGTACTAAACCCACCCTCAAGATGTCTATGAGATATAACTTGTGCAGTCATCAGGCAACGTTCAGACCTAAACAACAAAAACAAATGAAGCACCCCATCATTCAAATCGCTCCCAAAAGCAAATTGTCAGTTGAAATGAGATTTGAATTGAATAGATAAACAATTTATTCGCCATTTCGTTTATTGCCACAAAGTGACATTTAATGTGTTATTCGATGACACATGCAACAGAAGGGGAAAACTTTTTTAATTTGCGGACTTTTGTTTTATGTGGGAGCAGATGTTTTTAACGGCCATAATTTCCCAAGGACATCAATTCACTGACTATAGGTGGCGAATTCACCATTCGGCAAATGGAAAGATGGGTTTTGTTGTTTAATTATTTATTTATACGTCACCCTAGACAAATACCTACAACTGAATGCGCTGTCACTCTCTTGCTGTTTGTCATTTTAGCCAAATATGTCCATCCGAAATGAATGGATGACATGCGAAGCAAACAGAACGAGCTGGCCCGTGGTGGGGGTTTTTTATTTTAATTTAAATTTTTGTTTGCTCTTCATAGCGACCGGAGAGAATAGGTTCGTTCGCATACGCGGTTTGAATCGAACGCAATCGATCGCAATCGCACAGAGTCTATACACGTACTCATCAAAAATTACCAAAATAACGAGTAACGAACAGTTCCTCTCTTGGCTCGAAACAGCTCAGAGAATTTCAGCCGGCAAGTACTGATAAAAATGTCAAATGCGCAAAATTGACAGGAAACAAATTCAAAATCCGTTTTAAAAATCAAATGTACACATAAATAAAACATCTGAAAATAAAGAAAATTCGGTGGTGGTCGAATGTTCTCCTAGAACGTTTCATATGTTGCAAAAAGGTAAGTTATAAATTTATTCGTGATATGGATTAGACTTAAAAGATGTAAGTGGCTCAAAGTAGATCGAAGTGTATCCACGTACTTTGGAGTATATTTTCAGCTTTCTGAGAGAGTTTCGCTCAATTTTTCGAGTGTGACCGATTTTTAGTGCTTGGCTCGTGAAAGTACGCGAATGGACCTAATGTGCCATTTTGATTCATATTAAAAATTCGCTCGAAAACTCGCATTCCCAAGTAGAGACAGGATTTCCTAGTCAAATACTCTAGGTTCGTTCGTGTACTTTCAGCATAGAAAAATGAAAAATGTCAACAAACCAAAAATCGAGAGAGAAATCTCTCAATTTCAAGAGAAGCACGTGACCGGTTTTCTTACAAAAAAGTTTAAGAAATGTCATTTTGACATTATCGTAAAATGCAGCATCTACAAATTAAGTTTGAATAGAGCGTTTCGCGAAGCCCATCCTTTCACAGATGGGCTATCTTTTTGGTTCAAACGTCAAAAGAACTTGTAGGATAACAAAGCCGTTTTGTAATGGCCAGAGTAGTGTTTTGTTCAGATATTGCCAAAAAGCGCACAATTCCCATTACTTTAACCTAATACAGTTTTCAATTCTAAAATGTTTTTATTCTGTTTTTTCTACTTTATTATAAACTTTTTAGTAATTTTTTTTACAAAATCATGCTACAGCCATATAAATTCTGTTTTGTTTTCCTACAAGTTTCTTAACTGTCACTTGGTTATTTCTTCTTCATATTTGACACTGACGTTGTCGCGAACTACGAAACACACATTAAACTTACCATTTTGAATGCGCTGATATGTTCTAGGATTCAATTACAACTTCATCCTCCGACATCGTTGAAGACGAAAATAAATATATAGTTTTATTTGTCAAACTTTTGAGCTGTCACTCGGTTGTCAGTTTTCATTTTTCATTTTTCCGTATGTCGAATTCGGCGAGTAGTAAATTACGAAAAAATTAAAAGAGGGGAAATGGATTTCTCTCTCTTATTTTTTCCCAATCTTCTCAGTGGCAAGTTTTTAATAATTTTAAGTTTGCAAAAAAGTACCCGAAAGAACCTTCTCTTAGCCCGTATGACACTAGTCAGCGGTGTGTGAAATAGACTAAGCGTGTATTACGAAAGGGATAGAAATTGGTTGCAAAGCAACCGCAGATTTTCAATAGAATTTATTTTCAAATAATCTTGAAATGTTAAAAAAAAAAGCTGCCAGCAGCTGAAAAATGTGTGTTTGAATACATTTTTAATGCATTTTTTTTTGACGTGGCTACATTAATAAAGTTGGTGTGTCGCAGTATCGGGAATTTTCGAATTTTTCGTACAGCTCTAGTTTCATTTTAAAAGCAGAAAAAATGCAAAAAATGTGTTCGTTGGGGGAATAATAGAATTTTTTTGAGAGTACCGGGAGTACAGAAAAATAAATTAAGAAATTTATTTTCGCAAAGCGATTTTCAATTGGGACGGGTCGAAGCTGGCAGCCTGTATCGGCCATGTTTTTTTTTTGGTAGCGTGTATATCTGGTTACATATTAGGTCCATTCGCGTACTTTCACGAGCCAAGCACTAAAAATCTGTCAAACTCGAAAAATTGAGCGAAACTCTCTCAGAAAGCTGAAAATATACTCCAAAGTTCGTGGATACACTTCGAGCTACTTTGAGCAACTTACATCTTTTAAGTCTAATCCATATCACGAATAAATTTATAACTTACCTTTTTGCAACATATAAAACGTTCTAGGAGAACATTCGACCACCACCGAATTTTCTTTATTTTCAGATATTTTATTTTTGTGTACAATTGATTTTTAAAACGGATTTTGAATTTATTTCCTGCCAATTTTGCGCATTTGACATTTTTATCGGTAGGCACTTGCCGGCTGAAATTCTCTGGGCTGTTTGTTCCGAGCCAAGAGAGGAACTGTTCGTTACTCGTTATTTTGCTAGTTTTCTATAGACTTTGTGCGATTGCGATCGATTTATATCGATCTCCAGTGATCCTCTAACATTCATTAATTTCTTTGTTTTTATGTTTTTGAATAATGACTTCAGATTCAACATCAAGTTTTTGGCGGAAAAGTGCTAGTGCGACAAATTTCATCTAATACCAAAAAACTAAAATCGCTAATTGAAGGCGGGTTATTTTTCTTTATGATTTATTTGTGATGAATAATGTTAATATAAGTAAAACCTATTGTTTTAATTTTTAAGTGCCCTTTTCAAAAATGTCGCAAGTTCATGGGGTAACTTAGTAGCAGCGTCCTTGGTGTTGTCACTTGGCACATAGTTTGTCGATTTTTTTTTCCACATTCAACGTTCTTGGTCCAAAGTTACCCCTTACTTTTTTATTTAAAATTTGATGGTTCGAGAATTGAACCGAAATACCTCGAAAATATATAAAAGATATGGAGGACGGCCCTACTGCAATTTCAGTCAGGAAGCATTGAAAAACGCCGTGCAAGAAGTCCGAAGTGGTAGAATTTCTATAATTAAGAAGATTTAAGACCAATTGTCAAAAGCTATTACGACAAATCAGGGAGGTAAGAAACATGTTTCCGGAACAACAGGCCTGGCCCTGCTGCCAGCAACAGAAATGCCATTTTATAGTGGGTGTGGGGGAGAGGTTTATTTTGTTTGCATTTTCCTGCATCTGTCATCTGGCTGTTTGTTTCGCATCGCATTATTGTATATTGTGATGACCACGTATGAATTACAAACGAAAAATGGAAAAACAAGTTTTTAGTAGACGAAGAGGAGAGTGTAATAGATTTCCTGAGAAATCACCAAATAATGTAAATATAATGACCGTCACCCAGACCCAATATTTTGAGACAGCGACATGTTTTTATGGGTCTGTTTATGTTTCAGTTTTGTGTAGCTGAGCGAGCAACGTAAACAGAACCAGAATTTACTACAGAACGAACAAACTTTCTGTTCTGTTTCAGTTTCTGTTCCTGTTTCTGTTCTTTGTCACTTAGTGCCTTAAGGATTCCTTTTTTAAAATCGTAAGTCCATTTGTTAATATGAGAACGTTTCCTTCATTGCATAATGCTTAAGATCAAAATAATATACCTTAATTTGTTTTTTAAAAAGTTTTTTTTTACAAAAAACTCAAAACCTGGCACAAAGTAACCCCTCACAAACGGTTTGTTTTATTCTATTTTAACATTGAGAAACACTTTAGAGAGAGGCAGGAGAAGGGGAATTTCCAGGATCCGCAAGAGTTTGTCCGACGCGAATGTAACAAAATCAAACAACATTTAAATGGAATATACAGAAAATAAAATTCGTTTTGCAATTCACTAGCTACAGAAATGTGAAGGCAATTGAAAAGAGTTTAAACCGAAACTAAAAATAGGATTACAATTTGGCTGCAGGTGAAAAAGGAATACTGCTATTGCAGTACTTTCGGCAGCGCTGCTTCTACCTAGCTTATTAACGTCACCCTTGCAGTTAGCCACTTAATTTGTACGCCGCACCATTTGTTTCAGTATTAGAAGCAACCGATATGATCGACTCGCTCTCGGTCATAACTCATAACGCATCCAATCAACCGAAACACAATGCACGCACGCGGCTATAAAACTACACCCGTCCCGTAAAAACGCTGGTTAAGACACTTTGCCTTTCCAGCGATAATTAATTTGAAAGGAGTTTAATGACGCATCCCAAATTAGTTGAAGTTCACGAATATAATTGGACACAAACGAAAAATGTAAATTACATGGAGAGAGGTGGTCCTACCGGGCTGTTCCTTTGAAAGCCGCCGAATTGAATGGCATTTAATTTTCTAAGCGGGAATCGCCCTCTCTCTCGCTCACTTTTTGAAGATGGACGAAAGGCCATTATGATGGCCTCAATGGCAACCATTTCCACCGCGCTTATAGTCTCATTAAAACATAATTTCTAAGGCTACCCGCTTTGTCGATGTTGTTTGGCATGAAACGTTTCTTTTCCTTTCACTCACCGTGGGGTGAGCGTGGTAAACTCATTAGCCACCGAATTTTTGTAATTAACTTTTCGGGCAGTTACACCTTTTACACCGAACAGTAGCGGAGAAGATTTATTGTACATAGAGTTTTCCCGAAAACTAAATTGCCTTCTTTATTGGTTGCTAGGGCACCAAGGATTTTATATCTTTCTTCAGAAATTCGCTCTCCCACTTGATTCAGGTTCAGTTCATAAAGCATTTAAAAATAAATTTTAGTGGGCGCGCGCAATAAAAAGCTTAATAGACTGAGGTTTTATGCGGCCATCGTCAGAGCTAAATGGACGCATTTTGAGACAACGGTCAGAGAAGTCGTAAAGCGGCTTGAATGAAGTGGAAACCACTAGCTGTGGAAGTTTACGAGTCGAAAATGGACTTGGGGAATTCAATTGAGTTTAATGTTCAATTCGCGCAATGGACCCGGATGAGTAATAAACTTAAGTGAATAAGTTCTGTTATAGTCTAAGAGATTAACTTGGTAGTTTCGGCTGTTTGTGGTCTACCCGTATGCCAACTTACGAGTTTGGTACTTTTTTAGGTCCCCCTTAGAGTTGGTATTCGAATTGCGGATTTTCCGCCACTCACTTCTTCTTCGCGTATCAGTGTGACCGTTGCAGAATTTTGAAAAGTCGCAAGAAAAAGGTCCAATGAGAAAAAAAGTGTCATTTCTAAAGCGGAATACCTTATTTAGAAGTTTTGAACGGTATTTAACAAGTATTGGTTAGCTAAACGCTATAATAGTGTTGGATAAGCAACTGCGTTACATTTAAAGAGAGGTTTATACAGAAATAACAACATTTGAAACATTTTTGGAGCGCCCTCGTCAATTTAAAAAATTGATCTAGTGGGTTCGGACGGACTAAAGCGAAACTAATAAGCATAGACAAACCATACTGAGACCCCCAACTCACAATCCTCTTGCCGCTGGCCCCCTCAGTTTTTTTTTCAAATTCGCCATTTTGTTTTCTCATCGGTGTTATGTCAAAAAAGAATCCGTGTGACATGCAAAAACATACAAAAAATGCAAAAATAAATGCTGCCAACCTCGGCAACCGTGGGGAAATGTGAAAGAGTTCGGGAATTCCACATTTTTTCATTACTGAACGCCATTGGTTAGTTATTATAAATTGTTAAAAGACGAATAATTTGATTTGTTTGGTTAGTAAAACTATCTAAAGTTGATGTTCTATATACTAGAAACATATTGGGACAGACATGGTTGTGTATTTTCCGCTTTTGGATATCAGTAACTTCGATTTCGTGTGTACATTTTTCTTAAATAATGAAGAAAATTTGCCCAAAATGTTTTCATTTTCCCTCCACCAATCTACATTGTTAATTTTTCATGAACATTTTAAGCAAATGTGCACTTATTCCTAAAAAAAAATTTTATCCACACGTAACGAACAATTTCAAATTTAACGGATAAAACTCTATGAACTCTGCCAGCAACTTTGCCCACAGCGGAGGTGTCTCATATCTGCTGGGAGTGTGTTGGTGAGCCGGAATTTTTGAAGTTTCGTGACATTTGTCAATACGATTTTCTATGTAACAATACTAGCGCACCAGATGTGTACACTCCATAAAAAATATAGCTTGTAGGCTAAGTAACGGGAAATCGGCCGGAGTTGGTGGTCTCAGTATTGTCTCTGCTAATAAGGTTCCGTTTTTTCCCTTTGGGTACGGAACCCTAAAAAGTTCAAAAAAAGCATAAAAATTGTACCAAATTATAACTTTAGTCGCACAACGGTCACGCTGCTGCGTATGCATTTTATGTTTATGTGCGGTTTATGTCACGATATTTATCCACTATACTTTTTGAGGTGAAGACGAATTTTCAAAATGAGTTTCGAGTGCAAATGTCTAAAAAACTGTCAAAAATTACTGCAGGTTTTTAAATTTACCTTCATTGCAAGTTAAAAAAAAAACCTTTTACCGCTCAACTTTTGGACAGTGTTGACTGGCAATTAAATAACCCACTCCACTGAAAGAAGTGTTTTGAGAGCAATTAGGGGAACTTTGAAAAAGCCACAAAGGCCAGTTGCAGAAGGTAGTGGGAAAAAAGTACTTTAGGAATTGGGAACATTTTCAACGATTTTTGGGCTTCTTCCTGGGGCAACGACTTTGGGCTACATTTTTTTAAGGTTTGGGCGCTTAAAGCAAACAAAATTCTGGCAACCCTGGTTTTATTCGGAGGTTGTGGAAATCTATGCTCTGACCTCTGAGCCTGAGAACGTAAGTTAATTACGTATGGCAAGCAAGAGGATCTGTTGCTTTAAGAGCTCGGTCTACACGAGGAAGATGGGCCTTATAGACGACGGCTACGCCCGATAAATGAAGTTGTGACATCGATACTGTGTCGGTTACCAGCACCAGCAGGCAAAAGAATGAAGATCTTGAGACTTCACTGGATTGAGAGCCCATCAGGGGGATGAAACAGATCCCCCACAAACAAATGCCAGGTTCGACACTAAGGATTAAAAACAGGAAAGAACTGTGCTGGTCTGATTCGAATATCTCTCAAATCTTAATAATCCCGGTCTTGGGTAGTGATTAAACTTCCCAGCCACTTGTGAAGGCCGCTTAAGTCGAGGGGTTCCCCTTCTGCACAGTCCATCTGGGTTAGATTCAAAGTCGAAGTTCCTGAGATCCAACTCCAAGTCAAGGTGAATAGGTCAAATAGTTAACAAAGATCTTCATCAGGTTGTGAAAGAGTCGACGGTACCTACTGCTGTATTTGCTGCTGAATGTTATAGTGACAGGTAAGTGCGTTCGGCCCATCATGTCGCTGTCGTCAGCTACGCGAGTTTTTGTACAGTCTTCTTCAAATTTGTGCCTCATGTAATCGATTTGGAGGTCCTTTCAAACGCATGTTTCGCCGTCATGCGAATGAAAAATGTAAGCTCTAAATGCCTTAATGTTCTCAGGCGATCTGATGGACCCTCGGTCCAGGGGTCAGACTCTGTAAGGCGAAACGATCAAACGTTTTCGTAAACAAAAATTATACAAGCAAATTGCTTCGTGCACACGAAAATGTTTGAACGTTTCGCCTTACAAAATGCCGACCCATTTCTTCGTCTTGTCAAACTCGCGGTTTGTTTGAACGTAGTGACTAGTAGACCCATGTACCAATTGATTTCCCGTCAAAGCTAGGCTCCAACGGTTATGGAGGGCACACTGGACTGTGATTTACAGAACATCCGTTTGAAAGGTAGGCCCCGCCCCGACGGCAAATGCACGAACCTCACTGTTCCCAACGTATTATAGCGACTGACCTTGAAGGAACAAAACTTTAGAGCCACGAACTTCAATTGAGACCATTGCCGCCTTGCTAAGACCCTTTCAGAGTCTTATGTCGCGTATATGAATGTTTCATAGAATATTTTTCAGATTGGGAAAGGAAATTTTCCGCTATTGTTGTGGGAAATTTAATACCTCAAGTCTGGCAATACTAATTGACGTTTTAAAATTATTTTCCCACCAATGTTAGCCAAAGTGATTTATAAGTCACGAAACCACCAAACTTTACGTGATTTAGGGCCGGTCTGCTCACAGCTGGTCAAATCCTTGGTTAGGTTACCGTCGATTTAGTTTAACCAATGATTACAAATCAGTGATAACCAATGAATGTTTGTTCAACGCTTATTCACTTCGGTCACCAAACCATAGATTTGCTACAAATCGTTCCATTTTTTCAGCCCATTTGTCAATTCAGTGATTAGCCCAATCTATGATTATTTTTTTTTTCTGGCGCCTTGTGTTTTTACCCGACTGGACACAGGGGGGCTATGTGTTTCGCGCGTATCCTATGTACGTTCCTACGGGACTCCCTGTAGCCTAAACGGCTTGACCGATTTTGAACAGTGAGGTATCATAATATTCGTACTCTTCCCCGGAGTGTCATAGGCTACAAAGATAAAAATAAAAAAGTTAATTTTAAAAACCAAAAAACCCGACTGTAAAAAAAAAGAATTAAAAATATATGAACAAGACGCATTTAAATGACAGATACGTAATTAAAATTTAAACACGTATAAATCACGTAAATATTAATCACGAAAATAGCCCTGTTTTTTTTAGCTTCGTTCTCAGCAAAGCAAAGTAAAGTAGGATTTTCATCATGCAATTATAACAACTACGCTCTACTTGACACTTTGAAACTCAGTTGTAGTTGTTGTAATCGCGTGCTGAAAATCCTACTTCACTTTGCTTTGAGATCGTAGATCAAAAAAACACGCCTAATGTATGATAAATCACGTAATTTATGAGATGATTTAGCCAAATCCTTTTTTTCCATTTATAGCCCATGGAGTGTTTTTTTCCAGGAATGTTTTAAGGACAATTACTTTAATATATCCAGTCCTAAATATCATAATATTATGAATTCCTTGCCAGATAAGCCCGATTATTATCTATGACTCGGTACATCTCCTGAGGTTAACTTATTGTCGATATTGACGATTCTGTTCTTCATACTTACTAATAATAATTTTTAACCTCCACACTAAACATTTTATAGGTCATAATCGGCGATACTAATTTTTAGTGCCCTGGTGACATTTTTCGAACTCAAAAAGGGGACATTTTCCATACAAAATTGCATATTGTGACCTATAAAGCATATAAGGTGAAGGTTAAGAATGATTATTAGTAAGGTCGAATGTGTAATTTTCTATGGAAAATTTCGCCATTGTGAGTTGTAAAAATGTAGACTGGACACTAAGACACTAAATATGATTATTAGTATCGCGCTCTGTGCACTAAATCAATATTTTCGGAAGTTCTCCCATGGAAAGTTCAGCGAACAGAACCAAAATCTGGACTATCCATTTTTACGGTTTCGATGCGTTGCTAAGTTGTCTGGAGTTCCGTGAAAATGGTGGCTGTGACGGAACACAATGACAGCAAAATGACTGCAAAATGTTTTGTTACATATCCAACTTGGTCAGCATTCAGAAAGCAATGCAACCTAATTATTTTTATAAAGATGAGGTATCCAATAAATTTTAAAACAGCTTGCTCCACAAACAAGGTCGAGCTGCCCTCCATCCAGCCAGAGCTGCATTGCCACATTTCCCAAGTTCCGTTTGATCTTCTTTCGAAGCATGCTCCGCAAGCAAGTCAGTGTGATATCGTTTGATAGGTATCTATGTAGGTCACACAGGATACATGAAACAAAGTGCATTAGTCGCGAAAATATTGTTGTCGTGCAACTCCGATCCACTACACAGATGGCTTAAACCGCGCTAAACTGTAACTGTTCATGCAATCGACGATCTGTTGAATTAATCATTAACACCATGTGCCAGCCGAAATGTCCCCTGATTGGTGGTGGAAAATTTACGACAGGACACACTCATATACCTGCACCTATACCCAACACACATATAATTGACCTCCAATTATTTTTCGTCCGTCATAATATTTATGTATGATCCGCAATCTTGCTGACAACACACAGCTAGTCAAACATAATTTACCGCTGTTTGCTGTTCGGCCAGGATTGGGATAGGAATGCCTGTTCAGTCAGCACACCAGAGACGCCAATCCGCCCATAAGAAACAGCACTGCGCCATCCCAATGGTGGCTGTATGGCATTAGTGCGCTGCTGCCCCCCATGCAGTCCCGATTCCCAATTAAATGCCATCGCGAGACATTTGTTCATGCTACTTTCTCGCACGTGGACATAAATCAAAAAGATTAATCGAACATAGCTCAATTGGAAATAGCATAGCGCATGGATACAGGCACAGATACAGATACAGCACTTCCACGGAACTGCTGCGACATGAAATACACGATTCATGGCCCGAAAATTGCCGCAGATATTATACCGATACCGAGGCACACGGGCGCACTCTCTCGCCATCGCTGGGCGCAAAATGTCTGCTTAATTCCCATGTAATAATGTAAATTGTGTTCATTTGTCACTGCCTCTTGCGCGATAGCTGGAGAGAGCGGGGGGTATTATTTTCCCAGCAGCACCCTCCTCTATTCAAAAGTGGAAATCGTGTCAAGAGGCAATCAGCATTTATTGGAATGATGTATAGCCACCGGCTTGGGGCGCACACGTAGTCAAATATTTGGATCATAAAAATAAAGGCTCCGCGCGAACTGATTTTTGGTTAGCGGTAGAAGTATTAGAGGGTACACCGCCGCACTAACATTGATTCCGTAATCCGCGTATCGATCTCTGAGTTCGAGAGCGCTAAGCGCAATTGCTTAATTATATGGGAAGTGTCTATCAAAGATTGTAACGGGGGAGTAGCTTAGAAATATGAGCAACAGAAATGATTTAGATTTGGGTTGTGTTAAAGCACGGACCGCTTTGAAGTGGAGTCGAAATGGACCAGCGTTATATGGGGATTTTATGCAAGCATATTTTTGCCCCAACGACTCCTTTGTTTTTCCAATGAGCGGTGAGCTTATGTTAGTCACAGGCGCCCGGTCGCCCCCTAAAGCCGCCGCTGAGCTTATCAACCCCTCTAGTTCAAGACCGTATTCCGACCCTTTATAGCTGGCAGGCCTAGTCTGAATGATGATCTTAAATATCTCGTCCGATTGGGGCATCCGCAATGAAATGGGGTTCCAAAAACTTAAAGAGCGTAATGGCTCCCACTGCATAGAGTGCCTACACTCAGAAGAATATCGCAAGCTAAATTCTACTCCGATCAGGACTATTTTAAATTTTCATCATTCTTAAGCGCTCAATCTCAAAATAGACCGAATGATTCCGTAGTTTCCGTAGTAAAGTGTTCTTTCAAAAAACAGTGGAAAATTGTACTAAAGTGCGTGTGATAACAAAAATGGTGGAATTAATAATATTAATTTAATATGAATACAATTGGAATAAAAAATATGTCTGATTTTAGTAGTCCACCCTTACATTTGTATCCATTAAATAATGGAAGGACATATTTTAGATTTAAGTCCATTTAAGCATTTTTGTTTCACTAAATAAATACCAATGATTTTTAAAAAAATTAATTGTTTTATTTTCTTAAACAGGAAAGTGACGGAGTTGATAATAAATTCGACAAATAAAACTGTGCAATCTTAAATTGGGATATGACATTCTTGAAGCATTCCGAAAAAAATGTAATAAAAGGGTGATTTTTTAGCTGGTTTGGTTTTGGCAACACTGGTTTATAAGGATAACTTGTTCTTATTAAAATATTTCTAAGTTTATATCAAGAGTTATTATTCTGGGTTTTAGGGAGCATTATTCTTACTGCTGCTAAATAGGTGACAAATAAGGTGATTTTGAGCTTACTTTAAGCTCACACATTCTTCATTGCGTTTTGTTTAAGAATCCGTAAGCTTAACTTAAGTTTGCAATGTTTTAAAATCAAGTTGTTGCATTCTTAGAATGAAATAACTTTCGGCTTAATTTTACACGTTCTTAATACTGTTATAGAACATTCTTAAAATAAGAATTAAAGGTTAATCAAAAAACATACTCAAAGTAAGATTTTTGTATATGAAGTAAGAATTTCCGAGCCTAGCAGTCTTTCGTCAACGGAAAAGCTTTATCTGACAATGATTATCTTGAGTTTATCTCGTTTTTTCCCTGAGTGTATACACACTGAACATCATGCAGACCATTCCGCCTCAGATAGTAGGACATAGAACGACACTTTTTTTTTCTCGTTCATACGATTCACACTCGCTTTTGCTTGCTTAACTCTCTCTCTCGGCAAATGGAATACGTTCATATAACCGCACGCTTTGTCATATAAGCCCTCACGAATTAACGCTTGTGCTAGAATTCCAAAACGACTCGATGACAAATTTTTAACTCCCCCAAAAACATATACAGCGTGGATGTCCACTGTATAACGAACTATGTAATGTCATTCACTGTATCGAGCACGTTCGTTATATCGATCGATTTTTTAAACTGATTTTATTAAAAAAAAAGTTTATTAAAAATTTGTTTATTTACGCTGTTTTATTAAATTTTGAATTTAACAAACGATGGTCCAATCATTTAAATACTTAAAGGGTTTTAAACCAATATATACATTCATTAGGTATATCGGCTAGAAATCGTGTCCACTTTTTGCTATATTAATGCAAATCTGAAAAGCTATCGCAAATTCGCTATATAGGATATTCGTTATAATGGACGTCCACTGTAAAAAAAATCGCACAAATGTTTCCAGTGGTCATGATAATCATATTTGAAACATGAGGCAAGTCAAAAGTTGCTTCAAAAACTGCCTACAAAATTCAGCGAAAAGTCCTTTCATAAAAAAATTCACAATAACTCGTTTAAAGAGCGAGTTAAAAATAGCCTTAAGTGCCATATCAAATTGCCATAAAATTTATTTTGACAATCAACATATTGTTATCGTAGGTATATAAAAAAGAAACAAGTCGTAAATTGTCCGAAAAATTGCACTGAAGACTCGCTCTAAATGCCGACAGAAACAACATCCCAAGAACTTCGATTGAATTACAGGCTGAAATTTGCTTTAAAAATTGATTTTAAAACGGCCACAGAGACTACTTTAAAAATAAATGACATCAAAAATGTCCTTATCGGGGATATAGAAGCACAACACGGCAGTTGGTTAGCGTCTGCGCTCTCAATACATTTTATCCCATAAAAACGGTCATATGTCTCAGAAATTTAAGAAGATACCATTGAAATGTTTCAAGATGCAATGTTGGTAATCGAAATTTAAACATTAGGTACAGCGTTTGTAAAATTCAAATAAAAGAAAAAAAAAAAAAACAATAACAACTTCAACAGTAAGATATAAAAACTTCATTGAAATGATTCTTTAAATTTTTGTGAATCGATTGTCAATTTTAACGAGTTTCATAATCCATTAAATTTCTTGGGATAATTAATACGATACATTATTTAGACTGAGTCGATATATTTACGGTAAAAAAAATAAAATAAAAGGTCTCTTATTAAGCATGGATATTGTCTGTTTTGACCGTCATTCAAATTTCGGCACACGTGCTTAAAGGACAGGTCTAGGTTTTTTAATTATGATAAGTACAACACGATCCACAACTTTTTTCCTCTGCCAGAAAATAAATGGAAAAAATTGGCCTTGCCATATTTTTCAGCGTCAAAACTTCAACTATAACAGTGGGACACTTCCGTGCCTATTCTTGGGGTATCCTTCCAAAGCATTTTTTTGCACAATCAGGCTTGTTTTCGACTCAGTATAGATTTTCAAAATAAAGATTCTTTGGTATGTCACTTTAAAAATTAAATTCGTACTTTTCAAAATTAATTTTAATTCTTAGCTCATTCTAGTCCTGTTTTATTAAACACCTTCAGACAAGAATGTTGGATGTTTGAAGTCGTATTATTTTAAACGTAGTATTAAAATAAATTTAATACTCTTGAGAATAATTTTAATATTAAATTAATTATATTTACAGAATTCTATATCTGACGTTTAATTAAATAGAACATAAACAACAAAGTAAAGTAGACAAATGCCCAAAAAAAAAAAAAATTCAGTGTGCCATTGGTTATAAAGTGGTGTAAATCTGGTACAATTTGTTGTGTGTCTCGACTTTTAACTCTTTTCATCATTACCCTAGTAACCGCTCGCTGACAGTGAATGGCGCTGGAAGCAGTTTACTTGTATAATTATGAACATATCACAAAAGTGTCACTTCTGCTGTCATCTGTCAAGTCACTTCTACCCAATTTATATCTTGGAATTCGAAAGTGGTCAAATAGAATGTAGTTTTTGTAATTGTGTGCTGAAAATTCTACCTTACGTTGCTTTTGCTAAAAAAAATGTTCATTCAAATAGCCCTTCCCTAGAAAGCTAATACAAAAATTTGTTGAAAAGTGATGCCTACACTCAGAAAAAAAAAGATTGTTAAGCGAAGAATTTGGAGATTTTTAAAAAATTGTTAGAACAAGACTCATTTTTATGTTTTCAAGAATCAGGTATTCAACGTAAGAATAATATACTCTCCATTAGTATTTTATTTCATTCTTAAATCAAAGATTTTGATATTTGGGTTCATTTTAACCAACGAAAATTGTTGGCATTACAATTTTTTTTCTGAGTGTACGCAACTAGCGGAACTCATTATGCATCTTCAAACATATAATATCGTCAATTAAGGAATGAAGCTCCTAACTTTTGATGTCCCTTCTGGTTGAAACTGTAGCACGAAAGAAGTAGCTCTTCTCCCAGCCTTAGCACTCTGATCCGGTGATATCTTGTAGGCAATCGTCTGAATGATTGGGAGGTGGTATATTGCCCTTAAAAAGTTGACTGATCGTCTGTAGTTCTGCAGCTTTCACTCGGACTCGTGGGAATCTCTATAAGTTGTTCATAGGTTTAACCTTTCCTTTCCTTCTTTAATCAAAAGCTTACTAATTTGTTCTTTTATTGCGAAAAGTCAAATATGTCAAACTTGACAATCAATATTCATTTCATATGCGCAATGACTGTGATAGGGCAAAGTGGCACATCACGCAATTCATCACGTTTTCCAGTGTGAAGATCCGTTACGACCATTACACCGCACTGCCTATCATTTAAAATTGATGTGTGTTTTTGTGGAAACCAATTCCACGACGCGATTTATCAAGTGGGAAATTTCCGCAGCAATTTAACCCCAACCAGCAACAAGCAGATCCCCGCGCTTCCGTTTCCCCCCCAGTGTGCATCTCTATTATGCGCGCAGCCAGCTAAACTCGCGCATAAATAAACGTTTCCATTTAAGAAAATCACTTGATTATGCACTCCGCATATAACAGATAAATTATACTGCACACCGAGGTGGGAACGTTCGTATATCTACGGTGTGTGCAACTCCACCTAATTATACACTATCTGCGTTTGACTGGAAAGTTCAATAGGATCGCGCGGCCCTGGCGTACGCATGCACACTACGACTATACGACAGGCATCGCCATCTTAAGGGGCAGCCATGATAGCAGCCCAGTAACTCGCATGTGTTTATCGAATAAAGTCTGCCGAGCGGAGAAGTCCAATCAAAATACCCATATAGCCAGGCAGACCAACAATTGAACCACAGTGAACCACCCGCAGCACCATCCTCGTTCGGCAGGGTTCAACTGAAGGCAACCACTCGGCCATCAAAACTGATAATTTTGATTTACAACACGCCAGTTATTATTTATAACTTACTTATGCGCGGCCCTGGGCCCGACCGATATACACCACACACGTATACACATTGATGGGCCCTGCAACGCCACAAACCACCCCCGGCATCAGCATGCATGCATATCCTGGCCATACGGCCCAGACAACAACAGCAACACAAAATACGTGCAACTCGCAACCGCCCATTTGGCCAGGCACGTCCAGGACTGCAGTTGGGGTCTCGGGCTTTTACTTTGGCCACTAATTTATGTGTTTGCGATGAAATCAATATATTCACGTTATTACGTTATTACTGCGCGATGGTGATGGTCTGCTGGTGCGGATGATGTGGTTAGGCCGCCGCGAAGAGAACCATTTTCTGGAGTTTAACGCTATTTTTCAGCGGCCGCCCGAAGGATTGTTCCTGTTCTGGCATCATCATCCGAAAGGAAGAGAGAGAGCACATAAATCTTGGGACCTCGAGCGGGTCAGTTCGTAGCCATTTTGTGCTCTAACTTGGATGATAAACGTTTAATGTCTTCTTGCGGGTGCGGTGTATGCTGTTCATTAAATGAAATTGTATGTGGCCTCAACTTTGCCCTCGGACGTGCTCTCCGTGCGCGCGGGCTTATAACGGGAGGCACTCATATGTGGGTGAGATTTGAACAGGGAATTGTGTGGGTGGGTGTGGTGCAATTATTATTATTCCTTGAGGTAAATTGGTTTGCAAGAGGGGAATGCACAGAACACTCCCATTTTTGGATATAGTTTTCGTTCGGCTACGGAATGGCATGCGAATGTTGAGAGCAGGTGGTCGAAGGTTGCTGGCAGCCATATTCTGGTCGTGTTAAAACATTAATGGAGGGAAATCAGGGAAAGTCTGTATCCAATTTTGGAATTGGTCTAACTAAAGTGGGATTTTGTCAGTAGGAAGCTATACACATAGGGTCTTGCTAATAATCATTTTTAACCTTCACCTTATTATTTTGTAGGTCACAATATGCAATTTTGTGTGGAAAATTTGGCCATTGTGCGTTGGAAAAAATCAGCCAGCACACTAAAAACGATTATTGGTATCGCGGATAGTCATGAAGAACAATTTGGGCTTGAAGTAGGTCTACTGAGAAGAGAAGACTAGTTCTAGAGTTGAAATTCGTCAATGGAGATGAGTGACAGGGCAGTCAGTTCGACTACTTCTTCTGTATTCAAACTGAATGTCACCAGTCTGTTTTCCCCCTTTTTTTTTATCAGCAAAGGCAATAATTTTCCCCTAAATTCGAAAAAAGTTTCCCTTTTTTTCCCTCAGTGAAATTTGCTTAATTTTTCTATGAAAAAATTAAAAAAAATTAAGTCGTGCTACAAACTGTCTTCATTAACAAGCTATAACATAAAAATATACATATTTTGCAAGGTTCAGTTAGCTAATTCTATAAAAACTTCATTAAGTGAATGCATTCAGATACACACAAATTATTACGTAGACGTTCGATGGGCTGTTTTCTTTCATATTAAGTGTGGACATTTCATTCTGAGTAATCTTTGTTATTATTTGTAATGGAAATTCATTTAAATTTTACTTGTAAGCAATTTAGGTTTCAAGTTGCTTTGCAGACATTTGTAGAGCTGGGTCCGCTGCATTGGAATTTCGTTTAATTGTTCTATTTTTGATTTTGTCGCTCCTCGAAAAGTGGTAGATTTTGTGCCGGAATTACTTTACCGGAAAGGGTTCGCCAGATTGACTTTTGAAGGAGTTTTTATACGCACCGATTTAATTGCTCTGCGAAAATGTACAATTTTTTCCATTCGGACAAGCCGTTCGTCCACAATTACCATTTGCATGTTTTTGTCAAACACCAGTTCGCTCTAAAACTCTATTGTTTTTCAAGGAAAATACAGGGTGTTTTTTTTTTGAGGTATAGAACTTTAAGTTGGCAACACCATTTTAAATGCCGGCCATTTTATCAGCTGTCAAGTGATTTATTTTTAGTTTGGTTTGCCATTTCATCATGAACAAGTTGACAAATGAACAACGCTTGCAAATCGTGCAAATTTATTTCGAAAATAATGGTTCAGTTCGCGAAGTTAACCGCAAGCTCCGTTCATTTTATGGTCGACATAATCGTCCATCAGAGCAATTAATTCGGTTAACCATGGATCGTTTTCGCACTACGTTTACTCTATGTGATAATACGCATCCGCAGAGACGTCGAACAGTGCGCACCGAAGAAAAAATTGCCGCTGTAGAGCAAAGTGTTGAAAGGGACCCGGATGAATCGATTCGCCACCGTGTACAGAAATTGGAGCTTTGTCCATCAATTTTATGGAAGATTTTGCGCAAAGCTCTTAGCTTACGACCTTACAAGATCCAGCTTGTGCAAGAATTAAAGCCGCGAGACCATGCAATGCGTCGTGATTTTGGTGTATGGGCCGAAAATGAGATTGATATCGATGCTGATTTTCATCGCAAAATTTTGTTCAGTGATGAAGCTTATTTTTGGTTGAATGGCTACGTCAACAAGCAAAATTGCCGCATTTGGAGTGAAGAGAATCCACATGAGACCCTTGAGACGCCGTTACATCCACAAAAACTGACTGTTTGGTGTGCTCTAGGGGCTGGTAGAGTCATTGGGCCATACTTCTTCCGAAATGATGCTGGAGAGTCAGTTACCGTTAATGAAGACCGGTATAGAGCCATGATAACCGACTATTTTGTTCCCGAATTGGATGGCATGAATGTGCATGAGATGTGGTTCCAACAAGATGGCGGTACATGCCACACAGCGCACGTCACAATCGGTTTATTGAAGGAAACATTCGATGAGCGCATAATTTCGCGGAATGGACCTGTCACTTGGCCACCAAGATCGTGTGATTTGACACCATTGGATTATTTTCTTTGGGGATATGTGAAGTCGCTCGCCTACGCCAATAAACCAGAAACGTTAGGGGACTTGGAAGCCAACATTCGTGGCGTTATTGCCGACATTCAGCCCCAAATGCTCGAAAAAGTGGTTGAAAATTGGACCTCTAGACTTGGCTTTACTCGAAGCAGCCGCGGAGGCCACATGCCCGAAATCATATTTAAACATTAATGGCATAAAATTATCCTTCCAATAAAGCCAAATTGATGAACATTAAAACGATTTTTTTGTGTTTTATTTCAATTTAAAGTTCTATACCTCTAAAAAAACACCCTTTACATATGGAAAAATTAAAAAAAAACTTGTTCTTATTTTACTACACCAAACATCTTAAAAGAAGCGTATGTTTTTAGGCTAGTCCTCCCTTAAATCAAATTTTGTCGCTCTTCTCAATAATGGGAAAAAAAAGTAAGCTAGACCTATAAAAAACAAAAAATAAATAACAGATTCCGTGAGAATTCTAATTTGTCGCTCTTCGCTAAATGTGTCAAAAACTAAAGTTTTGACTTCTCTTTGGCAGAATGAACTAGAGCAAAATGTGGCCAAAAAAAGACCAAAATTAACTTTTTACTATTTGGCACATTTAGAGACAAAATATTTTATTGAATGATGGCTTATGAATAGGCGCTTCTCTTGAGCTATATGGATTTTTTTTTATATTTACAGTCTTCTCGATTGCCTTGAACAGCTTTAAAAAAAAAGTCACTTTCCAAGCTGTCAAATTGTCGAAAAGAATGTAAATATCAAAAATACTACTAAGCAAGGAAGCGTCTTATTGACTACCGAACGCCTCTATGGATTGATGCAGAGCGCTTTCTTCTATACACATTTTGTACCGTTGAAGTCCTTTGCTATAAACGCAGGAGTGCCCGAAGGGTCTATACTTTCGCCCAACTCTATTTCTTCACAATATCACCAGAGTTAGCCACCCGAATTGGGCGGGACATTCGAAAAGGACCTATTTAGTGGACAACATTTACAATGTGCATGAGGTAATGTTATGAACTGCATGGGTTGAGGAAATTAAGCATTTTGTCAGCTCCAGCATTTGATTCATCAGCAGAATTGTTGTGTCTGTCAATTATTTATTTATTTTTCTGTTGAATTTAATAAACTATTTTGTCGATATGATTAATACTCACTTGCAGTTGTCCTTCAACTTTACTTTGAAGGTACGAAATATAAAGAAATTATATCCAAAATATGTCTACAAAACCCTTGTAAAATAAATAAGTTTTAATAAATGATGCGCAAAACAAATAAGTTTAACAATTCAATTTACTAAAAATGTAATTATACAAGTTATATTAATTAATTTTACTTATTATTCGAGTTGAAACAAAATCTGCACTCTTAATGGTATTTCCATACCTACCTATACATAGAAAAAAATGTTGCCAAATATTTTGGTGTTGTATAAGCCAGAGCTCACCGACCGATTTCACAATCTAAAAAAAATGTTCGCAATTTTTATTTGGAAAAGTAAGATGAGATTTATTTTTAGAATAGTAAGATGATTGCCCTTTCAGTTAAAATAAGGTGCAAATAAAGTAATTGGTACCTACTGAATTTAATGTTGAATACAAAGAATAAAAAGAAAACTTACTCCATTTTGCGTTTACTATTTTTTATTTTTATTTAATTACACAACTTTTGCACAGAAACCTATTATGTCTTATGTGTCAAAATGCTACAAATCTTAACAAACAAAATTCCGGAATATCATTGGTTAAATAATGTTAACCGGCCAAAATCGGCTGGTTATCGATTTCTCGTGTTAACTAACCAAACCATGGATTCTCTGGTTAATATTTTGCTGAACAAACACATTTGATGATTACCAGCTGGAATAACCGATGATTAAAGATAACCAAGGTTAAACAAACCGGGCCTAAGATTGTTTAATTGATACGATATCGATTTATCAAACTGAAAATTGTTTTTTGTCAATATTTCCTGGTATCTTATTTTCAGTGTATATAAATACATTCGAGGCGACAAGAAAGACCAAATTTACGTTTTGAAGACCAAGTGATCGTGAACTGCAGTTGTCCGGATGCAACGTGCCCGGTATAGCAGAAGTTAGCGTCTTGTTATCTACGGGTCGCCAGCCTACTTAGTAAATTTTTAAAGTTTTAATGCTTATTCGTGGGACCATATGTCCCGTTCAAGGTCCACAAGAGACTGGGGACTATTTTTGTAGGCCTTCCCTTTCAGATAAGTCCGTAAAAAGAAGCCCACCTCGAAGAATATCCATCGAATCTCTGTGTGTTTAGGCAGTAGCGCCATCTTGTTGAAGCCCACTCATCTTTATATCTAAGGATATGGTTTTTTCACACGGAACACAACTCCTGCTTGATGTCAAATTTTGCTTCGTCGACAGATATGGCTCCGCGCATCTGCATATTGCTCTCACAGTTCCCTTCAACGCTCTGACAGAATCCCACTTACAGACCAGAGTTACAACCTCGAGTCTTTCGAGTGCCAACGCACTATATGTATAACCACTTACCCAAATGTCTGCTGCCGAAGTGCATCTCCATTATAGGAGTCCACGTCCGGAAACTACATCATCATCCAAGTGCAGCTTTGAAATTCAATTATAGGACACAATAGTCGTGACAACAATTTTATTACCATTATTTTATTAAAATTACAACAAGCAACGCCAACAAAATGCCTGCACTTACATTGGCATTAATATAGTTCTCTATCTCGGGCCCCGAACCAACAGACGACAACCGTACAAAGTACAAAGCACTCGGATCGTCGTCTCGTATATCCAACACTAAAAAGAGAAAGAAAAACGCGACACACGGGCTACAAGAAATGCCTTTTTGTTATCCCTTTGGCGACGAGGACAATGGATGATCACATTGAACAATTTTATTTCATGTGCCATGTTCACCATATTGACAGAGGGGGGCTATACAGACACACAGCCACAGCAGCGGAACAAAAACAATCGACAAACACAGAAATGGCCAACACCAAAGATCGACGATCGACGATCGACGATCAGAAGCAACATTAATTCAGGGCCCATCGATTCGCATCCTCCGGTGCGTCGTCCCGTCCATACAAATGTGCTTTTAATGAATTCCGTGCCGGCCAGACCAGACAGCGAATTGGGAGCAGGGCAACAGCTCGAAATGTGGAAATTCACTCCTCCAGGAGATGAAAAACGGTGAAAAGAAAAAATGGACGACACAGGCACACACAGAGACATCATATAGCAGTGCTACATGTTTGATCGTTTGGCGCGAAGAACTCGAGAACCCTCCCGGAGATGCTGTAAATTAGAGATGTGCACGAAGGCCTGCTGCCTCCTCCGGCACACCTCGGCCGATTGCGCTTGCCATTTCGTGGCATGTTGACGCGCGAACATCACATCGTACATGATTCCGGCGAATATCTATAACCACTTACTTTGGCTGCTCCTCCAGATCACGAAGAGCAGCCAAAAGCGGAGACGACGAAATTAAATGGAAATAAAATGCCCCGACATGTTCCAAGTGTAATGGACTACGGGACAACAACGAGATCTTATTAGTTAAGTTGTCCTTCAGCGAGCTAGCCCCATTATAGGCATAGGCGAGAGTGCCCATGTGCCCATGTGCCCGTGTGCCCGTTTGTGTCGTCGTGATGGCATCATCATTGTCGTTCGTCCTTATCCGTATACGTGATCTCGGCGGGGACCAGCGGGAATTTTCGTAAGAGTTTTGCATGATGGAATCATCAGCATCACCGCTCAGCATCCTCAGTCTATAAACCCATCGTCATTCTTTGGGTGCTTGTCAGCCAGTTTGTCGGCCAACCGCACCCCCCACCCCACACACGGCCGATCGCTCAGGAATGTAATTGGCCCGAAAAGTATAATGAGCCCGAGAGTCCATTATATCATTAGGAGTCACGATCCAAGTGCACCCATGATGCCTGAGCCATCCGTCGGATGTGCCCGGAGCGCATCTTCACCTGATGATCGTAATTATTTCGTTGCTCGTTGCTGGGGAACGGGTTTCTGCGGTCAGTTTGCTTATTGGTCTGGCCTCAGACAGACACATATGCATATTGCATGTGCGGCCATGAGGAGGAGTTGTACAGTCAGCGATTTTAATTATCACGCAATCGGATATTTTTTTCGTTTTGAGTATGCGTTGGCCCCCAGGGGGGGCCCCAGAGAAAGGGAGAGTGACTGACCACCACTTTAAGGCTTAATTGACTGCGCTCTGGATGCCTGATCCTGGATGGTGGCTGTACGGTCGGCGCTGTCTTCTGTGTGCTGATCCGCTGCTGCTGCTGCTGGTGCGGTCGATGGTAATTACTGTGCCACTTAAACTCCTGGATGATAACCATTTTCAGCCGGTTTTATTGGCAGACGGTCGAAGGGGCAACAAATGGAGAATGTCCATCGACAGGAGTGATGTCGATGTCGGCCGTCAATCGGCCAGGAGATAACTTATTTGCACAAAGGCCGGCACACATGATTACGGACACCAACACCGCAGAGTGGCACTTTCGTGATGACATGCGCTCGCCTAGGCACAAATGATGGCGTTTTAGTTAGCAGGTAATTAGTACTGCGGAAATATTGCAATCAAAGGGTAAATTGATATTTAAAGCCACTTCAGGGAGATCTGGACAGGTCGACGATGGAATTGTTCAGCTTAAAAAAAAATGTTGCTGAAGAAGTTTATGGGTATATCTTGTCGATAATTGGTGGCAAGTCAGCATCAGCGATTTCATTTTGAAACTGAAATGGAGTCGAAGACAATGCATTTAGATTGTGGGAAAACAACACCGGTAAAAGTAAGAAAATTGCGATGAAAGAAGTTCGAACAAACGGTCCAATATCGGTACAGAAAGCACCTCAACAGTCGGCTTTAAACTCTTTTCCAATATCGCAGAAGGTTGAGAAGTTGCTTAAGAAATTGCTCGAGAAATTGCGTCAACAAATGACGTAAGAATCGCTTCAAAAATTCATCTAAAACTCTCATCAAAGTTGTAGGTAAAATTGTTTGAGCCGTCGACTTAAAATTAAACCAGGAGACCTTTCTAAATTGGAAAAAAAGAAACCCGCTTCGAAGGTGTCTTTTAAGAGAGTTTAAATAAAAAATATTGTCTAGAATATCTCTTAAAATCGGCCCAATATTGTTTCGATAAATTCGACACCAATGCAGTTATGTTCCTATGTTTGCCCTAAAAAAGTCTCTGAAAATAGGTCCAAAGAAGGCTTCGAAAATCAATCCAATAATGGGACCTAAAAACGCCTAAAGAATGTACAGGGTCATTCATTTCGTGGTTTCAAGTTGGTAGCGGTGGCATTTCACACCTGTCCAACTCAGCTGTCATTTGAAGTGCCATAATATTAGTTGAATATTTGCCATTTGCGATAATTGATCGCTGATCCGAAATTATTCGAAGCGATATTCGATGTATGGTCGAATGATAAACGACTTGTTTTGGCCGGCGATTGAAGATTATGACTTGGACGATATGTGTTGGGGCAGCAAGCTACACAACAGGACCAATTATGGCTTTATTGCGTGAGAAGTTTCCTGGTCGCGTAAATTCACGTTTTGGCAACGAAAATTTGCCAACCAAGATCATGCGATTTACAGTGTTAGATTCTTTTCTGTGGGTCTACGCAAAAGACCGCGCTTACGTGAATAATCCCCGACCTCTAGACGCTTTAAAAACCAAGATTACTCAAGTTATGGCCGAGATACCTCCCGAAATGTGCGAAAAAGTGGTTAAAAGCTTCCTTAAAAGAATCGCATGCTGCGAATCTTCCCGAGGCGGCCATTTGGATAATATTGTATTTCGCACTTAATGGCGAAGTCCAAACTTTATAATGAAATAAAATTTTCATCAAAAATGTATAGCTGTGTGTGTTTTATTTAGCTTTACTTTGGAAACCGGAAAATAAATTACCATTTACTATACCCACCATTGGCCAACCGATTTGATAGTCGCCCTAAAAATCGTTTTCTTAAATAATCAATTCAATTATAGGTATCCCCAGAAAAAAAAAGATTATTAAACAGTTCGTCCATTGGTAGAAATTCTACGATATAAAATGCAAGTTTTGGCAGTGATGTAAGAAACTAGTTATGGAGAGTATATTATTCTTACGACTAAGCTGCCCTCTCTATTACACAACATATTGGAAAACAAATTACACACAGCATTGCATCTCTGCAGAATCTTCCCAACAAAAAATCCAAGCGAATATAAGGCACTGAAAGTGGCTCTGAACTATTTGCCTTCGCCTATTTATGTATAAGATTTTTGTTAACAAGAATTAATTCTGAAGAATCAAGAATTAAGCGTAAGAATAATATACGGAGGAAATTTCTGAGCTCTAAGATTTGTATTGTTATTTGGGGGAATTCTCTTTATGTCATTTTGAAATGAATTACCTTTCTTAAAAAGACATTTTTTGACAATTTTTGCCAACAATTCTTGAGAAAACAGCTATTTTACAAAAATTCTTCTAACAATAACTATAACTTGATTTGCAAAAAGTTTTTGTGGTGATTTGCTGAATCCTTTCCAAGAATTTTTAAAGATTTTTTTTAATTTAAATGATTTTTGAATCAGTCCTTGCAACATTCGCTATTAGAAACTATTTCTAAATACAATTTGTTTAATAATATTGTCACCAAAGCGCATTTTTATAAAGGGGAAAAAATAAACGAATTTTAGGACGAGCTTTGAAAAGCATTTTGAAGTGAATAGCTGTAGTTATATATAAAAAAAATTAAATACATTTTTTAAAATCTGCTGTTTTTTAAAGATTATATTTATCAACTTTGTATGTCACTTCCAACTCATTGGGGGAAAGAAAGAAGCACTTCCGCTGATATTGCTGGTCTTCTAGAGACAAAGAGCTTTATTTCTATCTAATGCAGTTTTTATTTCTACCTTTCATCTGTATACGTGTACCTATGTCTAAAATAAGGGCCTACCCAATGCACCATCTAAAAAAGTCCCTGCCGACATATGCAACCAAAGCAGCGATATTAAAGACGTCTGCTAAGGATACTGTTTTGAGCGGAAATATCCTCGAAATAAGTCCAACTTTAGCCGCATGCCAAAAACTCTACTTACGCTGTGTATACCGCACTTTAAGGACAGTCTTTTGAACGCGAGTAGGAGTAAACAAAATACCCTAAATCGTTTCTAATACCATAGGAAAGATTGCTTCCCAAAAGCTAGGACACCAGAAGACTGGTGCTTTATATTGATATGAAACGTCTTGAAGCTGACTTTTTATACCTTTTTAAGCCCACCCACGAACAACATTTTTACTGTCGTAAAGGTGCTAAAGATGAAAAGCGCAGGTTGGATAGCCTCTGTCTCTGAGTATCTTCCAGAAGAACTTCTCTCGGGCGGTGCCAAGGAGTGAAGCCCAACTTATTTGAAGCGGGCCTAGGTATACCTTATCCAAATTAACAAGTTTAATTTCGAGCTCTACGACTTTAATTTCCAAGTGTGGCATGTGACATTTTTTTGAACGTTCACACACAAATTCCTTGAGAAAAACTAGTTCTATTTTAAAGTCCCACAAACAAGCCTCTCGAAAGGGCTTATCTGGCCCCCTCCGAGCCTGCTAAACATAATAAAAGCGTAAAATATATAAATTATCGCATTAGAAGCTGAAGTATTCGATAAATTCGAGGTCTCCGCACTGCCTCCTCAAATTAACACGTCCTACAAGCTGCGCAGAACCTAATGCAAACATCTATCTTATCGCGTCGCATATTTATTACCCCATTGACATACGATTAGAGCCTCGGCCCGAGGTATCACAGCCTTTCTTTATAACCTGTGAGCCCCATGCCGAGCTGCGAGCATCATCATCCATTTTGGAAAGGAACGGACGTCTGAGTGTGTGCGTGTGTTTTCTTTAAGCCAAATTAATGCCCTCAGCCAGAAGCAGCATCTCATAAGCTACTCAGAACGCACTCAGTCATATCTGCTCGCGAGGAGCATAGGTACAAGTTGTGGAATAAATTAGTGTTAACGCGTTTCTCGCATCCAATCAAGGGTGGATGTCAGTTGCTCGCTCTCTCCCTCGATCTTGGCCGGTCCCGCTGTCACGAACAAGAAATATGTTCTATGTACAAATAAATTAAAAACCCACAAACCCAATGGGAAGAGAAAACGGGCGAAAGGAGACCCGAAAAAAACAAGGTAAAGCCGACAAACTAATCAAAATCCCCGAAAGAACATTCGATATAATGGAACGATCATTGGGAAAGAGATGCACATGGTCCGGTCCGGTCCCGTCCCAGGTATAAACTCATTAAAGAACACGACGAAGGGAAATAACCATGCCCATTCGTGTTCCTGTATATATGCGATCATGCGGCAGGGCAGCAGCAGGCGCATTAAGGACCGCCATGCTGAATTCCACATGACTTCGCCTTTGTGCGAAGGGTTTCGAAAAGGTAGTCGTCGTCGTCGTCGCTGGTTGCTGGCATGGCAATCCCGTTTGCCAATGGTTGTCCAGCGGCGGGGGACTTGATTGGATCTTTATAGCGCTGGCTAATTCCGTGGTTGTGTGGTATGGCGATCCAACGTTTCGCCATAACGTTAATTAAGATTATGAAGTCATAAGAACTCAGAGAGGCCAGCTCTAATAGGCTTGCGGTTGCATGAATGCGCGCGGCGGTTATTATTATTATTATTATTTTTTGTTTGTCTCTTCAACTTCTCCCGAGGGATCTTAATGGCTAAAGTGCTTTTAGTTGGTTGGTCGGTTGCCAGAGACCGAGATTCGGAGCCTGTTTGGAGTCGACAACTTGATTTTCAGCATTAACAAGATTAAATTATATTCCCCCGGCCGCCATATGTGTGTATTTCTCAATTTAATACAAGGCTGTGGCTGCTGTGACTGTGGCGCTCCCCCGACGCCCCGTTTGGAAGCAGAGTGGTAGGCATCGCAATTATTATCGAACTAACGCTTAGCTCCGAGAGAGGTATTTATGTGTTTTTATAAGCCCTATGCGCGCCGGAATTGCAGTCTCTTCACGATGATAGCTTGAAGCGCTGGAATTGCTTGGGAGTGGATTATTGTCTTCCTTTTTTTTCCAGTAATTAACAGGTCCAATCAAGTGGAGGAATTGCGTTTGCCGAGTGGCTGTTACCAGAGGGTATAGAGCGAGGATATAAAAGCTTAATGGCTTCGATGGGAATACATTTAGGGGTTGTCGTCCGATCGCAGCGGAGTTGGTACCTATGTCAATTTGAATTTAGATCTCTTGAGAGATTGCAGTGAATGAGCAAGCTTGACTTTGACTTTTCATGGACCTTGGAAAATTAAATTAAATATTCAGTAAAGCCAGACTGTATTCACTGTCATGACTCCAAAGGCCGAAGAGAACCTCAACCTCAACCAATATGCCTCACCAGCAGTGTTCTAAGCAATCTCTCTTCATTTATCCCACGAAGCTTGGTCATTTTTCCCTATTTTCCCTTTCCACCATACTCAAATTCCCTTTTAAAATGCCACGATACTTTTTTGTGTCAAAATCAAGTTTTTAATATAAAATTTGTATTACACGTAAAGAAAATCACGTTAAATTAACCTTTAGAATAAAAAATGGAGTTATGGTTATGATTTGGGACTAGAAAATGTTGATAAAAGACGATTTACATGAGCTGTTTTTTATGGACATTCAGTGTGTTGAAAATCATGGTGAAATACAGGTGTTTTGATAATATTTCACCAAAAATTTATAGTTTCAATGTTCTTTGTCAGATTTCTGAAGTTCCCACGATTTGGTGCTTTATCCCTTTATCCCACGGAAGGCTTTTCGGACATCGGAATTCCCACAAAAATGGATAAATCCCACGATATAACAACACTGCTCACCATTTAGGGTAGGGCGGTCTTTGGGTTAACTAAATAGCTTCAATTACGCACTCCTAGAAGGCGAGGTCTTTCTCTACTGTGTTGTCTCTCTAAGATTGAATCCAAGACTCTTCGGGCCGAAGTGTTGGTGCCCTTCGCATTTTCGAGCCAGTTAAATTTGTCTGCACTGATGCTCATAGAGTCTATATAGCGGAGGTATAGTTCAAGACGCAGACTAGCTCAAAGTTTAAACTGTCTAGTATGGCATTCCATCCGTTAAGTCGGGTGCTCCCTCTTCTTGACATACATGAATCACAACTAATTACATTTTTGGAACTTTGGTCCCAATTTTGGCAGTGGTGGACACTCGCTGAAGCTATGCCAATGGTGACAATGTCATCCATGCACATGCAAGTATTTGAACAGATTCTTACGAGGTTCGCACAATTTTCTGGACAACCCAATGCCAAAACAAGTCTATATATGGTAGGGTCGCCTAATTCCGAACACTCCCAGTAATCGAACACTTTTTGTAAAAAGCTACACAGCTGCATATTTTTAAGATTTTCAACTCCTACAAACGCAAAATGCTACATTGTCCTACATTTGTCGTTTTTGCAATACCAACTGGTGCAATGTTGTTGTTAACCTTTAAAAATTGCATTTAAATAGAGTCCTTAGGGAATGCGTTTGAGTGCGGGTTCAGCAGAAAAAAACAACTGTTGCGAGTGTCGGAGGAAAGTGGGTTTTTTGCTTGTTTTATTAGTTTATATATATTTTATGTCTTTTTGGTAAAGTGTTTATCTGAAAACATAATAATTTTATTATTTTTTGACCGTTCGATCATAGAGAACCAAACTTCTTCGAGTTTCCTATTCGAACACTAGTGTGTTCAAGACGGAATTAATGTACAAATTTAATTTTTAATTGTTTGTGAATTCTATTTTTTTACTTCCATTTAAGTTGTTTTGCTACTGTTTTTTTTATGTTTTAAATGAAAGCAAAAATATGGATTCTTCACATTTTCTCAATTGAAAATATGTATAGACTAAATCTAGCGTTCGAAGTAAGGAAACTTTAGGTTCGGGTTTAGGAAGCTAGTGTTCGACTACTGGGGAATAATGTTTTTTTTTCGTTTTTATTTTTTTTTATAAAAAAAAACAATAACAATTACAGTGAAAAACTTAACTTTATTTTAAAATATTTGAGTTGGGGCAGCTCATTACTTTTTTGTGGCATTTTAAATTCAACGGTTCTCTCACAGTTAGTGATTATTTTACGATGAACCTAAGTGGTCGACTACTGGAGACATGACCCTACCTAATTTTTCTCCACATGCTGTCATACATAGCTCTAAGATAATCAAAGTCAGTTTCGCGGATGGTCGACCCTGCCTTTTATAAGTATGCATAATACTAAAAAACGTACCAAAATTATTTTCGTTATTTATGTTTTTGTTTTATCAACGAAAAAGCGACATATAGATATCGAAAGAATTCATCCCTTTGAAGATAAGTTTTACTCAAGATTATTTACATTTTAATACATCACTGTTACAAAAATTTAGAGCAAAATATTTGTCGAAAAATATTATCCATAGTAACATCAAAAGTGGTTGTCAACACCTAGCAGATATAAGCCCCTGAATTAACGTACACGTACCGTTGCATACTTTTAGGGGAAGGCAAATTGCATTCCTTCAAAAACAGGTTCCAATCGAAGGTGATTTAAATATTTGAATACGTTACTACGGCAATATGGCGGCGACAAATTGAATGTCACTAAAATGCTTATAAATGCTTTCATTTAACTGATGAGCATTTTGTATGGGGATTTTTTTTTTGTTTGTGCACATCTATGGCGCAGTACCCTTTAAACGATACAAGTTTTATTCTACTCATTTCATAATAAATACTAAAAAAGTGTACGGAAACTTTGGATGTTCACGCTATAATGATGATTCCTAGGGGCTTTTCGAGGACATTTTGTAGTCTGAATATTCGGTAGGATGTCGGTTGACGGTTGCGGAGCTAAGGAGGGTAATGCCTCGAAAATTGGTGCAGGTTAAAGGGGGTTCTCACTTTTTAATCGTTGCTCAACTCAACAAACTGCATTTTGTAGTTACACCGGCAGACAACCTAATCAAGCAACTTTGTTGAACATGAGTAAAAAAACAAAACCCCGACTTGTGTCGCTAATTGGGACCAGAAAAACATGACGCAAATCGAAATAACGATTCTTAGCCCTAGTTATTTCTCCAAACTTTATTGACTTTACATAAAAGTGTTAAATCGCAAGCCTTAATCTTGGGGAATCGGAATCCCCATTTTCCAAAAAAAATAATGAAAAAAAAACAACAATAAAGCCTACTGAAATAAAAACGCTGCAGCTTTGAAACCACGATAATTTTTAAATGACGCAACTTCGAAACGCAAAGCGAGGTTTCGGTGTACCTATATAGATACTGCTCTCCTTACTTCCATTTTGGTCGAGCGGACGGGTTTATTAGCTTTTTTTTTATCGTCCAGGTTGAAAGGATTGTTTTGCCTGACAGCGGAATTTTGGTCGTCTTCTCCATTTTAGAGTCTGCAAAAGTGGTTTTTCATATCCTCAACCAGTACCAGTGCTGCCAGAATTTCAAAAGACTAAAATTTCAAAAAGCTACACTTAAAAAATTAAAAAAAATCATTTCGAGAATTTATGAAGTAAAAAAAAAATGATTGCTAAACAAAAAAAAGCTGTTTTCATCAGCATTTTATATAAAAAAAAAATATTATTTTGTCTTTTATGTTTTATACTACACATTCATCTAAATGTATTTTTCCTTCCTATCTGTTGAATGTAAAATTAAACTCTCTCCTTAGTAAGGAATTCCGTGCCTGAAAATAACTCAGAAAATAATAACAGATGAGAAACACGTTTTTGAAACAACGAATTTTATTTTTATTGGACATCAAAGTTTCAGTCTTCAGAAAACGATTATCGTTTCACCAAAATCCCAGTAAAATCGAAAATCAAAAAATACAAAAAAATCCAGAAAACTCTAAAAAAGCTTTTGGCCTAAAAAAAAATTCTTTTAAGACTTCGAAAATGCTAGGTCTAGCATTAAAAATGCCAGAATGGCATCACTGTCCCGACTGTGAGTCTACTACAAGGTTAACCCGCTCATCTTTAGGTCTCTTTTCAGGGGTTCAATTCTCGTTCGTGATGCTGGGCAGTAAAAAGTGTTTAACAAGTTAACCTCTCATTCAATTATCGATCTATGAAAAAATGAAAACAAATTTTTTAATATGATAGATAACTTTTTGATCACAGCCGTTTCATTTACAAAAAACTGTGAGAAGCATTTAGAAAGCAACCGAGACGAACAATGGAAAAGAAAAATAAGCACGGGCAGAAGGCTTCGGAGGGTAGAATTACAATAGACAAAAGAATAGTCAGCATACACCGAAGGATCAAAAAAGAAATCAGGAGTTTGAGCTGGTGTCTTTGGACCTAACACCAAAGTCTCGATACCCATGGGAATGTGTCCGGCACGGTTTTTCAAGCGGAAGTATCCATAGTTGCGCTGAAACTCCAAAATTGGCATTAAACACTCCAACATACAAATCTTCCCCGACAGTTAAGCAGCTTTGGAAGCTAGCGTCCAAAAAATGGACACCAAAACAGCAAAGCGCTGTCACGATGCCTTACAAACCCTATAGCCAAGCACAAAATGGACAAATTTTTCTGTGTGCCTGGTCATCAGGGTATTGCAGGAAACGAACATGCGGACAAAGTGGCTAGGGCCGGTTCGGAATCTGTTCTCTTTGGACCTCAACCTAACTGCAGAGTCAATTGGGCTACTAGCCTTAGCACAGTAATGAATGGGAACAACAACTTCGTCTTAACCACTGAGAAAATGTCACTGGTCTAAGACAATCCAAAAAGAATTAACTAGCCCCTACTCATACGAGGAAATATTTAGGCTTAGTAAGGATAATTTAATTACACTGGTGGGCTTCCTGAAAAGCCATAGTGGCTTAAGATACCACCTCAACAAAATGAGCCTCTGTCCGGAGACAGAATGTAGGTTTTGTCTGGAGGATGTCTTGTCCTCTGAACACATCTTCTGTGACTGTCCGGCTTTTCATTGGTTAATAAAACTGGTCTTTAACAGAGAACTTGGAACCCCAGCTAATCTAATGAACTCTGCTGCTAAGGACTAATTGGGCTTCATAAGAGAGATCACCCGTCTCTTATATTAACCTCTCCCATTGATACAACAGATCTTTTAAGTCGCAGTGTCAGCTAACTGGCCACAGGGTTGCCAGGGCTCTCATCGCGTAACTTTTAAGACGATCATCGTCCAAACGATTGTATTAAACGATGTCGTCAAAAGTTTGCTTCGTGTATTATCCCAATCGCATCGTTCGGTCGTTTCGTTCATCGTTTTTATTTTAAACAGTTTAAACATGACTGTAAACAAACTCTGACACCTAAAAAAACTAAAAATGTATGGAAATTGTTTTTTTTTTTTTTGAATCTGTTGATATTTCTTCGTTGCCATTGATTGACATAGAATTGGGCATTTAATGCAAAAATAGATCGCTAGGTAGTATTTAGAATCTTTATTGCTATGGAGCGAATTCTAAAAAAATCAATGAATGCAATTTTATGATTGAATTTTTTTTCTGATTGCATTAAACATGTATGAACTTATAGCACAAATATATGAAATTCATTTGATATTCCAAAAAAGTGCTATTACCATTTCATTTTTATTTTTTTGCAAAGAGTGCATTCTTTTACAATTTGGATGAGAGCGACTCGCCTCCAAACAGACCATAAGTATGTGTCTTTCTTTTAATTATTTTTTTATACTTCAATCAGCCCTAATTAAAACTGAAAAATGCACCAAAAACGATGAAATGATTTTAAAATAGCAATCGTTCAATCGTCTGTATTTGACAGTTCAATGAGTTATGCGAAGCATTAGTGAATCGTCCAAAACGACGTCCGTCGTCCAGACGATTCAACCATTTTAGTGTTAAACGAAGCAATACAATCGTCGAAAAGACGTCGTCAGACGATCGTCGTCTTACGCGATGAGAGCCCAGAATTTTGTTTGCTTTAAGCGCCCAAACCTTAAAAAAATTTAGCCCAAAGTCGTTGCCCAGGAAGAATCCCAAAGAACGTTGAAAATGTTCCCAATTCCTAAAGTACTTTTTTATTTGTATTTTTCCCACTACCTTCTGCAACTGGCCTTTGTGGCTTGTATGCTTGTGTCAAATCAAAAGGCCTGGAAAAAAATTGGTGTGCCTGCAAGTTAAACGAATGTTCGATGTCACTTGACTGCAAAAGTGCTGCCAAGTTTTAAATTTGCGGGTTTGTTCGAAAATATTTCTTTTTTGTAGTTTTGTGAAGAAATAAAACAAACAAAATGTACACAAAACTTGTTAAACGATATGTAGAACAAATTTGTGTTGGGCGCTCATTGAAGAAATTTCCATCGTTTTTTAAGAAAAAAGATAGCCCAAAACACGACAAAGTGCCCAATTTGGCAACACTGCCTGGTCATGGGAATTTAAAAAAAAGTGATTCAGAAACCCAAAATCTGTAACTCATTTGTTAGATCCATTTATAATAAAGATGTTTTGGGAATATATAGAATTGAGTTATGACCATCGCTCGAAGGAAACGTCGCAAAGTCGGCAGTTTACTTGTAGGAAAAAAATCACATAATGAAACTTTCGAATATTGGCTCCTCGAATTGAAACAGTCCATTTCCTCGACCTCGCACACCTCTACTGAGTGAAGGGTTTCAGGTTCATCTCCCAGAAAAACGCAAATTACATCTTTAGGTCTTATGTCTAATGCCCCACTTTTAGCGAATGTCGGACAAACATCCGAAGGTATAGGTATAACTGTTCTGGAATAGCTTTTCAACTCAGCATAAAATTGAAGGTCACTTTAACTCGTCCCAAAAAATTGAAACTCTCACAAACGAATGGTTTTTGGAATGGTTGGAATGAAGTTAGTCCTAGAGGGTACTGACTGATTGCAGAGCGACTTTACCTCGATTACAACCTTGTCAATTTGACTGATAGCTTGTAGGTTTCGTCAGAACCACCATTTCTGTTCAGCTCACGACATACTTTCGAACGTCTTTCGAAACTCCGAATAATCCACAGCTTTCACTATAAGCCTGCAGATATCTCTCGTATTCCCAAGAAGATCGATCTCGAAAACAAGTCAAGCAACACCCTGTCTGCATTCGGAACGGTAATGAATACCTAATTCAGTCCAAATGCTGACTATAGCCAATTGTAAAACAAATTACGGTCACGAAAATATGACGTTAAATATCACCCTGGTAGCGCAGTCTAGGGAATCAGGACATACTTCACCAGCCTATAACTTATAGCAGTATACTCCCCCGAAAATAGAGCAATATACCTGTAATCAAACAAAAAGACTCATTAAATCAAATTCACCTCATGAATAACTTTTAATAGAATTTCAATTAATACGAACCGAATAATCCCCCAGACTAGGTATACGTATATCCACACGAAACCTCCCCTGGAAAACCATTTTAAATTATTAACACACAACCCTCGCGGCGGCGGCGGCGGCGGCGGCTAACAATATCAACTCCTGGGCTTACAACACCGAATAATACACTCCAATTACTGGCAGAGAACACAACTGTGGCAACCACCACCCCGTCCGCTTATTGACAGTGTGTGGAAATTGTTTTTCCACCCACAACACGACCCTTAAACGTCTGTAGTAAACTTTCAATTTGTGTTTGTTACTTTTATTATCCTTGTTGTGAACTTACCCACATTTACCACTAGCGGGGGTGAGGAAACAACGCGCCGAAACAACCCTCATTCAATTATCGCTTATTCCCGGCTCAGTTGAGTATGTGTGCATACGGTAGACGCGAACGAAACAACGCTCCTTTCGCTTCGCTTCTGCTGTAGCCCTCTTTCACGATGCCATGCCGTGATATTATCTTCCGGTGGCAGCCATTGTGCCATGATTGGGGATGAACTCTCCGTGAAATTAACCATTTGTCGAATAGTGCTTAAGGGAGTGTTTTTTTTTTTTTTGTCTCTCCACAGTGTGTGTAAGACTTTGTGGTGTTTCAGTTCATCCCTCTTCTCTTATCTGATGGAATAATAATTCGCTGGCAGGATTTTATGTACTTTTCCCTAAGTGGAATCATGAATTGCGGAAACCGTTTTATTTTCTTTTTCGTTGTTGTTTGTGCTTTGCGCTTGATCTCCTTGAAAATGCGATAAGGGATGGGTGCGAGAATGTGAGCTGTTAGTGCGCTGTTGGGGGACGAAATTTATTATCTTGTGTTTCAACATGTTTTAGCTAAGCAAACGGAATTATCTGAACCGATCCATGTGTTGCGAGGTGGAAGTGGTATAAGCACAACTTGAGTTCGGTTGGAGGACAAATACAGTTGTACAAGAGGGAGCCACCCTCTGTTTGGTGGGCTGGAAATTGATGTTCTCCGCAGTTAATTAAAATCACTTCATAGATTGTATTAATTTTGTTGGACATACTATTTATGAATCGCATTATGGGGATGTTGTTAATTTAAGCCACGAGGAGTGTCGAATTTTTCATTTAGGGGAGAGTCAGTATTCATTAGGGAATATAGTGTAGATTACGGTATGTAATGCTTTATTGAGCGTGGGTGAACATCATGATTATATAAATGGAGATTCCATGAAATTGGCTGGAGAACTTGCAGATCCGAGAACCGACTACGCTTAGCTTAAAATTGAGTAGGTAGGTACTTTGGGTGCAATAGCTTCATGTTGGTGTCTAGCTTCTCATGCAAATTCTGGTATTTTTGGAACGAATTTGCTCGCTGTTAGCTGAATACAAATAAATAGAAACAGAAATATCTTCAGGACCACCTTAAAGAATGATATATCACATCAGAAATCCAGCGAAAATGTATGTTTTCAGATACCCTCGAATCTTAAGACCGACTCGACATCGGCCCCATTTAAAAAAAAAATGCGCAATGAGATAGGTCATTTAACCGAGATTTTCAACGCATGGAATGCAGACCTCGACTTAAGTGGCGCCCACAAGTGGAAGTGAAACTTAATCAATTTAGAGTGCGGAACAGGTGTTTAGTGTAGGCATATTGGTGGATCCACGGTTCCACTCCGGATAAGGCGTCTTTTAGGAAGCAATTGTTTCAGACCAACTTCGGTGCAGTACACAATCCGAAAATATTTGCCCAATATTCCAGTGCAAGCACTCCCATGCGAGCCTCTTTAAAATCACATACCTATGTAAATCATACGACAAAGCTTCCGAATTTTATGAATTCGAATATCATTAGCAGTCTTAACAATACAGCAACTATTAAAATACCTTTTTCTTATAATAAATGCACAAAGTTCGGACGTCAACTCTTTTGTATTGATAGAAATCCGATTTTGTTATTGTTTTCTTGACACAAATTCGTTTGTTGTGGTCCAAGACAACACTTTTTGAAAATATGATTTATGTTATTTTTGTATCTCAAGTGCTCGATCTGTCCGCTTCATAAAACATGTTTTTACTACTGAAGACACGCATCTTCTTCACATCGGCTATTCCTCTTCTACCGGGCCTCCACCAGACTTTCTCTTAAAACGGCGAATTATGGCTTAACGGCTCCAATTGGCGTCGTTATGTGTCAAGGCTACCGCTAAATAATTTAAAAAATTCGATAGTAAAAGGGAGACGAGTAACCTATCACCAATTTGTTGTGATTGGTATATAATGGATTTTTGGAGAAATTTGAGGAAGCTACCCTGCGTTTGTACCTATCTCTACACTCAGTGATGAAACTTTGACAGGCAAGAGCAAATACTTTTTTTTTTTTTTAATAAATAGGGGTATTCACGATCCTACGCAACTGGTCTAGTATCATTGCGAAATTGCGAAAGTGCAACTTTTTTTCGCACTCCAACAACAAAACAACAAAATATACTGACTAAAATTTCGCTAAACTTTTGCACCTTATCCATACCCTGAGTAAAGTGTACAATCTTCCTTTTGACAGTTTGCCAAATGTCTGTGATACTGGCTCTCCGTACCTTTGCTTCGTTGTTGCTAGAGATTAGAAAAAAGAGTGTTCACGATCTGATAAAATAAAATAAAAATTCGCAATTTTGCTAGACCTGTTACACCGAATCATGAATACCCCTAATATGTTTATAAGGTTTCTGAAAAATGTGACAAATAACGTTTAATTTCTCTATTATACCAGAGATACAGGTAGATATGTGCCCGACGCGCAGTTATTGTTAACAAAAAAAAAAAACCCACACATAAACGATTCCGTATAAAAGCAAAAAAAAAAAACCAACAATAAAACCTTGAGGTGCCATAATCCACTCTTGGAAAATATATTACTGTACTAGAAAGCTTGTTGAAGTTTCATTTAGACATTCGCATTTTCAATCTTACTGCGCATTCTCCAAAACAAAAGGAGATGTGTATCGGCTGTGATTCTTAAATGATCTTGCCGGTGAACGAAATGCGAATCGATTGATTTGCTTGGTAGGTACATTCAGTTATTTTAACTCTTAAAATTTTAAAGTTCTTAAATATTTAAAATAAGAATATGCCTTGATGATGATGAGCTATTGCCAAGGCAGTCCTAGAGGCCATGCCGAAGCCCTGACAATGGCAAAAACATTTTGTGCTATATCTAATCTCATAAATATACTACACAGATTAGCCAACAAAAGTTGTCTAAGAACTTTGATTAGTTACATAGAGCTCGAAAGTAACTCTCAACTTTTATTATAATTCGTTTTCTCACCGAAAGATATGACATTTGGCACTGATATTTAAGTCTTGCTCCAAAATATATTTATATTATAAATTATAATGAAATTTCAAATACTTCACTTTTATGCTGACTTTTCTTATGAGAAATAAATGGAAGTAATATCTAAACCTAAAAATCGTCCATATATTGAAATCCATTGCCACTCTCACATTTTATACCTGTTCTGTCCTAAGATGAAAGAATATTAAAAATTGTTAGTATTTTAGGAATCAGTTTAAGTAAAAGTCAGCTCTCAAGGGTATTAGAACCTAAGCTGTATCTTTCGCTATTTAAATATAAAACTCGTAGCAGAACAAAATATTTCGAGAATTAATTGCATAGCTGGAATGTCAGCACACGCCTCTAATATTATAACAATAACTACCGAAAATATTTAAATTTGCTTTATTGTTTTTTCTTAGTGATTGATCGATACCTAGATAAAAAATAAAGTAAACATTTCTCTCCGACAAAGATCCAAAAACGTTAAGCAATACAAGGTGGGCTATCAAGTGATCGTATTTGAAGATCTCACTAGGTGAGAATAATTTGAAAACCTTTCGAAAGTTTGAGAGATATTTTCGAGCTCTGTAGTTACACATATCTTATTGAAAATCGAAATTTTGCCAAAAGGTTCCGCAGCTAAAATAAAGTCTGTCAGGAGGAGGAGGGCTCACATATTTTATTTTGGGCCAAAATAATTTTATTTAGTACGTTCAGCTTTAAAATAAAGTAAACTTTTCGCCTCGAGCCAGATATATCTGTTTTTTTTTTTTGATGCATGGAGGCAAAAATATAAATTTAAAAAATTTAGTTTGGGACTTAAAAGTCTAAAATTTTATTTAAAATAAGTTAAATCAAACCATAATTTTCTATTAAATTCAATTTTTGGTTCAAAAACTGGTTTAAATATAATTAGAGTAAAACGAAACTTAGTTTCTGACCGTTTTCGAAAACGTCAAAAGAAATCAGAGATTCTACGTTTCAAAAAACTTGTAAAATTTCGTTTGGGGTAATTACTTTCTATAGGTACTTTTGAGGTTCTTACTTTTATGAGCATAAAAATGTCCACTGTGTAGAAAAAACCCGGAAAAAGTTATCTGTTGTCTGACTGATATTTAAATTTAGTAATTTAGACGGTAATTCTAAATACAGGCCAACAAAAACGTTTAGACGGTGGCGAAATGCGGAACTACACATATATTTCCAACCTGGCACTGCCACATTTTCTGTTCAACTTGGCGTCGGCAATGTCAATGGCTCAGTACCCGCTAACAACGCCCTCGTTTACTCTATAACTTTTGTCAAACTAAATATAGAAACAAATTATAGAGTAAGTGAGTATATCGAGCATTCGGGGGCCCTTATGCATACTACGGTTTATGCAACTGCCTCATCAGTGATAAACAGAGTTGCCACTTTGCTGGAAATCCAGTAGGTAGATCTACTGCATTTTTTCGAAACTTATATACACCACAAAAAAAAAAATTCAATCTACTTCATTTTTTTGGAAAATGTATATACCCAAATTCCAACTTTAGAATTTTTTCCACTGCGCCACCTCTCGCAAACGTCTGACAAACATCCGAGAGTATAACTGTCGTCGTGAACGAGCTTCTCAATTAGCCGTTTGCACTCGGCATAAAGGTTGTGAGAAGCTAGGCCTTGGGACCGTACCTCGCACAACATTATACCGCGGCACCAAGGTGCAAATAGGTGATTCCACTGCAGAAGACAACCAGCATGCGATATTCTGTTTTCCTATCTTTTTCCTTTAAACTCAACCCTGTCGTCACAACTTTACTATCTCTACATAATATACGAGTACCCATATTACTACTCTGCGCTGAATTGAAGTGGTCACTGAAACGTCACATTCTCGTCATTAAACGCGCAACTGACGCTAAAAAAGATGAGAGTTCAACTCAATACTGTGGACAGGGGAGGGGAACTATAGCCGTAGGGGTAAGTTTTCGTGATGCTTCAGGAAATTTGAATAAATAAAAGTTAAACATACACGCGACTTAACCCCTAAAAGTGACTTTCGTATCACACGAGTTCCCCAAACAAAATTCTGTATCCGTTCAGACAAAGTCGTCAAAACGTTCAATCATTTCTCAAAATAAACAAAATATAGACCAGCATGCTAATCTACTAAATAATTTTACTAACTTGTAACACTTGCTTGAGAGTAAGCCCCGTTGTTTAGCTAAGCTTAAGACTTCATCACTGTCGTTCTAAATCGATCCAAATCCTCTAATCGTCTACTTAAACTGGGTTAGACCATTCACACCCATTCGAGTCACTATGAAATCCAAACGACTCCAATAATGGTTAAGCATTAACCAATTAATTACCAACAACCGTGTGATAATGCGTTTCTCTCATTTTCCATTAAATTTCCATTCGTTTTGCCACTTTTCGCACAAATTGAAACTTACCCACAGTAATTATCTCATAATAGCTGATTGCTTCGAACACTGTCCGGGGCACCCCACTTAACAACCCAGGAGCGGCTTTCTTCTTTCATCTATATAAATGGCAGATTGAACTACTGAATTAAATTAACAATAATTTAAACAATCAAAGAAACCCCCTGTGCAATGTTCACGCGCAGTTATTCACCAGCCACTGCATTTTTAATCCTCATCTAGTGGTGGGATTTTACCGAGAAGTTTCCCACTATCCGCATGCAGTTGGAGAATGAAGAATTTTCCATTTAACGCTTCTTGCAGACGGCAACACTCTTGCTAACGAGCCACGGCACAGAAGACAGAGCTCAGTTTGGCTTTTATCTTTTAATTGGTAGCCATTATGTGAACGCCATTTTAACGGCCGTTTATTCGATAATTGTGCGAAACTCTTAAGTGAGAGATATCATGCGATATTTGTATTAGCGGTGCTACGCCTGGTAACACCGAAAGCCATTAAGTCCAAATTCAACGAGTTTTTTTTACTAAGGACTGTAGCTTTGGTTGTCACGAGCTTGTAGAAGATATGGCTGCTCCCACAGCAAATACTTGAAGGACATTACATTAGTATTTTTTTTTTTGTTCCTACAGGGAGACAAGTGCATGGACTTTTATAACACTACCAATTGTCCGCTGTATAGGTCAACCATTCAAAGGGCTTTGTTGATGGGACTCCTAACCACCACAAGACAGCAAAGACAATTTGTCTTATTTGGAACAGGCAGCTCCAAAAGGACCACCTCATTTTTCATCAAACACTGTACTGACTTCCTCCTTTCATGTCGATGACGATTGTCCTTTCAAATCCCTATCTCCCAATAGCTATAATCGCCGCTGTCGGCTCGCATCAAAGTTCTGCCGAACAAAAGCATTTTCTGGCGACCATAAGTCACTTGGTCCAAACAATGCCATACAGAAAAGGAGAGGGAAGAAACCTCAAATTGCAACACTGACCAGGCCATCGTGCACCACAATTTCAATGCAATGTCGTATTAATGTCACTGGCAGCCAAAAAGTCATTACATCCAATAAAAAAGGGACATTTACCCCGACAAAAGCGCACCGACCAACGACGACGACAATATTTATCCTGCCAATGAATTGGTCCAACAATGAGGCCACAAAAGGAGCACCATCTCTCCAGGTAAACAAACACGAACGGCAAATGTTGAAAGGACATACGGACCCGGCAACTGATAAAGTTTTGTCAACAAATAAAATCCAGATTTATAAACAAACTACAAACGCACCCATATCGGTGAATAGCCGAGATCCTTAGGTCGACAAAAAAACACAAAAATGTCCTTGGGGACAAAAACGAAATTCCTTCAAAGCCGCCGCATATGAAACGGATGAGCACGCAATTGTCTCTATGAATGCAGATATACACTCGTATACCTGGCGGATAATAATGTGGAAGGTCGTGGGAAAGGATGCTTCCTGGTACTAATGGCGCTTCTTGCTTGCGTGTATGCGCTGCAACCAACAACGAGAGGCTAATTTGAATTTTTATTGTTATGGCATGGGGAGATGAGTGTTGGACCACCCAAAAGTCACGACTTTACGGCATAAAATTTGACTGATTCCGAAGGATGTTGCGGTTTGATTCGGATTTTTATGATATCCCAGTCAATTGTGAGGCATTAGCGTGAGTGTGCTAATGCATTGTGGGATGAGATAATGAGATCAGTGCGTGGGGGATCTTTTATTGGGATATTATGGTCGTTAATAGAGCGGGTGCCGCCGCGTATCTTGATGTCCTGGCACGAAGTCGGTCTTTATGGACAATTCCACACGATATTTTGACTTTCAATATTTTCAAGGGGCACAACCCCCTTCTCATAACGGTTTAGGATCCAGATAAACCCTTTCGTGCAGTGTGTGCCTGACAAAAGGGACGGCACGTTGATGTAGAAATAAAACTGCTCTTAATTTTAAACAAATGGGTAATCTAATCACAGTTGTTAGGAGTGAGAGAAAACAGCAGTCAACCTATAACAAAATTCAAAAGGACTAGTTTTCAGCTAATTTTTGGCTCACGCAGTCTTAGAAAAATCGTACAGTTAGAACAGGTGGGCTCTGGGTCCGCCGCGGCTTCTCACGGTGGCACGGATCCAAGTGGTCCAATTTTAATGGCTCTGCCGCATAGCGCTTATATCCGGATGAATTTGACCGATTGCATTGGCTATGTTAGCTTTAAGGGCATCGATTGCCATAGACCTGTGACTTCAGAAAACTCCTCATGATCTCCCTCTAGGGAGATCAAATCGCGCGAACTTAGTCACCTCTGGGACAGATAACCATACCTCAAATCGTTTGTGCAGAATGTGCATCTAAGCGTCTTGTTTTGAACGTGAAACGTATCCCCGTCCTACTGGAGCAATATGTCGTCTACCGCCATATCGTTCAATTTGGGCCAAAAGAAAGGTTAGCATCCTTCTTGATGGTGATGGCCTCACCAACTTAAGAAAAATAAAAACTAAATAGTTGGCGCAACAGGTCCGTAGGGTAGTATTTCTCGTAGGGTCCCTATTCCTACCCGAAAATAAAATACCAGGTAATATTGACAAAATTCGGTTGAAAAAATTCAAGAAAAAAAAATTTGTTGAATTGAATGAAATTTGTTATAGGTAATGATAAATTAAATTTATTAATACAACTTAAGGCTTGAACATACTTGAACAATATTTTTCAAACGGATAAAACGTTTACTACAAAACTACTTCGTCAAATTAACAAAAGACAATTTTCAGTTTAATAAATCGATATTGTATCAATTCAACAATTTTGTAGTTGAATTAACAAAGTTTTTATCATATTAATCACTTTTGTAAATCTTTGTGAAATTGAAAAAAAATTGCGCAAAATGTTTGTTAGCCAAAAAAAATACAGATTATCAATATTACAAACAATTTGTTGAAATGAAAAAAATGTTTGTAGAATTGACAAACATTTTGTAGAATTTATAACACACGTGTTGAATCAATAAAAATACATTTTAAACATTGTAATTCTTTGAATGCAGTGCTATTGATGGCGTCATTTATATTTCACACGCGAGTTTGTTAGTGCGCATAAATGTTAAAGGTAAAAGTGAGTAAAGAAGCAACATTTTAAAATTAAGAAAATTAATTCGGTCATAATAAATGAACTAAACCTTATATGGAAATTATGGGAATATTTAAAAGGTAAGTGAAAGAAGTTAGTGGGATGATATGTAGGACGTAGGTATATTTATATTGACAACAAAACAGCTGAACTTACAGCCAAGGAAAAAGATGTCCAGCCAAGTCAGACCAAGTGGTGCATAAATACGATTGTATTGAAGAAAATAGGATTGTGCACATCCTGGGCTCGCTTGGCTGGACTCTGGAGATTTTCTTTCTTGTCTGTAAGCGCAGCTATTCGTTACACACAAGAAATTTGAATATATCTTGAGACTGTTGTGTTGCTATACTATTTTAACAGAAAGGGCAATCATCTTACTTTTCGAAAAATAAATCTCATCTTTGTTTTCCAATTGTTTTAGATTGTGAAGGCGATCGGGAAGCTCGGGCTTATACAACACCAAAACATTTGGCAACATTTTTTTCTATGCAGGTATGGAAATACCATTAAGAGTGCAGATTTTGTTTCAACTCAAATAATAAGTAAAACTAATTTATATAACTTGTATAATTACGTTTTATAATAAATCTAATTATTAAACTTATTTGTTTTGCGCTTCATTTATTAATACCTAATTTATTTTACATGTGTGTTGTACACATATTTTGGATATAATTTCGTTATTTAGATAAATACATATTTCGTACCACCAAAATTAAGTTTAAGGACAACTGCAAGTGAGTATTAATCATATCGACAAAATAGTTTATTAAATTCAAAATCATTAAATAAGTAAAGAATTGACAAACACAACAATTCTGCTAATGAATCAAAAAATTAAAATGCCGGAACTGACAACATGTTGCTATGTAACCAACAATCTGTTTACAGATTCAACAAAACACAACCGCAGTACTGAGAAATTATTTCTGTACAATCAACAATATTTGTTGCTGACTTAACAAAATACAATAGCTGAATTGACAAACTAATACGATATTTTTAACATTTTTTTGTTAGTTTGACAAAAAGACAAACCACAAATTGATAAATTTCTTTGTAAAAACAACAGCTAATTGTTGATTTGACAAAACATTAACGGTGGAAATGGCAAATCTATTTTGTAAAATTAACAACATTATCATTAGTTTAGCAACATATTTTTATACGCACAAACAAACGATTTTTGTTAAAACAACAATTTTTAAGACAAGATACAACATATTAAAATTTTGCCAGTTTGACAGAAACATTTTGTTGGACGTATATTGACAAAAAAATTGTTGAATCAACCCTCATTTTTATCAAATATACCAGGGTTTTATTTTCAGTGATATTCGTTTTGTGTGAGTTTTTCATTCTTGGGACGATTGGAAGGGATCTACAATTTTATGCGTAGTCCAAACGGTTAATTAAGAATCTCTTTCAGGACAATTATTCTCTCGGATATTTTTGTCAGACGTTCGCGAGAGTCTTAATTTTCAAAAAAAAAAAAAAATACGGACCAATGCCGCCGCCGGCCGTGCCAAATTCCGTACCAAACTCGCCCTTTTTCTGGATGCATTGCCACCTGTTGAGCCTCGTGTGGGTTGGCGTCGTTGCATATACGGGAATTCTGATCTTAAATGTCGCCATTCATACAAAAATGCGCGGCGTCGCTGAAGATGATATTGTCGGCCAAAATTCGGGACCTCTTCGAAACGCTCCGAAGCCTGGTAAGCGAAAAAGAGGGGCCTCGTCTTAAAGCTCCTGGGTCAGTTGGATCTTTTACAGATGCAGACCCAAGTTTCAATGCAAAGTTCGCCAATTTGAAGCCTGCAAAATGCCACCTTCTTGTACACATCGAGGAATCGACTGCCTCGGGTTCTCCTGTACACTTTCACGGACCGCAGCAATGTTCTCGGCCGATCTGACGTTTCCTCGACGCACGAGTGTTGGCTGATTATTTACGGAACCGGTTGTTATTCAATTTGGCCGCCAAACGTTTGAGAGTCGACCATCGCGTCTGCCGTTAAACCAGCGCAACGTTACAAATTGACAAACTCTCATTTTGAAGTTTTATCTTTTGGACTTGCTGCTCAAGTTACATGTTGCTATTTTGGCATCAGTGACTGAATATTCAACTCCAGATTAGGCAGGCGGCAACAAATCAACATGGCCCCCGCAGGCCGTCAACATCGACCTTTGACCCGCCCCAATTGAAAAACCCTCTACCAGCGAGAGGGGGCAACTTTTCTTATTTCTTTTTCATAGTTCAGAGGACGAGCTCTAGATTTAGTTTATTTACTGTCTGTCTTGAAATGAACCGAAGCCTAACCGCCAAAGAGCCTTTCCATCAGCGAGTTGAACTCAAATAACTGCCGAACCGAGTCTTTCCTGGCTCCCTGCAATTTCCCCACTAAATGTGCAGGATGAAGTAAACGTCTACCCAACACCGCTCCCCCGACGACTTTTGATCAGCTTTCTTACAGCTAGTTAGGAGTTTGAAATTGCAGCAGTCAAAGGGCGAATCACTTTCGAAGGATTACGACAGCAACCACTCGTCCCAATATCTGACAAAATGCCACGTGCAAGCGGCAACTTGTGCACCCTGCAGCATCAATTACCGTTTTTCACCCGCTCAAACGATCTAATATTCCGATAAAATCCTTTACAAATTATTTAGGAGGGAAACAAAACAAATCCAATTGCCCAGACATTCGGAACAACATATTACACACAAAAACCATAACATAAACATCGGACCAAAACACACGAACACACAAAAACAGCAGTCACTCGTCGCAGCAATAAGAAGCATTGCGGCCCCATCATCAATATGGGAGCCAATGGAACAGGACCGCGGACCGAAAAACTCGAACCTCGTCATCTGATTCCCCATCGAGTTGTTCGTTGTTCCATTTATAGACTGCGGTTGATGCAACCGCAGCAGCAGCAGCAGCGGGAACAGCAACAGCAACAGCAACAGCAGCAGCAACAGCAGCCATCGATTAAGAGGCCACATTAAGGCATTCGCGATATCATTTAATAAGCTCCACCACAAACGCCATATCTCCGCCAACAAGAGCACTGTGTGTGTGTGTGTGTGCACTGGACCACTTCTTGCTGCGATGCTGCGCTTGGCGGACTGCATCCGTCGAGGCAATAAATGTCTGACAAGCAATAAACAACCAAAGAGGATGCCCATGTTCAGAGGTGCATCAGCAACGGCTAAGGACTGCGAAGAGTATTAACTTTGACTGCGCACAGACCCCAGCGCGCAAAGCATACGAGATGCTGATACTCCCTCCGGAGGGGGAGGCTTACGTCCGGGGATAGATTCCATCGGGCGCGCTTTGCCAAAGCTATCTGCGATCTGGAATCAGTGATGCTGCGCGAGATGTGCACTGTGATCTGGTTGCCCGTGCACCCGACCGGCCCCGGACAACTCATGTTGCTGGCGCAGTTGTTGCTGGCTCTGTTGCATTAAATGCGCTTCGCATGTAATTTGACAGCAAATGTATTACTCTATCACATCCTTATTATTATGCTCTCCAGCTGGTCGGGAGATGTCCATTGTTGGTGGTAATACATTAGCCATTACTCCGACAATAGATGTTTAGATGTTTTCGCTAGTCGCGGAGTTCCATGCGGGGCAGCCTGGATGTGCGACTGCTTTCTTGTGCGCGGTGTAGTCTCCACTTGGCGTACTCGCAGTATACGTCCTCGTCGTATTCGTCTATTGAATTCCGATTTAGGAATGTAATTTAGCACAGCTCTGATGAGATGGGACCGTTGAGATAGTTTAGTGTTTAGTGTGGGGGGAAGTCTGAAATCGCTGCCAGTTAATTGGGATTTAACTCCGGGCGAATGGTTATTTTTGGGTATCGGGTACTGGGTATCGAATGGAATCGGCAGGCGTTATTGTTCACCTGGTGCGAGTGTGATGTTAAATTGATTTAAAAAATTGTTGTAAGGATGCACGTAGGCTTTGATCTGCCACAAACGGTCAGGTTTTGTCAATTTGGTTGGTCGATTTTCGTTTGGTTTCTATTTCTAGTGGAAGTACAGTAAAACCGGTTTGAGAGAAAAACCCTCTTATCTGAAACCCTTTTTCATATCCGAATATTTGTCGACCAATTGCACATATAAGACACTTCGCTTAAGTGAAAAACCCGGACACCTGAAACATATTTTCAGTTAAATTGTATATTTTTCATTGAAGAAAACTCTCTTAAGAGAAAAAAAATGTTGAATCGAACAGAACTAAAAATTTGCTGAACGCTTTCACTTATTTTTTCTCGAAAATGATGACATTTGGGTTTCTGATATGTCACAAGCGTTTATTACCAGGCCCCTTCAAAAGATATTAGCTTTAAATTTACGCTTAATGGAATTTTTAAGCCCGCTTAAGTGACATTTTGTTTTCACTTATCCGGACTCCGCTTAATAGTGCATTTACACCATCACGCACGCGCATATTTGCACGAGACGGGACAGAGAGATCCGTTTGTCCGCAGTCAATGCTAATAAAGGCGTAAGAATGAGATCACAAATCAGACGCCTAAAGTGTCATGGATGTTCTACCCATATTTATAGGTAAGTTAAACGGAAACAAACACAAGTTCCGGCGACCAACATCCCTACAATCGCTTGAAAACATTTATATTTCTGATTTAAAACATGTGATATAAGAGTGGTAATTAGTTTCAGTAAATTAAACCAACAATTCATCAACCAGTTATAGGAAATAAATATGTAAATAATTCTCCGTTCATCACTTTCGGAAGGCATTTTGTTTTATAGGAAAGCGAAATTTCGTGAGCCATCGCTTTCCCATAATTCCTTCCCATATCAGGTTTTTTTGCGTGTTAGGTAATGTCGTCCCTTTCAGTCACACTGCTATTTAGTATTTAGCACCCCTTTAATCTTCCGCGTTGGGAATGTGTGGCCGTATAAATGACGCATAAGCGAAATTTGTTTTCACTTAAGCTTGGGTCGTTTAAGTGAAAAACCCGTTTAAGGGAAAGAACGACTGTGACATTTTGCTGTTTCTCTTAAGCGGGTTTTACTGTATATACTACGACCATGAAAGAATATGAAAGTAGATAGCATTTATCCACAAGCCTGGTGAACTTCTCAAGCCATACCCTATATACCCTCTCTTATTATGGATACAATTGAAATAAAGTGCGCGACTTGGTCGAACGAAACTTTCTCGTTCATCAAAAGTTTGGAAGGCAAATAAAATATAGGAAGAGTGTTAATTAAAATCCACTTTTGCGTTATTTATCAGTAGATATATCGCGGCCTTAGAACAACCAGGTTCAATGTACACAAAAGTTTTGAGAAAAACGCTTCTAAATTTTTGAACTCTTTAATTCGGTTGGCGTTTTAAAACGGTTTTAAAGCTCTGTCGAATTTGGTAAACAAGGTTCGAAGTGGCAGTTATAACCTTTATGACTAAATCTTAATGTAGATGGAACACCGTAGCCCTGGAAACGGAAAGAGATAGATCAAAATAATTAGTGTGAATCGAAAGAGTGTAACCAATTTATCAAGATTTGATTATAATTATTTATTTTTCAAAATCGTCACTTAGAAGAGAACCTTGTTGTTCTAAATTCGCGATTATATTAAATAACAATGTGAGTTTTTATAAGTTTTACCAGGGATGGAAAATGCCATTTTCGATTTGTACTGAAAACTGTTGTAAGATCGTACTGAAATGGAGCCAGTTGTATTGAAAACTTTTTTTCGTATACAGAATTGAATTCAAAATATTTAATTTTCAAAAACATAAACAAAAATAGATTAACAAAACATTAATGACTTCCTAGCAAAACTATACAAACCTACAAAAAAATTGTTTATATTTTTAATCTATGAGCCCTTCAGGCTTTATACTCTCAATTTGCTCATTCATCTTGAAAATATTGCCCTGAACTTGAAACTCAGAACAGGATGAGTTTCTTATAAAATTATTTGTTTCAATCAAAGCCCAGCAAGTGTCGACTTGAAGTCGGTTTCGACAGTTGGACTTTATGAATGTCTGGCAAGAAAAAATCTTTTCGACATTTGCTGATGAGTGAGGAATAGCGAGAACGGCTTGAGAAATTTTGTAAATATTTTCAAACATCAGCTCACTCGTTTTTAATGGAATTTACTTCAGCTCAAAATTCTGAAATGAAATAATATTCAATTTGCTGAATTATTTAGCAGTCGACAAGTGCTCTATATTCATTGTTAATTTGTTGAATATTCTTTTTTTCATAAGGAAAAAATTCAAAAACAAAATTCAATATAGAGTAGATTTTCCTGATACAACTGCTTCTGATGTAAAATAATTCAGCAAATTAAGGAAGGGATTTTGAATATTAATTTTCTTAAATATGTCTTCGAAAATGACATACAAACATCATCATCTCGATTATTTTAATTGTTTTCTTAGGAAAAGCTTTACAAATTGTAAGAGAATTCGAAAGATACAGATGGATAAATTGTATGGAATTAAGGCAAATTGTACTTTTGTACTCGAGCAAACTCATTTGTATCGAATTCGATACAATTGTTTCGACTTTTCCATCCCTGAGTTGTACCCGTCAGCAATAGGCTACTGTCGCAAGCAGTGATGCCAGACTTTTCGGACTGAATTGCCCACGATACATTTCAAAAATACCATCTTTGCCCATGCCGGCGTTAAAAAACAACAAAATACATTTTCTCTTTTTGTTCTGAGAAATAAATATGCCCTTTTTCGACCCTATTTACTATTTTATAAGCTCCTACAGTTTACAAGATTTTTGAGTACAAGGACAAGCGTAGTAGGAGTTTCTGTTTTCTGGTCTGTTAGGGCATGCTTCCATTTTTGACTGTAATTTATTAGTGACGCTGGTTTGAGGTGTCTATGATTGGAAGTAGGGCTCGTGATAGACCGATATCTTTACATAGATATATTTTGAAGGGGGATTTGCTTTTGGATTTGGATCAGTAGTTAAAAACTGGACGTGTGTGGGGCTGCAAGTGAAGTGGGAGTTTCTGATTGTCTAAGCTCCAAGTGCTTGGCATTATTTTAAAGCGCATATTCAATATGGTTGAAAAAAAGGCTAATATTGGCTAAAAATAAGTTTTCAATGGCTGTTTTATCGTTTATCGTTTTTGCAACTTTGGTTACCAAAACAAGCCATATTCTGCTCGAATTTTTTTGACAAACGTCAGCTTTCATTATATTTGTGAAAAATGAACTGGATTAGGCACTCAAACCTATAATTTTAGCACTTAGTTGCTACTTTTGGATGTCTATCGTTTCGACGATAATCGTTTGAAAAGTTACGGAATCAGTGCCCAGTAGATACGTAAAAAAATAGACCGGGGTTTGGGTAGTCATTTTTGAAAAATTATTAAAAAACTGATTTTTTTGAATTTTTTAGAGAAAAACTAAGTACGGGGTGTTATTTAGAATACTTATATTATCTTTGTTCTGCATTTTGATCAAAATTCAAAATCGTTAGAGCGGTTTTTGAAAAATTATGCAGACAAAACAGTAACAAATATTGCAATGTTTAGTTTCAAAAATACTATTGCTTAACTATGTAGCTGAAAACCGAGTACAAGTTACTGTTGGGGGTGTAAGCATTTCTTGGTTCTTAAAGTTTTATCGAAATCGAAAATGGGGTTTTCGAGATATGAGCAGTTCTTAAAATTAGCGTTTTCGATGATTCGAATTGAAAATTAGGGACGCAATAATTTTGAAAACATAAATTTAACTCTAGTTTAGTTTGCATTTTAGTCAACGTCGTTATTGTCGTCGTCAGGTAAACTAAATAAAACCAATTTCTTTTTTAAAAAAGTCCGTTTTTCAAAAATCCAATAATAGATAAAAAATGATCTTGCTATTAAGTTATATGTGAACATATTACCTTAGGAGTACATATTTTTTACAATCGTGTGGACCGTTTTCGAGATATGGCCAAATTTCAAGAGTACCGTTATTCGATTTTTTATCCAAAAACTGGGTATGCAGTCATGGTAACCCCACCTACTTAGGCTTTAATATCAATTTTGGTTGAAATCGTTTTAGCCGTTTTCGTACAAATCAAACTGGTATGAAAATTTTATATATGCGAAGTAAAGGCTCATTTATTTTGTCGGGCTCGAAAGTAAAGCTAAATAAAACACACACTGCTATAAATTTTCGCTGGAAATTTTATTTCATTATAAAGTTGGGACCTTGCCATTTAGTGTGACATACAATATCGCAGCTGCGATTCTTTTGAGGTAATTTTTAACCACTTTTTCGGCCATAACTTGAGTAATCTTGGTTTTTAATGCATATAGAGTTTCGGTATTCTTCGCGTAAACACGGTCTTCTCACGCAATAAAGCCATAATTGTCCGTGTTGTGTGTGTTGCCCCGTCTTGTTGGAAACACATATCGTCCAAGTCGTGATCTTTAATCGCCGGCCAAAAAAAAATAGGTTATCATTCGACCATTTCGCTCCGAATTCGAAATCGATAAATTCGGATCATCAGGAACACTTGCAATTGCAGCAGCAATATTTGCGACTGAGCGTGCATTACGATGATGCACAAGCGCGGGCCTTATGACATCGATAACGCTTCCACTCCCTTCGAATTTCTTCACAATTTTACCGATTGCTTGCGTAGTTGGTCAATTATGACGACCATAATCATCGCGTAATGCGCGAAAAGTGGGTTCGTTTCAATCACCACATTTGTAGTAAGTTTTAATAATTTTAACGCGTTGCTAAATTGTTAAGCGATCCATTATCGCAAATGGCAAACATTCAACTAATATCACGATACTTCAAATGACAGCTGCCAGGTGTCAAATAAATGCCAGAGGTTACCAGAGGTTACCTTGCAAAAAAAAACCGAACCGAACTGTAAGCCCCCAAACTCCAAATCCGAAGTTTGAACGAAATCCGGGCAGCCGTTTAGGCTGTAGGCCTCGGGGCATACGGACAGACAGACAGACATAATTTTTCCCACTTTTTTGAGATCCTCTATCATCGTAATGTCAGATTTGATTAACATCTCGAGTTCGAAATTTTGTACGAATACAATATCTTTCTCTTACTACGGAATCGAGAAAGTTAAGAAATCGACCTACCCCTAGAATGTGGTCAAAGCTTGGGTGCTAGATTTTTCTAGGATTATACTTATAGTAGGTAGAAGTTTACCCACAGTTAAATTAAAGTTGTCTCTTCAAGTTATCGCTTTTTAAAAGGCTATACCCAGCTTTTTCTCGGCATTTACGTATTTCATTGGAATTGGACCATCATTTAGAAAAATATAGTGATAGATCAAAAGAATGATGGGCTAAGGGTTTTTCTTGATATGACAATTCATTGTGACTTTTTAGCATTTATAATCAGTAAGTTGTAAAAGACGCAGTGATCGAAGAGTCAGGTTTGTAACTGACTTGTAGCTGAGTATGTTAGGATACATTTCAATCATAGCAACTTTTCACAACGAAGAGCTTAACCTGCAGAGAAAAGAGAAAGATGGGTCCTAGTACACAATCTTGAGGAACACTGCATATAAAGAAAGAGGGCCTGACATGTTTTTTTTACACTACCCACTCTACCCACAGGGATGGAGAGATGTTGTATTTTTTCAGTTTATTGCAAAGCATTGCGTGATTGACATTATCCAAATATGTAAGACGTGATCTGCGGTCCTTTTCTGATCTCCATTTAGGACAGCAAACTCTATTTACAAATGCTCTTCATTCCATCTGTCAATCTGACGCGAAATACCATTCGTTTCAAAAACAGCAAACTCCCAGATCACGTATTTCATAACTTTATAGGATCCCATCATCGACAACGTGAAAATGAAACATTTCATGCATCTGCCGCCATCTCAGACGATTCCGCAAAACAAATCAGCTCAGGATAACAAGCTGATGAATAGCCAGGACACGCAAACAACAGTCAAAACCACATGATCCCACCACACACCGGCACAGTAACTAATAAGAGTTCCTAACAAGGATATTTATATTGAACTCATCCATCATCATTTGCTCCTGCTAATCCGGATCCGAGGAGAGCTCGGGAAAACTTTCTACCGCAACTCTAATTCCAGGTGATTATCACCAAGTGTTACAGAGACAACGAGCCGTAAAGGATGCAGAAAACGCTGAGATGGTTACCGCAATACATCGCATTATTGGTCCACAGCCAAGCCATTTAATCTGCGCCGAGAGCAACATCATCAACACCCATCCGCACCCCCGGATGTGGTTGCTCTTCGCAGCTACAACAGCCATCCGCATACAAAATGGCTGTCAACATGGAGTAACATATGCGATGTGTTGTTAATGGTCCTGTGAATTTTCGGTTCAACAATCATGATTCCCCTATCCCGAGACGGACGTAATAGGGGTGGGAACGCAACAATGATATATGATGAGTGCGGTAACGAACGTATAGCAGCTCATCCCTTAACTAGGACTTCGCCCGGCAATAACAATCGTCGCTGCTGCGCCACAGTCAGGAGGCGGAGAAATGTTTTTTTTTTTCCTCGTTTTTCTATGACATGGCGAACGAGAGGAAGAAGATGATGACGACGCCAACCACGATGTTGATGATGAGTGTACTTTGCGGTCCCTCCGCATGAGATTATTAGCACTTGGGAACATCTGCCGCCAGCGATAAAATTGCTGCATCGTCATCCTCCTCGTATAGTTGTGTCAGATTTGTTCACAATTTATTACAAGGTTTTCTGCTCTGCTACCAACAAAAAAAAAAAATAGGAGCACAGCAAGCAGAAGAATGATGAGAAAAAGAAACCAATTTCGGGTTCACCGTCACCGTTTTTTTTTTTTTTTTTTTTTCATCTGAACTCGCATAAAAGTGAACATTTGGGGTAAAGTGAACATCAAGAATCTAGCACTTACTCGGAAGAGTAATGGGCCGGCCCATGAAACCATAAATCCATAAAACAAATTAAATTTAAATTGACCAAGTAGCGCTGTATATGGAGGTGCCAATCTATTTTTTAGTAGCACTGACGTGTGTGTAAAATTTATGGGAATTCAATTTGAAATTATTTGTTTTTAAAATCTGTTTTAAATCAAAAGTGCTGCTGGTGCTTGGATTGAATTGGTTTGATTAGAGCCTCGCTGAGAAGAGTCACACTAACGGGGTAAATATCGAGCTCCAAAGTTCAAGTAGGTTAATTCAATTTGAAAAGAGTTGAAAGGGTTTTTTTTTTTTTGGGAATCCGAGGGTCAAGCCTTTTGGCTTTGGACATTTATGAACACCCGAACTTTAAAGATAAAAATCCATTAAATAAATTAAAACAAGTAAAAGTGTGATCATCGGCCTGGCCGATGCTTTGATACCATCCACTGCATACAAGTCATGCAAAGTTCTAGGCATGTGAGGTAGTACGTAATAACATTGAACAACAGACAGAGAGACACATGGGCCTAATATTGATTTTGTATGGGAGGTACCAGAACTACTTGACCGACGTAGCCTATTTTTAATACCAACTTGACGACAGTAAAACTAAGTCCTCTCACAAAATTTCACTTGCCCAGGTAGATTATTTTCGACGCTATCGTGTTTTCAAATATTGGTTTTGTATGGGAGGTACCGGAACTAAAGGGTTTTTCAACAGGGACGCTACAAAAGTAGAGCGACAGGGACAGCAAACGACGCCGAATTTCTTGACGCTCTTTTGACATTTCTCTTCAGTAAGGTTTGCCATTTCATGATGGAAAGACATACGAGTCAACAATGAGTCGAAATTATTAAAATTTACTAGCGAAATTCGGAGTCAGTGGCCTCAACGTTAAGAACGCTACGTCCAATTTATGGTCGTCATAATCGCCCTATCAGATCAACAATTGAGCGTCTAGTGGAAAAATTTGAATCCACAGGCACAGTACAAAATGTTCCCGTGCCAGTGAGACAAAGAAGTGCCCGTAGTGTCGAGAATATTGCTGCCGCTGAGGCTTCAATGTGTCTCTCACACGTCGTTCTCAAGCGTTGGGCATCTCTGTGACGTCGTTGTGGCGAATTTTGCGGAAATATCTTGGCCTACAACCTTACAAGATTTAATTGACGCAAGAACTGAAGTTGCTTGACCACCAGAAGCGTCGTATGTTCGTGAATTGGGCTGAGCAACAACTTGAAAATGATTCGGATTTTCATCGAAAAATCATCTTCAGCGATGAGGCTCATTTCTGGCTGAATGGCTTCGTCAATTAACAAAATATGCGGTATTGGTCAGACAGCAATCCACACGTACTCCATGAGTCATCATTGCATCCCGAAAAAATTACGGTTTGGTGTGGTTTATGGGCCGGCGGCGTCATTGGGCCGTACTTCTTCCGTGATGATCAAGACCGGCACGTTACTGTGAATGGGAATCGCTACCGTTCAATGATAACCGAATATTTTTGGCCCCAATTGGATGATATGGACTTGGAGGACATGGGGTTCCAACAGGACGGCGCCACAAGCCACACAGCGAGTGTCACAATCAATTTATTGGAAACCAAGTTTGGAATGGTCCAGTCGCTGGCCGCCTCGGTCGTGCGATTTGACGCCGTTAGACTATTTCCTGTGGGGCTACGTCAAGTCTATGGTCTATGCCAACAAGCCAGCGACGATTGATGAACTTCGTACGAATATCGAACGTGAAATTGCAGCAGTATCGGCCGATTTATGCTTGAAAACCGTCGAAAATTGGGTTCAGCGTCTGGACTTCTGCAAGTGTGCCCGTGGTGGCCATGCAAAAGAAATCGAGTTCCATACATAATGGCATCGAACGCACTTTCACAGGAATAAAGAATTTCATTGATATCCAAAACCGTTTTTGTAACTTTTGTAGCGCTCTTATTGAAAAACCCTTTACTTGACCGACTTAGCCCATTTTTAATACGAACCTAACGACGATAAAAAGAAGTCCTATCACCAAATTTCATTCGCCTACGTCAATTCCTTTGGGCGCTATCGTGCTTTCAGACAGACAGACAGGCGGACAGACGGACAGAAAGACAGACAGACAGACGGACATGGCGAATGAATGTGATCCTGATTCAGAATATATATACTTTATGAGGTCTCCGGTGACTCCTTCTTGGCGTTACAAATGTAATGTCGAAGTGAATATACCTTCCTGTGGAGGGTATAAAAGAAGTATGTAATTGAAGGGGGAGTTTCACTTCTCCGGTCCTAAGTTTAAATTTATTGCAATTATAGCTGCGCCCGAGACTTTGTACGTGCAAATCACTAAACTAAATATTTTTGATTTTAATGGACTATTCCGGAGGCAAAGTTGTAGCATATACGCGGACGACGTCGCCTTACTCAGCGGAAGGGTTCTTTTCACTTTTCCCAATATCAACGGCACTCCGCTCGATATTGTTAGAAGCGCCAAATATCTGGGCTGATACAAGACCGCTTTTATGGAGAGAAAATAGCGCCGACCGTGCTAGAGCTCCAATCGGAAGGCCCTTGAGAAGAATCAGCGCTTGGCATGCCTGTGAATCGCGGGTACACTGAGGACATCTCCTACCGCCGCTCTGCAAACAACAAACAATGCTTAACCTTCTTCTGCTAGACATCGTCAGCAAGGAATACGCCACAAACGTCGAAATCAGACTAAGGGAAGGGAAACATTGCGCAGGACAAGGACTTGCCAGCATCTTCCTACAGATAAGCCTCTTGCCCAATAATACTGATCACCTGCCTACGAAAATTGATTTCGAAAAAGGCCTGGCACACGAAATACTGGACAGATCAGAAAAGGATTCACTGAGTGTCCTACAAAAAGGATCACTGCCAATATTCACGGACCGATTCCAAGGTGCAGTGGCTTAGTGGTTAGTGTGTTGGACTACTTCGGGTTCGAATCCCGAAAAAACCCAAAATTCCAACTTATGGTTTTTTTCCGCTGCGCCACCTCTCGCGAACGTCTGACAAACATCCGAGAGTATAACCGTTTGGACCCGGCATAAAATTGTAGATCCCTTCCATTCGTCCCAAAAATGAAAGACTCACACAAACGAATGGTTGTGAGAAGCTAGGCCTAGGGTCCCTACAGACCTATTGCGCTATTGACTATTTATTTTTTTATTTATTTTGATTCCAAGACCTCGAAGTGGTTTGGGACCGGGGTCTTCTGAGAATATAACTAAATCTGGGCCTCTCCTTCTCACTCCCAAAACATTGCAGTGTCTTCCAAGCCAAAATCACTTTTTCTCAAGCTTCAGAGGGCCTGTTGATTAACATGGTATCACAGAGGTCACAGATGGAAACTTCTAGGCTACTGGTTGATTGAGATAGGGCTTTGCTACCCAGTTACCTGTAAAAGTAGCTAAAGCAAGGTTAGTTCTTCCAATTTAAACCGTTTTGGGCAACGCGCTCTTCTAGATAAAAGTATTGCGAACATCATTACGCTTTATTAAAAAGTTACCTTAACCTGTGACATTCACTTCTATCTTTATATTTTTCTAATGAGTGTGGAACTAAGAAGTACGATTGAAAATAAGTACACCTTACTCCGAGGCCCTCTTTCGAAAGGAAGTTGTGACATTTGACAGGTGAAAAAACCCGTTTGGTCTTTTAAAGAAAGGTAATCGATAAAAAACAGGGATACGAACTGCGCAATTGTTATAAATGGAATTTTCGTTTCAGCAGAAAACAATTAAAAAAATCTGTGGCTCATTTTTCTTCTCCTTTAAGTTCGTACAATACATCCCCATTCAATTGGCAAACCGTTCACTTGAAAGTTTGAATAATCTTCCTGAATGCATTCGCATAAGGTTCCTCTAAATGTTCGCATATTGTTCTTCCGCGTGGGTTTTCGGCGAAGCAAAATCGCTCTTGGATATTCCTTCTGCAATATTCAGGTATTTGCAGGGAACTTCATCACACAGTCAAAGATGCGAGAAAATAGATTTTTTTTAACCAAGATCTTGGGTTAAATTACCGCATCCGTTATCGAGTACTATAGTACGATTTTTTACATTTTACTAATGCATTCGGACATAGTGAATAGTGCAAAAATTTTTGTCCAATAAATAAATGGATTCGTAAATATTTCACAAACGAATTCTTACATTTTACGAATGCATTTGTCGTATTTATTAATGTTTGCTTGTAGATTAGACGAAAGTGTTCGCAAAATATATTTTTTTTCGTTCGTACATTGTACAAACAGCTACATGTAATTTGTACTGCTGAAAATGTCAAACGGTTTCGTAAAATGTAACAACTATTTCGTGAATATAACGATTTTTCTTTTGGGTGTACGTGACTGATTTTGCTATTGATTTGCATGCAAAAAACCACAAAATTCAGTGACGGATGCTAGCTCACGAATGCGGTAATTCGACACCTGCAGAAAGTCCTGAAGTGAATTAAAAAAAACTTGGTTCAATTTAGGTCACAGCTCATTTCTTTCATAAAGTTAAATGCGTCGTCTTGTCAAAGAACAAAATGGAGGACTAACACATCAGACCCAAAGAGTCCATTAAGCTTCTCGAAGTCAGAGGCAGGAATAGCATGGCCCGATAGCTTAACTTATATGTGGTGATCTTGCGATGCTAAACATTAATTTAACTTTTACGAGCGGGGAGATATTTCAGCCCCATTCCACTGCTCGCTCATTATAGAGCTCTATACACCTCATCTCAACCTATCAGGCCTTTTATATTGCTATGCCATATATGGAGATTTTAGTAGCAGTTGACAAATAGGGGATCTGGCAATAAGTTCAAAGATAAGAGAGCGGGAAAGACTGGCCTATACGTATCCTATTGACACTTCCAATATTTTATTCCTATAGCTTTGCGACATCTGAACGCCCTACAAGGCACCCGCACGTCAGTTATCAGTAGTAAACTTAAAAATGCTGCGAGTACCTAGTAATTTCGCGAGAGAAGTATTTTCTTTACATAAAAATATGCTCGCCATTCGCTGATGCAGGATCAACTATTTCGCTTCAAAAATGTTTCCCCAGGGATTCTAAGATGAACTCACAGGCGGTGGAAAAGAGAACCCAACCTCAAACGTAAATGGCACGCAATTAAGTAGACATCCAGATGTCAGTTATGAGATTCGAAAGCTTTATCAAAACCTAAAAAAAAACTGCAAGGCCTGAACCAAGTCATGCAAAGGCAAGGGCGCATTGTAGTCACAGTTGGTGCTGGGAATTTAAAAGGACTACTCTCGCAGACTGCCATGACAGCCAAGATTTCACTGTCGTCCAAAAGGAAGTAAGTGTAGAATTATCTCAACTAAAATCTTAGAAAACTGTATATAGGAACTACAGCTTGGCCAGACCATGCAACAAGTCGCCTTCAAAATTTGGTCGGATGAAAAAGTTTGCCAAATGTATAGAATCTCATTAGGTCCTAAAGAATAGAACGTGAAGGTCAATTAATCTGGGCCAACTATATAGAGTCGAGTTCAAAATTTTTTCTGCAATATTCACACTACGGCAGATATTGGAAAAGGCTTAGAGATGTGAATTTCAAAATTTAAGTAGGTATATGGCGCAGACATTCGTTTTGAACACAAAATTCTTCGAGTGTAGGTTGGTCCCGTTTGAGTTGACTGGCCAAATATCGAACTCTAAACCGAACGAGTAAAGACTGGAGAACTGGGTACAGCCCAGGTCCAGCACGGACCTAAGTTAGCGCATCATTCGAAAGACACCGACAAATCGAAAGCTACGGGAACAAACTAGAAAAATATTTTAGGACATGCAAGTAGCTGCGGGGTGGTTGGATGTCGTATACAAAGTTGTTATAGAGTGAAGTAAGTGAAGCCTAGTCACAACTTTATAGACAGGAAACCACAGAGACAAAGCCCTCTGCAAGGCCAATGTCAACCGAGCTTCCAAATGCTGGCGCACCTAAATGTTCCCCCGTCTTGGTGGTTTAACTCCAATTTAGGTAAGAAAGGATCTTACGCTTCCATTTCTTCAAAATCGCATACCCAACGTCAAGGCTTACATACTTATCTGGGCTGTCAAAACTTGAAGACTCAGACTCAAGTTTAAATAAGTACTCGAAGCAAAAAGTACACCTGTCTGGCAGGTTTTTGTATCATCAGCAGTCCATTCCACTAAGCACGTGTGGGTATTCGTAGGACTTATTCAGCAGCAACTGACAAACTACCTCTTGCAGCTTCAAGTTGGAACGCAATTACCTTTTGCAAGCCCTGTTAGCCTTACTTGCAATACAATAATTTCCATAGTTTAACTCTTGAGGAAAATTAACTTCCACCACCACTGGAAATCAATTAAAACTCGATTAACATCTCCCACATCGGTCATTAAAAACCCCGAATGCAACTGAACTTTATCGGCGCACCTACATGTGATGCCTCGCACCAGGCCTCTCTCTGTGACATGTTTAATTACACACCAAATCACTTGATTGATAATTAATTGTATTCCCCGTCTGAAGGCGAATACTGCTGCGTACATGTATTCTAAAATACTAATTACAGCTTATCGAGGATAACTATCAAATCTGTTTACAAGGAAATGTCGACTCCACTTCTCCTTTGACCTCAAAGCCGGGGAAAAAAAAATAAGGAAAACTCAACCCACCCCCTGATGGACGATGTGTCTAATTAAATAAATGTTCTTCGACGTAGTTTCGACAATGAAATGAAATTATAAAAGCCTAATGAATTATTCACTGGTATTAATTTTCCAGTCCATAGTCCTTAGCACACACACACGCACATCCCAGCGGCAGCATCTAGTTGAATCATTAAATTTCCTTAACTCGTGCGGCCATAATTGGCCTCCAGGAGCTACGACTATAGTTTGGTGTTTCCTTTTGCCTAAAGAAAATGAAATGTACATTTTTCACTGTTTTCCGGTGTGGGGGGAGGGTGTGTATGTACATATTAGGGAACTAACCCCCGCCATCGGACATAATGAACTTATTTAATGGACTAACTAGCAAAATGGGAAACAATGAATTTCCGTGCGTCACGCTAGGTGACTCTGACTCTGATGGCAAGGCGAGGGGTACCTATGCCCGTAGCTACTTCGAAATATTCATAAATTATGTTATAGAATGACACAACAGCAATTATTACAACCACGCTATTGTTGTTCCTGTTACATAAAACGGAACCAACTTAGCGACACTGACTGCAGTCGAATTTTAGGCAATGTTCCCGACTGAGCACGGAACACGAATATGAACGAGTGTTGTGTGCGTTGGTGGATGTGGGTGACGCCGACAATACATACCTACAGTGTAGGAATATAAATATGGCGCTGGAACATAAATGGTGATTTTTCGATGTCAACAGATAGAGGCGAATTATTGAATTAAACGGGCCACTGACTCCAATTGAGAGATGTTAACATGATGCAGACCTACTCGTAAGTAGGAAGGTTGCTTGCAGTTGAAGGAAGGGTGCAATCACAAGTCATCTTTAGACACTTTTCTTCAGCATAAAGAGGAAATTCACATGATGGCGCAAGACTTCCAACTTTCGGGAAATCTGGATTAGAAAAACCAGTCGGGTGAAAAACATTGTTAAGCGAAGAATTTAGGGTTTTTCAAAAATTGTAAGCCAGAAGTTGTATATAATAATAAGAACTCTTTTTTGAGTTTTCAAAAATCAATTTAGTCAGTTTAAGAACGATGAACTCGCCCTAACTATTTTCTCTTTCTTGAATGTAATCAAAAATGCAAAATTGTTTTCTTAACAATAACTTTGTAAGTATGTTTACATTAACAGCCTTATTTATAAAATAATCACCCTCATTGCGAAGATCAACTATCAACCGATTGACGTTTGATAGAACTTATCAAGTCAAATAAAAATCGGTATTGCGAAAATGAATTGATAAAATATTGTGCTATTGTGAATGCCTTCAAAATAATTCTATTATTGTGAATGGGAATGTGCGTCTGACAGATGTTTCTTTTTTTTTTGTTGGAGGAACGTACAACAAAAATCAGAAAAATTAAAAACAGTATAAAATGACTTTAACTGAACTATATTTTGATGAAGCTGAGGAGTTGTATTATCCTACTATGTATATTTACTGATAAAATTTATCACTTATTTAATTCGAAATCTTTAGTTATTTCTTTAGGTTGCACGAACTCATCAACAGTTGACAAGAAAATCGATGAAAATTATTGTTCGCAATACCGATTTTTTCCATTCACAATAGATTTAAAAAAAAAAAACTCACAATGTAACAAAAATATTGACAGTTGACAGTCACAATACCATTTAACAAAATTGATAGTTGATCTTCGCAATAAGGGTGAATAAATAAAATAATAGTTGGCTCAACAGGCTTAGCATCTCACAACCATTCGTTTGTGTGAGTTTTTCATCATTTTTGGGACGAATGGAAGGGATCTACAATTTTATGCCGGGTCCAGCTAATTGAGAAGCCTTCATGACAGTTATACTCTCGGATGTTTGTCAGACGTTCGCGTTTTGGGTTTTTTTTTGGGATTCGAACCTGGGACCGCTCGCTTAGTAGTCCAACAAACTAACCACTAAGCCACTGCGCTTTAGTTATAAACGTATTATAAAAAGTATATAAAGTTATGCACCCTCTAAAATGCCTCTAAACGCATAAACCTTATTTATAGAATTGTATAAGCTAAATGCGCTTGGGCGTTGTTTAGAGCTTGTATAGAGGTTGAATAGTATCGAAATGTCATTTTGACTAAAAAAATCCGTCAAATTTTATTTTAAATGAAAATTAAATTGCATATATTGTATCGACATTTTTATTTTCAGTTTTCAAGATTCTACAAGTTTCCTCGATAAGAAATATGTGCAGAAATGAGATAATTCAATTGTTTTAAAAATTCCTTTTAATTTGCATAAGACAAGGAGTCCCTTTTCTTTTTACTTTTTAATTGTTTAATTCCTTTTCCTTTTTACGAAGAATTTCTGCATTTCTCACAAGCTGCTTAGTTTTTTTTATATTTTCGGACAGATAAATGTAATAGATTTCTCCTTTTCAGACTTTTTTTTTTGACGCAAGCCCTGTATGACTAGTATGCATCGAAAAATGTTTTATAAATAAGAATTTTTGGAATGGTGTATAAAGGCTGTATAAATACTTATGCACTACATGCGTTCAGCAAATTCTAATAAATAAGGCTGTAAATATTTGTTTACAAGAAGCAATTCAGCAATCATTTCTAGCGCTAACAATTGTTTTCAAATATTAATTGTTGCGATATGGCATCAAAATGTTATCTCTCAAAAATGTAAGTTCTTGCCGCAATTGTTCAAATATAAGTGTTTGATTGGTTGCGTGCTTAATTTATTCTTGAGATTACAAACAAGTTTAAAAAAATCAATTTGTTCTTCCACAAGAACGTATTTTTTTACTGGAAGACTAAATTCAATTCTTTAACACAAATTCCAAAAGCATTTGTTAATGATAAACGTCAGTGAACTGCCAGTGATTAAAAATGAAGTAAAGTAAAATTTAACTACAGGTAATACAGAAATAAATAACATTGAACATGGAACCATCGATTTGTATTTGAGTTGGGGAATATCCTTCGATCTTAGAGTTATAGGTGTGCCGAATATCCAATCAGGAAATACATAAAATAATTAACTCGCATGAAATCGAGGACATATTTCATAAAAGAGAGTTTATGGCAGATAGAATTAAGGTTACCGGCTTAACAAATGGAGGGAGACGAGTCATGTAAGTACAAACATATCAAAATCAAACAACAAGGGCCAAGTTTTTTTCCCAAAAAACTCCTTGTAATTTAAAATGAAAGAGTTGTTCGATTTGATTTTTACGCGTTTATGTGTCTTTTTATATATTGTATAGTAAATAAGAATTTTCTTAGTAATTATTTTATGTTTTCCATTATTTAATTATTTGATTTAAATTGATATAATATTTATATACCGATTGCTGTTGCCTTTTTTTCAAACAAGGATTGCCGTCTACCTTCAAACAGGAACAGTGTTTTATTTAATTTGTCTACGTTCTTAATGAATTTTAGGTTATCTCAAGACGAATATGATGTAGATATGAGTATGGTAGGTGATTTTCTTTTGCTGGTTTTGAAAAATGTTAAATATAATAACTGCATGTCAACATAATAAAAATAACAAGAATTCTTAAGATTTTTCAATATCTTACAGAATCAACAACTGTAAATAGTATTTGTTTATTAGCTTAAATTTATAAATAAAATACTGAGTCGGCAAGAGAAGTGTCAAGACTGTATGACAAAAGACATCAGTTGTTGATAAAATGTAAAACTAAGATGGCTGCACGCACAGTTAAAATTACTTAATTCTTTATTTGAGGTATATTACCCATTTTTTTATTTTTTAACTGTGTCGGAAACTAGGTACGTATCTTATTTTTGAATTTTGTCATACATTTATCGGCTCTCGCCACGAGTACATCTTGTCTTCCTGATTCAACAATTCTATTTCAAAATTTTATTGACAGTTCCTTTTTATCACAACTATTTCTGTTCTCAAGGTTTTAACACATCTTCTTGTTGATGCAACAATATTATTCTCAAATTGTTGAACAGTTCATTGTCGCGGCAACAATTATTGTTCCAAAGAGCCTGAGGTTTAATTCCTGACATGCAAATATACATTTTTAACTTTTGGTAGAACTCGTTTTTTAGTGCAACAACGATAGTTCGATAGCGATGCAACCAGTTTTTATTTTAAAGATATAAATGCTTATCTCAATGCCAACACTTGCAATCTTGGATCAAAAACTAAGATATTTGGGTTCATTTTAACCAACAAAAATGGTTGGGATAAATTATAAAATTGTTAGCATTACAATGTTTTTTTCTGAGTGATTGAATTTACTTTAAAACTCTTGATAGTCCTCCTGCTTCCTCTGGGCACTCGCATATTGTTCTGCAAATCAAAGCTGCTGTAAACTTAACCATTTTAACGGAAAAATGTATTGAGAAACTCCTTCCTGACAGTTTTACTCTCAGAAGTAGAAAAAAACCTTAAGATGTATAATTTTCATTTTTCCAAGAACACTTGCTTAGTAGTCCAGCATACTAACCCTGCGCCACTGCGGAAAATGTCCTCACTCTTGGTCACTTCGTCTATTATGACAGCTGATCTACATCGCTGTTTATGCGGTCGTTCAGCACGCCTTGCATCATGAGGATTAAATTCAATCGGACACTTTTTTGTGCCCATTTTTATATGGGAGCTAAGGTCTTCTGGGCAGCCTGACAACATCAACCCACTTGACTTTCTAACCATGTAAATCCGCTCTCTGATGTCAAAAATGGACGCCATATTGGCAAATACCCCCTTCCAGCTGTGTTCGTCACCTTAGGTGAACTCGAGATTTTAATCAATTCTGATATTACGATGATAGGCGAACTCAAAAAAGTGGGGTCGCAAAATGCTGTCCGTCGGTCTGCCTGTATGTCCCGAGGTCTGCAGCCTAAGCGGCTGAACGGATTTCGTTCAATCTTCGGATTTCAAGTTTTCCATGGTAACCTCAATATTAATGGTACTTCCCAAACAAAATTTTCATACCAGTTTGACTTGTTCGAAAACGGCTCTAACGATGTCAACAAAAATTGACATTTAAGCTTATGAAGGTGAGGTAAACATAGCCGCATACTCAGTTTTGCGCTAAAAAAAATCGAGTAACGGTACTTTTGAAATTTGGACATATCTCGAAAACGGTCCATACGATTGTAACAAAAATACATTTCTAAGGTAATATGGTAATTTCTTACTTGATGGCAAACTCAGTTTTTCTCCGCATTATCGTAAAATGTTTTTTTGGACAAAATCATTTTTTAAAAAATTTCTTTAGCTTACTTGAAAACGGCAGTACCTAACGATTTTGACCAAAATGCAAACTTAGAGTGAAATTAATGTTTTCAAAGTTATTGCGTCCTTAAATTTCAATTCGAATAACCGAAAACGCTAATTTAAAAAAAAACTGCTCGCTCATATCTCGAAAATCGCATTTTCGACTTCGAAACTTTAAAAACCAAGTAATGCTTATATCCCAAACATTATTTATATACATATTAAAGATAATGTGAGTATTCTTAATAAGATCCCGTACTTTGTTTTTCCCAAAAAATTCTAGTATTGAATATTTCTCAAAAATGAGTACCCAAATCTCGATCTGTGTTGACATTTCTACGGTATATTTTTGAAAAAGTTACAATGGCCCACTTGCAATGAAAGTAAAATAAAAGCTGCGCAAAACTTATTTTTTGCTAATATTTAATAGTATATTGAATAGGTACCCTAAAAATAAATCCAAAAACTTGAAATTAATACAATCAGGCAACTGCCAATTCATTTGAACCGAACATTTTGATGAACGCGAAAGTTACGTTCGACCCAGTCGCGCACTTTATTTATTTCAGTGCATAGATTCCACAAAAAAAAAATTGTGAATATGAGGCTAAGGAGCTGTGAAAATGGAACCAATTGGTATTAGTTTCTGTAAATCGTGTTGTAGATTTGACAATGGGAATTGTTTTGTGAATAACCAAAACAACCAAAATCTGTAGTTTATACACATAAATACCGTGCATTTAACAAATAGTGTTGTACATTCAAGAACGAATGCTGCTGCGTTCACAATTTTCTTCGTCATTAAATCTACAACAAATTTTCATAGTTTGGTTGTAATATGTACAACCACGTCTCTGTTAAATTGGCAGCATTGGATGTCGGGTCGATTATGACAATAATTGCAGTCGATTTAGCAGCAGTTTTCAACATTTCTACAACAAATTGTTGTTGGGTGTACCTTCCACTCATAATGCCCGCCCTCTAGTAAAAATATAGATAGTTATGTTCAAGCCGACCTGAATCTTTTGACTAACCACTTCAATCCACCCAAAAGTCACGCAAATGCCATACCTTCCTGCTACATTTATATATACCACCAGTTACCAGTTACCAGTTACAACCGCCCTATCTCCTTGAGTGATATACAGCCCAAGCGAGGCCAAGTGATGACCAATTTGCGAAGCGGAACAAGTGGACACACGTTGATGGTGAGGCTTCCGTGCGCCCGCCACACTACAACCAACCGAGTGGTTGTGTCTTAAGTAAATGGATCCGCATTCGCCACAACGATCACAATCAGTAAATTTTCAGTTAAAGCCCCCAACCGTCAGCGATGCGTTAACCAATTATGCAAAAAAAAAAAATTATATATCTCGAGCGATCTTCGTCGAAGAAATGACTGCAATTAAGGCCAACAGCAGTAGCTGTTAATCAAATATTCACCTCGACCACGTGAGGCGCAGGTGAACCCTAACATTGTGAAGTATTTATTGTCCTGCTCACCACATAAAGCATTTCACACTTTGCCAGCAAACCTGTCACCCAGGCCACACTGGGCGAGAGACAAATCCTTGTACACATTCGAATTGACCTCAAAACCACAGGATGCAAACCTCAAAGTCAAATTAGACAACGTCCGTTGTTGTGAAAGGCACATCACAGCATATACTACCTCCAACAGTCCTCCTTTGACAACTTGCCAGACCGCAAAATTCATAATCCTTCCGAGTCGAATTCGGTTCTAGTGTCCTGACACCTGACTCTGCATCCCGACTGTTTGTGTTGCCAAAATCTACACGCTTCGGTATAATTAACTCGCAAAAATCCAATTTGCCGTACGGAGCGAAATTCGTTCAGTGTTTTCGACAGTCACTTATACTCGGTCACACAGGTAGTCTCGGTCTCGGCGCAGTCTCGCACTATCTCTTCCGCACAGCATGCGTTCGATGCGGTCCACACAGGTATATGGGAGCTGATAAAATAGGTAAACTGTTGGTCCAACATCGATTCGTTTCGGGATATGTGACCGAGTGGTTGCTGCCGCGCCGCCCAGGTAACGTGTGTGGCCCGGCCGATCAAAACTCAACTCGCACCGGACTACGGTGTTGACTTCAAATGCGGTCAGCTAGCTGTCAAAACATTACGATTTATATTGTACTCACCGGGCATATCGGTGTATCGGGCGGCATCCTTGTTATCCTCAATCGCCTGAGCCCACTACATATTTACGGGGGACGCGCCATAAGCACAACAAAATCGGGATGAGTCGGCCTGTTGGACAATTAATAGGTGTTCCGTGTTTGCTGGCGAGAACGCATTAAATAGATACTTTGTCTGACTGGGGCCTGTCGGTTGGTGAGCTAAACACGTACTGATGCACACAATGGACACTGCAGATCCACAATGCGCGCGTACAACACTGCACGGTGCACGGTGCCGGTGCCAGTGCCAGTGCCAGTGCCAGTGTGTTATCGGGAACATTTAAACCGTCATCCCGGCTATTTATGGGGACTGCCGCTAAGTAGTAGTTAAGATAGATGGATGGTTGGGTTAAAAGGCTGCGCGCTGATAACATCACACAGGTGATGCCTAATTTATTGGGCTATTCGGTGTTTTCCTCTTCGGATTACACTCCGTTTGGGCTGTGTTTTGTCTTTTGGATGCGGTTGCGGCTGTCCCAGGTCCCTCCCGGCTGGGCTTTATGGAATTTTATTGTCACTTTCGTTTATGGATTGTGCGGGCGACGACGACCAGAGAGTGAGAGAGAGATGATGAAAAATTTGTTGATTGATGCGGCTTAATGTCGGCTAAATGGGTTTAGGGCGGGTATTAACGCTTCTTAGAGGTGTAATGTTAAAGTCGTTAATATGTTCATGTGGGGGGATGCTTGTGTATTTTTATTTTGTGCATCCTACGTTAGACATCAGTTTCGGAAAGAAGATTAAATGCAGGGAGAGGTTAAAAGTTGTTAATAGCTGATGGATAGCCTGTACTATTAGAAAGATGTATACCTTAAGCCGCTGTTGCAATAAGTACCCAATCAACAACTTTGTGCCGTAACGCGCTTTGTGCTGGAAAATTCCCTCTGAAGATCGAATGATGACACTCCGCGCGATCCATGGGTTTTATTTCAATGGCAGCTTTGGCATTCCGAAGTTGGCCTGTTTCCATGCAAATTTTTAGCATGCAATTACAACAAATTCTGTCTACTTGACACTTTTTAGATTCACATTAGGTTCACGCCGCGTGGAAGTGCATTTTAAGCAGCTTAACTCTGAGCACTTGGAGTCTTACAAGAAGCGCCATCTTTTATGTCCGTAAAATTTTAATAATTTTGACATTGAATCGTCAATTCAGTACCGCTTTAAGGCCAAAATAACATTGAAACTAGTCGTTCAGTTGTGTAAACTAAATGTGCATCTCATCCGTGACCTGCAAGCACCGTCTGTCAACAATATTCGTCGTTTCGTGTCGAATTTTGTTTAGCTCGGGTCATGTGGGAGATCGTCGACATGCTCAAAAATCACCAAGATGTCAAAATGTAACAGGGTCAAACGGTCGTTCGAATGGTTGACACTGTATCTGATTTTTGGCAGCAAATTTCCTGACCGACGTGGCCCATTTCACACGAGATCCATGAAACATCATTGCGTGACCACAAAATGATTGTTTTGGGTAGGCGTTTGCGCCAAAACGATCATTGGGCCATTTCTCTTCAGAGGAAGCGAAACAGTCGATGGGAATCGATATCGGTGGAAGTTGGCTCGTTATGTTTACCCAGAACAGTAGAACAGACTGTGAAGACTGTTTTTCCCTTTTTTATCAGCTAAGGCAGGGTAACTTAAAAACAAAGTCACTAACTCGAACCCAAAAATCCACCAGATATGCTAAAATTAAAAAAAAAAAGTCACTAGAAAAAAATGTTTACTATGTACCTACAAATGAAAAAAAAAAAATAAAAATATTCAATTTGAACAATAAATTAAAAAAAACTTACAATATAATAAGTAAAATAAGTTCTTCGTGGCTTTTATGTTTTTTAGTGGAGCAGTGCTTCTTCAAATCTGCAAGTCTTGCATTTGTTTGATTGCCAGCAACAGGTTTTATCCATGACCTAAACTCGAACTCATTTTCCCATATTTGCCTGTACTTTTGCACGTAGGTACAATTTTACATGACGATACATTAGTTCGGATTTTTGACTCATAACTATATAAATGAACGGAAAAACCTGAAATTAACATGGATTAGTATTTACAATGGGCAATCATCAGGGATGATGGAGCCAGCTGTATTGAAAACTTTTTTTCGTATCCTAAAAATCCTATCGACATTTGCTGATGAGTGAGGAATAGTGAGAACGGCTTGAGCAATTTTGTAAATATTTTCAAACATCATTGAATATTCTTTTTTTCATTAGGGAAAAAATTCAAAAACAAATTTCAATATAGAACTAGATTTTCCTGATACAACTGCTTTTGATGTAAAATACTCTAGCAAATTTAGAAAGGGATTTTGAATATTAATTTTCTTCCAAAATGACACAAAGTCATCATCATCTCGATTATTTTAATTGTTTTCTTAGGAAAAGCTTTACAAATTGCAAGAGAATTTGAAAGATACAGTTGGATAAATTGTATCGAATTAAGGCAAATCGTACTTTTGTATACTCGAGCAAACTCATTTGTATCGAATTCGATACAATTGTATCGACTTTTTCATCCCTGGTAATCATTCGTAAAACTCGTGAGAATTTTAGAAATGGTGTAAGGTACTTTTTTAATATATCTACTCGATTGTAATAAAAAAAAATGTACTGTTATTTTCTCAAAGATACGTCAAAATATTTGAGAAAATAAATTCGCGCGAATTTAAAATATTCTCAAATATTTTGACTTTTATGGGAAACCGATAAGAAACTCTTACGGCACATAATTAGTTCTTTTATTTACATGGTCATTGTGTGAAAAGTGTACAATTAATAATTGCTAATAACCACAAGAAGGCACCACATTGAAAGTACCTACCATCCAAAAATATGCGATACAGTTACGGATAAATTAAAATATCGATTGATTCCAAAATTTGGCTTTATGTCGCTTTCTGGATTTCGTTTTCTGACGCTTTCTCAAAGTGTCATAATAACAAATGCTAGAATCTGGCTTTATGTCACTTTCACAAAGCGACATAAGGCCAAATTTCGAGATTTGGCCTTATGACGCTTGGCCTTATGTCACGGCACCGCCGGCATATCCCGATCGGTTGTGCCAAATTTTATTTAGGTTTTAGCACGGCAATTTTATAAATTGCGCAATAAAAATCGTTTTCATTTAAAACAGTTTAGGAAACTCCTCTCAAAAATCATTTGAAGCACATCAGCTTCCTCAGAAAATAAGGAAATATAAGGACAAGTTTATACGTTTATGAATATACACACGTTCCACTTCGATAGCAATCTTCGGAAGTATTTTTATTTTTACCATCAACTGGTATATCTTACATAGTCCCACTTTAAGTAAATTAAAAACCCACAAACTGTCATTTCTCCACTTCCCCATTGAAGATTTTTTTTCAACACACCACCTATACCCATTTCAGCTTGAGCCATAATTGAAAATTTTCCAATTCTAGTCATCACTCGCAATAGCAAAGCAATTCCACTTTTATTCTGCAATTTGCAGACTCGCGCGCCTCCCACGAAATTTCAATCACACTCTGCCACCATTCCAAATACCAAACCGTAAATTGCCAAGTTAATTGGATTTCATGCACCTCCGCGAGCCGAAAAATTGTTTACATTTCGTGCGGCTTTATTGCGCCATTTACCGAGCACATAACGCCGCCGAATAAACGGCCACCACCCTATCAATTGCGCTCGTGACTAAATAATGACCAATTTTCTGCAAAGCCGCGAAATACGTTCCCCGCCCCCAACCTCTATCATCTCTGAGTGATGGACCGGTATCGCCGCAGACATCTCGGACGGATAATGCAATGCAGCTGGACGAACGCGTTCGCAGCCGATAGAAGGTGGTATTTGCATCGTTGCAACGTGGTGCGGTTTATTATCGCCCCCAGTATGGCAGCCAATCCAAACAACGGCGATGATTAAGTGTCTATAAATGTAGCGATTAGTTTGGAAAATATTTCCAATCAGGACATGTAGATTGGGCAAGTCGGCTTCGACTTGGGTCAATGTCTAAATTGTATCCTGAACGACTCAACTGTTATTTATGAGGTTACGATGCACATGACACATGTTTAGCACAACCCATTCATCTTCATGGGTGTGGCGGCGGCAAGCATCAGAGGAGGCTGCCTACTGTGAGGCTGACTGCAGACCACCCAAAATATCTAGCCGCAATCATGGGTCGAATATCGGTTAATTGTCCTCCGAACAATTTGTGAATTCAATGCCGCGCCATTGCATCGAGGTAGAGGCTCTAGGGAGATTCTCTCTGCATCATCATGGGTGCAGACTGCAGATAAAAGGATCCGGAGCTATTATGGACGGTAGGTTCCTCCTCCCGTTACAGAATGTTGTGATATGTGATTGTTTTGTTTTGGCTCTTTGTTGTCACAATATTGCTGCAATAATTTTCGATTTGGGTAGGCAATTGTTAAGGGATGGTATATAAAGAAGGCGGCGCAATAAAAATGCATCAAAGGATCGAGGGATAATTTTTTTTATTTTTTATTTTATTTTGAAGGTCAGGGGAAAGTCATGAAAAATGATGCTGTTTGTAATTTTATGTGAACGATGCACCTGTGGTCATTTGCAGATAGATACATTTTTTGGTTAGAGTGTGCGAGTGTGTGTGGCTGTGGGAATTGTAAAATTTGTTGACTAAGTGGTAGGCGATTTGTTGAGTGGAGGACATGGGCACGCATGATATCGTTTGGGGTCGAAGGACTGTACAAAAGTTTCGGTTGCTGCAAAAGGATGAAAAATCTAACGTGGAATATTCGTACAAAAACGGGCTCCTTGCTGCTATAAATTTGCACCTCTCTTCAAATTTCTTATCTGGCGAATTTAAATGCAGAACAACTGCGGTTTTCTTGCACTGGGGAGGGAATAGGTAACCACTTTTGAATAACTAAATCATTCTACAGGTCCGCAAGAACCCTAGGCCTACCTTCTCACAACTATTCGTGTTAGTGGTTAGTTTTCCTTATTTCGGACGAATGGAAGGGATCTGCAACTGCAATTTTATGCCGAGTCAAAACGGCCAATTGAGAAGCTCTTTCATGACAGTTATATTCTCGGACGTTTGTCAGACGTTCAGACGAGTGGTGGCGCAGGGAAATAAGAAACCTTCAGATGGAATTTGGGTTCCTGGGACTCCTCGCTTAGTAGTTCTACACACTAACCACTTAGCCACTGCGCCACGATCCCAAACATGGTTCCATTTATATTTTTGAAGTCGTCGGCCTTGATGGCTTTTAGAGGAATAATAAGACCTTTACATGTTAATGTTTTGATTTTGCTTAAGCTAATTTTAGGCCTTGGAAAGCTTATAGGCAAAGACTCAAATTAAAGGTTAAAATGCAGATCTTACAACTAGGGCTTAAAGCGGAGTATTGTTGAGGAAAATTAAATATAGGGGGGAGTGCTGAAATTGAAATTGAAAGCGGTGAGGTTTTAGTTAAGCCTTCCCCAGCATATGCGAGTTTGGTTCGTTAGGGCAACGCGAGGAACGGTGGGTTGGACAGAAGAGATGTGGGCAACATATGTAGATTACGAGGGTCTGTGGGAGGGAGGGTCGAGGGACCCTAAGATTAGCCTGTGAATGAAGAGAATGTTTTCGGCGTGCGTTTGAGACGGTAGTTTTTAAGGGCTAACCCTTTAGAAGATCGTTACAAGAAAGACCACAAATGAAATCGAATCGACGAACGATTCCGGATATCATATGAACTCGTTTCAGGGGCGAACAAAAGTTGTACAGAGAGCTCTGGCCAAGTATGGGTTGGAGAATTTCTTGGACCATTTTCAAAGCCAAGTGATGCTTTAAGAAGCATCTCAACAGAATAGAGCTATAGGCGCGCACTGGGTTAGCCATTCTATGACGACCGACATCCAAGACGTCTATTTCAATAATGTCATCAAATTTCTCAACTCCACGGGCTGGTTTGGAGCGTCTCAAACATACCTCTATCTCATTATCTACAGGTCCCGTGAGTTGTGGCCCCAAAACGAAGCTCAAGCGCTAATTGTGTTTTCTCCTGGAAACTGGAAAAAAGTTACATGAACCAACCAACCAGAGATATAGGTTGACCGTGGGGTATAGGAAAGTTCTGTGAGGAGACGTTTTGCCCTGACACTAGCTCTAATCAGTTTTTGAGAAACGTGGAAAAACTTTCTTAGTCTTGTTAAAGGAGATTGGAGTCGATCTGAAGGAATAAATCCTGAATAAAGGTAAATTACGCTTTCAGGATCGGTAATAAATTACAATAGAGGGAAGGCCAACGAAATGCGACTGCCGTGTGTCACATCAGAATTGCCCGGTAGAACCGACTTGAAGCGAGCACGGTAAAAACGGTTTTTCTAAAAATTTTAGGAAAAGGGTTTCAAAGGCGAGGGCAGACAAAACGCAAAAGCGCAAATTTATCGAAAATCTTATCAACAGCCTTACTGAAGTCAGTTAGATATAACACAAACAGTTTTTTTAAGGCAGAGAGTGCGGAGGACACTGATTCGAGAAGGCTTATGGTCGCTGAGCTACCTTTTGGGAAGCTGTGTTGGTTAGATTGGGGCATCCAACATAGGTGAACAAACTGCAGATTGGACTATTGAAACGGTTACGGCGAATGAATGTCAGCGCAGTAGAGGAAGAAGGACGAACAAATAGAATAGAGCCCCAACCGACTGTGTTGAGTGCGTAGCTTTAGGCAGTTGTGTATTGAATCCTTTACGCGATTTAAATTTAAGAAATAAACTACCTAGTCCAAGGACTCAGTCCAAGGAACGTCTGGTTTATGCATCAGCAGACTACTTCTTCCGCTGCACTTAACATTAATTTTCATCTGACAATCATCAAATCGATTTACTCCTACGCGGGCGGAACTTAAAATGGTAGGTAGTCTCCCATTGACAAACATTTCCTCTTTCCTTCTACTTTTTTAAACGGAAATAATGCCGATAAAAGCAGTCTTATCTGAAAGAAAACGTGATTTCTGCTAAAGATACCTCTACACTCAGAAAAAAAAAGATTGTTAAGCGAAGAATTTTGAAAAGTGCATGGAATCGGCCTTTCGAAAACATCATTGTCACCAAAAAAATCACCTTTCTAAGGTGCCGGGGAGTGGAGGCATCCCAGGAAACTGATGAATTAACCAATCTTGGAAATACATTACCCATAAGAGATAAAGCTTTATTATAGATATTCCGATCGCTGTACTTGCAAATCAATATGAAGCTGAATGCTATCGCATAGGTAAACAAGAATGCAACAGGTGTTGTTGTTTGAATGAGGAGCAAAAGAAATTGTTGCGGATTTTAAAGAAGTGTATTATGGCAAAATTTTGCATTATTGTAAACACTGTAAGTGAATGCATTCCTTCGAAAATGTCAAAAAAACTAAACCACTGAACATAGTTTTTCGCCATTTTGGAATTCACAGAGGACACTTTCTGATCGACTTTGCATGGGAAAGGACACTCAAAAGTGTAAGCAGAAAAATTAAATCTGTTATAATAAGCATTTTTAAAACATTCCTTATAGGAAATGAAACAAATCGAAATTATTTACAAAAGGACGTTTTATTATTTGTCTCCCGTCGACCAGTCATTCTACACTTTCTCGACTCTTTGCCGGCCCTCTCCCAAAAACGAAAAATCCATCTATCAGCACGGTTGCCACTTGCATACAAAATTTGCTACCAAAACAGGAAAAAAAGTTACCAAACCCAGATAAAATTTACCAAAAATCTGGAGACGTTGATAAAACACTTGTCAGTCTAAGCAATTAAACAACGTCAACAACGTTGTGCACAAAATTACCAGCTGTTAGAAGGCACCATTTCCGAGCCTTTTTTTCTTGTAACTTTAACAAATTCGAGTTTTACGTCTGGAAATAAATAATATGATCACCTAACCTATCCATATCTAAATGTAGTTATAAACAGAAAATATTTCGAAGTCCACCATCTGTGAAAAGAAGAAAATGAGTGCATTAAGTAATTTTTTTAACAAAATAGGTTTGCATGGGAGTTGCTGACGCATATGCAAATGCAATTTCACTCAGAAACAGTAAGGCAGCATTTAAATGAATTGATATCGAGTTCGTTTTTTTGGTGCTCCTGCAAAACCAGATAAAAATTACCAAATTACCAAAACTCAAAAAGCAAAAAAAAATTTACCAAATTTGGTAAAAAATTACCAAAGTGGCAACCGTTCGTATTTTTGGTGCTCCTGCAAAACCAGATAAGAATTACCAAATTACCAAAACTCAAAGAGCAAAAAAAAAATTAACCAAATTTGGTAAAAAATTACCAAAGTCGCAACCGTTCGTATTTTTGGTGCTCCTGCAAAACCAGATAAAAATTACCAAATTACCAAAACTCAAAAAGCAAAACAAAATTTACCAAATTTGGTAAAAAACTACCAAAGTGGCAACCGTGGCTTTTTAATGATCTAAAAGAAGATCTAAGAAAATGCTGACTTTGGAAATAGCTTAAGCTCCATTAGAAGCTCAAAATGGTTAAAGTAGTATCAGGTATCAACTTTCTGGTTTCATGAGGCATCCAAGGAACTTGTCTGTGCTTCGACTTTTTGTCGACCCAGCACTTTCACTCAATCTGACATAAAGGGTTAATTTAAGAAAATCACAGCACGACCAGGAAGATTTAGGTTTTATTAAATATCTCCTTGGTTCCATGAGAGAGGGCGTTCTCTTTTTAGGTGCATTCTTAGCCCGAAGCAATAGCCATTGGCAAGAGTGAGTCTTCGCTTGATCACTGCGCCGATGTCATTTTGCGAGGTAGTAGGTTAAGCATTTTTAAGCTTCACACTAAATATAATTTTAGGGCATAATATGCAATTTTGTACGGAAAATTTCACTAATTTGAGTTCGAAAATTTAGCCTGGACACTAAAAATGGTTACTAGTTTAGCGGAGCCTTTTACGTCTTCGAAGTTACTTCTTTCCACTATGAAATTTAACCGGAGTCGCCGGTGTTGAGAATCTTTTTCGGTTTTTTTCTTTAAGGAAGATCTTTTTATCCTCTGGTAGAACTTTCGAACATTGTCTGGGGAAGCATCACTCAATAGATTTAGACAGCTCGCTTCTCGTCCTTTTTCCTTTTTCTTCCTCTAAGTCGATTCGATTTTACCAGGAAAGCTTCTTCAAGTTTCTCTCGCAGCAGCTCTGATTTTTACTTATTAGTTATGGCCAGTGTTGCCATTCTGACCGGAGAAAATTTTGAAATCCGGTCTAACCGATTTTTGAGCGAAACGAAAAAATTCTTTAACCGGAAAAACCTTTTTTGACCTAAAAAATTATATTGTTCTAGAACATAAAAGGATAGATTTCTATAATTTGAATGATACTGGGCCATACTTTTCGAACACACTCACAATTTCATGCAGAAACCAATTTATTGTGAATAATTCTAGAATACAGCGGCTCCCGCGGCAGTCACATTTGAATGCTCCCGCAAACTGTGACTCGGTGTAAGCATTCAAACAGACCCGGTGTTGGTTTTACGAATTTCAAACACCGAAGTGAGTGGAAAGTTCCTTTTTCAGCAAAACGTTGTGATTTGTAAAGCAAAGCTCTTCAAAGAATTGTTGTTTTTTTTTGTTTTATAAGATTTAAGATTCGTTTAGAAAATTAAAGTAACTATATGTCCGAGTAGGTCGTCTGTGGTATCTGCCATCTTGACTATTGACACGATAGATGCTGGAATATCAAAAACTACCTTTTCGATGTTGTTCCTGAAGAAACTATCATACCTACCAATGGAACACCATACAAACTTCGTCTAATCTATGTACCTTCGGATAAACCTCGACGCCTACACTCCTCAGGGTGTAACCCTTCGACAAACGTTAGCTGCATTTATGCCCATTTACATGCGCATAATCGGCCAAAGCTGTCCTGTTTAACAGAGCGTTTTACAAAGCAGCAGCCTGTTATCGGTGCAGCCTATTTGATTGAATAAAATATCGCCCAATAAATATCGGATAATTCCATAAACAAACACTGATGAGCTATAAACTCTCCCACATTGATATCCACATGTTCTACAACTGTTCGATAGTTTTCACCAGTTAAACCCTCTGGCTCTTTTAAAAAAGAGCATTTTACGTTCTTCAAACAGCGAACGGAAATAAAAAAAAGACACAGAACATCGGTGTCGCCAGTAGGCGTACGTATAGGAGCAGTGTACCCTTTTGGACAACAGGTTCCGTCTCCAATCGTCAACCGATCTCCAACTGTTCTCGCCCATTGCCCAGCAGGCCCATTAAACGCACCAAATGCCTACACTAAATTACCCATTAACATCGATCGCTGTCACCACAGAGGTCGACGGTAAATTCGTTTTTCCTTCTTTTTCTTTTTTATTACAAGCCGATCCGTATCTAAGGCGTAATGCACCTGCGATCGTGCACCGACGATCGTGCATTGTCTGCCATGTAAACCGGGGGTAACAGGTTGGAAACGCCATCTTGGAGCGGTGGGAAAGTGTCATAAATTTCGAGAAGATGCACTGCCTGTTAGTAGCCGATCGATGTATCCGGAAATGATCGGTGTCGCAGTTGTTGCCAAGGTCAACCTTTTCCTTCAATTAGACCGCAATATTTGGCAAATCGACCAAGTCTAGGTTTGTTCACGATCGTTGTACCGCCCGTTGGGCCACATTCCGCCGTCACGTTGGTGGTCCCTGAGGGCGGCGATCCTCAAAGCGTGCACCCCGGCCGCAGCAATCTATTAGATACACCATTGGACCTGTCGCATCATTGTCCAAGATACAAATCATCCGGTAAAGTGCCATCACCAAGATACACATCACACTGGACCGCCACCGCACTCTCGTACATCACGTATATATACGCAACAACAAGAAACGGACACGTACTCGACTCCTATATTTATAATCTCGGTCGGTCGGCTGCCATTGTTCGGTCCGGTGTGTATGCTGCTGCCCTTGTCGGCCGAGCATTGTGTTTATTGTTTGTTGCAGTTAAACGTCAAAATATTTTGTGGGTATGATTTGAGGATTAGCAGCAGCCGACCGCGCTCAGATGGACACACATAACAATGGCTTGTGAGAGCGTGTTTCAGCGTCGTCGTCGTTGTGGTAATCCCCTAATCGGCTATTAGGCGATTTCTGTTTGTAATGTGATCATCGTAATAAGGGGCTGCTCTCGGGATCGGTTGCATGGTGTTGTGTGCGGTGATTGTTTCCTGGAAGGTGGAAGTTGATCCTTTCCACGATTGCTTGGATATTCATGGCCAATTGGATTAGAGAGACAGACCTATTAACGTAACTAAGTAGGTGACGGGATACATGTTTCCCATGTCTGTTTTGTCGGATTAGTCGAGAGGTGTCTGGGAGGTTGTAATAATATTTTCATTCCAAGAACATAAGCCAATTATTATTAGTTGTAGGTTGAGGGAAGTCGTCTTGCGAGGGTCGTCTTAAGATTTTGCTGGGGTTTGACTGTTTAGGTGGAGGGACTGAGCGATTATAATTCACAGGCTTATCGCACGCAGTGTTGCCAGAAGGTTATGATTGAATATCCCAAATTGACAGTAAAAAATGTATCGCTTTTTGTTGGAATACCACCTGTCCACCCCTCTAACAAAAAAAAACCAAGAAAATAAAAGAAACGAAATTTCTTCTTATACGATCGCTGTGGCGACTTTCCCATGCCGCCATTCTAAAAACAAGGAGAGAGGAGAGTGAGTACCATTTCATTTCAGTGTTTGGAAATCGTTACTATATGAAACTTTTAACAATGAAAGAAAATCCCTTTAATAGCTAAAATGTCCCTTTATCCCTCGGACATATTAAAATTCGCAGAAAATTGCTCAAAAAAGGATAAATCCCTCAAAATGGCATCACTGATCGCAGGGCCTGTAGGCAGGTGGTCGATTGGGGTCAAAATGCTGGAAGGGTCTTTTAGAAAATTCTGCTTTCAAAATTCTGCTTTTAAAAATTCTGCAAACATTAAAAAGATAAAAAGTGGTTTCGAAAATGTTAAAAAATGCGCACTTTTAACATTTCCCCAAACCATTTTCCATTTTTTCTTTTAATATGTAATTTTTCGAAATTGCTTTTTTTTTAATTTTGTTGTCTTTAAATTTTGAACTTCTCTAATATTAGTTCTTATTTTTTTTTAAATTAAATTTCCCATGATTTATGATGATCTATTTTTATTTTTAATATTTAATTTAAATTTTTTTTTTTCAATTTAAATTTTAGTTTTGCTTTAACATTTTTTTGTTTTTTTTATAAATTAAAAAAAATGTTAATTTTTATTTACATTTGTTTGTTGGAAACAAAACAGAATAAGCTGAATTTTATGCTTTAAATTTTGGAAAGCAGAAGTGAAAAAAAAAACAGAATTTCGAAAAGCAGAGTTTTTGTGTCAAAAGACAGAATCTTGCAAAGCAGAAGTTTGAAAGCAGCATTTCGATCGGTGGAATGTAATCAGGACTTTTTTTAAAGAACATTTGGATGAACTGTCTGGCCTGTCCACAGGGCTAAAAACGGAGACTTTTCTTGTTCTATAAAGACGGCCAAAAGCGGTCCAAGATTGATTAAGAATATTTTCATAATGTCCTCGTCAATGCCCATGCTTCTGAGCCATAGTGGGACTAAGGGGAGGATAGTCTTACGGACCTATAGTCTCATTTAGTGTTTCGGGATAAGGTATTTTACTGAAATACCACACTCTTCATCAAGCCAAGCTTTCCGTGGGGTTCGCCTGGTGAAGTCCTGCACTTAGTTGCGGCGTTTCTGATAGCGTCTCAGCATCAAAGCCACTAGACCTTGGCACTTGCAGCTGACTTCGCGATAGCTTGAGGGATACCCGAGAGGCAAAGTTTCTTGCGGTGTGATTGCAAACGCGATCCAACTTAATATCCCTCACAATCCGCAATCATACCTTGACTATAACAGAGCAGTGCTTCGAGCCAATGTTGGTGGACAATATTCATGGACAAAAGACCTTTCCCAAACCTCAGTACGGTCGTCATAGTTCACATCTTCACCAAAAAGAAAAAATATAAACGTAGCTCAAATTTCACTAAATGAACGAAAGTCAAATAGCTTCGAGTAGGCCTAGACAAAAGACTGAATTGAAACTCCTGCAATTAGAAAACAATATAACTCAATCAAGGGCGTCACATGAATCTTCGCTATTAGCATTATTAACTTTATTAGAAAATAAAAAACTAAACTTTTTTGACCATTTTTTGTCGAAGTAACTAGCCTTTCATGGCTCTAGGCAAGTCTGAAGCTCTAAATGGCTATAGTTTATGAGATAATGTTAATTCCGTTGACGAACTTCTTAGAAACCCATTCTTGTTTATTTCTAAGGCATATAGGATCTTCTTGCAATTTTGATAGCTATATAGAAAATTTGGCAATGCACTAAGCTCTGTTTAAGGAGTCATAAATAAAGTTTTCACTAATTTGAACCATCAGCGTCGCCAAGATTAAGAAAAATAAAATTTAATACGCTCATTAGGTAGTTGGCACAACAGCTATACAGGACCCTGGGTCTAGTTTCTCACAACCATTTTTGGTACAAATGGAAGCAACCAACAATTGTATGACAGATACGAAACTGCTGAATTAAGAAGCTCAGTAAGTCTTACCTTCGGAGAACCCGAAGCCTGGGATGAATATAAGGCGAAAAATAAAGAGCTAAACGTTACTCTGCGACGACGTAAAAGGGAGTCATGGAGGGACTTTTGCTCGAGTATGAGGAGTACATCTGAAGTTAGTAGACTACAAAAGATTGTCTCGAGAGATCCAGTTTCCAAGATCGGGCTCATTCGTAATAGAGCGGGGGAGATGGTGGAAACACTGGATCACACAAATGAGGTCCTAATGGAGGTACACTTTCCAGGAAGCTATAAGTCAGATCAGCCCTGAGCTCCAAGGAAACAAGGAGCGAACAGGATGGATAGGACGGAAGCGGAACGGATCGTGACACCAAAAGCGGTCAAGGGTGCGATAGCAACATTCTCACCCTTGAAAACCGCGGGGCCGGATGGTATATTTCCAGGTCTAATGCAATGGGGTATAGACGTAATTGCACCAAGGCTCAGGAATATATACGTTGCATGCCTAGCAATAGGCTATATCCCGATAACATGGAGGGAAGCAAATGTGGTCTTCCCGGGGCATTGCGATGACCACTATAATGGACATTGAAGGTGCTTTCGATAAGATATGCTTTGAAAGTCTGAAACAAGCCTTGGAAAAACGTAGGGTTAACCCACTGGTGGTAAGATGGGTGGACAATATGTTGAATACGAGGGCGATTAATATTCAGACGGGAACCTCTAAACTCAGAGGAAGGGTTAGCAGAGGTTGCCCACAAGGAGGTGTTCTTTCACCTACACTGTGGAATATCACTGTGGACTCTCTTCTCGACAGACTCGAGGCGACGGGCATTCACACAGTGGGATATGCCGACGACATATCAATAATGGCCAGAGGCAAATTCATGGACGTCACCGCAGATATCATGAGGAACGCACTCAGAGTGGTTGAGCGGTGGTGTCTGGAACAAGGGCTCTCCATTAATGCGGCGAAAACAGATCTAATAGTCTTCACTAGGAAGAGGAAAAATCTGGAATTTCGGCCCTTAACACTTTTCGGATCGGAACTAACAATAACTAAGAAGGTTAAGTATCTGGGAGTCTATCTAGATACTGGACTTACTTGGAATTACCATGTTGAGGAGAAGGTCCGGAAGGCAAAAAGAGTACTACATCAGTGCAAACGTGTATGTGGACAGAGGTGGCGACTCTCGCCTAGGTCAGCATACTGGATGTATACTATGATAACTAGACCCATTATCACGTACGCCTCGGTTGTATGGTGGGCGAAAGCCTCTCAGAACACTGTGAGGAAGCACCTGGATAGGGTTCAACGTTTAGCATGTATGGGAATTACAGGTGCAATACGTACAACCCCAACATGCGCATTGGAAGTCATCATGGGGATATTACCGCTAGACTCATTTATTAAGAAAACAGCGGCCCAAACAGCACGTCGCTTACATCGAGATGCGAAATGGCACAATCGTTTTACGATCCTGGAACTTGTCAGAGACGAGATGAGGGAGCTAAACATGCCTATGGATCGAATAACAAGGGTGCGTATTATGGAAAGAAATCACAAAACTCGTATTGAGAACGGATTACTTCCAGAAAAAAAGAAATGGTGAAATAGTGATCTTCACGGATGGATCCATGATGGATGGCGGGGCGGGGGCCGGTATCTATTCAGAAGAGCTGGAACTTGCCTGTCACATTAGCCTCGGGAAATACTCTTCAGTATACCAGGCTGAGATGATTGCTTTGCTTTATGCGTTGGACTACTTGCTTGAGTGTCAGGTGGAAGGAAGAAGTATACTTATAGCACTGGACAATCAGGCGGTGATCAGATGCATGGAACAAACAAACATCACAACATCACAGGCACTGGAATGCGTACTTAAACTCAATAAGTGTTCATCTAAAAATGAAGTAACACTGACTTGGGTACGAGGACACATAGGGATCGAAGGCAATGAAAAGGCGGACTCCCTTGCAAAACAGGGGTCAACTGAAAAGTTGCTGGGACCAGAACCATTCTCTTCAATTGGCAGAGGAATGGTAGAACAGCTTATCCACAAATGGATCACGGCAGAACACCTGAGAAGGTGGTCAACCGTGGAACAATGTAGACAAGCTAAAATGGCAATAAAGTGGCCGACCTGCTCCACTCAAAGAAGGGTTCTAAGCATGAGTCGAGGAACATTGAAATGGGTGGTGGCTTTGTCTACAGGACATGGTAATTTCAGGTATCACTTAAGGAAAATGGACCTTATAGAGGATGATACTTGTAGACTATGCCTGGAGGAATCTGAGACAGCGGCACATATACTGTGTCAATGCCCGGCATTGGCTGGCAGAAGAATGAGGATCTTGGGACATCAATGGGTCGAGACCCAGTCGATGAAACGGATCTCCCATAAACAGATGCTAGCGTTAATACTAGGAATTGAGCCCAGAGAAGAACTGTGGAGAAATCCAGAGAGTCTCTCTGAGTAAGATTTACAGTGGTAGAGAGACGAAAAGAGACCCGACAATGGTGGTCTGATTCGATTATCTCTCGAAATATATATATAAGAAAATTGAGAAGTGACTGACATTTTCCTATCTGTGTCTCAACTCAAAGTGTGTGTTGTCTTGTTTGCGACGTGCCTTTTGTGATGCATCGTGTCCGGCAGGCCTTAGAGGATGGTATAGATGCGAAAGCAACATGCTGAAGTTTGTAGTTTGACCCTGCATCCGTGCACGACATGAAGCGCAAATTTGACAAACCATGCTTATACAATGGAAAACAATTGCACCATATATGTCGGAAATTCAGACATGGAATTTCGTCAAATTCGAAACATGAATTTCAACGAATTCTATAAAATAAGGGATGTAGTATATGTTTTTTGGAAAATAAGTTTTAGGAGCAAAAACAGGGGATGGAACTTCGCATCCAATTTTAAAAGATTTTATTTTCAATATTTTGTCGCTTTCACATTCCTCTGCAAATGTTGAGAGAATATTTTCTGCTGTAAATTTAAAGAAAACTAAAATTCGTAAACGTTTGCATACTGAAAGTTGAAAGTTTAATATTTACAGAGGATTTGTTGCGCTTTAATGAAGCGAATTTCTATGATCTGGATGTAAGCAATGAAACTCTAAGTCATTTTAATTCTTCTAATTTCAAAAAGCAATAATATTAATTTATGAGCAATCATTTTGAACTTTGTATCGTACAAAATTTCGAACTCGAGATGCTAATCAATTCTGACATTACGATGATAGGCGAACTCAAATAAGAGGGTCGAAAAATTCTGACCGTCTGTCCTGAGGCCTTCAGTCTAAGCGGCTGAACGGATTTCGTTCAAACTTCGGATTTAAAGTTTGGGGGCTTACAGTTCGGGGCCGTTTTTTTTTTATCAATATTAATGGGACTGCCCATACAAAATGTTCATACCAGTGTGATTTGTTCGGCTCTAACGATTTCAACCAGAATTGATAGTGGGTGAAGTTAACACAACTGCATACTCAGTTTTAAGCTAAAAAATCGAAAAACGGTACTTTTGAGATTTGGACATATGTATCTCGAAAACGGTCCATACGATTTCAACCAAAATTAATTTCGAAGGTAATATGGTATATTTCTAACTTAATGGCAATCTCAGTTTGTCTCTGTAATATCGTAAAATTAATTTTTGAAAAATTTTGTTTAACGGCAATAGCGATTTTGACGAAATTGCTAACTTAGAGTAAATTTCCAAAAGCTTCCAAAATGACTGCGTCCTTAATTTTCAATTCGAAGCACCGAAAACACTACTCTGCTCATATCTCGAAAACCCCATTTTCGATTTCGATAAAGCTTTAAAAACCCAGTAATGCTTACATCTGGAACAATAGCTTGTTCTCGGTTTTCAGCTAAATAGTTAAGCAATAGTATTTTTCAAACTAGACATTGCAATATTTATTACTTTTTTGTCTGCCAAATTTTACAAAAACCACTCTAATGATTTTGACCAAAATACATATTAAAGATAATATAACTATTCTTAATAAGATCCCGTACTTAGTTTTTCTAAACAAATTCGAACAAATCAATTTCTTAAATATTTCTCAAAAATGACTACCCAAATTCCGATCTGTATTCAAAATATTTCGGTATAATTTTGAAATAATAACAATGCCCCAACTTCCAATGAAAATCCAATAACAGCTACGTAAACCTTCTAATTTTATTCAACCATATATTGAATATGCACCCTAAAAATATTTCCAACACAATCAGCAACTCCCACTTCATTTACGTTAAAACTTTTGATGAACAAGAAAGTTACGTTCGACCCAGTCGTGCACTTTTTTTTATAGATGTTTACGTAATTTATTTAAAACTTCTAATCAGGAAAAAAAATGAGTTTAAGCATCTTCGTACATTTTGATAGCTCTTAAAAATTGTATTAAATTTAAAAAGTTGTTGCCTATATACAATTTTGTCAAAATCTAACGACATAAATAGAGCAAGAAATACTGACCTCTCTTCAGACCTTTCCCATTTATCCAGATTAATTGCTATAAATCCCTACACATGATAGTAAACGTGAAAAATGTACAGCACCAGAAGAAAATTACAAGACTAATTTAATTAAAGGAAAATAGCTCTACAACCGCCCCAAACTGGTCAAACATGTACAATAATCTGTTGTCGAAAAAAAAAAACTTCCAATAAACGGACGAACAAAAAGAATACGTTTTGTTAATGACATCGAAACACTCGATGCCGCTTCTTCTTGTCCATGTCCATTCCCTAAACCAGAAAATGTATGTATTTATGGCCCCGTCCCTCTCAAATACATACATATACGGACACGGCCTATATACGGCACAATTATGTATTCGGCTAACATATTGAAAATTGATCGAGATTCTTGTTGTTCTGCTGCTCGAACAAAAAAAATTAAAAACAAAAAAAAAAAAACTTGTTGATTGGACATGGACACTCATTCGTGTAGCATTCAATGACTGATCTGGAGCCGGTTTATTTTTTTTATTGACTGAAATTGAATCTTAAGCTTCGTCTCTATATAGATACGTTCAGTAAAACAACTATATAAGTTTTGCCACTTAATTTTTCGTTGTAGGTATTTTATTCGTTTAATTTGTGATTGCTTTTGTTTTAATGCGGTTGTTGGCACAAAACAGTGATGAGATGTTTTGATTAAGCTTTTGATTGGTAGTAATTTATTGTTGAATTGCGGAAGGGTATCGGCTGTTTTAGTGTTTCTCACGGTTCTGGTTTGTTTATGACCGTCCACAAAATATGGAAAAAAGAGGGTCTCTAAATATTTATGCTCTTATTTTATTGTTGGTGGTAGAAGACAGTGTCAGACTTGGTAAAGCTATCAAATATCAGCGGATGTTTTTGGACGAGTTATATGTAACATGGGGCTGTTATTTGTATGCTGATTTGTAACATGGAAACCTGTGATATCAAACATTCGAAAAGGGGGCATAAATAAGCACAGCGTTGACATTGATGGCGGCGGTAAATATAACTACACTTTGAGGTAGACACGGGCTCTTTGAAAGACGAAACCAAAAATGATGTCAAAGCAAATCTTTAAGAACTAAACAACAGACTGCTCCTTAAACAGTCTTAACCAAGATTTCTAGTAAAAACAATTGGCAAATCGGTGCAAAGCTACTCAATAAACCCCTACAAACCATGGAAAGAAATCTTCAAAGGACAACTTTTATTTTCAATTTTTAATCGGTTAAAAAAACTTTTTCGCGTATTTTTTATAACTCGAAGCTCTGCGAGGTTGTTACTTTCCCAATTATCTTGTTGATTATCTTGCAATGCGCCGTGCTTTTAACAGTATTTGCAAAGTTCTTTTCTTTTGCCTGCGGATCTTTTGCTTCCATGAAATAGAGCTATATTTATTCCAAACATTAGTCGACATTTTTGAAAATAAGAAGTTACACACTTTGATTTTTTCATAACTATTCCATGTTTTTAACTTATATACTTGTATCATTAACAATTGTTGATAGTCTCAGTTCTAGAGCTCTGAAATAGTACCAGTACATATAGCCCTTTTTTATTTTGAATATATTTAAAAAAATAGATTTCAACTGATTACAGGCAGTAGTGAAACAGAATTCTTAATGTCACTCTACAAGTTCTTACCTATCTACTTAAATGTAAATCAGGCTTTTTTTCATTTATTTTAACAAAACTTAAAAAATTAAATTGAACTTAGTATGGGCTAGCTATACAACAATATAGCACATAATTGTTGTTATATGCAACTTAAAATGTGAAGATACTTCGAGTCGCTTATATGTACTTCATTTATTTTCTGCGGAGCGCTGAAGTGGAAATTTTTATTTTTATTTTATTTCTATGAAATTCTACAATAGCAATATTTATTCAAAACAATAAAATAAAAATAAAATAGATGGAAGAAGTTCTTCTTCTCCAACTTCTTAGCAATACCTGCGACCCTGCTAAAACATTCATGTTTTCAGTTTTGCAGGCTTTTATTTGGCTTTGTACCCTTAACAACATTTAATTTCTTTTTACGACTTAAAAACGTCATTCCTTGATTGAGATTGAGACACATGTTACGACTGAACCGTACGGTTGTCTTATACTTCAGCGGATACTTTTTGTATTCAGCTTTCATTTACTTTTTTGCCAATCTGAAAGAATACGAAAGAAGAAGAAGACTCAACGGCGCGCGGGCACGGTTGTCTTATACCCTCATTTTGCTTCAATGTCGTGCGTGTCTCTTCGCTTCTGAACAAACATTTCACAAAAATTGTTCTGTGTCTTCTCGAACTTATATATCTCTTTAAGAGAGACCCGAGATGCTTGCCTAAAGGTCTTGGTTCTTCTTCAATTATTTTGCTATAAATTATAGTCAGGGTGACCGATAAAGAGTTCTGAAAAGTCGCAAGAAAAGGGACCAATGAGAAAAACAAGTTACATATTTTTATTTGGAAATAACTGCATTTAAGAAAACCACGAAGCACTTTTTCCAACTAAAATAGATCCAAAATAGCGAAAAATTGAGGCAGGCTCTCGAGAAAAGTTCTAATTTCAACTTTAGTCGCACAAGCGTCACGCTGGTTATAGTCCCCAGAAATGCTGCAGCTGCAAATTTAAAAAAATGGGAATGAAAAAGGGCCCGCGCCAATAAAGGAGACATAAAATATTAATAAGGCAAAAATAAAAACACCAGCCAAGACATTTATAAATAACAAAAACAAATGTTTTCATTACAAAAAAAAATAAATACTTCTTTTAAATTTTTGCGTCGATTTTTGTTAAAAAATTGGAAAAAGAATAAAATCTTACTAAAACTGAAAAAGGGGCCATTTTGATAATTTTTTAAAAAGTAGGGCCACGGGTCTTGAACGTCAAAAATTAGTAAAATGTGTCCAAAACTTGCTTGGAAGCAACTAGAAACAGCCGCTTGACTTTGAACTTTTTCACAGTAAGAACACCTTGGCTACTCCTACAGGCAGTGGTCTGGGTTGATACTAGCACCTCTGAAAGAAAAGACATCTAAAATACTGGAGGCATGCTTACGCCCTTCGTTATGCAATGAAAGCTATTTCCCTGTACCAGACACGTAGACTTCGTATGTCAAATTGTGGGAAACGTGTGATTTCTGCCATGATGCTTCGCTCCATCAATTATCCTCTGTCCATTCAACGATGTGGTCTTGTTTAGAATAGGCATATAAACAGCATAGTGCCAAAGATGCCCTCTTTTTCTATTTTGGCATTGAAGTGGGCCCCAAATTGATTTTTGGGTCTTACCGGGATCTATTTTATCATCCCATTTTGTCAGTCCAAAAGGGCTTCTTGTAATTGCATCTGTCACAGATTACAACGGTTCACATCAACAGGATTCGTTCCCGCCCTTCTCAGTGAAGGCATTTGCTAACGGCGGCATGGATCGATGTGGTTAGGCACTCTAACGAGTAAAGCTGAACACTTCTACGTCGTCATTCCAAAAAAATGTTGTCCCTCTGTCCAATAGTTTGGCTTGCGACTGTGAAGCTGATATCCAATCAGTCCGCCAGCGTTGCTTTTCTATTTCTTGTGTGCTTAAAACTTTATCCCTAACTTAATTTAAAATAGTTCCTCTAAGTAAAGTTTGGAATTGTGCTTGAATTTCTTCAACTTCAAACATTTTTATTCAACCAAGAACTCCCTCTTCTAAAAACCATACCAAAATCCATACCTTAAACAGAAAACCCCGACCATTCCAAGCAACATGTTCGTTTGAGCGGCATTTAAAAATGGACTCCTCGGCATTTTATTAAGACTCCATTAACCGGCAGTCAGAAATGCCTAGCCCACGGAGAAGAAGGCACCAGATTATAACTTTTCTCGGAATTGGTTCGAAAGAATTTTTTGTCTTCTTCTGGAAACAAAGATATTAATGAAACCCCAATAAATAAAAGTGAAGACCCTAATTAAATGAATATAAATGAAATATTCTGATCCATTAATTTGGGTCCCCCTGACAGTCGCACAAACACACACGCACACACACCAACCAGGCGGATGAAAAAGGCCATGGCTAACATTTTAATTTACGATTGCGCGTCCAACTGTTACCAAAGATCTTTTGAATAATAATTTGCTCGCCGAGTGCATCCACAGGAGACTGTGTATCCCTCCCCCCGTATATACAAATATATGGATGGTATACGAGGGCCTATATACGCGAGGCCGAAAACGAGAAAACTATTAGGTAGATCGAGATCGAGTTCGAGCGCCTAATGCAGATACGTTGGCCGGCATCCAGGGGAGGAAGACATTCCACAAATCGACTGCGAGGCCCAATGGTCTGCCATTACAGATGAGCGGCTGGCTTTGCTACATCTCTATGCGTCGTTTGAGGCCTGTTTTGGGTAATCAACGGACGACGAGAGACGAGTGTGCATCGGTAAATAAGGCTTAGCGCGAGGGCTCGGCCATCATTAAAATACGCTTTACACTGATTAGTTGAGGGTCAATTTTTGTTCTTCATTTTGGGTCGCTCTCTCTCTCTCTCTCTCTCTCTGCGATACTGGTTATAAGTATAACGACCAAGCCACAGCGCTATCTGTGTTTGTATCTGTATCGGCTGCCATGAGATTTTGGCTTCCAATTTAAAATTCCCTCGAAAACGATGATGATGATGACGATGCGGCTTTGCGGCGGCGCGGGCGGTGGCGTTGAATTAAAAATGGGTTCTGGCGAACCCAGTCCCAATCCAACAGCGAAACGACGTGCGATGATGGAAACAAAGAGTAGCCTCGGGACGGGGCGCGCACCAACGTACAAATGCAATAATTTAACGATTTTATTTCGGATGTTTCAAGCTGTTCTCATCGCAATTTGCTACAAACAGCGCGAGCAACAACAACAGCACAAAAAACGAACAAGCGTCCATTCAAACTGTGGATATATTTATGGGCAACAGATAGTCGTTGCCGCGGGATATCGGCCAATAACATCATTATAAAACCACACAGCCATTCTTATTTCGATTTTTTAATTATTTATGTTCTTTTTTTTTTTTTTGCTTTCTTTTCGTCCCTCCCGTGTATATAACGAATTCAAATGGCATAAGTCGTGTCCAGTCCATATTAAGCTCTTAATTTGTGACTCGAATGCGCTGATGTAGCGGCCAAATTAATTATGGACTTTCAGCCAATAAAGTCTCGATTTTCGTTGATTTTTTCCCCAAGAGATATAGTCGTTCAAATAATTCAGATACTTTTGATGGTTTTTTTTTTTTCTCTGTCTGGAATTAGCATCTGATTATGGACGTCGAATATTTGTATCTTCGTTCTTTGCAGTCTTGTGTGTAATTTATTATAGTACCAGGCGGTAAAACGATTTTTATATCAAACAGGAAATTGATAGAATACTTGTATCTCTCCGCGCGAGTGGAACAAAGCCGATGCAGTAATGAAGCGATAACTCTTGGATCGATATAGAATCGTTAAACGTTGATTTGGTAGCCGAATTCACAGTTGATGATTGGCTTTTATACTGCGATCATTAACAATAGGTTTGGGAGACTGTGTGATTTTATAATAAAGACTCGCCCAACTTGACTGCGCACGATTTTAAGCACAGTTATACATTTCTTTTAATAGTGGGAACACAATGAGATGTCATTCAACTGTTTGGAATTGTTCGAACTGAACAAGTTCCCTAAGTGCGTATTAAGTGACCAAAACAAAAGAGTTGGACAGCGAACTTGCAAGCACAGATCAGGATCTCATATATGGGTAACAGTGATGTTCTGGATGATATAGTTTTAGTTGTTCACGACCAAAGTAAGCTGGCTCCTGGACGAGGTTTGTTTTCAATTAAAGGGGTTTTCAATTGTGACGCGTCGATGTTTTCAGCCTGTGGCGGCCATGTTGTTTTGGCGGCGTTTGTATAATTTGTGTCTGAAATTATTATTCAGTCACTGCACCCAGAGAAAAATACTGTGTAAAATTGCCTTAAACGCCTTAGGTAAATATTTTTGTGTGGAATTTTTTTGGAAGGCATAAATCTGCCAATAAATAGGGCAATTTATACATGGCATAGGTAATGAAAAACAGGCTAAATTGCCTTAAAAACCTTAGTTAAATATTTTTGTATGGAATGTTTTGGACAGGTATAGCATTGCCAAGAACTGGCACAATTTATGTACGGCATAGGTTATGAAAAATAGGTTAAATTGCCTAAGGGCCTAAGGTATTTTAACCTAGTTACAAATAAGTGTACATTCACCTAAGGTCATGCGTAACTCTGCTTAGTTCTAAGGTAAAGTTTCGCATACCAGACTGATTGATAGGAGACATCTGATAGAAGCCGCCTGCAACCAGCCTATCACAATTTATTTTCGTCTATAGCTTCGGAATGTACCGTTAGCTTCAGAAATAGTGTACAAAATACCTTAGTTACTAGGTAAATGTACTTTAGGCCTAAGCTGATATTCCGGATAAGTTTTCACCGACCATGTAAAATTTCCTTAGTTCTAAGGTGATAATATCCTCCAAAAAATATTTTCGCTTGTTGCATGCAAAGTGTTTTACTGGCCTTTATTATGTGTGGACGTATTTTGTTAACGAAAAATAATCAGTGATTTAAGTTCAATTCGGTCGTGAAATATAAAAACATTAAAAACAGTACAGTGCAATACAGTGTGGAAACTTAAAGTCAAAAACAACAAACAAAAAACAAAATTTTAGACAAAAAGGTAAGGGCAGTGAAATATACCTTTTGTTTTATGTATGTGTTTATAAAAACACATTGTTTTCGAATTAAATTAAAGCCAATTTTTTAAAAAGTTTTCTAAAAGATCTTATAACAAAATGGGTTCGGAAACAATGTTTCACAAAGAAAATTTTCTATAGGTACTTAGTCAAATGTATGTTTTCTATTTCCAGATAATATATTAACATCGCATTTTCAATACTGGTACTTCAAGTCATAATAATAATAAAAAAAAATCATATAACCCTTTTTATATTATATAAATATCGCACCTATTGTAAAAACCAAATTAGCAGAAAAAAAAATAAAGATACAAATTACTTAACATAAAAAACATTTTTTTTTTGTTAACATCTCTGATAGCATCAGCCTAAGAAATACGAGTAAGGTAAGTTTGACTGACTGGTAAATTAAATTAAAAGGTATGTGTATGTGTTTTGTTGGCTACCTTAGTTTCTGGGCTAACTAAGCATATTAGCCTAGGTAAAATGTTAGGCTTCATTCAGCCTAGGTTTAAGGTAAAACTACTTAGACAACCTGGCATACCGTTACCAAAAACTAAGTTCATTTTACACATGTTTCAAAAGGTTCGGTTACCTTAGAACTTACCAAGTTCAAAATGGCATTACGACTAAGTTGAGTTATACCGCGATTTAGGCAAAGTTTACACAGGCTTTTCTCTGGGTGTTTTTCCAAAGTTACACGAATGAGCAGCTCGCGGTGGCCCTTCAGAATCTACTCTTCAACGTTTATGGTGGCCAAATTTGAGACAACCAGTTTGGTTAACAATCAGCCAACAACCGGGAAATTATTCTAGAAGGAGGGGTTGCAAGTCTTTGTAACGATTCAATCCCGGCTAAGGGCTGGTTAAAAATAATCAATAATGAAATATCAATCCCGGCTAAGGGCTGGTTAAAAATTCCGAAAAGGAAAAAATTTAATAGAGTATTTTAGAATAAATTTAGAGGGATATGTGGTTAAAGGCGGAAAAGAAACTACTTGAATCTGGAGTCTTTAATTTTGTGGATGGAGCTTTTTGGCCTACCACCCCATCCATGTAGATATCAGGGACATTTGTCTTGTGTCTACCCTAAACAAATCAATGCGTTATTAAATAATATTTAAGACATTATTATTCGAAGATTACATTTTAAAATTATTATTATATATAAATAAACATGGTTTGGATTTTATTAGTTAAAAAATATATTTTTCGTTACAACTAGGTTTTGGTTCAATAAAATATAAATATTAATAAAAGTTACTACCTACAATATAGTTTAAAAGAATATACATTTTATTTTTACTTATATATTTAATTTTTTTGGTTAGATTTATTTATGTTTAAAAAAGATATAAGTATAAGCTTGGAAGATCCCTGCAGTTGTGACATATTTTTTTTACTCTATAAAGGCGGTATAAAATATTTTCCGATATGACTCCTTTTCAATCAGTTCTAGTTCTACTATTATTCGAATGACAAATAATTTTCCTGTTGTATTTGTTTTTATTGACAGAAAATAAAATAATAATTAAAATTAAATAATTTTGCTATAGAAAAATTTGCAAAGTTGTTTAGATTATTTATGAATAACAAAACGAATGGAAGGAAACCAGAAATATATTTTTCGTTACACCCGTACATCAAAGAAACGAGAACATGGCCGTGGTCCGTAAAAGTGTAGAGAAGTCGGCTTTTTCCAGGCTTCAACGTGCGAATTTTGCACCGGGACTTGGGCCTATACCTGTACAAAATCCAACTAACTCAGGAGCTCACAGATAATGACCACAGACAACGATGTTTGTTCGCTGACTGAGCAGCGTTTTGAAGAGGACCTAAATGTTGGCCAAAACCACCTTTTGAGCGAACTTCATCTCAACAAACAAAATTGCCAACAATTGGGACAACGCCGAGCCCCACGAGGTTCACCAGGTGGCAATGCATCCACGGAAAGTTACTGTTTGGTGCAGATGTGTTGTCGGCAGTTTTTTAAAAATGACATAGGTGAGGTAATCACCGTCAACGGCAGCAATTCTCGTTGGTTTAAATAAATCCAAAAATCAAAATTTTTGATTTCCGAATGAAATTGTTGACAATGATTAAAAAAAAAAAATATATATGCAGAGTATATAATTCTTACGCTGAATACTTGTTTTGTTATGAAAAATAACAGTTGAAGCAAGAATTTTTAGCTTACAATTTTTAAAAAAATACTAAAAATTCTTCGCTCAACGATCTTTTTTTTCTGAGCGTTGCAGTTCCTAAGTAACATGAAAGCGCATCTCCTTGTCTGAACAACTCTTTTTTGACATCAGAGGTCTCGGAAAAATTTTTCTAAACCTAATGAAGGTCTCTATCCTGAGTTTGATTGTGATTACAGAACTAGAAATGACTGTATATATAGCTCACCATTTAAAACGCTATCATTTGCGATCCTGAAGCTGGAGAGAATGGACCTTATTATCTTGAGCTATTTGCAAGCTCTATCGTGAGTTGAATCTTCGTTCAATTACAGACTTAGCGGACCCAAAACCGCATCGGTATAGATTCTAAGCAGTTTGTTGAAAAATGGTTGCAGACCTTTACTAGGTGAACAGCTCGGAGAATCCCCTCTCTAGTGAACCGAACATTTCTATTCCGTTGCTCAGGCTTAAAGACCACTTATGAGAGCTGAGCTTCAAGTTCGATGCCCAGAAGGACACAGATTCCATCTTTAGGTTTTTCCCACTCACGAAATTCTGCCAAACTTCCATTGTGATAAGAAAAATCCAACTCAAGCAATTTCCAAAAGGACACTCTTCCACTTGACAGAGCACAGCTGACACATCCGATATTGGTTCCAAACCGACAACCGAATTAGTCGCGATTTATAACATTTTCCTTAATTTCCTTCCATCACGGCTCGGCCTACATCTGTGCATGCTAGCCACAGAACAATAAACCAGATAACTATCCCATCAAGGACGACACATGTACGCATAAGATCCAACCCCAATAAAAAAAAAACCTCCGATTCAGCATACAAAAGCGAAAATCAAATAAATCCAAATTGCTTGCTTCCTTCATAAATCCCAGCCGCAGCAGATGTTACATGAGTTGTAATGAAGCAAATTACACAACATTAGCAACAAGGATGCGAGCTGAAACCAGAATATTCTCCTTTCGAATCAAATGAATTGCTCAGCTTACCTTTTTGACTTTTGTCACCGCAATCAGATTTTCAGAAAATCAATTGTTCGTCGGACAACCACGTATGCTGCTCATGCCTATTCAACAAGGACTTCCTTGTTTGCGCACCACACACACACCGAGCGACCGCAGCGGCGGGTGTCCTTTTGCAGCTTCTGTTGCAGGCTGTTGCATTATCATTGCGTACGTCCATTGTCGCAGCGACAATGCACTCTGTTGCAGTTGCTGGCTTTTTGTTGGCAAAACAAAGTGACACGTAAAAAGGCCGATTAGTGTACGCACCGCAGGACACGTGTATCCTCATATATGGCTTCGTATTTCTTTCAGACAACAAAGCCAGCATTGTGTTTGACATTCCTTCGGTTAGAGAAAGGTTCTGCAGATTCAGCCAGGCCCAAATTAGTTAGCCCTCTCTCTAACAAACGATTAAGTGCACGCAGGATGGAGGTCGTGTTTTTTTTTTGGTAAAATATCGTTTTGCCAAAATGTTTGCAAATGTTGCCAAATGACAGTCTAATATTTTACCAAGTAATCATTCTGCCAACGGGAAATACGTTTGAGTAAATACTGTTGGTCACGCAAGGCGTATATAAAAAGGGAAAGGCACCTACAACCTATATTCGTATCTCAAGGTACCGTTGCATAAGAGGTGGCAATTACCCAGGAAGACATATTCTCTTAGAGAGTTGTTTGTTCCTTTTTTTGGCTACGGAAAAGTGGTAATAGAAAATTGTTGTTGATGTCATATGGGGCATGGAGAGAATTGTTCACTCCACCGTCTGTCTATTGTGTGGTTTCGATTGTTTTTGTTACACTGTATGCCATACCGACAACCGTTTGTCGGGGTCCTTTTTTTGGTTGTAAATGATGTGACTTTTGGGAAGGGAACACAAATTTCCAACATTTTTGTAAATTTTAAGAAGTGATGGCAATGGAATTGGACTGTCTGTGGTCAGTCTTCTTGATGTAGTATTCAGGATACACGGTGGGGACTTTTTAAAATAAAAACAAAAACTATTTATTGGGAGCAAAGTATACCCCTAGAGAGGACTCTATGTACAGCTTCTCTAAAGTGTGACATTAATTTTTGGGATGAAACAATTTAATCGTGTAATTTTTCATACATCTCCATCTGATTTTTATCCGTGCTGCTTTTCTTTCTTCTTATGCCTTTTCCATTATTTCTGCTAATTTATCAAAAGTATGCAGTCTAATATTGTCCGTGGAAGTTCCATCGGCGGAAGTAATAACGAAATTCTTCGTACAATGATAAACGTTTTGGGTAAACAAGGACTGGTCTTCGGGTATGTCACATTAATGCACAAAGTTTGCATCCAAAACTTGATGAGTTTAGGGATCTGTTTGAATATTATATTTAGATCTCTATGAAGATCAGCGTTGCGTATGTACCAAGGTGCATTAACTATGTTCCTTAGTACTTTATTTTGGAAGATTTGAATTTTTTGTAAATTTGTTTGGCATGTGCATGCCCACAACTGGAGCCCGTAGGTCCATACTGGTTTTAGAACTTGCTTGTATAGCAATAGCTTATTGTAGTTGGACAGGGATGAGTATCTCCCAATAAGCCAATACATTTTACTGTATCGCATGTTCAACTCGTCTTTCTTTTTCTTTACATGCGTTTTCCAACTCAGCTTAGCGTCTAGAGTCATGCCTAGATATTTGGCTGTATTTGAGTATTCCACTACATTGTTGTCTATGTACACTGGAATATGTGGTACGTTTTTATACGTAAAATTAATATGGACAGACTTTAGATCATTTAATCTAATCTGCCACTTTTTAGTCCACTCTGAGATACGGTTTATTGGTCTTTGGAGCTTTTTTGTTGCTATTTCAACAGTTGCTCTGACAGCAAGTACAGCAGTGTCATCTGCAAAAGTTGCTATAGTGGTTTCTCCACTTTCAGGCAGATCGCTAGTGAATAAGAGGTATAGCACTGGCCCAAGCACACTGCCTTGTGGTACACCAGCTTTAATTTCTCTTAATGTTGAGTACTCTGTCTCTTGTTTAATTCTGAAGAATCGACCTGATATATAAGACTCAAGAATGGCCGAATACTGATTCGGCAGTTGCCTTTGTAACTTGTGAATTAGTCCTTTGTGCCAGACTTTATCGAAAGCCTGTGCTATATCAAGGAATATTGTAGAGCACACATTTTTCTCTTCAAATGAATTATCGATCTTATCTGTGATTCTATGCACTTGGTCAATTGTAGAGTGCTTATTTCTAAATCCAAATTGGTGATTTGGGACTAGCGATTTTTCATCGATTATTTTTTGCAGGCGTTTTACCAGCATTTTTCAAATAACTTTGACAATATTGGTAGTACCGAGGTTACTTCGCTTGGTGGTTTGCCTGGTTTTGGTATCATTATTACCTCCGCGACCTTCCACATGCTTGGCACATATCTCAACTTAAATGCAGCATTTATAATCTGCGCTAGTTTTTTTTAGACCTTTTTGTGGGAATTGTTTTAAGATTTCCCCTGTAATCAGATCAAACCCTGGGGCCTTTTTTATATTTATATTTTCTTTAATTTCTTTGGCAAGTTCTTTAGCTGTTACCGATCGGATTGGTCGATCTTCTTCGCACCTTTCTTCGATTCTTTGGTAACTTTTATCTTCATAGGGTTTGAAGACGTCCTCAAGATACTCTGCAAAAGTGTTTGCTTTCTCTTGGCTGCTTTTTGCCCAGTTACCTTCTTTGGTTTTTACTGGAGGAATGTGGGCTATTGGTCGGTTCATTTTATTTGTTGCCTTCCAGAGCGAGTAGTCGGTACTAGCATCATTTGTAAGACTGCTAAGGTAACTTTTTAAAGACTCATTCTTGAATTCTTTTATAGAATTTCTGAGCTTATTATTCGAGTTGTTTAGTGTGGTTTTGTCTCTTGGCGCCATTGTCTGTTGCCAACGCTTTCTAGCTTTCCTCTTTCGTGTAGTGATTTCACATTTTTCGCGGGAGGGTAAGAATTTTGCTTAATCTTTTTTGTTGTTTTAGGAGCTGCTGCCCATGCAGCATTTTGTATGTTCAGTGATAGTATTTGCACTGCTTTTTCTAGTTCGTATACTGTTTGAATAGCTGATGATAGTTGGATACTTTCTTCCAACATCTGTCGAAAGTAGTTCCAATCAGTCAGTATATTAACAAGTTTTGGACTTTGTTCTTTTATCATTATTATAATATATAAATAAGTAAATAAATAAAATAAAAAGTTTACCATCATTAACACTGCTTCACAGTCAAAAATCAGACATTCCTTTTGTTAACAACAAAATCCAATGAATGCTGCTCCCTAGTATGCAACTACATTTTATCAGAAATGACAGCCCTGTACAGTACACACAAATTATTTGTTTCTTGGCAGAAGCTGTGTGTGTATGCGTATGCAAACGATGTATAGCTGGAGAAGTGAGTTTTTGCGAATAAGTTATTGAGTTTTCGCTTTTGTTACGGTATTAATGATATCTAATATAATTAGTAGATACCATAGACAAATCATACTGAGATTCTGAACTCGCCATCCTCTTGCTGCTGGCCCCCTGATTTTATTTTTCATATTCCGCCATTTTGTTTTCCTATCGGTGCAATGTCAGTTAGAATCCGAGTGACATTCAAAAACATACAAAAAATAAAAACAAATTCCGCCAACCAAGGCCAACTGTGGGGAAATGTGATAGAGTTCGGGAATACCACATTTTAACATTAGTGAATGCTATCAAATTATTCGATTTTAAAGAATATATAATAACTAATATTCTTTAAAATCGAATAATTTGATTTGTGTGGTTAATAAAACTAGGTATCTAAAGGAGATGTTTTATATACTAGAAACATATTAGGACAAACATGGTCATGCATTTTCCGCTTTTCGATATCATTAAGACCGTTTTCATGTGCACAGTTTTCTTAACTATGTGATAAAGGTTTGGTCAACATTTTTTTTTATTTTCATGCAACCATTCTGCATTGACAATTTTTCATAAATATTTTAAGCAAATGTATACTTACTCCAAAAAAAAAATACTATCCATATGTTTATAAATAATAAGATTCTATGAACGCTGTCAGCAGTTTTGCCCACAGCGGAGAAGGTGTGCCAGCGCCGGAATTTTTTAGTTTACGTGACATTTGTCAATACGAATTTATATGTAGCATACTAACCCACATAACATGTGCCACCCAGTGAAAATATAGCTTGTAGGCAAGTAACGGAAAATCGGCCGAAGTTGGTGGTCTCAGTATATTGTTTGTCTATGGTAGTGACACTCTCTCTACATAATTTGCAACTGCTACTGAACAGACAAATGGAAAATAAATTACAAGAAATAGTCGAATCCTGTTTTTCTAAAGAATTTTAATTTAGATAATTAGATAATTAAAGTTTAATGGGAATAACCGTTGTTTATTTGATATCCTGAGGTAAGTAACTTTTATCCGCTTATAGAGATTGGGAAATCGGAAAGTAACCAATATGGGAACATTTTGCTTCGCTTGCTAGAAAGTAATACGAACAACAGTTGACAAAATGTTGAAGAGAAATTTTACCAAGTTTAGGTATAACTGGTTGAAACCGTAGACAAAGGTTTTTTTTGGTGTGTGAAAAAATGACTAGGGGCGGCATAAATTGGGTCTGCCCCGGGCGGCCCCAACCCACGCTACGCCACTGGTTCGGTGTTCACTTGAGACCACCATCACGCGAGGCTCCAATAGCACAATACCTGTGGTAGCTTATTTAAAGGCCTCCCCATTCCCACGAAGATGCAGATAAACCGCATTTTGAGCTCATTCCCGACGTACCAGCATCCTTTTCAATCAGCAGAAGCCACTCAAAGAACTCTCATTATTTCGATTGCGAGATAACAATGCACCTGCTCCTGCCCATACAACGCAAGTAGGTGATAATTTGCCAACTACTAGCGTAAATATGTGGCAAAACTGGAGCGAGCAAATTAGGTCGACCAAGACCATCGGAGCGTGTAAAGCGCCCCGACGCGACGTACAGAAGCGCACTTTATATTTATCTGCGCGCAAAAGTGGAGTGCGCTTGACTACAGTTGGCCTCGGCAGTCGTCAATGATAGAAAGCCCCCCATTGTCCACCCCGCCTGCTGCCACACAGTTCCACTCGTTAGCAATAAATCTGTTGCAGGGTCTGCGCCGCTGTAACCAGCTATCATCGCGAATTGCACGTTTTCGTCTTCGCCGATTATTTATGATTGCCGTGGATAGTTGCGCCGTGCGGATACTTGAACGGTTCCCCCGCCCGTCGAGCTGTCTCGGATATATTCTAATGGTATGGCGCTGCTCTTATCGAGATGCTATTTGGAACGTTTTGTATAGTTGCGGCAGCGGAACAATGCTCTCCAGTGGGAGCAGCGTGTGCAATTGGACAAGCAAATGATAATTTATTTGTTTGTCCGCATTTGATATGAGATCAAACGATGAGATGAGACATGTGGATGTGGTTTAAAGCGGAACACATGCTCAGCGAGTTGTTGTAATCCCATTGTACACATGGTTACATTTTTCGCCGGGCAGCACAGGAGTTACTCGCTTGGAACTTGCACCACGATGGCCATGCATGGCTTGCGATAAGTGTTTGCCTGGAGGTAGTCATAGCCAACTTCACGAGTGTCATTGTTGTTTAAGCGAACGCTTATGAGTTCATTAGAAATTCATTAATTACGTGAGCGTTGGGTTGGTTGGGTGGGAACGTTATCAGCTGTCGCATCTGTGATTGCTTGACGTGCGTATATGGTTTGTAATTAAAAAGTAATAACTTTGTGGCGGGGGAGGTGTTTTTTGGGCTGTAATTAATTTTGCCAGATTACAAATTAAGCGGGCGATACTGTTTGGGTGGATTGACGCCAAAGTGACTGTCGCGCTGTTCATACATCTATAGTTGGAGATATAGTTGCAAGTCACTAGCTTAATAAGCTCGATTGTCGACGAAAAGTTGTCAATGATTGGGATTGGTAACTGGCGAGTCAACATTGCGGCTAAGAGTTCTACCTCGATATCTGCAAAGTTTACTCATTGAAGATTTGGTGGCTCAAGTTTAGTTCCGAAGTCAGTAGGTGGGTCCTTAGAGATCCATCCCAAAGAGGGGTCCTATAAAGATTCCACTTACCCAGCTGTTTTTGTGGACTCTTACAATGGAAGAACGAAGGGTGTATCGACATCATGACAGTCCCTACCTTGTCTGAGCATACTATTAAGAGAGTCAAAAGAGCCTTCCGCAACTGATCATCAATCATGATCAAACATATTTAGTTGGCATGTCCAATATTCTTCTCAAACTTATATAATAGAAGCTGTTTGTTTGTAGGGTGCTTCTGGATGGACATCAAATAATCAACCTACATTCGCTCTGGCAAGACCTTTCCAAAAACATGTATAGCAGCTTTCGTCGCACACTTTAGTGGCCGAGTCAAGACCTATCAACTATACAAGCGGATCATGAGCAGTTCGTGAAATGTGTACTCTTTAAAATGTCAGACCTATAAATTGGTTTAAGAACATCTATTCCTTTCAAAACTATCCTCTGGGAGCTGTTAGAGCAATCAAAATTGCTTACATTTTTATACAACCTCTTCGAAGAGACTGTCAATCTGTTAGCAAGGATTTTTAAAAGAGATCTGTCTCGGAAATTTCGTACTTTTTTTTTCAAACATAATTTTGACACAGTTTTCCGTCGACGACTTAAGCACGGTTATCACTTTGGGAATATTTTACAAAATTTGGTATATTTTTTTTATTGGTGATTTTTTGAAATTAATTTGGTAGGCGCAGTGACTGGTGGTAAGTGTGTTGGTTAGTGAGCGATGGGTCCCAGGTTCGATTCCGGAAAAAAAACAAATCCCATCTTAAGGTTTTTTTTCACTGCGCCTACTTTCGCGAAAGTCTGACAAACATCCGAGAGTATTACTGTCATGAAAGAGCTTCTCAATTGGCCGTTTGGACTCGGCATAAAATTGTAGGTCCTATCTATTCGTCCCAAAAATAAAAACCAACACTAAGCGAATGGTTGTGAGAAGCTAGGCCTTAAATATTTATATTATATTACTTTATTTTATTTGGTAATTCTTATCTAGTCTTGGTACATTTTTTTTAAAACAAGAGCACCAACAAAAAAATGATTTTAATTTGGAAGGCACTGAGTTTTGTTAGGGCTAGGAAAATGATTTAAGGCAGGAGTGCCAAGCTCAAACTCCACTAGTGAAATTTTTTTCTCTCAAGCATGACAGCGGGCCATAAAATAGTATAATTAAGAATAAGTAACAAAATATTTTATTTAAGAAAAAAGTTATATATTTTTTTTAAATAGAGACGTAATAAACCGAATTAGGAGATTTTGGTAATCCACAAATTTGACATAGAAACCTACACTAGGTGCATTGTGACATTAATTAAAATTCACATGTTATTAACGTCTCGGATCGTAATTGCCTCGAGGGCCTGTCATGGCGGCGGACCGTATCTTTGATATGACTGATTTAATATATTACTAGCATAGGCAAACCATACTGAGACCCCCAACTCACAATCCTCTTGCCGCTGGGCCCCTCAATTTTTTTTTTCAAATTCGCCATTTTGTATTCCTATCGGTGTTATATCAAAAAAGAATCAGTGTGACATGCAAAAACACATAAGAACTACAAAAATAAATGCTGCCAACCGCGGCAACCGTGGGGAAATGTGAAAGAGTTCGGGAATTCCACATTTTTATAATACGGAATGCCATTGGTTAGTTATTATAAATTGTTAAGAGGCGAATAATTTGATTTGGTTGGTTAGTAAAATTAACTTAAATATATGTTTTATATACTAGAACATATTAGGACAAACATGGTTGTGTATTTACCTCTTTTCGATATCATTAATATCGATTTATTGTGTGAATTTTTCTTTAATAACTGAAGAACACTTGCTCAAAATGTTTTTATTGTCATGCAACATGCGTTGACAATTTTTCATAAATATTTTAAGCAAATGTACACTTATTCCTAAAAAAATACTATCCACACGTATATAAATAATTTCAAATTTAACGGACAAAATTTTATGAACGCTGTCAGCAGCTTTGTCCACAGAGGAAGTGGCATATGCAAGGTGCGAGCGTGTTGGTGAGCCGGAATTTTTGAAGTTACCTACGTGATATTTTTGTCAATACGAATTTCTATGTAACAATACTAACGCAATTAGCGTTTGGCACCCCATGAAAATATAGCTTGTAGGCAAGTTACGGAAAATCGGCCGAAGTTGGTGGTCTCAGTATTACTGGTTCTCTGTTTACTAGTACTTTAATAAGTTAAGTCCTATTTCTTTTAGTTTATATTGTAGCCGTTCTTAAACTGCGGTAAGATTGTAAAATGTACCTGTGAATGTGAATTTAAAAGGCTCTTTTGTTTAAAAAATGTATTAAAAATAAAATAAAATAATTTTATATCAGCGTTGCCTCTAAAAAATTTCAAAAAGGGGAATTAAAAGGGACATTCAAAATACTAAGGCCTTTGCAAAAAAACAAAAACACAGAGCAGCAAAAACATTTATGTATAGAAAAAAAAAGACGACATGTTAATTTAAAAAAAAAGAAATATGAATCCTATTCACTAGGGAACTTTTTTTTTTTCATATTTTTGCCATATTTTTCGTTCACTAAAGAATAAAATCTTACATAAACTGCAAAATGACACATTTTCATCATTTTTGAAAAAAAGTGGGTCCCGCGGGTCTTGAGGCTCAAAAGCGGTATATTTCCCTTTTTGAAAAAGTCGAGTTAACGATGCATTTTAATTATCTTTCCTGAGATCTTTGTATTACTGTTTTCGTTAGTTTCAAAAGCCAACTAATTCCAGAGATATTTTAAGTTGAATACTTGGGTTAGAATCAGAACATATGTGTCCCTTATTTCACTTCCTTGTTAAAATCAAAATAACTCTATTCCAGTACTAAATTCAAATATTGGCTACTGTAAAAATCAAAATATGAGTATTCCACGGCTTAAGAAACGTTTTCTTTGAATATCTCAAAGCTAGTAAAAGTGGAATATACGTTGTGTTTGATTCTGATAAACAAAGTTCATATATACACTTTTTTCCTAGAAATAATTTTTCCACGTCGAAAAAATGTCAAACATTTAGAGCGACGCACAATAAAAGCCAAGTGAAATAGCCGCGAAGAGATTTTAGAGTCGTCACCTACTTAAAAATGAGTCTTTGAAGCAGCTACCATCACTCAAACTGCGTACTGCAGTGAATTTTTCACATGGAAAGTTCACTTTGACATTTGGGCTTGAAAGATTTGTATGAAAATTGGACTTCACGTGAAGAGCATTAGACTTGAACATTTGTTCAATGCCATGGGACATTTTTGTTATATTAAGTTCGTAAATGATAGAAAAGTCAAAAGATAGCCAAAAGTCATATTCATATTTTCTCAAGACGATAAATGTTAGGTTCGTGTTTTATGAACTTTTCCGATTTTTGGTAAGTTTTAACTTGGTTTGGTAATTTTTTAAATTTTGGTCGCTTGTTTTTCTGCAAGAGGCAATGATGGATTTTAGTCAGGTTTTTGTGGAGGCAGCTAGTTAGTTTTGTTCAACATGGGTAATTTTTATTTTTTTTTTGCCCTCCAAGCAATTGAAAATGAAACCAGTCACACAATGTTAAGACCAAATAACGAGAGTTAAGAGACCCACTCAAAAATTGGCTCAACCCGTGTGCGAGTTTTGCCGAGTAAAAAAAAAAAAAAATTTGGTTAGCTTGAACTAAGTTTCGAGTTGAAAAAAATAAGTATTCCTTGTTAAAAACTACCGAGAAAAAAAGGCTGCTGTTAAAAAAACCCACTTTATCAGTTGTTAGTAACCAAGTTTCAAATTAATATCATTTTTTTTCATATGAAGCCCTATTACACGATGTGTTGTATTCGATATGCTGAAAAATTTGAAGACCCGTGTGATTATAAATGCTGAACAATTTACAGATCGCGATTTTAGCATACGCGAGTGCTCTATTTATCGATTTTCTGCGATTCTTAACTCACATCACTTGCAATGTTGCAACTTCAAAGAGAATATAACTCAAAATATCCCACTAGATCTATGCAAGTTCACTTCTTACCTACATAATCGCAAGACATATTCCACCCTGATCGTGTAGGTATATTCCTTCCACAATCTAGCTCAAAAATCTCAAAACAAATTATACCTTAATAAAAAAAAACGCATTCAAAGTCTACCTCCTGAGTTATTTGGAAAAGACTTATGCATATGTGCAAATATGAAAAAGGGGAGCTTTCTGTAAATCTTGCACAGGGCGCTAGTTTGGCTAGATCCGGCACTGTGTATAGCCTAGTATGCAGCTATTTCGTTTAGGCATTTCAGATTTTGATCTGAGATTTTCGAAGAAGAAGAATTTTTTGCAAAATTGTACCGCGAATTGCGCGAAGAAGAGACGGACTCCTGCGAATCATCAGGATGCATTGGATCCTTATTATTTTTATCTTCCTCCTCGATGATAAGCTGCGAACTAACCAGCTCAGCTATTTTTCTTCTAACAACAAAAATCAAGACAATAGAAACACAAAAAACACGTGCGGCGCGTTCGGAATTTATCGAAACTTCAAAAATATCAAAGCCGTATGCTGAAAAATGCGGCGTACGCTGATGAGCCTAGTCTAGCTCATCAGCATGTTTCATACGAGTCAGCATACGCCGAAAATTTGTTAGAATATTAGCATAGGGTCCCAAAAGGGGTATTACACGATATGTTCAGGTCGCCAACTTACATATGCTGACTAGTCAACAAATTTGCAAAAAAACACCTTTTAGCATACATATGATGACAGAAATTTCGCTATTACACGATATGCTGTGATTGGGACACATTTTTCAGCATACGTATGCTGATTCAACATATCGTCTAATACTAAAGGGTTTTCCAATAAGAGGTGTTATTGTGAATGACCCGCTATTTCGGTAGCTGTCACTTCTGAAGCTTTTATTCTTTGACATTTGACAAGTAGAAACTACGCCATTACTAAAAATGGAACGATACACGCTTCAACAACGCATTGAAATTATTAAAATTCACTACAAAAATGGTGAAAATCTTGCAGTCAAAGTTCGCAAAACTAAAGCATTTTTTGGCCTTCGATGATTAATGATTTTTTATGGTCGGAGTTGGATGGTATTGATCTGGACAACGTTTACTTTCAATAAGACGGCGCTACGTGGCACCGTGAAACCATTGATCTTTTACGGGAAAAGTTTCCGGACCGTGTTATCTCTCGAAGAGGTGATCACAATTGGCCACGGAGATCTTGTGATTTAACACCTTGCGACTTCTTCCTTTGGGGCCACGTGAAAGATAATGTCTACGCCAACAGCCCAGCGTCGATTCAAGACCTCAAAGATAAAATTCGTGAGGCTAACGAGGACATAGGGCAGCCACTTTGCGATTTGGTTATGGAAAATTTCATGAAAAGGATATGGTCCTGTATGCGTGCTCGTGGTGGCCATTTGGCTGATGTTGTTTTTCATTATTAACAGCATACCTTTCTCTTTATTATGAAATAAACATCCGATCCGAACGATCCGAAAAAATGGCATTTTTCTTTGAATACCGAAATAACACCTCTTATTGGAAAACCCCTTAGCTTTATTTACGACCGAGAAAATTTGGGGGAAATTAATAAATCGGTTATTTTGAACTGAGTTGACTCGGTTATTTTCAATCGACAAACTCTGCAGTTGGAGCTAAATTAACAGTATTCCTAGGTGGCTTTTAACCGAAAATTGTTTGATTTTAAATAAGTGAATTGTCTGAGGGGAAGTTCCTAGGTAGCGTGCAAAATTATTAAGTGATACCTCCATTGAACTAAAGAATGAGTTTAATAAATAGAAACCTCAAAGTGCACAAAAGAGTAGCTCACTACATCTCTGTTTGAAATCATCATGAATTCGTAATCCCGACTTTTCAAAATGCCATTTGTACATCCAGAGTCATCTGCCACACCACCACAACAACCCTCAGAACTTGTTAAGTACCTTGTTTATCTAAACGTAATCCATTTAAAGCATTTGATACACTCAAGGCAGACCACACCCCTTGGGTGATCTGATAGCTGCGCTACGCTCGCATCCCCTAAATCAATTTATTAATGCTGCCTATAAACGGCAACAGTGCTGGTTTATTATGCTCTCCCCGATCCCGAGTGCCCATTATCCACAGCCAAATGGAATTGTTTTTCCCCTAGTCCACCCCAAATATACCTAACCGATTTTTTTTTTGTCGACTGCAACCCTCATGTGAACGCTGAACACACTTTGATTATGTTATTGTGTGCTGTCTCTGGTGAATGGCGGAAAAGATGCACCCCGGCCCCGACTGAGGCACATATCAATTCGCTGGAGTCTGTTCTATATTTTAATGGAAAACGCTCGCAATCCGCATGGAAAAAGGGTTTTCGTGCGGCCGATTCTGTGGTGATTACGTTATTAGTTAGCTTTTGTGTGTCGTTCATGTCGTCAGGGCGCAAAAGGGGTTTCTTTTGTTGCTCTGTCATAAATACACTTTGGGATTTATTTCCGTGAGGGAATAATTCATTTCGGTGCTGGTTGTGTGCGGCAGTAAAACCCTTCGCCATTATGGTGTGTCACGTATTTGTTCTGGGATCGTCGCGCGCAATTCTCTCCGAGGATAGAGATAACGAATTCATTATGGTTGCCAGCGGCTGCTCACCCCGACAATGAAAGCGACACCAAGGATGGCGTGGAACTCTATTATCTGCGCACACCAGAGAGGCTGTTAATGGGTTTCTTGAAATCAAACAAACATTTGAATTTGAGTGTGGAGGCAGTTTGGGAGTAGGTATATCCTTTAAACTCTACAAGACAACCAACTAGCTCACCTAAACACGACCCGTCTGGAAAATGAATTGATTGGCAACATTAACCCGAAAACCTCTCAGCACAAATGGAAAACTTCCCACCTTCCAGATAGGACCAGACCAGACCTATGCGCGGTACATCCTGTGACCCGACATGGCCCTCATTAGCTGAGCGTTCACTTGTCCTAAATTAACTTTTACACTTCCAAATATAGGTTTGTATGGCTGCCGCACTCGTAGACAAGTTCAGTTCACATGCCCCACGAGAGGACAACAACAGCGCCCCATAGGCGAACCGCTCAAACGTGACACTATCAATGAATGTCAATGTATTCATCGATTGAATCACCAGCGCAACTGTATATTTTACCTCACTTTAGCTCTGCTATCGCATCGCATCACATTGTCTTGTCGTCGGTCGTCCGGTGTCGCTGCCTCCGATGCGCTCCTGTGTCCCAGTCCCAGTCCCATCCCGATCCCGAGCAGTGTCAACTTGCAACAAATTAGAAATATTTTAAACGTTCCACTCTAAAGTGTCTCTTACACGATTCCAATTGATTTGCCTATCGCTGCGCAGTCATCTAAGCCCCGGCCGACCATAATGAAGGCAGCCAGCCGGCTTTATCCATTATCATGGGGTCCGTCGACCGTCGAGAGTAACTTAGAGCTGGCTATGCCATTATTTGGCCTCCAATCGTCGTAGTCGTAGTCGTAGTTGTAGTTGTTGTCGACGGCGGCTGCGGCGGTATGTGACAGTCAAATCAGTTCGAAAATCTTAATAGAGTTCCAATGTCCTATTCAATTTCATTGCACGACTCGGTCTTCAAATGAGAACCGATGCAGTTGCAGTACAGTCAGTCTGAGTGTAGTAAATGGCTCTGGGCTTTCCAGCTGAAGAGTGTGTATACAATTATTGACTGCGCCGCTGCGGTATGGTACTCGCTACGTGGCCATGCATCAAATGGTGTTGAAGGAATTAGAATCCATTTGGTATTGCGCTTTGTTTGGATGTTGTTTCCACAGGTAGCTGATGTGCTTTGCTTTGATTTAATGTGATTTTGCATTCGTGTTTGGCGGAGGAAATTATTTGGAGCTGCAGTTGGTAGGTGGAGGACATTCGTCACCAAATTGAAGAAAGAAGGATGCGACTTATATGGGAGACGAAAAACCTTTCTCGCCGACATGTGGAGTGGATTACTGCAGCAGGCCACCTATAGTAGTGTTTGGGTAGACAACCCCAATGGAAGGCTGCAGCCAGCAGACTAGGAAAAGTGCAGAAGTCTTTTCGAAGGCAATTCCGCTTGAACTGGGTGGCTGAATGGAATAAGTCTCTAGTGAAGTCAGGCCGAACTTATCAGTTTAAGACGGGGATAGTGGGATTTAATTGCTATTCAGCTGCGCTGTTCTGTTTTTGTCACTCTTCGTTAAGTGGAAGATTTTGCGGCGGAGTTATTTTACAGGTGAAGCTGGATCTGCCACTTCGAATTTTGAAGGATTTTTTTTGCGAATACTATCACCCATTTAAAAGGTCTAGGGAAATGCAAAATGTTTTTCAATCAGACAACTTCAAATTTAAAGTTTTCTTTTTGAATTGCCAGTTCGCACTAAAACTCTTTTGTTTTTCAAGGAAAATAAAAAAAATTATAAAAAAATATTCCAGTTTTACTTTTACCACGCCAAATATGTGTCTTAAAAAAGCGTATATTAAAAGGCTACTACTCCGTTCAATCAAATATTTTGTAGCTCTTCTCTAAATGGGCCAAAAAGGCATTTAAGCTGGACCTAACAAAATCAGAAAAAAAAAGTCAAATTAAAAAAAAAAAATCCGTCTAAATTCTACTAAGCCACATTGCTCAAGAGAAGCGTGCATTAATTGGCTACCAATTCTTAAAATAAATTCCCTCTTCTCTAAGGATTTACCAGGGGAATATCAAATTGCTGAAAGGAAAATGTCACCGCAAACCATGAAGCGCATTTGATTTGACCTCCGGGGAAGCGATAGTTACTGCTACAGAGAACGACTTACGACAATCATCACGGAGCTAAATTCGCTAACATTAGCCAGAGCAAAAGATTTCAAAAACTCTTTATAAAAGCTCCTATACAATAAATATGAGCAATGCTCTCCGTCCGTAACATAGGCACACTTCTCCCTTGTCATCACCGAACCGTTTACTGAATTTATTATGTCGGCATAAGGCAGTCCGCAGTCTTCCAGCCATGAACGATTACAACTTCCACCAAAGGCTCGAACTATTATCTACCTTGTTATATCCAAGGAACGAATGCTGATATCTCAGAAGGGAGCGGGTCGAAATGCAGCTTTCAAAAGTATGCTTTGCAAAATTCGGTCTTTCCACACAAAAATTCAGTTTTTTGTTTCAGTTCTGCTTTTCAAATTTAAAGCAAGAAAATTCAGCTTATTCTGCTTTTTCCCAACAAATAAATGTAAAAAAAATTATAAACAATTTTAAATTTGTGAAAAAATAAAAAATAAATGTAATACAGAAATAATATTTGAATTTATTAAAAAATAAGAGTAACAATAAAAATTAACTAAAATATTGAAAATAAAAAGGAAAACTAGATCTATTAAAACATGGGAAATTTAATTAAAAAAAAATAGAGAAGTTAAAAATTTAAGGAAAACAAAATTTAAAAAAAAATTAATTTGAAAAAACTAAAAATTACAAAAAAAATGTTCTCTACATTTAAGTCTTACAAAATTCTGCAAACGACGAAAAAAAAGGTATAAACAGGAGTATAAACACTAAAACTGTGACACGAGATTTTTATATATTAAGAAAGAATAAGGGGATTGTTTATATAAAAGTAGTTTAAAATAAATTGAATAATTTGTTTCTCCAGAAATAAACAATATTTTTCTATGTTACAAGCAGAAAACAAGCAGCCTCTCTATGGACACATATTATGCACTCGCACTTTTTGGTTCCATTCCAAGTTGCCAAAGGGAGTAGCAGATCCATCCACACTACTGTATATAATTTAACCATCGTTTAACTTTCCCTTCAAATTGCAGTCGGCCACACATCGGAATGCCAAGCGATAATTGCCACCCAGCATCATGAGTGCTCTCCGAAATCGCCAAAACGTAAGTAAGGCACGTTATAACGAACACCATCCCAGAATTAGCGCAAAGTATTCCGAAAACTCTGGCAAATAACATGCTCGGCCACCTGCAGGGCTTAATGAGAACCTCTCCCCGTTTTCGCTAAGCTCTATAATTCCGATCAGCACACAAATTTGATTCGCTTCGCTTCCCCTCAGAGTCACAGGCAGCGCGCTAAAAGAAGAGTCACTTCCACGTCCTGCTCTCCAAGTGGCTATATACAACATCAACAAAATGAAACACTTAATAACGTACTTAACTAAATTATTTAATAAGCACCGCTGTCCGGCCGCACAAAGGATACCGCCCCATTTCCCATTCCAGCACTGAACGCGCAGATGATTATTAAATCATTGCATTCGGTAATCACAATGCCGCTCGTCGAGTAGTACAAGTATACGCAGCACAAATATGGCATCCCAGCCAGCTGGCACCACCACACGTTCGCATTCGCAGCCCCCCGCCCGACTATACAATATACATGCAGTGCTCCACAAAACGACGACTTAAGTACATAATGGCCATTATAAAGCATCATGGCGCGCACGATTTATGTTTTAATTTGCCATTATGAAATGTTAATGCGGCCGCGGATCGGTCACTCCAAAGGTTCCTTGCCATCGTCATGGCGAGCACCAGGCACCGACTCGACTCTCGACACCGCAGCGGGACGAGGTACGAAGTCGGCCGGCGGCAGTGCCTGTGACGAGCCTAGAACACGAAAATTCCTTGCGCTGCACATGCGAAAAAGAAAAATTAAGCGATAAAAACGCGCGATCGTTTCGCGAAATTGCAGTGCTAAAATGCTTTGCAGCAATTTGTTGGTTAAGAGGAAATTACAGAGTACGCGAGAGTGCAGACGGACGGACGGAGATGGAGTTACCTGAGGTTCGAGGAAATTATTACACGATGTAGGTACACAGAGAGAGAGAGAGAGAGAGAGAGAGAAAGAGAGAGAGTTGGTGTGGTGGTGGAGGATTTCCTCGTATGCTGCGGAAGATTATGTGAAAATTGTTATTGCCGGCCACTTTCGAAAATTCAATAACGATTTCCCCGTGCTTTGCTGGAAATTATGAAACGCAATCGACGCACGGATATTTACATAGGGACGGGATTAAGAGAAAAGTCTGCTACAATGTTGCAATCGCTGGATGGATGAGTGCTTATTGTCCATTTGCATGGCACTGTGCTTCGTGGACTGCTGTAGGTTCGGTCGGCTGTGCGATCAGGTGGAGGGGCCGCTTAGCGGTATATGTACTTAATTTGAATTTTAAATTGTCTGATTGCGTTTTCCGGCAGAAATGTCAGTAGATTAGCGGATACATTGTTGATGGATGTGCAGGGATACTGCCTGAGTCGATATGTTGCGTGTGGACAGTGCAAGGCATAGAAGGCCTTCGTAAGCCGCCCAAGTAACAATTTTACTTCGGTATGGTTCAAATTTGTAATAGGCAACAGCTTCGATAGAGCTTCTATAATCTTTGTTAACCGAAGTTGATCCATTTCGAAGCAATTGTTCCGATAATAAATTCAGTAAAAATGGACACAATGGACCCGACTGATGGTCTAAGTGAAGCTGTGGCAACTGCCGCAAGAGCACCCTTCTACCTACCTGCCTAAGACCCTTACGAAGCATATACACAGTTTTTATAGAGGGATATGAATTTAAGTTTCGATGAGATCTCTATTAGACTTCTGAAAATGTATGGAAAGTGAATCGCTTCGATAAAGCTTGTGGTTCAAAGCGCCAGGGGCATCTTCAGAGCTTCTGACCGAAGGCATTATAGAAGCAATGAACTGTCATGCAGTCAACCGCTTGCGATTGGAAGCTGTACAGAAGCACTTACTCGTACTTCCTCCTAACTTACATATGGAGGCTTTATAAAGATAAAACTGAATTTCGCATGAAATGAATCACAGCTGTCTAAACAAAACATAATTAATGAATCGGGGAAAAATCACAAAAAATAAAACACTTTTAGCACAGTGAAACATATGTCAGTAATTCGATTTTAAATAAAAACTCTTCACCCATAAATAAATTGGGTAACACTGAATGTCTTGCTTACAACTTCGGTCGAGAAAGCTGCAAGTTTATTGCAAATCTTAACGAAACTCTCAAATGTATCAAGTAGCTCAGACTTACCACTGCTATAGCGGGGTAGAGTATTGGACTGCTATGCAGCAGGACCCATGTTCGATTCCCAGTGCGACGCTTGTAAGTAAAATGTAAATTATAACGAGAACGTAAATGTAAACTCCATGAAAACTGCAAAAAGTCTTTCAAAATATTTATTAATAAGATAAAAAAAATAAAAAAATAAGGAAATGGAAAATTGAAAAATGTAATAAAAAACATAAATATTTTTCTTGTTTATATTTGAGCCTCTATAAAGCTTCCATACAGTTTCGGTAAGGCCCTACCAAAGTAATAACCTACTGCTGATAAATGTGAGACGCTTCTTTTGCGAAGCAATAGCCTATACCGTGGATGTTAATTGCCTTTCAGACGAAGAAGTTGTGTTTTCAGTAAGGTGTCTTACCAAGCTGTTCAGAAAGTCTTAAACAAGTAAATACCTGCATTAAAGTGCGCCAAATGTGTTTCCATTAGGCCTTATGCAGTTGATATTGCGGGAGGTGAAATAGCTTCGATAGCACCTTACCGAAGTCAAATTGTTACTTCTGAGAATATGGTCTAATTGGGGGGTGAAAACTGCAGTGCGGATATCCCAAGAGGCACATGCTTGTAAAAAACTGTAACTGGACACTAAGCGAAGTCAAAAGTAGGACGGATTTCGATTTAGAGAGCCCGACTTAAATTAAAGTGGAGATTGTTAAGGGCATTAAGGCGGCTTGCTACTTGACAGGCAAAAATTAAATCGGCACATAACGCTCCATAGGAAAAACCTTGGCTGAAGGTAGGTGTGCCGAAGGAGGTTATCACCTTCTTAAGTCTGTGGAAGTTCAATCTGTATTACCGAGACAGAGAATTGACTTCTGGGGGACATACGGCGCCAATACCACACTAGTTAGTTAAGAGCACAAAATAAATGAGGTCTGTGAAGAAAAATTATATCAGAGATGTTCGTTGGGCTCTGAGACAAAGTTCAGGACTTTGATGATTAATAATGACAGTAAGATCAAGCAACACGAACGGTCGGCGTCTAAAATGCGCCCTAAGAAAGCCATGATGCTTGGAATAGGAAAGAAAGTTTAAAACTTGAGTGGCAAGGTCTACCACAAAGAAGTCCGGTCAGGCAATAAGGTAAAGAAAGCCAAGACGTGAGTGTCTAACTCTAACAATGAAAGAAATAAACATCAGTGACTATCCGGCTCTTATTTCCCAACTTTCGGAACTTGACACGATCTACGCAGTAAGGGGTATCCTAACAAAAACTGAAGGTTTCAATAAAACATCCAATCAAAGTTCCCTAACAGAGAAGCATGCGTTAGAAATGACCGCCCTAACTGCCAAAACGATCTAAGTTGGTAGATCTTCGGATGGTTCCACAATGGACTCGGAGTTGGTGGAGTCGGTGTCATAGTTGGTTGGTTAGCCCCAGAATATTTCAGGCTGAGCTCCATGCCACTAAGGTAAACGCGAGTCTTACCAACCTTTGGGCATAAAAGGAGCATCCCAATGATCACCACTCAGAAAAAAATACCATAATATCAATAGGAAAAGCCATTCATTCAATGGTTTTTTACTGTTAAAATTGGTCAATGGTGTTCATCCGATTGATATAATAATTTCAAAACTATAATAGTAATGGTACGATTTTCCTTATATATTAATGTGCTCACCCTTTTGATTCAATATTTCGTCTTATTAATTAATAATAGTATGGACTTTTGTTTCCGAAAGTTTTTTATAGGATAAGACAATTAGCTATCAAAAGTAAATACCATTAAAAGTAATAGAAAATATGATAAAAGGAATTACAACGCACTATTATTTCTATAGTATTTAACTTCTTAAATTAATAGTAGTTACTATTACCATAATAGGACGGTACTGTTAATACAATAACCCAATACTACTACTTCAATGGGGCCCCTATAGATGAGCTTATGGTATTTACTGTAACAGTAATAGGACTGTACTGTTAATACAATAACCCAATACTACTGCTTCAATGGGGCCCCTATAGATGAGCTTATGGTATTTACTGTAACAGTAATAGGACTGTACTGTTAATACAATAACCCAATACTACTGCTTCAATGGGGCCCCTATAGATGAGCTTATGGTATTTACTGTAACAGTAATAGGACTGTACTGTTAATACAATAACCCAATACTACTGCTTCAATGGGGCCCCTATAGATGAACTTATGGTATTTACTGTAACAGTAATACGACTGTACTGTTAAAATTGTAACCCAATACTACTGTTTCAATGGGGCCCCCATAGATGTAAAGTTGCGTATCCTTTTGGAAGTAATAGTATTTACTGTAACAGTAATAGGACTGTACTGTTAATACAATAACCCAAAACTACTGTTTCAATGGGTCCCCCATAGATGTGAAGTTGCGTATCCTTTTGGATACAATTAATACAATAACCCAATACCATCGCTTTCATCAGGCTCCTATAAATTGTAAATGGTGTATCCTTTGGTAATTAAGAGTATTTACTATTGTAATATTAGGACCGTATTGATGGAACAATAACCCAATACGGTTGTTGCAATGGGGCCCCGGCAGGGCTATTGCCACATCCTTTTGAAATCAATTGTACAATACAATAACACATTGCATTTATATTTATTAATGAATAATCGTTTGTAGCTTAATTATTTAAATCTTGTAGGTTCTCTTTCTGTAAATTAAATGAATAAATGATTCAAACACGAAATTTCATATAGGTATCACATTTTATTAATTTACCTATTTGTATTAACAACTTATTTAAATATACTTATTTTATTTTAAAATTAAATCTTATAAACAAATCTGTTAAATCCGTTATTCTATTCTATGAGTATTGTTATGAATTGTATAACGATAACAATTTACAGTTAAAGACTAAAATCATAGATTATGTTTAGAAAAAATTCGAGTGTCTCAAAAAATGGGTTTTAAATTTTTTTTTGTCGAAAAACTATCAAGCTATCGGGTAAATAATGAATGTGAATTGGCGGGCTGTCAAAATCATGAATACTGTGTAAAGAAAAAGTGGTTTGGTGGTTGTCTATAACAAAAGCCTGTAGATGTTCATTGAAATATCTAATGATCCACTCTTTACAAAGTAAATAAACTTTAGAGTCATGTCTGAGTATTTTTTGAATTTCAAAAAGTAACATAGCTTCTTCAGATTTAGTTAAAAAGAAATGTTCTTTGTATAGTTTCCCCCTAAATGTCAGTTTTGAAATACAATTCACGTCTGAAAGATTTATGTTTGTTTTGTTATAATTAATTTCTTTATAGAACAGGTTTAAATTAAATTTTTGAACAAACTTCTCTCCGAAAATAAAGTCGCTTTCAAAAAAGTTTTGTTTTATAAGCCTATCGGCAAATTTAAGTCCAGCTTTAAAAGCAAGCGTGCATGAAATATTGGTCCTACAATTCGTAGCTTTTGCAGCCTGCTTGTTTTGTCTATGCAAAGCCTCAAAACGCATGCACCACAAGATTCTAAGTGGCCCACACTTACGAATTGCAGATGGATAATGCACCAAGAAGTGAAACTTTGGTTTTAGTGGTTCTTTAAATAGCTTTTTAAATAAAGAGTTATGTTTGGCTATTAAATGTTCCAAGGAATTTAGTTTTGATTCGCTTATTTTTGACAAGAGTATTAAATCAATTATTTTAACCAATGTTATTAGAAGTTCCCATATCTTATTATTTTCCGGTACAAGGTCTCCTATCATCAAAGGCAAAAAGTGTATTAGAGTTATTGTTTCGCGAGCTGTCATTTTTAAATTATTTACTTTTAATAACGATAATACAAACGGGGGAGAAATATTTCCTATCTCTGTTTCCCCATAATTAAACATCTGTTTACGGTTGTTAAGAACTTCAAGAGAAAAAAATTTGGAAATTTCAATAAAATGTACCAACATTTTTGATATATCATACCTGCAAATACCTTCGAAAATGTCGTGCATTATATCAAAATAAAAATTTTGCGAAACATGAAAAGATTTGATATCGTTAAAAACGCAATTTTCTTTTATACCAGTAAGTTTTTCATTGCTTATCTCAAGATCAGCTTGATAATTCTCAAAATTACGTAAGGAGAAGGCATGCTCATTTACATCAGATTGCATTTCACTTCTGCTTCTTTTGCACACTCTACAATAAAAATTCGAATTAAAGCTGCTAGAAAATCCCAAATAAGTGTTGAGACCCAGGTTATCCCCGACTACAAATGCTAAGATGAAATATATGTGGTAACTGTTTTCATTAACATTTATTTCCAAACCATTGCTTTCAAAACTTTTCAGACGATCAACAAATGGTTTCATTGAAAAGGAATTACCGTATGTTGATCTATCTTTTGTTTTAAAAAAACCAGCAGTAAAAATGTTTCTCAATTTCGAAAGATGGTGCTTAGGAATAGTTGGAAAAGTATAATATACACCACAGATCGATTGATCTTTTGCATGTGAGCCCAGAGGATTATCTATACAAAAGTCATCAAGAAATAATACAAAAGGTATTGTTAATTTGTTTTCGAGGCTCTGTGTCTTCTGTTTCCAAACTTTTCCATTTATAAGACTGTTGTATGTACCTGCTACACAACTGTTTAACATGTTTGTATATTCCAATGTTTCATGTAACACATTTTTAGATTGAAAAAATTGTTGTATTTGAAATTCCAAAGGCATAATTACTCCTGTTACCTTATTAGACTCTAATGTGGGAGCGTTATTAACAATTATTTCGCATACTTCTTCATTTATTGTATAGTACAGAGGTTTCCTGAACAAATGCTTTCTTTCTAGTTCTTGAATTAATTTATATTCAGTATTGATAGACCTAAAAGGAAGCAAAAAAGTATCTAGACAATGAAGAGCAGCAGTCTTGTTTGTTTCGGATTCAATTAAAGGCAAGATTTTCTCAACAACAGCCTTCAAAAGGGGATCAATAACAACCGTTTGCACTTTTTCAATTATATCTGAAACATTTTTTCTATTGAAATTATCGTTTCTGTGTAGAGATAGAGCGAAGGTCACACCAGATAAATCGACTGAAACGTTATCAGATTCTGGTGCTATATTCGGTATAAAGTTTTGTGGAAGAGATTCCGAGTTCGTTATAGGAGTACAACAATTTGGTATAGTCGAATCGTTTTCCTGGGGATATAAAATACTTTGAATTGTTTCTTCGGAACTATGATTTATTTTTAAATTATGAATTTTATTTTCGTGAACTCTTTTGATATGTCTTTTAAATGCGTATATATTTTGAAATTTTTGAAAGCAATTTCCTTCTGAGCATAGAAAAAAATCTAAGCCTTTTAAAATATGATCGGACTTTAAATGCTTAATTAAACTTATTGACGAAAAATTTGACTGTGATGTAACACCACACAAAAAACATTTCATTTTGACTGCAAATGATAACTAACTACTATGTCGAAATACCTATTAACTAACGCAAATAACTTAGAAGGTTGTTAATGTTTGGATTTGAATCGGTACAAAAGTTATAAAAAAAACTTTCCACAAATAAATAAAAATGTTTACCCTCTTTGGGATAGTCGAAATTCATAACGTGGAAGAGTTTGAATGTAACATCCAAACATTTTAAAAATGAGTTGAATTTGTAAAGTATACCATCATAATACGTATAAAAATGTTCAATATGTTTCTTGCTTTGCCCTATAGCAATTATAATGGGTTGCAATGTAAGCCCCTTACTCAAGTATTTTTGACGTAATGACTCCACTTTTTCTCCATACTCTGATACTGAGGAACAATAAATGAAGCACGACTCTTGAGCGTCCTTAATTGACGGTTTCCATTTCGACTTTTTTAGGTCCTTTTTTCCAACGGATAGTAAAGGTGGCTTCAATAAAGCATAGATGCAGTTTGAAATACAAAAATCCCGTGAATCTAAAAAAAAAAACGAAATTTTACAAACTAATTTCTCAAATTTGGTACCTGTCTTTATAAAAAAATATTTTTGTGAGAAAGAAATTCGTGTTAAGAAAACGTATCCGCAGTGGCATGTTATATTTAGTGGAAGTTTAATACGAATGCGGTTCGAACGTAAAACGCACTGCGAATAGTTTTGCCCAAAAAACAAATGAAATTTGTATTTTCTGCTAGTATATAAAGAATAAAAGAATCAAAACATTTATCTTACTTGCGTTAATATCCTCTTCAAGTTCCTTGCAGGAATAATGACGGTTTGTCTTTCACCTTCTGTTGTAAGATTTGTTCAATTTTAGGAACAAATGATGACCAGAGTTGTAAAAGTTGAGATTTATTGTTTGGCTTGATAATATCGTAGTCAATTTCAACCTAAAAGTATAAGTATTACAAATAAGCTTCTAAGAAAAGTGATTGAAAATGCTCTGCAAGGAGCACGTCAGCAAACATATATTCCAAACAATAATTTGGATTATAATAAATGTTAAAGTTTAACAAACACAGAAAGAAAATAATTATTCATCAATTAAATAAATTAATCAGATATAACATTACTCAATCCATTACATATAGACATAATCGAAAGCATAATGTGTCGACCTACCAGTGTATGTCCAAGCGAATGTTTAAAGAGTGGCCATTTCGTGAGGATATCTAGGCCTCCAGTTTTAATATCAAAATGACGTTGTTTTGCGACTTCAGTCCATTTCGCCTGAACTTCGCTCCATGGCTCAATATTATGTGCTAGCCATATAATGGTTTGCTCAGCTCCTATACTATCTATAGGACTTGCTTCATACGGCAAAGAATCAGAGATGGTAGTTTCTAGGATCATACACAATTACTCAACAAAAAGTTAAAACTGATTTCATTTATTACCTTCGTCCTTATTACCACTAATTAGTTGTCTTTTCAAAGCTCTTAGTTTTATTCTGGCGTTAACAGCCTTATCGTGAAGCTTTCCAGTTGGGTTGAGGCCACGTCCTCTCTTATGCAAATAGTATTCCTAAAAATATTAAATAAAATGGAGTAGAAGCTGCTATTTCCCTAGGCATAAAACCGAACGCTGTATTTTTAAGTTTGCGTTATGTTTCAATTACAATTCTAATTCAATAAATTCCATAATTTTGATCGATAATGGATTTACAAGACAATAACAATATCAAAAAATCTTACTTTGCTCTCAGATGGAAATATACCTTGAATAGCATTTGTGGCTGTTTCAATGTCTCTCATTGTCATCCTTTTATTGCTTAATGCATTACTGTCAACAATTATTGAGATCAAAATTTGTTTGTTTGATTCATCTAATGTTTGTTTTTTGTCGTAGTACTCTAATACTCCCAGCCCCTTCTCTGTCTTTCTTAAGAGATCTTGCAGTGAAACATTGTTAAGGGCTGTCACCTCATTTCGAAAAGAAGCGTGTGAAGATGAGGGTGAGGTTAAGGCACTGTATTCTTTATTCGAGTTTGGACTGCTTGCTGCACAATTCGACTCAATCCATTCCCTGCAGGCATCTGAAACTTTCTTCGACGACTTATAATTAAAAAAGAATAAAGAAACCAAACTTTCGAAATTAGGACTGGAATGCAATAACGAATAAACTTTAAATAACCTACATCTTTTCTCCACACGTTTAAATGGAATTTGAATTTTGCCCTAGTACCCAAAAGGGGGGCCGGAAATAGTTCATTTAATTCTGACTCAGTTGCAACGAGAAGGCTTTCAATATCAAATCCGTTATCTGTAATACATTACATAAACATAAAAAATTGTAGGGCGCACTATGTCAACAAACATTTTTTAGTTCGTTAGGTTCTATCAGTGACTTTAACCGGACGACGCGCACTATTTTTATTATTAGAAATTCGTTAAACCATACCTGAGTTTCACTAGTTTTTTAACTACACAACGTTGATTAAATATTGGGAAAATCTTTCTCACTATGACCTGCACTTATTCACGACAACGATAGTAATGGCAAAATTGGCCCAGAAAAACTTTGTAATATACTATGCCTACTGTCCTTTACCAATGGGATATACTATTAATATAATTGAAGTTATGAGATGTACCATAAGAATTTTGGAAAACCTATGCTTTATAATGGGATATACCATTACTTTGAATATGAATCCCTTTAAAGTAATGGGGTTTATACTATTAAATTTTTTACATGATTGTGTACAGCTACGCTAACGGAACTTTTACTGAATGACGCGTATATTAATGTGATATACTATTAATTTTAAGGATGTATCCCATTGATTTAAAGCAACTATTTTCAAACGGTAAATTCTCTAAATTTGCTTTCGACAATTAATGCACTTCAAAAAATTATTAAAAAAAGTTTTATTTAGTCCCAAAACACTATTATTATTATTAGAAATTCATTAAACCATACCTGAGTTTCACTCGTTTTTTAACTACACAACGTTGATTAAATATTGGGAAAATCTTTCTCACTATGACCTGCACTTATTCACGACAACGATAGTAATGGCAAAATTGGCCCAGAAAAACTTTGTAATATACTATGCCTACTGTCCTTTACCAATGGGATATACTATTAATATAATTGAAGTTATGAGATGTACCATAAGAATTTTGGAAAACCTATGCTTTATAATGGGATATACCATTACTTTGAATATGAATCCCTTTAAAGTAATGGGGTTTATACTATTAAATTTTTTACATGATTGTGTACAGCTACGCTAACGGAACTTTTACTGAATGACGCGTATATTAATGTGATATACTATTAATTTTAAGGATGTATCCCATTGATTTAAAGCAACTATTTTCAAACGGTAAATTCTCTAAATTTGCTTTCGACAATTAATGCACTTCAAAAAATTATTAAAAAAAGTTTTATTTAGTCCCAAAACACTATTATTATTATTAGAAATTCATTAAACCATACCTGAGTTTCACTCGTTTTTTAACTACACAACGTTGATTAAATATTGGGAAAATCTTTCTCACTATGACCTGCACTTATTCACGACAACGATAGTAATGGCAAAATTGGCCCAGAAAAACTTTGTAATATACTATGCCTACTGTCCTTTACCAATGGGATATACTATTAATATAATTGAAGTTATGAGATGTACCATAAGAATTTTGGAAAACCTATGCTTTATAATGGGATATACCATTACTTTGAATATGAATCCCTTTAAAGTAATGGGGTTTATACTATTAAAATCATTTTTACATGATTGTGTACAGTTACTCTAACGGAACTTTTACTGAATGACGCGTATATTAATGTGATATACTATTAACCTGACGAATGTATCCCGTTAAAATAAACCGACTATTTTTAGCGGCAAAAATACATTGGTTTTTGTTTATATAATGGATATATCAAAACGGCTTTTTCTATTAAACTAAATAAAAAATTATATCTATATATATTTTTTTCATTTAATGATAGAAATGGAGAATAATGAAAAATATTTCCGCGAAATAAACCTTTTATTTCCCAACTCAATTCTTGTCTTATAATAACAGAAATAATATTTCAAAATTTCAATTCCAAAATTCTCGCTGAATAAAAGCATGCACAAAAATGCTACAACATATTTTGCGAACACAACAACAGAAGTTAAAAAATACTTACCTATTCTCACAACGTTTGTTTCTTTTATCACTTAGTTTTACTTTTTGCACCATCACAGAACGCTACCGAATCGCTCCCATCGAATGTCACATTCGTAAGGACTAAAAAATGTTACCTTCCACTTTAATTTATAATAGGGCAGAAAAACAAAAAAACTCTCTTTTTTAGGTTTATAATTTTGCTTCATAATATTTTTATGTATTTATGACATAAAGTTTCATTTCATGTAGTTGTACAGTACTAAAGTTACTGTACATAATAAGTATGTTTTGTGAAACTTATAAATCCATTTCCTTTTTTTCCCTAACAAAAATTAAACAAAACCAAAACAAATATCTCAAATAAATATCGAATAACAAATGTCAATGTTACTCGAGCATTAATATAATTCCTTAGCATTTCATAATTTGTGATGAACGCTGTGAAAACTCTGAAAGTTATGTCGTTTTGGATTGGGCCCTTTTGCAAAATCGAAAATAAATATAATCCATATCTGCCACATATCTGCCCTTCTTTTCTTTCGCTTCCACTCGTAGTCGAGATAGGGGATAGTTAGAATAAAAATTAAAGATAACGCTTTTGTAAATTTTTAGATCATTTGGACCTGTGTTACTTACCTTTAAGTTACCATAGTTTTTATTTTTTGCACTATGTTCTTAAAACGAAATATTTTGGGTTACCCTGTTATTAAACTGTACCAAATATAGAAAAACAATAGTGGGTACTATTATTGTACAAGGTAAAATATTATTGAATCGATATTGCATCTAGTTAAAAAAGCAGCAATAGTATGGATACTATTAGATTAATATTATTACATTACAGATTTTCTTGTTGCAGGGTGTATCACATTAAATTGGGCAATATGCTTGTTGAGTCAAAAAACGAGATGTACGACTGAGTCACTGGGCTTTACGTTTCAAGATCAATAGGATTAAGATATTAAGATTAAATAGGAAGAATCATTACTACAAGTGCCAAATTTCTCATTTAAAGAGGAAACTGAAATCAATGTTTGTTATTATAGGTATTCCTTTTATAAAAATCGTATAACAGTGCTTCTATCTACTCTTATCTTTTGAAAAACATTTATTTTGATAACATGATGTTTTTCAGAGAAAAAAAAACAAATCTTAAACTTTTTAAAAGTATATATGTACTACACTTTCGAGTAAGTGCTTTAATTTACACTATAGACGGGGTTTACTGATATAATTGTGTATCTAATAATAATATGTATATTATTAAAATAAAATCCCGTGCTATTAATATTGAAGGTATCATAATGTTTTAAAATTAATGGTATTTTTAATAAAATTGATGGGGTGTTCCATATTTGACAAAATGGAACCAAGTATAATAGACTAGTCACATTGAATGAATGGGATACGCTATTAATTATATATTGTTTTCTATTTATATATATTTAACTACATGGAAATATTAAAATAAAAGTACATGTGATTGATATTCGAGAAGTCATATCCTGTTAAATCAATAGTTTTATCTGGTTAAACTATTGCCGGATGCCTTATTTTGAACAATGGTGTCAATGTTATTAAAATAAAAATAAAAACTATTAAATTAATGGTCCGCCTATTGAAATAATAAGACGGCACAATTAATACGAAGATTTTGCAATGGTATCGAATCTATTAACAAATAATAGTATTTTTTAATGGGACTATAGTATCCGTTTTAAAATATTTATGGTGAAAGACTATTATTTCAATGGTGTTTCCCATTCTATTAAAGCGTATACCCTATTAATAATAATGTTTTCAATACCATTGTATTAATAACCCGAAAACCTTTAATTTCACTAGAAAACTATTGTTTTAATAGGCAAACCTTATTAAAACACGTCTTATAAAACCAATGGGCGTACCATTGACGATTTAATGGGACATTTTTCTCTGAGTGCAGACAGCTATGAACCTCCTTACACAAATCAGAGGGAGTTGAACTCCCTTCAATCACCCGGTTCGAGGAACAAAACCAAAATGTAGTGCCACCCCAAGCATGAGGGTTTTGAGGGAAACGAAGGAGCTTACGAACTGGTGAGAAAAGGCTTTGCAAATCCTCTTTTTTAGAACCAGAATTGTTGTTTGTAGTTTGTATCTCGGACCTAGGACAGGCCAAAAATGCGATTCAGCTACTCAACAATAATGCCAAGAAAAATTCTAAATCTCCCTAGATACGATACCAAAAACTTGGCAGAAGCACCACTAGAATGTAGGAGGGCAAGCTGTTGGCCTGTGTTCTACCTGTTTGCACACCTACTTTTATCAAACCATGCTTGAACTTATAGGTTTATACGTATTGAACAAGGAGCTGGTGGTATACCTATAGGGATATGGAAGATCATAAGTTCAGCACCACGGATGAAAGATGACGGCATGGACTCACAAATTTTGGTGAATTCAAGGCCTCATATACTTGTCCGAGAGTTTGTCGAATTGGGTCTACGGGAAATTAAGTTTTGCCTTCACCAACGGAGATGGCAGCGTTGGAAAGTTCATTCACAAGTCTATGCGGTGGTGGATGGTGTGGGTGTGGGAAGCCATATGGCTTATTGATACCAAAATCTTGCAAGCTCCTCGGACTGTGAAAGTAAGTTTGATAGCTAAAAATTGGTAAACGCAATTTAAGCGATGGCTTAGTGTAGGCGAGCTGCAACTCGCTGCTGCATTCGTATACCTGTCACACAAAGATAATGAACCACCAACCCTACGCGGTACAACTTACGTACAACAAGGTGGAATGACTTGATGTTCTTTTTGCAAGCAGCGCAGGCGACGTCCGCAGAGCTATTACACTTATATAGAGAGCAAAAGGAAAGTCTTATGCGGTGCGACGCGACGGTTAAGCTATGCTCGGTAGAAGAGTCTTGGAAGACACACTTCGTCCAGAGATTTAGGTCAATTGTGGTATTACAAGAGAGGTGTACAGAGATTTTACGACGGACATATCTAGTGGTTGTTATTGAATACACACTTCGGCTTTGAGTATCGCCTCATTGAAAGGCCCTTAGAGGGTGACTGAAAAATTCAATCCAATTACATCCATATACGGATTAGTATAGGAGGCTATAGATGTCGATTGCACCCCTGTTATTAACTGTTTTTTTTTTTTTTTTTGACAGTCGTGGAGTCCCTGAAATAGTCAGTTCGAAGTTATGGGTCGCTCAGGTCTTCAAAGAGGTATGTCGCACCTTCTGCGATAATTGGATAGCGAAACCTGGAGAGGGACTTACAAGTTACTTGAAGTAAATGGAGTTATTGCCTCATACACGGAAAGAATTGAAAATCACCAATTGCAAAATTTTGAGTTGCAATTTACGATTTATATATTTGTCGCAAATCACAACGAAGTTTTCATGGATTGATACAGAAATTGGTAATTTGACATTGAAAACGGCGGAGAATACCAAATTCTGTTTGTTGTAATTTACGATTATAATTATCAATTCGAGCTTCTTTTATTTGTAGTGATTTGCGATATTGTTTGGCGCAATTTACAACTCTAATAGGTCAATTTCTCAAACACCACTTCACAATCTCAAATTGCGAAAAATATTTGGTGATTCACCAAAACTGAATGATGAATCAATAAAATCTTGTAATAATTTAACACATGAAACTGAAAACGTATATTGACGTAGAGAAGTCGTAAATTGCAAAATATTTTTTGTAATTTCCATGGAATCAACTACCTGATGTGTGGATTTTGTTTATGCATAGTTCATAGTCCATGTACCTATCGAAATCCTTTTAAATCCTTTATGGATGAATGTATGTATGTGGTATAGACAGCTGCCATGAAGCCAAATCTTCATTGTGCACATTGCGTTGCGGTGCAGAGACAGGCAGTCTGTATTCAATCTTTGTTTAAAGCAGTCGGGTGGTTAAAGTTGTTTAAATTTAAATACCTATAACTAATTCGTATGGATAGTGAGTGTCCTACTAATTATAAAGCGTTCTGGAATACATTTTGTAAGTACCTATTGAATTCCAAAAACCCTGAAGTACCTATGCATATAAATCTGTATTTTTTTCAGAAGTTACATCTTGCCATTAGAAAAGAAGTATCAATTGGAATGTATTCTAAAATATGCAATTGAAAAGAATTGTAAAGGTTCGTATTAACGTCAAGTTCATCTAAATATTTTATTTGTATTTTAAATTTCAGCAAACACCAAAAAACCACCCCAGACAAATCCCGTTGTCTCCGGACGATATGGCGCCGTATGATTTTCTTGGATATCAGGAGGAATACGAAAATAACCTAATTAATAAAACTATGAATTTTGATTTGTAAATCACAAGATATATGTTGCAAATTGAGAATAAAGTTTTCTAATTTCACGATAAAACATTTTCAATTTAATACGGTGATGCCTCAAATCACCACTCGAGAATCGTAAATTGCAAAATATGAATTGCAAAATGGTAAAAATAAGTTGCAATTTACGACTAAGAATTTGTAAATTGCAACTACTGAAGTAGTAAATCCACCCCTGTTAGTTCGCAAATCAACACTATTGAGTTGCAATTCAAGACTAAATGGTTGTAATTTAGTAAGGGAGGAAACCGTAATTTACAACAGAAAAGTGGTAATTTACGAATTGAATTTTGCAATTTACAATCCATGTAATATCAAATTGATAACTATTTGTGTCAAATTGCGATCGGTTATGGCAATATGTTTTTCTCGTTTGATCGCATTATTGATACTGAAAAGTGTTGATTCACGACTTTTGAGGGTCAATATCTTCACTTCGTACAATTTCTAGAATTGCGAATAAAAAGTCGTGAATTAGTAAATCCTTAGCTAAGCTCTAAAACTAGACAAACTTTTCGTGATTCTGCGCTTATTTTTCTTGATTTGATCTTAAAATTCTTTCCGTGTAAGCAGCGTTGCCGTTTGGCCCCTTTTTAAGCCTTAAGACCAGTGGCCCCCACATTTTTAAAAGTGATCAAAATGCCCCCTTTTTTTAAGTTGAAGTGAGATTTTATTCTGTATGAATGCAAAAATAATATGAATAAAGTGGTTCGTACTGCAAACATTCGCTTTTTTGTTTTGTTATAAACAAATGTTATTGCTGCTCTGTTTTTTTTTTTTTTTGATGCATTAGTATTTTATGTGACCCCTTTTTGGCTCGGGCTCCTTTTTTCCCCTTTTGTCACATCAAAACAAAGCAGATCATTAATGAAAGTGAGTCGAATTCCGGTCTTTCATTTGCAACTTGCCGATTTTAAATAGGCATTCAACGGAGCAGTGATTAGTCTGCTGGACTGTACTGGTGGAACCCAAACGGAGTCGAACATTTTTAATTCGCACTATTCGACAGTGCAACCTATTGCGACGGTCTAAAAAAAATCAGAGGAAACGTTTTTCAACTAATCTCCGAGTCCGATGTCCGAGTTCTCCAACAAGTTATAGGTCCATTCGGTCAGGAAAAAACCAGATAAACTCAAGATAATCAGTGTCAGATCAAGCCTATCGGTTGACGAAAGTCTGTTAAGCTGGGAAATTCTTAATTCAAATACAAAAATCTTACTGGGACTATGTTTTTTGATTAACCTTGAATTCTTATTTTATGAATGTTCTATAACAGTATTAAGAACGTGTAAAATTAAGCCGAAAGTTACTTCATTCTAAGAATGCAACAACTTGATTTTAAAACATTTCAAACTTAAGTTAGGCTTACGGATTCTTAAACACAACGCAATGAAGAATGTGTGAGCTTAAAGTAAGCTCAAAATCACCTTATTTTTCACCTATTTATCAGCAGTAAGAATAATGCTCCCTAAAACCCAGAATAATAACTCCTGAAATAAGCTTACAAAAATTTAAATAAGAACAAGTTAGGATAGCGCACATGCGATTTTTTGTCGCAGCGATAGAAAAATCGTAGTCGCAAAAAAAAATTACCATGCACGCACGTGGTCTTCTGTCGCACGATTATTTAGTCGGAAAAAATAGAACATACTGCTTTTAATGTCAATACACACATATGCGACCAAATAATCGCTACGGCTAACAAACTGCAGACTGGGTGATCATAAACTCGCGCGCACTTGCGACTTGCGACCAGTTTGTTGACTAAAACTATGCAGCTTGCATAATGTCTAACAAGTCTTCTATTCAAAGTCAAAAGTGTGATTGGATTCATGCTAATCCTTATGTTCCATTTTAATTTGCGGCAAAAAAATCGTTTCTAAAAATGGAGCTTGCTGCATTTTTTTAATCGCTGCGGTTATTTAGTTGCATATGTGTGCATTCATGTATAAAACAATGGGTCTCATATTTTGCGACTAAATTATGATGCGATAGAAAGCCGCATTAATTTCAAGAATGTCATATCCCAATTTAAAATTGCACAGTTTTATTTGTCGAATTTATTATCAACTCCGTCACTTTCATGTTTAAGAAAATAAAAAAAAATATTTTTTTAAAAGTCATATTTATTTATTGAATCAAAATTGCTTAAATGGACTTTAATCTGAAATATGTTCTTCCATTACTTAATGGATACAAATGTAAGGGCGGACTTTTGAAAACAGACATATTTTTTATTACAATTGTATATATATTAAATTTATATTATTAATTCCACCATTTTTGTTATCACATGCACTTTCTTACAATTTTCCACTGTTTAATTTTTTGAAAGATCACTTAACTACGGAAACACGTAAACTGTACGAGATGTCAATCGGAATGAATGAACTTTTTTATCCATCATGCAAGTTTTACTTTGTGCGGCTTGATTGGAGAATATAAATTTGTATATCTTGATCGTTTAGATCTTAATTGGTATGCACATTAATCCATCATGCAAGTTTAAGAATATTTGGGCTTGATCGCAGATCATAATTTTTGTTCGATTCTGAAAATTGAGTGCAAAATTATTATTTGATATGATTCAGATTTTATAATATTGCATAGGCTGGATTTAATAATAAAAAGCTTTATTTACATTTTTTCTTATTGTTTTAAGAATTATTCGATTTATTTTGAGATTGAGCACGTAAGAACGAAGAAAATTAAGAATAAGCCTGATCGGACTAGAATTTAGCTTGCGATATTTTTCCGAGTGATTCCATACCAATCTCAGTCTCTAGTCTGACCATAATCACCTTTAATATAGAGGTTTCCTTAAATACTTAGAGCTACAAGTTTTTGAGTTCTCTGGCCCAATTTTAAGTCAAGAACTTGCACAAGCGATGCAATTAAAGAAGTCTACCCAGTCTAACACAAGTGTTGCCAAGAGATCGCGATGGACCCTAATGGTGAATAGTGTCGTATGAGACCATACTATATCTCAAACCCCTTTTTACCTAACCTAAAACAACTTTAGCAGCACCTTTGAGCTAGATCGCTATTAAAACTGGAAAGAGACATTTTCTAAATATTTTCCACAACGGACCAAGAGGTCTTCAAAAATTTGCTGCCCCACCAAATTGAAACTTTTCCAAAACCTGTCCCTCTTATCAACCGTTCCAATCAATAACCCCTATTAATCTAAAAAGCAAAACGTTTTCAACGACTCTATTTCCGCCAAAAATGTATCGACTTGGATGTCGGCCTCTATAGATCATTTCATGTGTGCGGTATTTCCTGCATCGCATATACCAACTCGTATAATTAAAATGAAAATTCGTTTACTCATGCTGGCATTAATTGGCGGTCTTTCTCCTACAAAACAGACTCCTTCCAAGAACTAGAAGATTACCTCTTGAAATTTATGCCCTCGCAAGCATCATAAATTCAATGAATTTCCAAGATATTTGCCGTCCAAAACTGACCCACCACCTCAGACGACATGTGTGGTGACATTGGTGAAATAATTTCCGTTGTAACTTCAAGAAGGTGGCAATGGGACTCAAGTTACTACTAAACCATTCATCGCCATCCATCACGCCTGAGTCGTCGCATTAAACCGTTGACCGTTGTGTCGTTTGGAGCGTAAAGCCGCGCTAAAATCCCCAACAAAGACATATCACACTCGCGCAGCTCCTCGGCGGACATAAATTCAAGGCGAGATAAAAACGAATAAAAAACCAGCCCATTTAGACGGGGAACCCGTTCTGCCTACCTCAGTCGCTCGCTGCAATGTTCTTAACAATTTAATTTATTCGCAAAAATTCTTCAACTGCAGAAGTTGTGTTTCACTCCGGAATCCAGCGGTTTCCTGTAGCAAGGAAAAATAAGACAACGCACACGAACCGCAGTGGAAATTTAATACGAGTGCGAGTGCGAGTTCAAGTCCTCGTCCTCCTTTTCGCAAATAAAGGCGAAAATTAAAACATACGTGGACATTTATCGCGACATAATTGCAGCGCTGAATATCAGTGGTAGTGATCTATCAAGGTGTCTGTCCGTTTGCTGCCGTTAATTTAATATTTTTATCTTCCCTGCTCCTTATGAGCTGGGGAAGGCATCTCGCTTGAGTTGTATTTTATTTTTTTAACAATTTATTTCCTGTGGTGGTAGGACACCGGAATTTTGATTGAATCCAAAAATTCTGCTAGATGTTTTAAGAATATAATTTAAGAAGATTTTCTTAGAATCAAGTTTCAGGGAGTAGCAAAAAAAGGTTTCACCGCGATTCATCATCTATATTGAACAAAAGCACAGTTTTCGTGCTCAGTGGTTGGGGTTAGTATGTTCGGAAACATTTCGAAGGGAAATCTTATCCTGCGTATTTATTGAACACTCCTTTACCTCCGCGATCAGTGGTTCGTTGTCGGACCTCGTGTTCCTCATTAAGTAGATCCACATCCTTTGGTTTTGATTGAAAAATAACGCGTGAGCAATTTTTTGGTTCTTAAGGCAGTGAACAAGAACCTCAACTATACTGGGCACAGATTCCGTAACTTTTCAGACGATTATCGTCGAAACGATAGACCTCGAAAACTAAGCAACTAAGTGCTAAAATTACAAGTTTGAAAGCTTAATCCAGTTAATTTTCCTCAAATATAATGAAAGCTGACGTTTGTCAAAAAAGTTCGAGCTGAATTTGCTATATTTTGGTGATCAAAGTTGCAGAAACGATATCGTTTAGACGATCGTTGGTATACGGAATCTGCTCCGTTGATCTTTTAAGAATTGGTCAATCAGTTGGTGCAATAAGGTCTCCTCTCCTCTGCTCCACTGCTGTTTAAAAAGTTGGTGTTCATTATTTCATCAAACCTGACTTTGTCAAAAAACAGGTCGATTTCTGGGGCTTGTCGTTGTCAATGTTCAATATACTCGCCTGGTGGTCGCAATTTTGTTTAGCGCTGGGTGATACACTCATAAGAGGTAAGTCTTTTGCGGAATCCTCCTCTGCTATATGCAAAAGAGTTTTCGGAACTATTGCCAGACTTATGTCAAGCTATGTAAATGCTTTGTGAGGCGTCATAGTCCCGCTGTTCCATTTCTAGGCTCACTTGCCTAAATCGCTCGCAATAACCGCTGATGGATTCTGTCCTCACGCGTCAACTGCAATGAAAGTATTTGGCAGCAGTGGGTGTCAATCTAAGGAGATCTTTGAAGCTTTAAAAGTGAATGCAATTTATCCCAGCGGTTGTGGCAAAAATCCACCCGATGGCCAAGTGTTTGAAGAAAGTTGTCGTATAATCATAACCAAACCTACAATGACTCCTCTTCTGGTTGCTATGATTTGTGCCAGCAAGATCTAAGCAGTAAGGTTGTTTTTCGAGACCTTTATCACATTTCAATGCTCAGGAACTTCTTTAATTCAGTGTTTTTGAGACAACCCAACTCTTTATCGGCTATTTAATCTTCTTGTCTACGGCTTCTACGCCGATTCGATAAGGCATACTCACTGTTGCAGCAGCACTCCGTGTTTCCGAATATGAAGCACCTCAAGTTGTGTGGCAACTCAACGCTCACCCAACCAATTTTAGTCATAGCTTTTACTTTGCTGCAACCCAATCGTCGCAAGTGCCGCCTTAGGACATCTGCATTGATAAACGTTTTCAGTTGGATTGATTGAACTTGATTGGACTGATGCACTTAGTTCTGATCGTAGCTCGGTGCACTCAAAAAATAGTTTTTGTAAAAATACAAATGAATCTGAAGGTTTCTAAATCTAAATTATCCCAAAATTTATTTGATTTGTAGACTTTGTACATATAGAACGAAGACACCTTTCCAATAATTTACGAATACTCTCTGCAGTCGCACTTGGTGAAAGTGCGAACCTCGTTGGTAGAATGTACAAAGGTTTCGTACCTTCCGTCGCCGTTCGTATACTTTCGCAGCAAAATTGGTAAAATGGAAAGTTTAAAAACAGATTTAAAATATTCGTAAAAATACGAAACTTTAGCTATTCGTAGAATTAAAGGGTGTCCCAGAATTCACGGAAAATATAATTTTGATAGCAAATACAGATTTTTAATTAGAAAACTTCAATTTTTTACTGATTCATAGAGTAATACAGATTGGGGTTATGTATGGAAAAGCACATCGGATAAATGGCTTTGCTGGCAAGTAAGCACTCTTTTATTGAAATGTGGCCTCCCAATTTCCTCTTTCAAGGCGTTGGTGGTCGTGGGCTTGTTTGCATAGACCTTTGACTTCAGAAAAACCCCAAAGAAAAATGGCCAATTCTGATTGCAAACACGGTCGATTACACGATTAGGAAATTAGTCATGCAGTAATTGAATTGTTTCTCTGGCTGTATGGCATGTGGCACCGTCTTGTTGAAACCACATGTTGGTCACATCCATATCTTATTGTTTAGTCACTCAAAAATGGGTTATCATGTCACGATAACGAACACCATTCATTTTTACTGTCTGACCAGCCGCATTTTCGAAGAAGAATGGTCCGATATCAAACAGTAACGCGTTGTGGATGCATTTGTTTCTCAGCAATTACTCGTGGGTTTTCTGAACCCGAAATGCGACAATTTTTAAGATTAACGAAGCCATCAAGATGGAAATGAGCTTCATCACTGCGAAGATGATTTTGTACGAAAATTGCGGACTGTAGATGACAAACTTTCATTAAAATATTGATCAAAAATAAAAAAAAGCGCTCCATTTTTACTAACACCGAACTGTCAGCTGTCACATTTTTATCTTTTTTTTCATTGGCATCACTGAACTATTAAACGGCGCGAAATTCATGTTTTGCGTGAATTATGGGATACCCTTTACAAATGGTTTTATGTACTATACGAATGTCATTCGAATACAAAATGGCGGCTGATGTATAAATCAAGTATTGACTTTTTTCATTTTACGAATGCATTCGTCGTATTTGTTAATGTTTTTCTGTGGATTAGGCGAATGTGTCTGCAAAATATATTTTTGTTCGTTCGTACATTCTACAGACGGCCACATGTAATTTCTACAAAAGCGTTCGTCTGCTGAAAATAACAAACGGTTTTGTAAAATGTAATAATTTGTGTATATAACAATAATTTTTTTTTGGGTGCTAACACACATTCAGACATCCGAATCAGCGCTGAGGGTTGTAGCTGAGCTTATGAAAAAGACCCCAACACCAAGTTGCAGTGACAAAAGCGGCTGTTTTAAGATTTCCATCACAAACAGAAGAGTGTAGGTGCAAACTGTGTTTTCGAAAGTCGTGAAATATTCATTGAAGGCTAACGCGCTTAGGAGCCAAAAGCCCAACCACCTAAATACTAATTTGGTTCACAAGAATTCTGCTTAAAATCTCTTTTAACCTGACATCCCCAACATTTTCCACTTAACACCCACAAAACTTCCTTCTAAATTGGGCTCCACTCCACAAAAGAGCTTAAAATGCATCCCAATAAATTGCGTACGTGAAATTTGATTTCGATTGAGCTCAGTAAGTCTATAAGGCCGTCACAATTGGTCCCACAAAACTGAGCTACCTGATCTGTTGGTTCAGCTCCCATTTCCATAAAGCGATAAAAAATCGTCGGCTGAGTTCTATCTTGTCCAATAGACCATTTTTGGTGAAATTGAGTTAAGTATGCAGTCTTACTAATTCGGGGACACTCTTTCGTTTAGTGAAAACCGTTTTGTTCTATTTCTATTAGTTTTCAAGTTATAGAGATCTGTTTTGTTATAAACCACTTTTCTTATAACTTTGAATGTATTGATTGTTCAATAATCCATTAAAAATAATTTTTGTATTTTATTGGACAAGATTTAGTACGCGTTAAAGAGAAACACTTTATTTTTTATATATATCCAATTTCCTGTATTTTTTGTTGAATATCCAAAGTTGCCGTTCTATCTTATTCAATATCAAATGCAATAACCATTATTAGTTGGTATCAATCATTCAGTCGGCATCGGGAAAACACGCGTCTCGTCGGTAGTCTTAAAATGGATCCCAAAGAGATGTAAGTGCTCCTCAAACCTCAAATATGTCTTTAGTTTAAAGTCTGGTTTTATTTTGGTCATAATTTTGTTATTCATTCATAATGTTTCTAATACTTTAATGGAAGGAATTGAGTACTTATCGTCTCCCGAGCCCGAATTACGAGAGCAAATTTCAATGTAAATAAAGAAGAGTTTTTTAGTGTCTTAAATGAAATAGAAATCATAAACTAACTACTAAATAGACTTCCGTGCCCCTACCCGATTATCCCCGCAAATTTCGAATGACAGCCCTCTATACGTGTATTACTGGCCGCCGGGTGGCACTCCTTCAATAACAAACAATTTGTAAATAGATTTATAACAATAAATGTAAAAAAGTACATGTTGATTATGGTTTTTTTAGATTGCATAACTTGTTCTCTATCCATCTTCGGCACAAAAAACTGTTCATCCGTTCACATTTCAGTTGTTTTTTAGTTTTATTTGTATGAATTCTATTTTTGACAGCAAAACTCATGCAGCTGCATAAACGAAATTCGTAGGGGGTTGTTCCAAAAATGAGTTAACAACATGCAAGTTAAGCCCAAGCTTCCACTAGGGCATAAGTGAATTTTGGAAAATGATCACAAACATTGAATAAATTTCTATTAGGCTTGGTGAATGTTTCCAAACTCGTTTATTTAATACCATATTTGTACAAAATTAAAATATTTAAGTAAAAATGCAAATGCTATTCATATTTAAAAAAAAAAGTATTAATATCGGAAAGCAAAAAAAAAAGTGATTAAACTCGTAACAAAAAGACAATATAAATTATTAATTAACAAAAACAAGTGCACTCTTTGTGCTTTTGGGATACAAAGAGTGATCAAAACATTTTCTTATTGTTCCGATATTTAACAAGAAAAAACCAAGCGCATACAAATTTGACAGCAATATTATAAACAATAAAAATATAGAATTAATTGTTTTTAATTTAACAAATGCATATATACTTGCATATATGAATGTGCAAGTATTCATTTTACGCATCTACTAATTATAAGGGGTATTCACGATCCGATGCAACTGGTCTAGTATCATTGCGAAATTGCGAAAGTGCAACTGTTTTTCGCACTCCAACAACAAAATATACTGACTCAAATTTCGCTACACTTTTGCACTTTATCTATACCCTGACCCTATTGCAACAGAAAAATACAACGGAGTAATGTGTACCCACGTCCTTTTGACAGTTCGCCAAATGTCAGTGTTACTTGCTGTCCGTACCTTTGCTTCGTTGTTGCTAGGGATTAGAAAAAGAGTGTTCACGATCTGATAAAATAAAATAAAATTTCGCAATTTTGCTAGACCTGTTACACCGAATCGTGAATACCCCTATAGATTATAAATTATGCTAAAACTAAGAAGAAATTTCGCCGAGACATAAAAAAAAACCTTTTCCCTAAACCGTGTTAAAACATTTTGTTTCAATATGATTTCGAAACTTAAAGCATTAAAATCAAGAAAAAAGTGTGTTTTCTTTAAAATATACAAATAAGCTTTAAGCTACAAAATCTCTTTTAACAAAAGTAAAAAAAACCGTGTTAGTTAATTTTATAAAGTTCATAAACTTTATGTCGTTTTCGATTTGGCAAAAAGATACATTTTTTTGATCGAGATTGCTTTTCATGTTCGACTTGCCAAAAAAATCAACCTTTTTTATCTCAGGAACATTTGAGAAATCTCGATTTTTTCTCATATTTACACATACTTTCCTAGTACCAATGTGTATGACACACAGTTGGCGGTTACGAATTGTTTATCGTTGGAAGGATTGCTTTTTTAACTGAATTATTAATTTTTTGAGAATGGAAACGATTTTTTATATTAAATTATTTCGAAATGAGTTATTATAAATGTGTACAATTCAATCAATTCAAATGGATTTCCAGTGCAAGTGAAAACAAATATTTTTTGCGGCCAATTCAATCCACACAAGAACCAATAAAATTCGGATTTTATGTTCGATGAAATCTGAAAAGCCAAATCGAAAACGACATAAGAACAATTGTTATTTGCCCAACACAGCCGCAACACGATAACGAAATGAAAGCCCACCTTAGGCTACCGACATCCGGTTTAAACCGGAAGAGTGTCGGCTGTTTTTTTTCAATTATAAGTGAGCCCCTTTGATTAACATAGGCACAAATACATCAATCTAAACTGGGCTACATCCAAGGTCAAATTCAGCTTGTAGGCGATTTCTCTTTTTTGGCTGGAGCTGTCAGTCTATTTAGTGGTTAGATTATGATAGAAATACACTCACCAAATGAAAGCGATCCTTTAAAGTGAGTTTTCAAAAGTCTTGAACTAATTTTTTTGAACAGTGTTGACAGAATTTTACCCTGGAGTATAAGTGGCCTAATCCATCACTGAATTTTGGATCAAAAATCGCTTTAAAAAGTCAAACACCCAACAACTATCCTGCTTTTAAGGCTTGCTAAATATAAACAAAATGTGTCTGTCCTTTTAAAATAACAAAATGTTTTTCCTCCATAGTCTGATTAACGCAGCAAACAAAGATTCAGTTATTTCAGAACTTCATGCTTCTGATGCAGATCCAAATCCATTGAGTATTATTTACTAAAAGCATTGTATTTAAAAAGAATGTTTGTATTTACTTCTTGTAATAAGAGAAAAGACTATAACTTAACTTTTATAAAAGTTAATTTGTAATTCTTTTTGTTCAATATTACTATAAGCAACACTGTTTTCGTAATTTCGTTTTCTTTATTTTCTATCTTGTTGAATTTAACTTTTTTGTTCAATATTTGAACTAACTTTTACTCATCCCATTGTCCAACATCCAAAATGACTTGGTGATACATTTTTATTTTTAATTATTTCGTAGAAACGTTAAATACAAAAATATTTTAATTATGAAATATAAAATTGTTTGAGCTTTCACAAAAAATGACCTTAGAGCAGAAATCTCGTTAATTGAATAAAAGCTTTCAACCTAAACTTTAAAAATCGATTTCCCAAAAATCTGAAAAATGGACATTGGACAAGGTAGAACTCAGCCGACTTAAGTAACAGAAGGACTTGCTTTTTTCCACTTTAAAAGATACCGATCGGAAGCAGAATTTTGCAAGCGAATTAACCACTTGTTAGAAGGTATTCTTAACAGCTCTGTTCTAATAGCCGAGTAAACCTGATTCGAAAGAAAATTCTGGGAGGCGATGGCATTTGTTGGTGAGGGAAGATGGAATTTTCCTTCACCAAGTGTTGGCTTGAAGCCTTACATGAAAATTAATAAAGCCGAACTATCCCTTGAGATGATTCCAGTCACTGAACCACAACTTCCGAACTAACTTGTTCCCCAAACCCGCCGCGGCATAAAAGTTAGAAGGCAGTTGGCGAGTGTATTCGCTGTGGGTCCTTGTCGATTGTTTTATCTAGCAAACCCGCGCGACATACATCTACATGGAATAAATACCTACCCCAACGACTCTTATTATCCTAATTTCCTTTTACCTCCATTTTCGGTCTATAGGCTTTGGTGTGCGTGCGCATATGTGCGCAGCAAATATTAGTAAACGACTCCCTTTGCGATCGTTGCATGCTTCGGCTTCCACAATATGGCCGACCCATTAATCTTGGCGAATTCCACATAATCCCAACAGCGAGATCAAAGCAGAAATTACTTTATTATTACCGAACGAAAAATCCTTGTATGCCCAAATTCAGGCACCTAAATCAAAGTCTGATCGTGATTTCCGATAAATCGAATTCAAGTCCTTGCGCGCTTGCTGGTTTTGGTGTTTTCGCGGATCGAGGGGCGGAGGACAATGAGCTGGGCAGCACACAATTGACGCAGCATCCGAGTCCCATTTCGAAGAATACCCCAGGACGGAGCGGAGTTGGAAAATTATTCCATCTGCACATGTGTGTAGATATGTACTGTGTACTCGGCCCGCAACAGAGAACCCACTGTTGGTTTTGCGAATTCAGTGCTGGAATGGACTCATCAGGCATCGCAATCAGAAGGGATACGCTACGCGTCTTGGATTGCGTTTTGCGCGTTTCCAATCCAGCAGTACACACGTTCGCCATGCTCAAGGGTTAGCCACGAATACCTTTCTGATTGCTTGATTTAGGTTGCTCGTATAGGGCCTCCACAATGGTAGGCATATGCCTTTTATGAGCTGCGGAGACTACTTCGGAACATGGGCGCACAGTCTGTTTGGAGGTTTTTTTTTTTTTTGTTGCTTAGTTTGGTGTTTGCGGTTGTGGTCGTTGTTTTTGCACCTCGGCCCGATTTCATGGTCTCACCTTTATATGGTGCGGGAGTCGCTCTCAGGCTGAGGTTGGAGGGTTTTTCTGTTTTGGTTTTTTTCCTGCTCTGTGTGCATGTCCATTGCCCATGGGCTGTGTGGTTCCTTAATCAAGATTTCAGTCTGAGCTGGGACAGATACATTTTATTTTCATGGCGGTTTTGCTCGGTTTGTTGGGCTGAATTTAGCGTGCCTTCGTTTGGGCAAGGTTTTGAGTTTTTTTCTATTTTTATTTTGTTTGCGGCACGGATCGAGATATAAATTATTTATTTTTGCCAGAATCGATTTTGTACGCTGTCGTCCGGTTTTGTTTCGTGGTGTTCGAGGCTGGCAGGCACAGCCCCCTTTGCTGCATTGTTGCTCTCAATTTGTGGTCTCTCGATTGGGTCCGAAGTTTGTTTTTACCCCGATGGATACGCTCCAGTTGTACCACAAATACAGACATTTTGTGTAATCGACTATTTGAGGAAAGAGCGAGAAGATTGCGCATGACTCAATGAGAGTGGTTAGCGATGTCATTTTACTGTCGGCCTCGGCATATGTTGGCTTGGCTATTTCAACGAAATTGAAATTGACGAGGCAATTGATGCTGGCATTGTTTGCTGAACCTTGTTTGCAAACTATGGCTATGATATTTTCAAAGTCCACATTTGGGGGTAGTATGCGGTTGGCATAATACCGTCATGGAGAAGAATATATGGTGACGGAAAGACGGGCAGTTTTAGAGCTCTTCACTAAAAGTTTGAGGGTGGCTTATGGTTTAAAAATCTTTAGAGCTGTTTTCAAATAGTTTACAAGTGTACAAAGATGGTTCGTGTTGTTTGTAAATATCTGAGAATATTCTTCAATGATTTTCGTTTTTCGTATTTATGACCGTCATTCGCCTAAGTTCACAAATCTGCCATGGTAGCTCTGCGAATAGCTCAAAGTTTTTCCTGGAAAATATTTCTACGTGATTGGTCTATGCTATGCTTGGAACAATATATTCATTTATTTATTTATTTATTTTGTTTGCCTGTCAACAAAGTACTAGGCCTTTTTTAGACATCACGAGAAATTTTAATTTAAAATTAGCAGCATAGTACAAATGAAAAAAGACACTAATACTGAGAAAAAATTATGCAAATAAAGATAATAGAGAAAAAAAAATTGCACGTACAAAACAAATTCAAATTTCACCAATACCTACAATTACAACTGGAAATAATTGAACAAGATGGATTTTATTAATTGTATTGTCATACACCCAAAAAAATTTGTCGTACAAATGTTGAAAACCGCTGTTAAATCGACTGCATTCGTTGTCATAATCGACCCGACATCCAATGCTTTCAATTTAACAGAGACATGGTTGTACTTTCCAAAACCAAATTATGAAAATGAGAGCATTTGTTGTAGATTGTACAACTAGAACAATTGTAAATAAAACGGCATTCGTTGTTGAATGTACAGCAAATTTTGTAAAATACACAATACTTCTGTGTATAAACTACGGATTTTGGTTGTATTATTCACAAAACCTCGCGGTCAAAATGCAATTTCTGTCGTAAAATCTACATCTCGATTTCCAGAAACGATTACCCTTTGCTTTAATTTTGCAGCTCTTTGGCCTACACAATTTTTTTCTGTAAAATCCATGCTCCAAAATAAAAAAAAGCATACACCAAATAATTTCAAATTCCTTTTATTGAAGTATTAATGAATCCATAAATGGCATAGTTACATTATGTTTGGTTATACAAAAAAATAAAAAAATAAATAGGTACACTTATTTCGGAAAACTCTTGTCCCATCCATAAATTTATTTAAGTGAATAGGTGGACTTGTAAACTTATTAATGTTTAAAATAATAAAGAAGTATTTTTTTTAAATCAACCACATAGCAACTGGCTTCCACATACTCAGCATTTTCAGACAAAAAAAAAGTCAGAAATCATTTGAAAAAAAACCTCACAACTCTGCACTCTAATAATTCGTCTTGTTGGTTCTAGACTTGATGATTAAAAGAGCAAAGGAATGTGCAGGAATGTATATGTATTGTATGTGAATTTTACATTTTGGTTGTAGATTTGACCAATTCATACATGATGTACATTTAACAACAAAAATTGACAACGCGCTGTCAATTTTACAACAAGAAATTGCGATCAATTTAACAATTTTATTGCTGAAATAAAAGCAAACTCTGTGAAAGTTACAATTAATTGTGAATATGAACGCATTTGCTGTTAAATACACAAATATCCAACTTATTGTAAATTTGACCGCCACATGTTGTAAAATTAGCAGCGGAAATTTTTTTGGGTGTATTAATGTCAATTAAAGACGCACAATCATCATACAATAACATTAAACCATTTAAAGAGGAGGATCTACCGTAATTATTTCGAGAACGAGGGATATAAAAGAATCTGTTAATACGCAAATTAAGTGATGGAACATTAAGACCTACTTAAAATATCAGGCCAGTGAATCTCCCCAATAAGTATTCTGTGGAGAAAATCAACTTTTGACACATTTCTCCTAACCTCAAGAGACTCGAGTCCAATAAGTTGTAATCGGGCTGAATAAGGGGCGTAAATTATTAAAATCGGATCAAGGAAGACGTCTGATGTCAAACCTAAGAAATCTCTTTTGAATTGCTTCAATTCTTACAACAACAAGCTATCGAACAAACGACAAATATAAATCAGCGCGTAGGGGTCGGTGAACACCCTCGCATAACGTTTAAGCATTCCCCATGCTCTATTGGCTTTATTTGAGATATATTCATAGTGGTAAATGTAGACGAGTTTGCTATCCAGCATAGGAATAAGCGTGAATGAAAGGCGAGGTACGACGGGAAAAAGTAATGACCGAACATTTACTAACATTAATGGACAAGTAGTTTTTAGTGCACCACAAAACGAAGTTTTTTAGATGCGCATTCCATATATCTAAACTATTCGGATCATTGCATGAAGAGTAGGTATGTTTTAAAATCATTGGCAAACAGCAGGATATTGCAATTTGGAACAAATTCGACAACATTATTAACGAATAAAATAAATAAGAGTGGGCCTATGTGACTTCCTTGAGGGACACCGGATGTTACCATGATTTCTTTGGATAAGTGTCCTCGAAACTTCACAGATGGGTATCTGTTTCCTAAATAGGATGATAGATAAGAAAGTCTGTATGGAAGCCTAAACGTTCAAGTTTGTAAAGAAGAAGCTTGTGGTCAACTCAGTCGAACGCTTTACTGAAATCAGTACAAATGGCATCGACCTGATTACCTCTAGATATCTCACTAATAACAAAATTTGTAAAAAGGAGAAGATTAGTAACTGGATCTGTTTTTTACAAAACCATGTTGGTTATTAGATACAAATTAAATTTTTACAAGAAAAATTCAACTTATCAGTCACCAACTCACCAAACAGTTTAGGGAGGACGATTGTTAACAGATTCCTCTATAGTTTTCAATATTTTTGTTTCCTACCGGATTTAAATATTGGTACAATAAAAGAGTTTTTCCATAGGGAAGGAAATATACTCTAGTACTTAACCATATTCGGTAGGTCCTTTACAAATTAAAAAAATAAGTCAAGCCTTAAAAAAGCGTCGGCTTAACTATTTCTTGGTTTATCTGATTATTCGAGTAACAGTCGAAATGATCCGATTTTGCTAAATGGCTTAGACGATAGATAAGGACCAAAATTAATGCGGCCTTTCATATGGTTTAGCCCACCAGTTTTTTTTTGACAAACGTAGGTACATGTGCACCTACTATCTGTTTGCAAAAAAGAAGTAGAAAGGAAACAAGAAGCGCAGTAGTATGCCCCTAGTTACTAGGTTACGGCCTATGCACCTATCAGTTCCGGGTAGCGCTGCCGAAAGTACTACAATAGGAGTATTGTACTCCTTTTTCGTCCGCCATACATACTCCCGTACTCCCCAAAGACAAATCTTACTCCTGTTTTTACCCGACTGCTTACTTTCGGATTTAACTATTTTCACTTGTATTTACTTTTCTCTAAAGGTAGGAAATTGCGAAACAAATTTTACGTTCTTGATGTTTCATTAAGATTTTTTTGTGTCTTCGATTTTGTTAACAAACTTGCCACGGCTTCTCACGGTGCCACGGATCGGGTTAGTCCAATTTATGTCTGATTTTCTACCGAACTGTTTCTCTGGAATTTGGCAACAAAAGGTTGAAAAGTCGACTTTGAAGGGCCATCACGTCTGCCATAAAATGGATACAAAGCGCGCAACATTTTGCACATTTTTACCATTTGGACGTTCTGATGAACGCTGGCAAACCGATCACTGAGCTACGATGGAAATTAAGTGCATCAGTCACCACCATGAGCGATAAAGTCACAGTTTCAACTAAATATGCTAAACTAAGCAGATGTCTTCAGGCGGCACATATATTGCGACGATTGGGCTGCAGCTAGGTACTGCCGAAGTAAGCTGATGTCAGGCAGGACTAAAATTGGTTGGGTGAGTTACCAAGCACATGCCATTGCCATGGAGCCCAAGGTGCCTAGTATTTAGCAGCAACAGTGAGCTTGAATTATCCAATCATCGCAGAAGCCTTGAACTAGAAGATTAAATAGCCTTCATTGTATTTGGTGTAAGACAGACACGGGAGAGACTGCTGTCACGTAGCTGGTTGTATCAAATACAAAGTAATTCAAAAAGATGCTGAAAATTTGAAAATGGTGAAGTGCTTCCTGGAAAATAAGTTCATATAAGTTCATTTCTACAAGCTTGGTAGGTATGGCTGTAGTTAGAGGACAACTTAAGCTCAAGCAAAGCAGTGGTACTATGCGGAAACCACAGGATCTGCAAATAGTTGGAGGTCCGGTGGATGTTTTTCACAACAGTTCTCCCCTATAGCTATTTTCTATATAACATTCAAAGTTGGAACAAATTCCATTTTAAAACTGTTGGCTGTAATAAATTCCAGTCGGCTTTTAGACTAATACCTCATGGTATAACTTTTATTTACGTATACCTGGAATACTTCTCCCTGATTGCCTTTGATCTGAGCTTCCCGTGAGAAACCAATGTTTACCTCTTATCGCTTAGAAGTGCAACTGTGGCTCTCCTGAGTAGTGCCACTTTATACCTACGTTTTTAGTTTGATAATTGCTTGCCAAACTGTGGGTTAAACATTTTAAATCCGCGATAAGACTGACTGAAATTTCTATCTTCCCCCTTCTATATCTGCTTCAGTCATACATCCCCGTCTAGCTTGGGTTGCCGTTCTGCTTGTATCACCATGATTAACATGGACCTCAGTGCATGGCTAAGCTTACCAGCGTCCGTATCTAATAAAGCTCTAAAACTTTGCACGATTCATTTAAACTCTTTTGTAAGACTATAGCTTTATGAAAATAGCCATTAGGGGAGTTCAGAGCGCGGATCTTTTTGCCAAAGAGCAGTAAAAAAAGCCAAGTTTTCTAAAAACCCACTTAATATTGCAAAAAGTGGACTTTCGCCTATGGACTTCCCTTACCCTAAGACTCACTTCACCAAGCCCAAACCATCCAAGGCTAAATTTTGCTGAGAAACTTCGTGCCCAATGTCAATCAGTACCAGATTGTCATACCCTAGATTACAACATTCTTCAGCAACTTGATCAGCACCGCACAGCGAACACAGGTCCCCAAGTGCGATTGCAGCCACATTCCATAAATTACCCGCCCAGCCATCTCAGCCTGTCTAATCATATCCGAGGCTCACTTTCCACGTACTCAAGACTCCTAATTAAACAGCATCATTTAGGTATCCAATTTCCAAATGAAACATCATGTTCCAAGCCTCATCTTCTCTATGCTATCAGGAGGATTGCAAATAAGGTGATAAAAGCCTCCCCTCCACCGTGCGGACGGACATTCCTCGCAAGAGAAAATCGATTTCTTGCAAATGCAACAAAAGGACATGCTCAGAGCCACAACAAGACACAACATCCCCTGTAATTGGATAATCTTCGTTTTTATGTTCCCGGTGTACTGTGTACAGACTCCGCCCATGTGCCCGGACCGCATGGAGTGCCAGTGGATGCGCATTCCCAAGCAGATGTTCTCGTGGCCATTGACAAGGTATAATATCTCTGATCAGACACCTGGGCAACGACTACGACGACGATGATGCTGTGCTGTGCTGTGGACGGTATCAACGCAAAAGGGATGTTCCCTTGCCTGTGTGCCTTTCGCGGTCCATCTCTTTGTATAGACGTAACCTGTTTTGGGCATTGTTTCCCCACTTTTCGAGTCCATTCGCTTGTGTGTACTTGATTAGGCATTAATCGCGTGTGGTGGTGGTGCGCCGGTCTGATGCTTCAGCTCCCGTTGCTAGAAGGACGCCAACAGCGACCAGCTCCAGTCTCCGGACTAGAGTTGGGGAATGCATCACCGACAAATGGCATCTGGGTAGTTCAGTATGCCCGACCGCGCAATCAGCCCGACATTAGCTAACGACCGCGTCGCAGATCCCCGATACAAAATGCATGAGATTTTCACTTTTTAATTTGTACTTTCCGTTTGCTCACTTACCGCACTTACCGTCGCTATGTCACTTATTACGTTGCGCTGATGGAGCGACGCAATTTGTCACTGATTGCTGAAATTCCTCGTCATCACGTTTCGTGTGAAGTTCGAATCGGACTCTCAATCATCCGCAGAGTGATTTGGACAAGTTTTGAGCCGAATTGTTAGCTGCCACAACGGGATGGTGTAATTAGATGACGGGTATTTCCGGTGCCGGATCACAGTTTGAACGACTTGGGAATTTTGTGAAACGAACTGAGTAGCTATTTGGAGCAAAGTTGCCATTTTTTAATGGGATTTTAGTTGGAGAGCTGTGCATGGTTTTGGATTGCAAAAGTCTGGAAAAGAGACAGAGTTTAGGTTTAGGGGCGGGGGTTCTCTTTTTTATACAAAGCTCGGTAAAGTGGTATGGGAAAATATTTTGGCTTTTCGATGGAATGGGGGTAGTTGTCCTTATGTGTTGGTTCATCTGACTGGTTGACGTTAAAATTTTAACGAAAATTGGAATCTAGATACCTGTTAAAACAGGTTTATTGTTGTGAGCCTTCAATCAGGAATCGAATGGCCACATCCGCGGAAGAGCCATGCATGGAATTTAGTTGATTAAACCAGCGAAACAAAAACAAAGACGTTTACGGTTGACTCAATTCGACCCGAGAATTGGGCGACTGAACAAATCTGATGGAACTTCCAGTTTTGCACGGAATCTTGACACACGTGCAGGATGCTTGGGGTTGGCAGGATTTTATCCTAAAAATCAAAGGAATTGGACAAGAAAAAGAAAGAGTTAAGGCGGAAAAAATTTTTTCGTAATAAAAGGTACCTAACTCAATCAAAAATACAACGATTGAAAATATTTTATGAGGTTAAGGATATACTACAACAACGTTCAGTTGAGGGCGGTAGCGACAGTGTTATTTTTAGGGTTCCGTAGCCAAATGGCAAAAAACGGAACCGTCATGTCTGTCTGTCTGTCCGTTCGTATGTCACAGCCACTTTTTTCCGAAACTATAAGATCCATACTGTTGAAAATTGGTAAGTAGATGTATTCTGTAAACCGCATTAAGATTTTCACACAAAAATAGAGAAAAAAAAAAACAATAAATTTTAGGGGTTCCCCATACTTTGAACTGAATCTCAAACATTTTTTTTCATCAAACCCATACGGGTGGGGGATCTATGGATAGGTCTTCAAAAATGATATTGAGGTTTCTAATTTAATTTTATTCTAAACTGAATAGTTTGCGCAAGAGACACTTCCAAATGTGCCCCCCCCCCCCCCCCCCTGGAACTTCTAAAATAAGAGAATGATAAAACTAAAAAAAATATATGATGTACATTACCATGCAAAATTCCACCGAAAATTGGTTTGAACGAGATCTAATCAGTAGTTTTTTTTTAATACGTCATAAATCATGAACCGCAATTTACCTTTCATTCAATCAACTCAAATATAAAAAAAAAGCGGCCAAGTGCGAGTCGGACTCGCCCATGAAGGGTTCCGTAGCAGCCTATATAGGCTCGCATATAGTTAGATCTAAATCCCATCATTTAGGTACCTAATTATAATGTTTACTTATCAATAACTTCATTTTAAAAAATAAACTATTATTAAAACATCGATCAAAGTTACAACGAACTGCAAGAACTTTTATATTATGTTACTTGCTGCTACGGAACCCTTCATGGGCGAGTCCGACTCGCACTTGGCCGCCTTTTTTAATAATAAATTAACTGGAGCTCAAGAGGTTAACTCCTAAAGTTGGGAGCCATGTTACACAGAACAGGGCGTGGACTTTAAGGAAATTCGGATTGAGATTCAGGGATTGGGTTTGTACATTTCACAGCGGATTGAAGAAAGCTTAAGACAAGGCATGCCAAAAATTTGTGTTGTATGCCTTTCGAATAGATTTATATATATCTTCCCAACATGCGATTTCATGTGTCATGAGCGACGTCGTTAAGACAGTTTTGTTACCAGAAAATATTCGCAACAAGTCACATTTTAGCCACATGCTAGGTAACATTTCCCATTTAGGAATATTCCTATCTTGGAGTTTTATATCTACACAGGTAGGTAATTGTGTCAAAATTGTTTCTTCAATGAAACATTATGTCCGCAGCTTGTAAAATGTGTGGAGATATGTATTCGTGCACACAATTCCTATATAGTAGTAGTGTACCAGTTTTTTTCCTAAGCTTTTGTTACACACACCGACGAAACTACTTTTTTACTGTGACCCCTATTCCCAAATAGGAATTTTTTAGGTATTGATTTTGTATTTGAAATGCATATGGAAAATAACCAATTTTAAATTTATAGTTTTTGTGGATATGGTGTAAAACTATGTTACAAATGTTATAGACATCGTAGATTTAGTTTATACTGATTTTATAATGCTCCCTATCAGATTTTAAAATAGCATAAATAATTATAAGAGACATTTTTGATTAAATATAGAATCTTTTGTAAGGATCAAGGTTTTTTTCGAAGTACATTCGTACCATTTCAAGGCAAAATGATGTTCCCCGTTAAATTTCAATATCTGCTTTCTGTTTAATAATGAAATGGTTGATGCAGTCAGAATGTTATTTTGGTACATAACACAAAATGAATAAATATCACGCATGACAATTATACATACATTCACAATAACAGAATTAAATATTAATAATTTGTGTTGAAAATTGTTATGGCCACACACTTTGGGCTGAAATTGTGTTTTCAAAGATGTTATATAGGATTTGCGTCAAAAACAGTTCCTACTTTGTGTTGCGCCACTTCCGAAACAAAAAAGGAACTGTTACTTCGTTGTTTCGAAACATAAGTTCCTAAATGGGATCACGAATTGACACCGCAGAACGTCGCCAGGCCTTAAATGTGTATTCGAATGCTACATCTAGGAGAACTAATGAGCAGGCTTGGCATGACGAGTACATCGCGCTTGAATTGTTAAAGTGGAGGAATGCAGCTGGCAATTTCATTTGAGCGCTGTTTCTTAAAGAACCTAGGTAATAGGGAAAGGCATTTTTAAACTTCTGCGATAGACACGCGAATTTGTATAGAATTCACGATAATCGCATCTCCATTTAGTTTTAACGATCGTTTATATATCCTATTGAGTAGGTGGAGTATGGTTTTTGACACAGCAGACTATATAGATTTTGCAAGTTGTGCTCAAGATTGGTAAAGAACGAGCGCCTTTTATAGGTACAGTAGCAGGATCCAGAAGGTGGGGCAATATCTCCAGCTCTTTTTGAGGGAAGCTAGACATTTATCAACGATCTTGACGATTTGATGTATCTGTATTTTGGTCGATCGGCGGAGGTCGTCATGAACACACATACCGGGAAAAGAAAGTCTTTCGGTTGCGTGGCGCAATTGACCATCATGGATAAGGATTGAAGACGTTTCTCTTTATAGAGACAAAGAACATTGAGACACTTTCTTGGCTAAGCTCGATTTTAAAATACTGTCAATCTGGGAGGTCAATGAACGTTGTCGATCCAGTTCTACAGCTGATGAGCTTAGACTTAAGCCTTGAAATGAGAAGCTACCAGTACTGCAACCAACGAGGGAGTGAACTAAGTTGCAAATTAACCAAGGACATCATTTTTGAATATGAGAATGAACAACGCCAGCTTTTACATGATAAATTTTAGGCTGGAAGTTATCTAAAAATCGCCCTAAAGGTGGTTTCAAATACATTAGATCGTATTATGTAAGACATACATAGATTCCATAAGTACTGCGCATTTTCGACAAAAGAGTTCGACGTAAGATTCTGTCAAATTCCTCATCGGAGTGGTAGAGGAATTTTTCTTACTTTAAGTGTTGGAAAAACTGATTCGACATATGTCAAAAAAAGGGAACGCCATTGTTGATGAAACTAATTTGAAGGGAAATGAAAAAGGCAACGGGTTAGGGTTGCCACAAAAACTAGGTCCATGAACTAAAACAAAAATATTTTTAATTTTTAAAATAAAATAAATTGAATTACTAAAAATAAATAGTTTAGATATAGTTAAAAAGAACATTTTATGAAGTATGTACAATGTACATGTTTTAATTACTTTTAAGTCTTTATATACTCGTAGTTGTCTTCAAGTTGATTTTTTTTCAAGATTTAAATAGTCTTTTAAAAATATTAAAGAAAATACAACCACCAATTAAAATAATTTTTTTTTTTTTTCAATTTACCGAACGCCAGATAAAATATTTATTTATTCCTGGTGAAAGGGGAAAATAACAAAACAAATTTTAATCTGTTCCTTTACTTTTGTTCTAAGAATGGAAAAGACTGCAAAAATGGCAGTGCTGGGGACAAATTCTCTCACAGAGATAGACACTTATGAAAAAGTTAGGGAACGCTTTTGTAGTAACCTTAGAAAATGACAGATACGAAATTCAAAAATTCAGAAAAGTGATACGAAAATTCGTTAAAATATCGTATAAACTCGAAGAATTTGATAATTTACGAGAAAAATTAGTTCATTTATCTACAATCTGAATCTGAAAGTGATTCGGAATAATCGAACTTCTTCATGAATCCAAATCCGAGTACCTCTACCTATATGGAAGAGTTTGTACTGATTGAAATACAAGCAGTCGAGAAGGGGAAAAAGCGACACGGCATTGAAAATTACGTTTAGGAGAGTGTCCTTTCTTACTCCTTACAGCGAGGAAGAATTTCGCCACCACTTTCGAAAAGAATCTAAGGAGAACATTCAATTTTATTTTCCCGTCTTTTGATACCATTTTAATGCGCAAGAAATCAAAACAAATGCAGTCATATGTCAAATAAGACAACTAATCTCAAATCAGCTGTTAATTGTAAGGTGACTGACAGCTTTTCCAATTCTTACACCAAGAAATTTGTTGAGTTAAACCTCGTAAGATTCGCAGTGGGGGGTAATATCTTGCTCTCTCGATGACGCTCGCTTTACAAATTTTTCGAGTTAACGGCATTGAGCAAAAATTCGTAAGAATTAGTGAAAATTCATAAACTTTACTTTTAAATCAACCTTCTATGTTGGCCCTTAGCAAGGCCGGTACTGTAGTTTGGCATGCCTGGCCTCGACTTCCACTTGATGAACTCGGTTGCCGGGCTTGTTGATCTGGAGACTTCTTCTGCTCTGGGCGAGGACGCTAGCACAAGTCAGAGAGCGTTTTAGACTTAGTCGTCTCATGGCCTCATCTAAACACAACTCCGCATCCAAATAAGCGCGCATCCTGCTCCTTGTGATATTCTCGCCATCATACTTCACACATTCGTCTGGTACTTTCCAACCGCATCTAACTTCCGAAAAGGCTGCCATACCGTCTGAGGCCATATTTGAGTTAAAATTGCACCACCTACCCTATGTGCCGCTGTCCAACTTACATTCCCCGGCAGTCACTGAGCAAGCGCAATAACCCGCCAAAGTGCAATGCACTTCCAATTGCACAATCAATGTCCGACTAAAGACCAATCCACTCCTAATTGCCGTGAAATGTCGACCCAACCGAACGCAAAACAAACGGCCTGTCCATTTTGTAACCCATTCCGCATAAAGGTCAACCAATCATTGATTTTGCTATGCAAATCGAAAGCCACAGGAAATTGCTTTGGAAATAGAAAAAAACGTTTTCAATTTCGCCGTCCGGCAATTAAAGTGTGGGGCTAGCTCCAAACTGCAAGCCGTGTTCCTTCTTGCAGATTTGCGCTCATCGCGTGCCGATGCAATTATCCTTTTTGAATTATTAACTCGCTGTTTGGTCAGCAAATTGGAGCCAACAGATACACGGAGCCGGAGCGGAGCGCTCCTTCGTGGGAACATTCTTCCGCTCTCTGTCGTCGGTCGTTCCTGTGCCCTGGTCACGGTAATCAAATAAACGTTCTAGAACGCGGCGCAAATACATATTGCAAGTTCGCACCAGACGTGACATTACTCCGGTCGTCGTTGGCCGCTTTAATTTGCATGCGCGCACGAATTGTGGGCCCTCTCCCATGCCCGCGCCGTAACACGGGAAGTGTCATTCCGAAAAGGAGCACCATAGAGAGGAGTGCAGCGAGGTAGGCAGCCCAAACGGATCTCCCTCCAAAAAGGGGTTCAGTGTAAATTTTAAGATTCAATTTTCGGTGCACAGTCTGTGTGTGTACGCAGTTTGTTGTGCGGCACAGTGACGGGTGCCCACGATGTGTTGCAGGATGGTGGCAAAGTACACACAGTGAAACATGCTACCAGGTTAGTTAGGTTGCAACCGGGGGCCATGTCCGCCATTACCGCACATTTTCATTTGCATGCCGACGCATAGTGTTGTTTCCCGAGGTGCGCAGGAGGGGTAGCTCTTTGAGACTATATTCGTGGTCCTGATGGTACAGCTTTCATGGTTATCCGATTGCGTCTGCAGTGCGCTGGCTGTCCTCACTTAATTAAATGAACATGGCGAGTTTGTATAAGCTGACGGCCATAAAGGTGGGTGGTGGGTGGGTTGTGGAGCCTTCGTGGTAATTAGAGTTTTATATGAGTTTAATTTCTGGATCTGTTTCTGCGCTGTTGACATTGTGTCCTAGCGGACTGTGTTCCAATCAATTACGTACTACGTGCGTATGCAGAAGGCTCCCCTCTCTTGGCTTAGGGATAGTTCACTGAAGTCTAGTCCGATGTGACCATGCAGTTGTTACAGTGCCACCCACATATTTTGTCTCATCGAACAATTTTCTTTGGTAGGATGGTCCGTCATGGACAAGAGTCTGTTCGAAAGATCTTGAAGAACTCCTTTTTAATGAGCATTTAAAGGCTAATAACATGCTTTCAACATGCGAGACACGAAGTCCATAGGTCCAACAAATGTCTCTTGGGGACTACGGTTAAATGAGTATTGAACTTGAGACTCTATGTGACAGAATGTATAACTCGTTAAGTAATACACCCTAGCTACAGGTGCTTCTAGGGCTTGTCAATATCATAAAATTCGAATGCCTTTGACGGCTGTTATTATAATGTACTCACAACACCCAGAGAAAAGCCTGTGTAAGCTTTGCCTCAATCGCGGTATAACTCAACTTAGTCCTAAGGTAATTTTGAACTTGGTAAGTTCTAAGGTAACTTACCTTATATTCCTTAGGTAACCGAACCTTTTGAAACATGTGTAAAATGAACTTTGTTTTTGGTAACGGTATGCCAGGTTGTTAAAGTAGTTTTACCTTAAACCTAGGCTGAATTAAGTCTAATATTTTACCTAGGCCTTTTAATTTAATTTACCAGTCAGTCAAACTTACCTTACTCGTATTCCTTAGGCTGATGCTATCAGAGATGTTAACAAAAAAAAAATGTTTTTTATGTTAAGTAATTTGTATCTTTATTTCTTTTTTTTTTTGCTAATTTCTTTTTTACAGTAGGTGCGATATTTATATATGTAATATAAAAGGGTTATATGATTTTTTTTTATTATTATTATGACTTGAAGTACCTGTGTTGAAAATGCGATGTTAATATATTATCTGGAAATACAGGGTCCGCCAAATAACTTTTTTTTTTTTGAAAATGCTATAAAAAAAAACTACTGAATATTTTCTCAAACTTCTTTTTTTATTTGAAAGTACAATCCTTCCGGTTAATAATGGAAAATAATTTCATTCAAATGGCTGCCTCGGCTGGCCATGCAGTAGCCTACACGATCGGTCCAATTTTTAAGCACATTATCGATTGTGTGCAGCTGTATTTCACCAATGGCTTCACGAATATTGTCCTTTAAAGCGTCAATTGTCTCTGGCTTGTCGGCGTAACACTTATCTTTTACGGCACCCCACAAATAATAGTCCAACGGTGTCAAATCGCAGCTCCGAGGTGGCCAAACGACATCAGCTCTGCGGCTGATAATGCGATCTTCAAAAACAGGGCGCAAAACATCGAGTGTAGCTTCGGCTGTGTGGCACGTAGCGCCGTCCTGTTGAAACCAAATGTTGCCAATATACTCCTCTTCAATTTCTGTGAACAAAAATTCGTTCAACATGGCCCGATAACGATCGCCATTGACTGTAACGGCCACTCCTTGCTCATTTTCGAAGAAAAATGGCCCAATTATGCCTCTGGACCAAATTCCGCACCAAACAGTGACTCGTTTTGGGTATATCGACTTTTCAATGTATGCGTGCGGGTTTTCTGTGCCCCAAATGCGAGAATTTTGCTTGTTTACATACCCGCCAAGATGAAAATGAGCTTCATCTGACGGTGCTTCTCTTCTTCCAAATTCCGTACGCAATTTTCGCACACATTCTGCAACATTACCATGATTTTCAAACTAATGTCGCAATATTTCCCAGCGTTGTTCAAGCGTATACACAACCATATTCGTTCAGCGGAAGTATAAAACTAATTATCTGTCAAATCAGACATGAGCTAAGTGTTACCAGTCGCGAAATAAACACTAGTTGAAAAAAAAAAGTTAGATGGCGGACCCTTTAGAAAACATACATTTGACTAAGTACCTATAGAAAATTTTCTTTGTGAAACATTGTTTCCGAACCCATTTTGTTATAAGATCTTTTAGAAAACTTTTTAAAAAATTGGCTTTAATTTAATTCGAAAACAATATGTTTTTATAAACACATACATAAAACAAAAGGTATATTTCACTGCCCTTACCTTAAACATCTTCTTCGACAAACTTTTTGTCTAAAATTTTGTTTTTTGTTTGTTGTTTTTGACTTTAAGTTTCCACACTGTATTGCACTGTACTGTTTTTAATGTTTTTATATTTCACGAACGAATTGAACTTAAATCACTGATTATTTATCGTTAACAAAATACGTCCACACATAATAAAGGCCAGTAAAACACTTTGCATGCAACAAGCGAAAATATTTTTTGGAGGATATTATCACCTTAGAACTAAGGAAATTTTACATGGTCGGTGAAAACTTATCCGGAATATCAGCTTAGGCCTAAAGTACATTTACCTGTACACTATTTCTGAACCTAACGGTACATTCTGAAGCAATACTGGAACTAAGCAGAGTTACGTATGTCCTTAGGTGAATATACACTTATTTGTATCTAGGTTAAAATACCTTAGGCCCTTAGGCAATTTAGCGTATTTCTCATTACCTATGCCTTGCATAAATTGCCCTATTTATTGGCAGATTTATGCCTGTCCAAAAAATTTCATACAAAAATATTTACCTAAGGCGCTTAAGGCAATTTTACACAGAATTTTTCTCTGGGTGAATGAACGACTACAGCGTCAGATATAAGTAAAGCCGAAAATTCCAATACCAGCTGGACCGTAAAGAACAAATCGTATACGACTCATGTTTGTCACTCACCATAGGGTCTTAAGGCATCTCCGAATTCTGGCATGAAGAGCTACTCCGATGGGAGGAAAGGCTGCAAATCTTCCTGTCTTCTTTATAGATGATGCAATCGATTAATTATTCTGTTGCTACAAACCAAACTGAGGATTTAGCGAGGTTCATAAAGGAATCTGAAGCTCAGCAAAATCCTGTTGGAAACCTGATCTGTGGCATGGAAAGTGAATTCATGTTTCATGCCCCATTTAAAGAAGAAGTAAAGCGATCGTGCATAACGAATTCAATACAAAGTTATTGAATGGTCCTAAACACACATTTCAAGTATTTAAAAATTACTCCATCACATCTGTTGTTTTGACCGAGCAAAAGCTTTAAATTTGTATATAGCTAGTAACGTGGTCAATACAACATGTAACTCAACTGCTGATTTGTTGTCACACGTTTAATATTGCTGCTTGGGCAAAGTAATCGTGACAATAGCTGTTTTTTATTATCAGCGTCGATCACGAAAATAAAATAAAATGGATCATTGAAAAGTTCAGTTTTGGAATTGTGGCAACAGTTGCTTTCAAAAACAAAACAGATAATACACGGTATTTCAAACTTCATATTGCCACCAGCCATATTGCAAATATTCTCCTCAACGTGACGTCACAAAAGGCACATGTCATTTCACTTGCAATGTCGGGAGTGTTACCATATTTGAATCAAATTTGCATAATTTTTCTTTATGAAACAAATTTAGTATTTTATGTTCAAATATGCAACAATATTTTGCTGCTATCACTTTAGTTCATCATGGCATATTAAGGTGTGTCCAGGCCAGCGAAACATTTCAGAAATGTTTCTGAAGCAAATCGGACACATTTAATAAACACTTATAAAAGATTTCTGAAATTTATTTATTAAATGTTTGAACTTTATCCTCTTTTGGACTAGAAAAAAATAATATGGTGGGATTATTAGCAGCGAGTAAAGTTTTTATTTTTGTAGTTTTGGTCTCGGGAATCACGCGACACGCGATTTAATTCAAATAATCGAATTAAATGAAGCACTTTCATATCAGGTATTCAAAGCTTTTTTGAACATTTTTATTTTATTTAAAAACAAATAATAATTGAAAAACAGCGCTCACTTTCTGCAGGGAAACTTGTAAAACAAAAATTATTTCCCATCACGATTGGGTAACTGTGAAACATTTCATAAATGTTTTTTTGGTGTCCAGATCCAAACCAGCAAAACATTTCTAAACATTTCATAAAAATTGTTGTGCTTAGTGTTTAGAAATAAATGTGGAACATGTAGGTATTTAATTGTTTATCAAATGTTTAGGTGGTCTGAGCATACCTTTATAAAGGGTGATTTTTAAGCTGGTTTGGTTTTGGCAACACTGGTTTTGAAAGCTGACGTGTGTTTAGTACCTTGTGTCACTGTCAAACAGCTTCAGTTTGGTTTGCAATTTAACCATGGATCGTCTTACAAATGAACAACGCTTGCAAATTATTGAATTTTACTATCAAAATTCGTGCTCGGTTCGAAATGTTCATCGCGCGCTGCTTCCATTTTATGATCGGCATTCTCGACCTTCTGAGCAGTCTATTCGGAAGATTGTGACCAAATTTCGCACCAAATTTACTTTGTTGGACATTAAACCACCAACACGTTTACGTACTGTGCGTAGTGAAGAAAATATTGCGGCCGTATCACCTAGTGTGACAGAAGACCGCGAAATGTCGATTCGGCGCCGTTCCCAGCACTACGTGGAAAATTTTGCGGAAGGATTTGGGCGTAAAGCCTTTTAAGATACAGCTGGTGCAAGAACTAAAGCCAGCCGACCTACCACAACGCCGAATTTTTGGTGAATGGGCTCTTGGAAAGCTGGCCGAGGATCCGCTTTTTTATCGAAAAATTGTGTTCAGCGATGAGGCTCATTTTTGGTTGAATGGGTACGTAAATAAGCAAAATTGCCGCATTTGGAGTGAAGATCAGCCAGAAGCATTGCAACAGCTACCAATGCATCCCGAAAAAGCCACTGTTTGGTGCGGTTTATGGGCCGGCGGCATTATTGGGCCATATTTCTTCAAAGATGATGCGAATCGCAGCGTTACTGTCAATGGTGAACGCTACCGAGCGATGATAACAAACTTTTTTTTGCCCGAAATGGAAGTTCTTGACTTGCATGATATGTGGTTTCAACAAGACGGTGCCACATGCCACACAGCACGCGAAACAATGGCGCAATTGCGAGGCGAGTTTGGTGAACAGTTAATTTCACGTTTCGGGCCGGTCAATTGGCCGCCTAGATCGTGCGATTTGACACCATTAGATTATTTTTTGTGGGGGTATGCCAAGGCTAATGTGTATAGGGACAAGCCCGCTTCGATTGACGCACTGGAAGCCAACATCCATGCATTCATTCGTGAGATACCGGCCGATATGTGTGAAAGAGTATGCCAAAATTGGACTCAGCGGATGGGCTACCTGAGACGCAGCCGCGGTCAACATTTGCATGAAATTATCTTTAAACATTAAATTGCAAGGTTCAAACTATCGATTCAAATAAATATTTCATTCATTTTTTCGAATTTTTTGTGTTTTTTTTTTTAAAAAAGTTCTAAACCTCTTAAAAAATCACCCTTTAGAACGAGAAAAAACAAAATAACTCGGAATACGGACAGGGACTTTATTCGAATGCGAAAAAAATCAATTGTTTTTTTTTTGTGTTCCATTTTTTAGTCTGGCAACGTGATTGTTTGGCTATCGTTTACAGGCGCACCAACATTTAAAAATAAAACAAGCCACCTAGTCGGAAATAGTAGAAATAATTTTCAGGTCATGATTCGTGATCTCGATGAGAAGCAGTATCATGTGCTGTTGTTGTAGGTGCATGTAAATCGATGATCTATATGGATCATAGCTGATAATAAAAAAACAGCTAATATTGTGGATATTCTTTCGCAGTTGACTTCCATACATTAGAAATGTCTTTTTTACTTTTTGGTTCTAAATACTAATCCTGTTTTTCTCTTGTTTTTTTGTTGTTGTTAAACTTAAATAAATACCTTTGCTTTTTTTAGAACTTGTTATTAAATTTAATTTCAATCTTAATCTTATCTCAACCCGTTGAGAAGAAAATCAAAATAGAGTTTGGTCAAAACAACATTTATCTCCATTAAAACATGTTTTAAATTTTTATAAATTTTATTAATTGGTTATTGTATTATATTATTATTGTTGTAATAAGCTAGGCCTAGGGTCCTAGATACAGAGACCATTCGTCCTCTTTTTGAGAGGACAGTTCTCTTTTTCGCTACTAAAGGGTTTTCGAATAGGGGGTTTTATTTTGGTATTCAAAGAAAAATGTCATTTTTTGAGATAAATGATCGTATGTTTATTTCATAATGAAGAGGAAGGTATGCCGTTAATAATGAAAAACAACATCAGCCAAATGGCCACCACGAGCACGCATACAGGACCATATCCTTTTCATGAAATTTTCCATAACCAAATCTCAAAGTGGCTGCCCTATGTCCTCGATAGCCTCACGAATTTTATCTTTGAGGTCTTGAATCGACGCTCTGCTGGGCTGTTGGCGTAGGCCTTATCTTTCACGTGGCCCCAAAGAAAGAAGTCGCAAGGTGTTAAATCACAAGATCTCGGTGGCCAATTGTGATCACCTCTTCGAGAGATAACACGGTCCGTAAACTTTTCCCGTAAAAGATCAATGGTTTGCTTGTGTGGCACGTAGCGCGGTCTTGTTGATACCATCCAACTCCGACCATAAAAAATCGTTAATCATCGAAGACCAAAAATTGCTTTAGTTTTGCGAACTGTGACTGCAAGATTTTCACCATTTTTGTAGTGAATTTTAATAATTTCAATGCGTTGTTGAAGCATGTATCGTTCCATTTTTAGTAATGGCGTAGTTTCTACTTGTCAAATGTCAAAGAATAAAAGCTTCAAAAGTGACAGCTACCGAAATAGCGGGTCATTCACAATAACACCTCTTATTGGAAAACCCTTTATGTCCTCTCTGATTTTCTACTAAACTGCGACCTCCAAATGTCCTCTTTTTCTCCTAAAGCCCATCATACTACCAAAAATAAAAACCAGCACAGCACTTCATAAATACTGTGACCGAAATTCTGTCGTCTGGTTATTACTATTGTGGAAGTTGAAAGCTGTCAATTGCTGACAACTGAATTGGGATTGGAGAAATGGTCATTGTTGCATACTTTTTTTCTTGCAAATATGTGAGTACAGAGAATGCCAGAAGTGAGGGTTGAGGGACCTTCTGCAGATATCTACTATAGCGTGAGCTACTGGCATTCACGATTCACAAACCTATGGCTGATATATGAAAAGTTGGCTTTTCTGTATATCCGCATAAAGAGATACAGATCAGTCACTCACCCCGCGGGACTGACATGAAGTTAGGAACTATATCGAGGATCGAGGAGTTGGTCGGTTATTTTCTGATTCTCTGGCTATACGCATTTTCTCTATTGCGTGCAGTTCAATATATCTATAGGCTCGCTATTGGTACCTATGTGAAGACTAAAGAGTCATTCAGTAGCCATGATAAAAGCTTGACAGACCATATTTGAAAATGTTTCTCTGTCATCCTTCATCGTAGGAGTCTGTTATCAAAAAAATATATTCCGCGTGTTACCTGCGACTTACGATCGCAAATGAGAGTCCTTCGAAGCTCACCATTCGGCGAATTATGAAAAAACTTCAAGGAAAGTTGTTTAGTGGTTGATCGAGCAGTCCTATTACTTCAACAAAACATATTGTGGGCGGAAAAATTTGCTACGGGAAATTGAAAACTTCTCAATTTGGTTTCGTTCAACAACTTGACTTCTAGGAGCGGAACCGCTGCGGAACCGGTTCATGACAATCTAGTTTGGTTGGCTGGAAATTGATCATCTGGAAATCGGCCATATTTGGTTTCACTAGAAAGGTGTACAATAGGCAATATTAAAGTCGAAGTTAACGTGTCAAATAATGTCACGAAGACCCCGTCAAGATCGTGCTTTTTTTAAGGACCTTAAACTTGTTTTTCTTTCCGGGTATTAGGTATCTTATCTAAAAAGTAGCCTTTAGCTAAATGGAGGCCAAATTATACACCCGAGCCACCGCCATTTGGACCTCTTGGACGAGCGCCGTCAAGTACAGCCGTTCAAACCTAATTAACGATATTTTTTTTAAAACAACATTTTATCGAAATTTTGTGACGAAAGCCGAATGTGAGTCTCTTTCGGCTGATACCTTATCCAAGCGAATTGTGGTAGATCTTATGCACCCGATGAACCTCCTGGCACCGTAACAGATTTCAGTAGATTCTTGAAATATTTTTCCCGTCATGACTTGAGATTCCAGCATTTTTCTACTCACGAATTCTAAATCGGTCTTTTGTTTCAATCCCCATCACGACCTCTTTTTAATTTTGGGTTGGTTCCATTCCAACTCGTCCACACAATATTGCTCCATACAATAGAGAACCAAGTACCGAATCTTGTGGAACTCCAGCCGAGACGTGGTATTTCAAGCCGTCGTTCTTGTCGTACTTGAGTCTTCTGTCTGCCACACAGGCTGGCTCACTTTTTTTTAAATGTTCTCCGCTGTGACAACGAGTTTGCCGAGTTTATTATATCCAGCCATCTGCCTCATTGCACCGCTCGAATATGAGGTCAACGGGTCTTAAGTCGTCTACCATAAAAGCCGCGAACTGATGCTCGGACAATGCACCTTTGAGTTGCTGCCGGTAAGAGTGAAAGGCTTTCGTAGGGTTGGTTCAAAAATAGTTGCTTTTGGAGGAATATTTGGGGTGCCATCGGTTTATTGCATCCTCGGAGTGGCTCAGCCACATGCAAAGAAAGACATTCTACTAAGAGAGAGGGCACTTGTGATGATTTATAGCCCTTCATATTTGTCATTTCATTATGTACCCCGCCTCCTGACTTTTTCTCGCTTTCTTTGCCAACTGGTACAGTCATACCTGCCTCTATAACCGTCTTTTGTACAGCTCCGTGACTGAAAGTGCCCTTACCCGTCGAAGTAGTGTCAAAATAGGATCGTGCCTATCTACCTTTGTCCCTATAGTTGCATCGATTCGCGATGGTTTTAGCACGCACGTCCTTCTTAGAACTCAATTTATGGAACGCATTCAAGGCATGTCACCGACATTAGCCAACATATCGCTCGCACTCAAGAGTCGCCAACTGAATGTTTCCAACGCACTCCAAGCCTCCGCATTGGATACATCAATAAGTTCAAATGCTTGTCGCGCTGTTTCTATGCGCACTTAAGGAAAAGCCACATCCACTTTGGATACCAGCGCGTATAACAGAATTTCCCACCTCGTGTGTATTTTAATTAACTCCAATTTCAGTGAAATTCAAGGAATCCCAGGACTTCCAACTGCTGGTAGCCCATATACCTTCTGATCGTCAATACCGGGAATGCGCACAGATTCCCTCACGACGACGACGAGGAGTCGGGCGCGCCGACAACGACAACGACAACGATGACGATGACGACGACCTTCTCTAAACAGCACAACCTAATTAAAATAAATTCCAGAGCCAGAGAAATGCGCAACCCTGGTGCAGCGTACGCATCATAAATTCGGACATCATTCACAGTGAGTGAGTGCGCGGAGAATCCCTCAAGACACTCATTTCCATTTGTGCGAACGTTAAATGCGGCCCCGGCCGGCCGGCGCAGGGAGAGCCGCATCAAGGAATCCACACAACACAACACAAGCACTTCGCGGTATATCCCTTCCTGATGCCCGCCTCAGAGCAACTCTATCCTCATCCCACGAGTGGAGTGGAGCTACTCAGCTTCCACCTCCTAATTGTGACTGTATTCCCATTTATTATGTGCCCTCCGCTGGCGGCTCCTGCGCCACTCCACCGCACGGCCAGCCATACAGGCTGCTGGAGCTCAATCTTCTTGGGTGGTCCAGCACGTTCGGCAAATGTTCAAACGAGCTCGGGCCATCACGAAATCAAATCAGCACAGCCAAAAGGGATGTAGTGCAGGCGCTGGGCGGGGGCGCGGCAGCTCCATGCACCAAGGGGCAAACATTCGACAAACATCTTTGCATCCCATGCTCGCAAAAGGGATTGCGGATCGTCGTAGTCGTCGTCGTCGTCGTCGTCGTCGTCGTCATCATCATCGTTTAGGGTTCTTGATCTGCGAGTAATCTCAGATGATGATACAACGATAGTGCCGGCTTTTTGGTGCGTAATACAGTTCTGCCCATCGGTCTGCGAGGGCCGTGTACATGTCATCCGGAGCTGCACTTCAAGGTGAATTGGTACACCGGGTAAACAATCGGTCCGTCGCATTGTCTGCTCCACGAGCGAGATGGTAATAGATGCATTTCTTGTAGCAATTTATTGAAATTAATCACTTGGTGCGCAGTTGGCAAGTCGGGAGGGGGGGAGAGTTGTACGCTTTTCGCTTTCGGATTGGATTTGGTTTTTCTTGGGAGGAAACAGCGCGCAGTTGTGTGCATGATTAATGACGCGGTGCGTCGAAAAGCGCAGCCAAATGAGAATGCTCTTTCGGGGGCAGCGCATTGGAATAAGAAATCCTCAAGGAAGTTTGCCCGTGCATCTGGTTTGTATCTTTAAGAGTTCTTTGTTAAAAGTTATTTCGCGATACCTTTGAGAAGCGATTTACGAAAAAAAAAGCAGAAAATCCAGCTAAACGGCGCACCCGCCGCATCCATGTAATGCAATCCTTGTTCAAAGGGATTACTTCGCCTGCGTTGAAGTGATTTCGGTTGCGCTATGGAGGTAGTTGGAGATGGCGCAGTTTTTATATAGCAACCTATTGATGAGCAAGCCTCTGGGAAGAAACACTGAATTGGAATGGGAGCTTATTGTAAGCCTTGCTGAGGTTCCACTGTTCGATTAAGCGTGGCTTGGCCTCGGTATTTAGTAGTCCAATGTAGAACTTTGTCAACCCAGGCTGTGCAGTGAGCTTCAGGAAGGACTTCAGCACGGAGATCCAGCGGATTGTTACTCTTGCCAATCGTTGTCTTTTCGAGCTTCGATGATAGTTGTGCAGCGAGTCCCCCTTTATGCGGAAAAAGCAAAAGTTTCTAAACCCAGCAGCAGAAGCTTATAAACAGATCAGGCGCTTACTCAGTTGATTTGAGCGATCATTTCTGAGTGCGTCTATGGTGCCTGTAGCTCAGTGGTAAATGTGCTGCTAAGCGAACCTGAGACTCTTCTAACCTCCAGAAAAGCACGAGCTACAGTTTATCCGCAGGCTTAAATAACAAATATCAGAGAGAACTCATTTGACTGTCCTGAGAAAGGTTCTCAATTTTGGCGTTCAGCTTCGGAAAAAGGTGTAAGGTCCCTTGCATTCGTCCCACAAATAAAAATTCACACAAATTAATAAGTGCGAGGAGCTTATTCGGGGGTCCCAGGTAGACCTGTTGCGCCAACTATTTATATTTTGTTGAAGTGAAAACTTCTTTAGGCGCGTTGGGCATTTGTGATAAGGGATAAAACCATTGAACTCGCGACATCAATGTTCTGTTACCAATGTTCCGACACCAGTGTTCGCGTTGCCAACCACTATTGAGGAAAAATGCCCTTTTCAATAATATAATGCCTAAAATATTTATTTTTGGTAAAGTGGAACAATATATCAAAAATTAAAGTATAAAAGTATAAAAAAATAAACAAAACAATTTTTATTTATATAACAAACAGCTTTCAGTTCCACTTACTGAACTGGATGTGGAAGCTGGACTTATTTTTAAGAAATGACAGATGGAGTGTTCGGAAAATAAATTAAAACAATAATAAAGAATTCAAGTTTTATAAAGTTTTTTGAAAATTAAAAAAACAAAACAAATTATAGATAGATTTAAGGCCGAAAGGCAATAGTTTTAAGCATAATGTTAAGTTTAGAGCGCTCGCCTAGAGCCAGTAAGCTAGAATAAGATAAATGTTAGTTTTAAATTAGATTTAATCGTTTTTGTCTAGTATATAAGTTTAAAGAATGAATTGAATAAAAATGAATAAAAATGAATTAAAAAGTAAAGTTCGGAAAATATAGAGAGTTTGAAAATGGAAACACATTTTTTAGACCGAGGTTACATTTAATTTAGTTTTTTTGGCAAGATTTTTTAAGAATGTCTAAAAAACTAAAAATATTAATCAGAAAAAAAAACTAAATAATAAAATTGCATTTCAAATTGCAATGTATAAAATATTATTAATTTATGTTTAGATATTCAAATTATCTGCTACTAAATTATATAAGAGGGGTGCCAATAACTGCATCAAAGAATAGCAATAGATTCAATTATTGACAGGGGGTGCTAATAACTTGTTCATATTGGATCGCAGTTGTTGTCACTGGGCCTTACTAATACCCATTTTTAATCTTTACACTAAATCCTTTGTAGTTCACAATATGCAATTTTGTAGCGAACATTTTGCCATTTTGAGCTCGAAAAATTTAGCCTGGACACTAAAAAAATGCCAAATAAAAACAAATTTGCGATGAAGATGAGGAATTTTTTTTAATTAAGGCTTTAAAATTCTAAAAAATTTGTTTATGTTAAAGTTTTAAGTTTAGTTGTTAAATACAAAAACTAAATAGTTAAATGGATTATATTTTACTCATTAATAGTTTTTATATACATTTTTATCTTATTTAAATATTAACTTATCAAATTGTGGCATTTTCGTTATATAAAGGTGCATTGAATGTATTCAAATAAACCGGTAGATATTATTTAATAATTATTTTTTATTTTAATGTTCCCTAAAGTGCTAACCACTGAACGTACAGGGGTGCCAACTTCTTTGGTTTTTGAGATACATTTTTGGTAATGCATTTAATTGTAACTCGAAAAATTTAAAAAAAAAACATATTGAAAAAAGGAAGTTCCTTAAGCATTTTTTAAATAAATTTATATATATCTTTATTTATATATATAAATGAATCGTTATTTACCTTTGCCACGCGTAAACGGCTGGACCGTTTCGCTAATTCTTTTTTTTTTGTATTTTTTATTGTCAGGAGAAGGTTCTTATGAAAGAAAAAATTAAGAAAGTGCGTGGAAAATTAGAAAATTTAAGAAAAACTCAACGACATTATTAAATTTAAACTAAGCGTTTTTGACAATATACACTTTTCTAATGTATTTTTTGGAAAAAGTGTCAATCAGTTTAATTTTTGTTTTTTTTTAAATGACAGCAATTAGACGTACAAACTTAATTCGCAGAACTCGCAATGGTAGAAGTCAAAGATATACAAGAGCAAGTCAAACTGATGAGCAACGCGAAACGCTCAATGAAATTGAACGGAATCGATGGGATCGAAATCAACAAGAGAGAGAAATACTGCGTTTAACCCCTGGTAAGATGCATTTAACTATATAACGTGGAAATGGATTTCAGTTAACAGCAAATCGTTGCTATTGGAAGAATGAACGTTGTGTGTCAATGCTGCAGCACTTAAGTTTAAAAACGAGCCGCTGGATTGAGTTGCGCGAGCGGTCAAGTGGAATTGACGCCATTGGTACCTCCACCAGAGCCACTACCTTCATTGGTTTCCCGAGAATGGGCCAGATTCTAAACATTTTTTGAATCATATCCAGCAATAAAATAATTTCTTTCAAATGACGTTAATTTTAGCCAACTTTCGAGGTAAGTAATATTGAAAAAAAAATAAACTTTTACAACCACTTGGCTGATGCAAAATATTTTGGTAGCTTTCACTAGAAATGGTGTATCAATTAAAATGGCTTAGAGTACCTTTGTAGCTCGGTGAATTGTTAGTCGGCCTTACTAACAACCAAATTTAGACTCGGCTTTAGGGCAATAGTCGAAATCAAAATAAACTGTGTACCAATAATCAAACAACCAAGCATGGGAAACAGTTGCTCTTATATTTCACTGAAACTGCCAGTTTCAGAAAACTATTTGAAAGCTCAGAAAATAAAGTGCACGACTGGGTCGAACGTAACTTTCTCGTTCATCAAAAGTTTGGTTGGTTGTTTTCTTATTTTATTAAGTAGGTAGGTAAAGATCTGAGAACCGATGCTAGATAAAAGAAATGGGTGCAAATGAAGTTGGAGTTTCTAATTGTGAAAGGAAGTGGCTGCAATTATTTTAAGGTGCATATTCAAAATTAAGTTTTGCTTAGCTGTTATTATGCAAAATATGCTGGAAGTGGGGGAGATTATAACAAAAAATTAGCATAGATATGTGAAAATAGATTAGGAAGTATAGTATAATGTCGTTTTCGATTTGGCAATAAGATCAATTTTTTTGAGAAAAAATCAATTTTTTTTTTGATTGAGATTGCTTTTTATGTTCGGTTTTCCAAAAAAAATCAATCTTATTTTTGATCTGACTCTCTTTAGAGAAATCTCAATTTTGTCTCAGATTTCACACATACTTTCACTAATACCAATGTGTATGACACACAGCTGGCGGTTACGAATTGTAAGGAAGGAAGGATTGCTTTTTTAACTGAATTATTAATTTTTCGAGAATGGAAACGACTCTTTATATTAAATTATTTCGAAATGCGTTGTTATAAATGTGCAAAAATCAATTTAAATGGGTTTCTAGTGCAAGTGAAAAAAAATATTTTTTGCGGCCAACCGAATACACACAAGAACCAATAAAATTCGGATTTTATGTTCGATTTGGCAGCAGAAATCTGAAATCTGAGATCAAAATCTAAAAAGCCAATTCGAAAACGACATAAGTAATTAAAAAAAATAGTTTTTTTTTAATTTTTTGAGAACAATTAAGTACGTACCTTATTTCGAATACTGATTATATCTTTAATATGTATTTGGATCAAAATCGTTAGAGCGGCTTTTGTAAAATTTCGCAGACAAAATAGTACCAAATATTGCAATGTTTATTTTAAAAATTCTATTGCCGAGTACCGAGTAGCCGTGTTTTTTTTAGCTTCGATCTCAGCAAAGCAATGTAAAGTAGGATTTTCATCACGCAATTACAACAACTACGCTCTACTTGACACTTCGAGACTCAGTTGTAGTTGTTGTTGTAATCGCGTGCTGAAAATCCTACTTTACTTTGCTTTGCTGAGATCGGAGCTCAAAAAAACACGCCTAATGATACACTCAGAAAAAAAAATTGTAAAGCGAAGAATTTAGAGATTTTTAGAAACTTGTAAGTTAAAAGTTCTTGGTTGAAATATTATTTTTGTTAACAAGAACTCGTTTTTAAGTTTCCGAGAATCAGGTATTCAGCGTAAGAATAATATACTCTCCATAAGAAGTTTTTTACATCATTGGCCAATTTCATTCTTAAATCAAAGATTTTGATTTTACGTCCTAAGATTTATCTGTCCTATACTAAACCATATACCAGAACCTAGATGATTGATAAGTGTCTTGTGGAAAGTCCCCTTGGATTCAGCTTTCCTTATTACGCCATCACCAGCAACTCCCAAACAGCGTTACAGACATTTGCGTGCCGATTAGGCTTCAGTGCCTGTTACTGACACTAGCGCTGTGCAGGCGCTAGTTGAAACAAAGAGAGCTAGTAGGAATGCAACGAAAGTCTTAACGTTTCGTCACTTTCCAAGTGATTTATCACCTCGTCCTCATATCGGGTACTGACCTTTTCATTCCAATGAAGCCACCACAGATGACAAACGTCTTCTCTGTGGAATCGCGATAAATTTCGATATAACATTTTTATTTTATTACGCCGACAGTTGATCCTTAGTTGAACTGCAGTTCAACTGACAAGAGGTGATTTGTGAGTGCCATTGCATTCCCATTTCGGAACTAGATTCAAGCGCTGTGGGTGCCACACCTATAGAACAAATCGCCGATTGTTCCACCCGCCAGCTCTGCTGAGAGGAGCGCCCAATCAACACATCGCTTCAGCCATGAAGTCACAGATCAGATGCATCTGCAATCTCCGCGTATCTCTGGGCTGAATTTCCATCTTGTCAAGGCCAACCGACGGAACAGCTCGTTCCCTCTCTCTGTCAGTGTGCTTGACGTTGACAATATCATCGACAGGGTGTGTACTCCGTATACCAAGGCGCCCCATGTTGCAAGAGTACCTAACTGCAATTGGTTCCCCATGCCCGAGATATATGCGCCTACCCGCACACACACAAGCGATATCGAGGTTGTTGCACCGACCGACGGGACACAGCGAAAATAAAGTCGCTTGGCTGTAATAATTTATCCTTTCAGTCGTCAGTTCCATCGTCTCTGATTGACGTCTCCTTTTATGATTTTCATGTTGGCCGGGACCTGCAAGGCAAGCTGGATCTTCATCGCCCTGTCAGTCATATCGAGTAGTAGGAGCGCGGTAATTCTCCTGCGTGCAAGACGTCGCGTATACCTCTGGCATTGATTGTAATCGATAGCGAGCCCCATGTAGGTGAGTTCGCTTTTAGCGCACAATTATCGAATGGCGTAGGTATGCCCATCCGTTCCGTATCCGGCGTATCTAAGGCGCTGCTTTGGCTAAGCACTGAACTCGGGTGTAATTGAGTTGTTTGCAGGGTTACCTAACGTATCGACTGAATTTGAGTCCCCCATCTGCAGCAGGGAATTATCGAAAAATTGGTTTGTAGTTCAATTTCACTTTTGGTATACATTTAGCGGAGGACTTGTCGTGCAGATAATCATTTCGGTCTCCCGGCCGTGTTGGCAACGAAACGAGGTTATGAATATATTGTAAAGTGCACCGATTACATGCGCAAAGTTGTGGGCGTAATTGATAGGTAAATTGAAATGGAAATGCTAATGTTTAGGGGCTATTATGGGTTGCAGGCAGTCGGGATAGGTATTTGAGTTACAATGTTGTTCGATGAAATTGTAATTGTAAATAGACCGCGGAGACAAGCAAGGACAGAAGGGGAATCGGAGTGGAGTGGCTTTTAAAGGACCGCTAATTGGAAAGTTATTCTTAGCTCTGTACTCTAGCGCCTTCCTTAGGATGGTATTCTATGGGGTTTTTCAATAAGCACGTCGATGTTGAAATGGAATAAATAAAAGCTGTGTGTGAGGTATTGACGCAGTTATATTTTTATTTCAAAGGTCCATGCGTGTCATTATTTATGGAGCATAAAATCGTTCAAATGTCGCTTCCCAGGGCGGCACGGATCCAAGTGGTCAAATTTTGTGTGACCCTGCTGCATAGATCCAGCTGATTTTGAGCGATGGCGTTGGTAATGTTGGCTTTAAGGGCATCGGTTAGTTGCGGCTAATTGGAATGGACCTGCGACTTTAGGAAGCCCCACAAGAAAGAGTCCAGCGGGGTCAAATTGGTCTCTCTGCGAGAGATAACCATAACCTCAAATTGTTCATGCAAAACGTCCATCGTGCCGTCTTGTGTGTGGCACGCAGCCCCGTCCCGCTGGAACCGTATGTGGTCTACCTCAATATCGCTCAATTTTGGTTGGTGGAAATCGGTTAGCATCGTTCTTCATGGTGATGGCCTCACTGACTTCATTTTTGAAAAAAATTCGGACCAATTCCGCCGTCGGCCGGCTCAAATTCCTCACCAAACTCAAACATTTTGTGGATGCACTGCCACCGGTGAACCTCGTGTTTGTTGACGTCGTCCCATACACTCGAGTTTAACTTGTTAACATCGCCATTCATGCAAAGATGAGCCTCGTGGCTTTAGATGTTTTTCCCGCCAAATCGGGTTGCTCATCCAAACGCACAGTCAGCGAAAAAGAGGGGTATCTTTTTTAAGCTCCTGATAGTCAGTTGGATCAGTAGACCCAAGCCGCGAAGCAAAATTTGAACGTCGCAGTCTGGAAGCCGACTTCTTGTGCACGGCGAGGAATTGACTTCGAGTTCTCCTGTACACTTTCACGGACCGCAGTAATGTTCTCGACCGATCTGGCGTTTCTTTGACGTATACCTGTTTCTTTACAGAACCGGTTGCCTCGAATTTGGCCACCAAATGTTGGAGACTCTCCTTTGAAGAGCCACAGCGTCTGCCGTAACCTTTCCACTGACGGACACTCATTTGATAATTAAATCTTGTCATTTGGACGTGCTGCCAATTGTGTAACTTGACCTGGTGATTTGGCATCAGTAACTGAATAATAAACACTACAGACAGACGCCACAAAAGCAACATGGCCGCCACAGGCTGCAAACTTTGAACTATTGCAATGAAAAACCCAAAATTTTCCCTGTCGAAAGGGGGCCAGAGTGGTCTTCGTGGAAATCGACAACACCAGAGCTTACTTCTCGCTTGGGAAGCCTCTGTTCTCCAAGCCGTGATCTATGCTATCCTAATGGCTGGCGCTGACTATCTTGTAAAGGATACTAGTAGGTAGCGGGGTCGGAGTATCTGCGCTTATGGCAGGCTGTGCTTAAGACCTTGCTCAACTCTGGATGAAATCCATCACGAAGCTGAACTCTTCGACTCTTCTCTGGGTGCCCGGCGTTCATACTGCGATTGTGTAAACCTACATCCCCAATGAGATTTTTAAGCTCAAGCTCAGAGGATAATTTCTCGGGACTTCAATCTGCGCTGGGCCGCCTTCTTGCTCTTCCGTGGGCTTCTCCATTGACAATGGGAGGATAAATTTCTGTCTGGCAAGGCTCTTGAAATGCGGGCGGACTAGACACACGATCCTGTACGTAAGAAATCAGTGGCATTCCTGCTTTCTCTCAGCAGAGAAGACAAAATGGACAACTTATCGCGGCGTTCCGGAAAACTTTCTCTGTGCTAAGCAACTTAATGCGCTAGACTTAAGTAGTAGGACTGCCTGTGAAGGTTGTGCGGCTAAACTTCCAATCGTTTCATTGTTACTTGGTTCGGGTATAGCAGACGTCTATAGAGTTATTTAGTTTAAAAATATTCCCGACATCCGGTGGTGTGTCTGTTGGACTTCTCTAAAGTGCAGACGGTGCTTCGTTCTGATTCAGATTTAGATATTCAGATTTCAGTCAAGAACCTTTTATCGTCACAGTCTCTTAGCTGCTTCACTCCATAGCCGCAAACTACCCTCGGTATAAATTTAAAAACCCGACTGGCCGTCGCATAACTTAAAAGTTCACTGGCTAACTTCCCATATCAACTGGTCTTCCAATGAACAATTTTAATGCATTTGTTTATCTTTCGCCTGTTTAATGAAAAACCATCCGAGCAACGCAGTAGCCAGTTTGACTTCATGCAAAGTCACTTTGTGTCCCATTCACGCCTCGTTAATTGGCCTGGCCAAACAACTTACTGACTGTGCCACTGTTTGGTAGCGAAAATTCAATTTTCCTCCTTTTTTCCCAAGCGGCGACAATCGGCCAACGCAGACAACCGACAGCCGACAACGAGGCACGGTGATGATGAACAACCATCATCACGCGGCGCATTGCGCTATAGCACCTATATCATCTTCCGCCTCTGCAAAGATCGAGAGAGTGAGATACGTGCGAATTATTTATAACGTGCACACGTCGCGTCAGCTCGCAGTTGCGTGTCGGTCATAACAGGGCGGGGGGGAATTGAATTACAAATTCTCGCCAGCAGTTTTTGGGCGGTACTCCGACTGATGAACGGCGACTAATAGTGTGTCTGGGCTCGCGCAAGGACTGGGCAACGCGAAATTATGATCCGGCCTAGGCTTATCACGCAAATGGAATCGGTGACAAAGTGACAGTGTTCACGCTGTAATCGCCCTGGGGTTGTACCAAAATTTAGAGTAATGAGTGATGTTATAGGGTCGATAGGGGGAGTCTTACTTTCTTACTTTTGGGGCAGGGTCTGCGTCGGATGTCTGAGTACTGCAGGTTTGAGTGTCTAGGATGATAACTTTCTATAAAGGTAGGGAACTCCTATGTTACCTTAAATATCAAAAAAAAAATATTTATTTGGAGGTGCTCTTGGTTTTTTGCTTGATGTAGAGCGAGACAAGTTTTCCTGGTTATCACAGACGATTAGGGAATTTTCCATCTCCTTTCGGCTGCTACTAGAATTTTTTACCAATCATTAACAGAATTTGATTTATCATCAGAATTTTCACTTTCCGGCAAAGCACTATGCCCGGCAATCAGTCTTTCTCAAGAACGATTATAGCTCCTCCCGACACGGACCACACGGAAGGAATTTTAAGATCAAATCAAGAAAAATAAGTGCAGAATCACGAAAAGTTCGTCTAGTTTTAGAGGGTGCCCTGACATAAGGCCAAATTTGGCCTTATGTCGCTTTGTGAAAGTGACATAAAGTCAAATTCTAGCATTTGGTATTATTATGTCACGGCATCGTTTTAGAGCTTAGCAAAGGACTTACTAATTCACGACTTTTTATTCGCAATTCTAGAAATTGTACGAAGTGAAGATATTGACCCTCAAAAGTCGTGATTCAACACCTTTCATTATCAATAATGCGATCAAACGGGAAATACATATTGCCATAACCGGTCGCAATTTGACACAAATACTTATCAATTTAATATTACATGGTTTGTAAATTGCAAAAACAATTCGTAAATTACAACTTTTCTGTTGTCAATCCCGATTTCCTTCCTTAGCAAATTACAACCATTTAGTCTTGAATTGCAACTCAAAACTCAATAGTGTTGATTTGCGAACTAACAAGAGTACTACTTCAGTAGTTGCAATTTACAAATTCTTAATCGTAAATTGAAACTTATTTTAACCAGTTGCAGCTCATATTTTGCAATTTACGTTTCTTGAGTAGTGATTTGAGGCATCACCGTATTAAATTGAAAATGTTTTATCGTGAAATTAGAACACTTTATTCTCAATTTGCAACTTATATCTTGTGATTTACAAATCAGAATTCATAGTTGTATAAATGTATATTATACATAATATATATAGTCGTATTCCTCCTGATATACAAGAAAATCATACGACGCCATATCGTCCGAAGCCAACGGGATTTGTCTGGGGTGGTTTTTCGGTTTATGCTGAAATGTAAAGTACAAACAAAATATTTAGATCTCAATTACATAATTTAGAATCCATTCCAATTTATACTTCCTTCCTAATTGCGAGATGTACATTCTGAAAAAAATACAGATCTATATGCATACTTCGGCGTTTTTGGAATTATTCAATAGGTACTTACAAAATGTATTCCAGAATGCTTTATAATTAGTAGGACACTCACTATCCATACGAATTAGTTATACTTAAACAACTTTAACACGACTGCTTTAAGCAAAGATTGAATACCGACTGCCCGTCTCTGCACCGACACGCAATGTGCACAATGGAGATTTGGCTTCATGATTGCAGCTATCTAGAAAAACCACATACGTACATTCATCCATAAAGAAAAAGGATTTAAAAGGATTTCGATAGGTTCATGGACAATGAACTGTGCATAAAAACATTCCACACATTAGGTAGTTGATTCCATGGAAATTACCAAAAATATTTTGTAATTTACGATTTCTCTACGTCAATTTACGATTTCAATTCCCATGTGTTAAATTATTATGAGGTTTTATTGATTCACCATTCAGTGTTGGTAAATCACCAAATATTTTTTGCAATTTCAGATTGTAAAGTGGTGTTTGAGAAATTGACCTCTTGGAGTGGTAAATTGCGCCAAACAATCTCGCAAATCACTACATATAAAAGAAGCTCGAATTGATACTTCTAATCGTAAATTTCAACAAACAGAATTTGATATTCTCCGCCGTTTTCAATGTCAAATTACGAATTTTTGTATTAATCCATGAAAACTTCGTTGTGGTTTGCGAGAAGTAACTCAAAATTTTGCAACTGGTGATTTTCAATTCAAACCGAATTATTCTTAAAACAATACCAAACATCTAAAATCAGAATCAATATTAAAATCTGAATCATATTCGACTGAATATTATTTTTTTTGCACACAAAAAAAAGGATCGAACAAGAATTATACTCTGCAATCGAGCCCAAATAATCTTAAACTTGCATGATGGATTAATGTGCACACCAATTAAGATGTAAACTATCAGGATATACGAATTTATATTTTCCAATCAAGCCGCACAATGTAAAACTTGTATAATGGATAGAAAAAGTTCATTCATTCCGATTGGCATCTCGTACAGTTTCCGTGTTTCCGTAGTGTTCTTTCAAAACAAATAAAACAGTTGAAAATTGTAATAAAGTGGATGTGATAACTAAAATGGTGGAATTTATAATATTAATTTAATACAAATACAATAGTAAGTCCACCCTTACATTATTTGTATCCATTAAATAATGGAAGGACATATTTCAGATTTAAGTCCATTTAAGCATTTTTGATTCAATAAATAAATGTGATTTTTAAAAAAAATAAATTGTTTTATTTTCTTAAACAGGAAAATGACGGAGTTGATAATAAATTCGACAAATAAAACTGTGCAATCTTAAATTGGGATATGACATTCTTGAAGCATTCCGAAAAAATGTAGTTTAAGGATAACTTGTTCTTATTTAAATTTTTGTAATTTTATTTCAAGGATCGAAATTATGCATTATTCTTACTGCTGATAAATGGGTGAAAAATAGAGTGATTTTTAGCTTAATTTAAGCTCACACATTCTTCATTGCGTTATGTTTAAGAATACATAAAGCTTAATTTAAGTTTACAACGATTTAAAATCAAGTTTTTGCATTCTTCGAATGAAATGATTTTGGGCTTAATTCAAGCTCAAACTTTCTTTATGCTGTTATAGAACAATCTTAAAATAAGAATAAAAGGCTAACCAAAAGCATACTCAAAGCAAAATTTTAGTAGTTGGATTAAGAATTTTCGAGCTTAATAGACTTCATCTGACACTGATTATCTTGATTTTATCTCGTTTTTTCCCTGATTGTAGGTACTAGTAAAAGAACTTAGTTCGTAATTGCGCAAACCTCTTAATTTCAATTAAATTAAAATTAAATGAGTTTCTTGCAGGCAATTGTGTAGTAAGTTTTTGCTAAGAAAGACTAAGCAGACTCTAAAGAAGACCCTCAGCAACTCAACTCCACATGTCTAAAAAACGGCCTTCTCCACTTACTGCAAGCGACAGCACTGCTTCTGTGAGATTATTGGACGTCCCAATGATTAACATCAGTTTAACGACGACTGCAGTGTTCAGTCTTCAGTGTCGCGCATCAATTATCGCTCTATCGCAATAATAGTGCGCGCCTCTCCAGTCGTTGTCGCCGCATAAAGTCGCAATCGCAACGAGCGTATTTCTCTGCTGGGTATGGGTATCATTATCGTGTCAACGCGTTTTATAACTCCGTTCGTGGTGATGACTTTAGAAAGTTGCTCCATTGCACATAATAACTCGATCTGTACTGTTATTAAAAAATAAACAGCCACATTCCGTAATTGAATTAGCTACCGCAGTGGCAGTCATTAGAAAACGATTATAGATTTCATTACCGCCATTCCGCGATTTAATTTAATAACTTCGATTGCAAGCGCTCGCTGGCCGCCGTAAAAGTGTGAAATGGCCGCTCTATATCTATTATCGAATTATCGCTCACAAAGTAGCCAACTCACATCAATCATCATTTGCATCTAATTTAGGCGCAATTACATTACCCAACGAGGTGATAAGTCCCATTCCAGTAGCAGCAGCTATTTCGCAAAACCACTTCATTTCTGTCGTCAGTTAATGAGATCGGTTATGTGCATCAAAATGTTGAGCATTAATTGACCTTTTACAGCGCTCCTTCTGCGAGTTACATTTTTATTTCTATTCGGTGCGGCCGTCCATCCATTCCGAGGTATACCTACGGCTACGGCACCCGAATCAAGGCCAACCTGAAACACAGGACGTCCTTGACTTGCGCACCCCGAACTATGGCAGCGACGGACATAGATTGACACAAATCGTAAGCAGTCCCAGTCGAGGTCATCCAAATACATACACACAGGAAAAAAGAGCAACCGTCATAATGACTCTTGTAGCGACATCTACGTCCTACGTGCTCTTGTAAACGGTCGACGCAATCATTTTTGTGACACTTTGACATGACAAAACACAAAACACTGCAAACAGAGAACACACCGGAGAACAGCACGTCGCGCCGCGGTACTTTTCCAACTTCCATAAGACAATTAACAAGTTCGCAGAGGTTACCGGCGGACGCGTGCCGCTTTTATGACTGCAACCGTGTATGCGCGCACGTGGCACGTACTTCTCAAGAAGAGATTCTTTGTTTTGCTGGCCATTAGAGAAACAGAATTACTGCGTGACACATTGTTTTGCTTGTTGTGTGCGCACTCGCCGGCCGATAGTCGTTAGATGTGTCCTTTAAAGGAGTAACCTTGTCGCTGGTGCTCATACTGCGTGTATTGATGATGCTCAATGAATTTCCGTATGGCAGAGTGCAGCGAATTCCGCTTCAATGTCCAATGGGGAGGACAATAAAAAATGTGTCGATCTGTGTCGATAAGGAAGGAGATTAGTAGTAAGTACAAGTACAAGTAGTTTACAGTTCAATGTCAGACGCGCGTGCCGATCACCGTGGAGCCGCATTGCGAATCCTACTGTGCGAGCAGCAATTACGGTTGCAGTGCAATCGAAACTACTCTCCGAATGGCCTTCAACGGGAATCGCTTAGTTAGGTTAAGGATTGATTTCAGATTATCCAAAGCAATTTGCTCAATTGGGTAATGGGTATAGGGACATTTCCTTTGTCATTTTTAAACGGGCTCTTTCCCTATCTACGAAGAAAACATAAAAACATTTCATTAGAATTTTCTTTCAAACAGCACGACTGCGTCGCATTTATAGAGATGCTGTCTTTGGGGCTTACGGGAAAGAACCAAAAATGCCCACAGCTATGCAGATTATCATTCAATTAGAATTATCGCAGTGCCAATCAATTAAAAAAAAATTCTTTAATCATTTTCGTAATACAGACTAGGCTTCGGAATGGTTTAACTGCAACTCGAAGGGTTTTTCAATTGAGACGGTTCAATGCTGGCAGCTTGTGGCGGCCATGTTGCTTTTGTGGCGTCTGTCTGTAGTGTTTATTATTCAGTTACTGATGCCAAATCACCAGGTCAAGTTACACAATTAGCAGCACGTCCAAATGACAAGATTTAATTATCAAATGAGTGTCCGTCAGTGGAAACGTTACGGCAGACGCTGTGGCCCTTCAAGTGAGAGTCTCCAACATTTGGTGGCCAAATTCGAGAAAGGCAGTTCTGTTAACAAACAGCCAATACTGGTACGTCAATGGAACGCCAGATCGGTCGAGAACATTGCCGCGGTCCGTGAAAGTGTACAGGAGAACTCGAAGATCGAAGCAGTCAATTCCTCGCCGGGCACAAGAAGCCGGCAACGTTCGAATTTTGCGTCGCGGCTTGGGCCTACTTACAAGATCCAACTGGCTATCAGGAGCTTAAAGTAGAGACCCCTTTTTTTCGCTGACTGTGCGCTTGGATGAGGAACCCGATTTGGCGGGAAAAACATCTGAAGCCACGAGGCTCATCTTTGCATGAATGGCGATGTTAACAAGTTAAACTCGAGTGTATGGGACGACGTCAAAAAACACGAGGTTCACCGGTGGCAGTGCATCCACAAAATGTTTGAGTTTGGTGAGGAATTTGGGCCGGCCGACGGCGGAATTGGTCCGAATTTTTTTCAAAAATGAAGTCAGTGAGGCCATCACCATGAAGAACGATGCTAACCGATTTCTTGTGGCCAAAATTGAGCGATATTGAGGTAGACCACATACGCTTCCAGCGGCACGGGGCTGCGTGCCACACACAAGACGGCACGATGGACGTTTTGCATGAACAATTTGAGGTTATGGTTATCTCTCGCAGAGAGACCAATTTGACCCCGCTGGACTCTTTCTTGTGGGGCTTCCTAAAGTCGCAGGTCTATTCCAATAATCCGCAAGTAACCGATGCCCTTAAAGCCAACATTACCAACGTCATCGCTCAAAATCAGCTGGATCTATGCAGCAGGGTCACACAAAATTTGACCACTTAGATCCGTGCCGCCCTGGGAAGCTACATTTGAACGATTTTAATGGCACGCATGCCCCTTTGACATAAAAAATAGCTTCGTCAATACCTCACACACAGCTGGTTTTATTCCGTGCTTATTGAAAAATCCTTCATTTAGAAATATTTCCAAATCAGTTTCCAAAAAAAAAAAAACTCGCAGAAAGTGACTCCAAGGCCCAACCACTAAAGTAGCAAAAATATTAAAAACCATTAAGGTAAAGTCAACTGAAGTCAAATGAGGCTCACAAATGTCACGCAAACCTTAAAAATTATTCCAACAACTTCTTGAAGGCTGTGAGAAAAGCTTGTCTCCGCCACATAAGCGCGTCTCTAAATTACCCATTCGCCTTTGTGCATCAGATCGTATCTCATACCCAAGGCACAAATGAAATTATCCATTAGAATATTTCAATTTGAGCACAGGGGAAGTGACAAATTACCCCGCAGATACGTATCCATCTTCATTAGTGTGTCCAGAGGGGAACAAGCCTCAAATGGAAGAAGGTAGCACGACCTTAAATTGCTGTCATAACAACCGCATAAGAAAATTTCCACCAAAACTTTTGAAATGCGTTTTCAAATTACCCACCGAATTAATTTTTGATCTCCCAGCAACGGTACGAGTACCTCCATCTCCACCTAGGCAATCGCGTCCATCTCGCCGGCCTAATAACATCATTCTTACCAACTCCCATCAGAGAGAGACCTAATCAAAACACCATCAGGCCGAAGTAACGAGAAACGATGGCCAGCAACAAGGGCGTGACGCGCCCTCTTCTCAAAGTCGAAACCCAAAAATGAAGAAATGAAAAATGGGCAACGAAAAACCACGCAGCTAATCACCAGGTGTGATGAAAAACTGCTCATATTCGGACCCTAATCTGGTTGGCCAACAAAAGGAAAACAGAAAACCTAATGATGATGGCCATGGGACGACTGCGCGATGGAGCAATGGCGACGGGGTAATTAGAATTTAGAATCGCCCATGAGACGAGCCGCACTTAACTATGCCCGCCATACCCATACACCCAGACCCAGACCCAGGCCCACACCCATTTCAGATCGCGTTCACAATTCCATTTCGACAAACAGCGCGAATGCATTAAATCAATTGCCACTTTCCGAGAGGTGGCTTTTGTCGGCGCGCCGGCCGGTGCGCACTTAACGCGACAAACGAATGGCCACCGACACGATTCGAATTCGGATTCGACCGTTTTACACCGCTCTCTGGAATTTACGATAATTTGTGACTGGCACTGTCCTCGCAGTGCGGATTAGCGAAGAGCGAAGAGCTCCTTTGAGCTGTTCTCGTTGTTCTCACACCTTCGGTTGTCACCTGTGCGTGGTGGTGCTCCCGCCGACTCTGAGGTAGTAATCTGTTCGCTTGTATAATGACTGTCAATCGACAAAGTGGCCGCGAATGGACTTCTTTTGTGCGCAGTCTCATGAAAAAGACTCGCACTTTATAACTGTTTCTCGCTCAACTGTGCGCGCATTTTAGGAATTCCATCCCAGCAGAACGCACGCACAGTGGCCAAAAATGCACTTTTGCCCATTCCCATGCGAGCATACTCCACACTGGGCTGACATTCGAAACCGTGAGATCGGGCTGCCATAGGGATCGTCGCATGACCCAAAAGGACCGTGGTCGTCCGCCAAAAGCGTCGTGTGTGGTCCGGCCAGGTAAACTCGCAACTGCCATAACAGTCATCGAATGGGGGCTGCTTCTATATCTATATCTATACCTATTTGGAGTACGCGTCCATTTGGGAGGCGAACATTTAAATTGCGGTGCGATGCGATATCCTTAATACTATGTTGCATGCCGCATGATCGATTGTTTGCTCAGAGGGGCTCACCATTCTGTACCAAGTCGGTGTTGGTTGCACGAAGATAAATGGAAAGTAATTGAGCAACAAAATCGGGTAGAGGTATGCCTAATGAGGTTGAGGAGATGGCATATATAGATAGATAGGTTAGGATGCGTTTGGAAGTGTCCTCATCGATGGCTCATTGATTAGTGGAATGAGCGAAGCTGTATGGTTGGTGATGAAAATCACTCGCAGGAGCAGGATGTCACGATCCCCCGCATATGTACTATACGATGCTGCTTTATTTTTGGTCATTTAAATATCTGTCAATTGTTCTTTTTTATGAGAAAGTGCTATACCGAGTGATTTTTAACTTTCTCGATTACGTAGTAAGAGAAAGATATAGTATTCGTCCAAACTCGCAAAAATTAATTCTGACAGAACGAATACAGAACTCAAAAAAGTGTGTCGCAAAATCCTGTCCGTCTGTCTGTATGTCCCGAGCTCTGCAGCCTTAACGGATATGCCCGGATTTTGTTCAAACTTCGGATTTGGAGTTTGGGGGCTTATAGTTCGGGGCCGTTTTTTTTTTTTGCACGGTTACCTCAAAAATTATTGGTACTTCCCATATATAATTTTCATACCAGTTTGATCAACCAATATTGATATTTAAGCTTAAGTAGGTGAGGTTAACATGACTGCATACTCAGTTTTTTTTTTTGCTAAAAATCGAATAACGGTACATTTGAAATTAGGACATTTATGTACTTCGAAAACGGACCATACGACTGTAACAAAAATTCGTTTCTAAGGTAATATGGTCATTTCAAACTTAATGGAAAACTCATTTCTTCTATAAAATCGAATAATGGGTTTTTGAAACAAGGCGTTTTTAAAAAAATTAGTTTTCTTTAGTTAACCTGAAAACGGCAATAACGATTTTGAGCAAAATGCAAACTTAGAGTAAAATTGATGTTCTCAAAATTATTGCGAATTTTCAATTTAAATCACCATCAAAAACGCTAATTTAGAAAATTGCTCATACAGTACGCCCTCGGTAAAAGCAACCCCGATAAACGGAATACCCCGGTTAAAGCAACACCTAAAATTTTACCATTAGTGACTCAGTAATTGCAACTTTTCAAAAAACTGTGACTCGGTAAACGCAACTTTCCATCGATGCTCTTATTTCATTTCATTTTTTTTTTTGTGCTTGGTTTTACTGTAACTGGGCAGTTATTTTACAGCTACTTCTCTCAGAATTTTAAACAGACATAGATCGTAGGTGCATTTTTTGTTGCATCATACAAGAATAACAAGAAAAGGAGGGGAAAAGGTTTCGTATTTCTAACCAGTGTTCATGGGATTTTCTCGCGGTCGGTAGTTGCTTTGTTTCGTGTAATAAAGAAATCATGGAAGAAATCGTAAAAAGAGGTCCCCCAACTTCTGTAAAGCAGAAGGCAAGAAAGAAAATTTGCTTAACAAATTCGTATCTAATTCTGAGTCCGTAAGGCGTAACTTTAAAAGCCTGCGAGTATCCAAGGATGGAAAAAGCCTTGTACAATTGGTTCCAGAGGCAACGCAAGTAAAACGTACCAATTTCCACAGAATGGGCTGAAGAAAACTCGGTTCCACTAGAAGATACCTTGACTCTTCAAAAACTGAGAGAGCTGGCCGTTGACATTAATATATCCTCTAAGAAAAAGCAAACGAACATTTTCCAATATTTTAAAGCAATTTAACTATAAACTGTATTAATGTACTTATAAATATTTTCTTTAAATGAATTAAATTATATTCCTTTTCTTTTACGACGAACAATATTCTTTTATTTTTTTTACTATGATTTTCACCTTAAATTCGAATTCAAGGCACATTTTTTTGTGACTCGGTTAAAGCAACAACCTCAATTAACGCAACTGCTCGAATTTCCATCGGTTGCTTCTACCGCGGGCGTACTGTATCTGCAAAACCCCGTTTTCGAATACGATGAAACTCTAAAACCCAAGTAATGCTTACTTGTTGCCAATAAAGGAGGAGCGCAGCAGATCATTAAAAAAAATACAGTTCGGTCTTTCCGCAGTAGATTTTTTGTTATACAAAAAGAAACAAAGATCAATTGCTTAAAACTATATTAATCATCACTTTAATGTTTTTTTATACAATAGGTTCACAATAAGTTGTCTTCGTTCAGAGGTTCTTTACAGGGGTTATTTTTATGTATGGTTTTTGTACAGCTGTTTAAGAGAATGTTTATCAAACAAAAAAAGTGCAGTAGATTGGATTTAGTGGCAGTAGATTTATTTTTTTGCAAAAAGTGCAGTAGATCTACTGCTATTGCAGCAAAGTGGCAACGCTGATGCCTACATTCCTAACAATATCTTGTACTCGGCTTTCAGCTACATAGTTAAGCAACAGTATTTTTGAAACTAAACATTACAACATTTGTTACTGTTTTGTTTGCATAGCTTTACAAAAACCGCTCTAAAGATTTTGAGTTTTGAACAAAATGCATAACAAAATATAAGTATTCTAGATATCAACCCGTACTTAGTTTTTATCAAAAAATTCGAAAAAATCAGTTTTTTTTTTTTTTATCTATTTATATTTTCCAATCTATTTTCACATGTCTATAGTATATTTTTGTACTCTCAACCACTTCCGATAAAAATAAAATAACAGCTACGCAAAACTTAATTTTAGCAAATATTACATTTTTTTTTAACCTTGTATTCAACAAGGTTAAAAAAATGCACCTTAAAATAATTGCAACCACTTCCTTACACAATCAAATGCAAACTCAAATAAATCTCTGGAAACTTAAATAAATATCTATGTAAAGATATCGGTCTAACACGAACCCTACTTCCAATCATAGACACCTTAAACTAGCGTTACTGATATATTTTTAAGTGGAAAATAAAAACATAAGAAAACAGAAACTCCTGCTACACTTTGCCTATGTCCTCAAAAAGCTTGTAAAGTGTAAGAGCTTATAAAATAGTACTGTAGACGCTTTTAACTCTTAAAATGCATAACTTGGGACAATTGCCTGCTACTGACAGCTTCAACTTACAAAAACTCACATTGTTATTTATATTATGTACTGCATATTAGATGAGTAACCCAAAAGTGAATTTTATTGAACACAACATATTCCTTTTCCTATATTCTATTCACCGTTTCTTTTATCTAGCATTGGTTCTCAGATGCAAAACAACAACCAAACTTTTGATGAACGAGAAAGTTTCGTTCGACCCAGTCGTGCACTTTATGTTTTTTTAATTTTCGGGAGGAATGGAAGTGAGGTGCAATAATTTTATTTAACAATACTATACGACTAATTGGGAAGCTCTTTCATGACAGTAATGCCCTCGGATGTTTGTAAGACATTCGCGAGAGATGCCGCAGTGGACAAAACCTTAAGAAGTAATTTGTCTTTTTGTGGGAATCGAACCCGCGACCCCTCGCTTACTAGTCCATCTCTATTTTATCGCTGAGACCACATGTACTTACTAAAGAGGTTGGTTGGGTTGGTTTATGCCACTAAAGAGGTATAAAAGGGACTTTCTCCAAAAAAGGCTCGGTCTCGAAGACAGCCAAAATTGCTCTGAAAAGAGGCCTAGCGTTTCAAGCTATACCTCAAAAAGATTCACCGAATCTGCGGCAAGAGCAGTCAACAGCTTTTGAAAACATGTTAGCCACTATTCCGACATCGGTTTTTACTTACATACAGTAGAATCTCAGAAACGTGAACGTTTCTATAAGACGAACAATTCGGAAAGATGAACGGGACCTGTTTTATAACTGTGTTCATCGTTCTGAGACTCTACTGTAGATATGTATTAGATCTGCGGCGGCCTTCCTAAATTCACAAGCTCAGTGTTTCCTTTACACAGTAGTTTGAGGCTGAATGGTGGTAGATGTTTCTTGAGCACAACTACTCCCTTTCTAATGAGATGTCCCAGCCAACTAGGGTGACAGATCCACTCCCAGCAAAAAGAGGACACCTTCAAAAATCTTAAATGAAAAATTGAAGAACAAAAAGCAACAGTCAAAATAACAAAATGGGCCTTAGCAATAAAAATTTCTAGTCTCGACTTTAAATTTACGGAAGCCACAGTGAACTACGAAAATTTAGAATCGAGACTAAAAATGTTTATTGCGATAGGCCGAATATATTTATTTTTTTAATTCCTTGAAACAAACAAAAAACATCAATTTTAACAAATTCAATATACAAATGGGATCAACTTTAAATATAAATATAAAATAAAAGTAAAATAATGGCTCTGATTTAATTATTGACTTTGACTTTATTTGCCGTTTGACCGTATTTTTACATTTAGATAGATAGATAGACAGATAGATATTTCTCTTTATTTCGTATTAACATTTTAACATGATTAAGTTATCGCACAGCATAAAATACAGAGATTTGATACATTTATTATCTTTCTTCTGAAAAATTATTTCACAATATTACTAAACACAATAAAAATTTATTTTTATGAACATAGGAAAATAAAATAAATAGATAAATTAATTTTCAAATAGATTTATGTTTTGGCATTTTGTTTTTTAATCCCTTCTTAATTTTCACTTTAAAAAAACACACACACGATACCTAAACAAAACAAAACAAAACAAAACAAACCGAATTTATTTACTTTTAACAGAAATTGAGCTGTCAAATGAGTGGGTGTGTTCAGAAGATTGTTAAAAAAAAAAATGGTGTTGTGTTCAGAAATGAATGATTTCGGGTACAGATATATTTTTTAAGTCGTGCTCACACCAGAAAGATGCAGAAAATTTCTGAACTAGCTTTGAAAAAAATGTTTTCTTCTAGTTTTGTGGTGTCGAAAAATTCCGTGAACTGAGAAAACCCAAAAAGAGGACAAATTGCATATTTTTTCTTAAAAGAGGGGGTCTGGTCAGAATTATGGGTACCAGTTAACATAAGCCATACCCCGTTGGAGGAAAAACGACCTAAATTGATGACATGCCGGAATCGGCCCCATCGTCGCTCGTCCGAGTAATTAACGTCGGCTAAGCGGTCTTTTAATGGAAATCCTCTTGCGAAATGGGCGCAATCACAGCGCGCACCCAAACCGCAATCGCATTCAAATATTCCTCACACACACATGTGTATCGGACGAAACTTGTTTGCGCCTATCTGATGTATGATCGGAGAAATGTGGTGCAGCAGAGTACGGAGGACGCTCCCCAAGTGATTCATCAAGTTCAATAGCAGCCGCAGAAAAACCGGCACACACAGATGCATCTGTGTCTCAACTAAGCGCAATTGCTCCGCGCATGTTAACATATTTAGCGATTTGCAACGGCCATCCAACAAATGGATGTGCGTGACGACTGAGGAAATGTGGCATTCAATTAGGTTTGGCACTGCCGCGGCACTCGCTCCATCTCGCCATATGGAAGCAGGTATCTCTGGAGCATCGCGCAGCTACCGCTAATGGTGTGCGGTGAAAAGTGGTTGCGCGCTCCTCTACATACGCCGATAGTCTGTGCGCAATTGGACCATTAATCGCGCGTGTGCGTGTTGACATCGGTAATTGAGATTCCTATGCGGTGCTAATCAATCGCTGGCAAACGCGTTCGACCCCAGACCGCACTGAATGCTTATACTCGTACTTGTGTTGTGCGCGATTCTGAGAAGAGTTGGCTTGTTTGCCGATTGATAAACGGCTGGAGGTGCTAATAGCCTTGTACTGGCACGGCCACGACGCGCGGCGGGTCCGCAAATCTCCACGAATGCCATGGCATCGATCTGAGCACGACACGGAGTTCGTTCCCACGACGCCGACGGGAGCAGCGCAGCACAAAGGTGACAAAGACAGCGCGACGAAAAATGCAAAGTGCCCAGGATGAGGCAATTCCAGAAGTTTTCCCATCTCTTTGTTCTCGCCACAGAGTGTGCGGTTCTTGCTGATTAACACCCAACGAGAGGGCCCGATGCAAAGCGCGCAGGAAGAAGGATCCTCCAAATGTGTATCGGTCGTATATGAATAATAACGAGGCAGAGAGCGCAATTTTCCTCGGTGCATAAAACGCGTGAAAAACGACTTTCGGCCGATTCTGGCGAACTAACTTATCGAAGGTAGCTGCGATGGCAGCTCCTGGCGGCGGCTCTGGCCCTGCCAGTTATACGATAGCATAGAACGGAATGATGCTCGTTAGTACAGCTCGCGCGCCCCAGCAGCACAGCGCTTATCAGTTCGGTGGTGTGCGCGCGGTGTTCGTTGCCTCCTTTTTGGATTCCGAGGAAATTTATGTGCAGCACGGCGGAAAGGTTACTTCCACACTTCCACACCAGCAGCAGCGGGCAGGCAGCTCTGTGCGCGATAAGGATTGAAATATTAACACGAATCGCTGTGAATTGAATATGGCTGCCACGGCCGCGCTGCATTTGCCGGCGCAGCGTTATGGAGTCTCCCATGATAGTCCGTTTGGTGCAGTGGCTCCGGCTTGTAAGGATTGCTGTTTCCTTTTTGGTCATTTGTTTCTACATCACACGGTGGTGTTGTTGTGTGCTATGTGCTGTCTGATGGCTGCCTGGCTGTGGACGAAGTGTGTATGCAGCGCAGTGTGAGTTTATAAATAAATGGTGCATTTTGTTGGAACAGAGCATGAGTTTAGCTTTAATTAAATGCTCCACGAGATAAGGTGTACAAATGGACCTGGCGAAGCCATATTTGTGGGGTAGTACTGCGAGTTGATTGCTCTATATATCTTGCATTCCGCATCCAATGGGGTAATATGCTAATAGCGCGCGAATTGGCTTCACTTTGCGAGCTTGAAGTGTGCACTGTGCATCGCTAATGCTATTAACGTCCATTCCTATGCACTCCTGCTCTGCGACTGCGAGAAAGGAGCCTTAAATGAGGCACAGGCAGGCAAGTTACCTCGGTTCAATGATCTCCGAGACGCAACAATTCGCCACATCTGGTTCCGGGTCATCTATCAGCGAAGATGATAGATGCATACCTGAGTTGCTACCTAAACCAGACTCACCTTTAAGTCATCCTCTAGGATTGTCCTTCTTGAATACATGGGATAGATCATCAGGGTGGTCTTGACCTGCGATAGTGCTTAAAAGGAGCGATGGTAAAAAAGCATAGGTACTCGCGGATAAATGCGAGTTCTTAAGCAGACGACCCATAAGAAAGTAAAAGTAGAACTTGGGGGCTTACATCACAGCCACCCAAGGTGTGCACTCATCGGCAAAAGCATTTTGACAGAAATGCAAGTCGCTTTTCAAGGCGAATAATTCCTTACGGCTACAGATTAACTGTCTACAGTTTTCACTCAGTGATTGCATTTGATGGGACCTATGATTGTGTGTGTGTGAGTGAAACCATTTGAAACCCATCGCTGGACAGCTCAGCCCTATTTGTGGTTAAAGTACGATTTTTTTGACGGTCAAATGTATTTTGATAAACTTATTTTTTAAGGTTTACCTACTTGGCGAAAAGTACTGTTGTTGTTTGAATTTAAATGAAATATGATAGATTTACAGCCCGATTCTGCCGTTGTGATGCTTCACAAGTCAAAAGCTCTTGTGAGGTTGATTCCTTGTGAGGTTTGTTGTGATTCGATAACATTTTTCGTATTCTCCGATAACAAATTCACCTCAAATGGTTAGATTACTGTCACTTAAAATAATATCTAGAAAAACAAATTTATTAAGAAAATATGCGAAATTTTGACACTGTAATGTTTTAGAAACGAAGAAAATAAATTATTAACGACATTTGTCACAAATCAAGAATTTTCCTTGAAACGTTGATAAACATAGCGTAAAATGTCAAATTTCGGTCTTCAAAAGCGTGGAAAGAATGAAACTATGCCATGAAATACAAATATTGTCATTGTGAGCGCTAACGACTGGTTTTCTATTCTGTGACTTGCTCGATATGAGATCACAATTTCGATTGTTTTTGTGAGCCCCACAAGTTGTGAGTGTGCTGCCAGAATACGAAAACCTCACAAAATCTATTTCACCTCACCTTGTGAGGGTTTTGTGACTTGTGAGGTTTGCTAGAATCGGGCTGGTGTTGGGTACAGGTCCATTTTGATTAAAATATGGGGAAAACGACAGATTTAAATATGGAGATCGAGTAGCTTTTGTCGCAAAATATGATTGCGGTCTTTCTGTTAAAAAAATAGGGGAAGAATTCAATTTGTCGAAGCAAACAGTAAATATTCAAACCAATAATCACAAAAGAAAGATCTCTGTGCAAAATTTACCTGCCTCGTTGGAAGATATATTTTGGGGAAGTTTGTTAAGAACCCAAGTTTAGCTCGTAAAATTCTCCATCTTAAAGTGCAAAATTATGCTGAAACCCCGGATATTTAAGGGATAAGTCAGAGTCACCTAGCTGAACTCGATTTGGAAACATATTCTATAAGATAAATACCGTATATAGCTACGAAAACAAAATAAAGGTTGTTCGACCAAGAGTTTAAAAGTAAACAAATAAAGTATGAAGCCGGGTTTTATGAACGGAAGAGAGTTTATTTGAGCCTCATGGATCACCCTAACGAAGATTTGTTCGGATGCCGAAATTATCGTGTGAAAAATATGTAGAGACCATTTAGCATGGTGGCGGGGGGTTTCTAATGTCTTAAGGTTGTATATCGTCCAAAGGTTGTCATTTTCTTCCAATCGATGGAACGATGATCCATCACAATTTTTAAACAATTTCGCATTTCCATCTGGCAATAGACATTTGTCATTTGTTCTTTAACAGGATAACGTTCCTTGTGGCTCTGCGAAATAAGGCCCCAAAAAATTATACAGGAAGCAACAACAACGATTTTTAATAAAATTTGGGATTTTATTTCCTTTTTTGGGACCTTATTTCTTAATGAAAATTTCGGGTCTTATTTTATTATTAAATAAGACCCCAAAAAAAGAAATGAAGTAAGACCCCAAAACTATTTTTTGGTACCTTATTTAATTTTTGAAGACTAAAAACGAGCTTTTTGTAAATTTTCGTCTTTAAAAATAATAAGCGAAATAAAGGAAAATATACCACCGCCAAATAGAAGATATTTAATGGACGGAACTTTTAAAATAGTTTCCAAAGATTACTCTAACCAGCTCCTAGTCATCTATATTCAATATTTTATTTAATTATAAAAATTGTTTCAATCTTAATGCCGCACGCGAAAATTTGGTACCAAAAATTGCGCGATTTTTTTTAATATATTTTCCTTAATATCTTATAGATAGTTTATTTTACTAAAAATCCGAATTTAAAAATATTTACAAATTTGTTTTTAGGTATTTCCGTTATTTTTCATTTTAATGAAAAAACGAGAAAATGTGACGAGGAAATGTTGCAACATTTAATTAAAAATACACAGATTGTAAATTTATTTCTAAGAAGACAATATATTGAATAAAAAAGCTATGAAATATACAAAAAAACAACAACAAAAATTGGGGTTTATTTCATTTTTGAAATAAAGAAAACATAACTGTTTTTTTGACACCCAGTGCCGGCTCCAGCCAAACTTGCGGCCTATGCAAGATCTAAAGAAAGCACCCTTTTTTCATATTTTCACACATGCACAAGCTTTTACACACTTTGAATGCGTTTTTTTTTTATTGAGACAATTGACAAAAAATAGTTTTGAGATTTTTGAACTCGATTCTTTTGTAAAATGTAAGTGGATGTGCAAGGAATATACCTTCACGAACAGGCTGGAATATTTTGAGATTATGTATGTAAGAAATGAACTTGCATAGGTCTAGTGGGGTTTTTTATTTTGCGATATTTTGAGTTAGATTCTTCTTAAAGTTGCAACATTCCAAATGATGTGAGTTAATGTGCAAGAAATAATTCAGCACAGTTTTCTTTCCTAGCAATGCGCCCCCAGAACTTGGTGCCCTGTGCATTTGCACATCTTGTACATATGGTTGGTCCGGCCCTGTACCCCTGGAAATGAATTCGCAAACGCCAGAAATATCTCAAACACAAAGGTACCTATGAATATTTAACAAAATCGACATTTTTGAAAATTGACATGGAACAGAGCTGATTTTTTCCAATGAAAACATATTTTAGTTTTTTGCTAAGGCATTTGAGTATTTTGCGCATTTTAAGCGTGTTCCAAAATTTAATTTTGAGCTGTTTTTAAATGGAGCATCACACTAAAGAACAGCACGTTTTATTGCCGAAGAGTATTATAAAAAAAACAGTTGGCATTTCTTCTAACGACGAGGGTCAGATTGAACTCTCTAAGCGGCCATATTACTCACTTCGGGTGTAAGTTAATTTTACAACCGAATATTTAATCCGCATTTGTTAAACACGTCAACTTAAATCCATATCCATAATATTCACTCAAAAGCATGAATTAAAATCGCTGGATTAAAGTGGATTTAAACGCGGATTGAATTCGATAGACACTGGATCTGTGAGTTGGGACAGTTGTCGATCCGATATAAGTGGTTCTAGTAGCATGACAAGTAGCTCCATCTAGTGGAAGCCGCATTCCCGGCCGATTTTGACGAGTGAAATACGCTGTAGGGACGTCTTTGGCCACGGGTCGAAAGTTCTTTTGTGACACTCTGACAATATTCGGAGGTCTATTCCCCAAAAGCTCTTGGAAACTGTCTTTGGTACCGTCGCCTTTTCTTCACTAGGAGCATGGCATCATCCTAATCTGATATTGTCGAGTTATGGACCAACCTTACGGAGGTTGTAATAAATCATTCCCTTTCAAGCTTATAGTCCGCCGACTTTGACTAATCCACATCCAAATAAGCTCTGAACTCACTCTATACCTATAAATGCCACTAAGGGTACTCTTCCGCTGCCAGAAGTGGCTTAGTGAGGCAACTCCCTTTCCATTTTTATAACCCAACAACGACCTTACAAAGGGGCTAGTTGCCCACTCCTCTGTCGAGGCAAAATTGCGGCACGTGCTCTAAAACACCCAAAAATCCATAAACAACTATACCTACGCGTATATTTAAGTTGGGAGCACTTAAACGGCCTGTTTATTGCCCAACGTTTGCATTGGCATTATGCCGGCGAGAACTTGTAATTATTTAGAATAATTATGAAAATTTGGAGCAGTAGTCAAGCTCGAAAGGCCTAAGCTTCAGCAACTGGTTTTCGAAAATTGACAGATTATACCTTTTACAAGATCCCGGCGGGGCATTTCAAAGGCACCCCTTCTCTACAGCGGTTGCAGCGTCCTATTAATTATACACACTTGCATGTGTTGTACTGGTATCGGGAAGAAAAAAAAAGTATAATTAAGAAAACAATAAATATATTCATCTTGTGTGGTCGTGCGAGTGTGTCTCGACTTAGAGTCCGCACCTTTTGTATATTATGAGCGCACACCATCGATGGCAGTAATAATTGTTAATTGAATGGCATGCACAGCCGCTCAGGGCCTTGTCTGTAGGGGGCCCTAATTAAGTTTCGTTATTTCTTAGCGCTTGCTGCTCTGGCTAATGAGTTCATTACTGCGACGCCACACGTTTTAATGAGCTTTCGTCGGCGGATAATGTTGAAGTATACGATCGATCGGCGGCGATTGGATTTCTTAAAACTGTGTTCGATCCTTCGGCTGGTGTTGTTGTAATCGATGTTTATCTGGATATGGTGAGTGTGTCTCTGGCATAGAGAGGTTGATGTGGCGCACCCTGCATCCACCAAATGGTGAGCGGCTTGTTGCAAAGCTTTTCGTTTATATGACCGAAATTGTAATGGATGTGTATCTGTCGCCGCTTTGGCAATAAAACGTTATACTTTGGATAGGTACTTCTTGCAAGAAGTGTTAATTGGAAAATCGAGTCGGTTGCCTCAAATGACGAAGCGAATAGAAAAATTCTTGCCTAACTAAAGAGGCTTCATTAGTGGTGTGCTGTAAACTGGCGCCCAATTTTTAATTTTGGTGGGGACAAAAACCCCCATTTATTTGGCTTATTACAAGCTACAGTGTCTTAAACTAACTTAAGAACTAAATATAATAACTAGGGCTTAAAACTAAGGATGGAGAAGGAGGTCAGCTTTAAGGGAGGAACTACTGCGGTTGAAGTCAAAAACGGTAAGATTTGAATAAACCTTCCGCAGCATTCGGAAGATTGGTTCGTTTGAGCCATATGAGGTGCGGTGAATTGGTAGATAGAAGAGACGAGGACAACGAAGATTCCGAGGGTTGATGTTAAAGGAGATAGAGTTGTAAAGAGACGCACAGTCGATGAAGCCTGAGAGCAGACGATCAATGATGTCTGCTATGTCCCTGCGTTCCTCAAGGGTACTTAGGTTAATAAGTTTGAGACGGTCTTGATAGGGAGGTAAGATTAGGGGATCATTCCAAGATAGTCCCCGAAGAGCAAATCGAAGAAAACGACGTTGGATACCCAAAAGAGTAAACTTTTTTTTTTCTCTTTTTCCAGTGGCAGGCCATTTGACAGATGACAGGTTACTTGAATTGTGTTGGCATTGCCATTGTTCAATGATAAATGGGCCTATTCCAGCACCACCCTTGTAAATCATGCAAATATGACTTAAGGCGATGTTGGTCTTGACCTTAACTTTCGCCGCAAAATTCTGATCAGCAGTGATGCTTTTCGAATTGCTTTGTCTACGATTGCAATCATTTTAACATGCATCCACAGGTGTTTCTTACTTTTGCCCAATAATTTCCATGAATCTTTGGTCCAAATTCCTTCAAACGTCCTTAGAGTACCTCATGTATAAGAAGAGCTCTGTTTCTGGTTTCGTTTCTCAATTGAAAGGCAATAAGGCGACCTTAATAGGCAGCAGTCCTTTTACTTTCCCTCCATCGTGTGAGCTGATAACAACCACCACAGCAAGAGTCTTGTACGTTTTATTCACTGAACAAGACTCACAGTTCTTCAATTGCTGAACCCTTTACCATCAGACAGAAGAGCCTGCCAAATTTCAGTGGTGGTGTCAGCTCTTAAATCCAAGAAACTTTGCCCAAGGCCGACAAAAGGCCAGCATTCGCCTGCCAAATATGCCAATAGAAACCGTACAGCTTTAGAAGCGCCTTCCCGATGGCAGACTGGACTGTTGGCTATCACGTCCTGAGCCGTCAGGTAAGCCCCCAAGTATTTCTTGGATTAACGTCATGCTGACCATACGTGACGGTTCGGTCGTAACAGCCCATAGTGCAGTCTGCCATTGGGAAGGCATTTTTTGTAAGTCTTTACAAATTCTATGCTGAGCTGTACAAGTTCACAATTTACAAGACTTCAGATGTCGAATGTCCCGACATTTTGTTGGAGGATGTGAAGATCGCTAGTAGCTTTCAATGACCCGCGTTGAGGTATATATGTCACAGATAGACTGTGTCTCTTCGTCAATGAAGAAAACGGGGATCTACCGTTGAAAAGACTTCAAAACAACCGCTGCAAACGTTTTTATAACCAAAATAAAATCAATGGTAGGCCGAGAGCTTTTAGATTAGCTAAGAAGCCTTTACAAGTTCAAACTACAGCTCTGGCAACTCAACAGGTTGGAATCTGCCAGGAAGGGGCTAGGTCAAAGTAACGCCGAATGGACCGAGAATGAATTCAATTTTTGCGTTTGAAAAAAGAATACGATTTTTTAAAGAAGTTCGTGTACAAGAACTATGTTACAACCGTTGAAACTAATATAAAACGTGATTCTAAAGCTTTCTGGTCGTTTCTTAACACTAAAAGGAAATCTTTAGGAATACCTTCTTGCATGTCACTGAACGGGATTTCTAGTAGTAATGTAAACGAAATTTGTAACATCTTTGCAAAAAATTTCCAGTCGAATTTTGTTAGTGAGCATATTAATTGCAGTTTCTCGGGTCAATCTGAGCATATAACTGACCTTGGTCATATTTCCTTAGCAAATGATGAAATCCTCTCTGAATTGTCATTACTAGATTCGAGAGTCAGTGTAGCACCCGATAACTATCCACCATTGTTATTTAAAAATTGCAAATTTAGCCTAGTTGATCCACTAAGGATTATATTTAATTTATCCTTATCTACTGGCGAGATTCTTGACTGTTTGGAAATTTTCGCTCATAACTCCAATTTTCCAATCGGGTTCAAAGAGATGTATCGAGAATTATAGACCTATAGCAAAGCTGCAACTGTTTCCTAAAGTATTCGAGGCGGCTGTTTAAAAAAGGTTGTACTCAGTTGTTCGTAACTTTATTTCTGAACTTCAGCACGGGTTTGTAAGTGGTACGTCAACCGCTACAAACTTGGTTATTCTAACCAAGTACTGTCTTGAAAATATTGAAAAACGTCCCCAAGTAGATTGCGTATAAATTGATTTTTCAAAAGCCTTTGATCGTGTGCAGCACATTGTTCTTTTAAATAAACTTAAACTTTTTGGAATTCATTCTAGTATTTTAAAATGGATTGGCAATTATTTGACCAATCGCAAACAATTTATTAAAATTGGTTCCGCTTTTTCGAATGAATACGAAATTTTTCGGGTGTTGCCCAAGGAAGTCATATTAGTCCTCTTCTATTTCTGCTTTTTATCATTGACTTACCCTCTTTCGTATCAAGCTCAAAATGTCTTTTGTACGCAGATGATCTGAAAATCTAGAAGACAATAAACTGTATGTCAGATGTCTTAGCGTTACAAAATGATTTAAGCCGTTTAAATAATTGGTGTGTTTTTAATGGCCTTTATTTTAATATTAAGAAATGTTCGGTTCTTACTTTTAGTAGAAAAAAGTTCCCTATATTTTTTAATTATAAAATACAAAACACAACACTGAGTCCAAAAAGACTTGGGGTCATTTTTGACACTCAACTAAACTTGTCTTTGCATATTGACTACATTGTTGGCAGAGCTAATGAAATGCTAGGTTTCATTTTTCGAAACTCTAAAGATTTTAATGATCCATATACACTTAAAACTCTCTATAATACTTTGACTCGTTCGATATTGGAATACTGCTGTGTTGTTTGGAATCCTTTTTACCGCAATGCTGAATCTCGCATAGAGAAAAAAAATTTAAAGAAGGTTTACTAGGAATGCTCTAAGAAAGTTCGACTGGAATAATAATCTTCCAACCTACGACGATAGATGTTTCTTATTATATTTGAAAACTCTTTCTAAAATAAGGATAATATATTATTCCGCACATTGATTGTTCGTTTTTGCTGTCATTATTTAATATATATGCTCCTTCTCGTGTTCTTTGACCTAGGGAAAATTTGTTCTTTATGCCACCTAGACACAGAACTTATTATGGTCTGAATTGATCCTATCACTATGGCTTGCGTAAATTACAATAAATACAAAAACCTAATTGATTTCAATATGAGTAGAGAACATTTTAAATCTGTAGTTTTAAGTGAATTATAATTTGTAACAATGATCGCATTCTTTTATAAATTATTGCAAAGTAATCTAAAATAAGTTGTAGTTATAAGATGAAATAAATAAATAAATAAATTAATATTGCCGCCAGACCCCTCTTTCCCATTGGGCACTTTGGACAAGTGCCCAGGGCCCCGCGATCGATAGGGGCAAATACAAAGTCCCTAGTTCCTGTCAGATCACCAAACGATAACCAATATTTATTACCAAACTTATATAATTCGAAGAAATCGAACCTAAATATTACTGACTACAATACCAACTTACTAGCTTTTACATGCGCGAAGCTATTCTACTCTCGCCCAAAATTTAAGCTTTCCGACTTCAGCATGCTTAGATAAACTAAAATATATAATGGTATACTAAGCACATACCTACACATTTTAAAGAAAAATCAGTTACTTTTGTGGACTATATTACATTTATCTATTCGTTTCATGTGATTGTTAATAAATTTAAATATTTAACCTTGTTTATCTATTTTCTTTGTCTATTCTAACAAAATAGTGTTCTGTCAAAGTCATAGGGGCCCCATTATCCTAATATGCCCAGGGCCTCCAATAGGTTAAAGACGGCCCTGATTGCCGCGTTGCGTGAAAGTGTACAGGAATTGACAGTCGATGTAGGCCTTTTGCAGACCTTTACTTGTCGAAATTCGCATCGGGACTTGGTACACTCGTACAAAATCCAAGTGTCTCAGAAGCTCAAAGTTAAAGATAATGCCGTTTATTTGCTGACCGGACTTCGGGGAGTTTGAAAGACGACTCCAATTTTGGCCAAAAAATCATCTTTAGCGACGCGGGGCGTATTTTGATGAATGGCTACAAGCAAAATTTGCCAAAAGTTGCTGTTTGGTGCGGCTTATGACCCGGCGGCGTCAATCATTTTAGAAGGGTCGGCTGTAACCAGGCGGGGAGCTTACCAGGTTACCCCCAGGCTCTTAGCAAGCACCGCTTTTGGATTTTAATCTCCCTCTGCACTTCGTCAGGAGCACCAATTGGTTCCCAAGTCGGCCAGTAACTTGATAGCTTCAAACATAATTTCTCAGTCCCTCTCTAGCCGGGAATTCACAATAGACCTTCTATAGTACTCTATGTGAACGCGTTGAGTCTCCATTTCATCACAAATCTCTAACCTATCCTAACCTATGTTAAAAACTCTCAAAAAGGCCTACCATCCGCAATGAAGGCGCAGGAATAAAGCCTGCAAGCCGCTTTATCTTCATCCCAAGACAACAAGAGCAGTAAGAGCTTGTCAGCAAATTTAAGGGAAGCTCTATACAAGACCCTTATGACCAGAATCCTGCTTTAACGAAGGCTTATAGCAGATATCAAGATTCTTCGAGTTGTACGAATGTTTTGGGTTCTGTTTGCGTTGACGCGATTTGGAGAGGGCGCTTCAACGGAGTAGTGCATCGACCTGTTTCAATCCGTCATAAACGGTCGGACTCCTTAAATCTTCGACTCCAGCCCGGAGTGGCCCTCCGCAATAGATGAAGGTCTCGCCCTATTTGGCGCACAAAAATGGAAAAAACTTAGGAATGCGCAACGGCGGAAGTTAGCCAAATACTGCGCCAATGGGGGCTAAATACCCCACCAACAGGAAGGCTTATTGGTTCGACAAGTATGTTGGTAAGCGTTAAGTGGAGGTCTGGTTACGCTCCCTCTTTGAAGAAGTGACACTCAAAAGGGGTTTGAAAAGACCACCGCAAATTGGACTCGTCTCAGTTGAATTCGACTAATTTTAAGCGAGATAGCTGCAGAAGGAGTCTGATACTTGAACACTGCCCAGTTGCTGTAGGAAATGTTAAGCCCGTTCCCCGTTGATGTCGACATCCAACAGCAGAACAACAAACAAGTCGTACCAACACCCGTGTCAGCTGCTGCCAACCGTGCTCTCAGTCAAATTGAGAAGCGTGCCTTATCATCTCTCGCCACTGCCACCACCCGCCAGCGACAACGCCTGGCATGAGTAATGGCCAACGGGCCACCCTGTCGCAACAGCCGTGTAAAAAGGATTGCCTTGCGTATACATAAACGTCATTCGTCCGCAGGAGAAATGTCACCGCAGTCCTTGTGAGATTTATCTACCCACTCGTCTTCACAGATTAAACGGATAAGTCGCATTCAAATCCCGGACGGCAAACGCGCAAAAGTTAACCAAACAAATATTGTTCGTCAATTTTTGGGAACAAATTCAATTCCAGCAGAGAGAGTCCTCGGGGCAAATCGATTAAACCGTATAGAACCTATTTATGAAAGGAAACGAACGACAATCGGGAATGGTGTGCGTCTTTCTTAACCAAATTGCCCAACCGAAGGACAACAGAAGGAATATGTGCGTGTGCGTGAAATGCTACAGCCTTCATCCATTTCGCAGGATAATGATCAACACCGCAGGACACACTGCCAAATTGTGTAAGCTGACAATAAACTGCCTACAAACAAAGTGAATTGACACAAAATTGCTGAAGGATGTGCATGTTGTGTGGACCTCGCTGTCCGGGCGGTCTAGGTGGGCCTTCCGTCGGAGATGTTTTTAATTTTTGTGGTCACCGCCAACAAATAAAGCGAAGAAAATGCCAAATTTATGACCCTAGGCTTCTAGTTGTTATGTGTCGTCTACTACTTTTACTGCGATGGTCTGTCTGATGTGAGAGACGGATGTGTCCTTGGACAAGGTGTCTTTTTTTAATGTTATACTTGTCATTTGAATGAGTGCCTTGGCTATGCAGAGTATGGGGAATATCCTGGTTCCTAGGTGCGACCTTGAGAGCGAACGGAATGGTCGATGTGTGCATGTTGGGTGGCTAATCGAGGGAGGAAACAATGTTCGGTAGCCCGATTTGAAAAGGATAATTAATACGGAAATTGGGAAAATCGATTGAAGGCTGCCAAGGACGTGGGAGTTTAAAAGTCCATCGAAGCCGAGCTCTACTGAAGGTGGTGCAAAAAGGGATTGTCCTTGAGACAGAGTTCTTTGAGATTCGGTCGTTATGCAGGACATGTCGACACGCCTTAATCAATGTTTGCATGCCTTTTAAAGCAGGACCCAGGTACAGCTTTCAGAACCATACCAGCTCTCGTCTCAAGGTCTTGGCCTATGACTAGGGGCCGCTTTTAACGCACAAATGAATGGAATAAACACTCAAAGGGCTCCGACATGCTCATGGGAAATGTAACCTTCAAATAATATTAAGAAAAGGAGTCAAAAGTTCGATAGGAGTAACATTGGAAGTCTAAAAAAGAACACGAGACTTCTTTTTGCCAGAGCTACCAATTTTCTACTCATGAACGTAGAAAAAATACGGTCAAATGGGGAGAAACTTAAGTCAAACCCGTTTACCCCAGGGATGGAAAATGCTATTCTCGATTTGTACTGAAAACTGTTACAAGATCGTACTGAAATAGAGCCAGTTGTATTGATAACTTTTTTCGTATACAGAATTGAATTCAAAATATTTTATTTTAAAAAACATAAACAAAAATAAATTAGCAAAACTATACAAACCTACAAAAAAATTGTTTATATTTTTAAATTGTTTATTTGAGAGTATAAAGCCCTTCAGGCTTTATACTCTCAATTTGCTCATTCATCTTGAAAATATTGCCCTGAACTTGAAACTCAGAACAGGATGAGTTTCTTATAAAATTATTTGTTTCAATCAAAGCCCAGCAAGTGTCGACTTGAAGTCGGTTTCGACAGTTGGACTTTATGAATGTCTGGCAAGAAAAAATCCTTTCGACATTTGCTGATGAGTGAGGAACAGCAAGAACGGCTTGAGCAATTTTGTAAATATTTTCAAACATCAGCTCATAAGACTCGTTTTAAATTGAATTTACTTCAGCCCAAAATTCTCAAATTGAATAATATTTAAATTGCTGAATTATTTAGCAGTCGACAAGTGCTCTATATTCATTGTTAATTTGTTGAATATTCCTTTTTTCATTAGGAACAAATTCAAAAACAAATTTCAGTACTAAATTAGATTTTCCTGATACAACTGCTTCTGGTGTAAAATACTGCAGAAAATTTAGGAAGGGATTTTGAATATTAATTTTCTTTTTAATGTCTTCCAAAATGACAAAGACATCATCATCTGGATTATTTTAATTGTTTTCTTAAGAAAAGCTGTACAAATTGCAAGAGAATTCGAAAGATACAGATGGATAAATTATATAGAATTAAGGCAAATTGTACTTTTCTACTTGAGGACACTCATTTGTATCGAATTCGATACAATTGTATCCTGTTTCCCCCTTAGCGCCAGTCCAATTCTAACTAACCTATACTCGTTGATTCTTCGACGCTATGTAGTACGGTGTACCCTGTACCCATCGACATGCTGGCTACTGGATTGGATTCAAAAAAAAAAAAAAAAGAGAGTCCGAAATGTTGGGGTAAATAAAGAAAAACCGCCGTACTAACAAATATTGGTCCCGACTTTAAATTTACGGAAGCTGCAAAATTTGTGTGGAAAAAGTTGCCACTGTGAACTACTGAAATTTAAAGTCGAAACTAAAAAATTTTATTGGGAAGGCCCAACGAAGCTGCAAAAAAAAAAACCCAGTATCAATCACAACATGGCAACGACAGAGGAACGCATCGTTTAAGGAAAGTTGGGTAGGTGCACAGGCTCATACCACTCACCCAAAAAATTTGTCGTCGAAATGTTGAAAACCGCGGTTAAATCGACTGCATTCATTGTCGTAATTGACCCGACATCCAATGCTTTCAATTTAGCAGAGACATGGTTGTACTTTCCAAAACCAAATTATGAAAATGAGAGCATTTGTTGTAGATTTTACAACTAGAAAAATTGTAAATAAAACGGCATTCGTTGTTGAATGTACAGCAAATTTGGTAAAATACACAATACTTCTGTGTATAAACTACGGATTTTGGTTGTATTATTCACAAAACCTCGCGGTCAAAATGCAATTTCTGTCGTAAAATCTACATCTCGATTTCCAGAAACGATTACCCTTTGCTTTAATTTTGCAGCTCTTTGGTCTACACAATTTTTTTCTGTAAAATCCATGCTCCAAAATAAAAAAAAAGCATACACCAAATAATTTCAAATTCCTTTTATTGAAGTATTAATGAATCCATAAATGGCATAGTTACATTATGTTTGGTTATACAAAAAAATAAAAAATAAATAGGTACACTTATTTCGGAAAACTCTTGTCCCATCCATTAATTTATTTAAGTGAATAGGTGGACTTGTAAACTTATTAATGTTTCAAATAATAAAGAAGTATTTTTGTTAAATCAACCACATAGCAACTGGCTTCCACATACTCAGCATTTTCAGACAAAAAAAAAGTCAGAAATCATTTGAAAAAAAACCTCACAACTCTGCACTCTAATAATTCGTCTTGTTGGTTCTAGACTTGATGATTAAAAGAGCAAAGGAATGTGCAGGAATGTATAAACCATGAAAAAGTTCTGGTTGGGCGAGTGAGTTACGGTTAATGCAGCTGTCATATTCACAACTCAATGTATAGTATCAACTGAAAATGGTTGTAGATTTGAATGCATATGCTGTGCATTTTACAAGTTGTACGTACTTTCTACAGCATTTTGTATGTGAATTTTACATTTTGGTTGTAGATTTGACCAATTCATACATGATGTACATTTAACAACAAAAATTGACAACGCGCTGTCAATTTTACAACAAGAAATTGCGATCAATTTAACAATTTTATTGCTGAAATAAAAGCAAACTCTGTGAAAGTTACAATTAATTGTGAATATGAAAGCATTTGCTGTTAAATACACAAATATGCGACTTATTGTAAATTTGACAGCCACATGTTGTATAATTTACAGCGGAAATTTTTTTGGGTGTGATCGAACGGGAGGAATGGCGAAACACGCTTTTATCTGGCTCAGTTCTTGGTGGTTCGAGGGGCTGTTACAAAAAAACACATCTCGTCGCCCGAGAACTTGTTTGTTCCATACGCGATACGCCTTTGGCACTTTTTTAAAGGTTTGCGCACTTGGTACCCCGAAACTATGTGATAGAATATTTTGTTTTATTTTTTTAACTTAAAGTCAGTTTTATAAAGAGTTCACCTACCAATTTTCAAAGTATTTTGCCAAGCCGTTTACAAGCTACATTTTTATTAAACTGAAAGTCTACTTTTTCGACTTGTGTCCCACCTCCTATATTTTGATACAGATTTTTTTTCCATACACGTGGAACACAAACAAGTTCCCATCCAAAATATCTGAAAGAAAGTATAGAGTTGGATGCTAAAAGGGAATGCTAGAGTGGAACAAAACAATTCTCGGAACAAAATTACGAAACATTATATGGAAAATTTGTTCCAAACGCCAAGAAATGGTTTGTAGCACAATACAATTCTACAAACTGTTGATTTTGGTGGATATGGGACAAAGTCGATGTTCGATATCTCGGATTGGAGAGGCAGAGGTAGAGCAAATCGAATCACAGACTTAAAAGGAGCATACAAAATTACTATAGAATCCGTTCCTAACTCAAAAACGACAAAAGTGGCGTATGGAACAAAACAATTCTCAGGCGACAACTTTTCAAACGCGGACATTAAACCAAGTGTTCGGAAAACGCACAGCACTTCGAGTCGCAGCACGCTTTAACTTGGCTTATAGATATGAATTAACTCAATTTTCCATGCTTTACAAAAACAAATTCAAATATATCATTCGTTCACTGATAACGCGGCTTGACCCCTTATTTTACCAGACGATTTTTAGTGTCCACAAGAATGGGGGCCGGTTTAGGCCCAATTTTAAATTATCTATAGCTACCCTCGTTCGTAATAGGTGCTCCTTCAACGACCCACCTGTAAGAGTTATCCGAGTGTTGTCCTTAGCAAATGTATAGCGGCAGTGTGACCAACGTTTAGAGTGTTTGGTATGATTTTTGGTCTAAAGGGTGGGTTTCTTTTTAAATCATAGTTTATTTTGACACTGACAGCTGTTTCCCGCTCGAAATCTTGACAGAAAGTCAGTATCATACCTCCGCGGAACGAAATGAGTCGCTTTACGCTTGAAAAACGTTGCGAAATATTGAAAACTTATTTTATTTATTTTTTTTATTTATTTATTTATTTATTTATTTATTCGTCAATTTGAGTTACAAGTCCATTTCCAAAGTGAGTGCTGTGTAGCCCAAACAGTGCGTTTTTTGAAAAGAAGTTTCGGCCGAAATGAAGCACGCCTAAGCCTGCTTTACGCAAGTTTGTGCAAAAAGTTCGTGGGACTGTTATGCTAGTGGACAAAACTCATGGTCCCCGTCGTCGGACGGTGCGCACAGACGAGAATGTGGCTGCTGTAGCCGAGAGTATGAGACTCAATTCACGAACATCAACTCGCCATCGATTTCAACAGTATGGAGTGGTGGCATCATTGGAGCATTTTCCTTCGAAAATGAGACTGGGAACTACGTTTCGGTCAACGGTGGGCGTTACAAAGCCGACTTTTCTTTACTGAAATTGAAGACATGAACTTGGACGACCGCCGGCTCATGCAGGATGGCGCGTTCACAATCCATGCCACAATCGATCTTTTGCGCACCAAATTCCCAAATCGTCCTATCAGCCGTCTTGGCGATGTCATTTGGCAGCCTCGGAGCTGCGATTTGACCCCTTTGGATTTTTTTTTTTTGTAGGGAATAGTGAAGGACCGTTGGCGTAACATCGCCAACAATCCGAAAACGATTCAAGTACTCAAGGCCAATACCATCCAAGCTATCCGTAAGCTACAGCCCGAAACCATCAACAAGGTATTGGAAAATTCGAGTTATAGCTGCCAGCCGAGGAAGCCCCTTGAGCGACGTTGTTTTCCGTACATAATGCGAATGTTTGCTCCTACTAATGAAGCCATAATGCATGGAAAGAATTTTCTTCACTTTATTGCATTTTTTTTTTTATAAAGAAACTTGTATTGGCCCACCATGTATATGCAGAATGGGCTAATGTTCTTTCGTGAATGAAGTAGCTGGTTATCCACAGACGCCGTGCAACAGTCGATCTTTTTTACAAAGTTTAAGTGACTTGAAGTCATTTGGAGTTTCGTAGGGGCCCCGTTGAAGGCCGATGTTGCTGCCGAGCCAGCCAAGGTAGTAACTTGAAGGAAGATATACCTAATTATTTTAATTGAGCAACAAACTTTGTTCATTTGGTAGCAATTTGAAAAGATGGACCATGGACCACCCTTGGCTACAACAAAGACAACTGATATACCTCTAGAGTACCTACCTGGTGCCTCAATGATTGTGACCTCGGTCAATTAAGTAACGCACCTACTTCCACAATTTGCCTACCACTCTTTTTATCAAAACCAAAACCCTATCACAAAGTGCATTTTTACGAGCTCTCCCGCACCTCTAAAAGCCCTTCAGACTTCAAACAACGAAAGTACGAAAAACCAATTAGGACGGAACAAGTCTCCGTCGCAGAACTCCCTCCGCCTAACTAACCATCGTCGTCCATCAATTTATTCAAATGTGGCGTACCTCCTTTTAAAGCGAGTTACTTACAAATGCAACTCCAAACAAACAACAAACAATTAACAATGAAAAAAAATGAAACAATCTCCTGTCCGTGGTAAACTACGAAACATGAAGAAGTGATTATTCACAATTGAAAACGTCAACAGTCGTATGCCGATTATGACGGCAAACATCCGTGAAAACCCATTCACTGTGTGAATCCAGAACTCATTTTTACAGTCATCACCGCATACGTCATACGCGCAATCATAAAATCCGACCATCAGCGTTTGTCGTGCGGGGAGAAGCGACAGCTCAGCAGCTCACAGCAAACATGCTAATAGTTGTTGGAATGAATTTAGTGACGCGTCAACAATTGAACAAATTAAAGTCCCCCCTGCGTTACACACAATTCAATCCGCAATCGGAACGCACACAGCAAACTGATTTCGCGCCATCATCAACGAATTAAAAGATCCCCTCCCAGAGAGGAGTGAGTGAGCGAGGTGCAAACTTATATTTCAAATCGACTGCAAGCCGCAACCATGAGAGATAGAGCAAGAGTGAAAATTCTCTCGCTAAAGTCTTGTTCTGATGGAGAGTGATAAACTGAGAGAGCTATAGCAACGCCTACCCGACACGAATAGTTGAACGCGCTTTGGCAACAGCCATTGCTGGGCATTCCTCAGTCGCTGGCGTGTGCCAGACAGAGACGACGGCTTGGGAATGTGCCCTTTTTAATCACTCTCAATGGATTGGTGGACTTGCTGCTGTTGACGGCGGGGAAACCGATGAACTGCGGTCCAAATGTGGTTTCTAAATTCTAATCACGATTAATGGCCGACGACGACGATGAATGTGGAACGCAGAAGTCAGAGAGAGAGAGAGAGAGGTAGTACGTAGTAGAAGTAGGTCTAGGTGTAGATAGTACCGCCGATGGAAGTGGATGAATTCATTTGAGCCAAGTTAGTGTGAGTGGTCGAGTGGAAGTATATTCATTTCGCCGTGGAATTTTATGGGTTATTTTTCTTTTGTTTGTCACTTGCACTTCTCTGGGCTTGGACTGTCACTTTGCCAGTCAGTGGAATGGAAATGTAGAAGCTGAACAGCGCGGCGAAGTGGTAAAACAGTGAGGAGTGAATGCGCTCCAGGTACATATATCAGATTTGTTATCCACAACTGAAATTCAGTTTTCATTGGAGTGAAATGGAAGTCGAAATGCTTCTGTGCAGATGAACAGCAGTTTCGTTTCTTTATTTTCTTTATTTTGCAACGGATAGAGACGACTGCGTTGTTAGTTGGAATTCGATTCGATATGACCTGAAGGTGGCTAAACATGTTTAGTAGGGCAGGGGCCATTCTTTTGGATTTTTACTCGGTAGATACTGCGGGTTTTAGCATCGGATTATTGAAGTAAGTAGTCGTCTTTGACCGACGCAAAATTAAAAGAAAATAGGAAAGGCAGAGGTGTATTCTTTCAGAAAACTCTAGATCTAGATTTAAGACTTAATTACTCAGGTGGATCTCGACTTTATTTTAGCAAATACCTAAATGCTCCCCAAAATTGGTTAGGTACTTTTAAATGGTACAATGGACTACCAACTACGAATATAGCTTCCTACAGTGATGACCGTTTAAAGTGAACTTTCGGTTACGACGAACAGTTCCAATTCGCCCCAATTCAACAAGGCTCTTCTGAACTGGGGATTAGGTATGTGTTTTTTAATAAAGAACTCACATAGGTAGATAGGTAGACTTTGACGGACCAAACATTTTTACAGTGGGTCGATTTTCCGCAGCAGCTATCTCAAAGAAAATCCAACGATGCTTTTAGGTTCGCTCCTAGCCATAGGTCTGACAAGTTCTTTCTATTTGGTTGATTACTTGGGGCTATACACATTGGGTTGAAAGGTATTTGATTTCTTTATTTATTTCAATAATTACAATAATTCATTTAAGAATGTGGGTTCTTTCAAAATTCACTCAAAGAAATTACAGGGTTACAATGGTTTAAAGGGTTTCAAATTTATTAAAGAATATCACTCGTCGTAGGTTGGAGGGTTATTATTCCAGCCCAATTTTAGAAGTGCATACCTAGTAAGCCTTGTTTGATTTTTCTCTAAACGCGATTCAGTATTGCGGTAAAATAATTTCAAACAATAGATGGGTAGTCTAATATCGAACGGATTAAGCTATTATAGAGAGATTTAAGTGTAGGTAGGTATATCGATAAATAATATCTGCCAACTATGTACCTACCTAGTATAAAGTTTAGCTCAGTGCCAAGATTGCTCCTAACTCTTTTTGGTCTGCAACCCAACTCAAAGTATTTTTTTGTATTCTATATTTAAAAAATATAGGCAACTTTTTTCTAACACAAATGAGAACCAACATTTTAAGATAGATAGAGACATAATTTTATTTCATATAAAAAAATGTTACAGGATTATTATTGCACCTGAAATATTATTTTGTATATAGGATAGATATGTAAATGAGAATGAAAAAAAAAACTAGAGGGAAAATACGAAAAAAAAAACCGTCAATATAGAAAAACAAACATAAGATTAAATGTACCAACACAAAATAAATTTGTATAAACTAATAACAAAATTGTTAATTCTTAATAAATAAATAAATAAATATGTAGGTAAATAAGTAAATAATTAAATAAACAAATAAATACATAAATAGATCAATAAAAAAATAATAAGTATTTAAATAGATATACATTGAATGGGTAAGTAAATAATTATTAAATAAATAAAATAATAAAATAAAATAACCGAACATTTTGCCAAATAGGTAGGTACGCTAAAATAAATGCCATTAAAAACACACCAGTCATTCAATTGTTTAAATCATTTTGTAACGCTAAGACATCTGACACACAATTTACTGTTTTGTAGATCACTAGATCATCTGCGTACAAAATACACTTGGAGCTGGATTAGAGTGTAGGTCATTCATACAAAAAGAAAGAGAAAAGGCCCAATATGACTTCCTTGGGGGACACCCGAAAAATTTCTATTTTCATTCGAAAAATAGGACCTACAAAATTGTTTGAGATTGGTCAAGGTACCCTATCGATCAATTTTAAAAAATTGGAAAAAAATCCGAGAGCTTGGGTAGGTTTATTTAAAAGAACGTGTAGCATTTAAGGGCTCTTCCACTCCCATACAGCATTACTTGCTGCGATTTGGGTGTAAATTTAATCAGTCATTGAAAAATACGGAACTTTGAAGAAATTCTTGTTTATGAAATCAACGGATAAATCCGGAAAAATATTTTACAATCTATGGGCCTTAGCAATAAACATTTTTAGTCTCGACTCAAAATTTTCGTAATTCACTGTGGCTATATTTTTCATACAAATTTTGCAATTGTGAGCTTTTCTAAATTTAAAGGCGAGACTAAAAATATTTATTTTTGTAATGGATTGTAAAATATTTATCCGGATTTATCTGTAGATTTCATATACAAGAATTTCTTCAAAGTTGCATACTTTTCAATTTTTAGCCTTTTTTGAAGCCTTGTTTTGTAAACGCAAATAGTCCAAAGATGAAGGAATAAATAATTTTAAATGACATTTATAGTTGCGAATCGAACGATTATTTTACAGCATTTTAAAATAGCACACAGATTTTTTTCATCCTCGGTGGGCATGCTCAATTTTTGGTAGTGGACAAAACTGAACAACGAATCTCTACGCTACTAGTTCATTCTTTTGTTTAAGTTACTTTGCATTTTCTACGTTCCCAAAATGCGGAAGCATATTTTAGGGGTTACCTAAAAGGATATTACACGGAAAAAAAATTTAAATAGAATTTAAAAAAAAAACGCAGATTTCCCCCTAAACAAATTCTACCCAGATTTCCCTCCGTCGACCGAAAAAAACACATACATCTGCAAACTGGCAACCCTGATTGCCACCGCCTGGAATTGGCTTCGGCTGTGGCCCAAAAACTGTCTTAATAAAGCTGTGTGTATACTGTATGGTCCCTGTGATTCAGTGGTAAGTCTGCTGGACCACTGGGCGAGGGTTACACGTTCGATTCCGGGAAGAACAGTATTACATCTTAAGATTTGGTCCACTGCACCACCTTTCAGAAACGTCCAAAAATATACCTTACCCTCCTCAGAGAGCTTATCATTCAGCCAAAATAGTAAAATTGGGTCCTATACAGATCTTTTTTTAGGCGCAATGGCTTAGTGCGGGCGCAGTGTGTGGACTTAGCAAGGTGTCTCAGGTTCGATCCCCGCTTTTTTCCACTGCGCTACCTCTCGCGAACGTCTGACAAACATCTTTCTTTCATGAAATAGCTTCCCAATTGGCTGTTCAGATCTGGCACAAAATTGTATTTCATCCCAAAAATGAAAAATCGAATGATTGTGAGAAGATAGGCCTAGGGTCCCTTAGGCAACATATTAATTTATTATTTATACAGATCTATGGCGCATATAAACCAGATCTTTGCCCCTTGTCCAATCACGTTTATTCATTAGGAGCATAAATGAGTGAGCGGAAGATTACATGCTCCTGGGAGACCAATCGTATCATCGTATATGCCTAGGGCCAGGGTAGGTATGCCACCAACACCAATAGCGACATTGAAAATGAGTGGCTTAAAAATAGTGACAAGGTCTGTAAAACGATCCACAATGTCAACTCCTGCAGATTATTTTGAAGCCACAACTTTTAGCACTTATACAGAAGACTTCGCTCTGAGCCAGCACGGATTCAGGAGAGACTCTACGCCACCTTCTTCCTTAGAGAAAAAATTTAGAATATGAACCGACAAATCCTCATGTCCCGGCTTTTCACTAAATTCACATAAATTCAGACCGCAGTGAAGTAAGTCGCCACCACATTTCCACCTCCAAATTCTTAAACAAGCGCACACTCACGTGGATAGCGCCGAAAGGTGTTCCTCGCGAAGAACCATCTGAATGAGTATCGCACATTGCAAACATGGCTATCTTGCAGTGATTTCTAGTCAAGCTGGCTTAATTTCCCAGAAGCAACTGTGTGTGCTCTTGAATTCTCCCACTTAGCCCAGATGTATGCCGTACACAACACATCCTCGACTAGGACAAACAATATTCGACCGAGTAAAGCCCGCGCATCTCGACAACCTCTCTGCACTTTCGTCATCTTCTACGAATAAATTCACGATCCGGCCACATGGCCGCGCCATGATCTAATTTGTCAATATTCCACAACCCGAATTGAGGACGCATACTTATCACCTACTTCCTAAAAACCCAATAAAACCGCTCCATGTACGAGTATGTCCAAGGCAAACACTTTGCCGGACGATAATTGGAGTCCGGACCGCAGCTATATCATGTAACGTTCGGGCAGGTAAATCACGGATTGCTCAATTTCCCCGCCGACCGAACGACTCTCCAATGAGAAAGCCAAATAGACGGAGGTATGTACTGTCGAAGAGTCACGACACGCATACCCGAGTCCATCAGGCCGCCGCAACAACAGCCATTAGAGGTCGCGCGGAGTTCGATCGCTTTTAGCCGAGCTTCCACTTAATTGCGCTTCAATTAGAGCCTCGGCCCCACAATTGAGATTATTTTGGGTAAATTAATGAAGCGATCGGTTAAGTTGGAAGCGCTCACCGCTGAGCTACATTAAATGCTTCGTCGATCTATTGGCTTGGCTATTGGATGGCGGTGGCGCGGCCATTATAAGTCGATTTCCGTATCGGGGTTAATTGCGCGAGCAGCCACTAAACTCAATCCACGCCGAATTCGGTGATGCGTGCATGATGAGTGGCCGTTGCCTATACCTATACCTTTGCCTGGTGAGCCAGTATTAATATGTTTTATTTGGAATTTGTTCAAATAGAAAAATCGTTTAAATATTCATTAGCTGCGGCGGGCTACGACCTACGAGATGCGCGGCTCCGTTTGATGTTGCGCAAGTCCCATTTGGCTGAAGCTCTCCTACGATTTGATAAGGGCTCACGTTTGAGCGGTTAATTGTTTCGATCGCCATTAGCCTCTCGAAAGGCGGACTTGAGATCTCTTTGTCTGAACTGCGATTGCGGATGTTTGCCGGGGTATAATATCGCACCGATGAATATCTGCATCGACATGGGGAATTGTGAAGTTAGGCATTTTTAAGGCCGATGCGGCATTCCTCGGTGTGTCCCTCAGGGGACATGGTGCCAGAGGGAAACGTTTCTCTAGATTAATGCCCCAAGAGTGGGTACAAGTATTAAGCAAACAAGTGGAAGACGCGCTGGCTGAAGGCGATATTAGTAAGACGCTGAAAATGATATGCGTAGGGGGGCGTAAAATATTTGTTACATTTTATTTGTTACTAGCTGGCAACAGTTGGAGAATGAGAAAAATCCAAACAAACCAATTTTCCGAAATTGCCTTTCTGCCTAAACCTGAAACACGGAAATGCGAACAAAAAAATAATAATCATGAAAATACGTTATCGAGTTTCACCCCGAAGGAATAAAACTACAGAAGGAGAACATTTTAGACACGAACAAGAACCAAACAGTGGAACTTCTGGGAAAATTAGTGAAACCATAGGAGCCGAGTACGATTAAAAAATATAAACTCAGCTCTGAGTAGAACTTTCACTAAAAAAAGTAAATACTTGGCACAGCAGAAATGAAGGGGCCCTAGGCCTGGCTTCTCACAACCAATCGTCTTGTGTGAGTTTTTCATTTCTAGGACGAATGGAAGGGATCTACAATTTTATGCAGAGTCCAAACTGCTAATTGAGAAGCTCTTTCATGAGAGTTATACTCTCGGTCAGACGTTCGCGAGAGGTGGCGTAGTGGAAAAAAATCCTTAAGTCAGGGCTGCCAGAATATAGTTTGCTTTAAGCGCCCAAACCTTAAAAAAATGTAGCCCAAATTCGTTGCCCAGAAAAAAGCCCAAAAATCGTTGAAATTTTTTCCAATTCCAAAAGTATACTTTTTTTTTTGAATTTTTCCCACTACTAGATAGCCCGAAATACGACAAAGCGCCCAATCTGGCAACACTGCCTTAAGTTGGAAGTTGGGTTTTTTCGGTATTCGAGCCTGGGATCAGCGGTGCCAGATTCCACGATTTATCGTATTTTTACGATTTTAGAGCTTAAAACTTATTCCACGATTTTTTAGCTAAGAAAGCATAAAATTCCAAGTTTTTTTTTTAAAATTTATCGAATACAAAAATTCATTTGCAATTTTCCAAATATCTTCTAAAAATGTGAAGGTGAAGTAAAACCCGCCCGTCTGTAGTCCTGCTTAATTGCTTATGCATACTGCTTTTTTAGTAAATGTACGTGTACAGTGAAACAAACTGTGCCATTTTGAACAGTAAGGCACTCGGCCATATTGCCTGATGTTCTGCTTTGCTTTTGATTGAGTCGTAAATTTTGTGGAGGTTTTAATCCTTTTTTTTTAATTTTTAATAATCAAAAATGAAAAGGGCCAGCCCAACCTTAACGGTAATTACTAATCTATTAACTGCCTTTATAGGATATTTTTTAAATTATTTAATTAATTTTATTTATTTATTTTGAAGCTGTGTTAATACCAAACAGTTGGTTAAATTTTAAGAGTTAGTTTGTTATTTACGACCAAGAAAAATTGGGGGAGAATTTTTTTGACTCGGTTATTTTTAATCCACTAACTCTGTAGGAGCTAGAGGTCGTTTTTTAGAGGTATAGAACTTTGAAATGAAATAAAACAAAGATGATTTTTTTAAATTGACATGAAACTTATTTTATTCGAAAGATAATCTTCTGGCATAACAATTTATATGTAATTTCTGACATATGACCGCCACGGCTGGCTAAGACGTAGTCTAATCTGGAGGTCCAATTTTCGATGACTTTTTCCAACATTTGTGGCCGTATATCGCCAATATCGCGGCGAATGTTGTCCTCCAAGTGGTCAATCGTTTCGGGCTTATCGCCGTAGACTAGCGACTTCACATATCCCCACAGAAAATAGTCAAGTGGCGTTAAATCGCACGATCTTGGAGGCCAATTCATGTGTCCGCAACGTGAAACTATGCGGTTACCACCCGTTTCCTTCAATAAATCACATGTCACACAAGCACGAGCTGTGTGACATGTTGCGCCACCTTGTTGAAACCACAGCTCCTGCACGTGATGGTTGTTCAATTGATGAACGAAAAAGTCAGTAGTCATGGCTCTATAGCGGTCACCATTGACTTTTTAAAGAAGTACGGACCAATTATTCCACCAACCCATAAAGCACACGAAACAGTCAGTTTTTGTGGATGTAACGGTGTCTCAACATACACTTGAGGATTATCATCACTCCAAATACGGCAGTTTTGTTTATTGACGTATCCATTCAACCAAAAGTGAGCTTCATCGCTAAACAAAATTCGCTTTTAAAATTTTCGAACAGAGCCATGATTTTCAAAATAAATTTGCACAACTTGGAAGTGTTGTTCAGGCGTCAGTCCATTCATGTTGAAATGCCAAACCAAACTAAAAATAAATCACTTGACAGCTGACAAAATGGGCGCCATTTAAAATAGTGTTGCCAACTTAAAGTTCTATACCTCTAAAAAAAAAACACCCTTTATATTAACAGAGTTTTGCTTTGTATAGTTAACTTTAAAAGTAGCCTTGTGAAATTTAAAAATACCTGTCCTTCTGGAGGAAGGCTGTTTCAGAAACAGATATAAGTAGTTACCCACGAGTTCCTATCAAATGGAATTTTCGCATCATTGCTGAATGACAATTAACGAAGGCTACACTTTTAGGCTGCCAGATGATTTCGAAACAAATGAGCAGAATCGGATAGAGATCGAAATTAATGTCCCCGGAAGATCCAAACGAGAGACCGGTTTGGTGACCCACCAGCCAACGGCGTTTATATCACGACAAGATGGCGTCTGACAGGGTCTACTATAAGCTAAGCAACGTCTGCCTCTGGTTATTTTAGGCAAGCGGGATGCGGTCTGCAGGTACATGGTCATAACGCTCAAATCAAATTAGTATTAGTTATATCAAATTAAATAGTAGAGGAAAGTCACTAGCCATGTTCTTGGCTTGGGAAAAATAGCCACATGAAAAAAATTCAAATATTAAAAAAAACATAATTAATTACATGTCACACAAATAATGCAAAGTTTCAAACGAATCAACTGCGTTGTAAAATTTGTGCGGCAGTGTAGTGGTTAAGGTTAGAAAGTTTGAAAATTTTGTCGTTTTGGGGGAAAATAAAAATAAAAATGTGGGAGCATTTGACAATAGTAAGTGATTTGAGAGTAGTTTCCAACTTATTCTTCTGAAAAAACATTGCTTTCTTTTAAAAACAATCAGCGAACATTGTTCAGAAGCTAATTTTAATAAAATAATTTCTTTGGCCTAACTTTTAGTGTCCGCATACTAAAACTAAAATTGAAGGGTCATTTTCAGTATCCGAACACACAGTCCGGATTCTAGAAATTTAGGAGGAGGGACTAATTCACTTTTAAATGGTACGACGCATATCTACGTATTTTATTTATGTTGAAAAAGAAATTAAATTATGTTTTCCGCGCAGGTTTACAGTATTTGGAGGGTTGACAGGATATGCCTGCCCGGGTACTGAAATATGTACGAGTTTCAGTTTCCGGACACCTTATTTGAATATAATTTTCCGGTTTTAGATAAATTTTTACTTTTTCAATAAGTATGATATATTATGACGTTCAAATATATGTGACCGGGCAAAAGATTGATCAGTGAAAAGCTAAAAAAAATTTTCTTATGTGTGCCGATATCTGCCAAAAAGTGCAGTTTTTTTTAATGGACAATCTGCTAATATTGTTAAAAAAATCATAAGAGATTCAAACAGAAAAACGCCATTTTTGAACAATCACTCCGAAAAGAATAATAGCATTTATGAAACGAAACACCTCATTATCAGAAGTTTAATGAACTTGCTGACTACTAAAGAATTGGTGATTGGTAGCACATTATGAATGACCTGAACAAATATTGAATGGAGACAAGAGCAGCTTTTGCTCTCTGTCAAAAAACTGGGAAAGTTTTTTGTAAACTTTTGTAAACCGAGCTGCTGCTGGAAACGAGAAAGAGACGATATTCGTAATAACTATCTTTTCCAGCAGTTGGAAAGCTTTTTGATTTTACCCTGAAACTCTGTGAGTTTTGTAACAATAATTTAAAACTGTGGGTGTACCTATTTAAGACCTTAAGATCTGATTGAAAGATAACAATACGTGGGAGACAAAAATAAAACTTCATACAAAATTTTACTGTCCGGAGAGGGTTGGGGTCAAAATTCTGGATGGGTCAAAATTCTTTTTACAAAATTCTGTTTTACTAAACAGAGATGGAGAGAACATTTACTTTTTTTAATTTGTATTTGTTTTTCAATTTGCTTTTGTGTTTCTTTTAATTTGAACTCCTCTTTTATTTTATTATTTTTTTCAAAATGTTTTTTTTTTGTTCCATTTGAATTTATGTTTTATTTCTATTTTTTTCTTTTAAATTTTAATTCGTAGAAGTTTTAAAATTGTTTTTTTATGTCAATTATTTTTTTTTAGTTTATATTTGTTAGTTGGAAAAAAAAACAGAATAAGCTGAATTTTATTGCTTTCAATCTGAAAAGCAGAATTTCGTAAAGCAAAACTAAAAACAAGCTGAATGCCGTAAAGCAAAATTTTCGGGTGAGAAGGCAGAATTTTTAGAGCAGAAATTCGACCCGCTTCCGTTCGGACACTGAAATAGAAGTGTCCGGAGACTGCTGTGCGGATACCAGTGCAAATCAAACTGTTTTGAGTATAGTTTTCACAATGCAAAATTCAAAAAAAATATGAATGTAATTTTATTGAGAAATATATCGCCACTTTTATGATCACTTAAACTTGTTGCGGTAGCTTAAATAGTTGGAAAATAAATGGAAGTCAAAATTAAGTGTGCGGACACTGGTGCCTTTACCCTATTGGTATAGGTAGATATACCTACAACCTAACTATATAAGAAATGTTGGTATCCTAAGGATTCTGATGTCAATTGATTTCAAACGGGCCTGCCTTATGATAGCTGCTAGCTTTTTATCTGAATTTATAAATTCCTAAGACTGACTAGATGTAAGTAGGACACCCACCTGAGTGCGGATATCTAGCACCTCAAACTTTGCTTATTGTCGACAATATTTGGCCCATCTGTCATTGTTCCCTCGCTAATCCCAAACTTCCCTTATGACCGAAAACAGTCAATAAGGGCGTTGCTCTCCGAATATTCCTTTTTCCTAATTAGTAACATTTACAACTCATAAGGATCCCAAAGAACTGCGAGTGTCCAACCCACCAGCAGGTATGCACCCGTCTTCATTATCAAAACTGAATAAATATTTAATTAAATCAGGAACAGAAATTAAAACCACTCAGACGACACCCATCCATGAGCGGTATACCTATCTACTCCATTCTACCACAAACAGACAGCCATCGCACAAATAGATACATACCTATCTATGTGCGCGATGTGCCTACCTATGCCACAGTTGATTACTGAAGCCCCAAAACTGATTGCAAAGTTATTAACAGTCCTTCTTACTTATGTGGTGTGCTGCAGCTGTAGGCACTTATGTTGGGAAATAAAGTTGTCGGCTCTGATTGAAATACAAACACACATCCGCACAACGGCGTGTATACCTACCTCCCTACTACACAGACAAAATCTAAAACAATTGAGAATTGATTCCACTCTACACAACCATCTCTCTACATAGACGATATGAAAATAAAAAGCCAACAACAAAGAAAGTGTATCTAAAAGATTCACTTATTCAATTACGGTTTGTTTACTTTGCGTGATGAAAATGAAGCGTTTGCCTTTTGACGCGCCCATATACCCACAGAGGTGCCCTGTTTCTAGAGTCTGAATCTCCCCTTCGATTTGAGTGCGGCTCTTTCGCTCTGCACCGTCTGCCAGACAGAGAAGGTGTCGAACGAAGCACACACACACACGCACTGGCACAGTTGCCCTCTCATGCGACTTAATTGAGCTGTGAGAGGAACTGTGTTCATTTGCTGTCGCACGGCGGTGTATCTCCGGAGCGAGAGTGGGACAAAAGTCGCCGTGTAGGACGGCCAACCGTCGGACACACCCTTTCTGCACTCACACACTGTGACAGCTTCGGCTCGTATGGATTTGGCAATCACAGAGTAACGCTGCATGAGGGGGAGATCCCACATAGCTTCGCCCTAATAGAGATATGTCAGTTGCCTACGCACACATCCGCATTGGTGTATACGCTTGCGCTCGTATGCGGGACTGTGTTTGAGATCCAGTCGTCCTCGTAGAGTTCTCACTCAATCGACTGTCAGATTACAGGTGACAACTGACTGTGTCACACACGTCAAGCAGCAGAAATTCGGGTTTTGTTCGGTTCTTCGTTTCGCCTCTCAAACTACCTGCACGCGAAGAATTTGTCTGTCTCCCTCTGGCCGCTGCGCTGCGCATCCTTGTTCAATTACCGCCAGTAACAGTTCTATTAGTTGCGACCGAGGCCGAGGAGGACTTACTACAGCCGATAAGGAGCTATGATTAGTTAATTTACTTTATGCGCTCGCAGTGAACAGACGTCTGTCATCTGTCTTCATCGCGCGTCAGAGAATTTATTTTTCCCAAGTGAACAAGTGATTTTGTTGTTTGTTTTAATATTTTCGAATTTTGACAAGTGCCGTCCCAGTGTCAAGTGTGGTTCTAACCTAGAAACGAAAGATTTTAAATTGCCCAACAATTTTCAAAGGCACAAAAGTGTAGCTGAGTGTGAGTAGTGTTGTTGTTCAAGCAATGGCCCTTGAGGATCGTTGCAGTCCACAGAGTGCCCCCAGTCCGCCCGGTGTCCCACATTCACCGCACAGCACCTCGTCGCCGTTGCACGTTCTCGACATGAGTGTACCACAGCACAGCATGAGTATGCACCATCATCCACTGCGGTATCCAGTCAGTCCTTGTGGCAGTGCAAACGATCAGTCTCCACCTCCGCATCAGCTGCACCATCACCAGCAGCATCCGCACATCAAGGAGGAAGAGACCGACTCGATCATGGGCGACAACGATCAGGACATTAGTGTTACCGACGATGACGACGACCAGCTGCACCACCATCGACTGCCGCCCCCACCTCCGGCCATAACCTTCTCCATCAGCAACATCCTCAGCGATCGCTTCGGCAATCCCCATCAGAAGCTACAAACACCTGTGTCGAAGAAGCAGACCGCCTCCTCGAACGGCAGCATTTTCCGGCCGTTCGAAGCAGCGCGGGCTCCGGAACGATCTGCATTCACTCGCCTAACTGCGCCCGCTGATGTTTTGGACTTCAGCCGCCAGCAGCAACAGCAGCATGCGGCTGCTGCCGCCGCAGCGATGATGCTCGAACGAGCGAATCTGCTGAATTACTTCAACCCGGCGGCCTATCCACGCATTCACGAGGAAATAATGCGGCGCAACTCGAAGCCAGCAATGCCTGAGAAAATGGCACCGCTGGGCAGCCTCTGCAAGGCGGTCTCCCAAATTGGACAGCCGCAGCAGCAACAGCTGCAGTCACCACAGTCGCAGGCGTGCATGTCAATGTCAAGTCCACCGCCGGCGTCGAATGTGTCTGTTTCGTCGTCGTCGTCGTCATCGTCATCGATGGGGTCGGGGACGGGCTCGTCACAGTCCCAGGCCCGCAAGTGCAATAGCCCCCAGCCCATCCCACCGCCATCGGTGAGTCGCGACTCGGGCATGGAGTCTTCCGATGATACCCGGTCTGAGAGCGGCTCTACGAAGGACGAGAACGGTCAGATGTGGCCCGCATGGGTCTACTGCACGCGATACAGCGATCGTCCCAGTTCAGGTTAGTACTATACAAATATTTTCCACTTTTTGTTTAATGTGAACCCTTTCAAAAAAATGTAAGAAAATTTACTTCCCATCGCAAACTGTCAGACAAAATGCGAAATGCAAATGTGTCCGCACTGCTATATCTTGCAAAGACAAGATAGCCTTTTAAAAATGTCAAATTTCCATTTGATTTGCAAAGTGGTTTTATTTGACAGTTGTGAATATGTCACGCGAAAAATGTAATTTGATGCCCACACTTTTCAAAGCTCGGTGGTGGTCGCACTTGAACGGTTTAATGAACAAAGTTTCCTTGGAAATGTTTTTTTTAGTTTGACATCTGAATTAACAACTATGACAGTTGGGATGTAATTTTATGTCAACTTTTCCGCGTGCTCCACAGGAACTCTGATCAAATGCAATTATGGTAGCCTTAGAATAGTTAAAAAGTAAAAACCGCGTTTGAATTTCTAATTTGACGTTCACATTCACAACTGTCACATTAAATGTCATTTATCTATCTAAATATTTATTTTTTAAATGACTTGCAGAAGGTCCAATGTTGGCTGCGTCCGAATTTTACAAAGCCGAAAAATTGAATCAAAAATTGTAACTGAAATACTTACATGTGTATTTAGAGCTGTCATACGAAATGTCATTTTTACGAACTTTTTGCAAACCTTTTTCAGATGTTACAATGCTTTAGGAATATATCCACGCATTGAATTTTCTAATATTAATTTTATCTGCAGCGTTATGTTAAAGTTTCTCCTAGTTTGACTGTTGTCACAAAAGTCACGAAACGCCAAATGAACTGAAACAATTTTGCTGTTAAACTAGTTTAGTATTTTTTGCATTTTGCTTGGACAATTCTGCTCTTTCTATCTACTGTCAACGAATATTTTCATCATAATTCAAACAATTTTTTATAAAATGTTGACAGACGAAAACCAAAAACTAAATGACAGTAAAATTCGAATTCTTTGACAGAACAAAATTTTCCACTTGTTGTTAAAAAGTTCACACGTTCATCGAACTGGAGCAAGCCAATCTGTCAATTTTCGCACCTCTGTCGATTAAATTAAAACCTCGTATACCACCATCCGACTAGCGCTAGTTACATAATTCAAATTCGACAAATTAAGTGAATGTCAGGTAGCAGTTGGTAATAAAATCTGCTCTACTGTGTCAATTTTATTTGGTGGTAAAACCCGCTTGAATAATAATAAATCCAAATTTTTCCACACACACACGCGCATACAAAAACCTATTAAAATTATTTATTAGGAGTCAGTAAAAAAAAATCTGTTACTAAATGATAATTTTTATAGTTTGCTAAGTAGTTTTCCTATTAACAAATTATAGACAATTAATTAGATACACAGCTATAAAAACCCGAGTAGATTGTTTTTTTTTTTTTTTTTTTCGTTTTCGCTTTGAGTTAGCCATTGTTATGACATATGAAATGACTTGCGTTCAGTCATCGAGTGGTAGAGCAGTCTAATACGCATATTGGCATCGGTTTATGTAAATTAATCCCATTAAGTTATTGAATTCTTTGCGTTTGGTTTTAAAACTAAAACAATAAATCACATGGGCTGGTGATTTGAATAGAGAAACCACGACTTTGAGGTATGAATCGGAAGAGCCCTTTCGATAAGTGACATTATGCTGCTTAATTTACATTTTTTAATGATGGCGTGACATTCCACACCATGGGGTCTCCATAACTTTGCCGAAAATTTCAGAAAATATCATCGAATCTGTATATGAGTTTGTGAGGGATCTCATTGGTACTTCTTTGACAGTCCATCACATTGTGGAATTTGACGTCTGTGTTGACTTAAAAGTACCTTTTCTTCAACCATAAAAGCGTGCCTCAAATATTTACGCAACTACTTCCAACATGTTGCCTGGTTACTTAAATATTTATTTTAGGATGGTGACAGCTGTTGTTGACTTTGACGTTTCCTCACACCTGGGTTTCTAAAGTCACCTTAATATTATGTATCTTCTGGTACTTTATTTTAAATTAGCACCTGCCAATTTAAATATTTAATTTGAATCCGTTGAAATCTTTAGTTAGATTTTGACATTTCATATAAATAGAAGATATAATACCGACCGACGAAAATTTGAACAAGGCATATGAGTATGTATAACTCGTTCAATTCCAAAGTGACCATACTCAGAGGCCAGATATGCAAAGATACCTAAACATTTTGACATATATCTACTGGCTCACTGTAATTATCTGTCAATTTAAATGCTGGCTCTAAAAATATCGAGCATTCTTGTTGATTTCAACGTTTGGCTAAGTGGTTTATTCTCTAAAGCTGTCATAAAACCAGCTCTCTCAATTTATTTATTTAATTTTTGAACCACTTAATAATTTTGATTTATTGCTTTCTGTCAGTTTGAGTGCATTTCTTCCAAGTATTTACATTTCTAGTTGAATTTGAAGTTAGTTTGGCTGGACATGCAATTCCATAAAGTTTCCTTATTGTTCCACCAATTCTTTTTCAGCTGTGGATTAATGCATCAGTTTTGTGTACTGACAGTTAATTTTGACGTTGATTTTGATATTTTATATGTCAAGGTCCCCAAAATGTGCAAAATTACGTAAATTTTTGTAAAAATTCCCATGTTCTTATAAATTGACAGAAATTTGCCGAGTAATGTTCTCTTCTATAATATTGACAGTTGCAGTTGATTTTGACGTTTCTATTAAAACTGCATTTTCCCAAGGCGCTAAAACTACCCCTGGATCTTTCTTATTACGTGTGCAACTACCTAACACAATTTTTTTTATAACTATCCATCTATCAACACAAATACCTATATCCTTTGAAAGTAATGACAGCTTTAGTTGACTTTGACATTTGCGTTAATTCGCGAATGTCGCCATACTTCCACTCTGCTGTTAGGGTGTACACCTAAATACTATAATCAGTTACCTTACTAAATCCCCTGCCGTCTGCCAACTCATATGTACTTCCCTGACAGTTTCCAGTGAATTTTGACGTTTCCCCCAAAATGAATTCCCATTCCAATCACTCACAACAGGCTGAGCTTTACAGTGTTTATAAATTCAGCTATTAAATTGATCAACTACCTCAACTGTCAACAACTGTAATTGGTAATTGTCATCGAGTAGGTATGCTGGCTATCAATGTCACCATCTCGTTAGACTGTCATTATCATAACCGCAATCTCTATCCCATTTGGAAAATGTGATTTTCAATTGCTACAGCCTGTTTAACGTGTAACAATAAGTGCAAAATAACTTAATAAGCATTAATTAGAAAATTTGTTTATTTTCCACTGACAAGTCACACAACTTACTGTCACTGTCAGACATGTAGGTGGTTGTCTATCCCTCTCGCTATGATTAAGTGTTATTTTCCAATAAATTTTCCCCACCGCCGCCGCCATGCGGAAAAACCAATTATTTACACAAATACAATATGAAACAGGTAAACTGCTTTATAATTGAACGATGGGCAGTGTGTACAACGCAGCTGCTCCTTAAGTGCGATTGGGGGAAGTTGGATATTTTATGCTATATACCGCAAAACAACCGGGAGGTTAAACTGAAAATTATCAGGCCGCGGGTGGGGAGCGAAAATTGCACACTTAATGTTTTGTTTGCAAACTTCAAATTGTGAGAAAATTAAATGTGTTCGCCAGCAGCGTCTATATAGGAAAGTGGCAATTGGCACTCTCTTCCTTTTAATTATAATAATTTCTATGTCGGTGCGGGGTCGTCCCAAGCTCTGAACTGGGAAGGTTCTCCTTTTGCCGCACATACATTAACAGATACTTTATCATCGTTTTTCATGAGAGTCGGCGCATATTGGAAATCAATTTTTTATCTGAATCTAAATCCACTTAAAATATCAATTAGCAGGCACTTTTCCACCGTAAAGCGGTTGATGGCGGATGGGGTCTAACCGTCTAACGAATTGTGAATGCAACATGATACGGGTTTAGCGTATGTGGGGCGTGTGTGCGTGATTACGCGTGTATCTTTCACCTAAATCTTTCAACGGCGAGATTGAAAAGAGATACTCGTACATGGGGCTTGCGATGATGCTGCGTTTTGGTAGCGTGTGTTACAGCAGCAGCACAGAACACTCATATGGAATTTGACTCGTATGACGACAGGCGTTCTTTTTTGTGCTGTTCTGTTAGATACTTTCTTTGTGAAGTTTTTCCTTCTCGGTGAAGATTTGTTTTGACTGCGTGTGTGGGTTCAGTGGACACACGCTGCATGGGATCCGATGAAAGGAAATCTTTTAAGTGGTACCGCTTGGTGCAAAGAAAAGGAATTGTTGTGTCCTTCGGGTGTTGTGTGTTGGAAATGTTTTTTGTGTGTTCGTTTGTTGTGTCGGAAGTGCAAGGAGAGGCAATTTTATTGCTTTTTAAATGGTTGACAGCGAGTGTGCTCATGGGTGGGTTTTTTTTTTTGCTGCAGGATGATTCCAAATTGAAATTGGACCAACGAAACTGATTGAAGTTTGGCGCACAGATGACACTTTGGAGATGTGCGCTGTGTGTGCTCGGCGGTGTTCTTTTTTCCCAGTTGCATATGAAAATTTGTAACCAGATTGGGTGTTAGAGTAATCACAAAATTGCTTAAGTTTTCACGTAGGGAAATGACATTTTTGAAGACACATGCATTCCTTATTGCAAATGCAAATTATTGGCCCTAAAGAGAAAGGCCCAAATTGCCTTAGGGTACTTTTAATGCGGAGAGTCGCCATTCATTCGTTTGTTCGAATCATCATGACTGCTCGTTTATTAACTGTCTTTTTGATGAACTTCCCATGCTTACAGCTCCTTAATCCATATACCAAGCATTCATGGTTACAACAAAAATTAACTCCATCTAGAATCACACACTTGAGTTGTGCAACAAGCTGATTGAGTGTGGTATTAGCAAGCACAACAACCATCAAATATTATGTGTCGCCATCTAGCAGTCAATTGTAGGACAAATTTATGAAGGAGAAGTTAAAAAACTTTGTTTTTGCTGTTAAATTCTTGGATGTAAAACATCTTCAAAACATACCGGAGAACTCGTGCCAATTATCAGTACCTGATATAGACGACACTAAAATACTGGGGATAGATTTTCACAATACCACTTGAGAAGCATGTTTAGTACCGAATAAACGAAGGCCACTGAATTTGGTCGTTTCGCCAGTGCGTTGATCAATTCCAAAGCTTACCATCGTCTTTTGGGTAATTTTAAACGTGGATACATTTTCCAATAAAACACGCTGAATATCGAACAATGAGGAAAATATCTCAATTTACGTTCTCTGCATAATTCGACCCTATGGCCAACAAAGTGGACTAGCTCCTCCACAAATAGATGGGTATTTAATAAACAACCCGAATAGCACACTTGGGTTTTAATATGGTACATACAACTCTAATATAACTATCAAGTTATTTCCTAGGTATTGCAGTAACATTGTCACATCCCACATTGTAACCAAATTAGCCGCATTTCCCCTTATATTTTGCAACAACTTTGTAGTATTTGTGTTTTACTGAGGTTATTTTTTGTTAAATGATAGTTCTTATTACGTTGTTTCAACGAAAACATGTTGCTTATGCAAATCAGTTTAAATAACATGTTGGATATAAAATAAGTACGAGAAATGTTTCTGTAAACATTCCAGAAGTTTTAAATAAGTTATTATTGGAATGCTTTTTGAGTCTACATGTATAGACAAACAAATTATGAAGTATAAAAGGAAAGGTAAATATATTTGATCTGAAAGGTACTAGTATCTAAAACAGTTCAAGTTTGCTGCGATTTCAGACCAAAATCCTTAAACGAATACTACTTTTGTCATGAACATTAATGTTTTGGGTCAGGAAAATTCACGCGCCTCCAAAAAAGGGTTAAATAGAAGAAAAGTTTGAAAATCAGAAAATATTAAAATGTGTATTTAAGCTTCGAAATCCCAAAAGACTTGTAGAAACAAATTTTAATATACCATATTCATCAGTTTCTATACAAATGGATTGTAGAAGCTATGTAATATATTGGAAAAATTGAAATGTTTTTTTCACATCTTAAGACCTATGGTTAAACAGGTATATAAAATGGTGAACAATATGGCGGTTGTTACATGAAACATCATTAAAACATGAACCATAATATTATAACTAAAATTAGAAGTCTCCAAAATGAGGATTTACTAAACGTAAATGTAACTTATTACCAAACTTTTTAGAACTCTAACTTACGAACTCTTATAAAACTATTTTCAAACATCCCCCCCTTTTTGTGAACAAGTTTAAAACTTTAAGAAACGTATTTACAACATTTCGAATGACAATGTTACAAATAGTCCCGCGTGAACATGAATACAACTGATATAGAACGGATTTTGTTACAGATTACTTAAATATAACAGAAATACAATCGAAGTTTTGTTGCAAATCACAATCCGTGCTATTCGGGAAACTATCGGTATAGTCTCGCAAGCAACTTTGAATATAACTGCCGATAGATTTTATTCCTTTAAAACAGGTCTCATTTATATATTGTTTTGCTTCATCATCTTTGAACACAATTTTAATAACCGCACTTTGAATTTACGTCTGCTATGAATTTTATTGTAACTGTGGATATATTTCGTCTAAAGTCTCCTACCAGATTTTAGGGATGCAAATAGATTCCACAGCAAAAGTCACTATCTATTGAGAAAATGTATGCATAAATTGATTGGAAACTTTGGACAGAAAACCCTAAATTGACACCTGAAATTTACTTGAAAAAGTCAACTTAGTAGGGGACTTCCTTTATGTTTAAGCAAACGCTGACAATAAAACAACAAAAAAAAGCACGTATCCTTTAGTTGCACACTGTATTGGAAAGTGAAAGGCTTCTGAAACGGGTGTAACAGCCTAACTGCCGATAAAATTCCCAAAAAAACTCTTCTTAAATGCAAGCGAAACTTCGAAAGGGGCATAATACCGTAACTGCCGATAAACTTTCCAAAAAAACACCCTCGAACTTTGCTGAAAAGCAAACGTCAATTGCTAGAGCCTTCACAAACTGACTTTTACGATACCTACTTGAGCAAATTTCAATAAAAACCACGGTTGGATACTAAAACTTCCATACATCAACATGACTGTGGATACATTTTTCAAAAAAACACCTCTTAAATTTGCCCAGGTACATTAGTTATATGGAAGTTATAACTTGAAAAACTAAATTTTACGACAGTAGCATATAAGGACCAAACTCGGGATAGACAATTCCAAAAAAAAACACTCCCAATTTATGCCATACAATATTATTCAAGGAATTAAAAGGCTTTCAGTTTTATTTTAAAAATCAACCGCATTTACGAACAACAATGCCCATACTGTAAATATGCAAAATACACTCATTGACAGCCCTGCAATCCGTGTATGCAAAGATTGACATACAAATCATCGCAAGGTATCTACTTATGTTCGACGTCACATTTCTATGTAATGTAAATCTCCGCGTCCGAACCAAACATCATCGAGTTGCACGCACCAACTAGTTTGCATATTTAATTTTGTCCGTCTGCATGAAGATATACATATAAATTTTTCTCCCTGGGTCTCCACTCTGGTTACCGTGTTGTCTTTGCTTAATTTATTAGTTCATCACATTTTGTCGTTTTCTCTGTTTCTCCTCCAAAACACTACACCTGTCGGTTTTAATTAAATGCCATTCGATGGGCCAGACCACCGACAGACCCGCCGAACACGTAATATTTTCACACATTTTGTTTTAATTAGTCCCCGCTCGGCGGGGCAACAACAACAAAAATAAATTAATATACTCGTATTTAGGAAACACATTATGTACAAGTTTCAGTTTTCTTATATTGAAATTCCCGATTTCGCTTTTGTTTTTCTCTGCGCTCTTGTCGTCCTTGTGTTGTGTGTGTGTTTTTGTTATTTTTTTGTTGCGTTGACAGTTGACAAATGTGATTAAGGATATATATAGTAGTGGTGTGCTATCAAGGGTTTTCTATCTTTTTAATGTTGAATGGCATATTCGCCGCCTCTCTCAGAAACCACGCGATGATGGACGTTAATTAATTCAGTCGATTATTTCATGAGTTAAACATATGCTCGCGGGTGTACGTGGTACATTCACTCGCCATAATGTATCTATTAGCATTTTTTGCGCAGCGCGCGCACTTCACACACAAAATGAATATGTTCTAGTGAAATAATTACATACACGAGGCGTATGTAACGTGTAATCGTATGTCGTCTATGCCTGTGCGGATTGTGCTGGCTGAATTCAATTAAAAGTCAAAGGTTCACTTTGAGTTGAAAGATTTCTCTCTATCTTCGCGCCTCATTAGCATACAATGGGGTATCTCAATCGGATATGCAATGACAATCACAGAGGAATGCGAATTGGTTATAGATGGAATATTTTTCTGTTTTCGCTCTGTCAGAAATTAGATACACTGGCATGTAATAGATACTTTTTATGTTCGTTTGTGGCAGCGACTCGCCGCCACAAGGACACTTGGGCCGTACACACACACACACGGACTGTGTGCGTGTGTGCGCGCTTCCACATGATATGTCAATAGCGGTGACATTTCCAATTCCGCCGGTGACCTTGGCCAAGTGTTGGATACTTAATCTCGCCGAGTGCGGCAAGACAGTTTATCGCTGAATCTTGACGGATTGCTGACAGGTTTTCTCAGATTTAATAAGCGCATGTGTTTGAAGTCTGACTGGCAGGTGTTGAAAGTGAATGGCAGTCGGTATCCATAATTCCATTTCTAATGAGATATACATTTTTTTTTTAATTCCAGGTCCCCGGTATCGTCGCCCAAAGAAGCCAAAAGACAAGACCCAAGTCGACGAGAAGCGACCACGCACAGCCTTCTCCGGCGAACAACTAGCCAGACTCAAAGTGAGTATATATGCACTCTCCCACATCGAATCATTTGTTATCCTTGTTGTGACAGTCGTAACGAATCTCGAGTTTATGTTTCCGCACGAAATTGTTTACAAAACACAGGCCACCACCTGTGGTTAGAAAAAATTCCAAACCGCAACTAAAGCGATCCTTTGTCCCGAAACCGATGAAAATCGATTTCACTCACAAGCCATTCTCTGACAGTTTCCTCTCTTTTCTCTATTTGCAGCGTGAGTTCAACGAGAATCGCTACCTAACCGAACGCCGACGTCAACAGCTCAGCTCGGAGCTGGGTCTCAACGAGGCGCAAATTAAAATCTGGTTCCAGAACAAGCGGGCGAAAATCAAAAAGTCAACTGGCTCGAAGAATCCCCTGGCCCTGCAGCTAATGGCGCAAGGCCTGTACAATCATACCACGGTTCCGCTCACCAAGGAGGAGGAGGAACTCGAAATGCGAATGAACGGACAGTTGTAGTTTGGAGAGGCCCATCCACGTCCTGTATCCTGATCCTAGTGCAATATTTATTAAACCACACCACGTACATTCGTACGCCTCCATCGTCAGCATCGTGAATTGTATATATACACACCTATCAACGAGACTATTCATTTTTATTTATTTAATACAAAAAATCTACACCTAAGTATATAGAAAATAAAAATTATAAAAATTAATTATATATACAAACTTGTGATATTAACGACATAATGATAAGTAAATCATTGGCTTTCCTCTCTGTAAGGATGTTTTTTTTTATTAATTAGTTTCATATGCGAAAGACGCTGGAGTGTAATTTTATTTTATTTTGTTTTTAAATTTAAGGAATTTCTTGTAAAAATTCGTAAGTATTATTTAGTTGTAATTTAGTGTATGGTATGAGTTTTAGTGGCAGTTATGTAGCAGATAATATTTAAAGAAACAACATTTGTTTGAACAAAAACAACGCAAATAAATTATATTTAATTTACTTTAAATGGTCGGTTGTTTTATTTGTATGGGGGGGGTTGTAAGTGACATTTGATTTTGAAAAATCAGCGAGTTCCTTAGAGCAGAGAAATATTTAAAATTTTACATGGCAGCGACGGGAAGGCGACTGCTGAATGTGCGCCTGGTGAGAATGACAGAAATACTGCGATTTGGTTTTTTTTTAAGTCGTCACTCAGCTGTGAATTGCTTCTTGTCTCATCTGGCCAAAGTTCAGGGGCGATTCCTCTCAGTTAGCTATAGTTTAGCGGTGCTAAACCAAGAAAATAAATTCTTTGAAATAGATTTTAAAGGGTGATTTTTTAAGAGGTTTAGAACTTTTTTTAAAAAAAAAACACAAAAAATTCGAAAAAATGAATGAAATATTTATTTGAACCTTGCAATTTAATGTTTAAAGATAATTTCATGCAAATGTTGACCGCGGCTGCGTCTCAGGTAGCCCATCCGCTGAGTCCAATTTTGGCATACTCTTTCACACATATCGGCCGGTATCTCACGAATGAATGCATGGATGTTGGCTTCCAGTGCGTCAATCGAAGCGGGCTTGTCCCTATACACATTAGCCTTGGCATACCCCCACAAAAAATAATCTAATGGTGTCAAATCGCACGATCTAGGCGGCCAATTGACCGGCCCGAAACGTGAAATTAACTGTTCACCAAACTCGCCTCGCAATTGCGCCATTGTTTTGCGTGCTGTGTGGCATGTGGCACCGTCTTGTTGAAACCACATATCATGCAAGTCAAGAACTTCCATTTCGGGCAAAAAAAAGTTTGTTATCATCGCTCGGTAGCGTTCACCATTGACAGTAACGCTGCGATTCGCATCATCTTTGAAGAAATATGGCCCAATAATGCCGCCGGCCCATAAACCGCACCAAACAGTGGCTTTTTCGGGATGCATTGGTAGCTGTTGCAATGCTTCTGGCTGATCTTCACTCCAAATGCGGCAATTTTGCTTATTTACGTACCCATTCAACCAAAAATGAGCCTCATCGCTGAAAACAATTTTTCGATAAAAAAGCGGATCCTCGGCCAGCTTTCCAAGAGCCCATTCACCAAAAATTCGGCGTTGTGGTAGGTCGGCTGGCTTTAGTTCTTGCACCAGCTGTATCTTAAAAGGCTTTACGCCCAAATCCTTCCGCAAAATTTTCCACGTAGTGCTGTAACAAAGGCCTAACTGCTGGGAACGGCGCCGAATCGACATTTCGCGGTCTTCTGTCACACTAGCTGATACGGCCGCAATATTTTCTTCACTACGCACAGTACGTAAACGTGTTGGTGGTTTAATGTCCAACAAAGTAAATTTGGTGCGAAATTTGGTCACAATCTTCCGAATAGACTGCTCAGAAGGTCGAGAATGCCGATCATAAAATGGAAGCAGCGCGCGATGAACATTTCGAACCGAGCACGAATTTTGATAGTAAAATTCAATAATTTGCAAGCGTTGTTCATTTGTAAGACGATCCATGGTTAAATTGCAAACCAAACTGAAGCTGTTTGACAGTGACACAAGGTACTAAACACACGTCAGCTGTCAAAACCAATGTTGCCAAAACCAAACCAGCTAAAAAATCACCCTTTACATCACACACTATTGCATTTGCGAAAAGGTCACAAACATATGAGAAGCAATAAATAGAGCGAGGCTTTCTGTGTATTTTGTCCCTTGCCAAAAACAATTTGTGATTGTTCCTGGATCGGGATGTATCAATTTTACCCCTTCCGATCAAATGATCAAAATGTTCACGAGCAGATGTTCAAAAACAAAAATAAAGACAACGATAACTATATTTTAAGACTTATTATTTATGAAAGTTGATTATTTTTACTTCTCTTGAAATCTAAATTCACTTCCTTTTTTTTTTTGAAAAATACAGTCTTAAATTTACAATAATTTGAAAAAAAAAAATTTGGGGTTTTTTTTTTAGAAAATAGCAAAATCTGCGGGTTTTTCAGATTTGTCTGGGGGGAAGTATTTCAACCGTCTGGCAACGCTGGTGTGCCTACTGCCTACTTGTGTCGTTATTTGATTGAATAAACAGTCTTATTGAATCCCAAAAGTTAAGTGCGAAATTGTTTAATTTATTATATTTTATATTTACGTGGATCATAAACTTGAGTAAATTATATATTTGTGTTCGTGGTGCTTTGGAATATGACAGTGCGCTCTTGTTTTTTTTTTTTTATTTGTGAGAAGTGAGATGATAGTAATGCAAAGGGTCTGTTTTTTTTATGAAAACATAGATGCTGTACATGTACAGCCAACAGGTAAAATTTGTTTTTTTATTTATTTTTAACTCCCCCAGAGCACGTAGCTAACGCAATGCTTAAGACCAGGAATCGCCACTGCCAGAGTGCCTTCAAAGGCTCAAAGACGTACTTTTCTTTTGGGGCTTAGGAACTACAGGGTTGCTTGAACTATTCTAAAGAGTTTTCCAATAAGGACGGGTCGATGTTGAAAGGGAACAAAACAAGCTGTGTGTGAGGTACTAACGAAATTATTTTATTTAAAAGGCCATTTTGAATGGATTATAAAATCGTTTAAATGTTTGCGCCGCTTCTCAAGGTGGCACGGGTAAAACGGGTCCAATTTTCAATGACTTTGCCGGAAAGACCCGGCTGATTTTGAGCTATGACAATGGTTATGGTGGATTTTAGGGGCATGGGTCGTTTGCGGCTTACTGGCGTGGATCTGCGATTTTTAGGAACCCCACACCAAAAAGTGTAGCCGTCTCAAATCGCATTTTGATGACCAATTCACGTCACCTCTGCGAGAGATAGCCATACCCCAAATCGAATATCCATTGAAGTGTCTGCTGTTACCAAAATCAAATGTCGTCTACCTCCTTGTCGTTTAATTTGAACCAAAAATTTGGTCGTGGTTGAAGATGATTTTTCGGTCAAAATTGGGGTCTTCCAAATGCCCAGTCAGTGAAAAAAACGGCAAAGTCTATGGTCTTTGGCTTTGATCTAATCGGCCATTTCAACAAGTTAAAGGCTGCCGACTTTTTGTACACATCAGCGAGGAATTGACTGCCTCGGGTTCTTCTTTACACTTTAACGGACCGCGGCAATGCTCTAGGCCGATCTTTGGCGTTCCTTTAACGTACCGGTATTGGTTGATTGCTTACGGAACCGATAGTCTCGAATTTCACCACCAAACGTTGGAGAGTTGACTTTGAGGGGCCATTGCATCTACCATAAAATGAGCGAGAGGCGCGCAATGTTTGCACTGACGAACTCTTGTTTTGAAGTTTTATCAGTTGGACGTGTAACTTACCATTGTGATTTGGTATCAGTGACTGAATAAAAAACACCAGATGAGACAGAAACCACCAAAACCGAATGGCCGCCACAGGGTCCCAGCATCGACCCGTCGCAATTTAAAAACCCTTTAGCAGATACCGCCATGTGGGATTCACATTCGCTTTGGTTAGGTGGCTAGCTTTGCAGGTCGTAGAACAGAAAACGGAAGTAGTACTCGTAAAATTGTGTTCGTTTGTCGCCGATTCACGCCTTAACCCATTTACCGATTTTAACAAAACTTTCACACGTCTTTGGTATTGGTCTTTGTGAGGTTTGGTTGAAATCGAAAAATGTATGTGTGTGCTGTGCGTGCGTTAAAAACTCATGAATTTCCATAAATTTTGTTCGACGGATTTGAAAGATATTTTTTTATTTTGTTTAATGTTCTATAGCACCTTTATCCAATGTGAAGTGGGGAAAAAAATATCTCAACGTTGATTCTTACTTCCCGCGCAAACTTCCCAAACTGCTCACATTCTGCTTTGGTTGATTTGGTTGATTCAGAGAATCCGACCGGACCAATTCGATTCAATCATTAGCGCGGAAAAAACGATGAAGAAATCTATGAAGTCGTTCAGTAGAGAGGTTCAAATATCGAAAGGGATGTTAATTTAATCGATTTTAGGCGGTACGAAGTTCGCCGGGTAAAAAATTTCGGGGAAACGATAACTTTTAGAGTGTCTCTTCTTCGGAGTCTAGAGCATGAATTAAAAGAAAATTAGGTTCTTTCAAAGGCTCTTGAGTCACATTGGAGGTCCGAAACAGAGCAAGGGACAAATTCTTGCAGCAACGGCAGATTATAAACTCATGTATGCAGTAGAAGTATGGTCAAATGCAGCGAAAGTTCAGTCTTATAAGTGGGAAATTAAATCCATCCACCGATTTATCGCATTAAGAGTCGCCTTCGAACAGTTTCGAATAATATGCTAGACTCGTCGCATCTTCAATGCTGCCTATCTTGTTACTCATTAAAGAACTGATGAGAGCTCCATGAAGGCAGCGAGTTCAGTATAGCCCGGTAGACGACGGAATAGGATGTAAATCGCAGTATCACCAAGGAAGATGGATACATCAGACCCACTTCTATCTGACCCACTTCTTGAAGGATCGTGTCAGTTACAGGGAATACCTCTTTACAGGCGGACTTAAACCATCCTAACCTGTCCAAATTGCGAAACTGTCTCCGGTTATATCGTAAACTATGTACATGCTTAAGAATGACGGAAACTGGATCGTTGTTAGTGACGTGGCGATGCACATACCAGATTTAGAGATCTGGAGGCTCTGAGACAAAAAAGGAGTGAAGGCCCCTTGGCCCCTAAATGGAAATTTTCCAAATTAAATGCACAATTTTGAAACAAATAACAACAAAAAAGCGAATAAATAATATCAGGGGAAAAGTTGGTTACTTTTGTTTACTCGTTGGAATTGGGAAGATTCTTCTTCGAAGTTTCTATTGTATTCCCTCTTTTGTGGAGGCCCCGGGGCACCGGGGAAAGCAAATAATCCAACAATCAGGAAAGTCTTTATTTCGCCAACTGTGAAGTCGAATGCCTTGCGGCGTTTTCGCGGGGGAAACAAATCGGCCTGATCGGGAGGGAGGTAGTTTTTGCTTCCTCAGACAAGATTTCCATAGAAAAACAGAAAAACCTTCACCGACACGTGACTCTAGAATTCTAAATGGTTCTGATCTCTGCTACAGAACCGTCTGCATAAATCTATGTAAGCAGAGATCTATGTCGGTAGGCGATCCTCGCTTTTGCTGGAAATTTGTATCTTCTGTACTACTTCTTTGAACCATTCCGGAGGGCGCTAGGGCAATTCCGGCCTGAAGAGAAATCCACTTCGATGCGTGATTTTTACGTGAGCTTGGATGGGACATATTTTGTATATGCGTGCTTCCCGCCGAAAGAGAGTTGGTAGTCTTACTTGCAAATGTGAGGTCTTCTGTCGCCCACCAATACATCGAACAAGTAACTTTTAGTAACCGCACTAATGTTGAGTGAACCTAATTAAACTGAAGGCTGGGATTTGGGTTCGTTGCTCAGTTTGAAGCATGCCTGATGCAAGCGTTCAATGAGTTCAAATCTATACCGCGGTTCATCTCAAGCAATCGCAGCCTAACAAAAATCTTGTCACTAGTCCACATCTTTATAAATGTGGGTCGTATGCATTTGCAGTCATTCATAGAGGTAGCTCATCAGCACGCTCTCTATGAGGAGATCTTCGCTTCATCGTTGGATAAGTCCACAATTGCGATGAAGGTGTCATCCCACACCGTTTGGGAGGATCGTTGGTCGATCTTAGCTTTCTTCAAAGTGTTGGAGTCCTCATCGAGAGATCTACGCCAGGGCAATACCATAGACTAACCAAACTAGACAACAAACTTCCCGTGCACCCACCCGATTTTCCCTGCAAATTTTGAATGATAGCCCTCTCTCGCGCGCTCTTTTTTTCCTGTCTGTGAATACGTGTATTATTGGTCGCCGGGTGGCACTATTTCTCAATTACAAACAATTTGTAAATGGATTTATAACAATAAATGTGCAAAAAGTAAATGTTGATTATGGTTTTTTTAGATAACATAGCTTGTTCTCTATCCATTCACATTTCAGTAGGTTTTTATTTTTGTTCCAAAAATGAGTTAGCAACATGCAAGTTAAACCCAACTTCCACTAGGGCATACGTGAATTTTAGAAAAATTTCATGAACATTGAATAAATTTCTATTAGGCTTGGTGAATGTTTCCAAATTCGTTCATTTAACACCATATTTGTACAAAATCAAAATGTGATTGGAAATTCTGTAGTTTAATAACACTGAACAGTGTTGAATAATGTTACTTAAGAACAGTAAAAATGTAAATGCTATTCATATTTAAAAAAAAAAGTATTAATATCAGAAAGCAAAAAAAAAAGTGATTAAACTCGTAACAAAAAGACAATAATTATAAACTATTAATTAACAAAATCAAATGCACTCTTTGTGCTTTTGGGATACAAAAAGTGATGAAAACATTTTTTTATTGTTCCGAGTATTTCACATAAATAAAGGGCGATCTTCGAGGATTTTGTTTTATGGCCTTTACAAGAAAAACCAATCGCATTCAAATTTCACTGCAATAGTATAAACAATAAAATTATAGAATTAATTTTTTGAATTTAAGAAATGCATACTTGCATATATTAATGTGCAAGTATTAATTTTGCGTACTAATTATTAATTATGCTAAAACTAAAAAAAATATTTTTCGCTACGACGTAAAAAAAATGTTTTCCCCAAACGGTGTTAAAACATTTTGCTTCAGTATGATTTCGAAACATAAAACATTATAATCAACAAGAAAAAGTGTATTTCCTTTAAAATATACAAAAAAAGATTCAAGTTACAAAATCTCTTTTAACAAATAAGTAAAAGAAAACCGTGTTAGTTCATTTTATAGAGTTCATATACTTGGCAAAAAGATACATTTTTTTTGAGAAAAAATCAAATTTTTATTAATCGAGATTGCCAAAAAAATCAATCTTTTTTTTTTTGATCTGACACTCTTTTGAGAATCTCGATTTTTTTCTCAGATACACACACAAACACATATTTTCACTTATACCAAAGTGTATGACACACCACAAGTAACAATTTGACTTCGGTAAGGCGCTATCGAAGCTATTTCACCTCCCGCAATATTAACTGCATAAGGTCTAATGGAAACACATTTGGCGCACTTTAATGCTAGTATTTACTTGTTTAAGACTTCCTGAACAGCTTGGATAGACCTTACCGAAACTTTATGGAAGCTTTATAGAGGCTCAAAAATTAACAAGAAAAATAAATTTTTCATTTTCTTATTCTTTTATTTTTTTTTTCCTATTATTAAATGTTATCCAACGACTTTTTGCAATTTTCATGGAGTTTACCATTTACGTACTCTTTATAATTTATATTTTACTTACATGCGCCGCACTGACAATCGAACATGGGTCCTGTTGCGTAGTAGTCCAATACACTACCCCCTAGGCTAATTCGTCATAATGCTGTAGCAGTGATAAATCTGAACTACTTGATACATTTTAGAGTTTCGTTAAAATTTGCAATAAACTTGCAGCTTACTCGACCGAAGTTGTAAGCAAGACATTTAGTATTACCTAATTTATTTATGAGTGAAAAGTGTTTATTTAGAATCACATTATTTACATATTTTTCACTGTGCTAAAAGTCATTAATTATGGTTTCTTTAGACAGCTTTGATTCATTTCATATGAAATTAATTTGTACCTCTATATAGCCTCCATATGTAAGTTAGGAGGAAGTACGAGTAAGTGCTTCTGTACAGCTTCCAATCGCAAGCGGTTGACTGCATGACAGTTCATTGCTTCTATAATGCCTTCGGTCAGAAGCTCTAAAGAAGCTTCTATGAAACGCTTCGAACAACAAGCCTTATCGAAGCAATTCACTTTCCACACATCTCCAGACACATTTTGAGATGTCTAATAGAGATCTTATCGAAGCTTAATTTCATATCCCTCTATAAAGCCCGTGTATATGCTTCGTAAAGGACTTACTGAAGTTATTATCGAAACAATTGCTTCGAAATAGATCAACTTCGTTTAACAAAGACTATAGAAGCTCTATCGAAGCTGTTGCCTACAGAAATTACAAATTTGAACCTTACCGAAGTAAAATTGTTACTTGGGACAGATGCCGGTTACGAATTGTTTATCGTTGAAAGGATTGCTTATTTAACTGAATTATTCATTTTTCGAGTGTGGAAACGATTTTTTATATTATTTCGAATGTAAATGTGTAAAAACCAATTGGAATAGTTTGGGGGGTCTGCTCCCTCTTTCTTAACTTCTAAAACAGCTCAGAGAGCTGTAAAAAATTATTTTATGGATTCCATTGGCAAACATTTCAGCACAAAATTAATTAATTCCATCAACTCTTAAAGAAACATGAATTTTTAACTAATTTGATAAAATAACTGATGTAAAATCTCTTCCACATTCGTCTGCAAAGGTTGAAATAATGTTTCCTGGTGTAAATTTAAACAAAACAAAAATTCGTAATCGTTTGATACTGAAACAGTTGTTGAAATTCAAATTTTTCCAAAGGATTTTTTGCGCTTTATTTAATCGCAATTCTATGATCTTGATATAAGCAATGAAATTCAAAGTCAATTTAATTCAAATATGTACATCCAAAATTTCAAAAAGCATTAACATTAATTTATGACCAAAGTTTTTTTTTACCGATATTTAGGTGATTCTTGTATTAGCAGTTAAGTTCTTCAAAATTGCATTTTATATTTCGCTCTTATTATCTTTTGAACAAAATCTTGAAAAAGAGATTTTTTTATTTCCGAAAAACAAGATTTTCAGATTTTTTATCTGGGACTACTGCTGCGGACAGAAGTCTCAAAATGACATGTCTTCCTCCCTGAGGCCACAGATGCCTTAATGCTTGGATTTAAGTTCATTTCGAAGCATCCTTTCGCACTCATTGCAACGAAAGGGGCTCTATAGTCATGATTAATCAACAACTAAAATAACCTTTGGATCCACCCGCCAAACTCTTTTGTTTTCAGCTCTTGGCTACATCTACGTCCAAGGGGTTAATGGAACAATGGTAGGTGCAACACGCAACCGCTTTAGCCCTTCTTACTCATAAAAATCTGTGTCTACCTAGCCCACACTCGATTTCCTCCACACGTTGTGAAAAATGTACCAGCCCACTTCACTTGACGTATTTCTGAACACAAAGGACTGAGGTTTTGCAGAAGATTTCCGACTTTAGAGACTCGCTGCGTTACCTACGCAGTCTTGTATTTTCAACACCAAAATGACCTTAAGTGTCATACAAAGTTTTATTCGAAAATACCTTTTATATAGTCACGTGCTTCTCATCATCTTTGGGCGCCTTGGAACGATCCATACAAACCGTTTAGGCCATTTCTGTCACTTCGTCAAATTCGCGATTGCCGCATCTGCATGATGAGGAATACAGCAAACCCTTGTAATTTTTTCGACAACTCTCTCAACACTGCCCTCCAACGACAGACGAAGAATTTATAAATTAGAATTCACACGTCAAACTCGCACCCAAATCTCATTTGACACTCTTATTGCAACATTGGCGCGCACGGAAATGCGCAACTATCTGCTTGTAAGTAGTTTTCTTACCGAAATTAAATTTACAGCGCCACGCAACAGTGACACCCGGCCCAAGGCCTGTGACTATTTCCCAACACCATCATCGCACCATATCGCCCTGCTGTAACAAACGACCCAACGCATACTTAGCGTGTCGCAGAGCGGTTCCACTCATTTAAATCGAAATGAATTTCCACTACGCCACTAATAAATCGCTCATCAGTTGCGTCGGCCAGCTCCAGCTACGGCTCAAGCAACTCGACAACTTCGCCGAAAACCCTTCACTTGTGTCCATCTGTCAGGGGAGCTGTCGTCATCCGCCTGCCTATATGGGCTTCGGTTTTCTATACGCGCGTATCTGATGCGCTAAGTCCATCCGGGGATCTCCGCATAATTCACGCAGTGCTTATAAATTAATTGTCGGCGTTATTTGCTCACGAAACCGTACAAGAGTCTCCACGAATGCGTCGGTCGGTCGGTGTCGGTTCAGAGGGGGCGCGCAAACCAATTGCATAATGTGAGCCACCGCAAACGGAGTGTGTTTGGTGTATCCCCGTTTCCCGCGCCACTATCCCACCTTTCGGGATTCTATTATGCAAATTAATTACCAGCGCGCACTATATGGACTCCTTCATCACTTTCTCCTCCTACTCCGATGCCGAGTGCGGACTGCTGCTGCTCTGTGGTGTTTGTGAGAGGGGGGGGGAAACTCGCTTATCTGGTTGTGTGAACGATGTCGTCGCTGTCGCTGCTCGCTGCTGATGGTAAATGCTAAATGGAAAATGGAAAATGGAAAATGGAAAATTTAATGTATTACATTAGTAGTGCAGGGAAATCATCAACGCCGACTGTATGAACGCGCACGCACTCACCCATGCTCACAGTCCAACAACTGTCAGGAGGTGTTGAGCGAATATATTCAATGGTTGCACGCGCGTTAATTTCATTATTATTCGCACAGCGAGGCAATTGAACATTTCGACTCCTTTTTGCTATTTTTGATGGGCTTCCGCCGGCGCGGCTATGATGCGACCAGAGAAAGGGAAAGAGTGGTCGGAAAATCATCTTTAAAAATGCCGCTGCCGTCACTAGATAATAATTGTCCGTGCACGGATCCGAATTCTATGGTCAAAAGTAAGGCCGCGGTTCAGCCAGTGGACAGTGGAAAACCATATTAAAGGTGAATTGGTTCACATTTTGAATGACTTCGCACTGGGAGAGATGTCGTTTCAAGATACTGAATGTTGGAGTGGGAGCGGTCAATTGACCAAGAAGATCCACCCATGGTCTGCTGCTAAATTGTCTAATCTTTAAAACAAAATATGTAAAAAATTAATTAATAGTTTGCGCTACAGGTCCATAAGGACCCTAGGCCTAGCTTCGAAGGGACCTACAACTTTATGCCCAGTCCAGACGGTTAATTGGCAAGCTCCTTCATGACAGTTATACTCTCGGATGTTTGTCAGACGAGAGTGAAAAGAAGAAAAGCCTATAAATAAAATTTGTTGTTTTTTGTCGGGGATCCAACCTGGGACCCCTCACTTAGTAGTCCAGCACGCTATAACCACTAAGCCACTGCGCCTACAAAAATAAAACATGACAAATGCTTTACACAAATTTGGACCAAACCGCAAGGAGGTTGCCTTTGCCATTGAAAACCATTTAAAAGTGGTGGATGGCCGAAAGCAAAAAAACCCAAAGTGTGCCCAGTTTTTACTTTTCATTTGTACGGGTAGTTTTAACTGGTTTAGCAGTTCGCTTCACTCGCTTATCTAACGCAAACCATACTGCGAATTTGATGAAGTTCATGGTCTTCTCTGTTGATTTGCTGGAGATAGCTCGTCTGGGTCATGGAAGGAGAACCTCATAAGGAATTTGGTGACATAGGAAGTGGTCTCAAGAACTCCGTCCTCTCGGAAACTTCTGCATCCGAGTTCTTCTTCCGTCAAGATATACCGCAGGGTATAATGCGTCCCGGTTGGATTTCTACGAACTTTGAAATGAATCTTCTGCCATATTTCATGAGCATCTCGGTAATGGCTCGGAAAGGCATCTTGTGGTAGATGGTGACCTACGTAACCAACCTGGCATTCGCCTCTCTTGTGGCTTTTTTGCCAGCTTCGAGCTTGATCGTATACAGATCGCAATATTCACATAGATATAAGTTCTTCTTTCATAAAGCTTTTGCCGAACATTTCTTGCTAATTCGTCGACCTTTGCCTGAAATGCCTTCATGTCTAGGAACCCCACCGCATAGCAATACCTTGTTGTGGGGTAGTTACGGATGTTTATATAAGTCCATCATTCCATTCCTCCTTGCTGATGGGATTGACGCGCGGGAAGTGTCTTGTAAATTTTAAGTCTGGCGTGATGGAGCCTGGTAATAGGTCCAATGCCAAAGTATTTCTTTAGTATCGTTTAACGACTAATTTCGATACACTTCCAGTCGTCTGATTAGATGATTGTTATAGCACTTATATGGCTGCCGATCATTGCACAAAGATGTCTAGCGGAAGTAGGTTGAGGATAGCCTCAACTGAAATCCCATCTGTGGAAACAGTCCAATTAATAGCTGTTTTTTATTATCAGCTATGATCCATATAGATCATCGATTTACATGCACTTACAACAACAGCACATGATCCTGCTTCTCATCGAGATCACGAATCATGATCTGAAAATTATTTCTACTATTTCCGACTAGGTGGCTTGTTTTATTTTTAAATGTTGGTGTGCCTGAAAACGCTAGCCACACAATCACGTTGCCAGACTAAAAAATGGAATACAAAAAATCAATTGATTCAATTTTCGCATTCGAATAAACTCCCTGTCCGTATTCCGAGTTATTTTGTTTTTTCTCGTTCTATAAAGGTATGTCCAGACCAGCCAAACATTTGATAAACAATTGAATACCTACATGTTCCATATTTATTTCTAAAACGCTTATTAAACAAAACAAGATCACGCTGATAATAAAAAACAGCAATTGTGTTTAATGTCACCGCGTGTACACATTAGCTGTTTTTTTTTATCAGTGTGATCTGATCCGAATCAGATCACGAAAATAAAACAAAACGGATCATTGAAAAGTTTAATTTTGGAATTGTGGCAACAGTTGCTTTCAAAAGCAAAACAGATAATACAGGGTATTTCCAACCTCATATTGCCACCAGCCATATTGCAAATATTCTTCTCAACGTGACGTCACACAAGGCACATGTCACATTCATTTGCAAAGTCAGGGGTGTTACCATATTTGAATCAAATTAGCATAATTTTTCTTTTCAAATATATTTTTGTGAAACAAATTTAGTATTTTATGTTCAAATATGTAACACATGAACAATATTTTGCTGCTAACGCTTGAGTTTATCTGGGCATATTAAAGTGTGTCCAGACCACCGAAACATTTCAGAAATGGTTATGAAATGTGTCTGAAGCAAAACGGACAAACATTTATAAAAGATTTCTGAAATTTATTTACTGACCCCCGTATTAATAAACACTGCGTAAAAGTTATCAACTCGTTACTCAGCAGTTACGTCAAATTTTTGTATACTTATTTGTTTATTAATACGGGGGTAAATGTTTGTGAAATGTTTCAACTTTATCCTGTTTTGGACTAGAAGAAAATAATGTGGTGGGATTATTAGCAGCGAGTAAAGTTTTTACTTTTGTAATTTTGGTCTTGGCAATCACGCGACACGCGATTTAATTCAAATAATCGTATTAAATGAATCACTTTCTGTTGACGTCGACGATAACATTGACGGTGACGACGGCAACACTGCACCAATGGGGGGAATGCACCCACCCACAACAAATATCCCATAAGGGAAATTACATCAAATTAATGTCAAATGTCAATTACACGGTATATAAGCGAATAAACTTTAACTTCTTTTTTATAACGTTTTGAAAAACAGTGGTTTTCTTTTATACGGAACAATTTAACCGATTTCGCAAAACAGTTGTTTGCCACGGAAATCTCTGGATGCCAAATTACATTCCTTTGTTCAACGCTCGAACACTTTCTTTGTAGGTATTCAAAGCTTTTCTGGACATTTTTATTTTATTTAAAAACAAATAACAATCGAAAAACAGAGCGCACTTTCTGCAGGGAAACTTGTAAAACAAAAATTATTTTCCATCACGATTGGGTAACTGTGAAACATTTCATAAACGTTTTGTTGGTGTCCAGATCCAAACCAGCAAAACATTTGCAAACATTTCATAAAAATTGTTTTGTTTAATAAGTGTTTTAGAAATAAATATGGAACATGTAGGTATTTAATTGTTTATCAAATGTTTAGGTGGTCTGAACATACCTTTATAGAACGAGAAAAAACAAAATAACTCGGAATACGGACAGGGAGTTTATTCGAATGCGAAAATTGAATCAATTGATTTTTTGTATTCCATTTTTTAGTCTGGCAACGTGATTGTGTGGCTAGCGTTTACAGGCACACCAACATTTAAAAATAAAACAAGCCACCTAGTCGGAAATAGTAGAAATAATTTTCAGATCATGATTCGTGATCTCGATGAGAAGCAGGATCATGTGCTGTTGTTGTAGGTGCATGTAAATCGATGATCTATATGGATCATAGCTGATAATAAAAAACAGCTAATATGGACAATCACAATTGATAGAAAATATTCGACATCGAAAATATCTATTGAAGGTTTTGGGAGGAATATACTCGCTAATGAAAATCCGTGAAGAGGGCAGATTGAAAAATTGTACAGCATAATCGGTGGCGTAACAAACAAGGAGGCCACCTCGTCTTAGTTATTTGTAGGGAAGAATGGCTGAAACTATATTAAAATGGACCCTCTATTCACTAAAGTCATGATCCATAAAAAAAGGAAAAGAAAACAAAAACAGCTTCAACAAATGCTGCTGAAAAACGTTTGTTCTCACTTTTCGTGGGTATATGCAGGGCAGTCTTAGGGTATGCCGGAGCCCTGGGCATATACAAGAATTTGGGGCCGTATTGGAGAGTAAAAATAGAGAATGACAGAAACGTTTTTTTTCCTATAATTTTATTATAGAATCTATATAAAAATGGTGGGAAATTTGAATAGTAATTCGTCAATTTTGAGAACAGCTGGGGCGATTTGGCTCAAACCAAAGAAAGTTTTATGAAAACCCTCCGGAAAAGTCTGGAAATCGGAAAAATCGAAAATTATTTTTTTTGTATTGAATTTTCTGTGCAATGGCTTTTTGAATGCAAAAATAGAAAATTCTTAGTGGAAAACTCGGAAAATTCCGAATTTTTTTTTTTGTTTTTTTATCGCATGAAAATGAATTTTTACCCGACTGGAAACAGGGAGAGTTATGTGTTTCGCGCGTATCCTATGTACGTTCCTACGGGACGCCCTGAAGCCTAAACTGTTTGACCGGTTTTGAAGAGTGAGCTATCATAATATTCGTATTCTTCCCCGGAGTGTCAAAAAAGATAAAAATAAAAAAAGTTAATGGGAGATAAAATTTAGCGCGCGCAGGATACTAGGCTTAAAGGTGGAAAATTCGTTGTGAAGCTTGGAAAATTTTCATATACTTAATTGTGAAATTCATTGTGATAAAAGACGTTTTGCGTGCATTTTGGGTGGAGAAATTAACGAGATAAATAATAGATGGCGCTGGGCTGCGATCAATGCCACAAACCGATAGATGTCGTTATACGTTGACTTGGCTGTGCGCAATTTAACAGGTGTCCTTTTTCGAGACGATTTGGTGGAGCTATGATATATTTGGATACTGTTCATACAAAAATAATAAATTCGAGATTACAAAATTGTGGGTCGGCGTAGGAAGGTGAAAATTTGGGGTTATATTTATATATTTTTTGATGCCAAATCGAAAAAAATACAAAACAAAATTTTCTTCAAAAATAAAAAGCAAAAATGGACATTGACACTCTAATCACCTAGCGGTAAGAAACATACTTTACGACCGATTCTCATGCCTACTAAAAATGCACAACGAATTTCATAAAAATCGGTCCAGCCGTTTCGGAGGAGTACGGTTACAAACACCGTGACACGAAATTTTTATATATTAGATAAAAATTTGCACTCTTTGTATAAAATAGAACTGATCTTGTGTAATTTTTCAAAATGATTACGTTTAACATAAAAAAAAAAAACATACAACTTGACATAAAAAAAAAAACATATACCGACGCAAACACGTCTTGTTTCAACGATATCTTTATTCAGAATGACAGACTTTCTTTCGCAGAATACTTAACAAGCAGATCATAATAATATATAAAGAAAAGAGCTTACGGTTTACAATTAACAAAGTCGATAGTTTACATAAAAACTGTGGTTCACTCGTTCGACATTACAACTATGCATTGTTAGACAGTATTGTTCTTCATGATTATGTAAACGAACATTGGCAAATAAGAGAACAAGGTGGAAGTTGTTATACATAATGAAAAGCACATTTAATATTAGAAATGTCTTACACTTGATATTTCAATTTAGAAATGTTAATTGTAATTCTTAATACAGCCCGCCGACAAAAAAGCTTAGACGGTGGCGGAATGCGGAACTACATATTTTGTACTACATTTTCTGTTAAACTGGGCGTCGCAATGTCATTAGCTTATCACTGTTGTCTGTTGCCATAAAGTCGCTCACAGGACTCTCGTTTGCTCTCTATTTTTTTTCTCAAGCTACTCGTATATCTACCAAAATAGAACAAAATTTAAAGTGCGTAAGTGAATACATCGTGAGGATGGGTGTCCTGGGCACGGACCACGTGTGACCTTGTGGTTAAGAGAGTACTGGGTATATGCGTAAGCTCCATCCATACCACTTTCTATAATTTTCCTGCAAATTACTGGAGCACTATGTATAGGACCCTTAATTCGCTCCACAGTTTTCTTTATATCGCTCAAGCAAATTAAATTAGAGCAGTACAACTTGTACCAGAAGTACGAGAACATTCCCCCAGAGTCGGCCCTCGAAAAACATGTGTACCTACATCGTTGCTGTGTCAACTTCAAACTGACAACAGCCCCGGGGGATCAGGATCAAACTAGAACCATTTGACTAATCACCGAGCAATCGGCCGCCACATAAATTTCCATGCAACGACGAAAAAGGAGAAATTCCTACACTCAAATCCAGTTCAGCTATGTGTCCAAATGTTTTGCGTATTACTCATTAGCTGGGTCTCGCAGCAGCAGCAGCATTATAAGGGGGGCCTCCCTTACACTCACACACCGCCACACTGACAATGAATCGAATTCCACAGAAGCGAACAAAAACAAACCTCACCCGAAACAACTGCGCGCCGAGGAAGTGCACAAAAAGGGAGAGAAAAATTCAAATGGAATACAAAAGTCCACCGGGAGGATAGAGCAAGATGGAACTTAGCCTAATTAACAAGATTATGTCTAATTGGACCACCTAGCTAGAGGCAGCTACTGTTCGCGTCGTCGTTCGCTCGCTGTACCTACTACTACTACCCTCGCCTTGATCTTGATCTTGATCAAGCAGTGATCTGACTGTCAGGCGATTGTGTTGGTGGTGGACTATCCCATGGGTGCCTCCGTGGTATTTTTTTGTTTTTTTTTTTTCGTTATTTCTCGGCTCGTCCTTCTCCTATCATCGTTCGCATCCCAGTTTCCTATAGTTGGGTGATGTCCAACGTATGGATTCGGATGCGCGACCATCGATGGATTGGGTTCGACTATAGGTGCACTGGGAATAGTTTTCAATTGTTCGCCTTCGAGGTATGCTAATGGTCATTGCTGCGCATTCCGCGCGGTAGACCAAGTGTCTCGGCTGCAGTGTGGAATGCAGGGGCAAGGTGCAGCCGTCGCGCAGGTGTTGGCTTCACTTCACTGCAACTCGGATAATTTAATTGTCTGGACTGCCAAACATTTGTGGGTTTCGACAGTATGCCGGCGATATGGGTGTAGGCTGACTTTTGGCCGGCTACGAGCTCGAGTGTCAACCTTATCGGAGCCAATTATGATAGGTGGCCGGGGTTAATTGCACGGATAATGCCCGATAAACTGCGTTAAGTTGACAATGGTCTTACACAGATATAATGTTTGTACCTGGAGTTGGAGGGTGTCAATATGGGAAGGTCCAGTTTAATGAGCTATCACGCGTCACAGAGGCCTTAGCGGTTGAACTTGTAGGTTTATATCGCTGCGATTCTCTGGTTCGTAAGGATCCATTCGTGGATGTGGTTCCTATCGGAAGTTAAAGTATATATGGCTAGTCGCAGTCTTCCCAGGGAAACAGTAACAAGGTTCGATTTTGACCATCGAAATAAGCTTAGTGGGTTGATTTTAAGGACTTAAGAGTACCTATCCATAGATCACCGAGGACCTACGACTCAGCGTGGTTCCTGGGGTGGCTAAAAACGGTCCAACGACAAACTCGGTTCCACCAGACCTTACCCAATGAGCTATGACGCTTCTTCCTGGTCTGCAAAGAGCTATTAAGCTTGATTTGTTGAGGCCCAACGAGTAAGCATATAGTGGATGGGTATGGTTAATTAGACAGTCAGACTCTGAATAGTGGGGAAAACGGAGAGCAGACCCTCAGCATCGTGTGTGACAAATGAAATACCCTGAATAACAACAGAGGGGTAAGTCTTCTGAGCGCGAACAAGATCTTGGCGGTTAATCTGTGTGAACTTGCAAAATTGCCTGATAATATCATCTGAAGGGTCCATAATCGATATCAGTGCCGTTTAAGCCAGGATATTCATATTCGACTATTGGTCCAACGACAACGACTCTCTGAGTCCGCCCGAGAGAAGAACTCAGTGGAGGTAGACCACACACAAGCCCCGACTTGTTGTGCGTAACTGAATGCAGCTCTTTACCTAAAAACCGTTTCAACTCGGTTTCTTTTTGGACGTGGTAAACTCGGTAGCTTCCTACTGTCTTCAAGAGCGGATCATAAGATCTTTGAAACAGCGAGCAATGGAAGATGTGTTTTAGCAGCTGCTAAATGGTCCTCATGTATAGAGAGAGTCATGGGGCAAAAAGAAAAGCCAAGTCTAGTTTATGAGGGCACAATTCCACCACTCAGTAGAGAAGAAGTTGGCTTAGCTATAAAAAAAATTAGACCAACAAGTCCGTAGACATGTAGCATGCCCGATGACTTCACTATCAGCTTCATTTAAGAGGCCCCATCCACAAAGAAGCTATCCTATGTCTTGCAGGAACTATCGAGGCATATCCCTGCGAAATGTGTTATATTAGATTCGATTCAACGTACTGTGTAAACGTCTCAAACCGTTCTGCAACACACTAATCGCCACGTGCCAGAGTGGACAAAATGTTCACACTGAGCCAAGTCCAATACCAACTCATTGGACTCATTATGCTTTTGGGATACAAAAAGTGATCAAAACATTTTTTTATTGCTCCGAGTATTTCACATAAATATAATGCGATCTACGAGGATTTTTGTATTATGGCCTTTACCAGAAAAAGCCAAATGCATACAAATTTGACAGCAATATTATAAGCAATATCGAATTCATTTTTAGAATCAAACAAATGCATACTTGATATGTTATTGTTCATTTTACGTACTAGTTACAGATTATAATTTATAGTAAAATTAAAAAATATTTTTCGTCACGACATAAAAAAAAACCTTTTCCCCCAAACGGCGTTAAAACATTTTGTTTCAGTATGATTTCGAAACTTAAAGCAACTAGAAAAAGTGTATTTTCTTTAAAATATACAAAAAAAAAGTTTCGAGTTACAAAATCTCTTTTAACAAAAGTAAGAAAAAGCCGTGTTAGTTCATTTTATAAAGTTCATAAACTTTATAAACTTTTATGTCGTTTTCGATTTGGCAAAAAGATCAATTTTTTTTTTGATCGAGATTGCTTTTTATGTTCGATTTGCCAAAAATCTGACACTCTGAGAAATTTCGATTTTTTTCTCAGATTTCACACATACTTTCACTAATACCAATGTATATGACACACAGCTGTCGGTTACGAATTGTTTATCGTTGAAAGGATTGCTTTTTTTAACTGAATTATTCATTTTTCGAGTATGGAAACGATTTCTTATATTAAATTATTTCGAATGTAAATGTGTAAAAACCAATTGGAATGGATTTACAGTGCAAGTGAAAAAAAAATATTTTTGCGGCCAACTCAATCCACACAAAAACCAATAAAATTCGAATTTAATGTTCGATTTGTCTGCAAAAATCTGAAATCTCAGATCAAAATCTGAAAATTCAAATATTAAATTCAACTGTGATGTGAACGCCGTGTAACTAATGGGCACAAAATATGCCGAACACAGTCGCCCCCACTTGAAATCCCACCAGAAAATGGCCGCCCGATGGCATGAAGTGCCATACATTATATTATTGTATAAGTATTCGTGCGGCAGCAATGGCGCTCCTTAGATTTGTACAGGCACGAATACTTATGCAATATAATGTATGGCAGACAGCTTGTAGGCAAATATACCGTTTCTGCTCTCAGTTGGCCCTCTAGTTTGGTTACTCTATGGTTTTTACGCGACAGAGCTACTAGACGGTGTGAGTTTTTTGTGAGTGAAAATGATTTCAATTAAAAAGAAAAGTTTCTCATTGACATTACTTCTTTACCTACAAATATGTTAATACATATACATACATATGTATTTGCAAAAGACAGAATCGTAATAATGAAACAAAACAGATAAAATCTTCAGTTCGTTTTGTGCGTCGTCCGGTTAGAACGACTTAATGTCGCCGGACCCTTGACCGTCGCTATATCCGGATTCTACTGTATTGTCATTTGTGAGCGCTTAAGACTGGTTTTCTATTTTGTGACTAGCTCCATATGAGATCACAATTTCGACTCTTTTTGTGAGCCTCACAAGTTGTGAGTGTGCTGTCAGAATACGAAAACCTCATAAAATCAATTTCACCTCACCCTGTGGGCTTAGTCACTAGTGAGGTATCAGCGAGGTTTGCCAGAATCGGGCTGTAAGTTTCGCACTTTTTTTAATAGATATTGTTTTTTTTTTTTTTTTAATTTTGTTTCAACATTGAAACAAATTTTAATAATTTCTTTTTAATTTAAAATGTATTTCTATTTTTTAACTTTTAAGTTAAAATGTTTGTGGACTAAAAATTGTTTTTTAATGCCTGTTTTTTTATTTTGAAGTTTATATTTGCAACTTGTTAGTTGGCAAAAAGCAAAATAAACAGAATTTTATTGCTTTAAATTTGAAAAGCAGATTTTCGTCAAGCAGAACTAAAAAAAAAAACGAATTTCGTAGAGCATAATTTTTGTGTGAGAAAACAGAATTTTGCAAAACAGAATTTTGGAATTTCGACCCGCTCCCTTTACAAAACATTCATCGTGCCGCAGGAAGGCAGAGCTTATTAAGGGCTCCATTGGAAGTTTAAAATTTGACGGATTTTTGGTCCTATGTGTGAAGATGCCGAAACAGGAGAAGATATACAACCGCTAACTCTGTGAGCTGTAAAAAAAAGTGGTGGATATGATCCAAAAAAGCCAAAGTACGTCGACTACATTGGCTCGGCTACATCGAGAGGGGGATAACAATAATGCTTCAGCTAAGAGGATCTTCGAATTCCAGCCCTCAGGTTCGAAACCTCCGTTTTGAAGACCAAGCCATTGCGGATGTCGGAGCGCTTGCATGAAAGGCTGCAGTGTCTCAGGCGGAGACTCTTCAACCATCGGGAGCTCGTTAAGTAAGTAAACGCAGCAGCGCCATCCTAAAATAATAAGGCACGCAACCAACATCCGAGACGTACACAATATAAATGTAGTGGGGCAAGTTTCAACTCAAACTATAGCCCGGGCTAATTCGGTCAAGAAAAAGATTTAGGTAGTAGAAGAAGAAGAAGCCCGGTAAGCGTCTAAGTAAAAAAAACTATTCACGCTGCAGCGACCGAGGATTTTGCGATCTAAACTTCATCTAGAGACATAATACTCGAACAGAGCTGCCATTTGAATTTAAGGCCGCAGGGGCCAGCTGAAAAATGTCCAACTTCGTGCGGCGTCTTCTCCCCAAAAGGTAGGCGTTCTTATAACCAGATCGTCTGATTACAGCAAACTGAATAGTTGGCGCAACAGATCTGTAAGGACCCTGGGACTAGCATCAAGAAACCATTCGTTTTGTGGGAGTTTTTCATTTTTGAAGCGAATGGTGGGTAGGTAAATGGGTGCTCTTGTGGCGGTTGTCACAGCTTCTCCTAGACCATCAATGGAAGCGATATTCTGCCTCCAGTCGAGAATAGTCAATCGTCAGGCCCCTTTGTCCTGGTCCAATGGTGGTAACCTCAGAATCACAATCAGTCCACAAATGGATATTGACCGCCATCGTGTTGCTCGAAAATGGGTACATGGGTCAGGTGTGTACTGCTTCATAAATTCCAGTGACGGTTGGGTGACTATTCACCAAATCCTTGTGGAATAGCCAACGTAAATTAAATATTTTCAGAGCAACCTATATATGAAGAGAGAAGAGCTCTTTTGCTGCGAGAACGACTCCGTTTCCTGCTATGGGACAGCTGCTAGCTCTGTTTCACTGGGCCTAGATACAAATTTTGGAACCAAGTCGCATTCCCAACGTACAACAGTACCGCAGACAAATTTCCACCGGCATTTCCTTACGAATTCAGCAAAAATCACCTCAGAAGTCGTAGCCTCTTCTCCTATGGCTCCATAAACCTGCACTTTTTGGAGTTAAAAGTTCCCTGTCTATTGCAATATTTCCGCACTGACATCATTCACCTTTGCAAACTACCACCAGAGAAGAGGAACAAATCTTCTCAGTCCTAAATGCACTTGGCCATTCATGTTTCTCCCAGAGATCGATTTTCAAAGGCGACAGGTTCCTCGAAGTTCATTGTGCGAACATTCTTGTTTACCAAACACAAATCAATTTGACACGAACAGCACAATGGGCACCCTATCAAAATATTCTGTGAGTTCCATTCAACCCTTCGTCAAAATCGAGTCTATTGGGGTTTCATTTCGATTCTATCCCGTCAAACCGCACACAGGCCGGACCGAACAAAACGCAAAACAAAAATCTCTCTCCGAGACGTCAAATGATCGATTGACACCGCAAGGGGACCCCCGAACACAAAGGACCCAGCAGGCAAAGATTTATAAATACTCAACATATTAATGAACACTGATTCGGAACACAATGAGACATTGGCAGCTACTGAAGGCTCCCACTGGTTGCACGAGGGTCGACCGCGATGGAAGCGAAACAAGAATGGTACCGAAAAAAAAAAGAAACCGACCGACGACAACGACGAAAATCCGATATCCGAAATCTTAAAAGCATGCGCGATCGTTTTTATCCGAATCTGATTACCCATGGGTGTGATCAATCGGCTTGCAAGTTGCAAGTCTCCTCAAATACATTTCGTCATGTGTGTAGTGGACGAGTGGACGAGTGGACGAGTGGACAGACGGCCGGGCATGTAAGGTGGCAATGCCGGGCGGCCACCGCCCTTGATACAGATTGCACAACATGGTGGGCATAGCGTTTGACAAATGCCTCTCCGCGCGTCTTGTCCCGAAGGAGTGGAACACCCACATCGCCCTGTTGGATGGCTTTAATTTTTTCTCTCGAACGGATTAACCAGAGAACGAGAGGAGAACGCACTACATACAAGAAAACTTCGAGTATTTGGCTCCATTCACCACGATCAACAGTATGCACCTGAGAGGATCTCACACACGGTAATTGAGACATCGCCGGAATGTCATGCGTGCCCGGTCGCCAGTTGACAAGTTCACATCGGGTCGTGTAATAAAAGTGTATCTATATGGGGTGATCGTGAGCGGGGACAAAAGGGAATGGTTGCAGGATCAAGTGTCAAAGAACACGACGAATCGTGACTTTGGTTTTTTGAGCTCATCATCCGAACTCGTGTATTCATCAAGAGATCCACTATCCTTTCTTAAAGGATTCGGTCGCTGGTGTCTCCAGCTGCAGACGGACTGTGCATAGGATTTGGTTCAAGTCCTGCTGGCTGCTATGCGGAGGAGCGTGTGTGTGTCTGTGTTTTCAGGGGAATCGCAAGGATTAATTGGACCACCTGGAAGGGCCTGTGTGATGGGTAGCACTGATTGTGGCCGTAATCGCTTGTTTATGTTGATATAAATACACGGCTTTCCCTGTCGCTGTTGCTGCTCCCTTCGTTTGGTTTGTTGTTGGTTTGAGGCTTTGAATGGTTTGGGCGCCTCGCCCTCGGCCATAAAGGGTTTATTTTAATTCAATTCTTATGTGCGCAGGTATCTGTATATGCAGACGGAGGAGAGGTGGTACATTTGAATTGGAAATATGTAGATCGAGCCAGTGAGTCATTGAAGAAGATATGTTGCGACAGCCTCCTTGTAAGTGGATTCCGGCAAATAAGTCATTCGATCGGTGTGAGCGAGGACGAGTGCATATGGCAATTGGTTCAAGCTCAGGCATTTTTTGGGAGCGAAGGATGTATGGCAAGTGATGTAGTTACCCTTAGGGCACTTTACTCCATAAGTATCCTCTAATGGCCGACATAAGGCATTCTTTGGGCATAGACAAAATTATCAAGAAATAAGTGAAAAAATATTTGGCGCAACAGGTCCGCAGGGACATTGGGCCCAGCTTCTCACAACCTCTCGTTTTGTGTGAGTTTCTCATTTTTGTGGCGAATAGAATAGAAATCTACAATTTTATGCCGGAATCGAAACGGTTAATTGAGAGCTCTTCCATGACAATTATACTCTCGGATGTTTGTCAGACGTTCGCGGGAGGTGGCATCGTGTGCAAAAAACCATATGTTGGAATTTGGGTTTTTTCGGGCTTAAATTTAATATTTTTGGGGTTGTAAGACAACGCCGAGAAAATATTAAAATGTAATATTTTGCATGTATTCAAATAAAACAACTAATAAAAGATTTATTAATTTTAAATAATGTCTGCTATTACATATGTCTGAAATATTCAATCTTAATATAGAGGAAGATGGGTTTCGATGCAAAATTATTCAAATTAAACAATTATTTCTATTGAAAAATTAAAGAATATTCGAATTAAAGAAATTGCAGATTAAAATATAATAAATTCACCTCAAATTCAATACTTCTTTTGCTTTTTATAAACAAATGGATAATTAAAATAAAATACAATCTTATTATATTTTAATACTTCTTTAGATTTGATTTAAATATCTATGCGATATATTTCAACACCGAAAATATTTTATTTTAGTACTAATTTTGATTGGTTTTAAATATTACAATACCTACATATAGAAAACTGTCAAGCGTAGGCAAATTCCCGTGGCCTTTTATCGCCTTTGAAAATAATCCTATTGAGTGCCGCTGTGCTTCCTTTAGTAGGTATATTTTCTAGAAATTTAAATTAAGGTGACCTATGTATGCCCGAATTATCTTATTAATTTTTCAGTCAATTACTCACTTTTTGGAATGTAATAGCTACATTTCTGAGGCAACGAACTCGAATCTCTAGACCGGCCTATTTTTCAAAAACAACTTAAAACAAGGAAAAGTGTTATCATCGGCCTGCCCGGTGCTTTGATACCCTGCACTGCTTACAAGTCATGCGAAATTTTAGGCATGTGAGACAGAGAGATACATGGGCCTAATATTGATTTTGTTTTGGGAGGTACCAGAACTACTTGACCGACATAGCCCTTTTTCAATACCAACCTGACGACGATAGAAATAAGTCCTTTCACCAAATTTCATTCGCCTATGTCAATTCCTTTGGGCGCTATCGTGCTTTCAGACAGACAGACAGACGGACAGACATACAGACAGACAGACAGATGGACATGGCTAAATCGATTCAGAATGTGATACTTTATGAGGTCTCCGGTGGCTCCTTCTTGGCGTTACAAATATAATGACAAAGTGAATATACCTTCATGTGGAGGGTATAAAAAGAAAATATTAGAAAGAATACTTGTAAGAAGAATATTTTCATTAGATATCAATGTAACCCCGTTTTCAGCACGACTTTCACTTGTTTGTATTTTAAACACATTTAAATTAAACTTTTTCCAAAATCATCCACTCCATTGAGTAGGACGCTCAAACTAGCTCCAAATTCTTAAGCATTATTTGGGTTCAAAAGTAATACCGATTGGCTCAGATTCAAATGCAATTGTATTAAAGTTGATGGCTTTAATAAGTTCATATTGAAATGTAATCAGAGTAGATGTAATGTGTCAGGTCAACTATAAATTAATTGTAATAAGTTCTTGATTGAAATATTATTTTAATATAGACCGGGTTAGATTGTAGAACCAAAATACAGGATTTTTAGAGATTAAATTTCAGAAAATTAGTTTTCAAATGAGCACTTTAATGCAACAGTTATTAAATTTCAGAAAAAGTTTAATAAATTGGAAATATTGACAACAAATTTTTCTTGTATTGCATAGACCTGTAATACTGCGGATGTATTAAAAAAAAAAAACACCCCCATATTTTCAACCGTGCCAAATTTTCAGTAGAAAATCTCATCCATCAACAAGTTGCACAAAATGTCTAGGAATTGGGTGTAGAAAATTGACAGAGTAGACACGGTTGAAAAACCGCATCCGTCTGAATTTTGTCGATTTAACATGCAAAGCAATAATTAATTCAGCTGCACTCGACCGCGGATGCGGTAATTTAATCCCTGTTACCGATACCCACTCCGAACCTTCCCTAAGTGTCACTTTTATGGGCGATTTCGAAAACCTGACTGTTGGTATTGCCTCCGGGTGTACTGTCAGTTGCTATAGTGCTCGGCGTGGATTGTCAAAAGGTGACATACCGACTACCAAAAAAGCACTAAAAATGCTAAACTTCGACACAAATAAAAACTGACACGGAATCCAAACACACTTTCCAAGATCAAGTAGTGCCAACGAAACAATTGACAGATGCTGGTGATAAAAGGCAGTCGTGCCCATGGATTCTGCAGAAATTCGAAACATTTGTCGAAATACTTAAACAGGAGGCCGAAATGCATCCTCCTATACCTAATTGTTGTTTACCCCAAGTAATTAGGCCTTAGATACCTCCCCGCACAGACAAAGCAGACAAAGCTGTTTTCTGTAATTTCCACATAACCGCACCACGCCGGCGATTAATTTCGATTATCACTCAGCCCAGTTTGTGATTCACTCGATCAAAATGCGCGACCAAACAGTTCGAAATTATATCAAGCGGCGATTTCGAGAACCAACAGGTGATTCACTTCACAAAGTACATGTCGCAAAAGCATATTGCTGCTGGGGTACAGCTACGAGCGCCCAAATCGCATGATGTATGACAGTTGTCAGCGCAAAAGTCATTAGGTGAGATAATCCCTCATAAAACTCACCTCTCACCAAATATATACTGATATATAGGTGTGTGCCAATGGCACGCAACTACATGGCATTGTTGCCCCCAGGATCAGGAGCTGGCTTTGGCGGTGCCCGATGATAAATGAACTACGTCCGGTTAAAGTTTGCTTCAAGGCCAAAGCGAAAGTTCATTGATGAACCGAGGACTTCTATGCTGCGGTGCTGGCTGCAGCAGTGCTGCATGTATATGTGCACGTATAGCTGTATATGGTGGCCGCATTTGCCAATATTGTTCGCGCAAAGTGTCAAGTTCATAGTCGGTGCATAATTTATCACTGCACGCTCATTAGTGCGGATGGCGGACAGCGGATACTGAGCATGTTATTCCCAGCGCATATAGGAATGCAGTCGATGCAGATTGTAAATCAATTTCGCATTACATTAGATGGCGATAGGAGCACAGGATGTAGGTATACGGGTACTTAAAAGAAACTGAAATGGTCCTAAATGTGTGAAGTCTGTTGTGTCGCTTAATGGATTCTGTTCAGCTACACCTGGAACGCTTGCAAGTATCCATTCATCGGGCAGGGATGAGGGCTCCAAAAATATTATCGAGTATGGTCAGCTTGATTTGCGTTCCCACTTAAAACCAGTTGGGGGCCAGGGCAGGAAGCCGAAGGTTGCTTCAAAGTCTGGTCAATTTTTTATAAGAGCTGGTCTTTCTGGACTAGCAAAGATCCTAAAAGAAGATCTTAAAGTTTTTTTTCCTTACGCCACTCTGGAATGTGTCACAAACATCCGAGAGTATAAGGCCTGGTTTGTTCAATATTGGTTATTTTTAATCATCTCCAGCTGGTAACCATGGAATGTGTTTGTTCAGCAAAATATTAACCAGATAATCTACGGTTTGGTTAGTTCAGTTAGTAAATCGATAACCAGCCTATTTTGAGCAGTTAACGAGATTTAACCAATGACTTTCTGGAATTTCGTTCATTCAAGATTTTGTAAGGACTTCGTAGGTTTGACGTATCTGCTATACAACAACTTTTTGCAGAAAATTGTGAGCACTATTGTGCGAAAAAAAATACAAATAATAAAATAAATAATCTTATATATGACGCAAGATGGAGCGAAGGCCCTGACCAATAAAATCAGTTTGGTTAAGTAAACGTTTTCAACTGACAGATGTATGCAATACGCTGCAAGCCATTCTATGGGAGGTGAGGGTACAGACAGGTTCCCAACTTCAGCCGGATGAATTAAGATTACTCTCAACATTTTTGTCCTTTGAAAGTTCTCATAAATTGAGGAAAAATTGAGAGAATGAGAAAATTATTGCGACGTTCGTGGACGAAATTGAGATGAGGCTGGCTGAGATGATACTGGGTTAACAATTTTGATTGGCTGTTGTACTGATTCAGTTTTGTTCTCAATTACTAGCTTATTGTCTCACACCAATTTTATTTCTCCGTTTTAAAAAAATTCCTGTATCATTTGGTTTTGACGTTTATCTGCTCGACAGTGAAAATATATTCTTTAATAAATTCCACAGACAAAAACGCAAGGAGCCAGAAAAAAAATTTAACCATAGATTCGGCTAATCACTGAATTGACAAATGAATTGGAAAAATGGAATGATTTGTCGCAAATCTATGGTTTGGTGAGCGAAGTGAAAAAACGGTGAACAAACACTCATTGGTTATCACTGATTTCTAATCATTGGTTAAACTGAATCGATGGTAACCTAAAATGGATTTGACCAGCTGTGAACAGACCGGACCTAAGTGACATAAAAAAGCTTCTCAATTAGCCGCTTGGACTCGGCATAAAATTGTAGATGCCTGCCATTCGTCCCCAAAAATGAAAAACTCAACAAAAACTAATGGTTGCAAGAGGCAACGACAGTCGCCATATGTTTGAAGTGCGTTACTCGCACCGGAGTGAGGCTTTTGGCACTTTGAGTTGACTACTTGAGGTTAACTACAGAAACTATGTAAATATGAAGTATTCAGGTACTTCGGTTAATGATGGATCTACTGTTGACGAACCGGCGAAACAAAACCTATTTGCTGGCAGCCCTATTTGGACTGCCTAAAATTTAACAGAAAATCTATAAGTTCGGAAGAGACACAGGATTGCTCGGTATATCCAAGTCCTAAAGAAATTCGCTACCGTCAGCAAGATCTCGTCCAAAGCTCAATTCAGCCCCATCTTTTATAAGAAAACTGTATGGAACTTGGACAGAATCTTCTGAAGAATCATTAGAGCTTCTGCTGAATACACACTTTTCAGCTACTAAAGATCCTATAAGCGAGCCTGCAGGATGTAAATAGAATACATCACAACCGAGGAAGAGATCTCCTGGGAAATTCAGACCTTCACGACGGATCTAGACCGCACGTTTCTGCTGCAAAACTATAAGAAAACACCTTGGCCCTTCATATTTATAAAATCTACATCTTGCTAAGCCATTTCTTGTAATATTGGCACGAAAAGCTCGTCAAAAGAGGTCAAAACCCAGCGGAAGGCTTCCGACTAATAAGTTTCTCCTCTTTCGAACTTTGAACGCTGGAAAGTATACCTTGGACCTAAACACACGATGGGGCCTGGATGAATACATGTCTCTCTTATGTAAACCACACAACACCGACCTCAGCTGACAGTCAAGACATAAAGTATTGCTTGAAACATTCAAACAGAATCAATTTAAAAACTTCTCAATCGAAGAGGTGTCGAAAATTCAGTTATACTCTGACGTGCGATTTACAAATTTGTCGCAATCATCATTTAAGAAAAATCGTCCTGCTGGCAGCTCAAGACGTCTTTTTAAGTCTTTCTAAGTCCTCCAATTGAAGGAAGGTCTGGGAGAGCTCACTTGACGTGCGACAATTCCTCTTACGGAAAATGACAAGTTATGTACATCAGAGGTGGAAATTTTAACTGTGGTTCGCTCGTATGACGCGAATGCCTGTAAGGTCTCGAACCTGGATATATGAAATATTTCCTATGACTGAATTAAAAGAACGCAGAAGCCCAAAAATACCTAAGCAGACAACACGAAGCTACTCAAAGACGGTTAAAACATGTCACGAGATGTGTAGAATCATGAATTCAAGACTAAGCCTAGCAACAGAAAAGACCGAGAGAGTCCTGCTGACCTAGAGTGAGATCCAGACCATCTTTGCGGTGCAGAAAGACCGAGAATAACTACGAAAGACTTAAAAACTCATTAAATACTTGATAGAGAAGTTGATTTCAGAGCTCGAAAGTCCAAAAAGCCTGCAAAGAGCCTGCAAAAGTTCAAAAAGCCTGCAAAGATCCATTCAGCATTGAACTGACTAATGACAAACTTGTGAGGACCAAAGGGAACCCGGTGAAAAGTGCTCATGACAGTAAAACATTTCATCCTTCCGTAGGAGGTGAGTTCTGTGCTAATTTGCCCCACCCAGAATAATATAAAAAGCAATTGACATCGGTACAACGAAGAGATGCTCTCCGGACGTTGCTGAGGGTCCTTGGAACACTTTCTCGATTCACACGGTGCGGCTTTTGCCATACATTTCCTTGACGAATAATTGATTTCCCTCTCACAATGAAACGTCAATCGTCAACTGACAACCAGAAGCAGCCTCACGAGCACCTACACATATGAATGCCAAGTGGATCCCCCGCATTGCAGCCGAATCCCACGGGTTTCCTCGAATCGAATCCACAAAAGAAATATATGCTAATCAAGGACACTTCCGACGGAAGCAAGGACAACCCTCCCACAGTCGGGACACGTCTCCCTCAGTCACACCGCGTCATAAAACCACAAATGAAAACAATTGCTTTTCCAATCGACAGCTCATTTCGAGACTCACATAAAGCCAAGTGGAAACAAAAAATCGAAACAATTCAATTGATCGGACGACATGACGTGAATGTGCGCACGCTGCTCGCTCTCTGACTGTGTGTGGGCTGTGTGTGATTTCGGTTCATTTGATCGTTTGATGATCGAAAATGAAAATCTTCGTCAGGAATATCAATCAACGTTCGTAGTTGGTGGGATTTCGTTTTATTGGTAATCAGAGTCAAGTCAGTCTTGTGACTGACATCAGATACTTGAACAATAGAAAGCCGAGTAGGAGTTGGTATTGGTACCGTGCAGCCAGCCAACCGACGAAAATAAACCAGCACGCATCCTCATTTATGAGTGTTTTGAAGAAATATTCAATTTTATTGCTTAATTTTGTCGTCTCGGTCGCTGGTTGTACTGTGGTTGTTGAGGCTGGAGCGGGCCTCTATAATGTTTACACAATTTCATGTGACATCTTTTATGATTATGTGGCGCCAATACCGATGGGCATATAGATTTCGGTGTTATCTGGTGGAAAGTGCGTCATATACTTGTAAATTTGTGACTCACAGGTCATATTGAGCGGTGACTTCCTTGAGAGAAATTGTTGGCACTCCCAAGTCAGCGACGATGGCTTAGTTTCAATTGGGACCCATTTATACAGATCTTTATTGATTTTTTATACCTGAATGAGGCACAAAGGACTTTGAAGTAACAAAGTTAACAAATGCAATTGGTGTTAATCAGTGCTAAAAATTGCGCCACTTTAGCACTTGTCTGGGCCACTGAACACAAGTCTTACGTCAGAATATGTATCCGTTTGGTTATCGGCAGGATGGATAATATGCATTTTTAAATGTGGTCAGATCTGGATGAGTTCCTGATGTCCTGGTATCTCTGCGGTATTTGAACCCCGATTTGTCGGCCCGACTGATCAGTGCGTCAGTAAGAATCAATAGGTATATTTACGGTGACCATATCTGTCGAAAGAAAATAAAGTACAATAATTATTGTACTTCCAACCTTTTTTTGTTTATTACCTATGTAAAATATAAATATAAAATAAAAAAACAATGAGAATGTGAAAGGTAGGTAGCAAGTAATTAATTTTAAAAGCTTTCTAAAAGCTACACAAAAGCAGTTCCTTGATAACCATTGACACTTCCGGTATTGAAACATGCTGCGACTCAATATGTGTAACAGCAACATGAAACATTGTGGCCTGGCAATGTGCGAAAAATAACCAAGCTTCAGCAGAAGAACCAGTAAAAAAAATTGAATAAAACTGTTGGACATTTAGTTAGTTCCAAAACCTATGCCTTAAGTGCGTCAAACATTTTTGTTATTGTTTCTAGTACCGACATTAAAGTCAACCAGCTTGTTTTACTGTAACCTTACGATTTGTGATAGCCCACATTTTCAAATCATTTACAGTAGTATTTTTTTTTTTTTCGTACGAGAGATGAGATGTGATACGTAAACTTCCACATAATCTTTTTAATTATCCTTAATGCAGACAATTATTTTTAAGTGTTTCAAGAGACAGGTTCAACAATTAAGGACAAAATCCGTTCTTTATTAAAAAGAAAAAAAAATTGTACACGGGTAAAAAAGAAAGGACTGTCCTTTTAAATAAAGGACTGATGGTCAGCGTGGGTATATTGGACTTGAAATCAACCAACTTTCGGTTGAAAACTACTAAGTTGATATAGCTCCTACAGAGTAAGTGGATTAAAAATAACAGAGTCAACGTGTTTAAGGACACTCGGTTAAAAATAACCGACTTATCCATTTCCCCTACAAATTTTCTCGGTCGTAAATAACACACAAACTCTGTAGAATTTAACCAACTGTTTTGTAGACTATTTTCTATTAACTTGGTTAATAACAACTAATAAAGTGTGTTTTTATTTTTAACAGTAGGCATTCTGCCTTTTTATCGGGTTGGGGTCAAGATTCTGCTTTACAAAATTCTGCAGATAATAAAAAAAGGCTTGGCAAATGTTAAAAACCGCGTGCTTTTGAACATTTTCCCAACCTGTTTTTTTAGTTTGCAGAACTTGGGGAAACAGAGATGTAGTAGAGAACATTTTTTTTTTAATTTGCATCTTTTTCAATTTGCTTTTGTCGTTTTTTAAATTCTCTTCTCGTAACATTTATTTTTTACTTTTAATTTTGAATTTCTTGTAAATTTAAAATTGTTCTTGAATGACAATTTTTTTTTTTGTAGATTACCTATATTTGTTAGTTGGAAAAAACAGAATAAGCTGAATTTTATAGCTTTAAATATGAAAAGCAGAACTACAAAAAGCAGAGTTTCGTAAAGCTGAATTTTAGTGTGAGAAGACAGAATTTTTGCAGAGCAGAATTTTGAAAGCCGAAATTCGAACCCGCTCCCCCTTTTATTTCGGTAGTTTTTAACAGCGAGTACTCGTTTTTTTTTTTTTGTCGACTGAGAGCCCATTAACCCATTTTTTTTAAGCCGATCATAAATCGCACTCTGTTGTAACCAATTTATTTAATGTGTTGAGGACCAGATTCGAGCCATTTTTAAAACAAACAAACAGCGTCTCTTAAGCCCACTGCCCCATATCTCTGAGCTACCTTTTATGGCGTTCTGTATGAATCTGTGATATTGGGTGTCCCTTTTTGTGGGCAGCATATTTACTTGGTTATGATGTAGTTCAGCCGCTTTGATTCTGTACTCGAAATTGTATAACATTGGCCAGCTCGATGTGTCAATACTATCGGCATTATGCAAGTTTTATGGAATATATGATTTAACAAATAGTTAGGGTCAACTATCGTGCTCAATTTTCCGCAGGAACTAGCGAGAATTTTGTTGTAGCTCTCTCAAACCAAAAAAAGTGCTAAAAAAAGGTATTTTTTTGTTTTATTTATTAAAAAGAATAAGTTATCTTTTTTTTATTAAAATTTTAATTTACCTATATATAAAACAACTACATTCAAGAAAATTAAGATTTTTCGTTTAGACGCCATAATAGCAAAAAAGAAAATAAAGAATTTGTTTTTTTTTTACTCTAGAACAAATTTGACCAACTTTGAAAAGCTCTATAAGTCAAACTAGTTAGCAGAAAATTATTTTGTTTGCTGTTTTTGAAGCTCCGTTTATATTTCCATTAGAAATAAAAAGCGGCCAAGTGCGAGTCGGACTCGCCAATGAAGGGTTCCGTAGCAGCAAGTAACATAATATAAAAGTTCTTGTAGTTCGTTGTAACTTTGATCGTTGTTTTAATAATAGGGTATTTTTTTAAATTAAGTTATTGATAAGTAAACATTATAATAAGGTACCTAAATGATGGGACTTAGATCTAACTAAAGGGTGATTTTTTAGCTGGTTTGGTTTTGGCAACATTGGTTTTGACAGCTGACGTGTGTTTAGTACCTTGTGTCACTGTCAAACAGCTTCAGTTTGGTTTGCAATTTAACCATGGATCGTCTTACAAATGAACAACGCTTGCAAATTATTGAATTTTACTATCAAAATTCGTGCTCGGTTCGAAATGTTCATCGCGCGCTGCTTCCATTTTATGATCGGCATTCTCGACCTTCTGAGCAGTCTATTCGGAAGATTGTGACCAAATTTCGCACCAAATTTACTTTGTTGGACATTAAACCACCAACACGTTTACGTACTGTGCGTAGTGAAGAAAATATTGCGGCCGTATCAGCTAGTGTGACAGAAGACCGCGAAATGTCGATTCGGCGCCGTTCCCAGCAGTTAGGCCTTTGTTACAGCACTACGTGCAAAATTTTGCGGAAGGATTTGGGCGTAAAGCCTTTTAAGATACAGCTGGTGCAAGAACTAAAGCCAGCCGACCTACCACAACGCCGAATTTTTGGTGAATGGGCTCTTGGAAAGCTGGCCGAGGATCCGCTTTTTTATCGAAAAATTGTGTTCAGCGATGAGGCTCATTTTTGGTTGAATGGGTACGTAAATAAGCAAAATTGCCGCATTTGGAGTGAAGATCAGCCAGAAGCATTGCAACAGCTACCAATGCATCCCGAAAAAGCCACTGTTTGGTGCGGTTTATGGGCCGGCGGCATTATTGGGCCATATTTCTTCAAAGATGATGCGAATCGCAGCGTTACTGTCAATGGTGAACGCTACCGAGCGATGATAACAAACTTTTTTTTGCCCGAAATGGAAGTTCTTGACTTGCATGATATGTGGTTTCAACAAGACGGTGCCACATGCCACACAGCACGCGAAACAATGGCGCAATTGCGAGGCGAGTTTGGTGAACAGTTAATTTCACGTTTCGGGCCGGTCAATTGGCCGCCTAGATCGTGCGATTTGACACCATTAGATTATTTTTTGTGGGGGTATGCCAAGGCTAATTTGTATAGGGACAAGCCCGCTTCGATTGACGCACTGGAAGCCAACATCCATGCATTCATTCGTGAGATACCGGCCGATATGTGTGAAAGAGTATGCCAAAATTGGACTCAGCGGATGGGCTACCTGAGACGCAGCCGCTGTCAACATTTGCATGAAATTATCTTTAAACATTAAATTGCAAGGTTCAAACTATCGATTCAAATAAATATTTCATTCATTTTTTCGAATTTTTTGTGTTTTTTTTTTAAAAAAAGTTCTAAACCTCTTAAAAAATCACCCTTTATATGCGAGCCCATATAGGCTGCTACGGAACCCTTCATGGGCGAGTCCGACTCGCACTTGGACGCTTGTTTATTTTTATATTTGAGTTGATTGAATGAAAGGTGATTTGCGGTTTACGATTTATGACGTATTAAAAAAAAACTACTTACTAGATCTCGTTCAAACCAATTTTCGGTGGAATTTTGCATGGTAATGTACGTCATATATATTTTTTAGTTTTATCATTCTCTTATTTTAGAAGTTACAGGGGAGGACACACATTTTACCAATTTGGAAGTGGCTCTCGCGCAAACTATTTAGTTTAGAAAAAAATGAAATTAAAAACCTAAATATCATTTTTGAAGACCTATCCATAGATACCCCATACGTATGGGTTTGATGAAAAAACATTTTTGAGTTTCAGTTCTAAGTATGGGGAAACCTCAAAATTTATTGTTTTTTTTTTCTATTTTTGTGTGAAAATCTTAATGCGCATCACAGAATACATCTACTTACACAGTTTACACAGTATGGTTCTTATAGTTTCGGAAAAAAGTGGCTGTGACTTACGGACCGACAGAAAGACAGACATGACAAATCCATATGGGTTCCGTTTTTTGCCATTTGGCTACGGAACCCTAAAAACAAAACGCTCTGAGTACTGGAGATCCCTATTGACTGTGGAGCCGAATATGACAACGGAGCTCTTATAGGGGTAGCAATAAATAGTTGGACGTGCCAGTAACTGTAGCAGGGATGGCAAATGCCATTTTCGATTTGTACTGAAACTCAGAACAGGATGAGCTTCTAATCAAATTTTTTGTTTCAATCAAAGCCCAGCAAGTGTCGACTTGAAGTCGGTTTCGACATTTGGACTTTATTAATGTCTGGTAAGAAAAAAATCCTTTCGGCAGTTGCTGATGAGTGAGGAAAAGCGAGAACGGCTTGAGAATTTTTGTAAATATTTTCAATAAATATTTTACGCTCGTTTTTAATTGAATTTACTTCAGCCCAAAATTCAGAAATCGAATAATATTTAAATTGCTGAATTATTTAGCAGTCGGCAAGTGCTCTATATTCATTGTTAATTTATTGAATATTCTTTTTTTCACTAGGAACAAATTCAAACACAAATTTCAATATAGAATTAGATTTTTCTGATACAACTGCTTCTGGTGTAAAATACTGCAGAAAATTTAGGAAGGGATTTTGAATATTAATTTTCTTCAAAATGACATAAAGACATAATAATCTCGATTAATTATTCTTAGGAAAAGCTTTACAAACTGCAAAAGAATTTGAAAGATACAGGGGAAAAAATTGTATCGAATTAAGGCAAATTGTACTTTTGTACTCGAGCAAACTCATTTGTATCGAATTCGATACAATTGTATCGACTTTCCAACACCGAACCGTAGTCGATGCCTTTGACTTCTTCCAGGGAACTCGTGTCCTGCCACCTGCAACAAGGCGAAATGGAAACACTCCTCTCCAAATCCGTACCTTATAAAGATGATGGTTACCAAATCTCCAGACGAAGTACTATAGACATCTGTCTGTCACCAAATCGGACTTGAGATAGGGGTTGATAATAAGTTATAAAAAGTTCTCAATCACATCAAAAGCTTCAAAATTTCTCTAACCACCATAAATAAAAGCCGCACCAATCAGTGCATCCGCAGGCACCAAGGGCCGCTACTGAAGACCTTCCTGATGCTGAAATTCAAAAAGACGGAAGTTGGTCTGTAAATGGACGATTATCTGAAAATTCGGATTCAGAACCACACATTGTCTCATAGAGGACGCAATTAGCGTCTCAACCCAAAAATAATCAGACCCAATTAACACTAATTACAAGTCACTGCGGCTAATGCGCTGCATTCTTGCACACCGCAGCCGCCACCGATGAAAGAAATGCATTCAATTTGCTCAATTGCGGGTGCGATCTGGTATCTGCTATCTGACGTGTGTGGCCACAGTATACCGCCAATTCCAATTAATCACCCTCATTTAGCGCACTTTAAAGTGATTCGGCGATAATTTTGCCGAGAGCGCGCGCATCAACGCACTCCTTAAGATCGATGTGCGGTATAGATACTCCGCCGAGTTTGGATAGCCCACCAACAGATGGTGTTGAAATTCCAGCCATTGCCGGGATGCCACCGTCGTCGTCGTAGTCGCCTCTCTTTCGGTCGGTCGTTCAGTCGGTTGGCGCACATTAAACACGCCGCAAAAGATTTATTTCATTTGCATCCGAAGATGATTGCTTGGATTCATAGTAGTTGTACAAGTTTGGTTATTGACGCGCCGGCAATGCGCGCACCACGTCACCCCTCTGTGTGGCGCGCATCACTATACCGCGCGGGAAGCAAATAAATCACTCAATGCGCGCCAAATGATTCAAATGATCCAATTAGCAATTATTCGCCTTTCCTTCAAATTGAAGAAGAATCGCTGCAAATCTTTTTCTTTGCTCGCCGCATTTGTGTGATTGAGGCGCTAATTGCATGGCACGGTGTCAACTAGATGCGCGCACATTCAGATCTCAGATGCCCGGAGCGGTTGCACTCAAAACTGGCGGTTTTATTAGTTTACATACATTTTGCTTCCAATTAATTAGAAGCGATTTCGTCTGTAATAGGGAATGAGGCGGGTAGCAAGGGAAGCACTGCTGAGGAGCTAGTCAGAGTTGCTGCACGTCGCAGCGCCCTATGTGGAGTTCTTTTCGATCTGTAAGGTCCGCTTTGGTTGTTAGTTGAAGCTTTTCTGTTAAGTTTTTTTGTGGCCCAGTAGCTCTGCCTTTGGCAATGAGAAATGGTTGGGTACATACGCCTCCAGGTCACATTGGTTTCATATGAGAGAGTGGTCAGTATTCTGGTCACTCATTTGGGAATATCCCACTATGTGATGGCAGATGTGAGGTGGGACAACATTCCAATCCCTTTCAGAAGTAAGCAAGATCAATAATTGACAGATAAGGGAGCTACTCATACTTGCCTACAGTTCGAGGTGAACCCAGGCTTCAAGAGGAACAGCAGGAGCGTTTTAGAACGACCATCACTTCAGAAAAATTTTAAAGGAAACCAACAGCAACCTGCACTGAGACACACTCGCTCCCGTTCGGCACCCAACACTTTGTCAAATTCAAACGTCAATTACGATGCAGAGAAGTTCTGTGCGCTTGCAAGCAGCCAACACGAAACGCATTACCCCTGGCTCATCATTCAATTGTGCGCGCATCAAATACAAAATAAATTAATTGCTGCGGCCGGCGCTGCTACTTTGCTTACACATTTCACAGCCATGAGAGAGAGAGAGAGAGGGAGATGCCTTTTAGCGGCGAATTTCAATTGATTTATGAGATCTTTGGATGCTCGATTTAAATCGAATAGATCCAACGCCATTAACTGGATGCGACATGGGAGTACCATGCGCCGTTGCTGCACTAAATGATTCAGCTGACAGATGGTGCCTGTTTATAGATGTGTGCAGAGATACATTCTTTTGAATGTGAACCAGCTTCTGCTTGCTGATCGTTGACTTTGAACAGACTTTAAGTGAAATCAGGGATATTGTCATCTGTCCGTCAGTTGTGTTTAGTTTTGTTGTACTAATCGCGAGCCATTCCTAGTGTCGAAGAAGGTGGCAATCCGGCTCTACAGGGTTTACCAGATAGCACATGCGAATTTTGACATTCGATTTATGGGCTCTTCCAAATATTACAAAAGGACAGAATGTGGGTGACAGCCATGGGAATTTCTCGCAGAATTTTGTTGCTGCTCGATGCGCTGGATTGATCTTTGCAGGCTTTATGCGGATGCAAGCTGGCAGTTTGTGCGCCTTGTATTATTTATTGGCTCCTGGGCATATGTAAACCCCAAGGATAGTCGACAGTCTTACAGACGGTTTAGATATCCCACCCACTTGGCACAAACTTTTTGACTTTTTTTTCTCACGGGGTAGTCGACACTCTTCGACAACTTATTGGTACCGTTCTTGGGTATTGTGAGCTCATTGCTGCCTTAAGTTTATAGTAAAAAATAGTAAACCATTCCGCTATAATATGTTCGTCCAAGGAGCACCTTTGAATGCGTCGACTGTTCAATGAAAGTCCACGAAAGTGATGCATACGTCCACCAGTCCTTCGCATGGCTTTTCTCATCACAAGTCGAACAATAAACTTACAGGCGACACATAGTCGCGCCTCGAAAATCATCCTCCGTCGAGGACTCAGTCGCAAATGCTAGAGATTACATAAAACGAACCTTAAATCACTGTCACACTCATTTTATCTAAAATCTCCTGAAAGGATACCTGGTCGGCAGCACGCACCACCGACGCGCAATAATTGGCCTGATTAAATAATTTCCATTCACGCAGGCAGGCCGATCCTCGACTGCTCGACTGTTCGACTGCTCGACTGATAGGTCAATCATAGTGCTATAGACCACTTGAGTTGACCCGGAAGGACCAGACTAGTTAATTACCACGAATTAATCAAAACTACACGCACATCAATATCCTGCGACTGACTGATTGCGTCAAATTGACTACTGCCCTCAAAAAATCTGACGAAACGAAACCAAATGTAAAGAAGAACAAGAGTAATGCCTGTCATGACTCAAAACGTCAATCACGTGTTGGTTTTTTGTACCGTATCCTCTTATAGGGTTAGACAGAGGGTTGCTGTATGTAAGTAAATAATTATTATTATCCTACCCACGTTTTATCTGGACTGTCGAAACGGAATAAAAAAGGTCATCCAGCGAGTTGGCTGGAATACATTACACCTCATTACAGATTGAGGCAGAGACAAAGGGAAAGAGTGAGATAGAGAGACTTTTGTGGAAGGGTTGAATCGCAGTGGGAGGACATTTTTCGGTAGGTACACTTTTTTGCATTTTTTTTTGTATTTGACATTGGAAGTAATTAAAGCGGAAATTTATTTGTGTACTGAATGCAGGGAATAAAAGAAAATTCATCTAAAGGGCCGGGGAATAAATAGGCAGGGGATGTGGGGTAGTCCTTCGCTAGGAAAAGAGATAGATAATTGCAAAAAAAAAATGGTGAATTTCGGGGGACAAAGCGGGGTCGCCGTCGACACCGCCTTTGTCGGGTGAGAACACGTTTTTAATTTAGAATTTAGCTCCGCGATGTTTATTTTACGGAGATTATCCTGGTGCCCAATATAAACTGAATGTTGTTGTCTCGGGAATTTTTAACCTTTGTTGGAGTCTGCATTGTTTAAGTTTGGCGAATGGTGGTCCGAAATCTGGTGCTACCCCTTTCCAAGCATGGGGTGAGGAACTTCACTGCGACATGGACGAATGTACGAACAGAAAAAACTTTTGGCATGTTCGCACTTTTGTAGATTGTAAACTGTTGTATGATAAAAATTCCAGGCCTTATTTTATTTATTTATTTACTAGCTGGACCCGGCATAGCTACGTTTTTGCGTTTTTTGACGCGTTTTTTTGAGGGGTTTTTTGAGGCGTTTTTTCGGTCGTTTTGCATGGGTTTTTTGAGGCGCTTTTTCACGCGTTTTTTGAGGCGTTTTTTTCACTCGCCGAGCGTTTTTCACGAGTTTTTGTAATTTGTGATTTTTCGAATTCGTTTTCTTTAAATTTATAACTTCTCTGGTCTTAATTCTTCTTTTTCTTTAATTTCCCATTTTTCACAATTAGTATTATGTAGTTTTCTTTCTTATATTCAATATTTAATTTAATTTTTAAGGTTTCATATATTTTTTTTTTTTTATTTTAGTTTTGGTCTTAACATTTAATATTAATTTTTTTTTTTTTTCAATGCTCCCACCGAGTCACCTCATCCCACTGAAACTAACCCCTTTCAATAAAAGAGCCACCCATTTGACCTACCGCATGATTGAGCTATTCGAAAAATCATTATTGAAAAGAATTTTCCTCGCGCCAGACAACCTTTCCATTGCTCAGCCTCAGCGAATCATTATATCGCTGCGGCCACACATCCTTCGGAGGGCTCTCGATAAACGACTTGGAATTGTTTGCCCGTCACTTCTCCTGCCACTTCAGTTGAAAGGCCACCACTTAACCTTCGTAGCCCACAGCTCCGAGCCATCAATGTACCATTTCGTCTGTGCGCATTACTAACTGAGCCTATTCCAGAACAGATCCCCACCTGGAGATGAGTGCGCATGTGTGTGTGTATGTGTGCTGCGAGAGTGCTCTTGCAGTAGTGATTCTCAGGTTGGGTGCATGATCTTCATTTGGCTAAGAAGTGAATATACGAAGACAACGACGACGACGACGACAACGATGGACAGACGGCGGACGTCAGACGTCGGACGTAGCCAAGAGTAAGAGAACCACCAAGCAGCAGCGTCGTGTGTGGTCTCCCATTCGGGGCATTTTGCAATATTCGTGCCTATTATTCCGACCGTCCATACATCCGAACTGCATTTGGGGTTCTCGATAAAATTCGTCCGCTTACACCCAACCAAACGCCCAGCGAACGTACGTACAGAATGCGCAAAGGCGCACATGTACAAGGATATATTAGGCTGTTGCAGCAAAGACGCTTTAGCTTTATTTGCTGGCATCTATAGGCTGCCCCCCCAAATCGAATTAGTTATGATGGGAATTTGAATGTCAGCGTCAAGAAGTCATTTAATTTTCAATGCACGACCTCCAACAAAAACCGCATGTTCCTCCTGTTGTTGTCCTTTGGTTTGAATGATTTCGCATGCAGAGTCCGCTCGCGGGACTGCGAATGACTTCCGAGAAATGTCCAGAATTAAATTCACCTAATTACACACGAACCACCGACACAGTCGGACTCGGAGAGATGGGTCGCGCACAATGCGTCGAAGGATTATCGATATCACGAACGATTAAGTACTGTTTTGGCAATTTCTTGACAGCTCTCTTAACAGATTATAATTCTCGGTGGTCAGAGCATGTGTATCGTGGTGGCGATGGGGCGCACAGTGTTGACACGATCCTTTTGTGGGTAAACAGAACGTGCGAGAGATCTTCCGAGATTACCAAGCGAATTGGTCGGATGTATCTCGGCACTCCCGCAAATGAACAAGCTGGACATGGACTACAAATGACCAGCAACAAGTAGAGTGGGCTAGAGTTTGTTCAATCTTGGAAGATAATAACAAAGAATATCGCCAAAGGAAATCTCTTAAACTACATCACTAGTTTGAGCTATTATCTTAGGCGGTATTTTTTGTTATTGAGTTGGCTGAGAGCGGTCCTCGAAAAGGTACCGAATAACCAAAATTCCGGTTCTTCCAAATAGATGCTTGAAATGGACGTTTATAGGTTATACAACTTCGAGCTCCTGAATGTTTCGGAAAGCTGACCTTCATTTTCTGCGCGTTATCGTGATCGTCCTAATGGTACTTTTGGGTGCAAGTATATCATTGAAGTGATTGATGTGTTACAGTCGAAAGCGCCCTTAATAAAGAGAGAGGAAGCTGCAGAAAAGCAGTCAATGATTGGCCTGGCAGCCCCTCATCTTCCTCTTACCCTTGAAAGTTTGTGATTTTTGTCCAGTGCTCTCGGTTGGTTTAACTTAAAAACATTCTAAGAGCTTTCTCCCGAGGAAGAGTCCATCGTTTTTTTTTAACTTTCTCCAGTAAGAGAAAGATATTAGGTCTGTTCCTTTACTTTTAAATCTTACGAATTTTTACTAATTCTTACGACGTAGTTTTTAATGCTGTGCCGCTTTTTCCTCCTCCCGAATGTTTGTACTATAATCAGTACAAGCTCTTACATATACTCAGATTCATGAATTCGATTAATTCCGAATCACTTTCATCGCTATGTAGATAAATCAACTAATGTTGTTCGTAAATTAGCAAATTCTTCGAGCTTATCAGATATTTTAACGACTTTTCGTACAACTTTTTTGAATTTTTGAATTATATATCTGTCGTTTTTCGCAGATTACTACAAAAGCTTTCCCTAACTTTTTCCTGAGTCTCTCTCTCTGTGAGAGAATTTATCCCCACCACTGCCATTTTGACAGTCTTTTCCATTCTTACTACAAAAGTAAAGGAACAGATCTATTGTATTCGTACAAAATTTCCAACTCGAGATTCTGACATTATCGTAATGATAGGCGAACTCAAAAAAGTGGGTCGCAAAATTCTGTCCGTCTGTCTGTCTGTCTGTATGTATGAGGCCTACAGCCTAAGTGGCTGAACGGATGTCGTTCAAACTTCGGATTTAAAGTTTGGGGGCTTATAGTTCGGGGCCGTTTTTTTTTTTAGCATGATAACCTCAATGTTAATGGTACCTACTTCCCATAAAAAATGTTCATACCAGTTTGATTTGTTCGAAAACGGCTCAATATTTAAGATATTTAAGCTCAAGTTGGTGAGGTAAACATAACTGCATACTCAGTTTTCCGCTAAAAAATCGAGTAAGGGTACTTTTGAAATTTGGATATATCTCGAAAACGGTCCACACGATTATAGCAAAAATTCATTTCTAAGGTAATATGGTAATTTCTAACTAAATGGAAAACTCTTTTTTTTTTATAAAACTACTTTTCTCTGTATTATCGTAAAATGGATTTTTAAAAAAAGTCATTTTTGAAAAATATAGTTTTCCCTAGTTTTCCTCAAAACGTCATAATGGCCAAAATGCAAACTTAGAAAAGATTTACGTTTTCAAAATGATTGCGTCTTTAATTTTCAATTCGAATCACTGGAAACGCTCACTTTAAAAACTGCTCATATCTCGAACACCCCATTTTCGATTTCGGTAAAGCCCTAAAAACCAAGTACCTAATGCTTACATCCCGAACAATAACTTGTTTTTTTTCATTCATATTGAATATGCACCCTAAAAATAAATCTAACAATTCATTTGCACCAACAATTTGGATGAACGAGAAAGTTACGTTCGACCCAGTCGTGCACTTTATTTTTTATTGATTCGGTGTTGGTCCTACTAGTAGATAGGAAATTAATATCTGCCCTGCTAAGCTTGCGACTCTTCATACGGCATTCCTGTCATAGATGACAGTCCAGAAAACTACAGCCTTCAACAGGACACTGAATTACTGCAACTTAAATAGGCCAATGTTAAAAATAACACAACGACAGGGTTACCTGCAATGCAAAAACTGTTCCTTTCGGTCGTAGGATGGAAGAAGACACTGATGAAAGCAGGTAGAGCTATCCTTTGCTTCATCTTGCAGGACTTCATATCCCATGATTAACTTATTCATTTAAATACTAGTCGAAGTCCATTTGAAGGTGGCCAACCTTTACGTTCATTGAAATATTTTTGTTGACAGCTCCGGGCTGACAAGTAAAAAGTGACAACTGACACCTGTTCATTGAGCATGAGCACCTTCCCCTGTCAACATCAGAGTCGCTGGCATAAATGGCAATTCCCGCAGATACCGTCACCGCCATCACAACTTTTTTTAGTAAAAATTTTGAAGTTTGCCCCGTCTCAACATCTATTTCAAGTTTCAACAACATCATCGGTTATTGAACGATGTTTGCTCAAAAGATCATATCACTTCACTTGAGTCGGCCAGACCAGCGACACGATCAGTTCGCTGGGCTGTTCGAGAACCCTTCAAGCTGGCGTAAGAACAATATTTTTCTTTGGAAAAAAGGCGCCCAAAAACTCATTTATTTATATACGACACGGCCAAGTGGAACTGTGTTCGGGAGAAATCCCTATTGTTGCTCTAGCGCCACACCATTCTCATTCTGCGCGCAGCACAATACCTGGAAAAGGCTGTCGATGTCGACTCTTCTGCCTACTCTTCGGCGAGCGAAGAGGCACACAAGAAGAAGTTTATCAACAAATACACGCCAGTGTGCGGTGGTGGTGCACTTTTGTTGTTTCTTCCAATTGATCATCGAGGGTTTCGTCGAGCGCTATGAACCAGCCCTAAGTAAACATCAATTAAGGGCGAACGGAGTCGTGTGGAATCGTTTTTCGACTTAGCAAGGTTGAACAGAGGTTCCAAACTGCAGTCTAATAGGTGTGTATTCTTGTGCATATATATATAAAATTTGGGCTGTGTAAATTTGTAGTCCGCCGGTGCTTAGGCGCTGGCGCTAGCATGGGCAAATATTTGGACGTGAAACATCTCCAATGACTTATTTAATCGGGGACGTGTTAACTGCGTTCGGTGTTTACGCTAATCGGCTTATTGAAGTGTTAATTGCTTGTAAAATGTGACTGATGATTGGTAAACAAGGTGCAGGTGCGTAGGAAAAGGAAAGCGAAGACATTCAGTGAGGGAACTGCGCAAACCGCTCATAACCCTGCGCATTGCGTGTAATCTGCGCATTAATGGCGACGTGCTGTACGACAAAGAGAAGTGCATCCAGTTTTCGTTATTTGAAGTAACAACTTTCCCAGCCACGTGCTGAAAAGCTAAAGGCACATCTTGTCGAAAAGCTGTCCATAAACTATTGACCTATGTTTGCACAGAGACATCTGCATAGGAGTATATGACACGAGCTTCAAAATTGCCGCAAGTTCAATTTGCTGCCCGACTGCATAAAGTTTTAACAGACGTCCACTACGAAGACGCCGTTTTGATCGCGAGCAATTAGATTACCCCAAACTCGTGAATGAGAGTGCGGGGAAAAGCAGCTCGTGTGACACTCGCCTTAAGGTTACAACAGCTTGGGGTTTTTTTTTTATGCGTATTATTATTTAAGAGCTAAAATAATAAATAATACTTTATTAAAAATGTACCACCTAAAAATAAATTTAAACAATATTTCATTTATTTTATAAGTTTATTTAAAAATATTAAAAAATAACTTCAAAATTATATAATTAAATTCAAATAATTCAAATTAATTAATAAATAAATTACCACGAATCTAACTACCATCAGACTTTGATAACTTGCAATAGTGAAAATAAAGCAATGAAGGGTTAGGTAAACTTCACTAAACACAGTTTTTGTATCCCTTCGTTCCAACAAAGTAACAGCCCCCAAAGTGTTTGTGTGCATTTGGCTCAAATTTTTCAAGCACAGCTTGTCTTATTTTTTACTTAGGGAGGGTTACCCGTAAATCGTATTAAACTGCGACATGGCTGCAACTGCGTATGGCACGTTCCTTCCAGTGGTTCAGACTGAGCGCTATGTAATCCACCGTTGATCTCTGAAACGAAGGTTCAGTGTTAATTGGAGCTCCACATGACTGAAGAATTATTTTCTATTGACTCAATGAAGTCGACGTTTTGTGAGTAGGTACGCGCTTTGGAATTGGTCTTTATTGGTGAACTTTCCGATCTAAGACCGCAGTTGTAGGGGTTAGTGAGATTCTTTTGCAAAATCGATTTTTATTTCGTACGCAATGATATGAAGTTTGCTTTCAAGAAAGAACAAATTTTTCGGGCGGTAGCATGACTTGGTAACGAAGACCACCGCAATACATAGAAGAAGCTAAAGAAAAGCCTGTTATATTAGGGCGTCCTTTAAAAGAGCTGGTTGAGGAGGCTGTAAAATTATAGACTAAACAGTTGGTATCTTCTGATCAAAGAAGCCCCCCTTGTCAATGGACGGAAAATCTTTATCTTCAATGTCTGCTCAAGAAAGAGTAGGGATACTGAGAAGTCCCAGGTTTCAAGGTTGAATATGGGAATGGATGGATACCATTAGATGAGAAAATTCCTATTCTAAAGTTTGGGAAGCTCTAAATCTAGTGCAGGTGTATATAGTCGAAGACTGCCGCTTTCTAATGTGAACAATTGACATGAATACTCATGGTACAGTCCAATTCTCCAACAGATGTTTTCTAGAGTAGTCCTATTAGACGGACCCGCGAATACAGAATTGACTGTTAGGGGCTAGGACAACCAAGGAAAAATTGTTTGAAGAATTCAACGAATAGTAGGGCAATGATAACAGATCTGCAAGTAATTTGTTCTGGCGGACCATCCGCCGTCTTAGGGCAACAAAGGGACCCATCATTGAAGGTCATACGTTTGTGACAAAATCATTAAAAGTTCCCAAATAGGCTGAGTGGATTAAGGACAGATATGCTGAAAGCCTTAAGTGAAGAGAGAACAAAATACCGCAAACAGAAGTTCCACATTAGATACACTGCAGGGGGACTCTTCCGGGTGGCTTAAATAAAAAAAAATACATGGCTCAGCAGGCCCTTTGTCATTACTTTTGTAACGCCAAGAAGGAGTCACCGGAGACCTCATAAAGTATTTATATTCTGAATTAGGATCACATTCTGAATCGATTTAGCCATGTCCGTCTGTCTGTCTGTCTGTCTGTCTGTCTGTCTGTCTGTCTGTCCGTCTGTCCGTCTGTCCGTCTGTCCGTCTGTCTGTCTGTCTGTTGAAAGCACGATAGCGCGCAATTGAATTGACATAAGCGAATGAAAGTTGGTGAAAGAACTTATTTCTATCGTCGTCAGGTTGGTATTGAAAATGGGCTATGTCGGTCAAGTAGTTCTGGTACCTCCCATACAAAATCAATATTAGGCCCATGTGTCTCTCTGTCTGTTGTTGGATGTAATTACGTACTACCTCACATGCCTAAAACTTTGCTTGACTTGTATGCCGTGGAGGGTATCAAAGCATCGGCCAGGCCTTGTTTTTTTTTTGTTGGGACGAATGCAAGGAATCTTCAAGACAATTCCGGGTTCGATGGTCCGAATGGAGAAGATCTATCGAATTTTTGTCGGACGTGACACTCAAAAATACGAGACACGTATGTTGATCGGCCATCTTGTTTACGTGGTAGGAATTATGGGAAAGTTCTGCATGTTGACATTTATTTTGTAATTAGGGAATTTTCCTACATAACAAAATGACTTCCAGAAGGGAGCGGATCGAAATTCTGCGTTACAAAATTCTGCTTTTTAAGTTTAAAGCAATAAAATAAAATTTAATAAAATAAAATTCTTGTTTTGTTTTTCAACTAACAAATGTAAACAAGAAAAAAAAAACATTCACAAACCATTAAAAATCTTTAAAAAATTTAAATTTAAAAGTTAAAGAATAGAAATAAAATTTAAATTAAAAAGAAGCAATAAAAGTTAGATTAAATATTGAAAACAAATTTAAATAAAAAAATAATAGATATAACTTTAAAAAGAAAAAAATATTAAGAAAGGAGGAGTTAAAATTAAAAACAAAAAAAAACAAAAACAAAATGAAAAATATACAAATTAAAAAAAGAAAATATTCTCTCTACCTCTGCAGCATTTTGTAAAGCAGAATTTAGAAAAGGCCAATTTTTTAAAACGGAATATTTTAAAAAGAATTTTGACCCATCCAGAATTTTGAGCCCAACCCTCCCGGAAGTGACAAGGGGACAATAATTAGTTTATTTCGTAAAATTGATAAATGAGCTGTTAAGTTTACTGAAACGAATCACCACTCTCATTTGACATTTTTTAAATCAGAAACTGAAAGCAAAAGCCCGAACACATTATGGCAGAGTTGCTGACCAAACTTGATACTACAATCAAGAAAAATCAATCGCGACTCACAGATGCTGCAGTACCCATAACACAGATTGCCATTCAAACAGCAGTCACTGGCCATAACTCAAAGTTCAAAGCGTCCATGTCCTTAATTTGCTTGTTTGTCATAATGGCGCATCCCTTCTGTGGCAGAAACCTTTAAAGCTCGCCGCAACCACTGGCTTATTGTGAATGCGAAGTCACGAAATGCCGCATGTCCGAAAGTAAAAGGGATACAATGAAGCCATTGTTCGCCTCTGCGGAGCAGGGTGATCCTTTTTCCGCACTCGAAAGAAACAATTACCCGCGGGATAATATAAAATTATGTCCATTTTATTTATTATGTGTCAGACAATTTGATTAAACCCAATCCGCTGCCGTGACTCCTCCTAAACAATAGACGTGCATATACCCAGATCACCGTTCGCCATCGGATGCGTTGCGTACAAAACAGAAACCACACAAAACTTCCTCTCAATTCATCACCACAGCATCCGATAAGGTCACATCGCGCGCAACTTAAATGGATGCACAGCGGCCGAGATATACCAAACAGCGCAAGCACACCCAGCTGCAGCCGGCCATTGTCATCCGCCCGATGACGTCCATAATACGTAATAATCCGACAGTGCCCTCTAACGATTACATGACTTTGCACTTGGGTGGCTGGACGGATCATCATCAGCCGGAGCAACAGCAGCAACGTACAGGCCGATGCGATGCGCGCACGAGACGATCTCATCGCATTTCGATCGGCTGCGGCTGTGTTTTTTGCTGGCGCGGGCGGTGCTCAGGGACGCGCTGGTGTCCAGTGTGAGATTTTTGTACCTTAGACAGACGCAATTAGTCTTCATCATCCATTATCCGAAAAGCGAATAGCCGCGGCAATTATTGTTGTAAGTGGGGGCCCAAAGGAGGTTTGTTCGTGTGTGTATGGTGGCCAGTGCCAGTTGTGCCAGACCATGTCCACAAATTGATCGGTATCGATGACTTGAAATAATTGATTCCGCTTCTGGCGCATGTTGATGGCTTTGTGTCCGTTTTTGAGTTGTTTCTCTATACTGCACAGCGTACCCGACAAGAGTTTCTATGATTAATTTGGCTCTTCGAAGGCAAACAGTATTTTTTCTGTCGAGGCGATATGCCCACACTTAATGATGACAAATTTATCGGAATTTCGGGGCGAATGGAAATTTAATGCGATCGACGATAGGACTGTACAATTGTACAGAGCTGCGCAGTAAGTCATCCATGACTGATGATGGAGTTTCGAGCTGTTTACTTTTTGCCTCTAAACTGACCGATTGGTATGGAGATACACATGGGTGGGTTGATGGAGCTTCGCGTATGACTTAGCGAAAGCTTGAACAAACAGTCAACAGTTGGATACAGCGACAAGGGGACTCTACTCATTTGAACCCCTACTACTTGATGGCGAAACTGATTCAACAAAAAGCGTTACTTAGACGCTTTTCCTCGGAGACTAATAGCGGAGCTCACCAGCACAAATTGGAAAAAAAATGCAGGAATGCAGGATGGGGATGACCATGTACAAAGGTTGTCATATGACATACGGGGTCTGGGTGTACGGGCTTCCAATGTTCGTCTACCACCCCAACGCTATCAGCTTTAAACGGGATGAAGGCTGTTGAGGTATCCTTGGGACTTTAACTACTAATAGCTAGATTCGCTTCTCTAATCCGTCACTTCTAAGACTTAAAATAGTCATAATGTAGGTAACTTAAACCCGATACACTCAGAAAAAAACATTGTTAAGCGAAGAAATTTGAGATATTTAAAAAAATTTTGAGCTTGCATTAACTATTTTTGCTAACAAGAACTCGTTTTTAAGTTTTCAAGAATCAGGTATTCAGCGTAAGAATAATATACTCACCTTAAGTATTTTATTACATCATTGCCAACAATTTCACTTTTAAATCAAAGAAATTGATATTTGGGTTAATTTTAACCAACGAAAATTGTTGGCATTACAATTTTTTTTTCTGAGTGTACAAGCCCACTTCTACTTTTACTGCATGAAGGGTCGCGAGTGTAGTAGTAATAAGTTCTTTATTTTTATTTATAAAAACAATTTTTACAATTTTATACAAAAATTTGAGAACATACGACAATGACATAAATAATGTCGTCGGTCACGAGTGCTTAAACAATTGTGCTAAAAATAAGATTCTATAATAAAGTAAACGCTATTCGAATCGGGGAAATGTATTTCTTAAGTTACAAGTTCTATAAGCTTAAACTTAAAGCTATACGCGGTGTTCCTGGAAATTTTGTCAGATATGTTACTAACTTGGTGGAGCTGCAGTCCGGGGTGGACCAGGGCCTCAATCAAGAAACGACTCCAGTCAGCACGATCTCAGCTGTCTTTAGTTTCGCACGCTAAGTTGGTTAAGGTCCCACTTGCGTGCACCATCTAAGAAACGGGCTTCTACTGCGTCGTCCCTCGGCTGATGTGGATTCAAAGATCTCTGTAGGATATCAGCTAAAAAATATCCGCTTCTAGAAAGCGACAGTTTGTAAAGCAAATGTGAGCAAAGATCATTGTAGCAAAGATTTTAGCAAAATCGAGGAAATGAAACACATGTTCTGGCTAGGCTAGGCTTGCGAGTGGGTCTTGTTTTTTGGTTGCAGCTTAACCTTGTATGCAGGGCCGTCTTAGACCATGTCGGGGCCCTGGGGCATACTAGAATTTGAGGCCCCATTGGAAAGTAAAAGAAGAGAATGAATGACTTATTATAGAAAAGTGGGTCAGATAGTAGCTCTAATAAAAAGAATAAAAATAATAATAGGAGTGTTTATTTCGGCTTCGATCCCGGCACAGCAAAGTAAAGTAGGATTTTCAGCACGCGATTACAACAACTAGTCTCGAAGCATGATGAAAATCCTACTTTACTTTGCTTTGCTGAGATCGAAGCTCAAAAAAACACGGCTAATAATATTCATGAAGCTTAAGTTTAAGACTAATATTATTTAAATAAAAAACTGTATTAGCCGTAACTCAAATAAGTAGGTACCTGGTACCTACGGTCCTCATATGTTATTGAAAAAATTCTGTCATGAGGTTGAGGAGCTCAAGTATATATTTTCAGTAAATCTAGCATCGAAAATATTTTTTTCTTATTAAAGTTAAAATAAAATTTTCAGGGGCTTCAGCAACAAAATACAATTTTTCGGCCTCGGACAAGATACCTAGTTGTTGTTTTTTTTTCCTTTTTAATATATGGAGGCCGAAAAAAGAAGTTTAAAAAATTCCGTTAAAACCTAAAAAATCAAAACAATTATTTAAAATAAATAACAAATTTTCGATTAAACTTAATTTTTGGTCTTCAAATTGTGATATAAGAACATTTAAAGTAAAAATAAAACTAAATTTCTAAAGAAATCAGAGTTTCTAGGTTTTAAAATAATTTTTAAATTTCGACTCGTGTGATTTTGTAGGAACTTTTGAGCTATTTTTATAAGTACTAGTTTTGTTTGTGGTCAAAAATCGACATACCTTTTATAAGTATACCGTCAACACCTCGCTGATATAAGCCCCTCAATTAAAATTAGGTATACAATTGCTTACTTTTAGGGATAGGTAAATTGCACCACTTTCGAAAAAAAGTTCTAATCCAAGATGATATATTTGAATACGTGGCTACGGCAATATGGCGGCGACAAATTGGATGTCTGATTGATATTTGAATCTAGAAAAAAAAAGTTTATGCGGAACTACATACTTCCTACCTGAAAATGAAACATTTTCTGTTGAACTCGGCGTCGGCAATGTTGCCATAAAGTCGTTCACAAACGGTCTCATTTACTCTCTATTATTTTGTCAAGCTATATCTACCAAAATAGAACAAAAGTTAAAGTGCGTAAGTGAATATATCGGCCATTCGGGGCCCCGTGAGGATGGGGGCCCAGAGCACGGACCACGTGTGAGCTTATGGTTAAGACGGCACTGCTTGTATGCATCCAGGTCAAGTCACGCTTCGCCGAGATGGAGCTTTGTTGTTGGTTGTCCTATTGAGTTTGGCGACAAGTGCAGGGCCGCATTTAGAGGTCTGGAGGCCCTAGGGCAACAAAGGAGTGGAGCCCTCTGGCCCTTACTTACTTTCGGAATAAAATACACAAAACCAAGTGCAGTAAACTCAAATTGTTAGCAGTGGATTTGTATTTCTCGTTCTCGCGTTACTGATTGGAGTGAAAAAATATAGATTCATTCTTTTTTAATATTTAAAACAGCGAAAAAAAATATCAAAGGGAAAGTTCTTTACTATTGCGTACTCGTTGGAGTTTGGAGGAACTTTTTTCGAACTCTCTAATGTTGGGGCTCGTCTTTTGTGGAGGCACTGGGCCTCTAGCCCCGGATGCCCACCCCTAAATCCGGCCCTGGAAATGTGTAATACTTTTTGAAATTTACTTAAACCTAATACGTATACTTCCTACTTTGTGTTAAAGGCCGCACTTGTGGTTTGTAAGCAGTGATTGTCAACAGTCGGCAACTACCCTCAATTAATGATTCCGTTCAATGTAGGAATGTTGTGCTTACAGTACTTTTTAATATTATCCATCACTGGTGCCTTTTTAACCTGTCAAATATACCTCAAAGACAACTGTAATGCCAACAATTTTCGTTGGTTAAAATTAACCCAAATATCAAAATCTTTCATTTAAGAATGAAATTGTTAGTAATAAAAAACTTATGGAGATTATATTATTCTTGCACTGAATACCTGATTCTTGAAAACTTAAAAACGAGTTCTTGTTAACAAAAATAATACTTGAACCAAGAACTTTTAACTTACATTTTTTTAAATATCTCAAAATTCTTCGCTTAACAATCTTTTTTTTTCTGAGTGTCCGACAATCCATTACAGATGAGTGGTTGTTTATTGCCCGCGCAACTTCGCTAACTTGCCAACTGTTTATAGCCAAGCGCTCGTCTTCCACTGGCTGTGTTGCAGCACAATATCAAGACCAACTTGAACACATTTCAATTAATCCAATTGCCATCGATCATAATTAAAATTCCACCGTACTCAGAGTGCAGCAACAATAAATGTGATTTATTAATGACTCTCGGTCTGTGTGCTTTGGGATTCTATATCTATGCAGTCATAGGACCATCATCCACAACAACAACTACAAATCGAAGGCAAAAATTAGTTTGGGTAATATAATGATTCCAATGATTTATCGGCGCGGCAGAGTTTGACATGTATCCGCGTATCTGTAGGTAATTACAATTTATCTCCATGGACATGCAGTCATAACAAATCTCAATAAATCAACACGATTATGGTTACCCTATAGTTGACGACCGACCCACATAATGGCAGTGTACGCAGTACGCACACCGGCAACGACAACGACAACGGCACGGGCAACCCCATGTAAGCATGCTAAATGTATAGCCACGACCGATGAGTGGCACACATTATTTGTGATCGGCCCAATATTGACAGTCGAATATGGGATTGAACGAGATCATTGGGTGATCGCTGACGGATATAATCTCTGGAAGTGTATGCGCACACGAATGCGAGAAATCCATAAATGGGTGCTTGTTAGTACGTGCACTGTGGAATATGATCTTCGTATGTGATGGTGGATGGTGCATCACACCGGCCGCCAAGAGCTTTTAGATACATTCGGCGATAGACCTTGTTGCGAATTTGCGCACACTTTTTGTTAACATGCCTTGTTTCGACCATTATCCATATCTTCGAGATATTATTCCGAAAAGAAGGACACGGACAGCTGTACGTTGACACCTCTTATCGTATCTTGCCACGATAGGCATGAGGCTGCTTTGAAAGTGAGATGTGTCCTGGAATAAGACGATTGCCGCATCCACTGATCTTCTGTGTCAATTCGCCACGTTTTCAAAGTGTTTTTCACTTATTTTTTGGGGTGTCTTTGACGCTTATCCAAATCAAATTTTAAATGTATTTTTGACGCATTTCGTGAAGAGTTTCTGACGCGTTTTTGGCTAATTTTTCAGGGCGCTTTTTGACGATTTTAAAAGACGTGTTTTTTGAGACGTTTTTGACGCGTTCTTAACGCATTTTTAAGCGCGCTTGTTGGTGGTTTTTTTTTAGATTTTTAACGTGCTTTTTAAGGCTTTGGAGACGCATTTTCTGGAGAGTTTTGTGACGAGTTCTTGACGTGTTTTTCTAAAGAGTCTTGGAGGTATTTTTGGAAAACTCTTTGTGTTGTTTTTTGAAGCATTTTTGATAAGTGTCCCGAAAAGTTTTTGACCCTTTTTTATTTCGTATTTTAAAGCGTTTTTGACGCGCTTTTCGAAGAGTTTTAGAGATGTTTTCCGAAGAGTTTCTGACCAGTATTTAAACAGTAAACAGCATAACAGTTTTTGATGTATTTTTCAAAGATTTTTTGACTTGATTTTCAAAGGTTATATGACACGTAAATTTTGAATACTTTTAAAGCGTATTTCGAGGAGTTCTCGGAATGATTTTGACTCGTTTTCGGGCCATTTTCACTCTTATTTTGATATACGCGCGTTTTTTCCAAAAGTGTTTGACGTGGTTTTGCAACAGTTTTTGATTCACGCACCGGCCCGTAGATCACATTTAAAAAAAAAAAAAACATCAAATAAGTCGTCCGAAGCGCTTAAAAATGCACCAACTCGAGTCAGAAAATATTAAAATAAAACCAAGAGAAACCTTCAAAAACGCTTGAAAACTAAAAAAAAAAGAAAAAAGAAAGGGATAAAAAATTATAATAAATAAAACTCCCCGAAAACGGTAAAAAACGCAATAGAAGCATATGCTCATAGAACTTTAAAAACACTTCTAGACTTGTGGTTCAAAAAAGTCTAGAAACGCATCACGAACGATAAAATAAGTGTGACCGAAAGGCCTCGAAAAACGAATCAAAAAAACGTCAGAAAAGCTTACAAAAAAATAATCAAAATATACAAAGTAAAATTAGTATTGTTTCGCATAAATGTAATAGAAGCTCCTAGACCCAACTCAATTACCATCGCCTCGGTAATTAATAACAAATCAAATGTTTATTGTATACATTATCAAAACCAGCAATTTTCCCTGCCGTCCCAACCCCAAACATCCACCTGTCAACGAGGAATTACCCAATAACTTAACCCTTTACCAGATGACACAATACTCGAGACATTTGTGTTCCCTTAGGCAGGCGTTGGTCCTTTTTTCCTGTGTGTTTGTTTGTCATTTCCTTCCTTTCTCCAAATAAATGAAATATTTGTCAAATAAACTTAATGAGATTTGTCACGCATGTCCAGTTAGTAGCGAGAAGTACCGACACCACCAGATAATCCAGATTCAGATACCCATCACGATGGCTGCAACCCAACCCTTACACACATCCGTGATGACGGAAGCAAACAAATGAAAGTCAAAAGGACCTGCCCGCACCCTCTTTTTTTACGGTCGTCATCAAATGACTGCGTCTCTATTTCGTGCAGCATCGACGAAGGGTTGTCCCGTCGACGATGATGGTGGGTGCAGGGTGCTGTTATGGAAACCTCTCTCAATCTGCGATTCGATTCGCATTTCCAAGTGTCGTCGCTACTCGCATGACATTGAACACTTGCAAGCGATCGGAAGTTTAATTGCTTCAATCGCTTGAGTTTTTTTTTGTCTGCTTCTCTTCTGGATACACATGGTGGTCGTATCTTTTAATTTGTTTGGGTTTAGGTGGAGGAAATCAAAAAAAAACTCGTAAAACGCAACACTTAGAAAGAGTGTATGCTGTGCATGAGCGCGGGTACAACACCTGAGTGGAGGGAAAGGGCAATAGACAGGACCAGAGTTGTAACAAGGATTCAAAGCGTTCTTTTTTCTATCTCTTTTTTGTGCCGGGTAACGTGAAAAGTTTAATTAAAAATATGTCCAACGAAAATACTTAATTGTTTCTTGGATGCAATTTGGCGTGGAGGGAAAACGCGATCGAAGTTGGGCGATGCAATTAAAATCCTTGTGCAGTTGGATAATTGAGGCGGGTGAGGTTAGCGGGTATAGATATAATTGCAGTGGACGAAGTAATTACCCAGCCAGCTAAGGCAAGCGACATAGAATATGGGAAAACGCTGAAGCGGTTCGCAGCTATGCACTTATTTGGTGCAGATTATGGGGCAATAATCGATTTACCAGTTGATCTGCTGCGCTCAGAAATGCAGTTGACACACAGTAGAATGGGTTTAGTAACTAGTAAGTATTTCAATTGCAGGTGAAAAGTAAGGTAGCCATCGAGGAACTGGTGGACATTTGATGAGTCTGTCCTCCATTGGCGTGGTATGCAATTTCAAAAGTCCATGTAATTTAATAAGGTGTAATTTTTCGGTTATGCATGATTACATTTTATTGCGGTTTTCTTCATATTTTCTATATCCTGGTTATACCTAGGGTAGGGACGCGCCCCCTGGCGAAAAGGAGTTCGTTTTCGAAATTTGGGAATTGTATGCTCTTATTTCACATTGCAAGTTCCGTGAAATATTTGATTTTAGGTGGACTTACATAGGCCCGCAATTTCACATGTCAGAATAAAATCCTAGGGTGGCAAGCCGCGGACAAGGTGACCAATCTCAGGTCAATGACAAAGATACAAAGACTAGCAGCGCGATGAAAATCACTGGAGGCAATTCTCAATCTGACTCCTCAAGACCTATACATGGAAGAATCTGCTACCAAAAGGTCCTTAAGGATTGGCCAAACTAATACAGATTCTAGAGAAATACGTTGGGATCGTTGTCACTTCTGGCTATATGTCTCCCCATCTGAGCTTTGATAGACCATTCTCAACACAGATGAACGCACAAAGTGGAAATCGATTTCCATCTACACAGGTGGATCAAAGTTGGACCGGTGGAACCGGTGCCGGTATATTCTGTGAGGAATTAAAAAGCCACTGCTCCATCAGGCTACCTGGTCGCAGCAGTGTCTTCCAAGCAGAGGTTCTAGCAATTTTGGAAGCGGCCCGAAGGGTTTCATTATTGGCAATTCCTCGTAATGATATTACCATTTTCATTGATGGCCAGGGGGCTGTAAGAGCAATCTCTGCTATTGAAAAACAAAATCCGCTGTCGCGAAGATCTAAAGGTTCTTTTCTCCACTCCACGAATAGCTGCTGGGTCCCTGGATACAGAGACAAAGCGCTGACGAACTGGTAAGAAAGGGGTCATCAATGGATCATGATAGAGCACACCAGTCGTTCAAGCCTCCACCCTCTAATCTCAGAGGACGAGAGGAGAACAAGATTCGTATGAAAACCAATAACACGTGGAAGGAACTAAGGACCTGTGAAGTATCACGGAAGCTTTGGCCAGAATATGGCTGAGGCCGAGCCATTAAACTTCCACAGTTTGACAGCTCATCGCTGTCTAAGCTATTAGGGGCTTTAACGGGTCATAAATTCCTAAGAAACCACACAATTAAACCAAATCTCGAAGATGACGAAATATTTAGAGTCTGCGGAGACGAAGAGGTCCATGAGGACACACCTCTGTCACTAGCCGAGCCTCTGTAACTTGGGGAACAGAACACTTGGAAGCTATTACTTCCATGACTTTTAAGAACTTTCTGATATTTCAAACTGTCTGATCATTAAAGGTTGTTAAGGGCATCAGGATGGCAGGACGGCTTCGGGTAATTACAAGAAGGAGGGACAAAAGCTAGCCATATCTAACACCAGCGATTAACACCCATAAAAGGGTATCACAATAGCTCCAAAAGGACCTGAGTGTGGTAATGTAGGGTTCACTCTGCTCTACCAACCCGTAAATCTAGCCGAACCTAGCTTTCGCCAACTCTTTTAAATGGCCGCAGTTCCTTCTCAACTGTTCTCCGCCAGATACTTCTCGGTCGACCCGCCGTTCTGTAATGTTCGGTTTATGGGTTCCATTGCAAGCGGACTGTGCATCGAGGTGCTTTAAGACAAGCGAATTGAAATGCAATGGCCCTTGCTAGAATGGGCTATTATGAGGCTTGGAAATATTGATTTTCTTCCTGCTAATACCTACCAGTTAATTACCGAAATCTATTTTATCCTTGAAATTCGGAGATCGGAGAAATTCTACAGACTACAGCGTTAGTCAGTTAGAGGATTCATTAACCTTTGTCGATTTTGACTTCGCATGGATAACAATAATAAAATATTATCATTCGGATAAAGGGCTTTGCGAAAAACTCTTTGAATCTCCCTAAAACCCTGTCTGAAAACACTCCAAACAGAAGTTCAATATCGCCCAAAAAAATGTCTCGAAAAAAGATACAAAAAAGCTGAAGAATGCTAAAATATCTCCTCAAAATCATAAAAATACCTTAAAACCATCCAAAAACCCACAAAAACAAATTTTTGCAAACAGTCTAAAAAGCAGGACAAACACGAACCTAAAATGACAAACAGGTGTTACAAAAAACGATACAGAAACCCCTCAGACCAGACACCAGAAATTCTTAGCGGAAACTTTCCAAAAAAATAAAACTTACTTAAAACCGCTATAAAAACATCTTCAAAAATCGCCAGGGAAAACAATAAAAAAATTAAACAAATAGAAAAACTATTAAATAACGAATTAAGCCCGATTACAGCTGTCTGGATTCTAAAAATTTCCTAAAAAGACCGTCCAAAGACGCATCGAAAATACTTTAAAAAAAAACTGCTTGAAAGGCTTCAAACTCCAGAGAGCCGCCCTAAAGCAAAATGCTTCAAAATCCTCTTAAAATAATAAAAACAAAGAATATCAAGTTATCTGTCAGATCACCCTAAAAATCCCGTAAGAAATGCCCCCAAAAAGACTTGAACAAACAAACCTCTAAAACGGAAGGAACCTCTTTAAAGAATGCCCTCAAAATCCTCTTAGATACCCTTTAAAGAAAGGGCCAAAAGACGTGTCAAAAAAAAAAACAAAAAAAAAATTGTTAAAAACGCCAGAAACCACTCTACAAAAGGTCGAAAACGCCCCAGCAGAGTCTTAAAGAAATCTCCGAAAATCTCAGAGAATCTCCTCAAAAGTGTCCCAAAAAAGGCCATAAAAAACGTCCCGAAAAATACTCCAAAAGATGGATTTGAGATTTAGAAAATCACACAAAAATCGGCTGTAAAAAAACATGAGAAAATGGTTCCAAAAAATGGTGCCAAAGCCATCTGCATGGTCCCTTTTGGACTTAAGTTAAGATATTGTTATCCACCTTCATTTTTATCACCCAGGTTTCATGGTTCGTTCTGGCCGACGGCGAAACTACGGCAGTCGTCCCGTTTAAGAGGGTGCAGGCCTAGTGTTTCCATAATATTATCCTCAATACCGACTGTCACTGTACTTAAAAGTTCCCCTGTTCAACTCTTACCTTCCTTGTTAACTTTTAACTTTCTCTCTACCTTTTGGCTAAAACCTCTAAATATTGATCCGTAATCCGTACTAGTACCTTGAACCAAGTCTGTATTAGATGATAAAAAAGGAAGTGACTTGCTTGAAATTGCAAGGCTAAAACGACTCAAGCCCATCGATGACATAGCAAAGCCAAGTCGCAGAAGGTGCTCGACGAAACAGACCGCAAAAGACCCTTGAAAGTGAATAAAATAACGCAGCACTATAAAAATTCGGATGCCCATTTCCAGACGTCCAATTCACCATAAGAGGAAAGCAACTGACGCAGTTTATTTTGGCCAATTGCCAGCTTTTAAAAATGGGGTACACTTCTTGAACACTTCACTAAATCCCAACGGGTGCAGCAGTCCGATGTCCTTCTGATACTAAAACACACTGAAGGAAGACCGAAATCATCCCAAGTGGTGGCGTAAAGACGCCTCGAAGCTCACTGCCCATCTATACCGAAGATATAACCCCTAGCTGCAGTGGATCCGCATTGAGCCAACTCTTTGTATACCATACCTGGGTCAACTTATCTACAAGTCCAAGTCATCGTCTCGATCTGCACACCCCTAGGCCGCAACAGAAACGCTAAAACTAATTAAAAAGAGGATATTTCACGCTCAGCCATCTCAAGTGTACATCCATCCCGATGGAGCCCTCTCACTTGAGTCGTGCTCTTGGAGAGCGAGTGAGATAGCCAACAGCACATCGCAGCTTCAGCATCCACTTCGCCAAAGTAAATCAAACCGAATATATAGACATTACAATTAACCAGCACGTTTGGACGGCGAACGTTTCCACCGCCGTGTCACCACCACCGCACCTCCGGTCCGCTGATTTTGCGCACCGACCGACATGAGGAGGATGTTATGAAGTAAAAATCGGGTAAGTGGATGTGTACTCGTTTAAGTATATCTCTGGGAGAAAGAGAGATGTTTTCGTAATAAAGTGATGCCCGCGGACCACCCAAGTCGTTGGGCTGGCTGCATGGAGGAACATTTTCTCGATGACTTGTTCCATGATTTGTACTCCGGCCGAGGGAATGCGAGCCCACTCTTCTGCGGGTTACAGGCGAGTTGCCGGTTGGTATTCGCTTTGCATATGCAACGGGCAGATTCTACATGTGTGCGAGCGTATATACTTTAGAATCACAGGCCACAAAAGGGAGATAAGCTGCGCTGTGGTGTTTTTGGCTGGTTTGCATCACGCCTCTGGATTGGCATCAAGTTGATGTTAAGAGAGGATTCAAGAGAATCAGCGATGAAGATGTTGCCCAGAAATACGAACTGAATGTGTGCGTGCTTCAAATAGACTCAAGCTTCGCGATTGATGATGTCCAGGCTGCTGGTCGAGAGTGATGTAAGACAATGTGGCTCTTGTGATGGGGAGTTAGATGAAATAGATGAACACTGAAGCCGTAGGCTTCGGAGAGAAACTTATGTTTGCCAGGCGTTTATTTAACAACAGTAACTCACGGAATTGGCTAAGCGGGCCATTGACGATTATTGTTTTAAGGTGAAACGAATGGCACATTGCCAGCGGGCGCAGGTTCCAATAGCCCATGCTCATGTGAAGCTTGAGCTGGCTTTGCAGCAATGGAGGAGATTCGTATCCGACGGTTTTCACTTCTTCCTTTTTTGATACTACTAGCCTTCGGATAGATTAATCATGGTGAACGGGATCTAAGTTACACTCACAAGGCTTTTGTGGACTTAAAATTCGGCCGAGTTTTCGAGCAAGTGTGTTTTATTATTTAAATGTACGCTTTTGTGTATGGAATATAAAATCGTACAAATCTTCTAAGCGACTTCTCATTGGGGCACGGATCCGAGGGGTGGTACAGTGAAAATAAAAACCTGGTATATTGGATAAAAGTGAGGCTTGATTTAAATTTTTGTTTGTAAATATAAGTCCAACAAAATGTTTCTATCAAATTGACAAAATTTTAATAAGTTTTATCTTGTCTTAAAACTTTTGTTGTGATGATAAAAAAAATTGTTTGTTTTAACGTTTGTTTGTGCGTATAAAAATAATTTATTAAATTAAACATAATCAGACTTATTTATTAGAATTTGCTATACGCGCCTAAACACCTGTGTAGTTATGCAGTGTATAATTATTTATACAGCCTTTATACACCCTTTCAAAACTTCTTATTTATAAAACATTTTTCCATGGACACTAGTTATACAGGGCTTGTGTCAAAAAATGTACTGAAAAGGAGAAATCTATTACATTTATCTGTCCAAAATTCAAATACAAATAGGAAAGGGAATCAAAAAATTTAAAAGTTAAAAGAAAAAGAATGATTTGGGACTCCTAAGAAATTAAAACGATTTTTTAAAACAATTTGAAATATCTCATTTCTGCACATATTTCTTTTCGAGGACACTTGTAGAATCTTGAAAATTGAAAATATCCAATTTATTTTTGATTTCATTTAAAATAAAATTTGACAGATTTTTTTAAGTCAAAATGGCATTTCGATACTATTCCACCTCTATACAAGCTCTAAACAACGTCCAAGCGCATTTAGCTTATACAAGCTCTATAAATAAGGTTTTTGCGTATAGAGGCATTATAAAGGGTGCATAACTTTAAACACTCTTTATAATACGTTTATAAATAAGGCTGAATGTTGTTAATTCTACAAAAGAGATTTGCCAATTCTACAGTTGCTGTTTTGTTAAATCAAAAATTAACTGTTGCTTTTACAAAGAAATTTATGAGTTTGGTCTTTGTCTTCTTGTCAAACTAACAAAGAAATGTTAATAACATCAAATTAGGTTGTCAGTTCAACTATTTTTTTTTGTTAAATCATAAGCAAATATTGTTGATTGTACAGAAATAATTTAACAGTACTGCCGTTGTGTTTTGTTGGATCTATAAACAGATTGTTGGTTATATAGCAACATTTTGTGAGCTCCAGCATTTTAATTTGTTGATTCATTAGCAGAATTGTTGAGTGAAAAGAAATAATCTGTCAATTCTTTATTTATAGTTCTGTTGAATTAAATAAACTTTTTTTTTTCGATTTCATTAATAGTCACTTGCAGTTGTCCTTTAACTATATTTTGAAGGAGCGAAATAAGTATTTATCCACAATGCCCTTGTAAAATAAATTAGGTATTAATAAATGATGCGCAAAACAAATAAGTTTTAAAATTAGATTTATTAAAAAAAGTAATTATACAAGTTCTATAAATTAATTTAACATATTATTTGAGTTGAAACAAAATCTGCACTCCCAATGGTATTTCCATACATAGAAAAAAATGTTGCCAAGTCTTATGGTGTTGTATAAGCCAGGGCTTTCCGATTGATTTCACAATCAAAAAAAATATTCACAATTTTTATTTGGAAAAGTAAGATGAGATCTATTTTTAGAAAAGATCCGGGGTGGACCTGGGCCTCAACCAATACGCCTCTCCAGTTAGCGCGATCTTTAGCTAACTGCCTCCAGTTGCGCACTCCAAGTTGGTTGAGGTCCCCTTCCACTTGCGCGCGCCACCTAAGGCGAGTTCCTCTACTCCGTTGTCCCTCAGGGTTGGAATCGAAGACTCTTCGGGCCGGAGCGTTGGTGTCCATTCGCTCTACATGTCCCAGCCAACTTTTCTGACTAGGTCGATGCCCCTGTACAGCTCGTAGAGTTCGCTGTTAAATCTCCTCCTCCAGAGCCCGTCAACGCAAACGGGACCAAAAATAGCTGCACTTAAAGACAGGAAAAAAAATGTCCAGAGCCCAGCCAAGCGAGGATTTCTTCAATACAATCGTATTTATGTACAACTTGGTCTGACCTGACTTGGCTGGACACGTTTTTCCTTGGTTGTAAGTTCATCTGTTGTCTTCAATATGTCTATGTACATATACCCATAAATATTATCGCAATAACTTCTTCTTTTAAATATTCCCATAATTTCCATATGCGGCTTTCTTTTATTGAAAAGAGGTTGGTTGAGTTCATTAATTATGTAATAATTGATTTTCTTAGTTAAACAATGTTTTTTTATTCATTTTTACCGGTTACATTTATGCGCACTAACAAACTGGCTGCTTACCTACTTCGCATGTGAACTAAAGGGTGATTTTTTAGCTGGTTTGGTTTTGGCAACACTGGTTTTGACAGCTGACGTGTGTTTAGTACCTTGTGTCACTGTCAAACAGCTTCAGTTTGGTTTGCAATTTAACCATGGATCGTCTTACAAATGAACAACGCTTGCAAATTATTGAATTTTACTATCAAAATTCGTGCTCGGTTCGAAATGTTCATCGCGCGCTGCTTCCATTTTATGATCGGCATTCTCGACCTTCTGAGCAGTCTATTCGGAAGATTGTGACCAAATTTCGCACCAAATTTACTTTGTTGGACATTAAACCACCAACACGTTTACGTACTGTGCGTAGTGAAGAAAATATTGCGGCCGTATCAGCTAGTGTGACAGAAGACCGCGAAATGTCGATTCGGCGCCGTTCCCAGCAGTTAGGCCTTTGTTACAGCACTACGTGGAAAATTTTGCGGAAGGATTTGGGCGTAAAGCCTTTTAAGATACAGCTGGTGCAAGAACTAAAGCCAGCCGACCTACCACAACGCCGAATTTTTGGTGAATGGGCTCTTGGAAAGCTGGCCGAGGATCCGCTTTTTTATCGAAAAATTGTGTTCAGCGATGAGGCTCATTTTTGGTTGAATGGGTACGTAAATAAGCAAAATTGCCGCATTTGGAGTGAAGATCAGCCAGAAGCATTGCAACAGCTACCAATGCATCCCGAAAAAGCCACTGTTTGGTGCGGTTTATGGGCCGGCGGCATTATTGGGCCATATTTCTTCAAAGATGATGCGAATCGCAGCGTTACTGTCAATGGTGAACGCTACCGAGCGATGATAACAAACTTTTTTTTGCCCGAAATGGAAGTTCTTGACTTGCATGATATGTGGTTTCAACAAGACGGTGCCACATGCCACACAGCACGCGAAACAATGGCGCAATTGCGAGGCGAGTTTGGTGAACAGTTAATTTCACGTTTCGGGCCGGTCAATTGGCCGCCTAGATCGTGCGATTTGACACCATTAGATTATTTTTTGTGGGGGTATGCCAAGGGTAATGTGTATAGGGACAAGCCCGCTTCGATTGACGCACTGGAAGCCAACATCCATGCATTCATTCGTCAGATACCGGCCGATATGTGTGAAAGAGTATGCCAAAATTGGACTCAGCGGATGGGCTACCTGAGACGCAGCCGCGGTCAACATTTGCATGAAATTATCTTTAAACATTAAATTGCAAGGTTCAAACTATCGATTCAAATAAATATTTCATTCATTTTTTCGAATTTTTTGTGTTTTTTTTTTAAAAAAAGTTCTAAACCTCTTAAAAAATCACCCTTTATAAATGACGCCTTCAATAGCATTCAAAGAATTACAATCTTTAAAATATATTTTTATTGATTCAATACGTGTGTTATTAATTCTACAAAATGTATGTCATATCTATACAAACATATTTTTCATTTCAACAAAATGTTTGTAATATTGAAAATCTGTATCTTTGTTTGGCTAACAAATATTTTGCATAAGTTTTGTCAATTTCACAAACATTTACAAAAGTGATACCTACAGTCGAACTTCGATAAGTCGAACTTCTAATACTCGAATGTCTTGATAACTCGAGGAGATTATTTGGCGGGGAATTGCCAAATTCTGCGTTTTTTTACGAGTTCGTTTTATAATGCATCGCTTTCGGGGGCACTGTGTTTGTATGTTCCTATGACCTAGTATCTACATACATTGTAGAAAATCGTGATTTTGGTATGTGTGAGTAAGAATTGTTAAATTTCTTGTTAGTAGTGGTTAGAACACAGAATTATGTTGGTATATTGGTTTGAATTTTTGAAAAATAAGAGGAAGACAAAATAAAACACAAAGATCCTGTACTTTTTTTGACTTATATATTCGCAAATTCTCTGATATTTCTGTAATTCACCAAAATATCCGTAGCATGCGTAAAAATGTTGATACGTTTTTAATTCATATTGCATCTTTAGATCACCTTCCGGATATCATATTTCTCTTCGAGATATGGATCTATGATGAAGAAGTTACAAGTTACTCCATACCTAACTTTACATTTCAGGCAGCATGCAATAATTCTTATTCTGCTGGTGGTGTCGCAGTGTTTTATAGAAGCGACTTGGGGCCTAACATTGTTGTTGAGCGTTTTAATCTTAAAAGTTTTGATTCGATTAGTATATGTTGCGAGATTTCTGGTGCTCCATACTGCTTTGTCGGTATTTATAGATTTAATTATTGTTCAGTTAATGCCTTTCTGGACGATTTTACTGGCTTTCTTGACAATGTGTTGTGTAAAAATCTAATAATTCTGGGCGATTTTAACATTAATCTTATTGCTAGATCAACTGAAGTTGATAGTTTTTTAATGGTTATGTCTTCCTTTGGTCTCGAAAGACCATATTTTTATCAGGCTACATATAAATAATTATTGTAATTATAGAACGGCTTTACACGACCTAAAAATAAGTGACCACAGCTTAACTGCCATCCAACTTGACTTTAGGATCCCCAGAGTAAAACAATATGTGAATGAAAAATTCACAAAAATTGATTTTCCTTCTCTCAAGTCAGCTTTAATCTTTGAGTTTTGGGATGAAGTTTACAGAGCACAGGATCCATCTACTGCCTTTGATTTGTTTCTACAAAAACTGCAATTGCACTTACTTCGCGCGAGTACACGAACGGAAAGGAGTAACAGTCTTAAACCCTTAAAGCAGTGGATGTCTGGTACTCTACTTAGTAAAATTAGACACAAACAACGATTGTATAAGCGTTTAAAAAAACATCCCAACAACCGCAGATTGAAAAGGTATTACGACAAGGTTTGCCAGGAGTTAAAAACTGAAATACCTCGCCAAAAAGATAGTTATTATCAGAACAGATTGGCGCTGAATATTGGTAGTTCCAAAAAAGAATGGCAAGTTGTCAACGAAATTTTAAATAAATCCATACCTAACGCAGATATCGTTCTTTCTTTAAATAATACGACTATATCTGAGCCCTTAGAAGTTGCCACTGCGTTTAATAATTATTTTTCCAGTGTAACAGAGACTATACGTGATACCCCAACAAGTAATTGCTCCGATTGTAGATGTGAAACCGTTCTTTCTCATGTCCCTTTGCAAAGACAAAGTTTTTTCTTTGTACTATTTTCACCTTATGAAGTAATTCAACATCATGTGATCCGTTTTCTAGTAACATTTTGAAAAATATATCTTTTCTTATTCCAGATGTTTTAAGTTATATTTTCAATTTTAGTATACAAAAGGGTATTTTTCCTAAATCATTGAAAACAGCTGTTGTAATACCCCTGCATAAAAGAGGCGACACCATGTCCTTACACAATTACCGCCCAATATCCCTTCTATTCGTATTTTCAAAAGTCTTCGAGAAAGGTGTCAAATCACCTATGCTGTCTTTTTTAGATAAAACTTGTTTTTTCAGTGATGCTCAGTTTGGCTTTCGTAGTGGCAAATCTACCGAAGATGCCTTATTAAAGTTGTGTTCTGAAATATACAGTAGTCTAAACGACTCTTATATTCCTGCTGCTCTTTTTATCGACATCACTAAAGCTTTTGACATGGTTGATCGTAATATTTTGCTAAATAAACTTTATAATGCTGGTTTTAGAGGATTTATCTACGAATGGTTTCCTTCTTATTTACAAAATCGTAGTCAGAAGGTTAGGATTCGCAACTGTTCGAGTGCTAAGACTATTATAAACATAGGTGTTCCACAGGGCTCTGTTCTGGGTCCTATTCTGTTTCTAATCTTTGTTAACTTGCTTTTCATCCAACGTTTCAAGGGAAAACTCACAGCTTATGCTGATGATACTGCTTTGTCATACTATGGTAAGTGCTATTTTAACTTACACTTAGATGTAAACTATGATCTAGATTTATTGCGGAGATGGTTTAAATTTCACAATCTAGTAATTAGTAATAAAACTAAGTTTATGATCTTGAACTTAATGAGTAGAATCTGTGATATGCCACTTCTATACCATTCGCCCAATTGCAATAGATTCCGTTTAGTTAATCCTTGTATACATGATCATAATTTACCCTCTTTTGATTCACTCACAAGTTGCACCTCCGACTGTTTTGAAACTGACCGTGTAGACAGCTTTAAGTATTTAGGTATTATCTTGGATCTTAAGCTCAGTTGGATGGAACATACTTTGTCTTTAAAGAAGTATCTGAACTGTGTTGTTAGACAGATTTATCTTCTCAGTCTTTACTGCAGTTTGCCTGTTTTAAAACTAGTCTATAACGGTCTACTTAAATCCAAACTTCAGTATGGTATGGCTTGTTGGGGTGGTACACATTTTAATAAAATTGAGCCTTTGCTTACCAAACAGAAACATGCTGTTCGGATTATTAGTAGGGTTAACTGTCGAACTCCCAGCTTTAAGTTGTTTAAAAGCCTAGGATTTCTTCCTTTAAGGCATTTATACTTTTACAAGGTGCTACAAATATTTTTTTTAAATTCCGGGTATAATTCTTCAAGGGTTTATGATCGCATCAATTTACGCGCTAACGCCAGAAGTCTCGTACATGTACCCACTATCTATAAATCGCATTTTTCTTGCTTTTTATTTAGTTACTGCACCCCGTTTGTTTAATAAATTGCCTGAAATCTTAAGATGTGAGCGAATTGAATCTGTTTTTCTTAAAAACGTTAATCATTGGCTATTTTCATTAAACTACGCGGTAATTGGTGACCTTTTAAATCCCTTAGTTTGATAGCTACATTTTATCTTCCTTAGAATCTTTTCTATTGAAATTGAAATAAATTGCCTGAAATCTTAAGATGTGAGCGAATTGAATCTGTTTTTCTTAAAAACGTTAATCATTGGCTATTTTCATTAAACTACGCGGTAATTGGTGACCTTTTAAATCCCTTAGTTTGATAGCTACATTTTATCTTCCTTAGAATCTTTTCTATTGAAAAAATAAAAATAATTGTATTTCGTGTTTTTACAATTGATATCTTTGAATTAATTTAATTTCTTAAATTTATCGCAGCCCCATCGACAAATTTTCTATTAAGTTGTTTAATATGAATCGTACATTCGCCTCTTGTCAGTTTCTGACAACGGAATGTACGTAACTATTTCACTTCAAGGCTTAAGCCGTATTCTTTAAAATGTTTGAATTTAGTATGCCTTTATATTGTATACATAGCTTTAAGATGAAATGAAGTTAATATCAAAAAAAAAAATGCATAATATGCACATATTTATATCAATTTTGTATTTTACTTGTCTTGATAACTCAGTTTTCTTTTTGTGGCAAGTGATGGTTCGAGTTATCGAAGTTCGACTGTATTATCTAAAATCCCGCTTGTTCAAAATCCCGATCTGTTACAATCCCGTTTTTTTAAATCCCGCCAAATCCCGCTAATCCGGTTTTTTTAACAAAACATTGTTATCAAAAAAATAGATGTTGGTTATATGCGCTTTTTAATTATATTATTATATAGGTACGAGTATATTAAAAAATACTCGACCAAAAAGAAAATGCATCCGTCCGAATGTTTTTAGTTTTTACTGTAAGCACACATTTGTTTTTGCTTACATAATAATACATTGTTTTTACGCATTGCGAAAATAGTATATACCTAATGCAGTAATGCACATAAAAACCTACTTCTTGCTAACGGTATTACCCTTATCATTTACTGCTCTGCTGTAACAATAATTGGGAGTTTGCGCCAATTTATATTGTGTAGTATTGGATTGAGTGCGCACGCAGAACTATTGACCGCGATGAGTTATATTATAAGTGAAGTAAAGTCAAACAAAGGTGGCAAAAAATTAATAGTTGACGGCTACGATTATCACCTTGAAAAACAAGTAGGTGCAGTTTTCCGATGGTGCTGTTCGCAGAGAAAAAATAGATTTTGCAAGGGAAGAGTCAATACAACTTTAAAAGACGGAGAACATATCATAAAAAAGGCACCATCAGAGCATTGCCACACTCCTGATTCATGTGTTAAAGAAATTTGCAAAACAAATAACAACATAAAAAAAGCTGCAGAATCACTCTGTTTTAATCCATCGCAGATTATACGTGATAGTGTAGTGGAATGTGAATCTTCTGTGAGACCATGCTTGCCATCTTCTTCTGCCCAAAAGCAAAAAATATCTCGTGTTCGAGCGTCTTCGATTAAGGAACCTCAAAGTGTAAATGATATTAACATACCAGAAGATTTGACGCATCTTGATGGCGAATTATTTGTTTTGTCCGAGAAGGAAAGCGACGGCAGCAAAATTATTTTGTTAGGAACAATGTCTAATCTGGTTCTCCTAAAAAGAGCAAAATGTTGGTTGATGGACGGTACATTTTATGTCGTTCCCACTGTAATGCGTCAATTGTTTACAGTCCACGGTCAGATTGAGAAAAGTATTGTCCCACTTATTTTCTGTTTTATGTCAAAAAAGACGATGAAGTGTTACGAGCTATTTTTTTCCGAATTGTTAAGAGTTGCAACTGAATTCAAAATTGAGTTAAAACCTGAAAGAATAATAACTGATTTCGAAAAGGCAATAGTTTCGGTTGCGAAAGTGTTTTTTCCGCTCTCAGATTTTAGAGGATGTTTGTTTCACTTTGGTCAAATCATTTGGCGAAGAATACAACAAAAAGGATTTGCGACCAAATATGGTAACTGTAACGAGTTTGCATTAAAAATAAAAATGGTGAAAAGTTTAGCATTTGTACCACCAGAAGAAGTCTCTTCCTATTTTGACTCTTTGCAAAATAGTTTGAAAGATGACGAAGACGCACTTAGTTTTGCAGATTGGTTCAAAATTAATTACATTCGTAATGGAAGTAGAAAAGTGCAGTACTCTCCTAGCTTTTGGTCTGTGTATGACAGTGCAGAAAAACAATTCCCTAGAACACAAAATAATGCTGAAGCGTGGCACCGCAGACTGAAAGTTTTGGTTGGACAAAAAAGTGCTGGCTTGTATAAACTCATTGCAGATTTAAGAAAGGAAGCAATTGTTGTGCAAACTGAAATAGAAAAATTAGAAAATGGACAAGAAAAATTATATAAAAAAACAAATGTTATAAAGTCACGCGCTGTAAAAAAAATAATGAGAAATAGAAAAAATATGAGTAAAACAGGTTTTTTGCGTCGCATTGCTTACAATATACAGCTCTAATAAAAAAAAATGTTGTTAATGGTTTGAAGTTTTTTCTGTTCCCTTTTGCAGAATATCATATAACATTACTTTCTTTTTTTTTAAATTATTGAAGATTGTCATATTTATTACTTAAAAATTTGTTTTGATATTACTTATTTCTTATTTTGTTACTTCCTCTAAAAATGATAAATGTTAAAATAAACTGCATTTCAAAAAAACACTCATTGCTTGATTTATTTAAATTTTCTCATCAAAATTTTAGAATCAAAAGTAGTTGTTTTATTTTAAAAAATCGCGCGATTTTTTAAAATAAAACAACTACTTTTGATTCTAAAAGCGGGATAATAACAAACGGGATTATAAAAAACGGGATTATAAGAGGCGGGATTTTAAAAAGCGGGATTTTAAAAAAGCGGGATTATAAAAAGCGAGATTATAAAAAGCGGGATTTTAAGAATCGGTATTATAAAAAGCGGGATATCGAACCCAACCCTCGTAAACCTCATTCTTCACAATGCAATTTCGATAGATGTCCGACCGCACGCAATATCAAGTCCGGTCAATTTAATTGGAATGACGAAATTTAAACTTTTTGCGAAAACACGTTTTTAGAGGAGGGCAAAATTAGACGATTGTCAATTCCGAAGTATTTGTCATTCCTTTGAATCAATTTCGATACACAAATTAAATTTTCAGACCTACCCCCCATTACCCCTAGAAAAATATAATTTCCTTAATGAAATATTGCTAGGTTAGGTTAAGTTAGGGAAGGAGGCCCTCATAAGACCCATTGTGATTCCCTACTTGATAATTTAACAAACCGCAAAACAATGAAAATTAAAGTTGAAGTCATGTTTAGGATCCTAAAACAAAATAATAATACAAAAATTAAAAAGGGGCCTCCTCTTTAAGCTCCTATCCTAAGTTAGTTGGATCTTGTATGGGTGTGCCCCAAATTCCTGTTCAAAATTCGATAAGTTAACATCTGAGAAAGGCCGACTTCTCGGGTTCTCCTGGTACACTTTCACGGAACGTAGCAATGTTATCGGTCGATCTGGCGTTCCCAATACGTACTTGTGTTTTCTGAGTGTTTACCGAGCCGGATTGTTACGAATTTGGCCACATAACTTTGGAGAGTCATTTGCACTGCCGAATCACCATTAAAAAACAGACGTCACCAATACAACATGGGCGCCACAGGCATCCAACATCGACCGGATAATAATTAATCAAGATCTTCGAATCCATGTCACATTATGCTCAAATTTTCAGTTTTGTTGTCCTTTAGATTTGTTTCCTCGAACCATGGGGCCTTCCAGTTTTGGCAGATCTTTGAATATCGATGGTAGGCCCACTGGCTTAGTTGTTAGTATGTTGGACTGCTAAGGTCCACAAATTACGGCTTATGGTGGCACCGTCCCCGAACGTCTGACCAACATGCGAGAGCATAGCTTTCATGAAAGGGCTTCTTAACTAGCCGTTTGGGCTAGGTATCAAATTTAAGGATATCTTTCATTCGTCCCAATATTAACAAACATACACAAAACGAATAGCTGGGCTTAGGCTCCCAACGGTTGCGCCAAATATTTATTATTATTATTTTTATGCTCGATGGGTCTCCATTTAACTTTTTTTACACGCAGTTTACATATTTCACCAAGCTGCTTGAGTTCATCAGGAGCGAGAACTTTAAGTTGCCTTTTATTGCAGGAACTATGACGGTCCGATCATTTACCTGTCAGATTCAATTTCGTGGTCTTTCGTTAGACGCCTGTGTGGATATTTTTTATCTTCCGCCTCTTATAGATCGTGGCTAAATTTGTACCTAAGATTTGACTGGTCTATCGCATATGGAAAGCGGCATTCCCGAAGGCCATGGTTTTGAGATCCCGCCGGTCGTCAAGTAGGCTGGAACTGGAACCCATATAAGGCACTCATCCTCCCAGTGTTTCTGTAAGGAGCTTAAGTGTGGATCTTAACAAGAACGGCGATGATGTATGGTCCAGTTCGCTTTGACGAAAGTCGAAGATTCAGCCACGACCTGTGTTATCCAACTCAAACGTCATTTCCATGCCATAAGTTCGTATTTCCTTTTCCAGGTGACTTGAGTCTTTAGGCCGACTATCTTTCAACAACAAAAGGTAAAACCAAAAATTCGTTCTTTTCTGACAGCTTGGGAACCCTAAAATTCCCATCGAAAGGCTTATATTGTAAGCACCCTTACATTCGATTAGCCAAAGACAGGTGCACATAGCTTCAAGTCGACTCAAACAACAAACAAGGCAAAAAGCCAGTTCTAGCTTTGACCCTTCCTCTGTGCTGGGAACTACACAAGTCTATGACAGCGCTCAAGATTAACAACTTGACAGGCCGACTTTTAACATGCCCTCGATTCGAAGGCACAAATTTAACTTTATAATCGAAAACAAGAAAACAAATTTGTCCGCGCGCACCTTTTAGTGGTGTCGCGCTCTCTTAAATATTTATGTTCGCTTGGCTTTATTGCTTTGCGTTTGTGTTTGCGTTTGCGTTTGCGGGTCGTTGTTCTACGACATTGGCCTGGCGCGCAGATAAAGCGAAAACCTCTCAATCCCGGTTTGAGATAAACGTTCGGATGAGTTATTGGAGACATAATTTACAGACACTCATGTCGATTAAAGCGTTCGGAATCGGAATTCATTGTTGGTGCGGTTTCATTGTTGTTGCTGCCCAACTGGTTGTGGTTCCATCTAAGAAGCCTCAGCCCGAAATTAAGTCATAACGACGACGACTGTGTTGCTCTGTTGCTCACTTTGATAAATGAATGCCCAATGTTCGGCCCACGCTCGTCATTGTCATCCGAATTCGCGGGTTTATTGTCGTGAGCGGGCAAATTAAAATGTCAAAACTTAAGAAGTCATAAATCCAGCTTTTGGTTAATTGCAGTTGCACGGTGTATTCGCAGTTGTTTTGCGGACAAAAGTGACCGAAACGTCTCCAATTTGTACCTCATGTGTGTGTATCTGGAACTGTTGCAACTTAATCTGCGCGACACCACCGGCAGAATGATTTTGATTATTAATAGTATTTCCGTGGTGCTATAAAGGCGCACCCACACAATGAGTTTCGCGAATTAACTGCGCGCCCGGCTAGCGGTGTGGGCGTATAGGTGTCGACCCCACTTAAACGTCATGTCTCGGTGGCTGATGGTGAGGGAGTTGTTTGCAGTTTTTATTTGAACGACCAAAGATAAAAACCGAACGTTGGGCTTTTAAAAAAAATCTTTATTGCCAGAATGGTTGTATGAAGATGTCGCGCACAAGTAATGAGCGGTTGCGCACACACACGCCGGGGTTAGAGCATCGGCTAACAAGCTGCAAGCTCATAATGTGCCATTGATTTAGGAACAACTTCGACGCTGTGTCCAGTTGAATGAGTACACATTTGCGAACGGTTAGGAGAACAACTTACAACAACTGGTGGCGGGTGGCAGCCAAAGTGTCTGGGATTGTCAAGGTTAGCCTCGAATAAATGTGTTTATATATTTTATTCAAAGTGGATCGTTCTCAGAGGTGTTATCAGGCAAATATGCAAATGAAGGCAGGCGACGGTAATTTATTACATACCGAACTGGGATGAGGTTGAGTCTTGAGCGGTTGAACTTATTTAATGTGTTAAGTCGCCCAGTGCGTGGATAGAGATTTAAAAGGCCCGAGTAGCTGGCCATACAAAGTTGTACTGGCGCTTGGAGGACTGAAGAAGTGCAGCTGATATTAGTACGAAGTATTTTTGAAGTATTTTTGAGGTGGACAAGCAAGTTCTTAAATGATAGCTGTCAGAGTCGGAAGTCATCGATTCAATATTTTTCACATACCTACCTGTAGAACTGGCGCAGGTCCAAATAAGCCTTGGCAACTTCGAGCTGAAGGTACAGTCTTAGGGCCTTCTGCGAAAAGCATATGGAGCCGATCTGAATCGATAGAGCTACACGGAAAGAATTGAAAATCAAATTCAAAAAAAAAATTGCTCTCGAAATTGATTAAACCTTGTATGTATATTCGATTTATTGGCCTGCAAACTTTAAGTACATTGAACAGTGGTATTGAACTTTAATTTAAAATAATATTTGGTTAATTTAACGAAATATTTATATTAATTTTTTATCCTCAACCAATATTGGTACCCCTACTCCATGCTTCGGCCGGGTGTTGAGTCCTGAATATCGGGCGAATTTCATTGGGCGCCGTAAAGCGAAATATTTTGCCGGCTGCATATATGAATGCCATCGATGATTTTTCGCTGTTCGGTGTCAGGCAGTGTGACTCAATTGTGATAAAAAGGATGCTATACGTTGTAACTGCTATTTACCAATTGTGTGCAAACCATGAGAGAGAGAGAGAGAGAGAGAGAGATCCTCAGGTCAGAACAACCTTTTTCACATTTTCGGTACGAAGCCCCGTCTCAAACCTTTACATTCCAAGCTTCTGTGGATTCTGTGGAGTAAATAATTGTTGCCTAATTTTACGAAAAAGCTAGCTTAAGATATGATGCGAAAGGATCGTGTGATCATCGGAAAACTGTGCTACGATGATTTTTATGAGCAACTGGCGAAATATCCGGCATATCTCGGGAGAAATTTGTTGGGAAAAAACTGAAAACCTTCGTTAGGAAGTCTTGATTGCACAAACAAAAAAACAAGAAGCACAAAATATATACCAAATGTATATCCATTTTTCGTATCTATACGTTTCAAATAACAGCTCTTTAGGCCTTAAAACGCTGCAAATTTTTTTTCATCCGACGAAGTTTTCAAATGATTCATTAGTAACACCTTTTCAGCTTTAGAACGCCTTTCCCTCAAAGGGTACTAGTTTTACCAACTGAAACGCTTTGGAAAAAAATACCCACCTCCCCTTGAAAGCCCCCACTTCTTTGCACCAATATAAAGACTCATTTTTCGTTCCATGTTAACAGGCTAATTGAAACGACGACAAAACACCCACTTATACCTCGACACACTCGACACACTCGTTAAGTTCACCCGTCCAGCAGTAGCCTTTCGAAATAAAATAAACATTCCTAGGCCGAGTTTATCACAATTTAATGACTGTCCCGCTGTATAGGGAGACCGCCTTCTTGCGCACTCAAAATGAATATTCTCTCGCATCGACGATGGAATTTATTACATAATTAACTTTAAGGAATATGTGTGATCCGATGGAGAGTTCTCCTGCGAATACAGAACGAAAAGAAAGCAAAAGGACTCAACCTCACCTGCGGAATTTTATTCAATTAGCGCCTGAAGAGGTCGAAAACACACTCGCAAGCCGGTAGCCAGACGGTGTATAGTTACAACGCCTATGCCCTGAGTATAGTCCCTTCGACAGGACATTAAGGGCAGTTTCTAATAGCTTTCCTTCCTGCCCTCTACTCCGTTCGTTAAATAATTACCTGAGTCCACGAACTTCTACCCCCGCGTGTTGCTTCAATTCAACGACATAATCAGAGAGAATGATGTCCTTTTGTCACACAACGTGCACAATGGCAATATGGCGTCGCCATCATTAAAATAACTCTTTTTTAATAGGAATGTGTGTTTTTTTTTTGTTTCTTTTTTTCATAAGAATTTCTTATAATGTCGCGCCCACTGCCATTTAACGGGGGGAAAAAACAACCGAAAATGGTGGCAGAGGGAAATAAATTTGTCCTCAAAACCGAACCTATGAAAGCAATAAAGCCAATGAATCGTGATCAAGGATATATGGGTTCGTCTATTAATTAAATGTCGTGTTAATGAGCAACCAGTACCTATGCAGTTCAAACTCTGTGACAAAGGGGACACTACTTCGAAGAACCGCATGTCCGGCTACGAGTTTATATATATAAAGTCGTAGCCGGACATTGACAACAGTAAATTTAAGATGATGTCACGCCTTAGTCACTGGCAATTCATTTTTTGACAGCCTGGGGTCAATACACTTTGAAAAATAGTCTACTATACTAACCTACATAACGGGGTCCCGACCAGTGAAGAGTCCCTGCCTGAGACACTGCAACCTTCCATCTTCTGTCACTTCCATCTTCGTTATACTTTTTGGAAAACACTGCAATAAACTCAATCCGCAGAGTTCTAGTTGTGGACTTTGGGAAGGTCTTTGACCGCATAAATCGTGAGTTTGCATTGAGATCTTTTCGCTAGCAGTCCCCCAGAGACTAGTTACTTCTTTAAGAAAGTCCTGCAATACCGCAAGGTATTTTCGGTGCCAAGAACTTCGCAAAAAATATAGATGGTGTTGGACAATAGGGCGTGGCACTTCCCACAGGAAAAAAAGAAGCATTTTAAGGAACACATTTGGCACCTATAGCAAGTATTGTTGTGGTTGCGAAGTTCAGTATACATCAATGTTTTTCGCATGTATCAAAAATTTAACAAATTCTTGGAGGAATTGTATAAAGAGGCGTGGCAACGCCCATACATACAAACACAGTCATTTGAAACGCCACAACATCTAAAACAAGTATCGTAGTAACGAAGGTGCATGTTGGTCAATTATTTACAAGATTTCCTCAATTTATCCGCCCGGACAGTCTCCATTCTTACTTAATTCAGCTAAAGGACTTCCGATAATTCTATTATGACCGTTGAACTTTTTAAGCTATTAGAACTGCAATACTAATTGCAGCCATTGAAGTTCCAGTTTTTTAGAAGAGACCTTGAGTCATTCCTTCTTTAGGAACGTAGCTCTAACATTCCGGGACGGTTTAGCGGGACAAAGTCTTATTTTTAACTTTCTCCATTAAGTAGCAAGAGAAAGATATTGTATTCGTACAAAATTTCGAACTCGAGATGTTAATCAATTCTGACATTACGATGATAGAGGAAATCAAAAAAGTGGGTCCGTTTGTCCGTCTGTCGCTGTGTGTCTATACGTCCCGAGGCTGCCCGGTCTTCGTTCAGACTTCGGTTTTGGAGTTTGGGGGCATCCAGTTCGGGGGCGTTTTTTTTTTGCACGGTAACCTCAATATTAATGGTACTTTCCATACAAAATTTTCGTACCAGTTTGATTTGTTCGAAAACGGCTCTAACGATTTCTACCAAAATTGACATGTAAGCTTAAGTAGGTGGGGTTAACTTGATTGCATACTGGAAAAACTAAAAAAAAGGAAACGAATACATTTAGGTAATTTTGAAATTTGGACATATGTATATCTCGAAAACGGTCCATACGATTGTAGCAAAAATTAATTTCTAAGGTAATATGGTTTGTAATATAATGGAAAACTCAGTTTTTCTCTGTATTATCGTAGAATTGATTTTTGGAAAAAGTCATTTTTTAAAAATTTATTTATTCTTTAGTTGACCTGAAAACGGCAATAACGATTTGGACCAAAATGCAAACTTAGATTAAAATGTATGCTTTAAAAATTATTGCGTCCTTAATTTTCAATTAGAACCACCGAAAATGCTGTTTTTAAAAACTGCTCATATCTCGAAAACCCCATTTTCAATTTCGATAAAACTGTACAAACCAAGTCATGCTTACATCCCGAACAAAAAATTGTACTCGGTTTTCAGCTAGATAGTTAAGCAATAGTATTTTTCAAACTAAACATTGCAATATTTAGTACTGCTTTGTCTGCCAAATTTTACAAAAACCGCTCTAAATATTTTGACCAAAATACATATTAAAGATAAAATCAGTATTCGAAATAAGAGACCGTACTTAGTTTTTATCAAAAAATTCGAAAAAACAAGTTTTTTTATTTATTTATATTTCTCGATCTATTTTCACATATCTGTGCATATGTTTTTGTTGTAATCTCCTCCACTTCCGATAATAATGCAATTACCGCTACAAAACTTAATTTAGCTTCATTTTGACCTTATTGAATATGCACCTTATAATTGCAACCACTTCCTTACACAATCAGAAACTCCCACTTCATTTGAAGCCCCACACACGCTCATCGGGATATTCGGTTTATAACTGCTAATGCAAACCCAAAAACAATTCTCTGAAAACTTACATAAACATCTATGTAAAGATATCGGTCTAGCACGAACCCTACTTCCAATCATAGACACCTTAAACCAGCATTACAAATATATTCCTGTCAAAAATGAAAACATCATCAGCTCCCGCTACACTTTGCCTTGTACTCAAAAATCTTGTCAAGTGTTAAAGCTTATAAAATAGTTTAGGCGCTTATAGCTTTTTAACCAGAATTTGCTTTGAATTTTATTCAACACTGTTCATTTTCCTATATTTGTATGCACCGTTTCTTTTATCTAGCATTGTTTCTCAAGTTTTAAATAAGAAAAGCACCAAACAAGCTTTTGATGAGAAAGTTTCGTTCGACCCAGTCGTGCACTTTATTTGTTTGGCTTTCGGGAACAGGAGAAAATATCACATGCAATACACTCCTTAACTTGTTTTTTTTTTTTATAAAAATAGCATCAATCTCTTGATTCACTTGTTTTCCGTCCTTGTATTTCCGTGGCTCCTCATTCTGAACTTCGTGGAACACATTCCTCTATACTAATAACCAGTTTTAGTGTCCAGGCTAAATTTTCCCAACTCACAATAGCGAAATTTTCCGTACAAAATTGCATATTGTGACCTACTAAATATTTAGTGTCAAGGTCAAAAATGATTATTAGTAAGTCCCATTAACATTGCAAAGTTTTCGCATTATCCCATTGTGAACGCAGCGCACCCACATCCAGCTGGCTACCCGAGCTGCGAAACCAACTTGACCGACAGCTGTGTCCGGCGCCGGCCTTAACGATCTAGGCGAGTCATCCATTTGGCGCCCTTTTATATTTTATTATAACTAAAAAGAAAAAACATATTTTCAAATGTGTACAATATTTATTATTTAATTAAAAGAGAGGTTCCTTTATTTTGTGTGTTAGTTAATCTTTATATCGATAGAGATAGGTATTCAAAATCAGTGAAGTTAGGCAGTGCCCTGTACACCTCGGCGCCCCAGTCGCCCACCCCTAAAGCCGGCACAGCCTGTGTCAATTTCGTACAACTGCTAATGGAACTAGGTCTCATCTTCGGCAGAAGTCTTCAACCTATACCTTTGTAATCAGTTGGAAGGCAGGGGTTCGTGTGCCGAGGCTCGACAGACCTTGCCAATTTTTGACATCAACTCCTCCAATCAACTCTACAATTTGAAAGTCCTTAAAAATGCCCCACCCCTTAAGCGTTTCGGTGCAAAAAAGTTGTCCAAGTCCAACAAACGCATAAATAACACTGAAATCAAGTCTGCGTGTGAACTTGAGTGACTGCCTGAGTGCCCGATAAGGTTCTCCGTAGTCACTCTAAAGCCACCGAGAGATATGACCAGCTGCCTCATCATAAATTCCCGACCAAGAAACCCAAGCCGGGTGTAAATTAACACTGAAAAGCTAATAAACATTTTGTAAGTCTTTGGAAAGAGCGACCACCGTGGGAGACTGCGAGGTGTGACCCCGGATCTCGTCGAAACTAGTTGAACTTTAGAAATTTCGACTTACCTGGCTCACACACTGCCCAACTATGTGTGCAATTAATTCACATGCCAAGCATAGAGGCGAACCAGTCCAAACGAGGGCGACTCCCAAGTCCCAGCCCAACCACTTTAGGCTTAGCCACCGGAGATATTGATATACCTAATGGGTTCATAAATTATGGGCACTCAAAGTCATGTGTGAATAAATGAATAACTCACCCGATCCGCCGCATCGCGTCAAATTCCAAGCGCAAACAAAACAAATTAATTTATTATTTAATTTAAATAATTCCTTTTTATTTTAATTCTTTTCATTTAAATATATAGCTAACAGTTCAATAGTTTTATAATACAAAAGAAAAGCAACTCGGCTTTCACTGATTTCAATAAATATACAATGCTTGTTTAATTCTATATTTAAGTTAGGGTTAACTTTTATTATTTATGAGTACTTGTAGTTTTATTTAAAATTACATTTCACTGTTTTTCTCTTACGCGTATAGATTGATTTTCAAGGACTAGAAACTTATTTTAGTCTTTCTTCTTAGAGAGAGAAGAAAACAATCGGCCAAAAACAAGTAAATTATTTACAGCGAATATAAACCAAATGCTAAATCTTAACGCTAAATATTGCTTTTGTTTTTAATTTAGTTTATATTCAGTTTTAATTGGTATTTTTATTTAATTTTGCTTTTGTACAAGAGTAGGTGGTTAGAAATATACAATTGTTTATGATGCATTAACGTGTGTGTGTGTTGGTAATACTTTCGTTGTAAAGATGAACTTGATGGATAGGTAACGGGGGCATGGAACTGCATTATGCCGATGAGGCGGCTTGCGCCTGCAGTTCCTGCAGTTCTTCCTCTTCTTTTGTCAGTGGAATTGTTGAGTGATTGTACAGACCCTGGGCCATGAGCTGTAGAGCTAGTGGATTCTTAGTCCCGCTGGACTTCTTGATCTTGGCACGTTTGTTTTGAAACCAAATTTTGATTTGGGCTTCGTTTAGGCCGAGTTCGGCGCTGAGCTGTTGGCGCCTCTTCTCGGTTAGGTAGCGATTTTCGGTGAACTCGTGCTGTTAAGAGAGGGAAATAAAGGCATTTGGTTTGACAAGAATTTCGTGTGGGCAACTCACTTTTAATCTGGCCAACTGCGATCCACTGAACGCGGTGCGCGGCCGTTTGTCTTCGCTGACGGGCGTCTTCTCGCCGGGCGACTTTTTTGGCTTGCGGGTGCGCGGACCTGGAAAAGGAAAGAAGTTGTAGGAATAAGTAATCGTAGAGCTTCTTTTGTGTGCACACAAAGTGATATTTGAATAAAGTTTTGAAACGCTAAACCAACTCTGAAGAATGAAAGAACATTATACAGTCGCGGCCCAATAATGTTACACGGGCAAAGAAAAAATGACGTTTTATCAGATAAAATGAATAAAAAGTAAAAAAAATAGAAAAGGAGTTTATTTTGAAAAAAATACATATTTAGCGCAGAAAAAATGTCCACGAACCCTACTTTAAACACAGAGTAGCACATGTTAAGTGCAGCTACAGAAAAGACGTACTCAGCTTTGCATTGAGCATGACATTATATATCAAATATCACAATCAAGAAATGGTGGCAAGTGAGGTGACTGTAAAATTCCTGACTTGCTATTTTTACACTGAACCTAATCGCGTATAGGTCATATTGACGGAAATATTTTGTAAATCATTGAAGAATCAATTATTCGGATTGACAAATTTTCATAAAATTGTTCCTATTATTAGAGATTTAATATTCAAAATAAATAAAATTGAACGATTGAAATTTTGTCATTTTGACAAACTGAAATTGTTAACCAAACGGTATGTTATATTGACAAAAATGTGTTGTACATTTTTAGATGAATCAGTTATTAAATTTAACAGTTTTCCGTAAAATATTTAAGATTTATTATTTAACCCTTAAACCCTACCCATCCCTGGAGAAACACGATTGCTACCCTGGGGTCCAGAAAACCGCAATATATTTTTGTTCTTATTTATAAATTATTTATTATTAAGATCACACACGTAGTTTATAATTAAAAATATTTTAAATATTTTATTTTTTTTTAGAATCGAGGCATTCTTGGCACACAGACCGGCTATGTTCGCGGCAAAGGGGGTTTCGGCACCTGCCGCATCTAATTTTCGTCTTCCGGTCCTTATCTCTTGGACATAAATTAAACTTTTTTTTTTTTTTCCATTTACAGATGGATTGGGCTCAACTAATGGCCTTTTCTTTTTTTAAATATCTCCGAGGAGAACTTGCAGATTTGCAGGTAAAGTTGGCCAAGTATTCCTACCCTGATGGAGTCTATGGGACCCGGAAATTATTATAATTACGACTGCACCGCATGCGCAATCAAAAATTACTAAGGACGAGATGCCTACTGATACATTAGAGATTAGAGGATTAGCTTGAATAGCGCCATCGTGCGGTTTGTAGTTGAAAAAATATCCACGAAAGTTTAGTTTATGCATCGCGTTGGACCCCGGGGTAGGGTAGGGTTAAAATCAGTAAATTTTCATCAAATGCTGTACTATTTATTATATTTTTGAGACGAATGAATTTATTTCCATATTGAGAAAACCGATATTTTAAAGGTGATACTGGCAAAAACAGTTTATGTATTTTTTATAAACCAGTTATTCGAATGGACAATTGAAGCAGCTAATGCAACAACAGGATAAATTAACTTTTTAAAATGTTGAGAAAATTACAAAAAAAAAATGTCAACTGTCTCAAAAATAAGGAATTGCAAAATATTAGTTCATTTTTAAAAGAAATCAGCGAAACTATTTTTTTTTTAGCTCAAAGACCTTTCAAAAAGTTGTATATTAAAGTAAAAAAAAAATAATTTGTTTCTGGACTTGTCCTGTTTTTGCACCGATTTTGATGAGAATTAATGAGGGCCCTCGTTGTCATCTTCGTAGTCTGAATTTTAAGCTTCTTCAACAGTCAGGATCTATCTGAATCACGAACATTCATCGATCCTCGAGCTTTGTGTTGATTAAGATGTTGCCATTTCTTTGATTTTAAGCAATCCTGTCATATTCAAACATTTTTCCAGCTGAACTAAAATTTGTCCATTCTCTTAAATGTTTTATTCAAATGAAATAAAACTCTTTAATGGAAAGTGATGTTCTTTTCACAAAGGATTTTATTTTATTTAAATTAAGCACGACATATTTTTTGACATACAAAAGGGTGGGGAGATTTTTTTTCAAAATTAGTGTGTCTAATTAATTCGTTTTCAATTGTAGGCAGTTGTAGCAGTATACAAAATGTCCATCAAAACAACCGACAGGTTGACCTTATATTGATCATCGTTCCTAGTTTTTTTTTTTTTCAATATGACTACTAAATTTGGTTCAGTGTATCCTTATAATAGATTCTCCGTCAGAAAATATACTACTACTGGTTACAAAACTTCGCTGCCGCTAAACGACTTGTGTTAATAAGTGATGTGGCTTTAACGGGGCTCGACTGTAAAATAATTTCAAAGACCTATTCGTATAGGTTTTTTTTTTTGTTTTCGAGGAACGTAAAGGCAGAACTCCTCGAAACCCTCGTAGATTAATACACCACATATAAGCACTCTTCTCTAAATTTATTCAGCCCCGTCTAAGCGAAAAAAACCTCCCGAAGACAGTCTTTTAAACATCGTATAACTACCTATTTTATGTTACGAACATTATTTTTCTTGCCTTTTGTAGCTTTCTTGTTGCTAATTTGACAGCAAAGTTTTGCACTTTCTGGCAGATCCTTGGTGAATAGTAGATACAACTAAGGCCCTAATACACTGCCTTGGGGCAAACCAGCTTTTTTTACAAGACTCTTGTGTTCCTGAATTTCTTTGGCCTCTTTAGTACACTTTATAAAGGTAAACAGCTTCTGCGCATTAGACATTTTTTAGACCTATTTCTCTTCAAATGGTCTTTGAAGTTAAAATGTTGCCAATAACTACTTATTAGTACCTACGTACCCACATATCGTTCAATTTGAGAGCCTCAGTTGTGTCTAATTTATGTTAAAACCTTCTCTAAATCATTATAAAAATCTGCGGAAATTAAGGTACATCTACTGCATAACTAGCACATTTGCTGGTAGACCTCAAATAAACCTCAGGATACGACTTAACTTTCTTTTTTTGAAATGTGCGCCATTTAGGCTGTCTGTAGGGGTGGTAGCTGGACAAGAGTGGTCTCATTTGACAGGCGCGGTCATTAGTTTCTGTTTCATTCTAGGTCAGTCGACATAATGCGTTAGAACAGTGAAGGGCAGGTGCTGCCGTCAAGTGCTACTTTTCGAACAGACGTTCTCTGATCGCGCTTTCCGAAACAGCTTCAATACTGCCTCATTGAATCCTTTCCCGGACCGTTTCTACATGAGTCCATATGTAACCTGGAGTGTGGCAAGACTTAAAACTGGAGTCTATCGGCCCTTCAGATCTCCTGGGCACTTTGAGGCAGTGAAAGTCGATCTTGCAATCCACCCTACATGTTGGAGGAAGTTCTTTCACGACTGGATGAATTGGACGTATATAGACAGTGGAGGACGGAGAAATGGCTCACACTTCAAGGGCATCAATGGCTGTTTTGAGGGAGCACTTCCCGGAGCCCTATCTACAATAAGGGGCGATTTGGAGTGGCCAACGTGCACGTCCGATTTTGATTCTTGCGATTTTCGGTGACGTTTTTTGTAATCCCGCGCTTATACCACCAACCAAAAATCAGCTCATTCAGGGTATAGGAAGACGCAGGGCCGGACCAACCATATGTGCAAGATGTGTAAATGCACCGGGCGCCAAGTTCTGGGGGCGCTTTGCTAGGAAAGAAAAATGTATTTTATCTTGCGCGAAAATATACTGCCATTTGCATTTTAAACAAAAAGCTTGTTCAAATAAGCCCAAAATAAAAACATCCATCACACGTATGCTGAATTATTTCTTGCACATTAACTCACATCACTTTCAATGTTGCAACTTCAAGGAGAACCTAACTCAAAATATCGCAAAATAAAAAACCCCACTAGACCTATGCCAGCTCACTTCTTACCTACATAATCTCAAAATATTCCACCCTGTTCGTGTAGGTATATTTCTTGCACATCCACTTACATTTAACAAAAGAATCTAGCTCAAAAATCTCAAAACAAAAATTACCTCAATAAAAAAAAACGCATTGAAAATCTGCCTCCTGGGTGATGTGGAAAGGAATTTTGCATGTGTGCAAATATGAAAAAGGGACGGTTTCTGTAAATCTTGCACAGGGCGCTAGTTTGGCTGGAGCCGGCACTGGGAAGACGTCAACTTTCTAATATGGTTTTTAAAACTTTGTAAAATTTAACCAACTTTTATCTAAATATTCTGATTCCTGACCGAGCAACCTGAACCTTTGCCATTTGACAAGGTTCGCACTATTCCTAACAATGGCAGCGGCATTCTTCCGCACTCCATTCCCACACCCCATCCAGACAATAAAGCATAACAAATGGCATTCCATGTCATAAAACTGCAACAAACTACTCGTACACCATAAACCCGCACGAATGGTTTCCGAGATGCTCTTCGGACATTCCAAGACATAACCTCGACCGCACAATTGAGCATAGATACAGTGTGCGCGTTCCATTTGCGTCTATATACATGCGGGAGAACTTCCGGAAATATTTTTGTCAAAACCAAGAAATTCTCATTAGAGCGACCAATAACTGCTTAATTCTTGAACCCATAGTTCCGATGGGCGCTAACCCCTTTCTTGGCGCCCACTTTAAGTGTCCACTATTCGACTGTTGGGTGTTGGGGTTTCGCTGGCAAATGTTGCGCGAACAACAAAATGAAGTAATATTTTAAACTGGGACAGTTATTGCGAATTTTATTGCTTATTTTGGGCGGCATTCCGTTGCCTGATGGGTCGGCCTCCGAACAGCGCATACCAGTTGAAACGGAAAGAGGCGATTCGCAACGCTTTCCAAGTTAATTACTTCGAAACATCTTTTTCTACTTCGAACAAAGTTTGTGAACAGCGCTTCCAGTGATTTGGTGATACCGCTGCCGCACACCCGGACCGTTGCCGAAGGAATTAGCTACACTTAGTCATGATGAAATGGTGATGATAAGCGAAATTTTGAGGGGTGGTTGCTGTGTTTAATTATTTTTGAGTAAACTTTGCCTGAACATTTTGGAGAAAAGGAATGGGTGGAGATTAGTATTTCCGGCACCAGCGAACGGTGAGTTGGATAAATCTTGAATTAAGTGTTTTGTTGGCTGAGCTGTGTCTGTGTCTGTCTGCCGCGTAAATTAATTTGAATTTGAAAAATTAGTTCCGATGGTCTTTTGGGGTCTAAGAAGAGCAGTGTACCATGGGTTACCCCAGGGGTTGAAAGCTGGCTTTAGGTTCGGCATAACGCGAAAGCGTGATAAGCGTCAACCTCAGTAAAAGTGGGAATTTTTTCTCAGCCGATTAGTTCTAGTCGAAGTGGAAGAGTGTCATCGTTAGACCTTGAGCAGGCAGCTGACCTTATTTCCGATAGCCACTTTTAGCTTGGACTTTTGAAGATTTCATTAAAGAAATAAACTTTTCCATGGACGAAGACACGACTAACGATTTAACCACAGATCAACACAAGACTGTAGAACGATTGTAGTGAGCGGTCGCCTGATCCGGTCGCATTAACCCCCCAGAAGGAAGATATCTTAGGAGGGTTACCTTTGTTTAGTCAATGCAAATCGTTTTTCTTGCTATTAACAACAAATAGAAGAATTTGAGTATATTAAGGGTCGTTGCCGTTTGGTTTTTCTTTATCCATCGTAGTCGAGTCGTATATTTTTATTAAGTTCAAAAAGGTGTTTTTTATTTAAATCGGAAGTTGGTAAACAACCGGATTGTGCTCTTTAATTTGCGGCAATCTATTAGATATGTACATTTTGGCAAATCAGTGAAAGCTTTTTAGAGAACTATTGCAACAACAAGACTAGGATTTTCCTTCAAAATCAGCGTGAACTCTTTTTTCTAGAGCCTGACACAAAGTGTTGCTATTTTTTCCCATTTTTTAGTTGGAGGAGGTACTTTGGGAAAAGGCACGTAGCCAGGCGGGGGGCGGGCTTGAGCGGCTGACGGATTCATGGTCAACGAAGACGTTCTACCATCGTTTCAAGCCCTTCTCCCAGGCTTTCCTGCAGTTGAGCGAGTGAACGAAATCGAAAAGCTAACATTTTACTTTGATAATTCAATTTAGTTGTCCATGTGTGAAAGCTGAGTACATTCCTCTGAACTTCTACTGAAGTTTTTAAATTGCTTGATACTTGTGACAAGACTTACTTTATAGGTATAAACTTTGTGCTTACGGCTTTGGCCACGCATCCAGTGACCACAGCTAGTGTTGAAAGGACCTTTTCAACTATGAAATTGATTAAAACAGTGTCCCAAAGCGTTATGGGGAATGCAAGATTAAGCTCACTTGCTATGATATCTGTTCATTCGGATATTATGTGGATCCAGATAAGGTGATTGATCTCGAGTCAAAAAAAAACCAAGACGTCTGCTTTTAAAAATTGTGTGTAAAAAAATAAATTAAATATCTTCGTTTATGTACATGCGATTTAAAAACTAATAAATATTAGTGAATTGGAATATAAGGGGTATTCACGATCCGATGCAACTGGCTGCGAAAGTGCGAAGGTGCAACTTCTGTTCGCACTACAAAACCAAAACAAACACTTTTGCACTTTATCTATACCCTGACCCTACTGTTACCCAAAAATACAACTCAGAGTAAAGTGTAGCCTTGTAAAGTTGACAATTCGCTAAATTGTTAATTCCTGTGTGTAGCTATATCGGAAAAAAAATAAAGAGAATGCAAAATAACGTAACGAAGGAAAAACCAAGTCAAAAACTGGGCAGAAAAATAAGTTTTCATGATATCTTCTTCGTTTTACTCTGTCCATTATCCAAAATATTTTTTCATTTTCGATTTTTTCGGCATAATAAACAATTAAAAGCAAATTTTTCAGTTTCAGAAAAAAATAAAAGTTTTTTCAGAACATAATGTCAATTGTCAAACTGGATCTGTCATTTGTTTCAGTATTACAAGAGATGAGAAAAAGTGTGTTCACGATCTGAAAAAAATAAATAAATAAAACTTCGCAATTTTACTACGTCTGTTACACCGAATCGCGAATACATCTATAGTTTTTTTGTTTAGAGAATTCCTCGTAATATTTGGAAGCAAGCTCCCGGAAACAAAATCCTGACAAAAACAATTATTTCCAAATAAATACATTTAAAATATACCACCGCGGTTGCCTATTTTATCACTTTATAGTGTTAATCGAGCCAATGCTTGATAAATATCGTGCGAAAAATCTAAATTTGCAGAGTTTCTTCAGAAATGGAATTTTTTTTCACCGGTCACGGCTGTTTATTTATTTATTTTTTGTAACTTTTCAGAACTCTGCAGCAGTCACCCTGCTCACCAATTTGTTGCAACAGAGTATAAAAGGATGCTAGGATGTTTGGTTGTACAGCAAAATATTTTCAGCTCCTTACAACAAATTTACTCAGGACTGCAACTCAGTCGCATAGGCGTTCCTACCTCATGCACTCGCAAACTATTTACATAAAAATATTAAACCTAACAAAAACAAGAGCTTCGCCATTTTTCACTTTTAATTTCGCTGGATTTGCGTCTGTTCTTTCTGACTATCTGATGTAACTTAAGAAATTAAATTTTTGTTTTAATCGATTTTGATGCTCTGAATTTAAATTCGTTTTGTCTTATTCTGGTTTAATAAAATATACGTGTAATTTTTTTTGATATTTTAATTGTCACCCCACCCACATATTAGACCTTTTTGAAATTCACTAAATCTAAAGTTTAAAGTGTAATGGCATTCAACACTATTTTTATTACACAAGTATAGAAAATACAGAATGTGAAATTAATTTCATATATTTTTTTAAATTGATGTTCATATATATAGGAATTTATTGAAATAAAGTAAAACTAAAACTTAACCAATAAACAAATAGAAAAAATTACATTAACTTTTTTGAATATCTTAAAATATAATAAAAAAGTTCTCCTTCGCCGAGGACTCCATCAACGGCAACTACCAACGATGGCAGGTAATTGTATTATCACTCAACATCTTAATAGTAAAACTCACCACTACCTTGATTGCAAAGAAAATTGAAAGCATCACTTACTTCTTCCTGCAAAGACATAAGAAAAGTGTATAATTAGTACAACGCCAACAAAATCAGAATGTTACAAAAATTGCTGTAAGAAGAAATGAAAACAGAATTAATTGATAAAATTCTTTTGCGTCGCAGCAATAAAACTTCACACAGGAAAAAAAAAAAAGAAGAGACGAACAATTTTATTTCCTCCAATCATGAGTTTAGTCCTTCGCTACGTGATGGAATGTGTTATTCCGTTCACTCTTCAGAGGTTTTTTTTTTCTTCAGATTTTTCCTTACTCCCCACCGGGAAAAAAATATTCACCCAAGCACACGAGAGGGGTGAAACATCAGTTTCAAGTTTCAACTTTCAAATTCGTGTACGAGAGACGGGGAGGACTGGAGCGAGTTCCAAAGTAAATGGTCTGCAACGAATTTTCCGCGAGCACAAAGTTTAATCGTTGGAAAAATTGAACAAATCAATTTTGCAAGGATAAAAAAAACATTACTCCTTGAATGTCGGAAGGGATGAGGCGATGAGAGTGCTGGAATGGGTGTTGAATTTCTATATCGCATTGGAACACGTGTTTTATTATTTTTCGCCGCGTCAAACCCCAGGAAGGGGGTGATTTTTGTTTTTTTTTGTAAACGCAATGAAAAGTCAAAAAAGGTATTAAAGATGTGAAAATAAAGGGAATAAGGTCAAAGGGGTGGAATGGTGGTGCCCTGCCAAATAGAGAGTTATGAGAAATAACGAGGTTCATCAAATATTAAAACTGATGACGCTCTGGGGGAGAGATTAGGAAGCTTAGCTACTTAAAGAGGAATATGGGCCTTAAAATATTTTTATGTCAGGTAAACAACTCAGCTGAAGACAACGTATCCATGGAGCTTGTTAACGAGTATCTATGCTATTTAGATAAATAGGAGACCAGCGTTGCCACTAAAATCGTTAGCAAATGTAGTACGTTAGCCAACAAAATGTAGCATTTTCAAACAAAATGTAGTACCTGTTTTTTTTTCTATTGAAATTTAAATTAAGTAACAAACAAAATAAACAATTTCAGAACGCAGTTTAGATATAATTTGTTTTTATTTGTTATGTTTCTAAAACAGTCGGACACACTTGGAGTTTTTTTTGCACTATTATAATTGGAAATGTGTATGGGTAAGAGTTCATGTCCAACAAGCAAAGTCATACTGCAAACAAATGACTTCTGACAAGCGCGACAAAAGACGCGTTTGCCAGACCTACATTCGACCCACGTAAATTGGTTTTCCCATTCCTTGCGATATTTTTGTGTTCGAGCTGAAGAGTTGCACCTACTTTAGATTGATGCCAAATTTTTAAATCTATTTATTTAGTTATAAAAGCAAAAGTGTCAAAATTCGAAATGTTGTTCGTAAAAAATTAAAATGGTTCGACGGATCTTAAGTATACTTTAGGGTAACGATGTAGTATGTAGTACGGCGTTAAAAATCCAGTAAATATGTAGCACATTACTAAATATGTTGTACAAGTGGTAACGCTGAAAGAGACCCATGAAGGACTTAAGGCCTGCCTGCTTCAACCATTCGCTTGGAAGCGTTTTTCGCTTTGTTTTAATTTTTTAATTTTTAATTTAGGGGCAAATATTATAACAGGAGATATCAAATTCTTTGTCAAATGTTTAAGTTAGGTGGCGCTCCGTGGAGGAACCTTTTATTATTTCAATGATTGAATGTAGAAACTCACCCTCACACACTGCGGATAACATTCCACAACCTATTTGAGACAACTCATCTCTAGAAACACTTTCTTCTTTAAATTGAGGTCATTAAAAAATTGATTTGCAGTTTTTCAGGTTGGGGACCACGTGTTGTTATAAAAACTTAACATTTTAAATAAAGAAAAAATGTATAGTACAACCTTGCAAATTCATGCTGTAGATCAAATGCTCGGGAAAAGTAATCTTCTTCCGAAGTATCCGGAACTACAATACCAGTGACAGTGACTCACAAAAGAACTGCGATTATATTGCGTGGATGAGCTGTCTTTCCTGTGAATCATAAACTGGGGGAAAGAAGGCTCGTGCATTTCTGATTTTTAAAGAGAGCAATCTTTCGGATTTCGCCCATGTGCGCGATGACCTGTCTTGTGAGTTCTTAAAAATGATTTTTGAAAGAATTGCGCGAGACTCACAAGTCAACATCGGAGGAAAAATCTTTCAAAATTCTGTTTAACTCTTAGCCAATGCTGACGGAATTGGCAGCACACAGCGAATTGGTACATTCGCAAAATTTCCTGTCCCGTTCGCATTGACGGACTTTGGAGGAGAAGATTCACTATACGAGCTCTCAAAAAGTTGCTCATCGGTTGTCTAAGATGGCTAAGCTTTTAGAACGAACCTAGACAAAGACCTAGTCCGGTCTGCATGCAATCTTTTACCGATGGCAAAGACCCAGTCGCCATACACCTCGTAAAGTGCGTCAAAAAGTTGCTCATCGGTTGACTAAGATGACAGGGACACTTAGAGCGGTTATGGACACAAGTGCTACAGCCAGTAGGGTACTCGCCTTCAACCCAGAAGAACGACGCAGTAGAGGAAGACCTCGTTACGTACCAGCCACAAGGAGAACAGATGCTATGGCGCTGGGTCAATAATCCCACCAGGGATAGAAAAGTCGATACAATTGTACCGAATTCGATACAAATGAGTGTGCTCGAGTACAAAAGTACAATTTGCCTTAATTCGATACAATTTATCCATCTGTATCTTTCAAATTCTCTTGCAATTTGTAAAGCTTTTCCTAAAAAAACAACTAAAATAATCGAGATAATGATGACTTTGTCATTTTGGAAGACACAAACAAGAAAATTAATATTCAAAATCCCTTTCTAAATTTTCTGCAGTATTTTACACCAGAAGCAGCTGCATCAGAAAAATCGAATTCTATATTAAAATTTGTGTTTGAATTTGTTCCAAATGAAAAAAAAGAATATTCAACAAATTAACAATGATATAGAGCACCTCCTGACTGCTAAATAATTCAGTAATTTAAATATTATTCAATTTGATAATTTTGGGCTGAAGTAAATTCAGTTAAAAACGAGTGTAATGAGCTGATGTTTGAAAATGTTCACAAAATTGCTCAAATCAAATGTCGAAAGGATTTTTCCTTACCAGACATTAATAAAGTCCAAATGTCGAAACCCACTTCAAGTCAACACTTGCTGGGCTTTGATTGAAACAAAAAAATTGATTAGAAACTCATCCTGTTTTGAGTTTCAAGTTCAGGGCAAGATGAATGAACAAATTGAGAGTATAAATCGTGAAGAGCTCATATATTAAAAATATAAAACATTTTCTTGTAGGTATGTATAGTTTTGCTATGAAGTCATTAATGTTTCTTCATGTTAATGTTTTGTTAATTTATTTTTGTTTATGTTTTTGAAAATAAAATATTTTGAATTCACTTCTGTATACGAAAAAATGTTTTCAATGTTTTCAATACAACTGGCTCCATTTCAGTACGATCCTTCAACCGTTTTCAGTACAAATCGAAAATGGCATTTTCCATCCCTGAATCCCACCCAGTGTTGTACCGTGTTCGAAACCGATGGATACTCTTAACGGATCCATCCAACCAGTGATGCCAACTAAGGCTTTTTCATGCCCTTTTAGGCATTATTTCATTAGCTAAGGCTTGTTTTTTTCAAAAAAGTCACCTTTTATTTCCAAATATTTTTCTATTTTTTTCTTTTTTTTTGATTCAACATCTGACTTCTTATTATTTTAATGTTTGATTTCAATTACCAAGACTATCTGCTGGACTTAAAACTATGTTTGTTTTGGTCAATACTATATTAAGAATTTCTTCTGTGATTTATAATAAAGGTTTTTTTTTGGAAATACAAAGTATATTCTGTATTTTTTTTATATTCGTGTTAAAATTTTGATTTATTGTTCCAGCTTACTCTTTTTTTCTCAAGTAAGGCATTTTTGTGTACAAATTGGTTGGCAGCGCTGCATCCAACTTTATGAAAGATGACAGTCGAAATGCCCCTCGTTATACAAGACAAACTCAGGACGGTAATATGTACCCGCAGTCTGACTATTGATTTTTACTCTTCTTTCACATCAAAAGAATAAAAACACAATCATCACTCATGAAAAGCGCGCAGTCACTCTGTGCCTGTGTTCAGGGTAACAAAAATCAATCGATGCGCACAAACACATTGAAGCTCGCGCTCGCAGTTAATTTGCTAATTGCGATCAATTTATTCACCAAAGGAAGATATCTGTTGGTAAATTAATTTCGCAACCCCGGACCCATCCCAGAGATTAAAGTAAAACAGTGCGCGTCAGTCTCATCGTCGAGTTCGAGTGTGTAGGTACTCGATTCAATTAATTAAAATTTGAGTCATGCTCCATGCCAACCCTCCTCGATGCCAACCATCTACTATGTAGTACTATGAATTTCCAATTCAACCCAATGATAAAGTATTTTCTAATCAATCTCAACTTATTGCGCAATCATCGTAGTCCCAGATAGAGATGATGCCACGAGAACTAAACGCAGGAGAGGGGGTTGGTTGTTGTTTAAATTTGAACTTGTCATTGAATCCAACAACATTTTCGTTTTTGTCGAAATTAGTCAGAGAGTAGGTGTCTTTATCTGTGTCTGTACACCGCTCCTGCTCGCTCCAGTGCGAAAATCAAACGGAAATGGGAAAGTGCATGTATTTATATACACATCGCCGCCGCCGCCATTGAAACTCTCTTCAGATACCCGTAGATAAAATGTATGTGCAAGTACGTGATCTCGGTGTCAGCCGGAATTGAATTTAATTAAATCCTTCATGTCGGCATGTCTGTTAAATAGAAATGAAATGAAAAGCTGCACCAGAGATGGATAGAGAGACAGTATATATGGTTGCGAAATCAACCCCAACTGCTGTTGTCTAGGGGGTGCGTTTGGATGAAATGAAACTATACGATGGAAGGTTTCTCATTTTGATTGCGCATTTGTTGCCCTTTTTCCCCGATTTCAATTCTTGAAATGCTGACGCAAACATTTTGTCAGGAAACCGAACTGAAATGTCAACCGAAATGCAGTTGATTGTCGTGCAGTTTTCAATGTGCGTTGGAAATTGGCTCAAGGGTGGGACGAGGCTACATCAGAATGGATACCAACAGAAAAAACACTCAAATTTTGTTTTATGTTCTCAGTGGGGGATTTTCAAATCATACTTCTTATGAGTACAACAAACTAATGGATAACATTTGCCAGTTTGTTGGTCAACTCTTTCGTTTTGCTGTGTTCAGAGATTTTTCTACAGCTGCAAATGGGGAACGGACATCCGACAGTTCTGTCATCGAAAGTGCCAAGACCACAGAAAATTGTCAATTTTTTTCTAGAATCAGAAAGCAGTCTACAAGATGATGAACAGGCGAAAGAGACAGTGCAGGCCGATGAACAGTCACAGACAAGTCCACTTCTACCAAAAGTTGTGTGGATTTTTTTTTGATTTCCCACAAAAGTCCCATGCCAATCGACCCTCAATGTCTGTCCAGATATTAAATACTGACACCACCTCGACTTCGACTTCAAGGTCGCCCATAGCAAAACTATGTCAAATTTAGGCATCACTCTAAACTTTTCTGTCTGTGACGGATGATGACGGAGAAATCTCCCGTCAAAGTTTGAAAGAACACCACCGGAAGCCTTGATATCGAAGAAGGTTTGCGACCGGCCATGTGCTGTTAACTCCTTTAAAAACATTCTTAAAACAATTGTACGAAACTCACAAGCCACAAGCCAACATCAGAGATCCAATCGATGAGAGAACTGTATAGTCGCTGTCAACGAGAAGGGACACTTTGCATTGTTGACTGTAACAAAATGTCACAGTGGGTAGTTACAACTTCGAAATATAAAACCTTGTCTACCTGGGCCACTCCTTACACTTTTACTGCGGAAAGATATATCGTCGCAGAGATCAAGCGAAGTATCACTCTTATCAGTCGCTGTTTCAGCGGGCTAAGAGGCATCTAAGAGGTAAAGCCCTCTCTCATAAAGAGATATCATATAAGACACGCCCCTGAGAATGGTACAGAAGCATGGACTCTGTCAAAAACGGCTAAAATCCTCTGGTGACCCTTTAAAAGAAAGATTCTTCGGATGATATTTGGTTCAGTTTGTGTCAATATGGACTGTGTGGGAGAAGATTCAAAGTCGTATACTTTATGGGGTAGAACGATGCTGACCTGGTCAAGAAACTGAGAGTACAGCGGCTGAGGCTTGGGAAAGTGCAAAGACAGCCCAACGAACCTTCGATTTCAGACTTGAGGGATAAGTAAGTATTGAAAGACCCTACCTGAGATGGCGCGCACAATTGGAGAATGACGTCAACCAACTTGCGGTGCGTTAACTAGAGGCAGCTAACTAGGGACCGAGCTTGCTGGAGGGACTTTTGGGTGGAGATCTGTTCGAGGTCCGGACTGTTAGTTTCTTATAAAGTAAAGTAGTGAAATCGTCGCAACGCCCTGACAAAGAAACTTGGCGTAGGGTGCCTTACACCATACCTGGAGACTATACTGAGAGCGCCCCCTAGGCAGACAATCTCTATTATGCATTTACCCATCAAAGAGTACATTTGATGAAAACCACGGCAAGTTACCATGCGCTCCAGAGAAAGATTCACACATAAAAACGCATGAAAAGCCAGCGAGTACATAGTGTCCGGATAAGTGAGAATAGGAAGATCCTACATTAGAAGAAGAAGGCCTGGGCAGTCTTCAAGTTCAAAGTGGTAAATTCTCGACATCGAAATATTTTTCCGAGATTTTTCAAGACCCTCAAGCAACTCACTAAGCCTCAGGCACTTCAAAACTTATATACTCGGCAAAGCACCAGGGATATAGAAGATATAATTGGGCTAAATTTCCAGCAACTTCTTAATGGCCTTGATGTGGTAGAGCAGGTAGAGACCCCGCATAGGAAGTACATAAAGAACCAGCTACAGCACCCTGTCAATAGCCAGTTTAGACAAAGGAAACGCTGTGGAAGCTTCCCAGCACAGGTCTTCAAATGCGCAGGTGGTGTTTCGACGGGTGGCATGCAAAATGGGTGAAGTGGGGATTGGTGACTCGACTATTAGTGCCACATAGGTATGCCCGATCCACAAACTAAGTTGCGCTACCTATTTATTTATTTATAGTATGTGCATAATCGGAATTATTATATTCATTAATTTGGGCGGAACGAAGTTCGCCGGGTCAGCTAGTCGCATATAAGACAACATCCAAGAAACTGTGTTAAAGTCTTAAGCCGCTCTTCAACCAGTGTGATTACCGGCTCACCAAATCGACCATAGACCAAGCTTCCATACTGGGTAACTAATTGTTTAAAAGTCGACACCACTACAACCTTTAACATCAGCAGCTGCAAAATATGTCGATGGGCAGGTTTTATAGCGCGATGCTGTCAAAGATCCAGTTCAGTGAGAAATCTGCGGCTCTTCCAATACATTTGAAATATGCACTGAGTTTTCACAGATAGTGCGGAGGGCAGGTGTCAAATATCACCACCACTATCTGCAAGTGATCCTCTCGGCTACCTTGATATGCTAAGTAGTGTTAATTGTGTTATTGATGTGGAAATCATTGGCAGCTTCAAACAACCTTAAGTACAGACTTCCATGCCGACTGAAGAAGCGCGAACTTGGTTGGTATTGCAGTAAACTCGGACAAGCCTCACAGTACTTATTTTTGTAAACAAACATCTCTCCGCCGGACCAAGCAAAACGACCATTTTACACCGACGTTGGAGTAGCTAAGGAGTTGATCTCAGGGGAACCATAAACTCCGCTAGGCCGCCACCAGTATTATGGAGATTCCAAGCCTCTACAACTTGAATGCTACCACAAAAATATGCGGGCTCTAATTTGAAGAATAAATAGCATGCTCTACAGGACCCCTACACTCAGAAAAATATCGCAAGCTAAATTCTAGTCCGATCAGGCTTATTCTTAATTTTCTTCCTTCTTACCTGCTCATCTAAAAACAAACCGAATGATTCTTAAAACAATAACAAAAACAGCCCATGTTCTGTAACTCATGCGATGACTTTTCGCATCGAAAACTTAGGAACAAAACATTCCGCTGTTTATCGCATGTGGAAAATATTGGAGTTCTCTAACTCTATGCGAAAAGTATTCTGTAGCAACTTTTAATTTCATGGGAATTTTGGAAAGATTTCCCAAAGCTGTCAAAATACTGCAAAACAAAACAATAAAAATTGAAAATTATTTCACAGGGATTTTCAGTAGCGTTGTTTTTATAGATGTTTAGCTTTTTCTGCGGCTATTAGTAGGACTATGGTTTCTCGAGTTGTTTCGGAAGTGGCTGATGTTTTGCAAAACACAATGGTGTCCAAATACATCAAGTTTCCAACCCCTCAGGAATACAATGAGATAAACCAAAAATTAGTACACGGCTTACATCTTTTATCAATCAATTGCTCACGAAATTCAATTCATATAGATTCAATGAACTGACTGCATTCCCAGGGATTATTGGAGCAGTAGATTGAACCCACGTTCGGATTAAGAGAGACCTTAGCAAGACGTAGAAAATTGCTTCTTTAAACCGTAAGAGTTACCATTCAAAGAATGTACAATTGGTAATTGTAATGTGACATTTCTGCTAATTTAACAATGAAAATTAAGGTCGTACCCACATTTCAGAAATGTGATTACAATCTAAAGATTTTAGGAGGACTTGAAATGTTTGGTGGAGCTGCTCATGATGCACATACGTGTGGGAAGCATCACAAATAAACGCTCTATTAGAACAGCGCTATGAAATTTATTTTTCTGTTTTAATACTTTATAACCGCAAGCTTTGAGTTTCGTGATAAAATTCGACAGTTGATGTGAATATTTTATCGCTCTTGATAGATACGGAACCTGAATATATCACAAATTTCCAGGGGTTTCATTTCGAAATGTTCCATGTGATATAGTTTTCGATTCACACAGTTACAGAACGTGTGATATTATGCCATTTTGTTTCAATTCATATCGGTTTAGTGATAGATATATATATATATGCGATAATTACAGAACATAGGCACCAGTTGCCGTGTTTCCGTAGTTTAGTGTTCTTTCAAAAAATAAAACAGTGAAAAATTGTAACACAAAATATGTCTGATGTTCATAGTCCACCCTTACATTTGTATCCACTAAGTAGTGGAAGGACACATTTTAGATTAAGTCCATTTAAGGATTTTTAATTCCATAAATAAATATGATTTAAACAAAAAATGTAATTGTTTTATTTTCTTAAACAGGAAAGAGAAGAAGTTGATAATAAATTCGACAAATAAAACTGTTTAATTTTAAATTGGGATATGACATTCTCGAAGCATTCCGAAAAAAAATGATTTAAGGATAACTTTTTCTTATTTAAATTTTTGTAAGTTTATTTCAAGAGTTATTATTCTGAGTTTTAGGGAGCATTATTCTTACTGATAAATAAGTGAAAAATAAGGTGATTTCGACCTTAATTTAAGCTCACACATTCTTCATTGCGTTATGTGAAGTCATCATGGGGATATTACCGCTAGACTTATTTATTAAGAAAACAGCGGCCCAAACGGCACTTCGCTTGCATCGAGATGCGAAATGGCACCATCGTGGTACGATCTATGGACATAGGAAGATCCTGGAACTTGTTAAAGACGAGATTAGGGAGCTAAACATGCCTATGGATCGAATAACAAGGGTGCGTATTATGGAAAGAAATCACAAAACTCGTATTGAGAACGGATTACTTCCAGCAAAAAAGAAATGGTGAAATAGTGATCTTCACGGATGGATCCATGATGGATGGCGGGGCGGGGGCCGGTATCTATTCAGAAGAGCTGGAACTTGCCCGTCACATTAGCCTCGGGAAATACACTTCAGTATACCAGGCTGAGATGATTGCCTTGCTTTATGCGTTGGACTACTTGCTTGAGTGTCAGGTGGAAGGAAGAAATATCCTCATAGCACTGGACAATCAGGCGGTGATCAGATGCATGGAACAAACAAACATCACAACATCACTGGCACTGGAATGCGTACTTAAACTCAATAAGTGTTCATCTAAAAATGAAGTAACACTGACTTGGGTACGAGGACACATAGGGATCGAAGGCAATGAAAAGGCGGACTCCCTTGCAAAACAGGGGTCAACTGAAAAGTTGCTGGGACCAGAACCATTCTCTTCAATTGGCAGAGGAATGGTTGAACAGCTTGTCCACAAATGGATCACGGCAGAACACCTGAGAAGGTGGTCAACCGTGGAACAATGTAGACAAGCTAAAATGGCAATAAAGTGGCCGACCTGCTCCACTCAAAGAAGAGTTCTAAGCATGAGTCGAGGAACATTGAAATGGGTGGTGGCTTTGTCTACAGGACATGGTAATTTCAGGTATCACTTAAGGAAAATGGGCCTTATAGAGGATGATACTTGTAGACTATGCCTGGAGGAATCTGAGACAGCGGCACATATACTGTGTCAATGCCCGGCATTGGCTGGCAGAAGAATGAGGATCTTGGGACATCAATGGGTCGAGACCCAGTCGATGAAACGGATCTCCCATAAACAGATGCTAGCGTTAACACTAGGAATTGAGCCCAGAGAAGAACTGTGGAGAAATCCAGAGAGTCTCTCTGAGTAAGATTTACAGTGGTAGAGAGACGAAAAGAGACCCGACAATGGTGGTCTGATTCGATTATCTCTCGAAATATATATATATATATTGCGTTATGTTTAAGAATACATAAAGCTTAATTTAAGTTTACAACGATTTAAAATCAAGTTTTTGCATTCTTCGAATGAAATGATTTTGGGCTTAATTTAAGCTTACACGTTCTTTATACTATTATATATAGAACAATCTTAAAATAAGAATTAAAAGTTAACCAAAAAACATACCCAAAGTAAGATTTTTGTAGTTGGATCAAGAATTTCCGAGCTTAACAGACTTTCGTCAACGGATAGGCTTAATCTGACACTGATTATCTTGATTTTATATCGTTTTTTCCCTGAGTGTACCTAGCAAGCTTCATTTAATGGGACGGGCCTTCTAAAAAGAAAAATTACGCAAAACCCGCCTATAAGCTGTGCCAGGACTCTAGATGACAAGAAAGATCGAAATTAGTTTCAAGAACGATGCCAAAGGGCTTGCATTGAATGTTTTTGAGCAGAGTTCCATTGAGATTGAGATAAAATTCGCAGACAAAACGCCATGAATTTATCTCCTCTTCTGATCACCATGCATACAATAGCACTTCCCACTCAGCCCTTATTACAAATTAATATGCGATAAATATCCTCGCATCACACTCAAGTACCCTATCGCATCATCACGTACATTGATTGTCAGTCATGAAATTCAAAACGAAGCCACATCGTCCCCCTCTGCCTAAACATTAAGCTAATTCGAATCATAACACTCGAACGAGCCCCTCTGCGCACCGCAGGACTTATCAAAATTAATCTCAATCTTTGTGGTAAACATTTCCGTACACCGTACACCGCGCCCCCGCAAAACTCCAATGACAATGTTGCGGGCAATCATAAAATTATTTTTACCACTTTGTTATCGCACGACCACCCCCTGGAGAGCACTTGACTTGCAGCAGCAGCACCCCAGCGAATGTTTCGACACGATAAGCTCCATAACACCATCATAATAGTATACCCAAGTCGTTTGGGGTGTGCCTGGCTTGTGGCACCCTCTTCAGGGAGATTTTTCCGTTTATTGAATTTTAAGGATGTGCGCACACAGGATACGGATGTCGAGCAAACAATGTAAATTGTTGCTGTAGCAAGGAGATTACTGTGGGTGGCATATGTTGCCATCAAATTTATTACGCCCAACGTCAAATATTTATCCAACACTGGGCTGGTATTTTTTTGTGGGGCGGCGGGTGGAGACTTTTCCCTCAAATCAGAGCACAATTAGTTTCATACAACTATTGGGTTACAAATTGGCAAACCCAGTTTCCCCCGCGAACGGGAAACTAATACACTACAAGCACTCGAGGTAGTAGTCCGCAGCTGACTGACATTTCTATTAAGAACCAATTGTGGGAATGTGAGGTGTGACACTTGTGCGCTCGGCGTGGTGGCGATAATATGTTGCACTGCGAATAGCATATCAACTTACTTGAGGAATGTTTTGTCATACGCAATGCAACTGCTGCCGAGGTGTGAGAATTTGAATAGCAGCTTATTTCACGAACTGAGAAGATTGGAAACCCGCATGTTTGTTCACACCTCATCGCTGCTTTGATATGTGATATCGTTTGTGGTGTAAATAGGAACAAGTGCCGGTCTAGTGGGTACGGAGAGTTCACAAAAGCAGTTTCGTTTTTATTTTTCTGGGCCTGAGTCGATATGTCAGGAAGCGCTTATGTCGCATTTGGTCATTTGGCGAACCATAACCAAAATTTGCCCGTATTTTTCATCTCACTAAAAACGTTTACCAAAAAATTTTAAATTGCTGCTATACGTGTTTAAGGTCAGGTCGAGTGGGGTTGTGAGATCTTCAAATCATAGAAATCAAAGTAGGATTTGTCTTTGCTAGGCACTATAGCGGGCCCATCGCCATCGCTGTAGGCAGTGCTATTATATCGTGGGATTTATACCTTTTTGTGGGAATTTCGATGTTCGAAAAGACTTCCATGGGATAAAGAAAAAAAGCACCAAAAAGTGGGATTTTCAGAAATCTAGCAAAAAAAGTTTCAAACTATAAATTTTTGGTGAAATTCTATCAAAACACCTGTATTTCACCACGATTATAAACACACTGAATGCCCATAAAAACCGCTCTTGTAAATCGTCTTTTAACAAAATTTTCTAGTACCAAAAAATAATCATAGCAGTGTTACAAGCTGAGGTTTTTATACTAAAGGTTAATTTAACATGATTTTATTTCCGTGTAATACAAATTTTACTTAAAAAAACTGGATTTTGAAAAAGTATGGTGGGATTTTAAAAGTGTATGGTGAAAAGGGAAATACGACCACGCTTCGTGTGATAAATAAAAAGAGAGTGCTAACAACACTGGCTGTAGGTACTACAGCAAATCATTTTAATATGTATACAGATTACGACTCAGTGATGCCAGTGGACTGAATTGCCCACGACGGCTATCAATTATACCCAAAAAAAGCCCTTTTCGCCTATTCCGACGTTAAAAAACAACAAAATACGATTTTGTTTTGTTCTGAGAGTTAAAAAATGTCCTTTTTCGCCCTTTAAGCTTATATTGAAAGGCAAAATGCCCACGAAATGGCTAATTACCCACGATCTGGCAACACTGTTATGACTTAATATTATTTTTCACAAGATAGAAATCATTTTTGGCTCCAAAATTCACGTTATCACTTTACAAAAACGTAAATTTTAGCCATTAGTCAGATTTTTAAACCATCTTTATTAGCATCGAATATTTTGCTGTCACCCAGTGGATATATTATATTAAATTGCAGATCGTGTCGAAATAAAGTACTTCAAGTGAGAAATTTATATGTCGCTGGTAAAATGTTAAAAAAAGGTACTAAAATTATTTTTTTAAGCAAGTACCCTTTAATTTTTATTAATATAATATTTAATATTTAACAGAAATGGACCTTCTGTGTTACCTTCCTTCAGCACGTTGTAAAGAAAAGAATGTTAAAATCCTTTCACAGGGGACATGCGGTGGAAGGCACAGTCTACACAAAATTTTGAGACCGTTTTCGGTTAATTAGGCAGAAATGTCGCATTAAAAAAGGTTTTGTTATCACCCTGTAATTTTGAAATCTTAACTAAATAGACGGTCTGTTTTACCTTCCTTATTTCACACCTGCAAATTAAATAAATAGTAGCCACTGCAGAGTTATATTTTCATAAAGTTCAACTCCAAATCCTCTAAAGCTTCTTCTTCTATACCTATTCGTTTTTATTGCCGAGTACAAATGAAAAATGACTGAATCGAGAAGCTTTCTAGACTAAAGTGCAGTTTGTCAGGCGTAAGCGCTAGATGGGGCAGTGGAAAAAGTCTAAAGTCGAGTTTTCTGATTTTCCGAGTATCAAAATTGAGACATAAAGTCCAATCCAAACATATTGTTCACTGAGATACTACATCCCTTCCTACAGATTAGTTCGGATGTCTGACGTCCTTTTTGAGGTAAGTCTGTCTTGATAACAGAATCATTCGTCTAGAATAAATTTATTTAGTTGACTACATACGCGTATCTACTTGCTGCTGCAAAACTACAGCAACCAGCGTTGTGCTGAAGTACCAATGGATCAATGCTCCGAGCCGAAGAGAAATGGCTCACATTTGTCTCAAAACGTCAAAACCATCTTAAGACGAAAAATGTTGAAAAAGAAAAAACCAAAAAACATTTGGTTGGTTTAAAGATTCACCAAGTGAACGCACGCATAAATTTTGCTTTTATTTTTTTAAGAAATTTAAAAAAAACTCCCTCCTCCTTTTCATTTAACTAATGTGGCTCAAACTTGTGTGGAATGGCTCAACTCAAAAAAATTCTTCGGAACAAGGAACAACGCGACTGCAATTGAACCGGAAAAATAGTTAAGTGCAACGCGCACGACGCCTGTTCCTTCATTGCTAAAAAGCTTTGAATGGTAGCCTTCACGGCCACGCTCTAGACTAAAGTGCCGAACATTCATATTTTTTATTTATTTAGAGAAGAGCGACAAATTATTTTATTGAATGGGTTGATAGCCAATGAATACACGCTTCTAATGAGCTATGAGGCATAGTAGAATTCGACCGGTATATATGACTTTCAAGTTTTTCAACATTTGTACTTTTGTATATTTAGCTTACTTTTTTGGTCGTAAAATAAATTTTTTCCTTTTTAGCACACGATTTTTTTTTAGCGACAAATTATTTTATTTTATTAGTTGATGGGTAATGAATAGACGCTTCTTTTGATCTATATGGCTTAGAGAATTGTAACGGAATTTATTTTATTTTTTAAGTTTTCAAAATATTTGTTTTTGGTTTTTGGTTTTTTTTTTTTGGCCCATTACGAGAAGAAAGACAAAATGTTTGATTTAAATAGATAGTAGCCTATGAATATACGCTTCTTTTAAGAAATGTGACGTAGTAAAATTCGAATGGGTTAACTTTTACTAATTTTTTCATAATTTACTTTCTTTTCCTTGAAAAACAAAAGAGTTTTATAGCGAACCGTTTACAAAAACAAACTAAATTTGAAATTGTGGGCGAACAGCTTGTCCGATTGGAAAAAATTGTACATTTCCCCAGAGCGATTAAATCGGTGATTGGTAGATATGCATAAAAAAATCCTTCAAAAGTGAATGTGGGGGATTCAACATTACCGGTAAGCTAGGTCCGCCACAAAATCTACCACTTCCCGAAGAGCGACAAAATCAAGAAAAGAGCAATTAAATAGCAACTAAATCCCATGTTCTTTGTTTGGCGAAATTCCACGGAAATGATACCCTTATTTTATTATTTTATGGAAGATACTAGAAATCTAGAGTGTCCTCTCACAACTCAATGCGGTAGACTTTGAAAACTGTTTTCTCCTTTTTTTTATCAGCAAAAGCAATAGTTTTCCCCAAAATTAAAAGAAAAAATCGATGTTTTTCTCTAAGTGAAATTTGCGCTTGTTTTTATATGAAAAAAAATTAAAAAATTTAACCGTCTTTTTGAGAAGCTTCAAATTAGCATATAACATAAAAATATACATAAAATAATTTCCTTTTCCAATAGACATAATGTTAAAACGAGTGAATGCATTCAAATACTCAAAAACTCTTACGTAGACGTTCGATGGGCTGTTTTCCTTCATGTTTAATATACGAACAATTCATTTCTTGAAATTTGTTCGTAATGAGAATACGTATTATGTAATTTTATTTCTAAACAATTTACGTTTCACATTTTTTATTATTTCCATTTTTTTTAAGTTGTTACCTCGTGTTCCCAATTTTTATTCAAAAAGTTGGAAAAAGTTGGTGCTTTTTTCCTCAATCTGGGCGCACTGGTCCTAAGACCCCAGAAGGAATGTAGGTTCTGCCTAGAGAAGATGTGTCCTTTGGAAAAAGTTTCGCTGAAAGCCCGGTTCTATATATTCTAGGTCAATTTCCCGCATAAAATACCCTCCTCAATGGAGTTAAAAAACTTTGTTATCAAGGATCCGTACTAGAGGTACTAGAGGTAGGTGTGGTGCGTCTTTAGAAGGATAACTTACTAGATAGTACAAAATGACTTCAAGGTCGCATTGTCGGACATTGTGACAAGCGTTAGGAAAAAATCAAATAAAATGTGACAAGCGAAAGCAAAAAAACAAATAAGTAGGGCATATCTCGAATAGGCTGAAGATATTATTTGTCAGTAAAGAGCTGATAGTTCCACAAGGTTGTTTTTTTCTATCCCAATCACTTTTTATATGTTGAGGTCGTGTCCGTGGAGTGCTATTTAAGGATACACATTTAAATATCAATTAGCCCGAAGTTTCTAATCGCAAGGCGCGCTGTAAAGTTTGGCAACCATCATACGGTGGGCTTGGATGTAGGTCGAAGGGGGTGTCCCAAACAAGCCTAAGTGAAAGGCCTGGTACACTATGCGCCTTGTTTCTGAATATATTGATCAAAGATTTTAACAAATCAAAGAACAGAAGCTTCTTGAAGCGAACTTTTAAAGGAATTTGGAGAGAACTACTACTAATAGCATCCTTCTATCACAACCTGCAGCTTTTAAAGCCCCACCACCTCGCCACCACCACAAATCTGCCGACCATTCAAGTTTTTCCATGCTCAAAGTGCATGAAATTACAGTCCTGGTCCCTGGATGGTGCTTGTGCAACTATCTATTCCCTCGGATTACGACTGCATTGTAATGAGCTCATTACCTCCGCAGATTCATAAAGTCCAACAAATCCATACGCACAGTGCAAAACCATTTATCCGCGACAGCAGCAAAACGAGTAGTTTCACAGTATCTCGCACCAAAACAAAAACTTGTCAACATCACCAGCACATTCCAGGCGTAGTCGAACGTCTTCTTCGCCATCAGAGCAAACCAACAGCGCAGCACTGCGATTGCAGCTCCTCGCGAGAGTCCTTTTTTGCGTGGCAAACGATTTGGCCACCGATACCCATAGTGGCCTGATTTCCCCCCGGAGGCAGAGCAATATAATTAAAATGCCATCGAAATACAAATGAACGCCTGTCATAAATCCTCTTACGGGCAGCGACGTCCGTTGCCGGTCGGTTGGTCGATCCTCCTGCTGCACATCCGTGACATACCACATCGTTGACTGGGAATATACAAACAAAAAGGAGCGGCCGGCAGACTGCCGAGAAAACATGAAGAGCAAAACCAAATCCGGACCTCCCAAAAATGGATCACATGGAGACGGTTTCTATGCTGCTGCTGTTCCCCTTGCCGTGTACCTGTCTACAGTGCATTCGGAGCAGACTGCCAAATAGACCTCTGGGGAAGATGTGTGAGATTCTCAAAGGGAATCCCGGTAATAGCCCCGACTGTCGACGACGACGACGACGACCCAAACTTTACATACATCACACACAGATGTTGGTTGCTCCTGCGCCTGCTGCCCGTCCGCGTTGACTTTCTGCAGCGACTTCCATTGGTATGATTGATGGCATAGCTCGGCGAACAGGTTCACTCTCGTGGATAATCGGAGCAATGTTAAAACCCATAATAGAGCGACAGACACGCTCTGTGAGAAGATGTCTTCATTTGGTCCAGTGACTCTTGGGCGGCGACGCGGCGCTGGCGGAGGTCTTCTACCGCTTGGCGTTATTTATGTGCGGCTTGCAGGTAGGTAACTCAGTTGGATTAGGTGGGCTCCCGAATGGAGGATACAGCCTGCGATGCACCGGGCGGCAGATCCACTGTGCGCGCTCCAAATATGAGATATTAATTTGCTTATATGCGTCGTCGGCAGTGGCTTGGATGTGCCATGGGCGCCAGTGTGTTTAGATGCGTCAGATGGAGATTTTCGGGACCCACCGTGCATATTGAGTTTGTGCTGGCAAATTTGCTAGCGAATTACTCATTCTTTGTTTGCGGACACCGCATTTGGGAGGGGGCGTGGAGAGGAGGAGGCCTTTAAGATGTGCTATTAGTGTGCGGTCGACCTAATAGTCGGTCATTATCAGTTTTCGAAATTGGGCTAATTTTCGATCGTGGGTCCGCAATGAGCTGGATTTTGCTGCCCCAGCCACCCAGCGTAGGAGGTTTTGTTTCAAATCAGTTCTGGGGGCGAGCCGAATTTAATTTCCCAAGTTAAAGCCTGGCAGCGCTTTCTGACTTCAAATGGTTAAAGCGGTGTAGAATGAAAGAATTTGGTTACACAAAACACAAGTGGCGCCCCAGTTCGCAGGTATCTGATCTTTAACCAACTGCGCAGTGCTAGAACCGAGTTTGTTGACAACTTTAGTTTTGAGGTACAACTTCAGCTGTGCAGCCGGGAGATGTGCTGGAGCACTTCCAAAATATATTAAGGCGTCCATATAGTAAAGTGGGTAAAGCTAGTCCCGCCATATTGGAATTTCGCCAAACAAAAAACATGGGATTTATTTTTTTTATTTTGTCGCTCTTCAAGAAGTGCGAAACTTTGTGGCGACCTGTTCACCGGTAAAGCTGTATCTGAGAAATAGATTTTTGAACGATTTTCCGAGCATACCTCTCACCGATCTAATCGCCCTGTGGAAATGTAAAAAAAAATTAATCGGACCCACAATTTCAAATATAGTTTTTTTTTTCCCCTGGCAGTTCGCACTTGACTCTTTTGTATTTCAAGGGAAAGAATAAAGTTTATAAAAACTTAACCACTTCGAATTTTACCACACCGAATATCTTAAAACAAGCATATTTTAGGGGCTACAGCTTCCATTTAATCAAATATTTTTTTTCTCTTTTTTAAATGGGTCAAAATAGGTAAGTATGACCTTCAAAAAACTAAAATTTTAAAAATTAAAAAAAAAATAGATTCCATTCGAATTCTACTAAGCCACATAAATCAAGAGAAGCGTCTATTCAGAAGCTATCAACTACTTGAATAAAATAATTTATAGTTCTTCTCTAAGTGCGTCAAAAAGTAAAAAGTTCGAAGGTATATATGACTTTTTGCAAATATTGTATTTTTTTTATTATTGGTAACTTTTGCGTCTTATACAAGTCTCCTGTGGATAGTAAGGGAAAACCTTAAGGACGCAAGAGGCCTTACATTAGTGCAAACGAAGGTTCCTCGCAACCGAGTGGACATCTCCTCCGAAACATCGTTTGGAGTTGCTCAAGAATAATTTCTCAAAGTAGACTGCACCGAGCTGTAATATTAAAAGCCAGCGCAATTATTCAAGGCACAGTGCATAAAATAGGTTTTTACAATTAAAACTGTTGCTATGGGAGATCAGGCCTTTGTCTCTTCAAAGCAGAAAAGTGTACTGAGTCTTTTTAAAAGCCCCCTGGTCTATAAACGGACTGAACAATAGGAAAATCACAGAGTATAATGTCCGCCGTTTCCTCATTCTTTTTGCAGAGTCGGCATGAGTCATCGTCGATTGGTCCCGTTTTCTTAAGACGGATCCTCTCCCGTCTTAAGAAAACGGGACTCAAGCTCAAGCTACCTTTTGGCTTTGCTTTTCGAGCTGTGCTATGATTCCGGACATTACATTCGGTACAGTAGGAATATTCAGCAAGGTTATCATCTTGCAAGGTTCAATTTTTTCAATGACTACATCATAAGGGTAGCATGAAGTAAGGTTTAAGATAGGTGAGCACATGAGAGGCGCCTCTTCTCGCCAAACAATTCACCTGGAGTAGATTGAAATGGACATTCAAGTTTGAATAAAGAACATTAAAGGGAAATCATTTCTGGTAAGTTATGACATATCAGGGGTCGAACTACATCATTCAAAAATTCAAGATCAGACCTATGAATAAAGCACTACCCGAGGCAACATCAGGAACCGACAAGTCCTCAAGTACCCTTTTTTTGTCTGTAAAATTTTAATACAAAGGCATACTCAGGAAGATGTGTTCGGCAAGATCTTTTTAATTTCTGCCCGTCTAAATCCTCTTAAAGACACTATGAGGACAGTCGGCGCGTGCTTATAGTACTGAGATTTTTACGCACTCAAACCACCTACCACAAAATTGTTTTGTACTGCAACTAATTTCTGACTTTGTGTTCGGCAAGATGTTTGAGAGCCGAGCCAATGACAGCAAGCGCTCGGTGACAGCTCATTAAGAGGAGCCTTAAATAAGACCACCACAACAAGCTCTATCTTCTCTTCGTTGAAATACTTCAACACTATAAGAAAAAAAGATTGTAATGCCAAACATTTTCCAGCACGCAATTACAACAACTACGCTCTACTTGACACTTCGAGGACTCACAGTAGTTGTTGTAATTGCGAGCTGAAAATCCTACTTTCCTTTGCTTCGCTGAGATCGAAGCTCAAAGAAACACGCCTATTGTGACCTACAAGTATATAAGGTGAAAGGTTAAAAGTGATTATTAGCAAGGCCTTGAGTGTTCGCCGTAAAAATCTGCATGAAATTTCTGCAATTGCGTCTGCTTTTTTCCTCCGCAAGTTGAAAGTCCAGGCTGCAGAAAATAAGGCCGCAAAAGAGAAAATGAAAGAAGCCCCCAAATTTGGGGTGTTATTTCATAATGAAATAATACCCAAATTTCAAATATGAAATAAGGCCCCACTGCGATGAAATAAGGCCCCCAAAAAAGTGAAATAACCCCCCAATTTTTTGTTGTTGTTTTTTTTTTGTACATTTCATAGCTTTTTTATTCAATATATTGTCTTCTTTGAAATGAATTTACAATCTATTATATATGTATTTTTAAATAAATATTGCAACATTTCCTCGTAACATTTTCTCGTTTTTTTATTCATTAAAATGAAAAATAACGGAAATACCTAAAAACAAATTTCTAAATATTTTTAAATTTGGATTTTTAGGAAAAAACTATCTATAACATTATGAAACAAAGAAAATTTGTTAAAAAAAATCGCGCGATATTTTGTACCAAATTTTCGCCTGCTGCCTAAGATTGAAACAATTTTTTTAATTAAAATAATGTAACTACCTCAGCAAAATATTGAATATAGATGACTAGGAGCTAGTTAAAGCAAACCTTTGGAAACTATTTTGAAAGTTCCATCCATTAAATATCTTCTATTCGGCGGTGGTATATTTTACTTTATTTCCCTTATTATTTTTAAAGACGAAAATATGCAAAAAGATTGTTTTTGGTCTTCAAAAATTTCATAATGAAATAAGACCCCAATTTTCATTGGGAAATAAGGCCCCAAAAAAGGAAATAACACCCTAAAATTGTTAAAAAAATGGTTGTTGTTGTTTCCTGTATAATTTTTTGGGGCCTTATTTTGCAGAGCCGAAAGCCCATGCATGACCTCATTTCTCGAACAGTCCCAATAGCATCGTCGAGACAATTTTTAACAACCGACAATAAGAGAACTAGTTTTCTGAATTATTTTGTCTTCAAAGTCTTGGCGACTATGTGGAGTGAAAGCCTAATTCTTTTCTTCAGTATTGGTTAGGAACACACTTCTGCAGACTTTAGGAAAGCTAACGAGTTCCAATCGCTACTTACAAAGGTATTTTTTTTAAATTTTCAAGTCACCTCAGGTGTCCAAAGAATGTTTTTTACCAAACTATGTTCAGTTTCGACAGCCCTTAGCGGGTCTTTTTCGCCTGTGTGAATAAAGACTAGAAAATCACACTGCACTATCATACAAAATATCATGAACCTTTTGAAGTCGATGAAGGTCTTAGCAGAGGTGAAGCAATTTTTGAAGCAATTGTCAAAACCCAAATATCATCGCTAAAGCTTTTCAATTTAAAGCTGCAACGCAAGCGTTTCCAACTTTTAAAAAGAAGTTAACGAAATGGATCTGTTGGTGATGAAATGAACCCAAAACAAAAAATTTGTTATTTAAGAATGAATGAAACTGTTTGCAATGATGTAAGAAAATAGCTATGGAGGGTATTTTATTTTTGTGCTGAATACTTGATTCTTGAAAAAAAAAACTTAAAAACGACTTCTTGCTATCAAAAATAAAAGTTTAAGCAAGAACTTTCAGCTTACAATTTTTTTAAATATCTCAGAATTCTTCGCTTAACAATCTTTTTTTTCTGAGTGATGGATGTCAATATTGCCTTGTTGCTGATGATGAAATGAATTGGGGTACACTGCGGCGAGAATAAATTGCTTTAGATGATTTGGCCTGCGACAAAGGGACCAAACCAAGTCCCGCCTGGTATTTTCAACTCAGTCTGTTGTGTACGTCCGAGCAGTCGATTTGAAATGCGTCTACTTTTGGATGGATGGATGGTCTCTGATCGGAAAGTCCCAATAAGCAGCTTCCTTGCGTTAATTTTCAAGACGGAAGGTTTCTTGGAGGAGGTACTTCAAATTGAGTATAAAAAATGTCCACTCGTCTCCCTTTTGACAGGCATCTCCGAGGGACATCAAACAATATTTCCCATTTGCGAGTTTCGTCAACTACTGTGTAATCGCAGTGCGTGCGTTCGCTTAACGCCGTCAATAGGCTACGTGATCGGCGCGCTGCTTACATAAGCGAGACTTGAACTTCCACGAAGCCTTTCTCATCTAAGCCGCCTGATAATTATGACGACGACGACGACGACGACGACGACGATGACAAAAATATCTTCCACATCGAACACCGCTCGTGTCCAATCGAATGCTCAGAATTTTCGCATGTGATTTATTTCGAAAAAAATTGCACAATAAATATAGTCCCTAATGGCTGGCCTGGCCATTCTCCTGCCGTCCGGTGCGCGGCAGCTTGCCTGATAATTACGTGAATCCGAGCGGTGTGGTAGTACATACTACCACTGTTTTGTGCATAACTAATTATTCTGTGTTGCGGTTGCCTGACTGCGCTTCAACTATCAAACTATCACCCAAAGCGATTTTATCTTTTCGATAGTGTTGCACTTGCACCGTCAAAGGTATAGACCGTCAGCGTCACTCAGGTGGGTTGCACATGTACTATATAATCGTCAGGCTTCGCCTGGCGTCTTTGCTCTGTGTTCGCAATTGATTGAGTTATTTTGCTATGGGGCGAACTATAAATGAGTTATTATGTGCTTTCTGTTTGTTTGCTTGTTTTGGCAGAGCAAATAGTTGATTTTGTTGTCATACACCCAGGGTGCAGTGGAAGACACCAATTTTTAACACGAAGATGTGCATTACACGTGGAGCTGTAGAGTTGTTGTGAATTAAATTATACCGAGTGCAGGTTAAGTATAAGTAGATGACCCCTGGAACACGGTTGGAGTGGCGTACCGCGTTTAGCATAAATGAAGGGTGACACGATATTTGCTCGAATTCATTCGATTGGCTTGCCATCTTTGAGTGTCTATATACGTCGACCTCAAGAGTCGGCTGGCTAGGTAAGAGTGGTATGCATAAGTCATGCACATCATTACCCGAAAGCCAAGGAGTTACATTCGGTTAGTTACATTAGGTACCGTACAGTACATGAAAGGGCATTCAGCTGACAACGACAACAACGAGCGGACTTGTTAGGGAAATATTTTTGAGCCTAGCTTAGCCTTAAAGTCCACCTTTGCTCTAACATCTAAGCTGCGAAAGGAACTGTGCCTCCATACAAAAGGGCATAAGTCTAGTTCCAGAGGTGCCATTTTCTTCGCCTTCTTTTAAAAAAAATATGCATAGCCCACTTAGCTAGATTCCCATGAAGCTTCCTGAATAAACCTCTACAAGCTTGTGACTTTGATATTAAATATAGATTGCTGCAGGTAATGGCAGAACTACATAAGCGTTGCTCAAGTCATGAATGAAAGAAAGAAATATAAAATTCCGACAGTCGGTAACACGCGACGTAGCCGAAAGGGAAAACCCATAGTTGGCGTTGTTTTGTATTAACGATCCCGCCACAAGTGTTTGGAATTTTTTCATACCGTGCACATATACGTCACAGTTTTAGAAGTAACTTGTATCCCATGCATACCGGTCTCCGCGGGCCGTCAAGTTTTACAACAAAAGCGAGAAATCTTGTGAATGTTTCAATTTCATGTTGTTCCACTCTACATTCCATTCCATTCTACATATAGTCCAGTCAACATCCTCTGCAGCGAAATGGAACGTTTTGTTCCAGTGCGCATTTAAGTATGAGGGGGTGGCTTCAAAAGTTCAACTCATTGCGCCGTACTTATAACAACTTTAAGTCTGGGGTATAAATTTACGGAAGCTCACAATTGAGTAATTTGTATGGAAAATATAGCCACTGCGTGAACTATTAAAGTCGAAACTTAAAATGTTTGATGGTAAGGCCCATTCATTTCAAGTGAAGACCTTGTAGAAATTTTGCAAGTCCTTGAAGAGGCATCATTTCAGAAACGATGCAGCAAACTTATCGAACCCTGGCTAACCGATCTTTTCAGGTCCTTAGGTAGATATTAAAAATACGGGTTGAAGGCTTAAAGTCAGACCTATAAGGCAGTTGATAGGTAGGCAGATAGATATTCTTTATTTTCATGTTCTCTGAATTTACAATCATTTTCGCATATAAAGTATGTTATACAGCTTGGCTTATTAGCCGTCTGCCGCTTTAAACTTTAGATACATTAACATTATAAAAATATAAATATAAAAAGGTGAGAATACAGCTCGTAACGTTACAAATTAAACAATGTAAATGTAAAGAAGAATTTACTTCAAGTGTGCTATTAACTTAAATAAAAAGAAAACAAATTATAGGTTTACAAAAATGGAATAAACATATCATTATTGAAAAGAAAAGGATTGCAATTAAATAGAAAACAGATTGAGAGGTTGCATCTGTATGAAAAAGGGCTTTTAGTTTAGCTAAAACAAAAATTTAAAAAGCGAAAACAAGATCTAAATTGTTATATACCTAGGTTTTTAGTTTGGCTAAAACAAAAATAAAGCGAGATTTCATTTGAATTCATAGCATGGACGACAAATCGAGTAGGCAATCTCCACCCACTACCTCCATTAAAATTTGAGCACTTTCTTCAAACGATAAAAAGCTTTTGTCAAAGTACCGTCTACGGATTTCCTGAAGAATTGGGCATAATGGAAGGAAGTGAAAAGGTTACATAGTGGACACCTGGGGTTTAAATCGCTTCTATGCAGTCTGGAGTTCAGGGTCGGCATTCTGTAAGGCGAAACGTTAAAACGTTTTCGTGTGCACGAAGAAATTTGCTTGTGCAACATAAGGCAAATCATTCGCGCGCACGAAAACGTTTGATCGTTTCGCCTTACAGAATCTGACCCCAGATCCATCATTTCTGTACGAATTTTAAAAATCAAACTCATTTCCAGAACTGATAGCGAATTGCTTAAATAATTGTTTGTTCCCAAGGTAAGATTAAGCTGCCTATAAACTGATCTGGTCGATGACTCTTTAGCTCTATCCAAGCAAAGCTTAAAGAGATTGCTATCAACAGCAGACATGCAATCGTGTAGAATACTTCTCCACTTCAGCGTTGCCACTTTGCTGCAATAGCAGTAGATCTACAGAACTTTTTGTAAAAAATAAATCTACTGCCACCAAATCCAATCTACTGCACTTTTTTGTTTGATAAACATTCTCATAAACAGCTGTAGAAAAACCATACATAAAAATAAACCATGTAAAGAAGCTCTGAACGAAGCCAACTTATTGGGAACTTATTGTATAAAAAAAACATTAAAGTGATGATTAATATAGTTTTAAGCAGACAGACAGACAGACAGACAGACAGACAGACGGACATGGCTTAATCGATTCAGAATATATAAATATATACTTTATGAGATCTCCGGTGGCGTTACAAATGTAATGGCAAAGTGAATATACCTTCCTGTGGAGGGTATACAAATCTAGTGCGGAAAGACCGAATCTACTGCATTTTTTTAATGATCTACTGCGCTCCTCTTTTATTGAAGTAGCAACGCTGCTCCACTCCCAAACGTTATTCTCATTCATCTGAAAGGATATATTATTTGCTGCGGCTAAATCGTTCAGCTTCAAGAAGAACTTTTTTTTGCAGGTTATTCCTAGATCTTAGTAGAGCTTTGCTGATGTATTTTGCATTTGCCTTTAGGTTCTTTGTAAAAACGTAAGGTAGGCCAGATTCTACATGACTTGCATAGCTAGGTGTAGATTGTGGAAGCCTAAAAATCCGTTTGAAAAAATATCTCTGTATGCTTTCGATCTTATCGCGCTGTCGATAGCCATAAATTTCATTCGCGTAGCAGGAACAACTATTTTGTAGCGCTCTTATTGAAAAACCCTTTATTTAGTTGGTATGCTAATACAAATCCCAAATACTTTGGACTCATTTTCAACCTCAATTCGAGTACCTTCCAGTGACCAAACATGTTCTCTACAAACACGATTTTGTGCTCTGAAGACAAGAATTTTAGATTTAGCTGTGTTTATTTTTAGATCCCAAGTATCGCAATAGTTCTTTAATTTATTAATTTGGAGCTGGAGCGTCAGATTGTCACAAAGGATGACAAGATCATCTGCGTAAAGTAATATTTGACCACTACATCTCCCAACTTAATGCCCCTGGGATGCTGTCACAAACGTCATCTAAAAAAGAGCGAAGATTAGAGGGCCCAGAATAGGTTACTGGTAGCTATATTCTGTAAGGCGAGTAGATGAAGTGGGTGCTCTGCAATACTAACAAGTGCTTGAAACGATGCGGTAATATGAGTTATTTGACCACTGGAATTTGGATAGTTTTCGTCTTTTCACAGTCGTTAGATGACTAGGGGCATTCATCTTTAGCTTGATCGTCAAGTCGACATTTCGTGGTCGAAAACTTAGTAGAACCAAATATTTATTCGGCTTTTTAGAAGCTACTTGAGCTCCTTCCTGGGTGCCTGCTTTCTGGCTCGTTTAAACCATCAATGGACCCAAATAAAGTTGGTCTTGGGATAAACGTGGACTATTACTAAAAATGGAACGATACACGCTTCAACAACGCATTGAAATTATTTAAATTCACTACAAAAATGGTGAAAATCTTGCAGTCACAGTTCGCAAAACTAAAGCATTTTTTGGTCGTCGTGAAGCACCTTGTCGGACCGCAATACAGAAATTGGTGGAAATATTCGAATGTTGGGACAAGTTAGTGATGAGCACGTCGCTCAAGAACAACTGAGAATATTGCTGCTGTAGCCCAAAGTGTTGAAGAAAACCCAGGTTTGTCCATTCCTCGTCGTTCTTTGGAATTGGCCATTCCACAAACGTCATTACACCGTATTTTGCATAAAGTCTTGGGTCTTAAGGCTTATAAAGTTCAGTTAACACAAGAACTCAAGTCGGCCGATCATCAACAGCCCAGAAAAGGATATGGTCCTGTATGCGTGCTCGTGGTGGCCATTTGGCTGATGTTATTTTTCATTATTAACGGCATACCTTCCTCTTTATTATAAAATAAACATCCGATCATTTATCTCAAAAAATTACATTTTTTTTTGAATACCAAAATAACACCTCTTATTGGAAAACTCTTTACATTTTCTCAGCAGATAAAGTGGTATCTTTCTGCCACTACTGACATGAAAGAAACTTCAAGGAATTCGTCTACCTCCAGCTCAGCTCCACAAACGAAACCTTTTATAGGGGAAAATTTCTGCGAAGCATAAACAGGGAAATTTGAAAAAGGATTACAAATCCATTTCCTATAAGAAACTACCTCGTCAATCTCTATTGTCCTACCTTTCTTGTCGTTGCCAATAGGTGAGTGGGTGTTCCTATACATGATCACTGACTGTGGAGCATTTCGAACCCTAAGATCACTAAACCCCGACCATCATTTTAGGCAAAAGACTGTATTACAACCCATTATCAAGTCCCGAGACATGCTTCCCTCAGATAAGAGGAATGTCATCGACATCCACTAGATCCAACATTTTCAGGTCATAAAGCCCGAGCTAAAAACAATGCGTCTCGGTCTAGGCCCACCCACATCCAGATGACAAATGCAAACCATGTTCGCCCAAAATTAGGCCCATAAAACTATTCCATCGACCTACCGCAGTCTGGGAAAAAATCGTATGCTTCCGAGCGCGGCGGCTAATAGAGGCGTTTCGATGTAAATGCGACTTTAACAAATCATTATAAATGCAAATCGACATCCATTTCGGTTCGGATTTTCTATAGTACGTCTCGTCTCGCAGAGATTAACAACGACACGTTTCGTGTTTTTCTGTGTTCCTTTCTCTTCCGCTGCAGCCATGGGTATGGGTGTATTCTGTATCATCGACCGACCTGCACCGTCATCATATCGATTTAATTAACTTATCACAGGGTCTACGTATAGTCGGCACGCGGACCTCGTGGATTTCTAAAATTCTTCTCTATACGAGTTTGATGGGCAGAGAGGAAAGATGGGTCCAACAACGATGCCAACCATTCGACCTAATTTCTTGGACGTTTTGGACCTTCGTCCGGTGCAGCAGCACAAATGAACCCATTATATAAATGGGTACAGGCGCCACCAATCGAATGGGGGAAATTTCTGCACCCAATTGGAATACCTTACGTTTTGAGGTATTTACGGACTTCCTCGGAATACAGTCGATTACATGTTACAATGTAGGAGTAGGGCAAGGGCAGGGACCGATTGAGTTATTTAGAGTTTTTCACGACGAGATTGCAAGGGGCGCAAGCGCAGCGGTTCGGATTGAAACGTTCAGCGTTGACAGGTTCCGATGAACCAATTTGTACGTGACGTGAGTGCGGTTAGTGGCTCAGCTGCTTTGTACACTGGCCGAGGACCACAAGATGGAACAGGTGAGCTTTGTTTTTCTTTTTTAATGAATGCAAGTCGATGTATCACAGAGGATGGGCAAGGTTTTTACAGCGGCTCCGCATTCAATTCATGGAACTAATTATTCAGTGCATTCAAGTTTGGATATGGCAATGGTGTCAAAATAATGGATGCCAAGGAAAGTTGTTCGAAGTTGGAAACTGTTTAAGCGGGGATCCGTTCGAAGCATTTGAAACCAGCTACTAAATCTGCAGACTCGACAAACTTTCACTCGGAAAATAACATGTTCCACGGAAAAGTCGACAATTTGAATTTATGCGGTAACGCACACCCATAGGTGGTGCCAAATGTGCGTTCACACTTACACTTTCTATGTACATTCAAGGATTGATTTTCCTCTATAGCAGTCAGATTTATATTATATTTTGACTTATTTCCCACCATGGTTTCGTTAACTGTGCCCACACAGCAAAAATACTTCTGTTAAAAAGTTGTTTCTATCCAAGGACAGATTTCGTCCAAAAGAAAAAAGCTAAAACTCAGCCAAGCGCAAGTTTTTTTATTGTTTATTCGTTGCAGAAGTACAAGCGCACATGTGCGTTAAGCAATTTTAATGTGCGATTTCGCAAAATAACTATGGAACCTGGAGTAAAGTCATTTTCAAACATTATATTGTTGAATTAATCTTGCAGAAGCACAAGCGCACGTGTGCGTTTAGCAATCTGAATGTGCGATTTCGCAAAATTTGTATGGTTCTTAAGTAAAGTCATTTCTAAACATTATACTGTTGAATTAAACTACTTAGAATCGGACAGAGAATAAAAATGCTATGAACCATTCACGAATAGCATCTTCTTTTGCCAAGAACTGAGTTTAAAGCGAGAAAATGTTACAAGGAACAAATAATTCGTCTGAGCACTGGAAGTTCCAGCACTCAGTTGTGTAACGAGTTCAAACGCACATGTGCGTTTAGCAATCCAAATGTGCGATCTTGCCAAATTTGCATGGAACTTGTTGCAGAGGCATTTCTTAATAACTTATTGTTAAATTTAACTAATTTGTATAGCACAGAAACTAACCGGGTCGCAAACGGTGCACACATCGCATCTATTTTTTCTGAGGACCGGATTTTCAGCAAAGAAATGTTACAAAACAATTTAAAATCCGGCTGAACACTGAAAATTACATCACGCATTTGGCAAATGAGTTCAAACGCACATGTGCGTTTATCAATCCAAATGTGCGATATCGTACTCTATACTTGGAAATCATAGCAACATGTTTTCTCAGCATTTTCTTGTCAAGAGGTGCATCTCTTGGCGCACTTGTGCGCTATATTTTACAACGAGTAGGTCACATAATGGAATTTCTAATTGAAATTCTTATTTTTCGTTGAAAGCTTTCTGTCTTTACATATATTTCGAATCTCACAGGCCACATACTTGTTTCCCTCGAATGGTGAGCGTTTTTCTTGTGTTGTCCTCATTTCTCAGCATTTGCATTGGGATTACGAACTGATGCCAACATTCGATTTACTCCTACCGATCAACGCATACTTCTACAATGGATTTCCTTACTAAATTGGGGCAAATATCCTATTGGTCATCGAGAAAACTGTCCCCTTTTGAAATTGCCCTACATATTCACCCCCAAGACGGCACTAACCTCGGCATAGTCTCAAACACCAATATGCTGACCGACATAAACCTGCGAACAGTAGGTATTTCCCATAGCCTGTTCTTCATTCCAGAATCTAACCCTTTGATAGCAAAACGTGCTGTTCCACTTAATGAGATTGTAGAACCTTCCGCACATCACCCTGAGCGTGATATTTCTTGAAGATTTCCCATTGCCCCATAAAATACCCGACGACGAATTATCGACAAAAAAAAACCCACACCTACCTTATCTGACCAGTTGCAAACAAACAGTCGTAATTTCCCTATTCTTCGTTGCACAACAATGGATATCCTCAATCCGTAGATTGTATATGGTCCCCGACAATAGATCTCTTTAAAAAGATATTCCTCTAATCATCCCACTAATTATCCAAAGCCCATCTAATAAATAGATAAAAAAAAAGAAAAAAGAACACAACTTTTATTATGACTCAATTTTGGAGGCCCTTGCATTCCAATCCAAACGTAGGTCTCTACACATCTCTATATACCTGCTGATATCACGCTTATCCAAATTAAATGGTCGTAAAATCCATTCTGTTGACTCTAATGAACACATCAAACCGTTTTATATCTCCTGCCCTCGCATCAAATCAAAAACAAAAATACGAACAGAAAAAAAAAAAAACAACAGAAATCCATTGACTGCCGCGCTGCGCCATGGCCCAGAGCGCAAGACCACCCCGGCGATCCGGCGTATACGGTATCTCGTGAAGAATTGTGCTCTCTGATGATTTGTGTGGTATAGAGAAGACGACTGAAGACTGAACCTAGAGGCCAGACAAAATTTTTGATCTCTCCGGATGGCCGAAGACAATATGCAAAAAGCGAAAACAAAATCCATCTGCGTATTTGGATTTGAATACATATCTGCCAAGTCAACCTTTTACCTTTCATTTATGGGAGACGAAGACGAAACAACGTCGGCGACGCGACGACGTGTGTGTTCCCTTTGTTGAATAAATGAACGTTCACACTATGCCTCCAAAAATTTATTTGAAATCAATTCTTTATGGAACGCACGCGGGAAGCCTAAGTGATCGCCGGCCGTCGCGGATCAATCTGCAAAAGAGTACGTATTGGCAAAGTTAATTAATTTATGTTGAGGTTAATTAACCCGTAATAGTTGTGGCGGTGTGTGTCCGTTGTGGGGAGAGGCCGATCATCGGGGTCGTGCCGGACCACCTGTGATCGTTTTAAGGGATTATCATTACTAAATGTATGGTTACGATGCGGAAAACAAACAAACAAAACAACACACACTATGTGAGTGACGTTGAAGGACAGGACCATCAAGTGTGTGGCGCAGAGCTATCTCTGTGTATATAGGTTGTAGGACCAGAAGTCTGCGGAGCGGTGGGCTTGTTTATGACCCAGTGACTGATTGTTTTCAATTTGGGTGCAGCGGACGTGTGTTTACACAAAGAATAATAATGGGTGGGAACGCGATCATCATATGGGGTAATTTTTCAAATTGGAGCGGGTCAGGGACTTTTAATGGAATTAGTAGGTGCTGTCTCTACGAATTTAAGCGTACCAACAGTTTTTGTTAAAAAGATTCGAAATGTGAGAGTGATATCATCACCGATGGGGTTTGAATAGCAAAAGTCAATTAAAATAGCTCAAAATTGTTTGATGGCCGCAAACGCACACTTGTGTGCGCAACCGTTTTTCAGTTAAGATCACTTTGCTAGTCAGCTATACACATTTCTTAACGCACACTTGTGCGCCACATGCAATTGCTGTTCGATTTGTGTAATATAAACAAAAAAAAAGTATTAATTGCTTTGGCATAAATTTAATCTTTTCAAATAAAATTTCAACTAAATATTGAAGGCAACATTGGGACCCTACCCCGAACTTGCTTTCAGCAGTATTTGAGTGGGTTTTTTTTTTAATCTTTGGGATGAACAGAAGAGACATACAATTTTATGTCGTTTCGGAACCCGTGAATTCTTTCTCATGAAATTTATACCCATAAGATCAATAAAAGGTGAGGTAATGAAATCTCTATTCTATGTACCCCTTAATAATAGGTGTAGTAAAAAGAAATCCATTATTTCTGTATGAAATTTAAGTGTTTATTTAGTATTTATAGAATTATCCGATAGAAGTCAAATATTCGCCATTTTGTTCGATAACTTTCTGTCATTTTGAAGGTAACAGTGCTTAAGTGACGGTCGGCTTTAACGATTTCCATAATTTTATCAACATTTTTGGCAATTGGTCTTCCGGAGCGGTTAATCTTTAACCTCTAAATTACCGGAACGGAATCGACGAAACCAAAATTGCGCATGGTTGGCTGTTACAGTATTAGGACCATAAAAACTATTCACATTTTCAGCCGCCTGACTTGCATTTTCGCCTTTATCGAAGAAAAACTGTAACAAACGAAACTAAATCAATCAAATGCAAAACTGTCAAAGAAGCTTTTTTAGTGCTAACTGTCATCTTTACAACGACATCTGTTGTAAATCAATGAAACAAAAACTAAGCCAGATATGGAGTACTAAGGCCATCTATTGAGAAAATAATGGATTACTTTTTACTACACCATTATGATTGATCTTTTGTGTTAAGCAAATTTTCACTCGCACACTTATAATTTGTTACAATGAGGGGACGAAAATATATCGTAGCTCGGGGTTTCCGAGTTAGCCAAAAAGAAAATTGCCAGGAATTGTATCGAATTGTTTAAGAAATCAATCAATAGTTAAAAATTGGAGTTGAAATGGTAACGCACACTTACAGATCATGCACCAGTGTTCGCTGAACAGTTCAAATCGTGTTTCCCTCTCAGTAGGATACAGAGTACATTATTCGCACACATTCGCACATATTGAGGTTCAATAACTCTATACAGCAAGGCAGTTAACCGGGCTATAAACTGTGCGCACATATCTTATACTCTTCTTAGAGGAATCCTAATATCTATTTCCTTATAAGTGAAAACGCACATGTGCGTTTATCAACGCAAAAGTGTAACTTCTGGCTCCATATTCGAAGCTTGTAGGCAAAGGTCTTTTGCAAAATACGCTTCAGTTGTACATAGGTATTTTCTATTGCTTATGGTATTGATAGCGCACTTGTGCGTTTAAGATTTTGGCATAAACACTGACTTTTAGGCAGTTTCCTGACGGCTAACGATGATTTTGTGAATGGTTCCTCTTTTTCACAATGCATAATTGCAGTGTTGTTATATCGTGTGATTTATCCCTTTTTGTGGGAATATCGATGTCCGAAAAGCCTTCCGTGGGATTAAGGGAAAAAGCACCAAATCGTGGGATTTTCAGAAATCGAGCAAATAACATTCAAACTATAAATTTTTGGTGAAATTGTATCAAAACACTGAATGTCCATAAAAAAACAGCTCGTGTAAATCGTCTTTGTTCAAAATTTTATAGTACCAAAAAATAATCAGAGCAGTGTTACAATCTGCGGTTTTTATACTAAAGGTTAATTTAACGTGATTTTCTTTCCGTGTAATACAAATTTTACTTTAAAAAAATTGATTTTGACGCAAAAAAGTATCGTAGGATTTTAAAAGGGAATTTGAGTACGGTGAAAAGGGAAAAATGACCACGCTTCGTGGGATAAACGAAGAGAGAGTGCTAACAACACTGCATACTTGAATTCAGTGGCATAAGGTGTGCACTTTGCTCAACACATATTTTCCGCACATTTTCTTCGAATGTGATGGGAGTATAAATGTGATCCGTTACAGTTCCTGTTCGTAGCACATTTTGTCGGTGATGTAAAATATTACTGAATTCAGTTACAACATGCAAAGCTTTTTCACTCACGATAGAAAAACAAAATGATGTAGAAGGCAACTTAATTCCATGACAAGTGTTTTCTCTGTTGCTCTAACCACCCACCACATTTTTCTCGCAAATCAGATCAACATTCTGCGATTCTTCGCGCACAATTGTGTGCGATTCGTGACTGCACCGAATGGATGCATATAGCTACCGCAAATAACTTTCGAAAAACCCACCCATCCACATACCTCGATATTGACACCCAATTGTCTGTTATTGTTTTATTCCAAACAAACCCCATGCATTCTCAAACGCATGATCGGTGATCAAAGTGCCACGCCAACATCTATCCCCATATGACAGGTCCAACTGACAGCACATCAGGAAGACATACACCATGGTACACACATAGCGTTGCTTGTCCAAAGAAAACGCCTCAAACATTTCAATTCGCAAAGTCGAAGAGATCAAAATGCTGCCAACCCCCAACTACCCCCTGACTCTACTATCGTGCAATTTATGTATCTAACCACTTCAATCGACAACTGCAATAATGTTACTCAAATCAAACGATCGATTGGTGGTGTACCCCGCGCGCTACTGCTGCAGCTGATCATCATCATCATCATCATGATCAGCGATTCAAATGTGCGCGCGCACGCCTGTCTGCGCGCTAAGCGATTCGTTTTGTTCGCTTTGACATACGCAAATTAGCTGGTGATATAAACGACATGCAAGTATCATATTAGTGAGTGACTCTGATCGCGGCCCCAGTTCGATGACTGGAATTCATTCAGCTAGTGCAGAGTGGGCGCGCGCAAGACCCCACCTCACGTAGTCATTTGCGCCCCGATGAAATATAACTGATTGATCGTTACTCTTGTCAGTGGAATAAATCGCAAATGAGATAATTTCATTGCGTGCACTCGTATCTCTGTGTGGTTTATATCTGTGCGAACTTGTAAATGACAGATAGATCGGATCAGTGCTGCTGCATCCTCCAATACTTTTGCTGGACGGACGAACAAACGGACGGATGGATGACTAAATAGATAGATGTGTGTGTTGGCGGCTGAAAGTTTATTATCTGCCTGCGACTGGATATGTGCTTAATTGGGCCCCCCGCGTCGCATTTAAATGTGTGCGGTCCCGGCTTTGACTTGCGCATGCGAACGTTTTAGTTTTAGTAGATGCATGTACGAAGGGATTGGAGGATTTTTTCCTCATTCCTACACGTATGCCTCCTTATTCTTAGTTCAGTTCTTGGGATGACTCTATTTGGGTGTGCTGGCACTGGGGGAAATATAATGGATGCCTGTGTGCTTGGTTAGCTGTTCGTGTGTATCCATCTACTGAAGAAGGAGAGTGCCCCAGGGACTGATGTTAGGTATAATTGTGATCTACCCGGTGGAGAGAGATCGTAGCCTGCTCTTATCAGTGTCGTGGGAAGAGTCTTTTCAACAGAGAAAAGCGGTGTCGACTGTCCGTCGTCGTTGAGTGGAGTGACAATGATTCTTTGGAACATTTTAATTATCTTTTCTAGTGAAGCGGTTGCAACATGCGCAGATGTGGACCAAAGCGTGGAAGGACCATTTAGATAATACCGTCCAAAATTGATTGCGATGTTGTGGAATTCGGTAAAAGTGATAAATTAGATAAAGATGCGTATGCGTATACGTATTATGCAATGAAAGGTTGGTATGGAACTCATGTGCGCATTCAATATTACGTTATAATGACTCCTTTTATCAGCCGGATAAGATTAGCATCAACAATATTTTTTAAAAGAGTACATGCTGGAAGTGCGGAATTAACCAGTTTTTGAATGCGCACATGACTAAGCTTATAGCACACACAAACTCTTAACGCACACAAAATAGAAAAAAAATGTTATGTACATTTACTTTATTCGTTGGTTTGACTACAACGCACACGTCTTACTGCGGTTAGTGACTCAATTCGTTGCGCACATACGATTGGGTAGTATTCAGTTTACAAAAGAAATGCATAATCTTCTTTAAATAAGATTGTAAGCAGTTAATTGAAATGTGTATTTGCCACTCACAAGCTCATGTTCCAAGAAGTGAAGATTTTTCAGTTTAATTTTCTGTGTAATGAGCACAAGATTTTTTATTAAAAAAGAAATGATTTTTTTTATTCTCTTCCACCTGTCTTATGGGTAAGTAAATTCTGGGAAAATGAAGCATATGATCATAAGCGCACAGAATCACAAAACGCAGTAATTTTGTAAAGCGCACATTCTGTGTGCGCTACCAATTCATTCGAGAAAATGCGCTTGCCTTTTCCTCTTTGGCCTTGTTAAAGTAGGTCGCTTTAGTTTTCTTTTTTAAATAATAAAAATGCCCGTATTTGTTGCGCACGTTTATTATAACGAGCTTTTTAATAGCTAAAATTCAATATCAATGTGGGTATTTACCTCTACTTCTTAGCAGTCCCTGATAAGAAAAAAAAGTGTTGAACAACTATTGGCCAACGTTTTTTGAGTGTCCAATTGGCATTTTGTTCGCGCTATTTCGACGATATTTTTAGACAAACCAATGTGCGCTTAGACAGAAAATATCGTTTATAAACCAGAAGCTGTTTAAATATCATCTGTACATTTTTATTTAAGTGTTTGTCTTACAACTGGCACCCAATGCGAGGACTTGTGAAGCAAAAATTTAAAACTGCGGATACTGTTCCTCATGGCCTCGTTTATCCAGTAACAAAATTGGTGAAACCATTCATATTTTGATGAAAATCCATTTTTCTCTCTCTTCTTCGGTTGGATGCATCTTTGTTGCTCCATCAAGGGGAAACGACTAAACGAGCTAAGGTCGAATTGTGCTCGTAGACAGGTGTATTTTATTGCATAACATAGGCTACCACTTCTGTCAAAAAGGAAAACAAAATCCTTAATATTCCTTCCTAAGTGGAAGCAGTCCATTTAAAGCAAAAACGATAGTTCAGCTTGTGCAAATCCTCCCTATGTGGCCACAAGAAACATCTTAATCGCTACAGCGGTGTCACCATGACCATTCGTCAACGTTTTACCGCCCACCACAAAAACCCCAACCTGCGACATGACAAACATCTCCGACTTTCGTACAATGTACCACGGCGTATGATTTTGCAGAACAGCGGGACTGAGAGGTGCCACCCGATCTATGCACCACCGCAAATCTCAAATTCGCACACTGATCGTTGCAGGCTGTTACAGTACAATTCACAAAACTTCAATTCAATGTGACAGATAACATTCGCACTCAATCAGTGTACCCTGACGCTGAACGACCGACGACCGACGACCGACGACCAACATGGGCATGGAAATGCATAAAACTAACCAACCACCAACAACGGTTTAATAACACTCCAACGGGCCCGAAGTGTGCAAGCAATTTGCAACAATGTTGCAGTATAAGTCACACGTTGCTTTGTAATATGATGTAAACCGACCACAAAAGCAAATAACTATACGCACGATCCAGAAACAGCTCTCTGGGACGACTTGGACTACGCGAGGCAGTATCGGATAACCGCACCCCGACGGATAAGATATGATGATGTTGGCGATGGAGCGGTCTCAATAATTGAACGCACGGATCGTACGCGCGGTGAAACTAGCATTTTGTCAATCACTCTCGCTTCGCAGCGCTCCTCAATGCGACAGATCCAGAATATGGATTGGCTGAGTGTGAGGAGAGCTGTATATATACGCGACCAGAAGCTATATCAGCTACATCATCAATATCATATCACCGCGCTGTGCCGGCAGAGGAGAGTTGTTGCAATACTCCTTCAACCTTTCGAATGTTGGGAATTGTGAGACGTTTGTGGTCAACTCATTGCAACCGCATTTTTATCGGGGGCAGCAGCGGTACGAGTCGGAAGATGCAAATCGAAACGAAGTCACTCTTCTAAAGGATGCGCGAGGTTCAGCGGTAAGTCATTACACTGGCAACCATAAAGTTGTGCGAAGGAATTCCGATTGTGTTATCTATATGAAGATATCATTTACCTTGTCGACGCACGTTCGGAAAATGCGACATCTCTCTGACAAATCGATATGACAGCGCAATGGTGATGATGATTTGACGTTTAAGTTGAAGTTTCCTCGCATTGCTGGTTGGAAAGTGCAACTTTTGACGTTTACCAATGAACATTGATTGAAACCGATCCGAATAGCTGTGGTTATGCTCTGCAATATTAGTCGCTTCCTAGTTTAAGGAAGTCTGACTGTGGTGGTGAAGAGAGATGCATCCGGTGAGTTTAGATTGAATTTATTGGGTGGATGGTTGACTTTCTTAGGTTGACCGCCTGCCCTGCCCTGAAGAGTTTATTTGAATATGACCTGGCTACGAAGTGAACGATTACTTAATTAAGTAAGTACATAAAAACAAGACATGTGCGATTAGGCTTCAGAATTTATTATAAGAAGCTCAGAAGAACAGAAAGATCTATCTAATGCGAAAGTTTGATGCGGATTAAAGTACAACGTGGCTTTGCACCATAATACGATTTTTCAGTCATAAGCAAGAAAAAACAAAACATCTAAAAATGGGAACTCTGCTTATGAATCTGCAGCTCTGCAGCTTTTTTCCATCGGTTTCGCGGGTGGGAAGACTCAGCGAGGATACAGTTTATGATAATCAGCCTACAGAAGAACCCAAGCGCACTCATTTTCTTAAGCGCACATGTGGTGTGCGCTACCAATTTTTACACAAAAACGCACTAATGCTCTTGAATTTGCTATTGATGAGGAAGCCGGGCCCAATTTCGTTTGTAAAGCAATAAATATTCTTGTATTCGTTACGCACATTTATTATACAAAGCTTAGAATGAGTTGTGGAAACAATTCTCTCAATATTTAAAATCGAAACTCAATAAAACACCCGTTTCGGCATATTCTTGATCAGTTTTCTGTATATAAATAATGCACATGGGGAACTACAAGAGAAAAGTGGCAAAAGTTCTGAACGATTGCAAACAGATAGCGGTTCGGGTTCGGACTAGAAGCGTTTACGGATAGCGAGCTAAATGTGATCAGCTTAGCAACCCATACCCGTGAGAACCGCATCACATACGAGTACTAAATCTCTGAACGAATATAGTCAAATTCAAAAAGATCAAGGATCTTACGTCGATTGAACACTTCGTCAAGCACCCACATGATGGAAAGTGAAACCTTACATATTATGACATCCGTACGAACTGCAAGGACGAAGAGTGTATTAGACTATTTCTCACTAAAAGCAAGATACCCCCAAGATACCAAGAAAAAAAAATATTGTTGGAGAAACAAAACGATATTGGGACTATGCTCATGGATCTGCAGTTTTGTATAGTTTTACACTACTTCCTCGGGACTTGTGGGTAGAAAAACTCTGTGAGAGTAAAATATACGATTATTGAACTACAGAAAGAGCCAAGCGCACTTGTTTTCTTAAGCGCACATTTGATGTGCGCTACCACATCGGAGCCTTTTTTCTTGATAGTCGTACTGAACTGGAAACCACTGTCCCAAACTACCTCCGTAACGTTATTTATACCACCGACAGAGTTAGATTACAGGGTGGCATTCAGGAGGATCAAAAAATTTAAATTCCATGGCTCTACCATTCCCAATAGCTCAGATCCCTGTGAAATTTTTGCACATGTGCTTTTCACATTAGACAACGATCCATTCAAGTGTTGCAAGAGCTGTCAATTTATGGCACAACGACCGCCAGTCCTCAGCTTTTTAACCATTGAAGCCCCGCTCTAGCGTAGCCCCACACGCCCGACAAAATTGATTCCTAAGGTGTTGGCACCTACGTCTGATCCCATTTGACCCCTTTGAAAAAGAGCCTTGGAATTTTCGCCACCTCTTCATCAAGTGTCATTCAAACTTACACAAACTTGACACACAACGAAGACTCAATCGCGCAAGAGAAACCCGAAAAACGAAAAAAATAAAAATAAAAATTTAACACAAAAAACGTGAAGATTACATTTTGAGCCCGAGCTCGAACGTCTTGTGATGACAGAGGGAACGACTAAGCACTGGCATGCGACATGAGTCACAATGCGGTCGGCATTTTTCGCTTAAAAAAGGAGAGAACCAAAAAAAAAAAACAAGTTTCTCCAACACACACTCACCCCCTCCATATGCGGCTGTTTCCGCGCCGAAAGGCAAAATGTTGTTGATGAGTTCATTAGTGAACTAATTAAGGTTAAAATTAAACAAACAGAATCGAACAAAATTAAGGAAGAAGCCGCGCCGCCGTCGATGAATTTCGCAGAGGCACATAAAAACCAGACGCTAATGCCTTTATGAGGCTATCACGCGTACCTCATCAAAGCGCATCATGTTAGGGACGAGCAAATCTGCATCGGCCTCTCTAATATATGCACGCAATAAGCAGAGATACTTTGATTGATTCAAAGCGAGCCATTTACAACCTCAAAACGCGCGCCGAATGGATGGGAAAACGACGAAATGGAAAAGTATCTAAGAGTCACAGAGAGAAGAATCTTTTATCTCACAGTCTTCGGGGAGTTTAAGTATTTTTTATTTTTTTTTGTTCGTTTTTGTTTTTGTTATTAATAAAGACCACACATTCTCACAGCGGACCACCCAACGCGAACTTTCAAGGCGAGTGCGAGAGAGCGCCCGCTAAGATACAGATTTTTGCCGTAGACACTCGGGGTTCAGTGTGTTTTTTTTTTTTTTTTTTGTTTTTTTGTCTGTCTCCCATCGCCAGTGTGACATTTGGTAGTGGATCCTCATTCTCAGATGCATCCAGAGGGCTGAGCGCATAAGGCGGCGCACATTTGTCTTAGGGCCGAATGACATTTGCCTAACATGACATTATCATAATGACCGTTTAATTAATCGATCCTGGTGATCGTGTAAAAGTCGCTGGTCTGGTCGGCGAACAGAAGATCGCTTCCACCGCAATGCAATGCAAGACGTTGCTGGTCCTCGATTTTTCAGCTGCTGCTGCTTCAGATGATGATGATGATGATGATGATGATCGTGGTGATGTGGATGTTGATGATCGGACACACAGAATCTCCAATTAGCCTTGTCCTAGTTGATGACTTAATTAAGCCATCCTGGCGCCTATATCCGTACGTATGAGAATGCGCGGAGGCTGCTTTTTGTTGTTGTGTGTAATCGTATACCCATGTCCAGTTCGCTTTGGGTCGTCTTTGTGTATTGTTGTCGTCGTGGAATCGAGGAGAAAGGTTTCAAATTCTTGCGTTACGGAGCACGGACCGATCGACCAAGGGAAACTGCATGAATCTCCATCAATAAAAATAAAAAAAAGAGTGCAGTAAATGTTAAAACTGACAGCACAACATATCTGTGGCGAAATCACTTTGGCGTACTTCCTTCCTAATGACAATGTGATGCGGCGGCCTGCACCGTTCCGATGATTTATGAGTTTTGGAAGTTCAGCCTGGCGTGAGGGTGGCATTGGCATCTGCACATCCATGCAGATATGTGCGCGGTGGAGTTTTTAATGCTTTTCTGCGAGTTAGCGAAGCGATTCGCTGCGATGCGGGTGGCGAATCGTTTTCTGCGGATGGATTGGAGAGAAAACTGTCAGTTTGTTTGTTCTGGGGCATCACACTTGTGGTTGGAATTTTATGACAGACACACTTCGTGTGGTTATGGTGTGAATGGAAGTAGGGGTCGGTTCTTTGAACTTCCTTCTGGTAAGTTTTTGATGTCCACGTAGTCTGTTATTTGAGACTATATACAACTGCGTGCGCGAATTCATGCGCGTTTAAGCCATTTCATGTGCGTTTAAGCGGTTTCATGTGCGTTTAAGCGATTTCATGTGCGCTTAAGCGATTTTATGCGCGTTTGAGCGATTTCATGTGCGTTTAAGCGGTTTCATGTGCTTTTAAGCGGTTCCATGTGCGTTTGAAAGATACCAAATACTTTTGAGAAATATCATGTGCGTTTGCTAGATATCTTGGCCGTTGGGACTGTTTCTAGTGCCTCTAGACGATATTCTATAGGTTTAAAAGACAGATACTATTTTTGTTTGAGGGATGTCATGGGCGTTAAAACGATATAATAAGCGTTTTAGGAGATATCGTTAAAAAACTCAAAAAAGTACATGTACAACCTCAGAGTGAACATGTGCGCATGGATAAAATGATCTCAAAAATACTTATTGAACCAATAGAAGCTAAAAACTAAAAGTTTTGAAGCTGGCTAATAATTAAATTAATTCTCCGAGATTGTCGAAGAAGTATTCTCCCAGACATAGTTTTTTCCGAGTTGAATGAGCTGTGCGGGTGCAAAGTTTTTACAAAAAAAGTTTGAAAAATATAACTTTCGCATCATTTGGCATTGCAACGTATCATGTGCGTTTGGAAAATTACCTGTGCGTTTGGTAGATATCGTATGGATACTCTCAAACAATACAATTATAACCGTTCAATGAGATACGTACGTGAGAAAATTAATGTGCGCTTAGCCGATATTGTGTGCGCTTGGGAGATATGTACAGACAGGGGCTAATAATAAAGATTCTTGCGGACTACTGGCATATATTGAAGATTAACACCTTTTTTCGTGTGTAAAAAAAACAAATTTCACTAACAAGGGTCTGTGATATTTCAATCGGTCAATACAGGTGTTTCAAAAAGATTCCGAACTCGAAGAGCAAAACAACGCATATCCCTGAAATATTTTCCAATGACCACATTTTGTACGAACTTTGTACACACAGCAGTGCCCCCCAAAGCGGATCACAAATATTTACCTATCCTTACTTCTGTTTGCATCTTATGGCCACCAGCTCGCATCCATTTTAAATGCAACCACCCGCACCATACTCAATCTTCGGTGCATGCTCCTGTACACTTATACAAGTTGAGTGTTACAATTTTTCTGGCTGATTCCATTCTTCTTCGTAATCTGAGATTTTCAAACGCAGTTCCGCGGTGATTGGCATTTTCCGGTTGAAGGCCATCGGTGACTCCGATTAAACGAGTACGCTTCCCTTAAAGTTCTTCTTTTTTCAATTTTCCAAACCGCGGCATAGACACATTGCGCTTTGCCTTGCAGTTGATTCTCTATCATCTGCAGCCATCTATGCACGTTCCACTTCCACGCCAAAACACACATATGGAGCTCAGAGCGCACAAAAACCGAGAGTGATGTTTCTTGTCATTTTTCTGATCCACACATTGAGGAAAGAACACCCAAAGAACCCGCGAGGGTCGGATGAACGGACGGACAGGCGGCTGCGCTAACATCATGTTTCATGAGCAGCCGCAGTAGTGGTAATGAGGCAACAAAAAAAAAATCCGACCACTGCCACTGGGGGCACATACACAACAACGACAACAACAAAATCAACTTCGACCGACAAGATACGACTGCGACAAACAACTTCTTTAGATGCGGGAACCAAATGTTAATGAGTTAATTAGTGGAGAAGGGTAACAAAAAAAAAAAATAACAAAAACGCTGAGGTTGGTCTTCCGAACGCGCGCGTAGTTGCAAGGAAGTTTCTTGCCTATACTCGCAGGCAGTGTGTGCTTGTTTGGTTTTTGTTTTCTTGGCCAAAGACAATGTTTGTCGGTAGTCGGTTGATAGATGGTACATGTGCCGATGTGTAACGTCGTCAGAGTTTACTTTAGTGGCAAATCCACGATTTGGCAAGATACTTTGGGTGTTGTTCGTCAAGGGCCTTTCAGTTTAAATTAAGTGTCAGGAGGGTACAAGTCTATCAGCTATACCGTTGGCATTTGATGTAATGCATCAAGAATGACATTTTGGGGGGGGGGGGGGGGGGGGCAAGTGAAGTGCAAGTCTAGAGATTTATTCATTTTCATACACTGGCATAGTTCAATGCGATCGCACACGAATGTGCGCAATGAATCTGAACTCAAAAAATTCGTTTTCATCATGAATTGATGGTTGTTTCGACTAAGAAAGTTGAAATCGATTTTGTTTTTATATCGCACACTATACCTGTGCCCGTACATTTCTATGCCTTTTACAGTTTTGAGACTTAGAGGTGCCAAAATACCGAACTTAGCCCAGTCACTACATGGCAAGCGTTGTATCTCTTTTACAAATGTTAACGAAACGATCAATAAATAAAAAAGCGCACACCTGTGTGCGTATGCTTCAAAATCATCTACGAGGAAGTATCTTCATGCATATCACTGCCTAAATGAACCATTTGAATTTTAAATTTATGTTTTAGTACTTAAATTAAGAAAGTTGAAATACGTTTTGTTTTTGATTGCGCACAACATTAGTGCGGCTTGTGCGCCCATACCTATACATGTCTTTATTCAGTTTTATAAATGAACATAGAGCTTTCAAAACATAAAACTATAGCATGTCGATAAGTAAATAGAAAAACAAGCATTTTTGTGTGCGCAAAACGAAAACCCGTCTCTAGGACTATAGTTCTAATCAATTGCGCACATCTTCGAAAATGAAAACGTTTGCTATCGTGAATCCCAGTTGCATTTTAAGTCAATAAAATGTAAGAACAATTCATTTAATTTTTTATAGGGCACTATTTTATGTGTGGAATGTGTGCTCATATCTATATATGCCCCTATACCATATAATTTTTTAAAGCGCACTACGTATGTGCGGAATGTGTGCTCATAAATACATATATACCTTTTATACAGTTTTGTAAATTGCTGTTAAAATGTTAGAATTCGCTATACCTAAGGTCAGTTTAAAATAAATTTTTGATAAATCTGTATGACTAGTGCATGAATTAAGAAAAAATCGCTCTCATGTGCACTTAGAAAAAAACGTCTGCTCATGCAAAGGGTACCTAACGTGTGTGAAAGCGTTTTACAAATCGAGTCATGCAAAGAGACAGTGATGCCAGACTTTTCGGACTGAATTGCCCACGATACAAGTCAAAAACACCCAAAAATGCCCATTTTGTCCATGCCGACGTTAAAAAACAATAAAATACACTATTTTTTCTTGTGCCAAGAGATATAAAAAACGCCCTTTTAGCTCATTTTGAAAGGCAAAATGCCCACGAAATGGGTAATTACCCACGATCTGGTATCACGGCATAGAGATATGCATTCAATCAATTGCGCACATAGAAGAAAAAATATGGCGTTGCAAGAGATTTGAGGTACAGATCCAACTTAAAAAAGATTTCAGAACTTCAAGAAGATCCTAAGCAATAACGCACCATAGATAAAAAAAAAATGGGAAACATTTTCATCACAAGACTGAGTAGGCGGGAAAAAGCTTAATTGGAAGTACTGTCGCATTCGTCCGCGCATAGAACTAAAAACAAACTTCGGGAGCTTGCAATTCGTATACACTGCACAAAACCAGCAAAACAGTGTAAAAGAAAAGGATCCCGTAGAACAAACCTACGCAAAGACTCTACTGTGCTTCGGGAGTAAAAATGACAAGCCAAGGAGCTCTGGGCTGGCAGTTCTTCAAAAAAGCGCCAAACAGCGTCATTTCAGCAGGACTTACTCGCGAAAATCACGTGCATTAACAGGCTCAGATAGGAGATTGCTTGAACTGTTCAATTTTGACAGTCATAATGCATTATTGCCAGGAACCTGTACTTCGATTTGACTTCGACTTTGAGTGGTGAGAACTGGGCCAACAGTTTCTTAAATTGCGACAGAGATGTGGACAACGATGATGACTTTTGCTGTTGCTTACACATTTTTATCGGTAATTTCTTTGTTTTATTTTAAATGTATTGCGTAACGATGTTTCCTCAGTAGACTTTCCATTTTTAAATTGTTACCAACTGTTTTTTGTATCAAGCTGATAAAATTTCCAACTCATTGTTGCGACAGTTAATTTAAATACTCAAAATCAGGACATCGATTATATTTCGTTTTTACTTTTCCTCAAATGAAGAAATTCCGAAACTGACTCGACGTTTTATTTGTTACCTCAATATAATTTGTTTAACGAATGCTATCTCTCTCTCTCTCTTTCTGTGACTGCAATGTGATTCATTAGTTGGGGCAATTATTATGTAAACAAATCGAATCGTTACGCTTTGCGTTGAGCATGTGCTTCAAGGAAAATTTCCATTAGTGCTGATGAAATGTTTGTGAAAAGTTAATTGGTTCATATTGGCCAGGCTAGGTCTGCATTTCACAGATGCGGATAGACGACTGTTGGAAAAACACTTCCTGTGTGGTGTGCGCGTGAGTTTTGACAGACTGTATATATGGAGAGTAATCGATGCAGAAGACATTTGTGTCTTTAGAATTAACAAGCACCAACATCAAACAGCAAAATAAAATCGCACTTTCCTGATCAATCGCCACAAAGTTACAGACCAGAAGCACCCTAGCCCTCATTAAGTTTGTAAACAATTTACTCGTGCGTAAGCAGGTCTCTAATATATTGTTGTTCACGTAAAACGTACCGTTGCATCAGCTAGACAAATATTACACATTGAGACGATTAGTTTAAGCAATTAATCACGCGACTTACAAGTCCATTAAGTTCGCAGTTATATGAGTTTATGAGTTAATTGTAGGCCGAGATCATCTTAGTCTGTCAATTACCTGAAAAGAAAAACAGTACAGAAATTAGTAACTTGCGCTGTAAGCCAAATATATGTTTAGCTAATTAGATAGGTATTTAGGGTTTGGAAATTAAGAAATAGGCTGACAGCCTAATGGTAGGTGCCATCATCCATTTAAGAACTCGCTTGATCTGTTTGTTTTGTTACCATTCCAAAGAATATAATTAACCCAAACTTTTATTTTAGCATTGCGTAATTTTTTTAGCAAGACTGTGCGGCTGTCAAGTATGTCAAAATGGACAGACAAACAAACGGCAAGCATGGCATGTAAATTTATTTCGATTCTGAATTGGTGAAAGAAGCCAAGTAAATGTAGAGATGCAGTAAGCAAAAGCCTGTGAAGGTTTGTAATAAATGTACGGAGGAAAAGTAATAAGTCCTGGATCAGAGTTTTAGAAACGCTCAAGTACCTAATAGACAAATTTATACTCGTTATAAGCCTTCTTCTGTGGCGTCGATGAATTATTTTCGATTTTGTGCACTAGTTGATGACTTAACAATGAGTACAAAGACGGATTTCGCTACACATCCATCCGGAAGACATCTCGTGCGTACTCCGTGGACTACACAGTTTAGAAAAACCATACCTAAGCAGGCCGGCGCGGCGTTCTTAATTGGATGAGAGAGAACTGAATAAGAGTCAACTTGGTTAATACCCAGTTCCGCCATAAGTCTATCATTTTAACAGAGCAAGCTTGAAGTGAGCTAATGTCTGGCGAAGTTAAGGTGCCTGTCCATTTAAGAGTAAAAAAGTGGTGAAAGTAGTTCGCGGAGAGTTAACTTTTAACTCTCGATATTCGAGCCTTTTGAATGTCACTCGCAAGTGGTCATGGTCACATGTTCCGATCACTATCGGAGATTAGCTCGCAAAATTCCAACATGCTTCGTATTTTGCGAGCAGCTGTCGATAGTCGACACGGCAAAACAGTGGATATTGGAGGAAATTAATCGACTCATAGAGAAATATGAACATTGAATTCGATAATTTTTCAAAATTAACTTAATTTATGTTCCTTGAAGTATTTTTTTAATTTACGTTTACAAATAAATTTTTTTTGTTTTTTTTTTTACCCTCAAATATTTATCTTTTAAACTGTTGAAAATGTTGAAAATTGCTGGACAGACTTCTCTCACAATTCTTCCAATCTTGCAGACAGCGATACGAAATTGAAAAACGGATTGAACTATATATTCTATTTCAATTGTTGTCAAACGGCAAAAATCCCTGAACTGTTGAGCATCTTCAAGTTGAAGCTCTCTTGTAAGAGTAGACGACGACGATGGTTTAATCCAGCATTTCTTTTTTGCTTTATTCTTTTTTTTAAGAACAGTGCAAATAATTACTAACGCAGCGGCAACGCTTTGCTTGTAAGAATACATTTTAACTGGTAACTAGCAGACGAAATATATCAAGCGGACACGGTTATGAGAGTACTCTTAGGGAATCTACTCTCAAAATGTTATCAAAGAACTCGCGAAACTAAAATCTCGAAATTATTACTCTCAAATGGACAGCCACCCGAGAGTAACTCTCGAGAGTTTACTAGCGAAAGTACTCTCAAATGGACAGGCACATTTATACAGAATAAGGAAAAATTAGAGCAGAACAGACAACAATTTGTATAAGTCACATTTTTGTCAATTCAATCTCAGACACACCACTCGAAACAAAAATTCATTTTCATTCATTCGCACTGTCTTTCTGGTAGAAATGTAAACAATATCGCAAAGTGAGTGAGAGCAGCGAGGAAGATGCATTGCCACAGAAACGTCGGCGTGTTTGGACGAAGGATTGGGTGACCCTTCGACAGCAGGAGGGACATTACGCAAAATTGCTCGCGGAATTGCAGTTTTGAAATTTGTTCCTGTGGCCATTCACTTTCAACTGTAATATATTCTTACTTTGGAGGAAACCTACGACCCAAAACGTTAGCTCTTACGCTGTCGTTTTCCTCTATTAGCGACGAACGCTATGTTAATAGAGCGGGCCGAATAAAAGATAGTTCAAGTTGAGCGAGCTGCTCGTAAAAATAAATCAATCTTTACTTGGTAAAAGGTTCCTGGAGAAGAACATTTATTTTACAAATTCAGTCTCTATTTATACAAAAATAATGTTCTTCAATATCGTTCAATTTGTCCATTTAGACACTCAAATTTCTGGCCTTCGATAATTGAACCCAAATCACCTCAAACTTCGCTAGTGCATATCAGCATTGTTGATACCCACTTAAGATTCGTATGCAATGTTGGCATATTGCAGCAACATGCCCAGTGAAATCTGACCCCTTCATAATGTTTCTGGGGTTGTCGCTCGCGATCGTTTAGTGGCGAGGCAAATGCATTAATAGATACAAACACAAACATATATGCGGTATAAACTTGTATGGATTTGACTAATAACTGTGTCATTGGGCATTGTCATACGTGACGAGGGAAACCACTTGGGTTTTCATTATGTAGGTATTTGAATAACAAGTGCGATGACGTTCGATACATGTCAGGCGGGTCTCAATTATCGAAGCTGAAAAAATGATCGCTGATGTGATCCGTTCACACAACTTTATTCCTGTATGATTTTTGCACTTTCGGTTTTCTTTCCGGTTTAGATTTTCTACCAAAAAGTTGGATCGTCTGCATCATCCCCGTATTCGAAATCATTTAGTTCATTAATGTTGCACAAATTTACAGAAAATAGCACTGAAACTTCGTTGTGTTCGTTCAGATATGAAAAAGAAACCAACTCCTCAAAGCTCTTTACCAAGTGTGCCCCCTTCTCCAAAAACCTTCTTTTAAGCTTTCAGATTCGAAATGTGAGTGAAAAATAAAATAAAAAACACTTCAGCCAATTGCATTAAGGCATCTAATCGAACCTCTTGACGAAAAAATAAACAACGAAATAAAGATAAGACAAAAAGTAATTAACAAGTATCATTAACATTTCCAGATCTACTTTTACAAGCATCATAAAACGGAAGGTACTAACTTCACCTAAAACAAAAAGTGATTAACAAGGATCATAAATATTTCTAGATCCTTTTATAATTATCATTAAAAAAGAGAAAGGCGCTCTGCTAGATCACAGAAAAATGCAAAGAAAATAACACCGGCACTTCGTTTTGTTCGTTCAAATTGTGGAAAATATTTGTCTGCAAATAAAAAATTTGCAGATGTCGTGACCACAGTACGTCTGCCAATAGCTAAAGAGTCTGCAAATGTTCTAAACGTCTGGCAATGGTCTGACAATGATTTGATTGGGTGTTCAGACGATTGGCAGATACCTAACAATTTGATTATTAGATGACGGTCTGACAAATATCTGACAATGACTTTTCTGCAAATATTGGTAGGCAAAATTGCCATTTTACACGGTTGGCCGACATTTGGGGCAATATTTTCCTCGCAATATTTGCAGATCTGACATAGCTTAATAATTGCGTTCTCGTATACAAATAATTGACTTCGCTTTGTCGTAAGTCCTCATGAACTACGCTTAAGGCTGAAGCCACGCAGTGAACGATTAGCGACGAGTGATTGACTGCAGCCAAACGCCAACGCTTTTGTCACCATGAAACCACCATTCGTATACGGAAGGTGTTTTCGTCAGATGACAGCTCAGGATTTCTTATAATGAGCGTGAGGAGCTTACTTTTCATCGAGAGAGAACAAATCGCAGAAGACTTAATGACGATGAGTCGTTGGGCGTTTTTGAAGAAGAAATTTTTGGATCTATCGATCGGTCAGAAGAAGACGGAAGGTGGAGCGTGGCCAGTGATGCCAACTAAGGCTCTTTAATGCTTTTTAGCCATTATTTCATTAGCTTGGGCTTTTAAGGCTTGTTTTTTCAAAAAGGCATCTTTTTTTCCCATGTGATTTATAATTTAAGTTTTTTTTTTGGAATTAAAATTTTTTTTGTTTATTTTTTTGTATTTGTGTTTAATTTTTGATTAATTGTTAAAGATTACCTTAAAAAAAATTATTTTAGGCATTATTTTTTTGAAAAATGCATCTTTTTTTCTCAAGTTAGGCATTTTTGTCATCAAAATTGGTTGGCAACGCTGAGCGTGGCGGTTGCATGCCCAAGACCTGAACTTGGACAGCCATAAATCTATTTTGCAGAAGTATTCAACTGGTATGTTCAATACCACATGGAATACCAGGTTCCTAAGTATAACCCTCATTTATCTAGACTTTGTAAAGGTACTAGAAAGATTTTAAAAAGGTTTCGGTGTAAATTTGGAAGAGTTTTGAAACCTTCAAAAATAGAATCAAAGGGACAACCCCTAATTCGGAGCCACTGAAACCTTATTAAATCAAAAGTAAACTGATAGTAACTTGGCAGCACCCAAAGTGGAAAACTTTTAGCTGGGTACTTAATTTTGAATCTGACTTGCGACGAGTAATTTGGCAAGACTATGGTATGCTGCATTGCGCGTAACATCTACTAAGCCCTTTGCATCTATAAAGCTACAAGTCGCATGGTACTTCAATTAGGTATCCCGCAAATAAATATATGCATCAAGATGTAGACTGAATGCTTCCAACATCGAACCGAATCCTCACTCCTGGCTGGCTTGGCACTAACTTATTTACCAACCCCACAGCGAAATACATTTCCATTTCAAAGATTGCCAAAGCTGTCTATTCCAACCCACAAAAATTGTCAGCCCGTCAGTCTCATCTACCCGCTGATAAGCTTGCGAACATTTTTAAAGCATTCGCCGGTTTGTTTCATTGAGGCTACACCCTTTCTTTGAGATGCAATACTCACTGAGAGACAATGCGCTTTAAGGCCTGATAGGTATAGGATTTATGGAATTGATGATGCATTTTTGGCGAGAAAGGCACCTTCGGCAGCTTGGACAATGAACTATTATTTTGACCGAATGATTCTTCGTTTCGGACTCGAAGCGACATCTGAGAAAGACCTCACCTTATGTTTTCCGGACTAGTGCAGGGCGATCTCAACCAATTTGAAAAATGCATCCTTAGGTTCAAAGCTACAGAGCGCGATAATAATTAAAGACAGACACCAAGGCCCACCTCGGACTGTATGGTTGCTACTTATTTTCTAGGTGCAGCAACATTTTCGACCACTTTTTCGAAGAAATTCTGCAATAGCTTCCAAAGTCAGGGGTCAGATTCTGTATGGTGAAACGATCAAACGTTTTCGTGCGCACGAATGATTTGCCCTATGTTACACAAGCAAATTTCTTTGTCCACACGAAAACGTTAGAACGTTTCGCCTTACAGAATGCCGACCCAGGTTTCACCTTCGATTCCCGGAAAAACACAATTTACATGTAAACTTGTTTGACACTGCGCCACCTCTCGCGGATGAGCTTCTCAATTAGCCGTTTGGACTCGGCTAAAAATTGTATAGATCCCTTCCATACGTCCCAAAAATGAAAAACTCACTCAAAACGAAGGTCTAGGATCGACACCAAGGCCGTAACTATAGGGGAGGGGGGGGGGGGGTCACCGGGGTTTGATCCCCTCTCCCGAAATTCTTAACCAGTGCACTTTTTTAAAACGAAAACAGAGCAAATCCAATCAAAAATTAGCCAATTCGGCCATTTACCCCAATGCAAAAAGATTCAAATCCAATCAAGCATAGCATTGACTTTTTTCAATTAAAAATACCTAAGCACCGTTACATACTACACAAGAATACCACAAAAATAAAATACACTCCAAAAGAAATATGTGCCACCGCCACAAAGTGTATGCACAAATGTTTATGTTAATGAGCAACTTTACACACACTTCCAAGCCCAAAGCTATATGCAACATACATCGACTTATAAAATTGTTGGAAACCTTACCAGTATTGACATGTACACCAGAAAGAACGTTTCCGACGAAGAACCGCTTAAAAACTTTTTTAAGAAACTCTACCGGTGAAGATCGACTTACTGAATTAGTCTTAATGTCAATTCATCGGGAGATAGAAATAAATAATGGCGATTAAATTTAGTTTTATAAAATAATTCTTTACTTTGTTATGTTAAATATAGCTTATTTTTTTTAAACTATTCCTACTTTTGTAATAAATAAAAATGAAATTTGAAATTTAAGATTATTTTATTTTTTATTTTCCTCAATCGCTTTCAACCTTTAAAATAAAAAGTTATTTTTTAAAGATCATATCCCCCCCCCCCCACCGCCCCCCATCGCCTGATCTTTGCAATTGCTGACCGCAAACGCCCCATTTATACGCAAACAATAACAGTTTGTTTACAATTTACCTGATCTGCTGTTTTCACAGTCCGCATCAGCCATCTGTTGTAGGCAAAGTTCGACCGCAGTCTCGTCAACTTTTCGTAGTTCTTCCTGTCATAAGCCCACACCCGGACATCGTACAGAGATGACCACTTAATGCGTCAGAAGCAAGACAAAGAGCCAGGAGCAAGGACTCGGACAAGGGGGCGAGGAACCTACTGTTACAAATCTAAAATGCAAATCCACCTCGCTCGCAACAAAGGAAATTGACTGTTCAATTAAATTTTTGTACCGTAAACAAGAGCAAGCAAAACAAAAAATGAAAAAAAAAATACACACGACAGTGCAGAGCATTCTCGAAACATCTGTTCACCGGACGGGACACGGCAGCAATCATATTTGTTAAATATTTTGATTCGATTACCCAGATTTTTGTCCAACCGCTCGCATAAACAAAGGTTTGCGTTTGCGCCCTTCATCAATCATGGACGGCTCCCCGGGAATGTCGACCATTTGAATATAAGCAAATTCCCTCCCCCAGTCCTTGTTGATGTCACTGGGTGTAGTAAGTCTGGCAATTGCATGACGGTTGTGCGTTCTCTGTTTTGACGCAAGATTTATGCATCTTGGGGGATTATTATTTTATTGCGATCAATTTTTTGAGATTGTACTGCAGCCGACTGAGGCTGTCGCAGTCGCAGTATGATGTAGTTTAATTGAGTTTGCGTGTGTGCGACGGATGGACATTTGAGATGGCTGCGCAGATGGTTGAAGGCCGAGTCGTATTACTGGGCCGGCTCCTTCAAGTGACCATCTTGCTGATGATGATGATGGATCAACTACATGACAATTTATTGCATGGCATTCGTTTGCATTCCTTCGACTGAATTTGACCTCATGACCGGTTTCAATGAGTTTTGTGGTTGTCGTTTGCAACCCTTTTTGCCGATTCGGAGATATTTGCGGTCGATTTTGTTTGGGATGAGTGTGCCTACCTGGGGGTCAGCAATGTTTGTATCGTGGGAATATGCGTAAGTAGTTTGTTTAAAAGGACCGAGCGCAACTGGACAGGGCAGGTGGTCACATCCAGGCAAGTTATTCTTTCACCTACATTTATGCCGAAGGAGGTCCAAGGTTCCTTCTAGTCAGTGCTAGGGATGTGGGCATACTATCAAACGGATTTGATTTTCGCCACACAATTTGACAGATGACAGCTGACAGCTGATTTGTGCGAATTTTGGGTTGGTCATTGGTTCATCATTGACTTTCGTTTGACTTGAATACAGACTCCGATGCCTGAGCTTGTTGAAATGATAATAACGATGTGTGCTGCGACTAGCAATCAAATATGCTCCCGGAATACTTTAACCTCGTTTATGTCCTGTATATGAGGTGGCCGATTGGCCAATTTCGTTCTGGAAAATAGATACGGATAAAGTGAGTATAGTTTTTACGTGAAGCGGTGACAAATCCACATAAGAACATACAAACGATTTTATTATTTCAAAGAAGGGTGATTGGCTGTTCCGGAGCGGTGTTGGGATGCATCTGGCAAGGATTTGTTCGGAATTTGATATTTTCCGCACGCATTTGCTGAAGTTTCGCTCCTATAAAACGCCCTGGATTCACCTCTTAGTAGTAAGAGGATCGTAGTCTATTATCTTGGAGCAGGTAAAAAATAAGTCGCGTGGACAAAGTCATCTATGTAACCGTCTTCTTCATAAAGCTTCTCGATAAATCGATATTGACGGCGCTTTCAGTTCATTATTCCCATCAGCATAACTCACACAAAGAAACGGCTGAGAGAAGCTTGCGTTCTAGGGTCCACAAATTTATTTGAAAATTAAAATAAAATAATTGGCGCAACAGGCCCGTAGAGCGTAGGGACCCTAGGCCTAGCTTCTCACAACCATTCGTCTTGTTAATTTTAAATTGTTGCATGAAAAGTCGTTATTGGCAGTAGGGTTGCCAGTTTGAGGGTTTTCCCCAGATATAAGCGGTTTTTTAGTCGACTGGCGAAAGTCTGGGGAAGAGATTGTTTAGGGGGAAATCTGTTTTTTTTTAATTCTATTTCATTTTTATTTCCTTATAATGTCCTTTTTGTTAAGTTAAAAATGGAAACGCTGGCTCACTTAAACTTAAGAACAATCAGTGTTGTCAATCCCAGGGCCGGACCAACCATATATGCAAGATGTGCAAATGCGCAGGGCGCCAAAATCTGGGGGCGCGTTGCTAGGAAAGAAAAAATAATTTTATCTTGCGCGAACAAATACTGTCATTTGCATTTTAAACAAAAAGCTTGTTCAAATAAGCCCAAAATATCAACATCCATCACACCTGTGCTTAATTATTTCTGGCACATTAACTCACATCACTTGCAATGTTGCAATTTCAAGAAGAATCTAACTCAAAATATCGCAAAATAAAAAATCCCACTAGACCTATGCAAGTTCACTTCTTACCTACATAATCTCAAAATATTTTACCCTGTTCGTGTAGGTATATTTCATGCACAGCCACTTACATTTAACAAAAGAATCTAGTTCAAAAACCTCAAAACGAAAAATATCTCAATTGAAAAACGTTTTGAAAGTCTACCTCCTGAGTTATGTGGAAAAGACTTATGCATATGTGCAAATATGAAAAAAGGGGGCTTTCTGTAAATCTTCCACAAGACGCTAGTTTGGCTGGAGCCGGCACTGGCTATAGACAGATAGAGATAGGTAGAGTCGAGATTCCTTGTTCTTTTCTGTCCACTACCAAATGCAGATATGACAATCGAGGATGAAATAAATGTATTTGTTATTAAAAAAGCTATTTTTGCCAGTGAAAATTATTTGTTTTAATATCTCTCGACTATTTTCGAGCTTTAAAAAAAAAGCTAATGCCACTTTGACAAGAAAAAAGTTGTAGTGATTGTAATAGTTCCTTGAATATTTTTCCGGATTTAAGCACCAACATGATCTCTTAATTTTATATGCACAATTTTCATCAAATTTGCGTAGACTAATGATAAAAAAAATGTTGTTTTTTTTTTAGAAAAAATAGCCAAATCTGGGTGATTTTCAGATATAAGGTGAGAAATATTTGGCAGTCTAGCAACACTGATTGAAAAACGTCGAGAAACGTCAAGAATTCTCTCTCACAAGAAACTTTTGTTGCCCATGCCCAGTTGGGGTTAAGGTTTGTCAAAAGAAGCACTTAGCGACAGCCTATGGTTCCATGAAGCTCTTGTGGAGGTTTTTCCTAGCAAACTTGGTTACTGTTTGTACTTCCCAGGAGGACATATATGCCCTTGGCTTTTGTTTCTTTATTTGTCGAAGGATCTTTTAATTGGACTTCAGTGATGAATAATTCATAAAAGCGTTAGAAACAAAGACCCGCCATACCTGGAAAGGCACCCACTCGCCAATGAATCTCCTAAATGCCGACGTTGGCAAGTCCAGGTTAGATTAGGGCTTTCGGAAACCTTTCCTCAACCTTGTTCGGCAAGTTAATCGCCAAAATGTGGTGTAACCACGTTTATAAGTTCCATAAGTTCTAAGACCAGTTTTCATTAGTGGTTAAGGAGTTAAGCAAAGCCTTGAGTACCGCAGCAAATGGTGATTATTATTGAATATACCTATGCATATAAGCCTGAAAGTCAGATGCGATTTTTGGCAATATGAGATTTTCTTAATGGGTAAGTTGTAAAAACGAACAGACTTGCTGCTTGTTTTTAGAAATTACAACTTAAAAGTTCTGCAGACTTGCTGTTCATTTTTACAACTTACCACTTAGAAGTTCCGAAGCCCATTATAAAAATGTACCAAAGGGCGGGAGATTCATCAGAGCATTTGGAGCAGATAGGCAGGCCTGCTGGGGAAAGACAATAAGCAGCATGGCCAACTTTATTAGGAAAGCGGAAAACCGACTAGGCTAGACTTTTTCCAGGCCTATGGCACAATAGATCTTGTAAGGTCGAAGTATGCCTTTTCATCGCTAAGGCGAGTCAGAAGTCTTGAAAAAAAGGACTTGAGGCAAATAGTTCTTTAAAATTTGTCAAAAGAGACAATTTTTTTGTTCTATATTTCATTTAAATGTTTAAAACAATAAAGTTTATATTAGGAAAACAAAAATTCGACAAACAAAACGATAATGCTAACGTGCCCTAACTGGCTGACCGAGCAATAAGTAATCTAGCAAAAAAAAAAATTGTTCCATGAGTTAAGCTTTTTTTTATTATTAAGTTGTACCTATTTATCAAATGAAATAGAAAATCGAATAATTGATAATTGTTGAAATTTGTTTATTTTTCTATTGTCCTTTTTCTGGAATTGGGAAATTGGTCATCGTATATATTGTAGTAGAGCTGTAGGTACTGAGGGAATATATAAAAAAACAGCTCTTAGCCAATTCATACGAAATTTAATGTAAATAAATGTAAGACAAAACAGTAACGGCCATATTATTCAGTTTGATAAATTAAACCCAAGTCCATTATGTTCAAAACCCGAAAATAAACCGAGTTTTTTAAACATGACTGCATTTAATCCGGTTGATTTTAAACTGCACTGCGGAGACCAGTTTAAGTACATTAACTCGGGTTAAAACTCAATTTCATAATGTTGACATTTTTTCGCTAGCAGGCCGCAGGTAATAAGAAAAGTAGAAAAGGGGAAGAGAAAAAAAATGACAAGAAACTAACATTCGTGAAATGGACAAAATTAATGTTAATGCTTTGGTTGTCAGAAGTCGAATTTGTCGAAAAGCTGATGAAACAGCAAAAAATCAGCTGATGGTAAATCAACGTCGTCCTTGTCGTCGAATACATCGAATGCACAAGCGGACTTGAGTCGACGATTACGATGTGGTATATTTTTAGAAATATTTCCGGCTAAAAAAGGAGATGATTCGACAGAAATTTCGGCATAATTAATGCACATTAAATACAGCTGGGCCCAAAACAAATAAAATCCATTTCCAAACAACAGAAAACCAATGACATTTGTTGTAAAATTTGACATCACGTAGGCTTAAAACGGGTTACATCGGTTTAAACTGTCTTAAATCCGCGGATATGGATTTAAAATGGCGGGTTTAAAATTAACTTAAGCCTGATTTAAGCTCGGAGTGAATAATATGCCCGTAAGTATCTGTAGGCGCAGTGGCTTAGTGGTTAGTGGTCGAATCCCGCTGCGCCACCTCTCGCGAACGTCTGACAAACCTCCGAGAGTCTTACTGTCATGAAGGAGCTTCTCAATTAGCTGTTTGGACCCGGCGTAAAATTGCAGATCCCTTCCATTCCTCCCAAAAATTAAAAACTCACACAAACGAATGGTTGTGAGCAGCTAGGCCTAGGGTCCCTACAGACCTGTAGCTCCAACTATTTTTTTATTTTTTTTAAGTAGGTAGGTATCTGTATTTGAAAAACAAATAAAACAAGTTCAATTTTAATCACATCTACTCGAGGGAACAATTATGAATTTTCCCATATAAATACTCGAGTGTCGCACTCGATTAGTTCATTCGTATAGACCAGCGATGGCGAACCTGGCACGTTCCTAATTGACAAATCCGATTGCCCCTTTGAAATTATTTATTTTTGTTCCTAGTAGTCACTCAAAAACTAGATCAAGACTGTATGATGGCACGCCTAAAGCACTTCAAGTTATTAATTTTTTTTAAATGGCACGAAGCTCTAAAAAGGCTCGCTACCCCTGGTATAGACTCTTCTTTTTTTGACAAAAGTGACAGCGCTTATAAGTAAATCAGTCAGCCTCTTCATTCTTAATTAAATGCTATTTCTTGTTGCCAATTATGTTACAGTACAATGTAAAACAGGGTAATAAAGAAAAATCATTATTCAAATGCAAATCCCAATCGTTACTTGAATCTCACCACTGACTTACTGCCGTCATTAGCAAAACGGAGGTCAGTGAGTTGTGTTGTTGTGTGTATGGCTGCCTATTCGCAACTCTGAGGTGGTACCAGTAGTCATTACTGGTTAAATCGCATGCCGCGCAAACGTGACTGGCACAGCTCGCTGGACATAATATTTGTTTGGCGAGTTAATTTCACAAACTAATGTCTATATCCGTTCGCTATGTGCCCAACTCTACTGACAAAAGCACACACACCACCGACCGATTTGTTATCTCGTCACAAATCATTGCACTTTATCCGATTCGCGTTAATTTCGCTCAAGTGTTTTGCATATTCAATCAGTCAGTTGGACCCTTTGTCAACCAGATTTACGGTCCACCACCAGCGCACCACTACCCAGCAGGCTCAGCGCTTACGAAAGCGTTTAAGCCCGCGTCAGATTACCGAAATAACTTCATTCATCAATTTGATGTCGGACGTGTTCAGTTGGAGGTGAGAAAACGTGCAAAGTGTTTTGATGGCTTTCACGAAAATTACACCCGAACGAATTTTGACACACAGCATGCATGGGACGCGAATCAAACGTATGAATGAAATTTGTGAGATTGCACGTATGTTGAGTCTGAGTATACAGTTTTCTGTGAAATCGCATTTGTGTGTTGAATGAACTATACTACTCTGGGTACGTGAAGAATAGCGAACGATTGGAACGCTTGGAACGATTGTGTGCTGGGAAAGAAGGAAATCATAGCCGTTAACGGTTTTGCCTGAATTGGGTTCGATGTTCTTTAGTCCAAGACACCGCTGGGCTTAACTGGAACTTTGACAATTGTGTGCAGTGCAGTGTTGCCAGAAGTGCAAATGTATTCTGCCCTTAAGTGAACTGTATCTGCCTGGACTCTTGGGAATTGCAACTCAAAACGGTGTCAGTAGGACCAGTGTTGGCGGTCGAACGCATCCTTGTCAACCACTTTGGATTTCAAATTCTTCTAACGGCCTTCCCTCTACTAGAACGTGACGAATCATTTGTGGCCCTCATAATAGCTATGCATAAGTTAACCGGGTATACCCTCCTGGGCAAGTCAAATAAACTCTCTATTCTCACTGCTGAATGTAAATACTATTAAAAGCGGTGAAGAACGGGTGAAGAAATGACTCGTATTCGATGACATTTTTTCATAAAAATCCCCAATGCGTTTGGTTTTGTTTACATACTGAAGGACCCAAAGACTGTAATCCTTGCATTTTGCACATGTTCTTCGTCGATATAATAAAACTTTAGCGATTACACCCTAGAAAATGCTGGGAGCACTGAAAATTTGTCCCGTAAAATGTCACACCTTTCAATTTGTTGCCCAATTATTACTTCATTATTAAATAAAATGAGTTAAAATAAATAATATAATACAGAAATCATTGCACTAGCCCTTGTTAGCTATAATCATAAGTTCTTACAGTGGTCTGGGTCTCCGATCTCCAAAAGTCAGCCATGGCAGCTGACTTTTACTTAAACCAAATATTACTTATTGCAACAAATAAAATGTAAACTAAAATAAAAACGTTTTTTTTCACTTCATATGCAAAAAAAGCCCCGCCAGTCAATTTTTCAGATCTAGCATCCCTAATCTGGGTGGTGAAGCTTTGGCGATGCCGCCACAAGCAAAAACTATTCGGAACTTGTCATTCTTAAGACCCTGGTTGCAAAAGTGATCTTAAAGCTGCGGGCATCTGTTACCTCGAGCAGCGCTTTTTGATAGCGTGTTCCCATTTTCATTCAGTATCATTTTTAATGGCCCCTATACTTATCAATTAAAGGGTCGCAGATGTAGAATGCTTAAGTGAACCCTCCACAACTCTAGGTCTTCTACCATGAACTCTTAGTCATCAAGGACAAGAGGAGAGATTTCAGACTTGATCTAACCATATCCTCCTGGGGTCCACCTAGAGGACGCCTACCCGATGGCACGGATTTAGCACGTCTTATAGCGCATATCACTGGCAAAAGTCACTGAACGAAATCTTACATTCGGCCACACCGACTCCCTTTTAGTATCGACCGATCTTGAGGTGGGTCAAGCTGGGTTTGCCACATCGAGTTTTGAAGGTTTTTTTTTGTAGAAACCTAACACCGATTTAATCGCACTGGGGAAATCTAATTTTTTCCAATTGGACACGCCGATCGCCCATAATTACCATTTTAATGTTTTTTTCAACTGCCAGTTCGTACTAACTAAACTCTTTTGTTTTTCTCTGTATCTAAGGGCGCGAGACCAAATCAGATCGAAAAAAAAGGCGGATCGAATATGCGGAAAAGCCTTTTTTTATTTTATATCTTCTGATATGAAGAATTGCTGGATAAAATTTGAAGTTTCTGCGTCTAGACTCTAGAGGTTTCGACGAAATTGTGAGTATAGTCATTTGTTGTAAGAACCTCCAAGGTAGGCATGTCAAAGATGCGACCCGCGGGCCATGCCCGGCCCTTGAGAAAATTACCTGCGGCCCGCGACATCAATTCAATAATCTTCGAATTTCCTGTGAATGCGAATTTTCAATTGCTGTCGCACATAGTGTATTCTATGTCATCTTTTTGGATAATAAAAATAATATTTCGTATTATTACATCCCTACTTCAATTTTTTCTTAACCTTTTTCTTAAATAAAATATTTTATTTAAGAAAAAATACTTCTTACTTATACGTTAACATTTTGCATATTATTTTTAATATGACCCGCTCTCATGCATGAGACGAAAAATGGCACATTAGGTGCCTGCTCAAAAGCATAGTTACTTCCACGTCACCTATCGTATATTTTTGTAAGTGCTATAGGTATAGGAACCTTTCCATCACTTGGAAATCTATTTTCCAAAATTTCATCGCAATCGGTGGAGATTTTTGTGCTCCTATCAGTAAGAAACACAGTTTCAGTTCAAATTTAAAGTTTGGAAAAAGTTAAAACATTCCAGACCCTTTTCAATGAACCACATTTAATGAAGAAAAATAACCTGTTTAAAAGCAGATCAATTGTTTTCCTCGAATGACTAATATTTTATAACTGAAGTTGTGGAATTTATTCCTTTTTGTGGGAATTTCGATGTCCGAAAAGCCTTCCTTGGGAAAAATGGAAAAAGCAGCAAAATCATGGGAATTTCAGGATTCTGACAAGAAAACATTAAAACACTGAACCGGAGCAATATGGATTTAGAAAACAACGCACTTGATCTGGATGACGCAGAAGGCCGATTGATAGCTTAAAATATTTGTGGAAGTTTTGGCTTCCTAATGTATCATGTTTTGTGAGACAGTGAAATCAGAAAAAATACATTTCGGTCTAAACCGCGAACAACATTTGGCAGTGGCAATTAATGACATAATGGTTCTGGTAGCCTTAAGAAGCTTTTCAATAAAAAAAATTTCATTGAAATCTGTCAAGTAGTTTTCACGCCATAAACCCTACAGTTTCATTTTATATTTTCTATAGATGGAAAATAAAATAAAAGCTAAAAGTGACTCTGGATAGTCTTGTTGGGCATGGAAGAGATGTTTACTAAAACTTCACTTGTCAACTTTACACAGCGTCAGTGCCATATATAGGGTGACCATCCGTTCATTATAATAATGAAAAGTTTTTTTATTTAAAGACGATATTCATTATGAATTATTTTGTAAACAAAAACAAATAAATGAAGTTAAATTCAATGAACAAAATGATAATTCTAACATTAACTAACTTGCTGAAGTCGTTGGGTGTGTATTTGTGAGCAAGTAATCTAGTACTAAAAAATTAGTTTATATTTAAGTTTTTTTTTTATGTACCTTCTAGCTTTTGGAATAATTTAAATTTGTTTCTTTTTCTATTGTCTATTTTTTGGAATTCGAAAATATATGGTCACCGTAGCCATATATAGTAAAGTTCGAGCTCCGACCCAAGACGTTAGGGCTTCCTAAGTTTAGGTCAAAACTTAAACTTAATTTTGCTGTTTTTTTATTCACCAGACTTTGCTTATTTTTTAAGTACATTATTCAGTACATCATTATTCTCGCAACCTTTAGTTTTAAGAAAGTTTCCATCTTTGAACCGAATGGATGGGGCTTATAACCACTGAAGGGTTACCTGTTACCTTCGTCGGGGAGTTCAGTTTCTTGAGTCCACAATCAGCATTAAATTTGAGATGGGCTAGTTGAACTGCAATTATTAATTTTGTGTCTAACAATGGCGAGGGGTTTAGTTTAACGTTTACGAGGTGTCAGTGTAAATAGAATAAAATGTTAAAATTCGCCTGTTTGCAGATTTAAACAGACTTCACTCTAAAATTGCTAGCCCAATAAATGTGCACTTAACAGGAAAAGATGTAGCTTAACGTAGAGCAACATTCGCAGTTCTCACTTCATCGCAATGAATCCACTCATTCAGAAGGTAGGTAGGTATACGAATTTAGAATTTTCTAAAAGATGTCAGACGAAATTGTGGGTAGTAAAAGGAGTTTAAAGACTTTTGATGGTTTATGATGCGACATAAGCTTACTAAAGCAAACTTTGCATTTTTGATAACAGCTCACAGGTGATTGTCATTGGGAAATATTTACACGCCTGAACTGGTGCTAATCATGTGTCGCGTTGATTTCGACCTTTCGTTACTTTATTTTTGTCGGTATTCAAAATGGCGAAATATTTAAAATACGTAGGTGCAAGCCGTGGATAAAAATAAAGCTAAATGTCGATTTTCTTTATTTCTAGGGAGTTTTTCCCCAACGTTACCATTTGACACAAATAATGCAAGAGTCCCTTTAACAAAGCAAGCTCTGTCTGAAAGTGTGTCCACTTCTCCAGTGTGTGTGCTATATAAAACTGGACCACGGACAATGAGCTTGGTAGCAAGCCGCAAGTTATCAACATTAACGCTGGTGCTTAAAGTAAGCAAACAAGTTCTTAAAAAAATATGTTTGCAAGTAACATTTTCCACCTATTTTTTTCGTGCTTAAATTAGGAACGTCGGTCTTAAATGGGTTTAGTTTAATTCTTGTTCCTAGAAATTGCGTCACTAATCCTCTATATATATAATTCCCTCGGCGTAAAACTCGATAACCGCTGGGCAGATTTTCAAGATAATTTTTTTGTTTTATTCGTATTGCTGTATTTCAGGTTTAGGCAGGAAGAAACTTGTTTCATTGGGATTTTTCGGCAAACTGTTGCGGCCCAAACGGAATTATGACGGGTCCACTTAGTTTGATAAATTTTTAAGCAACTAGGTGTCCTAAAGGCGGAGGAGCTGCGGATTGTCATTTACGCCCATTGATGGGGCTTGCGCGTCTTAAGAGTTATCCAACCGAAGGAAACGCTTTTCGACAATCAATTGGCGCAGTTGGTGAAATGAATTTTATTTTCTGCAAGGTCAGATTTATGACTTTAACATAACACATTGGTGGAAAATGCCAACTTTGGGTAGTATTTTCCACATTTATTAATTCTGCAGAAATGAATACTTCCACCCATACCCCAAATATAAACTATAACCTTGACAGAGATTCCATCTATTAACTGTGCAAATAGCTTGTGAATCCGATTAGCGCCTATTGAGTTATAAGCGGACAATCAGACCGAAAAACGTTGAGTTTGACCCTTATTACAAAAAAAATTCCCTACGGGACAAAAGCACGGTAGTTCCGCACAGACACTCAAAAGTCGCATAACTTCTAGAATCGTACATTTACGGTCTACTATTCACTAATTTTAACCCGGGTTAAAGTTTATACCTGGATTTAAGTGAGTTTAACCCAAGAACTAAGCCCAAGTCCATAATATTCAGCAGTTGAGCCCGAACATTAAACCAGTTTTTTTAAACTTGACAGCGTTTAATCCGATGGGAGACCGGTTTAAGTACTTTAACTGGGGTTACAACTCAATTTCATCACATAGACTTCGCTCGCAGGGCGCAGGAAATACAAAAGGTAGAAAAGTGAAATAGAAAACAAAAAATAGCAAGAAGGTAAAAAAATGGACTTCATTTGTGAAATGTATGAAATATTGATATCGTCTGAAGAGGAGTTTGTCGGAGAGCTGATGAAAGAGCAGTTGATGGTAAACCAACATCGGTCGTCCTCTTCGTCGAATACATGCCTCGACGATTACGGGGTTTCTACGAGCTTTCGGGGAATAGACCTCCGAGTATTGTTCGAGTGTCAAAGAAGTCCCTACAGCGTATTTTGTTCGTCGAAAATCGCCCGGGAATGCGGTTTCTACTAGATGGAGCTACTCGTCATGCTACTAGAGCCACTTATATGGGAACGACAACTGCCCCAACTCACAGATCGAGTGTCTATCGAATTTTATTTTTGCAACACCCCACAGTGAACAAACCGGAGTGGACACAACGCGATGTCCTATACAAAGGACAGCTGTCAATGGGTCAAAAATACTGAATGAGGAAGTTTCGTGTGACCCAGTCGTGCACTTTATTTAATTACTTAGGGCGTGTGACAGCTCCAGCAGCTCATAAAATAATTTGTTTGGCATGTACCCATTTATTGGTCGACGGAGAGTGTGCGCCTTATCTTGGGGATTTAAGTTACGAAGCGGAAGGCCATCGCTTTTCGAACATAAAATATCGACAAGTGAATCAATTTCGAAGTGACAAACAACAAAAAACAAATGCGAAATTTGGCATGACGTAGGTTAAAAACGGGTTAAAGTCGGCTTAAACTGTTTTCAATCCGTGTTTAAATCCATCTTTAATCCTGCGGGCTTAATGCATGTTTTTGAATGAATATTATGGATATAGATTTAAGTTGTCGCATTAAATGGTCGGGTGTAAAGTTAACTTAAACCTGATTTACACCCGGAGTGAATATTATAGCCGTTACACGCAGAAAAATCACTCATTTAATATTAACCAAATATCGGTTAAAAACTACGAAGTAATACTGTTAATATAGCTCCTACAGAGTTAGTGGATTATAAATAACCGATATAACTTGTTTAAGGAAACTGGGCCGATTTTTCAAATTCCGCCAAATTTTCTCGTTCGTTAGTAACAAACTATATCTGTAGCTTTTAACCAACTGGATGGTATTAATCAAGAAACTTGATTGATAACAACTAATAAAGTGAGTTTTTTAACAGTATGCATTTAACATTTTCATCTCAGTAGTTTTTAACACGAATACTCGTTTTTTCTCAACAGAGACTTAGTTAATTTTAATCCAGTTTTTTTAAGCGAGCAAAAATTTCACTCGCTTAGAGCCAATTTTTGAGCATGTAGTTTTAGCGACTGCTTCAAACAGACTGTCAAACTGAATCCCCATGAGAGATTTTTGGGTGCCCTCCAAATTCAAGTTCCACCTTTCGACTACCACCTCGCCACCACACTGCTGTTGCTTTTCAAATGAATGTGACAAAACAGCCAGCATGACATTCCTTCAAAAATGAGCACCAGAGGCTGCGATACACATTTCCGTCTCAGAAAGTCATTACATTGTAGTTGACATCTTTGCCATTTGTTTTGCCTGCGGTTAGTATCAGAGGGGGGAACAGGTAAAACATACGGCAATACAAAATCGCACGACAACAAAAACACTCTTTAAACAAATAGCGATTGATCGTATAGTTAATCACTTAATGAAACAGAATACTTGACATGTTGGAAAGCCACAAACTCGAGTCAAGAGTTGCGGCTTGTTCCATCCAACCATCCAATCTGTGCTGTGGGAAAAGGACTTTGTTGCTTCAAGCATCAATCCATTCCCGTACATACAGCCTAGCAGCTTGGCCAGCTTCTGTCATACAACGCAGTCAATCTGCCGAAGGTGGTGTAACCCAAGACCCAACCGGTGGTGTGCGCTGACAGAACTATGATGGTAGCTCCACATTGTTGCAGCTCTACACAGCTCAAGTTGCACAGAGTGTGTACTCTCGCTGTACACTCGAGTGTATATTTGTGCGCGCGATTTGGTACATCGCAGACCGACTCTACCTGTAATTGATTGATCATAACCTGTTGCCATGTCAACATTTCAATTTTCACCACAAAAACATACACAGAGCTAGGCGGGCAGCTGGTGCGTGTATAGCTAAACTGGTGGAGTTTGGTTCATTTGTGCGCAGCAGCAGCAGTTTGTGGGGTTCTCCGCCGTGGAGTGGGAATTTCTTAGAATTTTTATTTTTATTTTTTTTTTACTGGTTTTTGGAATTTTCTGTTTGCGCACATAAGTACTCGGGCGAAGACCTTGGGCGCGAAGTTTTCACTTCTTTTGAAACGGGAATGGTTCTTCTCTAACGATGATGATGACTGTGCGATGATCCACTTTGAGCCAACGTCAGCGATTCCATATTCATGACGAGGTGGACCCGGACTGTGCCGCTCTAACTCCGCCGCCGAGACAACGCAGGCATAAGAGATAGGACTCATGCGCGCACACTTAAGTAGTTGTAATTCCATTGAAAAGAATGATCGCGCGGGATGGTCAGCTCTCCTTCGAGCGAGTGAGAGATGATCGTGCCGCTTGGAGGGGGGAGGGAGATATGGCACCAAAGAGAGGTGCGCAATTGACGGGGCTGGCGAAAGTGAAAGAGTCAATAAAAATTGTGAAGTGAGTGGTATGGCTTAGTGATGATAGTTTGTTTTTGTTCTGCCTATCGGTGTGTTAGTGTACGGGGAATCTTTTGTTATGTAAGCGCCACATTGTGCCTGCCGCACTGCCTTCTAAAAATAGAAATGCACTTAGGTATAGATACTCGTGTAATACATTTGAGGCAGTTGTTCTGATTTTGTGCGCTTAAAGGGGCTAGGAACTTTGAGTGGGGTATCCGGGCGGATCTATCAAAACTGGCAGACCAACTTTCGCAAAAACTTCTTAGGAAAATTTCCCTGATGCAAAGTGAGGTCAGTCGGTGCGTAAAACCGCGAAGGAACCTTTCCAACACACCCCGTTGTACTTATATTCGACTTTTCTTGAGGGATTCTGGAAAGAAATTAAGCTCTAAATCGTCTTCACTGTGAGCACTCTTCAAGTGGGGTTAAAATATATTAGCAAAGCTCTAGAACTACTCAAACTTCGCCGCAGAAAAAAACCTGAGGTCGAACGCATAAAAGTTTGCGATCGATAATGGTGTAGCAAACTTTCAAGTACCGCGCTGTCAAGCTATTAACCCAAATATCTTCAAACACCCCCAAAGAGTAAAGTCTTGAATAAACAGGCCCGTCAAATTCAAACGAGAGGCAGCACGACTTTGTCAAATTCGGTGCTTCAAGCCCATTTTGTCGGCCTCTGTGTAAACCAATCTCGTTGAACATGAACTGCATCTGCGACTCACCCAATTTGGCTGTCAAAAAGTGATGTGTCGCGTCTTTGAAAAATTACCGCCCAATCAGCCGTCAGATTAGAAAATGTATATTTGATGGGCTGAATACCATTCTAATGGCGTTTTCGATTGAAGATCCGAGAGAATTGCCCCGAAATTCAGAATTACTCTTTTCAATGAAATTCGTTGGAGCACTTTTGTATAATAGTGGTAGACACCTTATGAGAGACTTGGTTTTCTGTTGTTACTTTTTTTTGTTTTCTGCAGTAATAAATACAGCCAAATCAAAATATTTCAATTTAAGTTTACATTTTGCACGCATAATTGTATATTTTCGGATCACATAGCGAAAAATTTGTTTCAATCTTCAATCTTCAACACTTCAATCTGACATTTTGTTAGTATGTGTGTAGGTGACTTCAGGGCAATTCTGTAGAAATATTCCGGAGACTTCTGTCGTGTGAAGAATTGACCTGGAAGTGCACTTTTTTTTCAATGAAACATAGAATACATCGAAAGAGCACTTCTAGATTTGCTCTTTTCATAGAAAGGGCAATTCTTTTCTTCAATCGAAAACGCCATAAGCCACGAACTTGATGAAGTATCATGAAAACTGTTAAAGCTGACAAGAAGAGGGCTATACCTTTACACAAACGTAGTTTTCCGTGACAGTCAAGTTGTTTAAGTGGACTCTTTTGTCCCAACCCAAAAAAAAAGCTCTCGTTTCGCGGTGCTCTCACAAGGATTAAAAAGGATGATAAAAAAGCATAAAGGTTGGCACCATGCTACAGAGGGTACCTGGCTATCAGGGTTGCAGCTGCTGTTTTGAAGGCAGTAATCAACATCTCTATGGCATCTACAACATCATTCCGACAAGATTATACGCAAGGACCTGGCAAAACAGGAGCAGTACTGGCGTTTCATAAAAAATCTGTATAATTTCGACGTAGCTTACACACTTTGAATTAAATTAATATTAGAAAAAAAACTGCACTTTAGGTTACCTATATACCTAGTCCTTGCTTCAATAATAGCCGTGTATTTTGTAGCTTCGATCTCAGCAATGTAGGATTTTCATCATGCAATTACAACAACTACGCTCTACTTGACACTTCGAGACTCAGTTGTAGTTTTTGTAATCGCGTGCTGAAAATCCTACTTTACTTTGCTTTGCTGAGATCGAAGCTGAAAAAAACATGCCTAATATTAAGTAATGTGACATTTACCAACAAAAAACCAGCTTTTCTTGTGACAACTCATTTAGACATTTAAGAAATTTTGACACTTAACTTTGAATATAGACAATGATGCCAAACAAAACAATAAAGCCTTAAAAAAGTAACGGAGCTGATAAACAGAAGTACTAGAATTACAATCTTTGACATTTGAAGGTATATATTGAAATTTATAATCTTTAACAAAATCAGATGGCAGTTTTGGACTAAAAAGTCCCATAAGCGCGTTTAGTCCGTTAAAGGCACCAGAAGTGGGCGGAAGCGTGGTCCCGTCTAGATTTAAACATTAACCCAAAAAAGAACAAGTTTTCAAAAGGAATATAGAACTTTCAACGTCCAAGGCTGACCAATTAATGTTTGTTTGATGTAGACAGTGGGCCCGTCTGGTAGAATCTTATGGAGGCGGTTAAGTTAGTAATAATTTTCACATACCAACCATGGGCAAGGAGGCAGCGGATTCTCTAACAAAACAAGAGACTGTGGTAGGGGAAAACAACTTACGAGGAGAGAAAACTGGAGTAGGTAAAAAGGCTTCAAGACCTCCAGGGCCTGGGACAAGCTTATAAAGGGTGATTTTTTAGCTGGTTTGGTTTTGGCAACACTGGTTTTGACAGCTGACGTGTGTTTAGTACCTTGTGTCACTGTCAAACAGCTTCAGTTTGGTTTGCAATTTAACCATGGATCGTCTTACAAATGAACAACGCTTGCAAATTATTGAATTTTACTATCAAAATTCGTGCTCGGTTCGAAATGTTCATCGCGCGCTGCTTCCATTTTATGATCGGCATTCTCGACCTTCTGAGCAGTCTATTCGGAAGATTGTGACCAAATTTCGCACCAAATTTACTTTGTTGGACATTAAACCACCAACACGTTTACGTACTGTGCGTAGTGAAGAAAATATTGCGGCCGTATCAGCTAGTGTGACAGAAGACCGCGAAATGTCGATTCGGCGCCGTTCCCAGCAGTTAGGCCTTTGTTACAGCACTACGTGGAAAATTTTGCGGAAGGATTTGGGCGTAAAGCCTTTTAAGATACAGCAGGTGCAAGAACTAAAGCCAGCCGACCTACCACAACGCCGAATTTTTGGTGAATGGGCTCTTGGAAAGCTGGCCGAGGATCCGCTTTTTTATCGAAAAATTGTGTTCAGCGATGAGGCTCATTTTTGGTTGAATGGATACGTAAATAAGCAAAATTGCCGCATTTGGAGTGAAGATTAGCCAGAAGCATTGCAACAGCTACCAATGCATCCCGAAAAAGCCACTGTTTGGTGCGGTTTATGGGCCGGCGGCATTATTGGGCCATATTTCTTCAAAGATGATGCGAATCGCAGCGTTACTGTCAATGGTGAACGCTACCGAGCGATGATAACAAACTTTTTTTTGCCCGAAATGGAAGTTCTTGACTTGCATGATATGTGGTTTCAACAAGACGGTGCCACATGCCACACAGCACGCGAAACAATGGCGCAATTGCGAGGCGAGTTTGGTGAACAGTTAATTTCACGTTTCGGGCCGGTCAATTGGCCGCCTAGATCGTGCGATTTGACACCATTAGATTATTTTTTGTGGGGGTATGCCAAGGCTAATGTGTATAGGGACAAGCCCGCTTCGATTGACGCACTGGAAGCCAACATCCATGCATTCATTCGTGAGATACCGGCCGATATGTGTGAAAGAGTATGCCAAAATTGGACTCAGCGGATGGGCTGAGTTGAGTATGGGCTGTTTTTTTTTTAAAAAAAGTTCTAAACCTCTTAAAAAATCACCCTTTATAATAAGTCAATGGTGAAAAGGAATATTGTTTACGAAAGTTTATTCAACGTAAAATCAAATAGAACATATTGCATTTTAGTTTCGGTTTTTCCCTGAGTGTACTTAATTTTTTAAATTAAAATATTGCTCAACAATGAAAATGCGTTGTTCTTTCGTAGAGCGCTCCATTTTTACTAACCCTAAACTGTCAGCTGTCACTTTGTCATCTTTTCTTTCAGTTGGCATCACTGTTGTATTAAATGGCGCAAATTTCAAATTCAAATGCTCGAATGATGGGACACCCTTTATAAATATTATACGGTGCGGTGAAATAACGCCGAATTTTGGAATTCGCGCGAATTTTTAACTATTATTTTCTCAAATTTTCCCTCTAGTTATTTCAGCATTTGAAATTTAATTATAGTTAAAATAATAGTTGCATCTATTTCTGCAAATTCAAAATATACTAAAAGTTCTCGACCATTCTAAAAAAATTTGCTTCGGCTTTATTTCACAAGCAATGTTCGGCATTATTTCACTTTCACAAAGTGAAATAACGCCGAATTTTTGGAATCTCTTTGGCTCTCTTCCAAATGCCAGAGCAATCTTTCTAGCTCCAAATTGACCTTACAATTGGCTGAGGTTGCCCTATTCACTCGCTTAGTACCACCTGTTTCTATATACAAGGTGGCGCAAAAATAACCTTCCGATGTTTTTTGGCTGTAATTTAAAAAAAAAATGAAAAACTTTGATTCTTCTTGTGGATTATTTTTATTTGGTCTTTTAATATTTTTTACATCAAGTCGAGAATATGATGTCATGTAAATGGCCGCCGCCACAGTTGATTGTCATTTGAGCCCTTTTTATGGCATTTTCCATCACTTTGGCCAAAACTTCCGGCGATAGGTCCTCACATTCTAGACGGATATTGTTTTTAAGAGCTGCAAGAGTCTGAGGCTTGTTGACATAAACCCGCGACTTCAAAAAGCCCCACAAAAAGAAGTCTGGAGCGGTCAAATCAGGCGATCTTGCTGGCCAGTGCAAATCGCCAAAGCGGGAGATTAGGCGCCCGGGAAATGCATCCTTCAGCATATCGGTTGTGGCACGTGCAGTGTGTGCCGTTGCACCGTCCTGTTGGAACCACATGTTTTCCAATCCCAATTCATCAAGTTGCGGCAAAAAGAACTCGTTGATCATTGATCGCGCTCACCATTCACAGTAACCGTTTGGCCCGCGACGTCTTCGAAGAAAAAAGGTCCGATGACTCCTCCAGCGAAAACAGCACACCATACAGTGACTTTGAGCGGGTGTAATGGCTCTTCGTGGGTTACACGCGGATTTTCAGTGCCCCAGAAGCGTAAATTTTGCTTATTTACGTACCCGCTAAGATGGAAATGGGCCTCATCACTCATGATTGTTTTTGATGAAAAATCATCTTCCTCTTGGTGGTGATTAAGGATGGCTTGAGCTTGAGCGTTCTGGAGCAGTGTAGCGTAACATTGTTTATTAACGTGTCTTTCGCATGTGTTTACTACACAAATGTCAAAACAGAACTGACATTAGGGGCCAATCGCAAAATTTATAGCATTTTCTGATAGGAGGATTACTTTTGCGCCACCTTGCACAAGCTGCCTTATATTAGATCCCACTGCTACTACAAATTGTTCGAATTTCAACCGTCTGCAGCTTCCCTTCGGCAACACACGCAAGCTTATAGCTCATCAAATTTGATTACGAGCTTCGCAACTTTGTGAACGAAACTCGTTCTCATTGTACAATCTGCGCCAGTCGAGAGTAATTCCACAGGATGACCTCGCAAAAGGCATACTCAAAAAACACCTCCAGCAGCAGTAGCACGCCTAATAACACTCATTGACGGCCATTTTTCTTTCCCTATCCTGGTCACAGTTATAATAACGTTATAAACAAACTGATTACAAGCAGCAGCTATTTGGCAGCATTAAGCAATCAGTGTTCGTAAATCGTTAGGACAGCGTCAGCGATCTCTGTCCCATATAGGTGCACGTGTGGCAGTGTGCGTGGCGGCCGCAAAAACTCACAAGTTGAATTTCGGCGAAAATCCAAAGGAGAACCATTATTTCGGGACCGCGCAATTGATGCCAATAGAGTTGTTAGCTTTCGTAGATCGCAACGAACGCGACCGTGGAATGGTTTGGCCGGCCAGATTAAGCCCGGGACGAGACCAACGTCGCCTCGTCGTCGTCGGAGCAGTGCAAGACCATGTCGGACCATGTCATGCGCGAGGTTTCAGCTGTTTATGGAAAAGTAGTGTACGCGAATTCGATCTTTATGGTCTAACAACAGTTGTGTACCACCAAATGGCCAATGAAGCCAAATGAAGTTGGCAGCTCAAGTGGAGTCGCTCGCACTCAGTTGCAGTAGCAGTGGCAGCGCTCTGATAGGATATATACACGTAAACGCTTGTTACCGCAAAATGGAGTGCTACCGCTGCCGCCGGATGATGGCTATTCGATTTCTCCTTAGGGGCCACCAAATCAATTGACTCTTGCTGGCTGCAATGGAAAGTGATAGTGGACTTGGTCGCGAGGAATTTCTGTCTGCCTGCTTCGGCTGGGACGGTACTGTAAGAAATCGTGTCAGTTTATTATTGGACTCCGGCGAGTGAATGCCTTTAAATGAGAACTGCAACTGATTACGGCTGCATATGGCCGGCCAGGGTATCCGCAGATGGTGAAATTAATTTTTTGTCACTTTAGTATGTCGATTACGATAAATGTCGCGTAGAGTGGTTGTATACAGCGACCATTTATGTGTTTCCTTGCAGAGGCACTTGGCACATGGAATCCGTGTTATTGCCCGCCATGTGAATGGAGGCGAATGGATGCGGCATGCGGGTTTTGGCCATCACGCATTTGAGATTGAGTCCTCTGTTGGGCGATTTGTCGCGGACTTGTTGGGGCTGTTTGAGGGTGTGACGAGTTTTTCTGTTTCTACTTGCCAGTTGTTGGCCCGCCATACAAATGAATCTACAATTAGGTGAAAGGAATGGCTAATTGTAGGTACAGCCTAAAGCGGTGAAGTTTCACAACATTTCACAAAAGGCCGCGGTTTCAGATTGCTGATTGAGATTTATTTAGAAGATATGCCTTCCAGGCAGTTGGGGTCTTCTACAATGATTTGAGCACAATCAAAGGTACCCGTTGAGGTTAAAGAGGCTGAGGAAGAAGACTTGATGCACACATCAAGCCCGCCATCGAATGCGGCATGGCAGACTTATCGATAGGCTGATTTTCGTCAGAACTTGATGTCAAGATGACATATGCTGGTCATCATCATGAGGATGGTTAGACCTCTGGTTGGTGCAGGTTTTTATACAGCAACAAGGGAAAGGCTTGTTTCGGTATTTTTCTACGGAGAAATTTTTATACTATCCACTTTGTTGTAACTCGCCACCAGATTGCGCTGCAGATGGTTTTGCAGCATATCAACTTTGACATCTTTTAGCCATAGACTAACCAAACTAGACAGCCAACTGAGAGCAGAAACGGTACATTCGCCTACAAGCTGCCTGATGCGCTACATTAGATTGCATAAGTAGGTATTCGTACCTGCACAAATCAAAGGAGCGCCATTGCTACCGCACGCATACTTTTACAATCTGCTACTGGGACTTCATGTCCATCGGGCGTCCATTTTCTGGTGATATTTTAAGTGTGAGCGACTGTGTTCGGCATATTTTGAATTTAATGTCGTTTTCGATTTGTCTTTTCAGATTTTGATCGAACAAAAAATCCGAATTTTATTGGTTCTTGTGTGTATTGAGTTGGCCGCAAAAATATTTTTTTTCACTTGCACTGGAAATCCATTCCAATTGGTTTTTACACATTTATAACAGCTCATTTCGAAATAATTTAATATAAAAAATTGTTTCCATACTCGAAAAATGAATAGTTCAGTAAAAGCAATCCATTCAACGATAAACAATTCGTAAACGGCAGCTGTGTGTCATACACATTGGTATTAGTGAAAGTATGTGTGAAAAAGCAATCTTGATCAAAAACTTAATTTATTTTTTCTCAAAAAATTGATCTTTTTGCCAAATCGAAAACGACATAAGAGTTTTTAAAGTTTATGAACTTTATAAAATGAACTAACACGTTTTTTTTTTACTTTTGTTAAATGAAATTTTGTAACTTGAAGCTTTTTTTTTTAAAAAAACACACTTTTTTTTTGTTAATTTTAATGCTTCAAATTTCGAAATCATACTGAAACCAAATATTTTAACACCGTTTAGGGAAAACATTTTGTTTTTATGTCGTGGCGAAAAATAATTCTTAGTTTTAGCATAAATTATAATCTGTAATTAGTACGTAAAATGAACAATAACATATCAAATATGCGTTTGTTTAATTCTAAAAATGAATTCGATAGTTTTATTGGTTATACTATTGCTGTCAAACTTGTATGCATTTGGCTTTTTCTGGTTAAGGCCATAATACAAGAATCCTCGTAGATCGCATTATATTTATGTGAAATACTCGGAACAATAAAAAAATGTTTTGATCACTTTTTGAATCCCAAAAGCACAAAGTTGATTTTGTTAATTAATAATTTAGATTGTCTTTTTGTAAGGAGTTTAATCACTTTTTTTGCTTTCCGATATTTATACTTTTTTTTTTAAATATGAATACATAGCATTTGCATTTTTACTGTAACATTATTCAACACTGTTCAGTGTTATTTATTTGTGAATTTCCAATCATATTTTGATTTTGTACAAATATGGGGTTAAATAAACGAATTTGGAAACATTCACCAAGTCTAAAAGAAATTTATTCAACGTTCAAGAAAATTTTGTAAAATTCGCGTATGCCCTAGTGGAAGTTGGGTTTAACTTGCATGTTACTAACTCATTTTTGGAACAAACAAGAATTCATGCAAATAAAACTAAAAAACAACTGAAATGTGAATGGATGAACAGTTTTTGATGCCGAACGGCACGGAGAAACCCGACGAATCTATTCAAGAAATTCGTGACTGAGTACTAAGTTGACAGTTCGCATATGTGGCTGACGTAGAAAAAGTGACGTTCCCGACCAATCTAGTTTTTGTGTTCATGTTACATTTCATCAAGACGAATCTTATCAACTTAAGATAACTTAGATTCTTGAATGTGCCCATTATGCCTTTGTGTCTTGGCGATGTTTGAAACGTCAACTGAAACAGCTGCTCATTTGACCGATTTCAGCCAATCGAAGCCGAGGTACATCTAGTCAGACAGCTGTCAGACCTACTAAACTAGATACTTGAACGTCCCACTTCTTTCTTTTGACACCTAATTTGTTGAGAATGTTTGGATGTGAAAGCCACAAATGGAATCCATTCAGTAGAAATAATAGAAGTATATAAAACACGTCAATGAAAAAGCTGCTGCTTACCTTTCACACGAAACGAAAAAGCCTTTCAGCAAATGAAATGGGGATTTCGAAATTTGCTGGCATAGCTTTTGATTTTGATTTGCCTTGGTTAGAAGAGACCTCAACCGAAAAACTAAACTACAGATCCGCAGCTGATCTCGCATGAAAATATACAAACATAGTTTAAATGCCAACAAGTCTTGGTTAGAGGTTAAGAGCTGTAAGCATTATTGCCTCATTAAAAAATGCATATTGCATTGAACTTTCATGGACTTTATGGCTTAATGACCAGTTATTTCAATATCGGAATTGCACTTCAAATATTACATTCAGGGTGAATTAGTAAACAGTGGCGGACTAGCCACGTAGCAAGAGCAGCAAATGCTTAAGGCCCCGCGCATCTGGGGGCCCGCGCACTAACACTAAACGACCGTAAAAAAGGGTATATATTTAGCCAAAAGTGTCTTTATCATCATAGCTTATGGAATATCGAATACGATTTACTTAGGCAAATCGATATGAACAGTATTACTTTTAAATTTGCTCAAATTAAAACGAAAAAAGTTTTATTCTATCAGTTTTGGTGGCTTAATATTAATATTAATATTCTAATTTATTACTTATTAATAAATTATATCATTATTATTAATACCGTAAGCTTAATAGCCTAAAGCAATCCAAGGGCCCCTTAATAGAGTTTGCTCCAGGCCCCGCGCTGGCTTAGTCCGGCAATTAAATTCATAAAACAATTATTTACGATCACAGATTCGTCACGGACGTTTGAGTTATCTCGCTAAACTATCAATGGAGTATGTATTCAGGAAAAGCCAGAAAAGTCAACTCTGTGTATATTTTCTGAGTATTTTGTGTTTCCTTCCTAGAAAATGAGTCTTGGGAGGCCCAAAATCAAATCAAATCTTACCAGATATTTCATGACCCTAGCAAGACGCTCCGTCGCTCCCTTTAGGCCCCGCGCTGGCTTAGTCCGGCAATTAAATTCATAAAACAATTATTTACGATCACAGATTCGTCACGGACGTTTGAGTTATCTCGCTAAACTATCAATGGAGTATGTATTCAGGAAAAGCCAGAAAAGTCAACTCTGTGTATATTTTCTGAGTATTTGATTGTACTGCAAATCTTATATACAAATAGGCGAAGGAAAATTGTTAAGAACCACTTTCTCTGCCTTAAGCCCGACACATTCGCTTGATTTCTTAATTTTTTTTGTTTTTTGTTGGGAAGATTGTGCAGGGTTGCGATACTGTGCGTCTATTTGCTTTGCAGTATGTTTTGTATAAGCCAAGTGGCTCTGCAAAATAAGGCCCCAAAAAAAAAAATTAAATAAGGCCCAAAAAAATTATGCAGGAAACAACAACAACGATTTTTAATAAAATTTGGGGTTTTATTTCATTTCATAAAGAAATAAACCCCGATTTCCCAAATTTGGGGCCTTATTTCATTTTTTTTGGGGCCCTTTTTCATCGCATTGGGGCCTTATTTCATATTTGAAATTGGGGTTTTATTTTATTATGAAATAACAACCCTAATTTGCAAATTTGGGGCCTTATTTCCTGCAGCCAAGCCAGGTCACTATAATGGTAGAATTTCTACCTCTTGGCGAACTCTAGTATAATGAAGTCTCCCATTACGGACAGGTCCCTGAGATGATCAAAATTTTTCGTTTCAAGATTTATATTTCTGATTTGTGATTTTAGGTACGTTTTACGTAATTTTGTTGCAAATTATCTAATTTTATTTTAATCCTTAAGGGGGACAAAAACAACTCCATTTTCAGTGCTGTTATATCGTGGGATTTATTTCTTTTTGAGAGAATTTCGATGCCCGAAAAGCCTTCAGTGGAATTTTAGAAATCCGACAAAACAAAATTCAAACAGTAATTGTTTGCTGGAATTTCATCAAAACATCTAGATTTCACTATGATTATCATCAACACACTGAATGTCCAGTAAAAAGAGCTCAACCAATGTAAATCGTCTTTTATCAAAATCGTCTAGTATCAAAAAATAAACATTATATAATTTTTGTACGAAAGATTAATTTAACTTGATTTTCTCTCTGTTACAAATTTTACCTTTAAAAGCTGGACTTTTATGCAAAAAAGTGTAGTGGGAATTTTTAAGGAAATTCGAGTACAGTGAAAAGGGAAAACTGACTACGCTTCGTGGGAAAAATGAAGAGAGGGTGCTAACAACACTGCTCCATTGCTTGTCAACTTAACAGTTCAGCTTCCTGGGAACATACTTCGATAAAGTTTCAACTTGTGCGCAAAAAGGAGAAGCCCTTTTCACTGTGATATTATGTCTGTTGCTTTACTTTTGAATCTTGCTAATTTTTACGAATTTTTACTCAATGCCGTTCCTTAACTCTAAAAATTCGTAAAAGAGAGCGTCATCGAGAGAGCAAGATATTAACCCTCCACTGAGAATCTTACGAATTTATACTCAACAAATTTCTTGGTGTAAGAATTGAAAAAGCTGTCAGTCACCTTACAATTAACAGCTGATTTGAAATTTGTTGTCCTATTTGACATAAATGAGTGCATTTGTTTTGATTTCTTGCGAATTAAAATGGTATCAAAAGGCGGGAAAATAAAATTGAATGTTCTCCTTAGATTCTTTAAGGAAGTGGCGACGAAATTCTTCCTTGCTGTAAGGAGTAAGAAAGGACAATCGCCTCCACGAAATTTTTAATACCGCCGTGTCGCTTTTTTCTCTTCTCGCGTTCTTGTTATATTCAATTAGTAGGTACAAACTCTTCCAGATACATGAAGAAGAAGTTCGATTAATTCCGGAAGAACTAATTTTGTTAGTAAATTTTGTTATAAATTCTTCGACATTTTAACGACTTTTCGTACAGCTTTTTTGAATTTTCGAATTATGTATTAGTCATTTTTATAGGTTACTACAAAAGCGTTCCCTAACTTTTTCGTAAGTGTCACTCTCTATGAGGGAGTTTATCCACTAGCATTTTGACAGTCTTTTATTTTCTTACTACATAAGTAAAGGAACAGTAACAGACCTATTGTGTTACCATCGCGTCACTCTCCGCCTTAGGGAGCTTTCAATTTGAAGACAATCTGACCATCGATGGTGGTTTGATTTCTATACTCCTCTAAGTAGGGCGTTTACTGTCGGCCGACACATCACCCTCTCTAATTAATTGCCATAATTGTTCCCTCTGGATTGGCATATTAAATAACAAACAACAAGCTATGCCTTGGCAAACATGTTATTGAAAAAACCACGAAGCACATTTGTTCCACTTCTTATCTGATATCTATGGGCCGTGTAAAGTATCGCAAACAACATTATTAGCAGCGAATGCTTTGTGCGGTTACATGTCGATTGTCGTGTAATCCCACGTAGGTATAGGTATGCCTCTACCCACCTAACAATTTATCTATATACCTATGCGACGCCCTGACTATAAAGTTTGCTCATTAACTGTGCAATAAGATCCACATGCAAGATCCGAGTCAATGGTCCTCTTGGGTGGTCTCATGTTTACGACGATACGATGGTTTGCTGCGCGTTTATTATTGTTATTATCTGCACTTTTCCGGCAGTGACTTTCGGATGATAATCTTAATTAAAATAAAAACATGGAGTGTGGGTTAGGCTTTAATTTGAATTGCCTCTGCCATAAAGATGTGATTTAAGGCAGGAAAAGTGGTTTCAACGAATTTCCAATTGGGAGCCAGACATTCTTGTTGAATTGAGGGTTGAACTGCGGTTCTCACAAGGCCTCATCAAAAAGGCTTTCTTACTTAACCTAACTTTAGTCAACGGACACGCACTGCAAGTTGGATGAGGTCCTTTTCTTTTTGTGGTCTTTCTCTACTCTGTTGACCCTCCGGGATCGAATCGAAGACACAAAGGTGCTTAGACGTAAAATTATCTGATAAGGTGAATTTTGAAGTGAAGAGGTAAAATTTCGACGGAACTCAGCCAATTTCCCTACAATTCACAGGTTACACACCGGGGGAGTGGGCATTTTCGTTTGTTTAAATTTAAGCTCTTAATAAAGATATCCACTGCCTTAAGAACCTGAAGAATAAATTTAATAAAATTTGAAAGGAACATATGGCTACAGTGATTACCTCTTTTTTGGTGACTACAGACATCTTCTTAAAGCTGCTTTAAAAAATGCCAATGATACTTATATAATTAGAACTAAACTAAATATTAATCGAAATCCAAGGATGTTTTGGAATTATATAATTATAAACAAGTATTTTGACCCCAACCCAACGAATAAATATGAAATTTGTTTGGTGACTTCTTTTAGGCAACTTTTTCAAGTCGTTTTTTTTTTACTTATTCACACCGATATAAAACGGTTATAATAAAAAAACAAACTGTGATATTCCGAATATAAGACTGACTGAACATGAAATCGTGCAATATCCTACATAAAGGCTTTAGATGACAACTGTGTTCCTGGTCCGATTGGTGTTCCTATTTTATCTGTCAAATCTTCTGTTAATTTCATCTGTAAGCCTTTAACTTATTTATTTAACCTTTCGCTGTCCAGTGGAGTCTTTCTGATGATGTGGAAATCTTCATTTATCATGCCTCTACACAAGAGTGGTAACAAACATCACGTGGAAAGCTATAGAGGCTTTGCAAAACTGTCATGTATACCCAGTGATGCCAACTGAGGCATAATTCCGATGCTTGAAGCGTTGAGGAATAATTTTGAGAAAAATGCGTAAATTTTTGTGACAGATCTTTGTATTTTCTATCGACCAGCATTTTGTTAACAAATTTTAATCACATTCTACAGTAGGTTCGTACCGCAATTTTTTTTTTTTTCACCAAAAAGGCATTCCTTCTTTCGGGTTTATGCATAAAAACTTCGATCCTGGTTGGCATCACTGTGTATACCAAAACTCTTTGAGATGAGCTGTTTGGTGTTAGTACCATTGCACGGTGAATGGATTACAAACAGATATTTGCTATGCTGATTTTAGTAAATCATTCGACAGTCAATCTTGTTTTTCTGCTTCTTCAATGGATCTTAAAATGGATCGGAAATGGATTTTAAAATGAATCGGAAATGGATTTGAAGATCCATTGAGGAAATCCATACTTTTCCAGTTTTTACTCAAAACATGAAACTAAAAATCATCGTCTATTAAGGTGTCCCTCAAGGTAGCCATCTTGGTCCAATCCTGTTACTGATATTCATCGACGATTTATTTATTTTCATTACATATTCAAAGATTTTATTCTTATAGCAAGCCACAAGGCTATATTTTTCTACAACATGATATTGACCGCATGCAGGAATGGTGCAAGGAGAACTACATACAGCTTAACCGGAAGAAATGTTAAAGTTAAAAGACGTCAAAATCCAACTACACCAATTTATTTTTAAAATGATGAAGTTATTGAAAGTGTGGATCAGTTTAATGATCTTGGAGACATCTTTGACAAGGAGCTCAACTTTAACCTCCATTTGGATTGCATTGTCAGTAATTCAAGAAGCCGATTGGGACTTATAAAACGTTTTTTAAACGAATTTAAGGACCCCTATACCACCAAACTTTTATATACTGTTCTCGAGTACAACCTGTTTTGGAATATTGTAGTCCCGTTTGGTGTCGGTGCTAAGAATCCTGATTTTCTGGATCAAAGGCATTTCTTTCTTTGAATTACGTGATTTACCTTGGAGCCCCAAAAGTCGTCTTCCCCCTACATAAGTCGATCGAAGTTGCTGAATCTGCAGACCTTTGCAAAACGAAAATAACTATCAAATGTTTTATTTTTGAATTTGCTTCCTGACTGGTAACGTCAACTCCATCTATATTCTTAGTTCTATAAACGTCAACACTAGAATTCGAGGAAAACAAAGAATCCAATTTTTTATATCAAAGGACGTCTCAATGAAACTACAAAAGTAATGGACCCATAAATAACCTGACGAAGGATTTTAATAAATTCAATCATGTGGTTGATTTCAACCTAACAAAATTCAATTTCAAAAGAAAAATACATTGAAATAAATGTAAATAACTAATTTTTTTTTTACATTTTTATTTTTATTAATTGATTGACTGTGACTTAAAAGTTTCGTAGATAAATAAATAACTAAATACAACAATGAGTTCGACTACATTCCGCAGACCTGAGGCCTGTACCACAAAACTACAAGTCTTGTACAACAGGCGAATTTTAACAATTAACAATGGTTTTCGTACCACAAAAATGAATGTGAATTTAACAATTAACAATTGTACACGCAAACCTTTACAAGTAGTGGGAAATTCTAAATTTCCCCACTTTCTGTACCACAAAGCTACAAGTGTAGACAAAATTTATTAAACGATTGTTATAGAGATAGAAAAACTTAACTTAAATTGAAAATTAATTAGTTAAGTGGTTACAAGTCCGATTTTATGAGGTTTCAAATTGGAATTTCAATCGTTAATCTTCAGAAGATATTAACTAAATTACTCTGGTATCACAGAAGCACTAATTGTGTAGGAAAATCTTTATTTCCGCCAGTAAACCAACGAGAGCGAGAGCGCCATGTACTGTAAAAATACCAATAACTTATTTAGTTCGTACATATTCGCGTGCGTCAAGTGCAAACTACTTAAAAATAAAATGTTTTTTTCCGATTCAGATGAAAGTGATGATGATGAGCAAAAACATCGCGTTTTTAAATTTTTAGACCCCGTATCAATTTTGAACCAGACGAAAATATATTTCTCGAAAAATTCCGCGTTTCAATTAGTGTGGTGAATACTGAATAGTCCTGTTGAAAGACATGTAAATTAATGTCACCAACAAACCGAACGAAACAAAGCTCTTAGACTTCGACCAATACTGGTTTCGTTCTGGAGCTCAATACCACACTATAGGTGATATGCATGGCGTTGGTAAGAATACTGCCATAAACGAAGTTGAATTTCCAACTCATGTCTGAAAACGTGAACGCCATCAATTTTTTAATAAAGGGGGCAGAAGTTTGCGGTGCAATCGATGGAATTCTTATTAATATAGGTGCTCAATCAGCCAACGAACCAGCAGCTAAAGCATCGTTTTATATTAGCGGATTTTTGTTAGCGCGCTTTGCTGGCTGTCTAGGCTAATTTGCCTGCACATCGTCTAGCCGTCACGGAAGCACTTGTACAAATGTCTTTTACAAAGAAGGGGAATTTGCGTAATTAACAAGTGAAGCGGTTTTCTTTTTTGGTACAGTAATTATAGTTACTTGTTAAATTGTAGTTTTGTGGTACAGGGGGCAGATTCCGTATAACAATAATCGTCGGGACGATATCGTTTTTGAAACTTTGATGACCATTAGAAGTTATATTCTGCCCGAACTTGTTTCAATATCGTCAGCTTTCATTACATTTGTCGAAAATGAACTCAATTAAGTTCTCAAACTCGTAACTTTAGCACTTAGTTGCTACTTTTGGAGGACACCCTGTACACTCTCTTTGCAATTGCTCTTAACTCGAAAGCGGAATGACAAAATAACGGTATTTTTGCACGTTGTCTTGTACAACTATTCTTCGCTCTCTGTGAAAAATTACAAGTTCTGGAAAAGAGCCGTTATATGTTTTTTTCCACTTTATGTTAGCATTTGTTGGAATTTAGACAATAGTTTTGCGCCACATGAATAGAACATGCATTTAGTTTGATCGTTATCTTTGGCACGCGGACACATATTTTTCGTTGATTAAACTTGTTTGTTAAGTTCGACTATTTAATTTAAAAAAAAAAAAAACGTAAAATGGGTCGAGGGAAAGTCTTAGCCGAAGCGGAAAAAGGACAAATCAAAGCTTATAAGGACGCTGGCCTATCTATTGCCAAAATAGCAAAAAAAATCGAGATCGTATCCACATTTTTAAGTAATGAGACTAAATATGGAAACAACATGAAAGGTCGCACACACAGCGTTCTTACTAATGCGGAAAGGCGACTTATATTAAGAAAAGCGTCAAATTCTCACGAATCTTTGGCAAAAATCAAGGAAAAATGTGGTGTTAAGGCAAGTCCCACAACTATGCGTCGTGTTATTTCCAATGCTTAGCACATAAAAAGACTGAAAATCAAGAAGAAGCCACCCCGGTCCGAAAAGCGCAACGCCTCAGTTTTTGTCGCACACATGTGACCTGGACTTCGGAGTGGCATAGCGTAGTCTTCTCGGACGAGTAAAAATTTAATTTGGAAGGCCCCGATGGCTATAGCTACTATTTTCATGACCTCTGCAAAGAAACTCATCATGTTAAAAAGAATCGGAATTCCCTGAAACGTTTTTTTCATTAAAGTGTCCTATTCAAGTGGCGCAATATTACGATCTCGAATTTGGTATTTTTGTTGTTATTAATATTTTGTTAATACTCAAAGCTTTAGTATTAAATCTTCTTTGTGGTCAAATTATAACTATTAAATAAACTTTAATTAAAAAAAAAAAAATAAGTCTCTAGCATGCTTGGTTCGGGAGCAGTCGGCGATAGAAAACAGGAATAATGGGTGTCCTATTCAAGTGGCGAGGAGTATATATCGTTTCGACGATAATCGTCTGAAAAATTACGGAATTAGTGCCCTGAATGAAATTCCACCTTTTCAATCTCACAATGAGATCATTCTACCAAGGGGACAAGTTAGTACCCCTGAATACACTTGCAAAGCCTCAAAACATCAAAAACTAAGAGTCCAACTCCAATCAGGCATCTAAAGCTCTTTTAATTAACCCTATGAAGAAGATGCATGGACATTTTTAAGTGCTCACTATTTGTAGATATACGTACAACTGTCAAGAATCTCTAAACCGTTTTCTCCTTGACATTTCAGCATCCTTTCTGCAACACCCACTAATTATGCAGATGTCTTCCTCTCGACAGCATAAACAGACAAAAATCAAAAACAAATTTAAAACTTCAAAAAATGGCCATAAATCTCAACCACATAACCATTACAGGGACACAACTATGTCCTGATGGCAGAAAACCGCGCGAAAAGTGTCTGCAATATCTATGGGCTACACTTCCGTCCTGCCGTTGTCTATTTAACATACATTCTTAGAATACTCGGACTTTTTCAGCTCGTATACAGTTGGAAGTCAGTAAATTAAGTGCCTAATAGCTTTACGTACCGAAGGGATATAACAAACCCGAGTTGAGGTTGTTATGTGGGCTCTCACATATATATGCGGGGTTGTTGACAATTTGCTATGCCATACACGGAAAAAGGGGGAAACTTCGGGGCTCACTGCTGGAGAAAGTAAAACAGTTCCAAAAAGTCATTATGTGTACAGTCTTACAACCGCAATCATTTGTCGTAGGTAGGTAAGTCAAGTTCAGCCAAAAGATGGATGAAATGCATGAAAGAAATTTCAGTGAGTGTATGTCATGTTGGTATATCTTTTGCAATAGGTACAATAGGTTGTTATGGCTTTATTACGCCATTACCATACATGTAGGTACTGATGTGTTTTTATGGAGCTTCAATCGATATGGGAAATTGTTAATATTTGCATTTATGCTTGTGCGATAAGCAGGGGCCGTCAATCAATATGTAGAACTTAAATCGGAGTGACAAGATTCAGAGAGCTTTGAGATTTTAACTTTCTTTAAAACAAAAATTTATACGACTGAGTTGCACGTTAGTTGCTTTTCGATGTTATAATAGTTATATAGCAAGTATCGTTAATTTCAGCGTTAATTTAAAAAATACTGACTTGTCTTTAGGGTCGGAACCAAAAGTATTCAGGCATGAAGTTTGATGCGAATCCGGGCAGTAGTATAGGCTGCAGTTACAATAACCCAACGTTGAGCAATATCCCACTAAAGTGACAGATTTATGCTCAATGGAAGGATAATCAATGCGTGGTAGTAAGCTTCCTTCCGCAGTCGGAACCTTTCCTTAAGGATTTCATCTAAGACTAAGCCTCCTCGCTCAAAAATTCGGCTTACAAGCTGTTTCTGCAACTGAGGTACACGGTTTTAATGGCAAAGCTAGTTCAAGGCTGTCAAGATGAGCTTAAGGACCCTAAGTAGCAAAATACAGGCCGGCAATGAAAGAGGGTCGGCAATAGATCTTAATCCTCAGTCGATCAAACCAAAACCCACCACTTTGTAATCTCATAGAACGAGTAAAGAAAAAGATTCAAATTGGAGCCAATATAACAGGGGGCAGGTATAGTCAAGCAGTCAATAAAACCGGACCTACAGACTCTTATAGTTTGACAGAAGGTAATTGTATAACCTTTTAGGGTCTCCGATAGGTCTGAACTTTCTTAGAAAAAAATCATGAAACAAAATCTCAAGACGTCAACCTACGTAGAGGCCGCGTTAATGAGGAGACCACAAAATTCCAAAGTCAACATAAAGGGTCTTCCTATAGGGACTTCCGAACTTTGACAGTTGATAGCGGCCATGTTGTTGAAGCTACATCTGTCAAATTTGCTGTCATTTATTTAGTCTGTTTCGCCAAACTAACATGGACGGACATAGCGTTCAAGGACACGTTAAAAATATTGAAATGGTTTAATCACAATGGGTGTTCGGTTTGGGCAACATGCCTCATTGGAAGTTCTGCACGAGCGATTAGAGCTCATGGTCATTTTACGTGGTGGTGATGTGATCTGGCCACCGATATCGTGCGATTTTGCCCCTTAAACGTTTTCTTGTGGGGCTTTCTAAAGTCGCCGTTCTATGCGATTAAGTCACGAACCACAGCGGCCCTCAAAGGCAACCTTACCCAGACCAAATTCAGCCTGATTTATTCAGAGTCATGGAAAATTTGACAGAAACGAAATTAGATTCACGACTTGTCCACTGATGTAGCCAGTGTCTACAAAGAGCATCTGAGTCAGAAACTCTCCGCAATATGCATTCTTACAAACGCCAACAACCATGTGGACATATTCGAAACCAACGTATGTTTTATAGTCTTTCTAGAGAGTGGAGAAAGAATCTGTGATTGGTAGATGTCAGGGATGGAAAAGTCGATACAATTGTACCGAATTCGATACAAATGAGTGTGCTCGAGTACAAAAGTACAATTTGCCTTAATCCGATACAATTTATCCATCTGTATCTTTCAAATTCTCTTGCAATTTGTAAAGCTTTTCCTAAGAAAACAATTAAAATAATCGAGATGATGATGTCTCTGTCATTTTGGAAGACATAAACAAGAAAATTAATATTCAAAATCCCTTCCTTAATTTGCTGGAGTATTTTAAATCAGAAGCAGTTGTATCAGGAAAATCTGTATTGAATTTTGTTTTCGAATTTTTTCCTTATGAAAAAAAGAATATGCAACAAATTAACAATAAATATAGAGCCAACTGCTAAATAATTCAGCAATTTAAATATTATTCGATTTGAGAATTTTGGGCTGAAGTAAACGTCGAAAGGATTTTTTCTTGCCAGATATTAATAAGGTCCAAATGTCGAAACCGACTTCAAGTCGACACTTGCTGGGCTTTGATTGAAACAAAAAATTTGATTAGAAACTCATCCTGTTCATCAAGTTCAAGGCAATATTTTGAAGATGAATGTGCAAATTGAGAGTATAAATCCTGAAGAGCTCATAGAATAAAAATATAAACCATTTTCTTGTAGGTATCTATAGTTTTGCTAGGAAGTCATTAAAATGTTTCTTTATGTTAATGCTTTGTTAATTTATTTTTGTTTATGGTTTTGAAAATTAAATATTTTGAATTTACTTCTGTATATGAAAAAATGTTTTCAATACAACTGGCTCCATTTCAGTAGGATCTTACAACAGTTTTCAGTACAAATCGAGCATTTTCCATCCCTGGTAGATGAACGTATGTAACCCGTAAAATGCTTATCGGGAGATGGACATGAGCTGCATTGTGAAAGCGAAGCCAAGAAGATCCTACATTAGAAACACAAAAGGCAACGAAATCTTTCAGCTCAAAGAAATGCCCGCTTTCAAACCAAGATCTGAAGGTTTTGACAAAATGCCTCTCAATTGACTATTGGCTTCAGAACAGCGAAGCACACACTTTTCAAACAACGAATGACCTTATAAATAAGGTGAGAAAAAGCAGTCAAGAACCACTTTCACTGCCTTAAATACAACATATTCGTTTGATTTTTTGTTTTTTTTTTGTTGGAAAGATTGTGAAAAGATGCAATTCTATGTCTTCCAATATTTTGTGTATGAGCCAAGTCTCTATAATGGTAGAATTTCTACCACCGGGCGAACTCTAGTACCTACCTTGACACCCAAACGTGGGGAATAGTGAACCTTCTTAAGCATAATTTCCAGCCGCTTATAAATGGGTGCCGAGGAGTGAGAAAGACCCTTTGGTCTACAACCAAAAAAATACTTAATTTTCTACTAAAGTCAGTACCTCTTTTGTCCTTGAATGATGTGGTTGATACTAATCATAAGCTTGGAGTTTTGTTGGTGATTAAAACGGAACAAATTGGGCAGCTACAACTGCCATAAGTCGCAATATAAAGGGTTTCAAATCCCTTCTGTTTCTGTATCACGGCCCATATTCAATACCACCCACGCCTTTTGAGGTACAGGCAATAAAAAACCGTTTATACCCAATTTCGAAGCAAAAGCTGCTATAAGCCCCAAGGTATACCATTATAAATGAGTGTGTTGCAAAAAAAGGGCCACGCCCCCTTATAAAACGAAACGCTCAAAGTAAAAAGTTTTTTTTGTACAGTTACGAGTATAATATCTTTACTTTTGTGTTCCGAATTTCACAAAATATCCATGAAAGGTGCCACGCCCCATAATTCCGAAACGCATTGAACGACATTTGAAACATTCGTCAAAAAGAAACGTTGTACCGACGGTACCCCCATGAATTTGAGAAAGAATAAAGATTCAAGGAACTTCCGGGCAATCAGATGTGTTGCATTCAATTTGGCACAGAGTGGCACAAAAGACATTTCTCAACTTTGAAAATAAATTTTCCGTCTTTAAAACAATTTGATGGCTTTCCATCTATAATTGTTGAGCGATTTTCTGTTTCTAGAACGAATGGAAGTTATATACAATTTTTGACTGAATCCAAGCTGCTAAAAAAAAACCTGAAGGTGTATAGTTTGTATTTTTCCGTAAGACAAGCTTATGTCATTTGAACCACCCTGTTCATTGAAGAGAATAACCTGGGCACCCACTTGGCATGAGTTATAATTAGTTGCATACATGTTAAATATGTTAAGTTTATAAATAAATAAAAGTTTATGCCTACCTCCCGCAAACTACGTAACTACCTCGGCTTATACACTCAGAAAAAAAAAAGATTGTTAAGCGGAGAATTTTGAGATTCTTAAAAAAAATTGTAAGTCAAAAGTTCTTCGTTCAAATATTATTTTTGTTAACAAGAACTCGTTTTTAAGTTTTCAAGAATCAGGTATTCAGCGTAAGAATAATATACTCTCCATAAGTATTTTATTACATCATTGCCAACAGTTTCATTCTTAAATCAAAGATTTTGATATTTGGGTTCATTTTAGCCAACGAAAATTGTTGGCATTACAATTTTTTTTTCTGAGTGTAGTGTTTATACCCAAATAAATATTCTACGCTTATTTCGAACTTATTTCCAATACGTCGGCCTTGTTAGTTTGGAGAAAAATAAACAAATACTTAGCTTAGATATACCTAGTACAAACAAGCCCCCCAATTGTTCACCACTTAGTCGGCGGTTTTAAAAATAATGTCCAATCGAAAAAATGTACACAACAGCAAAACAAAAGTCAAATGACAAGCAATTAAATAAAGCAATAGTCAATTCGAATGTCAGCTCTGCTCCCATTTGTATTCACCGTACATGTATTGCAAATAAAAACATAATCAAGCGTCAAATTAAATTAAGTTGTTAGCAATTAGCATTAGAGTACGTATGTTTCACTGATGGTTTATTTATTTTCTAAATCACATTACTACACCCGCTGGGTGAGTCAACGACACTTAATTAAATTCGAAATAAACCAGTAGAGTAACTAACAACATGCAAATTAAGCTCCAACTGTAAGGGAATAGCACAATGCCACGCAACTTAGAAATTCGATATTAACTCGGAAATCGCCAACAAGGTTCGTATAATTAGAGCTCGCTCTAAATGGATATTTACCTACTTGTTAGGTGTTGCTAATAAGGTTCCTGGAATATTTCCCTTAACAAATGCAAATGCTGTTTAGTTTCGATTTTCACAAAGAACTTGGAATCAAACTTCGAATTTTCGGAGAAATAAATTGTGGTGTTTTGTTTTCTTTATTCGAACGGGAAATTTATTTCAGACCAGCAACCCAAATGAGTTACCTACTTAACGAAACGAAAACATATTCATTCGCTGAACTGAAAACGTTATTTATCACGTTCAAGGGATTGCAAATTTAAGACAAGCTTACGTCAAATACTTAAACGTCATACATATAGGTAAATTGCGGACACATGACCATCACTCAATTAGCTTCATCGTTTAACCCCTTCATTCATTGACATTCTTATTTTGGTTTTCCTAAGAATTCAATTGTTTTGTGTTAAACTGTCAGCTGTGATTTTTCGAAGATGACACTCACCTTCGAAAAAAATTCAAATGCCTTGTTGCGTTCATGTTTTCGTCAATAATGTACACTCAGAATTGTGGTTCGTCAAAATGTTACACTCAGAATTGAATAGACTCGTCTTGATAAGAACTAAAAGGATTTTTAATGAGATAAGTATTTATATACGAAAGCTGAGTCACCATTTATGGACAAAGTTTGCAGTTTCAGAGTTTGAAACTCATGTCAAATCAAAAATCAATGCAATGCAATATGAATATGAACTAAATTATAAATAATGATAAATCAACGTTCGCATTGTGCTACCGAGGTCCTAATGCCCAAGACACATGTGCAGAAAATTGATTGACATGCACATATGACTTATGTCATACTGCAATATGATTTCTGTCATACAAACCAAAGCGTTTACAACCAAAGCAAAAACAAAAACGATCAGCAAATGTCAAAAGCCGATGATGTCAAATTCTTTTAACTGCAATTTCTTTTCTTTTGTTTTGTGGTACGCTTGAATTTTGCAGCGAATTTAGAAATAGAAACATGTTGCAGTGCTGCGATGAGTGCAGGACTTACGTGTGCCTAGATCCGTGTAAACATGTGTATTCTAATCTTGCTGCGCAGTGAATTCTGCAAATGTGTTTTGGGCATAACTGGTAGTGACAGTTTAGACAAAAACTGTGACAGAATAATATTTTTTTATAATTTTTTCGAGATTCATTAAGTGAAGTGCTCAAAACGGTTGACATTCGGATTTGTGTCAATCAATCTAATCCTCCCTTAAGACTATTGGCAGTTGGCACAAAACTTTGACAGATGTTTTACGCAGCATTTGTTCAAAAATACTGAGGAACGGATACTTTTCACTGAGTAAAAAAAAAGTGAGCTCTTGCCTTGACATAAATTTCAAGATTTATTATAAACCAACATTCTGTCCGTCCTTCAAAATATAAGCAATTAGGTATAAGTATAGGTAATGCACAGAAAAATTGTACTACTACCTGTTCAGATACCTGCCACGGTAAAATGCCGCGTTACTAAACATTTGACATTTGAACGATTTTATATTCCATATAATGGCATAAATGAACCTTTCAAATAAACAAATAAAGTCTTCAAATAAAGAACTTCGTTTATACCTCTCGCACAGTTTGTTTTATTTCACTTCAACATCGACTCGTATACTTGATGAAGAACCCTTTAGATGCTCTTTAAAATAAATTCCCAAGCACTCGCATAGTAATTTCTTTGATTCACTGGTACTTTGACAGTTAGAATGTGTTAAATTTTAGCAATTATTGGTAAAAGTATGACCAATTTGTGTTGTGTTTTCCTATTTTTTAATATAGCAGCAAAAGCCATTACACCTATATTAATCTGATTATATGCTACTGATTGGTTACGCCCCCATCAAACACTATATACATACATACATTTTGCATTAGAGAACAACCGAACATCATAATCGCATTAGGTACCTATGTTGTTTTGCAGAGCTTACAAACAAACTCACTAATTAGGTTTCACACCCGCCTTACAATAACAACGATTTATTATACCGATTAGTTTTTATATAGATATGTTTGATTTTAAAATGCCAAAGATTGACTTTGTAAAACAGCGACGTAAAAAATGCATTGCTTTAAGTTATTACTATATTTAGCATTCTTTTTATTTTTGATATCGATTATCATTTGCAAATAATTTAACACTAGACTTATTTCATTTGATCCTACCTATACCTATCTTATTTAATTGAACGTCCCCAATGTTGGAAACAAGGACGTGTACCTCCTAAGTACCTATACATACTTATTCGACCAAGAAATGGCGTGATTGCGTCAAATATATGTCAGTGGTTAATATTTTGATTGTTTACTAAAATACCGTTTTCTTAACTTTCTTCTACAAATAATTGTCAAAACTAAGCGTCAAAATAGAAGTCATTTATTTCAGATCTACCTCCAGGTGCCGACTTCATTGTTGACAATATATTTCTACTGTGAGCTTATCCAGCAGATTTATCTATTAGATTATCCTAATTTTTTAACGAAGATCACATTCCAATTCCTTGTTTACAAACTTTCCAATAAGGTTTTTTCAACAAATTACACATAATGGCAACTCTGCTTATGATTTGTCAAAAATAACTGACCATTTTGTTAAAGAGGAATAAAAACACACATATAATCTCTAGTTTTAGCTTTAAATCGAACACATATTTATTCAGCAATCACCTAACTAGATAAATGTCAAAGGTGACTAAATCGACTGACAGCTATCTACTTTTGCGTAGCTGGATATACCTACATAAAAGCTAGCCACTGTTGATGTTGCATAAAAATCGATTTTAAAATTTCATACATGTGTCATATATAGGTACCTACATATCATTCAATTTCCTTACAATTATTGTAGGTACAAGAAGGTGACAGCGCTGGAGGATCACTCATAGAAGTAACGACACTGATACAGAATAACATATATTTTTGATAAAATCTGTCTTATAGACAGTATTTTAACAATAGATGTCGTGGTAATTTATTACCCTAACAATGGCGTCACTTGCTAAAATTGCAGCTGTCAAAAATCCACTCGACGGTGATAATAATTTATTTAAGTTTATAATTTTTAAAAAAGGAGCTTCTGGCTAATTGAGGAAATAAAAAATGACAAAAGGTCTTCCTGTCAAGCGAACACAAGAAGTTAAAGACGTTTTAAAGGTTACTAACCATTCAACTCATATAATGACGTCACAAATCGGCTAATCGTCACAATGGTGCTCAGCACTCAATTTAGTTTGTAGAATGCAGATTTACCCGATTAACACTATGAGCATTATAAGCACTGATGGCAAACCTATACAGCTGACGTTTTTGAATTTATCTGATGACAAGCTACCGAGTTTTTTTTTTTTGACATTTAATTGTTAACTAACCTGAACTGGGTCGATCGCTGTAGCGAGTGCAGTACACCCAGGCTGGCCAAACTATCGGTCCATTTGAGCCGCCACTGCCGCTGCCGGAACTGGTGCTGGCATTGCCACTTCCGCTGCCACAGGGTTCCGTTGAGTTGTCAGCTCCAGCCGCTTCCGATGGTGATGCCGCAGTCGTGTTCGCACTCGACGCACTGGTTGGCGACTTGACCGGAGTACTGTAGTTGCTACTAAACACAGTGCTTGTCGAATCGTTGCTGTTCGAGCAGTGATTTATAGGTAATGTCGTCGTCGATGACGGCGCCACACCACTGCAAACGCTGGTCAGATCAATCGGCGCTCCTGTCGTTACCGTCGCACTACCGCCGATCACTTTGGCACTACCTGCTGTATTCTTGTCCGCCCTCTTGTTGTTTCTCCCCCGCGAGCTTCCGCTTGCTCCTCCGCTGCCGAGTTTTATTAGCGGATCGGTTATCCGACGTCCGAAGTCAGCTTTCAAAATGTTGTCTATGCTAAACTTCAAACTGGGCTCATGAATGTTATTGTTCATGAATGGCAGATGTGCCTGCATCTGCTGTTGCAGTTGATTCAAGCTAGACGCCGATGAGTTCGCTGACTGAGCGACCAAACCAAACGCGGTCAGTTTGCTGAGAGCCGATTCGCCGCCATTCTGTGCCATCTGTGACATTTGTGTCATTTTCGTTATCGCTGACAGGTGCGAATGGATGCCGGAAAAGTTGTGAATATTTTCTGCTGCCGCAGCTGCCTGTTCCGTGGAGTGTCGCAGCGAGAACGCACTGGCACGCGCAGCGGCCATAAACTGCATTTGTTGTTTCATCAGCTCTTCGGCGTAGATGTGCGATTTTCGCAGGAACTCCTCTTGAAAGCGCGTCGGACTGGGGCGAACAATTGGCACAGCTGGTATTCGAAGGGCGGCCATTGAAAAGGGATCGGCCAACTCTTCCGCTACCGGCGTGCTTCTAGGCGGATTTTCGTCAGCGGACGTTGGTCGCGACACTGGGCCAACACTTTCACTGTCAGCGGACGCTAGCAAATTATTACTTCTATCACAGTCCTCCTGTCCAACTGACAGTTCACTATCTTCACTGTCACACACACTGGCCACCTCGTCGTTCATGTCGCCCGTCATGTCATCGTCCGTCGTCGACGGCGGCGGATACTCCACCGAACTATCGGCTGAGGATGGCGCTGCCTTGACCAACTGTCCCGTGGGACATAGCCGAGGACTTGTCACTCCGTGCGCGTGCATCAACAACTTATCCGGATGCATTTTGTGAGCCGACGCGGCGGCTGACAGAATGGGCAGTAATTGCGGCGGCGGTGGCAACAAAAGACGTGACGTTGCTAACGTTGTCATTTATCGACGACGAACACGCTCAACCGCATCGGAATCCGTTAACACCAAACTGAACCAACTTGCCGACGGCACTCAAATGTCATAGTTCGTGTCAGTGTGTCAAAAATATCGGGCTAACGACGCGCACAAATCACTTTTATCTCGGATATTCGACACTTTTTCCAAGGAAAATACGTTTCTCTCTTTGTGGTTTTCGTTTTGAAATTTTATTTTATTCGCAGGCGACGTCGCTTACATAGTTTTCAAAATGAACGAGTGGAAGCCTATATTCGCCGCGTCATTCGCTGTCAAACCGCGTCGTTTAACTGAAATTGTTTTCGCTGAACGCAAACAAACGAAGGTAGGCGGTGCAAACGAGTAAATAAAACGATCTCTGGTAAGTCGTCTGGCAACTTCCCCGCTTCAAGTGACTGGCTATGTTGGAATACAGGAGGCGTGATCCACACAGACGCCATGGGGATGGACTTGACTTTGACGTTTATATAGAAAGAACTGGTTCTCTGCCAATGTGTGAGTGCATATTCCAATTAGACTTTATATTGTACTTCTATCCCTCTCTATTGGGAGTGTGCGAGAGTATTGCTGGTCTTCTTTTTTGTTTGGTCAATTGTCCCCCTCTCTTTCTCTCTTTTGGGGCATTGTTAATGTTAATTAGAGGGATATTTCCAGTTGGCTTAATGTTTCCTTATTCTGTAGCGGTGTCGGTGTGCCTGCTGCCTGGGCATTGTGTCGAGTCGACACATACATGTTGGAATTTATGAGGATTAAGGGGAGGGTTCATAAAAATATTCTCCGTTCTCCATCTCCATCTCTGACAAGCATGGTGCGTGTCGAGTGTGTTTGAACATACAAATAATGCGATGCGATGCGAATGCACACACATTATTGCGAGGGTTGCATTTTGTGCTGCTGCAACTTTGTTTTTGTATTGAATTGTTAAATCAGTCTGCACGTTCTCTGTCGACAACTTATTGGTAATAGATTTTTGAATTCTCTGTTAGATTTGAGTTGAAAATTGAGAACAGGTTAATTAAGTGCGGAATGAAATGGCATTTTGGCCTGCAGAGCAAATAAAGCGTTTCTGGCATTTTAGATGGGTAGGTCGTCGGTGTCGGAGTGATCGGAGGCCGGTGCGTTGTGTGTACGTTAATGGAATACACACTCTGCCAGAATGTAGGTAGGTATCTATAGATAGCTTCAGCATGCTGTGTGTTGGATGTTGGTATGCATTGAGTTTGAGAATAGGAAAAGTAATCGAGCACCTAGGCATCGACAGTTTGGTTTGGAAGAAGTTAATTGTGTTGGAAGATATCAATTGAATTGTTTATCGATTGCCTTTTTTTTATTCTTTTATTTGGATTCGACATTTTATATGCAAATGTAACTATTTGACAGGAAACGTTTTGTCTTAGGTAGGTTTGGCATTTTAACAGTAAAAATAGGTAGTAAATGTTCTGTTTCATAAGTAGTGAAAAAGGGCTTAGGTAGCACCAGCTTATAAAAAATATTGGACCAAATTTGGCAGCACTTCTTCTTCTACAGTTTCCGCAACTGTCAGAAATGTAAAAGATATGTCATTTAGATCCCTACCTTAGCGTGATAAAGGAACTCGTAGGTTAAATACCTTATTAGGTATACTAGGTACCTCTATGGGCATTTCGAAAGCCGCAATGCTATCAACAAACATTATTTATGAGTCGCAAGATGGTTACAACTCAAAGGCAGAGAGTTTCAAAACCACTGTGGTCCGTTTTAAATGTAAGAAAGTCTGGAGAAATAATCAATCTCAGCAGAACAAAGTTAAGATTAACGATATGAACACTCCCTGGGAACTAAGCTAAGCTGATACGGATACATACGGGCACTGTGAGGACCTACAAGTCGCGGGGGACATCTGCCGCCTTCTCTGTTGGTAAGTGACAAGCAATTGCTCGGAGTAAAAAAAAGCACCTCGACAGGTCCTACTTGATATACCTACTTAGAGGAGGTTTGTTTTGTTTGTCAAACAAAATTGAGACCATACTTAAATTTTGTAAGGCAATTGAGTGTTTAGGTGAATTGGTTCAGGTTTTAACCGCAGTGGTTCCCTGGGGATGGCGATGGCGCCTGGTCTTTTGTGACGATCTAACAACCTTATTCAACCTCACCTAACAACCTAAGGCGACTAGATTTGACGGTAACTTCAAATTCCTTACGTCAGCCACAGGACCTATCACCTTAGATGGTACCTATATTTACTCAGTAACAAAATTCTTGACTAGATTCGTCAGCAAACCCTTCATTGACGTCAACTGAAAAAACTGCTGATATCAGATCTAGACCAATCAAAACTAAGAGACATCTAGTCAACCAGCTGTCAGATTTACTTGACCGTCCACATTATATGTTATGAGTAACTACCTAGGAGTTTCAGATAGTTTTGAAATCTCTTCACTTTCAATCAACGTGCCAGATCTTTGAAATCTCAAGTGACTGGGGTGTAGGTATGATCGAAAATAACAAACTGACAGTTGAATTTTTAAGAGCAAATTCCTAAAAGACGTTCGAACATTTAATAAATGAGTACCTAGGTGAGTTTATTTGTATTTTTATAAGCAGGACTGTGTAAGCAAAGTGTAAATACCTACTTATATTCCAAGCTTAGCACAAAATTTGGTGTGAACTAAAAAATTGAGAAGTTGATTTTTTCACAACTTACACAGATTTATTTATAAACATATTTCAGAGTCTGTTTAGCCTTAGCCAACTCTTAAAATAGGTACCCTAATTTAGGAATATGGGACTTAATAAAAAAAAGCTTTAGGGCTCCGTATAACTTTAAAAATAAATAAGTAAACATAAAATGTGCGTTTAAAAGTTTCGGTGCTATTGTTTAAAAGCGGATGGTTAAAAAATGATTGCTATCGCCAGATTTAAGCTTTCATATCGAAAAAGACATATTTTTGTAATATTTTATTAAATATTCATACTAAAGGCGTGTTTTTTTGAGCTTCGATCTCAGCAAAGTAAAGTAAAGTAGGATTTTCAGCACGCGATTACAACAACTACAACCGAGTCTCGAAGTGTCAAATAGAGCGTATTTGTTGTAATTGCATGATGAAAATCCTACTTTACTTTGCTTTACTGAGATCGAAGCTCAAAAAAACTCGGTTTATATAGAACGTACCCTAATGCCAACAATTTTCGTTAGTTAAAATGAACCCAAAATGAAATTGTTGGCGAAGATGTAAAAAAATATTTATGGAGAGTATAGGTATATTTTTCTTACATTGAAAACTTGATTCCTGAAAACTTAAAAACAATAGGTAATTATTGTTAAAACAAAAAATTTTAGTTTAACATTTTTTTAAACATCTCAAAATTCTTGGCTTAGCAATTTCTTTTTTGTAGTAAATGTAAGTTTTGAAATAGGTACAGATAGGTCTAGATAAGTCAGGCCTCTTTTATGTAAATCTCAATAGGGCTCTCTTTTTGGAAAGTCAACAGAGACAACTGAGTAGCGCGAAAAACCTATCGCCAACAATAAACAGAAGCCGCACTTTTTTTGGACAAAGAAGACATTTTTATAACATAATTAGGTACAGAACCCATTCAAGAGTCTCTCATTGTACACCTGTAGGCAGTGTTGCCGTACTCCTCCATTCACATTCGTCCTCCTTTATTTTTTAAAGACCTAAAGTATGTAACACTTGCAGCATAGTGTAATTTTTCAACCTTAATAAATTTAATTCACTTCAAATTTAATGCAAATTTGGTAGCACTTTTATCTTCCCAACTGTCGTCAAAAAGGAAATTTCCCTTTTTCTAGTTGGTTTTTGATTTTCGTTGGCTTAATGCAATTTTCATCTGTCAATTCTTTATTTATTTTATGCTTATTTGAGACTGTGGTTTGCTGGTTCCGTAAATGTTGAAGACCAGAAAATTCCTGTACTACTGTTTCTTTCAAAATACTCCCTTTTTTGGCTGCAGTACTACCTTATAATAGTTCCCTCGGGCAACACTGCCTGTAGGAGAGTTTGTTAGCAGATATTGATTGGCTCTGCACTAAAAAAAAAGGTTCATTAAATAATAAATTAATTCAATAATAAAATAAATCGGATGCTGGTCCCTAATTGTTTCAGCAAAATCTTATTTCTCCACCCAACCTTAACCTATAAAAGTATTTTACTCAAAATTTCCCATTCAGAGTGAGGAAGCTCTTTCCGCACCACTCTGCTGTTCTGGGTTGAGCAACTCAGGTATAAGTGATCGAATACAATAGATCTTTCAGGTCGCAGTATCATTCATTAATAACAGAACAACCTTAACAAAAATACAAGACCAACGATTAATATATTTTTTTATCCAAGAAAATCTAAAGAAATATGTGTAAGCTCCAGAAAAAAAGGTATTCGCCATTTTCACACACTAAATTATTGTTTTTAAAAAAAACATCATGTTTCCTTTTAAAACTTGTGTATGATAAACATTAGTAGTTCTGTGCCTCTCCAACTGAAAACGGCGCACGCTATGACATCAAACCGAACAATTCAAAATTCTAAAGTTGTCAAACGCGCTTGATAGTAGAGAGTCAGAGTAGGTCTACTCAACTCAGGCGTCCCGTTGAACTTTACGATATTTACGATCCAAAGTCGACCCAACGCCTATGAAGTTGTATTTTGTGTGGCTGCATATGAACGCTTTGTTTCTATATAATCTTTCAACGCGGCATTGTGAATTGGGCATAGTTCTCATTCATTCATTCATTTTTAAAATAAATAAGTCATTCATTGAAGAATATTCAAGAAAATACCGTTACATATTTTATTTAGCTACGCTGAATACAATTTTATTAAAACACTTGTAAAAAAGTGGCCATGGTCTCACACCCTAAAAAATAAAAGCAAACATTCAATATTCCTTAAATTTAACCAAAATTCATTAAACAAAAATAAAGTTATTCAAGTTTAAAGTTCTCTAGTGATTTTTGTTCCTCTCTCTACATGAAATGTTGGTGTATTGAAGTGGATCACTATAAAGTTTCTTATGGACTTAGATTGACAATTTATGTTGCATTTACACCATCACGCATCATGCGCATTTTTGCACGAGACGGGACAGAGAGATCCGTTTGTCCGCAGTCAATGCTAATAAAGGCGTAAGAATGAGATCACAAATCAGACGCCGAAAGTGTCATATGGATGCTCTACCCATAATTATAGATACGAAAAACGGAAACAAACACAAGTTCCGGCGAACAGCATCTCTACAATCACTTGAAAACATTTCCATTTCCGATTTAAAACATGTGAAATAAGAGTGATAATTAGTTTCAGTAAATTAAACCAAGAATTCATCAATAATTGAATAATTGTCCGTTCATCACTACCGGACGCCATTTTGTTTTATAGGAAAGCAACATTTCGTAAACCATCGCTATAAAAATATCAACATGCATAGCTTTCCCGTAATTCCTAACACGTGCCCAAGATGGCCGACCAAAAAACATGTCACGTTTTTTTGCGTGTTAGGTAAGTCCCTTTCAGTCACACGGCTATTAAGTATTTAGCATCCCTTAATGTGTGACCATGTAAATGCGGCATTATGAACTCGATTTCTGTAAAGCTTTATAAAGTTTCGACTGTTTTTGTAAAACGTATTTTTAAATCCAAAAGTTGCAAACACCAAATTTTAATCGGCTTCAGTAATGTCGCGGTATACCTAATTAGAGCCAATGTGATTTTTGGCTGTCATATAAGACTCAGTCACAGCTATTTTCTGTTGCAGCAATAGAAAATTAATTATTATCTAGGAACAAACGGTTGTGTTTCCAAATCATTAGTCACCGATGCTAACGCGACCTAAAATCAAGTGAGATCAATCGAGACCGAAAGTGAGAGCAGAGGTCTGACTCGAATGTGGTTCATAAGTCAATTGTGTAACCTACGATTTACCATTCTATTTGACGTATCATTTGCGTGGACAGAGAAAAAAATTGAATCGGCGGGTACAGGTACCTATCATTAATGGTAACTCGCGCAGTTATTGCTCAATGCTTTGAAGGATTTTTTTCTGGCTCAAGCTTGCAATTTGCTAAAACTGAGTTCATCCCTATTGAGCATAAGTATATACAGCTATCTGAATTTATTTATTTGATACCCTGTTCCATTGCAATAAAGAATAACTTGGTACATTTACGAGTATGGGGGCTCCCCCGACTCACCAATAGCACTGGTCGTGGTCATCCGCATGTGCACCCAGATACAGATAGAGTTGGGCAATCGCTGGCCTAAACGATCGCTCCTCGGGATTTATGTATGTTGTTCAAACGAAACGAAAACAAATCAACTTGTGGTTATGGTTATGAATCGGCATTCTGACTGCCATTATGCCGCAGCATATAGCAAGACGACTTACCTACCATCAGCAAACCGAATGCTCGCCAATGGGATGTACATAATTTATGGTATGACTAAATTAAATAATAGTACCTACGTTCTTGCCGAGCTGCAATGCTTAATTGGCCATTTTATTTGCCGTATGCGTTTATTGGACAGTGTACGCTGCGCTGGCGGGCATTGTAAGGAAATTTTCCAGCCCCATACAGTTGGTGGACTTAATTTTTGAGAAATGTAAACTTAACGAATTCCTGGCGGATAAATAACTTGAAGGTGAATTGATTATTCGACTTGATCGTATCTGGTAGTGTTATAAATTTAAATTGATTCATTCATAATCTCGTGATTAATTGTAATCGAAATGTTTTCGGTTGAGGATTATGTAAATCTGGACGACGACTTGGTGTTTATGCCGAATTTATGAGTGTATATTGGAGTTTATAGCGGATTTTAACATATTTCATCTGATTATCTATAGAATATTGTTAAAATGGACGCGCACTGAAGTGGAAGGACGGTTCCTGGGCCGAATAGTTTGTTTATATACACGCTTTCCACATTGTAGAACTTTATACTCTAATTTTGTTACTGTTACAGTCAATGATGCATCAGTTGAAGGTGAAGCACCAGTAGTAGACTGTTAAAAAATACCAATCCTTAATCAAAGGCCAGCAAAACAGAGACTACACTCAAAGTCACTCTTTGACGTGTGGTATCATTGAAATCAAAAAAATATGTCACTCAAATTGGGTTCGAAAATAGATATTCACCACTAAGAGGATTGAAGGGCCCAGCCCCCAGCCCATATAATCCTTTGCATCCGTCGCGTCGAATCCGTCAATAGCTGTTTTTTATTATCAGCGTGATCTGATCCGAATCAGATCACGAAAATAAAACAGAACGGATCATTGAAAAGTTTAATATTTGAATTGTGGCAACAGTTGCTTTCAAAAACAAAACAGATAATACAGGGTATTTCAAACTTCATGTTGCCACCAGCCATATTCCAAATATTCTTCTCAACGTGACGTCACACAGGGTACGTGTCATTTCACTTGAAAAGTCGGGGGTGTTACCATGTTGAATCAAATTTGCATAATTTTTCTTTTCTAATATATTTTTGTGGAACAAATATTTGTTTATTAATGCGGGGGTAAATGTTTATGAGATGTTTCAACTTTATCCTGTTTTGGACTAGAAGAAAATAATGTGGAGGGATTATTATAGCAACGAGTAAAGTTTTTATTTTTGTAATTTTGGTCTCGGCAATCACGCGTCACGCGATTTAATTTAAATAATCGTATTAAATGAATCACTTTCTCATTAGGTACTCAAAGCTTTTCTGGACATTTTTATTTTATTTAAAAACAAATAATAATCGAAAAACAGCGCTCACTTTCTGCAGGGATACTTGTAAAACAAAAATTATTTCCCATCACGATTGGTTAACTGTGAAACATTTCATAAATGTTTTTTTGGTGTCCAGATCCAAACCAGCAAAATATTTCTAAGCATTTCATAAAAAATGTTTTGTTTAATAAGTGTTTCCGAAATAAATATGGAACATGTAGGTACCTATTTAATTGTTTATCAAATGTTTGGCTGGTCTGGACATACCTTTATAGAACGAGAAAAAAACAACATAACTCGGATTACGGACAGGGAGTTTATTCGAATGCGAAATAAATCAATTGATTTTTTTGTGTTCCATTTTTCAGTCTGGCAACGTGATTGTGTGGCTATCGTTTACAGGCACACCAACATTTAAAAATAAAACAAGCCACCTAGTCGGAAATAGTAGAAATAATTTTCAGATCATGATTCGTGATCTCGATGAGAAGCAGGATCATGTGCTGTTGTTGTAGGTGCATGTAAATCGATGATCTATATGGATCATAGCTGATAATAAAAAACAGCTAATGTTAACGTATTCGACTGTGTGAACAGCCCCATGGAATCCGTCACATTTGGGGTCGTATGAATAAAACGTAGCAATTGCTTTTACTCAAGAGAAATGTCAAAATCGAAGCATTTGCTACATTTCGTATGAATAAAAACCAATTTGAGTTAGTTCCAACTTTTGACATGTTCGAAAAGCGGCGAGACTGACCTTTTACCCAGATCGGTATGAATAAAACTTATAAGACAAAGCAAATGCTATGTAAATTCTGAGTCTGCTATTTAGTTGACTCAGACCTTTTGCTAAATATTTTCTACGTACCTTTTTTACATAAAGCAATTAAGTTTATAACCCAAGTAACAATTTGACTTCGGTAAGGCGCTATCGAAGCTGTTTCACCTCCCGCAATATTAACTGCATAAGGTCTAAAGGAAACGCATTTGGCGCACTTTAATGCAAGTATTTACTTATTTAAGACTTCCTGAACAGTTTGGATAGACCTTACCGAAACTTTATGGAAGCTTTATAGAGGCTCCAAAATGAACAAGAAAAATATTTATTTTTTTATTACATTTTTCAATTTTCCATTTTGTTATTTTTTTATTTTTTTTATCTTCTTAATAAACATTTTCAAAGACTTTTTGCAATTTTCATGGAGTTTACATTTACGTACTCGTTATAATTTACATTTTACTTACACATGCGCCGCACTGAGAATCGAACATGGGTCCTGTTGCGAAGTAGTCCAATACACTACCCCCTAGGCTAATTCGTCATAATGCTGTAGCAGTGCTAAATCTGAACTACTTGGTACATTTTAGAGTTTGGTTAAGATTTGCAATAAACTTGCAGCTTACTCGACCGAAGTTGTAAGCAAGACATTTAGTGTTACCCTATTTATTCATGGGCGAAAAGTGTTTATTTAAAATCACATTACAGACATATTTTTCAATGTGCTAGAAGTATTTTATTTCTTGTACTTTTTCCCCGATTCATTAATTATGGTTTCTTTAGACAGCTTTGATTCATTTCATATGAAATTAATTTGTACCTCTATAAAGCCTCCATGTGTAAGTTAGGAGGAAGTACGAGTAAGTGCTTCTGTACAGCTTCCAATCGCAAGCGGTTGACTGCATGACAGTTCATTGCTTCTAAAGAAGCTTCTAGGAAGCGCTTCGAACCACAAGACACATTTTCAGATGTCTAATAGAGATCTTATCGAAGCTTAATTCCATATCCCTCTATAAAGCCTATGTATATGCTTCGTAAAGGACTTACTGAAGTTATTATCGAAACAATTGCTTCGAAATAGATCAACTTCGTTTAACAAAGACTATAGAAGCACTATCGAAGCTGTTGCCTACAGAAATTACAAATTTGAACCTTACCGAAGTAAAATTGTTACTTGGGAAATAGTTAAATTAGGTTTTGTTCGTGCAGGAAAACCAAACAAAACATGGATGCGATACGTTTTCACATTATACCTGTTTTACTTCTTGTTGTTAACGTTCGTGCTAATAAAAAACAGTATTAACAAAGAAGAATTGGTGACGATAAATATAAATAGCTTCTAACAATTGTTTCGTTTCACGCGTGAAAATGTGGACATTTTGGCTACTACTTTTTGAAATGATAATTTTGAGATGCGTGGTGGTGCTCTTTCAAATATCCAGAAAATTAAATCTTTCATTTAGGAGATCCGGGCTTTCAGGTAATCATTTCAAAATTCATGGCTTAACAAGTGAAAAATTGATGTGCTTTTTTGGTGTCGCAGAAGATCTTGGTGTTTATCAGTCAACCGTTTCGTTAACTAATTGGTACGTGTGTCAAAAAATAGTTCAACAAGCCGATGATTGGATACATTTTCCGACAACTGAGGAAGAAATCAAACATCACCAAACGATTTGGCAAATAAAATGTTTGTGTCCAGGTATAATTGGAGCTATAGATTGCTTTTGGTCATTTTCCCACAAAAATTTGAAAATAAATTCAAAATAAACAAACCACAGGACAGTTGTCACTTGTCAAATTTGACAGAAATTGCAAGGCAAGGGCATGTACAGCGAAGTAAATGCTATGTTCGAATTTTCGAACTTACTTTAGCAAACTAGGTTTTTATTCATACCGATTCAAAGCATTTGCTAAGGGCTTTTACTTTGCTAAACCAGTTTATTCAAGCAAATGCTAGTTTTTATTCATACGACCCATGGTGACAGCCAGCGTTTTAAGTACTCTATCCCACGGCTGCCACTTTGGTAATTGTTTACCAAATTTGATTAATTTTTTTTTTGCCTTTTGGGCTTTGGTAATTTGGTAATTTTTAACTGGTTATAGTAACTTTTTGAGGAGGAGCACCAAAAATACGATATCAATTCATAATGCTGGCTTGCTGTTTCCGAGCGAACGCATTGCACTTGCATATGCGTCAGCACCATACCCAGAGATGAATGAATAAAAGAGATGGATATCTTTCGTACGTCTATCCCCCCAAAACCCATTTGTTTACATTGTTGTTTTTGTAATTTCAATCCCTGTCTGTGAATACATGTGAGCTACGAAAAAAAGTTACTAATGACAGACCACCTATCAAAATTCAGAACGGCCGGCTGAATGTCATAAAACAGCATAATTTTGTATTCACCATATGGTGACACTCTCTTTTAGATAGGTCGGTTCGTTAGATATACGATTTTTCGGTTACCTCCAGAATCACCCCATTGAATTAATCCGACTGGAAGGAACAACTTATGTTATATGTGAAATTATTACCTAACTGACTATTTAATTTTATACGCGGATGAATTTATATATTTAAAAGAGTGGTTGGTGTACTAGGGTTCAAATTATAAGAACTCTTAAAAGAAACATTACGAAAGCATTATGTGCTATCTATCGGATAAATTGCGATATTTACTTGTATGGCAATTATCTATTCTTGTTTTTTAAATCTATAAAAGTTATAACATAATTCTACGTGCAGTATTAAAATGTATATATTAATAACAATAAAAACATTTCATGCCTTGATAGATTAGTACGTGACTAAAATGTTTGATTTTGTAAATTATATGCAAATTGATTGGTAAATTGTAAATAATTTTAATTTATACAGCCTCCTTGTGTTCAATTTAACATGAAAACTTTTTTCATTACTCTGTTAATAAAAATGGAATTTGAATTGTTATTCGTAACTATATTAACCATTTTTGATAAAAAGCAGTGTCAAAGTGTTAGAAACATATTAATTATATATTCATTGCAAGCAAATTAACTGTCAACCGTCAAAATTCAAATTTTCATAGTGAATATGCCCTAACCAGTTTTCCAGGATATTTGAAAATTTTATGAATTTCGGTGGTGAATTCACCAACTTTCCGCCATCTTCCGGGTGAATTCACGAACTCACTTATACTAGTATATAAATGAGAATGTATGCGTGACTTCATGAATTTTTCGGGAAAACAGCTTGTAGGCAGCCGCCTTTCCACTGGAAAGATATCCATCTCTGTATTCCATTATCTTTGACCATACCCATGTAAACCTGTTCAAAAAATAACTGAATGCACTCATTTCCTTCTTTTGACAGATGGTGAACTTCGAAATATTTTCTGTTTCTGTTTATAACTACATTGAGCTATGGATAGGCTAGTTAATAATATTTATTTATTTGTAGACATAAAACTATAATTTGTTAAAGGTTTGTTATAAGAAAAAAGGGTCGGAAATGGTAGATGGTTCCATGCCTTCTAGCAGCTGGTAATTTTGTGCACAACGTTGTTGCCGTTGTTTAGTTGCTTAAAGACTGACAAGGTTCCTACTACGTTCCTAACTGAATTAAAAAATCTATGCCGAATTCACAATGTCACGTTGAACGCGTGCGTGCGTCGGCGCGCTTTGACACGCTTTATCGAAACTTTACGATTTGAAATGCCAAAGCGCGCGAGCAACAATTTTGTAAAACGAAATGCTGCTTTGAAGCGAAGTCGCGTTGAGAGAGTAGAGTATGACAAATTAAAAGTTCGGTTTGGTTTAAACCAATCTACACAAATAGAGAGCAGAATTCAAATTTCAAGTCTACCCTCTTTTTTCTTCTTGCTGTAATTTTTGTCTAAGAAATAAATAAGGATTCTCCAAAATAGATAAAAAAATCATTCATAACAGTAATGCAAAGAACAACCTTAACAAAGATACAAGACCAATGATTAATGTTTTTTTTTATCCAAGAAAATTTAAAGAAATAAGTATTAGCCCAACAAAAAAAAAAACGTTCGTCATTTTCACACGCTAAATTAATTAATTTGCATTTAAAAAACATCATATTGCTTTTTAAAACTTGTGTGTGATAAACATTTGTGGTTCTGTGCGAAACCAACTAAGAACGGCACACCCCATGACATCAAATCGAACAATTCAAAATTCTAAAGTTGTCAAACGCGCGTGAGAGTAGAGAGTAGTTCTACTCAGGCGTCGCGTTGAACTTTACGATATTTACGATCTAAAATCAATCCAACGCCTGAGGTCGTATTTTGTGTGGCCCTGGCAGCATATGAACGCCTTGTTTCTACATAATTTGTCAACGCGACATTATGAATTCGGCATTACGTTTTATAAATGTTTGTTTCTAAACAAGCAATTTTAAAAATCAAATAAAATAATTTGAGCTTAGAAAATTATGCTTATGGTCAGCAAAAGTATTAAAAGTAGATATAACTATTACATTAGTAAGTTAAGTCTTATTTATTTTGTTTCATAAAGTAGCCGTTGTTTAACTACTTACAGACTATCTAAGTTCCTACAAACCTAATGTACCTAATTGAATATTTTAAAAGACTTGCGTTTTTTTTTATGTTTTAAAAATGTGTGTTATAATAAATAAAAATAAAGTGCTAGGAATTTTACACTTTTCTCTTAGTTTCTCTGAAGACTAAAAAGTCTTAGGATAGTGATGAGGCATTTTCACATCGGCTCAAGACTATATAGATTTGCTATTTTTACCCGACTGGACACAGGGAGGGTTATGTGTTTCGCGCGTATCCTATGTACGTTCCATCGGGACTCTCTCTAGCCTAAACGGCTTGACCGATTTGGAAGAGTGAGGTGTCATAATATTCGTATTCTTCCCCGGAGTGGTTTTTTTATTTTTAAATTTTTTAGCCTGAAAAAGACGCATTTAAATACCTATAACTAACTATTTGGCAGTCGTAGGGTACTCAGTACACATACATATATTTGTTAGACTGTGTAGGTAGGTAATAGTCTCCGGTTATCAATTAGTTAGTTATAGGTATTTAAATGCGTCTTGTTCACATCTTTTTAATTCTTTTTTTTTTACAGTCAGTCGGGTTTTTTGGTTTTTTTAATTAATTTTTTTTTCTCTTAGTGTTTTATCAAACATTTTTGGTAAATTTTACCTTGGTTTGGTAACTTTTTTCCAATTTGGTGGCTAATTTTTGTTGCCAGTGGCCAGTGGTAATTTTTCTTTTTTTTCACCGTACTCAAATTTACTTTTTAATTCTATTGGTACTTTTTATGAAAAAATCGTTCTTTTAAAAGAAAAGCCTGCAAAAACTTACAGTTTGAAAGTATTTTTGGACATTGAAATTTCCACAAAAAGGGAGGAATACCACGATATGAGAACATTGTGACAGCCATCAGGGATACCAGATCGAGGGTAATTACACATTTCGTGGGCATTTTGCATTTCAAAATTTTTATTTAGTAGGATCTGAGAACAAAAAAAAAATACCGAATCTGAAGAAAAACCATTCGAATTCAATAAAAAGAGTAGAGTAGTAGTAGGTTTGCGACCATGTAGTATAATTATTTAATAATGTATATTTTTTGGGGAATATCGAGGGCTTTTTCAAACAACGGCTTGAGCAAAAAGGGTATTTTTGATAATCGTCGTGGGCAAGTCAGTCGGAAATGTCTGGTCTCTGGTATCACTGGGAGACACCCACAGTTTCTCTCATTCTCTCAATATTCCCACCAATGAAAGGGCTTCCTTTTACGCTGTGTCAACTGTCAACGCTCAACGGATGCAACTGACAGAAAAGTAGAAGGTAAACCTACCTTTATCCATCGCATCGAGCACGTCCAATCGGAAATTCAACATTGGGATGGCTAAGAAGTACGCATACCTACGACCGGTCACATTTGCTTTTGCGCTTAACTCTAATGGAATACACTCCTTATGTATGGATCCCTCTTGAAAGCCATCTGAAGTTAGAAGTCCCTTTGAAACAGGATGACCAGTTTATCCATCTTGAGGGATTTCTCATAAGGCGCTTCAATTTTGAGGCAACTTGGTCATTCTTTTATTGGGAGGAGCTCGGTGTCGAATAGCTAAGCTTTCGCTCTTTAACTCGAAAACAATAACATCGCGAAGATCAAGCTGCCGAAATGAGATTTCTTCGTTGACTTTGCATTACTAAGGTAACTCTCAGAGATCGTATATATCGGTATAAATAATGTAAAAAGCAATTCAGACAGTAGCTAAAGAAAATACACTGGACATCTCTCCACAAATATAATGAAAGCCGCAAATAATCGAAAAAAAATCATTCAAAAAATAGTTTATTTCCGTTGGTATTACTTCGAAAACAACATGGCGGACAGTCGAGACGAACAATTACTTTCACCGACGACAACTTTTGTCCCTTTATCAGACTGAACTGAACCACAATTCAACGCAATCTAACCCAGAATCATGTCCGCCGAACCGAACCCCCCAAACGCGCAAAACAAATTCGCTCTTGCTCATTATTCATGTTTGCCACTTCTTGTTTCATTGCTAACGAAGAGAATGCTCACATCGACGCCAAAACGTCACGCATCATTTCAGCTGCATACACACATTCGTTCGGTTTCATGAGACAGAAAATCTATATTTTTCCGAACTATTACCTATCGTCCCGCCATTCCCACTCGACAACGACATGTCTTTCTTTCAACTGAGAACTGACTTTGTACATAATTATAGACCTGCTGTCAAGCAGCAATATATTTGATGATGCACATCTATTAGCGAAATAATACATGTATGTCCTCTGATGCCGTATGTCTGTCCATTCGTAAATGTTGCAAATGAAAGAGAATATAGAATTGTGGTCGAGTGGTCGCGTTTATGTTTCTTGACTTGGCATGCCCTTCGCCAGCCCTTTTCTTCACATCGTGCCACTTGTAATTGATGTCAACTTAACTCGTGTATATCTCCTAATTACAAGTTGGCTGTGCCTCGAATCGAGCTATTGATTTGAATGTTTGGCCGAGTCGCATTGTGTCATGTCAAAATGTCAGCTAATGTCATACCACCTTTCGAAGTGGCATCGTCAGCTCATGCATGCAGCGCAATGGCGACATATCGTGAACCGCTGCCGCAGACCCGCGACCCAATGCAATGCCGTGCATTGGAAATAATCGAATTCGAATTAAATTGACACGATGATAGGTGATGTCAACTGCATCGTAACGTTTATTCAATTAATTCGCCAGAGTTTTTGTTTTGATGGCCTATCTGTGTACTAAACGCTAGCATAAGTAGGTATATCAAGCATGTGCTTTGCCCGTTGTAGAAAGATGTTAATTCGTTGTATACTTTGGTATGGGTAAATGTGGATTTCTAAACTTCTGTCAATGAGTTTGACAGTCCTTGAAATCTAACCTTTCAGCTGTGATTTTTCAATTTTAATTGAATTTAGCTTTGGAAGTGCGCCTTGTCAGCTAAATAGCCCACTGATGGCATGTTAAGATATCCGAATTGTTGTTGGATGTAAGCATTCAAGAGGTCTACGATTGGAATGACGTGGTCCCAAATTCGCCGTTTGTCATTTGAACCTTTTTTCGCATTACGGAAGCTCTCATCTCAATCTGAGACAAGCTTGTAAAAATTGTATCAGCACTTCTGAGTTTTGTCCCTACTACATATATTTTTAGTGGAACTATATACTGAGTGTGACCACACATTTATATGTACGTAGATCAATCGAATAAGCGGAGAAAGCCAACAGGCCGAACTCACGTAACAAATAGGAAGACAACTGAAGGGTAATAGAATTAAGTTAGCTTAAGCTTCCGCCATAAATGGTCGCAACTCCACTTATAACTTTAAACTTGTGTCATTTTTTAAATAAAGGGTGACCAGATAGCAATGATATTGTACTCTTTTCATTTGTTATATTTCAGCAGCTGTCAAAGTTGTCAATAACATTAGGTCCATTCGCGTGCTTTCACGAGCCAAGCACTTAAAATCTGTCAAACTCGAAAAAATTGAGCGAAACTCTCTCAGAAAGCTGAAAATATACTCCAAAGTACGTGGATACACTTCGAGCTACTTTGAGCCACTTACATTTTTGATATCTAATCCATATCACGAATAAATTTATAGCTTACTTTTTTGCAACATATAAAACGTTCTAGGAGAACATTCGACCACCACCGAATTTTCTTTATTTTCAGATATTTTATTTTTGTGTACAATTGATTTTTAAAACGGACTTTGAATTTGTTTCCTGTCAATTTTGCTCATATGACATTTTTATCAGTACTTGCCGGTTGAAATTCTCTGAGTTGTTTCGAGCCAAGAGAGGAACTGCTCGTTACTCGTTATTTTGCTAATTTTCTCTTTTTCTGTCATTTTTGATGAGTACGTGTATAGACTTTGTGCGATTGTGTTGAACTAGTGTGGTTTAAGTAGATAAGACATTAGAAACTCTAGGTTACTGAAATAATAATAATTTTCTAAGTAAATACTTGAACTCCAACAGATTGCGATCGATTTATATCGATTGCGTTCGATTCAAACCGCGTACGCGAACGAACCTATTATTGATTTCAGCCAGCTCTAGGCATTGAGGGACAGCTTTATACAGAGTTGAACGTCAATCGTCTTGTAGCGGTGTTTGCCTCAATCTCCAGAACAAATCCTTAAATCCGATAGTTGGCGCTTCACTTCAATATCTAAGGTAAAGTTGAATACGCTGCTCGAGCTAAATATTCGCTCCCATACTAAATTCTCTCCAAAATTTAGCTGAGCTAAATTTAAGCGAACCCATTTAGCTGAGTGGTACGCAGCTCGAGCTAAATAATCAAACTTTTGTTTCAGAATGTACTCAAATATGTCCGTCAAAATTTATGGCGTTTTCGATTGAAGATCCGAAAGAATTGCCCCGAAATTCAGAATTGCTCTTCTCAATGAAATACGTTGGAGCACTTTTGTATAATAGCGGTAGACACCATTATGAGAGATTTGGTTTCCTGTTGCTACTTTTTTTTTTTGTTTTCTGCAGTAATAAATACAGCCAAATCAAAATATTTCAATTTAAGTTTACATTTTGCACGCGTAATTGTATATTTTCGGATCACATAGCGAAAAATTTGTTTCTAATAACACAACAAACACTTCAATCTGAAAATTTGTTAGTAAAGGGTGATTTTTTAGCTGGTTTGGTTTTGGCAACACTGGTTTTGACAGCTGACGTGTGTTTAGTACCTTGTGTCACTGTCAAACAGCTTCAGTTTGGTTTGCAATTTAACCATGGATCGTCTTACAAATGAACAACGCTTGCAAATTATTGAATTTTACTATCAAAATTCGTGCTCGGTTCGAAATGTTCATCGCGCGCTGCTTCCATTTTATGATCGGCATTCTCGACCTTCTGAGCAGTCTATTCGGAAGATTGTGACCAAATTTCGCACCAAATTTACTTTGTTGGACATTAAACCACCAACACGTTTACGTACTGTGCGTAGTGAAGAAAATATTGCGGCCGTATCAGCTAGTGTGACAGAAGACCGCGAAATGTCGATTCGGCGCCGTTCCCAGCACTACGTGGAAAATTTTGCGGAAGGATTTGGGCGTAAAGCCTTTTAAGATACAGCTGGTGCAAGAACTAAAGCCAGCCGACCTACCACAACGCCGAATTTTTGGTGAATGGGCTCTTGGAAAGCTGGCCGAGGATCCGCTTTTTTATCGAAAAATTGTGTTCAGCGATGAGGCTCATTTTTGGTTGAATGGGTACGTAAATAAGCAAAATTGCCGCATTTGGAGTGAAGATCAGCCAGAAGCATTGCAACAGCTACCAATGCATCCCGAAAAAGCCACTGTTTGGTGCGGTTTATGGGCCGGCGGCATTATTGGGCCATATTTCTTCAAAGATGATGCGAATCGCAGCGTTACTGTCAATGGTGAACGCTACCGAGCGATGATAACAAACTTTTTTTTGCCCGAAATGGAAGTTCTTGACTTGCATGATATGTGGTTTCAACAAGACGGTGCCACATGCCACACAGCACGCGAAACAATGGCGCAATTGCGAGGCGAGTTTGGTGAACAGTTAATTTCACGTTTCGGGCCGGTCAATTGGCCGCCTAGATCGTGCGATTTGACACCATTAGATTATTTTTTGTGGGGGTATGCCAAGGCTAACGTGTATAGGGACAAGCCCGCTTCGATTGACGCACTGGAAGCCAACATCCATGCATTCATTCGTGAGATACCGGCCGATATGTGTGAAAGAGTATTCCAAAATTGGACTCAGCGGATGGGCTACCTGAGACGCAGCCGCGGTCAACATTTGCATGAAATTATCTTTAAACATTAAATTGCAAGGTTCAAACTATCGATTCAAATAAATATTTCATTCATTTTTTCGAATTTTTTGTGTTTTTTTTTTAAAAAAAGTTCTAAGCCTCTTAAAAAATCACCCTTTACATACCTACAAATAAATTTTGTATTTTCTATCGACCAGCATTTTGTTAACAAATTTTAATCACATTCTACAGTAGGTTCGTACCGCAATTTCTATTTTTTTCACCAAAAAGTCAAAATTTCCTTCGGGTTTATGCATAAAAACTTCGATCCTGGTTGGCATCACTGTGTATACCAAAACTCTTTGAGATGAGCTGCTTGGTGTTAGTACCATTGCACGGTGAATGGATTACAAACAGATATTTGCTATGCTGATTTTTGTAAATCATTCGACAAAGTCAATCTTGTTATTCTGCTTCTTCAATGGATCTTAAAATGGATCGGAAATGGATTTTAAAATGAATCGGAAATGGATTTGAAGATCCATTGAGAAAATCCATACTTTTCCAGTTTTTACTCAAAATATGAAACTAAAAATCATCGTCTATTGTGGTGCCCCTCAAGGTAGCCATCTTGGTCTAATCCTGTTACTGTTATTCATCGACGATTTATTTATTTTCATTAGGTACATATTCAAAGGCTATATTTTTCTACAACATGATATTGACCGCATGCAGGAATGGTGCAAGGAGAACTACATACAGCTTAACCGGAAGAAATGTTAAAGTTAAAAGACGTCAAAATCCAACTACACCAATTTATTTTTAAAATGATAAAGTTATTGAAAGTGTGGATCAGTTTAATGATCTTGGAGACATCTTTGACAAGGAGCTCAACTTTAACCTCCATTTGGATTGCATTGTCAGTAATTCAAGAAGCCGATTGGGACTTATAAAACGTTTTTTAAACGAATTTAAGGACCCCTATACCACCAAACTTTTATATACTGTTCTCGAGTACAAATTCTAAATTTCCCCACTTTCTGTACCACAAAGCTACAAGTGTAGACAAAATTTATTAAACGATTGTTATAGAGATAGAAAAACTTAACTTAAATTGAAAATTAATTAGTTAAGTGGTTACAAGTCCGATTTTATGAGGTTTCAAATTGGAATTTCAATCGTTAATCTTCAGAAGATATTAACTAAATTACTCTGGTATCACAGAAGCACTAATTGTGTAGGAAAATCTTTATTTCCGCCAGTAAACCAACGAGAGCGAGAGCGCCATGTACTGTAAAAATACCAATAACTTATTTAGTTCGTACATATTCGCGTGCGTCAAGTGCAAACTACTTAAAAATAAAATGTTTTTTTCCGATTCAGATGAAAGTGATGATGATGAGCAAAAACATCGCGTTTTTAAATTTTTAGACCCCGTATCAATTTTGAACCAGACGAAAATATATTTCTCGAAAAATTCCGCGTTTCAATTAGTGTGGTGAATACTGAATAGTCCTGTTGAAAGACATGTAAATTAATGTCACCAACAAACCGAACGAAACAAAGCTCTTAGACTTCGACCAATACTGGTTTCGTTCTGGAGCTCAATACCACACTATAGGTGATATGCATGGCGTTGGTAAGAATACTGCCATAAACGAAGTTGAATTTCCAACTCATGTCTGAAAACGTGAACGCCATCAATTTTTTAATAAAGGGGGCAGAAGTTTGCGGTGCAATCGATGGAATTCTTATTAATATAGGTGCCAACGAACCAGCAGCTAAAGCATCTTTTTATATTAGCGGATTTTTGTCAGCACGCTTTGCTGGCTGTCTAGGCTAATTTGCCTGCACATCGTCTAGCCGTCACGGAAGCACTTGTACAAATGTCTTTTACAAAGAAGGGGAATTTGCGTAATTAACAAGTGAAGCGGTTTTCTTTTTTGGTATAGTAATTATAGTTGGGAGCGTATCGGAATCCCGCTTTTTGAAATCCCGCTTTTCAAAAATCCCGAAAAAAAAGTTTTAAAATCCCGTCTGCTAAAATACTGCTTTTTTAAAATCCCGCCTTCTAAAATCCCGCTTGTTCAAAATCCCGATCTATTACAATCCCACTTTTTTAAATCCCGCCAAATCCCGCCAATCCCGTTTTTTTACAAAACATTGCTATCAAAAAAATAGATGTTGGTTATATGCGCTTTTTTATTATATTATTATTATATATTTAAAAATATTAAAAATACTAGACCAAAAAGAAAGTGCATCCGAATGTTTTTAGTTTTTACTGTAAGCACACATTTGTTTTTGCTTACATATTCTACATTGTTTTTACGCATTTTTATTTTATTTTGATATTTTTTGCGTCGCATTGCTTACAATATACAGCTCTAATAAAAAAAAATGTTGTTAATGGTTTGAAGTTTTTTCTGTTCCCTTTTGCAGAATATCATATAACATTACTTTCTTTTTTTTTAAATTATTGAAGATTGTCATATTTATTACTTAAAAATTTCGGATCACATAGCGAAAAATTTGTTTCTAATAACACAACAAACACTTCAATCTGAAAATTTGTTAGTATGTGTTGGTGAGTTCAGGGCAATTCTGTAAAAATATTCCGGACACTTCTGTCGTGTTAAGAATTGACCTGGAAGTTCTTTTTTTCTCAATGAAACACAGAATACACCGAAAGAGCACTTCTAGATTTGTTCTTTTCATAGAAAGGGCAATTCTTTTCTTCAATCGAAAACGCAATTAGCGTCCCCATTTAATGCGTCGGCGCATTTACTAAAGCTAAATTGTGACAGATCATTGGGAACGTTCAAGTATCTAGTTTAGTAAGTCTTACAGCTCTCTCACTAGATGAAACTCGGTTCTGATTGGGGGAAATCGGTCGTGAGAGCAGATGTTTCAGTTGACGTTTATGGAGGGGTAGCCGACGAATCTAGTCGAGAAATTCGTGACTGAGTACTAAGTTGACAGTTCTCATATGTGGCTGACGTAGAAAACGTGACGTTCCCGACCAATCTAGTTTTTGCGTTCAGGTTACATCTTATCCAGACCAATCTAGTCGACTTAAGATGACTAGATTCTTGAATGCGGCCATTGTGTACTTGTTACGGAAAAGTATGCAAGGATGAGCTCTTTTAATTATTACATGGACGAGAAGTACGTAGAATCGCACATAGTTGAAATAAGAGAGAATTACATTTTTGAAGGAAGTTTTTTCAAAGAACAGCTGTTTTCTGTGACACTTATCCACGGCGCACTCTATGTCAAAATTTAGCTAGGACTTTAGCTGATGTTTGGAGAGTAAAGTTGGAGACCAGATAAAATTTAGTTCAGCTCGAGCAGCGTAGTACGAGCTCAAGCGCAGAATTTTGACTTACGAGTACATAGGTGTAGCTGTCAGTTGTCACATACCGGCAGTAATTTCGTAGGTCTTAGTTCCCAGTTCAACTTCATTTTTCTCGTTCTTTGTTTTTGTTGTTGCTCTGAAATGCTAAAGAGCTGCTAAAGTTGATTTATTGTTATGTTATGTTAAAGTGGATCTCGGTGAGAGGACCACTTATGCCGTTAATCGGTGTCATTGCGCATTCCACTGGTGTTAAGGGGTTCCTTTACTATGGTTACTCATATGTGAACTAGGTCTGTTGAGTAGCAGAGCTCATTGGATCTTTTAGTATCAAATGTCGGCCAAGTAAGTATGGCAACGTCGCAATATCCCAGATGCTTCCATCTACGGCTAGCTTCTCTTATTGCGTCGTGTTAATGATTTGTTTAGTGTAGGACAGCGGTGAATGCATGTTGTGCAGACTAACACTATCAGCGCCGGAGGAGCCTTATATTGCCAGTTCGTCAGGGAACTGTGCACCCTGGGATGTCACAGTGTCCCGGAACCCAGCAAAGGTTGAGGTTTTACTGTGCAGCTATCTCACGCGGCAAACTTACATCTTATTTTGCTGGACGCTAGGGAATAATGATGGCAGCCTGACTGTCAATGTATATTATAAAATATATCCCTGTGTGATGTTGCATTCATCGACAGCCACGCTGAGTCTTGACGAATAGCTGTGATTTCGGCTTGGAAGACACTGCAATGTTTCGGGAGGGAGAAGGAGAGGCCAAACACAATTCTTCTGAGAAAACCTCTGTTCCGACTCCCTCTTATGTTTTGGAACCGTCTGTGTCCCTTTGAAGTTGATTTTCATGGGCAGATAGTCAGTAATAGTTGGCAAGGGGCTTGTCTGTAGGAGGATGTTGGCTTGTCCAGTTGATTGACCTCCCCAGTGCTTTCCCTCCTTTAGTCTGATTGCCGTTTTAGCGGCGTTAAAAGTTGACTTACTCTTACTTACTGATGAGTGTTTTTCCGGCGAAAACACATCCGCCGATATCATGCCTCAGCTTGGATGAAGACCCGCAAGACAAGAATGTCCGTATGTCTGAAATAAATCTAGAAACTTCCTTCTTGTAAGACTATAGTAGTTGCGCCTGATAACATCAGCCTCATAGCAGAAACCTTCAACAAAGGAAGTATATAAATACTTACTTGCTGATAGCGCTACAGTTCGGAGCGGATCTGGGCCTCTCACAAAATACAGGGCCATCCTTCTGTGTTCCATTGATTTTTAATTTATTCTATTGGCAAACATTTAATCACAAAATGAAGCTTCAGCTTTCTCTGACATCAAAAGGAGAAGCGAGAGTTTTCCACCTTCATCCTGGTACAGCAGACGAGTTTGTCTGAATTGGAAGCTCGTCTCTCTATGAAAAGCCAACATAGAATCGATTGAATAGGCGGTGGGTGTCCTCGCTTTCCCATGATTTGCTGTAGTGCGAATATTTGGTGGACATTTCCGCCCTAAGACCTGCAATAATAATCAGATCACCCATCGTCATCGATGATTAGCTTTTTAGGAGCTCACAGTTTATGGCAGACAAAATTGTGCATGTGATGTTGAGGAAAAATTTGCGTCTCTGGGGTGGTTTCTTTCTTCAGGCCCCGACATACTTTCATCCGTGAAAAATTTTACAAATAAGTTGCTGCATCGAGTGCAGTAAATGACCACCAAACTATATTTTTAAGACTCCCTCATTTCTTTGGATTAATTCAAAATGATTCTTTACCTCGCGTGCTAGGCATTCACCCCTATCAAGGTATCCGTTCAGGGTCGGAATTCTGTAAGGCGAAACGTTCAAACATTTTCCTGTGCACGAATGATTTGCCCTATGTTACACAAGCAAATTTCTTCGTGCCCACGAAAATGTTGGAATATTTCCGATTTACCAGAGAAAATTCTGTTCCGATCGGATACCTCGGTAGGGGTGTATACCTACTGAACGTGTGGAGTGGTCTCAGTTTCAACGCTTTTCACAACACAAACTGCTACGCCTCACAGTTTTTCTACTGCGACAACTCTCAGGAACATCGGGCAAACATTCAAGAACCAAGAGTACTAACGTCCTAAAGATGCTTTTCAATCAAACCGTTCGGATACGGCGAACAATTGCACATCCATTTACCCCAAAAATTAAACTAAAAAAAAAAAGTGAAACTTATGGCCGAGCGTCATATATTGGGTGTTCCTTTTGCGCCAACTTCTATTTTCATTTATTTTAGATTACCTTTACTTCAACTTGGTCAGGTCGACATCATCAAAATCGAACTCTTGGCAGCTATCTTCCAAATTATCAGCACCAACTTATATGCAGAATAATATGCAATTGGACGACTGTCTTGGCGAATTTACAACATCTATTTACGTTACCAAGTGACACGGAGCGGTCCAATATTTATTGTTCCTTATTCAACGGTAGTGTTTGTTTTGTTGGCCCACATCCTCTCGCATTAACCACATGAACAAGCTTACCTTTCGCGCATCACCGTCAATTTGGGACAGACAAACCTCCAGACACCTTGAAAATAGTATGCCTTAGCTAATGTCACTGCACATGCGCACCACCTCATCTACACAGGCAAAGTTAACACAAAACATAGATCAAATGCACGTCCACCAAACACAGCCCAAATTAAAACATCAACGAAATATAAAAAGCAACAACATAAGAAAAACCATTCCAAATATCTCAACATTGCCAATAAACCAAAGTAAAGTTATAAGTAAAAACATTTTCAAATAAAATAAAAACACCTTAGAAGCATTTCGTTTTCTTTCTTAATTGTCAAAAAATTTAATATTATTTATAAAAAATGTTGCATCGCATTAATAGTGTTTTTTTCTGTTTTGTTTTGTCATTTAAATGAGTTTAGGTTTTTCTTTATTATTGAATTTATAACAATACAATGTTTTTTTTTTTTTTGTTTCTGTTTTTTGTTTTCCATAATGTATATATTATAATAATTTTTTGTTTCATTTTTTTTTCGGTTTCTTCATTAATATTAATTTATATGTTACATTTAAATTCCAAATATCTCTTTCAACCTATGTTTTATGTTTATTTATTTTACTTAAATAGTAGTTTACAGATTTACACGTATGTACTTATAAGTTTAGTTAGTATTTATAGTATTTTTGTTTTACATTAATATTTTCATATTCATTTTTATTTTATTTTTTAATAATAGTCAAAAAAGGAGTTTACAAACAAAAAATAAAAATAAACTATTTAAAATGGAAATCAATAAAAACTATGCCTTCCTTTTGTTTTCTAATAAAACTTATGAATAATTTACTTACAATTTCGGAGTTTATTTATCTATAAGCGTATTTTTCATTGTTTATTCATTAAATCACGGATAAACAATAATTTATTTTAATAATTAGAAGTTTAAAACTACTACATGATTTTTGTTGTTCATTTTATATAAATAATTATAGACACACATACGTTATACAGATTTATGTTAAATATACGTAGGTATGTAAGGTTTAGCTCATGCTAGCTTGTTTGCTTTTGTGTGTGTGTTTTTTTTACTTTTGGCTGCGTGTGCCAAATCTGTTTAAGTAGATTAGTCAAAAGTATCGCTCTTGTTGGTACGAGGTTGGCTTTGAAAATTCGAAAATCTTTGTTTTCAAAAACCAAAAGAAAAACAATCTTTTGCAGTCCCTTCGAGTTCGAATTCAGCTGTACTTGTACCAACTTTATGGGCGATAACAACTTTGTAGAAAGTTTCATAAAACTAGAAAACAAATTTGTATTTTGTAAAATAAAAAACAAAAATAATAACAAATAATCGTTTTGCTATTGTCCTGATAAGAATTTAGTTTTATTTTTAAACTAATAACTTTATAATCACAATTATAGTACAATCCTCAAGACGGTTCTAATTGAGTGAACCGGTTAAAACTTTTATTTATGTATAGTTAAAAGTATATCGATCCAATTATTTAGGTAGGTTACTATACGGACTTAAAAAAGAGATTGAAACTGTTTATGTTTTTATACATGCATGCAGACCTATACATATTCAATTGTTGAGCGGTTGTCATTTCGAATGTCATTAGAAACACTTCCTTCCCTCTTAATAAAATTTGTTCAAAAATGTAATCGTGTTCAGAAAGAAGCCATTTGCTTTTATTGGAGGTTATGAGTGTTTTTTATATCTATGCTTATGGTTATAAATTTGTATGTAAGGGACAAGGGAAATTCGGAAAAGAGCTGTGATGTGAAACATACAGAAGTCAGTCAGAAATAGAAGAAGCTCAATTTTTCGAAATCCACAATTTTAAAACCACCATTTCAGAGTAGGCACCTAATGTAAAAACAAGACGCCTGGGGAGACAACTGAGCATCAAGTGAAATTGAACTAAGAAATCTCATATTATACAATATTTTCACTAATTAAGGTGTGTCATGTCGTTGTCATCAACCAAATAACGTTAGAGGTCACCCATTTAGCAAAATTGTGAAATAAACAATTTTATTTCCAAAAATAAATTACTTAAGTGACGCTAAATTAGATTTGGAACAGACTAGGACCCTATTTCATAAAAATTTTACAAAATGGGTAGCACTGATCTGATACGGCTCCAATTCTTAAGGGCAATTCTCTAAAAATATTCCTGACACTTCTGTCGTGTTAACAATTGACCTGGAAGTGCACCTTTTTTTCAACTTTTGACATAGTTGTACATTAGTTGAACAGACTCTCACAATTGCAATATTTGAGAACGAAACTAAAAATGGTATTAGCATGGCCCAATTGTTAAATATATAAAATTCGACCAGGGCACACAAATAATAGATCTGTTCCTATATACCTAATTGACAAGACTGTACAAATGGTAACAGTGCCCAGTAAACCATATGGCGAGTGCATTCTTTAAGATGAGTATATCGCAAGACTTGGTGCATTTAATTTGAAAATGGAAAGCGATGTAAAATGGCCTTGTATTTGTTCTGAAAAACCTGCCGCATACCTTTTTAAAGTTTCCTAATGATTGCGACGCCTAGAAAGATGATAGATTAGTACCTACGTACATTCTCACTCTTACGTATTGTTATATCTGACAGGCAAAAGCCTTGTTTTATCTTCTTTATCTGTACATATACCAAAACCACCCCGTAAAATTGCATAATAATTTCTCAATTCGCATGGAGAATTGAGACATTTTTCTCATTTTGCTCTTTGACGTGCGTATCGGCACTCTCCGCGATGTCAACTATTGCAGAGAATATATTTATGTATCGCTTGGAGTTCCCAGATGAATTTGCTGACGAACAAAACCTTCTTCAACCGAATGAAACTCGAAACGAGAGAGAAACTTACAAAGAGAACACCAGAATACGATTGCCAAGGACTAATCCAGCTAGAGCCCAAACGCTGTTACATTTGAATTATATATATTTGAATCCATTTGAGGATTTGTGGTCCATTTCAAGCGTTGTCGCTATTTTCTGACACTTGCTAAAGCCAATACCAAATTGACTGAAATATGGCAATCAGCCGATTTACGAGCACTGGCAAAGCGACCGCGAAAAACTGTATTTAATTCACGTACACGCAATATACGTACTAATATCGATTATTTGACCAACCGACATCTAGCGAACATCTTAATTAAAGGTTAGGGCACCTAAAATAAAGACAATTACGGATGTGGCAGCATTGAATATACCCAACATCTAAAGAGTTCTTTCGGTCCACTCATATCCCTAACAAACATCTTTACCAAAAACTGTTTAAGAACCAAACCGTTCAATTATTGTTAAAAAATCTTTACCAGGTACCGGAACAGGAACCAAAATGTACAAATAAACAACGACAAATTGACAATAGGGGTCATTTACGCTGACTATCCGTATTAGTTAAGCATTTTCATATCTTAACGTAGAAAGAAGCAAATAAGTATTTGAGTCCCGCCCAATTGTTGCTATTCATTCTTCTATAGCTTAGTGGCTTCATCACTAAGTAGAAGTTCCAGCAGATTAACTGCATCTGATATGCAGGCAAAATATTGCCCTTATAGGAATAGTGGCCGATTTCAGTCAGTTTATTATTCGCTATCGTGTACTTATGTCGACTTTAACGAAGGACTTTTTGGTTTCCTGGCAAAAATCACAACAACCGCATACTGATATTCGTAGATTGTGGGAAAAATTTATTGTATTATGCTCACTAATCTACGTAAAACGAATTTCGTCCCATATTGTCAGTTCGATGATCTACAATTCGGAAGAACTGACGCCAACAGCGGTCTAGAATTCAGTTTATTCTCAATGAATGCTAAATACAAAAGTAAGGTCAAACTAAAGTGTCCATAGCTTAAAACCTTACGGCGAAATCTCGGACCTGTTACCGTTGTTTTTTAGCTAAAATTCGTAAATTGTCGTATTTTAGAGCAGATTCTCGAACCGAGATATATTACATTAATTTACTTGGTTCTTGAACAAAATTTGGCAATCAGTCAATTTTGACTCAAAAGTTTGGGAACGGATTTAAAGTGTTGCTCTACCTTGTTCTCCTCAAAAATATATTCCATATTGACGATTTAAAAACCAAACTGGCAACGGTAAACGGTTTTGTGGGCACTTGCGCACGGAGGTTAAACAGAATAGGACAATTGGACAATCGAGAATAGCCATCAGCTATGGGGCAGTGTAACAACGCACTGGCCCACGCGCTAATTGACAACGGCGATAGGGATCTCCGGGCAAGTAAGAAAATCCTCAGATGTATAAATTTGTTACATATCGTTGTCGGTTTTACAAAATCTCTCAAATACCGCAACTACGCCGTTGATGTTTTATCACTATCGAACAGAATATTTTACCAACAGGTTGCCCATAGGAACAATGATGAATGTTGCAATCATTTGTTCATCTTTGCCTTCAAACCAAAATTGGATCTAACAATTTGGACTCCCCAAATGTAGCAGTAGAAATCGCCAAATCGTTTTGTCTTCTACTTTAGATAATTGTAACTGATAACAAGAAACTTGGCTAAAATTATCGGAAAAAGGGACATCAGCGCTGAATTCAAGCGATTACTGTTTCTACGGGCTTAGACAGCAGTTGAGCAGCAAAGCCCAGTCACGGGCAACTATGCCAGCTATACGACGCCAAAGGTCCGATAAAAATATAATCAGTTGATTTGAGCAAAGAGATTTCCGTATGATCTTTTTGTCAAAGAGGGTCAGAGAAGAAGTTATAGCGAATACGATATAGCCCTAGTCAAGACGATTGGAATTTATAAATCAATGTTTCGGGAGAGAGAATCTAAGCTTTACTCCAGAAGGCAACGCGGTTGGAAAAGACTTTACCTTCGGTGGTGTGTCTACCTGTAGTGCCTAGTTGTGATGGGACCTCATCCAACATGTCGTTGCTTCACCAAAAGAAAAAGCAATAAGATCCAACAAACTGAAAAGCACGTACGGATGTGAGGTTTCCGTCTTTTATCGTCTCGCGGAGACCACTTGCCTCCGCTCTTTCAAATTTGTACTAAAACCAGTTCCACAATGGTACATCCTTTCGTTAAACCAAGGTACAGAAACTGGTTTGTCGAAATGAGACAGGTTAATTAAAATTCGCATTGCATTTGGGTCTGGTAACACTACAGAACGTACGGGTATTTACGAAAAGCCAAAAGTCCTCTTAGACGAAGAGAGAAGAAGACTTGAAAGCCGGGCAGTCGAGCATATTTGACATCTCTAATCATAGGGGACTTATGCTGTATGACACTCACTGCTTATGATGGACCAGAATATGACTGTGACAAGAACTTTAAACTGAAAGATAGTACTTTATTTACTCAACTAAAATATAAGACAAGGAGGAGCTTAGAACCACTTTTGTCGCACACATAGATATTACTTCATCTAGTAAATACAAGATGAGTACGACTGTGAATTTATGCGCCAAGAGCAATAATCAATCACACAGTACTTCGGACCCGTTGGGGCGTGGAAAGTGCTCTAAATTGCACATGAGCTGACAGATAAGTACTTTTTGCACAACAAAGACCTGAATTCATAATCACACTCATTTGTCTAAAGAGCAATGGAAATACTTGTCATGACTTGGGATCGGTTACAGAATCTTATGGATCTTATGGAGACAAAACAGAATCTTATGGATCTTATGGAGACAAAACAGAGCTTGCGGTTCGTCAATCCATATTAATAAGGGTTCTTCTGACAAGGAAAGCTAATCATTTTTACGACTGACTTTTAAAGAAGCAGCAAGACAATGTGATACGAGTTGCTTTCTCGGCGCTCTATTTTTATCGATCAGTATACAGAAACCCTATTGATCGGGGTTCTGATATACTTTCAACTTGTTTATATTGGCATACAAGTTATCAACCGGTTATACAGCAATTATGTAAAATTTGTTTTTGGTTCCTTATGTTTATTAGTTAAGTCAACTTAGAAGATGGAGCGATCAAAAAATGAGAAAAATGTTTCCGTTTTTGATGCGTTTATACACAAAACGAGCTTTAACTACATTCCTGACGAATATGTAAACAAAGACAAATTGTGAACCCGAAATCCAATAACTTCCTTATACGTATACCGATCCGCAAAAAACAATTTATACATTAAACATTCCTCTAGCTAGCATACAACTAAATTTAGCAAAAGAAAAACGTAGAGACCCACAGCTGAAATAACTACCTGCAGACAGTGAACAATAAAAAGATTTCTTACCGCTTTATAAGCCTCTAAGATATTCTAAGTTGGAATATGGTCAAACGAGTTCATTCTCTCTGTGCAATTCGGTACAACTTTTACTGAAATTTGCTCCAATATATCTCGGCGTCAGTTAATCAAAAATGCAAGTTATTATTTAAGCGCATGCAACTTAACCGATATAACTGCTCTTTGACTTGTGCAAATTCATTTATGTCTAGTAAAGGAAAAACCAATGAAGTTCTTTCGTGGAAGACGGCTCAAACTGTGGCCGAACTATTCGTAATTCGGCTCCGACTTCTGACGCATGAATATTAATTTGTCATACCCGTGGTTGCAAATTGTGCGACAAGAAAGTTAAATAGTTGCACACGTATTTCTGAGTTCTTCGTATTTCATATTCACGCACAAGTCGATATTTTAGACTACAAAAGTCGGTTGCACTACTGCATGTTTCCATCACAGGAATATTTAAAACAAAAAAGGAGTCTCTTAGACCGATGCAACGAAATCATGGAACATTTGCAATTCGAAGAATATTTACACGAGTAGTAGAAAATAAGAAAACATGCAAGGAGTTAGATGTGTTAGGTAGACCTTTTACTTGTTCAAAGCTTTTGAACGACAATTTCTCACCAATTTAAAACTTATCAATACCCTGCGCGTGCATTTCATTTGTTATAAGTGGAGTAGAGAGAGAGAGAGAAAGAGACAGAGCGAGCGAGAGTTTAAGTGAAGAACATTTATTAGAAATGCACTTATGTTTATGAAGTATGTTAGACCCGAACAACGTAACCATTTCTCTCTTTTTCTTTCGTTAATATTTTGATAAAGTTTCAATTCTTTTCGTTTTTCTTTTCTATAAGTATTAATACATTCAAATTTGGATTACTTTCATAATTATGATTCATTTATTTTGTTTCTTTTCTTGGGTTTTTTTTCTTGATTTTTTTTTTCGGTTTTTTGTTTGTTTTATATGTATATCATTATGTATATATTTATATATATTACTATTTACAAAGGGGCGATCTTGAAAATAAGATCTTAATAAGGTTTTTTTTGTTTATCATTTTTTTTTTGTTTGCAATTTGTTTTAAATTAAATTAATACTAACATAAAAAACTAAGAACATTATGACATTTTGTTTAGTTTCTTCCTTTATGTATAACTATAAAAAAAATTCTCTTTTAAATTACCATAAAATAACATCATTTTATTTTGTTTAAAAAGATTTTTTTCTTGTTTTTTTGTTTCTGAATCAACGACAGTCTTAGAGAAATTAAATGAAACAAGAACAAAGTTTTATTCGTGTAATTCAGGTATTCCCTTGTAAATGGAAATGCTGGCGGTGATATTTATGTGAAATTTTGTAACTGAAATATGGATGGATATTGGCTGCGGATGATGCTGCTACTGCTGCTGATGATGAAGATGCTGTTGCTGTGCTGGTGCCCTGCTGATGCCGAGTGCTCGGACGGCAGAACATTCACAATTTGAAAACTGATAGCGCGGTTCCCCGGAGACGGAGTAAGCGTAGAATAATCAAGACCGACAAACAGTTTTAAAATAGCGCGCAAACATCGACAACGATAAGCAAGTGCTTTAAACCTCTTTGGAGTAGTTCAGCGGATACACCCGCCGCTAGGGCAGGACTTACGCAGTGAGTAGTCGTTAGTTATCTCCCCTTTTCTCACCTATTGGTTGTGTTGAGGTTGATGCCCGTCGACAGTGAATTGTTGTTGTTGGCTGTGGCAGATGTCGCTGCTGTGCCTGCATTCATTGTGGACGAAGTGGTGGCCATGTCGTTCGAGTTGTTGTTCATCTTGACAGAAATATCGTTGGCGGTCTTTGGCGATGCCGATGTGGTGAACATGGCCGTTGTTGTTCCTGCCGCCGACACAGTGGCTCCGGTTTGAGTGTTTACCACCTGATTGGCAATTGGAACGGTGCGCATATTGGTGAAGATCGCCTGATTGTTGCCGATACGCTGCAGTTGATGTTTGTTCAGAAGCGTCGTCATGCCAGGTGAAATTTGCATTTGCATTTGTCCCGAGTTGTTTTTATGCAGCGACTTGAGGTTCAGCAAGCTGGTATAGAATACCCGCTTGTTGTCCGGTGTTTCGCCGCCAATTATGTTCAGAATGCGATCGCGTTTAAGTTTTTGCAATTGCTGCTGGTGCTGTTGTTGTTGCTGTTGCTGCTGCTGAAGTTGTTGCTGCTGTTGCTGTTGCTGAAGTTGTTGCTGCTGCTGTTGCTGAGCTATTTTCAACTGCTGATTGTTGAGCTGTTGGGCGGTTATGGTGTTCTTTGAATCTACTACTATATTGCCTTGCTGGATTGACCCCGTCGAAACAAAGTTCAACTTTAAATTCGTGTTCGGAATCTCCTTGTAGTGGATTTTATTCTGCATGTCGCCAGACGATGTGGCAATCGCGAAATTACTAGTACTCGTGGCATTGCCCGAGGGTACCGATGTACTGATTATCAATTTATTGCCACTGGATCCTGAGACTCCGCCACTGGAATGCTGACTTATCATTGTGATTGGCTGCGATGAGGGTTGTAAGCTGTAGTTGTGATTTGCGGCAACTGCTGCCGAGTTCTGCTGCTGCTGGACACTTAGTTCGGAGACGACTACCGGATACGACATTTTGATGACTTTCCCTGTTGGAACCGTCTTCTGGAGTGATTGATTGCTTCCATCGAGCATTGTTGTGCTGTTGTTGTCGTCATCGGATTTTATGACTTGATATTGCGGTTGCTGCTGTTGTTGGTGAGCGATTTGAACCTTGCGTTGTGACAGCTTCCGACTAAGGAGCAGTTTATCCAGCACTAAAAGAGAGAATGCATCGTTAGTTGCTGGGATAGTTATGGTAAACGGGGGCATAATCAGACAGTTCTTGCAGAATATGTAAAAAGATAGGTTAAGTATTCATAAAATAGCAGTCGAAAGATGCCTAAATTGAGTCGGTCGGTTAGTCTTCGGACCTCTACGGAGTTAAATATACGACAGAGTTCTACTACCACACTAAGTTAAGGTTTAGGCTGTCGTCAAATTCATAAACAAATCAGATACAGTCGTACAATAAATAAAACTAAAACAAGCACTTACCATCGGGTCCATTGAGCTGCTTCTTTTGTGCTGGTCGACTGGTCCAAACGATCTTGTTCGCCGACGCGTCTGTTGACAGAATACCAGTTGCACCCTGACCAACGTGTCGCCAGACAATTTGCTGTGTCTGCTGCTGTTGTTGCTGTGGTTTTGTTGTCGTCACTATCATCGGCGTCTGATGTGTTATCATCTGGTCAGTCGAAATCATATTGCCATTACCGCTAGAACTTCCTCCTCCACCACCTGCATCCAGAAGCCCGCCGCCACCATGATTTGGGCCATTACTGGCAATCATAGTATTGCCCAGATTATCACATTGAACATCGTTATCCAACTTCACATTTGCCAAAGTTATGACTGCGTTCTGTTGATTAAGATTATTAGGAACTTGATTGGCGCCAACAACACCACCAACATTGCAGTTGCTTTGCTTGATGTAGATCTTCTGCGGCATGGTGCCGTTTCCGTTCGAATCTTGTGTGGCAAAGATGGCCGTGTGATTGGTCGCTGCCATTGACGTTAGTTGCGATGGCCGCGACGTGACGGTGCCCTGTGTAACAACCGGCGTTACAACATTCTTTTGCTGGAGCTGCAAGGTCTGCTGCAGCAGCAGCTGCTGCTGTTGAAGTTGTTGCTGCTGTTGTTGCTGCTGAAGTGGATGAACTACTCTCAGTGCTTGATGAATGATGGATGTGTTTGCTGCGTACTCAGATGTCGGCAACAGTCCGTGCTGTTGCAATACCTGTGTTTGTTGCAGCTGCTGTTGTTGCTGCTGCTGCTGGGCGGGTGGTTGTGCTGTGGCTACAGATGATGCTGGAAGTGGCGGTGGCGGTGGCGAAGCCAGAATCTCGTCAGGCGGCTCAATCTTATTGACCTCGGGAAGTTTCTCTTTTAGTTCTTCTTTTTTGAAGAAGTTCTCGTCCTTAAGTCCGTTTATGGTCGAGAATTGCGAACTGCCGATGCGACACTTGATGTTATTCAGTTTGTCGCTTATCTCCGTCTTGGCAACCTCATTGCCATCTTCCAGCAGAACTTCAGTGCCCGCGCAATCTACGACCTCAATATCGTTGCTCGTGTCATTGGGCAGCTTCTTCTCCTCGATACAGTCGAGCAAGCCAGCGCCGCCGTCGTCGAGAATGCCATTCCAAAAGTTTGTCGTCTGATTGAGCGTCTTGAGGTCGTCTATTTGGCACTCTTGCAAAATGTTGTCCAACATATTTTCGTTGTCGTCCTCTCCGAGAGAGAAGTTCATGTCATTCAGACTATCACCGCTCAGATTCAGATCCATTCCCGAGTGGGGGCTGCCACTGTCCAAATTGTGATTGCTCGGTGATTTACTGAGATAATTCGCTGCGATCACCGATGGCAAAAACTGCATGTCGGGCTCGAGGTCCGCATATGTGAAGGGATTTGTTATAAAAAGCGCATCGTCAGAGGTGCTCTCCCACAGATTCGCTGAAGTACTGATGCCATTTTCATGGAATATTGCCGACGATGGCGGACTCGCGCACCGGCTTAAGCGCTGCATCTCGATCGAGATGGGCGTCTGCTCCGAGAACGCTACAGCTGGCGGAAGGGCCTTTATCTCGCCACATTCCGTGCCATCCGTCGCGGCAACTCTTGGTTCGTCACCATCCAACGATGGTGGCGGTGTTTTCGGTCGAAAATGCAACCAATCGCGCCGTATTTCACTCAGAATTTCGTTGCTGATCTCCAACTGTTTACTCGTAGGTGGCGTTGCACTGCGAGAGTCCGGCAAACATGGAAACTGTTTGTCGCTCAGCGCAAAGCAATCATTTAAGTCGCTGTTGCGCAGAACATCTTTCGCCTCCGTGAATTGACTCTTCGGCAACTGATTGTTGTTGATCGTCAACCCAACGCCGGCATCAATATCTTCCAGTTCGACCTTCACAAAACCCGCTGCTGATCCCTGATTCGCTGCAATGTTTCGGTTAGCGTTAATATAGCTACTCAAACGGGCCAGGTTCACATTCTCGTCGTCCAGAATATTGAGGTCCGACGAATCGGTCATTTCCTGCTTCACCACGAGCTCAGCACTTATCACATTGGGCTTGCCATCATTGCTGTTCATAAAACTGTTTACATTGGCTGTAGTGTTTCTTATGGTGTTTATGCTATTGTAACTTTGTTCGGTTAAATTATTATAACTAAATTTAAAACTAGCACTGCTACTTCGGTCGTTAGGATTAAATTTACAATCAGCCGCCAGCACCTGGGCTTTCTTAACGATGTCCATAACAACGTCTGAGTAGATGGACGACGAAGTGGCCGGCTGCTGATCGACATTTGTTGGACACGATTTGAATGTATAGGGGTCATCGGCGTCGTTCAGCTTCTCGCGCTTGATCTGTTCTTCGTTTAGTAGACAATTACTTAAGTGGCTAATACTAAGGTTATTTTCATTGTTATTTGATGTTCTATGTTTGGGATGAAAGCTATTGTGATCCCATTTGCGTTTGGGGCGTTTTATTGGTACCGATTTAACGAATGCTGACACGTAAAGCAAGTCCCGAGATACGTTCTCATTTTCATCGTCGTCGTCCTCGTAGTCGACGCTCTCGACCTTTGCTGGTGTTACTGTTGCTGTTATTGTTGTTGGGCAGGTTCTTGTTGAGTTCATTGATGTATGTTTGTTGGCTGGATTTGCGGCGGGATTTTGTGAACTGCTTTCCATGATGGTGTAGTCCAGTTTAGACCAAAAATCATCCATATTCGTTGATGCTCGGTCTAGTATGACTCGTCCTCCACGTCCCATTCGACGTCGGGCAAAGCCTATGCAACGCGGTCTGTAAAGAATTTGAAAATGTTATTCAATTGCATTAATTTTTGTTTGTGGATTCGATTGAAGAAGGTTTAGTTGAGAATTGGAAACTAAAAAATAAGGAATACACAGCCTACAGTTGCAAGGTTACAAACAGGAGAGCCATGTAGAAGCCACACAGCTTTTTTATGGCAATGACATCCTGCAGAGACAGCACACGATGGAAGATATGTTTGAATTGTACCGCACTCAAACAATCTATCAATAAAAAATCTGCCTTGTTTGGTGCAATATGTTTAAAAAATTATAAGTCTCGGCTGCTTGAAGGTGTTTCGATTCTCCTCTGCTCTAGACGCACTAATCATGGTCTGAAGGTTTTATGCTACTTATCGAATAAAGGCAGATGGTTTTTGCTACCACCCGCATTGGTGTTTCGATTACATCGTGAGAAGAATATACACGACGCATGTTTCTCATGGATATGATGGGATACCATCGAGATTACAATGGCCAAGAAGAAAACAGTCCACAAACGGAGGACCGGAAGTACAATATGCCTCTGCAGTGTCAGTCGAACTAAAGAAACCAGAAGAAAGTCGCTTTCGCTGTGTCATGCTGTCAAAATGAAATGCATACCACATATATCTTTTTACAGAACAAGTATCAAAAGTTTGTTAACCTGCGCGAATACCAAACGCAGTATTACCCAACGTGTTCCTACATTGAATTTTGGGTATATTTGATTCCGACAAAGATGATAAGCTGCATCCTGGTACAGCAGTAGAGCATGACATAATTCCTTAAACGCTTCGTTACTAAGGTATCAGCTAATTTTCACTAAATATATTGAAAATTGACAAATCCGCCGATGAAATTGTAAGGCCGTGTTCACAGACTAACGAAGGCCCATTGAGAGTGGATTTTTTCCTGTGATTGCAAAACAATCGGGTCCAAAAATCTGAAGCTAGAAAAGCTGTAGCTGATTTATTGGTGTCTTCTAACAGACAACTTGACCCTCACCAATCGGTTGAACGTGCGAACCTTACGTAAGCCGTAAGCGCAACATTCGCACAGTTATTGTCCCACTTTCTGACAGGTGAGTGCTGGTTACATAAGTGTAGTCCATATTGTACATGTTCTTTTAAAAACAAGGAATAGTAAAAGTCAGGCGTCTTTCTGATAGAAAAATGATCACTGAGGCTGAAAGCTGAATTACGTTAGACGTGATGTAAATTGTTGGTTAACCAAAAATGCAGCACACTTATGATAGGCCAGCACTCCAAATACTGTCCTAGTGGCAACCAAAGCTAGCATGTTTTGCAAATGCAATTTTCCGAAAGACACCGACAAAGGTACCATCGAGGTGGTGTTTGTTTTCGTAATTATTAAACAAAAGTGCACGTAAGGGCACCTGCGTCTTAAAATTTATTGTAAGGAACATGACTACTGAGTTCTAACTACGTCCACTTTACACTTAATGCAGACTCATCTTCTTGACTAAACTCGTGTATACTTTGCGTCTTCCATTTCCCTCATCTTAAATTATTGGAAACATAACAAAGCAGTGAGCAGTGTTTAAAAGTGAATAAGGGTTATTAAAAGAAAGTAGATCAACAAATTTCCAAAGCCAAATCTATTCAGAAGTCCTTTGGGGGTACACATTTAGGCTACAGCAAAAAAAAAATAAAAAATATCAATCTAATGAGTATTTGCACAACGAGGAGTTTGGACGTAAACAGCTACACATTTCCAAAAATAAGCATTTGTTTATTTGTCTACTTATGGGAAGCTTAAAATCTTCAAACAACACCTGCGACAATTGGATTACCTTTTGTTACACGAGTTAAATTGAACAAGCTCACGCGATTTATTTTTCTATCGTTCGCCCATTCAAATATTGAACAGCTCCTCTCTATCGATAAGTTAACAGGGGAAAATTTGTAAGTGCTAGTTAAGAGCAACTCACAACCAAATACTATTCAGGACCTATTTCCACAAATTCCATAATACAATCAATTATCTACGAATATCTTACAAGAGTATGTACTTGCAGTTTTACAAGTGGATTTTAATTCAAAAATTCTGCGAAAATGGCGGTTCAATGACTTTCGCTGTTTTGATAGTATTCATATTCTGTTTGCGTCTTCCAGTTTATTATAGGCTATTAAAATTCAAATTTTATGCTTACCACCACGTTGTTAATATTCTACTACCGTAGAAAGTTCTTATATAAGATCAATGTTTAGCAGAGTAGATAGAGATTTGGAAGTGCCGGAAAATGTGTGTAATGGATAAGAGACTTATGAAATTGATAATTAAACCCGTAGAGAATGATTCACTTTGTTAGTGCTTAGGTTGATTGGCAATTTTATCACTTTTGTCGGCCGCAAGACATAAAATAGGTCTCGTTAATCGATTTAAAGAGGTTTGTTTTGTACTTCTTCAGAGGGAGCGTGTTTTTCAGTTTTTTTTTAACACTCGGGTGTTGCGACTTTAGACTCAAGTTCTTCAAAATAGCAAACACAGTCAAGTGAAATTGAATTTTGCCGAAGCAGGACAAAAAGTGACTTCTCGCCTCACACAGGAGGGTTTTCAGAGTTGGGTCTTCCTTTTGTGTGAGGATTGTGTGCCCCGCGTCAAGATAATCTTCGCAAAACTAATCATTTGGCAACAGGACCCGGAACGTCCACGCACTATTCTTATTATGAATCTAAACACTTTTAAAAAATATGTCTTTTTCAAGCCCAGCTGTGACCAGCGCTAAAAACAAAAGTTTCAGAACTACTGGCTAATTAGAACAAACATTCTTACACTAACCTTTCTGAGTGTGCGAACGATTCAAAGTTTCCACAAATGAATCGCTTTTCCACGTTTAAAGGCGGATGAAAATAGCCTTTAACAATTTAGCTCACAAAACTCTTAAGGCAGCGGGAATAACATCCCTGGCCGGCGACTTCTCAGTAAATCCCGAAGGAACCACACAGCAAGTAAAGGTGCGTTTGGAAATGGACCACAAACGACGTTGTTTAGCATGTCTAGCCGACTATAGACCTTACTTTCTGTACTAGCTCATTGTATGGGACCATGGTACACTCGAACCACAGGTGTGATGGAAATTGTAGACAAATTCACAGCTCGAGGCTGTACAGCTACAACCAAATCGTTCACTCTAAGTTAAATTACACGCTTTGGCGGTACACAAAAGTTGAAGAACGCTGTTTCTTAATTAAATCTTAAGCACAGCAGGAAATAAATGCTGAAGCATTGTGACTGTCAGGCTGTTGTAAATGACAGCCGCATATGATTGGGAGAACCAACTCCTGCAAATGAAGGAACAGTGGCCTCACCAGCTATACGACTAGAAAACAGTAGAAATTATTTCAGACCACACATGGCTGGACGAAAACACACCCGATTAACGAAATTTATTTAAATTTGTAAGCCAATATAAGAAAAATGTATTGTAGGTCTTATAAAAACTACCGCACAGCGTCCCTAAATATCACGCCCAGAAAGTTTTAAAATGAACACAGTTCCTCATTAGTTAAAAGCAATAAAAGCAATATTCAGTTAAACCCACATTAGTTTGTACCTCATGACATTTTTAGCATGAGTTTTATTTGAATTTTCGAATTCGCTTTGCCTCAAACACTTATGAAGAGACATTTCCTCAAGCAATTATTCTTCCTTACCACAACAAACTGAAAGCCCAAACGTTCTGCAAAATGAATCCTGAAATGAGATTTCCAATCAATTTGTTCACACTTACCTCGGATGTTTTATGGATGTAAGGGTGTACCTGTACTTCTTATCTCCAAAGCCATTATCGTTTTTAGATTCCCATGGCCAATTTCCGTAGTTGTCAAGAAGGGGCTAAAGAAAAATGACATCGCCATGTTAACTATCTGCACTGCACAGAGCAACTAACTAATAGAGATGCTTACCCGGTGGTAATTGCAGTTCTTATTGCGTCTAAATGCAAACTGTCCATCATCTTCGCCTTCGGAACCCAGCGGGTTGCCAGTGAGATCTTCTTCTTCGGTTTCGATCGCCGATTCTATTGCCGCAGGTGATGAAGTTTGAACTATAGTATACTGCTTTTCGCGTGGTATTTTGTGTTTCCGCTTCTTGTATTGTCTTTTTTCCTTACGACTACCACTGCTGCCAGCACTGACTGGTTCTGCTTGGTGAGAAAACGCTCATCATTATGCATGACCATACTTGACATATGAGTAACAAATCACTTACCAACTGCTAGACTCGAAGAGTTCAGGTACTGTGACGTCGCAGAATAACCATGACCGCCACTGGTCGATGCGGTGTTTGCCGGCAAAAGACTTCCAACTGGATTCGTAGACAAAGCTGATGAATTGTGTGAGTATTGATTTGTATACAATGGTGCAAATGCTGGCCTGCTTGTTGGGGATAAACCAAGAAAGGGAATGAATACCAAAGTTCTCTGAAGCATTTACTTTTGCTGGACCATACCTTGAATTCTTGATGGTCGAACTGAGCTCGGACACTAGACTACCGCTAAAGTCGCGCAGCTGTACTCGCTTCTCAAAGATCTCAATGGATAAATGCAATTGTTCTCGCTTGGTTTTCTCTCGTCGCTTCACCATTTCCAGTACTGTTGTGGCTCGACACAAGTCCCGCCTGTGAAAAATAAATACACAAAAGATGATCATTACATGATCCAAACAACGATATTACGCGAAAGTACCTCAACTTCAACATCTTCTCGTAGGATGTCTCATCATTTTTGCGGTTCTTTCGCGTTTGCATCTTCTCAGTGCGGCGACGAAACGCTAAGTACGGATTGTTTGCCGAGGTACCAGGTCGATTCTCCGTTCTCACTGACAGAATCAACGGATGTTGCTATAAAGTAGTTTACGAAATTTCGAATTTAAGCATTTTTTGAGCGAAACAGTAAAGAAGAACTCTTAGCGATCTTACAGTTTTCAAACGCTTATTTAACCAGTAATCGTAAACTGCTATGCTAACTTCATCGTCCTGCTTGAGCAGTGCCTTAGCTTCATTCAGCGTAACCACAGTCTGGCCGGAACTCTTCTCCAGACGATCCATCATCTGTTCGAACTTAATTGGTGTCAGTTCCAATCGCCGACTCTGCTGATTCACCCACATTTCATCTGCAGTGTCCATGTCGTAGTCAGGTATGTCCTGCTCCAGACCGAGTGCTGTATATTTTTGTTGGTGTTAAGAACAAAATTTACAACCCTTTGCAATGAAATTAGGCGGCGGTTTTACTTACGCTGCATATGGATCATCTGTCGAGGCATTTTATAGTTCGGAGGATAGCTTCGATCATAAAAATCCTGATCACATGTGAACACCTCTGGCGTTGGGATAATCAGGCCAGTGCATATCGCCCTTTGTAGATGGTGTTCCTGGAAGAGAAGAAAACAATATAATAATTATTAGAATGGGAAACATTGAATAAGTAGTCTAAGAGTGAAAAGGGTTGAATGCTTGATGCATGAAACTTCTGTTATTTGGTTTCTTTTTTTTAGTTCAACAGATGACAGATGCATAAGTGAACAAGTCAAAAACACATAGTAGTGTTCCTTAATATTTCAAATAAGACGTCCATTGAATTGTCGTTGTATCACGAGCTGTTTGGAGTGCGATTTCATTTATTTTTTGTTCACCTCTTCCGATAAAGATACGGGTCACTCATTTTTTAATGATAGTTAGTGATCTAAATTATTATTACATAGTTCATTTTGATTGGGGGCGTTCTAGTATCTAGTTAAGTAAGTCTGACAGCTGTCTGACTATTTTAACTTGTTTATTGAAGCGCGTTGCTTATTTGCAAGAACCACTTAGGGTGAGTTTTATTTTTGGGGTCGTTGAACTTGTTACAGCAATTGTGACAACATTCCCAATTAAAGTGGCATCCCAAACAATCATTTCGTACCTCACCCGGATAGAAGCATCAGAAAAACAAACTTATTGTTTTCTTGACGGCAATTATAGTCCAGTCCCAAAATTGTTATCCAACAGTAGCAATTACGCGGCCATGCAACAAAACATAACTCCCAGCTCGTACTTGCACATCAAATACAATACACTTTAAATTGACGTCCAGAAAGGTTAAGTTAGGTAAGATTGCTGGCACTGCCAATGACCGCATAAATTAAAAACTAGGTAAACACCGCCACTTTTGTAAATGTGTCCATAAATCAGCAACCCAATAGTCGAACAAAAACGTACTTTTCCACACAACCCATTCAGCATACGTCAGCAGTTCAGCACATTTGATACAGCATCCCGATGCACATCATCCATATAGATCTATGTTTTGTTCAAGTACAATAGCAAATAATACAACTAACAGCGCGTCAGCTTTTCAGAAACAAGTTGCAATAATAAAAACAAACTGAAAATGACTCATGTTTAAAACAAATAAACTGCAGACGAATGACGCAATCGAACAACTAAATACACAACTGCAACAGATTCATTCGACACCTTCCCTCGCTTGTAAACAATCATTTGTTTGTCCGAATGGCAACGAAAAGCACTGACGAGCGTGTGTGAGGTTATGAACTTTTGAATTCCAAACATCCGACAAAAATGAAAAACAAATCGAACAAATGCCTTTGCGTATTGCTGATGAAGTTTTACTTTTACAATACTTTAACGACCTTGACAATTTTCAATAAACAACTAAGTACGCATAAACAAAAACCAATCCCCTCTCGTTCGCCATTCAACGAATAACTACCAAATCGCATTCTACTCGTTTGCCCCTTTCAAAAACAAAAACATCATAAACGAATTAACAAATACTGTGAACATACCACTCATTCAGCATTATGGTATCTTGAACTCACGCCATTCCTTGATAATACCAGTACCGACAATATAATATCCCTAACTTCTATGACGAAAATAAAAATTGTATAATAATTTGACAGACGATGCGTTAAAATGTCGTAATTGCTTCTTAATGACTTATTCGAAGAGGTAGTAGCGATGCATATAGCGTCCTACAGTGGTTCGAGTCAACAATTTGTCGGGCCAAAAAGTGCAATACGATTTACCTACTAACAAATTGACGAAATGTCGTCTACAGTGACCGGTAAAAGTAAAAGTTTACAGCTCCCTGGAGCAAAAATTGACTCAAATGTATCAACTGCCACAAAAATTTGAAATAACTTCTGCTGTTATTTCAAATTTTTAGTCTGACAATTGCCAACTTGGGCTAGCTCTTAATGGATACGAAGAAAATTCGTAGTTTACCAAATCTGACAGCTGGCGGTGGTCATGGAAGGCATAGTGATTGTTTGTAAATCGAGCAGCGTAGGCTCGAGCTGTTCGGAGCATTTTCTTTCGGTTAGAGTAACCCTTCAAATCTAGTTAATTATTAATTGACAGCGTGCTCTAGTACAAATTGTGAAACTTCCCTTAAGCCCGTATGACACTACATTTTTTCCTCATTTTTATAATGTTGAAAAGTCAGCGGTGTGTAAAAGAGACTAAAAGTGTATTACGAAAGGGGTAGCAATTGTTTGCAAAGCAACCGCAAATTTTCAATAGAATTTATTTTCAAATAATCTTGAAATGTCAAAAAAAAAAAAAAAAAGGTGCCAGTAGCTGAAAAATGTGATTTGAATACATTTTTAATGCATTTTTTTTGACATGTCTACATTAATAAAGTTGGTGTGTACGCACTCACTCCTATCGGGAATTTTCGTTCTAATTTTTCGTACTGCTGTAGTTTCATTTTAAAAGCAAAAAAAAATGCAAAAAAAAAATTAGTGTCATACGGGCTTTACTGGGACATAACTTAATCAAAAGCCAAATTCCCCGCTAGATAGGAAAAAAGTAGTTGTCAATGAAATTGGAATTCGAATTAAAGTAAACAACAAATTTAAGAAAAAAATTAATTAGTTAAGGTCAAAAATGACAATCGCAAGAATTGAATTGAATATGAATATTGTAGGCATGATGGATGGATTTATGATGTTCTCGTAGAAACAAATTAGCAATTTCTGTTCAAATAATTGGACTGAAAAAAACAAAGACTATGACAGGTGTCCGATAAGAGACTGACAGATAAGTACGTAAACTAGATTTTTGTGGACTAGGCTTTCGAACGCGTATACTTGACATGTCCACTAGATGCCAACTTGAATTGTTGGAAGTATTCAAATCTGTTTTATGTTAAATGTGTAAGAATAATATTTATTTATGTTAAGCTACTTGCAAAACGTCGTTGGTACTGATTTGTGAAAATACTTTTGATAGGCACTGTATTATAACAACTCATTTTACTCGCTTCTCTTATTTTTTTTCATCGCTCGATTATAGAATATATAAAAGGAGCTACTGCGGACCTATACAAATCTTTTAAAGTAGGTACGCTTTGGGGTCCATTTTTTTGAACAAACATCACACTCTTAAACCTATTTGCAACGTTAAATAAAGATATCGCGCAAACTCAAACGTAAAATACGAATTAATACCAAAAAGTAAAGTGAAAACTGACAGTTTGCATTCTCAGATTTTCTGCGACAGAAAAAAATGTCTTCCTTGTGCAAATATGTTTATTAGCACAATCAGAGATGTTTCCATTAAACGAAAAGAGATTTATTTCCACATTTCTAACCACATTTATAAAAGCTGTCAAAATTTGAAACGAAAGCCTCTCTCAATGTCTTTGTCCAATCATCTATCCACTTTTTACGAATACTTTCATTTTGTGGTTATTATTTAAAGAAGAACATTAAAGTTGTTTAAAAAAGAACTCACAGATGTAAGCACTTCGTTGTTCTGTTTGTTTGTGCGAGAATGACGTGCGGAATTCCGTAAATGCGCAGCGATGACAGATAGGTGATTTATACAAATCTTACAAATATATAATAAATCTTGTGATTTAAAATAAGATTTAGTTAAATCTTGCTTTTCTTGCTAAATTTCGTCAGTGAAAACATGATATTAGAACTTTTCATACGGAAAAGGTTAATTTCAGAAATGAATACACTGGACCTCGGTAAACTTAACTTCCTCTGCCACCTGTCTTAAATTTGAGCTGTCATATACGAGAAAATATATTTTAACGCTAAAATTATGTTTACACGGATATTTCTATCAACTTCTTGAAACCCGTTCTTTCACAGATGTGGGCTTTCGTTTTGCTTGAAACGTTGTTGGAAAACCATGCACTGGACCTCGGTGAATTTAACCTCCTCTGCCACCTGTCTTCAATTTGAGCTGCCATAAACGAGAAAATATGTTTTAACGCTAAAATTATTTTTACACGGATATTTCTATCAACTTCTTGAAATCCATTCTTTCACAGATGTGGGCTTTCGTTTTGCTCGAAACGGTGTTGGAAGTCTGACAGCTGGCTGACTCAGTTTTAATAGGCCTAGATCGATCAGATGACCAGCATTTTCAGTTTGCGTCTATGAATGGGTAATCTAGTCAAAAATTAATTTCGTGGCTGAGTTCTAACTTGCTTGACAGTTCGTATATGCGGCTGACGTAGAAAAAGTGACGTTAGCTACCAATCTAGTTTTTCCGTTCAATTTACATCTAGTCCAGACCAATCTGACATATTTATGTTCACTAATTATTACCGGAATTTTTATTTCGCAACAATTGGGCCAGCGCTATTGAAAAATTATTTCTTAAAAAATGTGCACAACATTGATATCGATTTGTGCTGTTTTCTGGTTAATCGTAAACCATTCAGGACAAGGACGACAATATTTAGTAGCTCGTTATTGGCAAGAAAAATAAGACCCATAGACTTAAGAGACTGTTATTGACGGAAATATTCTTTAAATACAAGATTCAAAGGCATAGACAACGTATAACTGACAAAGCCAACTAGAAACATCGGCAAAACTTTGTAGGTTAGCAATAAAAGAAAGCTTCATTTCCTAGGGGAAAAATAATGTCTTCCAAGAACACAGTACGAAGAATCGACTGTCACAATTCAACTCTCCAAACATTCACCTAAAGGCGTTTATTGACGAATAAGTTGTGTATTTCGAAACATCTATAGTTCCAACGAAGAGTTTGTTTGTAGCCAAGTTGTTGTTTCTCAAACAAAACATCGGCGTAAAATTAACTTTGTCCTAATAAAATTGTTTACCGAGTCACTGTGTGAGGTGTTAAATGTGGAAAAATATCAAAACAACATTTTATGGGAGTGGGAACGACCGCAAAACAGAAACTATCTGTACAACAACTAACCAACGACTGGTCCGAAGTTTTTTATTGCCTGGCGATAGTAAAAATTTGGTTGTTCACTTGCCTTGCATGTTACTACAGGCATTACTCAACCTTTTACGGTGATACATTATAAATAGACTAGTTGGTGCCAATATTTCGTACTTCCTCTATTTATGGAACATACTTGTAACTTGCTTGATGTTTTCTTAAAGTATACTGTACTCAAAAATGGGGGCCGAAAACTATTTAGCCCCTTCTCATAATTTACGTCCATCTTGTTGTTTTAAATTTACCCAGTTTATTGGGTAGATAAGTACATGTTTTAAATAGTGACCAACATTAGTCAGCATTTTTCTCGAGGTCAAATGGAGTACCTATGTGAGTACTTTTACGAACATTTCACTTAGTTAATTTCTCAATGACAGCCAAGCTAAATGTCAATTGGTGCAAACGATTTAAGAAAACTGAAACTTATTCGAGTTTCTTAATGTGTCCAGTCACGCTCTATTTTTTTCGAAAATGTGACAGCATAGGTGCAAAGCCAAGCTGATCTAGTTTAAGACTTGTTACATCACTATGTATACAGTTTGCTGAGGCTTGAACTAAATGAACTATGGATTCCTTAATTAGTGACAATTTTTACCTCAATTAAGCTTCCTTCACATAGAACAAATAAGCACAAGCCTTGGGCCGGGCATACACTTCGCGCGTTACTGGTTTAATTGTTTAGTTAGCTTCTTCCTTCTTAGCTTTGCTGACACTAGAAATTTGACACTTGCCTAATTCGACTACGTACTCCTAATTTATCAACTCCGCACATCAACTTGATCAACTTGTGTAAATTTGACAAACAAACCTGTTGCTCGAGCTGTCAACTTCGTTTCGTAGTTGCACAACGAGTTTGGTGTCTTGACAGTATTGTATCAAACAGGACTTTCATTGGACGGCAGCAGAACAGCATCTTAAATGTCACTGGAATCGGTAAAAGGCGACAGGGGATATATTTTTGTAAAATTCTAAATTTCCAGAGCAGCTTCAGGAGTGGCATTTGTTTCTTTTAACGCTCATTCTTTTGGGGACTTTTCCGAATTCTGCAGCGGTCTAATTGCCATATTTAGTCGAAGTCAATACAACGAAAAATTCTTCCATTTCAGCAAGGCATTCAAAAGTGCAAACGCATAATCTCGAAATTATAGCCCAACGCGATGCAAAACGGTGTTCAAATATGAACTTGAGGTCGTACCTCATATATACTTACTTACTAAGTAAGTCCGAGGCGGACCGGGGCCTCAACCAATACGCCTCTCTAGTTAGCGCGAAATTTCGCTAACTGCCTCCAGTTGCGCACTCAAAGTTGAGGTTACCCTTCCACTTGCGGGCGCCACCTAAGTCGAGGTCTTTCTCTAATGCGTTGTCCCTCCGGGTTGGAATCGAAGGACTGGGATGATGAGGGCGTTATATAGTCTCATTAGTGTTTCTCGACCAGACCTTACTAATCAATTGCCTTCTTAGGCCGAAGCAACAGCTTTTGGCGGGTGTGTTTCTTCCCAAGTTTTTTTAGGTGATGTCATTTTCAGAGTTTCGTACCTCGTATGGCAATCTTTAGACATATTTAAGAAGTTGGTTGGTAGAGTCCGTTAAACGCGTAATGTATGACCGGTTTTTCCCTCCAGACATCGTTGGTAAAATATACGCTACGAGCTCAGCAACTAAACTCTTAGAAGGAAAATTTAGATAGACCAACCAGCTAGACCTCCTAGTCATATTATACAAGATAAGGTTTACCGATAGACCAAGTAAAGGTGTGAACACGATTAGACAATAGTAACAGTAGTAATGAATTAGCACCTCGCCAATTCTATAACATCTTATTCGAAGACAAATGAAGAAACAATTATCGTCAATCGCTGCTTCTTTGCAGGCAACTTTGTAGAAAGGCTTTCTCCAGATACAAAGACCTTAATAATCGCCGCCCTATAAATTTGAAGCTTGGGCTTTTTAAAAAGAGGATTCAAAACTTTTGCGAGAAATTCGGCCCCTAGTGGCGTGGTCAAAAAACTGTACATTAAGTGCTTAGGATGGAGCTCTGGTTCGCAGAGCCTTCGACTCTAACTCAGGGGGTCCAAGAGAGGAGGGCCCCGCCTAAAGTGGGTTTCGACTATGAACTTAAACAACTTCAACCCAGTTCGGGCTTAGAGTAAAAAAACATTCGACGATCGATTGAGTTCTATCGGATTACTGATGTTTCTCAATCTCGTCACTAATCCGATCTCGAAGAAAATTAATAGAAATTGGCTGACATAAATGTGTCTTAATTTCATCAATACACCCGACCCTTTCAAAGTGTTGGTGGTAGTGGACTTGTTTGCATAAACCTTTGACTTAAAAAAAAAAAAAAAACAAAGAAAAAAGTGAAAAAACCGCCGATTACACTATTAGGAAATGACTCATGCAGTAATTGAATTGTTCCTCTCTGGCTGTATGGCATGTGGCAACGTCTTGTTCAAACCACATATTGGTCACATCCATATCTTGTAATTTGGGCACTAAAAACTGGATTATTATGTCACGATAACGAACACCATTAATTGTTACTGACTGACAAGCCGCATTTTCGAAGAAGAATGGTCCGATTATGCCTCCAGACCAAAATCCGCAATAGTCATGCGTTGTGGATGCATTTGTTTCTCAACTATTACTCGCGGGTTGTCTGAACCCCAATGGGACAATTTTGACGTTTAGGGAAGCCATCAAGATGAAAATGACGGCCATATTTAGTACGAAAATTGCGGACTGCAGCAGATAACCCTTCATTATTTTTAAAATACTGCTGAACAATGAAAATGTGTTGTTGTTTCGTATAGCGCTTCATTTTTACTAACCCCGACAGTTCACATTGTTATCTTTTTTTCAGTTGGCATCACTGTAATATTAAATGGCGCAGAATTAAATTTTGCGTGAATTATGGGACACGCTTTATATACCTAAGCAAACAAATAAGACCAACTATATTGGAATGGCTTTCGACGCAAAATTTAAATAAAAGTAGGTAGGTATAGGTAGTGAAAACAATGCGAAGAAATTAAAAAATAATATAGGGAACTTTATTTTGGTTTCAGAAAATATTTCACGCTTGACAAATTTTGAATAAATCAGCAAGTGTAAATGCCTGGCACCTATTAAACTGAGACGAATCTAAATAATTTACAACTTCGAGATAAAGAAACTTGTTAGACATGTCATAATTATTACTCATTTGCGATACAAAACGAGTTTGTTTCGGTCGGCGAGTTTTGTTAGTAAAAATCGAACACATGGTCTTGTAAAAGATATATCTCCCTTTTTTTCGGGAAAGAAGAAAGTCCCCCCAACAAAATTGTGTAACCCCGGTGCAGGCACAATTTGTTGTTCTTTGTAGGGAGTTTTTTTTTATACACCAAAAATCTGGAAAAACTCTTGTGGCACAGTAGAAAGTCATATGAAATGTCTTTCATAAAGGACTTGACAACTTATTTTTTAAATAAAATGCAAACTACTTGAGATATCTCAAAAAAAAATTTGATGGCTTAATTTGCTATCAACAAATTTGTGAATGGAATTCGACTTGGTTCATATGTATACCACGGGAACGTATGCAGCGATCGATACGTTGAACCCAATTTTCGGCCGCACATTTCGACCGATACGGCCGCTATTACTCGTTCCATATTGACTCTTAGATCCTCTAACGTGGCATAGACCAATGATTTAATGTAGCCCCATAAAAAAAAGTCTAGAGGTGTTAAATCTAGATAACACGTTCACCGAACTGAGACATCAATACCTCCATTGTTGCACCCGCTGTGGCTTGTGACACCCTCTTGTTGGAACCACATAAAAAAATAAATAATAGTTGGCGCAACAGGTCTGTAGGGACCCTAGGCCTAGCTTCTCACAACCATTCGTTTCGTGAGTTTTTAAATTTTTTTTTGGGACGAATGGAAGAGATCTACAATTTTATGCCGGGTCCAAACGGCTAATTGAGAAGCTCCTTCATGACAGTAAGACTCTCGGAGGTTTGTCAGACGTTCGCGAGGGGTGGCGCAGCGGGAATAAGTTGGAATTTGGGGTTTTTTTTTCGGGATTCGAACCTCGGACCCCTCGCTTAGTAGTCCAACACAGTAACCACTAAGCAACTGCGCCATGGAACCACATATCACTGATGTCCAATTCATGCAATTGCTCAAAGAAATAACGTTCCAAAATGACGTCTCTGTAGCGTAACGTGACGGAAATTTTCATGGACGAAAAAACCGGACCAATGACGCCGCATGAAAACCTCACCAAACAGCGACTTTTTGCGGAAGTGCTGTTCACATGTCGGTTCCCACCAGTCCAGTAACGCATATTTTGCTTATTGATGAAGCCGTTTAACCAAAAATGCGCTTCATCGCTGAACATGATTTTACAATGAAAATTGGCGTTAACGCTCTCAAAGTTGCGACCACCGACTTGGTAGTACATTTTAATTATTTGTAAACGTTGTTCTTTCGTTTACTTTACCATGATGAAAATATTGATTTTACTGAATATTTTGACATTGACAGTTCGGTAATCGGTTTAAGGGTGCGTTCACACTAGGTCTGTTCCTTTACTTTTGTAGTCAGAATGGAAAAAACTATAAAAATGGCAGTGGTGGGGATAAATTCACTCACAGAGAGAGACACTTACGAAAAACTTACGAAGAACGCTTTTGTAGTAGAAAAACCACAAATTTATAATTCAAAAATTCAAAAAAGTGTCAAAGTCGTCAAAATATCTGATTAACTCGAAGAATTTGCTAACAAACAAAATTAGTTGATTTATCTACCTAGCGATGAAAGTGATTTGGAATTAATCGAATTCATGAATCCGAGCATATGGAAGAGTTTGTAGTACAAACAAACAAACAACTGCAAGCATTCGAGAAGACGAAAAAGCGGCACAGCATTAAAAATTACGTGGAGGAGGTTGTCCTTTCTTACTCCTTACAGCGAGGAAGAATTTCGTCTAAGGAGAACATTCAATTTTATTTTTCCGCCTGTTGATACCATTTTAATATACAAGAAATCAAAACAAATGTCAAATGGGTCAACAAATTTCGAATCAGCTGTTAATTGGCAGCTTTTTCAATTCTTACACCAAGAAATTTGTTGAGTAAATATTCGTAAGATTCTCAGTGGAGGGGTAATTTCTTGCTCTCTCGATGACACTCTCTTTTACGAATTTTTCGTTAAAGTTAAGGAACGGCATTGAGTAAAATTTCGTAAGAATTAGTAAAAATTCTTTTGATTTAAAAGTAAAGGAACAGACCTACTGAAAGTTTCAAGTTGTCAAGTCGCTAATGAAAGACATTTTTCTATGTACAGTAGAAATCGGTTATAACGCTGCTGAAGGGACCCTAACAAATTTCATCCGTATAAGCGTTTCGTCGTTACCTCCGGGTTCGTTGGGCCTTACTAATAAATAATAATCATTTTTAACCTTGACACTATATATTTTTTGCGTCACAATATGCTATTTTGTATGGAAAATATCGCCATTGTGAGTTTGAAAAATTTGTCCTGGACGTAAAAAATGATTATTAGCAGGAAAGAGGTTTGAGTTAAAAGGAGTCTTGCCGGGACTTTAAAAATATGTACCTATATCTGGGTCATCGCAATATAAGCTGTTGTTAGTTTATTGTTTAAATGTCGTTGATCTTTAAAAAAATTGGTACACCCAGTTTTATGTTAAAAAATAAGTCTTTTGTAAAATAAATACAGGATTAACGTGAAAATAGTGTACCTAGAAGAAGGTAGACCCGTATTAGTTAATTTCCTTAACCTTTCAAAGAGAATGTCACCTAGGACAGTATAGACAAATTGTTATGACTTGTCCGTTGAGCATTCGAAGAACGGCTCGCATTGTTTTGCAATGCAATGAGTTGAAGGTAGAATACATTTTCCAAAAGACCACTAAAAAAAAACAGTAACAGGTAGCCCGGCTAATAAACTACTGAAGTTCATCTGCCTACCTGGAAACCCCCTGCGGGTATTATGTATTTTCCTATGTCCTCCCGAAAATTCCTTTTGTTTTCGAAACGAGGGAGTTTCGGTTTTCTTTTTATAAATCAAATTTTCTGCAAAAGAATATTTTTGAAGCGAACAGAAATTCGCTACAGGATGTATGCAAAGAGAAATAAACTAGTTGTTGCTAATACGTAGCGTTAGAGAGCAAAGGAAACCAAAAATAAATATTTATGAGCAGTTTGTCTGAGCTATTTTTAGTAAGCAGGGCCAAAGTCGCTATGTGTATGATTAATTGTCAATTCCAAGAAGCGCTGCATATAAACCTTACAGCAGACGATATGAAGGGAAACTTGTTCTTTTCTTCGAGCGCAAAAGAGTTCCACACGCAGTCGTATGTAGTTCAAAATGGCAATAACCACAAGTATTCCTATTACATGTAATATTCTACGGCACACTAAGTAGCTTCCTACGGCCAATTTATTTCGTTCTTGCAAATTACCTACTTATGTACTATAGATACGGGTGGTAATTATGCTCAAATACTGTGACACACTCACGCGGAATTTTATTTCGTTAGGAATGTTTGGGGTATCAGCACATTGACCTTCAAAACCTTTAATACTAAGACCCGACACAATTCGGTTTTTGTTTCTAATTCCGCCGGCTTAACTTGATTGGGCAAATATTTTCTACTACTAATCATGGCAATACAATTTGAAATGCTTAAGTATTTGGTGATTTCGGGTAAGCACTTATCGATTGATTTTGGGTTTAAAATAAAAAAGGAATTGACATAGGATCTGCTGTAAATAACTGGATCTATGGATAAGTGGATCGATCGTCTTATCCGCGAACAAGCAATACAGACGTGGTGGAATTTGTTTTCATTTCGTATTTGAAATTTCCGAGAACGTATACCCCGTTTAGGCATGCGTCGATGGAATACTGATCAAAGCAATTTTTTAATCAAATACCGCAGGTCTGGCGCTGAATGACCGTATCAATTGACGAGCAAAATTTGACTTAAAATTTACGTTAGGCATTACCGAGTTTTTGAGTATCGTTATTTTGGTATTTCAATAAACAGGGATCGAAGTATTCGCCATTTGATATTTATGGAGTCCACTTCTGGGCGCTTTGTGCGTAATGTTGTAGGAAATATTTCAAATACTGCCACTCAAGTTTTTAGTCAAAGAAGTTGTTTAAATTTACATAGTTAACATCTTTAATACATTTAAAGTTAAAACGACATATGAAATCGGTCCGTATAATTACAGGGTGTCCGCCGGGAAGGTATACTACTTTGTTTGTTTATAATTTTTGATTAAATGAAAGAGAATGGATCTAATATTGATAAATGTTTTATTTAATGTCGGCATATATGGAATACAATAGGTTAAATGTCCGCCTCTGTTAGTCTCACAAATGCGAGCCCTTTCGAGCACATTTTTCATTACATTCTCACACATTTCACGCGGTATTTCATTAATTTCATCACGAATATTTTGTTTGAGTTGCTCAAGCGTTTCTGGTTTGTTTGCATAAACCTTGCTTTTCAGATATCCCCACAAAAAGAAGCCCGGAGCAGTCAAATCAGGCGACCGTGGAGGCCAATCAACATCACCATTTCTTGAAGTCTCGCAGTAATTCCATTGTAATCCTGGCTGTATGCGATGTGGCACCGTCTTGTTGATACCACATGTTAATTAAGCTCAAAGCATGAAGTTGTGGCGTTAAAAAGTTTTCAATCATATCACGATATCGCTCCCCATTCACAGTTACCGTTACGCCGTTTTCATTGTCAAAGAAGTAAGGTCCAATGATTCCTCCTGACCAAATTGCACACCAGACTGTAACTTTTAATGGATGCAAAGGTGACTGATGAATAATTTGAGGGTTTTCCATTGCTTATTCACATATCCATTCAAATAAAATTTCACGTAACTTTGTCATCGTCACAGTAATCGATGATTGATTTTGATAAAATGTTTTAACGATTAAAACACGTTGGTTTATCGAATATATTTCCATAATAAATTTGCCACGTGTCTACTTCTGCCAAATATGAACTGTCAAGACTAATGTTTACCAAAATGGCGGCAAAACAAAGTAGTATACCTTCCCGGCGGACACCCTGTATTACATTTTAGCCAGAATCTATAGAAAAAGTTACTTCCTCCCCCGCGGGCCTACTCTACGCCCAGCTCATAGCGATGGGCACCTCGTTGTAAACACTTTAGGATGTTTCCAAACTCAGTAAAGGAGTATATTCTGTTTTAGATGTTGGCGCAACAGGTCGGTAAGAACCCTAAGCCTAGCTTCTCACAGCCACTCGTTTTGTGTGATTTTTCAGTTTTTGGCACAAATGGAAGGGATCTACAATTTTATGTCGAGTCCTAACGGCTTATTGAGAATCTTTTCCATGCAAGTTTTACTCTCGAATGTTTGTCGGACGTTCGCAAGAGTGAAAAGAAAAAAACCTTAAGATGCAATTTGTGTTTTTCGTCGGGGGACACCTCACTTAGTAGTTCAACACACTAAGCACTAAGCCATAGCGCCTAATCAAATCTAAATAAGAAGTGGAAAGCTAAACTATATATACGAACTAAAATCAGTTCCTTGTAGATTTACCAATAAAAATGTCCAGGACGGACAACTCCCGAACAATCTGACACTGTCACTGAACGGCTAAGGGAGGTTTCACTATATTTTGGCCTGCTGCCACTTGACGGGGAGTTTTGTTGGAAAGATTGGATAAAAAAAAATATATCCAAATGAATGTCTCAGGAAGGAGGTATTTATGATCCTTATAAACAATGAATTATTGCTCTGAAAGCAAGTTCTAGTCCCAATAACTTTTGGTCATCAGCTTTGAGTTTGCACCAGTTAGAAAAACCTACAAAGCGTACAAAGGTTTCAAAACTAACTACTACGCACCACTGGTATTACGATTACCTTAAGACCAAGGCCACGCACTGAGCGGCAAAAATCTGAGCTGGAAAAAAAATTTACAAAATATGAAATTGTATGGTTGTGGCCACGCGGTCGCTGAGCGGCAAGCCACATTTCTGGGCGGCAGAGCCGCATCGCTCTGCTTTCAATTCTGTTCTATTATTTTAGTGTAGGGCTGAGCGGCAAAAAGTCATCATGGCAAAGCTTTTTACTTTTTATGGAAAAATTTAATGAAATCGAAAAACCCGAGGTCAGAGGAGAGTTTCAGAAAATGATTTTAAACAAAGGAGCAATAAATAATCAAAAATAAACGTGTTTTTTTTTTTTTAATTTACCTTAATGTTAAAACAAGCCTCTGTTCTGCAGAAATTGCTTTCTTTCGTTTTGTAATTTTGGTGCGAACTTTTTCTAGTGGCAAATCAAATGATTTTTATTACTATTTATTTTATTTATTATTTCACGTTGTCGAAGATTGTTAAATACAAATGGTGGCATTCGCCATAACCTGATCGTTTTCGGCTTATTGGATGAACACCAAATCTTTGTAACTTAAAATAATTCTGTAAATATTGAAACGACTTTATTGTAAAAGACTGCGGCGAGCAGCACTCGCTTACTTGCCGCTTAATAAATGGCCATTTGCAGCTCAGTGCGTGGCCTTAGCCTCAATAGGAATCCTTAAGTTGAAATGGTACCGGACAAGGTCAAGAAGGTGGTTGCAAGAAGACATGAAGTTGGCTTGAGAAAAATTTTATTTATTTAATTTAAGCATGACCGAACGAAAAAAGTGACAGCACATTCTTCTGTCAGACATGAATTTGGGATTAGGTTTAAAATCGAGAAATCTGTTTACACTCCAGAGTCATTGAAAAGCAGTGCAATCTAAAAAAAAAACTAATCGTTTGGTATGCAAAATTTTGTGACTATAGTGACATAAAAGTAACACGACACAATAAATTGCTACCCGATCTACGAAGAATATTAATAAAAGTAACATCCAATTACCGGAAATGGACCGTAAAGACAACAAAAACTTCATTGGGTATATGTATACAGATTCTTTGTGACAGCAAAAGAAAATACGCATGTCTGGATATATCCAATGAATGCTTGATTGGGAATCACTGACATCGACACCAAGAGCCAGCCATTGATGATACAACATTCGACCAGTGCACCCAGAAGCGGAATGACTAGACCTGACTAATGATGGAAATATTTTATTCGGAATATAATAAAAATGGTCAAGGGCGTTATGACTCACAATCGATTGTTGTAGTGATGGTAAATAATAGCAAGCCCTAAACAATTTTGTTAATAATTTTATCATTTTTTAAAATTAAATCGAATCGGAGAGAGTAGTCTTGATTGTGTGACACATAAGTCATAAGAAAAAATAGTACGGCTTCTACCATCCATTTGTTGAACACAACATTTATCAACCGTCTTCCACAGCATAAATCTGGCGATCGGCAGTGGTGGTCTTATTGTTATAGACCATGAAATTGAACCACTGGTCCATTTTTGGCAAGAACACGGCCATTGAACTTGAAGATCTAGATTTTTCTCAGTAGTTGTGGGGCTGTCTTGCAAAAAAAATCATCTTTCAATTTATCCCAAAAATAGCCAGATCTCCATCGATTGTGACTGTGCTGCCAGCATCATTGAAGTTATGGACCAAAAAATAATTTTTGGTATAATAAGCAATGGCTTCGGGTTGCTGACTCAACGAAATGCGTAGATTTTGTTTAATAACTCAGTCGATGAGACGTAAATGGGGGCGTCATCGCTGAAAATGTTTTTGTTAACGAAATTCAAGTCTGCACATTTCCATTATTAGATAACAACGAACTGTCTAAACTGCACGAAATTATATTACATAGCATGTCACTTGCCCACTTACTTTGTTATATTTGGTGCGAAATTTGGTCACAATCTTCCGAATAGACTGCTCAGAAGGTCGAGAATGCCGATCATAAAATGGAAGCAGCGCGCGATGAACATTTCGAACCGAGCACGAATTTTGATAGGAAAATTCAATAATTTGCAAGCGTTGTTCATTTGTAAGACGATCCATGGTTAAATTGCAAACCAAACTGAAGCTGTTTGACAGTGACACAAGGTACTAAACACACGTCAGCTGTCAAAACCAGTGTTGCCAAAACCAAACCAGCTAAAAAATCACCCTTTACATGTCTTTTTCTGCTATCTAGTATAATTCAAACGTATCCGACTTGTTATCTTTTTAACAATCTTCTCTTTAACCCCAAAAACATCTCTTTAACTTTTCCTGTCCTGTGAACATATATTTTTTTTTAATTTTCGTAAACCCCATCCGCTTAAGTCAGTCATGACAGTCATTTATACAACCAATTTGAGAGATAACAAGACCCAAACAGAGAGCTATAAAGACGAGCAAGGAAACCTGGAAATAGAAATATTTTGTACTATAACAGAGAAGATGACGAAAAATCCGCTATTCAGGCAGAGCAAACATGGGTCGCGGCACGTAACTTGATACAATCGAGTTCAGTCGATACAATCGAGCTCTGGCAGCACCTAATTTGTCTTTATCGATTATGGTCGATCGATTTTCCTCGATTGAGACAAATTAGGTGCTGCCAGAGCTCGATTGTATCGACTGAGCTCGACTGCATCGAATGAGCTCGATTGTATCAAGTTACGTCCAGCCACCCTAGTTTAGTTTTGATGTTTTAGCTTTTGAAATGTTTAAGGTAGAGAGAGACAGATCGATAGCCACCGTATGTTTAACGTGGTAAGGACGCACTCGAATGAGTTTTTAGAACAAGAACTCTAATGTCAAAAAAAAATTCCGACATGTCACATATTCAACAAAACGCTGAAGAATAACTTGCATACTTCGCAGAAGTGTTAGCTCAGAAGCTATTTAGCGTATAGCACAATGATCTTTTTAATAAGCATCAAGGTTTTGAGTTTTGCTAACATTTAAAAAGGGATCGTTAGTTACTTGACCAACCCCAAATAATTTGACAAAAAGCGACCTGCGCTATCGAATGCAATTAATTTTGCAGCACTACCCCAAGGTACTTTGTCAACGATCTACCCTCTTTCGTATTAAGCTCAAATTGCGATTTGTACGCAAATGAGCGAAATATATCTACAAAACAATTAGACGTATGTCGGATGTCCCAGCGTTGAAGAGTGATTTGAATGCATTCGCTTGCGGAAATATTAGTAAAAAACATTGCAAATTCCCAATTTTAAGTGAATTGCTTGACACAATTTTAGGGGCCGAGGTTCTTGTAAAGGGGCTTTCCTATCTTTAAATTTAAACAAAACAAAGTGTCTGTCAGATCTCAGCGAAATGTTATATTCGTTTGAAAGGCCTATCAATGTCATTATACTTATCATCATGACCATCTCCTCGAATCGCTCGTGCAGGTTTTCCAATGTAGCGTGAGCTGCGTGGCACGTTTCCCGAACAGAGCACTCATTGTGATAAAACAATTTCATCATTTGCAAGTGATGTGAACGCTATGTCCGGCCACGGTGATTTGGCGAAACAGACTGACAAATGACCACAAATTTGACAGATGTAGCTTCAACAATATGGCCGCTATGAACTACAAAAGTTCGGAAGTCCCTCTTGGAAGACCCTTTAAAAAGGTGCAACAGGTTCCTGAACCTCAGGCCTAGCTTCTCGCAACTCTTCGTATTGTTGGAACGAATGGAATGCGAACAATTTTATTCGAAGCACCAGAAACAAAGTAGCACTTTGACTTGGAATACAAATGTTCGGCTTAAACATAAGATTATATTTCCATTAAAATATTTTTCATCGATTGGCCCTAAATTCAACCAAATTATAAAGTACACTAGATGCCTTTCCAAAACACTTAAATGACAAATGTAAAATAAGAAGAAACATATTTGCCACAAAAACCTATCAACATTTGCAGTAAATAAATATTTTAAACACTATAAAAATCTACTTGGCTCAAGAGACTTTCTGAGACCGATTCTGACGAAGACCGCAATTAGTTATGCATAGTAGGAATATGGAAACCGGCTTTCCCAGTGAGGTGAACATTCGCAACTGAAACAAAACTGGTTTTCAGAGCTTCAAAAAGTATTGTTATTGTATTTCTTAGAAGACTAACAAGCTGCTCTGCTGAAAATGTAAAATCACTTCTTGTTATGTATTCATGGGAACAATACCTTCGATCTCCATCGAAACTCTTCTATTCACTGAAATGGGTGGTTTACGATTTCAACTGCGCATATGATTTAAATGTATAGCATGACGTGGTTTAAGCTGTTTAGTAATTGTTATCACAATGATTCACTCGTAAAATAATAATCCAGAGTGTTGATTCAAAGAAAACACATACTCTACTTTTTACTTTGTTTTATCATCTCTATAGATTCTCTAGAGAACGAACACTTTTAAATTGCTGCTAATTGGGGGTTGGAATGAATATTCCCCACCGCCATGTGTGGACACTTGCAGTTTCATCCGCGCATATCATTTCTGTCAATAGGCGTTTTTCTTTTTCGATTTTTTTTTCGTTTTTAGTTTTATGAAACACACTTGAGCACATAGCTGTCATTTGTTGTAAATATACGTATAAATTGAATATTTATTAATTGTTATTTTTATTAAATTGGTTAATATTCAGTTATTCAACAAAGTTCGTCCGCCATTTCAACTTTTGTGCTTATCCTGTTTATTTTTTCTGTCAAATGTGACTGGAAGTGTGTAATCAGCTTATCACTCCGGATGCTCAGTCAATTTATCCTGAGCTGATGGTGCTCTGAACGAAAAAAGAAACACAAATTCTGAGCTCTGATGTATCTGAGCTAAACAAGAAACACGACATTTTTGTATAACAGTTCAGGTTGTGCTCTGAACTAAAAAAGAAAAACGCCTAATGTGTACTTTTGTTTTTTACATTCAGTACCTATGACATTTCACTTCAAATATATTGCAAATAAATACAAACAAAATGATGGGTTAAATTGCTAATTGTCTCTACATACAACGCCCTTCGTCTATGCCACAACTGTCAAAAATCCACCAGAAAATCTCTACATTTTCCTTCGCAAAATAAATACTTTATCATGAAACATGACAATGTGCGAAATTAAATGTTACACGCAGTATTGCTCGTATCTCTCTGTGTTTGGGTAAGATTTGCGCACATAAATTTTTGTACCATTCAAGTCGCTGAAGTAGTTTTGAAAAATTTCTATGTTTGTCTGTTCAGAAGGTGAATCGGCCCAACCTTGCCACTATACGTGTTGCCAGTAAATAAACAAGTCAGATTGACACTATGTTGTTACCAATTATCAAGTTTGACAAAGCACGGTATTAATGACAATTTTCTTCAAAGAGTGCTAATACAAATTAAATGGCGTGTAGCCAATTCTGTATTGTGGGGTATTTTGAATGACCTTATCACCTGTCCATCAAATCTGATCTAGATTATACCTACTTATCTTTAAAACGAAGTCGTATGGAAAAGTTTAAATGCTTTATATGTAGGTATCTGGTGGAAATAAATGAGTAAAGATAATTATAGCGAATCTGACAGCTGGCCCTTTGCTTGTCATTTCCAAATGAAGAAATATTTCAAGGTTTTCCTTCGATGAATGAAAATGATGTCTTATCAGCTAGTAAATTAATTTATTCATACATCAGGGGATTTTTTTGCTTTTTCAAATTTGTCAAGTTCAATGTCATAAAGTAAATAAAAAAAAGGAAAACATACCCACGCGTTGCTTACGTGTTGTAAGCGTAGTTTTTGGTTGTTGTTGTATAAATAGCTTTCCAATGTTTGGTTTAGTAAACATAAACTCATTCGTCCTTCAGAATTGTCTCAGAGTTTCGTCGAAATAATAAATATAGATCAGACGTTTTTGTAACCGCACTGAAACTATGTAACTCTGCAATGTTTAAAAACAAACGTTTCTCTACCTAACAATTAAATCTCCACAACTGCGTTACTACTGCACTAACCACTTTCAACGTTAGCCTTTTATAACTTATACCTCGAAATAGACAATTTCATGTGAAAAAATGTTTCCATGTTCGCAACATTTAACTTAGACACGTAAAGAGCTTCGTGCTCCATTAGGTTTGAGGAGAATTTCGTCATAACCCTTAAAGTTAAACAAGGTTTTTTTTTTATTTAGTTGATGTGCGTCGTGTGGCTTCTTTACCTTTAAAATTCTTCCAAACTAACAAACAGTTTGGCGCAGAAATGGATTTATCTTAATGCTAAATAAACCAACAAGAAGGGATACACCACATTGCTGACACATTGAGGTAGCTTGGGACTTTGTCTACCTCGACTCCACTAAAAATTCGAAAGTAATCTTTCAGTAATACTCAAAGCCGTTTGCGCTGACAGAGTTTGGAGAAGCTATTTTTACAGCGGACCTTGCGAGCTGTACCGCTGCATAGGAGGCTAGGACAATCAGCCAAACATTTTTCCTATCACACCGCATCGTCAACATGGTAGAGGTAAAGCCCAAATGGAAGGGTAACTCAACCAAATACCATAAAACGATAGCGACACATTTTGTATGACAACTATACTTTTGGCTATAATGTATGTTTTATATAAGGCTCTAAAGATATGAAATGCGTCTGGCTTTATGATAAAATGGAGTTTGCAACTTGCACAAAATAAATTCCCACTAAAAACAATGGACAATGCCATTTCCTGACTACCCAATTTGCATTTAAACACGTGCGATTGCCATAGAATTGTGTATAAATTTCCAAAAATATAAAAAATACTACCAGTGCATAGAATTGTTTACAATGGAGTCACGTTGAAAAAGAAAATATAGGTTATGGTTCGTTGAAATATAGATAGGCATATCTGAAACTCACAAACTAACACCAAGTTTGTCAAACTCTTAGCTTTTAAATTGTTTTAATTCATGAAGAGTGCTTTCGAAACTCTTTCTGGCCTAAAGTTAGATATCTTTATTGGCTTCCTAAATGCTAATTCAACAGAACTGCAACAAATGGTACGAGCTTGTCAATAAATTGAAAGACAACCGGTAAAAAAGCCAAAAAATATAAAAAGGGTGATCTTGGGTCCTGACTTCTTTATCTCCATTAGAATAAAAAAAAAGTTGCTACTTAAACAGTAAGCCGAAAATTTGAGAACTATTTTAGGTAGGCACGAACGACTGCAAATGTGTCTGCATTTTTACAACTGAACATGTCCTAGGCATTCATAACGTCAACGTAGCACTAGGTTATTTTAGTAAGACAGGGAGTGCTAGACATGAGAATGAGTCTTTTATTAAGTTAAAAACAAAAAAGGACCATAGGTATACCGTATTCACAGCTAGACATTAAAAGGACCCCATCCTAATCCCTGATGAATTAATTGAATTGGAATAATATTAACACTTTCTCCAATTTTCCTTCATAATCTAAATAACCCCTTCACAATTCCGTGTAGCCCGTTCTCTCAGACAATCGATTTTCAACCAATTTTTATAATTTCGTGAAATTCCCTGGGTATACACAGTGAATGTGGTGTGCCCCTTCATATTGTAGGTTACTGTGGAGACTCCGTGTAGCAGTATCCGCCCGAGGCGGATGTAATCAGTATATTCGAAGGGCTTTTTGCATGAATTCAAAGTGGATTCGCAGGAATCCCATGTTATTTCAGTGAAACACGGGAATTTACAACGAATTGAAGTGAATTGGAGTAAAAAAAAATGGAATGAAAAGTCTTGTAACCGCTATATTCCAAACATTTTCAAGCGAATTTGATTCACATGGCTGTTACTCTTTACCGAACAACTTCTGAAAATATTTATTTCATTTTTTGTTTTTGTTTATGCATTTGACAAATTTATAGGTGCCGGAAGAAATTCTCTGAGCTGTTTAAATCCAAGAGGAGTCGTTATTTAGCTACTTTAATCTTTCTGAGAACGTTCGATCGATTGGATTTAATTCAGACCTTTTACGCGAATGGAATATACAGTAAATCTTTGGTTGCATTTGCAACCTTTGCAAGTCAAGTCAGAGTTCCTGTGTTGCAATTTTCTAGAAACTCTTCCATTATTTGTATGGTACCTACTTAGTTAAAAAAAAACTTTTAGCCCTTTTTAAAGTCTCGCCGGTTCAAGATAAGAATTCAGACTTGTGATTTTTCGTGTACTGGATTTTGATGGTGAAGCCTGGTATCCTGCTCGCGCTAAATTTTATCTCCCATACTTTAAAATAGTTATAAATACTAAATGTATGTACAAACATACATACTAAAATGTCTACAAAGATAAAATTTAGCGAGGCAGTTTAGCAAAGCAGTATCCTGTACGCACGCTAAATTCCTAACTTCATATAGAAGGGCCGACGAAAAGTCTCCACTCATTTAGCTCGTGAAATAAATGTCCGGTACATTAAATCGAAGATAAATTTGGACATAAAAAACTGAGGAAAAAGTTTGTTTTGTGTTTAGGTACCTACCCCAGGAAATATTTGCAAAAACAGAAATTCCTTTTCATGCGATAAAAAAACCAAAAAAAAATTGCGGGGCTTGTGGAAGATCGATCAGTAATATGGAAATTGCACAAAAATAATTCCACTGCATGTTGGGATTTACCCGACACGAAGGAACGTGCCGTCTTCTACTTGCCACTTCAGGAATTACTTAAGCTGCTGCAGCATTGATAAAACTGTACCTATCCACATTGTTTTGAAGATATTCTAATATTGCGATTTATTTCGAGATGTACCTCTTACCAGTCGAAGTTCGAAATTTTAATTATGCGCATCACTAAAACTACGTTTACCAACATCTGCCATATGAACAATTGGTTTCTGTCCCATCTTATACCATGTTTGATAATTTAGCGACCATTTATCTTCGGTGTGGAGAAACGAAGTGGAGACTTGGAGACTTTAGACACTTAAATTTAGCGCGAGCAGAATACTAGGCTTGAGTGTGCTGGACTTCTGAAAGGGAGCGCAAGGCTTAGTTTGCCCCCGGAAAGGCATAAATCCTAAGATATTTTTCAATGACAAATTCTAGGTCCTTTAAATTGGTCGCAATTCTAGAAACTCACGCAAACAAGTGGTTTTGAAAAGCTAGACCTGGGGCGGATCACGTAAAACGATATTCGTCTAAACGGTATCGTTTCTGAAATTTCTATAACCCCAAACTTGTTTTCAGTCAGATTTTCTTTTTTTTATATTATCGTATGTTTTCAATACATTTGTGGAGAATGAACTAAGTGAAGCACTTAAACTCGTAATTCTTGCACTTAATTGATAGAGTTTTGGAGGTGTATCGTTTGGACGATAGTCGCATGAAAAGTTACTGATTAGCGCCGTGGGTCCTATCCGTCGCATACCTTCCTACTTGTTTGGCAACTATTTCTTCTGAAATGCAAAACAAACCAGTGTTTTGTAGATCGATACGCAAATCACCTGTCAGTTTATTTGATGGTTCCCAGTGTAATTTTAGTTAAGTTTAATTGACAATATTTTGTTTAAAGTTGCTAAATTTGTTTTATTTCTTATGATAACGAACCATTTATTAAGGATAAAGACTATTAGGAATTTTCTATTACCTAAGACCGTGTAAAGCTGCATATGACTGTGGTAATTGGTTAAAAAGTTTTAGCCCTCAAGAAAGTTTCATAAAATTAAAATAAGACCCCTTGTTTAGTAATTCAGTAACCAGAAAAGGACATATTAGCTTTTAACATTCTAGGTACCTCCTAAAATGAGCTTTTTTGGAAAATCGTAAAAATATGTTTACTACTTTATCAACGTGCAAGGTTTTAAAGTAAAGTTTCTCACAAGTGGGGAGGGAAGTCATATCCAAAGGTCTTTTCTTCATGCGCGTCTAAATATTCAATGACTACTGTAAGCGGTCCCTTAGCTCATGTAATAAAAGACAGAAAAATAAAAGTATCGAACACAGGTAGGTAGGATTGTCTTTGTTTACATATTGATTTGTTTCAAATAAATTAAAAGAAATTTGCCCATTTAGTACAATAATTTCATTCATGTTTTGCTGAAACGTAAATCATATATCCATTAAGTATTAATCCAGAGTTGTGGGAATTTAAATTTCAACCTGTAAGGTTGTCACACTTGTTGGATCTGCTCAAGTATTAAATATTTCGTTTACGTATTACTCATTCTTCAAAAAAGTTTGACGAACATCTTTCATGACAATTCGCCGTCTTTACCATCACACCATCTTCTGAGGTTACTGACTCCCCGTACTTACTCATTGTTTTATTTTTTGCACACACCCTCCCACTCACATCGAGTGGAAGCTAAATTAAAGCAATTTCAAGAATTTAAAATCGACTCTTTCCGCCGAGAGTGCTAAGAAACATCAAAACTTAATTTCTACTAAAATTGTAGACATCATCCGCTTGTTTACATACGAAATCAGACTTTCTTTTGTTTACAAAACATTCGAAAATAATTAATAACAACGCATCGTCAATGGAAGGTCATAGTAAAAACGTTCAGATTTGATATAGATGTCAATGTTAATCAGAGTTATAAATAAATCGCCACGGACAGTTTGCATTCACGGTATAAACAAAGTTGGATTATGAATTTAGATTCAGACAGGCAGTATGTATGTAGATACTTACAGATTCTTCCTCCTTTTCCATTCCACTGGGCATCTGGGGAACGGCTCGATTAATAGCAGAGTACTCCGGCAAATCGGGCAATTCCTCGGCCAAGAAGATTGGCATTGGTTTGGCTGGATCCAGGGCTCGCGCCCGAAACGATAGTTTCGACATATTTTAATTTTTATTTTTTTGCTCGTTTTCTGTTGTATTATTATTCACTTCTTCTTATATCGTAGAATTAACTTCCTCTCCCCTGCATAGGACTGCCCACGTGGTAGTATTCCACACGCAAGTTCCCCACGGCGCAATTGTTGATATTTTTACCGCCGAATTTACCGAACTGGCAATCCTTGCCCCTACTTCTACTAGAGCTGCTGCTGCTGCTAATGTTGGTATCCAAAAAGGCTTCTAAATTAGAAATCAAATTCCACATTACAAACCCATTCCATATCACTTGTCAAATTATAAAGAAATAAAGATTGAAACAAAAAAAAAAAATAATAAAAGAAGTGACAGGTGTGTCGCCGGATATCGTACACAACATATTTTTGTTTTTGTATGAGGAAACGCATACAAAACAACAAAGCGTAGCATAAACGTCACAGGGACAGGGTACATTGGCTATTTTTATTAATTTTCTTTTCTTTTCCCCCCAAAAAAAAAAAACTCAAGCGAATTCACACAAATAAGCATGAGGAGAAAAAACGAAACAACGTACACACGCCTTCTTCATCACAGGGAAAATGCAGCGAATTCACAGCCCGGCCATGTCGTTTTTTTCGCTGATGAACATGCAAAAATTGATTTTTTTCACAAAACATACAGATTTCACTTCATTGCAATTGCTGTTTTAAAGAACAATATCGCATCATTGAATAATACACTATTTAAAATCGATTTTAACGCAATTTTAAGCCACTGTATTTGTAGCAAAACCGGGAACACGAATTTGTTGAAAAAACATTTTTGCCGAGTTTATCCCAAAAAGCCATAATGGCGGCATCTACGACGAGAATTCCCACTTTTCCCTGAGAAAGGGATACGATGCGGCATAATATGAGCGAGAGCGAGTCGACAATTCAATGCACAAACACACACGCCGCTCCTGTGGTTATCTCTTTCGCAACTGTGCTTAAAGATACGCACTTTTTGAACAACTACATAAACTGAGGAAAAATTCTGCCACTCACTTTTTCTGTCGCGCACAATTTCGAAAACTGAAACAACAATACTATCAAATGCGTGAGAAAGAGAATTCCAACCGAAATGTTTCGCGCGATATTCGATTCGAATGCGGTTTCGAACTAGCAGCGCGACGGCGAACACGAAGATAGGTAAAGAGAAGAGGATGAAACTGATAGAAATGCGCCACCCAGAGGGCTCTGCCTTCTATGGAGCACACACATCACCAGGACGCCATTTTTTATTTCTTCCCACACAGCAAAAAAATCAATGAACGACCGAATGGCTAATGCTTTTTTCACAGCATATTTTTCGCACTAAACCGAACGATTTACTGCATTTTACTTATAAAAATGATAAAACACGATATTGAATTATGTATTTTCACTATTTTATGGAAATTTCATGCACTGGTTTGGTAGAATATTAATCGGATTGTGCAACGACACGAGTTTTTCACAGGGACACGTTCATCACTAAACGTAATGGCGGACTACGAGATGGATGTTCCGTTTACCTGTGCGAGAAATGTGCTCGAATGAAGCATTTTGATTTCATGTTTAAAATTAATTGACAATTGCCGTGATGATATAATAATTTAAAATTTAATTTTTTAAATTTTATTTTGGCTAATGCAATCGGATTATTTATAAATTAATGCTGTTCAACAAAATTAAATGTTTTTATTTAAGTTCGAAAGTGAATGCACACAGGAGACAAGAATTACGTGAACGGCGTGTCCAATCTTTCGATGTGGATGCGTTCAGCAGAGGAAAGTTGTGTTTTCAAATTTTTATAATAATAACGTACAATCGAATAATAATTATGTTACCTATGTGTTATTTTAAAATCATAATCTTCTCTTTTAGATTTAAGAACTGCTACTAATGGAGATTCCATAATTTGTTCCGAAATTTACACGGCACTTAAGTACAATTGCGTTTATGAATATTCTGCTTTTTTATTGGATGAAGCTTTAACATTAACATTAATTCATTCATTCATATTCTTTTCCCGGCAATCTTTGAAAGAGAATCCGACGGGAACAAAAGTGACTTCGCTTGTACCTACCATGATGTCTGGCGCTTCTATGTCACAGGATATAGATCATAAGCCGTATTGCATTAACAGCGCGATCTGATCCGGATCATATCCCGAAAATAAAACAAGATGGATCATAGAAAAACTCCATTTCCTAGGTTGCAGCACCAGTTGCTTTCAAAAAACTACAGTTAATCCAGGTAACGCCAATTTCATATTGCTACCAGCCATATTGCAAACTTTCTGTGACGTCATAATATGATGACATTTGTAAACACAACGCACATGACATTTCACTTTCAGTGTCGGAGGTGTTACCATTTGAATCAAATTTGCATAATTTTTCTTTTCGATACCTTTATTTTTCCAGAATCAATTTATAAATACATGATCAAAGTCGCATCACCGATTTTCAATTAAATCGTGCGTCATGCCTATTTTCCCATTCCCTACTTGACTTGCTTACAAAACCCAAACAAAGATTCACCAGGAAAAAATCGCATAAGATATGGAAGGCATATCTGAGTTCAAACTTTTAACCTTCGCTCCTGAGAAGTGACTAAAAATGATTTATGCTGTTTTTCCTTGTTGCCACAGATTTTAAAACTGATCACGATGAAAGTTTTGTGCAGATCCATCAAATCTGGCGACATCAAACAATAGTATATACGAAAAAGTGGGAACAAAATCTTCTGTTAGCTTCTAGGGTTACAGGTGGATCGACTAAAATTTTGTCAACAAATTTGAATCACCTTGTAGGTTCGTTGCACTTCCATTGTAAAATATGCAATTTTTATACTAGTTGGGTTGCCCATTTTATAAAAGTGAACAATGTTAGTGTTTTTTGCACACTGCACAGAATTCGCCAAAAAAGTACGTTAAAGTTGCTATAGTTTAAGCTTTGCATTTGTAAATACATAATTATTTTTCCTTTATTCTCCTTTTTTTATTAGGTCAAAAAAAATCCATTTAAGATCTGACTTTCGTCCACTTTTCACTGACTGACCAAAGCCATTTGGCCAGGTCATCGTTTTGAGCAGCGGTGGCAACTTCTTTCGGCTCGCAATCACTAAAGTAGAGTCCACTGACCTTTTCCAATTCTGGGTCTAGTGCCGCGTAGATGCTAGTTTGAGCTCCTGATTTTGCAGTCTTTACAAACGGCCAAAACAGTGGCCTAACAAAAATGCTTGACAGGAAACTATTGAAAATTCCCATGTGACGAACTAATTCCGTGTCTACAACACCTGGATGCAGTGCGTTAACTGTGACTCCCGTACCTGCAATAATTTAAACATTATTTGACATTCTGCTTGCTGCATTTAAAGTTAATTCAGTGGCGTTACCCTCTAGTTTCTTTGCCAGCTCCCTAGTGAAAAGCACGTTTGCCAGCTTGCTTTGGCTATACGCGCTTCCTTCATCGTATGACTTCTCACTATTCAAGTCTGTGACGTTTATTTCTCCGCGAGTGTGCGCTAAGCTAGACACGACAACAATTCGACTTGGGGCACTTCTCTAAATATGATGCCAGTTCAAAACACTTGAGCATTTCAATTATAAAAGGAATACCTTCAGCAAATCTAAAAGCAGGTTTGTCAGCAGGAAATGGCCCATGTGATTGACTCCCAATTGCATTTCGAAACCCTCCTTAGTCAAGGAACGTGGACAACGCATAACGCCAGCGTTGTTGATTAGCACATCTAGCCTGGTTTGCTCCTTTTTAAATCTATCAAACGATTTTTTATGTTCTTCAAGAAAAAAGCTAGATTTTGAGATACAAACTTACCCTTCTACAAATTTCCGAATCGACTCCAAGGACGAAAGATCACATTCACGACAGTAGACGTGCTTGTTGTGTGTCTGAATGACAATTTCCTCTCTGGCCTGGTAAAATTAAAAGGTTAGACTCCGTAAATGTACTTTGAAGTATTGACAGATTACCTCCTCGCATTTCTTCATATCACGACAAGCCATGTATACATAGCCGCCTCGTTTAGCCAGCTCGCGAACAGTCTCTTTCCCAATACCGGTATTGGAGCCAGTAACAATAAAAACTTTGTCATCAGCTTTGGTCTTCTTGCGATACTGGCCGCCTTGCATTTGGTCTCTGCAAATAGTTTGTTATCTCTGTTTTATGCCGATTAAGGATTAAAGACGATCTACTTACTTAACAAAACATGAAACCCCGATGATAGTGCCGGTTAGACTTACGTAAAATACAGTTTTATTTTTAAGAAATGAAAACAAGCCCTTCATCGTGAAATTTGTTGGGAAGCTTTGGTTGACAGTGAATTTTTCCTCCTAAATTTGATGCAGGCCAGAAAGGACTTTCTAATAATTTATAAATAAATCACACTATCTTACAAAAATTTAGAAGAAATGTTAAATTCAATTTGATTTCCAGATTTCCGAATAAGAACAACTTTCTAACCGAATTGAAATGTCACCGCTGTCATGCAAAATGGTTTCACTTGACATAAGAGGAATTTCTTTTCGTTGAGCTTCTAACGATGTTGGTTGATTTTGAGAAAAAAAGAAGTACCGACCTAGGTAGTATCTTCCACCGCAAAATCGTAAGTCCCGAAATGCCAGGAGTCGCGAATTTTCGCTCCAGAATCGCGCCCTAGGGGCGAAAATTCTTGTCTTGCGTATTTTTTGCTAGGAAGGGATACTTCTCCATCCACTCGATCATAATATTTTGTTGCGTTTGTGTTGTTGTTGACGTCCTATAAGAATGCAGTTAATTTAAATAAACATCTTGTATGACGGTAATTGTTAATTGTACAACTTACATTATTATTCGAGTGTTCACCTTTTGATACGACCGAAACATCAACAAACAAAATATTTACATTGAAAGCGGTCAGCTGTTAGCCGTGAAAACAACAAATTTGATATATAGCTTCTCAAACTTTAACTTTTTTTGTCACACCATTTCCTAAAGCGTTGCGAACGAGTAGAAGAAAACGAAAGCAGTTAAATGAAGTGAATTTTCGCTTTCGCTTGATATTTCCTTCGTTTTTTGAAATTCGAAAGTGGTTTTCTTTTCGTTTTTCCTTGTTTTTCAGAGTTTCGTGCCAAAGAGATAAAAAAGGCATCAAGAATTTATTATCCTGCAGTCATAATCCAATTCAGAGTGTACAATTTGTTTTAAATACTGGGTTCCAATCATTCAAATATTTGGTTCAAATACCGAAGGGCAAAATACTTGTAGTCATGTGCATGGCATCTTTCCATACTTATATTTATATTCATATGATTGTTATTAATTGAGACAATAGTGGCGATATGAATAAATTGAATGCAAACTATTTTAATAATTTAGTAATCAATTAACTATCCAGTAAGAAATTAAGCATGATAACATAAACTTCGAGAAAGAACATGCAATAATAAACCAACAATTTGTATTAAGAACGAGAAAGTGAGATCGAAGCTCAAAAAAATACGGCTACTGTTAGTTTTAATTTTATATTTCACTCTAATTTTGTCAAAGATTGTTTGAAAACTATTGAAGAATATTGAAACGTCGCCTTACAATTGGTCAAAAAAATTTAAATAATAACGTAAGAAACAGAAACTGATTTGTCTATGGTAAGAAATACTCTCGGAAATACCAGTGTATATTTTTTGGCAATGAACTGAATTTATATCGAGTAACTACTCGTATTTTGCACCAATTTTCGTCCACTCTTCACTTTTTCTCCACAGCCATTTGGACATTTCATCGTCTTGGGCTGCGGGAGCAACTTCTTTCGGCTTGCAGTCACTAAAGTAAACTCCATTGACTTTCTCCAAATCAGGATCTATAGCTGCGTAAATTGTAGTTTGTGCTCCCGCCTTGGGAGTCTTTACAAACAGCCGTAATAGCGGCTTGATAAAAGTTCTAAAGATGAAACCATTCAAATATCCCACATACCGAAATATTTCTGTCTCTACCGCTCCTGGATGCAATGAGTTAGCGGTGACTCCCGTACCTGCAATAAACCTCATACATAGCAGAATAATCGTTTTGCAAATCAGTCCAAAGTGTTAACCTTTAAGCTTTTTCGATAGCTCCCGAGTGAATAGAATATTTGCAAGCTTGCTTTGGCTATAGGCCTCCCCGCCATTGTATGATAATTCGCTGTTTATGTCAGAGACATTGATTTTTCCAAAAGTGTGACCCCAGCTGGATACGCTAACAATACGGCTGGGGGAACTTTTCTAAAAAAAAATTATGTATGCGTAGTAAAAAAACTGAATAAAAAGTCGGTTGGAGGATTACTTTCAGGAGATCCAAGAGTAGATTCGTTAGCAAGAAGTGGCCTACATGATTGACTCCAAATTGCATTTCAAAACCGTCTTCTGTCAATGCGTATGGACAGTTATAAACACCAGCATTGTTGATTAATATATCCAGTCTGGTTACCTCCTTTTTAAATCTAAGGGTGAATGTTAGTTGCGAGATGTACGATTTTTTGAATTAAAAACTTTACCCATCCACAAACTTGCGTATGGATTCGAATGACGACAAATCCAACTTACGACAGTAGACGTGGTGGTTTTGTGTCCGCAGGACGATCTCGTCTCTAGCCTAAGGAAATATAAATACCAACAGATCGTTATGGACTATGATCGTTTGAAAAATACCTACCTTCTCGCATTTGTTCATATCTCGACAGGCCATGTAGACATGTGCACCCCGTTGAGCCAGATCGAGAACAGTCTCTTTTCCGATGCCCGTATTCGAACCAGTTACGATAACAACTTTGCCCACAGCTAATGTCTTTTTGCGATACTGACCGCCTTGCATAATATGACTAGAAAGAGTTTGGAGTTTAATGTAAAAACTGGGTAAAAATATATCACGTACTCACTTCAAAATATAGACGACAGCAATAACCGTTCCGGTTAAACTTATGTAAAACGCGGTTTTAGTCTCAGTAAATTCAAACATGGTTAAATATTGCTCAAATTGTTACCCTTGCCTGTGCTTGTTAACTGCAAAAGCGTACTTGGTTCTCTAAAATACTTTTACAAAGAAGTCAAATTTAAATTCAAAAGTTCTGGCATTTTGTGCCTACAATCGATAATGCACAACTTTCACAATCTTATCTGACTAGCGACAAACATCGTGTTTCAAATATAAGATTGTACATTTTTGGAGGTGACATTATCAGATCATATAAAGTTTCAATTGGTTGGTAACATATTTCTTTTGTAGACATTTTAAGATTGTTACGAGGATTGAGCCTGATTTACGAAGCCTTTTTGATATTTGTTTTACTGTATTCATCCATTGCTTCCGAAAACAGTACAGAATTGTTAAAAAATTTAAAAATTATATTTGCAACCGATGAATGACTGAATTATATTTATCCACATTACCCAGAAAGTCCATGTGATCGGGTGGGAGTAAGGCGACCTGACAAAGTGATAATTCACATGACACAATCAAAGTGGCGTAGAAAAATCATCATTATATTATATTATTACGTTTCCTTATACCTACTGCTTTTAGTATTTATTATGAAATGAGGAGAATGATACTTAATCATTCCAAAGGAAGTACTGTGCCATAGATGTAGACAAACAAAAAATCGTTTGTAAAGGTTTTTTCAACAGGGACGCTACAAAAGTAGAGCGACAGGGACAGCAAACGACGCCGAATGTCTTGCCGCTATTTTGATATTTCTCTTCAGTAAGGTTGCCATTTCATGATGGAAAGATATACGAGCCAACAACGAGTCGAAATTATTAAAATTTACTACCGAAATTCGGAGTCAGTGGCCTCAAAGTTAAGAGCGTTACGTCCAATTTATGGTCGTCATAATCGTCCTAGCAGATCAACAATTGAGCGTCTAGTGGAAAAATTTGAATCCACAGGCACAGTACAAAATGTTCCCGTGCCAGTGAGACAAAGAAGTGTCGAGAATATTGCTGCCGCTGAGGCTTCAGTTGAAGAAAGCCCAAATGTGTCTCTCACACGTCGTTCTCAAGCGTTGGGCATCTCTGTGACGTCGTTGTGGCGAATTTTGCCAAAAGATCTTGGCCTACATCCTTACAAGATTAAATTGACGCAAGAACTGAAGCCGCTTGACCACCAGAAGCGTCGTATGTTCGTAAATTGGGCTGAGCAACAACTTGAAAATGATTCGGATTTTCATCGAAAAATCATCTTCACCGATGAGGCTCATTTCTGGCTGAATGGCTTCGTCAATAAACAAAATATGCGGTATTGGTCAGGCAGCAATCCACACGTACTGTATGAGTCATCATTGCATCCCGAAAAAATTACTGTTTGGTGTGGTTTATGGGCCGGCGGCGTCATTGGGCCGTACTTCTTCCGTGATGATCAAGAAAGGCACGTTACTGTGAACGGGAATCGCTACCGTTCAATGATAACCGAATATTTTTGGCCCCAATTGGATGATATGGACGTGGAGGACATGTGGTTCATACATAATCAAATCGAACGTACTTTCACAGGAATAAAGAATTTCATTGATATCCAAAACAGTTTTTGTTTTATTTAAAAAAAACTTTTGTAGCGCTCTTATTGAAAAACCCTTTATATGTCGCAGAAATTAAAATAAACTGTGTACCAATAATCAAGTTATCTTCGACTTTAAGATAATCGAGACTGTAACTTTCGATCCGGAGAAAGTCCGAGTCTAACCCATTATTAACGTTTAACCTCAGTCTTTGTAATAAATAAATATGAAATATGAAATGTACAGCAAATAAAGAGAAGCCGTAGCTTAAATTGGACGCAGGCAATGCGAGAACTATTACCTAGTTGACTGTGTCAAACCATTGGCTGATATCATTGATAGCAACATTAACAATGCTGCAATGATACAGTCGAAAAACCAAGCATGGGAAACAGTTGCTTCTATATTTCACTCAAAATACAAGCAACTGCCAATTTCAGCAAATTATTTGAAAGCTCAGAAAAAATTATAACGCTTGAGTTATACTGTTATAATTTTGCTATAAAGTCAGATGTAGTTAAAGTTCCGATTACTTTGATTGTTGGTACCTACAAATCAAAAGTCGAAACGATAATTAGTTTCGAAATAAGTATCACTCGAATTTACGGTTTGGTTGTTGGTAAGGCCCTATGAGTAACACTTATTTTCAAAGGGGCGCATTTTTTCGATATCTAGATGTCGCGCTTCTTTAAAAAAACAACATAAATATCGAAAAATGTTGTACGTTTTTTAGTATTACAGACATATGAAAGGTAGAAAACTAGTAATAATTATAGTTTCCGACGATCAGGTACGAAATGCTAACCCCCAAACTTGTAAGGGAGTTCTGCTTCGCCCTCCTTCCGTCTTGGCCTTACTGGACGCGTGTGATAGATTCAAACGCATGAATTATTCATAAACGGGGTTCCTTTTGCCTCTGTTTAATTAAATGAAGGAGTTTTTGGACGCCATTTTGACCTGTTTTTGGGCGCCACGTTAGACCTGCACGGATAATTATTGTGACATTAGGACGGCCTTTTTGTCCAAACGAAGTTGCTGTGAGTTTAATGCTCGACCATGTGTTTGGGATTTCAGAACGAAAACTAAATTTTTATTAAAATTTTATTTATATAAAATATCCAAATTTTAAAACACAATCAATTGTTTGTCCATTCTTCAGTACTTTCCCACAGCCATTTGGCCATATCCTTGTCCTTGGCAACTGTGCCGACTTCCTTTGGCTTGCAGTCACTAAAGTAAAGTCCACTGACATCCTCCAAATCTGGGTCGAGAGCTGCGTAAATAGAAGTTTGCGCTCCCGACTTTGCAGTCTTGACGAATGGCCAAAGCAAAAGCTTTGCAAATATACTCAAGAAATGATTATTTAAAAATCCTATGTTCCGAAACAACTCCGTTTCCACCGTTCCTGGATGCAGAGAGTTGACAGTGACTCTAGTACCTGTGATATAAACATTTCATTATTAAAATTTAATTGTTTAGATGCATCGATAGCCTTACCTTGCAGCCTTTTGGCTAGCTCCCGAGTGAAGAGAACGATCGCTAGCTTGCTTTGGCTATAGGCCACCCCGCCATGGTATGATACTTTGCTGTTTAGGTCAGACTTGTTGATTTTTGCAAAAATATGAGCCAAGCTGGATACGTTGATGATACGGCTGGGGGCACTTTTCTATAAAAAGCTATTCGTTCAATAAACTCAAAAGTGGATTCTTTGGAGAGTTACCTTCAGGAGATCCAATAGCAGATTTGTTAGCAAGAAATGGCCTATATGATTGACACCGATGTGCATTTCAAAACCTTCCTCAGTCAATGCGTATGGACAATTGTAAACCCCAGCGTTGTTGATTAATATATCCAGTCTGGTTTCCTCCTTCTTAAATCTAAGGGTGAATGTTAGTTGCGAGATTTACGAATTTTGAAATCAAGAACTATACCCATCCACAAATTTGCGTATAGATTGGAAAGACGACAGATCCAGTGTGCGACAGTAGACGTGTTGATTTTGCGTTTGCAAGACGATCTCGTCTCTAGCCTAAGGAAATTTAAATATAGAATCGGCTTCTATGGGTCTTATGGTCATTTTATAAATACCTCCTCGGATTTCTTCATATCACGACAGGCCATGTACACATGAGCACCCCGTTTAGCCAGTTCGAGAACAGTCTCTTTTCCAATGCCCGTATTCGAGCCAGTGACGATAACAACCTTACCCTCAGCTGATGTCTTCTTTCGATACTGACCGCCTTGCATATAATGCCTATAAACAATTTAGATAAATGGGTAAAAATGTATCAGCGTACACTCACTTTACAATCAATGCAGCGCCAATCACAGTGCCCGTTAAACTTATGTAGAACACGGCTTTTGTTTTAGTGAACGCAATCAAGTCCGGCGTTGTTAAATATTGATGAACGATATTCATTTTGCTCGACTTGTTAGCCCCAAAAGCGTATATTGCTCTCTGAAAGGCTATCTCAAAGCAGTTCAATTTTAAGTCAAAAGTTTTTGCGTGCTGCATCTGGTAAGCCGATAAGGCAAATTTTGTAATCTTATCGGTATACTTACGTATAACCAAAAAATATTGCCAAATATGTTATGTCAATAACAGATAGCTAGCTGGGAGGTTAATGCATCACGAGCAAAGCTTATCCACTTGCACGAAAGCGCTGCCTTATCATTTTAAAAGAAAACTGTTGGGAAAAATTATCTTGATTCGCGAAGCTCCAAATCCAGGGAGCTATTATAATCAAGTTCACTTAGTTCAGTTCATAGACGATCCTTGGTTTCTTAGCCTATAAACCCTTAAATGTTTAATGAAACCGATTTTAATGAAAAGAATGTATTATATGTGAACGGACACAAAAACAACAAATCCGGGTTTAAAAAATAAATATATTTTTTTTTTGAAGAAGTTATTAACAAAAACAGCTATTCGGAATGAAAATTGTATACGATTTTTTTTAGTTAATTAGAAAAACTGGTAATTGTACATATATGTAAAGTAAAGTTGCATTTACACCATCACGCACGCGCATTTTTGCACGTGACGGAGAGATCCGTTTGTCCGCAGTCAATGCTGATAAAGGCGTAAGAATGAGATCACAATTCAGACGCCTAAAGTGTCATGGATGTTCTACCCATAATTATAGATACGTAAAACGGAAATAAACACAAGTTCCGGCGAAGAGCATCTCTACAATCACTTGAAAACATTTCTATTTCTGATTTAAAACATGTGAAATAAGAGTGGCTATTAGTTTCAGTAAATTAAACCAATAATACATCTATCATTTATAGGAAATAAATAACTAATTGTCTGTTCATCACTTCCGGAAGCCATTTTGTTTTATAGGCAAGCGAAATTTCGTAAGCCATCGCTATAAAAATATCAACATGCATAGCTTTCCCATAATTCCTCACACGTAAACAAGATGGCCGGCCAAAAAACGTGTCACGGCACTTCTCGGAGCCATCTGACAGCAATATTTGCCAATGATTATGGAGATCAGGTTTGCGTTGATAAGGTGCTTTAGGGGATTCGACGTAAATTTCGGACTTTTATGCAAAACCACTTGTGTGACATAAGAAAAATAGCCCCATTTGTGCAGCTTGTTTGGCAAATACTGTTTTGTGAAATGTCCACTTTTTGATGAACACATTCGCAAGGCTGTCTTCTGAGCCCACTCCTCTTTTCAATGTTCCTCGACGACCTTACAACATTCCTACAGGGCGAAATCGTGTTTGATGGTATTCATATAAAGCTTCTACATTATGCGGATGAAATTGTCATTCTAGCGGATAGTCCCCAACGATGATGCAAATGATGATGAATAAACTGCAACAATACTGTACTATGTGGAACCTCAAAGTCAACATCGCTAAATCTAAATTAACAGTGATTCGAAAGTTGGTAGTCGGAGTTGGAACGTACGCAAGGCAAGAAAAATAGTTTTGGCAAAGTAAGGAAGTTGAAATTGTTAAGACTTATAAGTACCTTGGAGTAACCTTAACGCCTACAATGTCATTCAGATACCAACTTCAAGAAAAACTAAAAGAAGCGAAGAGGGCAATCAACTGCAACTGGGAGGTGATACTTGGCAAAAAAAAACATCCCATCGAGTTCTAAATTTAAAGTTTTTGATGCTGCCGTTCGATCTATATTGTGTTATGCTGCACAAGTTTGGGGTATCTATCGGTATGACGAAGTAGAAATACTTTTAAGATATTTTTTAAAGAAAATCTTTAGGCTTCCAGAGAACACACCAAATTGTATGTTGCATCTAGAAACAGGACTGCCTCATCTATACACATTTCCAATCAGGTTGCATATGGAGTATATATGGAAAGTAATGATGCTTACCAGTTACCGCCTCCCGCATATTATGGCAAATCACGCAATGCGTGGACAGCTTCAATTTTTCGAAGAATGGACCAGATTGAGCGCCGAACATAATGTCCCGATAATGGAACGTAATGCAGAAGTATGGAAAGGAAATATACAAGAGCTGTTAAGGAAAGTCGATGAAGCTCACCGTTCTGAGTGTAGAGCCAGAATACTCGAATACTCAACCATGATCTTATGGAGCAAAACTACTTTCATGATGAAAGTAAAGGGTGATTTTTTAAGAGGTTTAGAACTTTTTAAAAAAAAAAAACACAAAAAATTCGAAAAAATGAATGAAATATTTATTTGAATCGATAGTTTGAACCTTGCAATTTAATGTTTAAAGATAATTTCATGCAAATGTTGACCGCGGCTGCGTCTCAGGTAGCCCATCCGCTGAGTCCAATTTTGGCATACTCTTTCACACATATCGGCCGGTATCTCACGAATGAATGCATGGATGTTGGCTTCCAGTGCGTCAATCGAAGCGGGCTTGTCCCTATACACATTAGCCTTGGCATACCCCCACAAAAAATAATCTAATGGTGTCAAATCGCACGATCTAGGCGGCCAATTGACCGGCCCGAAACGTGAAATTAACTGTTCACCAAACTCGCCTCGCAATTGCGCCATTGTTTCGCGTGCTGTGTGGCATGTGGCACCGTCTTGTTGAAACCACATATCATGCAAGTCAAGAACTTCCATTTCGGGCAAAAAAAAGTTTGTTATCATCGCTCGGTAGCGTTCACCATTGACAGTAACGCTGCGATTCGCATCATCTTTGAAGAAATATGGCCCAATAATGCCGCCGGCCCATAAACCGCACCAAACAGTGGCTTTTTCGGGATGCATTGGTAGCTGTTGCAATGCTTCTGGCTGATCTTCACTCCAAATGCGGCAATTTTGCTTATTTACGTACCCATTCAACCAAAAATGAGCCTCATCGCCGAACACAATTTTTCGATAAAAAAGCGGATCCTCGGCCAGCTTTCCAAGAGCCCATTCACCAAAAATTCGGCGTTGTGGTAGGTCGGCTGGCTTTAGTTCTTGCACCAGCTGTATCTTAAAAGGCTTTACGCCCAAATCCTTCCGCAAAATTTTCCACGTAGTGCTGTAACAAAGGCCTAACTGCTGGGAACGGCGCCGAATCGACATTTCGCGGTCTTCTGTCACACTAGCTGATACGGCCGCAATATTTTCTTCACTACGCACAGTACGTAAACGTGTTGATGGTTTAATGTCCAACAAAGTAAATTTGGTGCGAAATTTGGTCACAATCTTCCGAATAGACTGCTCAGAAGGTCGAGAATGCCGATCATAAAATGAAAGCAGCGCGCGATGAACATTTCGAACCGAGCACGAATTTTGATAGTAAAATTCAATAATTTGCAAGCGTTGTTCATTTGTAAGACGATCCATGGTTAAATTGCAAACCAAACTGAAGCTGTTTGACAGTGACACAAGGTACTAAACACACGTCAGCTGTCAAAACCAGTGTTGCCAAAACCAAACCAGCTAAAAAATCACCCTAGTATAGAAATTATTTCAAAAAATTTTAAGATCAGAGGGGAACTTCTTCGTTTAAACTAAAGGGTCCGCCATCTTACTTTTTTTTTTTCAACTAGTGCTTATTTCGCGAATGGTAACACTTAGCTCATGTCTGATTTGACAGATAATTAGTTTTATCCTTCCGCTGAGTGCTTAAATGGCCAGGATGGGAATGTACTTTCAAGTTATGTAAGATCGGCTATGAAATATCAACAACAAATTGTAGATGAAGCATTTTAAATATAATCTTATTTCTGTTAGCTCTAATAGAAACATTATTAAAATTAAAATTGAATTTCTAAGCACGTTATTGTGGAAAATGTAAAATAAATTTATTATAGAATATAAAATCACAATTTAATACAACAAAAAATAAAATACTGGCTACTCATGTAAGCCATTGACATCAGTTAATGAAGATAAGAATGTTAGCAGCGCTGGTATAGCCCAGATCATTTAGATCATTGAGGAAGTTGGTTGGTTGGTTTAGTTTAAGTGGCTGTATTCCCTTTTGCCTCGTAGGGAAAGACACAAATAACGCATTTAGCGCCGTTTTGAGACCACAACTAACGGAACCTGAAGATAAAGGGGGAGAAGGACGTTAAGAGAGCTCAAAACCAGCCTGTGGAGTTGAGGAATTTGATGATGTTGTTCAAATGGATACTTTGGATGGCCGAAATGTCATCATAAAAGGGATGGCCAAGTGCACTGAGTCTGGTTTTGGCTAGTGCCGGACACTCACAGAGAAGATGAAACACTGTTTCACTCTTGTTTGTGTCAGCGCAGCTTCGGCAGTGGGTGTTATGAGGGATGCCAAGCTTGGCTGCGTGAGTTTCTAAGGGTCAATGGCCCGTACTAATTGCCGTTAGTCGGGCGACGATTGAGGAAGTAGTTTCCTAAGTAAGCGTCCCTCAAGTTGGATAGGGCAGGGCAGTTGCAGAGAATTTGGGTGACGGACTCATCCTCCTCCTCATCTCCACAGCTTCTGCAAAATTCATTGTATGGCGGCCCAAGACTGCGCTTGTCTGCCCGTGAGCCTAGCAACGTCGCAGTAGCCTAGATGTTTCCATTTATGACTTGCTTTGCCTATTGCGTCCGAGTGAATGATTTGTGTAGTGTAAGACAGCTCATTGTGCAGACTAACGCTATCAACGCCGAAGAAGTCTAGCCTTGCCAATTTGTCTGCTGCACAGTTCCCTGTGATGTAACAGTCTCCCGGAACCCAGTAAAAGGCAATCTTCCATCCAATCATCAGTGCTGTCCAAACTAAAATAATGCAGTAAAACTCTGACTCCTTCGGCAGTCATCTTCAAACCATCAATTTCACTATCCAAATTTTTCTTCTTCCAGGAACGACACAATGCTTAAAGCCACATATAGGTACTACTAATTTTTGTTGATGGTCTTTCAAATACAAAAATTATTCTTGAGCAATCTGCAATTTTTGATATAATTGTAATTTATGTCTCAAAATTTCAGTGCATTTTTATGTAAAATTATATAAATGTAACCTTTAATATCATTTTACTGCACTGATACACAATTGAAGCAACTACATCACAAAACAACCAACTAATTTGCTTCTTCTTAATGATACAGAACAAATCTGAATACAGAACAAATCTGAATACAGAACAAATGTCGTCATAAGCGAAAATCAACCGAAATCATGAAATAGGCCGCAATGCCCAGAGCCCAGTGTATCTTTAAAGATACAACCATTTACCGCTACATTATTATGAGCTGGTATAACGCATTTGGTTAAAATAACTTTATTTTATTTAATAATATTTGCGTTCATTCGAATATATTTTACCCTTTCTCCATTACGTAGTAAGAGAAAGATATTGTATTCGCACAAAATTTCGAACTCGAGATGTTAATCAATTCTGACATTAGGATGATAGGCGAACTCAAAAAAGTGGGTCGCAAAATTTTGTCCGCCTGTCCGCCTGTCTGTATGTCCCGAGGCCTACAGCCTAAGCGGCTGAACGGATTTCGTTCAAACTTCGGATTTAAAGTTTGGTAGCTTACAGTTCGGGGCCGTTTTTTTGTTTGCATGGTAACCTCAATATTAATGGTACTTCCCATAAAAAATTTTCATGGTTATATTTGTACGAAAACGCCTCTAACGATTTCAACAAAAATTGATATTTAAACTTAAGTAGATGAGGTAAACATAGCTGCATACTCAGTTTATCTGAGTATTACTTTTGGACATATCTCGAAAACGGTCCATACGATTTTAACAAAAAGGTAATATGGTCATTTGTAACTTAATGGAATACTCAGTTTGTCTCTGCATTATCGTAAATGGATTTAAAAAAAAAAAAACATTTTTTAAAAATTTAGTTTTCTTTAGTTTACCTGAAAACGGCTATAACGATTTTGACCAAAATGCAAACTTAGAGTAAAATGTATGTTTTAAAAACTATTGCGTCCTTAATTTTCTGATTTTAAAAACTGTTCATATCTCGAAAGTCCCATTTTCGATTTCAATAAAACTTTAAAAACCAAATAATTCTTACATCCCGAACAATAAATTATTGTACTCGGTTTGCAGATACTTAGTTAAGCAATACTATTTTTGAAACTAAACATTGCAATATTTGGTACTATTTTGTCTGCGAAATTTTACAAAAACCGCTCTAACGATTTTGACCAAAACACATATTAAAGATAATATAAGTAATAAAAAGTATAAAATAAGATCCCGTTACTTAGATTTTCGCAAAAAATTCGAACAAAACAATTTCTTAAATATTTCTCAAATATGACTACCCAAATTCCGATCTGTATTCACATTTTTTCGGTATAATTTTGAAATAATAACAATGCCCCAACTTCCAATGGAAATCCAATAACATCTACGTAAAACTTATTTTTAGCAAATATTACCAACTTCTAATTTTTTTCAAGAATAAATATTTCCAACAACTTGGAGCTTACACAATCAGCAACTCCCACTTCATTTACATTAAAACTTTTGATGAACGAGAAAGTTACGTTCGACCCAGTCGTGCACTTTATTTCTGATACAGCAGTGTCAAATACTTTAAAATTATTTAATAAAATTTTTTTTTTAATTTATTAAAAATGCAAATATTTTGTAAAAAGTAAGCTTAATTTAAAAGTTATGGGTCTATTTTTCTTACAGCGGATACATTTTAAATCAATAAAGCTAAAATAGTAAGCAACAAGTAATAAAAATCAAAACAAACGGGGAAATAATTTGTTTAATTGTTGTATCTTTAAAGATACACTGGGCATTTAAGGGTTAAGGCCTAAACTGTTGACTTCATATATGTATAAACTAAAACTCTAAACTTGTAGGTCACATTTGCTATAAACTGTTATAAACTGGTATATTTTGTTATGTGCCTCGACCGCTCGACTTTTACGTGGTATTCGATTGGGCGCCCTCAGAGCATTTTGTTCGTTTGTTACAAAAAAAGCTATCTTTTTCAGATTTCAGAGCAGTTTTGCGAATCTGGATTATTTCTCAGGTTTGTTGCAGATTTACCAATACAAGTACGTTTGAGTTTGACAACTAGTGGAGTTTGTTTACATTTTCGTGAAATTTTTCAACTGAAAATAAACGAATTGCATCGGGTTGATATATTTTTTGTTACAATGTACAAATGTTTAGAAGTCAATCTGGGCGAGAATTTTGAACTTTTTCATATAAAATTTAACCAGTGTATGGAAAACGCTTAGAAAAGTGTCGAAGGCTACACATATTCCAATCGCACATCAACACAAAAAAGAGCAAGTGACGCTTTTATGTTCGATTAGACACACAAAATCTGAGAGCGAATGTGGAGAAGCCCAATCGAATACCACATTAGTTAAATCGACGATCTTTGAGTTCTCCTTCGCTAATAGTAAATGGCACTGAAAACTGTGATTTGTCGAAGTGTCAAGTAGAGCGTTGAGAAATATTAAATTTTTTGTTACTGATTTGTTGTTAATTTCAATTTATTTTTGGTACTCATTTAGTGTTTATTAATTTCATATTTGTTAAAATTTCTGCAAAACCTATCTTTTGCCTCACTGTACTTAGTACAAACAATGTCTGAGATTTTCTTTTGTCGCAACAACACTTTACGCACTACACGAACAATTGGCATGGCACGTACAGTTGCTCTATCTGCATTGAGGGAATTGTTTTTGTATTCCACTTTGTGCTGTTGTTCGTCATCGTCATCGCGCTTGAAATAAGAGAAAATCGTTCACTGCAGCACGCACAATTTCGTCTAAAATCTTTGTATCGTATAATACTATAATAAAGATTATAATTAATTTGTTGAATTTGCCTTTGTCTGCTGTTTCCTCTAAAGAAAATCGTTGAAATCATCGCTTAAGGTTTCTTCTAAACCTATCCATTCGTCAACACCTACTTTACTTTGCTTTGCTGAGATCGATGCTAAAAAAAACAGGCCTTATATAAACTGCTGCTGTCAAGTAACTTCTACTGGCGATAAATTTCTAGTGTGAGTTTCGGAACCGTCAAGTTGAGTGTAGTTGATTTAATTGCCTTCTAAAATGTCTACTTTACTTTGCGAAATGAAGCTGGATGCAGTCTTTACCACTGTTTTTGGACATCTCTTTGGGTTGCTTTTGGACGGGTTTTTCGACTTTCGAAAAAAAAATTACTTCGACGATTTTGTGAAACGTCAGTTTGTGCGGTATTCTTCAGCCACTTCGGTTTAAAACTTAAATAAGTTTACTTATAACTTTTTCGATGCGGAAATTTTATTAAAAAAAAAACAATTTCTTAAAATGTTATTTAAATATATAATTCACAAATATAGAGAGCCATCTATTCAAATATTCTAAAATATAATAAATTCTTAGCTTTAAGTCCATTCTCCTACCACCATTTGGCTTTATCATTGTCCTTCGCAACTGTGGCGACTTCCTTCAGCTTGCAGTCACTAAAGTAAAGTCCACTGATGTTTTCCAAATCTGGATCAAGAGCTGCGTAAATAGAAGTTTGCGCTCCCGACTTTGCAGTCTTGACGAATGGCCAAAGCACAAGCTTTGCAATTATACTCAAGAGAAAACAATTTAAAAATCGTATGTGCCGAAACAATTCCGTTTCAACTGTTCCTGGATGCAGGGTGTTGACGGTGACTCTAGTACCTGTAATTCGTACAACATTTCTAAAATATACACCCCTTATGTTTCAAAGCACGCGTAGATTCCTACCTTCCAGCCTTTTGGGCAGCTCTCGAGTGAAGAGGACATTTGCAAGCTTGCTTTGTCTATATGCCACACCGCCATGGTATGATTCTTCGCTGTTTAAGTCAGACTTATTGATTTTTCCAAATATATGGGACAAACTGGATACGTTGATGATACGGCTGGGGGCACTTTTCTATAAAAAGCTATTCGTTCAATAAACTCAAAAGTGGATTCTTTGGAGAGTTACCTTCAGGAGATCCAATAGCAGATTTGTTAGCAAGAAATGGCCTATATGATTGACACCGATGTGCATTTCAAAACCTTCCTCAGTCAATGCGTATGGACAATTGTAAACCCCAGCGTTGTTGATTAATATATCCAGTCTGGTTTCCTCCTTCTTAAATCTAAGGGTGAATGTTAGTTGCGAGATTTACGAATTTTGAAATCAAGAACTATACCCATCCACAAATTTGCGTATAGATTGGAAAGACGACAGATCCAGTGTGCGACAGTAGACGTGTTGATTTTGCGTTTGCAAGACGATCTCGTCTCTAGCCTAAGGAAATTTAAATATAGAATCGGCTTCTATGGGTTTTATGGTCATTTTATAAATACCTCCTCGGATTTCTTCATATCACGACAGGCCATGTACACATGAGCACCCCGTTTAGCCAGTTCGAGAACGGTCTCTTTTCCAATGCCCGTATTCGAGCCAGTGACGATAACAACCTTACCCTCAGCTGATGTCTTCTTTCGATACTGACCGCCTTGCATATAATGCCTATAAACAATTTAGATAAATGGGTAAAAATGTATCAGCGTACACTCACTTTACAATCAATGCAGCGCCAATCACAGTGCCCGTCAAACTTATGTAGAACACGGCTTTTGTTTTAGTAAACGCAATCAAGTCCGGCGTTGTTAAATATTGATGAACGATATTCATTTTGCTCGACTTGTTAGCCCCAAAAGCGTATATTGCTCTCTGAAAGACTATCTCGAAGTAATCCAATCTGAAGTCAAAGGATTTCGCATATTGCGTCTGGTGAACAAATGAAGCACAAATGGTATAATCTTATCTGAGCAATAAGATTGCCGAATTCGCTGTGTCAATAACTGATAGCTAGCTGGGCTGTTCGGTGCATCGACGAGCCAAGCTTATCCTCCTGCAAGAAAGCTGTGCCTTTTCATTTAAAATGAAAACAGTTGAGCAAAATTATCTTGCAAAGTTCACGAGGCTCCGAAGAGCTATTAATCAACTAGAAACCTGTACTTCAGTTTGAGGGTACAACTCAAAGAATCCGTTTCAGTAATGTATTCAACTGACCGATGAATAGAAAACACTCCCCATAAACTTGTGAAACAAGCGAATTGTTATATCGCGCTATGGGTCAAATTATCTATCTGTCATTTTCTATTTAATAAGTGCAAGCCGGAACAAATTCTCTTAATTGTATAGAGCCAAGAGGAGAACTACTCGTTGTCTTGCATATAAAGAAAAGTCTATTCGCTTACTTTTCCGAGCCAAGCTCTAAAGATCTGTCAAACTCAAAAAAATGTATCGAAACATTCTCAAAGAGTTACAAATATAATTCAAAGTACGTGGATAGACTTTGATAGACTACTTTAAATCTTTGACATCTAATCCATATTACACATACCGTTTTGCAACATATGAAACGTTCTGGGAGTACATTCGAGCGCCGCCTAATTTTCACAGATTTTTTTTTTGTGTGCAATTGATTTTTAAGACGGATTTTGAATTTGTTTCTTGTCGACCTTGCACATTTGACATATTTACCTGTACTTCCCGACTTCGCGTTGATGGTTGAAATTCTTTGACCTCTTTCGAGCCAAGAGAGGAACTGCTCGTTACTCGTTATTTTGATAATTGTCTCATTTTCTGTCATATTGGATGAGAACGTGTATATACTTTGTGCGATTACGATCGATTTATATCGATTGCGTTCGATTTAAACCGTTTGTTAATTTGCTAGCTTGAGCCGCTGATTTCCACCCCTGCCGTCTGTCCCGGTTAATGCAATATTGTTTTTAAAACCCACACTTGAAGTGGCCTGGGCTCTAATCGCATAATTTATGAAACGATAGTCGTCGAAACGATTGAACAAAACGACATCGTTTTAAGTTTGTTTCATAAAGCATCATCGTCGCATCATTCAATCGAATCGTTTATCGTTCTCGTTTTGAACAGTTTGAACATGACTGTAAATAAACCTCTACAAGTATCAAAATGCCAGTATTCAAACACTTATCTACGAAACCAAACAACAGCTAGTAGTGTGAAAAAGCAAGATTCGCCTAAGAAGGGTGGAATGCTTTCTGAAAGCTCACATTAAACGGATACACAAGAGTGTTTAAAGAAGTTTTATTGCTAAGGATCGAGTTGTAACAAAGAATTCAATGAATGCTATTTTATGATTGTATTATTAAAAGCAAGTCGTCTCCAAAGAGTACATAAGTTGGTGTCTTCCGTAAAATATTTTTTTACTTCTCTAAAACCTAGCTAAAACTGGAAAAAATAAAAACTAATAGCCATCTTTCAATCGAATCGTTGCGGCGACAGTTTTCTGCAGTTGAATTAGTAACGTGAAGCAACATTAAACGATGATCGTCCAATCGTTTTTTGGTTGTTACACGAAGTAGAAGCATCGTCGAGACGATGTCGTTCGAACGTTTTGTGCTTACGCAATTAGAGCCCTGACTATTCTTCGCATTGGTACTTGCCGGTGTCTAAGGTTTTTCCGACACTACGACCGACGTTGTGGTCAACTCACGCCTCTGTGACTGTGCCGTCACGGAATATGGGACAAATAGTCTTGAAAGTTGAACGTCCGATTAAATCAACAGACGTGGAGAAAGTGATTTGCTACATTTTTCTCTCCGCGTACTTGTCATCCACTCGCCTTTCACATGGTATAAAGCAAATCCATCTACGAAGTGATTTTTGTCCACTTTTCACTAACCGACCAAAGCCATTTAGCGGTCTCGTCTTGAAGAATATCAATTGCCCCAGAACAAAAAAGGTGGGTTTACATCAAGAAATTTATATATTGTTAAATTTTTGGGAAGGTTTAAATTCATCAAATCAACTACCAATTTGCTCATCTGCAACAATCAAAAAGAAATATATATAAGCAGGAAAAAGGATTCTCAAAAGTCAAAACATAACCAAAAAGTACGACATTCGCAGTAAGGAAAAGATCTAGCTCCGGAAAATAGCTTTTGTTAAGGGTTTAGTGAATTTGAAAAAGGTTTTTGGCGAAGTGGTTGTAATTTTTCAAATATATTTTTTAGAGAACAAGCTCAGTGGATAGCCATGCGCCATATTTGTTAAGGCCTCCCTGTACAAAAAAAAGTTAACGTAACTATTTATAAACAAAACATCGAAATTCAGAATTCTTCGACTGTTTTATGTAAAAAAATGTGCGTACGAAGTATTAAGCAAGATCCTTTGCCAGTCAGAATAATAACAGACTTGGATTTTCGAAGCAACTGCTACCAATCTGAATAAAAGGAAAGTGCCGCCGCTTTTCGAACATGTTAAACGGTAGGTAACTCAAATCAGTTTTTACTCATACGAAACCTAGCATAAATGCTTCGATTTTGACATTTGTTTTGAGTGAAAGCAATTGCTAGGTACGTTTTATTCATATCACCCATTGAGAACGTTCAAGTATCTAGTTTAGTAAGTCTGACAGCTGGCTGACTTGATGTGTCTTCTGTGGTTTTCCAGTGGGACAAAAAATCATTCTTTTATTTTTGATCTAAATCACTTTTTATGTTCCATTGGGAAAAAAAATCAATCTTTGTTTTGATTCGGATCACTTTTTGCAGATCTCGATATTTTTTCAAATTTACCAACACTGCCACAAATATCAATTTTCAAAACAAATGCGCAGTTCCGTGAAAACCAAAACAAAGAAATACATAATAATAGACATGGCTATAATTTTGAAAAAAATATTATCGTCATCGTCTTCCTCATTATCTGAAGACTACGAGTCACCGAAACTACTCCATTTGTATCTACAACAGGAACAACATTTTTCAAGTCGATATCCATAGTTAATTTTTCCAAAAACCAATGCAATTTGAACAGCTGACATTTCTGTCAAATAACGCACTAATCGATTTATAGATAGATATTCTTTATTTTCATGTTCAGTGAGTTTACAATCATTGTGCCATATAAAGTATGTTATACAGCTAGGCTTATTAGCCTTCTGCTGCTTTAAACTTTACATACATTAACATTATAAAAATATAAAAATAAAAAGGTGAGGATACAGTTATTACAAATTAATTTTGAATCTAAGCTCGTAACATTACAAGTTAAACAATGTAAATGTAAAGAAGAATTTACTTCAAGTTTATTATTACTTAAATAAAAAGAAAACAAATTTCAGGTTTACAAAAATGGAATAAACATATCATTATTGAAAAGAAAAGGATTGCAATTAAATAGAAAAAGGATTGAGAGGTTGCATATCTGTATGAAAAAGGGCTTTTAGTTTGGCTAAAACAAAAATAAAACGAGATTTACAGTGCTGCAAAAGAATTTCGATAGTAGCATGAACGACAAATCGAGTAAGCAATCTCCACCCACTACCTCCATTAAAATTTGAGCACTTTCTTCAAACGATAAAAAGCTTTTCTCAAAGTGCAGTCTACGGATTTCCTAAAGAATTGGGTATAATGCAAGGAAGTGAAAAACATTCTCGTCTTGATCAAGGTTGCATAGTGGACACCTGGGGTTTAAATCGCTTCTATGTAGTCTGGAGTTCTGGATCGGCATTCTGCAAGGCGAAACTTTAAAACGTTTTCGTGTGCACGAAGAAATTTGCTTGTGCAACATATGGCAAATCATTCGCGCGCACGAAAACGTTTGATCTTTTCGCCTTACAGAATCTGACCCCAGCTCCATCATTTCTGTACGAATTTTAAAAATCAAACTCATTTCCAGAACTGATAGCGAATTGCTTAAATAAGTGTTTGTTCCCAAGGTAAGATTAAGCTGCCTATAAACTGATCTGGTCGATGACTCTTTAGCTCTATCCAAGCAAAGCTTAAAGAGATTGCTATCAACAGCAGACATGCAATCGTGTAGAATACTTCTCCACTTTTGCGTTGCCACTTTGCTGCAATAGCAGTAGATCTACTGAACTTTTTGCAAAAAATAAATCTACTGCCACCAAATCCAATCTACTGCACTTTTTGTTTGATAAACATTCTCATAAACAGCTGTAGAAAAACCATACATAAAAATAAACCCTGTAAAGAAGCTCTGAACGAAGCCAACTTATTGGGAACTTATTGTATAAAAAAAACATTAAAGTGATGATTAATATAGTTTTAAGCAGACAGACAGACAGACAGACAGACAGACGGACATGGCTTAATCGATTCGGAATATATATATACTTTATGAGGTCTCCGGCGAATATGAATATACCTTCCTGTGGAGGGTATAAAAATCTAGTGCGGAAAGACCGAATCTACTGCTTTTTTTTAATGATCTACTGCGCTCCTCTTTTATTGAAGTAGCAACGCTGCTCCACTCCCAAACGTTGTTCTCATTCAGCTGAAAGGATATATTATTTGCTGCGGCTAAATCGTACCAGTCTTTAAACGGAGAGTAGTTACATCTGACAGCTTCAAGAAGAACTTTTTTTTGCAGGTTATTCCTAGATCTTAGTAGAGCTTTGCTGATGTAATTTGCATTTGCTTTTAGGTTCTTTGTAAAAACGTAAGGTAGGCCAGATTCTACATGACTTGCATAGCTAGGTGTAGATTGTGGAAGCCTAAAAATCCGCTTGAAAAAATATCTCCGTATGAATTCGATCGATTTATAAAAGCAGGTCAATTTCGTTGCATGTTCCATGAGCCGAGTAAAATCTGAGATCTGAAAAAAATATCTGATCCCCAATGGAAAACGACATTAGTTCTGATTGGTCCAGATCGATCACATGAACCTTTCTAGTATTTCGCGTTCAGGTTACATGTAGTCCAGACCAATCTATAGTCGACTTAAGATACCTAGATTTTTGAATGTACCCAATATGAAAGAAATTGCGGCAACTTTTATTTTAATTTTATTGAAATGGTTTGCAAAAAAGTTACTTTGCGTTGTCTGATGAAAATAAGCCCTGCCTGGGTCGCATCTCTTTCTGTCTCTCTCTCTCTCTCTCTCTTTCTCTCTCTCTCTCTCTCTCTCTCTCCCTCTCTCCCTCTCTCTCTCTCTCCTTTCACCTACGAACTGATTTGTGTCCACTTTTCACTGACCAACCAAAGCCATTTGGCCGTCTCGTCATCTCGAGCAGCTGGAGCAACTTCCTTCGGCTTGCAGTCACTGAAGTAGAGCCCACTGACCTTTTCCAAGTCCGGGTCTAATGCCGCATATAATGTAGTTTGAGCTCCCGATTTTGGAGTCTTCATAAGGACCCAACTCAGCGGCCTAATAAAAATGCCCAACAGTGTACTATAAAAAATTTTCATGTGGCGACCTAGTTCCGTGGCTACAACACCTGGATGCAGGGCGTTAACTGTGACCCCCGTACCTGAAATAATAGACACATTTCACAGGATTTGTCGAAAGCAAGGTTAGTCGTGTTACCGTCTAGTCTCTTGGCCAGCTCTCTGGTGAAGAGTACATTTGCCAGCTTGCTTTGACTGTAGGCATCACCTTCACTATATGCCTTTTCACTGTTCAGGTCTGCGACGTTTATTTTTCCACGAGTATGCGCTAGGCTGGACAAAACGACTATACGACTGGGGGTACTTTTCTAAAATATAAAGCACGCAAGATTAAACCTCTTCAATAGTACAGTGGCTCAAGGAATACCTTCAGCAAATCCAAGAGCAGATTGGTCAACAAGAAATGTCCTATATGATTGACTCCTATTTGCATTTCGTATCCCTCTTTTGTCAACGAACGGGGACAACGCATTACACCAGCGTTATTGATTAAAATGTCTAGTCTGGTTTGCTCTTTTTTAAACCTATTCGAGGATTAATTCGTAATCTTCACATTTACAGATGCCAGAACTTACTCTTCTACGAATTTCCGAACAGAATCCAATGAAGACAGATCAAGCTTGCGACAGTAGACGTTTTGGTTTTGGGTCAGCAGGACTATTTCATCTCTCGCCTAAGGAAACACACATACAATCGGCTTCTATGGGTTATGGTCACTTTATAGATACCTGCTCGCATTTCTTCATATCACGACAGGCCATGTACACATGAGCACCCCGTTTAGCCAGGTCAAGAGCGGTTTCTTTTCCGATGCCCGTATTCGAACCAGTTACGATGACAACTTTTCCATCAGCTGATGTCTTCTTGCGATACTGGCCCCCTTGCATATAGTGCCTAAAATAAACTTTTTGTAAGAACTGCGTAAAAATGCAAAAAATTGATTTCACCTTAGAACACAGGCCGCACCAATAACCGTACCGGCTAAACATATGTAGAACGCGGCTTTTGTTTCAGTTAATGCAAGCAAGTACTGCTCAAAGATATTCATTTTAGTTTCGTATTGATGTTAACAGCAGCAGCCTGTCTCGCACTAAAGAAGTCTATTTCAAGCAAATCAAGTCGCAGCCAAAAGTTATCGGACCTATTTTGTGTCATATAGATAAGGTACAAATGGTTTAGTCTTATCTGGTTTTTGATAAATAAATAAATAAGGTAGGCAATATTTTTGGGGGCTATACCTTTCAGTCTTAAGAGATTCTTGTATTATTCCGTGTTCAGCTCTGATTAGGTTCTCAAATAAGAAGTAGTAGAAATTAGTTCTATCGTAGATCCTAAGCTTTCAAGTCTTCTACCCCCAACGAACAACAATCAGGGGGAGCGTGAGTTTTAAACAAGAAACATAATCAATAAATTGTATACAATTGTGCTGCCTCACGCACTAATGAGTTGTTGAAAATCGGTAATATTTAATCAACGAAGGTAAATTTTATCTTTAAAATTTACGTTCGACTTTTAACAACTGATTAGTGCGTGACACAGCACAATTTTATACGTTTGTCTGAAAAGGTGTTTTTATTTGTTTTCGAAATTTAAAAACGTAAACGGTGAGTCTGATACCGTAAACAGAGTTATGTTCGAAGGTGGCAGATGTATTGGCGCCATAGTTGATACAACGGGTTCTATATCGCTCCAAACAAAGCTTAACTCTCTTACCAGAAGATGCTCATTGAGGAACATCACTGAATTTCAACTTTCAGCTTATACGCTTAATGCATATCGGCTTTGAAGCTTACCAAAAACCAAACCTTAATCTAGTACAACAAGTTTTAAGGCGAATTTTAGTTCTGACTTTATGTAATGAGTTGCCCCTTACTAATATCTAAATTAATCGAATTAACTAATAGATTTGTACAAATGAGCACACCATGAAGAAACAGTTTTTGTATCTATGCTGATTTGTCTTGTAAAATTTATTTCATAACGAAAATATTTCTCGTAATCTTTTTGTATGTCGAAGTTCTCAAGACTGTTAAGAGATAAACAGAGAATGCCCTCTTTGTAAGAATAAGACCCAGTTTTTTTAAGAGTACAAGATTAGGTAACCTCGCGAAATTTCGGGTTATCACATAGACGCCCATGAAATGTGTCATGAATTTAAGGAAGCTTCAAGCAGAAAAATTACTCATTTAAAATAAACCAACTTTCGGTTAAAAACTACCAAGTAATATTGTTAATATTGCTCCTACCGAGAGAGTTGATTGATAGTCGATAACCGAGTCAACTTGTTAAAAGAAATTCGGTTAAAAATAACCGATTTATCAACTTGCTCCAAATTTTCTCGGTCGTATACGAGTACCTATAAGAAACTCTGTAGAATTTAAACAACTCGTTGATATTAATCTAAAAACTTGGTTGATACCAACGGATAAGCTGTGTTTTTTTTAACAGTATGCATTTAAATTTGTTTTTTTCAACAGAGACTTAGTTAATTTTAGCCCATTTGTTTAACCGAGTAAAAATCGCACTCGGTTAGAGACAATTTTTGAACGTGTACAAACTTTGGGGAGTGGATTTGAAAACGAAGCTTTTAAAAATATGAAAACCACAATTCAGAAATCAGTTTTGAAAGACTTTCACTTTGAACACATCTTTTGTATTTCAATCGGAATTACGAATGTGTTTTGTTTATGTCTAAAGCCAATTACTTGACAGCAAAATAGAGAGTCAATAAATGACCTAATCTATAGGTTGGAGAAATGACACTACCACAGTCCATTTAGTTATTGATTTTTCTAGTCTTACCCAGTTTAATTTAGTTTCAAACTTTGCATTAAAGTAGAGTCTTAACTTGGTTATTGTGAAGGCCCGTTATGTTTGAAAAAGTTTGTTTGAACTAGAACAACTAACAACAAATGTGACACCCCGCGAACCTGTTAACTACTTATACAATCAGAACTATGAAATGAGAAAACGGCCAGCGTCGTATTCTCACTGAGTCAAACGTAATACTGCGTGAAAATTTCCAGATGCGGTTAAAAGATCTCAAATTGTTTGCAGCTTGTAGGCCCCCGCCCCACTCCGTTTCGTGACATCGTAAACATAATCAAGCTAAGTATTCAATAGACCGTGAGCTCAGAAAAGTTAAGAGAAACTGCCTACAAGCTGTGTTTCTTTTTCTTTTTCCATGTTAATATGTGGGAAAGTATGGGTGCGATGTTATACACTTGCAAATAGTAACCTTACAGTTCATTCGGTTTTTTTCTTTTATTAGGTACACATCCCCCGCCATTAAGAATTTTGTTTGCTGCTTCACATGTATTTGCAGATAGGAAATTTAAGAGAGAATTCTATTTTCAAAATTTGCTGGTGGAATCGGGTAGGTGTGCGGGAGCTGACGGTCTATTTAATACATACTTTGGTTATGGATTGTGGTTCGAGTCCGAGGTGTAACTATTGCCCGTTGCTATGAATGAAATAAAACGTGCAGCAAAGAAAAAAAAAGGTATTGTTAGTGAATACTCTGAAAAGAAAATATCCACTCCACACATCTCTACACTACCGTTCTCTCTCTCTTGCTTAGCAGTTCCAACTTTCAAACTTGCAATATGTAGGTACATAATTACAAAAAACCGCACAAAAGCATAATTTTAGGCTGAATGAAGGAAAAATGCCCGCGCTGTGTGATGAGGTTATTCAAAGACACATTTAGCGAGCATAGACAAAAAAATATGTATTGAAGGTATTGACCACTGGAGCTTGGAGGCTGCAAATTGAAGTGAGAAACTAAACCGGAAATATGGACTCAATCAGCTTTTGATAACAGAACTAAAGGGTGATTTTTTAGCTGGTTTAGTTTTGGCAACACTGGTTTTGACAGCTGACGTGTGTATAGTACCTTGTGTCACTGTCAAACAGCTTCAGTTTGGTTTGCAATTTAACCATGGATCGTCTTACAAATGAACAACGCTTGCAAATTATTGAATTTTACTATCAAAATTCGTGCTCGGTTCGAAATGTTCATCGCGCGCTGCTTCCATTTTATGATCGGCATTCTCGACCTTCTGAGCAGTCTATTCGGAAGATTGTGACCAAATTTCGCACCAAATTTACTTTGTTGGACATTAAACCACCAACACGTTTACGTACTGTGCGTAGTGAAGAAAATATTGCGGCCGTATCAGCTAGTGTGACAGAAGACCGCGAAATGTCGATTCGGCGCCGTTCCCAGCAGTTAGGCCTTTGTTACAGCACTACGTGGAAAATTTTGCGGAAGGATTTGGGCGTAAAGCCTTTTAAGATACAGCTGGTGCAAGAACTAAAGCCAGCCGACCTACCACAACGCCGAATTTTTGGTGAATGGGCTCTTGGAAAGCTGGCCGAGGATCCGCTTTTTTATCGAAAAATTGTGTTCAGCGATGAGGCTCATTTTTGGTTGAATGGGTACGTAAATAAGCAAAATTGCCGCATTTGGAGTGAAGATCAGCCAGAAGCATTGCAACAGCTACCAATGCATCCCGAAAAAGCCACTGTTTGGTGCGGTTTATGGGCCGGCGGCATTATTGGGCCATATTTCTTCAAAGATGATGCGAATCGCAGCGTTACTGTCAATGGTGAACGCTACCGAGCGATGATAACAAACTTTTTTTTGCCCGAAATGGAAGTTCTTGACTTGCATGATATGTGGTTTCAACAAGACGGTGCCACATGCCACACAGCACGCGAAACAATGGCGCAATTGCGAGGCGAGTTTGGTGAACAGTTAATTTCACGTTTCGGGCCGGTCAATTGGCCGCCTAGATCGTGCGATTTGACACCATTAGATTATTTTTTGTGGGGGTATGCCAAGGCTAATGTGTATAGGGACAAGCCCGCTTCGATTGACGCACTGGAAGCCAACATCCATGCATTCATTCGTGAGATACCGGCCGATATGTGTGAAAGAGTATGCCAAAATTGGACTCAGCGGATGGGCTACCTGAGAAGCAGCCGCGGTCAACATTTGCATGAAATTATCTTTAAACATTAAATTGCAAGGTTCAAACTATCGATTCAAATAAATATTTCATTCATTTTTTCGAATTTTTTGTGTTTTTTTTTTTAAATAAGTTCTAAGCCTCTTAAAAAATCACCCTTTACTAATGGGGTAGTTTCATTCAGGCGATTGTTATTTTTATAATTGCTACGAACAAGAAAATTTCGTGTGACGTAGTCGTGAACTTTAATTCCTACAATCTCTTGCATCTGTTTGGATATATTTCGACTGTGGCTACGTTTTGGTCTGAGTCGCTGCTTTTGCTAGTTATGCTTCGTGTCCGCATTTGTGTTGGTCTTTTAAATCAGCATTCACCTTTCTAGGGATTATATTCATTATTTCTGTCTTCTTGGCTTAGTCTCAATTCAGATTACCAATCGCGTTCGCTCATGAACCGAGTCTGAATTTTTTCAATTGCTGCAATACAAAACACTTGCTCAGCAGTAAAGGTCTAATTATATTGAGAGCCACAAACTGCTTTGCAAAATTTTAGTCAATTACTATTACATGATACCTCCCCGGGTCCCCGTGAATCCAGTGAACAAAGCTACGATTGCACGTTTCAATTTTCGGCAAATTTTGACATGCTAACGTCACAACAATTCGGCCATTCGGTGTTCACTCGTGTGACTTTCGGAGAGTGCGCTGCAACAGCCCGCGTGACCAGACGCTTGGCAGGCTATCAAACGTAGTGAAAAATTCAGGACAAATGTTTACGTCATAACGACGTCAATGTTAAAATTTAACATGAAAAGAGGCATTATGTAATCGTAACAATACAAGTACCAACAATTTGCAATTTAATTTCAATTTTGAGGCTAAGTTCGTACGAATTTTGGTTCGCTGGTTTGTGGAACGTGTTTGAATGGTGTGGATTGCAAACGAACTGTAAAAAATCACTGAAAGGGTGTGTGCATAAAAAAGATTGGAACTCGAAGAATCGTTATACTTAAACTCTTTTTAATATTATTTTCGTTATGCATTTCGATGGATTAATGAGGTATGGAAACTTTTGGAATAGTGAAATGTGCAGTGTCCTGTTTGCCAATTGCAAATGCATCAAAGTGGTTTATCCGCGTTTTATTAATTAATTTTTTTTTGTTTTTTGTTTTTTTTTATATTGTCCCATGCCCATTTGGCTGACACTGCGACCTGAAAGATCTATTGTATCAATGGGGAAAAGTTATTCTAAGAGACGTGCGACCTCCCTAATGAAGGTCAATAAGTCCTTAGTAGCAGAGTGCGCTATATCTGCTGGTGTACGAGTCTCTCTAAAAGACACGTTTTCTTAACCAATGAAAAGCCGGGCAGTCACAGAAGATGTGTTCGGAGGATTCGACATCCTCCAGACAGAATCTGCATTCTGTTTCCGGACAGAGGTTCATTTTGTTGAGGTGGTATCTAAGGCCACAATGACCTGTGAGGAAGCCGTTAATTAGCCTTAGCGCAGTAGTCCAATTGACTGTGCAGTAGGGTTCTGGTCCACAGAGAAGAGATTCGGAACCAACCCTAGCTAGTTTGTCTGCATGTTCGTTGCCTGCAATATCCTGATGACCCGGCACCCAGCCAAGCCTAACCTTGTTGTGTTTAGCTAGGGCTTGGAGAGCAACGTGACAGCATTTAACTGTTTTGGAGTCCATTGGATTGGACGCCAAAGCTTGTAAAGCTGCCTGACTGTCTGAGAAGATTTGAATGATTGCGCCTTTCATACCTTTTTTGGATATAAGATCAGCGCAAATTTCGATCGCATGGATTTCCGCTTGAAAAACCGTGGGACACATTCCCATGGGTATCGAGACTTTGGTGTTGGGTCCATAAACCAGCTCCAACTCCGGAATCCATTTTTGATCCGTCGGTGTACCATACCAAGCTTTTTGGGTCAACTTACGCGTTCAAGTATTTCTACCTCGTATAATTTCCCAAAACTGTTATCCCTAACCATAGTGTCAGGAACGGAGCAGAACATGTCCAAGTTTGGGATTAGGTTAAGAATTTTCAGATGTCCCACATGGTCAACTGCAACACACTTCGAACACGACGAACGTGCATTCGTAAAACGTAAAAATTTTCGAACTGCGAACAAGCGAATATTCGTTGTTTCTGACATTTCATTCAGGTGAAAACTTTTTTTGGTCGCAGATACCCGCTTATTAGTTTAATTTTTAAAGGTTAAGTTCGAACGAATTTTTCATTCGTGTGTTGAATAAAGTGTGACAGTTCGGTGCAAGAATTTTTCATTCGCGTTAAAGTTGCTTTAATTTTAAATTTCGCTATTTAAATCAATTGAGACTTTTGTTTTCTTAGGATTAGATATTAAATTAATTAAATATAATGCTTTTGTGGTAAAAAAAATAAAAATGTTGTATTTATTACTAAAGTTCAATAATTGATTTGTTCGCAATTCACCTATTCGCAATTCGCTCTCATGTGAATAGTCCTTTATTTCATTATTATGTTGCTATTGCCACGCACAAAACAGAAAAAAATACAATACACAGCTACAAAGAAACGAAAATAAAAATCGCATATCTTTGCTTTTGTTTTAGTAACTAATTGATAATTAAATAGTTGCAAAGGTAATGTATAAAAAATAAAAACGATATAAAACACAAGCGCTGTACTAATACCAAATTTTGGTCTCGGCTTTAACTTGACGGAAGCTCACAATTGCGAAATTTGTGTGAAAAATATAGCCACTTTGAACTACTTAACTTGAAATGAAATGAATGAGATCACAAATCAGACGCCTAAAGTGTCATGGATGGATGTTCTATCCATAATTATAAATATTGTTGCATCCGGGCTGGGATTCGAAAAGATAAAACTCTATTCTGTTGAACTTTTCTAATAAAATCACTTTTATTACACTCTTACGGATTACTCTAATAATTAATTTCAAAGCAAAATTTTTTAAAACAATTCTTAACCTATTTAAACCAATCACTTAATTCACTGTATTACTTTACACTTCACAACCGATTACTATTTCGAACTTTACCCATCACTTTTTAAAAATCAACTCGCTCTCCCTGTTCTAAAATTTACCTTTTTATATCCGCTTCGCCATCTACCGGGAAGTTTCTAGATTATTCCGGTTCGTCCCGAACAAACTCGCTGGTTCTAGATTTAGTTCACTTAACGCTCCACTTATTTGACAGATTCGAGTCTCGAATTGGAAGTGAAACTTCTCTGCTGACCAATGGGTTGTTTACACTTCACCATCTTAGGTTCCACGCTACATTCCACACCACAATGCTTAGAACGGAAATAAACGGCAACCAGTAATCGTTTGAAAACGTTTCCAATGCTGATTTAAAACATGTCAAATGAGAGTGGTAATTAGATTCAGTAAATTTAACCAACTAAATAAACGATTGTCCGTTCATCACTTCTGAAAACCATTTTGTTTTATAGATAAGTGAAACTCCGTAAGTTATTGCAATAGAAATACCAACATGCACAACTTTCCTATAATTTCTACCACGAAAACAAGATGGCTGATGCGACTAAACTTTTCTTTCTATTTAATGAACTGAATTCAACTGGTCTGAAGGTTCTATTAGTATTTTGTTACAAAAAAAAAAATAAAAATCATTAAACCTGTTCTATTATCTGTACATAAATCTTTTCCAGAGGTTATACCCATAGATAACATAATATAAATATAAATTTGCGTGTATAATTTAATGAGTGCCCAAGTTAAATACCAGGTAACTCAGCACACTTTGGTGCATTACGTACGTACAGTCTTTTTATAAAATTCTGACAAGCTCACTTTATACTTTGTTAACTATGCAAGATCACATAACGGGTATTTTAAACTAAAATAGTTTAACCAGCTATCGTTGCATAAATTTAACCAACTTTTATGATAGGCGCCATCATTTTGCAAGATCACTTTTAATTATCTCTAATTCAAAATATCAATAAACAGTAGTTTTACTACAAAATAAACCAAAATATACCGTAGACATACAAACAACATTGGGGCGACAGTGTATTTAATTATAAAGATAGCGAATATCGATCGATTATAGATTTAAATAAAAATTAACATTTTTATGATGTCTGTTCGCATTTTATATGGCGGTCCCGTGTTCTGACAGCTGGTGGCGAGCATCTTAGATCCGTGTTTGCTAAAAATTAAAATAATTTGCAATTTGAAATGGACGCCAAAGAATTTGGCTTAGAATTTTGTTTTTCTTCAATATTACGTTAGCATTCCAATTCGAATGATGTTTGGGTTTTGTTTTTGTAACGTAAGCCAACGAACGTTGGCGCCACACTGCTTTCTAATTCGGAAGTATGCACCTACAGCTGTAAAAGTGTTTATATTAGGTTTGGATTGTTCTCAAGTCATTGACCTTTGCTTGCCAAATAATGTTGACGTCGATACTCGATATGCATAATCGGTATCGGTTTGCTCTACTGGATCTTCACACCTACAACGCATATAAAAAATCATTCCAATATGTGTTTTGAATTTGAAATTATTTGTATTGATGGAAATCGATTACCAATTCAATTAGACCTTCACCAAAGAGAATGTTTACCCAAATCAAAATAGTCACTGGACGTTGACATATGAAGGGTGACCAGATTAGAACGATAAGGAACCAAAGTTTAAATTAAACAACAAATTGATTCTGGTTTTATTTTTTTATTTTAAAGCTACATTCATGCCATTATTTGTGTAATAGCACATCATTTAAATGGCCGTCTCGGTTTCGCTGGCAGTGCTTCAAGTGGAAGGCAACATTTTTGATAACTCGCTCCAATATGTACGGCGTTATTCCAGAAATAGCTCCTCAAGTGTTGGCCTCGAGCCGGTCCAAAGTGATTGGCTTTTTTAAGGTCCAAAAGAGTGTAATCACGCTCAAACTTTTCCACGGTGCGACGACTTGCCTGCACACTGAATCCATAAAGACAACCGACCTTACAACGAAACACGTAGCGTATCTAAATATTTAAAACTGAGCCGGAATTTCGATTATATATTTTAATAATTTCCGCACGTTCGGCAAGCGTAAGACGATGCATGGTGAAATGTCAAACCTTGCTGAATATTTTGACAGCTGCATGTCATTGGTAACTTTGATAGGTGCTAAAAAACGTAGCAATTTCAAATTGGCCTACGATTTATATTGGTTTTCCAGTAAGAGAATATTGGTCTAAGCTTTTCTTGCGAATGAGAGTATTACTATCGATTTACAAGTGTAACACATTTTCCTTATGTCAGTTCAACGAATTGCATATTTATTACATTGAACAACCATTTTTTATTTTTTTGAGCATCGGTAACAGCAAATATCTGACAATTTGTTTAGTTACTTGCTTTATGCGCCGTTCAGAACACAATAACAAAAGTACAACTTGTTACACAAACTACTTGTTAAAAAAAAAAAACCATTCGATGTATCACTACCATTGGTATTTGTCGTTTAACTAGAGGTTATACGACCGGATGTTGTGTGCAAATTTCAGCCTTCTACGTCAATTAGTTTCTGAGATAGACCTAGAAACATAATTGGTCTAGTGGGTTCGGACGGACAAAAGCGAAACTAATAAGGTTCTGTTGTTTCCCTTTGGGTACGGTACCTTAACAGTTTTAAATAAAAAAGCTCCCATTAGGCGAACTATGTACTTACTAACGGGTGTTTTTTTTAGAGGTATACAACTTTAAGTTGGCAACACTATTTTAACTGCCGGCCATTTTGTCAGCTGTCAAGTGATTTATTTTTAGTTTGGTTTGCCATTTCATCATGAACACGTTGACAAATGAACAACGCTTGTAAATCGTGCAAATTTATTTCGAAAATAATGGTTCAGTTCGCGAAGTTTACCGCAAGCTCCGTTCATTTTATGGTCGACATAATCATCCATCAGGGCAATTAATTCGGTTAACCATGGATCGTTTTCGCACTACGTTTACTCTATGTGATAACACGCATCCGCAGAGACGTCGAACAGTGCGCACCGAAGAAACAATTGCCGCTGTAGAGCAAAGTGTTGAAGATGAATCGATTCGCCACCGTGCACAGCAATTGGAGCTTTGTCCATCAACTTTATGGAAGATTTTGCGCAAAGATCTTAGCTTACGACCTTACAAGATCCAGCTTGTGCAAGAATTAAAGCCGCGAGACCATGCAATGCGTCCTGATTTTGGTGTATGGGCCAAAAATGAGATTGATATCGATGCTGATTTTCATCGCAAAATTTTGTTCAGTGATGAGGCTCATTTTTGGTTGAATGGCTACGTCAACAAGCAAAATTGCCGCATTTGGAGTGAAGAGAATCCACATGAGACCCTTGAGACGTCATTACATCCACAAAACTGACTGTTTGGTGTGCTCTAGGGGCTGGTAGAGTCATTGGGCCATACTTCTTCCGAAATGATGCTGGAGCGTCAGTAACCGTTAATGGAGACCGGTATAGAGCCATGATAACCGACTATTTTGTTCCCGAATTGGATGGCATGAATGTGGATGAGATGTAGTTCCAACAAGACGGCGCTACATGCCACACAGCGCACGTCAAAATCGATTTATTGAAGGAAACATTCGATGAGCGCATAATTTCGCGGAATGGATCTGTCAATTGGCCACCAAGATCGTGTGATTTGACACCATTGGATTATTTTCTTTGGGGATATGTGAAGTCGCTCACCTACGCCAACAAACCAGAAACGTTAGGGGACTTGGAAGCCAACATTCGTGGCGTTATTGCCGACATACAGCCCCAAATGCTCGAAAAAGTGGTTGAAAATTGGACCTCTAGACTTGGCAGCCCGAAATCATATTTAAACATTAATGGCATAAAATTATCCTTCCAATAAAGCTAAATTGATGGACATTCAAATGATTGTTTTGTGTTGTATTTCAATTCGAAGTTCTATACCTCTAAAAAAAAACACCCTTTACTTATCGGAATAAAATCAGCAGTACCCCAGATTGGTACTTATTCAACTCTACGTGTAAATTCAGTAACGCATCACTGGCATCATGATGCTCATGATGCTTTGCAAAATGCGTTCATTATTGCAAATTTGATCAAACTGATGCGCAAGCATAACGAAAAAAAGCATCACAGAAATACCTGATGCGCTGTTGATTCGCCGGCAAAAAAGTACGAAAAATGTCGGAATCGAAAGAAAATAAAGTAAATAAATATTTTTATCAATAGGTACATAGGCGTTTGACGAAAAAATTTATAAATTTTTGTTGAATTCTTTATTTTAATTTTTCCCACAAACATTAATGTTTTTTACATTGATTATTTCAGCGCGGCGGAGGTGAATCTTTTATAAACGACAAGACTAAGGCACGAAAACAAATTTGTAGTCTTTTACAAAACTTCCATCTTGACATTAAAATGTTTGATGTGAACAATGCGTTCTTAAACTCAAGCGTCATATTCAATCAGCAACGCATCAGCAAAGCATCGCATCAGCATCGCAAATAAGCAGTTATGCCGCATCACTGCGCAAATGTTTGACGTTTCTGAATTTACACTACGACTCAACGTTTGCTTGAGCCCTCGCAATGTGCTCGATAACTTATAGGTTTGGCCAACAGAATTCGAATGCCCCATTACTAAAAAGCTCTTTTAGCATAATCAGAATCACTAAGTCCAGTCGTCAACTTCCTTGAACTCACAAGGTTTGTTGCTATACATAGATCAGCTTTCTTGTTAGATGTAGGTTTTGGGCACTTCAATGCATCTAAAACTCAGTTGCTACTAAAGAGCCACTACAAAAAATATCTGTAAACATTTTTAATTGTACGAATTATTCAACTTATTTCGCCGCAGTGCTTTGACGAAAATGCTGCACTATATATCCCGCAGTTCGAGTACCTACTTAAAAAAATCGTAAACAGGACATAATAAAAGCTGAATAAATTTCAAGGCGATGTACTACAATTCCCACATGATCTGATCATCACTCATGCAAGCAAATATTGTGCACAATAAACAAATAAAATGTTATTCTGATTGACTTGCACTTTAACAGTGTCAATTGCCCATGTTTGAATTTTCCCTCCAAAATTTAAACCTCCCACCAGTTTAATGCGGCTGTCATGGTACCACTTTCAAATCCATTAACTCCTGACATCTCGATGTCATTGTCGGAGATTGAAATTAAATTTATACCATATTTGTGTTCAATGAATCACGAGACGACGGTTTGTCTGTCAGGTTAATTGTTTACAAGAGTAATACAAATTCCCGAGTGACTCGATAATTGGCTAACGACTGAAATTTGCATCAAAAAAAGTCAGTACATTCTATAAAATTGTAAATAAAATTCTCATAAAAATATCACCATGTTGTTCAAAGCCTTAAAAACTAAAAACATTTGTCATCCAATTATACACGTACTTTTGACGTAATTGTTATAGAAAAGGAATTTAATTTTTAAATTTCTTTAATTTATAATATTGTAACCTTGATTGTAAATGCTTTCGAATTGACTAATTCTATTCTAATAATTTTATAGAATTCTTTAGAAAGCTCTTTTTAAGTTCAATCTTTTTTTTAAATTCGACTACAAAATCTGCAGCTCTAAGCCGTGAATACAATTCGAAATAAACGATTAAGCTCGTCTAAATATTGATTTTAATTATTTACAAATGGTCAAAGGAATGTCAAAATCAAAAACATCGACAGCCTTCGATTGGTCAACGACGCGACGTTGTAACTTGTAAACAACTTTATTGTCGAAATCTGTTATGCACTGAATTTTTGCTGGCATTCCTTTCTTTAATAAATTTGCATTTGTAATTTCCGAGAGGGCAATAAAAATACCAAACCCAACAAAATTTGTCAATTTATTCAAAATTATCTAAGATTCGCATACAATTTTAACTATAATTGACATTAGCATTCGCAACGGTCGAATATTTTGTATTATTTGGACTCTTTGGACTTAATAGACATTTTGACACAAGTAAGGTAGTTTTTTTCTTTATTAATATAATGTGCATTATGTATTTAGTATGTGTTGGATGAATATATCGACTGCGTAGAAAATTTTGTGACAGTACAGACTGCTACCTGGGGCATATAACACAATACAACAAATGCTTGTTGAACAAGGGAAATTCAACAACTGTTGGAAATTTGTGTAACACGTACCAACCAGTCTGCGAGCACTTCAACAATTGTTTTAGAGCAATTTAACAAGTGGGAAATTTGATAAGTCTACTGTTTCTGTGCTTAAAGAAAAGAGAATGCATTTGTTAAAAAGTTGATTAATTCTAACCGACGGTGACCGACTATTTAGAATTAAACATTTGCAATAGTGTTTGCATTTAAAATTTATTTAGTAAATACCTAACAATTTGCCATTCAAAATATTTTTTTTTTATGTTGAGTCAGACAGTGACAGTGAGAATATACGAAATATAAAAGAATTCAAAGAAAGAATAAAGTTCGAAAAAGATTCCAATTTGTTCGTTGAAAAATTTCGCGTGACAGTACAAGTTATTGATTACCTTACTGAAAGTCTCTCCCATAAATTAAAGTATACTTAGAAGACTCATCTTGTTTTCTTCGCAAATTCTCCGACTCCTCGCAGACTGACTTGTTGAACTGATCCAACAAATCGAGGGAAATTTTCATGTTTATAACAATTGTTATAATTTTTCTTGTGTTACAGCTTTATAACACACTTGTCAGACTAATATAATTCCACAAGTACCTGTTGACTTGTTGTTCTCTGTTAGAGGCCCCTGGTGGAACCATCAAGCCAATTGCTGTAATCCGCGGAATCCCCTGTGAGGCTCAGAAGTAGGAATAAGGGCTTCGCTTTCTGCAATATTAGCTTTACGGTGACGCTGTTGCGTTATCGTTGACGCTGAGCTCCGTGAGTGTACAGCCACGACGTAACTAACAGTGTTGCAGTTTTCGGTGTTTTGATTATGACGCATGTAGTTAATGACATCAGAAGTAGATTTTCTTCCTAGTTGACCGACTAGGGTGATCTTCTTCAGTTTCGTATCGGATGCAATGAAAGAAGATGTACGTTTCACGTTTTTTTACCTCTATGTAAATAGTGGCATTAATTTCAGAGAATTCACTTCACCTGTTTATTTAATAAAAGGTTATTTTTTCAATAAGGACAGGTCGATGTCGAAACGGAGTAAAACATGCTGTAAAGTACTCTTCTTTTTTTTTTAAATTTTTTTTAAAACTTCTGTACGAGTATGTTTAACTGTTTTTTATTATCAGCGTGATCTGATCCGGATCAGATCTATACTCCTCCTCCTTACGACGTTTACATTTTCGGTTAGGGGGACTTTCAAGAAGTCGATTGACTGAAAGGATTTACAATCTTTTTTTTTTAATGATTGTCCACATACCTTCAAATACATCAAGCTGGGCCTGGGAGCCATCCAGATGAGAGTCTATTTACCAATTTTTCTGACAAAAAGAGCCAAAATAACCACTCCATTGAATGTAGTTGAATGAAAATAAATATTCTCCAAAATTTAAGGCAAAACGTAGTCTAACTGGCACGGCAACATCAAGAAGCGAATATTCTGACTACATTTTTTTCACTAGACTATGAATTGCTTGTCTACTGGGACGAGAATTACGGCTGAAAATTAGCGTTAACGCTTTTAAAGTTGCGACAACCGACTCGGAATTTCGGTAGTAAACTTTAATTATTTGTAAACATTGTTCCTTCGTGTACTTCACCATGATGAAAATGTTGATTTTACTGAATATTTTGACATTGACAGTTCGGTAATCGGTTTAAGGGTGCGTTCACACTGAACGTTTGGAGTTGTCAAGTCGCTAATGAAAAACCCCAAATATTAACCGAAACCAAAAGCAAGCATTTATTTTCCATTTTTCGTCTATAAATCCAGACAAAAATGTAAACAAACATACAAACTCTCCTCACTATTTCCAAATAAATCAAATTCAACGAGATTATAGTCTTAATTGCCACAGGGTAACTATTTTGCGACGCGTGGTTGGTATCCCTGATAAACATGATCTCACAAGTCACAACCAAACCTGATTAGACCACCAACAAAATGTTTAGCGTATCAAGTGATCTTTCTAATGAAGGATATAACACTGCAGAAAAATTCTAGATTTCCAAACGCACATAAGACCTCTTCATCACGACCCACCCAAGAGCAGTGTTGTTAGCAATCTCTCTTCATTTATCCCACGAAGCTTGGTCATTTTTCCCTTTTCACCATACTCAAATTCCCCTATAAAATCCCACTATACTTTTTTGCGTCAAAATCCAGTTTTTAATATAAAATTTGTAAAGGGTCCGCCATCTAACTTTGTTTTTTTCAACTAGTGCTTATTTCGCGAATGGTAACACTTAGCTCATGTCTGATTTGACAGATAATTAGTTTTGGGAAATATTGCGACATTACTTTGAAAATCATGGTAATGTTGCAGAATGTGTGCGAAAATTGCGTACGGAATTTGGAAGAAGAGAAGCACCGGTCAGCTCCGTATGTTCGTTATCTTGTGAAAAAAGTGAAACAAACTGGCACCCTCATCGATAGAGGAGGATATTGGCAACATTTGGTTTCAACAGGATGGCGCTACCTGCCACACAGCCGAAGCTACACTCGATGTTTTGCGCCCTGTTTTTGAAGATCGCATTATCAGCCGCAGAGCTGATGTCGTTTGGCCACCTCGGAGCTGCGATTTGACACCGTTGGTCTATTATTTGTGGGGTGCCGTAAAAGATAAGTGTTACGCCGACAAGCCAGAGACAATTGACGCTTTAAAGGACAATATTCGTGAAGCCATTGGTGAAATACAGCTGCACACAATCGATAATGTGCTTAAAAATTGGACCGATCGTGTAGGCTACTGCATGGCCAGCCGAGGCAGCCATTTGAATGAAATTATTTTCCATTATTAACCGGAAGGATTGTACTTTCAAATAAAAAAAGAAATTTGAGAAAATATTCAGAAGTTTTTTTTTATAGCATTTTCAAAAAAAAAAAAAGTTATTTGGCGGACCCTGTATTACACGGAAAGAAAATCACGTTAAATTAACCTTTAGTATAAAAACTGCAGTTTGTAACACTGCTATGATTATTTTTTGGTACTAGAAAATTTTGATAAAAGACGATTTACATGAGCTGTTTTTTATGGACATTCAGTGTGTTGATAGTCATGTTGAAATACAGGTGTTTTGATAGAATTTCGTCAAAAATTTATAGTTTCAATGTTTTTTGTCAGATTTCTGAAATTCACACGATTTGGTGCTTTATCCCTTTATCCCACGGAAGGCTTTTCGGACATCGAACATCGGCCATCGTGGGATGTATCCCACAAAAAGGGATACATCCCACGAAATAACAACACTGCTTAAGAGGTAGAGCGTGACTGAGAACACTGCCAGAGTTTAAGAGCAGAACACTCACAAAGCCACTCTAAGTAGGCACTAGGTGAATTTAAATTGATGGCCCAATTTCGAACGAATAAAACAGATCAGATAATTGTAATGTATTAAGGGAAGTGTACTCGTACAGAGAACCGCACCAAGCCAATCAACTAACTACTCAATTGAGTTCAATTAAAGCGGCTTGATAAGTAAATTTATTTTTGTTGCACCATGCGTGTGAGCAGTATTCAAATATGCAAAATTAATCAGCGTTCCCTCCCGTTCTACAACTGTAGTGCTTTCAAGTTTTTGAGTACATTTTTGCTAACTGAGTATGGTACTACTGTGGATCCACCACGTACTACTTTTTGTAAATTCATATCAATAACTCATTTCTTATTTTTCCAAAATTGTTTGTAACAACAGACTTAAACTACAGAATACACGTTCCAATTCACATTCTCACACAGGATATACCTCGTTTATTTTATATATTGCTATGCCATGTTCCCACCAAACGAAACCGCGAGATTTCGTAAAATTTTTCCAAACCTCCGAAGTTTCGCCATAAATTTTTGAGGTTTCGAAACCTCGGCTTTTCAGCGAAACCTATTTGAAGCCCCTCTGAGTTCATCCGTCCGTGAGAGGTTATCAAACCGAACAAGCCTGCAGCGTGAACTTTGGTTTATTTTGTGTTCATTGGATGTCAAAATATTTAACGCCAAAACAATTGTGAAACAAGAAAGGGTTGAAACAGTGATGCCAGACTTTCGAAGCAGTGTATAAATATTTATACAACCTTTATACACCATCCCAAAAATTCTCATTTATAAATAAATGTCCCACGCATTTTAGTTATACAGGGCTTGAGTCAGAACAAGTAATAAAAAGAAGAAATCTATTACATTTATCTGCCCAAAACGATATATATAAAAAAAACTGTCAGCTTGTGAAAAATACGAATTCAATTCAAATACAAATAGATTAGTTGCCGTTTGCATATTAAAACTGAAAAATTAAAAAAATAACATTCGAAGAATTGGTACTCCATTCTCCATTTCACAGCATAATGTGAATTAAAACGCAATATTTTCACACATTATTGAGGACAATATCTTAATCAGAGACAATACTGAGACCACCAACTTCGGGCGATTTCCCGTTGCTTACAAGGTATATTTTTACGGAGTGGTCACGATTTGGTGCGCTAGTATTACATAGAAAATCGTATTGACAGATGACAGATAACTTCAAAAATTCTGAGTCACCAACGCACTCTCAAAAAATATGAGCCACTTTCGCTGTGGGTAAAGTTATTGGCAGAGTTCATAGAATTTTATCCGTTAAATTTTAAATTATTCGTTACGTGTGGATAGAATTTTTTTTAGGAATAAGTGTACATTTGCTTAAAATATTCATGAACAATTAACAATGTAGATTAGTTGAGGAAAAATAAAAACATTTTGAGCAAATTTTCTTATTTGAGAAAAATGTACACACGAAATCCAAGTTAATGATATTCAAAAGCGGAAAATACACAACTATGTTTGTTCTAATATGTTTCTAGTATAAAGAACATCTCCTTTAGGTAGTTTTATTAACCAAACAAGTCAAATTATTCGCCTTTTAACAATTTATAATAACTAACCAATGGCATTCAGTAATGTAAAAATGTGGTATTCCCGAACTCTTTCACATTTCCCCACGTTTGCCGCGGTTGGAAGCATTTATTTTTTTATTTGTTGTATGTTTTTGCATGTCACACGGATTCTTATGTTTATATAGTATTCGATTGGACGCTCTCAGAGCACTTTTTTTGCTCTTAGAGCACTTTTTATGTTCGTTTGGTACAAAATAAGCAATCTTTTTCAGATTTCAGAGCACTTTTGCGAATCTGGATTTTTTCTCAGATTTGCTTCAGATTTACCAATACAAGTACGTTTTGGTTTAAAAACTAGTGGAGTTTGTTTAAATTTTCGTGAAATTTTTCAACTGAAAAGAATCGAATTGATTGCATCGCGTTGATATATTTTTTGTTAATTTTTTATGTACAAATGTTTAGAAATCAATCTGGGCGAGCATTTTGAATGTTTTCATAAAAAATTTAACCTGTGAATGGAAAACGTTACACATATTGCAATCGCACAAATTTCAACATAAGGTGAGGTTTTTTTGAGGCAAGTGAGGTTTTTATGTTCGATTAGCCACACAAAATCTAAAATCTGAGAGCGAATCTGAAGAAGCCCAATCGAATACCACATTAATTGACATAACACCGATAGGAAAACAAAATGGCGAATTTGAAAAAATTGAGGGGGCCAGCGGCAAGAGGATTGTGAGTTGGGGGTCTCAGTATGGTTTTTCTATGATCTTAATAATTTAATATGAAAACGTCGATTCTAATGCATCCCAATTAAAAAGGGAAGCTTTTATCGCTCAACAATGTGATGTCAAAATGACATTTTGATATAGTCGGTTGGGGTAAATGGGACGATTTTTGCATTTTTCAAAGACACATTTTTTTCAGAAATATATAAAATATTAAATTTATTTTTTTTTTAACTTTTGAAAACGGATATTATATTATAAGATATAAGATGTTGCACATATGATGACTTAATCAAGTTTTAAGAACCCAAAAAAGACATAGGGCAGTGTTTACATCTACCCCATAGTTTATAAAAATACTGGGGTAAATGGGGACAATAAATTTCTGTTCTCTTGGAGCTAGGAGCTCGCCTATGGGGTAAAAGTAAACAGACATGAATTTCTGTTAATTTATTTGCTTGAAAAATTGATAACCAAAATGTTTACATTTACCCCACATATGCATATTACCGGTGTCGCGACACTCCAAATTCAGATTTCTTTTATTGTTTGGGTTCCGAGAACTATATTTAAAATGTGAAAATAACGACCGTTTACATTTACCCCAACCGACCCTACTATTCCACCTCTATACAAATCCCATATACTGGCAGCAGATCAAGTCGGACGCTTTCTCACAAAGCAGCAAAGATCAATAGAGCATTGGGAATTGAGCATGAGTGTACTGAAGGCAACTTGGGAGGATCAAAAGCAAGTTGGCAAAAACTTCTTACGACTGTCAGGCATTTTATCCATGAACCTGGACTGACTTGCAACTAAGAAATATAAAGAATTGAAATGGAACGATTATTTCTTTTGGTCACAAGAGTGATCCGAATGGATCTGCTAGCAAAAAAGTATTAAGGCCCATCCTAATAAAAATATATTGACTTCATCCTAAAAATGAAAAACTCACACGAAACGAATGGTTGTAAGAAGCTAGGCCTAGGGTCCCTGCAGACTTTATCCTAAAAACAACAAAACTTGGCACATGTAGGAACCCTAGGCCTATCGTTTGTGTGAGTTTTTTAGTTCTTTTTTTTTTTGGAAGAATCTAAGGGACCTGCAATTTTATGCCAAGTCCAAACCCGAAGCTCTCTCAGAACGCTATACTTTTAGTTATTTGTAACACTTTCCCGAAATTTCATTCTTTAAGCAATCCGATTCAATTTGGCCGCTAATATTGAACCTTAAAATTGCAGTAGGCATGTATGACTCCTTACCGCTTTTCATGTGTGGAATTACTAATTTCTTTTGGGTGCCTTCACGAAAAACACGACTCTTTATAAAAAAACGGAGAAGCAGGCCCTTTGAATCCGCTTGTCCCTTATTCAAATTATTTGCATGCCAGTTGAACAATACCGCTTTTCCGTCCTGCGCGTGTGCTTTTTTTATACCTTTCAAGTTTCAACACTGTAAAACTAAAAAAAAAAACACAATCCCGGACCATAAACATCACTTACGTGCTCATCTCGATCGTACAGCTTCATGCAGCACATTAAATCTATTTTTGATTGCCCAAATAAAATGTCCGCAATTGGAACTGTTTGTAAGCCGGCTAAGACAACACGCCTATAAAAATCACGTGTGCGCACATCTCATAAATTTGATGAGAACCCGTCGACACTCCAGTCGCACACTACTCTCTCATAGGCCGCGGTAAACAAATTAATTAGCAAAAATGTTGGCATCCTATGTTCCACAGCCTGCGAGACTTGAATGTCATCAATCTTAGACCGGTCGGGCTTCTCCTCAATCAATGTCGAAATCTCCAGAATTTGTCTCAGGCGAAGATATATTGATAAGCGTCAATTGGCGCCAAGCCACTTGCGACCACGATGACGTGTAGTCTCCTCTTTGACGGAATACGGACAGTCGAGATCTACATTCGTGTTATGCTAAGTTGTGTATTTAAATTAGACGGATTTGAGGTATAGAATTTTTGGAAATTCCCTAGAATTAAGTCTCTTGCGTGATTCATTAATCTTTGTCCATCTTTGGGTTTTTCTCCTTTTAGTTTAATTCTTCTTCGTCTTCCTATTGTTGTTTGTTGATAAACCATGCGAGGTATACAGTTTTGGACTTTCTTTTATGTTCTTGTTTGTTTGTTGAAATTTATTTAAATGGGGAATTCCTTCTTTTCGTCGAAGGAACTTGTATTTATTTTTCAAACACGGAGCTGTGATAAGCTTATGAATTATATGCGTTTCGAAATGGCCAAGGTCAAGATAAATATTAGCTACTTATTTATTTGTTGTTAAAGTTTACGGTTGAATGAACTGTTATATAAAATTATTCTTATTTTTTTATTTAAAAAAAAAATAAAACCTTATTGTGTCTTTTCGGGAGTTTAACCGGAAACCCCTTGTATGCGAGTCACTTGCTTTGCCACTGTGCCAGAAGTAATAAAGCAAAGTGCACACAGCTGGAACGGAAGTGGTTTTCATTCTGTTTAATTTTGAAACAATCGGGGTTTTCGAAATTTTGTGTCAACATTGAAAATCAATCAATACCAAAGCCATATTAAAGACGCAACGTAGATATTCAATATTGGCTCAAAATGTTTTAAACCCGAATCAGATATCGGTTTAAGGACAAACTAAATGCATAATTTGGCCGCCATTTTGAAACAACCCCTTTTTAACCACAAAGTTGTAAACTGGGACAACGAAAGGACGGGATCTTCTTGTTAGTTGTGGTGTACACTTTTAATACCTTGACTTTAATTTAAGTGTTGCCAATGTGCTCATAATGAGGTTGAGGGTAATTTTATTTATAAAAGTATCAAAAAGTAGTGAGTAATACTTTCACATGCATGTAAAAGTGAATCAATTATGCCGAACTTTTCACTTTCATTCTGCACTTAACATCCGACAAAAAGTTATAAACCAATTTCTAGATTTTTTTCATCTGTCAAATTAATCGTTTGCCATCCTGTAACGGCCTCTGTAAGCCCAGAGTGACGAAAAGAGACCCGACAATGGTGGTCTGATTCGAATATCTCATGAAATCTATATATAAGCCAAATGAAGGATTCTCATTTCCGCAGGTTGTATTCGCGATTTGGTTCAGGTACAAAGAATGTAAAGCATATTTCGGAAACGCTACGGAAATGACACTGACACACCTCTCAATGGCGATAGTCAATGCTATACGAACTTGCTACTCTACTTTTTATGCCGAACGAGCTAAACAAATCGAGAAGTATAAAAAAAAAACCTAGAATGGAGGCAAACTTAATCGGTAGGCTTCAACCTCCAATTTACCGGCACCAAAAACAGCAAATGATAAAACTACTACTTATAGGCCTACAAATTTTATTCTTTAGTTGTTTATAAAGTACAACTCGCATAAGTCGGAAGAAACAGACACAGGACCTATGCCCATCGTTGTTATATGATCCGAATTATATCATTTTCTTTTAATATTGAAGTGCGTTTCAGTGAGGAGATTTAACATTTTAAATGCATATGTTGGTTTTAACTTAAAATTTAACATTTACGTATATTCGAGATAAGAATTCGTTCAACTTCAGCTCTTCGGACAGAAACTGTTATACGGGTAGCAACTCAGTTTTTTTATGTATTGCTAATTACAAATTAAATTGTATTTGTTCAGTCTTAGTGATCAAATTTGGCTGTCAAGCCATGAATGAGGCTTTGATCTTTATTTCAGTTATAGCTTTATCAAGAACACTTTAAAATCTGCTATAATCTGAACTTTGCAAATAATTTTATTTTTAAATTTAAAGTTTGCAAAATCCGATTTAAATATTTGTTTATCCATATTTCATAGTTCTGTTTCAAAGTATTTCAATCTCTTTAAATCCGGAAAGATCAGTCGAAAAATCTTTTGGCAGTTTGCTAAATAAATTGAAAATGTTTAAGCATTTTACGTAGTAGGTACATAGCTTAAGGAGCTTATGCAACTTATTTAAGTCCATATTATATAGGGTTTAAGCCAAATTATGTTACTTGTAGATTAACGTAGGTATTAGAAAACTGGAAGTGTTTAATAAATGGTTTTAGCAAGCGTCACATATCTACAAATGTTTGAAATAAATAAACCGCTGCTTAGCGATATTAAAACCATTGTTGAAATTTCAAAAATGTAGAGTGGTTTTGCAGAGACTCACCAAGCGAATTGCTAGAGTTGCAGCTTCGAGTTACAGAAATGTAAAAATAATTGTGGCTCCACTATGCGATTCCAACTGGAAAATTTGAAGGCTCAGATAAGATTTAAAAAAAAAAACGGGAATATGAATTGAAAAAAAAAATCAATAGCAGTCCAAAATGGAGTCAATATCTACAGCTCTCCTGAACGCACGAAACTAAAACTTATCAATGTCGGCCTGTTTGATTTGACGGTTAGGCGTTTTGATTTCAAACTGCCTTCAGTTTTTGGTCAATTCGGAAAATAGATAGCGATATAAATCGATGTGTGTGCAGCATTTGCTATATTTCGAAAATGGTTCACAACTGTCAAACACGAACTAGATAAAGGGTCCGCCGAATAACTTTTTTTTTTTTTTGAAAATGCTATAAAAAAAACTACTGAATATTTTCTCAAATTTATTTTTTTATTTGAAAGTACAATCCTTCCGGTTAATAATGGAAAATAATTTCATTCAAATGGCTGCCTCGGCTGGCCATGCAGTAGCCTACACGATCGGTCCAATTTTTAAGCACATTATCGATTGTGTGCAGCTGTATTTCACCAATGGCTTCACGAATATTGTCCTTTAAAGCGTCAATTGTCTCTGGCTTGTCGGCGTAACACTTATCTTTTACGGCACCCCACAAATAATAGTCCAACGGTGTCAAATCGCAGCTCCGAGCTGGCCAAATGACATCAGCTCTGCGGCTGATAATGCTATCTTCAAAAACAGGGCACAAAACATCGAGTGTAGCTTCGGCTGTGTGGCACGTAGCGCCGTCCTATTGAAACCAAATGTTGCCAATATCCTCCTCTTCAATTTTTGTGAACAAAAATTCGTTCAACATGGCCCGATAACAATCGCCACTGACTGTAACGGCCACTCCTTGCTCATTTTCGACGAAAAATGGCCCAATTATGCCTCTGGACAAAATTCCGCACCAAACAGTGACTCGTTTTGGGTATATCGGCTTTTCAATGTATGCGTGCGGGTTTTCTGTGCCCCAAATGCGACAATTTTGCTTGTTTACATACCCGCCAAGATGAAAATGAGCTTCATCTGAAAAGATGATTTTTTTGGCAAAATCGGCATCTTCGTGTAGGCTACTGCATGGCCAGCCGAGGCAGCCATTTGAATGAAATTATTTTCCATTATTAACCGGAAGGATTGTACTTTCAAATAAAAAAAGAAATTTGAGAAAATATTCAGTAGTTTTTTTTTATAGCATTTTCAAAAAAAAAAAAAGTTATTTGGCGGACCCTTTATGTATCGCGTTCCGAAAGTAAAGTTTTCCAAAAACGAACATTTTGTACTCTCTATTTCGGAAGCAGAATGAAATGTACTACCATTAGGCGTGTTTTTTGAGCTTCGATCTCAGCAAAGCAGAGTAAAGTAGGATTTTCAGCACGCGATTACAACAACTACAACTGAGTCTCGAAGTGGCAAGTAGAGCGTAGTTGTTGTAATTGCATGATGAAAACCCTGCTTTCCTTTGCTTTGCTGAGATCGAAGCTCAAAAAACACGGCTATTGTACTACTATTTGAAATTTTTTTTTGCATTTCGAAAGTCTTATAGAGTACACATTTAAAAGCGGAACGGAAAGCAATTTGGAATAGGATTGACTTTAAGGACAATATAGAGAGTTAGACCGCATTTCATATGAAATTAATTTGTACCCCTATAAAGCCTCCATCCCTCTACAAAGCCTGCGTATATGCTTCGCAAAGGTCCTACAGAAGTTATTTTCGAAACAATTACTTCAAAATGGCTCTACTTCGGGTAAATACTATAGGAGCTCTACCGAAGCGGTTGCGTACAGAAATTACAAATTTGAACCTTACCGAAGTAAAATTGTTACTTGGGATGGCCCCTGGTAACAAACATCAGCTTTATGATAGTTAAATGACCGGATTATTGGTCGAAAATACGTACTATTCTCTCCCACGTACTGCAGTGACCTTTCAATTTTTCTCGTAATCACCTCTAGCTCTAGGTACCCACTGATTAAATCTTAAGGTCCAGGGATTGTCGTTCATCCGAGGCACATGTACGGCCAAACTCCATTTAGCCGTTTTGTGTTCTCGATAACGTTTTCGAAACTTAGCTTATCCTTTAAAACTTTATTTTTAGTTCTGCATATTGTAAACTTTCGTAAGATGGATTTATTCATAGCTCATAGTTCATAGCCAGTTTTCTTTTCGCAAGTTTGGCTGATGAACTGCCAGCTTGGAAGCCACCTTGATTGTTAATCTATATTTGTGTTTTCAAAACTAGTTTTTTCCCAATCTATTTTTTTGTCTTATGATCTGGCGAAATCAATTGTCCTGTAGGAATCCACACACAATATTCGTTTGTTATTGACCGTGATTTCTTTTATGTTCTTCTTCTAATAATCAGCTTTGTTTGTTTTAGCCAGTAAATAAAAATAAACGTAGAATGCGCTTGTTCTGGAACACCCGCTGTAAATTTTACTAAAAGTCCATTTCCAATTGCACCTTTACAATTAAAAGAAAAAAGAAAAAAGCGTTACTTGTGTTGATCGCACCAAGTGCGCGTGATTGATTCACTCGGCAGGGAAATTCACTCACGTCCCACCACTACCGAATTCAACCGAGAGATAATTACATGCCTATCTACTGTGATTGCCGCTTGCAAGCATACTTTGTCAGAAGAACATCAGCTGTTGCCAATAACAACAATTCAATTTAGTTTCCACAACCACCTTTATGTAGATTGTGGTTTTGACCACAAAAATGCTTCCTAATGTGGTCGCCTCGGTGTTGAAAAATTACGTCAGGCACGTCTTAATTTACCCGCCAGATCTTCAACACTCCACCGCAACTAGGCACTTGTAATTGTAAAGCACGCATTAAACGCGCCACCTCTATCAACACTGTATTAGGCGACGCCACAGACTATTCCGCACTTGGCCAAGACCCTAAATTGCTCAAAGCTGATCAAAAGTTCATGCCAGCTAACGCCGCAGCTCGTCGTATATTCGTAACAAGAATGTATCTCTTTCCTTGTGTTTTTTTTTATTTTTACCGACTGCGGCGGATTATTTCACCGGATTGTGCGTGACGCGCCTACCTGTTTACCATTGCCAGCCCGATCAAATACCAAACATCGCGAATCGCGATACAAGTTTTTGCTGCTGAATCTCTGAAGCGGCGATCACGATGATGCCCCCAACTGATGATGTCATTGCCAACGTCGTGACGTCACAGTGCGATCGAGAAACGTGAAATTTTATAAATTGGAGAGAGCGTTGCGATCCTCTTCTCATTTCACATTGAGTCGCCGACTCGAGTTAACGTACATATCTTGTTCTCCCTCCCAGTTCCGAATCGACTGTTCAGTATCTCGCTCTCATCGATCGTAACGTATACATTTACTAAGTGCGCAACAAAATAATAAATAAGACACAAAAAGTTGAGGGAAAAAAAAAAACGAAACAAAACGCAAAAGAAAAGTCAAAGAAAGTTTCCGAACAGGTCAACCCAACTAAAGTAACTCTTTTCTCCGACTGCAGTCGATAGTTGTTGGTGTATTCGCAGCCCGATTCAAATTGTGTGCATTTTTTTGTCTGTGAGATACATTCGATTGCGATTTCCATTTGAGTGGTTGCTATCTTTTAATTTAGTCCAACTGGATTGTGCTTTTACCTTTATACTTTGTGGTTTATTTGTCATCGCCCGACACGAAGAAAGTTCAACCGAAGTGAAATCAATTTACTGTGCATAAAATAAACGATTCGAACGACTTTTACGCTTGAAAATTAACTTTTTGGACGGTGTTTGACTATTTTTGTTGTTGTTGCTGTCGGTTTTTCGACGCTCCAAGGAGTGCGCGCGATCTTGAAGCACGAATTGCATTTAAACTAGAGTTTAATTGCTGTGAAAAATTTAATTTTTATTTGCCAAATCAAACGATAAAACAAAAATACACATCCACCATAGCGAGAAATAAAAATGGCAATCAAAATAATTGCGACTTTGATGATTTTGTCGGTGTCTCTGGAGATGAGTTCCGGCTCAGCGATACCGATCTGGGAGTTTTTGGCACGTAACGAGAAGGTGAGTTTTTTTTTATTTTGTGGTTTTTTTTTTGGCTGCGACTAGTTAGAGCTACATGTGGGTGGGCTCTTTTTTTTTTGAGAGAGATGACAGAGGGGCTGTAATGAGCTGTCAAAAGTGTATCTATTGATTGCGATGGAATTGTTGATTTATGGCGACATGTGTGCGGGAGGAGATTTAATTAGATTTCTCTTTGCGGGAAAAACGATGGATGTCAGTCAATGAGAGTTGGCTGTCGTGGAATCGCAATGGGGCTGGCTAAATCTTGATAGTCTAGTTATGAAGTGATGCTTATAATGAGTTATACCGAGGAATCCACTTGGTTATGTATTCAATTTTCACTTAAGCAATGGGTCACGTTCAATAGTCTCGAGGTGTTAAAGCAAGATAGCTCGAACATTGTTTGGGAGTGCTCAGTTTGCTGAGTTTTGATGCAGAAATTTAAGTTAAGTTGTAGATGATTTCGGAATTTGCAAGCAGAATTTCCATTTTTAGGGCTTCCAAATTATGAAATTTTGATACCTTCTTGCTACTTGAATTGAATGAAAGTTGGAGTTGATTAAACAGGATTGGCAGTAGATTTTGTGCAACAGATGTATAGACAACTATAGTGGAACTTCGTCACTGATTTCCATTGATGTCGAAGGCGTCGTTGTTCTTGGATAGCCCTCGGCTATTCAGATCATCTTACTTAATTACTTACTTTGGTTTTACTTGTGCTACAGTCCGAGACTAACCTGCGTCTCAAACCGCAGAGTGTGTCTGCAGACAGCTAAATTTATGCCTGTATATATCCACTTGAACTCTAAAATGTCTTCGAACCACAGACCCACTTAGACCACAAACTTGTTATAGCACACGGATCTTACCAAAGTTTGGTACCTAAACCAGCCAGTGATATGATTTATAACAATTTTCGGCTTATGGTTGCATATTTTTAAGAGTTATTGAAGCAAACGCTTCCGAGCTGTGGAGCATTCTTTAGGATAGGGCAGGACAGTTGCAGAGATAGTGATAATAGGTCGCATCTTCCTCTTTATTCCTGTTTGGACTCGGCATAAACATGTAAATTTCATACTTAAAGAAAAAAAAAAAAAAAACTCACACAAAACGAATGGTTGTGAGAAGCTAGGTCTATAGGATCTTTACGGGCCTGTTGCGCCAAATATTTATTTTTTTCTACCTCCACTTCAGGTTGAAGTTTTTCTTGTCAAGTGCTAGATTTTGCTAGGCGAATCTTACTAGATTTAGGTACGAATCTTACCAAAGTTTGGTACCTAAACCAGCCGGTGCTATGAATAAAGAAAATTTTGGGCTTATGGTTGCTTATTTTTAAGAGTTCTTGAAGAAAACGCTTCCGAGCTCATAAGCAAGATACATAATACCGGAATACTGCATGCTGCATCTCAGTGGACTAGAGCTGAGAAAACTGCTGTTGTTTTGCTACTGGTATTTGGAAAGCGGGGATAAATGTAAACTACAAGACCCTCTGAATGTGACCCAGTAGCAGACCTCTTTTTGTGCTGGCTTTGATTCTATTAACTAAGGCTTTTGAGTATTCAGTACTCTTTGGGGCTCCATGTTTCATATCAGACTTGACCTAAAAAATGATTTTGCATATGGAAAACTCGAAAACTCCTCCTCTCCATAGACCCATCAATGGGACTACCATTCTTTTTAAAGGTTATCTGGTCAGTTAGATACCGTGTTAGGACCCTTAAACCTTTTGCAAAACGTTTGTTTTTTCTTCTTATCGGGTATGCGAATCTCTTGGCTTGCCATTATCGCTTGAACTTGCTAAACCGGGAGTTGTCATCTCAAAGGTACCCCGAAAAAGGGCAGACAAAAGGCGCCTTCTCTCGCCAGATAACCCGCGCTTTCATTATAAGTCAAGCTGTCCAAAAGACAAGGCATTAAAGCAACGAGTGCTTGCACTTAAACTGGGGCCGCATGATCATCTTTTTTGGAGAGTCAAGCTGCTCTTTTGAGGCTCTAAAATGGTATTCGAGGATAAAAGTTTGGGACTGTTTCGATCCCTTCAAAGATTTGGTCTTAGCAAGTCTGTAGTAAGGCATCAATAAGTACAAGAGTTCTCGTACACTATTTTATGTATCTATAGAGTGGACCTGTTGCAACTACTCTTGAGTTACATCCCTAGTGCTATAGCTCATTGAACCTATATGCACATGGACCCTAGCACTGGTAGCATCATGTTCTCCAGGTTTGACAGTCTATTTTTTGGCGAAACAGGTTTTTCGTAAGCATAGTATTGTTATAGTTCGAACCATCCTACAGCTTTTGCAAGATCTTGAGATGTCAAGTGAAGTCCGCCACTGGGAGGTCTGTAACTAAAATCTTTCTTTGAAGATATATGTACAAGGTACAAGACTTGCTTTAATTGCCCCTGTTATGTCAGCCCATTTTTGACAGAATTCTTTACGGTTTTGCGGCGACCATCCTACACGGTTAAAAATCCTGGCTTTAAATTTATTATTTTTGGGGCTATATATAGGACAACGCCGAGAAAATACTAAAATTCAATATTTTCCATGTATTCAAATTAAACAAGTAATAAAAGATTGGTTCATTTTAAATAATGCCAGCTATTACAAAATATGTCGGAAATATTAAATTTTAATATAGGTGGAGATGGGTTTCAATGCAAAAGTATTTAAATTAAGCCCTATATTAAAAAATTTAAGAATTTTAATACATTTGTATTCGAATTAAATAAACTGCGCATAAAAATGTAATAAATTCACCTCAAATTCAATACTTCTTTTGATTTTCACAAACCCATGGAATATTAAAATATAATACAATCTTATTATATTTCAATAGTTCCTTATATTTGATTTAAATATCTATGCGATATATTTCAACACCGAAAATATTTTATTTTAGCATTCATTTTTATTGGTTTTAAATATTACAATACTCATAGAAAATTGTCAAGCGTAGGCAAATTCCCGTGGTCTTTTATCCCCTTTGAAAATAATCCTATAGAGTGACGCTGTGCTTACTTTAGCAGGTATATTTTTCTAGAAATGTAAATGAAGGAGAACTCATGTATGCCGGAATTATCTTATTAATTATTCAGTCAACTACTTACTTTTTGGAATGTAGTAGCTATATTTCTGATGCAATGAACTCGAATTCCTAGACCGCGCTTATCTTCAAAAGCAAATCCAGTAGGAACATCTCTGCGCTTCACAACTTAAGAAAAAAGTTGCCTTTTATTACCTATAATATCTTACAAAAATACTTTGAAATTTAAGTTACTTACTTGTAAGAAGAATATTCTCATTGGATATCAATGTTACCAACAGCATGACTTTCACTTGTTTGTATTTTTAAAGCATTTTTCTCTTAAAAAAAAAAAACTTTATCGAAAGCATCCACTCCATTGAGTAGGACGCTCAAACTAACTCTAAATTCTTAACCAAGCGACAAAATAATATATTTGGGTTCAAATTAATTTTAATCTAATCACTTTGGTTCAGATCCTGCATTAAAACCAAATGCAAATGTATTGAAGTTGATGGTTTTAATAAGTTCGAATTAAAATTTAATCAAAGTAAATGTTATAGTTCAATTAATTATTGTAATAAGTTCTTGATTGAAATATTATTTTAATGTAAACCGGGTTAGATTGGATTACTGGATTTTAATCTTTAGAAATAAAAATTCAGAAAATTCGTATTAAAATGAGCATTTTAATGAAACAATTATTAAATTTGAATACAAAAATATTTATAAATTGGAAATATTGAAAACCAATATTTCTTGTATTGCACCTGTAATACTGCGGATGTGTTAAAAACGCCCCCATATTTTTATCCGCGTATCGCTGCACAGACGATCATTGGAAGCAACGTTACTCACTTTAGGGAAAGCACCATTTCTCTTCCATTAGGCGGTCTAATTTCAGCTCATTTACACACTAGCACAAATTTTGAAATATCTCCCAGACCGGATATTCAATTTGCTCCAGTGCTGGTGCGGCGCGGTGTTTTCTCCCAGTGCACCACATGACATACTACTTATCAGCAGCACAATAAGCGGGTAGATCAAGCTCGTATGACATTTATCATCAAATCCACTTAAGCTTCTATTTCGCCCTCTTACGGTGTACATCAACTGTCTATCGAGTTGTTGTTCCCCACATAAATACGGAATCTTGTTTTGACTCGAATTCGTGGTATGACTTAATTTTGTCTTGTTATATAGCAACAAAGGCTGAAAACCAGTACCCACTCATCGTGGACAGCAAAAATTAATCAATTTTCCAATACACACATCGGAAACGATTTATCAATAACTTTTGCTTAACATCGACAAGTCAATCAGAAATTATAAAATAAACAAGTCGGAGCACACATGCAGTGCAATAATTAAAATGCTATTATTACAAATTTGCCCCATTGTGTGAGACGCGGGCATTACTTTTCACGTGCAACAGAAAACGGCAAACGAATTAAATTTGTTTCGCATTGTAGCTTCACCTTCGAGTTACACGATGCTAGATGAATGTATAGAATGGCTACGTCTAGACTCGACAGAGTTTCATTGGGTTTCCGTTTCTGACAACATGCTAGATACTTTATTAAGTTTTGACCACTTTCTGACTTAGCAGCGATGATCGCCGCAGATATTTATAGATTTGCACCCCGATGATCGTCGAAACGTGATTTTGCAAAGTGGTACACGGACATAGTTTAAGGACACGCACACTCATCATATGGATCATGTCTAACATCCCACTCGGAATCATTAATTTTATTCGCTGAGTTATGTTCTTAATTATTTTTATTTCCACATGTTCGCCCTCTCTTGGCATTTTTTTTTTTGTATGCCAGCGCCTCCATTGTAATTCTAATGATCAAGTTGGGCTTTAAGCCGATAGGAGTAGACAGTTGTATACAACGTGCAAGTATTCACAATGACTATGGCGCGGAATCACAGAACGATGGGGATTGTCGGCCGGGTATGTGGGAGAGAGGAAGCATTTCCCTGAAACGGGGAGTTGTATTCATTTTCATTCTAATACCATCTCGAATTGTGGGTATGCAACTACTGTACAGGGTGTCACAGAAAGTGTGTAAGATTTCGAATCGGAAAATAACGCATGCTCGATATTGAGTAGGGTTCTGTGTATGGTGCATTACTTTTTTTTTCCAATGTAAGCCATTTGTTAGGGCATTACAATTTGTTGTTATCAGCCTAGTCATAACTACTAATATACTTGCCACATTTAATTTTAGTTGCAAGAACTGAATCATCAACTGTTAAGATTATACAAACGTCGTCAGCTCTCTCGTGGGTAGGTGTAAAGTCTTTTTAAGACCCAAGGAGAAAAATATGTGACGTTTTGCTGCCACAGTTCTATAAACGTGGTTGTAGAAGTTTGGTAAGGAGGAGAGTCCAGTGGTCGAATCGCGTCGTCAGTGAAAGAGCATTACGTGACGGAATTTGTTTTTGTTTCCCATGTAAAATCAACTTAATTCTGTGAACGTATAGCTCGTTCGACCCCATTTCTTTTGTGTGCTAATATTTTTTTTAATACCATTCCTCGAGACTTTTAAGGTATACTTAGATCTCGCTGTCTGGTCGAAGCTAGTCCCGGACATGCAGCAGAATGTATTGTGTGGGCTACCCAATCTGACTGTATGTTTCCCTATATAGGCCGGTGGCCTGTGGTGATCACTGATCTGGCGATATCTTTCCACGATTTGTTAAGCTGGGGGTCGATTGTCGTTCTGTTGATATATTAATATTATTGAAGCGATTCTCGATCAATACGTGAAACTATCGCGGTGAATTCAATATCGCACACTATTTTGTACAATAGCCCAGTTTTTTTTAGCTTCGATCTCAGCAAAGCAAAGAAAAGTAGGATTTTCATCATGCAATTACAACAACTACGCTCTACTTGACACTTCGAGACTCGGTTGTAGTTTTTGTAATCGCGTGCTGAAAATCCTACTTTACTTTGCTTTGCTGAGATCGAATCTCAAAAAACACACCTAATAAATATTAGGTTCTCAATTTCCAAACACTCACTAAAAACATTCACTGGCAAATGAGAGCGTAAGAAAAATGATTCCATATATGAATTTTTGAAGTTTGGTTTCACATTTTCGTAGAACGAGAATCGAACTTGCGGTGACAGGGTGAAAACATTTTCGTTTCACTTTTCCACAGAACGAGAATTTCCCACCAGGGGGTCAATTCTGGTTCTGTGAAAGAGTGAATCGAATAAACCGTTTTCACATTCGCTTTTTTTTCGATTCACTCAGTACTAAAAAGCGATTCTCGTTCAATAAGTGAAAATATCGTGGTGAATTTAATTTCGCATACTGTGTTGTACGACATTAGGTTCTCAATTTTGGAATCTCTCACTAAAAACATTCATTTGAAAATGAGTACGTGAAAAAAAACTATTCATATTGAAAATTTTTGATGTTTGGTTTCACATTTTCGTAGAACGAGAATCGAACTTTTTCACTTTTCCACAGAACAAGAATTGACCACCAGGTAGGCTATTTTCTTGGTGAGTGGAAGAATTCTAAAGTAAAATTTGTTCACCTTTAGGCAAACCAACAAGGGACTCCGTCTGAGTGAATTTTTTGACTCCAGTAGTAGATTAGTTATCCATAGTTCAATCATTTCATAGTTGAGCTGCGTGGGTGTAAGTTAGTCATAAATGAGGCAATTCATCTAAGGCTACCTATGTCATATATGTACATTTGATTCCCATGCAACTCATCTATGGAACACGTCATTCAAGAACACAGCTCCTCCATGGGCATACTTTTATCAGCGAATGACATAATTTTTAACAAAAAATTGGCTTGGCTTAGTCAATTGTTTTGCAGATAAATTGTATGGGGGCAAGTTGGCAGATGTTAGTTTTTCATTCATCATATCTTTATTGTCTTGCCGATATACTTGATATACATTATTCTAAATAAATGATTAAGAGACTTCAGAATTTTGTATAAAGGAGCAATCTATGAAGAAAATTAGTAAGAGGTTAGTGGAGTGGCTATTTCGCCTAATTGGTTGGTGTCCTGTCCCAAGAGCCCAACCTGAACTGTATACAAAAAGTTCGTTTTTCTTTTTTAGCTCAGATACATCAGAGCTCAGAATTTGTGTTTCTTTTTTCTATCAGAGCGCGGCCTATGAGCTCAGAATAAATGGATTGAGCAGGCTGAGTGAAAATCTACACACTTCCAGTCACATTTGACAGAAAAAATAACAGGATAAGCAAAATAGTTGAAATGGCGGACGAACCTTGTTGTTCTGGAACTGAATATTAACCAATTTAATAAATAACAATTAATAAATATTCAATTTATACATATATTTACAACAAATGACAGCTATGTGCTCAAGTGTGTTTCATAAATACCTCAGAACAATCTGAGCACGCTCGCTTCAGAACGAGCTAATAATGCTCGAGCTCCGTTCAGAGCTCAGCTCTGAACTAAAAAAGAAAAACGCCTATTGTAGATATTTTCTGATACTTTACTTTTAATGAGTTTACTCGTCGAAATTTTATTTTTTTCAGTTTTATAACGTGAAACCTTTCGCTGAACAAATAAACACACTCGGCCTTACCAATAAACATTTTTACCTTCGACATTAAATTTTAGTAGTTCAAAATGGCAATATTTTTCATACAAATTTTGCAATTGTGAGCTTCCGTAAATTTAAAGTCGAGACTAAAATTTGTTATTAGTACGGCGCACTGTCACTTCTATTCGCTCGAACGCAAAATTAATCATGCAAATTGCTCGCACCACCTCGAAGCCTCGAGCCAATAAATTTCGATGATCCTTCAAACTCGCTCTGTAGAGGTTAACAAATAAAATATTTCTACGATATATTTAAAACATAACTTAGTTAATTTATTACTTGATCTTCGCACTTGATTATGCTGCACCCTGTCCTTCGGTCAAATGTACAAAGGAATTTGTTATAATGTTCACATGGCTGGTGTGGCGGGCCGGCCATGCTATCGGATGCCATAGATAACACACCGAATGAAAATGCAAAAGCAAATACATCTCCTCTCCACATAACAGCACATGCGGTAATGCAAATAATTTAAATAACAACTTAATAAACATTTAATATCGCTTCTAGGAAACCTTACTGCATCTGCTGGGTATAGGCGGTGAGCAATATATATTATTTTGCGACTAAGCATACCACACCATAATTGAGTGGTAACGAACTTGGGTTGGATTTTTTTTCTATTGTTGTCTGTGTGCATTTGAGCTTCGCCACACTATCTTGACGTCTGGCTCTGGACTTCGCATATTTTTCGTTGATTCGGTTTATTTGTTTTGCTATACTAGCAGAAAGGGAACAAACAAAAATATTTGTATAATAGATTAGCTCGAAAATATTTTTAAAATTGACTTTTAGAAAGGTCAATACAAATGTTGATCGGAAATTCTATTTGCCAGTTGATTTTGGGACTAGTGATGGAAAGTAGATTGTTTATGTTTACGGTTTTTGTTAAATATTTATGATTATTATGTGCTAAATGGTAAAATATCTATGAATATTAATGAGGTATTTTTTGGCGACAGAGAAACCAAAGAATACTCGTATTTTTGGTAGCTTGGAATTCCACCACATGGTATCCGGTTCACACCTAATTGAAATGGTTAACTTAGAATCCAGTTTAGAAGGTTACTAAGAATATGTTTCGGTTATATTTAAGTAACACTGACATAGATTTTATTGTGAAATGAAATCAACAAATAAAGCTAATAAATGGGCCATGTGATTGTCCTTAGACGGGAAACTACATTAACAACGGTGGAGCAACACATTAGGTCTGTTCCTTTACTTTTGTAGTAAGAATGGAAAAAACTGTCAAAATGACAGTGGTGGGGACAAGTTCTCTCACAGAGAGAGACACTTACGAAAAAGTTAGGGAGCGCTTTTGTAGTAATCTATGAAAAACGACAGATATATAATTCAAAAATTAAAAAAAGTTGTACGAAAAGTCGTTAAAATATCTGATAAACTCGAAGAATTTGCTAATTTACAAACAAAATTAGTTGATTGATCTACCTAGCGATGAAAGTGATTCGGAATTAATTGGATTCATGAATCCGAGTATATCGAAGAGTTTGTACTGATTGAACTACAAGCATTCGAGTTTCGGGAAGAGGAAAAAGCGGCACAACATTAAAAATTACGTGAAGGAGATTGTCTTTTCTTACTCCTTACAGCGAGCAAGAATTTCGTCGCCACCAAAAGAGTCTAAGGAGAATATTAAATTTTATTTTCCCGCCTGTTGATACCATTTTAATATACAAGAAATCAAAACAAATGACAAATAGGACAACGAATTTCGAATCAGCTGTTAATTGACAGCTTTTTCAATTCTTACACCAAGAAATTTGTTGAGTAAAAATTCGGAAGATTCTCAGTGGAGGGGTCATTTCTCTTTTACGAATTTTTCGATTTAAGGAACGGCATTGAGTAAAAATTCGTAAAAATTCGTAAGATATAAAAGTAAAGGAACAGACCTTTTTTATGTCATGTGAAAGCAGGTTGGTCTCTTTGTAAGTCAGGTAAATAGTTCTAAATTATTTGTAGAAAAGCTGGCCCAGCGTCAATTAAAGTTGAGGGCGACATCAATAAATTGTCAGATAGTAGGTTATTTTTTTAAGTTTTTACTGCATATTTTCAGGCAAATAAATGTAGTGGCAAATTTTGGATGAAAAGTAGTAGTAGATACTCATTATTAACTAACATAACCAATCTCCTTTTCCCTAATGCCCGCGCTGTGTATTTCACACTGCAATATAAGACAAGTCATAACATAAGCGCATGTTGAATTTAAAAAAATAATTTACCCCCTCAAATTTGCATATCGTTCTCCAGAAAGTTTGTTCGCCTTTTGTTCATTCGCATGGCTTTTGGTGAATTGCAGCGAATACTTCCACCGACATTCCTTCTCATGTCAACCATTTGACACAAGACATGTTTCGCTTGAGGTTCTGAGATGAACAGAAGAAACTGACTGAGACCCCCACAACATCGGGGAAAATTACAATTCTTTGTCTAAAAGTAAAAACTAGGCCTCTTTAGAGTCTTGAGGAGCGTTGGAATTGCTACACATAAATTCGTATTGACAGCTGCTACGAAATGTCAAAAATTATGTCTTACCATTCACAATAATAAAAAAAAGATGGCTGACTATTTCCTACCTCTGGTATCAGGCGGAGAAAATATAAAGGCTTACATAAAATTCTGGACACGGTATTTCATGTTACGCAGCCCATCGTCCTGAATTTTTGACTCCATTACAACCTTTTTCAGCATTTTTCAATGGAAACTTTATCCAGGTATACAAAATATACAAGTTATACAAGTTTTTTAGCCGGCAGCCAGATATGCAAAAAGCATGTCAGAAATTATGCAGCCTGATGTCAGGTGAGCTCATTTAAATTCCATTAATAGATTTGACTAAACGCTTCCAAATGTTAAATTAATTGCCATACGGACTATTACGCCGGCACAACTTTCTTCCCCAAGATAGATCGCTGCCAAGATGCGTGCAAAAGTGAAAGTCACCATATTTTATGTATGTGCTGTTTGTATTCCACTGATAGGATGTATCATATTTTCGTGACAAAAATATTTTATAAGTTCAACATATATTTATGTATGCAGATGACTTGATTAGACTGATTCACATGTTGTTGCTTATGCATAAGAAAGGCAAACATCAAACGAAACTTGAAATGAATTAGTATGTTTCCTTTTCTGAATGCTATACCAAAATGGTTATGAGTATTTAGTGGATGGGGTATTTGCTGAAGCCTGAACGATAACCATCAATGTTAAGGTGGGTTTATGATGCGTATACCTAGTGTGACCACTTTTCCAAGGGCTTATTTACGTACACAAAAGTTTTCATTATCGCATTCACTACAACATTTTAAACGCAATTTTGAAAAAAAAAAAAAATGATTCAGTTTATTAGACGATATTGTGACCAATTTTCCAAAAGTAGGTATTGCCCTGTGTAATCAATTCATTCTTGATTGGTTTTTTTGAACGCATTCTTTCCATCTGATGCAATTTCATTCAACATTCTTCAAAAATTCGAAATTTTAACAGAAAAATTTCGTTTAATTTATCAAAAAAGAATGCAATACGAACGAACACAATAAAAGCACTCCACAAATGTCAATCGAACGCAGCGATGGGGGGAACTATCTATTTCTAGTGATGGGAACTATCAACTAAAATCAATCGAATTATCGTTGTGCTTCGAAAAGCAAACAGAACTTTTTCTTTGTTCTTTTCCTGTCGTTGGTGTATATTTTACGCACAACAATAATTTGTCGCTTCAATTTACGTACATTTCGTGATTTTGAGTTATCACTTCGGTACACGGTACATGACTCCAAATTTACGTACTGTACGTGTCATTTATGTACAGGTGGTCACACTACGTATACCAGTCGGAGGTCTTTTTTCCGTCCAGCGACTTTAGTTTGTTCCAATTGATGCGGATGGAAACCAATTTAGAAAGCATTCTCTCGTTTGTGATATTCTTAACCTTTCAAAAGTTCATTGAGGTTTGTGTTCTATCTTGAAAACAATAATTTTCTGCCTATGACCGCGGCGGTGCGCCCATGAAGTTCTTGACACTCTTACTGCTATAAGGGATTATAGGGGGTTTTCAAATTCCAATTGTTAAACCAAAACTTCTGTCAAAAAGGTATGAGCTCGTCCGCATAACGACAGAAAGCTTAGTTTGACAGGAGGTTGATAGCATTTTTCACTCTTTTAATTGGGCTACATAGACACGTGTCATGCAATTGACATTCGTGGAAGGGAAGCCCACAAATTCAGTCGAAAAACTCCTCACTGAGTACTCAGTTCACATTTGTAGGTGCCAACATTTTCAGCAGTTCAAAAAAGTAAAATATACGGAAAGCCTTATACCAATTGTTGTTTCATGTTCCTCCTTATTTTCCTGAAGACTTTTAACACTCGAATGATCGCAGCTAAACCCAGACTAGATTTAAGTTGAGTTTCGATGCGTTTTCGGCTTCTACTGCATTAAAAACACCACCCAACTGCTGGCTGATAAAAGCAAGATTTTACTTACAAGTATGTCCATCTGTAGACTTTTCAATTTAACATTCTTCAAGACCAGAAATTATATAGCTATATGAGCGTCTGGAAAAGTTGTTACGAAATAAATGTCATAAGTATATGGACAACGGACAGCCTGTCGACAAGTACCTACTTTGTACTTGTATACTTAAAATAATATGAATGTGAACCAAAATGCCAGATACACATCTACAAGTAATAAAACCACCATAAACCCTTGCATTCGATGGTATTTTTTTTAACAACTACTGGTGGCTACCTCGCCATCGACTTCATTAAGTCGAAATTGTTGACATTACGCAATTGGCTACGTTCGCGTCTTCTTTACCGTTTTTTTTTTCGTCTCTGATGATGCATTTCTGTATAATTATGAATAGTTATCGTAATAAAAGTCAACCAACCCGTACTTTCTTTTGCTATGGCCAATGAAATTTTCGGAGTTCATTTACCCTATACTCGTACACATTCGTTGGGCTGACTGCCATTCAATTTAATGGGATAGAAAGTTTAGCAATTCGCTTGAATGTGTTTGACGGCTTTTATGTGCATTGTGTAGGTTTGTTTTTGGTTTTTTATTTAGTTATTGTTTATGCACTTTTGTAACAGTATTTGGAAATTGAAAATATACTAAAAATGTTAGGACTTGTTGGACAATAATTGTCGTATGTCTTCTCAATGTGCGGCCATTTCTTAACTGACAGTCAAAGCAACAATTCGAGGCCAACAACAAATTTGTAAAAATGCAGAGTTCAATTATCAGCAAAACAGATCTCAGAATCAATTACTTAAAAATTGTACATACCTGCTTCCTTTACGGAAGTTAACATTTTTCCATTATAAAAGCACTCCTACATTATCTCTGTACTCTCAATTGGCCGGCGGCTTAAAATTTTGTTAGCGAAATTGTATTCTACTTTTTTACTTCAGGCTACACACATAAATCAGTGGTGCCATTGGCTCAATTCAGCGAGAGATAGTTTGTAATGCAAGCGTAAACTGATAATCTAGTACTATTTCAATTTTAAAATAATATTCTTAACAAAAAGTTCATTCGTAGTTTAGGATAAATAAAACTTATGAGAGCATTTTTTCTTTAAACTAACCGCATGAGGGTGTCACTCACATCTTTCTTAAAAAGAAAAAAAACATCAATTAAGTTAAGTGAGCGCCATTTTTGTTGGATTAAAGAAATTAAACATGTTAGCTCTATTTATCCAAGCGTGCATCGGAAATATTCAGATTCACTGAGATCTGTCGAAAGTTATCGCTGTTGACCACTCACTAAAAACTTAAAACAAATCAAACACAATATTGATTTGTGGGCCAACAAAATTGAGGGCAATGTGCGTCAAGCTAATTTCTCTCATAGTTACATTTCAATTTTGGAAAAGACATCCTAAGTGTACCATTTTATGCCACCAATAGTTCAAAGCTAAATTTCCACTTCCAACAGGGCACTAGATCTACCTTTACATTTTGATCAGCCAATATGTGTGTTTACATGTTTTTCTTGCGAAATTCCCGTTCCAGCTGCTACGAGTATTGTACGTGTTTGCATTTTGAATTCGTTTCACACCATTTCTCGAAGTAATTTAAAAGATAAATAATTCGAACAAAATATTCGTAGCGAAATAAAATAGGCTTGCACTTGAATCGCTGTTAATAATAATTCGAAATGTGATTTATTTTTAAGCAGGCGCAAATGAACAAACAGCATTTCAAGGACTCTCTGGGTAGTAGAATTTATTGCTCAAGTTTGGTATTTTGAAATTTATTCATGAAGCCAATTATGATACGTGTTGTCTACATTTCAGTAAGTGGTTTTTCGCCTTACGTATGAGTGTACTACAAAATGTGTGTGTGCCATATCTACGGGACATGTAGAAACTCTGCAATGCTATGAGGGCTGTGTTCATCTCGGGTCCTAATTCATTGCTATTTTCTACAACGACACATTTGGCACAAATTGCTAAAAATAGTTTTTCCTTTCTTTTTTAAATGGTGGTCTGAGAAATACAGCGTTAAAAACTTCAAGATATTTTATAGTTTGATATGAAATTGTATTGTCAGAACCTGCCTTTATCAAGGAAGGCACTATTTGCTTGTTTAGCAACCCGCGTTCTGTAAACTTAACTTTGTGATGCTCATATTGTAATTAATATATAAAAATGTCGCTACAAACCTAAGCATTCTCTGATAACAACGTTAAAAGATTTTTCATGATTTGTATGCTTTTTATGTCTTGCTTATGGGACGGTTGACTCACTTATTTTGTTGCTAAGCTTGAAATTTAAAACTACGTTTACCTCCCATTAAGTACGTGATATATAACTTCACCTAAAACTAAACCGTGACAGGTAAAAAGAACCCCACTTCTTTTGTAAAAATAACCCCACTTCTTTTTGGACTAGGGCTTGAGAAATCTCCTACACCTGTTGCTTTGAATGGTTTGACTGAGAACTAATACGATTTCACGATAAACTCTTGTTTCTTCTGATGTTTGTCAGAAACAACCTAAATTATTGCATCCATAGTACAGAGCCTACGAAGTAAACTTGAAACGGGGTAGTCATATTTCATTCTCGTTCGCGTGTACCATCGGATTTTATAAAAAAAAATCCCAATCCAGTTGGAATGATATTTTGGAAGCGCTTCTTGGAGTCAACTGCAGGGAGTTTTTAAGCTTCTTGCTGCTGTCACGTCAGGCGGAACCGCTTTCGCACTCGATTTTTCAGGAGAAAAATTATGCTGACATTATATAGCGTCCGCAACTCATGTTTTTGATAGCGACGCTACTGGGTCGGATGAATAAAAACTAGCATTTGCTTTGAGTAAAAGGTTTTAGCAAAGTAAAAGCCCTTAGCAAATGCTTTGAATCGGTATGAATAAAAACCTAGTTTGCTAAAGTAAGTTCGAAAATTCGAACATTGCATTTACTTCGCTGTACATGTCCTTGCCTTGTAATTTCTGTCAAACTTGACAAGTGACAACTGTCTGGTGGTTTGTGTATTTTGAATTTATTTCAAATTTTTGTGGGAAAATTATCAAAAGAAACATAAATTTTATTTGCCAAATCGCTTGGTGATGTCTGATTTCTTCCTCAGTTGTCGGAAAATGTATCCAGTCATCGTCTTGTTGAACTATTTTTGGACACACATACAAATTAGAAATGGTTGACTGATGAACACCTAGATCTTCTCCAACACCAACCTAAACACATAAATTTTTCACTTGTTAAGCCATGAATTTTAAAATGTTTACCTGAAAGCCCGGATCTCCTAAATACCTTAGGAAAGATTTCATTTTATGGATATTTGAAAGAGCACCAGCACACGTCTCAAAATTATCATTTAAAAAGGTATTAGCCAAAATGTCCACATTTTCACGCGTGAAACGAAATAATTGCTTAAAGTTATTATCGTCACTAATTCTTCTTTGTTTATACTGTTTTTTATTAGCACGTACGTTAACAACAAGGGGTAAACCAGTTTTTAATTTGATAATCCATGTTTCGTTTGGTTTTCCTGCACGAACAAAACTTAATTTAACTATTTCTTAACAAAACATCGAAAATTCACAATGCTTAAATTGTTTTATGTAAAAAAGGTGCGTACAACATACGAGTATTTAGCAAAAGGTCTGAGTAAACTAAATAGCAGAATTTGCATAGCATTTGCTTGGTCTGATAAGTTTTATTCATACCGATCTGAGTAAAAGGTCAGTGCCGCCGCTTTTCGTACATGTCAAAAGTTGGAACTAGCTCAAATTGGTTTTTATTCATACGAAATGCAGCAAATGCTTCGATTTTGACATTTCTCTTGAGTAAAAGCAATTGCTACGTTTTATTCATACGACCCACTGGCTGTATGTCAAACACTAGATTCCTACAATAATTGCTTATCGGACCACCTGAAGAGAATCTTTTAGTTTTTGTACCCCCTACAGCTAGGAAAATCTCGCTTTTTTATACTAAATATTTGACACTGGCGACTGGTCATTAAATAGCTAACGCTTTGCGTTTTTTTTTCTCGAGGGCAGTATATAAGAAATAACCAGCAGCAAATATCTAATCTCCACCACAACCTGTCACATTTCCAAAGAAGTACTTAAAAATAAACTAAATAACTATAAATTGACATAAATTTGAAGTAAATGCTTGTTTCAATGTCCCAACCTCAGGCACCGCCTCTATACGCAAATGATTGCCAGATATTTATGCCAAAATAAAAACGTCAAAAAAGACTTCTTGCGCTCCTTCTGTTGGCTACTTTAAAAACCCATTGGCTATCTAAATTGATTAGGTTTCAATGCAAAAAGTTCATTATATCTCATTTCGTTCCACTCTGCAACCATTTGCATAACATAATATTTAATCGTGCCTAAAGAGAAAAAAAAGAGACACCTTGAACGATCGCACCGTACTCATATTTGACAATTTTCTTCGACTTGAATCTTAATGAAAGATTATTTCATAAGGTTGTGTGGTGCGTCGCCGAGGCATCGCAAATAGTATGCAAGTGTACGTGCTCAGAATACGGTTTGAGTGATATTGCAACAAATTGCAATTTACTATGCGACGATAACAATAAAATGAATTTATCTGACCGATCTGTGGTGGTATTTCAAATTTAATAGTGCCACCCGGCACCCACTTTTTAGGGTAACTTCGCCATACGTCTTAAGATTAGAACTTGATTAAGTACTGCCAGTCTTTCATCGAATCAAATAGTAATACTACGATTAAATTAAATGAAAACGATGTTTAAGTAGATAAAACTGGTTTATAACGTGTATCAAGTTCAAAGTCAATGCCACTGGGTCTGCATAATTGTGTTGGTAGGTCAGATCGAAGATTGTGATACAATGCTTACTCTGCAAAACGGATCTTGGGGGAGATTTTTTTTTATCTTGTTTTGCAATTAGTACAAGGTTTTTTTTCTTTTTTAAGGAACAAGCTAATTAGAATCGGTTGAGATGATTACTTAAGTTGTTTCTTTGTGCCATTTTGTGAGCATTTACCTGATGGGGTTTATTGAATCATTCGTTCATTTTGGCATTCTCGTCTTATGAGATTACCGAATTAAGGGGGTAAGCATTTATTAAAAGTAGCAATTATTTTAATATGTTTGTGGTTTTGTTATTATTTTAACTTCGAAAGCTGTACCAATGCTTTGGTAAGTCAACATGCGTCTTCAACAAATGAAACTAAGGTCATTCAGGTGTATGATGCCGGTATACTTGTTGAAATTTAATTCGAAATAAAGACGATAGGGGTACTGCTATCGTATAATCGTATAATCGATATAAGGAGTGGCTCTCAAATTCTACCCACCGAAGTGCTTTCAAATCTACAGGACCATTTTTTTTAATAATAATTTAGCCCAGCACACTTTCTCTTCCGTTAGAGAAACGATTAATTTTTGGTGGTTCCAATCGATCGCGCTAAAATCACTCAAGTTAAGTGCACACTCAACGAACTTATCAGTTGCGTGAATTGCGCAACAACGGAGAGGTGTCTTAATGTCACACAATATTTCTCCACAAAGCACCATGACACAATTGAATTTATTGTTACCCGTTTGAAAAGTTTCGAAGACGACTTTCAATTGTGTTTTCTCAATTAAGTCAAATGCAACCTTTTTTTTCCTTTTCGTTGTTCAAATATCAAGTGTTGACAATTTGGTCATTAGTTTGCCACTCGTATTATACCTCCGCGGAAATATTCATTCAATCTTCTGAAAATATGAAAGTTGTTAAAATTGAGTAATTACTTGGGGATATTTATGTGTGGCAGTGAGTAGAAGGTATTTGTTCCCACGGTCTTTAAGGGGGAACACAAAGCAGACATCTCACTTGGTCGGTGGTTGGGTGGGATTACATTTTTGAGAAATGGCGATGACAGCTTAAACTGTTTTGTGTGGATCGTATCATTTGTAATGTGGATCGTTAAAGACGGACTTATTGTTCGGAATGTGTACATACTTTGATGACGGCGCTCCTTTTAGTGACTTGCAACATGTTTGTTACCACTGAGAGAGCGGACGGGCCAAGTGATAATATCAATGATCTACTTCTTTTTTCTCCTTTTTCCGAACAGATGGCAATTCTATATTCCATTCCATTGACCGCTAAACGTTCAGCCCATAATACGCTAGATAAAGGAACGCCGGAACAAAAATGTTTCTTTATACTCCAAAAATAAGCTAATTCCCCTTGAGAAAATGTGATTTAAATCAGTTGGCGGTATTCCTCGCATGGATCACATGGACGAACTTCACCTCCACTTTTATTTATTATAATTGGTCCCTTTTATTTTCGCTTTAATTTAAATGTCGATTTTTTATATATATTTTTAGCCTTCACACTAAATATTTTGTAGGTCACAATATGCAATTTTGTATGTAATATTTCGCCATTGTGAGTTCGATATAGCCTGGGCACTGAAAATGGTTATTAGTATCGCGGATGGAGTTTGACATCTAACTGTCAATACACTGAAGTCTGGTGGATGAGTTTTCCTGTAATTGTACTTGGCGATTTGTTTAAAAGAACATGATTTATATATCTGTGCCCGAAAGGCAAAACATCCTATGTAAATTTTGTACACTTTTCAGGAGAGCAATTTTAAATTTATGCAAGGCAGTTATAACTTTCTCATTATTTAAAATATTTTAAGCTGCTTTGGCTTAAGAAATAAATTAAGGAGAACACAATTCAAATAACGTTAAGCAGCTAAAACAACTTAAGTCGACTTAAGATGTCTTAACTTTTAGGCACAGATATTTTTGTTTTAATTTTTTTATTTTATTTTTAAGGGGTCTGAGAACTTTAAAAGCAACATTTTCGTTGAAAAGTGCATTGAAAAGTGCGATTGGAAATGAAGAACATTGTTAGCGTGTTTTTTGAAGACAATAACCTTCGTTATCATTGATAAAATTATTTTTTTTAAATGGATTTTAAAGTCTATACATGTATATAGTTCTTTTCGTATAAAAATTTAACACTTGGTGTACCTAGTTAAACTGTTTTTATATTTACTTTGTCATTACATTTGTAACGCCGAGAAGGAGTCACCGGCTCATAAAGTATATATATTCTGAATCAGGATCACATTCTGAATCGATTTAGCCATATGTCCGTCTGTCTCTCTGTCTGTCTGTCTGTCTGAAAGCACGATAGCGCCCAAAGGAATTAACATAGGCGAATGAAATTTGGTGAAAGAACTGCTTTTTATCGTCGTCAGGTTGGTATTGAAAATGGGCAATGTCGGTCAAGTAGTTCTGGTACCTCCCATACAAAACCAATATTAGAAAACACATGTTGAAAGCACGATAGCGTCGAAAAGAATCTACCTAGGCAAGTGAAATTTTGTGAGACGACTTATTTTTACTGTCGTCAAGTTGCTATTAAAAATGGGCTATGTCGGTCAAGCAGTTCTGGTACCTCCCATACAAAATCAATATTAGGCCCATGTGTCTCTGTCTGCTGAAAACAGGATAGCGTCGAAACAAATCGACCCAGGCAAGTAAAACTGTGTGAGAGGACTCACTTTTATCGTCGTCAGGTTGATATTAAAATTGGGCTATGTCGGTCAAGTATTTCTGGTACTTCTCCAAAGACGATAAAACCACTTTGTTATTAATTTATTATTGTTGACGTACTACCTCACATGCCTAAAATTTAGCATGACTTGTATGCAGTGAAGGGTATCAGAGATGATAACACTTTTACTTGTTTTTTTATTGTAGATACTGCATGTCTTTTGATTTGAGTTTTGAACTCCATTCTGGTTCATATTATATCCGGAAAGACGCAAAGGTCTTGGTATGTCTGCCTAAGAGTCTGTTGCCTGTTATTGCATTAACGACTTCGAAGGCATTGATTCCAAAGTTGAATTCTTATCAATTGGTACATAGAAAAACGCGGTGGCGAACGTGAGAACTTAACGTCAAAATTAAGTCACATGGTAGTCAGAAAAACGGGCGATGTATAGAACTTGCGCTTGTCAATGACACCATAAACTTCCAAACATTGAAACAATGATAGCAACCGGAACGAAAACATATTGCAATAAAATGATCTGCAACAGCTATTGGCATCAAATACTTTGTAGTTTGTGAAGGTCTTAATAATTATTAGGTCATCTGCAGTAGCGCTCAAAATGGCTTGAACCTATTTTAAACAATAAAAGAAGTCAGACTTTCCAATATGTATATTACTTATCTCATCGTTTGGCAAAATGAAAACGCCAACTTGTCACAAAAAGAAAATACAATACCTATGTTTGGATTACCAAATACCTCTCCTTATCAAACTCTAAACAGTCGCAATTTCTATATCGCACTGACGACATTTCCGATTCCGTTCGTCGGAGTAAACAAGGCTGCGGCGGCGCCGAAAATTTCAAACAAACAAACTTCTTTCTCGCCAACTCGTTATGCAAATGGCTTGTTTTTGTGTCCCGCAAAAGATGGTGATCCATTAAAAACGATTAAATCAAATATTTGTAATTCTAATCAATGTCGGTAATTAAGTCAATGCTTCCGCCTCACTTGATGCATTGTAATCTCTGGAGGACCATCAGTCAGTGAGACACGACTGTCACCTTCTCGCAAAATACACAAGATAATGTTTGTTGTTTTCTAAATTCCGTTTGAAAATGTTGGGACGCTCGTAAAAAATACCAAATCACGTAACACAGAAGGCAGCTTCATTTCACAAAATGCTAAATTAGAATATCCACTCAAGCATGGGCTGGCATTACTCATGTGTACTCATCGTCGTTGCTGTTAGACCTAGACATCGCACACATCGACTCATCTTCGGTTCTCATGCACACAAGTAGTTTTTTTCTTTGCCTGACTCATCATCATTATCTATCATCAAAAGCAGTAGCAATTGCTGAGTAGTAACATTTACTCACACGCTACTGCCAACTTGTGGCTACTGGCGGTTATGCCAGCTCCACTCTACAAAATGTAGATTTGTGGATCAAAGAACTGTAATGCTAGTGCTCCAGTTTTGCAAAATCACCTGAGGAAACTCACCGTCAGACAAAAAAAAAACAAAAAGCACAACCACGTTAACACACAAAATGTATATGATGTCTATTCTTTTGTTTTTGCAGATGTCTTATTTGTATTCAACATTTGCCAAGCTGGTGAGCGATCATTGTAAAACGAATCCAGATACCCGAACTGTACCAGTTAACCATTGCAAACGTGATCTCCTCAACTATGGCTACGAGAAATTACAGACGTTCGCAGATCTTCAGTTGGATACGTTGGATCCATATCAGCGAGGTGCTAATGAATTGAGTAAGTATTGTTGAAAACTTCGAGATATTGCTAAGCAAATTGGAAAAAAATAGAAGTTTGATTTAGAATGAAAGTTTATTTACTAACTGCGTAGGTAATTCGGAAATTTCGGGGAATTTTTAGTGACACGTATGAGTCAGACCATAATGTTTTGAATGTTGCGCTGAGGTCACTTGGTTCAAAGTCTGAGAGATATAATAAAATCTTAGGATAGACACAGTAAGCTTTGTGCCTTCCCAACAAAATAAGACAGATGCATAAAAGTGACACCTATGACTTTTGGCAATACGTAAACTATGACATTAACAAATTTAGCTGACAATTAAATTACAGAGTCTTGCTAGCTATACGCATTTGAGTTTTAAGTTAATAAAAGGGAAAAAATGGAATAGAAACACCAAACCAATTCTCAACCCACCATAATTGTTTGTTTGAGCTAGTAACCGACACTCGCCAGATGCCCTTTGGTGCTAATGTATGTTTGTAGGTCTGAAAGTAGAAGCAGAGAGCTGGAAACTGGCTTCCGAACAATCTCTGTGAACTGTGAGAAACCAACAAACCTGCGATTAAAAACATATCCATTTGAAACTGTATTAACTTAACTAACTGGGGGTCAAACCGGGCAGGAGATATCGATTTCATTAGTCAAGTTTAAAGGGCCCAACCCATAGAATCCGTCGCATCCGTTGCGTCGACGGATCCGTCAATATTGACGTATTCGACGGAACGAGCAGTCCCATATAGAATCGTCGCATACGGTGACAGCCAGTGTTTAAGTATACTCTGTCCTCATTTATCCCACGAAACGTAATAATTTTTCCCTATTCACCCTATTCACAAACTCCCTCTTCATAGGTATTTTTATTGTAAAAAAAATTATACTTGTATGTTTTACGGATATAAAATCACATTAGATTAAATTTAGTATAAAAATCGCACTTTATTAATATTATAATGATAACCTTTTTGTACTAGAAAATTTTGGTACAAGAAAATCTTGCTAAATTCAATTTACATAAGCTCTTTTTATGTAGTACATTCAGTGTCCTTATAATCATGGTGAAATGTAGATATCAATTCGATGAAATTTCAGCAAAAATTTATAGTTTGAATGTTTTCTGCAGCTTTTTACTTATTCCCATGGATGGCTTTTCTGACATCGAAATTCCCACAAAAAGGAAGAAATCCCACTATATAAGAAAACTGGCGACAGCCAATGACAGTTTCTCTCAAGCTCTCAATATTTCCACCAATGAAAGCAGTGGTGCCATTTTAGCATTTTTTATGCTAAATCTAGCACATTTAAACTTTAAATTTTGAACATAAGAACCCATCATAAGAAATATTTTCGCGGTATATTTTGCTATACAAATAACGAACGGATTCATCAAAATTTTCTGTATTTGGCATTACTGAATATTTGTATGACAATTTGTTAATTTCAAGTATCAGCTGTCAAAGTGTTAAACATTAAAAGCAAAAATCTTAGGAAAAGTCAACTGCCCGTGAGCCGTGAATTGCTGCTCAATTTAATTTAAGTTACTTCCCAAATGGACAGGCAAACAAATCCGTATATCACACGTTTTTTTTTTTGTTACTCTTTTTTTTAAAAAAGTCGTTGTTTTCAACATTAGCATATTTAGTTTCATTCCTCCATATAATTTAGCATATTTATTTCTTAATTTAGCATATTCCTGGCAACACTGAATGAAAGTGCTGCCTCTCTTGCTGTGAGAACCGTCAACGGATGCAACTGACAGAAAAGTAGAAAGTAAACTTACTTTATCCGTCGCATCCGGCTAGTGCGGTGCTTATGGGGTAGCGGCCAATTGTGTCACCCAAATGCTTAGGAAAAACCAACAATGAAAAGGCAAATTGATTCCAGAAAAAAACGTCTCCCGAAACAGTGAAAAGATTTTGTTTCATTTAGTTGTATTGACAGTGAACTGTTCAGCGACATGCAAAATGATTAAACAGCCTTTCTTAAATAAGCCTGACTGCTTGAGAATTCTTATCATATTCTAAAGGCAACGCATCATAAAATCTATTGCTATCTCAAGTCCCTTGGAGATGCCCAACACACCCATGGTTACACCAACGTATGGGGGCGTATGTGGAACATTATTTTCAATAACGTTAAATCTCCTTTTTAGGGTTCCGTAGCCAAATGGCAAAAAACGGAACCCTTATGGATTCGTCATGTCTGTCTGTCTGTCCGTCCGTATGTCACAGACACTTTTTTCCGAAACTATACTGTTGAAACTTGGTAAGTAGATGTATTCTGTGAACCGCATTAAGATTTTCACACAAAAATAGAAAAAAAAAAACAATACATTTTTAGGGTTCCCCATACTTAGAACTGAAACTCAAACCTTTTTTTTTCATCAAACCCATACTTGTGGGGTATGTATGGATAGGACTTCAAAAATTATATTGAGCTTTTTAATATAATTTCTTCTAAACTGAATAGTTTGCGTGAGAGACACTTCCAAAGTGGTGAAATGTGCGAGAGGTCCCAGGCTCGATTCCCGAAAAACACAAATTACATCTTAAGGTTTCACTGCGCCACCAACGTCTGACAAACATCGGAGAGTTTAACTGTCATGAAAGAGGTTCTTAATTAGCCGTTTAGACTGTAGATCCCTTCCATTCGTCCCAAAAAAATTAAAAACTCACACAAAACGAATGGTTCTGAAAAGCGGAAAAACGGACCTGTTGCGCCAACTATTTATTTAATTTATTTATTAACATTTTAAGCCTTGTTTTTATAGCTAAGTTTAACTAAGTTACTTTTTAACTTAGGGAATATCAGCAGATCTTAAATATTTTGTATAGCTACTTTAATTTTGTTAAACGTCTTACCTTCTATTTTTTGTTTCTTAGAGTTAATTCGAAATAATATTTTTTACCAATATTTACTTACTCATTGAAAATCTACAATCGACTTCTTTGAGGACTTCCTAGTTAGTAATCTTTGATGAACTTCACCTCTAATCAACAGGAAAAATATTTGCAATAAGACCCAAACTAGAACAAACCACCTCCAAAAACAACGAATCTACGCTACACGCATAATTATCGATACATTGTGACCAGGAAATCGAAATAATTAAACAAGCTAAATACACATAGATATGCACGTATCGAATTCACTAACCGCAAGGCAGAACAAGTTTATCTAAACAACTACCATACCTACCTTTAACTAAAACTATGTCATCGCGGCTGTAGCTCTCAACAAAAAGTCGTAATGTTTTAATGCTTGTCACGTTTTCACCTAAAATAAACATTATCACTATCGTTAGTTGCCATAGAGGAAGTTAGGGAAAAAACATATTCAAGCGAATTGAACTATTACTACTGGTTGGTTGTTGGTAGTTTTATTTTTAAAAATTGACACACCGAAGGTAAATGTTTAAAAATGTTCTAAAAAAAAAGTAGCAAATACAAGTCTACAATGCTGACACGATTTGCCTGAATTTGTATTGATTACGCGAGTAGGTTTTCTGTTCATGTATACGGCGAGTTAACTGCCCCAATCGGTGACGTTTTCAACTCACTGATGTATGGATCATACTCCAGATTGTGGAAGTTGATTTAAAAGCAAATCATTTATGTCTTTTACAATTTTTATCCGTTGACAAGGTTTTCACCAATTGAGATAGAGCTCATTTATTCACAGACACACTTCAACCAATATGACAGGTCAATCATAAAACATTGGGGACATTCAAAGCTCTAGTTCAGTAATTTTGACTGACTTGATTTATATAAGTTTTTATTGGCAAAGAAAGATCGCTCGAACCGTTTTTTTTTTTTAAATGACATTTATGGGGAGGTAGCAGTCAAATCTAGGCAAATAATTGTTTGACTGAGTGCTCAGTTGACATTTCGATTGCATGTCTGTCGTAGTAAGAGTGACATTGGATCGCATGAATAAAAACTAGCATTTGCTTTGAGTAAAAGGTTTTGGCAAAGTAAAAGCCCTTAGCAAATGCTTTGAATCGGTATGAATAAAAACCTAGTTTGCTAAAGTAAGTTCGAAAATTCGAACATAGCATTTACTTCGCTGTACATGTCCTTGCCTTGTAATTTCTGTCAAACTTGACAAGTGACAACTGTCTGGTGGTTTGTGTATTTTGAATTTATTTCAAATTTTTGTGGGAAAATTATCAAAAGAAACATAAATTTTATTTGCCAAATCGCTTGGTGATGTTTGATTTCTTCCTCAGTTGTCGGAAAATGTATCCAATCATCGTCTTGTTGAACTATTTTTTGACACACATACAAATTAGAAACGGTTGACTGATGAACACCTATATCTTCTCCAACACCAACCTAAACACATACATTTTTCACTTGTTAAGCCATGAATTTTAAAATGTTTACCTGAAAGCCCGGATCTCCTAAATACCTTAGGAAAGATTTCATTTTATGGATATTTGAAAGAGCACCACCACGCGTCTCAAAATTATCATTTAAAAAGGTATTAGCCAAAATGTCCACATTTTCACGCGTGAAACGAAACAATTGCTTAAAGTTATTATCGTCACCAATTCTTCTTTGTTTATACTGTTTTTTATTAGCACGTACGTTAACAACAAGGGGTAAACCAGTTTTTAATTTGATAATCCATGTTTCGTTTGGTTTTCCTGCACGAACAAAACTTAATTTAACTATTTCTTAACAAAACATCGAAAATTCACAAAGCTTAAATTGTTTTATGTAAAAAAGGTGCGTACAACATACGAGTATTTAGCAAAAGGTCTGAGTAAACTAAATAGCAGAATTTGCATAGCATTTGCTTGGTCTGATAAGTTTTATTCATACCGATCTGAGTAAAAGGTCAGTGCCGCCGCTTTTCGTACATGTCAAAAGTTGGAACTAGCTCAAATTGGTTTTTATTCATACGAAATGCAGCAAATGCTTCGATTTTGACATTTCTCTTGAGTAAAAGCAATTGCTACGTTTTATTCATACGACCCATTACTCTACCTACCTATAGTTCTTGCGTTCAGGTAAAATCTAGTCCATAAAAATCTATTCAACTTCAGACGACGACGTCTTGTAATAGCCAATTCTGTTTGTGAAATAGTTTTCCAAAAAATAAACGAAAAATATTTTCGTCAACATTCGACGGCTTTTATATAACTGTCCGTTTTAGTAAATAGATGAGCTTCTATGGATTTGTCGACACAAATTACCCGTTAGGGTTTTTCTCATGCCACATCTCTGTCAAACATTCGAGCTCATCATGAATGTCTTGAGAAATATTTTCAACTCTGACATTTGGGATATAAAATTTTAAGTTTCTTCCATTTACCAAAAAAAAAAAATCCCTTACGCATGGTTATAAGAAGCTAGTGCTATACGTCAGTATGATAACCTTATACTTTTTTGATATATTTAATGGTGCCATCGCGCGATGCGAGTGCTGCCCGACTTTTGTTTTTGAAAATTCCGAAGCAGAGAGCTGAAATTTTGTTTCCATGTTGCTTGTTAGGCTTCCACCACAACTGCCTATCTAAAATAAGGACCCTTCATTACAAAATGGCATTTTTGCGGGAAGGCTTACGTCCATCCCAATAGCTTGTTGAGAGCTTACCGTAGAAGTACCTTGAAGACATCGAAGTGATTTTTAAGACGGCAATTGCAACGTCGATGACTAAAAGCGCCATCTATGTCTAGGAATGTGGCCATTGTATATACTGTGGAATGCTTCTGCTTATAGGTTGATTTCAATCAGTTTTTCTAAATTTTTTCGAAGAAATTATGCAACATTAATAGGTCTGAGATTTTTCGGACTAACATGAGATCACTTACCTATCTTGAGTAGGACCAATAATACTTCTCGCCACTTCAGAGGAATATTGCTCAGAGCTGTACAACACTTCAGGATCATCTCCTGAAGGAGGTTAGACAAACTTTGGAAGGAAAGAAACATTTAATGAACAGGTTATATAGGCTTTAAGAGTTCACGAACCTAAATTTCGCTATCTTAGCCAAGGTTCAGTTTTGGGCATTATTTATACAGAATTAATGCTTAGCCTAGCATACAACATGAAATATGACTTATTCTAGAACTGCTTACGTGATATAAAAAAGGGGAAATGTAAATCGTGGGAAAGGAAAAAATGTATTGGTTACTGAATGAAGTGTGTGTAGTGCAATATGATATACTAACAACAGTGCGTCAATAATAGGGTACGCTGTTCGTTGTTCGTTGTTCAATTTACGTATAGGGTGTAGAAATGTTTATTTATTTATTTGTAAAGTAATAATAATATGCTTAAGACTAAAAAGTAGCTTTACAAATAAAAATGTTTTATGATAGTTATCTTGGTTTTTAACAGAGGATCGCAAGCTCGGTTCCTGTCTCTTTAAAACTGATAAGTCTTGAGATGGAATAGGTAATGTGTTTAAACAGAATATGACTCACTTAAGTAGGCCGGTAAAATTGAACCTTTTTGGAAAAAAACCCAGATTTTTTTTAAACCTGTCGATATATTTTAACGCTGTTAACAGAAGAGTTAATGCGTTGATCGATAAATGCATAAAAGTTCTTATAGCATATAAGCAGCCTTTATCAAGAAATATTCACTCAATTCCGATTCTTCTTCTACTTTCAGTTTGGGCAACAATAATGCGCGGCCACCCAACTGTGGCATCAACACCAAGCCGTCGTCCTCAGTCCACACAACCGCCCACTTCAATGGTCATACTGACGCACACCAACCCAAACAACAACCAGCCATCGTATCCAAGGAACCCGCTCTTTGACGAGCCCGAACGTAAACATACCTACGCTATGGACATGGACCTAGCCTATGGTTATGCACCACCCCCATCATCTGCCGAGGTTTCCTATCCACAAACGTCTTACCTCAGTGGGCCGTTTGTATTCCGTGTCCGTCCCGATGGCACACCCATCGAGGAGGACAAAAACAAACCATATCCTCGTGACGATGATCTCGAAGCCTTACAACTCGCCAAACAGAGCAAGGTGGCCACCATCAGTGGCAACAAGCAAACGAGATTTGCCGGCCTCGCCGACCAACATCCAACAATGCAACTGGCTCCCGGCTATCAACAAAAGCTACGTGCAAGACGTCAATCCAAGGAGGTTGTCGATGAACCAAATAACGGTTCGCATTTACGCTTTCACACTCGCCAGCTGGTGAGTCTGTTGAAAAGTTTGAGGCACTAGCTGGCCCCAAATAGAGGATGACAATGCTTCCTGGTTTTCAATGATAACTGCATTCTAACATCATCATCATCATCATCATCATCATGAGGGCGGGGGCCTTGTAGCTGTGCGGTATTTTCTAAGCCCGATTCAGACTGAGTGCATGTTAAGTGTGAGAGTGAATGAGAGACCGAGAGACTGAGTGAGTGGTTCAGTGGGTAAATGATCAGAGAGTGTGCATGTGAATTTATGCAAATTGTCCTCCCGAAGGTGAACATCATCCGAACAAAATTACATCTCATCTGTAATTGATGTACGAGTAAAAATAGAGAACCGGCTTACGGCACCAACAAGCAGGAAGTCGAAGATGAATAAATTCTTTAGACTAAGTACTAAGTTGGGGGAGATCCTTTTTCTTTGGGTAGTCCAAAGTATTGAGTTTATAAAATGTTTGCTCATAAGTTATTAATGAATTTACAACACTTAGTTTTTAATTTTATCTTGCATTAAGTATTTTAGTGATAGAATTTTAATCTCATTCATATTTAGTTATCGTACGTAGCTTCGTAATTTAGTGTAACAAAACCAGTTGATTGTGATGAAAAACGATTTTGAAGTATAAACAAAATAAATAAATTATTAAATAAAAATAGAACGTTTGTTTGTTTATTTAAAAGGGTCCAAATATATTGGCTGCTATTTTTTTAAGAAACCATTGCATTGCATCTTATTAGTCGAAATTTTGAGATCATGAATTTCATTTCGACACCTTAACCTTCAAAAATTGACGCAATAGTCTGAATTTAATTTGGCAGATCTAAAATGAGGCTTAATTGGTATGATGTGCTTTAGATGAGACTTGTAGTCCGGAATAGCCTCAACCAAGATGCCCGTCTTACGATTTTGGTCAATATAGCTGGTCGCCAGCAGTTTCGAACCCGAAGTTGGTTGTGGTTGCTCTCCAAAAAGATCACAATTGACAGATGCTGATCAAAACCTCTTGGGAAGCTTATGTCGTATTAGATTCGGATTCAATTCAATTCAATTTATTTGGCAAAGTACAAGTCAGAACAATTATTGTCTTTTAAAGTACATTAAATCTCAACAGATATACATTAAAATTCACATAATGAGCAAAGAAAAACCAAAGTTAATATTAAGTGAAATTACATTTAATTTAATAAAAAAAAAAAGTAAAAAATGTAGGGATTGGAAAAGGAATAGAGGCCTGAAAATAGGGAAAGAAGAAGAGTAATAGAGTAAACATAGAATGCATATTGTGCAAAATGTGCAAAAATGTGCACTTTTAAATTTATCGGCTCCAACTATTTGTTTGATGGTGACAGGTAGAGAGTTCCAAAGTCTGGCAGCGTGGACAAGAAAGAAGCGAAAAGAGTTTAGGAAATTAAAAGCAGGCATTATGAGATTGAAAGTACGTGGGGACTGGACAAATTGCAGTTCGTCAGATTCGCTTTGTTTTGTTGATATTCGTGCGATTGGAATATGTGTAGCCTTCGACACTTTTCTACGTGTTTTCCATTAACTGGTTAAATTTTAAATTAAATCACTCGAAATATGCGCCCCGATCGATTTCTAAACATTTGTACATAAATAATTAACAAAAAAAGATGAACCCGATGCAATGACTTTCTTTGCAGTTGACAAATTTCCCGAAAACGTAAACAAACTCCACTAGTTGTCAAACTCAAAGGCATTTATATTGATTATTCTCGCGCAACTCTGAGAAAAAATCCAGATTCATAAAAATTCTCTGAAATAGGAAAAAAAATGCTTTATTTCGTACCACTTCCTTGCTTTTGGTGGCGCTAACAGTCCTGGGTGGACCACATCCAGACGCATCCAGGCAGCTTGGTCCCTAGGCATTTCCCAGTTACGCACACCAAGTTGGTTGAGGTCGCCCTCCAATTGTGCGCGCCACCTTAGGTGGGATCTTCCTCTGCTTTGTTGTCCCTGAGGGGTCTTAAAAGACTCAACGACTTCGGGCTGGTGCGTTGCTATCCACGTGCCCCAGCCATCTTTTTCATACCAATCGAACATAAAAAGTGACCTAGAACGAAAAGAGTGGTTTGAGGGTGCCCAATCGAAAAAGTTAGAGAAAAAGATTCATTGTACCGATGAGGTGTAAGGAGAAAATTCAATGGCCAATGCCTTTTTAGCCCCCCAAAGCAGCTAGAATGAATAACTATTCGACTTCAGCTATTGCGAGATAACTGAAGACCGAGCTAAACAAAGCCTTGTAGCCGATCTTCGGTGTCTTTTTTTAATGACAGTAGGTACGCAGTTCAAACGACTTATGAAAAATGTTGCCTCTGGTGTTCGACATCAGAGAGCTTAGTGATGTCTTTGGCGACAAAATAATATGTAGCACCAACGTTATCCTGCACATACGACTGAGTTTGTCGGAGTGGGCGCAATATGACATATGACTGTTTTTAATTCATTTCTACATAAGCGATACGCCACCGTAGGAGGCTATAAGGTCGACATGGAGGTTGCTTTAATATTAGCACTGCTAATATGGCTATCTCATTTCCACCGCTGCAAACGGTTGAAAGAGTAAAGCAGGTGGAAGGGCTACAAGTCGACTTGTTTGTTCTGGATAAGATGTAACCTGAACGCAAAAACTAGATTTTGTCGGGAACGTCACTCTTGCGAACTGTCAACCGAGATATATTTAGTCAGACAGCTGTCAGAGCTACTAAACTAGATACTTGAACAATGCCATCCAGGCAGATACCTAGATAATTATAAAATTAAATTACTTGACAGACATAGAGATGTGCAATTTATTCGTTAAATAGGGATGTGGTAAAATTAAATTTTCTACAAAATTATTTTACGTAATAGACTGCAAAACCAAGGGTATTATTTAAGAGTGTCGGGTATGACAGTATCCAGAGTCCTGCGAGAGTATCCAAATGATACTATAGTATCCATTTCGACAGCTCTGCTCGTCTCTAAAGCGTTGCTGCAGAGAAGGAAAACAGCGGCACATGAGAAGAAGGAGTTTAACCTCAAAGATGTCGCTATCAAGCAGAGTGAAGTATTCAATCAAGAGAAAGTAAGAAAGCTTGGACTAAACGGCCTGCCAAAAGAACTTTTCAAGACAGAACGGTAGTAGATTGATCCGATTTGTTTCCTTCTTATGCTTTCCCCATCCCATCTCAGTTCCTGAATGGTTAATGTATTGACTTTAGTACCTAATCTATTCTGGATTTTAAGAAGCTGTTCGTCTGCGTTCAGTCTTTTTAAGGTCTGTTCATTCGACGTGCAGTGAATGACAATGTCCTTTTTCCTATTTGTAGTGTCGTCAAAAGCCTTTACTCTCAGAGGCTATTAGTTTCGTAAACCATTTCTTTTTACGTGGTTCGGTATGGGCTGCGGCCAGCCTAAAGTTCCAGGCTCTTTGCTATTGATTCCATGCTGTTTATGGGAAATTATTATTTTTTATCGGCATTAGCAGAGAGCACATATACAATGAAAAATCGAGGCTTAGATTCTGCTATTTTAGCGATGGAAAAATCTGTTTTAGCCATTCAGGTGTCCCAAATAAGAATTTTTGGAACAGAGATATTTTTAATTTTTCCATGACATACGCGTTTCAAGAAACGCGTTGACAAAAACGGTGAAAAAACTCGTCCAAATCGTGGCCATAAACGAGTCGAAAAACACCTCAATCAATAGAAACACGCGCTGATGAACACATCGAAAAGTGTCAGAAAACCACCAAAAAAGTGTCAAAAATTACTTCAGAAAACGCGTCAGAACTTGCATAAATCTCTATCGAATAAGACAACAAAGCATACACGGTAAACAAGTACTCGTATTATACTTTGCGTATATATTTTGTTAATGCCAGAGAAAAGACGCTCCTCTGATAGCCACACAATCACGTTGCCAGAGTAAAAAACGGAATACAAAAAATCAATTGATCTTTTCGCATTCGATTTAACTTCCCGTCCGTATTCAGAGTTATTTTGTTTTTTTCTCGTTCTATAAAGGACCAGCCAAACATTTGATAAATAGTTAAATACCTACAATCACAAATATTTCTAAAACATTTATTAAACACAACAATTCTTATGAAATGTTTATGAAATATTTTGCTGGTTTGGATCTGGACACCAAAAAAATATTTATGAAATGTTTCACAGTTTCCCAATCGTGATGGGAAACAATTTTTGTTTCACAAGTTTCCCGGCAGAAAGTGAGCGCTGTTTTTCGATTATTATTTTTATTTAAATAAAATCAAAATGTCCTGAAAAGCTTGGAATACCTAATGAGAAAGTGATTCATTTAACACGATTATTTGAATTAAATCGCGTTTAGCGTGATTCCCGAGACCAAAATTACAAAAATGAAAACATTAATAATCCTACCACATTATTTTCTTCTAGTCCAAAAAAGGATAAAATTGAAATATTTTATAAGCATTCCATAAATTAGTTTCAGAAATCTTATATAAATGTTTATGAAATATGTCCGATTAGCTTCAGAAACATTTCATAAACATTTCCGAAATGTTTCGCTGGTCTGGACACACCTTAAAATGCCAAGATAAAAGTGCTGCGGCAGAATATTGTTCATATGTTGTATATCATCATCATCATCATATAAATAAAATTGGTGTAGTTCTGTTCGACTAAGATTGAATTTGACTGCATGTCTTTAAATGCAAAAATCTTAGAAACTATTGAATATAATCTGATGCATTATTATCAGTCCTATAGAGGATAAATAGGCCCACAATATCCACTTTGTTTCAACTCTATATCGCTATAAATTCCGGAAAAAATTTGACAAGAGTAATTTATTTTATCGTTTGGTTTCGCTTTTTTCTTTGTCACGCTTTCCGTTCGAAAATACTGGGAGCATTTAAATAATAGTAAACACCAGCTTATAGGGGACATCTGCGGCTACATTTTAGGATATCCATGAATTCAATAACTTAAAAAGTTTTTAAATAAGTAGGCAAAATTTGAAACATTTGTACTATTTTCACCTGGGTGGGTGGATATGCATTTCATTCTCAAATCAAACACACTAACCGCGCAATATATTCACATCTCTTTTAACCTTATTTTATTCCTGTGGCGGAGAGGGAGACAGACAGAGGCAGTATGCTGTTTGGTTTGCTAAGAAAAAAAAACCCATAAAAGAATTGTCAAATACGTAGGAAAAATATGTTTACCTCTGTTTTGCTTACAAAAAAAAAAAATTCTATGAAAGAAATATCAGATATGTATAGCTTTCAGTGATACCAGATCGTGGGTAATTACCCATTTCGTTTTTTATAGAGTAGAGTTTTTAAATAGCGTTTTTAGCAGCCCATGCCCTCAATCCTCATAAAATGGTATTAAAAGTTGGAGTTCCCATAACATAAGCAACATAATGCTTGACATGAGGCTTTAATTAACTGGGTGTGGTAAAGGAGATGCGGTGTTTATACCAAGAATACAAATAATTCACGGTAATTATTCATTTCAGTTTAAACCGATTCGATTGCCTATTAATGTTTGTTTTGAAATGACAATCCATAAGTAACAGCATCAAACTTTAAGAAATGCGGGAGTTGATTTAAGCAAGAATTGCTTCAAGCACGGGCAGGGCAGTTATATGTAAAGTGCTCCAGGGTAAGTAATGCAGCAAATATCACTATCTTAGTCGATAGAAACAAAACAGCCAAAAAAATTTGTCCCCAACAAGGCAGCAAATTTCTTAATTTTGTTTCCATCAACTGTTCTGAAACCACATTTTACACGGGCGAAACCGGGTGGGTACAGCTAGTTGAACATAAAATACTAAATTTGTTTCTAAAAAAATAGGTATGGAAAAGAAAAATTATGCAAATTTGATTCAAATGGTAACACCCCCGAAAATTCAGGTGACATTTCATGTGCCTTGTGTGACGTCACGCTGAGCAGAATATTTGCAATATGGCTGGTGGCAAAATAAAATTTGTTTTTGAAAGCAACAAATTCAAAAATTAAACTTTTCAATGATCCGTCTTGTTTTATTTTCGTGATCTGATCGGGATCATACGGCTAGTGTCATGTTTACTTGGATTAAACAAATGAGTAGGTCCTAGCTCCACCTGCTCATGATATATCCTCCTCATTCCGAAAAACGAAGTGAGATTTTAGTTTTTTCACTATATTCCACTTGTTCCTCTATGACGGCGTAATTTCTGACATAAAACATTGATTGGAGATCTGTATAACTTTTCACTGTTGAAGACTGCTCTTTGCCTGCCTTAAAAGCCAATTTGCAAGTTCTTCCTTTCCAGTTCTAAGAAGTCGACCTCCCCAAGCGAATCCAAAACCCTCAGCTGGTTTCTGAACTGCTGACGTTTTTAACAACGCAGTTCTTTTTTACTATCAGTCACCATATTGAGAAGTTCCATCCGCAAACATGTCCCGTAAAGTCAAAAACTGCTGTTCATCCAGAGAATTAATGGATTTTAAGTGTCAACAAGCCAAATTTGTAAATACAATTAATGCTTGAACTCACGGCCTACACTACAAATGTTTCTCAAAACAAGTACCTAACAAATTACTTATTGCAAATTGTAGCTCTCTCTCTCTCTTTCTCTTTTGTGGTGATGTAAAATGTGAATAAAACTTCGAGGTCGGAAGTCCATTTCCATACATCTTAAAGGCAAATATTTATTTTGCTCTAAATGTGAATGCTATTTGGGGTAACATTTAAATGTCAGACATCAGACAGTTGACATTTGACATGCCAATTGAAGCACAGACTACACCGGTGTCATAATTAATGCAGTCTATTAAATTCAGGTTAAGGGTCTTAAGTATAAAATGATTTATTTATTTTAATATTATTTTTTAAGTAGATATTTAAGGGCTTAAACATTAAGTTAGATACCATCTTTTATTTATAATTGTTGCGATTTGGAATATGTATTTAGCCACGCCACTTTTACGCTGCTACACACCAAAGAACCATCTACCTATTTACAAGATCAATCGTCCCCTTGGCAATACTTTCCAGCTAAGAAATGTGCCGCACTTTTGTCCTCCATCCGCAATCTATTCTGGTTCAGTTTATGATTATGTTCGACATTAAATGCACCTCCATTAAGCCAGAAATAAAATACCCAACTTCTTGTGGGTCAACACGAACGGCGGTCTTGTCAACGACCCAGAAACCTGATTTCTGACATTAGGTAGAGACTACTGAACTGGTGAACGAATATCCAGCAACCATAAACTGCACAATGAAAGGTGAATATGAAAGTTATTTAAAAAAATAACAAGTTCGTTTATTGCGAACATTGATTTCCTCAAACTTATTGACTTCTTTAGTAAAACACGATACGACCTAAATTGGATCACATGTCTTCTTTGTATGGACATCCTGTTTGTAAAAGTTTTAAACGATGTGAGACAATTCGTGTTCATTCAGAAGTATAGTCAATAATTTGTGTATAACAAAGAACTTGACGTTTTTACGAGGTGTTTTTCTTTTTTTAGAAAGAATATTTGTTTGTTTAAATTAATTATATTCGATATAGAAATATTTGTGTTCTGGAATATTGTAGAGCATTTCACTATTTCGATTTTAAATACTTCTTTAATCGGCTCGATAAGAAATAATGATTTCGTGATCTTTTTGAACTTAGATCGTAAAAGGCTAAAGTTGCTTTACTTTGTGTTTTACGGCTTTCTTTGGTATTGAAGTTGGTTTTGATGTGGGCTGCTCATACCATAGACGAATGGGTTTGCCAATTATTATTTTCTTTCGTTAATATGTGATTACATGCGATTGCGTTCATTTTTGTAAGGTACTTCTTTATTTCCCTGTCAGATATATAGTTTCGGTTACTGAATGATTTTCAGTTGTGACTGCGTTCAGTAGAAATATTCTAATTATCTTAGTGCTTTTAAAATTCTATAAAAGTCCGTAATAAGTGATATTTTGGGCAGGAGAAAAGTTCAATAACTTGCGCTAAATGAGCTAAAAATCTGCTCCCTCCTTAAGCTGAACACTGACGTCCCATTAGCAAAATTTCGGAGCAACTTACGTTTTATTCTCGTTGGGTATTCACTTAAAAACGCGTAGAACCCTAATAAACTGCGTGAACTGCAGAAATTTACCATCTCGCAAATAAACTGTCAGATTTTGTATGGAGAATAGTTTACGCAGTCCTCATAGTTTTTCGCGATCAATTAGGATCGAAATTCGACTGTGGAAAGTTACGCAAATTTACAAATGTCAAAATGTGAAAATGTGACAAGCGGTCGTGTGAATTGCCTTCCATGTTTTTAGAGTTTTTAGAATTTAGTTATTGCTTTAACGTTATTTCCAGGTAATTACGCAATGACATTTCCGGGGGTTGTTCACTTAAAGCACCGCAGAAATTTATGAATTTACGAGTTGAATAAAATTATGAGATTAAGGAATAGGGGTACTATTGTGTGTTGAAAACTTCACGTACCGATTTTACAGTAACTCTTCGCAATAAAATAAAGATCCAAACAATTATTCGTGCAATTCTTTTCTTTTTTATGTTTCAAATTTCAGCTTCTTAGATTGTATTAGAAAATAAAGTAGGTAATGACTCATTTACATCATCACGCACGCGCATTTTTGCACGAGACGGGACAGAGAGATCCGTTTGTCCGCAGTCAATGCTAATAAAGGCGTAAGAATGAGATCACAAATCAGACGCCTAAAGTGTCATGGATGTTCTACCTATAATTAAAACGGAAACAAACACAAGTTCCGGCGAACAGCATCTCTACAATCACTTGAAAACATTTCTATTTCTGATTTAAAACATGTGAAATGAGAGTGGTAATTAGTTTCAGTAAATTTAACCAACAATTCATCAATCAGTTATACGAAATAAATAAATGATTGTCCGTTCATCACTTCCGGAAGCCATTTTGTTGTATAGGAAAGCGAATTTCCCTAAGCCATCGCTATAAAAATATCAACATGCATAGCTTTCCCATAATTCCTAGCACGTAAACAAGATGGCCGACCAAAAAACGTGTCACATTTTTGTGCATGTTAGGTAATGCCGTCTCTTTCAGTCACACGGCTATTTAGTATTTAGCATCCCTTTAATCTTCCGTGTTAGGAATGTGTGACCGTGTAAATGCGGCATAATCATTGAAATTAAATTCAATACGTGTCACAAATCATCACGAAAAAAACGATTTTAACAAATATTGATACAAAATGGCAGCGTTTCTTTTAAATTGATTTTTGGTGTTTTGCTCAGTAAAATTTATAACTAAAAAAGCGGCAAACTACCCCTATAAAAACTGATGGAAATCATTATGCAAAACTAACTGAAAAACGTATTAAGGATCGCCTCGTGTCAGAAATAGTTTTATAACGCGATTTATTTGCAGTTATGGGCCCAGTATTTGATGCGTTTGCAAGCTCATTTTTAAGAATTTTTTTTCCCAGAAAAGTCAAAAACTCATTCACCTTGTTTCAGGAAAATGTGTTACCAAAGGCGTCTGAAATCGCACCTAAGTTCGCTTCACAATTCGCAGCGAAACGGCTTTTAAAGAACTATCACTCGTCGTGCAAAAAAATCAGAGCTTTAAATGTGCTAGCCCTTTGAAATGGAATCGAAGTCGGAACATTAGCATTCATTCGCTCTACATGTTAATGCCCAATTCACAATGTCGCGTTGTCGCGCGCGTGCGTTGGCAGATTATGTAGAAACAAAGCGTTCATATGCTGCCACACAAAATACAACTTTAGGCGTTGGATCGACCTTAGATCGTAAATATCGTAAAGTACAACGCGACGCCTGAGCAGGCCTACTCTCTACTCTCACGCGCGGTTGACAACTTTAGAATTTTGAATTGTTTGATTAGATGTCATGGGCTGTGCCGTTCTTAGTTGGAGTGGCACAGAATCACAAATGTTTATCATACACAAATTTTAAAAAGCAATATGATGTTTTTTTAAAGCAAATTAATTAATTTAGTTAGTGAAAATGAAGAATACCTTTTTTTTGTGGAGCTAATACTTATTTCTTCAGATTTTCTTGAATAAAAAAACGTAATAATCATTGGTTTTGTATCGTTGTTAAGGTTGTTCTTTACATTATTCTTATGATTGATTTTTTTTGTTATCGATTTTGGAGAATCCTTTTTTAATTCTTGCACAAAAATTAGCTAGAGAAAAAAGAGAGTAGACTTGAAATTTGAATTCTGCTCTCTATTTGTGTACATTAGTTAAAACCAAACCGAACTTCTAATCTGTCATGCTCTACTCTCTCAACGCGCATTCACTTCAAAGCAGCATTTCGTTTTACAAAATGTTTGCTCACGCGCTTTGGTATTTAAAATCGTAAAGATTTGATAAAGCGTGACAAAGCGCGCCGGCGCACGCACCCGTTCAACGCGACATTGTGAATTCGGCATAAAGCTAAAATCAGCTAATCGATTTCGCTTTTAAAACTCCTCCTCCAAATCCTCTTAACGTAAACGAAACCGAAAATTACTCAAAAGGATGTCACAACGACAGAAGGTAGGTATCTTTGTCCGACTTCGCTGATGTCCATGCGTCTACCCCATAGAGCAGCAGCCAGATGATGATGGTTTCATATAGAGTCTCCTAAGCCTAAGTCTTCACAATGCTTTACTTATCAATACTTTTTACAGACCAAGGAAACAGCGATTAGTATGTTTAACTCTTCACTTTATTTCTAGTCTGACATCTTTATTAGAATTCATAGCGGAGCAAATTATATATATACATAGGCGAAGGGAAACAGTTAAGAAATATTTTGCATATCACAATAGGCAATATTGTATAGAAAATTTCGCCACTGTGGGTTCAACAAATTAAACCTGGACTGGACACTAAAAATGATTATTAGTATCGAGGAACATGTTCCCTTTTTTTTTATATTCGGAAGATTTTGAAATGCAATGCCCAATGCTGTCTGTAATTTAGTTTTCAATATGTTGTGTAAAAGCCAGGTCAATATAATGGTAGAATTTCTACCACAGGGCGAACTCTAGTGTAGTTAAAACTTTCTCAGACTTATAGCTGTCTATTATAACGACCGATTCGTTAATATTGTGTGTCTCCTCTGGTTGACAGCGCCGACACCTGCTTGCTTTTGATCTCATTCGCAACTAAACTAGTAAATGTTTATTCGGGCTTTAAATAGCCGCCTAATTTTGGCTTTAAAATCAATAAAAATATAGTGAGCATCGATCTAAGCCTCTGTCTAAAGGATCGGTGAAATTGGCGGTTGAGCCTGAGACCCATTACTCAGTATATCAGTAGCCCAGCCAACTAACCACTAAGCCAGTAAAAATAATTCTTCCGTTGTGGAATATGCCGGGCTTCTGGATTAAACTTTGGTTAGATTGAGGGGGCAGAAGGCACCATGTGCGATGGGGGTCTATTTTAAATGCATGGAAGGAAAACACTGGTAAAGCTCACTAAAAGCAACAAATATGTGCTGATTCAGTTTTCTGTTTAGAGATCGATGTATACATATAATTGTTCCACCTATTGCCGTTGATACTTTTTGTTTTTATGTGTATGGTAAGTTCCCTCACTTGCGCCGTGGGGCCAGACACTTGCTTTCTAAATAGAAGAGAGGGCCGGAAAATCCGGTGGCATTAATGCCCTTCAGATATATGAGAGCTTTAGTTGGTCCATAAAGAGCTCATCTGTACTCATTCTACATCTGTATATTTACAACTATATAACTTGCTTGTGGGCGAACGTATTCAGGTAAAGGATTATAAAATGAATACGTGTTCAAATTTGGTTAGTTCATGGCATCGAAGAGCCTCGAGACATTAGCGATTTATTGCAGTGCAAACATTTTCTAATTTATTGTTATATTTACCCGTAAATATATATACACATCTTTTATAGGCGTCAACATTAGATTAGTATTCCATTATAAGCTTATTTGATTTTAAACTTAGCAGTTATAATGCACTCAATATCGACATACTCAAGTTACAGTTGATGTTAATTGGATATGGGGAATACATTTAATTAATTTGTGTACCCAAATAATGGCGAAATGTAATTAGGAGAACCCCCAATCAACACGGCAAAAAATATAAACTAACTTATCAACTTCTCTGCTCGCTACTGAAACGACTGACAGAACAACAAAGTACCAACACTCAAAGTTAGAATTGATTACAGTGCAAGGTACAACCACGAGTGCGCACAGCTTCAAAGTGATATCCGGTTTCGGAGTTGAACCTGGACTGGAGCAGAAGCTCAATGGCTGTTCAAACACAAAAGTACTATACATCAGCCGATTGGATAATTATAAAAGAAACCTATTATCTCATTATTTAGATTTGAAATTATACAAGTGCGCGTATAAATTGCTCACTTAAAGTGTTCTTTTTCGCTCGCCTGCTGTCAGAATGTTGTTGTTTTTCGTACCTTTGGGTGATTTGTTCGCTTTTAGTCAGAGTGCTCTGAGATGTCCGAGAAAGGTCTTAAATTTACTGTTTGTAATTATATTTTGTCGACAAGAAGGAAGCGCATAATTATTTAGGGTTTATTTGTGATCGACGCGATAAGGCAGAGGAAACCAACCGTCAATTACACAAGTCATTAATAGCCGCGCATAATGAACATTGCAAAGGTTACTTAATTGCTTTATTATTCCTCGTCTATATTTGGGACTGAGACAACAACAATGGTATTTGGGGTTTGTTTGTTTCCGTTGAGTTTTTTTTTATTAGATTCTAAATCGGGCTTTTGAAGAGTGCTTACGAATACAACTATTCTTAAGAGATTGCGCTGATCGTTTTGACGAGTCATTTGCTAGACAAAGAATCTGAGAAAATGTATTTCCTTCAATCAATCAGTGGTTAAGATGGACGGCGCAGGTAGCATTTAAGCTCTATTGTAGAAAAATTTTAAATACCATAGTTGCGGTATGCCATCAGATATTGGATAAAGCTAAAATTTCAAGTTTTACCTCGATTACGGAATTTTATTTGATTAGTGTCAAACATGATGACTTCATAAAAATAATATGCAATTACAGTCACTTTGTCGAGTTGTTTGGTTAGCGCTAAAAACTAAAAAAAAAAAAACACAAACAAAAATACATATTAGGTCTGTTCCTTTACCTTTGTAGTAAGAATGGAAAAGACTGTCAAAATGGGGATAAATTCTCTCACAGAGAGAGACGCTTACGAAAAAGTTAGGGAACGCTTTTGTAGTAATCTATGAAAAACGACAGTATATATTCAAAAATTCAAAAAAGTCGTTAAAATATCAAATAAGCTCGAAGAATTTGCTAATTTACGAACAACATTAGTTGATTTATCGACCTAGCGATGAAAGTGATTCGGAATTAATCGAATTCATGAATCCGAGTATATGGAAGAGCTAGTACTGATTATACTACAAGCATTCGAGAAGAGGAAAAAGCGGCACAGCATTAAAAATTACGTGGAGGTGATTGTCCTTTCTTACTCCTTACAGCGAGGAAGAATCTCGTCGCCACCAAAAGAATCTAAGGAGAACATTCAATTTTGTTTTTCCGCCTGTTGATACCATTTTAAAATACAAGAAATCAAAACAAATGTCAAATAGGACAACAAATTTCGAATCAGCTGTTAATTGATAGCTTTTTCAATTCTTACACCAAGAAATTTGTTGAGTAAAAATTCGTAAGATTCTCAGTGGAGGGGTAATTTCTTTCTCTCTCGATGACGCTCTCTTTTACGAATTTTTCGAGTTAAGGAACGGCATTGAGTAGAAATTCATAAAAATTCGTAAGAATTAGTAAAAATTCGTAAGATTTAAAAGTACAGGAACAGACCTATTGTGTAAATAATTTTTTTTTTGACAGCTAACTGACGTTTAAGCAATGACTAGTCACGAAATAGTAAAACTTCCTCCCGTTGTAGTTGCAAATGGAAGAATGCAAGACTACGGTTACAGTTAGACCACATTTTTCGTATGTACACAAACGCTTGCCAATAACTTTTTGTGGCGTATTTTGTGTGTAAGACTATGCCACTTTCGCATTTACTATTTTTGGGGTTGTCGGCTTATTGAGCAGTAGAATTAATATACAGGAATCTATTACTTTTTACTTTTTTATCTGCTGAATCCATTGAAAGTTTTGACAAATTGAGATTGAATAAATGGGAGAAACGGCCATGGTCTATTGCCATTGAATGAATTGAGATATAAAGCACATTCATTAAAAGTTTAATTGCCAATGACAGTTCCATCACAAAATACTTTGCCTGTGGAATTATTCAGCAAAGACAAACGTTGACGTTCCAGTATCGATCCACGCAACGGACACGACAGGGCCTTGGTCTTTGGGTTGGCCCCTTAAGAATTATTCTTATTATGTACTTTATTAAACACTCCTAATTGCGTTGTCACAGTTAATCATTTTTAAATTGTTGCTTGCAAAATAAATACACCTACCGAAAATAATTCCGCACTATGTCTGAGTCTTTATCACACCATCACGCATTCTCCTCAATTCTCATTAATCAAATTCGCGCCGCATGAGGTGGATAAATTCCATTCACCGGTCACTTACTCCTATCGACTTCGGCTTGTTCGCTTCTTTCCAAATTTCACAGAGAGCAAACCAAAGTCACATTCGAAGAAGCCTCTATAAATCTGGCTTTATGAGTCTCCTTACCAAAGCCGCATGGCTCACTAATACTTTTAAGCCGATAAACTCAGCTCGGCGGGTTCCATCATCATTCACCATTTGCTTGCAATTCAAAATGCAGATGTCCACTCATTGGTATTCCAGGTGAGGTATGAATTGATTGCAATCTCGATGGCTTTCCTCTGTACCGATTATTTTTATTTTGCCGCTTTCCAATCGTCATAAACAAAGACCTTTCCTCGAAGTGTATAAGTCTCAGTGAATTTATAGGAAGTACCCCAAATCCAATGTGCTACAGGTAAAAAGGTCGAATACGGTCAACCAAAAATAACAGTTCCATTACAATATGTTGTTAAATTGCACATTTATGACTGGAGGTTAACGGACTCAGTCATCAATTGTTTTATTAACGCTTTTGAGGTTAGGTTCCAAATCCAGTTGTGTTAATTTTCGGAAAATAAAAAAAAAAAATTACTGGAGATGCCGGGGATCGAACCCGGGGCCTTTCACATGCAAAGCGAACGCTCTACCACTGAGCTACATCCCCGTTGGAAATCTGGTTACTAAAGCTTCACATGACAGCAAGCATAGCGGTTTATTTTATTGGCAAACAAATCCCACACTACAGAAAGTAGCATTGATTAGATATTTGCAAGGAGATAGCTGGACATTATTATTTTGCTCGGGACTAGAGTGAGGTTATGCTTATAAGGACGTAAATTCGCGAAATCAACGCCCTAAAGTGTCATGGATGATGAAAATTCCTGCAATCGACTGGAAAAATTCCATTGCTAATTTAAAACATGCGCCATATAAGAGTAATAGTGAATGCATGAAACCCTAATGCATGAAAATATTAATAGAAATACAAGTACAGCACGCGATTACAACAACTACAACCGAGTCTCGAAGTGTCAAATTGAGCGTAGTTGCTGTAATTGCATGATGAAAATCCTACTTTACTTTGCTTTGCTGAGATCGAAGCTCAAAAAACACGGCTAATATTAAGCTTTGGTTCTCTTTATACTTCACAACTAAATTTTAATTATAACATGCAAATGTTCGGAAGATCTCATCGATGTACTTTCTTTAATATTTATAAAGCCAAGTGTTTGGCAACAATTGTTCAAAGCGTACGTCGTCATGTTCCATTGGGCAAAAAAATCAATCTTTTTTAAGATTCTGATCCCTTTTTGCAGATCTCTATATTTTTTTTTTTTCAGATTTACACATACTGCCACAAATACCAATATGCTTTGCACAGCTGTTTTACGTCATCTTAAGAAGTTTGCTTTCAAAACAAATGCGCAAAGTTTCGTGAAAAGCAAAATAAAGATATACATAAATAGCAATGGATATAACTTTGAAGGAATTATTATCTTCATCGTCTCATAATCGAAGACTACGAATCACCGAAACTACTCCATTTGTATCTACAACAGTGAAAACATTTTTCAAGTCGATATCCATAGTTGATTTTTCAAAAAACGAATGCAATTTGAACAGCTGATATTGCTGTCAAATAACTCACTAATCCATTTACAAAAGCAGATCAATTTATATTTCGTTGCATGTTCCATGAGCCGCGTTAAATCTGAGATCTGAAAAAGATTTTTGATGGTCCCAATGGAAAACGACAATAGCTTCGTATTTATTTAAACACCAGTGTCGATGAGTGACTTCAGCAAAACAAACCAAACTACTTACACGGTATTGTACAGGGACTTGTTGCAAGTGTTTTAGTTACGACTTCTAATTTTTTTAATCAACCTTATTTCACTCCAGAATCGGGCCTTAAGGGCGAGAATTCACGAAAACTGCGAAAAATTGCAAAATCGAGATTTCCCAAACTGACGCGATAATAAATAAAATATCATTCAGACTGACTTAAGGAGTTCAGATTGATTGTTTTACTTCACTTTGGCTGAGATATGACGTTTGATTTGAGCCGCACAAGAAAAATAATCGAAAATGGACCATTTTTAAAGAATTCCTACCTCCGCTGGTCTAGGAGTTGGAGTCTTAATCGGGGCTCCGACAAAAATAAAAACCGAAAAAAAAATCATAAAAATGTTCGGATTAACGTAACTTTCCCCTAACTCACCAGGAAAATGTTAAAATTCTGGCGAATCGGCATTTTATTTGAAATTTTTCCTTAGCACATACACAATCCACACAATTCCTTTCAATAGCTTGGACAGAACCCACTTTATATATTTACTTCGTATTCTACTACAATTTACGAAAACAAAACTGTCTGTTCTCCTCACATTCTAGTTGCTTGACTGTTCACTCTCATACTGAGAAGGGCAAATAGACACAAAACTAACCTTGTGTGGGTAATTTTGCAGCATTTAATTTTGCACGTGCAAATTCACACTATCAAACAATTTTTGACATTTACATCTTTTTCTATTTTCAACTGACAGCAATTAAGTGGAACTAGGTGTCGTGTAGGTCATTTGAACTGCTGCTGTAAAGAAAATCAGCAGTTGTTGCAAAATCAAAACGTAAAAGTTAATAGTTTTTACATTTCTAGTCAAAATAATTTAAGTATTTTATTATGTGGTTCCTTATCACCGCGAATGTGTGCAAAGTGCGCCAACTTCAAAGGATTCGTGTGGCTGCACTCAAACCACCGGCATACTCGCGTACTCCACAATGGACAATAACAACACCAGCAATATGCAAGAGAGTGAGTATTTGACTGCAAATCAAATGTTTCTAATTAGCATTTTAAATCCCGCAGTGAAAAGTGATTAACAAATGTATATAGTGGCCTTCTATAACCAACCCCTCATCTGTTTTTGGTAAAAATCGAAACAAAAATCGAGCGCCAATAAGATTATCTACTTTCTCCATCTCACCTATGCAATGCCATTGAAAATCCGATTGTGGTGTCCTTAGAAAGAAGAAAAGACTGACAAAATCTGAGAAATAAAGGCTTAAAAAATAACTTAGTATAAGGATGTTCATGAGGCCTGTCGCAGTAAAAGTGGATTGTTGAGATTGGTTTCAAAGCAGACGTAGCTGCATTAAGGCATGATTTTAGTTTTGATCATGTTCACCAACAGAATGAAATGACGATCTGCCAGGAATCATTTATGGCCCTCCTATCCAAGGTGTATTTCCGCAACTAATAATTATGTGCTACTAGTCATCCGTCGGTCAACGGAGCACGGCACAGGTTCCTGTGTGACTAGTCGAATCCGACACCTGGATTTATTTGCAAGAGTTATTTCAATCTTCGCAGGGATAAGTGTAGTTCAACATTTTCCTATTACCTTTAATTTCCCTTAGTAGTCACGCTGTTTTTAAACAGTTTTTGGGTATACATTTAATAGTTGGTAAATTACAAAATAATATTGGCATCTCAAAATGTAACGAAGATCCTTGTAAATAGTAGTAAATATACGTCTCAGACTAGTTTAAAAAGTAATTAATTGAAAGCGAGGGTGCTCTGCTGTCAGAATGGATATAAGTGCTGTTACTAGTCATGGATCTATTTAGATTCCTCCAGACACCAATCTCTCTTGCATTAATTTCAGCCTGAAAAACGAAACTGCTTCTATCCGTTTAAACAAAGACTTCCGAAACTTCGGAAGAGGTCCATGAACGTACCATCGCGCACCATATCTCCAGTATTAGTTCTCATTGGAGCCATGCCCGAACTAATAGAAAGTGGACTTCATTATATTTTCCGTTTTATCGCGACAAGGCAATAAAACATTTAGGTTAGGTTGTGCAGAGTTGTGGTAACAAAAGACAGGTGATAAGTTCCATGTCTTGGAGAAGCCTCCATTGCAAATGTCTACACAAAGAGCGCTTTTTGGATTTGATTTGTTTTGCCAACCTTGATAGCAACCTTGGCAGCAAGGATTACAAAATATCATACTTTGCTAATTTCCTTCCGTTTCGCTTCGCATTAAACTCTTGTTTTCTTGTGACTGTCAGTAGCTCATAAAAGGTTAGGGATGTAACGCCGGTTTTAGTTTGAGAAGTATGCCGTTTTGGTTTGATATTAACCCACCCGTTCGCTTTATTATCCGATAAAGCGTTGACCTAGCTTTATTTCTTTGTGCAAGTCACAAGGGAAAGCTTGTGTCGTATATCTTACTCTACGATTGTACCGCTTATTTGCGATTAGACATGACTAACAACATTTGTTTGTTATTTTGAAATTGCTTTCCTCTGTACCAACGAAGTGTATTAAATAGTACTAGCTATCTGCAATTTGTTTATTATTGTTTGAATTGTTCTGAAGCAATGACTTCGAGTTTTGGGAATAAGCATCACTTTCTCCGGAAAAAGACCAATTTTCGCGAAACGAATAGGTACATGTTACAGTAATCGATATCAGCATACGCTTGAGATAAAACTGTTGAATCCCAAAGATGCGAAGTGATGACTCCCAGCAAATGGTACCTATTTGCGCCGGTGCGTCCATAGTCTCAGCTATTCAACCCAATTTTTGGGCATGCACGGGTTAATCTCATATCCCTCAAATGGAATTAGTTGCGCATAATCCCACAACGTAGTATTAATTATTAACAAACTGTGAAAATGAATCAAATTTCCGAATTTGCTTCATCAAACACACATTGTAAAAACATGTTCACAGCAATATAGTTGAGCGCTTTCTTTCCCAGCAGCCACCACTACCCCCTGTTGTGCGCCTCATAATAAAAAAAAAAGTGGAAAACCATCCCCCATGCGACGACGATGCCGAGAGCTCGCTCTGCTCAGTAGACAGCCGCAGAAAATAGAAATACTACAATATGTTGGATTCAGCAGAACAGCCCATTGGCACTGGCACAACCATACATTATACACAGTCTCTTGACGGCTGTCGAAAGCTCTACAACTACAGCTGCTCGTCGTTGGTTCGGGCGACTTTCGTGGCGTTGTCTGTTGTGCATCCACCCTAAAGTAGAAAATTTTAAATTTGCAACCCTCCCGAAAGTGGCGAACACGCGGAAGTGTTTATAATTTAAAAAAACGAAATTCAGTCCTGATCTTACCATTTGTCTATCTTCCAAGAATATTCTTTATTTCGGGTACTTTTGTTCGGAAAATAAATTTCTTTTAAGCCATAACTTGCAATAACCAAACGAACATCCCACATCAAAACAGGCCATCTTTACCTTTGTCCTCTATTTGCGTTCTTGCTTGCAACGACTTCTCTGCACAAGCGTGTTCTTGCTACACCCCGATTTAAAGTTTAAACCGAAGCATAAATTTGCCCGATGTTGTGAAATGAAGCCAATTACTCGTTGATAACTGTGCAGAAAAAAGGGACTTTTTGCCCAAGTCTTGTAGCTCATCAAAGTGTGATGAGAAAAATTTTAACTAAAAAGTGCTTTGTGTTATGTGTGAATGATTATCCTTTGATTTCGTTAATGTGTCTAATTTAATTTTTTTAAACATAATTTATTTTGGTTTTCGATACTGCAACAACGCCAACAACAACAACAGTACAACGTCCATCAGGCGGAAATAATGGGCTACAATATCGATTGGATATTCCCACGTTTAAAGCATCCGTCAAATTTATGGTACATAGCGAGCACAATTGCCGTGGCAGCCGTTGGATTGTTTAGTAAAATAATATTGGGTACGTACGCGATTTTTTTCTGAATTTGTTTTTGTTCTTTCTTTCACATTTTGCGCATTTACCATCTGTTCATTCATCTCATCATCTCGGGAAGTGGGAAAACATATTATAAATAAGAGCAAGCACAGATAAATTTGTATTATTGTGTTATAAAATTACATATCATAGGTAGCTTATAGCCGAGGCCAATGCCAATGACACTCACTGTCCTTGCAAAAATAAATAAAAAAATAAATACAAAATTAAACAACCCAGAACCAACTCGCGCGATAGATGTGACGCAGAGAGCGATGAGATATGAGTTTCTTGTGTCTCCGCTTGCCCTTGCTATCGCATCTCGTATATGTCATGTAGCGAAAAGCTTTTCTATTTTGTAGGGAGAGCGCAGATGATTTGTCGTTTAATCAGATCATCTGCCTAGTGAATTAGATGTATTCGAATTTTTGGCGCGTCTTTTATGGTTTATGCAATTATTGTGTGAAAATTTTGTTATTTGTACTTCGTACATATGGGAGTGCAATTGGTCGTCTTGCTATGGTGTTTGATTTTGGGACAAATATAGTCTTTAGCACACCTAGCTACATTTTTTTGTTATTAAAAAGGTCATCCCTCGCTGAAGATGCCTTTTTTTGCATCCGTCCATATTCCGCTGTCAAGTGGAAGACGCCTTACATTAGTCGGCGATTTTGTCAACAAGTTCAATGCAACTGAAATTCAATTCGCACTTAGATCCATGCACGCTTTCCTGTTCTTTTGAGCTTTAAGTAGGCACTGATGGGAGCAATGACCTTTTGCACTTCAACAGTTGCAAAGGTAGAGTATACTTCAAAAATGTGATGTCACCGTTGTTCACTTCGTATTTAACCTTCTTGTGCAGACTTTTACAGAATGCAGTTGTCCTCATTGTCAATGGCTGAGAAGAGGATACGATTTGTCATAAGTTTGTTATCGAATGCACTTGAAATCATAGAGTAACCAAACTAGAGGGCCAACTGAGAGCAGAAACGGTATATTTGCCTACAAGCTGTATGGCAGAAAGTGCCATACATTATATTGCATAAGTATTCGTGCCTGTACAAATCAAAGGAGCGCCATTGCTGCCGCACGAATACTTATACAATATAATGTATGGCACTTCCTGCCATCCGGCGGCCATTCTTATGGTGGGATATCAAGTGTGGGCGACTGTGTTCGGCATATTTTGTGCCCATTAGTTACGCGGCGTTCACATCACAGTTGAATTTAATATTTGACTTTAGTATTTGACTTTTCAGATTTTTGCAGACAAATCGAACATTAAATTCGAATTTTATTGATTTTTGTGTGTATTGAGTTGGCCGCAAAAATATTTTTTTTCACTTGCACTGTAAATCCATTCCAATTGGTTTTTACACATTTACATTCGAAATAATTTAATATAAAAAATCGTTTCCATACTCGAAAAATGAATAATTCAGTTAAAAAAGCAATCCTTTCAACGATAAACAATTCCTAACCGACAGCTGTGTGTCATATACATTGGTATTAGTGAAAGTATGTGTGAAATCTGAGAAAAAATCGAGATTTCTCAGAGTGTCAGATTTTTGGCAAATCGAACATAAAAAGCAATCTCGATCAAAAAAACAATTGATCTTTTTGCCAAATCGAAAACGACATAAAAGTTTATAAAGCTTATGAACTTTATAAAATGAGCTAACTCGGTTTTTTTTTACTTTTGTTAAAAGAGATTTTGTAACTTGAAGCTTTTTTTTTTGTATATTTTAAAGAAAATACACTTTTTCTAGTTGATTTTAATGCTTTAAGTTTCGAAATCATACTGAAACAAAATGTTTTAACGCCGTTTAGGGAAAACATTTTTTTAATGTCGTGGCGAAAAATATTTTTTAATTTTACTATAAATTATAATCTGTAACTAGTTCGTAAAATGAACAATAACATATCAAGTATGCATTTGTTTAATTCTAAAAATGAATTCGATATTGCTTATAATATTGCGGTCAAATTTGTATGCATTTGGCTTTTTCTGTTAAAGGCCATAATACAAAAATCCTCGTAGATCGCATTATATTTATGTGAAATACTCGGAGCAATAAAAAAATGTTTTGATCACTTTTTGTAACCCAAAAGCGTAATGAGTGCACTTGTTTTTGTCCATTAATAATTTATATTGTCTTTTTGTTAGGAGTTTAATCACTTTTTTTTGCTTTCCGATACTAATATTTTTTTTTTAAATATGAATAGCATTTGCATTTTTACTGTTCCTAAGTAACATTATTCAATATAATTAAACGACAGAATTTCCAATCATATTTTGATTTTGTACAAATATGGCGTTAAATAAACGAATTTGGGAACATTCACCAATCCTAATAGAAATTTATCCAATGTTCATGATTATTATATAATATTCACTTATGCCCTAGTGGAAGCTGGGTTTAACTTGCATGTTGCTAACTCATTTTTGGAACAACCCCCTACGGATTTAATTTATGCAGCTGCATGAATTTTGCTGTCAAAAATAGAATTCATACAAATAAAACTAAAAAACAACTGAAATGTGAATGGATGAATAATTTTTGGTGCCGAATATGAATAGAGAACAAGTTATGTTATCTAAAAAACCATAATCAACATTTACTTTTTGTACATTTATTGTTATAAATCCATTTACAAATTGTTTGTAATTGAGAAATAGTGCCACCCGGCGACTAAAAATACACGTATTCACAGACAGGAAAAAAAGAGCGCGCGAGAGAGGGCTGTCATTCAAAATTTGCGGGGAAAATCGGGTAGGTGCACGGGAAGTTGGCTCTCTAGTTTGGTTACTCTATGCTTGAAATATCGGACATAAGTTGTCGAACAAGACGTTACACATATTTGCGCAGAGTTATTAAATTAAAATTATTGAAATTATTATTACTGCTTATTTTTTAAACTTAAAGATTGAAACGGTTAATTAAAAATAAAAAAAAACAATCACTTTTTGTCTCTTTATTATTTTTTAAATAAAGTGTAGGTTAAACCTAACTTAAGCAAGAAAAAATATTTTTGCGCCAAAATCTTACGATCACTATGAAATCAGCGCAAACCAAATTTACGGGTTGATGATGTGAGCAAGCTCTGTTAGTCAAACTAGCTTCGACTGAAATGATGGTGTTCAAGACAAAAAGCAAAGCTTCCACATATGTCCACAGAAATTCTTTGGCAGATTAGTTTACCGATGTATTAATTTGTCTGCTCCTATGATAACCTACAAAATTTTGTAACAGGCATAGGATTATTGTGAACACAATAAGGTCTTTGTAGATCTGCAACGTTTACCTGCTTTCCGGAGCAATGAAAGAGCGGACGCCGTGGCCAAATTTTGCACACCATCAGCTTTTATAGCCCTACAACTATAAAAGGATTAAGTAATCTTAACCCAGTGTCAACTTGTAATGGTTTTCGTGTCTCAGCTCTTGTTCAGAGCCACTTCAGTTATCTATTAAGCTTATGACAAAAATGGGGGTAAACCCAATAAAAATAAATATTCGGCGCCATAGGATCCTAGGTCTATCTTTTCAATACAACTCCTATTTTGCTTTTTTTTTTGTTGTTTCATTTGGAAACCCTGAACCTTCAATTTTATACCGAGTCATGGCTGAATTAAGAACCTTTCCAGGTTATGCTCTTGAATGTTTGTTAAATGTCCGCTAGAGTTTGTGTTTTTCGAACCCCTCGCTCAGTGGCCCAGCATTCTAGCCTCTGGTCCACTGCACCCACGCTTGAAATGGGTAAAACTACTGTTCTGACTTGAGGATGATGCTCGTCCCTTAAAAAAACTTGAAACTTACCCGTATGTCGTTTTCCATTGGGCAAAAAGAAGCGTCCGGAATCAAAAAAATCTCTTTTAAAACATCCATTGGCACAAAAAATACTCTTCTGGTGATTCTGAGCAGAGAAGTTCGATTCTCCACTCGAGAAGCACTCAAACAAGTGTAATTTATGCACTTTAGCCTACTCATCGACGAGTAAATTGCATTAGGCAAATGCCTAAGAATTATTTGATGAAGATCAACTATTCGGGATCGAGCTAGTCTTCTTTAAAGTGCTAGGTCTACTGACAAGTTAAATGACGTTGTCCTCAGTGTCGTCAATTATTGCTGACTTATTAGCATATACATACTAGACACTTAACATAACCTCAAAGAAAGAAGTCTAGGGCGTCAAATCGCACGATCTTTGCATGTAATTGACTTGATCGCCTTTCAGTATCTCGTGTGTTTCCTTAATTGTAAGAACGTCCCAAAGTTCTGTTGAAATCACATGTAACGGCTCGAATACAGCTTTGAAAAGCGTCAGCCAGTAGGTATATGAGGTTAGTCCATAAGAGATTTCAATTTTTCGTGCCCAGTGGAACATGAAATGAGATCGCTCTTTTTTTGTATTTCTGTTGATTTAAAGTCTGCTGTTCTTAAATTGTAGTTTGTGTTTACAAAAATCCATTCATTTATATTGATATACATTGCAGCTGCGTAATACGTAAATAATAACACACACACAATGTCTGACAAATGCCAAATGTTTTGGTGTTAACGAAATTGCTCCGACTCTGAAAAAAGTATTTTTTTTGCGGCCAATGGAACATGAAAATTGGCAACAGCTGATTTCTAGAGCAGAAAAACTGCTTTGAATCTGGAAAAAATGTGTTTTTTCCCTCCCAATGGAAAACGACATTAGAACTTGTTGTTCGCAAGGTTAAACTTTGATATCGATAGATAAACACATCAGCCAATGATCATTGACGAACTAGCAAAGTCAGTTTATAAAAAAACGAGAGTTTTAATTGTACCCAGCTTCAAAGTTCTAATTGCTAATGCCGCTATTTTTTTGCTCGAGTTTAATTTATGAACTTTGCTCCTGAGCTCACACCACAAACTACTTCTTTTCTAACCACACATACCTGTATGTTCGTGGACATCATTCGATATTACGTAGACCGCTCAAATATCTCCTAGTCGCCATTGAAAATTGCATCTCAAATATTTCTTCAACTTTATTTGCCAAATCTCTTGTTCCTTCTAAAATCTAATCCCGTATTCAAATTCAATAAATTGACTTACTTGTTGCTATTTCTAGGCTTCCTCTTAGCTCTTTATTTATATATTATACCATTTCTTCTTTTGCATATACAGTGAAATATAATTCGCTCAATTAGGCGGGTATTCTATTAAACTTTAGCTTACTGCTGATGTTGTATGCCGCTGACATGTTGCTTTAATTGAAAATGGCACAAATTCCGGTAATGGGATGATAGTGGTTGCGATCACAGCATCTTCCTCAATAAGGGCGGCTAGTGGGGGCTGATGCGACATATAGTGCCAAGCAAATAATATCGTTATACGCTGTTGGCTATTAGTCAGTAGGAGTATAAGATTGCTGACTCTATTTATGGCTTATTTTCGAATTGTCGTATTGTTTGGAAGCTAAACTAGGGCAGCGCTGCTGCATTGTAAGGGTAATTTGATCGTGCACCGGTGTAAATTGGGTTCGTTTACGATTTCTTGGTGTGTCGGTATAACTACGTCAAAGGTGTGCACCGCCGTTGATTTGGGATTTATTTTGTTAGTTTTAGCAAATAATATTATCAACATGAGCTCATCGATGTCAACTTGCAGTCGGCCATGCGTACGTACGCAGTTCATATATACAGGGTGTCCGCCGGGAAGGTATACTACTTTGTTTTGCCGCCATTTTAGTAAACATTAGTCTTGACAGTTCATATTTGGCAGTCGTGAAGTAGACACGTGGCAAATTTATTATGGAAAAATATTCGATAAACCAACGTGTTTTGATCGTTAAAACATTTTATCAAAATCAATCATCGATTACTGTGACAATGACAAAGTTACGTGAAATTTTTGGGAGAGCACATTTTCATTTGAATGGATATGTGAATAAAGAGAATAGTCGGTTCTGGGCAATGGAAAACCCTCAAATTATTCATCAGTCACCTTTGCATCCATTAAAAGTTACAGTCTGGTGTGCAATTTAGTCAGGCGGAATCATTGGACCTTACTTCTTTGAAAATGAAAACGGCGTAACGGTAACTGTGAATGGGGAGCGATATCGTGATATGATTAAAAACTTTTTAACGTCACAACTTCATGCTTTGGGCTTGATTAACATGTGGTATCAACAAGACGGTGCCACATCGCATACAGCCAGGATTACAATGGAATTACTGCGAGACTTCAAGAAATGGTGATGTTTATTGGCCTCCACGGTCGCCTGATTTGACTGCTCTTTGTGGGGATATCTGAAAAGCAAGGATTATGCAAACAAACCAGAAACGCTTGAGCAACTCAAACAAAATATTCGTGATGAAATTAATGAAATACCGCGTGAAATGTGTGAGAATGTAATGAAAAATGTGCTCGAAAGGGCTCTCATTTGTGAGACTAACAGAGGCGGACATTTACCTGATATTGTATTCCATACATAATTTCCGACATTAAATAAAATATTTATTAATAAAAGATCCATTCTCTTTCATTTAATCAAAAATTATAAACAAACAAAGTAGTATACCTTCCCGGCGGACACCCTGTATAACCGACTGGCACATGCACAAGAAATAATTTGCATAACTTCGTGTTCAAAAGAATTAAGATTTGTTTGTCAAAGAAAAAGGCCCTTGGAATGCGCCGCCGGCTTTCAATTTATTTGTAATACAAATCCGAATATAAATACACCATTAGTACATATTATTTGAACATTTCGGGCAAATGTTCACTTAGCTGTTTCTAGCGAAGCGCTTATTCTGAACATCCCACTTTGGGTCACTTTTTATACAGTACGAATAACTCGAACTATAATGGCCTCCAAGGTCGAGTGCGTTAACATAAACATTCGACAGCAACCCAAAATTATGCATTGGCTGCACAGTGCACACTTCGGTGATAAGGGGGAATCACTTCCAAAGCTCAATGATCGGTATGCCCCAGTATCACTGAAGAAAACCTTTCCAACAGCGAAACTTCACAGCATGCTGACGCATCAACGATATTTGGTAAGCCGCTGACTTGTGGCGGAAAATACGGTATCGCAGAAAAATATCGCTATTGCAGATATCGAAAACTTCGATTAAAGAAAATTCCTCCTAATAATTTGTTGAGTCATAAACAGAACAGTCATATCTACAGGTATTACTTGAACTGGGGATAAAAGGGTTCAATATAACCTACAATAACAAATCAGGATGCAAGCAATCAAGAGGTAACCAATTTTTTGTGTGATGTTGAAATTAGGGCAATTTTGTGTCGCGCTTTCTGGGCATCCTTTGAAAGCTTTCCAATCCGTAAGGCGAACAAGTTTGGATAACTGCCGAACTATTGTTTTATACGATTGTTACGGCTAGTTATCTGCACTCTCAATGGGATTCTTAAACAACCCTTGTGAAATGTTGCCATTACCCACACTAAGTCCCATTTAGGTTTCAAATCTGCCCAGTATTTTAATTCTACGTTTATTTAAATACAAAAACTTACCTCTTATCGACATTTTTTGCACAGCCATCTTGTTGGTTGAGTTCTAGGTCCAGCCCGAAACTGTAGCGCCACCTTAAGTAAGTAAGTAAGATGCGATCCGACAACAGGTGTTCCATAATGTTATCGACCAATACTTACGGGTGTCAAGTATACCAACTGACAAATGTCATTCAAACGGAAATGGCGGCCGAATTAAATGAAGATATTCACACTGTAGAAAGATTTGAGGGCTTGTATCTGTGTATTCTCACACAGATATCTTCAGCACAACTGAATGCCATTGGTTAGTTATTATAAATTTAGATAGTAAAACTATCTAAAGTTGATTTTCTATATACTAGAAACATATTAGAACAAATATGACTGCGTATTTCCCGCTTTTGGATATCATTAACTTGGATTTCGTGTGTACATTTTTCTTAAATAATGAAGAAAATTTGCTCAAAATGATTTCATTTTCCCTCAACCAATCTAGATTGTTAATTTTTCATGAACATTTTAAGCAAATGTGCACTTATTCCCAAAAAAAAATATTATCCACACGTAACGAACAATTTCAAATTTAACGGATAAAACTCTATGAACTCTGCCAGCAACTTTGCCCACAGCGGAAGTGTCTCATACCTCCTGGGAGTGTGTTGGTGAGCCGGAATTTTTGATGTTTCGTGACATTTGTCAATACGATTTTCTATGTAAGAACTAAGAATACTAGCGCACCAAACGTGAACACTCCATAAAAACATAGCTTGTAGGCTAAGTAACGGGAAATCGGCCGGAGTTGGTGGTCTCAGTATTGTCTCTGATCTGAACGTCCCCAATGTTATGACCAGGGAACGGATTTTGTTGACCTAAAAACCAAAAAACGGCAAAACTGAACTTTGAAAAAGGCATAAATGCCTTTTATTGAAAAGGAAATAAAAATGTTAAGCATTATAATAGGGAAATCACTGAGAAAGTTCTTATTTTGACAGATGTCTAACAGTTTTTGTCAGGCTTTTTTTTTTTTTTTTTTTTTTCTCTAAAAATGTTGGTCCGACTCGAAAGTAATGCCAAAAAAAACCAGGCACTTTGGTGGTGTTTCGGCGATTTTACTTTTTAAAATTTTATAGTAAAGAAGAAAGTGCACATAAACTTAGTAAATACGGCAAAAAAAGGCCATATGGGTAAAAAAGGCAAAAAAAGGCAAGGTCAACAAAATCCGTTTCCTGGTTATGACCATTGAGAGCACCTGCCAACTCGGGGAATGATGTCGTGCTATACACCAATAGTTTGCTGGTCCGCTTTTGTTAAACTTTTCCAAAATATTTCGCCGTTTGTTAACGATTTCTACCTATGATTAACCTTTATTTGGATGGTTTTTCTATATCAAAATGACATAGTTAAATCGACTGTACAATAATATGTAGCAGACTCTTGCCAGTTCATCAGACATATCATTGCTGGCTATATCCTTGTCACAGGACCTCAGCAGATCTTCATGTTATGCTCTTACTAAAGAAGTTTTCGCTCTTTACAACAGCCGTTGTCTAGCTAAAGTTTAATTTTTGTCTGTATCAATAAATATTACTCGATCAATGCGTGGATTTTCTCTCATTCTCACCATTTGGTCCCGTTATTCCCATAAATAAATTATTCAACATAATAAAACGTTTATAACTTAATAATAAATCAATAAATAGTTAGCGCAACAGATCCGTAGGCACCCTATTCCTAGCTTCACACAACCATTCTTTTTGTATGAGTTTAAAAAGGACTGCGCCTATGGAAAATATTGGTCCAAATTCTTTTTGTTGTCGTAGTCTGTCAGTCACTTTGATTTGATGTAACAGATTTTTACCAATGGACGTTTAGTACAATTTTGAACATATTCATTTTGCAGACATTTTCGTACTAATGTTGTAATTCGACTTCTGCTTACCCAAAGGATTTTCTTCAATCTATGCGACAACAAACGAAATGTAATTTCTATAAACATCTTAACCGCTGCATTTTTAAGTAGTAACTTAAACTAAAATTACCATCCCCGACACAATCACATTACGGAAGAATGCAAAAAGCATTTCATTAGTTTTCGCAATAGCGATACTGGTCAAGAATGAATCTCATCCAAACGATTGTGTCCCGCTGGTATTTAAAAATCATCACTTACAGTATTCCTATCTATATAGTCGTAACAATAAACACAAAAGGAATTCAACCCCATCACAAACAGCAACAGAACAATATTCAACTTGTACCCAAACTCAACTGTGCCATTTTCCATATTGGAGTCTCCCCTAATAAAAGTCCTTTCACTCCAAGCGACCGGCTTAATAGTTTATTGCTGAGTCATACTCGTGCGCTCAGAACAATGGTGCCACATTCGGGGAGACAAAACAATTTTCATACAAACTTGCAAACAGATGATCCATTCCCACTCCAAAGTTGTGACTATGACTACATTGGAATTTTCCGTTCCTACAACCAGAAATGAACGCCAGTATTATTAACAAAGAATTCATGGCGAGAAAAATGGGAGAAACGTGCCCTCCGAGCAGCATCCGTTTGAGTACCTCTGGCTGTGGTCTCTGTATCTGCCGCTGAAATATTGCAATACCCTCATCGGTAATGTCAATTCACTTTGAAATGAGATCATTAATCTTATTCTTTTTTTTTCCTGACACCAATCGGGATCGGGAGGTGTACATCTGAATGAGGACAAAGAACTGGCTCAATATTGTTGCTATAAGAACACTAAAATATATAAATATAACTATAAACATTGCTAACCAACAAAAATGGGTCATTTAGAGGGCGAAAAGGCAAAAGCGAAAAGAATGTTGGAGGAAGTGCAATCAATACTCGCATCGTAACAGCGCCACCGAATGCAGTGGAATAAATTCCAGTCAACCCTGTCAGCCAATGTCAGCTGATGTCGCGTGACTCTGTTTTCTAACCTCGGGATGGTGTTGGCTTTGCTTTGGTATATTAAGGCCTACTGCTCTCAACCTAATGAAATTAAGCAAAAGAAATGTCAGCAAAAAGAAAGCGTTGTCGACTTGGTGGGGGGGGGGGGGTGTAATAAACTTGTTACTTAACAAACCAAACAGGCAATTGCATTATTTATTTATACGAGCCCCCGTGTTTTGCGTTGTAGAGTTTCGTATACACATCTGAGGGTTGACCTATGCCACTTGGTTTGCACAAGGATATAAATATATACCCAGTACACACGTTCTTAATATTTTTCTTATCGATGCTGTAGCTCCCGGGCTTCAATGCATTTTACGTGTTGTGTGGGAAAGACGTCGGTCTAATATCGGTCTAATGTTCCCGTTTGATTTGGAGATTCAATGGCAAGTACAGTTGCAGTCACCCTACTGAAAAATATTCGTGGAAATTTAAGCAGATATAACTATGCAGTTCGCTAGGCTTTGCAAAACTCTTAGATTAGCTTTATTTGCGTCTTCGTTGTGCTGTTTGATTTTCTTTGGTATGATTTTGAATACATTTCCAGTTTTCACTGACGAGTTAGCTCCATATAACTCGCAAACGCACTGTTCAAAGTTCGCATAGCAAACTGCTACTTTCATATTTTTAGCTGACCCTCATAAGTAATATGAGAATCGTTGAAGCTGACCCCAACAACATTGCTCGTTTGCTATGGCAAGTGCGTTTGGCACATTACATGTGCTGTTCTGCAGTCTCCAACTTTTTTTAGGACATAGCATGCCTTTTTATCTATAGAAGTCTTATCTTTTCGTAAGTTTTGTTCTGTCCATTTAATGCCTAGAATTTCTCGCTTCGAACGCTGGTACTTTTAACATAATTTTACCTGTCCTACAGTTTTCCACTTTTGAGCATCTTCTCCGGCCATTTGATCAAGCATTCAGCTTGGTATTCAACCAATTTCAAGGTTGATCCCTGTTTAACAAAAGTGCCTGTCATTTTATTTCCTTCAATCCTAGAAGCTTCTGCTTATCCTCTTGCAGTAGTATTCATTCCCAGGCTCACAGCTCTTAGGGCTAGCTTGACCTACCTTCTCCCACTCTAGAATTCATCAGGATTCAGTGCCAATAGTGATTTCTGATTTCTACCTCATTTCTGAGTGAAACCGATCGATCTCCAATTAGACTTCAATCTTCGATAAGAACTGTTGGCTATCACTTTCAGTGTGAAATTCGCATAAATTTAAATTTGGTCGGAGTTCGACTTTGTCTAGGTATCCGCATTTAGTTCTTTAGTATTTCTGGAATCGCAGCCGATTCCTCATCGCACAAACTATGCCCAGTTATTCGCATACTGCATATTTAACTAAATCTGTGCCTATGTTCTGTAATTATCGCATCGATATATCTATCACTAAAACGATATGAATTGAAACAAAATGCCATAATATAAACTGTGTAAATCGAAAACTATATCACATGGAACATTTCGATATGAAACCCCTGGAAATTTGTGAAATATTCAGGTTCTGTATCTATCAAGAGCGATAAAATATTCACTTCAACTGCCCAATTTTATCACAAAACTCAAAGCTTGCGGTTATAAAGTATTAAAACAAAAAATTCATTTCACAGCGCTGTTCTAATAGTGCGTTTATTTGTGATGCTTCCCACACGTTACATCATGAGTAGCTCCACCAAACATATCTAAAATGTGGGTACGACCATAATTTTCATTGTTAAATTATCAGAAATGTCACATTACAATTACCAATTGTACATTCTTTGAATGGTAACCCTTACGGTTTAAAGTGGCAATTTGCTACGTCTTGCTTAGGTCTCTTAATCCGAACGTGGGTACAATCTACTGCTCCAATAATCCCTGGGAATCCAGTCATTTCATTAAATCTAATTGAATTTCGTGAACAATTGATTCATAAAAGATGTGTGCCGTGTACTAACTTCTGGTTTATCTCATTGTATTCCTGAGGGGTTGGAAACTTGATGTATTTGGACAACATTTTGTTTTGCAAAACATCAGCCACTTCCGAAACCAATCGAGAAACCATGTTCCTACTAATAGCCGCAGAAAAATAATGGCCCACATCTCTCTGAAAGGACCCACTTGCAAAAAAATTTAATGCAGCACAGACCCGAATCGGGATTGGAATGCATTTATTCCTTTGCTCTTTGCAGAAATGTGGACCTAGCTCGTCAATAAGTATCCGAGCTGAACCACGGGAAAAACGATACAACTCCCGAAATCTTGCTTCCGGCGTTTCAAAAGGGTTTGTGCTATCTCTTAGTAAAGGGACGCTACAAAAGTAGAGCGACAGGGACAGCAAACGACGCCGAATTTCTTGCAGCTGTTTTGACATTTCTCTTCAGTAAGGTTTGCCATTTCATGGTGGAAAGATATACGAGCCAACAACGAGTCGAAATTATTAAAATTTACTACCGAAATTCGGAGTCAGTGGCCTCAACGTTAAGAGCGCTACGTCCAATTTATGGTCGTCATAATCGTCCTAGCAGATCAACAATTGAGCGTCTAGTTGAAAAATTTGAATCCACAGGCACAGTACAAAATGTTCCCGTGCCAGTGAGACAAAGAAGTGCCCGTAGTGTCGAGAATATTGCTGCCGCTGAGGCTTCAATGTGTCTCTCACACGTCGTTCTCAAGCGTTGGGCATCGCTGTGACGTCGTTGTGGCGAATTTTGCGAAAAGATCTTGGCCTACATCCTTACAAGATTAAATTGACGAAAGAACTGAAGCCGTTTGACCACCAGAAGCGTCGTATGTTCGTAAATTGGGCTGAGCAATAACTTGAAAATGATTCGGATTTTCATCGAAAAATCATCTTCACCGATGAGGCTCATTTCTGGCTGAATGGCTTCGTCAATAAACAAAATATGCGGTATTGGTCAGGCAGCAATCCACACGTCATCACTCCATGAGTCATCACTGCATCCCGAAAAAATTACGGTTTGGTGTGGTTTATGGGCCGGCGGCGTCATTGGGCCGTACTTCTTCCGTGATGATCAAGACCGGCACGTTACTGTGAATGGGAATCGCTACCGTTCAATGATAACCGAATATTTTTGGCCCCAATTGGATGATATGGACTTGGAGGACATGTGGTTCCAACAGGACGGCGCCACAAGCCACGCAGCGAATGTCACAATCAATTTATTGGAAACCAAGTTTGGAGAACGTGTTATTTCACGAAATGGTCCAGTCGCTTGGCCGCCTCGGTCGTGCGATTTGACGCCGTTAGACTATTTCCTGTGGGGCTACGTCAAGTCTATGGTCTATGCCAACAAGCCAGCCACGATTGATGAACTTCGTACGAATATCAAACGTGAAATTGCAGCAGTATCGGCCGATTTATGCTTGAAAACCGTCGAAAATTGGGTTCAGCGTCTGGACTTCTGCAAGCGTGCCCGTGGTGGCCATGCAAAATGGCATCGAACGTACTTTTACAGGAATAAAGAATTTCATTGATATCCAAAACCGTTTTTGTTTTATTTAAAAAAACTTGTAGCGCTCTTATTGAAAAACCCTTTTCATGCCTTTGAATCCGTAACATGTTACGCCTATCGTATTCTTCACCCAAAATTATTGAAAAGCTTAACATTTTTAAAAACAACGATACAACACTGTGAAACAATTTTCAATTTTTATTGTTTTCTTTTGCAGTATTTTGACAGAGTTAGAAAACTCCAATATTTTCCAGATGCGATAAACAGAGGAATGTTTTGTTCCTAAGTTTTCGATGCGAAAAGTTATAGCATGAGTTACAGAACATGGGCACTGGACAGATCAATAAAAAAGGAAAGATAAACTACTAATAAGTGTTCTTCTTAATTCGCATGGTATATTAGGTCTGTTCCTTTACTTTTAAAGCTTACGAATTTTTACTAATTCTTACGAATTTTTACTCAATGCCGTTCCTTAACTCGAAAAATTCGTAAAAGAGAGCGTCATCGAGAGAGCAAGAAATTACCCCTCCACTGAGAATCTTACGAATTTTTACTCAACAAATTTCTTGGTGTAAGAACTGAAAAAGCTGTCAATTAACAGCTGATTCGATATTTGTTGTCCCATTTGACATTTGTTTTGATTTCTTGTATATTGAAATGGTATCAACAGGCGGAAAAATAAAATTGAATGTTCTCCTTAGATTCTTCTGGTGGCGACGAAATTCTATCTCGAAAGGACAATCTTCTCCACGTAATTTTGAATGCTGTGCCGATTTTTCCTCTTCTCGAATGCTTGTAATTCAATCAGTACAAACTCTTACATAAACTGGGATTCATGAATTCAATTAATTCCGAATCACTTTCATCGCTTGGTAGATAAATCAACTTATGTTGTTTGTAAATTAGCAAATTCTTCGAGTTTATCAGATATTTTAACGACTTTTCGTACAACTTTTTTGAATTTTTGAATTATATAACTGTCGTTTTTCATAGATTACTACAAAAGCGTTCCCTAACATTTTCGTAAGTGTCTCTCTCTGTGAGAGTATTTATCCCCACCACTGCCATTTAGACAGTCTTTTCCATTCTTACTACAAAAGTAAAGGAACAGACCTATTAATAGTTTTGATAGAGTGGCATCAATACAGGATTAGCATCTGAAATCTCTTAATCGGTTCTTTAGCTTTAGCCATAAACTAAGTATTAAATAGACCGTCAGCTCTTACAACTTAAGAGAATTTGCTTACAAGCTCGTTTCCGTGTTGCTATGTGGCAAAGCATGCGTGCCATGTTAAAGTAGATTAGCCGCACGCATACACTCGCACATAGGAACCTGACAGATGCCTGACAGTTCATTCTGTGGTAACATTGGAATAAATTCAAATAATTCAAATAATTGCCCGTTATCGGGACGTGTTAAGAAAACGGTGGGTATGGTGTGGTGAGTTAAGTAGCAAATTATATTAAAACGCATAGGTATGCATATAAGCATTTCTTTCATTTTACCTAGATAGTCTATATAGTACGGGATGTTTAAATTTTTATGGAAACAATGGAAATCGATAAACTATTACTATTCATATAGTAAAATACAAAAAAAAAACCCTTATTAATATAAAATATATCTGATTGGTTATTAATGATTATGAATCGAATGAACTAAAAGAAAATTGTAAGCAGCAAAACTTAAATGCGTGAGACATATCAGGGTACAAATCAGTAAACATGTTTATTTCCAATTTTGCTTGTATACATTTTGAGTTTCGCTTTTTTCCCGTACATTTTAAAGAAAATAAATTTTCGTTCATTGTGTTTATTAGACTTTTTCTTTTTGTTATAAATGAACATTATTCATATTCTCGGCTGACGCAATTGATTTCAAATGTAATTTCATTAATTATGTCAATTGTTCCAAATTTTCTAATAAATTAATTTTTTTTTTTAATAAACGGAATCTTCATGAAAAGATTATAACTGAAAACTCATATTATTTCAAATCTTAATATTCGCAATCAATTCTTCTCTTTAAATTCTTTGCCGTTTTTCTGTGGACATTCACGGTGAAATCATTTTTCCCCAAAAACAGCAAACGAAAACAGACACAATAATTATAGGAACAAAAATATCTTCTTTTATTTCACACATTATTCCTTTGTTTATTTATGTTGATTACATTTGCTATTTTACATTTTGGAGAATATCTACATGTTTTCGTGGTGAAATAAAACAACGAGCTTAAACTCTCAGAACGCATCCATCAGCTGACAGAAACTCACCAAATACACTAACTCTCAGTCTCTTTATTTTTCACACGAAGCGTGTTAATTTTTCCCTTTTCACTAAACTCAAATTCCCTTAGTTTTGTTTATGGAAAAAACATACTTTTAAAAGTAAAATTTGTATTGTTCGGAGAGAAAATCATATTAAATTAATCTTCAGTATAAAAATCGCAGTTTGCTAACATTATAATGATAATTTTTTGATAATAGAAATTTTTGCTTAAGGCAAATCTCTTTTTTATGTACATTTAGTGCTTTGATATTCATAGTGAAATGTAATTTGACTGTTTTTCTGCCAGATTATTGATAGTCCAACAATTAAGACATTTTTTCCTTTTACGCAGGAAAGTTTTTCAAAAATTTAAATTCCCACAAAACGGTAGAGATACCACAATGCAGGAACACTGCTGAGTGTCAGTATTTTATTACTCCTCCCACCTTTTAGAAATTCTTTTTTTGCTGCTTCACACAGATAGGAAATTTAAGAGAGAATTTTCTTTTCAAAATTTGCGGTGTGAATCGGGTAGGTGCGCGGGAGCTGACGGTCTATTTAATACTTAGTTTATGGCTTTAGCTTTGATGGCTGTAAGTTGGTGCTTTACGTTTTGGTTTTAACTCTACATACCCTAGCATCAATGGTTTTTTTCAAGCAAAGCTTTCAACAGTAAATTACTAAAGAGAAAAACAAAAAAGCTTTTGTCTGATTTTCTTTTCTATTTTTGCATGTTTTTGGGTGAAGCGAGTAAGGAATATGAGCAATGAATTAGATTGCACAGGAATGAATCATTTTCAACAATCAATATAATAAAAGCTGTAATAAATCGCTGCCAAAAGATAATAACACTCAGGCATTTTTGCATAAGGGTTTTGTCCTATACGTGATTATTTTGTTGAATTAACTGAAACCGAAAGGGTTGATTTTGTTATGGGAAAATGAAAAATCTTTCAACTTATAGAAAAGAAGTTACCTACCTCTTATGCTTTTGGGTAAGCATCATTTACCAACATCGACGGTGTAGGAGACTGGTCATATAAGTTTTTTTTTTAGATTTAGATTTAGATTTGCTCTATTCAATGAAGTTCATTGGAACACTTTTGCAAAGGTGGTAGATACCACGCACATCATATGGTTGATTTGGGGTTTTGTTACTTCTTCTTATACAACGTGGCGCAAAAGTAATCCTCCTATCAGAAAATGCTATAAATTTTGCGATTGGCCCCTAATGTCAGTTCTGTTTTGACATTTGTGTAGTAAACACATGCGAAATACACGTTAATACACAATGTTACGCTACACTGCTCCAGAACGCGGAATATTGGTGACTATTTATTTGAGCAATAATCGGTCGGTGACTTTGGCACAACGTGAATTTCGTCGCAGATTTCCTAGCCGTCCAACGCCTACTGGTGAAACACTGCGACGTTTAGCTTTTGGGGCACTGAAAATCCGCGTGTAACCCACGAAGAGCCATTACACCCGCTCAAAGTCACTGTATGGTGTGCTGTTTTCGCTAGAGGAGTCATCGGACCTTTTTTCTTCGAAGACGTCGCGGGCCAAACGGTTACTGTGAATGGTGAGCGCTACAGAGCAATGATCAACGAGTTCTTTTTGCCGCAACTTGATGAATTGGGATTGGAAAACATGTGGTTCCAACAGGACGGTGCAACGGCACACACTGCACGTGCCACAACCGATATGCTGAAGGATGCATTTCCCGGGCGCCTAATCTCCCGTTTTGGCGATTTGCACTGGCCAGCAAGATCGCCTGATTTGACCGCTCCAGACTTCTTTTTGTGGGGCTTTTTGAAGTCGCGGGCTTATGTCAACAAGCCTCAGACTCTTGCAGCTCTTAAAGACAATATCCGTCAAGAATGTGAGGACCTATCGCCGGAAGTTTTGGCCAAAGTGATGGAAAATGCCATAAAAAGGGCTCAAATGACAATCAACTGTGGCGGCGGCCATTTACATGACATAATATTCTCGACTTGATGTAAAAAAAATTAAAAGACCAAATAAAAATAATCCACTAGAAAGTTTATCTTTTTTTTTTTTAAATTACAGCCAAAAAACAAACGGAAGGTTATTTTTGCGCCACCTTGTATATTTTCTAGCGTAAAAGTGAACATTTTTGTGGACTAGATCAATTCAATCCAATCAAAGTTTACATTTTACACGCTAGCTTTCATATTTTGGGATCGCACAGCATAAAATTTGTTTTTTACAAAACAACAAAAAATCTGCAATCTGACAATTCCTTATAAATATTCCCCACTTTTCTGTCGTGTTAGAACAGAACGTCTAAACGATAGGTATTGTTTTTTTAAATTTTGATGACAATAATAAGTTATATTCTATTTTTCTTTACTATCGTCAGCTTGCATTAATTTTGATGAAAATTAACTGAATTTAGCTCCTTAAGCTCGTAGTTTTTGCACTTAGTTGCTAAACAAATAAATAAGTTTCTCGTATGTTTATCATTCCATGAGGAGCTCATCCGTCTCCTTTTTATGGATATACATATTTGAAGAGTGTACGAAATACGAATAAAAAAATAAGTTCCCACACATTTCGGTGCCTTAAAGCTGTTACAGTTTACAACAGTCCTTAATTCATTGTTGCATGAGACCACCATCAGGCTGCCTTTATGAAGTATTCTGTCTTGCAATGCTGTTGAAAAGTCCACAAGTATATTTTTAGTACCTTGTAACAGCTTCTCTACTATGGTATTCCCATATTCTTTTTTGCATAGGCTCTGGTTTCGGAAATGAACGATCGTTTTTTTTAGTCCTTTGTATTTCCCCGTAGGCGCAGTGGCTAAGTGGTTAGTGTGTTGGACTACTAAGCGAGGGGTCCCAAGTTCAAATTCCGAAAAAACCCAAATTCCAACTTACCTTTTTTGTAACTGCGCCACCTCTCGCGAACATCTAACAAACATCCGAGAGTATAACTGTCATAAAAGAGCTTCTCAATTGGCCGTTGTGGCATAAAATTGTGGATCCCTTCCATTCGTCCCAAAAATGAAAAACTCTCACAAAACGAATGGTTGTGAGAAGCTAGGCCAAGGGTCCCTACGGACATTTATTTTTATATTTTGTTTGTGTTTTTCATCTCTATTTCTATTCGGTTCGTAAAAATGATGATCTGTTCTCAAGTTTCGAAACATAACGGGCCTTACCAATAAACATTTTTAGTTTCGACTCTAAATTTTAATAGTTCACAGTGGCTATATTTTCCATTAAAATTTTGCAACTGTGAGCTTCCGTAAATTTAAAGTCGAGACTAAAATTTGTTATTAGTGAAGTGGAATAATGTTTTAGAGTAGCAAAAGTAAAATAAGTTGTATTCAATAAAGCAATTCACAAAAGACGCGTTGTTACAAGTAAAGAAATTCGGATAGCAGTTGCATTTAAATATAAATGAAAGGATAGATATATTCAGTATCTATGATACATCTGCTCTCTTCTGTTGAGGGGTTGTGTCTTCGTGACAGTATTGCCGTTTGGCTGTTTATTTCTTCAATAATTAGTACGGCACAATGTCAAAATACTGTTGCTTTAAACTCCTTATTCTGAATATGTACAAACAAAATGGGGTTTCCAACATGACAAATATATAATAATTATCTATATCATTTCGTCCCTCCTCTTCCACTAACTTTGAACTTGGCTATGAAAGCACACTTCCAATCGTCTTCTTAAATAAGTCCTCTTGCCTCCGATGACATTAAATTATATACCATTCTAAAAAGTGCACAGTATATTTCCTAATGAGTGTCCAGGCGGCATACGCCCAAAATGTCTGCCATTCTTTTCATCCACGTATATATGTCGCGTAATAGCAAGTATGTTCTTCTATGAAAAAAAATGCTCCTCTTCAATAATAGGTACTTCAGTTGGCACGTCAGAGTGCCTGTTGAGTGCAGACTTAAGATGAACTTCACACTAGACATTTTCATCATTAAAGCTCCACTCAATCTTACACACAAATAGTCACATAAAATAACATTCGATGGCAAAATTCCAGCAGGATGATTGTAATCGATTGGCTTTCATATCATCATCATCACCCATCACCATTGAAATTGTTTTTTATTGTACAGACTATAGACGATTTATATTTAATTTATTTCCTTTAATTTTCTTGCAGTATTTTTAAATAGGACAAAAGTTTATAACCGAGACAGACTGATCGAAGTGGTGTCGAGAAGACCGCCAGGTGTCCCATTAGTAACAGTATCAAATCATCACTCATGCTTCGATGACCCAGGACTATGGGGTAAGTATTATTGGCGTCAAATATTTGGTGCATTTAACTAAAATCCATGTTGTAAAAAAGGTAGTTATACTAAGCTATTATGGGAGACAGAATGTCCTAGGGTTACTAGCGATTAGCGCTACAATTGGTCTTACCAATTGTCACAATCAGATTGAAGTACGATCAGAGCCTGTTGGCTTCCATTCAGTATAGAAAAATTAAAAATACAATTCAATTTATTTCTATGGCAATCGCACATAGCCGACTTATCAAACAGTTAAACAAGCAATGAACACAGTTATTTCCTCATCGCGTACCGATAGGTTACAAATAACGCCCAAAACACAATGGACCTTACTAATAATCATTTTTAGCCTCCGCACAAAATATTTTGTAAGTCACAATATGCAATTTTCTACGGAAAATTCGCCATTGTGAGTTCGAACAATTTAGCCTGGACACCCAAAATGATTATTAGTATCGCGGAATTACTTTTTCGAGCTTCGCGTTTACAAACGTATTAAAGTTCTGCTATAGACAATCAATTAAACCTTTCACAAAGCTCCGTTGCGTGCGTTTCAACTTCGTAACATCAGAACGTAACATCGCTGTAATACGTAGCAATTCAACGCAAAAGTTGAGAAAAATGTCAATTATTCAAACTATTTCCTGGTTGTTTCTGTTTTAAGTTACTTCAATATATTATTTTAAATTAGCTGAGATAAGAATGTTTACAAAAAAAAACCTATAAAAATACTAAGAAGAAGTTCCTTAGATTGCGAGAGACCACATAATTTAAAAAAGATTTTTCTTCTGGTAGAATGACAGTTATCTATTTCCTTCAGCTGGGAGACAGGATCTTCTCTCTTCTGATAAATGACACTTTTACCACCGTTTACACACTTAAATTTGCTGCGTATATTCGGAAGCTAGCTTCTGTGCCCACTTGCACATCTCGTTCGTTTTACAACCTGCATTTCAGCAAAGTCTATGTTTCTATAGTTATTCACATGGAAATCTTTTCCCAATAGTCTTAAATTCCATGGCCTTATGGTATATTTTAATTGGATTTATTTTAGGTGTACTTCCATTGCGACACGTGTGTTCGAGAGTAAGAATACGTTGGTCATTCGCCGCTCATGACATATGCTTCACGAATAAATATCATTCGCTCTTTTTTATGATTGGTAAGTTCGTGGCCCATACTTGTACTAATGCCCATGTAAAACTGGTAAAACGTTATATTTGTTTATAGGTAAATGCATTCCAGTGGTGCGCGGCGCTGGTGTCTATCAAAGTGCAGTCGACGTTTGTATACAAAAATTATCCTTCGGCGATTGGGTGCATGTCTTTCCCGAAGGAAAGGTAAACATGACCAAAGAGGTTATGCGCCTTAAATGGGGCATCGGCCGAATGATCTACGAATCGCCGAGAATACCAATCGTTCTGCCAGTATGGCACGAGGGCATGGACGAAGTTCTTCCCAATGTGGAGCCCTATATCCTGAAAATGGGCAAAAGAGTAACAATGAATGTGGGTCGACCGATCGACTTGCATGACTTCATTCAAGACATGAAAGATCGAAACGTGCCCGAACCGGAGGCTAGAAAATTGATCACCGATCGGATACAGGATGAACTGCAGGTGAGTTTGCACGATCATTGTTGCTTTTAAACAATTAAATGTTATTTCCTTCTATTGCAGATACTCCGCGAAGAGACCGAGAAACTGCATAAACAATAGTCCAATCCTAAGACCTTTGCATTTAATTTAGCTTTAGATTAGTAGACTCAATAACTGACAATTAGACAGATTCTGCTCACAAGTGTGTATACCGAAAAGACACCTACCTAACACCACACATGTAATCGGTTTGAATTATCGCGTTCTACTCACACTGATCGATCCACCTGATGAATTATTTTTTAACTATACGAATAGTTCTTCCGTTGTAATGTTTAACTTATATAAATTATATTTAAATTAAATATTTAAGCTCGCATAAAGCCTGCCAGAATGGGTTTCTAATCGAAAACGCAATATTATTGTAAGATACATTCGCCCGACCCTAACAAGAGTTATTTATGTTCTTCGGGCACACTGTCCAAAAGCTGCTTTGCTTTTAATTTAATGCATTTTTTGTTATCTTAATTCCCTTGTGACATATTTATAAACAAATAAAGTATTAAATTATCTCGTTGAGCTTGGAACTAAATAGAACTTAAGTCAATAAAAATGAAACGTGACTTTGAGATATAGGACAATTATATTGTAAACAGTATAAAAGAGTGAAGAGTAGAATTATTTATTTTCCCTTCTAACGTTTGATTTTTTTCAAATGTACAAAAAGAAAATATATCTATTGTTGATAAGATGTAAACGCGTTGTTGTTTATTATGAACGAGCTGGATAAGTACAAAAGGTAATTGTAGGATCTATGATATTAATTCTTTAAGGTTATAAAAAAAAACAAAATGAGACACTTGAAATAAAAAAGAACTGATCCAGAAGCTTAAAATATATCGCTATCTCTATTTAATTCTAAGTGGGATACTATCAAAGAGAATCGATTTAAAGCAAACGACACTATCGCAAATCCTGTGGAACGTCAATGGATTTTTAATAATGTGTTGTATGAAGCAAAATGTTGCAAAACTTTACTCTACTTGTAAAAACGGTGCAACTCAGAGCAGACCTAGGACTCAACCATCATTCTTCCAACTATTATGTTTTCCGTCATTTTTGAGGTCCCCTTCTAACCTATGGTAACATAGTTCTTTATGTCATTGTTCCGGTGGAATTAAGCTGAAGGTTCCACGCCGGAACATTAATGTCCATGAGATTTATGTATGTTTCGCTGCACAGATCCCGTACAGTTTTAAATTTTCCTTCTCACGTCTTTCTTTCGACGAACATCGCCGGAACTTAGACGAAGTTTTTTATATGGCAGTTAAACTTATCCACATTATTGCGCCCATATTTGGGTGTGGGCAACCTGCGGGAACTGAGAAGTAAGCATATTTAGATGATCCGCTGTTCGTAAATTGTGAACAGTGTAAACGAACTATAAAATAATTGAGACGTAATTTATCGTAAAGTTTTGCTCGGACACATCTGTGCAATGTGTTAGAAAGACGCTGCTGTTGTGAATGCTCATTAAATTTTAATATGATTAAGAGGTACTCGTAGCTGACGGGAGTTGAAGTGCCTTATTTCAGGTCAGATAGCACAATAAAATTAGCGTCGGACATTGTCCTACCGTAGTCAATGCGCTGAAATTATTTGAACTAGTGTTTTTGTTGACATTTTCCATTTTTGTGTAATTCGACTAAAATTTTCAATAATTATGTGTAACACTAAAGCTATTCATTACTTTATCTCTTCATATTTAAAAATCATTTTTGCTGAATAGCTTTATTTATAAAAACAATACAAAAGAAATAACATTTGCATCATATGTTTGGTAACAAACGGTAAACGGAGAATGCAATGGTAGTATGTCAAGTTTTGAGAATATCAAAAGTAAATACAGCAACATGATCCCAGCTCAATGTGCGTGCGCAAATAAATCAAAAAGTTTCTGCCTAATATTCGTCGTCGTAGGCCGCATTATCGCCTCGCTCTGCCAACATGATATGAATACTTCTTCATATAAATTTTCCGCTCTAGGTACAAGCAAAATTGGCAGCTTCCTAAACAACTCCGTTAGTGGAAAATCATCTCTCAGCTCCTCCAGTCTGTCAGAAGACATTTCATCAACTAGAAGATTCTCCTTCAAGTCAGCAAATGTAGTCTGAAAAGTTCCAATCAGGTTTCGTGAAATCTGATTCCTTAGTTTTTCAGGTGTTTTACTAATCGCAGAGTTTTTTGGCGCAAACGGAGAAAGCGTTTTCGTCTTTTCTAGAATCGCGCGTATATTTTCCATAGATCTGTACGATATCTCTGAAGAAAAATGCTCACAAAGACAGTTTTTGTGAGGATTACCGACGACCGACTGAACATTTAATTTATTCGTAGGTGGTGTGGCGTTGGGCCGCAAATGACTTTTTACCACTTGATACGCGACAGTTTCATTGCACTCGATCCACGAGTATGGTAATTGACGGGACTTCAGTTGCCACATTGTTACACCCAAAGAGAAAACATCAGCAGCTGGTGATAGAATATCTTCTCTTAACGCCTCTGGTGACATGTAGCGAACAGTTCCCTGAAATACAAGAAGAAATACAAATTTTATCAATGAAACGAGGCTCGTGAAAGCTTTTACTTGAACACGTCTACGGAAATTTTCTTCATCGTTGGCTAATGCCATCACCGAAGAGCCAAAGTCACACAGCTTACATATGTAGCTACGGCTAAGAGAAGCGGACAGACGGCGATCTTTACGGCCTTTTGCAGGTACCATTGTAGAGAATGCCACCAGGATATTCTGAGGCTTTACATCTAGATGCAAAATTTTGCGTTTGTGGCAGTAACTCAAGGCGTTTGTAACATCCAAAGTCACACTACAACGAGAGATAGCTAAAAATTATATAAGAATATGATGCACTTACTAAATTCGATGTTCAATCGGAATATCAATGGAATCCAAAACGATCTGCAAGCATTCTCCAGGAAACCGCTCCATAATGGCAATACCATAGTTGGCGGTCGATTCGATCTGAAAGAAATTAAACTCCAATCACAAAATCAAAATTTGCAGGATTTAACCTGAACTGACCTTAAGCAACTGAATAATGTTACGGTGACACCAACCGAGGATGTTGGCTTCATTACTAATCGCGTCTGCTTTGCCATTGAACAAGTTTTTGATTATTTTTACTGCAACCTGCTTACCTAGAAGAGAATATCAATTAGGTGAAACCAGCTCCCTGGTGGACCGATGTACAAGAACCTGCATAAACTGCTTTAAAGACAACGCCGTATGAACCACGGCCCAGAACAATGCATTTTGAATTATCTGGCGGACCATCTTTTAGGATCTCGTTACGGTTGGGGGTATCTAGGATAAGTTCACTTTTTAGATCTTGTGCTTTTAATAGATCCATCTTTTGTTTTCTTCTGTTCCGTAAACAAATAAAAAAAGTATTTGCACTTATCTGAAGTTGAAAATTGACATTTCAGAAAACGGTATTTTTCGTGATTGTATACAGTAGCGGCCACCACAAGCCACAACTTAAGGTGAAAAAATAGAAGTGTAATTGCGTTCTAAAGAACTCAATAGGCGGTATGTATCAACAACACTGGGCAGTTGGCACGTTCAAGTATATAGTTTAGGAAGTCTGACTGCTGGCTGAGTTGATGGGTCTCACGGTGTTTTCGACTTTCGTACTTATATCTGCAACGAAATGGAAACGTCAGATGTGAGTTTCGAATTTATTCCGCTCCGAACCACGAGAGCTAACGCTTATGTTGGAACCAACCCGAAGTTTTCTACTAGCAGTCCATATATAATAAGTCAATGCTTCCAAACTATTTTGAAAGAATTGCCCTGAACTCACCAACACACGCCAACAAAACGTCAAATTGAAATGTTGCTGTGTTTCTAGAAACAAATTTTGTGCTATTTGGTCCGAAGATATGCAAATTGAAACTTTAATAGATAGATATTTATGTTTGTTTCGTCCATTTAAACATTTCTATGTATATAGAAAGAAGTAGGAACAGAAACCAAATCTCACATATTATGATGTACATATGGTGTCTACCCCCATTGCAAAAGTCCTTCAACGAATTTCATTGAAAAAGGCAATTCTGAATTTCGGGGTAATTCTGTCGGATATCCAATGAAAAACGCCATAAGTTGACAGTTCGCATATATGGCTGAAGCGGCCAATCTAGTTTTTGCTACAGATCTTACGTTTCGATAAAATCCCCTATTTGATCTGTCAAAAATGGGTCGCTTTTAAATTCATCATTATTACAGTTTGTGAGTTAGGGATGATCTTTTGTATTTTCTAGAAGGATATTGCTATTCGCACGTAGTTCGGAACACGGCTACGTAACGAAATGTCAAAGTTAAATGTCGGCAAATAGGAGTAATGTGGCTCGTTTCGCTCGCTAAAAGGATTCTAAACTCCAGGATTTCATTTTCGGGCACGATCCTGTACGTTTTATGGCCCAACTTATTTCTTTAAACACTATTTTTAATGAAAATACCATTACGTTACGTCAAATACGTAGCCGTGCCCCGAAGCCACACGAACGTCAGTCAGTACAAAAATTACGTGCGAATAGCCACTTCGATCGATGGCACAAATTAGTTATTTTTGTTGCCACCAACTGAGTCCAAAAGTTACATCTTACATTTGAATGGATTATTAGGTACCTACTTATCTCAAACTCAATTTTAAATATTACGTGCACATGTACTTTTTTTTCTTAATTTTTCAAAGAATTTTTTTCAGGTATCTCACTTTTTGGTTCACTACGGCGTATACACACTTTTTTTTGTCATAATAAAAAAGCGAATAACTCTCAAGATGTTAGATTTATTTTTCGTAAATGAAATTCAAGTATATAATGGTTTGGTTTTTATAAATATTGTTAAAGATTCTTAAAAGATAGAGATATCATAAGATCGTAAATATATAATGCTTTAAATCATGTAATATAAATGTATACATAATGCAATAATATAAATTGACGAATCACTATTATAATAAATATAACAAGTCTAACAGGAACAATGAGTAAATTATAATGAATACGACTAATGCTGAAGCAAACAAAAATAACAAATAAGAAAAATAATTGAATCACACAACTACGAATGGCCGTTTTCAAAAAAAGGTCTGTTTTTGGTTTGGGCTATTACTTAAAAGGCTACGAGGATGCGGTAAATGGAATGCAACAAATTTACTTTTCGGTGGGCAATAGCCAATATGAATTCTGTTTGGTAATGTGAAGGGATTTTACTTATAACTGCAATAAACGGTTCATTGTGCGCACTAAAAATGTATTTATTTGACAAAACATACTTGATTTAATTATTAGTAATGCAATTATGTTTGAAACCGTTATCTAAAGCTGGAATTTAAAAGTATATTATTTATTTTATTGGTGACAAAACGTTAATAGACTGGGTTATTGCAGGAAATCTTTTTAATGCAGAGAGATTATTTCAGGTCTGGATAGTTCTCATGTAATAATTTTGTGATAGCTACTACCTACTGGAATGGGATTGCATCGACAAACCAGTTACCACTTGTAAATGGCATGCACAAATCAGTGGCACAGTTACACAATTCGTGAAAGTGTGCAGTGTGCTACGTGTCGCATGTCAAATTCACATAGTGCTGTGACATATTGCTCGCTGACAAGTTCCGTAATTTGAATACAGTCAATGGTGTGATTGGAAGTATATGAACGGTAGCTGTCAACAAAAAGGAACGATTTACATCGATGAATCAGATAGAGCGTTACAAAAGACAGCTATAAATTTTAGGCATAAGTGTATTTATCTGCTATTTCATATAAAAATGCATCCCTTTGGGAGTCAAACGAAGAATAACGCCAACGCTCTTTCTTTGTGTTGAGAAAAGTCTCTCCTAAACAACTAAGGAGACTCTGTAGAATCACAGTCCGGACTTGAAGCATTTACCCATTTCAAAAGCGGAGAAAGATTTCCTTGGCAATTAAAAGAGAAAAAATATTTCATGTGACTAAGAACATGTATTCAAAAAAAAAGCAGGTCTAAAAAGGCCCTAATTATCCCAGGCTTTTGTCGTAGTTTTTTTTTTTTCTTGAGAAGGACACATCGACATTAGCATGGAGACATATTAATTGAGCCCCAGGGCCACTGTGGACTGTAGCCCCATCCAAGCCAAGTAAGTATGCACTTGTGTTCTGTTTGTTTGTTTGTACTTCGAGTCGCCATATCTTTAGTACTAATTACCAGTGGGCAATATCAACCTGTCTTACGAAAAGTAGAATAATACTATGCACTATTATGTATTTTGTCGCCAATAAGAACTATTTGTTCCATAACAAAGAAATAAGTCCATCTCTGTCTTAAAATTATTTATAGTTAGGTAGTTGCAGTTATATAAAGGTTAATTATTATTATTAGGTATAGCAAAAGCTACGAGCGCCCTAATTCTATTAACTGTTTGATTAGTTTAAAGCTCGAGATAATTAAAACGAAAGCCAAATAAAATCCAAATGCAAGGCAATTCGTTTGCCAAATGATATTAGAATAAAAAGCTTACAAAGAGTATGTTTCAGTTTTAGTTGTTTTTTTTGGCATTTAAATCACAAGAATTCAGAAAAAAATTGTTTCTAACAACTTCCAATCAAAGATAAATATTATTTACTTAGATAGTAATTTAGTTTATTTGTAATTTATATATATAAAACTTCAATAGCACACCGATTTCTTCCTTTGCGATTAACTAACTAACTAACGTTGAGTTAAAAATGTGCTTACTTTTTATGTAAACTGTAAATTTTAATTATTGCGTTATTGTTTTCGTTTTTTTTTTTTTTTGTTATAAACCGTATATATAAATGTTATACTTTAAGATAAATTTGTTATTTCAATCTTGAATTCCGTTATTTGCTTTGGTTAATATCGCGTTTGTTATGCTTCTGTTGTTTGTTTTGAATAAATGAATTGAATGTTACCGAAAGAAAGAAATATAATACGTAGGTACTAGAGATCTAGAAAAGAGAAGAAGAAATGCAGATTTGATTGATTTAAAGAGGAAGAAAACCTTTTAAAATGTGAGCGTTTCATTTTGCAGGAGATGACTATTTGTATTTAATTTGCTGCAATTGTAGTGTTATGGTTGGACCACTTTGACTTTGCGCTCGATTTCTGCCCGACACATGGGGCAGATATCAACTTTCAGCTGACAATTAAGGCAACAACACATATGGCCACATGGTAGGAATATTACACGAACCTAAAAAGAAGAAACAAAAACAAATATAATTTAAATATATTAAGTTCGAAAGAGAAGAGAAGTGTAAAGTATTGGAAAACCAGCATTGTTACGTTGCGCTTGCTAATGTTCGATTAAAGGGCGATTAACAAAGGATTTCTGTATGCACTAGAAAAAGACCAAACACGCAAATAATACAATACACAAATTTACACAAAAGTTACAGGCAGTTTTTTTAGAGTAATTACACCATCTTTTTTTTCTTTTCCACGTGACGCCCCCCTTCTACTCTAATTACCTTGTAAACACCCAAAATCGCGTTACCAATATTCGGTGACCATTTAACGATCAACTACAACTTAATACGCAAAATACAGCCTCTGATAACAAGCGGCAATTACACAACTGTTTCAGAACATCCTCGTCACATTCATACTTACATATTCCTCCATGCAAATGACACATTCCGAGGCGTTTATCATCGCATCAGATTCCATTGAAGATTCACGAACCTTGGTAGGGCGTTTTGAAGTTGAAGCCACATCCTCGTGCTCCTCTGCTTCTTCGGCCTCCTCAGCAGGTGGAGCAGACGGATAACGATCACCGCTACATTCTGCTGTGTAGCTTTCGCGAATATATTCCTCGATTGACTGCAAGATCAATCGGCGATCTCGCTCCTCTCGAATGCCAGCTTCTTTGAGATCTTCTTCGCAGATTTTCTCCAAGAACACGTCGTAGTTCAGCAGTAATTTCTGCAAGAATGGCAAACAATGTATAACTCCATTGACGAGGAAATTATACCCAAGCATTGGATCAATATTGGCAGCTTTTGACGAGAATTCCAAAGGACGTGAGTCCAATAACCGCTGATACTGTAACAACCAGTAATCCTGCTGTTCGTTGGACTTGTGTGCTTCCATCGATTTAAGTGTGTCGCACAGTTTTGCACGACGCATCTCTTGTTGCTCCAGGAGATCTGTTAAAATATACGTGAGGCGCATTCGCTTATCGGCCAGTTCATTAATCTGCTCAGTGTTGAAGTATTTCTTGCGTTCAATCTCGAATTGCGTCATACTGGCCAGCTGCACCTCGACTATTCGCAATTGTTCAACAAGACCCCAAGAGCGTGCATCGTTTTGTGCCATTAGTGCGACAACAGCCTGCTTCTGAAGCTCTTCGTTTTCACAGATTGTGCTAACGATTTCGTTGCGATTCTTCTCATAGTTCCGATAAAATACACCAAGTTGCGCCGAGGTTGCGTTCTCCTGTTCTAAGATATTCACTGACGTGGCGTCACGCTCTTCTTGGTATGATTGAATTTTGGTCTCTTCCTCTCGCAGAGATTCCATCATTGTTGAGAGGATTTCTTGTTTGCGCAATTCGGAATGTTCAAGGTGAAGCTGCAAAGCAAACAACATGTCAAGAGAGGCCAAAATACAAGAGCAATCACCTGCACTTACGTTCTCGAGGAGTCGTTGCTCTTCGATGAGCTCCTTCTCCAGCAGGGCACTATCAGCTTTGTTTTTCGCAGCCAGGAAGTTATCTATAACTAGGTTAGCATTATCTTCAGCTAGAAAAATTATCAGTTGGCGTCAATAAATAAAAATAAATCATGGTCCTTAGAGCAACTAACTCACCGTGTAAAATGTCTTTTATCAGCAGGTTGCGTTCGTTGTCTTTTTGTTGTTGTAATCTATTAACTAGGTTCTCAGTTTCATTTTGTTGCAATAAGACCGCTTTGAGCATCTGGCAAAGGTGAAACATATAAAATAAAATTGATTTGTCTACCACACTGTGGTTGGTGGATTCATACCTCTTGCTTTTGCTGTTGTTGCCTCCGTTGGATCTGCTCTATAAGTGCCTGTAAAAGGGGCAGTTAATTTAAGTTCGTTTAAAACGAAGGAACTACCAAAAACGTACGTTTTCATTGCCGTAACCGCTTTCGTCGATAGGCTGGTATTTCAACTGGTTCGCCCGATTCGATTCATTGTGATTGTGTTCCTCGATTTCAGCTATTAAGGCCTATAAGTAAGAAACCCCAAGTTCATGAGAAGCTGTTTGATTGTTATTAATCGCTATAACGTCGTTAACTGCCACAAAGTACAGTCCGATGATAACCTTTGCCTAGAGATATAAAAACAAAACTTACATCTTCTGGCTTATTTTCTAGTGGCGAAATCACAGAGGCAACTTCTGTAGACACTTCGCCAGTAGATAAAAATTTAAGAATACTTGAAGTGCCACCAGCGAGAATCTGCAACGCGGGCCAATCCAAAGTGTCCTGGTCGAATATCAAATCACATAGAGTATCACATGTTGCCAGTGTAGTCGGTAGCTGACGCAGACTAGGATTTCCACTTATGTTGAGGATGCGCAAATTAGGCATGCAGCTTAGTTCGCTAATTGATTGTAAATTATTGTTTGATACATCAAGATGGTCGAGGTATCGCAGCTGGTTTATCGTGTGTGGTAGTTTCGCAAGCTGATTGTTTGATATTAAAAGTTCCTGTAAGGCAAGTAATCGCACTAATTAACATTGAAACGTTGAGGCGTGTTGCTTTTTATAAGTTACCCTGAGATTTTCTAATTTGTTAATATCCTGTGGCAGTTGTTTGATTCGATTAAATTTCAAATCGAGTATACGCAGCAGTTGCAGGTCGCTTAGCAAACCAATGCTATTATTGTTGTTGCAATTGATTATTGTTGTTAATTGGTTTTTGCTTAAATTTAGAATTTCTTTGCGTAGAACACGACAGTAGATGAAAACTCCCGAAGGGACTTCTTTCAAATTGCAATCGGACAAATCGAAATCCGACTCGGGAGTTTCTTTTGCCTATGGAAAATTAAAATAAAACGAATTAGCGCTTAAGTACACATACCCATCATTTATAATTAATTGTTTTATGACTAATGTCTCGTGGGGGTACACAGTACAAGGTACAACCCTACACCATTTGATTCACTCGACATACTTACCAGGCACATTTTACGCTCCAGGCGAGATTTGTATTCACTTTTGGTCTGCATGATAACGGCTGAAGAGGAGGTCTCAAGTATGTTCGATGTAATGTTTTGTTCATCTTTTGTTAAACGGCAACCCATACATTTAAGTTCACAAAAGAAATTGATTTTTTGTACAGGCGTAAGGAACTGGGATGAATGCACTTGGAATATAATTAGTAACTAGGGCAAACTAAAGAATTATGTCGCAGTTGGGACCTGCTTTATGGCATTCAAATTCTTGGGTTTTCTTCTTTCGTATATGATCTTATTTTGGTATATAAGTTATCAGACAATCCGCTTTATTTACTGATAAGTTTTTACACGAAATTTAATGTTTTTATTTGGATAATTGACTTTTTCGCGGGGCTAGTAATAAAAAGAAACAAAAAAGTGATTCAGACTAAAATCGGTTTGACGTACTATTGACAGCCTAATTCTGACATATTGGAACAGTGGCTGGACAGATATGTCGGAGGGGAACTAGATGTAGGGGTATTAAGAAGAGCACATTCTGGGACTATTTAAATATTATCTTAATTGCTTGTATTTGGAACTCTTATCAACTACGAATTTGTTGTGTAGCCGCAACTTTAACTTATTTTGTGCTTAAGACTTTAGGGGACTTTAATCCGAAAAGACTTTTAGCTGTACACATATCTGTGGCAACAAGAAAGCAAGTCGACTGATGTCAAAATGAGTTAATGTTACAATCGGATGCACCGTACCCTGTTCTATAAATCATATTTTGTTTCAAATATCTTTTACGGATGCTGTGTTATGGATCAGGAAAAAACGCATAAGTCATCTTCCCACATCTGAAGTCAAACCTTTATTGTGCTCTCCTGAAAAGTGGCTAAAATTGTCTTACTCTGTCTTTCCTTGTTACTCCAGATGTATAGCTTCGAGAAGGTCCACCGAAACAGGATTATGTAGCAATGCCAAAAACAAAAAGATGAAAAGACTCGAGAAATCTAAATGGGCTTGGTTAGCATCAGCTTGGTTCTTCCTTAATTAAAAAAGGAAGTAAAGGTTGGCCTTCATTTTGTTCATAGTAAATAATATATTCAAACAAAAAAAATGTAGGTAACATATATAAGAAATGGATCTCTTCAACAACATTCCACGATCAAAAATTTAACAATTAACTTAAAATTACGTTATGAACTAATGTAAAGTTAAACAATTACTATTACAAAATCTGAGCAATTAGCATACTTATTGACCACAAAAAACGTGGTATCCTTAGTATCAGCCCGGCGTTGTGTTTGTAAGTTCAAGATTTTTTGCTGAGAAACTTATCCATAGTCTCAGATCCAGCTGATGGAAATTTGCGTAGTTTTCCCGATTTCAAGCGGTTACTCAAACTCTGGGATGCTGCTTTCTTAGCGACCATTCTTTTGCGATCATCGTCGTCTATGACAATTGGTATCGCCTCTGTGCCACCAAAGCCATCAAACGTTCTACCAGGTTTTGGTGCGCAAATTGCTCCCGAGGGTGGAACCATGAGGCGTGGTTTCTTAAAAATCGTGAACTGCGAAGACAAAAAACATAAGATCAAGAAAGTCAACGGTTTAAACGAACTAACCTTTTCCGACAAATCCATTCTTAAAGCCTTATCGGGATCTTCGCCCCTCATGGCACCCAAGCGCAGCATGTTAAATGGAACGCCACTTGCCTTTATGTTTAGGTAAGGGGAATTCGATTCCTCAATTTGTTTCACTTTAGCATTTATAGTATATTCCGATACGGGCTTCCTAACAATTGATGGTGAAATGCTTAGTCGATTAGCCTCTTGCTGCAGCAATCCCATTCTAATCCCATTCGACGTTGATGGCGACTCATTAATGTATGCAGTGTCCAGTTTCTCCTTTTCCTTTTCAGACTCAAGTCTGCTTAACTAAAAATGTAAGACATTCGGTTATTTGAAGAAATAAAACTTATTTCAAACAAGTACCTTTTGCTTTAAGTTGTAGTTATCACTCTCCAACTGGGCCAGTTGTTCCTCGCGATTCCTGTGATAAACAGCAAAATTAGCTTAAAATAATAATGGAAATGTTGGCAAACTTACTTTCGGATTTCAGTTTCTTTGCGAAAATCGTTTTGCACCACTTTGAGTACATTTCTTAGGTCAGTTCTTTTGCTCTCACATGTTCGAAGCTCCCTATATAAGATATTCAGTCTTTTGTTTTACCTGGCAAATATTTTGAGCTTACCTCTTTAAAGCTGACACCCAAACGGCTAATGTGATAGCATTGCTCTCTTCCTTTACTAACTTTTCGGCGTCGTGTGTGGCTGACGCCAAAATCGATGACACATTCTCCATCATCACAATTTTTTCCTTTAGGAGTTTCACTTCCTTTCTTAGTTCCTCGGCTTCTTGAGCTTGAGTTTTTGCCATTTTCAACTAAATTGGAAATCATTCGCTATAAAATTCGCCTAATTGTTAGTTGTGCAGCTGTTACCTGTTCCGTATAAGACAAAATAACAAAGTCATTCTTTTTCAAATTCTTTTCCAAAGCAGAGATCGTCTTCCTAAAAAGTTTCATCGCAAATCAGTACGGACTGGAAGCTTATCAAAACTCATAGTACTTACATACATTTTTTCTGCGTTTGCTTGAGGTTTTTGATCTCTTCCTCTGCTTTACGGATATCTTTTTCGCTTACTTTAACTTTAAGATTCGCATTGTCCAGCTGCTCCTGCAAGGTTCCTATATCAACTTTACTCGTATCCAAGTTGGCCAAATTAAAGTATACTCGATGAACATTGGATTGCATACATTTGTTACGACATTGGGGGCATGTTTTCGAGCTAAATTTGTATTCATTTGCATATTTCAACTGAAAAATTGTTTAAATTGTTTTCCTTACCGCTCCAACCATTGACAAAGACACGAATAGTGAAACATATGACCGCATTTTGTAACATAAACATCATCAGTTTGGGAGAATAACTCAGCACAGATAGCACAATTTAGGTTTAACATAATATTTCTGTCGAGTTTCGGCTTTCGGAATGATAAACAGAAATACACAAAAACCAAAACCAACTATTCTTTTCGGTGTCGACAACCGCCAAAAGCAAAAGCCGTGCAGCACGGTAAAAGTCAATTTATTTATTTTTTGTTGTTGGGATATCGATACTCGAGGAATTTAAATATTGGACTACTCCAGTGTAATAAATACTTTATTAAGGTGTGTTCAGACACGTACATTTCTGGAAATTTTAAAAAATGTCCAGTCCCTAAATTTTGCTCGCTCCGGGTGTTCAATTTTGAGGAAGAACAGACAACAGACCTACATACGTAATATAAAACGAGTTTAAACTGTTCAAGCTTCAAGCAATAAAGAAAAACCTCAGTAAAAATTATGAAATAATAATAAGAGGATAAAAAGCTTAGGAAAGGTTTACTTCTATGGCGCTGAAAGTAGTTTCTTTTCACAAGCCGTGTTTTTTTGAGCTTCGATGTCAGCAACGCAAAGTAAAGTAGGATTTTCATCACGCAATTACAACAAATACCTACGCTCTACTTGACACTTCGAGACTCAGTTGTAGTTGTTGTAATCGCGTGCTGAAAATCCTACTCTACTTTGCTTTGCTGAGTTCGAAGCTCCAAAAAACGCGCCTAGTGTCATAAACATATTTCAAAAGGTTTAATCAAAGATAATAACATTTTTATTGTCCTTGGTTTAATGATAAGTCACTTCCGCTTGGGAAAAAAAAACCTGTTGTGAATCTAGAAACAAACAGAATGTAGTTTTTGGAATTACGAACCAACTAAAGATTCTACTTTACTTTGATTTGCTGAGGTAGGCACGTACATCGGTTGGTGCATGGTTTTAGTATTCAAACTCGTATTGTATCAAGGTATATAATAATTAATAACACATGGTAGGTATAACTTTTTGATACATTTTACAGTTAAAGCGTAATGTTCTTAAGTGCGTTTTTTTTTAAACTCAAATTTGTACTCAAATCAGTAAAGGTAGCAGCGCTTTAAAATATGTATAAAAACTTTTGGGTCCTGCAGCTGGTAAACTACTTTTAGATCATAAATTTCAATTTGTGGTTTCCAAAATGCTTGACAGGCGAGCTCGTACTGATACTCCACAAAATAATAATATGTCCCTTCTATTTGGCTTAAAACCCATATCTATACACGAATGCTTATGAGAATACCTAGAGGGACCTGTTGCAACAACGTTTTATTTATTGATTTTATCTAGCGAGCGCAGTATATGATTTCGTTTAAACACAAAATTTATTGTCTACACCGTGAAGCAAAATTCAAATTGAACTGTTCTTTAATAGCATATAAAAATATTACAATAATAGTTAGTTAGGTGCTAAAATTAGTTTTACCTCAATCAGTTGGTTTAATCTCCGATGCCGCGGATATTGAATACCATGCGCTTACTTACTACGCGTTATTAAAAAAAGAAACTGGTGTTTTATCTTGTTATTAGAAAATAGGAAGCAAACAAAAATACACTAATTAATAATCTTTTGTTATCTTTTTCTCGGCTTTGCCTGTAAACTCCTCTTTCAGTAGAACTTTACAGCCTAAGTCACGAAGAGCTGATTTGATGTCCTCATTGACTGATGGATGTTCAGCCATTGCGGCATTAAGGAGCGCTTCAGCGCCAAATGATAAGAAGCTGTCACACTGATCCCGAGACCTGGATACCATGTTGCGTATTGCCCAGGCACCGTTTCTCTAGTAATAAGACATGCATCAGTCAATCATCGGCAACGGTTAGATTGTTTCCTTACCTGGACAAGTTTATTTTTTGGATGCAACCGTAGGGTTTCTACAATGGTCTCAGCAATCCCGGTTTCGAAGAAGGCGATACTGTTTTCTTTAACTCTAAGTGTTAATGTGGAAATGGCTGCCAGAGCGGCGGTAGCAATTGATTCTTTATCCTGAAACGAGTTTTGATAGGGCAATTCCGATTTTACTGCTCAAGGGACTTACCATGTTACTATGGAGTAGCTCTTTGATAATAGGCGCAGCACCTTGTTGAATAATGTGAGCCTTTGTTGCATCATTACCAGCCAAGGCACGAATGAGTTTTAAGGCTTCCCGGTTTAGTTTTAAGGCAGTAGGGTTTTTACGCTAAGAAGAAGGTATGAACTGTATTAATGGGAAAAACTGCAAACAACAAACTTATAATAGTAGCACTGATTTATAACGTAATGAAAAGCAGGTTAAAAGGTCCTGTTTATGAGCATTCTTAAGAGTGCCTCGAATGAAAACGGCTGCTTCTAGAAAGTTCCTTTAGAACAAAAGGCCTGTTCCTTTACTTTTAAATCTTACGAATTTTTACTCAATGCCGTTCCCTAACTCGAAAAATTCGTAAAAGGGAGCGTCATCGAGAGAGCAATAAATTATCCCTCCACTGAGAATCTTACGAATTTTTACTCAACAAATTTCTTGGTGTAAGAATTGAAAAAGCTGTCAATTAACAGCTGATTCGAAATTCGTTATCCTATTTGTCATTTGTTTTGATTGCTTGTATATTAAAATGGTATCAACAGGCGGAGAAATAAAATTGAATCTTCTCCTTACATTCTTTTGGTGGCGACGAAATTCTTCCTCGCTGTAAGGAGTAAGAAAGGACAATCTCCTCCACGTAATTTTTAATGCTCTGCCGCTTTTTCCTCTTCTTGAATGCTTGTAGTTCAATCAGTACAAACTCATATACTCGGATTCATTCATTTAATAATTAATCACTTTCATCGCTAGGTAGATGAATCAACTAATGTTGTTCGTAAATTAGCAAATTCTTCTAGTTTATCAGATATTTTAACGACTTTTCGTACCACCCTTTTGAATTTTTGAATTATATATCTGTCGTTTTTCATAGTTACTACAAAAGCGTTCCCTAACTTTTTCGTAAGTGACTCTCTCTGTGAGAGGATTTATCCCCACCACTGCGACAGTCTTTTCCATTCTTACTACAAAAGTAAGGGAACAGACCTAAAATGTTAAGTGAGGATATCATTATTGCGATTGTGTATAATATTTGTTACGCAAAATTCTAACTGGAAAGTTCTCAGCGATATTAGCTGCCTAAGGAGTTGTCTCTCAGACGTCCGTAATAATAGTGGAGCCGACATAGAAATCATAGCGACCAACAAGGCTTTAGTGCTCTAGAAACACAACCAGTCGGCTTATAGTAAAGTCCTTTGAAGAAGGCTACAAAGCAGTCAGAGAAGCATAAAATATAATGACATATTGGTAAGTTACTAAGTGATGACAATCAGGGTACGTAAAGCGCTGGGGCTCACAGTAAAATCGAGATCTCTTCAGCCAAAAATTACCAGGTACAAATGACAACGATTAGGGGGTACAGTGTCGCGTGTGTACCATCACCAGAGTAGCTGAAACAAAAATTAAAAAGGTACCAACTGCAAATTAAAAGTGTACACAGCAGACACAAGCAAAACAGTACCTAAAAGTGAGAAACACTGAAACAAAAGTAGAGGACGGTCAAAATAATTCTTGAGAGAACTTACCATAATTTCAAGGACGAATTTCAGACCTCCTGCATCTTCGATTAATACGCAAAGCTCATTTCGCACAGCTAGGGTACCAATAGTCAGCAGCATATCGCCCAGCAATACAACATCCTCAAATTCTGCAAACAAATTGTATATTAACCCATCAGCCTAATCAGCATGACCTCACCTATAAGTCGCTTGGTCAAGGCAACCAGCACCTCAGACGCAATCAAACGGGCGTGCTCATGCGCCTTTCCGAATTCCACTCGGATATCATCGTCCAGCACCAAGTACCTTAGCACAGCGCAAACATCCATCATCACACTGGGATTCTTTACGTTTACCAGCGGTTTAAGCTGCTTCATTATATCTGCATTTACAATGTTTTGACGGTTGGTTTCGTGCATAATGCACGCTTTTCCCAACCACCGCAAGGTCAGGCTTAGCAGTGTGTCCTCTGGCTTTGTGCTTAGCAACTTGATGACCATTGCCAAAGCCTCCGCATCGAATAGATCAGGTTGGTTGTTAGTCAGTGATATTGCTGCCTTCACACACTTGCCCAGAACTTCTTCATTTGGACTAGGCGACGAGAGTTCTTGTTCGATGATCGTAATAATAATATCGTGGGCACCATTTTTGCCAGCCAATACTCGATGTGGAATAGACTAACAGAGTGGAAAACGAAAATTAAAGCCCACGCATACAAATATCATTTTGCAGCACCCACCTTTTGGCATTCCTCATCGAGGACTGTCAAGTAATCGAGCAGTTGTTTCGAGTTTTTAGAATTCTCGCCAATGTGTGTCTTTAGTTTGTCGATGGTTTCATTTAGAACTGGAACACCTGTTTCCTTATTGATAGCTAAATCCTTGATTATGTTGGCCAAATTAATTCCCTAATGGTAAAGGTGTTCTTTATTAAAGGGAAAACAAATATATAATTCTTTAATGACTCACCTGGGCTTCTAATTGTTTAATGGACTCCTCCTTAGCTTCATCGGGGGTCATTGAAAAATCGACAATATTCTCCTTCACCACGTCGTCAAATGTTTCTTGAGAAATTACCTTGGCCATGGGTCTTGTTGCTTTAAACTGCGATTCCTGCATACGACAATAACCAATTACGCCATGCACGACTTGTTCCGGCAATTGACTTACCTTTTATGGAAACTTGAGTCAGTCTGCTAAGATGTTCTGCAATACACTCGTGGTTCTTTGTTTTTTGGACAAAGTAATTCAATTAGCTGTGAAAGGAAATCACTTTTAACACTTTCAACGTTGATGCAGTAAAGATATTTGTACGTATATCGGTAACTCTTACATAAACTCAAATTATTTTTTAAAAAACGAGCATTTGTTTATTTACTTTCAATAAGAAAGTAATATTTTTTAACAAATAAAATCGTTGATGACAAATAACTCAGCTGCTAGCAATGCAACAAAAACATAACAAGTGGGTTTGTTCGATTAGATGAATTCATAGCAACTCATAGCAAGGGGCAAGGATGACGTTCTTAGTTCAAATGTGTTCACAAAATCTACCATTATAACTAGGTAAATCACAAGAAACCCCTTTCCCCATTCAAATTTCTTTTATCGATTAACTCATACCTAATTATTAAGGCGTGTTTTTTTGAGCTTCGATCTCAGCAAAGCAAAGTAAAGTACGATTTTCAGCACGCGATAACAACAACTACAACCGAGTCTCGAAGTGTCAAGTAGAACGTAGTTGTTGTAATTGCACGATGAAATTCCTAATTTACTTTGCTTTGCTGAGATCGAAGCTCAAAAAAACTCGGCTGATGACGTTCTTAGTTCAAATGTGTTCACAAAATCTACCATTAGGCGTGTTTTTTTGAGCTTCGATCTCAGCAAAGCAAAGTAAAGTAGGATTTTCAGCACGCGATTACAACAACTACAGCCGAGTCTCGAAGTGTCAAGTAGAGCGTAGTTGTTGTAATTGCACGATGAAAATCCTACTTTACTTTGCTTTGCTGAGATCGAAGCTCAAAAAAACACGGCTATTATAACTAGGTAAATCAGAAGAAACCCCTTTCCCCATTCAAATTTCTTTTATCGATTAACTCATACCTAATTATTAAGGCGTGTTTTTTTGAGCTTCGATCTCAGCAAAGCAAAGTAAAGTACGATTTTCATCGTGCAATTACAACAACTACGCTCTTTTTGACATTTCGAGACTCGGTTGTAGTTGTTGTTATCGCGTGCTGAAAATCCTACTTTACTTTGCTTTGCTGAGATCGAAGCTCAAAAAAACACGACTAACAACAACTACAACCGAGTCTCGAAGTGTCAAGTAGAACGTAGTTGTTGTAATTGCACGATGAAATTCCTAATTTACTTTGCTTTGCTGAGATCGAAGCTCAAAAAAACTCGGCTATTGTCGTTTTCGATTTGGCTTTTCAGATTTTGATCTGAGATTTCAGATTTCTGCTGCCAAATCGAACATAAAATCCGAACTTTATTGGTTCTTGTGTGTATGCAGTTGGCCGCAAAAAATATTTTTTTTCACTTGCACTGGAAATCCATTTCAATTGATTTTTAAACATTTATAAAAATGCATTTCGAAATTATTTAATAGGCGTGTTTTTTTGAGCTTCGATCTCAGCAAAGCAAAGTAAAGTAGGATTTTCAGCACACGATAACAACAACTACAACTGAGTCTCGAAGTGTCAAGTAGAGCGTAGTTGTTGTAATTGCATGATGAAAATCCTACCTTACTTTGCTTTGCTGAGAACGAAGCTCAAAAAAACACGGCTAATATAAAGAATCGTTTCCATACTCGAAAAATTAATAATTCAGTTAAAAAAGCAAGCCTTCCAAAGATTAACAATTCGTAACCGCCAGCTGTGTGTCATACACATTGGTATTAGTGAAAGTATGTGTGAAATCTGAGAAAAAATCGAGATTTCTCTAAAGAGAGTCAGATCAAAAAAAAGATTGATTTTTTTTGGCAAATCGAACATGAAAAGCAATCTCAATCAAAAAAAGAATTGATTTTTTCTCAAAAAAATTGATCTTTTTGCCAAATCGAAAACGACAAAAGTACAGCACGCGATTACAACAACTACAACTGAGTCTCGAAGTGTCAAGTAGAGTGTAGTTGTTGTAATTGCATGATGAAAATCCTACTTTACTTTGCTTTGCTGAGATCGAAGCTAAAAAAAACACGGCTAATTTTGTTATTAAAGTCCATCGTGAGGAGTGCGAATTATGACAGCAAATCTGAGAATCCCTATTATCACATTACATTCTTTAATTCGTTCACATTTTACAACTTGTTAACATGCCCTTTTACTTCGAATCGAGCCTCTATGCATTTCGAATTATTGAAAGACCGTTTGACGTTTGCGAAAAATCAACTTTCTTTTTCCGCTAAACTGTCAAAAACGTAGGTTGATGTTTTCTGAATACTTTTTCACAAATCTCTAAATTATAATTCAATCACAAAAGATTTATTAATTTCGATTTAAAAATGTGAAACAAAAGTACTTTGGGTGAACGTATCCATTAATCTTTTCGAATATTTTGTGCTCCATTATAGAATTTGATAGAATACAACAAAAATGGCCAAGTCAAAGAATCACACAAATCACAACCAGAACCGCAAGGCTCACCGCAACGGTATCAAGAGGCCAACTTCATTCCGTCATGAGTCTACCTTAGGTGTAAGTATTTCAAAAATGTTTCATTTTGTTCTTCAGCAATTGAATATTTTTATTTCCCTCCTTAAGATGGATCAGAAATTCCTGACCAACCAAAAGTTCTGCCGCAATGGTAACCTGTCCGGTGTGGAAGCCAAGAAGCGTTTTGATGAACGTATGGCTGCTCGTGCTGACAAACCAAAGCCAGTGAAACTATAAAGTGTGCCGTGGAATAAATAAACATATTTTTTTTTAAGAAGAACTTGTGTCGATATTTTATTTGTTCAAGGCTCAGTAGTAAATGCTTAAAACTTTGTGGAATGGTATGGATTCAAGCTCGTCAGCATGTTGACGCCTGTAATCCCAAAGGAAGTGATCAATAAGGATGGAGTTTACATTGTCCTTGGAAATCTCTGGATGATTCTTTTCCAGTTCCAGTAGCGCCGCATCTTTGACTTTCTCGACGATGTAGATTGAAGCTCCACGGATTTCCACTTCCATTCGATCACCATTCTGCATTATGGTGTCCTTCCTAAGCACTTCCAATAACTCCTGTGTGTACTCCAGAGCTCCAAAATGGACCAACACTTGAGGAACACGATAATCAGCGAACATTGTAATCTTTTCCACATCGTTGAACTCGCCCAATCCCTTGCCACGAAAACAAGCCCAAACGTCTCCCACTAAGATCTGAGCCCGTTTGTAGATAGCGACTGGCTTTTCTTCGAACATGGCTGTATCACGAAAGCAAATGAACTCTTCGACAACCAGAGTAAGCAACTTTACTGCGGACTTTTCAGCTTTAATCACCATGTTTTCGAATTTTCCTCCATATACAGAAACTAGGATCTGTCCCACTTGATGCAGGCAATCAACCCGTTCTTTAAGTAATGGAACCTTGGTGACACCATCGTCAGATCTCAAGATATGAGCCAATGTAGATTCATCAATGCTCGAGTAGTAGTTTGCATCGGTGATTGGAATACCCTCACTTAAGGCTCTGTTGACGGCGGCACACAGTGCAAAATAGCCAGTATATCCATTTACCTTGTACTTGGTGTAGTTTTCTGGAATATAACTATTAAGAAGAATCCTGTTTGGATTATTTTGTGCGTACCCGGAGTCCAGAAGCAAAAGTTGAGGGTGTCAATGACGAAAATCCATTCGACGGCATGTGGATCGGTCGATTTGGGATGGTGTTCATCTTGCGAAAAATTGTTCACGTCGATTTTTTTAGACTGAATGCCCTTAATTACTTCATCGGATAACCTGTCAATGCCGGTTTGGTGCACTTTGATATACTTTGCCTTTTGGACGATGTATTCACCGGCCTCTCGGGGCGCTATCGCCTTTGCTGCAAGTAGCTACGGCTGATGGGTTAGTTCATTTATTTGGCTTTAACTTAATTTTTTAATTACAAGAGTCCTCATTGTTGAACGATTGAAACTGGTGGAATCGGAAATATGAGTATGAAGAAGAGGTAGGTAAATTTACGACGAAGAATAGCGTATTTATATACAATTACAATTACCAAAAGTGAAAAAGCTGCAAGTCAACAAACGAGCTAGTTTGGACCGGTTTAGACGTGTTTGACAAATTCGTTATCTTCTTAGGCCTGTTCGCGTTGCATTTCCGACAACGACTTTGAATATCGAGGGGATGTTTGTTTTTTAAATTGCAATTGGACTTTGCATGTTTCATTTACACGATCACACATTCCTAACACGGAAAATTAAAGGCATGCTAAATACCAAATAGCCGTGTGACTGAAAGGGACGGCATTACCTAACACGCAAAAATACGTGACACATTTTTTGGTCGGCCATCTTGTTTACGTGGTAGGAATTATGGGAAAGCTATGCATGTTGATATTTTAATAGCGATGACTTACGAAATTTCGCTTTCCTATAAAAAAAATGGCTTCCGGAAGTGATGAACGGACAATTATTTATATATTTCGTATAACTGGTTGATCAATTTTTGGTCTAATTTACTGAGACTAATTACAACTCTTATTTCACTTGTTTTGAATCAGAAATAGAAATGTTTTCAAGTGATAGTAGAGATGCTGTTCACCGGAACTTGTGTTTGTTTCCGTTTTACATATCTATAATTATGGGTCGAACATCCATGACACTTTAGGTGTCTGATTTGTGATCTCATTCTTACGCCTTTATTAGCATTGACTGCGGACAAACGGATCTCTCTGTCCCGTCTCGTGCAAAAATGCGCGTGCGTTATGGTGTAAATGCAAAATAGTTTACATCTAAATAAACAACTAAAATAGAAGAACATTTTAAAAAATTATTTTAAGAATGAATTAAAATTCCTGAAGAGAAACTTCTTTCTGTAAAATTTAAAAATCACTTAGGAAAATAATAAATTCAGCAAAACCAAGCACGAAGGGGTGCCAAGAACTCTATCTGCCAAAAACAAATTTGGTCATTGTTAATTCTGGCCTCTCTTGAACAGAAATCATTGAAACCTTGCAAAGGCTTGACATTTCTTTCTTTCTTTGTTCGGCGGAATTAGAATTCATTTGCACTTCGATCTTCTTATAATTCTTCCCGATATATTTGTCTTGCCCTATAAAATACTTCTACGAGTAATATTTTTGTTTTATTGGGGATTCAAGTTGAATAATTCTCCATACCATAACAACTTTCTTGACTTTCTTTCTCCCGTCTTATTATATTTCTATTCCGTGTCTTATGGTCAACGATGGCATCTTTCTTACTTTAGAAATATATTGAAACTGGGCCCGCCAAAGTTTTCCTTGCCAAATTTTACTTAAAACACTTCAAGCCCGAATAATTCAGATTTCACTTAGAACATTTTACTTTTTAAGTTATTGCATCTCTAGTTCCCAAGGCAACTCACGCTGATGCATATATGTACATACTAGGTTTCGGTCCCTAACTTGAAATGGTTGTTCACCTAAATTAAAATCAAATCTCTTATTCTATCCATCGGCCATCTATATTTCACTTAAGCTAATACAAACAAAATGCCAGCAGCTCACTATCTCATTAAATGTTATTTTAAAAATTATATTACGTAGTTAGTCTTACTAATTTAAACAATTTCGAAACACTAAAACGATTGCATTTGCATTTTCCTTCGCAATAACTCTGTGCTCCATCTATATGCGACAAATAAAACTCGACAATCAAATCAATACTCATTCAGCTAGTAAATCATTCAGCGCCAAGTTTCGACACCCAAGCCCTGATCCACCATCTTGTCACAGTGCAAAAGCAAATCTTTTCCTCTGCACATCTTGTTCAGTGTTCGCAAATACCCAAATAAATTTTTCAATTGCCCTTTCGCTGTGTTTCTATGTACTTTATTTGAAAAAACAAATATACTAAACTATTCCTCATAAATTGAACTATAAGTTGCACATGCACAGTGATTTGCCGACGTATAACTTTCGTGCAAATTGTGATTGAAAATTGTGTGTAGCAGCATTAAAATGAGTGATTTAGTAGAGAAACGTCAGGAAGACTTGAAAAAGAAAAGGATTTGTCGATTTTGCCTCTCGCAAGAACATAATGATCTGACCAACATATACTCACGGGAAAGTCGTATGAAATCGGCTCCATTGCCCCTGCAAGTGATGGCATGTGTTTCAATTGAGGTAAAACTACAAATTCTGTTTAAATTAATTTATTTTGTGGGGCAATTTTGTTTACCAATTTTGTATGTGACAGCAACCATCGAAGCGAGAACCAATGGTTCGTTTCTGAATAATGCACAGGGTACAGGGAACTCCAAGACGCACAACTAGAATAGATAAAATTAGTACACGAAATGACCGACATGCTTCGTTTTCCCGGTCTTTTCCGTTGGCGAAATAAATTTGGTTGGATGGTAGAATCTTTTATACATGTTTTTTGTTCTTATTTTCGCTGAATGCATAGAAAACGCGCAAAAGCCTGACAAATGAAAGTTTTTGGCATAAATGTATCCGAACTTACTGCAAAATCAGACGGAAGTCGTTTTAATCAGCCACTGGTAGTGCTTCTTGAAGTTAGATTCCTTCTGTCAATTTTCAATAGTGAACCTCTTCAATCTAGCATTTAGGTACTTTCATTCTTCTAAGCATATTCCTCATATATTTAACCTTTGCAGGTTTTCTCCAACGACTCCATGCCAAGCTTCGTATGCAGTGAGTGTCGCTTGATGTTCGACTATTGCTATCGCTTTAAGCAAATGTGTAAAAAGGCCGACACATGCCTTCGCCATTATCCACTGACTGGGGTGTGGTCCAATGCCATGGAAAAACCGAAAATTCCAAAAGAAATCTTAAAAAAACAAACGACACCCACCAACCTGAACTCATTGCAGTTGCCCAGAATAATCAATAATGAGAATCTGACGACATTAAAGATAGACCTAGATGATGAAGGCACAGGTGCCATCTTGACAATGGTGGACAATACTAAGCAGAATGCGAAAGAGGTAGATCCAGAATCAGACCCGGATGCAAAAGTGGACATAAAGCCAACGATTCGTGAGAAGACAGCTACATGCCCGTCTCCAGAGATGGTAGTTATACGTCCGACATTGGTGAAGACAGTTCCTCGTCTGACACAAGTCAAAAGTGTAACCAAAAAATTGCTAAACAAATCGGCAGTTCGCATTTTAAACAAAGAAGTTCAACAGGCGTTAAAGGATGACTTTGAGCCGAGAATGACAAGGCCAGTCTTGAAACGTGACGTCGACGGAAAAATAGCAATGGTTTCGGAGATCTTGGACGTGAACGAATCGGCTTTACCAGAGCCGCCAGAAAGCGCGACTGTTATTGAGACTAATGTGTTTCCATGCCCTCATTGCGAGCGTTCTTTCCCACTGCGTCAGTTGCTGGACATTCACTTGGTTAACCACAATCGTGAACGGAGCTTCAACTGCAGTAGTTGCGACAAGAGTTTCTTCAGCAAGTATGATCTGCAGAAGCATGTGCTGGTGCATACCGGTGAGAAGCCCTTCAAATGTGTTGTCTGCAACAAGGGATTTACACGGTCTACGCTGTTGCATCGGCACGAGAAGACCCACACGGATATTCCGAAGTTTATTTGTGTATTTTGTGAGAAGCCTTTCATTTCGCAGGATGAGATGGAAAAGCATACCGAACGTCATCGCAAGAATCGTCCATTCTCGTGCGGAATTTGCGGAAAGTCATTCGCCTTCAAGCAGGGACTGGAGCGGCATGAGATTGTACACAGTCGGTATCAGCCATTCCAGTGTCAGTACTGCGATAAGAGCTTTTCGACGCCCAGCAAGTTGGCTAGACATTTGACAGCCCATGCCGGTATTCGCCCATATCCATGTAAGCTATGCCCCAAGTCGTATTTACTGAGCCATCATCTGACGCGTCATATGCGTTCGCATAAGAACGGGACCGGCTCATACAGGTGCAACGATTGTGACAAGACGTTTAGTAGGCGCGATGATTTGATCTATCATTCGGCAGTTCATGCCACACAAACGTTAGTCTGTCCGCTGTGCAAGGATGTGTTCGAAAACATTGAAACGGTCACCGAACATGTGAAACAGCACGCTGAGGGTGAAGCATTCGCATGCGAGTTCTGCGATTTGATTTACATGACTGCCGATCGGCTACAGGAGCACACCGATGCTGAACACGCCGAGGATATGGTAGCCTACAATCAGGATGAACGTGACAATCCACCGCCTGAGATAAGGAACGAAACAGCCAACGCCGTGGTGGAGGAGAGCGCCAATCGAGAATTAGAGGAGGTGATTGAAGAGTTTTTGCTCGACGAGTTTGCGGATACTGGCAAGCAGGATAGCGTGGAAAAGGTTTCGAGCATCGTTATTAAGGAGGAGACCAATTGGCGTAAGTAAATTTTGTTCCCGTTACTTAAAATTCAAAAAATGAGTCAAACAAAGCCCTAGGTGGACTTGATATTGCTTTTCTGCAAAGCAGATTTTGCGGCCACCAGCCATTCTCTGTTGCTAACTTTTAAATATTTGTTCGACATAAAAATCCTTGACTTACCATTTCCGTTTATCCTTCTAACTCTTTATAGAAACTCAAAACGACGAAAATGGGGGATCGTTTAAGCTTGACACCTCACAAGCGGACGACGCCAGCACCGCTGTTGAAGAGCCAGCCATCGATTACATGCATATGATTGAGGAGAGTGATATTGTGGACGAACCTCCAAGCAAAATGACTAAAGTCAACGATTTTGTTAAAATGGTTAAATTAGCGGCACCGCCAGCAGTGACTCGTCGCAAAGCTCCAACGAAACCGCAGGCTGCTCCTTCGAAGACAATTCTGAATTTGCATTCATCACATCCAAAAGAGAACAAGAATCCAATACAAAAATCAGTTCCAGTGTCACGTGTAAAGGTCGATAAAATTGTGGCCACCTCGCCAGTTATGATGAAAACTCGTCAGCCAACCATTCACGCCGCCTTGCAAGGATTACCAAAGTCTGTCTCCGTGAAAAAGATTGCATCGGCTTCTGGCACACAACAAATTGAACCCAAAAAACCTGATATTACTTCATTGACCCCAGTCAGCAAACCGTCAACAACAGAACCGAGCTTAAAAAAACCACCCGCCAAAGCGGCGTCTACAACAGAGGCTGGCACAGAAACTAAGCAGTCGGCACAGCCGAAACAAATGCCGTTGCGACTACGTTCTGGAACTACTCCAAACACAAAGCCGCAAGCAAAGCCAACCACTAGCACACAAAATACAGAGGAAGCAAAGAAGTCTCCACCGAAAACTTCTTTGGTTCCCGTGAAAAAGACATCGGGCATGATTGATAGTCCTGCAGGCGATAAGAAAATTGTCGAAATGATGATCGGCGATAAGAAGGTTAAGGTACAGCGAATCACAATGTCGAAAGCGCAAGCCGCTGCAATGGCACGTGAAGGGCGCATTCAAATGAAGGAGGGAACAATGATTCTGAAGAAGGATCGCAGTCAGCCAGCGCCAAAGGGTGCGAAAAAGTAAATTTGAGAGCAGACGGCATGGTAAGGATTGAATGTAGACTTAGTTGTGTATAGCTCGAATATACACATACAAATATTATTGCTAAATATTAACCAAGTTAATTCCAATAAAATGTTTTGGTCACATAACTAGTTTTGATGTTTCTTTATAAAAAGTGTCATGTGAAATGACAGTGGGGCTAAGCGCTAAGCACCTAGTGAAGCACATATCTACTTATATTACGGCTCATTCTGGTATACAAATAGATGTCGCTTTACAGAGCAAGTAGAAATATGATCCAGCTGAGATAAGTAGTTGCCAACCAGTTAACACACTTGTATAAACCCTGTAACAGACGTGACGTTTAAACATGAAAAATATAATGAAAACGAAGAAAATTCCTTCGCAAGGTATAATTTATACCGACTTCGATTTGTAGTGCTAACTTAAGTCCTTTTGAAAAGGTTCAAAAATGTGCTAGTGTGTTTATTCGCCGGGACTTCAATGGAAACCATTTTTTCTTGTTTGCATGTGCTCAGTATGGGTTCTAACATCTGCTAGAAAGTTGGACACTCTTTTTACATGAACGAATCAACATAATCTAGATTCGTTCATAAAATCCTAACAGAAAAAATTCCAAGCTATGACGCGTACTCTTCTTTCTTATATTGGCGACCGCCTGATTTTTCATTGCGATGGTCAAAATATTGGAATAAATTGCATCTGTCAATCGGAGAAACTGCATCCACGAGCAAATAGTGCGATACATGGACACGAGCATTTTCCTTGTAAGTTGTTGAGGCGGTATCTTTTTAATTTGTGGACAAACTGTGATAGACAAACGAGGGCGGCTGGTATAAATGCAGAAGAATTCCGCGGAGCTCAGGTTCTGATTAACGCGGTTGCTAAGGCCGGTAAGACCAAAGTGCTCAGTAGACCCACCAAAAGAAGTGCTCTATGAAAGATGAAACATTACTTATTGTTTCTCCATTGTCCTAATAGAGATGCGTATGATATAATTTACAACTACCAAACAATTACATCAGGCTTAACATGAGAACAAAAAAACACTTTTCTTAGGCGAAGGTCTATATCAAGATTTGTCAAACCACACCGAAGGCGTAATATTTGACCATATTATCACAGGTACGACTGAAAACCTATAAAATCAAAACTTGATTCAATTAACTATGTAAATCGGATTAAAACGCAATAGTCTGTAATTCATCTACACACAACTGTATTTGCCTCTTTTTTTTTTTCTCGATAATTACATTGTAGCGAATGTGTTTTGTTTTAGAGTAATCCTAGTCATTTAGGCTTCATAGCCATCGGGTAGGGCGTTAGCATGGGGATTGTGGAAAAGGGATTTGGTGCCATCACCCCATGGGAAACGCTTGTTACGAATACACAAGTACTCGTATTTGACGTATTCTGGTCGTGGATGATGAGCGTGTTCCTGATGCTTAAGGTAAGCGTTCAGCATGCACAAGCCAATTGATGGCACAGCAACGAAGAAGCTAAGACGTTTCCATAGCTTGTAACCACCTAAGGGCGAGAAGAAAATTTATTTAGTTGAATTACATAACCTCTTAACCTAAGATAATGAGGAGAATATTTTTTCGATTCTTTTTATGAAATTACCCGAGTGTTCTCCAGCGGTAGCTGCTGTTCCAGATGACCTGGATACAGAGGTAGCAATATGACGACGAATTGAATGCATTAGAACAGCAGACATCTTCAGATAATTATTTTCTCCTGGCACAAGTGAACTTCTGAAGAAAATTTATGCTGTTTCTTCTAAAAATTATTTGACAATTGATAAATGTCAAACTAGACGATCCAAGCGCGTCTTATTTCGAGTGTGGTAAATATGGGAAACTCTTATGAGTGAAGATGGTTGTGGTTATTATTTTAAACTTATTTCGGGGATTTCCTTATTTTTGCGAATTTGCGAGAGGTGTTGTGTTATATTTTGCAACACCGTCAAATTTATCAGAACTCGGTAGGTAATCGGTACCACCAACGGACGCTAACGTTTCAAAAACTTATTTTAATTTCAAGTTTGTCCCTTCGGTTTTCGGTCTTCACTCTTCAGTGTTATATGTTGGAAGTTTTAAATTGGAAATCACATCAACGTAAGTACCTACTGTTTGTGTTTTCTGTAAACATTAATATCTGCTGAAAGTGGTGAGTGGTATGATAGTTTCTAAAGAATAGAGTATTTATTTTGAAAAGGTACGATAATATACTAATGTGTAGGTAATAGATTTGTGCACTTAGCTGCATTTTTGGCTCCATTGCAAATTATCAACCATCTTTCTGCAATCGAAGAGATAAAGAAAATCTCGTTTATGACTTGGGAAAATCACGTTGCGTTTGTAAGCTCGTGTAGATAGCTTTATTTCTATAGCCGGCATTATTTACAAAATTATAAACCTAGTATGAGTTGACTATTCACATTAAATTTGCACAGCGACCCAAGTTAGAATTTTTTTTTTTATTTTACGTTTGTAACATAGACAAACCATTGTCAATACGGTTTTCTATGTAACAATACTAGCGCACCAGATGTGTACACTCCATAAAAAATATAGCTTGTAGGCTAAGTAACGGGAAATCGGCCGGAGTTGGTGGTCTCAGTAGTGTCTCTGGTTTGTAATACCTGGGCTAACGCTTAGCAATGATTTTTGATGTGAGAGATAAACTTTATGAAATTCGTTGTTAATTAAACCACTATTGCATAAATCCGAGCAATCCGATTATAAGGGTGAGTTTGAATTGGTTAAACTAATATTCTGCCTAATATTAAGTTTCTCCATCACATAATCTTCGAGTGCAATGAAAGCCGGCCGGATGTAGCTCGTAACAACAATGATAGGATTTTCGCTTTATCGATATTACTACAAACTGATGACTATTCGTCATACATATGGAGTAAATACTTTACTGGTTTATTACCTACTTGAGGCTTTAATGTGTTTTTCGCTGAGCACTTCAGATCAGAGACAATGATCAGAGAGTATGATTTGTCCTTCAGATATCCGATTTTCATTGTTTTTCGTGTAACTGATATATCGTTCAATAATGTGCACTTAGGTACATTAGATACATATCTGTGTATGAGCTGCATATCTTGCAAACATAAATAACTGATACCTAACGTTCTTTTTGCGTTGGCAGCTATTTGTTTTGTTTCAATCTCGTACTCGTAACATATCCAGATCCGCAAAGACGCAAAGATAAATGTATAGATACAAAACACCATGGCCAAGCACATTAGTTATCAGCATCGTTCGACAATGACAATCGCCACCACAACAATAACAAACGAGGGCGTCCGATAAAATCGATTTAATTTCATCTTGAAAATGAAGAATTTGTTTACGTTAGTAAGCTTTTTCCGGTGTTTGTTTAAATTAGTCAGTCCCATGCAACTTCATTTGTCTATGTGTCATACAACGATGTGGTTTTGCTGAGAAAATTCAACTGCGATAATAATCGTTAAATTGCACTATAATCTAGGTAGGTACGTAAAATTTCGTTAAGACATTAAAAAAATGTCTGTGTTAGATCATGACGTCATCGATTGACGGAACATTGCAAGTGTAAATTGTATTGAGCAATCCCTCTAACCAACGGCACGCACTGTGATTAATTCTAATAATTAACTTTAATTATCCCAGTAGGTGGCACTGTTCTCTATCATATACACAAACCTCAAGGAGAAATTTAAATGCTTTTTGCTGTCAAAATAACCACTAAAAAATGTTCGTGTTAAAATTCAATTCATTTCTAGTTCACACGATTTTTTACACGAACCAGGTTAGATATATGTGAAATTCAATCGCACTACCATTGGAAGTGTGTGTCTTCTGTTTGTGATGGCACGTAGCTGGACATTGATCGCTAGAACCGTTTTTCAGTGTTTGCAGATCTGCTCAGTGGCATCCGTCACACTCCTGTTTTCCCAGTAATTCTCTGGTAGAATTATTGGGGGTGTATCGCCGAACTCCCGTATGCATGGCGGCGGGCCAAACGCACGGTCGCAGGCGTCGAGGTTCCCCATACTCGATGCCTTGCATGAGGTCAGCGACACCCCCAAAATCTACCACTTTCAAAATTTCTTGGTTAAGTAAATTGTAGCTTAGCTTCGGATTTTCGTAAATTTGCTGTTCAGAACACTTCCATAACAGAGGCATTGCCGAGCAAATTGCCCATTTTTTTTTTTCATTTTTATTATTTATTGAATTGTTAGAAATGTTATGAAGGTGACAAAGGTTGAAATAGATTCTAAAATGGTATCAGTGTGATCAGTATTGCGCGGTTAATTCAGTTCAATTAAGTGGGAAGTAACTGCAGTTAAGCTGGGTATAGCTGCCAATTTATAGCGTAATACTGTGCGAATGTGAGGGAGTTTCGAAAGTCTATAGAAAAATATTTGAGCATTTAAAGGAACAGGATAAAGAGTGAGACAGATTATGCAGAGATATTTGGAGGCCTTTGTTGAAAAGGGTTTATGTTCTTCCTTTTGACTTGTTTTCAATTGATTTCTCATGGTTCTCATATTTGTATATTTGAAAAGAATAATTATGCAAATTTGATTCAAATGGCAGCACCCCCGGCTTTGCACGTGAAATGTCATGTGCCTTGTGTGACGTGACGTTGAGCAGAATATTTGCAATTTGACTGGTGGCAATATGAAATTTGTAGTAGCCTGTATTATCTGTTCTGTTTTAAAAGCAGCTGTTTCCACAATTCAAAAATTTAACTTTTCAATTTGATCCGTCTTGTTTTATTTTCGTGATCTGATCCGGATCAGGCGGGAAATTCTTCAGGTGTATTTTTTAGACGTTAAAATGATGTTTTTGTTATCAACTCAGACTCTTAACCAGCGGCCATCTATCAGATTTAAAACGAAATTAAATGCAGTACTTTCGTTGATACTTGTTGTACATGGGTTAAAAATTGCTTATGATTAGATGCAGAACTGTGTACTTACAGTTGGAGATATATATATGATTATGTACGTCTTAATAAAAACAAAATAATTAAGAAAACCCTACTGACTGTAAAAAGGAACTGAAAAGATGTAAACAAGACAGATTCAAGTAAAACTAATTGCCAATCGAAGGCTGCCTACAAAGCCTAACAAAAATATGTCAAATAGTTATACTTTAATGTGTCTTGTTTACATCTTTTCAGTTCAATTTTATATTGAATCAGTTGTCTTTGACACGCCGATAAAGAAAACACATCTAAAGACTCTTCACACTTCAAAATCGGTCAAGCCGTTGAGGCTACAGGAGGTCACATCGAAACAGACAAACACGAAAAACATTACCCTCCTTCTGTGTCCAGTCCGGTAAAAAGAACAGGATCAGACATATTTTGCATGTTTTATGTGTATTAAGGCTTGATTACGCATTTATTTTCTCTAGCTGGGCCTTTTTGAATAAATACTTACAAAAAATTACAATTTAATTTCAGTACAAAATGAATTCATTTGAGAAAATCATTCTCGAGGTTGATCAAGCCATTTCTATTAAGAAACAAGATCGACAAGTCTACAATCAGGACTTTGACATGATTCGAAACCATTTATTGAATTTGATGAAGTTGGAGAGTACCGTGTTCGAAAAAATCTACAATGGACCTAGTCTGTTCGGTGAGTTATCAGATTCCCTGTCAATTTTCGGTATTTAAACAAATTCAGCTAAAAATTTCTTAAAAGTTTTTATAAATGCACATACGGAAACAGAAACTTTCCAACAGATCTTTATAATTCGCTTGTTTTAATATTTTTGTTTACAACTTTCGTTGCAGGTAGCGTCTTAGATAATGCAAAAATAAATACACCTGATGAATATGATGTACATTTTGTACTAAAGCTGCCATTCTACGAAGACTTAATACTAAGACATGACTATGAACGCCCGGGTTATATTAAAATCGACCTATCTAAAGTGTTGCCACGTATGAGGGCTGATCCGAATTGGAAAATTGTATATGATATCTTCATAAAATTTGTTGACGAGAACATGATGCTTTGTCGCAATAGAATTCAAGGTTGGCTTGCGAAATTAATCAGAGCATCACTTTGCAAGCATGGAAACACATTAGAGAACGCTACTGGTGTCAAGTATACTCTGCTATACTCCAAAAGAGGAACTGCGCACACTATACGGGCTGTATCAAGTGTGCGTAAACTTTCAATTGATTTTGTGCCAGCTTTTAAATTCGAAGTTCAAAATGAGTGGCTAGCAGATCGAAAGTTTCCCAAACACATATCTGATCGAATTTGGTTTGCGGTACCAAAACCAACAGTCGGTCCTAAGAAAGGACGCCGTCTCACATTTAGCATTTGTGCACCCCAAGTAGAAAAGCATCTACTTAAGAACAAGTGCAATTTGAAGAGTTCTTTTAGACTTTTCAAGAGTTTGCGCGACAAAACAGGAGAATTATTCTTGAAGAGTTATTTCATAAAGTCACTTTACCTCTACGAAAACGACTTGCAGGACGATTCTTTTTGGCAGAATTCAGCCGCGTACCTCTTAATTCATGTAAGCGTTAAAGTTATTGTTGTCGTATTTTTTATAATTATAATTTTAATCTGCTTAATTTCAGATGATTGGAGTGCTAGTTAAGCATTTGGAAAAAAATCACCTTCCATTTTACTGGAGTGAGTCCATGAATTTACTCAGGGGTCTCAAGCCAGATCAAGTTAACAGAATCAAAGAGAAGTTTGTTAAAATAAAAGAACTTTTGGACTCGTACTATAATAGTAAGACGGAAATAAGCAAGAAAAGTGTCTTTCGTCTATTCAGTAAGTATAGTCAAAATTAGAAAGAAATCGGTTAAGGCATAATGTCCATTCGCCTACTCATTTTAAATCAACTTAAACTAAAGCTTCAACTGAAGGCAATCTTATTGCTTTTACAGATAAGGTTGCTTCTCCAGTGAAATTTTCGGTCTAAAATAAGTCTTAGAGTTGATGTTCGTGAATTGAGTCTCACACTCTCGGCTACAGCAGCCACATTCTCGTCTGTGCGCACCGTACGACAACGGCGATCATGAGTGTGTGTCTTGAAGCATACCAGTCTAACGAACGTTTTGCACAAACTTGCGTACAGCAGGCGCGGTGGGTGCTTCATTTCGGCCGAAACTTCTTTTCGAAAAACGCGCTGCTTGGGCTACGCAGCACTCATTTCGTTCCACGGATGTATGATACTGACTTTCTGTCAAGATTTCGAGCGGGAAACAGCTATCAGTGTCAAAATAACATATGATTTAAAAAGAAACCACTATATGGCCCACCCTTTATAAATCCATTCACTAGACAATCAATTTATTAAAACTCTATTGACAGCTGAAATCCACACAAAGGAGAATACAACTTTGAGTCCACAGTAGGTGTATACTCTACCCGCTAGAGTGCGTCAATAATTGTTAACAGTGTTCGCCATTGTTCAGAGATCCCTTCAAGCCAAATGCAAGGGTGATACTGCTGATATGCCCTCGCAGTAGGTTCCTTTTTTTGGATGATAATATATAGATATTGATTTTCACGGTTTACAACAAAAGTATGAGATCCAACTGTTGTTGTAAACCATGGGAAATAATCTACATAGATCCTGAAGGGGAAATAAAAAAGGCCTTTTATTAGAACGCAGGGCTCCTATAGGACTATAGGTAGGAATGTCATTAGAGTTGACCTTACTTAAAATTTGGTCCATTGTTGCATTTTATTTTTCGAAAAGTACGCGGATGGACATGTTGTGCAAGAACGTATCAAATGAGTTAACATTTTCTTATCTTGTTTCATTTAGGCATTGGTGAAATGTACCTGAGTAATGAATGCTCATAGACTACTCGCTCAACAAAATGCAACACGTTTCTACTTTTTCATTTTAAACCATTCACTTTGTGCCTTCATGTTTTTTTTTTGAATACTAATTTCTTCATGTGTTTCAATTAATTTGTTTTCTTGTAATTTTAATTTATTTTATTGAACTTTTTGACTTGTAGAGCTGCAATGAAAACATGTGTCTTGTATTTTTAATTAATTTTTCTTTTAATAAATGGAATTTAATCAATTGTGTGTTGTTTTTTACCTTTTTATATTATACAAACTCCATAAATTTTGTTAACGTTGCTCCTACGTTCTTATGCATGGGAGTAAACGGATTTTAGTAATAAATTTCATGTACAGAACAGGTGTGTCGCGCTCATTCCGATAGAGGGTGAAGTGCATTCTATCAGTTTATGTTGGGCCTTCTATATCTAAGCTAGTATCCAAAATCAAGTAAAATATTGTGGCTTAAAAAGAGAAACGCAAATGCGGGAGCTGAATATATTTCTAGCGGATGTCAGTCGAATGTTTCCAAAGTATACTTTCTGTATTATCTACAGGATGGTCTTGAAAAAAAAAAACATTCAAATGGGGGAGAACTGGTCACTCCAGATGAAAGTCTTTTAATATTGCTGAGGTGGTTGAATATTTATTTACATGTTTATTATATATGTGTACATATATTCAGATTTGTTTATTAAGTAAGAAATAATCCGCCATGCCATAAACCGCACCCAACAGTCAAGCTTTGTTTCTGCGGTAGAATTCTGAGCACTATTTTGAAATGGCGATTTTGGCTTTAGCTAAACAATACTTTTACAAACGTTTAACTCAGCTCAACACCGATTTAAAGACGAAATTAAATACTAGTCGTTCACAAGAAAGGACTATGGGAATGTGCTTGTTATTCCGAAACCCATTGATATTAATCTGACTTTTATGCTTTGGGTACCTCCAACTGTAGATAAATTCTATATTTATACGTTATACCTCTATGATTTAAAATTGAGTAATCCGCTTAAATCTCGTTTATTTAAAAAATACTTTTATTCAAATTTGTTATTGTCAATTTCTAATACAATTTTTAAATCTTATTCATAATTCGAATACTTAAAAACTAACATCACAAAAATAATTTATTAACAATACTGTTTTTAATATATTCACAATATGTATGTAGGTATATGCAACAGGAAAGAAACAAATTACAAGAAAAAATAAACTAGTTCACTAAAATATGACGTAAAGTAGGGTTTTTTTTTGTTGTTTATTTTTCAAATGTGTTTTTAAGATTTAAGAATCCCCTTACCTGTTCCCATGAATTCAGTATTGGTTTTTTTTTTAATAATTGTACATATAAAAAAAAACTATTTTTACTGAATTTCCGTGCATCTTATTTTAGTTTACATTTTGTTTACGGCACTGATTCGTTGTACATAATATAATTTAACTAGTTGAGTGTAATTTTCGTTTAACTGCTAACTAAGATAATTATTATTATTCGCTATTGTATGGTGATCCAGTACTATGGACTTTTGTTCGTATGGAAGGTTTCTATACATAAGGCTTATTTTGCGTATTTTTTTTTATATCAATTTATTCTAATTTTGTTTTGCGTTTAGATCATGCTTCCGAACATGCGTTTACCTCGAGTTAGTACCAGACTAACTACCATTACTGTTAGCAGGAAGAATACCAAACTGAGGAATGTTGTCAGGTAGCGACATCTACGTCGGAACTTCTTTTCCTTTTCCATTTTAATCCGTAACTGTTCGGCTCGTGGTAGATCCAAGGTGAAGTCCGATTCGGGACGTGATGATGGCTATAAAAATAAAAAGAAAAAATACATTTTAAGCAAAGGTTTTTGTAAATAATTAAAGTAATTAAGAAAAAAAAAATTATATAAAACGTAAGCGAAACTAGTTTTTCATATATGCTTATATGTTTATGGAACTATTGGAAAGTTTCTCACCTTGCGAACAGTTCTTGTTGTATACCTTTATCCGTAGGTACAAATTTATAAAATTAGAAGAACCGATCAAATTTACATGCTTTTGTTTTTAGGTTATAGATCTTTTCTGAGGTTAGGTTTAAGAAAATAGTTAGTCTCCCTTTTGTGGAAAATTATAGCTTTTATTTAAGAATGTCGCGGCGTGGATAGTCTTCTTTTGGTAGAAATACTTCTAAGACGTTAATAACTTAAAAAAAAAACGCCAGAAAAAAGGAGAAAAATCAAAAAATAATTCAATTTCTATCTTAAGATTGTTATGAACCAATCGTTAAATGCCATTTGGCATGATTGCTGATTTTTTTTATAAAGCTAAAAATCTGAAAAATATTTGCCAATTTTGACATATTAAACTCATTTCCAGAAAAAAATTCGAGGGTAACTTTAATTATGACAGATGATACAGATTGTACAAGTGGATTTCACTAAAATAAAATAATTTCGCAATAGACAAACACTAAACTAAATGTAGTAGATTAGAAGTAGAAGATATGCCAAACGTTTGCGTTAACTACAATCTCAAGATCATTCAGAATAGTGCTAAAAAAAATACGAATATAGTCCAATATGTTTGACGAAAGAAAACAGTTTAAATAGTATTTGCTTTATTCTAATTTTAGCTGGAAGTTGTTTGAAGTGTTTACATATATAGATACTAACAAGTCTTCAATTTTACCCTTATCTGTGACATCTTTAGCGGTTTTTGTTAGTTTAGTACCAAAAGGGTCAATCAGACATACCAATAAAACGCATTATAAATATTATTGCTTCGTCTCTTGTGTGAACTACTGTCAACGCCCATGAACGACATCTCATGTTCACTGGTTGTAATATTTCACAAACAAGTTGGAACTAACTAAAAAAATGTAAGATCAGGATTATTACCAACTTCATTATACATCTTATGTAACACCGTTGAGCGATATGAAACAAGAAAGGTGACAGTCCACACCTTCTTCATCCTAAGTTGCAAAAGTTGGTATTCCTATGCATTTTTGACTGCCCCACCAACTTGATTCACCATCCTACAAACAAGTTCCATCTCCAATCCACTCGATGTACATGACGACCTTTCAAGTTATACCTTTTCTCAACAGCATGACCTACAAGCGCACTCGTGCACATATACCAATCCCAATTGCAGAGGAACCCTTACGGCCTACTTAGCCGGTGCCATCGTTTGGGTTTGGAATTTGCTCTCAATTTTTTTGAAACAACAACGTGCCTACGCACAACCTTATCGTGCGGTCAAAACAGAATTTATGTTGACATGTTTCAAGGCCATGGCATCTACGCCAAAGACCGGTGTTTTCGATCGGCACGGCTTTATTTCAAAACTACTTTCACTCCTCACGCAGCCAGTGGCACTTTGGATGTCCACAAAACGTGCGCGCATGCCCACACAATTGATGGGCGTTATTGGCGCTTGGAGCCAAGATTCCGGATTGTGTGACTTTGAATGGCGATGAGGGGACTCTTGATTATGCCATTATGAGCATTCTGCGGGTCAGTTACCTGTGGGAAAATTAAATAAGTGTCTATCGAGGCGTTAAATGACACCTGCACCTTTTGCCATTAAATAAGCCATAAAATTGAAACGGGGATGAGTTAGGCTTCCGCAAATTTATTGACAGGTTATGGACGACCTTCATTAAAACTATCTATGTAGACAGTATTATGTCAAATTTCCATAACTGTCAAAATGAACAAATCTGTTTGCAAACGCTTCAATGGAGTTCATTCTCGGTTCATTGAAAGTTGACCACTTAACTTTTTCAAAATGTACATATAAATACAGTCACTCGAATAAATTAGAAAATGTTAGCCCATAAGATTGATTTCGTAATTGCTAATGAAAGACAATAAATAACACTAGATAATTAAGAACCACGCAATGGTTTCAACAATAACACATTTACCGTGTAAGGGGGAAATATTTTTAAATCCCAACAGGTTGCTGACAGCTTAAAACCCCCAAAAGTCAACGTTTTGATCATGATACTTTTTGATAATCGCTGATTTACAGGGTTGTAATCGGCTTAGGTGATAGTTGATAGCTGACAATCAAAATCGTAGCTTTACGTCCACGCAAGGTTATTACCAAATTGACAATCGCCCTTTTGCGATCAATTTCATGTGACATCTATTTAGGTGTCACTTTTATACATTTCTGCCATTTTCATAGGTATGCACCTCGGTTTAAACTCCAAATAAATTAAATACTTTAGTGAAGAAAAAAGAATATATTAAATTGATTAAAATACAAAAACTTAAGTGAAATTTGAAAATTCGTGAAGTGCAATGCTTACTTCATTGGAACTTTTCTACACAAATGAAGAAAATAATAACAAAAATGTCCAACTATTAAGAAGACTGAGATTGTAAATGTTAATTTTTGATTGGTAGCATTTGTTATTGCGCACTTACTTCAGATTTTTAAGAAACTTTCGCTGTATTTGTGGTGTTTTTTTTTCAGAGAATTTTTATTGTGCGTACCTACCTATACTGTTTTTTTTATTGTAATTTGTGAACATATTATTATTCTCAAATTCTTAGTCATCAAAAGTGGCAATATAAGTCCAATATGTTCTTAAATTCACTGACTAATATACCAGGTTAAGGCTGGGCAGATGCCGTGGTTCACAACATAAAGCGACGTTTAGATCTACGTTAACCTGAGATATCTCAAAAAAATATCACGTTAAACATTGTTTACTACAAAGAGCTGCGAATATAGCTGACCTGTGAAAGGCCTCCCAGCTTCCCCTTTCTAATAAACATATGATACACATTCCGTTTACTTCTAGTTTACTTTTGGAAGAAGAATTTGCTCGCTCGCAAGTTGATCTGAGAATCCCAGGCGATAATTGTTTCGTGTGAAATGATTGACGCGTCCAAGTGAATGGAAGAAAACAAAACGCAAAAACCCAAAGCAAAATAGATGCAAATGCAACTTGAAAGGCTGGGAAATATTCCTGGAGAACATTACCGTGGGTACGAGTAGATTATGCGAACGCACAGGAAAGTCATATGCGCCACGGCTTAATATTTATTTATAATTTTTTTTTTCCATTAAGAGAAATTGATGTAGGGAACACTAAATAAACCTTCTACTTCATTGCAAATATAAACCAAACTTTTAACATTTTTATTCCTCTCCTTAAATGTTTTAAAAGTCACTTTAAATGGAAAATTTGGTAGTTGTGAAATTGGTAAATTAAGCTTGGACGCTAAAAACGATTGTTAGCAGATATACCGCACTTGGTCCGCGATAATCTGCACCAATTTGGTCCGCGAAATAACTGTCCCGTATGTTATATCGGCCCTTAATTTTGACACTAGTCTGCATGGTTCAAAATAGCATGCAAAAAGCTGGGGATAAATCACGTAAGTGACAGTGATCCGCTGAACTTTGCAGACTCCTTAAAAATAATGACCTTATAAAGGGCTGGATGGAGAAATATTTAAATTCCATAGCTCAAAGATAGTATTCTATATGGGATAAATGGACTAGATTCTAACCTTGAAATCTCTTCATTTCCATTGGGTCAAATCCTTTCGACATCTGTCGATTTTAGAGCTACTCGAATAGGCCAGTGCAGTATCATCTGAAACAGTGCCTTATTTGACATGGTCATTTTCGTGCGCATCTTTATCAGTTTAATCACTTCTTACTTAAGTCGCGGTGATTAAATCGGAAGAGCAGTGAAAAACCGCTGTTAAGATTCGTTACAGGAAGCTATTCCCTCAGATCGGACAAAGTAAATAATAGTTAATGAGAATGTATGGTAGGACGTGGAATCTCTGGGCAAGAATTTGAAGCAAACCGGAACGAATTTGTTCAACTTTAATCATTCTCATCATTTTTTAAATATGTAGTTTGCAAACAAAAATATCGCGTCTGCACAATATTACGCATACTTCCCAGTAGACGTCATGAAATTGTCGAAGTATTCCTGCCCCAAAACCGCAGTTACAAATATAAAGTAAACTACTGTACCTACAACAAGACATTCTGAGAATAACGAAAACACAGCCAAAATGGCTTCAATTTTAAAACATCCGATTTAATGTAGGCTGCGTTTGCTGCGGGCAGCTTGCATAAATCATACAAATTTACGTAATAAAATTTCTCCCTACCTTCATGCAACACGAACCCATCCATGAATACCAACAGCAGAAAATCAATAAAACGAAAGCAAATAAAGAAATAATAAAGGGGAGTCATTGAAGATAATAAATTTTGCAAAAGAAACTAAACGCACACACATCAGAAGCAAATAACACAACTATCGACACTATTTCCTTATTGCTCAGCTGTAATGCAATAGTTTTTCCAATCTTTTCGTAAATAAGTTCAACACTCAACTGATAATTTACAAATCAAATATTGCACTCTTTCCATTTGGGAGAGTGCGCATAATAATCTAGTTGGTACTACTCGTTCCTTCGACGTGGGAATTTCGTTCGAATTTGTACTGCCCACATGTTTTAAGGCGAAAAAAAAACCAAAACAAACCTAGGTACAAGACACCTTTGCACCGCTAAGAGAGTACACACGAATGGTGACTTTACCCATGATGTAACACATTCGGCGTGCCGCCGATAAGCTACACAAAATCGAGTCACAAACAAACGCGAGTGTGTTTTTTGGACCAAAAGCCGGCTACCGACCGCCACCCCGAGGCCAATGGATGAACGAACGCATTTCTGTGTCATGCTATTATTGGAACAACACCAATAATAACAGCAACAACATCTACTTTAAAAAAAGAAACGTGAGAAAGAAAGTGAGCCAAATGTTTCAAGGTTAGCAGTGTGGCTAATGCGTAATTCATTTGGACATAATTAACACCCTGGATGTCGTGCATTGTGACAGAGGAGTAACTGCGATTAGCATTTTGAAAGGGTATAATCTTTAAAGTGCTCGAGGGTTATAGAGTCACAACGTTTGAAGGTCTCCAGCGTAGGGGGCATTGTTTAGAGCACTTGATCTTTTGCTTCCGCAGTTCATCTTTGATTTTTATTTGAAATTGTTTGATTTCCGCATTGATGTGCGGTGGTTCGTTAAAATCGTTCAGCTGTCGGTGGTGTTCCTAAGTACACAGAATAAAAACGAAAATTTATAGCAAAATAAGGAAGCGGCTTATTCTGTCGCCGGAATAAATAGAAACAAGGTGAAGAATATCACACAGGTTTGTATATCCATGAACTGTCTTGAGTTGCGAGGTATTTTCGAGGCGACTTTGTCGAAGGCAAACATGACTAGAAGAATTGCTGAGACTCAAAATTTCACACTGCGAGTAAATCATTCTTCTGTCAGTTTATGGTGGTCGCATTTTCAGCAATTAGACTCATTTTCTTTAAATTTTACTCTATTTTTCAGCAAATTTGTTCCCAAACAAAACAAAACAAAACAAGCTGAAATAGCAAACAGGAGTTGGCACTGTGTGTTTAGCTTGTTGGTAATCGAGCACAATTTTTATGGGACATTTCACTGCCAAGGTTTCAGAGCATGACACTCTGGGCACATGAGATAAATTGATTGAAAATCTAAGATCTCTTTTAAGAGGTTATGTTCTATTTTTTAGTTTCCACTTAAAATATTTTCCGAAGGGGTTTATTTGCAATAATCTATCTTCTGGCATACAGAAGGTAGTTTGAAGTAAAACATCTTTAGGCACGCTTGACTTGGGGGGTAAGCTGGTGAATGAGTCACGAAAGCGTTACGGAAATTGCGAACGGGAGTTAAGAGCGAGATATAAGTTAGTGAAGATAGAAAGAGAGAGAGTTACGCTTCGTTTTGAATATTACTGTAGGGGCAAGAGAGGGCGGTGTGAGCACACATTTCTTTCTCTCTTTCTGTCATAGCCAGTTACGTTTCGTATATCTAAGTCACAGCACACAGTGCAGCAGTGATACCAGATCGGAGAATTTATCCCTTTTTGCGGGATTTTCTCACTTATAATAGGCTAAAAAGGACTAAGGGATTTTTCAGACCTCATAGTACAAAAAGAAAAGGATTTTACGTTTTGGTCAATTTTTGTTCCTAATTGCTCATTTCATTAAGAATAAAAAAATTAGTCAACCTACGATCAGATTAAATATTTTCATGTTTAGAAAAAAGTCATTCAAAATATCTGAATACTTTCATTTTCTTTTTTTTTATTTCCCTAAACTGTTTCGTAAAATTACATATCTGTGAATGAACTCACGAGTATTTTTTAAAATAATAAATTTATTTATTTAGTAAACATTGAAATGTATGTAAAAAAAAGCCTTACCTCATTCTCAAATCAAATTTCTGTGTCATTTTTGTATGAAAAATCAAGAATAATGAAACTTGAAACTGAGATAAAGTTTCTTTCATACTAGTCATTTTAAAATAATTCATAAGATATTTATTTTATGTTGGATATTGCTTTCATTTTAATGCCGAATGCAATTTTATGTTTAATTTTATCTTGCGTGAACAAATACTGTCATTAGCATTTTAAAGAAAAAGCTTGTTCAAATAAGCCCAAAATAACAACATCCATCACACCTGTGCTGAATTATTTCTTGCACATTAACTCACATCACTTGCAATGTTGCAACTTCAAGGAGAATCTAACTCAAAATATCGCAAAATAAAAAATCCCACTAGACATATGCAAGTTCACTTCTTCTAGTTCAAAAATCTCAAAATAAAAAATACCTCAATAAAAAAAAAACCCATTGAAAGTGTACCTCCTGGGTGATGTGGAAAAGACTTATTCATGTGTGCAAATATGACAAAAGGGCGCTTTATGTAAATCTTGCACAGGCCGCTAGTTTGGCTGGAGCCGCCACTGCGCACCGCACACATTTTCTTTCTCTCTTTCTTTCATAGCCAGTTATTTTTCGTATATATAGACACAGTGCACGCATATTGCACGGTTGCCACTTTGGTATTTTTTTTATCCAAATTGGGTAATGTTTTTTTTGCTTTTTGACTTTCGGTAATTTGGTAATTTTTATCTGGTTATGGTAACTTTTTGAGCAGATGTACCAATAATGCGAACTCGATATCAACTCATTTAAATGCTACCTTACTGTTTCTGAGTGAACATGCATTATTTGCATATGCGTCATCACTCATCACCATCCATATAAACTTGTTTTATTCATTATTCAAAACATTACCGAATGCACTCATTTTCTGTTTTTGACAGATGGAAACTGTTGGAAATATTTTCTGTTTCTGTTTATAACTACATTGAGATATGGATAGGTTAATTAATCATATTATTTATATACAGACATAAAGGTTTGTTACAAGAAAAAAAGGATCGAAAATGGTAGATGATAACAGCTGGTAATTTTGTGCAGAACGTTGTTTTTTTGTTTAAAGACTGACAAAGTTCCTTATTGAATTGAAAGGTCTTATGTTTTATAAAAGTTTTTTTTTAAACAAGCAATTATTTTAAAAATTAAAAAAAAATAATTTGAGTTTTTTTTTGCAAGTGGCAACTGAGGCCTTTTGTCTGTATCACACTGTAGGAGCAAGAGAGAGCAGTGCGCGCACACATTTTCTTTCTCTCTTCCTCTGATAGCCAGTGCATGAAATATATAATATCTTAGTCAGTATTTGTTTTGCGAGTACATACATATAGATGAAACTAAAGAAGCTTTACTTCAGTCGTGGGGTCTAAAGCATAGACAAACCATACTGAGACCCCCAACTCACAATCCTCTTGCCGCTGGCCCCTTCAGTTTTTTTTTCAAATTCGCCATTTTGTTTTTCTATCGGTGTAATGTCAAAAAAGAATCCGTGTGACATGCAAAAACATACAAAAAATGCAAAAATAAATGCTGCCAACCTCGGCAACCGTGGGGAAATGTGAAAGAGTTCGGGAGTACCACATTTTTTCATTACTGAACGCCATTGGTTAGTTATTATAAATTGTTAAAAGGCGAATAATTTGATTTGTTTGGTTAATAAAACTATCTAAAGTTGATGTTCTATATACTAGAACATATTAGGACAAACTTTATTGTGTATTTTCTGCTTTTGGATATCATTAACTTCGATTTCGTGTGTAAATTTTTCTTAAATAATGAAGAAAATTTGCTCAAAATGTTTTCATTTTCCCTCAATCAATCTACATTGTTAATTTTTCATGAACATTTTAAGCAAATGTGCACTTATTCCTAAAAAAAAAATATTATCCGAACAATTTCAAACTAAACGGATAAAATTCTATGAACTCTGCCAGCAACTTTGCCCACAGCGGAAGTGTCTCATATCTCATGGGAGTGTTTTGATGAGCAGAATTTTGTGACATTTGTCAATACGATTTTCTATGCAAGAATACTAGCGCACCAAACGTGAACACTCCATAAAAATATAGCTTGTAGGCTAAGTAACGGGAAATCGGCCGGAGTTGGTGGTCTCAGTATTGTCTCTGGTCTAAAGCACACTCGTTTTTTTTATTAACAGGGGGACTTCCTGTCAGAGATGCTAATTCAAAAATGTTTAGAGCTAAAAATTTGTTTTTAGCACTACACCAGGATTAACCCAAATGACTTGATGAATATCGCATCTATTTACACTGCTTGGAAGTTTCTGGCGTCTCAGTTAGCAAATGATGTTCGACTTTGAACAACTCCCTTAACTAAGCGAAGATTGCTTATACTATGTTCCCACCAACGTAATAAGCCAAAGTGATTTATAAATCACGAAAGGCGTCTCCACCGAACTTTACGTGATTTAGTGTGACATTTCTGTCAACTTTGACATTAGGTGTCCAACTTTCAATATTGTAAGATAGTTATTTTGTTTTTGTTTTTGTTTTTTCTGTTTTGTTGCCATTCCTGCCAAGAATAAAACGATTTTTGATTGTTGCTATTAATAAATATATCAAAAGCTCACCGAAACACGAACAAAATTAGAAAATTGAGCTTGAAATAATTTTTTTTTACAGTTTTTTTTTAATTTTTTGTTTGGTGAATAAAGTGCTGAAGTTAATAACAGGTATGTTTGATTTTATTTTGTGTGTATTTGCGATGACAGATACGTAATTAAAAAAACGTATAAATCACGAAAATGTATGATAAATCACGTAATTTATGAGATGATTTAGCTAAATCACGTTGGTGGGAACATGATATTACGCTGTCAGACAAGCAATACATTTTTTTCAAGACGAACAAAACGAAGACCGCAACTTACTGCAGGATTCTTATGTTTTACAAGGTTGCTATAAATTTTGAAAATGTCAATTCTACTTTTACATTTGTGAAGTAAACAAATACAAAATAAACGTCAACATGACATGATTCGCTATAAATACCCCTAAAGCCTACATTTTTTCCTCATTTTTATAATGTTGAAAAGTCAGCGGTGTGTAAAAGAGACTAAAAGTGTATTACGGAAGGGGTAGCAATTGTTTGCAAAGCAAACGCAAATTTACAATAGAATATATTTTCAAATAATCTTGCAATGTCCAAAAAAAAAAAGCTTCCAGCAGCTGAAAAATGCGATTTGAATACATTTTTAATGCATTTTTTTTGACGTGTCTACATTAATAATTGGTGTGTTCCAATCGGGAACGTTCCTTCTAATTTTTTGTACTGCTCTAGTTTCAATTTAAAAGCAGAAAATATGCAAAACAAAATGTAGTGTCATACGGGCTTAAAGAACGCGCAATAATTGTTTGCAATTGGTGCACTATCCACCAGACGCTGTGCCACGCCATTAGGCATTAATCGGCGATCTTTACAGAAAATAGTCCCAAAGTGCAGAAAGTGCATCAGCTGTTGAACGCTTGCGCGTGCAACCTACTTCCAAGCATGATCTCTCGTTTTGGCGACTTGCACTCTTCGGCCTGATTTAACTGTTACAGAGTTCTTTTTGTAGAATTTTTTTGAAGTTACGAGTCTCTACGTCAACAAGCTTCAGACTTTTGAGTCCCTCAAAGAGAATATACTTCAAGAGTGCGAGGACCTACCGCCGGAAGTTCTCGCAAGAGTGATGGATAATGTCAGAAATCGGGCTCGAATTTTCATCAATTCTGGCGGCGGCTACTAAGTCGATATCATTTTTTCGACTTCATTGAAAAAAATTTAAGACATCAGATAAACATAATCAAAGAGAAGAACCAACTTTTTAATTCATAAACATATTACAGCCAAAGAACATCGGGTGCCAACTCTTCCGCCGCACCGTATAACAAATTGACCTAAGAAACATCACTTATTAAAAATGCTGTTGAGAAGAGTGGGTAAACACCTTTGAAATGGCGACAGTACGTCGAGATAAACAATAAGGAGACAGGCTATCCATTCATTTGGTCAGTGTCAGTGTCAATTAAGATGTGGGATGTGGGTAGGTATTCGAACAACACAAAGCTAGATAAATTAAATTTTATTCCATACATTATGGAATTATTATACAAAAGAATAGAACAGAAGTGAAAACGATTAATATAAGTTAGGGGGATGTTCAAGAATCTAGTTTATCAAGTTTGACAGCAGAATTGATGTGTTTTAGTTTTTATTGGCATCGATTGGTCACGTGAATATTTTTTTCAGTTGAAGTTTGTGGAAGGGTAGCCGACGAATCTAGTGAAGAACTTCGTGATTGACTGAGCTGACATAGGAAAAGTGACTTTACCGACCAATCTAGATTGCAAAGACTTAAAAAAGAAATTGCGTTCCCGTGAGAGCCTTGAAAGTCATATCGATATTTATCGATTCAATTCGAATATGTGCCCTTTGTGGTATATTTGAAACGTCATATCCCTATCAAACGATATTTGCGTCGAGTTCCCCGAAAGAAGACATCGATCACTACCGTTAGCAACCCCGGCGTAATGGTGGCGAATATCAGTGAGAGAATCGCCCGCGAATCGCCAAACGCATGCAAAAGTACAAAATGAGGAGACCAAGAGGAAATTCGGAAATAGAAAACACTCCCACCCGGTCGTCTAACTTCCATAGCCAAGAAAACCAAAAGCTAAACATTTCCGTTTCATAATGTTCGCCCCGAGACATGGGAGTGGAGAGTCTATTTCTTTCTCCACGCCAGACAGCAAAACTCCTCGGCCACTGCATAAGCCGGTAGTGCATTTCCTTTATCTACAAGCATTTATTTGCATTTCCTTCGGACGGCTTGAATGCGCTGCCAGCAGCAGCTGACAGCAGTAGGGTGAATGTAAACAATCCGATACCGGCCTATCTACCCAATTGACCAGTACTGCTATAGTCAAAGTCCCGCCATTGTGTTGCATAATGACCTGTCGCTGTCAGTGCTGAGTGCAGCTGGTCATACGACATTTCGTATTGTGTGGCGAATATGTGGTAAATATTTGTGCACCCCAACAACGAGTATAGTTGTCAGCTCAGCTGGCTGTTTGTGGCGTTGGCCCGACCGCATAAAATACAGAAATTGAAATTATGTTGTGGCACGCGCTGGCTGAATGGGATGTCAGTGGAGCTGGAGGCGGACGAGGTTGGGGTGTTGCACTCATTTCGGTGTGGTTCCGTACGTTGATTTCTGGAGTTACCTTGTTGATTGTATTATTATGCAATCCCACCACCATGGCGGACAGGTGGGCACGAAAACGAACACAGTTACAAGGATGATGGAGCAAAGTCGCGAAGAATTGTACCCCCATGTGTGAAACAATGGCGTATCTAATTACGAGCGGCGTTTGTTGTACTACGTGACTGGTGTGCGCTAGTTAGTTGAGAGTCGAGAGCGCTTTGCAGTGAAGGATTTCTTGAGAGCACACCACCTGCATTTTGCTGCATGGAAGTGATTATTTTAAAGATTCACACTCTAATGAGGTGTGACCATATACAAAACACTGCCATGGCTACACAAAGACCGTGGCGCTGTTCCAAGAGCATGAGGGCTTTCTGACCCACTTTCTGTTTTTTCGTTTATACCAAAGTGCTCCATTCCACTCTAGATAGAGTTCCTATGGGAACTACATGGTTCGTTGGTTGAAAAAAACTGTAAATTAAAGCGACATTTGTTCTTGGAACTTTTGCCGGTTGCCACTTTCTTAACCTCTCTGTATTTAGGGAGGTAGTGGATCAGTTAGTGGATTTGTGATAAAACGTCTTGAATATTAAGTTCCAAAAATTAATTAAGCAGCCTTAAACTTGCAAAATTGAGTTTCGCCCTGATATGCTGGGTTGGGTGTCTGAAACGGTTTACATCTTACGAGACTTAGGCGGAATTAAGCAATGATGTAGACTCAAACAAGATTTTAGCGCTTTGCTCACAGAAAATATAACGGCATGTTTACTGCCAGGAGTTATTTTGGTGTACTAATGCATGTACTGATCACATCATTATCGTGACAGGTTCAGTGGGTCGTATGAATAAAACGTAGCAATTTGCTTTTACTCAAGAGAAATGTCAAAATCATAGAGTAACCAAACTAGAGAGACAACTTCCCGTGCACCTACACGATTATCCCCGCAAATTTTGAATGACAGCCCTCTCTCGCGAGCTCTTTTTTTCCTGTCTGTGAATAAGTGTATTATTTGTCGCCGGGTGGCACTATTTCTCAATTACAAATAATTTGTAAATGGATTTATAACAATAAATGTACAAAAAGTAAATGTTGATTATGGTTTTTTAGATAACATTACTTGTTCTCACCAAAAATATTCATCCATTCACATTTCAGTTGTTTTTTAGTTTTATTTGTATGAATTCTATTTTTGACAGCAAAATTTATGCAGCTGCATAAATGAAATCCGTGGGGGTTGTTCCAAAAATGAGTTAGCAACATGCAAGTTAAACCCAGCTTCCACTAGGGCATAAGTGAATTTTATATAATTTTCATGAACATTGAATAAATTTCTATTATTGGTGAATGTTTCCAAATTCGTTTGATGTCGTTTAATAACACTGACCAGTATTCAATAATGTTACTTAGGAACAGTAAAAATGCAAATGCTATTCATATTTAAAAAAAAGGATTAGTATCGGAAAGCAAAAAAAAAAGGATTAGACTCCTAACAAAAACAAAAAATATAAATTATTAATTGACAAAAACAAGTGCACTCATTGTGCTTTTGGGATACAAAATGTGATCAAAACCTTTTTTTTTTCCCCGAGTATTTCACATAAATATAATGCGATCTACGAAGATTTTTGTATTATGGCCTTTACCAGAAAAGGCCAAATGCATACAAGTTTGACAGCAATAGTATAATCAATAAAACTATCGAATTCATTTTTAGAATTAAACAAACGCATATTTGATATGTTATTGCTCATTTTACGTACTAATTACAGATTATAATTTATGCTAAAATTAAGAAATATTTTTCGCCACGACATAAAAAAAAAATTCTTTCCCTAAACGGCGTTAAAACATTTTGTTTCAGTATGATTTCAAAACTTAAAACATTAAAATCAACTAGAAAAAGTGTTTTCTTTAAAATATACAAAAAAAGCTTCAAGTTACAAAATCTCTTTTAAAAAAAGTAAAAAAAAAAAACATGTTAGCTCATTTTATAAAGTTCATAAACAAACATGGTTGTGTATTTACCTCTTTTCGATATCATGAAGATCGATTTATTGTGTGAATTTTTCTTTAATAACTGAAGAAAATTTGCTCAAAATGTTTTTATTTTCATGCAACCATTCTGCATTGACAATTTTTCATAAATATTTTAAGCAAAAGTACACTTATTCCTATCTTATTACTATCCACACGTATATAAATAATTTCAAATTTAACGGACAAAATGTTATGAACGCTGTCAGCATTTTTGTCCACAGCGGAAGTGGCATATGCAAGGTGCGAGTGTGTTGGTGAGCCGGAATTTTTGAAGTTACGTGACATTTGTCAATACGAATTTCTATGTAACAATACTAACGCATTTAGCGTTTGCCACCCCAAGAAAATATAGTTTGTAGGCAGAAAATTGGCCGAAGTTGGTGGTCTCAGTATTGTCTCTGGTATAAGTATTCGTGCGGGAGCAATGGCGCTCCTTTGATTTGTACAGGCACGAATACTTATGCAATATAATGTATGGCAGACAGCTTGTAGGCAAATATTCCGTTTCTGCTCTCAGTTGGCTCTCTAGTTTGGTTAATCTATGGTCAAAATCGAAGCATTTGCAACATTTCGTATGAATAAAAACCAATTTGAGCTAGTTCCAACTTTTGACATGTTCGAAAAGCGGCGGCACTGACCTTTTACTCAGATCGGTATGAATAAAACTTATCACACAAAGCAAATGCTATGCAAGTTCTGCTATTTAGTTTACTCAGACCTTTTGCTAAATACTCGTATGTTGTACGCACCTTTTTGACATAAAACAATCTAAGCATTGTGAATTATCGATGTTTTGTTGAGGAATAGTTAAATTAAGTTTTCTTCGTGCAGGAAAACCAAACAAAACATGGATGGAATAAGTTTCCACTTTATACCTCTTGTTGTTAACGTACGTGCTAATAAAAAAAAAACAGTATAAACAAAGAAGAATTGGTACGATAAAAACTTCAATTGTTTCGTTTCACGCGTGAAAAGGTGGACATTTTGGCTATAATACTTTTTTAAATGATAATTTTGAGACGCGTGGTGGTGCTCTTTCAAATATCCAAAAAATTAAATCTTTCCTAAGGTATTTAGGAGATCCGGGCTTTCAGGTAAACATTTTAAAATTCATGGCATAACAAGTGAAAAATTTATGTGTTTAGGTTGGTGTTGGAGAAGATCTAGGTGTTCATCAGTCAACCGTTTCGTTAACTAATTTGTATGTGTGTCAAAAAATAGTTCAACAATCCGATGATTGGATACATTTTCCGACAACTGAGGAAGAAATCAAACATCACCAAGCGATTTGGCAAACAAAATTTATGTTTCTTTTGATAATTTTCCCACAAACATTTGAAAATAAATTCAAAATAAACAAACCACCGGACAGTTGTCACTTATCAAGTTTTATAGAAATTAAAAGGCAAGACGTGTACAGCGAAATAAATGCTATGTTCGAATTCTCGAACTTATTTTAGCAAACTAGGTTTTTATTCATACCGATTCAAAGCATTTGCTAAGGGCTTTTACTTTGCGTAAACCTTTTACTCAAAGCAAATGCTAGTTTTTATTCATACGACCCAGTCATTGACTTATTATTTATATGGACTGCTAGTAGACAACTTCGGGTTGGTTCCAACATAAGCTCGTGGTTCGAAGCGGAATAAATTGGAAACTCACATCTGACGTTTCCATTTCGTTGCAGATATAAGTACTTTAAGAAATATAGATGTAAGCAATTTATATGATGATTTAAATTCTCATGTACTTGAATGTGATATTCTTGACAATCATAAGTATTTATTGATCAGAAATGTGATTGAAATATACGCTAAAGTGCTATTACATCATAATTCTAAAATGAATTATGAAAAACAATATAAAAAACTAGTTTGCAATAAACATACGAAAATTGTGCAATTTATGGGACAATGAAAAACGATTTTTTATTAAAATTTTGTTGGTTGCATCTATTATTAATTATTTAAAATAGCACAATTTCGAGATGACATCTATTGTATACAATGCCGCAACTATTTGAATTTCAACCGTTTCACTTGGCAAATCCACTCACGCCCAATAGGTGGCTCTAGCATTCTATGAAGAAATCCAAGATGGTTGTCATTTTGTTTCATTTATTTTTCGCATAGAACCACGAGCGCTGGGCAGAGATCTACCAGTTTTATTATGACGGACCAAAAATAATTAAAACTCAAGTTAAAATATGGAAGTTTGCCCGAAAACTAAAAAAAAAAGTCATTCCGGGCGCTTTCTCTCAACAAATTGCATCCATTTGACAAATTCAAGCATAGGGTGCAAAAACTGTACTGCCATTTTTTGTTGTAATAATTGAAAGTTTTCAAAAATTGGTTATAAATTGAAATGCTGCGTTTTGACACATGTTAACTGTTACATGTCATCACTCCTATGGCTATTTCAATACCAGAATATCCCCAAAAGTAACAATAAGGGGTTCTAAAAATAATTTTAAAAAGAGCGAGTGAGTTTCAGTTCTTTCATATACCTCACTTCTGTTTGTTTTAAAATATATTTTTTATTATTTTAATTGTGTGTTCATAAGCAAACACATTTTAAATAATTACATTTAAAAAACCAAAAGGCTGGCAGTACCTTTCATATTTTAAATGAATTTGTGGTGAGAATTTCACATTCATAATGCTGTCAGGGTTCGGCCTGCGAACTGCAGATGGTCAATAAATTGGTAGCAAATCTACAAAAGCAAATTAAGCGTCATGAAAACAGCTTGTTTTTGTAAAACATCATTCGCGTAGCGTATCGCAAAATGGAAACGGCTTAAATTCAATCGCAAATCGCTTCATACCACATGAAAGAATTTTTTCTATTGCAAGTCTACCGTTACATTGTTAAGCCGAAGTGTATCAAAGTTTCATAATAGAATCACAGGGAACCTTATTTATAAATTTAGCAAGTGTTTGAGAGTCTTGGCGGCCCTACGAAATTGAAGAATCTTATTCTGATTGCATCATAAAGTTAAGAATCGTAATTTGTACTGATATTACTCACTGCGCTTCACTGATATTTGCATTGGAATACCGAGCGATTGGTCTCAGTTTCAGCCAAAGAAAAAACACATGCACCTTAAAGAACCATAAATTCCAACTTATGGTTTTTTTCCGCTGCGCCACCTCTCCCCAACGTCTGAAAAACTTCCGAGAGTATAACTGTCATGAAGGAGCTTCTCAATTAGCCGTTTGGACCCGGCATAAAATTGTAGATCCCTTCCATTCGTCCCAAAAATGAGAAACTCAAACAAGCGAATGGTTGTGAGAAGCTAGGCCTAGGGTCCCTACAGACCTGTTGCGCCAACTTTTTAGTTTTTACCTTAAAGAATTTCTGTCAAACTTCTGGAAGCATTATTACTGATTCGTGAAAGAAAGAAATTATTTTCCGTATGGAAGGTGCCACTCGCCTTTGCCCATTTTCTGTCCTTCTTCAGGTCGTAGCCGTAGCAGCAATCCCAGGTTGAGGGGAACATTTTTTTAATGAAAAGGGGAAAACGAGCGAAAAGCTTAAAAAAGGGGAAAATAAATTGAAAATCTCTGTGAAACTTAATTTTCTTAAGAGTTACATTAAAATTCATTTTCATTACAAACAAATATCAAAGATAGCTCAGAATGAAATGTTCATACTAAATATGAGAGAAAACATCCCATTGAACGTCAACGTACAAATTTTATGTCTAATAGAAAAGGAAATCATGGTATATTGTATAATATGTATATTTTTGTGTTTTATGTTTGTTAATAAAAGCGGCTCAGATTTTTGTAATTTTTTCATATGAAAATAAATGAAAATTTCACTTAGGCTTATAAAAAATGGGAAAATAGTCTTTCAAGTCTGGGAACACTGGATATTACACTTTCTTTTTGGCAAATAGCAATCCGATTTGACGAGAGATTTGCACTTTAAAAGTCTATAGACAGAAAGGGCTACTTACTTTCGTGTCTATTTATAAAGTCGAACTTGGAAATTGGAATCTAATTGGCTCTTTATTTCAGTGGAACTTCTAGAGGTATTCCAGTTACCCCGTATAACAATATTCGTCGGGGCGATAGCGTTTTTGAAACTTTGATGGCCATAAGATGTTATATTCGGCCCGAACTTGTTTCGCTATCGTCAGCTTCCATTACATTTGTGGAAAATGAAATTTTCCACGTAGTTGCTTTCTACTTTTGAAGGTCTATCGTTTCGACGATAGATAATTGTCGCAAAAATTACGGAATGAGTGAGTGACCTGTTAAGCACTTATCCAGGTAGAGAAAATATTTGTTACTACACTAGGTATCTCTCTAGTGTGAAGCGTTCTTAGTTCAGACAAATCTTGGCAACTTTCGAATGGGTTTATTTCTTGTTTGCCAGCTGATTGCATTCCACACATTTTTTTATTTTTTATTTTTATTTATTCACATCAAATGAGAACATTCACAGGTCTCGCTAAATTACTTAATACAAAATTTAAATACTTAAATACTACCACCAAAGCCTAACGTTAAAATTAATTTATTCTTAAATGAGTCCCTACTGAGATCAAAATCGAAAAAAATAACAATAATAATTTGCATCTTGTCTCATACGATGGCATTTCGATATTCCAACGTAATCTACGAACAGCAACTCTAGTAAAACATTTTTGGATCTTCTCGATTCAGAATAATTGATTATGAAAAAAACAAATAATAACGTATTACTTTACCGATTCGCGATACGACAGCACTGGTGACCATAAATATAACACAAAGATCTATATCTACGTTTACATGTCCTCATTTACAAATTTATCAATAATTAATGTGTTCAACTATTTGTTACAAAAAAATCATTGGGCAAATTAATATCTTGTTTAGGAAAAATGTATCCCAAAATACAATTAACCACCCAATGACTGTCATCCACATAATTTGACAATAGAATTTGGTCTCTCCGGAATTTTTCCTTTAACCATCGAGGGAAACAACTGATTTTCAATAGCCACTAAATAAATTTGGGAACTAAAAAAAAAAAAATACATATAACAACAAATTCTTCTCTGGCTATAAAAAGATTTGATGTTTTGACAGGAGCACTTTCGGTGACCATCGACCAGGCTGTGTAAATATTGAAACCAGATGTTGTGGTTGTCCGCAGACCATATCGCTTGAGTAAACACAGCTAAAATTTGCATTTTAATGACAAAACAAACACTTCTCGATTTGTTTGTGATTTGACTGTTTTAGTTCATATTAAAATATTTTTTTTTAGTAGTTTCAGTCACATTCATGGAAGACGCCACAAAATTTGAAATATGTAAACAGAGGAAGCTGATTTGAAACTTGTCCCGCAAATAAAAACTCACACAAACGGACGGTTGTCAGAAGCCTATAAATGGTATGGACGTATGTTGTCGCATCAAATTGTTTGCGTTGCTTGTTGAAATTTTTATATTTCTGATCAATAAAAGAACAGAGCACCCACAATCCATAGAACGAAAAAGAAGTTCCATTTTCAAAATACCACAAACGTTTCTAAATTTCCATATTCTTTCGATTTCCAATTCAAACATAAACACAACCTACGTGGGTGGACTACGAGTATAGACTCAACAGGTTTGTACAGAAACTAAAAATGTTTTAACGAATTAACTATGAGAACTCTTAGCCTTGTAGAGATCGATTAAACAACGTAATGGAAATGGATTAATGATTTAGCAAGTGAATTTTATTTTATTTTGCATCACACTTTCTCAGTTGTTTAATAAACACAAAATTTATTTAATTAAATGTCCGACGAACAAATGATATCACTCACTGTTATTGTCTTCATTGTTGCAGGCGTGTTCTCGCAAAATAAACCACTGAACGTACCGTACCGTACCGTACCGTACCGCACCAAGCTGAAAGCAACTATTGAGTTGCTTAGCGTTTTTGGGAAAACTAAATTATTGTCATGAAGGAATTCACGCTCGTTTCGCTTAAAAATGTGCAAAACTGGAATTATGACACATGAGGAGGTGTGAAGTTTCGTTTCAAGTTTGTGACATTATACTTGGCGTGCCGGTTGAAAGCGGTTAAAAGAAGCGGGCAAACATTGCATATATGTAGTACCTATCGTATCACGTGAAATTATGAATTAAAATGTTTTCGGTTTCCCAAATTACTCACTAGTTATGGTAGATTTACAATATACCTTATTTAGCGTTTTCGAAGACCTGCTATGGCTGTGGTACGACTCTCAATTAACACGCAATTGGTTTCAAAATGACGCTCCGTGAGTGGCAACAAATTGCCAATAAATTTGTCAATACAGAGTGTAAATTAATGTTAATTTTACTGCTGAGATGACAACAGTTTGTTGGTCCGGTTAATTTAAGCTTTTCGATAAATGATGGAATTGGAGTGGACTTGTCCAATAAGTGCAGCCTTCGACAGCGGATCAACGATAAGTTTTCAAATCAGAGCCGTAGATTGGTATTTTTATGATTATACTTATAAAAATAAGACCTTGCTATAAAAACTGCTTTGAAATCTTAAAATTTACATCGCTGTAGAAAAAGATGGATGCTAAGCCTATTTTTAAGCCGTATTTTTAAAGGCTGCGTGAAAGTTATCAACTGGGTACATACATACATGTAGAATTCTTGGGGTCTGTATGCTTAACTTGTGCACATATTTTTATAAATACGGTGGAAATTATTCGAAAAATTTATTATAAGTTCAGGATTGGCAATGGGCTCTAGTGCCGTTTGAGACCTCCTTACCTCATACCCCTTTTTACCTAACCTGACCTATTATAAGTTCATTTAAAAAACAGTTTTTTTTTTAAAGAAAATCGCAGTATTCAAAAAATAAAAACAAAAAATATTTGACAACCAACAGATATCTGTTCGAAAGGATATAATACAACATACTTTTAGGCGCAATCTGAGAACATTCGTGGTAGGTTATTTACTTTCTCACTATACTTATCTAAATGGTTTTTCAATAAGAGCGCTACAGAAGTTTTTTTTAAATAAAACAAAAACGGTTTCGGATATCAATTCTTTATTCCTGTGAAAGTACGTTCGATGCCATTATGTATGGAACTCGATTTCTTTTGCATGGCCACCACGGGCACGCTTGCAGAAGTCCAGACGCTGAACCCAATTTTCGACGGTTTTCAAGCATAAATCGGCCGATACTGCTGCAATTTCACGTTCGATATTCGTACGAAGTTCATCAATCGTCGCTGGCTTGCTGGCATAGAACATAGACTTGACGTAGCCCCACAGGAAATAGTCTGACGGCGTCAAATCGCACGACCGAGGCGGCCAAGCGACTGGACCATTTCGTGAGATAACACGTTCTCCAAACTTGGTTTCCAATAAATTGATTGTGACATTCCCTTTACCTAGCCTACAAGCTAAATTTTTATGGAGTGTTCACGTTTGGTGCGCTAGTATTCTTACATAAAAAATCGTATTGACAAATGTCACGAAACTTCAAAAATTCCGGCTCACCAACACACTCCCAGGAGATATGAGATATGAAACTTCCGCTGTGGGAAAAGTTGCTGGCAGAGTTCATAGAATTTTATCCGTTTAATTTGAAATTGTTCGGATAATATTTTTTTTTTAGGAATAAGTGCACATTTGCTTAAAATGTTCATGAAAAATTAACAATGTAGATTGGTTGAGGGAAAATGAAAACATTTTGAGCAAATTTTCTTCATTATTTAAGAAAAATGTAAACACGAAATCCAAGTTAATGATATCCAAAAGCAGAAAATACACAACAAAGTTTGTACTAATATGTTTCTAGTATATAGAACATCAACTTTAGATAGTTTTACTAACCAAACAAATCAAATTATTCGCCTTTTAACAATTTATAATAACTAACCAATGGCATTCAGTTATGTAAGAATGTGGTACTCCCGAACTCCTTCACATTTCCCCACGGTTGCCGAGGTTGGCAGCATTTATTTTTGCATTTGTTGTTTGTTTTTGCATGTCACACGGATTCTTTTTTGACATCACACCGATAGGAAAACAAAATGGCGAATTTGGAAAAAAACTGAGGGGTCCAGCGGCAAGAGGATTGTGAGTTGGGGGTCTCAGTATGGTTTGTCTATGCTGGGGATGTAACAGGCAATTAAGCTAGACACAATTTAATTTGGTCTTTGCAAAATGGCGACGTTCAAGTATGTTATTAGTTTAGTAATTCTGACAGCTGTCTGACTAGATGTATCTCAGTTTTGATTGCCTGAAATCGGTCATATGAGCAGCTGTTTCAGGTGACGTTTATGGAGGGGTAGCCGACGAATCTAGTCAAGAAAATCGTGTCTGAGTACTAAGTTGACAGTTCGCGTATGTTGCTGAGGTAGAAAAAGTGACGTTCCCGACTAATCTAGTTTTTGCGTTCAGGGTGCATCTTATCCAGACCAATCTAGTCCACTTGAGATAAGTAGATTTTTCAATCAGATACGAAGTTGTGATCTTGACAATGTGATCTATTTATTTTAGGTACTGTATACGTTGGCGCAATATGAGCACTTTGTTTTATAACGCATTTTTTTCTGAAATTTTCTTCCATTCCATGGTTAGAGTCACACTTGTGGGTTAATTAAAGGCACGTAATTTTTTATTATCTCAAACAGTACTCTATTCATTATTCAATTTAAATACTCAGTTTCTCAACCTTAAATAAACAAAATAAAATAAATAACAGGGATGGTTATTATATGAATATGAAAATGAGAGTGGTAAACAAATGATGAGAGTGAAATAGAATTAAGTGGCGTAACCAAACCAATAAAATTGAAAAATTTGAATTATATGAATGCCGATAGATGGCGTTACTATTACGCAACACTCTGCACCACCAGACTATCTAGAAGATGAGGAACTATTAGATATAAAGCTCAAAACGCCTGAAAGCCTCAAAAGTAAAAAAAAGTAGAAAACGTCAATGTAAAAGCTTTCGTTTTTGTTTTACGCAAACGGGAATTCTTATAGTTCTCAAAGTAAAATGAAGTAAAACTATCTTGTAAGTGAAAACGATTCCAACCGAACGCCTGAGTTCGAAAGTGACAGTTAATTTTGACGAATTTGCCACTTCATTGTTGCAATCTTTATAGCAATATGTTTTTTTGTAGAAATTAATTGTTTACTGGAAAGAACCATGTCAATACAGGCTTTTCATTTTTTTTTTCCAAAATTAAGTTTGATGTTAAAAGACAAACAAAAAATGCTATTTCTTTAAACAGTCCAACAGTATACATTTTAGTTTATGTGTTGACTATGTGATAGCTTTTTTCGATTTCTCTTTTATATTAAACAGAGTAATTCAAAAGGGGAGAAAATATTGCTTCATTCAGCTGCCTTGATTTCGGGAAAGTTGTCGCAACATAATTTTTAGCTATAAAATCTACGCCGTCCATAAAACATTGATAAGAGTTTCTAATGTGTTTTGGAAAATAAGGAGAATAGACGTCTGAATGAAAGGGACTGTACTACCTAACACGCAAATATGTGTAAAGGGTGTTTTTTTTAGAGGTATAGAACTTTAAGTTGGCAACACTATTTTAACTGGCGGCCATTTTGTCAGCTGTCAAGTGATTTATTTTTAGTTTGGTTTGGCATTTCAACATGAATAGACTGACGCCTGAACAACGCTCCCAAATTGTGCAAATTTATTTTGAAAATCACGTTGCGGACCCTCCAAGATTGTGCGATTTAACGCCACTTGACAATTTTCTGTGGTAATATGTGAAGTCGCTAGTCTACGCCGATAAGCCCGAAACGATTGACAACATTCGCCGCGTTATTGCCGATATACGTCCACAAATGTTGGAAAAGTCATCGAAAATTGGACCTCCAGATAAGACTACGTCCGAGCCAGCCGTGGCGGTCATATGACAGAAATCATATTTAAATTACAATGCCAGAAGATTATCTTTCGAATAAAGTAAATTTCATGTCAATTTAAAAAAAATCATCTTTATTTTATTCCATTTCAAAGTTTTATACCTCTAAAAAAAAACACCCTTTATGGTAGAAATTGGGAAAGTTGTCCTGGTTGATATTTTTATAGCAATGGCAAGTAAAATTTGTTTGTTTGTCTAAATTTACTGAAACTAATTATCACTTTCATCATGACATTTTGTTTAAATCATTAATGAAAATGATTTCAATCGCGTGCGCAGTAACGTAAATGTAACCGAAAGTCTTCTTTTCGCAATGTTTGACATTACAAGTAACCCACAATGCTTCCAACTTGCTTTCGGTAATTTACAGTTGGTAGTAACTGTCAAAATAAGTAACCTAATTTATGAAGATTTACATTTCAAGTTTGTTGTTGTCGAAATGGACAATTGATAAAACTCCATCTTGTAGGAAAAATGTGAACTAAAGGGATATTTATAGAGAACCATTTCCACGAAATCATTAAGGGGAAAGCAAAAAAGTTACGAGTGTTTTGACAAGCGTTGTCGCATGCTCACATTCTGCTTTTGATTGAATCATAAGTGGCGATTTGCCGAAATACCTTAAAAGCGAGCCGACCAGGAAATCTATGAAATCGTAAATATGCATTGAACTCAAATTAATTCCAAAAGAATTTCATTCTGTCCATTTGGTATTTTATGAACTTAAATTTGATCGTATAGCAGATGATGTTATCACGCTATTATATAAAGAGGTAATGTTTGTTTGTAGGAGGTAATTTCCGGAACTACTGAATCGATTTCAAAAAAGTCTTTCACTAATAGAAAGCTACGGGATAGAGTATTGCGATAGGATACTTTATTTATTAGTTCTATAAGATATGACGTTGCATTTATTAATGCTGCTTAAGTAGCTTTTCAGTGTAAGGTACACTAAATATGGACTCCTTTTACCTTCTGTTGTGTCCAAGACTTTTATTTATTAATAAATAATAAGGATCTGGTGAAATGTCTATGAAAAACATACATTTCATCCTGATTAACTACATTGTTTTACAATGCTCTAACCGATCTTTCTTCAGTAAACGTCTCGAATTGTTTACACAAAATAGTTCAACCATGGTCAATTTGATGGTACTCCCCATTCAGTATGATGAAATTCCTAGAACGTCTAGTCCATAAACTAAGTATTAAATAGACGGTCAGCTCCCGCGCACCTACCCGATTCCCCCCGCAAATTTTGAAAATAAAATTCTCTCTTAAATTTCCTATCTGTGAATACGTGTGAAGCAGCAAAAAAAGAATTTCTAAAAGGTGGGAGGAGTAATAAAATACTGACACTCAGCAGTGTTCCTACATCGTGGCATCTCTACCTTTTTGTGGGAATTTCAATTTTTAAAAAATTCAGTCAAAATTGTTGAACTTTGTAAAAATATAGCGTCGAATTCTAGGAAGATACAATGTCTTGCTTAATTAATTTTTCAGATTAATAATTAAACAAATATATGCAATAAACAATTCCTTTCTTAAAACGTAGGTATGTGATTTAAGTTCGAGGCAAAAGCCATGCCAGAATTTCTGTGAATAGAACAGATACATTGGGTAGGATTAATTAATCGGAATAATATATGTTTAACTTATCCGGGATATAATTATAATAATCTGGCAGAAAAACATTCAAACTACATTTCACCATGAATATTAACGCACTAAATGTACATAAAAATGAGATCTGCTTAATCAACCGTCTCTATTACCAAAAAAATTATCATTATAATGTTAGCATAGCAAATTGCGATTTATATACTGAAGATTAATTTAATATGATTTTCTCTCCGAACAATACAAATTTTACTTTTAAAAATATGTTTTTTTTTTCATGAAAAAAACCGAGGGAATTTGAGTTTAGTGAAAAGGGAAAAATGAACACGCTTCGTGTGACAAATAAAGAGAGAGTGCTAAGAACACTGACTGACAGTTAGTGTATTTGGTGAGTTTCTGTCAGCTGATGGATACGTTCTGAGAGTTTAGATTCGTTGTTTTATTTCACCACGAAAACATGTAAGTATTCTACAAAATGTATAATAGCGAATGTAATCAACATAAATAAACAAAGGAATAATGTGTGAAATAAAAGAAGATATTTTTGTTCCTATAATTATTGTGTCTGTTTTCGTTTGCTGTTTTTGGCGAAAAATTATTTCACCGTGAATGTCCACAGAAAAACGGCAAAGAATTTGAAGTTATGAGTAGGGTTCGGATTTTCATGTACTAAAGATCTCAAAATATGCATTTAAAATATGCACTTAAAATTAGTTAAACTTAATTTCGATCCAATTTAAAAACATATTTTCTTCAGTCTATAAGAATACGTTAAATTTTTTATTTTTATTATTTAATAAATATTAACTTAAAACGAGATCAACATTTAATAAAAAAAAACAAAAACACAGTAACGTAAACATAAACATCTTCCTTTGTTTAATAAAAATAAATAATTCAAAATAAATTCCTTAATTCCTTAATTCATTTTGAAAAGTTTTATTTGCATAGATCATGAAATTTTTTTTAAAAGAACAAATGAAAAAGATAATAGTTTTAAGCTTCGTTTGCACTGACATAAAGGGGATATATTTTTACTGTCTAGTTAAATTTTTGAACAATATTCTCCAAAAACATGAATTAATATTATAAAAAATATGCAAAATATGCACAAAAATTGCAAAAGATGCATTTATAGTAAAATATGCAAAAATATGCACTAACGGTTAAATGCCATTTTAAAGGAAATTTCATGATACGTATACATAATAAGTTGCCTTGCATCCAAGGTGTTCATAAAAAAAACATGCATTTGCATGGAAATCCGATCCCTAGTTATGAGTTTTAGTTATGATTATGATCTTTTCATAAAGATTCCGTTTACTAAAAAAAAAAAAAAAATGTATTTATTAGAAAATTTTAAACAATTGACATAATTAATGAAATAACATTTGAAATCAATTGCGTCAGCCGAGAATATGAATAATGTTCATTTATAATAAAAAGAAAAAGTCTAATAGACTCAATCAACGAAAATTTATTTTCTTTAAAATGTACGGGAAAGAACGAAACTCAAAATGTATATAAACAAAATTGGAAATAAACATGCTTATTGACTTGTACCCTGATATGTCTCCCGCATTTAAGTTTTGCTGCTTACAATTTTCTTTTAGTTCATACGATTCATAATCATTAGTAATCAGATATTTTTTAAATTAATAAGCGTTTTATTTTTTTTGTCAATGATTAATATAGTTTATTTCCTTTGTTTACAACAAAAACGTAAAACATCCGGTATTATATTGATTGAATAGGTAAAATGAAAGAAATCCGAATATGTATACGATACCTATGCGTTTTAATATAATTTGGTACTAAATTCACCACGCCATACCCACCATTTTCTTAACACGTCCCGATTATGGGCAGTTATTTGAATTATTTGAATTTATTTCAATGTTACCACAGAATGAACTGTCAGGCATCTGTCAGGTTCCTATGTACGAGTGTATGCGTGCGGCTAATCTACTTTAACATGGCACACATACTTTGCCACATAGCAACACGGAAAACAGCTCGTAGGCAAATTCTCTTAAGTTGTAAGAGCTGACGGTCTATTTAATACTTAGTTTATGCCTAGCACACTAATCAGAAATAGCTTGGTTTATCTAGTTTTACACTTTTTGTATTGTCTCTTTCTTTTTTTTGACTTGTACCTTTTTGCTTCTCTTAAAAACTTGACTGCCATTTAATGATTTACTTACTACACGCTCTTTTTTTTCTCGATCTCAACACGTCAAAATTAGGAAAAATAAAGAAAACAAATTCGCATAGAAATAGTTTTAATAATTGATAAAGCGACCACAGGGATGCATAAATGTGGTGTCTCGTTAACAACAATCAGCAGAACAAATGCGTCCACTACTTTGCTTAACGCACACCGATCTAGACCGCGACTGATCTCAGCGATCAATACAATGGAATACAATATCCGTTCATTACACTTGACACACTTATCCGAATAGATAACACCGTTCAAAATTCTGTACGTGTTTCAGTCACTCAAAATCATCCTTAAATAGTATTTGTGTATATCTACCTTGTTTCATGCATAACACGTCAAAAATGTGCCGATAATTACGCACATTACCATACTCATATCGCCACCATCTTTATTGCCAAAACTATCCATTATTAAAGTAAGCTCACGTATCGACTCGACATTGAACTGATTTTGTTGTTTAGCCACCAATCAAATACAGAAGCTCTCGGCTCATTGAAGCCCAGCGCCGTCGCCGCCGCCGCAATTAATTATAAATTCTAACAGCATCTATCGGGGCGAGACGCGCGAACCACCTTCAAAGTGTCACAAACGGTTTTGCATGTGCAATTCAAAGCGCGCCTGCCAAGCAATTGACATTAACCAGATGTCATCGTGTAAGCGCCTCCATTTATTATTAATTACATTCCAGACAGCGGCATAACATTTGTATAATATTATCACAATTAATGTATCTCGCCGATAGATCGCTTGTACTTAGCAGTGATTGCAAATTAAATGTCAGAATGATTGAGCATCTGTCGGGTAAATGTCACGGGTGTCAAAAACATTTGAATATTAACCTGTGATGTGGACGGGCGTGGGTACACCCGAAATACATAAGGTTCAGAAACTTTCGACCAAAGTGCTTGTAAATGTCAAGTGCTTGTGGGTGCGGTTGAACTGGGCAGTGCCAAAAGTCAATATTTGATGAACTTTCTCCCAGAGTGTGTACAAGGTTCGTAGGTGAAGAGCCTTAGCCGTCTGTTTATTATTCGATGGACGAACTGTGTGGAACTGCGGTGAAAATCAATTCACACTCTGTGACTCACGTGCGTACAACTTTAAGTTGTGCGTCGTTTAGGGCATGAAGCCCTGCTCGTGCGCTACTTGTAACTAAACACGATGCTTAATCTCGTTAGGCATCCGCATCAGTAGCGACTGTCGCTATTTTTGGGCTTTATTTGATTTGCTGACCAGATTACGGACCATTTATTGAATTAGGCCGAGATTATGTGCGACTTTTAACGGAACTAGCCAGAGTTACGTAATTTTTTCTTTTTCATTCCTTTTGGCAATGAGACAACAAGCGTGATGAGATTTTGGCACGACGATGACTTAAGTATCTATTTGTTTGAGCAAACATGGCAATGCAAAGTTTGTGTAACGTCGCAACCTTTTTAAGAACGTGTTACATCGTGGACACATTTGCTGTATGCGATTCGTTGTGGGACCGTTGTTGGAATAACAATCGCGCCGAAGTATGATGTAAAGCGATTTTTTTATGGAATTCCCAACGAATTATGTGGGTACGTTTTCATACAACGACCCTGAATATTAGCTTGCGTGGTTGACTACTGTTCAGAATCTAGATTTGGATTTCTGCAAGGGATCAGATCAGATCAGCTGATAACTGCTGAAGTCGTGTGGAGCTTCGTGGTGACCGTGCGGTTACCTTTTCTTTTGTAACGTCGAAAATTATTTAAGCGCTTAGTATTTTGATGTAATTTATCTTACATTGTAATCTTTAATAATAATAATAATAATAATAATAATAATAATAATAATAATATTTAAAACCAGCGGCATAAAAGAAGTCCAACGGCTACAGAGTAACAACGCCAACGCAAGTTTGCTTTTAAATGCGGGACAACTCTATAGACAGTGAAATAATGAAAGGTTTCAACAGTTAAATGGCTGTAGTTAAACTAGTTTCGGAAAAATAATCGCAGTACATTTTTAGATAACGAGTACATTTTTAGATCATCAAATTGAATTTTTGTCTGGTAGTACCATTTTTGCTTCAATGTGCTTTCAAAATGTTATAGAGCTACAGAACTGTTTTAGCGCAAACACACAGTCAATAATTGGCTTGGTGGTTAATGTGTTGGACTAAGGGTTTTCCAATAAGAGGTGTTATTGTGAATGACCCACTGTTTCGGTAGCTGTCACTTTTGAAGCTTTTATTCTTTGACATTTGACAAGTAGAAACTACGCCATTACTAAAAATGGAACGATACACGCTTCAACAACGCATTGAAATTATTAAAATTCACTACAAAAATGGTGAATATCTTGCAGTCACAGTTCGCAAAACTAAAGCATTTTTTGGTCGTCGTGAAGCACCTTGTCGGACCGCAATACAGAAATTGGTGGAAAAATTCGAGCTGTTGGGACAAGTTAGTGATGTGAAGAATAAAACCCGTGCACGTCGCTCAAGAACAACTGAGAATATTGCTGCTGTAGCCCAAAGTGTGAAGAAAACCCATGTTTGTCCATTTCTCGTCGTTCTTTGGAATTGGGCAATCCACAAAGTTCAGTTATAAAGTTCAGTTAACACAAGAACTCAAGCCGGCCGATCATCAACAAACGAAACCATTGATCTTTTACGGGATAAGTTTCCGAACCGTGTTATCTCTCGAAGAGGTGATCTCAATTGGCCACCGAGATCTTGTGATTTAACACCTTGCGACTTCTTCCTTTGGGGCCACGTGAAAGATAAGGTCCACGCCAACAGCCCAGCGTCGATTCAAGACCTCAAAGATAAAATTCGTGAGGCTATCGAGGACATAGGGCAGCCACTTTGCGATTTGGTTATGGAAAATTTCATGAAAAGGATGGGGTCCTGTACGCGTGCTCGTGGTGGCCATTTGTCTGATGTTGTTTTTCATTACTAACGGCATACCTTTCTTTTTATTATGAAATAAACATCCGATCGTTTATCTCAAAAAATGGCATTTTCCTTTGAATACCAAAATAACACCTCTTATTGGAAAACCCTACTATAAGCGAGGGATCCCAGGTTCGAATCCTAAAAAAAACCCTAATTCCAACATAAGGTTTGTTTTACTGCGCCACCTTTCGCGAACGTCTGACGAACATCCGAGAGTAGTGATAATTTAACTGTCATGAATTGGCCGTTTGGACTTGGCATAAAGTTGTAGATCCTTTCCATTCGTCCCAAAATGAAAAACTTACACAAAACGAATGGTTGTGAGAAGCTAGGCCTAGGGTCCCTACGGACCTGTTGTTTTAATTTATTGGCATATCTGATCATTATTTCTAAACCCATGACACCTACAGATTTGACAAAGCTTTGTGCAGAAATTTCGGCGTCATTCGAGAGGTGGAACTTTGTTTTAGCTCCAAAACTGTGGCAGTGATGCCAAATTTATTGCAACGAAATGTTGTCGGCAACTGAGCAAGAGTAACCCTTACAAGAGGGGAGCATCTTAAGAGTTAAAAGGTTCTAAATTAACACTCGTAGTCTTCGAAAGGTAAACATTGCATAACAATCTGACGTGGAGTGCAATCGGCTACTAAATACAATATCGAATATTACATGAAAGCCGCTTGATTGAATGATCTTTTTAAAGCGCGCACGACTCAGTAAGAAGAAGGTATGCGCCGACTTATCTGCAAAAGTTGGTGGCATCTTCGGCACAGTGTGCCCACAAATAAATCAAATACTTTCCCAACTACAGGGAATAGGTCCATTAAATGTTTTTGCGATCTTACAGGCTATAAGGTATGAATGCCGAAAGCCATTCTACCAAAGTGGGTCAAGACAATATCCGTATTTGCCAAAATTCAAAGTTTCGAAGACTTTGCAAAAGTGTTTTTCAAAACGAAAAACGTTGGCGATTCTTGAATAAAGGGGTCCTGATCCAAATGTTCGCATTTGAGGTATCATTTGAGATTTGAAGCCATTTAAAATGTTTCTACTAGATTATTTTAATTTATGTTATATAACTCCCAAGTAAGTGGTAGGTAATGTTAAGGGTATGTTATGTTATGTTATGTTAAAGTGGCTCTCGCTGAGAGAAACACTTAGGCCGTTGATCGGCCCATTGTGCATACCACTGGTGTTTAGGGGTTCCTTTACTGGTTACTCATTGGGAACCATTTGCTACCGTTAATAAAGCCAAGAATGCTGGCAGCGCTGATGTTGCAAAGATCACTAAGATCATTGAGGAAATAGTTTCCTAAGTGCGCCATCCTTAGGTTGGATAGAGCAGGGCAGCTACAGATGAGATGGGTGACGGATTCGTCCTCCTCCTCATCCCTACAGCTTCTGCAGAAGTCATTATGTGGCAGTCCAAGTCTTTGCGCGTGTCTGCCCAGAACACAATGACCGGTCATGACGTTAGTGACCAGTGAAATGCTACGTCTATTGAGACGTAGAAGCTCTTTGGATCTTTTATTATCCAGTGTCGGCCAAGTAAGCCTGGCAACATCACAGTATCCTAGATGTTTCCATCTGTGACTTGCTGTCCCTGTTGCGTTCGCATTGATGATATGTTTAGCGTAAGACAGCGGTGCCTGCACGTTGTGCAGTCTTACACTATCCACGCCGGAGGAGCCTAATCTCGCAAGTTCGTCAGCTGCACAGTTCCCTGGGATATCACAGTGTCCCGGAACCCAGCAAAGGGTAAGGTCGTACTGTCCAGCTATCTCGTTAAGAGATACGCGGCAATCTTCCACCGCTTTAGATCTTATTTCGCTGGATATTAAGGATCTGATGGCAGCCTGACTGTCAATATATATGACAATATCCCTGTGTGATATTTCATTAATCAGCAGCCACGCTGTGGCTTGACGAATAGCTGTGATTTCGGCTTGGAAGACACTACAGTGTGCCGGGAGAGAGAAGGAGAGTCCAAGGTTCAGTTCTTCTGAGAATACCCCTGCTCCGACTCCCTCTAATGTTTTGGAACCGTCCGTAAAAATTGACAGCGCTCCTTCGTGTAGGACATTTCGTGAGTCCCATCGGGATCTGTCCGGTATTTCGCATTTAAAGCCCTTTTCGAAGTCGATTTTCGTAGGCAGATAGTCAGTAATGGAGGGTAGGGGGCATGTCTGTCGGAGGATGCTGGCATGGCCAGTTGATTGTCCTCTCCAATGCTTACCCTCTCTGAGTCTGATAGCCGCGTTAGCGGCGTATTCCTTGCTGACGATGTCTAGAGGAAGAAGATTAAGCATTACTTGTAGAGCGGCGGTAGGAGATGTCCTCAGTGCACCCGTAGTGCTGATGCATGCCAGGCGTTGAGTCTTCTCAAGGGCCTTCAGATTGCACTTCTTATCCAAGGCCGGCCACCACACGACGATGCCGTAAAGTATGATCGGTCTGATCACCGCAGTATAAAGCCAATGCATTATGTTTGGTTGAAGGCCCCATCTGGAGCCGACAGCCCTCCTACAGGAGTAGAGTGCCACTAGGGATTTCCTAGAACGTTCGGCAATGTTCTCCCTCCATAAGAGTTTGCTGTCTAATATAAGCCCTAAGTACTTGGCACTTTTGACAAACTCGAGTGGAGTGCCATTGAGATTAGGGGGGGTGATAAGAGGAGTCTTGACCCTTCTAGTGAATAGAACTAGATCCGTTTTTGTCGGATTGACGCTTAGACCGCAGCTTTTGGTCCAGGCGACTAGTTTACGTAGCGCAAGTTGCAGAATATTGGAAAGAGTCTGTGGATACTTTCCTGAAGTAAGTAAGGCGACGTCATCCGCGTAGGCCACGACTTTGCATCCGGAAAGCTCCATGGAAATCAGTAATTCGTTGAGAACTAGATTCCACAGTAGCGGAGATAGCACTCCCCCTTGGGGGGTACCCCGGTGCACAAGTTTTTCGACAGCGCTGCTGCCAAACGTGGCTGTCACCCTTCTGCGGGTGAGAATATGGCCGATTAGGCAGCATATTTGTTCGCCAATATTTAGCTTGTTTAGGGCTTGAATAATCGAACGAGTCTCTATGTTATTGAAGGCCCCCTCTATGTCCAGGAAAACTGCCATAGTGTATTCCTTGAATGAGAGGGACCTTTCGATCGAGCCGACGATTGAATGAAGGGCGGTCTCAGTGGATTTGCCCTTTTGATAGGCATGTTGAGAGCTAGAAATTAGCGCTTGGTCAACAGTGCTTTTGATGTGAAGATCGATGATCCTCTCAAGTGTTTTCAATAGAAAGGAGGACAGACTGATTGGTCTGAAGTCCTTTGGAAGTGTATGTGAGGTCTTACCTGCTTTGGGAATGAAAACAACTTTAACCAATGTCCAGGAAGAAGGAATGCGCCCCAAGGCTATGCAACCTGCCAGAATCATCCCCAGACTGTCTTTGACAATGTGAAAGGCGTTCTGTAGTTGCGCCGGGAAGATGCCATCCGGACCTGGAGACTTTTGCGGTTCGAAGCTGTTGACGGCCCACTTCAGCTTTTCCTCGCAAATGGTGATTGCATTTGGAAGGGTACCCAAGGGGGCATCCCTACTGAAGTCAGGATTACCAGTGACAGGCGTGCAGCCAGGGAAATGGGCATCCATGAGCAGATTCAACGATTGTTCTTCTGATTCTGCCCATTCGCCATTGAGGTCTTTCAGTACACAGGGTACAGGGGTGGATTTAGAAAGGACTTTTCGCAATCTGGAACACTCATTCGTGTTGTTGATGCTCTCACAGAAATTGCGCCAGGAGCTACGTTGTGCCTTACGGACTTCCTTTTTGAAGATTCGTAGGCTGTCTTTGTAAGCTTCCCAGTCCGTGTTTAGCTTCGATGTTTTGGCTCTGTTAAAGGCCTTCCTGCTCTTGCAGCGAAGCGCGATAAGTTGCTTGCACCACCACGGGGGTTTCCTGCCATCTCTCACTATGGTGGGAGGACAGGAGCCCGTGAAAGCCTTATCCAGGGCTGAGGTGAGAACGTTGTTCAACGAATCTAGTTCGGCCTGATCGCTAGGTGGCGAGGGTCTGAGGCTAGCTAGATTCGCAGACAGGATTGTATTGTGTTTGACCCAGTTTGTTTTCCTTCGGTTGCGGAAGAAACATTTATTGGGGATGAAGCTACAGTCTAGAGTGAAGTAAATGTACCGGTGGTCCGAGAAAGATGGACTGTCCGATACTGTCCACTTTGAGATAGCCAAGGAAATATTAAGAGAGGCTAAGGTAACATCTATTACCTCTTGCCTGTTTTTAACAATGAAGGTTGGACTATCCCCTCTATTGCAAATTACTAGGTTAGTTTCTACTAGATAACCAAATAAAGACTCACCTCGAGGGTTTGTGTCGGTACTGCCCCATAGATCATGGTGTGCATTTGTATCACACCCTATCACGACTCCGGTCTTTTTGTCCTCCGCTTCCTTGACCATCCGTTGTAGCTCAGCAGATGGCGGGTTGGCTACCTCGTATGGAAGGTATCCAGACGCCAGCCAAACCGGATTGCCGTCGTACGGAGTTAGCTGCGCTGCAGCAAGATCGCCTGTGCTATGCTGGGGGATGAAAGTAAGATTTAACGTTGTTTTAGCAAGAATGCAAGCCCTGATTTTACCTTTACCTTCCGCGTAGTAGAGGGTATAGCCGGGAGCCCTGAGCCCAGTTACGCGGTCCTTGGAGAGCCACGGTTCCTGTATCAGGGCGACGTCGAGTCCGTCCTCGATGAGGCGGACCATTAGGTTGGCGGTTGCCAATTTGGAGTGGTGTAGGTTAATCTGTATCAGATTTAGCGGCATTGCTATCCGATACAGATTTCTCCACGATGGTAGCATTCAGATCCTCTAATGGCGAATCGGTGTCGGCCGAGGATGATGCGGAGGAGCTGGGCACGTTGGCTGCAGCGTTGCGTAGGTCATCTCTCCTGAAGAGCTTTAACTCCACCTCCTTCAGGCCGAAGTTGATGGTGAAGTTCCTATCCCTGAGAATCGGGATAGACTCAGCGGACATGGAGATGACCAACGAGCGACCTGTCTTCTTGGACTCCTCCTCGGAGCCACGGGGATTTTCCACGACCTTCCAGTCTTTGACAGGAAGGCCAGGGTTTTGGAAGCCCATAAGGGCAAGAACTTTGGCGGGATCGCGTGGTTCGAGAGGAACCCAGACCCTAGCTCTTGGTCGGTGGGGGATGGAATTCCGGTCCACCACCTCGAGCTTGGCCCCAGGCCAGACTTCACCGAGGCTACCGATGGCTGCCCGGATGAAGTCGACCGAACGTTGATCGTCGCAGGCGATCAGTTTGACGAATCCCTGATGCCATCCAGCGTCCTTAAAGATGATGGGCTGCTGGTTACTGGTCATATACTCACAGAGGCAGTTCATCACTCTGTTCTCTATGAGTCCCCACTTTTCGTAAGTGAGTTTGCCTTCCTCATCCGATAGGTCCACAACCGCGACTATCAGGTTGTCCTTGGCCGCGTCCGAGAAGGATTTGGAACCCACGATGGAGCTCCTAGCCCTCTTTGATGCGTTGGACACCTCGTCAAGGGATCTGCGCCTTTTGGGTACAGATCCAGTCGCTGCTGCGGTCCTACCCCCTGTAACGCTCGATGAGCTGTTAGCTAAGGGGCGAGTCTTCCGAGTCTGGCCTTCTCTTACGAGCGGTCTCTTTTTGCCCAGCGGTGGGGCAGAAGGTTTTTTACGGATAGAGACCTTTGAAGTTGAGGGGGTGTAACCACGATTAAGAACTGTTGTCTTTTTTTTTTTTAATTTGGTGATAGTGTTTGAGTAGTTGAATGTTCTCCGGGTGCCACCTCCTTTTTTGTACACTCAGCTTAAACGGTTAAGCGGAGTTCCATTAACTACATGGAACCACCTCAATTTGACAACCCAAGGTGAAGTCAGTCTTTTTAATGTAGCTCCTTACTTACTTACTTAGGTGGCGCTACAGTCCGGGGTGGACCTGGGCCTCAACCAATACGCCTCTCCAGTTAGCGCGATCTTTAGCTAACTGCCTCCATTTGCGCACTCCAAGCTGGTTGAGGTCCCCTTCCACTTGCGCGGGCCACCTAAGGCGAGGTCTTCCTTTACTGCGTTGTCCCTCCGGGTTGGAATCGAAGACTCTTCGGGCCGGAGCGTTGGTGTCCATTCGCTCTACATGTCCCAGCCATCTTAGACGACTGATACGTACTTTTCTGACCAGGTCGATGTCGCTGTACAGCTCGTAGAGTTCGCCGTTAAATCTCCTCCTCTAGAGCCCGTCAACGCAAACAGGACCAAAAATCACACGAAGAATTTTGCGTTCGAAACGACCAAGGAGCTCTTCATCCGACTTTGATAGGGTCCATGCTTCTGCACCATAAAGCAGGACTGGGATGATGAGGGTCTTATATAGAGTCTCCTTAGTATTTCTTACTAATCAATTGCCAAAGTAACAGCGGTTGGCTAGTGTGATTCTTCGCTTGATTTCTGATGTGATGTCCTTTTCAGAGTTAATAGCGGAGCCGAGGTAGACAAAGTCCCGAACTACCTCAAAGCTAAAGCTGTCTATCGTGACGCTCTGTCCGATTCGTCGATGTTGTGTGTCCCTTCTTGTTGACTAAACCCATTTTTACCACTTCTGTACTGATACTTGCAAACGCACCAGTGACAGCTCGCTGGGTTCTGCCAATGATGTCGATGTCGTCAGCGTATGCAAGTAGTTGCACAGACTTCTGAAAAATTGTGCCTCTGGTGTTGGCTTGAGAGTTTCGCACAATCTTCTCAAGAATTATATTGTCTAAATCCTTTTTTGACACCAAAGGTCTCGGTAATATTGTTTCCGACCTTTATGGAGCAGGAAGCGTTCTCCATCGTCATTCTGCACAATCTGACAAGTTTGGCTCTGTATAGCTCGTCTCTATAAATGCTGTCATATGCGGCCTTAAAATCGATAAACAGGTGGTGGGTATCGACTTGGACTTCTTGGGTTCTCTCCAGGATCTGCCGTAGTGTGAATATTTGGTCGGTTGTGGACTTACCGGGCCTAAAACCGCACTGATAGGGTTCAATCAGTTCGTTGACATATGGTTTCAGGCGATCACACAGTACGGCAGAAAGGATCTTATACGTGATGTTAAGGAGACTGATTAAAGTATTTAAGAGCAAGTACGGCGCGACTCAGTCGTGCACTATTTAGATTTATATAGGAATTTTATAGGAAATAGGACACATGCAAGTCGCGGTAATGGCCACGATATTTGTTTAAATATAAGGATGATTGTATGCAATTACTGTTGAAGTATGATTTCAGAAAACTGCGCTTTACGAAGTTGAGTAAGTTGTCAAAAACGTTGTTTCTTTTGACTTTACATATCTGCACAGCAAAATAACTAAAAGGTGTTTACATCACCTGACTTTAGAGATCGATTCTTGAAGTCCTAGCATAAATGTCAGTGTTAACTTATGTAATGGACGAAATAATCCCAAAAACCAGTCGCACATTTGTTGTATTAAAAACAGGTTGGGCCAAATAAGACCTACCGATGGTTAACACGAAAATTCTTGGAATTTTATAATGGATACATACAGTACATAATGGCGCGTTTTTTTTCTATTCTTGGTCAATGATCACACGTTATAACTCAGCGAAAATGTAGCCAAAATTTTAACTCAAGATCAGCTCTCACAGCCTGTATGATTAGGAGTTTATTCGACCGTTTTTAGGAACGGGGTTCAGTGACCGACCGTCGCGGAAGAGATGCTCATCGAAATATTCGCACTGAAGACAACGTGGAAGATATGCGGCAAAGTGTTTCAACTGATCCATCTGTCTCAACTCGTCGTGTCCAGAGCTAAAGTGGGGAAGCTTAAAATTAGATCTTTAGATGTACCCATACAAAAATCAAAATGGAGCGAGCACACTGCTCGGCAAACTATGGACCTGCTGCGTGAAACTGTTGGCAAACGTTTGATTTCGAAAATTCAGATTTCCCTTAGCCAACTCGTTCACCAGATTTCACTGCACCCTACATTTTTTGTATGGGGACATTTGAAAGAAAAACCGCCATATTAATATTCAATTTTAGTGTCCAAGCTACATTTTTCGAATGTACAATTGCGAAATTTTCAATACAAAATTGCGTATTGTGACCCACAAAATATTTAGTGTGAAGGTTAAAAATGATTATTTGTGAGGGCCAAAGTGATGAATGTTAATCAACCAGAGACTATTAGACAGCCAAAGCCAGATGAAATATGGAGCCTGCAACCAGAAACATTACGCGGTGTAATTGAAAACGCGGTAAAAGTAGACAATCTCTATATCGAGCAAAATGGCGGACATTTGTCTGATGTCTTATTTCATAGTCAATTTCCATAAAATGTACTTCATATAAAAAAAAAAAAAAATTTAAATAAATGATTATGACAAGAGTTATACGTGTTTGACATTGGCTTAGGTCTAATTTGACCCGCCCTTAATTTTTGGCAGACTAGTTTCACAGGCAGATCGAACTGCCAGAGTGCATTTTAAAGTTTCGATTAAATTTGTGTTCTATTTTAATTTGTGAAAGTTTGCAAGGTCGACGGATACAACGGACACATAAGTTGAAAGTAAACCGACTTTAGACGTCGCATCTGGTATTCGCGTTGCTTATGGGTCACCTTTTCTAGACTTGTGTGTATTTCAGTTTTCTATCCATCTGTCAGCGTCAGTGTCAGTGAATACTTTGCCGCAACGAACACAACTGATGGTTTCCTTCCCTTCCCTTCGTGCCCATTACGCAAAATTTTGCTATACTCCAATGTTTCTTATAAAAAACTGCTGTAACAGTGGCTTCTAGCGCCATTTTGTTAGTGGACTTTCTTAGTACTTTCTCAGTCTGTTCCCAATGAAACCTGAAAATGGCAAACCAACTCAGCATATATCAGCTGTCGTAAACAAACGCCCACTTCTTACTGACAGGTAGCCAGCCCTTAGAGTTTTTAGCTTTTACCTGGTTAGATTTTACTCATTTCCAGAAAAGAAAGAAAAAACGACAAAGTCAAGCCTGGATGGATGTCTGGGCATAAGGAAAACGAAATAGCTGACAAAATGTCTGAAAAAATCGGCAAAAAAGGTTCAGCTGAGGTATCGACCAAAAATCTTTGTGTAGCATCCGAAATTCACGGATAGTTACTAAACTTCAAAAGGGCTGAAATTCACGTATGGCAGTGGAGCCGTACTAAAATGTTAGCTTGCTGAGGGGAAGGCTACATTTTTAAATCCGATCTTAAACTAAAAAGAACCTTTCCTTTGAATCATACTAATAAGTTCGGAATGACGCAATTTATTAATATTCTGGGAACTATTTATAAGCGATCGTCAAGTTCCCCCTAAATTGACAGTTTGACACCCCCCGTGGAGAAAAAGTACTCCGAGAATATAACCCCAACGTAGTGATGACAGATCGTGAGCCATAACCCATTTCGTATGGGCATTTTGCCATTTTTGGGTATATTTTTGATAATCGTCATGGGCCATGCAGTCCAAAAAGTCTGCCACAACGTCTATAGTGCATCATTTTTCTTTCTAGTTTGCGTTTAAATAATTAAGAGGCAACTGCCATACCGATCTGTAAAAGAAAGCTGAAAAGTGAGTCTAACTCTAGGTGCTATTTTCAAATACTACTAATCAAACCAACCTCATTATATGGACAACCGCCCGTAAAATGTTTAAAAGAAAACATATCTGAAAAGTAGAGGTCTGCTGAAGGTTCGGTGAACTTTTCAGCTTTTTAGCTGGAAATTGTCACATCTGAACAAAAAACTTACTAAGTCAAGTCAAGGCAGTCTTCAAAAATATGTCCAGCTGCGAGGAATGAGTGTCAGACGATGTAACAGTTCTTAAATCACCAAAGACGTGTTCGAAGACGAACACAGGAACAAAGGCTCGAACGATCCTTAAATTGAATAATTCCACTCATTTAACTTCGAACTACTGCTCGAACCTCACTCCCAAAATTGAAAATGAAAAGCTATCCCACCAATCTTACAAATTTGTAATCGTCCCATCTGCACTCAACACAGTGCCATCAGTGAGAAATTTCCCAAAGTCAATGCATTACATCATGTAATGTCTAATTTATTCCGTCCGCGGATTTGTTACATTACGTATTTAAATTTCCAGCGGCAGCCGTATGAATTTTTTATTGAATAACAAAAACCCATACAACAACAACTGCCGCTGCATTAGCTTATCGACTTTGCGATAAAGGAAACAAATAAAAAAATATTCTCGCGATCGGATACCGAAAACACAAAAACCCACGGATTGCTCAATAAATACTCGCAGTTCCTACGTGATTTCAGGACTGCACTTACTCTGCCCGAATCCACTTCTATACTTTCAAACAGGCAACAGAGTACACAGAGTTCTTGTGGCACTGGCAAACAATGCACACAACACCGACCGTACGTCTCCAGGTATAGGGAGGCTTTGGCGATGCCTTTGATGTATTGCAAAAAAAAAAAAAAATTGCCTTCAGAATAAGCAGCAGTAGCAGCTGAATGGTAGCAAATGTACGTGACAAAGTTAAACAATCAGCCAACAGCCATGCCATCCATATGCAACCAGCATATGTCCGTCACCGGGGGGTTCATTGAATTCATGGTGATTTTAAAATGAATCCAAAAGAATGGCTGAGGTAAGAGAAAAGCTTTAAATAATTAAAATCACTCATTCGAATGCGAGGAGGTACGCACTTATGCTTGAGAGCGAAATGCTTATGCTTATGCTTTATGAGAATTTGTTTAACGAAATGTCTGTTTTAATGTGTTATACAGCTATTGCTTGGCACTAAGAATCATTTTCAGTGTCCAGGTTAGATTTAAGAAACTCATGGCTGACAATAAAGTTTATGTGATACTTAATAATGATTTTTGGTAATGCACATAGCCAAGAACAAGGGCTAGGCTGGGGTACGGTTTCCAGAACATCTCTTTTAAATAGAACACGTCCTCTTTTTTGTCAGCGATCTATTTTACACTTTCTTTTTTCGCTTGGCTCGTTTTTCATCCTCTTTTTTTGTTCCGTCCTCTTTTTAATACCTTTAATTTCAATATTAAAGCATTTCCTTCATTTCAAAACTTTTAAGTACGCCCATAAAAACTAGCAGTGGTAGCACTTTTCCGATGTATTTTATTTCTTTTCTGTTTTGTCAACCACACCCACACCTGTAGTTGTCACCTGTGGTATGTTGATTGTAAAGTATGTCCTCTTTTCTAGCACCCTAGACTGGGGTCTAATCACTTAACTATTAAGACGATCGCCGTCGCAACGATAGACCCCCAGAACTAGCAACTAAATGCAAAAAGTACGAATTTAAGAGTTTCAACTAGTTCATTTCCCACAAATGTACTGAAAACTTACGGTGATAAAAAAGTCTTAAACTTATTTTGATCATTAAAATTTCAAAAACGGTATCTGGACGATCATCGCCTTAAGTGATCTGTCCACATTAGGACCTGTTACTTTTCACTCCTGTATTAATATAGTTCTTACGTGAACGAGATTGCTAAATAAATTGAAAACAATCAGCAAAAGTGTCTAAAAAAGGGTGAAAAACGTAAAAAAATATTTTTTTTTCAAAAGTTCCAAATCGCGGTAAAAACTATTTAGGATAGTTCTTACGTGAACGAGATTGCTAAATAAATTGAAAACAATCAGCAAAGGTGTCTAAAAAAGGGTGAAAAACGTAAAAAAATATTTTTTTTAGAAAAGATCCAAATCGCGGTAAAAACTATTTAGGATAGTTCTTACGTGAACGAGATTGCTAAATAAATTAAAAACAATCAACAAAAGTGTCTAAAAGTGGGTGAAAAACGTATTTATTAACTTCTTGGGGAAAAAATATTTTTTTACGTTTTTCACAGCTTATTAGATCGGGTGGGAAATCACACGCAAATCGCCTATACTTGTCCTTAAAATTGGATTCTTCAAAATTGTACTATAAAGCTAATAAAGGTGCCTTGGTTGCTCTTTAACCACTTCATCATTTTATTTCAAATCGACGTAAGATTCGTTTTCAAGTTCGTTCATAAAAGCACCCCTAAAAAGGTCATTAAAAAACATTTGCGTTTCTGAATCAATATTTACCTGAACTTCTTCACTGAGCAAAACGCTGAACTTTAAGTAGTTCTTAAACTAATGTATCGTCGCGACGCAACACTTGCGGAGGGAGATCTTTTTATTTTGATTTTGTTTTCTTCAGACGAAAAATTTAACTTGGAGGAATATTGTAATAGGTCAAGAATGAAAAGAATATGTTCGAGTTAGAGGGATTTTGGACTTATAAGGATTTCGACTTAGAGGATGACTTTTCTATGCAAAATTGAAGGGAATGCAAAAATTGGGTCGAAAAATTCGAGTTAGAGGGAAATTCGAGTTAACGGAGGTTCGACTTAGAGGGATTCGACTGTATGTATTTGTATATTGATTGCAAATAACAGGGTCGCAAGAGTGGCCCAAAGACGGTTCCTTGCGCTCGCCGGCTGTTATCCCTTGAAATCCAAACATTCTTTTCCACGTTTGACACGAAGAAGCTTATTTTACCACAATTTAGAATTTAAAGCGGCCATTCCCGCTTGCATATCAAAGGCTTCCGAGAATTCCGGATATACCGCAGAGCAAATGTTTCTTTTCTTTTCAGAACTTTCCCAATAACGTCATCTATGCAATGTAGTTTATCAATCGTCGATTGCTTGCTTCTAATATCTCAGACTGGAGGTCAAATAAACAGTGGTTCGTTCATGTCCATTGCGTGGATGTGGCCGTACTTTTCTTTTGGGTTACATCCACATCCTGATACTGCTCATAGAATTCGTAGTTGCATTCCTATTCATTTGCCCTCTGCTTATATCGTCCAGCAGTCCAGTCGGCTGACCATTAAGTGAAAGTGGCAAGGCTTCTTTCACTTTCTGTCCCTTTCTTTCAAAGGGTTATCAGCTCACCCTCTCTGTGTGTCGTTCGCGTTCAGCAATTTGCACCATAAGGCGCAACAGGCGTTATTCTCTCAAAAACGTTGAAAAACACGATGCGTCTGAATATTTTTCACTTCGTTGATTGTCTGATTTGGGCACCGCAAACACTGCCACGGCTTTTCGTTGACTCGTAAGCAAATTAAATCGCAGTTTTTCCTTAAAGCAAAGACGCTTTTTTAATGCTTTTAAAGTAAAGTTGTAAGAAGTTCTACATTTTGCCTATCGAAGATTTAAAAGTTTCAACAAAACTGGCGTTATTTGTACAGTTGTTTATTACTTTCACCCCTTGTTTTGTCGGGCTTTTTGTACCTTAGCAATCCACAGTCAGTTACCTTATTTTTTTGCCTTTGATTCAAATATCAATTACATTGCAGGGCACAAACTTGTTCTACATTTCTCCTCCACTGTAAAAGATGAACCTTTGTCAGTTTATGTTATACCTAACATGAACTTAGAAGCAAAAGCACCGAAAATTAAATAAACATGCATGTCACACAATAATAATTAACCAAGCTGATAAAAATCAATAAGATACAAGAAGATTAAATCTCACTCTGTAAAAACCTACAGTCAAATTATTATTATTGTCACCATCATCCCAACAACAAAGAAAACCAACTTCACCCCTTTTCAAGATTTAACCTGTTGCTCCACCTATACGTAGGTATTTCACTCACTCACTCAAAACCAACCCATCAACATTCCAAAGTACAATAGTTGTTTCCCTTTAAAGTCATTCCCAACAGGCGTGCGCAAAAACAGAAAAACAAAAACAAAGTCTCCACAAAAATATGCCATTAACTACCAAAAAATGTTAACACCTTGTGCAGAGATCCCCGATTGTCGAGCCAGCGATACGACTGCTTGGAAATGAAAACAAACCACCATATGACCTTAAAATTCCGTTACGGATAAAGCCACTATGCACAACACGCCTCTGAAAGAAAAGAAGCCCCAAATGCAAAAACAAAAAAATAAACAAGAAAAATACCACAACAACAACAGCAACTGGCTGGCCCAATAAATTCCATTCGGAAAAAGTTAACCTCAACAACGATAATAATATTCCACGCGACTCTCATACAATTTCAATTGTAGAGCGCGCAGGCGTAGCGTCACTAAAATGCTGTTATATCCAAAACCTGACATCTTCAATGCGAACGATTTCGCAATAAGATACGTAGATACACCAAAACAACAACAACAACGAAAGAAAAATCGATTAATGAAAACCGGTGTACGTGATGACCTTTAAGGACGTTCGAATTCATTCGAAGTCAAAACGCAGCAAAAAAAATGGAGTTGCCTGCACTCATGGGGTTTGTGTTTGACTTTGCGTTTAATGCAGTAGTATAGGGTATTTATTTGGACTTTTGGCGTCTGGTGCGCGATCTAGTTGCGCGCCACGGGTGCTTGGGCGCCTGGATGAGACATTGAGACTAAATGTGTATAAAGGTGGTCGATGGTTTGTTTATAGGCACTTAACAGTTTGACGATGGCTTTGAAAGTGAACCACTTGATTTGTGTAACTGGTTGATGGCTGCAGCTAAAATAGTGCATTATAATCGGTGCGGTAACACGGATTATGGCAAACGAGCTCAGGTACACAATGAATAGGAATTTTGCACTGAAATGGAATAAGAAAAGAAGTTCAAAATTCTTTTTACAAAATCCTGTTTTTAAAATTCTGCTTTTCTAAATTCTTCAAACAATAAAAAAAAGGTTTCGAAACTGTTCAAAAGCGCGCGCTTTTTAACATTTTCCAAACAATTCTGTAATTGTTGGCAGAATGTTGTAAAGCAGAGATGGGGAGAACATTTTTTTTTTAATTTTGTTTGTAGCCTTATTAAGAAAACATGTCGTGCGTGTTTTTTAAAAATACGATTTCATTTTTTTTTATAAAAGAAATACGAAATTTTATAAAATGTTATTAATATTTTTTAGGAAGACTGATGAAAAGTCCTTGTATGTCCACCAAACCATCAATCGCAGCGTAACAGTAATTGCAACGAACCTCCTAGGAAAATGGTCTTGCAGTATTCGAAGATCCTACCGAGTTGCTTGTCGAAGGAATTTTGATTAAACAACATTTCGGCTGTCCTTTTATACTGCCGAAATGAAGTATAAAAGAGAAGAAAAATGAAATTATAATAAATAAAAGTTGTAATTTCTGATTGCTTCATATCTTTTTTTAATTCAATTTTGCATTCTTTTTTTTCCATAGATATTGTTTTATTTTTCAAAAATTGCTGTCAATAAATAAATTTTTTCTTGTTTCTTTTAAATTTAAATTTTGTTTTTATTTAAAATCTAAAAAAATAAATAATTTTAAATGTTTTATAAATTTAAAATTGTTTTTAAATTTGTTTGTTAGAAAAAAACTAAATAAGCTGAATTTTATTGCTTTAAATTTGAAAATCAGAATTAAAAAAAGCAGAATTTTTGTGTGAGAAGACAGAATTTTGCAAAGCAGAATTTCGACCGGATCCCGTTTTCGAGATGTGTTCGAAAAGTGCGACAGAAAAAGACTGAACAAGTAAGAAACACAATATTCAGTCGCTTCTTAATCTTCGGTTTCAGTCTTTTTGCTTTTAGTACCTTTTTGTGCAACCCAGTCTCGTGACCAAAACTAAAATAAGGGCCGACACCAAGCTTGCTCGATCTATTAACGGATTGACCAAGATGTCCTAAAATTGACCCAGCCGCAAAGGAACACTTTGATTCTTCCATCGCTCGTGATTCTTAGATAAGACCCAGAGATACTTGAATTTCTCTATGAGTTCCAATGGGAGTTCAGTAATACATAGAGTGCATTCAACATGCGTTCTGGAGTCGAAGATAACTTCCGATTTGACTATGTTTACCTTTATCTAGGGATTGCCACAAACCTTTCGAGAACGCACTAAGATTTAGTCAGGGGAAACCCAACGATGAGAAGAATATAACCAAAAGTGACGGAAGCTGTTTGCAGCCTTCCATCCTCAGTGACCTCAGACCCTCTTTTTGCAGTTAACCTCACAAAACTCACTAGAATCTGGGATGGCTTGGTCTTTGAAACGGACGTCCGGTCTTTTTTTTCGTCTCCAACCTAGGGACTTGGACTCGAAGAATCTTTTAGCAGCAGGAGAAGAGGAGGAAAAGTAGCTTTCGTATGGCTGGAACACTTCCCAGCAAGGATGTTTTAGATGAGAATTTTGACAGCAGTTCTGACCTAATTGTAAAAAGCACGGGTTTGAAAAAGGACCTCTCAACCGCCACCCAAGAGAAAACAATATGATGGTATCTCTAGACGCATGTAACGTAAACGCCATAGAAAGCACTTTCGAATTGCCTCAATATCTCTCACGGTTGATGGAGTCTTACCTGTTACCTCGGAGACATAGAGCTAATATATTTCACAACACATCAGGGGATAACCTCAATACATGACAATCCTAACAATGGATATCTCCGAAAATGGGTACCTGGTCTCCAATACAACATTGAACAGACTAATGGAAAAATTGAGTTAACCAAGTTGGCCAAATCCACCAGACAATGCTCTTGTAAAAATGATAGAGCAGAGAAACCATGAGAAGATGGATCGGAATTGTGCACTAAACTGGTTGAAGAACCAGTCAGGATGCCAATTTTCAGTGTATTTTAGTGTTTGGCTCTGAGGCGAACTGTGATTAGCTGACCATTTAAATTACACGCCATAATAAACGTCACAGCATTTCTAAGTTAAAGAACGAAGAACTATATTTGGCAGGGAGCCTATTAATTTTGTAGATTATTAGTTCAAACTTTTTCTTTAAATTCTTAAAAGCACTGTACCCAAGATATAAAGGGTTTTCCAATAAGAGGTGTTCTTGTGAATGACCCGCTATTTCGGTAGCTGTCACTTTTGAAGCTTTTATTCTTTGACATTTGACAAGTAGAAACTACGCCATTACTAAAAATGAAACGATATACGCTACAAAAACGCATTGAAATTATTAAAATTCACTACAAAAATGGTGTATATCTTGCAGTCAGAGTTCGCAAAACTAAAGCATTTTTTATTGAGAAGCCTCTCCCTCCTCAACGTGTGACTGTTTGGTGCGGTTTATGGTCCGGCGGGGTCATTGGACCTTACTTTTTCGAAAATGAGGTTGGACCAACAGTTACGGTGAATGGATTGCGCTATCGAGAGATGATTAATGTTTTTTTATGGTCGGAGTTAGATGGTATTGATCTGGACAACGTTTACTTTCAACAAGGCGGCGCTACGTGCCACACAAGCAACGAAACCATTGATCTTTACAGGAAAAGTTTCCGGACCGTGTTTTCTCTCGAAGAGGTGATCACAATTGGCCACCGAGATCTTGTGAGTTAACACCTTGCGACTTCTTCCTTTGGGACCACGTGAAAGTTAAGATCTATGCCAACAGCCCAGCGTCGATTCAAGACCTCAAGGATAAAATTCGTGACGCTATCGAGGACATAGGGCAGCCACTTTGCGATTTGGTTATGGAAAATTTCATGAAAAGGATGGGGTCCTGTACGCGTGCTCGTGGTGGCCATTTGGCTGATGTTGGTTTTCATTATTAACGGCATACCTTCCTCTTTATTATGAAATAAACATCCGATCATTTATGTCAAAAAATGGCATTTTTCTTTGAATACCAAAATAACACCTCTTATTGGAATACCCTTTATAAAAGCATCATCTTTCCATTGCGAAATATGGTTAAACAAACCACTACACTACAATGGAAAAGATAATTTTCAAACTTCAAGGTTTTTCCAAGAAAACAAAAGGCCAAATGTGTCACCTTTCTGCCAATGAATGTGTGACATCCGGAAGTTCTTAATTTCAAAACACTTAATTCGTATAATTGCCTTATAAATGTTTTCGGTTGCCCTTAGTCTTAAATGCTCTCTTAACGAAAGCTATTGCCTTCTGAAACAGCAATTAACGAATAATTTAATAGCCTTCGTCTAAAGACGTTACGAATCTCACTTCTAGTTTTGTGTAATTCACATGATAACTTGGAATGCTGATCTGAATGGAATCATAAAGTAAAAACAGTATGAAGTGCCTTCAAAAACGAATTTAGGGAATCCCTTTTAAAAAACCAACGAATAATCTATGAAGAATGCAATTTTGAAACCCTATTTGTCTTGATTTACTTATCAGCTCTCCTAGAAACGTAAAATAATAGATCTATTCGATAACTTTTCCGAACAAAACACCGAAAATATGTCACAATTAATAAATAGAGAGAGAGAGACAATTCGCTGAGAGCGGCGAGGATCATGAATTTAACATCATACACTCAGTGTTGCCAAATTGGACGGTTTGTCGTATTTTGGGCTATGTTTTTTATTAAAAAACGATAGAAATTTCTTCAATGAGCAATTTGGGCTACATATCGTTTAACAAGTTTTGTGTAAATTTTGTTTGTTTTATTTCTTCACAAAACTACAAAAAAAAAATATTTTCGAACAAGCCCGAAATTTTAAAACTCGGCAGCACTTTTGCAGTCAAGTGACATCGAACATTCGTTTAACTTGCAGACACACCAATTTATTTTGCAGTCCTTTTGATTTGACACAAGCACACAAGCCACAAAGGCCACTTTAGGAATTGGGAACATTTTAAACGATTTTTTGGTTTTTTTCTGGGTAACGACTTTGGGCTACATTTTTTCAAGGTTTGGGCGCTTAAAGCAAACTAAATTCTTGCAACCCTGAAAGTAATTCCATTTTAAAATTTACCTGTACATTCACTCTTCTGTATCCTTATTTCCATTTGCGGAATAAATGACTTAGGTTCCTATTGAAAACATTTTATTTTTGTTTACCCGTAATTTATTTCTAATTTTCAGCCACGAGAAGTTTTCTCAATTTTGTATGAAGAATATCGTAACAACTCGTTACTCGTAATTTTGGTAATTTTGTGTTTTTCAATTTAGCAGCAGGCTTATTAATACAGGCTGCAAGAAATTCTCTACTCGTTACTCGTTATTTTGATAATTTTTGTATTTTTCAGTTTCGATGAAAAGGTAAAAATAGTATATGCAATTGAGTCCGATTTGCAAAAACTATTGCTATTAGTGCTACAAGCGGAATAACTCGTTACTCATTATATTGTCCGTTTTACTATCGTTTTTTTATTCATTGAACTACAAATTCCCCATCTATCCATTGAGAGTGTATATGCTACTCCCTCCAAAATCTGGTGTTCCTTAGCCATCGGCCCTAAATCATATTTAAAAAACCTTATATGGATAGAGGACAGATGTCGGACTTAATAAAACCTTCTCATCTTGAGCCTATCTATCTATTTTAAGAGTCATTTTTGGTAGGAACGTATTGAAACTTTGTATGATAGCGTTCGATAGTAATCAATTCGCAAATAAAATATTTAAACGTTTAGAGCCAAGAACAAAACTACTCGTTATGCGTCAAACTCTATTCTTTTCGGTTAGTTCTTAAACGGACATTATACATGCGACTGTGATCGATTATGTTTAATGCCTCATGGATTCTCTAAGCGATTAGAGCCAAAATTAGAATTGCTCGATACTCGTTATTCTGCTAATACTATCACCCGACCAGTTTGGATTCGGATGTATTACAGATTTTGTGATTACCATCGATTTTGCGCGAAGAGGTAAATTACTAGTTACTTGTTATTTTGATGTATTGCTCGATAATTTATTAATTCCTCATTCTGTACTTTTCGTTCGGATTTGAAAGTGAAAGAAAGTGTATTGGATGCGTATGCGCATCCAGTTTGAAATTTCCCAAACTTTTGAAGCTAAAAGCAAAAGCGTTTTATGCTCGTTACAATTCTAATTCAATGCTAGTTCTATCTTTCTCTGTTATCTGTTATAAGAAGTGATAACCTGAATATAGATTGTGCGATTGTAATCGATTAATTTTCATATACGAGAAATTGCTACTCTTTACAGCCATGAAACGTGATACTCGTTAGCTTTTTCATTCAATCCATTTCGGTTAGCTCTAAAAAGTCAAAACCCTGAAGTAAACTCTGTCTCATTGCGATCGACCCCGTTCGATTAGGTAACAATTGAAATCATTACAGAAAAGAGCTCGTTACTCGTTACTTTTTATTTTGTTTGTTTAGTCGGTTTTTATCGTTTCGATGAGTACATTATATATTTTTTGAGACTTTATTCGGTTTGCAAGAATTTTCGTAAGCCTTAGGACTAAAAGCAGAACTGCTCGATGCTCGTTATTTTGCTAACTTTTCCGGTTAGTTTAGACGTGCCAGTATTATTTATTACTTTATATTGTAATCGTTTACGTTACATTCGCAATAAATTCCGTAAAAATTTGTAAAGCCGAGAGCGGAATTACTCGTTACTTTGCTAGCTCTACCTTTTGCCGTCATTCTTTGTCCGTTCTGATATCTGTGCAATTGCGATCGATTATGTGTCAAAAGATGGGCTTCTAGTTACTCGTTATGGTGCTAGTTCTCCCTTTTACTGTCAGTTTTGGATGGAAGCGTATATTCTCGTTGACTGCGATTGTTATCAGTCGCATATAAATTTATTGTAGGAAAATAATTGTGCAGATAAGAAAAAAATTGTTATTCTACGACAGCGTTGCCACTTTGCTGCAATAGCAGTAGATCTACTGCACTTTTTGCAAAAAATAAATCTACTGCCATTAATCCAATCTACTGTCCTTTTTTTGTTTGATAAACATTCTCTTAAACTGCTGTACAAAAACCATGCATAAAAATAACCCCTGTAAAGAACCTCTGAACGAAGCCAATTTATTGTGCACTTATTTTATAAGAAAACATTAAAGTGATGATTAATATAGTTTTAAGCAATTGATCTTTGTTTTTTTTTGTATAACAAAAAATCTACTGCGGAAAGATCGAATCTACTGCATTTTTTTTTGAATGATCTACTGCGCTCCTCTTTTATTGAAGTGGCAACGCTGTTCTACAACAACAAACGTTTTCAGAGGAAATTGAGGAAATTCAAACATTTTTATTTTCCACCATCACTTGATCCCATTCCTGCAGTGCGTTCCTTGATTTGGTTTTCATTTCAGAAAAAAACCCTGCCTTACATTTTGCGTTATGCAACTCCTCGTTCATACCCATTCAGTTGTACTTATGACTAATCCCAATTACCGATATTTGCCACTCAATGCTTTCAAGAAGTCAAAGCCAAATAAAAAAACACGTTGCACACCACAAGATGGTGTGTACAATTGCAGCTCGACGCTTTTGTTTCATTGCAGGTGGTAATAATAATTGCATTCGCACCATCACCTGAGATTGATTGAGATTTTCTCTCAGGAATTTAAAACAGATTTTAAACACAACTTGATGAGAAAACTGTTTATGGCAACCATTGCCTAATGGACTTGAAGAGTTACCCGCGGCTATGTGCTTTTCGCTGGTGTGCATTTAATTGAATTGAGTACCAATTAATCTTATTCAATATTGGGGCGTAAGATTATCGACTGAAAACAAGAATGGAAGTCAAGGCAACGCAAGATATTGATACAAGTCGAGTGTTGAAAGAGCTCTTAATTGCTTTGCCTGGTTGCAACATCTAAAATTTGGGAAAAGTATCGCCATAAAGTTGGTCTTCAAATAATTTATATGAGCTTTTTCTAAGCAGTTAATAGATAACTTAAGACAGGTTCTGCTCAGTTTCACCCATTGAGCTCTAGACATTCATTGAATAAATGGCGTAATAATAATTTCGCGTTTTGGCATGATTGATGTATATTTAATATTTTTTATGATTTGTAAATATTAAATAGGTCTTTTCATCAATCTCCGGCATGAAATTAGCTTGTTTGTTGACTGTCCATGCACAGGCCTGTCCAAAGAAGTAGCACTGCTGAGCCGAAACGAATAATTGGTTTCATTGGATAAGTTTATAATTAATGAGCACTGGATCACGTTTCAACACTGAACCGAGCGTTTGTGTTCTTAGCAATGATTTATCTGCTGTTTTGTGTTTGGAAGTGTATACGGTGCGAGTACGCTCAGGGTGGGCCGACGAATATTGAAGAAAGCGGTATACAAATAGTTTATTTTATTCACTCATAAAAGAACTCTGGCTAACATTGATTTACAAGTCCTTGGGACTTGGGCACAGAGTGACAAAGTCGTAGAGTGACAGGGCGACAATTCGAAGAGGCAATTTGCTATTTACTGGGCAACAACTCTTTCTTCAGCTGACTATTTTTGAAAATTCGATCCAAGTGGCTGCCCGGGTTTTTGTCCTACAGATTACCGTGCTATTTGAAACCAGATTGTTAGAAAATTTGGACCAAGTCATGCATTTCCGCATATATTGGTTTTTTACCAATGAAAAAAATTCGCAAAATACAGAAATTTTGTTTTAAAAACCAAAAACTAGAATATAAAGAAACAAACAAGAAAATTGCATTTTAAAAGGTGATACCTTTTACCCATTTGAAGAGAGGTGGAAAAAGAATGCGTTACCATTTCGAGAATGATCAAAGCTTATGCACATTTAACGAAATCAGAAGAACAATCATACTTTGAGTGCGTTTCATACCTACAATTGATAATATGATCTGTGCAATTAAACACAAAAAACAATGCACCTTGCTAATAAATTGACCTTATACACTTCCTTATAATAATTTTTAATTACCTAAATCCAATGCACCAGATCGTATCGACTGCTGGTAGTCATGTGATCTTGTCCAATTTTTGCGTCTCAATAGTTGCACAACAAAAAAGTTAAAGTGCGTGCCTACCCTTAACCTATATATATAATAATATATAGATCTATAATTTATTAAGTCACGTAATTAAAAAGTTGAATTGACAATTTTGTGAGTTGAAAGACAACCCGCGCCAATATAAGCATTTGAAGTATCCAAGCTAAATTTTTCGAACTCACAATGGCAAAGTTTTCGATACAAAATTGCATATTGTGACCTACAAAATATATAAGGTGAAGGTTAAAAATTATTAGAAGTAAGGTCCAGCATAGTTATAAGTTCCAATATCATTCAAACGATCCTCGTGTAGTTCTACAACTCAAAATGTATTTGAGCAACATCTTAAGGACTTTTTTTTTGCACCATTTCGGCCTTACCAATCCAGACTATTGCTTACGGCTTACGTAAAGACTTTACACTTTCCAATAACCCTGTAACAATAAACAAATACAGTTGTCACAATATCGCTAACTGCAATTTGAAATGTTGATCTGCGATACTTATAATCATTTTTAGTGCCCAGGCTAAATTTTGACAAAATTGTATATTGTGACCTAGAAAATATTTATTTTTAAGTAAGCATTTATTCGTTGTTTGCAAAAATTAATACTCCCTTAACCTATCGGAAAATGAATACCAATCAAAAGCAAGCACTGGCGGTTAAACAAGATGAAGCAGATAAAGGCATTAACCATTTCATTTAATCAACAGTTCGTTGAAGTAATATAAAATAAAAATAAATAAATATTATGCACAGAAAAGTGTATTTTAAGCACATACTTTAAAAATAAAAAAACGAGTTATTTTTCAATTTCCTACATACATTTGTGCAAATTTGTATTTGCCAGATTTAAAAACCATTTGCATTTTTGAATTCCAACAAAAAAAAAAATAGGACACGCTGACAATTTACTAAAATCTATTTATGATTATACACGCTCAGGCTGAACAACAGCTTATTTAAATTCGCACCTACTACGAAATTTCATACCACCATTTTGGGTGGCTGGGCAACACTCCTCTTCAAAATGACATCAAGGGAGGATTTATTTAGCTAGTCCCCGAGATAAACTTGACTTTTTCAACACTGGGCCTTACTAATAATCATTTTTAATGCTTCCTTACAAATAAACGCTATATTTTTTGGGATGTCTCTAAGGCTTTCATGAGAATAAGAATGAAGAGAAGAGAAGAGAATAATATTTTAGTTTGGACGGTCATACTTGAATAACTTATTTTCCCAAAAATTAGGCGAAATTTGTATGGGAGGTCCAACTACACACATAAATGGTCAAGGATTCGGATAGATATTTGGCTGCAACCAAACCCTATCAAACTCTTTGAAAAAGGATTTTGCTCGCCAAAAATGAGAATCTCTAATTAAACAATGGTTGGTACGAAAGGTTAACTTCGCGGGAAATATAGATATAAGACTTTAAGCATTCAGCTATATAGACACGAAAAAAAAAGCGATACTAATAAAGTTCCGTTTTCTCCCTTTGGGTACGGAACCTTAAAAATTATTGAACTTCTAGACTCTAGAGGAATATAACAAGTAGAATGTGCGGATTCATAGGAAAGAAAACACGACAGCATTCGTGTAGAAGAAATGCGCAACGGCTTTATATTTTTCGTCAAGAACTAAAAAGTTTGTCGCTTTCTAAGTTTCCTGAATCAATTCAATACATTCTAGTAAACTGTGTTCCGGTTTTTGAATAACTCAAAAGGGATCTTATTGTGGCACAAATTCGACCAAGATGCTACATTTCCAACATTACACAATCCTTACATGGAAGATTACATTGATGACCAATAATAAATGGCCGTGTGACTGAAAGGGATAGCATTACCTAACACGCAAAAATACGTGACACATATTTGGGTCGGTCATCTTGTTTACGTGACAGGAATTGTGGGAAAGTTCTGCATGTCAATATTTTTATACTAATGGCCTACGTAACTTCACTTTCCTATAAACAAAATGGCTTTCGGAAGTTATAAACGTTCAATTATTTATTTATTTCGTATAATTGATTGATAAATGCACTGACACTAATTATCACCTTTATTCAGAAATGTTTCACATTTCAAGTGATTGCAGAAATATTGGTCGCCGGAACTTGTGTTTATTTTCGTTTTAAATACATGAATCGAATTGCAATTTAGAAATTCCTTTTTTTTTAGAAAAAAAAATCCTCGTTATGAAAGTAACCATTGCTTGATTTTCACGAAAATACAAATAATGTGATTTGAATTCTGAGATGGCAACAAATGTAATAGATTCCAAAAAAAAAACCGACTGACTGTAAAAAAGAACTCACAAGATGTGAACAGTCAAGTATACCTAGCAGCGTTACCACTTGTACTACATTTCTTAAGATCCGTCTAACCATTTTATTTAAATAGATTTAAGAACTTGGCATAGTGCAAATCTTCAACTCGCACACAAAGATATCGCAAGGAATGGGAAAACCAATTTTCGTGGGTCGAATGTAGGTCTGGCAAACGTTTTTGTCGCGCTTGTCAGAAGTCATTTGTTTGCAATATGACTTTGCTTGTCAGACAAGAACTCTTACCCATACACATTTCCAATTATAATAGTGCAAAACAACTCCAAGTGTGTCCGACTAACATATTTTGTTTGTTGTACTACTTAATTCAAATTTCAATAGAAAAAAAACAGGTACTACATTTTTTTTGAAAATGCTACATTTTGTTGGCTAACGTACTACATTTGCTAAAGATTTTAGTGGCAACGCTGATACCTAGCTAATTGGCAATTGGAGACTACATACAAAGCCTAACAAAAATATGAGTATAGTAGTAAAAAATGTTGGACAGCCGCCACAATGGTAGGGATGTCGGTAACTACCCGTTTCCTGGCATTAACATTCTGAGTGAATAAAGTAAACGGACAATATTTCTACACCATAAAAGATCTCTTAGTTCGGGGCTCTAAATGCGTAAGCACAAAACGATAGAACGACATCGTCTCGACGATGCTTCTACTTCGTGTAGCAACCAAAAAACGATAATCGTTGAAACAACTAGACGATCCTCGTTTATTGTTGCTTCACGTTACTAATTCAACTGCCAAATAATATCGCCGAAACGATTCGATTGAGCGATGGCTATTTTGCAATCGTTTCATCGTATTTGGTGTATTTTTTGTCGCTTTTAATTAGGTCTGAGAGAAGTGTAAAAATTGTTTAATGGAAGACACACACTTATATTCTCTTTGGAGGTGACTCGCTCTTATCCGAGTTGTAAAAGAATAAATTTTTTGACAAAAAAAAAATTGCATTTGCACTGTTTTGGAATATCAAATGAATTTCATTTATTTTTAAATTTATACATTTTAATGCAATCAGAAAATTGTGTTCATTGATTTCTTTTTACAATTCACCACTTAAGCCTAGTATCCTGCTCCCGCTTAGTTTTATCTCCCATACAAAAATGTCCACAAAGATAAAATTTATCGAGGCGGTTTAGCAAAGCAGTCCTGTTCGCACGCTAAACTCTTAACATCACATAGATGGGCAAATGAAAAGTCTCCACTCATTTAGCTCCTGAAATAAATTTCCGGTACATTAAATCGAAGATAAATTTGGACATAAAAAACGGAGGAAAAGTTTGTGTTATATTGATTTTGGTTTTTTTTTTGGAGGAAAAACCGCAGAAAACATTTGCGTAATAAATAAAAGAAAACGCAAAAACAAAAATTCCTTTTCTTGCGATGGAAAAACAAAAAAAAAAATTGCGGGCCTTGTGGCGAACAATTTCACTGCAGCTGCAAATAGCGATTTACCCGACACTAAGGAACGTGTCGTCTTCTACTTGCCACTACAGAAAATATTTAAGCTGACGCAGCATTAATAATACTTTTCTTGCATCCATTTTTTTTGGAGATATTCAATATTGCGATGTATTTGCGGTCTGAATTTCGAAATTCTAATTATGCGTATAATTAAAATTGCGTTTACTGACATCTGCCATATGAAGATAATGGTTTTTGTCCCTTCTATATGATGTTTAATAATTTAGCGAGCATTTATCTATGGAGGGGAAAAACGTTAAAATTTAGCGCGAGCAGGATACTAGGCTTTAGTAATAAAAATTCTACTACTTATGTAGCTATCTAATTTTGCATTAAATGCGCAATTCACTGTCAATCAATGACATCGAACAAAAATTAGCCAATTCACGAACAAATTCTTTTTTTTTCCATAGATTTATAAATTCTTTAGGTGTCAGAGTTTTTTTACAGTCATATTCAAACTGGGCTCTAATGGCGTAATTTATGAAACGATTATCGTCGAAACGATTGAACAAAACGACATCGTTTTTAGTTTGCTTCTTATAGCATCATCTGCCGTGCTTTTTGAGCATCAATCTCAGTAAAGCAAAGTAAAGTAGAATTTTCATCATCCAATTACAACCTACTTGACACTTCGAGACTCAGTTGTAGTTGTTGTAATCGCGTGCTGAAAATCCTACTTTACTTTGCTTTGCTGAGATCGAAGCTCAAAAAAACACGCCTACCATCGCATCGTTCATCGTTCTCGTTTTCAACAGTTTGAACATGACTATGGACAAACTTTGACAACAAAAAAATCAAAAAATACATGAAATTTGTTTTTAATTTGTTGTTGCTGTGGAATTGGGGATTTAATGCAAAAGTGATAGGTAATTTGGAAGAAGGCCTCTACTGCTATCAAGGTTGAAGTCAACACTTTATCAAGAAAGTCGAACACAGCTAGTAGTGTGATGAAGACAGATTCAACCAACAAGGAAGTAAAATGTTTTTTGAAAGTCTACATAGGTATTCAGCAATACCAAACAGTGTGCAGGAATCGACCAAAAGTCCAATTGATTTCGTGGGACAGATGGTTACGGAAATCAAGTATCATATAGCATCACATTTTCAATAAATGCAATTTTATGAGTGCATTTTTTTCTATTTGCATTACTGTATTATACAAAAAATAAAAAAAATTAATTTGATATTAAAAAAAAGTGCAATCATCATTTTTTTGCAAGGAATGTATGTTTTTACAACTAAGATAAGAGCGAGTCTCCTCCAAAGAAAACGTAAGTGTGTCTCTCTTAGACCTAATTAAAACTGAAGAATTGCTCCAAAAATGTTTAAACGATTGCAAAATCGCCATCGTTCTATCGAATCGTTTCGACGAGAGTATTTCACGTTTGAATTAGTAACGTGAAGCAACAAAAAACGATGACCGTCCAATCGTTTCGGCGACTATCGTTTTTTGGTTGCTACACGAAGTAGAACATCGTCGAAACGATGTCGTTCGATCGTTTTGTGCTTACGCGATTAGAGCCCTGTTTAAAATAGAACCGATGAACGATTCAATTGAACGATGATGTTATATGAAGCAAAATAAAAACTAGGTCGTTTTGGTCAATCGTTTCATAAATTACGCGAGGGCTCTACCTGGCCACTAGATTCGAGGAGAAATAAAAGACCTAAGGTCTTTTTTAGAAAGAAGTATCAGAAGTATTTAGTAGTAGAAGTATCAACTGAAGATATTAGCTAATATTTAAAATGGTAGGATCCATCGCCCCTTTTGCGAATTAGATCAATATGGGTGAGTTGCCATACACATAAAAGGAGCCACTCGGTAAACTATGAGTCAAGGGCTTTAAGACACGTGCACTGAAATAAATTCCGACACCTTCTTACCCGAGAAGCTCTCTGGCAGTATCAAGTATATAATCACATCGCTTGCACCGATCTTTTACTTAACATCTACCCCGTTTACGGCTAAGCTGGGTAATTGATTTGCGGAATTTATTACACTGATCGTTACGATAGTGGAGTCTACTCATAAACTAGGAGCACTCTTCAGTCCATGTCCAGCATTAATTCCAAAACCACTTTAATGGCATTTAAATTAGTTGTTGCATAAGCGAAGCAACTCGAAACAAAGTGAGCTGCCTCCGACTTACCCATATTGCATCAGGGCATACATCACTTATGGTATAGCGGAAGTGTCAATCTGTTCGCTCCAAACTCCTTTCGATTGTTTATCACCACCATACAAGACCCTATGATTGGATTTAAGTATACACCAGGAACTGCTTTGCCAAAGGTGCCAAAAAATGCCTTTTTCGCGACCATCATCATCGGAGCACAGTCATGTCGCCCCATTGCGATGCTGGTGTCTCTATCGCCGCTCCGCCATCAAGGTAGCCGATCTGAACTCTCTAAATAGGTAGTTTTAGCCATAACTCTCATCGACGGAAACGACATTAGTCAGACACGACCGCATAACACACTCCGTCCCACAATCTGCCACGAATGTTGCACAGCTCCATCGTGACAAAACGAACAGATTCACTGCCAACAACATACAATAGTCTTGAAGATGTGCATGCAAAAAGTGCATTATAACATGCAATTAGCAAATCTCCTATGGTACTGCATTGCAATTAAGATATTTTGGAAAAAAAAACAAACTAAAACTCTGTTAGTATTGCAATGCGAGATGTTGTGCAACATGTTGACGATGGTCGGTCAGGGAAGTCGTTTGTAAAATGAATTTTCTGTGCCAATGATCAGCCATATTGCCATGTTTGGTTTCGTTCTAAAGCTGTATGTGGGGGGGGGGGGGCAATAATTGCTACCCTGGCAGACTGATGTTCAGCATTCACGATCCTCATCTACATTGACACATACGAATGTCTCTAGTTAAACCTTCAGAGTGATTCGCAAGAAACTAGTCAACTGTCATGTCATTGCAAGCACAACGAACAGAAGATTGCCGTCGGTATCGGTATATCCTTGACCGCATAGCTCGTCGTTTGCCGCGCGGATGTCGTCTTCAAGTGTAATTAATTTAATTAGCCTTCAGCGGATGCAATTTGTCTATTTGGTGCATGAAGTCGAGAACTAGGACGTAAGAATGAACATGGGGCTTCGTGTGACAGTGATGAGCCAATGGAATGGTGAAGACTGCTGACAGTTGACATTGAACCTACTCGAGAGCTGCGGAATTGTGGCAGCGGGTAACTTCGGTTTCACTCGAGAAGAGACGGCTCTTCACAAAAATAAACAAGCAACGTTTTAGGTTTTTTCTATAGCGCGAAGTCTCTAAACGTCCGAATGGATAATTGAGAAGCTCTTTCTTAACAGTTATACTCTCGATCGGCAGACAATTGTAGGTCCCCTTAATTCGTCCCAAAACTGAAAAACTCACACAAAACGAATGGTTGTGGGAAGCTAGGCCTAGGGTACCTACGGATCTGTTGCGCCTACAATATATTTTTATTTCCAATTGTGTTATAATTTACCAGGCGAATGGTTCCATCAGGACGGGGCTTTCTGGCATACCTATAGCAGACGGCAGGATGGACATTTAGCATAACAGATTTGAAGGACAGGTTATCATTCGCAGAGGTGACGTGAATTGGCCACCAAGATCGTGCGATATGACCTGGCTAGACTTTTTATTGCGGGGTTTCCTGAAGTCGCAGCCCTATTACAATTAGCCTATCGCTCAAATTCAGCCGGGGCTATATTCAGTAGAATCATTTAACATGGGACCACTCGGAACATTTCCACCGTGAGAAGCCGCTGCGGACATTTGAATGATGTCGAGTTCCATGACACACAAGTGTCTTTCAATTAAAAAATAAAGTGCACGACTGGGTCGAACGTAACTTTATCATTCGTCAACATTTTTGGAGCAAATGAATTGGGAGTTGCCTGATTGTGAAAATTTCAAGTTGTTGGATTTATTTTTAGGGTGCATATTCAATTTGATGAAAAAAAAGAAGTTGGTAATATTAGCTAAAGAGGAAGTTTTGTGTAGCTGTGTACTTTTATTGCAAGTGGGCCATTGTACATAATTATTTCAAAAATGTACCGTTGAAATGTGAACACAGATCGAGATTTGGGAACTAATTTTTGAGAAATATTTATAACACGTCACTATTCGAATTTTAGAATTTTTTGAGAAAAAAACTAAGTACGGGAAATTATTTCGAATACTGATTTTATCTTTAGTATTTATTTTGATCAAAATCGTTAGAGCGGTTTTTGTAAAATTTGGCAGACAAAACACTACCAAATATTGCAATGTTTAGTTTGAAAAAAAACTATTGCTTAACTATTTAGCTAAAAACCGAGTACGATTTATTGTTCGAGATGCAAGCATTATCTACTTGGTTTTTAAAGTTTTATCGAAATCGAAAATGGGGTTTTCGAGACACGAGGAGTTTTTAAAATTAGCGATTCTGGTGATACGTATTCCAAATTAAGGACGCAATAATTTTGAAAACATCAATTGTACTCTAAGTTTGCATTTTGGTCAAAATCGTTATTGCAGTTTTGAGATAAACTAAAGAAAACGGAATTTTTCAAAAATCCACGATATTTCAGAGAATATAATAAAGAGAAAAACTAAGTTCGCCTTTAAGTTAGAAATGACCATATTACCTTAGAAATGCATTGTTATTGCAATCGTATGGACCGTTTTCGAGATACATATGTCCAAATTTCAAAAGTACCGTTATTCGATATTTTAGCGGAAAACGGAGCATGTAGTTATGCTAACCTCACCGACTTAAGCTTAAATATCAATTTTGTTTGAAATCGTTGGAGCCGTTTTCGAACAAATCAAACTGGTATGAAAATTTGTATATGGGAAGTACCATAAATATTGGGGTTACCATTCTGTAGGCCCCGAACTGTAAGCCCCCAAACTCCAAATCCACCGTTTGATAGAAATCCGGGCAGCGGTTTAAGCCATAGGCTTCGGGATATACGGACAGACGGACAGGCGGACAGAAATTTGCGACCCACTTTTTTGAGTTCGCCTATCATCGTAATGTCAGAATTGATTAACATCTCGAGTTCGAAAATTTGTACGAATACAATATCTTTCTCTTAATACATAATGGAGAAAGTTAAAAATTGTTAAGCGAAGAATTTCGAGATTTTTACAAAATTGTAAGTTAAAAGTTCTTGGCTTCAATATTATTTTTGTTAACAAGAACTCGTTTTTAAATTTTCAAGAATCCGGTATTCAGGGTAAGAATAATATACTCTCCATAACTATTTTATTACATCATTGCCAACAATTTCATTCTTAAACCAAAGATTTTCATATTTGGGTTCATTTTAACCAACGAAAATTGTTGGCATTACGATTTATTTTTCTGAGTGTTTGAATTCAGCGGCACTTGTCGCAATTCAGGCGACCCCAGCTTTGTTTCTGAAAGTGAACCGGTATGGCTACCTTATTTCTGAAAAAGAATTGTTTCCTTCAGGAGTTATTAACTTCCATGGGCAACCTATCATAACCTCTGGATTACTTCAACCTTTTATTAATAAGCCACGGACAGCCAATCGCAATGTGCTCTTCTCTCAGTGGCTGCCTTTGCTGTGCCTTGCGTTATTTGCATGTCTATTCTTGTGGGTTTGTTCCACCTAGTTAAAGGCGCACAAAACCTTTTGAACCTCTCCAATGATGCACAAAGAAAAATTCCACAAGACTTATCTCACCATTACATCAGCAAAATGTCCTACACCGCCCACTTAATATAAATTAATAATACAGACCAATACCCGGTTCCACTATCTTGATTTCTGTTACTCAACTCTTGTCGAGTACAAAGGGCACCACTTAACCGGCCTCCCAACGCCCCTTTCAATTTTCATCAAATCTAACACACATTCTGAGAACTCGTTACTTGCAGCAACAAGGCAGACCAAATGAAAATGAAAATGAAAATGAAAATGAAAATTTGTTGCCAATTTGGCCGAGAGAAGACATTAACATCTGCATTTGTCCGCGATACCACCACAGCTGTGAATAGTTGTCGTCAACTCCATAGTGACACCATCACCACCACCGGCACAGCAGCGGCAAACTGGAAACTCGTTGAGAAAATGCTAAAAAGCTGCTGAAACTAGATCGTGTAACAAGATCATTGAGTCTAGTAGAACGCGCCTCGCACCGCGTCCCACAACAGCCGGTTTTTGTAGCCCATAACCAAATACAGGTAGAGCTGAACTCATGCCTTTGGAGACCATATCAACAATGACCACAAGACAGCGAAACAGGGTCTGTACAGCAGCGCCTCATATTTATGATCATTGTCCGGTGAATTACGAAAATGGGACCGAAATTAATAACAGAAATGGAAAAGCCCATTCGGCGGACTGGACCCAATTATTCCGAACAGTGGTCATAAAGGAGCCATTATCTGGATGGGGTTTTTTTTGAAAATTTACAAAGGGTTGGGCTGTATGGTCAGCGGTCACATGACCGGCCAACACATTCTGAATAATTCGATATTTGCAGTTTGGGTAATTAAATGGAATGGCATGGCGCTGCAGTTGCAATTGCACTCTCGAGGATAAGGAGTGTTTCGAATGGCCTGACGAAATATGCAACAAGAATTATTTGGTAATTACTGTTCGGTTTCATAATTTAGGGCGAACGTGTACTTATTGGCTGTGGGTGTGGAGCATATTGGAAATGGTAATTTCAGGCAGGTGGTTGGTGGCGCTTTGTGTCCGGTTCTAAGGGCATTGATGGAAATGAGCGAACGTTGCACTCTCAACCAACGGTCGGCAGAGGATATGACAAAGGGATGAAAAATGAATTGTGTGGACTGTAAGCAAATCTTAGTTCCAATTGTATTTTTTCGGGCTCAATTGTATTTTTTATTTTCATATAAGAATAGGAGAAAGATATCCTTTTCGTAAAAAATTTCGAATGATTTCGAGATGTTTATTAATTTTATGTAATATAACGCAATTCCGGCCGTCAGCTTCTGAGGCCAACAGCCAGGCGCATTTGTTTCAAACTTCGTTTTGAGTTCGGAACCATTTTTTATTTTGCACGGCGATTTCAAAATTTGGATTTTTCTCGAAAACGATGTATGCAATATGTGGACAAAAATGTAGTTTTAAGGTAATATGGTTCAACTTAATGCAATTCAAATTAATTTATTACATTGGTTTTCTAAAGGCTATCTGCATAAAAACGGGTACAACAGTTAGATCAGCAATTTAAATGTTTAAAATTATTCCGTCTCTCATTTTCCACACGAATTTAACAATAACAAAAGGTAGGTACTTTAAGCAACTTTCGAACACCAAATTTTCTGTTTTGATAACAATTTCGCATTCTCAACAATACGTTGCACTTGCTCAATTTTTAGTTTAACAGTTGACGAAGTGTACTTTGTCAAACCAATTCAGTCGTCCCCCCACTTAATTTGCGATCACAAACTTTCATTTTTAAAGAAATCAAATTGTAAGTTCACTAAAAGCCCTCAATTTGACCTTGAACTTGTTGCTCTGCATAATAATAAACTTTCATAATCAATATTGAATTCCAATTACTTTAAACACATTTTCGAAAAGATCAACAATTTCATTTCAAGATGCAAAAGCTACAAAAATATGTAGGTACTCGTATATCGTTATTTATGTATACACATAACCTGTAAATCATTCTAACCGAAACTTCCGAATATTGGATAAAAGCACTGATACACATATAAAAACAAGTATATTAAATATGCATTGGCCCTTAGAAATAGGAAAAAATCGAATTTAAAGTCCTCTTTTGGTAGGCAGTGAATCCAGATCCCACCTAGCATTTCATAGAAGTAAGATAAATTTAACAAAAGCCAACTTCTGTTAGCTATTGTGACTAAATTTTGTTCCACCAGAGGCGAATTGTCACTGTTAGGAACCATATGAACCAAAATTGTTTTAAATTGCAATCAGAAATTTGAAAAAGTGAAAACTCATGTGATTTGTGTAACGAGTTGTTAATACATACAACCCTACCGCTATTCGACTGCCGTAATAAATTACCGCGCAACACTTAATATATTCAGAAAAATGCATATGCATGCACATAAAGTGATAAATATTAATTTACTTTACTAGTTTGGAACTTGGAACTTGGAAATTTCAGATTTCTGCTGCTAAATCAAACATTAAATCCGAATTTTATTGGTTCTCGTGTCTATTACTTTTTGTTTACTTGCACTGTTATAAATCCATTGTAAGTGAAACTGTTTTCCATACGCGTTAGTAAAACTAAATCTCATGTACCTACATAACATTCAAATCTGCGAAAATGTTGAGATCTTTGAACATCGCCCCGGATGACTCCAATCTAACTATTTCCTAACTTAAAGTCAAATTGAATGCTTTATTTCTTATAATTTAGACTAACAGTTGATTTTTTCTAAAATGTTTTATTGGTAACAACCAATGAGTATAAATAAAAATTCAAAATAAAAAAATACTCTTTGAGTGTAACTGTTTCGGGGCGATTGTATTGTGTATTTTTTCAAAGTCCATTGTAACTAAAAAAGTTACGATTGTAACACATTTGTCAACCCTGGTACGACAGACAAACGGGTGCATATTAAGACAATATTATATAGACAGTAGGTGTTGTCCGAAAGATATTGTACCAACAGATCTGATTTGGTCAGTGAAACTAATCTGCCTTTAAAATTGCAAAACAGGCAAGGATTTGAGAAGGCGCGAACCTTCTCTGGGCAGGTGGGAGTTTTATTAACGAGTGGATTTCTCGCAAACACAGCTGTCTATGGAATGACTCTTCCAAATGGAAACATAAAAGCTATGATGTCTGAATGCCTTCAGTAGGAAGGACTGAAGACGACCGACAGGCCACTTCACATAGAAAATAGAGAAATATGACGATACTAGAAATAATATCGATCTTTGACAGCATGAATAGTGACACATCAGTGTAAATAAACAAACAAAGGGATTCGGCAATTCAGAAACATCAATCTGTCCCAAACTGTCATATATAGATTTTGATATAAATATATTCGAATCAGACCACTGTTGTAGGGTTTTTTCCGTCTCTACCACTATAAATCTTACCCAGAGAGACTCTCTGGATTCCTCCTGAGTTCTTTCCTAATCTCGATTCCTAGTGTAAACGCTAGCATCTGTTAATGGGAGATCTGTTCGGGTCTCGACCGAATGATGTCCCAAGATCCTCATTCTCCTGCCAGCCAACGCCGGACATTGACGCGGTACATGTGCTGCAGTCTCAGATCCTTCCCGGCATAGTTTACAAGTATCTTTCTCTTAGGACAATTTTCCTTAAATGATACATGGAAATTACCATGTCCTGTAGTCAACGCCACCTCCCATTTCAATATGCCTCGACCCTTGATTAGAACCCTCCTTTGAGTGGAGAAAGTCGGAAACCTTATTACCATGGCCTCTTATGTGTTCTGACGCGATCCATTTGTGAATCAGCTGTTCTAACATTCCTATACCAATTCAAGAGAATGATTCTGGTCCCAGCTACTTTCCAGTTGACTCCTGTTTCTGTTTTGCAAGACAGATGAGAAACTCATGCAAGATATGCACAGAGTTGTAGAATTTTGTAAAGCAGAATTTTGTACTTTTTTTTAATTTTCTTTTTTTCTCAATCTTAAAATGTTTTTCAATAAATATCGCGTTTTTTTCAATAGATATTGTTTTTTTATTTAGTTTCGAATTGTTTTCAATATTTATATTTGTATAAATTTTCTTTCTTTTTAATATTAATTTTTTTCGTTAAATTTTTTTTTTTGTTTTAACTTAAAATTAAATTTTTTTTATTTTGCTATACCTTATTTTAAATATATTTTTTTTTTTTGTTTTTATTTGTTAGTTGGAAAAACAGAATAAGCTGAATTTTATTGCTTTAAATTTGAAAAGCTGAATTTTGTAAAGTCGGACAAAAAAAAAAAATCGTCTAGCGGGTTCGGGCAGACGGACAAACATCGTAGCGAAACTAATAAGGTTCCGTTTTTCCCTTTGGGTATGGAACCTTAAAAACAGAATTTCGAAAAGCAGCATTTTTGTGTGAGAAGACTTTGCAAAGCAGAATTCTGAAAGCAGCAGAGAAGACTCCTTTGTTGAGTGTCTTGAAGACGCCTTTGAATATATTACGAAGCTATCAATTATCAAGATGGAGGTTGAAGTGCGAACGCTATGGGTCAGAAAAATAAAAGAAGACCCTAGTCAAAACGCCCCAGGGTTTATCTTAATTTCAAAAGAACCTACTCTGGGCCTGCAAACATCAATTCTTAAATGGTTAAAAAAAAGGACAGATTATAAATGCTGCATTCAGTGTAAAGTATGCACCGAGCATTTGAATTTTGAAAACTTGCAGAAGTAATAATGATCCCAAAACTAGGCTCAAAAAGTGAGCTCAACTTAAAAAAAACTGATAAATTAAAAATAAAAACCTTTAAAAATTCGACTAAAAAAACAGTTCACAAAGAGCATTCAAAAATTCTAGAGTCTTACATTCTTCAAAATAAAGCATGATACGCAGTGTTTAATAAAAATAAATAAAAATGGCGTACCTCAAGGTAGGGTGCTAGGGTCACAATTGCGATATTTGAATGGAAAATATGGCCAGTGGGAACTAAATACTGAAATAAATACAAAGGGTCAAAACTAATGGGGTATTCGATTGGGCTTCTTCAGATTCGCGCTCAGATTTCAGATTTTGTGTGTCTAATCGAGCATAAAAACCTGACTTGCTCTTTTTTTATGTTAACATTTTTTGTGTGATTGCAATAAGTGTAGCCCTCGACACTTTTCTTAGCGTTTTCCATTCACTGGCTAAATTTTATATAATAACATTCAAAATGCTCGCCCAGACTGATTTCTAAGCATTTGTACATAAATAATTAACAAAAAATAGATCAAGCCGATGCAATTCTTTTCAGTTGAAAAATTTCACGAAAATGTAAACAAACTCCACTAGTTGTCAAACCAAAACGTACTTGTATTGGTAAATCTGCAACAAATCTGAGAAAAAATCCAGAAATCTGAAAAAGATTGCTTTTTTTGTACCCAACGAACATAAAAAGTGCTCTGAGAGCAAAAAAAGTGCACAAAAATATGTTTTTTGGTAAGGCCCATTATTTCAGTGTAGCCAGCCGCTTTAAGTGAAATTCCCTATCACAGACCTTAAAGTTCCCCTTTGTCCCCATTCTTCGTGGTGGCATTCCTAAGGAATTACCCACAATCAAAATATTGAGGAAAATGACATTTCGTTCTAGAAGAGGAAAGATTCCCCTTTTCCCCTTTTGTCAAATTTTTGATTGAAACCCCTTACAAAAATGGGAATTCCCCACGAACTGGCAGTTTCAGAGACCAAATCACGGCAGTAAAAAAATTAAAAATAATTCGGCGGCCGAACTAAGAAATCCCGTCCCTTTCTATATCGAAATCGACAACTGCCGAAATAATCCATTCACTCGTTCAAACATTCATACAATTCATAAAATTTTGTTCGCGTTCTTCCCTAGCCGAGCACTAAGAATCTGTCAAACTCAAAAACAATTTAGCGAAACTCTCTCAGAGTTAAAAATATACTCCAATCCAAAATACGTGGATAGACCTAGAGCACTTTCATCTTTGACATCTAATCCATTATCCATATCACAAATAAATGTATAACTTGCTTTTTTGCAACGTATAAAACATTCTGGGAGAACATTCAACCACCGCCGGATTTTCTTTATTTTCACAGATTTTATTTTTAAGATAGATTTTGATTTTGATTTTGATTCTTGTCAACTTTGTGTATTTCTCCATTTGACATATTTATCGATAGTTGCCCGTTGAAATTGAAATTCTCTGAGCTGTTCGAAGCCGAGAGAGGAACTGCTCGTTCTTTGGCTAATTTTCTCTTTACCTGTCATTTCTGATGAGTACGTGTATAAACTTTGTGTGATAGGGTAGTTCGCGACAACGTCAGTGTCAAATATGAAGAAGAAAAAACCAAGTGACAGCTGAAAAACTTGTAGAAAAAAAAACATAAAATAATAAAATAAAAACATTTTAGAATGGAAAACTGATGTTTATCACATGTATTAGGTAAAAGAAGAGAGAAGAGAAGTAAAGTAATAGGAATTGTGCGCTTTTTGGCAATACTTGAACAAAACACTACTCTGGTCATTACAAAACGGCTTTGTTATCCTACAAGTTTTCTTGACGTTTGAACCAAAAAGATAGCCCATCTTTATTTATTTATTTCCACCATGTACCTACCTACATTTTTCCCTCCCATCGCTCACTTTGTTTCCATTGACATTTCCGTTAAAAGTTGCTTTATTGCGTTGTCGGTTCGGAAATTAATTTTTATGACAAGGCCACTTGCAGAAATCAAATGCACTCGTACCAATTTTAGCTAAATAATTTGCCATTCAATGCGCAGAAGCAAATACACCTCGCCAGATTGCTGGCTCAATTAAAACTCAAACTTAATTTACTTCTTCTTGGACGTCGATGTATGCGCAGTAATTACCGTCACCACCATTAAGTGTCTAGGTCGGTATTAATCTTCCTTTCACATTCTGTGCCATTCATTGCCACATCGGCCCAGCTGACCAAACATTCTGAATCATTCGCATTCACACACAGCAAACCACACTGCATGCTCATTGCTCACCCAACGGAAGATACACGCTGCTGCTGGTGGTAGACTAAATTCTTTCGTGCGCCAACCTAATATTTTCCAAAAACTCACCAGATAATAATTGATATTCAGTATTTTAATTGGTTCATTAAAATCCCGACACGGCAAGGTAAGGAGATTTTAAGGCATTGCGGTCAGCGGTCAGTGGTCAGCGCTATTGGTGTGTCGCAACCGAAATTAATAATTATTCGAGAACGAGAGGTTTTCTGATCGATTGAGTTGTTTCACAATCTGCATACTGGTGTGGTGTTGGAGATGGCGACATCTGACCTCAAATTTGATTGAAAATGATTGTTTGGTAGCTGACGAATATTTCCGGAGATCGTCCGACGCGACGATGGGACACGTTCTGATAAGTAATTCGAGTTTTTCTATTGTGATTCGTATTCGGAAATTCGAACCTTGGCTGTTCGATGTTCTCTAAGTGAATGTACCCGATAATTTGAGATGTGGAAATTTCGGTGTCGACATTAAGTTGTTGTCCGAAACAAGTTGACAATATAATTGCTTTGTTTGTATCAAGATTTGGTTGAGTTCCCGTGTGGGCATTCTCGGGCTATTAGGCATTTGGAAGTGCGATGTAATTGTAATTAAAATAAAACTAAATATTGCAATTATGAACTAAACCAACATTTTGAACGTAGTCAAAGTATAGAGTTGAAGTCGCAAAAGTCGTATATATATTTGTGATGTGATGCTAGCACAACGTACATCCCTAGGAAGTAACAATCTAATTGCATTGAAAGAAGTGCGATCGATCATGGGAAGTGACCACCACGTGCAGTTTTAAATTACAGAGGATTAATTCAATAAGATTGCTCTTAGTGGTATGTAGCATTATTTTATCGCTCAACGAGCATGGTCGGGTACCAAATTGGAGCCCTATACAGTGGAGCAAAATCGAAAGTGTTCTTAGAAAGTGTTCCCTGGCTAACCGAAAGTACCTGAGACGAGCTTTCTGACTCTCTTCACGTTTATAACAGAAAGTGAACGGAGAACCACTGAAGGACAGTGTTTGCAGACTGCTTTCTTATTTGTATACCCTCCACGGGAAGGTATATTCACTTTATCATTACATTTGTAACGCCAAGAAGGAGTCACCGGAGACCTCATAAAGTATATAATATTCTGAATCAGGATCACATTCTGAATCGATTTAGCCATGTCCGTCTGTCTGTCTGTTGAAAGCACGATAGCGCTCAAAGGAATATGACATAGGCGGATGAAATTTGATGAAAGGGCTTCTTTTTATCGTCGTCAGGTTGGTATTGAAAATGGGCTATGTCGGTCAAGTAGTTCTGGTACCTCCCATACAAAATCAGTATTGGGCCCATGTGTCTGTTGTTCAATGTAATTAAACTTTGCATGATTTGTATGCAGTTAAGGGTATCAAAGCATCTGCCAGGCCGATGATAACACTTTAACTTGTTTTTATTAGCAAAATCATTCAAAAAGCGACAAAAGTCGCGCTTTTTCCCACAATTTGGGACCATAAAAATGTTCCCCATAGGACGAATTTATTCTGGAGCAGTCGCCAGATGAGAAAAACCTCAATTATACTATGAGTATGATATACGCGGTAAAGTTGTGAACATCGGCTTGATATGCGTTCAGAAAAAAAGACGAAATAAAAATAGTACGATAGTACCAAAGATTTTTTGAACGAGTTCCTGGATAAAAGAGATCATAAGTCTGTGGTCACAAGGAAAAACCGCTAAACTCTGTTTTACTCATTTTTCAGGAGAGCAGTTTAAAGTTTTTGACAAACGCGTGAAATTCCAAGTGATTCTATTGACTTTAGTGACTTAAGCTGTTAGTTTTTTTTTGAAATTGTGGCCACTTTTTTAAAGATTTAGTACGCTGAATCTAATGGCATCAAAATCTCAATTTCGTCTAAAGTCGACTTTAGCGGTTATGGTTTGTGGTCGCAGAGTTAGGCGTTAAAATCGTCCGGTTATTTTAACGCCAGAATAAGCAAGAAACACTTTGGAATAGTACATTTGGATAAAGCCTCTACACGACACCACATTTGGAAACGAATTTCGGCTATTAGACTTTGCCATGCTGAACATGTTGCGGGCCACCTTACGAAGCCCTTTGTAAAGACAGCCAGCAGGTGAAACGCAGCTCGGTGGCAGCGCTGCCACTTCAATAAAAGAGGAGCGCAGTAGATCATTAAAAAATATGCAGTAGATTCGATCTTTCCGCAGTAGATTTTTTGTTAAACAAAAAAAAAAAACAAAGATCAATTGCTTAAAACTACAATACTTTATACAACTTTATACAATAAGTTCTAAATAAGTTGGCTTCGTTCAGACGTTCTTTGCAGCGGCTTTTTTATGCATGATTTTATTACAGCTTTCGAAGAGAAGGTTTATCAAACAAAAAAAATGCAGTAGATTGGATTTAGTGGCAGTAGATTTATTTTTTGCAAAAAGTGCAGTAGTGGCAACGCTGCTCGGGGGATGTGGCAGGCAAATTGAGTTTAGATCACAATTTGCATCTGACCAGGAAGGGAGTCTTCCCGAGTTCGCGTCCGCGCAGATAGTTTCGGTACTATTATTTTGCGGTAAAATATATTGAAAGAGGAATTCAACCAACTTAAACTGTCCAACTAGAGACAGTTAGCCAACTAGAGAGACTTATCGATTGTCATTCTGCTTTTAAAATTCTGACATTTGTCAAGTTTCTTCTTATTTGCTTGGAGAAATTCTGCCAATCGATTAGAGTTAGAAAAATTTATTTCTCTTAATTCTGTTTAATTTTTATTTTAATGTAACCTTCATTAACGGAATTAACTAAAATGCTTCTTAAGTTTAGTCATAAAACAGCATTTAATTTAAGTACTAGTCAAGAGACAGCAAATAATCTAAACGACTGAGCGCCAATTCTACAAAAGGCACATCTGTCACTGAATTGCAATAAATACTTATCTACTTTTTGTTTATTGTAATAAAGTCCCAAATGTAAACATGACTATAAACAATTTCGCAATTTGTTTTAGTACATTCAACCTTCGATAGATTTGTTTGTTTGTTTCTTTTAATTATTTCTTTTTCTTTTTTTCCTATATAGGACTAGCGAAATTACTATTTTAAACCAACTTTAATACAATCACGAACCACTTACTAAACCACCACTGTTCACAACACTTAAATAATTAAAGGCCAATTTGGTCTCCACTGCATAATACAAAAAAAAAAAATCGTGTCGAAAAATAACTGAAAATTCACTTTTCAAAACGTTTTCGAAACTACTTCTGTTGGAATAAGTTTCACAAAATCAGAAATCAAGCAAGCCCAAAAATGTCGTCAAAATTTATGATTCTGATAGTTTTTGCCCAAATCCCATCAACCAAACTGAAAATTAGAAAATTACTTATTTTAACCACAGAATGAAAAAAATTAAATTTCGTATCGTCAGAAATTTTGCTAAGATATAACGTTGAAATAGTCTGTCAATAACTCGCCTTGGCCATCAGATTAAGGAAATAATGAAAGTTAGTCCCAAAATAAATCAGAACTGCACATATACAGTGAGAGATTCACTATTCACATGCTGCGTTAGTTTTGTTGGAAAATTTAACAGCTTTCCACCACCAAATTCCAGGGAATCTATGATTTGACACACATTTTTCTTATATTGTGACGTACATTATCTGGTCGTAGCAAAAGAAAAAGCAAAGCACTTGTGGCGGAATACATAACACAAAACAACGTCAAGTAAAGGGTCCGCCATCTTACTTTTTTCTTTTCAACTAGTGCTTATTTCGCGAATGGTAACACTTAGCTCATGTCTGATTTGACAGATAATTAGTTTTATCCTTCCGCTGAACGAATATGGTTGTGTATACGCTTGAACAACGCTGGGAAATATTGCGACATTACTTTGAAAATCATGGTAATGTTGCAGAATGTGTGCGAAAATTGCGTACGGAATTTGGAAGAAGAGAAGCACCGTCAGCTCCGTATGTTCGTTATCTTGTGAAAAAATTGAAAGAAACTGGCATCCTCATCGATAAACCAAAGCGTGAAAAGCCAAAAACAGTGCGTACACCCGAGAAAATTGCTGCTGTGGCAGAAAGTGTGCGTGAAGCGCCATCAACATCAATTCACCGTCGTTCTCAACAATTGAACATTTCGGAGACATCATTGAGACGAATTTTGCATAAAGACCTTGGTATGACGCCATGCAAAGTCCAATTGGTTCAGGAGTTGAAGCCAAATGACCATCCAATGCGTTTTCGCTTCGCTAAGTGGGCCTGCGATCGACTTAGAGAAGATGCCGATTTTGCCAAAAAAATCATCTTTTCAGATAAAGCTCATTTTCATCTTGGCGGGTATGTAAACAAGCAAAATTGTCGCATTTGGGTCACAGAAAACCCGCACATTGAAAAGCCGATATACCCAAAACGAGTCACTGTTTGGTGCGGAATTTGGTCCAGAGGCATAATTGGGCCGTTTTTCTTCGAAAATGAGCAAGGAGTGGCCGTTACAGTCAATGGCGATCGTTATCGGGCCATGTTGAACGAATTTTTGTTCACAAAAATTGAAGAGGAGGATATTGGTAACATTTTTTTTCAACAGGACGGCGCTACGTTCCACACAGCCGAAGCTACACTCGATGTTCTGCGCCCTGTTTTTGAAGATCGCATTATCAGCCGCAGAGCTGATGTCGTTTGGCCACCTCGGAGCTGCGATTTGACACCGTTGGACTATTATTTGTGGGGTGCCGTAAAAGATAAGTGTTACGCCGACAAGCCAGAGACAATTGACGCTTTAAAGGACAATATTCGAGAAGCCATTGGTGAAATACAGCTGCACACAATCGATAATGTGCTTAAAAATTGGACCCATCGTGTAGGCTACTGCATGGCCAGCCGAGGCAGCCATTTGAATGAAATTATTTTCCATTATTAACCGGAAGGATTGTACTTTCAAATAAAAGAAGAAATTTGAGAAAATATTCAGTAGTTTTTTTTGTATAGCATTTTCAAAAAAAAAAAAGTTACTTGGCGGACCCTTTACATGTTTTCGCTATTGACTATGTCCCTGTGTACGTCACGTCTACCTACATGCAAAGAGAACGTGACGAGACGAAGGCTAATAAATGTCACGTGCTATGGAAAGATAAATAAATTGGGCCAGTATTGTTACACAGAAATTCATACTGACAAGTAAACGTCAAAAATTCCATCTAACCTAAAAACTATTTGCTACTTTTAAATTTTATGTGTACATGGCCAGTTATTTACTTTGTCAACTAAAGCAGACTTAAATTGAGTTTAGTGTAATTTTCTGCATCACGCTATTCAGTCGAAGTTGCGTAGGGGCGAAGCAAAAAGAGAGAAAAAATATCTGGGCCCCGGTCGCAATAAGATATTTAAGTACTTCTTTCGTTACTTTATTTTGTGGCTCGTTAGTTTTATACAAGCTAGTTGGAATATAATGATCAAGAAAAACTATTTAGGTATCGTTTTGATTTAATTTTATAAACAAAATAAATACCCACAAAAGTCATACAAATATTTTTAGTTTTTCACATTTAAGGTCGAAATTCCCACCGAAAAATAGATGTTTCCCCTTGATCACCATATAAATAAAAATAAATACCCAACTCCGCTCCTTTTTTATCGCCAGTACTTTTGTAAAAATTAAGCTTTTATATTTCCCTTACATGGGATGAATATTGTGCCAAAAATTATAATAACAAAAACATGCCAACTGGGTTTCACAAAGCATTTAAATTTACGATGTTTGAAGCTAGTCCATCTGGCAGTTTAACCAGACATTTGGATGGGAGATTTATGCGTGCTTCATTAGAATTGGATCATTATTTTGGGGTTTAAATTTCGACCAAAGGAATAATCTTTCTCCAATTGAGTTCATACGAGTATAAGAGAAAATTAGATGTTTGGAACTGCAATACTACAAGCCGAAATCTGAAGTAAAAGCAATAGTCAGTTTAAGTTAGTTATGAGATCAGAAAAAAAATTTGTAATGCCAACAATTGTCGTTGGTTAAAATGTAAAAAATCTTTGATTTAAGAATTAAATTGTTGGCAATAATGTAATAAAATACTTATGATGAGTATATTATTCTTACGTTCAAAACCTGATTCTTGAAAACATAAAAGCGAGTTATTGTTAACAAAAATAATTTTTGAACCTAGAACTTTTAACTTAAATTGTTTTAAGAATCTCAAATTTCTTCGCTTAACAATCTTTTTTTTTTCTGAGTGTTTATTTATTTAAAACAAATGTGTTATTATTTTTAAATAGCTTTAATGATGCTGTTTAATATTTATTGCGTCAAGTAATCACAAAAGTAAAGTAACTTTACTGAAAAAGATTAAACCAAACTCGAAAATAATAACACAATCATCTTTGAGTCTAAACGTTTTTTTTTGACACCCTGTGAACTCTACGAAAGAAGTTGAAGACAGGAAACGGAATAATTCAATTCTCATGCGTTTGCAGGATCGTTCAGTTCAATCAGGGATATTGTAAGAGCAGACAATCTGCAGTACTTAATGCGCGCTTTAATTCTGAACAGCGTCATAGATAGGTATTTAAAATTAAACAGAGAGTACTATATACTGAACGCTGCGCCCTCTTGCGGCGTCTTAACTATGCGAAAAGAACTACGAGCTCTCAGCATTCTTAGCTTAAAGTGCGGGTCTTCCGATGGCTTCTATCTATATCTATATCTATATTTGAAGTGCGCTTGATAGCCGCCATTTTGTATACAGGTTTATGCTAAGAAAACGCCTCAAAAAAGAGGGCGTGTCACAAAGAGTTTAACAACCCAAATGCCTTTAGGTTGTTAAACTCTCATTGCCCATGAGAGTGGTTCGTTCCGGAAACATATTAAGCTTATATATTTTTGCCTTTGATCAAAAATGGGAGTGGAAACTTTTCAAACTTTAAAAGTTTTTGAAAACAGTTCTAAAATTTATACAAAAAAACAAAAAATATACCAAAATTCTCTACTCACATAAGACATAATCGCCTGATTGCCGTTGGTGATGACTCCTCGCTTGCCGAGCAGCGTTTGATTCATTCGATTCGTTCCGTAGTACATCTCCCAGATGCTGGGCTTCTTTCGATGCCAATCCAATATTGAGTCTTTGTCTCCGTCGCCGGGGTTCTCACCGCCCAATTTGTTCAAAATCGGCTTGTGAAACGAAAGATTCCTCTGCATTTGTGTTCTCGTCGTCGCCGCACCATCCTTTAATACCGAACCCGCTTGATCTGTAATACCCGCACCGTCAACACCACCACCACCACCACTACCAACAGTCACCATAATGGCCGACGTTCCCACATAACACTCCGCGTCCGTTGCGGGAAAAATCTCACACAACGACTTGCGCTTCATTTTGAAATTTGGATCGCTCGCGCACCGAATCGAAGTCGTTTCGACGTGCTGCCGCGTATGCTGCACCGTGACAATCGTGCCAGCATCCCGAATCGCCTCGTACGCGAAGTCGTACTCCGGATCACTGGCGTTCGATTTGCGCCTCTCGAAGGCCTTCTTCATTTTGACTATATTCTGGTTCTTCACCAGGCCGGTGCACAGCTGGCGAATCTCCATCTCACTGTGGTGATTCATGCGCTCGAGGTAGGATTCGAGTTCGGATTTGAGGGCCTTGATCATGGCGTCGAGCTCCTCGGGCAGGTGTTTGTCCACAACTCCGCCGCCGTCAGTTGTGGTATTGTCAACTCCTTCGGCGGACAGTAGGCGAATTTTATCGCGCACATCTTCGAGCAGCTCCCGCGTACTCTGGAAATGTATCTGATCCTCGTACTTCTTGAGGAAATGATCGAGCGAGCTGCCGACTTCACTCTCCAGCCTGTAGGCATCTTCGGGGCAAGAATTGATGTATTTCGCACATTTGTAGTTGTTTTCCATGTCCTCGTCGTTCAGAACCTCGGACTTGTCAAAGGTCGGGTTGTCAATGCCGATCTTGGTCTTGCCCTCGCTCACCAGGAGGAAGGAGTCCAGATCGATATCCAGCAGCGAGTCTTCGGCTATCTCCTCCTGCCAGGACTTTTGTAAGCTCGCTTGGCCGTCTACAGTGCCGCCTTCCATGATGGTCGGCAGGTGGCCATAGCGATTCTTCACCACCTCATGGATCTGAAAGGCGTTCGGGGGTAGCGCCTGTGCCTGGGTTTGGACGAAGGACGCTATTCGGTCCTGCGCCGTCAGCTTTGGATAGTTCTTCAGGTGTCTGTCCAAGTTCTCAATACTGTTCTCTAGGATGCGCAGGTTCTGCTTAACGTTCTGCTGCTGCTGCTGCCGCTGGTGATCGCGCGCCGCACGGTGATGCCGCTGAAGATGATGCAGATGATCCTCCTCCTCGTCATCGCTGTTGTGCACGATCATGATCTTCCGAGGACCCGTGCCGTGATGTTGGCTCAACTTGGTCGACTTCAATGTTGCGGACTTGTTGCCTTCCAGGATGTCGATAACCGGCTCACAGTAGATGTGATCTTCAACGGAGTACGTGGAACACACATTCGAGCTGTAATAACCCGATGAACCACTTTTATCGGTCGAGTAATGCGATTGAGAACTTGTTCGCTCGCGAGCGCCTCTGCCCGTACTACTGTGGACCGCAGTGCCAGCATCTCCACTGCCGCCAGTCGTCGTCGTCTTGCTGCTACTACTGCCACCACCAACGACAGCGGTAGAGGCTGCCGAAGAGGACAACAACGCCGCCGATGGAACTAATTTCTTGTTGTGCTGAAGATCACTGGTAATTGAAGTAACAACGTTTGGATTCGTGATTGCTTTCGAGGCGACTGGGGCACCAGAAGTTGCAGCTCCACTCGCATGCACATTTGCACTAGTTTCGCCGATAATCGATGATTCAGCGGACAATGAGCTAGTGGCTAATGAAGACTTGGCCAGCGACGACGATGCCGACGATGATGGTGATGAAACTAAACCGGAATTCTCCGCTGCGATGGCTCCCTGGCTGGCAGTCAGATTTGGCGGTTTCCTCACATTGCCATGGTTGGTGTTGGCGGCTGCATCGGTGGCACCAGGTGAAGACTCCACGAGGTTTTGCTGGGACTTCGTGATGCTGCTACTGTTGCTGGATGGATTAAGTTGGCCGCCAATAGAATTACTCCTGAGACTGGTCGATGAGCCGCCCAGATTTGAGATGACCGACAGTGGCATTGAATTGCCAAAGCCAATGCTGAAAGTAGAGGAGAAGAAAATTGCCGTTCAGAAAATGGAAAACTTGCTAAGCTGCTGAAAGTGGTTTGGTAAGAATGAAAGTGTCAGCGAGAGTTATGGTTTAATTGAGGTGCGGAGTCCTTCTGGAAGTGAGTTTGATTGAAATGCACACAAACTGGCTGGGCGAGTTTTAGAGCAAGACCGAGTTTAGTATTGTTATGGCGATTTGTGATATATTTTTTTATTCATGATGGAATATACACCTACACAGACTAAAAATTTCCACATCTATTAACACACAGGTGGTAAGGGAGTGTGTGTAGCGAGTAGCAACAAAAATTACTCATTATCTACCCATTAATTGCATCATGAAACGGGTGGGCCGTTTTTTCTGTCGGTATATGAATATTGAGTAACTTAAAACGAATTCAATTTGGTCCTTTGCAATTTATTTGGACTAGTTTTTGAATACAACAGCTGTTTTTTTTATTATCAGCGTGATCTGATCCTCATCAGTGGAAAAGTGGAATTTTCGAATTGTGGCAACAGTTGCTTTCAAAAACAAAGCAGATAATACAGGGTACTTCAAACTTCATATTGCCACCACCCATATTGCAAATATTCTGCTCAACGTGACTTCACACAAGGCACATGTCATTTCACTTGCAATGTCGGGGGTTTTACCATATTTGAATCAAACTTGCATAATTTTTCTTTTAAAAAATATTTTTTTGAAACAAATTTAGTATTTTATGTTCAAATATGCAACACATGAACAATATTTTGCTGCTAACGCTTGAGTTTATCTTGGCATATTAAGGTGTGTCCAGACCACTGAAATATTTCAGAAATATTTATGAAATGTTTCTGAAGCAAAGCGGACACATTTCATAAACACTTATAAGAGATTTCTGAAATTTATTTATTAAATGCTTATGAAAGGCTTCAATTTTATCCTTTTTTGGACTAGAAGAAAATAATGTGGTGGGATTATAAGCAGCGAGTAAAGTTTTTATTTTTGTAATAATCGTATTAAATGAATCACGAGGTATTCCAAGCTTTTCTCGACATTTTTATTTTATTTAAAAACAAATAATAATCGAAAAAAGCGCTCACTTTACCAGCAAAACATTTTTAAACAGTTCATAAGATTTGTTTTATTTAATAAGTGTTTAATAAGTGTATTTATGGAACATGTAGGTATTTAATTGATTATCAAATGTTTGGCTGGTCTGGACATACCTTTATAGAACGAGAAAAAACAAAATAACTCGGAATACGGACAGGGAATTTATTCGAATGCGAAAAAATCAATTGATTTTTTCTGTTCCATTTTTTAGTCTGGCAACGTGATTGTGTGGCTATCGTTTACAGGCACACCAACATTTAAAAAAAAACAAGCCATCTAGTGGGAAATAGTAGAAATAATTTTCAGATCATGATTCGTGATCTCGATGAGAAGCAGGATCATGTGCTGTTGTTGTAGGTGCATGTAAATCGATGATCTATATGGATCATAGCTGATAATAAAAAACAGCTATTATCAAACAAGTGGCGGCCTCTATTGAGCAAAATGTGCCCTTTTCGCTGCGTTTTCTATCACTAACATCTCGGGCGGTACAGCGATGATTTCAGCACGAATGTTTGCCCTGAACTCATCCATGGCCTGAGGCTTGTTGGCGTACATATTGATTTTTAAATATCCCCACAAAAAGTAGTACGGAGGGATCGAGTCCAGTGTTGCCAGACATTTTCTAACGGAATATGCTAAATTATATGGACGAATGAAACCAAATATGCTAAAGTTTAAAACAACGACTTTAATAAAAAAAAATTAAGAAACATTCCATTTAGGAAGAAACTTAAATTTAATTGAGTAGCAATTCACGGCTCAAGATTTAACACATTGACAGCTAATAGGTACTTCAAATGGACAAATTGTCAGTAATTCAGTAATGCCAAATCCAGAAAAATTTTATGGATGCTTTCATTATTTGTAGGTATAGCAAAATATACCACGAAAATAATTTCTTATGATGGGCATAAAGTCTGCGTTTTTATATTAAAAATTTAAAATATGCTAGATTGCATATAGCATATTTGCATAAAATATGCATAAGAAATGCCAAAATGGCACCATTGGTCGAGTCTGGAGATCTGAATCATACAACACCCAACCACCTGTGACAGCACACGTCTGGGGAATTTTCGTTGCAGACACTGCATTGTTTGATTTACAGTGTGGCATGCAGTGATGCCAACCCTAATTTTCAAAAGTTTGTAGATGAAAGATGAAAGATGTAGAATTCTGTATTTATGCTTGACGAAATTCTGTAGAATTCCAGACTTTTTTTAACATACTAAAAGTGCTTAAAATGTCAGTTTTGAATGGCATAAAACATCAGTCTTCAATTGTGTATTAATTTTGTACAAGTACATACGTTTTATTAGCCGCTGGTATCGCTGGAACCTATAATACTCGTCGAAGTGCCGGCCTTGTTTTTGAAATCATACACATTGATGTTAAACATGTTTTTTATTCTTTAGAAGTTGTACCTCAAAACACGGGGTTAACAGTGCGCTTTTTGTAAACAATAACCCTGTTTAGGTTTTCGTATTAAGCTTGTTTCTTAGTTTACTCTTCATTAAATTTACTGCCGAAAACTGGAGCTCAACATACCTCAATAGTCTCAATATCATCAGCCATACAAATAACGGTTAAATGGTTCAATTTATATGCCATTCATATAAAATCACAGTAAAACGACAAAGACAGCTGTAAATTTGAACTTAAAAATGTGTGGAGGAATGTAGGTATTTAATGGCTGCTCTCACACAGACCAAATGTAGCAAGAAAGAATGAGAAAAAATCTACAACTGGGGGTTTGCATGTTAACGTCATCACTAATAGATTTTGGTAAGTATTTTTTAAGGTATTTTTAGTTTTTATTGGAATCTGAGATTTCTGTATATTTTAGTTTGAGTTCTGTATTTCTGTAGGCAAGGTGAAAATTCTGTAGATATACAGAAAATTCTGTAGGGTTGGCATCAGTGGCATGGCTACCATGACCATCCGTTCATTATAATAACGAACCGTTCAGTATTTGAAGACGATTATCATTATGAATTATTTTGTATACAAAAGTACTTTAATATACTGCATTTTAGAATTCTTGAAAACAATAACGGAAGCATTAAGAAAACCAAAATTCAAGGAACAAAAGGATTATGGCCCTAACTTGTGCCGAAAATGTGTTCTATTTGATTTATTTTTTTACCTGTTTATCAAGTGAAATATAAAAGTGAATAATAGCGGATTGGGTTGAAACTTGTTTCTTTTTCTATTGTTCATTATTCGCAATTCTAAAATATGATCACCGTAGACATCGAGCACCGTCTTCTTCAAACCAGTAACCGTCCAGACCTTTGTCGCAGATTTGTGGGCAGACACAATGAGACAACATTCACCGATATCGTCGAGGAATAATATTGTCAGGCGATGCTTGCTGATCAGGATATTTTCGATGAGTTAACAGAACTGAGTAACTATTTTCGATGTATAATTTGCCGTAGGCAGGCCCGTATTAGGCCATGCCGGGGTCCTTACGAAAAGTAAATAAAGTGCACGACTGGGTTGGACGAAACTTTCTCGTTCATCAAAGTTTGGTTGGTTGTTTTCATATTTTATTAAGTAGGTGGGTACAAATCTGAGAACCTATGCTAGATAAAAGAAACGGTGCATAGGATATAGGAAAAGGAATATGTGGTGTTAAATAAAATTTACTTTTGGGCTATTCATCTGAGAGGCTGTACATAAATATAAATTACAATGTGACTTTTAATAAGTTGAAGCTGTCAGTAATAGGCAATTGTCCCAAGTTATGGTTAAAAGCGTCTACAGTTCTATTTCATAAGCTCTTACACTTTATAAAATTTTCGAGTACAAGGCAAAGTGTAGCAGTGGTTTCTGTTTGCTGACCTGCTAATGCATATTTTTATTTTTGACTGGAATATATTCGTAACGCTGGCTTAAGGGGTCTATAATTGGAAGTAGGGTTCGTGTTACATTTATATGTACGTTTTCAGAGATTTGTTTTTGAGTTTGCATTAGCAGTTATAAACAGAATATGCCGATGGACGTGTGTGGGGGTGCAAATGCAGTGGGAGTTTCTGATTGTGTAAGGAAGTAAGGAAGAAGGCTGGGAAAAAGGGAAATATTTGCTAAAATTAAATTTTTGAGAGCTGTTATTGCATTTTTACCGGAAGTGGGGAGATTAAAACAAAAATATAGCATAGATATGTGAAAATAGATCGGGAAACATAAATAATTAAAGAAACTGATTTTTTCGATTTTTTTGAGAAAAACTAAGTACGGGATCTTATTTCGAATACTGATTTTATCTTCAATATGTATTTTGATTAAAATCGTTTGAGCGGGTTATGTAAAATTTGGCAGACAAAACAGTACCAATTATTGCAATGTTTAGTTTGAAAAATAGCTGATAACCGAGTACAAATTGTTGTTTGGGAAGTAACCGTTACTTGTTTTTTAAAGTTTTATCGAAATCGAAAATGGGGTTTTCGAGATATGAGCAGTTTTTAAAATTAGCATTTTTGGTGATTCGAATTGAACATTAAGGACGCAATAATTTTGAAATTACCAATTTTACTCTATGTTTGCATTTTGTTCAAAATCGTTACTGCCGTTTTCCGCTAACCTAAAGAATTGAATTTTTCAAAAATCAATTTTACGATAATACAGAGAAAAACTAAGCTCGCCACTAAGTTAGAAGTGATCGTATTACAATTGTATGGACCGTTTTCGAGATACATATGTCCAAATTTCAAAAGTACCTTTATTCGATTTTTTAGCGGACAACTGAGTATGCAGTTATGTTAACCTCACCTACTTAAGCTTAAATATCAATTTTGGTTGAAATCGGTTGTGTGAACATTTTGTTTGGGAATTACCATTAATATTGAGGTTACCGAGCAAAATGGCCCCTAACTGTAAGCCCCTAAACTCCAAATACGAACGAAATCCGGGCAGCCGTTTAGGTTGTAGGACATACAATCTGTGGCAGACGGACAGAATTTTGCAACCACCTTTTTGATTTCCTCTATCATCGTAATGTCAGATTTGATTAACATCTCGAGTTCGAAATTTTGTACGAATACAATATGTATCTTTCTCTTCCTACGTAATCGAGAAAGTTAAAAAGAACAATGAAAAAAAAAAAACGTTCTGCTGATTTTGAGCATTTCTATGATTATATTCGCAAACTCGGATAAACCCTACGAGTATTCCCGGAGGCTATCTCAATGCGGATGGTTAACGCGTTGAACTAAAGGGTGATTTTTTAGCTGGTTTGGTTTTGGCAACACTGGTTTTGACAGCTGACGTGTGTTTAGTACCTTGTGTCACTGTCAAACAGCTTCAGTTTGGTTTGCAATTTAACCATGGATCGTCTTACAAATGAACAACGCTTGCAAATTATTGAATTTTACTATCAAAATTCGTGCTCGGTTCGAAATGTTCATCGCGCGCTGCTTCCATTTTATGATCGGCATTCTCGACCTTCTGAGCAGTCTATTCGGAAGATTGTGACCAAATTTCGCACCAAATTTACTTTGTTGGACATTAAACCACCAACACGTTTACGTACTGTGCGTAGTGAAGAAAATATTGCGGCCGTATCAGCTAGTGTGACAGAAGACCGCGAAATGTCGATTCGGCGCCGTTCCCAGCAGTTAGGCCTTTGTTACAGCACTACGTGGAAAATTTTGCGGAAGGATTTGGGCGTAAAGCCTTTTAAGATACAGCTGGTGCAAGAACTAAAGCCAGCCGACCTACCACAACGCCGAATTTTTGGTGAATGGGCTCTTGGAAAGCTGGCCGAGGATCCGCTTTTTTATCGAAAAATTGTGTTCAGCGATGAGGCTCATTTTTGGTTGAATGGGTACGTAAATAAGCAAAATTGCGGCATTTGGAGTGAAGATCAGCCAGAAGCATTGCAACAGCTACCAATGCATCCCGAAAAAGCCACTGTTTGGTGCGGTTTATGGGCCGGCGGCATTATTGGGCCATATTTCTTCAAAGATGATGCGAATCGCAGCGTTACTGTCAATGGTGAACGCTACCGAGCGATGATAACAAACTTTTTTTTGCCCGAAATGGAAGTTCTTGACTTACATGATATGTGGTTTCAACAAGACGGTGCCACATGCCACACAGCACGCGAAACAATGGCGCAATTGCGAGGCGAGTTTGGTGAACAGTTAATTTCACGTTTCGGGCCGGTCAATTGGCCGCCTAGATCGTGCGATTTGACACCATTAGATTATTTTTTGTGGGGGTATGCCAAGGCTAATTTGTATAGGGACAAGCCCGCTTCGATTGACGCACTGGAAGCCAACATCCATGCATTCATTCGTGAGATACCGGCCGATATGTGTGAAAGAGTATGCCAAAATTGGACTCAGCGGATGGGCTACCTGAGACGCAGCCGCGGTCAACATTTGCATGAAATTATCTTTAAACATTAAATTGCAAGGTTCAAACTATCGATTCAAATAAATATTTCATTCATTTTTTCGAATTTTTTGTGTTTTTTTTTTAAAAAAAGTTCTAAACCTCTTAAAAAATCACCCTTTACATATGTAAAAGACGTAGCTTATAGAAATATTTTTAGTAATAAGAACAAATGTTCTGTACCGTTTGAGAGTTTATTCCGAACGGACATACTAAAAACTAACAAAACTAAACTGATAGTACACCTGCTACGTGACGGAATGTGTCGAGCATGCAAAACGATGCCGAGTGAGTGCGCTGTAGGATTGTGTAGTGCGTTTTCTATTTTTTTGTTTTATTTGTAATAAATTCGATTTAAATGGAGACGCACTGACGGAATAAAATGAAGTAATGCATTCACAGAACCGTCAGAAATATCCAAGTCCTGGCAAATGGGATACTTAAATACAACAAAGGCAAAGCTTTTAATCAATTTAATTAGTTAACGTAACGCAGACGAAGTAAACGCTTTCAAATCCAAACTATCTTTTTAGCCGCGTTCTGATGTAGGTACCCTATAAAAACTGTTGCTACCAAGTAACAAACATTCTTTCCATTTGAGCTGGCTAACTTCAGATTCCCCCCAAAAATACTTGAACACTTAAAAGAAAAAGAAAAAAAAAAAAACCATTTCGGTTTTGCTTTCAGAATGACTCAACAGATCAAGTTGCAAACGATTAATTCTTCTCTCCCCTCTGTCACCCCCTGGCAAGACGTTTTTATATATACGTGCAGTGCGGCAGTCCGCAGAGCAGCATTTTTAACCTGAGCAACTATGCAGTTACATTTCCTATTTTATGTCTTCCGATCGGGTTGCATGCACACCCCTTTTAAGCGCAACGGGCATCCTAAAAATTTTCCATTCTAAGCCGAAATCCGTCCACGAATATCTGTTTGAGTGCTTCTGGTCGCATTTACCACTTGGAACAGGTTTCTTGGTGCGCAGCCATTTCAACATGACTTTGTTTCCATCGTTCTGCAGCACTCTCTGTGACTGGGCTAAAGATAAACTCACTTTGCTCCAAATCAAGTCTTAAATTGCCACACACCACAGTGACAGGCTTCGGTGCACTACCCCGTACGTATGTAGGTATACCGTATACATCTACATATACGTGCGTTAAGCTCTGTCTTCAACTCCTTGGAATTGAAAGTCGGCCTGGCTTTGGAAGCACAGCCCGGAGAATGGTTAGTAGTGGCAGATACATAGACCGTTATTATTTGTGCCAAATAAAAATTTGACTTTTGCTTTTATTTAGGCATTTCATTGGTTTTAGGATGAAAAGATTGCTAAAATGTGGGTGCAGATGCAGAGATACAGGCTACTAAGATTAACCACTAAGAGTAACTGTCTTGTTGGATACAAAAAGAGAGTGGCACAAGTCGGCTGGGTGTAGTAATGCCGACAGTAATCTGTAAATGAATCTGATAAGTTCTATTTCGTTATGGAAGCCTTATGACTTTTGGTCGTGGCTTTGGGTTGGGGCGGCAAACTTGATGCACCGTCACTTTAGTTAGTTAGCAGGTCGAATTTTGTGGTTAACCAAAGAATTGTGTTGAGATTTTCATTGAAGTCACTGGTACGCCAGTGGGTGACATTTTTAGTCAGAGGAGCAGTTGTTACATATGACCTGAGAGGTTGGTTATTCAGATTTTACAGATGGGGAAAACGCGGCTGTGGGAAGAGTTGAAGCAAATATTCAGTATTAGAAATGCCTTCAAGTTTATATTTTTAAAATGGTTTTTGAAAGAGGTCAATGGAGTCTGTTAAAACAAAATAATTAGTTGACGCAACAGAACCGTCCGTAACCTATACCTAGCTTCTCACAACGATTCGTTTTGTATGAGTTTTGCATTTTTGCGACGAATGTAAGGGACAGGAAATTGTATGCCGAGTCCAAACGGCTAATGGGAAGCTCTTTCATGACAGTTATACTCTCGGATGTTTGTCAGACGTTCGCCAGAGGTGGCGCAGTGGAAAACAACCTTGAGATGGAATTTATGTTTTTTTTCGGAATCGAATCTGGGACCCCTCGGTTAGTAGTCCAACACACTAACAAGAAAGGCACTGCACATAAATACTCGTACTCTTTTCAAATTATTCAACAAAGCGCGGAGGTCTTAGACCTTCCGAATGTTCTACCCATTCGGTAGGTCTAAAATGGGTAGAACATTCGGTAGGTCTAAAACCTCTTCGCCTTAGGAGCAGCACTTACGAAGCTTATAGCTTTGAACAAATTCCAAATATTTCATTCGGCCTTACTAATAATCAAACAATAATGTCGACGATTAGCTGGTTGCCAACTTTAGTATTGTATTGTAAGTAATAGGCCCTGTACACTGCGACCAGAAGAGATCTATTGTGTTGGCCTCTAATGTTTAACCCAGGGAGCTGTTGAGGCTCTTTATAAACCTCAGCACCCTTCTTGGTTCCATGTTTTCTATATCGGCAGGACTTAGAAATGCCTTTTGCATATGGACCGTTCTGCCCCTTGCCACTGCAGGGCATTCGCAGAGTATATGTTCCGTTGTCTCTTCCTCCTCTCCGCATAGCCGACAGGAGTCATCGTCGGATAGTCCCATCTTTTTGAGATGGTATCTTAGTGGCCAGTGCCCAGTAAGAAAACCCGTTAGTATCCTTAGGTCTTCTTTGTTTAGCTCGAGTAACTTTTTTGCCTTACTACGAGCTGGTCTTATGAATCTTTTTGCTTGTCTCTGTCCTTTGGATTTCGTCCAGTGTTCGGCAAATTGATCATCTTCCCATTTCCTGAATTTTGAGTATACGTAGCTCAAAGGTAGCCCAAAGTAGGGTTCAGGACCAGTGAGCAGGCGTGATGCGCCTCTTCTCGCCAGGCAATCCGCTCGTTCATTGCCATCAAATCCCTCATGACCTGGTATCCAAGCAACGGTGACCGTATTGTCCTTGGCCAGATCTTCGAGGAGATTAAGACATTCCCAAACCAACTTTGACCTGATCGTGTATGATCTTAGGGCCTTAAGAGCTGCTTGGCTGTCTGATAGGATGTAGATGCGGGCACCTTTAGCGCGCCTTCGTAAGCATTCTCGGACACATATCTCTATGGCGTGAACCTCCGCTTGAAAGATGTCTGGTGATTTTCCCAGTGCTATAGCTCTTTGGAACCTAGGCCCATAGACCCCAGCCCCGGTGGCATCATCTTCCATCTTCGAACCGTCGGTGTACCAGATTTGTGATCCCGATGGTATTACGAATTGGTTTGTTCTCCATGTGTTCCTGTCAGATATGACTATCTTAAATTTTCTGGAGAAGCGCAGCTTTTTAAGCATGGTATCTGATACCTTGATCACAGGATCATTTTGGAGCATTTGTAGTACTCGAAGGTGTCCTGTGAGGTTTCCTGCTTTAAGATTTGATATATCAGGGAGCCTGAGGGCACTGAGGCCAGCTTCCTTCTTTACAGCTAAATGTAAAGGCAGAAGGCTGAGCATTGCCCCTATGGCTGCAGTTGGACAAGTTTTCATTGCCCCCGTTATACCAACGCATGCTAAGCGATATATCTTGTTTAATTTTGTTTGTGCCGTTATTTGTTCGGTTTTTGGCCACCATGATATCGCTGCATAGGTGATCATTGGTTTGATGATCGTGTTGTATGACCAATAGATCATTTTTGGTTTTAAGCCCCAGGTTTTACCGAAAAGACGGTGGCACATAAAAATTGCCTTTGTCGCCTTTTTGGTGACTTGATCAAGGTGTGAATTCCAGGTGAGAGTTTTGTCTAGGATTACTCCTAGATATTTTACCTCTCTTGAAAGGTCAATGACTGCGTTATTCAGCTTGATCGGTTTTAGTTCTAGTTTTCTCTTTCTTGAGAATGGTATCATGACTGTTTTCGATGGATTTATGGTCAATCCTTTGTTCTGACACCATTTGTAGGTTAAGTTTAGGGCCCTTTGCATGATCTCCGATATCGTGGAGTCATGCTTGCCCCTAACAGTGATTACTACATCATCTGCATATCCTTGTATAATGTACCCCGATTGTGTGAGGTGGTCTAGGAGTTCATCTATGACTAAAGTCCATAGTAGAGGAGAAAGTACTCCTCCTTGAGGACAGCCCCTAGTGGCCTTTACAGTCTTTTGTGAGCCTCCATACGCCAGATTGATGATTCTGCTTTCTAACAACTTTAGTAAAAATGTACAGCATTAGTGAAACGGTACCAATAAACAATTACACCTCCACATTTGCCAGTGCGACAACTTTCTTAGAATCTATTACATTTTTTGTCATCGCAGAATTCAAATTTCATAATTTGTTTTCGTGAAAAACAAGGCCAATGGTTAATGTCACAACGCGGATTTTACTCTCAAAAAAGGAATATATAAATTGCAAGTTAATTTGCACAAAAGGTATGTTTCAAAGGCTTTTTGAAGCTTATTATAAGCAAAAAGCGAAACACAAAAAAAGGAAATGCACAAAATATCCCCCGATCTGTCAAATATCATTATGCAAATCAGTAATGCTCTATCGTCCTATCGTCTATCGGACACAATTTTCGGTCCTTTTTCTAGTACGCTTTCCTTTGTTTTCTAAAGGGCCCGACCCATCGAATACGTCGCGTGCGTTGCGGCAACGTTTTCGACAGATAAGTTTATATAATACACAGTAGCTTATGGAAGGTGACCAGCGTTGCCACTAAAATCTTTAGCAAATGTAGTACGTTAGCCAACAAAATGTAGCATTTTCAAAAAAAATGTAGTACCTGTTTTTTTTTCTATTGAAATTTGAATTAAGTAGTATGACAAAAAAAATATATTATGTTTCTAAAACAGTCGGACACACTTGGAGTTGTTTTGCACTATTATAATTGGAAATGTGTATGGGTAAGAGTTCTTGTCTGACAAGCAAAGTCATATTGCAAACAAATGACTTCTGACAAGCGCGACAAAAACGTTTGCCAGACCTACATTCGACCCACGAAAATTGGTTTTCCCATTCCTTGCGATATCTTTGTGTGCGAGTTGAAGATTTGCACTATGCCCAGTTTTTAAATCTATTTATTTAGTTCTAAAATCAAAAGGGGAAAAATTCGAACTGTTGTTCGTAAAAAAGTAAAATGGTTAACGGATCTTAAGAAATGTAGTACGGCGTTAAAAAATCCAGCAAATATGTAGCACAGTACTACATATGTAGTACAAGTGGTAACGCTGAAGGTGACCCATAAGCAGTGCACGTATGCCGGATGCGACGGATAAAGTAGGTTTAATTTCTACTTTTCTGTCCGTCGCATCCGTTGAATGAATGCTGGCACAGCGAGAGAGGCAGCACTTTCATTGGTGGAAATATTGAGAGCATGAGAGAAACTGTCATTGGCTGTCGACAGTATTCTTATATGGTGGGATTTCTTCCTTTTTGTGGGAATTTCGATTTTTGAAAAGCCATCCATGGGAAAAAGTAAAAAGCTGCAAAAAATACAAAATTTTTGCTGAAATTTCATCAAAACTGATATCTGCATTTCACCACGACTATTAACACACTGATTGTACATAAAAAGAGATGTAAATCAAATTTTAGCAAGATTTTCTGTATCACAATTTTTTAGTACAAAAAGGTAATCATTATAAATATTAACAAACTGGGTTTTTTTAAAAAAGATAATTTCAAGTGATTATATTTCCGTAAAATATAAATTTTACTTTTAAAAGAACGATTTATTCACAAAAAGTACCTTTCAATGTAATTATTAAAAAGCGAATTTGAGTACGGTGAATAGGGAAATATTATTACGTTTCGTGGGAAATATTAGGACAGAGTACTTAAACCCCTGGCTGTCACCGTATGCGACGGATTCTATGGCCTGGGCCCTTAATACGCCACGATTGATTTCTGAACCAATTAATCTCTTTCAAACTATTCAATAAACGGAAAATAGTTTATCGGAACGCTTTGATTTATTCGTAGGCTGATGATGCAAATCAAAGTTTATTGGTAGTCTAAAGATCACATTTGAATCATTAGCAGGTGAATATTTTTGAATGAAATAATAGCCAGATAATTCATTTCCGTTTGAATTACAATTTGTCAAGCTACGAAACAGTAATCGCGAAAGTATATGGAAGTGCGAAAATAAATATAATTTGATCTCTTTAAAATTGAAATTCTTCTACACAAAAGCTGTCATATGTTCTCCTCTATAAATTCACACAAAAAACCGAATTGTGTATATCTCCAGAACTTTCTAAATTTATTACTTCGGGTGGATTTTGCTGAGTGCTGACAATTCTTGTATTTATATTTTCGTGCCAACCAATGATTCATTAGAGATTCTCATACTCTGGAAACAAACTTCTTTTTCAAAAAGGGTTTGGTTGCAGCCAAATATCTACCTGAGCCGCCTAAGGTACTGAGAGTTGTGCAAAAAATTGGTATTCAGCTATGAGCTGTGGCTGTCCAATTTTAAGTGAACAAATATTCTATTCTCTTTGCGACGACTCTTAGGACAGTATTGGAAAGATCCCAAATTTATATCAAATTTATTTTTTACTAAGCATTCGTTACTTGCAAACTATTAAAAAAGGAAAACCAATCAAAAAGCAAGCACAAGTTGAACAAGATAAAGCAGAGAAGAGCATTGCCATTTCATTTCATCAAATTATTTGAAATATATATTTCAAGTGTTCAGAAATAGAAAAAAAATGCAATATTTTTCAATTTTGTGAATGCATTTGTACAAATTTGTGTTTGCTAGACTTAAGAACTACTTGCATTGTTGTAGTTCAACGAATAAAATCAGAAAACATTTACAATTTACTAAAATTAGTTTTACTATAAACGCTCAGGCTGAACAACAGCGTATGTAAGTTCGCTCCAATTACGAAATTCCACGATGTTTGGGCAACACTCCTCTTCAAAATGACATTAAGGGATGATTTATTTAGCTCATCCCCGATATAAACATGGGTTTCTGAACATTAACATTTAACGCTACATTTAGCGTCATTCTGGCAAAAATATTCGATTATTGGTAAAGGGATTTTGGAAAGTGTGGGTCTTTGCGTAAACTGCCAGACTAAAGTTGATTATTATTGCTAAGGCCGATTGTATATAGAAGATAAAGAGCGCTTGTTTTTAACAGTGGTAATTGACCTTACATGTGTTTGCGCAGTGAAGCAGATTGATATAAAGGCTGGGGTAAGAAAAGAACTGGCGTAGAGCGTTCCTTAAAATAGCTGGATTGATTTACAGCACTCGGCTTACAATTGACTGTTAAGTTCCGTGAAAAGATTGTCCGTGGCTCACAGATTTGCAAGCAAGGCGATCTGAAATACTATTCGCCGTCTTAGATGAAGCAAGTGATTGAGTGATTGATTCATTGATTCATTGTAATTCTTGTTTATGTTACAAAATTTAGTTTACAAAAAATCGAATAGTTGGCATTGCCGTCTGCCTGATTGACCTTCAATTAAACATTTAATACAATTATGAAGTGTTAATAAATATTGTAATATCTAGAATAAGGAAAGAAATATCTAGAATATGTTTTTGATCTTATAAAATTAGAAGTTCTCATTTAACATTTTTTCCCGATAGATAATCTATTCATAGTAGCAAACAAGTTTAGTAACGTCGCTTTCACAATTGACGAGTGCTGAGCTAAAGAGTCTTCTTTCGATTTCGTGTCGCTACCTAAAACGTATTTCGTATTTCTTTGAGAATAGGTCATCTGCCAATGAAGTGGATAACATCTTTCCTCTCTGATAGATTACAAAGGCTACAGTAGATTTGTAAAGTATCACAAATTGTGATTTAAGATGCTGTTTGTAGATCTGTGCACTGATGATGTAGCCCTATTAAGACAATCTTCTCTGTACTTTTCGTCCACTTTTGCAATGACATTACATATACAGCACATCACTGGTTTATCTACCAATCTGATGTACGGAGTTGAATTCTATTCCGCAATACGTTGCCAGCTCCTCTAAATGTTTATACCACATTTTCCTCCTTTCAATCGCCCTCCTTGCTATGATTTTTGGAAGTCTGTCATCAGGCATCTCTAGAACTTTAATAAGGTTTCAGTTTCATTGTTTTGGCAAATAGTGGTGATAAACCTGTTTCAATGTTTATCATATAATTGGGCATTGTATCGGTAGATTGAAGTTTCTTTTGATGAAATACCTTATCAATTTCTCCCCGGTTTCGTACTGGATATATCCCCAAGATTGTACTGCATACATCATTACTGACTCAGCTGCAGCTTGAAAAAGAATGGTCGACTATGTTATTCGAAAAACATCTTTTCCAGGTTTTGGCTTTTATAAGCCTGTCTTTTAAGTGAGGTTCTATATTTAGATTATAAGTAATAATCACTCCAAGGTTTGTATTCTGACCGTTAAAATTCCAGTTATCGTTTCCACATAAGCTGCCACCAGATCCCTTTTTAAAAATCATAATTTTCGACTCTTCGATGTTTGCCTTCCATAATTGGCAGAACAAATCAAGACGATTTATCAGAAGTTGTAAGGATTTTGGTGAATATGCAAAAATTACCACATCATCTGCGAACAAATGAGCCTTTATCAACACTCCAGCAATTTCAATTCCTCCAGGAAGGAAGTCTACCATGGTCGTCAATGTACATGGCGAAGAGATTCGGGCTAAGTACACATCCTTGTCCTACTCCTGATGTTGTTTTAAACCACTCCGAAGTCTCGATTCCGCTCCATACTGTTGCATGATTTTCTTCATAGATGTTCTCGGGTACCTTCCCAAACCTGTGACTTATTCCGGCGTTATATAACTAAAAAAATTAGGGCTCTTCGAGAAAGCAAGTGAAGTATCGTTGACGAAAGCAAATCGGAAGACTGTGCACATTATGCAGATGAAGCGGACATTTTTCTGAGCTGCCCAAGAAATGAGAGGACATTGAAAGACTCACTGCTTTGAGCAGGGCGTAAAATAGTCGCATCGCAAGGACTTTTATTGAAGGGGCCTGGGAATGCAGGATAGGTATACCTGGCTATTGGCAAGCTGGAGTTCCTGTGCCCTTTTAAGAAAGCCGATAGATGATGATTGTTCCGATTAAAGGGGTTGGTATCTCGCTGCTAGGTCTCTGTAAAAGCATGTAACCGCATTTGTTCAAGTTGCGAAAAGTTAAACGTGAAAAGATGTACAAGTTGTCTACAGAACACGTGGGTAAAGCTGGGTTCGCCACATTGGAATTTCGCCAAACAAAGTCCATGAAATTTAGTCGCTTTTTAATTGCTCTCTATTTGTGCTCTTCGAGAAGTGGGAGTGGTAAAACTAGATCCTAACATACATTCATCAATTATTACCGATTTAATCGCTCTGGGGAAATGTTCCACAATTTCATATTTAAGGTTTTTTTCAACTGCCAGTTCGCAGTAGAACTCTTTTGTTTTTCAAGGAAAAAAAAGAAAAAAATTATGAAAACGTTTATAAAAAATTAACCCGTTCAGATTTAACTACTTCGCAAGTATCTTAAAAGAAGGGCATTTTCAAAGGCTACTAACCCATTCAATCAAATAATTTGTCGATCTTCTCTAAATGGGTCAAAAAAGCTAGACCACCGAATACAAAAATTTTGAAAAACTAAATAAAAATACATTCCGTCCGAATTCTTCGGAGCCACATACACCAAAAGAAGCGTCTGTTCATTAGGTATCAAAACATAGAATAGAGAAATTTGTCGCTCTTCTCTAAATGTGTCAAAAAGACACCAAGCAAATTATCTAAACTTACCAAAAAAAAAATGCTTGAAAAAACTTAAAAGTCGTACATTTTGTTCAGATCTTCCCACGTCAAACATCCCAAAAGAAGAGTGTATTCATTAGCTTTCAAAGAATAAAATAATTTGACGCTCTTCTCTAAATGTGTCTCCCCGTGGCCCGAGGCCCGAGTTATACGCTAATATCTTCCAATCATAGCGTCTAAAGGGTTGAACAATAAAAACTGTCCGAATGCGAGTGTTCGTCATTTATTTTTGGTTTCCATGGCAAGCTTTGGAGACATTTATGTCGATTGGATTCCAACGAACCGATAGTATTTTTTATGCATGCGTCCAAAGGGTGCGTTAGCTTTTTTAATACCACTATCCCGAACATTGGCAAGATATGTTTTTTCGGTACCAACCAGACTGCTAAATTGTTGTATTCTTCTTTACTTTGAGAGAGTTGCTGGCTATCGCCCCATATTAAGTCACCTGGGTCTGCCACTTTGGCCCTTCTTGGACTTTCTACTCTTCTCAGATCGCTCTGCACGATCGTAACATGTGTCAAACCAATAGCTTTCTGTAGTCACCATGTAGGCTGGTAGAAGCTGAGGGCTTGGTTCGTTATTCTCCTAGCAAAGCGCCCTCAGTGCATCATTTGTATCTGTATCTTATTCTTTTGGGCGTTCTGAGGTAATTATTGCGAAAAACCTGGGGTAATCCCATCCCAAAGAGGAACATGGAGATGGGGATCAGGTTTTGGGTCCATATTTTGCTTGCTTCTCCTTTTTTTGTCCTTCTTTTAACGATGACCACTTGCCTTTTGGTTGGACGTCTAAGTTTTGCATCGGTCTGGTGAAAAAGTCGATCGCGATTATTCCCGTTATAACGCAGGCTAGTTCGGAGTCCACATGTTGTCCTTTCTGAGCAGAGCCTGTATGTTGAGGAAGTCTTCCTTTTTGATTCCATAGTTTTAAGTACTCCCTTCCAAACCAGTGCCGCGTAAAGACCGATTGAGTTGACACATTTTGATAGCAGAACCCCCTCCTTCATCGATTACTGGATGTGCATTTTAAAGCTTAAACTGGTGTCGCGCACTTCTCAAGGTTACTTCAATGTGTCTTTGGGCCCCAGGTTTTGTTCCCAGCCCGAAAATTTGACTGTAGCCAATTTTCAGCCCTGGAAACTGATTCATTTCTGATAGAGTCCATAACTCTGTCTGTTTGGCCACACAATTATCAAAGTCTGGACTCCTTACAGCAGCCTTATAGAGCTCGTCATACATCATGTTCCACATAAAGAGCGCGAGAACCAAACTTTATGGTACTTTCGTTTTTATTATAGGTACCCGATTGAGTTGGATAAAGGCCTTAGGGGACCTTATCAAAAACTCCATTTCCGAGCTATGAACTACAAGGTCCGTGTGCAGAGAATTTGAGGCATTGTGAGGCAGCCCAGGTCACAAAGATTGCCATAGCTCATTGTCAAACTTTGCGCACAGATCCTTTTACCAAATTTTCGCAATAACTTCTTTAAATGATGTCTGTCCCCAGAGGTATTCCGTTTCACGAATTCGTGAAACGCCAACCTTAAATCACCGCTTAATTAAATGTCAACTTCGACTTAATGACTGACACGTTGGGTTCTTTTTTTGATTTTGGAAGCCCACCGATCCACCTCCGAATAGCATCGAACAATCATTGCCGACAAAGGTTGTCTTGGCAGATGCAACAAGAAACTAGAAACCTCACCTCTGCCATCAACTCCAACCCGGCAAGAGGGTTAAACGTACACCAACTCACGATTCGTGTCATTACCTCAGCCGTGATGGTGATATTGATATTGGCTACGGTAATTGACAAATTAATGTCATTTTTGCTGTGCAGCCAGCAGAGTCAGTGCAGAAGTTCTTCTGCTGCGCAACAATGTAAGCAGTCCCAAAAGTATCGACATCGACATGCCGGTTCCGCAGTTGCTTACCGTGTTCGCTCGCGGAATGAAGATATTTCATTCGAAAACAACAAATACGCGCAGCCACCTTCGCACATTGCCTGAAGTGACTGACACTGGCGCGACGGATTCACGCCGGCTAGGCGCCCGACTAAAACCTTAACCTCGTTATCGAAGTGCAGTCCGCGTGCACATACATAATCTTGCTGCTGCTATGGACTTGTCGGAATCTATGTGAGTTCGACATCGTTATGCAGTTGTTGGAGCTTGTAGGGAGCAATAGTGCGCATGATATTTGAAGATGAAATTCTTCACCTCAACGAAAAAGGTCTCGTCTTCATGGGTAAAGCGCTGAGATCAACTGCAACCATCCGGTGATGGTGGTGGAATCACCACTCTCGATGCAATGGTTTAGTTTTGCGGTTCGCAGCTCCGCTCCTCCGTCAATGGTATTAATTTCACCATCACATTGCAAAAGAATGCAAGGTTGACCAGGCGGTGGGACTGGTTACGCGCCGCGACTTCGCATGCGCACCTTCGACGCCGCAACACCATCTGGATGGGTATTAGAAGAGCTGATCCGGAGTCGGATACTCGGATGGCCATCGAGTGATGAAACAACCGCTCAATTACTTGCAGGAGCTGCAAGGCGATTTGGGTACAAAAAAAAAGACTGCTGTAATTGTGGTCAATAAATGTTGAGTGGCTGGTATTTGGTTTTAATGGTGCAGTGCGTAGTAAAATATTTGTGAAATATCCAACTCATTGAGTCGGAATTTATCGACCAACTGCAGCTGAATTGAGTTTGGCAACGCTTGGGGCAGAGCGGGCAGCGATGTGATGAGATTGATCTAAATACGATCTGTAGCAAGGTTTTTATCATTATCGCTGGATAATGTGGATCTCATAAATTCCTTGATTAATGGGAATAGGGCAATCATAACGATACGAATATCTATTGGAAATATAGAGGATTGCCATCCACCTTTATCTAGAACAGCATTTGAAATGGTTGCAAGTCTTAAAAGAAACTGCAAAAATGCTCAAGGATACTTAAAAAGTGGCTAAGTTGACTGGAAATAGATAGATTAAATTTATTTGTGCACCTTAAAAAATAAAGTTTACAAAATAAATTAGTTTGCAGGGCATTGCCGTCTGCCTGAGTGGCAATATACAGGGTGTTTTTTTTAGAGGTATAGAACTTTAAGTTGGCAACACTATTTTAACTGCCGGCCATTTTGTCAGCTGTCAAGTGATTTATTTTTAGTTTGGTTTGCCATTTCATCATGAACAAGTTGACAAATGAACAACGCTTGCAAATCGTGCAAATTTATTTCGAAAATAATGGTTCAGTTCGCGAAGTTTACCGCAAGCTCCGTTCATTTTATGGTCGACATAATCGTCCATCAGAGCAATTAATTCGGTTAACCATGGATCGTTTTCGCACTACGTTTACTCTATGTGATAATACGCATCCGCAGATACGTCGAACAGTGCGCACCGAAGAAACTATTGTCGCTGTAGAGGAAAGTTTCGAAGAGGACCCGGATGAATCGATTCGCCACCGTGCACAGCAATTGGAGCTTTGTCCATCAACTTTATGGAAGATTTTGCGCAAAGATCTTAGCTTACGACCTTACAAGATCCAGCATGTGCAGGAATTAAAGCCGCGAGACCATGCAATGCGTCGTAATTTTGGTGTATGGGCCGAAAATGAGATTGATATCGATGCTGATTGCCATCGCAAAATTTTGTTCAGTGATGAGGCTCTTTTTTGGTTGAATGGCTACGTCAACAAGCAAAATTGCCGCATTTGGAATGAAGAGAATCCACATTAGACCCTTGAGACGTCATTACATCCACAAAACTGACTGTTTGGTGTGCTCTAGGGGCTGGTAGAGTCATTGGGCCATACTTCTTCCGAAATGATGCTGGAGCGTCAGTAACCGTTAATGGAGACCGGTATAGAGCCATGATAACCGACTATTTTGTTCCCGAATTGGATGGCATGAATGTGGATGAGCGCACGTCACAATCGATTTATTGAAGGAAACATTCGATGAGCGCATAATTTCGCGGAATGGACCTGTCAGTTGGCCACCAAGATCGTGTGATTTGACACCATTGGATTAATTTCTTTGGGGATATGTGAAGTCGCTCGCCTACGCCAGCAAACCAGAAACGTTAGGGGACAACATTCGTGGCGTTATTGCCGACATACAGCCCCTAAATGCTCGAAAAAGTGGTTGAAAATTGGACCTCTAGACTTGGCTTTATTCGAAGCTGCCGCGGCGGCCACAAGCCCGAAATCATATTTAAACATTAATAGCATAAAATTATCCTTCCAATAAAGCCAAATTGATGGACATTAAAACGATTTTTTTGTGTTTTATTTCAATTCGAAGTTCTACACCTCTAAAACACCCTTAATTTATATAATGTATGCAAATGAAAAGTATCTTGTAGCAAAATAAAACGAATTAATATTAATATTTTTTATCAAAAGTTGCCTGATAATATTCTCGCCCGATATTGTAGCGCAATTTTGCAATATTTGAATAAACTCGGAACAGTTACATCGTTGAGGAGAGTTATAACTTGATTTTCCGATAGGATATCGCTTCCCAAGATATTCCTTCTCGTTTCTTTCAATATTGGACACCTTCCAATACAATGATGTGTATCTTCCCTTTCTGCTAAGTTACACAAGCTGCATAGTTGTCGAAGATCTTCTCTGCGTGGTATATAATTAAGTTGTAGAAGCTCGCCCGCAGTATAAAAATCATCGCTATTCCATCAATGCTGCATTCATCTCTAAAATAATTTTTCTGCAACAAATTGTGGTTTAAGCTGCTGTAGATAGTTCTGTGCAACAATCCCACAGCATCCTCTAAGTACCGTGCCCTAGCTTGACCATCGATATCTTCAATGATTTTGCAGAGCTGGTTCTTCAAACACACGATGATACATCGTGATTAATATCTATAGGCCTTTTTTATTATTCTCAAATGATTTATATAGATCATGGATTTCCATGGTTTACAACAACAGTTGGATCACGTACTATTGTTGTAAACCGTGGAAATCAATAATAAATCGCTTTCTTATTTTGAATTTTAGTTTGCACAATTTGTCGCAGACATGTTCACGGCTAATGTTTTTCGCCTTTTGGGTTGCATCGTGTGCGGCAGGCCTAACTTCTTTATAATTAATTAGAGACTGTTATGTGGGTATAAACTTTCTTAAATAGGCGAACCATATTAATAAAAAAATTAAACCTCAAGGTTGGCCTGGGTTTCAACCCAAAAACCACTGAGAGTGACGTCAACTTGGTCATTGAAACTCCAGTCGCGCCCTTCATGGAGGTGGGGTTCCATTCCACTTGTGCTCGTTATCTAAGGCGTGGTCTTTCTTTATTGAGTTATATCTGTGTTTAATAATTCTGGAGGTTAACGAATCCCCCGTTCGGTACTCTAGATCTACCATCTCAGCGGGATCAGCATGCAAGTAATCATCAACAGACGAAAGAAAGCAACAAGCTAAATGCGTATCAGCCACCACGGCATTCGACAATCAAGCTTTCCGGCCGACCTCCTGTCATCAGAAAAATAGTCAGGCTCAGAGGTCACCGTCCACTTAGCCAATGCAAATAAATATACAAAGCTAATTGAGTTGTTCTAGACAACGGTCCCACAATTCAGAAATACTATGCCAACCTTCAGCTGCGCAAGTCAACTCCCACCCTAATCGATTGGATAAAGGCCTAAGAATTTTAACAAAAAAACATACAAAAGTCGCAGAAGACATTTTTTGATTAATTACTTCACACAGTTATCATTCGAATGGCCTTCAAGGCAATAAAGAATTCGCTGCACTCTCGCAGCGCTACTAATGATCCGCCGGACAGATAGGGGAGGCGAAGACGGCATCGAGACTCGAGTTGATACAAACAAATTGCAAGACCATGAATAATCGAAAACTTGTACCCCCATGTCCTACTACTGGATTTCTGTGCTTATCGTATGGTTTTAAATCCATAACTCACAGCCCGACGATGGTCACTGCTCACAGGCAGAGATCATGTATGGTCAGCAGCACCGCGCCACTTTGTGACTTCTTCATAATGCATCGGGTGACGTTTGTGCATTTCAATTTATTTTATTAATATTCGACCTTCGCGAGGAGTCGTCATCGTCAACGGTCTCAGAAGCTTGTACGAGCTCGAAAACATTCGAAAAAGGGAGAGAGAGCACGAGTTGCGCAACAGCCAGTGACAGTGACAGTGAATTTTTGTATAATGGCTCACATGATAGACACAAGTGGATTACAATTTTTTTGATTACGATTTTTTTATTACCTCAGATGGCTACTAACAAAAATAACGAAAGGCTCGCAGAAGAAGGTGTCTTGACAAATTGCTTCCGATTTTATCTGTCACCTGTAGTGGCCGGCGACATGTCTTTCAGAGGTCACTGTCATTAATTTAATTCATTTGGTGAAATGTCATGTCCTGAGGCGAATGAATGAGAGATCACTTTCATGTTCAATGATGTTGCCGATAAGCAGCCAAGATTGATTCGCCTAATTTGGAGTACAAGTCACTTGCAACCAGGAGGCTGTCATTTTTGATGGTTCATCTCTTTGTCTTCCCATAAATTTACGGGCAGTAAAATCGACTGGTGGCTGAAATTTACCAACTGTAGTCCTTGGGGACATTTCCTTTCGTTTTCAAACATGGATGGAGGAAAGTAGTAGCTCTGATTGAAGTAAAAGAAAACAAGTCCAGTTTTCGAGCCGAAAATCTTGTCATAGCTGCTGTTTAAACTGCGATCACGAAAGTTTTTACTTTCTTTGCAGAATAGTCACACAGGGCTTTTGACTTTCGAACTTTTTCGTTACAGCAGTAAAAATTGTTTGCTCCTGCTATAAGATTTTGTGCACACTGACTGCGTTTTTTCTGTTGTTTTATATTGGTTTTTGTTTTTTTTTTTGGAAATATTATGCAAGAGCACTTTTGCATATATTTCAATCAACAAAGTTTTCTGGACAGTTTTACAAATTTTCAAACGATATTTCGGATAGATTCATAACTCTGGAAGATGTTCTGGAGCCTTCAAATCATCTGCAGGATCGGATGGAATACCCTCCAAATTTTAGAAATATAGGACAAGGGAAGGGGAGCTATTGAACAAACTCACTCCGTTGTTCAACTTTTAAGAGGAAATGTTCTATTCCTTTTTTGTCTTCTTTTATTTCAAAAAAAGGCTCTGCGAAATGAAATCATGCCCCAAAAAATGATACAGGAAACAACAACAATGATTTTTAATAAAATTTGGGGTCTTATTGCCTTTTTTGGGGCTTTATTTTCTAACGAAAATTGGGGTCTTATTTCATTATGAAATAAGAAGAAATGAAGTAAGACCCCAAAACTAATTTTTGAAGACCAAAAACATGCTTTTTGTATATTCTCGTCTTTAAAAATAATAAGCGAAATAAAGGAAAATATACCACCGTCGAATAGAAGATATTTAATGGACGGAACTTTTAAAATAATTCCTAAAGGTTGCTTTAACCGGCTCCTAGTCAACTAAAGGGTGATTTTTTAAGAGGTTTAGAACTTTTTTAAAAAAAAAAAACACAAAAAATTCGAAAAAATGAATGAAATATTTATTTGAATCGATAGTTTGAACCTTGCAATTTAATGTTTAAAGATAATTTCATGCAAATGTTGACCGCGGCTGCGTCTCAGGTAGCCCATCCGCTGAGTCCAATTTTGGCATACTCTTTCACACATATCGGCCGGTATCTCACGAATGAATGCATGGATGTTGGCTTCCAGTGCGTCAATCGAAGCGGGCTTGTCCCTATACACATTAGCCTTGGCATACCCCCACAAAAAATAATCTAATGGTGTCAAATCGCACGATCTAGGCGGCCAATTGACCGGCCCGAAACGTGAAATTAACTGTTCACCAAACTCGCCTCGCAATTGCGCCATTGTTTCGCGTGCTGTGTGGCATGTGGCACCGTCTTGTTAAAACCACATATCATGCAAGTCAAGAACTTCCATTTCGGGCAAAAAAAAGTTTGTTATCATCGCTCGGTAGCGTTCACCATTGACAGTAACGCTGCGATTCGCATCATCTTTGAAGAAATATGGCCCAATAATGCCGCCGGCCCATAAACCGCACCAAACAGTGGCTTTTTCGGGATACATTGGTAGCTGTTGCAATGCTTCTGGCTGATCTTCACTCCAAATGCGGCAATTTTGCTTATTTACGTACCCATTCAACCAAAAATGAGCCTCATCGCTGAACACAATTTTTCGATAAAAAAGCGGATCCTCGGCCAGCTTTCCAAGAGCCCATTCACCAAAAATTCGGCGTTGTGGTAGGTCGGCTGGCTTTAGTTCTTGCACCAGCTGTATCTTAAAAGGCTTTACGCCCAAATCCTTCCGCAAAATTTTCCACGTAGTGCTGTAACAAAGGCCTAACTGCTGGGAACGGCGCCGAATCGACATTTCGCGGTCTTCTGTCACACTAGCTGATACGGCCGCAATATTTTCTTCACTACGCACAGTACGTAAGCGTGTTGGTGGTTTAATGTCCAACAAAGTAAATTTGGTGCGAAATTTGGTCACAATCTTCCGAATAGACTGCTCAGAAGGTCGAGAATGCCGATCATAAAATGGAAGCAGCGCGCGATGAACATTTCGAACCGAGCACGAATTTTGATAGTAAAATTCAATAATTTGCAAGCGTTGTTCATTTGTAAGACGATCCATGGTTAAATTGCAAACCAAACTGAAGCTGTTTGACAGTGACACAAGGTACTAAACACACGTCAGCTGTCAAAACCAGTGTTGCCAAAACCAAACCAGCTAAAAAATCACCCTTTATATTCAATATTTTGACGAAGTGATTACATTACTTTAATTAAAAAAATTATAAAAAACGCTAGATTTTTTGTACCAAATTTTCATTATTTCTTAATGTTATCGATAGTTTACTTTACTAAAAATCAAAATCTTAAAATATTTACAAATTTGTTTTTAGGTATTTCCGTTATTTTTCATTTTAATGAATAAAAAAATGAGAAAATGTTACGAAGAAATGTTGCGATATTTAATTAAAAATACATATATAATAGATTGTAAATTTATTTCTAAGAAGACAATATATTGAATAAAAAAACAATGAAATATACAAAAAAAGGGGTTTTATTTCATTTTTGGGGCCTTCTTTCATTTTCTCTTTTGGGGGCTTATTTCATTGGGACCTTATTTCCTGCAGACCAAAAAAAAATATTTCTAAATTCCTCATACTAATAATAAAGCGCATAAAACCTTTGCTTCTTGTAATTTGTTTTCAATTTATTCAGCTCTGAACAAAGAGCGCTAGAACTGATGTTGGAACCAACGCGAAGTTGGCTACTAAAGGGTGATTTTTTAAGAGGTTTAGAACTTTTTTAAAAAAAAAAACACAAAAAATTCGAAAAAATGAATGAAATATTTATTTGAATCGATAGTTTGAACCTTGCAATTTAATGTTTAGTATAGCAGTCCATATAAAGGGTGTGCCAAAATTCACGCAAAGTTTTAATTTTGCGCCATTTATTAGTACAGTAATGGCAACTGAGAAAAAAGATAACAATGTGACAGCTGACAGTTAGGGGTTTGTAAAAATGGAGCGCTATACGAAAGAACAACGCATTTTCATTGTTGAGCAATATTTAAAAAAATAATGAAGCTACAGTCTGCAATTTTCGTACAAAATATGGCCGTCATAGTAATTTAGAATTATCAACTGTAAAGCGAATAAATGAAAAATTCAGGGAGACTGGATCAATTAATGATCTTTAACACTCTGGGTGTCCTGTCACAAGTCGTTCGACAAAAAACATCGATGCTGTTCGCGAGAGTATTGCTGACAGTCCAGGAACATCAATTCGGCACCGTAGTCAAGAATTGGCCATTTTTAGAAGTTCTCTACAACGAATTCCCACGAAAGACTTGGAACTTCATGCTTACAAAGTTCAATTGACTCAAGAACTGAAGACTGCTGAACGCGAAAAAATTCAATTAATGCATGAGTCATTTCGTAATCGTGTAATCTGCCGTTTTCAGCCACACGGTCATAGAAACGGTCATAGAAAATTTCAATAAAATTGCCAGCAAAGCCGTGGCGGCTATTAATCCGATCCATACATAGCCCCAATCTGTATACTCTATGAATCAATAAAAAATTCAAGCTTTCTAATTAAAAATCAGCATTTTCTATCAAAATTACATTTTGCGTGAATTATGGGAATAAGTTAAAATAAGTGATGGCGTATTTAATCAACCTGCCAGTTGAATGCGTTGCCGCAATGGATGCGACGGATTCTAGGTTAGGCCCTTAAGTTGGTTGTCATAAAATCAATGATTTAATTAGAGACATATACATAAATTTAGTTCAGGTGGCGCATTTTTTCGCACTTGTAAAATTGTTTAACAAATATTTCTCCATCATAAACAAATAAAAAGTCCACATCCAAAAGCACCCAAAATGGTGCCATAAATCTGGACGCCCCTTTCATTCCTGTTGCAAATACACAACACGATCACCAATTAATTTTCTAATTTGTTGTAGCAACGCCCCCTCAAAACACACATGCAAATGTAAAATTGCACTTATCCCACGAGTAATATGCGACACCACCATTGCCCAAAGCAAATTACACATGTTTGCCTAAAGACAACAATCTAATGAAATTATGAAAAAAAAAAAAATGATTTCGCAGTTTGACCCAAAACTACAAGTATCGCCAGTGCACGCGCAAATGTATCAAATATCATTTCACTGGAGCAATATACACCAACACACCAACGGGTGGATATGGTTCCGCTGCTAACCATACACTGGCCGCATATTTTGCGAAAGCCTGCCACCACCACTGACAACACCGCTAAGAACCGCAGTCACTAGCCGCAAATATTACGACGTAGGTAAGCACAGGCGCTGCCTATACATGGCACATTTGCACAACTTAGGCAATATCTACTATGAGTCGACTTGCATATGACATTCCGTAGCAACAAGCCTGATGTTATCCATACACAGTTTGCATACCTAAACTACCTCCTAAAACACGGGAGAGTTGTGTACGGGTTGCGAAAGTTTTTATGCTAAATTTTGAGCCTAAGGATACTTTGACCGATCGTGGGCAAGGCGTTTTGTAATTTTCAGGAACTGCTGTTAGTAAAAATACGTTTCCATTCCTTTAAACAGAATACTGCTACCTGTCACAAGACGTCACGAGGTACAGGCGTGGATTTGACAAGACCCAACTCATCATTTTTAACGTCCCTCCTATTCATACAGAGGGGCTGGCAACGGTGTAGGGGTTGGGTTGGGAGTCATTGCTTTTCAGCCGAGCGACGCAGGTTAGATAACCTGCAGGAACAGTGATACTCTGCCACCCAACGGATACTTGGTAGATTGAAACAATCAACTTTCAACTACAGTTAAAAAAAAAGAAAACTATTACAAAAATTGTGGAGGTAGGACACTCAAGACTAGGCTCCACTAACAGACCGAATTTGAGTACAAGTTCTCAGTCGAGTTTCGATCCTCGAAGTGATCGGTACATTCGGTCCCAGAGTCAAAAGAAGGGTTTGTCACTCCGCAAGTTGAAGGGCTGAATCGTAGGTGGAATAAACTAAATTAAGTTTGCAACCGGAAGCAAGGTTTTCCAAATCCAAGACAACGTTCCTGTTTAGTTTGGATTAGGTTGTGGGGTTGTGAGATCGACACAAAAGACCAAAAGAACTATTACGGTTAAAACCTAAACCAAATCGCCCAAACATCAAATTTCCCGGCAGAATTTGTGAATGGTCTCAATATTGTTTGGGGAACCAACCTCCTCTAAGTTTTTAAAGAATTACCTCCCGAGATCCTTCCTTCTACTCCAAGAAATTGCTTGGAATTCACAGAGAAGGTGGCAAATGTTTTCCACGACTTGTAGGTCTTGACAGTGCCTGCATAGCCTAGTCTCTGGCATGCAGGCAGAGAGTATTCCTACCGTGAATCTTAACTTTGTTTAACTGGAATTGATTAGTTATTCAGACTTTCTACGATTTAAAACGGGCCACAGTGCCTTTGGAACATTGTGCCCTTCTAGTTGGGACCATCTTGTGGCTGGTTTATTTAAGGTTTTTTCAAAGACAATCCTTCTAGCCAAGGCCATAGGTGGTATTATAACCTCGATCGATGTATTAAATGGGAGACTGTTGTTTAATAGAGCGGGCTCTAAAATAAACTTCTAAAGGCACTCGTTCCCGATTGCTATGACTTTAACTTTTTGTATCAAGATGTATTTCTAGAAGCATAGGTGGTAGGTTCACCTTTCTCCAGATGCAGTGCATAGTTGGGAGTGCTATTTAGCCATCAGAAGATCCACTTGAAATCAAAGGCATCTGTCGATTTATCCTCTACAAAGACATCTGTCAACTTAACAGCATCATTCATTCATTTTTTCTTCGACCTACGGGTACAGAAAAGATTGCGAACTTGATCCAAGGTCTATCTGATGGCATAAATTCTAAAGCAAGTATTTTAATCCAAGTTGCGTTTAACGTGAGAAAGCCACCGGAGTATGCACCACTATACCTTATAATTGCATAGGCTTGAAATAGGACCTTGTGCTTTGAAGAGTGAGCTATGAATGTACTAAGGGAGGGGCTAATATTGAAAAAATTGCGGGGGAAATCGGGGATGACGCGGGAAAGCTGTCAGTCTATTTCTACTTAGTTTATGTTTCAAACGAAACTCTACTTGCGAGGTTGAATACTTTGTGTAAAATATATATTGAGAAAAGTGGACAAAAGTAAAAGCACATTCAAACTTGAATCACGAGGTGTTTGGGTTGGACAAAAATTTAGATATTCTCCGATTGTCGATAGGCAGCTGGCGCGTCTCATCGAAGATGAGCTGGAACTAATGTCAACATTTTCGAGAACTCTGATTCTGCCAACATAATAGGTCACAACAAGATAAATAATTTCTAATATGTTAGGAAACGGATTGAAATACTGCTTTCAAAAGTCTGCGTTTTTAGTTCGCTTTACAAAATTCTGCTTTACAAATTTTAAGCATGAAAATTCAGCTTATTCTGTCTTTTTCCAACTAACAAAGATAAGCAAACAAACAAACAAAAAAGTTAATAAATAAGTTATTAAAAAAAAAATAAAATTAAATGAAAACTAGTAGCTAAAAAAAACCATAATAATAAATACAATTAATAAAAAAATCATAATTAAAGTTAACAAAATAATAAAAATAAATTAAGAATCGGAAAGTAAAATGGAAAGTAAAAATAGAAATGCAACAAATTAAAAAATACGGAATTTAGATAATTTAAAAAAAATTAAGTTTAGAAATAGAATTTACAACAAAAACCAAATTTGGAAAAAAAAAAAAAAAACGCGCTCTACACCTCTGCTTTACAAAATTCTACCTATTAAAAAAATAACAGTTTTTAACATTTTCCAAACCTTTTTCTACTATTTGCAAATTTTTGAAAAGCAGAATTATGAAAACAGGATTTTGAAAACGGAATTTTGTAAAAAATATTTTGATCCTTCCAGGTGCGAGATGGACTTTCTGCTGCGCCTAAGCGATATCTTCTACAAAATGCTCTTCGATAATGAGCCGATTGTCACCCTGCCCAGTATAGTCGCGCTGAAAATTGCATGCTTGGAAAAATTCGATGACAAAACAGATATGCGACAGTTTCCTGTGTATATTCTGTGAAGGATATGTTCAACGAAGTCTACAGTTGCCGGCCTCAACATCTAACCTGAGTCAATTTAACAGGGGGTGGCACCTGAAATGTCTTCCCGAAATCACAAGACGTTCCAAGTGGCACCAAAATTCAAGGGTACAAGAAGTCGATAACGCGGTCCTATTTATTCTTCCCAGTGAAACAGGGTCAGCTTGGAAGGTGGTACGAATCAGGGATGCAATGGAGTGGTGCGGACTGTGGGTGCTTAATTACCGAGTGGTTCTTTTAAGATGGAGAGGGCTGTAGCCAGGCTCACTATTCTAGATTTCATTTCAAAGCCATGAACTTATTTTGAACAATTTTTTCTCATCACATCTTAGTCCAAGAACAAACACGAAAGAACTCCGAAATTACTTTCAAGCTGTTGTTATTTCACGACTGCTGCCGACCAAATGCGAATGCAGTCGAGCAACAAACATAAGTGCCGAGTGCCGACTCTTTCTCTGCAGTGCCACCTTAAAGTTCTAGGACACTCAAAACGATTCGTAGATCGTAATTTCTTGGCAGCTGGTGACGGACACATATTTTTGATTGATTTAGAAAAGTCAACTTAAAGCACTTCATTATTAGAACTTCTTAACTGTGCATTTCAAATATCTAAGGTCCGATATTATTATTACCTACGACCTAAAATGGTATTCGTTGGATTTGGCTGAAAAAAATCGTCAACAAAATGACTTGAGGTTATTGTTCCAATTGTTATTTTAACGAGTAAACTATTTCGTAGGAAATAATTCGTATTTTAAAGTGGAAAGCGTTTTACATTTCACTTCGGAATACGTTCGTCTTAATTTCTTTTGAACTTGCAAATTAAAGAGTCGACAACAGGCCATGATTTGTCAAATCGGCCTAATCAGACAATTCGAAATATAGGAGCAAACGAATTACATTCTTCCCATCTACCAAATTTCGCCTTCCATTTGGTCCATATCTATATATATAAAACGAAGGTGATATTTTGTGTGTTTGCGTATAACTTACGTAATTCGCAACCAATTTACTTGGTTTTTCTTTTAAATTATTCAGAGAAACAATGAGAAGGACATAGGCCCTTTTTTCACAAAAAAAATTTACTTTTTCATTCAAGAAAATGCGAAATGTATATCTGGGACAGGGACACATATAATTCAAGACGAATAGACTAAATTCTGTTATCAAAACATGGAAATGCAAGACATGCGACGTTAAATGGTGTCTTGCATTCATTATTCAGTTGACAGTGAATTGCTTTTCTATTAAATCAATGCTTTGTTGACGCTATAAAAACCTGAGAACACTGTACATGTTGCGGATTTTTTCGTTTCCGATTCACGAGCGTCACACAACTGTCGTCCGTTTGGCGGTTCACTTAGAAAATGGTCAAAGTGCCTATTTCACGGTAGCTAATGCAACATTAACAAATTTCTTCGACACTTGCCGGAGCGACGAGTCCGCTCGAAAACTTCTTTATTCCGAAATGCCACGCTCATCACGAATGTTTTCCCAAATATCGCTCATCATTATGTTGAATATAATTGGGTAAGTGCACGAGCACTTTTGCCTGAGAAAAACAAGGATTTAATTCCGTCATTCAAAATCATGTCAGAATTTTATGAATTTTTTAGATGGTCCGGGCTTACCGCCACACAATTTGAAAACCAAAGTCGGCTTAGTTATAATTTTATTGCGCAACCTCGATGCACCGAAACTTTGAAACGTAACGCGTTTGATTGTGAAGAATCTCAAATCAAATGTCATTCAAGCGACGATTTTGGGAGAAAAAAGGCGAAGATGTTCTGATTCCGCGGATTCCGCTTATTAAGAACGATTTGCCGATTTGGATATATTTTCCATACAAATTTCACAATTATTGTGAGCTTCCGTAAAGTCGATATTATTATTTGTTATTAGTACGACACTATAATTTTGAATAAAGAATTTAAATTGAGGTATGGAGTTGTCGAGATATAAACATTTTTTTTATATTCTTTCAACTTAATTTTTGAAGTAAATACTTCTATGCGCACCCTAGAACTGGGAAGTGAACTGGTGAATGTGTTACGGAAATTGTGATCAGGCGAGGCAACGGAAGTGAATTCTCTAGAATATTAAAATAAATCAAATACCACAAACATTTTTCGAAGCTCCTCGACTCACCGAAGCAAATATGTGTGACTGTATGTAATTAAAATTTTAACGCCTTTCGCTAATGCCATAAACGACACGACAAAAAATAGTGTAACTTGTTGCTCCATTGCCTTTCGCTTCCAGTAGGTTTTTTGATTTTACTGAATCGTTTTAAATAGAAGTGATCTTATCCTGACCAGCGATGCCGCTGACTTTTCGAAAAATGTATCGTTTTTTTTTTTAAATGTATCCAAATCCAAAGTACCTAAATTTCAGCCTCTAAAATGTACCAAATGTATCACACGAAAATGCAGCTTTTTTCAAATAAGTAAATTCCTTAAAAACGAAAGTAACAAAAATAAGAATACGAAAAAAAAAATTATTAAAACAAACATCACCTGATTTTCAGTCAATTCATTTAGTACAAACAAAAAAATTCTTATAAACACACTTAAAAAAATATATAAGAAATGCAGAGTAACTGTACTGGCTTAAAATTCATTCGTGTTCTAATTTAATTTTTAGAATTTGTATTTATTTTGGACTGGTTGCCATATTTAATTTCTCCTCCCCGATCACTATCTAAGATTTGTTAATAAATGGCTAGATCCGTCAACATAGCAATGCAGTATTTTCAGCTGCTATATAAGTAGGTAGATTACGAAGCGGAGAGCCTTCGATGGGCTTATCTTAAAGGAGCCTATTGTGTGGGTGCATAAAACATAATCATGTAGGTAGATATTCATTGCAAGATGCAGACGCTACTCCTATATTACGTTTTGTATTTACGATGACTTTTGTCTTTGGTGGATTCCAAAGACTACGTGTATTTCTGTCTTTGCATGGGTGTTGGAGCATGAAAGATAGAGGGAATTTTCTACGCAAAGTTACTCGACAATCCTGCCGCAAAGTCCGATTTGAGGAGGGTTTTGACTTAGAGAGAGTCGACTAGGTATATGGGAAAATTAAAATCTTATGTCGTAAGTTTTATTACCTTTGTTCGACTTATGGAAAATTCGACTTAAGGATGATCGACTTATGGAGGTTTGACTGTATTAAGTATTTGTTGAAGTAGTTACAACAACCATTTTTTTTTTAAAACAATTACCTAAGTGAAATTGCTGCATAAATGCTCGATGAAACATTTCCACTAAAAATTTTCGTTGCTGGCGTAACACTTAATTTTTGGAACGGATTAGGGGAAGGATGACAATCTTTTAATTTATGAAAACACTGAAATATTTGACATGGTTCTGCTTTAAATAATTCACTTAATATTTGCCATGAAACAATTTTTTCATTGATTTTTATATCAGCCTTAATCAGTTTATTCCTGACGCTTTTAAATAGGTGTGGAACATCGTTCAGTAAAAATACTTTCCGCTCATTAATTAGCGTAAAAGGACGCATTTCCGATGCATCCAACAACCTATATACTTTTCTGTTGTTGCTATCCTGGTCGCAAGTTGTAGCTACATAGTTAAAGCCGAGTTCATGTACTTTGCTTACATTAAGTTTGACTAATTCTGCAATTTGTTCACCTTTTGCCGCGCCAATATAAGCTGATATATAGGGTCCGCCATCTAACTTTTTTTTTTCAACTAGTGCTTATTTCGCGAATGGTAACACTTAGCTCATGTCTGATTTGACAGATAATTAGTTTTATCCTTCCGCTGAACGAATATGGTTGTGTATACGCTTGAACAACGCTGGGAAATATTGCGACATTACTTTGAAAATCATGGTAATGTTGCAGAATGTGTGCGAAAATTGCGTACGGAATTTGGAAGAAGAGAAGCACCGTCAGCTCCGTATGCTCGTTATCTTGTGAAAAAAGTGAAAGAAACTGGCATCCTCATCGATAAACCAAAGCGTGAAAAGCCAAAAACGTGCGTACACCCGAGAAATTGCTGCTGTGGCAGAAAGTGTGCGTGAAGCGCCATCAACATCAATTCACCGTCGTTCTCAACAATTGAACATTTCGGAGACATCATTGAGACAAATTTTGCATAAAGACCTTGGTATGACGCTATGCAAAGTCCAATTGGTTCAGGAGTTGAAGCCAAATGACCATCCAATGCGTTTTCGCTTCGCTAAGTGGGCCTGCGATCGACTTAGAGAAGATGCCGATTTTGCCAAAAAAATCATCTTTTCAGATGAAGCTCATTTTCATCTTGGCGGGTATGTAAACAAGCAAAATTGTCGCATTTGGGTCACAGAAAACCCGCACGCATACATTGAAAAGCCGATATACCCAAAACGAGTCACTGTTTGGTGCGGAATTTGGTCCAGAGGCATAATTGGGCCATTTTTCTTTGAAAATGAGCAAGGAGTGGCCGTTACAGTCAATGGCGATCGTTATCGGGCCATGTTGAACGAATTTTTGTTCACAAAAATTGAAGAGGAGGATATTGGTAACATTTTGTTTGAACAGGACGGCGCTACGTTCCACACAGCCGAAGCTACACCCGATGTTCTGCGCCCTGTTTTTGAAGATCGCATTATCAGCCGCAGAGCTGATGCCGTTTGGCCACCTCGGAGCTGCGATTTGACACCGTTGGACTATTATTTGTGGGGTGCCGTAAAAGATAAGTGTTACGCCGACAAGCCAGAGACAATTGACGCTTTAAAGGACAATATTCGTGAAGCCATTGGTGAAATACAGCTGCCACAATCGATAATGTGCTTAAAAATTGGACCGATCGTGTAGGCTACTGCATGGCCAGCCGAGGCAGCCATTTGAATGAAATTATTTTCCATTATTAACCGGAAGGATTGTACTTTCAAATAAAAAAAGAAATTTGAGAAAATATTCAGTAGTTTCTTTTTATAGCATTTTCAAAAAAAAAAAAAAATTATTTGGCGGACCCTGTAGTATGAGTCCAATTATAATTTAGTCCCCGTAATGTAAACACCAATGCATGCGTACTAACTTTATTCACTCTACCAAGTTCACCAAAGTCATTAAGTCCGTATATGTGATCTTCGCCTAGATAATACTCCAGCTCCGGGGTAATTTTCATTTCATCGAATAATATAACACATCTTTTGTCCAAGTCAGAGAAGCTTTCACACCTAAGTGAGAGAAGATCAGACACTTGTTTCGAAAAACCAGTGGTTACATTTATTTCAGAATGCCAACGTTGAATTGTCCTGATGCTCGGCAAGTAGAAGATAGAGTCAAGCAATGTTTGTATAATGTTGGAGATTTATAATAAACAAAAACCGAACGACGAACAATTATCGAATGAATGAAGGAAACAAAATCTCAACGAAAGCTTTTCTATAAGGAATAAAATTCGGTGGCAACAAGGAAGAACAGCATAAGTCGACTTATGTCAAAATTGAGTTAATGTTACCATCGGATGCACCTTACCCTGTTCTATACGTCATATTTTGTTTATTCAAATATCTTTCACGGTTGCAGTGTTATGGATCAGGAAAAAACGCATAAGAAATGGAAGGCATATCTGAGTTCAAACTTTTAACCTTCGCTCCTGAAAAGTGGCTAAAAATGACTTATGCTGTTTTTCCTTGTTACCACAGCTCTCAGTAATTTAATTCTCGATTTGGTATGAGTAGCGACACCTATTAGGATACTGGTACTACTGGATTGGCGCTACTATAGGAATGTATATACAAAGGTACCGTACATGTACAGGCCCATTTCCATCTTAGCGGGTACGTAAATAAGCAAAATTTACGCTTCTGGGGCACTGAAAATCCGCGTGTAACCCACGAAGAGCCATTACACCCGCTCAAAGTCACTGTATGGTGTGCTGTTTTCGCTGGAGTAGTCATCGGACCTTTTTTCTTCGGAGACGTCGCGGGCCAAACGGTTACTGTGAATGGTGAGCGCTACAGAGCAATGATCAACGAGTTCTTTTTGCCGCAACTTGATGAATTGGGATTGGGAAAACATGTGGTTCCAACAGGACGGTGCAACGGCACACACTGCACGTGCCACAACCGATATGCTGAAGGATGCATTTAGCGGGCGCCTAATCTCCCGTTTTGGCGATTTGCACTGGCACTGTGGGGCTTTTTGAAGTCGCGGGTTTATGTCAACAAGCCTCAGACTCTTGCAGCTCTTAAAGACAATATCCGTCAAGAATGTGATTACCTATCGCCGGAAGTTTTGGCCAAAGTGATAGAAAATGCCATAAAAACCTTTTTCAAATGACAATCAACTGTGGTGGCGGCCATTTACATGACATCATATTCTCGACTTGATGTAAAAAAAATTGAAAGACCAAATAAAAATTATCCACAAGAAGAATCAAAGTTTTTCATTTTTTTTTTAAATTACAGCCAAAAAACATCGGAAGGTTATTTTTGCGCCACCTTGAATATGGAAAAGGGGAGATTTTAATGGAAAATTGAAAAATGTATCTAATTCAACCAAAATCAAAAAAAAAAAGTATCTAAGTATCGATTTTTTGCACGGAAGCAAAAAATGTAGCTAATTTGATACAATTGCATCTTTGTGGCGATGCTGATCCTGACCCTGAGACCATTAAGTTAGAAAAGCCCACAGAAATGTTTTTACCGAACTCAACAGGAGGTTCAGTCTTTAAATTGACGAACTTGGATTCATCGAGCTTTGTTAACTTCTAGCACATTATCACTGACGAAGTCGAATCAATACCATTAATAGAAGTAGAGATGAAACATCATACCTCTTCAGTTGAAGTGGATTGGGTATCAAAAACACTTTTACAACATCGACTTCCGCTCGAAACAGTAGACCCTTTCATATGGCTGTAAATGTATATAACGGACATCCCAAATGGTTGCTAAATTTATGTAGATTGCAAACTTTTTCCTGATTTAAAATCTTAAATATTCCCCAAGCTCAGTCATTACACGGTTCAGTGTTTGTATCACTTCCAGGGACAAACAGCAATCAATACCTCATCCGCACAGGATGGCATTTCAACCTAACCCTAATCATTTGCATGGTAGCAATCTTCTGCGTTTCCGACACTTTATGCAATCCCATGGCACAAAGCCTTCTCTGATTTCCTCTCAGTGCACTTGTTTTCTTTCCACTCATACCACCCGAGACACCTTAGTTTCATCACTTACCTCTGGTACTTGAGCATCGCCCTTGGCAGAAGAAAATTGCTATTCACCGTGTCTTCTTTGACAAGATCTCGCTGGTTGCTCCCATCGTACAACTCGCCCGCCGCCGCTGCCGCCACCGATCGGATGTTGTTACCCAACGATATTTGACTTGACGATGCGGAACTGTTCGTCTGTTGTGTCTGTTGCTCGATATCCGCCAATGAGTCAATCGAGGCGCGTTTCCCCATCGAGTTCGTTGTGAAGAACGCACCGATGCGCTTCAGATACGTTCTCTTGGAATCGGCGGCATCACTGGCCGGATGCGGAAAGGAACTGAGGCTGCTATTGGTGCTGGAGCTGTGACTGGACGAGACCATCATCTTCTTCAACTGTTGCTGCTGATGGTGATGAGGTCGACTGTTTAGACTATGGCTGTGACTGACAGTTTTTGGCAGCGGTGTTGCGTTCACACCGGGCGCTGGTGATACTGATGCAGACTGCGATGTCAGATGGCAGGCCTTGCAACCACCCACGGTGTACTTGGGATGATGGCTTCCATGGTGATGGTGGTGATGCTGATGTTGGGCGGAATGGGAACGCTCTTCGGCGCCGCCGTCGTCGTCGTCTTCGTCGTAGGGCAGCACTTCTATTGCGTCAAAGTCGTACGAATTGAAGTAGGCCTGCTCTTTGGTGCGCTTGACCTTGGCCACCTCGGAGGCGTGGTGGTCGAGTTCGGCCGCCGATAGATTTCCCAAAGATGTCGGCTTCGTCTTGCTATCGCATATTGGCATCTTACGAGCGGTTGGCTGCAAACATTAGGTTCAGTGGAATCTGCAAAAAAAAAAACAAAAACAACTGCCGTCAGTAATGATTAATCTTTGTCGGTCGCAAGTTTTTTTATTTTGTGCATCTGGGTGCGATTTATCGAGCGAAAGCGAAAGTGACTCTACGTGGAAACCTATACTGACATAATTATTGCGTCACAGCAGTGGTGTGCATTTTAATTGCGCACTCCGCCGCCGTAGGTTGCTCGCGTTCCGTCAACTTGGGGCTTTGTAATTGATGTGGGTATCAATGAGCTACAACCAGACAGAAACAGAACGCGTTGTTCTCACAGGGAATCATTTTTAATTGTGCGCTGTTCGGTGGGAGAGCGCGCACATGAGCGGAGTTCGATGGAAATAGTTGGCAGAGTGGTGACAACTTTTGAATTAATTTGAATTCATGAATGTTTTACACCAACACCGAACTGTGGGGAGTGAGTGACATACCTGCAAATGTTGGGTCTTAATTAAGATGTAGCCACGGGGAGTCCAATCTCAGATGGAGTGTCTGCGAAGATCTGTTGTGTCGACGACAGCGACTGCTTCATTGTCGAGGTTGAGTTCGAATTTACGTGGTTTCATCGATTTTAAGCGAGAATTTCTGAAATTGCTGTCGAATTTTATTCTATGGAACTATGGCTAGATAGAGCTACGAAAAATTGCCGCAACTCCTTCAAGCAGTCCTGTTAAATTTGTTTCAATTGACTAAACTTGTAACCTTGTGTTACTAAATACGAGTACACATTTTTTCAAATGTACTTCAACTATACAGACCGCGCAGAAGGGTTTGCAGTCTGTTTTTTTTTTAAATGAGTACACCTCGCCTTGAGGAACACTTTGCTGTTGGCATTTCTTTAAATAAACTCAACATATACCATTCCTTGACTTTAGCAATCATTAAATGTGGGGTCTTCAGACTGAAAGTTGTACGCCGTACTGCTATGAGGTTGACACAGTTTGAAGGACAGATGTCGCTATTCATATTGCCAGATTGGTCGGTGACAATGAAAGCCATAATTTGCCGGCAAACAAAGGACTGCCAGTTGATTCTGATCCGGATCAGATCACGAAAATAAAACAGGAAGGATCATTGAAAAGTTTAATTTTGCAATAGTGGTAACAGTTGCTTTGAAAAACAAAACGGATAATACAGGGTATTTTAAACTTCATATTGCCACCAGCCATATTGCAAAGAATCTGCTCAACGTGACTTCACACAAGGCACATGTCATTTCACTTGACATGTCGGGGGCAGAGACAATACTGAGACCACCAACTCCGGCCGATTTCCCGTTACTTAGCCTACAAGCTATATTTTTATGGAGTTTTCACGTTTGGTGCGCTAGTATTCTTACATAGAAAATCGTATTGACAAATGTCACGAAACTTCAAAAATTCCGGCTCACCAACACACTCCCAGGAGATATGAGATATGAAACTTCCGCTGTGGGAAAAGTTGCTGGCAGAGTTCATAGAATTTTATCCGTTTAATTTGAAATTGTTCGGATAATATTTTTTTTTTAGGAATAAGTGCACATTTGCTTAAAATGTTCATGAAAAATTAACAATGTAGATTGGTTAAGGATAATGAAAACATTTTGAGCAAATTTTCTCCATTATTTAAGAAAAATTTACACACGAAATCGAAGTTAATGATATCCAAAAGCGGAAAATACACAACCATGTTTGTCCTAATATGTTTCTAGTATATAGAATATCAACTTTAGATAGTTTTACTACCAAACAAATCAAATTATTCGCCTTTTAACAATTTATAATAACTAACCAATGGCGTTCAGTAATGAAAAAATGTGGTATTCCCGAACTCTTTCACATATCCCCACGGCTGCCGAGGTTGGCAGCATTTTTTGTATGTTTTTGCATGTCACACGGATTCTTTTTTGACATAACAACGATAGGAAAACAAAATGGCGAATTTGAAAAAAAACTGAAGGGGCCAGCGGCAAGAGGATTGTGAGTTGGGGGTCTCAGTATGGTTTGTCTATGGTCTGGGGTGTTACCATATTTGAATCAAAATTGCATAATTTTTCTTTTCAAAAATATTTTTTTGAAACAAATTTAGTATTTTATGTTCAAATATGCAACACATGAACAATATTTTGCTGCTAACGCTTGAGTTTATCTTGGCATATTAAGGTGTGCCCAGACCAGCGAAACTTTTCAGAAATGTTTATGAAATGTTTCTGAAGCAAATCGGACACATTTCATAAACACTTATAAATGATTTCAAAAATTTATTTATTAAATGCTTATGAAATGTTTCAATTTTATCCTGATTTGGACTAGAAGAAAATAATGTGGTGGGATTATTAGCAGCGAGTAAAGTTTTTATGTTTGTAATTTTGGTCTCTGCAATCACGCGACACGCGATTTAATTCAAATAATCGTATTTAATGAATCACTTTCTCATTAGGTAATCCAAGATTCTCTGGACATTGTTATTGTATTTAAAAAAAAAAAAAATAAACGAAAAACAGCGCTCACTTGTAGATACTTGTAAAATAGATATTATTTCCCATCACGATTGGGTAACTGTGAAACATTTCATAAATGTTTTCTTGGTGTCCAGATTCAAACCAACAAAACATTTCATAAAAATTGTTTTGTTTAATAAGTGTTTTAGAAATAAATATGGAACATGTAAGTATTTAATTGTTTATCAAATGTTTGGCTGGTCTGGACATACTTTTATAGAACGAGAAAAAACAATATAACTCGGAATACGGACAGGGAATTTATTCGAATGCGAAAAAAATCAATTGATTTTGTGTGTTCCATTTTTTAGTCTGGCAACGTGATTGTGTGGCTATCGTTTACAGAGTTTAGAAATAATTTTCAGATCATGATTCGTGATCTCGATGAGAAGCAGGATCATGTGCTGTTGTTGTAAATTGCATGCATGCATCGATGATCTATATGGATCATAGCTAATAATAAAAAACAGCTAATGATGGATATCGATCTGTTCTATAGGTACTGCAATGAATTTAAATGATATTTTTTTCAGCGGAAGTCAAAAGGCCAGATATTTGAAACCTCAACGTACCGCCTTCGCATATCTTGTGACGAACGTATTTACGGCAAGAGTAGGATTGTTTTTTTGACTAGTTTAGGGCTGGAGGATGTCCAATCGAAATCGAACTATGGCAAGCTGCTATAAAGGTTTTTATAAGACACCTTTGCACAATAAAATCATTTTGTTTAATCAGTTCGCTTGCTCACATCTTTGGAAATATTTTGAAAGGGAAACCGAGCGCAGGTACCTCCATGATAGAACAAAAGTTAGCGGAGCTCAGGGTGTAGTTCAGAATCCATCTACCTATCTACCTATACCAGCTGGTACAAGTTGCAACAAGCGTTGCCACTTTGTTGCAATTGCAGGAGATCTACTGCATTTTTTTTCCAAATTTAAAATAAAGCCAAACGAAATAATGCTCAAAAAACTTATTGAAATAAGACCGAACCACAATGCATAAACAGTGGAATATGTATGGGGGCATTATGCACCCCTGCAACCCCCTTGTCTGGGGTCACTGTTTGGTGGTTGGAGTAGGTGCGAGTTGGGTGTATGCAAAGTTGTTTATATTCATGTTTCGCATGCATATCAAGAAACATCGCATATACTCAACCTCCAAACAGTGAACACAAGCAGGAGGGTTACAGGGGGCCGCATGCCCCCATGCATATTCGATATATCGCGTGAAATCACTTTTTTGTTTTTAGGCTATATTTTTCATAAAAATTTTGCAATCGTGAGCTTTTGAAAATTTAAAGTCGAGACTAAAAATGTTTATTGCTAAGGCCCAATGTTAATAAAATGAGAACAAAGTTTTGGAAATTTGGTCTTATTTAGTTTGGTTCAATTTTACCGGAGACGTAAAAAAAACGTCATACAAAAAACTTGGACACAACTTGTCTGTCAACAGAGAATTGATTGAAAATTCAAAGCCTCCGCTCGGGACAGATTCCAAAAAGCCGGACTCTCCTCGTGAGTCGTGACTTCGAGCAGCTGCAACTTCCCTAAACATTTGACTTACAGGAGGTCAAGTCATGGGTCGTTATCGTGTTAATGCCTTTCGCAAGCTGAGTTTGATCTTTATCAAAGAGTGTAATGCTTTCAAATTTGTTAAAGAATTGGACACAAATTTACAACTATTGACATTCCAAATCGAAGCACTGAGTAAGAAATTCGCGTAGCAGAAAAAATCGGTTTGAATGGCGTTCACAAGCAACCCCTTTCAGTTTTTAAAATCCCTAACCTTTACACTGCTTGATTCCGGCTCTTTAACTCTCATCACTGGCTGCGCCAACCATGACCAGTGACTCTTTGTGCAATTTTTCCTTCAAACTTTCTCAGTGACCTACTTATTGCAATAAAGTTGATTGCACAAAGGCACATCCCAGCGATACGATTTTCGTCACTTGTAAATCAGTTATGGTTGGTTGGCGGCTTGCAGGCACGACACATCATTATCGATTGCAACAATATCCGTATCTTTAGCGATTCTCAACTGCTCAAGTGTACTTTTGAAACAATAGAACTTTGCATAATGATTGATTGCCACACAATGGTAAATAAGCACGGTGCAATATTGTCTGCCATTAGCTACCACATTTAACCGATTCCAAGCTTGCAACGGGTATAATTTATGAACTCTTAAACGGAAATCGCTGCATCGGTGCATTTAACAAAAGCCCATACCTACGAGTAGACCCCTATAGATACGAGTTGTAAGTTAATCATCTGCCAGCGATTAGTTTCTCTCTCTCGATATCGTGTGTTCGATATTGCACGGGCAAGTTTTAGAGCGAGCGACTGACGCGAACGGCCATGGCACAAAATGTAGAATAAAGGCAGCAACAACAGCCGAGCACTACATGGCGAAATATCTAAAAATAAATGAGATTGAACAAAAAGATATACTACTAAAAAAAAAAACCACACAAACAGATGTTTAAGTTAACGAGCAAGAGCAACTCCATTGACGATGGCTTGCTGGTGTTTGGTTTCGACTGGATATTCTCTTATTTTTTGCATTCTAGCCGGGGGTAGTTATTAATAGATAAAAGTTGTTACGTGTAGAGTATCCTCGATCGAGAAGTGTCTTTTCGGAATTTGGCGTCTTTTTACGGACATGATCTAAGATGTTATGGGAGCGAGACTCAGTTTGAGGCTGTGGTTGAAGTGCGCCAATATTTGAAGATGATTCGCCTTTTTTTTTTTAGATTATTTGAAGATCCGTTTGACGTTTGACGTTTGAATTTTTGGAGAGGTCATTGAATTGCTGTCGTCAGATGGTACGGTGTGGTACGAAAGAAAATGTGATAAATTCGGCCAAGGTTTTGAAGGTGGGTTTGGAATTTCTCCGATCGGAAGATAGTTTTCTGAAAGTGGATTACCGGATTACATCTGTTCGATTGATATCCGTTGCTTTACATTGGACTGCAAGTGGGTGAGTTTTAAACTTGATTTTGGCGCTTCGTTGTTTTTGAGTTACCCCCCCCTATTCACATGGGCATTCGGGTGTAGGCGTCATCGTAAATGAGTATCTTACCCACACTCACACGGTCGAAAAGAAAGTCATTTTATAGCTTACGGTCACCCAGGCGGTAGCAAAATAAACTGCAAGTGTCTGATCGATTGCAAGGGTCAGTAGTACTATGCTTTTAACTGGGTGTACAGAAATATGCTTCTGCACTGTTAAAGGCCTTTAACTCATGCCAAATTAGGGAGCGGGTCGAAATGCTGCTTTCAAAATTCTGTCTCTCACACAAAAATTCAGGACACTTATTCCGTATTTTTTTAGACGATTATCGACGAAACGATAGACCTCCAAAAGTAGCAATTAGGCGCCAAAATTACGAGTTTCAGACCTTAATCCAGTTCATTTTCCACAAATGTGATGACAGCTGACGATAGTGAAACGATTTCGGGCAGAATATAACATCTCATGTTATATGTTATGTTTGATGAAGTTTGAAAAACGATATCGTTCCGACGATTATTGTTATACGGGATCTGCCCCCAGCTTTTCGAAATTCAGCTTGCTTTTCATATTTAAAGCAAAAAAATTCAGCTTAATCTGATTTTTTTTCATATAAAAAAAATATAAACAAAAATTTAAAGCAAAAACATTCAGATTATTGGTGCTATTTTTTAACTTACAAATATAAACCACAAAAATTTTACATTTAGGTATAAAAAAGCTCAAAATTAAATGTTAAAAAAATTAAAATAAACAGAAGCTACCCAATTATTGAAAAAATATTTAATGAAAAAACAATATAATAAACAAAATTAAAAAAAAAAATAAAACTAATAAAAGGGGAATTAAAAACTGTTGCAGCTATTTAAAGACATGTTCAGTGCCGCCTAGCCTTCGCACATGCCGAGGCAAGGAATTCCATAAGCGGATGGAGTTAGTGAAAAACTGTCGTTCCGATGTTAGACATGCGACTCGAGGGTGAACAAGTTGTTGGGATCTGTTAGAGGAACTAAAGCACAATTTAGTAAAAAGATAACTTGGCTGATGCGTCTGCACCACATTGGATAACAAGACAAGTGAACGAAAACGAAGTAAATTGTCAAGAGTCATATTATAATGTGATTTGGAATAATTTGAAACACTGTCAAAACAATTCAAGTTATAAGCATAACGCGCAATATTATTAAATGCGACGTTAAGCTTCCTTCTGCTGCAGCATCACAGTTGCAGACAATTTCGCAACCATAGCTTAGGATAGGAACAACAAGTGTTTTTGCTAGCATGATACGCGTTTTTTGAGGGGTGAAATATTGTGAGATCCATAACTGGCGTAACACACCGTATACTTTGCCAACGGCTATATTAATATGAGTATCCCATGAGCTATCCTCCGTAGATCAATATTAATCGTGTTAGCACAATCTTCAATCATACCAAGATGACAACTCCGATACAACTGTACATCGTCCGCATACATGTGTATTGATGTTGATGTCGTTACTAAAACGTCGTATGCATAACCTACCTACAATGAAGATCCTATTTAATTGTGCTCTGTTTTGTTTCATTTAATCATTCTAATGTCAATCCTCAACGCGATTATATGAATTGGGACAAGTTGTGTTGATAAGGAGAAAATAAAAGAATAAAATAATTTTTGTGCTTCTATTGAGCGGTACAGTTATTTCAATAAAAACTAAAACAAAATATAAAGAGCTTTAAAATTTGTTTCCAATTTCATTCCACTTACTGCAAGTGGAAGCTACAATTATTCTTAAAGATTGACAGATAAATTGTTCGTCAAATAGGCAGAGTTTGAAGGTGGGAACACGTTCTTGAAGACTGAGGCTACATATAAAATTCTTTTTGGCCGAGATTTTTTAAAAATGTTAAGAAATATAAAAAAAATATTTGTAATAAAAAAAGACATACAACAGAAGCAGCCATGCCAACTAAGGCTTTTTCATTCCTTTTAGCCATTATTTTATTAGCCAAGGGTTGTTCTTTTCAAAAAGGCATCTTTTTTAAGCTTAAATGTGTTTTTATTTTTTTTTGATTACTGACTTTCAAATTTTTTTAGCATTCTTAAAAAATCTTGGCAAAAAAAAATAATATGTAACCTCGGTCATGTGCTTCCACCTTCAAACTCTGTCCATTTTCCGAACACTTAATCTGTCGTTCCTTAAAAATAATTCCTGCTTCCACTTCCAGTAAGTGGAATGAAATTGGAAAGAAATCTGAAAGCTGTTTGTTGTAAATATAACTAAAAATTGTTTTGGTTTATTTTCTTATATTTGTGTTTAATTTTTGATTTATTGTTCCACTTTACAAAAAAAAAAATATTTTATGCATTATATTATTGGAAAAGGCATCTTTTTTTTCAAGCTAGGCATTTTTTCGTCAGAAGTGGTTGGCAACGCTGCACAGATGTGTCGGTAACAGTGTGGCGAGTTCAATGTTTTTTTTCCATCTCAAAAATGCCCAAAAAAAATGTTCTCTACATTTCTGCTTTACAATAAACAATTCTGTAAGCATAATTACCGCGGCAGGTTATACGATTGAGCAGCATGTCCAAATCCATTTGCGGTAGACTCGGCCCTTCAGAGTCGATCCTCCAACGTTTGGTGGCTAAGGTCGGGACAACCGGTTCGTCAAGCAATCAGCCAAAAAAGGAACACTAAATCGGCCGACTAAAGCGTTTCGTAAAAGTGTACAGGAGAACCCGAGGCAATTAATTCCTCGCCGCGCACAAGAAGTATGCCTTTCGCAGAGGTCTACACTCTACAGCCCTACAAGGATCCAACTGATCCAGGAGATCAAAGTCAATGAAGGAGCGTCTGAAAGTGGTCCCAAACTTTGGCCCGATTAATACCACTCCAATACGCGTCAAATGCCAAGGTACCTCCATTTGCAACATACGGAGCCGATCCATTTCAATGTGCACCTCTAATTTGTCTAATCTGTATCAAGGCCCCGTAATATGCGAATAACTCAGTACGCAACAATATGGTCTACCTATACAGCACTCTACTGCATATTTCGTCACCTCGCGTGTTAACAAAGAAAAATTAAAACAAATCCAAAGACAGCCGAATATCAAACGAATAATTATTCATGAGCTACCTTTAATAACAACGCTCTGCTGTACACAACCTTGCCCTTGATTCAGTCGCATTAGTTATCCAACTAACTCAAAGATAACACCAGCATTCCGTCGACAAATTCGCTTCTTCCGAGCTCTGCAGTTACATTCAAATGCTAATTTCTTGCGCCCCCCGCCTCGACCCTTCCAAAACCAGAAGACCAGATTTTAGTCTCGATAAAACGAATTCCAAATTTGGACACCGAAGAGGTCATCGGTGTTACGGAGCAGTGTAATTGACCTTGCCACGATCGGACTCGGACCCGGACCGTGAACAACCACCATAACACACCAGCTGCAGTTCAACATTTTGTTTCAACGCGCAGCTGGAGCTTCGTTTTACCATCTCGGAATCGGGATGCAAATTCGCAACGATCAATCTAAACGATATCTTTACACATTCATCGATAAATTTTGTGGTGCGCTTTGAGTGGTGATCAGTTTGCATTGTTATTGATCCATGATCGTCGATCATGAGTAATGGGTACTCATGGATGATTGCGGGGAAATTTTACTTTTGATGGAGTGTTTCCTGGAAATTGTAGGATCGGTTGGGACAGATCAATTGACAGTTGTAATTTAATGCATTGTTCGACTGCAGCAGACATTTGCTGGGCATGCTTAGTGCTGTGCATGCACAGATATACCGTCTGGGTTGTGATCGGGGAATCGTGGGACCGATTAGGAATAGCTTTTGTAATTTGATTGTTATTACTTTTTGAAATATGTTTAAGTAGTGCGAATATGCATGGGAATGGGAAGTAGGAGGCGTGGACACGATGCACGTTTCGAGATGCAATCACGAGTTTGGTAGGGTTTTCAATACTGTAGCTGCAATGTTGCGCTTTCGCTTTTTTTTTCTGTGGGACAGACGACATTTCACAGAGTTGTTTTCTGAAGAAGTACGCGTAGGTATACCTTTACCGATAAATAATAGAATAAAAAAAGTTTATTTAAGAAACCAAATAACCCGACTGACATTTATGTAAGTACCTATAACCTATTTGGCAGTCGGAGGGTACTCAATACCCATACATATATTTGTTAGACTGTGTAGGTATATAGTCTCCGATTGTCAATTAGTTAGGTATATATATATTTTTCATTCTTTTTTTTTACAGTCAGTCGGGCTTATGAATTTTTGTATAGGGATAAATGGGACCTCTGAGAATGACAGGCTACTTTTTGTCGCGAAAACAAAACGTGAAGGGGATGAAGTAAAGGATCCAAGTTTAAATGACGAACCAATTTTTTCTGAAGTTAGGGACAATAACATTCATCATTGGTATCTATATTTGGTAAGAAATAAATAAAATTGCTGCGTATTTTACCAATGAATTTAAATGTGTGGGGCTAATTGGTTACCTTGAAAGATATGACAGTTTTGGACCCGATAAGTGGCGCTGTTCTAAATATTTTAATTGAGTTACTCGAAGTACTAATTCTACGCAGACAAAGTCGCGAGTACCAGTTAGTCCTAAATAGTTTTTAAAGCGATTTGGAACATTTTGAAAAAAAACAATCAACAAAAGTGTCTAAAAGTGGGTGAAAAAAGTAAAAAATGTTTTTTTTTTCAAAAGTTCCAAATCGCTGTGCAAACTATTTATGATAGTTCTTACTTGAACGAGATTGCTAAATAAATTAAAAACAATCAGCAAAAGTGTCTCAAAGTGGGTGAAAAACGTAAAAAAATATTTTTTTTAGAAAAGTCCCAAATCGCGGTAAAAACTATTTAGGATAGTTCTTACGTGAACGAGATTGCTAAATAAATTAAAAACCATAGACAAAAGTGTCTAAAACTGGGTGAACAACGTAAAAAAATATTTTTTTTTCAAAAGTTCCAAATCGCTGTAAAAACTATTTAGGATAGTTCTTACGTGAACGAGATTGCTAAATAAATTAAAAACAATCAACAAAAGTGTCTAAAAGTGGGTGAAAAAGGTAAAAAAATATTTTTTTTAGAAAAGTTCTAAATCGCGGTAAAAACTATTTAGGATAGTTCTTACGTGAACGAGATTGCTAAATAAATTAAAAACAATCAACAAAAGTGTCTCAAAGTGGGTGAAAAACGTAAAAAAATATTTTTTTTTCAAAAGTTCCAAATCGCGGTAAAAACTATTTAGGATAGTTCTTACGTGAACGAGATTGCTAAATAAATTAAAAACAATCAACAAAACTGTCTAAAAGTGGGTGAAAAAGGTAAAAAAATATTTATTTTAGAAAAGTTCTAAATCGCGGTAAAAACTATTTAGGATAGTTCTTACGTGAACGAGATTGCTAAATAAATTAAAAACAATCAGCAAAAGTGTCTCAAAGTGGGTGAAAAACGTAAAAAAATATTTTTTTTTTAAAAGTTCCAAATCGCTGTAAAAACTATTTAGGATAGTTCTTACGTGAACGAGATTGCTAAATAAATTAAAAAAAATTAACAAAAGTGTCTAAAAGTGGGTGAAAAAAGTAAAAAAATATTTTTTTTTCAAAAGTTCCAAATCGCTGTAAAAACTATTTAGGATAGTTCTTACGTGAACGAGATTGCTAAATAAATTAAAAACAATCAGCAAAAGTGTCTCAAAGTGGGTGAAAAACGTAAAAAAATATTTTTTTTTCAAAAGTTCCAAATCGCGGTAAAAACTATTTAGGATAGTTCTTACGTGAACGAGATTGCTAAATAAATTAAAAACAATCAACAAAAGTGTCTAAAAGTGGGTGAAAAAGGTAAAAAAATATTTTTTTTAGAAAAGTTCTAAATCGCGGTAAAAACTATTTAGGATAGTTCTTACGTGAACGAGATTGCTAAATAAATTAAAAACAATCAACAAAAGTGTCTCAAAGTGGGTGAAAAACGTAAAAAAATATTTTTTTTTCAAAAGTTCCAAATCGCGGTAAAAACTATTTAGGATAGTTCTTACGTGAACGAGATTGCTAAATAAATTAAAAACAATCAACAAAAGTGTCTAAAAGTGGGTGAAAAAGGTAAAAAAATATTTATTTTAGAAAAGTTCTAAATCGCGGTAAAAACTATTTAGGATAGTTCTTACGTGAACGAGATTGCTAAATAAATTAAAAACAATCAGCAAAAGTGTCTCAAAGTGGGTGAAAAACGTAAAAAAATATTTTTTTTTTAAAAGTTCCAAATCGCTGTAAAAACTATTTAGGATAGTTCTTACGTGAACGAGATTGCTAAATAAATTAAAAAAAATCAACAAAAGTGTCTAAAAGTGGGTGAAAAAAGTAAAAAAATATTTTTTTTTCAAAAGTTCCAAATCGCTGTAAAAACTATTTAGGATAGTTCTTACGTGAACGAGATTGCTAAATAAATTAAAAACAATCAGCAAAAGTGTCTCAAAGTGGGTGAAAAACGTAAAAAAATATTTTTTTTAGAAAAGTCCCAAATCGCGGTAAAAACTATTTAGGATAGTTCTTACGTGAACGAGATTGCTAAATAAATTAAAAACAATCAACAAAAGTGTCGTCTCAAAGTGGGTGAAAAACGTAAAAAAATATTTTTTTTTCAAAAGTTCCAAATCGCTGCAAAAACTATTTAGGATAGTTCTTACGTGAACGAGATTGTTAAATAAATTGAAAACAATCAACAAAAGTGTCTAAAAGTGGGTGAAAAAAGTAAAAAAATATTTTTTTTAGAAAAGTTCCAAATCGCGGTAAAAACTATTTAGGATAGTTCTTACGTGAACGAGAACTTTGTTACAAAGCTCAGTAACAAGAAGAACTGGAGCAACGAATCCACAATTCACAAACTGAGCAATAACACAACAAAGTGGTACACAGATGGGTCAAGAACTGATGAGGGAACTGGAGTGGGAGTATGCGGGCCTAGAACCAAATATTCTGAGCCAATGGGCAAAAGTACCAGCATCTTTCAGGCCGAAATCTATGCCATAGATAGATGCGTCCAAATCAACCTCGACAGAAACATAACCAACTGTGATATAGCTATAATGTCAGACAGTCAGGCTGCAATTATGGCACTCAACTCCTACATCATCCAATCCAAACTTGTATGGGAATGCCTACAAAAATTAAATGAATTGGGTAGGAGAAACAAAATAACCCTCTGCTGGGTACCTGGCCACATGGGAATAGAGGGTAATGAAATGGCCGACTCCCTAGCAAGAAAGGGAGCATCTGAAGCTTTCATAGGTCCTGAACCATTCTGCAGAATAGGGGATCACACCCTCAAAGAAGAATTTAGGAAACTAGAGAAAGAAAACAGGGCAAGAACTTGGCACAACACTCAAGGCATGAGGCAGGCTAAAAAACTTCTGGGACAATACAACCGGAAAAGATTCCAAGCTTGCATCGGCATGAGTAAAAATAACCTTCGTATCCTAACGGGCTTTCTAACGGGGCATTGTAGACTCAAGGAACACCTTAGGAAACTGGGTATATCTGAAGAAGGTCTCTGCCGATTTTGCGATGAGTCCAGTGAAATCCCAGAACACGTGCTGGGATCGTGTGGGGCATTGACCCACAAAAGACTGAAATACTTGGGCAAGTACCAACTATCTGATGAGGAAATACGGTCACTGGAGCCAGCTCTCATCCTAAGATTCTTAAAGGAAACTGGACTAGAGAGAGTGCTATAGGACGGATTTCTTCCGCCAAGGAGAAACGAGAGTACAAGAACCTCTAAAATGATTCCGAAAGGAATTATAATGGGAGGGGAACTCGTATGAGGGCATATACCTCACTAAGGCGTTAGCAGGGGGTACAATAGACCAAAAGGTCGCAGTACAACAACCCCTCTCAAATAATAATAATAATAATAATACGTGAACGAGATTGCTAAATAAATTAAAAACAATCAACAAAAGTGTCTAAAAGTGGGTGAAAAAAGTAAAAAAATATTTTTCTTAGAAAAGTTCCAAATCGCGGTAAAAACTATTTAGGATAGTTCTTACGTGAACGAGATTGCTAAATAAATTAAAAACCATAGACAAAAGTGTCTATAACTGGGTGAACAACGTAAAAAAATATTTTTTTTTTCAAAAGTTCCAAATCGCTGTAAAAACTATTTAGGATAGTTCTTACGTGAACGAGATTGCTAAATAAATTAAAAACAATCAACAAAAGTGTCTAAAAGTGGGTGAAAAACGTAAAAAAATATTTTTTTTTCAAAAGTTCCAAATCGCTGCAAAAACTATTTAGGATAGTTCTTACGTGAACGAGATTGCTAAATAAATTAAAAACAATCAGCAAAAGTGTCTCAAAGTGGGTGAAAAACGTAAAAAAATATTTTTTTTAGAAAAGTCCCAAATCGCGGTAAAAACTATTTAGGATAGTTCCTACGTGAACGAGATTGCTAAATAAATTAAAAACAATCAACAAAAGTGTCTAAAAGTGGGTGAAAAAGGTAAAAAAATATTTTTTTTAGAAAAGTTCTAAATCGCGTTAAAAACTATTTAGGATAGTTCTTACGTGAACGAGATTGCTAAATAAATTAAAAACAATCAACAAAAGTGTCTAAAAGTGGGTGAAAAAAGTAAAAAAATATTTTTTTTAGAAAAGTTCCAAATCGCTGCAAAAACTATTTAGGATAGTTCTTACGTGAACGAGATTGTTAAATAAATTGAAAACAATCAACAAAAGTGTCTAAAAGTGGGTGAAAAAAGTAAAAAAATATTTTTTTTAGAAAAGTTCCAAATCGCGGTAAAAACTATTTAGGATAGTTCTTACGTGAACGAGATTGTTAAATAAATTGAAAACAATCAACAAAAGTGTCTAAAAGTGGGTGAAAAACGTAAAAAAATATTTTTTTTTCAAAAGTTCCAAATCGCTGTAAAAACTATTTAGGATAGTTCTTACGTGAACGGGATTGCTAAATAAATTAAAAAAAATCAACAAAAGTGTCTAAAAGTGGGTGAAAAAAGTAAAAAAAATATTTTTTTTTCAAAAGTTCCAAATCGCTGTAAAAACTATTTAGGATAGTTCTTACGTGAACGAGATTGCTAAATAAATTAAAAACAATCAGCAAAAGTGTCTCAAAGTGGGTGAAAAACGTAAAAAAATATTTTTTTTAGAAAAGTCCCAAATCGCGGTAAAAACTATTTAGGATAGTTCCTACGTGAACGAGATTGCTAAATAAATTAAAAACAATCAACAAAAGTGTCTAAAAGTGGGTGAAAAAGGTAAAAAAATATTTTTTTTAGAAAAGTTCTAAATCGCGTTAAAAACTATTTAGGATAGTTCTTACGTGAACGAGATTGCTAAATAAATTAAAAACAATCAACAAAAGTGTCTCAAAGTGGGTGAAAAACGTAAAAAAATATTTTTTTTAGAAAAGTCCCAAATCGCGGTAAAAACTATTTAGGATAGTTCTTACGTGAACGAGATTGCTAAATAAATTAAAAACAATCAACAAAAGTGTCTAAAAGTGGGTGAAAAAGGTAAAAAAATATTTTTTTTAGAAAAGATCTAAATCGCGGTAAAAACTATTTAGGATAGTTCTTACGTGAACGAGATTGCTAAATAAATTAAAAACAATCAACAAAAGTGTCTCAAAGTGGGTGAAAAACGTAAAAAAATATTTTTTTTTCAAAAGTTCCAAATCGCTGCAAAAACTATTTAGGATAGTTCTTACGTGAACGAGATTGTTAAATAAATTGAAAACAATCAACAAAAGTGTCTAAAAGTGGGTGAAAAAAGTAAAAAAATATTTTTCTTAGAAAAGTTCCAAATCGCGGTAAAAACTATTTAGGATAGTTCTTACGTGAACGAGATTGCTAAATAAATTAAAAACCATAGACAAAAGTGTCTAAAACTGGGTGAACAACGTAAAAAAATATTTTTTTTTCAAAAGTTCCAAATCGCTGTAAAAACTATTTAGGATAGTTCTTACGTGAACGAGATTGCTAAATAAATTAAAAAAAATCAACAAAAGTGTCTAAAAGTGGGTGAAAAAAGTAAAAAAATATTTTTTTTTCAAAAGTTCCAAATCGCTGTAAAAACTATTTAGGATAGTTCTTACGTGAACGAGATTGTTAAATAAATTGAAAACAATCAACAAAAGTGTCTCAAAGTGGGTGAAAAACGTAAAAAAATATTTTTTTTTAGAAAAGTTCCAAATCGCGGTAAAAACTATTTAGGATAGTTCTCACGTGAACGAGATTGCTAAATAAATTGAAAACAATCAGCAAAAGTGTCTAAAAGTGGGTGAAAAAAGTAAAAAAATATTTTTTTTAGAAAAGTTCCAAATCGCGGTAAAAACTATTTAGGATAGTTCTTACGTGAACGAGATTGCTAAATAAATTGAAAACAATCAGCAAAAGTGTCTAAAAGTGGGTGAAAAAAGTAAAAAAATATTTTTTTTAGAAAAGTTCCAAATCGCGGTAAAAACTATTTAGGATAGTTCTTACGTGAACGAGATTGTTAAATAAATTGAAAACAATCAACAAAAGTGTCTAAAAGTGGGTGAAAAACGTAAAAAAATATTTTTTTTTCAAAAGTTCCAAATCGCTGTAAAAACTATTTAGGATAGTTCTTACGTGAACGGGATTGCTAAATAAATTAAAAAAAATCAACAAAAGTGTCTAAAAGTGGGTGAAAAAAGTAAAAAAAATATTTTTTTTTCAAAAGTTCCAAATCGCTGTAAAAACTATTTAGGATAGTTCTTACGTGAACGAGATTGCTAAATAAATTAAAAACAATCAGCAAAAGTGTCTCAAAGTGGGTGAAAAACGTAAAAAAATATTTTTTTTAGAAAAGTCCCAAATCGCGGTAAAAACTATTTAGGATAGTTCCTACGTGAACGAGATTGCTAAATAAATTAAAAACAATCAACAAAAGTGTCTAAAAGTGGGTGAAAAAAGTAAAAAAATATTTTTTTTTCAAAAGTTGCCAATCGCTGTAAAAACTATTTAGGATAGTTCTTACGTGAACGAGATTGCTAAATAAATTAAAAACAATCAGCAAAAGTGTCTCAAAGTGGGTGAAAAACGTAAAAAAATATTTTTTTTTTAAAAGTTCCAAATCGCTGTAAAAACTATTTAGGATAGTTCTTACGTGAACGAGATTGCTAAATAAATTAAAAAAATCAACAAAAGTGTCTAAAAGTGGGTGAAAAAAGTAAAAAAATATTTTTTTTTCAAAAGTTGCCAATCGCTGTAAAAACTATTTAGGATAGTTCTTACGTGAACGAGATTGCTAAATAAATTAAAAACAATCAGCAAAAGTGTCTCAAAGTGGGTGAAAAACGTAAAAAAATATTTTTTTTTTAAAAGTTCCAAATCGCTGTAAAAACTATTTAGGATAGTTCTTACGTGAACGAGATTGCTAAATAAATTAAAAAAAATCAACAAAAGTGTCTAAAAGTGGGTGAAAAAAGTAAAAAAATATTTTTTTTTCAAAAGTTCCCAATCGCTGTAAAAACTATTTAGGATAGTTCTTACGTGAACGAGATTGCTAAATAAATTAAAAACAATCAGCAAAAGTGTCTCAAAGTGGGTGAAAAACGTAAAAAAATATTTTTTTTTTAAAAGTTCCAAATCGCTGTAAAAACTATTTAGGATAGTTCTTACGTGAACGAGATTGCTAAATAAATTAAAAACGATCAGCAAAAGTGTCTAAAAGTGGGTGAAAAACGTAAAAAAATATTTTTTTTTCAAAAGTTCCAAATCGCTGTAAAAACTATTTAGGATAGTTCTTACGTGAACGAGATTGCTAAATAAATTAAAAACAATCAGCAAAAGTGTCTCAAAGTGGGTGAAAAACGTAAAAAAATATTTTTTTTTCAAAAGTTCCAAATCGCTGTAAAAACTATTTAGGATAGTTCTTACGTGAACGAGATTGCTAAATAAATTAAAAACAATCAGCAAAAGTGTCTCAAAGTGGGTGAAAAACGTAAAAAAATATTTTTTTTTTAAAAGTTCCAAATCGCTGTAAAAACTATTTAGGATAGTTCTTACGTGAACGAGATTGCTAAATAAATTAAAAACGATCAGCAAAAGTGTCTAAAAGTGGGTGAAAAACGTAAAAAAATATTTTTTTTTCAAAAGTTCCAAATCGCTGTAAAAACTATTTAGGATAGTTCTTACGTGAACGAGATTGCTAAATAAATTAAAAACAATCAGCAAGTGTCTCAAAGTGGGTGAAAAACGTAAAAAAATATTTTTTTTCAAAAGTTCCAAATCGCTGTAAAAACTATTTAGGATAGTTCTTACGTGAACGAGATTGCTAAATAAATTAAAAACAATCAGCAAAAGTGTCTCAAAGTGGGTGAAAAACGTAAAAAAATATTTTTTTTTTAAAAGTTCCAAATCGCTGTAAAAACTATTTAGGATAGTTCTTACGTGAACGAGATTGCTAAATAAATTAAAAAAAATCAACAAAAGTGTCTAAAAGTGGGTGAAAAAAGTAAAAAAATATTTTTTTTCAAAAGTTCCAAATCGCTGTAAAAACTATTTAGGATAGTTCTTACGTGAACGAGATTGCTAAATAAATTAAAAACAATCAGCAAAAGTGTCTCAAAGTGGTTGAAAAACGTAAAAAAATATTTTTTTTTCAAAAGTTCCAAATCGCTGTAAAAACTATTTAGGATAGTTCTTACGTGAACGAGATTGTTAAATAAATTGAAAACAATCAACAAAAGTGTCTAAAAGTGGGTGAAAAAAGTAAAAAAATATTTTTCTTAGAAAAGTTCCAAATCGCGGTAAAAACTATTAAGGATAGTTCTTACGTGAACGAGATTGCTAAATAAATTAAAAACCATAGACAAAAGTGTCTAAAACTGGGTGAACAACGTAAAAAAATATTTTTTTTTCAAAAGTTCCAAATCGCTGTAAAAACTATTTAGGATAGTTCTTACGTGAACGAGATTGCTAAATAAATTAAAAAAAATCAACAAAAGTGTCTAAAAGTGGGTGAAAAAAGTAAAAAAATATTTTTTTTTCAAAAGTTCCAAATCGCTGTAAAAACTATTTAGGATAGTTCTTACGTGAACGAGATTGCTAAATAAATTAAAAACAATCAGCAAAAGTGTCTAAAAGTGGGTGAAAAAAGTAAAAAAATATTTTTTTTAGAAAAGTCCCAAATCGCGGTAAAAACTATTTAGGATAGTTCCTACGTGAACGAGATTGCTAAATAAATTAAAAACAATCAACAAAAGTGTCTAAAAGTGGGTGAAAAAAGTAAAAAAATATTTTTTTTTCAAAAGTTCCAAATCGCTGTAAAAACTATTTAGGATAATTCTTACGTGAACGAGATTGCTAAATAAATTAAAAACAATCAGCAAAAGTGTCTCAAAGTGGGTGAAAAACGTAAAAAAATATTTTTTTTTCAAAAGTTCCAAATCGCTGCAAAAACTATTTAGGATAGTTCTTACGTGAACGAATTTGCTAAATAAATTAAAAACGATCAGCAAAAGTGTCTAAAAGTGGGTGAAAAACGTAAAAAAATATTTTTTTTTCAAAAGTTCCAAATCGCTGTAAAAACTATTTAGGATAGTTCTTACGTGAACGAGATTGCTAAATAAATTAAAAAAAATCAACAAAAGTGTCTCAAAGTGGACGAAAAACGTAAAAAAATATTTTTTTTTCAAAAGTTCCAAATCGCTGTAAAAACTATTTAGGATAGTTCTTTTTTTCGTCGTTTTTCACCCACTTTTAGGCACTTTTGTTCATTGTTTTTAATTTATTTAGCAATCTCGTTCACGTAAGAACTATCCTAAATAGTTTTCACAGCGATTTGGAACTTTTGAAAAAAAAATATTTTTTACTTTTTTCACCCACTTTTAGACACTTTTGCTGATCGTTTTTAAATTATTTAGCAATCTCGTTCACGTAAGAACTATCCTAAAAAGTTTTCACAGCGATTTGGAACTTTTGAAAAAAAAACATTTTTTACTTTTTTCACCCACTTTTAGACACTTTTGTTGATTGTTTTGTTTTCAAAATGTTCCAAATCGCTGTGAAAACTATTTACTGTAACTGTAAAAAAAAAGAATGAAAAATATATATATACCTAACTAATTGACATTCGGAGACTATATACCTACACAGTCTAACAAATATATGTATGGGTATTGAGTACCCTCCGACTGCCAAATAAATGTCAGTCGGGTTTTTTGGTTTCTTAAATTAACTTTTTCATTTTTATCTTTTTAGCCTATGACACTCCGGGGAAAAATATGAATATTATGATACCTCACTCTTCAAAATCTGTCAAACCGTTTAGGCTACAGGGCGTCCCGTAGGAACGTACATAGGCTACGCGCGAAACACATAACCATCCCTGTGTCCAGTCGGGTAAAAAATGGCATTGAGGTAGAAAAAATTGCAGGATTGTTAGTGGTAAATCGAAACTTTTCACAACGTGGAAAGTAGAATTAAGCCGATTAGACAGAAAATATATATATTTCTTTGTAATCATTTCTGTATACTTAGCTCGAAATTGACAAATTTCGACTTATGTCACTTTGCCGTGAAAGCGACGAAATGTCTTCGAAGAGAGGATTCATTACTAAAAGCATGTAGTAGAGCGCCTTATCGATGTGTTAAATATGCTTATAAAGTTCTCTGACTTTGCTAATATCCAAGCAAGCAGACTGAACCAAAAAAGAGAACAGGCGTAAATTACTCGGAAATTGGAACTCTAGCACCCGAATGCTGGGGTAGCTACACAGCTAATTACAAAGATGACGGCCAGTCTTAATGATACTCCATGATACTCTTAGAACAAAGTTCTGACATTTTGCTGGAAGGTACAAAGAAAAAAAAAAAAACAGACCCGATTAAAGACCTGTAGAAAAAATCTTTGTACAGTTGGAATAGACTAGACAGTATGAAAAAATCAATCACTTCTGCAGAATATAAATCGGCGAAGACGCCTGAAAACCCACTGTAACGAATCATTTAACCTTGACAATAAAAGATATGAGTTTTGTCAAGGAACCCAAAATGAAGTAAGGATGGCAAAATTTAAAGTCAAGTCAAACAGGGCTGCTGGACCTGATATTCTGCCCGCTGAAATTAATAATGCCGCCAAAGCCGACCTAGTGGAAAGCTAACACAAGCTTCTTTTCAAGATTTGGTCAGAACAAGTGAAACCTCAGCAGGAGACTTCTAAGCTGCATCAGCTAATGAACATCGCATACAGTATTCCTTCTCCTGTGAAAGTAAATGAAGTGAGTATGGTTTTGGTAAGCCAAATGTTTACACTGCCGCATACCTATCTTTATGGGTAAAACAGCCAAGAAGCCCAGATCAATACCCAACGAATTCAATGCCGCATACGACAATAGTTATAAAGACGAAATATAAAGAGGAATGTCCAGCTTTATCATCTGTGCAAACTTTTGCGGATATGCAATAAATAAGTAAAGTATAAAATGTTGGTGTCAACAAATATCTAGATATCTAAATATCTGCAAAACGAATTGTTGTGGGAAAATATTGGACACGAACATTTTGTGCCAACAGTTTAGTATTTATTTTTATTATATTGTCTAAACGCGAAAGATGCATGAGCAACTTATTCAATTTATTGCGACTGCCCAAGTCAGATTTTCAAGATTCACTGACGTTTAAAAAAGTAAAAGCGATTCGAACATATTTGCCTCATGAATCATGATATGAATGTTGAAAAAAATAAGATGTTAATAATTCCCTCTTATACTAAACTAGTAACAAAAGTTCACCACCCTATTACTCAAAATAAATTCCTAAGAATAAAAATTGTGTCTCATCCCGACGTTACCAAAAAAAATAAAATTCAAACGTACCTAAGCCGATCACAAATGGTGTTGGCGTACTTGAACTTGTATTCCAAATTTGCGACAAATTGTTTACTTAAAATCAAAATCATTTCATTGGAATCATACATTATGCTGATGATAACAAGGAATGTCTCTGCTCTTCCCCTGCGTCAGTGAAGTGACTCAATCAATTGTAAAAAAAATGCGGAGGCTTCGAGTGCAATTTCCCTCGAAAATTAATCTGCTGAGAGATTACTCATCGTCTGTTTCTGTCGGTTGGTGAACAAATAAAATACGAAAACTGGGTATATGGTTGAACCGAAGATGGAGTTGCCAATGTAATAATAGCATGGTTTTTGGAAATTTCGAAAATAAAACACCCCCGCCCTGTAGCATTATCTAAGTCGACATTTGCTTTCATTTTGTGTCCTTAACACGACACCCGTGCGGTCACTGTTCAAGCATTTGAGGTGATAATTTCTTTTCGTTATAAATTTTCCTATTGATTTTGTACATTTATTTGTATGGAGTGTTTTCCAAAGTCCGAAACAAAAATCCACCTCGAATATGATCATTTCAAACATACATCGAGTGGAATTAAAATGTTTATTATGACAGATCCAATCACACTAAATGTGTGATATTTCTCTAGTTTTATGATTAACACTCCACGACTAATTGTTAGATGTAAAAACTATTTGATTAGCAGTTTACAGTGTTTCCATAATTAAATGGATTTTCAAATTAGCAGTAGGTACGGTGCAACCGATTGGGAAAGCAGGCATTTTCTTGCATAGGTGTTATTGTTATCCAACATTAAATATGTTTCGATGAAAACTGAAAACTTACGAGCAAACTATTTCTCTATTTGTGGATGACTATAAACTGTTCGATCTTCGGCATTTATTTATGGTGGGCATAGGTAAATAGAATACAAATAAAAAGTTGGCGCAACATCTACAAGCTCTATAATATTGTAATGTTACATAAATTTGGAAAAGTACTCCAGAACATGTACGATGGGTCCCAATCTGTAGTTTGGAATGGAGTGGAAGCTTCGGAATGATTTGAAACAAAAATGGGAGTGAAGCAAGGATGTACACTACGTCCATTTCTATTTGCCCTCTACGTTAACGATCTGACCGAATTTTTACAGTAGAGAAATAAGTCCCCGTGAACTAAGTCCACTGACGGACTTAACCGCTTAAAATTCTGAAAACTCAGAGTTGTTTTTTTTCCTTTTTAATGTGAAGTAAATTCTCACTGTCGGCATAGAACAAAGTAAAAAAAGTAAAAGTAAGAGTCAAGTGGGAACCTTACAATTTTTATAAACAAAAATTAAATTTACTGTTAACTGAGTCAGAGTAATAAAGGGTGATTTTTTAGCTGGTTTGGTTTTGGCAACACTGGTTTTGACAGCTGACGTGTGTTTAGTACCTTGTGTCACTGTCAAACAGCTTCAGTTTGGTTTGCAATTTAACCATGGATCGTCTTACAAATGAACAACGCTTGCAAATTATTGAATTTTACTATCAAAATTCGTGCTCGGTTCGAAATGTTCATCGCGCGCTGCTTCCATTTTATGATCGGCATTCTCGACCTTCTGAGCAGTCTATTCGGAAGATTGTGACCAAATTTCGCACCAAATCTACTTTGTTGGACATTAAACCACCAACACGTTTACGTACTGTGCGTAGTGAAGAAAATATTGCGGCCGTATCAGCTAGTGTGACAGAAGACCGCGAAATGTCGATTCGGCGCCGTTCCCAGCAGTTAGGCCTTTGTTACAGCACTACGTGGAAAATTTTGCGGAAGGATTTGGGCGTAAAGCCTTTTAAGATACAGCTGGTGCAAGAACTAAAGCCAGCCGACCTACCACAACGCCGAATTTTTGGTGAATGGGCTCTTGGAAAGCTGGCCGAGGATCCGCTTTTTTATCGAAAAATTGTGTTCAGCGATGAGGCTCATTTTTGGTTGAATGGGTACGTAAATAATCAAAATTGCCGCATTTGGAGTGAAGATCAGCCAGAAGCATTTCAACAGCTACCAATGCATCCCGAAAAAGCCACTGTTTGGTGCGGTTTATGGGCCGGCGGCATTATTGGGCCATATTTCTTCAAAGATGATGCGAATCGCAGCGTTACTGTCAATGGTGAACGCTACCGAGCGATGATAACAAACTTTTTTTTGCCCGAAATGGAAGTTCTTGACTTGCATGATATGTGGTTTCAACAGGACGGTGCCACATGCCACACAGCACGCGAAACAATGGCGCAATTGCGAGGCGAGTTTGGTGAACAGTTAATTTCACGTTTCGGGCCGGTCAATTGGCCGCCTAGATCGTGCGATTTGACACCATTAGATTATTTTTTGTGGGGGTATGCCAAGGCTAATGTGTATAGGGACAAGCCCGCTTCGATTGACGCACTGGAAGCCAACATCCATGCATTCATTCGTGAGATACCGGCCGATATGTGTGAAAGAGTATGCCAAAATTGGACTCAGCGGATGGGCTACCTGAGACGCAGCCGCGGTCAACATTTGCATGAAATTATCTTTAAACATTAAATTGCAAGGTTCAAACTATCGATTCAAATAAATATTTCATTCATTTTTTCGAATTTTTTGTGTTTTTTTTTTAAAAAAAGTTCTAAACCTCTTAAAAAATCACCCTTTATATGAAAGGATGCTTTTGTCTACCCAGCAACACACCTAATTACACCGTTATTCGTAAAAACTTTAACGTAGTCTTAAAGTTGACTACGTAATAAGAATCCTACAGATGACACACGAAAGGCTTCCTAAAATAATAGCGAAGAATGCAATCCGAAAGGGAAGCCCGCGGCATGGGAAACTTGAAGAACTTGCGGCCTACTGCGGGATGAGGTTCTCAATTTTTTTCGGCTACGGAACCCTGAATGATCAAACTTTTTTTGGCGGATCCCCATGTTGATATTAACAGAAAACATCGCTCCTTGAAGTGCGGCTTGGATATTTTTAAGTTTGACAAGAAAAGAAAGAATAAATGATATAAAAGTTATTATTTTATTTTTTACCGAACCCCTTTGACCCTTCCACTCCCCGGAACACCATTTGGGAAACGCTGGTCTAGCACACTCATCGTTGAGCCAATGAGAACGTGTTACGTATTTCCAATTTAAAAAAAAATGGTTTGCATAGTCGAGCGTCTTAGATCAAACAGACTACGAGAAACTAAACTTTCAGCTGATCACCACCTGTGGCTTATAACACAATGAGATATGTAATGGAGTTGAATTAAAAATCTCAGGGAATGCGGCGAACCATCCAAGGGAGTAAGGAATTTCTTCAGCTTAAGGAGTAAATCACACTCAGGTCTCCTATAGAAAACGTGTTATCCCAGGTGCGTTGTGATTTTCGAGCAGTTATTTACAGATTTATTAATTTACTAAATGTTACCAGGACTTAGAATTAATACTTGGAGTACATAGAAAAATGTAATTTTTTATTAAAAGTATAGATATGATGAATTTTTATATCCCTTACTTGAGAAACAATTGGTTCGCCATTGCATCCCATATTTCATCCCCTTCAAGTTTTGTTTTCATGACGAAAAGAAGCCTATGTCCTTCTCAGGGGTCCCATCTATCCCTATACCAAATTTTATAAAAAATGGGCAAGCGGCTTGGGCGTGAAAAAATACCAAACAGAGCTAAAGAAGTAAAAGTGTTATCATCGGCCCGGCCGATGTTTTGATACCCTCCACTGCATATAAGTCATGCAAAAGAATAATTGAATATACGCTTTCGTCTAATATTGGTTTTGTCTACCAACCAGAATTACCAAAACTACTCGCGTAGTTCTGACAAACGTCTGAGAGTGGGACTGCCTTGAAAGCCGCTCGGACTCGGCAGGTTATTTATATATTTGTCCCAAAAATCACTCTTGCAAAACGAATAGTTGTGAGAGGATATATTCTAACTATACGAATCTCTTGCTCTAACTCTCCTTTTCGGTTTATGCTGCGTTTACAACATCAAGCACGTGCATTTTTGTCCGAGATGGGACAGAGAAATCCGTTTGTCGCAGTCAATGCTAATAAAGGCGTAATAATGACATCACAAATAAGACGCCTAAAGTGTCAAGAATGTTCTATCTATAATTATAGACATGTTTAACGGAAATAAACACAAGTTGCGGGCACCAACATTTCTGCAATCAGTTGAAAACATTTCTATTTCTGATTTAAAGAGTGGTAATTATTGTCAGAAAATTAAACAAGGAATTTATTTATTAATAAAAATTATCCGTTCATCACTTCCGGAACCCATTTTGCTATAAAAATATCAACATCAAGAACTGTCCCATTATTCCTATCACGTAAACAAGATGGCCGACCAAAATTTGTATTGCGTGCTGTCGGTAATGCTGTCCCTTTCAGTCAGACGGCTATTTAGTATTGGGCATCTCTTTAGATTTGCATGTTGGTAATGTGTAATGTTGTAAATGCAGCATGAGGTACCTCGTTGAGTACACTCAGAAAAATATCGCGAGCTAAATTCTAGTCCGATCAGGCTTATTCTTAATTTTCTTCATTCATTCGTGCTCAATCTCAAATTAAACCGAATGCTACTTAAAACAATTCCAAAAATCTAAAATTAAGCTTTTTATTACTTAATCAAGCCTATGCAATATTAAAATCTGAATCCTATCACCTGAATATTTTTTTTTTGCACACAAGTACAGGATCGAACAAGAATTATTCTCTCCAATCAAGCCCAAAAATAATCTTAAATTTCCATGATGGATTAATGTGCATACCAATTAAGATCTAAACGATCATGATACACGAATTTATATTCTCCAATCATGAAAAACTTGCATGATGGATAAAAAAAGTTCATTCATTCCGATTGATACGTGTTTGCGTAGTTAAGTGTTCTTTCAAAAAATAAAACAGTGGAAAATTTGAATAAAGTGCATGATGTGATAACTTAAATGGTGGAATTAATAATATTAATTTAATATATATATAATTGTAGTGAAAAATAAGTCTGATTTCAAAATTCCGCCCTTACATTTGTATCCATTAAACAATGGAAACTCATATTTTAGATTTAAGTCCATTTATGCATTTTAGATTCAATAAATAAATATGATTTTAAAAAAATAAATTGTTTTATTTTGTTAAACAGAAAAGTGACGGAGTTGATAATAACCTCGACAAATAAAAATGTGCAATCTTAAATGGGGATATGACGTTCTTGAAGCATTCTGATAACATTTTTGTAAGTTTATTTCAAGAGTTATTATTCTCGGTTTTAATGATCATTATTCTTACTGCCGATAAATAGGTGATAAAAGGTGATTTCGAGCTTAATTTAAGCTCATGCATTCTTCATTGCGTTATGTTTAAGAATGCATTTGCTTAATTTAAGTTTACAACAAGTTTACAAGTTGTTGCATTCTTCGAATGAATTGATTTTGGGCTTAATTTAAGCTTACACGTTCTTAATACTGTCATAGAACAATCTTAAAATAAAAATTAAAGGTTACCCAAAAAGCATACTCAAAGTAAGATTTTTGTAGTTGGATTAAGAATTTCCGAGCTTAACAGACTTTCGTCAACGGATAGGCTTAATCTGACACTGAATATGTTGATTTTATCTCGCTTTTTTCCCTGAGGGTATATTACATCCTGTTCAATATTCCATTGAATATGGATAACTCGTGTGCGTCTATCTAAGCGAAACGAAACAAATGTCGACGAGAGACATTGGCTACACACACTCAAAACTTTAAACACTTATCGGTGTATGAGCAACCGATCGTGCGCTACCCTTCGGACCTCTCATCGATGAGATTCCATCAACAACAGCGAAAACAGACGTGTCCTAGTGAATTAAGTGAAATAAATATTCGTATTCATAAAATCGTTTCCTTTTTATTTCCATAAGTTGCAGTCCCCTAGCTAAAACCACAAGATAAATTAATCACATCCCATAGTTCATATTTACAAAACAATGGAAGGAATTCTGTGTGCTATTGGGTCGGACGAGTCACACCCCAGCCTTCACAAAATATTGCACTTGAGCTCTGGACTTCTAAAAATCCAAACGGTGCGGAAGTTCGGCACACATCAGTTTCATTCGAGGCATAAATATGTGAAGGCTTACCCTAAGCAACCAATCGAGGTGACCTTGAAACAAAGCTTTTACTCAAATTTCAATCGCCTTTCCACCTTAGCCCATTGTGGTCATATTTGCAGACTAATCAGGATATGGTTCAACTACTCATTTGAAAGAAACCGACAGTTCCATTGAAAAAATTTGTGTTCGGAGAGACACACACAAAACGGCAACTGCCCAGCATTACAGACAATTCAATCAAAATTAAGTGCTCAAATTCCATTTAAACAAATTTGAAAGAAAAATCAAATCCAATCCGCACGTTCTTTGTGAACTCATTGATAAACATCGGCCGAGCTGCGGAATCCATCAAATGGAGAATTTTAATTGATTTCCGTCCATCTATATGTTAATGGAACAAATTAGCACGGCAATTAAAAAACCAAACGAACAATTTATTACTACCACTTAAATTGTTTAACTTTTCGATTGGATAAGCCAATGCACGACGGACGGTGGCGCCGCTAATTGCTGCTGGTTTTGTAAATTCTTCTTTGAAATGAATGCAAGCTCTCGGTCCGAATTCCCTTTCGTACAAAGTATGGCATATCCCAATTCCATGGATACAAATGTCGGAACATGAATACTCGTAGTCGTAGCTTATTCAAATGATGTTGGTCGTGGTGGGAGCAGCCCTATACCGTGTGTGGTTATTTTTCCCACTATATTGAGATACTTCCTCATCGAATGCGCTGAACGGCAATAATCATCATCGAGATACATGGATCTTCTGTGAATATTTATGACTTTATTAGTCGGTCTGGGGTTGGATGTGCTGATGAATGGTATTCCCCATTGGCTGATGGCATCCGTGTTCACCGGGACGAATAATTTATTGCAAAAATTTCACTCACTCAAAGAGTGAGAGAGTGGCGCACTGAGTTGGGTGGACATGGCGCGGACAATGATTGATGACTGTACGTAATTAGGATTATTCCGGAAATATTCATCTTCCTTGGTGTATAATTTGCTTGGAGTGGTCGCTTACTTTAATATGTCAAATGTAGCCAACATTTTCTATAAATGGACGGCAGTCGTAATAAAATTGTTTACGACTTTGGTATTTATAAACAAATCAAAAACACTCCCAATAAACAAATATACTCATGTAAAAAGAGGTGTAGATATAAATTTTAGTGGTGGTAATAAAATTATTACAACAATCTCAATTCGACAAAAGGTAAACACACAACCATTTGAAAAGCGAATGATTGATTTATGTTCGAGGGCCTAATGCAGATGGACAGGTGAGTTACATATACCATAAACTGAACAATCACACAACAAAGTGCGGTTCACTAATGACTTAACTGGAGCCGGTACAGACGAAGTGTTCCAAGTCAAAGGAACATAGCAAATAGCAGCATCCTGGCTGAAGTCTGTGCCATAGATAGATCGTCACGTGAGTTCTTATTTGTCCTACAGACAATTTTGTGCGAAACTGAGTTATAACTGCCATCTTCAATTTCCGGCCTTGCTCTTTCGATTGCTGCAATCAGAATTGTCCTATCTCTGTTAGTTTTCGAGATAAAAAATTTAATTTTGTCCTACAGACCAATTTTTTTCGATCCATTTTTGTATATATTATTATGTAAAGTTTGTGCTTAAATGTCCTATATCCAAGGAAATATGAATATGGGAAAAAAATGTTTATCTCGTAGGCAAAATACTTTCAAGTATTACATGTCCCTGGATAATCAAAACACTCAATATCAAGTCTGTTGGTCTTTTTTCCTGAACTGAACACTTTCTACTTCGCAAAGAGTAATTTACAATTTTTTTTAAAATAATTTCAATCATGTTACTGGTTTATGAAATCGTCCTGCTAAGGGAAAACACCCTAAAAAAATCTAGGAACTGTGCTGTGGTCAGTTTTTGGAAGCTGGACTTTTTATGCGAAAATGCATCGTTTATTTCGCAAAAAAGTTGCAAAACTTGAAGTCAAATACTGTTCCTAACTTAAAATATTCAATTACGAGTACAATTTATAATTTTTTACTCCCAAAAAAGATGAATGCGATACTGCAACTTAAATAATATAACCTACTGTGCTATTTGGCATGAGACCCAGAGTGGTAGAACAGGCAAAGATTTGGCAAACGCATTAATAAAAATTAGTATCGTTTGTGGTGGAAAATCGACCATACCTTTTATAAGTATGTTATACTAAAAAACGTACCACAATTATTTTCGTTATTTATGTTTTTTTTTTATAAACGAAAGGAACGACATCTAGATATCGAAAAAATACGTAAGTGAGCTGCTCCATCGGAAACAGGTTCTAATCTAAGATGATTTATATTTGAATACGTTACTATGGTAATTATGGCGATGACAAATTGAATATCACCAAAATCCTTTCAATTACCTGTTTTGTATGGGGAATTTATAACTTTACCAGCCTTATACCAGACATATACCCACAATTTTCTGTTTGTGCACATCTATGGCACAGTACCTTTCGAATGATATAGGTTTCATTCTACCCATTTCATTATAAATACTTAAAAAGTGTACCGAAAATTTGGATGTTCACGTATTAATATAATGATATTAAAATTTGTAATTCAGGACAACACACAAATTACTAAAATGATCCTTTTGTCTGATTCATGTGTTCCGCAGATCCGATATCGTATCACATTCCTTGTCTTCTTAAATTTTTTGTAGGATAATAGTAGAATACAGACCAGATGAAAAATGAATTGTGTGGGCTGTAAGCAAATCTTAGTTGCAATTGTATTTTTTCGGGCTCAATTGTATTTTTTATTTTCGTATAAAAATAGGAGAATAGGTGAAAGATATCGTTTTCGTACAAAATTTCGAATGATTTCGAGATGTTTATTAATTTTATGTAATATAACGCAATTCCGGCCGTCAGCTTCTGAGACCTACAGCTAGGCGCATTTGTTTCAAACTTCGTTTTGAGTTCGGAACCATTTTTTATTTTGCACGGCGATTTCAAAATTTGGATTTTTCTCGAAAACGATGTATGCAATATGTGGACAAAAATGTAGTTTAAAGGTAATATGGTTCAACTTAATGCAATTCAATTCGATTTATTACATTGGTTTTCTAAAGGCTATCTACATAAAAACGGGTACAACAGTTAGATCCAAAATACATGAGTAATTTAAATGTTTAAAATTGTTCCGTCTCTCATTTTCCACACGAATTTAACAATAACAAAAGGTAGGTACTTTAAGCAACTTTCGAACACCAAATTTTCTGTTTTGATAACAATTTCGCATTCTCAACAATACGTTGCACTTGCTCAATTTTTAGTTTAACAGTTGACGAAGTGTACTTTGTCAAACCAATTAAGTCGTCCCCCCACTTAATTTGCGATCACAAAATTTCATTTTTAAAGAAATCAAATTGTAAGTTCACTAAAAGCCCTCAATTTGACTTTGAACTTGTTGATCTGCATAATAATAAACTTTCATAATCAATATTGAATTCCAATTACTTTAAACACATTTTCGAAAAGATCAACAATTTCATTTCAAGATGCAAAAGCTACAAAAATATGTAGGTACTCGTATATCGTTATTTATGTATACACATAACCTGTAAATCATTCTAACCGAAACTTCCGAATATTGGATAAAAGCACTGATACACATATAAAAACAAGTATATTAAATATGCATTGGCCCTTAGAAATAGGAAAAAATCGAATTTAAAGTCCTCTTTTGGTAGGCAGTGAATCCAGATCCCACCTAGCATTTCATAGAAGTAAAATAAATTTAACAAAAGCCAACTTCTGTTAGCTATTGTGACTAAATTTTGTTCCACCAGAGGCGAATTGTCACTGTTGTGAACCATATGAACCAAAATTGTTTTAAGTTGCAATCAGAAATTTGAAAAAGTGAAAACTCATGTGATTTGTGAAACGAGTTGTTAATACATACAACCCTACCGCTATTCGACTGCCGTAATAAATTAACGCGCAACACTTAACATATTCAGAAAAATTCATATGCATGCACATAAAGTGATAAATATTAATTTACTTTACTAGTTTGGAACTTGGAACTCGGCCCAGTGTGAATTTCAACTAATTGGATTTGACGGATGCCACTTTTGATTTGACCTACGTGGTTTTCGAATTTTTGGTACTTCATATTTTGAGCTAAAATTTCAGATTTCTGCTGCTAAATCAAACATTAAATCCGAATTTTATTGGTTCTCGTGTGTATTAAGTTGGCCACAAAAAACACTTTTTGTTTACTTGCACTGTTATAAATCCATTGTAATTGAAACTGTTTACGCGTAATTGTAATTGTTATAAGTGAAAATAAATCAGGTACATAACATTCAAATCTGCGAAAATGTTGAGATTTTTTAAAATCGCCAACTATTTCCTAACTTAAAGTCAAATTGAATGCTTTATTTCTTATAATTTAGACTAAGAGTTGATTTTTTCCAAGAGACGTAACTAAAATGTTTTATTGGTAAAGGCCAATGAGCATAAATAAAAATTCAAAATAAAAAAATACTCTTTGAGTGCAACTTTTTCGGGGCGATTGTATTGTATATTTTTTCAAAGTCCATTGTAACTAAAAAGTTACGATCGTAACACATTTGCCAACCCTGATAGAAATTTCCATTGAACAGGTAACAGCAGGTAGAATTGTAATTAGATTACTCAATAGCTGATTTTTATTATTTGTTGACCTGTACCTATACCTGTTCAATGTAATTACAATGTACTACCTCACATGCCTAAAATCTTGCAAGACTTGTATACAGTGGAGGGTATCAAAGCATCGGCCAGGCCAGGATGATAACACTTTTACATGTTAACATTCAATTTAACTTTACCAATACTTTTACATAAAATATGAAAAATTTTTCACTGTGCTAGGCTGCTGGAAAAGCTTTCCAGTGATTCTCTTACATTCAATATTTACTTTATGATTTATTTGTGATGAATAATATTAAAATAAATATAAGTTAAACCTACTGCTTTAATTTTTACGTGCTCTTTTCAATAATTAAATAAGTTCATGGGTTAAATTTGTACCACCGTCCTTGTTGTTTCACTTGGCACAAAGTTACCCCCTGCGCATCGATTTTGTTTGCCACATTCAACGTTCTTGGTCCAAAGTAACCCCTTACTTTTTAATTTTAAGTTCGATGGTTCGAGAATTGAGCCGGAATGATTTGAAAATATATAAAAGAGATAGGAGGACGGCAATTTCAGTCATGAAGCATGGAAAAAACGCCGTGCAGGAAGTCCGAAGTGGAAGAATTTGTAAGGAAGAAGATTTAAGACGAATTGTCAAAAGCTATTACGACAAATCGGGAGGAAAGAAACGGAACAACAGTCTTGGCCCGAATTGACAAAATAAATTATGAATCGACACACATTTTTATGTTCTTCATACCGTCCCCGATATATTTTATTTAAAATAATTTTTAACCATGGAGACCACTTTTTTTGTCAGGCACAACTTGAAGGATATCTATTTCATTTAGAACGTGTGTCTGTTTTGAAGTTGGCTAACGATTCATCAAACAAATGTCCTGAAATAACTGTCAGAATTCAAAAAGGACGCCCTCTGCTATCTCGATGCCACGCTGATGTCCTTCAGTTCAGATTATTCTTTGTGTCCCTTGTAAGTACTCTTTGGCGCATCCGCTCGACAATAAACTTCCCCTCTAGTTTTCAGATCAGACTTCCTAGTTCTGTTAAAGGCTTGGACAACCCATTCCACCATTGGATGGGTTCAGTAATCGCCTCCTTCATAGCACAATCAGCGTAGATTCTACGACTTTAATATAATTAAAAAGTGTAACACTTTTGTTACACTTGTATCATTGTGGCAACGCTGCCCGTCATTAAATATACTTGCTATCAGTCAACCTTATTTTATGGTTAAGTCCGCTCCGCTTGTAAACGATCAAAGCCGACGATTTGTTCAAGGAACCCAAAGACAAAACGGTCTCTAATGCCGTCTTATTCGACGTGCTTAATTAACTAATTAAAGAGAACCTCCTTGTGCCGATGATTTCAAAGCCAATCACGTGCTCAATTTATGGCGTGTTCATGACCTTGGTCAAAACATGCGTCCATGCCGTAACACATATATCATTGACTAAGGTCAGGCTGTTAACAAAGCGCTTATGGAAACCGTTGCGCAAACAACGATTTATTAGCCTCTTCATTGCTTTCCGTTGTTAAGAGGCCCCTACCATAGACACCTTTATCGACACGTATTCTATTCGAATGTCTGCACGTTCACCGAAAGTTGCCACAAGTCCAAGTGTACTAGAGCTCGCGTTCGTGGTCAAACGCATTGCACAACAGCGAATTGAGCAGCCCGCTTACTGGGTGAGTAATGCCGTTCATATTCAATTGGAGGGCCGCAAGAGCACCTTGTTGGACCTTAATTCAAATTGCTTTGTTTTCTTAACTCGTCTTTTTCAATGCCAAACAGCGACAATCAGTCCATTCCATGTGGCAAAGGCCTGAACAGCTCTTCAAAGGGCCAGTTGCCTATCCCGAGGAATGTGTAAATCAAGTGCTGCGGAAGGTCAATGTGATACTTCTTGAGAGCGCCGGGTGCGTTAATAGCTGCTGGCATAGAATTAAATGTGAAGAGGGTTCGTGGTCAGAGTGATGGTTGCCACACTTGCGCTGTCTGCGTGAACAAGTGTTAATAATAGGTCTATTGCATGTAAACCGAGGCGGTGAAGCTGTCAATTAATCATGTAGATATTGCGCAGACATGGGCTTCAAGTTCTTTGGAGGCTTTGTTTAGTTTGGCGATGGCAAAAGGGACCTATGCCCCTATTATGCTGTGGAAAGGGCGAGCGGTAGTCTGGGTCGGCATTCTGTAAGGCGAAACGTTCAAACGTTTTCGTGTGCACGAAGAATTTGGCTTGTGTAACATAGGGCAAATCATTCGTGCGCACGAAAACGTTTGATCGTCTCACCTTACAAAATCTGGCCCCTGATTCCTAGATTGTGTGGTTATGCAATTACTACAGTGTATTTTGTGTTAAGGCCAGCTAGGGAAGGACAATGCACATATAAATGGTAAAACGTCACTTTCCTGTTATGGAAAAGTATTGTGACCCCCCTTCGAAAATACTACAAAATATTACGTCATTCAAAAAGTCCATAGGATGACACATAGATGGCGTTACTAGAATTTTTTCCATATGATTTTTATTTAGTTGGTACTAGCCTTCAAACGATAAGTGTATAAATTTGACAGCAATCTGACTATTGATTCGTGAGTTATAGCATTTTGTGTGAAGTAACTTTTGTTATTGAAAAAAAAAATGCAAAAAAGTGTATTCCCAGTTTTGATAAAGCATTGCTTTTTGGTGAAAAAAAAATCAGTGGAAACCAAACATTATCCGGACTCTGCTCCATCGAGAGTGGATTGCTGAATTTAAACGTGGTCGTACCAGCACAAATGATGCAGAGCGCAGTGGACGCCCAAATGAGGCTGTTATTCCAGAAAACATAAAAAAATTCCACAATTTGGTTATCGCAAATTAAAGGTGCACGAGCTAGCTGGCGTTGTAAAGATATCAGATGGTGGTGTTTTTACCATTTTACAGATTCCGTTCGAAAAATGCTTCCACGATTTTTTTCAAGAAAATCAGAGACCCACTAAAGGCTTGACGAAATGTCTGCAAAGAAAAGTCCGCCAACTTTTTCAAATACAGTTTCACTGCTACAATTGACACTATAATTGTAAAATTTATACTTACAATTTTGCAGTAAATTGCTAGAAATAACACTTTCGACTAATTTCAATTCTGCCCCTAAGATTCTGCAAACCTATTTTAAAACAAAAACCAACTTTAAGCTGCAAAATTTACTTAAAAAATGCAATAAAGTCTTCTCAGAAGCTGGCAAAATATCGCCTTTTTTTAAAAAAAAAAGAGGGGATGCTACAACTTACCCCCGCCTAACCCTACGGAGTCATCTGTTTTTAAGAAAATTTAGTAAAAAAAAAAAGACGCATAACAAAAGAAAAATCACAGTGAACTTGTTGTAAAAACTCAAGAAACTAGTTTGATTTAGTCCTCGCGACCTTTCTGGCTTTGCTTCGTTTCTCATGAGTACCGGTTAAAATAGCTAAAATTCTAACTCTCCGCGAAACCGTTCTCTTACTTGCAACTGCATTTGAGTAAAGCCTTGCATCTTTTTTGACAATTGATGCACTCAGCACTCCATGTTCCAACTAGCCCCGCCATGAACTTTAACACAAAGAACACTATAAAATAAAAACCGGAAACGCACAAAGCTCATATATACCTATAATGCACAAAATTCAACCAAAAATATCCGCTCAGCTACAAAAAAAAAGCCGACACTGAATGTCCTGCATTTTAAAAGCTGTAGCAAAAAGACAAAAAAAAAGAATTTAAAACCATTCAATTTTCCGGACCTCACACTGTACGTCTTCACCTGGCGATCAATACAAAACTAAAGTAGCCACGTCGTTTGCTTTGGAGAAGACCAGCATATTTCTCCTTCACGTGACTCTTAATTTTGAAAGGAACCCTGGAATTTTCGAACGTTACAACTTGCTACTTTTAACCCCGTCTTCCCGTACCTTCGGAGCACTTGTTTTCACATATTTAACATTTTTCCCTTTGGAGCTGGAACCTAATGCTTAGAAGGATAAGAAGGAACCCTGCATCCCTTGATCTGGAAGGAGCAACCTAATAAGGACTCTTTCATCGACTCTGCTGCTACATTCAGTGCAAATCGTAAATCGAAGAATAACTGAGATGGCCTACTACCAGAGTACCTCTAATCAGCTTCGAAGGACACCTCCTGATCAATCTCAGTATATCTTACAAGACTTACGCAACTTCAGTGCCAATAACCTGAGATTACAAAACACAAAATCTGCTCGATTTAGCCGAAGCCCAAACGTGTCGGATGAAATCAATTAAATTACAACCGTATTTTTATTTTCGGAATTGATTATTCAAATGTGAGGGACCTGACAAACTTGTTGGCGCTTTTGAAAGTAGTTTGGCTTCTATACGGGCAGATGATTAAAAAAAACCTTATAGAACAAATTTCTTCTTTCCAGATATTTATTTATAGATTTATCAATTGAAAGTATAGCCTTTTAGTGTTTACACTCGCTGGATTGACGCAGCATATACGAAATACGAGTATTAGACTATTAACGATTCATTGTTGGTCGAGTGTGTGATCTAATATAGAGAACTCGTTCTGAATGGGATTATTGGGAATTAACGATAAGTGATTTAGAACGTTATTCATTACGCTGTGATTATTTGGTTATTTGTTGCCCTTGTCTAAGCTTGCGAGTAATGTGGAATCTACAGAACAGCGAAGTTGGCAGATCAATGTCAAATGGTGACGGTGAATAGAGGTATATATCACCGGCAGGTACGACGAGGAACTTAATCTAATAGCGCTGGTATGAAAATAACAGCTGTCTCGAATATCGATCGTAATAGCTTTCATCTATTAAGGAAGTGTGTTGATGAGTTGAACTGTTTTTCGTTAGGTAAATGGTATTGAGTCCTTGCTTTTTGGAAACCAGTGTAGGACTAAAAGAGTTTAATTTGGTTTTGGGTACTGTTCTTCTAAAGGGTGATTTTTTAAGAGGTTTAGAACTTTTTTTAAAAAAAAAACACAAAAAATTCGAAAAAATGAATGAAATATTTATTTGAATCGATAGTTTGAACCTTGCAATTTAATGTTTAAAGATAATTTCATGCAAATGTTGACCGCGGCTGCGTCTCAGGTAGCCCATCCGCTGAGTCCAATTTTGGCATACTCTTTCACACATATCGGCCGGTATCTCACGAATGAATGCATGGATGTTGGCTTCCAGTGCGTCAATCGAAGCGGGCTTGTCCCTATACACATTAGCCTTGGCATACCCCCACAAAAAATAATCTAATGGTGTCAAATCGCACGATCTAGGCGGCCAATTGACCGGCCCGAAACGTGAAATTAACTGTTCACCAAACTCGCCTCGCAATTGCGCCATTGTTTCGCGTGCTGTGTGGCATGTGGCACCGTCTTGTTGAAACCACATATCATGCAAGTCAAGAACTTCCATTTCGGGCAAAAAAAAGTTTGTTATCATCGCTCGGTAGCGTTCACCATTGACAGAAACGCTGCGATTAGCATCATCTTTGAAGAAATATGGCCCAATAATGCCGCCGGCCCATAAACCGCACCAAACAGTGGCTTTTTCGGGATGCATTGGTAGCTGTTGCAATGCTTCTGGCTGATCTTCACTCCAAATGCGGCAATTTTGCTTATTTACGTACCCATTCAACCAAAAATGAGCCTCATCGCTGAACACAATTTTTCGATAAAAAAGCGGATCCTCGGCCAGCTTTCCAAGAGCCCATTCACCAAAAATTCGGCGTTGTGGTAGGTCGGCTGGCTTTAGTTCTTGCACCAGCTGTATCTTAAAAGGCTTTACGCCCAAATCCTTCCGCAAAATTTTCCACGTAGTGCTGTAACAAAGGCCTAACTGCTGGGAACGGCGCCGAATCGACATTTCGCGGTCTTCTGTCACACTAGCTGATACGGCCGCAATATTTTCTTCACTACGCACAGTACGTAAACGTGTTGGTGGTTTAATGTCCAACAAAGTAAATTTGGTGCGAAATTTGGTCACAATCTTCCGAATAGACTGCTCAGAAGGTCGAGAATGCCGATCATAAAATGGAAGCAGCGCGCGATGAACATTTCGAACCGAGCACGAATTTTGATAGTAAAATTCAATAATTTGCAAGCGTTGTTCATTTGTAAGACGATCCATGGTTAAATTGCAAACCAAACTGAAGCTGTTTGACAGTGACACAAGGTACTAAACACACGTCAGCTGTCAAAACCAGTGTTGCCAAAACCAAACCAGCTAAAAAATCACCCTTTACAAACAGAGTAACTGCCGTAGAGATCATTCCAGGCCATCTAACACTTTGTGGTCATGTCATCCAAAACGATCTTACATTTTATGTTCATGACGAAAATCGGCCCTACCTTTTACAAGTATGTACCTAATACTAAATAAAGTGCACGACTGGGTCGAACGAAACTTTCTCGTTCATCAAAACATTGGTTGGTTGTTTTCTTATTTTATTAGGTAGGTAGGTAGGTAAAAATCTGAAAAAGCGTGCATATAATAGGAAAAGGAAAAGTGTTAAATAAAATTCACTATTGGGTTATTCATCTATGGCAGTAGATCAAATAACAATGTAAATTTTTATAAGTTGAGTCTGTCAGTAACAGGCAATTGTCCCAAGTTGTGGTTAAAAGCGTCTACAGTACTATTTTATGAGCTCTTACACTTTACAAGATTTTTGTGTACAAGGCAAAGTGTAGCAGTGGTTTCTGTTTTCTGATCTGCGAATGCATATTTTTATTTTTGACTGGAATATATTCGTAATGCTGGTTTAAGGTGTCTATTATTGAAGGTAGGCTTCGTGTAAGACCGATATCTTTACATAGATATATAATATGTAAGTTTTCAGAGATTTGTTTTTGTGTTTGCATTAGCAGCTACAAATGAAGAGGGAGTTTCTGATGGTGGAAGTGGTTGCAATTATTTTAAGGTGCATATTCAACAAGGCTAGAAAAAAGGGAAATATTTGCTATAATTACATTTTTGAGTAGCTGTTAATGAATTTTTATCGGAAGTGGGGAGATTATAACAAAAATATAGCAAAGATATGTGAAAATAGATCGGGAAATATAAATGATTAAAGAAACTGATTTTTTCGATTTTTTTGAGAAAAACTAAGTACGGCATCTTATTTCGAATACTGATTTTATCTTCAATATGTATTTTGATCAAAATCGTTAGAGCGGGTTTTTGTAAAATTTGGCAGATAGGGTTTTCGGTGATTCGAATTGAAAATTAACGACGCCGTTTCCAGGTAAACTAAGGAAAACTAAATTTAATAAATTACTTTTTATTCAAAAATACATCTTACGATAATACAGGTAAAAACTGAGTTTGCCATTGAGTTAGAAATGACCATATTACTCTAGAAAATTCTAATGAATTTTTGTATCAGTCGTATGGACCGTTTTCGAGATATATCCAAATTTCAAGAGTACCGTTATTCGATTTTTTAGTCAAAAACTGTGTACGCAGTCATAGTACCCTCAGCTAATTAGGCTTAAATATCAATTTTGTTTGAAGTCGTTAGAGCCGTTTTCGCACAAATTAAACTGGTATGAAAATTTATATATGTGAAGTACCATAAATATTGAGGTTACCATGCAAAACAAAACGGCCCCGAACTGTAAGCCGCCAAACTCCAAATCCGCAGTTTGAACGAAATCCGGGCAGCTGTTTAGGCTGTAGGGCCCGGGACATACGGACAGTATTTTGCGATCCAATTTTTCGAGTTCATCTATCATCGTAATGTCAGAATTGATTTACATCTTGTATTTATTTATTTATCTATTTATTTTTGTTTATTTATTAATTTATTTATTTACTTATTTAATTACTAATTTTTATTTATTTTTATCTAGTCATCGTATTTTATTTATTTAGTGTTGTTTTCTTTGTTTAATACGCTTATTCTATTCATATCTCTAGAGTGGCTTATTTTTGTTATACTCGTATATAACAAAAAACTATACACTCTATTTCTTATATATATATTTTTTTGTTTCTTCCTTGTTCTTTCAAATTGAGGTTTTTGTTTCGTATTTTCCTCAGGCTCTATTTTGTAAATTTTTAGCATCACATTAAAATATATAAAGAATTTTTCAGTAGAAAGATTTACATTTGTAAATCATTACGAAGATTTCATCAACCAAGTCGACAAAATTAAATCCTACGCCAAGTGTTACTTTGGAAAGGACTAGGCCTATTCCCAGCAACCGAAGAAAATCGTCTCAGCTGACTTGACATAATTTGATCCTCTGTTTGTAACCCTCCTGCAGATAGGTAGAGCTACACTTATACCTGATATATCTTGTATCACCTACTGACAACCATCAACAACATAGTGCACCCAATATTTTTCTAAGCAAGTTAGAATACGCGGCTGCTTTCCAAAACACAACACCCCATCGATTAATTTCAAAGACAAAAAGTAAGTTGAAAAGCTACCTCTACACAGCGCCGAGCCCAAATGGTATTAAGTTGCTCACCATGTCTCGCCAATTGCGGATTAAGCATGTCACTGTTCAACTCCACTTCCTCTTATGATAAAAACCCATGCAAACATTTAACTTCCCACCTCGTCGGCATATGGCGGCTTTGGTGCTTATGAAGATCAGAGAAACCGCAGCGAAAGAAAAAAAAAAAAAAAAACACCACCAAGCCCTCCCCCAGCATCAGCCCGGCGGACATCAACAAACAACCAATATCGAACAAGCGCTATGTAAAATTGTGTCTTCAAACCTAATCACTATGGCGTTTTCGCAATTTCACAACTTTCGCTTTCACTATACTTACCTCCCGGAGTTGCCCATGCCCAGTTCCAGTCCCCAGGCGGGGAAAAAAGTTCAATTTGAATAAACGCCAACAAAATCCACCAGATACACGGTCTCACTACCGTCTAAACGATAATGAACTGCTGCTGTGCGCATCTCTAAAGATAGAAATGTATCTACGTAAAAGCCCACGATTCTGTGTGTGCATACGATTGCATTATAACTTTTTTGTGTGTCACTCAACCGCAGACTCACTCCGGCTGCCTGACCTGGATTTATCAATGGGAAGCAAATATTCCCTCATGCGTTTTCGTTTGCTGAAATTGATTGCACAAAAAGATACACACAGAGCCGATATGGGGGATGTGGACAAAAAAATGGTTATCAGAAGAAAGTTTTTACGAGTACAGCTTGTGTCTGCAAGTACTTAGATCCAACCGGTTGGGCATTGGATTTGTTTTATCGTCTACAATTTTCTGTGTAAGCCGACCTGAACTGACAACACAAATGGTTAACCACACCTGTATCTGCATGGTGTATCTGTGAGGCCCCTTACCCGAATTGGCATTGTTTCGATGGAACCACGCTCTACACGCCAGTAGGGCATCTCAGATGCAACGAATTCCAGAGGGGTTTACGTGGGTAAGTACGCGCTACCAGTCATTGTTGTGGGGTTAACTAAACCGTAAGTACAGCGAGTACAAAGCATTGTGTTGCAATTTGTTTGTTGATACTCAGATTTGTATCTTCTTGGTTTTTGTCTCTTTTGATGGGCAACCGAGCTTTATAGGACACGGATGTTGTTATATTGTGCACGTCGCACGGCGTTGCATAAGTTTGGGTTGGCTTTTGTGTGTCGGCCTGCAGTTTCGGATGATGAATGCCGAGAAAATGCCATCGATGACGTGGTGTTGATGTGAATCAAGTTCATTGTCTACAAAGAAGAGATGATCATAAGCCGACGCAATGTGCGTGATCAGGGGGAAGAAAGCGAACAGTACTTGATGGACGGTATATTTTAGAAACTACCGGGAAAAGGTGATTAAGTTTTTTAACTGAATGCGATGTGATGAAATGCTGTGTCACTGATCAGTATCACTGATCAGTGTCACTGATGGTAATGTTTTCGGGCTTTCGCATAGAAAATGGGACGTTTTATTTCCATTTGTGGATGGAGTTCGTTCCAGTCTGCATGATTAATTTACGGCTTCTTCTAGATCCGCCACCATTTCTTTTGGCGTACGATTAGTAATTTTGAAAAGGTCATAAACACCTCAGCTATGCAATTACGTCGGAGTAAGTCCCGTATGATATCTCAGCATGGTGCTCACATGACTACGGACACAATTCCGGACTAAAATTAAGATACAAGCCTGAACGGGCAACAAGCAGCAGGTTACAAAACTCTTTCATTTTGTTATTTAAAAAAAATACATTGAACTTCGTCCAAGCAAAACTCTGACCAAAATGCTTTCATGGCGTAGAATTGTTATATTTTTTGCTGCCTTTTTAATGCGATTTCATTTTATTTTTGGAATTTTCTAATCCATTTTTGAAAGGCGTTTTCGATGCGTTTGTACCTTTGCTGTTTGACGTGTTTAAGTCTATTTTTTGAAACGTTTTTTAACTTTTGTCCGAAGAGTTTTTTATTGTTCTTTTTTGGCACTTACCTTATGCATTTTTGACGCCTATTTCAAAGCGATTTTAGCACTTTCTTTTTATTTTTTGAAGTGGTTTTGAAAGTATTTTATGCGTTTTTTAATTTTCTAATGCATTTTTTTATACGCGTTTTCGATGTGTTTATAGACTTGCTGTTTGAAGTGATCAAATCAATTTTTTTGAACGTTTTTTAACTTTGGTTTGAAGAGTTTTTTATTGTTCTTTTTTGGCACTTACTTTATGCATTTTTGACGCGTATTTCGAAGCGATAGTAACATTTTGTATGTATTTTTTGAACTGGTTTTGAAAGTATTTTAGTGCATTTTTTTAAGTTTCTAATGCATTTTTATAATCGCGTTTTAGATGTGTTCCTAGACTTGCTGTTTGAAGTGATCAAATCAATTTTTTTGAACGTTTTTTAACTTTGGTTTGAAGTGTTTTTTGTTTTGTTGAATAGTATAATTTTGAAACGTTTTTAGAACTTCGTATTTATTTTTCGAAAGTGTTCTAATGTGTTTTCTTAAATTTCTAATGAATTTTTTAAAGGTTGTCTGCAGAGGTTTTTGACGCGCTTCTTTGAGCATTTCTTAGATTCCTAATTTACCTCTAAATGTGCTTTTTCGACACGTTTTTGAAGTGTTTTTAGTGCAATTTACGACTCGTTTTTTAAAGTGTCTTAATAGGTTTTCTGAACAGTTTCAAATGAGTTTTTGGAAGAGTTTATAAAGCGTTTTCTAGCGCTTTCTGCAAAGGTTTTTGAAGCGTTTTTTATGCCTTTTTCATTGGGTTTTTTAAAATTATTTTTAGTGTGTTTAAAGCGTGCGCTTCTGACATTTATGTTTTTATTTAATTTTTTTAATAAGGTCTGAGGCATATTTTTAAAATTTTTCTTTATCATCAAGCCACGAATAAACTCCCTCTGGATGTTGGTCTTTTTTTCGTTTTTGATTTCTTCATCAACACTCACGGCGACGTCACCATGATTTCCCTTGATATATGCCCCGTTTGAGTTTCTTAAATAAATACCCTGGAAAAAGTCTTCTTCCGCACTTCCGGAGAACTCGAAACAAACGATAAACGAATCGCCTGGGGACTCATTCCGTAACTTTTCAGCCGATTATCTAAAATTAGTGACTGATTATAAAATTTACGAGTTTGGGAGCTTAATCCAGCTTATTTTCAACAAATGTAATAAAAACTGACGAAAGCGTTAAAAAATCGGGCAGAATATAACTTATTATGGTAGTCAAAGTTTCAAAAGCCATATCGTCCAGACGATTATTGTCATAAGGAATCTGCCTCCAGGTTTTGTGGGGTGATGAAGACGTTGAGTAATGCATTGCGTGCTCTCGGCAGAAGACTGATTGATTGCGGCTCATAAAATACCAGCTCATCAATAAAATGGTTCAGTCGTCCCACCATACATTCAACACAACTAGCACCAATGAAATAGTAACAAGGTAAGCAGCATCGCGTTGATAATATAATGAGGAGCACATTATTTAAAGATCCTTGCTCAACGCGGTGTACAGCTAACACCACAATTACGTATAGACTACCCGTAGGAACCATCTTTAACAACTTGTAGCGCTTTGCTTAACAGAGCTGGTAGTTTCGAATTTGATTTTGAATTTTAAATTGATGCGTTGTAAACGGTCCACATACATTACCCCTGCCCAGTGATGCCAACCGAGGCATTTTCATGCCTTTTAGGCATTATTTCATTAGTTAAGGCTTTAAGGCTTGTTTTTCTTCAAAAAGGCATCATTTTTTGTTTCAATTTTCAATTTTATTTCTAATTTTGTTTTTTGATTCATCATACTAACTTTTTATTTTTTTAATGTATGATTTCAAGGACCACGACGATCTGATGGACTAAAATTATGTTTGTTTTGTTCAATACTTTGTAGCTAATTATGAAACTAAAAAGTCATGAATCTTGTTCCTATTAAGAATTTGTTCTGTGATATAAGTTTTTTTTGGAAATAGAAATTATTGTTTTTGTTTATTTTTTTATATTTGTGTTTAATTTTTGATTTATTGTTACAGTTTACGTAAAAAAAAATATTTTAGGCATTATTTTATTGAAAAACTCATCTTTTTTTCTCAACTTTGGCATTTTTTCGTTAAAATTGGTTGGCAACGCTGCAAATACCTCTTTGTTCCCTACTCTCGTTTACTGTCGCTTTTTCGTTTCATTGTTTAGTTTTCGGAATTACTGTTCAACAAACTGAACGAAGTCTCACTTCAACCTGTCCTTGCTTTTCTTTATGGTTTCTTCATATAAAAGTTCGGAAATATTTACTGCCCAACAGGCAATAACAAGTCTCAATGAAACATGTGCCTTTTGTCTTTTTCCAGAAGCCGAACTTGGAAGCTCTTTCTCAGTACTTCAAGACGCTTTTACCACTCAGCCACATCGTCTTCAGACTTCAGTTGCCATGGTGCGGGTACCTTAGAACTGCAATATTAAAAACACAAGTCGTAAATTTTTTTTCCAGCGATTTGTGTTTTATTTTTAACCTCTTTTTGTTTAAAGTAAAAGCTATAACTCGAACAAAAAAAAAAAACACACCAGTCCCAAAAACGAGTTCGTGCTAGGTATACAATTGTAAATGTTTACTGCTTCCAGCTGACTCGTTTAAATTATTATAATCGTCGAACAGTCAACCTGCAATTAATAACCTAATTGATGCTATTAGTTTATATAATAAAAACAAACATCCGCTGTGCATCGCATTACCAGCACATTAAAGGTGATTGATTATCACGCGATCTCTGAGATAGATAAATACTGACAGCATGAACCAAGAGCGGGATTCCAGTTTTGGGATCACAGTTTCAGAACAAGGTGGAGCGGTTGTCATGATTTGATGTACAGTCTTTCATTTGAAGGAAAACATGTTATCCAACGGAAATATTATCACGTTTCTAATCAAAGAATCTAAACAGATTCGTCCCCATTAGAAATACGTTCGAAGATTATTCATAATCTTTTTAGAGACTGTCGTTGATTTTGCGATGCTGTGTGATGCCAGGGGTATTCAATGCCGCATTCAAACAAATTTGACTAAGATGTGAACACATGATGTAGCGGAACACGTTTCGTCACACAAATTTGACTGCATCCTTTAAGAGGTCTGTTTCATAAATCACGACGAAAAAAGTCTGTAAACAATATAGACCCGGATATAGAAGAATGAAAGCAGACGTTCAACAAGTCTCGCTTGGTAATTGATGAAGGTCTCAAGTTTGAAAACAGATTTGGGTTTTTTTTATCCTGTAAAATGTTGATGCAAGATGGCTATTTCGCTGTTTTTTTTTTGTGTATCCTTTTTGGAGGAAATCCAAGCAGTCCAAATAAATACTCAAAACTATTAGAAAAACCTTTAGGCCGCATATCGCAGCATTTACAGGGTCGTTGCTGGCTTTAGGTGGGAAACTTTTTCACCGACACGTTTGCTGTCAAAGAAGAATTGAGATCATGCAACACGCAGAAAAATCACTTATTTAAAATTAACAAACTTTCGGTTAAAAACTACCGAGTAATACTGTTAATAAAGCTCCAACCGAGTTAGTGGATTAAAAATAACTGAGTCAAATTGTTTAAGGAAACTCGGTTAAAAATAACCGGCTTATTAATTTCCTCCAAATCTTCACGGTCGTAAATAACAAACCAGCTCTGTGGAATTTAATCAACTGGTTGATTTAAATCTAGAAACTCGCTGGATAACAACTGATTTTTTTTTTACCTTTTTTATCTCTTTAGTTTTTAACAAGGAATATTACTTTTTTACCCGACTGGTTTTAACAGAGGCTTGGTTACATTTAACCCATTTTTTTAACCGAGCAAAAATTGCACTTGAGCGTGAATGCAATGTCATATGACATTTTCAAATCAATCACTTTAGAGCATTTTTCTAAAGCAGGTACCTACTAGCTGCCCAGATTTACATTCTCGGCAGAACTTGTCCTCACAATCGTTGGCGCATTTGAAAATGTTTCTATCAGATGATGTTAATATTGCAACCTATGGAATATGGAAGTCAATTTGGATAAATCAGCAATTATGGTATTTAGAAACGGAGGAAGATTATCTTATACAGAAATGTGGGTATTCGAAGGCGAACAGATTAAAACTGTTCCAGAGTACTGCTATCTAGGAGTGATGCTTACTCAAAAAATGTCATTTTCTAAGCATGTTGAAAATAGAAACAACTCAGCAAAAAACAGCATTAACGCCACATGAAAAAATTTTCAGGGTAAAAATGGAATATCTCTTAAATCGAAGTGACAATTATTCTAAGCAGTCTGTAGAGCAGCCCAGGCCTATGCAGCACAAATATGGGGATGTAAATATTTGGAGGACATTGATAAACTACAGTGTTATTTCCTCTAGCGAGTGCTGAAGCTTCCAGCTAACACACCAAGTTATGCCCTGTATAACAGGAGACCGAGACCGGAATTGATTGTGGACATTTTTACAAATTAGAGCTACAGTTGCAATACATTTATTAAACATTGTTTGAATACGATGATAGTGGATTGCCTCATATATTGTCGAAGAAAATGATGGAAAAAAACATTTTTTTGGCATGATTTTGATTTACAATGGCGAGCTGGAAATCTGACACGCACTGATTGGCTTACTAAAGGACAAGAGCTGTTACAGAAACTTAAGCAAAAAAGATGGCAAAGTTTTCTACAAAAAGCATCAATGAGCGAAAATAAAATTTATAGTCATTAAACTTTATTGACTCTTTCTTTCCCAGACGTTGGTACCGCCCGATTTCTTTCCAAAGACTAAAAACTAAACCATCGAACACGAACCTCTGTTGCTTGTTACAACTATCCAAGCATGAGGCTGGTGTTCGATACAAGAGTTAATCAAAAGTCGCCGATATAACTGATAGCTTAACTTTGATAACTGCTTAAGCTCAGCAGAAGATGGAGGTCTGCATTGTCTGAGGTAAAGGATTTTTACAGATCTTTTTTTTTATCAAGGCTCTCAAGTTAGTCCGGTTCTTAGGAAACGATTCCCAGATACGCACTAAAATTCGGTTGCGTTGAGGGTCGTTTCTGCTTGCCTTCGCCAACTTATTGTGATAGTTTCTTTTACTGTGTTAAGTCATTTTTCATGCCTCAAAACTGCGTTGATTCCTTGTACCTTTCAGCATTGGGTGCTGGCGTGTAGCCAAACGAAATAAGGCCAAATTCAAAACTTGGTTTAATTTCACTTTGAAAAACGAAGTAACGCCAAAGTTTGGTAATTTGGCCTTATTCCGTTTGGCTCTATTTCACGTCACCGCATTGGGTAGTAATGGTAGCGTGGAAGTTGAAACGAAAAGAGGTAGAGATTCAAGAAGTGTCTGGCATCCAGAAGCATCCCCGCCTTTCGGTTAAATTCACATTACCTATGATTGCATTTGGTGTTGGCATTCCCTTGTCGTCTCTCTCCATTGAACAGGTAATTTCGCCACGAAATATGCACAGATGAGTCTTAATATCGCAGAAACTTATAGCCCATTTTTCAATACCCCTACTGACATCCTTTCTGCGAGAGTCGAAAGAGCTTTCTCTTACGACAGAAATTAGTGTTTCTGAGTCTCACACTGTATCCAAGATCCAAGAGTTGCTTCCAGCCCTAAATAACAAGCTACAACCTCGCTACACCAATTTACATTTACAAAAAAACACTCGGAAAAGAAGAAACTTCATTATTTAACTGAGAATTCACCAAAACAGTCTCCAAGCTGTAAGCGTTTAATTTATTCAGCTACCGAACATCCGCTTGGATACTGAACCGCACGTAAGGTCGCTCTGAATAGAGATCTGATCCCATATACCTGGCTGCGTATACTTTCAAGTCTTCAGCGCATAACAATCCGAGTTCACCCTCAGCTACCCTTTGTGACCTCGAAACGATGCAATCTTCCTCATAAAGTGGAAAACATTGCAAATTAAAAAAAATGGCATCAAATTTATTAACTCATGCAACTGTTGCCCAAGAAATTTCCCTCCATTTCACAAGAGAGTATGCTACCCATGTCAACACTCCGACTGAGCTGACCCTGAGGTTAACGAACCTCAGCTTTCTTCTCCCATTGCTACCGGCTTACTTACTCGTAAGCAGCGTGTTCATGTCACTATGACAAATTTTCAAATTGCTTACTTAAGATGGCACTAACGAAACCATGGTATTGCGGAATCGCGACGACTGACAATAGACCCATCTTCAGGGTTTTAATGCAGCCCCCGATGACCTGTCAGTTGGCCAATGCTCAACTTCCTGAAACTGAACACGCTCGTATGCAAATTTGCATAAGAACAGTGAATGGTATTGGTGTAGGTATTTCTTTTGTCCGATTGGATTGTTTACTGTTCATGGGTGAGTTCCTAGCGACTCGCATAGATTCCAAGTGATTACGATTAATTACAATTTAATTACCACTAAGGAGACAATTTGTTTTGTTTATTAACTTAGACAGGTTATTAATTTTCGCGAGATTGTTGTTAAACGTCAAGTTTGGTTGTCCTTTTGTTGGGGGAAATGAAATCGGAAACATAATTGAATATTTAATGAGCGCAATCAATTTTTCTTGGCGTTTTCCGTAGATATACCTACGCCGCAGCTGCTGAGGCGGCGCTGATAGATATAGCCTAATAAGCTGAATTAATGGTTAGTAATTTATTTTTCGTATCTTACCACGGGGAAATGGCGGCAAAACGGACCCAAGGCAAACTTGGCGACTGTGGATTCTGACACCCATTTGCCTAGACACTAAAACGATGAGTTATGCGATGTTTTTGATAAGGGTCTCACATATTTTACCGAACGAGTGGCCCACTTGGAAAGCGAGCTTCCGCGAGATATTATTCTCATCTTCGAGGGGCTAGCAGGCGGGGGGAGGGGTCTTACGCAACGGCTCTAATGAAGTCTAGAGTTATGGTTTAGTTGGAGAAGAAAAGATTATCCAAGTTATGTGTTCCAAACGGAAAGAATTGAAAATCACCAATTGCAAAATTTTGAGCTGCAATTTACGAATTATATATTTCTCCAGATCACAACGACGGAGAATACCAAATTCTGTTTGTTGAAATTTGCGATTAGAAGTATCAATTCGAGCTTCTTTTATTTGTAGTGATTTGCGAGATTGTTTGGCGCAATTTACCACTCCAATAGGTCAATTTCTAAAACACCACTTCACAATCTCAAATTGCGAAAAATATTTGGTGATTTACCAACAATAAAATCTTATAATAATTTTTAACACATAAAATTGAAAACGTATATTGACGTTTGCGAAATATTTTTTTGTAATTCCATGGAGACAATTCCACCTAACGTTTGGAATCCTCTTACGCACAGGCAGACGACAGTAACGACGCGTCATAGCATGTCCAAGTCCATAGTCCATATATCGAAATCATTTTAAGTCCTTTCTTTTTATGGATGAATGTATCTGTATGTATGTGGTATTGCTAGACAGCTGCAATCATGACGGCAAATCTTCAATGCACATTGCGTGTCGGTGCAGAGACAGGCAGTCGGTATTCAATCTTTGCTTAAAGCAGTCGGGTTTAAATTGCTTAGGTACAAGGTGGGCCAAAAGAGATCACCCTATTGGAAGATGCTCTTATTTTTGCAAATGGCCGCCAATGTCAAATCTGTTTTGACATTTGTGGACTAGACAGATGTAGAGTACAAGTGAACAAGCCATGGAGCGATACACTTCCCAAGAACGCGGAAAAATCGTGTTTATTTTTTTGCGTAACAATTCGTCTGTAGTGTTGGCGCAGCGCGAATTCCGTCGCCGATTCCACGGCCGTCCGACACCGACTGCGCAAACACTGCGCCGTTTGGCCACCAACCTTGAAGAGTATGGGACCACACGAGACGTTGCCAAGAGTGGCCGGCCCCGGAGCGCCCGTTGTGCCGAGAATATCGCCGCTGTTGACGAGGATGTCGAGCTGTCGCCGGAAACATCGAGCAGACGCCGTGCCTCGCAATTAGCCATCATCCGGTCGTCCCTAAGGCGAATTTTGGTCAAAGACTTGCGCATTTTCCCGTACAAAGTCCAGTCCGGGCATCAGCTGCTGCCTGTCGACCGCCAAACGCGTGTAACCTACGCCCAAGCCATCCTCAATCTCGAGGACGAAGTGGAAGATTTTTCTACCAAAATCATAATGAGCGATGAGGCTCATTTCCACCTCAACGGGTACGTGAACAAGCAAAACTATCGCTTCTGTGGCACCGAAAATCTACGAGTAATGCACGAGGAGCCATTACAGCCGCTCAAAGTTACTGCATGGTGCGCTGTTCACGCTGGAGGAGTCATCGGGCCATTTTTTTCGAGAACGCCGCTGGTCAAACGACAACAGTGGACGGTGCGCGCTATAGGGCCATGTTAACCGAGTTTTTTCTGCCGCAATTGGACGAATTAGGACTGGAGGACATGTGGTTCCAACAGGACAGAGCTACGGCACACACTGCGCGAGCCACAACCGATATTCTGAAGGCGGCGTTCCCGGGTCGCTCATCGCTCGTTTTGGCGATTTGCACTGGCCCGCAAGATCGCCCGATTTAACCGTTCCAGACTTTTTTTGTGGGGTTTTTTGAAGTCCCGTGTTTACGTGAACAAACCCGAGACCCTAGAAGCCCTCAAGGACAACATTCGACACGAGTGCGAGAATCTGTCGCCCGAAGTTCTCGCCGAAATGATGAAAAATGCCATAAAACGAGCCCGTATGGCAATCAATTGTGACGGCGCCCATTTGCCCGATATCATCTTCTCGACTTGACCAATTAAATTCTAAAGGTTCAAATAGACATAATCAAAAAACAGAATCGAAGTTTTTCATTTAGAAAAAAAATGAGAGCCAAACAACATCGGATGACTTCTTTTGGCCAACCTTGTACATCTCGCTATTAGAAAAGAAGTATAAATTGGAATGGATTCTAAAATATGTAATCGAAAAGAATCGTTAAGGTTCGTTCAAATGTCAAGTTCATCTAAATATTTTGTTTGTATTTTAAATTTCAGCATAGACAGAAAAACCACCCCAGACAAATCCCGCTGTCTCCGAACGATGTGGAGTTGTATGACTCTCAGGACTCTCACGTCTATCAGGAGGAAAAGGAATTACCTATAAAATAAGACTCTAAATATGTATTCGAAAATAACCTAATTAATAAAACCATATCAGAAGATATAAGTTGCAAATTGAGAATAAAGTTTTCTAATTTCACGATACATAAAAAAAAGTTGCAATTTACGATTGAAAATTTGTAAATTGCAACTACTGAAGTAATAAATTTACTCCTGTTAGTTCGCAAATCAACACTATTGAGTTGCATTTCAAGACTGAATGGTTGTAATTTTCTAAGGTAGGAAATCGTAATTTACAACAGAAAAGTGGTAATTCCGGACTTTTGAGGGTCAATATCTTCACTTCGTACAATTTCTAGAATTGCGAAAAGGTCGTGAATTAGTAAATCCTTAGCTAAGCTCTAAATCTAGACCAACTTTTCGTGATTCTGCGCTTATTTTTCTTGATTTGATCTTAAAATTCTTTCCGTGCGACTTCGTCATGAAGTTCGGGTGGAGGAGGCTTAGGCAATGGCTGCGATGCAGTTTTGGGGGTATTCGGTTTTCAACAAAACTGCAATCAAACTGCAGTCGCTTATTAATTTTCCCGAATGTTTTCCAGGTACGCGTCCTGATCTTCTCGAGTCAGGTGATCTACGTTGTTGGTGGCTTGAGGCTCAATAGACCATCACCATAACTTTTTGTGGATGCATTGCCACCTGGTGAAGCTCGTGTGGGTTGGCGTCGTCCCATGTACGACAACTTTATTTGTTTTCATAGTTTTCATAGAAATTCATGCAAAAATCAGCCTCGTCGCTTAAGATGATTTTCAGCCAAGATTGGGCTCCTCTTCAAAACGCTTCGCAGATCATTCAGGAAACAAACGACGTTGTCTGGGGTTATTAACTTTGAGCCAGGAGGTCAGTTGGACCTTGTAGTCTGATATGCAGATGGGAAATTCGCCAAATTGACCTCAGCGAAAGGCCGACTTCCTGTGCACTGCCCTGGTTCTCCTGTACTCTCTCACGGACCGTCGGCAATATCTCCTGGCGATGAATCGTCTCTTACGTGAAAGAGCAATACTTTCACGGAATTATGCTGGTTTTACACACGAAACCAATTCCGTCACGTATTGCTCGTTCACGGATATGTCGATTCGAATCCAGAGGTGGAATTCTGTAAAAATCGAAACGAAAACCACTTTCGCATTTCAAAAAACGAAAGAAATCACACGAAAGCGAAAATTTGCGTCATGTAACTGCTTTCGTTTTATTCTTCTCGTGCGCAAAAGGTTTATGAAACGGTGTGACAAAAAAGTTAAAGTTTGAGAAGCTGTGTATATTAAATATGTTGTTTTGACGGCTAACAGCTGACCGCTTTCAATGTAAATATGTCGTTTGTTTGATACTTTGGTCGCAACAAAAGGTGAACATTCGAATAATAATTTTCAAGCATTCCCTGTATTTCTTTCGCATGAAACGAAAATGTCTTTCGTTTTTGGAGTTACAAAGAAAACGAAAACGTCAAAGAAATAGCTTTCGCTTTTTTTCTTTCGCGCAAAATGACATTTCCTTTCGTTTTCGAAGTCACATGAAGCAAAACGTTCGTTTGAACGAAAACGATTGAACGTTTTCATCTTACAGAAACCCACCCCTGGTGTTTCTTTCTTGGCTGATTGCTTACCGAACCGGTTGTCCCGAATTGGGCCACTAAACGTTGGACTTTGAAGGGCCACAGCGGGCGCAAAGAGTTTCATCGTTCTAATCATTTAATTTGCCACGGTGATTTGTCATCGGTGCATGAATAATGAAAAATAGATTTGACAGACTCCACCAAAACAACATGGCCGCCACAGGCTGTCAACATCGACACGTCCCAACTGGAAGGCCCTTTGCGTGTTCTCATGTTATTATAGTCCATTGACGTTCTTAGTCGAGTCGCCGTTTGGGCAGTTTATTTCCCGCTGTGTGCGTCTCTTTCATAATAAGTTTCACTTCTGTGACCTATTCGGTCATTTTAGAGAGTTGATTGGTGAATTTATATGCGCCTCTTACTCTAAATTTGCGTTTAAAAGTTTAGCAAGCCGAATGCGGATAAATTCAGTACCAGTGGCAGGAAGCAGGATTTAGCTCATTTCTTGTTCGGACCCTTCAAAATTACTTACTAGTTCCGGTTTTAATGTTTTTTAAAGTGCTATGCTGTCCCGTGGCCTGGATTGTTGGATATATACTCGTACATTTGCGAGGGACACACTGACACAACTCAAACTCATCGACAGTATAGATCTCGAGGAATGGGAAAAAGTGGAAGCAGTCTGCGGAAGTTTCAGCAGGTAGATAGGGAAATATCACGGTTGAAGGTAGCACAAGCTGATTAAAGGGTCATCTTGGGCCACGAAGTTGGAGCTGAGTGCCATCATTTTGACAGTAGCATTGACGAAACACTGTTCCTTATTTTATATGCCAACACCTACGGCTAATCGCTTGCTGATTTCACTGCCCCGACCCGGAAATACCAGCTCAGCCATTCTGTCAAAAAAATTATCGAATCAAACGCTAAATGCACAGCCATTTGATTTGCCCCGAGTACAATTATTTATTTTTTGTTGTTTTTTTTCTGTGCCACCAAATAGCCCAGGGTCAGTTCAGTGAAAGTATCTCAACAATCTAATTCAAAGCATCTCTGCAGAGAATTGAAATGAATTTTGTCTACGCTGTGCCTACAGTCGTAACTATGAGTGTGATTGATCGCAAAGAGTGAGAACAGCTCCAGGCAAATTGAGATTGATCGTCAGGCACACTGAAACTGAACATGGGTATCCGTTGATACGATTCGCGCAACACTGGCTAAGTTGGTCGCCAGTGTGCTATTGCATTTTGCCCGGGAACTGACAGATCTTTAAAATTCGCGCAATCGCTGAGTGTGTCTGCGTTGGTATCAGTTACATACTGGTTTTCGAGGCGCTACCGCTGTGGGAACTCGTACCTACTCGGACTGAGGACTACCGACATGAATAAATGACCGATCGCACGATGATTTACACACAAAAGCAGCACTTTAACAACAAAATGGGAAATGTCACTTTGACATAATAGTTATGGGGGAAAATGTCAAATAATCATTACTCTGGCCGAGACTGCATTGACACACAGTGTGACTTGCGATTGCGACACACGACCGACTGCAGCCCGCATCGGCTGGCAGAGCACTTCTGACCACATTTCGATTCAAGAATTGATGACATTAAGTGCGCCTCGTCACCACATACTAGAAACACGGAAGCAGTGGGAGTCGTCGTGAATTATCAGTTATTATAGCAAATTACCGCTGCGTCCAATTCACAATAGACGCATCTCAAATGATGTATCTGTTCATGGGCTAACAAATAATTTATTTCTAAGTGACAGTCCAAGTAAATGCGAACAATAGAAATTCAAATTAAAATTTGAGCTGTTTTATCGAAAACATGTTAGTCCACTTCGTCTAGTCATCTGGAAAAGTGAAAGGGAAGTCTAACCGGAAAACCGACAGCATTTCATTCTGAGCTGAACAATACGGATACTCGTCCAGCAGACGACTTATTAACTTTGTCCACCAACTCAATTGTGTTTGGCTTGAATAAGTTATTAAAACAAATGATTAGAGAAAAATTAACGAATTCTTCATTTTCACGGTCAGGGTGATGTTTTTTTTTCGTTTTTTATTTTTAGAATAGCTATGAGCCTGTAGAGATTCAAGTGGGCTGTTCGTTTGTAGAAAATGAGGTCGGAAAAATAATAAAATTCGTTTTTTTTTTATAGCAAATCGGCGGTGGCATTAGTTTGGATGAACCATATTGCTATATTGGGAAAAACAAACTTCGTACGATTGGCGGGGCTGCTTGGGATAGAGAATATGATCTAATCGCCTTTGTAGTTTTGTTGAGCTCACTTAGGTCACTTTGCAAACAGGAGTGTGACATTGGAACCCTTTTACAAAACAGTTGGATCGGCCTAATTTACCTGCAATCTCTGTAATGGGTGTTGGTTTTAAATCGCGACACTTATAATCTTTTTATTTAATTTTTCGAACACACAATTGAGAAATTTTCCTACAAAATTGCATATTGTGACTTAAAAAATAAAGTGCACGACTGTGTCGTTCATCAAAAGTTTTAATGTAAATAAAGTGGGAGCTGGGAGTTGCTGATTGTGTTAGTTCCAAATTGTTGGAAATATTTTAAGGTTGCAAATTCAATATTGTTGAAAAAATTAGAAGTTGGTAATATTTGCTAATAGTAAGTTTTACGTAGCTGTTATTGGATTTTCATTGGAAGTTGGGTCATTGTTATTATTTCAAAATTTCACCGAAAATATGTGAAGTGAATACAGATCGGAAATTGGGAAGTCATTTTTGAGAAATATTTAAGAAATTGATTTGTTCGAATTTTTTGAAAAAAAAAAAAAAAAAAAATAAGTACGGGATCTTAGTTCGAATACTAATATTATCTTTAATATGTATTTTGATCAAAATCGTTAGAGCGGTTTTTGTAAAATTTCGCAGACAAACTAGTACCAAATATTGCAATGTTTAGTTTGAAAAATACTATTGCTTAACTATTTAGCTGAAAACCGAGTACAAGTTATTGTTCGGGTTGTAAGCATTACTTGGTTTTTAGGGTTTTATCGAAATCGAAAATGGGGTTTTCGAGATATGAGCAGTTTTCAAAGTGAGCGTTTCCAGTGATTCGAATCGAAAATTAAGGACGCAATAGTTTTGAAAACATCAATTTTACTCTAAGTTTGCATTTTGGTCAAAATCGTGCCGTTTTGAAATAAACTAGGGAATACTATATTTTTCAAAAATGCCTTTTTTTCAAAAATCCAATTTACGAGATACAGAGAAAAACTAAGTTTTCCATTTAGTTAGAAATGACCCTAGATATGAATTTTTGTTACAATCGTATGGACCGTTTTCGAGATATGTCCAAATTTCCAAAGTACCGTTACTTTTTTTTTCGGAACTGAGTATGCAGTTATGTTTACCTCACCTACTTAAGCTTATCAATTTTTGTTGAAATCGTTAGAGCCGTTTTCGAACAAATCAAACTGTTATGAAAATTTTGTTTGGGAAGTACCATTAATATTGAGGTTACCATGCAAAGAAAAAAACGGCACCGAACTGTGAGCACCCAAACTCCAAATCTGAGGTTTTAACGAAATCCGGGCAGCCGTTTAGGCTGTAGGCCTCGGGACATACGGACAGAATTTTGCAACCCACTTTTTTGATTTCCTCTATCATCGTAATGTCAGAATTGATTAACATCTCGAGTTCGAAATTTTGTACGAATACAATATCTTTCTCTTACTACGTAATGGAGAAAGTTAAAAATTAGTCTGAAGGTTAAAAATGATTATTAGTATGGCCCAAAGACTTTTTTCCGTATTGGCAACACTTTTTCCATTAAAAACTAATTTGATGACTTCCAGCTAATTTGTACTTGACATTTCGCCGGATGGAGTTGCCCTATAAATTGTGGAAAACAAAACTGATCTTGCCCAAGTAACAATTTGACATCGGTAAGGTGCTATCGAAGCTATTTCACCTCCCGCAATATTGACTGCTTAAGGCCTAATGGAAACACATTTGGCGCACTTTAATGCAGGTATTTACTTGATTAAGACTTTCTGAACAGTTTGGTAAGACCTTACTGAAAATACAAATTCCTCTTTCTGAAAGGCAATTAACATCCGCTGTAGGCTATTGCTGCGCAAAAGAAGCATCTCACATTTATCAGCAGTAGGTTATTACTTTGGTAGGGCCTTACCGAAACTTTATGGAAGCTTTATAGAGGCTCAAATATAAACAAGAAAAATATTTATGTTTTTTATTTTCCATTTTCTTATTTTTTTATCTTATTAATAATAAATATTTTCAAAGACTTTTTGCAATTTTCATGGAGTTTACATTTACGTCGCACTGAGAATCGAACATGGGTCCTGCTGCGTAGTGGTCCAATACACTACCCCCCTAGGTAAATCTGAACTATAAACTTGATACATTTTAGAGTTTGGTTAAGACTTGAAATAAACTTGCAGCTTACTCGACCGAAGTTGTAAGCAAGACATTTAGTGTTACCTAATTTATTTATGAGCGAAAAGTATTATTTAAAATAACATTACTGACATATTTTTCACTGTGCTAAAAGTGTTTTATTTTTAGTCATTTTTCCCCGATTTATTAATTGATCTTTCTTTACAGCTTATTCATTTCATATGAAATTAATTTGTACCTCTATAAAGCCTCCATATGTAAGTTAGGAGGAAGTACGAGTAAGTGCTTCTGTAGAGCTTGCAATCGCAAACGGTTGACTGCATAACAGTTTATTGCTTCTATAATGCCTTCGGTCAGAAGCTCTAAAGTAGCTTCTAGGAAGCGTTTCCAACCACAAGCTTTATCGAACCAATTCACTTTCCACACATTTCCAGACACATTGTCAGAAGTCTAATAGAGATCTTATCCAAACTTAATTTCATATCACAAAATAAGGTTTGTTTTCGTGACCCCACAAGTAAGATCTCGACTAGGGCTTAATACCGCCCTTGTAAAGTTCTTACTTATGCCGCAAGGACTGTATAAATAAAACCATCGTCGGCTGAGAACAAAACCCTTCCCTACAAGCTGCCATGGGATTTCTGTGCCCGCATAAATTCAAGAAGCGTCATTGCCGCCGCACTTAGAAAATCCTATGAACAGGCTTAACAGAGCTTGACATCGTATTTCCCAAAAATGGTCACTAACCTACATGAGTATTTAAAAAAGGCCACCGCTTTTATACTGAATGACAGTCCACAAAAGGACCTTAATTTGTTCATGCGGCAATCATTCATACCGTATTCACAGGCAGAAAAAGTGAGGGCGCGAGTAAAAGGAGTTTCTTTTAAAATTGCACGGAAGCTGACGGTCTATCTACGTACATAAAACCAACAGGCAAATGCATGTTTCCCTCTAACGCTCAAAGTTTCCAACCAATTTAGTAGGAAGGTAGTTTTTTTTAAGTGTAGATAATAACGGTACAAAGGTGGCAGGCAACAGAAAAATTGGAAAAGACATTGAAAAAATAAAACACCAAACCGATTGAACTCAAATTTTGCGAGCATTCTTCGGTAATAAAGAGTGTTCCTATAAAGTTTGGTTAAAATAAGACAAACGGGTGTGGCACGTTTCGTGCAAAAGGATATTCAAAACAACGATTCTCGACACTTACGGGAGCCAATGTTGTAAAATTAAGAACAAAGCACTTAAAAAAAAATACGGGGGATAGAAAATCGTGGAGTGTGACTTTCCCATACAACAGAATTTTTTAACATTTTTTTAAATTATATAACTAAGGACCTTAACCTTGAAATTTGGTTAATGGACGTACGTATATACTGCCTGCTGGAAGCTTTCTAAATAAAGGGTCGTTGTACTTCCCATATAAAAAAAAAAAACAATTACATTTCAAGCGTAATTTTTCCGTCAATTTTCGTGAATACCCACAAGTAAGACCTCGACAAGGGCTCAATGTCGAGATCTTTCGTATACTGCAAGTTGCAATTATTTATACGGTTTAAAACGGCCAAAGCAGGGCGATTACAGCTAGTTTTATATAGTTTTTGGTACTCATCACATCGTTTCATCTTATTACAGAGAGCAAAATTCTTTGGCCAATTAGCGGCTTTAAGCTATTCAAGTCTCCTGGGGCCGATGATATATCGGTCAATGTCAATTCCAAGTCATGGACGGACGTCCATTTTTCCCCTGAAGACTCTAGAAAAATTTATAGACACCCATATATACGCTGTAGCTTTGATCCAAATCTTTTGTCAGCATCTCAACGTGTGTGTAGTAGAAGGAAATCGGATCGGCCTTCATTCCCGATTGGGTAGTCTACATTGCAAAGAATTAACCTTTCTGTACTTTAATGGAGCGACAACGTCGAAACAAAAGCAATTACAGGCGCACAACGAGCCTTGAAACTGAGAAGTCATGTTTCACAGTTGCTCATCAACTCAAAGATGGTTCAGAGGTTCATCAGTAGGGGTACAAGTTGGTGTCATGTCCCCTGTCCTTTGGTACCAAAAAACTCATCAATAACTACCTCCAATACTATGTTGTTATCTTGCTATGTCTCACGGAAACACCTAAATATGCTTAGGGTTCCTTTATAAGTCGTCCCTCTCTAAGTCGTCTTAAGAAGAAGACTGAATTGGTCTTGTTCACAAGAAAATATAAATTTTCTAACTGAACGAAGAGTCTAATTTTTAGCTCTAAAAATAAATAAATAGTTGGCGCAACAGGTCTGTAGGGACCCTAGGCCTAGCTTCTCACAACCATTCGTTTCGTGTGAGACGAATTTTTCATTTTTGGGACGAATGGAATTTTTAGCTCTACGTCAGGGAAAAAAAATTCCCCCATTTGTAGTGAAGGAAATCCATATGTCATATAAAAATTGTGCCAGCGAGAACGTTACCGTCAATATAAGGCGCTATAATGTCCACGATTTAAAACCTTTTTCTTTACCAGTTCAATGACATAAAATTCTAACAGCTTTGGTTTCAAAAGGACAGAACAACATACGTACCACATGAAGCTTACCGGCAGCACGGTTAATTTATTGAAGACAAAATTCTTTCAGTAACAATTTGTCGCAATGGATCGCGAATTGGTTTCTGTCTCCAAGATCGTGTTAGTTAAAAAAACTTCAGGATATCAGGATATTTTCTGAAATGGTGATTCAAGTCGCTAGGCTACACCAATAATCTAGAGACGATTGGCGAATTGAAATTGGAATTGGAAATTCACGTACTATGGATTTCGGATTGGAAACCTTTGCAATCAAGTTGCAATCAAATCGCGCGAAAGTTGGTCTGACACAAATGCTCAAGGCCCAAGGTAAAAAGAGCTTTCAGTCTCCTGTCATAAAAATTGGCCTACGACTACCGCGAAACATCTGGCAATTGGCAAAGTGGGATCAAGAGAGGGAAAGACAGGTATTGCTCTAGTTATAGGGGTATTTCACAGTTCCTCCGTTAAAATCTTCGAAGAGTTGTTAAAAAGCGTTGCCGATCGCTCTCAGAATAGTGATCGAGAAGGCTTATGCTACACCTATGTGCACATATTTTGTAAAGAGTTGGAGAGCCCCAAACGACAAAGTCAGCAGAGATAAACACTGCATTAAGCTGCGAGAATTGACGCTCGTCTTCTATAATCCACACAAACTTTGTCGGGATGCGTTTCGTTTTCGGAATTCTAGACAAAGGTTACATCTTCTCCTTCATCGTAATTTTTTGATCCTCTCACCAGGGATGGAAAATGCCATTTTCGATTTGTACTGAAAACTGTTGTATTGAAAACTTTTTTTCGTATACAGAATTGAATTCAAAATATTTTATTTTCAAAAACATAAGCAAAAATAAATTCACAAAACATTAACATAAAGAAACATTAATGACTATACATACCTAAAAAAAAAAAGTTTATATTTTTGATCTATGAGCTCTTCAGGGTTTATACTCTCAATTTGCACATTCATCTTCAAAATGATGCCCTGAACTTGAAACTTAGAACAGAATGAGTTTCTAATAAAAATTTTACTTCAATAAAAGCCCGGCAAGTGTCGACTTGAAGTCGGTTTCGACATTTGGACTTTATTAATGGCAAGAAAAAATCCTTTCGACATTTGCTGATGAGTGAGGAATAGCGAGAACGGCTTGAGCAATTTTATAAATATTTTCAAACATTAGCTCATAAGACTCGTTTTTAATTGTATTTACTTCGGCCCAAAATTCTGAAATTGAGTAATATTTAAATTGCTGAATTATTTAGCAGTCGGTAAGTGCTCTATATTCATTGTTAATTTGTTGAATATTCTTTTTTTCATTAGCAACAAATTCAAAAACAAATTTCAATATACAAGGTGGCGCAAAAGTAATCCTCCTATCAGAAAATGCTATAAATTTTGCGATTGGCCCCTAATGTCAGTTCTGTTTTGACATTTGTGTAGTAAACACATGCGAAATACACGTTAATAAACAATGTTACGCTACACTGCTCCAGAACGCGGAATATTGGTGACTATTTATTTGAGCAATAATCGGTCGGTGACTTTGGCACAACGTGAATTTCGTCGCAGATTTCCTAGCCTAACCTTCCTGGTGACACACTGCGACGTTTAGCTTTTGGGGCACTGAAAATCCGCGTGTAACCCACGAAGAGCCATTACACCCGCTCAAAGTCACTCTATGGTGTGCTGGCCAAACGGTTACTGTGAATGGTGAGCGCTACAGAGCAATGATCAAGGAGTTCTTTTACCGCAACTTGATGAATTGGGATTGGAAAACATGTGGTTCCAACAGGACGGTGCAACGGCACACACTGCACGTGCCACAACCGATATGCTGAAGGATGCATTTCCCGGGCGCCTAATCTCCCGTTTTGGCGATTTGCACTGGCCAGCAAGATCGTCTGATTTGACCGCTCCAGACTTCTTTTTGTGGGGCTTTTTGAAGTCGCGGGTTTATGTCGACAAGCCTCAGACTCTTGCAGCTCTTAAAGACAATATCCGTCAAGAATGTGATTACCTATCGCCGGAAGTTTTGGCCAAAGTGATGGAAAATGCCATAAAAAGGGCTCAAATGACAATCAACTGTGGCGGCGGCCATTTACATGACATCATATTCTCGACTTGATGTAAAAAAAATTAAAAGACCAAATAAAAATTATCCACAAGAAGAATCAAAGTTTTTCATTTTTTTTTTAAATTACAGCCAAAAAACATCGGAAGGTTATTTTTGCGCCACCTTGTAGAATTAGATTTTCCTGATACAACTGCTTCGGATGTAAAATACTCCAGAAAACTTAGAAAGGAATTTTGAATATTAATTTTCTTGTTTATGTATTCCAAAATGACATAAAGTCATCATCATCTCGATTATTTTAATTGTTTTCTTAGGAAAAGCTTTACAAATGCAAGAGAATTCGAAAGATACAGATGGATAAATTGTATCGAATTAAGTCAAATTGTATTTTTGTACTCGAGTACACTCATTTGTATAGAATTCGATACAATTGTATCGACTTTTCCATCCTGCTTCTCACTCTACTTTAGCGCGCACTCAATACATTGGTAGCCGTCCGAGTTGAAGTTGGTTGAAGCCAAACGGGAGTAAATCTGACTTTAAAAAAAAAAAAAAAACTTCTGATTCGCAAAGCCGATGTAGAGGTACGCCGATTTCCAGTAGGACTAGTCAGGTTGGGCACATTTTCAGACAGCTATGCCCCTCTGTTACCAAAATGACCGAACTTGTCATCAGACTAAAGTTGTCGGCCTTCAATGCAATGTTGGATGCAAAACTTACATTTATTGTCATCAGATTTGGATGCTTAAGTAAATATTTAAATTGCTGACACAATTGTATTGTATTGCTGAGCTGACTCGAAACGATCATAAAGGAGGCACAAAATTCCTAAGCTACACAATGTCGAGCAGCTATGAACTTCTTCAAACCGAGCGGGCCATTACTCACATCAAACACATAAATGTCAAAATCGAGATCTAAATCGCCATATTTAACTAAACTTTTTAAGAAAACTTTTATAGACTTATTTCTGGTTCTTTAAGTGTCTGTTTTTTATCCAAATGGAATTTGCGCTTGAATTTGAATTAAGTAGAATGTGAAAGGTAGCCTGCTAATCAGATTTGCATATGTTCATCGTCACGGTCTCAAAAATCTTGCCGGATATAGCTGGAAATATATTCAAAAGTTGGTATGACTAAGTTTTTTTCATTTGCTTAGATTAATATATTTAGCTCCACCCAGAGTAAATTTAAAGAGGCCCGTATACAATAAATTTTGTTGTGAAGAATCTTGCAAGTATTGAAAGTAGGTAAAAATTGCAATTTTTGTGCATAAAAGTCTTAGAGAGAGATACGTCTGGACTCAAATGAAAATATTATACTTCGTATGGTAGTTCAAGACACTTAACGAAACTGCACAAAGGTCTTGACTCTTGAATATATTAAATTTTAAAACCGTTAATATGGTTGTCGCAACTTATCCACAGCCAACTAATCATACCAATAGAATTCACATGAATTTTAGGACAACTTATACATGAACATTTTATGTGGAAAATGTTGTTATGAAGGATGATATCCTGAAATGATATGCATACTACATTTTTAAGCCTTTGCCCCGAATGCAACGAGCCAGCCATCCCGAAAGTTGTGGAAGATGAAATGTCCAATAAATGAGTTAGTCTAAGGTTCAGTTATTTCAAACATGAGTTATATGAATAAAGGATGAGCTGTAAGAAGATGATCCGTACTCGACCCAACGTTGACACGCAAAAGCGGTTTGCCCTTTAGAGTCGTAAGAAACATTACTCGCTATTCGTTATTTTATTATTTCCCTCTTTGTTTAACATTTTAAATGAGATCGGCTATGCCAATAATTACAGGCTACTTTAAGTCACTTCCCGCTAAACACAAATTTGAACAAAGCAAAATTATTTCATTTCAAACTGCGGTGACACAATTTCAGAATTTTTTTAAATGGAGATTTTATATTTTATTTAAGCATATTCAGCCTTATTTATAAACGTATTATAAAGGGTGTATTAAGTTGTACACCCTTTAAAATACCTCTAAACGTACAAACCTTATTTATAAAAATATTCAAAGTTGTATAGAGCTTGTACAGGGTGTTTTTGTTAGAGGTATAAAACTTTAAGTTAGCAACACTATTTTAACTGCCGGCCATTTTGTCAGCTGTCAAGTGATTTATTTTTAGTTTGGTTTGCCATTTCATCATGAACAAGTTGACAAATGAACAACGCTTGCAAATCGTGCAAATTTATTTCGAAAATAATGGTTCAGTTCGAGATGTTTACCGCAAGCTCCGTTCATTTTATGGTCGACATAATCGTCCAGCTTTGTCCATCAACTTTATGGAAGATTTTGCGCAAAGATCTTAGCTTACGACCTTACAAGATCCAGCTTGTGCAGGAATTAAAGCCGCGAGACCATGCAATGCGTCGTAATTTTGGTGTATGGGCCGAAAATGAGATTGATATCGATGCTGATTTTCATCGCAAAATTTTGTTCAGTGATGAGGCTCATTTTTGGTTGAATGGCTACGTCAACAAGCAAAATTGCCGCATTTGGAGTGAAGAGAATCCACATGAGACCCTTGAGACGTCATTACATCCACAAAACTGACTGTTTGGTGTGCTCTAGGGGCTGGTAGAGTCATTGGGCCATACTTCTTCCGAAATGATGCTGGAGCGTCAGTAACCGTTAATGGAGACCGGTATAGAGCCATGATAACCGACTATTTTGTTCCCGAATTGGATGGCATGAATGTGGATGAGATGTGGTTCCAACAAGACGGCGCTACATGCCACACAGCGCACGTCACAATCGGTTTATTGAAGGAAACATTCGATGAGCGCATAATTTCGCGGAATGGACCTGTCAATTGGCCACCAAGATCGTGTGATTTGACACCATTGGATTAATTTCTTTGGGGATATGTGAAGTCGCTCGCCTACGCCAGCAAACCAGAAACGTTAGGGGACAACATTCGTGGCGTTATTGCCGACATACAGCCCCAAATGCTCGAAAAAGTGGTTGAAAATTGGACCTCTAGACTTGGCTTTATTCGAAGCAGCCGCGGCGGCCACATGCCCGAAATCATATTTAAACATTAATGGCATAAAATGATTCTTCCAATAAAGCCAAAGTAATGGACATTAAAACGATTTTTGTGTGTTTTATTTCAATTCGAAGTTCTATACCTGTAAAAAAAACACCCTTTATAAGCTAAACGCGCTTGGACGTTAATTAGTGCCTGTATTGAGGAATACGTGTTGTCTAAGATTTGTAACGACCCTGGACACAGCAGCACTTCATCACCAACAGGTTGGCTGTCCTATATACCGCATTCTTCAATGTTGCCGGCCTGACACATACTTCTTTTCCATTCTTCCTATCCCTTTTCTTTTTCTTTTCTCTATTTGCTTGGTTCGTTCTTACTTTTGATTTTTGAGACGTCAGTCTACCACGCGTAGTCTGATTAATAAAATTTATAAACTGAGGATTGAAGTTAAATCTTTTAAATTTCCCCAACATTTGGTGCCTCCTGTGAGGAACTATTGAGAGGAGTTTAATCCCAATATAAATATCGGAACAGTACAGCGCTTTGCTACGGAAAATCTATGAGAGATCATTTCGCAAATTTGGTTAGGAAGAAATTGGTTTGTTAAATTTTCCATTCCCTGCGCAACATTGGCTACTTTTGGTTTCTCTTTTGCATTTTGTCACTTGGGACTACATTTCTTCGCTGCTGGTGTAACAAATGGCTGCGCTAAATTTGCGTATGTCAGCTACGAATGCCATACGTCGTGCGTACGACCGTGTAGCCGGAGCTAACCTCAAAACGTCCGATGATGCTCAGTTGGAGCAGGAAATTAAGTCTTTAACGGCGCATTACGAACGATTTGTCACTAATCATGAGGCATTGGTTGGTAGTGCCGAACAGAGCGAATTGGCGAATCACGATACCCATTGGGAACAGGTAGAAACTAAGTACAATGCAGCGTGCGCGATGCTCAACCGTAGATTGTCACAGCTCAGGAGGGCACAGTCACCACCATCAGCGCAAGCAACGCCTTCGGTTGCTCCCACATCAGATGTTTTCGACGAAGAATTGTTACGCGGTAAGGTTAACCCATCTGCAGGCAAGTTGGAGATGCGGTTAGATCCAGTGACCATCCCATCCTTTGATGGCGCACTACACAACTGGCTGGCGTTTAAAGACACATTCCAGACTCTGGTACATGACATGGATTATCCGGAAGCGTACAAGCTTGGGAAGTTGCGGCAAGCCATCGACCCTGTAAAGGTACCTCTCATCGGCGGTATGTACTCTGGGGGTTATGCTGAGGTGTGGCAATCTTTGAAGAACCGCTTCGACAATCCGAAGCTCTTAGCGGAAATTCATGTTTCTCGTCTCCTCAATTTAAAGACCGCGACTGAAGAGACATCCAAAGCCCTTCTAGTCATCGTCGATACTGTGCAGGAATCATTGCGGGCGTTGCGAGTCATGGAACTACCGGTGGATCAATGGGATGCGCTGGTAGTGCCAATAATCGTAGCCAAACTTCCCACCTGTACACAGCGGGAATGGTGCATGGATTCTTCATCTACTGAAATTCCACCCTTGTCGAGGTTATTAGAGTTTGTGGACAAGCGCGCTCAAAGTCTGGCTACCGAGCTAATTCGAACCCACAATAGGAATGAATCAGCCACACGTCATGCACGAGCCCAGCCAGCAATGAAATCGCATTTGGTAACAACGAACGAGGGCAAATGTCCACACTGTCAAGGACCACATCGAATTTCAAGATGCCAATTGCTGTTGGCCAAGACTCCCGGTCAACGGTTTGCTATGACTAGCTAACCGCACGGTATTACTTGCAACAGCGCGAGCCTTTGCTTGTGGAGATCTGGAACAGCGCTTGGCTCGTATCCTCTGCGATCCTGGATCGCAGGTAAGTTTCGTGACAGATCGTTTGGCTAATCAATTAAATCTTCGCAGATCCAAATACGAAGTAACAGTAGAAGGAATCGGGGCACTCGCCCACACTCGAACAAAGGGTAGCGTTAGGCTTACGCTACGGTCTACGATTTCTGCCTTCGAAATAGAAATTAGCGCATTGGTTCTCCCATCAATTACTTCCATAACCCCAGCGGTGCGCTTAGATGTACAACAATGGAACCACTTGGCCGGTCTTACCCTGGCTGATACTACTTTCTCGACACCTGGAAATATAGACGCTTTGATTGGGGCAGATATCTGGGGCCGGATAGTCGAAGGGGAGGTTATCAATGGGAACCCTGACGAACCATGTGCCCAACGCACTCGTTTGGGTTGGATTGTATATGGTCCAGCCTCGGCCACTGCTAGTCACACGCAACCACCACATGCATTCTGCGCTCAAGTGAACGAGGACGACCTGCGATTAGAGGATGTTGTACGCACTTTCTGGAAGTTGGAGGAGGTGCCGGAATACAAAGTGGAAAGGGACGATTGCGACCGTATCTTCTCAGCAACGCATTCAAGAACTGAGGAGGGGCGTTACGTCGTGCATATTCCATTCCGCAGTGATGCTCCGAAGCTTGGTCATTCTTATACGAATGCTTTACGACAGTTTTATGGTTTAGAGCGGCGCCTGGCTGGGCACAAGGAACTGCGCGATAAATACGTCTGCTTCATGCGTGAATACCTCACCCTTAACCACATGGAACGAGTTGATCAACTTGGCGATCATCGGGACTGCTATTACATCCCACACCACGCTGTGCAAGGGAAGTTTCGTGTGGTATTTAATGCTTCAGCGCGTAGCAGCAATGGGGTTTCACTGAACGACACCCAATTGGCGGGTCCAACTATCCAGGATTCCTTGGTCAGTGTGATCTTTCGATTTCGGCGATACCAGGTGGCTCTCACAGCGGACGTGGAAAAAATGTTCAGGCAGGTGCTGGTGACTGCGGAACACAGGAATTTTCAACGGATCCTCTGGCGGGAATCTGCTAACGAGGATATCGCTGTCTTCAGGTTAACGACAGTTACGTATGGTATGGCCTCAAGCCCATATAACGCCATACGCGCTCTGCAACAATGCGCTTACGACAATTTTGACTGTTTGGCCGATCGACATCAGGGTTGTGCGGCACGGGACACAATACTCTCTTCGTTCTACGTGGATGACCTTCTAACGAGTTGCTGCAGTGTGTCAGAGGCAGTACAACTAGCCACTAATGTTGACACCATACTTTCAAAGGGATATTTTAAGCTGCGAAAGTGGAACTCCAATCGAGCTCAGGTAATCAATCAGTTAACTGGTAATATTTCCTCTTCTTCAGAGTTTCCCATCAACTCCTCCACCGCGACGGTGCTTGGGTTACGTTGGGACCCCATGACTGATGAACTATTTTTCAAAGTTGAGTTGGAGCAGGCTGGCAAGTTACCGACAAAACGACGAGTGCTCAGCGAGGTAGCCCAGCTCTTCGACCCGACCGGACTGCTGGCTCCGGTGGTTATTACAGGCAAAATATTCATTCAAACGTTGTGGTCTGCTGGCATCACGTGGGATGTCGCTATTCCGGAAGAACTGGCTAAAGTATGGATTAAATTTCGGAGCGGTCTCAACGCCCTCAACTACATTCGAGTACCCAGATGGTTAGGTTTGCAACGAGGGGCAAGCACGACCTTGCATGGTTTCTGCGATGCCAGTTCACGCGCCTTCGCTGCGGTAATTCACATCCGGACTGTCGGCCTCGATGGACGGGTGACAGTTTCTCTGTTAACAGCTCGTACTAAAGTTGCCCCGCTGAAGGGAGCGACGATTCCCCGGCTCGAGCTTTGTGCCGCGAATCTGCTTGCTGTTATGCTGAACAGCGTTCGTATTGCCTTGGGTCTCATGGATACTCCGTATTATTTGTGGTCAGATTCAAGGATTGTGCTGTGCTGGTTACGCAAATCGCCTACTGCTCTGAAACCGTACGTTGCAAATCGAGTTCGGCAAATCCAGGAGCTCACGTCACCGGATCGATGGTATCATGTCCGGTCGGCACAAAATCCGGCGGACTGCGCAAGTCGCGGCATGGCAGCAGAGGATCTTTTGGAACATCGCCTATGGTGGGAGGGCCCCGAATGGCTGCTAAGAGGTGACTTACCTTTAGGAACCGGTGACGCGCTTAATCATGACGAGCAGGTTGATATGCAAGCAGAAGAGAGGTTTTCCCTGGTGACGACGGTTACGCTAGTGCAGCCCAGGCTGACGACGCGCAGAGTTGACGGTCTGCTCATACCACTCACCGAGCGATTCAGTTCCTTGCGGCGACTTCTGCAAACAGTGGCATATATATTGCGGTGGTGTCCTAACCGGAAACATCTACGGAAACCTTTTGTAGCGCCTGATGAGCTTGACGGCGCCCTGCTGGCGCTAATTCGTGTAGAACAAGGCCTTGCCTTCGATGCCGATATCAAGGAAATTCGGAAGGGCTTGAATCTACCTAGCTCCAGCCGATTGCTTTCATTGAACCCGTTCTTGGATACCGACGGTACGTTGCGGGTCGGTGGACGGATCAGCCAAGCCTCGGTCCCCCACGATCAACGTTTCCCAGCTATTCTCCCAAAGGGTGGTGCGTTGGTATGGCTACTTATCGACCAAGTACACAACAACACGCTGCACGGTGGCACTCAACTTATGCTCCAAATTCTTCGCCATCGTTATTGGATTTTGAATGCTCGACAGGCTGTTCGGAGCTACGTCCACAGTTGCGTTATATGCCGACGTCATCGCAGGCAGATATTGGTCCAACAGATGTCCTCATTGCCAAGGCAAAGAGTAACTCCGGCACGACCTTTCTTGGCATCAGGTGTTGACTACTGTGGACCCTTTATCCTCCGCATCGGAACTAAGCGATCTCGGACGACAGTGAAGACTTACCTGGCCATCTTTGTCTGTATGGGGACAAAGGCTGTTCACATTGAGGTGGTCGAGGATTTGACAGCGCATGCTTTCTTGGACGCGTTCACTAGATTCGTCAGCAGGCGTGGACCTTGCCCAGATTTGTACAGTGACAACGGCACAGCATTTGTGGGAGCCAACCGTTTACTTGAAGAAGATCTGGTATCCTGGCATAGCGAACACAATCAACAGGCACTAGCTAACATTGGAACCAGATGGCACTTCATAACACCCAGCGCTCCGCATCAGGGCGGCCTCTGGGAGGCTGCTGTGAAGTCCGCCAAACATCATTTGGTACGTTTGGTGGGGAAACAGGTCCTTTGGCATAATCAACTCCAGACATTAGCGGCGCGTATTGAGGCCTGTCTCAACTCTCGCCCGCTCACGCCGCTTCATGATGATCCCGATGACAAGCTGGCACTGACTCCAGGTGACTTTCTTATCGGAGCCCCACTCATCGCCGTTCCGGAGCCCAGTGTCGACGGGATCCCGGTCAGCCACGTCAAACGCTGGCAGTGGTTGCGGCAGGTGCATCAGCAGTTTTGGCGACGCTGGAGTGAGGAGTATTTGGCGATATTGCAGACCAGGGGTAAGTGGCAGCGGCGGCAACTCAATATCAAGGTGGGAGACGTCGTCGTCGTGCGTCAAGAGAATCTACCCCCAACTCACTGGCGTTTGGGTCGTGTAATAGAAGTTCACCCGGGCAGCGATGGTTTAACCCGGAATGTCACGTTGAAAACTGAAACTGGGTTATGTACCCGGGCAGTACAGAAGCTATGTCTCCTTGTGGTGGCCGACGATTTCGGACCTGGGGGTTCGACCGGGCAGGATGTCTAAGATTTGTAACGACCCTGGACACAGCAGCACTTCATCACCAACAGGTTGGCTGTCCTATATACCGCATTCTTCAATGTTGCCGGCCTGACACATACTTCTTTTCCATTCTTCCTATCCCTTTTCTTTTTCTTTTCTCTATTTGCTTGGTTCGTTCTTACTTTTGATTTTTGAGACGTCAGTCTACCACGCGTAGTCTGATTAATAAAATTTATAAACTGAGGATTGAAGTTAAATCTTTTAAATTTCCCCAACACGTGTGTTTTCGTGTAAGAAAATTAATTGTTTATCTATTAAAAAGTTAACCAACCAATTGAAAACAATTTTGCAAGTGTAATTACTACTTGTCCGAAATTTGTACAGTTGGATTCATCTGGTAAAACTAGCACAAAAGACTGTTCAAAGTAGTGTTGAATGAAATGTAAACAAATAATAAATTTGCTTTTGTTTATATATTTTGGTTGCTTTTTATCTTATAAAAAGTGGGTTAATTATGATTTTTACAGATTTGCTTGCTTTGACGATGGAGGTTCCAGCCAGCTTAGAAGTTTCTAAGGTTGTCACAATATCGCTCTGTGAAATAATTGACTATTTTAGTGGGACTATTTTGCAACCCAGTCGTGATTTTTAATGTTTTGTCAGCATGCCTGCGCCCCTATGCTTCGAACACTATCAGTACAGTGGTTGGATGGTTCTTGAGTATCAGTAGGATTCTCCGCCAAACTTGTGGGTTGATGTGGCATACATTCTTGAGTAGATGTAGAGGATAAATTAGAAGTATGTCACTAAATAAAAGTGGAAACGAAATGTAGCAACTTCTTCTCATTAAAGCAGCTGAGCGTCATAACAACCGCCTTGAACGTATAATGCCTGGTGCCTTTAAAGGAATTGATGAATTCGAAAGGCTTAGGCTGGTAAAGGCTCCTTTCACAAGTTTGGTTCTATACTGAAAACCATCCCGTTTATTCGCTCGCAAAATGTCTTTATCTCTAAAGGGAAGTCTGTAAATGGAAAAACATTTGGGAAATTCTTTCCCAATCTTAAGCACAATATCCCATTTAATCAAAAGACCTTTAGAGTTCCGAACTTCTTTTGGAACATGGTACAATGTAATTCCCTCTTTACGATATGAATTACATTGAGAAAAGCCGCAATGCTGAGCTCCGATTGTTTTCAGCATTTTCTACAAAAATAACAACTTAGTATTCAGTTTTATATCAACACTTATCGCACTCACTTTTAAGAAATTATTTTTCTGTTATAAAATGAGTTGATTTCTTATATTAAATGTATATTTTTAATTAAATACACAATTTCTCACAATAACTTCTTGATTTTTCATATGCGAAAAATTACCGCCAGGGGTTAGCCTCCATTCGTCAATATGAAAATGACATTTCACTAGCAGTCCATATTTAGTATGTGGGTGGAATAGTATTGAAATGTCATTTTGACTTAAAAAAGCTGTCACATTTTATTTTAAGTTAAATCAAAAAGAAATTGGAAAGATTATATCGACTATATCGAATATTCTACAAGTACCTGTTCTCGATAAGATGCCTTAGAAATATCTAGAGATATGAAATATTGTGAATTGTTTATAGATTTGTTTCATAGGAGTCCCAATTCTCCCAACTTTATCTTTTTACTTTTCCATTTTGTAATTCCTATTTGTATTTGAATTTGCATTTCTCACAAGCTGCTTAGTTTTTATTCTAATAAATAAGGCTGATTATCTTTAAATATATACTTTCACGCCTTTTTAGCCTTATTCCTCTTTGCTTTAATTTGTTTATATGCCAACAAATTTAACAGGACATGCCGCAAAAAAGTCTATAAATTGTTTGAAGCTGTTAGTGAAATTACTCGTTACTCGTTATTCAGCAAATTTGAACTTTCTCGATTCAAAATCGTCGGCCTCATAAGAATACCTCGTAACTCACAAATTTCAAATTTTACAAGAGGAACGAAAATGTCCTACCAGAGTTACGATAGCTTCACAAAAATTCAATTTAGGCTAACTTAGAGTTTTCAGGGAGATGCGAGGTTTTCTAGACTAATGCGCTACAAAATATCCCCTAAGATGGCATCAAAAAGTCATTTTCCCCCAAAGGTGGAGTTACGAGGTATTCTTATGAGGCCGACGAAATTGTGTACGGTGTACGGGAATCGTTTTGAGTGTCCACGTTCATTTTTGCGAACTACCAATGGCGGTTTTTATTATACAAAATGATCTACCTTGACCCACAAAATATTTACCACGGAGGTTAAAAATTACTGTTCAGGCCTAACATGTGAGGACTTTGTGCGATTGCGTTCGAATTAAAGCGAGCACCCGAGTGAACGTAGTCTTAACCATTTGTCGCTAGGTTTCATATTCATGAACAGGGTGGGCCAAATACAAGTTTCTTTTTAAAAATGCAATAAAATTAACAAAATTAAATTGTTTATGGCTTTATTAGTAAGAGCAAACATTCCCATTAGTTATGGAACACAACGTTGTTCAAGTGGCAGTCTCGACTGGCTTCGAAGTAGCGCGAATAATCCGAGATCTTTGTGCAGAATTCTTCTCCGGCTAGTGCGTGAAATGTTGAGCTGTTAAGATCGATGGCGAGTTGATGTTCGTGAATTGAGCCGCACACTCTCGGCTACAGCAGCCACATTCTCGCCAGGGCGCACCGTACGATGATGGGGACCATGCATGCCGGTCTCACGAACTTTTTGCACAAACTTGCGTACAGCAGGAGCGATGGGTGCTTCGTTTCGGCCAAAACTTCTTTCCTAAAAACGCACTGTTTGGGATACACAGCACTCACTTTGGAAATAAGTTTTCAATATTTCCCAACGGTGGTCAAGCGTAAAGCGACTCATTTCCGCGGAGGTATGATACTGACTTTCTGTCAAGATTTGAGCAAGAAACAGCTGTCAGTGTCAAAATAATCTATGATTTTAAAAGATCCACCCTTTATTTAGAAAGTTTAGAGTCAGTTGTCTGCCTTCTGCCATAAAAACAAATAAATAAAGCCATTCTAGCAATAAATGTAAACATCCGCAAAACGTTCTAATAATGACTGTTACATTTATTCAATTTCAATTCAACTTAAAAATATGCTTCAAAGGGACCCAACAAAAGTGGCACTACGCCAATGATTGAAAGAAATGTCAGTGCAATAGAAAAGTAAATGTTACAACACCATAAACCAGAGGCTATATAATTTTATCACTTCCAAGCGTGACATTGAACATTTGCATCTTCAAGCATTAGATCAGATAGTAAAACCGCCCGAGTGGTGTCATCTTCTCTCTTTGACTATCCAGTATCCACATAACATAATTTCTAATGGAGCTATAAAAGGCAAAATGTATCCCAGCAACACTGGGCACAGTTACTCGTATTGCATGCAGGCGAGGTAAATGAAACAGAATAACAAATTGCTTTATCTTCCTAAAAGCGATGTAACGTTTTTGTTAAGTATGAGATCACACATCAGTTAATGGGCTAAATTGCCTATGTAATGCTGTACAAGGACACTGAACAAATTATGTCGTCCTTTTTGGTCGAATCCCTTTGTGTTGACCGAAGTAACTTGAATCACACGACCTCGCACAGAGTTAAGGGCGGAAAATTATTTCGTGTTTTCCCTGAAATCAAAATGGCCATGCGGCGAGTATATTGTACATAGTCCTGGTGGCACAGAGCAGTTATGCAACTCACGAAAATGATGTAAAAAGTTTTTATAGCATGTACATGCAGAACGAAAACAAAGCGGGTATAGTACAGTTGGGCTAATTTCAGCAGAGGGTATTTTACGAAAGATTAAATCAATTTAAGGAGGGCAGCGAATTTGATCTGCGATATTTAAATGTTGCACGTGTAGCATGTTGTCCAGTGCGACGTACGAGTGGCGGAGCCTATTTGACCTGTGCAAAGTACTCGAATCTACTTGATTTTTAACGGGCTCCGGATCCATAAAGTCCTCCATCCCAAAGCAAAGAGTTTGCCTACAAGAAATTAATGCTGTATTTTAAACGCTAATTCGATTGTATAGATTGACAGGAGTAACATCAATCCATCTGAAGGTTTTTGTTTAATGCGCCACCTCTCCCAAACGTCTGACATTCGTCCCAAAAATAAAAACTCACACTAAGTCCACTGAGGGACTTGTCTTGGATAAGTGCAGTCAATACGATTCATTATTAGTGAAACCAGTGTGAAGTGAAATTTATTTTCGGAGTCTTGCAAGCTGAACTAAATTTTTCTGTTTGACAAACTACTCCTTTCGAAATTCAGTTTGCAAGACTCTGAAAATAATCAAATAAAAAATCCCGGTCTAATAATACATTGAGCTAAGAAATATCTTCCAAGTCCTGAAGAATCTGAACAACCTTGAGGTTTCTACCTATAAGATATGCTTCGAGAGGATCTAACTTGATATTTTGATATTTATTTGATATTTTATTGTTATGAAACGCTGTACATCAAGGCAGACTTATAATTAGTACAGGACATGGCAATACACTGTGCAAAGTAATATATAAATAATAGTAAACAATAAAAGAAAATATAATTTAAAATGAAATGAAAACAAAATTTGAAGTTAAACATTTAAACATTAGATATATGCGCAAACAAGGACAATTAAAAATTTAGTAAAAAGGGAAAAAGATAAAAGAGGAAAAAAAGCTAGATCAGTCAAGTTTGAAAGATGTTCAAAACAGACAGTGTTGGATTTTAGACTTCACATGATGGGGTAGATTGTTCCACAGTTTGACAGCATAAATGAAAAATTGCCTGCGTGATGTTAAGCAGGTGTATGTGGCAGGTCGCAATACTATGTACCGGTTAGAGGAGCATAAATTAATTTTATTAAATAAATAGTTGCATTTGAAAAAAGGAAATTTAATGTATACTAATCACAAACTAAGTACAGGGTGTCCGCTGGGAAGGTTCTACTTTGTTTGTTTATAGTTTTTGATTAAATGAAAGAGAACGGATCTTATATTGATAAATGTTTCATTTAATGTCGGCAATAATGTATGGAATACAATATCAGGTAAATGTCCGCCTCTGTTCCCAAGTAACAATTTTACTTCGGTAAGGTTCAAATTTGTAATTTCTGTAGGCAACAGCTTCGATAGAGCTTCTATAGTCTTTGTTAAACGAAGTTGATCTATTTCGAAGCAATTGTTTCGATAATAACTTCAGTAAGTCCTTTACGAAGCATATACACAGGCTTTATAGAGGGATATGAAATTAAGCTTCGATAAGATCTCTTATTAGACATCTGAAAATGTGTCTGGAGATGTATGGAAAGTGAATTGCTTCGATAAAGCTTGTGGCTCGAAGCGCTTCCTAGAAGCTTCTTTAGAGCTTCTGAACGAAGGCATTATAGAAGCAATGAACTGTCATGCAGTCAACCGCTTGCGATTGGAAGCTGTACAGAAGCACTTACTCGTACTTCCTCCTAACCTACATATGGAGGCTATATAGAGGTTCAAATTAATTTCATATGAAATGAATCAAAGCTGTCTAAAGAAACCATAATTAATGAATCGGGGAAAAATGACAAAAAATAAAACACTTTTAGCCCAGTGAAAAATATGTCAATAATGTGATTTTAAACATACACTTTTCGCCCATAAATAAATTAGGTAATACTAAATGTCTTGCTTACAACTTCGGCCGAGTAAGCTGCAAGTTTATTGCAAATTTTAACGAAACTCTAAAATGTATCAAGTAGTTCAGATTTATCACTGCTACAGCATTATGACGAATTAGCCTAGGGGGTAGTGTATCGGACTACTACGCAGCAGGACCCATGTTCGATTCTCAGTGCGACGCATGTAAAATGTAAATTATAACGAGTACGTAATACGTTAATGTAAACTCCATGAAAATTGCAAAAAGTCTTTGAAAATATTTATTATTAATAAGATAAAAAATAAATAAAAAAATAAGAAAATGGAAAATAAAAAACATAAATATTTTTCTTGTTTATATTATTTGAGCCTCTATAAAGCTTCCATAAAGTTTCGGTAAGGCCCTACCAAAGTAATAACCTACTGCTGATAAATGTGAGATGCTTCTTTTGCGAAGCAATAGCCTACAGTGGATGTTAAATGCTTTTCAGATGAAGAAGTTGTGTATTCAGTAAGGTCTTACCAAACTGTTCAGAAAGTCTTAACCATGTAAATACCTGTATTAAAGTGCGCCAAATGTGTTTCCATTAGACCTTATGCAGTTAATATTGCGGTAGGTGAAATAGCTTCGATAGCACCTTACCGAAGTCAAATTGTTACTTGGGTTAGTCTCACAAATGCGAGCCCTTTTGAGCACATTTTTCATTACATTCTCACACATTTCACGCGGTATTTCATTAATTTCATCACGAATATTTTGTTTGAGTTGCTCAAGCGTTTCTGGTTTGTTCGCATAAATCTTGCTTTTCAGATATCCCCACAAAAAGAAGTCCGGAGCAGTCAAATCAGGCGACCGTGGAGGCCAATCAACATCACCATTTCTTGAAATAACTTGTTGTGGAAAGAGGTCTCGCAGTAATTCCATTGTAGTCCTGGCTGTATGCGATGTGGCACCGTCTTGTTAATACCACATGTTAATCAAGCCCAAAGCATGAAGTTGTGGCGTTAAAAACTTTTCAATCATATAACGATATCGCTCCCCATTCACAGTTACCGTTACGCCGTTTTCATTTTCAAAGAAGTAAGGTCCAATGATTCCTCCTGACCAAATTGCACACCAGACTGTAACTTTTAATGGATGCAAAGGATGCCTGGGTCTATCACCTACAGACCCTCTTTCTTCGAAATCATTCACTACACGATAAATAGTGCGTTTTGTTGGCACGTTGTTTCTCCCAAAAATTTCACGTAACTTTGTCATCGTCACAGTAATCGATGATTGATTTTGATAAAATGTTTTAACGATTAAAACACGTTGGTTTATCGAATATTTTTCCATAATAAAATTTGCCACGTGTCTACTTCACGACTGCCAAATATGAACTGTCAAGACTAATGTTTACCAAAATGGCGGCAAAACAAAGTAGTATACCTTCCCGGCGGACATCCTGTATTAAATAGACCGTCAGCTCTTACAACTCTGCCTACAAGCTGTTTTTGCGTGTTGCTATGTGGCAAAGTATGTGTGCCATGTTAAAGTAGATTAGACGGACGCATAGTCTCGTACATAGGAACCTGACAGATGCCTGAGAGTTCATTCTGTGGTAACATTGGAAAAAATTCAAATAATTCAAATAATTGCCCGTTATCGGGACGTGTTAAGAAAACGGTGGGTATGGTGTGGTGAATTAAGTAGAAAATTATATTAAAACGCATAGGTATGCATATAAGCATTTCTTTCATTTTACCTAGATAATCTATATAGTACGGGATGTTTAAATTTTTATCGAAACAATGGAAATCGATAAACTATTACTATTCATATAGTAAAATAAAAAAAAACCCTTATTAATATAAAATATATCTGATTGGTTATTAATGATTATGAATCGTACGAAATAAAAGAAAATTGTAAGCAGAAAAACTTAAATGCGGGAGACATATCAGGGTACAAATCAGTAAGCATGTTTATTTCCAATTTTGTTTATATACATTTTGAGTTTCGTTCTTTCCCGCACATTTCAAAGAAAATAAATTTTCCTTGATTGAGTCTATTTCATACTACTATTATTCATATTCTCGGCTGACGCAATTGATTTCAAATGTTATTTTATTAATAATGTAAATTGTTCCAAGTTTTCTAATAAATTAATTTGTATTTTTTTTTTAATAAACGGAATCTTCATGAAAAGATTATAACTTATTCGTAATCAATTCTTCTCCTTAAATTCTTTGGCGTTTTTCTGTGGACATTCACGGTGAAATAATTTTTCGCCAAAAACAGCAAAGAAAAACAGACACAATATAGGAACAAAAATATCTTATTTTATTTCACACATTATTCCTGTGTTTATTTATGTTGATTACATTCGCTATTATACATTTTGTAGAATATCTACATGTTTTCGTGGTGAAACAAAACAACGAATTTAAACTCTCAGAACGCATCCATCAGCTGACAGAAACTCACCAAATACACTAACTCTCAGTTAGTGTTCTTCTTCTTAGCACTCTCTCTTTATTTTTTACACGAAGCGTGTTCATTTTTCCCTTTGCACTAAACTCAAATTCCCTCAATTTTTTTTTATGGAAAAAACAAACTTTTAAAAGTAAAATTTGTATTGTTCGGAGAGAAAATCAAATTAAATTCATCTTCAGTATAAAAATCGCAATTTGCTAACATTGTAATAATTATTTTTTGGTAATCGAAATTGTTGCTTGAGGCAAATCTCATTTTTATGTACATTAAGTGCTTTGATATTCATAGTGAAATGTAGTTTGAATGTTTTATTGCCAGATTATTGATAGTCCAACAATTATGACATTTTTTCCTTTTACGCAGGAAAGTTTTTCAGAAATTGAAATTCGCACAAAAAGGTAGAAATACCAGAATGGAGGAGCACTGCTGAGTGTCAGTATTTTATTACACCTCCCGGCATTTAGAGTTTCTTTTTTTGCTGCTTCACACACACTCACAGATAGGAAATTTAAGAGAGAATAATTTTCTTTTCAAAATTTACGGGGTGAATCGGGTAGGTTCGCGGGAGCTGACGGTCTATTTAATACTTAATTTATGATAATAATCGAAATAAGATGTCTGCCATGTTGGACGATAAACGTTCAGAATTGAACCTTAAAACTTAAGGGAAGGATCGCCAAAGACTTCGCGCTTCACCTGCTAAACTAAGTTGTTGACTCTGTCTTAGCCATACGTGAGGATTCATTAGAGAGCACCGCAAACGAAGTAACAAATTTTGATTTGCATTCCAAAAAATATTAAAAAGGGAAGCCTGGCAAGTCCAGAATTTTCCTATTTCTTTTGGAAAGATATTACTTCTGATAGACGTTAATAGAAAGAAAGACTTCGATATCATTGTTCTATCACTAGAAGTGCAGTCACAGTCCTCATGATGTCCGCTTAAACTAGTCGAGTTGGGAGGGTTAAAAGTCCTCCTGGGTACCGAATTCACTTAAAGTTTGACATTGAATACCTTTGTAAAGGGGAATGTGGACAACTCTGTGAGATTTCGCTGGCGTCAGCGCACTGCATGTACACCAGGGTAGCTATAAACCCATTCTAAAATATTTCTATCGCTAATACCGACGGTTAACCCCCATAAAATCGCATCACAATGGGTCCACAAGGACCAAAGAGTAGTACAGTATGATTCACTCTACTCTACCACCCCGTAAACCTAACCTAGCCTAACCTATAACATATTTAACTCACGTAAACATTTTCCATACTGTAAAGAAACATCTGGATGCGGCACATTGGTTTGCATGCTAAGGTCTAGAAAGTGCTACACTCAATACGCCAAAATGTCCTACGAAAGTAGTTTTAGTTCGAATTTTTGCCGCTGAATATTTTTGACATTAATGTGCCTAGTAATGCAAAGAAAAACGTTCACATTGCCGAAAGTGAGTGTCATCTCTCAAGTACTACGGGGATGGAGTGAGCACAATAACAAAACATATTCTGTGCCCACAAGCAAAAACCACTTATGTTCAAGAATTCCATTTTCGGCAAAGGCACTTTGAAACTTATTTTTAAGTCTGGAAAAAACTGACGAGTGTAAGAATGTAATGAAAAATAAAGTTGAAAATCCAGAACATGTAGATTATGATGGAGAACAAAACTGATTTTTGTCTTAAATCGACTTAAGCGGTTATTGCTTGTGGGCCTCAGAAAAAGTTGACACAAAATGATCTTTGTTGGTGCGCAGCTATTCACAGCACTTAGTAGAAACAAAAATAACAATTGGATCGAGAATTTGGAAACTGATCAACAGACTTTCATTTATTTTTGACGAAGGTTTCGGTATTTTTTTTCGAAAAAACTCAGTTTTTGCCGAGCTGTTAATAAAACTAAAACTTCCACCAACTTATAACTGCAGAACTAACATTGCACCGGAAAATATTTCGGAGATCTCGCTAAGTGTTATCGGTTTGCCCTTTATCAAGAAAAGTATTTGAAACAGAAAATCGCATTCACTACAATTATAAGTCTTGCCTGTTAGTGGGAGATCTTCAACAAACTTTTGTTTCCTGCTGCTGTTAGATCAAGATAAACTCCAAGACACAAACCACAACCTGAGCATAATTATTTCAGAAAATGTATGCCGCCACAATTCGACATGAATGTCACCCAAGTGTCAACTCCCAATCTAACGATAAACAAAATGATTGATTTCCGAATAGCACTCACCAATTATCCACCTTTAATCACTCCTCCGAATGTGCAGCGTAATGTAATCCGATTTGTTACTCTCCAGGTTCAATTAAATTCACTGCTCCAAAGCAAAATCAAACACACTTGTCAAACACACACTCAAAACAATTTTGTCGATTATTTAGCCGCCACAACTAATTGATAACTTGTCAAAGATGAACACAATAATTCACTGGAACACACAATTTTCGGGGCAATTCAACAAAGATTAGTCGATCTTATGCAACCGGTCCAAAGCAACAATAACAATTTTCCTCGCTCCGTCTTGTGCTGCACAAACTGAATAATTTTTTTTTATGGAACCGGCCAAGTGCACTTTACTTCTATCTGCTCAAACAAATGCAGCTTAATTGCCGTTAGCTGAGAGCCTTCTGATTCGGCTTCCAAATTAATTAGGAAATTGAGAAACGTGCATTAAAATTCACGAATTAATTAAAAATATTTGTATAGGAATTATTATTATTTTTTTCCTGACTGTGTAAATCAAAGTCGACCCACAACAAGAAATATCGTTACAATCGCAACACCACACCGTAATAATTCACTCGTATTCACCGCTCACCACGCACCACCTATCCCTCTTTCAAGTTCAAAGATTTCACTTTTGTTTGTGGGGAAAGAAATCGAAAGGAACCGTTTTTGCTTCTTTCTCTGCTTTGTCTTGTTTATCTTTATTCACTTTTCAATGTATATTTTCTTTTTTTTTTGCAACAAGTTATCGAATGCGTTATTCCAGTATGCATGGGTTTTTGCTGTTTTTTTTTTTTGTTTGTTCGATTATGCGATAACGTATGCGATCTTCGATGCCGATGCTATTTTAGCCAGACGATCGTATTCAATCGATGCCTGGAAAAATTATTGAAAGAAAAAAAAAATAAATTCGAAAATTATGTAGAACGAGGAGAGGTTCGAAAAAAAATCCTAAAAATAGAAATAAATAAATTATCCACCTAACACTGGTCCCAACTGTATGAGAAGTGAAAAATTATCGAAAACCGATCGCGAACGCGCGCACCAATATGATCCAACCGACGCCACCGACGAAAAAGAACTGCGACTCCACACGTCGGAGAGACTTCCCTGAACCAAGCAACAGCAACAAACAAAAAAAAAGAAAATGTTTTGCTAACAATTTCGTATTTTTGCTCCTCCTTTTCGGTGGCTTTTCTTCGTTTGTTTTGGTCTGCAATCCGAGCTGAATTGGAAAGACCACTGGCACTATACACAGAGCCAGGCACTAGTGCAGCGATGTCTGTGCGTCGTAGCTCACTGCAAAGGCCAACCCACAAATACTGGCCCACAATCGGAGTACGGAGTTCGAGAGCTGTTTTGAATTGCGACTTGTGAGAGGCGCTTCAAAAACCCGCCTTGTGGCAAGGCAGAGATGCTTTGCTATACAGCGATCGGTCACGATCAGCTGGGGTATACGGCGATGGCGATATAGGCGACGCTATTACCACATCTTGGGCCATATTTAGCTCGCTCTGCAGACGCTTTTCATTTTCATTCTCATTTTCATGTTTGTATCGATTTTGCTTCTTTGTTTTGATGTGGCATCCGGTGTGAGCAGGAATGTCTGAATGAATTCACGAAGAGTGGAAAAAGATTGGGAAAACAGCTACCAACCAAAGTAGCACCAGAGAGCACGGTACACCGAGAAGCCGACGACGCAGCACGATCCTACCTCAACTGGATTGGATACTCTGTTCTGTTGCAGTGGAGCTGTTACATTTTTTTTTTGCATTCGGAATCTGCATCTGGTTGTGGACCTGACCATTGGTATCTGTTGTTGGCATGGTAGTCTTATTTTCTTAATGTTTGACTGCGAAAAAGAGGTCAGAAGCTTTGTGTGTTGCTTTGGCGTGTAGTTTGCTTTGGTTTCAGTTGTTTTTGTTGTTCGAGTTATAGATTTGTTATATTTGTTAAGAGAGTGTATCTTTGAACTGAAGAAGATGTGGAAAATATCAAAGCACAAGACCTTTGTGCGGGCAATTGTAGGTTTTTCTTAGTTTTTTGAGTTTTGCGCCTTACATTAGGCTTGGTGAGCTTTATATGTCTATTAAGAAACCTTAGACCTAGCTTCCCACAACCATTCGGTTGTGTGAATTTTTATTTTGTGAATAATGGAAGGTCCCACAATTTAGTGTAGCAACTGGCTGGCTTGAAAAGTTTCGGATGTTAGCAGGAGGTTTGACAATGAAAACCCAACCATTTCTGATGTTCCCGGGGTTGAAGTTCGGCACACTAACTTTTGCGCCTACAGGCAATAATTATTGAAGATACTCGTACATTATGCCAACAATTTAAAAACTGCTTAGGCGCTTTTAGAGGTAATTGCTGCCCGTAGCTATTTTTTTGCATCGCAATGTCTTTTGCAACAGAGTAGGAAACTGCCTAACCAGTATTTCCTTCTGCAGTTGAGTGCTGCTCAACAACTGATGATGCTGCATCCCAGAAGATGAATTTTCCTTGATTCATCTCTCTATGATAATCCTTTTGATGGATCAGTTTCAGTCTTGTAACCAGATAGTTACGTTTCGATTTACACGCCACCAGATGATGCCCGGAGTGACTGAAACTTACTTGTAGCAAATGGTTTAGATACCTAATTGATGAATGGTCAACTAGGAGCATTATTGGCGCAGTGGCTCCAGGCGCAACTCTCATTGCGCAATCTCGAAGTGCATATTAGGCATAAAATGCATGAATGGTTGCGAGAAGCCAGCGCACGAATGAATTGCCCTTTGTTACTCAAGCAAATTTCTTCGTGCCTACGAAAACGTTTGAACGTTTCGCCTTACAGAATGCCGACCCAGGCTTTAAGTAAGATGACCTATACTTCGGAAACTAAAGGCAGATGTTGAACGTAAAAAAGAAGGGACGAATTCAAATCTAATCCAAAAAATGTGCCCGACTGGGTCGCACGGAACTTTCTCGTACATAGGTAAAAAGTTCAGAAGCAACGGTGCATAAATTGTAAGAAAAGGGAGTGTTAAATAAAATTCACTTTTAGGTTATTCATTTGCATCTACTGCCATAATAGGCCTTTTTTATTATGCTCAAATGATCTATATAGATCATGGATTTCCATGGTTTACAACAACAGTTGGATCACGTACCTTTGTTGTAAACCGTGGAAGTCAATGATCTATATAGATCATTTGAGCGTAATATAAAACGCTTAATAACAAAGTGAGTTTTTATAAGTTATAACTCTCTGTAACAGACGTTCTAATTGTAGTACTTATAAGCTCTTATACTTGACAAGAGGTTTGAGTACAAGGACCAACGTAGCAGGAGTTTCTGTTTTCTGATCTGCTGGTTTGATTCGTTTATGATTGAAATTGGGACGATGGACGTGTGTGGGCTGCAAATGAAGTATGGGATCTCAATAACAACTATTTTATATAATGTATTTTGATCAAAATCGTTAAAGTTGTTTATGTAAAATTTTGCAGAAAAATTGCTAACAAATATTGCAATTTTTAGTTTGGAAAATACTCATATCCAGCTGAAAACTGAGTATAAGGTATTGTTCGGGATTTAAGCATTACTTGGTTTTCAAAATTTCATTTGAATCGAAAATGGGGTTTTCGCTTTCAGCAATTTTAATTTAAATCCAAGGACGCAATAATTTTATAAACATCAATTTAACGCTAAGTATGCAGCATTTTGGTCAAAATCTTTAGTGCCGTTTTCAGGTAAACTAATGAAACGCAGTGTTTAGAAAATGACTTTTTTCAAAAATCGGTTAAACGATAATTTATAGAAAAACTGAGTTCGTTATTAAGTTAGAAACGACCGTATTACTTTAGCAATGAATTGTTGTTATAATCGTATGCATCCTTTTCGAGATAGAGTTATTCGATTTTTAAGCGAAAAACTGAGTCAACAGTCATGCCTCAAGTTATAATTCACCTACCTAAGCTCAAATATCTAACTTGGTTGAAATCTTTAGAGTCGTTTCGGAAAAAACAAACTTATTTAAAGCTCTTCTATGGGAAGTACTGTTGATAATAAGGGCTAACGGGCAAAAGAAAAGTCTGCCCGAACTGTAAGCCCAACGACTTCTGGTCCGAAGTTTGAAATGAATCTGTCCAGCCGTTTAGGCTGTAGACCTCAGGAGCCAACGGGCAGGCAGACATCTTTATCTTACGAGAAACTAAAAAAAAAACTGCAAGTAGAGATCTGTTAATGGCGCTAAACACCGCTGCAAGTCCTTCAGGCACAGGCTATAAATCTCGAATTAAATAATCGATGGAATTTATTGTAATATGCACCAAAGGCCTGTCACAGTGGTACCTAATCGCGAAACAAGAGGCAAAAACAGGAAATAGAATCTTCGTTGTGAGCTATGTAGGAACCTAACCGGAAATATTTGGGTTATCTTCAAGACGAAAACGTCGTCAATTCGGGTTTTGCGCAGACGACGCCATACCATTTTGGAATGCTTGACGGGGTCTAAGGAAAATATGTTCGATTAATCTAAGTTAAAGGAGCTTTTCGGTATTTTTGTATTTTTTTGAATACATTTTTTCTGAATGATTTAAAATTAGTTCTCTAATGTAGGATGACGGCTTATCCTTACTTTACGCATTGTAGTATTACCTTCTGGTAAGCTTAAATTCAATCGCATTGAACTACAAAACACTCTTACTGAAGTCTGCATGAATTACAATCTCGCTATGTTCAGTCGACTGGATTTTTCCGGACTAAGTCTGCTTTGAATGCAAATGCAATTGTTCACGTCAGCCGTCAGCCATACAATCGATATGTCAACTAAGTATTTAGTCACGAAATTCTTGACTATGGACTACCTCTTAATAAACGCCAAGTAAAATAAATGTTTGTTCACGTGGCCAATCTTGTCTAGTAAAAATAAAATAAATCAAATCAGATAGCTGTCAAACTTATACCCTATTCACACCGAGCCGAAAACTGGGTTTTTTCGAAAACATTCGAAAACTTATCGGAAAAAAAACATTTTCCCATATATATTTCAGTTTTCGAAACGAGTTGTTTAAGTTGGATTGTTGAAACAAACTTGAACAAAACTTTTTGCAATATTCAGCAAATTCAGCGGACAGCTGACCGAAAAGAAGTCACAACCAGTGATTGAATAATAAAAAAATTTCAATTTATACACATATTTACAACAAATGACAGCGCGCTCATAATGCTCGAGCTCAGCTCTGAACTAAATAAGAAAAACGCCTAATATCAATATCGACGCGCGGCCACGTAACACGTGTCCAATTTCGCTAGAAAAATTAATTTAGGTATTGATAATGTCGTCTTTTACTTATGAAACTTAAAAGTCGTAAATTTTGTTCCTAATAAGAATTTGTTTCCTTGATTTATAATTTAAGTTTATTTTTGTTAATAAAAATTGTTTTTGTTGATTTTTTTACATTGATGTTCAACTTTTGATTGATTGATTGATTGTTCCAGTTTACCTAAAAAAAATATTTTAGGCATTATTTTATTGAAAAAGGCATCTTTTTTTCTCAAGTTAGGCACTTTTTCATCAAAATTGGTTGGCAACGCTGGTCACAACTCACAACTTAAAATCGTTTTCCACAATTAATTGATGGACTAATATTATTTTTAAATGCTCTGAATTAATTTTATTTGAAAATTAACGCGATCGAAATTTGTAACCAAATAAATATGTAAATATAAATTGTGAATATAATTTATAAACTTAATTGAAAGTGGAAACTCAGTCCTTCTTTCCATTGGTTGGATGAATACAAAGAAGCAATTGCTTTTGCTCAAACTAAATGTCAAAATCGAAGCATTTGCTACGTTTCGATAAAAACTCATTTGAGCTAACGCTATCTTTTGACGTGTTTGAAAAGCGGCGCCACTTACCATTTACTCAGATCGGTATGAATAAAATGTAGCAATTGTTACGAAAATCCAAGTCTGCTATTTAGCTCACTCAGAGCTCAGATTTTTTTGCTAAATATTTTGTACGCACATTTTTAACATATCTGTATGTAACGGAATTCGGGTGCAGTGATCTGTTAAAAGACTCACTGAAACAAGAGACAAGCAGAAACTGTGGCTTTCACAGTCACCCTGTGATTTAAAAAGGGCAATTCTGTCATAGCACACATAAAACAATCTAAGCATTGCGAATTTTCAGTGTTTTGTTTATAAATAGTTAAGTTAATTTCTGTTTGTACAGAAAAAACAACAAAAATACCTATAGAGAAAAGAAACAGCAATTTTTTCGTGTCACGCGAAGTATGGACTGTGGACTATTTGCCAAACATTTCATTTAGATGTGTAATGGCGAGATTGATATGTTCCTTTTGGTTTTATATATATAATGGCCGAATTTGCTTACTTAATAATTTTTATTTATTCGTCCACAATGGCCGCTCGGTGTCGATCGATTGTCATCTTTTTCGTTAAATGTCGGAAACCACCTTTACTTAGAACTTGAAAATGGAGATTCTCACTTTACCTTAAGGGCGTTTCGACTCTACAGATGAAAATTTTTAAACAGAGTTATTTTTTAGATATTTTTTATATTAGTTCCGGGATTTTAGGTTGACAGTTCAAAAACCTCTTGTTAATTCATAGTTCTTCTTTAATTTCCAACAAGTCTACGATCGGATACTCGGATACAATTCCCGGCCCCTGAAGAGGAAATGAGACATCAACAAGCTTTTTGGCAAACAAAAAACATATTTCCAGGTGCAATTGGAGCTAAAGATTACATTCATTTCAATTTACATTTCCACAAAAGTAGGTAGTTAGAATCTCAAGGAAAGTTCGAAAATGCAAATTTACTGGTCAGGTTTGACAGGAACCTTGCAAGGCAAGTATTACGTCATTCAAAAAGTCCATAGGATGACACATAGATGGCGTTACTAGAATTTTTTCCATATGATTTTTATTTAGTACTAGCCTTCAAACGATAAGTGTATAAATTTGACAGCAATCTGACTATTGATTCGTGAGTTACAGCATTTTGTGTGAAGTAACTTTTGTTATTGAAAAAAAAAATGGAAAAAAGTGAATTCCCAGTTTTGATAAAGCATTGCTTTTTGATGAAAAAAAATTCAGTGGAAACCAAACATTATCCGGACTCTGCTCCATCGAGAGTGGATTGCTGAATTTAAACGTGGCCGTACCAGCACAAATGATGCAGAGCGCAGTGGAAGCCCAAATGAGGCTGTTATTCCAGAAAACATAAAAAAAATCCACAAATTTTGAAATTGAACGATCGCAAATTGAAGGTGCACTAGATAGCATTGTAAAGATATCAGGTGGTAGTGTTTTCACCATTTTACACGAACATTTGGGTATGCGAAAGCTCTGTGCAAAGTGGGTGCCGCGTGAGCTCACAGTCGACCAAAAACAACAACGAATTGATGCTTCAGAGGAGTGTTGGCACGGTTGCCACTTACATACTAAAATAGGAAACAAAAGTTACCAAGCCCAGATAAAATTTACCAAAAATCTGGAGACGTTGATAAAACACTTTTAAAACATAAAAAAAAACATATGTCTTTTAAAATATTCAATTTGGTACATTAGGTTTGTAGGAACTAAGTCAGTCCTAAGTAGTTAAACAACGAACAACAACTTTATAAAATAAAAAAAATAAGACTTAGCTTACTAGTAATATCTACTTAATACTTTTGCTGACCAAAAGCATGATTTTCTATACTCAAATTATTTTATTTGATTTTTAAAATTGCTTATTTGAAAACAAACATTTATAAAACACAAGACTCTAGGAACGTAGTAGGAAGTTTTGTCAGTCTAAGCAATTAAACAACGTCAACAACGTTGTGCACAAAATTACCAGCTGTTAGAAGGCACCATTTCCGAGCCTTTTTTTCTTGTAACTTTAACAAATCAGAGTTTTACGTCTGGAAATAAAAAATATGATTACCTAACCTATCCATATCTAAATGTAGTTATAAACAGAAAATATTTCGAAGTCCACCATCTGTCAAAAGAAGAAAATGAGTGTATTAAGTAATTTTTTGAACAAAATAGGTTTACATGGATGGTGCCTGACGCATATGCAAATGCAATGTTTCACTCAGAAACAGTAAGGCAGCATTTAAATGAATTGATATCGAGTTCGTATTTGTGGTGGTCCTGCTCAAAAAGTTACCAAAACTCAAAAAGCAAAAAAAAAAAATATGACCGAATTTGGTAAAAAATTACCAAAGTGGCAACCGTGAGTGTTGGGCGCTGTTAAACCGCAATAAAATCGAATTCTCACATCGATATGTGACAATGGATGAAACATGGCTTAACTATTACGCACCAGAATGCTTGCTGGAAAGAAATTTAAGTCCAATGATGAAGTAATTGCTGAAACTGAGGCCTATTTTGACGAGAAAGAGAAATCGTACTATAAAAATGGTATCGAGAAAGAGAAATCGTACTATAAAAATGGTATCGAAAAGTTAGAAAATCGCTATACTCGTTGTATCGACCTCAAAGGCAACTGTGGAATAATAAAATCGAGTGTTGTCAAAATTTTGTTTTTTTCTTACTTATCCTACGGACTTATTGAATGACCGTGCAGCGAAGTAAATGCTACGTTCGAATTTAGCAAAGTAAACTTTTCTTTATAATTTGGTCCGTTTTAAGATAAGGACATCGTAAACGTCGCCTCATTTGAAATGGTTCCTATCCGTAGTTTAATCGGAGAAATAATTTAATTAAAGGAAAACATTTCCGTGGTATCCCTGGATATTTAAATAGGGCACGACTTCATATAGTCCACCAACATTTATCCCAACCTGATGGTGCATTAACCAAGCCTACACGCTACAGGCTACACCTGTTGGTACAATAAAACCGCCTGTTGCCATGTCAACACACACATGTCGCAAGGGACTGACAACAATGTGATATCACTTTAATTATATCTGCGATAGACAAAAACAGGCATCTAGCTGGTTGTCCTACTTTATTGTTATTACCACAGAATGGCCATCAGGAGGTTAGGCGGGTAACTACGCTATTAAGCTGCTTGGAGTATGATGCAAATTTCGAACACAGCCAAGCGCCCGCCCTCGACATCTCCCTATTCCCACATTTGCTTGGCTAATTAGCTACCTCAGTTTCAGGGTGAAGTAGGATTTCATAAAAGGTCAACCACTTCGTTGGGCCATGCTGTCAGAGGGTTCAACGTTATTGTCCCGAAATGAAATGTTCCTTGTGTACAAAAACCCAAGTTACTCAACCGTAAGCATGTAGTTCCGTCTATTATGTTGATATTTACATAATAGATATGTACTTCCGTTTAAATTGTAGAGTGAGCTTAAATAAACTGTCCAAGCGGTTGAGCCAGATTATGAATAGACACACGCCACTTGCCAGATTACTATCATCTATCACTGTATCCAGACGCACACATCTGAGTGCGTTATCGAATGCAGATCCTCTGACCAGTGACGAATGTATTTTTTATTCACAAAACAGTTAGGATGAAAGCGTGGTTGGCTGTTGTGTTATGCGTTAAATGGTGATTGACGATTCGGGCATTTTATGTAACTATTTGTGTCGGGTGGCGGCTTTACGCATTCATTCCAGGTGGATGGTGTGTGAACCAAGACCTTAAACGGATCTTCATCTCAATTGTGTAATAGATGAAGATAGCCGACGAGTGAAGTTGACTGAAAATAAATGCCACTAGTTCTTCCTCGACTTTTTTCTTGTCGTTCGTATGGCGAAAAAGCAATTTTTCCAAAAGTGATGACATCGACATAACCCCGAAAGGTCACTGGTCGGCTTGCACATTTTCAGTTGTGAATGAGGACTAAACCAATTAAATGCTGTCACCAGACGGGAACTATTACATAAACTAGTCAGACTGAACGTCCCTGTAGACGGGTTTTTGAAGGTAGTTGAAGACTTTAACTGTACTAACAATGTCTCTTAGTGGCCGTAATAAATTTTACAAGCTCACGAAATTTCTTATGTGAACCATAGTCTAGTTTATAAATGTTATGTTTTAGAAAGGCATTTGTCTTCGTCGACTTCGCTATCAACTCTACCGACGACATAGCAGTAGCAATCGAGAGAAGAGTTACACCTACCCCGAAGAGCATTTCGATCGTAAGCCTTTGGCAGGGAATACTTTAAATGGAGAGGGTTTAGCTAACCAAGATCCTTATTTTATTATTTTTGGTAGAATTTTTTTTGACAGGCATATTTTTTTTTTATCATGAAATACATGCTGATTGGGAGCGAGACAGATGTGGCTTTCGAAGCCGGCCAATAGCAGAAAAAACAGAATTTAGCGTTGGCCTTACAAAATGTAAAATGTAAAAAAAACCCTTCAATGTTGATCAGTGCCTGCAGTTCATGTGCCTTAAAAGTTAGTCTCCCAAATCACAGGGACAAGAAACTACAGTAGGCGATAATATATTCGTAGCTCGTTTTGATTAATCGAAGAATAGGTCCTAAAAAGCACTACTTCTTTTGGCTGAGAAGACCATATTCAGTAGTCGAGCTCTATCCCGAATAGCTAAGAAGATTCTGACTGATCGCCCCAGTCGTGCATTATGGCACTGAACCTTGGACTCTATTTATAAAGCGAATGGTGATAAGGATAACCTCGGTCGCTTCGAGAGAAAGATTGTTTCAACTACTTTTGGTCCCGTTTGTGTTGACGGGGTTTCAGCGGACGAGATTTAACGACGAGCCCATGGGCTCTGCCAGCTCCATTGACTTGGTAAAAAAATTAAAAAAAATTGCGCACCAGCTGTCTAGGGTGGCTGGGACATCAAAAGCGGATAAACAAAAATGAGCCGGCTCGCAAAGTCTTCGAGTTTAAGGGTCAACGAACTATAGGAAGTCCCCACCTTAGGTAGTGTGCACAAGTAGAAGGGGACCTCAAGCAAATCTAAGTGCGTAGTGGAAATAAAGTCGGTTAAGCGAGACTGAGGACCGGTCTTCCTGAAAAAAATTATTAAGTAGCCAATGTAAGTAAATCCACCGGCAGCTGCTACGCCCGCCTTTTATTGAACTTCCATAGACGTTGCTCACGGGGAAGTGTGAAAATGACTTATTGACATTTCGCTGAACTTTCCATTACTTCCACAACAAACTTACGCATCTGCTACAGAACGGAAGGCTTCCATAATTTTTGAAGTGGTAACTTCTTTAGGCGCGTTGAGCATTTTTGATATGGGATAAAACCATTGAACCAATGTTGCGTAACCAGTTTTGCGACACCAGTGTTCGTAAAGACTCTTAAGGCGCGTTGGGCCATTGTATATAAACATTAGTTTGGCATTAAGTTGTCTGATCTGACGGCATCGTTGCCAGCCACTTTTAACGAAAAAATGCTAAACTTGAAAGAAAGATGCCTTTTTCAATAAAAGAATGCCTAAAATATTTTTTTTTCTGTAAAGTGAATTTAGTGTATCAAAAATTAAACAGAAATATAGAAAAAAATAAACAAAAACAATTTTTATTTATACAACAAACAGTTTTCAAATTTGTTTCCAATTTCATTATCAATCCAGCTTCCACTTCCAGTAAGTGGAATGAAATTGGAAACAAATTAATTAAATTTCACATTTCATATATTTGTAATTTTGCGTAATAAGCAACAAATTGCAATTTTTGTATGTTAAATAATATGCATTATTTTTCATATAGGTACAATAGCGCATTAAATGAAAATGAAAATTGTAGTATAATTTTTGTAGTAGTAGTTTATAGGTAATAATGAATAAAAAAACACTTCAATTTTCTGCACAATAAAATATTTCCTGACGATTCAAATAACACACACGTAATTTTTCAAGTTTTCACTTCTGTCGGCACTCCCGGAGTGCCACTGTATTTTTTTTTGAAGTATAACTTCTTTAGGCAGGCTTGACTTCGGGGGTAAGCTGGTGAATGCGTCACGAAAGCATTACGGAAATTGCGAACGGAAGTTGAGAGGCAGATATAAGTTAGTGAAGATAGATAGAGAGAGAGTTACGTTTCGTTTCGCATATTACTGTAGGGGCAAGAGGTGTGAGAGGTGTGAGCACACATTTTCTTCCTCTCTTTCTCTCATAGCCAGTTACGTTTCGTATTCATATATCTAACATCTAAGCCACAGCCCACAGTGCAGCAGTGATTTAAGATCGGGGGATTTATCCCTTTTTGCGGGATTTTCTCACTTATAATAAGCAAAAAGGGACAAAGGAAAAAAAAAAAACGAGTGTGCTTTAGACCACACGACTGAAGTAAAACAGTATACCTATGTATGTAATCGCAAACGAAATACTGACTGAGATATTATATATTTCATGCACTAGCTATAAGAGGAAGAGTGAAAATGTGTGCGTGAACTGCTCTCTCTTGCTCCTACAATGTGATACAGTATGCAGACAATAGGCCACAGTTGCCACTTGCAAAAAAAAAACTCAAATTATTTTTTTTATTTTTAAAATAATCGCTTGTTTAATAAAAAAAACTTTTATAGAACATAAGACTTTTCAATTTAATAAGGAACGTCGTAGGAACTTTGTCAGTCTTTAAACAATTAAACAACGTCAACAACGTTCTGCACAAAATTACCAGCTGCTAGAAGGCATGGGATCATCTACCATTTTTCGATCCTTTTTTCTTTTAACGAGACTTTAACAAATAAGAGTTTTATGTCTGTATATAAATAATATGATTAATTAACCTATCCATATCTCAAAGTAGTTATAAACAGAAACAGAAAAGATTTCGAAGTTTACTATCAGTCAAAAGAAGAAAATGAGTGCGTTCGGTAATTTTTTGAATAATGAATAAAACAGGTTTATATGGATGGTGATGAGTGATGACGCATATGCAAATAATGCAATGCGTTCATTCAGAAACAGTAAGGTAGCATCTAAATGAGTTGATATCGAGTTCGCATTCTTGGTACATCTGCTCAAAAAGTTACCATAACCAGATAAAAATTACCAAAATACCGAAACTCAAAAAGCAAAAAAAAAAACGTTACCAAATTTGGATAAAAAAAAATACCAAAGTGGCAACCGTGCAATAGCCGTGCACTGTGTCTATATATACGAAAAATAGCTGGCTATGAAAGAAAGAGAGAAAGATAATGTGTACGGTGCGACCAGTGCCGATTCCAGCCAAACTAGAGCCCTGTGCAAGATTTACAGAAAGCGCACTTTTTTCATATTTGCACACATGCATAGTTTTTTCCACATCACCCAGAACTTAGATTTTCAATGCGTTTTTTTATTGCGGTATTTTTTTGTTTTGAGATCTTTGAACTAGATTCTCTGGTAAAATGTAAGTGGATTTGCAAGGAATATACACTGACTGAACGTGAACAGGATGGACTATTTTGAGATTATGTAGGTAAGAAGTGAACTTGCATGTGTCTAGTGGAATTTTTTTATTTTGCGATATTTTGAGTTAGATTCTCCTTGAAGTTGCAACATTGCAATTGATGTGAGTTAATGTGCAAGAAATAATTCAGCACAGGTGTGATGGATGTTGTTATTTTGGGATTATTTGAATAAGCTGTTTGTTTAAAATGCAAATGGCAGTATTTGTTCACGCAAGATAAAATAAATTTTTCTTTCCTAGCAATGCGCCCCCAGAACTTGGCGCCCTGTGCATTTGCACATCTTGCACATATGGTTGGTCGGGCCCTGGGTGCGGCTCTCTTGCTCCTACAGTGTGATACAGGCAATAGGCCTTCACTACAGTGATAGCAGACTTTAGAGGCAGGTTATCCCACGGTTATACCCAAAATATCCCTTTTATCCCTCGTACAAAAAGAAACATAAAATTGCATTCGGCATTAAAATGAAAATAATATTCAACATAAAATAAATATCTTATGAATTATTTGAAAATGACTGGTATGAAAGAAACTTTATTTCGGTCTCAAGTTTCATTATTCTTGATTTTTCATACAAAAATGACACAGAAATTTGATTGGAGAATGAGGTAAGCCTTTTTTGTCCTTTGTCCCTTTTTGCTTATTATAAGTGAGAAAATCCCGCAAAAAGGGATAAATCCCCCGATTTGAAATCACTGCTGCACTGTGGGCTGTGGCTTAGATGTTAGATATATGAATACGAAACGTAACTGGCTATGAGAGAAAGAGAGGAAGAAAATGTGTGCTCACACCTCTCACACCTCTTGCCACTACAGTAATATGCGAAACGAAACGTAACTCTCTCGTTCGTTCGCAATTTCCGTAACGCTTTCGTGACGCATTCACCAGCTTACCCCCGGAGTCAAGCCTGCCTAAAGAAGTTATACTTCAAAAAAATATCGAATTATAAATCACAGAAGAAATTCTTAATAGGAACAAAATTCATAAGTAGGTAAAAAGTATTGAACAAAACGAACCTAGTTTTAGTTCATCAGAATGTCTTGGTCCTTGAAATCATACATTCAAAAAATAAAAAGTCAGTGCCTATGTTGAATCAAAAAAATTATAAAAAATACGTAAAATAAAAAAAGATGCCTTGTGAAATACCTAATGCCTAAAAGGCATGAAAAAGCCAAAGTTGGCATCACTGCATCTGACCACAATTTGTCATCGACGAAAATTCTTGAGCGCTCACGATTCAATTTAAATTTATATACACGTCGTAGTACACCTACATACATACAAGAACAAGCCGAATGCAAGCGAACAAACTGCATTATTTGCTAGAGCAACGTATGAGTAAGTATACAGATATGTGGGGTAGCATAACACTTGATGCGGTGATAATGTCGGTCGAGTTCAACACAAAAACCAACCGCACCCGTGTTTAATATTCATGATGTAGCCGAAGCTGACGATTGAGAAGTTGTCACCGACTGGCGATGGCGACTATGACGATTTAATTTGCATTAGGTGTTAGGTCTCGTTTCGTCGCGCCGTGTTCGTGTGTCAGACTTTGCAAAATATTTAATTTGCTATTATTTATAGAAAGCAGATGATGTGCTCCTAATGGTGTTTGTGAATTATTATGATCACAGTTGCATAATTGAGATGACACTATGTAGAGGCAAACGTCTGTCGCATAATGGCCCACTTACAGGAATTAAATTGAACTTTCTTGAATTTATTAATTTTTGATTTGGAAATAGATTCAAATTCAAAATCGGCAATTTGTTTCGATTGGATTGGGTAAATCTGGTTTTCGCATATGAAAATGACCTTCGACTGTCATAGGCGCAAGAATTATGCCTTAGAATTGTGAAAGATTATCAATGGGTTGCAGGAGTTCAAATAGGAAACGCGGAGTCGTGTTCTGTGACGTGTGAGAAATAGGGGAGTAGATTTTTAGTTCACGGAAAGTTCCCATAAAAGTCTATGAACCATTGGACTTATTTCATTAGTTGGGGTGGACTGAGAAGAGCACAGCAATTTTCTTGTGCCTGTTTACGGAAGGCGTGGGTTTTTAGGAATAAGTAGGATATTTGAGTGATTAGGTAGGTAACAGAGAAGCAGCAAGCTTTACTTTTGATACGATTTGATAGAGGGATTTAAGATTAAAACAAGATGAGCATTGCTGTGGTCTTACTAACAAAAGACGTCACAATGAAGTTCAGTTATTACAAGACTGGAAGAACCTTTTCATAAAATCCAACTTTAACTCGTGAAAAATTAAATTTTCTTTTTAATTCATGCTTAAAGTCTAAATCACGGTTTATCTTACCCCACTGTCTACCAGTGTTGCCGCTAAGAGGGAAAAAAATCCGCTAGACCACAACGTAAAATCCGCTGGAAATGTTAGTTTTTGCATCGCAAAAATCCGCTAGAATTCGCTAAAATATCAAGTTGAAAGTATAAGTTCAAAAATACATACAGAATATTTAAAAGTAAACTATTATTGAACAAAATAAATAATAATAAAAAAAAACAATCAACAAATTCAAATAAAGAAAAAAAAAACTCTTTGGAAAAAAAGAGAAAGTTAAAAGTTACAAATTAATATCAACCCAAAGATGGATTCATCTTTTTTTAAGTTTGAGGTAGAGACCTCGGTTATAGTTCTTGAATCAGATAGCCGTTTTGTTGGCTTTCCGATTTTACTTATGACGTCGCCTGGTAGATCGTATTTATAGCAGCTCTTTTTCATCACTTTTAACATTGTTTTTAGTACCAGGGTTTTGTAGTAAAATATCGCTAGAATTCACTAGATTTTATTTTAGCGACAACATTTTATTAAAATTCGTCGGGAGTCTTAAAAATCCGCTAGATCTAGCGACAAAATCGCTAGAACGGCAACACTGCTGTCTACTCTATCCATAGCTGAATTGCGTCTATTGAGTTGAAATGTGACGCATTGATAGGTAGTTTCAGGAGTGTCACCTTATGAACTGCTTTTGAAGTTTGTACTAAGGATGCACAAATTTTATCAAAGCTGAAATCCTTACTGGAAATCAGAGAGGTGAAGCGACGTTTTGTTTTTGCTATTTTGTTATTGGACGTTTTGCGTCGTCTTTTTTTCGTCTTTTTGGACGAATTTTTGACACAAATTGGACACAAATTTGCTTAAAAAATGCATTCTTGGGCTCGTTTTTCGACTTGTTTTTGGAGGCATTTTGATCGCATTTTTGTTTGCGCTTTTGAAGGCGGACTTAAACAAGTTTTTCGCTTTTTCCGAATTGATTTTCGACGCATGTTTTACTTTTTGACGCGTATTTGGACTTCTATTGTCGTTGCGTTTGTGATGCATATTTAATTACATAATTCCATGTCCATTTTAAGATTCGATTTTGGACCTGATTTTAACTTTGAACGAGCGTTTTAGGATTTATTTTTCGAAGTGTTTCAAAGACGTTTTTGGGCTCTTATTTTAACAAGCTATCATTTTTTACTTTTTGACGCATATTTGGATTTGTTTTTGGACTCATTTCTGATATGCAATTGGGTCCTTTTTTGGATTAAATTTGAAGTCTCATTTTGAAGGTATATTTGGACCTATTATGGCATTTTCGACGAATTTTTGACGAAAATTTTGGCCTAATCTTGGAAGCTTTCGGTTTTATTTTCATGTGTTTTTGGACGCATTTTGACAACAAGTTTTGTGTCGCTATTTTCGAATCGATTTTCGATGCATTTTCGACTTTTTGACCCATATTAATGTTTGTTTTTGGATGCATTTGTAATACGAAATTGTGTCCATTTTTTGATTCGATTTTCGACCTGATTTTAAATGTACTTTTGAACCTATTTTGACGAATTTTGGACGAGTTTCTAATTCGGGCTCTTTTTTGAGCGTTTGTGTGACACAATTGGACCCGTTTCTGTAAGGAATTTTGAGCCTGATCTTAAACGTATAGTTTTGGAACTATTTTTTAGCGTTTTTAACGAGTTTTCGACGCGTTTGTAACACCCAATTGGACATATTTTTGGAACTGATTGTGTACCTATTTTGACGTGTTTTTGAATTTATTTTTGAAGCGCATTGGGACTTGTTTTTGGTCGGATTTCGGGTTTGACTCAATTTTTGACGCGTTCGGGGAAGTGTTTTTCAACACTTTTTATTTCGCGTTTTAGAATTGGTTTCTTATTGATTTTTCTTACGGATTTTTAGACGATGAAAGAACAGACCTCTCTTAGTAAGTAAGTAGAAATGTAGGGACCTTAAATTTTATGGAAAAATCTGAATACTGAATTGCAAATCTTTTTCAGAACTCTCCAGTTTCCTTCAGAAGTTCGTAAGAAAAAACCATAGGATGCATTTTAAGTGAGACCTATCGCCCAGTAGCCCAGCACATTAACAAAAGCCACTTTCAAAGCTAACTAGTTCGCCATTGATTGGTCCTAGTCCCATCGCTTATTCCAAAAGGCTTGCTCTATAATATATTGTATAGCTTTCCCATACTTCCAATGATCGCATATTTAGTACCCCGAAGAGATACTCATCTGTTGTACTTCCTTTGAACACACATGAAAACTAAAAGAAAAAACAAAACTAGACAAAATGCATACACAAACCGACAGCTTAAAGAGTTATTTAACTCGCGCAACTATAATAACTTTATCGCCTCGTTTATCGCTGAAACTCCTCCCAAAAAGTACAAGTCATTACCGTCGACCGATCTGACTCTTGTCTGACTCAGCTAATTGCTCTGTTCCACTCCACACATGGTATTATGTCAAATCTGCATGTAACGATGAACTGCTTGTATGTTCGCACTTAAACAGTTACAAATGAGGGAAAGTCGGCAGAGTGACGTTTATGTTTGACTATGCAATTGGCTACGACTATTACCAACTTTGACAGTACACCACTCGTACTCGCGTCTAAAATAGGTCAGATTACGTGAAATCCAAGTTTACTGCACTGGGGCGAGCGCAAAGCGGCTTTTATGCGATGAGGTGTCAAATTTAAATAGTGCGTAGGATTTGGGTTAAAGCGGTTCACAATGAAAACGCGATCGGTTTGATGGCATTCGAAATTCGTAAGCACTTTGTCGTGTGAATCGGTGACGAATTCTATGGGTACGCCCACACTCAAACATTTTGCGCAAAGCTATTGTATATTCGGGAGCATCGCACGATCAATTAATTGACGTTCGTTGTCATTGGGTCATTATCTGTTGTCGCAGACATGGCGAAAACACCGGGTTGCACATGGAGACTTTGTTCGTTTTGCACGAAGAAAGTGTTAATTGGACTCTAATGGGTGTTTTGGTTTTTCTGCGACGAGTTAACACAGTATGTCGCGACAGGTTAACCTGAGAGTAAGAGTATAAAGGGTGTTTTTTTAGACGAACCCGTGAATTGGCCTCCAAGATCGTGAGATTCAACGCCGCTTCACTATCTTCTGTGGGGATATGTCAAGTCGCTAGTCTATGCCGATAAGCCCGAAACGATTGACCACTTGGAGGACAATATTCGTCGCGTTTTTGCCGATATACGGCCAAAAATGTTGGAAAAAGTCATCGAAAATTGGACCCCCAGGTCAGACTACGTCCGAGCCAGCCCTGGCGGTCATATGCCAGAAATCATATCTGAATTATAATTCCAGAAGATTATCTTTCGAATAAAGTAAATTTCATGTCAATTTAAAAAAAAGCATATTTGTTTTATTCCATTTCAAAGTTCTATACCTCCAAAAAAAAAGCACTCTTTATAATGGTAAAGTGGTCAGTGGAACAGACATGGAAGATATGACATTTTAAGTTCTAGTTGAGGCCTTTTAACATATTCATATCGGTAGTTCGGTACTCCCATCACTTTTCGTACAACTACCCTATCACGGACAACAAAGTTTGCACTTTCAACCTTGCATTGGCTAGGCCACATCATGCTTTCTCATTTTCTCAAGGATGTAATAAACAAAATTATTAACATAATATCCAAATTCTTAAGTCTTTAATATTGTATGGTAGATTTGGCTTTGTTTTCAGATCCACGGACGTTAAATGCAACGAAGTACGTTGGCTAATTTTAACGAAGTGAGTTGGTAAATAGCACCAGTGTAACTTGGGTTGAATTGAACCAATTGGGTTGACTAATAACAACAGAGTAGTTAAATTAAACCAAGTGGGTAGGTAAATAACAGCGGAGCAACTTGGTTAAATTCAATCAAGTGGGTTGGTTAAAAACAACAGAGCAACTTGGTTAAATTCTACCAAGTGAGTTGGCTAATAACAACAGAGTAAGTTGGTTAAATACTACCAAGTTAGTTTGTTATTTACGACCGAGCAAATTTGGAGGGGAAATTGATAAATCGGTTATTTTAAACCGAGTTTCCTTAAGCAACACTTAGTTATTTTTAATCCAGTAACTCGGTAGGAGCTATATTAACAGTATTGCTTGGTAGTTTTTAACCGAAAGTTGATTGATTTTAAATAAGTGAATTTTCTGACCCCTCCACTCACTATCAAGCTCTTCAATATTAACATCTCTAATAAGATTGGGAAATAACGAGATGAATTCAATTGATAGTTGCTACTTCCAACAAAACTTTGTCTTTAAGGTGAAACCTTTTCGTTATATGCCAAGAAGCAAAAACAAATGAAGTGTGCCATGTGCGAGTGCGACAAGCGCAAGAATACTCACATAAGATGACGTAAGACATAACTCTTATTTCATTTCCGTTTGTAAAGTATGTTTGTAAAGCAAATGCAAGAATATACTTTCAGGGTGCGTGTATATTTCAGATGCTTGAAATTCATAATAATGTCTCGCAACATTTTAAGAACAAAAAGCGCATATTTAAAAAAAAGCAGTAGGTATTTTAGGCAGCTGGTGCAGCACAGCAGTACAAACACTGCTTTTGCAGTACAACGACAGCACTGTATATGGACGATCCAAATGCTGACCCTGCCAGTAACCGGAAGTAGCATTAAAATCTACACGTGGATCATGACCGCAGCTCAAAAAGGTTACGTCAAGTTGATGTGCCATGAGATGTGCATAATGTGCCTTTTTTCGAAGGCTGGGGTATAGCTTCCGAAGTGCGATTTCAAACTAATATTAGGCCCAAAATCGCAAAAAACTGTGTCAGGCCCTTGAAAAGAGTACTATATGAATTTATGCAGATCCCCTGGCCAGCTGGGCTCCTAATATATAAACTGGAAGATGGTAACACAAAACGGCTCTACGACAAATATAGATATTCCGTTTAAGACCATCCCGGAGACCTTGGGCACACAAGAATTTGCCCTATTGGAAAACAAAAATAGGGAATCAAAAAACCTTTCTTGACTGACTGCTTGTCATTTTTGAATTTCCATCAAACACTTATTTTACTTCGTTTAAGGCTGGTACGCAGCTGTTCCGGAACGAAAAATCCCAAAATGACACAACGAAATCATGAACGAAATATTTCAATCTCCTTCGTTTTGCGGAACGCAGCTGCTGCGAAATGATGGCGGAAAGGTGGGTAATTGTAGTAGATTGCTTGGTACAATTCTCCACTCTCTTCTCGCACACGTTTATTGTGCGGGACATTATTTGTTTGCAAAAATTTGACATTTGTAGTGCAGTGTTACCAGCTTTTATGAGGTATGGAGCCAAATTTTAAAAATCTTGGAGCCAATAAAAGATATATAAAGATCAAAAGTGCGCATTTTTCTTTGCAATTCTTAAGGGCTAATTATTCTGATTACATTGTTTTTAGAGACGACAATATTAAATTAAAAATAAAAGCAATAAAAGCAACACAAGACATACTCGTAATTGAGAGACTTTTCTAGTTTCCATTTTTCAATGTTAAAAATGTTGAAAAAAGGAACGCTTACGGAAACGAGTTGTTATGTTAAATTATTTCGAAATGAGTTAGTATAAATGTGTGAAAATCAATTGAAATGGACCTCCAGTGCAAGCGAAAAAAGAACATTTTTTTTGCAGCCAACTCAATAAAAACAAGAACCCATAAAATTCGGATTTAATGTTCGATTTGGCAGTAGAAATCTGAAAAGCCAAATCGAAAGCGACATTAGTTGTACGAAATGAGTACGTTCGCAATAGAAGCATGTATATAATAAATTCCTAAGGAGCCTAAAAATCGACAAACTTTAAAGTGAATAGCGTAAAATATAAAAAAAATATCAAATGACAATTTTAATGAGCCAGTGAAAAGTTCGAGTAGCCAAATCAGATATAAATAGCCAGTGCTGGTAACACTGCTACTTCTGTATCAGCTGATGGACCTCTCCACAAATTATTTTCCGCTGCCTTTTCGCAGAATTTTCGCTGTCCATTTGGAGACCACCGGAAAATTTCCTTCCGGACGTACTAGGCTGCGTACTAGTGGTTAGAGGGTCAAACATTAATTTGTTTTATGATTTTATTGAATAATAATTATAATAATAATAATTTTCTATTAAACTTAATTTTTGGTCTTCAAATACTGTATAAACATAAAACTTAATTTCTGGCGGTTAACAAAAACACGAAAGAGGTTTGTAGGTTTAAAAATAGTTTTAAAATCTTAACCAGGGTGATAATTAGCTTCTTTCGAGGTACTTCGATCTTTAAATAAAAAACAATAGTAACAAAACTGATTGATATTTTATTTTAAAAATGTTGACGGTGATTCTTCGTACAGCCTGACAAAAAATATTGGACGGTGGCAAAATACGGAACTACATAGGATCCTATCTAGCAATGTCACATGTTCTGTTTAACTCGGCGTCGGCAATGTCATTGGCTTATCACTGTTGCCATGAAGTTGCTAACTTTAAATTTGCTCATTTAAATTTTAATTTTTCTTGTCAAGCTATATCTACCAAAATAGAAAATGTGAATAAGTGAATATTTCAGTGAGGGTGTGCCCTTATGGTAAAGACGATACTGTCCGTGAGGCCCTCCAAAAAAAGTTTCCGAGTGTTTGCTGGTATAGGGAATTTGGATTGCGACGGGGAAACAGGGCAGAAAAAAAATTCAAAGTATTGTTTGACTCTGCGAGCAAGTGCAAATATCCCTTTAAATATTGACAAAAAAAAAAAAAATGCCCGCAAAGTGATGCAACAGAATAGTTACCCTCAAAGTTAAGAGAAGGGTTCCACGACCTCTATCCTACCTCGTTTTCCATTCAGAAAAGCGTCAACACTGTCATTGAAGTCATTGAACGGGTCCATTACTTTTTTAATTCTTTCAAACAACATAAAATTAGTAGTATTGGGATATAGATTTCCACTTTAATACGTCGTCCCAAAATTGGCGGCCTTGAAATTGATTGCTTCGTCCAGTCCAGTCGGCTTTAATGGCTTCGTTCTACTTCTCCCAAAGCCATTTCGCTGGCCGTCAAAAAGATTTTTATTTTCCTTGCCTCAAAAGCGAAGCCTTCCCACTAATCACTGTCTTCGACTAGACACCCACGCCAAGTGCAGTAAATCACTACCCTTCGCCTTTGCCAATTTCAAACAATTTCGCAAGAGCGAACGGTCGGCAAATAAATATTATGCGTGCCACAACTAACAGCCAAACAGCTCATTATCATGTTCTGCGAACCATACCGCGGTATATCCATCGCCAAATATTGCATCCGACACACCTATACTACCACAATATTGCAACAGTTGAAAATATTTCATATCTTTCGTGCACTTGGTCTTGCTGTCATACATCTAAGACCTCACAGCACTGATTGCCTTAAAGTCTCCCCGCGAAGAGTCATCCGTAAAAGTGACTCAATTTCATTTGATTGATTCCGATTGTTGTATCTAAGCCGTTTGAATGATTTCTTCACGATATCGGATCTATTGTTGAGGCAGTCCGCAAACTAGCACAGTAGGTATACCAATTTTGCCAAATGTGTGTAATCTACATTTCTCATGCAGTCTCGCGCTGACAGATGTTGTTGAGTGAATGACAGTTAAGATAGTGATACTGCAAACAAACAAAAATATCACACAAAAAACAATGTTATATAACAATTGCCATTGAAAGTGTTTAGCGATACTCACTTCCCTTTCGATTTCACTTAAATAGTTTTCAGCTTCTTTCGCGGTTTTTTTTTTTCTTTTAAATGTTCATTCGGCCACTCGATTGATATAATATAATTTTGACTCTCTCTCGCACTCCCCGTCCCCTGTGGGCTTTAGTTTGCAGTTTGTAGATTCGATTCACAGATGTGGAATTCACGCGCATAACAAATATTTTCTATTGTACTACAGTGGGTACGGACTGTGGGTCATTCAGATCGAAGAGAAATAACGTAAATTGGCAAAACATCGGACACAAAGGCGAAGCAATAAAGAGGCAACAAAAACATTTGCAATATTTACCAAGTAGAGATATAATGACTTCAACTGATGGGATCTATTAAAGATTGCGTTGAGATGAAATGTATCTCTACGGCGTGCGTGTGATTGCCGGCTGTGGGAATGTCAGATGAGTTCAATTGGTTCACATAGGTACTAGAACCTAGAAGTACCTAATCGAGTCACTCGTAGTACGGCGTATCATTTGCATATCATTCGGAACAGATGCGTAACTACTTATGAAGACGAAGTGGATCGATTTATGCGCACTCTTATGAATGTTTCCATTGCACAGGTTTTCATTCAAAAGAACGATCTGCGCATGTACTAGATTGAAATATGTCGCTGTACTAGATTCCTGAGTAGTACAGTCAAAATCAAAATTGCAATGTATTGCGGTAAAAAACGTCGTATACTTTTAGGCAGTAACAGCAAGATATAAAATTTGTTCTCGTTTGTAACGAGTAGGTGGCATTTCTGTGACGCTTATAGCCTATCCATCCACCGCAAAATCCTAGGTCTCGAAACGCCAGGAATTACGGATTTTCACTCAAGAATCGGGCCCTTAGGGCGAAATTTCACGAAAATTTGCAAAACCGATATTTCCCAAACTGACGCGATAATAAATAAAATATCAATCAGACTGACTTTAGGGACTTCAGATTGATTGTTTTACTTCACTTTGCCTGAGATATGACGTTTGATTTGAGCCGCACAAGAAAAACAATAGAAAATGGAACATTTTTTTAGAATTCCTACGTCGGTGTAGGAGGTGGAGTCTTAATCTTTGCATGGACCAAAGAGGAAAAACCAGGGGCGTCCGACAAAAATAAAAACCCAAAAAAATCCGGATTAATGTAAATATTCCGAAATTCCCAAGGAAAGACTTGAAAATCCCAGCGAATTGGCATTTTATTTGCAATTTTTCCTTAGCCATGGCACTTTTATTTCTACTGATTGCGCCTACAACTCAACTACGTTCGTACACAATCCAACATTTTGTTATTACTGTACGTTTCTCGAATTTAATCTTAGATTCTATAAAGTCCGTATGACACTACATTTTTTCCTCATTTTTAAAATGTTGAAAAGTCAGCGGTGTGTAAAAGAGACTAAAAGTGTATTACGGAAGGGGTAGCAATTGTTTGCAAAGCAACCGCAAATTTTCAATCGAATTTATATTCAAATAACCTTGAAAAGTCCTAAAAAAAACTGCCAGCAGTTGAAAAATGTGGTTTGAAACATTCTTAATGCATTTTTTTTAATACTTCTACATTAATAAATTTGGTGCGTACGCACTCACTCCTATCGAGAATTTTCGTTCTAATTTTTCTAGTTTCATTTTAAAAACAGAAAAAAATGCAAAAAAAATGTAGTGTCATACGGGCTTAAGCGTGTAAAGCGAGTTCCAATTAAAATCTGTTTGAGACAAACGTTTGTCTGCAGTCAATTGAGTCAATGCTTTAGCTACGACCAAATTTTGACATGCCGATGTCATTATGACTTAACATTTGTCGTAAATTTGTCACTACGTGTAATCGCCTATCAAATGTCTGACCACGCGGGCTGTCGCAGCGCACTCTTACGAAAGACACGCTAGTGACCACCGAATGGCCGAGTTTTTGTGACGCCAGCATTGTCAAGTTTGCCACGGAAAATGACGAAAAGTGTGATCGTAGCTTAATAAAGGCGTAAGAATCAGATCACAAATCAGACGCCTAATTATAGACGGCCAACATATCTGCAATAACTTGAAAAGGTTTCCATTTCTGATTTTAAAGATATTTAATGAGAGTGGTATATTTAGTATCAGTTAAGCGTAGTACGCTGCTCGAGCTTAACTAAATTTTATCTGGTCTCGAACTTTTCTCTCCAAATATCAACTAAAATCCTAGCTAAATTTCGACATAGAGTACGCCGTGGATAAGTGTCAAAGAAAACAGCTGTTCTTTGAAAAAGCTTCCTTTAAAAATTGAATTCTCTCTTATTTAAACTATGTCTGTACTTCTCGTCCATGTAATAATTAAAAGAGCTCATCCTTGCATACTTTTCCGTAACAGAACAACAAATAAACGATGATCCGTCACAATTTAGCTTGAGAAAATGTGCCGACCCATTAAATGGGCACGCTAAATTTTGACGGACACATGAAGTACATTCTGAAACAAAAGTTTGATTATTTAGCTCGTGCTGCGTACCACGCATCTAAATGGGTTCGTTTAAATTTAGCTCAGCTAAATTTTGGCGACAATTTGGTATGGGAGCGAATATTTAGCTCGAGCAGCGTACTAAGCTTAAATTAAAAAAAAATATTTATCAGTCAATTATACGAAATTAATAAATAATTGGCCGTTTATCGCTTCCGGAAACCATTTTGTTTCATGGTAGAGCGAAATTTTGTAAACCATCGCAATAAAAGTATTAACATTCAGAACTTTCCCATAATTCCTACCACGTAACCAAGATGGCCGACGAAAATATGTGTCAAGTATTTTTGCGTGTCAGGTAATAGTGTTTCTTTCACTCAGATGGATCATTAGGATCGGTCATTCGTTTAATCTTTCGCGGTAGTATTGCGTGATGTTGTAAGTCCAGCATAGCATAAGGTACATAATTGGGACGTTAAAAAATGTAGTTTAGTAAGTCTGACAGCTGGGTGACTTGATGTGTTTTTAATTTTTTCTGATCTAGATTTGTCAGGTGAACAGTTTATGATACGGTAGCCAAAAAATCTAGTCAGGAATTTCATATATGACAACTGAGTGCTATATTTAGTTGACATCTCGTATTATGTAGTTGACGTAGGAAAAGTGACGTTACCGACATATCTATAGTTTTGCGATCAGGGTGCATCTAGTCCAGACCAATCTAGTCGGTTTAATATAACTAGACTCTTGAATTTCCCCAATGAGCCATTCCTAATTTGATGATCAGTCGCCATTTTTAGAGTCAAATAACAATAATTTTAAATTTTCAATGCTGTCGTTTAAATCCATTGTCGATGCAGTCTAGGTATATTTTAATGAAGATTTTTCTAAGTAATGCCAAATGAAGTAGAATTCTGTATGCTGGTATAACAATAATTGATTTCTACTTGACACTTGGGGCAGTGATGCCAGACTTTTTTCGGACTGAATTGCCCACGATACACGTCAAAAACACCCAAAAATGCCCTTTTTGCCCATGCCGACGTTAAAAAACAAATAAAATACACTATTTTTTCTTGTTCCAAGAGATAAAAAAAAACGCCCTTTTTCGCCCTTTTAGCTCATTTAGGCATCACTGACTTAGGGTGATTCAAATATGTTGTTCAGGGTAAACAGACGGTGCCCATATCAAACAATTTTCAACCCAATCCTAAATTAGTAAAAGTTTTATTTCATTTAATAAATAGATAAAAAATATAAAATAGTAGGTACACATTTTGGGCACAATTTAGGGCACGTGAGCATCATCATTTTATTCATTGAATTTTGGCTTTCTTGATGTTTATGTTATTATTTTTAAAAATTTAAATAAAATACAGACCAAAAAATGTTAAAATACAGAACATTTATATGTTTATATACAAAAAATAAATCATAATTCATGAACACGTCTTCAAATGCAGAACTGTTCGTTATTATAATGAATGGAATGGAATGGAAAGTAATTTAACAGTTAGTCAAGCGATTGATAAAACCTCCGTGTCGAACTAGAACGTCGTCGTAGGTTTCTTGAGCAAATAATTTTGATGGCACTTGCTACTACAATCGTATTTTTTTTAATTTAACAAAACAAATTTTTACACTACAATTGCAGAAATGTTTTGCCAACTGACGTACAAACTACAGGGTGGCGCAAATGAATCATCCAATTTTGTTTTGAATTAACTACTTTTTTACTAAATAAAAAAAAAATGATTTTGAGTGATAGAAATCTTTATTTGGAACTTTACAATTTTTGTCTGTTAAGTGAAAAATATGATATCCGTCAAGTGGCTACCGCCAGTGTTGATACACAATTGTGCCCGTTTCATCGCAGTTTCCATGACTTTCCGCAAGGTTTCCGGTGATAACTGTTTGCATTCCTGCAATCCACACGCGGATTTTCAGTGCACCAGAAACGAAGATTTTGCTTATTGACGCAACCGCTTTAGTGGAAAATGGAAATGCGCCTTGTCGCTCCTGATGATTCGAGATTCACGCTGCTCTAACACCATCAAACGATTATAGGTAACAAAAAATCGACAGAATTATTCCACGCTCTTGCGGAGTATGGCGCTCCATTGCTTGTCTGTTTTATACTGCAGTTGTCCAGTTCACAAATGTCAAATATGATTGACGTACGACGTAATTTGCAAAAATTATAACATCTTCCGATAGGGTGATTAATTTTGCGCCACCTTGTACTGGCGAAAGCACCTTTAAAAAGTATACAAAATCGTTATAAAAAGTGTGCAATTCCAAAACTGGTTTTTATAACATAGCACACTCTTTGAATGTAGTAGATTTTGAAAAAAAAAAAAAAACATATATAACTATGTAGCTTAAATTAGTAAATTAAATGTCTGCCATAATAATACATTTTTATTGCAATACATTTCTGACACAGGCAGTTAATTTAAAAAAAAACCTAAACGGGCTCAAAATAAAAAGAATACCTTTATGAGAAGAATCTGAAGGAATTAACCTGTTGTAACAGCCACCTGCAAGCAAATTATAAATAAATAAGAAAATGTAAACAAATAAAATACAAACACCCGCAATTCTCCATATCGTATCTATTATGTTATCTTATTACACTTGGTTTTGTTTTGGGGTGCGTTTGGAAGTTTATCACAATTGGCAAATGTCATTGCAGTTCCATTGTACTATGCTGCCAGTACAGCCCTATTATAGAAAAAAAAAACTACCACAGTGACGTCAAAGCCAAATGTAAGCACTTGGTGGGTAGGTACTTGTTGTTTTTGTAGAAGCGTAGTAGAAGCGGCTGTCTGGTATAAAGTGAAAAATTATGGTAGGTGTATGGAGAGCTAGCATAGCTCTAAGCCGGTTGTTGAATTAGCTGAATAAATGTCCCTATCCACTCAACTCCTAAATGTATCCTCCCACAAATAGCGGACGTAGCATCGAAAGATCTCAAGAATAGAGGTAGTAGTGGGTATTATTGATACAAAGAGGGCAAACAGGACAGGTCTTGTGTGTTGTGTTATCTATTTTCAATAGTCGACAAGTGGTCAGAGGCACAACGTCTCATAGAACAAATAAAGACAAGTATTATATACGTTATATATACAAGTGATACGGCAATACTCCAAATTTGCAAACTGCAAGGGCCCTAATCGGGCGAATCAATCTTACGCTAATTGAGATTGAGACCACGTATTACAGCTGCCGTACTGTAAAAAATCTAAAATCTACCCTACAAAAAAAGAAAAAAAGGAGAAGTCAGTTCTCACTATACGAGTTTTTGTGTGAGTTTATGCTTACCCCTTTTTGTTGTTGTCGCTATACAACGATAAAATTAAGTTTATGCTAAGTTAAGTTAACGTTATGAAAATTCCAATTTTGTTTTGTGTTAAAGACTTTAAGTGTCCTTTTGTTATAAATTTTTGATTTTTCGTTTCTTTAGTCTTAAGTGTTATTTATTTATTGCTTAGTTTGCGTGATACCCAGATTCTTATTTAATTATCAAGATATCGAGTTCAAGTGTGATAAGCTTGAGTTTCAGCACACCTGCCATTTTCTTATTTGTGTCGCGAAAATTAGTAGAAGCTTTTTCTAGCTTTTTTCTAAAGAGCTCTCTATAGGTAGGAACTCCGCGCAAGTCGTGTTTAGCAGCATTTTTGTTGGCAAAAAGGCCATCGAACTTAATGTTAAATGTGGGACGGTGAAGCCGAGTTTAGTAAATTAAACTTTTTGATAGATTAGATCAGCGGTTCCCAATCTTTTTTGGTCGAGGAGCACTTTTTAGGTCAATCATTCCTCGCGGAGCACTTCGTTACACTTACGCTATTTTCGCAGTTATGTATGTGTAAAAAATGCAATACTCAATATAAATCCAACAAAACGCATCTAATACAAATGCGGTTCTAGCGATAGGAAACTTCCCATTATGAAATAAACATTATATGGTTTTGTATTATGTACCTGCCAGTTGCTGACTCTTTAGTAACTACTGGGGGTGCTGTTAAGGAACTTTCAGCGGTTATTTTTAACGACCCAGACTTTAGCCAGCGATCCATAGTTTTTTTTATTATTTTTGATCTCTCACGATATTTTGATCTTTTCACGTCGATAGATCCACAGAGTCACATCAATGTACAAAAAAACAAATAAAAAGTAAAATCCACGCACTAAAAGCAAAATATAGATTAAATACACCGCACTACGATTCGTTTTAACCTGTATAAATAGATACCGACCCAACAAAAACCGTCTATTGGGCGCGTTTAAAACCAGAGAAACGTCGTCCCAGTACAAATTTCAGTTAGCGTCAGCGTATATGGTCGTCTCTGGTACGTCTCTTTAATAATTTTCATTTGTCGGGGATTCCCACATCTTTTTTCACGAATTATTTTTTAGTTCGTTTGTATGTATTGATTTCTTTTAAATGAGCATTTCAAATTCGATTGCTGCGATTAAAATGACAAGTTCAGAAGCACAAAATGAAATAGTCACTAGTGTAATGGAATTTTGCTATTTCGTTTTTTTTATTTTGCCGCGGAGCACCAGCATATCCTTCGCGGGGCACCAAGTGCTCCGCGGAGCACACTTTGGGAAACGCTGGATTAGATTATTTGCGGTGTCGAAAATCCTGAAAACAAAATGAATGTGTAAGGTTAATTACGCCTGAATGAGGAAAACTCAGTCATTTAAACTTACGTGTTCGGTGCTCGTCCAAATGACTTGCTAAACGCAAGGTTTCAGGGGTGCGGTATGGTTGGCGAATAATCCTTGGAAATGGTGACGTGAATCAAAGCGAGATGCTTAAATCGGGGAAGTTCCCAAAATGGCCACGGAGCTTCAAGGCTGGGAGGGCAATGACTTCTCTGCAAAACCATCAGCAGCGCCTCTCAGAGTGGTGGATGTCCGTCCGCTTCCGGTACCTGTATATTTATTGGCATGTTATATGTGTTGTAATAGGTTTCGTGGAGTAGTGAGGACAAGGACTCCCCCGTCCGGCGAGCTAAGTCGTGCATATACAAGCATGCCACGCTCCTCACTCTCTACACTCCATCCTTCTCTTTCTCTCATCCCATCCTTACTTCCTGTCATTTTTCTCACTCCTAGCTCCCTTTATCAATCCCCATATTTAGCTTATTACACTGTGCCTCTTAAAAAAGATTTACTATATTTACACTGAAGGTATTTATGTCCTCATCTTGATTAACAACGGTTTATTCCTACATTTTCATACCCGTAAATCTTAGATTGTCAAATTGTTAAGAAGTGCCAATCCCAAGAACACCCATAACTCCCAAAGGTATAAAGCTAATAGGAAGGCGTTTGCCTAATTCCAGTCCCTAATAGTGTGGCGTTGCTTCAACTCCTTAACGATGAGTCATATCGCCGGATCCCATCGCATATATACATTTTATGAGCATTAAATGCGCGAACCCAATCTCGTGTACTAAGTAAAATTTTACGTTCAATTTTATATCCTTTTCTACTCTCGTTTCCTTTCGCAATCTCTGTGGTGCTATGGCAGTCTAAAGAATGATGCGTCGTCGGCGATGGCCTATTTAATTTTCATTTTGAATTCACTTCACCCTCTGGTAGGGAATTTGAAACTTATTTAAGACGATACCGCTAATCGAATAGGGCACTTATTCAAAATAATGTCCTACGCACTGTTAATGGACATTTTGTATGTACCTACAAAAAGCAGCGAAGGAAATCGGATAAGTAGGTAATTTGCGACGTACCATAAAGTCAGCCCCGAAGAGATGGTCATTGGGATTTTAATGGATCACTCGCGAACTGGATGTATAGCTTTCAGTGGGTCTGTAAGGCCATGAATCATTATTCATTACTCTGATGTTGGGAGTGCGTCCAAAATTATAGCCTTTAACTTTTTTATGAGGAGGAAAAATAATGAATGACAATATATGAACATTTAGTAAGTACCTATACTTTGTTTAATAAAACCAGTTTTTTTTCTTTTCTTCAGTTACAAAGTTATTGCGATTTCAGCTGCGATTTCGGTCCAAATACTTATTTGTTGTCAAATGCAGATTTGAACAAGTATTTTTCCGGAATTCGACCACAAGTCGAAAAAGAGTAGGTAGTCTAGTAAAATAAGAAAAACAAACATTACTAACTGGCTGAGCTCGCCCCACGCCGAGGTTGTGCCGCAGGGATGGACAATGCCATTTTCGATTTGTACTGGAAACTGTTGTAAGATCGTACTGAAATGGAGCCAGTTGTATTGAAAACTTTTTTTCGTATACAGAAGTGAATTCAAAATATTTTATTTTCAAAAACATAAACAAAAATAAATTAACAAAACATTAATGACTTCCTAGCAAAACTATACAAACCTACAAATTATACTCTCAATTTGCACATTCATCTTCAAAATATTGCCCTCAACTTGAAACTCAGAACAGGATGAGTTTCTTATAAATTTGTTTGTTTCAATCAAAGCCCAGCAAGTGTCGACTTGAAGTCGGTTTCGACATTTGGACTTTATTAATGTCTGGCAAGAAAAAATTCTTTCTATATTTGCTGATGAGTGAGGAATAGCGAGAACGGATTCAGCATTTTTGTAAATATTTCCAAACATCAGCTCATTAGACTCGTTTTTAATTAAATTTACTTCAGCCCAAAATTCTGAAATTGAATAATATTTAAATTGCTGAATTTTTTAGCAGTCGGCAAGTGCTCTATATTCATTGTTCATTTGTTGAATATTCTTATTTTCACTAGGAAAAAATTCAAAAACAAATTTCAATATAGAATTAGACTTTCCTGATACATACTGCTTCGGATGTAAAATACTCCAGAAAACTTAGAAAGGAATTTTGAATATTAATTTTCTTGTTTATGTCTTCCAAAATGACATAAAGTCATCATCATCTCGATTATTTTAATTGTTTTCTTAGGAAAAGCTTTACAAATTGCAAGAGAATTCGAAAGATACAGATGGATAAATTGTATCGAATTAAGGCAAATTGTACTTTTGTACTCGAGCAAACTCATTTGTATCGAATGCGATACAACTCCATCCCTGAGTTGTGGACGTGCTTAGTCAATTATATAAAATACGTCAACTTCAGGTTGATGTCGGCCGTGCTGTAAAAACAGAGTCGGCGGACCGAAAAGCCAAACATTGTAGTTAAGTGATATACAAATTAAAACGAATCGAGCGGAGTTCAATTTAAATTTCGGGCTTTAAATAGCGTGTAGCTCCTGCATGGACTTAGGTTGACTGAATTTGACAGTAGTGAGAACAAAACAACGCATTCCACATCAAACTTAGCGGCCATTAGATCTCCAATTCATAACATCATAACAAAACAGTCATAACAGAAGCTTAGATGAAAGATAACTTCGGATCGGAAATACTTCGCCTACAGTTTGAAAATATGGCTAAAGAAAATAATAGTCGACACATTTTAAGCAAAAGTTGTCGACTTTTATTGATTTGGTGCGACAAGGGTAATATTGGCAAGTCTGTAGAGTACTTGATAACATCATCTATAAACGTGTACCAAAACCACAGTCTGAAATCTAGTACATCTGTCATGTTTTTTTTCTAGGAGCGTAGCGTGGGTTGGGGCCGCCCGGGCAGACCCAATTTATGCCGCCCCTAGTAATTTTTTCACACACTAAAAAAAAAGCCTTTGTCTGCGGTTATACCTACACATTTGTGTGGTAAAATTTCTCTTAAAAATGTTGTCAACTATTGTTCGTACTACTTTCTAGCAAGTGAAGCAAAAATGAATACGCAAACTTAAAATTTTCCCATATTGGTTACTTTCCGATTTCCCAATCTCTAAGTTGATAAAAATCCTCAGGATATCAAATAAACAAAAGTTTAATTTAATTTAGATAATTAAACTTTAATTATCTAAATTAAAATTTCTTTAGAAAAACAGGATTCGATTGTTTTTTGTAATTTAGCTTTTGATTTTTTTTATTTAATTACATTAAATTATATTGCATTAAATTAATTACATTAAATTATTTTTGTTTATTAATAAATTAAATTCATTGGGCGCTAGCAATAAACATTTTTAGTCTCGACTTTAAATTTACAAAAGCTCACAGTTGCAGAATTCGCTTGAAAAATATAGCCACACTGAACTAGGAAAATTTAGAGTCGAGACTAAAAATGTTTGTTGCTAAGGCCCATTATGAATAAATAAATTATTTCATAACTAAAATTTGTTAAAAAAAATAATTTTTAAATGAAAGGATAAAAGAATTTAATTTTTAAGTAAAAAGGAAAAAAGTTATATAGGTAGGTACATATGTAATTATTTTTTTTTCCCTTAAGATACAAGAAGCTTTTATATTTATGTACCGAAAACTTCTGTAAAATTTTATTTTCCTAATTTTCATCAGGGCAAAATCTCTTATTATTCTTTCAGTATCGATGGTCCTTGTGATTTCCTGCTCTATAGCCATGATACCCAGATTAGATAGACTTAGAGTGCAGTATCCAGCTATACATCGCTTAGAGCTACATACGCATGCGCACATAACTTCTAGCGAAAAAAAGAGTATTTTCGAATGCAGATGTTGTGTGCTGTGTTATAATTTGTGTAAGCTGTATAGGGTTGTCATTTCTGATAAAATGTAGTTCCATACTAGGGAGCAGCGTTCATTGGATTTTGTTGTTAAGCAATACAAGGAATATTTGATTACTTACTGTGGTGCAGTGTTAATGCTGGTGAACTTTGTGAATAAATTCGTTGGACTGAAAAAAATGTAAATTTTATATATTTAAAAATGTTAACCGCTCCAAATTGCCGCCTGGGGACTGTGCCCCCTTGCCCTCCCCCCATCGCTACACAACTGGTTTTATCTTACTCGTTCATTGATGAAAACCCCAACCAACTTCAATAAATCGTCTGAAGACCAACCAGAACCAAGAACAGATCGGTAAGGTATCATTTACTCTTTTATTTGAATGTCTTCCAAGGGGATGTCTTGGCAGCCCGTGAGTCTGCGGTAAGGGCGAAACCTGCGGAGTGCATCACCTTCTCTATTGACACCCAGACAGATATAAAAGCTTTAGCTGTCCCAGAAGTAAAATCAAAGCTTGTGAAACTCAGGGCTCTTTGAATACAGTACAACATTTTTCTCTGTTGGATCCGAAAAATGGGAAAGCGGACGAACTTGCAACACGAACTTCGGCAAATGTTTGTAAACAACCGTATCCGTCTGTGAACATTCCGCACTGTAATTTCAAGCTTCAAGCATGGAAAAAAACACAAGAGAGGCGAATGCCAAATGGACCGCTATGGAAACGTATATTACCACAAGGAAGAGATCAAGAGATTCATGCAAATTGACAAAAGAACTTCTACGAGCGCGTAGGAATTTCAAAATTACATGATTAGACTAGATTATAAGACGGGAGAGTCTTCATTGGGCTCTGGCTGCGGCCTCTCTTTAAGGAGAATATTGTTATTCCCTGAAGAGGTTCTAGAGGCTGACATGATATGACACAATACTCTATGATGTTACATCAGGAAAATGCTTCTGGTGATAGTAAAACTATGCTGAGGCTAAGAAAAAACCTAAATTCTGGTAGTAACTTCTGTGGCAACATTGAAAGCACCAACCAAACTGCACAAGGCCCAACCTAAAAGGCCCAACCCATAGAATCCGTCGCATCCGTTGCGTCGACGGATTCGACGGAACGAGCACGAGCAGTCCCATAGAATCTGTCGCATACGGTGACAGCCAGTGGCTTTAGTACTCTGCCCTAATATTTCCCACGAAACGTAATAATATTTCCCTATTCACCGTACTCAAATTCCCTTTTAAATAATTACGTTGAAAGCTACTTTTCTTTTAAAAGTAAAATTTATATTTGACGGAAATAATTTTTTAAAAAAATCGCAGTTTGTTAATATTTATAATGATTACCTTTTTGTACTACAACATTTTGATACAAGAAAATCTTGCTAAAATTTGATTTACATCTCTTTTTATGTACAATCAGTGTGTTAATAGTCGTGGTGAAATGCAGATATCAATTTTGATGAAATTTCCGCAAAAATTTAGTATTTTTTACAGCTTTTTATTTTTTCCCATGGAAGGCTTTTAAGAAATTGAAATTCCCCCAAAAAGGAAGAAATCCCACCATATAAGAATACTGTCGACAGCCAATGACAGTTTCTCTCATGCTCTCAATATTTCCACCAATCAAAGTGCTGCCTCTCTCGTCGTGAGAACCGTCAACGGATGCAACTGACAGAAAAGTAGAAAGTAAACCTACTTTATCCTTCGCATCCGGCACGTGCGGTGCTTATGGGTCAGCTTCCATAAGGTGCTGTGTATTCTATCAACCTGTTAGTCGAATACGTTGCCGCAACGGATGCCACGGATTCTATGGGTTGGGCCCTTTACTCCTTTCACTGTACCCAAAGTGTAAGCGAACTTGGCCGGACCGATCATGTTGAGGTTGGCAGCATTTTTTTTTTTCGCGAACGATAAAAAATGATAATGACGATTTGCAAGAAGTGTCATGACATCGCCACGTTTACATTTCTTTTGCCTTTGAATTTTACTGACGGCGAGGGTAATGGTAATAAAATTAGTTGAATTGAGTACTTGCAATAGTAATAAGTATTTCAAATAATTAGGTATAAGTTGTAAAATAAGAAAAAAAAAAAAACTAAACGTACTTTAATTATAAGAAGAAGGAATAAAATAAAATTATACTAAATAAGTTTGAGAGTATGCTCTCCGAATTGCGGAATTCTTCTTTTATTTTTTCGTCTGCGACAAAATCGCAACCAACACCTAACACCTAAGTTAAGTCTATGAAAAGTAAAACAAAAATCAATAAATCTGATCATGGTGTTCATTTGTAGGCCTACCAATGACATTTATGTTACCCCTTGTAATCGGGTCTCTCCTAATCGCATATACGAAGAGAAACTAAAGTCAACGACTTTTAACCCTCAAGAAACAAAAATTGGATAAAACATGTTCCGTCACGACTTTAAACAAAACAAGTACGGCTTTTTTCTGTGGGGAAAATTATATAAAACGTCTCGCCTGATTCGCAGTTGAAGCAAGACTCTTTTACAATATAATTTGCAAGGCACTCGAATGGACGGTGTTGCCATTCGTAACAATACAGTCAGCGAATTCGCAGGTAGTTTCATTTTTTTAGTTTTAAAAAGTCCCTTAATCTGGCTGAAAGGCTAAATCCACACTAAGTCATCCGTTTTTCTTAAAACTTTTTAGGGGATCAGTGACATCCGCATCAAAGGCATTGTTAGCAAACCATTGATATCAAAGTCGCCTACCAAAAGATGCATCCACAGAAACCGCCCTTTACCTTTTGCTCCCATCGGTTCGATCGCGGGTGTTTTCCTGGCTTTAAGAGTGCCTTCAGAAGCACTTAGACAGGACCAAACACCCGAGTCTTGCACAAGCTAAAAATGGGCCACTTAACTATCACTTAGGATGGTGCCGGGTAAATTTGGCAGTACCTCTTTCAGAAAACTTACCGCAGTTAAGAATTGTATTTTCGCTGTTGATTGGAGGTTTAAATGAACTTTTGACTTGCACTGAGGAAAAATTTATTTAGTCAACAAGAACTTCGTTGTCCTCCTATTCTTTCACGCCTGCATTCCAAAACCCACTTTTAGACACTCACAAGCAGTGTTGTTATATAGTGGGTATCGTGGGTTTTTAAAAGGGAATTCGAGTATGTTGAAAAGGGATGAAAGGGAAATATGACCACGCTTCGTGGGATAAATTAAGAGAGAGTGCTAACAACACTGCTGACAAGTGAAGACTCATTCCTCGTCCTAGTTCTTAGTCTTACACGTGTCCGGAATTTCACCCAGCTGCCTTTGTGCCGTTCCGAGAACCGAGACTGGTAGCATTTTTGCTTCAAGGAGTTTGTTTTTTCTCTCCTTAAGTATGAGCACTTGATTATTAGCGAAAACAATTTCAATTGGAACAATGGCGGACTTCGTGGGTATATTTCCAAAGCACAGATATTTGGCTAACAATTATAAATACTAGTCTAGTGCTCTCATCCCACTGACAATTAATTGAGAGAAAATCTCGGGTAATACTAATACGTACTAATGGGATTCATTTACCCAACACAGGCTTATTTGCTATTAAGAGAACCTCTCGCATTCCACGGCAACGTTAACACAAGTACCAACAGTCTCTAGGGTAACCCATAGAGTGGATTATCTGCTTCCAAGCCAACTAATTGCCGCATTTCGTGCCTTTCAATGAAAGCAAGGATTGCTGCACAGAGTCTCACTTTTTTTTTGTTTTTCCATTCAAGTGTACTCAAACCGAAGTAGAAGTAAAATTTCTTCGACACACTGAGACAAAGGAAGCGTACTTAATTCTCAAATCCTCACCAGCATACGGTTATTGCGGGAAAACGTTTAAAACAGTTAAGCAGCTCAACTTAAGAACTTGAACCACATCTATTCATCCAGCCTGAATAGTTTGATGATTTAACGACATATACCCTCAGTGGTGTATAAAATCATTTACAAGTGCGCGTGCATCCTTGAGGAAAAAGTCCGACTTCATTATTTCGAGATAATAAAACCGCCATGACGTCATACTTTTTATTTCACCCCCACACAAATTGTGAGCAGAAATAAAGCTCAGTGCTCCGTTGTGACACTGATATAAGTGGGCATTCGAAACTGGCTACGTCATTTGTCGGAGGGGAAGAACTCCCCACAAGCACATGCGCTCTCCTCTCCCATCGATGACGTCAAGCTGAATGAGGTAAATCCTTCCGCATAGGTACCTTGCGTCAAGCAGAAAGCATCATATGCACACAACTCCTGCTGCTGCAGTGAAATTAAGAATTCAAGAATTTCATAACAATTCGCCAGAGGGATGTTAATTTATTCACTTAGACGACGACAGCAAATTATAAAAAAAAAAAACGAAGGGAAATCCTTCGGAGGCGATGTCTCGTTCGAATTTAATCCTCCAGCAAGCAATTTTTGTGCTCGAAATGGAAGCGAGGCTTATTCAATTGTAAACCACCAGCATAAATGCAAATAAACGACACAATGAGTTGCAAATAGAAATGTCGTGGAAGGCAAAGAAAAAGGGAAACATATCAGCTGGATTCTCCCAGAGGCAGAATGCACGTACTCGACAAATGTTAAGCACCAACGACGAGGGCCTGTAACAAACGTGTCGTCGGATTTTCTATTTACTCGATCCCTCTGGTTGGAGTAAGTGGTATTGTCTTTTCAGTGAAATGGATGCGGGAGAAGCCTCGGTTATGTTGTCACGGAGGAGTGCAATTAAACTTTATTGCCAATATTGTTATGAGACAGAATTCCTTGCTCTCTAGATGGCGATTTTATTTCAATAATGATAGAAGCTGTACTGTTAAGGACAACGTATGTTGGACTACCACTATTAAGGACTATTTTCTTGGGAAATTTATACTTTCATTCTAAATCCGAACAAATTCCTTCTTTGCATTTTACTTAAATTTTTAAATAAGCCTACTACAACCTATTCCAGGAGGTAATCAGTGTCAGCGAGGACTCGAATTGGACGGGAGGACGTGATTTCACTTTGGTATCTTGTAATTCAGGGCTGAAAAATGAATGGAGTGGACTGTAAGCAAATCTTAGTTCCGATTTAATTTTTTCGCGCTCAATTGTATTTTTTTATTTCCGTATAGGAGAAATTTATTTTCATACAAAATTTCGAATGATTTCGAGATGTTCATTAATTTTATGTAATATTACGCAATTTCGTCCGTCAGCTTCTGAGGCCTACAGCTAGGCGGATTTGTTTCAAACTTTGTTTTCAGAGTTTGTGGGCTTAAAGTTCGGAGCCATTTTTTATTTTCCACAGAAATTTCAAAATTTGAATTTTTCTCGAAAATGATATGTGCGATATGTGAACAAAAATTCATTTTAAAGGTATAAGGTTAACTTAATTCAATTCTATACATTGGTTTTCTTAAGGTAATGCACATAAAACCGCGTAAAACAATTTTATCCAAAATGCATGAGCAATTTATTTTTTTTAAATAATGCTGTTTTTCGTTTTCCACACGAATTTAACAATAACAATAGGTAAGTACTTAAACAACTCACGAACACCAAATTTTCTGTTATGATAAAAACGTTCGCATGCTCAACAATAAGGGTGTTTTCGGAAATGTAAAAAAAAAGTCATTTGCCATTGAAAATGACCGTCAATGCATGACAGAAATCAATCGGTGATCTGTTTGCAAATGTCATTTTGTGCAGCTGACTTGTGTCGGGTCAACGTTTTTTTTTTTTTTTGCAAGTGCAGCCTGATGTTTCCGAACACTACCAAAAAAATTTTTTGCCAACTTGATGCAAAATTTGATGACTTTTTTTAAATTTTGGAAAGAGTCTTCGAATACCAGTCTAACAGAAAAAAGCAACATAATACTGTTCCTGGTCCAACGTTCCATATTCTCCTCTTCATCTTGATTTGGGGATAATTACTACAATAAATTATTTGCATTCAATTTATAATTCCTAATCAAAAAACACATTCTTACCGCTCAATCTAGATCTAGACAGTGACCAGGACAGAGAAAACTCCTCTGAGCATGATGATGACGATGAATCCATTCCCAGATATCACGCACTTTCGCGTACTACACAGCAAATTGAGCAAATGCAAGATCGTTTTTTATCTGTTTTACTGCACAGCAGACGACATGCAAATGACGTTTACGAACATCTCACCTTTGCTGAACTGCATTACCGAACACATGCTATTGCAGTTTTGCTATGATGACGTTTCCGAACACATGACTTTGGCAACTTGCATTTTCGAACATGCTGCTAAAGCAATTTGATGCAGATGACGTTTCCGAAAACACCCTAAGTTGCACTTACTCAATTTTTAGCTTAACAGTTGAAGAAGTGTACTTTGTCAAACCCTTCATTTGCGATCACATAAATCACATACAAATTAAAGAAATCAAATTGTAAGTTCACTAAAAGCTCACAATTTTACTTTGAACTTGTTTATCTGCATAATAATGAACTTTCATGATCACCATTCAATTCCAATTATGTACTTTGAAAACATTTCCGAAAGTATTAACAATTTCACTCAAAAATCTTGGAAAATGCAAAAGTTACAAAAACATTTACTCGTGTATCGTTTTCGTTACACAGAACCTGTAAAACATTCTAAACGAAACGAAAAAGCACTAATTATTATATTAAATATGCATTGGTCCTTAGAGGAAGTCCTCTTTAGGTAGGCAGTGAACTCTTAACCTAGCATTTCATAGAAATGAAATAAATTCAACAAAAGACAACTTCTGCTAGCTATTTTGACACTGTGTGTGTTGAGTTGGCCGCAAAAACACTTTTTGTTTACTTGCACTCATATAAATCCATTGTAATTGAAACTCTTTTCCATACGCGTAATTGTAATTGTCAGGCTCAAGTTTACAAACGGTGCTATTACTTCAACATAGCTCTTTCGTACGACTAGGTATCACAATTTCTTGTCTTTAAAATATTTTTTTCGACGCATTTTTTGACCTGTTTTTAGAAACTTTTTCGAAGCGATTCTTGACGTCTTTTTAATGCGTTTTTCTACATGTTTTTTAACAGAATTTTTGACGATTTATTAAAGAGGCTTTGGAGCTTTTTTCATGTGTTTTTCGTTTTTTTTTTTTTTAACCATTATTTATGTGTCTTTTTAAAAAGCGGTGTTTGGCGCATTTTTCTACAAGTTGTTTGAAGTGTTTTCAATGCGTTTTTCTACATGTTTTTTAACAGAATTTTTTACGATTTGTTAAAGAGGCTTTGGAGCTTTTTTCATGTGTTTTTCGTTTTTTTTTTTTTTAACCATTATTTATGTGTCTTTTTAAAAAGCGGTGTTTGGCGCATTTTTCTACAAGTTCTTTGAAGGGTTTTCAATGCCTTTTTCTCTGTGTTTTTAACTGGGTTTTGGTGCCGTTTTTGCGTTTTCAAAGTTTTTCCTGAGGAATTTTAGTTTATTTTTAATCGTTTTTAAACTGTTTTATTTTTTTTTAAAGCGTTTTAAATGCGGTTTTAAAAGAATTTTGCTTATATTGCGTTTTTTAAGTTTTTTCTGGAGGAATTTTAGAATTCTTTTTAAACAAATTTTTTCTAAGCATTTTAAATGTGGTTTTAAAAGTATTTTCGAGTGCATATTTTTCAATGCAATTTAACAAGTGTTTTAAATGAGCTTTTTGACGAATTTTTTTTTTAAGAGATTATTATGCGTTTTTCATGGTGGGTTGATGAATGGTTTTTATTACCTTATTGCGGTATTCTAAGCCTGAGTCTTAATAGTCTTGTTACATTTATGTATTAAAAAATTAAAACAAAATGCTTACAAAACGTCTTAAAAACGCAAAGAAAATGTATTATAAAAATAGAAATACCAGTGAAAACTATACTAAAGAAAACTTTCGAAATTCGCGTTGAAATACGAGTGCTTCTAAAACGTTTTCGGATGTGTTTTTTTAAGCATAAAGTGTTTTTAGACGATTTTTTCGACAGGATTTTTGAAGGGTTAAGACAGCGTCTTAATAAGTTGCTTTTCCGATTGTTTTTCAAGTGTTTTTAAGTGCACTTAAAATGCTCTGAGAACAAATAAAAAGCAATTGAAAAGTCTTTAAAAAAAACTCACTAAAAGTGTTTCTAAAATACTAAAAAAAAGTCGAAAATCGCATAAAAAATGACGTAAAAAAATCTCGGACATTAAAAAACCCATTGAAAAGCGCGACATCATCCCGCTAAAGTACTTCTAAGCTTTAGGAGCTCTCTTACCAGAAAAAATATTTACAGACTACCTCAACTAACAACCATTCATTTGCAGAAGTAGCTCGTATTTGATAACATCTCGGGCTACTGTTGAAGTCTTTTATGCCCGCGTTTCCGAGAGAGGTATTCATATTTTAATATTAATTTAAAAAAAAAAATATTTTTACTACAAACAAAGAAACAATTGAAACACCTCAAAATGGAATCCTACCATCATTAGCAGTAACTTTACACCTCCTAGTCCTGATGGTACATTTCCTCACAACAACGACATACATTTCACTTTATACAGACACAGGAAACCTCTCATTTTGTTTGCGTTTGGATACTTTCAAACTTTTAGTAAGTTTTCTCAGTTATTCTAATAATATCCAACCCACAATGCCAACTTCCCAAATGCATTTGTAGCGTTAGCACTAACGTTAAGTTAGCATCTCGTGGATTCAATTTAAACTGGCAAACGCAGATTTCATATACATTCACTTCATTTAACTCAATCCGCGTGCTTTCTACCCACAGTAGGTCTACGGATCCATTGCGAATGGGAAATGTTGTTGTTTTTCTTGGTTCTGTTCCCTCGACTTCCTGGCAGTAATTGGGGGGCAAGCAGACAAACGAGCCAAAAACAATAAACGAACTATATTGGTTTCCTTATTGCTTTTTGTTGTTTTTTTTTTCAGATGGCGCCAGATTTAGGGGTAATGGATTGAACCGGCCAACCACAATGACCTATGGCATTCTGGGACCAAATTGTGATTCGAAGTATATTACCAACGATATTCTTCAATAATAATCCGGATACAAAAAAAAAAGACAGATCCAATGATTCCACATTTAAAGAAGGATTAAAATGGACACTGAGTACAGCAGTCGAGCAGTCTGTCTTAGATGTGATGTGTGTGCACGAAAATAGAAAAATGAATGCGATGGTTATAGTCATAAAACTAATGGCCAATATAACTTTTAAACAGGCTTCGCAGACGCATGTTTCAACAGAAGGCAAATAAGAAACTTCTAAAGGAAAGTACGTCCTTTTGGGGAATATTTGGTTTGCTTTTAAATAAGCCAAGCTGAATATTGCAAAAAATACACGATTGGCATTGTGAAAGCTGTTGCGATGAAAGTACTCGTACCAAAGACTGCCAAAAACAGCTCTCACCCAATCACAACAAAAGGAACTATATATACTACAAGGATGGAAATATTTTAAATTTTGTGCAGAAAATGTGTTTCAATTCAGTTCAAAAAATGTTCCTTACTCGCAGAACTCAAAAAAAAAAAAAAAATGATTCTTTAAAAATAACATGTTCTTTTATTTTTGTTTATATGGATGTTAATCTTATTTTGGTAGAAAACAATGACCGAAACGAATTAGGCTATTAGAAAAAAAAAAATTATTTAACAAGTAAACATTTTGTTGGAAAAATAAAAAGAACGTTCCTTGTTTATAATAAATCTAAAAATTTAGTTCAAAAAATTGAGTTCTACTTCGCTTTTTCTTTTCATCTACTTCGAAATACGATTTCAAGAGTCCGAACCCTGCTGAGTAGTATTGCCTTGTTTTGGCGGAAAGGTTAAAAAATTTGATTTTGTAAGTAAAGTGTAAGTCCGGTAGCCGGTGCTTAAAATATTTAGATCAGACCTGTTGTTAATTTATTATATTTTTTTTTATTTTTTTCATGGCACGGACCATGACTTCGATTTGCGTTTTCTTCTTCCGCAAGTGCATTTGAGAATCCCCGACGATACTTATGATGGGATAAGCACAATTTGACTGCAAAATGGACTTAGCTGGACTACTTGAAACAGCTATGGAAAATTTAATGTGGCTGGAAAAGGTTGTCTCATTATAAGTTGCTAAAATTCCTATATCGATGGATTTTCGGTAGCTCCGTCGTCAGTATGTTCTATTACTGAGAGAGGGGTCTTAGATTTGAACCTGGAAAAACACAAGTTACACAAGAAGGCCTCAAAATTTTAGTCTTTTTTTCTTAATTTTCGTTAACTTTTCTTGTTTTGAAAGCCCTTCCATGTATAGGATGGCAAATACCATCTGGGCAGAGTGTACATTTCCCCCTCAACTCAACCTCACCTCAAGCAAAAGCCAACAGACATCTACAGTCTGTATCTCTAGCTGTATGCATGACTATATAGCTCGAAACTTCCTCGTTCATTGCAAATTCGTTTCAGTTAAGAACGACAGAATTGCGAGAACTACTTTTTCGAGTTCCTTTCGCAAAAATTGATTTGGACAAGGAACCGCATTTTCGGAATTTTTAATATTGCCTCCGTTAACAAAAAAATACTAAACGTAAACGGCAGGATAAATCTAAACGTTCTTGCTCATTGCAAGTGCGTCTAAAGTTTAGGTCGAAAGAACTGGGAGGCAATTGTTGACCTGGTTGTTTGTTGCTTTAGATATTCTTCGGTAGATCATGTTAGTTGGTGCGCTCCTTGTCCGTTTTGAGCTCACTGATGGCAATTTCAAAACATGTTACATTATGCAAATAAGCCTTCGCAAGAAATTCATCAATCAAGGTTCTCACAATTTTGATCCCGAAATTCGTGCATATTTTCCAAAATCTTTACTGATTCAAATCACAACTGTATTGGCATTTCCTGTTGACGTCCTCATTGATCATTGTACCCTTGTAAAAAAGACAGCATCGAAGGCCGACCTTAATAAACCACTCAAACCCGATTTCGACAGCCGTTTGTGTTACCTTGTAATCTTGACACAATTTCCTAATGTTACTTTATTTGCATAGCCAGCAGCTGTTATTTATGTATGCGTTCACGTCGCTCGATTAGGTATGCACAAAAAAGGAGAATGCCTAACAAACAAATCTGAAAAAGGACCAACCATCGATTTCCCGGCAATCCCCCAGCTGCCTATATAAACTGTCGTTGGTATTCACAGTTGAATGCACAATAATTTGCAAAATAACATTTTTCCCCAAATAAAAAGGGTTAGCGACCCTGTCACTGGCAACGTGAAAGTTTATTTTTTATTCATGCACTTCCGAGCCAGCAGTTTTGGCAAAACACACACCGCATAAACGCTCTCTCTCTCTTGTAAAATAAAGTTCCAAACTTGCTTAAGGAAAGTGGAAAGTGGAAAGTGGAAAGTGGATGTGCGGTATGGTGACGTCAATGTCAGAGCACAAACACACACACGCGACAACGGGTTGAAAATGGCTTCAAATGAGTTGAAACAATACCTGTGCCCGAGGGAAGCTATTTTTGAATTGCTGATGCTGCTGAACGCGACCACGTGCTTATCTGGATGCAAATGATCTGTGAGAGGGGAGAGTTATTGTCAACATTTGCATGGGACGCAGGGATGAAACAAAAAAACACCCACACCGACAATGACAATGGGTATGATGATTACGATGTGGAAATCAATTTCGCTCACGTAGTTCTCATCTGAAGTATCTTTGCATCGCAAACTTGTGCAAAGCTTAGCAGAAGATCGGCACGAGTTGAAGCGCAAGAAGATGGATTCGCATTTCTGTTTCGTTATCCCTTCGGTCTCCGGTTGAGAAGTTGCCAAACAAGAAGCGATTGTGGGGATAAAATTGCTTCTCTGAATTTTGTGTGTGTGCATTTCGGAGATTATAAGTCTGGCGGAAGTCGTGTACGATTTCATCAGTAGCAGCTGATTGATATCGGATGAGAGTTTAATCCTTTGGGTGGGTATAGTAATATGCAGATGGAATAGGGTATGGATACCTGAATTCCGATTTCGCTATTGGATTTCGATTCGACGCTCTGGATGAGTGTATGTATTTTTAATGCGGCAAATCGTTTCACAGATTGGATTCTGGTTGTGCGAACTAATATCTGCAGTCGAGGGAGCAGCGATATTAGGCTTCCAATGGTTGTGGCTACAAAGATACATACAAGTTATCAGTTACTTCCGCATGGTAGGTATTATTCCGGTTTATGGGCTTAGCAAAGAGCTGAACGGTATCTATGTGGGGTGGCTGAAGTTTTGATTCCGGCAATTCTATTTAGCAATTCAAATCGTATTAGGGCAGGCGTGTCTAGTACTGAAAGGGTTAACAGAGATGCTGATGAGCCCAACATGCATCTCGTTAGCAATTCGGGCAAGTCAGATCGTACAGTGTGATTTGCATAGGGAGAGATTAATGTACCTTTCGGGATTAGTTAGGGAAGCGGAATCCTAAATTACATGCGTACGAGCTGTCGGCAATAGCAAGGCGAATGGAATAATCAAAAAATCGCATTCGAGAGAAGCTCCAACCGAACAAATTATTTCAACAATGTGGGTAGAAAAGTTAGGTACGGGTTCTTTTTACAAAGGCAGGGAAATCCACCAAATGTGACACAATGCGCTGGAGAGCATACAGGAAGGTCAATCTGTAGGAGCTTTCTTAGTGGCAATTGCGACGCTTCATAATGACAGGCTGTGTGATTATTTGCCTCCCTAAATTTCGTGAAAGCGAAGCGAACCTAGATTTATAAGCAAACTAGACAAATCACCTTTTGAAAAATAATAAATAATTAGGACTGGCTTCTCACAACCATTCAAACTCTTAGGTGTAGATATTTTTTTTTCACGAATGGAAGGGACCTACACTTTGTTGGCATGTCCGAGCGGGTGAGTTTAGAATTTTCCCAATATATACTCTACAATTGTAACTGTTAATAAAATTTAAGCCACCATTTTACAATACAATTTTCAAATTATAATTAAAAGAAACATGGCTCCGATTCTATTCTTAAAGTAATCAACTATTCTTTAAAACTATTTTTAAAATAAAAAAAAAATATTAGTTACTACCTATATTATAATTTTAAAATCGATTAGTTTTGTAAATGTATGTTCGCAAAATATTCTAAGTTAAATAAATAGAAATTAAAATATGTACCTTCTGATCCTGTTTGATATCCGAGCGCACGAAATCTTGATGGTGTTTAAAAGGAATGTTGTTTAAATAAAAATATAAAAAAAACTTGAACATTAACAAATGATGGGAACAAAGAAACAACAACAATTATAATTATGATAAAAAAAATAAATAATTTTGATTATTTGGTGGCAGCATTTGCAGAAACTTGATTTGGATATTTTGTTCTTGTTTAATGTTTATGACATATATATATATATATACTTCCTTTTTTATTAAACTTCAGTTAATTGTTTGCTTCTTATTTGTTCTTTCCAATCTTTATCCTTTTCTTTTCTTTTTATTTTATTTGTTTATCTTAGGGCCGGTCTGTTCACAGCTGGTCAAATCCTTGGTTAGGTTATCATCGATTTGGTTTAACCGATGATTTCAAATCAGTGATAACCAATAAGTGTTTGTTCACCGTTTTTTCACTTCGGTCACCAAGCCATAGATTTGCGACAAATCGTTGCATTTTTCCAGTTCATTTGTCAATTCAGTTGTTAGCCGAATTTATGGTTACATTGTTTTTCTGCCTCTTTAAATGTTTTTGATGTGAGACAATAAGCTATAAATTGAGAACAAAACTGAATCAGTTCAACAACCAATAAAAATTGTTAGCCAATTATTGGGCCTCATCTCAATTTCGTCCACGAACGTCGCAATAATTTTCTCATTCTCGCACTCGCAGTATTTCCTCAATTTATGAGAACTGTCAAAGGACAAAAATGTTGAAAGCAATCGGAATTCATCCGGCTGAAGTTGGGAAGCAGTCTGTCCCCTCACCTTCCATAGAATGGCGTGCAATGTATCATCTGTCAGTTGAAAATGTTAACTTAACCGAACAGATTTTATTGGCCAGGGCCCTCGCTCCATTTTGCGTTATATTTATATAAGTTTAATTAGTTTATTATTTGTATTTTTTCCACACAAGATTGCTCGCAATATTCTACAAAAAGTTGTTGTATAGCAGATACGTCAAAGCTAATACCTACGAAGTCCTTACAAAATCTTGAATAAACGAAATACTAGAAAATCATTCGTTAAATCTCGTTAACCGCGCAAAATCGGCTGGTTATCGATTTCTTGGGTTAACTAACCAAACCGTAGATTCTCTGGTTAATATATTGCTGAACAAACACATTTAATGATTACCAGCTGGAATAATAAATGATTAAAGATAACCAAGATTGAACAAACCGGCCCTTAATATTTGTCAGTAGATGGACTTTAAAAAAAAAAGAAAAATAAAATCATTTGAAAAGTCTTTACCTTGCGCTTGGATTTGTTAAAATACAAAGCGTGAAGGAGAAATTCAAATATATATATTTTTTTTTATTCTATAAAGGCGGTTTAAAATATTTTCCGATATGTCTTCCTTTCGTATTATTCGAATGACAAATAATTTTCATGATGTATTTACAGAAAACGGAACTTACTAGTATTCATTTTGCTACAGTAGAACTTTTTTGTTTTTTAGATAAAACCAAAATTGATGAATAGAAAACAAGAAACATGTTAATCGTTACACCATATATACTCTCGGATGTTACAGTCCAACAGAGATGATAAGTACAGGCAGTGTGACCAATTCAATATTTGATACATATCATGCTAAGTTCAGTAGTACAGCATGTTTTTTTTTTTTTGTATAAAAAAGTGCTTAAAATCATGCTAAATATTTTTTTGAAATCAAAAGCTGGCTGCTGCGTTCAGTGTTCACTGTCAAATGAGAATTGTAATGGTTCGTCTGCTTTAATTTTATTTTATTATTTTAATTCTTAGCTTGGCTAAACCAAAATCCTACTAAAATGCTGGCATGATTTGAAAAAAAAAAGAATATAAAAATCAAATAATCCTGCTAAATTTAGCAGAGAATATGCTAAATTGGTCACAGTCACTAAGTACAGGGATCTTTCTAAAAAAATGTCCATGCAACTTAATAGGGTGGGTAAAGGTTCAGTAGCGCTTCTCGTTTATCAAAATTTCTCTTCTTCTTTTCCGAAATAGTGGTGATTTTATACAATTCTCCAAATAAACACATGCGGTCAAATCCGGAGAAATGGAGGCCAAGTAAATCATGAATTTTAGAAATTATTCAGTCTCCAGAAATCTCTTTTAGTAGCGAGCGCCATTGTTCATTTTTTTGTTGGTTTTTATATTCTTATACAGTCCGCCATCGGTAAAAGCAACCCTCGATAAACGCAATACCTCGGTTAAAGCAACACCTAAAATTTGACCATTAGTGACTCAGTAATTGCAACTTTTCAAAAAACTGTGACTCGGTAAACGCAACTTTCAATCCAAGCTCTTATTTCATTTAATTTTTGTTTCGTTTTTTTTTTTTGTGATTGGTTTGTGAAGTGTAAGTCCTCCACGGCAAAAAATCAAAACAGAACATGCCATCCAATGTCTTCAATGGGCTGAAGAAAACTAGGTTCCACTAGAGGATACCTTGACTCTTCAAAAACTGAGAGAGCTGGCCGTTGACATTAATATATCCTCTAAGAAAAAGCAAACGAACGTTTCCCAATATTTTAAAGCAATTTAACCAAAAGCTGTATTAACTGTACTACATAATGTATAAATATTTTTTTTTAAATGAATTAAATTATATTCCTTTTCTTTTCTTTTACGACGAACAATATTCTTCTATTTTTTATACTATGGTTTTCACCTTAAGTTCCAATTCAAGGCACATTTTTTTTGTGACTCGGTTAAAGCGCAACAACCTCAATTAACGCAACTGCTTGAATTTCCATCAGTTGCTTTTACCGTGGGCGTACAGTATCTTGTGTTCTTTTTATTAAAATTTTGAACATAAAGGGTGGTTTTTTAGCTGGTTTGGTTTTGGCAACACTGGTTTTGACAGCTGACGTGTGTTTAGTACCTTGTGTCACTGTCAAACAGCTTCAGTTTGGTTTGCAATTTAACCATGGATCGTCTTACAAATGAACAACGCTTGCAAATTATTGAATTTTACTATCAAAATTCGTGCTCGGTTCGAAATGTTCATCGCGCGCTGCTTCCATTTTATGATCGGCATTCTCGACCTTCTGAGCAGTCTATTCGGAAGATTGTGACCAAATTTCGCACCAAATTTACTTTGTTGGACATTAAACCACCAACACGTTTACGTACTGTGCGTAGTGAAGAAAATATTGCGGCCGTATCAGCTAGTGTGACAGAAGACCGCGAAATGTCGATTCGGCGCCGTTCCCAGCAGTTAGGCCTTTGTTACAGCACTACGTGGAAAATTTTGCGGAAGGATTTGGGCGTAAAGCCTTTTAAGATACAGCTGGTGCAAGAACTAAAGCCAGCCGACCTACCACAACGCCGAATTTTTGGTGAATGGGCTCTTGGAAAGCTGGCCGAGGATCCGCTTTTTTATCGAAAAATTGTGTTCAGCGATGAGGCTCATTTTTGGTTGAATGGGTACGTAAATAAGCAAAATTGCCGCATTTGGAGTGAAGATCAGCCAGAAGCATTGCAACAGCTACCAATGTATCCCGAAAAAGCCACTGTTTGGTGCGGTTTATGGGCCGGCGGCATTATTGGGCCATATTTCTTCAAAGATGATGCGAATCGCAGCGTTACTGTCAATGGTGAACGCTACCGAGCGATGATAACAAACTTTTTTTTGCCCGAAATGGAAGTTCTTGACTTGCATGATATGTGGTTTCAACAAGACGGTGCCACATGCCACACAGCACGCGAAACAATGGCGCAATTGCGAGGCGAGTTTGGTGAACAGTTAATTTCACGTTTCGGGCCGGTCAATTGGCCGCCTAGATCGTGCGATTTGACACCATTAGATTATTTTTTGTGGGGGTATGCCAAGGCTAATGTGTATAGGGACAAGCCCGCTTCGATTGACGCACTGGAAGCCAACATCCATGCATTCATTCGTGAGATACCGGCCGATATGTGTGAAAGAGTATGCCAAAATTGGACTCAGCGGATGGGCTACCTGAGACGCAGCCGCGGTCAACATTTGCATGAAATTATCTTTAAACATTAAATTGCAGGGTTCAAACTATCGATTCAAATAAATATTTCATTCATTTTTTCGAATTTTTTGTGTTTTTTTTTTAAAAAAAGTTCTAAACCTCTTAAAAAATCACCCTTTATGAGCAAAAGCATTACTTTCCCCTTTTTCCGCGAAATGTAAGCCGTTTTTATCTCAAAGCTTAAAATAAACATTAACATAAAAATATATACATATATATTATACAATGATTGCCTTTTCTATGTTAGACATACCTACTATCAAAACGAGTGAATGCATTTGAATACCTACACAAAACCCCTTACACAGATGTTCGATGGGCTGTTTTCTTCCATATTTAGTATGAACATGTCATTTAGAGTTAACTTTACCATTGGTTTGCAATGAAAATGCGTTTTAATTTTAGATTTAAGTTAAATTTTCTTAAAGATTTTTAATGTGTACCCCTTTTTTTAAGCTTGTCAATCGTTTTCCCCTTTTTATTATTTGAGATCGCTCCCCAAAACACCTATACCCTCCCGCTTCATATAAAATAAGGCATAATAATTATAAATAAGTATACCAAAAGGCCAGTTAGACAGATTTTATTTTTAAAATATATGTGTCCTTGGACTCAATGGAGGCACATTTACTTTTTACATAGTATTTTGGGTGAATCAACTTCTGAATCCAAATGAACAACAGTTAACTTATTGAAAATAAATTCAATGCAATCCTACTCTATTCGAAAAATCGCGCCTTCTACTTCAACCACACTGTAATAATTGTAACTAAATAATATTTCTTCAAATGAACGTAGTTTTCTATCGCGCGTTATTCTTATCTTGTTTCAGCAACTCTGTATTCATTTTATCGCTAAGCTTAGTATCCTGTTCGCGCTAAATGTTATCTCCCATACAAAAATGTCTACAAAGATAAAATTTAGCGAGGCAGTTTCCTGTTCGCACGCTAAATTCTTAACTTCACATAGATGGGCAGATGAAAGGAAATAAATGTCCGGTACATTAAATCGAAGATAAATTTGGACATAAAAAACGGAGGAAAAGTTTGTGTTGTGTTTACTTTGGATCTTTTTGGAGGAAACCGCAGAAAACATTTGCGTAATAAATAAAAGTAAACAAAAATACCTTTTCTTGCGATGAAAAACAAAAATAATATGGCGGGGCTTGTGAAGGACGATTATCAATATGGAAATTGCGGAAAAATTCCACTGCATGTTGAGATTTACCCGACACTAAGGAACGTGTCGTCTTCTACTTGCCACTGCAGAAAATATTTAAGCTGCTGCAGCATTGATAATACTTTTCTTGTTTCCATTGTTTTGGAGATGTTCAATATTGCGATGTATTTTGAGGTGTACTTGCACTTTTCAGTCTGAATTTCGATATTCTAATTATGCGTATTGTATATATTGCATTTATCTGCTTTTATGATTTTTCCCCCATCTAGTATATCATGTTAGATAATTTGGCGACCATTTATCTTTTGATGTGGAGAAACGAAGTGGAGACTAGAGACGCTAAAATGTAGCGCTAGCAGGACTCAAGGCTTTAGTGAAAAAAAATCACATACAATTTCTTTAAAATAGGGGTCAGATTCTGTAAGGCGAAACGATAAAAAGTTTTTGTGCGCACGAATGGTTTGCTGTTGTTTCGTAAGCACGAAAACGTTTGAACGTTTCGCCTTACAGAATGCCGACCCAGTTTTTGAATAATGCCTTTAGCGGTTCGAAAAAAAAAAAGTTTAGCCTATTAATATATTAAAAATGACTAATTAGACTTTGGTAATAAGAGCAAATACTGCATACCTTAAGGATGCAGGCTCAAAACTGGAAGACCTCCCAATGCACCAGTTTGGATACGTTTAGTTCCACAGTCAAATCTTCAAAAAAATTAGTAAACTCTACAGAAACGAAAGTATTTGACAAAAAAAATTCTCGGCTGAGATACATATTGATAATTAAAATAGAGATAATTTTATAGAAGCCTTTGTTTTTGAATTGAGAACCCAAAATATATTGCTGGTCCAATTTTTCGTAACATCAAACGAACAGTCATCAACCTTTGTGTCAATTCCGAGTGAATTTCTGATCTGACTGGGGATGCCTTCAACATGACAAACAAGGCATTCTTAAAGGAGAATCAAATAAGCGTTTGAGACAAAGTTGACTTAGCTTAGCTGGACAAAGGAGAACGCAGAGAGTCCTCCAGACAAATTTCTGCACATTGAAGCCTAAGAATTTTCTTTTGGGCTAGTTGCTTATAGCTGACAAATGGTTGTCAAATATTTTTCTAATGTCAATTAATTGATATCATTTATGTTTTGTGCTTGAAGTAGAAAAATAAACAAATTTGTTATTGCCTGCAATGGAAGCTATTAAACTCTTGCTCACATTTGAATTTTCCCAGGGGAAAAAAAATCACATTTTTGTAATTTGTTGTTCAACTCTTTCCACTAATTTTTGGATATTTTTCATTGCGGTGAGCGAATTCTCTTGCACGCAGAGAAATGTGACAGTTTAAAAAGTATGTGAACAGACCAGTTGTTTTTACACCCTCCACCAGGAAGGTATATTCACTTTGTCATTACGCATTTGTAACGCCACGAAGGAGTCACCTCAGACCTCATAAAGTATATATATTCTGAATCAGGATCACATTCTGAATCGATTTAGCCATGTCCGTCTGTCTGTCTGTCTGGCTGTCTGTCTGTCTGTCTGTCCGTCTGTCTGTCTGTCCGTCTGTCCGTCTGTCCGTATGTCCGTCTGTCCGTCTGACTGTTGAAAGCACGATAGCGCCCCAAGGAATTGACATAGGCGAATGAAATTTTGGTGAAAGGACTTCTTTTTATCGTCGTCAGGTTGGTATTAAAAATGGGCTATGTCTGTCAAGTAGTTCTGGTAATTCTGGTTGGTAGACAAAATCAATTATAGATGATAGCGTCTAGGTATTCAGTTATTCGAATGAAATTTTGTGAGCTTGCTTATTTTTATTATCGTCAGCTTGGTATTAAAAATGGGTAGTCAACAATGTTTTTTTCTATGAATTCGGCCTTATCGCAAACAATTAAAAACCATTTCAGGTCAATTTTAAACTTAGTATTTTCCAGAATATTATATTTAAAAAATTTAAGAAAACCTAAAAAAAATCCCTTAAAGCTTGAAACAGGCAACAACAGGTACACTTGCAATTAAATTGCTCAAAAGCTGATTTTTATTATTTGTTGACCTGTACCTATACCTGTTCAATGTAATTACGTACTACCTCACATGCCTAAAATTTTGCGTGACTTGTATGCAATGGAGGGTATCAAAGCATCGGCCTAAATTTTCTGACTCTTATTTATTGATTATGGTTTTCCAAATTGGACTTATCGACTCCCATTTTCCAATCTAAAATGTTTGACTTTGGCACAGTGGCACTTTGAATTCTCAAAAACATTCGTTGTCATAAACATTGAGGTAGTTATCGATTTTGATATTCTAAAGCACATTTTTGGAATTCGATGACATCATTATATTATTACGTGAACAGGCAAAGTTTCGGTACACTTTTTGAACTTCGATAACTCGAATATTTAATAACTCGAATAAAATTGGTTGGCAATAGAGCCAAGACTAAAATTTACATGTATTTGATAACTCGAACTTCTACTACTCGAATGACTTGATAGCTCGAGAGATTATTTGGCGTTTTCGTGTGAGTGTGAGTAAGAATTGTCAAATTTCTTGTTTAGAGGTTAGAACACAGAATTAACTAGGTTGGTATATTAGTTTGAATTTTTAACAAAATAAAACAAAGAGTTGATACTGTTAGTTGTTTAGTGAAAACAGACTATTTTAAATAATAAACAAGTTCCTTTCCGGTACTTTTTGTTGTCTTATATATTCGCAAATAAATACATATGTACATATTTATATCAATTTTGTATTTTACTTGATAACTCGATTTTTTTGTGTGGCAAGTGATGGTTCGAGTTATCGAGGTTCGACTGTACTTATAAAAGGTATGGTCGATTTTCGACCACAAGCGATACTAGAATTAATTATTGATATCTGACCTTGTGTGCCACGAATTAAAGCCTCTTTAAAAATGAATGTAAAATTGTGAAGTGACTTTGGAAATAGTCCGCCAGGTTCATATAAAAGTAGAAAGCACGAGAGACGTATCAAATTATAGCTCAAACATTCACCTCTCGCATGATATTCTATCTCACATGTGATTTTCTAGAGATCATATTCCGAAATTAAATTGTGCCAGTGTGCACGGGCACATATTCATTTACACTCCATAATCGCTCCCGTTTCCACTGAGTTAAAACAAAATTGTACATCAAAATGGCACCCGTGGCTTGCACAAGTAAAAAAAAAAAAATGTCTAGTACAATAATGGGTTATGCCGTGCAATAAATTTCTATGGATAATAATCCAAAGGCAAATCTGCTGAAAAGCTAAACATTTGCTCATTTTATTGAGATTCAGAAGTAAAAAATGGCACTCAAACAAGTCTACCCGATTCAGAAAAGTTTATGAATGAACATATTTTTAGACGCAGTGTATGCTAAATGATTATATGTTGGATAAGCACTTCCTTGCAAATATTACTCTGAGAACACAGAAGAAAAAAAAAACATCAACCCTCCTGTCAGTGACACAATGGAGTTCTGGGAAATTTTATAAATTTACCTCGTATGCCGGTGCACACGATGTTTACTTCATTTTGCCACGTGAGCGGCGTGTGCCTTCTGTTTTCGAAACTGAATCACTATCATATCTGGTTTGTACATATCACACATGTTCCTTTCGTCTTCGAGAAACACTTGAAAAGGTTATCGGTGCAGATGAATAAGAAACAAATTACGCGATTTTAAGAAAGTGACGGTGTTTTCCTGTTGATTTTTTTCACAGATCCAACGTCCGTTCTAATTATGTGTAATGGTTGCTGATAATCGTGTCTTGTTATTTTTATCTTTCACTGAAAATGGAAACATGAAGATACCGCACGTTAGTTAATTTAGTCTCCAGGCGACATTTTTCAAATTAAATTGAACACTGTGACCTACAAATTTGGAATTTGAATTGGAGGAATTTCGGAAAAGAAAATAGAATTTTTAATAAATTATCTGTGTGTTCTTTAAGGCGAGGCCTTTGACCAACAAGCCTCCTAAATCAATGCTTTCATACTTTAAGACTCAAAGAAGTCTCAGGGATGGACGTGCTGTTTCATCGTCGTTTTTCGAAAGCTATCAAAAAAAAATACGTATTGACAAAAAATGTCACGTAACTTCAAAAATTCTGAGTAGGGATGCCATATGTCCCCCTTTAGGGGGACAGTCCTCCTTTTTTATACAAAAATGCTGTTTGTCCCCCCTAATACAAACCACTGTCCCTCTTATTAAGTCAAAATTCAATAAAAGAAATCAATCAATTGAAAATTTTGAAAATACTTTATTTTTATTTTATTTTTTTTTTATATGTACTTTTTTAGTTGAATAATTATTTATTTACTTCTTATTTTTTTTGGTTCTTTTAAATAAAGTTTGTAGATAAATAATTTTGATGCTTTTTCCTAATATGTAGAAATGAAATAAAATATGTACCTAAATGTGTATCTAATGAAACTTATTTTTATTTCACATTTTTTTGACTCTGGTGTTAAAAAAAAAATAATATGTTGTTTCCTTTTTGAACACTTGTCCCCCCTAGAAAACTCACGATGTCCCCCTTTTCGTATGTTTTAATCTGGCAGCCCTTATTCTGAGTCACCAACATACTCCAAAAAATATGAACCACTTCCGCTGTGGGCAAAGTTGCTGCCAGTGTTAGATAGAATTTTTTTTTAGAAATAAGTGTAAATAATGAAAAATTAACAACGTAGATAAGTTGAGGAAAAATAAAAACATTTTGAGCAAATTTTCTTCATTATTTAAGAAAAATTTACACACGAAATCGAAGTTCATGATATCCAAAAGCGGAAAATACACAACCAGGTTTGTCCTAATATGTTTCTAGTATATAAGACATATATTTTAGATAGTTTTACTAACCAAACAAATCAGATTATTCGCCTTTTAACAATTTATAATAACTTATAATTCAGTAAAGTAAAAAGGTGGTATTCCGGAACTCTTTCACATTTTCCCACGGTTGCCGCGGTTGGCAGCATTTATTTTTGTATTTTTTGTATGTTTTTGCATGTCACACGGATTCTTTTTTCATATAACACCGATAGGAAAAGAAAATGGCGAATTTGAAAACAAAATTGAGGGGGCCAGCGGCAAGAGGATTATGATTTGTGAGTTGGGGGTCTCAGTATGGTTTTTCTATGCTGATGATGAGATGTCGATGCCATGGCGAATAATTGCTCCAGACATATTAAAGATCGGATCTCAGAAGTTGGCTTCTAAGTTTCAAATATTCCTTTTCCGACATGAAAAGGTTCCTTCTATGGTGTTCTTTATGGAGGAGCCAGAGTTATCCAGACATAACCTTACTGCGCGTAAATTGGAAAAATAAAATTTGATCTGTTCTGTGCAACGGTAAATCGGTGGTGGCAGTTGACTGGGAATACGCTTACGTTTTGAAAGGTTTGACATAGAGCAAGCAAAGCTGTCAGTTTGTAGGCGATTGGCTTTAGGCATTCACAAATTTTTACACACGGAATCGTAGAGGCGAAGTTGTAAACACTTAAAGCCGAGCTATCTTTTTACTCCAGGATCGACAAAAATATGCTCCGATTCCTTTCCTCGAGCATGGATACTTTTAACTGACCAGACGTCATAACGAAAGCATTTCCTTCCATTTGCTTTTAAAACCTTAGGAAAGTGGAAGTATATTTTTATAGATTCTCTTTGGTCGTTTGCATGCAAAATAAAACCCAAGAAACATATTCCTCTTCTGATAGGGGGTAAGTGTTGGTGAGTTAGATTTTTTTTCAAACCACCAGGTGGTTTGCAAAGCCTGTACCGATAACGTCCCGAAAGTCAGCCTTATATATTAATCATTCAGAAACACTGTGAAAATGATTTGGTGGTCGATCTACCAGTTATTAATTTGAATGCCACAAACCACCTCTCACATCGTAAAAAAAAGTCAACTTTATGTCACAAGGTGACAGGATCTAATTCTTCCTCGAATCCCAAATGTTGGCAGCCACAAAATTACACTCATTCAAATTTATGCACTCTTCTTTGCAGTCCCCGCATTTTAATGAGTAATTACCCAGTCATTGCAAACAAATCGCCCGGGATTGCCAAAGAGCAGAGATTAAGCACGACACTCCAGCGAGTTAAGTCAACTTACTATCCCACTCACCAAGGTGAGACTTACCTATGTCATGTAGTTGGAAAATTAATATCACAACAAGTGTTCCGTCCGAAGTACCTAATCAATCACATCCAATAATCCCGAGCTACCACAACTACCTACCTAGGTACCTAACATCATCATCGAAGACATCACACAAGCAATCTGAAGTCAAGCGTAAGGACAACACACGAACACGATGTAGGTCAAAGCTCCTTTCAAGTCGCATTTCAATGCAATTTCACCACAATCCTGCGCAGATTGCGAAAACGCTCTTCGTTGCCCAGGAGTGTTGACGGTTGACGTTGAGTGTCGATGTACATGTTCTCTCAGATGAAATTTTCTCCAGCTTCGAATGACGTCATAGATTTTCCACATTCACCAATTCGATAAGGAAAATGCCTGCCACCCTCAATATGTTGTGGTGCTCTCATTTCGGAGAGCAAAACTCTCGTCTAGGCGAACTCTCTGCCAGCCTATGAGATACATTTTTATCTTTCGCGCTAATATAAACGTTTCTCGGAGGAGACTCCCGTTCAGTTTGGAACAGCCGGTTACTCGTGAAGCATGAAAATCCAGCCTGCGAATTAGTTACACGCGTTACGTGATCTCTGTGTGTGTGTGTGCTTTTATTAGCTCGTGTGCCATCTGTATGCATACATACCTTAAGATACTTATCAGAAAAACGAAGGAAAGAATACAATTTCAATCGCTTCGCTAAATGGGTGTATCTGGAGGTGACTTTTCACCAACGCATCATCGCACATAATCGGTCGTCAGTTGAAACAGACACACAAATGTATCTGAAGTGAAAATTGTGTTCTTTAATATGTTCCTGGCTTAATTACCTAATTCCCTTGAAGAGACTCTGAGCGAGAGAGAGTGCAGAGTGTGTCTCCCCCCTCACCAAGTGATGAATAATTTATCTGAATGTAAACAAAACAAAACAACGGCCACTTGTGCGATACTTCACCTAATTTGTGTGTATTACTACGTGTACAGATATTAAACACAAAGGTAAACTATCTGAAGAGGTGCACGTAACAGTGAACTGTGGTCCTCCATAAATCATCATCTGCATCGTGTGAGTGCTCGGCCTTGTGGCTAGTTAATAATTTATTAGTATCCCGATACGACAACCCACCGAATTCTCGAGACAACATTTCCTCCGATTCTGTTAACACAGTTAATCGTGTTGTACAACCACGCGCACCAAAAAATAAATAAAACATGAAAAAGATATAAGAAATCCTTACAAAAAAAAAATAAAAATAAAAAATAAATAAATAAATATAAAAAGAAGCTACACACTCACAAATTGGGTGAAAGACAAGTGAAGCAGATAAACCCGAACGCTTGTGATCTCTGCAGATACTTTATTTGTTTCTCTTCGTCGTCGCCTTGAATTGTTGTCATAGGCAATATATGCGATATTTTGTCGCGTTGTTTAAATATCGTGGGAATATATTTACATAGATAGTTTTTTCGTTTTGTTTTTTGTTATTGATAATTTTCGTGTGTTTCATATCTCGCTCTGTCTGGAAGAGGGTTGGATGGGTAAAAAAAATAAAAGTTTTATCAGACCTGATAATTATATTCCCCATTCGTGGTACTCGTTTTTTTTTTCTGCAGAGACCTAATGATGTGCGGCACCTTTATATAAATTTTCCCGTGTGAAAGTAAATAGATTTCGGAAATTCCTCAGTACAAACCACTTAAGGGACTATTCAATATAGAGTTGATCGAAAAAACGCGCATCAAACTCGCAAAAGAAGAGCAAACAAACAGCAAACAGCGCCGACCTGGCAGATAAGCAGTAACCGCGATTGTTTTCTTGGATGTGAACAGACTTCCAGCCAGTTCAAGTGAGTACCACAGATGTACAAAAATGACATTTCTGTTTTAGTTGCAGACAAAAGATGCCCGCATGATAATTTAATCTTTATAAATCATACATATAACCACCCACAAATGGGGAGGAATTTTCTGTATTTGTATTTCATCAGCTTTGCATACCTTGGTGGTACTATTTTTGTGTGTTTTTTCTTGCCTTTCGCTTGTGATTTTAAGACGCTGTTGACGGCGTGAAAATCCGACCGAAAAACAATCGTGTATATTTAGATCGGATGAATAGAAGAAAATAATTTTAATTTGTTTCGCTTAAAGGTAGTTTAATAAATTAATGTCAGCTATTCGGGGAGTTTTTTTTATAGGCGGTGCCGCGCTTATAGCTGGGAGATGGGAAAATTGATTAAACGACACGTCTGGGGAATTAAACACGCAAAATAATATGCGAGGGAGTTTCGTTTCCATGACCTACATAAAAAGTTCCTACGAAGTTGTGTCTCTGTGTATTCGTGTCCCGTGTTAGAGCCCGAGGGAGTCATTAACATTCCCGCTTAGGAAAATCTTACATTGTTCGTTGCTTTTGGGGGGATTTTACAAAAGTTCCCTGCTTTCTTGTGCTTTGATGCCACTTCAGTGATCTATTCACTTTAAGGTTTACTGCCTATGGCTATCACGTGCCGTCCATTTTCAGCTGAAATTTTAACGAAAGCAATTCCGTGAAAAGTTCTCAAAGTTTTCTTGTTTGTAAACATAATGTGCGTTGTTGAAGCTGCCGTTGTAAACGCTTGCGGGTGGGAAGGCGGAACTGTTTAGCAATACTGCGAAAAGTTGATGAACTTTTAATGCGGCTGTGTAGAGTGTTTTAAATTGGTCCTTAAAAAACGAACGACTCCGTATCTATGACAAGAATTGAACAGTCTGTCAATTTTGATCGCAAAATTTTACTATTTTATGTGGTCAATAAGTGGAAGAGATTTTTGCGAGACACCATGTGTTGCGTCTTTTTTTATAAATTCATTTGTTTTGCTATAAAATTTAACTTTTCAAAAAACTCAACTTTTCATACATTACGAGGTAAAATGGCTACAAAAATGTCCAATTAGTAAACATTGCCAGTTTGAAGGTGATTTACAGAAAATAAAAATGGTTACACTGTGGCGTATGTGGAACCTTTTTCTTCCAAACTATTGTACGACGATTTGTATATGGCCATGTGTTGGCCACCAGAAAGGGATAAGAAACACGAAACAGTAAATATAACCACTGAGAAGAGAACAAAAAACACGTAGCCAGCAAGTATATCGATGAAGACTTGCGGCTGTGTATATTTAAAATTGTTGGCGGAAGTTTGCCTACAAAAAAGTGGTTATTGAAAGTGTTTTTCTTTGCCTTAGATTAGTGTTAGTTTTTTGATGGATTTGTTCATTTTAACTTTGTGTCTGCGTTCGATATCCAATAAAGTCGAGGGAACTTTAATCTAATACAAATAATGTAGGGCCATAAGTCCACAGGTGAGCCAAAAGTTCACACAAAATTCGTGTGGACTTTTGATTCACTGATTGTGGTCTTATGGCTCACTATGGTGGGTCATAAGTCCACAATTCTCATAATTTAAAATAAAACAAAAGTAAACGGTTTTCTTTGATTCTCTCTTAGACTTTAATATGTCTCTTGAACAATATTTCAGGAGCCGATTGACACAAAATGTAAACAAACTACACAATCATACAAGGAGCTGAAAGATTTTATTCAAACACGAAAAGTTTTTCAAAAAGTTCGGGTGAATTTTTTAAAATAACTTCGTAAATTGTTTGAAAAATTTATAAAGTTATTTTGAGAAATTTTTCGTGTTTTAATAAAATACTATAATTGCTACTTTACACATCCATTTAGCAATCACCGGCTAATACAACACAAGTCATATTTTTTTTTTTTACAGGAGAAACAAAAAATCGTAGAAGAGTCAGGTTGTCTTAGTACAAAATGCCGATTCTGCGATCGAATTTCTGTGTGTTTTAGGTATCGAATTATGTTGCTTTTGTTCACAACGCAGTATCTACACATAAGCTGTGTAAAAAGGTAGTAAAAGTGATTTGGAAAAATCTGTTACTTGTGTTGTTTTAACAATAACCGATTCAATTATAGGTTTATCCTTTTCTCTTCATACTCATGAGTAAGAAGACTGAAGACGCATATACGCATGCTTTTCAATGCATTGAAGCAAAAAATGTATTTAAATTTTGTGATGCTTCATTTACTTTGGATTTTGAGCAAGCTTTAAGAAAGGGGTTGAGGAAAGTTTTTCCAGCTGCCGAAATACGAGGGTGCTGGTTTCACTACTGCCGTGCTATAAAGAGAAAGACTTAGAAAATTCCCAACTTTTTACAAATTTTGCGGAAAGCGAAAAAGTTTTACAACATTTTCAATAAGTTTTCAGTCCTCCCACTTTTTGAGTTGTTTTAATTTATTTTTTAGTCATATGGATAATTGTGGACTTATGGCCTACTTCCATTTTAAAATTGTGAACCTATGGCCCAAATTATTGTGAACTTTTGGCTCACCTGGGTGGGTTATAAGTCCAAAATTGAATTGTAACGTACCGCTTAGTTCTTTAAATACATTGTGGTGCTCGAAGGATAGAAATTAAAGATTCCTCTGCACTACTTGACTTAACTTATTTTATTTCCAAAAATTCAATATTTTCTCAATTCGACTTAAGAAAGTCGACTAAGAAATTCTACTCTTCTCTGTCTCGAGTTGTTGAACACAGTATGTGGATCTCATTAATGGCTTATGCGTGAATTCAGACACCACAACATATAAAGGCAGAAAGGTCGTACGGTTTTCAAAAAAGCATAAAATTGCTAATAGTCACAGAAAAAAATATTGGTAGATTCTGGTTCGTCTTTTCATAGAATTTGAGAAAATCAAGAAGGGAAAATCACATCTGCGATACAGTTCTGAAGGGGTTTTTTTGAAGATGGAATTAGCTCTTTTCAACATTCGTCGCTTGATTTGGGCAGCTTCGATTTAGGCTTCCTTTAATTCTTCCAGTGTTCGGGCTTGTGCTCTTAGACTCCATTAGCTCAATATAGGCAATTCTGTTGATTCATCACCCACTAACTAACAAAATGAGGTTTTAATTTTGCTCACAGTCCGTGTTTACAATAACGCGTTTCTGTTGAATTAAGCGGGTTCCAGGAGAATATTACTTTTTCAAAAATCGTTTTATAAGAGGAACAGTTACCTTTTGAACTTGCGTTTTGAGAGAATTTTTTCGAAAGGCATATGACTTACAACAATTTTAATGAAGAACTTACATCTATCTGCAAGCATTTCGGGGCGTGATTGAAGCCTTAAAAAAAACGTAAAAAACATTTGGAGTTGCTTAACATTCTAAAAAGATTAGGTCCTTTTAGTTTTTGTGCACCAGACCACGGCAGCGTAGGAGATCGGAAGTCTTGGAATGTGCCAGGCTTTTCAAAATAATTTTGACGGTAGCGTAAATGAGAACGAATAATTATGCTAAAATCAATGAGCCTTACCAATGACCTTTTTTAGTTTCGACTCTAAATTTTAGTAGTTCACAGTGGAAAAGTCGAGACTAAGATTTGTTATTAGTACGGCGCAATGCAAACCTCCGGGGCTCAGATATGTTTAGGAGTTATTTTTTTTAAGTTTGACTTTTCAAAGTCAAAGGGCTTTTCTAATAATCATGTTTAACCTCCACACTAAACATTTTGTAGGTCACAATATGCAATTTAGTATGGAAAATTTCGACTGATTATTAGTATCGCGGAAATTCTTATTTAAGCGGAAGTCATGCTACGGTAGTCGAGTTATCATTGCTCGCATTAAGGAGTAAACGAGCACAGTTTCAGGCGCAAAAAGATGTACAATCAATCGGCATTCGGCGCAAAATTCTTCGAGTTACTTTTTGCACTGACGAGCTTGAAGAAGAATATTTAAAATCGAGCTCGACGAATGAGCCCATCGACCACGTTCGAATAGAAATTTAAATTTGTCGTAGGACGTGGGAGGTGCCTCTATGTATATAAATAAACCTAATGAAAACAGTTTTCCAGAGGCTGAGAGGGTTTTGAAACTTGTGTCTTGCGTTCTTATTAAACCACAAGCAGATGCGTCTTTCGGAATAAGCTCATCCAGCTGCTGTTGAGCTATTAGGTATTAGTACTGCGGATAACCTGCAATTTTTATAAAGAAAGATGCTTTCCCGATTCGTCCGAAGACCTCCTGCGAAGAGTAGGCTCAGTCTTAGACAACATATTTCAATGGTAAGCTATTTGTGGCCCCAGGCCTTCAATGTTTTCAATGACAGTAACCGCCATAAGCCAGAGGTTTGCTTTCCTCTTTTTGCCTTGAGATTTTCTATTGGCGTACCGTCATAAATTAAATCGACTCAATCAAATACAAAACGTACAACAGATGAAACGTATGTACATCTGTTCAGTAGAATTTTTCTTATGCTTCTTGGCAATTATTGTAAAAAGAATTTCTGCAAAGAAAAAAAAAAAAAACACTAAAATTTAATCATTTTTTTTTTTCAACCTCGAAATTTTCTGTTTCACCTTTCGGTTCCACATCGTTGGACTTCCTCTGAGAGATGTTGTTTGTCTTTTCCTCCGGCAGAATCTGCACGTCTAGCTCTTCACATTCCTTAAATTCGAATGTGTTGAGCAACGTATTTAAGTTTTTTATCTAAAAGAGATAAAACTTCTTAGGAATGAATCTGGATATAGAGTGAATTTGTATTTAGAATGAAATGAATCAATTTATGTGAACCGCATTTGGTTTTCAGAGACTTCAGCGGAAGCGGTTTATTCGTTATCAACCTTTTCAGTAAACCAGAAGCGATGACGTTCCTTCGCAAATGGTTTACATTACGAGCTTTTGTCGAAAAAATTATGCAAACCCAACAAGAAATTTCAAACTTCCAAGGATTGAAGAATACAAACTTGCCCGGGTTAATAATGGAATTATCCAGATAAGGAATATTTTTACAAATTGCGAAATATGACCAACAAGTCACAACTTAAAGCTATAAAGGTGTTTCACTACTAAAAATGATGAGCCAGGACCTTCAATAATATTAGCTGCTCGGAAGTAAAAAAAGTTTGTATAGATATTTACACAAGACCAGCTTCTACGCCAGCCGAATTGTAGGATATTCCAAGTTGCAGTGAAAGGCGATAACATTTCGAATGCAATAATAGAGGCATTTGGTTTCCGAAAAAGTGAGGGACTGCCAAGTGATGTTGAAAGACTACGCACAATCACAATCATTGGACAAAAGAAATACTGAAATTAGTCCTTCCGTATGTTTACGCTAATCTCGAGAAGCAATGAACGAGTTTTGATACTCTTTCCGTTGGTACTGTCGGCATTTCTTGGGTAGGGCTTATGCGTATCAAGAATTGTTCTATCATTTAAAAGAGCCGAGCTGAGCATGACTAAAAAATTTAAATCGTGTGCACAGATCTGGGCCCTATTTCACCAACCACTTTTCACTTTGCAATTTTGCAAAAAAAAATAATTCCTGCAAAGTAAGAGTGCGATGTGTTTGCACTTTTTCAGACTTTTTTGCAAAGTGAAAAGTATAAGTGTTTCACCAATTAGAAAGAGAACTTTGCATTTAGAATCGTGTTTTGCAAATTTGCAAAGTGAAAAACGTATGCGTGTTTGTTTGTATATTTAATTGCACCCAACACGTAATATAGAGCAAGTTTTATTGTCGTAAAATTGTTTATTGGACTTAAATTGTTTTCTCATACTCTATGAATTTCGATTCAAGCTGAAATTTGAGCAATACTTAACATAATATCCTAAAATAAATCGTCCAAGTTCAGAACAATTAAAACAAGTAAAAAACACAGCATACAAAAGTCATATGCAAAATGTTAGACACGTGAGTTACTACGTCCATGGTATAAAAATAAATACTATGTAATAACTTAAAACTTATTCATTTGTAACTATATAGCAGCAAGTACATAGGTATACTTATATTCACCCAGTCATGTACATTTTTTTTGTCTCGGCCTACTTAACGTTTCACTCCTTCATCTGAACTCTGTACTAACTGTTATTTACTATAAATAACGCATCCAGCTACACAAGGGAATCCACCTTGAGCAAAAAATTGGGTAGCTATTTCCGAAGTATTTTGTGGCCAGCAAATGGTGGTTGCAAGCAATTCCTCGACTATTGCGTCCGAAACTCGTTGTACTACTCTGCAGACTGTAGCTTTACTTATTCCGTACATAGCAGCGACTCCATTTCCAATCCAACGTAGTGTGCATAGAATCTGTTGCAAGAGACTTATGCAACTATTTCGTTCGCTGTCAAGCCTTAGCCTATGTCCAATTGTTGACAAAACACGTTCAATACTCGTCTTTGGTAAACGAAAGCTTTCCAGGGTTGAAAAATGATCTCCAATTTCAAAATTTGTCCTTAATTTTACAACCCTTTGTACATTATTTGTGTCCTCTTCGTCTTGAAAGAGTGCTTCGAAACGGTTCATTATATATTTTTTTAATTATATCACCAACTGTTCACAAGAAAAGATCAACTGCAAATGATTTTTTTTCTTTGCATATTATTGACAAACTTTTCACGATTTTAAATGTAAAGTGCAAATCTAATTTGTTTGGTGAAACGAAATGGACGAATTCTTTGCAAATTGACAAAACTTTGCACTTTGCAAAAACATGCTTTGCACTTTGAAAATTTGTGTTTGGTGAAACGAATTTTGCAAAGAGGGAACATTTTGAACTTTGCAAAGGAATAATTTCCTCTATGCAAATTTGCGTTTGGTGAAACGAAATTTACAAAGCCGACAGGCGGTTGGTGAAATAGGTCCCTGGTTCCACAATGGCATAATGGATTTGAAAGCGAATAAAAAGCGAGGCGATCTCCGGGTACAGGCCAAACGGAACGGGTTCAGCTAATTTAAATTGTCGATATAGTCATCCCAAACTAAACGCTCGCTCTGTAGTTTTCTGGGAGTATAACTTTAGTGATGCTCAAAAATCATGTGCAATGCACCAACGATTTTACTCGTCTCAAAATCGATGTGCACTTAGTAATTTTTGTATGTTAAAAACACCTGCAGTTGTGCACCGAAAAATGATAAGGCCCCGTAAACATTGAGCCATTTCGGTACACATGAAAAGGATCAGGCTGTTCACATTGAAGCAAAATACGCCTCGGAGTAAATGCCACTTAAGCCCGTGATCGTCTATTGCAATTTTCACAAATCCACTTTCCTGATAGTTCGACTGCCGCCCATTTGTATTCATGGCTCTTCGACGAAACATAAACGAGGCTATTTTCATCGATGATACCAATCATACAATATTAATTACATCAGCTCAGGAGTGCTAACAAGCCGTTTAATAAAATATTTACAATGATCGCTAAATGGCCTCTAAAGAGACCAACAGTTCCAATTATTCATATTCGCCAAATAAATTGACTCGAATTGCATCCGATTCGAATCAAAAACAAAAGCATTTCACAAAATTCCCACACATTATTCCACTTAAGTGGCAATTAATTTGCTTTATCTACCCTCCCCCAAGACATGGCTGTGCATATATTAAGTGTAATACACTTCCCAATCGAATGCCATTATAAGATGGAAATCCATTTTATACTTCGTTTTGTAAATATTTAGACGTTGCAGTTCTGTCCGAGCCAGAGCAGTTTAAAAATAACAATCGCGACCGTCAATTTTCCCAACTACCGCACACTTTATTGTCGGTTTATTTTGGAATTGTGTATTTACTTAGAAAATAACATTCGTCGATGAATTATTTACTACCAGTCGATTTTTCCAGTCGAATGGACGCGGATAATTTGTGCGCATCAAGAGGCAGGTACTTGTCGTGCCCTTCGAAAATACTGCCGTGGTGATGTTGTTTTCGAACCGAGGTCCATTTTATTCGACTGTTTACAATCAGGCTACCTCAGATGAGGCTCTATCCACCCTGACGGTGGGAAGGCTATTTTTAGTGAGTGAATGCATCTGGCAGATTGATAGGAGATGAAATTATTGGCCATTGTCGTAGATTCTTGACTTGCATTCAAAGGCAATTGAGTCGACAGGCGGAGTACTTGTAGAAGAATCGAATGACAAAAAAAAAAAGAATAACCCTCCCTGTGTCCAGTCGGGTAAAAAGAAGGAAGACACCAAAAAAAAAAAAAAAAAAAAACAAGGAAGTAATTCCACGAGGAGAAATTATTTATTTGCTAAGTGTTAGCAGTTCATCGTTTGTGATCCAAGTGGCCAAACTAAGAAAAGAACATTTCAAGCTCAAAGTCAAACTGTAAAATCAGTTAAACAAAAAGGTACATAGTGGATGAAGAGAGCAAAACGCTATTTATAAACAACAAAAACTGCATAATTTGGACCTGTTGCAAAAAAAAGGGTAAATAAAAGATTCGGTTGCCTAATATAAATTAAGCATGTATGTAAATAATAATTTAATTCTGAAACAGTTCTAATTATGATGTCGATGTTGAGTACGAGTTCCCATTGTGTGTCTTTTAGTATCAAAAGGGCGCATTGGCATATTAAGTGGAACTGAGAAAAACGCAAAAAACGTAATAGCTCTAAACCGTTCCACGAGTCACAGCAACAGTATGGAATGTTTTGTATGAAGCTTTGGCAGATCTATTTCTGGAACAAAAATATATATATTACTCTTACCTAGTTATTTGTAGCAACTAAAACTTTGGAAACGTTCCCTTTTGCAAGCCTTTTGCAAGGTTCAACTGGAAATGCAACGTTTTGAAACTCAGCTTTGGTAAAAGTACCCTTTTGAAATGTGATTAAAAGCCTGTGTGTGTATGGAAATGAGCAATTTTTGCTTTGACTTATTAAATATGGTCTGGTAGTGAAATGTCACTTCCATACAATCTCTGCCCATAAAATGACGCCAACATAACTAGCGCTCGTGGTTCTTGGCGAAAAATAAGTGCAACAAAATGACAACCATCTTGGATTTCTCCATAGAATGCTAGAGCCACCTATTGGGCGTGAGTGGATTTGCCAAGTGAAACGGTTGCAATTCAAATTGTTGCGGCATTGTTTACAATAGATGTCATCTCGAAATTGTGCTAGCTTAAATAATTAATAATAGATGGAACCAACAAAATTTGAATAAAAAATCGTTTTTCATTGTCCCATAAATTGCACAATTTTCGTATATTTATTGCGAATTAGTTTTTTATGTTGTTTTTCATTATTCATTTTAGAAATATGATGTAATAACACTTTTGCGTATATTTCAATCACATTTCTGATCAATTGTCAAGAATATCACATTCAAGTACATGAGAATTTAATTCATCATATAAATTGTTTACATCTATATTTCTTAAAGTACTTACAATTATCAGGCTATAAATCTTATTGCAACCTAATTTATTTTGTAATTCATACAAAGGCACAGTTTTCTGGAGAGTTACAAATTTTGATTGTGTCCTATTGTGGGTTTCTCAGGAAACCTTTAGATTTTATATTAATAAAATTTAATTTTTCTGTTCTACAAGAAATAGGAAAAATTGTCGATACTGAACCGGGAAAGAATTGCATTCCAAAGCCAATTATTTCGAAATGTTTCGAGCAAATTCTTGTCAATGTCATTAAGACAACGTATCGCCTCTAACCAATCCTTGTTAAAATTGCAACCACAATTATACAACACTTCATTTTTTAATTTAAAATCTTTATTGAACTAATCGCAATAACACAGTCTTATGCAAAACTATCTGCACCGAAATGGAAACATCAGATATGAGTTTCAAATTTATTCCGCTCCGAACCACGAGAGCTAGCGCTTATGTTGGAACCAACGCGAAGTTGTCTACTAGCAGTCCATATAATAAGTCAATGCATTTTTGATTCCAACAAACCATTTTTTCGAAGGAAATGTGATCCTTTGGTACGAAAAGTTTGTTTATGTAGCGTAGCATTGAATATTTTACATCGACCACGGGCTGGGGTTATGAATAACATCCGAATCGAATGCAAGTCATTAATTTTTGAAGAAAAGGTTTAAAAATCAATGGGCGGCTGTCTGTGATCCGAATGCACAGAAGGTAGAAAGTGTGATTCACGACTTGTCGCCTTTCAATGAGATTTATGATTAGAGACGTTTAATATTTAACTTTAGACACAATCTTGTGGTTCCACCACATGAAGGAAGTCATCAAATTTCATCATCGGATATCGGAAATGCGAACAAGTCGTTAAACTTGGTGCGATCAGTGAAAATAGCTCTCTAATGTGCATTTATAGAATGAACTATAGTAAACCAGCCTTATCAGGACCTGTGGCAATTACAAACTTCGAGCAGCGCAGCAGAACGGATATCGGCATAGAAAGGGAGAGCAATAATGCAGCTGGTACGGCCAGAGTTTCAGCTTTCAGTGCCTGTAGGAATTAGAGTCGAACGTATAAAACCAGTATATTCTTTTTATGACTATCGTAGACGCAGATAACAGCGAAGTGGAATGTCCTTTCAAACGGAGTTCAGAGGTATAAGAAAATAAAGTGCGCGACTGGGTCGAACGTAACTTTCTCGTTCATCAAAAGTATTAATGTAAATGGAGTGGGAGCATTGTGTAAGCTCCGAGTTGTGGGACATATATTTTTAAGGTGCATATTCAATAGGTATGGTTGAAAAAAAAAAAACTAGGGAAAACTATATTTTTCAAAAATGACTTCGAAATTTTGTACGAATACAATATCTTTCTCTTACTACGTAATGGAGAAAGTTAAAAAGCTTAAACCAGCGGTTAACACAAGCTTTTTTTAGGCTGACTGCGAGTAGTAAAAATAGGTATAGTGATAAATGAGGCCATTTTCTTTCAATAAAAGGACTTAAATTTATAAACCTAATAAATTACCATTAAAACAAAAATTGCTGAGAACAACTTCATACTAGCCTCGACCTCTACTCTGCATGCACAACAGTTGCTTGCCAGAGGCGTTTCCAAAAAAAACGCATAGCAACGCTTAGTTGCAATCCAAAAGAAAAGGACTCTTGACGCGTAAAATACCTTCCTCTAGGTATGCTAGATTCAGTTTTACCTAGGTGGGATATTTGAGCCGCCAACCCTACTGCCGTTCAAACAGACTTATCTACACTCAGAAAAAAAAAATGTAATGCCAAAAATTTTCGTTGGTTAAAATGAACTCAAATATCAAAATTTTTGATTTAACAATGAAATTTTTGTCAATAATGTAATAAAATACAATGTAATATAAATAATGGAGAGTACATTATTCTTACGCTGATTCTTGAAAACGTAAAAACAAGTTCTTGTTAAGAAAAATAATATTTGAACCAAGAACTTTTAACTTACGATTTTTTAAAAATCTCAAAAATCCTCGCTTAACAGTTTTTTTCTAAGTGTATTGCTTTGTCAGCTCTGAAATAAAGTTTCAGCAGAGGACCCTCCACATAATCGTGTAAGGGAAGCTGGTTATAAACTTCCATCAAGCTTATTCTTCAAGGAACATGGACGATGTCTTCATCCGTTATGATACCGTGATTTATTTGCGGTTATTTCCTGTCGCCTTTCTGGCCATTTCAGACTCGCCTGCTTTCGAATATTTTTGATACAAATCCTAAGGGACCTTTGATTGTCTTATAACTGCGGCCACAAGTGGGCCTCTTGTAATTTTGCCCAATTAGATTGAGCTAGCTCATGATACCGGACTTGCTGATGAATTCTAGTAGATCTTTGAGTAAGGTGTCAGATACGACCTCGGGCTAAAGGTAAAGTTTACCTAGATGCTGTTGACGTAATTTGATGAGGTAGTTACAGTGACAAAGAATGTGTTTTGTTGATTCTTCATCCTCGTTGCATAGTCTGCAAGTGTAATCTTGGGTTATTTCCTTAGTCATGAAGTGTTTTTTGATTTAACAATGTCCAGTGAGGATCCCATCCCTATGTAAGGGACCTTAAGTAGAGAAAGACCTCATTTTAGGTGTCCACCGCGTATGATTGGGAACCTCAGCCAACTTGTAGTGAGCAACTGAGGTAATTAGCCAAAGAAGTATTAACTACATATGCGTATTGATTGAGGCCCCAGTCCACCTTGTATTTTAGCGACTTCTTCAGGGCCCAACCCAGAATCGTCGCATCCGTTGCGGCAACGTATTAGACTGACAGATTCATAGAATAAACAGCAACTTATGGAAGCTGACCCATAAGCACCGCACGTTGCGGATGCGACGGATAAAGTAAGTTTATTTATTATTTAAACTATTAATTATTAATAAATTAAGAGTTTAAGAGGTCTTTCGGCTAGATAAAGTAAGTTTACTTTCTACTTTTCTGTCAGTTGAATCCGTTGACGGTTCTCACAGCGAGAGAGGCAGCACTTTCATTGGTGGAAATATTGAGAGCATGAGAGAAACTGTCCATTGGCTGTCGCCAGTTTTCTTATATGTTGAGATTTCTTCCTTTTTGTGGGAATTTCGATGTCAGAAAAGCCTTCCATGGGAAGAATTTAAAAGCTGCAGAAAACATTCAAACTATAAATTTTTGCTGAAATTTCATCGAATTGATATCTACATTTCACCATGATTATAAGGACACTGAATGTACATAAAAAAGAGCTTATGTAAATCGAATTTAGCAAGATTTTCTTGTACCAACATTTTCTAGCACAAAAAGGTTATCATTATATAATTAAAAAACTACCATTTTTATACTAAAGGTAATCTAATGTGATAAAATATAAATTTTGCTTTTGAAAGTAAGATTTTTTTCCAAACAACACCTATGAAGAGGGAATTTGTATACGGTGAATAGGGGAAAATTATTACGTTTCGTGGGAAATATTTGGACAGAGTATACTTAAACACTGGCTGTCACCGTATGCGACGGATTCTATGGGACTGCTCGTTCGGTCGAATACGTCAATATTGACGGATCCGTCGACGCAACGGATGCGACGGATTCTATGGGTTTGGGCCCTTTATTGTGGGTAAGGAAAGATGTAAGTTATATGCAAAATTATACTACCTACCTCATGAGAGTTAATGTGAAAGACCTTTTGAAACTGGAATATCTCAAGTTGCATAGGCCCAGCCCCAGACCAATATTAACCTACTGACAGTGTTCGCAGACTTCAAAGGCTATTTTCGCCATTCTTTAAGCTTGTCCCTCGCTTCCCTATTTTTCATTATAAAAGCTCCAAAGCTTTTAAAGACCACTTCGGAAAGAACACTGGAGCAAGAATGCCTTCAGTAAGGCCAGTTATGTTGCATACATATCGCTTGAAGATACATATAAAAACAGGGAAAGGGGCCATAAAAATAGCAAGGGAATAGAGGCGAGCCACTGAAGGTGTAAAAGTCATTTCCAGTCACCTTTAATAACACCGCACAAAAACCAAACTTCGTGTGAAATGATGCAGTCAATGCAGTCCTCCTTTTTATCGCAATCCCTTCAGACATAGCATCACCAAAAGGTCGTAGAATTCAATCTATGCCAACCTGTGCTGATCTTTTATAATGCGATGCAGTTTTCAATTTGCACCTCTGCAGACGATTGCAGGTTGTGATTGAAAATGGTTCGATGGCGCTGTGCAAAATATATTGTCCCACTTTAAACAAAATTCCCTACACTTTTTCATCCCTAAACTATTGTCAAGAAATAGTCGATATTAATTCCCATTTGGGAGTCATATATTCAGAAGACTGCAACTTACACCAATTTAGGTGTCACTCATTATCCACTAGCATTTTGGGACACTATTGAGGAGTTAAAGGTTCCCCTTTCTTAGATTGATTTAATAAAAGCGTTGCTCTTTAGAAAATGCCAAACTAATTTTCCTTTTAATGCAGCAGAAATACAGACACAATATTTTTTACAACCGTTTATCCAACTCAATTCCCTGTAGTCTCATCTGGATCGGGATAGTCCAAACTCTCAGAGCCATTCATGCAGCGATGGCCGGACCAGTCCAATGGGAATAACTCCCTCCAGATGGCAAAGCGTTCCAAGAAAAGCCCATTTCTACTGACCAACTCCTCGCCGATGTCTAAATAGTTTTCTTTTTTCAAATCCAGCGGTTTCCAGTCTAAGTTTTTGAGGTAATCGTCCTTTGGATTGTTTGGATTGCTATAAAATTTTTTGTTCAACTCAAAAAATGCACAGGTAGATGCTCTGAGACTCACCCAGTTGTGGCAAACTGCGTCCACATTCGAGTAAGTCGCTCAACAAGCCTATCCTCGGGGTCCGTCTTTTTGTACAAAGGAGCCAGATGTGGAATATGTAGCAGATACAACAAGTCGTCATGATTCACCGGCCCTAAAAGAATCGAATTTAAGCAGGTTTTTAAAATTGCAAACCTCCCCCACCATAAGCCGTGTCGCCAGAGGGATACTTGAAACGGCTGTATCGTCCCTTGTATGAGAATCTGTAGTAATGCACTGGAACGTATCGTGCTGCCAGATGAGCGAACCGGTGAACACCAAATCCAATAACACCGTCACTGAAAAGCTTCTCAAAATCTTGCATTCAAGACAGTTGGGAAGAATTTTTAACTACATACCCTCCCGAACGGTTCAATCGGTCCAGTACTGCTCAGGGTTTGGTCGCCTAGGTACTCCTTCCGCAGAACGGTACTTATCTCCTTCGACCTTGGCGTATTGCGTTCGTACAACATCAACATTGGCGCCAGTGTGTCCCAGTTGTCGTTTATCTGCTTAGCCACAGTTTCGTTCTTGAGAGTATCTGCAGGGGCGAGGCCATTTAAGCAGCTCAAATTTGACAGCATTTGCTACTTACATTGTGCAGTGGCAGTCAGTTCGTCCTTGGTCATTCCGACAATCAATGGTATCCTGTGGAACCTTCCCGCTTGGAAAGCCACCACTGGGTCTTCGGTGACAAACCTTTCCTGCCCAAAGTCCTTCTCTATGACAGGCATCCAGTTTACCATTGGGTTGTAGCCCAATTCGAACATAGCATTGAAGGTGCGCACAAATTCACTGACCGGGGTCTGCAAAAACGTCTCGAAATAGGTAAAAGAATTCAAGTCTCCAAATTGATAGATACCTCCTTAAGACACTTCACCATGACATCTACGGCGTTTGTGGGACATTTCACCAATGTCGCCTGCTTCTTTGCCAGATCCAGTTGCTCCGTTTGAGCCTTAGTCTGACCTACCGGCGACGCGGACATTGCGATGCCTCTGTGGAATAACCCCTTCGCCATTGGCGACATCATATGCAAGCCAATGCTCGCACTGCCCGCACCATAGCCCATCAGCGTGACCGAATTGGGGTCGCCTCCGAAGCTTTGGATGTGCTCTTTTACCCACTTGAATGCGAGCACCTGATCCTTCAGCCCAGCATTACCGGGCGCATCCGCTGTACCGGTGGCGAGAAAGCCCAGCGTTCCCAGACGATAGTTGATGGTAACCAGCACAATATCGCGATCCATCAGCAGCTGCGGCCCAGCGTTGTTCTTGCTCTGTCCGGAGAACACGTAAAATCCACCCGGATGTATGTAGATGAGCACTGGTTTCAGCGCTTTAGCGTCTAAGCTCTTCGAATAGATGTTCAGTCGCAAGCAATCCTCCACTGCGTACTCGGTTGGGATGTTGACAATCTGCGAGCACATTGGTCCTTCCTCTGTGGCATCGAATGTTTTTGGTTTCCATGGACTCACGGGCTGCGGGCTTTTGAATCGCAGTTCACCCTCTGGCGCATTGGCGTACCGGATGCCCCGAAAGGCGTAGAAGTCTTCCCCTAAGCGAGACTGCAACTTGACACCTCGTATCCCACCTAAGCTGGTTGTAACCTCCACTGCGGTGGTGGAAGCCAACCCGATAAGCAACACGATGCAAGCTCCAATCATTGCGAGCGTTTACTGAGTTCTCTCAAGTGGTGGGTTGCCAATTTATACCCGCTTTCAGATGCTTACAAAATAATTGTTTCGGGAATTCCCGACCGGTTAAGTGTGAGCAATAAAAAGCAGAGTGTTCTGAGAAGAGTGAAGGTGCGCTAGTTTCAAGCGATACACTTCTGCTGACATCTGGTTGATAAGGGGCAGCGATGTGCTGCGTTTTTAATTTACAGAGTGGGGCGTTTCTAAGGACGGGAGACGTGGTCAGTAAATATGTGACTAGTCACGGTCAGAAGTATAAGTAGTGTAAACAGTGCCTTCATTTCTCGCACGTACGAAACAGAAAACCTTGAAATTATCGTAAAATTGTCACCGAGAGAAACACAATCCAACGCAAGAGCACTGCCTGTGACTTCTCTGAAATTCCCAGACAAATGTCTGGCACTGCATTGACGCGTTTTTTGCGGTGAAGTAATATTCTTGGCATAAAGCTGTGCGGTGTATGCGACAACCGCATACAGTGTCATACTGGAGATGCATTGCTGTCGCTGCACGGTGGTCCATTCCAGTGGAGAACTTACGAAGCGTTCAACAGATTTATAAGAGTCCAAATCGGTTGCCATTTTTGTCGAATAGATGAGACCTTACTGGGAATTTTGCTTTAGGCAAACAAATAAAGAAATGAAAAAAATTAGTATTCTATAGATACTCGTACAATGAGCTTGTTTACAAAAAAAAAATGCCATTGGTCTTTTAAAAGGAAGTTATTTTCAAACTACTGACTCATTAACCCAGTCCAAGCAAACATTTTTCAAACGTTTTCGAGGGTTTTTAGTGTATATTTTTGGCCGTGTACTGAGTTTTGATTGGAGGTATTTTCAAAGACTATTTTGGGATGCTTTTATGATTTTTTTTTTTTTGGTTTGCATTTTGGAACATATTTTCGGGCCTTACTGTGCCACTTTTCGTCGCGTTTATTGAAGCGTTTTTTTGAGGATTTTTGAAGGGCCTCTTCTGTGGCTAAATGTAACATTTTTCGATTCTTGTTTTGAGGGGTTGTTGGGTAAATAAGAAGGTGGGAATATGGATATTAAAAATTATTCAACAATATTCAGTATGTATTAATGCATTATATAAAAAAAATATTCAAAAAAAGTCCATTTTTAAGTTGCTTATGGAACTCCCGATTCCATATTAGATGTATGTTAAAATAACGCTCTTCATAGCATCTCTAGACTAGCGTTACCAGTCGGTTGAACTATTTTCAACCTAACCAAATCTCAAAGACCCCAAGATTAAGCAATTTTCTAAAAAAAAAAACAAAACCAACAATTTTTTCTTGGTTTTTTTTTTTTTAAATTATGTATTTAAAAGCAAAAATTAGATCCAAGACTAAATACATTTTTTTTAATTTGTCTAGGAATTGAAAAGGCACGAATTTCAAGAATTACAAATATTTTGCTTAATGTATTTATTTCAAAAAAAAGGTAAGTGAATTCAGATTTCAAGATTTAATAAGAAAAACTTATCCAATAAGTAAAAATAATCAACTTTCAGAAAAAAGTCATAAAATATAGCTGTCGTTGTCCTCATTTTTGTTTTTGTACATCTGCCCGGATGTGAACATTTTGATCAATTGATCGGAGGGGGTAAGATTGATACATCCCAGGAACAATCACAAATTCGTTTTGGCAAGAGACAAAATACAAAGAAAGTATCGCTCTATTTGTTGCTTCCTTTTACCCATATGATTGTGAACTTTTCGCTAATGCAATACCTACTGTGTGATGCATAAATGAATATTGGAACGCGTTGGAATGGAATTGGCATAAATGGAACATATACTTGGCTTGTTGGTGTTGCGGTTGCTTTAAAGCTTTTTATGTTCACTTACGATACTTTTTATTGAGAAAAAAAACTGCGTATCAGCGTAATTTGAGTATTTGGTATGAGACTTCGGAACGTGTAACTATTGGGTAATAGATGGCAGTTACATTTTTGGTTTTATACAGGCGTTCCTATTGAATGACAGTCTAATCTTATTTTTAGAGAATTTATAGGGCATTTTTCGGGACTTCACTGTGACGTTTTCCATTCCGATGTGTATGGCGCAATTGAGCATTTCTTTTGCTGCTTTTTCAAATTTCTACTCTGAAACAGTTTTCTAAAAAAAAATGTTTGATGGGTTTTTTTGGTAATCGGTTTGTCTCATATTTCGAGATTCTCTTGGGAAATTTTTCGGACCCTATTTGAACCAACATTTTTGTCGGGAACTCACAGCTCTAAGATTTTAAACCATCACCAGTTGACCCCTTAAAAAGTGTGACTATCGTCGATCATACCTCGTCCGATTGGGGTTCCTAGTGCCTCAAAAGTCGCCACCTAACTCTAAGCATGCGAAACTTATTTTCCATTTTTACCATCGGTAGTCTTTCAATGTATATTTGGCAACTTAATAATATAATAATATATAGCTGCGATCGAGGGTTTGTGATTTGAACTATTTTATTAAGTGGTTCAACAATAAGGCCTGTTATGTCCCTAATCGATATATGGGAAGTTTGTCACAGAATACATTTGGTGTAAAAAATATACGTTGTCAACCTACAATTCTTGTATCAAATATCCATTTGCATATAGCTTTTTCGAGAATATGCCGCAAAAATATCTATCGTACCTAGTTGAGTTTCTTAAATACCACATGCTACCAATGTCGTTCTTTAGGTGCATGTGCACAATAATAAAAAGGAGGAAAACTTCCAAACCCTGTTAGGTTTTAAAAACGTCTTTTATTTACTTATCAAATCTGAAGCAACTTTTGGTTGCTTTCGAAAAACACACTTGGACGCGACCTGGGCTGAAATCGGCAAAGGTGATAGCTGATTGCCGCTTTTTGATTGTCGTTTTTGATTATCAACTCTCCTTTGCTCTGCGTAAAGCGATCACTAAAAAATGATTGATTATTGGCAGCACTTAGAGTCTAAAACGGCACTTCTTTGCCGACGCTGTCATTCCGATGTGCTGATGTGCGTTTCTTTTTTATTGTGAAAAATATAAGTGAATTCTAGAATAATAACGAGATCAGAAATTACAATAAAAACAAAATTATACGCATAATAAATATTCTCTGAAAAAAAAACAGTCCCAAAACCAACACAAACACATCTTTTGATAAGCGAAAGTTTTTCAAAAATCTAAAATAAATGCTACCAATCAAAAATGAATATTTAAAATAAGCATTCTTACATCGGGCTTGGAAGTTTCAAGATAATTGCTCTATTTCTCATAGTTGGACGTTTTTGTAATTATTTTCTTCATTTGTGTAGAAAAGTTCCAATGAAGTAAACATCACGAATTTTCAAATTTCAAATAAAGTTTTTTATTAAAATTTTTGTAGTATTATTTTATTTCACTAAAGTATTTAATTTATTTGGAGTTTAAGCGCATACCTATGAAAATGACACAAATGTATGAAAGCGACACCTAAATAGCTGTCACATGAAATTGATCGCAAAAAAGCGACTGTCACTTTGATAATCACCTTACGTGAACGTAAAGCCATGATTTAGATTGTCAACTATCACCTTAGCCAATTCCACCCCTGCTGTCTAATATGGTTTCACCAAAACAAGTCGGTAACTCGTTTTCTGGAGACACAGTCGCATCGGGTTACAACATTCTCAAGAGAAATATTTACATATTAAAGAAGAAGATCTCGGGAATTTCCATTCAATTTGTCATGCGGCACAATTATCGCTGTTGATGAAACCCATCTCATAAACAAATTAGAACCCATTAATAGAAGTGTATTATTTGTATTTATGGACGTTCCGACATTTGAATCGATAAGAATTACACAGAGTTCAAAAACCAGATTATAGGGATCACTTGACAAGCTCCGCTTATTTATTAATTATTATAATTATTATTTATTTTCGATATAAATTTTAGCTTGCGTTGTTCAAAATTTGACATCACTGCCACCAGATCAGCACTAGGTCTGAGGAACATTTTCATAAGCTACTCGCCTTGGCTTCTACCCAAAGTTACAGGCTGGGTTCATATCGAACTTAGTTTTATTGTAGACACTCTATAGCGAACAGACCAGAGTGGGTGGGCTCGTACTTCATTTACAACGGACCGCTGCCATAGCTCGCAAATAGGGCAAAATCACAAGAGGAATTCGGTGCCAGTGTCTCTCCTTCGAACTCCCGAGATATATATGTCTTTCGGGGCCGAAGACTACAGTACATATTTAAAAAGCTGATCTTACTGATTTAAGTGAAAATCAACAGATTCATTAAAAAGCAGGTAGTTCTGGGTAGTTTATCAAGACCACTTTCATCCAACCATCCGTACAGATTTAGCAGACTTTCATATGACACAAGTACGATACCTGTGAACCTGGTATTGACTTATGACTTGAATAGCTCGTTTAGTTAAAAAAAAAATATTTGTATTCCCTGCAGATTTTCTGACTGCATGTGCTTTGGAAAACCACCCCCGGGTGACTTTGGAAATGTCATTTGTTGTCAATTTAGCTCTGATATAAATTCCTATCACTTTTAGGCTCTTTTATTTCCCTTCAGGATATTCTCGTATGAGAACCAAAATCCCCAGTGTTTTTTCAGACTTGGTGAAATGTGTAGGAAACCATTTCCGCCCGAAAGAAAAATAAATAAATCTTCTTTCATGCGAAAATCTCCCGAAAATACAGGAAAGAGAACATATTTGTGTTCAAGAATAAATGCTACCTAGCTAAAGTTTGAGGCAAACGTATGCGAATTCGAGGCTGAAAACTTCATCGGCTTTACGGGTTGGCTAACTTAATGGACCTCACGACGAACTCTATCTTACGGTGGGTTTTATGGATATCATATAGACAAACCATACTGAGACCCCCAACTCACAATCCTCTTGCCGCTGGGCCCCTCAATTTGTTTTTTTCAAATTCGCCATTTTGTATCCCTATCGGTGTTATGTCAAAAAAGAATCAGTGTGACACAAAACTACAAAAATAAATGCTGCCAACCGCGGCAACCGCGGGGAAATGTGAGAAAGAGTTCGGGAATACCACATTTGTTCATTACTGAATGCCATTGGTTAGTTATTATAAATTGTTAAAAGGGGAATAATTTGATTTGGTTGGTTAGCAAAACTATCTAAAGTTGATGTTCTATATACTAGAAACATATTAGGACAAACATGGTTGTGTATTTTCCGCTTTTGGATATCATTAACTTCGATTTCGTGTGTAAATTTTTCTTAAATAATGAAGAAAATTTGCTCAAAATGTTTTCATTTTCCCTCAACCAATCTACATTGTTAATTTTTCATGAACATTTTAAGCAAATGTGCACTTATTCCTAAAAAAAAATATTATCCACACGTAACGAACAATTTCAAATTAAACGGATGAAATTCTATGAACTCTGCCAGCAACTTTTCCCACAGCGGAAGTTTCATATCTCATATCTCCTGGGAGTGTGTTGGTGAGCCAGAATTTTTGAAGTTTCGTGACATTTGTCAATACGATTTTCTATGTAAGAATACTAGTGCACCAAACGTGAACACTCCATAAAAATATAGCTTGTAGGCTAAGTAACGGGAAATCGGCCGGAGTTGGTGGTCTCAGTATTGTCTCTGATGGATATATTGCATGCCCATCCCAAATTTTATAAAACCATTCGGACGGAAAAGACTAACAAACTACTGCTCGTTATTTACCCCTGTTTTTACAATTGCTTTGCAAAATGTCACGAATAAACGATTGGATATATTCTGGAAGGGTCAAAATTCTTCTTCAAAATTCTGCAAACAATAAAAATAACGTTTTGGATAATATCCAAAAGTGTGCGCTTTTTTTCTTAATTTTAATTTTTTGTTTTTAAATTGAATTTCGTATTTTTACCCGACTGGATACAGGGACGGTTATGTGTTTCGCGCGTATCTAACGTACGTTCCTAAGTGGCTTGACCGATTTTGAAGAGTGAAGTATCATAATATTCGTGTTCTTCCCCGGAGTGTCATAGGCTAAAAAGATGAAAATAAAAAAAAATCTTAATTTAAAAAACCAAAAAACCCGACGACTATAAAAAAAAAAAAAAATTAAAAATATATGAACAAGACGCATTTAAGTACCTATAACTACCTATTTGGCAGTCGGAGGGTACTCAATACTCATGCATATATTTGTTAGACTGTGTAGGTATATAGTCTCCGATTGTCAATTACCTAGTTAGAGGTACTGAAATTCGTCTTGTTCATATATTTTTAATTCTTTTTTTTTTATAGTCAGTCGGGTTTTTGGTTTTTTTAAATTAACGTTTTTCTATTAAATCATTTTTTTTTTATTTTCCTTTGTCTTTCCAATATTTCATTTTCATTAAATTTTAGTTTATTTTTATTACTTTTTAATTAAAATTTTTTTTAATTTAAAATGGTTTTTTAAGACCTATTTTTTTTAATTAGTATTCGTTATTTGGAAAAAAACAGAATAAGCAGAATTTTATTGCTTTAAAATTTAATAGCTGAATTTTAAGAAGCAGCATTTTTGTGTGAGAAAACAGAATTTCGGCCCACTGCCGTTTTTTATGACATACATCACAAAAGTCTGAGTCAGACATCTATTTCCATTGCATTAATCCCATTCACGTGCAAATGGCCCATGCAAACAGATTACAGCAGTAATACTCATTGTGCTTTGATGGGGTCGATGGTGGGGCTCTCCCCACCCATTTCTGTAGGTAGAAAATGGTATGAAATCAAATCTGTTACGTTTTGTAACGACGACCCATATCCATTTATGGCACATCGAGTGCATCGCCTATTGATGTGCATCCAACTAGATCTGAGCACTAGGCGCTACTCCTCATCGCGCCACCTTCGTAACTTAAATGTCTATTACAATTCCCCACTGCATGACGTCTGCACGACTTTAGCTGTGCCTGCTACCCAGTAGGAATATCTCCTCTTCAAAAAAACAACTCCGTATAATTTCAAGAATATATTTTTACATATTATAACGACTGGAAAAGAAGTCAAAACTTCATTTAGTTCTTCTTTGTCTCGTCTGCATCTGGATAGTCCAGGCTCTCAGAACTATTCCCGGCGTGGAGTCCATGCCATTCCAGGGGAAAGAGCTTCTTCCAAATGGCAAAGCGTTCCAGGAAAAGTCCATTCCTGTTAACCAAATCATCGCCGATATCCAAGAAGTTTTCTTTCTTCAAATCCAGTGGTTGCCAGTCCAAGTTCTTGAGGTGTGGGTCGCTTGGATTGTTTGGATTGCTTCAAGAAAAATATGTTGAACTCACAATTTACAGATAGAGAAGCTCTGAGACTAACCCGGTCTTAGCAAACTGCGTCCACATTCGAGTTAACCGCTCAACAGTCGTATCTTCAGGGTCGGTCTTCTTGTAGAGCGGAGCAAGACGTGGAATATGCAGCAAATATAACAAATCGTCATGGTGCACGGATCCTGAAAAGAAACCTCGTCAGTCGGTGTTTGAGTGATGACAAAACTTCCATTTCAAACCATAGGCAGTATCGCCTGGATACTTAAAGTCGCTGAAGCGTCCCTTGTACGCAAATCGATAGTAGTGCACCGGAACGTACCTCGCTGCTAGGTGAGCGAATCTGTGAACCCCAAAGCCGATGACACCGTCACTGAAAAGCTGTTGCAAACTTGAGTTCCCCACATCTTCGTTATTGTGTTTTGTTCTTTCATACCTTTCCCAATGGCTCAAAGGGACTTGCACTGCTCAGAGGTGCATCTCCTAGGTACTCCCTCCTCAAAACGGCACTGATTTCCTTTGACCTGGGCGTATCTCGTTCGTATTGCATCATAATAGGTGCCAATGTGTCCCAGTTGTCGTTGACTTTCTTAGCTAGGGTTGCGTTCTTGAGAGTATCTATTGGGAGAAAAGTTGGTAAATGCCTCCCACAGGAACATTTCAAAACTTACAGTAGATTATTCGAGCGAACTCGTCCTTGGTCATTCCAATTATCAACGGAACCCTGTGAAACCTGCCCTCCTGATAAGCCGCCACAGGGTCCTCGGTGATGAATCTCTCCTGCCCAAAGTCCTTCTCTATCACTGGCATCCAATTGAGAACGGGGTTGTAGCCGAAGTCGAACATTGATGAGGCGGTTTTCACAAACTCGCCAACAGGTGTCTGCAACGACCTAGAATTAACTCACCGGCAAGACATCAAGTATAGGAACCCACCTCCTTTAGGCACTTAACCATGGCAGCTATAGCATCGGTGGGACATTTCACCAGCGCTGCCTGCTTCTTTGCCAGCTCCAACTGGTCCGTGTGATATACGGTTTGAGTAACCGGCGATGCAGACATGGCAATGCCCTTGTGAAACAATCCCTTCGCCATTGGCGACATCAAATGCAAGCCAATACTAAGACTTCCGGCACTATACCCGAGCAGTGTTACTGAGTTGGGGTCACCACCGAAGCTCTGTATATGGTCACGAACCCACTTGAAGGCAACCACCTGATCCTTCATCGCAGCATTGCCGGGGGCCTCAGCTGTACCGGTCGCGAGAAAGCCCAGCGTTCCCAGACGATAGTTAATGGTAACCAGCACTATGTCACGGTCCATTAGCAGCTGCGGGCCAGCGTTGTTCTTGCTCTGCCCCGAAAAGCCGTAAAATCCACCTGGATGTAGGTATATGACTACCGGTTTCAACGCCTTCGCATCCAGGCTCTTCGAATAGACGTTCAGCCGCAAGCAGTCCTCCGAATATTCGCTTGCATTCCGTACGGACTGTGGGCACATGGGTCCATCGTCAGTAGCATCAAATATTTCTGGTTTCCATGGCCCCACTGGTTGCGGACTTTCAAATCGTAGGTTGCCCTCCGGCGCTTTGGCGTAGCGAATGCCACGAAATGCGTAGAAGTCTTCACCTAGACGAGACTTCAACTCAACACCCCGAATCCCACCTAGGCTGGTGGAGACTTCCACAGCGGACGTGGAAGCCAATCCGACAAGTAACGCGATGCAAGTCACAATCATTGCGAGCGACGACTGAGTTCTAAGTTGCGCTGAGTAAACAATTTATATGCTTTCCCATCTACGTGAAAACAAATTCGTCTCGGGAATTCCCAGTAGTTACGTATGCGCGACCTCAAACAGGTCCCCTGTGCTTTGACTCTTAGCGGCAGTTAATCGAAAATTATCTGGCTCGTCGTATTTCTTCAAAGCATCCACTGCTTCTGTCAGCTGTTTTGATAAGAGTGACTAAGCCTTCGGTTGATAGAAATGATCAACAATAATTTAATTAATTTTCGGGGTGTATAGGTCACTTGAGTGGCTTTGATTGGAAACGTTCAAGTGATAATCATGTTGGTGCATCAATAAAATGGTGCAAAAAGTGGGTGTTGACAACTTTCAGAGGCTGCAGTTGTAGATTGGGAAGCTTAAAATACCAATTATGACTCTAAAATCGACCATGGGGATCTTGAATCTGTTGTTGAATCTGAGTATAGTTGATGAACAAAGTTTTAGAAATTAATTGCAGCTAAATGTAAGCTTTCATGCCACGAGCTCTGGAAAAGAATTCGTCTCATCAACCGCTGGCAAGTCGTGACATTGCATAGTACGAAGTTCTCACAATGCAACTTGGAATGAAACTACCTGACCCATCACATCGATATCGCTGTAGGACACTATGAGACTCTGATGAACAAAAATGATGGACTCCGACCATTAGGCACCTAGTTACGGGAAAAGTAAGAAAGCGAAAATCCTGCTGCGACTAAGGCTGTAAATATAAACCCTCCTCATGCTATAAACTTTTGTGGTTTGATGGAGGAAGGAAGTGCAAGGAAGATAGGTGCAAAAATTTAACTACTACTAATTCCACCAATTCTTGAAGAGCTATATTGCAAGAAGGTAATGAGAACTTGCACTTTTGCTGTGCCAGATGTCCAACTTGTCCCGTTTTGCGAAGATTTTTTTTTCTTCTTAAATATCACGCCACCGTTATTAAAGTGTAACGGACAAATTAAATTATTTAATAATTTATATTTATTTAATAATTTATATTTAATTAATAATTTAAATTTATTTAATAATTTCTGTTTATTTAGTAATTTATATTTATTTAATAATTTATATTTATTTAATAATTTATAGTTATTTTATAATTTATATTTATTTAGTAATTTATATTTATTTTACTTTATTATATTATTTATATTAAATACATTTTTTTTATTATTTATTTAATTTAATAAATTTATAAAGTTTTATTTTGGTTTAAACAATTTATTATTAATTTATATTATATGTACATTTTCGTATGAATTTTTATTTATTTTAAAAGTAAATATTATTTATTTATTTGCAGTAATTAATGTTATAAATTAAAGAAATTTAGAAATAGAAATATTAATTAATATTGACTTAATTTGTGCCAGCAGTTGCGGTTAAACAAATAATATAAATGAATTTTATTAATAGAAGTTAAATTTAAAAAACAAAAAAATTATAATTTTTTAAGTGAAATTTTAATTTGTTATTATTTTTATGAATTAAATATGGAGGTCCGAAAACGGAGACTTTCACGAATACGAATTTTACGACGATCTAAGATGTGCGCCCTCGGTGGCCAAAAGGCGTTTCAAATTGCATTCAAATTGATCTTCCTTAATTACTTACTTCTCTTCTAACTCAACTAACAAGTATCTGCAATTAGTCGGGTCATTAGCTACTACCTCGAGTTGCATATTCCAAGTAGGTTGAGTCCCTCCGGCATACAATCGAAGGCTATACGGGTTCGGGCATTTGTGTTCATTCGCTCAACATCTTCCAGCTATTTTAGAAGAACTGATGCGAAATTTGTTGACAGTCAAAATGTCGCTGTACAGTTCATCGTTGAACCTTCTTCTTCAAAACCAGCCAAAGCCAACGAGACCGAACATTAGACCACATCTGTCTTAGGTAAAGGCAAAGCTTTACCGCCTTAAAGCAGGACCGATATTATAAGGATATTTTGCACATAATTTTTTTAGTTGTTCGAGTTAGGCATTTACTACTCACTTACCTTCTGAGCTGAAGGAAAGAGCGATTAATAAGACTCAGAATTTATAGAAAGGCCGAGGTAGAAAGTCCCTTACCAGCTCAAAGTCGTAGCTGTCTCTTTTGACGTTCTGTCCGATTTGTCCATGTTGGGTTATGTCGCATGAAAACGCACCGCCTTGCCTAAATTCCTTTTCAGCATCAAAGGTTTCGCTGAGGTCGTTATCGACTTTGATGCAGCAGCTGGCTTTCTCCATCATCGCCATTTTAAACAGTGTATAAATATGAATCTTAACAACCAACCTGTGGACATTAAGAAAAGAAATGCACAAACAAAGCATTATTTCGCTTATTTACACTATTATAAAAAAGACAGACCTAAATTTAGGTTCTGAACGAACAGCTTAAAAAAATAAGGGCTGCACCTATTTTCATGAGGTTATTTTTTTCATTACTATTCAAAAATCGAAGTTTAATAACACTAAATCTATAGCCCCATTATGGCAAACCTCACAAGTCATAAGACCCTCACAAAGGTGAGCTGAAATTGATTTTGTCAGGTTTCTGTATTCTAGCAGCACACTAAAAAGTCGCAGTCACAAGTCACAACTTGTGAAATTTTAATTTGTGTCAGATTTCGTTAATATTGTATGTAATTAAAAGATAAAATTGTACTTATTTTTTAACACTTCCAAATACTTTTGCAAGCACTGTTTCGTTGCTTGACAGATTGAAATTCAAAAACGGAGGCGATAGGTAATTAAAACGCTCATAGCTTCCTACGTACATTTTAAATTTATTCTGCAATAATTAGCCGACCTATTACTTCCATTTTCAAAAATATTCACTTGATAACGATTCAATCTTTAACCTACGAATAAATCAAAGCATTCTAATAAACTGTGTTCCAGTGGCGTAGCGTGGGTTGGGGCCGCCCGGGGCAGACCCAATTTATGCTGCCCCTAGTAATTTTTCACACACTAAAAAAAAAACTATTGTCAACGAACTTGGTAAAATTTCTCTTCAAATATTTGTCAACTGTTGTTCGTAATATGTACTTTCTAGCAAGTAAAGCAAAAATGAAGCCGCAAATTTAAAATGTTGCCGTATTGGTTACTTTCCGATTTCGCAATCTCAACGCGGATAAAAATTACTTACGGAAATACCCATTAAACTTAAATTTTTTTCTTTAGCTTTTGAAAATGTTTAATTAAATTACATTAAATTAATAGTTTAATTACTAAAATTTGCTTAAAAAAATTATTTTTAAATGAAAGGATGAAAGCATTTAATTTCGTTTTAGTAAAAGGAAAATAAAGTGCACGACTGGGTCGAACGTAACGTAATCGAAAGTTTTTGTGTAAATGAAGTGGGAGTTGCTGATTTTGTAAGCTCCAAGTTGTTTGAATTATTATTTTTACAGTGCATATTCAATACGGTTAAAAAAAAAAGGAGAAGCTGGTAATATTTGCTCAAAATAAGTTCTACGTAACTGTTATTGGATTTTCATTGGATGTTTGGCATTGCTCCTATTTCAAAAAATAACCGATATGTAAACACAGATCGGATATTCGAATTTTTTGAGGACAACTAAGTCCGGAATTTCATTAAGAATACTTATATTATCTTTAATATGTATTTTGGTAAAATTATGCACACAAAACAGCAGCAATGTTTAGTTTGAAAAATAAAATTTCTTAACTATTTAGCTGAAAACTGAGTATAAGTTATTGTTCGGGATATTAGCATTACTTTGTTTTTAAAGTTTTATTGAAATCGTAAATGGGATTTTCGAGATATGAAAATTAAGGACAAAATAATTTTGAAAACATCAATTTTTAGAATAAAATGTTGGTTGAAATCGTTAAAGTCCTTTCCGAACGAATCAAACTGGTATGAACATTTTATATGGGAAGTACCATTAATATTGAGGTGCAAAAGCCGTTGAAGCTGTAGGCCTCGGGACATACGGGCAGACAGGCGTACAGACGAACAGAATTTTGCGACTCACTTCTTTGAGTTCCTCTATCATCGTAATGTCAAAATTGATTAACATCTCGAGTTCGAAAAATACAATATCTTTCTCTTACTAAGTAATCGAGAAAATTAAAATGTTATTATAATTTGTGTGTGCTGTACAGGGGTGTCATTTCTGATAAAATGTATACTAGGGATCAGTGCTCATTGGATTTTGTTGTTAAGCAACACAAAGAATGTAAACTTTGTAAATAAATTCGTTGAAATCAAAAAATAATTCGTTTTGTAAATTTTATATATCTAACAAAGGAAAGCGTACTATAAAAAGTAAAAAGTACCAAAAATTGTTTCCTATCTAACGATAAGGCATCACTGGTTTGCATATGATAGTTGACAGATCAGTAAATGTTGTGTGCATGATTTCCTATTTTATGTTTTATTTTGTTTGCTTATAATAAGCTTCAAAAGGCCTTTGAAAGATATCGGTTGGGCAAATTTGATTGCAATTGCCCTTGTTTTCCACGAAAACAAATTGTGAAATCTGAATTCTGCGATGACAACAAATGTAGTAGTTTTCAAGAAAGTTGTCGCACTAGCAAATGTGGAGGTCTAATTGTTTATTGGTACCATTTTACAAATGCTTTTAAGTCTTTACTAAAGTTTGATTATTAGTAAGGGCCGCCTGTCTCTTGGTGAGTTCTAGCTTGCTTCAAAGTTACCAGCATAGCTTAGTCTTGAATCACAACAATGAAGACCTCCTGATCCATCTTGACGTAGGTAATCCAACAAAATGACACAGGAATAGTTGTGGCCTTGGAGATATCACGGATTTTTAAACGCGTTTCTCGTATATTAAACCCTACTAAGCCAGTTATAGCTTCTTGTAGATTGCAACACCATCTCTTCTAAACCCATTTTCCTCTCTGATCAACTCAAGCTTTTAGATGGTACATCATCGAGTTTCATTACACTCCCCAAATCTATTTCTAATGACAGCACTCTTTCCTTTATTAAAGACGCAACCTTCTACCCTAGCTGTGCAATATTGACTGCAATTTTCAGTATCGTTAAGGTCGTTTCTATTCAGCTTCAACTTTTCATCACGATCAAATTATTCAATCGAATGACGTAAATGCCCAATTGGGTTGTTTTAAGACGTCCTTCGCTAAATTTAGCTTCCACGCGTCACTGTTGGGATGCTTCATCGCTTACAAGCGAAAAGTCATGCGTCCATTGTAAACAAACGGTAATATATTGTCTTAATGGCCACATGTCCGTCAATAGTTTTTCCGACTGATTTTCGTAAAATACAAACAACAATCTTCCAAATAAAATTTGTTACAGATGTGCGACTGCGAATCACCACTAAAACGGCCGGTGTGCGGTAATCCCAGCCGCGCACCAGTAAATTCTGCAACGAAATAGAGAAAGACATAAAAACTAATTTAAATTTAAAGCAAGACAAAACTTAAACTAAAGCACAAAGAAGGAAAATAAATGATTCATCACCTGATGTTTACATGGGCATAAAACCGGGAGTACGAATGCTGGCAATGAGTGCGATCAGGGAACGTGCCGGCCTAGGCTTCGCTCGCTCACTTCTTGATTGTAAAATAGCTTGTTTTAGTCTGTAGATGAATGTGCAATGTGTGTATGCCAGACATTGCTATGACGGATTCATAAAAACGCAATAAAAGTCAGCGGGAATATACAATAAGATATGTTGCGGAACGCTACCTCCGGTCGTTGAAGGCAGCAGCATCATCAACGTTTGATGTTGGCGCGGTATTTTTGTATTTTTTTTTCGCTGAATGTTTTTCGAAGCGTTTTGTATCTTTTTGTGAAACTCTTACAGTCGATGTGCTTGGAAGCCATAAAAATTGTTTACAAATAATAGAGGATTATGGTAGATTTGATTGTCTGTTACCGTTGGGTATGGATTATTCGAAAATAGACGCGGTAATAATCGGTGCTGTGAGTGGGTGGAGCGCGTGCTGATTTGGTCATTGAATCGGCGCTTTTCCAAGGTGTGAACGGACGTATGATGAGGGAATATCCATCAAGCAGGTATCGACTTGTTGCCTTCTTCGAGACTAGAGCTACATGCGAGCTGTACGAGCCAGAATAAAAGGGAAGGTCGTCGGCTTGTCATGAATAAAAAGAAAAGAAAGATCAAAGAAATTAAAAGGAATACATATTGCTAATGAAAAAAACGGCAGTAAATTCCGCAAACCTGTAGAGATAACAAAGACAATCATAGTCCTGTAGGGCAAGACCTACGAGTCTTATTCAATATAGGCCATCGTCTACACATAGCTTCCGTTCACCTGATCAACACCAAGTAAGGATAGTTATTAAAATTAGCAAGCCTACTAAGGCTGCCGTATACTCGCCGAACTTTTGGGAGCAGCTGGAGATGACTTGCGTGCACCAAGCTCAGCATTGAAATAAACTGCTTTAACTGGGCCAAGTTCTGATGCATTCAGTCTCCTTAAGATCGTGTAAAAGATGATATCAGCCATGTTACGTATACGGTCTTAAACCCCTCATTAACCCTAGAATACTAATCTTTTTTTTTTTGTCGCTAAACAGTAATACTCGCCTGGGAGGCTACTTTTGAAAAAAAAAAAAAAAAAAACGCCTAATGAATCACTTAAAACAGTTAGTTGTACCTTTTAAAATATTTATCATACTTCGCAAAACGATTTTAATTTAGGAAAAACACTAATTTTGAAGTTTTATTAAAATTCTAATAATGAAAACCTTAAATTTTAAAACACATTTTTTCATTTTTCAAAAAAATTAAAAATTAATATCTTATAAATTGCATATAAACTTTGCAAAAACCAATAAATAAATAAAAATGCTTTCATAACAAAGAAAAAAATCAGAGCTGTATCACAAGATAATTCAAAAATTTGCCTTTTTTAGGAACTTATTTTTGCTGTACATCCAAAGCAGTTCAGTTGAAGCAGGACAAAAGCTGCATACTGATCTCTTTCTTATTTGAATGATCGGCTCTTCAGGACAAGATGCAGAATCCCCTTAAGCAGGCAAATTAGGCACTTCGCATAAGGCTTCCCGAACTCGTTTCTATATATATTGGGGTGCTCTTCCAAACGTGTCCTTTGCGAATTTTCGCAGATTTTATTACACTACAATAAAGTAAAATTAAAGACTTGAAAAAAACTTACCTTAAACACTAATCCTCGCCTCTCAGGCGACACCGAACTCTATAACTTCGTAATTAAACACTGAAATTTTACAAACGTAAGCTATCCACCGCGACTGATTCCCAACTGAGTTGGCAAGGAGATAGAATGCCATTGGAGTAGTATATTTTGAGAAAAATGCAAAAAACCGGTAGTGAGCGGCCTCACAGGCGAGGATTAGTGTTCTAGGCCTTTATCTGTGCGGTCTTTGGCCAGGTCCATTAAATGCTCATATTGAGTAAGATACTAGAACAAGCCAAGTAGTCCAAAGGGCGATACTCACCATCTTTCCTTCGATTTGATAGCCTCATATGCGACAGCTTTTATATAGATGAGCTATACCGAGCCATATCCAGTTTAGGCCCCTGCAAACTCATCCGAATGTACAGCACTAAGTGTTTAAAACTCAAGGCACGAACTTTCAAAAGTTTGCTCAACTTCTTACATATACTCCAAAGATATTAGCATTATTGCTAGAACACAGCATTAAAACGGGACCGGCAAAAATGGGATGAACGTGTCACGAGGACAAACCAAATACAGGCTGCGAACAAGAATTTGTCGGTTATCAACGATCCATCCCACAGAGGGTCTTCAATTCCAGCTAAGAGGATTCAAATCAGTAGCAGAGGAGCAAATTGTCCTTACAAATTGAAAAGGACCCCAATCAACTTAAAACTAAGAAATTGTAAGCAGTTCTTTGAGTGCCGGGGCTATGTAAAGAGGGTTCCACTTGAAAGTTATAGCCTCGATACGAGCCGTGGAGGTATACAAGTAAACGAACCTCGGTCGCAACCCAACTGGGGTCTTAATATGGAAGAAGGAAATAAATAACAAGCTTTTTGGCAAGACCCCAGATTCAAGTCCAAAAATGATTATATGGAAAAAAAACGACCGACACTAGGATGGTGCAGGGAAATAACTTCTCGGGCAATAACTTTACATGGGAAAAAATTTCACTTCAAGTGTTAAATATTCTCTCTTTTTTTATGTGAAGTTATTTCCCAATAAAAGTGAGCAATAACTTCACTTTTTTGTGGGAAATAATTTCTCTTGGCATGCGAGGACTTATCTGTGGCAACAAGGAAGACAGACTTATGTCAAAATTGAGTTAATAGGTCTGTTTACTTTTACTTTTGTAGTAGGAATGAAAAAGACTGTCAAAATGGGGATAAATTCTCTCACAGAGAGAGACACTTACGAAAAAAGTTAGGGAATGCTTTTGTAGTAATCTATGCAAAACGACAGATACATAATTCAAAAATTCAAAAAAGTACTACGAAAAGTCGTTAAAATATCTGATAAACTCGAAGAATTTGCTAATTTACGAACAACCACCCTTATTGCGAAGATCAACTATCAACCGATTGACGTTTGATAGAATTTATCAATTCAAATAAAAATCGGTATTGCGAAAATGAATTGATAAAATATTGTGCTATTGTGAATGCCTTCAAAATAATTCTATTATTGTGAACGGGAATGTGCGTCTTACAGATGTTTTTTTTTTTTCTGAGGAACGTACAAACAAAATTAGAAAAATTAAAAACAGAATGTAAAATGACTTCAACTGAACTATATTTTGATGAAGATGAGGAGTTGGATCCTACTATCCTGATAAAATTTATCACTTATTTAATTCGAAATTCACATTTTTTAGTTATTTCTTTAGGTCGCACAAACTCATCAACTGCAAATTTACGATTGAAAGAAAAATTGACAGCTGACAACAAAATCGATGACAATTGTTATTCGCAATACCGATTTTTTTCATTCACAATCGATTTTTTTTTTTAAATCACAATAGGTTCGTTCGTGTACTTTCAGCATAAATTGAAAAACGTCAAATATCAAAAATCGTGACCGGTTTTCTTACAAAAAGTTTAAGAAATGTCATTTGGACATTATCGTTAAATGCAGCATCTACAAAATAAGCTGGAATTGCATTTTCTATAAGATAAATATCTATTAAACTTAGCATTTTGAATACGCTTATATATTCTAGGATAACATTCAATTACAACTTCTTCCTCTGACATCGTTGAAGACGAAAATAAATAGAGTTTTACTTGTCAAACTTTTGAGCTGTCACTCAGTTGTCAGTTTTCATTTTTCATTTTTCAGTAAGTCGGAATTCGGTGGGTAGAAAATTACGAAAAAATGAAAAGAGGGGAAATGGATTTCTCTCTCATTTTTTTTTTCAATTTTCTCAGTACGTGGTCGCATTCGCACAGTTTCTTAGCAAATTTTTAATTATTTTACGTTTTCAAAAAAGTACCCGAACGAACCTAATGTAACAACAATATTGACAGTTGACAGTCACAATACATTTAACAAAATTGATTGATAAGTTTCAATTATTAATTGATAGTTGATCTTCGCAATAAGGGTGAACATTAGTTGATTTATCTACCTATGATGATGAAAGTGATTCGGAATTAATCGAATTCATGAATCCGAGTATATGGAAGAGTTTGTACTGATTGAACTACAAGTATTCGAAAAGAGAAAAAAGCGGTACAGCATTAAAAATTACGTGGAGGAGATTGTCCTTTCTTACTCCTTACAGCGAGGAAGAATTTCGCCGCCACCAAAAGAATCTAAGGAGAACATTAAATTTTATTTTTCCGCCTGTTGATACCATTTTAAAATACAAGAAATCAAAACAAATTCAAATAGGAAAACAAATTTCGAATCAGCTTTTAATTGACAGCTTTTTCAATTCTTACACCAAGAAATTTGTTGCTCAGTGGAGGGGAAATTTCTTGCTCTCTCGATTTCGGTCTCTTTTACGAATTTTTCGAGTTAAGGAACGGCATTGAGTAAAAATTCGTAAAAATTCATAAAAATTAGTAAAAATTCGTAAGATTTAAAAGTAAAGGAACATACATAACGTTACGATCGGATGCACCGTACCCCTGTTCTAAACGTCATATTTTTTTCATTCAAATATCTTTTACGGTTGCAGTGTTATGGATCGGGAAAAAACGCATAAGATATGGGAAGGCATATCTGAGTTCAAACTTTTTACCTTCGCTCCTGAAAAGTGGCTAAAAATGACTTATGTGGTTTTTCCTTGTTGCCACAGATATGTAAGCCAACAATTCATAAACTGCAACTCTTCTGCGAGGTTCGAGGTTGGGTGTATGCATAGTTGTTATTCACAATATCTATCAATTAAATTGTACTAAAATCCTTAAAAATAATTCGATTTTGTTTCTGTTTTCCAGTTAGAATTTAAAAATACTCAAATTGTAGGTGGGAAATAATTTCCAAAAATTTTCACATTCCCACTATGAGTGGGAAATTACTCCACATAAAAAAATATTTATATTAACATTTTATATTAACATTTTGAATACGAACTTGAGTTGTGGTTCGCGTGTTAAGAGAAATTATTTCCCACAAAAAAGTGATGTTATTTCCCACATTCACTTAGAGCTACATTAGCACAATATTGAAGCAATGAGGACCAAGCCTAAAGCAGGAATGGAAACTGTACTTAATCTGAAACCCCTCGATCTAATCATGCCATGATCTACAGACAACAGTCGTCTAAAGCTCGCACTGATACTACCAAAATAGCAACGCAAGCACAGATTGCGCAAATCCTCGTGTCCTCGTCAAGATTTTGCAAGGTAGTTCAAAACAACGAACCAACGTTGTAAGTGGGTCTGAAGCTCTGAATGCGTCAGCTTCAACGCCGAAAGTCGGATTTAGTTGGAACTTAGTAATAGTACACTGGAAGATCAACGACTAAAGAAGTGTCAGCATTTCGGGGATTCAAGATCGCCCTTAATACAATTATGAGGCCTTTTCAGAACTGTGAAAAAAGGGACAGCGTTTTTCATTTGAATATTTAAACGTTGTGGGAAATACAAAATCAGCGTCTTTCAAAATAGTACAAATTCACTGAGATAAGTTCCCAATAAACATCCAGATCCAGACATATCACAGTGGCATCTGGGGCCTGTAACACAATGCGACAAGTCGACAAGTCTAAATTCACTTGTCCAATTATGCTTGTCCTACAAGTACAAATTAATTCTGTAACAGAACGTAAACCGTTGCACTTGTCAAAAGAATTAAATTCCCTTGACTTGTCGGCATTCTTCGACAAGTGTTTTATATGTGAAGATGGCAAAAATCACGGAAGACGTGCTATTTTAACAAAACTAAGAGAAGAAAAATATCTGTTACATCCTATTTGGTGCTTTCAGTGGTGTCCTAGCAAAAGAAAATAAATGTACAAAGTGGAAGGAGAAATAGACAGTCTGGCAAAAAGCCTAAATGTTGTTGCGCAAAATAAGAATTGGACGTATGTAAGGGACGTATTTTGGCACTATCAAAGTCGGAATCAAAAAAGTACATTTTTAACTATATACTATTGTTTTTCACTATTTGTTTTCTGCTTAGGTATTACATTAATAATGCACTTGTCAGTTTTTGACAATATTCAGATCACTTGTCCTCATTGGACCACAGTTCGACAAGTGTGTCTTGACACTTGTCGTGTTCTGTTACAGAAAGAGGGAAATTATATAATTTCCCACTTGTCATCTTTCATCGCGACAATTGTCGCAGTGCTCGCGGACTTGTCGATTTGTGTGACACAATCTTTGACAAGTTGTCGAAATGCACTTGTCCTACAACTACTTGTCGCGTTCTGTTACAGGCCCCAGGTTGTAACACAAAACACTTGCGGGAAGCCACAGGTTACTCTCAGTTTTCAATCTTTTACACAAATTAATGCTATAAATTTGCATTCCCAATTGAATTAAAGTCAACCCCAGGTGCACTCACCTTTCGTCCTATTGGCAATTGACACAGCATTGAAAAATTATCAATGATTATTGCTGAACTCGATATGTTGCAACAGCTTCCCACAGCAAACAAATATGAGTAACCCATTCAATTGTCTGCAATGAATTGCATAGAATGCACCCTTCTATTGGCACAATGTTCCTTCGAGAAACAACAGACTTTATCAGAAATATAATCCATCGAACACCGGTACTGTGTTTGCTTGTCCACCGCAATTGGTGTCAATTTAATAGAGCACTATGAGCAGAGGACAGGGTGTTGGCAATGTGCTCTTTGTGCATTGTCTCCGTGTATAATGACGAGATACTATCTGCATTTTCACCCCCCGTTCACATCCATTGTTCATCCCTTATCCATGGGCTTGGTATCCAAGAGGTGTTCTTTGGGTTGAAGTTATACACAAAGTCGCCCGTTGTATGAAGGCGAACGAGGACACAAGCAACTACTGCCATAGCGAGGTGTGTGAAGAGTTCTTTGTCAAACAAAAGACCTGAATACAGACAGTACCTACAGTTAGCGTCACAGGAATAGATTTTGTTTTTTTATTAGAATCCTGACGGTATCATTATTGGGGGTTATTTCGTTTTACTTGAGCGTCATGTGTGTGTCAATAAGTAGACGATGAAGTGATAATTTGAGGAGCACTACGAATGCCCAATACCAACCTGCATGAAGTTCAAATCGATCTATCCCCGGCAGAATTGTAGGACACGAGATTCATATTCAAGTGCATCATTAAGTCTTCTGTGGTTGTCCTTGTCCTTCATATCTCTATGTTTGTCAATATGTTGTGTGCTTTGTGTCAATCAAGCTATGCAGGCTTAGCACCAAGCGTGTGGGTATCTAAGTATGGTTCAGCTGTCATTTTATCTAGCTGTAGATGGTAAACCCATTTGAAGTGACAACACTGATTCTAGTCTAAGTGTCTCATCAGTCAATATTTGTTACATTCGTTTGCATATTACACACTTCGATTCGCTCCAACGACATACAGTGCTTTCGATGTATTCCAACGGCCAAAAAGCAGAGGTTTTTTTTTTATTACCATACCATAGAGTTTGGTCTGTAGCTAAGCTTTTGGATGAAGGAGAAAGCTTTTTAAGAGACTTATAAATTTATGAAAGTGCTGGCTGCTATGAATTTTTAATTTTTACTCGAATTGTTTGAGCAATGGCATGTAAAGGCAGTGAAGCCAGAACAGATATACATTCAAAGACATTCTCAATAAAAAAAAATATTTTAAAAAACCAAAAAACCCGACCGACTGTAAAAAAAAAAAGAATTAAAAATATATGAACAAGACGCATTTAAGTACATATAACTACCTATTTGGCAGTCGGAGGGTACTAAATCATCATTAAATGCTTCTTGTTCATATATTTTTAATTCTTTTAGTTTTAGTCAGTCGGGTTTTTTTGTTTTTTTAAATTAACTTTTTTTATTTTTATCTTTTTAGCCTATGACACTCAAAATCTTCAAAATCGGTGTAACCGTTTAGGCTACAGGGCGTCCCGTAGGAACGTACATAGGATACGCGCGAAACACATAACCCCCCCTGTGTCCAAACGGGTAAAAAATAAGCGTGACACCTCCCATAGAACGCATACAAAGGAAAGATATTGGCACTCATTGCAGTGAAGTGTATCTTAAGCCTAGTGCACTGCTTTTCGGAAAGACATTTGTCGGAGGTTTCCAAGTGGACAGCGAAACGTCTGTAAAAGTGCACTGACCAGACGTCCTCTTTTAAGAGGAAAAGTCCTGTCACAGTTCCACTCAAAAAGTCTGTAAATTTTCCGAAAGAAATGCATTGTGTCCTCCTTTTTTTTTGTGGATTTTATAAAAGGAAAATTTTCCATTTAAATGCATTTTGTGTTACAATTCATGAAAAATGGTTGAAATTCTTAAAAAAAACATGTTAAATGAAGAGTTTTTAGCGAACTATTTATAACTGCTCAATATGTATTTGCTGTTCCTGTCCATAGCGCTAATGTTGATGAAAGGAATCGACTTAAACCCGAATATAAGTATATAAATACCTTTTCGTATTTACCAAACACAATTTCAAGGGTATCCTTTCAAAAATGTACAAAAATGTAAGAAATGAAACATAAATTAGTGGTACAGGGAAATAACTTCACGGGAAATAACTTCACATTGAGTGGGAAATAATTTCACTTTTTTACGTAAAGTTCTTTCCACTTAAAGTTGGCAATTACATCACCACCAATTTTGTGAAATTATTTCCCACCTACAATTTGAGACTTTATTCTAACTGGAAAACAACAACAAAACCGAATTATTTATAAGGATTTCAGTATAACTAAATTAACATTTTATTTATCTTTTTATATTATTTATTTATTTTATTTAATGATTACAATTTTATATTTTTTTCTAATAGAGAGCTGCGAAAAAAGAAAATAAGGCAATATTTTATTTCATGAACACTAACAGCTATATCTAAAGTTAATATACAATTTGTTATGTTAATATTTAAATATTTACTGAAAAGTAACCCTTTAATCATTTTTTAATTCTTGTTATATTCTGTGTTTTTTTAATGTAACGCGGTAGAGAATTTCACAGACGGACAGCATTGACAAAAAATTGACGCTCCGATAAAAAACAATCCTAATATCCTAATTTTTTCAGCACAGTATTGAGGTGGTTGTGTTAGCAAAACACAGTGCGAAGTTGAAGATAGTTTTCAAAAGGCACACCAAGTAGGGAGTTAGCAAAACCTGATACTCTATCATAGCTGCGTAACCCAAAGACATATCGTAAAATGAAATTATTACTATTGCTATTAAAAGCAACATTGAGCTTCCTTTTAGTTACATAGTTGCAGACAAAATTTCACACCCATAAATCAATACAGGTATTATCAAAGTTTTAGCAATTAGAACCCGGGCTTTGAAGGGTGTAAACAACAACATTATGAAAAACAACTTTGCATAAACCCACATTTCACACTGTTTATGAATTGTGGGCATATACATAAGTCGCATGTTAAGAGAAATTATTTGCACAAAAAAAGTTATCGCTCGCTTTCAGTGGGAAATAACGTCACATAAAATAAGTAAAATTATTTCCCACTCGAGGTAAAGTTGTTCCCCATACCAAGTTATTGGCCGTGAAGTTATTTCTCTGCAAGTACGCATAAAAAAAATTGGGACGGAAAGCAAGCTAACAATATATGTAACAGAACGAATTTGCGGGAGTAAATGAAGCCGCCAAAAACACACAACACCGGTTTTAAACAAAATCAATTTTTGCACGAAAAAGTCTTATCTGATGGTCCACAAAAATTGGTGCACGACTCAACCACTTAGATAAGATGTCCTTGTAGCAAATCTAACTTTTTGTTACTTGTAGTTTTTACCAAGAGCGAACGACTGAATTTTCTTTATAGCCTGTATTCACATATTCATAGCCTGTTTTCATGTAGAAATCATCAAATGATACATGCTGCCCTTGACGTCTATCGTACATTTTTCTGAAAAATTCTGGGCTGGATTCGAGGGTACCGAATTGCTCCACTATAGGGCTAATCGAAGGGTTTGCCAATTAAGTAGAGCACTAGCTTGGAGAAATAACCAAAACCAATTTACGACCGGTCAAGTAACAAATTGGTAAGTATTGAGAATTTTCTCCTCTCAGCTATATCTTCCCGCTACATTTTGAGACGTTTAAGGCAGAATATAAAGTATCCGGATATAACATTTTATAAACCTATTGTGAAAACTGTGATCCTGTGAACTGTGATGAAAACTGTAAGTCCACCATTGCAATTGAGAAATGGTGGACTTACTCCAAAAGAGGTGTCCCCAGAGGGTCACTGATGGCGAGTTTTAATGGCCAAAGCCAGAATCTACAGAAATACCAACAGCACCTTCCCGGAAATTACGGCGGATTTTTTTTTGCAAACAATTTTTTTGTTTTTCAATTTAGAAAAAAATAGCAGAATTTTGTTTGGACGATATGTCAGAAATTACGGAAATTAGGCCAGACAAATGTGGGAAAAGCACCAGCAAGTAAAATGGAAATTAGACCAGAAAACGAAGAAACTCTGGCATTATTTCCAGACTTTGGTTTGGAAAAAAATAACAGAAAAATAAAATTTTCTGGCTTCATTTCCAAATATATTTTGTTATTCTTTTTCAAATATGATATGAATTGAGCATGGAAAGTGAAGAAAGAAATAACGTTACCAAAAAGGGGGGGGGGTTTGGCGCGACCGGCGCCGCGCGAAGTGCGCAACAGAACGCGTACTTCTCGCCACAGACTGTGTTATTTTTTGTTGACTCTAAAAGTACAAAAGCACATTTGTAAATAAACTGTTAATATTTTATTGTATTAACATATATTTTAAAACTATGTTTTGTTACTAAACAACGTAGTGTCGCAACGATTTCCCGGCAGTATAGACATTTATAATTTTCTTCCCCATCAGCCACTGCTTAAATCTGCAGCTTAATATTGCAGTTACACTCAGAGCGAACTTGGGTATGTCTGCATGGTAGCATTACAAATTTGGTTACACACACGATATATAAGACGCATAAAATCGCATTCGCTTCTGGTACTGGAAAATAATAACTTCAATAAATAACTGTTTTTGGGTGTTTTCCCATTATCACGAAATAATATCGTTTCTGACATTTTTTCCAAACATGTTCTCTCCGGCGTTTTTTCCATTTTCCGAAATGCAAAAAGAGCCAGAAAACTTTTCGCTAAAAAGACCTGAAATTTCGCAAAGATAGCCAGATTATTCTGGCTTTCCTTCCTAGGAAAAAAAGGCCAGACTTCAAAAAAATAAATCTGGCGTTATTTCCTCCGGCGTAGTTTTCGGGAGCCTGTGCGGCCTAGGTGGCTCACTTCCCTCCCGGCAAAGGTCTTAACCTATAGTACATACGTATATCCTTTTTCAGAAAAAATCTTGTACGATTAGGACACAATTTTGTACCTGAAAAACCATGCCCAATCAACTAATAGTCGGATAAAACTACCATAGATGAGTTGTCCTAAAGTTCAGTTGCCCAGCAGATAAGTTGGGTGTGAAATGGCCAAGATTTTGCTGATGAGTTGGGTCTGTTTCATTACTTTACCTTGACTTCGTCTGTTTCATTACTTTACCTTGACTTCGAACTATGGAAACACATATGAAAAAGCTGCTAAGTATATAACACAATTTCTATGTGTATCAATGTGCATCCCCTTCAATCACAATAAACACACCCTCTCCATTCGTTTTACTTTCCTTTTACTTTCGCCAACAGACGGGACTCTTCCCCATTCCCATTACTGGTAATGCCCGATAAAAAAATGTTTTTCACTTCGTCAAAATCAAAAGTCCATTTGCAGAACTGCGGGAATAACACAGACACAGCTCGTACAGATGCCCAGCAACTCAATCAATTTCAGAGCTTCCTGCTCAACTCAATTTTGAAAACGTTATTGGAAAGTTGTCATCCGAAGAATAATATCATACACATCACAGAGACAACGAGAAAGAATAATGTTCCACATAGTATGCCCCCGAAGCCCCCACACTACTGAGACGAATTCTTTTCAGTGCAACTATTTTCCACTGTACATAATTCATCACTCCCATCGTTGGAATTGATTTTCAAACGAAATTATGGTTATTACTTCGTTTTCCAATTCCCAGAAATTATTAAAAGGATCTACCGAAGGAGGAATTCCCCTACCCCTGCGGTAACCGCCTTACATAGTCAGCACATTTCGCACGATAAAGGATATTTGTTGCGCATTTTGTACATTACATTTGATATACATTTATATTACTTCGGTATCCCTTTGTGTCCTTCGGCACACATGCACGTGTATCGTGGTCGTGCCTGTGTACTCCTCCCTCGAGTGTTTTTGTCCGAAATTACATTTCCATTTTGATATCTGATCGCGTATTATGTGCCAACTTCTGGGGGTAGTTATTTGTCCACACATGGAAAGAAACTGTCACATAGCTAGGCAGATAAACGTTCCGCAGAAAGAAACGATTTTCTCCATTTCATTGAAACAAGTGTGAGCGTAAACATTCATTAGAAGGCTAAACCGAAATAAATGGCCCTTGGTTATGTGGCGTGGGTCTCCTGGCCCGATGTGAATGGGCTCTGTTAATCCAGAGAGCCGCATGCTATTAATATAATTTTTAATGGTGGTTTATCATTAAAATCGTAGCTGGGCCCAAATGGTTATAATCGAAATGGAAAAGCCGCTTTTACAGCTTCGTAAATATGCGGTAATTGATGGTGATGACGGTGATGCCGAGAGTTACCATTTTGTCCGGTTAGCAGGACCAACTTCAGTTGGCTTGTCCTGCAGTGAGCAACACTTCGGCAATGGTGCATAAATCATGTGGTAATAAATATTAGAGTCGCGCAAATAAACATTAATGCACAGCGTAATGTAACGACTCATTACTGGATGTGATGAATCATTGAATCGCATTAACTACTTGGTCACGGATTAATGTCCGTATAGCGATTTATTGTGGCATTCATGTGTGGCAGTTTATTAGCAGGAAAGTCATCGAGTCACATTTTGTTTGTGCAGTCATTCTGCAGACTGCTGCTTTTAGGGGTTACTCCTCACCGACTTAATTAGATTTTTTTAGTTATTTTATTATAAATCGTTCGTATCTATATACATAAAAGAGGTTCATGAAACTTTCAGGATAAGTTCCACTAGATGTGTAGACGCGCAGAAGGGATTTTTCGATGCGACCCTCCCTGCCCTTTTTAGAGAGGTTTTTCTGTTACTCGCGATACGTTAATCGCATAAACTTGAAACTTTTAAAGTTTATAGAAAATACAAAACCAATACCTATTTCGCCTTTTTTTTTTTTTTTTCAAAATTCGCCGTATAAAGGTTGAAAAAGAGGATGAAAACTTTTTTATTTTAACCTTACTTCACTCAACCTGTTATTACGTTCAGTAAGCTTTGTCCAATCCAAAAAAAAAGCTTAAAATGCTCTTTAGCCAATACTTCCCCGAATATTCTAAGCCATCATTTATCTTTCTGTCCTTCCAGAGGCTGAGCTAGAAGAAATTAAAGACACATCTTATTTAATCAACAAGAAACTTATATTGATTTCCCGATTGCCAGCTATGCTTGGGGGTGAGTGGGTTGAGTATATCGTAGATCGTACCCATGGAAAGCATTATAGATGGATACACATACACATACCCACAGCCACAATGAAGTTCGGTTTCTTTACAATCGTTACCGTTAGTCTTCATATTGTTAGTGTTACGACTTGACGTTCCATAGTCCATTCCGTATCGGTTTTGGACTTTGGGTTGTGTGCGGCGGGCATGCGAGTATGACTGAAACGAATAATAATCGCTGTCTACTCCACGTCCATAGCCTCAGGGCCAATCATTGCAATACGCTGGTATAGATTTAAGGGAAGATTGCTTTACGCACGGTCAGTTTTACGTAGCTTGCTCTTGTGTAAGTTCACCTTCAAGTCTGGTAATATTACTGCCGCCCGATAAAAAAACAAGAAACATTGACTATAAAGAAATCCTTAAAAAAAAACTATTTCTGTAACAATTTTTCTAAAAAAGTACATTTTAACAGAGTTCCGTGCGGACGAAGTCGCGGGTAACTGCTAGTCGCTTATAAAATAAATAGAGGCCTAAAATCAGATAACTAGACTGTGCAGAATTTATCTAAAGTAGGTAGGTATATCTTTGAGAAAAAATGATCACTGAAATGAATGAACTATGTGGATAGCTTCTTTATGCACTTTATACAATTTCCGAAGAGACTACCCAAGTAACAATTTGACTTTGAAAAGGTTCAAATTTGTAATTTCTGAAGGTTCGATTGAGCTTCTATAGTATTTGTTAAACGAAGTTGAGATATTTCGAAGTAATTGTTTCGAAAATAGCATCTGTAAGACCTCTGCGAAGCATATACACAGGCTTTAAAGAGGGATATGAAATTAAGTGTCGGCAAGATCTTTATTAGACTTTTGAATGTGTGGCGAGATGTGTGCAAAGTTATTGGTTATAACCTGGGTAGTTGACCAAAAGTTGCCTGGTTCTAGAAGTAAAACTTTTGACTAAATTTGATGCTGCTCCTAAGATGTTGCATTTAAGTAGGGAGAAAAGCATTTTTTTAGCTACAAACTTCACCAAAAAAGTCCAATAAGGTCTGCTGGGAAGAAAATTTAGTTTTATTTTTTAAAGAGGGGTTAGTTGTATCAATAAGAAAAAAAAAATTTTTTAGATATCTGTCCTTAAGAAAATCTATTAAATAAAGCTCATAAAAAGAACAAAATAACAATTAACTTCTTGAAAAAACTGAAGAAACTAAAATCTTTTCCTGCTTTTTGCTTTGATCTACGCGACTTTTCTGGCTATGCTATTATTTTGATGGTCGCGAAACACTCGATTTCTTGGAGTATCGGTTACAATCAGCGTTACACTTTTTATTATTTTATAACTTTGTTACAATGTTACTTTTGATTTGTTGCACTGATTTGTTACACTTTTTCCCATTAAAATCTTTTTTTTTCTCGCCAAGTCGCCGTTGACAATGGTCTACATCTCGTGGTAAATAAAGTTTTTGAAATGAAAATTGAAATCTACTTCGATGGTCAATAATTTTGTTTCTTTTTTTGTTTTTTTTATTTGCTAAACACAAATTTGATTTTTTTGAGTTGATGTTTCTATCATTAAAATTTTCTTTCAGTTTGTTACATTTTTTTTCCATTTGTTACACTTTTTGAAAAAATTTGTTACACTTTTAAAAAAAAACTGCGGCAAAATTGGTTAAAATAGCAAGGCCTTGCAACCGAATGATTCATTCTGCATTTAATTTTACAACAAAAAAAAACACTATAAACTAAAAACGGGAATCCACGCAAAGCTCAAAAATATATACACAAAATTCGCCAAAAGATTGCATAGCCACAAAAAACAGCCAAAACTGTATTTCTTGCGTGTGAAAAGTAATTCCAAAAATACAATCAAAAAAAAAAGTTACAAACGGCTCCAAGAAGATCAATACAAAACTTAAGTCACATCCAGCGTTGCCACTTCAAAAAAAAAAGAGGAGCGCAGTAGATCATTAAAAAAATGCAGTAAATTTGATTTTTCTCCAAGACATTTTTCATTATACAAACACCAAAGATCAATTGCTTGAAAATATATTAAAAATCACTTCAATGTTTTTTTATACAATAAGTTCACAATAAGTTGGCTTCGTTCAGACGTTCCTTACAGCGGCTTTTTTATGCATGGTTTTTGTACAGCTTTCGAAGAGAAGTTTTATCAAACAATAAAAGTGCAGATTGAATTTAGTGACAGGAGGTTTATTTTTTGCGAAAAGTGCAGTAGATCCAGTGATGGCAGACTTTTCGGAGTGAATTGCCCACGATACATGTCAAAAACACCCAAAAATGCCATTTTCGCCCATGCTGACGTTAAAAAACAACAAAATACACTATTTTTTCTTATTCTGAGAGATAAAAAAGCCCTCTTTCGCCAATTTAGCTCATTTTGAAAGGTAAAATGCCCACGAAATGGGTAATTACCCAGGATCTGGCATCACTGAGTAGATCTACTGCTTTTGCAGCAATGTGGCAGCGCTGGTCACCAAAATTTGTATCTTTCACGCGACTCTTAAGGGGAATACTTAAATTTTTAAATCCTACAACTTACCCCTGTTACATTTAAACCCGTCTTCCTCTACTCCCAAGCAGAAATTCTTTTTCTTAGGTATACAGGTGGGAAAGTTCAGATGTTTTCTCGTTTCCACTGAACCGTGACCAATCCATTCAGCCATACAGGAGTAGGAAATGTTTTCTATAAGCGCGGTAGCTGGTCTTCCCACTTCCAAAAGGTGCGTGATGTTATGGCATCAGCACAGGAATTTCAGGAGGAGTAAAACGTGATTTCAGAGCCTGGCGAGTTTACATTTTTCTAGGTGTTAATGAGCACCAAAGGCTTAAAGCTTTTATTTTTATTATACAAACAGATCTTACTGTAGGCGGTTCATTTTTTAGAACTATACTGAGAACTTTTAACAGATTTTAGTGACTTAGGGTATGTAAATTGGCTGCAGGTGCAAACGGACACATTTTCCGTATTTTCTTTTATGTTCAGTCTCGTATATTCCACTGACTGGCAGTGATTTTATTTCATTTCAAATACCCGCTCAACAGCATGTCTCAAGAGCTGCTACCCGTAAAAGCGAAAAATCATGCTACTCCTCCTCATTCCCATATTCAAGTAGAAAACCTGAAACATTGCACATATGACCTTGTCCAGTTAGCACTTCCACTGAAAATCTGTCCAAAATTAAAGTAAGCTCTTTCTAAAAATAGAAACAAAATCATTTATCAAAGGCACTTCAAAGAGTTCACACGCACAATCTCTAACTACATAGTGCTTCCGCAAAAGTTGCACATTACCTTCGATCCCGCTTTAACGTTTGCCCCAATTGTTTACATCATCTCGCCAACCAGGCAGAGCAAATAAAAAATACAACTAGACAAACAGCAACAAAAATAAGCAGCCTTTACGAAAGATGAGAAATGAATAACAACGCTTTGACGTCAGCAGCTTTGTGTGCTGTTCCAGATTTACTCAATCAAATTGATTCCCTCATCGTGATCGTGGTCGTCAACGTCTCGTCATCGACATCAACACATTGCTTTGGCGCATCCTCTAAACGCGCTGTGTCGTCAGCGGAACACGCCTCCCGTTTACTACTTGATCTGCCCCGGTGGCGAACGAATCGCTGCTAGTTTTCATTCAGATTTGCGTACCGCTCTCGCGATAGCCAGCACGATCCACCATTGAAGAGTTCAAACCAAACCTTTCCAATTTTTTCACATTTATGCTTTTGCTTTCATATTGGCGACTTTTCAATATCAAGTTAAAACTCATCGCCCACCCCTTGGGGGGCTATTTTCGTATCTCTTTAGGGTGTGTTTGATTTGTTACGTGGTTCACGTATAATTGGTGGTGTATTTAGATTTCTCTAGTTCAATAACAGTTCGTCTGATGTTTGAGGGTAATTTATGGCTGCTTGAATGCGTAATCTGCTAGGTGCCGGCTGATAAGATTGGATTCAGTAGAGAGAGTGGGATGTAAAGCTTTTATCAGCTATTTGTTCTTTCCTTTTTTTACATAATCACTAATGAGAAGCACAAACACAAGCACATTTAAAAATAAACAATTTAAATATATAAATTGTTCATGTCAAAGAGATGTATGTCTTATAAAAGTTATTAATTTGTTTAATTTATGTTTTCCATTAACTGCATGTAGTGAGTTTTCATTATACTTATTGTTTTAAATGTTAAGCATTTGTAAAGCCTTCATAATCTATGAGATACGATCTTAATGTGAAACAATTATTATAATAAAAAAATACAAATACAAATACAAAAAATAAGGATATATGCTGGTTCGTTGGGCCTTTGACTATGAATGATCAACTGGGATTCGGTGGGAGTTGTGTCTTTTATCACCCATCATTTTAAAATGAGCATGACCCTTGACCCTTTTTCTATACTGCGATTATTTGCAGAACAAAGTTTAAAAAAATGTATCGGTAACATACTTAACAGGACAGTCAATAAGTCCGTAGAATAAGTAAGAAAAAAAAAATTTTTGACAACACTCGATTTTATTATTCCACAGTTGCCTTTGAGGTCGATACAACGAGTATAGCGATTTTCTAACATTTCGATACTATTTTTATAGTACGATTTCTCTTTCTCGATACTATTTTTATAGTACGATTTCTCTTTCTCGATACCATTTTTATAGTACGATTTCTCTTTCTCGTCAAAATAGGCCTCAGTTTCAGCAATTACTTCATCATTGGACTTAAATTTCTTTCCAGCAAGCATTCTGCTGCGTAATAGTTAAGCCATATGTTTCATCCATTGTCACACATCGATGTGAGAATTCGATTTTATTGCGGTTTAACAGCGCCCAACACTCACGGTTGCCACTTTAATAATTTTTTACCAAATTTGGTCATATTTTTTTTTTTTGCTTTTTGAGTTTTGGTAACTTTTTGAGCAGGACCACCACAAATACGAACTCGATATCAATTCATTTAAATGCTGCCTTACTGTTTCTGAGTGAAACATTGCATTTGCATATGCGTCAGGCACCATCCATGTAAACCTATTTTGTTCAAAAAATTACTTAATGCACTCATTTTCTTCTTTTGACAGATGGTGGACTTCGAAATATTTTCTGTTTATAACTACATTTAGATATGGATAGGTTAGGTAATCATATTTTTTATTTCCAGACGTAAAACTCTGATTTGTTAAAGTTACAAGAAAAAAAGGCTCGGAAATGGTGCCTTCTAACAGCTGGTAATTTTGTGCACAACGTTGTTGACGTTGTTTAATTGCTTAGACTGACAAAACTTCCTACTACGTTCCTTGAGTCTTGTGTTTTATAAATGTTTGTTTTTAAACAAGCAATTTTAAAAATCAAATAAAATAATTTTAGTATAGAAAATCATGCTTTTGGTCAGCAAAAGTATTAAGTAGATATTACTAGTAAGCTAAGTCTTTTTTTTTTATTTTATAAAGTTGTTGTTCGTTGTTAAATACTTAGGACTGACTTAGTTCCTACAAACCCAATGTACCAAATTGAATATTTTAAAAGACATATGTTTTTTTTTTATGTTTTAAAAGTGTTTTATCAACGTCTCCAGATTTTTGTTAAATTTTATCTGGGTTTGGTAACTTTTTTTTCCTATTTTAGAATGTAAGTGGCAGCCGTGCCAACACTCCTCTGAAGCATCAATTCGTTGTTGTTTTTGGTCGACTGTGAGCTCACGCGGCACCCACTTTGCACAGAGCTTTCGCATACCCAAATGTTCGTGTAAAATGGTGAAAACACTACCACCTGATATCTTTACAATGCTATCTAGTGCACCTTCAATTTGCGATCGTTCATAACCAAATTGTGGATTTTTTTGATGTTTTTTGGAATAACAGCCTCATTTGGGCTTCCACTGCGCTCTGCATCATTTGTGCTGGTACAGCCACGTTTAAATTAAGCAATCCACTTCTCTACCATTTGTTTCGATGGAGCAGAGTCCGAATAATGTTTGGTTTCAACTGAATTTTTTCGAAATTCATTTTTTTCCACTTTTGTTCAATAACAAAAGTTGCTTCACACAAAATGCTATAACTCACGAATTAATAGTCAGATTGCTGTCAAATTTATACACTTATCGTTTGAAGGCTAGTACTAAATAAAAACCGGGCTTCTTTGACTGAAATTCGGGCGCCCCAAGTGAGAAAGCGAGATTTTCTTCAGCGCATTTTGTTTCTCAAACTGATAAAATGCAGCAAAGAGCTTCATAAGCATGAGGTTCGTGTGCCTACAGTTTTAGGGATTTTTCACAAAGACACGTTGTATAGTCAATCCGCAATCAAATGTTATCCATTGTGCGTCTCCATATTAGAAATCCAGTGTTTAGGTAGAGACAAACGACGATAAGCGAGCTGTGTGGGAAAATCGCTCTGCACGACCAACAAACAGTTGTGATTTCCATAGAGTGAATGCAGAGCCAAACGTCAATTGTCCATATGGTAGTAGTGGCAATCAAGCGAACGTCTTATTCCATGCTGGAGAGCAAGTTTTTCAAGTGTGACAAATGAGGTGACCATATTTTTAAAATCCAAATAATGAACACAAGAAAGACAACACTTTCAACACAATGTTCAATTGCTTAATTCTTTTTAACTTTCTCGATTACGTAGTAAGAGAAAGATATTGTTTTCGTACAAAATTTCGAGCTCGAGATGTTAATCAATTCTGACACTACGATGACAGAGGAAAAAGAGGGTCGCAAAATCCTGTCAGTCTGTCCTGAGGCCTACAGCCTAAACGGATGCTCCGATTTCGTTCGGGGCACTTTCTTTTCCTACAAGGTAACCTCAATATTAATGGTAGTTCCCAAATAAAATTTTCATACCAGTTTGATTTGTTCGAAAACGGCTCTAACGATTTCAACCAAAATTAATATTTAAGCTTAAATAGGTAAGGTTAACAAGACTGCACACTCAGTTTTTCCTTTGGAAAATCGAATAACGGTAATTTGAAATTTGGGCATACATATCACGAAAACGGTCCATACGATTGTAACAAAAATTAATTTCTAATTTAATGTGGTCATTTCTATCTTAATGGCAAGCTCAGTTACAATGGACTTTTGAAAAAAGTCGTTTTTGAAAAATTCTTTAGTTTACCTGAGAACAGCAATAACAATTATGAGCAAAATGCAAACTTAGACTAAAATTGATGTTTTCAAAATTATTTCGTCCTTAATTTTCAATTCGAATCACCGAAAGCGCTAATTTGAAAAACTGATCATCTCCAAAACTCCATTTTCGATTTCGATAAAACTTTAAAAACCAAGTAATTGTTACATCCCGAACAATAACTTGTACTGGTTTTCAGCTAAATAGTTAAGCAGTAGTATTTTTCAAACTAAGCATTGCAATATTTGGTACTGTTTTGTCTGCCAAATTTTACAAAAACCGCTCCAATGATTTGGATCAAAATACTTATTAAAAATAATATTTATATTCTATATAAGATCCCGTACTTAGTTTTTCTCAAAAAATTCGAACACATCAATTTCTTAAATATTACTCAAAAATGACTTCCCAAATCGCGATCTATTTTCACATATATCTTGGGTATATTTTTTAAATTATAACTTCCAAAGAAAATTCAATAAAAGATACGTAAAACTTATTTTTAGAAACTTCTCCTTTTTTTTCAACCATATTGAATATGCACCCTAAAAATAGTTCCAACAACTTGGAGCTTACACAATCAGTAACTCCCGCTTCATGTGCACCAAAACTTTTGATGATCGAGAAAGTTACGCTCGACCCAGTCGTGCACAGGTATATACGTACTTCATAAAAAGAAACTTAAAAACAAATTAAATAGAAGACATATTTTAGTAGAATATTACGCCAAGGTTAATCTTCCCTAAATCCGGCAATGAGTGTTTCGAACGATCCTGATCGGTATATGAAAACGCAACCATTCTTATCTAAACGCTCAGTTCAATTGATTTTTAATGAGTCTTCTCATTTTTCATAAAGACTTTTGCATCACCCAATGGCTATGAACATTTAACTCATACATAGAAAAATATGGAAAAAATCAGCATGAACATTTCTTTCTTTAAATTTCAAGATTGAAAGTCCTTTCTTCAAAAAGGATTTACAGAAATATCTGGAAAATAATATGTGTCCCCAATGGTTTTCAGAAAATAAGTAAATAAAAGAGGCTGGTTTAAGGATCTTTGTTCGGCTGTGGCCCACTTTTTGTAGAGGCCGGACAAATATTTCCGAATTTCATTTACAACATTTTTCTGGTATATACATAGTTCCCTCGCACTCGTTTCATTCATTTGAAAAGCATTCGAAAATAAACTCACAACCTTACACATCAAGAGCAACGAATCCATCTATCCATCAATCTGATTGTGTTCACACAATAAAAAAACTTAAGATGGATTGCATCTGAAACTATTCCAAGGTCATTATACAATATGCATGTGCTCACAACTTCTCAGCGTCATTGGATGCACTGCAAACACGATCCCATTAGCGTCAGCCGAGAATGAATTATTCCCTACTGTGAACTTGAAACAAAGTTTCAACTCATTACTGCCTGACACACGTTTAACACCATTCTATCATGATATATGCATTAAAAACTAAATTTAAATTGAAATTCTATCTAAAATAGAAAATTAAATTCACGCAAGAGAGACCGGGAAGCGTATTAACTACGAGTGGAATGAAAAGTCGGTGGGTGTTGCTTTAAAAGAATCTTGAGAGCACCCATCACTCATGTTTATTCCGAAACAGACCGCGCAGAAAGCCACTTAAGAAAGTAGGTAAACAGGCGCACACAATGGGGGTAAGTTCCGCCAGCTAATTTACATTTGAAACGGAATACGGAATCGGCGTGAGGGCAAACAATCTTCATATACATAAAAATGTATGCGTTTTTAGTTGATGCAATTTTTGTTTTATTTTTACTTTCAGGTACGATGACCTCCTTTACACAGAAATGGGATAAACTGTCACCAAGCGAATTCCAACACCTGCAGGAGCTTGCGTCATGTGAGTAAAATTTAGCTTAGACAGATAAACATAGCCACGAGTATATATGTGCGGATATGTTGGCGCAAATGCATTTGGCGTGCATATTGGCATAACATCGAATATTTTGATTTGGAACTGCTTCGAGTTTTATATTTGGAATGCTTGACGTCGTCGTCGTCGTCTCCGTCGGCGGATATCCGTGCAGTTGTGTGAGTCAGTCGTTTTGAATAGTTTATTGAATTGAATTTCTTACCTCGTAAATATAAGCAGCATCTGGTGGAGCATCTCATACGCTATAGAGCAGGACCATGAATACGAGTACTTCAATTTTATTGACAAAAATAAGTTCCTTTTCGGGAACTTCTCGAAATTGAAATGGAAACTCGTCTATTCTTCGTTTTCTCTACTTGCTGTGTCATTCGTGAGGAGTTATTTCTGGAATCATCGTGTGTGGATTTCGCCACTTACAATTGGATGCCAATTATAGCAGCTCTTATATGGTGCCAATTGCTATGAAAGTCATTGAAGATGATGTAGAGGAGTCTTAAGATGTTGTAGAAGAAAACGAACTTTCTTTTTACAGTTTGTCAACTGTTTTGGTCTCTTCTGCTGATGTTACGGGCGAAGGCGAAGCAGTTTGTTGGCAAACTCAAACAAAGAGGATAGTGATTTTGGAACTACAGACCGGTCCAGTGTGCCAGTGAGCCATATTGACAGAACTTTCGTCCAATTTCGATAAAAATCTTGTACTTTTTTGAAGATTTGTCTGGAACAAGCCAAGAGCTTGCCCCACTCAATACGCGATACTTATAATCATTTTTAGTGTCCAGGCTAAATTTTTCACACACAATGGTGATATTTTCCATACAAAATTACATACTGTGACCTACAAAATATTGAGAGTGAAGTTTAAAAATGATAATTAGTAAGGCCCAATGAGTATTTACAGAGCTGTCGGTATTGAAAAGAACAAGCACTCCAAATACTAGTGCATATAACTTTTGGGCGAATAATCCCATTATTCTTATGCAGCTATATCTTTGGAGTTGATAAGTCTATGACCCATCACGCTTGGCAAAAGATACATCGAAGTGCAACGGACCTATAGTTTTACATGTTTTCCATCTAACACTTGGTGAATTATATCACAATCTCTAAGTTCAGCGATTTATTTTCTAGGATTTTCTTAGCTCAGCCTAAAAGACTACTTGGTTTTCATAACAAAGAAAATTCATAAAGATGGCTAATCCCTCGTTAATAATTTTCAACCGATCAGTCTCAGCTCTTTCCTACATGGAAACGCAACGACTGATAGAGTTGTACGAATACGAGCAGCGTGACAGTTGTGCGACTAAAGTTGCAATTTGGAACTTTTTTCAAGCGCCTGGGCGTGCCGCAATTTTGTTTTGTTTTGGCCCATTTTTAGTTGGAGAAGGCGGTTTAAGAATTTAAAAATGTTTTCTAATGATTTACAGAATAGCTTTAGAAATTACACTTTTTTGCTTTTTTTCTTTGGCTATTTTTCTTGCGACTTTTCAAAATTCGGCAGCAGTCACCCTGCGTCAGGGATGGAAAATGCCATTTTCGATTTGTATTGAAAACTGTTGTAAGATCGTACTGAAATGGAGCCAGTTGTATTGAAAACATTTGTTCGTATACATAAGTGAATTCAAAATATTTTATTTTCAAAAAATAAACAAAAATAAAAAGAATAAAGAAACATTAATAACTTCATGGCAAAACTGTACATACCAACAAAAAAATAGATCATATTTGTAATCTATGAGCTCTTCAGGCTTTATACTCTCAAATTGCTCATTCATCTTCAAAATATTGCCCTGAACTTAAATCTCAGAACAGGATGAGTTTCTAATCAATTTTTTTGTTTCAATCAAAGTCCAGCATAGCTGTATAGTCGACTTGAAGTCGGTTTCGACATTTGGACTTTATTTATGTCTGGCAAGAAAAAATACTTTCGACATTATATGCTGATGAGTGAGGAATATCGCGAACGGCTTGAGCAATTTTGTAAATATTTTCAAACATCAGCTCATTAGACTCGTTTTTAATTAAATTTACTTCAGCCCAAAATTCTGAAATTGAGTAATATTTAAATTGCTGAATTATTTAGCAGTCGGTAAGTGCTCTATATTCATTGTTAATTTGTTGAATATTCTTTTTTTCATTAGGAACAAATTCAAAAACAAATTTCAATATAGAATTAGATTTCCCTGATACAACTGCTTCTGATGTAAAATACTCCAGAAAATTTAGAAAGGAATTTTATTATTAATTTTCTTGTTTATGTCTTTCAAAATGACATAAAAACATCATCATCTCTATCCTTTTAATTGCTTTCTTAGGAAAAGCTTTACAAATTGGAATCAAATTAAGGCAAATTCTACTTTTGGACTCGAGCACACTCATTTGTATCGAATTCGATACAATTGTATCGACTTTTCCATCCCTGCCCTGCGTACGAGAACAAATTTGCCACCCCCTCTGTAAGCTGCTATATGCCTATCAGCGACTCAACGTTGTCAATCCAGCGAGAAATCCTTTCGATAGAGTTGAAACGTGAAAGTGAGTTTGTCTGGAAATAATTCGATATTATAATGTACCTGAGTCGACATAGGGATCACTGTCTGCTAGAAAAAAAATTAGAAATGTATAGCTCTTTTTGATCTCTGGATCAAGGCTATGTTCAAAAACAGTTAAACAAGCTATCTATATATATGCTCAAGAATCTGCTCTAACCTAGTATGATTTTCGCTCGGTTAAAAAAAAAATGGGTTAAAATTAGCTACGCCTCTGTTGAAAAATAACGAGTAATCGTTGTTTCAAATTGCCGAGATAAAATGGTAACTTTATCAGTTTTTATTAACAAAATTTCTAGATGAATATTAACCAAACAAATTAGGTCGGTTAAATTCTACAGAGTAAGTTTGTTAATTACGACTGAGAAAACTTGTAGGGAAAATTGATAAATCAGTTATTTTTAGCCGAGTTTCTTAAACAAGTTGACTCGGTAATTTTAAATCCACCATCTCTGTAGGAGCTATATTATCAGTATTACTTGGTAGTTTTCAACCAAAAGCTGGTTGATTTTAAATAAGCGATTTTTCTGCGTCTGGTATCTGCCTTCTTCAGAAGCTCGTGCATCAGCTCTAAGAGCTCTGAGGATTGATGAATCTCCCTACTTTTGATGTACAATTCATGGGCTGAACGTGGCTATAGAACTGACTAGGGATCTGATGTGGAGCTCAACGTAATAACTCCGAACCTAACGATGTACTGCTCGGTTTATTTGGTTTTTCTATCAGAACAAACACAGTTGGCGATTGAGCGCCATTTTAGGACCACAACTCACCTGTAGATAATGGGGAGAGGAATGGTAGAGAAGTTCAAAGCCAGCCAGTGGAGTTGGAAAGGTGATGTTACAAAATTTAATGCCTGAGACTGACGAGGAATTTATCGTGAAACGTCTCGCCTATAGCGTGGTGTCTGTTTTTGGCTAGGACTCTCACGAAAACAATTTGGATCCCTGTTTCAATTTTATTTGAGTCCGTGCAACTTCGACTATTTATTTTACAGAGGAAGTCAAACTTCGCCTAGTTTCTAAGACACCGTACTAATTACCGCCAATCTATCGACATCTGGACACGATCTGGTTAAAAGATATTTTGTTGTGGCCAAATCTTCTTTGAATCGACGCAGTGCGTCATTTAAGTGTACAGCCACATCTTGTAAGTTCATCGGCTTAATCATCTCATTCCCTTATGTTATTACAACTTGGATTGGGAATCCAGACGAGAGTAATTTGAAACCGATTCGATTACCGCCTAGGTCAGTATCTCCCTGCAGTCTGCAGCAAGCTGTGATATGGATGTGCAGTCAAATCAGCGGCCATGATAGCGACATGGCTCTGGGACGATGATAGCTATTTTTTGTATAGATGTCGCTTGGCTTAGAAGCAGTTCACACTTCATATGCCTCCCTGATTGTCAGAACTTCTGCTGCAAAACGCTGATTGCGTTCGGGAGGCCAAAACATTTGGATATATATAAAACTGTTGAAAGTATACCCGCTTCCAGTTCACAGCCAATTTTGAAGCCATTTGCAAAGATTTGGCTTTGCATTATCTTTTTTTCGAATTTACCCGGTGTCAGTAAAAATATTTGTGAAAATCTTTTCGTTTAAATGGAAGTGCGACAAAAAGGATTGAATGCGGAAACCTTGAGTCAATTTCCTCGAAAAATAAGATTTTCCAAATCAAATCCAATGAAACTTACGGAACAACAAAATAAACCTGGCAAAGGTACTTTTTTTATACCCAAAAGTGTGCGGAGAATTTTTGAATTAACGTCCATTTATTAGGGCAGTTAAATATGAAAACGGTTGTCGGTATGGTATCAACGAAAAGTAACAAAACTTAGATTTTATCAAATTCTCCTGATACAGCTTTCTAATCCTATCGATGTTTGGTCATTTGTTGCGCAACAAGGACTTGGGATGCCTGCATTTGAAGTTTGAAATGTCGACTGCGTATTCAGGCAGGATTTACTTGACTAGATTGGCTAGATCTTATTCAACCAGACAACCTAGACAAATCAAAAGAACGACAATATCTTTCTCTCTGCTGTCAGGGTCCTATTTTCAGAGTTCAAAACCTACTTGGGCTATGACATAACTGTTACTTCGCTCCACAATTTTCCCAAAACATATATTTTTCTTTATTTGTTTATGGTCCTTCAATGGGGATTAACAAAAAATTTCCTAATTCAACATCCATATACCCGGTAAGAGTTGAGAAAATATCCAAACCAATAATTATAGACGCCCCTCTCGTCATTAGTTCTTGAAACGCGGCTCCAAAATAAACAAAATATTGTGTGCTTTTCTCAGCTTTGTCGGTAAAAAAACGATAGAAATTTCTTCCAATAATGCCCAACGCAATTTGGGCAATATATCGTTTTACAAATTTTGTGCGAATTTTGTTTCTTTTATTCCTTCATAAAACTAGAAATAAGTTAGAAATATTTTCGAACAAACCCGCACTTTTCAAGCTTGGCAGCACTTTTGCAGTCAAGTGACACCGAACAGTCATTCAACTTGCAGGCACAACAATTTATTTTGCAGGCCTTTTGATTTGACACAACTCACAAAAGACAGTTGCAGAAGATAGAAGTCAAATGAAATTCACGACGAGCATGAGTGATACGGGTAAGTGGGAAAAATACCAAAAAAAGTACTTAAGGAATTGGGAACATTTTCAACGATTTTTGGGCTTCTTTCTGGGCAACGAGTTTGAGCGCTTAAAGCAAACTAAATTCTGGCAACCCTACCTATACTGCATGTGGTCAAGGGAAACTGACTTGTTTCTAATTTACACTGAAGGAAAAGTGTTGGCTCTGATTAAATGGAATGAGAATGATGTATTTGCCGAGGGTGAACAAATGTAGATAAGATCTGCATCATTTATAGCGAGCTTAAAATTTGTATACCTTGTCTGCGTAGGCCGATTGCGGTGAAAAAGAAATAAAATGTTGTTTAATAAACGCCTCTATTGTGTCTGAAAAATCCCAATAGAATTAGATGAGGTGTTTTAAGGTGTTGCGTCAACAAAGGTACACAAAAGTTGATAAACAATTTTCTAATATATAGAGACCGTTGAATGCTTATTCCTCTTCTACGCTCAACACTAAATTTCCCACCATCATTTAATGGTTTTGAGACGGACCACAATCGAAAGGCGCTAAGAGATATTTTTGCCGGTAACTCCATCAATTCGAGATTCGAATTTTCAACTTTTCAGACTTAGCTTACCTTAGGCGGAGCTACAGTCCGGGGTGGACCTGGGCCTCAAACAACAAGCGTTCCCATCCAGCACGATCTCTATCCAGCTGTCCCTAGTTTCACACGCTATGTTGGTTGAGGTGGTCTTCCACTTGCGACGCGGTCTTCCTCTACTGTAGCCGTCCCTAGGACAGGCACGTAGCCAGGGAGCCCCCCTGGCCCGTTCTGAAGCCCCCCCCCCCCTCCCCTGAAAATCTGAACAAAAAACTAAAAACTAAAACTTTCTTAGATCTCTTATTGACCGCACAACCGAAGTTCTGAATTTTCTTATGAACATCAGATAAAAGGCCGACTATTTTTTCTGAGAGGCTTTTCAATACGCATCCTAACTTGCCGGGAACTTATTTGAAGTTGAATTAAGAGCTCCAAGAACTTCATTGAAAGAGAATATGCTTTTCAATCTAGAAACCTCTTCTACTGAACCCTATATTTTTGAGCGTCTATACAGATTCCTTGCACAGATTCGTCAAAAATCTAACGGACAGATTCATGGTCAACAAAGACGTTCTACCATCGCCTCAAGCCCTTCTCCCAGGTTTTGCTGCAGTTGAGCGAGTGAACGAAATCGAGAAGCTAACATGTTACTTCGATAATGCAATTTCGTTGTCAGCTGTGAAAGCTGAGTACATCCTTCTGCCGAAGTTTTGAAATTGCTTGATATATGTGACAAGACTTACTTTAGAGGTATAAACCTCTTGCTTACGGTTTTGGCCATGTTTCCAGTGACCACAGCTAGTGTTGAAAGAACCTTTTCAACTATAAAAAGGATTAAAACAGTGTCCCGAAGCGTTATGGGGAATGCAAGCTTAAGCTCACTTGCTAAGATATCTGTTCATTCGGATATTAATGTGGATCCAGATAAGGTGATTGATCTCATGCCAAAAAAAATGTGTGTAAAATAATAATTTGAGTATGTTCGTTTAAGTACATAAAAGCTAATAAAAATCAATGAATTGGAATATATATAAGGGGTATTCACGATCTGATGAAACTGGCTGCGAAAGTACGAAGGTGCGACTTTTTTCCTCAATACAACAACAAAATAAACTGGCTAAAATTTCGCTACACTTTTTGCCCATTCACAATGTCGCGTTGACGGGCGCTTGCGTTGACTTATTATGTAGAAACAAAGCGTTCATACGCTGCCACACAAAATACAACTTTAGGCGTTGGATCGACTTTAGGTCGTAAATATCGTAAAGTTCAACGCGACGCCTGAGTTGATCTACTCTCTACTATCACGCGCGTTTGACAACTTTAGAATTTTGAATTGTTCGATTTGATGTCATGGGATGTGCCGTTCTTAGTTGGAGTGGCACAGAATCACTAATGTTTATCACACACAAGTTTTAAAAAGCAATGTGATGTTTTTGTTAATGCAAATTAATTAATTTAGTTAGTGAAAACGGCGAATACCTTTTTTTTGTGGGGCTAATACTTATTTCTTCAGATTTTCTTAAATAAAAAAAAATAATAATCATTGGTTTTGTATCTTTGTTAAGGTTGTTCTTTACATTACTCTTATGAATGATTTTTTTTATCGATTTTGGAGAATCCGTTTTTAATTCTTGCACAAAAAGTACAACTACAAACAAAAAGAGAGTGGATTTTAAATTTGAATTCTGCTCTCTATTTGTGTACATTAGTTTAAACCAAACCGAACTTTTTATCTGCCACACTCTACTCCCTCAACGCGCATTCGCTTCAAAGCAGCATTTCTTTTTACAAAATGTTTGCTCGCGCGCTTTGGCATTTAAAATCGTAAAGATTCGATAAATCGTGTCAAAGCGCGCCGATGCACGCACGCGCTCAACGCGACATTGTGAATTTGGCATTTTGCACTTTATCTATACTCTGACCCTATTGTAACCAAAAAATACAACAGAGTAAAGTGTAGCCTTGAAAAGTTGATTGAATTCGCAAAATTGTTAGTTCCTGTGTGTAGCTATCGGACAAAAATTAAAGAGAACTCACAACAATGTTAGCCCCACCGAAGGAAAAATCCAGTCAAAAATGGACAGTAAAAGAGATTTTCATGATATTATCTTCGTCTTTACTCTCTCCATTATCTAAAATATTTTTTCTTTTATGCTTTTTTCGGCATAATTGACAATTAAAAGCAAATTTTTCAGTTCCAGAAAAAATTAAAAGTTTTTTTTCAGAACATAATGTCAATTGTCAAACTGGATCTGTCACTTGTTTCAGTTTTGCAAGAGATGAGAAGAAGCGTGTTAGAGAATTCTTCGTAAGATTTGGAAGCACTAGCCCCCCCGGAAACAAAATCCTGGCTACGGCACTGCCCTAGGGTGTAGATCTTCCGGACCGGAATATTTGCTGTTTATGCCCCACCTCAGTTGTTGGACCTTCACACTGTTCGTCGTTGTATTTTCTCCTCCATTCACCGTCTAAGCAAAAATTGCTCGAAGAATTTTCCTCTCAAAACAAACAAGAGTAAGAGCCTCATCCGCTTTTGATATAGGAACAATAGAAACTATTCCGATGCGGGACTAAATTTCAGCTCAAAGCCGTTGGAAATGACCAGCTAAATCCATAGGTCATGTACGCTCTTTCTTTGAAAATTAGGCGTTCTATTGATTGCGACTTGGATGGAGAATATGCCCCTGCAATCCTACGATTGCTCCACGTAGAAAATGCAAATTTCATCGCAGGCGACGATGAATATTTGAATAGGGTGACGAACCTACAACAAACCGCTTATTTCAAGCCAAACGCGTTTAACAATTAGCTTCGCAGTGCTGACCTACTTTCGATGCACACAATACACGGACTACGGCCAACGTACACTGAAGGTGCTGAATCACACTTGTTGGCCGTAATGATCGATTGCACTTAATTGAAGCATCATCAGTCGGCTACCCATACCACGCCTACAAGTCCATGCCCTTCGAGCTAAAATAAAACGCTTCCGAGTATTTTTAAACAGCCCTCTGCCTCCGTTTTCGAGCATACCCAGCGAGACCACCCTCGTGTACACACCCTCAATGCCAATGCCATAATTAAGTTTAGATGCTATCGTCTTGCGCTGAATGAGAATGACCCTGCAGGATTCGCTCCCATTCATGACTAGGATAATAAAAAGTACCGGAGAGCCATGCACCCCGTATAGACGAACGAGCACTGCAACCGAGGTTAAACACGTTTGCGCAATAATTATGCAATAAATTACACCGCATGTGAGTGTGTTTGTGGTGGATACCAGCTCGATGGGCAAAGTACGACCATATTGCCGCAGGGTCCGCAGTAAATCGCTCGCCCGCCTTGCGGCCGCTGTCACTTTGTCGATGAAAAGGATGTGCGACGCAATCTTACTTGTTCCGTTGCCATTCATAGCTAGTAGACGGTTTTTCCGGTCTAGTAGGACAGTTGGGATTGGGATACATGCAGCCATTAGCTAATTACTTCCCACCTACTTGGCGGACGGTTGACATGGGTGTAATTTATTATCCTGTCATCATGTCCTATCCGCATGCAATAAACGATTCGTGTCTATTTCTATTTGTAAGTGTGTAATTTTTTTTTTCTTCTTTTATTTACAGATTCGACGCGAAAACTGCAGGATGTACTGCAGGAATTCTGTTCCCCACAAGCGACGGCAAAGTTCGTCCCGGATGGCGTAAGTCAATTATTTCATAAGTTCTAGATACACACTTAATCGGATTATTTCATCTGCCAAAGTTTGAATGAATCTGCCGCAATGATAGAACTATCAGCGTGCCTCCATTAGATCAAATCCAATTACGAAACTTAATCCAAATTCAATTAGAGGAGGTTCTGCCTTCGTCTTTGGGTTGGTGCGCTCCAGCGATCCGCTCTTGGTAGAACCATGGAAATCTTTAACTTTGACTGAATGAATATAATAATGCCAGCGGCATTGAAGTGGAACATCTTTTTTATTAAATTTCGTTTGAGGGTGCTAGGGGATGGAAAGGGCTGCACATAAGTACACCATCGGCGTCAGGAGTATGAATTAGAAAGCGACGATGATTGCTATGAAAACTTAATGCGGACGATTTTAGCAGCGAATGGGTTTAAGTCATTAAGTCAAACTGGGCTGGTGATGTTATCAAGGATGTTCGAATGCGGTGAACGAGTGACTCTGTGCGGAACAAAGCCACTTTTGCGTGCATTTAATCTGATAATGGGAAACTTTGCTTAGATCTGATTACAAGCACGTCATTATCCTCTGCCATTGTAGTCGGGTATGCCGTATGTCGTATGTCGTATGCATATCAGCTTGTTCGCCTTGTCAGGTGGCATTGTTCTCACACAAGGTAATGCATATAGATGCTGTAATGAGATGGTGATGCGCCTTAACGATAACGAGAGAGATGATAGTAGATAACTGAGATAAAAGTGTGGAGGAAAACTCTCTAGCTGCACTATTGTTGCCATGCTCATTAGCTTCTTCAACTTACGAGCTTTAATTTAAGCAGCGAGTGTTAAGTCAGGAAAACATTGTTCAATGAAAAAAAGTTGGGAGTAATTTATTTTCAGCTAGCTGACCAAAATTAATTAAATTATTAACATACCTTTTGATAGTTGAACCTCTCTGTTGAACGAATGAAACTCCATTGCAATTAAATTGAGTTCAATGCATAGAAACGGCTTCATAGACTTCCGTGTCGGCTTCTTGATGGTTTTTTTCCGCGCTAATGATTGAATAGAGTTGGTCCGGTCAGATTTTCTCAATCAACCAAAGAAGAATGTGGGCCATCGGCAATCCCCGCTTCTGTCATTCGACCGAGTACATCCAGAAACGCGATTGTTCAAAAACATTGTGCTTAACGATGAAACCCATGAACGTTTTTAGCTTTTCTTTGAAAAATCGTGCGCTGATATGATTGGTCGCTCGAAGAAGCCCGGGATGTAAGTATCACCGTTCGGATAATTAATAATTTTTTTTTACTTCACTTTCGATATATGTATGTGCTATAGAACAATAAATATCAGTAGTTGCGACTTGTGAACACGGTGTTTCATTGGTTAGTATCCTGGACTACTTGAGTGTACGGCGTACGCCCACATATGCCACATGCCCCATCACATATTCTTAAATGCTTGCGATTTGCGCCCACCACCCCAAAGCAGAGCAAGAATGGAACTATCGGGTTAACCATACCCATCCACAAAATTTTACTGAAATTGGTTGAGCGGTTTTGTAGATCGAAAATCTGAGTCAGATCCAAAACTATCGTTAAAGTGGTTGAGGGATTTCTGAGGTCGACAGCACATCTATGTTCACTAAAATGCCTATAACTAGTATAACCAAACACATACAAAGACCGTATTAACATACAAACCGACACCTTTTATTTGAAGTTTCCAGAAACAAAATCGGTTCATGCATCAAGAGAACATCAATTCAAACACAATCCGACTTATTTTGATAATATGTAGAATGAGATGGATGAAACACGAAATGTGCCTACCTTTTGAGAATTTTCAGAATTTTAATTTTTCCTAAACCACACCTGATTCAAGAAAATCAAAATAAATAAAAATCCATTCCAATAGACGAAGGAGAAGTTCACTTTTTTTGTGTTCAAAGTCTAATCAAAACCAAATGTTTTTAAATGCACGAATAAAAAAAAAAAATCCCTTTATCCGTTTGTTGTGTAGCTTCTTACAAAAAAAAAATCACTTTGTTTTATATTATTAGGGAAGGGATTACTTTAAAATATCTTTTCAAAGCATTTCTAATAATTCTTTCACGTATTTGGCTAAGCTTTTCGGAACAGACAGGAACCAAAACCAAGCCAAACGTATCGCCTCTTTGACAGAAAATTAAAAGGAAAACAATATAAAACGTCAGAAAATTTTAATAAATTTTGTGTAAAGTGAAGATTGATGCAATTTCGAATATTGAATCTGTAAACATTTTCTAAATAATTTTTTTTTTGGAAGTAGAGTTAAGTTTTTTTTTATTAAAATTGTAGCGGATTAAAAAATGGATTTCTAAAGTGAATTAGATATAAAGAATTGAACAATAGTACGAAGTAGGGAGCAGATTTTATTTTTTTTTTTCCAAAATTGAAGTAAATCTACTTCAATTGAAGTAAAGTGGTATCGCTGGTCAGATGAAGTTAGAGTCTTCAATTTATAAGGACCGCCAAGTCTTCCAAATGCTTGCTAAATTTAGGAACAGTATTTCTGTCGAGCCTATTATGAAACTTGAATAGACATTAATTTTTTAATGGAGCTAAATACAGAAATCACTTCCAAGTGCCTTTGAAGCGATTCTCATAGAATTTTTTTAAATACAAGCCTAGGTACTAGAATCTTTATTATGAGAAGAAAAGCCTTGTGCTATTAGAAATAACAAACTGACAGTGAAATTGTTATTTATACACTCAGAAGAAAAAATTGTAATGCCAACAATTTTCTTTGGTTAAAATGAACCCAAATATCAAAACCTTTGATTTAACAATGAAATTGTTGGCAATAATGTAATAAAATACTTATGGAGAGTATATTATTCTTACGCTGAATACCTGATTCTTGAATACCACTTAAAAACAAGTTCTTGTTAACAAAAATAATATTTGAAGCAAGAACTTTTAACTTACAATTTTTTTAAAAATCTCAAAATTTTTCGCTTAACAAACTTTTTTTTTCTGAGCGTATCTTTAGTTCTAGTAAGCTTTTACAACTGTGCCTACTACATCACATAATTTTCAATAAATGACCGCAAAATCGACATGATGGTGATTAACTGGAATAAACGTTTTAAAAGAATTCATGCCACACAGTACCACAAAAACAGTTTTTAAAGAGCAAAACGGCCTCAAAAAGTTCGGATAAAAAGGGTTTTTCTTTCAGCTCATCAATTCACGACCTACGCAATAAAGATAACTCGAGTCGAACACAATGGGCATCATTAAACGCACTCTTTGAAATGAAGGGATTACAGGCAAGGGGCAAGTTCACTTCCCGTGTTTGTTAACAAAAAAAAAGTCCATCTCCCCACCCAAGGCTACAAACACTTTATCGTGCTTCCATATAAAACCCACAAAGAGAGATTACAACCCTTTGATACGAACATACTTCCATCCCTAAAAGGATAATTTTCTAGGTCGAATTTATGCGCAGATTGTCGCCTAATATCCACATGTAATGAGCCATGTATCCGTACACAAGCAGCCCATCAAATGGTGCATGAACCCTTTCGATTACCAACAACAAAGAAATGCCAATACCAGCTACTCATTCATTGGCACCATACAAAAGCGCACACAAGCGCTGCTGCCAGAAGCACGAATAATAAGCACGAATAATTCTGCGGAAAATCCCTTTTTTTATAATAAAAAAAAAGTTTTTCCCAAACGACTTCATGAAATTTCAATTTTTCACCTAAAGTGCCTTCGCACCAAGCTAATTCAATGGACTCCAACAACAATGAGATGGAGCGGAGCGGTACAGAAGGAAATTATAAACCTGCGAACAAAGGATTCAAAGGAAATCTTCCCCCAAAAAAATGCAAGTAACAGATGCGATGCGAAAATCGAGATTTTTAATGTTAAACTTCACAGCAAATCGAAAAACCATTATCGGCACGATGACTCCGATTGCTTCTTCCTTTCTTTTTGGCCTTCTCATCGCATGCATCTTTGCCCTTTGACAGAGGTCTCTGTGAAAGGTGCCAGCACAGACATTGGTCGTGAAATAGGACAGAAAATGGCAAATAACAAATGAAAATGGATAAGAAGAGCAATATTCTCAAACGCACACATTCAGTTGTAAGCAGAGACCACTCCTTTGTACCGGCACAGCTGTGGATGAGCAAAAATGTGAAGATTTTTGAAATTTTTGTTAAATTGTGAACGGTGTGTGGCGATGGGCGCTTTTGAGTTCCAAATAGATTTCCATCCAATATTTTACGTGTCATAAATAATTCTCACAGTGAACGATATGGTTTTCAAAACCTGACAGTTATTGGTGTAAAAAAAAATATTTCTATCAGCCAAAGGTCTGCAGCCCCGTTTGGCGTGGCTGGGAATGGTGGATGCCATAACCCATCAGCGACAATTCACGGTTGGGAATTCAAATTACGTACATACTCAACTTGCTTCCGATCCGCGAAGAATCTCTGCCAGAGAGACTGCAGTCTGAGACACTACAGCCTTTCTTTTCCAAACAGTTTTCCTAAAGTGCAGTCAAGGAAAACGCAAATGCGCTAGGAAGGTATAGTGCAACTTTAAGGCTCATAGCAATTTACGGCAGTCAATTTGGAAACTGGCCAGAGCACTAATGCCTTCCGTCCACTTAGTGTCCAATAGATCAATTTCGAACTCAAAACATTTAACTAGGATGTTTCCCAGTGCAACCAACGTGCTTCGGTTGGATACTGTTGCACAACGCATTGCTCAACAAGTGTTCGGTTAGTGGACGAATTCTTGCTTATTGGGCATGCACACCAATTTTAAAGTGATGTGCGGCACATATTCTGTTCAACCCGTTGCTCAACTTTCTGCATTGTTTATTGTTTCAAGTTGCGTTGGTTGCGACGAAATTTGTTTGCCTTTGCGTTGATTGTTGATATTGGTACCAATCAACTCACTATTATTCATGCGTTTGTACGAGAGTGTAAAGATTTTCCTCAACAAATTTTATAGAACAAGTCTAAACAGAGTAGACCCCAGCAATTAAATTGCAAAAGGTCTTATACTTCAACACTCTTTTCAAAACATGATTTTCCAAAGTTATTTCGAGATTGAATCTACATCATCGGGTGCTATAAAATATACTGCTAAAGGAAAAACACCTACCGAACGGCACAGTTTCCCCTTGAAGCATGCATGACTTATCTCCATTCCACATAAACCAAGTATCAATACCTTTCCTAGAAAATATTTTGCAAAGTAAAGAAGCCAGCCAAGACAGAATATGAATCTTTATTCTTTTGCATTTCAAACCTTTTCGGGGACAGAATTCTTCTTCTTTCCAGTTCAACCGAAGTTGCGATGTGACATTTTGACATTTCTTCTATCCTTTCTTCAATGGGAATAGTGCTTGGTTTCTGTATCACTTGTTCTACTAGCAGAATGTATATAAGTTAACAAGAACAAAGTTAATTAATCAGCATTTCCCGTCCAGACAAAGTTCCGAGAAGTCAACAGCAGCAACGATGCAATTCTGGGAATTGCATGCAATAACACAAATTGCTGACCTGGCAAAAGTCAGCAACCGATAGCCAATAAGTAGATGTAAGAAATTCAATGTACTTTAGTCTTAGTTTGAAAGTCAAATAAAGAACAGGCAATCAGCCTGGAAAAATATTTTTTTATATTTTTTTCGTTTGAATAATTATAACTGGCGCCCGAGCAGGGACCGTTGGAGAGTGAAGTAGTAATTGTGTAAACTTAACCAGTGCCAATAAAGTGAAAGTGGAAGTGCCAAGATCACCAAGAGCCAAATAGTGAAATTAAAACTCACGAGACAAGTTTAAGTATCAAAGACTATCACAAAAGTGGCAAATAGTGGAATAAATACCCACGAAACTAGTTCATCAAAGACGGAGGAAATTTAAGGCCCCGGAGTCACCGAACATTATTCGGACAAAACGGAATCTTCCTGTTAGGATTAAAACACGAAGGTAGCCGCCCCCGCAGTTGCAACTAGAAGACCACCCTCGGTCCCCACACACAAGGACACAACACCGGGAAGTGTGTGAATCATATCAAACTCAGCAAGACTCAACAAGACTCAACAAGAGATGATTGTCCTACATCTTTTTATGTAAGTTAAGATACATTTTAGAACTATAAGTTGGAAACAAAAATATACTAAGAAAATTAAAAGAAGACAAAAATTAATTGAATACTTCGAAGAACAAGTAAAACCAAACAATTTATTATTCTGTGAACATATTTTTAAGAATTTAACACAAAAACAAGTATAGACCTTTGAAAATAACTATCATACCTTTATTAAATAAACTTTCAAATTGCCTTTAACTATAAAAATTGCAAACACCTAATCATAGAAACTTAGTTAAAAACAGGGAGTGAATATTAGTGAATATTTAACATTCTTTTAATCTCAATTACTGTCAAGTTATCTATTCACGTTTTGCGATTCTGACCACTTAACAATGGCTAATAACAATAATCTGATTAGACCACCTCGACTTCAAGTCGGAGATGGAGTCGCAGGAGGTCCTGCTGCTCCTGCAAATGCCCCCAATGACCCGTTTAACCTCAATAATCTCACAGAACAAATTACCAGAATTGTCCAAGAAGTTTTAGCAAGAGAAGGACAAAATATTATTAATAACATAATAAACCCCAATGCTGACATTGCGAATGACATTGATCAACCGATCATCATCAACGCAGATAGAAATCTTACCGAGTTAGACAAAGTACCTGATGTAGTCAAAAGCCTGAGAGAATTTTCTGGTCAACCAGGAGAATTCAGCTCCTGGCGTAAAAGCGTCGACCGAATCTTAAGCGTGTACGACCATCTACAGGGCACGCCTAAATATTATGGTATCATTAGCGTCATAAGAAACAAAATAGTAGGGTTAGCCGACATGGCGTTGGAGTCTTACAACACTCCATTAAATTGGAAAAAAATATCCAAATGCTTAACTTTACATTACGCTGATAAAAGAGATATCGGCACTCTTGAATATCAGATGACTACACTAGTACAAGGGAACAACTCAATCCCCGAATTTTACCAAATGGTCTATCAACATCTTTCTCTTATTTTAAATAAGCTTTCCAGTATGAACATAAGCAACGAATCACTCACTAACATGATTCAATGCTACCGCGGAAAGGCCTTAGACACGTTCGTAAGAGGACTCAAGGGAGACCTCCCACGCCTCCTTAGTATAAAAGAACCAGCGGATCTTCCGCAGGCCCTACACCTCTGTTTGAAATTACAAAACGTCGATTTTAGAACACAATACGCTAACAACAGCCAAAACATCGTACGAAGATCACAAATTCCACCACCTTTACCGCCGAAACGGTCAGTTCCTCATTATGTACCTCAACCCATTCCGGCTCCTAGAAGAAATTTCTACCCGGAACTAGTTCACAACCCACAATTTTCCCCAAGACCAATTGGTTACACGAACCAACCGAATCGTGGTCCACAATACGGGTACCAAAATAGACCACTGCCACCACCTGAATACCCTCAACAGTCTTTCCCTAGACATTTCCAACCACCAGAACCAATGAATGTCGATAGAAGCATCCATTCAAGACAAGTAAATTACGCAAATAGACAGCAAATGCGGCCAGGTCCAAGTAAACGACCAAATCCCCATCAGAATAATCCATCTTACCAAATGCATCCCCCAAATAAATTCCAGAGAGTCCATTACACAAACGAAAATGATAACAATGAAACTGAACCTATAATCGAACAATATGAACAGGAAATAGAATCCCAAAATGGCAACAATGACGAAGGAATACCAACACTAGACGAATATCTAAACGATGTCGAGAATCCCGAGTTTGACCAAACCGAACAGTTAGACGACATCTATTTTTTAGGCTGAGTCGCTCTTCACTTCCTTACTTTGAATGTAAGATACGAAGTGGAGAGACACTTAAATTTCTAATAGACACCGGGTCTAATAAAAACTATATTCAACCAAGACGTATCAAATTCCCTATACCCAACACAAAACCATTCACCGCTAATTCCGTCGGTGGAAATATCAGGATCACCCATCACGCCCTGATAGACCTATTCAAACAAAATAAAAAACTTACATTTTACATTCTTCCAAGTCTAATATCTTTTGACGGCATTGTAGGCAACGACACGCTAAGAGAACTGAAAGCAATTATCCATACAACGGACAGTTATATGACTATCCACCCAGACACTAAAATCTCACTCAAGCAATACACTTCGGAAAGCGTAAATAAAATCAATCTTCGTGTTTCTCATTTATCAGAAGAACAAAATAAAAAACTCAATAGCATCATACAAAATTGTCCAAACCTCTTCTCAGATCCTGACAAAAAATTAACCTTCACTACTAGGGTCAAAGGCGAAATTCGCACTACCAATGAGTCCCCCGTATACTCCAAACCTTATCCATACCCTATGGCTCTTAAGGACGAAGTGGAGAAACAAGTTAAGGAATTACTAAACGAAGGAATAATAAGGCCTTCGAAATCTCCTTATAATGCCCCCGTTTGGATCGTCTCGAAAAAACCAGACGCATCCGGCAAGAAAAAATATCGGATGGTTATAGACTACAGGAAACTGAACTCTGTCACCATCTCTGATAAATATCCCATTCCAGAAATAAACGAGGTCCTTTCAAACCTCGGTAAAAATCGGTATTTCACAGTAATCGATCTCAAAAGTGGTTTTCACCAAATTCCACTTAGGGAAAGCGATATCGAAAAGACGGCGTTCTCGATAAACAACGGAAAATTCGAATTTACCCGTCTCCCTTTCGGGCTCAAGAATGCGCCCTCCATTTTTCAAAGGACATTGGATGACATACTAAGGGAACATATAGGGAAGAGATGCTATGTCTATATAGACGACATCATTATATTTGGGGAAAACGAAGAGGAACACTTCAAAAACTTAGAAACAGTGTTCAAAACACTTGAAAAGGCCAACATGAAAATACAATTGGATAAATCGGAATTTTTAAAATCCGAAGCAGAATTCCTAGGATTCATTGTGGGAATCAATGGAATAAAAACAAACCCCAAAAAGGTTAAGGCCATAGTCGACCTACCGCCACCTCAAAATCTCAAAGACCTTCGATCATTTTTAGGAATGTCAGGGTATTACAGACGATTTATTAGGGATTATGCGAAACTAGCAAAACCCCTGACATCCCTTCTAAGAGGGGAAGATGGACGTGTGTCCAAAAACCTCTCAAAGAATAAAACCATTCAGCTTGACAACACTGCTTTAGACGCTTTTCAAAAACTAAAAAATACCCTTATTTCCGAAGAAATCATTTTAACCCATCCAAACTTTGAAAAGGATTTTGAGCTTACCACAGATGCCTCTGACTACGCCATTGGCGCAGTGCTGTCACAGGGAAACAAACCAATTACATTCCTTTCACGAACACTTAACCAAACGGAAGAGAGTTATGCAACCAACGAGAAGGAGATGCTGGCCATAATTTGGGCACTAACTAGCCTACGAAATTTCCTTTACGGATCCAAAAAGGTTAAAATATTTACTGACCATCAACCTCTCACCTACGCTCTCAGTAGCAAGAATACCAATAGCAAAATGAAACGTTGGAAGGCCATATTGGAGGAGTACAACTACGAGCTCCAATATAAGCCCGGAAGAACCAATGTGGTTGCAGACTCACTTTCCAGATTACCATTTTCAACAAACGTAAATTCATTAACTATGACTCAACATAGTGATGATAGCTCATCTCATAATCTAATTCCGACTATTGAAACTCCTGTTAACGTCTTTCGCAACCAGCTCATATTTAAATTCGATAACGAAAACAGTTACCAAATTCAAACCCCTTTTCCTAATTGCAAGAGACACATTTTCACTCAACAACACTTTAACGAAACTGATATAATTAACATATTTAAAAGATATCTCAACCCTAACATAGTTAACGGACTTTCAGCACCCGAAGAAGTTATGGGCAAAATACAGGAAATATATCCCGTCCATTTCAGAAACTACAAAATAAGGTACACCCAAACCACTGTCGAAGACGTAGCCAACGAAGATCGACAAGAAGAAATAATACTTATAGAACATAAAAGAGCTCACCGAAACGCTTACGAAAACCGATTGCAAATACTGCAAAAATACTATTTCCCAAAGATGAATTCTAAAATCCAAAACCTTGTGAAACGTTGCACTGTGTGCAAAGAAAATAAATACGAACGCCATCCCAACAACCAATTTATAGAACCAACTCCTATACCAAATTATCCCGGTCACACATTACATATCGACATATTCTCGACAGAAGAATTTCTAGTACTAACAGCAATCGACAAATTTACGAAATTCGCTCAAGCCAAACTGATCGATTCCCGAGCAACTGAACACATAAAGCGACCTCTTCAAGACATCCTTTTCTACTTTTGCGTTCCAGAAAACGTAGTGATCGATAACGAAAAAGCCCTTAATTCAGCTTCCATAACTTCTATGCTCGAGGATGACCTTAAGATTAAAGTCTTCACGACACCCCCTTATAAAAGCGAGGTCAACGGACAAATAGAACGTTTTCACTCAACGCTGTCCGAGATTATGCGATGCCTTAAGGCAGACGGACCTCCTCGTTCTTTCCAAGATTTGTTAAACCGGGCAGTCAATGAATATAACTTTACTATCCATTCCACAACAGGTAAAAAGCCAGTCGAACTATATTATGGTCGCATTCCAAGAATAAATCCAGAACAATTCGAACAGGTACGCATCGACACTATTGAAAAGCTAAAAAATAAGCAGGAAAAAAATCTCAGATACCATAACAAAAATAAGAAACCCATAAAAAACTATCTTCCTGGAGATATCATTTACATCAAACAAAATAAAAGAATAGGTTCCAAGCTAACAGTCCGTTACAAAAGAGAAATAGTGAAAGAAAACCGAAATACCACAGTTATAACAGAATCAGGAAAAACAGTACACAAAACCCATATACGAAACTAATTTAGACTGTCCCATTTCAGATATTCCCTCTATGCCGCTGTCAATGGAGAAATCCAAATCCTAGACTTCACTAATTCACAGTTCGTGTCCATGCACGTAGGACAAGCCAAGATCAAAGAAGGAAACTTTAAATTAATTCACGAAGTTGATATTGATCAATATAACAAATTCATAGACAATATTACGCCAACTATAAACCTAAACGCGACAAGACGAAACTCTCTATTTCCCCTCCTTAACCACGAAATTGAGCAGATCAAAAATCTAATTTACAACCTGAAATCACGTAAAGCGAAAAGGTCACTCAATTTTATCGGCTCAGCATGGAAGTGGATTGCTGGCAATCCCGACCATGAAGATTTCGTTACAATCAAAAGAAAGATGTCAAACATTTTAGAAAACAATAATAAACAGGTAGTCATCAACCGTCTTCATAACGAACGAATAAATAACTTGACAAAAATAACGAACGAAATTGAAAAATTTATAAATAAAGATAATACAGTCAATAGTAGAATGGTCTATAGAATTCAATATAAACTTAAATTAATTAAAGAAGAATTACAGAACATTAACCTAGCAGTCCATTGGGCGAAATTAGGCATAATCAATTCTCTAATATTATCAAAAGAAGAAATAAACGTTGCTATCGAAACATTAAATAAAGAAAACATACCATACGAAAACATTGAAGAAGCTCTGAACTTCGCAGAAATTAAAATAATTACCAATTCATCCTCATTACTTTATATTGTTAATATTCCTTTGACAAATTACAAAACGTACGAAAAATTACTGTTAAAGCCCATAAGGAAAGGTAAAATGGCAACTGACATAGATTTCGAAACAATTATAAAAAATAAAGAAGAAATGTATGGAATAAAAACCAATTGTAAAACTATAAATAATTTATCAATATGTAATACCGAAAATATTGTAAACCTTACGAATACTACATGTATACCAAACTTATTAAAAAGCCTTAAAGCTAATTGTAACCTAATGAACAGCCAACACTTGCCCAACATAGAAGAAATTTCACCTGGAATAGTACTCCTAAACGACTTCAACGGAACATTGAAGACCGAATCAGCTCAGCAGAATCTAATAGGCACCTTCCTCGTCAAATACCACAATACTAATCTTACTATCGGCGACCAACTATTCATCTCCAAGGAAGCAACATCCTCTCACCAAATCTTACCAGCGATCCTACAACCATCCCCTATAGAAAAAGAATATCATCATCTCCTATCACTAGAAATGGTCAACGAACTCCATATAAACAATACCAAAGAAATCCAGTCACTCAGATCCAGTAAAGAAATCCATCAAATCACCTCATATGGACTCATAGGTTGTATTGGAATACTATTCACAGTCTTATCAGTGTGCAAACTCGTTAAACACAAAAGCACAGAAATAATCATCCGCAATCCAGAAGAGAACTTAGCCGAAAAATCTCCAAGCATTAAAATCATACCAGAATCAAAACCATATCTTATCCCACAAACAAGATTCCACGACCTACCTTACTTTTAGGCGATCGAGGACCATCGCACTTAAAGGGGGAAGAGTTAACAAGAACAAAGTTAATTAATCAGCATTTCCCGTCCAGACAAAGTTCCGAGAAGTCAACAGCAGCAACGATGCAATTCTGGGAATTGCATGCAATAACACAAATTGCTGACCTGGCAAAAGTCAGCAACCGATAGCCAATAAGTAGATGTAAGAAATTCAATGTACTTTAGTCTTAGTTTGAAAGTCAAATAAAGAACAGGCAATCAGCCTGGAAAAATATTTTTTTATATTTTTTTCGTTTGAATAATTATAACTTATACGCACTTGCATATGAAATATAAAAACCAAAAATTCATATTTTTGTACAACCATACCAACAGGTGTCAAGGTCTCCAACTTACTTGCAGTACCTGCCCTCAATCAAACATCAGCGACCGCTTTTGCTATTCCGTAGCAGAAGCAGCATCACCATAATCGACGGTCGCCCCCAGTGGCGGTATTTGAGACCTACAATGACGACAACACAGAATATCCCCACCTACTTTACGTAGTTTAAACCGATGACAATGAATTCAAGCCATGTCCCATAGAGAGCATTTCGATAGTGGAAGAATCGAATTCGCCGACTACTTTCCCGTGGTGCATTCGTACACTTCTGCTCGTGTCAAAGAAACCCTGAATTTTGGTTAGCGTGGCACTGAACTCCAGTCGAGTGTCTTAGCATAATAAATAAATAAATAAATAAATAAATAAATAAATATTTGGGGCAGCAGGTCCGTAAGGACCCTAGGTCTAACTCCTCGCAACCATTCGTTTTGTATGATAGATAGATATATAGTTTTTAGTACGTATATAGATTTACAGTAGGACTTGTTACCACACATTTTACAATTCAGAGATATGATAATTTGTATCTTTCTTCTGAAACAATAATTGTATATACTAGTGTAATTTTAATAATTTCATTGAGCAAGAAATATAACTTTTGAAGGAAAATACGAAAAAACCTTCAATTAAATAGGAAAAAAAAAAACAAATAAATAAAAAAATAAAAAATAATAAATAAATAAATAAATAAATAAGAAAATAAATGAATAAATTAATTGGTTAATCAATAAATAAATAAATAAATAAATAAGTAGACGAATAGTAGGCGAATAAATAAATAAATATTAACATTAATAGCAATAATAAATAACAAAAATAATACAAAAAAAAAGAAGGCTATATCAACTATCGAGTGAGATATAATTCTAATACTAGAGGATTATCAGCAACATCACAGCGTTCCAGAAAACGTAAGTTTAATTTTTTAATTCTTTGGAAGATCAATTCAACATTCGCTTTATCGTGAGTATCCAGGGTCGAGTGATGCCACGGTAGATTAAGCATAATTTTTAATAATTTATTTTGAGAAACCTGTAGTTTCTTAATATGACACATTGCACAATTTCCCCATACTTGGCACCCATAAAGCAAAATTACTTGAAAAATTACTTTGTGGATGATAATTTTATTTTCATTTGAAAGCTGCGACTTTCGGCTTATGAAAGGATATAGCATCCTCTTCGCAATTGCAATTTTTTTAAGGGTATTTGCTATATGCGGTCCAAAAGTCAACTTGATGTCCAAATAAACTCCTAACTATTTTACGGAAGGTTCCCAACTAATAATTGTACTATTCACCTGTTACGGTCCGCTAGGAAGATAACAGTTTTGTATGAGTTTTTAATTTTTATGACGAATGGGAGGGATCTTCAATTTTATGCCCATTACAAACGGGCAATTGATAAGCTCTTTCAAGACGAGTATACTTTCGGATGTTTGTCAGACGTTCGCGAGAGGTGGCGCAGTGGGAAAAAAAACCTTAAGTTCGAATTTGGGTTTTTTCGGTAGTCGAAATTGAGACCTCTCGCTTAGTAGTCCAACAGACTAACCACTAAGCCAAGGTGTATCTCTCTCTTATTGTAGAGACCAGTAGACTGATATTTTATACCTACACCTATACATCTACTAAAAAAATCAGTCTTCATTTTGAGACGTTGACTGCGTCGTGGTTTTAGCAGTCTCATCTATTTTTACCCGACTGGACACAGGGAGGGTCATGTGTTTCGCGCGTATCCTATGTACGTTCCTACGGGACTGTCTGTATCCTAAACGGCTTGACCGATTTTAAAGAGTCAGATATCATAATATTCGTATTCTTCCCTGGAGTGTCATAGGCTAAAAAGATAAAAATAAAAAAGTTAATTTAAAAAACCAAAAAACACGACTGTAAAAAAAAGAATTAAAAAGATTTGAACAAGACGCATTTAAGTACCTATAACTACCTATCTGGCAGTCGGAGGCTACTCAATACTCATCAATACATATATTTGTTAGACTGTGCAGTTATATAGTCTCCGATTGTCAATTAGTTAGGTATAGGTACTTAAATGCGTCTTGTTCAAATCTTTTTAATTCTTTTTTTTACAGTCGGGTTTTTTGGTTTTTTAAATTCAGTTTTTTTATTAAAACAGAGTATAATATTTTTTTCGATGATTTACGTAAGAAGCTTCCGCATACTGCGCTTACTTTTACCTCCGTTCTCTGCCGTGGTTTCGGTTGTAAATGTGTCGTTTATTTCATTAACAGAAGACGATGTAGACCCATGGAAAAATTGTAAACTAAAATGTAATATGTTCTATTTGATTTTACGTTGAATAAACTTTCATAAAGAACATTCCTATTTATGTTGAAACATATTTGATTTAAATACGCAATGTAATTTCAAATTAAGTCAACCTAGATTCAAAGTGAAACGTATTCAATTTTACACTAAGACCGTGTTTTGAAAAATTGCTACTACTCTCAACGTAGCTTAAAAGTGTCACATGATAATATTTTTTTCCAATACTAAGTTCCGTAATAACATCTACGTACATTCAAAGAGTTGCATAGTTAATTTAACGTTGTTTTAAATCGCCATCCACTTCAAAACTTTGTTTTAAAGGTAGATGAACTTGATTTAAGTACGATTCCACGTCAAATCAAGGTACATTCGTGGCAGTGTTTTTATATCGTGGGATTTATCCCTTTTTCAGGGAATTTCGATGTCCGAAAAGCCTTCCGTGGGATAAAGGGAAAAAGCACCAAATCGTGGGAAGTTCAGAAATCTGACGAAATACATTCAAACTATACATTTTTGTTGAAATTCTATCAAAATATTTCCATTTCACCACGATTATCAACACACTGAATGTCCATAAAAAACAGTTCATGTAAATCGTCTTTCACCAAAATTTTCTAGTACCAAAAAATAATCGTAGCAGTGTTACAAACTGCGGTTTTTATACTAAAGGTTAATTTAAGTGGTTTTCCTTAAGTGTAATACAAATTTTACTCTTAAAAACTGGATTTTGACGCAAAAAAGTATCGTGGGATTTTAAAAGGGAATTTGAGTATGGGGAAAAGGGAAAAACGACCACGGTTAGTGGGATAAATGAAGAGAGAGAGTGCTAACAACACTTTTCGTGGTTAGATCAAATTCCAAATATATACTTCTTAGAGTAGGGAAACCCTTCGAATTAATGTTATGCCACTTTGGTCTAAAAATGTTCGTAAACGATGCTAAATTATTCCGAAAAATATTCAAATCGAAGTGGTTTTCTTTGGTTTTCTTTCTCTGGATGAGAGTGAAAGTTCTAGAATCGCGTTACCGTTTCTTGGCTTATTCGTTGCATAGGTTCGCATGTTGCGCCCTCATTATGCAGCCACCCCGGGTATAGATTTTTCCTGTGTATATCCTTCACATTTCCCATTTTTGTTCTAGTCTCCGATCTGGACCAGCTTTAGATCCTTCTACATACACTTCGCGTCATCAGATTAGCGCCCCCCTTTGACTTATTTCTCATTGCTAATATCTATTTTCCTGTTTCAAGCAGCTTCGTTTTTTTTTTGCGATCCAAAAATCTGTTACAAAAAAAAAAAAGAAGCACACCAGAAGACCCGTTATATATTTTGCGCTACTATGTTTTTCTTTCGACTAAAAACGTTGCACTTATTTCGCGTCATCAGATAGCGCCGTTAAATGCAATTTTTCCTGGTCTTCTGAGTGGCGATACGTTGTCAGATGAAAATAAATTTAATTTGGAAGGACCCGACGGCTACAATTTTTATTTCCACGAGCGTCAATTGAACCGCCTGCACAGCCGGGTGGGGGTTTAAGGGGTTAAAATTCTAAAACCCTACTTAAAATAGTTTGGATAATATTGAACATTATACGAGAATGTATAGGGGAGCGCTTATCTGATGACGCGCAGTCTATGTTTGGAAAACTCAGGTCTCAGACACAATAAAAGGACTTTGAAGTTGGAATGCCTAAGCTCTTCTGCTCAGAAACCCCCTATAGCAGCTACCCAATCATTTTGAAGCTAAAAACAACGTTTAGCCCGCCCTCTACCGAGCCGCAAACGAGATATTCAAATACATGTGATATTCATATAACAAACGAAGGATGTCCGATTCGCATATCGTCACTCCCGTCACGTGCGGGTGCCATAGACCTTTCTCGATTCTTCGGTGTAAAATTATTCATACCGTAAACCGTAAACCGGAAACAATACAAAATCCCATAATCGCACACAACATATTGCGGTGCTAAAAAGCCATTCCATATCTCGGACGATAAAAATCTCCTTAACAGTACAAAAGCAAAAGGGTTCGTTCCCCCTGCAGCCTACCATATTTGCGTTTGATATACGCCCATATTAGTATGCTAATCAATTTTGAAATGATCCCCATATTAATGCCAAATTATGTTCCGGGTATCTATACGCCCAAACAATGCCACAGCGAAGTGACCCAGAGTCAAACAGGGAAACAATGTCCTCAAGCAAAAAGGGTATACCGTAGACGCAACCCCAACAGTCGGAAGTATCTTCATTAAAAGGCACATTCTCCGAACGCCACATCCATGGTGGGTAACTGAATACGCAGCTAAAAACCGTATTTGCCTTCAATATTAACCACTTTGGAAATCAAACTTTCCCAAGGATACCAATATATCCTTTGCAAATGTTTACGCTCAGCAAAGTCCAACTGGCTGCTGGGGCGGCGGGTGCCGGAACGCTTAATTGCAGACCACTATCTGCTTAATGAATTCTCTGGTGTCCCGTTTCTACCGCACATATATTATATCGTCATCATCATCATCGTCATCGTCATGGTAGTTATATCGAAGTCTTAAATTACAATCCATCTCGTTAGTGCTTAGAAAACCTATTTACAAAAAAAAAACTTTTCTCTACGCATACTTGCACTAACCGCCGCCGACCCCATCGTGATAAGTTCCTTCGGAAATGAACAATAATATGCGCGCACACACACACTCAGCGAGCGCTACAAAAGCGCATAACACCATACATTATGACAGATATTCTGTGTACCGTAAATTGGCACATTACACTATACTTGTAAAACTGTGTTACTATTTTGCCATCATTGGCATGCAAAGGATGACAGAGCACATCACTTCAGCCAGCAAGGAGTGCTCGGGAGACAGGGAGGAGGGAGAGCGCGCGCAAACATCGTCATCCTTGCGTGTCCGTATGTGTCAGATGATACAAAATGTCTTTTAGGACTATTGGTGGCGCCCGCCTGTGGACTCCATTACCACTGGAAAATGTTGGACGGTCGACGAAGGGAATGCCTCCCTTCACCCACATCATGAGGATGAGGACATGGCAAGCAGATACATTTACAATATTTAAAACGTTTGCCCGGGAATCTGTTGGGGGACTTTTCGCCCGACTTTAACCTCATCGAATGATGTTTTCATGCGGACCATTGTGATGTGAGATGTGATGTCTGATTAGGGATGGGAATGCCAATGTCAACATCTCCACATGGGGGTATATTTATAGAACTCGGAAGGTCGTGATGTTACATTATTTTTCCTTTTTTTTCGCAGAGCTCCGATACGGAAATACTCTTCTGTCGTACAGAGGCCGGTTCGCGTTTATTTATGAGACATGAATTGATGGTAATGGACTTAATATGCTTACGTGTGTATGTTGTAAGCTGGCGGGAAGAATTACTGCGATGTTTGCCAGTGCTTCGGGATAACGCAGAATTAGGGAGGATGTAGGTCGCTTTCGGAGGACCAAAATAAGTGGAAGATGTTTATTAGCTCTTGCGAAACTTTTAATGTAGATGTCTGTTTGCAGGATATTGGGAAATATCAACAATTTAAGGTTGACATAGTTGAAGCTAAAAAGTTATGTCTGTTTTGTAACTGGGTTCTGTACTTGGGGCATTAACTTTGCGCTTTGGCCGAAAGTCTATATTGACCTTTCCAAATCTTGTTTGGTAGGGTGCCAGATCTTTATTTAGCTGTCCGGTATGGGGTTGTTATTCGTCGAAGTGAGTCAGTGCGGTTGTATCAAAGTGCAGTTGCGTATCGATATTTTTCGAGGTAGTTATTTATCGCATGGATGAATCACAACAAACTTATGGAGAGTCAACAGGAACCCTATTTCCATATCCATATCGCTCTAGGTTAGATTTTAGGAAGGGGGTTGAAGGGCAGAGTGTTTTCTAGACCGGGACGTACTAGTGGATTCATTTTTGCTGCCTATATGCTTCTGGCTATTTCTCTACGGCTTCAATCTTCCTGCGCCTCGTCGGGAGAGTCAGGGTGGTATATCCTGTGATGGGGGAAGGATGCCAATACAGTCTACTCCTTGCCCATGAACCTCGGACTACCCATTGAAGAGAGGAGACTGGGGATAGCTATAGGACGATATGTCTTCGAAAATACGACGGGTGACCGAAACAGTGTGCCCCTCGCATATAATCCTCCGACCGGTAACCGGTTGCCGGAATCGGTGATTAGTAGATCGGCGTTTTTTTCCCCTGCGTATAGCCATACATACTCTAAGTCTAAGTCTTCAAAATGTAAGACCTTTTTTCGGCTTTCAAACAATGCTACCAAAAATTTAAGGCCCCAAAATTGGGCGTGTCGGTCGAAAAATGGGTTATTATTTACAGCGTTGCCACAATGATACAAGTGTAACAAAAGTGTTACACTTTTCAATTATTTTATACCTTTCTTACAATGTTACTTTTTTCGACTTGTTACACTTTTTCCCATTAAAATATTTTTTTATTTTTCTCGTTAAAAACTATTGAAATGTTGAACTGGCAGCACTTTTTTCTTTCGAACAAACTTCTTCCAATTTCTGTCAATGAATTTGTTTACACAGAGCACAAGTTGTGCAAAACGTCAAAATGCAAGTGGGAATGGGAATGGGAGGGAACGAGAAAATACAAAAATATTTTCCTGTCTCGCCGCGTCTCCGCTGCAATGCTCTACATCTCGTGGTAAATAAAGTTTGTGAAATAGAAATTGAAATCTACTTCGATGGTCAATAATTTTGTTTTTTTTTATTTGTTAAACACAAAACGTAGGCGCAGTGGTTTAGTGGTAAGTGTGTTGGACTACTAAGCGAGGGGTCCCAGGTTCGAATCCCGAAAAAACCCAAATTCCAACTTATGTTTTTTTCCGCTGCGCCACCTCTCGCGAACGTCTGACAAACATCCGAGAGTATAACTGTCATGAAGGAGCTTCTCAATTAGCCGTTTGGACCCGGCAAAAAAATTGTAGATCCCTTCCATTCGTCCCAAAGATGAAAAACGCACACAAACGAATGGTTGTGAGAAGCTAGGCCTTGGGTCTCTACAGACCTGTTGCGCCAACTATTTATTTATTTTTTTTTTAAACACAAAACGGATTTTTTGAGTTGACGTTTTTATTATTAAATTTTTTTTTCAGTTTGTTACATTTTTTTTCATTTGTTGTGCTTTTTAAAAAAAAAATTGTTACACTTTTAAAAAAAGCTGCGGCAACATTGATTGTAAGCGACGTTTCTGAGCGGCAGAGCGCCGTCGCTTAGTTTTATTATTTTAGGCAGAGATGCCAGACTTTTCGGACTGAATTGCCCACGATACACGTCAAAAACACACAAAAATGGCATTTTTGCCTATGCCGACGTTAAAAAACAACAAAATACACAACAAAAACGCCCTTTTTCGCCCTTAGCTCATTTTAAAAGGCAAAATGCCCACGGAATGGGTAATTACCCACGATCTGGCATCACTGATTTCAGTGTAGTGCCAGACGGCAAGAAATCATCGTGGGATAGTTTATTACCTTTTATGGAAAAATTTAATGAAATCGAAAAAATCGAGCTCAGAGGAGATTTTCAGAAAACGATTTTAAACAAACTAAAAGCAAAGGAGCAATAAATAATCAAAAATAAACGTTTTTTTTTTTAAATCTACCTCAATGCTAAAACAAGCCTCTGTTCTGCAGAAATTGTTTTCTTTTGTTTTGTATTTTGGTACGAGCTTTTTCTAGCAGCAAATCAAATGATTGTATTGACATAAGCAGGTATTGCCTGAATCGGTCGTCATGTTTTCGAAGATTGTTATACAAATTGTGGAATTCGCCATAATCTGATCGATTTCGGTTTATTGGATTTCGCTCTGTCGCTTGCCAATCAGTGCGTGGACCAGCGTTGCCACTTCAAAAGAAGAGGAGCGCAGCAGATCATTAAAAAAAATGCAGTAGATTGGATCTTTCCGCAGTAGATTTTTTATTATACAGAAAAACAAGGATCAATAGCTTAAAACTATATTAGCAATCACTTTAATGTTTTTTTATACAATAAGTTCACAATAAGTTGGCTTCGTTCAGACGTTCTTCACAGCGGTTATTTGTATGCATGGTTTTTGTACAGCTTTCCAAGAGACGGTTTATCAAACAAAAAAATTGCAGATTTATTTTTTGCGAAAAGTACAGTGGATTGCACTACTGCTATTGCAGCAAAGTGTCACCTCTGGCGTGGACTTAGCCTTAACTCTCGGATATTTTTTCAGACTCTCGCGAGAGGTGGCGCAGTAAAAAAAAGTATCTTAAGATGGAGTTTGGGTTTTTCCTGGCATAGAATCTGGAACCCCTTGCTTGGTAGTCCAACACACCAAACATTATGGCACTGCGCCTACACTTTTAAAACACTTATTTCTATGAATTTTAATGCATGATCAACATGTCAATCAAATTGCCCCGAAAAGTGGGTGTGGCAAGAAACATTACCCGAAACAGTCTATGACGAGATGGAATGCGAAAGACTCCTCGCAAATGTGTCGCAAATTCTATTTTAAGACAACAAATTTCCAATTATTTGCATGTTTGCGATCATTAAGTCGCTTTTTTTTTGTCACGCATCCGCAGTTTTATAGGACATCGTGGTGAAAAAGTTGATAGCTGTTGTGACGGATCACCATACAATAAAAATGAATCCCAAGGGTGGGTGAGAGAATATAATAGAAGAGACACAGGGACACACGACTCATTGCCTCTGTCACTTGGACAAACTATTACAAAACGTTGTGTCCCGTTACCAGGGGTCAAATTCTGCGAAAGTTTGATACGATTTCGTGCGCACGAAAGTTTTCCTCTGGGATTGTCTAAGTTGCAAAAGTAAATCGTTCATGGACACGAAAACATTTGAAGGTTTCGCCTTACAGAAGATATTAGTATCGCCACATACAAATCAGTCTTTGAAGCAGCTGGTACTCGAACTGCGTACTGCCTATAGTGACATTTTCACGTGGAAAGTTCACTGTAACATTTCAGCTTGAAAAATTTGTATGGAAATTGGACTTCCGTGAAGAGCATGCTAAGCTTAAACATGGGTATACCTTTTTCCACTGCCATCCCAAGTAACAACTTCACTTCGGTAAGGTTCAAATTTGTAATTTCTGTAGGCAACAGCTTCGATAGAGCTTCTATAGTCTTTGTTAAACGAAGTTGATCTATTTCGAAGCAATTGTTTCCATAATAACTTCAATAAGTCCTTTACGAAGCATATACACAGGCTTTATAGAGGGATATGAAATAAAGCTTCGATAAGATCTCTATTAGGCATCTGAAAATGTGTCTGGAGATGTGTGGAAAGTGAATTGCTTCGATAAAGCTTGTGGTTCGAAGCGCTTCCTAGAAGCTTCTTTAGAGCTTCTGACCGAAGGCAGCTTGTGACCGCTTGCGATTTGAAGCTGTACAGAAGCACTTACTCGTACTTCCTCCTAACTTACATATGGAGGCTTTATGGAGGTAGAAATTAATTTCATATGAAATGAATCAAAGCTGTCTAAAGAAACCATAATTAATGAATCGGGGAAAAATGACAAAAAATAAAACACTATTAGCACAGTTAAAAATATGTCAATAATGTGATTCTAAATAAACGCTTTTCACTCATAAATAAATTAGGTAATACTAAATGTCTTGCTTACAACTTCGGCCGAGTAAGCTGCAAGTTTATTGCAAATTTTAACGAAACTCTAAAATGTATCAAGTAGTTCAGATTTATCACTGCAACAGCATTATGACGAATTAGCCTAGGGGGTAGTGTATCGGACTACTACGCAGCAGGACCGATGATCGATTCTCAGTCCGGCGCATGTAAGTAAAATATAAATTATAAAGACTACTACGTAAATGGTAAACTCCATGAAAATTGCAAAAAGTCGTTGGATAACATTTAATAATAGGAAACAAAAAATACAAAGAATATGAAAATGAAAAATGTATTTTTCTTGCTCATTTTTGAGCCTCTATATAGCTTCCATAAAGTTTCGGTAAGGTCTATCCAAGCTGTTCAGGAAGTCTTAAACTTCCATTAGACCTTATGCAGTTAATATTGCGGAAGGTGAAATAGCTTCGATAGCACCTTACCGAAGTCAAATTGTTACTTGGGATGTGACATTTTTTATATTAAGTTCGTAGATCAGAAAAAATTCAAAGGGTAGTTTACAAGTCAAGACGAGTTTGTATGATTTTTCCGTGTTTTATCAACTTTCCACTTTGAACTTTAACTTGGTTTGTTAACTTTTATTTTAATTCGGGTGAATATTTGTTGTTGCAAGTAGCAACCATGGCACATGACCGAAAATGGTCTAACGCACGCTCTCCTGCTGTGAAATGTGAATCCGTGTGAATCATGGCCTTTGTAAATTCATGTAGGTGGCCATTTTGATAAAAGTTTTAAGAAACAAAAAATGCAAACTTAGCTTGTTGGCAAAGTTCCCGTTTTTTCTTTCAGCCGACTGTCTATTTTGCATAGTCTTTGGCATTTACTTTGGGACAAATCCATTTTCGCTAGTACACTTTGTGATCTTAAAAAAAAAATACAGTGGCACTCCGGGAGTCCCGACAGAAGTGAAAACTTGAAAAATTACGTGTGTATTATTTGAATCGTCAGGAAATATTTTATTATGCAAAAAAATTTAAGTGTTTTTTTATTCATTGTTATAAACTACTACTACAAAAATTGTATTACAATTTTCATTTTCATTTAATGCGCTATTGTATATTAAAAATAATTCATATTATTTTACATACAAAAATTGCAATCTATTGCTTAATACGCAAAATTACAAATACAGTCAAACTTCCCTAACTCGAATCACCACTATCCAAGGTAAAAGTTCGACTCACAGAAATTACATTTTTTTATGGTTGTTAAATGAAACTGCAATTGTGTATACTTGTATATTTCACAAAACTTTTCACAAGTTACAGAGTATTAAAGAAATCAGAAATTAGTGACTGAAAATTTCCCTTTATCTTGTTATTTTCAACAAAAAGAGATTCAAGTTTGTTCAAAAACTTATAGTGGTCATTAGTGTTAGTGTTACTCGTTTGTAAATATACATTCAACGTTTTGAAGGCGTTTTCTACATCGTTCTTGGAAGGATGATGAATAATTCCTTCTACCGAACCCTCTTCATCACTTTCTGTTGCGCTTAAAATCGGTTCAACTATTTCAGAGCTATAATACTCAATAATGTCGTTATCTGTCGGAAACTGTGATGTGGAAACCTCACTGTCCACCCACATCAATATAATCCTGAAGGGTAGCATTGGATGTTATTTTATTTACTCTTAAACATGTTTCGTAATCATCTTCCATCAAGTTTCGGTTTTCATCAACGCTATTTAAGAAAATTAATGGAATGTCGTCCTCTTCGTCCCAGGTGGAACATTGACCGTATCCGGCTTTTTTGAAACAGTTCGCAATCGTTTGATTTTTGACGTCAATATCCCAAGCTTTAGTTACATGAGTAATGCAATCCATAAGTGTAATGTCCTGTTTTTGGTTTGCCTCTATACGTTCCAGAGGTTGTTTAGCGATTCTTCTGCGATAGTTGCACTTTAAATTTTGAATTACTCCCTGATCAAGCGGTTGCAATTTGGAAGTCATATTCGGTGGGGAAAATGCCAACTCAATGCACTTCAGTTTGACTTGTAAAGCTTTTGGATGTGCCGGACAATTATCAACAAACAATACGATTTTTCGCCCTGCGCGTATCTAACTTTAGAAGCCATTCTTCAAAAAGTTGTCCAGTCATCCACCCCTTGGAGTTGCTTTATATTCGACGGGTAACCACTTAACGCCACGAAAGCATCGAGGTTTATTACTTTTTCCAATGAAAATAATTTTTAGTTTCTCTGAACCATCCATATTAGCTGCCAACATTAATGTTAACCGTTGTTTGCCATTTTTGCCTCCGTGGCACTGCTCGTTCTTGAAAGTCAATGTTTTGTCTGGCAGGCATTTAAAAAATAATCCTGTTTCATCAGCGTTAAAAATATCCCGGTCATTATACTTTTCGATTAGAAATGGCAAAACGTCAGTTTTCCATTTATCGCAGTCCTCATCGCGAACATCATTACTTTCACCACACGCATTTTTATGGCTCACACCATGCCTGTTAAATAAAACGCATCAAAGATGTTGTCATTAAAAATTTCGACAGTTAGAAGTTTTGCTGAATACCTCTGCTTCCATTTATCAAGCCAACCTGTGCTTGCCTTAAAATTGTCATCGCAAATCGCTTCGCAAACTCCATCGCTTTATCCTTCAATATTCCTCCAGATATGGGCATGTTTCGGTTTCTAGCTGCTGTAAACCAATCCAGGACAGCCTTGTCGACATTTTGAAACATTGGTATTTTCGCTCTTTTGCTGCATCCACCGAAAGTTCCCGATTCAAATGACGTGATTATTGTGGAAACCATACTCGCTGGGATACCAAATTTCTTAGCTGCATCCTTTTTTTAGCCCACTTTCAATTTCTTCGATAAGTTTGAATTTTTCTTCTAGTGATAAACATTTTAACACACGTTTTGACGCCATAGCATGTAAACTTACTTGGCTTTACATTGATTATGCGCGACTGACACAAAAGAATTAAAAACAAAAGGAGAACATAAAACAATCATTTTCGGGATTTCCCCGAACAGTAAAATACTCAAAACCAGACAAAAAAATTGAAACAGAAACAAAAATAACCAAGCAAAATCGGGGGTTTCCCCTAAAAATTCGACTTATGGAATGGTCGTGCCATAATTTTTATTCGAGTTATGGAGAAATTCGAGTTATAGAAGTTCCAGTTACGGAAGCAGAATTGTATGCAATTTGCCACCTAAATGCTGTTGACACTCGATTTAGTTCGAGTTATAGAAAATTCGAGTTATAGAAGTTCGAGTTATGGAAGTTTGACTATGAAATGTGAAATTTAATTAGTTGGTATGCTTGTTTTAATCAATTTCAAGAATTGTCACAGAAAAGTGCGTTGAATTGTATATCAGCCATAAACTGAGTAATAGAAAAAGACCGTCATCTCCCGCGCACCTACCCGATTCCCACCGCAAATATTGAAAATAAAATTCTCTCTTAAATTGCCTATCTGTGAATGCATGTGTAGCAGCAAAAAGAAATTCTTAATGGCAGGAGGTGTATACTGTATACTTATTTACTTTTAACATGGCACACACACTTTCGTACATAGTAACACAGAAAACAACTGGTAGGCAAATTCGCTTAAATTGTCTGAGCTGGCGGCAGCGTTGCCAAGCACTTTTAACAAAAAAATGCCAAACTTCAAAAAGTTGCATTTTTCAATAAAATAATGACTAAGATAATTTTTTAGGTCAAGTGGAATAAAAAATCAAATAATTCACTTTAATCCTCCGCCTATGATAGCAGTTAGCATAGACAAACCATACTGAGACCCCCAACTCACAATCCTCTTGCCGCTGGGCCCCTCAATTTTTTTTCAAATTCGCCATTTTGTATTCCTATCGGTGTTAAGTCAAAAAAGAATCAGTGTGACATGCAAAAACACACAAAAACTACAAAAATAAGTGCTGCCAACCGCGGCAACCGTGGGGAAATGGGAACGAGTTCGGGAATTCCACATTTTTGTATTCCTGAATGCCATTGGTTAGTTATTATAAATTGTTAAAAGGCGAAAAATTTGATTTGGTTGGTTAGTAAAATTATCTAAAATACATGTTTTATATACTAGAACATATTAGGACAAACATGGTTGTGTATTTACCTCTTTTCGATATTATTAATATCGATTTATTGTGTGAATTTTTCTTTAATAACTGAAGAAAACTTGCTCAAAATATTTTTATTTTCATGCAACCATTCTGCTTGACAATTTTTCATAAATATTTTAAGCAAATGTACACTTATTCCTAAAAAAAAATACTATCCACACGTATATAAATAATTTCAAATTTAACGGACAACATTTTATGAACGCTGTCAGCAGCTTTGCCCACAGCGACATGACAAGCCCAATGACAAATTTTAGTCGCGACTTTAAATTTACGGAATCGAAATTTGTATGGAAAATATAGCCACTGCGAACTACTAAAGTTTAGAGTTGATTACACACGATAATGGGTATAATTCTTGTTTCGTTTTATTCTATACAAAAATGGATGTCCTTTTCAGGTTTTTTCCAAAAGCGAATGAATTACAAAAATGCCGGAAGTTGTATATACATATATAAAGAGAATGGGAGGGAGAGTTTCACACAAGAGTGAAGTTAGTTGGAGTTGAGAACAGTCCGCAATGACTTAAGGCGAGGGCACAAAATTCTTAACTTTTCAGAGACGAAACTAAAAATGTTTATTGGTAAGGCCCATTCTCATGTCCATTGGAAAGACAGAGCGCCAAAAATTGTAAGCTTTGAACTCTGGAAATCAGTCCCACCACCGGTTTATTGAAAGCAGCATACCTACTCAACCTAGAATGAACTACAAGTTTTGAAAAAAGTCCTCTTTTTTTATTCAACTTAATAATATTTGGGGCACCTGCAGAAGCGTCGACCATCACCAGCTTTTCTTAAGCGCATTTTAGATTCAGTGCCTGCGTGGATGTAATTTTATTGCACAAACTTTCCTTCGACCCAATTTACGCAACGTTTCTGTGCATAGATATAAAAATGAAAGATGAAACTTACTGCATAATACTTCGAAGGATTTGAAGGCTCAATTGTATGGCATGCTATTCTGCTATACACTCACTGGTCCAGCCTTTAAGCCGCTATTCAACTTGCAATACAAAAGGTTCCCCTGACTAGGGCTTAGACCTCCAAGCTATTGTATGGCCGGATGGTAAATCCCCAATCAATAAATTCGTTCTTCAGAATCGTTCGCAATCGAAGCCTGCTACACAAAACAGCTATTCATTCGCATCATCGCCAATATGTGTGCTCCTTAGAACATTGATCAAAGAGTATTGGCAGTATCCGATAGAATCGTCGGGAGATGACCAACAATCCGCCCACCCTCAATTCACTTTGCACAAAAGCATCTTAATCCTCGAGCGTATATAATTCTCCTGCGAGTATAGCCATAGAGAATACACCGCAAGGGAATGAAATGAAAATTAGTCTATCGGTATTGGCGCACTCAATTTTCGAGAATACTAAAAATACTCGCCAAATACCTTTCGGCTATTATTCTTGCCCATCCCTATGTTGGTCATCAGCTCAAGCAATAAACAAAGATGTTGAGGAGTTTTATTGGCACAGGGTGATGGGTAGAATTTTTTCAGGTTCGCATGGGAATTTATTCTTACAAAAATGTGAAGTGACTAAAATCGGTGGATGGTTGGCAGTAGACAAAGCACATAGGAGGTAGTTAAAACTGTTTTCAGTGTTGGGCTAAGTTTACGAACTCACAAAGGCAACAATTTCCATATAAAACTATCGATTGTGACCTATAAAACATTTAAGACGAAGGCTAAAAGTAGCTTTTCGGAGGACCCAGTCAGTGTTGCCAGATAAAAAATCTTGTTTTCCGAAACAAAAAATTATTTTTTCAAGATTTTGGTCAAAATATAAAAAGAGCGAAATTTAAAATACATTTTCGAAGTACTTTACTACTAATACATAAATCACCTAAATATCTATAAAAAAAACTTTGGTCATAAGTTAATGTTAATGCTTTTTGAAATTTTGGAACATATTTGAATTAAATTGACTTAGAACTGCATTGCTTACCTATATCAAGATCATAGACTTTCGGCTCATTAAAGCTCAACAAATCCTTTGTTAAGATACAAATTTCAACATCCGTTTCAGTACATACGAAAACATTTCTCCAAAAACACGTTACATCAGTTATTTTATCAAATTCGTTAAAATTCATCTTTCCTTAGAGCTGATGAAAACGTTAGTGAGACAGAAATTGTGCGTGGGCTCTGTTCGACTCATATTATATATAATAATGGAATTAATAGAAAACGTTTTTCTTCAATTGAATATGTTATTTTAACTTAAAACCTTCTTGGTATCAAAAATCTTGAAATTTGATGATTTCGAGATAAAAAGTCTTGTACATAATATTTTGGAGCTCATCCCCGTCTTTGGCTTTCTAGTAGCTAAAAGAAAAATGTTAGCTGAGGCGCCTTTCCACTTAAGCGAGGTCTTCTCTAGTGCGTTTTTAATTCCGTGTTAGAATCGGTGACGTGCCGTGGTGCTTTCAGTAGGGTGTTCACTTTATTTTCTACCGTAGTAATATAGTGTATTTTTTGGTTTATTCCAGGACCCTACGAGGGTGTGATAGACAACGATCCAATTACTAATTTTTTTTATAGGTAGATTTATTTTTTACTTTTTCCGTTGGGAAACAATAGGCGTGTTTTTTTGAGCTTCGATCTCAGCAAAGCAAAGTAAAGTAGGATTTTCAGCACGCGATAACAACAACAACAACCGAGTCTCGAAGTGCCAAGTAGAGCGTAGTTGTTGTAATTGCATGATGAAAATCCTACTTTAGTTTGCTTTGCTGAGATCGAAGCTCAAAAAAACTCGGCTAATGTGCTTATTTACAACAACTCTAAAACGATCAAATAATTTCGAAAAAGCAGGCAAGGCCAACAGAAGACTTTGTTTATAGAATGGCAACCACGCAATCTAAACTTGAATTCATAATTCTTTTCGTGAAAGTTCCTAATAAAAGATATACCTACTAAAATTTGGTGAAGGTAGTGTTGGCCTTACATAGTAAATTACATATACATATTTCCAATTTATCAGCTGAACAGCTGTGAGAATGGTTTCGCAAGTAGCTTTTCAATTGAAGCAGTTGAAATTTCAAATATTTGAATATTCATATTTTTTGTCAGTTGTTGACACTGTGCCACCGACCTCTATAGTCTATTCCATATTTATATAAGAGGACCAGAATGGGAATGAATTATTATATAAAATTCAAGATTGTGCTTTCATTTATTCCTTTTTGTGGGAATTTCGATGTCCGAAAAGCCTTCCGTGGGATATAGGGAAAAAGCACAAAATCGTGAGAATTTCAGAAATCTGACAAAAAACATTCAAACTATAAATGTTTGCTGAAATTATATCAAAACATCTGTATGTCACCCTGATTATCAACACACTGAATGTCCATTAAAAAAACAGTTCATGTAAATCGTCTTTTATCAAAATTTTCCAGTACCAAAAAATAATCATAACAGCGTTACAAACTGCAGTTTGTATAGGTACTAAAGGTTAATTTAACGTGATTTTCTTTTCGCGTAATACAAATTTTACTTTTAAAAATTGGATTTTGACGCGAAAAAGTATCGTGGGATTTTAAAAGGGAATTTGAGTATCGTGAAAAGGGAAAAAAGGAAAAATTACAACGGAATCCACTCAAGAAGCACTCACACAAGTGTAAATTATGTATTTTATACAAGTCGGCCGTAGATTATTTTGTGGCATTTCACCAATACTTTTGTTGATTCTCTCAGAAGCTGTTTTGTTGTTCCATTGGATTTCAGAATGAGTGGATCCCCGACTGAAACCAATTGAAAACGACATATGTTTGCTTTGGTGGAACGAAAACCAAAATGAAATACAAGAAGTGCGAAGCGAACTGCAAAGCATAGACAAACCATACTGAGACCCCCAACTCACAATCCTCTTGCCGCTGGCCCCCTCAGTTTTTTTTCAAATTCGCCATTTTGTTTTCCTATCGGTGTTATGTCAAAAAAGAATCCGTGTGACATGCAAAAACATACAAAAAATGCAAAAATAAATGCTGCCAACCGCGGCAACCGTGGGGAAATGTGACAGAATTCGGGAATTCAACATTTTTACATAACTGAATGCCATTGGTTAGTTATTATAAATTGTAAACGGGGAATAATTGGATTTGTTTGGTTAATAAAACTATCTAAAGTTGATGTTCTATATACTAGAAACATATTAGGACAAACATGGTTGTGTATTTTCCGCTTTTGGATATCATTAACTTCGATTTCGTGTGTAAATTTTTCTTAAATAATGAAGAAAATTTGCTCAAAATGTTTTCATTTTCCCTCAACCAATCTACATTGTTAATTTTTCATGAACATTTTAAGCAAATGTGCACTTATTCCTAAAAAAAAATATTATCCACACGTAACGAACAATTTCAAATTAAACGGATAAAATTCTATGAACTCTGCCAGCAACTTTGCCCACAGCGGAAGTGTCTCATATCTGCTGGGAGTGTGTTGGTGAGCCGGAATTTTTGAAGTTACGTGACATTTGTCAATACGATTTTCTATGTAACAATACTAGCGCACCAGATGTGTACACTCCATAAAAAATATAGCTTGTAGGCTAAGTAACGGGAAATCGGCCGGAGTTGGTGGTCTCAGTATTGTCTCTGCTGCAAAGAGGTGCGCTTGATGCAGGAGAACACAAAGCCAGGTAGATTTATGAGGGAAAAGGGTTTTTAATTTTTATTTTGTGTTTTTTTTTGTATGTTATTTTGCCTGTCCACGGTGCTCTAAGGCGAGATGAACACCTCGGTGGGTGAGCTTCTGTGAATTGGAATTTTTTGGATTTTAGTTCGATACAATTTTTTCAACATGCTCTGTTGATTTCAATCATTCATTTACAAATACTGATTAGTTAATATATAGATTATTATTGAGCCGTAGGGCAAGAGTGGGATGATGAGGGTCTTCTATAGGGCATCCTAGGATTTCTCGAAAAGGCCTTACTAATCATTTGACCTCTTAGGCTCAGGAAACGTCGATGGACAATCTTAATTCTGAGCTTGATCGCTCGAAGCTATATTCAAAGTATGAAAGGAGATCAAGTCACGAGCTTTGTCAAAATTTTAGCTGGCAATCCGTCCGATAAGTCGATTTGGTGTGTCTTTTATTGTTGACAGTTTATTTTGGTTTGCCCTCTATTCACTACCTAACCGGCTTTCGAAGCTTGTTGCTGCCACCTTATACTTCACTAAGCAAACCATAGCGACATCTACTCGCGAGACGAATAGTATTTACGTCAAGAGTAATTCATCCATCATAAATGTTAAATAAAATAAACCCAAGCAGAAAACTTTCCTACTTCGCCATTTTAAATAAAACTTGCATTTTTTAAAGAACGTTTGCTAATAAAAGGAGTTATATTTCTGGAGCTGGGAACACGCTCTTACACTAGCGGTAGCAAGGCTTCTGTGCCAATACTTGCAAAGCGCGCCAGTAACAGCTCTCCAAAATAAAGTCGATATCACCATCGAAACCAACTTATTGTACAAACTTTTGAAAAGTTGAGCCCCTGTTGTTGGCTTGTAAGTTTCGCCCAATTTTTTTCAATTACATTGATGAAAGTGACGCACATGAGCATCAAAAGTGACCCAAAGCATAAACTTGTCTAAATCCCATTTTGACATCAAAAGTCTCGGTGGGATGATCTCAGACCTTACGAGAGCAGCGGGTGTTCTATACCGCCATTTTGCACAATCTAATAACTGACAAACTTTGTGCACATGGCTCCATATAGCACGTTTTTATAAATACTGTCAAATGCGGCCCTAAAGTCGATTACAACATGATCGTGACCAGATCTCTTTACGTCACATTTGTTCGTCCCCTGCTCGAGTACGCTAGCCAAGCACGGTCTCCCTTTCAACGTGTCCATATAGACAGAATTGAGAACATTCAACGTCGTTTTCTTCGATTTGCTCTTCGGGGACTATCTTGTAATGATCCCCTAATCTTACCTCCCTATCAAGACCGTCTCAAACTTATTACGTAGCGGACATTCTCTTCATTCACCGTCTGCTCTCAGGCTTCATCGAGTGTACGTCTCTTTACAACTCTATCTCCTTTAACGCTAACCCTCGGAATCTTCGTTGTCCTTGTCTCTTCTATTTACCAATTCACCGCACCTCATATGGCTCAAACGAACCAATCTCCCGAATGCTGCGGAAGATTAATTCAAATCTTACCGTTTTTTACTTCAACCGCAGTAGTTCCTCCCTTAAAACTGACCTTCTTCACCATCCTTAGTTTTAAGCCCTGGTTATTATATTTATTTCTTAAGTTAGTTTAAGTCACTGTAGCTTGTAATAAGCCAAATAAATGGGGGTTTTTTGTCCCCACCAAAATTATACTTGTGCCACCTTCGATGTTCAACAGTCTGCCAAAGTGTTTATTCCATATCCTCAAATTTGGGACTCTACTACCAAATTTCGTTGCTAAGTTCTGCAAGTCTCTGTTTGTGTCTTGTTGCCTTGACACGTTCTTTTCATACTTTGGTTAAAGTTCCGGGTATGATTCCTGAAGTAGCAGCTTTCTGTTTGATCGATCGCGATCTTTCTTTTCCATTCGAAAAAGGGATTTTCTTTTCTCCTCTTTTATTTATTGAGCTTACACTATGCTCTCGTCCTTCTTTTCAATCCCTACTTTGATTATTTGGGAATGGGAACTTCAATCATTTTGGACCAATTTTGGAAGTTTATTCCTGAAACGTTGGTGTCGGTAACTCAGTTCCTGGGATGTGGTAGCTGCCGTTGAAAAAGTCTCATCCATAACTACCCTTCCTCAGCATCTGAGAGAATTCTCGATGAACTTAACTCTAAATATGTCTGAACAGATCGGGTAAGAAATCTGTCATTTTAACCATTGACAACTCTTTGTATGTCACCCTTAATCGCAGATGTGAATTACAGTCGAATAAAACTGTCAACGGATATGCAACAGAAGTTACATTCGTACGCAGCGATGAATATTTATAAGTCGGCATCGAGCACTGGTGCCATTTGCACACCGCTCGGACCGCATTTTGAGGCCCACCCTGTTGGGCTGTAAAAAATCACAGAAACAAAGAAAAAGTCGCTCGGATTAACAGCAGAACGAAGGACGAAAACCGATAGTGAAAACTCAATTCTATGTGACTCTGCCACAAAGTCCTGGGTGTGCGCTGCACAGTGAGTTCATAAAACAATCACTTTCAGGGTGGAATCTATTACGTCAACACGATGACGTCAACGTACATATTCATGTACCCGTCGTTGTCCACGACAAAGTTTCAAACTGCCGCTTTTTTATTGGCATGCAACAAAATTCGCTCTTCCCTGCGAGCCGACCGACGACGCACGGCAATTGCGACACCGACAACGCGGAGCACAATCATGACCTTACTTTGTGTGCCTATAGTACGCGCAATCAATGTAGGCCATAGAACCCTCTACCATTCCCTTCACTTGTTTGTTTGCTTTTCAGGGTGAAAGCACCAGAGGGGGGGCCTATACTGACGTCGACGTTGGATCGAATTATGGTTATCACAACTCGAGGTAAACTTAAAGGTCAATAAACATTTTACCTCACATTAAAGACATCATTAGGATCTGCCTAATGGCTGCTCAGGCTGTTCTGCATGGCCTTGTAGCGAGACCCGCTTTTTTGAATAATTTAACTGAAGGCGAGCAAATTTATGGCTGCGATGAAATTTATGCCGCAGGCAAATCCGCTACCCGTCAGAGGATATTCATTTTCGGATAGCTACGAGCTATCTGATATCAGAGACTTATCTAAATATTATGCGCGTAGCTGTGCACACGCGGAAGATGGCCGACGACGATGGTGATACCGGCCCGAATGGTGGCGAGGCACTACGCGGCCTGCTGATGAAGTAGTTGTTTCGCTGGATGAAGTAGTTGGGGGATGGAATTTCATGAAATTCAAGATGGCACAGGAACCTTGGAAAAAATCATCATCTCCGTGCGGCTGTGGCTGTGGATAATACGAATTTGTATTCATAGATCCGGATATCGGTGTGGGAGTTCCGTTGGCGGCGGCGGTGGCGGGGTGTTTGCGCGCACTCGTTAATGAGCCGCTGTCTTCTTGCAAATGGCACAATGAAAGGAATTTTCCTTGTTTCTTATCCTTTCTTATTCGACTTCCTTCCGTTTTGTTGTTTGAATATTTATCTTGGCTCCTTGGGAAATCCTTGCGCACACCCACTATCCGCCTCTGGACGGAGGAGATAAATTTCAGTCTGCTTTGCGATTTCGTTTATGTTGCGGAAGTGAATGAAAATAACATAAAAAGGGGTTTGGATAGCTTTTTCGTGTTTGCCTGCTTCTTTGAGCGAAAGGAATTCAAATTCCAAAATCAAATATTTCATCAACAGGAGTCTTCTTTGCGTTCGTTTTGTTTCGCGCAGTTATAGATGTTGGGAAATGTCTAAGTCTGTCATTGTGTATTTGGAACATATTTTTAAAAGCCCAGACACCAAAGATGCGCTGAGATTTGCTTTTGAAAGTTTCCGTCCGGGGGCAGGGAGTTTTAATTAGACAAAGTTTTCGAATAAAAAAAGTCCTGATAACTCGAAAGTGGGAAGTGATTAAGAGTCCGTGTGGGTTTTGTGACACGCTGTTTGTGACCCGTGTCAAAACAGTGGGTCTCGATTTACCTAATTATTTTGTTTTAAGACACTTGAACTTAGCAACATGCTTTAGGTATAAATATGTGATACGAAATTGTGGAATGGGTAGGTTTAGATTTCACAGGAATACCAACCTGATGACGATAAAAAGAAGTCCTTTCACCAAATTTCATTCTCCTATGTCAATTCCGTTGGTATAAAAAGGCTCCTGGAAAGACGGCTTGTTTACTTAAGGCTGCAGAGGTGAATTAGTGGAAAGCTCATCTCCATCACTCAGAAAACAAAAATTTTGATGCCATCAATTTTCGTTGGTTAAAACAAACCCAAATATCAAAATCTTTGATTTAAGAATGAAATTGTTGCCAATGATGTACTAATAAAATACTTATGGAGAGTATATTTTTCTTACGCTGAATACCTGATTCTTGAAAACTTAAAAACGAGTTCTTGTTAACAAAAATAATATTTGAGCCAATAACTTTTAACTTACTATTTTTAACTTTACAATTTTTTAAAAATCTCAAAATTCTCTGCTTAACAATCTTTTTTTTCTGAGTGACATGCCTGATAAATGGAACTTTACCGTAGTTACTATAGAGGCAGTAGTCTCCTCAGCTGAATGTCCTTTATTAATGCTGTAAACTTGGTAAACTTGAAAGCAAATACATTTTGTCACCGCGACAGATGTTGGGAAAACATAAAACTCCAGTGTAGCACTACATTACCAATATTGTAACACCCCTGGCCAACTGTTTTGTAGTTTCGCCACGGGCGCTAGTGATACCAAGAAGCTAATGTCATTTATTTCCTTCTAGAAAGAATTAGAATTAAGCGAACCAGAGAGAGAGACCAAGATGGTCGTAATTGTCCCGCGATTGGATTCTTTTAAAGCGAATAGTATCAAACGCTCATTGTCCCGCGATTGGACTGCTTCGTTGATAAATTAATAAAGTTACGTTTATCGAGAAGTTGGCGTCCAGATTATTACCCACAAACTTCCCATCTATTTTAATACCGCATTTGTCACCATTTCTTAAGACGAATTATTTGGAACATTAGAGTCATATCCAGGTTTGACATTCCTTTCATCAGAAGAACCCTCTGCAGTAGGGTCAAGACCAATTTTACCGAAACCTTTGATCCCAAAATTTCTTCAACATAATATTTGGAGATCATTTTGGGATACAAAAAAAGCAGAGCGCAGAGCTTAAGAATAGTGACGAATCGACTTTGAAGACTTTATCTACCTAGGCTAGGCTACAAAAACTGGCAATGTTACCACATCTGAAATCTGGCGTAGAATAACGCTTATCAATTGCAGTTTCTTTGGTTAAAGAAACTAATTATGAGTAGGTAAGGTGTTGTCAAGAAAAAACTTAATTTACTCTACATAAGACCGATGGATATGATTTTGGTCAATATTTTTTTACTGGGCTCCTTTATTTAACAAGACTTGGGTAAAATTATTTAACAGATAGCTCCATGAGCTGTACAACTACATGAACCTTGGCAGAAAAGTGTGGATCAGTGTTTTGACATGTATAGAGCGAATGTCTTCGAATTGTCTTCAACGCTAACTCAGAAAGACAACGTAGTAGAGAATGACCTCAACCATCTTGAAGTTTGCAACTGGTGGGAGTGGGGAGCCTTAACAGTACACGTCTTCCGAGGGGGAAGTAATCATCTTTTTAAAATGTCCGTTGAATACAGAATTCACATGAATTCAAAAAAATTTTAGTGAATTCAACTGAATACTGAATACCACTGAATACATTATGAATTCACCTAAATAAAAAGTGAATATGTTGTGAATTCATGTTTTTTGCAATGAATTCTTTTGAATACAACGAAATACTTCTGAATTATTTTAATTCAGTTGAATTCTCATCGGAATTCATAATAGGGAAAAAAGGAATACAATAAACTTAACGAATATTAGTTTATTTTATATTTTAAATTAAGAATTCAGTCTTGAAGTTACATTACCTACATAAACGACCGTATGTAATTTTTTTTAAATAGTATTCTATAATCCATTTACGTTGATAGTTAGATCGAAAGATGATGTTACAATTGGAGTAGAGACGTGGCGCGTATAATGGCAAATATCAATGTATTCATGGGTATAAATGTCAAGCATCTCCAAGCTTCCATGCTGAGTCCATGTGTACCAATGAGCTAATACTCCCAATCCAAGAGCCTTACATCCATCTGGTGGTTCGATTGGTGCTTGATTTAATGTATATTCCCTTTGTCTTTTGTTACCACTCATATACGAAAAATTAAGAATGTTACCAATCGCTTTTCCGTATTGTGGAATATCAAATAAACACCAATCGTTAAGGTAAATGTCTGACTGATTGACACATTCATCTTCTGCAATGCTTGGAGGCGCTGTATTTGAATTAATAAATCTCATAAGTCTATCCGGGCTAACTTTATCACAGTCGTTGTTGCACATCAGCCAAAGAAGTGTTGATTTTTTTACATAGACAACCTTTCCATTTGTTTTTTTGATCGCAATATATCTTTTGGGAATGCTGTTGTCTGAATGAACAAAACAAATATTTTAACATTGTGAGTATTATGAAATATTTTAAATCAAAATTACCGTTTTCAAAAGCGAGTTCGTTAATATTTAAATTTCCATTTTTTCCAGCCATGAGAACTTGTACATCAAATTGTAAGTCTTCTTTATCACTACTGCTTAATACATTTTCCTCAAGTGTATCATCATCTGGGACATTATCATCAGTGTCTTCATCCGAAAAATTGTCATCAACATGTAATCCTTTTATTAATTCCAGTTCATTTGGGATACGGTCGTTTGATTCGATACCGAATTGTAATGCATCTTTGATGGCGTCACTTTTAGCGTCTATAATTGCTTTCAAAATATCATCGTTTGATGGCAACGTTGGCTTATGAAAATTCGTTTGCTTCTTTTCTTTAAATTTGTAATCGAAACCAAGCTTATTTTTAATCTCGTTAATGAAATCAATTCTTTTTGTACGATTCAATAATTCGAGCAATGTGAAATTTACTACAGTTGAGAAAGTTGAAGTCATAGAACGAGTTGCTCTGAAAAAACTTTCACACGTCTGACTTTGGTAAAGCGTAGGCAAAAAAATATTAGTATCTGACTGCCTTGCTCTAATGACGGCATTTATAATGGAGTGTGCATTTAGTTCGATACAATAGTAAGCATTATTTGAAATAAAGTTTGTTGTAGAATAGCACTTTGAGCTATGTATATACTTCCTCCATATTCTCAAAAAAAATGTAATGTACCACATGTAGTAAATACTTTTAATAGGAGGTACACCTAAGTTCGAGTACGCTAGTCGAGTATATCTCATAATTTTGAGATAAATTACTGTGGCTTCACTGCCACTAATGTACTTCTTTAATGATTCAGAAACAATCTCTTCGGACATTTTGATCGCACTCTTATAATTCATTTTATCTTTAAGGCTTAAGTCACTTTTTACTAAGAAGTGTTCACTTTTCGAAACATGATCAATTAAAGAGAAAAGATGCTGTGGCGATATTATTCGATTTCCAATTACAAGCATATTTGAGGTTTTGAGAAATCTTGTTATATATCTATCTATCTATATTATTTTTGTCAAAGCCCCAATTTGTTTTTGTAGCTGCAACATTAGCAATGAGCTCGGTAATTTTGTTGATAGATATGGCAGAGAAGTTTTCAGTATTTTGTTGTTGTTTTGCTAAAGATGAGTCTCGAGATGTATTAAGTCTCGGCCTTTTCGCCGATAAAGCAGCAGATGTATGTCCTTCTAATGCTTTTTGTTTCTTGAGTTCGTTTTCACAACACATACTGGCACTTTTAATTAATTTTTTGTGTCCCGGGAAAAACTGAAACCTACAAAAAGTTATTATAGAGATTAAGAACCAATCAAAAAAACAGTTTACATTTCAGGTTGATTGGCAAATGGTCCCAAGCAAATGTTGTAGTCGTCTGTGGAAAGAATATTTTTAAATATTGTGCGGGCAGATTTTTCCATTTCCACAATATCCTCTGGTGTTATTTGAGAAATTGTAGTAAAATGTTCAAACCCGTTGATTTTTAAAATCAATTTTATACTTTCTGGAATAATTCCAACTTTTTTTTCAATTATTTCCCAAACACTTTCCGTTTCCACCTCGTTCTCCATTTTTAAAATTGTACTGTAAAAGGTACTGAAAACGATTGTTGTAAGAACTCGCGTAAGAATATTCGAGAATAATAAATAAACGTCAAACTATAACGGTACTGCAAAAAAAAGCGCGGAATATATTTATTTCACACGTCAATTTGACAGTAATTGGCAAGTTCTGTTTCTTTTGAATTCCTGAATTCACCATATGAATTCACGAATTGAGAGTAAAAATATTCGGAATTCAGTGATTACAAGACGAATTCATGTTTCTTCACGCGAATTCGACGGAATTCATTGTAAATACCTGTGTTGCATTGAATTCCTGTAAATTTGATTTGAATTTCCATGAATACACTGTGAATTAAAATTAAAAGTTCCTTGAATACATTGATTACTTCCCCCTCGACGTCTTCAGTTCTAACCGGAAATGACAAAGCGCGTAAATAAAAAGGGACCTTAACCAACAACAACTAAAGGGCAATAAGCCACAGGCCGTACTAACAGAAGAGGGTTATTGGGTGAGTCCCAGGTCAACCCCAAATTTAACGCGTAGCATTCCATAAGAAAATCGGTACATTTCTAAATGTAAAAGCTGTTGCTCCACCAAGGAAGCCTATTATTAAGAAGAACACACTGAATAATTGAATTATGTAAGAACAGCCTCTGCATTGTCGTCACAGCTCATGTCTTTTAAAAACCTTCTGTGTAGGTCTTGATGTACTCAACTTCGACATATATCACTTTTTGAAATGTACCCTGATAGGATTGGCAAGGGGACAAACTTTTAGTTGACAATTTAAGTGTATACGGATGGTTTCGTAGTGAGTGTACGAGTCCAGGCGTATAGCATGAGCTGCGGTAAAAAAGCTGGGAATGTCTCAGTTCTGCTCTCAAAATTCTGTTCTTCATATACTGCTTTACAAAATTCTTCAAATAAAAAACGGTTTGGTAAATGTTAAACTTGCAATTTTCAACATTTTTCAAATCTTTTTTTATTATTTGCGGAATTTGTTTAAACAATCCCTTTACTAATTTAAGCATAAGGTCATTATACTCAAAAGGTAAAGTGCCTTAAGTCGATTTAAGCCAAAAACAGTATTTTTAGATATTTGAAATGAGAACAAATTTAGTTCCAGTTTGGTGTTATCACCTTGTTTCCACCTACCCTGAAAAACAGTCTTTTCTTCTGTTACAATGACTTAACTCAATGAAAGTAAGAACATTGCATTTGGAATAACGTCTTAGTTCTGAAATAAATTGCAGCCATCTACTCATGATTTAAAACTTTTTTGTAGTATTTCCTTTGTTTTATAAAATTGTATTTAAGCTTTAATTCACTTTTACTTAAAGATATATAACACAACATAAAATAAAACTAAACAAATATAAACAAAAAACACTCAAAAATTAGTTTATAAAATCCCTTTCGTTTAGAAGTAAACTCCCCAAGAACACTTTTCCAACTCCCCGGCGTTCACCGCAGATCCTCCTTTTATACTTCTCGCGTTTCGCATTAAAGCATTTATTTGAAAAGCGAATAGCAGGTATACTTGAAAGCAATAAAAAAAGGACAAGGATCATAAACATTTGTAGATCCTTTTACAAGCTGCATGAACGGAAGAATACAAAAATAACTAAGGGATAAACTATCCTAGATCCTTTTACAAGCATCATAAAAAATACTGAAAGTATACAAAAGGATAATAAACTATTCTAGTTCCTTTTTTCGGACACATATGCAAATATATAAGACAAAAGGTGATTAGTGAAAAACATAAAACATATTTAGATCCTTTCAGAATGATCTTTTTGTTCGGAGTTACGTTACTTATTATATAGATAAACCTTACATTTCGTTGACAAATGCATTATTCTTAACAAGTTTATTTAAAGTTTAAAATTGCTCTCCTGAAAAAAAATGAAAGATCGACTTAAGCAATTATACCTTTTGAGTAAAGATGTGAAAAATCGAATTAAGCCATTTTAACTTTCGAGTATGGGGGTGTAGAAAACATTTTTTTTTTTAATTTTAACTTTGTTTCATTTTTCGTTTTCGTTTCTTTTAATTTTCAGCTTTTTTTTTTTGATTTAATTTCTATTTTCTTGAAATCAAATTCCTTTTTTTCGTTAATTTTTAATTACATATTTTTTTGACTAACATTGTGTTTCGCGCGTATCCTATGTACGTTCCTACGGGACGCCCTGTAGGCTAAACGGTTTAACCGATTTTGAAGAGTGCGGTATCATAATATTCGTATTCTTCCCCGGAGTCTTATTACCTAAAAAGATAAAAATAAAAAAAGTTAATTTAAAAAAACCAAAAAACCCGACTGACTGTAAAAAAAAAGAATTAAAAATATATGAACAAGACCTATAACTACCTATTTGGCAGTCGGAGGGTACTCAATACTCATGCATATATTGGTAATTAAATGCTTCTCGTTCATATATTTTTAATTCTTTTTTTTTTTAAAGTTAGTCGGGTTTTTTGTTTTTTTTTTTTATTTTTAATTTTTAAATTTAAATTTTTGTTTAATTTTTTTTTATATTTGTCAGTTGGAAAAAATTATAATACGCCGATTTTATTGCTGAAAATTTGAAAAGCAGCAGAATTTTGAAGAGCTGCATTTTTGTGTGAAAAGACAGAATTTTGAAAGCAGCATTTCGACCCGCTCCCATTTCGCATTCAGGTGCACTAAAAACATTCAGTGTGTTCCAGGTCAGGGAACTCTGTAGAGCTTTGTTGTCTGTTCAATAAAGGTCGACTTCCTGGTTTCCCTCTCGATGGAGCAAGTTGCTTGTCTGCCTTTGTTACAAGAACCACCTTCGAAGATTTCTCCTTTCTGTGCGTATACGAACTTCAGTGCATTGCGACAGAGGATTCCAGTCGACCTCTAATGCGTGAACCTCAATTACTCTTCCATTGATTATGCTTCGGGTTTTGTTGGACTTAAAGGTCTTTAAGAGTTGAGCAGTTATTCGATGGAGATTACCCGTCTCCTTATTGATTTTTTTCTGAAATAAGGCCTAAACCGACAGAAATGTCATGAAACGTCCTTTCGAAAAGTTATATATAATATAATAAATACGTCATGGACTATTGCACTTTAATAATTGAACTTGCTGAACAATCTGAATGTCGTAATCATTCCATTAAAGCGCCCCGAAGCCCGACGACGTATCGTCATAATTGAGAACCTCTTCTACACACGGTTTATTTGCTTTAACATATTTGCACAGCCCCCATGTAGCTGATGGGGATAATTGTATCCTCCAACCCTTCCAACATCACCACCCACACATGTAGTATCCACTTTCAGACAATCACACAACTGTTACAAAGACACAATCCTAAAAGCATTTTACCCCCACACCCAACCCATGACAACTGTATACACAAATGTACCGATGTCAAGCCATGCGTAGGTCGGGCGCCAAACACTTTCTGTTCATTGACATTGCGGTGGAGTGAAAAGTTAATGTATCATTGGCAGCAACGTTGGAATACGCATTTCCTGCTACCGTCCCCCACAGTTGCCCCCAAAAAGCTACGAGACATAATTCGTCGTCAGTGATGAGCGGTTCTATTTATATCCACTGAACGACAACAACGAGGGTTGGGATAAGTCGAAAATCCTTCACCTCCGGTACGGGCTATACGGGCGACACAAAGGTGAGTAAAACCCAAAAATAACCCAGAAATGACATCAATTCTCCCGTCAAGAAGCTCAGTCCCGCTCGCTTCTGGGCTATGCAATCCATCATAATTATGTTTTTTGTCAAATTTATCGTCCTGTTCCGTATTGAATCTCATTTTAGTAACCCACCGCCAGAATATCGCGTCATTTCTTTATTTATCGACTTGTACTCGTATATATCTCGGTGGCAGTGTCTGTGTCTGTATCCTTAGGGACACATCCCGCACAACATCGTGGGCTTTAACTCACGGAATTTATGCTGATGGGTGTTATTTGTTACCGTGCTGCAAAATTATTATCTCACTGAACGACAGTAAGATGCGTATCCTTTCACAGCGATGTGCTCTGTAAAAGGCCGCCCATTATGAACTTTTTTCAAATGCGCACTTTCGCTGGTGTCGCTCCGGGCATAATTTCACCCAATTCGCCTGCGACTTAGTCAGGAAGTTGATATTGTTTTTATAGCCTACTTTTGTACTCTCCTGTACATAATTTAATGGTGTGCGTGTATTTGTCTTTTATTTACAGGAAATCGATTACGATGGGTTTCGTCGGTTCTTGGATGCCTTCTTGGATTGCGAAGCACCCGAGGAGATATCAATGCATTTATTCGTGTCCTTCCTCAAGCCAAGTGTCACACAGTCGCAAATACACGGAAAGGCACTCAACCAGATGGCGGCGATTAGCAGTACAGCTGCCTGTGCTCCCGTGACCTCGCACACAAAGGGTAAGTAGTCTCTCTCTATCTCTCTCTGATGACTGTGCCTCGGAGGTTGGTAGATTCATCCATTGTACGCTTTGGTGTTTTAGGATCAATTCCAAATATCAGTAGCATAGCGGAAATTCAGCCAACTGTCACGATGACTGAGCCGAAACAAAGTTTCGTGGAGAAGTTTCATGGCATCACCGATAAACTTCATTCGTTAGGTCATTTAGGACACGATCCCAGTAAAACAGGTTAGAAGTAGTAAAATCCTCCCAAAGAATGTCCTTTTCCTTTTCTTTTCAACTTGTCTGCTTTCCTCTTTTTGTTTTTTTTGGTATAAGTTGAGAATTTCCATCAAGGCGAGGAAATACTTTTAAGCTTTGCATATTATGACTTTGAAGGGATGTTGGAATTTTTTAATTTTGCCAACGTTTACGTTTATTATTTCAGATATTTTGGTAGCGCGCCGGCGGGAGTGGCCTACTTTTTGTTGCCCAAGGAGGGTCTACAGTGAAAACTGAGAAAGAACTTTCAGTCCTTTCAGTTTAGAATCTTTTTCTTTGGATGTGACTGCCCAGCAAACCACGGGGCAATGCGTTCGCCTTGATGAATGTTTCGCGAACTACATCGGAATTTAACAGAAAAGTGAAAGTGAAAGTAAAGTTGGGCTGTATACGGTTAACTTCTGTTCTCTAAAGGAGTGCGTCATCAAGAACTCGTATGTTCGGCCCGCTATCTCACTCTTCCATGGGATAATATTAGAACATTGGTATTATGATGGAAGAGTTTTATCGTGCGACGGAGGAGCAATTGCTGTAATTCAAATGTGTCAATTTCAATATTTAAAATTGGTATATAAACAACTGTGATGCATCAGTACTTCAGGTAGTTTTCTTTACCACCAGAACCACCATCGTCAGTTCGCATATCGTTTCCTAATTCGCATTTTGTTCGTTCGCGTGTATTTTGCCGTATCGCCGGCGATTCTTCCATCAACATTCGCTACCACGACAAGCGTTTGGCACGTTCAAGTATCGCCAGAGGTTCTGAAAACGAAACCTTCCTCCAGGGAGCTTAATTCGAATGAAATGCGATTCGCCTGCTTTATTAAGTGAGAGTGAGCCACTACCAGGAGCTCCAAACTGCAACCAGCCGTGTTTAAGGCTGGTATTCCTTTAATTTCGTTTAAAATATTTCATTCGGTGCGCTGTGTCTATTGCAAATGTTAAAAATAAACATTTCCAAGAAGAACTGACCGTATTAGCTATTTCATCCTTTTTTTAAAGAATCCAGTCAGGAAATTTAGGACTAAAGCTGTGAATACGGGCTTCTATGTGTTCAGCTAAATCGGCACTTTAAAAAGCAAATTTCATACGGAGGCCCTTAATTTTAGAATTTAAAGGAACTTTATAGAAACACTAAAAAGGCTTTTTATTGCGAAAGACCCCAAGGTCCTGCATACCAGCTACGCAAAAATGGAAATAGTTAAGGGCGTTCCATATTCAGAAAAACCTTAGGACAGTGGCTAATGATAACAAAAACGTTAAATTACTCTAAAATCACAATACAAACACTGGCAAAGAGACTCACGGAAAGAATTTTAAGATCAAATCAAGAAAAATAAGCGCAGAATCACGAAAAGTTCTAGTTTCAGAGCTTAGCTAAGGATTTACTGCTTCAAGACTTCTTATTCCCAATTCTAGAAATTTTACGAAGTGAAGATATTGACCCTCAAAAGTCGCGAATCAACACTTTTCTTTATCAATAATGCTATCAAACGAGGAATACATATTACGATAACCGATAGCAATTTGACACAAATAGCTATCAATTTTATATTACTATGGATTTTGAGTAGCAAAAACGATTCGCAAATTACCACTTTTCTGTTGTAAATTACGAATTCCTCTCTTAGAAAACTACAAAGATTTAGTTTTCAATTGCAACTCAATAGTGTTGATTTGCGAACTAACAGGAGTAGATTTACTACTTCAGTGTTGCAATTTACCAATTTTTAATCGTAAATTGAAACTTTTAATTTGCAGTGTCACCGTACTAAATTGAAAATGTTTTACCGTGAAATTGGAAAACTTTATTTTCAATTTGCAACTATGTACATCATGTTTACGAATCAAAATTCATAGTTGTATTTTATAATTTGTTTTCCCCCTGATATCCATGAGAATCATACGACGCCACATCGTCCGGAGTCAACGGGATTTGCCTGTTGTGGTTTTTCTGTCTAAGATGAAGTTTAAAATACACAGAAATTGTTTAGAAGAACTTGCCATCCTTGCGAACCTTAACAATCCAGTTCGAATGTAAATTTGAGTATTTTACAATCCAATCCAATTTTCTTTTTTCCGAATAGCCAGATGTACTTGTCCATACCTAATGTGATGAAAAAAATACTGATTTATATATACGTCAGCTTTTTTGAATATTCAATACTCACAAAATATACCAGAATGCTTTATTAAATTTGTAACGCCAAGAAGGAGTCACCGGAGACCTCATAAAGTATATATATTCTGAATCACGATCACATTCTGAATCGAATTAGCCATGTCCGTCTGCCTGTCTGTCTGTCTGTCTGTCTGTCTGTCTGTCTGTCTGTCTGTCTGTCTGTCTGTCTGTCTTTCTGTTGAAAGCACGATAGCGCCCAAATGCATTGACGTAGGCGAATGAAAGTTGATGAGAGGACTTCTTTTTATCGTCATCAGGTTGGTATTAAAAATGGGCTATGTCGGTCAAGTAGTTCTGGTACCTCCCATACAAAATCAATATTGGACACATGTGTCTCTCTGTCTGTTGAAAACAGGAAAGCGTCCAAAGGAATCTACCTAGGAAAGTGAAATTTGGTGAGAGGATTTATTTTTATTGTCGTCAAGTTGGTATTAAAAATGGGATATGTCGGTCATGTAGTTCTGGTACCTCCCATAGAAAATCAATATTGGACCCATGTGTCACTCTGTCTGTTGAAAGCACGATAGCGCCCAAAGGAATTGACATAGGCGAATTAAATTTGGTGAAAGGACTTTTTTTTATCGTCATCAGGTTGGTATTGAAAATGGGCTATGTCGGTCAAGTAGTTTTGGTACTTCTCCAAGGACGATTAGACCACTTTGTTATTACATACATTGTCCGTAGGTATATAATAAAAACACACAAGGACTATGGACATGTTTTGACCTGTCGTTACTTTCGCTTGTCTCTGCATAAAAAAGTTCCACACCGTTAGTTAATTTCATGAGAAATTAAAACAAATATGACTTCTCTACGTCAATAGCCATGTTTTTTTGAGCTTCGATCTCAGCAAAGCAAAGTAAAGTAGGATTTTCATCATGCAATTACAACAACTACGCTCTACTTGACACTTCGAGACTCGGTTGTAGTTGTTGTAATCGCTTACTGAAAATCCTACTTTACTTTGCTTTGCTGAGATCGAAGCTCAAAAAAACAGGCCTAATATACGTTTTCAATTTCATGTGTTAAATTATAAAAAGATTTTATTGATTCATCATTCCGTGTTGGTAAATCAGCAAATATTTTTGGCAATTTTGCAGTGGTGTTTGAGAAATTCACCTATTGTTGTTGTATATCGCAAATTTCTACAAATAAAAGAAGCTCGAATTACTACCTAGGTACTTCTTATCGTAGGATTCAAGAAACAGAATTTTGTATTTTCCGCCGTTTTCAATGTCAAATTACGAATTTTTGTATCAATCTAAGACAAAATCCTTGTGATTTGCGAAAAATATATAAGTCGTAAATTGCAGCTCAAAATTTTGCAATTGGTGATTTTTCAATTCTTTCCGTGACGTTTACTAGACAGCTGACAAAACATTGAAACCAATAATTGGTTCTATCGAGTCAATCGATTACGCATTTGAAAGAATCAGTCTATTTGAAGAATCTGCAAAATCATGATTTACGTTACTGTAGGTGGCACTTCCAGTCCAGGATGGGCAACGGCCTCAACCGATAAGCCCGTCCAACCAGCTCTGTCTTAAGCTAGCCTCCATTTTTACCGATACCAAAAACTTTCTTTGTTCGCTTCACCTAAGCTGGAATCTTCCGCTACTGCGCTCTCTATATACGCTACAATACTCCCGACCATCTCAGCTGTTTTAAGCTGTTGTTCTAGGTCAAAAATTTGCCACGGAATTTTCTCCTCCATCGAGTCGAGAAATCTTTTCCACAAAACGTTTCGAAAATGCCTTCGTAACCGCAAGAAATAGCAATGAGTCGGAGTTATGCTTCTAGAGTGATTTCTATTTGAGAAGTAGACAAAGGACCTTACCATAATCCTTTTTAACCTTCACACTAAATATATAATTGGTCATAATGGGTAATTTCATATGGAAAATGTCGTCATTGTGAGAACGTTAAATTTAGCTTGAACACTAAAAATGATTATTAGCATCGCGCAAAGTGTTTAACTACCTCGAAGCTTGAGCTACTGAAGCTGATGGAAGTCCAGTACGTATGCTCAGCTTTGTTGACATTATAACACCCAGCACCCAGGGTCGTCTCATTTGCGTTGTCACCGTTCTGCCTCTGGTGTTAGCTTGAGAGTTTTCGTACATAAGTGATAACGCGTCACCACGTCTCAAAACCTTTTTTGACCTCAAAGTGGCCTTTTTGGAGTTTTTGACGGAACAGCGAAATTTTTGAATTTTGCACCGACGAACGAGTTTGTAAGGTATGCCGGTTCTTGAATCGCAGCTTTGAATAAGACGGACCCGTCATCGCATGCGAATTTCAAAACGGTTAACAAGTGGTAAATTTCGATCTAGATTTTCCAGGTTTTGTTTAAGCTCTTAACTTACTTTCAGGCGCTAAGCCGAAACCCTGATATTGCACAGTCAGGTAGCTAGCGAAGGGCTTAAACCTGACATTCAAAAGACTGATTCCTGCGGTTGGTTCTGTTCGAAGAATCTCCATTACTGCGGAGCATACACGCAAAGTTTAGGTCCTACCTAATACTCGGGGAATAATTTATTGGTGTATTGAAATTTAGGCTATCAGTGTCCAGGTTGGACGGATCACACTTCCTGATAGTGAAATTTTGACTGTCTACGAAATAGGTGCTCTTTCCTAATCTTAACGTCTGTAAGTCTAGGACCGAATTTTCAAACTTATCTCTTCAGACTTTCATATTCTGACCTTGTATGCCTGAGAGACTCTATCATCTTCTCTCGTCGTCTTATAGAGCCGAAGCACACCGCAATTCGATTCGACTGCGCACTTCTTTTGTTTTCATCTAAGAAATCGATGGTTATAGCTTTGCTTTGCCAGTAAAGCTCCCGGGCTTCTCTGGGTTTTGTATGCACCATTAATTTAAGCTAAGCTTCTAAAATATGGTCCCCATACTTTCGAATGTATGCCTTGCCCATTTGCTTATCTAAATAGCGCGATAGCAAAAGAAGGTGCAGACTTCGCTCAGGCTGGTAGGACTGGTATACATCTCATCGAATTGAAAAAAAAGAGGTACACTGCCCTGAACATTTCATCAAAAAACGCTTTATCCACAATACATTTTTGTAGAGTTTACACGACATAGTTCTGCCCTAAATATGCCTTCAAATTAAATACCTAACCCCTTCAGATGTTGTATCGTGAGCGTTTCGTTCCATTACCTCTGAAAATGCAGACAGATTTCAACCGACGTGCTGCGAGAAAGCACTTCCGTCTTTTTTATTTCTGCCGCCACTCGCTGTACCAACTGTCAGACTTGTTCGCCCGTTGACCGACTTAGCGCAAGGCTGTCATCGCCTATTTTTCTCTGACAAATTGCTTTCAATAATCTCATTTTTTTCACCTTTGATCTACGACGTTCCTTGACTTCTTAACCCAAGTGTAAATAGCTTATCCCACCACTTTTGCAAACGGCCAGTCTGAACATAAGAAATTAAAAAAAAAAAAACCACTCAACTTCTCTAGGGACATCAAGTCCCATTATGCAAAGAAGCCTCCTTTCTTGGGAAAGCAATTTAATAAAAATGTTCCCCCACCATGCAAGGCTTAAAAGTATCTCGCGATAGACCGCCCTACAGAGAAATGTAGCCATTCCTTCTAATTGCTCCCCACTTCCTTTATTTAGCAATTCATTTCCATTTCCATTTCATTTGTGCTTATTTCACTTACATTTAGTGTTACGTTTTCTGTTTTTTTTTTTTTTTTGTTCGTTATCCTTGGGTTTTTTTTTTTTGTTTTTTTTTTTGTAGGAAGTGTACATCCAATGGTCACTGTAACACCAAGCCCTCTGGGTGGCCCCAATATATTCCAATCTGCCGCCCGTCGTTCCATCGATTCAAGTCCATCACATTCGCAACACACGCAGAGTCATTCGCAAATGTCACGTAACTCATCGAAAAAGAGCAACAATTCAGTTAATTGCAAAATTGACGGTAAGTCCGCAACCTCTCTCTCTATCGTCCTGACCAACGTCCCATATCCTAATCCGAATCCGATCCGAACCCACCACCAACACACTGAGTCCGCCTAATTCAATTGAGTGTATATCACAACAACACAGGGTTCTGGTTTTCCTTACAGCTAGCGGTGGGTGTGTATCCTGGTTCTATTTTGGTTGTTTTTTGGTGAAATTTAGATACGGGTTCCGCAATCTTTCTGTGTGCGGTTTCGCCAAAGGAAGGCGTTTAATCAAAACGAAGTCGGATTATGGCCCACGGCGTTGTTGATTAGACTGATGCACCCCTGTCGTCGGGTGGATGCGGGGGTTGAGGCGGCACCAAGATGATTGTATTGGAAAACTTTTTCGAATTATGAAAAGTTTTTGACCTCATCACTCCGAACCGGTCGACACGGCATAATAATAATGTGGCTCCGATACAGATCCGGCAAAGTAATTTAAATCCTCTTCCAGATAATTTGATGCAAGATGTTTGCTCAGGCCGGAAGAAATTATTCAACGGGATCATGGCGGATTATTTAAAAGGGTTCGTTCAGGATGTAGGCAAACCAAAGACGAATGAAATGGTTCACTCATCGCAATTGTGTGTGCCCGCAAAAGGATTAAATGGTCGATTGAAATCCGGCAACGCTGCTGTAATCGACCTTTACTGGAATTAAATTTGGCAAATAACAAGAATGCGGCCGTGGATTACAAACGAACAAAAGTCTTACATTTTCCATCATTATAAGCAGCGGGAAGGTTTAATTTGCGCCATTAGTCAGATAGGGCCAATGTCGCTCGAAACAATGGCATTAAGTGATCAAGGACGTAGATGACAATGGAGAGTGTTAATTACGCGTTTTCGTTGGTGGTGCAATTAATTTCGAATGACATTTTGCATTTATTCAGTCGACATTGACACAATGGTGTCGAAAACACAGACGCCAATGGAATTTTTCGATATACTGCAAGTTGATAACCATTCATCAACTTGCAGCAATGGTGTTCAATGTCCTGCTCGATGGATATGCATATGAGAACCGGAACGAGTACTGAGTTGTAATAAATCAATATTTGAAGCAGCAGGTACCTGCGCTAGACGAGGGTTCCTACCAATGTTCGGTTTATTTTCATCATATATGGAAGGGACCTAAGGGAAGAAATGAACCCCATGTTTGTTGTTCTTAGTTTACTGCAATTTTAACCGGGGAACACTGTTTTTTTAAGGTTCCGTACCCAAAGGGAAAAAACGGAACCTTATTAGTTTCGCTTTTGTCCGTCCGAACCCACTGGACCAGCGATGGCGAGCCCATGGCACGCGACGAAATATTATTGGCACGTCACTAATTGAGAAATCCGATTGCACCTTTGAGCGACAGCAGCAGCTGTCTACACCGAGTTCGAGTTACGTTTTTTTTTTTATTTTTTGCCTCTCATTCGATCTTATTACCAAATTCAGGAATTTTTAAATTCTCTTTTTGGCGTTCTCCGGGGTCAGCGCATTTCATATGCGATGGAATCAATGGAGCTAGAGAGGCTGTTAGGCAATCAGTGCCGGCTCCAGCCAAACTAGCGCCCTGTGCAAGATTTACAGAAAGCGCCCTTTTTTTATACTTGCACACATGCATATGCATAACACCCAGGAAGTGGACTTTCAAAAGGTTTTTTTTTTTCATTGAGGTATTTTTTTGTTTTTAGATTTTTGAACTAGATTCTCTTGTAAAATGTAAATGGATGCGCAAGGAATAGACCGTCTACATGAACAGAGTGGAATATTTTGAGATTATTTTGGGCTTATTTAAACAAGCTTTTTGTTTAAAATGCAAATGGCAGTATTTGTTTGCGCAAGATAAAATTAATTTTACTTTCCTAGCAATGCGCCCCACGATTTGGCGCCATGTGCATTTGCACATCTTGCATATATTGTTGGTCCGGCCCTGTAGGCAATACGACGAAGAATGCCAATTCCAAATTAATGGAAACGTGAAATCCAATTCCCGACACATATAGCTGCTTGAAAAAGTTGGCGTTTGCTGTATTGACAATATTTTCGTATACGTATGCGTACGAATGCATAAACTACTTGGCATCAAGTTTGCAACAACAAAAGGTTAGCGTTCGATGTCTATTGTCTTTGTTTGTTTCTTTGTTTTTGTTAATCTGAAATTAGTTTCTTTTATTTAAAAAGAATTAAGAACTCTATATTTCAAAAATGAATTTATATGTTTAAAATAAAATGCTGCGCAGTGTAAAATTATTTATTTTTGTTCCTAGTAGTCACTAGAAAACGAGTTCAAGATTGTATGATGGCACGCCAAAGGCACTTCAAATTATTTTATTTTTTTTTAAATGGCACGAAGCTCTAAAAAGATTCGCCATCCCTGCACTAGACTAATTTACAAATTGGTTTGGGTTTAGATAAAAGGTAAGAGCGCAACATTTGATGGGTTTCGGTTAGTCCATTTTAATCTGTAACCCATTATTGTCTTTTGTTAAAAAACAGAGCAGGATATTGCTTAAGGTGAAATTGCGGTCCACTTGACCTGCCATAGGACAGTTCTTAATGATTTTATTCTCATAAAAATAAGAACACGAAGTGCAATTGTAAGTGAGAACGTCGAATCTTTTGCATATATAGCGGTGTAGGGGAAACCGGTTCCAGTTGACTTAAATTCGTATTTTTTTTGTTTTGAACTAAGGTAGATATCGAGTATTTTAATAGTTAGTTAAAAAATCATCCTTTGGCTTTGATAAATACAAATATTCATTGGAAAAAAAAATGTTAGGGGACTTTTTTCATTTTCTAAGGGCTCCTCAAGTTTGACCATTGGTACCCTTTGGCCGGTAGGTATTACATGTAAAAATCGAAAATGGAATGCATTTCATGTCGTCTTGTAAAAAAAATTAAATGAATAAACTTGCCATTGAAACATTAAAGCTATTCTAATAAATATATAAAGGATGCACTTTTTCAAAAAGTTGCAAATCGCGGTAGAAACTATTTAGAATAGTTCTTACGTGAACGAGATTGCTAAATAAATAAAAAACAATAAACAAAAGTGTCTAAAAGTGGGTGAAAAACGTAAAAAAATATTTTTTAGACACTTTTGTTGATTGTTTTTAATTTATTTAGCAATCTCGTTCATGTAAGAACTATCCTAAATAGTTTTTACAGCGATTTGGAACTTTTGAAAAAAAAATATTTTTTTACGTTTTTCACCCACTTTTAGACACTTTTGTTGTTGTTGTTTACAATGGTAAAATGTTTCATATGAAACTACCCATTGTGACCTAAAAAATATTTTTAGTTTGAAGGTTAAAAATGATTACTAGTAAGGCCCAGTGCTAGTAGCTCACTTATTTATATCTGTGGCAACAAGGAAAAACAGCATAAGTAATTTTTAACCACTTTTCAGGAGCGAAGGTTAAAAGTTTGAACTCAGATATGCCTTCCATATCTTATGCGTGTTTTCCTGATCCATAACACTGCAACCGTAAAAGATATTTGAATGAAAAAAAATATGACGTATAGAACAGGGTACGGTACATCCGATAGTAACATTAACTCAATTTTGACATAAGTCGACTTATGCTGTTCTTCCCTGTTGCCACAGATACAATAAGCAAATACGTTGAACATCATTAACTATACCAATGGTATGATAAAATTTTCATTTTAGAAGACTCGCAATTTTCGCAGTTTCTTTTTGGAAATTACATACTGTCGAAATTTCCATACGACTGTACGTCCGTTTAAGTGCATTTTGTCTTGAACTTTTCCGTAGGAACAGAGGGGTGCTGTTGGATTTCCATTGAAATCGTTCAAATAGTTCGTAGAAATATAACTGATTCAGCAACTCAGCTGACACAACGACAACCTTCCTTCGCAAACTTTGCAACAAAGTAAGGGACGCCACAGAATTAGGTTGGTCACTTTTAAATTGTACCGCTATAAAAGTTTTGTTTAACTCAAACAGCGGGGTAGACCATTTCAACGCGAAGGTCAGTACTTTACCTGCTGGCCAAACAATTGAATCATTTACCTTTCTTAAATTTATTCAAGCCATACACGAACTTGTCGGGAAGCCTACCAAAAATTTGTTTCATATAGCTACATAAAAACACGCCGAAGGTTTTCCACCACCTAAAGTTCCATCCACTTAAGAGCAAAGTAAGCAACGTGCCCTTCATTCGCCAATTAAATTGGAAAATTGCAAACACAAATTCACCTGAAGAGCTAAGGCTTAACATTTGCCCTCATTAATCGGTTGCTTCAGTTGAAAGTTGACCCCTCCATTTCGTCTACCCTGGCATTCTCGGCTTCTCTTGATATATTATCATTTACATAGAAAAATTGCAACCCCTTCGGGTATAACAGCTGTACTACCATGACCTTGCGTCGGTCGTCCCACTGCTGTGTGTTGGTCGTAAATACTTTAATTTCCAACTAAAGGAAACTACGTAGGTACCTGGCTGCTTAATAACAAAACACTCGAAAAAAGTAAGGTACGCAGCAAATCTTGGCACAGGTCTATATCTCAGGAGCCGTGGTCCAATGAACGTGCCATTGATTTGTCCGCTTTTTACTGCGATGCTGATTTTCGCCGCTCAAGTCCTTCAGACGTTGCTGGATTAATAAGCTCTATAGGGAAGACAGAGCTATCTATACTTCATGGTGTACAATAGCACTGTAGACGAATCCTGTCCTTAGTGCACTCGGATGGTGCCTGGCGATGAAGATTTATAAGAACTTAATAAGTGTTTTGTTTTTATCCGGTTGCTCGATAAAAGACTAATGGGAGCATCGCCAAGGACTCTTGGGCCTTCCGGTAACAAGTCAGAGAATCGCAATTATTATCACAGATGTTGTATAGACGTCTGATTTTCATTTTAATTTATAATTACACCAAGGATACACATACCGCATACGCTATCGTTCGGCAGAGTCAGACGTCCTGTCCAGTAATTGGTCTTTTCAAATCTTTCGCAGCGTTGGGTGTTGACGGTTGTGTTTTAGCGCGAGTGCATTTTTATTTTCCCCGTATGTACCGTAGTGTCCTGATGACTTCTTATCGGGCGAACAATAAGAGCTACGATTTTTAAAACGCTTTTCTTGGCAGTTTTTTGTTCGGATACGTGGGGATGTACTCTTTTGTATATCGTTCTTTTTTATATCAAGAATTACAACAAAATTTCCCAGGAGAGTCTGGATTTTGTTTACAGAACTATCGGCTTTTCTACAAAATGGGTTTGGCAAATGCTGTTTTAGCCGGAAAGTGATCGAACGACTGTGATTAAATTCAATACACTTCAATTAGTATACCAGACCGGGCCTTGAAAGTGTAACTCCTGTTTCCTATTCAAATGGTGTTGACAAAATAATATTTCCATTATCCTGCACCTGTGCGTTAGCAGTCGGGGATGCAGTGAAATAACGCCGAGAGAAAGAATTCCAAAACTCGGCGTTATTTCACTTTGTGAAAGCGAAATAAAGCCGAATTTTGGAATTTTCCGTTGACAAAGTGAAATAATGCCGAGCATTGCTTGTGAAATAAAGCCGAAGCAAATGTTTTCAGAATGGCAGAGAACTTTTAGTATATTTTGAGTTTGCAGAAAAAAATGAAACCATTATTTTAACTTAAACTAAATTCTAAACGCTGAAATAACTAGAGGGGAAATTTGAGAAAAAAACTAGAGGGACAAGTTATTTTCTCAAATTTCCCGTCTAATGATTTCAGTAGGTATTTAAAATGGTGCCGTGAAATAAGACCAAGTGAAATAGGACAAACTTTTAAAAATTGGCCTTATTTCGCTTTGAAATAGTGTAATAAAGCCAACTTTCAACAGTTGGTCTTATTTCACTTTGATAAAGTGAAAAAACGCCAAATTGGTCTTATTGCGCTTTGAATTGATCAAATTGGCTAAATTTCGCTTTAAGTCAGTGAAATAAGGCCAATCGGTAAATCTGGTCCTAACTGTGTTCTCGTTTGTAATAGGTTTTACTTACGCCTCACATGTTTATGTTTCCAAAGAGAATTAAAAAAAAAACTGTTTAAAATAGTCCAAAAATGTGCTTTTTAATAATAACTACGAAAAAAGAATTTGGCGAAATAATATTTAAAAATTCGCGTGATTTTTTAACTATTATTTTCTAAAATTTTCCTTCTACTTATTTTAGAATTTTGGAAAATAATAGTTAAAAAATCACGCGAATTTTTAACTATTATTTTGTAAAATTATCCTTCCAGTTATTTTAGAATTCTTTTTTCGTAGTTATTATTAAAAAACGTGAGAAATCCGCTATTTGCAATCAAACAAACAAAAAACATTTCGAAGCAACAACAACGCACTGAGGTTGGTCTCCTCATCTCACTAGTAGGTGGCACTGTACTTTTCTCTCAATTTGCGCAAATGGTGTCGTAGACGCTTGGTGAATTGATAACGTAATGCAAGGTGATTTAAACAAAAAATCGACAATAAACAGAAAATGTTAGGGGAAACCCAAAAAGGGAGAATTGTTGTTACTCCTCACTTTCCATTCCGGTATCCTTCTAATAGTTTGATAAGCCATATAGTTGCGAATAAATAATGGTGGCCTTATTTCGCTTTACAAAAGAGAAATAAGGCCAAATTGGTCTTATTTCCCAACATTATTTGGCGGTATTTCACTTTATCAAAGTGAAATAAGACCAACTGTTGGAAGTTGGCTTTATTACACTATTTTAAAGCGAAATAAAGCCAATTTTTAAAAGCTTGTCTTATTTCAGTTGGTCTTATTTCACGGCACCATTTAAAATTTGAAAAAAAATTCACACGAATCTTTAGCTATTATTTTCTCAAATTTCCCCTCTAGTTATTTCAGCCTTTAGAATTTGGGAAAATAATAGTTCAAAATTCCTGCGAATTTTTAACTACTATTTTTTTTAATAGTAAATTTTTTTTAAAAATAACTAGAGGGGAAATTTCAGAAAATAATAGTTCAAAAATTCGAAAATATTATTTTCTCAAATTCTAAATGCTGAAACTAGATGAAGAAATTGTAGAAAATAACAGTACAAAATTAGCTCGAATAGTTCATAATTCATAGTTAAAATAAAAGCTATATTGGTGCATAACGTTATTTTACGGAACCGTCATCGACTGTTGTGAAATCATGGTAATTCATTTATTTATTCAGTTCAACGTCAGAAAATCCTGTAACTGTACAATTTTAATTACATTCCTTATAATGGTAGGTAAGTCAATTTACTTTGGTAATTCAGTTATCTTTTCTTTAACAGTAGGTATTGAGAAGTTGGTCCAGATTTGACAGCAGTTAATTGCTGGGTATGACATTTAATTCAAGTTTGTCTTTAAGATTACTCTCATCAAGGATCTTAACAAAAACTGGTTTTCGAGTGTGTGCAACTCTCTTTTTAGGACGATATGAACTGTCGTTTAATGCCGAATTCACAATGTCGCGATGAACGCTTTGACGCGCTTTATCGAAACTTTACGATTTTAAATGCCAAAGCGCGCGAGCAACAATTTTGTAAAACGAAATGCTGCTTTGAAGCGAATGCGCGTTGAGGGAGTAGAGTGTGGCAGATAAAAAGTTCGGTTTGGTTTGAGCTAATGTACACAAATAGAGAGCAGAATTCACATTTCAATTCTACTCTCTTTTTTCTTGTAGCTGTAATTTCTGTATAAGAATTAAAAAAGATAAATAAATAGATAATTCCTTGCCTAAAAAATCCAGTGAAAAAGACGTCCTAACACGTCCAAAATTCTACTTTAAATATGAAAAGAGAGTCCACAAACGCGTCAAAAATGCTTCAAAATGCATGTCAAAAAAAACCGTCCAAAACGCGTCGAAAATACCAGCCAAAAACGTTTCTAAAACATAAAAAAAAGTCCGAAAATGCCAGAAATATCTTGTCAAAAAGGCGTCAACAGGCATCAAAAACCGGGTCACAAATGCCCTTAAAACACGTTGAAAAACGCTATGTTGATGACATGGAAAACTCACTTTTGCTGACTATCAAACTAATAAATTCAAACTCTCAACGTCACCAACTATAGAGTCATCGGTCGACTTAATATCGTGTAAAAGATCTTGTCTGCCAGTAAACTCTTGAAACTATTTGAATACCTAATGTGAGCTTCTTGGCCCGGAAAGTGCACAACCGATCAAATATTCGCACTAAGGCAGATCCTGCAGAAAAACCCAATAAGTCCAAATCAATACCCATCATCCTTTTGATCGATTTCAAGACCGCATATGACAGAATTCACACAGGCGAGCTATACAATTCCATATCTAGTTTCGGCGAAAACTGCCAAACTTGTCAGATTGTGCAGAATGAGGTTGAAGACAATTTGCTGCTGTACTAAGGTCAGAAGTAATCTTACCGAGACTTTTACGCTGAGAAAGACACCAAAACAAAAATCCAGCGAAAAGTTACAGACAATCAGCCAATCGCTGTTTATCTAAGAAGGCAACTAATGGGTAGGGCTTTATTGTCAAGCTACACTAGAGATACCAGGCGCAGAAGCATGGACGTCAGCCAAGTCGGATAAAGATCTCTCCCTAATCGTTTCGAAAGGGAAATTCTTCGACTGAGTGCGATTTTACAGCGAACTCTACGACCTCTTCAGCGATGTCATCAGAAAAGTACAACTCAGTCCTATAAGCTGGCTAGACACTAGCTTTTCGCACCAAAAAGTCTTCGACTCTATCCCAAAGAACCGACGCATTAAAGGAAGTGCTCGCCTTAGCTCGCAAAGTATGGAAGGCAGCCTCAAGGGTTCGCAACTGTAGGCAGTTAGCCAAACCCGCTGAGGAGAGGCCTAGCTATTTTCCGTTCCCGACTTTCTAAGTTTTTCCGGACTTACTCAAATGTTTACAAATATTGTGGAGCTGTACAGTGTGAAGAAAAGAACGTGACTGGAAGGCACTGGTTTTTTTTAGTCCTTCACCAAAAACAAACCAAATTGGTCGATGCTTTCTGGAGTTCGTTATAAGCGAGCACTACTGTGTGTATATTTTTGGTACCTCGCAATTAATCCGATTAGCATGTGGCAAGTCCTTGGTAAATTGTATTTAAATAAATGAACCAATTAGCTCCACTGGGTGTGCCGCGTTATGCAACATCGTTCCCAGAACATGCGATTACGGTCACAGCGTTGTGAAAAGAGCACTATTACGCAACAGGGCTCCTTCTGTTTCCAATTTGACGCATAACTACAGTCAGGTATTGCCTCTAGGTACGTATCGAACCAGCATAATTTTTGAGAAAAGTTGTAACTTATCTGACATCAAACCTCCCACCCAGTTGCAATGCGCATAAACTACACCCACATACCCACACATCGTAACACATAGCTTAGGGAATAAACATTACATTCATCCAGCATTTAGCGACACACTCCAGCTGTCCTTTCCTCATCCCAATAGATACCTATAGAAATACATAGCCGATCCCTATCTAAACTCACTCACTCATCAAGCGGTTTTTGCGTATTTTCTAGCCGACATAAAACTTCTCGCTCGAAAAATGTCAGTCTTCGATCCCCTGTCGCTGAAGGTCCCGCTAAAGGATGTGGTCTGCTATCTTTCGCTTCTGGAAGCTGGCCGGCCCGAGGATAAACTCGAGTGTAAGTCAACTTTTTCTTGTTTACTTGTAGCAGCTGCTAGAGTCTCGTGTACATGACACACGTACTTCAACAAGGACGAGATATGGATACCTATCCGGGAGAAGTTTAATGAATTTTCGCACTTTTCCACTCGGCATCGGCAAGTCCTTGGGGAGAATGGTGCTGCTGCTGGTGCTGGTGTGCCATATCCACCCGATTTTGTTGTTACTGGCTTTTGATTTTTGTATTTCTCTTTCTTTTTTTTTGTTTCTGGTTCTACAGTTATGTTTCGATTGTACGATACGGACGGCAATGGCGTACTAGATACGGCGGAAATGGATGCCATTGTGAGCCAAATGATGTCCGTGGCGGAGTACCTCGGATGGGATGTCAGTGAATTGAGACCGGTAAGTGTTGCGGGAATATATTTGTGTTGTGTTGGTGTTGCTGTTGTTTGTATTGCATTGACTTTGGTTGAATGGAGTGGGGGTTAAGCAGTCTTGTGTGTGTTTTTGTTGTCGGGACGACTCTTTGGTTGATTTGATTGCGGTAGAGGTTTTGTTTACGCAAATCAATTTGGGATGCATTTTTTTTTTTTTGTTGTTGTTTGGACTGAAAAGTTTTCCAATTATTTTGTGACCTTCTTTTTTTCTTCGGCGGATATAATTGTGGTTGTTGCGGGAGCTTGCATTGTTTTGGGAAATTGGATTCTCACAATAGGTACTTGTTTTGGATGGAATTTGAATTGGATTGTTAGGCGAAAGTTAACGGCAGCTGAAAAAACTTTAAAGGCTTCTGTCCGACGGAATGTAAAAAGATTTCAAATTCCTAGTATTTCGTCAGGTTTAGGTTTAAGTTTGATTACTAAAAAAATTGTAGATAAAGTACCCAAATGGCGATGAGTAAAGACGGAAATCACGCGTCTGATTTATGCAACAGTTAAGTGGCAAAAGTTGGTCATATCTTAATCATACAAGGGCCTCTCTCGGAGGTTGGCCAATTTGGCACATGACCAAATTGGCCAACCGTTTCACACAAGAGTGTCCTTAAAAAAGTGTGGCATAGTTAAATACTCAGTGGAACAAAGTTCACCGGGACAAACTGGGCAACTGAACTAGAAAAGTTACCCAGCGAACTCCCGAAACTAGTTCAATGCTAGTATGAACCATTTTTCTCTGCTCGTTAATTTATTATTCACATTACTATTACCGTGTCGGAAAAGCACGCAAAAATCTTTACAGAAACTCATACAATTCGCACTTGATAAGCTGATTAAATGGACTCTTCCACAAAACTGAACTTCGCAAATAGTTAGCCTGGAAGGCTATCATAAAGACGGGAGTTAAGAAAACTTCTTTTGGACTTTTGTCTTGCAAAAAGTTGAATAAATGTGGCAGAATCTTTGGCTCCGTCACACGAACAATACCTAAGAACGGTGTGGTTATAATAATCTGAGCAAAGTACGGAACAACATGAGCGAGCAATACGTCGATGAATTATATGGGTCATACATTTCAAAACAATAACCAGTTCCGTCACATAGTAACTGTCATGATTGAGCTTCTCAATTAGCCGTTTGGACCCGGCCTAAAATTGTAGATCCATTCGTCCCAAAAATTAAAAACTCACACAGACTAATGGTTGTGAGAAGCTAGGCCTAGGGTCCCTACAGACCTGTTGCGCCAACTATTTATTTATTTATTTATACGGCAGACCCTGCAGCGGTTCACCAGTAATTTCCAGTATTCATCCTCTCGGTCTCTTATCTCTAGACCGAGAGGATGATGTAGTTTTGGAATATGAACCAGTTCGTCTTTTTACGAACGTATCAAAAACTGTTAACGCGGTTGGTTGAGGTGTCTTCTTCGATAGACTAAACCGTAGTAACTCGTTCCGTCTTCCCGATCATTGTAGAGTCTTCCATGCAAGCTGATATAAAGATAAAAAACAAATGATAATGATGAAGGCTGCGGATCTTCTGGAAGGGAAAGGCTTGGAGTCTCTGTAAACTCTATAGTAGGTTAAGACTGTAACTCACTTCTTAGGTTGTTGGCGGAGAATTTAAATGTTCAGCTTTACTGGCCAAAGTAACAATTCAACTTCGGAAAGGGACTATTGAGGCTATTTCTCCTCCCACAAGGTACAAGGCCTATTGAAAACACATCTGGCGCACTTACCTTAGATACGGGCTTTTATTTGTATACGACTTCCTGAACAGCTTGGATAGACCTTAAAGAAAGTACAACTTCTTCGTCTGGAAGGCAATTAACATCGCCGGTAGCATCTCACATTTATCAGCAGTAGCTTATTCGTTCAGCAGGGGCTTGCTGCAAGTGCAAGGCCATACACGTCTTACAGAAGTTTCGAAACAACTACTTCGAATTAGCTATATCGAAGCTGTTGCTTGCAGAAATTACAAATTTGAACCTTACCTAAGTTTGGAGGGTGCCGTCCAAAGTTGAAGGCATTTCTACCTGTTAAAGGAACCTTATAATAATTTGATAGTGTAGCCTTAAAATTGGAGTCTTTGGCTGTATTTACTTGAACCCAAGTTACTGTCCGTCAATGCTTATAGGGCAATTCGGTTGTCAGTAAGCTGCGAAAGATAGGACAACAATAGTTGAATTATGTTAACGCATCAGATCGCTAACTCTTTTCGTCATATGGCTGTTGTATTCCCTCGTCTTTTAAGTCGTCGATTTAAGTACTGATCTGAATTGGGAGCGTTTAAGTTTAGCTCATATTTATGTAAGCATAGTTCCGGCCAGCAAAATATTCTTGGAAGGAACTGAGACGGCCTGATCCTGCGAAAAGGGTTTTCGTGTCGCATTTTGTTATTAAGTCCTGCTAAAAGCTATAATTTTTCTCTAAAAACTCAAATGATGTCGATGCTTAAAATATATATTTGCCCAATATCAAAAATTAACTAGTCCCCACATTTTTTTTTTGACAATAAGTCATATTTTTAGATCCACGACAAGATCGGTGACATGCGTAAGGTGATAGAGAAGGGGACAAATCAAGGATGCTGTTTTATCACATAGAGATATCCACAAAATAGGCAGAAATTAATGTAAACAGAAGCCCAATAAGCTGGCCTGGACCAGCTGTCAAAAATTGCTTCAGAAGACATCCAGGGAGAAAATTCAGATACTAGAAAAAAGCGAACACGATCGGTGCCAAGCTCGACTTATTTTAAATCAATAAAAAAGTTAATTTAAAAAACCAGAAAACCCGACTGACTATAAAAAAAAAACGAACTAAAAAGATATTAACAAGGCACATTCAAGTACACCTAACTTATTGACGATCAATGAATATACCTAACCAGCCTAACAAAAATATGAGCACCCCCCGACTGCCAAATATGTAGCTAGGTATAACACTTGAATGTGCATTTTTTATATCTTTTAAGTTATTTTTTTTTAAGTCAGTCGAGTTTTTTGGTTTTTTATATTAACTTTTTTTATTTTTATCTTCTTAGTCTATGACACTCCGGGGAAGAATACGAATCTTATGAAAATTCACTCTTCAAAATCGGTCGAGCCATTTAGAATATAGGGCGTCACGTAGGAACAGACATACGCGCGAAAAACATTACCCTCCATGTGTCCTGTGCACAAGTTGGTGAAATTCGAGTGGTTGCAATAACTCTTTTATTGAAATTTAAATGAAATAATAAAAAGAGTCCGGTAAAATTGTGTTGATAGATGACCCTCAGCAAGCCAAGCTAGATGTTTTTAATTCAAACGTCGTCATCTCAAAACGAAATTTTATGTAAATTTTATGAAAATTAGCTGGGCATCACTCCGTTTTGGTCGGAAAATGCGAATAAATCGATTTCCATAATTTTCTTTCTGCCTAAATATAGCAATACAAAAAAAATAAACAAAGGAATCATAAAAATCGGCCCAGTGGTTATCGAGTTATAACGTCATCGATTTTCACCCTGAAGAAACTGTATATTGGCCAAATTAAAGACAACGTTTTTATCGAATGGAAGAATGATTTTTTTTGTGTTAATTTTTACTTATAAATGGGTTGTTGATTTAAGCAAAAAAAAAAAAATACTATTATTAACAGGCCATACCAGGGTTCGGACTTTACTCCTATCGGAGTAGAACTTCTTCGCTTTTCGCAACGTCTCTTAAATCTACTTCGTCACTCCGCTTGGCTAACAAACTACTTCGATTGTTTTCCTAGCTATAGATCAATCAGAGAATAATCATATGGCAGCACTGGTTATCGAAGATTTGTCTTTGAAATAAACTTAATACTCGCAGGTTATCTCTTTCACGCTACCCAACAAAAGTTCGTCTTTCTCTCCATTGTACGACTAGTTGAAGCATTTCCATTCAATAAAATTACAGTTGAAGTGTTAAATGATGAGTGGAGGTCTTTTTTAATTTATGATTTAAGCGAAATGGATCGAAGACTTATTAAATAAAATTCTCCGAAATGAATTTAGTTAAAAACAAATTCCGAAACAGACTAAATGTAAAAACAGTTATAAATCGAATGTCCCCAAGATGTTTATTAGAAAATTGGACAAATGTTTATGTTCCATCGCTTTATTTAATAAAAGCAATATAAATTTGTTGATGGTAGATTTGCTTTAAATACATAATTTTTAACGTTTATTTAAATCATAAAGCAATCTACATGTTTTCGCTATATAAAAAAATTATTTAAGAACTGCCATGGGGTCTAAAATACCTATATAAAAAACCCAATGTTAATGTACATATGTATATATTTATTTTTTGTCTTAGCAATAAATGTGCAATTTGTTCTTTCCCATTTTTTTTTCTGTTGAAGTGCAATTTTTTTTTGAAAAATAAAAAAAAAAATTCATTGTTTTTAATAAGTCTAAAAAAATCTACTTCAAAAAATTTGGTTTTACTTCGCTTTTTCTTTTCATCTACTTCGAAATACGATTTCAAAAGTCCGAGCCCTGGGCCATACTAATTAATTTTTTATTGAATCTACCGGTTACAAACACAATGAGAAGCGATAAAAGAAAAAATCGTTGCAGCTATAAATATTTGAAGTTCATTGGTAGCTTTATATTTCGAGAAAGAGGGACAGAGTTGTAGTAGCTATTGCTGTTTTTGAGAAGAATGTGTAAAAAGGGTATTACTTTATTGCACTTTTGTTGACATTTTAGAAAGTAGTAAGCCCAATATTACGGATTCATGAAGTTTAAAGCACCCTCAACGGACTGTATGTAGGTTCAACTGTGTAAAGGTCGTTTTACTCTGTATCCATTGAATAGTTTCGACTTGATCTTCAGTTGCTTCTTGCTTCATCGGTAAAATTTGTATTTCAGAGAGCAAGCGGCTGTTGGTAATCCGCCAAAAATTAAAATTGTTTTCCTATTTCGTATTGAATAGAATTCTCCAATAGGACTAAAAGTTCATTGCGTAGATAAAGAAGGGAAGAAACGGAAAAATACTCAGACAAATAAATCCCTCGATTCAAAGTCGTCCCGACTTGTGGAAGACGTGAAAGTATATTTTTCACAAGAATGGAGAGCAAATTTGAAGGCCAGATTTAATCCATTTTGTTCCCCAGTGCAAAAATTCACCCTCCGACGAGCTTAAATAAGATCAATAAGGCAAGCACCAGTCCATTCTCCATTCTCCGCAAAAAGCCTAAGTCCCCAGTTTTCATAAAATTGTACCGCAGACAGCCATCCTCCCCAAATCCCCTTATTACAGATTAGAGCAACAAGGAGGTCTTTGCAGGTCGATTTTACAATCAATTTCAAGAGAAAATTCCCAAATGCAATAACAAGCAATCGCTATCTGACCCAATCTGCGATCTCCTGCAAAATGTATTCCTTTGAAATTTCTACTGCGCAAATTTACGAGGCAAAGCGTAACTATTTATAAGTCGGTACACCAAACCTTAAGCTTCCTCCTCTATCTAGAGATCTACTATATACCTAATACAGCACTCAGAACATATAATGTCCTGTAATAAATTTCTGAGAAACCGCCCTTTTCTCAAATTTCCGCTCCTTCTATTTTATCAAAATAAATCACACCAAAATCTACACCACTTTTGCAGAATGTAATAAAAAAAAATATCCAATCACATCCCAGAAAAGGCTTTCTCCCTGCAGTCACTGCTTGACTTTTCCACGAAAAGCAAATAAAATGGAAAAGAAATTATCTGCCATCAACGGCGAAATTACTTTCAAATGTCACTAGGTTACAGTTACAGTTACAGGCACAACAAGAGAATCCAAAAAAAGTCCCTGCCTTGGGGCGTAAAAATACTTGCACTCAATATTCCATTCGATCGTTTCGATAAAATACAAATCATTACATATTGTTAAAATATATCTGTCAAAAAAGAATAAAAAAGAAAAGAAATTCCATTCGATATAATAAATTTAAGCATCAACAAGGACATTCACCATAACATCCAACAAAAATGTAATTACATTTCCAGATATTGCAAGAGATGATGGTGGAAATTGACTACGATGCCGATGGCACGGTGTCCCTGGAAGAATGGCAAAGGGGCGGCCTGACAACGATACCGCTTCTGGTGTTGCTCGGTATGTATACGCACATGGGCATCCACACCCACACATAATTTAATAGGGTTAAGCCCTCGTCAGCTGCAGCAAAGCATAAACTAAGTATTAAATAGACCGTCAGCTCCCGCGCACCTACCCGATTCCCCCCGCAAATTTTTCAAATAAAATTCTCTCTTAAATTTCATATCTGTGAATACGTGTGAAGCAGCAAAAAAAAAGAATTTCTAAAAGGTGGGAGGAGTAATAAAATCATAAACTAAGTATTAAATAGACCGTCAGCTCTTGCAACTTAAGAGAATTTGCCTACAAGCTGTTTTCCGTGTTTCTATGTGGCAAAGTATGTGTGCCATGTTAAAGTAGATTAGCCGCACACATACTCTCGCACATAGGAACCTGACAGTTGCCTGACAGTTCATTTTGTGGTAACATTGAAATAAATTCAAATAATTCAAATAACTGCCCGTTATCGGGACGTGTTAAGAAAACGGTGGGTATGGTGTGGTGAATTTAGTACCAAATTCTATTAAAACGCATAGGTTAGGTAGGTGTACGTATTAAGATTTCTTTCATTTTATCTAGATAATCTATATAGTACGGGATGTTTTCATCTTTGTTGTAAAAAATCGAAATCGTTAAACTATATGAATCATTGACAAAAATAAAAAAAAAAAACGCTTATTAATTAAAAAAAATATTTGATTACTAATGTTTATGAATCGTATATATTAAAAGCAAATAAATTGTAAGCAGCAAAACTTAAATGCGTGAGACATATCAAGGTATAAATCAGTAAACATGTTTATTTCCAATTTTGCTTAAATACATTTTGAGTTTCGTTCTTTCCCGTAAATTTTAAAGAAAATAAATTTTCGTTGATTGTGTCTACTAGACATTTTATTTTTATTATAAATGAGCATTATTCATATTCTCGGCTGACGCAATTGATTTCAAATGTAATTTCAATAATTATGTCAATTGTTCCAAATTTTCTAATAATTAATTTTTTTTTTTAATAAACGGAATCTTCATGAAAAGATTATAACTAAAAACTCATACTACAATTTCAAATCTTAATAGTCGTAATCAATTCTTCTCTTTAAATTCTTTGCCGTTTTTCTGTGGACATTCACTGTGAAATCATTTTTCGCCAAAAACAGCAAACGAAAACAGACACAATAATTATAGGAACAAAAATATCTTATTTTATTTCACACATCATTCCTTTGTTTATTTATGTTGATTACATTCGCTATTATTAATTTCGTAGAATATCTACATGTTTTCGTGGTGAAATAAAACAACGAGCTTAAACTCTCAGAACGCATCCATCAGCTGACAGAAACTCACCAAATACACTAACTCTCAGTCAGTGTTCTCAGCACGCTCACTTTATTTTTCACAAGAAGCGTGTTAATTTTTCCCTTTTCACTAAACTCAAATTCCCTTAGATTTTTTATGGAAAATACATACTTTTAAAAGTAAAATTTGTATTGTTCGGAGAGAAAATCATATTAAATTAATCTTCAGTATAAAAATCGCAGTTTGCTAACATTATAATGATAATTTTTTGATAATAGAAATTTTTGCTTGAGGCAAATCTCTTTTTTATGTACATTTAGTGCGTTGATATTCATAGTGAAATGTAGTTCGACTGTTTTTCTGACAGATTATTGATAGTCCAACAATTAAGACATTTTTTTCCTTTTACGCAGGAAAGTTTTTCAAAAATTTAAATTCCCACAAAAAGGTAGAGATGCCACAATGCAGGAACACTGCTGAGTGTCAGTATTTTATTACTCCTCCCACCTTTTAGAAATTCTTTTTTTTTGCTGCTTCACACGTATTCACAGATATGAAATTTAAGAGAGAATTTTATTTGAAAAATTTGCGGGGGGAATCGGGTAGGTGCGCGGGAGCTGACGGTCTATTTAATACTTAGTTTATGAATAAAATACTGACACTCAGCAGTGTTCCTGCATTGTGGCATCTCTACCTTTTTGTGGGAATTTAAATTTTTGAAAAACTTTCCTGCGTAAAAGGAAAAAAATGTCTTAATTGTTGGACTATCAATAATCTGTCAGAAAAACAGTCGAACTACATTTCACTATGAATATCAACGCACTAAATGTACATAAAAAAGAGATTTGCCTCAAGCAAAAATTTCTATTATCAAAAAATTATCATTATAATGTTAGCAAACTGCGATTTTTATACTGAAGATTAATTTAATATGATTTTCTCTCCGAACAATACAAATTTTACTTTTAAAAGTATGTATTTTCCATAAAAAATCTAAGGGAATTTGAGTTTAGTGAAAAGGGAAAAATTAACACGCTTCTTGTGAAAAATAAAGTGAGCGTGCTGAGAACACTGACTGAGAGTTAGTGTATTTGGTGAGTTTCTGTCAGCTGATGGATGCGTTCTGAGAGTTTAAGCTCGTTGTTTTATTTCACCACGAAAACATGTAGATATTCTACGAAATTAATAATAGCGAATGTAATCAACATAAATAAACAAAGGAATGATGTGTGAAATAAAATAAGATATTTTTGTTCCTATAATTATTGTGTCTGTTTTCGTTTGCTGTTTTTGGCGAAAAATGATTTCACAGTGAATGTCCACAGAAAAACGGCAAAGAATTTAAAGAGAAGAATTGATTACGACTATTAAGATTTGAAATTGTAGTATGAGTTTTTAGTTATAATCTTTTCATGAAGATTCCGTTTATTAAAAAAAAAAATTAATTATTAGAAAATTTGGAACAATTGACATAATTATTGAAATTACATTTGAAATCAATTGCGTCAGCCGAGAATATGAATAATGCTCATTTATAATAAAAATAAAATGTCTAGTAGACACAATCAACGAAAATTTATTTTCTTTAAAATTTACGGGAAAGAACGAAACTCAAAATGTATTTAAGCAAAATTGGAAATAAACATGTTTACTGATTTATACCTTGATATGTCTCACGCATTTAAGTTTTGCTGCTTACAATTTATTTGCTTTTAATATATACGATTCATAAACATTAGTAATCAAATATTTTTTTTAATTAATAAGCGTTTTTTTTTTTTATTTTTGTCAATGATTCATATAGTTTAACGATTTCGATTTTTTACAACAAAGATGAAAACATCCCGTACTATATAGATTATCTAGATAAAATGAAAGAAATCTTAATACGTACACCTACCTAACCTATGCGTTTTAATAGAATTTGGTACTAAATTCACCACACCATACCCACCGTTTTCTTAACACGTCCCGATAACGGGCAGTTATTTGAATTATTTGAATTTATTTCAATGTTACCACAAAATGAACTGTCAGGCAACTGTCAGGTTCCTATGTGCGAGAGTATGTGTGCGGCTAATCTACTTTAACATGGCACACATACTTTGCCACATAGAAACACGGAAAACAGCTTGTAGGCAAATTCTCTTAAGTTGCAAGAGCTGACGGTCTATTTAATACTTAGTTTATGCAGCAAAGACTGGGCTTCTACCCAGCAGCTACCGAACTGTTTGTTCTTTGTTTTTAACGTTACCTTTTTTTCTCTTTCATCCTTTTGAGTTTTTTTTCTTTTTTCTTGTTGTTTCTGTGATCCTCTTCCTTGTCATTGTATTTGGTTATTTACTCTTCTTTGCAGGAGTGGATAATACAGCGCTAAAAGAGGACGGCATTCATGTATGGCGACTGAAGCACTTCAGTAAACCTGCATACTGTAACCTTTGTCTGAATATGCTAGTTGGCCTGGGAAAGAAAGGACTTTGTTGCGTGTGTAAGTAACAGCGAAAAAAATAAAACTAACTAACTTGTTCATGTTCTAGTTTGTGTGCTCCTTTTATCCGTTCTCCATCACTTTCGTGTTGTGTGCACGGGCCCGTGTCATTTCGGAATTTTAAATTAAATTCAAATATATTATAAAGCAAGACCCGTAATGAGGGCTGTTAGCATTTTTAGTTGGATCCTGTTTCTTTTAGCTTATAGTCCGTGATAATGATGTTGGCACTGTGTACATAATTAAAGTTGATACATCATGTGTATGGTATGAGGGAAAGTGTAAACAACACTCAAGGATATGTTGTCGAAAGTTTTATGTGAATTAATTAAGTAGGTAACAAAGGCGTAACGGTTATTATGAGTCACATATAACATTGCATATCGAACGAGTTATTAAACGAGTACCTGCCTAATTTACATATACAACTAGCGGAACCGGCGAACTTAAAGCAAATTCTTAAGTTGAAAATAAAAATCCGCAAGTTGTGTTCAACTTTGAGTGAATAAAACCGACCTTAGTCCTGCCCCAAATTGAACTTTCGATTGAAATGATTGCGAGCATTTGTTAAATACTTAATGTAAGTTTTTGTAATATCACACATGGTCAACACTTTTATGGAAGATTGTTATCGATGAATTAGGAAACAAATGTTATCGATGTGTGACAGATGACGCGAACCACGTTTAAGTTATATTGCAGGCGCTTCCTTCTGAAGCCAACCTCCACCGAGATAAGTCGAACCAATAAAGGAAATTGATTGCAGAAACTAAAACCGGTCTTGCATTTTCATTTTCCACAAATACGACAGCATTCACGACTCCAACCGAAATAAATTTGCCTGGACGAATAGCCATCGATTATTGATTGAATGACACACAATACAGAAATTTTGTATTGAAACTTGAAAAACATTTGTGAACCACACTGTTATTAACCTGATGGATTGATCATCATTGGGTCGTATGAATGAAAACTATATAGCATTTGCATTGAGTAAAAGGTTTTAGCAAAGTAAAAGCCCTTAGCAAATTCTTTAAATCGGTATGAATAAAAACCTATTTTGCTAAAGTAAATTCGAAGATTCGAACATAGCATTCACTTCGCTGTACATGTCCTTGCCTTACAATTTCTGTCAAACTTGACAAGTGTTGTTTGTTTATTTTGAATTTATTTTCAAATTTTTGTGGGAAAATTATCTAAAGTTCCGAATGCACCTGGAAACATAAATTTTATTTGCCAAATCGCTTGGTGATGTTTGATTTCTTCCTCAGTTGTTGGAAAATGTATCCAATCATCGGCATGTTGAACTATTTTTTGACACTCATACCAATTAGTTAACGAAACGGTTGACTGATGAACACCAAGATCTTCTCCAACAACAACCTAAACACATAAATTGATTACTTGTCAAGCCATGAATTTTAAAATGTTACCTGAAAGCCCGGATCTCCTAATTACCTTACGAAAGATTTAATTTTCAGGATTTTTTAAAAGAGCACCAGCACGCGTCTCAAAATGACCATTTAAAAAAGTATAAGCCAAAATGTCCACATTTTCGCGAAACAATTGCTAGAAGTTAATCTTCACTGTTTATGTTGTTTTTTATTAGCACGAACGTCAACAACAAGAGGTAAAACAGGTATATGATGTGAAAACTTATCTCATCCATGTTTTGTTTGGTTTTCCTGCACGAATATAACTTAATTTAACTATTTATAAACAAAACAACGAAAATTCACAATGCTTAGATGTAAAAAAGGTGCGTAGAAAATATTTAGCAAAAGGTCTGAGTCAACTAAATAGCAGACTCAGAATTTGCAGAGCATTTGCTTTGTCTGATAAGTTTTATTCATACCTATCTGAGTAAAAGGTCAGTGCCGCCGCTTTTCTAACATGTCAAAAGTTGGAACTAGCTCAAATTGGTTTTTATTGAGCGAATATTGCACTGTGTCGTATGACGGATTGGTCTCATAAACACGTTGCAATTGGCCTTCATTACGTCGCTTCAGGACAATGCCATGGGACTCAACACTCTCACCAACGATGACAACAGCAATTTCATCAATTATTGGGACATTAAATTGACGTTCATGACTTCCAGCGACACATTTACCCGCTTTTATTTTGATTTGGTAGTCGTCAGAAGATATACCTACTCGTATCTTGCAATGCCGTCTTGAATAACCGATCCAAAGCGTTGTGTTCGTGAAGAGTTTTTTCCAATTCTCCAATGATTTCGGAATTCTCCAATGATCTGACATTTCCTGGCACCGTTAATCGCCGAACACTGATTTATTTTCGGTTTCGGAACTGCCAGTGAAATTAAGGAAATTTGAAATGGCAGGGATGGAGAAGTCGATACAATTGTATCGAATTCGATACAAATGCGTGTGCTCGAGTACAAAAGTACAATTTGCCTTAATTCGATATAATTTATCCATCTGTATCTTTCAAATTCTCTTGCAATTTGTAAAGATTTTCCTAAGAACACAATTAAAATAATCGAGATGATGATGGCTTTATGTCATTTTGGAAGACATAAACAAGAAAATTAATATTCAAAATCGCTTCCTAAATTTGCTGGAGTATTTTACATCAGAAGCGTTGTGTCCAGGAAAATCTAATTTTATATTAAATTTTGTTTTTGAATTGTTTCCTTAATGAAAAAAATAATATTCAAAAAATAACAATGCTTAAAACTTCAGCAATTTAAATATTATTCAATTTCAGAATTTTGAGCTAAGGTAAATTTAATTAAAAACGAGTAATGTTTGAAAATATTTATAAAATTGCTAAAGCCGTTCTCGGTATTCCTCATCAGCAAATGTCGAAAGGATTTTTTCTTACCAGACATTAATAAAGTCCAAATGTCGAAACCGACTTCAAGTCGGCACTTGCCGGGCTTTGATTAAAACAAAAAATTTGATTAGAAACTCATCCTGTTCTAAGTTTCAAGTTCAGGGCAACATTTTGAAGATGAATGTGCAAATTGAGAGTATAAAGCCTGAAGAGCTCATAGATTAAAAATATAAACTATTTTTTTGTAGGTATGTATAGCTTGGCTATGAAGTCATTAATGTTTCTTTATGTTAATGTTTTGTTTATTTATTTCTGTTCATGTTTTTGAAAATTAAATATTTTGAATTCACTTCTGTATACGAAAAAATGTTTTCAATACAACTGGCTCCATTTCAGTAAGATCTTACAACAGTTTTCAGTACAAATCGAAAATGGCATTTTCCATCCCTGATCCATGGACCCAATCGTAACAGTGGGCAAAATCAGAGAGAGCTTGGATTCGCGAAACAGTTACACAAAGATGCAAAGGAATTCGAAATTCGGAATTTCCAGAAGCTAAAGGATGGTTTTAGAAGAAGTGTGACGAAAAGTTATTCGGCGATCACTGATCTGCCTAAAAAAGGGGAAAAATCGAAAATCTCTGGGAAACTTAATGTGCTTAAAAGTACAATTAAAACGCATTTTCATTACAAACAAATGTCACAATTAACTCATAATGAAATGTTCCCTATATGAAGGGATTTTTTTTTTGGAATTTAGGGGAAAACTACTGCTTTTGCTCATAACAAAAGGGGGAAACATTTTACAAAGTCTGGGACCACTTACTGATGATATTTCCATCGCTTTAAACAGGACGGAAAATAATCTCCCAGTTAATTTTGTGATTAAATAGCTAAAAGTGGCAAAAATTTGCCAGAATGAATGAGATCCGACTCAAGGAAAGAAAGTAAGAGATTTCCAGTGTCATGAATGTAGCCTGCCTATGCGGCAAATATCTGGCAATTGACAAACTGCGGAGATTGTTGTCCTTTTAGAAAAGATTTTAAGGAGCTTCCCTCGTGAAATTGTTTTAAAATTGCATAGCAAATCGGTGGTCGAGGTTAGTAAATAAAAATAAAGACGAAATATAAATGAGCAAGTGTGGTTATTCTAAGCAGCACAGCTGCACAGTTACTCACTATCAGCGTGGAACTCTCGATGGCAGCCATTCCCTCTAAGTAGTATGGGACGGTTGGATACAGCCTCACAATCTGTCATCTCTTCTCCACCCCTAAGCAGATTGCCCTCAATTATATAAAGTCAGTGATTGTGTTCAATATTCCTTTGAATATGGACAACCCGTGTGCGTCTATCTAAGCACAACGAAACAGAAGTCGAAGCGAGACATTGGCTACACACACTCTAAACTGTAAGCACTTATCGTTGTATGGGCAACCGATCGTGCGCTCAGTGTTGCCAGACAAAAAATCTGAAAATCTTGTTTTTCCGAAACAAAAAATCTTTTTTTCAAGATTTATATAAAAAGATCGAAATTTAAAATACAATTTTTAAGTACTTTACTACTAATACATAAATCACCTAAATATCTATAAAAAAAAACTTTGGTCATAAATTAATGTTAATGCTTTTTGAAGTTTTGGAACATATTTGAATTAAATTGACTTCGAATTTCAAGATCATAGAATTTCGGGTCATTGAAGCTCAACAAATCCCTTGTAAAGATACAAATTTCAACATCCGTTTCAGTACATCCGAAAACATTTTTCCAAAAACACGTTACATCAGTTATTTTATCAAATTCGTTAAAATTCATGATTCCTCAGAGTTGATGAAAACGTTAGTGATAATAGAAAAGGTTTTTTTAATGTGCTAGATTTAAAAAAATCTTGATTTCGAGGTAAAAGGTCTTGTACATATTTTGGAGCTCAAAAATCTGGAAAAAAAAAGATATATCATGTAATCTGGCATCACTGCGTGCGCTACCCTTCGGACCTCTCATCGATGGTATTCGATCAACAACAGCAGAAGGATCTGACGTGTCCCTTTTTTTCGTTTGTCAACTGTCGGTAAAAGCCGTAATAAGTGAAATAAACGTTTATATTCTTGAAATCGTTTTCTTTTTATTTAGTTTAACAGTCCACTAGCTAAAAACCACAAGATAAATCAATGAGATTGAGAATTAGAGAGGGTTTAGTTGGGCATCTTACTTGATTTTGATAAAAAACAGTTCAAAAGGCCAGAAAGACAACTGACACCTGGCCCATAAAATTTTCCAGCATAGCCCGAGCACATGAGAATGAAAACTTAAATAATTTATAACTTAATTTCCCACACGAATACAAATGTAATTAATTTCACAGCTTAATGGATTTCCATTCTCAGAATTTCCAACACATCCATCATTCCGAGTTGTGTCTCAGAAAAACCGAATTTCCACGAGCAAACAAATTGTTTTCCTGGCTGCCATCCGACGTCGACGATTCCTAATTTAGAAAATTCCACACCTCATATCCTTTGCACATATTTCTCCGTTGGCATTCTCCCCCGAATCAGCAGCAGACACCGAACTTATTCACACTCTTATGGTCTTTTTTGTTTTGTTTTTCAGTATGCAAATATACAGTACACGAGAGATGCGTACAGCACGCTCCAGCTTCCTGCATCACAACATACGTCAAATCGAAGAAGTCCAAAGGTGGGGGTGATCTTCTGCACCACTACGTCGAGGGCAACTGCTATGGGCGTTGTTCCAAGTGCAGAAAACGTATAAAGGCGTATCATGGCATAACAGGACTAACGTGCCGATGGTGTCACATGATGGTATGTATATCTATCTATATAATATACACTCTTTTCAAGATAAAGCACTCGAAAGAGTACGAGTATCGAATCGAATTGCGATTTGATGTTCGTTTGGCTACGAGTAGGTACTCAAACTCATGCCTCTGTAAGGGGGCGTGTATTGGCCAAAAGTGTTTGGTTAGCTTCCGAAAGTGTCAAGCGGATTGAATGCCAATATTTCGTGATATCGTGAGTATGGGTAAACAAAGGATTGCTGCCATGTGTTTTGTCAAATTGAATCTTAAGCACTTTTATTGCTACTTGAAGACTTTTCATGTTGACTTTGAAGCGGAAATTGGACTTTCTTTTGCCGACATTTGGCCGTTTGATGCGGGGCAAGGAAGTCTCACTGCGGACTATTTTCGTTTGATGATTTTTTTCTTGGAAAGGAAACCCGAGATTAAAGTAGATTGATTGAGTGCAGAGGGACTTTCGGGGATGGCCATAGTTCGGCGAGGCATATGGTGTATAAATAAATCTGTCATACCCACGTAAAAGGTTGATTTGGGAAAGTGTTTTATAGCTACGGGGTTAAAAGTTCATAGCCAAGTCACCCGTGCGGTGTGCTCGTGTTTGATGGTAGTTGACGGAGGGGCTTCATGTACAAGGTGACCCACGATCTTTGGTAATTTGACGCTAAGTGAGAGGCAGATAGAAAACATAGCCGAAGGTGACCCCACTTCGGAGATGCCCAAAATGATTCAGCGTCTTAATGTTGATGGATTTTCATTAAAAGGTGATCTTATGTAGTCATTGCTTTCAGTCCCTGAGACCCCCTCGATGGAAAATTCTTTGATGGATGCCATTGGCAAACATTTCATCACAAAATTAAGTCTCAGCCCCCACAAATAAAAACCCCTTATGCTACTGATTTTTTAATTTTGGGTTAACACTGAAACTTTTTTGTGGCAATCTGCGAACAGAAAGGCAGAGGAGGTTCAATTTTCTACTGAAGTTTTATAGTTCAGGTATATAGAAAGCAGAGTCTATAGGAGGAACAAGTATCACTTTATAGCTCCAAGTCAAGCATTTACGAAATATCTACATACGTACATGTTTCGCGGTTGCGTCGTTTTCCGCACAGAGGCAGCTTTCGGTAGCTCAAATGATACCTAAATACTTTTTTTAATGACATCCAAGGTGGCAGTTACTCCCCACCCTTCCCATGTCATCCCTTTTCAGGTTGAGAATTTAAGAAATTCTCTTGATTTATTGCGGAAAAAACCCGATAACTGTTTTAGCTTTCTAAAGCCAAATAGGATGATACCTTTTATCCCATTTTTTTGAAATTTTTGTCATTGAATACGTGATACAGATATAGACAGAGTCTTTCCTTCTCAGTTTATGGGATATCTAGCTCCCTTCAAGCTGTAATGCGGTCTTCCTCATTCTATTTTAATAAATCTTTTATGAACTTGAACAGTCGCAAGACTAACTTGGAATCAATCAGGTTCAGATTTCTAGCTGGGAGAGCACTGCGTTTTGCCATCTATAAGTACCTATAGATGAAGACACCTTTCACCCTAAGTTTTAAAAATGATTGTCGCCTATTTCTGTATAGGCACCGAGATTTTTTCGATTGGCAAGATCATTAAAATAGGATCACATCTCCTACCACGGAGCTCATTTGTATATCTTAAGCCTTCGCCTTCCATGACAGGCTCAAAATCATCAAAGGCAATCCCCAAGTGAGTAGAACAGAGATGTCGTACTGTTTAGATTACGCCTCTGCTTGATAGTTTGGATTTTTGAAACCGAGTTTTGGACATGCTTTTAACTTTAACAGGTCAAAAAAAAATTATCTGAGACAGCCATAATCGTCAAGTATTTGCCGCGTTCTTAAAAAAGTCGTAGCGCTCCCTCCTAACCAACAACTTTGTGTACATCTTCCCGGATTTCATCCACCCTGGCCCTTTCTCTATTGAGGAACTCAAACAAATCTTATCTCTACAAGTAAGATGTCATTTTTCTCCCTTGAGAGAAGCGCTCAATGTTTGAAAAGACTACTTAAATGATAATCGGTTTTCACCCTCTAAGACGGCGGCTACAAAATAAATATTTGACACTTATCCCCCTCCCCAAAAGACATAAACTAAAATAATAAATAAGTATTTTATTTAATTTAATGCTTAGTTTACGACAAATGACTTAGCTCCGCTCGCCTGAAAAAAAAAATGCAACAAGCTGGCTGAGAAGATGTTTCCACCGTCCATATACACAGATTCTGAACCTCGATGGTACCACAAAGAAATCTAGCAGCGACTTCTGCTGGAGTGTATTTAGGATTGCCTTCGTTTATAGAAACAGTATTTTCTTCGTTCGCGTTCTGATCAGGGTCACCAACGTGAGTATTGAAGGTGGAACTTTTGGAAAATGCTAGATCTTATCAAGCTGCAAGCTGCAAGCTGCAACAACTTTACCTAAGAAAGCTGTGTATTCAGACTTCAGATTAAGAGGTTCTTTCGGAGTTTATGCTATAAACTAATACGCTTAAGTCAGAACGCGTCTTTTGGTAGGCAATCGAATGCTCTACCCATCGGACATAGGACTTGTGAATATTCTCTACCCATACCTGTCCTAAATTGAAAGTATGATGGCCCGTTTGCGTTGGTGAGGCACCAACCAGCTATACCCAATATACGTTTGCTGCATATCCAATCAGCTCCAGATATTATTTTGTGTCCACCGCGGACCCGTATTTCCTCTTATGTCCCGTCAACTACCCTAACATTGACCAGTTTTAAACTTTGACGTTGAATTTTACAGCTCTGTTTATAGATATCCACAACTTTCGACTAGTAGATTATGGGGACTATCGTTCTGTTTCATAAAAGCAAGGATTTATCAAATTTTGTCGATTCGTTTTTAATTTATATAGGAAAAAGTGGGTGGTCAATCTTAGTGCATCGAAGTCCTTACACTGACCATCGATGAAAATGTATCAGCAATAAATATTTTTCAAGTATATTTTTTTATTATTTTTTTTTTTTTTACGGATTCTTTAATATATTTTTTTTAAATGTACATTTTTAATACTAAAAATAAGATTAATTAATTAAAAGAAACCTAGTTTCAACCTTTTATTTACAAGAATATTAAATTAAAAATAAATTAAATTACCTACGAAGAATTATTTAAAATATTTAAAATTATTAGAAAAAGTTAAAAAGAAACAGTGGTTATTGTTAGGATCCAGTCGGTGTTAAATTTTCGAATAGGTTTTTCGAAAACCTGCTATAACTTTTCGCATCGAAAACTTAGGAACAAAACATTCCGCTGTTTATCGCATCTGGAAAATATTGGAGTTCTCTAACTCTATGCGAAAAGTATTCTGTGGTAACTTTTAATTTCATGAGAATTTTGGAAAGATTTCCCAAAGCTGTCAAAATACTGAAAAACAAAACAATAAGAATTGAAAATTGTTTCACAGAAAATTGTTTCCGATACTTGTTGACGAGCTAAATCCACATTTGTGCAAAGGGAAAAGGAATACATTTATTCCAATCCCGATTTGGGTCTGTGCTGCATTACATTTTTTTTTGCAACTGGGTCCTTTCAGAGAGGATTTATTTTCTGCGGCTATTAGTAGGACTATATTTTCTCGAGTGGTTTCGGAAGTGGCTAATGTTTTGCAAAACAAAATTATGTCCAAATACATCAAGTTTTCAACCCCTCAGGAATACAATGGGCCTTACCAATAAACATTTTTAGTTTCGACTCTAAATTTCAGTAGGTAAAGGGTCCGCCAAAAATTTTTTTTTTTTTGAAAATGCTATAAAAGAAAACTACTGAATACTTTCTCAAATTTCTTTTTTTATTTGAAAGTACAATCCTTCCGGTTAATAATGGAAAATAATTTCATTCAAATGGCTGCCTCGGCTGGCCTTGCAGTAGCCTACACGATAGGTCCAATTTTTAAGCACATTATCGATTGTGTGCAGCTGTATTTCACCAATGGCTTCTCGAATATTGTCCTTTAAAGCGTCAATTGTCTCTGGCTTGTCGGCGTAACACTTATCTTTTACGGCACCCCACAAATAATAATCCAACGGTGTCAAATCGCAGCTCCGAGGTGGCCAAGCGACATCAGCTCTGCGGCTGATAATGCGATCTTCAAAAACAGGGCGCAAAACATCGAGTGTAGCTTCGGCTGTGTGGCACGTAGCGCCGTCCTGTTGAAACCAAATGTTGCCAATATCCTCCTCTTCAATTTGTATGGCGTCATACCAAGGTCTTTATGCAAAATTCGTCTCAATGATGTCTCCGAAATGTTCAATTGTTGAGAACGACGGTGAATTGATGTTGATGGCGCTTCACGCACACTTTCTGCCACAGCAGCAATTTTCTCGGGTGTACGAACTGTTTTTGGCTTTTCACGCTTTGGTTTATCGATGAGGATGCCAGTTTCTTTCACTTTTTTTCACAAGATAACGAACATACGGAGCTGACGGTGCTTCTCTTCTTCCAAATTCCGTACGCAATTTTCGCACACATTCTGCAACATTACCATGATGAAATGTCGCAATATTTCCCAGCGTTGTTCAAGCGTATACACAACCATATTCGTTCAGCGGAAGGATAAAACTAATTATCTCTCAAATCAGACATGAGCTAAGTGTTACCATTCGCGAAATAAGCACTAGTTGAAAAAAAAAAAGTTAGATGGCGGACCCTAGTTCACAGTGGCTATATTTTTCAAACAAATATCGCAAATGTGAGCTTCCGTATATTTAAAGTCGGGACTAAAATTGGTTATTAGTACGGGGCAATGACATAAACCCAACGTTAGTACACGGCTTACATCTTTTATCAATCAATTGTTCACTAAATTCAATTAGATTTAATGAAGTGACTGGATTCCCAGGGATTATTGCAGCAGTCGATTGTACCCACGTTTGGATTAAGAGACCTAAGCAAGACGAAGAAGCTACTTTAAACCGTAAGGGTTACCATTCAAAGAATGTACAATTGGTAATTGTAATGTGACATTTCTGATAATTTAACAATGAAAATTATGCTCGTACCCACATTTCAGATATGTGATTACAATCTAACGATTTTATTAGGATTTGCATGTTTTGGTGGAGCTGCTCATGATGCATACGTGTGGGAAGCATCACAATTAAACGCACTATTGGAAAAGCGCTATGAAATGAATTTTTCTGTTTTAATACTTTATAACCGCAAGCTTTGAGTTTCGTGATAAAATTCGACAGTTGAAATGAATATTTTATCGCTCTTGATAGTTACGGGACCTGAATATATCACAAATTTCCTGGGGCTTCATATCGAAGGTTCGAATCCCGAAAAAACCCAAATTCCAACCTATGGTTTTTTTCTGCTGCGACACCTCTCGCGAACGTCGACAAACATCCGAGAGTATAACTGTCATGAAGGAGCTTATCAATTAGCCGTTTGGACCCGGCATAAAATTGTAGATCCCTTCCATTCGTCCCAAAAATGAGAAACGCACACAAACGAATGGCTGTGAGAAGCTAGGCCTAGGGTCCCTACAGACCTGTTGTGCCAACTATTTATTTATTTATTTTATTATTCATATCGAAATGTTTCATGTGTTACAGTTACAGAATGCGTCATGTGATATTATGGCATTTTGTTTCTGGCACTGATTATTTATAATTGTCTAGTATTTTTATAGACAAACAATAATATTTTTCATTATAAAAAATGTTGAGCTACTCCCTTTAACTATTATTTTGCTATACATACGGCAGTTTCGGTACAACAGGCAAAGGTTGCACCACTCAAAATCGCACCACCTTACGAGCTCTTGAAAAGTTCCCGCTGAGACTTACATACATTTAAAATTTCCCTTCAACATACTGGGTATCCACCGGGAAGGTATACTAGTTCGTTTTGCCGCCATTTTGGTAAACATTAGTCTTGACAGTTCATATTTGGCAGTCGTGAAGTAGACACGTGGCAAATTTATTATGGAAAAATATTCGATAAACCAACGTGTTTTAATCGTTAAAACATTTTTTCAAAATCAATCATCGATTACTGTGACGATGACAAAAAAATCATAATGAGTGACGAGGCACATTTTCATTTGAATGGATATGTGAATAAACTGAATAGTCGGTTCTGGGCAATGGAAAACCCTCAAATTATTCATCAGTCACCTTTGCATCCATTAAAAGTTACAGTCTGGTGTGCAATTTGGTCAGGAGGAATCATTGGACCTTACTTCTTTGAAAATGAAAACGGCGTAACGGTAACTGTGAATGGGGAGCGATATCGTGATATGATTGAATACTTTTTAACGCCACAACTTCATGCTTTGGGCTTGATTAACATGTGGTATCAACAAGACGGTGCCACATCGCATACAGCCAGGATTACAATAGAATTACTGCGAGACCTCTTTCCACAACAAGTTATTTCAAGAAATGGTGATGTTGATTGGCCTCCACGGTCGCCTGATGTGACTGCTCCGGACTTCTTTTTGTGGGGATATCTGAAAAGCAAGGTTTATGCAAACAAACCAGAAACGCTTGAGCAAGTCAAACAAAATATTCGTGAAGAAATTAATGAAATACCGCGTGAAATGTGTGAGAATGTAATGAAAAATGTCCTCAAAAGGGCTCGCCTTTGTGAGACTAACAGAGGCGGACATTTACCTGCTATTGTATTCCATACTTAATTGCCGACATTAAATAAAACATTTATCAATACAAGATCCATTCTCTTTCATTTAATCAAAAATTATAAACAAACAAAGTAGTATACCTTCCAGGTGGACACCCTGTATAATATGGCATCTAGTGACAAATAGCTTTATACAAAAAACAAAAAATTATATAGAAATCACAAATAAACTACGTGGTGGGTGCTTAGAAATATTTTCCTGTTTTTGGTCAATGTTAAGGGCCCGGTCATTGTTAGGGCAGTTTCGGTCCCTTTCTTGTAAAGCGCAACCGCTGATTCTGAACCCCATTTACAGAAAGTTTATTAAGCCCTTTCGGGCTGAATTTGACCGAAAACCCAGCGCCCCATTTCCATCATTAAGTTCGTTTCGTTACAGCCATGCCAAATGAGAGACTCGATCGCTCGATAAACCCAACGTTTTCTAAAAACGATTTCCTTTCCATTGCAGTCCAAAATGTATTAAGCAGTTAAGCCTCCAAATCGGAGTCAATGTCCTGCGCCAGCCAATTACTTGAAATGGGGCAAAAACGGACCCCCCTCGCCGGAACTTCATGAGGCTGCATCGCCATCCACCGGATTGACTTCCATTACCAACAGACACACACTCAGTAGATTTATTTCCGTAAAGGCAATTAAATAAATGTACTCACTGGAAAAAGTAATTTGTATTTTTATTTTTATCTCGTCAATTTATCTCGCATCGTAGCGGCCCTTGCTGCCGAAATTTATTTTATTATTCGAAGCTAATTATCTGCGTTGGATAACGAATCGTATAACCGTTGCAAAAAAAGAAGGCAAACTTTTTTTTTCAATTCAATAAACTAATTCGCAAAAAGAAAGAGGAAACCGCAATCGACTTCCGTCGGTGTTCCATGAAAAATTGAGTTCCAATCAATTTCGTGTCTCCGGCTGTCTGCATGCCCACCCTGCCGTAGGTATTTAATATTATAAGGATACAAATACATTGGGAATTTGATGGGTTTTTGTGTGAGCCAATTAGGCGATGGCATAGAAAGCCTCAAGCCTCTCACAATCAGTCTGTTTATTTGCGTTGCTGAAAGTATTCATTCCGACTGATCCGCCATTAAATCTTAATTAATAATACAGATTCAATGACAGGATATGGAATTAGTTTACTCTACTCACACAAGGCCTACAGAGTGTATACAACACTGGTTCATGTGTACACAGCTAAGTACTGACTTGATTTCATTTCACTTTTTCTCCCGCAGCTACACAACCGATGCGCATCGACCGTGAAAAAGGAGTGTACACTGGGGGAGTATGCTGAATTGATTGTCCCACCTACGGCTATTTGTCCAGCGGTACTGGACAGACAACGTTCGGTCAATCAATCAAGTAATTTCAAGGTAAATTGAGGGATTTTTTTTGGGTTCTATTTGTTTATTTGATGTGTCCATGTTCAGTCCATTGATTTTCCCCGAAATCCTTGCTCGTCCTTCCCATATACTAACTATTTGTCTCACCCGCTATGCCCCGACTAAGTGTGGTTAAGGTGACTAACACTTTTGGAATGTATCTATTTACTTTGAAAGCCATCTCAAACACAGGTAACGCACTTTCAAATCACCCCATCAGAAACAGGCTGTCCGCTTTTGGTGTTTGTCAATCCGAAGAGTGGGGGACGTCAAGGCGACCGTATTCTGCGAAAGTTCCAGTATATGCTTAATCCGAGGCAGGTGTATGACTTGTCAAAAGGCGGCCCAAAAGAAGGTGAGTTGTTGTTGGCGCCAACAGAGTTTATGGTTAAGGTGCGACTTACAGTGTGTTTGACAAGAGGGAATGAGAGCAGTTTGAGTATTTCGAGAAAGTTATTCCATTTTAGACTTTTAAGATGGTATGATCAGTGTACAAGCTATCAGTAAGTGTAAGTGTGTTCCATCGGGTTTTTTATTACAATTTTGTTAATGAATTCATATTTGCTTCTATAAAATGGCTTTCGAATTTTGAATGAAAAATCGTTGGCTATGCACTTCATACCCCAGCTACGTGTTCACTAGAGCGAATAGGCTAATTTGAGTAAGAACACAAAGAGTGGTAGACAATTTACGTGTTGCTCTCTTGTTTCAAAATTCGCTTACATTCATGCAGTCCAAATTTTTTCAACCTATTTTCAAGCCAGGGATGGAAAAGTCGATACAATTGTATCGAATTCGATACAAATGAGTTTGCTCGAGTACAAAAGTACAATTTGCCTTAATTCGATACAATTTATCCATCTGTATCTTTCAAATTCTCTTGCAATTTGTAAAGCTTTTCCTAAGAAAACAATTAAAATAATCGAGATGATGATGGCTTTATGTCATTTTGGAAGACATAAACAAGAAAATTAATATTCAAAATCGCTTCCTAAATTTGCTGGAGTATTTTACATCAGAAGCGTTGTGTCCAGGAAAATCTAATTTTATATTAAATTTAGTTTTTGAATTGTTTCCTTAATGAAAAAAAGAATATTCAAAAAATAACAATGCTAAAAACTTCAGCAATTTAAATATTATTCAATTTCAGAATTTTGAGCTGAAGTAAATTTAATTAAAAACGAGTAATGTTTGAAAATATTTATAAAATTGCTGAAGTCGTTCTCGCTATTCCTCACTCATCAGCAAATGTCGAAAGGATTTTTTCTTACCAGACATTAATAAAGTCCAAATGTCGAAACCGACTTCAAGTCGACACTTGCTGGGCTTTGATTGAAACAACAAATTTGATTAGAAACTCATCCTGTTCTAAGTTTCAAGTTCAGGGCAACATTTTGAAGATGAATGTGTAAATTGAGAGTATAAAGCCTGAAGAGCTCATAGATTAAAAATATAAACTATTTTTTTGTAGGTATGTATAGCTTGGCTATGAAGTCATTAATGTTTCTTTATGTTATGTTTTGTTAATTTATTTTTGTTTATGTTTTTGAAAATAAAATATTTTGAACTCAATTCTATATACGAAAAAAAGTTTTCAATACTAAAATAATAATAAAACTGGCTGGATTCAGTACGATCGTACAACAGTTTTCAGTACAAATCGAAAATGGCATTATTTTCCATCCCTGTTTTCAACGCGTAAGATAAGTACAACTTGGGCCCGCCTTCAACTACAGAGGGTAAGCCTCGACAGAGTTCGTGCTTTTGAGACAAAGCAGTAGGGTCTTATATAACGCTTTATATGTCAGGCACAAAAGCCTTTCACTACCTCACAGTGAAATCTGTCCTCCCAAAGCTCCGAAGTTGCTCAGCAGTGTAGCCGTCACCTCCCGCAGCTGGCTACCCTTACTTCACGTTGACGGGATTATTTCCTCTCCACGATAGTGTCTAGGCTCAATTTTTAGAACTCACAATGACGTAATTTTCCATACAAAATTGCATATTGTGACCTAAAAAATATTTAAGGTGAAGGTTCAAAATGTTTATTTGTAAAGTCCTCTATCTCTTAGAAATGTTGAACACCTTATACGAGTATGTACTGCCTGACAGCTCTTTAAGAGTCTGCAGAACTGGACCCCACCGACTGTGACTCTTCTAAAATGTTCCCTTGTTTCACTTCGCAGGCTTCGACCTTGGCTTTGTAGCCAACATTTTTTTTTTATTAAATTTTTCCTAAAACTTTCGAACCGCAGTGCCTAGTAATCCTGAGGAGATCTCTTTCTTTCGATTCAGAGCACGCTTCCAGTATTCTCATAGAAGTTTGAGGTCCGCTTTTCTCACATGCGAAAAGTTGCTGCAACCCTTATAAAAAAAAATATTGTTAAGCGAAGTATTTTGAGATATTTTAAAAGCTGTAAGCTTAAGGTTCTTTCTTTAACTACCTGTTATTTTTGATAAAAATAACTCGTTTTTAAGTTTTCAAGAATCAAGTATTCGCCTTAGGAGTAATAACTCTACATAAATATTTTCTTACATCTTTGCCAAAGTTTCATTGTTTAGTCAAAAATTTGGATATTTGTGTTCATTTTACCAACGAAATTTGTTGGCATACGATGTTTTTTTTTTATTATTTATATAGTTATTATTTAGTTGTAAAACCAATCACACTAGAGGCAGCATTTCTGAAGGCTCCCTCTACACTTTGTTCTAGATTTTAATCACCTGTTGGCACCGAACTTCTTGAGAGCTTGAGAGAAAGGCGGTCGCTCAGACTTTTAGCTCGGCCTTCAGTACTGAATTTTAGTTTACCTTAAGGCGGTCTTTTCGGGCTTCAAAAAACCATGTACATGGCAGACTTAAAATACAAAATACGTGCTTATGCATTTTTCTTAAGGGTAACCTTTATAACTTCTGGCATACGCTGGAAATACGTCACTTATCGGATTATTGGCAAGACATACATTCAACGTAACGAGCTTTAGCTGGATTTCTGCCTTAGAATTGTGTTATGGATCCGTCTTTCTTTACTTAAATGAGGTCTTCGGTCATCTAAGGCTGTGTTTATTTTAATTTAAGCTGTGTTTTTTTACCTTTGTTGATTTTTTTCTTACCTTTTTTGGCATTTAATTCGAGGATAGGGTAAGCTCTTTACATTTAGAGTTTCTTTCAGTCATTCGTCTTGGAGTACGAAGCTAAGAGTGTATATCTTGATAAGAAACAACGGACTCGAGCCGTTTGTTGATTTCGATGCTACCGTATATTGCGGGCTAGGACTTGGCGTCACATCGTTCAAGCCGAATCTTCTTTTCACTTGGAGAGGCATAGCCATCGCTTAGCCATTTACGTGAAGACGTCTTTTTGGGACTCAATCTCCAAATTTTTGGAGTAATATGCTAACCGAAATCATTTCAATCAACAACTGCATTTGGGAGCTCATCAAGAAGACATAGTCTTTGATGTTATTAGTGTTATTTCCATTGCAAATTACCTATACACATGAATTCAAGAATTCTTCGAATTGGATCTTGTTTGTTGATGCCACTGCAGTCCAGGGCAAGTTTTCCATGCAATGTAGTTTAATGCGAAACTATCCATGTACGGGTCTTTGACAAAGCTTTCCGTTGACATGATCATTGATCGTGGTCGTGTATATAAGACATTAAGGGCCGGTCTGTTCACAGCTGGTTAAATCCGTGGTTAGTTTACCATAGATTTAGATTAACACATGATTTTAAATCTGTGATAACCGATGAGTGTTTGTTGAACGACTTTTCACTTCAGCCACCAAACCATAGCTTTTGCAACAAATCGTACCACTTTTCCAGTTTATTTATCAATTCAGTGATTGACTGAATTTATGGTTACATTTTTTTGTTTTCCGGGTTCGTTTGTTTTTGATAAGTAATTTGTTAATGTATTTATTTTCAGTAATCTAGCTAAACGCAAAATTTGTTTAGCACAAGAATGTCATAATCAAATGATACAGGAGTTTTTTAAAAACTAAAGAATGAAATCTTGTTGTTGTGAGACAATAAGCAATTTAAAAAAAAAAACAAAGCCGAATTAAGGCCACAACCAACAAAATTGTACAAAAGGATCATCTCAATTTATTCAACGACGGTCATAATTTTCTCATTCTTTTAATAATTGCTCCAATGAATGCGCTTTATTTTCAATTTTTGAGAGCTGTCATCGGCTACCTTCAATGCGCGTACCGTATTTTATACATCTGTCAGTTTAAAACGTCTACGAAACTGACGAGACAGATTTTATTGGTTCAGTTCAATACATCTTGAGATATCTACGTTTATTGTATTTTTTGCATTTTTGTCCCTACAATATTTTACAAAGAGTTGTTGTGTATAGCAGCAACGTCAAAATGAATACCTACGCAGTGCTTAAAAAAAAGTGAACAAACTAAATTCCAGGAAATTATTAGTGAAATCTCATTAACAGCGCAAAATCGGCTGGTTATCGATTTCTCTGGTTAACTAACCAAACCAACGATTCTCTGGTTAGTATTTTGCTGATCAAACAAATTCGATGATTACCAGCTGGAATAACCGACGGTTAAAGATAACCAAGACTGAACAAACCGGCCCTAAATGTCGTCAACAAAATGTCGATAATCTAATTTGTTTGGTCGAATTTTTCCTTTTTTTAAAAATGTATTTATTTAAATTTAACATATTTAATATCCTTTAAATGTAGGCAACAAGTAAAACTGCATAACCCACCCGTAGCCATCTATCAGCTCAATAAAAATAAAGTTTCTTGCCATTCACACTGTAATTGTCGATATTTATATTTATTGAAGTAGTTTTTTTTTGTTTTTTTCGTTCCTACCTCTAATATCGATATTTTCTCGTTATGATTGTAACCATGTTTGCGGTTTTGTCCAACGAAACAACAAACAATCCCAGGACTAACACTCTTTAAGGATTTGCCAAATTTCAAAGTTATTTGCTGTGGAGGAGACGGAACTGTCGGCTGGGTTCTGGAAGCAATGGGTAGGTATACATTGTTCTTGTCATCTGTAATTGGTTTTATTTATTTCGTCAACATACCTTTGGTGTTTTTCATTTTTTTTTTTATCGTCTGCTTTCTTTATTTCTTTTGCGTCTGGTGCGTGTTGTTTTCCTCGGTTTAGATTCCATTCAATTACAATCACAACCAGCAATCGGCGTGATCCCACTGGGGACGGGAAATGATTTAGCCAGATGCTTGCGATGGGGTGGCGGTTACGAGGGCGAAAATATCCCCAAGCTAATGGATAAAATAAGTCGTTCGAATATTGTCATGCTGGACCGGTGGAGCATAGAGGTGACTAATACCGCACCAATGGAGGATATTTTAAAGCCAAAGGTGAGCCTGACAATATTGGGTTAAATGTTCGTTGGCAGTCTGCAATCTGATGGTGGGCGCGTTTTAAATCCATCTTGACAACCAGTTTCAAAAATTCCCAATTATTTTTGCAGATCCTCAATATTTAACTTTCTCCATTACGTAGCAAGAGAAAGAAAGAACTCGAGATGTTAATCAATTCTGACATTACGATGAAAGGCGACCTCAAAAAAGTGGGTCTGTCTGTATGTCCCGAGGCCTACAGCCTAAGCGGCTGAACGGATTTCGTTCAAACTTCCGATTTAAAGTTTGGGGGCTTACAGTTCGGAGCAGTTTTTTTTTTTGAATGGTAGCCTCAATATTAATGGTACTTCCCATACAAAATTTTCATACCAGTTTGATTTGTTCGAAAACGGCTCTAACGATTTCAACAAAAATTGATATTTAAGCTTAGGTAGGTGAGGAAAACATTGCTGCATACTCAGTTTTCCGCTAAAAAATCGAGTAACGGTACTTTTGAAATTTGGACATATCTCGAAAACGGTCTATACGATTGTAACAAAAATTCATTTCTAAGGTAATATGGTCATTTCTAACTTAATGGAAAACTCAGTTTTTCTCTGTATTATCGTAAAATGGATTTTTGAAAATAGTCATTTTTGAAAAATATAGTTTTCCCTAGTTTACCTCAAAACGGCATGATTTTGACCAAAATGCAAACTTAGAGTAAAATTTATGTTTTCAAAACTATTGCGTCCTTAATTTTCGATTCGAATCACTGGAAACGCTCACTTTGAAAACTGCTCATATCTCGAAAACCCCATTTTCGATTTCGATAATGCCTACATCCCGAAAAAAAGATTTGTTTAAATGACTTTGAATTTCAGTCAGACTCCCACTAAGCTATAAAGTTTCGTGCGACCCAGTCGTGCACTTTATTTTATTTTAAACTCAACTTAAATTTTGACAATCTGCAAACCAAACGATAACCAAAATAGTGCCAGATTAAACTCGTATCTCTCTCCATTCACTCGTCTTCAAATTGATGTTGTGGATGCGACCAATAATCCCATGTGTCCTGCTTCTGCATGAGATTAATGCGATTGCAGCTTTTGAAGAGTGGTACCATAGTCATGTGGCATTTTCACTCAGAATCTTTGTATACTGCATTCAATGGCTTACAGGCACATTCATTTCTGTGTTAATTCAATTTCGCATTTAGAGCTCACAGAATACAATTACTCCTTTGCAAGAGCTTCTAAGTACATATCCAATTGTGTTCTAGAAATATTTCCATTCCAGGCACACGTCCCTAAGCCACGTCCCCCAAACTGTCAATTGTAGCAATACAAATAAATTATTTTAACATGTGCCTTTCTCCCCTCTAGGTTACCCTTCACTCGAACATGCAAAAAGTTATCGAACTATCGCAGCGGGTTATTGTGGAAAAGTCCGTGATTGAATCTTACGAAGAGATCCATCGCAACGGCACCAACACCAACACCGCATCGAGTGAATTCAGCAACTCCAGGAGCATATCAACGTCAACCATCCAAACTAAGACCCGTGAGGAGCACAACCATGTCACTAGCTGCAGCAGCCCGCCGCCGCGTTCTCCTCCCTCCATTCGCCTGCAACTGTCACCACTTCGTTTGCAGCGACACCACGAGCCAACAACAGACGAACTAATAAAAGATTCCACCGAAGCAGAAACAGATACCGATAATCAGAATAACAATCAACGGACATTGTCGGGATATTTATCGACACCAGCATCCCCGGAGATGGAGGTGCCCCGAACTCCCACCACCCCATCGACGCCGACAACACCAACTCCGTTCAATGTCGATGCAAATAGTAATCCACAGCTCCCATCGGGAGAGGGCGATTGTGGTGGAGGTGGTGACGGCGGTGTTGGTGTTGGCAGTGATGGCAATGGCAACATTACAAACAGCGGGAGCGCTCTAAACATTCCAATCCAAAAACCAATAAAAGTTCAATCGGAAAAGGATTGCTCTGCCCCGTACAACATTATCAATAATTATTTCTCCGTCGGAGTGGTAAGTCCTTGTAGTAGTATTAAGACTCCTAGACTTCAATTAATCAATTAATTTTATTGTGATAATTTTAAATGCGATCGGGGATGGTGACGCCTCCTCCTTAAGGCTAAAATTTGTATGCGTAGCACAACGGTCCGTGTCGTCGTCGGGCACATGTACTTCCCCGCACTCGGGGCACAAGGATAACCCTTGTCATGTGGGGAATTTGGACTAGGTCCGCTGGTTTTTGTGGCATTTCGGGATGAAATTTAATTTCACGTTTCGATGGTCATAGACGAAGTCAATTACGGTTTGCGCCTGCAAACTGGGACATTGCGATGATGTGGCTACTTTTTGTCTCTTTAATTATATCAACCAGTCGTAAAATTGAATCGGCCCAGGATATGCTGGTTTGTTCCATGAAAAGTTTGTTGTTAAAGTGCTACAATATAATCTCTTTTTTTTTGTATTCGCATGTGAGTGCTGAGTGGGGCAAAGGACTTTGAATGCATAAACCTGCGCGCTAATTGCGTAATGAGCAGATTGGATTAATGAACGTGTATGTAGCTTAATTTGTTTGTGTAGGTAATTAAGTCGAATGAAATTAGTGGAGTGTTTTATTGCCTTGATTTGTGCTGCGGAGATTTGGTCGTCCAGTGGGGCCAGCTTCGAGGAAAGCTCTTCAATTTAAGTATGTAGAGCGTTTGAAATAAGCAGAGCGCCTTAAACATACATTTGATAACCGATTTTTTTTGGCCTGCGATTGAAGATCATGACTTCGACGATATGTGGTTCCAACAAGACGGGGCAACATAGCGTGAGATGATTCCTGGTCGTGTAATTTCGCGTTTTGGCGACGTCGATTGGCAACAAGATCATGCGATTTGGTACCGTTCGATTTTTTCTATGGGGCTACGCAAAAGACCGTGTTTACGCGAATCGCATTAGAAACCAAAATTACTCAAGTTATTACCGCCCGAAATGTGCGAAAAAGTGGTTAAAAATTACCTCAAAAGAATCACATGCTGCGAGTCTTCCCGAGGCGGCCATTTGAATGATATTGTATTTCACACTTGATGGCAAAGTCCAAACTTTATAATGGAATCAAATTTTCATCAAAAATGTCTCGCTATGTGTGCTTTACTTAGCTTTAACTATCGAAACCGAAAATTGTGCGAATATAGGTCATACTTTTGTTGACTTGGTAGAGTTTCGATTCCTGGGTTGCAAGTTAATAATTTTTAAGCAAAATATGCTTTATTATGTAGGTTATTGCGTTCTCTGATTTTGAGCGACAGGCCGCACTGAGCTCTGGTTGCACTGTATTTTACTGCAGGAAAATCCACTGCTGAGAATAATGGACGAGAGGCAATTTTCGTGAACCAAAAAATTATAAGGATAACGACATTTTTAGTTGACATTGGATTTTGGAATTTATGTTTATGACCGCAACAAATCGCTATACTCTTAAAAACGCGGGATAACAGTTTCGATATTTTTGCGGAATAATTTGTCGGTGGATGTCACAGCCTGAATTGCGGCGTCGATTTCCCGATCATCCTACACCAACTGGTCCACTCCGATCTATGAAGTTAAGCCGCTCGCCTAAAAGGCTATGGGACAACACAATATGCGATCAGGTCTGGCCGACCCCGCAGCAGCCGTTCTGCTGAGAATATTGCAGATGTGGCTGAAGATTATTGTCCAGACGACGTGCCACGCAATTGGTTATCAATCGGCCGTGTTTACGAATTTGGTGAAAGACTTAAAGATTTTTCCTTACAAAGTGCAGACAGTGCATAAGCTGTTAGCTCTTGACCAAGAAGCGCATGTAACCTACGCTCACTGAAGCCATCCTTTTCGTCGAAAATCATTATGAGCGTCGAGAATATGTGAACACGTAAAATGATCGCCACCAAAAATCTGCGTATAATCCACGAAGAGCCATTAGAAACACTCAAAGTTACTGGATGGTGTCCCGTTTACGCTGGAGGCGTCATCGGGCCTTATTTTTTTCGAAAATGCCACGAAACAAGCGATTACTGTGAACGGCGATTGATATAGAGAAGCTGTGATTTAAACAGGATGGAGCAACGTCGCATACTGCATACAGCCGAAGTTCTGACGGCTGCACTTCTGGGTCGCCCAATGCTTGGATTTAACTCCTCTTAGAAAAACCGCAGTCATTTTTAGCGCCTCAGTTATCGTACTCGTGCCTAATCTTGGCAACACTTGCTAATATCGTAATTTCTAATGTTTAACTGACTTTATTTTTCGTTTCTTTTAAATGTGCATTTAAAAGAAAGCAGAGTATTAGTTCTGTCTGAATTTGATGATTTCGAAAATTTTCTTTAGAGAAACCATTTTTCGTTTGAAATTGGATTTTCGGTAATTGGTTAAACGTGATTACATATTTTTTTTTTATATCTCCAGTATGCAAATATTATTCGCGCCAACAACATATTGTTTCAACGTAACCTCTAGTTTAAGAACATTGAAAACTCATGGCAGTTGAAACTCACTGCAGTGCACTGTCCAAACCAATCACTTTGCGAAATGTGAGCGGGACTTTAGACAAGAACATATCTAAGCAACAAAGTTCCTTATCACAGACAAAGCCGGGACGGTGCAGCTAGTTGCTTATAATCTTGATACTTTTAACTATTTATGGCTTTTATTAAAGTTTCCCTCGCTTAAAATGATCGTTCTTGTTGCACTGTGCATTTTTGTATTCCGTTTCCGATACCAAAGTCGTAAGTTTTAATAATTTCTTAGTAAATCGTTTAATGAAATGCGTATTCCGTAGAAAATAAAATTTAATATGTACTGCTGAAAAGATGAATAAGCTGATTTTATTCGTTGGTTTAACTCAGCAGATTACATATTTATATTTGATAGCATTACTGTGACAGTCTCCTTTTTGCGCTGCAGAAACATTTTGCAACTGGTGATTTGCACTGACCGGCAGGCATATTTTTGTGGGTTTTTTTTTACGTCACGAGTCTATGTCAAAAATCTCAGTGGAGCACCTAAGCTAACTTAACCTAACCCAGCCATGCTCTATCTCACATTGAGGCACAGGCATTCAATCATTATTTGAGCTTCCTTCATTTGCCAGTCGCATTTGATGTAACGAAAGACTCGTTGTTGGGAACTTCCAGTTTATCGGTGTATTCTAAAGTCGTCTAGCAAAAAAAAAAAAACAGCTTTTTCGGGCTTAGTTAAAAAATCTATCGAACTCTTTGCAAAGGCGATTTGATTCTATTCGTTTGTAAAGCGGGAGTTTGTTAAATATGGGTTGGGGTCAAGATCTGTCAAAATTCTTTTTACAAAATTCTGTTTTCAAAATTCTGCTTTACAAAATTCTGCAAACAATAAGAAAAGGTTTAGAAAATGTTTAAAAGCGCGCGTTTTTTAACATTTTCCAAAACTTTTTTTATTGTTTGCAGAATTTTGTAAAGCAGAGATGGAGAGAATATTGTTTTTTTCTAATTCTAACTCCTCTTTTCTTAATATTTATTTGTACCCTTTTATGCTGGTAGTAAAATAAAAAAATGTCGTGGGTATTTTTAAAAAATACGATTTTATTTTATTTTTAATTTAGACATACGAAAGTAAACAAAAGAAGCGACACTGCTATTGCTATTTTTTAGCAAGACTGAGGAAAAGTTATTGTCTGTCAACTAAACCATCAATCGCAGCGAAACAGTAATTACGACGAACCTCCTAGCAAATAGGTCTTAGAGTATTCGAAGATCCTACCGAGTCGATTGTCGAAGGAATTTTGATTAAACATAATTTCGGCTGTCCTTTTATACTGCCGGAATGAAGTAGAAAAAGAAAACAAATGAAATCATAATAAATAAAAGTTGTAATTTCTGACTGCTTCATATCTTTTTTAACTTTCTCCATTACGTAGTAAGAGAAAGATATTGTATTCGTACAAAATTTCGAACTCGAGATGTTAATCAATTCTGACATTACGATGATAGGCGAACTCAAAAAAGTGCGTCGCAAAATTCTGTCCGTCTGTCTGTCGGTTTTCGGATTTCGATCAAACTTCGGATTTAAAGTTTGGGGGCTTACAGTTCGGGGCGGTTTTTTTTTAGCATGGTAACCTCAATATTAATGGTACTTCCCATACAAAATTTTCAGTTTGATTTGTTCGAAAACGGCTCTAACGATTTCAACAAAAATTGATATTTAAGCTTAAGTAGGTGAGGTAAACATAACTGCATACTCAGTTTTCCGCTAAAAAATCGAGTAACGGCACTTTTGAAATTTGGACATATTTCGAAAACGAATACGATTGTAACAAAAATTAATTTCTAAGGTAAAATGGTCATTTCTAACTTATTGGAAAACTCAGTTATTCTCTGTATTATCGTAAAATGGATTTTTGAAAAAAGTAATTTCTTAAAATGTAGTTTTCCCTAGTTTACCTCAAAACGGCATGATTTTGACCAAAATGTAAACTTAGAGTAAAATTGATGTTTTCAAAATTATTGCGTTCTTAATTTTCAATTCGAATCATTGGATCGCTCACTTTAAAAACTGCTCATATCTCGAAAACACCATTTTCAATTTCGATAAAACCCTAAAAACCAAGTAATGCTTACATCCCGAACAATAACTTGTACTCGGTTTTCAGCTAAATAGTTAAACAATAGTATTTTTCAAACTAGACAATATTTGGTACTGTCTTGTCTGCCAAATTTTACAAAAACCACTTTAACGATTTTGACCAAAATATATATTAAAGATAATAAAGGTGTTCTAAATAAGATCCCGTACTTAGTTTTTCTCAAAAAATTCGAACAAATCAATTTCTTAAACATTTATCAAAAATGATTACCCAATTTCCGATCTGTATTCACATTTTTTCGGTATAATTATGAAATAATAACAATGCCCCAACTTGGAAGAACAGCTACGTAAAACTTCTATTTAGCAAATATTATATTTCATTTACATTAAAACTTTTGATGAACGAGAAATTTACGTTCGACCCAGTTGTGCACTTTATTCAATTAAATTTCGCATTATTTATTTTTTTTTATTCAATAGATATTGCTTTATTTGTTATTAAAATTTTTTGATAATAATTAATCTATTTAATCGTGTTTCTTTTTAATTTTAATTTTATTTTTATTTAAAAATTAAAAGTAAATAATTTTTAATGTTTTATAAATTTAAATTATTTTTTTTTATATCTCCTTTTTTTTCTCGTCATTTACATTTGTTAGTTGGAAAAAAGCAGAATAAACTCAATTTTATTGCTCTAAATTTAAAAATCAGAATTTCGTTAAGCGGAATAAAAGAAAGCTGAATTTCGTTAAGCAAAAGTTTTGTGTGAGAAGACAGAATTTTGCAAAGCAGAATTTAAAAATACAGGTTTTCGACCGGATCTATTACAAGGTACATTTTTGTATAACAGGTACCTATATAATTGAAAACGAAACACTGCTTTCCAAAGGAGCATTTTTCACTCAATTCATCCATTTCCATATACCTATACCCCAATCTCAGAAAAAAAATGTTAAGCAAAGTAAAGTAAGGCAAACGCCCAATAAAACGATTCAGGGTCGGCATTTTTGTCGTAAAGTCATATAAACTGGTATAGCTTGTTTTTAGTCCCGACTTTTGCTTTGATTCAAAGTTCTCCCAGCTCCCAAGTACCCGCTCGCTGAAATTGAATGGCGCTGGTACAGTTTACGCTTAAAGCAGTTTATTAGTATTGTCATGAATACATTACTACAAGCGTGTCAAGTCACTCCGAAGACACTTCTACCATTAATTGTATAAAGAGAACGAGCCTACAGAATTGTATGAATCTCAGAAATGTAAAATAGAGTGTCTCGTGCTAAAGATCGTCCTACTTCATTAAAAAAGTCATACCAGCCATAATTAATGAAGCCCATTTGGTAAATGATCAACTTTGTGACAAAGAAACCCTCCATCTCTTTCCATTCAGCAAATTGATACATCTCTCAAAGATATTTCCTAGAATTTCTCATTAAGCTGTAAAGTTTACGTTTCGTATCCGAACCAATTTCAAATAGACACGGCTTCATTCCTCCGGACAATGTATACTTATACGGTACACTGCATTATCGTTTCCTTAATATGTGTTCCAAGAATTTTGCCCTACTCGTGCCATCTAAAGATGGTTTCAGTTTCCGATACAGAAGAAAAAAACGAAGGCCCATCTTAAAGCTCTTAAATTGTGTCACAAGTTTGGTATTTCGCAAACTAATGAGCTGCTGTCGAAGGCGTCAATCACATCCGTAGCAGTACAAGTTTGTGTACATAGTCAATGTACCGAAATTTAATTACACACCCTGAGGACATTTCACTGTCGCCTCAACGACATATCATTATCGTAGGCAGCAAGTGGAGGAGTTTAATTTACATGCTGAAATGTACTCCGTTGTAGAAGACTGAAATGCTGGCATGGTGAGTGAGCCTCTGCATAGCAATTTATTGTGATCTCAACTTTGATGTTCTCAGCCGGAAGAGGGGGAAGTTCCGTTTCAAGGAAATAGGCTACACACATGTGCTTATTTCCGTGGTGTACCAACGCCGAGCGGAAGGTGTTTTCGTATTGCTGCCAATTTTGAGGACACTCTCCAATAGCACGTGGAAGGCATACTTAATGCGGCGACTGTTTAGACAAAGACCGCAGGATATTTTTAAAACAAAACTCTCGGCGGACATGTTGTGGTAATTATTTGCAGGATTAGATGGTCGTAGATCTGAAAGTGAAGTCTCATTTATGTTCGTGATGCTTAAATTAGTACGATGGACATCAAGTTCAACCAGCAGAAGTACACAAACGACACTTTTACGTTTTTTTTTTCTTTTAAATATCCGAAAATGTAATTGATTACAGGGGCCCTACTATGAAACTCGATTCTAAAGTGAAACTGTTCGAATTCGCAAAATCGCAACTCTGTAATTCTATAAGTAAGTTATGAAAGCGAAATTCGAACAGCACTAGTACTGCCAACTATTTTTTGTTTTCTTGGTACAAGATTGGTACTACCTTTTCCGAAAAATAATGTGAAGTTCGTTCGAATTCGCAAATAATCATTCTACATCTTGCGAGAATTAAGAAGTTTTTTTCTCAGAATGTAAGTAAATATTTTTTATAAATTAATAATTCATGAATATTTCATAAACATAGCAATATGTATACCTAATGTTTGTTTTTGAAGTAAAACTTCTTTAGGCACGCTTGACTTGGGGGGTAAGCTGGTGAATGCATCACGTAAGCCTTACAAAATTGCGACTGGGAGTTGAGAGGGAGATATAAGTCAGTGAAAGTAGAAAGAGAGAGAGTTATGTTTCGTTTCGAATGTTACTGTAGGGGCAAGAGAGAGAGCGATGAGCACACATTTTCTTTCTCTCTTTCTGTCATAGCCAGTTACGTTTCGTATATCTAAGTCACAGCCCACAGTGCAGCAGTGATACCAGATCAAGGGTTTTATCTCTTTTTTGCGGGATTTTCTCACTTATAATAAGCTAAAAGGTACGAAGGGATTTTTCAGACCTCATTGTGCAAGAAGAAAAGGATTTTACTTTTTGGTCAAATTTTGTTCCTAATTGCTCATTTCATTAAGAATAAAAAAATTAGTCAACCTACGATCAAATTAAATATTTTCATGTTTAGAAAAAAGTCATTCAAAATATCTGAATGCTTTCATTTTCTTTTTTTTATTTCCCTAAACTGTTTCATAAAATTACATATCTGTGAATGAATTCACGAGTATGTTTTAAAATAATAATAATAACCTCATTCTCAAATCAAATTTCTGTGTCATATTTGTATGAAAAATCAAGAATAATGTAACTTGGAACCGGGATAAAGTTTCTGGCATACCAGTCATTTTCAAATAATTCATAAGATATTTATTTTATGTTGAATATTATTTTCATTTTAATGCCGAATGCAATTTTATGTTTCTTTTTCTAAAGTCTTAAAAATGTATAAGATTTACCTACATTTCTATTTCTTTATTATATAAAGGGTGATTTTTTAGCTGGTTTGGTTTTGGCAACACTGGTTTTGACAGCTGACGTGTGTTTAGTACCTTGTGTCACTGTCAAACAGCTTCAGTTTGGTTTGCAATTTAACCATGGATCGTCTTACAAATGAACAACGCTTGAAAATTATTGAATTTTACTATCAAAATTCGTGCTCGGTTCGAAATGTTCATCGCGCGCTGCTTCCATTTTATGATCGGCATTCTCGACCTTCTGAGCAGTCTATTCGGAAGATTGTGACCAAATTTCGCACCAAATTTACTTTGTTGGACATTAAACCACCAACACGTTTACGTACTGTGCGTAGTGAAGAAAATATTGCGGCCGTATCAGCTAGTGTGACAGAAGACCGCGAAATGTCGATTCGGCGCCGTTCCCAGCAGTTAGGCCTTTGTTACAGCACTACGTGGAAAATTTTGCGGAAGGATTTGGGCGTAAAGCCTTTTAAGATACAGCTGGTGCAAGAACTAAAGCCAGCCGACCTACCACAACGCCGAATTTTTGGTGAATGGGCTCTTGGAAAGCTGGCCGAGGATCCGCTTTTTTATCGAAAAATTGTGTTCAGCGATGAGGCTCATTTTTGGTTGAATGGGTACGTAAATAAGCAAAATTGCCGCATTTGGAGTGAAGATCAGCCAGAAGCATTGCAACAGCTACCAATGCATCCCGAAAAAGCCACTGTTTGGTGCGGTTTATGGGCCGGCGGCATTATTGGGCCATATTTCTTCAAAGATGATGCGAATCGCAGCGTTACTGTCAATGGTGAACGCTACCGAGCGATGATAACAAACTTTTTTTTGCCCGAAATGGAAGTTCTTGACTTGCATGATATGTGGTTTCAACAAGACGGTGCCACATGCCACACAGCACGCGAAACAATGGCGCAATTGCGAGGCGAGTTTGGTGAACAGTTAATTTCACGTTTCGGGCCGGTCAATTGGCCGCCTAGATCGTGCGATTTGACACCATTAGATTATTTTTTGTGGGGGTATGCCAAGGCTAATGTGTATAGGGACAAGCCCGCTTCGATTGACGCACTGGAAGCCAACATCCATGCATTCATTCGTGAGATACCGGCCGATATGTGTGAAAGAGTATGCCAAAATTGGATTCAGCGGATGGGCTACCTGAGACGCAGCCGCGGTCAACATTTGCATGAAATTATCTTTAAACATTAAATTGCAAGGTTCAAACTATCGATTCAAATAAATATTTCATTCATTTTTTCGAATTTTTTGTGTTTTTTTTTTTAAAAAAGTTCTAAACCTCTTAAAAAATCACCCTTTACAATATACAAAACAAATTATATATATATATTTTGTTAGCTTGCATAGTTTCACGATAAATGTAACTTGTATTTGTTACTAAAAAAAAGACTGCATTTTATAAAATATATGTTTTTTTTTAATTTAATATTTCGTGGAATAAATGTAGGATTTTTTATATATTGGCGAGGGATAAAAGGGATATTTTGGGTATAACCGTGGGATAACCTGCCTCTAATGTCTGTTATCACTGCAGTGCAGGCCTTTTGTCTGTATCACACTGTAGGTGCGCGTACACATTTTCTTTCCCTCTTCCTTTCATAGCCAGTGCATGAAATATATATATATCTCTTTCAGTAGTTCGTTTGCGAGTACATACATATAGATGTTGGGAACAAAAGTTTGTTTTTTGCGAACACTTAGTTCTGTTGAAATATTGTTTAACAAGTACATGAAGGCATCTTTCGAAAGGCGGTAGTTTTTAACAAGGCTGAATAAAGCTATTTTAGTTTATTTTATTTTTGGAATAAAAATGCCTTTAAACAATACTGAATAGACAAACTTTTTCTTGCCGAACTCCATTATGTTAGATTTATCTCTAATCCGCCTTCGTTCAAATTGTTGAATTTGTTCCGAATTTCCTTCAGACTGCTACCTAATTGCGACTGTGTTTATTTATTACTATTTAATTGTTTCACGATAAATTTTTTGGGAAATGCCAAACATAATGCGAAACTCGTTTGGGTTATGTCAAAAATATTGCGAGAATCGTTTGAAAATCGCAAATTTTTTGCCAAATAGTTTGACATTACCAGCATTCGATTCAACTTTCATAGAGAGTGTCATTTGAAAATAGAATCGCAAATATCTTTCGAATAGAATCAATAGTAGAATCGAGTTTCATAGTAGGGCCCCTGTGCAGGTTAAGGAGACAGCATAACTGCCTTTGCAGATCTTAGAAAGAAGTCTGTATTCGGATGGTGACACATAAAATATTTTATATCAGTTTGTATCGATTTTTTTTTATCCACTGATCATTTGTTGGCCACCCTGTATTCAAATACAGCCTACAACATTTCTAATAATCAATATGTGAAGCCTTTACAAATTCAACAGCTCAAAATTGATGATGAAATATATATTTCCTGCGAGAATTGAAAGTGTACCCATTTTCCGCTAGAGCAGTTAACTAAACTCCAATTGACATCGCAGTAGCGGAAAATAATTGTTCTCAACCACTTTGGGCTGCTGCTTGGCAGTAATTGGAACTTTGGCGATGAATTGTATAGACCGGCAGAACTAACTGAGATAATGAGCCAACGCGACAAAGCTGGCAAAATGCTAGTTGCACTGCAAAGGATATAATGTATTCATGGCGGTTATCCACCAGGCAATTATTTTTTCTTCGCTTTGTCTTGTTATCCTGCTAATTGGCTAATTAAATTTAATATGATGTTTTCTTTATGTTCTACAACCACCGGCAGAGAGAGGAAAAGTTCTTTATATATGTGGTCACATAATTAAAGGATCAAAATTAAAGAAAGTACAGAGCGACATTAATATGGTAAAGTAAGTGGTATATGTGCTGTCTGGAACTTTGTGTATCAGGTTAAGGGCTCGTACAGAAATCAATTATCCAGAGTTGTATATAAAGGGTTTTCCAATAAGAGGTGTTATTGTTAATGACCCGCTATTTCGGTAGCTGTCACTTTTGAAGCTTTTATTCTTTGATATTTGACATATTGATTCGGACCGCAATAGAGAAATTGGTGGAAAAATTCGAGCTGTTGGGACAAGTTAGTGATGTGAAGAATAAAATCCGTGCACGTCGCTCAAGAACAACTGAGAATATTGCTGCTGTAGCCCAAAGTGCTGAAGAAAACCCAGGTTTGTCCATTCCTCGTCGTTCTTTGGAATTGGGCATTCCACAAACTTCATTACACCGTATTTTGCATAAAGACTTGGGTCTTAAGGCTTATAAAGTTCGTTAACACAAGAACTTAAGCCGGCCGATCATCAACAAATGAAACCATTGATCTTTTACGGGAAAAGTTTCCGGACCGTGTTATCTCTCGAAGAGGTGATCACAATTGGCCACCGAGATCTTATGATTTAACACCTTGCGACTTCTTCCTTTGGTGCCACGTGAAAGATAAGGTCTACGCCAACAACCCAGCGTCGATTCAAGACCTCAAAGATAAAATTCGTGAGGATATCGAGGACATAGGGCAGCCACTTTGCGATTTGGTTGTGGAAAATTTCATGAAAGGATGTGGTCCTGTATGCGTGCTCGTGGTGGCCATTTGGCTGATGTTGTTTTTCATTATTAACGGCATACCTTCCTCTTTATTATGAAATAAACATCCGATCATTTATCTCAAAAAATGACATTTTTCTTTGAATACCAAAATAACACCTCTTATTGGAAAACCCTTTACTTATAAACAAATAACTGCATGTGGCAAAAGTTTGTAAGTTTTCCAACGCCTGCCGTTTTCTCGCACTTTAAAATCAGTGTGGGGATGATGTCACGTAGCTCCTGACAACGTATCTACCGCTGAGAAAAAACAACCGTAACAATTTAGACAAATAGTTTTCGGTAGGCGAAAGGAACGTATGTTTGAAATCTTTTTAACTGAACTGAAACCTCACTAAAACGTGCGGTGTGGATTATATTAGTCATGTGCGAGTTTGAAGTCACGTAGCAACTTAAGGATCCTTTGGGCAGATTAATGGCTGACTTTGATTGGAGCAAGCCAACTACATGGGCCAGTGCAATCCGGAGTTACACTTTTGCAGAAGGACGTTTATATTTCGAGGAATATAGAATGCTTAGTTGCAGAGTGAGAAAAATATGCAGCGGGTATTTAAAAATAAAATAAATCTTTAAATTCCTGCGCGGTTATCTAAGCCTAGGCATTTTTTTTAATATACAATTTTTCTAAAACTAAAGCCAAGTAAGTGTGGAGAACTAAAACTGCTGGTTTTTATCGAAATACAGGGTCATTCATTTTGTGGTTTCAAGTTGGTAGCGCTGGCGTTTGACACCTGTCAAACTCAGCTGTCATTTGAAGTGTCATAATATTAGTTGAATGTTTGCCATTTACGATAATTGATCGCTTATCAATCGAACAATGCGTTAAAATTATTAAAACTTTCTACAAATGTGGTGATTCAAACGTAGACCGACTACGCAAGCAATTAGTAAAATTGTGAAGAAATTTGAAAAGAGTGGAGAAGCGCTATTGATGTCGTAAGTCCTGTGCAAGTGCATCATCGTAATGCACGCTCAGTCGTAAATATTTTGCTTCAAGTGCAAGTGTTGCTGATGATCCGAATTTATCGATTTATAACCGATCGGATGATAATCGATTTCTTTTGGCCTGCGATTGAAGATCATGACTTGGACAATATGTGGTTCCAACAAGACGGGTCAACAAGCCACACAACACGACCAATTATGGATTAATTGCGTGAGAAGATTCCTGGTCGCGTAATTTCACGTTTTGGCGACGTCAATTGGTAACCGTCGACGTCAATTTGATATAATTTCCCTTTGGGAAATTTCTGTGTGCAAAAATGCAAATGCACTTGTTGACAAATTCTCTTGCAATTTGTAAAGCTTTTCCTAAGAAAACAATTAAAACAATCGAGATGATGATAACTTTATTTCATTTTGGAAGACATAAACAAGAAAATTAATATTCAAAATCCCTTCCTAATTTTGCTGGAGTATTTTACATCAGAATCAGTTGTATCAGGAAAATCGAATTCTATATTGAAATTTGAAAGAATATTCAACAAATTAACAATGCTAAAAAATTCAGCAATTCAAATATTATTCAATTTCAGAATTTTGGGCTGAAGTAAATTCAATTAAAAACGAGTCTAATGAGCTTATGTTTGAAAATATTTATAAAATTGCTAAAGCCGTTCTCGGTATTCCTCATCAGCAAATGTCGAAAGGATTTTTTCTTACCAGACATTTATAAAGTCCAAATGTCGAAACCGACTTCAAGTCGACACTTGCTGGGCTTTTATTGAAACTATTTTATAAGCTCTTACACTTTACAAGGTCTTTGATTACAAAGACAGGTATAGCAAAAGTTTGTTTTTGAAATTGCATTAGCAGTTATAAACTGAATATCCCGATGGAAGAGTGTGGGGGGCAAATGCAGTGGGAGTTTCTGATTGTGTAAGCCCCAAGTGGTTGGAATTATTTTAAGGTGCATATTCAACACGGTTGAAAAAAAGAAGTGCGTAATAAATATTTGCTAAAAGGAAATTTTGCGTAGCTGTTAATTCATTTTTATCGGACGTGGGATTATAACAATGTAGCTATTTATGTGAAACTAGATCGAAAAACATAAATAATTAAAAAAACTGATTTATTTGAATTTTGTAAAAACTAAGTATGGGATCTTATTTCGAATTATTTTGTTATGCTTAATATGTATTTTGATCAAATTGGTTTAAGCGTTTTTTTTTGTAAAAGTACGCAGGCAAGACAGTAACAAATATTGCAATGTTCAGTTTGAAAAATACTATTGCTTAACAATTTAGCTCAAAACTGAGTATAAGGTATTGTTCAGGATGTAAGAAGTACTTGGTAATGAAAGTTTTATCCAAACGGGGTTTTCGAGATACGAGCTGTTTCTAAAAAAATTATCGCTTTCGGAGATTCGAATTGAAAATAAAAGACGCAATAATTTTGAAAACATCAATCTTACTCTAAGTATGCATTTTGGGCAAAATCGTTGGTCCCATTTTCGGGTAAGCTAAAGAATGACTGTTTTAAAAAATTACTTTTTTCAAAAATCCATTTTACGATAATACAGGGAAAAAGTGAGTTTTCAGCTAAGTTGGAAATTACCAGATTAACTTAGAAATGAATTTTTGTTACAATCGTATTGACCGTTTTCGAGATATGTATGTCCAAATTTCAAAAGTACCATTTTCATTTTTTTTTTTTTTTGCCGAAAACTGAGTATGCAGTTATGTTCACCTCACCTACTTAAGCTTAAATATCGATTTTGGTTGAAATCGTTAGAGCAGTTTTCGAACAAGTCAAACTGGTATAAAAATTTTGAGGTTACCGTGCAAAAATAAACGGCCCCGAACTGTAAGCCCCAAAACTCCAAATCCGAAGTTTGAACGAGATCCGGACAGCCGTTTAGGCTGTAGGCCTCGGGACATACGGACAGACAGACAGACAGACGGACAGAATTTCAGGCCCCACTTTTTTGAGTTCCTCTATCATCGTAAGGTCGGAATTGATTAACATCTCGAGTTCGAAATTTTGTACGAATACAATATCTTTCTCTTACTACCTACGTTATCGAGAAAGTTAAAAACGCCATCGGTGCTTATTTCAGTGTCCTGGACGTACGAAGTACGGGGTCCAGCTACTGCTAGTGGAACATATTTTTGAGATGTTAGTTATTTCGCAGAGTCACCAGGGGTGTGCTGCTTTTCACTAGACCGAACAGCAAACAGATATGCTCAGCCTCAAGGTTCTCTCCGAGTATGTATCTTTTTAACTGTAAGTTTTCGAGGAATGGAGGTCGTATTTCCAACAAGGCTGGCTTTTAAAGCGTTTGTCGTCGTTGATTTATCGGTACAGAAGTAGCCACTTCACATATCATAATTTTAATGGCCAATTGACTGATCCAATTCGTAAAAATCTAGGTCTGATTGAGTGAATGCATTTCACTATTTAAAAGTATTGTGGCTGTCTGAGTTCATTTATTTAGGCACCAGTAGTCCGTGGTATCGGGCACGCACTATATTATATTCCACCAAAGAAAATAAGTCGTTACTTAAATACATAATACACTTTTGAGCTCTCTCCGGGGATTGCCGCTGGGTATTTCTTCGCTGATGGGCTGATTAACAACATATGCTTTGTCATTTGTATCAGCCACTTTTCGTAGTCTTTAGAAACTTCTTAGCTTATGGAGGAAACTAGCATCACCCGGTGACATATATGACTTCTTAGAAGCTGCTGGCCTTGAAGGTCTTAGCTACCGTTAGATCTCCGAAGATATTCTTGATAGCCGCCTTGCTTTTCACCAGTTTTAAGGGATTTATTGTCGCTGGTCTAAAGAGTTTCTCTATAGTATTTTCGGAGATGCGTTCAAAACAGGTCTCCCTTGTGACGGATGGTGCAAAAAGTAGATGGCCTGTGAGGGCATAGACGTTTGACGACTCTCCTCAGCATTGTGGCGCAGGATATTTGTGGAACCACCTCTAGATACTCTTCAGGTAGTAATGCTGCTTTTGATATTCGGATCATATTATTAAAACCTTATATAGATACATCACAACACATTTGCGTGACTTCTTACAAAAAGCATTCTCAGGTCGAGCATGTTCCATTTCAGTGATGGCACCGTGAGAGACACTTGACGAATATATTAAATTCTCTTATAAACCTGTTTGTGAGGGGGCACTTATCGTCTTTCGTGAACACTGAAGTGAGCTCAGCATTCGTGCAACAAATTTGCATTAACTGAAGGACCAGCCCAACTCCCTAGAAGCCCGAGTCTATTGAATTGAAACTTTGAAAAATAATTTTCCCCTTCCGAGTCATAAATCATGCTGCAGTCTTCTTCATCCACCTGCTGCATACTGGGCATGTGTGTGTTGCGTCAGCAAACTGAAGAAAAATAAAATTAGTTCAACGTCCAAGCAAATAATAAATGTTCATCCATTATTCGATTGAGAGTCTGCCGTCGAATTCCCCCGATGGGCCACCCACATTTACATTCGCCTTGAGAATCCTTTCTCGAAAAATGCCACTCCTTCTGCCCCGTCCATTGAATTGTAAATTAACTTTGCAAATCGATGGGAAATTCATTCTTTGTCAAGGACTAAAATACATTAAATGTTTGAATTATTCATATCCATCATCATATCCCAGTATATGGAGGACCTTGAAAGTGAGAATTTCGTTCATTTTCATTGGAATAAAAGGAAAATGAAAAGGGATCTGAAAAATCACAAGGAATTTTCGGTGTAAAAAAAAATGAAAATAATTGCAAGAAAAGCCCCTCATTAAACTGGAAGCCGAAGACAATCCCTCTGGCAAACAGCAAGAGTCCTTAATGCATCCAATATTTGCGCTACGGAGGACTTTTTTATTTTATTTTTTGTGGGGCTTAAGCATAATGAGTGCGGATTCCGGACGGGGAAATGTTAATGATTTTATAAAATAGGTACTTGGTTTGTAATTTCGGTTGCGTTTTTGTTAGCCTTACTGTAGGATTGGGTTCATTTAATTTTTAAAGTGATGTGGGAAAAAGAAATCACTTTTCGGATTCATCAAATTTAGTACACACTTGCAAAGCCAATTCGAGCAGCACTTTATCCTACTCCATCAGGGATGCGTTTGAATGGAAAAGGACATTACGCGGCTCAGAAATGGATTGGGTGCCATGAAAACGCGTTGCTTTCGTCCAGGCAAATAAAGGGTTTGCCAATAAGAGGTGTTATTGTGAATGACTCGCTATTTCGGTAGCTGTCGCTTTTGAAGGTTTTATTCTTTGACATTTGACAAGTAGAAACTACGCCATTACTAAAAATGTAACGATACACGCTTCAACAACGCATTGAAATTATTAAAATTCACTACAAAAATGGTGAAAATCTTGCAGTCACAGTTCGCAAAACTAAAGAATTTTTTGGTCGTCGATGATTAATGATTTTTTATGGTCAGAGTTGGATGGTATTGATCTGGACAACGTTTACTTTCAACAAGACGGCGCTACGTGCCACACGAGCAACGAAACCATTGATCTTTTACGGGAAAAATTTCCGGACCGTGTTATCTCTCGAAGAGGTGATCACAATTGGCCACCGAGATCTTGTGATTTAACACCTTGCGACTTCTTCCTTTGGGGCCACATGAAAGATAAGGTCTACGCCAACAACCCAGCGTCGATTCAAGACCTCAAAGGTAAAATTCGTGAGGATATCGAGGACATAGGGCAGCCACTTTGCGATTTGGTTGTGGAAAATTTCATGAAAGGATGTGGTCCTGTATGCGTGCTCGTGGTGGCCATTTGGCTGATGTTGTTTTTCATTATTAACGGCATACATTCCTCTTTATTATGAAATAAACATCCGATCATTTATCTCAAAAAATGGCATTTTTCTTTGAATACCAAAATAACAATTCTAATTCCAAAACCCTTTATAAAAAATTAAAAATTTACCCAAAATAATGACAAAAGCACCCCAATCACGCTATCAAGCGTTGTTGTTGCTTGGTATATAATTTTGTGGGGCCGTTTTGAATTTTTTTTTTTGTTGGGCCATTTTTTATTGGGGCATAATTTCATGGAGCCCCTATCCGATTGTTAAACTTATTTTTTGACTGCGCAATATAGATGCATGTAGGCGCAGTGGCTAAGTGGTTAGTGTGTTAGACTGCTAAGCGAGGGGTCCTAGGTTTTATTACCGAAAAAACACAAATTCCATTTGATGGTTTTTTAAATTGACAAACATCTGAGAGTATAACAGTCTTATACAAGCCTTTTGGACTCGGCATAAAATTGTATATCCCTTTCGTCCCAAAAATGAAAAACTCACACAAAAGGAAAGGTTGTAAGAAGCTTCGGACCTGTTGCACCAACTATTTATTTACTTAAGATTAAAGCTTTAATGCGGATCACTATCTATAGCTTAGGCTTGACAATCTACTTGACTACAAATCTTCCCATTCAAGTTACTATACCACTTTCCAATGCGCATTCTCCCAAAATTTCTCAAATTGTCGCCTTGGCCCATTTCATCCGACGGCGTACACATTCCATCACATAATTTATTTCAACCACGCCGTATGGGAGAAAAATGTTCATTCCGATCTCATTTGTTATTGTAATCTATCCACCAATCCCACCACTTCTAACTATGTACACAATTACGATTTTGATCATACCGTTCATATCTGTTCTGTTTCATCTATTCTCAGGACGCTGCAATTTGCGTTAAGTTTCACTTGGAGCGTGAGAAGAATCCGCATAAATTTAACAGCCGCATGAAGAACAAACTGTGGTACTTTGAGTACGCGACTTCGGAGACGTTTGCGGCCTCGTGCAAGAATCTTCACGAAAATATTGAAATTGTGGTAAGTACTGGAACGTGTCCAACTTTGAAATTTGTTGTTGCTGCGCTGGGCTGTCACTTGCCTAGAGAGTCTTTCATATATTTTTTTTTTTTTCGTTTGCGATGAAATGAAGTGCGGAATCCTTTATTTATTCCATTTTGTTTTTCGGTATTTTTAGTGTTCCTTTCTGTTTATCCTAGAATGGTGAAATGGTTGAATGTGTGAAGTTTAATTTATTTATTTAGCTTGGCGTTGAATGTCAGATATTTGGCATAAAATAGCGGTTGTTGGCAGATGAATTTCTTAAATGGTTCCTCTTGATATATTGAGACTCTTTAACGAGGCGTGCAGAAGTAGGACGACCGCCAACCAAGTTGAAGGAATGTTTTACGTGCCTGCGTGGATGTGGAAAATATTAAATTTATGGTGCCTCATTTTTGAGTGCTCTTCAGTTGGCGCTTAAGTGGTTGGGCGGCGTGATGTGTGTCGGGCCGCGTACTTTCAGATGTCCTGCCCAAATGATGAGTGACAATTTGGTTAGGGCTTTACTTTAGGGGGAGGCACTCGAACAGTGCTTCGAATTGCTGCGCGCAGATAGAATATTAAGGCACGTGACACTAATTAGGAATTTATTGGATTTATGGTGCCACCATCGTGATGCCTGCGAGTGATAGATGATAATCACAGGACAGGCATTATCGGAGGAATGTTTCTGACTTTATGGAAGTTGGATTTGCGAAAGTTTGTCGCAGTTTGTTCTTTTCGGTTGGCACACATGGCAGGCGGGAAATAAATATTTTCGAAGTGGTGTCAGAAATTATTCGCAGTAAATAACTGTTCACAATACGATGTTATAGCAGGTATAGTGTGTCTACATATTTTCGAAGACGTTAGTTGGTTTGGTTGCCTTATAAAGGCAAGTTCTCGTTAATCACTCCGGGGGGGGGGGGGTTACGTTCACCGATTTGTTTGAAAGGATTTATCCACGAGACTTTTGGTAGAAGATTTACTGAAGAAGAAAAGTTTTTATAACTCAGCGGAGCGTTAGAAAAAAATTAATTTTATGTTTACCTGTGGTAAATGTAAATGGTCCCTCAGGCTTCGCTTCGATGTCACAACGCCGATAAGGGATATGCTGGGATTCAATTCAACGGGTTTTCTTCCAAACAAGTTCTACACTACGATGTTGGATGTTTTCTGCTAAGTCATCTCCTCCAGCTTTAAGGACCTTTTTAGATTTCTGTTTGGATGTGGCAAGCCTCACCTTATTTTGGTCAGGCTTACGGAACTCTTGTCTTACGTCATTTATGTGTCATTTTGTCCGACAGCAGGGTCTTCGTCATCATAGTCATTATAGTCCGCAGATCTAGTCCTTCAAAATTCTCAGCAACTATCTACAGTTCCTTTTTACATCATTGCCAGCATTAACTCGGGCATTGTAGATTTTTTACGGTCTTTTACATTTTGTTGGTTAAACTTGTGAAACGCATTCCTGTAGTGACATCTCCCCATCGACTCAACGGCGCATTTTTCGTGCACCATCCCTTTTTTTTCGGAGAAGTTTGTGCTCTTATTATGGGTTTTTTTTTTAGACGTGGTTGTTCTTTACTGCATATCTTGGCTTCATGAGCCAAGGTTTCTATTTTAGTGGCGACAATTCTAATTCCTACCAAATATACCCTTGGTTGCTACGTTGGCTGACGTTGGCTTGTACCTTAAACGCTGGATGCCCGCCTTCTGACGATCGCAATGTGATCAATCTTTTTATTCATCATGGGTCAGTCACGTTTCCTAATGCAAAGCGACTGCTTGCTGGCACACGTAGTGGTCGCAAAATCAATTAGCGTTTCACCATTCTTTTCAAGAGTTAGAAAACAAAAATTGATGATAGTTTTATCCTCGTCAACAAATTAACTGGCAGTTTTACTTTCACCCAGTCGCTTGTGGGTTTCTTTTATGAGTGAACTTACCCTTGGTGGATATTGCCGCTGGGATTTCGCTTGCATATCTAAAGGTGAAGACTAAAGCCGATCCTCCTTACAGCAAACAATAATTGTGAATGGATGTAAAGGGTGTATTTTTTGGAGGTATAAAACTTTAGGTTGGCAGCACTATTTTAACTGGCGGCCATTTTGTCAGCTGTCAAGTGATTTATTTTTAGTTTGGTTGGACATATCAACATGAATAGACTGAATTCGAATTGTGCGAATTTATTTTGAAAATCATGGTTCTGTTCGAAATGCGTATACAATTTTCATAAGCGAATTTTGTTTTAGCGATGAAGCTCACTTTTGGTTGAATGGATACGTCAATAAACAACCCTGCCGTATTTGGAGTGATGATAATCCTCAAGTGTATGTTGAAACACCGTTACATCCACAAAAACTGACTGTTTGATATGCTTTATGGGTTGGTGGAATAATTGGCCAGTACTTCTTTAAAAACGATGCTGGCCAGAACGTTACAGTCAATGGTGACCGCTATAGAGCCATGATTACTGACTTTTTCGTCCATCAATTGAACAATCACGATGTGCAGGAGCTGTGGTTTCAACAAGACGGCGCAACATGCTCGTGCCACAATTGATTTATTGAAGGAAACGTTTGGTAACAGCAAAATTTCACGTTGCTGACCCGTGAATTGGCCTCCAAGATGCAATTTAACGCCGCTTGAATATTTTCCTTGGGGGAATATGTGAAGTCGCTAGTCTACGCCGATAAGCCCGAAACGATTGACCACTTGGAGGACAACATTCGCCGCGTTTTTGCCGATATACGGCCACAAATGTTGGAAAAAGTCATAAAAAATTGAACCCCCAGATTAAACTACGTCCGAGCCAGCCGTGGCGGTCATATGCCAGAAATCATATTTAAATTATAATCCCAGAAGATTATCTTTCGAGTAAAGTCAATTTCATGTCAATTTAAAAAAAACATCTTTGTTTTATTCCATTTCAAAATTCTATACCTCTAAAAAAAAACACCCTTTACTGAGGAACTACTCAGTGCGCTGAATTCTAACACCTCGTCTGATTTGTTACACGCGTTTTAAAGATGTCTCAGCTGAGTTTCACTGATCTTGGTACTCAGATAAACATGGAAAGAATTCGCGGGTCGATCATCTTCGTCAAACTCATCCATGGCAATCTCATAGCCATACAAGGAAGGAGCTTTTGAATTTTTAAGCAATGAAATTCAGCTTATTTTGCTTTATCCAACTAACTAACAAGGAAAATGAAAAAAATTAAAATAAATTTAATAAAAAGAACAATAAAAATTATATTAAAGAAAATGAAAAAAAAATTAACTTGAAAAAAAATAAAAAATAAAAATTTAAAAGCGAGAAGTGAAAAATATAATTTTATTTTCTAGTTTTGTTTTGTGAAGCAGAATTTTTAAAACAGAATTTTGTAAAAATAGTTTTGACCCCGACCATAAATAAAATTTAAAAGCGAGAAGTGAAAAATATAATTTTATTTTATAGTTTTGCAGAATTTTGTGAAGCTGAATTTTTAAAACAGAATTTTGTAAAAATAGTTTTGACCCCGACCATAAATAAAAATTTAAAAGCGAGAAGTGAAAAAATATAATTTTATTTTATAGTTTTGCAGAATTTTGTGAAGCAGAATTTTTAAAACAGAATTTTGTAAAAATAGTTTTGACCCCGACCCATAGCATACTCTTAGCTTGTCTGTGGTTTACATTTGACCACTTCCATTTTCTAATTTCGACGAGAGAGAGAGTTTTTTTTTGTTGTTGTTGCGATATACAACATATAGCTTCCAACAGATGGCTGGTAGCGACTCCCCCTTTCATTTATTCCATCTCTATTACAATGCAGTATTTATGCCTCAAGCGGGCCATAAATAGCCTTTTAAATCGGTTCCCTTTTAAATCGAAAGACTAGACGCCAATGAAAAGTCTCTCGAAAGTCTCTTGAAAGTCTCTTGATTGTTGTGCGACTCCTTTGAGTTGCATAATTTTTATTTTATAAATGTATAAACAAATAGAGCATAGATCAGCTCTACAAGCTCGATGTACCAGATGGTTGAAAAGGACAGCATCGATCAGAAAACAGTTCGCAAAAGTTGTAAACAAAGTCTGACCCAAATGACATGTCCCAGTTAAGTAATTGGCTATAGCCGACCCTGGAAGGGTAAATTTTTATTAATTTGGCCAAAAATAGACACATAGTCCGTAATGAAAATCCCATGCTTATTACGACCATCTCCCAACTGCAATGATTATTTAAATACCACCCGCAAAAAGGACAAATATTTCCAGCCTACAGCTGTAAAAAAAAAAAACCTCAATTTCATCTCGCACAACGTTCACCTGCTACAGAAATAAACCTAGGAAATAAATAAATGTTGCCTTGCGTCAAGTGCAATCTTGAGAACCTAATTCCTTTAAACGAGTATTTTGCGTTCTTGCCCACCCGTTGTCTTGTCCAATTTGTTTTCAGATGATTCCTCTTTATCGCTCGTCCTTCTTACTGGATGCTGACGACATTCAAACAGAGACAATCCTCGACGAAAGCCTATTTGAATTCCATTTTAAACATAATAAAGTTTCCTCTCTTAGGAAAGGATTCTCCTAAAGCCCCAAATTGAAAATAGATGGTCCTTCTAAAACGAAAAAATAAAATAAAATCAAATGTCCTTCTTCCTCTTTTTATGAATTTTTATTTGTTTTTGCCATCCCGTTTGTCGTTTGCAGTGTGATGGTGTTTCACTGGACCTAGCGAATGGACCACATTTACAAGGCATCGCTCTGCTAAACATTCCGTACACACATGGCGGATCGAATTTATGGGGCGAACATTTGTCTCAGAAACGTATCCGGAAAGGCGGACCATTTCGAAAGGGTAAGAAGCTGAAATCATCTGATAAGGAACTATCAGCGACCAGCTTTAATTCGGTTGACTTATCAGTGGCCATTCAAGGTATGTATTCTTTTTTGATACCGAAATGTCCTTTCGCACACAACCACTTTGTCTCTCTGCTTGTGTATGCGTTTTCTTGGATTTTATTGCTCCCTCTCATCTCATCCTATCCTCCTCGTCGTCATTGCATCGTAGCTGTGATTTTGTATGTCGCTTGTCCTACTGAAACACGTTTTGCGAATAAAATTGTATCTCCTCCTACCCATCCTTATGGAGCATTTTTATCGCTTTCATTGTTGAAAGTCGCGCGTCAGCTAACCACCCGCTGGATGGGCAGAATTACTCGTACAGATTAAAAATGCTTACTTTGGCATGCTCGGATATACGCAGATACGCAGATTTGGTTTTGTGTGTGTTCAAGGACATTTTGGACCAGAAATTCATTGAATTTTCTATTTCCTTCTCATTTATGTGTTTGTGTGTGTGTGCTATTGACAGATTTTGGGGATCGTCTCATAGAAGTCATTGGTTTGGAAAATTGCTTGCATATGGGACAAGTGCGCACCGGCTTGAGGGCGTCCGGACGTCGGTTAGCCCAATGCAGCGAGGTAACGATAAAAACCCGAAAAACTTTTCCAATGCAAATCGATGGTGAGCCCTGGATGCAAGCTCCTTCTACGGTGAGTTGCGTTTCTTTTTTTTTTTATTACGATTTTGTTTTGTTTTTTAGTGTTTGCCTTGCAATTTTCCTTGTGGGGCATGTGCTTTATGGTCACTTTTGGAAGGATTTTCAATTCAGAAGTGAACTTGGCTATGAGGATTTTTTAGTTGATACCTTGCTGAGTAATATGACTTTATATACAGTTTAGGTGCAGGCACCAGTTTCCTTTGGCTACACTTTAATGCAATTAAAATGGGCTCGGTTGGCATACTCGGGCGTATACGTAATATTTTTCAAATTCATTTAAAATAAATTTATACTCGGTAAAAGTGGAAAGATGAACCAATGTAGTTTTGGGAATAATTGCCCTTTATGGTGTTTCATGTATTCGTGCCGTCCTGCCGTCCTGTAAGGATGTAGGTAGTCAAATGATCGTTTCTAGAAGTTGTTTAGTGTTTCCTCAATCCGATTTATATTTTGGAAACAAACTTTGTACTTCTTCCGTTTTCGAAAGGCAGAATACTGCACTGCACTTGGAACGGAAATAAGACTTTTTATGATGGTAACGTCTGTGGAACTGAAGATGCATCGTCTTACTGTGGTCTAAGGGTAGGTATAGGCGCAATTCCTACAAACTTTGGACAGATGCAAACGAGTATTCCTGTTTGTATTTTGAATAAATTTATTGCTACCGAGAGCAACAGTTTTCGCTCTTTTCTGATCGAAGGCAAGACTTTTTTTTCGTTATTGAAAGTGAAAATATCGAAAAACACAAGCGGCCTTACCAATAATCAACTTTAGTCAGGCAGTTTACGCAAAGACCCCACACTTTCCAAAATTCCTTTACCAATAAACAAATATAGTTGCCAGAATATCGCTTACTGTAGGGTTAAATGTTAATGTTCAGAAACCCATGTTTATCTCGGGCATTAGATAAGAAAATCCTTCCTTAAAGTCATTTTGAAGAGGAGCGTTGCCCAACCATCCTAAATGATTGTATATTTCAAATATTTTGATTAAATGAAATGGTTAATGCTCTTCTCTGCTTTATCTTGTTCAACTTGTGCTTGGTTTTTGATTGGTTTTCCTTTTTTAATAGATTGCGAGTAACGAATGCTTAGTAAAATATAAATTTGGGATCTTTCCAATACTTTCTTAAGAGTCGTCGCAAAGAGAATAAAATATCTGTTCACTTAAGATTGGACAGCTCATACCTGAATACCTACTTTTTTGCACAACTCTCAGTACCTAAGGCGGCTCAGGTAGATATTTGGCTGCAACCAAACCCTTTTTGAAAAATAAGTTTGTTTCCAGAAAATGAGAATCTCTAATGAATCATTGGTTGGCGCGAAAAAATTGACTTCGCGGAAAATATAAATAAAAGAATTGTCAGCACTCAGTAAAATCCACGCGAAGTAATAAATTTAGGAACTTCTGGAGATATACAGAATTCGGTTTTATTTTGTGTGAATTTATAGAGGAGAACATATGACAGCTTTTGTGTAGAAGAATGTCCACGCCTTTAAATTTTTAAAAGATCAAATTATATTTATTTTCGCACTTCCATATACTTCCGCGATTACTGTTTCGTTGCTTGACAAATTGTAATTCAAACGGAAATGAAGTATCTGGCTGTTATTTCTTTCATAAATATTCACCTGCTAATGATTCAAATCTGATTTTTAGACTACCGATAAGCTTTGACTTGCATCAAAGCGTTCTAATAATCTATGTTCCGTTTATTGAATAGTTTGATAGAGATAAATTGGCTCAGAAATCAATCGTGGCGTATTAGAAAACAAGGAAAGCGTACTAAAAAAAGTACCTAAAATTGTGACCGATCGGACGATAGGGCATTACCGATTTGCATATGATATTTGACAGATCAGCGGATATTTGGTGTGTTCGCTTTTTGCTTATAATAAGCATCAAAAAGCCTTTGAAACATATCTTTTGGGCACATTAAATTTCAATTTATATGATCTTTTTTTTAGATTAAAATCCTCGTTGTGACATAAACCATTGGCCTTGTTTTTTACGAAAACAAATTATGAAATTTGAATTCTGCGATGACAAAAAATGTAATGGATTCTAAGAAAGTTGTCGCGCTAGCAAATGTGGAGGCCTAATTGTTTATTGGTTTCACTAATGCTGTACATTTTTACTAAAGTTTGGCAACCAGCTAATCGTCGACATTAGAGTTTGATTATTAGTAAGGCCGAAGGCTTAGAAACTCAGAGTAATGTGTGGCTTTAACCATAGACTAACCAAACTAGAGCAGAAACGGTATATTTGCCTACAAACTGTCTGCCATACATTAGATTGCATAAGTATTCGTGCCTGTACAAATCAAAGGAGCGCCATTGCTGCCGCACGAATACTTACGACAATTTTATGAACTCTATAAAATGGAACTAACACGGTTCTTTTTACTTTTGTTAAACGAGATTTTGTAACTCTCTGAAATCATACTTTAACAAAATGTTTTAACGCCGTTTAGGGAAAACATTTTTTTTATGTCGTGGCGAAAAATATTCTTCAGTTTTGTTATAAATTATAATCTGTAACTAGTACGTAAAATGAACATTACATATCAAGTATACATTTGTTTAGTTCTAAAAATTAATTCGATATTGCTTATAATATTGCTGTCAAATTTGTATTTTTATGTTGTATTTGTATTGTAGGCTTGTTCTGGTAAAGGCCATAATACAAAAATCCTCGTAGATCGCATTATATTTATGTGAACTACTCGGAACAATAAAAAAATGTTTTGATCACTTTTTGTACCCCAAAAGCACAATGAGAGCACTTGTTTTTGTCAATTAATAATTTATATTGTCTTTTTGTTAGGAGTTTAATCACTTTTTTTTTTGCTTTCCCATACTAATACTTTTTTTTTTAAATATGAATAGCATTTGCATTTTTACTGTTCCTAAGTAACATTATTCAATACTGGTCAGTGTTATCAAACGACAGAATTTCCAATCATATTTTGATTTTGTACGCAAATATGGTGTTAAATAAACGAATTTGGAAACATTCACCAAGCCTAATAGAAATTTGTTCAATGTTCATGAAAATTTTCTAAAATTCACTTATGCCCTAGTGGAAGCTGGGCTTAACTTGCATGTTGCTAACTCATTTTTGGAACAACCCCCTACGAATTTTATTTATGCAGCTGCATGAATTTTGCTGTCAAAAATAGAATTCGTACAAATAAAACTAAAAAACAACTGAAATGTGAATGGATGAATAGTTTTTGGTGCTGAAGATGGATAGACAACAAGTTGTGCTATCTAAAAAAAACATAATCAACATTTACTTTTGTAGTAAAACGGCTATGAAATAAAACGAGCGGCAAACGATAGATAAGACAAGAGAGTAGTTTATTCGTTGGTAGTTCAATAGAGACTGATACATATTATTAGTTAAATGGTGAAAAGCAAAAAAACATAAGAGACAAGTAATGCAACACATTGTTTTGGTATACAGTTGAAGTACAGTGGTGTACTCAAGTTTAACAACAACTTTTTGTACATTTATTGTTATAAATCCATTTACAAATTGTTTGTAATTGAGAAATAGTGCCACCCGGCGACCAATAATATACACGTATTCACAGACAGGAAAAAAAGAGCGAGAGAGGGCTGTCATTCAAAATTTGCGGGGAAAATCAGGTAGGTGCACGGGAAGTTTGCTGTCTAGTTTGGTTAATATATGGCTTTAACTACACTTGAAACACCCTTTTATAATCATGACCAATTGAAGAGAGATCCACAAATGATCTTAGTTTCTAGATTCAGTTGATTAAAAAGAAGGTTTTATAATTTAAATACGGAAAACGCAAACCAGGACGAAATATCCACTTCTAATAACAAGTGTGGGCTCATTGCTGGTATACAAAAAATAAGCCCGGTTCTCTGACTGTCCGACTTATATTTCTGTGGCAACAAGGAAGAACAGCATAAGTCGACTTATGTCAACATTGAGTTAATGTTACTATCGGCTGCACCGTAGGTACCCTGTTCTATACGTCATATTTTTTTCATTCAAATATCTTTTACGGTTGCAGTGCTATGGATCAGGAAAAAAACGCATAAGATATGGAAGGCATATCTGAGTTCAAACTTTTAACCTTTGCTCCTGAAAAGTGGCTAAAAATGACTTATGCTTATTGCTGAAAAAAATTTCTACATACTTCTATATTTTTTTTTTGAATATCCTTACAACTTTATTGCAATGTATTAATTGGTTTCTTTTCTTTTCAGATAAGAGTTACTCATAAAAACCAAGTTCCAATGCTAATGGCACCACGTTCCGAAAAGGGTCGAGGATTCTTTAATTTATTTTGCAGCTGACTTCCTACCATTAGTAGCAGTAGTACAACCGGCTCTTTTATTAGTAATAGTAACAATTTTAATAGTAATCAATCCACCGTCCAATTATCTGAATAGCTTTACAAGAACATGCGTATTTTAACTATTATATTTTACTGTAAAAACCAAAGTAAACAACAACTACAACCAAAAAAATAATAATTTGTACATACTCATATAATGTAACTGATAATGTCTTTATGTACACTAATAATATACACAAACTTGACATATGTATTATTAAGCGAAGAATATAAAATCAACAATGTACATATAGCTTTTAATGTGTTGCAAAGTATATTTATATAACAAAGAGTAACTAATTTTATATCTTATATTATATATAGACACGAGAGACCAGAGTTTTCCACACACGAAACTATAACGAAAGTCTCTTAAATTAATCATTTTTAAATTGACCATTTACTAAATATATATAAACCATACTACTATACTCATGTATTGTATACTCAAATATTTATTGTAATTGCTAAATTTAACTTTAGAAAGATAAAGAGGTAATGAATCTGTTACCAACACTTGTAAAATGTACTATTGTAAAACAATTGAAAATATCAAATGGTGAAGCTTTAAAGAATATTACAAAATTAAGTCGACACACAGTACGGACACACCTACATATATGTGTTAAAAGCTTAATTGCATTGTGTATAATTAATAATATTTTTTTTTTGTCTGTTAATGTAAAAGATTGTGTAAAAACATTTTCCTTGTGATTTATTTTCCTTGCGCTTTGTTAGATATTATTATTTTGTACATAAAAGATGGTAACGCATTTGAAATAATAAATTCGTTAAGTGTGAAATTTGTATTAAGCCAATTAAGTCAAAAACTTCCAGTGTTGTTAGAAAATTGTTGAACATTGCTTTGATATGCGTGCCTGTGTTTCGATGTTACTATTGTTTGTTAGTTACAAGTTTTACTTTACTATTCGTCCAATATGAAACGATTTTGCAGACGAAATAAATTATTTTTTATTATGTGAATGTATTCTTGTTTTTGTTTATTTTTCTGTTGGTTGCACTCTTATTATGTCTTACATGACGATTTATTGTTTCCGTTTACTTATGTATGTTTTTTTTTTATTTTCAATATTTGGCTGAACAAAAAGGTTTTAATTTCACTTTAACAAGTACATAGTAGAATTACCGCATGCGGGAGCGATGGATATCGCACGGAATTCCATATTTGGAAAGCAACGTTTTTACGTAGTAAAATATTCGTTGTCCCCTTATATTATAAAAGCTGAATTCGAATTACAAAATCCCACAGTTCGTTCATACGACTAAAAGTAAATAAAAACGTTCCATACACGACACAGCTAACAAATGATGCAATTTATTATTCAATCATCTGCGAAGTGCGACCTGAGGCCAATTTCAAAAGACTGAAAAATTGTTACTTTTTTGCGTACCTATTTTCATGTAACTTCAAACTTCAAAACTACGGGAAAATTTCTTGTTATATATTGCACAAGAGTAAACTCACAAACAATTATTAGTGTTGAAGTTTTATGAAGTGGATCCCTGGTAAATCGGGTAATCTCAATGTGTGAGGAAATTACTTTGCATATTCCTAATCGGGTTGTTTTCATAGATTTATTTTAGGTAACAATTTACTGAAGCAAAGTAAAGTAAAACCTAAGGCACGAAATGGCAACAGCTACTTACACTCTATCTGAATCTTCAGAGATTAATAATAGCAGAAGAATGAATTTTTCATTAGCGATAAGCACGAATCAATGGAAACATGGATGCGAGTAAAAAAAATTGGGGCATTCCAAAATGTTGCCGTCCTCAGTTTATCGGGACTAGATCTTTCAGAACGCAGAAACTAGACTGTCAGTGTTACTCCTATACTTTGTCAGGCATTCCATCGAAAATTCAACTAATTCAGTTAGGTTAGGTTAGGTTGAGTGGGGCTGTGAGATCGTCACAAAAGACCAGGCAGCATAGCGGGTCCATCGCCATCCCCAGGAACCATTCCGGTTAAAAACCTAAACCAAATCGCCCAAACAATCAATTTCCCTACAGAATTTAAGTAGGTAAAGTCTGAATATTGTTTGAGGACCAACCTCCTCTAAGTTATTAAAGTACCTGGCAAGGTGCTTCCTTCTACTCCGAGCAATTGGTTGACACTCACATAGAAGGTGGGAGATGTCTTCTGTGACTTGTACGTCCTCACAGTATCTGCATAGCTAAGCCCAGTCTCATGGCATGCTTTCTTAGAAGACAATGCCCAGAGAGTATTCCTTCCGTTAGTCTTAACTTTGTTCTACTGAGATTGATAAATTCTTCAGACTTTTTCCGATTGAAACCGGGCCACGGTGCCTTTGCCTTGTGTAATTCTAGCTGTGACCATCTTGTGACTGTTTTATGAGAGGTTTTTTCCAAGACAAACGTTCTCCATAATTGTATTAAGTGGGAGCTCCGCTCCTTTCCTGACAAGAACGTCGGCTTTTTCGTAACCCTCAATATCACAATGCCCAGGTATCAAAAACAATCTGACTCGGTTCTTCGAACATAATGCCTTGACTAGTTCAGATTAAGTTGTATGTGACTCTAGCGCTTTAATCGCAGCCTGGCTATCAATGGAAATGGCGATATTCTTACTGGATATCGATCTCAAATCATGTACCTCCGCAGCTTTGAGTACAGCCAGAATCGGAAACACACTGCAAGTGTCCGGAAGTCTCATGGCCATATGTAGGTCCAACTCGCTGGAGTAAATACCTGACACCGTACCCTCACTGGTTTTGGAACCATCAGTATATACTGAGGTCTCATTTTCCCTCGAAACTAAGTTCCTATGCCAACTCTCTCTGTCAGGGTACAACACATAGTACGGTCTGTCAAAATCAGGTGTACTAAGACTTTCATCGCTCAACGCTCAATATTGTACAACAGTTGGGAAGTTATTCTACAATAATATTCAATCGTATTTTCGTTTTCTTTATACACATGTTCATTTATCATTTGTACTTCTATTCTTTTTAACCAACAAATTAGCCTTACTATAGATCTGTTCACGTGTGCGATTTGAATCGAACGCCATCCATGTAAGCCGATCGCTTAAAATTACACGTTCTTGTCAAGAGAAGAGGAGAGAATTGGCGATATAACAAGTAACGAGTATGAGCTATGAATTTCGTTCTGCTGTTGTGTCTCAGCAACATAATAGGTCCATTCGCGTACCAAGCGAGCCAAGCACTAAAAATCTGTCAAACTAAAAATATTGAGCGAAACACTCTCAGAGGGCTGAAAATATACTCCAAAGTACGTGGATACACTTCGAGCTACTTTGAGCCACTTACATCTTTGAAATCTAATCCATATCACGAATAAATTTATAACTTACCATTTTGCAACATATGAAACGTTCTAGAAGAACATTCGACCACCACCAAATTTTCTTTATTTTCAGATATTTTATTTTTGTGTACAATTGATTCTTAAAACGGATTTTGAATTTGTTTCCTGTCAATTTTGCGCATTTGACATTTTTATCAGTACTTGCCCAAGAATAATAGAATACTATTATAGTATAGAATAGTATTCTATCATTCTTGGTACTTGCCGGTTGAAATTCTCTGAGCTGTTGCGAGCCAAGAGAGGAACTGCTCGTTACTCGTTATTTTGCTAATTTTCTCTTTTTCTGTCATTTTTGATGAGTACGTGTATAGACTTCGTGCGATTGCGATCGATTTATATCGATTGCGTTCGATTGAAACCGCGTACGAGAACGAACCTAATGTTAGCATGTATGTAGCTACTGGCAATTTATTTAAATTGCAAGTGTTTGCAAAAGATAGTTCTGTAAAGTGTGAATTTTCACCACAATTGGAAAAGTTTTTGCTTTGCACTAGCTTGTGTTAAGTTGGAATACTTTTGAGTATACGTTTTCAATTCTCTATGAGAGTGTCGGAATTTTATAGAATTTTAATACTTGAATCGAAAAAGTACCCAAATGGACCTTAAAAAGGAATGATTTTAACAGATTTAGACGCATTAAACTCGCTGCACTCTTCTGATGTGAAGGGTAATTACTCGTTACTCGTTATTTTGCTAATTTTATTTGAAAATGCGTTTGATTCGGGTAATGGCTAATGATTTTTTGTTGCTGCGTAATATTTTAAGTTACCTATGTCTTAAATCTGCATTTTTTATGGTATGATATAGCCCCTTTATTAATAAACGCTGCGTAAAAGATATCAACTACGCAGTTACGTCCCATCTTTGTATGCTAACTGACGTTTTATACCTAACTATTGTTTTTTTATACGTGGATTAGTCTTTACCCTTTTGAATGCATTTAGCAATCACATGAAACACAATACAATTCAAATGACCGTGGGTTTTTGCTCTTTGGGGTTTTCGTCAAAAGTTTGCTGATTGTTGTCATTTATCTGTCAGAACGCATCAACTTTGTACCAAATTAATCATAACTCTTACTTGCGGCATTTTTAAGCCCAAAGAAATTTCTTGGACTAAGAGTTTTCAGTTATTTTTTACGTAGAGAAAATATTTTCCGCTCTCTAAATAACCCTGTTCAGCCCAAACATTTGTAAAGAAGTTTAACAAAATTTGATTTATATTTTCACATGCATTGTACGGGAATATACCTATTTTGAATCGCATTTATTGCCACAGGTCATTTTGTGTTTCTCATCTACGCGTATTTCCTTTCCTAATCCGGTTTAGGATTTCCATATTCTTTTGCCACTGATAATCCGTCTCCCTTTATTGTGACATGGAACTTATCAAGAACTCTAACCTTGAAATAATATCCATATGTCAAATCTACCTTGTTTGGTACACAATTGGTGTAGTTTAATACTAGAAGGTAGAGAGCTGCTTTTGTAAATCTAGCGAATCTCAAAGATTGTTAATCCGACCGACACGACACGGCTAAATTAAAATTTACACAAATTACATACCTGCTGGCAAGAGAAATCGTATGACAGGTACCTGCTCAATTGTTTAATGAATCCCAGCTTATTTACTCTCAGTGGACATGGCTAAATATGTGGAAATATTTCAAAGCAACAAGTCATTTGAAGACAGAGATATTCAATTTAAAAAAAAAGAATTTTGTTTCTGTGTTAATCTTTTATCAAAAAAACATTTAGAATGAGTTACGATTGGAAAACATTTAGTTTTTGTTATATGAAACTACAAAAATTGGCGGGCGGTTTTTATTTTATATAATTAACCCTGGATAAAAAGGTTCTGTTTCTGTGCCCTCTTAGTGTAGCGCGTTCATTAAGAAAACTGGTAATGGGATACCGAAAACAGAGGAATTCGATGGACATTGGTTTTAAATGCCTGAAAACTTTACTGATTACCAAAGATAGAGTTAGGCCAGGCATTCCACATTTGTCTTGTCCGGTTTATGAAACTGATAGCCATTCCTGGCACTACGCGTATCGTGGTTGAATTGTTAAAGAAGTTGAATGCAGCTGACCTTCCTTTGAGCACCGATTGCAAAAAAAAGGAGCGATAAACAGTATTTCCGAACAGTTTTGACGCACAATTGTGGATCCCTTTTAGTAGGGCTTCCAAATCTTACGAGGAGTTCTTTAAACAAAAAACTAATATTCCAATTCATGGATTTTTATTATTTCTTAAATCGTGTGTGAACATACCTACTTAAATTATTTTTTTGTACTTATTTTTTCAAAGCAGAAAACGTCTCGACTTTTTTTTGACATGAGATTAATCACCTTATCTAAAACCACATTAATATCCGAATGAACATATATCATAGCAAGTGAGCTTAATCTTGCATTCCCCATAACGCTTCGGGACACTGTTTTAATCCTTTTCATAGTTGAAAAGGTTCTTTCAACACTAGCTGTGGTCACTGGAAACATGGCCAAAACCGTATGCAAGAATTTTCTACCTCTAAATTAAGTCTTGTCACATATATCAAGCAATTTCAAAACTTCGGTAGAAGGATGTACTCAGCTTTCACAGCTGACAACGAAATTGCATTATGAAAGTAACATGTTAGCTTTTCCATTTCGTTCACTCGCTCAACTGCAGCAAAACCTTGGAGAAGACCTTAAAACGATGGTAGACCGTCTTCGTTGACCAAGAATATATGCAAGAAATCAGCATTTCTGGATTGGAGCGCGTTGTTTGTTTCAATGAAGTTCTTGGAGCTCTTAATTCAACCTCAAATTAAGTCCCCGACAAGTTGGGATGCGGATTGAAAAGTCTCTCTGAAAAAATTGTCGGCATTTTCAGTGATGTTCTTAAGAATTCAGAACTTGTTTTGTGCAGTCGATTGCAGACACGAAATTGGAAGAGCTCTATAAAGGAAATAATACTGTCATGCCTTTCAATGAATCTTGTTTCACAAAGAAAGTTTTAGTTTTATGCTTAGATTTTCGGGGTGGGCTTCAGCCCCCCCTGGTTACGTGCCTGCTTAAAATGCAGGAAAAAATCGGCGAAAATGTTCTTTCAAATTTTGGTCAAAATTGTCCAATTCCTGGTTTGGAATATCCAAAAGTGATTGTTAAGAAACAATTGCAATCAAAAAGTAGTACTTTTCGGTGTGGATTTTAAGCTGAACGCATCATTGGACGATTGTTCTTTTAAAATGCACCTAATAATGACAGTTATAGGTGCTCGCTATTGCAACAGGATGGTCCAGTATTTTGTGCCTCAACTGCAAGACAATGTGAACAACGTGTAATTTCAACAAGACCGCGCAAAATGCACTACAAGCCGAAAAACAATTCAATTACTGCATAAGTCATTACCTGTACTTTCAGAATAAGCCGCCCAAATTACGCGTTTACCCGCTGTTCTACTTTTTTTTTGTCCTTTTTTTGCAAGTCTACGGCGAATGTGAAGAGCCCCACGACCATCGACTTGATAAACTTCAGCAGTGCATCATGGAAAATCTCGACAAGTGTGTGTATGATATTCCATATATAACCCTTAAATTAAAAACCAGTGTTTTCTGTCAAAATTACGTCTTGCGTGCATTTTATGACATCCCTTACATTTATAGATATTGGGCCTTTTTAATAACCATATTTAACCTGCACCTAAAAATATTTTGTACGTCACAATATGCAATTTTGAATGGAATATTTCTGATCACTAAAAATGATTATTGGTATCGCGGATTGTAGTTTAGCCAAATTAGAAGGGGTAAAATATTTCTTTCGCCGTCTAAGGAAATCAAGACATTTCGGAGCGTACCTGACGACTTTGTGCCTGTCGTCATTCCGAAAGTTGTCATATGAACACACATACACTGATAATGGAAAGCCTTTGTTTAGGGGTCGGTGAAATGAGAAGCTGAAAGTTCTGTCATAATAAATTCAAAAACGGCAGTACTGCTTCAATAAAACAGACCGCATTTTTCAAAATAATTCATTTGGATACCTTTTGTTCGCTTTTTAGTTAAAATCAAATTTTCCCAATAAATGTTACACTTATTTGTGTAAAAAAAAAATATTCATTCGCACATGCAAAAAACTATTATACCTATAATACTAATTAACGTAAACAAATTTCTAAGTTTTATTATCTTCTAAAATTACAAACAAAAGGCAAAAATCTCTTTGCTGCGAGAAAACACCACAGTAGAAGTTAACATTAAACTTATAATGTCAAGTAAACAAAATAAATGTAAAATATTTTACTATTCAATATACATACATATATAAGGTACATATATAGAGAATATAAAACAAAAATACTGTACATATACAAAATATTTTATATGTAATAGACTAACAAGTGGGTACTGTAATCATAAGTAAACATACAACTTTAACTTAGCATGTAAACTATGTAAACTATAATAAATATTAAGTTTATGTTGTTGACGCAAAGCTTTTAATGTCCTGCTAAAATATACGATTTATGTAGGTACGTTTCGCAAAACGCATCCTTATGAGCGATGTTTTGTTTTAATTAAATAAATAACGACGATTGCATTTATATAGATTAGTAATTTATTTTTAAGGTAAGAATTTGTAACTCACCGTCCGTTGTTGTCTAGAGCTTAGTTCGGGCATTATTTATTATTGAAAGTGACATTTTTCACTTCTGTTCAACTGGAAGTTTGTGGTGTAGCCCTTCGATGTTATGCCTAAATTGTCACTTTGTTGTATTAATTTTAGTGTTTTTACAGCATTTATTTGGTCACATCCGAGTTCCGGAAGTACTGGAGAAGTTTCCCATGATTGAAAATCAGAAACCTTCAACTTTCCGTAAAAAGCTGTACAGATATTGTAAACCCATTGATTTGCAAGTTCTATGTTTTCATTTTCGAAAAATTAACTAAAATAGTGAACGTAAGTGCTTTAATATTAAGTCGTCCGAATTTGAATATGTAAAACGCTTTGTTAAAGTTGAAATACTATATATGAAAACAAATATAAAACCAAAATTATGTAAATCAAGCTCCAATTTACACGAACTAAATAAATAAAGATTAAAATTAAAAGAGGCAGAAATATTTATTCTACTTATATATTCGAAAAAGAAAAATAATATTTAAAAGTCTTAAGGCAAAACAACAAATTCGACAGTAAAATTATTTTAAACAACTGTAGATTGTATATTCAATTAAGCCAATTGTTATAATGTAATGCTTTGGTGACGATATAATTGCTTTTTGTGTGCACGTTGAAATGATTTATTTAAATTATATATACACAGTTTTATTACCAAATGGGGATCGCTTACGTGCAGTTATGTTTATAGATTTGAAATGATTATGTATAAATAATAAAAACAAATGCTAACTATATTCCAAAGAATTATATCAAATTAAATAAAGACGTATAAAATGGATGGGTTAACGTGTTTAGGTATTGCTACAACTATTGAGACAAATTAGTAAGGCAGACGGCTCTAACTGGAAAGTTTTTCGATCCGCACGCTGCAAAAGAAAAGCATTTTTTACGCAGTGGATTTGATAAAAAATTATGTGTCGATTTGGTCTTTTTTTTGTAGATAAGGTGCGAAGTGATCACTTTTTTTGTTAATTGGTAAGTGCTACATTACAAAGCAATGAGTCTCAGGTTTAACCATCGTCTGAGAATATGCCAAGAGTAAACTGTCCTGAGAAAGGTTTTCCTGCTTTTCTCCTCAGAAATAAAAAACAACACCCACAAAACGAATGGTTGTGCGAAGCTCCAAGACTGCATGAAGTATTTCTTGATTTTTATTTTTTAAGCATTTCGAACTTCTTAGATTTCAACTTGACAACATCTGCTGGGAAATAAGCCATTTGATGCCGATCTTCCTATGAGCCTATTTATCTGATTCTGATGTCGGTCAACAATCGTAAAATTCTTCCGGGCTAATTTTAAGCCAGCAGTTTTATTTCCGTTGAAAAATGATACAGTGATCAGGAAATCTAATGTAGATACTCAGATTGGGCATTTCGGAGAAAACGTCTCGAACGACGGTGTGTTCAGTCATCAATTGCCCTTCTCTCTGGCCGAACATTCAAGAACTCCATTAGAGTGACGGGTGGGATGCGGATAGTGGAAATAGTCACAATTGTAGGAATTTCCTATATAAGAAAAGGGCATGAGGACTGTACAATCTCCAGCACCACTGGGATATACTCATATACCCGCTTACTTGCAGATGCTGCTTCTCTTCTTTCTCCAAGTCGCAAGATTCTGGCCTTTGCGTCTATTTTTGTATTGCACTTTTGAACTTGTAGATCCTCCTGGGAGCATAAGCCTCTAGATTGCTGGAATAGTCTCTCCACTCTAAGACACTTGGTGTATAGACCTGCCAGCTCTTGATTCGGCAGAGGCATTTATTAAGAAACTTGAGCATACTACAGAAAGGGATACCTTACAAAGTCGGTTTATTTATAAGCAGTTAATATTAATCTCTGCTTGTGCATTTTGTGGATTGGTTTCACTTGACGGCTCTTTGACCGAAAATGAAAGCATAAAAACAATTGCAATCTAATTACGGAGGAATACAGTGATATTGTTCCTTTGAGATCCAAATGGTGATTGTGCTATATCAAGCTCAAAAAAGCTAAAGTAACGAAGAGAAATATCCGCACTGGCCCAACCACCACGACTACCTAAGCAAAACAAGACGGTTCTCTATGATAGTGAAATAGTACGCCATACATTGACGAATCTTGTATGTGACTTGGTATAACGTATAATCCTAGCATGCGATGGCTTACGACTTAAGTAATTGGCGAAATACCCACCCAAGTGCAATATTATCAAAAAAAGGTAAATTGCCTTCGTACATTCAATTCGCAGAATATTATTTAATCCTCTAACCCCGAGATCAGAAACTCCACCAGATGTTCGTGATTTCACCGAAAAGATTATCAACTCACGCAAGTACCTAACAACACACTCGCATGCAAAAGAGCCAGCAGGCAGACAAGGCGCGTCTGGGGAAATATTCAAGCAAAAGGACTGTTCAGGATTCCCTAGTAGGTATGCAAAAAGTATCTCAACAGGTTTGCAATTATACCGTTCAGCAAGCATTGTATCCAAATCCCAGGTACATTGTCACTCTCATCATCCGAGGACCATCCCTTTGAACCATTCAATTGAAAATCAAATTTCAACAGACAAAAGTCAGGTAAAACTTTCTCATTACAGAATTGCGATCCTTTGCGTTTGTAAATTTGCATTTTAGCTCAGCATAAAAGCCGGCTCATCCCTCTAAAAAACAAAACCAGTTCCGGTAGAGAAAACAGATCTCTTTCCAGAAAATTGCAAGACAAAGACCAGACTTGTTTACTTTAGAACATTTTATTGTACCGCGCAGCTGCACGCTGTTTGAAAACTGTTGAATAATAAAACTTAATCCTACTTACAAGAAATATAAACCGTACCTAATCCTTGTAGAGGATCTGCCCAATCATATCTTTGTACTCCGTCTTTAGGTTTTGCAGCTCTGCTGTTCCTCGGTGCATCTGGTCACGCATGAAACTCCTTTGCGAACTCATCTGTATGACCTCATTGCGGTACATTTCATTGTACTTAACGAGTTCCTAGAATTGATTTTGAATTTACATCCGACTTTAGAGAAAATTGTACAATCACCCACCTCCAACTTGGCGTTCTGGAAATCAATCTGCCTTCTCAGGTACCTTCTCTTGGCTTCGAGCCTGTGCATACGAATGGGCAGCGTCTGCTCATCTACCGATTTGCCATAGGGTCGCCTAAACTGATCATATGGTTAGAGTTCACCATGGAACAAGAGACTATGTCGATCGTACCAATTTGGGTCTAGGCGGTTCTTGAATTTGTCCTTCATCATTTCGAGGGTCGATATATTTTCACCTATGTTGCACATATTCCAGCTCTTCTCCATAGACTGAATGATTTCTTTGGCCAAGTTCTCTTGGAAGTCTTTAAGCAGAATTTCCTTGTTGAATGTCACATTATCTGCTTTGAGGATCTTTGCAAAATCATCCAAGTGCTCCAAGCTACAGTTAATAATATAAAAAAAAAAACCGAAACAGTAAATCATCATATACCGCAACAACAAACAGTTATCAAACATTTTGTTTCATCCGTTTACAGTTGTTGTACCGGGTGGCATTTACAGGCCGGGGATTGTGCAATATGAATAAAAATTTCTAGAGAAACATATTTGCCCAAACCACGGCCGGAAAATACAACACATTTCACTTAAATTTTAATCAAAAGAATTTTATCAAATTCACAAAAAAGAAAATTAATATAACCTCAAATTCGCTACGAGTCCCTGGTATTGGTGCCAGTACGCTTCCTTTGCTTTGTTTGCGATTTTCAGATTCTCCTGAAATTGCTCTTCCTGTGTGCAGGGACCGGGAGCTTCCATTTGATAAGGTAAGGTGCGCGACTATACTAATTATTTGTGCAAAATAAAATATGTGTGTTATTTAGTAACGGTCGCTTTTTGTAAGTTAACTTTTAAAATAGAAATACACGCACAAAGGAAATTCACAAAGAGAAGTTATTCTGCGCAGAATCTGTTCAAGACGAACGAACGCGATGAAAGAAAGTGGTGAAATGAAAAAATTTTGCACAAATTCTCGAATGAAGGGAACAAGGAATGCGAAAAAATGCTCTAAGTGGTTGAAGTCGAAGACAAATGAGGAATGACATGAAAATGGAGAAACAAAGGCTGTGTTCAGGCAAAAAAATTGGCTGGGGTTAAGATTTGAATTTTTTTCCAAACGGTTGGCTTATCTTTGTAAAGCGCATTTGTGATTCTCTTTTTCAAGATGATTTAAATTTCTTTTTTACTGTTGACTAAACAACAATTCAATTTTAGAACATTTGCATGCTTACAATAACAAGAGTGACCATCAACAGCATTATTTATAAATATTTCTTAAAGCGGGTATAAAGCTACGTACTCTATAATATGTCTGTAAACGCAAAAACTTTATTTGTGAAAGAACGTAACTTGTATATAGTTTGCATTAGCAAAACGCGATTAGTGGAGGGTTATCGGTTACTCTATTCATTATTATATATCGCAGATTTTGGCCTTACAAGGTAACAACTGTTCTAAGTATCATTTGTACCGTACCTCGGTTTTTTTCGTTTATAATCAAACGAAACCTTATTTTGGCATGAAGTGCTATAAAAACTTTATTAGAGAAAAAAATAATTATAATACAAGGTGGGCCAAAAGAAGTCATCCGATGTTATTTGGCTCTCATTTTTTTTCTAAAAGAATAACTTCGATTCTGTTTTTTGATTATGTTTATTTGAACCTTTAGAATTTTATTGGTCAAGTCGAGAAGATGATATCGGCCAAATGGCCGCCGTCGCAATTGTCGTTTTATGGCATTTTTCATCACTTCGGCGAGAACTTCGGGCGACAGATTCTCGCACTCGTGTCGAATGTTGTTCTTAAGGGCTTCTTGGGTCTCGGGCTTTTTCACGTAAACACGGGACTTCAGTCTTTGACCAAAATTCGCCTTAGGGACGACCGGCTGATGGCTAATTGCGAGGCACGGCGTCTGGTCGATGTTTCCGGCGACAGCTCGACATGCTCGTCAACAGCGGCGATATTCTCAGCACAACGGGCGCTCCGGATCGGCCACTCTTGGCAACGTCTGGTGTGGTCCCATACTCTTCAAGGTTGGCGGCCAAACGGCGCAGTGTGTGCGCAGTCGGTGTCGACAGCCGTGGAATCGGCGACGGAATTCGCGCTGCGCCAACACTACAGACGAAATGTTACGCAAAAAAATAGACACGATTATTCCGCCTTCTTGCGGAGTGTATCGCTCAATGGCTTGTTCACTTAACATATTTGCCTTTCTTTCTTCCTCAAGACGCATTAGATCTAATTTTATGTTGTCCTGTTGCTCCGCCTTTTCTACACCTGTATGCACCCCTTCTTCTCCACCCACATTCATCATTTCTTGAAATGCTTGCAAGGGGTCATTGGATGTTGTCGATGATTTCTGTTCACGTTCAACAACGACAGATGTTAATTTGGCGACACATTTCTCACAAGGAAATTCCTTCTCCGAAATATTATCGGAAACATTGACGCACTGATAATGAAACAAATCGTCACATCTGTCGCATTGAACCATTTGCATATTATCTGGTTTCCTGCAGATGGGACAGCTTATTCCTTCGATGGATTTCACACCTTGTGTGGTTCTCCTTGGTCGAATCCTTGTGGCTCGTTGCATCCGCGATGAGAACAATAATTCGCAATTCAATTACCGATGTTCCAAATTCGTCGGAGAATATTTTGATTTTTGAAGTCTCTAGCGGAAGCCAGTAAAAAATCCAGCCGCAAAATTTTTATAGAATTTTCTGGATTCGGGACCCAAATTTATGAGCGTCCGGACCTCTGGTTGTTTCGTTTATAATCAAACGAAACCTTATTTTGGCACGGAGTGCTCTAAAAAGTGGCGGGCTTTTTCTACTGACAGTAGCACAGCTGTCATTGTCATTGAAAGGTGTATTCGCGTCATACCTTAATTCGTTTACATGCATAGTTGAACTGTTTTTGCATTTAAACTGAAATCCAGCTCAACAAAGGAAAAAATTATGTTTCTTATGTGTGTAATGATTTCAATAAAATAACAAATTGTGTGAATAAAAATACGTTTCTTTTAAGCGAATTTCTTATATGAAAACTTTCACATTCGTTTCTTTAAAGCGAGTTGTTCTTATACGAGTGTTTCTTATATCCGTGTTCTACTGTAGTTACAAAAAAAAGTGAAGCAACTCACTTTTGGTTTCCCGCCTGGCTGTACCTCAAATGCCATACAAAATAAAATCTTTTGCGTCTTATTACTTTAGGTACGCTAAGAAAGGTGCTGACAAAAAAAAATTTAATAATTCAATTTGGATAATGTGCGTTCAGAAAGGACTCGACAAAAGAGTTTTGTGGCTGTGTTTTTAGAACTATGGAAATTTAAATCTGATTCGGCATAATGTTTTTTCACCTTTAAAACAGCGACGGCTGTGTTGCTTTAAGGAAGGCAAATTTTCCGTTAAGCAGCCCTAGTGGAACGTGGTTCGTGGCTTATAAATCAGATTTAACTGCAAAAGAGCATTATAGAAGTCGCGTAAAGTTAAACAGACTCTAAAATACGTCTAAAAATAAAGCTCTAACATTATAGGCTTAAGACTTTTCTTTACGAACGATCTATATTTGTACAAGAGATATTGGAATATGCTGTCTTCGAACACTCTCCAAACTACTACCAAAAACAGGAACAAACTCGAACTAAAACACTACAGCCAACAAAAAATGCTCAATCTACTACAATTTTGTTCCCATTTCACTTATTCTACTAGCTCATCTTCTGTAAAAAAAACCGCCATTTGCAATTCATTAGTTTTATGTGCTTCTACTGGGTGTTAACCGCGCCAACATACTTTTTGTCGCCAAAAATTGTCTAGATTTGCGAAAACATTTTGTGAAAAAGTTAACTAATTCCATTTATTAACTTTACCCAAGTTTGAAAAGTGTTTATTCCTCGGTTGGTATACAAGGTGAGTGATAATAACTTAAAAAATCGTTGCGAAAAAATGGTTCATCGCCTGGTGCGAAAAAATGGTGGTGGAAACAGGGTGAAAATTCTAAATCTTGCATGTTTTACAAGTGCTAATTCATTCCAAGTGTTGTATGTATTTCATATTTCTGTAAAACATCGTGTGGATGACCTAAATTGAATGTTTTTCTTGCAAAATTGTCTGTAATCATTGTAACCTTTGACCGCGCGCCGCACCGGCGTAAAGCGGTTTCAATTGAAGCCAACAACAACAAAAATGGCACCATTTTTACATGAAAGGAGCCTTCCTTTAGTCAATTAATTTTTTTTTTTCGCAAATTTATTTTGCTCAAATGTCTGGGAAACAAATTGTGTCTTTAGTTATAAGTGATTTTTTTTTTGTGTGGTTAGGGGCGGAGCACCGGTAGGTTAGTTGCCGAGTCTTTTTTCTCATCGTTTTCGATAGGCTATGTTGTAACTATTGATTTTTCTTAGTCATCGTGCTATAGAAAAGCGTTACCTGAAAAATGTGTCAACAAAGCGTGATGGCCAAACTTATGGCGTGAAAACGGCGCGACAATGTCCTTGCTAATTCATCTTGTCGCGGTTCATGGCACCCGGCGACGAAATTGGTTTATTGTTTGCCTTTTATGGTAGTTCGAGTTTTGTGAACAGTTCAAGGTTGCGTCTTGTGTAGTGTTAATAAAACATCGATTGTTGGAGTTTTCGATAGTATCGATTGTTTTTTAAAAACCAATCGATTGATCGATAAACAATCGATAGTGTTATTAATATAAATAATTAATAAAATAGGTTTTGCAAATAACACAATTTAAATTTTTTTAAATGGCATTTTCATTTACAAAAAAATTACACATTTTCCTAATTTGTAAAAACTAAAAAGACATTAATTAGATATTTCTTTTTTAAAATGCTGTCTTTAATATAAGTGTGCATATAAAACGTTTTGGTAAACAAATTTCATTTCAGCCGTTTAAAAGTCTTAAGAAAAGCGAACCCCAAAAAATATTCCATGGCCGTTTTTCCATGTTTGACCGTTACCCCGAGCTCAATTTTTTTCTGAATCCAATACTTACTAATAAATAAAAAATTAAATGAAATTCACAATCAAGTTAAATAATTAATTATATTTATTTTAAATTAGATTTCACTTTACAAGATGTTATATATCTTAATTCACAGCACATTTAAATACGTAGGTACATATGCATTTTATATTTAGCAAATTTACTTGAATATATCATAATTATGATGTATAAATAGCAATGTATTTAAATTTTTGTCTTTCAATCTGTTTCTTTTGACATTCATGATTTGGCCAGCTTTCGAAAAAATCCTTTCAGAAGGAACAGATGTCGCTGGACAACACAAATATTTCTTTGCCATTACACGTAACATATTATTGTTGTTTTTGTCCCAGTATTCTAATATACATTGGTTATTTCCTATTACAGGTTTTTCAAAATATTGACGAAGGTCAATTATTGAGTCACTTACTGGTGTTGCTATTTGATGCTGTTGCTGATTAGGCAGAAAGAGGAGATCGTTTGAGTTCAACCTGTCAGTTGAAGAGCATCTTGTAGTTGTTAATGCTGGTACTTCTGTTCTTTGAGTGGCTGAGGAGAAGGACGCTATAATACCAGCATACTCTCGTTGTAGAAGTTGGGATGCGTTGTCTGCTTCTTGAGACGACCTGAATCCATTTTTTTTAAATCTGGGGTCAATTAATGTCGAAAGCATATTTATAGTCCTGGTATTAAACGGTTTCAATCTCTGGTTAATTGAATTATTCAAGGAATGCAAGACCTCTCGTCCTTCAACAGTTGTCAAACTATTTTGCAAACTTATCAATTTTAAAGAAATACCTCGTATAAGAGGTATAACTAAAGATGCGGTGACATAAGACTCTCCTGAGATTGTAGTTGTTGCGACTTCGAAAGGTTCTAGAAGTCCTACAATCTCCTCTATAGCTGTAAAGTTTTCTGCCGTGAGATAGGAAGGTGCTTTTGGACATTTGCTTATTGCAATTGCGACCTCACTTCGAATTTCCAAAATTCTTTTCAACATGAAGTAAGAACTGTTCCAACGTGTAGATACCTCTTGTATCAGTTTTAACTCCTGTTTATTAGAAGTTTTTTGAGCAATGCGAAGTTTGTCACTAGCAAGTGTAGAACTGTGAAAAAAAGCCACAATAGCCTTTGTTTTTGATAAAACTTCTGAGAATGATTCCACTTTAAAACAGTCTTGTACTGTTAAGTTGATGCAGTGAGCAAAACATGAGGAATGTCGAATTTTCAGAATTTCGGCAGTTTTTTTCATAGCTGCAGCGTTGTCCGTGACCATAGATACCACCTTTTCGCGAATGTTGTATTCTATTAACGTTTGGTCGATTGCCTAAAAAAAATTGTTTTTTTATAAACAGCTGTGATAAGATAATAGGACAAACAAAGTGTTGTAAAAAACTTACACTTGCCATCGCTTCCGCAGTATGACTACCTTCAATTTTTGTCACGTTCAAAAACGCTGAAATCAATTTGGCGTCCTGTATAAAGTGGCAAGTCAATGCTAAAACTCCTTCATTTGCATTACTTGTCCACATATCTGTTGTAATACTTAAATATTGACATCTTAATAAAGCGTCGTCTAATTTTGTTTTTATCTCGTCATATTGTTGAGGAATAAGATTACATTTCAGTGTTTTTTTGTCAGGTAACTCATACCTGTTGTTAAGTGCTTGGATAAATAATTTTAAGCCTTTGTGCTCAGAAGTCCTGTATGGAAGCATATCAATAGCGATCATCTGTGCGTATAGAGAATCAAGTTGCTTTTTCATTTTTGAATTTTCATCGAATTTCTGACTCCTTTGAAAGTAATTTTTGATGGAATTTCTAGATGTTTTGGGTGGCATTGGCACGGTCGCAAGTAGATTTCCATCTACGTCTACATCAGCATCAGCATCCCAAGAATCCTCACCTTCTACTTCTATATTAATAATATCACCATGCTTTCTTTTTAAGTGGTCTCGCAAATTGGACGTATTTCCTGAGTGTTTATACTCCTGGCCACAAAAATTGCATGTGCAAAATTGCCCTTTTTTGTTAAAACAATTCCAAACCGACGACTTGTTTTTTCTATTCATATTTATTTACAAATAAACAGTAACACTGAAAACACGAACGTTGAACAACTTGAAAAAACCGTATTGCAATGAAATGCCGATGCGGGATGCGGGACTTCCCCTATTAAAGCAGTGAAGGTTAGGTCAGGTGAACTGAACTGTCAATAACAGAACAGTGTTAATTGAGTAGGGTCTAGGGTACGTTCAAGAACTAACTGAACTTTTGCTTAGTTCAGATTTTTGTCATCCAAGGACAATTCTCAGTTGACAACTCATTTCTTAACTTTTTTTTCCAAAAACATAATGCCTAAAACACAACCACGCTTTGGAGCTTCACGTTAACAAACGATTTCAGTTCAGCCATAGGAAATCAATGAAACCTATCACAAAGCTGCGTTGCGTTGAATGGCATTCGTAATGATTTGCAAACGTTGAGGGAATTGTCAAACGCGCCAGCGTGATTGTGATACAGGCATAAACACATCAACTGGGCGACTATCGATGTTTTTTCAAAACTATCGATAGTCTCGATAGTAAAAACAAATCGATTAATCGATTAAACTATCGATGTTTTATTAACACTAGTCTTGTGTCGTCGCTGCATCGATATTTATCTTGAACGGGTGCAGCGTACGGTAAGTGAATACTTGACGGCGCACAATTTGTGAAGATTGTCGTTTACATTGAGCTCGATTGTTCGGTTTTTAAGTGGTTGAGGCAATTAGCCAGATACATAGGTACCTACATAAACATAACTGCATTCGCAAATCGTGTTGGAATTTCAATCTCCGATTGCGCGCACTGACTGACAGTAGATGCGAGTAGGTCTAGGTAGGCCATTGATTAAACGAGGAATGTGCACATGATTTGGCAACGCAGGCTCTGAAAATAACTTTTATATACCTATAAACAGTCTACAACAATATAGTCGAAAAGATATAAGTTTCTATTTTTTCTATAAACGGAAAGGGCGTTCAAAGCGGTGTTGTCTGCGGATAGGTTACTTTATTGTTACCCAAATCAAAGAGATCAGCAAAGCAGTATACGGCTTTATTTATTCTATTTGTCGGTTGCTAAAATGTCTCGGATTTAGCAAAGTTTTCGTTTTCGTAGAGGAAAACTTATATAAACCCTCGACAAGTAGCCAAACAGGAACTAATTTACTTACCTGGGCCTCAACCGTTCAGCATTAAAGCTCCTCACAGCATCTATCTGCGGCTGCGATTTCGGAGATATTATTTATAGTCGTACCCTAGGCTGCAACTTGGAAAAAGTATGTTGATGGTTTTGGGACTTTCCTCATGGTGTTTATTAAGCTCGCCCAAGCACTCGTCACAGTTGTTCCCTGTTCCTACCTATTTAGCAGCGGCTCGTAAGGTCCAAACGAGGTACGTAGCAACTTCTGGCCAATGCCTAGTATCCTATAAGCGATTGGTACTAATTGCAGTGTTTGTGGGCCATCTGTTTTACCTAGGTTTTTTGGTGCCCAGCTCTATTCTTCGAGTATTGTCGTCGGAACTTTAAAAGCATAGGCTGACGATCTGAAGCTACCTTCAAATCAGTTCACCTGTACCTTACACCAACAAGTAACCTCGTTTTAATGACCTTGGTTCTAACTCTGCTGGCTCGCTCTTACCGCAACTGGCTTATATCGAAATGTGTTTCCTTCAACACATGCTGAGAGTTACATAATACAATTCAATTTGTCTGCATGATGAGTTCTTTCATTCGATTAGGCTTGAAGCGGTTTTTGATTTTGCTTTTGCTTCGAAATTCGTTCACTTTCATATAATGGCTGGCTTTTTCGTATACTAAACGACAAAGAAAAACAACTCCGTGCTTCTCTTCTTTTATACGAAAACTACTGACTATTTGTTTGACCCTTAATGTACCGATTTTCAATCATTCCCAAAACCTGTCTGCAAACAAATGACAACAAAAAGATCAACTCAAGGTTATGAGAGGGACTGAACTGGTTCTCCCCATCAAATAAGACATTTCTTCGCAACCCTATTCACCAATTGAAGAGTAAAATTGTAAAATGTACCAAGAAAGTCTAGAGCTCTTGCAAGACTTCTTATAAAGTTCAAATTCGCTATCGCCCCGATTCACACTGTTGAGTAACTAGTGTCTATATCGAATCAGCCGTCAGATTTGTTGCTGATACAAAAACCACGATGATAAAATTGAAATAAGTCTGAGACGACAGTAGCTGGCTGCCGGCATAACGAGTAAACGGTCTTAATTCATGAATGTATGCAGGAAACACGTTTACCCTGCAGCAGTTTGATTATTTGCATTCGCTACTCCTTGTGCTTGATTGTCATTCTAAATTTCTATGATGCGTGCAGAAGAAGGGTTGTCGTTTTTGGTTTGATTGAGCGCACCAAACCACATTCCATGTAGAGCTAATCTGACCTTGAAATACTGCCTGGAAGCCATGCCAAAGATGGGTGCGATTGGTCTTACAGTGCCAGATGTTGGCATAATTGATTACGGCGTGTCGTGGATGCTTCTAATGAATTGATTTAACTTTAACTAGTGTATCCAATTTCTTTGTAAGATCGTGCTTGGGAATTTAATTATACGTTACGAAGAAGCTGCTGGAGGAGTTCTCTTGAGTGCACTTCGCCTGCATGTGTGCGCAGAGTAGCGAGTTATGCAATTCGTTGCGTCACAAGAATTTCTCTTGTTTGTGGGCTCGAGCTTGGAGCTTATGTAGGCGGTGCTGCTGGAGGAATCGGCGTTGTGTATAAATTGTAATGCAATTTGGTTTTAGTTTTTTAAATCGTTCGAATGTTTTATACTTGTACTGAATGAATTAAATGGTCTATGTTTTTAAATGTTTATTCTTTAAGCGATAAAGAACTTACGACCTTCTTAAGAGGTTAAAGTCTCTTGTCATTCTTGATAATGTTTCGGTTTAAGTAGCGCTTCACCAACCATATCATGAGCATTATTACCGATTGTACGATTTTCCGGTGGACAGCTGTGTAAAACGTACTCATTGCCGAATATCTCAACTTTAGGAATCTATCTCCTCGACGTTGTTTGAACGGACGCCGAGTAATGTGAGACTTGGTGGCATGAGCAATCGCTGTTCGATAGTCTGTCTACTGGGAAAACGCTGGCTCATGTGGCACATGTATGTTGCATGTGAGTAAATCATGGCTGCAGTTGTAGAGATTATACAAAATCTGCCAATAACTGACCGCTCGATCTCGTATTTATTCATTAGTTATTTTTGTTAATTATTTATCAACATCATTTACAGTAGACTAATATAATCTTTAAGTTATAAATGAAGGTATAATTGCTGTATTGCTGTACCACAGAGTGCAGTCTTTGAAACGAATCGCTGAGCTCTTTGGAATCTTCCCACAATTACAACAAAATAATTGCTTAAGTCATATTTCTCCTACTGGCCATCTTGGGCGTTTCTAAGATGCGCCCAACTCATCCCCAATTGCTGTGATTCCTCCTCAGTTGTCTAGTTGTATGTCTAGTTCCACCCAATCTTCTTCCAGGCCTTATTTGCGGAAGTGATTCCTCAATTTTGCTGGGCGGTCGGTAAGTATTCTGACGTCTGTTTTGATGGGCAACTAATTTTTGTGCACATATCATTGGCGATTACACGGCTAAAAACCACAACAAAATGTTGAACCTGTTCATCATTCAAACAAGGAGAGGCCCACCTTAGCCTTTCACCGATTGTTAGCTAGACCGATGTGATGATTACCTGTCAGCACTCTGCTGATTAGATGAATGGTTGTGGTGTGCCACCTTCTCGTTCTGTGGTCATGTTTATGTGGCTACTCCAACTCGTCGTTCCGCCTCAGGCTTAGTCAAGATTGCCAAAAAAAAAAATGGGGCATCAAAACTGTGGTAATAATGTGATTAGCAAAGCTTAGAACAATTCGTTTCATACCTACATTCTAGAATTTGATAAATGAAATCATTAGCTATAGGCATTTGATTTTTTTAATGAATACCAGCTTAAGAAGCTTGGTAACTACACGATATATAATTAGATGGTAGCCCACATACCCTTATTTGCTTGCACATCTCTAGTGGTCGGAATGGGTCTCAATTTAACAGCTCCACGTTTGTTTGACATGGATAACTCGAACGTACGTAATAACCGCTCAATTGTCATGTATGACGGTTTAATTGAGTTGATTGGTTGCCTCCTACTGCAGTTCATTTTTAAATTCTTCATAAAATATTCGCCAATTATACCATTTTTATTTTATACAAACAACTCCTGCTGCAATGAAAACAAACGATTACATATTTGTGCAACATGCAGGTTATGTCGCTCCATTTGAATTATTCACCCTTTCAAGCCTTTAAAGGGGCAGCCACAAACTCAACTGAGACATTGTTTGCCTTTCTATTTAGAAAATTGTCGCAACTATGCAAAGTGCAGTATGAAGGACTCTGAAGGTTTTCATAAATAATGATCTTATACCATTTACTGAAGAAAGTGCGTCATTCTTTCGCTCGCCTTAAAGCCTATTTTTATCCCAAGATTATTTTTCTTTTCGATCGTTCAACTTAATTTGATTTAGTAGGGAGCACAAACGAATTTTCACTTTGAATTTAATTTACAGCATAAGTTACCCCCGTGTTGCGGGCGATCTTTTTGCGTTTTTCGAATATTCACGTACTCACATCGTGAGTAAACAATTTCAACTCGGGTATACAGTTGAATTTATGTTTTTGCCACAAAGATACAACAAAAACGTGCCAAAGATCGGGCACTGAAATAGCCTGATACGTGACCTAACGTGTTCATTTAGATAGGCATGTATTGTACATTTATGAATGAGCGCCGGTCGGCTTTAAACATGGTTTGTCAATATTAGAAATATTATAGGAAACCAATACTTATCTTGTATTGGGCAAAGGGCACCGCTAAGACTACCACATGTAAAATTAATTAATAAAAGAACATTTTCTTAACCCTGGATATGGACACGTCCGAGGAATGGCAGGTGGCTCTATCCTGCTGCATCCGGGTCCTTTTTTTGACTTTTTTTTCCAATTTCTGTCACTCTAAAAAATTCCAGCGCAGTCTTTCAATTTTAACTACACAAGGTCTATGTCGAGAAGCTAGGCCTAGGGTCCCTACAGAACTGTTGCGCCAACTATTTATTTAAGGTCGATGTATAAATTTGCGAAGAGCCCTGCTCCATCGATACTTCGTTTCCCCGGCCATTTTTTATTTTCTGCCTGCCTCGATTTTTGGTGTTTTAATTTTTTTTTTCCGGAATATACAGTAGAAATCGGTTATAACGATATCGAAGGGACCTTAGCATTTCATCGTTATATCCGGTACAATTTTTTATTTATTTTTTTGTTGTTGAAGGTGAAAATCTCGAAAGACACAATGGGGTTAGAAACCCAGAGTAGAGTGGGACTCTAACCGCACTAAAAACACCTCCTTGATCATGACCAAGATCGACAAATGATTTTAGTTTCAACGTTCAGTTGTGTTTGAGAAGGTATTACAATTTGAATACGGGTTCTCATTATTTTTTTTAGATTATAAGGTCGTGAGGTTTAATTCTTCTTAATCTACGAATATTGTTTCGTACATTTAAGACGTCTTCTATTTCAGGATTAATATGCATCTGCAGACTTGCATACTTTTTAATTACTTCCGTTACAAGATCAATCTGGAAATCACGATGCAAGTCATTATTTCTAATATACCATGGGGCATTTACTATTCCCCGAAGGACTTTGTTTTGGAATGTTTGTATTATTTTTACATTTGTTTTCTTTGTACAACCCCATAATTGGATACCATAAGTCCAAACAGGCTTCAGTATCTGGTTATATAATAAAGTTGTATTCTCAATGGACATTTCCGAATTATGTTCTAGCAACCATTAAAGTTTTCTATATCTAATATTTAGCTCTTCTAGCTTCTTTTTCACATGTTCCTTCCATTTGAGCTTAGCATCTAGATTCATACCCAGGTACTTAGCTGTGTTTGAATAAGGAACTATTTGGTTATTAATAACTACGGGAAGATTGGTTATTTTTTTATTAGTAAAATTGTTATGGGTGGGCTTTGACTCGTTAAGTTTAATTCGCCATCGTTGCGCCCAATCACATATTTCATTAACTGCATTTTGCAGCTTTTCTGTTGCTTTAGCCACGCATCTATCAGTTGATAGAAGAGCATTGTCGTCTGCGAATGTAGCTATCATCGTATCAGTCGTATTTGGTATATCACTGGTATGCAGTAAGTACAGGGTCGGTCCTAGAACACTTCCCTGTGGAACTCCTGCTTGTAGTTCTTTGAGTTCAGAATGCGCTGTACCATAGCGAACTCTAAAGAATCTATTTGAAATATAAGATTTTAGTATCTCATAGTACCTACTGACTGGGTAGATCCCTATAAAGTTTATACTCTAAGCCCTTATGGCAGACTTTATCAAAAGCCTGTTCAACGTCTAAGAATAATGTAGAACAAACTTGTTTCTCTTCTAGTGATTTTTCTATTATATTAGTTATACGATGTACTTGGTCTATTGTCGAATGCTTATTTCTAAACCCGAACTGGTGGGTGAGAATGAGCATTCTTTGCCCAATGATTCTATCCAGTCTTTAAGAAGAAGTTTCTCAAAGAGTTTTGATAGTACTGGTAAAAGTAAGATTGGCCTGTATGAGGCGACTTCTGATAGAGGTTTACCTTGTTTAGGTATAACTATAATTTCTGCTATCTTCCAGTGATGGGGAACATATCTTAGTTTAAAGCAAGCATTTATTAAAAGCTTAAGTTTTACCAATGCTATGAAGGGTAGTTCCTTCAAGATTTGAGCAGTTATGAGGTCATAACCTGGTGATTTTCTATTAGATAGCCTATGAATACATATTCTGATCTCTTTAAGCAAAACATAAGTGATTACGTCTTCATCTATTCTATCAAGGAATTCAAGGCGTTCGTTTGCCACGCTAGGTGGAAAAGGTTTAAAAATATTTGTCAGATGTTCCGAAAAAAGTTTGACCTTTTCTTTTGGGTCGCCGATCCATTTCCCATCGGATGGTTCTTAACGGGTGATCTTGCGCTTGAGGTCTCTTTAAATATTTGGCAGCCTTCCAAAGGGAGTAGTCTGTGCCATTGTCAGCTGTTAAGTTGCAAAGGTAGTTAGATAGAGATCTATTTTTAAATTCACCGATTACTTTTTTAAGTTTGTTACTTAGTCTATTGAATATAGTTCTATCGCCGGTATATCTTGTCATTTACCATTTTCTGGGAGCTCTTCTCTTTTCTAGTATTAGTTCCCTAATATCTGTGGGATATTTTACCGATGCTTGTTTATGTTGTTGATGAGTTGGTACAATGAAAATAAAATTAAAAAAAAGAAGAAAACTTTATTAAAACAAATCGCTTCAAATGCTCAAGAAAATTGTTGAGGAAAAAATCAGTAATTTGTGTTTGTTTTGTACATTTAGTTGAGTAAAATATTTTTCGAAGAGAGTTGTCCACTGTTTGGATTCCAACGTTTGGATTTCAATTCGAAGCGGCATTCTGTAAGGCGAAACGTACAAACATTTTCGTGCTAACGAACGATTTTCTTCTGTAACTTAGAGCAAATCATTCGTGCGCACGAAACGTTTGAACGTTTTTGAATTACAGAATCTGAACCCAGGATTCAGGACCATGAAGCGGTTTAGTGTTGCCACTGCAGTAAGTGCTTCGTTTACAGATGGAAAGTGTATTCCTTCGGTCTGCTCATCTTCAGTGGCATTATCGTCATCGTCGCCATCAGCATTATTCAATTGAATATCTGACTCAATATTACCACTAAACAAACTCTACAGAGATATAGAAATCGAACAGGGCATGACATGAAATTACATGCACAGACCAGTCACTGCAGTGGCTACAGGAAATGTAGCAATTGTCTTGTATGCAGTGCATACTCATAATATCGATACATATTTAGAAGCAGAATAAAAATAACAGGATGGTTGCATGTAAGAACACGTTTTTTACCATCGCTATAAACAGTTTTTTGACATAAATATGGTAAATTTGCATCGCTATAACTGATTTCATCGTAATATCCGGCATCGATTGCAAATTACCTTGAGTTAAACGGAGTTTTGCCGGGACCTTGAAAATATATTGTTATATCCGGTTCATCGCTATATCAGGTGTTGTTATATCCGATTTCTACTGATATCGATTTTGAATAAACGTCGAGTAACTAAAGGGTGACAAGATTAGAACGATAGGGGAAACAATTTGAATAAAACAACAACGGTGTGAGATGTTGAACTTATTGTGGCTTTATTTTGGAGCTACATTTACGCCATTATGTGTGGAATAGCACATCATTTAAATGGCCGCCTCGGCTTCGCTTGCGGTGCTTCAAGCGGTCAGTCCGATTTTTGATGATTCGGTCGAATAAATGTACGGCGTCTCGAATGTTGGGCTCGAGCTCGCCCAAAGTGGTTGGTTTGTTAGCGTAAACTACGGACTTGTGGTAGCCCCAGAGAACATAATCGAGTGTCAAGTTGTATGATCGTGGCGGGTAATTGATAAAAGTTCGCCGTGAGATGACCCAGTCGCCAAATTTCACCCGACAACTTCGAGCATTCGCGTCGCTTGTATGGTATATACCGCCATCTTGTTGCAAGCACAGCGCGGACATATCGATATCGGTGAGATCTGGCCACAAAAAGTCGGTTAACATCGCTCTATACCTGAGACCATTGACGGTGGCGATGTTTCCTTCCTCATTTTGAAAGAAATGAGGTCTCATTATGCCGCCATGCCATAAACCCCACAAAACAGGCAATCTTTGTGGATTCATTGATGCTCAATAACGGCAATTTGGCCTGTTGACATAGCCGCTGAGCCCAAAAAAGCCCTCAAACGAGAAGGTGATTTTTTTTGCCTAAATCCGGACAACCTTTCCAGCGCCCAATTGTCGAACTCACATTGTTGTCCATGGTCGTTCGACCGACCTCCCGACATTCGACGACATTCGCGTTGCGTATTTACAACTGAGCCGGAATTTCAATATATTTTTTAAATAATTTCCTCACGTTTCGCAAACGTGAAAAGATGCATGATGACATGGCAAACCTTACTGAATATTTTGACAGCTGGATGTCATTGGTATCTTTGACAGCTGCTGAAACATGCTCGTAACCATTGGAAAAATAGGTCTGTTCCTTTACTTTTAAATCTTACGAATTTTTACTCAACAAATTTCTTGGTGTAAGAATTGAAAAAGCTGTCAATTAACAGCTGATTCGAAATTTGTTGTCCCATTTGACAATTGTTTTGATTTCTTGTATATTAAAATGGTATCAACAGGTGGATAAATAAAATTGAATCTCCTTAGATTCTTTTGGTGACGACGAAATTCCTCCTCGCTGTAAGGAGTAAGAAAGGACAATCTCCTCCACGTAATTTTTAATGCTGTGCCGCTTTTTCATCTTCTCGAATGCTTGTAGTTCAATCAGTACAAACTCTTCCATATACTCGGATTCATGAATTCGATTAATTCCGAATCACTTTCATCGCTAGGTAGATAGATCAACTAATTTTGTTCGTATATTAGCGAATTCTTCGAGTTTATCAGATATTTTAACGACGTTTCGTACCACTTTTTTGAATTTTTGAATTATATATCTGTCGTTTTTCATAGATTACTAGAAAAGCGTTCCCTAACTTTTTCGTAAGTGTATCTCTCTGTGAGAGATGAGCCATTTTGACAGTCTTTTCCATTCTTACTACAAAAGTAAAGGAACAGACCTAGTATCATTGCTATCTGGTGGTCACCTTTTATATACGAAACGGCTTCTTCCTGTTGCGCCAACTATTTAGATTAAGCAACTGACTGTGTTAGGTCTGTTCCATAAAATGTCTGCTGTCGAAAGTTTCTGTAAACCGACGCTGTGATAATAAATCGGTCAACACTCGAAACAGGGATGAAACATTGCCACAAAGAGTGCACAAATCATTTTCACGCTACAAGCAAAAACATCTAAATTAACTTTGCTTTGACTTCAATGTTCATTACGACTCGAATGCATTTGCATTTACACGAAACAGCTCGAGCTGCCTCGCCACATCCGCAGTACATGCCTTCGTACCACACAAAGTCGGCAGCACTTTGTGTAAGGTTCATTCAGATGTGCTTACAGAACACGCTCAAATCCCTGTCTTAAGCTTAAACTTCCGACCAAGTGACTAACATTGAAGGTCACCACATCTTCTTACATACAAATCAATCTACTCAATGCGTTGTAATTGAGCGATCACGGAATAAGTACATTTGCTGCTGTGTTCTTAAAATATTAAATCGTAACTGCCCATTTTTATTCGACTTATGATTGACACATTAAAATTTAATAGGTATATTTTTGTCTATTGGGCGTATCGGAAAGTTTATTTTTGGAAAGTCCAATCTGTAGCGGCATTGGTTTGGATTTATTTCGGACGTGGGTAGTTAGGGTGGTTAGAGTTTCTAAAAGGAGCTAGTGAGTGTATGAGAAGTGGACTTAACTCACATTTGTAGTGTACAGCAGCTCTGAATAGAGATTTAGCGAATTTGCTGATGAAACTTTCTGTTTGAAGACCAGGTGGTAGACCACGCATAACAATGATCGTCTGGACGATATCGTTTTTGAAATGTTCATGCCCATAATGAGTTATATTCTGGCTGTATTTTTTAGGTTATCATCAGCTTTAAATAAATTTCTAAAGAACAAAATAGATAAAGCTTTTAGACTTGTAATTTTTGCACTTAGTTGCTTGTTTTTGAGGTCTAATCGTCTGAAAAGTTACGTGATTAGGACCTAGTTTCACCCCTGCAATGCCACTTGAACAAGAACTTTGTATATACAGACATCTGCAGGCCTTGCTTAAATTCACCAACGATTTTTGTACATTTCAACATTTATTGCTCAAATTTTCTCTTTCAGTCTTGATAGTTTTTGGCACAAGATCGAGTTAAAAATCCTCACTCATGATTAGTGTTTTTGCAAAACTCCAATCTGGCAGACGGATTTATAAAATTAAACAAAAACCGTCACGTATTGCTCACAAATAAGACAATTCCACCCCAGCACTATAAAACGTATGCATGTGCGTTAAATGTTTTCGTTTCAACGTGACACGCCACAAAAACCTTTAGAGAACAACGATTAAGTTGAGACGCCGAGCACAGAATGCACAAATTGGCGTGTGAAAACTGAAAACTGAAAACGCCGTTGTTCACTGGAATGCAAACAAAATTCCATCACATTCCCACCTCTCAATCTTGTCCAAGTTCTAGTTTGCTGATAAAGTAATAAATCAGAGGAATCAGAAATCAATAAGCACCAAAAATTATAGTTCCGAAAAGAAACCGCCCCAAACAAAGTGAACATTCGCGTACCGTTCCCACATTTATTTTAATGACAGCCACTAGGGCCACCACTACCTACAAAAAATAAAATAAAAAAAAGACAGTGACCAGCAAAATTTGTTAAACCACAATTCCAATATAATTTTACTGGTTGTGGAACTGGACTGCCTGTGCCTGTCCATCAATCGACCCATTCACCCGTAGAGTAGAAAATTATCCCCTTTGTGCTGTAAAAAGTGCACACCACAGAAATAAAAAAAAAAGGGACACGAAACGACTCCCACTCGCCACTCACTTCATCATCTAATCGTCCCCCCCTCCCCCCAATACTTAAAGGTATAAACATAAAAATGCTATATGCATATCGCATATATTGGTGGCTTTCTGCCTCTACAAATGCATGAAGATGGTTCCCTTGATTATTATTTCATCAAGGCAGTTTGTCAAAACAATGCGTCGCCATGACAATCCGTTTTGTGTGCGGTGTGCTGCGGGTGCGGGGTGGTGGTAGTTTGGCAAATATGTACCGCAGCGGGAAAGCTTTAAGGTGCTTATGGGAAATTGGTCAAGCGGTTGCCATCACCGTCACCACTGCCGCCGACACAGCCAGGGCATAGTCTGCAGTTGTCAGTGGTCACACACAACACAGAAGTGGAAATTGGTGTAGAGCAGCACCGAACGCCTATTAGATGGCTCAAACTATGCCAGCGCACACTGGACACCGACCGCAATCGACGTTTGGTCGATTAATATTTGAAAGGCGTTAATTAAAAATGACTTTTGAGGAAATTGCTGCAACGACGTCTTCGCTGGAATGGAATAGAGCCAGCACATAGCGCGGATGACCACAAGTAGCACTGTGCCTGATGGGAGCGATATTCAAAATTCATTGCGAATGTGGGATCCCTGCCTGCTGCTGCGTGTGCAGAAAATACAAAGAATTACTTTCCAATCAAGTACACCCCACTTACAAGTCTCTTCCATTGCTAGACCACCCAACAGCCGTTTGAGTGGGCATTTCCGAGGGCGCACCGCCCCCCATTTACAACGTTGACGGTGTGTGGTGTGTGGTGTATGGTGACGGTGACTTTCTTTCCTACCGTGTATCTTAAAGTTAATAACTAATGTGGATATCGCGTGTTTGGGGGTATTCTTCTTTCTGGCGGTAGGAATTATTGACGAGAATTCGATTTTTTCTTATTGTCGTTCAGCCTTCTACCCCTTCTATGGCATCGATTGTTGTTTTATAATACAGGGCCCACCAGCTTTTACACGGATTTTATTTTCACAACCAAGCTACATTCCGTGGGGGGTTAAATCATTTAATGGTAAGTGGGCCACTGTAAGTGCATGTTAAGTAATTTTTGAAGCTAATTACCGAGTTGTAACAGAATTAATTTTTACACACACACACATAAACGACACATAATTGTGAAGTTTAAAAACTGTCGTACATGTATGTACTCGACTCTGTGATGATATTCCGCTCGCACCCTTCGTCCGATTAATCGGTACCAATTTATCAACATGGACAACGTTCGGACTAATGTAATGGTTCGACAATTTTGATCGGTCGGGCGAATTGAAATGATAAGGCGGGTTTGTGGTTTTTATGAAAATTAGCTCCAACATCGGGCAATTGCTATCGCATATCAATCAGAGTAACGGCCTCGTAATGTGTGAAACCTTGGTGCGATTCAAAAGTAATGATACAGAACATCGCCCACGAAGGTCATTGACAAAATTTTAGCTGACATAAATTCGACTGAGTGGATGTGTTATGCCAGCGCATCTAAATAAGTCGAAGGATTTTATTACACGATTGAATAAGGTCGGTATATGGGCAATCTTGAGACTTGGCAGTTTTCAGTTAGTCAATGGTTTTGTGGCAAGTATGGCAATACGATGAAACGGAATTGCTGTTGCTGACTGCAATACGACAATTTGGATTGTTAACTTACTTCTAAGCCAGAATTGGCATTCTCCGCTAAAGCATTTGCTATAAATAAATGTAAGGAAAGAACCATCAGCTGATGGTCGTTTTAGCTTGATTTCTTGCATCACTTGGATCTTGTATTAGTTCGAGCAAAGGGCTTTTTGCAAGTTTATCCACAAAGTTGAGACACCACCCAGCATACAATTTTATAAATATATCAATCAATGCGTATCAGTGCCTCTGGGTACAGTTCTTAACGTGGTTAAAGTGTGGGTGAGTGAACTATGACCTAAACTTAAGTGTAGCATATCGAATTACTCTTTCACTCACCCCGAGGATGTCTTACATTGCACGCACGAAAAGCTCTGCAACCCTACCGAATTAGGCTGTGATTTGGAAAGTAGATATCCACGATTTGGGAGCTTGGTTTCTTCTATGTCTTTCCTTGACAATATGTCAGAGTAGGTCTATGTATGTCCCTAGGCCAAGCTATGGCAGAATATTGGCCTAAAATTTCGTATTTGTATTAACAGACAGATACCAGAGAAAGCTAAACACAAATGTCGTCTTGAATGCGAAAAATCACTCGCATTCGAAGGTGAAAAATTAGATCGTCTTTGAACACAAGTCGTAATAACCGCATGCTGTAACTTCGATCTGAGTCGAGTATCGTTCATCTTTTTACAACCTATCCAAGGTCAACTCAAAGCTATCCACATCACTTACCAAACAACTGACCTTTCAGTCAACTAATCTATCGGCGTGGGTGTCTCTGTCTGTCTTCATTCGCGCCCGAACACCATCTGAGGGTCCAGTTTAACTTGCCACAGTGAAAATAAATAGGCAAGACTTTTTTATACTTTCTCTCTACCCTGACAATGACATCTATCTGGCGGTCAAGTATAAAAATATTGTACGGCTCGTCGTTGCAAGAAAAAATCGACAGCTATTTTTGGAATAATCTTTGAAAACAGGTAAAGACGACTTTTGTTATGAATCAAAAAAATGTCTTTCATTGTTCGGCGAATGACTGACGTAAACTCGTTTACACGGTTGTGCACGCCAAATGCCGCATTCTTGTCGATTTGAATGATGGAATCACGAAAATGATTGCTTTGTGTCGTAATTCAATTAAACGAGTTCAAGAAATTCTTTGCAATTGGGTGTCGTCATTTCAGGACGAGGTTGAGGTTGCTAGGTAAGGTTTTTTGTTATTATTTTTGATGAAAATGTAATCGAAACATCGGTTTCTGAAAAACAGTGATATCAATTGTAACTTAAAAGGACACCAAAAAAAAATATATCTACCACATTAGATTTCCAGAAATAGATACATCTTAAAGAGGATGTCTTATTTTTTTGTTTTTTAACATGTCACATGTGCTGTTTCAGTGACTAGCTGAATTATTTTATTTTTCTGATTACGCTACGCTTAATTCTGTCAAATGCATATCAATTGTCACAATGCTATTACACAATTTAAACCGACAAACTCCCTGAATAAATCCACCCCGCATAAGAAACGTATGTACGAAAATAAATTGTACGATTTCGGAAACAAGAGCTTCCGTTAAAATAAAAAATGTTGTGCCTCGTGACAAGAGAAGAAGAATGAGTTTCTGTCAGTGGTTATGTATACGAGTAGCATTAACAAAAAGGTGTGAGATAGGAAAAACATCGTGTATGGTTTTTGACAAGCTAATCAGCGTTTTCTTTTTTCAACCACACCGCTATTTACTGAGCAAACATTTTAGTTTCGATTTCAAGTTTGGGGAGACTTACTCATTTTTTAAAGTCGAAACTACTTCATTGGCTAAATATCCGGTAGAGAAAATTGATCGTTTCTGTTTTTCGGTGATTGTTTGATAGGTATATTGTGTAAATTCAGTGACGCATCACTGGCTTCATGATGTTTTGCAAAATCCATTAATGCAACTATTGGCATCACTTACAACGTCAAGTGTTCTTTATTGCAAATTTGATCAAACTGATGCGCAAACATAACGAAAAAAAGCATCACAGAAATACCTGATGCGCTGTTGATTCTGTTGATTCGCCGGTAAAAAAGTAAGAAAATGACGGAAGCGAAAGAAAAGAAAGTAAATAAACATTTCTATCAATAGAAAATTTTTGACAGAAAAATTAATTTTTCGCAGAGATAGAACGCGAGGGATGCTTCTGCAATAGTGAGGGACTAAAAAGCCTCCCTGGGGGACTGACTTTCGTCATCCCGAATGTGATTGCACCGCCGGTTGTCGGATTTCTGAACCTTTTTGGTAGAAAATATAACGTAATTTTTATTCTTAGCTAATTTTTATAGATCAAGCGGTTTTATCCGCCTTAATCTCCTGATTACATGGTCTGTATTTAATAATTCGGTCATTTCTAAGCTAACGTGGTTGAGAAGCCTACGTCTGTACATTTGAGCAACTTTTTTAATTTCGTCTTCAACCATTTCAATATTTAGATTAGTAGTTGTTGTTGTAGTTGGACAGGGATGAGTATCTCACAATAAGCCAATACATTTTACTGTATCGCATGTTCAACTCGTCTTTCTTTTTCTTTACATGCGTTTTCCAACGCAGTTTAGCGTCTAGAGTCATGCCTAGATATTTGGCTGTATTTGAGTACTACATTTTTGTCTATGTACACTGGAAAATGTGGTACGTTTTTATACGTAAAATTGATATGGACAGACTTTAGATCATTTAATCTAATCTGGCATTTTTTGAGTCCATTGTGAGATACGGTTTATTGTTATTTGGAGCTTTTTTGTTGCTATTTCAACAGTTGCTCCGACAACAAGTACAGCAGTGCTATAGTGGTTTCTCCGCTTTCAAGCAGATCGCTAGTGAATAAAAGGTATAGCACTGGCCCAAACACACTGTCTTGTGGTACACCAGCTTTGATTTCTCTTAATGTTGAGTACTCTGTCTCTTGTTTAATTCTGAAGAACCGATCTGATATAAAGGGTTTTTCAATAAGAGCGCTACAAAAGTTTTTTTAAATAAAACAATTTTTTTTTGTTTTGGATATCAATGAAATTCTTTATTCCTGTGAAAGTACGTTCGATGCCATTATGTATGGAACTCGATTTCTTTTGCATGGCCACCACGGGCACGCTTGCAGAAGTCCAGACGCTGAACCAAATTTTCGACGGTTTTCAAGCATAAATCGGCCGATACTGCTGCAATTTCACGTTCGATATTCGTACGAAGTTCATCAATCGTCGCTGGCTTGCTGGCATAGAACATAGACTTGACGTAGCCCCATAGGAAATAGTCTAACGGCGTCAAATCGCACGACCGAGGCGGCCAAGCGACTGGACCATTTCGTGAGATAACACGTTCTCCAAACTTGGTTTCCAAAAAATTGATTGTGACATTCGCTGTGTGGCTTGTGGCGCCGTCCTGTTGGAACCACATGTCCTCCAAGTCCATATCATCCAATTGGGGCCAAAAATATTCGGTTATCATTGAACGGTAGCGATTCCCATTCACAGTAACGTGCCGGTCTTGATCATCACGGAAGAAGTACGGCCCAATGACGCCGCCGGCCCATAAACCACACCAATCCGTAATTTTTTCGGGATGCAATGATGACTCATGGAGTACGTGTGGATTGCTGCCTGACCAATACAACATATTTTGTTTATTGACGAAGCCATTCAGCCAGAAATGAGCCTCATCGCTGAAGATGATTTTTCGATGAAAATCCGAATCATTTTCAAGTTGTTGCTCAGCCCAATTCACGAACATACGACGCTTCTGGTGGTCAAGCGGCTTCAGTTCTTGCGTCAATTTAATCTTCTAAGGATGTAGGCCAAGATCTTTTCGCAAAATTCGCCACAACGACGTCACAGAGATGCCCAACGCTTGAGAACGACGTGTGAGAGACACATTTGGGCTTTCTTCAACTGAAGCCTCAGCGGCAGCAATATTCTCGACACTACGGGCACTTCTTTGTCTCACTGGCACGGGTACATTTTGTACTGTGCCTGTGGATTCAAATTTTTCCACTAGACGCTCAATTGTTGATCTGCTAGGACGATTATGACGACCATAAATTGGACGTAGCGCTCTTAACGTTGAGGCCACTGACTCCGAATTTCGGTAGTAGATTTTAATAATTTCTACTCGTTGTTGAAGAGAAATGTCAAAAAAACGGCAAGAAATTCGGCGTCGTTTGCTGTCCCTGTCGCTCTACTTTTGTAGCGTCCCTGTTGAAAATGACTCCAGAATTGTTGAATACTGATTCGGCAGTTGCCTTTGTAACTTGTGAATTAGTCCTTTGTGCCAGACTTTATCGAAAGCCTGTGCTATATCAAGAAATATTGTAGAGGACAAATTTTTCTCTTCAAATGCTTTTTCGATCTTATCTGTGATTCTATGCACTTGGTCAATTGTAGAGTGCTTATTTCTAAATCCAAATTGGTGATTTGGCACTAGTGATTTTTCATCGATTATTTTTTGCAGGCGTGAAAAAATTTGAAAAATGTATAAATTGAGTATTTCAACGCTGCGGAGGTAAAGCTTTTAATAACGAGAAGACGACTCACGTGAATAGCAGAATAGGGCTGAAAATAAATTTAGCGTCTTTACGATCATAGCAATCGAGTAAAACTTTTATTAGCACATCTTCCATCTTGACTTTAGAATGTTTGATGTAAACAATGCGTTCTAAAACTGAAACTTCATATTCAATCAGCATCGCAAATAAGCAGTGATGCCGCATCACTCCGCAAATGTTTGACGCTTCTTAATTTATACATTGTTTCCGCATGCGATGCAACTTAACCATCAGAAGAAATGACTTGAACAATGTCACGATGGACGAAATTATGAAGAATTATCTCGGGCATATGACCGTCACAGAATCGTATCAGGTACTGCATACCGGATCTCCATTTTTCAGACACTTTTTCGAGCATTTGAGACAGTATGTCGCGAGTGGTGCACTCGATGTTGGCTACTTTTTAGACAGAAATTGTTTTTTGCTTGTCAACGTGGACCAACGACTTTAAATACTTCTTAGAAATACTTCAAATTGTCCATCGGTGTTAAAGGACAGTTCGACCCGGTTTCATAGGTTTCCACAGTACGGGGGTAATTAAAACCCCAAGGCAGAACAACGGATCTAATGCAATTTTTTTTGACCAATTTTTAAAGTGCCGTGATTGGTCGCGCGTTTTGTTCTTACTTAAATATTAGACGAGTTTGGTCACACAAGTTATCTGTTCGCGGTTTTAAAAATTAAGACAATAAGGAACAACAGTTAATCAAAATTCTCTGTGGCTATAAACCTCAGTAGCGACACCAAGCCAAGTTCGACGCGAAATTATGCGCATTATGTTGATAAGTTACTGCTAACCGGTTTTGTTGAATGGCCGACGAGTTTTTAGTACCGCTTATTCTTATTCACGGGTTCAATAACAATTTATTTTTAGCAAGAGGCCACTCCACACACAGCAAAAGTATTAATGGTAATTTATAAGGGTAATTTGTCAGCAAGTATGGAGACATACACCTCGGTCACCGGACACCTTGCTCGACCTTTGGTCAAGCGTTTACAGCAAGAATCCTCCAACAATTCAAGCCCTTCGAGGAAATATCCACTTGAAGTTGGTGCTTTGCTCCCACGTGTCTATAAAATTTAAGAGTGCGCATTGTGAAGTCCCACTTGGTAGGTTTGATTCAAGTATGGCAATAAAGCTCCAGTTTTTGCATTAAAAATTAAACTTGAAAAGTATTCACTGATGTTTCTTGCTGCTGAAAGTGTTTTACCAATTAAAATATTTCGTGGAATTGAAAACTTCAAGGAAAACTTTTGTAGGGTTTTTTCGTACTTTTTTTTTTTTTTTTTGTGTAATTAGGATTCCGAGGAGACTAATACAAATATGGATCTTCTAACTTGTTTTTTATTTTTTCAAAGGAATCACCATGACAACTATTGTTTACCTGTTTTGTGTAGACCCAAATGCTGGTTTCAAGCGATTAATCAACTTTAAAAACGTGTATTGCAATTCAGCTAAAAGTCGACCCGTTTTGCGACCATCAGAGTCATAATCTATCTGGTGGGCTCCTAGGTCTTTCAAATGTCAGCTTTTTTGTTTATCCATTGAACAAAATTATAATTAACCTCAAATCGAACTAGAATGACAAATTCGCCATTAATTATAGCTTAGCGCTAGATAATAGTTTTATTATAAGTTGCATTGATTACCATAATTTTGTGCTGTAGTACCCAATCGGGAAGTGACGTTCAAATTTGATTTGCTTATACCTCGTGGAAATGGTAGAAAAAGACTCTGCTTTTTGACAGGCATTTTCTGTCAATACACATTAATAAATTCGTCATGATTATGAATACTCACAGTCATTGGCTAAAAATGTGTAATAAATTGTCATTATCCCTGAATAAGCAAACCGAAGAGGTATGCTCGAAAAACAACAAAGCTCGAGTCTTATGGTTCTAAACTGGTTTTTAATGCTGATGATGACATTTAAATGTATCTGTTTTAGACATCTAACTGTAATGACTAATGCTCAATAGAAAGGCGATGTTTAACCGCGTCAGTTTTGCTGTTTAACTTTTCACATGCCAAAATGGTGTTTGTACAGTACCAACAGAGGGAGTTTCACCTGAACCTCGATATCACGAATTCTGGCTAATGGCCGTTTACATTTGTGTCAATTTAATGCAGCAAAGTCACATTTTGCATATCATTTACCCTTTCTCCACTATTCTCCATTTATAACAAAGTGCTAATTGCATCGAATTATGCCGTGCTCCGGCAACCACTACCAATTAATTGTAATTTAATGCTTTCCAATATAAATTCTTCATTGTCCTGCCACATATAGATACCCACCACAGTGGTGCAGTATAGTCTTATAATGGGAAGCCACGTCAAAGTCCTTGGCTGCAACTTGGTTGTGTTCTCATGCTTAACAATTCATAATGTACAATCATCAGCTGATATTGACGCACGAAACAGCACACTGGGCGATATGGCCTCGCTCCGATAAATGCACCCTAATGCATCGAATGCAATTTTTATTAATTTCCCAATGTATAATTTAGTTTGTAATATACCTGCGATAATTTCAATGCACAACCACAATTCGATGTCGTCCTGCGTGCAGCCTTTTCGACGTGTGCATATGTCCTACAGTGTCAATAGATAATAGGGTATATCTATTTTCTCACCAAAGGAAAAGGAAAAAAAAACCATATACGAGGACGACTAACTGCTTAGCAACCGCAACAGTCAAAACTTTACCATAATTTTCATCAGTGTTCCCCTTTATATTGCTCTATGGCTGCTTTGGAATTTTTAATGATCAATGTCTAGCTGTTGGCTTTTTATTGGTCTATCCAATGTTTCATGTCCTTTGAAACATGAAATTATCGTAATGTCCTGTTCGATAGTAGTTGAAACGTCGCACGATTTGATTGGCCGTCGATTTCCGGTGCCGCCGCGTATGTATTCTCACGCGAAAGAGATGGTTTTATGTGGTCAAGCGGTTAGTGGCTATGAATAAGCTTCAAAGGGTTTGTATTTTAGTTTCCCCTAATAGATACAAACTTTTAAACAAATTATTTTATAAAAGTACCTGTACTGGTACTCCCACCATTTTTCTTTGTCGGACAATTTTTCCATATAAATACCGTCGACGTTTTGGAACATCATTCAGTTTAATTCGGTTGTCCTGGGCTAGTGACTTCTAGTTTCTAGCTCACAGCGGTCCTTAGAATGTGCCCTCAAGCTTTCAAATTGAAATTTTGTCTATTTAAACAAATAAATTTAAATTCAGTGTTGTGTTTCTGTTTCGACGAATTGTGTTCTGTTTAAGATGTAAGGGAAAGGTAAACATAATGCACTTTTAAACAATAGTGGAAGGGGATATTGAACGTTTTACAAGTGACTATTGGGAACAAAATTTCTTTTTACTAAAATGTGTACTTATGTAAGACCGAGAATAACAATAGAATTGCTCTCCATGTATGTATAAGTATGTGCGTCAAATTATCGTGAGTAAAATGTTGCTTAATGGCATTTTAAAAATTACATTTTCCTACCTCTGACTAAATCACATTACTGGAGCTTGAACAGAGATTACAGTTTGAAAAAGATACCGGTCTGATCACCAGCACCACGATCCTTGTGATTTGAACGCCTTGAAACTACAACTACAGCACCAGCCCAAACTTAATTAATCTCTCTACAGGCTTTCGTTCTTATAAAGTTGCTATTTTTACATGATGGTACAATTTTCGAACATCATTCCTTCAGCAGAATGTATATGTCTAACATCGTTCATAGTTTGAAGGCCCTGTTCACAGAAATTAAGTGCGACAAGAGACGAATTGCCTTAGGCCTTTACCCAACTAGGCATGACACTGTACAAGTTACGCTCATAAAGCCAACCTAGCAAAACTTGAGCGATCAACTATTTCTATGCTTTTGCGTCTCCAAACTGAATAAATAAATCCATTAAGTCCTATCTATTTAGCAAAAAGAACCTTTTGCAGGAAATCCGCTCTTGAAAGCAAATAACTCCTCATTTAGTTACATTCCACTTACAAACAGTCAGAGAATATGATTCCAAAATGTACGCCTGCGTCTGTAAATCCTGCACGAAATCCCCACCCAGCAAATTCAATTACAGCATCTAATGATACACAAGCATATAGAATCAAATCGATACAAACAAAAGATTGTGGGTGATCGGATAGATAATTTAAACTACCCACATACGCATTCCCCTGTCAACAGTACCTTCGGCAGTGTCTTTGGAAATCGGAATCTCTGCCAACATCAGAATGGCACTTGAGTCTGTAATTACATCGACGATTTCTCAAAGCATTGTTGTTACGAATGCTCCATCTCCATTCCATCACAGCCAACGCCTGAGCTTCTCGAAAATTGCTATACAATTTATATTATATAGGTGGTTATTGTTTAGATTAAACAATAATCCGATTCAGTGTGGTGCCGGTGTTACACATAAGCACTCTACATTTTCCGATGCACGACAACCCCCGCCGGCCGCCAAGCCCACTGGGAGGTGCTAGTGTACTTATTGTATAAGCAATTATTAATGCGATTTACATTTGCACATACTGATGTATCTACACGCTACAATTTATACGTCACTCAACGCCTACGGAAAATGTGTGACTTCTCTGTCTTTGATGCTAGTCCGCTTGGCTTTCCGTCGCTCCCCCGAAGTTGTGTATTCTCTGTGCGCTTTGACGCTTGACCAAGTGGACACTATGTCGGACTGGACATATATTTTCAAAAACTAAATTCCTACCATGTGCGAGTAAAAACCTGTTTACATTTTTCTTTTTTTTTTCCTGAAAACATGTATAAACACATTAAAACATATTACTAACGCCTTGGCAATGAAAATGAATGCATTCAATTGGCAGTGAAATTGTTTTGCTTGGGAAGTGGAGGTACATCAGAATCTAGTCGGAGAAGTGTGCTACTCTTTGGCTTTTGGTTAAGATTTAAAATTAGTTCAGCGCCGCCTTTTGTCTTACTCAGTTGTCTTGTTTACATTCAGCAGTGAGTGATGATTCTGACGCATTCTTTAAGACCTCTTGATCAAAAGAGAGAGTCATCATATTAGATTTATTTACCTAAGCAAATCGTTAATCTTATTTTAATGTATTTCTTTTTTCTTTGCAGACGTTTTGAAAATGAAGCGAGGCGATAATCAGCAACAAAATGATGATGGCGGTGTCCAGGGAGGGAAGAGACACCGTGGTGGTGGCAACAACAATGAAGACCAAGTGCGAATATTGATTCCCAGCCGTGTAAGTGCAAACAGTTATTATTGAATAGATATTAGGCATGGAAGCGAATGAAAAAGCATGAAATAATAAAATAATACAACCCGCACACGATTCACATGGTACAACCAACTAAATTTGCCCGACACTATTAATCGTTTTCCATTTTTTCTATCGATATTTTCTTTGCATTCAATGTAAGCTAGACACTAACCAACAAGGTGGGGGGAAGGGCTGTCTTTTACTTTTGATGGAGTTTTTAGTCCAAGTTGGATCGCGACCTTATACAACTAGCTCTTTTATTGCGCGCGCAACCTAAGGTGGGATCTTGATCTGCTGCGTTCTTTTTCCCAAAACGGAGTGCAGAACTTAGTGCGTGCTTGGCGCTGTTTTCCATACTCTCCGCGTGACCGTTTTATAAACTGTTTTAAAAGTTAAACATGGCTGTATAAAAGCTTCTCGGCGTTTACATCCGCTGTCGATAGAGTCCATGTTTCTGCATTATATAGCATATAATACTCCCTTCTGTTCTAAGAGAAGGGCTTTACTTCTCGGATGTCCCAGCCTGAAGGAAGAGTGATTGGCAATAGTGACACTTCGCTTGATCATTTAAGAGTGATAAGTTATAGAAGTTAGATCCTAACGCGTCACCCACTTCTAAACTTTTTTCGGTTTGATGGAGTGTGAAGATTTACCAAACTTAAGACTTTGTGCCATCAAGGCGCTGGACAAAAGCTTTGACCGTTCACACATTATAGCCGACAGGATCTCATACGCGACTGACAATAGTGCCAGATCTGGCAATCGTCTGAAAATAGCTTTATTCCCCTGTAATAGGCGCAGAGTATTCCCTTCCTTGTGGATCGGGACCACTATGCTGAGATGACATTTATCGGACATATGTACTTTCAACCGAACAAACTCTGCAGATAAGTTGGTGCCTGCTGCATGCTCGAAATGAAGTAATTTCCAGCTGTCTTGAAAAGCTCGATAGGTAGAGCAACAGCTCCAGCAAACTATCGCTGGCCCCGTATCGTCTTGGTCACTTTAAATATCATCGCCCAGCCAATTGTTGGATGTGTCTACCTTTTAACAGCCTGCAGAAGTTGTTGTTTATAAAATTAAAATCGGAAAAGAGATCTTGATACGTTTACACAAACTAGGCCTTAGAACTTTAAAACTTTATAGTCTATACTACCTTTAAAGAAGGGATCGAGATGATCCTGTACAAGACGTAAGAATCAAGGAAGACTTTCATCGTCCGACTGCTTTCTGAAATCCATGCCATTCGTTAGAATGTTGTTTTAAAGAGTCAGCGTTGTCACTTCAATAAAAGAGGAGCACAGTAGATCATTAAAAAAAATGCAGTAGATTCGATCATTCCGCAGTAGATTTTTTTGTTATACAAAAAAAAAAAACAAAGATCAATTGCCTAAAACTATATAAATCATCACTTTAATGTTTTTTTATACAATAAGTTCACAACAAGTTGAGGTTCTTTACAGGGGTTATTTATATGTATGATTTTTGTACAGCTGTTTAAGACAATGTTTATCAAACAAAAAAAGTGCAGTAGATTGGATTTAGTGGCTGTAGATTTATTTTTTGCAAAAAGTGCAGTAGATCTACTGCTATTGCAGCAAAGTGGCAACGCTGGTCAGCTGACAAAATTGTCTGAATTTTGTTGATTGAATTGAACTGTTAAACATTTAACAAAGCTAAAATTCGGTATAATATTTTTACTGATAGCAGCCGACAGTCTTATCGTAAAGTTAGATCTTCTTTCGACGTCTATAAAAATTACGGTGTAGAAAAAACATCATCATTTTTATTTTATTTATTTGCTTTGTACCTACTAATAAATTCATTTACATGACAAATAATTTTGTATTCATTGGTGGCAAATAACACAACCATTTCCGACGGCACTTAAGGCTTACCCATTGCATTTCCTATGCATTCATTGTTCACTATGTGAGTTTACATCAAAATAGGAATTATCTCGATCAAATTAAAATGGTAACGCGCCAGTAAGCGACGTTGTTAGAACCTAATAAGGAGATCATAATAGTTATCAATTCGAATAATCGCCTTTGAATAAGTTTCTCTATACATCTCTCACTTTAAATAACAACTTGCATGATTATACAAAAATTGCGGTCGCTGGTGGTCAACTTCATTCATTATCTGGTACATTCGGGACTCGCACAAAAAGCAGTTCGTGTTCCTAAGGTCTTAATTATGAATTGTGACTAAAAGCTTTTTGCATATTAAATTTTTTCTATATTTTCGAATAAAAGGAGTTCCGACCAATTTACTCGAAACGCCAAAAAAAATCTAATAAATTTGCGAACCCAAGCTAACTTACAAAAAAAATGTGTCTGATTTTCCACTCCCTAAACTGGTTTGATTTTTTATTTGTGACATGCTTAAACATACATACTAACCCTGCATGGTTTGTGCTTAAATCTTGGCAAGAACCAAAGATAACATGACACTTTGGAACAAACTAAAAATCTTGCTAGAGTAATTAAAACTGTTTTTTTTTCATCCGCAAAAAGAGTTTCACTTGTTTTATGAATTGTATTTAAACTGAAACAACAAATCACGCGCACGCATCCTTTTAAAATAATTTCCCTGCTCCCGATTGCTTGACACTGTTTGCAATTGCTATGTTAACACAGTTTGCGGCAAGAGCACTCTGTGCCAATGGACAAAATTTACATTGGTTCAATTTTGTATCTTGCCAAAGTAATGGTAGCAGTTTCTTATTCATTGGTAAGATGTATATCTTCATTTTATCAACTGTATTCAACTGTTACAAGTGTGAAGTTTTGATTAACAACCGTGCCCCTTAAATACCCTTCTAAAATAATTTCCCTGCTCCCGATTGCTTGACACTGTTTGCAATTGCAATGTTAACACCGTTTGCGGCAAGAGCACTCTGTGCCAATGGACAAAATTTACATTGGTTCAATTTTTTATCTTGCCAAAGTAATGGTAGCAGTTTCTTATTCATTGGTAAGATGTATATCTTCATTTTATCAACTGTATTCAACTGTTACAAGTGTGAAGTTTTGATTAACAACCGTGCCCCTTAAATACCCTTCTAAAATAATTTCCCTGCTCCCGATTGCTTGACACTGTTTGCAATTGCAATGTTAACACCGTTTGCGGCAAGAGCACTCTGTGCCAATGGACAAAATTTACATTGGTTCAATTTTTTATCTTGCCAAAGTAATGGTAGCAGTTTCTTATTCATTGGTAAGATGTATATCTTCATTTTATCAACTGTATTCAACTGTTACAAGTGTGAAGTTTTGATTAACAACCGTGCCCCTTAAATACTCTTCTAAAATAATTTCCCTGCACCCCACTGCGTGACACTGTTTGCGCTATGTTAACACCGTTTGCGGCAAGAGCACTCTGTGCCAATGGACAAAATTTACATTGGTTCAATTTTTTATCTTGCCAAAGTAATGGTAGCAGTTTCTTATTCATTGGTAAGATGTATATCTTCATTTTATCAACTGTATTCAACTGTTACAAGTGTGAAGTTTTGATTAACAACCGTGCCCCTTAAATACCCTTCTAAAATAATTTCCCTGCTCACGATTGCTTGACACTGTTTGCAATTGCAATGTTAACACCGTTTGCGGCAAGAGCACTCTGTGCCAATGGACAAAATTTACATTGGTTCAATTTTTTATCTTGCCAAAGTAATGGTAGCAGTTTCTTATTCATTGGTAAGATGTATATCTTCATTTTATCAACTGTATTCAACTGTTACAAGTGTGAAGTTTTGATTAACAACCGTGCCCCTTAAATACCCTTCTAAAATAATTTCCCTGCACCCCACTGCGTGACACTGTTTGCAATTTTTTTTATATTTTCAAAGCAAGAGTTGACTATACAATTTAAGATATCCGAATTAAATCAAGAAATACTTAAATTTAACATTTCTCTAAATTGACGAAGTGACGTCACAATGGAATGTGGAGCATATAACACTTGTGGCTTGTTTTCGCTGCTGTAGCGTCATTCATCCAAGAATGCTCAAGGGCGCAATCAACAAACACCCGAATCAACCTGTGTGAGGATATAGGCCCAAATTATCGCACGAAATTCTCCCACGTGACGTTGCGATCGCTGTAATATCCATAAATTCGGCATATCGCCAATACTGGGCCCTAATCACATCTCAGACGATAAACGTCGAAACGATGGACCTCCAAAGCTAGCAACTAAGCTTAAAAATTACAAGTTTGAGAGACTTGCCCAGTTAATTATTATCCACAAATATTAGAAAAGCTATAATAACTAAAAAAAAATTTGGCCAGAAAATATTTTAAGTATTTTGGTATGGTCTTTTTAAAACGATCTTCCAGGCGATCATTGTTACACGTAATCTGCCCCCTGGTCGTTGCGGCATTCACTGCTTCCTTATGGAGCAACAAATTTTTCACGATACTTGTTTCTTGTTTGTGCACATTAGTATCATTTGTATTAAACAAAGTGCTCTATGGATTAATGTCAAAAGGGCGACACGCTTGCATGGTAGTGTACAATTTAGCCGAAGAGGCTCAGTTTTGAAATACAGTCCCCAAGGGATACTAGTGTCAAGGCAATTTTTGTGAAAAGATGAATGGGTAAAGGATTAAACGAGTTTTTCCCTGAAACATATCTCTATCTTATATTGTTCTTATTCTTACTAATGAAAAAATTACATTTTTACAGATTGCTGGTGCCGTCATTGGTAAAGGTGGTCAACACATCCAGAAGATGCGCTCTCAGGTATGTTAAAACTGTTTTCCTCTCATCCTCGAAGCCTCATAGATTTATTTTTGTATGTACCTTGGAATACCATATTAGAGTTGATCTAAAAAATAAAAAAATAAACGACCAAGTCCGTTCTAAGCACCCTAATATCAACAGAAACAAAAACCAAATCCTTTTGATTTTCAAATTCCTATCGGGATGTAATTGCCATTTGTGTCTTGTATAGGAATACATTATCTCATCATTCATGTTGAAAACAAAAACTAGAATCACTTTCGAGCCTAAATATTCTTGTGCGAAAAAAAAAGAATGCAATTGCTTAATTAATTTACAAACTAAATTAATTAACTCAAATCACAAAACCTATTATGGTAGTCTGCTGTCTTTCCTCTCTTTCTTTGCATATATCTAAATAATTTTTGTTTTTTTTTTTTCAATCAACACCTCTAAACAAAATTAATACCACCACTAGAGCTAAAGGAATTAGTTTAACAGTTAAAACAAATAAAGTATAAACCACCTCTTTTTATCTCTCTTTTTGGTCCTCATTTCGTTTACCTCAAAAGCTTTTCAAATAAAAACAAAACACTCATTAGTTGTATATTAACCTTTTTATAATTTGTATATAACTGTATACATGTAATCTTAAGAACAAAACAAAATACCATATCAAAGCTAATAACAATCTAAAACAAAATTATTATATTTTTCTCTCGCACCCTCTCTTTATGTGTGTAAAATCCAAAAATACCAAACAAAAACCCGTGCCTGTACCTGTGCCCTGCCTGTGACTGAATTGAACTACCACACACCATCATACCTCCGACTGGCCCTGATAAATTGGTTGTTGATCCCGCGCTCTCAACTACTGCGAAAAATAAATAACAAACCAAAAAATTTTGTTTGACCAAAAAAAAAAAAAACAAAACCGATGCGACAAACACTGCCATGCGAAAATAATTATAATAATTATGCCCCCTGCTAATATGTGGTATCGAAATGCACTTAACACACATATGCACATACACGCTCAATGAATTGATTATACCACCACCAAATGGAATAACACTACAAACAAATAAAACCAAACAAAACAACAATCCTTTTTGCCACGTTTTGTGTGTTGTGATCCTTTGTTACAAATGAATTTATACTTTTTTCCATCCAACAACACGCAAAACTCCAACAAAAACAAACAAAAACTCTATTGTTGTTTTCGTGTAATACAAATTGCAATTGTGTAAACATTTAATTAATGAAATTAAATTATATATGTATGTGCTGCCTTATTTTCGCAAACAAACAAAAAAAAAAACCACCAAACCAACCAACCAATGTCAAATCTGATGCGCGCCGTATGTGTTGATCAAACGATAACAAAAAAATGCCAAACAAACAAAATTATGCAATGAAATAATTTTACTGTTGCCAAAACAAATCATCAACTGCTACTACTACTACTACAACCATCTACCACCACAACCATTCAACCAAAAAATATAAAAAAAACCGACTGTTCTCGCGATGAACCATTTCGAACTCAACCCAATATATATCTCTATATATATATATAAACTAAATATCCATGAGCAGTATAAAGCCACTGTGTCTGTCGACGATTGCCAAGGCCCTGAACGGTAAACACTTTTTCCATTTTTTTTTTAACTACATAATTATATTTTTTGTAAGAATTTTTAAAAATTTTCTTTTGTTTTTTTTTTTAGTTCTAGAATAGAATTAAGATCATTTTTTTATGAACAGATGAGAGAAAAGCTTTCATCCGTGCTTTCTACTCTCACACGCGCTCTCTCTCTCTCTAGATTCTAGATTGCCCGTCAAAAAAAGAAAAACAAAAATCTGTTTCGTAGAGTCAAAGCATATTTCCATGTCAAAAAAGAAAGATAGATGATAAAGTAGTCCTTTAATTAATCGTTGCCACTCAGTCATTTGTTTTTGTTCTTTTCTGATCTGTAGTGTGAGAGAGAATGTCTTTTATTAGATGAAGAGAATGGTTAAACTTTGTCACCTCTAGAAAAAAAATAAGTGCCCAAACACAACTAACAACATTAACTTGGAAAATGGGGGTGCGCTTATGCCTTAATCCAGGGGCCGAATTTTCAATTGTCTGCCGAGTAAATCGTGTCTGTCTTACTTTGAAATAAATTTTTTATATTGAGTTGTCAGACTATTGAAAAATCGACCCTTAATCATTATACATAAATGTGCAGGTGAAAACAAATAACTACATAATGCCAATGGTGTTTAACAAAGCTTACGGCAATAATATGCTTGCAAGAAAATATTTAGCAACAATAAATTTGACAAATCTTTTCAACAACAACAAGAAATGTCTTGAAAGTACGGTTCATATGAAGCAGGGTGGAAATTATGTTATTTATCACTTACCAGAAAATATTGACAGCGATCATCCTTACAGGCAAGTTTCTGCACACAGAAAACGCAGAATGCAATAAAGAGTTTTAAACACACACATTTTCTGTATGTGAAATATAGGGTTGCGATGGCTGTCTAAGCCAACCTAGGACAAAAAGTTTTAAAATCCCGGACTTTGGAGGACATCATCTACCTTAAAAAATAGGACAAAATAAAAACCAGGTCCATGAACTCAAACAAAAATTTATTTCGTCATTAAAATAACATAAATTCATTTTCTTGGTGAAAGGGGGAAGAAACAAAGCAAATTACAATGAAGCTTAATAAATGGGCACGTTCAATTAAATTTTGCAGTTTGACATTTAGAGGGTTGAAACATGGTAGTCAAAATAAGATCTGTTCAACTTTATGTTTTCTATCAGATTTGTATTGCCTCTCTTTTTCTTTTTAATTCAGAGTTAGATGATTTTTTGTATTTTCAAAATTACTTGTAAGCTGAAAAAGAGGACAATTTCTTAAAACGTTGGAAGATGTTCCGCGCTGGGGTCAAAAAGAGAACATGTTTTCCAAAAAGAGGACGCATGCCAACCCTAGTGAAATATAATAATACATAACTCTTCATGTGACATAAACATTTAAAAAGGATTATAGGGCTTATTCTGACCGTCAAATCTTGGATCTTTTTTTGCGAACCAGCATGTTCCAGCCGTTTTTTAAGGACAGGCTATGTGAGTTTGAGTATAGGGCTGGTCGTCACAACAGACGAGACACGAGGGAACTTTTACGGTTAAAACCGAAACCAATTTGCCTAAACACTCAAATTCTATATACTTACAAAGTTTGATTATGGCTGAACTCCAAAACGTCAAAAAATTTACATTGCTCTCTGCCAGGTTATGAATGTTTTTGTGCTGCTTTTCACTTGTTATGCCTTGCAATTTTAGACGTTTTGAAACGATTTTGATGCGAATTACCTTAAAATGTTTCAAACACCAATAATACAATTAGTAACAACAATACTTTCTAACAGCTTATGAACAATGTTGGCTCATACAATGCCAACACGGTTGAGCATATTCTTTGTTTAAGAAGAAAGCAGTTTGCTCGGGGAATGTCTTTGCATCATAATCATTCACGATGCTCTGTTTGCTTTTGTTTGCGCAGTTGATGCGTTCACCAGGCGTTTTGGAAAAGTATCATGTAATCCGCTTGCGTTATGAAACGCTTGATTGATTGTACTTGTACTGCGTTTCAGCAGGTACTGAAATTCAGCCTATGCTCCAATCTTGTTTGAGAATCCAACCTCTTCCAAGTTGTTCAAGAAATACCTTCCGAAGTGCAATTGCTTGACATTCACAGAGAAGGTGGGTGATGTCTGTTTCTCGCGACTTGTAGGTCTTCACAATACTTGTATCTATCTGTATGAGCCAAGCCTAGTCTCAGAGTATCTCTATCTTATCCTTGTTCTGCTGAGATTGATTAATTCTGCAGCCTTTTTTCCAATTTAAGGTCCCCTTGAAACCCCCTGTTTTAAGGATAACACAAACAATGTTGCCCCCGAGATGTCAATTGTTGCTGGTCTATAAGTATAAACCAGTGACTACATAGTCCCACAACAAATAATTCTGATATAACAACATCACCCGACCACGGAACAGTCCTGCCGCTTCGGAAATAACCAAAATCATCGACAAGCTCTTCGCGGCAGCAAACCTTCAGGCGTGTGCATTCTTTTATAATACATTTTTCCCCTGTGAGCTCGCATAATCAACCCCCCTAGATTTGCATATCGTTCCCTAGGAAGTAAGCATCATTTCCCTTTATGAAGTCACATCTCAATAAATGTTCACAGAAAATTCTTTCTTCGGCATTTGCCACAGTCATTTCATATGAAATATCTATGTAGTTTCGCCTACGACTCTCAGTTGAACTGACCGGAGCGAAAAAATCATTTTGAGGAACTCGCAGCAAAAGAATAGAGCTTTGCCTGGTTTGCTGGTGTCTGTTAAATTCATGAACGATTTGATGAGTGGAAAAAGACTTGGGCGTTTGTTTTTCATCTTTAATCCTTTGCACGGCTTGTGACACTGAACTTATTAGTTTATAAAAAAAGACACCTGAGAGGATAAGTTTAAAGTTTATTACGTACGCAAAAAAAAGTAACTATCAAGCAACAACAAATGTACCGGCGCCAGTGTCTCCGACAAAATAAATCTCTATTCACCGTAATACGAATTCCTGTGGGCTACACAGACGGTTCGTCAGCTCGTCCTTCCGGTGCGAACGAAATGAGCACTATTAAGCTTCTAACAATACATATGACGCAGAAAACTACATCTCGGAGAACACTTCTTCGACAATTTCGGCGAACTCGCTAGCATAAGCGACGATTAATTTTGATCCCCTGATATCACAGTGGGCCTTCTCAGGCCTGAGTGAGGCCGCACTTGTTGTGGGCTGCCACCCTAACTTAAGCTTCTATAAATCAGGATCATAAAACTTGACAAGTGGCAATTCAAAAAAAAATCTGATTGAAAATTTCATAAAATTGATGCCAAAACGAATGCCTTTCACAGTCGAAATTCTTCCTCCCTCTTCTAAATCTGATATATTCGCAATTTTACTGAGTACAGAATGGAAGCAGATCTTATGCATCATAAAAATACGTCTCAGATGGGGGGAAAATTCTTGTAATTGCCTGCCCCAATTGTACAAATTGTCGAAAGTTAGGAAAAGATCGACTTTGTTCCGTAAATAGCTCGTTTACTGATTTGGTGATTAAGTTCACAATCATATTACAATAATATCACCACTAAACATAAACTTGTGATACTTTTGTACTTTGATTACTTCGTGATCAATTTAAATGACAAATCATGGTTCGGGCCTTTTCGCGCCCAAGTTTTCGCTACAAGTTGCTTAACGTAACGTTATGATCGATTTTCCGGAGCATTCATTATGACTCCGAACCATCATGAGTTTTATGATGAAAGCACAAAACTGTTCAGAGTTCGTAATTTTATGTAGAAGATAAATAAATATATATAATTCCACCAACTTCTTATGAACCGAAATACTCGTAAATTATACAAAGAATCAGCCTTTTTCATTGCACATTTATTTTAGCTTAAACAAAGGCTAAATTAAGAACGTAACTAGAATATTCTAAGAACAAAGGATGAACATTGGATTAGTAATTTATAACACCATTCTCATTCATTTTCGTCTCCCCAGTTGTAAAACATATTTCCAAGAGTTTCTACGGCCAGCCAACACAACCACCACCACCACCCGACACCCATCACTACCCGCCACAGTAAACTTCAAGTTTATCCCACCCACTCTTAATGCCAACTCTTTCTTTGCAACGAAATCATAGAGCCCTCATACTTTTGTTTTGTTGTTTTTTTTTCTTTCTTTGCGAGGAAGAGAAAACTAAAAACTAGTGCTGCGTATCTCATTCGGAATGGTAACAACATTTACTTTACTACCGTCTGTCGTCGTCTATCTCTTCATTTTAATATTAACATCAAGCCGTACCCGACTGATAACGTCTCACACTGGCTTTTCTCCTTTCATTTGCGGTTGTTACTTACTCACCGAATATATACTTAAAATGAAATTCAAATTTCGTTCCCCACATCCACAATTCTCCTCCTGTACTGTGGTGGTGCTACCCTATGGATCACCCTGCCTCCCACCAGCCTTTGTGTGTTGATAGAACAATCTCTCGCATCTGGGTATGGACATTTTACACTAAAAAAAAATACAGATCTCTCATGTCTCGCATTGTCTTGCCTGTCTGCCTCGCTCATCTACCACCACTACCGCCAGCACCATACCACACCAATGTTCTTCTGAGTTTTTAATTAAAAGAAATACACGAAATAATGTTCGTTACGTTGGTGACAAAATTTATACCATTTTTCTTGATGACGAATAGATTCCACAAAATCAAAAGCAAAACAAAAAAAAAGAAGAAATAATTAAACAAATCGTACTTAGCAATTAATATAAATATTATTATCCTGCTCTACATGTATTTCTTTGTAAAATATTTTCACAAATCTTGTGTCAAATTCCACTTGCAGTACAATTTTAATTGCAACTGATTTGGACTCAACATGCAGTATCATTACGGAAATGCTCAAGTACTTCGAAGAGGTAAGTCAAATTTAATTTCTCTACTGCATAATTCATCATCAGCCAATTAATCATTTAAAAATAAAATTCGAATCTTTGCAGAAAGACGACGAGGTCGATGTTCGTCTACTGATTCACCAGAGTCTCGCTGGTTGTGTAATTGGCAAGGGAGGCACTAAAATCAAGGAGATTCGTGATGTAAGTAAATTTGCCATTAATTTCGTTACATTTGTGTTGCGTGCTTGTGACAGTTTCACAAATCGACAAATATAATCAATAAATATATATATTTCCATCAGCTTTTCTATAGCGATATCAGGTGAAATTATGTCAGGCACCTACACCTACCTTAAATTTGTTTGAGAAATTGATTGAATTTAATTTAGGGTATAGGTATGATGTATATACTTCTTGAGGTGTCTGGTGTTTGTTACTTTAAATTTTAAACCTATTGGTTAGTGTGTTCCACAAGAAATAATTTCGGAGCAGAGTACAGTACTGCCATATAATTGTAGTATGATTTGATTGGCAACTACCGTGATCCCCGGGTAAGTGACCCTCGCTTAATTGCAGTCCACGTTAAATTCATCCGAAAACTGAGTAAAAAAGCATTCCATAAGAAATGTACAGAACTTTTCCCGTTTAAAAGCGTACCGCTTAAATGCGTTACCCGATTATTTGCGCTACTTAAAGTTAAGCTTCTCGTAAAACTTAATACAAAATCTCTTGGTTAAAAGCACACATACAAATCAAATCAAATCAAATCAATTGTCAAATTGACATAATGTTTACAACGCGCCAAAATAAACAAAGTTTCGTGATTTATGGCGGTTTTTATTGAAGATCCGCGAGAATTGCCCCGAAATTCATAGTGAGATTTGGTTTTCTGTTGCTACTTTTTTTTTTGTTTTTTTTACAGTAAATATGACTGTTTCAATTTGCTCACATAATTGCATATTTTCGCATCACATAGTGCAAAATTTTTGTTTAGCAACATAGTTTAGTGTATGCTGCTGACTTCGGGGCAATTCTTTAAATATATTCCGGACACTTCTTTCGTGTTAAGAATTGTCCTCGAAGTGCACTTTTTTTTAATGAAAAATAGAAAACAAAAAGAGTACTTTTAGTTTTGCTCTTTCGATAGAAAGGGCAATTCTTTTCTTCAATCGAAAACGCCATTTGTGCATATACGAACATGCCTGCGTTTTCAAGGCAATAACGCGGCGTTTTTATTATTGCGTCGACAACGCACTTTAGCGGGATTCTCGTAATTGCGTTCGTAAGATAAATGCGCTGAAAAGTGTACATTTTGAACGGCGCAACAATCCGGGGATTACTGTTCATATATGAGCCATCGCACTAGTATATCATTTTGATCTAGATGGAAAATAAAAGCAAATTGCTTGATGCTAAAGTTGTCTACGGAAAATTATACCCCTTAGAAATAAGCTGACACTTTTTTTTTTTTTGAAAAGGGAACTCGAAGAATGCGAGTGATGAGCCGATACAATTTTGAAAAATCATCGAATATGTTCTCATTATCATATATGAGTCTTCAAAACAGGTTGGATGACCTACTAGTTAATTTCAGTCCCTCTTGCTTGGAAATCACAAACGGATGGATTTTGTATTAATTAGATAAATACTTGACATTTCAACAATATGCATAATTAAAGTATACCTTAAACTGTGTTCTTGATTCATTGGATTCCAAAATGAGTGAATCCCTGAGAGAAACCAATCATCACTGTTTCCTTTAAGTAAAAATAGTGCCCATTCGTGCATAACCATCGCAATGTTGCAATACAGTCTAGTACTTTGGCCTTTTTTTGCGTCATGCATTTCATCGCTCAGTTTTCGGCTACAACTTTTTTGCAAGCGTTAAATGATCAGCCTTTGATTTTTCCGATCGTTATATAGTAAGCCTCATTTGGTGAGCCTTTGCTGTTTCCGATCGATCGTTGTGCATCACTTCCTCAAAAACTATTACAACTTACGTTCGACAAAAACATTGAACCCTCGTTTAGTGAATTTCTCATAGCCCTTTCGGATCGTTAACGTTGTTTATATACGATCGCGGGCTTACAAAGTTTGATTCTTTGTCTAAAAATTGTTTGATTGGCTCACATCACTTGTAGCGGATAACGTCATTAACCAATATTTCCGCAAAAAGAGTACTAACAAGGTCGAGCTCGACAGATCTTATCTTTATAATGTATATATTATATATACAAGGTGGCGCAAAAATAACCTTCCGTTTTTTGGCTGTAATTTAAAAAAAAAAATGAAAAACTTTGATTCTTCTTGTGGATTATTTTTATTTGGTCTTTTAATTTTTTTTACATCAAGTCGAGAATATGATGTCATGTAAATGGCCGCCGCCACAGTTGATTGTCATTTGAGCCCTTTTTATGGCATTTTCCATCACTTTGGCCAAAACTTCCGGCGATAGGTCCTCACATTCTTGACGGATATTGTTTTTAAGATCTGCAAGAGTCTGAGGCCTGTTGACATAAACCCGCGACTTCAAAAAGCCCCACAAAAATAAGTCTGGAGCGGTCAAATCAGGCGATCTTGCTGGCCAGTGCAAATCGCCAAAACGGGAGATTAGGCGCCCGGGAAATGCATCCTTCAGCATATCGGTTGTGGCACGTGCAGTGTGTGCCGTTGCACCGTCCTGTTGGAACCACATGTTTTCCAATCCCAATTCATCAAGTTGCGGCAAAAAGAACTCGTTGATCATTGCTCTGTAGCGCTCACCATTCACAGTAACCGTTTGGCCCGCGACGTCTTCGAAGAAAAAAGGTCCGATGGCTACAGCAGCAATATTCTCTGCAGAACGCCTGGCAGCATCTCGTGTTGTGCCAGTCTCTTCGAGGCGAGCGGCTAAACGTCGCAGTGTTTCACCAGTAGGCGTTGGACGGCTAGGAAATCTGCGACGAAATTCACGTTGTGCCAAAGTCACCAAAGTCACGACCGATTATTGCTCAAATAAATAGTCAACAATATTCCGCGTTCTGGAGCAGTGTAGCGTAACATTGTTTATTAACGTGTATTTCGCATGTGTTTACTACACAAATGTTAAAACAGAACTGACATTAGGGGCCAATCGCAAAAATTATAGCATTTTCTGATAGGAGGATTACTTTTGCGCCACCTTGTATAATAGTTAAGAACCACTTTTACTCCCTTAAACACAACATACTCGGATTCGCTTGATTTTTTTGTTGGGAAGGTTGTGCAGAGATGCAAAACTGTGTGAATTTGTTTACCAAAGTGTTGTGCCAGGTAACCATAATGGTAGAATTGCAAACTCTACTTATTTCAAAAAGTACAGATAGTTCCATCTGCACACTAGGTCACTAGGTGCATGTGCTAAAAAAAGCTAGCGACGTGAATACAAAATGTATACGAATGTATACCGTCCTTGCATGTTATTTACAAAACCATTATACTAGTTCCGACTGTTGTCTGGACGAGAATATGACAAGACGTCTTTCATCTCTATTTACTCCTACTTGGATTGCTGTAAACCATAGCAAATAACGTCTCAAGTTGTTTTTTTTTGTTCTCAGGAGTCCTTCATTAAATTCTCAGCCGAATATCGTACCATTCAGAATGTTTTTTCGAGTGTGGTCTATTTGTGCCTGCTCGTTAATCAAAAACCATAAACCTAGACTCATAGTGACGTTAGCATTCTGTTATTATCTGCAAATAACTTTTTTTCAAGCTGAGTATGTGGGACTATTGACAGGAAACGGGAATAAAACTCAAGAGCAATATGTGGCTGATAGATTAGGAGACCGAGCTTTGAATTGCTGTTTTTTTTTTTTTTTTTATTCAATGGGTATATCCAAAGTTGTGTGGGAATGATGCCTACAAAATGAAATGGGTAGGAGAACCAAAATGATTCCTTGTTGGCTGCCTGGCCATGTGGAAATAGAGGGTAGCAAGAGAGGGAGCATCAGAAACTTTCATAGGTCCTGAACCATTCTGCGGAATAGGAATCACAACCTCAAAGAAGAATTTAGGAAAGCAGAGAAAGAAAACACGCCAATAACTTGTGGGGCAATACAACCGGAAAAAGATTCCAAGCTTGCATCGGCATGTCGACTCAAGGAACACCTCAGGAAACTGAAGAAGGTCTCTGCTGATTCTGCGATGAGTCCAGTGAAATACCAAAACACGTGCTGGGATCACGTGGGCCATTGACCCACAAAAGACTGAAATACTAAGACAAGTACCAATTAATGGTCAGGAAATACTGTCACTGGAGCCAGCTCTAGTTACTTAAAGAAAACTGGACTAGCGAGAGAGTGCTATTGGAGGGATTTCTTCCCCCAAGGAGCAGCAAGAATACAAGAACCTCTAAAATGATTTCGACAGGAATTATAATGTAAGGGGAACTCTTATGAGGCAATATACATCGCCGAGTCCTAAGAAGGGGGTACAATAGATCAAAAGGTCGCAAAACAAAAACCCTTTTTTCATAATAATTATAGTAACAATAGGCATGGAGCTCATATAATGTTGTATGTATCATTATTGCGCATGAAGATGGCCGTTTTTATCAGATGTTCTCGTTTTTTTTTTATATTATTCACTTAGCCATAAACGGGGGCACCATAAATGCAGGATATTCAATCGGAGAAGGAATTCGTTGTGAAAGCCTAAAAAACTATTTACTTTTATATGTATCATAAGTTTGTGCACAATCGCAGTTAAGACTGACTTTATTTTACTTGATCCTACCATCCCATTTGATGTCAGCCTGATTTATCGAAAGCACCGATAACCATTTCATGTCTTGGGATCCAAGTTTTGGGACGTGTGTGTATTGTGATCAAACCACCGAATCAAGGGGGGCCGTTTCATCTTCCAGATACTTCTGTTCATTAAAGGATCTCTGAGAGTCACCTCGACAGTAAAATTGACTTCTTCTTTTGGTCGTTACCTAAGTCTCTTACCCATAGACCAAAACCAAATCGAAGACGGATTGCTCAGCTTTGACATCAAGTTCGGTCTCTTTGATAACAGATTGACATTATATACCTAACCGTCTTTAGTATTCAAGATAAAGTGCAACAATTTGGGAACCCCTCCAAATCATGTAACTTTTGACACGATCGTCGTCGAAACGATTCATCCCGTTTAGCATCTATCCAGTGCTAAAGCCTAGAGTTTTATGGCTACAAATATTTTAAAATCTGTGAATTATCGAAATTATAATTATCTGGAGTGTAGTACATCTCTTCTTGTGGTAAAATATTCGGAAACAAATCGGCTAAAACTAAATATCGGATTCAATTCCCCACTTGATTTGTTTGGTTATAACCGATTTACACTGTTTTTCATTTGCACACGTTCCAAAAGTTTACGGTCACAGAAATTTCAATGACCAAAGTTCCATAACACAAATTACAGTAACCCTTCTGAGAGAGGACAAACCTAATGAAAAAATAAACCGCCAGTTCAGATCCCCACCCGCTCTGCGTTAGCAATTATTTTCCTAAAGCCAATGCACTTCAGGTTCGCACACAAAAAACGGTCTCCTTTTCAATAAAGGACAGGTGTACATACCACGGCAGAAATAATTTGTTTTATGTCCGCTATATAGGATACAGACGAAAAAAAAAAAATTATATTACTGATGAGTATTGTCGTGTCCACAAAACCGTTTTTTATTTTGTCTTTGAAAAAAAAAAAAAAACAGTCAACATAAAGCATGTAAACTCGATCAGTGGCAGATTGTTATCACCTGCAGCGTGCTCTGTTTTTTTTTCTGTTCTCTTTGTCCGATAAAGAACATTGCACATACAATGACCACCATCCGTTCATTGGGAGGTGTCCTTTTTACACAGCCACGACTAACTAACACGCAAGTTATATTTCTCGACGTACCGAGAGTCTAGCAAAGCATTCGCAACACCACTACAGCCATGTATAGTGTGTATATCATGCATGAATGATTAAAGGATAATTAGGGTGTATGTCATAGTTTTCTAAATTAAATTGAGTGGTTTGGATGTGAATGACAGTGTGCGTTGCCAGAGGCGGCGGCGGCGGCAAACAGGCGTCGTCGTCATGAAATGAAAATAAAAATGCCACCACAAAGAGCACTACTACCACTCGCTGGCACGCAAGAGTTGTAAAATGAGAGAACAAAAAAGAAACTGTAATTTGAAATCATGCATTGCTGGCGACCAATAAAAGCCGCAGCTATGACTGGAAGGCTATCCCACCCAACTCTGCCGCCACCCAGGACATGGCAGAAAAAAAAAACTACATAAATATGTATGCAGTTAAATATTTACCCATGGGTAGTGGAGTAGAAAAGAATAGACGTCAATATTTCCAACCTCCTCCCCCCCATTTAACCGAAGTAAGAAATTACTCAGCGCGCACAGAAATTATATTATGAAGTAGGGGGCAGCAACGGTGGACAACGAATAGCGGAAGGAAGCGACGGAAGGAAGTGACACTTATTTGTTTTACACCGACTATTTTATCTAGTTGCTGCCGCACTGGTCGTGTGTTTGAGGTTTGTTTAGTTTATGCCTGCTATCGGGGGACTTCCTAAATTTTTTTTATTTTTTTTATTTATGGATTATTGTGGTGAAAATGTCAAATGTCCCTCGGTTTTGCGTCCCACGTCACTTCTGTAGTGGGGGCGAACGGATTACAGTGGTTGATTTTCGGTTTTCTCTCTACACACGATGACATAATTTCAAACTACTGCCACACGGGGATATACCTATACAGTTGGTGATTATTGGAAAATTTATTGCGGACAGATTGAGTGTAACGTGTTTTGAGCTGTTGCGAAGAAAAGTTGGTGGTGAAGGGCGCCTGATAATAGCCACAGTAGCGGATTGACTAATTAGTTTTCAGTTTCGCATTTGAATGAATCCTACCGACTCACTATGGCCACTATAAGTAATCAAATGGATTTAATGGATTTCGTTTATTTTATCGCTAGGGTGAGGTTTTATTGGACTATAATGAATGGGAAGAATGTAAGGAGGGACATTACGTGCCGTAATGGCTCTTTGGATTCGTGTATTGGTATTTTAGCTACTGGCACTTCACATTGGAGTTGTTTTCATTACAAACCTTTTTTTTTTTGATCGACTTCTGTGGGAAAGAAACGATTTTTGATTTCAATCTTGTGCAGTCTCTGAGAACAAAAAGCGTGGTAGCGTTTTCAAACTTCTTTCTTTTAGTTTCTTATGCGATACATCTTTCAAGTTCGCCCTGTCGACTGCATGACTTTTTTGTCGCATAATGCGAAAAGTGCAAGGGCTTCAACGACTGTCAAACAAATTTGCAACTTCTCGAATCGGTTCTGCCAAGGCTGTAGTAAATCGAGCTGAATATGAATTTCAAATCTGTCCTGTTGGGCTTTGGATTTCTATCATTTTAATTGTAGAAAAATCTAACAGGGACTTGTAAGACAGCTCACGGAAAGAATTTTAAGATCAAATCAAGAAAAATAAGCGCAGAATCACGAAATGTTTGTCTAGTTTTAGAGCTTAGCTAAGGATTTACTAATTCACGACTTTTTATTCGCAATTCTAGAAATTGTGCGAAATTAAGATATTGAACCTCAAAAGTCGTGAATCAACACTTTTCATTATCAATAATGCGATCAAACGAGAAATACATATTGCCATAACCGATCTCAAATTGACACAAATAGTTATCAATTCAATTCAAAACAATTCATAAATTACCACTTTTCTGTTGTAAATTACGATTTCCTCCCTTAGAAAATTACAACCATTTAGTCTTGAATTGCAACTCAATAGTGTTGATTTGCGAACTAACCGAAGTAGATTTACTACTTCAGAAGTCGCAATTTACAAATTGAAAATGTTTGGTCGTGAAATTAGAAAACTTTATTCATAATTTACAACTTATATCTTGTAATTTACAAATCAGAATTCATAGTTGTATTATTAAGGTTATTTTCGAATACATATTTAGAGTCATATTTTATAATTCTTTTTCCTCCTGATATCCATGAGAGTCATACGACGCCACGTCGTCCGGAGACAACGGGATTGGTCTGGGGTGGTTTTTCAGTCTATGCTGAAATTTAAAATGCACACAAATTGTTTAGAAGAATTCTTGCCATTGATACGAACCTTAAAAATCCATTTCGATTGTAAATTTGTTTATTCTACTATCCATTCCAATTTCTTTCTTTCGAGTAGCCAGATGTACATACCTAATGTCATGAAAAAAAAACCTACCTATGCTTAAGCTTTTTTTTGAATAATCAATACTTACAAAATATATTCCAGAATGCTTTATTTTATAATCCCTTATTAAGTATACTCAATATCCCCACGAACAAGTCACATTTAAGCAACTTTAAACCATCAAGAACTGCTCTTAGCAAAGACAGAATACCGACTGTCTGACTTTAAAAACCTAAACGCAATGCGCACAATGAAGGCAAATGCGCATGATTCCAGCATGCAGCATCATGATAAATACAGTATATCCGTATATACATGTTTTGACGTGTCGTTACTCTCTGTATAAAAAAGTTCCACACCGTTAGTTAGTTTCATGAGAAATTACAAAAAAATATTTCGCAATTTACGACTCCTCTACGTCAATATACGTTTTCAATTTCATATGTTAAATTATTATAAGATTTTATTGATTCATCATTCAGAGTTGGTAAATCAGCAAATATTTTTTGCAATTTGTGATTGTGCAGTGGTGTTTGAGAAATTGACCTATTGAAGTTGTAAATTGCGCCAAGCTATATCGCAAATCACTACAAATAAAAATTTTGTATTTTCCGCCGTTTTCAATGCCAAGTTGCGATTTCTTGTATCAATCCAAGACAAAATCGTTGTGATTTACGAAAAGTATATAATTCGTAAATTGCGCCAAGCTATATCGCAAATCACTGCAAATAAAAATTTTGTATTTTCCGCCGTTTTCAATGCCAAGTTGCGATTTCTTGTATCAATCCAAGACAAAATCGTTGTGATTTACGAAAAATATATATAATTCGTAAAATGCAACTTAAAATTTTGCAATTGGTGATTTTCAATTCTTTCCGTGATAGTTTAGGTCAAAATGACTGCGATTACTCGAGCTATCTTGTAATGAAAACTCACTCTATGATCTCCGCATTATTCGCTTGGTTATAAAGTTTGCTTGACGAACAGACTTCAGTGGGTCAACTCAACTTCTCTCGGTTACCTCAACTTAACGACTCGAGTCCTACCTACTGAACGGTAACTCGGTCACTTGCAAATTCTCAAACAAAGTTTCACTTTTCAACTTCGTATCTGGCATAGTATCTGGCATATCACAGTTGAATTTCCAAACGTCGTTATTTACATTCATTAGACGGATTGTGAGCACTCGTGCTGTAAACATGTTTTTCATCGTATTTCCTTGTCATCATCTCCAACCAGTTGGTGTCGTTAACATCAACATACCGAAAATCCCATTGGAGATAAAGTTACATTACAGAACTTGGCAACGGCAATCGACGCAGAAACAAGTACATATAGTACCACCAGCCAGCACAGAAGCATATGTAAACTTTCTATGACGTGCCTTGATTCTACAAAACATATCCAGCTATTCACCCAATATAACTTCTTCCATCGTCAAATTCGTTTCATTGTTTGTTCTACTTCTTCGAGAAGAATAATGGAAGCAACTCTTTTTTTTTTTCTGCATTTTAGATTTTGATTCAAGAAGAATCACTCCTTTCAATGAAACAACAATGCTGCAGTTTCCTCTCAATTACCTTCGACGAACTACGAGTACGACAGCAAGGACGACTCCTCTTTTAGGGCTTCATTTCACATGACTTTTTCAATAATGCTGTGTTCCATTCCCGCGTTCCGACCATTAGTGTAGGTACGGTATCGAGTTTTTCTTTTATGTGTGCGCGCGCTCTTAAGCAGGGAACGAACGTGATATAATCGTACAAGTTTTACCACATCGCCAGGTGCCTGGTTACTTTATTATTTACCAGGGCAGGAAACCGCCAAAAAAAAAATATAACCAAGGGAAAGAAAACGACGAAGAAACGCTCGCGCCAAACATAAACTACCTATACCTCTCGTAACATTAAGCAGATGTTTCATATGAACACTGAATCCTGCTGTGCTGCTTAAGCCGATGTTCTTTATGATAATAATAAAGAGGAAGTCGTCTCCCTTGACTGTCATTATTCAACATTTCCATTTTTTTTTTTTTTTTTGTTGCTCCATTGAGATTTAAGACACTTTTCCTTGTTCTTCCGTTTTTCAATTATCACAGAGTGTCCTTTACGAACATTTTTAGTTCTTTGACCCAAATACTTGTTCTTGGCTGTTGTGATTTTCTTGGTTAAGTGCTGGAGGGACGAAAACGCATTCAAACTAACCATCAGCATCGCCGTTCAATTATGTTAATTAGTCGAACTGACATTCATTGTGTCTTGCCTGGTGGTGGTGGTTCGCGTCCAGCTGTTTTTGTAACAAGACGCAGCACGTGCTCTCATCGTTTTTAGATGTGGATAATTCTATGCGAGGTCGGGTGTATTCTTCAAGAGCTATGTGCTCCTACCACCATCTGCTGCGCGCGCCTCTACTGTTTGACATTCCTATTTTTGGTTCACCCGCCCTTGTTTTTGGAGGGTTTCCTTTTACAAATTAGAAATGTTTTTCTCTTCGCCATCGCCAACAAAGAAGCAAGCAAAATAAGATGAAGATGAAAATCTTGGCCAAATCGTGGGCGATTAAGAATAACATAAAATCGTAATGGATGAGCAATAACCTTGGCCAATTCGCCTTCATCATCCATTTAAATCTCTGCCAATTGCACAAGGGAAAGCGCACAAAACGAAATGTGAAATAGACCCTTGAAGTAATTAATCCGTTTGAGTTTGAGAGACGCCGGAAACTTCTTAACCCAATTCTTAATACGTTGCCTTTGGGTGTTTGTAAAAAAAAAAATGCCACACAGTTGGGCTGAGAAGTAAGCTCCCTATCCACGTAAACTGGAGAGAACATGACGTACATTATACTGTAGTGGCATTTGCAGCATGTTTTTCCAAATTGATCATCTTAAAGATGAGCTGGAAGATCAGCTGCAGCGAGCAAGATTGGACTGAGCTTTCCTTTTGGCTTATAGATCTTGGATTGCATATTTTTATAAAAAGTTATGTTGACCAAGTTAGATTCGTATCGATAAGATCCGATTTAAAAAGTTGTCGATCGCTAAATACATAGATTTATCAAGGACTGTCTCAAGATCATTTCGACATTATGTTCCTGTCTTTCAGTATTTTCATGATCCGCATCTATTCGATTTTAGTTCTTTTGAATGAACGCAATGGCTCAGTGGGCTCAGTTTGGATACTAAGCGAGCTGTTTAAGGCTCGATCGCCGACAACTTCAAATTACACTTAAAGGTTTGTTCGCCACCGCCTAAACAGTCGCCGACGAAGTATCGACACTCAATTTAGCAATTCCGACAGGGCATATACGTTTATGTGACTTCGATTCGTTTGTAAACTATTTATAAGTTCCACAAACGAGTAGTTGGGAAAAGCCAGGGGCCAGATTCTGTCAGGCGAAACGTTCAAACGTTTTCTTGTACTCTTATGTAACTTAGATGAAATCGTTTCAACACCTTTCAGAATCTGGCCGTAGGCCTTAAGGTCTTGCGAACCTGTTGCGCCCCATTTTTATTTTTTTTTTCGTTTAAATAAGTTTCACCAAACAACCATTGTGGACGTGCAATATCCAAGAATCCTAATTTAGTTTGGCTGGCATTTCGAGAAAACCTGTCCGATTTACTTGGAACTTTTCTTACCCAATCTGTCGGTTGCATAGTACTTTGCTATAGTTATACGACGACTATATTTGGTGGTTAAAAAAAAAACATGGTCGACTTCACTGCACCCGGAAAAATGTTTTCCTTGAAAGGTCACCCGTAACTACATGGGGGTTGATTATTTGGCATGTTACCTGGGTAGCCGGGGTAAAACTCAACATTTAATGGTCTGGCATTGTGCACGTGAGTTAAAGGTGCACGCAAGTTCCACATTTGTGCTGTATGATTTTTGGAATGTGCCTTGCACTCCATAGTCTATAAAAAGACGTGCCGAGAATAATGTACATATATATTTGCCTCAGCGTAAATTGACAGCAAAAAGTCAGCTAATACTAGTTGGGTGGGTAAGTTGAAAACTGGAGATAAAACTTGACGTAGGTTTCCAATTATATTTCAATTGCGTTTCCTTTTGAGTGGCTTTTGTATATAATGTGGGAATGGCAAACAATTTTTATTACTAAAATGGGAAAGTGACTATTGAAAACATTGATTTCTTTCTTTATAACGAGTGTCCCTCCTACGAAGGGACGTAAGATGAGTTTATTGATTGGACCTACGGCTCGATTGAATTGCTCATCTCAGTAAAGTGTTGCCCTTAGTTTGTCACATCAACTTTAGTCAATTAAGGCAACGCAAGTGAATGGAGTCAAAATGATGTCGAAAAAAAATTTACGGATTTATGAGGCTTGAACTTAGGTCGTGCTTGTTTGAAAACGGTCTATGTATGGTCCCAAATTGAGCTTGATGGATCAACTAGAGCAACTGAATGGCTTTTAACTTCGTATTAGCACAGTATAGTTACAATTCCTCTTGTCCTGGAAGCGCATTGACTACTTGCTACTTCTCTTGCAAACTAAAAACGCGAAAATTCAACTAAATGTGGGCACCAATTCAAAAAATACTTAACAGTCCTGGCAATTGTTTTTATGTATTGTTAATTTAAAAAAAAAAAAAAAACATACAATCGTGTCAAGCTTTTGAGCAGTGTTGAAGTATGCTTGCAATTGTTTCCCTTTTACGAGCAGTTTAATACGGAACAAAGGAATTCCGCCGTACGCTATATTCCCGGACTACATTTTGTTGTGTAATGCATTTTTAAACATTTCAAGAAACATATTTAACTGCTTAATTGAATCATTATCAATATCATTTGTAAATAAATAGTGAGACACAACGTGGGATTTATTTTTTGAGATTGTAGGAAAAATCAAAACTAATGAAAAAAGGATCAAATAGATTTGAATATGATCACTGGCACTGGTTTTACCGACTCATTTCACATTGGGGCGCAAACTATACTGAACTAAATGAACTAAATACTAGGATGTACCTAATCGTTTATGTAGTTCAATAGGTTATTTTGAAGTAAATTAAGCGCTCTGTCGGATAAACTGAAGTTTAGAACCCGACTCCACTTTAATCCAATGCAAGTAAGTAGACCTACCCTTGGTCGTAAGTTTGTCTAGTTTCAATTCTTTACTCAAAAGGTAAAATGGCTTAGGTCGATTTTTCACATTTTTCAGGTTTTCAGGAGAGCAATTATAAACTTTAAATAAATTCGTGTAAAAAACCTACTTTCCGTAGAAGGTTGCAATATACTTCAGAACTATGACGTTATTACAAATGCAATGTTTTTGCTTTTATTGAATTAAGTCGTTGTAACAGAAGAAAAAACTATTTTCCAGAGTAGGTAGAAACAAGGTGATTACACCAAACTGTAGCTAAATTTGTTCTCATTTCAAATATTTAAAAATATTGAATACTGGCTTAAATCGAGTAAAGAATTCAACTTTACCTAACGTCTCCCGATTAACTGACTGAAGTCACTTTTCCGAGTTGGATATACTAGGTCTGTTACTTTTAAATCTTACGAATTTTTACTAACTTACGAATTTTTTTTTTACTATTTTTTACGGATTTTTTACTCAATGCAACTCGACAAATTCGTAAAAGAGAGCAGGATTACTACCCATCCACTGAGAATCTTATAAATTTTTACTCAACAAATTTCGTGGTGTAAGAATTGGAAAAGGACACCTTCGTCAGAAATTCTTCGTTGCTATAAAAAGGGACAATCTGTTCCTCTTCTCGAATGCTTGTAGTTCAATCAGTACAAACTCTTCCACACGGTGAAGGGACCGGTCTCAAATGTTCGCTGTAGCCGAATGTCGCTATAACCGAAGGTCAGACAAACTAAAAAGAAAACTCATTCTTTACTAGTAATATAAATGTTACTACACACTGCTCTCTTTATAGTTTTATTATTCAGTCAGAATTAAAAAGAAAAACCTGTAATAACAAATGTAATAAAAAAAAATGCGCAACTTATAAGAGATGCAACACTGGTTTGCATCTAATTAATTTCCTTGAAAAAATCTGTAATATTTCGCTGCTTAAGGTTTCTTTTTACAGCAAACATTTTTTCTAGCCGCTTCTCAGTTCTTATAAGTCAGGAAACTTCCATCTCGAATCAACTTATTACATAGCCTACAGTACTGAAAATTGTCTTTGCTTCGATTCTAAGTTCGCAACAACTGAAGAAATAACAAAGAAGGAGGACGCAAAATAGACCAACTTTATTTTTTTTGCACAGGTTATTTTTTATTTCGTCGCTAAGAAAAAATTCGAATTCTAGCAAAAAACATACGCAAATGAAACCAACGGTGGTTTTTTCGCACAGGCGAAGGACAGGCACAGGAAGATGTTTTTTTTTTTTTATTTCGTCGCTATATTCGGAGGAAAAAATTCAAATTGTTCTAAAAAACGGACACTATATATGTAATCGCCGTTATATCCGTGGTCGCTATGTTAGGATGAATAATGAATTTCTATGGAAAAATTTGGTGTGAAATCAATGGACTCAGAGTTTTCGTCTTTATATCCGCATGATCATTATAACCGAGGTCGCTATAGGCGAATTTCACTGTACTCGGATTCATCAAAATGAAGTTCGACCAATTCCGAATCACTTTTTTCACCAGGTAGATGAATCAACTAATTTTGTTAGTAAATTAGCAAGTTCTTCCCGTTTTTTACGACTTTTCGTACCACTTTTTTGAATTTTCTCATTTATGTAGGTATCTGGCATTTTACCATAGATTAACTACAAAAGCGTTCCCCAACTTTTTCCTAAGTGTCGGTCTCTGAGACGCAATTTTGACAGTCTTTTCCATTCTTACTACAAAAATAAAGGAACAAACCTACTGTCTTGTCACTTGTGATCGGGGGCTTCGGGGTTCAACTCTGTATATCTTCTTGAACGACACATGACTCAGTAAAAGCAAAGTCGTCGAGTCGCGTTTCTATTCCATCTAAGTACAGTGCACTCACTTCCACCATTTGGAATACATACTCTTCTTTAAAACTTTAACCTTCACTTTGCAGGGTTTAGGTTTGTAGTTGCACTTCACGTGTCCTGCTCACACGAAACGATGTAAGAAGAAAAGATTTTCTGAATTCCTAACTCTACGGGTGCATAAAGCATCTTAGGATAGTGTGGCGGATAAATTGTCTTAACCTACTTTTGTTTTGATACTTTAACTATTTATGTACAAGTATAATGTGGTCGCTGTGGCTCCTGCAAATTTGATATATTTTGGTTGTTTCCTTTGCTGTTGGCCTAGTTTTTTTTTTTTTTTTTTGTTTCCACCGTACCAACAATAAGCTAATCTAAATATTTACAAAAAAATAAAAAACGACGTCTCTGAGCACACACACTGTTTTGCTGTGATTGGAAGCCTTGGGAAGGACACCAATGAAAAGGAAGAAATCTATGAAAGGAAACGATTTTCTATATTACACCCCGAACCATAGTTCCTCACATCAAACCCACTGGGTTAAATGCCCCGTTTCCCATGTGTATAACCCCAATCATCGATGGTTATTTACACACACACACACAGACTATGTGTGATTTGCTCTGCAAGTGATGTTTTGTGTATGGTGTCCTTTTCCTCGCGTGCCATAGATAGGACACCCTCTGGGTTTCTTTTCTGTTTTCTTTTTTTTTTGTGCATGCATATGAACAACATCTCATGATACTGTGCGGTATCCATAGACTAACTTATTCAATTCTGCCCAAGAGGTTCTATCTAACTTGTATAGTGTGTGCGTTCAGCTGTCGTCCTGCCTCCTTACAGTCAAATAGATTAATCTGACACATTACTTCCTTGGGTGTCATAAAAACGGATGCTCAAAATAATTGATTTGAAGAAATTGATGGGAGGGTGGGGAGGGACGCGGCAGGATAGTGCTCATGCATGATGATAATGGGAGGGCTCTATATTTATCTTTTCTTTCTCGTTTGCAAGGGGGACCTTACCTAAGTCTGCTTTTTAAAATGTCAATGCCTACTTGAGAAAAAAGAAAATTTATAAAAACCTCGATTACATCGATTAGGTATGACAGCATTTCACTCTTGTCAACTTTATTCAACTTTGGACGTCATAATTGACGACTATGTTTGCTTCATTGCAGCTTCCATTCAGACGTAACACGACGTTACGAAGTCAGCCGTTTGTGACATATCCTTACCATATCTGAAGCTGGGCGGATATTTGGATTGACAAGCATGAGAGCAATTGTTACAGCGATTTTATTTTACCAACTTATGTCATGTTAATGGCAGGTTATGTGGGGAAATTATGCAATGAATTTCATTTTAACTAAAGCAGCAACTTAAATGTCAATGGCGCACATAACAAACATCTAGATGTAGCATCAGCACGTGTGCTCTTGCGTGGCTTATAGGGTTTCAACTGAGGTGCGGTTTCTCTTTGGGATAGAATCATCACAGTGCTGCTCTGTTCCTTTTTTGGCGTTTTCTAACGAAGAGAGTCTTGTGCGTGTTTCAAGGCTCTAAGGTTGGTCTTCAAACCATGAACTAGTTACTGACTTAAAATCAAACGGTCTTGACAGTAAAAGAGCAATCTTTTTGTGCCCTGCAGTTCTTTGCCGTTTAAACACTTTCAACACTCAAGCCACTTAAGTGTGTTTTGAAGAACATCGCCGAAAACCCCATTAAAGACACCACCGGTCTTTAGTTGTTCTTAAAACCAGAAGCTCTAGTAAACGTCGGTAAAATGATTAAATCGTCTGAGGCTCAAAAGTCACACTCTTACAGGGTATAAGTTTATACAAATATTTGTTGAATTTACAGTCTCAGTGATCGAAATGGAGTTGTCTTGTGGATGAGTCAAATTCATTTACTGATTTATCTGTAAGATAAATAAATTTGCTCAGCTCTAGTTTGTATGGATAAATTTTTCCTTTCCCAATGCGGCTTGTTGACATGACACAACTGATGTCGCAATCATGAAGGAAATCATTAAAGACCTAAAGGGCCAATTACCCAGCTGGCAATTTTGCCCCACTTAAATCAGGCCTCAAATTTCATATATCAATGTCATGGCAATGAAAAGTGTTTCTGTTTTCTCCCATTCGGCGTTTTCCTCCGCAAGAGCATGTTTTCTCTTTCTCCTGCAGAAAACAAATTTCGGCAACAGTTCACAGTTGAGTGCATTAATCAAGTCTCAGATCTGAATAAAATTTACCTGCTCGTATTCCTTTTAGCCAGCCATCAGCTGCCACTCCTAATCTGGGTACAAAAACAATTTCTTTTCAAAAGTAAAAAAAATAAAATAAAAATCTCTGTCAGTTTATAACTCTCGTTCCAGCTGTTGTCAATTATCTCTAGCACGGGGTGGTCAGAGATTCCGATTCCTTTTAACATAAATTTCTATTCTTCGTGTCAAAAGGAATGCAATCCGAACTAATCTCCGCGATGGGACCTTTCTTAGGAAAAAGGATCCCTCTTCCAGCAAAGAAATGCTATTCCTTCCATTACAAGAAAAGGAAGGACTTAATGCATCTTACGAGTCCTGCGATTTGATGGTGTATAGGTATGCAGCTGAGTGACGCTAACGGTGACGGCTGTTGTGCAGCCTTAAATGTGACCTGACCTGACCACTCACAAGGATTTTTTTGTTTGTCAGTCTTTTTTTTATTTTGTAATTTATGGAAAACAGGTGCGAAGCACGAACTCTGAAGGTGGCATGAGCCATCTGTCTGTTGTGTTGTAATTATTTTTCACTTTGAAGCTAGTCGCCGGAAGATTGTATTCCTTCCAGTTGTGTGGGTATGCAATATACCTACATGTATCATGGGATCAATCTTGATTTTCTTAAGTTTTCTTTTAATTTCTAATTACAAAAGAACATCCTGAAGTGGAAGCTGAAGACAAACACACGGATTACCAAACTATACCAAACAGCATTCAAAAGAGAGGGAGAGAAAATTCAGTTTGTTAAATTCACATGTATGGTCGTTTGTCATCGTTTCCTCTTTGGCATTGTTTTTGTTTTTCTCCTGAATGGTGATAGGAACGTTCGGATAAAATATGTGTAATTCGAATAATTTTCTACATGAAAACCAAGAGGATACGAAGCAGAGAACGAGAGTTTAAGAGTTCAGAATTTATTCCGGTTACACAGGATGTTCAAGTTAAAGTGAGCATATGCTTGTCGTTTCTTATCCTCCCAACCATGCGTTCGCATGTGTGCATGGAAGCATATGGGTGAGCAAGCGATTTTGTGTCGTTGACAGTCGCCTTCGTGTTTTTTTTTTTTTTTTTTCTGTCCTCTTACCAAGGAATAAAAAAGAAAAACAATTAAAACACAAAGAACACTTATAAAATGAGAAAAACATGGAGTTGATGATGCTGTATGCAAAGGCAAGAACTGCCTTCTTGTAAGGACTCCTCTTTGAGTATACCAACAATTAACATGGTCATACAAAACTAAAGGCTGAAATATAAAAAAAAATACTCACTAGAATCGTGCAAGTTGTATCGTGGATAGGGTGAATTACTGTTTACCTACAGTATCACTTAAAGAAGACAGTTGAGGCCGAGGAATATTACCTTTCATAAATCGCATAAATTCGGTAGTTACGCCTGGGAAGTCTATTGTGCCCATTAGTGTCCATCGCAGAAACCAATTTCACTTATGTGATTGTCGTGATACGAAATGTATATCATAATATAAGTCAAGCTCATGTAATGATATAATTTTCAAGGTTGTGCAGTGTATTTTTGTTTGTTCAAATCCCAAATGTCATGATACAATAAGTATGTCATTATATAAATAATGTGCGCAGCTTAAATGTCATGACATACCTCAGCGAGTATTGCATGCAATATTTTAGTTCGCTCAAATCCAAAATTGTCCACCACTTTTGAAGGGCAATATGTTTTTTTTTTCGCTGACAATTTATGGTAAAATATATATAGTGAGATAAATATCCATTTTGACGTTCATTGAACGGGGACGATACATTTCACGAGTCACGACATTTTTGGCACAGTTCCGTGCACAGAAGGATCAGTGGTCTTAATTCAATCTATAAAAAAAAACTCACGTGCGCAATGTTTTCGGTTCGTCTCACATTTTTCGAATGTCTTGCGAATATCATAAATTGGGTAGCACTTGTTTAAGCTTCGTAGGCCAGCCTTAGCTCATAAATGTGTACGTCTTATTTTATTCGTTGTTAAAATAGATGCTCCAGAGCCCAATGGCTGTTGCTTATTTATTTTTAAATATGTTATGACATATTTTCCAAATACATCGTGATATATTTTCCAAGTACCTGTGTATATTTTGACATTTTTTTATGTATCACAACATAACTACATGTTGCTACATTTTCCTACAATCTACGCCAAGGAAATTATTCCGAATGATGATTTCCCTAAACGTGGTTCTTGAGAGACCATTTAGCAATCATAAGATCTATCTATCCCCATGCCATTATTTACATTACTTAAACCACTACTACTCACACACTAAAGCGCAATCGGAGCAAGCGATACTGAAGAAATAAATTAATGAAACTAATATCCCCCGGGGAGACCAACAAGATTACGATGTATTTATGATATAAATCATGCATGACACATGCTGTGACAGCAATTAATACATATTCTAGTACTACAGCAAAGGATTAACCATTAAGAGGGTGGGCAGCTTTGTAGAATGTTTTCAGAAGTTGTGTGACTTTTTTAATGAGGTCAGATCATGTCCTAGTTGTGGTATGTTTTTACGAAAGTTAATGGGTGTGAATCAAAAGTACATCAAGTAATGATTGATCTGCACATGCATTGTCTCTTGTTAGTGCTAGGTGGTCGCTTATTTGCGATGAGAAGTTTTCAAGCTTCTTGTTTTTCTATTAAAAATAAAGAAACATCGGCCTGAAAATATCCACAGCCTTTGGGGCTTAGCTTATCACACTCGTTGTGAGTTGTTTTATAGCAGTAGGTACTTTTAGTACTTTCGAGCTACATGTGCTTTGATTTTAGTTGCACTTACCACTAAAATACACTTTTTTTAGACGAGAATGGTTTTGTGGGCTACCTTTGTTTTAATATTTTAAATTTTTAAGTCATCCACATTAAATCTTAGTTACTAAGTTCGTATGTTATCGAAAACTAGTTAATGTTATACAATTTCATGCGTTTTGAGCACTTAATCCTCGTATTTTTGAGATAGTTTGGAAGAATCCTCATCTAATTTCGTTTCTCGAGCAGTTTCAGAGAATCTTTATCTAATTTCGTTTCTCTAGCGCAATGTTTCTCTTGTTGGACGCCTTGAGGCCCTTGTTTCTCGAGTTGTTTTGAGAAATCTTAAAGCTCTGTTTAACATGAAAAATATTGTTTTTTCCTATCTGGGTTCGTGTGTGTGTTATTCATACTTAACGGTGAAGTAGAAACCTTTACAGCGTTTAACAATAGATTGCATATTTAAGACGTCTGTGTTAAAATCAAGCGTTTGCTATGCCAAAATTTGCCTTTCTCAAACAGTCCGGTTCCATGTGTTACAAAAAATCTAAACGACTTTAATAAACTCTTAAACTAGTCAACGTTTTTGGGGATCCCTTTTGAGTGAATTGAATCAGAATATTCCATGCATTACTATTATGTCTAACAAGTTTATAAGCACAACTTGTGTGAAATATCTAACCCAACATAGCACGTACAAGTGACGTGATGTGGTGTAGACTAAAATGTATATTTCACTTGGCTCGGTTCAGCTAAAAAAAAATCCATCATCTTTCCATTTAAATAAATACCTCTGCGTTACAATTTATATTCGAAACTTAAATCATCTGAATTTGAAAATAGGTAGACAGAAAAAGGACGGCTGACTACACAATAATCAGCCGCAACTAAACTTCAGGTATACATTTCAAAAGTTGTGTGCTTGCATGCATTTTGAATGTCGGTTACGATGAGAAAAGAAAATAATATACCTCCAAGCAATCGTGTTACCTATATGCATTTGTGACTATTGTGTAGAAAATTGTTTTCAAAAATTCCAGGACCAACAAAAAAGAGAACACAGGTACTGGGAAAAAACAATAAGCGAAACTCTGATGCTTCCCTGAGTAGAGGAGGAACACACAAAAAAATAAAAAAAAAAAAAAAAAAAAGATCTAACGCAGGCGCATTCAATCTGCCGGTCTTCTATCCACCTATCCAAAGTATACATCTTGTTGCCTACTCTCTTGCTCTGTCTCTTTTAAACATGGGTCCTTTGAGATTATATGGAACACAACAACAAACGCGATGTTATATCCTGTGAACTGAACTGACTGAAACTAGTAACGTTCTCTCCGTTTTATCGTATCCTCGGTTCGTTGCTACTACCAACTGGCATGCAGGAGCAGGAGCATTTCCTTTTCCAGTCAGTCAACCAGTTTGCAGTTAACAGTGGTCGAGTTCGGGTCGTTTTGTCGGGTATTTCGATTTAAATCGAGTTGTGTCTAACCGTGAGAGTCGAAACAGTTTTTTTTTTTTTTTAATTATTATTATTTGTACTCGTGTGGTCGTTGTCCTCGTTGAATTTTAAATACCCGGAATATAATGCAATGCACTCGCATATATATTTTTTTTAATTATAAGCATATGCATAATTGAGAGAAATAAATATAACACATTACTGGATACGAAATGTGAAGGGAAGAGGTGCACGCTACAGGACAAGAAAACAAAGGAAAATATATCTGTATTCAGCAAAAACGACTACCCAAGCAAACAGTTTTCTTTTTTCACTCTGTGTATCTATATCCTGCTTACGATTTTTGTTTTCCTGTTCCAATTTTTTTTTCCCACATCTATCCATTCAAACTCCTACGCTAGTTTTTTGACTACAGGGTGAGTCAGAGTTTTGATAATGGGAGTTGTTCCCGACAAATGGGAAAGTCTAACTTCATCGAATGATGGATGTGTATCAGCGTGGTGTCCCGCTGTTTGGATTGGCATTTCCAACAAAAAAAGGAGTACCAAATTAGAAGATGACTAACGACTAAGGCTAGTCAAGGCTGTGGTGAGTTATCAACAGAAAACTATTCCTTAAGGAAACAGAAAAAATATTCGTAGGTTGTTCGTTCTGGTTCTGTAGTACGTGCTTAAAAAGTTTAATATCGCTACGGCCGAGGGTAGGGGCTTGCGTGCCAACATGCCGGTTGGAGGTCAGTAATTCAGAAATTGTTAACGACACTGGAAATTGAACGCAGTTTTAATGGCGGCTTTTCACTATATAATTTGTTGTGCCAATGAAAGCATATTCTGTCTAGAAAAAAATACATGACCTTTTCCATGTACTCGGCAGTTTTGAGGCTATAATTATACCAGTAGTGTCTACACGAGAAGGAAGTGTTGTTGATTAATGGAAGCGATATAGAGTCCATGGGGAAGGGGGTGGCGCGTTTTTTGCATTTTTTCTAACAGTTTGTGGGAGTACTGACCAAATTTTGATCCATTGCTAACATCTCATCGGGCGTAATTGAATTACGGACTATACATTTTTGCGTTTGCTAAGAAAGCAGTTTAGTTTGGAAAAGAAGTGTGTGCCTTCTGATAGAACACATGCTATGCGTTGGCGTTGGCATTGGCTCTTCCCATTTCGAAATTATAGAATAGTGCCTCTGCTTCCGATGGCATTAAGTTCTCTGCAATTTAACTGTACCGTTTTTAAGCTGTTACATTTCAAACAGCGATGAATAACCACGGCCTATACGACGCTCCATTCTAGTCGTCGAATGGCGATGATTCATCGTAGGATGGGACAACTTTTTCATTAGGCACTAACGCCAAGCATGCTTGTCCCTCGGGTCATTACATGCGTGTCGTCGACAATAATTGTCTTCCCTCTGTCTATTGCATACTTATACTGACCAATGCAGTCACAGTTCGCGAGGTCATCGCTTCTCGAAAACTCCCTTAGCTCCTCCTTAAACCAAGCGGAAATATTTCGCAACATGACATGGCAACAAAAATTGTGCTTAGCATTTGCAGCTCACAATTATAGCTGTGCGCCTTTCTGCAAAATATGTATTAACCGATTAACCCATATTTTACTGCTGAACATTTTTTCCGCAGTTATGGCGAGTCTCATCCTCGTACTTGCGCTCAACAACTTTGATTTGGAAATGTTTTAGCTGGGCGGTAGTCAAAAAAAAAAAGAGCCTTTTGATAGCTTATTGCGTCTCATTAATAGCAATTCTAGTCTACTGTACTTTTTTTTTTAACTAGGTACATAGTTAGATTTGAGCCGAATTAAAGCGACCGTGGACTTTTTTTTTGTCTAAAGTGAGGTAGGTACGTCTACGCTTATAGAAGGGATTTAAAAAAATTGTTCAACATATAGCCATGTAAATCTTACTTTTATTTAATTATAGAAATTTGTGTCGATGTTGAGTCATTTATTACGCCAATTGGCCGCTTGTATTCCTTCGCTGGTTCGCTTCTTGGACAGTGAAAACATGATTTCCAAGGAATTATCACGGAAAAGTCGGAAAGAAACTGTCAAAGACAACAATAAGTGAAAATCGGTTTTACCGAGAAGAGTATATAATATGTACTCACTTTTTTTTTTAGCATGAGCTTAAATAAAAACACAACCATCATGGGTTCAAATCACACCCTCTGAGTAATGTTCTTCTTTATAGAAGTTTTTATTTAATTGAAAAAGTGAAATAAAATTGTCCCCAGTCAATCAGCCTGAAAATCTGCAAGCATTTGTGATTAAATGGCATAAACGGGTATGTTTCGTGTATGCCTTCGACATTTGGTGCTTGCTTGAGGTAATAAGGCCACAATTTTTCTGTAAACATGCAACAAAAATCTTCACTGACACTTATCAGCTTAAGCCAGAAACCAAAAATACTCCTGCTATGTTGCTTTTAACTTTTGGCATGCATTTGTCGCACATATATGCTGTATCTCTAAACAATCACAGAAATCAGTATAGCTGACACATCAACGAAAAGTCTCTTGCTACAAAAGTAGCATATCAAAGATGAAAAGTAAACTTATTCCCTCACTAGCGTTTTTATTGTTCCCTTTTAGAAATCGTTGAGTCTTGTTGTATGTAGTTGGAAAAGCACTTTCATCTAGGGAATAAAGAACAGCCAGAGAAAAACTTAGTTTAGATTATGCAATCAGCGAAGGGTGAATTTTATCCGCTGTACTGGATTAAGTTGGGAACAGATCAAGTTCACCGGAACAGCTGGTGGCATAAAATAACTCTCAACAGTGGCTTAATACAATTAGCATGCACTCCACCAGCGCTCTTGTTAAAACATTTGTTTTCTTCAACAGGTTTTTTTCTATTGTCGGGGTATGTGAATTTATTCTCAAATGAAAGCGTTTTCAAGCGGTTTTGTTTTTGATAAATCCAACACAAAAAAAACCGTCTCTCAACTCGAAAGTTTTCACTTCAATTAGTAAATTGTTATTGTGTGTATCGTGTTCCTCATTTTTGTGCTATCTGACGATACACATTCGTTTTATCTTCCCCTCTTTCGGCGAAAGAAGACCAACAACTTAAACAGGAAAGCACTACCAGAGAATTGCATCACTTTATATCGAATTTCCTTTTGTTTTCCTGTTGGGATGTTTCTCTATAGTATAGTCCATATATATACAGGGTGGATCTGGTGGAATTTGTTTTTGTTCTCTCTTTTATTTTAAAAGTTATATCGCCATATTGCATGCCCTCCGGATGATGTGTTTTTTTTTTTTCGTTATGTTCGAACAAAGGCAAGCGTCGTAATATTGCGGTCTAACAAAAAGTTTTGGGAATTATTTTCTATATGGATGGGAGTCCAAAACTCACTTTGTGGTGGTCATCTACTTGAACGGGTTGTTTGGGCCATTCAATTGAATGGGTTTTTGTGCGAAATACCGAAATTCCCATTTGAACGAGACGGAATATTCATTTAACACCACTTGATATTGGCAGGTTTAGTGCAGGGCAACATTTTGCGTTTTTTCAACTCCAATGAAATTTTATTGCACCGTGCGTTTGTGGTAAAAATGTAATGAATGCAATCGTGGAACAAATTTGGTTATATATATTGTTAAAACATCATTCAAAGACGTTTGTACTACTAAGGAGTTGCTGGGTTTGTTAAGACTGGAGTGGACACTCTCACAGGTCAACAAGCCAGCTTTCAAACATTCGTTATAAAAACTTTGAGGAAGGGAAAGAGACATTCATATTTATCTCTGTAAATTTCCTCTTTCCTTAACAATCTCAGCGAACTGTCGAACAAGCGCAAATTGCCAAATACTGAGAGGTGGAACACTTCTGTAATTGATCCATGTGATAGCACAAAGGATTTACTTATTTCGTGGACGGATTTACGGTTCGTAGACAAACACCCAACCCTGCCATCGATTTGCACCCTAAATGGAGCTTCAAAAGCAAGCACCATCAGCCCTATATATATATATATAGACATCCCTAATTCATTTCATAATCTAATAGTGAAATATTTTTATTTATAGAAAATCGGTTGCCGGATTTTGAAGGTCTTCTCGAAGCCAGCACCTCAGAGTACCGATCGTATTGTCCAAATCGTCGGTAAGCCTGAGCAATGTATCGAAGCCATTCGCGATGTGATCACCCTGACCCGAGAGGTAAGTCGAAATATTTTCCATTCTACAAGTAATTTCATTTAATCACGCACACATTTCAATAATTCCAGACTCCAATCAAGGGCATGATCTACAACTACGATCCGATTAACTTCGATGACGTGTACTCGGACGAGTATGGCGGTTTCGGAGGTGGTGGTGGCGGTGGCCAACAGAATGGTGGAAACGGAGGCGGCGGCGGTGGTGGCGGTGGATTCCGCGGTGGTGACCGTCAGTCAAGATTTGATGGTGGTGGCCGCGGAGGTGGCGGTGGCGGCGGTGGTGGTGGCCGTTTCGGCGGTAACAACGACCGTGGCAACCGGGGTGGCCGCAACGAAGATCGCAGCCGTAGCGGTGGTCGTCGCGATAGAGAATACATAAGCCCATGGGCGAATGATAATGGTGGCGGTATGGGAGGCGGAGGCGGTGGTGGTTTCGGTGGTGGCAGTATGGGCGGAGGAGGCGGCTCTGGTGGATTTGGTGGCGGGAGCGGCGGTGGCTTTGGCAGCGGTGGTGGAAGTAGCTTTGGTGGCGGCGGCGGTAGCTTTGGAAGTCTTGGTGGCGGCAGTAGCAGCCTAGGTGGCGGAGGTGGCTTTGGTGGAAGTGGAGGTGGATTCGGCGGAAGCGGATCTATGGGTGGTGGAAGCAATTTTGGCAGCAGCGGACTGGGTGGCGGAAACTTTGGAGGTAGTTCTGGAGGAGGTTTCGGCGGCGGCGGCAGTAGTGGTGGTAATTCGATGAGTCAATCGGGAGGCTTTGGTGGTGGCAATCAAGGCGGTGGCTCCTTTGGTGGTAGCGGCGGAGGTGGAAGCGGTTTCGGCGGAGGATCCTCCCTTGGCAATGGAATGGGGGGACTCGGCGGAGGCAATTCCGCCGGTATGGGTGGTGGCCCAAGTGGCGGTGGAAGCGGAGGTGGTTCGTTTGGCGGCAGCGGAAGCATGAATGGCGGACAGACACAGCATGATCCTAAGAACAGCACCCAAGTCACCATTCCAAAAGACGTAAGTAGATTTTATCTTTTGTATATTTTAGTGTGGTTTGAGCAAACATCGACGAAGACTGAATGCTGAATGTTCAAATAAAGTTTTAGATTAAGCGAAATTCGTAGACACGCACGGTCGGTTTCGGATTTCTTATCTTAAAGCAATTTCTTGGAGACAGCGGTGAGAACTGTTTAAGACCTATCTAACACATCTAACTTCATTACAAGTGACAACGCCAACGACATCTTGTTGCTTCCCTACTTCACCTAGAAAACAGTCCATGGTTTGATAAACGCAGTTGGAAAACAGCGCGTACTGAAAAGTAACAGACAGACTAAGCCGCGCCAAGAATAAAGTCAGAGTGATGAAAGCACAACATCAGATCAAGGCACGCTAAAAGCATATCGATATATCATTTGAGAGAAGTCCTAGAGAAACCGTAATAAGAAAGGAAAATAGGCGACATTTTTGTGCTAATATTTTCAGAATCAAGTCTGCTTTTGTTTTATTATTATTGTCGACTCTTTCAAGTCTCCTGATCAAACACACAAAATAAATAAAAAACCAACTCATACCATGCCACAAATCAAATAAAACGTTCTCAATTACTTTTACAGCTCGCTGGTGCCATCATCGGCAAGGGAGGCGGCCGCATTCGCCGCATCCGCAACGAATCCGGCGCATACATCACAATTGATGAGCCCCTACCAGGATCCACAGATAGAATTATTACCATTTCCGGTAACCCAAAGCAAATACAAATGGCCCAGTATCTTCTCCAACAAAGGTTAGTATCTACAAAAGTCCAGCAAAAAAAAAAAAACATTCAATCCATCGCTTTTTTGCCATCTACAATAATATCATCTGTGACTAACCATCATTATTTCGAAATTAACAAAGTTCTTACTAACAAATGCTATCAATGGTGAAACGGAACCGGACTACTAGCTCGTCTCTCCGTGTTGTGAACATTTATCGTAGCTGCTGCATAAATAACAATATATCAAAACCACTAGTTGTAAACTAACTGTCTCATCATTTAACGATCCTTTGGCATATTTTGTATGGAAGACTAGTGATTTTGTTGTTTGGTTATTGAATTAACAATAAATCCCTTGTCTTTCTACAATGTATGTTCGCTATCTTCATTAATTAATACATATATAAATGCAAAATACAATAATATATAGAGACATCGCTCGCTTTACACATAATATTTCCAACCATCCCATTTCTCGCTCTTAACTTTCTCTCTATCTATATATATATTTATTGCATTTGTTTGACTTGGGTATTTGTGCTTTCAAAATGGGAAAATAAACTTGTTATGCTGTGACTTGTGTGTGTTTCAATGAAAAATATCAAAAAAAGAAAAAAAAAAAAACAGTGCTACGTGCTTAAAGTGATTAATAATTACTAACACCCCCACATGTACAATTTATTTCCATATAACATGAGTTTGAACGAACATTTTTAATAAAGTTGTTTCATAAATTTCTTCTCTTTTCAGTGTACATGAAAACAGGAGAAATAATTTTTAAATTTTAATTCTAAACTTAATATCAAATACAACAAAACCACAAACAATCCAACCCAACCAGAGCATAAGCAGTAGTAAGAACTGAGAGGAAGAAGAAAACATCAACTGAGGAAGAAGAAAGAGAGGACATCATTTGAAAATCGTGCTTTCCCCACTTTGACGCAACAGCTCCTTTTCACACACCCAATCAATATTTATGATACGATTAGTACTCTTCCAATGACTACTTTTTACCACATTTAAAAAAAAATAATAAAAATACAAATTTCTAGAGCCTTAAGAATATAAACAGAATGTAAAAGAATTACAAGAGAAATGAAACAGAAAAGAAAATAGAAATTTAAAATTAAAATTAACTTATATTTTACTTATGTCGTCTACACGACAAAGAATTAACAGAAAATAGCAGCAAAATCACAAGTACAAATATTTAATGAAATCAATTCTGTCAACCACGGTTCTCTTCCATAAACACCAAAACATTGTAGCAAGTAGGAAAAATATTAACAAACCAACCGGTTTAATGATGATTCTTCTCCACGTAAAATTATTATCCAACACGGATAGGATAACACACATTAGCCGTTAACACACTACCTTTCCTTAAATGTTTAGCCTATAAGCTGAAGAGATCGCTCCATTTTGTTTATACTATTATTACAAATCATGTGCATTGGTTGCGCACTGCTAAGATTATGTATCTAGATTCGAGTAGTAATTTCTTTTACTTCAAACATTGTAAAATTATACTTCTTTTTTAATTAAGTAGAATGACAGAGAAATACTGTTTAAACATAATTGAAAATAAATGCGGATAATTTATTTAGATCAGCAAAAAATATGTCTTTATGTCTGTCTTACCAAAAAGAAATAAAAAATAATGAAAACAGTCAATAAAGCGATCACTTGATTTTGTAAAAAAAAAAAAAAAATTATATCATACTTGGTTTTATTTTGATAAATAATAATTTGTTGTGTCCTTTGAATCAAAAAGTGCGTTTTGTTCTTGTTATCAGAGAGAATACTGAGACCACCAACTCCGGCCGATTTTCCGTTACTTGCCTACAAGCTATATTTTTACGGAGTGGTCACGATTTGGGGCGCTAGTATTGTTACATAGAAATTCAATTCGTATTGACAAATGTCACGTAACTTCAAAAATTCTGAGTCACCAATAATAACTCTCAAAAAATATGAGCCAATTCCGCTGTGGGCAAAGTTGCTGCAAGTGTTCCGTTAAATTTGAAATTGTTCGTTACGTGTGAATAATGTTTTTTTTAGGGAATAAGTGTACATTTGCTTAAAATATTCATGAAAAATTAACAATGTAGATTAGTTGAGAAAAAATAAAAACATTTTGAGCAAATTTTCTTCATTATTTAAGACAAATTTACACACGAAATCGAAGTTAATGATATCCAAAAGCGGAAAATGCACAACTATGTTTGTATTATATAGAACATCTCCTTTAGGTAGTTTTATTAACCAAACAAATCCAATTATTCCCCGTTTACAATTTATAATAACTAACCAATGGCATTCAGTAATGTGAAAAATGTATTCCCGAACTCCTCGCATCCCAATAACCATCCCCACTTCCCTCCCGGAACGAAAGATGTTGCCCAACGAAAGAACATAGCAAAACAGATGTTTATTTTAATTTGAGCTTTTTTTATTTTAGTCACTCAGACTCAATGGTTATTTTGATGCGAAAATTACTTTTATGTATTGCCTTATAATAAACAAGGATTTTAATTTTAAGTCGAATCACAAAGTCTTAGCTTTTGTACTTTTCCTTGAGAACAGTCGCTTCGATCATATTTTTCATCAGCTTCTTCTTAGACTGATGACACCGCAAATTCGTGGTCGTTTTATTAGCGCGGCATGCTAATAACCGAACCTACTTTTAACTGAAGTTTGTGCGGTGGCAAAGCGCTCAATTTGAGAGAATTTAAAATATCAAACTGGCCATATTCGCCATATAAAATTCCCGTACACTCTCGATTTTTAGCCAAGTTGGCTAGGTCGATGTCGCTGTACAGTTCGTTGTTGTATCTCCTTCTCCATTCACCGTCTTTGCAGACGGGACCAAAAATTACTCAAAGAATTTTCCTCCAGAAGCAGCCAAGAGTCCCCTCATCCGCTTTTAAAAGAGTCCATGCCTCTGCGCCTTAGATCAGGGGCCTCCCTCTGTATCTCGGTCCGAAAGTAAAAAATTCATTGACCTCCAAGCCCATCTTTGACGCCTTAGTCCTAATACTCACGAACGCGCCATTGTCACCACGGTGCGTCGTCGTCGGCGTACGCGAGTAATTGAACGGACTTTTGAAAGATCGTGCACCGTGCCTCTGGTGCTGGCGTTTAAGTTTTGCACTATTCTTTCAAGAACGATGTTGAAGAACGCAAAATATGTAGGACTGCAGGTTTTTAACATTAATAACCTCACTGCTACAACTATGTACTTTGTAATTGTCATTTAGGACATAGATATGTTCACGGTGAAATAAGTGACTGAGCGTCGACGATGTGGATGTTGGTCTTGCGATATAAGATTGAAATGCACAATAAACTAACTTTCACATCGAAGGGGTCTGTCTACCTAATAGCGCGTTGTAAGCGAAAATCTAATCTTTCAGAAAATTGTCAACAAAAGAATACCGAAAAAGATGACTGATAAGATATAGGCTTCTATTGTGATTATCAGTAACAGAGCGTTGAACCTGATTTTATCGATAGTCTTGACTTCGGTATTAGCTGTTTTTTATTATCAGCTATGATCCATATAGATCATCGATTTACATGCATTTACAACAACAGCACATGATCCTGCTTCTCGTCGAGATCACGAATCATGATCTGAAAATTATTTCTACTATTTCCGACTAGGTGGCTTGTTTCATTTTTAAATGTTGGTGTGCCTGTAAACGATAGCCACGCAATCACGTTGCCAGACTAAAAAATGGAACACACAAAAATCAAATGATTTATCTCGCATTCGAATAAACTCCCTGTCCGTATTCCGAATTATTTTGCTTTTTCTCGTTCTATAAAGGTATGTCCAGACCAGCCAAACATTTAATAAACTATGAAATACCTACATGTTCAATAAATATTTCTAAAGCACTTATTAAACAACACAATTTGTATGGAATTTTTAAAAATGTTTTGCTGGTTTGGATCTGGACACCAAAAAAACATTTATGAAATGTTTCACAGTTACCCAATCATGATGGGAAATAATTTTTGTTTAACAAGTATCCTTGCAGAAAGTGAATGCTGTTTTCCGATTATTATTTCTTTTTAAATAAAATAAAAATGTCCAGAAAAGCTTTGAATACCTAATGAGAAAGTGATTCATTTAATACGATTATTTGAATTGAATCGAGTGTCGCGTGATTGCCGAGACCAAAATTACAAAAATAAAAACTTTACTCGTTGCTAATAATCCCACCACATTATTTTCTTCTAGTCCAAAACAGGATAAAGTAAACAAATATGCAAAATGTAAGTTAGCTAGTAGACGTCAGATAGCATACAAAAATTTGACGTAACTGCTGAGTAACGAGTTGATAACTTTTACGCAGTGTTTCTGTTTTGCTTCAGAAACATTTCATAAACATTTCTGAAATATTTCGGTGGTCTGGACACACCTTAATATGCCAAGATAAACTCAAGCGTAAGCACCAAAATATTGTACATGTGGTTCATATTTGAACATAAAATACTAACTTTACTTTTTTTTCACAAAAAAAATATATTTGAAAAGAACAAATTATGCAAATTTGATTCAAATATGGTAACACCCCCGACTTTGCAAGTGAAATGACATGTGCCTTCTGTGACGTCACGTTGAGAAGAATATTTGCAAGATGGCTGGTGGCAATATGAAGTTTGAAATACCCTGTATTATCCGTTTTGCTTTTGAAAGCAACTGTTGCCACAATTCCAAAATTAAACTTTTCAATGATCCGTTGTGTTTTATTTTCGTGATCTGATCCGAATCAGATCACGCTGATAATAAAAAACAGCTATTGCTAGTCTCGATCGAGATATACATTTTTCTCTCTCTTTTGTCCCTCGTTGCGTTTTTTTAAACCTTTAAATGCCAACCTTTAGAAAGTGGTTTTCGAAAATAGCTGCCTTTAAAGCTAATTCAGTCCAGTCTTATGTGGTTTTCCATTGCGACAAAAAATGAATCTTTTAGTTTGATCTTAATGATCTTAAAAAAATCTATATTTTCCTTGATTCGGATCACTTTTTCAAGTCGATATCCATAGGTGATTTTCCCAAAACGAATGCAATTTGAACATCTGATAGTGTTGTCAAAAAACGCACTAATCCATTTACAAAAACAGATCACTATCGTTGCATGTTCCATGGGCCGCGTAAAATCTGAGATCTGAACAAAATATCTGGTGGTCCCAATGGAAAATGACATTAAGCTAGATTAAAAGTGATCATTTGCCCTAAATTTGTCGCCAACGTGTGAACGCCTGTCAAGCGTCTGGTCACGCGGACTGTCGCGGCGCACTCTCACGAAAGACACACGAGTAACCACCGAATGGCCTAATTTTTGTGACGTCACGTGTAATCGCAGCTTTATAGCACGTTTTAAGGCTTACTTAAAAAAAACTAAGAAAAGTGCATAGCAATAGGTCATAATCGAAAAAAAAGTGATTTAAAATGCGGTTTCCATTTTGACTTGCTCCTAAAAATAGGCAGGTTGTTTCGGTATATTATATAAGGAGAAATACAAATTAAAGTATACCGGCGCGTTCAGCGAGTCAAACTCCATTCAAGTATGCAATTCTACCGATCGTGAACCCCCAAAGCAAATCCGCGGAACACGTTCATATCATATCATATCCGGACCCGGAGAATATTGCTGGCACCATTTTGTTTTTGCAAGGTACATATCTCAATTGGAACAATTTCAATTTGATTTCCGCTGGGAGCTAAACCCACAGCGCCTTCCGCAGTTATGGAGGTGAAAGTACAATACAAGTATTGTTTCCGCAACGCAAATATGTATGTCTCTAAAACACAACTCATTCCGCCATTCCTTAAACAATCTTCCAACCAAGTATACTCACCGAATTGTTTACTATTAAAAGTTTGACCCTTTTTTAACAGCAAGCTCCTTTCATTCCAACAAGATAGAGCAACAAACAGTTTCTTTTTGTCTTTTTAAGTTTATTCAATAAATATGATAAAATTTCATTAACATTAAGCCTAGGCAATACAAAAATTATATAAAAATCATGTTATGTAATAGTGTAAGTTATTATTTCAATATTATGTACATATTCATCAACAGGGTAGACTTAAATCCGTTTCAACTTGTTCAAGTGATCGGCCAGCAGGCGGCTTTTTATTAAAATTAATTCATATTATTGCATATTAGGGGTTTCTCTCAGAGTAACATATAAATATATGCGTATATATTAAGGCTTAGTGACGTAAAGCACCATTTTCTCTCTCCGCTACCACTCGGCCCCTAAAAAATCTTTTCTTCTGACTCTACAATCTCAACGAAAGTTATAGTTGTGTGTTGTGTTATACAGTTTTTTGTTTTTAAGTAATTATAAATATTTGAACATCAGTATAATTTGTTAAGGTAACTAGAATTTTATTTTGTTTAAATTCCGTTCTAAGAATTGGATTAATCACTACAATAATATATTATTTTAAATGTTTAATATAGACTTCTTATGTGAATAAGAAAACAAAACTGGTCCTAGAGCTGGACGCTTGAAGCGTTCCCCTCTATCAGCGCCTGTACTTTAGTTTCGCTTTGACGAGTTAATCAAATATTTACAGCAATGCGTTAGCAAATGTTTCTCGCTTGGCGAATTGTTATTTTGTACTGTGACTCCAACTTCTCTGGTGTAGATGTCAAGACCGTACTGACCCTCCTCGGGGAAGCTGCAAGATAAATGGAAGAAGCCTGTCATTTGGAACCAGAAATGGCGCCTTCAATCATATAATACTTACGTTATTGTAAATGTCACAATATCATCAGAAGTGTTGGTGTGTGCAACATATTTAGAAAGCTTCTTCTCTTCGATACCATTTTTATGCAGTGTTGCCATAAAATCAGTCAAAGGCCGCGACATACGAAATTGTAGGTCCAAACTTCGTCCGGCGAATATCAGAGGTTCCTTTTAAATGAAAATGGAAAAGGTTTTTTTTTTTTTTTAAATTAGTTGCAAGCATGGTTTTCAGAATAGGTCTGTCCCTTTACTTTTGTAGTAAGAATGGAAAAGACTGTCAAAATGGCAATGGTGGGGATAAAATCCCTCACAGAGAGAGACACTTCCGAAAAAATTACTGAACGCTTTTGTAGTAATCTATGAAAACCGACAGTACGAAAAGTCGTTAAAATATCTGATAAGCTGGAAGAATTTTCTGATTTACGCACAACATTAGTTGATTTATCTACCTAGCGATGAAAGTAATTCGCAATTAATCGAACTTCTTCTTCATGAATCCGAGTATATGGAAGAGTTTGTAATGATTGAACTACAAGCATTCGAGAAGAGGAAAAAACGACACGGAGGAGATAATTAATTAATTAATTTGCATTAAAAAAACATCATTTAAAATTTGTGTATGAAAAACATTAGTGATTCTGTGCCACTCCAACTAAGAACGGCACACCCCATGACATCAAATCAAACAATTCAATATTCTAAAGTTGTCAAACGCGCGTGAGAGTAGAGAGCAAAGATAATGGAATACAGAGATGGATATCTTTCCAGTGGAAAGGCGGCTGCCTACAAGCTGTTTTCCCGAAAAATTCATGAAGTCACGCATACATTCTCATTTATATACTAGTATAAGTGAGTTCGTGAATTCGCCCGGAAGATGGCGGAAAGTTGGTGAATTCACCACCGAAATTCATAAAATTTTCAAATAACCTGGAAAACTGGTTTGGGCATGTTCACTAGGAAAATTTGAATTTTGACTGTTGACAGTTAATTTCCTAGCAGTGAATATATAATTAATATGTTTCTAACACTTTGACACTGCCTTTTATCAAAAATGGTTAATGTAGTTGCGAATAACAATTCAAATTCCATTTTTATTAACAGAGTAATGAAAAAAGTTTTCTTGTTAAATTGAACACAAGCAGGCTGTATAAATTAAAATTATTTACAATTTACCAATCAATTTGCATATAATTTGCAAAATCCAACATTTTAGTCACGTACTAATCTATCAAGGCTATCTACTATAATTCGGCATGAAAAATTTTTATTGTTATTAATATATACATTTTAATACTGCACGTAGAATTATATTATAACTTTTATAGATTTAAAAAACAAGAATATATATATATTTCGAGAGATAATCGAATCAGACCACCATTGTCGGGTCTCTTTTCGTCTCTCTACCACTGTAAATCTTACTCAGAGAGACTCTCTGGATTTCTCCACAGTTCTTCTCTGGGCTCAATTCCTAGTGTTAACGCTAGCATCTGTTTATGGGAGATCCGTTTCATCGACTGGGTCTCGACCCATTGATGTCCCAAGATCCTCATTCTTCTGCCAGCCAATGCCGGGCATTGACACAGTATATGTGCCGCTGTCTCAGATTCCTCCAGGCATAGTCTACAAGTATCATCCTCTATAAGGCCCATTTTCCTTAAGTGATACCTGAAATTACCATGTCCTGTAGACAAAGCCACCACCCATTTCAATGTTCCTCGACTCATGCTTAGAACTCTTCTTTGAGTGGAGCAGGTCGGCCACTTTATTGCCATTTTAGCTTGTCTACATTGTTCCACGGTTGACCACCTTCTCAGGTGTTCTGCCGTGATCCATTTGTGGACAAGCTGTTCAACCATTCCTCTGCCAATTGAAGAGAATGGTTCTGGTCCCAGCAACTTTTCAGTTGACCCCTGTTTTGCAAGGGAGTCCGCCTTTTCATTGCCTTCGATCCCTATGTGTCCTCGTACCCAAGTCAGTGTTACTTCATTTTTAGATGAACACTTATTGAGTTTAAGTACGCATTCCAGTGCCAGTGATGTTGTGATGTTTGTTTGTTCCATGCATCTGATCACCGCCTGATTGTCCAGTGCTATGAGGATATTTCTTCCTTCCACCTGACACTCAAGCAAGTAGTCCAACGCATAAAGCAAGGCAATCATCTCAGCCTGGTATACTGAAGTGTATTTCCCGAGGCTAATGTGACGGGCAAGTTCCAGCTCTTCTGAATAGATACCGGCCCCCGCCCCGCCATCCATCATGGATCCATCCGTGAAAATCACTATTTCACCATTTCTTTTTTCTGGAAGTAATCCGTTCTCAATACGAGTTTTATGATTTCTTTCCATAATACGCACCCTTGTTATTCGATCCATAGGCATGTTTAGCTCCCTAATCTCGTCTTTAACAAGTTCCAGGATCTTCCTATGTCCATAGATCGTACCACGATGGTGCCATTTCGCATCTCGATGCAAGCGAAGTGCCGTTTGGGCCGCTGTTTTCTTAATAAATAAGTCTAGCGGTAATATCCCCATGATGACTTCCAATGCGCATGTTGGGGTTGTACGTATTGCACCTGTAATTCCCATACATGCTAAACGCTGAACCCTATCCAGGTGCTTCCTCACAGTTTTCTGAGAGGCTTTCGCCCACCATACAACCGAGGCGTACGTGATAATGGGTCTAGTTATCATCGTATACATCCAGTATGCTGACCTAGGCGAGAGTCCCCACCTCTGTCCACATACACGTTTGCACTGATGTAGTACCCTCTTTGCCTTCCGGACCTTCTCCTCAACATGGTAATTCCAAGTAAGTCCAGTATCTAGATAGACTCCCAGATACTTAACCTTCTTAGTCATTGTTAGTTCCGATCCGAAAAGTGTTAAGGGCCGAAATTCCAGATTTTTCCTCTTCCTAGTGAAGACTATTAGATCTGTTTTCGCCGCATTAATGGAGAGCCCTTGTTCCAGACACCACCGCTCAACCACTCTGAGTGCATTCCTCATGATATCTGCTGTGACGTCCATGAATTTGCCTCTGGCCATTATTGCTATGTCGTCGGCATATCCCACTGTGTGAATGCCCGTCGCCTCGAGTCTGTCGAGAAGAGAGTCCACAGTGATATTCCACAGTGTAGGTGAGAGAACACCTCCTTGCGGGCAACCTCTGCTAACCCTTCCTCTGAGTTTTGAGGTTCCCGTCTGAATATTAATCGCCCTCGTATTCAACATATTGTCCACCCATCTTACCACCAGTGGGTTAACCCTACGTTTTTCCAAGGCTTGTTTCAGACTTTCAAAGCATATCTTATCGAAGGCACCTTCAATGTCCATTATAGTGGTCATCGCAATGCCCCCGGTATTTAGCTCTTCCTCCGCAACGCGTACTACTTGGTGTAGCGCTGTTTCTGTAGACATACCTACCCTGTATGCATGCTGTCTACTATTTAAAGGATACATCTTAAGCGCAGTACTCTCCATATAGTCCACCATCACCCTTTCCATTATTTTTAACAGGAAGGATGTTAGGCTGACTGGTCTGAATGACTTTGCCTCGGTGTAGTCCTTTTTTCCCGGTTTTGGAAGGAAGACCACATTTGCTTCCCTCCATGTTATCGGGATATAGCCTATTGCTAGGCATGCAACGTATATATTCCTGAGCCTTGGTGCAATTAGGTCTATACCCCATTGCATTAGACCTGGAAATATACCATCCGGCCCCGCAGTTTTGAAGGGTGAGAATGTTGCTATCGCACCCTTGACCGCTTTTGGTGTCACGATCCGTTCTGCTTCCGTCCTATCCATCCTGTTCGCTCCTTGTTTCCTTGGAGCCCAGGGCTGAGCTGACTTATAGCTTCCTGGAAAGTGTACCTCCATTAGGACCTCATTTGTGTGATCCAGTGTTTCCACCATCTCCCCCGCTCTATTACGAATGAGTCCGATCTTAGAAACTGGATCTCTCGAGACAATCTTTTGTAGTCTACTGACTTCAGATGTACTCCTCATACTCGAGCAAAAGTCCCTCCATGACTCCCTTTTACGTCGTCGCAGAGTAACGTTTAGCTCTTTCTTTTTCGCCTTATATTCATCCCATGCTTCGGGTTCTCCCCTCCTCATGGCGTGATTGAAGGCCTTCCTCGCAGCCTTTTTTAGCTTTTCAAGTTCCCGGCACCACCAAGGCGCAGGATCTTGTTTTTCCACTAAAGTAGGTGTACAAGCCACTCGGTACGCAACTTCAACAGCTGATTGCAGATGCTTCAACTGTGATTCTACATGCCAAGTGTTTTTCGGTATTCCGAATGTCATTACATTCAGTTTTTCCTCCAACACTTCAAGGTATTTTATCCTATCTGTGTTCTTCGGAATTCTGATGTATTTCCGATCTTTTTTCTTTTTAGATCCATAGCGAACATCAAATGAAATGGCTCTGTGATCCGACAATGTAGCCTGATCCATTACCCTCCAATTTGATATTCTTTCAATTATCTGGCTACTGCACAGGGTAACATCGATCACTTCCATTCGTCTCACATCGACGAAGGTTGGCTCTGTTCCCCGGTTTAAGATAGCTAGATCCTTGCATGATACAAATTCGAATAAGGCTTCTCCTCTGTAATTATCGTTGGTGCTGCCCCACACTGTATTATGTGCATTGGCATCACAACCAATTATTAGATTCTCGTTCCTGTTCCTGCATGCATTCACCAAAGACTCTAACTCTCTTGTCGGAGGAGGTTCTGGAGAATCATACGGCAGGTATGCAGATGCTATGACAAAACTTCCCGCACCTGATCCTACTCGTAATGTTGCAAGGTCTGGGGCACACAGATCCGGCAATTTATATGCTTGAACTCCGTGCCTCACCAAGATACAGGACCTAATTCTTCCGCTGGTTTGTGCATAATGCAACTCAGCCATGCTATTTGGGAGTCCTCTAATCTTTCCTCTAAAGATCCAAGGCTCCTGTATCAGGGCTATATCAAACGAATCCTCATCAAAACACTTAGTCATCATTGCCGATGCTGCTTTGCTGTGATGAAGGTTCAATTGAATCACCCAAGAATAGATAATTGCCATACAAGTAAATATCGCAATTTATCCGATAGATAGCACATAATGCTTTCGTAATGTTTCTTTAAAAAGTTATTATAATTTGAACCCTAATACACCAACCACTCTTTTAAATATATAAATTCATCCGCGTATAAAATTAAATAGTCAGTTAGGTAATAATTTCACATATAAAATAAGTTGTTCCTTTCAGTCAGATTAATTCAATGGGGTGATTCTGGAGGCAACTGAAAAATCGTATATCGAACGAACCGACCTATCTAAAAGAGAGTGTCACCATATGGTGAATACAAAATGCTGTTTTATGACATCCGGCCGGCCGTTCTGAATTTTGATTGGTGGTCTGTCATTAGTAACTTTTTTCGTAGCTCACACGTATTCACAGACAGGGATTGAAATTACAAAAACAACAATGTAAACAAATGAGTTTTGGGGGGATATACGTACGAAAGATATCCATCTCTTTTATTCATTCATCTCTGCTCTCTACTATCACGCGCGTTTGACAACTACCTACTTTAGAATTTTGAATTGTTCGATTTGATGTCATGGGGTGTGCCGTTCTTAGTTGTAGTGGCACAGATCCGCTGATGTTTAGCAAACATACATTTTAAAGAGCTATATGATGTTTCTTCAATGAAAATTAATTAATTCAGTGTGTTGAAATGACGAATACCATTTTTTTTTTTTATGGAGCAACTACTTATTTCTTTAGATTTTTGTATGTATGAATTTATTGTATTTTGGAGAATCCTTTTTCAATTCGCGCATACAAATTACAGCTACAGAAAAAAGAGAGTATAGACTTAAAATTTTAATTCAGCTCTGAATTTGTATTTTTTAGCAAAAAATGTTAAAGTTTCGATAAAGCGTGTCAAAGCGCGCAGACGCACGCACGCGTTCAACGCAACATTGCGAATTCGGCATTACGCTACATACTACATTCTACATATCCTTAAAACAGAATATCTACAGAAGACGCCATGAGATAAAACGATAAATACATTCTCACTCAGATTTCACCAACACAGCCAACACAAAACGCACAGCAAATAGCCATAATGCGCACGCATGGGTTGCTATGGACGTGGAGTAGCTGCGATTATTATTCATTTCAGTCATATGTCATACTCGCATGCCCGCCGCACACAACCCAAAGGCCAAAGTCCAAAACCGATACGGAACGGAATATGGAACGTCAAGTCGTAACAATATGAAGATTAACGATTGTAAAGAAACCGAACTTCACTGTGGCTGTGGGTATTTGTATGTGTATCCATCTATAATGCTTTCCATGGGTACGATCTACGATATACTCTACCCACTCACCCCCAAGCATAGCTAGCAATCGCGAAATCAATCTAAATTTCTTGTTGATTAAGTAAGATCTGTCTTTAATTTCTTCTAGCTCAGCCTCTGGAAGGAGCAGAAAGATAAATGATGGCTTAGAATACTCGGGGAAGTATTGACTAAAGAGCAGTTAAAGTTTTTTTTTGGATTGGCCAAGCTTTATGAATGTAATAGCAGGTTGAGTGAAGTAAGGTTAAAATAAAAAGTTTTCATCCTCTTTTTCAACCTTTATAAGACGAATTTTGAAAAAAGGCGAAATTGGTATTCGATGGTTTTGTATTTTCTATAAACTTACAAAGTCTCAAGTTTATGCGATTAACGTATCGCGAGTAACAGAAAAACCTCTCTAAAAAGGGCAGGGAGGGTCGCATCGAAAAATCCCTTCTTAGTGCGCGTCTACACAGCTAGTGGAACATATTCTGAAAGTTTCATGAACCTATAATTAGCGGTTTGGCCTGTACGATGTCTGTTTACTCAATCAGGTTACTCTTTTATGTAAAGGGTGATTTTTTAGCTGGTTTGGTTTTGGCAACACTGGTTTTGACAGCTGACGTGTGTTTAGTACCTTGTGTCACTGTCAAACAGCTTCAGTTTGGTTTGCAATTTAACCATGGATCGTCTTACAAATGAACAACGCTTGCAAATTATTGAATTTTACTATCAAAATTCGTGCTCGGTTCGAAATGTTCATCGCGCGCTGCTTCCATTTTATGATCGGCATTCTCGACCTTCTGAGCAGTCTATTCGGAAGATTGTGACCAAATTTCGCACCAAATTTACTTTGTTGGACATTAAACCACCAACACGTTTACGTACTGTGCGTAGTGAAGAAAATATTGCGGCCGTATCAGCTAGTGTGACAGAAGACCGCGAAATGTCGATTCGGCGCCGTTCCCAGCAGTTAGGCCTTTGTTACAGCACTACGTGGAAAATTTTGCGGAAGGATTTGGGCGTAAAGCCTTTTAAGATACAGCTGGTGCAAGAACTAAAGCCAGCCGACCTACCACAACGCCGAATTTTTGGTGAATGGGCTCTTGGAAAGCTGGCCGAGGATCCGCTTTTTTATCGAAAAATTGTGTTCAGCGATGAGGCTCATTTTTGGTTGAATGGGTACGTAAATAAGCAAAATTGCCGCATTTGGAGTAAAGATCAGCCAGAAAGATTGCAACAGCTACCAATGCATCCCGAAAAAGCCACTGTTTGGTGCGGTTTATGGGCCGGCGGCATTATTGGGCCATATTTCTTCAAAGATGATGCGAATCGCAGCGTTACTGTCAATGGTGAACGCTACCGAGCGATGATAACAAACTTTTTTTTGCCCGAAATGGAAGTTCTTGACTTGCATGATATGTGGTTTCAACAAGACGGTGCCACATGCCACACAGCACGCGAAACAATGGCGCAATTGCGAGGCGAGTTTGGTGAACAGTTAATTTCACGTTTCGGGCCGGTCAATTGGCCGCCTAGATCGTGCGATTTGACACCATTAGATTATTTTTTGTGGGGGTATGCCAAGGCTAATGTGTATAGGGACAAGCCCGCTTCGATTGACGCACTGGAAGCCAACATCCATGCATTCATTCGTGAGATACCGGCCGATATGTGTGAAAGAGTATGCCAAAATTGGACTCAGCGGATGGGCTACCTGAGACGCAGCCGCGGTCAACATTTGCATGAACTTATCTTTAAACATTAAATTGCAAGGTTCAAGCTATCGATTCAAATAAATATTTCATTCCTTTTTTCGAATTTTTTGTGTTTTTTTTTTTAAAAAAAGTTCTAAACCTCTTAAAAAATCACCCTTTATATAGATAGGACAACAAATTTCAAATCAGCCGTTAATTGTAAGGTGACTGACTGCTTTTTCAATTCTTACACCAAGAAATTTGTTGAGTAAAAGTTCGTAAGATTCTCAGTGGAGGGGTAATAATTAGCTCTCTCGATGCCGCTCCCTTTTACGAATTTTTTGAGTTAAGGAACAGCGTTGAGTAAAAATTCGTACAAATTCGTATGATTTAAAAGTAAAGGAACAGACCTAGTGTAAAATCAGTAACGCATCACTGGCAATTATTGGCATCACTTTCAGCGTCAAGTGAAAGTGATGCCGCATCACTGCGCAACTTTTTGACGTTTCTGAATTTACAAATAGTACGAATTTCAGGGGGAATGTTAAAAGTAACATCGGTAGCGTGTATTAGAGGGGATTAAAAAATGCGACTGAACACAACCCGGCACAAGAAAGGAAAAACTTCGCAGACCAAAAGCAATCAAACTAATCCAGCCTATTCCAAAACTACGAAGCTCTCCTGACGGGCTAAAAAGAGCCTTCAGGCAGAGATGACGTTTAAACTTACCTGATGAGTAATTGGAATCAGTCCAAAAAGTCGCGTAGCTTTCGTTGGTCCCCATTCACCACTGGCACAGTCCGGTAGAGGCACCATAACGGTTTGCAGTTCCTCGCAACAAATCTGTAAAGCATCACAATCTCCGCGTTAGAACAGCCCTAACCTCAAATCACTTCACTGTACTAACCTTGAATTTGCAGACGGACTTGAATTTCATTGGTTCGCCCGTTAGGTATTCCTGCGGTGTGACTGCATTCGCAAATATGTCCAAGAGGAACGCGCCCGAGCACGGTGCATGCACTCGGAAGGCCACAATATTCCCAATCACCGATTGCATTACAAAACGTTTGAGGGACACCGCGTCATAAGAATCCTCTTCGCTGTCGTAGAACTTCAGATTATAATGGAAGATCAGGCAACTTTGCATATCCGTTGGCATAGCTATTCGGACTGTTGCTGCACCTTTTGAATAGAACCATTAAGGATGGCAAACACTCAAAGTGTGACGACAAACCTGTGTCATCTGTGAACACCACCGCTCCATAGCCTTCGTCGGCAAAGTGCAGGCCATAGCGGAAGAAAAGCGATCGTACGAATGGTAGATTCTCGAACTCCCTCAGAGTGATGGGACGCTTTAATAGTTGCCAGTCCTCCTGCAGGGGATAGAACTCGTAGATGAACTCACGTGGATCCGTAAGGAAGTAGTGATCGTCGTATTCATAGCTACAAAAGAGTACACTATCGATTAAAGAAATAATAAGAGGACTCTAACGGGGAAGCCTTACCGAAGGCTGTCGTTCTTGCCACGTCCCGTTTTTGGTGCCTCCTTGGCATTCACCAGGTGTCTGGCTCCCCAATTGCATTGGACAAACCGCCAGGCTCCGGCCACGTAAACCGCATTCCATGAGTTTCTAAAGCGAGAGTCCTGGAACTTCACACCCGGCTGGTAGCCGGCACTCTTCGAGTAGCCCTTGATCACCACACAATGAAGACCGGCATAACTGCAAAGCCGCTTGAACAGGACATGGTAGCTTTCAGTTCCGTACTTGATGCCACGCAACAGTCCCATTGGAGTGTCGCCACGCAAGTCGTCATCAAAGTGCATTGCGTTCAGATTCTTGACCGTTATCCAGCGGAAGATGGTACGAGCCTTCTCGATGTCGGTCGTGCATCGGCCCACCAACTGACGCACGAGGTCTGTGAATGTCTTCTGATCCTCTTGCGCCACCTACAAGTTGGAAATAATTATTCTCCGTGCATTTTGCATAAACAAGTGAAAACCTACCGAAATGGCAATCCTGTCCACGTCCTCGAACTCAATGGGATCTGTGTAGATTTGGAATTTACTGACTGCCGGCGGAGATGGAACGGGTGCTATTCCTGGGTACTCTACAGCAATGGCACCTTCGTTGAAGTCCTCGTCCAGGAAAATACTTTCGTTTTGCATGTATTCACTACGACGGGCGCTGATCAGCTCTAACATTTCACTAGATTGCCGATCGACAAGCGCCGCAGTCTCATGGCGTTCGTGTTCGAGCATTTTGCGTGTGATGCTTTCCTTCTTTTTGCTGCGACGCAATGTCATGTTCTTTTCGAGGTCCTCCTTCTGTTGCTCATGGCGGAGCGTGAGCACACCTTGCTCGTCGCGATTTCGCCGTGAAGTGGCCAATTCCTTTTCGAATTTATGTGTCAGGCGCTGCAGTTCGCGTTCCCATTCGTCTTGGAACTCACTTTGGATCTTACGATCTTCCTCTTCTCGTTTTCGGGCAAATTTCCGATAGAGGTCGTCCTCTTCCTTGCGATGCTTCATTTCGAGGCGCGCTTGCTCTTCACGGGCCTGAAAAGGGAAACAAAGAAAATTGCTTGTTACACTTGTACCAAAATGGAGGCAGAGGGCTTGAGATTGACAGCATCTAAATTAACTAAGGAACATAGCTTAGCATATTGCAAGCAAAAAGTACAGTCAAAAGCTTTAGACGAAAGTGGGGCTTATTTCTTACAGGGGCCCGACGTTAGGTATAGCAGAGGGGAAAAAGAACATCCTCTGTCTTCTTCTTCTCCTTATTTTCCTTATACTTTCTCCATCTTTCTGTACTTTATCAAGTTGAATGTCATGCATTCTGCCTGGATTTCTTTTACACGTTTCCGGAATCTTTATCTGAACTTTTATCTATTGATCGTCGAAAATCCACGGATATTCTGAGAGTCTTCCAACACCTCCGAAACGACAGAAGGTGTACAAAAAAAATGATATACCTATGTATCGTTTGCCACGTCTTGAAGGATCTCAGATTGAGGTTAAAGCAACAAATTTGATCTCTTTCATAATGAAAAAGGGAAAAACGAGGGACAGTCTTATAAAAAGGGGAAATATTAAAATTCTATGAAACTAAAATAATTGTTTAAAATACAATTTAAATGTATTTCTGAACAAGAAAGAAAACATTCCATCGAACGTCTACGTACATGAACAACAATTAAATGCATTTTTTACTTAATTTTAAACACTTTGAAAAGTCTGAAGTTTTATTATACATATATATTTAATGATTTTTTCTTAAATTTTTCATATGAAATAAAATGTAAGTTTCACTTAGGGGGGAAAAAAGGTTAACTTTTTTTTGTATTTAGGCGAAAACTGATACTGAACCGCTTAAGTCGATTTACGACAGTTTTGTGCTCCATCATAATCTGCATGTTCTGTTCTGTTATAGTAAAAAATCCTGGATTTTTAGCTTTATTTTTCATTACATTCTTACATTCGTCAATTTTTTCCAGACTTAAAAATAAGTTTCAAAGTGCCTTTCTCGAATGGAATTTTTGGACATAAGCGGTTTTTGCTTGTGGCCACAGGTATATTGGCTGTTTTCAGCACTGTACAGATTGTTGGCGGTGCTAAAAACGTAGCATATGGGACCTTTGATAGAGCAAAGTCGGTTTAACAAAAATAGCAGAAGATTGCTCAGTATAATCATCTGGAAAAACCGCCACGCTTAAAGGGGAAAGAAGGTGCACTCAGCACCTTAAATATTCGTTAAAGATTGTAGATTCCTATGTCAGCACGAAATTTGATACAATCGAGCTCTGGCAGCACCTAATTTGTTTCAATCGATTATCCTCCATCGATTATCCTCGATTGAGACAAATTAGGTGCTGCCAGACTCGATTGTATCGACTGAACTCGATTGTATCTAGTTACGTGCTGACACCCCTGTTCCTGTCCGCAGTACAAGTAGAAAGCTCATTCTAAGACGTGCAAGTAATTATTTGAACCGAGTGACCCAAAAACTGTTTTCAGATGCCCCCTGCGCTGAGCATACTACTTACCAGCGTTACCGATGGCCAAAATAATAAAGTCGCCAACAAAAAGTGTCCGAGAGTTTAAAAAGGGGCCTGGTACAAATACACAAACATAATGAAGTACACTACAGTTCTTATATACCTATATAAAAAAATATCCAAATGCATAATGAATTATTGGAAAGAGGCAAAACCTTAGTTATCGATAGAGAATTTTTCGTTAAATGTTCTCAATTTGTATGGGCAATGGGTAGCGTGAGCGTTGTGCAACTAAAGTTCCAATTTGACACTTTTTTTGAGAGCCTGATACAATTTTTTGTTGCTTTGGCCCTTTTTTTAGTTGAAGAAGGCGCTTCAAACATTTTTCAAATGCTGTCATTTTTGAATAAATACCTTTTAAATGGAACGCAGATGCCTATTTCCACAGTATTACAGTCGAATCTAAGTCTAAGTCAAACCGCCTTTAACTCGAATTTCCCTCTTAATCGAATTTTTCGACCCAATTTTTGCATTCCCTTCAATTTTGCATAGAAAAGTCATCCTCTAAGTCGAAATCCCTATAAGTCGAAAATCCCTCTAACTCGAACATATTCTTTTGATTCTTGAACTATTACAATATTCCTCTAAGTTAAATTGTTCGTCTGAAGAAAACAAAATCAAAAAAAAAAAATCTCCCTCCCGAAACTGTTGCGTCGCGACGATGCGTTGTGTTTCTAATGTTATGTACATACATATTCTACTTAAAAAATTAAATGCGCAACACTTGTTATGTATTTTATTTATTATTGTCAAGGAATCACTAAGATATTGTAACATTGTTTGATGAATTAAATAAATAAATAAACTTGTGTTGTTGTTCTAGCTAGAGTGATAGGAAAGAAAGTAAAACAAATTGCAGGTGCCCAACATTTGTGTTGTTGGTTATTGCCTTTTTAAAATAGAATAATTTATTAAACGGGTGAACACTGCTACTTTTACATCCCATTCAAAAATAACTATACTTTTTTTAACTAATTTTGTTCAAAATGTACCTACTTTCCTATTTTTTACCTAAAATAAATTCGCTTAAAAAAATATATAGTAAATCCCTCTAACTCGAATTTTTCCAGATGTCCCTCTAGCTCGAACTAATTTTTATCTCCCGTGAAAATTGTTCAATATTGTTTAGCGAGCCAATGTTTTTTAAATATCGTTCTAAAATTCGAAATTTGCAGAATACCTTGAGAAATGACACTTTTTTTCTCATTGGCCTTTTTTGTTGCTACTTTTCACAACGGTCACACTGGCAATGGGGGTTGTTAAACGGTTTTGAGTATTATATGTCATGGAAATAGTGACACGAAAGTCGCCAATGTCGTAAAAAGAGGCGAGAACTGAGAATTTTTGGAAAGTCGTCGACGGGGGTCTGAGATAAAAAAAAAGTGGACGAATGGCGACTAATGCCGCCCATCGGTATCGGTGCAGAAAGCATTGGTTCGAGCTCCGAGAGCTGTTGCAAATATTTCAATCTTGCAGTTGCTTTAAAGCGCAGCTACTCATTGGTTAATGGCTTCCTGAGCCAAAGGTCTCATGTTCGATCTTAAGTTCTTTTTTTCCAGTGCTACCTCGCACAAACATCCCAAGGACCATTTTGCGACTTCATGTGTCATGTGTCATGAGCGACGTCGTTAATACGGTTTTGTTACCAGAAAATATTCCCAACAAGTAACATTTAAGACACATGCTAGGTCACATTTCCCATTTAGGAATATTCCTATCTTGGTGTTTTATTTACACACGTACGTTATTGTGTCAAAATTGTTTCTTCAATGAAACATTATGTTCGCCACTTGTAAAATGTTTGGAGTGTGTGTTCGTGCACACAATTCCTTACTAGGAAAATTTTACTGTAACCACTATTCCCAAATAGAAATTTGTTAGGTATCTATTTTGTATTAAAAAAAAAGAATATGGAAAATAAAAAAATTTAAATTTACAATTTTGGTGGATTTGGTGTTATTAAATCGTAGATTTATTTTATACTGATTTTATAATGCTCCCTATCAGCATTTAAAATAGCATAAATAATTATAAGAGAGATTTATGATTAAATATAGAATTTTGTAAGGATCAAGGTTTTTTTCGAAGTGCATTAGTAACATTTCAAGGCAAATGATGTTCCCCATAAAATTTCAGTAGCTGCTCTCTGTTTAATAATGAAATGGTTGATGCAGTCAGAATATTATTTTAGTGCATAAGATAAAATGAATGAATATCACACATCACAATTATATGGTATAAATACACAATACACAGTTTGTGTTAAAAGTTGTAATGGCCTCACACTTTGGGCTGAAATTGTGTGTTCAAAGATGGTATATAGGATTTGGCTCAAAAATAATTCCTACTTTGTGTTGCGCCACTTAAGAAACAAAAGAGGAACTGTTACTCAGTGTTACCAGATAAAAGATCTGAAAATCTTACAAAAAATTTTTTTTTCAAAATTTTGTTCAAAATATAAAAAGAGCAAAATTTAAAATACAATTTTGGAGTATTTTACAACTAATGCATACTAAACCATTTTTCCAAAAACACGTTACATATGTTATTTTATCAAATTCGTTAAAATTCATGTTTCCTTAGAGTTGATGAAAACGTTACTGAGACAGAAATTGTGCATGGGCTCTGTTTGACTCACGTTATATATAATAATGGAATTAAAAGAAAACGTTTTTCTTCAATAGAAAAGGTTATAGATTTAAATAGTTCTTGATATCAAAAATCTTGAAATTTGATTATTTCGACGTAAAAAGTCTTGTACATGTTTTGAAGCTGAAAAATCTTGAAAAAAATATATGCATATATTGTAATGTGGCATCACTGCTTTTTCTTCGTTGTTTCGAAACACAAGTTCCTAAATAGGATCACGAATTGAAACCAGAACGTCGCCAGGCATAAAACGTTTTTGCGAATGCTACTTGGGATCCTTAGTGTATAACTTTTGTGGGAAAATTTTAGACTCAGCAAAAAATTGTAGGTCCCTTCAGTTTGTCTTAAAAATAAAAACAACAAATGGTTTTGAAAAGCAAGGCAGAGAGTCTCATTCGGACCTGTTGCTGCTTATTTATTTTTTCTAAAAGCGAGATGAAATAATACATCTTTAACCAATTTAGGATACAAAGATCGGCAAGCGTATACTGAGTGCACCACTTTCAATTTTTAATGGATCAGTTCGACTCTATAAGCTTTTCGTATTCGCTTTGCGCTGACTCAGCAAACTCGAAGGCTCTTGTTACAACACTTAACCTGTCACTACACCGAAACCATATGAAATATCGCCCATTACACATTAGAGTGTACACGAACACGCACAATCATTTGACGCGAGCACAATTTAATGCCACTTACCATCGTTAATCTTCGAATCATACTATAGGTATAAATGCGGTAATGACACTCATTTATCACTCATTTTATTTGACACCAACCGATTGTAAATCGGCGTAGTGTTCATGAGTCGGAAATCTGAATCTGATTGTAAGGCCTTCCTCTCAACCGGACAATTATAAATATCCATGTCTGCTTGACACTGTCAACCGGAGCCGAAGATTGGTTGCGTCCATCAAACGCGCGCCGTGCCTGTGATTCGAATCTAAACCAGGAGCACTGCACTGATAATTTCCTTTCAATGCAATTTAATTGACCGATTAATGTTTCAAAACGAAACAAACACAAAAAACAATTCGCTGGAAATGCATCTGAAATATTCAACGCACGCAAATGGATCGTAAAGTGCACCCTCCAGACCCCGCAACAACCACACCACACATCTATGAATGCAATTACTTGCGCGCACTGATTTAGGACGATTTCTACACACACTTTCTGCAAGTGTTGCAATAAAAAAAAAAAAAAACCATTGAGAAACAGATACCGTTCGAGTTGAACTGTGTACAATAGCTTAGGGAATACTGTATGTATGTATGCATGATGTACATTCCCGTCCTCACATAAATGTTTGCCAATATAATTTAAATTAATTACCCCATAGTTTGGCACGCATCAGTTGAGCGGTAACTGACCGGTAATCATGCAGTCAGTGGTTTCGGTTGTTCGCATTCCGCGTGTAGAATGTAGATACAGCTTGTTGGCCATTTGCCCTAAGCCTATGTGGGCTTGAGCCATAATTCGATGGATATGCAATCTAATTAGGTGGATATGGTCATTTACAGTTGTTAATGATAATAAACGATATTGGTAATTGATAGCTAGAACGGTATTTTAGATTTCTGTGTTCTTCATTCGTAACGAATCTATTGGGGGAAGCCTTTTATGGCGCAGCTGTTATTGATTTGGTTCCTATTTCCCTTTCATGTGGTAACGGAGAAACATACGAGTAGCAACTTACAAATTACGGTAAGGCTCAAATGTGGACCAAGATCATTTGTTAAAGAGGCAACAAACGATTTGAATCTTGACGGAGGTTGGCTTGTTATTTTTTCTTTTTTTTTTTTGGATCGAAGGTTCGAATATATTTTTGAATAGCTACTACGGGAATGCATGCCGTTCATTTGCAGGGCATTACAACAGTACTAAGAGACCAATGTAAGTGCCAATGTTTCGTGTTTGCTTGTATGTCGACCTAGAGCTTTTTGATCGTTTAAACGTTTCGCCTAACAACATCTGACCCCAGGTTATTCACAGACAATGATTGTTGCAGCATGACAAAAATCAGGTTAAGGATATACTCATTTTCTTGTGCAGGGTTCCGAAATTTGTATGACAAGGTTAAAGAGTGAAAGAGATGAAAGTTACAGAAATCTGCAGGGGCAAAGTCGAAGGTCCATCGTAGAAATATTATTTCTGCTGACTCTAAATGAACGATGGAAGCCAAAATACCGCTTTCAGAACTGCATACTTATGAGATGTGCTATCGGTAACTTACAAGATTCCACGGAGGTGAGCCCTATGATTGGAGATCTATCTACGTACGCACATAGGGTCAACTAGAAGGGTAGTAAAATCGGAAAGCGTAGCCTTCATGACACCACTTTTGGAAACGGACTTAGTCCAATTAAGTTTGCTGCTGTTGTTTTAGCTAGCACACGGTTCCCTCACCTTTATGTTCATAAGAAGAATATGTTTGTCAGCGGACCAGAAAACCGTCAACCAAATTGCTATAGACTTAAGGCACTCCTCCATCATTATAGGAATCTGAACGTTCCGAGCTGCCATAATAGACTCGGACCATTACCTCGTTGCAACCAAAGTACGAATGCTGATATCTCCGCCGCCACGGATAATTCAAAGGTAAACGCCTGCAGTCGCAACCAACCGTCACAACTTTTCCCGAACGCTTTTCCTCATCTTATCGAGGAGTCCTATGCATCCAGCATCAAGGGCTGTCAGCCAGTGGTATCGATGCCAAAAAGCTATCAGGAACGCTCTAACTGATGTGATAAAGTTCACTCGAAGACTACAGCAAAACCCTTGGTATAAACATGTAGCGAGACTCGCCTGCTACAACGCCTAACAGAAAAGGAAGGGATCGGCAGTTTCGTGAGTTCTTCGAGTAAAATAGGAGGAAAGAACATCGGCTTCTCGGAGCACGAAAAGTCCGCGATAAAGAGGTGGTACTCTAGGTTTTACTAAAAGGTAAAAAGAAATTGTCGAGACAACAAGACCTGAACAGAGACCTGTAGAGATGATCATGTAAGCCTGTTAGCAGGGTCGCAGTCGGTGTCGAAGAAGAAGACGAAGGAATTTCCGCCATCAGATAGAACCAACCATTCCTCCCAAACGATAAAAGGTAATACTTTTGTGGTGCATAACGCTTGCCGATCCAAAAGAGTCGGAAACAATCTCACCGAGACCTTATGTGCTGAAAAGCCGATTTAGACAGGGTGAAGGACACACAAGATTGACAGGTGTTGAAGTTAACTTCACATAAAATAAGTGAAACTATTCCCCACTGGATGTGAAGTTGGTTCCCATGTGAAGTTATTGCCCGTGGAGTTATTGTCAGGAATTTCAAGAATTGAAAGCATTTAAAAGCAATTTCTTCTTTTTGCATTACGTGATTTACATTGGAACCCCGAAAGTCGTCTTACCTCCTACATAAGTCGATTAACATCCCGATTCTGCCGTTGTGAGGCCTCACAAGTAACAAGCTCTTGTGAGGTTAATTCCTTCTGAGGTTTGTTGTGATTCGATAACATTTTTCGTATTCTCCGATAATGCTCACAACAAGCCTCACAACAAATTCACCTAACAATGGTTAGATTACTATCACTTCAATTTTGTGGTATCTGAAAACGAAATATTTTATCTCCACCGTTAATTGAATGAAGAAAAACAAATTTATTAAGAAAATATGCGAAATGACACTGAAACGTTTTAAAAACGAAGAAAATATAATATTAACGACATTTGTCACAAATTTCCAGGTTCCTCAATTTTTTTTCTACAAATATTAATTTTCCCTGAAAAGTTAATAAATATAGCGTAGAATGTCAGGTTTGGGTCTTTAAATGCTTGGAAAGAGGGAAACCAGAGACAATACTGAGACCACCAACTCCGGCCGATTTCCCGTTACTTGCCTACAAGCTATATTTTCATGGGGTGGCAAACGCTAAGTGCGTTAGTATTGTTACATAGAAATTCGTATTGACAAATGTCACGTAACTTCAAAAATTCCGGCTCACCAAAAAACTCGCTCCTTGCATATGCCACTTCCGCTGTGGGCAAAGCTGCTGACAGCGTTCATAAAATTTTGTCCGTTAAATTTGAGATTATTTATATACGTGTGGATAGTATTTTTTTGGGAATAAGTGTACATTTGCTTTAAATATTTATGAAAAATTGTCAATGCAGAATGGTTGCATGAAAATAAAAACATTTTGAGCAGGTTTTCTTCAGTTATTAAAGAAAAATTCATACAATAAATCGATCTTAATGATATCGAAAAGAGGTAAATACACAACCATGTTTGTCCTAATATGTTCTAGTATATAAAACATATATTTTAGATAATTTTACTAACCAACCAAATCAAATTATTCGCCTTTTAATAATTTATAATAACTAACCAATGGCATTCAGTAATAAAAAAATGTGGAATTCCCGAACTCTTTCACATTTCCCCACGGTTGCCGCGGTTGGCAGCATTTATTTTTGTAGTTTTTGTGTGTTTTTGCATGTCACACTGATTCTTTTTTGACATAACACCGATAGGAATACAAAATGGCGAATTTGAAAAAAAATTGAGGGGCCCAGCGGCAAGAGGATTGTGAGTTGGGGGTCTCAGTATGGTTTGTCTATGGTATAGAGCTTGTATAAGCTAAACGCGCTTGGACGTTGTTTAGAGCTTGTATAGAGGTGGAATAGTATCGAATAGTCATTTTAAATTAAAAAATCTGTCACATTTTATTTTAAATTAAATCAAAAATAAATTGGATAGATTGTATCGACATTTTTATTTTGAATTTTCAAGATTCTACAAGTGTCCTCGAAAGGAAATATGTGCAGAAATGAGATACTTCAAATTGCCTTAAAAACTCGTTTTAATTTGTATAAGATTACCGTTTCCTAGGAGTTTCAAATCATTCTTTTTCTTTTTGCTTTTCAATTTTTTAATTCCTTTTCCTATTTCTATTTGAATTTTGCATTTCTCACAAGCTGCTTAGTTTTTATTATCTTTTCGGACAGATAAATGTAATAGATTTCCCCTTTTCAGTACCTTTTTTGACGCAAGCCCTGTATAACTAGTATGCATGGAAAAATGTTTTATAAATAAGAATTTTTGGAAGGGTGTATAAAGGTTGTATAAATATTTATACACTGCATAACTATGCAGGTGTTTAGGTGCGTTTAGCAAATTCTAATAAATAAGGCTATTAGTAGTTAAATAATAAATAAATAAATGAAGCAGCACCCTAAAGAAATTACAAATTTGAAACTTACCGAAGTAAAATTTTTACTTGGGCATGACTACCTATTAATTTTTTGTTAACACATCGTAACTAAAATTAGGAGTAAGTACCTATACAATTGAAGCAATTCACGATTATAAAAACATTTCACCCGTAAAGCAATCGCATAGTTTGCTTACAGACAGTCTTGAAATTTATTTAAAATTTTCCTACAATGGTTAGCTCAGCGGAAAAGAATTCCTTGTGCCAACAAATTCTAACCTTGACAGTGTTACTTCCGAATAATCAAATTGGTAACACACTTCAAGAGTTAAATCAGAAATTATGATCAGATAAAGCTCTAAAGCGGTCAGACAAATACCCAAACACTGTCAAGTTCAAGTTGTCATCGGCATTATCCAGAGTGCGGGTGGTGTTGTTTTGGTGTGAAGAAACTCCTTCTTGTCACGCAGCCGACTTCAACTTCTCACACACCTACACACAGTATTCCGTATAAACACGACCTGGGAAGAGATGAAGCACTAAACCGGTAACAATCGCATTTGTATTCGTACAATGAGATTTCGTTTCCATTGTTGATGCGGCTGATTCGATTAAAAATCCATCTGAAGGCGCTAGAAATTAAATTTATGTTACATTTTGGCCAAAGATGCCTACCAATGTGCGAACGATGATGAGGGGATTTGGCTTTAATGTCAAAATGAATGTTTGTAGAACCGAAGTGATCCCACGAAATATTCCGGGGTATGAAAAATGACTTAAGAATCTCGCCGACTTTCGTCGGACTTTGCAGATAAAAGCCGAGCCTTTGATAAAGCCGTCAGTATCTGTTTGTTTTGAAATTTAAAAAGTAAACAAGCCTAGTGAGCATCACCCTCTCTCATAAGCCTATGATCGATGATCATCATCATCACCATCTCCTTATGGGTGCACTCAATTGAGTTCCATCTCACATATACCTAAAGACTATTGATGAACTGATTGATTCTCGTCTCGTCCAGCACTTAGTGCATCTATAGAAGGCCTGTCGTGTCGTTCGTCATTGCCATTCATGCCGAGAGCAAATACGTGTGATAACGAGTCCATTGAGAACGTCTACGGGATTCCAGTGCGACCGTAGATCGCTGAATTTGAACGCACAAAGTGAAAGTATTTCAAGTATAGGTACCCCAAGTAAAGAGCTTGTTACCTACCTATAGTGGCATGTCGGAGAAGGCTTACACAGGAAATGAGGTACGACCAGGCCAGTGGGTCTTGCGCACACATCTATCTGTGTTCTGACGGACCTAGTCGCTGATTATCGCGCGATACGTTTATGCCGTGTTCTTTGTGTGTTTTTCTATTTATGCACTAAATGTGGTCGAACTCGTTTCGATAGATAGAACGCAAGAGCGCATGCACGGTTGGTTCGCGAAAGGAGGGTACTCGTGTCTGCGCTGCGGTCATCATTTGGACTTGATTAAAGATGAGCTTTGATTTTATTTTTATGGTTATTGCCGGCAAAATATGAGCAGCGCACAGGATGACATTTACAAGTATGGCACATGTTCGATTTGTTGTTTTTGGTTTATGGTGATGATTTCATTAGTTGACCACTTATTGGATTCTTCTTTTTCTTTGCTAAGTTGTATATAATATAAGTCCGTTTTTAGATTGAGATATCTATTTTGTTCTACAGATGCTATGTGCGGGACTGTGATTTTGAATGTCATATGAATGGGCGGTGAGTTCTGAAGGAAGACGATTTTTCTGTCTCGTTTATTTTCTCAACATACTAGTCTTATCTTATCGGCCATAAACAATGTTGTTAAGACAAAAAAATAATGGGACAAACTTAGAAACGCCAGACTCTTTGGCGAAGGAATTGAATTTTCAAAATAAGTCAATAACTCGCTGGAAAACTTGCACAAAATTTGCAGCTTATTACGGCACAGACAAAGCAAGGATGCTGACAAATTTTACAAATGGGACTCAGTACCAAAATGACGCTATGAATGTACACAGCTATAGCGAGACTGCAATTAAATCCCTGGATTCTGTGATCTTCATGCCTGTAACTATACTCAATTGCCTACTGTTACGTCTTAAAGGGATGGCGGAACAATTTCAAATTCACCTTATAACATTATTATAACTATTATAACACGACACTGAATTATTGGGAGGCATGCTCTCAAGTTGGGCCTTACTTGAAACGATTTCTGTAGAATCTGCATGTACGAAGAATAGGAGGAGACTATTCTTCACCTCCTATGCATGTGGCCCCCTTATCTCGTAGAAAACTACACCTCGGAGAGTACATCTTCGGCAAACTCGGCGAACGCGCTAACATAAGCAGCAGATGCCAGACAAATGTTTCTGACAAACAAGCACTCTAAGCGCTAAATTGCCAAATAGCACCTGATGACAATATCTGTAGAATGTGCAATGAAGACGAAGACACAGTGGAGCCTATACTACGCGATTGCAATTATTTAATCAAAACATGTCAACCTTGGTACATTTTTTCTGTATGTTGCATAGCTGCCAACCCGCACGAAATGAGTTGTCGCTTTTATAACAAACGGCGGATAAATGCTAAATAGAGAACATAACATCATAGACAGCTTCTTTTAAGTGATGCCAAACTAAAAGATCTTTCAAGATTTTTGAGCTCCAAAATATGTACAAGACGTTTTTACCTCGAAATCACCAAATTTCAAGATTTTTGATATCTATAACTTTTTTAAATCTAGCACATTAAAAGAACCTTTTCTATTGAAGAAAAACGTTTTCTTTTAATTCCATTATTATATATAACGTGAGTCGAACAGAGCCCATGCACAATTTCTGTCTCGCTAACGATTTCATCAACTCTAAGGAAACATGAATTTTAACGAATTTGATAAAGTAGCTGATGTAACGTGTTTCTGAAAAAAATGGTTTTGTATGTTTTTGAAATTTTACAAAGGATTTGTTGAGCTTAAATGAACCGAAATTCTTTGATCTTGATATAAGGTAAGCAATGCAATATTAAGTCAATTAAATTCAAATATATTCCAAAATTTCAAAAAGCATTAACATTAATTTATGACCAAAGTGTTTTTTTTATAAATATTTAAGTGATTTATGTATTAGTAGTAAAGTACTTCAAAATTGTATTTTAAATTTCTGTTCTGTCTCTGTTATATTTTGAACAATATCTTGAAAAAAAAAATATTTTTTGTTTCGGAAAAACAAGATTTTCAGATTTTTTATCTGGCAACACTGCTTCTTTTCCACAATTTAGTCCAATATATCTGCCTACTCATCATCGTCGATATATGCATAGGCTAGACGTTTTCTGTTGTCCTATCGACGTTATTTCAAAAACGATTTGTATGAAATACAAACGATGTAAATAAATTTCCATAGGCAGAACTGTCGAGTGAAAACTCGGGTCCGGGACGGAGAAGTGACCGGCCCATGTACGCATAGTAAAGGAACTCAAAATTATCTTAAAGGAAGGGGAGAAGGATTTTAGCTCTTATTCAAATAAATCAAAGTGTGGTTCTGAAGTGACCTGTATTTATTTTATTATATAACAGAACTTTTTATTGAAATTTATTTCTACTCCACTGAATTCTCTTTTAAGTCTAGTATGCAGCTGTTACGGAACGAAAAATCCCATAAAAAAGAGACGCAACAAAATCACGAATGAATCATTTGGCTCTCCTTTTCGTATTGCAGTGCGCTGCTGCTGAGAAATTATATTAATTTTAATTAAATTATAAGAGATATGGAGCCAAACTCAAATATGAACATTAAAAATGTGAATTTCTTTGTTTCTTATTCTGATTACATTGTTTTTAAAGAGGTCAATATTAAATTTAAAATTGAGAGACTTGTCTAGTTTCCATTTTCCAATGTTAACAAAAAAAAGCCTATGGAAACGAATTTTTATATTAAATTATTTCAAAATAGGTTGGTATAAATGTCTGAAAATCAATTGCAGTGGATTTCCAGTGCAAGTGAAAAAAGAGTTTTTTTTTGCGGCCAATTCAATACAAAAAGGAAATATGTAGTTAAATTCGGATTTTATGTTCGATTTGGAAGTAGAAATGTGAAATCTCAGATCAAAACCTGAAATGCCCCATCAAAAAGGACATAAATGCTTAGAAAGCTTTATGTTGCATTTACACCATCACGCACGCGCATTTTTGCACGATACGGGACAGAGAGGTCCGTTTGTTCGCAGTCAATGCTAATAAAAGCGTAAGAATGAGATCAATTATAATTATAGATAAGTAAAACGGAAACAAACACAAGTTCCGGCGAACAAAATCTCTACAATCACTTTAAAATATTTTTATTTCTGATTTAAAACATGTGAAATTAGATTGATTATTAGTTTCAGTAAATTAAACCAATAATACATCAATCAGTTATACGAAATAAATAAATAATTGTCTGTTCATCACTTCCGGAAGCCATTTTGTTTTATAGGAAAGCGAAATCGCTATAAAAATATCAACATACATAGCTTTCCCATAATTCCTAACACGTAAACAAGATGGCTGACCAAAAAACGTGTCACGTTTTTTTGCGTGTTAGGCAATGCCGTCCCTTTCAGTCACAGGGCTATTTAGTATTTAGCATCCCTTTAATCTTCCGTGTTAGGAATGTGTGACCGTGTAAATGCGGCATTAGTTATACGAAAAGAGTACGTTCGCAATAAAAGTATTCATTTCTTTTTTATAAACTCCTAAGGAGACTAAAAATCGCCAAACTTTAAAGTCAATAGCGTAAATTAGGATAAATCACAAATGACAATTTTAAGGAGCCAGGGAAAGGTCCGAGTAGCCAAATCGGAGATAGCTAGTTCTGGTAGCACTGCTACTTGTGTAGCAGCTGATGGAACTCTTCGCAAAATACACGCAGAGCAGCACAAAGATTTAGGAAAATCGTATCCCAGTTCTGCGAAAAAAACGCATTCAGGAAACTCAATAGTGAGAGGTCTGCTTCAAAGTTGCCTTCGTAGATATGTTTCAGATGGATTTACTCTTACTTCAAGTATCAAGATACAATTTGTATTTTTAGATGAAGCTTGTTGCTGCATTTCGAATCTCAGTTTCCTACATTGTTAAAAATTGCCACCAAATTGAAAAAGTTCCATTCAAATTCTTTATTGCATCGAACCGACAAGAAATTCCAGCAAATCAAATATCGCAGAAACCGTGTTTCTTTGTCTAATTTCGTTGGTTCGTTGTCTGGATTTTTTTCTGCCTCTTCAATAGTCTTCTTCGGTGCGAAGGGATCTCTCCTCATGCATTAGCAACTGTTTGGCATTTTCGTATAAATTCGAACCAAGCCAATCGGAGATTAAATCTCTGAAAATTTTTAATTTTAACTTCATCAATAGTGACTTCTGCATTCCATATTCCATATTTAAAAAAAATTAGGTTCAATATAAGTTTTTTGTTTCGTGCCCGTCATGAAAACCGGGCCCATTGGTTCCATAATTTTGGGTTGCCCATGATGCTAAATATTTCGAAATCAAAAGTGACCCACTTACATACTTCATATAACCTTAATATATTTAGATTATATTGTCATAACGGCAAGTAAATATGTCTCCATTACTTAGTTTAAGCGAAATACCTTTAAAAAACTTTTTGAGAGAATGCATTCAGCTTTCGGCTGTGGGATTATACCAGCCTCGTTAGCCCTCTCATTAAAGCCTCTCTTGTTCCTCTTGTATTTAGTTCGCTCTTATACCCTGTTTCAGGGAATATGTTAAGTCTCTCGCAACATATATCGTGGAAGTTTCCAAAAATGGTCGAACACTATATCTTGGTGTCCTGGTTACAAACACAAACCTACTCAGTTACTTAGTAAAACAGTTATTTGTTCCAAGTGCGTCAATTTAGCTGACGATCGACACTGCGACTGCACGCTATATGCACTCACAGTAACGCACGTGACAGTCCCAACTTTCCATAACGAACTGTCGAGACTCATTTGTGGTGACACAGTATAGACAATAGACGTCAATCACACAAATACGTGCAATCACTACTAATCCGTAGAAAATTGCTTTCGACGGCAGCACACGGCTGCCAAATTATTTATCACGACCTCATGACCATGAACTGGTGGCGAGAAAGTGCAACGAAAATTTAAGCATTCCCCAGCAGCAGCAGCTGTCAACCAACCCGCCAGTGTGTGAAATTCAATTCGACAAATCTTTTGTGCTTTGCATTAAATTATTGTGCGTGGTGCTATGCTACTGTGTGTGCGCAGTTATAAACACCGCCTATATCGTGTCGCATTTAAATGCAAAAGCAGTCAATAAAATTTGAATTTCAGAAAAAAATAAAACAACAACCCAGACCCACGGACTAGAAACAGAAAATTAGCAATTCGCCATTCAGCATCTCCAGGCCGTATTCAGCTGGTCTCGAAATGCACTGTGTATATCTGAGCTTAATTTACAACATCTCTATCTCTTGGTTAACGACCTTTTGGCAGATTTCGCCCTAGTGAATGTGATGGGATTGGTTACCACTCGTAGATGGCTCTAGTAAGTCGGCTCCCCCGGCGAGTGTTATGCCCTGAATACTATCGCGATACTTTAATTACTCAATTACTCTTCTTTTGCTTGCGATCAGCATGCAATCTTTTCCTAAAAGAAAGTTATCACGCAACTCTAGCGCTGGCAAAAAAAAAACAGCTGCACATTCGGCTGCCTTGTGTATTTTATAAAGATTTGGTAATAAATATACTCGTCGTAGTTACTAGTTTTTCATTGCTTAACTTACCAAATAGAAATCGATTGGTTTTTCGCGACGCTTGTTGTACGCCTTTTGGATTTCGGTCTGCTTGAGTGCGTGTGCAATGTGTAGCGCGCTGGCATCGAAGCGTCCATACTTGTAGTCGGAGTCGTTTTGTGAGGGCGAACTAACTTCGCGACTGCCATAGCCATTGGGCGTTGATTGACGCGAGTTGACACCTATGGTGGTAATGAAAAATTAAAATTAGTCTCTAAGTATGAACGAGGAATGTTTTTAATTAGTTGAAACAGATTCAGTAGATATGCCATATGCGGTATGTATATCTGGTGCAGTTGGCATGCAATTATTGGGGAAAGTCGATGTTGAACTCCACAGGTTGTAATGTTGATGGTTGACGGTGAATAGAATAGACGAAGTATACGGGGCCTTTGAAGTTGAGGACTCTTACTGGGACACAGTTCACTGTTTTGCAACTTTCTAGGTATAGGCGATACCTTATTCGAACATTCGAACTTATGATTATGAATATATAAAGTTGAGAAGTAAAGTTGTGAACTGATACCTATAATTGGAAAGCAAGATGCAGGTTCCTTACACATATAAATATTTATAAGAAATGGCTTGTTCTAAGAACTTTTCAACAAACTCATAGCTTTACAACACGTGCTACATAGAGGGAGGTCAAAAAAAGACCATCTACTCTATACATATAATAACACTGTAGCCGTTTTCATGTGTTAACAGTTGGCGTGAAAACTACTGCACAGATTTCGATGAAACTTTTTTTGAAATGTCCCTTAAGATCCTGAGAAGGACATAGGCTATTCCTTTCATTGCCATGCCTTTTTTGGGAGCGCTTTTGACCAAAATGTGTTTTTTTTTCTGACTTTACTGCCTTTTAATCGTCATTACTCAAACAATTCTTAATCAATGCAAACAAAACAAAATACTTAACAGAGCCAACACTTCCATAATTATTTCAAGCCATTAATAGGGTTTGAGCTACAACCCAAAATCTAACATAAAAAAACATAATTTTTTTTCTCAAATCGAAAATTATCAGCAACCGTTGTTCTGCTGCGTGAAGTTTTCTCCGATTTAGTGAAACGAAAGAGCAGTATGCGAGGTGAATGAGGATGTATGAAACAGCGACAATGTTTTTCTGAGGAAGTGCGCAGATGGCTGATGACGTCCGATGATGGGCGTATGATGGTGTAATATCCACTATATTATTTCTGTAGTTACTGTAGTAGTGTAGTAGTATATTTACCTCTTGCGGTTCACACGCTCAACCAACCAAATGAAGTGTAAAAAAAAGAAGAGATTTTCGAGGTGCTTATTTTTGCATTTTTACTTTTTTTAAATATTAACAATTGAAAAAGTTGAATTTTACTACATTGAATTTCAACTACGCAGTTGTATAGAACTATGATTCAGGGAAATACTTTTCTAGCATTCATCATGCCCGTAGGCACGGTTGCCACTTTGGTAATTTTTTACCAAGTTTGGTAGTTTTTTTTTTGCATTTTTAGTTTTGGTAATTTGGTGATTTTTATCTGGTTTTGGTAACTTTTTGACCAGGAGCACCAAAAAAACGAACTCGATATCAATTCATTTAAATGCTGCCTTACTGTTTCTGAGTGAGAGCATTGCATTTGCATGTAACCCTATTTTGTTCAAAAAATTACTAAATGCACTCATTTTCTTCTTTTGACAGATGGTGAACTTCGAAATATTTTCTGTTTATAACTACATTTATATATGGAAAGGTTAGTTAATCATATTATTTATTTGCAGACATAAAACTCTAATTTGTTCAAGTTTTGTTATAAGAAAAAAGGCTCGGAAATGGTAGATGATCCCATGCCTTCTAACAGCTGGTAATTTTGTGCACAACGTTGTTGACATTGTTTAATTGCTTAGACTGCAATTTTAAAAATCAAATAAAATAGTTTGAGTTTAGAAAAGTATGCTTTTGGTCAGAAAAAGTATTTAAAGTAAATATCACTATTACATTAGTAAGTTAAGTCTTAATTTTTTATTTTATAAAGTAGTCGTTGTGTAACTACTTAAAGACTGACTAAGTTCCTACAAACTTAATGTACAAAATTGAATATTTTAAAAGACATATGTTTTTTTTTTTATGTTTTTAACATGTTTTATCAACGTCTCCAGATTTTTGGTAAATTTTATCTTGGTTTGTATTTTTTTTCCAATTTTGGTAGCTAATTTTTTTTTGCAAGTGGCAACCGTGCCCGTAGGCCGTAGCCCGTACAAACGACGCCACGAAAGAGAGTCGACGGCCGAAGAGAGTTACAGTCATAGGAAATCTAAGAGAGCATTTTCAAAATTTGCGGGGGAATCGAGTAGGAGCGCTGTTATGTTATTTCAAAACATAGGTCATAAGCCAAGTATTTTTAATACTTAGTTTAGACATTTTTTTGACATTAGTCAGTTGTCATTTTTGCACAGAAAATTCAAGTTAGCCTTGATATAATCCTAATATTATAAATGCGAAAGTAGGATTATTTTAACGACCGCAAAACCAATTGTTATGAATTTTGGTAAAGGGATAGATGGGACCTCTGAGAATGACATAGGCTACTTTTTGTCCCAAAAACAAAACGTGAGGGGGATGAAGTAGGGGATCCAAGTTTAAATGACGAACCAATTATTTCTCAAGTTAGGGATAATAAAATTCACAATTGGTATCTATATTTGGTAAGAAATAAATATATTTGCTGTGTATTTTACCAAAGAATTAACATGCGTAGGGCTAATTGGTTGGCTTGAAAGATAGAATAGTTTTGGACCCTTTAAGTGTTGTTTATGTAAATATTTAAATTGAGTTACTCGAAGTACTAATTCTATGCAGACGAAGTCGCGGGTACCAGCTAGACAAATGTAAAACATGAATAACTTTTAAATTTTTCAATATTTTTCTTTTCCTTTTGCAGGTTGTAAAAGTGTTATAATAATTACATACAATACATAATAACGAGTAAACATAAAGGGTGATTTTTTAAGAGGCTTAGAACTTTTTTAAAAAAAAAAACACAAAAAATTCGAAAAAATGAATGAAATATTTATTTGAATCGATAGTTTGAACCTTGCAATTTAATGCTTAAAGATAATTTCATGCAAATGTTGACCGCGGCTGCGTCTCAGGTAGCCCATCCGCTGAGTCCAATTTTGGCATACTCTTTCACACATATCGGCCGGTATCTCACGAATGAATGCATGGATGTTGGCTTCCAGTGCGTCAATCGAAGCGGGCTTGTCCCTATACACATTAGCCTTGGCATACCCCCACAAAAAATAATCTAATGGTGTCAAATCGCACGATCTAGGCGGCCAATTGACCGGCCCGAAACGTGAAATTAACTGTTCACCAAACTCGCCTCGCAATTGCGCCATTGTTTCGCGTGCTGTGTGGCATGTGGCACCGTCTTGTTGAAACCACATATCATGCAAGTCAAGAACTTCCATTTCGGGCAAAAAAAAAGTTTGTTATCATCGCTCGGTAGCGTTCACCATTGAAAGTAACGCTGCGATTCGCATCATCTTTGAAGAAATATGGCCCAATAATGCCGCCGGCCCATAAACCGCACCAAACAGTGGCTTTTTCGGGATGCATTGGTAGCTGTTGCAATGCTTCTGGCTGATCTTCACTCCAAATGCGGCAATTTTGCTTATTTACGTACCCATTCAACCAAAAATGAGCCTCATCGCTGAACACAATTTTTCGATAAAAAAGCGGATCCTCGGCCAGCTTTCCAAGAGCCCATTCACCAAAAATTCGGCGTTGTGGTAGGTCGGCTGGCTTTAGTTCTTGCACCAGCTGTATCTTAAAAGGCTTTACGCCCAAATCCTTCCGCAAAATTTTCCACGTAGTGCTGTAACAAAGGCCTAACTGCTGGGAACGGCGCCGAATCGACATTTCGCGGTCTTCTGTCACACTAGCTGATACGGCCGCAATATTTTCTTCACTACGCACAGTACGTAAACGTGTTGGTGGTTTAATGTCCAACAAAGTAAATTTGGTGCGAAATTTGGTCACAATCTTCCGAATAGACGGCTCAGAAGGTCGAGAATGCCGATCATAAAATGGAAGCAGCGCGCGATGAACATTTCGAACCGAGCACGAATTTTGATAGTAAAATTCAATAATTTGCAAGCGTTGTTCATTTGTAAGACGATCCATGGTTAAATTGCAAACCAAACTGAAGCTGTTTGACAGTGACACAAGGTACTAAACACACGTCAGCTGTCAAAACCAGTGTTGCCAAAACCAAACCAGCTAAAAAATCACCCTTTAGTTGTTTTCTTCTATTCATGTCACGTTATGACGCAGCAAAAATATCGTCAATAATTTAATTCGAAATCAGCTGCCACAGTCACAGTCTTTATGATTAGGAGTTTGGTCAACCGTATTGAGAAACGGAATTCAGTGGCCGACCGTCCTGGAGGAGATGTTCATCGAAATATTCGCCCTGAAGAGAACGTTGAAGCTGTGTGCAAATGATCCATCTGTCTCAACTCGTAGTCGTTCGGGTCGGGAAATTTTAATGTTGGATCTTAAGTTTGTAACTTATGTACCCATACAAAATTCAAACACTGCTACCGCAAGACACACTGCTATAACAAACTATGGACCTGCTGCGTGAGATTTTTGGCAAACGTTTGATTTCAAAATATTCAGATTTCCCATTGCCACCTCGTTTACCAAATTTAACTAATAAATTTTAGTCGCAACTTTAAATTTAAGCTCCATTTGTAAAAATTTTAATTTGTATGGAACTGTGAACTGCTAAAATTTAAAGTCGAGACTAAAAATGTTTATTGGTAAGCCCAAAGTGTATAAAACTATAGACAGCTAAAGCGGAATATTCGAGACAAAATGCGGAGCCTGCTACCAAAAACATTACGTGGCTTATTGCAAAACTCGCTCAAAAGAGCCAAAGTCTGTAGCGAGCAAAATGGTGGACAGAAAAGTCGCCCTTTTTCCATAAATATCTTTTCACTACACAAAAGAAAAAACAGCTTCCACTTTACATATTCTTCTCTTTTAAACTTTGGATTTGCGAAGCCATAGTGAGCACATACCTACGATGTGTTATACAAACTTGTACAGATCAATGAAGCCATTTAACGAATTCATCAAATAAAATATTTGAAAATATTTCGTTATTTTTATTTATTTCTTAATCTAAATTTGAAAACTAAGAGCATTTTAATAATCTTTAAAGTTTTTGTGCCCCAGTTTTAAAGTTGTTTCCTATGAATGTATAAAGTCCATCTTTCCTCGTTTTCCAATCGGGTGAACTTAACCCAGTATAAAAAGTTCATGTGTACGGTAGAACCTCGGGGATCATAAACAAAAATCACACACTGGATCTACAGAGTGAAGATTAGGGCCATCATAACATATGCTTTAACAGCATATGGTGAAACAAAGTCATGCAAAGATGACCACTGCAAAACTTAATAAGGTGCAACATCTCGCTTTGGTTGGCCTATCCGTGGCAAGGCGGACCTGTCGTAAAGCTGTTATAGATGCCTCCCTACCTTCAAATACCTATAAAAAGAGTGGCGATACGTAGCTCAGGAAGTTATATAGGTACAAATGAAAGAGATATATTAGTGACCATCCATTGGGACGAAGCCCAAGTGTTTTTCAGGTAGAGCTCCCTAACATTTAGAAATGCGGGAACCTTTTAAGCATATCAGACATTAAAGCACGAACATCCATATATACCTATAAATGCACTTAGCTGACCATTTGGACAGAAAAGGGTTGAAAACCCCCTCTATAGGCCCATAGTCGCTACATCTACATCGCTGTCAAGTTAGAAGATCAAAAAGACCTTTTGAGTCGAGGAAGAATCTTCATAGAAGTCAAACAAAAATGCCCTTAGGACACAAATAACTTACAACATCAGCCCAAGCTGAAAAGTAGATATTCAACTGATCCAGAAGTGCCGAGCGAAATTTTGGACTCGATGAGGAAGTAGACCATAGAAAGATTTTCTGCTAGCAAGTTCTAAAAGCAAACAAGAAGTAACGAAGACACATAGACTTTCAAATATTTAAGTTAAAATTATCATTGACATTTAAATCATAATTTATGTTCGTAAGGTCTACCAGGGGGTAGCACGATCCTTCCAACAAATACAACACCCGCCTGCAAATACCAGCGTGGGAATTAAGTTGCAGAAAAGCTGGGTCGGCATTCTGTAAGGCGAAACGTTCAAAGGTTTTCGTGTGGACGAAGAAACTTGCTTGTGTAACATAGGGAAAATCATTCGTGCGCACGAAGACATTTGATCGTTTCGCCTTACAGAATCTAGCCCCTGATATCTATCGCCCCAGCCAATATAACCTCTAAATTAGCGCTAGAATGCAGGAATGAGCTGACCTCGCTGGATCAGTTCAAGGTTACCCTGATTCGGATTTAACGTCACAACAATGTGACGAATAATCTGACAAGCTGGCCAGGAAAGGTTCAGCCAAAAATCTCCCTAGAACTCATATTAAAGGCGAACCTCAGATGGAGATGGCGAATAAACTGTGTCCTATCCAGAGAGATGTGACCAAACTTCAAAGTAAAACGCGAAAAGATATCGCCAGAATAACAGAAAACGTTTCGACCGAGCCACAGAAAAACATGCAGTCCGACTGGGGCATTACACACAACCGGAAATGAAATTCGCATTCACTATACTTCTATACTCTATACCTATGCCCCAGTCCGGCACGAGCTAGGACAACAAAGCGTTCTCTAGTAAATCGATTCGTTGACTCCTTCAAACTGGTTTCGATGTAAATTATTTCAGCATTAAAAACCTTTTTGAGTCCCACATGATACAGGTTCACCACCTAAATAAGTTCCACGGTGTGGAAATGGATCCCAGCCCTGTTTAAAAAAAACAACCATGTCAAATGAGGTGTGGCACCAAAGTGGCACTTAGTGCTAAGCACTTTGGCTATTAACCACCGCATCTACCACGCTTTCAAAAATCGTTCTTTGAAATATTTAGGGAACTGATGCGGATTTCATTTTCATTGGTCCCCTGAGAGACAACGAACCGGAACTTAGCTCTCATCAGGTGCTGCGCCCACTCAACTTGGTTGTGGCAACTGAAGGCAGATAGCTAGGAACTCAAGGGGCCTGCTGGTTAAGGCTACAGTCAGCTCATCAAAAGTAAAAGTTAAGCTCGCAAAATCCTCTATCTACTGAAAGTCATTTCCCAATCGGTTCAGTGATTCCGAAAACCACCCGTAACCGGAAGAAACACTCAAGCGTGCTTGCAAAATTTTTAACCTGTACACTTTTAATACACAACTTACCATCGACACCATCCAATCGCGAACCTCGGATCTGTTCATTTACGAATTTATTAGATCGCGGCACATTCAGTGCCTGTCTTATGCCAACAGACGTTTGATCGAGATGACCAGGTCCACTCTTTGGTACATGTGAACTGCAATACACCTGAAATTGTAAACAACAAAAAAATAAATAATGTTTTCAGTCAACTTCATCTGATATTTATTTGCTACACTCCTGTTCCACATTCCCGCACTGAAAACCACACTCGCTGCACATATAACCCACACTTTCATTCATTCCACACGTTGCGCTGTTTCTGAATGCATGCAGCTATTATGTGTTTCCCTCTATCGAGCCAACACGGCAAATACAGTTGAGCTATGACGACAGAGGGAAAAAACGAAAACACAGCCGCCCCTTGTTAGCACACTAAGGCAGAAACAAAAACAACAGAAAACTGAAGAGAAAAACTAAATTACTCGTAATTACAACTGCTGATCTCTCTTTTCCGAACGCAGAAATAGTGTTCAACTAGAAGGTGTTTAGCTAACCAACGGATACATGTAATACATCTGTTTCGGATCAACTTCAACTGTCCGTCCGCCGCCGCCGCCAGTACTCGCAAGTGGGTAAAGCGTCTTCGAATTTAGTGCTGCTGTTGGAGTTGCTGCCTGTTTTATAACTTATCCTTTCCTGTAACGCCAATTTGGGCCTGATTGTGACGCAATGTTTGCCAGCGCCGACGAATTGTCTTAAAATAGCCATCACTGACAAAGTGTGCGTTGGTGGTGGGAGGTGAGACTGCGACTGCGAGCACTGAGACTGAGACTACTTGCCACAAGCGGTGGAAATTCAGAATTGAGTGGCGTGGCCTTATTGAGAAGGCCGTTTGTGAAAAATTTCAGTAATCGGGTTGAATGAAGTTTTTTTTTTGTTTTATGTTTTGCTTTGAGAAATTATTATAAAAACAGCCAGTTGCAAGTTGTGGGAATGCTGCTGGAATGGCCATTGCTACGCAGACGCAGCAGTTGGCATTGAAATGAGGTCTTTCTTTTAAAATTTTGTACCGCACGCATGCAAAGTTGTTGTTTGTTTGCAACTGCTAAAGTTATAAACAATGATTGGAAAAGCTTAAAACTAATTTATGAATAAAGAAAAGTCGATGGGCTCGCTATTGTGACTGTGTCGATCTCACAGCCCTATACTCAACCCAAGCTAGTTTTACGAGTATAACCTAGAACGTTCGAATGGTTGAGTTCGCCCCCATCCACCGGTGTGGAGTCATATAGCAGGTTCCCAATTTTTGTCGGCCACGGAACCCTAAATGATCAAAAATTTTTTGGAGGACATTAACAGAAAAAAATCGTTCCTTGAAGTGCGGTTTGGATATTTATATGTTTTACAAGAAAAGAGTGAATAAATGATATAAAAATAAAGGGTCCGCCATCTAACTTTTTTTTTTTCAACTAGTGCTTATTTCGCGAATGGTAACACTTAGCTCATGTCTGATTTGACAGATAATTAGTTTTATCCTTCCGCTGAACGAATATGGTTGTGTATACGCTTGAACAACGCTAGGAAATATTGCGACATTACTTTGAAAATCATGGTAATGTTGCAGAATGTGTGGGAAAATTTCAGATGAAGCTCATTTTCATCTTGGAAAAGAAAGAAATTTTAGAAAATATTCAGTATAATAAAAAAAAGTTATTTGGCAGACCCTGTAGTTATTTTAAGTTTTATAAAACATTTATTGTACAACAAAAAATACGCTGTAACTTTGTAATGTGAAGAATACAATTTTTTCACATATCTACTTTAACATTAGGTTTAATGTCCGACAACTGAATGGGAAGGTCTGGAGGTGCGTCCAGTCTGTTTCTGTATTTGTTTTTTGTGTAAGTGAAAACCGAAAACCCAGCCTCGCATCGGTAAGCTATTACAAATGGAAGGTGAACCTTTGATGATGAATTTCGGTGCGACGCGACGGCCGGCATGGTTATGTTTTTTTACGGAACACCATTTGGGAAACGCTGAACTATAGAACAAAAACAAAGTTTATAAAGTGCTTTGCTAGGCGTTAACATTTTAATTATTTACAGCTACACATTTTGCTTCGGTGAGTCGAGGAGCATCGAAAAATGTTTGGTAGGTATTTGATAGGAATTTCTTTTAATATTCTAAAAAATTCACTTACGTTGCCTTGCCTGATCACAATTTCCGTAATACATTCAACAGTTTAATCCGCACCTCCAGCGTGCCCATAGAAGTATTCACTTAAAAAATTAGTGCGAAGAATAGAAAATAAAGTGCACGACTGGGTCGAACGTAACTTTCTCGTTCATCTAAAGTTTGGTTCGTTGTTTTCTGATTTTATTAAGTAGGTAGGTAAAGATCTGAGAACCGATGCTAGATAAAAGAAATGGGTGCAAATAAAGCGTGAGTTTCTGATTGTGTAAGGAAGTGGTTGCAATTATTTTAAGGTGCATATTCAACAAGGTTAAAAAAAATTTAGTATTTGCTAAAATGAAATTTTGCGTAGCTGTTACTGCATTTTGATCGAAAGTGGGAGATATTACAACTAAAATATAGCATAAGTATGTGAAAATCGATTGGGAAATATAAATAACTAAAAAAACTGATTTCTTCGAATTTTTTGAGAAAAACTAAGTACGGGATCTTTTTTCGAATACTGATTTTATCTTTAATATGTATTTTGATCAAAATATACCTTCCCGGCGGACACCCTGTACTTATCATGAGCCTGAATCTCGAACACCGACATATTATTGCCTTTAGTCCCGTATTTCTACACATATTAGATTGATTTAATTGAGCAACATACCTCAACATTGATGTGAGGCTTCAAGACTTTCGACAAAAACGGGCAATACGGCACAATCCAACTACTGTCGCCGACAAAATTTGCGTCTCTCACCTTCATCGTGAATGTTTTTCTATTATCCGCTGGTAATCGAAGCCGATCAAATGGAATGAATATATAAAATATACACATGTTCTCAAAGCGTCAACAAAACATGGATTTCATATCAAAGCAATTCATTGTAAACTGTAAATAAATAATGAATGCACGACACCACTTAACGTCGTATGTTTTGTATTTCTTGTATTGAATTTATTCCATTCGTCTTGAACTACATGTGTCTGTAGATAAACGTTTTGCATTTTTTGAATGAAATGAAAGTCAATTGTTTTATAAAAAGGTCCTATGTCCTTCTCATTGTTTTTCTGCATAGTTTAAAGGAAAAACTAAGTAAATTGGTTGCAAATTACGTGAGCTATACGTGAACACACAAAATACTCATAAAAGTTTAATTTGCATCCCGAATACGGCAGTCAAGAAGGTCGTTCAAATGAGATTGGATTTTGTATAGCATAGATGCCTTAATGAGGACGGGCTTTTCCCTGAACCATGATAAATTAAGCATCAGGTTTTGCTGCCACTCGGAAAACCATATCAGCTAGAGTTAACCTGGGAAATATCCTGTTGCAAAGGAGGAATTTGAATTATCTAAGGACAAGTAGTGGTTCAGTAAATCCAAAGAATTTTTCAATTAGGACGGGTTGATGTTGAAATGGAATGAATCGGGTTTGGTGTGAGGTTATAATGAAATTAATTCTTTTTTTGAACGGCCCATGTATGCCGATATGTACGGAATCAATCAAATGTCCGCTGATGCTTCTCGGACTCCGAGTGGTACAATTTGTAATGACTCTGCCGCATATATCCGTCTGAATTTGAGCGATGAAATTGGTTATGTTGGCTTTAAGGGCATCTGTCGATTGCGGCTTATTGGCATAGACCTGCGAGATCAGGAAACCCCACAAGAAGACGTCTAGCGGGATCAAATTGCACGATATTGGTGGCCAATTCACGTCACCTTGGCGAGATATAATAAAATAATTCCTTCAAAATGTTTATGTAGAATGTCTATCGTGGCGTCTGTTGTGTGGCACGTAGCCCCGTCCTGCTGGAACTACATGTACATGTCGTCTACCTCCATTTCGTTCAATTTGGGCCTGAAATCGCTTAGCATCGCTCTGTAGCGCTCGCCGTTCACGGTGATGGCCCCATCGAGGTTATTTTCAAAAAAGACCAATGAACCCCCTGTTACAAAATCCACACCAGGCAGTGAGTTTTTGTGGCCACCTGGTGAACCTCATATGGGTTGGCGTCGTCGCCCCGCATGTACGGCCATTTTGCTTGTTAACTTAGCCATTTATACAAAAATGCACCTCGTTGCTAAAGACGATTTTTCGATTGATGATTTTTCGGCCAATATTTGGGTCCTCTTCCAAACGCTTCGAGGTCCATCCAGCGAACAAAAGGCGTTGCCTATGCTCATTAACTTAGAGCTCCTGGGTCAGTTGGATCTTGTACGGGTGTAGGCCCAAGTCCTGGACAAAAAATTCGCCAAGTTGAATTCTGTGAATAGCCGACTTCTTGTACACGGTGGCTCTGATCTGGCGATCCTTTGACGTGCGGGTGTTAGCTGATTGCTTAACGAACCAGTTGTCTTGTGTTGGAGTTATCTTAAACCTTGCGGAAAGTTGACTTTGAAAGGGCAATGTTTGCGCATTCACTTTGACAATAACGTTTATCAATTGGATTGCATCCGTAACTGAATAGCAAACACCAGATAAGGCAGACGCCACCAAAACAACATGGCCGCCACAGTCGGCCAACATCGTCCCGTCCCATTTGAAAAACCTTTTTATATTCTCAATGTAGTCCCCCATGTTCTTTTTCTCCAACGAAAACAGAGCCTTAAATCACTCGAAGCGAAGCCCCTGCGTTGAAAACAACTTTCCAAGGAGATCTTTATCGGCCTCAGCTATAGTCCAGGTATGGCGAACCTTTTTAGATGTTTTTTACACTGCGCAGCACTTTATTTGTAAACAAATAATTCATTTTTGAAATTAACGGTTTTTATTTCATTTTAAATAAAAGAAACAAATTTCAGATTAACAAAAAACAGGGAAACAAACAAAAACAATGAACGAACTATTTTAGCGTGCCTTTTGTTGTTGCAAACTTTATGCCAAGTAGTTTATATCAGGGCTGTATTTTGTCACTCTAAGCAAAGTGCAGGGTGAACTGGAATCATCTGACAAACGGTTTCCAAGCGAATCTTTAATGTCATTCATTTCTGAAAATAAGGATTCGCACGCATACGTAGACGAAAATGTTGTCAATACAGAAAATGACAATTTTTTCAAGCAGCTACAGGTGTCGGGACTTGAATTCCAAGTTTCCATTAATTTGGAACTGGAATTCTTCGTCGTATTGCTTAACAACCTCTCTAGCTCGATTGATTCCATCGCATACGAAATGCGCTGACCCCGGAGAACGCCAAAAAGAGAATTTCAAAATTTCAGAATTTGGTAATAAGATCGAATGAGAGGCAAAAAAGAAAAAAACTTAACTCGGTGTAGACAGCTGATGCTGTCGCTCAAAGGTGCAATCGGATTTCTCAATTAGTGACGTGCCATGGGCTCGCCATCGCTGCTATAGTCTATACTTCTGCGCCATAGAGCAGCCCTATAATGGCATATGCCCGTCATAGAGCCTTCTTAGTGTTTCTTGATAATAAAGCCTTAAGCAAACGGCGATTGGTAAGCGTTATCTCTGTTATGAGTTCCTAACTACCCCAAAGTTAAAGCTGTGTTCCATCCCTTTTTGACAAACATCTAAGAGCAATTGCTTCGGACCATAATGGAGCGGCGAGTGTTCTCCATCTTCATTCGCCACAACCTGACGTATTTTACAGGTATGCCCCAATTAGATAAGTCTCTGCATAGCCTTCATAAACGCTGTCACATGCGGCTCTAAATTCGATAAAAGGATGGCTGATGTCGATCTGAATTCCTTCTTATTTTTCTTCCAAATCTGTCGTAGTATGAATATTTGATCTTTTGTGGACTAAGTAGACCTAAAGCCACACTGATAGAAGCCAGCTGACAAATGGTTCCAATCATTCAGACGGTATACGACAGTTAGAATTTTGAAGGCGATGTTAAGGACCCCGAACAGACTACGCTGATATTTCAATCATTATAGGCCTACTTTTTTTTCTACCAAATCTTGGAGATGAGTTTGCTTATGCTCTCCACTAAATCCTTGACCTCTGCCTTAAATAATACTTCCGACAGGCCGTCTTATCCAGCGGCTTTGTTGGACTTGAGTTTATGTATTGCTATCCTCGTTTCACTTTGTTTCTGTGGACGACAGTCTTGGGTATCGTCGCTCTAGTTGAATGGTTAGTTCTGGCCTCTTCACAGTTTAAGAGTCTGTGGATCTTATTTCTACTAAAAGATACTCTACTACTACTCTACTCTGTATGTCCCTGTTTGGGTCTTTCTGCCTTGATGCGTTCTTTATACTTTTTAATAAGACTTCCGAAAATTGTACGTCGAGTATCGCTTCTCTATTTTTACTCGTATTCTTCCTCTGTCCTCCAGAAAAGCCGATGTTCTTCCCTCCTCATTTGTTCGTTTACGAGCTACTCTCTTCCTTCTCTGCAGAGCTGCTTTGCATTCGATTCTTTTTGCTGCTTGTGCTTTTGGTACTTTATCAAAGCACGTCTTTTATGGTTACATCCTGTAATCTCATTTCAATAGCAAAAGCAGCTCTAACCCTTATGTTAATCTTCATTTTTCTGTCCCGCTTATCTATGGCAAGGGTCGCGGATGTTGTCTATTCAAATGGGGCGCTCATAATTCTGGGTTCTTCCACCACCAACGGTAGATCCCCTGAGGCATTAACTACGCAGTTAGAGGACATGTCAAACTTGGTTAGAGGACCTGACGGCATGTCTTGGAAGCTTATTTGAGACCCGCGTCTATTTTAGACCAAATTGCCGAAATTTCGCAAATCCCTGCACAACAGAGAGTACCTCGCGTATTTTGGTTCGCATATATTGCCACTGTTAAATGATGGCGACAAATGAGTCAATAAACTCAACGCCCGATCAGTAAAAAACTAATTTAAAACAGACCCAGTTTGTTCTTTAAAAAGTCCATCAAAAAGCGAAAGTATTCACGAGTCGGTGAACCCATTTCTCGCCTTTAATGGACCCCTGCCAGTAGCAAAGTTAATTCCCCCGAAGCAATCAACGGCCAGGCGCCACTTTCGCTCAAAGATAGGAATCATGTTTGCAGAGGAACGCCCATAGACCAAATTCGCCACCTCCATCGCCTTCTTTTACAAACCGAGGTCGGCCTAAATCGATTTTAATTCATCAATAAAATGTATAGCATACCCCCCGCCATGTCCATCCTACCCAAGTCACAAACACAAAACACAAAGATCAACCAGCTCACCCACACGCCAGGCAATTTGACATAGTTAATGTCGTTCCATACACTCACTCACTCACTCACTCACTCGAATAAGTTAGTTTAGTTTTAGCATTCAACTCACCTCCTTGTCATCATGCTTATGCTGACTATTGAAGTACGTCTTAAGTGTTAATTTCGTCCCACAGTGGACGCATTTGAAGCAACCCGAATGGAAGAACGTAAAGTCTTTGAGCGGTCCAACGCGGTCCACCTGGTAGACGATTTCGTTGCATCGCAGGCATGTGGATTCGTAGAAATTCGGCCGATACATGTTTGGTATTTTTAATTATTCGCTAAGCCGAGCGAACACTGCGTCTCTATGTGTGGATGGCGTTTATTGCATTAGCGGCCGCGATGCCTTGGGATCCGATTTTGAAGCTGCTCTCGATGCGGTGCAATAGTTGCACTTAATTCGTTTGAATGCTGTGGATGCACTTTCGTTCAGCTCAGCCAGATTCATAAAATTTACAATTTATCGACATTTTTACTGCGCACCGTACAACATTACTTTATGGTAGCTGAGAGTGATGAAATAAATTTTGCGCTGCGGGCCAAACACGAAGCCGACACAAGTCGCTGGGATCTTGTTTGTTTTTTTTTTTTACCTGAAAGGAGAAGAAATTTTTACTTTATTTTATGCATCACAAGCTGGGACTAGTTTTAAGCAGATCTTATGCTTTAGCTCTAGTGGGAGTTAGACAAATGATTAGTCTGAAGATACGATTTTGTATATCTGAAGGTTTTTGAAGACCTTGCCATTGTGACCTTAAAGGAGCTTGATAGGGTCAGCGATCGGGTGATGGGTTTGGCAACCGTTTCTGGATAGATGACGAAACACTTGTTTTTAATAAAATTGCAGCTATCAGTTCGTTAAAGACACTTCGCTTACTGCGCAGTTTTTTTTTTTTTTGATTGAGAGTGTCGAATGCTTCAGGGGACACAAAAAAGAAGACTATCGCACTCGCGCAGTAGGAAGAGCAGGTGCTAAAAGGTCTTTATATTTAAATTGAAATCTGTCAAGCAACGTCAATAGTTCTTTCTCCACCATTTTGCAGGGAATAATAGTTTTTGAAAGCAGGGGCCCTACTCTCTTTTTCGAAATAGCTTTCCCATTCCGCATCTAAGTAGGTACTCTATAATAATTTCGGAATTCTAAATGCGACATAAGTAGGTACATTTCATTCCGCTTTCGAAATACAGAGCAGAAAAAATTCGTTTTAAAAAAATGTTACTTTTGGAAGGCAGACTCTTTTGTACCTCAAACGCATAAATGAAAAAAGATAAGATTGAGATAAGATTCGGTTTTAATCTTTCCAAATTCTCTTTGCTTATGCGTTTCAAGAGACATTTTCGACGGAAAAAATATACCTACATGACGTTTCCTTGTGCAAAAAATTACGCCACTAGTGCTTTTTCGTTTTCTTTTACCCTGCGCAGATACGTCACAATTTCAGAAAATCAGTATCGGCAAGCTGTCAGATTTTGCAACGAAATTGAGGAGTCAGGCAGTCGTGGAAAATAATTAAAGTAAAACCAAGTTTAGAAGGAGCAGTGTTGCGTTTTGGGGGTAGTAGGTACGAGAAACAACAGTTCGATAACAAAACATTGTAATCTACAGTTGCAGTGACTTGGGGATATATTTTTTTTACGCCTTACATCAATATCTAGTAGTGACAGAGGGAATCGCAATAAGATAAACAAATTGGATAGTAATACTACGTTTACACCGGACACTAAAAGCGAGATTTGGGGCAAGAGATTAAAAATAATTCCTGAGGTTTTTCCACCAACAAAAAAACAAGATTAATTTGACGTTTCACCAGATGTTGTCAACTACTGTCAAATCGAACAACCCAAGCTTGTGATAATTGAAAAACAAATCAAAAGTTTAAAGTAATAAAACATGAGTTCCAGAAATCTTAAAATGTTATTGGCCTATAATTTAATTCTACAAAATACAATGAATGTTTTGATGGTTGCATTGGCTAGGAGAAGTCTCTTAGAAATAAATTCGTTATTTTTTATGACACAATTTCAAATACAGCTTTGCTTCCTTTGTATTTTTGACATCTCGAGCTGTGGAAAGTGTGTTCACAAACCGGACTGTACATGCTAACCTTGTTGATAATCGAGATTTATTTCTAATCTCCCTTTTGCATGTGATTAACTATTGTATGATAAATCCCGAGATTTATGCGCGATTTACAAAAATTTTTCTAAATCTCGCAGTTAATCTCCGGTGGAAACGTAGTACTAAGAAGACGCTTTTCGGTGCCCTTTTGTTTCAACAGTATTACATATCGGCAAATAAGGCCGTTTTAGGCCATACCGGGGCCCCTTGGGCACACAAGAATTCGGGGCCCTGTTGGAAAGTAAAAAAAGGGAATAAAAAAAACATTTTTGAATTTCATTCAAATACCAATTGTAATTATATTTCGCCTAGTGGCTAGAGAGATTAATAATAATTAAATAATCTTTAAAGCTAATTAAAATTAATAGAACAAACCATATTGCTTATAATGGAATTTTTTTTTTTTTAATTTAAGTCTTTAAATACTGGAGCAAGAATATTTAGAGTAAAAACGAAACTTAATTTAAAAAATATCAAAGAAAACTTTAAGAACATTTTTTTTCTTTTAACTCGGGTAGTTAGTTTCCTTCTATTTACTAAAAATCTTGTGTCTTATTGATATTTGAATTTAGAAATGATAACGGTAATTCTTAAGCCCGATAAAAAAGTTAAGACGCAGGCGAAATGCGGAACTATTAACATATTTCCTACCTAACAATGTCGTATATTACATATTACTCTCAAACATTTTTTTTAGCTAAATTTTCCAAAACGGGGAAAAAAAATTTTGTGTATAATTGAGTAGGTATTCCAGCTTTGAGTATTCGGACCTGATAAAAAGATAAAAAATCTGAATATCTTGTTTTTCAGAAATAACATTTTTTTTTTCAAGATTTTGTTTAAAATATAAAAAGAGCGAAATATGAAATACAATTTTGAAGTACTTTACTACTAATACATAAATCACCTAAATATCTATAAAAAAAACGTTGGCCATAAATTATTGTTAATGCTTTTTGAAATTTTGGAACATATTTGAATTAAATTGACTTAGAATTTCATGCTTATATCAAGATCATAGAATTTCGGTTCATTAAAGCGAAACAAATCCTTCATAAAGATTTTTAATTTAATTTAATTTCAACAACTGTTTCAGTACCTACTCAAACGATTCCATATTTTTGTTTTATTAAAATTTACACCAGAAAATATTATTTAAACATTTGCAGAGGAATGTGGAAGAGATAAAATATTTAAAATAAAATCTTTCAAAACTGGATATGCGAAGTTTCCATCCGCTATTTTTACTCCTAAAACAATTTTCCAAAAACACGTTACATCAGTTATTTTATCAAATTCATTAAAATTCATGTTTCCTTAAAAGTTGATGGAAACTTTAGTGAAACAAAAATTGTGCATGCCATGCACTGCATGGGCTCTTTTCGACTCACATTATATATGTACATTATAATGGAATTAATAGAAAACGCTTTTCTTCAATAGAAAAGGTTTTTTTAATTTGCTAGATTTAAAAAGTTCTTGATATCAAAAATCTTGAAATTTGATAAATTTGAGGTAAAAAGTCTTTTATATTTTGGAGCTCAAAAATCTTGAAAAAAAAGATATTATTGTAGTCTGGCATCACTGGCCCCGTGTGCCCTTAGGGCAAAGACGATACTGCTTACATCGATACCAGAGGTGGTAGTCGGAATAAAGGTAGCTCATTCTAATGATTCCATAATTATGCGGATACAATATGGTCGTTGTTCTTATTCACATTCGCAGGGCAATTATAAGGAAATTCGTCTAGATTTTTCCGCCAACAACTATTTCCCAATAGTATGGGGAGTCCTTATAGACTGTTGAATGAAATTTTGAAGATATATCAGTCAAAAGCTTGTCCGGACTAGATTTGTAGACGTCTTCTAAGAAGAGGTGTCTTATGTAATTGGCAACACTCTCTCTCCCAGACTTTCCAAAAAGTGCTTCATTGCCGAGATACTAGGCCATCGGGCAGTGCTAAGGTCACAGTAGGATTTAATATAATAGTGATGCGAGTATTGTCTTCTTCATATTCGCATCGCTTCTTCGAATGACTGACCAGTCGAATGACTGACTATAATCGAACCATTACGTGTGTCTCCGGTTAATTTGGTTGACTAAAGCTTTCGTCACGCATTTCGAAAAATGCAAGCGCTTCTTACTTTTTTTAAATACTTCCCGCATCACATCAAAAATGCCTGCGATGCAAGCTGTTAGGAATTGCTTCTGCAATTAACTTGTTGCAAGCTCGTGTCTTCTGGAGGTGGAGAAGCGAGTTGCGAAGCTAGCATGTGCTGCAGCAACAGGAGTAGGTGAAGGTGGCCTATAATGGCACACTTACTAAAAAAACTCGCTCAAAGCCTAGAGAGTCTTGGGTAAGATGCTGTTGCGGTGTCAATTGTGGTCACACACCGAATGTGCGGATGTCGCAAAGAAGACGAAGAATTATATCTGCGATATTCGCAATAACTTTAAATACTTTAAATACTAAAAGTCAGAATTCAAGTTCCTTTTCAACATTTTTATTTTAATTTTTGTTGTACCTACCTACCTACCTATGAATTATTTTAAACTCTTATGTAAATGACTACCTATTTCTTACGTTTTTGTTTTAAGTAAAGTTTATTAAAGCAGTTGAAACAGTATTTTTCTACTTTGGTAAAATTGTGCAAGTGACCTTTGACATGTGGCACAGGTAGACATTTTGAAAATTAATTGCTTTAAACACTTTTTGGAAATATTTAAAATTTTTCAACTTAAAAATAATTGGGCAATTGGTTATTCTATTCTTTGAATATAAAGCTTGAAGTGAATTTCATTTTAAGACCTAGATTTCGAGCAATTTGCTTAGGGTTTGCCATCTTAGGCCACCTTCCCCTTCCAAAAAGTAATGTCCTCGCGGTTATCAAGTATAGTGCCAGGTAGCGAGCATTTGTTTCCTATTTTTAAAGGCGTTCACGCCGAAAAATTACGTTTTTGAAATCAACCGACTTTCGGTTAATAGCTACCAAGTAATACTGTTAATTCAGCTCATACGGAGATGGTGGCTTAAAAATAACCGAGTCAACTTGTTTAAGGAAACTTGGTGAAAAATTCAATCTGGAAACATTTGTTATCAACGAAGTTTCTAGATTGCCTTTTTATAAATTTGTAGCGGAATAGAAGGAGAAGCTGGGGAGGGAAAGAGACGGCGACATCACTGGCGCTGAGAGGAGAGGCTGAGAAAAGGGATTCATGGCGGCATTCAAGAAAAGAATAAGGAGGATAACGGACGGACCTACTCATTTAAATAAAAGACGGAATTAGTAATTTTTAAAGAAGGCGTAATAAATCATTTTAAAAAGAATTAATAATTTTAAAGAAGACGTAATAAATCAATTTAAAAATTGTGTTTTTCTGGAACAGTGTGCATTAAACCCTTTTATCTCGGTTGTTTTCAACAACGAATAGGTACTCGCTTTTTCAACAGAGACTTAGTTAATTTCAACCAACTTTTTTAACCGAGCAAAAACCGCACTCGGTTAGAGCCAATTTTTGAGCTTGTCTCAGTATGCCGCATACCCCGAAATAACGTCGTTAATTTCCTCGAAGTCTACGAATAAATATGCAGTTGTTAGCGGCTTGTCTTCTAAGCGGTTGCACACTCGACACAACTCTGCCTTTCTCCATTAACTGATGACAATTTAAATAGAGTACAAATTGTCCCACGCAAAGTCTCCCTTTTCTGGCATTTCCTCTAAACATAGACCTAGACTTGCAAGAGCCCAAATAAAGTCAATTTGCTACTGGTTAGTTAAGGGCATAGCAGGCAGTCGGCTTTCGTTTCCGCACGGCAATCACTTTTTGTGTCAACGTTTTTCTACTGCTTAAACTCCATCCCCCCACCATAACTGCTTTTAACAATGGCCGATCATTTCACTCTTGACACATGTGGGTGACATTTTCATCTTCCGATCGTTTTGGTCATAATTCGATCGCAAGACGTCTCTACATGTAGGGCAGTGAATACTGAATAATGCCAAAATTCGCCATCAAGTTGTGGGTGACTCTGTCAACATTTCGATCCACCGGGAATCACCATAAAGGGAAATATTTTCCATCCACTGCGTGGTACGACTGTTATCCACCAAAATGGTTCTCCCAATCCATATGGTTCTGGGGTGAAATTAGCCGAGATGAATAGGCCAATTTAGTGAACAAGCGACGTATTGTCAAGCCATACGAGACTGTGCGAATAAACGATGCTTGGCTAAGCGGTAGACAAGGCTTAATTCTCAGTCATTACAATGTCACCATTTGCTATACATTGTGTGTGCCTGTTGCGAATAAAAGGCAACAACCGTTCCCAGCCGACTCTAATTAGACCGAGTTTGATTTTTATATGGTCGAGTGCCTGTATTTTCCCAGGTTTGACATGCTCTCAGCCTCCCGATTGGCGCATTATCTCACGCGACCAGATGACTTCATCTCGTCAGATGGTGATCGTTTCTATGTTCATATATACACTAGTGAGACAAAATAATTTCTTTCGGAGGAAACGCGATGTTTGTTTGAAAGAAAATTGCATGTACAAAGAGCGGATGATGATGACAAAGATAATAACATGCCGCGGCAGCGTTGCGGAGCAAGTAAGAGTACACGTGTTTGCACTGCAGATGGGATGGTATCTTTTGCGCTTGAATTGTGTTCCTTACAATGCGGTAGGTAGGTAGCTTCATAAAACAAAGTGCTGCAAAGTAATGTTCTGTTGCTGTATATACAGGTCTGGGACTTTAGCTTCGAGTAAGTTAGGTAATGGCCGGGGAAGGTAGATCTTTCTATCTGTCTCAGCGTAATCATCTTTTTTGAGCGGTAATTTTTGTCATTCCAGATGTGCCCTACTTTCACCCTTTGGATTATGAGACCAAATTTTGTATGTTGGTCTACGCTATGGAAGACTGTCTGTACGGTATGCGATTGAAAGTCTTGAGGAGGAAGATATATTCGACTATGACTGGCAATGGTCAGGCATTCAAGACCGATCTTTGCCAATGTCCTGTAGCTCAAGTAGAAAACTTGGGCACATTTTCAATTCAAATCGTTTTAGTGGTAGATTTATATCGATGCGAAAATTGCAGAACATGCGCACAGATTATCTTCCTTAACAAAAATTCAGGACGATCATGCCTATGTCAACTAATGCCATGATCTCACCAAACGAGGTCCCACCGCGAGGTTTCGTTAAATGTTTCCAAACCTCTGAGGTTTCGCCATACATTTTTGAGGTTTTTAGCGAAACCTCTTTGAAACCCCTCTCAGTTCATCCGTCCGTGAGAGGTTATCAAATCGAACAAGCCTACAGCGTGAACTTTGGTTTCATTTGTGAATGTCAAAATATTAAACGCCAAAACAATTGTGACAAGATAGGGTTGAAACAGTGATACCAGACTTTAGAAGCAGGTTATTCCACGGTTATAAGAAATCCCTCATTTATCCCACGAAATATTGAATTACAAAAAAACATGTATGTATTTTATTAAACTCAGTCTTTTTTATTATTAACAATAATGCAAGCTACTTTATACACTAACTATGCAAGCTAACAAAAATAAATACATATTAAGATACGTCTGATCGTAGGTTGACACTAATTTTTGTATTCTTAATGAAATTAGCGAATTAGGAACAAAAATTGACCAAAAAGCGAAATCCCTTTTTGTTTGTAATATGAGACTTGAAAAATTCCTTTGACCCTTTTAGCTTAATTTAAGTGAGAAAATCCCACAAAGAGGGATAAATCCCCCGATCTGGTATCACTGGGTTAAAAAGCATAATTTGAAACATTACTTAATTTTGTCCAAACTTTTATTGATTTCTTTCGATTTTGAGCTTTTTTAGGTTTTTGGTTATTCCTCTTTCAACACCATTATTTTGCCAGCCACTTCAAAATTGACAGCTAATGACTTTTGAAATCACTTCATCTCGGTGGGAACGACTTTAAAAGGTTTCGGTAAAAGTTCATGGAAACCTCGGGATTTCAGTTTGGTGGGAACATGGCATAACTTTCAATATTTGACGTCTGAACCTACTTCGGTTATAAGGAGGAACGAAAAACGAGGCGCTAGTGTCCGGACAGTGTTAGGGATACTTTTTTGTTTACCTGGAGAAAAATAGCCAGTCAGACATATTAACAAAAACATAATTTCTTATAATGTCACACAAATAAATGCAAAGTTTCATTCGAATCAACTGCATACTGTGAAAGTTGTGTTGCAGTATAGTTGCTAAGTTCCAAGAGTATGTAGCAGTTTTGTCGTTTTGGACAAAAAAAAAATTTGTGGGAAGCGTTCGAAAAAAGGAAGTGAGAGGAAGAGTTTTTTTAACTTATTGTTTTGAAAAAAGTTTAGTTTTCTTTTAAAAATAATCAGCTACATTGTTCAAAAATAAATTTTAATAAAATATTTTTTTTATAGTGTCCGGACTAGAAACTAAAACTAAAATTAAAGGGGCATTTTCAGTATCCGCTCCCGGACAAACTGTCCGGATTCTAAAGATTTGAGAGGAGAGACAAATTCGATTTTAAAGGATGTTAAACCACACCTATGTATTTTCTTAATGCTCTTAAAAAAGAAAATCATATTTTCATTACCGGTTTTCAGTTTTTGGACAGGGTTTACTAATTGAGTATATGCCTGTCCGGGTACTGAAATAGACATAAGTGTCAGTTTCCGGACGCCTTTCTTGAATGTAATTTTAAGTTTACACCTACATTTTTTTTTCTAAACAGGTACAAAATTCAATGGCCGGTTAAATGGCAAAAGATTAATCGGGGAAAAGCAGAACAGATTGTTCATTTGTTTTTTTTCTTTAATTGGACGATCTGTTAATACTGTTCAAAGAATCATAAAAGATTCAAACCGAAAACACACAATTTTAAAACGGTCGCCCCGGTAAAACATGAAGCCGAGCTTTAAGGATACGAAACCCTTCATTATCGGTAGTTTAAACTGTTGACTACTTAAACAGCATTGGTCAGTATGATGTATGAATGACCTGAAACAAAAATTGAGTGGTGACAAAAGCAGCTTTTGCCTCTGGCCAAAAATTGACAAAGTTAGAGCCCCCAAAGCGTATAAAAACTACAGAGTTGCTGTTGGAAACGAATAAGAGACGCTATTCGTAGGTACTTAATATGCTTTCCAGCAGTCGGAAAACTATTTGATCTAACAATGGAACTCTGTGAGTTTTGTGGCAATAATTAAAAAAAAATTTTGATTCATTTAAGCCCTTAAAATCTGATTGAAAGAAAACAAAAAAAAAATAAATAGTTGGCGCAACAGGTCTGTAGAGACCCTAGGTCTAGCTTCTCACAACCATTCGTTTGTGTGAGTTTTTCATTTTTGGGACGAATGGAAGGGATCTACAATTTTATGCCGGGTCCCAACGGCTAATTGAGAAGCTCCTTCTTGACAGTTATACTCTCGGATGTTTGTCAGACGTTGGCGAGAGGTGGCGCAGCGGAAAAAAACCACAAGTTGGAATTTGGGTTTTTTTTCGGGATTCGAGCCTGGGACCCCTCGCTTAGTAGTCCAACACACTAACCGCTAAGCCACTGCGCCTACTATTGAAAGAAAACAATAGAGACAAAAAAAAAATAAAACTTCATAAAAAATGTTGGTGTCCGGATACTGAAATAAAAGTGTCCGGAGACCAAGTTCCGCTGGAATATATTTTTTATAAATATTCATAATGCAACATTTGAAAAAAATATGAATGTAATATTATTAAGAAATATTGCATCTTTTATGAACACTAAACCTTTTTGTGGTAGCTTTAACAGTAGTCCTGTTTTTTTTTTTTAACTTTCGACTTCAGCATAGCAAAGTAAAGTAGGATTTTCAGCACGCAATTACAACAACTACGCTCTATTTGACACTTCGAGACTCATTGTAGTTGTTGTAATTGTGTGCTAAAAATCTTACTCTTATTTGCTTTGCTGAGATCGAAGCTCATACGGTATAGGTATACTGCCTAATCTATTAAGATTGTGCAAAATGGGGACACTTTTACATCAAGTTCTTTGCTGGCTGCTTGCCAATATTTGAAATTGTTAGTTCTGTATTTTTTTTTTTTTTCAAGATTGATCTAAACGCAACTATTGGTATCGGTAGACGATTTCATGAATTCTCTCATGCAAGCAGTTAAGGTCTGAGTTAAACGACAGCGGACAACACATCATTCAAAAGTACTGCTTCTACCCTCTATGGCATTGAAACTTTACGTACTCGCGCCGTATTTTGTTAGGGCGCACTATTCCATCATTTATGCCATTCGGCTGAAGGTTACTATTATTTTTATAGCAACCGCTGGTGCGCGTATTTTTTTAAGACATAGGTAGTGTTAATCGGCGATTCTATCTAATTTTTCAACCACTGCCACAAGGCTTTTGCAGATTCCATTTACCGACCAGCACAATTTTATGTCTAGCTAACCTTCATGTTTTTTTAAAGATTATTTTTCAAATTAGCAACACTTTTTACAGAAAGAACCAATTTGACAATTAACAGCCACAACAAGCCACACAACACGACCAATTATGGCTTTATTGCGTGAGAAGTCTCCTGGTCGCGTAATTTCACATTTTGGCGACGTCAATTGGCCACCAAAATCATGCGATTTGACACCGTTAGATTTTTTTCTGTGGGGTACGCAAAAGATCGTGATTACGCGAACAATCCCCGAACTCTAGATGCTATAAAAACCAACATTACTCAAGTTATGTCCGAGGCGAGAGACCGCCCGAAATGTGAGGAAAAGTGGTTAAAAATTACCTCAAAAGAATCGTTGCGAATCTTCCCGAGGCGGCCACTTGAATGATATTGTATTTCACACTTCATGGCAAAGTCCAAACTTTATAATGAAATAAAATTTTCATCAAAATTCTATCGCCGCGTGTGCTTTATTTAGCTTTACTTTCGAAACCGAAAAATTAATCAATTTCGTTTTTAAGTGCTGAGCCTCCAACAAAAATGATTCTCCACATCAGCCCATATACCTACTTCAGTAAAAATACATCTCAGGGAGGGCCTTAAACTCAACCATACAACGATATTTTACGTAAACTCAAAATGGTGCAAAAATTTGTATAAAAATCCACTCAAATTGAACAATTGATTTGGAACGTCAGTCCTATATCCGGCAAGCAATGCAATTTGAACGTTTTCAGCACATGACTTAAGCTAGATTACTCCAAAGCAATCCTATTACTATTCTTCCTTAAATCGCTGCTTTCAAAAGCTCATTAGAGATAAAAACATCAGAAGCTCTTTTTATGACCGAGTAGTAGACGATAGTTGCTGGTTATTTCAAGGCGGGTTCATTTGAGTTCTCCAGGGTTTGGTACTGTCAAAGTCTGAACTCGCAGACTTTTTTTTACTTTTTTTTTACTTTTTTTTACTTTTACTTTAATTAATACTTTTATTTCATACAATGAGTTGAGATTAACATTTTTGGATACAAGTTCCTTAAATAGTGGGTATGAAATAGTTACGTACAATCTTTTGTCGAAGTGACAAGAGTTGAAAGTACTAAACAGTTAACGTTAAACATTTAATAAAAATCGTTGACGGGGAATTACAAATAGAAAACATTAGCAGAAAAATATAAAAAAACAATTATTTTACAAGACAAAGAAAAGAAGAAAATGTGCATTTAAACAAAGACACTAAATGAACAATATTAATTGGTAAAAAATCTATTTACGGCTGCAAAAGAAAATAACCAATTTTTAATACCTTTTAAAAATAAATTGTTTACCCTCTCACACCTAATGGAATCTGGAAGTGAATTAAACAAACGGGGAACGGTGGCCTTACAAATTGTTGGACCGGTTACCAAATTTCTAGTATTAACCCGTAAGTTAAAATTTTCTATGTTTCTTACACAGTAAAGACCCGAGTTTTCGAAGAATATTTTAAGGACTTTGTAGCAGTATAGATGCCTTAACGGAAGAATTTCCAGGTTTTTGAATAAATAGAAACTTGGAGACCTGCGATTTACTTTAAATAAAATTCGTATTGCATGCTTTTGTTTTATAACTTTGTTTTAACTTACTTCAAAATCATAACACCAACAGTTCCAACCTTTGGATTTTATTAGATTCATGAATAAACACAGCAGTAGCGTAGAAAACACTGATTCCAAAAATCCTCACCTCAACCTGTTGACTTTCTCGCAACGGGTGAATGTCCCTGCTCATAAATGCACCCAAAGCAATCCACACCTGGAAAAATTCCAAACGACATCCCATCTGCCCATTGTAATTATAACCTCGTCGTTCTATTACCGCTATAGACGGACACAAGTCCATCTGCCGCGTGTTACTTTCAAGCTAATAAATCATAGTAACGATGCTGGCAGACCCTAACTACAAGCGGCAACTATGTGTATTGCTAAACAATAAACTCAGGTACACGGAGCGGACGCTGACCGCATCTTTAAGTTGCCTCAATAAAAGAAATCTCTACACAACCACACGGGCAAATTTCTTCACACCGCGTGCACCCATCTCCTTGGGAATCCTTAATGATATCGCAGCCAAACAAAACGTACAATAAAAAACAATCGTAGAAAGTCTTTCGGCTTCTTGACCAACCAACGCATATACGTCACGTCGAATGGAATATAATTTGCAATTTGTTTTCGAGTTGCACGTGAAATTATACGTTTTGGCCATGTTATGACTGAAGTTGGTTGCACTGCGTCCGCGCCGTCGCCGCTTGGTTGGCTACCTGTGCAGTGTGCACTGTACTTATAACAAAGCTGCAGCCAGTGACACATGCAAGAAAGTGGTTACGGTCGATGCACTTGCAACTGAGAGAAGCGGGAAACAAAAAGAAAATCCATGTGCAGCAAATTTTTGTTTTTCAATATTGTTTTCCTCAACAATTTCATTTGTTAACACCGCGCTACCGCTCCGCCGCGCCGCGACAGGGAGCGAAGAAAGTGATTTTCAGCACTTGATCAATGTCTGTCACTTTGGCATGGGGTACAACCTTAAGTGTTGAGTTACACAGCTGAAAATGGTGAAAAATGGAAAACACAAAACACCAACGGCGCGGCGTATCTATGGATCTGTAGATGGCTTCGCAGATAAAGATGGACATGACGTATGATGACACCATCAGTTTAAAACGGTGAGCAACGGAAGTAGGTGTAGATTAAGGCGAGAAGTTGCTCGAAAGGTTTGCTTAACAAAACTGTCCAGATAGGGGAAATGAGTCATTTAGCTGGAGGTTGGGCGGTGTAGTAATCATGTCGACGAGAGTGAATGTCAGAAATTAGCTAATATACAGTTCGAATGGGCGGTGTGGCATTGTTACGTCATATGCACGAGTTCTAGAAAATCCACACCTTGAATTCGTATGAACGAGGTACTAGGAATAGCAAGTCTGAGTCATGTGGCACAGATCGTGCATTTGGATTGCGAAGCGTAAAAATCACTCACTGGTCACTGACCACTCAAAACAAACACTGATTGATCAGTTGCGAGGCAGAGAAGTTCTTAACCAAGGTCACCGGGTGTTGACTTTGTAACATTGCAAGTGCGGGTATTGGTTTGGTCTGAGTAAGCAGATCATATTCTGGCACACTGATCCAGTAATGATCTCATGTTGCGATCGTAACCATATTACGGACCGTCCTTGACTGTGAAAGTGGGGGGTATAGGAATGTCAGATGCATTCAGTTTAAATAAGAGCGTGTGGTTACGTGGTGAGCTTGCGATGTGAATCGGTTAAGAGTTCTCCCCCCGGAATGAATATGACGTTGCATCTTTGGAAGCAGCTTCTCTTGAGAAATACTGCCAAATGGAATGTGCTTCAATGTCATACCGACTGGACACATATTTAAAGTTTTTGGGTCAGCTATGACCAAAAGCGGTTCGAATTTTCAACAAGAGTATAAGCTGCGAGAAACACGCTACAAAAAATATCAGCATAAGGACGACAGGCAATGAGATTGCTCAAAGTCACTCTTAGGACTACACACTCAGCAGCAGTGTTTTTATATCGTGAGATTTATCACTTTTCGTGGGAATTTCGATGTTCAAAAAGCCTTCCGTGGGATAAAGGAAACAAGCACCAAATCGTGGGAATTTCAGAAATCTAACAAAAAAAAACATTCGAACTATAAATTTTTGGTAAAATTCTACCAAAACACCTGTATTTCACCATGATTATCAATTCACTGAATGTCCATAAAAAACAGCTCATGTAAATCATATTTTATCAAAATTTTCAAGTACCAAAAAATCATAGCAGTGTTACAAACTGCGGTTTTTATACTAAAGGTTAATTTAACGAAATTTTACTCTTAAAAACTGCATTTTGACGCATAAAAGTATCGTGGGATTTTAAAAGGGAATTTGAATACGGTGAAAAGGGAAAAATGACCACGCTTCGTGGGATAAATGAAGAGAGAGCGCTAACAACACTGCTCTGCAGACTTTCACTTCAGCTGTGTACCTCAGGATTGGCCGCCATCTTGGACTGACTGATTTGAAATGTTTTTATTTTTTTTTATTTTTAATATTTCTTTTTAAAGTTCCGTACCCAAAGGGAAAAAAACGGAACCTTATTAGTTTCGCTTTTGTCCGTCCGAACCCACTAGACCAATTTTGTTCCTAGGTCTATCTCAGAAACTAATTGCTGTAGAAGGCTAAAATTTGCACACAACATCCGGTATAACCTCTAGTTAAACAACAAATACCAATGGTAGTGATACATCCACTGGCTTTAGAGTAATTAGTAATTTGGTGAAAAGAATATTTTCATTCGCACATAAAGTTGTTTATTTCTTGATTTACAAAAAAATGGATGTATACCTTTTTTGTAGATCGTGCTCGTAGCTTCATATGTGCCGAAGCCTGTTTTGCGCAAAAGTTAATATTTTAAAAGATATTTACAAAAAACTGTCAATCACTGTGTAAAGTATGCTCCTTTTAACCATTTTTCATTCGTTATTGGTGTGTTCTCTTAATCGATTCCAATTGGAATTTTTAACGCATACAGAACTCCACTCATACTCATTTATACACCGACACTACAGTCACAGCACAGACCAGCACCAGACCACACACCACACTCCACATCCACATTCCACACTAGTATTCTCTTAATCGTTTTCCATTGGAACTTATCCAATGAATACTCTTCCTCATGCACAAATGATACATGAATGTGTTTTTAACTGGGAGGGGAGCTACGTTGCTATGAGAAATGTGGAAATGATTGAGCCCTCTGGCTTCTGAGTTATATGTTTCATCTTAGTATTCGTTGGCTGTTAATGAAAACTTCACAATTTTTTTATTCAGTTATCATGATCCCATATGATTCCAGGTAAAAATAGGAGTGAACTAAGGCAAACACACACACATCATAAGTTATGTGTCGGCTAACATCCCCCAATTAAGGAATGCTAAGCAATGGTTACACCGGAAAATGGGAATGGAGACAGAGGTGGTAGTGAATTAAAGTCCCACACACAGGCTTTTGATGATTCCAACCTTTTTAAAACAAGAAAAGAATCTTCGCAATTTCCAACTCCAGCGAAGTACGGAACCTTCGGTGCGCGAGTGACACTCGCCCTTGGCCGGTTTTATTTTTTATTTTTTATGCAGATAATAAAGAATTTCATAAAACCTCATAATGTCATCATACTCAGTGCAAGTACGAGTAAATATTGTTGAATTTTATTAAGGACGATCAATTATTGCACCGCAAAGAAAATACCGTCAGCATTTTACTACTGCGACGACTCCCAGTTGAAACATGATAAGAAGCTTAATGACCTATTTTGAGGATCAAGGAGCAGTATTCAACCACGAAGAAATATTGCTCGAGCTGTGGGTGCAGTACGAGCAAGTGTTCACACGGATCCTTCCGTGTCTACTGGTCGACGTGCTACTCAATTGGGCATCTACAGAAAATCGCTACGACACATTCTTAAAGTTGATCTGAGGATGTTTCCATATATAAAATTCCATTGCCCCAAGAATTATTGTCGAGGGATGCACCACAACGGGTACAATATGAAATTTCCGATGACCGCATAATTTCAAAAATTGCTGATTTCGCGTGAACACCTTGTTCCCTAGATTTGACATTCGCAGAGAAATTGCAAAATTGGAACCAGAAACGTTGCGCAACGTAATGCAAAATGACTTGAAAAGAGCCATTGAGGTATTTAAAGGAAGTAATTTTTGACACTTAAGCAACATTTTATAAATTATACTTTAATTTGAAAATAAAATAAAATAAAAAAACTATAAGCATTTCAAATCAGTCAGTCCAAGTTGGCACACCCTGTACAACAAAAATAAATCAGAAAACTGGAAAACCTACAACGTTTCGGAACCATCAGGATCTAGGACAGGCTAAGAAACTGCTGTTTAATTGCAATCTAGAAAGACTTTAAACATTCACAACAGGTCCATATAGGGCCTATTGCGCAGCTTTTCTTAACAAATCGTTTGTGTGAGGTTCACGAAAAATAAACCCACCACTTCCTTTAAAACTTATGAGAGGAACTGGACTGAAATAAGTGCTCGAAATTCGATAGTCTTGCAAGTGAAAGGACCTTAAATATAATTGCTACATCAATTCAAATGCGAGGCACTCTGGAAGAGAGAACAAATATACACGGAGAGCGCACAATTATTATCAGCAAACGCCAGTTCGTTGCGCAACTCTTTTGTTTTTATACGGAATAAGTGCGAATAAATTGTACAAAATTGCTATTGCTGGTTAATGTTGCTTACTTAACACTTAATAAAGCGCGCTATATGAACCGCCGCTGACACATTTGGTTTTGGAAGGGCTTTGTTTCCAACAGTATGACGCATTTTGCCGCACAAACTGTCAATAAAAGTCTGGGAGTTTCAAGGCCTTAATGGAAGCAAGAGCTGTCTTCGTTTGGATTTGTCGGAATCTCTTTCACTTATATCAGCTACTTTTAATGTACTCAAACCACCTCCTCTCTTCTCCTCTGTCAGGTGGAAAATATTTTGGAATCAGAAATTTAAATCATAAGTAGATTTTGCGAAAACAGTTGAGCTCTTAACTTTATATCACGCAAAGGTTTCCAGATTCACCTTACAAATTCCTTCGGAGCCGTGCCGGGTGAACAGGTAGTTGATATGTAGAGGGCTTAGCCTTCTAGTCTAACTCGGCTCTTTTCATTTAAGAAAAACTCTACTGCGACCAAATTAGCCATTTGATGTAGCATACCAAAAAAACTATATAACAGAGAATTGGCTCAGATATTAGAGTCGTCACAATGGAGATATATACGAGGATATTCCAAAAAATTGTTTAAGATATCCACGTCACCTCCAAAACCCTGCGAAGAATTATTCCAAATTAATTTGACAGCTCTTGTGATTCAAAACTGGGTCAACATATGGAAATAAGTATCTACCAGATGACGAATTGTTCGCATTAAAACAATAGCTGAATAATAAATACATTATGCTTATTTCAATATGTAGACCTCCTAAAAGCGACATCTAAAGTAGCGACAATTTTTTTTATACAATCTTCTGTGATTAAAATTCTCCCAATCAACTCCCAATTCAGCCCATTGTCAACGAAAAGAACGTGACTAAATCGATTCCACTGATAGGTGAGCTTATTAGCAAAATAAATCTTTTTTAACAGGAAAAACAAAAACCGAAGAGAACAAAAATCGAAAGTCGTTAAATATGCATGACAGCACTGAAACGAAAGTGACAATGAAATATTTCGAGGCAAAAGTGAATGTATTACAGTGACAGTCCCAGCATGTGAATTGAATTGTTGGCTGTGTAAAATTTAAAATATTTCAGGTATTCAGTGTGGACAAATTAGGAGAAAACTGTATTCTTTGATAAAAATTGGGAAAGTGGGAAAAACAATAGTTTTTAGTTGTAAATGTAAATAAATGCATTTCGAATGGATGACACAAAAAAATATAACGAAACGCCTGTAAAATGACTTGGGTTTATGGCAACACATTTGTTAAAAATCTAAACTGATTAGTTAGCTTTTTATTTTTGTGGAGCTGACTATGGATTATAACAGGCAGTTGATTTAGGCCGGTTTTATTCACACGAAGTTGAACACAACTTGGGGATTTTTATTTTTAACTTGAGAATTTGCTTTTATTCACTCGAAGTTGACTCGCTCAAATTTGGATATTTCGGAGTTGAGAAAATCGAAAGTTGGTCAATTTTGGGTTCGCTCCACTCCCCGAAATAGTAGAAGTTAGCAGCAGTGATGCCAGATTACAAGATATATTTTTTTTTTCAAGATTTTTGAGCTCCAAAATATGTGCAAGACTTTGTACCTGGAAATTATCAAATTTCAAGATTTTTGATATCAAGAACTTTTTAAATCTAGCACATTAAAAAAGAACCTTTTCTATTGAAGGAAAACGTTTTCTATTAATTCCATTATTATATATAATGTGAGTCGAAAAGAGCCCATGCACAATTTCTGTCTCACTAACGTTTTCATCAACTCTTAAGGAAACATGAATTTTAACGAATTTGATAAAATAACTGATGTAAAGTGTTTTTGGAAAAATGGTTTCGTATGTACTGAAACGGTTGTTGAAATTTTTTTTTTTTACAAAGGATTTGTTGATCTTTAATGAACCGAAATTCTATGATCTTGGTATAAGCAATGCAATTCTAAGTCAATTTAATTCAAATATGTTCCAAAATTTCAAAAAGCATTAACATTAATTTATGACCAATTTTTTTTTATATATATTTAGGTGATTTATGTATTAGTAGTAAAGTACTTCAAAATTGTATTTTAATTTTCGCTCTCCTTGTATTTTAAACAAAATCTTGAAACAAAGATTTTTTGTTTCGGAAAAACAGATTTTTTATCTGGCAACAGTGCTTAGCAGCCAACTTCTGGTTTTATGTTAAATTTTATATTTTGTTTTCGTTCCGATTTTCGAGTGTTCTCTTTAAAAGACTTACAATAAAAATAATTTGTGAAATTGAAGATATGTTTCGCGGCAGTTATTATTGGGAAGATTGGCAATCGTCGGATTCAAGCAGCGAAGATGATGGAGAGGAAGAAATTTTGGTCCATGAGAGACGTCAATAAAAGATGTTACAACATGTTGGAATTGAAAAATGGGACGACCGTGACTTCATTTATCGTTGTCGTCTCTCAAAGCGAACGACATTTGTGGTGCATGGTGCTGCAGCTTATAACGAATTCGTTGCTGTGCGATGAGAGGAGGTATTATTCATCGCGAATTTTTCCGAGTTCCCTGTATGTATTTGATTGAGTTCCGTGGTTTTGTTGTTTTATAATCGCTTGAATTACGACCAATAACCCAATTGTTAATAGTTCAATTCAATTCAATTCAATTCAATTCAATTGGCGGTTGCCGATTTTATTGGGGTGAGCATTGCAACCGTGCATCATATGTTAAAACGAGTATCGAAAGCGATTTCAAATCTTGACGGAACTGCTGCAAGCATCACGTGATTTTCTTGTTCGATAGATCGCGTGAATTAAACAAGTAACAAACTTGCGCTGGGAACTGCTGCAAACAGCACATGACTTTTTCGCGAAAGCAAAATTCCCTCGAACCAATTTAATTTTTATGTGGAAATCAACCATAGACAAAGAATAAAAAGTAAACAAACTATATGCTTTGCCCTAACGAAAATGAAGGGCGAAATACAAGTCCAAAGTTGAAACTGACATATTTGTCTCATCAGCCACAAATATCCCAGGGATATTTCTGAAGCACCAGTAAGCCAACTTTTGAATTTCAATTTTCAACTGAGGAGTTGAGAATTAAAGAAGTGAACAAAAGCAATTTTCAACTTACCGCTCAACTCTCTCTTTCAAATCAACTCCGAAGCTGGCCAACCTCGGAGTTATCTGCAAGTTGAACGATAGTGAATAAAACGGCCCTTAAAGTACCTCCTGTATGGGACTAGAGCTTTTTATTGATTGTGTACGAGTAAAAATATAATTTATGTTCTTCGTAGAGGTTGTCAGAAATATTTTGCAAAAAAAACTTCGAAAACCGAGGGGCGGATCACGTAAGACAATGATATCCTTTTTTTTAATTTTCATGATCAGAATAAGTTAAAGTTATGGTCGTTTTTTTATTTTTACTATCGCAAATTTTTACCACCTACGTTTGTGGAGAATAAACTAGATGAAACTCTTACATACTCGTACTTTTAGCACTTATTTACTAGTTTTGGAGGTCTAAAAGCTACGTGATTAGTTCGCTTGGGCTTTTCTTGAAGTCTGAAAACGCACTTGCTATTTAAATTAATTTACATCCGGAACTTCCCTTTTAAATTACTTCCAAATGCGCTGATATGAGTTCTACATACTCGCACGAAACATTAACATTCAAAAAGTCTACTGGGATATTTTAATCTTCTAAATTACAATACAAACAAGCCTTATTAAAAAGGAAATTAAACATTTTTTTTTAAAAAACCAAAAAAAAAAACGGACTGACTGAAAAGGAACTAAAAATGAAAAGAAAAAAAAACCACATTCAAATATACGTAACTAATTGATAATCGGAGACTAGCCTGGCAAAAGTATGAGTATCCTTCGATTGCCAAACAGTTAGGTAACCTTGAATGTTTTTTGTTCATTTTTAGTTCCTTTTTTTCAGTCAGTCGGGTTTTTTTGGTTTTTAAAATTTTTTTTTTTTTTAGTTTTATCTTTTTAGGCTATGATACTCCGGGGAAGAATACGAATCTAATGACACCTCACTCTTCAAAATCGGTCAAGCCGTTTGAGCTACAAGGCGTCACGTAGGAACGTACATAGGATACGCGCGAAGCACACAGCCCTCCCTGTGTCCAGTCGGGAAAAAACAATGTTGACGCCGCATTTTTTACCAGTTCGCTAAGATATAGCGATTGTTGCCAAATTTTGACAGATCCATTTTGTAAGGAGCCGTTAAGAAAAAAATTGTATTGTTACAAATGTTTATAAGGAGATATGTATAGACCAGTATTTAATGTCGCGCCTTTTGTCACCCCTCTTTTTTAAGGGCCTTTTTGACTGAGATTCTCGAAACGACGACAAACGCGAAAGCCCATTATTTGGGAAAGATGGTCTTTTCAAACAAAAACGGTACCTACCTACTCCTTTTTAAGGTACCTATTTTAAAACAATAAACACATTAATTATTAAACAAAATAACCAAATACAGATATATTAGAGAACGGAACCTTCAAATTACCTTCTGAAAAGCCAAGTCCTGGAATCTTAACATTTAAGACTATAATCGACTAGAAAGTAAAAATGTAATTTGGCAAGAGCTAAAGGAAAGAGAAGATAGGAGAATGATTCTGTTCCTTGTGCGCATACTGTCCCATAAGACCGCTGCTAAGGATCGCCTTTTCCGCAATCGTAGGGTTTTTCAAACAAAATTCATCCGGGTTCAACGTTCTCCGGATTTGACTGAACCAGATTTTGTCCTATGGGGTTATTTTAAAGGTATTTTCCACGTTGGTAAAACCACTTGGTATTATTTTGCAACTAAATGAAGGACTTGCGTTCAAAATGCAGTCGTTGAGACCAGATGTCCCACCACCTGGTGCTCATTTAAGAGATAACAATCATTTTTAATGTCCAGGCTACATTTTTTGAGCTCACAGTGGCGAAATTTTCCACACAAAATTACATATTGTGGACTACCAAATACCAAATATCAAATAAAGGGTTTTTAAGAGGTTTAGGACTTTTTTAAAAAAAAAAACACAAAAAATTCGAAAAAATGAATGAAATATTTATTTGAATCGATAGTTTGAACCTTGCAATTTAATGCTTAAAGATAATTTCATGCAAATGTTGACCGCGGCTGCGTCTCAGGTAGCCCATCCGCTGAGTCCAATTTTGGCATACTCTTTCACACATATCGGCCGGTATCTCACGAATGAATGCATGGATGTTGGCTTCCAGTGCGTCAATCGAAGCGGGCTTGTCCCTATACACATTAGCCTTGGCATACCCCCACAAAAAATAATCTAATGGTGTCAAATCGCACGATCTAGGCGGCCAATTGACCGGCCCGAAACGTGAAATTAACTGTTCACCAAACTCGCCTCGCAATTGCGCCATTGTTTCGCGTGCTGTGTGGCATGTGGCACCGCAAGTCAAGAACTTCCATTTCGGGCAAAAAAAAGTTTGTTATCATCGCTCGGTAGCGTTCACCATTGACAGTAACGCTGCGATTCGCATCATCTTTGAAGAAATATGGCCCAATAATGCCGCCGGCCCATAAACCGCACCAAACAGTGGCTTTTTCGGGATGCATTGGTAGCTGTTGCAATGCTTCTGGCTGATCTTCACTCCAAATGCGGCAATTTTGCTTATTTACGTACCCATTCAACCAAAAATGAGCCTCATCGCTGAACACAATTTTTCGATAAAAAAGCGGATCCTCGGCCAGCTTTCCAAGAGCCCATTCACCAAAAATTCGGCGTTGTGGTAGGTCGGCTGGCTTTAGTTCTTGCACCAGCTGTATCTTAAAAGGCTTTACGCCCAAATCCTTCCGCAAAATTTTCCACGTAGTGCTGTAACAAAGGCCTAACTGCTGGGAACGGCGCCGAATCGACATTTCGCGGTCTTCTGTCACACTAGCTGATACGGCCGCAATATTTTCTTCACTACGCACAGTACGTAAACGTGTTGGTGGTTTAATGTCCAACAAAGTAAATTTGGTGCGAAATTTGGTCACAATCTTCCGAATAGACTGCTCAGAAGGTCGAGAATGCCGATCATAAAATGGAAGCAGCGCGCGATGAACATTTCGAACCGAGCACGAATTTTGATAGTAAAATTCAATAATTTGCAAGCGTTGTTCATTTGTAAGACGATCCATGGTTAAATTGCAAACCAAACTGAAGCTGTTTGACAGTGACACAAGGTACTAAACACACGTCAGCTGTCAAAACCAGTGTTGCCAAAACCAAACCAGCTAAAAAATCACCCTTTATATGAGGCGAAGGTTAAAAATGATTATTAGTAAGGCCCAATATGTTTCGGAGGGACCGACTAACCTGAAAACACGCTAAGAGTTACTTACGGCGGTTATGTCACTGAACCAAATCGCGATGTCATATTGACGGAAATATTTTGTTAATCATTGAAGAATCAATTATTCAGATCGACAATTTTTCATAATATTTTTCGTGTTTTTGAAGATTTAATATTCAAATTAAATAACATTTCTTTAGCTGCTGTCCGATTTCGTATTGTATTCAAACCAATGAAATTGTGTCATAATTAACAAACTGAAGTAGTTAACAAAACGGTATCCTGTACGTGATATTGACGAAAATATGTTGATCATTTTTAGAGGAATCAGTTATTCAAATTAACACTTTTCTACATATTGAAGATTTCATATTCAAAATCAGTAAAATTTCTTCAAATGCTGCTCTATTTATTATATTATTCAAGCGGATGAATTTATTTTCAAATTGACAAAACCGACATTTTTAAGGCATAAATAGTTTAGGTATTTTTGAAGAATCGGTTATTCAAATTAACAATTGTTTATCAAATCTCTTTAATTTGAATAAATTTCGTTAAATGGAGGAAAACTTTTTCTCCAAATTGAAAAAATTAATCAATTTGAAGAAGTTTTATTAAAATGTAAGTGTTTATTGTTGTGTTCGAAGTGAAAACTTTTATTCTTGTAAGTGAAGTGGTGCAGTGCGGATTAATAGTATCGTGTTCGTGTCAAGCCAACAAATAAATAGGCAAGTAAAAAATGTTTGTTTAAAAACACATTCGAATATGTAATACCTAATGGTTTTCTTTTATTTCAGATGGTCGCTGCTGTTATTATTATTATCTTAATTACCATTTTATTATTATAATTATAATAAGTTGTTTGTAAAGTTTAAATTTATTAATTATTTATTTTATTACAATTACCTTATTCTTCTTATAAATCCATTAAATACTATAATATTATTACATCATAAAAATAAATAAAAAAACATAATATAAACATATTTATTTGTTTCAAATCATAAATATCATAAATATCAAAAAAAAACATGAAATTTAAGAATATTTCATCAATTTCAACAAAAACTTATTTGTGGAATAAGCAAATATTTGTCAGATTGACAAAAAAAAGTAAGCGTTAAACCAAAGAAAAATCATTCATTTAAAGAAAACGATGCATCATATTGAAGAAATAGATGTAGAACTGCTGAAAAATTATTCAGCTTGAATAAAGTAAGGGGTTGAAAGGAATATTTGTTCTTCAATTTGAAAAAAATGCGTTATATTGAAAAAGCGTTCATTAAACTAAACGTCGAATTGAAGAATTTTTCTTCATTTTGAAAAATATTTATTTCAAAATAAAGAACATTTTTTGTTTAATTTGAAGAATCAGTTTCCACTGAATTTTACGAAAGAATAATTAGTCTTATTCAATGTGAAAAATTTTTGTGGAATTAACACCACAATGAAAAATTTTATGCATTTCATCAAAATGATATAGAAAAAAATTTCATTAAAACAACGGACATGAATTGTTGACCTTATATCAACACCGATCACCGTTTCTTCAAATCTGCATGCTTTTTTATCAATATGACTACCAAATTTGGTTCAGTTATGATGCACGCTCCATAGAACGAGTTTTTCAACACACTTATGTCTAGTGTTGTGACTGCTTCCAGAAGAGGAGTACAGTTGTCCCTTTTCTAAGCTTGCGTCTTTTTTCTACGTATTTCGTAAACGTCGATGAAAAGCTACGAGGTAGGTATAAAAGCTATTTAAGTAGGTTCCTTTTATTTCAACTGCTACGAAGTAGTCCTCCGGGCAACCGACTATTTCATAGAGTGATTTCCAAAGAACCAGATTCCTTAAATTTCTTGTCGATCATAGAAAAAAATTAAAGGCTCACTGACTTAGCTAATATTGGAATTGGAATCTCTTTTTCGTTGTCTATTTGTGCTATCCTCTTTCGCAGACGTAGTAGTTAATTTCAGTCCAAATTAACTTTATGATACCTTCCTCGCGAGAATCTTCTTGAATACAGTAAATTTTGTACTAGTCGCCACGTTACGGCACCCTATGGCTTGTGAGCCTTACACCGACTTACAATGAGTCCTAAGTGCGAGGCTATGCTATTTGGCGTACATGTCGCCTTGCAGACTCGCATGTGATTTGATTGCTCTTGACGGTGACCGTCTTATTAAATATTCATTGTGGTTTTTACTAACTAAAATTGTACGTTTTTATACCTTTTATAGGAGACTTCTGCTTAGGTTACCCTTTTTCTGACAACTGCATAAATATAGTCAGATAAAATGTGTGAGTATGAGAATTGTAAGCAATTAAATAGAACTGCAAATAAATTCACTAATTAAAAATGTGTTTTAACAAGAGTTTCTAAACATTAGGACTTTGCATTTGCATATAACAACATATCGTAAGCAATGAGCCTTACTAATAATCATTTTTAACCTTCACACTAAATTCGAAAAATTAAGCCTGGACACTAAAAATGATTATTTGTATCGCGGAGTGTCTTTAATACCAGTACCTAAAATTAGTGTTGTATTAGAACTGGTAGCATTTTGTCGAAATAATTATACCATTGAGGTAGCAACGCAAATACAATTTTAAATAATTCGCATATCTAAACACCCGGAACATCAATTATTTGTCGGAGCTGCAAAGTTTGTACAGTAAAACACCAAAAAGCGCAATCAAAATATAATCATACACCTTGTAACACCAGTGCGCAGTGTACAGTGGCGAACATCAAGCCAATTACGAATTTAATTAGAACACAAAATGAAATCAATGAAAGTAAGAACGACAGAATACAAACAAGCTGGATAGCGAACAAAAAAAAAATCGCCACCACCAGTTTGTTGTTAGTTAACCACTTAATTTGTTGACATTTTAATTTTGACATTGACATTGAGAACGAGAAGGTATAAAAGCGAGCAAAATCGAATAATCTAGCGGCTATCCATATATCACGACATTTATTGCACGCAATCGATCATTAGTCAAGCTGTCATTAAGTTGACCACATGGCTTCGTGTTGATACACTTAATCGCTTTGCTAATTGAATTATTTTTGGACAACTGATTATTGTGCAATTCATTAAGTCTCACCTAATGAATTTTTGACATCTTTCACCCGTATGCATGCGCATTTTCTTCGTTAACAATTTACCTTCAATTCGTAGCGCTTAATACGCCATCTGCCTGCTTTTGCTCATTTTCTGTCTTCATTTTTTTTATTTATTTATTTACCAAGTTTGTCAAAGTGATGATGTCAGAAAGGGAGGCAAACAAGTAAAAAATGTAAATAAATATGACAACGAAGATTCAGCCAAGAGATAAATTACAAAAATAAGCACATGAGCTAAAAGCTGAGCATATTAGAGTAGGTACCTATGTGTATTATGTTTGTACGGTTACACTATGTGTACACACAATGTTTGCGTATTTTTTTTCCGCATCAGAGAACTTGTTGATGAAATAAGTGTAGTGGAAGTCATTTTGATGCGTTTGTATTTGTACATAATTTGATTTGAAGGTATCTGCGGGTAAAAAAAGTAAAAGGCGTTTAGCGCATATTTACAAGAGCAGACATTTTTGGTTTAATTAGTTTTTTTAAGTGCGACGGCACACCATAGGAAATGGCCATATTCGCATCACTTTCTACAACGACAGTAGAAAATGTGCGAAGAGCTTAAACGCGTGTATTAAGGTAATGCCAATCTCTCTGCTTTTCAGTGCTTATGGATATATCATAAGTCTTCAATGGCACTGTTTGGGGAAAAGAATTCTTGGGTGGATCCGTTTGAAAAGTAAGCCTTCTATAGCTAACCCACCCGCTTTCGAATAGCTGATTTATGCTTAAAGCCGCTAATAGGTAGCTATCTCAGATCTAAGGACGAGGCTGTTGGAATCTGTTGAAAAGTGTTTGAAATTTGACCTGCATGCAACCAATTTAAAACATGAGACAGGCCATTAATTTTTCCCAATTTAACCTGCTGTAAAAGTTACGAAAACGCAATTCAATGTTGGAAATTTGTTGACATTCTTTGCTTGGTTGTAGTTAAAACCAGACGCCGCCTATAAGGCAAGTCGTTCTTGGGTTACCTCTCGGAAATCCCACAAACACAGTTTAACAACATCATTGGCTTCCTCAAATTCACAAGTATAGGTTAAGGCCTCGGCCTCTTCATTTGTTTAAGGTCTTGTGAGAAGTGGTTTAAAAACCAGCAATCTTGGCTTCCTACCGTCAGAGGATTTGGAAGTCTTTTGAAGGCCTTTTAACAAGTAGAAATGTAAAGAGTCTTTCATTGGCGACTTAACAACTTCAAACTTTCAGTGTGAACGCAGCCTTAAACCGATTACCGAACTATCAATGTTAAAGTATTCAGTAAAATCAACATTTTCATCATGGTTAAGTACACGAAGGAACCAGTGGTCCCAGACTGTGAAGACTGTTTTCCTCTTTTTTTATCAGCAAAAATAATATGTCTCCTAAATTCGAAAAAAGTTTCCCTTTTCTTCGCCTTAGTGAAATTTGCCTTTATTTTTATATGAAATTTAAGCTCGAAATGATTTTTTTTTCTATTAGACAAAACGTCAAATTGAGTGAATTCATTCAGATACACAACAATTTTTACGTAGATTTTCGATATTTAGTGTGAACACTTCTTTCTAATGTCGTTTTCGATTTGGCAAAAAGATCTATTTTTTTTTGATTGATACTGGTTTTCATGTTCGATTTGCCAAAAAAATAATTTTTTTTTGATCTGACTCTCTTTGAGACATCTCGATTTTTTCACAGATTTCACACATACTTTCACTAATACCAATGTGTATGACAAACAGCTGGCGGGGGAAGGATTGCTTTTTTAAATGAATTATTAATTTTTCGAGTATTGAAACGATGTTTTATATTAAATTATTTCGAAATGAGTTATTATAAACGTGTAAAAATCAATTGAAATGGATTTCCAATGCAAGTGAAAAAAAAATATTTTTGCGGCCAACTCAATACACACAAGAACCAAAACAAATCGGATTTTATGTTCGATTTGGCAGCAGAAATCTGAAATCTCAGATCAAAATCTAAAAAGCCAAATCGAAACGACATAAGTAAACCTTAAAACTTATTTTTAATGAAAACACGTTTAAATTTTACTTTTAATCAATTTAAGTTTAAAAGAGATTTTAGATTTTTCCCCCTTTTCTAAGCTTTCCAGTTTTTCCTTGAAAAAGGGCCAAGGTCCCCTCAATCTGGGACCACTGGAAGGAACAACTCTGTTACAAATAATAAAAATTTACTATCGAAATTCTGAGTCGGTGGTCGCAACTTTAAGAGCGTTAACGCCAATTTTCATCTTCAGCGATGTAGCGCATTTTTGGTTAAACGGCTTCGTCAATAAGCAAAATATGCGTTACGGGACAGGTGAGAGCCCTTACGTGCTTCATGAAACAGCACTTCATCCGCAAAGAGTCACTGTTTGGTGCGGTTTTAATACCGGTGGCGTCATTGGGCCGTTTTTTTTCGTGGATGAAAATGACCGTCACGTTACGGTAAATGGTATTCGCAACAGATATATGTTGGCACGCTATTTCTTTGAGCAATTGCATGAATTGGACATCAGTGATATGTGGTTCGAACAAGACGGTGGCACAAGTCGCACAGCAACAATCGAGTTATTGAAGTCTCAGTTCGGTGAACGTGTTATCTCGAGAAACGGACCCGTCTATTGGCGTTTAAAGTAAGTTTAAAAAAGCGAGCCCCAAACTTGTGCAAAATGGATGAACCGAACAAGCAAAAGAATGGAGTAACCAGAATAGTTTGCTCTAAGAGTACGACTGCTGGTTTTCCTTAATAAAAATTGAGAGACGTTGGGATAATTCATTTATATCTATATACCAAGAACCTTATATAGATTTGTTAAAGTTGGGATAAAAATGAACATAAGGAAATCTGAAATGATTGCAGTCTACAGAAGGCCTGTTCAATGCGCTCTCCATTTAAGTGAAAACCCATTGAAAATAGGTGAAGAATTTCAAGTATCCAGGCGAAGTCTTTAAGCCAGGGGTGTCAAACTCAAACTCCTTAAAAATAAGCAATTGTCTGGAGGCACGGTCATTGCATTCGTGCCGTATCTTTGAAATGCCCAATTTAAGCGATGGAAGGAGCAATGTTATAAGTTTTTCTGTAGGATTGGTCAATCTTCGTCAATTTGAGACTGACAGCGTCACACTATTATCAGGAGGACCTATTTGGTGTCAAAATAAAGTTATCACCCGGTAATTTGGTATTTGTTCAAAATTTTATCTATTATCATGTTCATGAGCCTTTGGTAGAGGTACTGACCGAAAAAATAAGATCACAGATACAAGCTGCCGTAAGATAAGCTATCTCTATATCTTGAAGTGAAATTTGTCTCCTTTTTTAAACGGAACCGTCCATGATGCAGTGGTTTGTTTTTGTCATCAACTCGAATTTAAGGATTCCATATAGGAATCTCTGCTATCAGTCAGACGACCCAGAAAAAGATGGTTGATTCAAGTCCAATTCGTTGAAGATTGCGACCAATGAAAGCTCCACTTCAGCATCTTACATCCGATACACTTGTAATAGATCAACAGGACATTTACAAACGATCATGACGATGATCACCCAAGACCCTTAAGTCCGGAACATGGATTTGTTTAGCAGGTTGACAAATGAGTAATCAGCCAGAGCTAATGGCAGTGTTTGTCTGATACTGGAATAGAAAAAAAGGTTCTCAAAAGAAACTCCAAATAGAGAGGCAAGGGTACGCATCAGTAACAGTTCGAATGACACAGATTAGTATTAAAACGGACTCGCGGCGGAGCCGCTTTTCACCCACTAAACCTCAATAAACGAGTTTATTTTAGCCAGCCAGCCTATATATAGGTACAACTCTGGGTGTCACGGACAGTCAAAGAGCTATAAACGTTCTGAGTGCTTTCTAAGTGACCACAAATCAGTCAACCGCCTAAAAACACTCATTTTTGGGAACGTAATCAAATTATGGTGCAGGTGGACTTTTGCACAAGACGGTTTTTTAAGGCTAAAGGAGAAGCCGGCTACCGTGTAAACATTCGCTCCTTATGCCAGAAACTGAAACTATACCATGCTACTAACCACCACCGCCATACTCATTGGTTAATAATAGCAACTGCTGTTGTTGTTGTCCTATATTATTCCACAGCAGCAACAATTACAACAACATTTAGAGCAATAACAACAACAATGACAGCTACAAAACCAACCACAACAACAATGACACATACAACAACTACAACCACAACAAAAGCTGCTCCAAAAACAACCAAAACGAAAACAACATCAACAATAACAACGTCAAATATTATCTTGAGACCACCGCACCAACTCCGGCCGATTTCCCGTTACTTAGCCTACAAGCTATATTTTTATGGAGTGTTCACGTTTGGTGCGCTAGTATTCTTACATAGAAAATCGTATTGACAAATGTCACGAAACTTCAAAAATTCCGGCTCACCAACACACTCCCAGGAGAGATGAGAAATGAAACTTCCGCTGTGGGCAAAGTTGCCGGCAGAGTTCATCGAATTTTATCCGTTTAATTTGAAATTGTTCGTTACGTGTGGATAATATTTTTTGTTAGGAAATAGTGCACATTTGCTTAAAATATTCATAAAAAATAAACAATGTAGATTAGCTGTGGAAATATAAAAACATTTTGAGCAAATTTTCTTCATTATTTAATAAAAATTTACACGCGAAATCGAAGTTAATGATATCCAAAAGCGGAAAATACACAACCATGTTTGTCCTAATATGTTTCTAGTATATAGAACATCAATTTTAGATAGTTTTACTAACCAAACAAATCAAATTATTCGCCTTTTAACAATTTATAATAACTAACCAATGGCGTTCAGTAATGAAAAAATGTGGTATTCCCGAACTCTTTCACATTTAACCACGGTTGCCGAGGTTGGCAGCATTTATTTTTGCATTTTTTGTATGTTTTTGCATGTCACACGGATTCTTTTTTTGGCATAACACCGATAGGAAAACAAAATGGCGAATTTGAAAAAAAAAACTGAGGGGGCCAGCGGCAAGAGGATTGTGAGTTGGGGGTCTCAGTATGGTTTGTCTATGCTCCAGGCAGCCCAACGTGCCTTGAAATGGATGCCACGCAGTTCCGCTAAAGCCGGACAAGGTTAGGTTAGGTAAGGTGGCTGTCTAGAAAGACACACTTAGACCAGACAAGCTACCCACTCCAGTCCACAAGTGCTTCCACTGTATGTTTTTCTTTCATGCGATTGTACAATTCACATGGACTCATTTCACGAAGCCATCGATGAAAAGAAAAACAAATTTTGACGACGTTTAAGAATTGGCCTTTAATACCAGAATGCCTTCGGAGGTTCTCAAGCGAGAATGGTGCACCGACACAAGTCTCTGCTCACTCCGGAATCACTTAGATCCCAGAGGTTGTGCAAAAATCGCTCGTGTCCTCGTGAATACTGAATATCCTTCCGAATATTGTTGGGGTAAGTAAAACTAGTTGTTAGCAGTTCTGGTACGTCCCATAGTCACAATAGTATCAATCAGTAGGCTCTTCTACTGAGCGAGGAGTATCAGGTTCAACACCCGGTTCCATATGAACTTGTTGCTCCCACTGTATATTTAGTTCCTCTTTCAAGCCAACTCATCTGCATACATATACTCGTTCTTGTTGTTCTCCGCATACCCATTCGATTTCGATTTCTATAATGAAATGATGCAAATGTAGGCCACCTCCGATTAACATACAGGAATAAATCTCTTTCCGAACATCTTTCATTTCTTAGCATGTGAAAAATGTGAAGCTCTAATTCGGCTCTTTCAAAGTGGTGCCGCAAATGTATTCGTATTCAAATAGGTGAACAAGTAGAAATGAACTTTCGTTTTTATGCTCCTTGAATATTCAGGAGGATAATACGCGACCGCGACCATGTATACATAAGAAGAAGAATGCGATCCACTTCCGAATCGAATAGCAACAACAATCGAATTTGAGTTGCTAGTCGGTGGGAGCTGTTATGTTGCGGTTTTATTAACATCCGCATTTATGATACAATTCACCACCCACTTAGAGATTGGAATTTTATAATTTTTTTTTCTTTAATGGCAAGAGTGCCATATTGGCGCTGTAATATAAATCATTGGGCGGTATGTTGTTACGTTAAATGTATCGACACCTACAGCAAAGTAACTCGATAGGCTTTCAGCCTTCTGTTTCATTTCTTCCGACACATTCAACAATTTGGTGAACAAGTTCAGCGCTCTTCTGTATATGGGTTCGAAAAGTTGTTCGAAAACTTGTTTCAAATGTGTTTCTTAGTTATTTACGCAGTTAGATATTGTTTCCATTCACAAGCGGAGCAGTAGTAATTTTTAGTATGCTGTGCGAACTGAAGAGCGACTTTTGGTGGAGTTATTGTTGTGGATAGGAGAGCTCTCTTTAATTATGATGCGAAAGCATTTAGCTTTTCGATAACATACGAAAATGAAAAGAAAATCTTACCAACCGGTATTGGGAACAGCAGGAAAATGCAGACATTCATAAATCATACTGAAGAGAAAATTCTGTCCCATCACAGTAAAACAGTAAAACGTGGACTTGATGACAACGCCCTCGTAATTTGCCGATTTTTGCAATTGCAATACACTAGAATCCGGATACAGCGACGGTCAAGGGCCCGGCGACTTAAGTCGTTCTAACCGGACGACGCACAAAACGAACTGAAGATTTTATCTGTTTTGTTTGATTATTACGCTTCTGTCTTTTGCAAATACAAATGTATATGTATTGACGTATCTGTAGGTAAAGAAGTAATGTCAATGAGAAACTTTTCTTTTTAACTGAAATCATTTTCACTCAGAAAAATCTTACACCGTCGAGTAGCTCTGTCGCGTAAAAACAGCCGCCGGTCGCGCCAATTTTTACAGTACCTTCTGCTATTGCATAGAGAAGAGAAGAACCAAAAAGAGTGGTATACTACGATTGTTTTTTTTTTTTTAAACGACAACCAATAGTCGCTGTAACGGAACGATTGATTTTTCGGTAAATAACGTCGGTCAAAGCGGTTAGTCGTTCAAACCGGAGTCGCTCTAAACGGATGTTCGTTCATATCAATTAGTATGCGAACCTAACAAGTTGCTGTGTCTACGTCGCTTAAAACGGTTGGTCGTTATAAACGAAGTCGTATTAAACAGATTCCACTGTATATGTTATCAGGCGACGTGCAAAGATTATGGCTTTTATCTTCAATCTGATCATTTTAAATGAGGCCGCCAACACCCCCCTTAAACATATCCGAAACCCCTATTTGGTAGGCCAGGGCATAAGTTAGCAAAATTAGTTTTTTTATGCAGGTTTTTACTGACCTATCAACTTTCAGCTGCATCCCGCAAAACTCAGCGGTAAAGGTGCCTGTCCATTTGAGAGTACTTTCGCTAGTAAACTCTCGAGAGTCACTCTCGGGTGGCTGTCCATTTGAGAGTAATAATTTCGAGATTTTAATCAAGCGAGTTCTTTGATAACATTTTGAGAGTAGATTCCCTAAGAGTACTTGACATATATTTCGTCTGCTAGTTGCCGCTGCGTTAATAATAATTAGCACTGTTCTTAAAAAAAGAATAAAGCAAGAAAGAAATCGACGTCATCAACTCGGTGCAGGGTGCAGGGTCTACTCTTACAAGACAGCTTCGAATTGAAGATGCTCAACAGTTCAGGGATTTTTGCCGTTTGACAACAAGTGAAATCGAATATATAATTCAGTCCGTTGGGCCTACTATTTTTAAAATGGATACCTACCAAATTTCGTATCCCTGTCTGTACGATTGGAGGAATTGTGAGAGAAGTCTGTCCAGCAATTTTCAACAGTTTAAAAGGTAAATATTTGAGGGTAAGACACAAAACACAAAATTATTTTTAAACACAGGTAAATTAAAAAAATACTTCAAGCAACAAGTTAGTTTGTCCACTGTTTTGCCATGTCGACTCTCGACAGCTGCTCGCAAAATACGAAGCATGTTGGAATTTTGCGAGCTAATCTCCGATAGTGATCAGAACATGTGTCCACTTGCGAGTGACTTTCAAAAGGCTCGAATCTCGAGAGTAAAAAGTTAACTCTCCGCGAACTACTTTCAACACCATGTCCACTCGCGAGCTTGCTCTCGAGAGCTGCTTGAGAGCTGCTCGTAGCATTTTTACTCTCAAATGGACAGGCACCTTAAAAGCATAAATTAAAAGTTTTCGAGTTTACAAATCGAATTCTGTCTGGTCAGTCACGTCCGTGTGCCACGTCGTTGGGCTGTTTCCTAGTTTGTACCCTGATCCAATAACCTGGGATACCCGTTCGGTCCATTCGTTTCTATCAAAAACTACGCTTTAACGGTTGGACCTGTTAAAAAACCTCGTTCGTCGTTGGTCCGCCTTTTTGACGCCCCGACCCAGGAACCAAGCTTTCCTGTTGGGCCCGCTTGGAACCGCGCTTGTGTCTGGGTCGCTTTCTGGGTCCAATCTTAACCAAGGTTCGTGTTTCTTTAGGAAGACGCAGTCCTCAACAAAAAGCGCAAAACCATGAAACCGCTCAAAACTTATATAGGTTATATAAGCTCTACAGTTTTCCATGAAGAACTACAGAATATTCTCTCAAATTTATACAGAGAACTTAACCGTAGGTCTATAACACAAAATTACTAGCACTTGTGCTACAAGTGAACCTATAAAAGTGGTACATATTTATGCCACACAGCGTTACATGCCAGTTTCTGATTTTTTGACCACTTGTACAAAAATTCAACGGGCAGTTGTCGTAGACTTTTCGACTTCCCTGTTGTGTTACAGCCTCCTGTACTCTGCTTAACTCACTCTCTGTTTGATTTTAAGTCACAGTGTTCACGGCCTTAGTAGGACCTACAAAAATAAACAAAATCTTGAAAGCCACCTACAAGTACATGACTCCGAAATTTCTTCAACATGCCACAGTTCAATTTGAGGATTTATCTGTGAGGCGTAGCAGCGTTTATAAAGCACACTAAAAACTGAGTACCCAATCACTAGATATGCTTTTCTCTTGCAGACTTCGTCCACTATGCATACTCGATACTCGAAATTAAAGGTATTTTTGAATGGGATTTTCATTAGGCGTCTTATAGATGCTCAGACAGATGCTAAGCTGACGGCTATTAATAATAATATTAAGCAATAGTAACTTAGAAAAACCCTTGGAACAATTTTTAAAAATAAAACTCTGGAATTACGTAGCTATAGGCGACCAAAATGGCCACTTAGCTAGCGGGACATCAGCAAAACACGCTTTAGCAGCTATCTCAAACCAAGTCAATACTTCTGTGTATATCCCGCCTTGCATACTTAAATCTAAAGCTGGAAAAAAACCTACAAGGGAGGCGAACGTCAGATTGACTGCCACCGAAACTAAGAGTGGTATTATTACAAGAAAGGTATAGCAGTGCAGTAGCAGGTCAGTTGTTAGTGTGCTAGAATACTGGGCGAAAGGTCTCAGGTTCGTGCCCCGGAAAAAAAACTTAAAATAACATCATAATATTTTTTTTCCGATCCGCCATAGCCTGACAAAGATCCGAGAGTATAACTGTCATTAAAAAGTTTCTTAATTCAGCCTTTCGGACCCGGAAAAAAATTGTAGGTGCCTTACATTTGCCAAAAAAAAAAAAAACACGCTCAAAAGAATGGTTGTGAGAAGCTAAGTCTAGGCTGCCTATACGGAACTCTTGCGCCAATTCCACTTTATTTTTATATTTCAATGACGAAACCACCTAAGTATGCCTGTCGGAGGAAGAAATTAAAAAAACCGCCATCCACAAAAAAGTTCTTCTAACACTGAAATAACTAAAAAAAATTTGTCCGGTCCAAGAAGTGCTTCGCATCAAAAGACATTGCCAACCCTGTTTCCTGTTAAGGTCAAATCCAAGGCCCCATTCCACGCTATCCTGCCACATGGAAACGCACGATTCTCAAAAAAAAAAAAAGAGAAGAAGAAAATTCACCTTCCTTAAGGTGGTCCAACATCCGACTATAACAACTTAATGGCGAGATCATCCTCATGTCGTACACTTCGTTTTTATCACATTTGCCCTCTCTCCCCCCTGCAATCCGAAACATCTCCCAACTCCCAGCAAGAAACAAAATAACTCACCAAGACATTCCATAGCTCGAAAAACGAGAATTTAAACTTTCTACCCAAAAACGACAGAGCACACAAACAAAATAAAAAGACGCACCATCAACCAGCCAGTTTCCGGAAAACTAGGACGCACTTACGCATACGTAAATATATGACCTACCCAAATAAAATAAAATAAAATAAATAAAATAAACCAATAACTATCACACAAAATAAAAATAACCCAGCAGAAAACCTATCCAACTCATCTGCCCCATTATTTACACCTACATCGCAGCGGAGGCTTAGAACCGACTTAGAGTTGGAGCCTTTTTTCGCAGCGCCGCCGCCACGGCCGCCGCCACTACCAACCAGACACTCAATCTCCATTTCGATGGAATTTTATAGAAAATCCATGAAAAGAAATGGGTGGAAAAAAAAAAAAAACAAATATGGCTGCACACTGATGTTTTTTTTTTTTTTTCTTTGTAGCTTCTCTTACGGATGCTGTGGTGTGCTTCAAAACGAAAGAGCTGTACAGCGAACTTGTTTTGATATAATTTTCGAATCTAATTCAATTTTTGGCCATTAAATTGGATTTGTTTACTCACTTTGAGTTTGAGTTGGTTTCGACGGTGGATAATCCCTTAATGAATTTCGTTCACTTGTTGTGCCACTTGATCCGTGTTGCATTCACTAACACCACAACAATCGAACGAATTTTCCAAATCGAATACCTTTGAAATTTATGTTAATTCGGTTTTATTTCTCTTGTATAAAACGCAAAATTGATATATACAACACTAGGCAAGTGGAAAATGATCACATCAAACTTTCTTCTTGAGAAATTTCACACAAACGTCGTCGTCGACGTCGTCGTCGTATAGAATATTTATTTTTTTTAACAATATTTTTTTTTTTTTATCTTTTATTTAGCTTTTTATTATTTTACCTTTCAAGGTGTGTATCTGAGATGATTATACACTTGTTTTGAGGTGTATGTGTGTGTGTGGGCTGTGTAGTAAATAAATAGTACAAATATTTTGCTAGCGATGGTGAGCGGGGGGCCGCGTAACCTGGAACGAGTGAATGCACAACTAACACATGAAGAGAGAACACACACGCGGATTGTTTTGAGAGTATGAGGAGTAACGTTTAACACTAGACACAAGAACACAAAACACAAGAAAGAAGTTCCGATCGCGAGCGCGCACGTTTGACGTATTCGACGGTTGGCTCAAAACTGAAATTCGTGAAGTGCTTCTCAGGTGAACAATGCTGCTGTGTGTGGTAGATCTGGATGGTTTTAGGCCTGGCACTGGTAGTGAGTTGGACGGAGATGGAGTTGTTTTATGTATGGTTTTGTTGTTGTTCCCACTGTACGGCTGATTACGACTACGATGACGATCGCAACGAAAACAGGTGTATTAGGGTTGCCAAGGGAATGTGTGAAGTTGTGTTCTGCTGTTTTCCAGTGAAAATCCTGAGCAAGGAACCTCCATGGCCTCTCGACCATCTAAGCTCTAAGGTATCCATTTCAATAAACTCATCCATTTCGCTCAAGTCCACAGGATGTTTTAGAGAGTATGTAACATACCTTTCACTGAATATCTACAGGTCAGAGTTAGTTTTGGCTCTAAAACGGTTATCAGGGGCGAATTGTATTTTACTTTGACAGGAAACCGGGAGAACAGTCACATTAACCAACCAACCACATATGACTACAACTATTTCAAGAAATTGACGATAGTTTTTCTTTTAAACTGAATGACAAGTGTTTGGAAACAGGATCACTTTCCAGCAGCTATTTGTTGACGTTTACGGGAAGACGGCAGAGCCATCTATTGTGGTTGTATTTGATCTAGTTGTTTTTTGGAGTTACATTTTTGACAGCCAATGATCTTGGCCGCACGAAATCGAATAAATTTGTATATTTTGAAGCTGATACATTTTCCAAGCCGGTTCACACAAGTTTGGGCCATATAAGTTAAATGAAAATATGAAGGGGGAGTGTGAATGGCTGCGTTCACTTGGTGAATTTTCTGTGACATTAATTTTTTTTTTCAAGAAAATTGTGTTAAAGTCTTCAGACAAATGTAAGCAATTTCTTGGAGCATTGAGCCATAGCTGAAGTACTTGAGCCAAATTAACCAATTGGGTACTTTAGCACAACGTTGCACAAGACACAAATGCAAACGAATGAGACGATTCGATCCCAGGTGACACGTGGCACGTTTTTTGGTCGGCCATCTTGTTTACGTGTTTGGAATTATGGAAAAGCTTTCCTATAAAACAAAATGGCTTCCGGAAGTGATGAACAGACAATTATTTATTTATTTTGTATAACTGATTGATGAATTGTTGGTTTAATTTACTGAAACTAATAACCACTCTTATTTCATGTTTTACATGTTTTAAATCAGAAATAGAAATGTTTTCAAGTGATTGTAGAGATCCTGTTCGCCGGAACTTTTGTTTGTTTTCGTTTTACGTATCTATTATTATGGGTAGAACATATATGACACTTTAGGCGTCTGAATTGTGATCTCATTCTTCGCCTTTATTAACATTGACTGCGGACAAACGGATCTCTCTGTCCCGTCTCGTGCAAAAATGCGCGTGCGTGACGGTGTAAATGCAACATTAAGTAGCTCTATCGAATGTATAGGGTATACGTATTATTTAATCCAAAATGTAACGAACGAACGAACGAATACTTTGGAGAGATATTTGTCGAAAATAAACGTCAGTTCAGGGGAGACATCCATACACGGACAATTGTAGAGCACCCTCGATGAAAAGTATAAAACGCGATCAACTTACATAAATCTATTGAGGACTGTGCCACCACTCGAACGATACGAAATTAAACAAAAATGAGAGACCATTCTGGTATTAAATATCTACATATTCTATCCGCATCATAGCAGGACAGTGAACCTTTCGAGCTATGCTCCATAAGGCGATTTTCTTTTTTAGTTCAGAGCTGAGCTCAGAACGGAGCTCGAGCATTATGAGCGCGCTCTGAAGCGAGCGTGCTCAGATTGTTCTGATGTATTTATGAAACACACTTGTGCAAATAGCTGTCATCATTTGTTGTAAATATATGTATAAATTGAATATTTATTAATTGTTACTTATTATATTGGTTAATATTCAGTTCCAGAACAACATGGTTCGTCCGCCATTTCAACTTTTTTGCTTATCCTGTTTTTTTTTTCTGTCAAATGTGACTGGATGTGTGTAATCAGCTTCTCACTCAGCATGCTCTGTCAATTTATTCTGAACTCATAGAGCGCGCTCTGATAGTGCTCTGAACGAAAAAAGGAACACAAGTTCTGAGCTCTGATGTATCTGAGCTAAAAAAGAAACACGGACTTTTTGTATAACAGTTCAGGTTGTGCTCGGAACTAAAAAAGTAAAACGCCTATAAAAGGCGGATAGAGTAAAACGATTTATGCAGAAACTGCAGAGATGAGGAGGAGGTGGATTCAATTCAACATCTGCTTTGCTAACGGGCCCTTTTTTAAGAATACCAATTACATACCCTAAGATCTAAGTTCTTTGCATGCATCGCAGAGTTTAACTGACTTTTACTGCCTCGCACTTTTTACATATGAAGCTATCTGAGCTATCCGGACCTCTGAAACGTTTTGGAAATAATCGAATATCCGAAACTATCCGAATACGGGATTCGGTCCAACAATTTTTTTCTATTCGAGTCATTTTTGTGACTCTTAAATTAGTTCTAAAATGATGTCTTTATGATGATTCTCTTTACTGTACCCATGCGACGTGCCATAACCTCAATGTTTCATTTGTGGGTTTGTGGATCGCGACTGTATTTTGTGGACTGCGAATAGAGTGCGACAGTTCGCGGCAAGAATTTGCTGTAATTGTTTAAATTTAGCTATTTAAATCAATTGAGACTCAGGTTTCTTTAGATTACATTCCATAATTATACAAAGTTGTTTAGGGACATGGCGGTTGTAGGCAAGTGCATGTGTCAAACTGTCAAATAGCCATATTTTCTGATGAGAAATGTTAAAGTTTTATTTATCAATTTTGTTCTGTCAGACATGAGGTTTCGAATGGTGCCATTTTTAATATCGACTTGTTGAAACATAAATTAAATATAATGCTTTTGTGGTAGAGCAATTTTCATAATTCATAATATTGAGTTAAATGGATTTGTTCGCAATTCGCGTTAATGTGAATAGTCGTTTAAGTAGACGACTGCGCACAAAAAATGTGCCAGACTTTTAGTTTGCAATTTACTAGTAACTTCAAAACACATTACAAGAAAAGATCCGACATAAGCTGCTACTATAAAGCTACTTCCACTTGGGATAAATATCTGGGGTGAATCTCAAAAATGTCAAAAGGTTGTAATTGTTGCAAATGTGAGCTGATAGTATCTTTACTTTGCTTTGCTTCCGCAAATTTAGAGTGGAGACTTTAATTTATAATTAGTATACTGTAAAATGAAAAATTTGTGACTAACACAAAGATGCAGAAGGTCGTGCTTCGCCCAACCGTATAATTAGCAAGGAGGACCTTCTTGTTTTGTATGCTATAACTATAACCGACACTAGTTGTAAATTTTGCTCTTCAGTCCGCAGGTGGAGTATTTTTTTTATAAATTTGTATATTTTTGGGGCAACTATTTTGGGGCTGACTGTAGGACAGTAATCAAATAAAAATACTTGCCTACATTTTGGATGAACATGAAACGGCTGCAAATTGTAGGAATTATAGAATAGTTTTAGGATTAGATTTATTTTTTTAATTGGATGGGAGAAGGTTACATAATTATTATTGGTAGTTTATAGTGATGATATAAATGAATACAAAATAATCAGGGTTCTAATCCCGTAAGAACAAATTGGTCAAACGACATCGTTTCGCTCTGGACAATGCTACTTTTTCTTCATGTAACGATAAACGTCGCAACGATGTGAGGATCTTCTTTTATTTCCTCACGTTACTAATACCGCTTAGGGAAAACACACACTAACTTCTTGATGTGGCCTCTTGGGACTCGCTCTACGGAGTTTTAGTAGATTGCATTTTTTGGAAAAAAAAAATGGCTAGTGCTTTTTTTCGAATATCAAATAATTTTATTGTATGCAGTCATTAAACAAATAAATGCAATCATAAAATCGATTTCTTTAAAATAAAATTGCATTCATTGAATTCTTTTTTACAACCGGATCCTTATCAACGAAAAATTCTCATTTGATGCTTCATTTCTAACGGCCTACCCATTCTCACATTAAACGCCAGCAATTCCACGCAACGAAAAAAGAACAAATTACATTACATTGGGGACGTTCGGATATCTAGTTCATGTAAAACGTCAATTAGATTTGCCTGGACAAGGTAAACGAACGGCTTGACTTGATTTTATATTCTCGGGGCTTATTTTTTTTGAATTTTGACACTTCGAATTGTCAACTGAGTATGCAGGCAGCATTGAGTTATTATATATGGACTGCTAGTAGACAACTTCGCGTTGGTTCCAACATAAAATCTAAAGGTTTCCTGAGAAACCCACATAACAACACAATCAAAATTTGTAAAACTGTCAAGAAAACTGTGTCTTTGTATGAATTACAAAATAAATTAGGGTGCAATAAGATTTATAACCTGATAATTATAGGCACTTTAAGAAATATAGATGTAAGCAATTTATATGATGAATTAAATTCTCATGTACTCGAATGTGATATTCTTGACAATCATAAGTATTTATTGATCAGAAATGTGATTGAAATATACGCTAAAGTGTTATTACATCATATTTCTAAAATGTATAATGAAAAACAACACAAAAAACTAATTCACAATAAATATACGAAAATTGTGCAATTTATGGGACAATGAAAAACGATTTTTTATTCAAATTGTGTTGGTTCCATCTATTATTAATTATTTAAACTAGCACAATTTCGAGATGATATCTATTGTAAACAATGCCGCAACAATTTGAATTTCAACCGTTACACTTGGCAAATCCACTCACGCCCAATAGGTGGCTCTAGCATTCTATGGAGGAATCCAAGATGTTTGTCATTTTGTTTCATTTATTTTTCGCATAGAAACACGAGTGCTAGTTATGTTGGCGTCATTTTCTGGGCAGAGATTGTATGGAAGTGACATTTCACTTGCAGTCCATATATAATGAGTCAATGGCAGGATTTTCTTCATTAGATTAGTCGTCTATACATCCATTAACAACGTAAACTGAAGAAAACAATAACGTGACCAATCTGGGCCAATAACAAACTGAAATGCATCAAGTCGAGGTCAGTCAGCTGTCAGACTAAAATAGAAATACGAAGCTCCCCATTTTTTGTTTGTTAGTTGTCTTGTCACAATCTTTTTCAGTCGTGTTCAAGCTCTTTAAAATGAAGACGATGCGACTATAATAGCCGTGTTTTTTTGAGCTTCGATCTCAGCAAAGCAAAGTAAAGTAGGATTTTCATCATGCAATTACAACAACAACGCTCTACTTGACACTTCGAGACTCGGTTGCAGTTGTTGTAATCGCGTGCTGAAAATCCTACTTTACTTTGCTTTGCTGAGATCGAAGCTCAAAAAAACACACCTGATGTTATTAAACTAAAAACGATACCTATCCTTTTATTCGTAAACGATTGTTTTATAAATTACGCGATTAGAGCCCAGGCACTCATATATGCTACCACCCATTGAGCAGTATCTTTGACAGTTTGTTGTGAATCCCACGCGATAACGTTTAACTCGTATATCGCTTTTATTTAAGTTTAAAAATAATTAAGAGTTTTGCGAAAAGGGTTTTCATATCCAAATTTGCGCAAAATCAGACGATGCCCGGAAGATGGCGGTCTAAAGTTGTTTGTGATCTCAGTATACTACCAGGAATAGCTTGCCTCAAAAAATGTTCAAACATTTTCGTAAAATTACTCTGGGCTCCAATCGATTAATTTACGATCGTCGCCTAAACGACATCGTTTTTAGTTTTCTTCATATAACATCATCGTCGCATCGTCAATCGAATCGTTCATCGTTCTCGTTTTGAAAAGTTTGAACATGACTTTGACAACTAAAAAATCAAAAAATACATGAATTTTGTTTTTAATTTTTTAATGCAAAAATGGTAGGCATTTAATGCAAAAATGGTAGGTAGGTATTTTGGAAGAAGGCCTCTAAGTCGAAAACAGCTAGTAGTGTGATTAAGACAGTATCAACCAACAAGGAAGTGAAATGTTTAGTGAAAATCTACATAGGTATGAAACAATAACCAACAGTGCACAGGAACCGACCAAAAGTCCAATTGATTTCGTGCGACAGGTGGTTACGGAAACCAAGTATCATAAAGCATCACATTTTAAATAAATGCAATTTTATGAAAGCATTTTTTTCTATCTGTATTATAAAACAAATAAATAAAATTCATTTGATATTAAAAAAAGTGCAATCACCAAGTTTTGCAACAAATGCATTTTTTTACAACTACGATATGAGCGAGTCTCCTCCAAATAACACATAATTGTGTGTCTTCCTTTAAACATTTTTTTTTTACTTCTCTTAGACCTAATTAGAACTGAAGAAATGCACCAGAAACGATTATACGCTTTCAAAATAGCCATCGTTTCGACGAGACTATTTGACGTTTGAATTAGTAACGTGAAGCAACAAAAAACCATGATCGTTCAATCGTTTCGACGATTATCTTTTTTTGGTTGTTACACGAAGTAGAAGCTTCGTCGAGACGATGTCCTTCGATCGTTTTGTGCTTACGCGATTAGAGCTGGAGTCGTGTGTAAGCCAGAGTTCTGTATTCCGCAATAGGTTATTGAATCTTTACTCAAAAGGTAAAATGGCTCAAGTCGATTTTTCACAATTTTCAGGAGAGCAATTTCAAGCTTAAAAAAAATCGTGTAAAAAAACTACTTTGAGCAGAAGGCTGCAATTTACTTAAGATGAATATGTTATTCCAAATGCAATATTTTTACTTTCACTGAGTGAAGTCGTTGTAACAGAAGAAAAAACTGTTTTCCAGGGTAGGCAGAAACAAGGTGATTACACCAAACCGTAGCTAAATTTTTTCTCATTTCCAATATTTAAAAATACTATTTTTGGCTTTAATCGACATAAGCCACTTTACATTTTGAGTAAAGGAATGGAAAATAAAAATGATTTATGCACAAACATTAAAGTGAAATGCCAAACAAGCAAAGAAGGTTGTTGATGTAAATGTACTCTAGCAGAAACAACCCGGTAACTGGTCAACAGGGTAAAAAGATATTTTTCTTTTTCAAAGCTTACATGCACGCCCGAAAAATGATGAACAGTATAACCTCGAGGTAGTTACACCTGTCAAACGCTATTTCTTTAGCTAAGAATGCAACTTTTAGAAATAACTACTAAGAAGACTGTTTACACAGCAAGGCAATGCATTAATTAATCCTGCCCGTTTGCGTTTAAGGATATTTGACTCTACTCTACTTTACAAAATATCTTCGTAGCGACTTTGACAATTGACTGCGTCAGAAGAGTGCAAATTTATCAAAGAGACAACGCACTAAAAGAAGGCGCTCACAAGCGATGGGATACCCAACTTGGAGTGCGTACCTAGACCAGATGCAGTAAGCCAAGGAGGTCGAACCAGTGATTTTGAAAGGCAAAATGCCCTCGACATGGGTAATTACCCACGATCTGGCACCACCAACTTAAACCGCGGCGTATATAAATAATGTAATCGTTTCTTTCAAATACCTTCAAATTAAATGACAAAAAAAACATTATTAAATTAAAAAATAAATTTATTATTATTTATTTAGGTAATACCATCATAATTGTTCAACATCAAACAATCAAACTTAAAAACTAAAAAAAGACTCTCTTAACTCTAGTGTTTGCAGATCGAACATCCATAAAAACATCTTATCAACTAAATGCAGGCGAAGCTAAATAAAAAGTTTTACATTTCTTCAACAAATTTTAGGTACTCGTCAAATCGATTTCTTTGAAATTTGCCTGCCTCCACCACCGCCACCAAACGTAAGACGTATAGTAAAATAAATCATCTCTGATCACAATCTATTATGTACAACTCGATACTTTGTTTTATTTCTAATAATCTATTGCTTAGTTAAATAATGCTAATATAAGGCTAACGAACAAGGCGCATTATATCATCACTGTAGTCCAATATTTGCCTGGGCCGCATGCGCACGCAGACTTTCTGGTTAATTAGTAATTCCTTTGAACTTTCAATAAATACTTGTGTGTTGGTGTGCTTTCAGCACGTGTGTGAGTTTGTGTTAAATATTTTATTTTGCTCAGTATATATTATCTTATCTAAGAGGTATGCTTTAAGTAGTCCTATATAAATAATATTAAACAAATATCGTTATAGAGGTGAATTAAACATAATAATTTAAATTAAATATAAGCTAAAAGAGCAGCCCTTTATAGAAATGGCTTGTATGGATTCAAATTTAAAGGTTCTTGTCTTGACTCGGTTATGGTGACGCAAGTGTTGTAAAACAAATGCGACACCGTGTGGTTTGGCTTTTTTTTTTTCCATTACATAGAAACAATTATTTTTAATTTACACAAAAGTATATAGATTTTTTTAAAATAATATTTTGAACAGCAGACTATAGAAAGGGAAAATACAATTACTGTGGGCGTTATGTTTATAATTTTTTGTTTAGCTTGGAAGACACTTGAGGTGCTTGCAATTTATGTTTTTTGTTTGGGTAGTTGTTTATAGGGCACTGGTCTTGGTCTAGGAATGGCCATTTGTGATGGTCTGGGGCGGCATATGACTGTCTGGTCTTGTTGTTGGCAAGTACGCCTTTTCAGGAGATCTGTTGAATAGATCCGAAACGAAGTTTGCCTGCAAAAGAAAGAAACGAGAAATTTAAGTATTGGAAGTGCAAATGTGTTTTAAATAAAAAAAAAAAACATTTTTAATAATATATAAACAAAATGATTAAAATGATTGAATACAATGGTGGGGCCAAGAATAGTTTCAAACACACAAAATGCGGTTAAAGGTTGAGATAAGTCAAGATGTCATCCGGCGATTTAATTATTCATCTCACTGAAAAGTGAAACCAAGCCTGGTATTTCCCTTCGAGCCATAGCAAGCAAAAGCAACGAAGCGATGGCTCTTTTTCAAAGATTATAGAGTATCGATCGGACAGTTTTTTGACTGTTTTTGTACAATTTAGTTCGTAGATCTATTTAATGAAGAAAAACAGGAACAGAATAGCACACGCTTGTGAAAACTGTCAGAAGAGCTTTTTAATGTATATGGCATCAGTTTTCTATACATTCAGCCGTTTTGGAATACAATAGCACTCCAATTTTCTAAATTGAATAAAAAAAAATTGTATGAAACAAAGGTTTGCATTACCTGAAATATTGCTTAGAGCTGATTGCATTCATTTCAGAGGTATGCTATTCAAATGAAAACAATTTTACGGCAACATCAGTTCAAAATTAACTAACTTCAAAAACTAAACTGAATTCGCAACAAAAAGCAGCTGAGTTTGACACTTCTCATGAGTCTGCTTCACCTTAGGAGTAGGTACAGAAAGTCCAAACAGAAAACTAAACGTAGAACAGTGTCAGCATTTCTACTTTTAAAACACAAAAACTAACCGTTTCGAAGTACGGGTTGTAAAATTAAGGACAAATTTTTGAAATTGGAGATAATTGTTCAACCCTGGAAAGCTTTCCTTTAACGAAGACGAAAACGAGTATTGAACGTGTTTTGTCAACAATTGGACATAGGCTAAGGTTTGACAGCGAACGAAATAATTGCTTAAGTCACCTGCAACAGATTCTATGCACACTACGTTGGATTGGAAATGGAGGGCAATATCATGGAGTCGCTGCTATGCACGGAATAAGTAAAGCTACAGTCTGCAACGAGTTTCGGACGCAATAATCGAGGAATTGCTTGCAACCACCATTTGCTGGCCACAAAATACTTCGGAAATAGCTACCCAATTTGTTGCTCAAGGTGGATTCCCTTGTATAGCTGGATGCGTTGACGGTTTTTTGTTTAGTTATTTATACTAAATTACATTTAGTACAGAGTTCAAATGAAGGAGTGAAACGTTAAGTAGGCCGGTGCCAAAAAAAGTACATGACTGGGGAACATAAGTACCTATGTACTTGCTGCTATAAAGTTAGAAATGAATAAGTTTTAAGTTATTACATAGTATTTATTTTTATACATGTCTAACATTTTGCATGTGACAATGCATGCAGTGTTTTTTACTTGTTTTAATTGTTCTGAACTTGGACGCTTTATTTTATGATATTATGTTAAATATTGCTCAAATTTCAGTTTGAATCGAAATTCATAGAGTATTTGAAAACAGTTTTTTTTAAGCCGAATAAACAATTTTGCGACAATAAAACTTGCTCTATATTACGTGTTGGGTGCAATTAAATATACAAACATACACGCATATGTTTTTTACTTTGCAAATTTACAAAACACGATTATAAATGCAAAGTTCTCTTTCTAATCGGTGAAACACTTAAACTTTTCACTTTGCAAAAAAGTCTGAAAAAGTGCAAAATGGAAAGTCGTGAGAACTTTGCATTTTTAGTGAAACACATCGCACTTGTACTTTGCAGGAATTTTTTTTTTGCAAAATTGCAAAGTGAAAAGGGCCCTGGTTGATAATAGAGATTTATTTCTAATCTCCCTTTTCATGAGATTAACTCCGACATTTATGCGGGATTTAAAGAAAATTTTCTAAATCTCGCAGTTCATCTCCGGTAGAAACTTAGTATAAGAGAGTTTGACAGCGTTTGAAAGTGTACTTTGGCGAAGAAATGAAATTCTTCTTCAACGATTAAGTCAAATTATTATTTAGAATTTATTCTATCTAGTAATCAAATTGAATGAAACAAACAAGAAAAAAAATATATTTGACATATGATATGCAGTATGCAGTCTAACTCTTTAACATCAACTGAAACAGCTGTTCATATGACCGAATCGAAGCCAATCAAAACTGAGATACATCAAGTCAGACAGCTGTCAGACTTACTAAACTAGATTCTTGAACGTCCCCATTGAAAAAAATAATGTCATTCTTACGCAGGGCTGAAACAGAAACATCTAGTGCGATTCTGTATAAACTTTTTTCTTAAATCACTGCTGATCCAAACCACTTTGTTCAATGATGAAAGCATATTTCTACTACTGGGAAACAAAATACACAATTACGTCACATAGAAAAGTCCCACAACGAAATTATAAATAAACAAATTCGTTTCGTTTTCATTCTTCCAGTACGCTGTTCCACCTTTCACGGTGAAATGACGCTGAAATGGAACATTGTAATAGATTACAGCGTAGAAGTCAAGATCAAGTAAATGCTGTCTTAATTTTGACATGTTCTTTCGTGTGGTTATTATATAAATAGCTGGACTGAAAAATAAGCACCTTTCAGTTGGACTTGAAAATGTATATGAATTGCTGTCGACTGGCATGAGTTTAAATTAACTTTTGGAAGTGGTTTCGTAAGTGGAACAATAAAAAAGTGCAAGGAAAAAAAAAGCGATTAACCGGCTACAATATAATACAATTAACTACTTGTACAATTAACATATCAAAATAGCAAATAATCTTTTGCAAAAATAGCACCATCTACAAAATTTTGCCATTGAGCTTACATAGAAGAATCACCTCGCCGAAGCAAAAGTGGTTGGTCAACAACTCGGAAGATCATAAAGTAATAGTTAAAAAGTTGCCAAACAAAAAAGTTGCAATGTACTAGAGTTTATTGTGGCAAACTGTATTCAGGACTAGAATAATCCCAAAGACCCACATCCAGAGATGAATGAATAAACGAGATGGATATCTTTCGTACGTCTAGCCCCCCAAAACCCATTTGTTTACATTGTTGTTTTTGTAATTTCAATCCCTGTGTGATGTGAATACATGTGAGCTACGAAAAAAGTTACTAATGACAGACCACCAATCAAAATTCAGAACGGCCGGCCGAATGTCATAAAACAGCATAAATTTGTATTCACCATATGGTGACACTCTCTTTTAGATAGGTCGGTTCGTTAGATATACGATTTTTCGGTTACCTCCAGAATCACCCCATTGAATTAATCTGACTGGAAGGAACAACTTATTTTATATGTGAAATTATTACCTAACTGACTATTTAATCTTATACGCGGATGAATTTATATATTTAAAAGAGTGGTTGGTGTATTAGGGTTCAAATTATAATAACTTTTTAAAGAAACATTACGAAAGCATTATGTGCTATCTATCGGATAAATTGCGGTATTTACTTCTATGGCAATTATCTATTCTTGTTTTTTAAATCAATAAAAGTTATAACATAATTCAACGTGCAGTATTAAAATGTAGAAAAAAAGTGTTTAAATGTTTTGAAATAATATATTATAAACAATAAAAACTTTTCATGACGAATTATAGTAGATAGCCTTGATAGATTAGTGCGTAACTAAAATGTTGGATATGCAAATTGATTGGTAAATTGTAAATAATTTTAATTTATACAGTCTGCTTGTGTTCAATTTATCTAACAAGAAAACTTTTTTCATTACTCTGTTAATAAAAATGGAATTTGAATTGTTATTCGCAACTACATTAACCATTTTTGATAAAAGGCAGTGTCAAAGTGTTAGAAACATATTAATTATATATTCACTGCAAGCAAATTAACTGTCAACCGTCAAAATTCAAATTTTCCTAGTGAACATGCCCAAACCAGTTTTCCAGGATATTTGAAAATTTTATGAATTTCGGTGGTGAACTCACCAACTTTCCGCCATCTTCCGGGTGAATTCACGAACTCACTTATACAAGTATATAAATGAGAATGTATGCGTGACTTCATGAATTTTTCGGGAAAACAGCTTGTAGGCAGCCGCCTTTCCACTGGAAAGATATCCATCTCTGTATTCCATTATCTTTGCCCACATCACTCATCATATTCTTCTACAACCTAAAAATGTACCAAGAAGTCTGTGTGCGGATTCACTTTTTATTTTATTTCATTTATCGATTTTCCAACGCAGTAGTCAGAAAGCAAAATAGAATATACAATTCAGCACTTCTCTGGACACAATTTCAAGTCGCATAAATAGTCGCAAATAGTTAAAAGATAATAAAATCATTGAACACATTCAATTGAGTTGCCCTGTCTAGGAGTTAGAGGACGCTGACACCTCCCTCAGAAAATGACCGCAGCGAAATTTTCCATTTGAAATTGCATAATTTTAGGATAATTAAAAAGCGTCATCCTAAAAGGTCATTAGTATTTCCGCACATGATCTATGACATTTATTTTTAGAATCGCTACCCATCTCGTGATCATTAACGAAGAATTTGCTCCGACTCGATAGCATTATGAAAAATCGATAAGCAAATTTAAAAAATTGCTGTCATTAACACCAGCTTCACAAATTTCCGTGATACCATTCACTATTACATTTCGATATCGCATGCGAACCTACACGAAGTGATATCAAACAAAATTCGATCGAAAATTCCTCATTTGTCATTAGATAACGTGCTGAGTATCGAGAGCGTACAAAAAATAAATGCAACACCTCCGGAGCATGCAAACAGCACCGATCTAGATGTAAAAATAAATGAAAATAATTGATTTCCAACTTCTTGGCCCCTTAGCCCAATGGAATTGCGCCAAAACCACAAGATCGCTTGCGTGTTGACATGCATTGAAAGACCATGTTCTGCCAATGGTATTATTCGATACGAACATCCATTTGTGGTTGTCGAATGTGAGCCTACTGGTAATTGGATTACAGAAAGGCAAAACAAGCAGAACTCGGAGAGTCGGAGGATCTCGATCGAGGACATTGCACACGAGATGTTTTCGATTTTAATTGAATTTCTGTCAAGCTCAGTGCATAGGTACAGCGGAACAGAGAAGCTTACTGGGTTAATGTTGTACGTCCAGGTTGACATGGGTTTCGTGGTTACGCATTCAAGTACAATGTTGGATGGGAACAAGGCCAGCGACAGCCGCAACTTTTCGCAGTTTTGTGGTATGTAAAGTTTAATTATGCGGAATATGTTGTTGTTGTCGTAACGTGCAAGTAACTTTTAAGGACGTGACAAGATATACTGAAGGGTATTCCTTTTGGTTTGAATTGGCAGCACTTCTACACGTGAAAAATTAATTTAAATTGATTTGTGATCATTTTATTTCACAATCAGTACAGGCTTACAAAGATTCAAAGTCATTCATTCAACCTGGAACCCAGAAAAACCGGCAGAAAGCGACATTGTTGGTCGTGGCTTAAAACTTTGAGTATATAAATTGGATCTCATCAAAATAGCTGACAAATAACAAATCAGGGGTCGAATCGCGACGTCCGTGAACGAGCGGAACTTGAATTTGACGGAATTTGTTTTGGTTTCACATGTAAATAAAACCAACCTAATTCCGTGAAGGTAAGTGGCGATTCAACCCCAGGTTTTAACTACTATTGATAAATCCAGCCACAATTTTTTTAAATAAAACAAAATTGGGTACCTTTTTCAATGAAAGGCGAAGGCCACATTGGAGCTTGAATTGTATATTTTTATATGTAACCCAAATTATTTCAATTGGACAAGCAGTTGCTTCTCTTTCTAAGAATCGGGTTTACCTTTTTTTATGATTTTGCTTGATCTAGAGAGGGGGATAGGGTATTTGATTTCTAAGAAGCGAAAGGCCTGTGTTTTTGGTGGGGTTAAACCGGCAATCCTAAGATTCCCAATAAAGAAACGCTGGTCGACTTTGGCAAGTTTCATCTGTCGATGGTAGAAACAAAGAAACATGCGGAATAACGATTTATGGTATTGGTACCTACGTCCTTTCAAAAAAATCTTTTGGGTAAGCGCATAACATAATGGATATTAAAAAAAATTCTATGTAATGGAATTTAGCCATTACATAGGATGACATTCACGAATATCCTCAAAAAGGGTATGCGAATTTCGCTTCCAAATTGTTTAAGACTCACATTACGCTACGATGCAAATATTATCAGCGAGGTGACAATCTCCATTTTACTTTGTCTCCATTTTAGCTCATAATTTAGACGGCAAAAAAAACTCATTGGTTATGCTATTCAGTTCGTTTATTTAACATGAGTTTTATGGAAAACATTTTACTTTACACTTGTTAAAGAAAAAAAAAAAAAATAGAAAACACTTTAAACGAAAAAGATTTAAAAATTTTGTATTCAAAACACGATCAGTTGGATTTAGTTTGTTTTGATTGCGGCCATACGGTGCACCAATTAAACCAACTCGATGGCAGAGTACACGTCTAGAATATACAATAATGATGAATTAGAATAATGCAGAGGTTGGATTAGATAGATGAGCGCGAAGACCAAGCAAAACTTGCAATTGAATTGTGTCAAGTTGCTGACGGTCTCCATTGCAAAAACAAAACGAAACTAAAGGAAAAACAAATTTAAATCTATTTCGCGTTGAGGGGAACTTGTGCATGCATTTAAAATAAAACAAAATAGAGGTTTTCATTAGTAACTTATTTTTGTGTTCACTTTAACTTTAAACTGCGGAGAATGGAAATATTACTTGTCTCTTTGCTTAAGCTATGTATAAAAAGTTATAATTAGAATATTCACATTAAAGGTAACTAAAGTAAAGCCCCACATAAGTTTTCTAAGAGCAGTATTTAAAAGGGCTTTAGGACAGTTAAGGGCCAGTGCGTAGAGCCAGTACGTAAAAGTGCATGAATGTGTGTCAAAAAAAAAGTCGCGATTCCTCTTTGAAAACGGGGGCTTAACCGGGACACGAAAAATCATCTTGATTGCATAACATTTATCCACTAATTTTTTTGCCGTTTCAACGTTTAAGCTTAGTATGCTGCTAGCGCTTAAATTAAGCCCCCATACAAAAATGTCTCCAAAGATAAAATTAAGCAAAGCAGTACGTAGTTTCAGCTAAATTTGTTAGCCCCTGTACGAAAAATCTCTACAGAATTTAAGTAGGCGTATTAATGCAAAATACATTTTTCCACACCTAAATTTTGACAAATCAAAATAAAAATATATCGGTATTTCAAACGAAAGCAAAAATGGTAAGTTAAATACAAAAAAAATCGTTGTTTCGTTTCTTTTAGAAATGGAATATTTTAACGAGGAGTATACCTACCTAGAAGAGGGTTTTGAGGAAGTACAAAAAAAAAAAAACAAAAAAAAATTCCAACACAGCTTTTTTTTACCGAACCTACACTGTCGAAATTAAGCGAACATATAGCGAAGTGGTGGAGAGAAACATTGGAGAGGCGCTTAACTTTAGCTTTCCTGGAACAGCATACTAGGCATAAATGGGAAATGGGGATACTTTTAACCTGCAAGACCTCACAAAGTTATTTTTTTTTTAACGAAATGAAAGAAGATTGGGAAAAGAAATTTAAAAAAGTGTAGTTAAGTAGGTGGTCATTAACACTGCGTAAAAGTTACCAACTCGTTACTCAGCGGTTACGTCAAATTTTTGTATGCTATCTGACGTCTACTAGCTAACTTACATGTGCATATTTGATTATAGTACCGGGGTAAACGTTTTAGTCAGTTTCGAAACAGCTTCGGGTTTTTGCATTTGGAAATAACAAATACTTGGAAACATGTTTACTCGCACAAGAATTACGACTGTCCTCGCACTTGAATATGACACACTCCAGCAGTAGTCCTTTTTAGAAAAATTTCTTCGCAATTGGATTTCAATAATTTATGGCTGTTTAATGTCGTTTTCGATTTGGCAAAAAGATTAATTTTTTTGAACTGACTCTCTTTAGAGAAATCTAGATTTTTTCTCAGATTTCACACATACTTTCACTAATACTGATGTGTATGACACACAACTGGCGGTTACGAATTGTTTATCGTTGGAAGGATTGCTTTTTTAACTGGATGGAAACGATTCTTTATATTAAATTATTTCGAAATGCGTTGTTATAAATGTGTAACAATCAATTGAAATGGATTTTCAGTGCAAGTGAAAAAAAATATTTTTTGCGGCCAGATCTCAGATCAAAATCTGAAAAGTCAAATCGAAAACGACATAGGAAACGGGAAAATGGAAGGTATGTCTTGGAAATAGTGCGTGAGAGAAAAAGGGAACATTTTTATCAGAGACAATACTGAGACCACCAACTCCGGCCGATTTCCCGTTACTTAGCCTACAAGCTATATTTTTATGGAGTGTTCACGTTTGGTGCGCTAGTATTCTTACATAGAAAATCGTATTGACAAATGTCACGAAACTTCAAAAATTCCGGCTCACCAACACACTCCCAGGAGATATGAGATATGAAACTTCCGCTGTGGGCAAAGTTGCTGGCAGAGTTCATCGAATTTTATCCGTTTAATTTGAAATTGTTCGTTACGTGTGGATAATATTTTTTTTTAGGAATAAGTGCACATTTGCTTAAAATGTTCATGAAAAATTAATAATGTAGATTGGTTGAGGGAGAATTAAAACTTTTGAGCAAATTTTCTTCATTATTTAATAAAAATTTACACGCGAAATCGAAGTTAATGATATCCAAAAGCGGAAAATGCACAACGATGTTTGTAGTATATAGAACATCTCCTTTAGGTAGTTTTATTAACCAAACAAATCCAATTATTCGCCATTTAACAATTTAAAATAACTAACCAATGTCATTCAGTAATATAAAAATGTGGAAGTCCCGAACTCTTTCACATTTCCCCACGGTTGCCGCGGTTGGCAGCATATATTTTTGTAGTTTTTGTGTGTTTTTGCATGTCACACGGATTCTTTTTTGACATAACACCGATAGGAAAACAAAATGGCGAATTTGAAAAAAAAGTGTCAGTCTCAGTATGGTTTGTCTATGATTTTTATATCAAAAGTCTGGCAGCACTGCACATCGCATAGCCCGTCCATTCTTGTCATTTTCGTGCGACCAAATCGCTAGACCGCTACACTTTTCTTGTGGGATTCTCTGAAGTCGTAGGTCTATGCAAATAAACAGAGATCGACCGATGCCCATAAAGCCAACATAACAAATTCCACCGATCAAATTCAGGCGAACCCATACAGAAGAGTCATTAAAAATTGGACCACTTGGATTCGTGCTACCGTGAGGAACCGCGGCGGACATTTGAACTTTGTTATATTCCATGGTATGCTTAGGCCTTTTAAATAAAAAAAGAATTTCGTTAATACCTCACACACGGCTTATTTTATTTGATTTCAATATCGACAATATGGCCTTATTGAAAGACCCTTTTATGTGGAATTTAGAAACTTATCAAAACATATTTTTAAGACAGGCTATCGGGTAGTAAAAAAATAAAAATCTAAAGTTTCTTTAATAATTGTCGCATATTAAACAGCATTTTTATCCTCCTCAAATAATTAGTAACAATATTTAAACTGTACACAACGATAGATTTCGGACTTTTCTGCAATAGTAATACGACCTCTTACGTTCGAAAAACGGGATAAGAACTATTTTTCGATTCAGATCGCTACTTGCATTAATTTTTAACCTAAAACGTACTCCACCATAATGAGTTCGGTAAATATAATCAATATTCAACAAGATTGTTAGTACCGCGAAAAACTGGCCACGTGCCATAGAGATGCCCCTCAAACACATCGGTAGCTTCTAAAATATAGTCAAGCGATAAATTAAATTCACAAGTCTTAGAGCAGGATTTTTTAAATTGTTCTTTCGGAAATCAACGCAAAAACATCTGTTTTCGAAGTTTAATCGAAGCATTGCATTAAGTGGCATTAATTGAAGTGTTGCCTTGACGCCGTTCTACAATATCTACCTATTTGCAGTGTTAAGCGCACACTCATCGGGGCCACAAAATAACTAGACAAGCCAGCTAACCCGAACTCCGTTCTCTTAAATTTTCAATACTAAGCATGTGAGGAATTTACTCCAAGTTATCAATACATCTTTCCCTTATGCACATTAGTTTCATTATTACATCCTGCTATCTGTACTATAGGCACGGTTTCCGATTCCGAAATTCAAGAATTTCGGAGAAAGTACAAAGCTTCTAAGACGCCTGTCTTTATATAATTTGTTTTTTTTCAATACTGCTACAAGTTTTTAAAGTGTCCCTTAAGATAAAGCTCTAAAATTCAATTTAATTGTGTTTGGCGCATTTGTTCTCATCTGTACCCACAGTCCTACATTTTATTCATTCTTGAAAACAAAACTTGCTTAACAGAATGCCAAGTGGCAACTCCATTTGTCACCAGACAATACATTGATCAGGAATTTAACTGACCGTTCCTTTCATTTTGGAACTCGAAAACGCACACAGGAAGTCTGAGTTACACAATCAATTTAAAGTGCTCGTTTTGACAAGCGAGGAGTCCCTACTGGTTGCAAGTTGTAGACTGTAGAATATACCAAGCGTATGATGCTTTAATTCTCTATACTTTATCCAAGCAAATACAGTAGTTTCATTTTTTTTTTTACAAGGACAGAAATAATGAAAGCGCACTTGTTTGCAAGTTTGCGCACATAAGTGTGCGTTTCTTTTTTTATGGGAAGTTAAGAGGTTCTAACTTGAAGATTGAAATATTGTACACATAGATACAGCCTTATTTATTAGAATTTTCTATACGCGCCTAAACACCTGTATAGTTATGCAGTGTATAAGTATTTATATAGCCTTTATTCACCCTTCCACAAGTTCTTATTTATAAAACCATTTTTCCATGCATACTAGTTATAAAGGGCTTGCGTCAAAAAAAGTAATGAAAAGGAGAAATCTATTACATTTATCTGACCGAAAAGATTTAAATAACAAAGCAGCTTGTGAGAAATGCAAAATTCAAATACAAATAGGAAAAGGAATTAAAAAAATTAAATATATAAAAACAAGGATGATTTGGGACTCCTAAGAAACAGCAGTCTTATGCAAATTGAAACAAATTTTTAAAACAATTTGAAATATCTCATTTCTGCACATATTTCTTATCGAGTACACTTGTAGAATCTTGAAAATTCAAAATAAAAATGTCGATATAATCTATCCAATTTATTTTTGATTTAATTTAAAATAAAAGGTTCGTTCGTGTACTTTCAGCATAGAAAAATAAAAAATGTCAAATATCAAAAATCGAGAGAGAAATCTCTCAATTTCAAGAGAAGTACGTGACCGGTTTTCTTACAAAAAGTTTAAGAAGTGTAATTTTGACATTATCGTAAAATGCAGCATCGACGAAATAAGTTGGAATTGCATTTTTTATCAGCTAAATACCTATTAAACTTAACATTTTGAATGCGCTGATATGTTCTAGGAGAATATTCGATTACTACTTCTTCCTCCGACATCGTTGAAGACGAAAATAAATAGAGTTTTACTTGACAAACGTTTGAGCTGTCACTTAGTTGTCAGTTTTCATTTTTCATTTTTCAGTAAGTCGGAATTCGGCGAGTAGAAAATTACGAAAAAATGAAAAGAGGGGAAATGGATTTTTCTCTCATTTTTTTAAATTTTCTCAGTACGTGATCGCATTCGCACAGTTTCTTATCAAATTTTTAATAATTTAACGTTTGCAAAAAAGTACCCGAACGAACCTAAAATGTGACAGATTTTTTAAGTCAAAATGACATTTCGATACTATTCCACCTCTATACAAGCTCTAAACAACGTCCAAGCGCGTTTAGCTTATATTTATAAGCTCTATACAACGTTGAAACATTTTTATAAATAAGGTTTATGCGTTTAGAGGCATTTTTGAGCGTGCATAACTTTATACACTCTTCATAATACGTCTATAAATAAGGCTGACAATGTTTTACATTTTAAATACAAATATGCCTACGCATAAAAGTGTGCCTTTACATTACATTTATGCAAGAATGCTTCCCAAATTTAAAACTTGAAGCTATGGATCTCAAATGCATAATTTAAGCAAATAATCTTGCGATTTAAAACCCTCACGTACTAAAATAAAAATACATTTACGCAGAAAAGTGTGTGAAACTTATGAATTCAGAGCTTCAGATCTACTTTAAACATTAAAGAAATTATTCAGATTTCGAATGCAAAAAATATCTCTTTTCAGTTGACAGTTTCCATATTAAGACCGTTTACTATAGTTGCAAAAGTGCACTGAAAACGTGAAAGTTTCAGCAACGCATTTAACAACTTCTAGAACTAAACAAAACTCATAACCGAATACAAAAGTTTAAATTAGATTAATACAGAACGAACAAAAACAATTTGCAGCCATAGCAGGCAAACAAGTGAGTCAAATTTCTCAACTTACCACAACTACCGCTGTAATACAACCAATTGCACCGCCACTCAAAACATCCGACCAATGGTGCTTGTAATCGGAAACACGACTCAAAGCGGTGAACCAGGCAATCATAATCAACACGAATTGCAGGAAATGTTTCAACAATTTGGATCCCTTCCAGTTCATGCGAACTTGCAAGTACAACTGTAAAAAGATTCACAAACACAAAACACGATGACGATGAAAATTATATCAAAACAAAACTATAATCCCACTGACATTGGGTGTTGGAGGAGTGCATTTGCATCCATCAACTCGCAGACACCCTGGCGACAGCACTGCAGTGTCAAGTGGATTACATTCAATATACTTACAGCCATGTACAGCATCGTGTAGAAGGCAAAATTCGAGTGACCACTGGGGAACGAGAGGCGAACTTCAGTCAGCATACGTGCGGAGGAAGTCATGCTGCGGCATGTGAAATCTTCTATGTAACGTCCGTGGTTGATTGGATTCGAGCAATCAGTGCCGTCGGCCATAATCGGCTGGCATACCTGTGTAAAATGGAACAAATTAGTTTCGACTGTATATAGGTACAGAGGTGGATTCAATAGAAAATATTTTTTTTTTGTTTTTGCGCATAGAAACCGGCAGTGAGATAGATACGACGCTGAGATCTCAATTTGCAATTACGGCTTTCCCACGCATATTATGGGGTTGGTTTATAGGATATGGATATAGATTTTGCGAGTATATAAATATAACTAACCTCTTATCGCGGAAAGGAGATATTGTCGGCTTGCGATAGATGTACTCGTATGCCTACCTAAGCCGAAGCTGGGGGTCTTAATTTAAAAATTTCGTTGGTCTATCGCAAGCACTTGATCTTCAAAACAAACAGGGTTGACGTTTTCTTTTTGCCTTATTGGTTTTACAGTCTGGTGGACAGATGAGGTGAGAGTTGTGAGCAACACTAGATACTTCAAAGATATACTCGTATCAGGACGAGCTAGGTACGTTACTTATGATTGGACACTTTTTATCAATTGTAAGTTCAAGCCTAATATCGCCCGCAGTGTAGGGACGCTCGATCACATAAAACTTCTAAGACATGAGTTACAAAAGAGAAAAACAACAAAAAGAGTTTTCGCTTCAGTTACATAAAATTTCTGGGGGAATAGTTGCACATTTTTCTTCAATAAAGGCTAGGGGAGTGAAGTTTTTAATTTTGTTGAAACCGAGTTCGAAAATTCGGAGTTTATTAGAAACTGGCTATTTAAACCGCAAGAGTTTGAAACCAAATCGCACCACCTATTTACTAAATTTGCTTTTATGATTTTTTGTTGTTCCGAACGGCGTTATTTCAAAACCGATTTTTATGTCAAAGGAACAAATCAACGATTTAGGTAGGGTGGAGTAGGGCAAATGTATTACATTTCCCCGGTGAAATGGGGCAAATGTTAGAAGGACTCCTAAACTTGTAAAATGAATCCCTGAATAAAACGCAATTGCAAAGAGAAACACTTTTTATGATTATTGTTTTTTTTTATTATTGTGTTGGGAGTGTTATAGTAATACTTTTGAAATAAGGAACTTTTTCATTAAAATTGTACTTTCACATTAAAAAATATTGTTATAACTACTGTAAATAAATTTACCCCAACGGTACGTATATTTTCCTGGGGCAAATGTATTAATGGCTGATTCTTAATATAATGTTTATATTTTTAATAAAAATTATATGTAGAGCCCTTTTGCGCACTCAAATAAATTATTTCTATAAAAAAATACGCTGCATTTTCATTCCAAGACCAATTTGAGCTGCACTTGCGAAATAAATTCTTTTTCATCTCGGTCGGTAACACAGATCCGATAAGTAGCAGCCGTGTAGATAAAGAAGTTGTCTAACAACTCCAGGTATGGAACACTAAGTTCTGTTGTTATAAAGGGCAAAATAAGCCGCTATTACAGTTACGTCACTCCACCCTAGGTGAATTTTTGCATGAAAATCACTTGGTCACAATATTTTCATAGAAAGACATGAGTTGTACAGAGCAAAGCCTAGTTTTGACATTAGAGAAGTCTCGCTGATCCATAAAATTCTTCAAGTGCCTTTTGGCGCAGTTTGCGTTGAAGATTTAACAGCAAAATCTATGAACTGTATAGCGACATCTAACTAGTGAGAAAAGTTCATATCAATCATCCAGTATGTAAAGTGGATGCACCCGAAGATTCTTCGACTCAAACGCATGTGGCATTAGTCAAATAACTTGCTTAATGGAGAGGAATATTGAGGCGCGCGTTTACCCCGATCGTAGCTAAGGAAACACATTTTGGTTATAATCAAAACGCTTATGGAAGGCCTTGCAGTCATTTGAAGTTTAGTTAGTTTAAGCCTTTTCGGTCATACTCAAACGGTTCAGCCATATAAGACTGAAAGCTTATTGTTATATACCATTTACAGAGCTCGAAAAATTGCACACATTTTTTTCGGTCTGATCTCACAAGAAAAAGAAGTAAAGTAAAGAAAGATCCAAACATCAAGAAAGGCCGGTTTGCTACTCCCCACATTTGGTCCACCGAAAATTTGACTGTAGTCTGCTTAGTAATCTTTTTTTTTTCGTAAAGAATTTCTAAAAAAAATAAAAATAAATAGTTGACGCAAAAGGTTCGTTTATCCTCGCCATAGCTTCTCACAACTGCTCATTTTTGTGGGAGTTTTTATTTTTGGGACGAATGGAGTGGACCTACAACTTAATGCCGAATCTGAACGAGAGGTGGCGCAGTAGAAAAAACCTTTTTTTTCGATGCATCTCTGTTGTTGACAACAATTTGCTAAAGCTTTGCTTGGACAGAGCAAAAGTGTCATCAAGCAGATAAGTGTATAGGGGGCATAATCTTCCTTTGGGAACTAAGAACTATTTTAATAATAATCTATTTTTAAAGTTCGGAAAATGTAAACTAAAAAGTAATATGTTCTATTTGATTTTACTTTCGTAAAGAAGATTCTTTTTCACGTTAAAACATATTTGATTTAAACAGGCAATGTAATTTTAAATTAAGTCAACCTAAATTCAAAGTGAAACATATTCACTTTTACATTAAGACCGTCTTTTGGAAAATTGCAACTACTCTCAACGTAGCTTTAGGGCCGGTCTGTTCACAGCTGGTCAAACCCTTGGTTAGGTTACCATCGATTTGGTTTAACCGATGATTACAAATCAGTTATAACCAATGAGTGTTTGTTCACCGTTTTTCACTTCGGTCACCAAACCATAGATTTGCGACAAATCCTTCCATTTTTCCAGTTCATTTGTCAATTTTTATTTTACCTGTTGAGTACATAAATGTCAAAACCAAATGAGGCGGGAATTTAAAAAAGAAAAACAGAGGAATGAAATCGTTTTGGTGTGAGACAATAAGCTAGTAATTGAGAATATAACTGAATCACTACAACAACCAATAAAAGTTGAAAGTAATCTTAATTCATCCGGCTCAAGTTGTCCCCTCACCACCCATAGAATGGCTTGCAATGTATTGTATATATCTGTCAAATGAAAACATTAACTTAACCGAATAGATTTCGCTCCATCTTGCGTTATATATAAGTTTATTCATTTTATTATTTGTATTTTTTTTCGCACAAGATTGCTCGCAATCTTCTTCAAAAAGTTGTTAAATGGCAGATACGTCAAAACTCATACCTACGAAGTCCTTACAAAATCTTGAATAAACGAAATTCTAGAAAATCATTGGTTAAATCTCGTTAACCGCGCAAAATTGACTGGTTATCGATTTCTTGGGTGAACTAACCAAACCGTAGATTCTGTGGTTAATATTTTGCTAAACAAACACATTCGATGATTACCAGCTGGAATAACCGATGATTAAAGATAACCAAGATTGAAGAAACCGGCCCTTAAAGTGTAATATGATAGTATTTTTTTCCAATATTAAGTTTCGAAATGACATCTATTTACGTACATTCAAAGAGCTGCGTAGTTAATTTAATTCGTACACAAGTAATTTAAGCCCCCGGTTTCCACCATGTAACCTTGACCAGAACGAGAATGTTTTTCATTTCCTTGCATTATGTCCCATTATTCAGGAAATTCGTAGACTGTACTTTGACAAAAAGAATGTGATCAAATTCTTAATGGAGTGGAGGTAGTGGGTGGAGTTCGCTTATTCGATTTATAGTGCACGCCATGAATTACCGCAACTCTTTTGAATCCTTGTAAATAAACGTTTATTCTTGTTTAGATAACTAGAACCCCAATTTCATCCAACTCAGTTCTGCTTTAAATAATTTAAAGATTTGTTTTCCTTTTTTCAATTTTTGTTTTAGCTAAACTAAAAGCCTATCACGTTTTTTGGATCCAAATCATTTGATCTCCTCGAAAATGATTATTTTTAATTGCAATTCTTTACTTAATAATTTTGCTCATCTAACTCATTTTTTCTCTTGTTACTTTATTCAATTTTTAAGCCTCTTGTGAGCAAAGTTTACTCATTTTTATCATTTATAGCACAATCACGTATTCTCTCTTGATTTTATAATTTTATATTTCTTTAAATCTAAACGGCTGATAAGCCAAGCTGTATAAAATATTTGTAACCTCACATAAATATGAAACAAAGATTATAATCTAATCTAATCTACAATCAATATTTGACAAATCCGAATTTTCTTTCCCCACAGACTGTGGCCGATTGCCACACACACACAATTTATGTTTATCGTCCGAGTTTATTCAAAAGATCAACGAATATTTCTTGAGGGGCAACAAAGAAGATGTGCAAATAAGCACAGGCTTTGATTCTACCGCAAAATGGATCGAATTTCACCGCACAGTTCACATTGTAGAGAAGCGCTTACGGCCACCTGTGGCTGTCTGTTCGCGCAACTCGTTTTGTATTATAAATCTTCTCCACCGCAATCAATTGGTGCTATCGGAAATCGCATCACAAACAAGTGGTCTCGTATAGATAAATTATCCCACAAGCAGCAACACTTTTATCTGGTTGGTGGCTAATCCAACGGTCCACTTATATTCCTCCCCCAACAAGTCAATTGAGATATTCGGCCCGGTCGGGTAGTTGAAATTATATTCCATACAACGGCATCATATGACAAATTGACACTTTGCATTCTGTTGACGGGGTGTCTGTTGAATTCAGTTCGCATATGCACAGATACTTTTGACAGATGAATAAATTGATCCGCTGCAATGGGCACATTTTTTTCTATTATTTTCTGCGGCCAGAGATACGATGAATGAACGCCAACCACTGAATCGGAAAAGAGTGTTGGATTTCCCCGACCGGTTGAGTGCATTTTGTTTCGTAACAAATTGTCTGTTGGATTTCTATAAGTACAAAAAAGTCTGGAACTATTTAACATTCCGTTATCGACAAGCAAGTCTAAAGTGCGTCTTTTAGTTACAACACAACGCACTCGTCTGTTGCTCCCTTCCTGCATCTGTCCTAGGGCATCAATTTTAGTACAAAAAAAAAATGCCAGCAATTTAAAAAATATGTTTTCATTCAAAACGGATGCAGGAAATAATCCGTGATTTTGTGTGTGTATAAACCACATGTGACACCAGCACAAGCAGCACAAATATTCCAAACAGACGATCACAAGGGAGGACTCGAAAAAATTCCAAATAACTAAAAATGAGATATTGCCATGAAATCGCTGCACATTGACATTTGCTCTTGAAGTTGGTTTCGAATGAAATGCAATGCCATGCCAGTGGAGGAGTTTTCTTTTGAAGCACGTGCGACTGTTAATTGAAGAAAAATTCTTTATACGTCCTTAATAAGGGACACTTTGGCGGGGTGCTTCATCTTGTGATTAATAAATTATGTTGTGACATTAAAAGACGGATATGAGGACGAAGGCAGAGAGTGTAATGAGGGAGGAAGAATTTCAGTGATCGCCGTCGTCTTCGTTTGGAAGAATGAAATTCTTGTTTCTTGTGCAGGGAGATTTAACTGTCCTTTGCCTGAGGGAAGTCGTTACACACAAACGTGTCGGCCAAAAAAGAAAGCGAAAAACACAAATTCCATCTCAAGGATTCTTCGACTGCACCACTTCTCGCGATCAAACTTTCAAGAGTATAACTGTAATGAACAAGCTTCTCAATTAGCCGTTTGAACTAGGCCAGCGTTGCCATAAGGGCGAATTCGCCTACATTTTGCCGATTTTCAACCAAGCTGCAGACTTTTAACAACCAGAAATCTGCTCTTCAGATTTTTCTGCATTCACAAAGTATATTTTGTTCTTTTAAAAAAAATAATTTCAGCATTTTTTTCGCACTTGCTTTCGCTGTGTGCTAACATTTTCGTATTCAGAAAGATATTGTATTCGTACAAAATTTCGAACTCGAGATATTAATCAATTCTGACATTACGATGACAGGCGAACTCAAAAAAGTGGGTCGCAAAATTCTGTTCGTCTGTCTGTATGTCCCGAGGCCTACAGCCTAAGCGGCTGCCCGCATTTCGTTCAAGCTTCAGATTTGGAGTTTGGGCGCTTACAGTTCCGGGCCGTTTTTTTTTTGCATGGTAACCTCAATATTAATGGACTTCCCATACAACATTTTCATACCAGTTTGATTTGTTCGAAAACGGCTCTAACGATTTAAGCTTAAGTGGGTGAAGTTAACGTAGCTGCATACTCAGTTTTTAGCTAAAAAATCGAATAACGGTACTTTTGGAATGTGGATATATCTCGAAAACGGTCCATACGATTGTAACCAAAATTAATTTCGACGGTAATATGGTCATTTCAAACTTAATGGAAAACTCAGTTTTTCTCTGTATTATCGTAAAATGGATTTTTGAAAAAGTCATTTTTGAAAAATATAGTTTTCCCTAGTTTACTTTAAAACGGCATGATTTTGACCAAAATGCAAACTTAGAGTAAATTGATACTTTAAAGGTTACTGCGCCCTTAATTTTCAATTCGAATCACTAAAAACGCTAATTTTAAAAATTACTCTAATGTTTACATCCCGAACAATAACTTGTACTCGGTTTTCAGCTAAATAGTTTTAAACTAAACATTGCAATATTTGGTACTGTCTGGTCTGCCAAATTTTGCAAAGCCGCTCTAACGATTTTGGCCAAAATACATATTAAAGATAATATACGTATTCTAAACAAGATCTCGTACTTAGTTTTTCTCAAAAAATTCGAACAAATCAAGTTCTTAGATATCTCCCAAAAATGACTACCCAAACGATCTGTATTCACATATTTTCTGAACTGAACTGAACTGAACTAAAAAAAAATTGTGAAGTAAGATTTTCCGTAGTAATTTACATTTGCATTGCAGTTTTTTTTTTTTTTTTCATTATTTCAAACTTTTCCAAATTTTTTTATGGCAACACTGCTCTGCATATAATTGTAAAGGGTGTCCCATAATTCACGCAAAATGTAATTTTGATAGAAAATACAGACTTTTAATAAGAAAGCTTACATTTTTTATTGATTTATAGAGTTTAAAGATTGGAGTTATGTATGGAATAGCACATCGGATAAATGGCCCAAAGAAAAAAGACCAATGGCTTCAAATCGCAAGATCTAGATTGCCAATTCTTATCGCAAAAACGGCAGATTATATGTACGATGTAATTCAATGCTGTAATTCAATTGTTTCTCTGGCTGTATGGCTTGTGGCACGATCTAGTTGAAACCAAATGTTGGTCACATCCATATTTTGTAATTAAGGCAATTGTGAGAATTCGCTGAAGAGAGCTTCTCGAAATGCCCAATTCTTGACAACAAATATTTCATTATTATTTTATTTTTACCAACGCTAAGATTAAACAAATTCACTCATTTAAGGACTCAAAACCAAGGACCTGCTGTCAGTGCACCCACAAACTATTCCATGACAGTAGTCTACAGAGAGCCGTGTCTCGTGTGTGCCCGCCAACTTCCCTGGTGATGAAAATGTTGGTGGTGAAACTATGCCACAGCCTCCCATTTGAATGGTATGCGATTTGAGAATGCCCAAAACATAACTCGTAGCAATAGCGACTTTAACAAAAAAGGTCAGATGCTTTATTAGAATTTATTGCTAGAAGCAATCTAGTTCTATAGAAAAAGAGTACGAATTCCACTAGGTATAGAGAGGAGGTACTTGACCTTACATTTCGACTTCCTTCCCCTATTCAGTTACGGAAGCCCGTAATGTTTTCAACGATGAATCAATGTAATGGCAATTTAGGTTGACATAATGCAGGCCGCATTATTTTCGAATGCAACACATTTGATTCTAAAATACGAGGCACGATGCTTCGAACTCTGGGCAGCCTGGGCGATGGAAATTATGGTACATATAATTGGTCACATTGCTCCGGACACAGTTGTGCTTCGTGTGGTTGAACAACGATATCAGAATATTTTGCTGCCCTTTATATTTTTTCAACGCGTTGTGCAACTTTTTGAACTTTTCTTTGTCGTAAGTTGCTTTGACAAAATCGCTGATCTTACAGTCCTTGTTGTGATCGCTTTCGCTGATACCTCAATGACAAACATACGTTTTAGATCTTGTACACTATGCGCCGTATACTAATACAAAATTTTCGTCTCGACTTTAAATTTAGGGAAGCTAAAAATTGCAAAATTTGTATGGAAAATTTAGCCACTGTGAACTACTAAAATTTAGAGTCGAAACTAAAAGTGTTTACTGGTAAAGCCCTGTATCGTCATTCACCAAGTGCGTTTCATGCGTGGTTAAATATTTTATATATTATCAAGTGAACAAATAACCGTTGGGCTATCAAACTGAAAGTGCAGTTGACCAACTTGAGAGACAAATTTTGTTCGAAAGACTTCTGCGAGTCCACGTGCAACAAATTTGAAAATAAAACGAGGAAAAGGACTACCGGTGGAAAGTAAGTAATAACGCAAAAAAAACTCTCAAACAGTGGCTTAGTGGTTAGTGTGTTGGACTACTAAGCGAGGGGTCCGAGGTTCACATCCCGTAAAAACCCAAATTATAACTTAAGGTTTTTTTCAAGTGCGCCACCTCTCGTGAACTTCTGACAAAAATCCGAGAGTATAACTGTCAAGAAAGAGCTTCTCAATGGACCGTTTGGACTCGGCATAAAATAGTAGATGACTGTTATTCGCCCCAAAAATGACAAGACGAATGGTTGGGAGAAGCTAGGGCTAGGGTCCCTATGGACCCAACTATTTATTTTTATTTTTTATTTAACTCTCAAGCAGTAAACTTGAAGCCGCGAAGTAAAGGTCGTGGTAGAAATAAAGTTTTGGTAAAAATGTAAGTAGTTAACGACGGACATTAGAAACCTCTAAAACCAAAAAAAAAAATGGTTTCTTATAAATATGAGTTGTTATTTATGAAACAAAGTGACACACGCGTTTTTTATAAGCGATTTGTTGCGAGTGTTTCTTATATCCGTTTTGGACGCATTTAATTCTGGTTTTTAGTGCACTTCCAGCAAATTTTGTGTGAAATATTTGACATCTCAGCGAATGTCAAAATGCAAGAATCGCCGGCGATTCGCCAAAACCCACGCGAAAGAACAAAATGCGAATATTAATAAGAAAACCATGAAAATGTAAGGTTGTGGTTTTTTTTTATTTTTGAAGGGACTTGATAATTGGTCTTCAATGACAAACTATCCTGTTAAAAATAAAGCACTGCTCTTTGGCCTGTCAGAAATTATTTCAAGGCAAAAATGGCCTTTTTGCCCATGCCGACGTTAAACAACAAAAAAATACTCTTTGTTTTTGTTCTGAGATATAAAAAAAATGTCCTTTTTCGACCTTTTACCTTCTTTTGAAAGTCAAAATGCCAATGAAACGGGTAATTACCCACGATCTGGCATCACTGATTCAAGCCACTGTGTTTTGGGTCGTAGCACTCATTTCGTTCCATGATGAGTTGAAAATAAATACAAAGCCCACCTTTTGGTTTTCAAATTAAATGCCACGATTAGGTAATCTACGAAAAAACATTCTCATAGTGATTTGCTAAAACTCGCAAAGCGTTGTCTTATTTTTTTTAGTCGATTTGTGATGCTTATTTATAAGGCTAGCTAAGTAATTTTCTGCACTAGTGTACGGGGCCTTAAACATTTTTGGGTTAAATAAGCAACTCATTACTTGGAAGAACTTTCTGAGAGATCTTGTTCCAAAAATTTATAAACTTCACGAGATGGCTTAAAATTTCTTAATTTCTTGAGAGGCTAAAAAGTTTCAATACCTTCTCCCAGATTTTGCTGCAGTTGAGCCTTGAGCGAGTGAACGAAATCGAACAGCGTCCCAAAGCGTTATGGGGAATTCAAGATAAAGCTCACTTGCTATGATATCATTCGGATATTAATGTGGATCCAGATAAGGTGATTGACCTCATGTCAAAAAAAAAACCAAGACGTGCTTTTAAAAAATGTGTGTAAAAAAATAATTTAAGTATGTTCGTTTAAGTACATACGTGATTTGGAATATATATAAGGGATCTTCACGATCCGATGCAACTGGCTGCGAAAGTGCGAAGGTGCAACTTTTGTTCGCACTACAAAAACAAAATATACTGACTAAAATTTCAAAGTTTTCATGATATCCTCTTAACTCTCTCCATTGTCTAAAATATTTTTTCTTTTTCGCTTTTTTCGGCAATAAACAATTAAAAGCCAATTTAACAGTTTCAGAAAAAAAATTTAAGTTTTTTCAGAACATAATGTCAATTATGTCAAACTGGATCTGTCATTTGTGTCAGTTTTGCAAGAGATGAGAAAAAGTGTGTTCACGATCTGACCAAAAAAAAAATTAAATTTCGCAATTTTACTACGCGAATACCCTACAGTTTTTTTGTTTAGACAATTCCTCGTAAGATTTGGAAGCAAGCCCCCCGGAAACAAAATCCTGGCTACGGCACTGGACAATTCGTGCAACATTTTCATCCAAAGTCAGGTCTTTTATCTAACCTGGTGCCCAAAAGAAGTGAAGTAACACTTTTACAGGAGCCGGTCATAAGGCCGTTGGAGGAAACAAAAAGGCTGACGAATTGACAAGAAATTGGTCTTTGGGGATTTTGCTGATGAATAACTTTCTACTAACTGTCAATCTCGTGAAAATCGTATTTATTCTATTGGAATTATATGCAAGGGCTTCTTGGACATCAAAAAACATTTTAAAATATATAAAAAAAAAAATTTAAAAAGCCCCGCGAGGGATGATACCAGAAAGCTAATGGATTTTTATTGAATCCTACCACGAAGGAGATTATTTTTGGCTAGCGACAGCTTTCCAAGTATTTCCATTGATGGTACGGCAGGAGGGCACCATTTTCACTGTCGTTTCAGATTTTCCCCCCTTTTCCACCGGCAAAAAACGCCCCCTGCTATTCGTCCGCACCTAAGCCCGCACTATACACATAACCTGTTCTTAATGCCTGTTGAATCTCATTAAAAATTCGATTGATTACTGAATTTATTTCACAAACAATTCAGCTGTCACAATAATAACATATACCTACCTACTCCTTGCCGATAAATCAAACTCAACAAACAACTCAATTTAAATTCCAGTCAACAGTGTTATGCTGCAAGACCTATCCTACTGTCTACATATACTTACGTCGAAGAAATGCGGTCTCAGCCGGCCAATGGAATACTTGGCAATGTCCGTTGCCAGTTGACTCATGGCGGCGCCAAATGCAAAGACTCCAAGTTTCTTGTAGCATTCTATCAACCATTCGGGAACCTCCCATCCGTTAAAGATGTACCGTCGGTTGTTGCTACTTTGTGGTTTCAAATTGGCCCTCACTAGTTCCACTGTAAGCACCTGTAACAAGAAGAAGAAGAAAACTGTCATTTATAAATTGATTTTCCAAGTTTTTTTCCTGTTTGTAAAATGTATATGCACGCGATGACAGTCGCTTAACATAAATCAACTGCGCGGATGTCTTCTTCTGACGAGGTGACTAGACACCGTTGACATGGTAATGTGGAAATAGATTTATATCCCCACGATGGCGGAGAAGATTGCCCATTTCCATACATTAATTTGTGGCGCACGTTCACTCTCCTTGTGGTCGCATTGATGATGCGGCACCTACGCAGCACCGCAACGAATCGAATTATATCCTCTTTATTGCTGCAGTTTTATGCTTGTTTTGGCAGACATAGATACAGAAACAGGGATTAGAAAGAGAGAGATTGTAGAAATGCGCGCATGTCCAATGGCGTGCATTTATAGAAACACAACGAGGAAATTAATTCACTGGATCCGAGTACTTTATGAAGCAGCATGGGGTGTAGTATCTGGTGGTTACGAGGCCAAAACACGCAAAATCCATTTCAACCAATTCGCCGAGTCCAGACAGCGGTAACGCTTCTGATTCTTCATTAGCGGCCAATTGTGCGGGCCGCTGCGGAGTTCACCATATGGATCCAATCCAAGCAGGATAAACCGCAGCCCCACGGATCTATGGATAGTGCGCGCAGTATATCGATGCGATTTATGGCTGGGCAATAAATTGACCTTATGGTTGAACTCCATGTGTGTGGAGCGAAACAACTCCCGCAGCGATCGGGGAGTGAGTGATGAGTCCGGCTGCATGGTAAAATGCTGTACATCAAAGGGAAATGGGAGAAATGAGCTTTGATTGAGCGTTTAGTGTTGACGGAGGTGTAATTTTCGACTAAGCCGTTGCCTTTCCGCCAGCGTAATACGGTGCTAGATTTTATGGGATTTTACCAGAGTTTTATAGGCAATTGCGTGGATACTTTGTGGTAGCAAAGGAAACTGTTTTCCTGAACCATGCCCAGTATGTGATTATGAAGACTAGAACGTGAGTTGTAGTAGTCCGCCTCTCGAATGAATGGTCTTTAAAAAAGGTGAAGGAAAATTCGTGTATGGGCACAGTCAATATCCAGAGACTTTAGAAACTATCCAGATCTTTAGAAACAAAAGATTGAGTCAGAGCCGAATCTCTCCTTTAATCTGCTGAGCTTTTGCTGATGCGTCTTATTGCCCGAAGGCACGGCTATTTGACAAGCTATTTGACAAGCTACATCACGTAAAATTGTCGTCATTTTACGAGTATTTGTTCATAGCACATCCAGCATAGCAAGCTAAAAGGCTGTTAAAGACTGCAGCACGTCTCTGAACGCGATAGCCAAAGATTTTGAGGCCACCTTTTGCTGGGTACCGTGCCCTATTCCACAAAACATGTAATCACCTTTTCACTTTGCACTTTTCAAATTACACTTTTTTTTTGCAAAGTGATAAGTGTTTCTGTTTCTCAATATTCTTTGCAAATCTCACTTTGCACTAGCAAATTTATGCAAAGTCTTTGCGCTCTCCTGCAAAGTCTGCGTTCTCCTGCAAACTCTTTGCGCTTTCCTGCAAAGTGAGTGTGCAAAGTGTTCCCCAAAGCATTTAATCATCTTTGCATTTCTGTCATATCACTTTTCACTTTGCATTGCTAGATAGAATTTGTTAAAATGACCCGCAAAATAAAAATTGAAAAAAAACCTGCAGTGATATCATTATATTAGATCAAAGAAAAAAAAATATTTTATTTCCTAGTTTTCAAATAAAGGAAGCATTTTTTTATAAAATTATTGTAAATATTTGGAACATATTTTACATTGCATTTTGAAGGTCAATAAATTAGATAAACAGGCTGCCTGGGAGGAAATTTTCCAAATTTGAGAAAAGCCCAATCTGAACTTATCAAAATTTGCTTTGCAAAAATAGAGTTTACAGTTTTTGTGGACCGAAGCAGCATAGTTATTTGCAAATTACACTTTTCAATATTAACTTTGCACTTTGCACAAGAGAACGTACGTGGAACAGAAATTGCAAAGAGAATATAAAAATTGCAAAGACTTTGCAAATTACACTTTCAATTTGAACTTAGTTCTGTGGAACATAAAGTTTTGCAAATTGACGAAAAATTTGATAAGTGCAAAGTGAAAAGTTGATAATTTGTTTTGTGGAATAGGGCCGGGCCGGTCTTTGTTGGCGATAATTTGCGAGGCGAGGCCCATCCACTAAAAAAATTGTGTAAACGTGGACAATATTGCAGCGGCAGTGTTGTTCGCTAAGGAACTTATATGCCAACATTCTAAGGGAAACGGATATCAAATGGATTAGCCTTGATTCATGTACCACAAGAAACTGTTTACCGGACTTTTAAGATATAAAATAAGCTCCCTTCATTACCAACATCCCAGTAATAGGTACTATTCGATTGGAAAGTACTGTTTTCTGCAGGAGCTGCAGGCATGATGAAGCAAGGAAGCAATTAAGCGCTTCCTCTTCATCTTAGGGAACACCCCATCACCCAGGAGGCTATTACCAGTTTACTAACTTTTCTACAATCCTGTACATACCTACTTAGTTTGATTACCAACACCCGTTCTCACATGAAGCGACAGGAAAATGGATACATATCTTGGCTTAATTGTGCCACCTCGGGGACCACTTTAAGCCGACTAACCGAAGCCATTCAGAGTACACTCAAAAACATTTCTACTCGTTTTTTATTTTATTTTATTTTATTATATTTTGAAACCAAAAAAAAACATCACAATAGGCTGTGGTGAACTGGGATCCATCCGTTCAAACGAGGACAAACTGGATTTTTCAGCACCTATTTTTATAAGCAACTTTGTCCTGAACCTTGGTTCACATTCCCAGCACTTTAATAAAGACCTTTCAATACCGCGGACGGCTGCGGCGCAGTTTTAATGTGTTTACTTATTGTGTGGAAGATTACGACTCATTTACGCCGTATTTGACAATTATCCATCATTTGTAATGAAACATTTTCAAACCCAGGCAAGTGCTTAACACGAAAGAAGAGTTTGATGCATTTAAGAGGAATCTGCCGAACTTATCAGCACGCAATTGTCGAGGGTTTGATTGAAAATTGGGTTTGAGAGATTTGAGAACAAAAACGACATTTAAAGTGACAGCAGCAAACGAAAACCTTATCCAAATCTGGCACTTTTCTTTCGCTTCACGTTCCCAAGTTACGTAATTTTTTCGCCGGCAACTTAATTTTAGAATCCCAAAAATATGTTTCGTTTGAATTGGTTGAGGTTGCGACGAATGCCAGGGGAAGAAACTGCTGCTATTCGTAAAAATGCACGCAAATCAACGAAATGCGAACATCTACAGAATGCACACGAAGATTACGCGAACTTCCTGGGGAACAACATCCAAATGTGCGGCTGTACATCATGCGATCTCGATGGAGAAGCATATACGAAATATGCCAAAGCTCTATAGGGATATTCACAATCCGATGCAAATGGGCTAGTATCATTGCGAAATTGCGAAAGTGAAACTCTTTTTGGCACTCCAACAACAAAATACACAGACTAACATTTCGCTACACTTTTTCACTTCATCTGTACCCTGACCCTATTGCAACAGAAAAATACAACGGATTAAAGTGAGCCCTCGTCCTTTTGACAGTTCGCCAAATGTCAGTGTTATTGGCTGTCCGTACCTTCGTTGTTGCTAGAGAGTAGAAAAAGTATGTTCACGATCTGATAAAATAAAATTAAATTTCACAATTTTCCTAGACCTGTTACACCAAATCGTGAATACCCCTTATATTTCTTCTGTAAAACTTGTAATTTTAAATAAAATGGAACATATTTCACGATATGCTATTTTTTTTTTTCAAGGAGAACGCGTACGCCCAGTGGGGTGCTTTGAAAAACGTTCTTACATAAAACAAGGCATCGCTCCATGGCAGGTTATTGATATTTATAACTAGGTATCGGATTTCCATGCAAATGCATGTTTTTTTATGAACACCTTGGATGCAAGGCAACTTATTATGTATACGTATCATGAAATTTCCTTTAAAATGGCATTTAACCGTTATTGCATATTTTTGCATATTTTACTATAAATGCATTTTTTTGCAATTTTTGTGTATATTTTACTATATTTTGCATATTTTTTATAATATTAATTCATATTTTTGGAGTATATTTTCGCTGACCATCCGTCCTTTATTTAAAAGGACAGTCCTTTCTTTTTCACCACTGTCCTACATTTTTTTCTTTTTAATAAAGGACGGATTTTGTCCTCTATTTTTGAACCTGTCCTTTAAAACACGGAAAAAAATAGTTTGCATTTAGGGCAATTACAAATATTATGTGGAAGTATACGTATAAATATCACATCTCATCTCTCGTATGAAAAAAAATTCCACTGTAAATTGCTTGAAAATGTGGACTATTACAAGTCGTTGGGTTACAGTAAAACAAGGTGGTTTTCTTTAATGCCATAACTAAATAGAATCAATAATAAAAATGTTTGGCCCACTTAAGGCATAGTTTTTGGAACAAACTAAATGTCCAGTTTTTTACTGTTCCATCTGCTGAAGCTTGGTTATATTTCGCACATTGTCAGGCCACAATGTTTCACGTTGCTGCTGCACATATTGAGTCGCAACATGATACTTCAATGCCGGATGTTTCAATGGTTATCAAAGAACTGCTTTTGCGTAGTTTTTAAAAAGCTTTTAAAATAAGCTACTTACTACCTTTCACACTCTTATGTCAATTTATCCAATGAAGAAAACTGTTTATACTTTTTTTTTTTGATATCTTTATGTTTTTTTTTTATATTTATATTTTACATAATAAACAAAAAAAAAAGGTTGGAAGCATAATAATTATTAGGCCTGTTTTTTTGAGCTTCGATCTCAGCAAAGCAAATTCGAGACTCACAGTAGATTTTGATAGCAAAGTTGCTGAGACCGAAGCTCAACAAAACACGCCTATTGTCCTTTATTTTCTTTCAACAAATATGGTCACCGTAAGTATATTGTTCAAAAATTTAACTAGACAGTAAAAATTTATCCCCTTTATATCAGTGCAAACGAAGCTTAAAACTATTATCTTTTTCTTTTGTTCATTTCACAATGAAAGATTTGCAATACTAAGGCATTGTATAAGACATTCTTAAGAGCGAATCGCCAACGTTTTGAATTCGAAAATATTAAAAAAAAAATTCAAGATCTATGCAAATAAAACTTTTCAAAATGAATTAAGGAATTAAGAAATTTATTTTGAATTATTTATTTTTATTAAACAAAGGAAGATGTTTATGTTTACGTTAACTGTTTTTTTTTTGATTAAATGTTGATCTCGTTTTAAGTTATTACTTTATTAAATAATAAAAATAAAAAATTTAACGTATTCTTATAGACTGAAGAAAATGTGTTTTTTTAATTGAACCGAAATTAAGTTTAACTAATTTTAGGTGCATATTTTAAATGCATATTTTGCATTTTTAAGCGTATATTTTAATAAGAATGAAAAGTGCATGAAAATCTGAACCCTATTTATAACCTTCCATGAAGCGATGCCTGCGAAAAATATTATTGAAGTAAATGAATCTGATGCAATCACATATTCGGAAGATGTCATTCGATTTGTTCAAGGACCGTGCACTCGGATTTAGTAAGAAGTTGCATCAGTTCTCCTAAGCTAATGACCAACATAGTAACTTGGCTCTAGGCCCAGCGGTCGAACTGCGATCCAAAAAGATTCAGAGGTCGGTTGTGTAACCATAAGAGTTTTGCGAACCCTTCAGGAGAAAAAAAAATTAAATTGTACACATGCGACTGCTTAAGTCTATACAGAGAGCGCCAATGTGAAACAATCTACACCGGACCACTACAAAAAAACTTAAAGCTCAATCTTAATTGGATTGCATTCTACTAAATATTTAAGTTTCTTGATATGAAATAAAGAAAAATTATTATTATAGGCACATCCTTTAAGGGTAGCTGAAACCGCCAGGATATACAAATTCTCACGATCGAAAACACATCCGAATGTTTTATTTGAATCTGAGCCGCTGATGGCTGCTGACTTAAAGCCCGAAAATCAAGTTCTTTGTAAGTGAAGGAGACCTAATCGCCGAAGCACGTGTAATAATAATACATGCTTTATGCAGGACATAAATGAACACAATTTAAAGGGAGTCATAGGGCAAAAGAAGAAGCCGAGTTCAGTTAATTTTATTTTTAAATCAATCACCCAATAAAGAAGAGGTTGACTTAACGAGATTCTGAATAAAAAGGGCGTCGGCTCTGATGTTTTACTAACGTGATCCTTGGTAAGCTGCACGCACCAAATCATCAATCGAGAACCTGGTGGAAGAAATGATGAAATGGACTATCCAGTTATACAGGGCTCATCTACAAAAAAAGTAAACCTATGCCTTGAAGAAGTATAGAGTCATCCTTCACTGATTAAGGTAAGATCTTCTCCAGCGTTCTGCCTTTTAAGGGTTCGGCCTGGGCAGATTGGCCGTGTGGACCAAATTTTAAAACCGAGGTACATTTTGTTAGATACCCTTGAGCTTCAAGTTGGGATTCATCACATTTTTACCGACTTTAAAGCCGCATATGAAGGGATTCATCGTCCAAAACTGTTTATGATACTCTAGGGTCCAGAATCAGGTAGAAACTAACCCAATTTTGTTTTAGTATAACTAATGCGAAACGAAGTGTTTGCTCTTCAAAAACGTTATTCTTTTAGCCCGGGTGTATGGCGTCAAGAGCTGAAATAAAATAAGGAATATAGAGCTAATTAGCTTGTCGACGGGTTTTTGATCCTATGTACGAGGATGGCAAAAGAATCAGGCGCTACGACCGCGTGATCTATGAACTGTACCAAGATAGGGTCGGCATTCTGTAAGGCGAAACGTTCAAATGTTTTCGTGTGTACGAACAAAATTTACTTGTGTAACATAGGGCAAATCATTCGTGCGCACGAAAACGTTTGATCGTTTCGCCTTACAGAATATGACCCCTGAATTTTGTCCAAAAAAATTAAGACCATATAGAGCAGATAAACAGTTATGCTCCAGCCAAGAGGATCCTTAAATATCCGACCTAGGATCGAGGCGGCAAGAAAGACCGAACCTCCGTTTCAAAGACCAAGTCATCACAAAAAACTCAGCCTGGATATCTCGAAGAAACGTCCCGTGGATCTTAAATGGCAGAGAGTGGGGAAAAGTAAAACAGTTCTTTTTAACAGAATTTAGGCCCCACTTAACTTTTTCGTCGGTGCCACTGGACCGTTAACTCATTAATAACCCTTATCCATACTTCTCCTAAGAAACTCTCTATAACTTCATGGAGACTCTTGAATTAGCATAAGTCAAGAAGTTGTAATTTATCACAGCTTTTCCTTTCAACTCCACCTGCCTCCAAAAATAATAAAACTCTTGTCAACTTGTTATCACGTGCCATAAACAATTTTAGTTCCTCATTACAAGGCAAACAATCATACTTATCGACCGCATCGGACATGCGTTGAACTATGAATCAATCGGCTCATTTATGGCTTCCAGAGGTGAGTGGGTATACCACTTCCCCCCAAAAGAGATATGGTTCCTAAAAAAAAATCAAGTTGCTGCTCAACACCCGCTTAATAAAAACAAATCTCTGCCGCACCCAAACAAACCTAAAAATAGTGAAACACAAAAGTGCTGATTGATGGGTGTGTTCCGTGTTCACACTCCAAATCCACCCTCTCAATAAAATTGTAAATAAATTATTGAGAGTTCGTTTACCTAGTTGGCGCCCCTCGAATGCATTCTAACACCGAAAATACAGAACGGGAATAAATAATCAACGATGGGCACATGGCACTTTGGGGCTGACGAACCACATAAGCAACGACTCGGTGAGAACAATCAATTGCATCAATTGTATATAGATACATTTCCAAGTGGTGATACCACAAGCAACATCGCGCTATTTCCGAACCGACACATGGAAAAACATATCTCGAACGAAAAGCCATTCAATAAAAGTGTCATTGTCCTGCAATTAAGTGATTTCTAGAAACTATAGGCAAGACGGTCGTTGTTCCCGCATCCCACTCTCTCTCTCTCAGATTGTTCATGGCATTCAAATTTGTGTTGCTCAACAAATTAATTCTCTCACCCCTACGAGCATAGGCTCTGTGGTTGATGGCTTTAGTATTTGGATGCATCCATAAAAATGGAACCATCACTTATCTTCTCCACTGGTCCTTGTGAATTGGGAATCCAAAAATGACCCAATTTGTATCTCTTGACTCCGGGAGGCTATAATTTATTGCAGAGATTCTCTTGAGAGTTTCGAAATGATAATTGCTGCTGTTGGGGAACTTATGCAGATGAGGGGGATCGACTGTTGACAATAAACTTGGGAAGATGGTGATAGACTGAAGAGCTGGCAGCTTCAGACACATGAGCACTAAAAATTGTGCAATTAAATTGAGAATACTCGGATCTGAGTGAATAAAATCTGGAGAAATGTAGGTCATTGGGGATGTCTGGGGGTTATCAGTTAGAAGACTCGCTTTAAGCTGTGATGCAGGCTTCAGTATTATGATTCTGACCATCTGGGCAGACTTAGAACAGAAACAAAAATCGTTTGACTGACAAATTCATTTCTAAAATAAACGTTTGCATGTGAGTTTTTAGTTTTATTTTCGGAAAGAGTGGAAGGGGTCTACAATTTCATGCCCGAATTAAATGGCTGGTCTTACATTTTTGTAGAGCCCTTATGCAAGTTGACAAAGTCATAATTTTGCTTTAATAGTCGTATACATTTTCATAACTCTTTAGATATCGCTTTTGACGTGCCAAAGCAGGTACACATATCTTACCGGAGGTGATAAGAAGCTTTCGCAGAAATGAAGAGTTAATCTGTGACACTAAAAAAACGCGAATGAAGGTAATTACCGTTCGGGGCTTAATTCTTATGAAGTAATAAATTAAATACTGCCTACTAGCTGATTCCCAATTCAGACCACTTTGATTTCATATCAAAAACTCTAAGGCTTGCGTGAAAATGAAATAAGCTTACCGATGTAGCATGCAGCAATCACAGGGTGTGCGTACAGTGTGTTCTTAAAAAAAAAAACACGTTTAAATATTCGAATACTGAATCAAATAGCCGGTTGCAGGAGATGTCAAATGTTGCTCCAGGTTAAGCCCTATGTTCCTGTGAAAACCAATACAGATTGAGTGAGCAGTTTTAACGAAAAGCGGTGTCAAATCCACGTACAGACAGATGAAATACTAAGAAGGCCCGAAATATGTAAATGATGAGTAAGGCAAACAACATTCACTGTTTAGAAATACCGAAGAAAAAGACCATAAACGACCGAACAAAGTGAGACTATTAACTAAGGCTATAGTAACATAAGTAATGCGGAGATACAGCTGACTGACTGACTACAAGGCAGATCCTTACTATCTTTGAGATGACCAGAAGGCACTATCAGCTTAAGATGCAGGGCCTTACTGGATAATGGGTCGATTGACAAAAACTAGCATTTGCTTTGAGTAAAAGGTTAAAGCTAAGTAAAAGTTCTCAGCAATTGCTTTAATGGGTATGAATAAAAACCTGCCTTGCTAAAGTAAGTTCGAAAGTTCGAACATACAGCATTTAATTCTCTGTACGTGTTGCCTTGCAGTTCCTGTCAAACCTGACCAGTAAATAGGAATTTTTTGAATTTTCCTTGAGTTTACAACGACGTTTGTGGAAAATGGAACAGGAGCAATGAAACTGAGAAACTAAAAACCAGCAGTATGATTGTAGGTCCAAGTGCACTTGGAAAAATGTTTTTTTTTGGCAAATAGCTTATTGAAGTTTCATTTCTTCTTCATCAGATCATCCGCGTAATGGAAATATTTGTTGACACAAAAGAACTATGAATTACTAAGAGGTTTGTGCAATGTTAACCTAACCAAAGCCCGGATCTGTTATATACATGGAATGATCATGTCTCAACATTTTCATCTAAAAGAAATATTAGCCAAATACAGACGAATCCATCTAAGACGAATTTTCACGGGAGATAAAAATTAGTTCGAGTTAGAGGGATTTACTATATTTTTTTTAAGCGAATTTATTTAAGGCAAAAAATAGGAAAGTAGGTACATTTTGAACAAAATTAGTTATTTTTTATTGGGATGTGAAAGTAGCAGTGTTCACCCGTTTAATAAATGATTCTATTTTAAAAAGGCGATAACCAAGAACACAAATGTTGGGCACCTGCAATTTTTTTTACTTTTCTTCCTATCACGCTAACTAGAACAACAACACAAGTGTTGCGCATATACATTTTGTATGTAGAAACATACTTTTTGTTTTGCTTTTGTTTTCTTCAGACGAAAAATTGAACTTAGAGGAATATTTTAATAAGTCAAGAATCAAAAGAATATGTTCGAGTTAGAGGGATTTTCGACTTGTAGGGATTTCGACTTAGAGGATGACATTTCTATGTAAAATTGAAGGGAATGCAAAAATTGGGTTGAAAACTTCGGGTTAGAGGGAAATTCGAGTTAAAGGAGGTTAGACTTAGAGGGATTCGACTGTAGTTCACAGTCCACACTTCGAGTGACACGTAGCAACTGCTGTTGTTTTGTCACGAAAGTCAAGATGTTTTGTTGGTTTTCCTGCACAAACAAAATTTAACTGAACTATCTATAAGCAAAAACATTGAAAATTCAAGATGCTTGGATCTTTTTATGTAAAAAATGTGCGTACAAAATATTTAGCAAAAGGTATAAGTCAGCAAAACTTCAGCAATTGCTACGTTTTATTCATACCACCCAAAATAGCAGACTTGGATTTTCGTAGAGATTGCTACATTTTATTCTTACTGATCTCAGTAAAAGGTAAGTGGCCCAGCTTTTGGAACATATCAAAAGTTGGTGTTAACTCGAATAAATTTCTATTCACACGAAACGTAACAAATGCTTCGATTTTGACATTTCTTTTGAGTAAAAGCTATTGCTACTTTTTTTCATACCACCCGTTCATTTTTAAAACATTCACACTAAATTTTCACGGACATGGAAAATTGTGGCATCAACAAAATGAAAAAAATCGCGATCAAGACGACTCTAAAGACACACTCATCGAATGAACATGATGGCTGGTTGAGAAATAGAAACTGAGGTAGACAAGACCAAACTGGACAGTATGGTCACGGTATTTATTTTATCAGGTCATAAAGGATACATAAATGTAGACCAAAAAGATCTATTTAGCCAAACCAAACATTAGAAAAATTATGAGCCTGGCAATGCTGTCAGAAAAGATTTTTCAATACTTTCAAGAAAAAAATGTTTGTTTTAATTTTACAAAAAAATATATATAAATACTATACGCTTAAATATGTTAATTTTCGCTAAAATCTAGTGAAGTAAATAAATCATATCGTCTCAAAAGCTTGTCGTCGTGCTTCCTAAACTCAATGGAAAGGGTTGCTGAAGACCCCGAACCACGAATTAGCCTTCAGTCCGTTATAAGTTCCTATGGGCCTTCCTTATGAGTGAGTATTCTGTTACAAAGATAATATTATCATGGCGCGACAATGCTACCGTTATGTATTGAAACGTTCATTTATTGCAACTGGAATTTTTAACAGAGTTTTAAAAGATCGGTTAGTTGCAGAGCCAATCCTGAAAAATGGATTTATACGCTGAACTGAGTCCGCACAAAAATGAACGACTAAGCTAATCAAAACCATAAATGTAAATCTGACATAAAAATGTGTTTTTTTTTTGGAATTAGATAGGTTTGACTTTGAGTTAACAGTTTTCTGCTAACTTAACAGAGCTTTGATACTACTAAAGTTCGCCCACTGATAGAAGCTCTACCACTAAACTGACCTGTCCTTGACAAAACATATTGAAAAACAAATTACATACAGCGCTGCATCTCTTCACAACCTTTCCAAACAAAAAATCTACCGAATATGTTGTGTTTAAGGCAGTAAATGCGGTTCCGAACTTTTTTTCTTCGCCTATTTATATATAAGATACTAGCTGACCCGGCGAACTTCGTACCGCCTAAAATTGATTAAATTATTAACATCCCCTTTGATAGTTGGACCTTTGAACGACTTGAATCGAGTTGTTCCGGTCAGAATTTCTCAATCAACCAAATCAACTGAAGCAGAATGTGACCAGTTTTGAAAAAGCGAAATGTATGGAAATTCATGTGTTTTTTCACGCACGCACAACACACACATACGATTTTCGATTTCAACCAAACTTCACAAAAACCATATACAGACCAATACCAAAGATGTGTGAAAGTTTGGTTAAAATCGGCAAATGCGTTAAGGCGTGAATCGGCGACAAACGATAGATAGAGCTTGAAATTTAGCTCAGAAAACGAGCATAAATCAGACATTTTTTTTACAATTTTCTGTTTAACAGAGTGAAAGATACAAAAAACGTAGAAAGAGCTTAGTAAAAAGAGATAAATCAGTCACATTTAACTCCTCAATTTTCGAGCGATTTTAAGATATGCTCTTTAGACTTGACAAACACTTTATAAGGTCGATTTTTTCCGAAACCTTTGGGGGACAAAAATCGAGCACCCTGCACAAAATTAGCACACAGTTCAAGACTATTCAAAATAGAGTTTTAGCAAAAGCACTCTGCCAAGTTCATAGAGGTCAGAAGCTTTTCAAAAAATTGTGTCTCGTCATCTTAAAGACACAGTCGGGACTTTAGACATAGTCGACTATGCTACCTAGCCTAGAAGCGCCAGACAGTTTTACACTTGCATAAAGATAGATTCATGTGAAGACGGCTTAAATCAACCAATTAATCACTATGTTGGTTGTAAGGCTGTTGGAGTTGACCATGTTCTGAGCGCTCCGGTCAGTTGGTTTTAATTCAATTCATGCTGTTAGTTTTAAGATTAACCTGAACATTTATGTTTAAGTAGTTAATAAATAATAATAATAATAATAAATAATATTCAATTCATCATAAACTTTGTGAAATCTTTTCAATTTGAAACTAGAAAGTGTTTTTTATTGGACAAAAGTCCTAGAAGTCGACGTTAACAACAGACGAATCTAGTTTTAAATCCACGCCAGAAGTGGCGGCTCAGATTTAAAAACCCAAGTAAAGGGTGATTTTTTAAGAGGTTTAGAACTTTTTTTAAAAAAAAAACACAAAAAATTCGAAAAAATGAATGAAATATTTATTTGAATCGATAGTTTGAACCTTGCAATTTAATGTTTAAAGATAATTTCATGCAAATGTTGACCGCGGCTGCGTCTCAGGTAGCCCATCCGCTGAGTCCAATTTTGGCATACTCTTTCACACATATCGGCCGGTATCTCACGAATGAATGCATGGATGTTGGCTTCCAGTGCGTCAATCGAAGCGGGCTTGTCCCTATACACATTAGCCTTGGCATACCCCCACAAAAAATAATCTAATGGTGTCAAATCGCACGATCTAGGCGGCCAATTGACCGGCCCGAAACGTGAAATTAACTGTTCACCAAACTCGCCTCGCAATTGCGCCATTGTTTCGCGTGCTGTGTGGCATGTGGCACCGTCTTGTTGAAACCACATATCATGCAAGTCAAGAACTTCCATTTCGGGCAAAAAAAAGTTTGTTATCATCGCTCGGTAGCGTTCACCATTGACAGTAACGCTGCGATTCGCATCATCTTTGAAGAAATATGGCCCAATAATGCCGCCGGCCCATAAACCGCACCAAACAGTGGCTTTTTCGGGATGCATTGGTAGCTGTTGCAATGCTTCTGGCTGATCTTCACTCCAAATGCGGCAATTTTGCTTATTTACGTACCCATTCAACCAAAAATGAGCCTCATCGCTGAACACAATTTTTCGATCAAAAAGCGGATCCTCGGCCAGCTTTCCAAGAGCCCATTCACCAAAAATTCGGCGTTGTGGTAGGTCGGCTGGCTTTAGTTCTTGCACCAGCTGTATCTTAAAAGGCTTTACGCCCAAATCCTTCCGCAACATTTTCCACGTAGTGCTGTAACAAAGGCCTAACTGCTGGGAACGGCGCCGAATCGACATTTCGCGGTCTTCTGTCACACTAGCTGATACGGCCGCAATATTTTCTTCACTACGCACAGTACGTAAACGTGTTGGTGGTTTAATGTCCAACAAAGTAAATTTGGTGCGAAATTTGGTCACAATCTTCCGAATAGACTGCTCAGAAGGTCGAGAATGCCGATCATAAAATGGAAGCAGCGCGCGATGAACATTTCGAACCGAGCACGAATTTTGATAGTAAAATTCAATAATTTGCAAGCGTTGTTCATTTGTAAGACGATCCATGGTTAAATTGCAAACCAAACTGAAGCTGTTTGACAGTGACACAAGGTACTAAACACACGTCAGCTGTCAAAACCAGTGTTGCCAAAACCAAACCAGCTAAAAAATCACCCTTTAGCAATTTGATGTGCCTTTTTGTTACCACGACTCCTGTGACCTAGTTTGTGATGATTGTTAAGGGGTGTGGTGCATTCTGTACTTTTATTCAACCTGTGGAGTTGAGAAAACGCATTATATGTAATATCCCTTTACCCGAAATCTCGCTAAGGTCGTCGAAAAAAGGTTGGTTCAGTGTCCGCAAACCGGCTCTTGCTCTTGGTTCCCAAGAATTGGGTATTTTTCAAACAACTAATTAATTGCTTTGCCATTTCTGTCTGTGTTGCTCAATCGACTCGAAACTAGCCATGCGAAAGTTTTATGCGATGTAGTCGTGCATTATTTCTGCTCGAATGCGCCTAGTCTTTCTCAAGCGCAAAATGAAGCCCTCTAAGTTCTGTTTAAAAAGACTTGACTAATAGTTGCATGCGACAATTAGGCCACACAAATCACAAATATTGCCCCTAGTTTTATCCAATTTCCTACGTCTGAAAGCCGGAAGAAAGGTCACAACGTCGACTTTAGTATCAGAAATTTTTAAACTATTAACTGAAAATGTTGACACCTATTTTGAGTGCCTGTCAACAGGAGCCGATACATTTCGGCGATTTTAAGTGAATCAATCGACTAATTTGGATCGCCTGTCAGATGAGTCTGCTTCGCAGGAAAGCAAAGTTTCCCAACGTGAATTTGTACTCATAGGACTCATTCGCCATCTCGTAAATATGGTTTGCGATTTATTTCCAATTGCTTCCCTTGTGCCCAGATGATCTTGTGAAATGCTTGCTTGCATAGTCAATTCCATTTGTCCCAAAAATGCAATCCAAAGTGCTTGCAAGAAGCTAAACCCAAGAAACTCGTACCATACACAGCTGTGGCCGCAAAACAATTTTTTCTCTGTATACACAAACAATTTATGGTTTGATGTCAACATGTGCTGTGAGAAATGCTACAGCATTGCTTTGGGAACGTTCTCTGAAAATGTCAGCATTAAGACATAAGTGAGACAAAAAGCGATTGCGCCACTCGCGAATCGTTCATCGACTTGTCGCCTCCATTGTTCGCTCTGATTCGAGGGACACTTCTCTAACGAAACTCAAGACAAAGCCGTCATGGCTTTTTGCATCAACCGGCAGGTACAATAAAGTCGTGATTGGGTACCTTGTCCAAACGAAATAAGTTCACCTCCACTAGGCCGAAACCATAATTACAATCCTAGCCCATGGTAGGCATGAATGATTTTGTTGAAAGAAAAGACACAGTTCAGTCTTTTCCACAAAATGTATGCAGCTTGACATAAGGCGACACTCTTCTTATTAGCTGGCAGCCGCTTGTTCCCTGTGCTCGAACCGATTCCGCTTATAATTAAAACTTCGCGTTATACCCACGTACCACTTTCCATCAGACTCAATAAAAGTGGTTATAAATATTAAAACTGACGATCTTTATCGTCAAAATGTTGACACACAAGGAGCACATCACATGCATAGCAAAAAGATAACGAGAACGTGGTTCGCGCGTCTCATTTGCAACCGCGTTGGTCACTTATTTTCTTTTTTTAACGATTACACGCGTGGCTGGATTATTTATCAGTCTACGAAGGGTGCCTATGAGCTACGAGCGTACCTAGGGAACAACACCTTGTGCGGATTCTATATACAAAGAAACACACACACAGAGACGGCAGGTGATAGCGCCAGGCGCAGTCCAATGCATCATTGTCAGTCTGGCATTAGGCTCGTTAGCTCGCCCAGATAACATCGCCGAACTGTCAGAATGTCTGCGAGTGCACCCATTAAAGGCAACGCACGAACGGCTGTGCGCTTCCTTGCTGATGCACGCGATTAAATTGACGTAGATCTCGGCTCGTTGCTATCCCCAGTCACTTGGGACTCTATTAGCGACAACGATCATGGTGTTTGGCGTATTTCGTAGAAATGTCCATTTCTCATTGTACCTGACTGAGCGCGAGCACGATTCACAATCTTAGGGGTGGGTATAATGAAATTCATTAATAAAAGATGCAGTGCAGTGTTGAAGGTTGAGATACCTGCATAATTGACACCTGAAAAATACGAGTAAAGTACGAGACACTTGTGTTTGTGCTGTTGCCCTTCGTGTTAGGTGACTGCCGACTGCAATGGGTGTTCTTTTCCGAGGAAAGTAATTAGACAACGTGATGGCATTTACAAGGCCGTCCGGCCAAACAATGTATGTGCGGCCAATTACAGTCGATCCTGAATGATAAGTAGGCTCTTGCAGACTTGACGCGACACACGAACTGAGTCCGTCTGCGGACAACATTTTATTTTATTATTTACTTACAATTGCGGCAGGTATCACCAGTCCGATGATGTACAGCATCCAGTTCCTGACAGTCGAGTCGTGGAAGGGATGCATCAGGGACTCATCGTCGCAGAAGAAGCCCCTCTTGTATGGCGATCCGGCCAGATAAAACACCAGAATCGGAAATCCAACTGCAAAGAGAAAACAAACAGAAACGTGAAACTATTTTTAGACTGCACCACGCAACATGTGTAAACAGATTGCCCTAGAAAGGATTTATTATCGGAACGCTGCCACGGTCGTGACATTCACTTATTGAGCACCACACTAATTGGTACTTGTAACTGATAAGAGCGACAAAGACAAAGTCCCATTTGAGATAGCCCGACGGCGCGGGCACACTTTCGATGCGGAGTTCCCTCGAGATGTTGCGCAACTCCATACGATGATGCATCAATTAAGTCTGCGAAATTATGCGATGCTAAGCAATAGTTCTATTTCGATTCGGAGCGAGCTGGTTTTTCAGGACTGATTGGATGGAATTTTAATTTAAAGCGATGGCAGTTCGATTGGCGGCAACCGGATGGGCGAATTCATTCGAACTAAATAAATGATTTAATTAAACCAAAGTGGTAGTCAATGTTTATCGCGGGCAAATAGTCATATTTCTGGTTAGGCGGTGTTATTCAAATAATTCAAAATGATATTAGCCGCATTTCGGACTGTTAGCCGAGTCGAGTTGATGAAGTCGACGCACTGCCGGAACGTTTAATATAGGCTGGAGTGGCTCGTAGTGAAACACGTTGGGAATAATTAAATTGAAAGTGCCGCACTGATGGGTTTATGAAAAATGTGCGTTGGGAAATCGTATTGGACTTGTGTGAAGTCATGAAAGGAAATGGAGCGAAGCCTTTGACGGGTAGCTGATGTCCACCTGGGAGCAGGTCGCGTATGAGTACGGTGACCAAACTTTAGAACTGCAAATAATGAACAATAGAAAAAGAAACGAATTTCAACACAGTTAGATCACGATCAGAAGTGGATCGTTAAGTTATTGAAGAATAAGTCATAAAAGACACCCCAAAAATGTTATCGATGATTTAGTGGACACTTTGTTGTTTACTTGATAAAAACAGCCACGCCAAAGATAAAAAGTCTCAAATATTAATAAGAATAATATAATCTATTGTAAAGGGTCCGGCAAATAACTTTTTTTTTTTTGAAAATGCTATAAAAAAAACTACTGAATATTTTCTCAAATTTCTTTTTTTATTTGAAAGTACAATCCTTCCGGTTAATAATGGAAAATAATTTCATTCAAATGGCTGCCTCGGCTGGCAATGCAGTAGCCTACACGAAGATGCCGATTTTGCCAAAAAAATCATCTTTTCAGATGAAGCTCATTTTCATCTTGGCGGGTATGTAAACAAGCAACATTGTCGCATTTGGGGCACAGAAAACCCGCACGCATACATTGAAAAGCCGATATACCCAAAACGAGTCACTGTTTGGTGCGGAATTTGGTCCAGAGGCATAATTGGGCCATTTTTCTTCGAAAATGAGCAAGGAGTGGCCGTTACAGTCAATGGCGATCGTTATCGGGCCATGTTGAACTGAAGAGGAGGATATTGGCAACATTTGGTTTCAACAGGACGGCGCTACGTGCCACACAGCCGAAGCTGCACTCGATGTTTTGCGCCCTGTTTTTGAAGATCGCATTATCAGCCGCAGAGCTGATGTCGTTTGGCCACCTCGGAGCTGCGATTTGACACCGTTGGACTATTATTTGTGGGGTGCCGTAAAAGATAAGTGTTACGCCGACAAGCCAGAGACAATTAACGCTTTAAAGGACAATATTCGTGAAGCCATTGGTGAAATACAGCTGCACACAATCGATAATGTGCTTCAAAATTGGACCGATCATGTAGGCTACTACATGGCCAGCCGAGGCAGCCATTTGAATGAAATTATTTACCATTATTAACCCTCTAATGCCTCCGGCCGCCTCTAGGCAGGGTATTCCTTATGAGTCATAACTCGTGTAGATACATTTAATTATTTTAAAAATGCACAGCCTACTTATAGCCGATATACCGTTCTATGAATTTGTATATCTCCCGTCTATTTCATGTGTTCCGTTTACCAATAATATTAGTTCGAATGCGAAGTTGACCACATAAGCACTCAAATAAATATTTTTTTTCTAATGCGATTTTCAAAAATACAAAAAAATATAATAATTTTCATCAGATAGACATCTTCGTGTAGGCTACTGCATGGCCAGCCGAGGCAGCCATTTGAATGAAATTATTTGCCATTATTAACCGGAAGGATTGTACTATCAAATAAAAAAATTTGAGAAAATATTCAGTAGTTTTTTTTAAAGCATTTTCAAAAAAAAAACAAGTTATTTGGCGGACCCTGGTCAAATAAATAAATAAACAGTTTCAAACGAATCAACTGCTTACGGTAAAAGTCGTGCGGCAGCTTATGTTCGAGAGTGTGGTGATTTTTTCGTTTTGGATAAAAATAAAGTGCACGACTGGGTCGAACGAAACTTTCTCGTTCATCAAAATGTTTGGTGCAAATGAATTGGGAGTTGCCTGATTGCATAAATTTCAAGTTGTTGGATTTATTTTTAGGGTGCATATTCAATACTATTAAAAATTAGTTAAAAAGAAGTTTTGCGCAAAGCTTTTTTACTTTCATTGCAAGTGGGCCATTGTAATTATGTATTTAAAGAATATACCGTAGAAATAGAAATAAACGAATAAGATACATTATTCAGGTACTAAATATGTTTTCCAGAAGTCGGAAAACTATTTGATCTAACCCTGGAACTGAGTGAGATTTGTAACAAAACGGTTAAAAATATGGGGGTGTTTTTTAATGAATCCGCAGTCTATGGTCTATGCAAAAATTTTGGTTTTCAATATTTTCGAATTAATGAACTTCTTCTGTAATATATTTATATTCAAATTTTATAATTGTTTTATTAAAATGCTCATTTTAATATGAATTTGCTAAACTTTAATCTTTAAAGATTAAAATCCAGTATTTTTGTCCTACAATCTAACCCGGTCTATATCAAAATAATTTTTCAATCAAGAACTTTTTACAATTAAGCTATAATTGACCTGAAATACAACATCTCATCTGATAACATTTTAATTCGAACTTATTAAGCCATCAATTTCAATACATTTGCATTTGGTTTTAATACAGGATCTGAACCAAAGTGATTAGATTTAAGTACATCGGTATTCATTTTCAACCTGAATATATTTTTTTGTCGCTTGGTTAAGAATATAGAGATAGTTTGAGTGTTCTACTCAATGAAGTTGATGATTTAGATAAAGTTATTTTAAAAGAAAAATGTTTTGAAAAATGTTACATTGACATTCAATGAGAATGTTCTTCTTACAAGTAAAAGTAACTTTAATTCCACAGTATTTTTGTACGAGGTTATAATATTTTTTTTTTTTTTTCTAAAGTTGTGAAGCGCAGAGATGTTCCTAGTGGATTTGCCTTTGAAAATAAAGGCGGTCTAGAGATTCGAGTTCGTTGCCTCAGAAATATAGTTATTATGTTTCCAAAAGTAAGTAATTGACTGAATAGTTAATAAGATAATTCGGGCATACAGGAGTTCTCCTTCATTTAAATTTTTAGAAAAATACACCTATTAAAGGAAGCACAGCGGTGATAAAATACCACGGGAATTTGGCTACGCTCAACAATTTTCTATATGCATTGTAATATTTAAAACCAATAAAAAATTATATTAAAATAAAATATTGTAGATGTTGAAATATAACCCATAGATATTTAAATCAAATCTAAAGGAGTATTAAAATATAATATGATAGTGTTATATTTTAATGTTCCATGGGGGTATGTATAAAAAGCAAAAAAGTATTGAATTTGAGGCGAAAGTATTATATTTTAATCTGCAGTTTATTTAATTCGAATGCAAATGTATAAGAATTCTTTAATTTTTCAATATAAATAAGGGTTTAATTTAAATACTTTTGCATTGAAACCCACCTTCCTCTATATTAAAATTTAATATTTCAGACATATTTTGTAATAGCAGATATTATTTAAAATCAATAAATCTTTTATTAGTTGTTTAATTTGAATATAATGCAAAATATTAAATTTTAATATTTTCTCGGCGTTGTCCTATATATACAAACCCAAAAATATGAAATTTAACGCCAGCATTTCTAGCCGTCAATAATTAAAAAAATCTTGATGCATTTAAGACCTTAAAATCTGATTGAAAGATAACAATAGAGACGTTGGCGCCCGGGGAACTTTGTCGGACTTTCTTCAATTTAATTTCTTTAAATATTCATAATGCAACATTTGAAAAAATATAAATGCAATATTATTAAGAAATATCGGCACTTTTATGAACACTAAAACTGTTTGCGGTAGCTTTAATATTGAGAAAATAAATGGAATTCAAAGTTCAAAAATATTTTAAATGTCCGGATCCTGGTGCCTTTACTCAATATCAACTCTTTTTTACGAGTTGCTGTTCATAGACGAAGTGATCAGTCGCATAAAACAACGATCTAAAATAGATTTACCCATTGATCGATTGGGTTTGCCACAAAAACAGTGTCCCTCAACTAGTTAAAAATAAATCGATACCAATATCAGCATGGTAACAATGAAATCCTCACAAAGCTTAAAAGAATCTAGCACGCAATAGGTACTACTGTACTCTGTATATGACTTTAATTAGGAAGAACCTTTTTATACCCTACAAAGAATTAGTTCCCCTTGAAAAACGTACTTTATTGCGTCTTTGACCATATTTAAAATTTCACATACAATGTCCTTGCGCACTGGGGGAAATATATATATTTCCAATTTCCACAATTTCAAAGACATGAATTCTGTGAATTTCCTTAAATTGTATCTGGATTTCCGTTTTGATTTATCCAGATCGTGCCTTAAATTGTGAAAAAACATCGCAACCCGATCGGCACCTGTTTTTAAAAATTCGTCAGAAAACCATGTCGGTAGGTCCACATTTCTGTAATAAAACTTTATGCTCACCGCATTGCAAGTGACTCGTGGGTATTCCTCATTCCACTAATAGGGCAGAGCTGGATGCAAGATGGGCAAGAAGCAAGTGTTGCTGTACATACAATTTAATTACAAAATTTATGAACCTCTCCGATTCCAACGCGAACTATGGCAAGGTGAAAATGAGGTGAGACCGGCACAAGGGGAAATTAAAGTATGTTGCGGACTCGAATTTCGGTAGTTTGGGTAATTGGCCTATCGACGTGTTGTTAATGGAACTAATTGTATAGTGTGTTAAAATGTTATGGGGTTTGTTTCATGCACTAAAAATACTGTCGAATTTATGTAATCATTTTTAGTGCCCAGGCTACATTTTTTTAACTCACAATGGCGAAATTTTCCATACAAAATTGCATATTGTGACCAACAAAATATATAAGGTGAAGGTTTAAAATGATTATTAGTAAGGCCCAACCAACATATATTGGAAAACAAATTACACACAGCATTTCATCTCTGCACAATCTTCCCAGCAAACAAAAATCAAGCGAATATGTTGTGTTTAAGGCAGTGAAAGTGGTTGGTAATTGTATTCCTTTTTATATACAAGACTAGCAGGTACCCGCGACTTCGTACTTCGAGTAACTCAATTAAAACATTTATATCAACAACAGCGCCACATATCGGGTCCAAAACTATCCTATCTTTCAAGCCAACCCATCAGACCCACACATTTAAATTCATTGGTAAAATACGCAGCAAATATATCTATTTCTTACCAAATATAGATACCTATGATGAATTTTATTATCCCTAAATGGAGAAATAATTAGTTCGTCATTTAAACTTGCATCCCCAACTTCATCACCTTCACGTGTTGTTTTCGCAACAAAAAGTAGCCAATGTCATTCTCAGAGGTCCCATCTACTCCTATACAAAAATTCATAAATATTGGTTAAAAGGTAAAAATATTTCTTTCGCATTTATAATATTGGGATTATATCAAGGCTACCTTGAATTTTCTGTGCAAATAATGACAACTGACAACAAAACTATGTTTTGAAATAACAAGGTGATGCCAAATTTGTATAGTTATTTTGCGATCACCTTACGTAGAAGGAGAATCGCATTTGACTATCACAAAAGTGACTATCACCTATCACCTTACGGGACTCCACCCCTGGTGGGATAGGTAATACGCACACACAAAATGAAGTTAAGTGGATTCCAAATGTTTTGTTCGTAAACTAACAAACTAAGTATTAATAGACCGTTAGCTCCAGCGCTCCTACCCAATTATCCCGCAAATTTGTTAGTTTTCCTATCTGTGCTGTGAAGTCAGCGGTTCCGCACAGCAAAACCACACGACTAGAGTTGTGGCGTGGTGTCGTGTGTAGGTACCTAAAATGCTGTTAATGGATGGAGCAGAAAGCTGAATAGCTCAATATTCGGAGAAGTATTGTTAAAATACGATTTTAGCTTTTATGATTAAAATGGCAACTTTAATGAAGCAATGTAAAATTTTAAAATGATTTCATTAGCATAGGTACAGCTTTTATCACGTAAGCTGCTTCGCAGTGTTTCATTCACATAGTGCAAAAAATCAAAAAAAAAAAATGGGAAATAGATAATCGAAAAAATAATAAAGTGGCCTATCGAAATACTCTATCCCGTAGCTTTCAATTAGTGAAAGAATTTTTGAAATCGGTTCAGTAGTTCCGGAAATTACCTCTTACAAACAAACTTTATATAATATAAGGTCCGCCAAATAACTTTTTTTTTTTTTGAAAATGCTATAAAAAAAAACTACTGAATATTTTCTCAAATTTCTTTTTTTATTTGAAAGTACAATCCTTCCGGTTAATAATGGAAAATAATTTCATTCAAATGGCTGCCTCGGCTGGCCATGCAGTAGCCTACACGATCGGTCCAATTTTTAAGCACATTATCGATTGTGTGCAGCTGTATTTCACCAATGGCTTCACGAATATGGTCCTTTAAAGCGTCAATTGTCTCTGGCTTGTCGGCGTAACACTTATCTTTTACGGCACCCCACAAATAATAGTCCAACGGTGTCAAATCGCAGCTCCGAGGTGGCCAAACGACATCAGCTCTGCGGCTGATAATGCGATCTTCAAAAACAGGGCGCAAAACATCGAGTGTAGCTTCGGCTGTGTGGCACGTAGCGCCGCCCTGTTGAAACCAAATGTTGCCAATATCCTCCTCTTCAATTTTTGTGAACAACTTTTTTCACAAGATAACGAACATACGGAGCTGACGGTGCTTCTCTTCTTCCAAATTCCGTACGCAATTTTCGCACACATTCTGCAACATTACCATGATTTTCAAAGTAATGTCGCAATATTTCCCAGCGTTGTTCAAGCGTATACACAACCATATTCGTTCAGCGGAAGGATAAAACTAATTATTTGCCAAATCAGACATGAGCTAAGTGTTACCATTCGCGAAATAAGCACTAGTTGAAAAAAAAAGAAGTTAGATGGCGGACCCTTTAGTGTGATGTGATGTAAGTCAGCAATGTTTTGCCGAGTTCATCTCGTACACAGTTTGATTTTGGTGATGCTCTTTTCAGACTGTGTGAATGGCCCATCAGACAACCCTTCCCTCAAGGTGGCGCCAAAGTAATATACATAAATCGCTTAAGATTTTTGAAAATATTGTCAATTTGTCATTTTCTAATCTAAATATTTACAATCTATTAAGTATAGTAAGAAAATTCGTCATTTGGACGCTTTCAACGTTGAAGTTACTTTCATTCTGAATTTTTGCCAGGGGCAGGGCCGGACCAACCATCTGGGGGCGCATTTCTAGGAACAAACAATTTATTTTATGTTAATTGCGCGAACAAATACAGCCATTTGCATTTTAAACAAAAAGCTTGTTTGAATAAGCCCAAAATAACAAAATCCATCACACCTGTGCTGAATTATTTTTTGCACATTAACTCACATCGCTTGCAATGTTGCAACTTCAAGGAGAATCTAACTTAAAATATAGAAAAATAAAAAATCCTACTAGACCTATGCAAGTTCACTTCTTACCTACATAATCTCAAAATATTCCACTCTGTTCATGTAGGTATATTCCTCGCACATCCACTTTTAGTTTACAAGAGAATCAAGTTCAAAGATTTCAAAACAAAAAATACCGCAATCAAAAAAAAACCACTGAAAGTCTATACCTTCTGGGCGATGTGGAAAAGAATTATGCGTGTGTGCAAATATGAAACAAAATTGGTCTAGTGGGTTCTGACGGACAAAAGCGAAACTAATAAGGTTTCGTTTCTTCCCTTTGGGTAAGAAACCTTAAGAATCGCGCTTTCTGTAAATCTTGCACAGGGCGCTAGTTTGGCTGGAGCCGGCACTGGCCAGGGGTAAAGTGGTCTGCTGTTATGCAACGTCAGAAAGATGTTTGCAAAGTTTTCCAAGCCAACTCACCAAGTTCTTCGGCAGATGTCCTCATATACATGGTCTAGAGTTGACGTAATAAAATCGTAAACCCCTGCCATTGGCCAAAAGTTGACTTATGTGGAATTTTTGACGATGGCCCCGTGCTCTTTGAATTGTTTTGAGTTTTGTGTACCTTCAGAACACCTAAAGCGATAACTTATATTTTATGCAGAAAATGTCAAACGCCTCTCGTGCATGGATGTTCTTGTACGGGGCCATCAAAACCATCAAGCTGCAAAAAGTAGTCATACTCATGCGGGGAGAACTAAGTTGAGCTCATATTTAGTCCTCAAAAGGTAGCAGAGTGTGTTTTATTATGCTTCTGACCTACGTTACCTACACCACAAAAAAAATGTAAGAAATAGATTGACCGACATGCTGAGAACGGCATTTATACATATATCCGAAGCAAGCTGTAACCACAGCCACTTGCTTGAAACTTTTAGTAAAAAAACAGTTGCCCTTTTTCGGTGTCTTAGGAATAGATGCAAAAAAGTGCGACACGGTCAGCCCTACTAACATGTTTATCCACCTTATATTCTATGAGCCTACAGCAGATTTTGGATATACATATAACCGAAAACAAGGTAAATAGGTTGAATGATGATGTAAGGTTGATTCTATAAACCAGTCTTGTGGAAGTCGCTTATAACGACCTCGCTTATAACGACCAGTCGCTTATTACGTCCACTTTCCTTTCATTTGGTTAGTTTCACTATATTTTAAGCTATTCTACCGTCGGATATAACGATACGTCGGATAAAGCGACAAATTTTCGGAAAAATATCAATCATTGTCGTCGATTATAACGACGGAATGAGAGAAAAAAAACCCGCACCCGATGAAAAGCTCCTACAGCCTTGGAAGCAATAAAAGGTATTCAATTGTTGCGGACTTTTGTCGCTTTTATTGAGTTTGGTGAGAATACAGTAAAAAGCCTTTCTTCTTTAGAAGCAGATTTTAAGTCTACGTATTTAAATTGCCTCTATAAAAAACAAACAACAATTGATGATTTTTATTCCGAAACTCTAAGATAAAATAAAAATTAATGTGAATTAATTTAATTTAAAAATAAAATGAATTCCTTACGTTACGTAAATGTATTTTTTTAATTTTTCCCTGAATATTTGTGAAAGGCAATCGGATATAGCGACCGCCGGTTATAATGAAATTTTTTCATCGGTCCCTTTACCGTCGTTATAACCGACTTCAACTGCAGTTAATGGTGGCAGCTTTAGTGAGTAATACTATGTTGAAAACCCAGGTTTTTCTAAAACTGAGATAATTGATATAACCAGTCAATGTTAGTTTTCAACACATCTACCTCTTTTGGTTATATCTCGCACCCAAAATTTGCTGTGGGCTCTTGGTCTTATAAAAGTTACAATCTCCAAAAAGCTAACTTATCTCATATATTTCATCAGTAAATGGGACTTACAAAAAATCATTTTTGATCCCTGCTGTTCGTTCCCTCCATCTTCATAAAATCAAACCTGATTCGAAACAGAAACAGTTTTTATGACCACAATCCACATCATAAATGGAAATTCTAAAATTCCTTCCAGTCCATATTCGGGTTACGCTACGCTCATCAAAAACGAATGCTCTCTTGATTGGTCAGACAATTGGACAGTATGGCGCCCATGCGGTTGTGTATTTTTTTTCCAGTTCCAAAGATTTTTCGAAACCATAAAAGTTATTATCGACCAAACCAACAAAAGGTGGACTAATAATCACAAATTAACACTTTTCTCTTCAAAACTTCTGCCCAGATGGAGCACCCTTACATCACAAACAAAGGTAAGAACCTCTCTTCTCGGATCTACTCGTAGATACATTCAAATTCCTCATTATGTTAAAAAACGAACTATATAATACCAACAAAGCCGTCCATAAATTCAAACTACAAATTGAAGGCGTTTCAGGGGTGATGGGTCCCGCATTTGTCTTTCGGGGCCATATCGTTCGGTCGGAACGTGGAACATCGTAACTCGTAAGTGTCATCGACACATTTATCACCATGTTGAGCAACCACTGTAGGTACCCGACGAAGACGAAGCACACAAAAGCAAAACATTATTTTTCGATGATGGATTGCTGACAGTTGGAAAACATTTTCATGTCTTCTTCCACTCGGGGGAAATTGTTGAACGATGACGGCAAACGGCACCGATGGCATTGCAATTAGTGTGAGGTTACCTTTGAGCGTAATGATGATTGCAGTCGATTTGTTGTGTCAGCCAGGGCAAAGAAGCAAATTACAAAAATCGAATAGGCTCATACACTACATTCTGTGTGAGTAGGGTGGCGTTTAGAGAGAATGCATTAACGAAATTAAATCGACCATTACCGGGGAACAGCATTAATGAAACGATGTTATAGATACACGGGTTGAGTATACCCATTAAACGGATTGCTTGACTAGGTAATTAAATGGAATTAATTATATGCAATTTTCTCTGAGTGATTGAGCGATTTCCGATAAAGAGGAATTTGGAAAATATTTCTACGGCTCAGTAACTTTTATATTTATATATATAAGAACGGTGTGGAAAATGTAAAGTAATTCATCAGTTGAGAACGGCTGGGCCGATTTGGGTTACATTTTTCAGTTGTTGCGGAATCTGAATCGTCCGTGCAACGGTGCGCGGTGTCCGTCAAGAAACGGATGAACAATGTGATTCCATCTACGATCATCAAGCGCATATTCAAAGGACCTCAAGGGAAAACAAACAAATCGAAAAACATTGTTTATCATATCGCTCTCTACTGATTACGATTCCATTCAAATAAATCACATTGAAATTCGAAAAATCTGTGTTTTATTATCACTCCGGAGCAATGTTGTTAGCAATCTCTCTCCATTTATCCCACGAAGCTTGGTCATTTTTCCCTTTTCACCATACTCAAATTCCCTTTTAAATACCCACGATACTTTTTTACGTCAAACAGTTTACAGTTTTTAATATAAAATTTGTATTACACGGAAAGAAATTAACTTTTAGTATAAAAACCGCAGTTTGTAACACTGCTAAGATTATTTTTTGGCACTAGAACATTTTGATAAAAGACGATTTACATGAGCTGTTTTTTATGGACATTCAGTGTGTTGATAATCATGGTGGTTTGATAGAATTTCACCAAAAATTTATAGTTTCAATGTTTTCGGTCAGATTTCTGAAATTCCCACGATTTGGTGCTTAATCCCACGGAAGGTTTTTCGGACATCGAAATTCCCACAAAAAGGGATAAGCCCCACGATATAATAACACTGCTCTGGAGTTTATTTGAAAGCGTAGTACGCTGCTCGAGCTAAACTAAATTTTATCTGGTCTCCAACTTTTCTCTCCAAACATCAGCTAAAGTCCTAGCTAAATTTTGACATAGAGTGCGCCGTGGATAAGTGTCACAGAAAACAGCTGTTCTTTGAAAAAGCTTCCTTTAATAATTTAATTCTCTCTTATTTCAACTGTGTCTGATTCTAGGTACTTCTCGTCCATGTAATAATTAAAATAGCTCATCCTTGCACACTTTTCCGCAACAGAACAACAAATATACAGCGATATGTCACAATTTAGCTTGAGAAAATGTGCCGACCCATTAAATGGCCACGCGAAATTTTGACAGACACATGAAGTACATTCTGAAACAAAAGTTTGATTATTTCGCTCGAGCTGCGTACCACTCAGCTAAATGGGTTCGCTTAAGTTTAGCTGAGCTAAATTTTGGAGAGAATTTTGTATGGGAGCGAAAATTTAGCTCGAGCTGCGTACTAAGCTGAAAGCGTTAAATTGGGGCGAAACCAAGTTCGCCGCGTCCGCTAATTTATAAATATAAATCTTTTAGCAGTGGCGTAGCACGCACTAAAAAAACAACCTTGGTCTACGGTTATAGCTAAATTGGAAACATTTATCTTAAAAATGTTGTCAACTGTTGATCGAACTACTTTCTAGCAAGTGAAGCAAAAATGAAGCCACAAATTTAAAATGTTCCCCTTTTAATTACTTTCCGATTCCAAACTCTAAGCGGATAAAAACTACTTACCTCAGGATATCAAATAAACAACGGTAATTCCCATTAAACTTTTTTTATCTAAATAAAATTCTTCAGAAAAAAACAGGATTCGGTTGTTTTTTTTTTAATTTAGCTTTGAAATTTTTTAGATTGCATTAAATGAACATTATTTGTGTTTATTAATAAATTAAAATCATTATTTATTAATGATAAATAAATTATTTCATAACTAAAATTTGTTTAAAAAAATTATTTTTAAATGAAAGGATGGAAGCATTTAATTTAGTTTTAAGTAAAAGGGAAAAAAGTTGCATACATATGTAATGTATACCGAAAACTTCTTTAAAATTGTATTTTCCTAATTTTCATCAGGGAAAAATCTCTTATTATACTTTCAGTATCGATGGTCTTTCCGATTTCCTACTCTATAGCCATGATGCCCAGATTAGATAGCCTTAGAGTGAGAGAGACCCTAAATCATTTTAAGTAAACTTCAATTTTGAGAAACTCCTCTCACAGCCGGCATTACCTAATACAGACTTATTTCAATTGTGAGAAAAAGACGAAGCATTATTGTAATGTTAGGCAGACTAACTTCCAGTCTAAACTGTTATGTATATTTCAATAGTTCGAGTGGACTTTTATTGGAGAGTTCATTTGTTTTGCCCTTAGAAGATATAATTGCTCTTTGAATACTATGTAGGGAGAGGGTCTCTAGTAATTATATTAGATACCTCTAATACCCTAACAAAAGCAAAAACGAAATAACTTATTCGCAGGAGCTCTAGCGTTAATTAAAATCAATTTATGCAAGTGTTTTGCGCTTAGGTAAGACTGGCAGATGATTACTGTTAATAGCACTGGACGCAACAAATTGTAAACATATTTCTAATTCAGTTGATTTATTTCTTCTGGAAAAAGCTATTCCATTATAAGGAGACATCTTGATCTTTGCACGTTTCATGAGCATATCGGGCCGACCTTTCAACAGAGTTCGATCGTCTTAAGCCCATTTTAGAATTATACGACTCATGGCTGATTTAAGAATGCCTTAGTCAGACACAACAGTATTCTTTCTTGTACCGCCACCGTTGCCGCACTTTTTTTGTTTTTCGTTGCAAAAAAGGTGTCGTTTTGGCCAGCAAAAATAGATAGAAAAAACAGCTTTCAGACTTTCTCAATTTACTTTAATTATATAAAATAATAGCCAAAAATGTAATTGAAACAAAATAATTTCATTATAAATAAACCGTAACAAAACTATTAAATAAATAAAAGAAATAAACAAGACCTAGATTTTTTTTTTAAGGTGGAAACGTGGCATATGTTAACTTTTCGTGGCACACTGCCATTTTAATAAAAAAGTGCCATAATCGATCGTGCCACGTCAGCAAACGTTGTGTACTGCCATCTGCGAATTTTCCTTTCAAAGCACAGGCTCAATATCGCCTAATGCTTGGTAAAACGTTTTTTGCTCCGAATTCAGCCCAACAGCGAAAACGACGCACAGTATTTGTGTGCATATACTATATGAGATATGCACCTACCCCAGGCCCCAGGGTAAAACCCAGGTCCGAATATTGTTCCTAAAGAGTTCGACAATATAAAGGATAGGGAAAGAGGTCCAATAGACCTTTTATTTCGGTCGACGTGCCGCTTTATCGTTCTGGGCGAGTCTGAAGTTTGTAAAACAAAACATCAACTCTTCAACCGCTGATGTCCGTAAGACTAGTGTGTGACCTATGCATCGGTGTAGGTAGCACCATGACAGAATTTTTAAGGACGTTAACGAAATAATTCCGCGAAAAGCAACTTATAAACGGAAAACAGAACATAAAACAATGAACATGACCTACACTTGAGCACCGTCGCCAGAACATCACCTTTCCAAAACTTCTTTGACAAAGCCAACTTTGGAACATATGATAATTATTATAAAATTAGACTTTCAGCGCCATATTGTTCAAATTTGACAACTTGACAACTTTCTCAAGCCTCCACATCTCCATACCTACCCAGAACTATGTTGTTCCATGTTGGTCAAATATAGCCGCTTTATACAGGGGTTCATAGGCCAATGAAATGTCTGAAAGTTTGGGAATTAAATGGTTCCAACTTGAACACTTTATCAAGCCTCCACAGTCCACACCCAGAACAGACGAAAATTTCTATGAAAAACCGTGTGAAATCGAAGTCAGCCAGACCAGATATCTGACTGTTTTTAGAGATTGTAAGCTTCCTCAAGGTTTACCGTCAAAGGAGTTTTATTTTTAAATCCACTGACACAGACCTAAGAGTCTTTCATATCATCGAATCAACATCTCTTAAGAGACATATCAACTTCCTTTAGTTGCTTAAGTTCCACTGACGGTCGTATTTTATTGAGAACTTTCTGGTATTTAAAACTGATTCTCGATCTTATTGGTGCAGCCCCCTGAGTAACAAGAAACGCGTAGAAAAAAATCCTTGGAAAGCTCTTTCCTATATAACATTCATCTTAGCTCATTATGGCCTCAGCCTCAGTTATAGCCATACGTAAAATGCAACCGAAAATGTTGGAAGAGTATCAAAATCAAAATCAAACTCATAGAGTCCGTTGAATTGGGTTAGAGAACTTGAAAAGCTGTTAGACTATAGCTGACTAGGTTTGTTACAACTCTTTCAGATTTGACTTGAAGCAGTCCTCAATCGCATTGACATCGGCCTGAAATAACTTATTCACTTTTATACTGAGACTTAGGTGTTGGGCCAACTTTCAACTACAGATTCCATTGGTAATCTATTAATGTTCAAGAGTTGTAGGATACTCAGTTTACGCAATCTTATAGTTCTGCCCCTATTTTCGTAAAGGGCCTATCTACATAATTTTTAATTTTGGTATTATTTGGAGTTACTGCTTTGTCCCCTATTTTATTACATTTATTTCGAAAGCTATTTCTTCAAATTCGATAGGAAATCTCAATTTCTAGAAAGCGTTAAGTACAAAAGGTATGCATCGAATATATATAAAAAAAATACGTTTTCCTTGAAAGAGTGAAGTTAGGGCCTTTGCGAAAATAGGGGCAGAGTTGTACTACTTAAATCCTTCTAAAATAGTTTTCCTATACCCTGCGGCAAGCAAAGTAGAAGTCAAATACCAATTGAAATAGAGTCAAGTAGAAGATATAATATATTGGTTTAAACGCGCAGTCTTCGAGTTGCAGTTGCATTACAGCCAATTTGTTGATTGGTAAGAGTGGGTAAGAGGTCAGCCAAAACTTAGCTGGACAGACAGGCAATTCTAGCTTCCATAGCCTAGATGTCGTTGAATAGTTTTTACCTATCAGATGAAGAAGTTTCTTACTTTTTAGCTGTACTTGTGGTTAGAGAAGTCATCTTAAAAACCTTGAAATTCAAGGTATTGCAACCTCATAAATTACGTCCCGTAGCAGTGGACAGAAGAATAAATTGGGAATCGTCGTTTAACACGTTGAAGCTTGGTTGAACTACGAGATGGCGCGACTTCTTACAATAAGAGGGTCTTGTATCGAGAAAAACTCCTTGCACACATCTCCAAGCTTAAGGTAGGATGGTTTAATCTGCCTTGGAATATGAATCCCCATGTCCAACTCAGAAACCTGGTCTGGGAACGGCCGGCGCAAGCCTCATCAAATGTATCCTGTAAATGCCTGAAGGGCAAACAATACTGGACTTAGCGGAATCGACAGTTTTCGCGGTAATTAGCAAAATCCATTTAATTTTATGGCAGCCTCCGGCCGAGTAAAAAAGCACCCCTCAGACAGAATAAGCAACAGAACAGTAGCAACGGGCCGCCCTTTAAATTTCGTCAGAAAACGTGGTCATTCTCTGACTTTCGCTGTGCCCTTGGAAATGGTGAGCTTCGCCGCAATCAGTCCACAAACCTTTGTACCCCAAACCGTCCCTATATCTATTTAACAACACACAAAAAAATAAAACAACTTCCATTGCGAAGTTCTCCCCTAAAAGTCTTCTACTAGTAAATTCTGAATCGCACCACGTCACTTAATTAAAAATCCTTCAACAAGCGATGAGGTAACTCTTGCCTTTCGTCGTTTGAGCCTACAGCTATTTTCTAATTACAAACAGTAGTTTTCACATGACAAAAAAAAAGCAAATCGAAATGTGAACAATTCAGCCGCTCCGACCCCTCGTGACACAAACTTCGTCTAATTCGATTAAAGTGATAAAATTTAAATTCACTTGCTGTATGGTGATGATGAAGATGCTGCCTGTCACAGTCGACTTATGGACAACAGCTGCGTGGCTCCTCTTCATCTATAGAGCTCACATATTCTGCGGACCTCAATGGTGGCGCAAAAATGATTAACCACACGCAGATACCGAAAGTATGTGTACATAGTCTCTCCTCTTGTCCATCGTAAGTGCTGGATCAAAGTTCATAGCGAAAGGGTCGTTCCTGACTTCCGCGAACCGTTAATAAGTTTTAATTTTTCCATAATAAAACCGTGTGCTCTCATATACAGCGAATCGGATACAGACGGACTGTGGCTGTGATGTTTTGGACCTCTTTGTTGCCCGGTTAATTGAGTTTGATTTCTGCGTTCTGTGGTTCATTGTTCTTTGAATTTACAAAATGGAACTTTGGAAAAAGAATGCTCCACTTTCAAGTGGACACCCTAGTGGTTCTGGTTTGTTTAAGCTGAGAGATACGAGTAACAGCCAACCAGCAGAAATAACAGATCTACCCCATGCTGCTGTGATTTTTCCGTGCTCCATAGAAAAGCGGAACGCAAAACAATTTGTGCTGTGCTATCTATGTTTGAATTGGGTTTTACGCTTAATAGCGATTTCCTTTTTGTCGCACACCAATATCAAAACAACACACTTTATGTGCGACTGATGGTGGGTGATAAGCACGATATTCATTTAAGGGGAGCCATAGGCTCTGAGATTTTTATTAATATAAACTTGACACCATTTTCAGTTCGTTGTTCGTGTTATCGGGCAGAGTACTCGTTTGTTATGCCCAAAGTGAGACGTATTTTCTAGATTGAAAAACATTGCGAAATTGACGATAAAAATTAAACACACCTACGACTTTGTATGAGGTGAGCAAATAACAAATGAGTCTTCAAAAGGGCCCTAAGCCTAATTTCTCAGAGCTATTGGTTTGTGTAGGCTTTTATTACTTTAGTTTTTGCCACCAGAGTCTCTTGAGCGCGCAGAATATAGTGAAATCTATAAGAAAGTTGAAGTTATTGGTGTACTAGCTCAATTATATCAGCAAGAATGTCTTGAAAAGCGGCGTTTCTGGGATTGTGTTTAATGTTAATCATGTATGAAATAAAGTGCACGACTGGGTCGAACGTAACTTTCATTTCGGGTGCAAATGAAATCGGAGTTGCCTGATTGTATAAATTTCAAGTTGTTGGATTTATTTTTAGAGTGCATATTCAATACTATTAAATATTAGCTAAAAAGAAGTTTTGCGTATAGCTCTTATTTTACTTTCATTGCAAGTGGGCGCCATTGTAATTATGTATTTAAAAAATATACCGTAGAAATGTGAACACAGATCGAGATTTGGGTGCTCATTTTTGAGAAATATTTATAACACGTCAATATTAGAATTTTTTGGGAAAAACTAAGTAAGGGAACTTATTAAGAATACTTATATTATCTTTAATATGTATTTTGGTCAAAATCGTTAGAGAGGTTTTTGTAAAATTTGGCAGACAAAACGGTACCAAATATTGCCATGTTTAGCCTCAAAAATATTATTGCTTAACTATTTAGCTGAAAACCGAATAGAAGTTATTTTTTTTGGATGTAAGCATTACTTGGTTTTTAAACTTTTATCGAAATCGAAAATGAGTTTTCGAGATATGAGCAGTTCTTAAAATTAGCGTTTTTGGTGATTCGAACTGAAAATTATGGACGCAATCATTTTCAAAAAATCAATTTTACTCTAAGTTTGCATTTGGTCAAAATCGTTATTGCGGTTTTCAGGTAAACCAAAGAAAACTAAATTTTTAAAAAATTGCTTTACTAAGTTTTTCATTAAGTTAGAAATGACAATTTTACCTTAGAAATCAGTTTTTGTTACAATCGTATGGACCGTTTTCAGGAGATGCCAAACTTCAAAAGTACCGTTATTCGATTTTTTAGCGGAAAACTGAGTATGCAGTTATGTTAACCTCACCTACTTTTGCTTAACTATCAATTTTGGTTAAAATCGTTAGAGCCGTTTTCGAACAAATCAAACTAATATGAAAATGTTGTATGGGAAGTGCCATTAATATTGAGGTTACCACGCAAAAAAAAAGGCCCCGAACTGTAAGCCCCAAAACTCCAATATTGGGAACAGATTTCCCTTATTTTTGCATTTCCCTAGAAATGCTCACGTTAAGTCGTGAGATCGGCCAATTTAATTCAAATATATACTAAACTAGTAATGTAGTTCACTGAGTTTGATGCGTAATTCAGACCTCATCGAGGTCTCAAACCATTCGAACTTAATTGTCACTTCCAAACATGCACTCTCATCATAGACTGCTTCCAAATCCCTGTACAAGCGCGAGTCAAGATTCAATAATAAGTTGTCTCTATGAAATATCTCTCGGAACACGTTTCTAAAAAAATCAAACATTTCCAAGTTTATTAATTGATAAATAAAAATATGAAAATACCAATTAGTGGTCAAAAGGTCACTGGTCTAATGGAACACCTCAACTAATTGCTATACCGCATATTAAGTCAATAGTCGTTAGGTGAAAAATGGAAATGCTTTTTTAGATAAATAAAAAGCAGTCTATTGCGGTGCTCTTTCTGGTGGTTGTACAATGCAAACCAAACCTTGATTACCCAGACTGACGTTGGAGATTTTTCAACCCAAAAAAAAATCATCTACCTTTAAGGTGTAAAAGTGCCCATCCCACTCGGTCGATTTGAACAATTGCACAACACCTTGAAATGAAAAAAAAATAAAATACCCATTGTGCTGCCAAACAATTGACTTGCCCAACCATATCCCAACCTGCGTCAATGTATTGAATTTACCCTGAGCACCTGAGCTGTCTGTCAATCTAAAATGCACCCGTGAATAGTTCACCGCCAATTAAGAGAGGATCATGCATTTTTTACGTAGAAAGATACAAAGTAAACAAGTGAGAGATGGATTTACCAAAATCAGAGCAGAGTCCCTTTTTCCTTTATCACCCGCCTACATAGAGCGCGCGTGGGAATTTTTCCCATTTTCCCCTAGCACCGTCCAAACAAAAAGAATAAAAGGAACCCATTATACCTAAGGAGCAAGGTTGCCTACACATCCATAGTACACTAAGGGACCGCTTCCGTGGTGTAGCTGCACTCAAAGTGTACAAACAAAGAACACTTTCTTCTCGAGAGTTTTTTCTGCATTTAGTCAATTGCATTCCAAAAATAGAGAAAGGCTATGCACCTTCCAACCGTCTTGGGCAATAAAACCCCTGTACGGCTTTGTGTGCGTTCCTCGCCTTTATGAAGTCATAATTCCCTGACGAGCTCGCAGGGAGAGAAACCGACTGTAATCTCCCAGTCGATCCTCCGGATTAGACTTGGTTGAGTAATACATTTACTTGGCTGTTGAAGGTGACAAGACTTGGTTGGTGTGTATGTATGGAATTCACGTTCCCCCACTCAGTAGGGATTACCCGTGTAACAGACCCTTGTAGGAGGATTCTCCAAGCAACGTGCATCTGCGTTCTATATTTAGGACGAAAATTGCCTGTTATGTCGATTGAAGATGACATTTATGTGTCATTGCAATGGTGAACGACCTTTCCAATAGAGGGACTTGTTGTTCTTTCGATTTGGGAATTTTATAGCACTTCTTGCTGGTTTTATGGATATTTTTATGCGTTTTCCAGCACATGGCCATAAAACGTTCTGTGGCTTTCCACTTACGCATGGAAGTGGGCCCTCGACTCATACTTGGCTGTAAAGTGGTATGTGAAACGGTAGCTAGTTGGTGGCCTGTCTTGCAGCATGTCGAATTATTTTTATAGCTGGAATGAATTAGAAAATATTTATGCGTACGAGCAGTGTGCCGCGGTAATTGACGATGACGGCGTTGCAGGAATGTGCTAACAATTTAGGTGATTTGTGCTGAGTGTGCATTGGGGAGGTATGGCATTTCGTTTTGGGAACTGAATATTACTAACCGAATCGACATCTATAAATATTTACTTAGTAGATATTTATTTTAAACTTTAATCGCAAGAAGGGTCCAACCGGTGGGCAAGATAGTGTTTCTTAAATATAAAGGTTGAGAACAAAAGGTTGCTTCGAAGAAAACGCCCACCAAATGTGGGCGTGGCCAAGAACTTCGAAAGGATGAACAGAAGAGGAAAGTCTTATTTGCATATTTAGTCTCACAAATTCCTCTTAAAATTATCAAGAAAATATGTATCCCAATTGTTACGACGCGACACAGCGAGAGTTTAGCGGTCATTTTAGTGTTTTCAGTGAATAGTCTAGAGTTACCATGCGCCTGGGCGATCCTGAGACAATATAGGCCGCTTACACGCAGCTGTTGACGAAAACCCTGAACCATCGCGCAGCTAAATCAGTGGCCACAAGCCATAACCGCTCAACTCGAGTTAGGACAAAATGAAGTTATAGTCACTATCGTGTTCAGCATTAAAATCTACTTCCACTTAATTTTTTACGACCATAATCTTTTTTTTAACAAAAGTTTTTCCAATGAAAAAAATAAGCTTAGAAACAAATAGCCCTGCTTTGAAGTGATGATTTGACACTTTAATCTGCTCTCCTGAAAAGTATGAAAAAAAAACTTAGGCGGTTATGGCTTGTGGCCACAGAAATATCCAACTGACAAGTCGGTGGCCACAAAACATAACCGCTAAAGTCGACTTTAGACGAAATGGAGATTTTGATGCCATTAGATTTAGAATTTGTAAATTTTTTTCAGCTTTATATCTTTAAAAAAGTGGTCACAATTTCAAAAAAAAACTAACAGCTTAAGTCAATAAAGTCAATAGAGTCACTTGGAATTTAACGCGTTTGTCAAAAACTTTAAACTGCTCTCCTGAAAAATGAGTAAAACAGACTTTAGCGGTTTTTCCTTGTGACAGAAGTTTGCGGGATATATTTCAATTATAATCACGCGGCACCAAAAATTTGTCAGATTTCGAAACTCGCATTTCTATTAACTCATGTCTGTAACAGCTTTCTGTAAGCCTCCTCGAAGTTTCCAGGTGAAAGTTAAATTTATCAAATATTCCTTTTGAAACTTTTAGCGCATTCAGAAAAAACCGCTGACTGTATTATTCTTTTCGTTTCTACTGTTTTTATACTTCTGGGCTTTAACAGAAAATTGTACATGACTTCCTTGTTTATTTAAAAGGTCAGAGCAACATGTCAATGTGGCTTGATTCAGAACATTGTTTCCCATAAATGTACTATTACAACTGAGTCACTGTCACGTACACAGTGGTCCTATGTGGTTTCAACAATATATAATATATATAAATACTGCCTTCACAGACATACAGGGTGTCCTTGAACATTCCAAGAATATGCATAAAAGGTGCGGTTATGTCAGCCACAATGTCACACTGATCGAAAGTTCGGATTGAAAGTGTTCGCCTGATGGGGTTTTACAAAAAGTGACTACGTATATTCATATTTCGTTGTGCGCCTCGATCTTCTTTGTTTAAGGGTCCAAAAAGCTTTATAAAACTTCATCAGCCTCAATCAAGTCAAACGGAGTTTGCATACAAGTTCAAGAACTTCAGTGCGGAGAAAAGGGAAACTTTAGTTTCTGAACTTTTAAAACAAAATCTAAAATTTTGTATTCTTTAAGATTCAATTGGTGGAAGAACTTGAGGAAAACCAGAGCCCACGGTGACGGTCTGTCAAGGAGTTGAAAAAAGTTATCCCCGTCAAATAAAACAACATTCAGACACGCCTGATTGTGACGTGCCTGAAGGTGGTGCGCTTCTGACAGGGTGTGCGACGGCATTTGGAAGCATTCAAATAATTATGTATAAAAAAAGCAGCACTCCTTTATTTTATATTTTAGCAACTTTGCATTTAACATGAAATTGTTAAGTTTATCTTTAGATTTGTACACGCATCTCGTTAAAACTACACACCCAATTCGTATGACTTTCTTATAAAAACCTCCCATGGAGCGACATTTGTTTTTCATTTTATTGCAATCGGTTAAATATTTCAGAGGATATACGAATTTAAGGTTTTCTGAAATTGTCGGTCGTGCATAGCTTACGATTTTCAATGAGAGTAGTCCCCAGCCTCTCGAAAATTTAGTGGGTTATAACCAGCGTTACCACATGTACTACATATGTAAAGGGTGATTTTTTAGCTGGTTTGGTTTTGGCAACACTGGTTTTGACAGCTGACGTGTGTTTAGTACCTTGTGTCACTGTCAAACAGCTTCAGTTTGGTTTGCAATTTAACCATGGATCGTCTTACAAATGAACAACGCTTGCAAATTATTGAATTTTACTATCAAAATTCGTGCTCGGTTCGAAATGTTCATCGCGCGCTGCTTCCATTTTATGATCGGCATTCTCGACCTTCTGAGCAGTCTATTCGGAAGATTGTGACCAAATTTCGCACCAAATTTACTTTGTTGGACATTAAACCACCAACACGTTTACGTACTGTGCGTAGTGAAGAAAATATTGCGGCCGTATCAGCTAGTGTGACAGAAGACCGCGAAATGTCGATTCGGCGCCGTTCCCAGCAGTTAGGCCTTTGTTACAGCACTACGTGGAAAATTTTGCGGAAGGATTTGGGCGTAAAGCCTTTTAAGATACAGCTGGTGCAAGAACTAAAGCCAGCCGACCTACCACAACGCCGAATTTTTGGTGAATGGGCTCTTGGAAAGCTGGCCGAGGATCCGCTTTTTTATCGAAAAATTGTGTTCAGCGATGAGGCTCATTTTTGGTTGAATGGGTACGTAAATAAGCAAAATTGCCGCATTTGGAGTGAAGATCAGCCAGAAGCATTGCAACAGCTACCAATGCATCCCGAAAAAGCCACTGTTTGGTGCGGTTTATGGGCCGGCGGCATTATTGGGCCATATTTCTTCAAAGATGATGCGAATCGCAGCGTTACTGTCAATGGTGAACGCTACCGAGCGATGATAACAAACTTTTTTTTGCCCGAAATGGAAGTTCTTGACTTGCATGATATGTGGTTTCAACAAGACGGTGCCACATGCCACACAGCACGCGAAACAATGGCGCAATTGCGAGGCGAGTTTGGTGAACAGTTAATTTCACGTTTCGGGCCGGTCAATTGGCCGCCTAGATCGTGCGATTTGACACCATTAGATTATTTTTTATGGGGGTATGCCAAGGCTAATGTGTATAGGGACAAGCCCGCTTCGATTGACGCACTGGAAGCCAACATCCATGCATTCATTCGTGAGATACCGGCCGATATGTGTGAAAGAGTATGCCAAAATTGGACTCAGCGGATGGGCTACCTGAGACGCAGCCGCGGTCAACATTTGCATGAAATTATCTTTAAACATTAAATTGCAAGGTTCAAACTATCGATTCAAATAAATATTTCATTCATTTTTTCGAATTTTTTGTGTTTTTTTTTTTAAAAAAGTTCTAAACCTCTTAAAAAATCACCCTTTAGTACTGTGCTACATATTTGCTGGATTTTTTAACGCCGTACTACATACTACATCGTTACCCTAATGTACTACATTTCTTAAGATCCGTTAACCATTTTACTTTTTTACGAACAACAGTTCAAATTTTGCCCCTTTTGCTTTTATGACTAAATAAATAGATTTAAAAACTTGGCATCACTCTAAAGTAAGTGCAAATCTTCAACTCGCACAAAGATATCGCAAGGAATGGAAAAACCAATTTTAGTGGGTCGAATGTAGGTCTGGCAAACGCTTTTGTCGCGCTAGTCGAAGTCATTTGTTTGCAATATGACTTTGCTTGTCAGACAAGAACTCTTACCCATACACATTTCCAATTATAATAGTGCAAAACAACTGCAAGTGTGTCCGACTGTTTTAGAAACATAACATATTTTGTTTGTTGTGCTACTTAATTTAAATTTCAATAGAAAAAAAAAACAGATAGATACTAAATTTTTTTTTAAAATGCTACATTTTGTTGGCTAACGTACTACATTTGCTAAAGATTTTAGTGGCAACGCTGGTTATAACTCTTCGTCTAGGTCACTTTAAAAGTGAAATTTCATCAAAAGCTTGCAGACCAGATGGACAAAGTATCAGTCCTTCAAAAACAAAAATGTTTTCCGTCCTTAACAATGATTTAGCTTTAATTTTTATTTTGTATATTCATCGCTAATCAAATAAAAATTTTTATTTAAATTTATCCCTGTCACCCTGTTTACAAAACAAAGAGTCTGGTACAACGTTTGGAAGTACCAGACTTGGAAGTTTTTAAACGAATTCGAGTGTAGGTTTTTTCAAAAATTGAAAAATTAAAAAAGCAAATAAAAAGCAAACCTAACCTAATTTTAAAGTTCACCGTCTTTGTAAGATATTTCACCGCAAAGGCAGTTTTTTTTTTTAAGTGTTGCTTATATTTTTCAGTTTTTTTAACAGTTCTGTAGGTCTGTGTAATAGCTTTCGTTTTTAGGACTGTAATAACACCGCCACAGAAAGACCGCCACCATTCGTCCCTATATTGGTTTAGAATTTAGATCAATAAATATCAAAGTGGCCGTATCATTTGAAACAAAATATCTAGTATCTAGTTTCTAAATGACAGGTTATTGATACAGGTATAGGTACCTAACCTACTTAGCATGCCTAATACAGTAACCATAAAAAAAAGCCACCACCCACTTTCTTGGAAAACGATAAAACAAATTTTATTCCATGCCTTTCGGAATTGTTTTCTCAATTTTCTAGAAAATTAACTCGGAACCACTAAAATTGTAAACGTCAACACGACAGAAGACTGACCCGAGCTATCAAAGGGATAGAATCTCGTGTTTGACAACGTAATTTAATTGACACTCATTCATATACGACGGCATGATGGTGTGCATTCAGATAAGACGCCAGCCAAAGAATACTCTTATGCTGCAACAGGTGTACTGTAAATCTGACTGCAATAAGAAGAAAAGTGACGTTTATTTGAAGATATGATTGTCAGAGTGGGTACCTGCGCCCTTGAGTCTAAGATGGTTAGATGACAACAAAATATATTGACACAACCGAAGAGGGACGTGTGTTCCGAGGAAGAGTATACAAATTTTGTTTACATAGGCTGCACCGAATGTCATCCATCCATCATTGTGTTTTATGGCGCAGAGTGACGTTTCTGAAGGAGGATTCGGCTGTGTCTATCCCGCATTGCGATTCAATTGATTGAATTCAAACGTTCCACATACAAATCATTAGAAATATAGGGAGAAGGGATCATTTCGAATGAAGTCTTTAATCATGCCTGAGAGGGTGGAATTGGAATGGAAGTGCGTTTCTACTTTTTACATTCCCTATGTAGGTCATTCATGTAGTACGTGACAATTGACAAGAGTGCTGGTGCTGTGTATAAAGGGTGATTTTTTAAGAGGTTTAGAACTTTTTTTAAAAAAAAAACACAAAAAATTCGAAAAAATGAATGAAATATTTATCTGAATCGATAGTTTGAACCTTGCAATTTAATGTTTAAAGATAATTTCATGCAAATGTTGACCGCGGCTGCGTCTCAGGTAGCCCATCCGCTGAGTCCAATTTTGGCATACTCTTTCACACATATCGGCCGGTATCTCACGAATGAATGCATGGATGTTGGCTTCCAGTGCGTCAATCGAAGCGGGCTTGTCCCTATACACATTAGCCTTGGCATACCCCCACAAAAAATAATCTAATGGTGTCAAATCGCACGATCTAGGCGGCCAATTGACCGGCCCGAAACGTGAAATTAACTGTTCACCAAACTCGCCTCGCAATTGCGCCATTGTTTCGCGTGCTGTGTGGCATGTGGCACCGTCTTGTTGAAACCACATATCATGCAAGTCAAGAACTTCCATTTCGGGCAAAAAAAAGTTTGTTATCATCGCTCGGTAGCGTTCACCATTGACAGTAACGCTGCGATTCGCATCATCTTTGAAGAAATATGGCCCAATAATGCCGCCGGCCCATAAACCGCACCAAACAGTGGCTTTTTCGGGATGCATTGGTAGCTGTTGCAATGCTTCTGGCTGATCTTCACTCCAAATGCGGCAATTTTGCTTATTTACGTACCCATTCAACCAAAAATGAGCCTCATCGCTGAACACAATTTTTCGATAAAAAAGCGGATCCTCGGCCAGCTTTCCAAGAGCCCATTCACCAAAAATTCGGCGTTGTGGTAGGTCGGCTGGCTTTAGTTCTTGCACCAGCTGTATCTTAAAAGGCTTTACGCCCAAATCCTTCCGCAAAATTTTCCACGTAGTGCTGTAACAAAGGCCTAACTGCTGGGAACGGCGCCGAATCGACATTTCGCGGTCTTCTGTCACACTAGCTGATACGGCCGCAATATTTTCTTCACTACGCACAGTACGTAAACGTGTTGGTGGTTTAATGTCCAACAAAGTAAATTTGGTGCGAAATTTGGTCACAATCTTCCGAATAGACTGCTCAGAAGGTCGAGAATGCCGATCATAAAATGGAAGCAGCGCGCGATGAACATTTCGAGCCGAGCACGAATTTTGATAGTAAAATTCAATAATTTGCAAGCGTTGTTCATTTGTAAGACGATCCATGGTTAAATTGCAAACCAAACTGAAGCTGTTTGACAGTGACACAAGGTACTAAACACACGTCAGCTGTCAAAACCAGTGTTGCCAAAACCAAACCAGCTAAAAAATCACCCTTTAGTTTAGATTTGCTTGAATTGGTCGCAATGTGGACTAGTGTCTGTTGATTGTTGTCTAGTGGACGAGGGTGGATGAGAGTGCTATCGAAGCAAATTTTTCGAGTTTGACGTGCTTGTTGAGTGCGCATTTATCATTGCTACGTGCCGCGGAATTTAGCGCGACGTTCTGCTTGATCTGAAAATTCCTTGACAAAACAAATAAATAAAGCGACTTGGGCGGGTGGTTATTTAGAGAAATTGTAGGTCTATCCGAGGTAGAATGTTTGTAATTTTCTTTCAAAAACGTGATTTCTTTAAATGTAGGAAGTGTTTTGGGGGCGATCGCACTTGGAAAAGTCAAAAGTAATGACCTTGGCCAGCTAGTCGAGAAAAACAAATCTGTAATAGCTGTCAAATTGACAACCATTTCAGTAAATGAACCACAACTAAGTTCACAAATTTAACAAACAATTTAGCAGAAGCTGTTATGGTTCGTTTTCCATATGATATTATGTCATTGTGGGTCATGAGCCAGAACTTGGTTACGTCAATTTCAGCCTTTATGGAACAGACTTGCTCTTGTTCAATGTGGGTAACTATTCTGTTGGATGTCCAAACAAAATTGGATATAAGCATTGTGAGACATCTGGCGGATGTCGAACGTCTTAACTTTAATATTTTTATTTAATTCCTCTTAAATCGATATTTGTTGGTTTTTGACTGGCGGTTCAAGACTATTTAGTGAAAATTTAGAGGAGAACGCTAAAAGTTGGTGGGCCAAGTTTGTCATTCAGAATTTAGAAACTCTACGGAACAGATTGATCTCCTATAATCGATAACATCTTCAAATCATCAATTCCCCAAAACTAATTTGGCAACAAATTTTGAAGCTTGCTTTCTGTAGATATTTATTTCCAGGGGCCTCTCCAGTGTTGCCGAAAGTACTCCCATAGGAGTATTGTACTACTTTCAACACCTCCGTACTCCTCCATTAACATTCGTACTCTTTTATTTTTTATATACCTAAAATATCTAACACTTTTAGCAAAGTGTAATTTTTCAACCTTAAAAAAATTCACTACAAATTTAATGCAAATTTGGTAGCACTTTTATCTTCCAAACTGTCGTCAAAAAGGGAATTTCCCTCTTTCTAGTTTGTTCTTGTTCTTCGGCTTCATGCAATTTTCATCTGTCAGTTCGGTATTTATTTAATTGTTATTTGAGATTGTGGTTTGCTTGTTCCGTGAATTTTGAAGACTAAAAAATGCCTGTACTTTTTTTTTTCAAAATACTCCCCTCTTTTGGCTGCAGTACTACTTTATAATATTTCTCTCCGGCAACACTGGCGCCTCTCTATACAACTTACATTAATTCGAATTTCTGTTCCGCATTTAGTAGTGCAAAATGAAGGAGCTAATTACAGTGTATGACTTTTTTCCACTAACTGTCCAAAAAATACCCAAAGTTATGATGTTTGGGACTCGGTTTGGGACGCGGTTTCTAAATTGATCAAAACCTTAAAAGACGACTTAAAAATGTCTGTTGTTTTTTACCCGACTGGACACAGGGAGGGTTGTTTTATAATTAGTTCTGTTTTTGAAGTAGCAGATTAAGAATTTTAGCTAGCCCAAAAAGGCGACAGAATTTGATTCAAAATTTTGTTATTTAAATGTAGGTTTTTGGAATCCAAAACGGCAGCTTAAACACGTCGACGGAATCTTTTACTTTTTGAATCAAAATCGAAGATTTTCTTTTCGAGAACTACCATGTGCCGTTCAGAATTTAAGACTGATGAATCCAAAAAAACAGACATTTTTTTATACACTAAGATTCAACCTTTAAAAAGGTTTAAGAACCACAAAACAAAACTACAGTTTTTTTTATGTCGTATAGAACGAATTTTCAGTCAGAATTTGTGAATAGCTTTGTATTTACAAAATTTCGAATTGTATTAAATTTCGACTGTATATCCGATGAATTTTTGGTATGTAAAAAAATTGGAACACTCTCTGCTAATAGAGGCAGCATTTTTTTTTAAATAAACCGAAAATCAATATCTGATTTTTAGAGACGTGGGTTATTTAAATTTTGATACAGTTTCAAGGAATTTTTCTTTTTAATTTTTAGTCAGGATTGTCTTAAAATCTAGTAATTGACTGGTGTTCTTCTCGAAACTAATACCAACGTTTTTTTTTTGTAAGCCAGAAGTTATGCAACTTTAGTCAGAAAGTTTTTTAAAAATGTCTTTAAAAATGACAGCGGAATCTTGTTTCACATCTTGTTATATGTTTACTGCATTAATGCACGGATTTCATTTAAAAGGTGTAGTATGTAAACATTGCTGGTGAACGAGACCGCTGACTGAAATATCTAAGAACAAATTTTTAAGTTAAAAGTGGTTCCTATAAAGTTTAGCTAACGAATGTCATATTTTGAGATCCAATGTTTTAGGGTTCCAGGTTCTGATGCATATGCAAATTTATTAAGTTCTAAAATTATTATTCTTGTTCATAGGTGCTTCACAGTGGGCAGGCGAGTTCTATCATTTAAGCTTTGATTTGACTCACAACTTATGGGCAGCGTTGCTGTTTGGCCACCACTTTTTTAAAAATGATCAAAATGGCCCATTTTTCAGATAAGTAAGATTTTGTTCTTTATTGAACTAAATAAATATACACATTTTTTTGTTATAAATAAATTTCTTTGCTGCTCTGTGTCTTTTTTTGCTATATTAGTTTTTTATTTAGAGGCCATTTTTTGGCTGATGAATTCTGTCAAAGAAGCGTGACTTTGGGCGTAAAGAAAGCAGGCGAGTGCCGAAAAGCTGTGATTTTTGTGCATTTTCGGAATTCAGAGTAGGAGCTCTCTGTTTCTGTTATTCAAAGTACGACTTAAATCACGTAACAACTTCCATCAGCGGGTTTTGTAGCCGTTTATTACATAAAAATTATATCTTAATGTACAAACCATTCAATAAATGAATGGAATTGAATTGAAACTTCAGAAATTCCCAAAAAAAAAAGAAAAATTATGAATTTCTGAAACGAGTTACGTCACTTGTACTTCGCCTAATTTGGTCATATTTGACGGGCCAATTCTAATTTTTCTCAATTTGAATATAACAATTTAAAATCCCCGACAGACAAAACTTTAAAAAAAAGTCGCTCTAAAAGGGGCTACACATTTTTTGTTTTTTGCTAGATCTATAAAATATTGCCGGTCAAAATAATAGAAGTAGACCAATCGCTATCTTCAAACCTAACCCGTTTTTTTGGAACGGAAATTACAAATTGGAATTGAACACCTCTATCAACTTCTGAAGTGACTTTTCTATTTAAACTTGTTGCCGTCGATTCTCAAATGTTTACAACGTATGCATTTGCACGAGCTACATACAAAGCTCGTGCAAATAAATTGTACAATCATCTAGCTCAATAGTATATTCGGAGTTTGCGCAATAAATTCCGCGCTTATGCCAACAAAGACCGTCAACTGTGTCGAGCCTATGAAGACACAGTCAAAAAAAAGTGTTCAATCAATTGTGCAAACACATCTGTTGACAATCGTGCAATTTAGCTGTACGACAGACCTTTTCCCGCCGTAGATTAGCGTACAATACCGCGAAAGCTTTCCGTTCATTATTCACAAGTAATTTGCATACAATTACTTTGTAATCGCACGATAAATCATAATGAAATCTGTATTCCTTTTTCTACTGCTGTTCTTTCATGTTGAACATTTTTATTCACCGACGGCAGACATCGCTGGTGACACTTTTATTTTTCGCCATCGTATTGTGTGAACGGGCACAAGAACGAACGAAAACAGCTTCTGCATAATCAAAGTAAATTACTTCACTAATTAGTCGGATTATCAGTAAGCAGCAGAAAAAAAAAACATTCTTCTTATCAATTTCTGGGTCAAGTGGTAATCTCACGTCAACCGAAATCGGATGAGTATAAAACTTTCTAAACAGCGCGAGAAAAGTCATAAATGGTATAAATGGTATAATTTATGGACTGATTGAGTTTCTTTGAGCTGTGCAGAGCCGGCGATTGCAGTTGAAAGTCATCAAAGAAATGTTCGGTTTGGTTTTGGAAACATGTTATCGCAGGGAACCAGATTGGCTGCTTATAGTCTACGGCAAAGCTTAGCTTTAGAAGGTTTTGTATTTGTAAGTTTTATAGTTTTAGCATAATGTGGTCGTTAGTGTAGCCGAAGATTTAAGGATTATACTACACTTTTTGAAAGGATTTGTAGGTAGATAGATGATAGTGTCGATTGATGCTCAAAGGGGTCCACAAATCGGGTAAAGGGTCAAGAAAACAAACCACTTTATTACTTAGAGGGTACGTTTTGGCTTCACGTCGTAAAATTTCCTTAATACATACAATACTAAAACTTATTGGAGATTATTTATATCTGTAACAATAGAGGATTAGATACAGGGTCCGCCATCTAACATTTTTTTTTTTTCAACTAGTGCTTATTTCGCGAATGGTAACACTTAGCTCATGTTTGATTTGACAGATAATTAGTTTTATCCTTCCGCTGAACGAATATGGTTGTGTATACGCTTGAACAACGCTGGGAAATATTGCGACATTACTTTGAAAATCATGGTAATGTTGCAGAATGTGTGCGAAAATTGCGTATGGAATTTGGAAGAAGAGAAGCACCGTCAGCTCCGTATGTTCGTTATCTTGTGAAAAAAGTGAAAGAAACTGGCATCCTCATCGATAAACCAAAGCGTGAAAAGCCAAAAACAGTGCGTACACCCGAGAAAATTGCTGCTGTGGCAGAAAGTGTGCATGAAGCGCCATCAACATCAATTCACCGTCGGTCGTTCTCAACAATTGAACATTTCGGAGACATCATTGAGACGAATTTTGCATAAAGACCTTGGTATGACGTTCACAAAAATTGAAGAGGATGATATTGGCAACATTTGGTTTCAACAGGACGGCGCTACGTGGCACACAGCCGAAGCTACACTCGATGTTTTGCGCCCTGTTTTTGAAGATCGCATTATCAGCCGCAGAGCTGATGTCGCTTGGCCACCTTGGAGCTGCGATTTGACACCGTTGGACTATTATTTGTGGGGTGCCGTAAAAGATAAGTGTTACGCCGACAAGCCAGAGACAATTAACGCTTTAAAGGACAATATTCGTGAAGCCATTGGTGAAATACAGCTGCACACAATCGATAATGTGCTTAAAAATTGGACCGATCATGTAGGCTACTGCATGGCCAGCCGAGGCAGCCATTTGAATGAAATTATTTTCCATTATTAACCGGAAGGATTGTACTTTCAAATAAAAAAAGAAATTTGAGAAAATATTCAGTAGTTTTTTTTATAGCATTTTCAAAAAAAAAGAAAAGTTATTTGGCGGACCCTTTAGTATTATTCGGACTAAATTCAACTTTTTACTTCTGAAATTACACCAAGACGGAAAATAAGGACAAGGCCCAAAGTAAGACTGACGAACTGGGAAGAAAAGGCCTCTGTATTATCAGAGAACGAGTGGAAAAGGGGTTTCAAATGGTGAACAACAACAGGTAAACGTTTCGACAGCCGGTTTTAAGAAATCAAAATTCTAAATGCTGGCAAAAACTTCATTATCCGCGACCCGGTTCTGAGTCTTCTTGAACCGATTCACGCTTGTTGTCAAATTATAATAGATTTTGAATACACTGATGGACTCATCAACGCACAGTCCAAACCGCTGACTGTAGCAATACAAATTTTAACAAATACGAATTACCCCAAGGATGTGTAGAGGCGCAGTAAAAAGGACACAAGGGTCCCCCTTGCCCCCTTGAAAGTAATTTTCAGTTGGTTATTTAAGCCCGATGGCTCAAGAACTACCTCTTGTATTGTCATTATCAAAAACATTTTAGTTTAGTTGAAAAGTAAAAAGTATTACAGTCGAACACGGATATAAGAAAGACGCGTATAAGAACAACTCGCTTTTAAGAAACGCATGTGAAAACACGGAGATTTTTTTGCTATATGCACATATAAAAAAGTTTTCATATAAGAAACTCGCTTAAAAGAAACACTCGGATGTAAGAAACGTATTTTTATTCACACAATTTGTTATTTTATTTAAATCATTACATATATGAGAGACATAATTTTTTCCTTTGTTGAGCTGGATTTCAGTTTAAATGCAAAAACAGCTCAACTATGCATGTAAACGAATTACGGTATGATGCGAATACACCCTTCAATGACAATGACTGGGTGTGCTTCTAGCTGTGCTACTGTCAGTAGAAAAAGCCCGCCAAATCGTCCTACATACTCTCTTCGTGTTGACTTCTGCCTTTGTTCGTTCACATTTCATATCGGTTGTTTTTATATAAGAAATTTTGTTTCTTATAAACGTCGTTTTCATATAAGAACAACTCGGATATAAGAAACAAATCTCGTTGTTTTTTATATGTTTCTTATATCCGTGTGGGACTGTACATGGAAGTTTCGCCATATATGAAAAGTGTGTTCTTTTTTAAGGGCTTTTACCTATTATTCGGTTACTATACGAATGTGCAATCTTAAACTGCATCTAATAGAGAATAAGTTTTATACTTCAGAATTTGATTTTATCCCGTTTAAGGGGGGGCTATACCCCTAAGTGAGCTACATTTATTTTTTGTTCGATTTATATGAAATTTAATTATACAAACTATAAAAATAATAATAATGAACGTATTTTATCATTTTCCAATATGTTATAGGGGCACTTAATCTCTTTACAAAGAAAAGGTCCACCATTTTAGCAAACGCAAAATTTTCACTTTTCATCTAACTGTACCAATATATTTACAATGATGGTCATTCCTGATATCCATGCTAACCGGCAAAAATGACATGTCATGTCAGTGTCAAGTTGGAGACTTTTAATTCGAATACCCCGACGAATTTTAACACCCTACCTAAGCAAGCTTTACAATATACTACCATATGAGTCATGGTTGTTTCCACACCGCAAATAATCGGAAAGTTAGTCCAAGACCGTCATATCATTGGTAACAAGAAAAACTATCCCTATTCGCCTTATTTTGCAACGATCTATAATTTTTCAAAGTTCCGCAGACGGTTTGAGCAAGCTAGATAAGCGTCTGATAAGTAACCGCGCAATTTTTTGCGATAGTTTGGAATTCCTATGAGGTTACTATTTTGCTTCAGCAGTCAGCATTCATGCTGTTTTATTCCAGATGCAACTTGAGCGATAAGGTCACGTTTTTAGGAAAGTTGGCGGTTGATAAAAAGTTGAGTGCATATTTTTTTAAACAACAAATTAAGACTTGAATCGAACAGTTAATATTATAGAAAAAACTGTGTCTATAATGTCCGAGCAGCACTTAAATGAAAAGGTTTGAGAGCTTATAGGAAAAAACTATTTAGGACTGTCGAGAAATCAGTTTGGAAGTTCATTAACAGATGTCAGCTCCTAAGGGCGGAGAACTGTCCGTCAGTTCACCGAAAGTGTAGGCAAGACAGTGAGAAATGGCTATAGCTGTTCAAAATACTCCAATGTATTTGCAGGAAATATTTAAATGTTTCAACTGGTAAGAATCTTAACGAAAGGACAATTATTTAGTTCGATTTTATGGTCGAAAACAATTAATATTCTTGTTGCTTCGTAAATTGCTAAAAATTATCCAACCTAAAGGGTGATTTTTTAAGAGGTTTAGAACTTTTTTTAAAAAAAAAACACAAAAAATTCGAAAAAATGAATGAAATATTTATCTGAATCGATAGTTTGAACCTTGCAATTTAATGTTTAAAGATAATTTCATGCAAATGTTGACCGCGGCTGCGTCTCAGGTAGCCCATCCGCTGAGTCCAATTTTGGCATACTCTTTCACACATATCGGCCGGTATCTCACGAATGAATGCATGGATGTTGGCTTCCAGTGCGTCAATCGAAGCGGGCTTGTCCCTATACACATTAGCCTTGGCATACCCCCACAAAAAATAATCTAATGGTGTCAAATCGCACGATCTAGGCGGCCAATTGACCGGCCCGAAACGTGAAATTAACTGTTCACCAAACTCGCCTCGCAATTGCGCCATTGTTTCGCGTGCTGTGTGGCATGTGGCACCGTCTTGTTGAAACCACATATCATGCAAGTCAAGAACTTCCATTTCGGGCAAAAAAAAGTTTGTTATCATCGCTCGGTAGCGTTCACCATTGACAGTAACGCTGCGATTCGCATCATCTTTGAAGAAATATGGCCCAATAATGCCGCCGGCCCATAAACCGCACCAAACAGTGGCTTTTTCGGGATGCATTGGTAGCTGTTGCAATGCTTCTGGCTGATCTTCACTCCAAATGCGGCAATTTTGCTTATTTACGTACCCATTCAACCAAAAATGAGCCTCATCGCTGAACACAATTTTTCGATAAAAAAGCCAGCTTTCCAAGAGCCCATTCACCAAAAATTCGGCGTTGTGGTAGGTCGGCTGGCTTTAGTTCTTGCACCAGCTGTATCTTAAAAGGCTTTACGCCCAAATCCTTCCGCAAAATTTTCCACGTAGTGCTGTAACAAAGGCCTAACTGCTGGGAACGGCGCCGAATCGACATTTCGCGGTCTTCTGTCACACTAGCTGATACGGCCGCAATATTTTCTTCACTACGCACAGTACGTAAACGTGTTGGTGGTTTAATGTCCAACAAAGTAAATTTGGTGCGAAATTTGGTCACAATCTTCCGAATAGACTGCTCAGAAGGTCGAGAATGCCGATCATAAAATGGAAGCAGCGCGCGATGAACATTTCGAACCGAGCACGAATTTTGATAGTAAAATTCAATAATTTGCAAGCGTTGTTCATTTGTAAGACGATCCATGGTTAAATTGCAAACCAAACTGAAGCTGTTTGACAGTGACACAAGGTACTAAACACACGTCAGCTGTCAAAACCAGTGTTGCCAAAACCAAACCAGCTAAAAAATCACCCTTTATTACGAACTAATGAATTAATCAAAAAAGAGTACGCACAACAACATTAAAAAGCCATTAAAAATACATTTCGCTTTAAAACGAGGTGTTGCGATCACTCAGAAAACACATTACCTGTTTTTTATTATCAGCTATGATCCATATAGATCATCGACTTACATGCATTTACAACAACAGCACATGATCCTGCTTCTCATCGAGATCACGAATCATGATCTGAAAATTATTTCTACTATTTCCGACTAGGCGGCTTGTTTTATTTTTAAATGTTGGTGTGTCTGTAAACGATAGCCACACAATCACGTTGCCAGACTAAAAAATGGAACACAAAAAAATCAATTGATTTATTTCGCATTCGAATAAACTCCCTGTCCGTAGTCCGAGTTATGTTTTTTTTTCTCGTTATATAAAGGTATGTACAGACCAGCCAACAATTGATAAACTATGAAATACCTACATGTTCCAAAAATATTTCTAAAACAGTTATTAAACAAAACAATTTTTATGGAATGTTTAAAAATGTTTTGCTGGTTTGGATCTTGACACCAAAAAATCATTTATGAAATGTTTCACAGTTACCCAATCACGATGGGAAAATAATTCTTGTTTTACAAGTATCCTTGCAGAAAGTGAGCGCTGTTTTTCGACTATTTTTTCTTTTTAAATAAAATAAAATAACCCAGAAAAGCTTTGAATACCTAATGACAAAGTGATTCATTTAATACGATTACGATTACGAGACCAAAATTACAAAAATAAAAATTTTACTCGTTGCTAATAATCCCACCACATTATTTTCTTCTAGTCCAAAACAGGATAAAGTTGAAACATTTCATAAACCTTTACCCCCGTATTAATAAACAAATATGCAAAATGTAAGTTAGCTAGTAGACGTCAGAAAGCATACAAAAATTTGACGTAACTGCTGAGTAACGAGTTGATAACTTTTACGCAGTGTTTATTAATACATATGTAAATATATAAATAAAAATAAATTTCAGAAATCTTTTATAAATGTTTATAAAATCTATCCGATTTGCTTCAGAAACATTTCATAAACATTTTCGGTGGTCTGGACACACCTTAATATGCCAAGATAAACTCGAGCGTTAGCACCAAAATATTGTGGTTCATATTTCAACATAAAATACTAAATTTGTTTCACAAAAAATATATTTGAAAAGAAAAATTATGCAAATTTGATTCAAATATGGTAACACCCCCGACTTTGCAAGTGAAATGACATGTGCCTTGTGTGACGTCACGTTGAGAAGAGTATTTGCAAGATGGCTGGTGGCAATATGAAGTTTGAAATACCCTGTATTATCTGTTTTGCTTTTGAAAGCAACTGTTACCACATTTCCAAAATTAAACTTTTCAATGATCCGTTGTGTTTTATTTTCGTGATCTGATCCGAATCAGATCACGCTGATAATAAAAAACAGCTATTGTATATGTAATGCCAAAAATGTTCGTTGTTTGAAGTGAATCCAAATATCAAAAGTGTTGATTTAAGAATGAAATTGCTGGAAATTATGTAATATTGATTCTTGAGAACTTAAAAACTAGTTCCTTTTATCAAAAATTGTAGTTACAGCAAAAACTTTTAGCTTACAATTTTTTAAAAACCTCAAATACTTCGCTTAACTTTTTTTGTTGAGTGATGGAAGCACTTTAACTTGATTTAAGATGGAAGAAAAAATTGCACACAAAACTGTATGATCGGAATGAACCTGAAAATAATAAGTACTGATTGTTTAATATCTTCTTTTAGTGTTTGGGAAAAAAAGGTCTGCACCGCTTGTCTTCTCCAGTTGGATATATTGCAAAGAAAAAGCATTAGCATTAAGCACTGCTTAAACAATGAATATAAAATAAATACTTTTCTATAATAAACTAGCTAGAGTCGTTTGTCACATTGTTAAGGGTCATTCATTTTTCGGTTTCGATAAAGCACATACAGCGATAAATTTTTGATGAAAATTTTATCTAATATATAAAAACCTCCTTTCCATGTAAAATAAGGTTAAATAAGGGAAGGAGGAGATCGTAAGACCCATAGTTATTCCCTTCATATAGGTAACTAAACAAACCCGAAAACAATAAAAATAAATATTGAATCTACGTTTAGGATCCTAAGATAAAACAATAATACAAAAATTAACCGCGATCCAATTTTCGTGAAGGACAAAATTAGCCCATTGTCATAGATTAAAATTTTCTCCATCCCAAACAAAATTTAATTTTCGAAAATCACCACAATTCACCTGTGAAAGAATGCAACTGTTTTAAAAACGAACGACGACTTAACTATTTTCATATTGTTCATAGAATACTAAAATCTCGATTAAAAAATGTTGGATTGGGGTAGGAAGGTGAAAATTTGGGGTTATAGATATTTTTTGATGAAAAATCTTAAAAAAAATACAAAAAATAAGAAGCAATAATATTTTGGACATGGTCACCCTAATCACCTAGCGGTATGAAATATACTTTACGACCGATTCTCATACCTACCAAATATACACAACAAATTTCGTAAAAAGCGGTCCAGCCGTTTCGGAGAAGTACGGCTACAAACACCGTGACACCAGATTTTTATATATTAGATAATTAACAGTGAACAATTTTAGAGAAGAAATTTCTCAATAATAACTTCAAGCCAGTTTGGATTGGAACGTGTATTTTTTTTTCTCCTAACCTTTCCGTGCAAAATAAAAATGTTCCATAAGAAACGAACAATAAAAAAAATTGCACATCGCACAAAAATCACCTATTTAAAACCAACCCAATTTTGTCTACAAAACTACAAGTAAAAGTGTAAATACAGCTTCTACAGAGTAAGTGGAGTTAACCGAGTCAACTTGTTTAGGGAAACTTGGTTGAAAATAACCGATTTATCAATTTTTTTGGTCGTAAAAAAAACATTTGGTTGATATTTATCTTGCTATATTTTTATTTACTTGCTGGATAACAACTGATAAAGTGTATTTTTTTAACAGTGTGTATTGCCTTTTTTAGGGAAACTTGGTTGAAAATAACCGATTTATCAATTTTTTCGGTCGTAAAAAAAACATTTGGTTGATATTTATCTTGCTATATTTTTATTTACTTGCTGGATAACAACTGATAAAGTGTATTTTTTTAACAGTTTTTAACAACTCCTTATTTTCAACAGATTAACTAATTTAACCCATTTTTTTTTTAACCGAAAAAATAGCACTCCGTTGTTTGAAAACGAGCTGAAATATTTTTTGAGGGACACGTTTGCTTTTCACACCGGTTTCACTTAATCGCGCGCCAGAAAACTATTTATTTTAGAGGTTTAACAAAAAAATATATTTATTTTATTATTAACTTCGGGGACTGAAGATGGAAAGTAGAATAGTTCTTCGCGGGTTGATCTACAACTGACTGAGTCAAAACTCTTCATCTAGAATGTTACCTCGGTATGTAACACAATCGTCGGTCCGAACATTGTGTTTGTTTACACAAGTGTTCGACAGAGCGACATCGAGGAATCTTTGTCATTGGTGACAAAGTATATTTAATTGCAGAAGGCATTTCAGATTGATAAATGTGTCGGTCCATAAAATGTTATGGATTGTTTAAACAAACATTCGACAGAGCGTCGCCGAATATTTCTAATGAGAGACCACAAAGTATTGTTTTACTTTGTGTCCCAAATATCAAAAGGTAATTATAATTTAATGGGGATTGAATGAATAAGCTCAAGTGGCCTATTATCGTTTGATATATCTCCCTCCTCCTTAAGTTTCAACTTCTCCGGAGTTGAAATATTAATTTTAAATTCTCTGTCCATCTTCTTTTTACATTTTACAAAAAGTATTACAATTATACATATTACACTTATTACTATTATTCCTACTGATACAAAGCCGAAAGAGTGTATTCTTCTGTGATATTCCAATATTCTTATTTGATCATTATTTGCGTATTGTTTCATTTGCAATTCTTCAAATGAGAGTGTTAGATTAGCATTAGTTATATTACTATAATTAGGGATTGTTATTATTTGTTTAAATATTTCAATTTTATTTTCGATTTCTATTTCATTCAAATTTATTGTACAATCTTCAAATTTAATTAAATAATTTCCATTTAGAATGTATGTTTGATTATTACATGTGTTTTTTAGAGTTACATCTTTATTGTTTTTAACTAGATATACACCAACATCTAGTTCAATCATTTTATTCTTATTACTATTTATTTTATTACAAGATATTTTTCCATCAAATAAGCTTTGTATACACTTGCTGGCCAATTTTAGATTTCTTTTATCAACATCATTTTTCATTTCATAATATTCATTCTTATATTCTACAACAGTTTGTGTTTCAAATTCTAATTCTTCAAACAATTTGTTTGTTAATGGTGTTATTATGTATTTATGTACCTTTACAATGGTTTTAGGTATTTTTAATATAAATGCCAAAGTACTCTTATATTTTCCTACTGCTATTTTAATATTTTTTAATTTTAAGATATCAATATCAAATTTTTCAATTTCTTCATTAGTTAGGATGCTTCTTATCATTTGACCTGTTTTTACATTAAGGATATTGTCTTGAATTTTACTTATTTCATCTTTCAAAATTCCTATTCTTATTAATTGTTGATTCATGTAGATATCTTTTAAATACTTTTGTTCATTGTTTTGTATATGATTTATAATTTCCAATATTTTGTTCCTGTCACTAGTAATCGTATTTTTCAAGCTTTCAATGTTCTGGTTTGTAATGTTGTTTATATATATTTGTTTATTGAGGTTTTCTGTGGTATAATATGTATTGTTTCCTAATGCGTTCAAATGTTCTTGAATGTCTTTCCTGTCATCGTTGTCCATTGTTCCAAATAATAATCTCATTACTGTTCCTCCTACATTAATTAAGCCTCGTCTATGTCTGTGTGGTATTATTGTTAGATAAATATGTTTTATCTTATTTATCTCTTTTGTTAATAAATATGATCTTTTGTCATTCCTAAACATTGTGGCTATATCAACTTCAATCTCGTATATTAATTTCTTTATCTCGTCTAGGTCAACTGTATGTAATAATATATTAAAGTCGTCTATAATGTCAGTGTCGTCAAGTCTTAGAGTCAAATGTCCACTTTCTGTTTCTAGTCTTTCTATATTAATATCCGCTTTAATCGGTATTATCATTATCATCATCATTGTTATTACTAGAATCTGAAATATATTTATATTTTCGTTTAATGTTTATCGGGTGTACGTTAATTTTTTGTTTATATTTATATTTAGGTTCATGTTTATGTCGCAATGCTTTATAATTTTTTATTAATACTTTATCTTCATTTCTTTCTGGTTCCTCTTGCCTATTTTTATTTATTTTCTTTATTCTTATTTCCTTTTCAGCGATTAATCTTTCTTTGATTTTTTTCTTTGTTTGACGAAATTTTTCCATTTACAAAGTCAATAGGTTTTTCTTTTGTTACAGAATGTATTGAGTTATTATAAAATTCTACTGCTTTAAAACATTTACTTTGCATATTCATGTCCTTAAATGCTGAATCAACTTCCATAATTCTAATCTGTTCATTTAAAGTATTATGTAACCTCTCAATGTCTGCACTTCCTGTATGACTGTTGGGTTTAGTTAAATGGAACTCTATCTTCTCTTTGTTTAAAAACTCTTTCATTACAAATCCATCGAATTCATTATCAGCAATGTATTTTTTCGGTTTTCCTAATATAGCGTGTCTATTTTTCAAAGATTCCAAAATTGTAACAAGATTTCTGTCATTTAAATGAAATATCATAGCATGTTTAGAAAATCTATCTATACTAGTTAAAAATCTTTGTCCTTTCATAGTCCAAGTATCTATGTTCACGATTTCATTTTGTGCTGAAGGTGTTTCTGTTATTTTGAATTTAACCTTAATCGGACTCCTATCGTATTTTGCTTGTTGACAAGTCTCGCAATTATTAATATATCTATTTATTATTTCCTTTAGTTTAGGATAATATATTTTATGTTTTAAGTATTCATAGTTTTCATCTATTCCTCTGTGATTGGATTCTTGTTCATGAACGTTTTTAATATATCTGATTGCTTCTTCTTCGCTTCGTAATTCTTCCGTAAGAATAGTGCATCTTCTAAACGTTATAGTTTTATCATTACTAAATAATTCTATTAGTTTTTGTTGAACTATGTTATACATGTGATCTTCCAATTCTGTATATATTCCCGTTCTCCCTTTCTTTATAAACCTTCTAAAAATATCATTTAGTCTGTTATTTTCAATATCTTCTCTTGATATGTATATTTTCCTATTTTTATTTATTACTTCAATATCAATGGTTTTTGTTTCCATTAATATTACTTGTGTTCTGTATTTGTTAACTATATTTTCGACAATAGGTATATGATCATCTAAATTTTCTTCTTGGCTATGGACGGTTGCCATATCAGTATCGTCTATAGCATTAATTTCATGGTTATATCCTTTGAATTTTATTGTTTCGTTGTTGATTTCTAACTTTTGCTGATCAAACTCTATCTTAGCTCTCATTGGTATTAGTAAATTTGTTCCGATTATTGCGTCAAACTTCTTCCTGTCTAAATTCATCAATTTCCAAGACATCGTCGCATTTATTTTGAATTCTCTTGGTACTTCTGTTATTTTTTCAAAATTTATTCTTGATGGTCCATTAACTGTGTTAATATCTACTGGGTAAATGCTGTTATTAATTATGTGTGGTAATAGATTCTGATCCAAAATTGATATGGACGATCCTGTATCAATTAGGCAATCTATCTTATTATTATTTATGGTTAGTTCTACTATGGGTAATGAGTTGTATTGGAGGCTGTTGCATGAAAATTTGCGAATTCTCCTGATTGTTGTCTATTAATGTTATCAACATCCATTGGTTCTACATGTCTGTGCTGTCGAAATTGTTGAGAATGTTGTCGATAGTTATTATTTCTAAAATTTCCTGAATTATTCCATGGTCTTTGCTGCCTAAAATTATTATTGTTCCTTTGTTGTGTAAAATTGTTATTATAATTATTACGAAAATTATTAGGATTGTGTTGGAACTGTGGTTGCATTCGTATTGGTTGTTGTGGTCTAATGTTCGGTCTTTGAAACGCATTATTATTTCTGTTATTGATTTGCATTCTACTTTCTATCTTTTCTTTCAATCCTGTTGCTAATAGGTTTTGGTATGCCTCTTCCAAATTATTAATACCCCTCGCTCTTAGATACATTTCCTCTTCTCTAGGAATTTTAAATAAAAACTTATTATATATACTTTGTTCATTATACTCAGGCTTGAAGTCCATAGGTGGATTTCCATCTAACCGATATTTTAAATTCATCTTATCTAATATTTCTTTAAGTTCCTGATAAAATTGACTTACATTACTAAATTTTATCCCGTCTGCTTTTTCCTTTAGAGCTGCATATTCCTCGTGAACGCCATACGTCCTTTGTAGTTGAGTTTTCACCTGGCTCCAACTGCTGTCTGGGTGCAATCTCAATATTGTAGTTAACGCTTCTCACTGGATCTTCGATATTATTATTCGCTGCAAGTATGCCAACTGTCCGGCATCCTGAATCATTGACATCATATAATCAGCTTCGTTTAAGAACGATGAGAGGGCGTACGAATCATCTCCCTTGAATACTGGGATAGACCGTGCCTCTTTAATTAAATCACTAAATGTGAAATTCATTTTATTTTGGTTTCTTGTCTCGTTTTCACTATCACTCACTTCTTCGTTTTGTCCCCTAGTACCTCTCACTTGTCTATCTTTTTCAACTTGTCTACTAAGTTGATCGATTGACATTAATATTTAATATGGTATTGTTTAATTTTTTTTTTTTTTGCTACTTCGAGTTGTAACTCGCTATTTCACTTTTTATTTTAAACTGTACTCACACTTAATTATTTAAATCGCGATGATTGTTGCTTTGCAACGTTAGCACTATGAGTTCGAGTTTTTTTTTTTTTGTTTGATACTACCGATTTTCGCTCGGTGTGTATTCACACTATTTATCACACAAAAAAATGATTCTCAAATCAATTCCGATATTAGTTCGGTGTACTAACTCGCGATCCTACCGACTGCGCCAGAAAACTATTTATTTTAGAGGTTTAACAAAAAAATATATTTATTTTATTATTAACTTCGGGGACTGAAGATGGAAAGTGAATAGTTCTTCGCGGGTTGATCTACAACTGACTGAGTCAAAACTCTTCATCTAGAATGTTACCTCGGTATGTAACACAATCGTCGGTCCGAACATTGTGTTTGTTTACACAAGTGTTCGACAGAGCGACATCGAGGAATCTTTGTCATTGGTGACAAAGTATATTTAATTGCAGAAGGCATTTCAGATTGATAAATGTGTCGGTCCATAAAATGTTATGGATTGTTTAAACAAACATTCGACAGAGCGTCGCCGAATATTTCTAATGAGAGACCACAAAGTATTGTTTTACTTTGTGTCCCAAATATCAAAAGGTAATTATAATTTAATGGGGATTGAATGAATAAGCTCAAGTGGCCTATTATCGTTTGATATATCTCGCCTGACAGGCATCATCAGCACTTCAAATTCGGTCCAGTAGCTACTTAGCAGGGGAAGATTAGTAGAGGGGAGTTACCCCTCTTACAAAAAGAGCTTTCAAATTTGACAAACATTTTAAGTTGGAGCCGTATTTCAGACAATTTTGAAATTACTCGTCAACAATATTTGGAGAAACATGATGCTTGCAACGAGGCTAATGCATTACTTAATCATGACGGTCAACAATTCTCTATTCATGACAACGTTTGCACAGCAACATTGGGGACGTTCTAGTTTAATAAGCCTGACAGCTGGTTGGCTTGATGTGTCTCAGTTTTGTTCAGTCCAGTTTGGTCGCATGAATAATTGTTTCAGTTGACGCCTATGGAGGGGTAGCCGACAGATCTAGTCAAGAATTTCTTGACTGAAAAGTTGTGTTACCGACCAATAAAATTTTTCCTTTCATGGTACATATTAACCAGACCAACCTAATAAACTTAAGATAATTAGCTTTTTTAATGTACCCATTAAGTCTAAAATTTAGTTCGATAAGGCGTTCAAGACCAGTGGTTCTAAAAATTGCTCTGTGACTGTCGAAATTGCTGTGACAATCTGTGCCCATCGCATAAAATAAATATACAAATGGATATTGACCCACTTCAAGCTTTATTAATAAATTTTTTTTTTTTATTTTTTTTATTATTTTTATTTCATGATTCTTGACTTAACAAACTTTGTATTTACTTAATCTACCATAACAATATTAAGTAAAAGAATAGGTAGTGACATTTGTATTTGTGTAGTAACAAATAGTGATAATGTCACTTCAGAAAAAATTGCTTGGAAGTGTGGGGTGAATTGTTTAATTAATTTTAAAAGAAAAACATTTTATGAATTTATACATATTTTTACAGAAAATTAACAATAAAAAAGAAAGAAAACGTAAATTTAAATTTTTAAGGTGGTAGGTTTTGTTTACCTACAGTTGCTCCTGCCGTATTTACTTATGACAGCTCTCAGAATCAGGTCAAAGAATTTTTGGAATATAAAATCAAGTCTGCGCTGTAAAGGCCTCTAAGATTTGAAATTTCGTAAAAAAGACATTGGAAAACTGACGAAGCAAAAGAATAACCTACATCCAACCAGTGTTGCCAGAAATGTTATAACGGAATATACTAAATTAAGAAATAAATATTCTAAATTATATGGAGGAATAAAACACAATATGCTAAAGTTTAAAACAACGACTTTAGAAAAAAAAAAAGTTAAGAAAACATAAGCCGGAAATATACGGATATTTTTGTCTGTCCATTTAGGAAGAAACTTAAATTTAATTGAGCAGCAATTCATGGCTCACGGCAGTTGACTTTTATTTAGATTTTTGTTTTTAAGGTTTAACACTTTGACAGCTGATACTTCAAATTGACAAATTGTCATAGAAATCTTCAGGAATGCCAAATGCAGAAAACTTTGATGGATGCGTTCGTTATTTGTATGGCGAAAAGTCTTTGCGTTTTTATGTAAAAAATTTAAAATATGCTGGATTGCATATAGCATATTTTATTTATACTTATATGCAATTTAAAGTTTAAATATGCTAGATTTAGCATAAAAAAATGCTAAAATGGCACCACTCCATCCAACTCCTGCTTATAAGTTGAATCCACGATCCGATAACAGTTACAGGGTTTTGTTATTGCATATTTTACAGAGAATTTTATGTTTCCACTGAAATATGTTTTATGCCGAATAAATAGGTAAATTAAAAATAAACCTTCAATTAAAAAGAAAAATTGGTAAAAACAAAAAAAAAATTTCAATGTGTTAATATACACAAAATAGATTTATATATACAAAAAAAGTATATATAAATACCTATGTAAGTAAATAAAAATAAATAAAGCATAAAAATAATTAACTAAATATATTTATAAAAAATAGGTTTTACAAAACTAAATGAAAATTAAGTATTCCATTAAAAACAACTAAATTTCTACTTTAGTTCAATGAAGCTTTCACGGCAACTAAGGCTAAAAAATTTGTTTCCCCATAAAACGCCATAAATACGATTTTTAACTTTCTCCATTATGTAGTAAGAGAAAGATATTGTATTCGTAAAAAATTTCGAACTCGAGATGTTAATCACTTCTGACATTACGATGACAGGCGAACTCAAAAAAGTGGGTCGCAAAATTCTGTCCGTCTGTCCGTCTGTCTGTATGTCCCGAGGCCTACAGACTAAGCGGCTGCCCGCATTTCGTTCAAGCTTCAGATTTGGAGTTTTGGGGCTTACAGTTCGGGGCCTTTTTTTTTTTGCATGGTAACCTCAATATTAATGGTACTTCCCATACAACATTTTCATACCAGTTTGATTTTTTCGAAAACGGCTCTAACGATTTTAACCAAAATTGATATTTAGGCTTAAGTGGGTGAAGTTAAAATAACTGCATACTCAGTTTTTAGCTAAAAAATCGAATAACGGTACTTTTGAAATTTGGACATATCTCGAAAACGGTCCATACGATTGTAACCAAAATTAATTTCGAAGGTAATGTGGTCATTTCTAACTTAATAGCAAGCTCAGTTTTTCTCTGTATTATCGTCAAATGAATTTTTGAAAAAAGTCATTTTTGAAAAATTTTGTTTCCTTTAGTTTACTAGAAAACGGCAATAGCGATTTTGACCAAATTGCAAACTTCGAGTAAATTTTATGTTTCCAAATTTATTGCGTCCTTAATTTTCAATTCGAATCACCGAAAACACTAAACTGCTCATATCTCATTTTCGATTTCGATAAAGCTTTAAAAACCAAGTAATGTTTACATCTCGAACAATAGCAAATATTTCGGTATAATTTTGAAATAATAAAAATGCCCCAACTTCCAATGAAAATCCAATAACAGCTACGTAAAACTTCTAATTTTTTTCAACCATATATTGAGTATGCACCCTAAAAATATTTCCAACAACTTGGAGCTTACACAATCAGCAACACCCACTCCATTTACATTAAAACCTTTGATGAACGAGAAAGATACGTTCGACCCAGTCGTGCACTTTATTTATAAAAACATTTGAAAACCCTCAGTATTATTTGCAGTTTTGAAATAGGTCCGTATAAAAAAAAACATCTTGCTTGGAGCCTGATTTGTGTACAGTATTCCGACATGTCGCAGATAAAAAGTGACAAATTCAAAGGCTGTATGAGTGTGTGCAAAGGCAACGCTATACTTAAACAGTCATATTTATGACTAATCTCTGCCATATACGTTTCTTGGATTGCTCATGTTTAAAAATACTCTTCAAAACCCATTCAGTCAAAAGAGTATAAAGACAACCACCCACTACCATTTTTGTGAAAGTAACTATTAAAAAGCCCCCAAAAATACCAACCTTAAGCATGCTCTCTGCTTTGTAGCTAGGCAACGAAAAACACCAACAAAAAAAACTTACAATGAGAAACAAATACATCATCCCTTCCCAAGGCAAAGTTCTCTCGTCCTTTGCGAGTTCGTTTCTATGCCATAAATCCGACTTTTCGTCGACTCTTTTCAACGCTGCTCATCTATGAAATTCCGCCAGTGCAACGTGTAATCCGTGTCATTGACAACGCCAACACGACTACCTGTTCCCTTGGTCTAATTACCCGATCTCATGGCTCGTGAATGACGTCGGCCGTACCGTGGGATGGCTCATTCAAGAACGAATCCAAAAAATCGATATGAAATCCAGTTGCACTGGCTTTCTCACGAACGGCACGCCACGACTGTAAACAACAAATTGTTATGCAACAAAATGAAAACGACAACAATTGCAGTCCGACCGCGATAATATGGCGAACATCGGTGTGAGCGTAAGTACCGCCGCGCCAGCCGCCGCCTTTGTCCACAAGTAGAACTATGTGAATGGCAGCCACTTGGTGGCGATAACCTTGAGCTTTCTTTCTATTTATATGCCGGCCCGCGGGCTATGGAATCGATTCCCGTCTGCACGGAGTATCTGTTTCCTCATTCCCCAAAGAGTCGTTACGTTACATGAATGGGACACTATTAGCGCAGCGAGTTCATTGGGTAGGAAGCAGAGAAGGTGCCGACGTCGACGGTATCGTTGACTTAATCTCTCAAGGCTAATGGAGTGATGGGCGCACTCAAAATGCAATCGCATGGCCGTTTGTAGATCAATGTGAGCTCCTCGCGTTTTTTTATGAAGTGGGGACTTACGGACTAAATACGCGGCACACATGGCCTTCGGCTTGTGAAATTTGAGTGTTTTGTTGAATGACAGATGTCGTTGTTCCTTCGTGCTTGGATATCGTTCCCAAAATGAGAAACGTTGTAAACTTATGATAAAGTTCCTATGCATTAATAGCACATAATTTATGACTCAAGTTGGTTGGAAATCATTTTATTGCACATTTGAGTGGGATTAGGCTTTTATGGCGCATACCTCTCCATGAAGCCCAAACGCAATTAACGTTATGTCGCTGTTCTGGATTACCTGGCCGGGCTATGGCGCTTGTCACACGCTGTGGGAACATCGAAACTCTTTTTATCAGTGCTGCATAGTGAAATGTTTATTTATTGCCAATAAAAAGATTATACGAGAGCATGAGTGTGTCTGCATGTTTATGCGTTTCTAAACAAAGGCGCTGTGTAGGTGGGAGTGTGCTCTAAATGGTGTACTGTGCACCTATCTATGTGTGCAGAGGCTTTGTGTCGACACTGTTGCGGGTTGTAATTATTTGTATCGCATTGTTGTGTTCTGTCGCTTATTGTTTGCAATTGAAATCTGTGTTTGTTTGAGCTATTAGTATGGGGAAGGGGCTCATGTGGGATTCCCATAAGAGTTTCCTCTAATTACAGATCGCTTCACACGGTGTACTGTATAGCACTTTAGTGCCTACTGCTTCTCGGCTGATAGGTGTTTTCCTACCGCCAATTGTTTAAACATTGATTGAGGGGACTTGTCAAAAAACATTTGCTTAGGTATTTCAATTTAGAATCAGAACTTTGCCCTGCGAATGGGTAACATCTGATTAATTTAAAATAAATCTGACACATGTAAGTGCACTTAAATAAGTTTGACAGCGAGACCTTCCAAAATGGGGCTAAAAATATCCAGTTTGTCATTGATTTGTTATACTAAACGACACGCGAATCTTTTTTCTTATCGGCTAAATATGCTAAGATCTTTAGCAAAAAAAAGCTACCTTGAAAATGGGCTGACATTTATTGGGCGACATCTTTTTGCGCACCGCTTTTACTTTCAGTCGTAAAACAATTTAGGCAGGCGGGTAATCGGGTCTGCACACCTATTGTACTATTCTACATACCTACTGGTAATAAACTCGTTTTGTTTTGAAGGTGTATAGAGGTAGGAAGTTCTGAAAGAACACTGCGATACAATTTAACAGGTTTGTGTAGTCAATGGCTGAATTAATATATACGGGACGGAGCTTGTGGAAAATTGTATTGCGCATTTTGTCTTTTATGACAGAACAATAAAATAATAATTCACCTACAGAAAAACTCCCCTCACTTGGACTGTGTTTTATAAAAATCGGTTTGAAATAACGCCGTAATCGGTACGATAAAAAAAGTGTAGCTTTTCATAATGGTTGGTTTGGGATGCTTTTGAAAATGAAAATGTAATTTATTTCATTGAATCTATTTATGTGTTCTGCGTTTTTTTTCTAACGCGTAGTACGCTGCTCGAGCTAAACTACATTTTATCTGGTCTCCAACTTTTCTCTCCAAACATCAGCTGAAGTCCTAGCTAAATTTTGACATAGAGTACGCCGTGGATAAGTGTCACAGAAAACAGCTGTTCTTTGAAAAAACTTCCTTCAAAAATTGAATTCTCTCTTATTTTAACTATGTCTGATTCTAGGTACTTCTCGTCCATGTAATAATTAAAAGAGCTCATCCTTGCACACTTTTCCGCAACAGAACAACAAATATACAGCGATATGTCACAATTTAGCTTGAGAAAATGTGCCGACCCATTAAAGGGGCACGCTAAATTTTGACAGACACATGAAGTACATTCTGAAACAAAAGTTTGATTATTTAGGTTCGCTTAAATTAAGCTGAGCTAAATTTTGGAGAGAATTTTGTATGGGAGCGAAAATTAAGCCCGTGCAGCGTACTAAGCTTAAAGCAAAAATATTTATAAAGTCAGATTTTTCTCCAGGAACTTGTTCAAACATGTTGATGGTAGCACTTAGCACCAGTGTTGCCAATAAAAAAATGAATCTAGTCAAATCTGACCGAATGACCGATTTTTATTTTTTTAAATTCGGTCAGAAAATCCGATCAAAAGATAAAATAAGATTTTTTGACCAGAAGTCCTGTCAAAAGTGTAATAAAGTAATATATTTCAACTAAAAATATTAACCAAAAATGAGTACATAGTTCTTTTATTTTTCTAAACTAATCTTAAATCCAATAAAACAGAAAATAAAAACAATGTTTGAAAGTGGTAACCAACACCGAAATTGCAAAATGCTAAATCGCCTACACTTCAGTCTAGTTTGAATGCACACACCCAGTCACAATTGGTGGGAGCATTCCAAGGAGACTGCCGCGAGGAGCCGCTGTATTCTAGGATTATTCACAATAAATTTGTTTCTGTATGAAATTGTGAGTGTGTTCGTGAAGTATGGCCAGATGGTATTCAAATTATAGAAATCTATCCTTTATGTCTAGTCATAGAACAATATTATTTTTCAGGTCAAAAAAGGTTTTTCCGGTTAAAGAATTTTTTCGTTTTAGATACAAATCGGTTAGACCGGATTTCAAAATTTTCTCCGGTGAAAATGGCAACACTGCTTAGCACAGTCAATGCGAAAACTCAAAAATGCGAACTAGAGAGCAAATGAGGTAGAGGGAGTTAAATGATGGCAGCCGTTTTATGTAAAATAAGATTCAGTTATCAAAGTACATTCAGTGCCAGTGATGCCAACTCAGGCATTGAGGAATAATTTTTAGAAAAAAGGCATAATTTTTTATGAATTGTTTTTTACGATCAATTCATACAAATACATTTTGAATTTGGTAGATCTTGTACATTCTTTGATCAAAGTCGCATCACTAATCTTTGTTTTAAACTGTGCGTCTTGCTTATTTCCCAATTCTCTACTTGACTTGCACTTACCAAACCCAAACCATGGATTACAGAGATCAAAAAGGGTTTAATTAGCTATTGATCGAGCAACATTCTGTTAACGAATTTTAATCATCTTCCAGGTTCGTTGCACTTCTTTGTATCTCTTTACCAAAAAGGCATAATTAAACTTCGATCCTGGTTGGCATCACTGATGTCAATCAAATAATCCAGCAATGTAGACGTAATAAATGGAACTACACCTTGAAAACAGAAGAGAGAAAACAGGGAGCAAATGTGACCGAAGAAGATTTTACTGAATCAACGAAGAGGAGACAAAAGAGTGACCATTCCCGTATACGGGCCAAAAAATCAACTCAAATAAGATAATGGGGTCTTAAGCTTTTGTCAAAAATGAAAGAGAAACTTCTAAAGTGGTGGCAAGCAAAAAGTTTATTTATTCTATTTCGATGTTGGCCCACCTTTGGCTTGAGTTGGAGGTATCACTTGCAGGGTTGCCATTTTTCAGCAAATGCAGTAGATCTAATGCATTTTCTAGAAAATTTAAATCTACTGCAAAAAATGTAATAATACTGCATTTTTCTTAGAGAATCTAATGCGAACAAAAGAGTCCAAAAGTTGCGCAGCTTTGCCCACATGTAGTTCTTTTATGGTTCTCTCCAAGATAGCCAGCTGCAAAGATGGACAGATAAATTTGCTAAGGTATTAAACCCTGCATTCCCTGCTAATATTCAACCAATTTAAAATGACCTGCCACATGTTACAGATGTCCAAATACGTACCGGACATCGCAATACCGCAGTCAGGGGGCTCTTACGAACAGCAAAGCTCAATAAATTAGTAGAAGATATTCCCGGGAACCGTTTTCGAGCGCCACTAGCAGCAGCGAAGTTTTCGGTCGAAGAAGAGAATGATTGTCATGCTGTCTAAGAAAGGTTATCTTGTGAAGTTCAAAAACCAGAAAAGGGTTTGCCTGCTATCTGCAGAGGACCATAGATCAGTGTTGTTATATCGTGGGATTTATCCCTTTTCGTGGGAATTTCGATGTCCGAAAAGCCTTCCGTGGGATAAAGGGATAAAGCACCAAATCGTGGAAATTTCAGAAATCTGACAAAAAACATTGAAACTATAAATTTTTGATGAAATTCTATCAAAACACATGTATTTCACCATGATTATCAACACACTGAATGTCCACAAAAAATAGCTCATATAAAGCGTCGTTTAACCAAAATTTTCTAGTACCAAAAAATAATCATAGCAGTGTTGCAAACTACGGTTTTTAAAGTAAATGTTAATTTAACGTGATTTTCTTTCCGTGTAATAAAATTTTTTTGATTTTGACGGAAAAAAGTATCGTGGGATTTTAAAAGCGAATTTGAGTATGGTGAAAAGGGAAAAAAGAAAAAGCTTCGTGGGATAAATGAAGAGAGATTGCTAACAACACTGCCACAGATGTCGAACAAGCAAATTTCCGGTCTTGGGCCTTTAAATCGACATATTCCGGATCATTGATACATTCGACATTCGACAGTGTCAAAAGAGAGTATATTCGGCTTGCCTTGTGCAGAAGAGTTAAACTCATGGCTAGAAAATTATGGTCCACGTTCTCCACTAAGAAAGGCTATCAGACAAAATTCCATAACAGAACACGGTGTTCAAGAAGGATGCACTCTTTCACCACTGTTTTTATTGGTGAATAGAGGCGTCGTTTTTCCTCCGAAGTTACGGACTAAAAGACGTAATTCAATGCACTAGACAGCACCCAAACATCTGGTCATACTGTCGACGTTTCCTCTCCCTCAAAGTGATTGATAATTAGACCTCCTCCATTACGTTGTTCGGCTGAAAAATACCACTACCAAAGCAATGATCATCGGCCTCGGTTCAAGCCCAACTTATCGTTAGTGGACAACAGATAGAAACAGTACAGTGCTTCCGATATCTAAGAAGCATTATTTCGACCTCATATAATAAATATTATAAGCTGAATCGGTAAACGAAAGCCTTCGTCTAAAATTTTGTCAACGCTTCCGTGAAAGGAGGACCAAATTACTTACCTACGTCTGTTATGCGCATAAAATGGCTTCTGCAGAAATTCTAGAGATAAAGACGAAACCAATTCCCACTGTCTCCGCAACTTGTTTTTGCTTATACCTTAGCCAGGCTTACATGGGAATTTTGTTTGCCAGCTATCTCATTGGTAACACCAAAACCGTTTTTTCGATAAGGGGGAACGACCAGGAAGTTATAAGCTGACTGTACGCCATCGACCATCCAAAAGTTCTTCCCTTTTTGTCAGTCCCAGCATCCACTGATGCATAAATAATGATAAAATCCTGACAGGAAATTTTTCCCGTCGAGAGCGGAAGACAGTATTTCATGTGCCGTGACATATGTGCGCCATCGGTTGGCGATCTGTCCAACATGTGGGTATGTTGGCTGAAAGTGATGAAACATACATTTCCTAAGAACACCAGAACAAAGGTGCTTGGGGTTGGGGTCACCCTATTAGTAAAGCTGAATCTGACACACAAAATGATCTGCGGATGAGTCATTCTTGTTTCCTTTTCAGATGACCAGTTTGTGGGAATGAAAAATTCCACACGGAATTGGGTCAAGTTATGTTTCGTGATAGGTGACACATATTTTGGGAACATGTAGATCGTGTTAAAAGCCTCACAATCGATGGTTGCATTTGGGCAGATGCACTGCTACGGTGGAGGGGTTAGCTTAGGTACGTGGGTTGGCGTGGAGTACTCCGGGCCAAACTCAGTGGCTACGGTGGATAGTATGGACAAATTTACCAAACCTAACTTCAAAGGGATTGGCGGAATTTAGGGCACAGCCAACCAGCGTTGCCAACCAATTTAGACAAAAAAATGCCTAAATTGAGAAAAAAATATGCTTTTTTCAATAAAATAATGCCTAAAATGATTTTTTTAGAACTGGAACAATAAATCAAAAATTTAACATAAATATAAAAAAATAAACAAAAACCATTTTTAATTCCGAAACAAACCTAAATTATATATCACAGAATAAATTCTTAATAGGAACAAAATTCATGACTTTTTATATTGAACAAAACAAACATAATTTCAGTCTATCAGACCGTCTTGGTCCTTGTAATCATACGTTAAAAGAATCAGTATATGTTGAATCAAAGAAAAAACTTTCAAAAAAATATGCCTTTTTCAAAAAAAAAACAAGCTAATGAAATAATGCCTAATAGACATGAAAAAGCCTTAGTTGGCATCACTGCAGCCAACACTGTCACAGCGAGAGCTCAAGATGAAGATGACTCTGGATTCCGAAAAAAAGGCATGATGTCAAAAGCTGCCTTCTTTTAAGGATTGAACAGCTACCAATGGTCCATAGAGGATAGGCGCTAAAACATGATCCTATATAGGGAGCATGTAGTTCACAATTTAGACTTTTTTTTTACAGAACATCTACCTCGATAAAGTAAAGTTAAACAGAGGAGGCTCAAAAGAACTATTCGGAGTGATTTGTTTGACTCAGCCCAAAGGTATGCATGTATTACATAGTTCCGACAAAGTAGTCTAAAGTGCTATAAACTTGTACATTTTGATGCGTGCTTGAAATGTTAACACCAGTGCCATTTGAGAACTGTATTATGTACCACGCCATGTACAGTTCGCCTAGTGCTCGCTCAGAATTTAGCTGCTTCCAAGGTCCCAACTCACCAATACACGCACCTGTGTATGCATACCTATTGTAAAGGGTGTTTTTTTTTAGAGGTATAGAACTTTAAGCTGGCAACGTTTTCTTAACTGGCGGCCATTTTGTCAGGTGTCAAGTGATTTCTTTTTAGTTTCGTTTGGCATTTCAACATGAATAGACTGACGCCTGAACAACGCTTCCAAATTGTGCAAATTTATTTTGAAAATCATGGTTCTGTTCGAAATACGTCCATTTTACGGTCAACATAATGAAGCTCACTTTTGGTTTAATGGATACGTCAATAAACAAAACTGCCGTATTTGGAGTAATAATAATCCTCAAGTGTATGTTGAGACACCGTTACATCCACAAAAACTGACTGTTTGGTGGAATAATTGGTCCGTACTTCTTTTAAAACGATGCTGGCCAGAACGTTACAGTCAATGGTGACCGCTATAGAGTCATGATTACTGACATTTTCGTTCATTAATTGAACAACCATGATGTGCAGGAGCTGTGGTTTCAACAAGACGGCGCAACATGTCACCCATCTCGTGCCACAATTAATTTATTGAAGGAAACGTTTGGTAGCCGCATAATTTCACGTTGCGGACCGTAAATTGGCCTCCAAGATCGTGCGATTTAACGCCGCTTGACTATTTTCTGTGGGGATATGTGAAGTCGCTAGTCTACGCGGATAGGCCCGAAACGATTGACCACTTGGAGCACGATATACGGCCGCAAATGTTGGAAAAAGTCATCGAAAATTGAACCTCCAGATTAGACTACGTCCGAGCCAGCCATGGCGGTCATATTTAAATTATAATGCCAGAAGATTATCTTTCGAATAAAGTCAATTTAAAAAAAATCATCTTTGTTTTATTCCATTTCAAAGTGCTTTACCTCTAAAAAAAACACCCTTTATAAGTGTCAAGTAGAGTGTAGTTATTTTTGCAATGGCGTGCTGAGAAAAAAGGTTCGTTAAAACAGAATTGAGCCTAAATAAGGAGAAGAAGAATTACATTTTGAAGAAATTTAGTTAACTTGGTAAGGGACTGATAACGACACCAATAACCATTTTTAGTTGCGACTCTAAATTTTAGTAGTTCACAGTGGCTATATTTTCCATACAAATTTCGCAATTGTGAGCTTCCGTAAATTTAAAGTCGAGACTAAAATTTGTTATTAGTACGGCGCACAGTCTCTCCACGGTACTAACGTTCATATTTAGTGTCCAGGCTAAATTTGTCCAACTCACAATGGCGAAATTTCGAAATTTCCCATACAAACTTGCATTTTGTGACCTACAAAATAATATATGTTGAAGGAAAAATGATGTAAGACCGTCTGCCTTTAAAAATTGCTACCAAGTCAAAAAGAAGCATCAACAATGTTAAAGACAGCCTAACGTGTGACTTTAATTCTTCAAGTAAAAGGGATCTTCTACCGTTTTTCTGGGTCCTTACCTATCAGCAATGTGGTCAGGATACGTGAGCCAAAACGATGTGCACCCACTGCCTACGATAGTAAAATAGTTCCCTCGTTAACTGAATCATCATGCAGCTAGACTCTATATTGCTATAAACTACTTTGAATCCAAGCGAACAGTGGTTTATTGAGTTGTATGTACTCATTCTGTCATAGTAAATGAGATAAATCAAATCATATTTCTAGACATTCTTCGTGTCAATTCTACGGCACTAATCAGTCCAGCAATCACACCCAAGGTAAATATGTTTTTTAGTAGGTACGATATGCGTCACAACAGCGTACCTAACTTATTAAGGTCTACCAGATAATTGGAGGAGACTGTATACCGATAAAGTTAAACGATCCTGATGATGGTGACTAACGTACACTACTTTTTTTTTCGAAAGAAAAATCCCATAAATGTGGTGCACTTAAGCTACCCCTTATCTACCTTGAGGAATGCGCAAAAAGCTATCAAGATGATCAAAATAAAAATAAATAACCAAAAGCTTTGCAATAAATCCAATTAGAGCTGAACTGTCATGGCAAATATATCACACAATTAACCAGCACTGACATTGTGTGACTCACAAGATCAAATACTAGATTGGTGTCGGTCTCGACACTGCGTTGAGTGTCAAACAAAAAGAGAGAAAACTCACAGGCGCAGCATCGCGCATACAATTTATTGACAGATGACAGACGCCGGAAAGTGACATACTTGGCGGCGCGTTTCTGCAATGAGTAACAACAAGTGTCGCATCGCTTGCTTCCTAGTCTGACTTCGGTCTGTCTCTCTCTTCGTACAGCGGGAAGTAACTGCGTTTGGGTGTTTTTGTGTTGATTTGACATTCCTAGTCGCGGATAGAATTTTAATGGGCTTGCCTACTGTGCTTTTCCGGAATATTGGAAACAGGTCTATGCAGATGAGATCACTGGTTTATATCAAGCTGCGATTTGTAATCAATGAGGCGGTAGACTAATGAGAAGAGAATACGGAAATTTGCATTGTGGGGAACTATAAGCGAGGACCTGAGTTTGTCAGTAAAATTTATGTTCGGAGATATTTTCTTTAAATTAAATTACATTTTGATCGGTTCTTGAGATTTAGTTTCTTTAAAATAAAAGATAGCGAATATCTATTCATAGGAATTAAAAATAAATTGAAAAATTAATTAAATTTGGTATAATGTTCTGTCAGCTGTCGCACACATGTGAGCCGACTATATAAGTAGTGCAATGTAAACCACTTGGAGGAGGCAGGTTTGTAGCACATGTTATCAATGTGGTTCTAAGAAGAATGCAGTTTACTAGGTCTTGTATCGAAGGTATATCTATGCGATCGTTTTCAAATAATTTTGCTACTGTTTTATTGGAGACTTTACTCAGTAAAGCCAAGTAGAAACTTCAGCACACAACTGCATCTAATCTACATCTAATCAGATGCAGAGGATTTTTTTTTGTCAAGTAGAAGTGAGTTGGGAGCACTAAAAGCATGAGTACTTCACTTTACCTAAATGCTTAAAACTATTTCCAAATAGAAATAGCGCCGTACTAATAACAAATTTTAGTCTCGACTTTAAATTTACGGAAGCTCACAATTGCGAGATTTGTATGGAAAATATAGCCACTGTGAACTACTTAAATTAAGAGTTGAAACTAAAAATGTTTATTGGTAAGGCCCATAGTGTTACAATATCAGACATATTCCAAAAATGTTCAGACATTTATCCAACACAACTGTTTTTATCAGTTTATCAGAAACGGGTGTATACATTTAGGCTGATTAGGAGAAAAGTGAATGTTTTTATTGAGATTGCTTTGTTTTTCGGTGTTTTATTGAAATAAATGTTCAATAAAACAAACCGAATATTAGGGTAACACCCACTTATTTGACAATGCTCCTTGACAGAAATTTTTTTGAGTGATTTACTTTTCCCGGACTGATGGAATACTCGCATAATAGATAGCTCAATTTTTGGATTGGTCGAAAGTAGTCAGCAGCATTTATATTTGAGGAGGCTTAATTATAGGTTAGCCCATATGTGGTGTATCGTGTATGATATGAAGGAAGAAAGAGACCATAAAGGTCCATTGAAAATCCTCTATCATAAGTAAGACTATGGAACAAACTAAACCCAATCGAGTTACTGGCCAGCTTACTGATATTAGTAAGGAGCAGGAGGCGCGATATCTGAAGGACTGAGGAACTTACGCCTAAATACGAGCAATAATAATTTGTTTATACCTGTTACCGATCATTTGCATAAATAACCAAGTCAGTGAACTACGACTTATAGAAGGCATAATAGAAAAATCATGGTCAATTCTAAGAGGCATGCAGTTCCGCAATTTCTAAGATAGTGGTATACGTTTTAAAGTGTTGCTTTCATCTATAAATTGTAAAACACTTAAAGATTATTTATAAAAATACTAGATAGTCAACTGAAAAACAAACAAATGCAAGATCACAATAAGAATTCAAATTGTCATCAGTTTAGCGATCGTATAATATAGGCAACTCGTATAAAATTCCTTTCGTTAAACATATAAGTCTAAGCAAAATAAAGATAAGTACCTCAGTAAAACTGTCGATGTCGAGGGACACTTGGTCCAGATCTAAAGTGGTACAAACTGTAATAAATTTTGGTGTGTGTTTCGATGTTTTTGAGGTTTAAAAATGTTTAATGCAATAACAAAGTCGGCAACATATCCGAGCCAGAGAGGTCAGAGGTGTCAATATCAACTATGCTCAGGGTTTCGTTGCTTTTAAATTACTTCTGAATTCTACTAAACTGTGAATTACGGAACGGTCAATAAGGAAGAATGTGTTGTAAATTGTGTGTCCTGAAGACTCTAATTTGCATTGATTTAGTGAGGAAAATCCGCAGTAAAAAACACTTATAAAAATGAATAAAATGTACAACAAGAATACAGGGTGTTTTGATCTTTTAATTTTAGCAGTTGTCAGTTCGTATATCGCATCGTGGAACACACAAGTCAACTGTAAAAAAAAAAAAATCTTTAGACTTTAGTAACAAATAACGAGAAGAAAAATCCAAATGACAACTAAAAAACTTGTAGGAAAGCCAAACCGGTTATGTATGGCTGCAGCATAAATGTGTTAAAAACTTACTGAAAAGTTTATAATAAAGTGGAAAAATCGGGATAAAAGCAGTGTAGAATTGAAAAATTAAGTTTATCAAACGTATGTATTGGGAAAAAGCTAAGAATAAAGTAATGGAAATGTTGCGCTTTTTGAAAACATTTAAACAAAACACCACTCTGACCATTGTCCCAAAAGCTGTTTTGACGTTTGAACCAAAGACATAGTCCATCTGTGAAAGAATGGGATTCGCGAAACACTCTATTATTGGTTGATGTCCCCACTAACTAAAGAGAGTAAGAGTTGTGATATTCGTGGTTGCTTCGTTATGAACCTAAGCGGTGAAATCATTGATGTTCAACTTCAAAGTACATAGTAATGAACTACTGAAATGAATCAAGTAATGAATGAACTACGTAGTTAATTTAGTTTACTCGCTGGAGTGCATTTTTGAACTAATTCTATAAATGGGGTTAGGAACTCGAACTAAATATACAGCAACTTTGAATGGTGGCTCTTTGAAGGTGACAAGAATTATCTAATTGTTGAAACAAAATGGTGAGAGTGGCTATTTATGGCTGGCGTTCGAACTAGTCACAGAAATTCATGTACAAAAATCAAACTTCTGCGTGGCTCAAAATTCTGCTATCAAAATTCTGTTTTCAAAATTCTTCTTTTCAAAATTCTGCAAACAACAGGAAAAGTTTTGGAAAACATTTCAAACCTTCTTTTATTGCTTGCAGAATTTAAAAAAAGCTGAGATTTAGACAACATTTTCATTTTTAATTTGTATTTTTTCAATCTCGTCTTTTAAAATGTTTATTTCTCCGGTCTTAATTTTTATTTTTGATAATTTTTTTTTATTTTTTTCAGTAGTCCAATATAACGAACGATATAATGTTTGATCTCATTCATTATATCGAGCGCGCTCGTTATATCAATCGAATTTTTCATACTTTTTAAAAAAAAAAAAAAGAAGAAGTCGTTAAGAAGTGTTATTTAACAGTTTTTAATTAAAATTAAATCGAATAGATGATGATCCTGCCATTAAATACTCCATGGTTTTTAATCCAATTTATTTCTAGGTTCGTTATATCGGATAGCAAATCGTGGGCACCATTCGTTATATAGAGATACTAATGTAAATCTAAAAAACTTTCGTCATATCGAAAATTCGCTATATCGGATATTCGTTATAGTGGACGTGTATTGATTTTTTTTTTAAATCTTTTTTTTTTCAATACCTATGTATATAGATAATTTTTTGTTTTTGATTAAAGTTTTATGTTTTCAACTCTTAAAATTGTTTGATACTTTATTTCTCTTAACTTTTACTATTTTTTTATAGATAATTTTAAATAGTTTCTTAATATCTGTCTTTTTTATTTTGTTAGGAAAGCTGTTTTTTTTTTTGCTTTAAATTTGAAAAGCTAAATTTTGTAGAGTAGAACTAACAAAAACAGAATTTCGAAAAAAACTATTTTCTGTCTGAGTAGACAGAATTTTGAAATCAGAATTTCGACCCGCGTCATAAACAAAAAACACAAAATTCAAACTTATGTCTTTTTTTTCCACTGCGCCACCGCTCGCGAACGTTTGACAAACATCCGAGAGTATAACCGTCATGAAAGAGCTTCTCAATTAGCCGTTTGGACCCGGCATTAAGTTGTAGATCCCTTCCATTCGTCCCAAAAACGAAAAACTCACACAAAACGAATGGTTGTGAGCAGCTCGGCCTAGAGTCCCGACGGACCTGTTGCGCCAACTATTTTTTTTTTTTTTTTTTTCATAAATAGAGGATGGAAAATCCTCTTCCATTCGTCCCAAAAATTAAAAAACCCACACAAAACGAATGGTTGTGAGAAGCTCGGCCTAGGGTCCCGACGGACCTGTTGCGCCAACTATTTAGCGGATGGAAAATCCTACTCAGTCGATAAAATAAATCACTGAACCGCTTCCCAAAATATCCACATCCGCACGGTAGTTGAAGGTCACTTCGTTCTCCGTTGCCCCGCTGTGTCAGTCATTCGTATTATTCACCTTCGTAGGCACTTTAGAAATTTCAGTCACGCACTTCTGAGTTTCGCCTGATCGAAAAGCCACGCAAAACACAATATACGCATTGAATGCGTTTATATTTCTTTTATTTGTTAGTCATTCGAAATTCGAGACCGCCTTGCATTCGAATGTACTATAAAAATTTCCGGGGAAAAAACCAACAAAACAACACAAATTTCTCCCAACTCATCAAAGAATTCGTCGCACCAAAGTTCATCAACCCTAACCAAGAGTAACACTTCTTACACTCGCTTTGGGTGAGTTCATTCAACACTGGTTACACCGCACTTGATTTAATTGTGCAACTTAACTTTGAAGTCGGCCCGAATTGGGTCGGCTAGATACCGTTTTTAGTTGGCGGACAAATTTTGCAGTGCAGAATTGAAAAGTGAAACTCGATCTACAACTATATCAAGCCAGCTACTGCTAGCTGCTAGGATGGTGGACACGGCGCGCGGCATTTGCGAATGAAATTCAATGCCAAACGAGATATTCAAATTCAAGGTGGACACGGATGAAATCTGAAATCGCCTTATTCTATAACTTACCGCACATGAGGATGAGCACATCCGTTCCGATGCGACAGAGTATCCGTTTGTTCGTCTCCATGTTGATCTGCTGATGATTGTGATGATCACAGTTGACGCTTATCCTTGAGTCGGTTTCTATGTTATTATTGTTGTGGTTGTGATTATTAAGTGGGGTTCGATTTTTTATAATGCCACCGTTCGTACCGCTTTGATTCGCGTTCACACTACGAGTCGGAGTCGATGTGGATAGTTCCTCGTTTAGATCCGGCCGACGAAGCGGTGTTGTTTCACTGGCAGACAGTTCGCTACTCATTTGGAAGAACTTCAAAGCTTTAGCTCTCGCGTCTTGAAAAGCCAGATAGACGGCACAACACACAGCCAAACAAGTGTTGGTGTTGGTGATTACACAAGTGTATGCGCGGTATACAAACAGAGAGGGATAGGGAGAGCGACGATAAACGAGCACACTACATGCAACACTTTCAATGGGCGATGTGACGTGAATTCGTTCAAAACTGAACCAAAGAATTGATAGTTCTTTTTTTTAATTTGTATAGCTACAAGCTACAACATCACATACATGTCACACACATAAGAACGCCACGATAAAATATACTGTAGCGCTGAACTTGACAGAGTGAGGCAGCGTTTATAGATTGTAGCTGTAGGTGCTTTGGTTGTGCTTATGTGAAGAAGGTGCCCTGACTCATCGGCGCACCATCGATGTCTTTAGAGAGAATTGGTGGGGCCCTGTCGTGCTGGCTATTTGGGGGACCTAAGTTTGAACGTTTTTTAATAATAAAATTTCGATTACTGCCGCTTATCGGTGGAGGGCATCCAAAAGAGATACTTTATGTATTGTGCCGATTGTTTAGGTTTCGATTTGTATCTGTTCTTTGGTTTTGTTTTCCTCCTCGAATATGGTGGTGGTGCTGCCGATGCCGGTCTGTTGACGGTGACACGTTGTCATGGATCCACGGGGGGAGTGTGCTGCACAAGTTCACCTAAAGAGTGGGAAATAGAAAATCGAAATAGAAAACCGATTAGATGCATTGATTTGTGTGACAGTGAGTTAATTGGGAGTCATTTTTGGATGTGTGGTGGGTGCGGGCGGGAGGGGATGTGGGAACGCATTCATAACTTTTAATCATGTATGGGAATTTTTAACCAATATCTTCGTCATCATGTTGGCTGGGGTATTGCAAATACGACTTCCCTTTGCGTAAGAGCGTGATTCACCGTCGGTGGTTGTAAAGAGAAAAGGTTCTTGCATTTTGGAATTCTCAATGTTTTTGTTTTGGTACGTCGAAGGTGTGTGCGGCAGTGTCTCAGAGACGATGGGTGATTTTTTTCGTCGGGGTAGTTGTGAAAACGTGAATCAATGTTTGCAAATGTGACAGTGTGGCAATGAATATGATAGGGCAATTTGAAGGCCATTTTGTGTACAAAGTAGGACAGGTTTGGGTATGGTTTAGACAGGTTTCCCGCCCTCGAAAAATGACAGCTCCGATCCAACCGTGTAAACATTGTTTACATTCATAGGCACTTAGTTGCAGGTAGATACCTTGTCAGAGAAGTTGCATTATATGATGATGATTATTTGAGTATTCACAGGAGTGCTAGAGGAATGACCTGGTGTCTTAGATGATGGATCACCTGATGTGCATAGTCTCGGCATGTTGAGGAGTGATAAATCGGTTATGTTCACTACAGGCCCTAAGATCTCTTCAGCATTATGAGATGCTTTGTCTAGCTCACAGAATTGATATCAAATCGGATTTTAAAAAGATTGAGTGGTAGAACCTGAGACCCCAGGTGTATCAGGAAATTTACTGTAGAAATGTGTTCTTTTTTACAACGCAAATGGATTAATAAATAAAATAAATAGTTGGCGCAACAGGTCCATAGGGACCCAAGGCCTAGCTCCATCAACCAATCGTTTTGTGTGAGTTTTTATTTTTTGGGACAATCTTTATGCCGAGTCCAAAGGGCAATAGATACCTTGCGATTGGACCAGGGTGGCTGTAGAAACCTTGGTCGATTTTGCCCCTTGTATCAAATATGTGCTGTGTATATAAGTTCAGGGTAGAACCTGACCTGTCAAAAAATTTACTGATTATATTGTCAGAAACAAAATTCTGAGAATGTTCCATCATATTTTGACAGTGATAAGGAACGTGAATTGGTCTGTTTCCTTAACGATAAAGCTTTCGACCACATTAGTCAAAGTTAGACAAATTTCAAGATCACCTTCAATATTTGTGTAAGGGAACCAAGTTTGACGAATGTCTTCAACTGCATTTCAAATTTCATTTTTGGGAACCAGACTTCATGCTGGCACAAAAAAATATCGTAGATCTAAAATAAACAGAAGTAGACTTGTAAAGGGTGTAGCGGTCTAAGGAAGCTGAACAAAAAATTCAAATTCAGGTATTTCTACCCAAGTAACAATTTGATTTCGGTAAGGTTCAAATTTGTAATTTCTGTAGGCAACAGCTTCGATAGAGCTTCAATAGTTTTTGTTAACCGAAGTTGATCCATTTCGACGCAATTGTTTCGATAATAACTTCAGTAAGACCTTTACGAAGCATAAACACAGGCTTTATAGAGGGATATGAAATTAAGTTTCGATAAAATCTCTATTAGACTTCTGAAAATGTGTCTGGAGATGTGTGGAAAGTGAATTGCTTCGATAAAGTTTGTGGTTCGAAGCGCTTCCTAGAAACTTCTTTAGAGCTAATGACCGAAGGCATTATAGAAGCAATGAACTGTCATGCAGTCAACCGCTTGCAATTGGAAGCTGTACAGAAGCACTTACTCGTACTTCCTCCTAAGTTACATAAATGGAGGTATAGAGGTCAAAATTAATTTCATATGAAATGAATAAGCTGTCTAAGGAAACATCAATTAATTAATCGGGGAAAAATGAATAAAAATAACACACTTTTAGCACAGTGAAAAACGTGTCAGTAATGTGATTTTAAATAAACACTTTTCGCCCATAAATAAATTGGGTAACACTAAATGTCTTGCTTACAACTTCGGTCGATAAGCTGCAAGTTTATTGCAAATCTTAACGAAACTCTAAAATGTATCAAGTAGTTCAGATTTACCACTGCTACAGCATTATGACGAATTAGCCTAGGGGTAGTGTATTGGACTACTACGCAGCAGGACCCATGTTCGATTCTCAGTGCGACGCATGTAAGTAAAATGTAAATTATAACGAGTACGTAAATGTAAACTCCATAAAAATTGCAAAAAGTCTTTGAAAATACATATTTATTAATTAGATACAAGAAATAAAAAAATAAGAAAATGGAAAATTGAAAAATGTAATAAAAAACATAAATATTTGGGCTTTTTGATCGATTCTTCTAAAAATGCGAATATTAAAAAACTATTCCATTATTTTCCACCCTACGTTTCGTTGGTATTTTCCAACTTCTTCAGGGGCAAAGTTCTTTATTGGAGCTTCTTGGGAGGGGGGATACATAAGTTATTTAGTATTTAAATGATTGCTTTAAATTGCACTTACTGTTTGTTTACAACTACATTTAAAACTGTACGGTCCAGAATAGTCGAACAAGTAAACAAAAAAATAAATAACTAAACAATTGCATACACTATACACTAAACAGAACTCAAAACTTATAATACAGAAGATATCACAGATCAAGTTGGGTCTGATTTCACAGAGCCACACTGTAATTCGTGTTTATGTTGTCTTTGTCCTTTTTGGTGTTCATTGTTTTGGTGAGCTTTTGCTGGATTCTTAAGCTCTCCAACGTGAGTCTTTTGTTTTGATTTTTTTCCCTGTCCAAAATCTTTATGTTGTCAAAATCAGCTTTGTGATTAGTATCTAAGATGTGTTGTGAAAGTCCCTTTGATGTTTTTTTCTTTTCTGATGTCTGCCTGGTGCTCAGCTGATCTCACAGAGAGTGCTCTTTTTGTTGTCCCTATATAAATATTTTTCTTGTTTATATTTGAGCATCTATAAAGCTTCCATAATATTTCGGTAAGGCCCTACCAAAGTAATAACCTACTGCTGATAAATGTGAGATGCGAAGCAATAGCCTTCCGTGGATGTTAATTGCCTTTCAGACGAAGGAATTGTGTTTTGAGTAAGGTCTATTCAAGCTTATCAGAAAGTCTTAAACAAGTAAATACCTGCATTAAAGTGCGCCAAATGTGTTTCCATTAGGCCTTATGCAGTTAATATTGCGGGAGGTGAAATAGCTTGGATAGCACCTTACCGAAGTCATATTGTTACTTGGGAGGTCTGTTTCCTTAACGATAAAGCTGTCGACTACATTAGTCAAAGTTAGTCAAACACCAAGCTTAACTTCAATATATTTGCGTAAGGGAGCCAAGTGTGTTCGAATGCGTTATCAGTTTCGTTAGGGAACAGACTTCATGCTGGTACAAAAAAAGATAGTAGATCTAAAATAAATAGAAGTAGATCTGCAAAGGGTGTAGCGGTCTGAGGAAGTTCAACAAATAATTCAAATTCAAAGTATTTCTACAGTCATATGACATATTTTAGTGTTTACAACATTACAAAAATTACAGAAAATAATAAAACGAAATTTGGCACTTTACTTTAAAAAAAAATGCTTTCAAGTTCTTCAAAATTAGATTTAGCATTAAAAATGCCAGAATGGCATCACTGGAAATAAACTGTAAAATGGTTTTCAATTGATGCGGTATTTAATTCTAAAATAGGACCTCCAGGTTTCCTGGTTTCGCAGTGTACGCAGGGCCGGACCAACCATATGTGCAAGATGTGCAAATGTACAGGGCGCCAAGTTCTGGGGGCGCATTGCTGGGAAAGAAAAAATAGTTTTATCTTGCGCGAACAAATACTGCCATTTTCATTTTAAATAAAAAGCTTGTTCAAATAAGCCCAAAATAACAACATCCATCACGCCTGTGTTGAATTATTTCTTGCACATTAACTTACATCACTTGCAATGTTGCAAATTCAAGGAGAATCTAACTCAAAATATCGCAAAATCAAAAATCCCACTAGACCTATTCAAGTTCACTTCTTACCTACATAATCTCAAAAAAAATTCCACCCTGTTCATGTAGGTATATTTCTTGCACATCCACTTACATTTTACAAAAGAATCTAGTTCAAAAATCTCAAAACAAAAAATACCTCAATAAAAAAAAAACCATTGAAAGTCTACCTCCTGGGTAATGTGAAAATGACTTATGCATGTGTACAAATATGAAAAAAGGGCGCTTCCTGTAAATCTTGCACAGGGCGCTAGTTTGGCTGGAGCGGGCACTGAGTGTACGTCTTGATTTTAAATGCGCAAAATCAAAATTCATAAAAAATGCGAAAAATTCCATTTGTGAATGACCTTTTCATGAGGGCGGGCCTCTTATCTAAAGAAGTCCACGGATATGTACACAACAAACAAGCAAGTGAATTCAGTTAGCAAATTTTGTGAAATATTTTCACACTTTAAATATTTTAAATATTTTTGTATTGCATGCCAAGAGATAAGCAATCGCGATATATGTTTAACATTAGCATGAGCAATGCAAATGCATGGAGTCGGGTAGGATGATATAGGGAGTAAGTTAAGGAGAAAAACTATGCATTGAGTTGTGTTTATTTGATTTGCCCAACCACTCAAGTCTACCGAAATGCTTTCGATGTGAATCCACCAAACTAAACCTAATCAAGGTTGGGGTCAAAATTGCGAAGGGGCAAATTTCTTTTTACGAAATTCTGTTTTCAAAGTTCTGCAAATAATAAAAAAAAGGTTTGGAAACGGTTTAAAAGTACCTACTTGCTATGCAAATTTTGTCAAACATTCTACTCACTTGTTAAAGCATGAGCTGTAGAGAAAGGTATTTTTTTATTGGTTTTAAAATTGGTCTCATGGTTTTATTAGCGTCTTTTGCTTTTGCTATGTTGATTGTAAATTTAAATTATAAAATAATTCGTTTTTTTTTTTTTTTAATTATGTACATGTTTAACTACTTTATATTAAATACAATATACATACATATAAAAAAAAAAAAAACATTCAACTTCGATTTATATATAGCAATAATATTACTTTAATAACCCTCCCTGTGTCCAGTCGGGATTTTTTCATAAAAAAGTGTCGAGGCAATTTGAGTTAAGTGTGGAAAAAATGACTACGCTTCGTAAGGAAAATGAAGAAAGAGTGCTAGCAACACCGGTTCAGCCTCTTGATCGACTACAAATATGGAAAATAATTCGAAATACTCGCAGAAGTATTGATTAGAATCGCGTTTCAAGTTTTAGCAAGCTGTATGATGACAAAAAAAAAACAAAAATAAAAAGAATTTCATTGCAATACCTTGAAAAAATACAAATTTAAAAATGCCGATAGCATTTACTCAGGCGAAGTGTTTTTTTCTGTTTTTGAACAAATTTTAGGCAACGATTTAATAGTTAGATATTTAGATAAAAAAATTATTGAAAACACGAGGTAGGTAAAAGGTTTTCTTTAGATTTTTTTTTTTAATTGGCAACACTACTTCCTCATCGCACATCTGACAGTTGATTTGTAAGTCGTAGGTACATATTTGAAAGTTTACACTGTAATGCAAAAATACGAATTTGTTACTGGATGGCGGGACCTTTTTTAAATTGATAATCGTACCCACAGCAAGAGAGCTATATAAAATAAAGTGCACGACTGGGTCGAACGAAACTTGCTCGTTCATCAAAAGTTTGATTGGTTGTTTTCTTACTTTATTAAGTAGGTGGGTAAAAATCTGAGAACCGATTGATAGATAAAAGAAACTGTGCATAGAAAATGAATATGTAGTTTGAAATAAAATTCACTTTTGGGTTATTCACCTGATAGGCTGTACATAAATATAAACAAGTTATTGTTGGGGATGTAATGCATTACTTGATTTTTAGGGTTTTATCGAAATCGAAAGTGGGGTTATCGAGATATGAGCAGTTTTTAAAGTGAGCGTTTCCAGTGATTCGAATTGAAAATTAAAGACGCAATAATTTTGAAAACATAAGTTTTACTCTAAGTTTGCATTTCGGTTAAAATCGTTACAGCCGTTTTCAGGTAAACTAAAGAAAACCAAAATTGTTCAAAAATGGCTTTTTCCAAAAATCCATTTTTCGATAATACAGAGAAAAACTGAGTTTTCCATTTAGTTAGAAATGGTCATATTACCTTAGAAATGAATTTTTATTACAATCGTATGAACCATTTTCGAGATACATATGTCCAAATTTCAATAGTAGTTTTTTTTTTTTAGCGGAAAACTGAGTATGCAGTTATGTTTACCTCACCTACTTAAGCTTAAATATCAATTTTTGTTGAAATCGTTAGAGCCGTTTTCGAACAAATCAAACTGGTATGAAAATGTTGTATGGGAAGTACCATTAATATTGAGGTTACCATGCAAAAAAAAAAACGTCGCCGAACTGTAAGCCCCCAAACTTTAAATCCGAAGTTTGAACGAAATCCGTTCAGCCGCTTAGGCTGTAGGCCTCGGGACAGACAGACGGACAGAATTTGGCGACCCACTTTTTTGAGTTCGCCTATCATGGTAATGTCAGAATTGATTAACATCTCGAGTTCGAAATTTTGTACGAATACAATATCTTTCTCTTACTACGTAATGGAGACAGTTATTACTGGAATTGGTCAGATTTCCTTGGACAGTTGTTATACCTACTCAACACGCAGATCACTAAACTTGTATTTTTAAGGTTATACGTCTTTTGGCGCATTTAATGCATATTCTTATGGTTAATGAGCACAGTGTCAGTGGCAAACAAGTGGCTCTATCTAACGACGTGTAGACCAACCACTTCCGTTTCTTCGACGGGGATCATCTGTATATGTAAATAGTAGTGGGAACAGTGTGGCTAGGTTTTTTTTGAACAGATATAGATGTCCATTCGCCTACTTTCACGAGCCAAGCACTAAAAATCTGTCAAACTCGAAAAATTGAGCGAAACTCTCTCAGCAAGCTGAAAATATACGTGGATACACTTTGTGCTACTTTGAGCCACTCACATCTTTGAAATCTAATCCATATCACGAATAAACTTGTAACTTACCTTTTTAAAACATATGAAACGTTCTAGGAGAACATTCGACCACCACCGAATTTTCTTTATTTTCAGATATTTTATTTTTGTGTACAATTGATTCTTAAAACGGATTTTGAATTTGTTTCCTGTCAATTTTGCGCATTTGACATTTTTATCAGTACTTGCCGGTTGAAATTCTGTGAGCTGTTTCGAGCCAAGAGAGGAACTGCTCGTTACTCGTTATTTTGCTAATTTTCTCTTTTTCTGTCATTTTTGATGAGTACGTGTATAGACTTTGTGCGATTGCAATCGACTTATATCGATTGCGTTCGATTCAAACCGCGAACGCGAACGAACCTACTGTATGCACGCGATCAGCGATGGCGAACCCATGGCACGTCACTGATTGAGAAATCCGATTGCACCTTTGAGCGACATCATCAGCTGTCAACACCGAGCTGATGATTCCTTTTTTCCCTCTCATTCGATCTTATTACCAAATTCTGAAATTTTTAAATTCTCTTTTTGGCGTTCTCCGGGGTCAGCGCATTTCATATGCGATGGAATCAATCGAGCTAGACTGTTAGGCAATAGGACGAAGAATGGCAATTCCAAATTAATGGAATTCAATTCCCGACGCATATAGCTGCTTGAAAAAGCTGCCGTTTCCTGTATTGACAATATTTTCGTACGTATGCGTGCGAATGCTTATTTTCAAATGGATAACTTTAAAGATTCGCTTAGAAACTGTTTGTCAGATGATTCCAGTTCCCCTGCATTTTGCTTAGAGTGAAGAAATACAGCCCTGATATAAACTACTTGGCATCAAGTTTGCAACAACAAGAGACACGCTAAAATAGTTCGTTCATTGTTTTTGTTTGTTTCCCTGTTTTTTGTTAATCTGAAATTTGTTCTTTTATTTAAAATGAATTCAAAACTGTTAATTCCAAAAATTAATTATATGTTTACAAATAAAATGCTGCGCAGTGGAAAATTATTTATTTTATTATAGTAGTCACTAGAAAACTAGATCTGGCACGCCAAAGGCATTTCAAATTATTTATTTTTCTTAGAATGGCACGAAGCTCTAAAAAGGTTCGCCACAACTGCACAAGATTATTGCTTATTTTGCATTGAAGATCCGTGTTGAATTACATTTAGAAGATTCTAGAGCAAACAAAATTAATTGTTTAGTGAAGACAAAACAATCAATAAGAACCTGACAGTTTCAACAAGAATGTGTGGTACTACCATTGATGCTGATTTTACTCCATATTTAGACGAGGTCAACTTGAAGACATTTCGCCATTTTACCTCAACGGTCATTTAATGAGAAACACTTTGTGCGCCTCCATCATGCTCTCTTTTTGTTGGGACGAATTGAATCCACCTAAAATTTTATCCCATTTCCGAATGGCTTCATTGGGAAGCTGTTTTCAGAAAAATTATCTTTTTTAACCAAACCCTTGCACCGACCTACACTCTGTTCTGAATAGGTACAAGCTTTTACAAATCTTTGTGGATCATTATTTCCCCATAATGTACATGAATCTATAATTTTATGCTACTAACTGTTTGTCTATGATGTTGCCAAAAGAGATGAGGAAGAATAATTGAAAAAGCACCGTTATTTTTTGTCTGGCTCTCTTGCAAAGCATTTCATACGAAAAAATGCAGTTTTTTTTTTGCGTCAACTGAATAGGTACAAATAATGAAATCACAAAAAAACGGCCATTGGAATGAAATAAAAAAAGTTTTTCTTATCAAAGTATTTTATTTGTTGATTCTAGTAGTGGGTACTGCCTCCTCATGATAACTTCACAAATTCGGTCTGGCATGGAATCATAGAGTGACTTTAACAAGTTCAGCGAAATTTCCCTCCAGGCTAGTTTAATGGCGGCAATTTGTGATCCCTTGTCTTCGAATTGATGACCAGACTCGTACACTTTTCGGACTAACCATCCCCATACGTTGTCCATAAGGTTCAGGTCCGGTGAGTATGATGGCCACTGCAGCAATCCCACGTTTTGCTCCCTTATCCAGTTTTTAACTATCCGTGCCGTGTGGATAGGTGCGTTGTCCTGCTGAAAAGTCCAATTTATCGCTTCGAAATAATCTTTGAATTTAGGAAAATTTCTTTCCAATATTCCTTTGTCAGATATCGCGGTCATTTTTGCTGTTTGGAACTCGAGTTCAACAGTTCCGTAGTAGGTAACCGCTCCCCACACCATAACACCACCCCCTCGACTATGGTGCCGGGCTAAAAAACGTTCCTCTTTTCTCATATCGTAATTAAAGCCATCAGGCCCATCAAAATTAAACTTTTTTTTTTATCTGAAAAAACCACTTACGCCATTCCTCTTTCCAAGTCATATGGTGCCTAGAAAAATCCAAACGCAAACACTTCCGCTGATGGTTTAACGGTGGTTTCTTCAGTTTCAGCCGTTTTAAATGATTGGCACAGTTGATCACTCTTCTTACCGTCGAAACACTTGCACTAACACCCGCTTTTTGCTTTATTTTCGCAGCTGAGTCGCAGGAATTGGAAGCACATCGCAAAATTGCTCTTCTATCAGCCGCTGTTGTGGCCATCTTACAACCTCCTTTCATATTTTTCCCGTAAGACCTTACAGTTCTCAAATACGAATAGACCAAGTTAAAGCTTCGTCCAATTTTAGTAGCTATAGCACGACCGGTCAACCCTTGTTCCTTTAGTAATTCGACCTTAGCCTTCTCAGCACTGCTAAGTGGTTTTGCTCTACCCATCGTTCTCCAAATTAACAAACAAATTACAACTTAATAAATAAATTCACTCAGAAAACTTCAAAAATTATTAAAACGGGTCAATCTTCTCGGAACACACATGAACAATGAAGATAATGACAATGTACCTACTCAGTTGACGCAAGAAAAAACTGCATTTTTTCGTATGAAATGCGGTGCTTTTTCAATTATTCTTCCTCATCTCTTTTGGCAACATCATAGACAAACAGTTAGCAGCATAAAACTATAGATTCATGTACATTATGGGGAAATAATGATCCACAAAGATTTGAATAAGCTTGTACCTATTCAGTTGGAACAGCGTGTATGTTGCTGCAGGGCCCACTTTGCCAGCATTGCGTTTATTTGTTTACGACAAGTTTAAGACCCTCGACTGATTGTTAAGTGAATCTACTTGCTGCAATCCATCATTTTGCCCTAATCCAGTAAAACGCTAGAATGGCAGATGACTGCATTCGTTGAAGATTGAGTGGTTTATTTTTCAACAAAAGCACAAAACTGACTATGGCGTCGTTCAATCATACTTTACATAGTCGCGCACTGGATGTCCTCTTTTAACGACTTTTTCGTGTAAGAGCGACTGCCTTTGGACTTATAGCAATGAAACCAATGACAAATGTGCCCTTTCAAACCACCCATCCACAGCAATGAAACACCACAGCCAGACAGGGAGACAGCTAATAAGGCACCATAGTCCATAGACCTTGTCCTTGACTCTGCGTTGCCGTCAATGAACTCAGTCCGCCGCCAATTCCCACGCACAAAACAGCCACTAGTGCCATGGTGCTGTTGCAGTATGCTGTATAAAGTCCTGTCCCTCGTCCTCAGACACAGCGATGCTTATCATGGACGCAGGCGTCTAGTGAAACCCGATAAGAACGGCTCACCTGCATCTCGGGTTGACGTTCTTTTTTATGCCTCCCGAAAGTCGTGACATTTCTCGGATGACGTAGGTGTCAACATGAACATGACCCATGCTTGGATCTTCACCTCCATAAAGCATATACTTAAAAATTCTATTCCAATGTTTGTTTGCCGTGCGATCAGTTCGCACGTGCTCGAGACATTTACGAATGGGTAGGTACCCATCTACTGTGCCAGAACAGCAAGTATATAATTGTACGAGTACTCGTACTATCTGTGCAACACTTGTAAGCGTGTAAACAGCGCTTCAATTTGCCCGAGTGGGGCAATTCAAATTAGCATGTGGGATTTTATGGCCAGTTGTTTTGTTTGCTCGGGATATCAGCTTGCGAAACCGCAATTAAGTCGACTGGGATGTTTTCTGTTTGCGAACAAACACGCTTACTGCGGGCATAATGTAAATTTATTCTATGACAATCTGGTACGATAATTAGGATCCTTACTTGAAGGAGATTTGTGGTGTGTGCGCGGTGGTGGATAGTTCATTGTTATTTGCTGAGAGATGCCCACTTATTAAGTCCTTTAAATGGAATTTGCTTGTTTGACATTTATTCAAATGCAAAATAGTTTTCAAAAAACAAAGCGTGGCGTCTACGTCTGGCGTCTGTTGTGCAACTAGGGTTTATGCAGTTGAATAACCGCTTGGTGATAACTTATTCGCTTTGCACGTAACCGCGAGTCATTTGTCAACTTACAGCGATGTTTGGTCGGAAAATTGTTTTCGTGGAAATTATGTTCGTCTACGACTTTTGTAAACAGTTTGTATGTAGGTAGGTAGGTATATATAGCCAAAGCTTAGTCTGGTAAACAATTAACATTAGGAAGCTGCTCATTGTGCATTTCGGATGCGGCATAAATGCAACTGCAAGTACATTTAACCCCGGGAGTTCATTAATATATGGGTCTCGACGTGGACGTGGAGACATCGGTTCGTGGACGTAGTATATAAATTCAATAAAAAAATCTTCAAATTATCGGTAATAGCTCGTTTTATTTGGAAAAAGATCACATTTAGCAATATTTTGGAAGACTGAATTAGACTGAAAGTTACTTTTCCTGCAAAAAGTTGTGATGCAAAGCTTTTCAATGAATTGTTTGTAAAACAAAATTTTTATTAGATTCAAAATTAGCTTGGAAAAATAAAGAAGCTACAAACGTAAATTATAGGTATGTAATATCATTTTTGTTTTCAATATTTAGTTAAAATATATATTACTACTGTTAGGGCACCCTGCATTTACAACAACATATAAAAACTGACAGCTCAGACACAAGGGAGAGTCGAAGTAAGCCGCGACAGAGAGCAGACGAGTTGACGAAAACGGACGGAAAACAATTGGCAAACAAGCGTTTGACTCAGTGTTGCATAATGGTCTCATCTATAAAATGATCAATTTTAGTTTTGCCCCATATCTATGCAAAATTGTCCAAAGTTTCTTGTCAAATCGTTCCTTTAAAGTGTATGTCATTAGTTGTGTTTCGATTAGCATTAGTTTCCATTTCGGAGTCCCGCAATGTTTTGTTCTTGGACCAATTTTGTATAATCTATATACATCTGACTTCCCAAATCTACCGCAGTGTGAGGCCGCAATATATTCAGATGATACTGCAATTTTTTCGTCACATCAATTCGGTCTCAACATTGAGACGAATTTAAAAAGTGCGTTGAAAATATTAGAGCAATATTACACAAAGTGGAAAATAAAGCTTTATATGAAGAAGATGCAAGATATCTTTTTTACCAGGAAATGAAAATCTTGCTTTATTCCCACCAGTCGGCTAACGGTTAATGGACGTCAAATACCGTGGGAATCCTCTGTAAAATATCTTGGCATACATCTTGACCCTAACCTAACATTTAAGGAACACATTACAAAAACATTAAAGAAACCAAATATCGCTACTAAAATCCTGTATCCCTTCATTAACAGAAAATCAATATTATCAAAGGATAACAAAATCATTATTTACAAAGTTGTCTTCCAATAAATTTTCTTATAAATATATGGCTGTCAAGTCTGGGGTAGTTGTGCTGAATGTCATATCAAAAAATTGCAAATTTCGCAAAATAAATTACTTAAAATGAGGCTTTATCTTTCCTGGCATCATTCAACTTCAGACCTATATATTAGGGCAAATGTTGAAATGATCTTCGACAGAATACGAAAACTCACCTATACATTCAAAATAACATGTGATCTTCCGTATAATCATCTGATAAACGAACTAAATGCGGTATACCATGTGCTAAACTAATTCATTGTTATTTATCTTTTGAGCTCTAAGACGCTCTTTATCTTTTATATATAAATGTATAATCTTTTTTGTTTTGTTTTGTGTGAATTTGATGTTTTTTTTTCGTTGTTTCCTCAAAATAAAATATTTATTTTCCAAAAATGAATATCTCAAGGGGCCTTTTTTATTATGCTCATAATAAAAAAGGCCTAATATACGCTTAAATTAATTTTTCAGTTGTAAGATTATTTAAATCGTATCTCTGTGATTGTAAATTGTGGCGGCAACAATCAAATGTAATATTAAACGTAATAAATTAATCAATCAATCAATGAATAATATTAAAATAATAAATTACGAACATTTTTTAAACCATATTCTTTCTTTAACTACAATAAAAACGATAAAATATATAGTTCTCTTTTACTATAACAACCACATTCCATTTTTAACCGGATTACATTTTTTTAGTGGCAACACTGGTTCCGATCTAAGCTACTGCTCTGAAAAACAACAAAAAGACATCCAATCGGTCTTCATTAAAAGAGCGTACGTCGCTTAAAGAACAGCTCTTGTTCTTAGTTGCGATTATAGGTAAAGGACGCTTTAAAACGGGTTAACTGAACTGGAGCGGCATGAAAGTTGAAGCCCTGCAGACAATGGCTCCATTCAAAATTTTAATTTTTGAAATAATCGCTAGGTGTCTGAGCTGATGTTTACGGTAACATTTTTCTCCTGCTATGAGTGAACAGCAACAACTCCATATGTAGCAAGGCACGGAACCAGGGATGAAAAATGAATTGTGTGGACTGTAAGTAAATCTTAGTTCCGATTGCATTTTTTATTTTCGTATACGAATAGGAGAAAGATATAGTTTTCGTACAAAATTTCGAATGATTTCGAGATGTTTATTCATTTTATGTAATATCACGTAATTCCGTCCGTCAGCTTCTGAGGCCTACAGCTAGGCGAATTTGTTTCAAACTTCGTTTTGAGAGTTTTGTGGGCTTAAAGTTCGGGAAGTGGATTTTTCTCGAAACGATTTATGCGATATGTGGACAAAAATGTATTTTAAAGGTGATAAATGGTCGACTTAATGCAATTCAATTCAATTTGTTACATTAGTTTTCTAAAGGCTATCTACATGAATACGGATACAACAGTTTCATCCAAAATGCTTGAGCCACTTAAATGTTTAAAATTATTTCGTCTCTCATTTTTCACTAAAAACCCTCAGTTTGAATTTGAACTTGTTTATCTGCATATTAATAAACTTTCATGATCAATATTGAATTCCAAGTATGTACTTCAGAAATATTTCCGAAAGGATTAACAATTTCACTCAAAAATCTTGTTAGATGCAAAAGTTATGGGATAAAAGCACTAATTATGGATACCTACACATTATAAAATAAACTATATTAAATATGCTTTGGCCCTTAGAAATAGGAAAAAAAATCGAATTTAAATTCCTCTTTAGGTAGGCAGTGAACTCTAGATCCCACCTAGCATTTCATAGAATTAAATAAATTTAACAAACGCCAATTTCTATTTGCTATTGTGACTAAATTTTGTTGTTCCACCAGAGGCGAGCTTCAACCTTCAAGTTGTCGCTGTTGTGAACCATATAAACCAAAATTGTTTTAAATTGCTATGAGAAATTTGAAAAAGGGAAAACTCATGTGATTTGTGTAACTTTTAGTTGTTAATAAAGGGTGATTTTTTAGCTGGTTTGGTTTTGGCAACACTGGTTTTGACAGCTGACGTGTGTTTAGTACCTTGTGTCACTGTCAAACAGCTTCAGTTTGGTTTGCAATTTAACCATGGATCGTCTTAGAAATGAACAACGCTTGCAAATTATTGAATTTTACTATCAAAATTCGTGCTCGGTTCGAAATGTTCATCGCGCGCTGCTTCCATTTTATGATCGGCATTCTCGACCTTCTGAGCAGTCTATTCGGAAGATTGTGACCAAATTTCGCACCAAATTTACTTTGTTGGACATTAAACCACCAACACGTTTACGTACTGTGCGTAGTGAAGAAAATATTGCGGCCGTATCAGCTAGTGTGACAGAAGACCGCGAAATGTCGATTCGGCGCCGTTCCCAGCAGTTAGGCCTTTGTTACAGCACTACGTGGAAAATTTTGCGGAAGGATTTGGGCGTAAAGCCTTTTAAGATACAGCTGGTGCAAGAACTAAAGCCAGCCGACCTACCACAACGCCGAATTTTTGGTGAATGGGCTCTTGGAAAGCTGGCCGAGGATCCGCTTTTTTATCGAAAAATTGTGTTCAGCGATGAGGCTCATTTTTGGTTGAATGGGTACGTAAATAAGCAAAATTGCCGCATTTGGAGTGAAGATCAGCCAGAAGCATTGCAACAGCTACCAATGCATCCCGAAAAAGCCACTGTTTGGTGCGGTTTATGGGCCGGCGGCATTATTGGGCCATATTTCTTCAAAGATGATGCGAATCGCAGCGTTACTGTCAATGGTGAACGCTACCGAGCGATGATAACAAACTTTTTTTTCCCCGAAATGGAAGTTCTTGACTTGCATGATATGTGGTTTCAACAAGACGGTGCCACATGCCACACAGCACGCGAAACAATGGCGCAATTGCGAGGCGAGTTTGGTGAACAGTTAATTTCACGTTTCGGGCCGGTCAATTGGCCGCCTAGATCGTGCGATTTGACACCATTAGATTATTTTTTGTGGGGGTATGCCAAGGCTAATGTGTATAGGGACAAGCCCGCTTCGATTGACGCACTGGAAGCCAACATCCATGCATTCATTCGTGAGATACCGGCCGATATGTGTGAAAGAGTATGCCAAAATTGGACTCAGCGGATGGGCTACCTGAGACGCAGCCGCGGTCAACATTTGCATGAAATTATCTTTAAACATTAAATTGCAAGGTTCAAACTATCGATTCAAATAAATATTTCATTCATTTTTTCGAATTTTTTGTGTTTTTTTTTTAAAAAAAGTTCTAAACCTCTTAAAAAATCACCCTTTACATACAACCCTACCGCTATTCGACCACCCTAATAAATGAACGCGCCACACTTTAGATATTCAGAGAAATTCATATGCATGCACAGCACATAGAGTGGCAAGCCCTAAGTTTCCAAAGCAAAAATATTAATTTACTTTACTAATTTGGAACTTGGAACTCGCCCCAGTGTGAATTTCAACTAATTGGATTTGACGGAAGCCACTTTAGATTCGACCTACGTGGTTTTCGAGTTTTTGGTATTTCATATTTTGGGCTGAAATTTCAGATTTCTGCTGCTAAATCAAACATTAAATCCGAATTTTATTGGTTCTTGTGTGTATTAAGTTGGCCAAAAATAAAACGCTTTTAGCTTACTTGCACTCTTATAAATCCATTGTAATTGAAACGGTTTTCCATACGCGTATGAGTATAAAAAAATACTCTTTGAGTGTAACTTTTGGGCGATTGTAATGTGTATTTTTTGAAAGTCCATTGTAACTTAAAAGTTCAACCCTGCCCGGAACTACCCTACGTCAAACAAAGCCTCACTGCAAATGTAACGTATGAGTATTTGTCTCAAAACAACATTGTCAGACAAACACGACGATAGAAATGTCCGCTCGTAAAATGTCGCACTGACACAAAGGAGCCAAACACAGCTCCAACGAACTCGTAATAAAATAAATTAAAATCAAAACAAACCTTCACGCTGCTGCCTGCGCTCCTTCGAATTTCAACCCAAAATCGTATCCAGTTTTGTCCATAAATCACCAAACCAAACACTGCCGCCGCCGTAACACCTTTCGTGTTATTCCGCACCAAAAAAAAAAAAACCAAATCTGGCTGTTGTCAATTTCGAAATCGAACAATTTATCGCTATCCCCTCATGAAAAAAACACGTATCAATATATTTACAACAAAGAAATTTATTTTAAGTCATCGAAATATTTATCAGCTCCTAACGATAAGACGATAAGATATCAAGCAAGTAGATTTTGAAATTCCTAGTTGCGCTCACTGTGGGTGCTAGGAAAAGTCACCCACCCCCTCCAACGCCAACAATCGAATTCGATAAAAAATATTATTGTGAAATGTACGATTTTCCAACGAATTCTACTCATATAAAGGTTGGTTTCAATTTTGCCGACAATGACAAATCGATAACGGATAAAGCTGTCAATCAACCAGGATCATTAACAATGGCACCTGCTTCTGTCGACGACAACGATGGGCCAACACAAATGCCAGACTCCTCGAGTGGAAGACCCCGACAACATCATCATTAAAGTCATCATATAGAAAGTCGTCTTGTGGCAGCAAACAAGATCCCTGCACGTCTTCGAGATGTAATTGCACGGCAACTATCTCGGACAAGAATGACTACCACTCTCAGATCCTCTCGTCGCGGCCAGGCATTATGGTACTTGTTGCACATGGAGATGGAGCCCCCAGCTCATTGGAGGGGCCTTCGAGAGTTGCCTCTTAGACACGACACGACAACATGAATCCAGTGCAGCCGGTATATGTGTACCGTGTCGTGGTAATTCTGCAAGTATCCCATAGGTTGCCAGCTGAGTGGTGGAGTCGTATTGCAATTTTCCCACCTTCAAAGTTAGACTTGTGTAGTTGGCTTGCTTGGTGGGGCCAAGTGGAAATGGAAAACGCTATCTCTGGCGGGAGGGACAAGTGCACCTTGTGCAGTTTGTGTGTTTCGTTTCCTTTGTCATTGTTTGTTCGGAGGGAAATGAGAAGTAGACGATCCGCGTTCCAGACAGGTGGAGTCTAAGTGGTTTTCAAGTGCACGAGTGTGGGCCCCTAACATGAAAAGTCGGTTTACAAACCAATTTGGGTCGAGATGTTCACTTTTCAAGTTTTACTGCGCGTTTCGTGGCGCCATTTAAACGAAGCTGACATTTCGCCCAAATTCTTGATAAAGGTTTTCTGAAGCGGAATCGGTGAGCTGACAGGTGAATGTGTTTTTTTTTTCCTGTGCGATTTTGTTGGCGATGGGTGTGGGGTAATCGATTGGAAAATTAATCAATGCTCACGGCGGCGATTTCCAATTTAATCGATTCAGTAAATCAATAGCTAGATGGTGGAAATCGGTGCTGGCATTATTCGTTTCCTTTGCCAGCGAGGTGGGGACAAAACGTTCTACATGCATTAGAAAGCCAGACAATGCATTTTGCGCTGCCGTTGGAATACAGATTTGCTGACGGACAATGGGCTCTCTTTACAGTGGGAAGTGAGCGCCAAACCAACAAGCAGGGACACCCTTTTTCGACAGAGTGGCAATAATCGGCAGCTAGAACTTTGACTGGTATAAGCGACTTTGACTACCTCAGCTCTTGTATGAATTCTGACAATAACATCTCAGAGAGTAAATTAAACGGAGAAGAACTACGAGTATAGCCAATCGCTGTTTCTGTGGACTAGGAAGATAGTTGAGTGAAGTAATGTCCTTTAGGTGAGATCAATTACACAAACTGTACACGATTTTTGTCGAACCGATTGCGGCGTTCCTTCAAAACCGATTTTTATGAAATATGGACGAAATTAAAGGCGAATTTCCATAGGTGAATTTCCGAGTATGTTGTTTTGTCGCACGAACAGTTATTAAGGGTAAATTAGTGAGAAATCTGCAAACTCCTGACTCTTTTTACTGATTTTGCTGAGTTTAACCCAAATTACCTGCCAAATAAAACTACTAAACTTTTCACTAGAATACTGTCAAATTTTGGCCGCTTAGTTTTTTTTAAATATAGGGTTAAATATATGATGGACTTTCGAACATGTGGCTATGTAGCTTTTTGTGAGTCTACGAAATGATATCTTGGCATTTTGAATACGCATGTGAGCCAAAATTAGTTATTTGGATAAATTAGGGAGCTTGACAGATTGGCAGTGCTTTGCTTGTCTCATGAAGGAACGCTAATAGACGTATAGTCTCAAATTTGCATGACTTTGCACATGGAGGTAACACTTTTATTATGATACACATGGAACAATCGTGAATAGGCAGCTTACAGACACAAATCAGACAAACAGCCCCCAAATTTGATAGTGACCCCATTAAATCAGGTTCATTCGCGTGTTTTACGTGCTAATAAGCTTAGTATGCTGCTCGCGCTAAATTTTAGCGTCTCTAGTGTCCACTTCGTTTCTCCACACCAAAGATAAATGGTCGCTAAATTATTAAACATCATATATAGGTGGGACAAAAACCATACGTTCAGGACGGATATTTAGAATTTACGAATTTAAGACTTCGAAGACATCGCTGTATTTGAATATCCTCAAAACAATGAATACAAGAATAATTGAAGAAGATTATGTATTATCATTAATGCAGCAGCTGAAATTCTTTCTGTAGTAGCAAGCAAAAGAAGACACTTTCCTTTGTGTCCCGTATATCCCTATTTGCAAAAAAAGGCAATAAACTGCCGATTTGTAAAAGACGTAAGATTATTTAAAGCTTAAGCGAATTTTCCATTAACATTCATGTATTTATGATTTTCGAATTCGATAGCCAACCCTAGAAATTATAAGGAGAACTTCCACCTGTGTCCTGAAACTTTTTTAATATCTCTTTACCATGGTTGAACAATTTTTATTACCCAAAAGACACTCGAAGCCAAATGAAAGCATAAGTCATCCTGTAAAATTCCCTATTCTGATAAAGTATGTGTAAATAAATAAATATCTCGTCAAACCCTTCAAATTCATAGTAAAAACAAAACACAAACTTTTGCCTCAGTATTTTATGTCAAAATTTATCTTCGATTTAATGTACCGTTTATTTCGCGAGCTATATGAGTGGAGACTTTTCATCGGCCCATCTAAATGAAGTGAAAAATCAGTCAAATTAAATAATGTGCCCAAAAGTCCATAGACCTTTTCATTCTTTTAAAAGAGACAATAACAATAAATAATGTTAAATTAGCCCTGGAAATAATGAACGCTGGCAGAGAAGTATGTACAATCGACTAGATGGGTGATTCGCTTTTCTAGAGGAGTGTGCAATTTTACATAGCGATGAAAAATACGAAATAATTGAGGACTCATTTTAGCAGATTCTGATGGTCAGTCCCTATAGGGGGGTCAACCGTTTGTTGGTAAAAAATGTTTTCTGATCGAAACTACTATGCTTGTGATGAAACCTGCACCTAAGCATTTTTCAAAATTGCCCAATTTATTCATTTAAACTTTCTCCATTACGTAGTAAGAGAAAGATATTTTATTCGTACAAAATTTCGAACTCGAGATGTTAATCAATTCTGACTTACGATGATAGGCCAACTCAAAAAATTGAGTCGCAAAATTCTGTCCGTCTGTCTGTCTGTCTGTATGTCCCGAGGCCTACAGCCTAAGCGGCTGCCCGGATTTCGTTCAAACTTCGGATTTGGAGTTTGGGGGCCTACAGTTCAGGGCCTTTTTGTTTTTGCATGGTAACCTCAATATTAATGGTACTTGCCATACAAAATTTTCATACCAGTTTGATTTGTTCGAAAACGGCTCCAACGATTTTAACCAAAATTAATAGTTAACCAAAAGTAGGTGAGGTTAACAAAACGGCATACTCATTTTTCCGCTAAAAAATCGAATAACGGTACTTTTGAAGTTTGGCATCTCTGGAAAACGGTCCATACGATTGTAACAAAAACTAATTTCTAAGGTAAAATTGTCATTTCTAACTTAATGGCAAACTCAGTTTTTGTCTGTATTATCGTAAAATGTTTTTTTGAAAAAAGTAATTTTTTAAAAACTTATATTTCTTTAGTTTACTTGAAAACGGCAATAACGATATTGATCAAAATGCAAACTTAGAGTAAAATTTATGTTCTCAAAATTATTGCGTCCTTGATTTTCAATTCGAATCACCAAAAACGCTAATCTTAAAAACTGCTCATATCTCGAAAACCTCATTTTCGATTTCGATGAAACTTTAAAAACCAAGTAAAGCTTACATCCAAAAAAAAAAAAAAATTCTATTCGGTTTTCAGCTAAATAGTTAAGCTATAATATTTTTCAGGCTAAACATGGCAATATTTGGTACCGTTTTGTCTGCCAAGTTTTACAAAAACCTCTCTAACGATTTTGACCAAAATACATATTAAAGATAATATAAGTATTCTTAATAAGACTTGTTATAAATATTTCTCAAAAATGAGCACCCAAATCTCGATCTGTGTTCACATTTCTACGGTATATTTTTGAAATAATTACAATTACAAAACTTCCAATGAAAGTAAAATAAAAGCTATACGCAAAACTTCTTTTTAGCTAATATTTAATAGTATTAAATATGCACTCTAAAAATAAATCCAACAACTTGAAATTTATACAATCTGCCAACTCATTTGCAACACAAAATGTTGATGAACGAGAAAGTTACGTTCGACCCAGTCGTGCACTTTATATGGGTTTTTTTTGAGTTTTGTTTTGTTTCTAAATTTTGTCGCACTAAAAAATTAAATCTCCACCTAAAAAGTTTTGTCATGACTTCGTATTCGGCATACAAATATTTCCAGTTTTAAAAATGCCCTGCAGACAAAGGATGAACCGACTAAAATATAACAGTTGGGTTAACCAACCGCCGAATATCTAATTTTATATCGATGAATTCGATTTCGGCGATGATGTCATTTTCACGAAAACCAACACGTAAAGGTTCTCAATTGACCGGAAGGAACTCATTTATTCACTCGATTAGGTATTCCGTATCGAACTTGACTCATTTACCGCCTCTGTAGCACTGGTTGTGTTCTGATTCTGATTCAGTTTTAGTTGCAGGTATGCAACTCTAATTTGCCAATTATTCGCTTTACAATAGTCGTAGACTCGTGTGACGATGGGGGTTGTGGTGGGTAGACAAAACTAGAAACGAAAATTCCGAAGCCACACCTTGTCCTTGTTAGTAAAAGAAACCAACGGGACGAGCTCTTATTTGAGCAAATTGCTTTTATGCTCCCTTCATTTTAACTGGCGAAATAATCCGCGCCATCACAATCCCACCACAGTGCACAACACTTGGAAAGCGATAAAACGTCAGATTGCGCGAGCAATAAAACGTCAGACTCGGTTTACTTTCGCACAACTTACCGCACTAGTTTGGATGAGGTTTTAATTTGAAAACAACTTTAGAGATAAAAATGCAAATCAGCCGATAATAATTGTCCGCCGTTTAATAAAATACAAAACAAACGATTCGCTGTGTCACCTCGTCGAGGCGAAAGAAAAAGGAACTAGGTATCTCTAAACTGCCTCTTGTCAGCTGTTGAGATGTCGCAGCAGCTAGTGCGCATGTAGTTTCACATTCCATGACAGGTGCGGTACAGAAACCAAATAACAGATACACCACCACTACAAGGATGTGTCCAACTCTGTCCGAGAGCAGGGTCAGGATATACGCCACGGAAACAGCAACCGAACAATGCTGCCTGACGGTGGCAGGTCTGTAAGTAGGTACACTGAACAAACCGAAGCAACATTGTCGCGTGTGAATGTCAAGTCAAACTAGGGAGGTCAATAAATTTGTGCATTTAAAACTCACGCCAAAAGGAAGCTAAGGAATCATATAACGGATGTAGAACATGTTTTTCGCTTCCCCCGGTGCATAACGTCTCAGATTCGTGTAAGAATTGTGTTTCGCCCACGGAAATCCGACGCAGAACCGTGTAGACGTGGACTTTCGAGTATCGTGCAATATGGGAAACACAGACACACGGTATCATGTTCATTAATAATAATTTTGTTTCAGTTAAGGGTTGCCGCCCGTCACTCTTGTTGTTAATTGCATTTTAAGGGACTGCCACTTAAATACGTGTTTTGTATCTGACAATGACAGCCCGAAGGCGGCTTAATTTAGGCGCTGGAATTACGTAGGCACATACTTGTTTGACGTTTGTCAACTTGTCGTCTGTCTTGTGCATAGTTTGGACCGTGTAATTACTGCCAATTACGTTTTAGTTGATTTTTTTTCTTGATTGTCTTTGGATTCTCTTGGCGAAGATCGAAATCGCAAACCAGTTCTCTTCCATGATGTATGCGCACTAATTAACTGCCAAATGGATGGACGACCTTGCTGGCGAATAATACTCGAAATGAGTTCGCAGCCAAATTAAGCGAGTCCACTTTTGTTTTTTTTTTTTTTTTGTGTTCTCTCTCAGTCTCGGTTTGGCTTGCATGTCGTTGGGGCTATTTTTAGATTAAGATGGATGCGGTTGTGGCGGTGAAATAAAAATGCAAAAAAAAAAACAATTGCTGTAGTAATGGCTTATAACATTAGAGATTATCACTTTGTTTAACAATTATATTTGCTCATAACAGTAATGGGGTGATAATCTTTTGAGTACAGATTTTCCGGCTGCCAATAATTTTGTTTCTATGCAGAATTAAATACAGTGCCTCTACAGTTCCATCGTTTGACACATCGGTCGTTTAGAAGTTATCAAAAAATGTTATCGAAGCTCATTTTGTGAGTGATCACTGATCAAAGTTTAGGTTGCCAAAAAATGCCGCAATTTGGTTGCAATCAGAGTAAACAATGCTGTGACCGTGATGGTTATTTAAACGACAGAGCTTGCAAGGAGTCCGGCGTCTCCTTGTTCCCTATAAGGATATTCAAGTGCGTTATAATATAGAAAGGGAAATCATTGAAAATATTGTTGCATCGTCCTCGACTTTGGGCAGAAGAACTCGCTGAAGGGTATTTAAGCTTAGCTAGGACACTTAAAAGGGGGACGCACAAAGGAGATCTAGTGAAGTCTTGAAGAATTACTTGGACCATCGCCAGTTAAGAGTCGCCTTTAAGAGTTGTCTTATAAATATGGGAACAGAAATTACTTTTACAAAGTTGTCGATGAAGTATAGAAATGACATTCATGAAAGACCAGTGTGGAACAGATCTGAGCTCGTGTCGAGTAGGCTACTGCATGGCCAGCCGAAGCAGCCATTTGAATGAAATTATTTTCCATTATTAACCGGAAGGATTGTACTTTCAAATAAAAAAAGAAATTTGAGAAAATATTCAGTAGTTTTTTTTTATAGCATTTTCAAAAAAAAAAAAAGTTACTTATCGGACCCTGTAGTAAGCTGTGCTTAAAGTAGACCAAGAGTCCACATCAAATTTTGGGTATGAAAAGTAGCAAAAAAAAGAAGTGATGGGTAGGTACGTGGAAAGCTGACTTAAGCCTTATGACATAAACTATATCATTTAGTTATGTCCAAGAAAATTCAAACAACATGAGTGCTAGACATATTCAAAACTGTCAAAAAATCTCATCGGTAGCCCAGATACAGCTTCTCAAAACCACTCGTTGGGTGTGATTTTTATTTTTTGGGACAAACTTTTGAAATAACCAAAAAGTACGGCAAAAGACGTATATCGCTTCTCTTATAACAAATGTTAAGTGCAAGGCCCTATCTGGGTGGGGCCAAATTACATGCCAGACAATGATTCCCTCGTCACTGATAAATGTATTTGCCCAAGACAATTAGGATGCAGCTTTAAGACTGCGTGGCCAACTAAAAAGTTCTTAAACTTTGAAACCCCAATAAAAATTGTCCCACTACCAATTTTTATAAAACGAAAAATAAAATTAAATGGACTTAAGAGCCACTCGCAGTGTTGTTAGAACTCTCTCTTCATTTATCCCACGAAGCGTGGTCATTTTTCCCTTTTCACCATACTCAAATTCCCTTTTAAAATCCCACGATCCTTTTTTGCGTCAAAATCCATTTTTTAAGAGTAAAATTTGTATTACACGGAAAGAAAGTCACGTTAAATTAACCTTTAGTAAAAAACCGCTGTTTTTAACACTGCATTGATTATTTTTTGGTACTACAAAATCTTGATAAAAGACGAGCTGTTTTTTATGGGTATTCAGTGTGTTGATGGTGAAATACAGGTGTTTTGATAGAATTTCACCAAAAATTCATAGTTTGAATGTTTTTTATCAGATTTCTGAAATTCCCACGATTTGGTGATTTATCCATTTATCCCAGGGAAGGCTTTTCGGACATCGAAACTCCCACAAAAAGGGATTAATCCCACGATATTAAAACACTGGCCACTCGTTCAATATATCAAGATAAGCGACGTCAAAATTACAACATCCGCTGGCGCACAGATAAGCAGACTATGGGCATTCTAAATACTGCAATGGGAGATGTTACGACTTTTGAGTAACTTAAGGAAATCGTTTCTCAAATTGCGATAATGCGAAGTTTTTTAATACCTACGCGTGCTACCACACCTTAGCAATAGGGATCGGTAAATATTAATAACTTCTTTGGTACTGATCTTGCGAAAAAAAATGTAAATGAGTAAATGTCGATTCTTCCAGAGAAGGAGAATCCCTATTTCGCGCTTTTGCAATCACTTTTGATGCCCAACTATTTTGGTCTGAAATGTTCAAACTACATTTAGAATTTAGGATTTATTTTCCACAACTCAACATTTTTCCTTAGCTGTTATCTGTGTTAATTATTTCCGAATCACTTTTTCTTTATGGAAATCTGGTACTAAGTACACACATCCTTATTTGTCTTATTTTAAGTTTTTAGTTGTTTGATTTAGTTTAGTTTATTTCATCAAACAAAGTTACAATACTTTAATGATAACTTGACAGTAAATAAAATAAAATAAAATACATTAAACATTGTAACCTTGCAACCATAAAAAGTTACTTAAAATTAAAAGCAAATTATTTTTAAATGAAAATCTACTTAGACTACTTAGTCGATCATATCGCAAACCTTGTGGTTTCTCTTAAGCACCTAGACAATAATTTGTTCTGTGATATGGAATATTAAAAAACAATCGATTTCTAAGCATCCTCGCAAAAACATTGAAGTTAATTAACCCCAAAATATCGGAACAGTCAATATGATTTGCCAATACGGCATCGAATGAAGATTTTTTTTTTTCGGAGACTTTTCTTCCAATGTTAACAGGCAGGACACCAAATAATTTGCAGCTTGTTTCATAGGAATGTATATCTATATCCCAGTGAAGCCTTTTCGCTAATACTGTTGTAAAGCGTTTTTGTATTCTCTTGATTCTAAAAGAGTGAACTTCATACAAAGGGATCCAAATATCACCTACTACAAAACAACAGACATTTAAAAGTGTGAGGATCACAGAACTCCTTTGAATTGCACAAGATAAATCTCAACATTGAATTACACTTGGCGACTAAAAAGTCTATCAGCCTTATTTATTAGAATTTGCTAAGCACCTGTATAGGTTTGCAGCGTATAAGTATTTATACAGCCTTTATACAAAAATTCTTATTTATAAAACAAGAGAAATAGATTTCTCTTTTTCAGTATGCATAAAAATGTAATTATTATCTGTCCGAAAAGATAAAAAAAAAACTAAGCAGGTTGTGAGAAATGCAAAATTCAAATACAAATAGGAATTGAAAAATTAAATAGTAAAAAGAAAAAGTTGGGAGATTTGGGACTCCTATAAAACGGTTGTCTTATGCAAATTAAAACAAATTTTTAAAACTATTTGAAATATCTCATATCTGCACATATTTCTAACTTACTTGTTACTTGTAGAATATTTAAAATTAAAAATAAAAATGTCGATACAATCTATCCAATTTATTTCCGATTTCATTTAAAATAAAATGTGACAGATTTTTTTAAGTCAAAATGACATTTCGATACTATTCCAGCTCTATACAGCTCAGTGTTATTATATCGTGGGATTTATCCCTTTTTGTGGGAATTTCGATGTCCGAAAAGCCTTCCCTGGGATAAAGAGATAAATCACCAAATCGTGGGAATTTTAGAAATCTGACAAAAAACATTCAAACTATAAATTTTTGGTGAAATTTAATCAAACCACCTGTATTTCACCATGATTATCAACACACTGAATGTCCATAAAAAACAGCTCATGTAAATCGTCTTTTATCAAAATATTCTAGTACCAAAAAATAATCATAGCAGTGTTACAAACTGCGGATTTTATGCTAAAGGTTTATTTAATGTGATTTTCTTTCCAAATCTTACTTTCAAAAACTGGATTTTGACGCAAAAAGTATCGTGGGATTTTTAAAGGGAATTTGAGTATGGTGAAAAATGACCACGCTTCGTGGGATAAATGAAGAGAGAGTGCTAACAACACTGATACAGGCACTAAACAACGTCCGTTTAGCTTATACAAGCTCCATACAACGTTGAATAATTTTTATAAAATAAGATTTATGCGTTTAGAGACCTTTTAAACTAACTTTATACACTCTGTATAACAGGTTTATAAATAAAGCTGTATATGTTTCAAGAAGTCGAGTATTTTATCAAAAGTTACACCAAGATCTTTTTTAAAGGTTTCAATTGAAAGTAACATACTGTTTATTTTAAAGGAGAACTTGATAGATTTTCCAATGAACTTCCTATTTTCATATAACTTGCACGCTAAATCTATATTTTTAATATAGTTCCGCTTTTGGCCGTCAATTCGCAACCTCCAGCCGGAAAGTGTTTTTTTCAATTTTTCCTATAATTTACCCTATGCAATTGTTGAATCTTTTACGAACTGTGTATATTTCTGGATCTCTAAACTCTAAATGGACACTTTTCCTTTCCCGCAATAATACAAATTTGTCAAAGTGTTTGCGGCACAAGAAGTTGTAAGTTTTCGGGATATCACGTCGCACTTTCAATAAAACCCAACCTAAGCATTTAAAAGTTATGTACGGCTGACTTAGTTGATCTCCCAGAGACTGAATAACTTAACTCCGCTTTCCCCTACAATAAATCATATTTTTGGACCGTTGCTGGTGTGGTAAACTTTCCGCATAATCTCCTATAACTAACTAACTAGTTTCCATTGGGTTTTCTATAAATGGTTAGAAAAATGCAACTCTCGCCCATAACTTTGCGTCCAAAATTTCCTTAATCGGCTTAAGGAAGATTATCACCAGCACCACCCCCACATCTAACGCCGCATGCTAATTGGTTGGCCAAATTAATACGATTGGCAACCCTAACACGTTTGACACTTTATTTGGCAGTAGTTCGGTTTCAGTGTGCCGTCATTTATTTGCAAATTGCAAATCTATTTGGGTTGAGAAGAGCCAATCTTTACCGTCGATTGTGTCGATAGCTATTAATAAACAAAACGTTTGTTTCCAGTTGCAGTTCTCTATGGGTTTGCTTCGTTGCCATGCGAAATGTATGGCAAAATAAATCACATTCGTCGAAACGTCTTACTGACCCCGTCTTCGTTGCAGTATCACTGCCATTGCCGTGCCGCTGGTGATGGCAATGGCACACACATTTTCCTTTATCCCATTTTTGCGATATAAGCACGAATGAAATTCTCAATCGATCTATTATTAGATCCAAAAATATGTGTGCTACCGAAATATATTTCTAATCAAGGTGCGTTCGATTTACTTACCACAGTTTCATTCCTTGTTACTGACGCTTTCGGTAGTGAATCGATTGAATTTGCTTCACTGAAACGGGTTAAATTGTGTTGTTCAACAGATCAATAAACAGATTTTTTTATTTCTGCTCTCCTCTTTTTGTTTACTTTATTGGATGGGCATAAACAACAGGATTTGTTTGGCTTTTATTTTTTCACAATTTGTTAGCACACTGATTTTGCTTGTATGGAAAATAGAACTGCCAGTAGCAGTTATGGAGAAATTTTACTGCGTGTTTGATTGGTAACGACAGGTAAAATAACAAGGCGATGTCGATTTCATTGATTGCGCGAACTAGCGTCACGATTACGATATCAAAAATTCGACTTCCACGAACAGATAGCGAAATTCGAACTTCGAACAAACACACGTCCTCTCTGAGCGACTTATCTATGACAACTGATTTTGATAATATTATTGCGCCTAATCGCTTTTGCTTCGCCGTTTGGGGGTATTTTTATGGTCTCCGCTTTGTGGTGTTATTCGGTTGGTGTTCGAGAAAGAAGCTGAAAATGTTGTTAGCCAGGCATAGTTAATGTTTGAGTTCGAAATCGAGCTGCATCTGTCAGGCAAGCTGCAAGCAATAAATATGCAACCCATTTGTGGCGCTGTATGCAGATGCAACATTGAAGCATGTGTACAAAAAATAAAACACATGTTTCTTATACTGGACCAAGTAGAGCGATAGAGCGACAGTATAAAAATATCGGCGCGTGTCCATTGTCGATTTTTTTCTTCTTACATTTTCTCATTTTCTTCTTGGATTTTCGTAAACAAGCAAAGTCCAACCAAATGTCAAAGTCAAAGACGCCAGACGAACCAACAACACGAACCGAAACCAATTGGAAAAAGTGTGTATCATACAAGTATTGTTGTATAGCAATGTGGTTTTTTGTGTAGCCAGAGGTTGCTTTGTTGATTGCTGGTGTGTGGTTGTGGTGTGCTTTAAATTGAATAAAGATGATAGGTAAGCTAGCGGAGCGCTGGGAAAGTGGGAAGGGGAACTAGCCACATCGTTGCCAGACAAGATAACAATATTGTACGAAAATCTTTAAGAAAGCTTTGATTTAAGCCTTTCGGTGGTTTTTGGTAACGCTGCCATATGGCATCAATTATATCAAGTGGCAAGGAAGTAAATGAGAAAATTAATATTATTTTTCAATTATGTAGTTTTATTTACTTATTACAAAATTGAAAAAAAAAACTTAAAATTTGTTTATTACACAATAAAGTAAAAAAATAAGTAGCTTCCAAAATAGGTGTTCAAAAACTCTCATTTGTATACTCATGCATAAAAATTAAAAAAAATAGTATTTGTTGCAATATTATGTACCTACCTACCTATAAAAAAAAAAAAAATAATAAGATATATTTGATTCTTCAAAAATATTCTGAATTTCAGTTTTTTTTTTTAATTTGTTGGACATTTACTATTACATTTACATTTATTCGGAGAAATGATGCCACGAAAAGCACTTCAATATAAATTTGAAGCCGTTTGGCAACACAAAAAAGGAACAAAAGCAAAATTGTGTTAAATAGTGTTTCGCGAAGCCCATCCTTTCACAGGATAACAAAGTTTATGTATAATGGTAGTGTTCAAATATTGTTAAAAGCGCACAATTCCCATTACTTTATCTTTTTAGCTGTTAGCAACTACGTTTGATAAACATTGGTTTTCAATTCTAGTAAATTTAATTAAAAGAATGTTTTTTACACAAAAAACTTTGGAGACATTTTTGTGTGTGGCGCAAATTAAGTGCGAATAGCGTACCAGGTCTTACAACTTAAGCATAGTATGCTGTTCGCGCTTAAATTGCGCACCCATACAAAAATGTCTCCAAAGATCAATTTTAAGCAAAGCAATACGCAGTTCAAGCTAAATTTGTTAGCCGCTGTACGAAAAATCTGTACAGAATTTAAGTAGGCGTATTAATGCAAAATACCTTTTTTTCCACAGCTAAATTTTGACAGATCAGGGAAAATATCGATATTTCAAACGAAAGTAAAAAAAACAGTATAGAGAATGGTAAGTTCAACACAAAAAAAATCGTTGTTGTTCATTTAACTTCTTTTAGAAATGGAATATTTTAACGAGGAGTACCTGGAAGAGGTTTTTGAGGAAGTAAAAATAAAAAAATTCCAACACACCTTTTTATTTTTGACGGAACCTACACTGTCAAAATTAAGCGAACATGTAGCGAAGTGGTGGAGAGAAACATTGGAGAGGCGCTTAATTTTAGCTTTCCTGGAACAGCATACTATGCATTATTATATAATTTTCAGTACTTTTTTAAAAACAAAATATATGCTTCAACCATTTTCTTACAATTTTTTTAGCTGTCACTTGGCTTTTACTTCTTCTTATTTGACACTGACGTTGTCGCGAACTGCTCTATCGAATAGACAGAACTTAGATGTTTACTTTATTTTTTTATTTGATTGCCTGTTAATTATCATTCAAATAAATTCGAAATTGATACTGTTTTTTGAAAATTCGAAAAAAATTCGGGAAAATTCGAGCTTTTCTGCACGAGAGTTAAAAAAGCAGAAAAACGTCAACCATAAACTAGTATTTTCGCCTCTAGTGATTGAACGGATAGCTATCTACTCCAGGAGATTTATTTGAAAAGACAATAAAAAAAATATACCTACTCAGCGACAGAGAATAGGCGATCAGTGTTGCCACTAAAAATAAATGAATCCGGTCAAATCTGACCGAATGACCGATTTTATTTTTCCTTAAATTCGGTCAGAAAATCCGGTCAAGAGATAAAATAAGAATTTTTGACCAGAAGTCCGGTCAAAAATGCAATATAGTAATATATTTTAACTAAAAATAAAAAAAAAATTATATTGTATTAAATGTATGTGACTTTATTTTTCTAAACTCTCGAAATCTTAAATCTAATAAAACAAAAAAACAAAAAATTCGTTGAAAAGCTTTGCATCACATCACACCGTTTTGTTGAAAAATAATCTTTCCACTCCACTTCATATTCACTTCAGGTCTGTTTGAATGCTCACACCGACCGAGTCACAGTTTGTGAGAGCGCTTCATTCTAAGATTATTCACAATAAATTGGTTTCTGCATGAAATTGTGAGCGTGTTCGTTAAGTATGGCCAAGTATCACTCTATGTTCTAGAACAATATTATTTTTCAGGTCAAAATAGGTTTTTTCCGGTTAAAGAATTTTTTCGTTTCGGTCAAAAATCGGTTAGACCGGATTTCAAAATTTTCTCCGGTCAGAGTGAAAACATTTCGTTCAAATATGACCGGAATCCGGTCAGAATGGCAACACTGTAGGCGATATGAATATGAGTGTAATTGGATCAAAATTCAAAATACTCAAATGGTTAAAATTTACCATTTAATGTTTTGTGGGCACAGTATGGCTAGTGTGTCAATGTGGACCTGTTGCGCCAGCTTTTTATTTATTTATTTTACTACAAATATTATATTTAAGTTTTCACATGTAGCATACTCATTTTTGACACGCACGGATTTTAAATTGTGATTACCATTATCTGCTAGTAAATAGACCGCCAGCTTAGAGACATTGCCTATCATAAGCGGACAGCACAGCAATGTTGCCGTATTTTTTTTTTTTTAAGTAGAACAATTGTTTTCAAAAGTGTAACAAATGGAAAAAAATGTAACTAACTGAACAAAAAAATTTTAATTTTATAATTTCACAAAATAAAAAGCTCTTACTTGACCTAACTGTCCATTTTGTGCTTAACATATAAAAAAAAAAACAAAACAAGAAACAAAAGGTTCGTACGCGGTTTGAATCGAACGCAATCGATTAAAATCGATCGCAATCGCACACGTACTCATAAAAAATGACAGAAAAAGAGAAAATTAGCAAAATAACGAGTAACGAGCAGTTCCTTTCTTGGCTCGAAAAAGCTCACAGAATTTCAACCGGCAAGTACTGATAAAAATGTCAAATGCGCAAAATTGACAGGAAACAAATTCAAAATCCGTTTTAAAAATCAATTGTACACAAAAATAAAGTGTCGGAAAATAAAGAAAATTCGGTGGTGGTCGAATGTTCTCCTACAACGTTTCATATGTTTCAAAAAGGTAAGTTATAAATTAAATCATGATATGGATTGGATTTGAAATATGTAAGCGGCTCAAAATAGCTCGGAGTGTATCCACGTACCTACTTTGGATTATATTTTCAGCTTTCTGAGAGAGTTTCGCTCAATTTTTCGAGTTTGACAGATTTTTAGTGCTTGGCTCGTAAAAGTACGCGAATGGACCTAAAATTACTGACCATCGAAGTAGATTTCAATTTCTATTTCACAAACTTTATTTACAACGAGATGTAGAACATTGTCAACGGCGACGCGGCGAGACAGAAAAATATTGTTGTAATCTCTCGTTCCCTCCTCCCCGTTTGACGTTTTGCACAACTTGTGCTCTGTGTAAACAAACAAATACATTGACAGAAATTGGTAGAAGTTTAACTTTCGATATTTTTTAAGGAGAAAAACAAAAAAAGAGTTTAATGGGAAAAAGTGTAACAAAGCGAAAAAAAGTAACATTGTATAACAAAACTGTAAAATAATTAAAAAGTGGAACACTTTTGCTACATTTGTATCATTGTGGCAACGCTGCTGCACAGTTGCCTGGTGGGAAAACATGTGCGTCTAGTAGGAATTTGTACACTCGCACCTAGGTAGTTACTTTGACAGTTTGTTGTAAATATTAAGCCACGCGGACGCAGCATTTGCAAAATTAAGAGTTTCCGTGAGATTTCATTCAAAAATAGGCGGAAATCGGTTTAGAATGTTAGATCCCCAATAAGGCCGTCTGTTTCTTCCTAGTTTGTATGGTGATGACATCAGTTGTTAGATAAAGATGCAACTTTATTGGGTGCATTCATAGATGGAATCTATAAATTGGCCTCAGCGGTCTGCCGCGTTTCTACTCCAAATGGGGAATCACATATTAGATTATCATTTTTAGTTATTTCGTGCGTCTGAAAAAAAAAACCTGCAGTCGGACAATTTACACATTTTGGAGTAGATTTTGATGTAATTTTTATACATACCTGCTTGGACTTCTCTATAAAAAGTCTGAAAACAACACCACCGACATTGAAGGCAGTGATGCCAGAGCGTGGGTAATTATACCCATTTCGTGGGCATCTTGCCTTTCAAAATGAGCTAAAAGGGCGAAAAAGGGCATTCTTTTATCTCTCTGAACAAGAAAAAACTGTGTATTTTGTTGTTTTTTAACGTCGGCATGGGCAAAAAGGGCATTTTTGGGTGTTTTTGACGTGAATCGTGGGAAATTCAGTCCGAAAAGTCTGGCATCACTCAACATCGCTATAGAAAACTTATTAGATTTAGGTACCACCTAGAACTGGAAGCGTCTCCGAATTTATTGAATTCCACTCGGTTGGCATAATCTGACTGCCGGGCGTTGATGTGCCACGGCGGTACTCCTGCATGTGTAGGAAATAGTTCAGGAAGTTTATTGTAACTGCCGTACCCTTCAACGCCATTTGATTTAGAGTTCCTAATCACCCATGAAATTTATTACAAGCACATCACATCCCTCAATTAAAGGCACTTATATTATTCGCATGAATGCACGCATGCAACACAGCATCCGTCATGCGAGGATGTTATGCAAAGATTAACGCACATCACCTAAGCGCCGGCCGGTCCTCACTCCTCATCGTCACCAGTGCCAATTCAACCAAACGATCGCAAGTATGCAACACACAAAAAAGAATGAATAAAATGCGTACAATTTACAAGGACATCCTTTGCACGCCCCCTGTGTCATTAAGCAGAGCGGACACATAAATTATGCGAATTTTCCGCTGCATCCGACCGTTCCCTGAGAGACGTGGGGACCTTAGTGTTATAATGTTATCCCTCTGTATGTAGTACATATCTGTATCATTCACACCTTTCCTGCATGTGCGGTGTTTACCCTCGGCAGAATGGGCGACAGAGACCAACCTTTGGAGGTGGGAAGGGAAGTCTCTGGCGAACATTAAAACGAAAAGGGCTACGCTGTGCGATGCGTGTTTTTGCGACCACTTCATGTGGTCCGCCTGGCCGGAGGAGGCTTTGCTGGATTTATGCCAAGGGTAATGCAATTCGTTACAATGTTCGGTGGGTTGTTCCGCGAGGGCTGAGGAGCTCGGATATCGATAAATTTTATTAGAAAGCATGCGTGCACTCTGTGACTGATGGGATTAGGCAGCAACGCACGACCGAGTACAGATTTGATTGTTAATTTTCCCACAGCATTAATTAATTGTCGTACGCGCAGCTTTGTAATGTTTTCTTTTTAATAACTTAAGCGGTATTATAAGGCGTTTGCGTTTGGGAAAGAACGTGACGTGGGGAACTAACATTATGCGCGTAGGCCGCACTCTGTTGAGGGTGTATACTGTTTATATGGGCGGCAAAGGACTATCTGAATGTGATGAGTGCATTCGGCCCACGTAGTCATGTAGTTTAAGGTTTATTTGCCTACCAGCCGTTAAATGATTTTTAATTGGTAATTTATACGATTAAACTAAAGAGTGAATATTGGCGCCGTAGTGATGCAAGGCGTCAATTTTATGAGGCATCCCAGCGAAGTCCCTATGGTCGTTTTATTTTAGTTTCGGTTGTTGGAAGATGTTATCGAACATAGGACGAGTGGTGAATGTAAAGAACTTGTGAAAGAATGCCGCATTTCAGAGAAACATGACCGCGATTATCTGGTGGAGTATATTGGCCTTTAAATTAAAACAAAAGATTGAACGCAGCTATAATATTAAGGAGGGGAGGAGGCAGTACTGCAGGAAATATTGCAGTGGCTCAGGAGCTATTAAGAGAGGCGTCTAGTTTTAACCCCTGAAAAAGGGGCGAATGACTGAGACACAGGTCCAATTAAACCTGTACCAGTCAAATACTTAGCTAAGTACAACTGACGCCTGAACAGAGCATAAGTCATCGATCACAACATTATAAAACAGCACAATAGGTATGTAAGTGTGTATCTGGGCTCGATGTGATTAAAAACCGCGGACTGCAACACAATTCATCGCACACCTCGAAATTTGTACAAAGACCAGGGGCCCTACTATGAAACTCGATTCTAAAGTAAAGCTGTTCGAGTTCGCAAAATCGCAACTCTGTAATTCTATAAGTAAGTTATGAAAGCGAAATTCGAACAGCTCTAGTACTGCCAAATATTTTTTGTTTTCTTGGTTCAAAATTGGTACCTAATATAACTTTTCCGAAAGTTAATGTCAAATTCGTTCGAATTCGCAAATAATCATTCAACATCAAATGTTAAGAATTTTTTTTTTTCTCAGAATGTAAGTAAATAAAAATTATAAATTAATAGTTCATGAATATTTCATAAACATAGATGTACAGGTCCGCCAAATAACTTTTTTTTTTTTTGAAAAAGCTATAAAAAAAAAACTACTGAATATTTTCTCAAATTTCTTTTTTTATTTGAAAGTACAATCCTTTTAATAATGGAAAATAATTTCATTAAAGCGTCAATTGTCTCTGGCTTGTCGGCGTAACACTTATCTTTTACGGCACCCCACAAATAATAGTCCAACGGTGTCAAATCGCAGCTCCGAGGTGGCCAAACGACATCAGCTCTGCGGCTGATAATGCGATCTTCAAAAACAGGGCGCACTAGTTGAAAAAAAAAAAGTTAGATGGCGGACCATTTATAATGTTTGTTTTTTTTTTTGTCCCAGGGAATCATCTAAAAGTCAAAACACAAAAGTGTCACCGTTTGAAATAATGGTGCAATATATGACCCGGCATTTGTCCAAGGGGTATTTAAAAACAGCCTTTATAATGTTTGGAACAGACGTTTTTTTTTGCGAACACTTACCTTGTTCTGTTGAAATTTTGTTCAACAAGTAGTACAAGTAATTTTTTTTAACAAAACTGAAATAAAGTCATTTTATTGGAATAAAAAGCCCTTAAATAAACACTCAACAGAAAAACCTTTTCTCGCTGAGCTCCATTATACTAGATTTATCTCTAATCCGCCTTCGTTCAACTTGTTGAACTAGTTCCCGGTTTCTTTCAGACTCCAACCAAATTGCGGCACTGTCCATGTTTATTTATTATTATTTAATTGTTTCACGATCAATTTTTTAGAATATGCCAATTATAATGCAAGACTCGTTTGGGTTAGTTTGGCATTCGATTTTACTTTCATAGAGAGTGCCATTTGAAAGTAGAATCGCAAATATCTTTCGAATAGAATCAATAGTAGAATCGAGTTTCATAGTAGGGCCGCAGGGTCGGCATTCTGTAAGGCGAAACGTTCAAACGTTTTCATGTGCACGAAGAAATTTGCTTGTAACATAGGGCAAAGCATTTGTCGCAAGAAAACGTTTGATCGTTTCGCCTAACTATAGTCACTATAAAACCTACACGCTCAAAAGTTGGCCCTAGCCGAGTGCTACATTTGCGCGGTCTGACAAATGGGTAAAACTGTGTTTCCCAAATTTTACAATGAACCAATTTCCAGATGCCTTAGGGAATCCAATAAATATAGTAGTACACTCGATTTTCATCTTAGTGGGGATTCATTGAGAAATAAATTAATTCTTTTGTCGTTTTTAAGAATATTTTTGTATTAAGCAATCTAGCGAGAACAGTAGATGTACTCATTTGATTGAAAATAAAATAAAATAAATAAATAAAAAAAAAAATGTTGTGTACTCACTACTCATGTATTACTTTTCCCTATAATTTTAAAAATTGCACCTTCATATATAACTTAAAGATTATATTAGTCTAATTGTCAATGATCGTGATAAATAATTTAATCAACTAAGTCTTTGTTGAAAAAAAAATTTGTATTCGTTGTTAAAAACTTCCGAGATAAAAAGCTTTAGTGCGTACCTACTGTAAAGCAAAAAAAGAACATTTTATCAGTTGTTAAACTCGGTTGTTTCAAGATAAATAACAACCAGTTATTCTTAGTTTGGTATTTAGCACCGAGAAAATTTTGGGGAAATGGATAATTCGGATAAATCGGCTATTTTTGCCAACTTGTTTTTATTATATACTTTTGTAGTCAAATAAAAACCTCTTTTTATACTAGAATCACTTCGGGTAGTCTACCCCTCCTTTTGTAATAAACTAGCAGGTACCCGCGACTTCGTCTGCGTAGAATTAGTACTTCGAGTAGCTCTATTAAAATATTTACATCAACAACAGCGCCACATATCGAGCCCAAAACTATCCTATCTTTCAAGCCAACCAATCAGACCCCACACATTTAAATTCATTGGTAAAATACGCAGCAAATATATTTATTTCTTACCAAATATAGATACCTATGATGAATTTTACTATCCCTAACTTGAGAAATAATTGGTTCGTCATTTAAACTTGCAGCCCCAAATTCATCACCTTCACGTGTTGTTTTCGCAATTAAAAGTAGCCAATGTCATTCTCAGAGGTCCCATCTACTCCTATACAAAAATTCATAAATATTGGTTAAAAGGTAAACATATTTCTTTCGCATTTATAATATTAGGATTATATCAAGGCTACCTTGAATTTTCTGTGCAAATAATGACAACTATGTTTTGAAATAACAAGGTGATGCCAAATTTGTATAGTTATTTTGCGATCACCTTACGTAGAAGGAGAATGATGTGACTATCGCATTTGACTATAACCTATCACCTTACGGGACTCCACCCCTGGTCGGATAGGTAATACGCACACACAAAATGAAGTTAAGTGGATCCCAAATGTTTTGTTCGTAATAGACCGTCAGCTCCAGCGCTCCTACCAAATTATCCCGCAAATTTGAAAATAAAATTCTCTCTTAGTTTTCCTATCTGTGCTGCAGCGGTTCCGCACAGCAAAACCACACGACTAGAGTTGTGGCGTGATGTCGTGTGTAAGTACCTAAAATGCTTTCAATGGATGGAGCAGAAAGCTGAATATTCGGAGAAGTATTGCCAAAATACGGTTTTAGGCTTTTTTTACCCGATTGGACACAGGGAGGGTTATGTATTACGCGCATATCCTATGTACGTTCCAAACGGGACGACCTGTAGCCTTAACGGCTTGACCGATTTTGAAGAGTGAGGTATCATAATATTCGTCTTCCCCGGGGTGTCATAGGCTAAGAAGATAAAAATAAAAAAAGTTAATTTAAGGAACCAAAAAACCCGACTGACTGTAAAACAAAAGAATTTAAAATAAGACGCATTTAAGTATACCTATAACTAACTATTTGGCAGTCGGAGGGTACTCACTGCTCACTACTCATACATGTAGTTGTTAGACTGTGTAGGTATATAGTCTCCGATTGTCAATTAGTTAGGTATAGGTATAGGTACTTAAATGCGTCTTGTTCATATATTTTTCTTTGTCGGTTTTTTGTTTTTTAAAATAACTTTTTTTTATTAAAATTTTATAGTTAAGAAGAAAGTGCACATAAACTTAATGAATATGTCCAAAAAAGGTAGAAAAAAAAAACAATATTGGTAAAAAAGCCAAAAAAAGGCAATATGGGTAAAAAAAAAGGCAAAAAGGAGGCAAGGTCAACAAAATCCGTTCCCTGCATATGGCATTCTAGGCTTAGTTGTACATGTCGGAGTACACACTTGTCAAATTCACCCATCGTATGTTTTTAGAAGTATCAATGAAAACTTTTACACTTAGCCAAACAAATTTCATAAGAATCAGATGGCATTTGTGATAAGTGCAACTAATCAGTACATACCATCTTTAGCCGAAGTTCACGAAGTGCGACCTGAGTCCATTTGTGATGCCGTGCGTAACCAGACGGAAGTGTAGACGAATTTTATGGGTTTCGGATTAAAATCTTAAGGTCAACATTTTTTTAAATACCTTGACACAAGTAAAAAGGACATTTATCAAACGTTTGATTCCACTGTGTTGTATATTGAATTAAGCATTCATTTTTAACTCGTCTTTTCTAAATACTTAGGGATTTAAGCAGGATCGCTCAGGAAAAACATTGTAATAGCTGTTTTTTATTATCAGCGTGATCCGAATCAGATCCCAAAAATAAAACAAAACGGATCATTAAAAAGTTTAATTTTGGAATTGTGGCAACAGTTGCTTTCAAAAACAAAACAGATAATACAGGGTATTTCAAACTTCATGTTGCCACCAGCCATATTGCAAATATTCTTCTCAACGTGACGTCACACAAGGCACATGTTCTTTCACTTGCAAAGTCGGGGGTGTTACCATATTTGAATCAAATTTGCATAATTTTTCTTTTCAAATAAATTTTTGTGAAACAAATTTAGTATTTTATGTTCAAATATGCAACACATGAACAATATTTTGCTGCTAACGCTTGAATTATATCTTGGCATATTAAGGTGTGTCCGGACCACCGAAACATTTCAGAAATGTTTATGAAATGTTTCTGAAGCAAATCGGACAGATTTTATAAACATTTATAAAAGATTTCTGAAATTTATTTACTAACCCCCTCAGCAGTTACGTCAATTTTTTGTATACTTATTTGTTTATTAATACGGGTGTAAATGTTTGTGAAATGTTTTCAACTTTATCCTGTTTTGGACTAGAAGAAAATAATGTGGTGGGATTATTAGCAGCGAGTAAAGTTTAAATTTTGTAATAATCGTATTAAATGAATCACTTTCTCATTAGGTGTTCAAAGCTTTTTTGGCCATTTTTACAGCGCTCACATTCTGCAGGGATACTTGTAAAACAAAAATTATTTCCCATCACGATTGGGTAACTGTGAAACATAAACGTGCAAAACATTTTTAAACATTCCATAAAAATTGTTTTGTTCAATAAGTGTTTTAGAAATATTTATGGAACATGTAGGTATTTCATAGTTTATAAAATGTTTGCCTGGTCTGGACATACCTTTATAGAGCGAGAAAAAAAAAACATAACTCGGACTACGGACAGGGAGTTTATTCGAATGCGAAATAAATCAATTGATTTTTTTGTGTTCCATTTTTTAGTCTGGCAACGTGATTGTGTGGCTATCGTTTACAGGCACACCAACATTTAAAAATAAAACAAGCCGCCTAGTCGGAAATAGTAGAAATAATTTTCAGATCATGATTCGTGATCTCGATGAGAAGCAGGATCATGTGCTGTTGTTGTAAGTGCATGTAAATCGATGATCTACATGGATCATAGCTGATAATAAAAAACAGCTAATGCCAACCATTTTCGTTGGTTAAAATTAACACGAATATCAAAATTTTTCATTTGAGAATGAAACTGTTAGAAATATTAATAATACTCTTGAATACTTGATTCTTGAAAAAATAAGTAAATAATATCAAAAATAACAGTTAAAACGAGAACTTACAATTTTTTTAAAAATCTCAAAAATCTTTGCTTAACAATTTTGTTTTTTTCTGAGTGATGTTTTACAAGTTGTACTACCAGCATTTCCGGGACTGCATGTTTAAAAATTAAAAAAAATACATAATCGATGTAGCGCCTGTCCTTGTCCTTTTTTCAATAGCAAACCATTCATATTCGCTATAAAGATAAATGAAACGGTTCACCTTTTGACTTTCCCTTTTCTCGCCGAATTAGGTTAATAGCAGCTCTATAGACAGCTGCAGTCTACTTACTCGCTCTTTCTATTTGTGCGACTACCCACGGGCAACCAGTTCGGTAAAGAAAGCTTATATAGTAAAATCGCATAATAAAATTACAATCATCCTCCAAATGCAACAGAGAGTTCCCAGTCACTTATATTGATACCATCTACAAATTATATCTGAACAACATAGCTACTGGTGGTTGCAGCAGCTACATTCAATTAACAAAATTACTTAGGCATTCGAGTTATGAGACTCTATGCACTCAATTGGAATTAAAATCAACTCCTCCGGCTAAGCTGTGTCGGTCAGCAGAGTAGCCGGCCTGTGGGCGTATTTGGAATTCAAATTGAATCTGCAGGCGGAAAAGAATTACACTTAAACGATATTAAAAGTGTCTCCGCCATGATATGTGATTGTAATTGCAGCCAGCACTCGCGTTGATGCACTTTGAAGCGTGCCAGCGGCGGTCCATCTAGACTCTGCATCGTGGCTGTGCGATTGCCATCTTACCCATTGGATTAAAAGAAAAGAAAAGAACAATAATTGCCCACAGCATCCTACACCGGAATTCACAAAGAAAACAACAATTCCTTATCAGGATGTTGCATCAATTTCCATAATTGGCAGCGCTGGCCTATGCAGCGCTTGCCTACTGTACGTAACTACGGTAGGAGTTTGAATCCACTCTTATGCTCTGGATCTGGATTGCGAACGCACAATTTGTAGTGAATTTTAATTGCGACCACATGCGTTTCCGTTCGTACATGAAACCATACGGACCATCAGTTTCTTTGTTTTGTCCAGCCAACGAGCGCGACTTGAAGCGGAAAAACTTCCTCCATTCGGAGAAAACAAAGCGAAGATTTTTAGCAGAGATTCATCATCGGCCAATCGTTGAGTGCGTGCATTTAGTTTGCCAGGGAATCGGTAAATAAATCCGCATGATCGTCGGCAGTGTGCACAAAAGTACACCGCGAAAAATTGCCTTCAAAAATATTGAATTCAAAAAAAATGTTTCTCTAGAACCCGACTCAAGTTTACAGCCCTTATGGAAAAAGCGCAGTGTCTTAGTGGTTGGACCAGTGTTGTTAGCTCTCTCTCTTCATTTATCCCACGAAGCGTGGTCATTTTTCCCTTTAAAAACCCACGATACTTTTTTGCGTCAAAATCCAGTTTTTAAAAGTAAAATTTGTATTACACGGAAAGAAAATCACGTTAAATTAACCTTAAGTATAAAATCCGCAGTTTGTAACACTGCTATGATTTGGGTACTAGAAAATTTTGATAAAAGACGATTTACATGAGCTGTTTTTTATGGACATTCAGTGTGTAGATAATCATGGTAATAATACAGGTATTTTGATAGAATTTCACCAAAAATTCATAGTTTGAATGTTTTTTGTCAGATTTCTGAAATTCCCACGATTTGGTGCTTTATCCCTTTATCCCACGGAAGTCTTTCCGGACATCGAAATTACCAAAAAAGGGATAAATCCCACGATATAACAACACTGGGTTGGACTACTAAGCGAAAGGGTCTCAGTTTCAATCCCCGAAAATACCAAAACTCCTTGTTATGGTTTTTTTTCCAGTGCGCCTACTCTGTCGACCGTTAAACAAACATCCGAATGTGTGACGGTCATGAAAGCGCTTCTTAATAGCCGTTTGGACTCGGCCTAAATTATAGATCCCTTCTATTTGTCCCAAAAATGAAAAACTCACAGCAACGCCTAGGATCCCCACGCAGGGCTGCCAGAATTCAGTTTGCTTTAGGCGCCCAAACCTTCAAAAAATGTAGCCCAAAATCGTTGCCCAGAAAAAAGCTCAAAACCGTTAAAAATGTTCCCAATTCCTTAAGTACTTTTTTGGGTATTTTTCCCACGTACCCATCTCACTTATGCGCACCGCGAATTTTATTCGGCTTCTATCTTCTGCAATTATTGGCCTTTGTGGCTCGTGTGTTGTGTCAAATCAAAAGGCCCGCAAAGCACGAGTGCTGACAAGTTTTAAAAGTTCGGGTTTGTTCGAAAATATTCCTTTTTTGTAGTTTTGTGAAGAAATAAAACAAACAAAATTTACACAAAATTTGTTAAACGATTTATAGCCCAAAATTATGTTGGCGCTAGTGGAAGACATTTCTATCGTTTTTTAAGAAAAAAGATAGCCCAAAATTTGACAAAGCGCCCAATCTGGCAACACACCCTACGGACCTGCTGCGACAACTATTTATTAGTTGTTATAGCTGACAATCGTCGGCGGAGTTCTATCTTGTCCAATGTCAAATTGCTGGGAAATTTATTTTAAAAGTATTTTTTTTTTTTACATTTATATTAAAACGCTAAAATTTTTTTGCATTTTAATTTTATACGAATAAATTGAAAACTAAAATCCACAAAATGAAACAATGAACTATTCGATGAGTAAAATTGTTAGATATTAAAAAAAAGAAGAGGTGTATTCACCAAGATAGAAAATAAGGCAAACGAAGCTATGAAAGCAATCTAACTAATAAAAAGTAATATTTAACAAAAAGTTTTGCTAAATCAGTGTTTAAATTCGATTTAACTTTCAACTGAGATTGCGAAACATTTTGAAGATGGCTAACGAGGTCCTATTTGGAAAAGAAAAAATCTTTTGCAAAAATGTTGTTATTGTTGTTTTTTGTTACAGAAAATACAAAAAGTACGACCATTCTTTTTTCCAAGTATAATCCTTTTATTAAAACACACTTCAGTTCAACATGTTATTGTTTTATTGTATAAGAAACTTGTTAAAGTAAAAAAATTAAATAAAAAACAAAAACACTTCGTTCCTTACCAATAATCATTTTTAGTTTCGACTCTAAACTTAAGTTATTCACAGTATATTTTCCACACAAATTTACAATTGTGATTAGTACCTTAATTCGTTTCATTTGTCTATATATACAATTCCATTAATTTAATGTGCTGAAAGAAAATATGTTTGGTTCTTGGGAAGTCTTTCAACACGTTATTCGAAATCAAGTTAAGACCTGATGCAATATCGTTGCCACAGCGTCCACAAAACGATTAGTGCCACATTGCAAAACCTTATTATTTATTTTGGTAATCCATATATCCAATTGATCGATTTTGTGGATATTGAAGAAAACAGAAAAATAAAGTGTTTCTCTTTAACGTGTAGGAATTACCTAAATATTTTCCAATATAATACAAAAATTTATTTAAATGGTTAATTGAACCAAAAATACATTCAAAGTTCTAAAAAAGCGGTTTATTGAACAAATTAGATTTCTTTAATTCGAAATCTGAAAAAAACGGATCAATCAAAGCGCTCAAATCCAAAATCTTGTAATCTGTACGCAAATACCAGATTTGGCGGTAACGTAATTCTTCCTACGTCAGCCACATAAACGAACTGTCAACTTGGTGCTCAGTTAAGAAATTCTTGTCTAGATTCGTCCGTTACCCCTCCATAAACGTCAACTGAAAAAACTGTTTATGTGACCGTTCTAGGCCAATCAGAACTGAGACCTAAGACTAAGCTAGATTTTTTAAAGTAACTACTGACTATCTGGTTTTTTTTTTGGAATGAAAAACGTGCAACACGGAAAAGAAGAAACCTTCAAATATCTTCAATGGAAACCTACTTTGAAAGTGTTGAACTTTCCCACCTAAAAAAACTCATGTTTTGCAATGTATACCGGGGTATATTTCACTTTGCGATTAGTTTTTTTAATATCTAATTAGCACTAATTTTCGTCCACTCTTCACTTTTTGACCACAACCATTTGGCCATAGCATCGTGTTGGGCTGCGGCTGCAGCTTTCTTCGGCTTGCAATCACTAAAGTAATGTCAACTGACTTTCTCCAAATCAGGATCGAGGGCGGCGTAAATCGCAGTTTGTGCTCCCGACTTTGCAGTCTTAAGAAATGGCCACATAAGCGGTCTAACGCAAATGCTGTAGAGGAAACCGTTTAAAAGGCCTACGTGCCGGAAGACTTCTGTCTCCACCACTCCTGGATGCAACGAGTTAGCCGTGACTCCAGTACCTGCAAGAATATATATGGTTTCAGACCTAAATTTTGAGACATAGGTCAAAGTGTTTACCTTCAAGCTTTGCGATAGCTCCCGGGTGAATAGAACATTTGCGAGCTTGCTTTCTTTATATATGCAACAGAGCCATTGTATGATTGTTCACTATTCCAGTCAGAGACGTTGATTTTTCCAGTATAATGCCCCAAACTGGACACGCTGACAATACGGCTGGGAGAACTTTTCTAAAAAACAAAGTCAGGCGATCAATAATATATTCAATTTGTTGAAGGGAGATATTTAGGCACCTTCAAGAGATCCAGGAGCAGATTCGTGAGCAGAAAATGTCCAATACGATTGACACCGAGTTGCATTTCAAACCCGTCTTCAGTCAGTGAGTAGGGACAGTTAAAAACGCCAGCATTGTTGATCAGTATGTCCAGTCTTGTTTCCTCGTGTTTAAATCTATGGGCGAATGCTATTAGCGAGGTGGATTCATTTTCAAATCAAAAACCATACCCATGGACGAATTTGCGTATAGAACAAGAAGAAAAGACAGATCCAACTTACGGCAGTAGACACGTTGGTTTTGCGTCCGTAGGACGATCTCGTCCCTCGCCTAAAGGAATAGGAATAGGACGGTTGAAAATCTCGCACTTCAAAGGTTGACCATATATGCCTTAATTGTGGGCAAAATGAGAGAAATAAACCCTTAGCGGTAAACAAAAGATGAGAGTGAATTCGTATTAAGTTGCGTAACAAACCAATAAAATTGATTGAATACAGGAATGTGGACTCAAATTGATTCCATTGACTGTGATCATTTTGTAGATACCTCCTCGCACTTCTTCATATATCGACAGGCAATGTACACATGGGCAGTGGGCACCCCGTTGGGCCAGGTCGAGTACTGTCTCTTTTCCAATGCCCGTGTTCGATAACAACTTTGCCCTCAGCTGATGTCTTCTTGCGATACTGCCCGCCTTGCATAACGTGTCTCTCAGGGTCTGATCGTTCCTCTTGTCCTTCTAAACGCCCATACCAGTGAATCCTTCCCTTCCAAGTCTTGTGCTTCGCAAAATTGTTCATCAACTTGAACCTAGAGGTATGGGGTTTTCTTTTACCTTAAACCGGGTTACAAGTTTACCGCCAAATGTGGACCTATATCCGTCAAAAACAAAACCATTCCTAATTTTCACACAACATTTCTCCAAGTGTACCATCAGGCATGTAGTTGACCCCACGTAACCATCTCTGAACAAAGGAGACGCTTTTGCTGTAGATGCTTTTTCACATTTCGATCAAACCCATCATCCTCTCGGACTCTTAGTACCCATGTCCATATTTAGCTGGCCATTGGAAAACATACGTCCGTACGCATCCAAGTCGTAAACAAGCGTGACACTATTTCAAAATCCTTTTGCAGCGATGATCCACTCCATAAATTGCGAGCGGTCTCAGCGATTTATAATATCCTCTAGGTGGTCCGAGGCCATCATGTCACAATGTTGCCCTTGGGGCCTTTGGACTTGCAGTTGCAGTACTCTTTCTCATCGTGTTCCACAATTTGCAGGTGCAAGGCGCGTACAACCCGCCTCGATTAAGCCGAACACTAATTATCAGTGCCAGCCAGTCCTCCAGGCAGGTGGGTGTTCCCCCAGCCAACGCCACGCAACGATGAAGATTAAAAGCAGCAAATCTCATCGATCCGCCATTCGGGAGGATGTAATTTATGCTCTTTAGCAGTGCAATCAGCGCGATGTATCACATCAGCATATGGCGGCAGGAGTGTTACAGACACAGTAATAAATTTGAAATTCGACCTTGAAGTAGAAATTGCAGCGCAGAAAAATTCAATTCAGATTAAGCAGATACACGGCAGTGACTAAGTAACTAAATTTCCCTGTAGCTGGGTGACAGCTGTTGTTGTAATATTTCATGCGAATAAATTGGACTGGGGACAGGTTGTGCCCCGCGGCAATCAAGCCGCAGCTGCCATGAACGCATTTAAATTGGAAATTCTTAATTAATAGGTGTGCCGTGGACCTCTGATTAGCAGTGGAATTCAGCGCAAATGTATCGGCGGCAGCGATTTATATACGAGATTTTTCCACAGGGCGAAGAGTCATCCACCACGCTTCAGGCATCTGCCAAAATCCTCTCACACACAGTGCAAACTCCCACGGACCTTTGTGCGAATTAAAAACCCATTTTTCGCTTACAACTTCTGACAAAATACAGCGAAAACCAGCATGCAAATTATAAAAGGCCAAAGGTAGGCGACGCAATTTGCCAAGTGCTCCTGTAGTGCAGCGAATAGAAGACATGCGGCGGGGGCCAGCGGCTTGTGCGCAGTCGCAGCGCTCACGAATAAAGCCATTGAAGCGCCTGTAATTGCTAATTAGCAGCACACACTGTGGCCGATATAGTCAGCCACCTAGCCGTGATCACGAATTCCTTGCAAGTCATAAATCTGTGCTACCACACGGTTGGTCTTGAAGGCTGCCTCTATCCGTGGCAGGAAGAGCGGAGACATCTTTTATAGCGCGATTTATTCACCATGTTAGCGCACCATTACCAGATGCCATCGGGCATAAATCATAAGGCCTCTAGCCGTCCAGTGCAGAAAGACGCGGCATATGCATGTGAGATGGTGAATGTGCGCTGCCGTGCTGGTAATCGATGTTGCATGTTGGACGACACTGAGGCCAGCATAGTCTTGGGCACGAAACATCAATTTTAAATGGCATGAGGGAATACCTACTCATAGATGTGGGACATACCTATGAGTGCTTGTCAAATAATCGTAGATGCTTTGAACGAAGTCTGTTATGGGGTCCGACTGTCTTGCAGGTTAATCGAGTTTCGTTCATCGTCACCAGTCCGATTGGGGGGGATTTTTTCACACTCTCCTAGTGGCTGGTGAGGTTAACATAATTCAGCACAAGGAAGTGAGCGATCCGCTTCAACCATTAGAGCTCACGACGTTGATCATAATCTTTGTAGGATAACTTTTAAATATTCCGCTCTCTCCCCGCGGTTTGGAGAGGTGTTAGGCTAGAATTAAATAGGGACCGATACTGGTGTTGAAAAAGGGCGACTTGTGACCCTCGAAGAGGTTTTGGAAGTCGAAGATATTTCGTCAGTCAAATGAGGTGCTGATGCCGATCTTGATTTTATTTAAAACCTTGACCGTGGCATTTAAGACGTGCTGTTTTAGGAACGGTGGTCTTGCAATCAAATTGACGGAAGAATTCATTAGTGATGACCGATTTTGCTGTCTAAAGGTATAACTGATACAGATTTATGGCAGATTTAGGGGCTCCAACGATCCATAAGTTGCTACCCCGCCATAAGAACAATATAATCCACTGCATTGGTAGCCATAGCACTATAGTCGTGATGTCCGCTTGCTAGTTGGAGGTTTACAAATTTAATTTAAATGCTGTACCATTAGACGACTGAATTTTTGAAAGGTGCGGTCATGAGAACAACGCACGGAGCGTACATATGATTGCCTGGGCCCTATTCCACAAAACATATTATCAACTTTTCACTTTGCACTCATCAAATTAAATTTTTTCTTTTTTTGGCAAAGTGATAAGTTCCACTAGCAAATTTTTGCAAAGTATGCGTCCTCCTGGAAACTCTGTGCGCTTTCCTGCTAAGTGAGTGTGCAAAGTGTTCCAGAAAGCATTTAATCATCTTTGCATTTCTGTCATATCACTTTTCACTTTACATTGCTAAATAGAATTTGTTAAAATGAGCTGCAAAATAAAAATTGAAAAAAAACTTGCAGAAAAGAAAAAAATATATTTTATTTGCTAGTTTCCAAATGAAAGAAGTATTTTTTTATAAAATTATTGTAAATACTTGGAGTTTACATTGCATTTTGTAGGTTAATAAATAAGATAAACAGACTGCCTGGGAGGAAGATTTGAGAAAAGCCCAATCCCTGCAACTGACGTCGGCCCAAAAAACATGGACCTATGCGAGGGACAGTTTGTCCACATATCCTTCCTCGTGTAATGTAGGCGCATCAATTTTAATGATTGTGCCATCCACGCAACCACACACACAAGGGAATCCACCCATCATAAAAAAAATGTCAGCAATACCACTGATGTCAACTCTATGGATGGTTCTGCAAACTTTTGATTTTGCAAACCATGCATAGCTGCAACACCATGGTACTGGCAACCATAGACAAACCATACTGAGACCCCCAACTCACAATCCTCTTGCCGCTGGCCCCCTCAATTTTTTTTTAAATTCGCCATTTTGTTTTCCTATCGGTGTTATGTCAAAAAAGAATCAGTGTGACATGCAAAAACACACAAAAACTACAAAAATAAATGCTGCCAACCGCGGCAACCGTGGGGAATGTGAAAGAGTTCGGGAATTCCACATTTTTATATTACTGAATGCCATTGGTTAGTTATTATAAATTCTTAAAAGGCGAATAATTTGACTTGGTTGGTTAGTAAAATTATCTAAAATATATGTTTTAGATACTAGAACATATTAGGACAAAGATGGTTGTGTATTTACCTCTTTTCGATATCATTAAGATCGATTTATTGTGTGAATTTTTCTTTAATAACTGAAGAAAACTTGCTCAAAATGTTTTTATTTTCATGCAACCATTCTGCACTGACAATTTTTCATAAATATTTTAAGATAATATACACTTATTCCTAAAAAAAAATACTATCCACACGTATATAAATAATTTCAAATTTAACAGACAAAATTTTATGAACGCAGTCAGCAGCTTTGTCCACAGCGGAGGTGGCATATGAAAGGTGCGAGCATGTTGGTGAGCCGGAATATCTGAATTTACGTGACATTTGTCAATACGAATTTGTATGTAACAATATTAGCGCACTTAGCATTTGCCACACCATGAAAATATAGCTTGTAGGCAAGTAACGGGAAATCGGCCGAAGTTGGTGGTCTCAGTATTGTCTCTGCTGGCAACCATTTCCGAGCCAATGCCAGCATCAGTTGATTTTCCGCCGACAAAGCATGATTGCGCTGTGTATTGTCCTCTAATTTTTCTCCGATTTTATCTAAAAGGAATTTAATTTGAATTTGATTTAAACGAAAGCACTCTTTAAAATTAAAGTTTTGTAGTCCCGAAAAATGAATTCGGTCTCTATAATTTCTTCACTATTGTCGAACAAAAACTCACGTCTTCACATTTTGAAAGCTGCACTAGTTATAACAATATGAATTTTTAAAGCGATCTTTTGCAAACTTTTGACAAACTTATCAAAATTTTATTTGCAAAAATAGAGTTTACAGTTTTTATGGAACGAAACAGCATAATTATTTGCAAAGTCCTTGCAAATTACACTTTTCAATATTAACTTTGCACAAGAGAACGTACGTGGAACAGAAATTGCAAAGAGAATATAAAAATTGTAAAGACTTTGCAAATTACACTTTCAATTGGAACTTATCACTTATAAAATTGTATTGTTCTGAGGAACGTAAAGTTCTGCAAATTGGCGAAAAATTTGATAGGTGCAAAGTGAAAAGTTGATAATTTGTTTTTTGTGGAATAGGGCCCAGATTTGGCTGCAATAGGCATTCAGTTTTATCTTACACACATCGATATCTTTACCGGGCAGATGACTGCCAGTGCTGTCTTGAAGTAACCTAGCAGTACGCCAGTAAAACAATTGACGCTATTTCGAAAATTTCCAAGAAATACACCTAAACTACAAGAGACACATAAAGGCACCCGAAATACACTTCAAAAACGCTTTGAAAAAAAAACACGAAAAACCCCCAGAGAATGCGCCAAAAAGCGATCCAAAAGACGCCTTAAGACCACTTGCAAAAAAAATTAGCTACCAAAATTGGAAAAAAAAAATTACCAAACCAAGATAAAATTTACCAAAAATCTGGAGGCGTTGATAAAACACAAAGAGAAAAAGTTAATTTAAAAAACCAAAAAACCCGACTGACTGTAAAAATAAAAGAATTAAAAATATATGAACAAGACGCATTTAAGTACCTATAACCTATTTGACATCCGGAGACTATATACCTACACAGTCTAACAAATATATGTATATGAGTATTGAGTACCCTCCGACTGCCAAATAGTTAGTTATAGGTACTTAAATGCGTCTTATTCACATATTTAAACATTTTTTTTTTTTTTACATTCAGTCGGGTTTTTTGGTTTTTTAAATTAACTTTTTTATTTTTATCTTTTTAGCCTATGACACTCCGGGGAAGAATACGAATATCAAAATCGGTCAAGCCGTTTAGGCTACAGGGCGTCCCGTAGGAACGTACATAGGATACGCGCGAAACACATAACCCTCCCTGTGTCGGGTAAAAAATAGCATACACTATCCTAAGACTTTTTTCTCTGATTTACGATCATAATATAAAAAAAAACGGCACGAAAGTGTAAAAACGTCCATTTGCTTAGTCTGCAGAGAAACTAAGAGAAAAGTTTAGAGTTCCTAGCACTTTATTTTTATTTTTTATAGCACACATTTGTAAACACAAAAAAAAAAACATAAGTCTTTTAAAATAGGAACTTAGTCAGCCTTTAAGTAGTTAAACAACGACTACTTTATAAAACAAAATAAATAAGACTTAGCTTACTAATGTAATACTGATATCTACTTTAAGTACTTTTTCGGACCAAAAGCATGATTTTCTAAAATCATATTATTTTATTTTATTTTTAAAATTGCTTGTTTAAAAACAAGCACTTATAAAACCTCAGACTCAGTAAGGAACTTTGTCAGTCTAAGCAATTAAGCAACGTCAACAACGTTGTGCATAAAATGACCAGCTGCTAGAAGGCATGGAATCATCTACCATTTCCGAGTCTTTTTTTTTTCTTATAACTTTAACAAATTACAGTTTTACGTCTGCAAATAAATAATATGATTAACTAACCTATCCATATCTAAATGTAGTTATAAACAGAAAATATTTCGAAGTTCACCATCTGTCAAAAGAAGAAAATGAGTGCATTCAGTAAGTTTTTGAACAAAATAGGTTTACATGGGTGGTGCTGACGCGTATGCAATGCTTTCACTCGGAAACAGTAAGGGAGCATTTAAATGAATTGATATCGAGTTCGTATTTTTGGCCCTCCTGTCCAAAAGTTAGTAAAACCAGATAAAAATTACCAAAACTCAAAAAGCAAAAAGCAACAAAAAAAATTACTAAAGTGGCAACCGTGCATAAGACTTGACTCTCACAAGTAAGCCGATTGAAAGGGGTCGTCAGCCATGCCAACTAAGGCTTTTTCATGCCTTTTAGGCATTATTTCATCAGCTAAGGCCTTAAAGCTTGTTTCTTTTTCAAAAAGGCATCTTTTTTCTGTTTCAAAAATGTTTGGGCAAAAGATATGTTTGTTCGTGTACTTTCTGTATAGAAAAATGAAAAACGTCAAATATCAAAAATCAAAAGAGAAATCTCTCAATTTCCTGACCGGTTTTCTTACAAAAAGCTTAAGAAATGTCATTTTGACATTATCGTAAAATGCAGCATCTACAAAATAAGTTGGAATTGAATTTTTTATAAGCTAAATGGGTGTTAAACTTATCATTTTTAATGCGCTGATATGTTCTAGGATGTGTTCTTCATCCGACATACTTGGAGACGAAAATAAATTGAGTTTTACTTGTCAAACTTTTGTGCTGACACTTAGTTGTCAGTTTTAATTTTTCATTTTTTAGTAAGTCGAAATTCAGGAAGTAGAAAATTACGAAAAAATGTAAAGAGGGGAAATGGATTTTCTCTCATTTTTCTAAATTTTCTCAGTACGTGGTCGCATTTACACAGTTTCTTAGCAAATTTTGAATAATTTGACATAGCCTCGGTCTTAAAGAATGTGTTTCCACCCTCAAACTCTGCCCATTTTCCGAACACTTTGTGTGTCATAATAATAATTCCAGCTTCCACTTTCATGTAAGTGAAAATTGAAAACAAATGTGAAAGCTGTTTGTTGTAAAGGGTTTTCCAATAAGAGGTGTTATTATGAATGGCCCGCTATTTCGGTAGATGTCAATTTTGAAGCTTTTATTCTTTGACATTTGACAAGTAGAAACTACGCCATTACTAAAAATGGAACGATACACGCTTCAACAACGCACTGAAATTATTAAAATTCACTACAAAAATGGTGAAAATCTTGCAGTCACAGTTCGCAAAACTAAAGCATTTTTTGGTCGTCGGTGATTAATCATTTTTTATGGTCGGAGTTGGATGGTATTGATCTGGACAACGTTTACTTTCAACAAGACGGCGCTACGTGCCACACAAGCAACGAAACCATTGATCTTTTACGGGAAAAGTTTCCGGACCGTGTTATCTCTCGAAGATGTGATCACAATTGGCCACCGAGATCTTGTGATTTAACACCTTGCGACTTCTTCCTTTGGGGCCACGTGAAAGATAAGGTCTACGCCAACAGCCCAGCGTCGATTCAAGACCTCAAAGATAAAATTCGTGAGGCTATCGAGGACATAGGGCAGCCACTTTGCGATTTGGTTATGGAAAATTTCATGAAAAGAAGATGGTCCTGTATGCGTGCTCGTGGTGGCCATTTGGCTGATGTTGTTTTTCTTTATTAACGGCATACCTTCCTCTTTATTATGAAATAAACATCCGACCATTTATCTCAAAAAATGACATATTTCTTTGAATACCAAAATAACACCTCTTATTGGAGAACCCTTTACTAAGCCTGCTGAGTCAATTTATTATGATCGCATGATCGACATTTATCGCATGATCGACCACTTTACATGCGCACAGCGTCCGCAACTTTGTTTTATCAGGTGCCAAAACCTTGCCCGGCTTACTTCACAGACTTCACGACAAGCTAGGTAAATATTTTCTAAGCTTTTGTCCTTATTGAAGTTAGAAGTCGATGGAAGTGTATAGCTCTGTTGTCATAATTAGAAGCCAACGCAATGTAATACATCAATTTCAAGGCTGGAAACGGAAAAGCAACGCCCTCCACTAAATTGGTGGGCTCCCAAGGTAAGTGAACGCAGATCGGTATGTCTTTAAACGCAACGAATTTACTTTCTCTGGTGACAAAGACTAGGGCAGTGACAAAAGTGAAGTGTGCCCTCGTGGATCTTCTCATCTTCGCAGCCTCTCATTGGTCGCCATCTTTGAGATTTAATTTCATTTTAGGTTTACTTAGGCATTTGTGACCCACCAGAGCGGCAGAGCTCCTACCAACATAGACAGCGATGATCTGTCAAAAGCTTGTTGGACCGACTTCTGACCAAATTTTCCAAATTTTTTTTTTATAATGTTTTTGGATTTCATACGAATCTTGTTCTCCCCTCGTTCCTGGATTAATAATCTTTGGCCTGATTGACTTAAGTGCTCGATCATGACCCATTACGGGCCCTTTTTCGGCCAGTTCGTAAGCCATCGCATTTCCGGCCTAGTCCCATAGGGGCCACTTCAGGGTTTGCCAGAAACTTTGCCTGGAAGGCACTGATGTGATTAGGAAGCGGAATTAAGCGGCACCGGTTCCACAATCCATCTTTTAACCAACTGTACAGATTTATATCGACTGCCTTTACGTGGGTTCATTGAGGCGGTGAAAAATCTCCTCCAGTCCAGCTGTAAGGGTCTTTTCATTGTCCTTGTCTCTATACTCATGTTTTTGTATTTTTATCATTATCATTTTATCTCGGCCAGTTTCGCCATAAAAATATTTAGAAATATCTGCAAATATGACAAAATTGCATTGCAGATTTCTATGGAAAAATCTTACTTCACAAAATTTGTTTTTATTAAAGTAAAAGTAACAAAAAAAAACGGAGCTGAATACGAAAATGCATACAGCGAAAGTAAGTGTGCAAACAATTTTGAAATTATTTTTTAAAACAAAACAATATATTATTGCGAATGCAGACAAAATCTGAAGCGATGATTTATGGTTGTTAAAAGTCTGCAGCTAGGTTGAAAATTTGCACTTAAGGCAACGCTGCCCTCGGCTAACTTTAGATGTTATTCTCAAAGCCTTGATGCCCGACCCCAAGTCCGCATTGTTTGTCCATAGGTTAAGTACTCGGAGCGGGTTTTCTAACAGTTGGCTTATGGTGGGCTAGAATTTGTCTGTCACAACTCACAAAAAGTACTACATCATCCTACTAATCGCCCATTTTGTTAAATATAGACGCGACTGTTAAACTCACGAGTGGATGAATTGGAAATAGGCTCTAGTCTGACCAGCAATTGACACAGCAGAAGGCCCTTGCAACAGCAATAAGAATCATTGCGTCAAGATTTAGCTTGGACGAAATCAATGAAATGAAAAGTACTACATATGCAAAACCTATGGTGTGACACAAGATACGGTCTTCCAAGGGAAGCCGCAATTATCGGCTTTGAGGTTAAAGTCGCCGATTAGTCCGTGACATAAATTATAGAAGTTGTTAAACTGCAGTTGCAACCTTACGGAGATAGCTGACGCGGGCTTGCAGCTCGCAGTCATGAAACGGACAGATTGTTTATTATGAGTAAGAGAGTTCGAAAAAAATTAATTTTTATAGTAGGTTCTGAACAGCGAATATGTAACTCCGAGCTTCAGTTAAATAGCTAGAGCTAGATACTCGTCAAGGACTGTTATTGCTCTTTATAGGCAGTTGAGTAACGTCAGAGGCCCGAAACATAATAAGAGACTACGAGTAACTTCTACCAGTGCAAGGGCTGTATGTTGGTTCAATGCTGATTTTCACTCTGCAAATTTGGTCCGTTGCTGTGGAAGTTAAGTCTCACTTAAGGCAATTAAATCAATAAAATGCTACAAATATATATAGCTCCCTATTCATACACTCGCTGAGGAACTCAAGAAAAATGAAATAAAAAGCGAGCAAATTTCGACTTAAAGGGACACATCGCCTCATACTGGTGATTGGTATGTTGATTAATCGGAACGATGACAAAGTTCTATCAAAATCAGTTTCAAGAATATCTCCTCAAACGCGAACATAAAGCAATTTGAAACGAACAACCTGCTTTTTCATTGTCCACGATACCCAATCAACAGAATCGCCCTACGAGACCCTTTTGGGGAACCGGCTTTGTAGACATATATAAACATTAACATTAACTTGCTGAACATGGTTAAAAAATGATTATAAAAACGATTCTCCTGGTCTGATCATTAGGTACATTTAAAAGCTATACAGCTTTTTTTGTCTGTCAGTCATTGCGACGTTTTTTTTTAAAGCGATGGTTATGAAGTACGAACTAAATGAAAGCTGACTTTCCGTAGGCTCATTCCCGTAAGCAATTTACACTGCCCATCAATAGAATAGCTTTAGAGCCTTAGCAATAATTAAGCGTTTTGTTCTCATAAGAAAGCTAGAAGCAATGCTTTTTGTTGTTGCATTTTGAAAGGATGTCTAATTGTCTATCTATTTACAAGAAGAAGATAAAAATAAAATCTTGGTAACTGTTTTTGTAAACCTTTAACAGTTGCACTGTGAAAAATTAGCTTTTTCAATGCGTCATTTGAATAGGTTGACTTGCTGTAATTAAAAAAAAAATCGGGAAGTAAGAAGAATTATACCATTTTCTTTATTCATAATTTATTTATTACTTATTTAATCATGAGTCCTGCAAATAGTCTCCAAAACTCGACTTGCAATGAATTTATAAAGCTGCATCAAGTAGTTTAAGGAAATCTCATTCCAGGCTACCCTAAAGCTGCAATAAGCGACTCTCTGTCCTCATATTGTTTGCCGGACTCGTAAACTTTACGAACAAGCCACCCCCAAACATTTTCAATTATGTTGAGGGCCAGTGAGTATGGTGGCCATTCTATCAACTCAACTCCCTGTTCGCTAATCGAGCTCTTAATAGCTCGAGCAGTATGGATTGGAGCTTTATCTTGTTGGTAAATCCATTGCATCGATCCAAAAAGCTGAGAAAACTTTGGAAAACCCCTCTGGAGTATATTTTTTTAAGAGCTTGCTGTCATTCTGGACTATGGAAACTATCACTATAACTATCACCCTTATTGCGAAGATCAACTATCAATTAATAATTAAAATTTATCAATCAATTTTGTTAACCCTTGATGGTTACCCTTATTCTACACACTCTAAGGTTATGCTTCGTCGAATCGACGAAGTCCACTTTAAAACCTACATACTCCGAACTTTACTCCGAACTTTGTCTTGCCTTTAACTTGAAATTGTTCAATAAGACTCTTAGGCATATTTAAACTAGATTTATATTAGGTATCCGCATTTTTTCTCATTTTAAATGTAAATTTAAATATATCACTTAATTTTGATACATTGACAGTCATTGATTTAAAAAAAAAAAAAAAACAATAAAATAATAGCACCTCCAAAATAAACACACAAATAAGAAGTAGAAGTCCATATCAACTAAATCAATAAACAAAAAAAATTAAAAAAACAGTTTTATATACAAAAAATAACAAACACTTACGAACATACCTTACAAAAAACAGAAAAAACTAATATTTCTGATGATAGCAGGAGAGCATACGTTCGCTCACTGGTAGAAACCACAGCCAACTGATGTTGTAAGAAAGAAGAATAGAATAGGACGAATAGTTAAAGAGAAATCATAAAAAATAAAAGAGGTGTTCGTCGACACGACGAAGGGTAACCATCCAGGGTTAAATGGTAATGGTCAATGACTGTCAACTGTCAATATTGTTGTTACATTGTGCGTTTTTTTGAATTTTTGAAAAAATCGGTATTGCGAACAACAATTTTCATCGATTTTCTTGTCAGCTGTCAATTTTTCTTTCAATCGTAAATTTGCTGTTGATGAGTTCGTGCTACCTAAAGAAATAACTAAAAAATGTCGAATTAAATAAGTGATAAATTTTATCAGGATAGTAGGATCATACAACACCTCATCTTCATCAAAATACAGTTCAGTTAAAGTCATTTTATATTCTGTTTTTAATTTTCTGATTTTTACGTTCTTCAAAAAAAAAAAAAAACAAACAAACATCTGTCAGACGCACATTCCCATTCACAATAATAGAATTATTTTGAAGGAATTCACAATAGCACAATATTTTATGAATTCATTTTCGCAATACCGATTTTTATTTGAATTGATAAATTCTATCAAACGTCAATCGGTTGATAGTTGATCTTCGCAATAAGGGTGTATGGTTCCATAATAGGATATGGCACCGCAAACCATAACTTCTCTCGCCCTACTGTGATGGCGGTCCAAATACCGTTTTTCTTTTCTTATGTCGTGGAACAATTATATCTCAATTGAACTTATTTTCGTCTGAGAAGATTACAAACTACCATTTGCTTTCGCTGCGGATTTAATGGTGGTTTCTTTTGAAGTTTCGGTCTGTTTAGGTGTGGGGCACTTTTGATCACTCGACGAACAGTCGAAATGCTGGCACTAATCCCAGCTTTAGTCCTGATTTTTGGCACAGATTCGCAAGAATTTGAAGGCATCTGCAAAATCAGTCGCCTATCTATAGCTGTTGTGGCAGTATTTGTATGTCCTTTCATGTTTTTTTCCATAATTTTCTTTATTCCTTAACAAATTACAAACCATGTCTTGCGACCTTCCGATTTTGTAAGAAATTTCGCGGGTACTCAGTTCTTGTTCCCTCTATACTTCCATTTTCGACCTTTTCCTCCGAATTCAAAGCTTTTGATACCTAGTCCCATTTTTGCATAAAATTACTTTAGATCACTTAAAATAAAAATTTTACCAAATTTGCACAGAACTTTACGAAATCAATAGAAACACTTAATACATAAATAGAGAACACATTCAAATGACGCGTTGAAAAAGCTAATTTATCACAGTGCAACTGGTAAACGTTTACAAAGAACCGCTCCTAAGATTTTATGTTTATCTTCTTCTTGCAAATAGAAAGACAAGTAGACAAACTTTCAAAATGCAACAACAAAACGCATTTCTAGCTTTCTTATGAGAGCAAAGCTCTTAATTATTGCTAAGGCTCTGAACCTATTCAGTGATTTTATTTGATCTAAGTTCTTATTATGTCTGCGCTGATTATTAAGTGATGCTATAAACATTTCCAAACAGAAGTTACAAGTACAGTAGTATATCAGTAAAATGAACAGATGTATAAACAGGTCCCGTTCATCTTTGCGAATTGTTCATCTTTTCAAGCATCAAAATTTAGATACATTAAAAAATATATCTGTGGCAATAAGGAAAAACAGCATAAGTCATTTTCAGCCACTTTTGAGGAACGCAGGTTAAAAGTTTTAATTCAGATATGGGAAGACCAAGACGAGATATGCGTTTTTTCCGGATCCATAAAGAACCGTAAAAGATATTTGAATGAAAAAAATATGACGTATAGAACAGGGTACGGTGCATACGACTCATGTTGCTCTTCCTTTTTGCCACATATATCAAAACAACAATTAATTTTATTTAAAAAAAAATGAAAAAAACAAGAAACATCATAAAAAAATATAAAATAATTAAAGTTAAATGTGAAGAGTATAAAAACAGACTTATTTATACGTTTTTCTTAAAAACTGTTCTGTTGTTACCTGTCGGAACACTTCAAAAGCGGAACAAAAATTACTTCATCTTTCCGAACGGTTGATGTTATAGAACCGTTCAAAGTTCGAGATTCTACTGTACCTACTTCGCGTAACACACACCCAAGGGTGCAAATAGCTAAATAAAATAAATTCGTTCTGTCCACTGCGTTTGCCTATAGACCATTTATTCCCTGGCTCTTCGTCAATTTATGCCCGTTATGTAGTAGCCATTCAATTCCTATACCGATGACGTGTCTGAAATTTATTGTTAAATTCGATTAAACCTCCTGACAGCGTCTCTATTATCGCGAACAACTTGCCAAAGGGCCAAGACTAATTCGAGCCGTCAAACCTTGTATAGCCCCAATCTATCAATTTCGCCTACAATCAAGACAAAGACTCGACTTTTCCAAAACAATGTCTAACAAAAATCACCTTTCTGCGCGGAGTACTCGCCTTGCACCCTAATGCGCGTAGATTTGTTCACAACTTGGTTGGTGCCATAAATCATATCAAGCAGTGGGACAACGGCGGTGCTCCTTCATTCACTAAATGAATAACTGCCCATTGAGGCAATATTCCATTACGTCAGACACTTGTTGGCTGCCAACTGGTGGATTAGGCAGGCGTCTCTGTTGTCTGGTTGCACGGTCAGTTGTTTAATTTCCACACCTGGAGTGCGCTGCCTTTGCAAATCAGTCACTCAATTGTGCGGAGTAATGGTTCGAACAGATGTTGTTTCTCTCTGGCCGAGGATGGATGACTATTCGGGAAATTAATTTTCATCGCAACGTCAGAAGTGTTTTCTTCCTAGTAGCGCCAGCCACTGGAACTGTCGCAGCAACTCTAATTGATTGCGATGATGCAGAAGCGTTTGAGCTATGGGTTGAGTGGTGGTTTGAGGGAACCGAGTAGGTGCTCCCACTGATTTGTAGCCTAGTCACATTCATTTAAGGGAGACACGCGTTTCGCTATCCATCAAGTGGTCGCTTGGAAATTCGTCAGAGGACAATGATGATTGTCAGGGAGTACCGAACAGGACTCAGGTAATTCGCGCGAATCACAAAGTGAACGTGCAGATTATTTTTGTTTTCGAAACCTGCCGCCTGAGGAAAAGGCGTTTCAGTCGCACATGCTGCGGCAATGAGACGTAAGTTGGCGAGAGCTTCTTAAAGTTGTACAGTGTACACCCCTAAGTATGGTGGCAAAGTAATTTCTTTATTTTAGTAGTTGAAGGTTTGATAAGGACTTAAAACTTCGGAAATACACTATCCGCACTAATAATAAATTTAAGTCTCGGCTTTAAATTTAGGAAAGCTCACAATTGCGAAATTTTTATGGAAAATATTGGGAACTACTGAAATTAAAAGTCGAAACTTAAAATGTTTACTGGCAAAGCCCACTTGCTATATAGTTATTATATGTACCTTTGGATAACGGAGGTCGATTGCAGAAGCGACTACAACTTGTAGGGTCTTCGCAGCTGAATCATAGTTAACCCTATTCTATTTCGGTGCTGTGAGCGTCATGAAAACCGTTTCCAGAGATTCAAAAGCTGAAGGTTTTTAACGAGACTGGAGGTTATTAACGAGACTTCGTGACAGTCGCAGTAAGTGAAGTAGCAGAACCGGTTAAGTCGACCACCAGTGCTGCCAATCATTTTTGACGAAAAAATGCCGAGCTTTTTCAATAAAATAAAGCCCAAAATATTTTTTTTAGGTAAAGTGGAACAATAAATAAAAAATTAAACACAAATATAAAAAAAAATAAACAGAAACAATTTTTAATTATAAAGGGTCCAATAAGAGGTGTTATTTTGGTATTCAAAGAAAAAAAATCCATTTTTTGAGATAAGTGATCGGATGGTTCTTTCATAATAAAGAGGAAGGTATGCCGTTAATAATGAAAAACAACATCAGCCAAATGGCCACCACGAGCACGCATACAGGACCATATCCTTTTCATGAAATTTTCCATAACCAAATCGCAAAGTGGCTGCCCTATGTCCTCGATAGCCTCACGAATTTTATCTTTGAGGTCTTGAATCGACGCTGGGCTGTTGGCGTAGACCTTATCTTTCACGTGGCCCCAAAGGAAGAAGTCGCAAGGTGTTAAATCACAAGATCTCGGTGGCCAATTGTGATCACCTCTTCGAGAGATAACACGGTCCGGAAACTTTTCCCGTAAAAGATCAATGGCTTCGTTGCTTGTGTGGCACGTAGCGCCGTCTTGTTGAAAGTAAACGTTGTCGAGATCACTACCATCCAACTCCGACCATAAAAAATGATTAATCACCGACGACCAAAAAATGCTTTAGTTTTGCGAACTGTGACTGCAAGATTTTCACCATTTTTGTAGTGAATTTTAATAATTTCAATGCGTTGGTGAAGCGTGTATCGTTCCATTTTTAGTAATGGCGTAGTTTCTACTTGTCAAATGTCAAAGAATAAAACCTTCAAAAGTGACATCTACCGAAATAGCGGGCTATTGACAATAACACCTCTTATTGGAAAGCCTTTTATAAGAAGCTAATTACACACTTAGTCACATTTGACAGAAAAAAAACAGGTTAAACAAAATAGTTGAAATGGCGGACGAACCTGGTTGTTCTGGAACTGAAGGTTAACCAATTCAATGAATAACAATTAATAAATATTCAATTTATGCATTTATGACAACTATGTGCTCAAGTGTGTTTCATAAATCCCTCAGAACAATCTGAACACGCTCGGTTCAAAGCAACTCAATGCTCGAGCTCGGCTCTGAACTAAAAGAGAAAAAGTCCTATAGAAAGCTTAAATTGCTTTTCAAAGATGATTTTGATTAAAGATCCCGCTCCAGACGTGTTACAAGTACCTGCAACTTTAAAAAGACCCAAAACATTGATGTTCCAGTTGCACCACAAACTTTCAATTGGTTTCACCACTATCCCTATCGGTTTCACCTGCTACACAATCGGTAAAAACAACTCCATTTGCTTATCAATTTCCAATAATTGCTTTGGACATTTCAAGACACATCGTACCCAAAGCAAAGCCATACTCTTGTGTCTTGAGTCGTGAGTCTTGACAGCGAGCCATTCCATGCGATTGTCAAACCAGACCGCACCTATCAAATCGTTTTACAAATGCGCCTACATGCTGTTTACACCTTATTTCGCCTGCGCAGTGTGCAACCGTAATCACAAGTGGTGTGTTGTGACTTGCAGTGATGGGTGTACCAACTGCAACCACGTTCCCCTGTGCACGGCTGTCTGGACTAGACTGTCAATGAGTTCGTTCGGTGTTGGAATTATTTTAATTCAAATCAAATTACTGAATGGCGACCAAGCGATTCCTGAATCTGATAGCACTGGTTAATTGATCGCTGCGGACATTTATCAAATTCGACTTTTATCGAACGTATATGCTCATCGAACGATTGCCTATCGAGTGCATTTCAATTAACAGTCACTGTCCATGGTAATTTGATTTATTTTTATTTCTACTTCATGTTTGTTCTCAATTAATACTTGTCAAGTGGTGCTTAGCGCACCGACTTCTGGTAGGGTATCTTGCTTATCGGTTCGCAGTGCATCCTTCGGCCGTATGCAACAAGTGCCTGAAATTAAATTTCATTTTGATCATTTATCTAGCATGTGAGATATGTATTTGCACTAACTGTGTCCAGAGTTCGATTTTTGCAGTTAATTTCGGATTTTTTGTCCTTGGCGTACTGAAGGTATCTGCCGAATGATTGCGTATCTAGGTCCTGCAAGGGAAAATGTTATATTTTGATGAATTTTAACAGCAAATTTACCTTATTCGTTTTCACCAGTTGCTCTTCATGATTCAGTTGGATGGTGTGCATTTCATTGGCCTTGGCCTCAGTGAGTTGAACTTGTCGCTTCTGGATTATTTTCTCAGCGCGTGTAGAGTTTAGTTCGTTCTGCAGTGGGAGTGAAAACATATTTAATAGGCATGTCGAGCGCATAGAACGCATAGAAAAAGACAACAGCAGTTTAGCAACGTCTTTGGTAGGCATTTCCACTGCCCTTTTGGAGGGAACAAAAAAGACAGCTACTGGGGAAAAGACTCGATTCTCGATTGTATATACATAAACGCACTGAAAAAGGGTTAAGCTTGACAGTGTTCGAACACTCGGATGTGTAGAGGTATTTGGTCGCATAAGGGTTGGAAGAGCTTCTGCACCACCATTAAGCAAAACCGTCGAACGAGTTTGTACTAAGAATTGGGCTACTACTAAACGACCAGAAAGTAGGCACCCGTTTGCAGAATATATAAGTAGCTACCCAGGTCGCAAGCAAGTTGAAAAAAGAATATGGGGTGACAGCTGGTACCTGTCGAAATATAGCAAGCAATAACTTGACTAGGGTTTGGCTTTTTATTTAGTTATGTTGAGCTCAAAGTATTTTTTGAGGCGAAAGAACTTTGTTTCGATTGGACGAGAGTTGTTTTATCTAAAATCGTCTAAATATAAATTGTTCAATCTACCTTAAGGCGGGATGCAGAGCTTATAAGCAGTATGAGTCTTCAATATGACCTAAGTTCTCAACTACTACCCCGACGTCAGACTTAAAAACCCATAATGGACCATATTGGACCATATTCAATGCCAAAAGGAATCTTCAGTGTTTGGTTTATAAGCAGCGTTGCCAGACGGTTGAACTATTTCCCCCCAGATTTAGCTATTTTCTAAAAAATAAACCCAAATCCAAACCCAAATACTAAATACAAATACACGAATTTAAAGAATTAAAAAGATTTTTCAATGTATTTAGCTATGTATTTAAAAAAAAAAAGGAATTGAATTCAGATTTCAATATTTAATAAGAAAAACTTATAGCTAATAACTAAAAATAATCAACTTTCATAAATAAGTCCTAAAATATAGTTCTCGTTGTCTTCATTTTTGTTTTTGTACATCTGCTAGTGAACATTTTGATCATTTGATCGGAAGGGGTAAAATTGATACATCCCGATCCAGGAACAATCACAAATTGGTTTTGGCAAGAGACAAAATACAAAGAAAGTCTGGCTCTATGTATGATGTATGTAGCTTTAGATAGGGGTTTATTAATATCCTTGCACCAATGAATATTGAATATCACTCAAAGCGACTAAGGTGGTAATGAAACTCACCCATCGGTGTGTTCATCTCGCTTTTTAGAGCACCGTGCACAGGTAACTGATATGTAACCACCTTTATGTACTTTACAGGTACATACTGTTCTCTTTCCCAAATAAGAGTATATTGATAGTCTGTAAGCTCTTTTGTTAGTTGTAAGTACTTTTACTAAATAAAGTAAGTTAGTCTAAGCCTAACTCTCGTGTTCTTCATTTCGTAGACTAGACCCTCAGATTCAAGTACATAACAGTAACATAACATACAAATAAAAAGGAAATAAAAAATAAAAGTTGCAGATCCCTTCGAACTTCTTGTAGTTTCATTTTCGTTTCTGTTCCACCCTGCGCCACATAGAGTTTTTCGAGTACAAAAGTACAATTTGCCTTAATTCGATACAATTTATCCATATGTATCTTTCGAATTCGCTTGCAATTTGTAAAGCCTTTCCTAAGAAAAGAATTTAAATAATCCAGATGATGATGTTTTTATGTCATTTTGAAAGACATAAACAAGAAAATTAATATTCAAAATCCCTTTCTAAATTTTCTGGAGTATTTTGTTTTCGAATTGCTTCCTAATGAAAAAAAGAATATTCAACAACAATGCTAAAAAATTCAGCAATTTAAATATTATTCAATTTCAGAATTTTGAGCTGAAGTAAATTCAATTAAAAACGAGTGTTCATTTGCTGATGTTTGAAAATATTTACAAAATTGGTCAAGCCGTTCTCGCTATTCCTCACTCATCAGCAAATGTCGAAAGGATTTTTTCTTACCAGACATTCATAAAGTCCAACTGTCAAAACCGACTTCAAGTCGACACTTGCTGGGCTTTGATTGAAACAAACTATTTGATTAGAAACTCATCCTGTTTTGAGTTTCAAGTTCAGGTCAATATTTTGAAGATGAATGAGCAAATTGAGAGCATAAAGCCTGAAGAGCTCATAGATTAAAACTATAAACTATTTTTTTGTAGGTTTGTATAGTTTTGCTAGGAAGTCATTAATGTTTTGTTAATTTATTTTTGTTTATGTTTTTGAAAATAATATATTTTTGAATTTTCAGTACAAATCGAAAATGTGCATTTTCCATCCCTGGTGTGCCTCCTACGAGTCCTGCCAGAGCCCCATTCTCATCCATGTGCTTCGTTTTCCTTTGGTGCGCTTTTCTTTGCAGAACCTTAAAGCACAAGCTGGAATTTTATATAATTCTTCATTCCCATACTGATCCTCTGAGTGTATAAATATGGAATAGACTATAGAAGTCGGTTCCAGCGCTGCCCCCACAAGAGGTCGAAAATGTAGTATGGGGGATTTTAAAATGTAGTACAATGTAGTACAATTTGAAAAAAAAAAAAACAAATAATAACACGAATTATTCGTTTATAATGATTTTTTTAAGTAAATAAACATGAATTCATAACTAAATAATTAAGAAAAAATTAAATACATATAATAACACAGCTCGAAAAATAATCACAGAAACTAAAATTAATATTACATATTACTAAGTAGGTACATAGTATCTACCTGCAATAAAAAAGATGAATAAGAACTACATTACATTTAAAAATTATTTTGGGTAATAGTTGGCTTTGTGATAGAAAAAGGTTTTTGCATATGTTAATAAGGAATCAGGCGGATTATATACATTTCCCTGATCTCTGACTAATTCCTTGGACTGCAGTATTGCATCGACCGTATCTATATTCAAACTATTTCTTGTGTCATTTTTGATTAAATTTAAACTAGAAAAATAACGCTCTTCAGTGCCCCTGCTATGTGGGAGAACGCACAATGTTAACATATAGTTACATATTTTTCCAAATGCAGGCTTTTGTTCAAAATTTTTAGCGCTTTTTAATATTAAAATATAGTTTAATAATTTTTTTATTATTATTATTGAAGTGTGAGAAATTTTAGTACAAAATACGCAATTAATAATTGTACGTACTCACTTTTTTGACCAACAAAATGTAGTAAATACATACAAACGCTACAATTGTAGCAAGGGGCAGCGCTGGCCGGTTCCCAGCAAACATTTTATTCAGCAAAAATTAAGAACATACATTCATTTATGTGAACCAATTTGGATTTTCATTCACATAAATGAACAAAAATGATATGAGCTAGTTATCTCCAAATATATTTATTTATTTATTCACTTAAGTGAATATTGACTGAATCATTTTTAAATCATCATAAAGATTCATAAATGATATCAACAAATGCATTTATTTGTCAATAAATGGATATAAGTAAGCATGCTTATATTCATTTTAGTAAAAGTTTCTCAAATCATTTATCAATCATTTAAAAGATTCATAAATGAAGGAAATTGAATCGTAAATGAATTCATATGTGAAGGTTTTCTTCATTTACATGAATCATTTATGATTCATTTTTGAAGGCAAATATTTGCTGGGTTGCACAGTGACAACAACTGACAAAAAATATAAATATGAATATTCGAATATTTGAAATTGCAACTGCTTTCATTGAAAAGCTACATACTTGCGAAAACATATTTCGCAGCTGATAAATTGGAAATAGTTTACTACCAACACTTCCTTTTCCAAATTTAATAATATATTAGGCACTTTTATGAAAAAAAAAATTATGAATCCAAGCTTTGGTTGTGTGGTTTCCATTCTATAAACAGAGGCTTCTGTTTCCTGCTTTTTTTTTTTTAATTATCTGATCATTTAAAGTTGCTGCGCCGTACTAGTAACATATTTTAGTCTCGACTTTAAATTTACGGAAGCTCACAATAACGAAATTTTCATGGAAAATATACCCACTGTGAACTACTAAAATTTAGAGTCGCCCCTAAAAATGTTTATTGGTAAGGCCCGCTGTAAACAAGCACATTGATTCCCAATAGAAAAAGTAAAAAACAAAAAATAAATCTCCCTATAAAAAAAAAACTTAGTAATGGGAACGTTGTCCATCAATTCCTCGAAACAGTATCTTACTACGGTAAAAAACACACATAGTGAACACCCTACTGATAGCACCACGGCACGTCACTGCATCCACTGTACCCAGGGTTAAAAAAAAACCTCAAACTGCGTTTGGGCGATATCTAAAGAAGGTTCTCTGAATCTGCTCATAGGTGTCCACTTTTCAGGCTGCACGTTTGTGTCCACTTGATTTACCGGAACCTATTTTCCAGTCTAAGTAGCCTCACCTATACTCCCCAAAGACCTTGTTAATCAAGAACCATTTTAAGGTTCCTCGCTATACCCTGTGGGTTTGAGCTTCAATTAAATCATAAAAGTCGTTTAGACACCTCATAGAAAATGTACAGACAAAATGGAGCTTGGGCTCCCACTTGCTTATACACTTAGCCCTGTTGCGGTGCCCAGTGTTGACAAGTATTTCGTCGCTGATATAAATTCTGTCTGTGTCAGAGATTAAGAGCTTTTAAGATCTACCTTGGCCAAATCCTCAGTCGAGAGTGACAACGATCCCCACATCAGGAGAGGTGGTACAATTCACTGATATCAAACAAACGACGTGGGTAAATTTACATAAACTGTTTTCCAGTCTATGGTAGGTTAATGGATAACCTTCGTTGAAGGCATGCTTTTCAAAAAAAAAGAGGATTGACGCCTTGAATTGACTTAACAGGCTCCAAATTGGCCAAATATGGTGCCGCATCATCAATCATCTCCTAATGAAGTCTTTGCCTTCGGTAGCAAGAACGTCGAAAAACTCGCGGACTGCGGTACTCCACAATTAGGAATTTTATCTTTGTAATCAAGTTGTCAATGTACTTTTGATTCCCATGGTGGGGCATAGTAAAATTTGACTGGGTTCGCGGAAGCATCTTCCACCACTTTCTAATTTTCCGACGCCTTCAAGGTTTTGGATTATGGAATTATTGGGCGCCAATCGCACAGAATCTATTTCCCAGCAAACGACATGTGCAACTTGTCCGCCTCATATTCTAGCCGTTACTGGGATTCATTGGTACCACAACTTACAAAATTCTTTGTGCAGAACTAACACCTATCTACATTCTGAAAGTATATCTGTTCAAGTGTTGTAGGTTCGCCTTCTGCGAAAGAAATATGTAAATGTCCTTATTGGCATTATTGATCTACGTGACTCCTCCTTGACAGCCATTTACACTAAACTGTATAGAATATTGCGATGGAAACGCCATCTCTAGCAAACCAATTCAATAAAACACCATTTCGAACTTACCCTTTGCCTGGCGCCCTCTTTGATTTTCTTGTCCAACCTATGCCTCTCTTCGAATCCAATCCTAAGCTCATCCTCATGCTTTTCACGTTCGTTTCTATACACAAAAGGCTTACGTCAAATTCCAAAAGAGAACAAATCAGGCTCACTTCAGGTTTTCCTCCTTCTTCTCCTCGTTTTGCAGCTCTTTGACATATTTCAAATGCTCCAACTGGCCATCAAGCACACCGACCGCCTTGTTTGCGATTAATTTCTTCAAATGTTTTTCATACTGCTGCTGCTTCTCCTTTTCCTTTTCCAGACACATTGACGCGTCAAACCATATTTTGTCGATTTCCTTCTCCTTCATTTGAAGTCCCCTCTTCTCGGTGATTTGCATCAGTTGGAATCGTTTGGTTTCGTCGGTGATCTTCTTGCTCTCACTGGGACGCATCTCTTCGCAGTTTTCACTGAAAAAATTATAGGGGAACTCAAAACGGACATAAGATGCACTTGAGGGGACTTACAGTTCCCTTTGGATTTGCTTCAACTTTAGGAATTCCCGTTCAGCTTCGGATCTCTCGAACTTTGCCGTTGTAATCCAATCCAATCGCTTCTGCATATTTTCCAAGACACGTGCTCGGACGAGGTTTGCCATCTCCTCCTCTTGCTGGAGCTCCTCTGTAGCCAACATCATTTGTAAGCTGGAGAAGGAAAATTTGTATTTAATGGGATATCTACTTGTGAGAAATGCGTAGACAGACCGTCCCTTCCTTCTGTCTAGGTCCTCGTCTCGCTCCCTAAATGCTTCCTTGATCTAGAGAAGATATTTGTGTTAGAGGCACTTCTGTACTTAACTTTCAATTAACCTTGAACTTAATGTGAGTTTGCAGATGACGATTGTCAGTCCTTCGCATGAATTCGATGTGCTCCATTCCCAACTTACGTGCTGACGACTTTTCGAAAGATTGGAAACCGCTAAAAGGAGGTGCATAGATATTGATTAGGAAGTTATAAGTTCAAAAGTTTAGTTGCTAAGAGTTTGTTGTGACTTAGAAAACAAAAACATTTCGGCCGGTAACTAACTTCAAGTTCAGATAACTACGCATTATACAAAACGAGTGTATAGGTAGGTACATACCTGACCTATCAACATTGGCAGCCTGTCCCTGTTTAGAGAAATAAAAAAATTATAAGCATTTCAAATCAGTCAATCCAAGTTGGCCCACCCGGTTACTTGGAGCAAAAGTAAAACTATTTGTGTACCTGTAGTTCAAATTGCTCGAGGATTGCTCGAAGTAATCCTCAACTCTTGGTCCTGCTATGGGTCTTCAAAATATTTTGCCTATCAGACATTGTTTTGATTTTTGCTAAATTTTTCTTAAACCACTTAAATTTTGTATGTACTTTGAATGAGAGAAGCAATCAATATAAATAGTTTGTTCTGTTTAAAATTTAAGTTTGGAAACATTTCTCAAAGTTTTTATGTCTTTAAAAAATCATGTCATAAGTAACAAAATCGATACAGCTTTTTTGGGCTCAGCAGTCTACGGCTGAGGATGCTTTAACAGCAAAGGAGGCTTATGAATGTATTAAACTGGTTTCAAAAGGCTATGTGGAGCTTCAAATGTATCCAATCTAGACCCTTGAATTGATCCAAAAAATTAATTATTAGGGGGTTACGTAACAAAAATTCGAATAGGCTACGGTAGGAACAAGTTGGACCTTCTCGATTTCAAAAAAGTACTTACAGCCCTGTACCATAATGGATAATGAAGATCATTAACAAGGTTCTAATAGCTCTGTTCTGGATGGTTACTAAAAATCTTTTCGGCTATGTTAGCTTTCGATGAGGACTCCATACCCTCTCCGAAGAGATTTAGGGAGTTTTGGAGATGCATACGATTACTGATGATCTTGTCCTAGGTTACAAAAGCTCTGTTTACGTGTACCTACTGCGAGTATAAACCTTTTATAAGGCTGTGACAGCTTTTGAAGCTTAAGCACGGCGCACAATGCTCTCTCATTTGTCAGAGAACGAAAGGAAAAAAGGTGGTTTAAGGCTGTCAGTGATGAAGATGCAAAGGTTCTGGTCGTACTTAAAGCTTACAGAGTTATTTCATATGAGATCGATATCCAACAAGAATATCACCATCTATTTACATTGATATTCTGGTTGCATTTGAGGTGCTAGAGTTGCCTCAAGTCTGAACTAGTCAGGAATTGCTGCACAATTCTCAAGACATTATGCTCGCAGAACTTTGTCAGACGACGACGTCTTGTCTGAAGAAGGTGCGGAGCTCCCACTAAAAGCAAAAATTGAGAAAAGACCACCTATGGCCGCGGCTGGATATATTGTCTATGAAAAAGTCTTAAAAAAATTAACTAAGATGGTCACAACTAAAAGGCCACACGGCTTAAAAGGCACTGTGACCGGTTTTAAATCGGAAAAAGTTTGGGGAATTAATCAATAACCGCACTTCAGCACAAAAAAAGTTAAGATTAACGATAGCAATACGCTCTGGGCATTGCCTTCTGAGGAGGAATGCCATGAGATTGGGCTTAGCTAATACGGATACATGCAGATACTGTGAAGACCAAAAAGTCGCTGAGGACATCTCCCACCTTCCCTGTGCATGTCAATTTCTCGAATATCGATAAAAGATTTCACAGGCCAGGGTTACCGATGGTAAATATGAAGATTGCACCCCAGGACCAGTCTTTTTCAAAATAAAACAAATCGGACCCCTTTTCGAAAACTTTAAAATTTATAAATTTATTTAAATTAAATTTATTTGTTATTAAAATGTTGACATTGCCCCATAACATTGGAATTGAAACATAAGCTATCTGCAATAAATGTTTTAGATGGAAAATAATTGAAGGTGTTGTTTTCTAAGTCCGATTTAGTCTGGAAAATTTCAAATTGATGAGTTTTTTTTAAATTGAAATGAAAAATAAAGTGCACGACTGGGTCGCACGAAACTTTCTCGTTTAGTGCGAGTTTGACTGAAATTCAAAGTCATTTAAGCAAATCTTTTCTTCGGGATGTAAGCATTACTTGGTTTTTAGGGTTTTATCGAAACCGAAAATGGGGTTTTTGAGATATTAACAGTTTTTGAAGTGAGCGTTTCCAGTGATTCGAATTGAAAATTAAGGACGCAATAATTTTGAAAACAAAAATTTTACTCTAAGTTTGCATTTTGGTCAAAATCATGCCATTTTGAGGTAAACTAGGGATAACTATATTTTTCAAAAATGCCTTTTTTTAAAAATCCATTTTACGATAATACAGAGAAGAACTGAATTTTCCATTAAGTTAGAAATGACCATATAATTTTTTTACAATCGTATTGACCGTTTTTGAAATATGTTCAAATTTCAAAAGTACCAATTTGTGTTAAAATCGTTAGAGCCGTTTTCTGGTATGAAAATTTTGTATGGGAAGTACCATTAATATTGAGGTTCACATGCAAGCCTCTAAAAGCCCCCAAACTTCAAATCCGAAGTTTTAACGAAATCCGTTCAGCCGCTTAGGCTGTAGGCCTCGGGACATACAGACAGACAGACGGACAGAATTTTGCGACTCACTTTTTTGAGTTCGCCTATCATCGTAATGTCAGAATTGATTAACATCTCGAGTTCGATATTTTGTACGAATACATAATTATCTTTCTCTAACTACGTAATGGAGAAAGTTAAAAATGAGGGTGAAGGTTTGATACTGTGGATTTTCTTTAATTTCATACGGGTCACTTTCTGAACCCTTTCGAAAAATTCCGAACAGAACTCTGCTCCACCGAATTTAGCCTAACATAGAAAAATGGTATTTGTGTATTTTCTTAAAAGTTACAATAATAATCTATAATCCATTGCGAATTTTGTAAAGAATGACCGAAAAGTTTAGGATCATTTTACCGATCTATTGTTCATTTGTTTTTCTACAATCATCCTCTTATAAATATTTTTAGCGACGATTGTAAATATTGAGTCCATAAGGTTCCATAAGGAATGAGGTTATAGACAACCAAAGCATTTGCTTTTACACTCTAATTTGTATTTAAGAAATTATTTAAGACGAATCTGTAAATTAACAACATTCAAATTCGCTGAGGAAATATTAGTTGAAGATGAGTTTCACGGTTCAAAGTTCTTCAAACTTCGTTCGGTACTTAAATGCGTCTTGCTCATATATTTTTAATTCTTTTTTTTAACAGTCTGTCGTCGGGTTTTTTGGTTCGTTAAATTAACTTTTTTTTTAACTTTTGTACTTCGACATCGATAGGAACTTTTCCAACATGAACACTAAGCATCAGACTGGTGAAAAGGGGTGAAAGATGCGCGAGAACGTCGACGTAATATTGGTAGCATTTCAACAGCAAATTTAAGTCGACGCATTGATGTTCCTGTTCTAATGTGCTTGAAGCCATTAAATGCAATTGGTTGCAAAAAGTATGCAACATCCCCCACAGTTTAAAACGATAGACGCGGAGATATTTCTGAAAAAAATTTATAAATGTGGAATACAGGATAAAGAGCTTGAGTTTGGCTAAAAATGAACAAATTAAAGTTAAACGAAGATAAAACGAAGCTTATAGAAGTAAATCTGAAAAGTGATACACTAATAGAAATAAATGGGAAACCTATTCAAAATGTAAGGAGTATCAAATACTTGGGAATGGTCATTGACAGTGACTTGAAAATGCATGAACATGTAGATTACATATGCAAGAAAATTGGCAAGAAAGTTGGCTTCTTCAAACACATTCGGAAAAGAATGAACTACATGACAGCTATAACGGTTTACAACACTATAGTGAAACCACATTTCGAATTTTGTTCGGCCATACTGTATGCTTGCTGTAATCAAGGTCAAATTGAAATGCTATGCTATTTAATGTCAAAAATAAGTGTTACCATATTACAAGACAATTTGTGCTCGAAGTTGGTGGTCTATTGTCTATTGTCTATAGTCTATTGTGAAATAGAGTAGGAGCTACAAAGGCAGGTTATATTCACTTATAAATACGTACACAGATGAATATCTTTGGCGAAATTTGTCTTTTTATTCTCTAGAGTTAAAACAAAAAGTTATTTCAGAAAGTAAATTGGCTTTTGGCTTCAGAGAATTTGAGAAAATAAAAGTAAAAAATTCGCGCGAAGTTTTTACTATTATTTTCTCAAATTCAATTTACATCAAAAAACTCTTTGTTTCAGCTTCAGATTTAAATTAATTAAATATTTATAGTCTTGAAATCTTGTAACTCCATTCAGGTAAAACAAACATAAAGCATTTTCCATTCTTATATCTTCCTCCTAGCATTACATAAATTTGGTACCTTCCTCCTTCCTTCCCCCCTAGATTATTACAAAGTCCACTAATATATCTATTTAGACTTTAGAGAAACTTAACCCAACACTCAACATAATACTAGTCTGAGGATAACACTATCCACTAAGGCTGAGTAATGCGATTATTGGTCAGTTGCGGAGATAAGATGTAGATGGAGCTAGTTGCGAAATTTGGCTGGGGTATGAGTTTTCCGGGGATGAGGTGCACCCGACCCATTTTTAAAATAAAGCATGGTGCAGGTGCAGCACCGGGATATCTTTCGAACGAGTTCACACGGGTGGGGAATGCTCAGCCATACCAACTACGTAATGCGGATGATTTTAGAGTGTGCCAACAAAGTTCATTAGCAGGATTTATTTTATTTAACACACTTCCAAATAATATTAAAAATGAATGCAATATTAGACTTTTAAAGAAATAATTAAATAACTGCGATAAGACTGAAATTAGATAAATGTGCTATATTATATTAAAGTAAATTATAACGTATTTAAATACTAATAAAGAAATACTACTACTAGTTCATTTTGCATCCTCTCGCAAAGCCAGTTTTGTAAATTTTAATAATATAAACAAGACTGCCCCGTGCCATGGAAACCCACTTACCTAACACACTGCCACTGATCTAATCAAATCATCAAGTGCCTATTGAAGTGCAAATCAAGCCAACAAACTGAATCAGTTCACTTAACTTAACTTGGCTTTCGTCACTCTCCGGTGCCGGAGAAAAGTCGTCTTCGCACGTTTGCATCAGTAACACAAGGAAATTGTTTGTCTTTCCTCTACCGTCTACCACAACCAATGCAACTAGACATCAACCAACCGCACCTGCATTGATTTGACTTTCGAATTAAACCGCATGGAAAGAAAAACACGTTTCCAATCAGCCAAGCATGCGGCACTCTAAGCGCGGGATTCCATTGATAGATACTGCGCAAAAATGTTCTAGGCAACTGCCTGGCGGTACCGAGGCAGCAGAAAGTGCTCCAACGATTGCCTCTCCATCCGTTACCACCTGCGGATTCTATTAATCTTAATACGCAGGCGAGTTGAAAGGCAAACACCGGCGTCCCTCCCGTCGAGTGATAGCGGCTGATTTACACGCCTGTCCATCTGAGAGAAATGATAACTGGGCGCATGTTAGGCAGATATGCGTTTCCCACCTACGACATTCTGGACGTGTCGTTCCGTATCTACTTCTATTTCCAGCGGAGATGTGATCTTCAGGCGGGTCGTTCGTTGTTATGCATCTGGAGGAGATTTACGACGCAATTGTCGTGTGCGCGTGCTACATGGCGGTGCAAATTTCGCACAACAGGCACGAGTAACCTTTGGAAGCGCAAGCTCGCACATGCGATTGAAGTGTGTCTTTTTTGGGGCTATAGTATGGCTAGGTTCTGGTGCTGGTGACTGTGTAACTTTGGCCAATCAAGATGAACTTTAATTCAGGACGGCGTGGATTGTGTTAACAAGCTGCAGATGAATACATTGGTTTTGCGTGTAGCCATGTTCGACGGCTCCGATCGATAAGGTTTAATATTGCACAATGCTGAGGTAGTGCATAGGTCAACCTGAGCATGTGCTTACCCACATGTCAGATATTTAACCACACGGTAGTAGAATGGTTATCTGAATGGTTCCAATGAACGATGGAATCGTATTTGCTACCACGACTCTAAGAAACATTGAGCTAGTTGTTATTCGCGATTGAGAAAGGATTTTTGTAGCAAAACTTACCAATGCCTCAGGATAGAAATATTAGACCTATATACAAAAAAATAAGCTCGGTAAAGGTCGGACGAAGAATTTTTGCTCTTTTCTTAGTTTCGCCTAACAAATGGGTTCACAACTTTTGACTTGAGCGCCGAAATGCATGCCTAACCATCAAGTTGTATGCTACGGCGGCAATGATAGATTATGGGATAAGAAAATAGCAACCCCTCATCACTACATTTTTTAACCCTTCAATCAATAACAGCTTCTTATACCTTTCGGTCAACCACAAATTCTGGGCAGACCTTCATACATTTCGAGCATCGAACTTTAAAAAATTTTTACTGAATTGTACTGAAACTTGAAAAACGTTGGAACTACACAGTTACTAACGTGTCGACGGATTGATCATATGCTGAACGGAAAGTTATATACATGCTCTCCATCGATGTGGATTAGCCATCATTAAGTTCTCAGAATTGCCAACTACACAAATGATGGAACTTTCTTTCACTCAACTATTTTTGTTAGCTTTGATGAATTGGCTGCTGTCTCAATCGTCCTGCACGAATTCGCTCGCAAGGCATGCGCTCGAAGCTGTTTTCGGTAAACTCACCGAAATCACTGAATCTATGCTCACGGTTGCAACTTCCATACAAAGTTAGCTACCAAAATTGGAAAAAAACCAATAAGATAAAATTTACCAAAAATCTGGAGTTTTAAAACATAAAAAAAAAAACATATGTCTTTTAAAATATTCTATTTGGTACATTAGGTTTGTAGGAACTTAGTCAGTCTTTAAGTAGTTAAACAACGACTGCTTTATAAAGTAATATAAATAAGACTTAACTTACTAATGTAATAAAATACTTTTGAATTATTTTATTTGATTTTTAAAATTGCTTGTTTAAAAACAAACATTTATAAAACATAAGACTCAGTAAGGAACATAGTAGGAGCTTTGTCAGTCTAAGCAATTAAGCAACGTCAACAACGTTGTGCACAAAATTACCAGCTGTTAGAAGGCATGGCATCATCTACGATTTCCGTGCCTTTTTAACAAATTAGAGTTTTATGTCTACAAATAAATAATATGATTAACTAACCTATCCATATCTAAATGCAATTATAAACAGAAAATATTTCGAAGTCCACCATCTGTCAAAAGAAGAAAATGAGTGCATTCAGTAATTCTTTGAACAAAATAGGTTTACATGGGTGACGCATTTATGCAAATGCAAAGCTTTCACTCAGAAACAGTAAGGCAGCATTTAAATGGATTGACATCGAGTGCTTATTTTTGGTGGTCCTGCTCAAAAGTTACCAAAACCAGATAAAAATTACCAAATTACCAAAACTCAAAAAGCAAAAAAAAATTACCAAAGTGGCAATTGTGGAGACGACTAAAAAAGTAACTATGCCGCACTGAAAGACAAAGACGAAAGGCCTGAATATATCTCAATTGTAATAAATAATAATCAATGGTTTCCCTAAAGAAAATTTTCGAAATTCTCAAAATCAGGCAGGGGGTCAATTCTCGTTCTGTGAAAAAGTGAAATGGAAACTTTTTCACCCTTTCACCGCAATTTCGATTCTCGTTCTACGAAAATGTGAAACCAAACATCAAAAATTTTCAAATGAATAATTTTTTTTCACGTACCTACTCATTTTCAAATAAAATTTTTTGGTGAGAGATTGAAAATTGAGAACCTGAAGTCGTACAAAACTGTGTGCGATATTAAATTCACCACGATATTTTCACTTATTGAACGAGAATCGCTTTTTAGTACTGAGAGAATCGAAAAAATGAAAGCAGTGTATGAAAGGGAATGTGAAAACGATTTATTTGATTCACTCTTCCACAGAACCAGAATTGACCTTTAGAACTTTTGACAAATACAATCTCTCTGTATATTACGATCAAAATTAAAAAAAAGAAAATTCTCCGTACAAAATGTATGGGAAATCAATTTCCCAATTTCCCTTTGGAATTTTTCAATTTTCTCGCCGTACGTACCTACTTTCCCTAGGTCGAGACAAACACGACAAAAAAGAAAGCTCAAATCGGAATATCCGATCTCTAGTTATGGGCGGTCTTACGGATGCAACTTTGTTTTTATATAGATTTTCAATAATTCGTCCCGTTTATTTTTTATTTACGCCATCAAATTATGGAACTCTACCCATAAATATTAGAACCATCTCTAATGCCACTCGCTTTAAGAGCGCAGTTTTTCTTTATTTTTCTCGCCTACTCTAATCTCTAATCTTTTGTTTTTTTCTTATTAAAGTTCTACTTCATTTCTCTCTCCTGCCTTCTGTATTCAATTCCTTTTCTTTCTATAGTTATATTTTTATATTAATCCTCCTTTTCTATATCTCTTACCGTTACGTTACTATTTCTTTAAATTTAAGGCCTACACATTGTTTTATTAAATAATTTCTTATTGCCTCAACTCTATGTACTATAAAAGATATTTATCTTAATGTACTTTAAAACTTTTTTTATAAATAAATTGAATAGAATTGAATTAGAATTGAATTAAAGAAAAGAGAAAAGTTTACACTTTCATATCTTGTTTAGGACTTACACAAACACATTAATTGCATGTTGCGTTGGAGTTTGTCGTTGATTCAAAAAAAAAATATATGAGGTCTGGATGGACCTTGCATTTGACGGAAGGTTTATAAATTGAAAAACTTTTCTGATTACCTACGGGCAGGGCTGTCGTTTCAAGACAAAAATCACCAGTACTACCAGTCGACAAAAAGCAGTACAAAGCAGTACCTATAGCGTATACGATGTATGTATGGACCTACTAATTAACGTTAAAATTAAAGCACTTAACACACTTATGTAAATTGCGTATACTCTTTATTTTATTCAAAAAAAAGTAAGTAAGACAATTCAATTGCAGTTAAAAAGTAAATACTAAAAAAAAAAGTAGTAAAAGAGGAAGTCGTTTTTGAGCACATTTAATAATTGATATCACATTTGGCTTGTCAACGCAATAACATAATACATATTAGATAAAAAATAGATTACACTGTTTACAAAAAGAAACAATTACAATGCAAAAATTTTACTTTTAATTAAGAAAGTTACGTTTTACGATATTTTTTTAATAAATTTGGTGATGGCTTAAATTCGTAGCTTTTGTAGTTATCGAGCATAGATTTGGCGCAAAGGGTGCCACTTACTGTTGATACATTTAATCAGCTCCCAGTTTTTGTCTTAATTAAATTAAGCTCCGAGAACCCTCTTTCGCAAGTGGCACTCTGAGGTAGAGCAATTAATGACCCGATGAAAGTTTTTAAAGACGGGAAGCTTTCTGCTCCCATAGTATTTTTAAGGAGGAACACTTCACTTCAAAAACTTTCGAGGTCTGTAGGTATAGAAACATTTGTCAAATTCAAAAGACCCCTCCACTCACTATCAAGCTCTTCAATATTAACATCTCTAACAAAATTGGGAAATAAAGAGATGAATTCAATTAATAGTTGCTACTTCCAACAAAATTTTGTCTTTAAGGTGAAAAAGCAGTATTTTATTCATCTGTGCAGCACAGCAGTACATAGATACAGAAAGCAGTACAAACATTGCTTTTGCAGTACAACGGCAGCACTGCCTACGGGTATAAAAATCCTGGCGTTAAATTTAATATTTTTGGGGTTGTTATGTAGGACAACGCCGAGAAAATATTAAAATTTAATATTTTGCATGTATTCAAAGTATAAACAACTAATAAGAATTTCTTGATTTTAAATAATGTCTGCTATTACAAAATATGTCTGAAATATTAAATTTTAATATTGAGGAAGATGGGTTTCAATGCAAAATTATTTAAATTAAACCCTTATTTATATTGAAAAATTAAAGAATTTTAATACATTTTTATTCGAATTAAATAAACTGCAGATTAAAATATTCATTAATATATTAATATATATTAATGAATATTTTATATAATATATTAATAAATTCAATACTTTTTTGCCTTTTATACCCCCATGGAATATTAAAATATAAGACTATCTTAATATATTTTAATACTTCTTTAGATTTGATTTAAATATCTATGGGATATATTTCAACGCCTACAATATTTTATTTTAATATTATTTTTTACTGTCTTTAAATATAACAATGCGTATAGAAAATCGTTAAGCGTAGGCAAATTCCCTTGGTCTTTTATCACCTTTCAAAATAATCCTATAGATTCCTTTAATAGGTATATTTTTCTAGAAATTTAAATGACGGAGAACTCATGTATTCCCGAATTATTATTATTAATTATTTAGTCAATTACTTACTTTTTGCAATATAATAACTAAGGCAACGAACTCGAATCTCTAGACCGCCCTTATCTTCAAATGCAAATCCACTAGGAACATCTCTGCGCTTCACAACTTTAGAAAAAAATATATATTATAACCTCTTACAAAAATACTGTGGAATTAAAGTTACTTACTTGTAAGAAGAACATTCTCATTGGATATCAATGTAGCCCCGTTTTCAGCATGACTTTCACTTCGTATTTTTAAAACATTTTTATTTTAAAAGAACTTTATCCAAATCATCCAATCCATTGAGTAGAACGCTCAAACTAACTCTAAATTCTTAACCAAGCGACAAAAAAATATATTCGGGTTGAAAAAATTAAAAAAAACTCTCATAAAACGAATAGTTGTGAGATGCTGTTGCGCTGTGTGAGAGCTATATATTTAAAGGAGAATGGAACTCGACATAAATATAGATAAATATGTAAATGGTATTCATGAGAAGTCTAGGGACAAATGGCCACCAAAAATAATTAACACTGGAGTGTAAAATAACAGGCTATAAAATTTAAATTGTATGTCTCAGTTCTTTTCAAAACTTATTCGCCCTAAATGGCTAAGCTAAGTTGTAAATAAAAATTAATCATCTCCCCAATATGTATTTCTTTCAAAAATAACTCCCAACCCCAATTTAAGCCCAATTCCCTGCAATAAATTCCTAAACTAACAGTCGATTTGTCTTCCTATCTACTTCTTACTATATTTTTACCCAATTTGACTTCTGTTCACCTTCTTACACTATCTCACTTAACAAAATCATTATCCCATTAGACGCTTTCACCGGAATCACCATCAAAAGGAAGAACATAATTGCCAGTCAAATCATAGCAATTATCTTTTATGGCCCAATAAAACTTAAACTTCCACTCTGTCACAGAGATGCGATGCCGCATAGATGGATATTCCTCCTGGCCCGGTGCACAGCTGCCATACAGATGATGCGTCCTAATGGAAACATAAAATTATGACAACTTTATCATCGTGCACCAGCGTGCACATTTTTAAAGCCAAACACGGACTTGGGACCCCCATAAACTTGTGCACACGAATATGCAAATACGTATTATATCTGCTGCCATAGTCGTCTCCCACCAACCATTAGATTGTATTAGCCAGCGGCCGTTTTCCCAACGGGCCATTAATAATGTTATTGGGAATATCAATTAATTGCGTGTGCCGCACCAAAAGCCGAAGACTAGCTGAGCTACCGGTGCGCCGTTCCTAATGGCTGAGCAAAATTAAGCCATTTGCAGGCGAATCCTAAACGCGGCTGTGTGCGCACATAAAACACCTGTACGAAGTGATAACCCACTTTGATAAGATCACCGTAAGCTGCAGTTGAGAGTCTGCATTTAAATTGAATTTGTAAATGCGCAACTAGACACGAAGTATCTGGGCAACTAAGTGGGCGGGTACACGATGTGAGTCTAAATTAGCCCAAAATTTATGGAGCCACTTCTTTTTCTGTTCCTAAGACTACTTTAGGCAACTAATTCATAAGTCGTATAAGTGAACCAGCGAAAAGTTTATTTCAGCCCGTCATGATTTACTACGCCACGTAATTTACAAGCTTACAGGGTGTCCGACTTTGGTATCGCATCTGTGCAGTACTTCGGATAGAAGTTTAAAGTCCATCCTGATGGGTGGTTCACAGTGCCGGCTCCAGCCAAACTAGCGCCCTGTGCAAGATTTACAGAAAGCGCCCTTTTTTCATATTTGCACACATACATAAGTCTTTTCCACATACTTCAGGAGGTAGACTTTTAATGGTTTTTTTTTTTATTGAGGTATTTTTTGTTTTGAGATTTTTGGACTAGATTCTTTTGTTAAGTGTAAGTGGATGTGCAAGGAATATACCTATATGAACAGAGTGGAATATTTTGAGATTATGTAGGTAAGAAGTGAACTTGCATAGGACTAGTGGGATTTTTTATTTTGCGATATTTTGAGTTATATTCTACTTGAAGTTGCAACATTGCAAGTGATGTGAGTTAATGTGCAAGAACTAATTCAGCACAGTTGTGATGGATGTTGTTATTCTGGGCTTATTTGAACAAGCTTTTTGTTTAAAATGCAAATGACTGTATTTGCTCGCGCAAGATAAAACTAATTTTTCTTTCCTAGAAATGCGCCCCCAGAACTTGGCGCCCTGTGTATTTGCACATCTTGCACATATGGTTGGTCAAATGACTGTATTTGCTCGCGCAAGATAAAACTAATTTTTCTTTCCTAGAAATGCGCCCCCAGAACTTGGCGCCCTGTGTATTTGCACATCTTGCACATATGGTTGGTCCGGCCCTGGTGGTTAATGGGGAAGCCGCTGCGAATTTGATATGAAATTGCCTTCATGATGGAGCACTTAACATGGAAATTTAGTATCAGTGTCCGGGACATGTACAGCAATGACAACGTTTCAAGCTATAAAGTTGCACGTTTGATGCGAAGAATGTTTAGGATGAAATTTGATACAAAACTGCAAACGGTAGTTACGCGGGAGTAGAAAAGTTGTCATCAAGGACAATAAAAATCTGTAAGTCTCGATGTTATGTGCTATAAATTTTGAAAAGAAACTCTAATGAAATGCCGGCGCACATAGCCAATTTGTTGGTTATATACGCGTTAAAAGCTGGTAACTGAGTAGCTCGTTGGAAGGATGTGTACTAAGAAGCCGAAAAAATATTTTGAAGCCAAAACCCAAATAGAATGAGAAGAAGATGTTGGATAGGCTCTGAAGCCATGAAAGTTAAATTAGATTGTTTCATACGTCAAAGAGGTAATAATGAGTCTCATAGAGCACGAGATTTATACAACATTTGAAGCCCTCCCTTCTAGGAGAGCTGCAAGCGAGCCACCACTTCGGAACTCGGGAACCTTTTTTTCGTAGAAAGGCGTCCAAAGTTATTGTAATCTTCAAAGATATCCGTAGTCCGTACTAACTGGCATCCACGATAGGATAGGAACATTGCTTGGGACCGGGTTCGAGCCCCGCCGGGCAATACTTGGCTACCTAAACATAAAGAAAAAAGAATAATATCAGAGTTTCTCCCCCAGTTTACCAAAGAAGAGGTTTCTGATTGGAGTATAATGGGCCGGGATTGGTCCGAGTCAGAGTTCTACAGGATTTCAAATCCTCTTAAACTGGCATGGACGCTTCTCGGGGAATTTTCCTCCAGTGCCATGCCAAGCGACTAGATACTAAACCACACCTCTCTACTCTTCTCACTACCTTCGCCAGCTTGCCGTGGGCAGGGCCGAACCAACCATATGTGCAAGATGTGCAAATCGACAGGACTCCAAGTTCTGGGGGCGCATTTCTAGGAAAGAAAAATTAATTTTATCTTGCGCGAACAAATACTGCCATTTGCATTTTAAACAAAAAGCTTGTTCAAATAAGCCCAGAATAACAACGTCCATCACACCTGTGCTGAATTATTTCTTGCACATTAACTCACATCACTTGCAATGTTGCAAATTCAAGGAGAATCTAACTCAAAATATCGCAAAATAAAAAATCCCACTAGACCTATGCAAGTTCACTTCTTACCTACATAATCTCAAAATATTCCACCCTGTTCATATAGGTAGGTTTCTTGCACATCCACGTACATTTAACAAAAGAATCTAGTTCAAAAATCTCAAAACAAAAAATACCTCAATAAAAAAAGCCATTGAAAGTCTACCTCCTGAAGTATGTGGAAACGACTTATGCATGTGTGCAAATATGAAAAAAGGGCGCTTTCTGTAAATCTTGCACAGGGCGCTAGTTTGGCTGGAGCCGGCACTGACCGTGGGTGATTACATACTTCGGCTCTTTCAAACCATTCGACTCTTGTCAGCTTGTTGCGAATAAGCATATCTGTAACCAGTCGTCGGCATCATCATATTGCCTTTAAGAAGCTGCGGGTTTGACAAGTTCGCTCTTTCCCAGCAGATCTCTTACATTAGAACTTTGTATGCCAAGTAGCTTGTTCGTCATCTGTGAATTCGTGTCAGAAACGGCAGCTATCGTGGTCAATCTTCGCAATCCACTTGTTTGTCTTTACTGCGCGAAGCCTGCACATCTACTTGCGAGAGCTTACTGCTTATTTCCTTCGCTGTAAGAGCCGCATACCAGACCCGTGTAGCTCATAGGGATATTAAGCTGAAGAGTGCCAATTTTTTTTTGATGGGTGCCACAGAGTGCCAAACTTCCAAAACCAAACCATAAAAAAATTCAAACAAAAACTATAAATATCTTGTTGTTTCATTCCTTCATTAAAATAAATTGTGTGTACAAAAGAAAAAAATAAGAGATTCATTTATAAAACCTAGTACGCACCTGTCGCGGAAAGACATTTTTCGCTGGTCTCCAAATGGAGAGCGAATCGCCTACGAAAAGCCATCGGAAAATAATTTGTGGAGAGTTCCATCAGCTGATACACAATTATCAGTGTTACCAACTTTTCACTGGCTCCTTAAAATTGTCATTTGAAATTTTTCCTAATTTACGCTATTTTGGCGATTTTTAGGCTCCTCCGGAATTTATTAACTGACCCATACGAAGGTCACTAAAACTTTCCAAACAGATATGTCGTTTTCGATTGGGCAATTCTGCTGCCAAATCGAACATTAAATCCGAATTGTGTTTCACTTGCACTGAAAATTATTGCAATTGATTTTCACACATTTATACCAACCAATTTCGAAAAAAATTAATATAAAATCTCGTTTCTATAGCCGTTTTTTTTTTGTTAACATTGTAAAATGGAAACTAGAAAAGTCTCTCAATTATGAGTTTATGTTTTATGTTGTCTTGTTTTTATTTTAATTTAATATTGTAGTCTTAAAAACAATCAGCCTTACTAACAATCAAATTAAGACTCGACTTTAGGGCAAAAGTCGAAATTAAAATAAACTGTGTACCTACCAATAATCAAGTTATCTTTGACTTTAAGGTAATCGAGACTGTTACTCCGAATCCGATCCGAAGAAAGTCGAGTGTAACTCATTATTAAAGTTTAAACGTCAGTCTTTGTAATAAATTAATATAACATAAATATGAAATATGAAATGGACAGCAAATAAAGAGAAGACGTAGCTTAAATTGGACGCAGGCAATGCGAAAACTATTAGTTGACTGGCTGATATCATTGATAGCAAAATTAGCAATGCTGCACTGCAATGATACATCAAAAAAATCAAGCATGGGAAACAGTTGCTGTTATATTTCACTCAAAATACAACCAACTGCCAATTTCCACAATTTATTTGAAAGGTAAAAAAAAAAAATATACAACGCTTTTGATTTATATACCTACTGTTATAATTTTGCTATAACGTCAGATGTAGTTAAAGTTCCGATTACTTTGATTGTTGGTTCCAAGAAATTAAAAGTCGAAACTATAGTTAGTTTTGAAATAAGTTAAACTCGAGCTTGCGGTTTGGTTGTTGGTAAGACCCATTGTAATCAAAATAAGTAACCCTAAAGAATTGCAAAAAAAATTTACATTTTTGAGCTTTATATTTGAGTTTGCCTATTCTTGCCTCCAAGATTTTTCAAATTTGGCACATACCTTTTATGAAAGCTGGTAAAACCGCATTACAAATGTCAAATTTTCGCAAGCGAATAATGTCCCGAACAATAAATATGTGTGAAAAGAGAGAGCAGAATTGTAACAAGCAATCTACTACAATTACCCACCTTACCGCCATCATTTCGCAACAGCTGCGTACTGCTGTTATTTTTTTTAATTTATGAGTGCCAAATTTATAAATTTTAAGTGCCCATGAGTGCCTAGGTGCCAAACAAGTTTGAAAAGCGCTGGGCGGTCTTTTGTTGCCCATCTCCCTGCATGTAATAATAAGCGGCGGACACGTATAGCCAACGATGTGCTGAAGGAAGCAGAGCTCTCGAATTAATCCAGAAGTAATGGTCAGCCATTGGTTTGAAGTTTCGTTTAAGCAGCGAATCAAGGGAGGTTATTTCAGACCTAGGAATATTTAGAAGAAGTGCGGATCCTTTTGTTGCAAAAGATACGATATACTCCTGCTATAATTGATGGCCAAAATGGCTGAGGGCTACGTAAGCAATTAAAGAGTTAGGTTAGGTAAACGGGTAGGTAGGGTTGGTGTTGTACCGGTGTTCTTCATCGCCTCGCCATATCGATGTCCTCAAAGACCTATAAAGATCGGACAGTGATACATCAGTAAGTCATGGAAGTAATAGATTGCAACTGTTATATTCCTCAAGTGACAATGACTCGGTCAATGACAAAGGAAGTGAGGTGTGTCCTCGTGAACCTCCTCCGCAGCCTCTATGTATATCATCATCTTTGAGATTAAGTTTCATTGCGTGGTTTCATTACCCAGTTAGAGCTCCTACTAACTAAGATAGCGATCACCTGTCAAACTGTAGAAGTTTGTTGGTCCGGCTTCTGTTATATTCTGGCCAAAACTTCCGTGATATTTCACAGGTAGTGAGTTCTTTCCACCTGTTGTTGGTTTTCATTCGAATTTCGTTCTCCACTCGCTCTCTGAGACCGCAAATTGGTTGCTCGATCGACTGAAGTGCTTGATCAAGATCCATTACGGACCCAGAAGTGGCGGTCATTTTACAAAAAGTGGACCATCGATCTCATGCTAGACTCTCTTGCGTCGGGCTGGATGTTGGATCCCCAAAGAGACAGTCAAAATATGCCATTGCTTGAACTAGCTATAAATTATGTCTGAAAAACCAAAATTCGCGACAAATTCTCTTAATGGTAATCGAATGAAAATAATCGGGACTGGTGTCGAGTGCTCTTGTCGTCGGTTGAAAATTGAATTCCATTATAAAAATCGTTGACTATGAATCGGCGCAACGAGTGGGGACTAGCGCTCCCATAGGACTTTCCGCATAGTCATCTGAAGGCTTTCGCCCTTTGGGCGCATTTAAACACTCTAAGGGGAAAACGCCTATGCAGACGCCAATTGCGGCGCCACCACAGAGAGTGTGACCGTCCACTTATCAAGATACTTAATTTGAATATTCCCATTTCCCACATCCACGGAATTTTATTGTGGACAATTAAGAAGTTTTTTCTTCCAACTGCCCGTCTGACTCCATAATGACCGTGCGGTTGGTGTTTTAGAGCGGGTGACTCTGACTACATGCAGCGTCCCAGGCTGTGACTCGAATGTGGATTTAATGCGAACAGACGTGTCTGCTGGACAGAATAATGTTGCGGAATGCAATAGGCTGTTGGGTGTTTTTTGTGTAACAAAAAATGTTTGATGTCTAACGACTATGGAGAGGTAGACACTTGCTCGAAGCGTATTTTTATGTGCGTTTTACATGGGTCGAGAGCTGGTTCTGTCATTGAATAGGTTAGCTATTTTTGGTAAGATAAATAGGTCTGTCATGTGGAAGAGTTTGACAATGGCTACCCAGTTGGCAACAACTAAAAGTAACTGCAACCATAGCTGAGACCGTAAATTGTAGTAGACCAGTGGTTTCTATCTAAATCGGCACCTCATCTGCTCCAAAACTAGACCAAACAAAAATAATAAATAGTTGGCGCAACAGGTCCGTAGGGAGCATAGGGTTCTCACAACCATTCGTTTGTGTGGGTTTTTCATTTTTGGGTCGAATGGAAGGGATCTACAATTTTATGCCGAGTCAAAACGGCCAATCGAGAAGCTATTTCCTGACAGTTATACTCTCGGATGTTTGCCAGACTTTCAGGAGCTGGAATTTTTTTTTTTATGGATTCGAACCTTGGGATTCCTAGCTTAGTAGTCCAAACTAACCACTGAGCCACTAGACCAAACCTTATATTTTGTACTTTCCCCGCCTAATTAAGACGATATTTCTCTTGGTACTCCATACCAATCAACGCCTTCGTGTAGTGGCTTATCTTAAAAGTTATTAACACACACTCTCTCTCTATCGCAGCAGTGATACATTTTGCACTTACATTCCAGTAGCTGGCTGGCATTAATTTATACCACACAACATGAGTTCGCATATCTTTTGTGCATGATACCCTTGGCTATCTGCGGTAGTGATCAGGAATTTATTTCACTTCCAACAGTGGACACCGACAGCCGTATAGAGAGAAATCCACGGATAAGGTATCCATGGTTCAGCTGGTAAGGTTAAGCTTGATGTATCACTGGCCATATCTAAGACATATCTTCTAACCTCAGAGCCACCGACAGGATGCTATCGGCCAGGCTCTAGGTGGCAATAATTGATTGAAGCAATGATTGGACTAAGGAGTTAATTTGTAATAGTTTGGTGTGTGTGTTGCATTGAAGCTCAATCGCATTACATACAAACCTTTAATCTAATAAGTTCAAAGTAAACTGTTAACGCAAATCCTACAAACGGATGAAAATCAAAAAATGAAAAGCATACAAAGCATACATATACAGTGCGACCTCAATAAAAGCAACCCTCGATACGTGCAACTCCTCGATAAAAGCAACACCTTAAATCATACCATTGTTGACTCAGTAATTGCAACTCCTCAAAAAAAGGTGACTCGATAAAAGCAACTATTGGTTCATGAGCTCTTATTTCGTTCGCTGTTTGTAGATATATTTTCCTTCTTGTTTATTTTTGCTATGTCTGGGCAGTTATTTTACAGCTATTTGCTGTACTTTTTACACAAATGTTTGTTACATGATGTGTGCGTTTTATATAGCAGGCGTAGTTTTCCGTGCATTTTCCTCTGTAGTCGTAGTCTCGTTAGTCGCATTACTGTGTGCTATTAGAACACTTAGCTATTGTGAAAAGTGTTCCTAAGCTTTCTATAAAGCAAAAAAGTGAAATTTTAGACCAAATAAGTAAGGGTGTAACTGCTACATCGCTTTCTTGGAAATATAAGGTGAACAAGTCCGGCATAAGTAGAATTAAGAGGAGAGAAGGAGCGCTGACAAAATTTGTTGCAAATTCTGAATGTGGACCGGGAAAACGAGTAACTTTAGGAGCGTGTGAGTTTCCACGTATGGAGAAAGCCTTGTACAAATGGTTTCTGGAAAATCCAAAATGAAAAAAAGCACCTACAATTTTTTGACTCGATTATTGCAACAAACTCAATAAAAGCAACTGCCCAAATTTCTATTAGTTGCTTTTATTGAGGTCGCACTGTATATCTGAGTTATGTGCTTTTGATTTGCTAAGACATTCATTTTTGTGCTGTCCTACTATAGCCTTTAACAGCTCTGCTTTGAATTTTTGAACTCTTAAACTCTTGAACTCTTGAACTCTTGAACTCTTGAACTTTTGAACTCTTGAACTCTTGAACTCTTGAACTCTTGAACTTTTGAACTTTTGAACTCTTGAACTCTTGAACTCTTGAACTCTTGAACTCTTGAACTCTCGAACTCTTGAACTCTTGAACTCGTGAACTCTTGAACTCTTGAACTCTTGAACTCTTGAACTCTTGAACTCTTGAACTCTTGAACTCTTGAACTCTTGAACTCTTGAACTCTTGAACTCTTGAACTCTTGAACTCTTGAACTCTTGAACTCTTGAACTGTTGAACTTTTGAACTCTTGAACTTTTGAACTCTTGAACTCTTGAACTCTTGAACTCTTGAACTCTTGAACTCTTGAACTCTTGAACTCTTGAACTCTTGAACTCTTGAACTTTTGAACTTTTGAACTCTTGAACTCTTGAACTCTTGAACTCTTGAAATCTTGAACTCTTGAACTCTTGAACTCTTGAACTCTTGAACTCTTGAACTCTTGAACTCTTGAACTCTTGAACTCTTGAACTCTTGAACTCTTGAACTCTTGAACTCTTGAACTCTTGAACTTTTGAACTCTTGAACTCTTGAACTCTTGAACTCTTGAACTCTTGAACTCTTGAACTCTTGAACTCTTGAACTCTTGAACTCTTGAACTCTTGAACTCTTGAACTCTTGAACTCTTGAACTCTTGAACTCTTGAACTCTTGAACTTTTGAACTCTTGAACTCTTGAACTCTTGAACTCTTGAACTCTTGAACTCTTGAACTCTTGAAATCTTGAACTTTTGAACTCTTGAACTCTTGAACTCTTGAACTCTTGAACTCTTGAACCCTTGAACTCTTGAACTCTTGAACTTTTGAACTCTTGAACTCTTGAACTCTTGAACTCTTGAACTCTTGAACTTTTGAACTCTTGAACTCTTGAACTCTTGAACTCTTGAACTCTTGAACCCTTGAACTCTTGAACTCTTGAACTTTTGAACTCTTGAACTCTTGAACTCTTGAACTCTTGAACTCTTGAACTTTTGAACTCTTGAACTCTTGAACTCTTGAACTCTTGAACTCTTGAACTCTTGAACTCTTGAACTCTTGAACTTTTGAACTTTTGAACTTTTGAACTCTTGAACTCTTGAACTCTTGAACTTTTGAACTCTTGAACTCTTGAACTCTTGAACTTTTGAACTCTTGAACTTTTGAACTCTTGAACTCTTGAACTTTTGAACTCTTGAACTCTTGAACTCTTGAACTCTTGAACTCTTGAACTCTTGAACTCTTGAACTCTTGAACTCTTGAACTCTTGAACTCTTGAACTCTTGAACTCTTGAACTCTTGAACCCTTGAACTCTTGAACTCTTGAACTTTTGAACTCTTGAACTCTTGAACTCTTGAACTCTTGAACTCTTGAACTCTTAAACTTTTGAACTCTTGAACTCTTGAACTCTTGAACTCTTGAACTCTTGAACTCTTGAACTCTTGAACTTTTGAACTCTTGAACTTTTGAACTCTTGAACTCTTGAACTCTTGAACTCTTGAACTCTTGAACTCTTGAACTCTTGAACTCTTGAACTTTTGAACTCTTGAACTCTTGAAATTTTGATTTCTTGAACTCTTGAACTCTTGAACTCTTGAACTCTTGAACTCTTGAACTCTTGAACTCTTGAACTCTTGAACTCTTGAACTTTTGAACTCTTGAACTCTTGAACTCTTGAACTTTTGAACTCTTGAACTCTTGAACTCTTGCACTCTTGAACTCTTGAACTTTTGAACTCTTGAACTCTTGAACTCTTGAACTCTTGAACTTTTGAACTCTTGAACTCTTGAACTCTTGAACTCTTGAACTCTTGAACTCTTGCACTCTTGAACTCTTGAACTCTTGAACTTTTGAACTCTTGAACTCTTGAACTCTTGAACTCTTGAACTCTTGAACTCTTGAACTCTTGAACTCTTGAACTCTTGAACTCTTGAACTCTTGAACTCTTGAACTCTTGAACTTTTGAACTCTTGAACTCTTGAACTCTTGCACTCTTGAACTCTTGAACTTTTGAACTCTTGAACTCTTGAACTCTTGAACTCTTGAACTTTTGAACTCTTGAACTCTTGAACTCTTGAACTCTTGAACTCTTGAACTCTTGAACTCTTGAACTCTTGAACTCTTGAACTCTTGAACTCTTGAACTCTTGAACTCTTGAACTCTTGAACTCTTGAACTCTTGAACTCTTGAACTCTTGAACTCTTGAACTCTTGAACTCTTGAACTTTTGAACTCTTGAACTCTTGAACTCTTGAACTCTTGAACTCTTGAACTTTTGAACTCTTGAACTCTTGAACTCTTGAACTCTTGAACTTTTGAACTCTTGAACTCTTGAACTCTTGAACTCTTGAACTCTTGAACTCTTGAACTCTTGAACTCTTGAACTCTTGAACTCTTGAACTCTTGAACTCTTGAACTCTTGAACTCTTGAACTCTTGAACTCTTGAACTCTTGAACTCTTGAACTCTTGAACTCTTGAACTCTTGAACTCTTGAACTCTTGAACTCTTGAACTCTTGAACTCTTCAACTCTTGAACTCTTGAACTTTTGAACTCTTGAACTCTTGAACTTTTGAACTCTTGAACTCTTGAACTCTTGAACTCTTGAACTTTTGAACTCTTGAACTTTTAAACTCTTGAACTCTTGAACTCTTGAACTCTTGAACTCTTGAACTCTTGAACTCTTGAACTCTTGAACTCTTGAACTCTTGAACTCTTGAACTCTTGAACTCTTGAACTCTTGAACTCTTGAACTCTTGAACTCTTGAACTTTTGAACTCTTGAACTCTTGAACTCTTGCACTCTTGAACTCTTGAACTTTTGAACTCTTGAACTCTTGAACTCTTGAACTCTTGAACTTTTGAACTCTTGAACTCTTGAACTCTTGAACTCTTGAACTCTTGAACTCTTGAACTCTTGAACTCTTGAACTCTTGAACTCTTGAACTCTTGAACTCTTGAACTCTTGAACTCTTGAACTCTTGAACTCTTGAACTCTTGAACTCTTGAACTCTTGAACTCTTGAACTCTTGAACTCTTGAACTCTTGAACTCTTGAACTCTTGAACTCTTGAACTCTTGAACTCTTGAACTTTTGAACTCTTGAACTCTTGAACTCTTGCACTCTTGAACTCTTGAACTTTTGAACTCTTGAACTCTTGAACTTTTGAACTCTTGAACTCTTGAACTCTTGAACTCTTGAACTCTTGAACTTTTGAACTCTTGAACTTTTGAACTCTTGAACTCTTGAACTCTTGAACTCTTGAACTCTTGAACTCTTGAACTTTTGTTTGAACTCTTGAACTCTTGAACTCCTGAACTCTTGAACTCTTGAACTCTTGAACTTTTGAACTCTTGAACTCTTGAAATTTTGATTTCTTGAACTCTTGAACTCTTGAACTCTTGAACTCTTGAACTCTTGAACTCTTGAACTCTTGAACTCTTGAACTCTTGAACTCTTGAACTCTTGAACTCTTGAACTCTTGAACTCTTGAACTCTTGAACTCTTGAACTCTTGAACTCTTGAACTCTTGAACTTTTGAACTCTTGAACTTTTGAACTCTTGAACTCTTGAAGTCTTGAACTCTTGAACTTTTGAACTCTTGAACTCTTGAACTCTTGAACTCTTGAACTCTTGAACTCCTGAACTCTTGAACTCTTGAACTCTTGAACTTTTGAACTCTTGAACTCTTGAACTTTTGGACTCTTGAACTCTTGAACTCTTGAACTCTTGAACTCTTGAACTTTTGAACTCTTGAACTCTTGAAATTTTGATTTCTTGAACTCTTGAACTCTTGAACTCTTGAACTCTTGAACTCTTGAACTCTTGAACTCTTGAACTCTTGAACTCTTGAACTCTTGAACTCTTGAACTCTTGAACTCTTGAACTTTTGAACTCTTGAACTCTTGAACTCTTGAACTTTTGAACTCTTGAACTCTTGAACTCTTGCACTCTTGAACTCTTGAACTTTTGAACTCTTGAACTCTTGAACTCTTGAACTCTTGAACTTTTGAACTCTTGAACTCTTGAACTCTTGAACTCTTGAACTCTTGAACTCTTGCACTCTTGAACTCTTGAACTCTTGAACTTTTGAACTCTTGAACTCTTGAACTCTTGAACTCTTGAACTCTTGAACTCTTGAACTCTTGAACTCTTGAACTCTTGAACTCTTGAACTCTTGAACTCTTGAACTTTTGAACTCTTGAACTCTTGAACTCTTGCACTCTTGAACTCTTGAACTTTTGAACTCTTGAACTCTTGAACTCTTGAACTCTTGAACTTTTGAACTCTTGAACTCTTGAACTCTTGAACTCTTGAACTCTTGAACTCTTGAACTCTTGAACTCTTGAACTCTTGAACTCTTGAACTTTTGAACTCTTGAACTTTCGAACTCTTGAACTCTTGAACTCTTGAACTCTTGAACTCTTGAACTCTTGAACTCTTGATCTCTTGAACTCTTGAACTTTTGAACTCTTGAACTCTTGAACTCTTGAACTCTTGAACTCTTGAACTCTTGAACTCTTGAACTCTTGAACTCTTGAACTCTTGAACTCTTGAACTCTTGAACTCTTGAACTCTTGAACTTTTGAACTCTTGAACTCTTGAACTTTTGAACTTTTGAACTCTTGAACTCTTGAACTCTTGAACTCTTGAACTTTTGAACTCTTGAACTTTTGAACTCTTGAACTCTTGAACTCTTGAACTCTTGAACTCTTGAACTCTTGAACTCTTGAACTCTTGAACTCTTGAACTCTTGAACTTTTGAACTCTTGAACTCTTGAACTCTTGAACTCTTGAACTTTTGAACTCTTGAACTTTTGAACTCTTGAACTCTTGAACTCTTGAACTCTTGAACTCTTGAACTCTTGAACTCTTGAACTCTTGAACTTTTGAACTCTTGAACTCTTGAACTCTTGAACTCTTGAACTCTTGAACTCTTGAACTCTTGAACTCTTGAACTCTTGAACTCTTGAACTTTTGAACTCTTGAACTCTTGAACTCTTGAACTCTTGAACTCTTGAACTCTTGAACTCTTGAACTCTTGAACTCTTGAACTCTTGAACTCTTGAACTTTTGAACTCTTGAACTCTTGAACTCTTGAACTCTTGAACTCTTGAACTCTTGAACACTTGAACTTTTGAACTCTTGAACTCTTGAACTCTTGAACTCTTGAACTCTTGAACTCTGGAACTCTTGAACTCTTGAACTTTTGAACTCTTGAACTTTTGAACTCTTGAACTCTTGAACTCTTGAACTCTTGAACTCTTGAACTCTTGAACTCTTGAACACTTGAACTTTTGAACTCTTGAACTCTTGAACTCTTGAACTCTTGAACTCTTGAACTCTGGAACTCTTGAACTCTTGAACTTTTGAACTCTTGAACTTTTGAACTCTTGAACTCTTGAACTCTTGAACTCCTGAACTCTTGAACTCTTGAACACTTGAACTTTTGAACTCTTGAACTCTTGAACTCTTGAACTCTTGAACTCTTGAACTCTTGAACTCTGGAAGTCTTGAACTCTTGAACTTTTGAACTCTTGAACTCTTGAACTCTTGAACTCTTGAACTCTTGAACTCTTGAACTCTTGAACTTTTGAACTCTTGAACTCTTGAACTCTTGAACTCTTGAACACTTGAACTTTTGAACTCTTGAACTCTTGAACTCTTGAACTCTTGAACTCTTGAACTCTGGAACTCTTGAACTCTTGAACTTTTGAACTCTTGAACTTTTGAACTCTTGAACTCTTGAACTCTTGAACTCTTGAACGCTTGAACTTTTGAACTCTTGAACTCTTGAACTCTTGAACTCTTGAACTCTTGAACTCTTGAACACTTGAACTTTTGAACTCTTGAACTCTTGAACTCTTGAACTCTTGAACTCTTGAACTCTTGAACTCTTGAACTCTTGAACTCTGGAAGTCTTGAACTCTTGAACTTTTGAACTCTTGAACTTTTGAACTCTTGAACTCTTGAACTCTTGAACTCTTAAACTCTTGAACTCTTGAACTCTTGAACTCTTGAACTTTTGAACTCTTGAACTCTTGAACTCTTGAACTCTTGAACTCTTGAACTCTTGAACTCTTGAACTTTTGAACTCTTGAACTCTTGAACTCTTGAACTCTTGAGCTCTTGAACTCTTGAACTCTTGAACTCTTGAACTCTTGAACTCTTGAACTTTTGAATTCTTGAACTCTTGAACTTTTGAACTCTTGAACTCTTGAACTCTTGAACTCTTGAACTCTTGAACACTTGAACTTTTGAACTCTTGAACTCTTGAACTCTTGAACTCTTGAACTCTTGAACTCTTGAACTCTTGAACTCTTGAACTCTTGAACTCTGGAACTCTTGAACTTTTGAACTTTTGAACTCTCGAACTTTTGAACTCTTGAACTCTTGAACTCTTGAACTCTTGAACTCTTGAACTCTTGAACTCTTGAACTCTTGAACTTTTGAACTTTTGAACTCTTGAACTCTTGAACTCTTGAACTCTTGAATTCTTGAACTCTTGAACTCTTGAACTTTTGAACTCTTGAACTCTTGAACTCTTGAACTCTTGAACTCTTGAACTCTTGAACTCTTGAACTCTTGAACTCTTGAACTCTTGAACTCTTGAACTCTTGAACTCTTGAACTCTTGAACTCTTGAACTCTTGAACTCTTGAACTCTTGAACTCTTGAACTCTTGAACTCTTGAACTCTTGAACTCTTGAACTCTTGAACTCTTGAACTCTTGAACTCTTGAACTCTTGAACTCTTGAAGTCTTGAACTCTTGAACTCATGAACTCTTGAACTCTTGAACTCTTGAACTCTTGAACTCTTGAACTCTTGAACTCTTGAACTCTTGAATTTTTGAACTCTTGAACTTTTGAACTCTTGAACTCTTGAACTCTTGAACTTTTGAACTCTTGAACTTTCGAACTCTTGAACTCTTGAACTCTTGAACTCTTGAACTCTTGAACTCTTGAACTCTTGATCTCTTGAACTCTTGAACTTTTGAACTCTTGAACTCTTGAACTCTTGAACTCTTGAACTCTTGAACTCTTGAACTCTTGAACTTTTGAACTCTTGAACTCTTGAACTCTTGAACTCTTGAACTCTTGAACTCTTGAACTCTTGAACTTTTGAACTCTTGAACTCTTGAACTTTTGAACTTTTGAACTCTTGAACTCTTGAACTCTTGAACTCTTGAACTTTTGAACTCTTGAACTTTTGAACTCTTGAACTCTTGAACTCTTGAACTCTTGAACTCTTGAACTCTTGAACTCTTGAACTCTTGAACTCTTGAACTCTTGAACTTTTGAACTCTTGAACTCTTGAACTCTTGAACTCTTGAACTTTTGAACTCTTGAACTTTTGAACTCTTGAACTCTTGAACTCTTGAACTCTTGAACTCTTGAACTCTTGAACTCTTGAACTCTTGAACTCTTGAACTTTTGAACTCTTGAACTCTTGAACTCTTGAACTCTTGAACTCTTGAACTCTTGAACTCTTGAACTCTTGAACTCTTGAACTTTTGAACTCTTGAACTCTTGAACTCTTGAACTCTTGAACTCTTGAACTCTTGAACTCTTGAACTCTTGAACTCTTGAACTCTTGAACTCTTGAACTTTTGAACTCTTGAACTCTTGAACTCTTGAACTCTTGAACTCTTGAACTCTTGAACACTTGAACTTTTGAACTCTTGAACTCTTGAACTCTTGAACTCTTGAACTCTTGAACTCTGGAACTCTTGAACTCTTGAACTTTTGAACTCTTGAACTTTTGAACTCTTGAACTCTTGAACTCTTGAACTCTTGAACTCTTGAACTCTTGAACACTTGAACTTTTGAACTCTTGAACTCTTGAACTCTTGAACTCTTGAACTCTTGAACTCTGGAACTCTTGAACTCTTGAACTTTTGAACTCTTGAACTTTTGAACTCTTGAACTCTTGAACTCTTGAACTCCTGAACTCTTGAACTCTTGAACACTTGAACTTTTGAACTCTTGAACTCTTGAACTCTTGAACTCTTGAACTCTTGAACTCTTGAACTCTTGAACTCTTGAACTCTTGAACTCTGGAAGTCTTGAACTCTTGAACTTTTGAACTCTTGAACTCTTGAACTCTTGAACTCTTGAACTCTTGAACTCTTGAACTCTTGAACTTTTGAACTCTTGAACTCTTGAACTCTTGAACTCTTGAACACTTGAACTTTTGAACTCTTGAACTCTTGAACTCTTGAACTCTTGAACTCTTGAACTCTGGAACTCTTGAACTCTTGAACTTTTGAACTCTTGAACTTTTGAACTCTTGAACTCTTGAACTCTTGAACTCTTGAACGCTTGAACTTTTGAACTCTTGAACTCTTGAACTCTTGAACTCTTGAACTCTTGAACTCTTGAACACTTGAACTTTTGAACTCTTGAACTCTTGAACTCTTGAACTCTTGAACTCTTGAACTCTTGAACTTTTGAACTCTTGAACTCTTGAACTCTTGAACTCTTGAACTCTTGAACTCTTGAACTCTTGAACTTTTGAACTCTTGAACTCTTGAACTCTTGAACTCTTGAGCTCTTGAACTCTTGAACTCTTGAACTCTTGAACTCTTGAACTCTTGAACTTTTGAATTCTTGAACTCTTGAACTTTTGAACTCTTGAACTCTTGAACTCTTGAACTCTTGAACTCTTGAACACTTGAACTTTTGAACTCTTGAACTCTTGAACTCTTGAACTCTTGAACTCTTGAACTCTTGAACTCTTGAACTCTTGAACTCTGGAACTCTTGAACTTTTGAACTTTTGAACTCTCGAACTTTTGAACTCTTGAACTCTTGAACTCTTGAACTCTTGAACTCTTGAACTCTTGAACTCTTGAACTCTTGAACTTTTGAACTTTTGAACTCTTGAACTCTTGAACTCTTGAACTCTTGAATTCTTGAACTCTTGAACTCTTGAACTTTTGAACTCTTGAACTCTTGAACTCTTGAACTCCTGAACTCTTGAACTCTTGAACTCTTGAACTCTTGAACTCTTGAACTTTTAAACTCTTGAACTCTTGAAATTTTGAACTCTTGAACTCTTGAACTTTTGAACTCTTGAACTCTTGAACTTTTGAACTCTTGACCTCTTGAACTCTTGAACTCTTGAACTCTTGAACTCTTGAACTTTTGAACTCTTGAACTCTTGAACTCTTGAACTCCTGAACTCTTGAACTCTTGAACTCTTGAACTCTTGAACTCTTGAACTTTTGAACTCTTGAACTCTTGAAATTTTGAACTCTTGAACTCTTGAACTTTTGAACTCTTGAACTTTTGAACTCTTGAACTCTTGAACTCTTGAACTCTTGAACTCTTGAACTCTTGAACTCTTGATCTCTTGAACTCTTGAACTCTTGAACTCTTGAACTCTTGAACTCTTGAACTCTTGAACTCTTGAACTTTTGAACTCTTGAACTCTTGAACTCTTGAACTCTTGAACTCTTGAACTCTTGAACTCTTGCACTCTTGAACTCTTGAACTCTTGAACTCTTGAACTTTTGAACTCTTGAACTCTTGAACTCTTGAACTCTTGAGCTCTTGAACTCTTGAACTCTTGAACTCTTGAACTCTTGAACTCTTGAACTTTTGAATTCTTGAACTCTTGAACTTTTGAACTCTTGAACTTTTGAACTCTTGAACTCTTGAACTTTTGAACTCTTGAACTCTTGAACTCTTGAACTCTTGAACTCTTGAACTCTTGAACTCTTGAACTCTTGAACTCTTGAACTCTTGAACTCTTGAACTCTTGAACTCTTGAACTCTTGAACTCTTGAACTCTTGAACTCTTGAACTCTTGAACTCTTGAACTCTTGAACTCTTGAACTCTTGAACTTTTGAACTCTTGAACTTTTGAACTCTTGAACTCTTGAACTCTTGAACTCTTGAACTCTTGAACTCTTGAACTCTTGAACTCTTGAACTCTTGAACTCTTGAACTCTTGAACTCTTGAACTTTTGAACTCTTGAACTTTTGAACTCTTGAACTCTTGGACTCTTGATCTCTTGAACTCTTGAACTTTTGAACTTTTGAACTCTTGAACTCTTGAACTCTTGAACTCTTGAACTCTTGAACTCATGAACTCTTGAACTCTTGAACTCTTGAACTCTTGAACTCTTGAACTCTTGAACTCTTGATCTCTTGAACTCTTGAACTCTTGAACTCTTGAACTTTTGAACTCTTGAACTCTTGAACTCTTGAAGTCTTGAACTCTTGAACTCTTGAACTCTTGAACTCTTGAACTCTTGAACTCTTGAACTCTTGAACTTTTGAACTCTTGAACTTTTGAACTCTTGAACTCTTGAACTCTTGAACTTTTGAACTCTTGAACTCTTGAACTCTTGAACTCTTGAACTCTTGAACTCTTGAACTCTTGAACTTTTGAACTCTTGAACTCTTGAACTCTTGAACTCTTGAACTCTTGAACTTTTGAACTCTTGAACTCTTGAACTCTTGAACTCTTGAACTCTTGAACTTTTGAACTCTTGAACTCTTGAACTCTTGAACTCTTGAACTCTTGAACTCTTGAACTCTTGAACTCTTGAACTTTTGAACTCTTGAACTCTTGAACTCTTGAACTCTTGAGCTCTTGCACTCTTGAACTCTTGAACTCTTGAACTCTTGAACTCTTGAACTCTTGAACTCTTGAACTTTTGAACTCTTGAACTCTTGAACTCTTGAACTCTTGAACTTTTGAACTCTTGAACTCTTGAACTCTTGAACTTTTGAACTCTTGAACTCTTGAACTCTTGAACTCTTGAACTCTTGAACTCTTGAACTTTTGAACTCTTGAACTGTTGAACTCTTGAAATTTTGAACTCTTGAACTATTGAACTCTTGAACTCTTGAACTCTTGAACTTTTGAACTTTTGAGCACACTGTCCGCCCAGTCTGGCGTTTTCAGAACCATTCCTCGCCTGACCAAGAAGTATGTGGTGTGTAGCCTATTCAAATAAAAGACGACACCAACTATTGTTTTATGCTATAATATTTTGTTACTAAGCGAAAATTACTAAAGGGTCCGCCATCTAACTTCTTTTTTTTTTCAACTAGTGCTTATTTCGCGAATGGTAACACTTAGCTCATGCCTGATTTGACAGATAATTAGTTTTATCCTTCCGCTGAACGAATATGGTTGTGTATACGCTGGGAAATATTGCGACATTACTTTAAAAATCATGGTAATGTTGCAGAATGTGTGCGAAAATTGCGTACGAAATTTGGAAGAAGAGAAGCACCGTCAGCTGAATGAATGGCCATGTTGAACGAATTTCTGTTCACAAAAATTGAAGAGAAGGATATTGGCAACATTTGGTTTCAACAGGACGGCGCTACTTGCCACACAGCCGAAGCCACACTCGATGTTTTGCGCCCTGTTTTTGAAGATCGCATTATCAGCCGCAGAGCTGATGTCGTTTGGCCACCTCGGAGCTGCGATTTGACACCGTTGGACTATTATTTGTAGGGTGGCGTAAAAGATAAGTGTTACGCCGACAAGCCAGAGAGAATTGACGCTTTAAAGGACAATATTCGTGAAGCCATTGGTGAAATACAGAAATTGGACCGATCGTGTAGGCTACTGCATGGCCAGCCGAGGCAGCCATTTGAATGAAATTATTTTCCATTATTAACCGGAAGGATTGTACTTTCAAATAAAAAAAGAAATTTGAGAAAATATTCAGAATTTTTTTTATAGCATTTTAAAAAAAAAAAAGTTATTTGGCGGACCCTGTATTTCAAAACAAAAGGTATGCGGGAAACGATGCGGATGGCTGCCGGTTGAAGACTTGTGGTTGACGACTGCCAAAACTGCTATATGATTTACGGTGTCGCTCACGCGATATGTTTTTTTGTGTAATAAGCTGCGACAGTTTTTCTTTTATGTGTGTTCACCGCATATGCATCAGACACCTCCGCTCACTAAATCCCTCCAAAGCTATATAAACTCTTCATCGAGTAATAAATTGATTATTGTTATCAATTAATTTATTTAACTGAACGGTAATCACATTACAATATTATATGGAGAACATAACTCGCATGTATGTAGGTATCTACAAAAACCAACTGCAACCTTAATGCAGTGTTTCCGACTACGAATGAAAGATTGCGCAGATACTACCATCAGTATCGAAACCAATCTCAATGGATTATGTATTTGTTTTGCCGTAAATTATCAGCTTTATGTGTGTCTTGTGCGAAGATACACGTTTAGTTAATTAACAAACGAAAAAAAGATACTTTAACCGACACGCTTTTTGGAATAGACAGACCGCACGGATCCATCCTGCAGTCGATTGATTTTGCGCAACTTGTTCAGCCGTGGCAAACAGAAATCCGCATCAGAAGGATTGCTAAATCCACTGATATACAAACCAGTTCGATACGAAACTCGAATGAGCTAATAGATCGTATCTTTGCATTTACACAGATAGTTTATGACCTTCCTTGCTAGGAGAACAAGTATGGAAGTACCTACACTGTTTGCGTGCAGTATCGAACTGTTTTCTTTTGGTTGTGGTTGTGCGGTTGCATTTGAGCTTCAGAAATAGACATAAAGCGGGCGTATATAACAAAAGTCATAATCCACAGTCAGGTGTTCATATGGACGGAGGGTATCTTACCCACCAAGGGGTCGTAAAAATGTTCCTTAATTGCTGCCATAATTTGAATTCGGACAGTTTACTGTCATGACACGCGGAACGGTGGCGCTGTGTTTCTGTATGTATAACATTTTAATAGACAGGTGTTGTGGCGGAACTCTCGCAAGGAGCAAGGTAGAGCAGGTGTTGGCTGGAATTTTAATTCTTTGATAAAGTGTGGCTTCGGGGGTATTTCACTGAATTATATTAATCAATAGCCAGTAAGGTAGTTTATCGAACTTATTGAACCTGAAATATTCCAAGAGGAACAAACTTTGTAGGCGATTTGAACCATATTATGTTAGTCATCGTATCTTTACTTGTGAAGGATTTAAAGCCATGCATGGCAACACCGTTTGCCCGTAAATTGACATTAGGAAGACAGCACATCAACATAGTCACCACTTTAAATTTTCTGGTCCATCTGTTACAGTGCAATGGTTCAGTCATGCAGGAAAAAAGAGATTGTAAAGCGAGGAATTTTCAAGTTTTAAAACAATGTTAAGCTAAAATATCTCGCTTTAACGAACACTTTTAATAACAAGAACTCGTTTTTAGGTTTCCAAGAATCAAGTATTGAGCGTAAAAATAATATACCCTCCATACCCTTTTTGGAACATCATTGTCAACAATTTTATTCTACAACTGAGGAAGGAGTCTCATCTTCAATTCCCGAAAAAATACAAATATCTATCATTTTAAGGAATTTTTTTGAACTGCGCCAACTCTCGTGAATGTCAGACAAACATCCTAGAGCTAAACTGTCATTGGAGAGCTTCTTAATACAACCATTCGGACTCGGCATAAATTTGGAGGTCCCTTATTTTGACCAAACAATTTATACGGACCCTATGCGGGTTCGACTGTATTTATTTTACTACAAGCGTCGCCGGTGCAGTCAGCCCCCAGTTACTGCCAATCTTTCGCCACCGACTCTAAATCATCAGAAGTGCTCCCTGAATAGAAAAGAAACGACCGACTTACTTGATGGATCCATCGCATCGTAAGCCTTTCCAGAGGCCGCCTACCTGGAGGACAAAGATTTTTTGAACGTTCAAGAAGACGGGAAGTGTGGACTGGTTTGTTAAGAGAAAAAAGATATCAAAAACTGACCATTTTGGTATTCCTTACGCGAATTCTACTAGCCGCCCTAGTACAACAGTAAGGAAGTCTCATTTTGGCAGCTTGTAGTCGCAATCTGATTCCTCTGGTCAATATGACTAACTAAAGTTCAGTTCTCTTAGTTCTCTTAATTTAGTTGACTGCAGCAAATGATAGGTCATCATAGGGACCTCAACAGAAATGCTTTGAATTCATCTTTCACGATGAAGACCTCCCGACGAGAGACACGACCCGCAAAATCTCCACTTGTGGATCGGGGAAACCTCTCCCCATATCACAGGTGCAGGCCGAAAGAGCAACATCACGAATAGTAACCCCCAACATCACAAAAGATCTCAAAACCAACATCACAAAAGATCCCCTCCCCAGAGAAATTTGTTATACAGGGTCCGGCAAAAAGGTCGCACGGCTTTCAAAAAATTATAAATTCGTAAATTTGTTCGCAACAAAAAATGTTTTTAGTCGCATTTGAGAAAATCAAGTGTGGAAAATCAGATCAATCATATGGTGCCCATGATGAGCGATGCACTTCCGGAGGCGTTCTTTGAAGTTGACATCCACACATTGCAACATTCGTCGGTCGATTAGGGCGGCTTTCATGCAAAAAGAATTCTTTTATTCTTCCAGTGCTTGAGGTGGCCCCACAAGAAAATAAACCCATGTGGATAAATCAGGGGACCGAGGAGGCAAATCCCCAGCCTTCAACTGTTGCGAAGGCCAATTTGTAGAGGTGGAATTGCCGCTCCAGAAGCAAAATACGCCTTACCGAACACACAGCAAATTAAATTGTAATGCCAACAATTTCTGTTGGTTAAAATTAACCCAAATATCAAAATCTTTGATTTAAGAATGAAATTGTTGGCGATGATGTAATAAAATTCTGATGGAGAGTATATTATTCTTACGCTGAATACCCGATTCTTGAAAACTTAAAAACGAGTTCTTGTTAACAAAAATAATATTTGAACCAATAACTTTTAACTTACAATTTTTTAAAAATATCAAAGTTCTTCGCTTAACAAACTTTTTTTTTTCTGAGTGAATGATCACTGATACCAAGTTCGGCAGTATGCTGCTGAGCAGATCGACTTAAACTGCACAGAAAGGTTCGCGCCTCTCAGGGAGCCCTTCAGGTCTTCTGTTCGTCAAAACACCTCGTGTATTATGGTGGCAGTGCACGAATGATGATGATCTTCCATAGACGATAAAATTGTGTTTGAAATTTTAACAAGTTGTTTTCTGACCGATTATCAGTTTTAATTACATTTAAGGAGAATGAAATGGATGATGTTTTCAAACTATTTTTTCGGCCCTTAGTTGCTAGTTTTGGAGGACTATCGTTTTGACGACAACCTTCAGAACATAGTTACGCGATCAGTGCTTCAATCCAACGAAGAATGGTATTTCGCCTGGGAACAGTTCGATTTCTGTGGATTTTCAAGTTTTCTCTACCGTCACCAGCTCCATGGCTTCAACTGGTAAAAATATGCAAAGTCCTCGCAAATCTAATGGTGCCTTCCGCACAGCTGTCGCCACAAGAGGTGGGAGTACTAGCCATCTCAAAAACATCCGACCTATCTACCGGACCCTGTACCCGATTTACAATATAAAGTGCGAATATGGGAACAGTCAGGCAGTTGCGAAAATGTTGGAGTTGTTATAAAGGGTTTTCCAATAAGAGGTGTCATTGTGAATGACCCGCTATTTCGGTAGATGACACTTTTAAAGCTTTTATTCTTTGACATTTGACAAGTAGAAAACACGCCATTACTAAAAATGGAACGACAACGCATTGAAATTATTAAAATTCACTACAAAAATGGTGAAAATCTTGCAGTCACAGTTCGCAAAACTAAAGCATTTTTTTGTCGTCGATAATTAATGATTTTTTATGGTCGGAGTTGGATGGTATTGATCTGGACAACGTTTACTTTCAACAAGACGGCGCTACGTGCCACACAAGCAACGAAACCATTGATCGTTTACGGGAAAAGTTTCCGGACCGTGTTATCTCTCGAAGAGGTGATCACAGTTGGCCACCGAGATCTTGTGATTTAACACCTTGCGACTTCTTCCTTTGGGGCCACGTGAAAGAAAAGGTCTACGCCAACAGCCCAGCGTCGATTCAAACCTCAAAGGTAAAATTCGTGAGGCTATCGAGGACATAGGGCAGCCACTTTGCGATTTGGTTATGGAAAATTTCATGAAAAGGATATGGTCCTGTATGCGTGCTCGTGGTGGCCATTTGGCTGATGTTGTTTTTCATTATTAACGGCATACCTTCCTCTTTATTATGAAATAAACATCCGATCATTTATCCAATCAAAAATGGCATTTTTGTTTGAATACCAAAATAACACCTCTTATTGGAAAGCCCTTTATTAAGAAGCCGAAAATCCACAGTTGAACCCAAAACCTGAGCCAGTAAGGGAAGGAGAGGTGGAAGAACGATGATAGAAGAAGGCACCTAAATTAATTTTGAAAACTGATGTCCTGTTACGTCTGTGCTAAATTGAATGAATTGACTGTCAAAATCCAAGAAGGTTGTTAAGGATTCCTGGCGATGAATGGTCCGGCTGTTTGAGGTACAGTGGTGCTGAACGATGTCTCTTCTGCTTTGAATATAATTAAATTGTCTTTTCCCACTTCAAGATATGGCTCAGACCTTCATTGATGAGACTTGACTTCCTTCTCCCACGCGTTCCGACTTTATTTGTGAGATTAAAAAAATAATTCATTCCAAATGAACCACGATCTGTTAAACATTTCACATAATTGAATCATTTACTCAGCACTTTAATTCAATCCACCCACTCAACGCCTTTGTCAGGCAATTATTCTGCACACAGTATATGTTCACAACAATTACCACACTCTCCTTCCTTCATATTGAGATTTATTGCACTGTGTCGTCTTGCAGAATGACATCACAAAATCTGCAGTTTGATTGTAAAAGAGCGACTTCTGCCATCTGTACAGGCAACCTCAAATGGGATGGCGCTTCCTCTGTGACACAGATTTTTCCAAAGTGCTGATTGAGTAACACATGTATTGATCAATTTAATTGATTAAGTTCAATATGAATTGATAGCTATTAACCATTACAAACGGGGCAATAGTGTAGTTGCATGGAGTCAAATGACTTATCACAACTTGTAGGGCTTTCGCATGAACAGTCAAATCACTTGTATGTATACGTGTACACAAATATGGTCAGCACAATGTCAATTGTCATGTCTCAATCGATGTTGCAATGTTGCGGTCAAAGTGTTATCTATTATTTCATGCGTTGGTAATTGTTTTATGGAGACAGATATGTGAGACAATTATGTGTTTGGTCAGGTATATAATATAAATATTGTATTTTGTATCAGTTGCTGATGACTCTGTGCACAGAAGGTCTCTTATGGCATAAGGTTTAAGAGGGCCAGGGGCAACAAATAAGAGACACATTGGTGGACATTTCATGTGGTCCTTTCAAAATCGCCGTTTCTCCAAAGAAAAAGTCGCCTTAGAGCTTTGAGCCATCCACTTATTTATACTAGGTACATCTACTCTTGTATCTGTACTAGTAGACAATGTGGTTTGGTTCGGGATACGTTTATTTATTAGTTAATTCATTAGCTCACGATAAAAGTAAAAACTGTTCCAGGTGAAGGCTTTCTAAAGTAAGTTTGCAAGTTTTTAACATTTTGGAGCACCAACAACTTATTTAAAAAACTAATTTTAGAAACAGATTTTTATTTATTTAATGTAGGTACCTAATAAAAAGTAGAAAAGGTACCAAATTACCTATATTTTTATAAAATCCATGGACAGTCTTCCATAAATCAATTTTAGAGCTACGAAATCAGCATCATAAGCCAACTATGCATTTAATGTGCAAATCGGGTAGCTCCTTTGGCTCGTTTCATACACATTTTGTTTTCTCCTATGTGCGCCAACCCTAAGAAGAGGGGCAATCTGAAGCAATTATTGAAACTTTCACATTTGGTCAAAAAATTTCGGATTCTCAATTAGTTTTTGAACCGATTGAACTAAATAGTTAAATTTTTTGGTTACTTGTTTACACTTTCTGTTTACAATAACCCACAACAAAAAATCAGCAGTGAAGTCAGGAGGCCTTGACAGCCAGCGGAATGTTGGATACATGAGAAAACCAAAATTTCCGCTGCAGTTCTGTCATGACAGGCCTTGTTATGCTTTTGGTTGCACCACCTTCGTGAAACCATACAGATTTGGAACGGATTTACATTCGGCATTATTTTGGGGAGAAGACCCAGGGTTGACAAATGTGTTACAATCGTAACTTTAAAGTTACAATGGACTTTGAAAAAATAAACAATTCAATCACCCCGACAAAGTTACTCTCAAAGAGTATTTTTTTATTTCGAATTTTTATTTATGCTCATTGGCCGTTAGCAATAAAACATTTGATACGACTCTTGGAAAAAATCAACTCTTAGTCTAAATTATAAGAAATAAAGCATTCAATTTGATTTTTTAGATTGGATTCACCGATCCGGGTAAATTTTCAGAAAACTTAACATTTTCGCAGATTTGAATGTTACATGATTTATTTTCACTTATAACAATTACGCGTATGGAAAACAGTTTCAATTACAATAGATTTAAAAAAATGAAAGTAAAAAAAAAACAGTTTTTTGCACAAGGACCAATAAAATCAGCGTTGAAATTTCAGATCAAAATCTGAAATACCAAATCGAAAACCACGTAAGTCAAATCTAAAGTGGCATCTCTCAAATCCAATTAATTGAAATTCACACTGGGCGAGTTCCAAGTTCAAAATTAGTAAAGTAAAGTAAGTAAGTAAAAAGTTACACAAATCACTGCTTCATAATGTCAACTCATTACAATGTTTGTTCATAATATGGTTCGCATCGCCGACAACTTGCCTCTGGTGGATCAACAAAATTGAGTCACAATCGCATTATTTGTGAAATTTATTTCATTTCAATAAAATGCTAGGTGGGATTTAGGGTTCATTACCTACCAAAAGAGGACTTTAGCTTTGTTTTTTTGTTTTTCTATTTCTAAGGGCCAATGCATATTTAATATACTTTTTTTTGGGTGTGTATCCATAATTAGTGCTTTTATATTCGATATTCTGACGTTTCGGTTCTGCGTACTTAATAATAACGATACAAGTACAGTGCAACTTCGACAATCCGGACACATATAGTTTTGGGCACGTTCGGATTATCGAGTTGTCCGGACTATAGTAGTGAAAATTAATAAAATAATCTAAGGGAATTAAATATATATATATGTACGTATGTACTATGATAAATTATTATATTAAATACATACATATTATGGTTTATAAAAAAATGAATTTTGTGCTGATTATTAAACAAAGGTAAGAATATAAAAACGGGAAACCCCCGAAATTAATTTGTTCTTCCATAAAAAAAAATAGTCCGGATTGTAGAGGTAAAAATTGTAAGTTGTCCGAAATGTAGAAGCGTCCGAATTATTGGAGTGTACTGTGCCTATATATTTTCTGCATCTTACAAGACTTGGAGTGATATTAGTCATTGGACTTGAATGGTGATCATGAAAGATTATTATTATGCAGATAAACAAAGTCAAATTGAGTGCTTTTACTGAACTTGTAATCTGATTTCGTTAAAAATTTGTGATCGCAAATAAAATTGGAGGACTTAATTGGTATGACAAAGTACACTTCTTCAACTCTTAAGCTAAAATTTGAGTAAGTGCAACGTATTGTTAAGTATGCAAACATTTTTATCAAAACGGAAGATTTGGTGCTCGAGAGTTGCTTAACTCCTCTACATCATATTTTAAGACTTGAGGATTAAATATCCAACCATTAGCTAAACCTAACAATAAAGGTTCGGAGAACAGTGTGTCCATAACACTTTTATAAAAGAACCAGATTTTATCCATCTGTTATTTATTGTTACATTTGTGTGAAAAACTAGAGACGGAATCATTTTAAACATTTAGATTGCCCATGCTTTTTGGATAAAATTGTTTTACGCGGTTTTTGTACATAACCTTAAGAAAACCAATGTATAAAATTGACAATATCAATTATTTTGTACTTGATAACATCTATCAATTCATCGATAATTTGGTATTATGTGTATCAATTGATAATTTTTACCCCATTGTGAATGCTAATCAAAATATCATTGAGAATGGGTTCTGTTTTGAATTTGAAATTTTTAATTTGTATTTGGTTTTAGTTTTCTGGCTCAAAAAATAACTCTACCGACGACATTTCGGTCTAAAATCGTTTTTTTTAACAATAAAAACAAGGAAATAAATTTTATGATTTGCTGTTAATAGACATTTTTAACCGCCCGAATATTTGGTGCGTATCAACAAGAATTTTGTGGTTGATAGAAAATTTTATGAATATCAATTTTTTGGATAACCGTAATACCAAGTTTATCGATAAAACTTTTCACAATAGTTCTTAAATCTAATACAATTCACAATTCATCAAAAATTGTGATAGGTTCATAACCATTATACCGATTCATTCATTTTGTTGATACGTACCTATCAATTATTATCAAATATCGTGTTGATATTTGATAGCCATAATAGGGCTGTGAATTAAGTTAACCATATTACCTATAAAATATATTTCTGTTCACATATCGCATATATCGTTTTCGAGAAAAATCGTATACTATTCGTATACGAAAATAAAAAATACAATTGGAACTAAGACTTGCTGACAGTCCAGACTATTTATTTTTCATCCCTGAGAAGACCTCCTTTAAAATCTTTTAATTACGGTCTCCACTGACCGTCTTAGTGCGACAGTTTTCTTTAAAAAAAACATTACCTGACAATGCAGCTTGACTAATGGGCTATATCTGAACTAACGCTACTTCTTATTCGACTATTCAGTCGTTTAAATCAAAATGTGTCTCGTCAGACATAAAAATAAAGTCTTACACGGTATTGTACTCTCCCACCATTTTAATAATTCCAGAAGAATCGGAAAGCCTGGGGCCCCTAGTATTCTTCTTGAACTAAGCGTACACCTTTGTGCAAAATTGTCAATTGACAAGACGAGACGCTACGATGGCTTTGTTGTTTGACAGCAGCTTCAGGAATTGTTTGTGTTTGCATTTTTTTTGAATGGTAGTGCGTTTCATTAGTCAGCGTGTGGTGATAAATTTTACGAATATATTTATATAAATTTCTAAGAAATTTAAAAATTGTATCTAAAAATTATCAGAGCCTAATACTCAGCGAATTCATTTTTACTAAGGTCGCTACAGCAAATTATAAAATTTGAAAGTAAAAAAAATTAATTAAACTAATTAAACCTGTTCCTATATAATAATGTAATAAGGAACTACTTTTTGCTTTGCTAAATAATATGGTTTGGTTAGGATAAACTTCAAAATTATACAAAAAAGTCTAGAAAAAATGTCTTCAAAAATATTGGCAACTCTGAGAGTTTATACATTATTTTTGGTAATTGTTCTACCTACCACTTTTACGATACACAATTATTTATACGGACACCCTTCCGCAATATCCTTGTCACATTCCACTAACCACAAACAGTTTCGATTACATTTGAAACACCTAAAACCTATTTAACAACATTCTTGCAGCCTTTACTTGGTCGGCAATTTGAAATAACATCTCGCAAAAGTATATCTATCCATTTTATCTTATCTATCTTAGGCGCTAAACTCTAGCTTACAATGTATGGATGCAAATGTATCTCAAAGGAGTAGGTACATTGATTTTGCTCTATCGATCGAAATCGTAGGTAAATTTTCAACTCAACGTTGTCCGGTTTCTGCAGCACAAAATGAAAACTCAAAGTGCATCCATTTGCTGAATAAGTTAGGGTAATGGATTTTGACTCGAAACATCGCCGGTTTTCCGATATACTGCGTGTGAGAGTTATCTGTTTCGCCAATCATTAATACTTTCCGCCATGAGAATATCAACCGAGCCCGATCCAATCGATGCCATTCCAACTGTAAATGATCCCGCACGTGACCGTCTGCGCACTTTAAACTAATCCACGGCAATTTTTCATCTCAATGGGTTAATTAAATTTCGTTAATGCCCTCACTTAGTCATTTCAGAGCTGACGCATCTGTCATTGGACTGCGGCCAACGGCTTAACTAATCCAGTTCAGTGGGATTCCATGTCAATGGATTTTGAGCCCCCCAAGGAATGTGCATGTGCAATGCGCGCATGCGATATGCGACTCCAAGGATAAGTCCCAAACTGGATTGCGAGCCCCCGAGGGGTTGGATGCAGGAGATGCTGATAATTGGCTAAAAACCTTATCTACGTGAGCAATCATTGTATCATGTTGCAGATCGCCTGCGACTTCTGTGCTTGTCGGTTGAGATGCAATAAATAAAATTAATAACCCTTAATGGGAAGCGCTCGCCGCATTCACAGGAACAAAACATGTCCATAAATTGACGCGAGTAATTCTGCCTTTCGGCACTGATGTCGTGTGGCTGCGAGTTTGTCTTTAATGGTAATGGGCTAGAGCTGGGAGGCTTTTGAAAAAGTGACGGCGCATTCGATTTTAGGTGTCAAAAGTCGTGTAAATCAGATTGGCCCGAGGTGTGCAAGAGAAGTTTATGCCACCGTATGGAGAGTTGGCCATTTATCTTGTAGACTGCGAAGATAATCGAGGGGACCGTGTGGAAAATTGGCCAATTATATGACGCCTTCAAAAGTCGACCGTTACAAGATCAGCTCATCAATGCACAAGCACAGATGTTTCCCTTACGTCTTATTTGAGAACTTTTAAATTACAGTGAAACAGTGAAAGCTATGCACCTAAGTGGATCCCATTTCTGATTCCATTGGTATCATGTTAAGTGGCCAAAATATTAGAAGGAGGAGGACTCATAGTACCTAGTGGTTGTAATTGAAGAAGGATTTTGCGGGAAGTCTAACTTTGAAAATTGAACGCTTCAGCATTGAAACGCACGTGCATCTACTCATATTTCAAATGCCTGGATGTTTATTTATTTATTTGTTTATTTTGTCAACAAAGTACTTGGCCTTCCTTAGACATGAGAAAATATGAATTTAATTAGTAACATAGTACAAATAATGAAAAAAGAGACAAAATTGAGGAAATTAATTAAATTATTAAATTATGTTAATAAAGATAATACAGAAAAAAAAATGCAAGTACAAAACTAATTCAAAATTGAGCAATACAATTACAACTGGAAATAATTCAGCAAAATGGATTTTATTAATGGTATTGTCATATTAATTTCAATTAAGGACGCACAATTATTATACAATAACGTTAAACCATTTAAAGAGGAGGATCTACCGTAATTAGTACGAGAACGAGGAATATAAAAGAATCTGTTATTGCGCAAATGAAGTGATGGAACATTAAGACCCAAAAGACTTAAAATATCAGGACAGTGAATCTCCCCAATAAGTATTCTGTGGAGAAAAACAACTCTTGACACCTTTCTCCTAACCTGAAGGGACTCGAGTCCAACAAGTTGTAGTCGGGCTTAGTAAGGGGGTAAGTTATTAAAATCGGACCAAGGAAGACGTCTGAGGACAAACCTAAGAAATCTCTTTTGTATTGCTTCGATTCATACAACATGAGTGTTGTAAAGGGTGATTTTTTAGCTGGTTTGGTTTTGGCAACACTGGTTTTGACAGCTGACGTGTGTTTAGTACCTTGTGTCACTGTCAAACAGCTTCAGTTTGGTTTGCAATTTAACCATGGATTGTCTTACAAATGAACAACGCTTGCAAATTATTGAATTTTACTATCAAAATTCGTGCTCGGTTCGAAATGTTCATCGCGCGCTGCTTCCATTTTATGATCGGCATTCTCGACCTTCTGAGCAGTCTATTCGGAAGATTGTGACCAAATTTCGCACCAAATTTACTTTGTTGGACATTAAACCACCAACACGTTTACGTACTGTGCGTAGTGAAGAAAATATTGCGGCCGTATCAGCTAGTGTGACAGAAGACCGCGAAATGTCGATTCGGCGCCGTTCCCAGCAGTTAGGCCTTTGTTACAGCACTACGTGGAAAATTTTGCGGAAGGATTTGGGCGTAAAGCCTTTTAAGATACAGCTGGTGCAAGAACTAAAGCCAGCCGACCTACCACAACGCCGAATTTTTGGTGAATGGGCTCTTGGAAAGCTGGCCGAGGATCCGCTTTTTTATCGAAAAATTGTGTTCAGCGATGAGGCTCATTTTTGGTTGAATGGGTACGTAAATAAGCAAAACTGCCGCATTTGGAGTGAAGATCAGCCAGAAGCATTGCAACAGCTACCAATGCATCCCGAAAAAGCCACTGTTTGGTGCGGTTTATGGGCCGGCGGCATTATTGGGCCATATTTCTTCAAAGATGATGCGAATCGCAGCGTTACTGTCAATGGTGAACGCTACCGAGCGATGATAACAAACTTTTTTTTGCCCGAAATGGAAGTTCTTGACTTGCATGATATGTGGTTTCAACAAGACGGTGCCACATGCCACACAGCACGCGAAACAATGGCGCAATTGCGAGGCGAGTTTGGTGAACAGTTAATTTCACGTTTCGGGCCGGTCAATTGGCCGCCTAGATCGTGCGATTTGACACCATTAGATTATTTTTTGTGGGGGTATGCCAAGGCTAATGTGTATAGGGACAAGCCCGCTTCGATTGACGCACTGGAAGCCAACATCCATGCATTCATTCGTGAGATACCGGCCGATATGTGTGAAAGAGTATGCCAAAATTGGACTCAGCGGATGGGCTACCTGAGACGCAGCCGCGGTCAACATTTGCATGAAATTATCTTTAAACATTAAATTGCAAGGTTCAAACTATGATTCAAATAAATATTTCATTCATTTTTTCGAATTTTTTGTGTTTTTTTTTTTAAAAAAGTTCTAAACCTCTTAAAAAATCACCCTTTACAACTAATATGGAATTAAAGATATAATTAGAAGTATGACTTTGAAATCTGCTTCTCTTTTCTTGAATCTACTTCACTTTTTGGGTCAAATCTACTTCGCTTTATTTTTTTGAAGTGGTAACGTTGATCTTAGCTGCCAAGGAACTTCTGGGGAACGGGAAAGATTTTAAATCCCCGGAGCTATTGGTAAAATATGCTTCAAAATATAAATTCACAGACGGTTGCCATTCGAATTAATAATTTTGTTTGTGTCATTTTTAAATATTATTTAAATTAATAAATAAGAAATGGCTGATTTATGTTTATTTTATTTCCCTGTTTTTTTTTTTTTTTTATTTTATTATTACTATTTAATTGGTATAAATAAATGAATTATTTATGTTGTCATTATGTTTTCTACCACCTTTTTTCAAGGCTATCTACCACCGTTTCACTTTTCACAAGTCCCATCACTGCCAGCAGTCCATTTCGGATGGATCTCAAAACTACTGAGCGCATTTTTATTATGTGCTTGTAAGTAGGGGATTGAGCGCGTCGTTGTCATTAACATCCTATCAGTTCATCTTTGTAGCACATTAGAGTATCAACTCAAAAACACATCATCCAACTGACCGATGGTTTCAAGGAAAAATTCATAAATGTGTTGGAAGTTGCTCTGTACAAAAAGGTTTTAAAAAAAAATCACTTATCGATTTCACAACAAAGTTAAACAAATATTTTTCTTACGCACAAAATTACATCGCAAGAACATGGTAACGAGCTGCGGATATAAACCGTCGTATTATTACGTCGATGTAAGAAAATGATTGCCAATCAAAAAATTACATGACTGCCTCTACCTGCCAATCACGGTAACGAGAATAAGCACCGCCAATAGCAATCATTGACCACCTATGGGGATATCATGGGTGCAATTCACAAATCGCTGCAGTGTTTATTGTAATTTAGGTACACTTCCTCGTAGGACATGAAATTGTCCATTGGAGTAGTAATAGCAGCCGAACATGTATCTCTGCGACAGAAGGTAGTAATCAGTCGCAATCATGAATTGGATGCCATCAGCTATTCACTAGAATGGAACCATTGGACTAGGTAGTTCTACATACGGAATTCGTAGTAAGTACACAATCGGTATAAGAGTTTGTGTGAGAAAAATGTACGTTTCTCTTTTGTTTACTTTTTGTTGTTTTTTCCTGATTTTTTAACGCGTTTTTGAAGTATCGACTATCAATCAAATACACCCACCAACTGAAAGCTTAACCTTTCGGAGTTTAGTCCAGACGTCATCCAAATCTACATCAGCAAAACCCTAAGTAAGGAATCCATCAAGAAAACCCGGGTAATTGACCCAGAATCGGGCCCTAAGGATGGGATTTACGAAAAGAAATAAAATTTACGATAAAAAGCAAAACCGTGATAACTAAGTGACACTTAAGGTACCAAGTGACAAAGAACAGAAACAGAACAGAAAGTTTTTTCGTTCTGTAGTAGATTCTGGTTCTGTTTACATTGCTCGCTCAGCTCCACAAAACTGAAACAGAAGCAGACCCATAAAAACATGTCGCTGTCGCAAAATATTGGGTGACGGTCATTATACATTATTTGCTGATTTCTCACGAAATCTATTATACTCTACTCTTCGTCTACTAAAAACTTTTTTTTCCATTTTTCGTTTGTTATTCATTCCTCTCCCCCACATAAATTGGCAGCACCAGAAACAATCAATGTAGACTTGTTTACGTTCTGTCGTCAAACAGCCATTTTTCTGTCGCTAAGTTCTGTTGCTGAACAAATATGTTCTGTTCCTTATTCTGTTTCTGTTGCAAATGTATGGGATTCTGTTTCTGTTCCTGTTTCGGTTCTTTGTCACTTGGTGCCTTTAGGGTCGTTTGCTCATACGACTCTACTTAAATACTTATAGGGTACTTTTTTTATGGCATAAACTGACACATAAAAGTTTATGTGGCACCTTAATCAAACGCTTGCGGAATTTCAGACTGACTCGGGAGGGGTGAGATTGGTTTTTACTTTGGCTAAGAAAGGATGTCTGTTTTTGTACAACAAAAAACAAACAAAAATGGACCAATCTTTAAATTTATTTTATTTCTGTCGGTTTAGAGGTTGGAATCTTAATTTTTGCATTGACCAAGGTTGAAAAAATTCGGGGCGCTTAAAACAAATAAAAAATACCAAGGAATAAATAAAAACTCGCAATAAAAATAATCAGGAATCACGTTCCCTAGTGAATCGAGCCCGAGTTCACGAAGTCCATCATCTACTACAATAACTGTACACATTATCTCACTGAATTCTATGTTTTCTCGGATAAAGTTAAGACAGCAACCATGTCAATGTTGGTCATTTTACTAATAGATGGAGCTCTATCGTGGTATGTCCGTTAAATTTGAAAGGAAAGTGCAGCGAAAATTCAGTGGCCACAAACCATAACCGCTTAACTCGAGTTAGGACAAAATCAAGTTTTAGGCACCATCGTGTACAGCATTTAAATCTACTTCCACTTAATTTTTAGTGACCATAATCTTTTTTTAAACAGAAGTTTTTCCAAAGAAAAAAATAAGCTTAGAATTTGAAGCTTCTTCCTGATTTGAAGTGATGATTTGAAGCTTTAATCTGCTCTCCTGAAAAGTATGAAAAAAAAAACAAAGGCGGTTTTGGCTTGTGGCCACAGAATTATTATCGAAAAATTATTAGGTATTTTTAACTTCAGGGGAAACCTAAATTTTGTGGATCCAAACTGTCAAGAACGTGTACATTTGATTTGTGGATTTAACTTAACGTTCATTGCCAGGACAATGCTACCGAATTTACCACCGTTTTTTAATGAGTTAAGATTTTCGGCCAAGGAACCGTATCACTAAAGTAAGATATGCGTAGGTGTCGAAGTTATACAGCAATCTATCAAATTGTCAAGAAACATTTACGGAGGGATTGCTGCAGGGAAAGAATTTTAGGATCAAATCAAGAAAAATAAACGCAGAATCACGAAAAGTTTGTCTAGTTTTAGAGCTTAGCTAAGGATTTACCAATTCACGACATTTTATTCGCAATTCTAGAAACTGTACGAAGTGAAGATATTGACCCTCAAAAGTCGTGAATCAACACTTTTCATTATCAATAATGCGATCAAACGAGAAAAACATATTGCCATAACCGATCGCAATTTGACACAAATAGTTATCAATTTGATATTACATGGATTGTAAATTGCAAAAACAATTCGTAAATTACAACTTTTCTGTTGTAAATTACAATTTGCTCCCTTAGCAAATTACAACCATTTAGTCTTGAATTGCAACTCAATAGTGTTGATTTGCGAACTAACAGGGGTATATTTACTACTTCAGAAGTTGCAGTTTACAAATTTTCAATCGTAAATTGCAACTTATTTTTTTTCATTTTGCAATTCATATTTTGCAATTTACGATTCTCGAGTGGTGATTTAAGGTATCATTGTATTAAATTGAAAATGTTTGGTCGTGAAATTAGAAAACTTTATTCATAATTTACAACTTATATATCTTGTAATTTACAAATCAGAATTCATAGTTTTATTAATTAGGTTATTTTCGAATACATATTTATAATATATATCATATTTTATGATGCTGACATTATTTTTCCTCCTGATATCCAAGAAAATCATACGGCGCCGACAACGCATATCGTCCGGAGACAAAGGGATTTGTCTGGGTTGGTTTTTCGGTCTATTCTGACATTTAAAATACAAACAAAATATTAAGAAGAACTTGACATCGATACGAACCTTCACAATCCTTTTCGATTACATATTTTTGAATTCATTCCAATTGATACTTCTTTTCTAATAGCGAGATGTACATTCTAAAAAAAATACAGATTTATATGCACACTTCGGCGTTTTTGAATTATTCAATAGGTACTTACAAAATATATTCCAGAATGCTTTATAATTAAAAGTACACAACCTATCAATACGAATTAGTTACAACTTTAACTTGACTGCTTTAAGGAAAGATTGAATACCGACTGCCTGTCTCTGCAACGACGCGAATTACAATACTCGAAGAAGAATTTGTCAAAAAAATATTTATTCACCGCATCACGGTCTCGGATGCACAACAATAATCAAATTATACATTTCAATTTCCAATCAAGAAACCTATTTACCTTAGTCAATTCCAAGAACTTAAAAAGTGCAGTAGACGCTAAGTCATCAAGTTCTTGTCACCTTGGCAATCACAAATAATTATAAGAATACCTAATTAACAATATTAATGAATGTACGGGTGGCTCGTGTCGTACTGGGTGGCGAGGTGGAATGTGCTGGAAGGGGGTCAGTGTGTGGGTGCCGTAACTCGCGCAACGTGCACAATGATATTTGGCTTCATGATAGCAGCTGTCTATACCACATGCATACATTCATCCATAAAAAGAAAGGATTTAAAAGGACTGTGCTTAAAAAAAATTCCACACATTAGGTAGTTGATTCCATGGAAATTACAAAAAAATATTTTGCATTGTGAAGTGGTGTTTGAGAAATTGACCAATTAGAGTGGTAAATTGCGCCAAACAATCTCGCAAATCACTACAAATAAAATAAGCTCGAATTGATACCTACTTCTAATCGTAAATTTCAACAAACAGAATTTTGTATTCTCCGCCGTTTTCAATGTCAAATTACCAATTTTTGTATCAATCCATGTAAACTTCGTTGTGATTTGCGAGAAATATATAATTCGTAAATTGCAACTCAAAATTTTGCTTTCCGTGTGTCAATCTACGAAAACTCAAAACGCAACTCAGCGCATTATTCAGCGTAGTACGTAGTATTCCGTACGATGAATCCATTTTCCTGTGATAGTGTTTTGCATATTTTTTTGATTTAGTCATTTGCTGGAAATAAGTCTCTAGCAACTTTCCTTGTACATACTATTTCCATTTCCATCAGCAACAATGGATATCATTCATTCTACGTCTTGGAGCAGTGCCGCTTCCTCTGAAAATTTCTAAAGGCAAAGATCATCCTCAAACACTAATTCTATAAATTCGCCCTGCATTCGTTGGTAAGTCATTGTGCCAGCCCACACCAAAAGCGCGTATTGTAGTAAAAGCAATCTACCGACTGCCTCTTTTTGGCAACCTTCTCAATTCAGTCGTTTGGACTCGGTATAATTCTGTAAATGAAACGTAGGGTCTTATATGAACTTTCAAACTAGACTTTGACTACGGAGATCGATTTTGTTGCCGTCTCAATCTCCGAAAATGCTACGCCAAATGTTACGATGGCAATAGCATCAGCTATCATAAGCTATGCCTCACTTTCGGAGGCATTGGCATCCTTGAAATATATCATCCTAGAGGAAAGTTCCTAGAAACGATGCCGATAGCTGTCCCTTCGTCATTGTCCTAGTTAATTTTTTGTTTTTTTTTTTTTGTTTTTGAAGTATGCTGAGAATATAGCTGAGAACTTTCGTTTTTGTGAGCGAACTTATGAGTTATGACCCAGGACCTCTCCGAGAAATAAAAAACGGTGTTTGTTTGACATTGTATGACCGATTGTATGATTGTGTTGTGCTTATGATCGGACATAATATGACTGATTGTTGGACTCACTGAAAGCAAAGTGACATAAGTAAAAATTTGGCCAAGTAGAAAAAATAAAACAAAATTGTATTTATTGTTTTTATAACAAATCGCCATATTTGTATCTGCTATATATTTTGCACTTAAGAAGCCATTAAGTGCAAAATATCTACTCGCATGTCGGCTTACATCCCTGTATTGGACAAGAAGCAGTATCCTATAATTTCACTTGCGCATTGTCGGTCGTCACGGTGAGTTGTTGTGTTAATTTTCGGTAAAAAGAAATAATCCAGATATGCTGGACCACCGAGCGGTAAGCCTGTAAGTTTTTTTTTCCCATTTTTGACACTTTTATTATTATTGACGCTTTCCTAGAAAATGTATGAAATAAAAACAAATATGTTTTTGGAGAAGTGACACTTTTATTTTTATCTTAACTCAACGACACTTTTTCTTACCTTTTTAAAAAATGTCTTTTGCTAAACGACACAAGCTCAAATTTTTTTTTCCATTATTGTTAGTTTTAGCAAATCAAAGGGAGGGAAGAAAACAATTTTTATTTTTGAAATAAACCCATTTTAAGTTTTCAATTAAGTTCTCATTGAAATTCTTATATTTTGTCAAAAATAATTTCAATGACTTTTTTGATGAACTGTGGATTTCGACTTATGTTACTTTGCTTTTACAGCGACAATATGTCGAAAAGGCGATGATTGAAAGTTAACAGGCACAATTCGTTTGTTACTTGGCCCTTCACTCCAACAAGACGGTCAACAAGATGGAAATTTTCATAATCCTGAGGTTGCTTTTTATGCGGCAACACCAGTGTGGAGTTTGACATTTTTAATGGAAATCGTACTCAGAACGTGCTGTCATTAAAGCAGTGCTATTTGTGTGTTGTTTACCATAAACGAAGTATTTAATAGACCGTCAGCTCAGCCAACTTTAGAGAATTTGTCGCAAGATTTCCGTGTTACTATATGGGAAAGTATGTGTGCCATGTTTAAGCAAATTTGCCGCGCGCACACGTATATAGTAAAGACCCCTGACAGTTCGTTCAGTTTTTTCTTTTATCACACCTCCCGCCATTAAGAATTTTGTTTTCTTGCTTCACATGTATTCACAGATAGGCAATTTGAGAGAGAATTTTATTTCCAAAATTTGCGAAGGGAATCGCGTAGGTGCGCGGGAGCTGACGGTTTATTTAATACTTAGTTTATGCTGCTTACGGTTGCTTGAAATATTCATCTTCATGCAATGATTTTCAATGATTTTCGACGTGGATTAAACCAACAACATTGTGCCTATGAACTCGCTTCGACTTTTGCTAATGAAGAACCACCTCGAACATATTAAAAAACACGTTGTGTTAATCAGCACAATTCAGACTTTAATGTAAAAAGAAAGTTTTGACAGCAAGTATCTTATAAACTAAGGTATACAAAATAATGCACACAGGTGCGTGTGAGAAAAATGTGGAAATAATATTTTGATATCATTTCAACAGAACCACCGTGTTTCGATGGTTTTTCGAATGAGATAGAGTCATGCATAGTTCCACTCGCATGCATTCAATAGGGTAGAGTCGCCAGTGGCCGGCCCCCTAAGAGAATTTTTCCACAATATGTTGTACAAAATACGCAGTTTTAAACCTTTCTGAATATTTTTTTCATTTTAGATTTCTTTGAAGTTTTTCAAATTGATATAAATACATTAAACATATATTTGTTTTAAACAATATTATATCAAGGTTTTTAAAAAAAAAAAAAACATAGTTACCAGTTGCCCAGTGACGTTTATTCAAAGGTGCGCAGGTGTTCCCTGCACACCCTAACCAAATCCATTATTATAATGCACTGAACTTAAGTTCATTATGAAACTCATTTCTGTTTCTTTGCAATAAATTATGTATTAACTAACCAGTATTTGTAAATTAATAGTTCAAATCAACATGCTGAAATAATTGCATCGAAACAAAATCCAAATCTCCCTGTATCAATAATTCCAATTCACAGTCAAAGTGACTTGGTTGTAATGAAACTCACCCATCGGGGTGTTCGTCTCGCTTTAGAGCACCGTGGACAGGCAAAATAACATACAGAAAAAATTACAAAATAAAAAATAAAAAACCCTTTTCCCTCATAAATCTACCTGGCTTGGTGTTCTCCTACATCAAGCGCACCTCTTTGCAGTTCGTTTCGCACTTCTTGTGTTTCATTTTCGTTTTCGTTCCACCATGGCAAACATAGAGTTTTTGTGCTTGTGCCGCGTGCCTACTGCCTGCCTACTGTGTGCAGGAACAAGAACAAGCACAACACAAGATTATGCAAGATACAACATACAACTACAACTTACAACAGCCAGAGTCCCAGTCCCATTCAAATCCTACTGATTCGTTCTCCTGTGGTGCGCTATTTTTTGCAGAACCTTGAAGAAGCACAAGCTGGAATTTTATACAATTATTCATTCCCATTCTGGTCTTTTTAGTGTAAAAAAAATATGGAATAGATTATAGTCGGTTGCACCGTGACCACAACTGACAAAAAATATGAGTATTCAAATATTTGAAATTGCAGCTGCATTTTCACAGCTGTTCGGCTGATAAATTGGAAATATGTATGTTTTTTGTATGTTAGTCCAACACTACCTTCTCCAAATTTTAGCATATCTTTTATAAGGAACTTTCGTGAAAAGAATTATGAATTCAAGCTTTGGTGCGTGGTTGCCATTCTATAAGAAAAGTCTTCTGCTGAACTTGTCTGCTTTTTTCTCACATTATCTGATTATTTTAGAGTTGCTGTAAATAAGCACATTGTTTCCCAATAGAAGAAGTAAAAAACAAAAAATAAATCTACCTATAAAAAAACTTAGTAATGGGATCGTTGTCTATAACGTCCTCGTAGGGTCCTGGAATAAAACAAAAAATACATTATCTTACTACTGTAGAAAATATAGCGAACATCCTACTGAAAGCACCACAGCACGTCACTGCAGTTGCCGGCCCCTTTAATCTTAAGTCCGGCCACCGATGCCCCTGAACTCGGCCACCCCGATTACGGAAAGAATAATTTGTTGACAAAGACATTTTATTAGCATTTGTTTATATGACAAAAAAAAAAACAATAAAAACGAAAAGTCCTTAGACAAAAAAAAAAAAAACATAACAAGACAAAGCAAATTCTTGTGATTCAAAGAAAATAAATAAATTAAATAAAAGTAGGAACTTTCAACCAGCCAGGTGATCTTTTATAAGGTAAGACGACCATGGGTGGAAGCGTTTTTCCGCTGGCTGTAAAGGTAAGAAGAACTGTCAGAGTTTCTTTTTCATTTCCTGTTTTTTACCAGATAAACGTTTCTATATCCTCTAGGGGCAAGTACGTTTCCAGTATTGGGAGCCATACTAAAGCCGGTCTCATCAGCATTAAGAATTCTGGACGGATCTTCAACAATATCTTCAACATTTTCTTCTTTTAGATAATTCGTTAGGTCCTGGAACCACTTCCTAATTCCCTGTTCTGTAATTGCAGCCCGATATTTCGTAAGGGATTCAGGTGTTCGTAAGCTTAAAGTGGGATGGCGCTTCAGAAAGCTGTAGTACCATTTTTTTCCTGGTTTGCCACATTTGAATGGAGTTTTTCGACCTTCATCATTCAAAATATTTTGCACTGTGGTTGGAAGATTTCCTGGACTTTGAGGGAAACCACATTTGGCCAAAGTTATTAGCCATCTCACCACTTTCGCCTCCTCTTCAATCGAAAGCACAGTACAAGGACCTCTTTTTCCAGGCTCGTCCAGTGATCTGCCATGAACCCGATCTTGGATAGTGGATCTAGGAATGCCAAATTTTCTAGAAGCTTCTCTAATAGGCATTTTATTTTGACGAATTTCAAATAGAGCTTCTGCCAAATCTGTGTCCTTGTAGGCAGGAACAAGCTTTTCTTTTGATGCCCGATTCATGTCGATTAACTATAATTAAGTTTGAATTATTTTAATATTAGGTAGGTCGGTATAGTTACAGCAATCAATGATACACCTAGGTAGGTATTTTTTAAAACCTCATAAGGGGCCGAATATAGGACACGTGTTTCCAATATTCGGCCGCTTGGTTTCATTATTGTAGAAGGGCGGCCGAAAACAGGAGTTTCTTTTAATTTTAACGGCCTTTTTTGTTGGAGATCGTTGTTGTGGCCTTGCTATTCAGATTTTGTGTTTTATTCAAAACCAAGAAAAAAAAGGTGTTTCCTATTTCCGGCCAGGGGTGGCCGAAATCAGGGAACACCTATTTTTATGTGTCCCATATCCGGCCCCCTTAAAAACTACCGCAACTAAAACATTTTATCACTTTTTTAAGCATTTTTAATTAAAACATAATAAATTAAATAAAACACTCACCTCAATAGTTTTCACATAAATCACTAAACCCGTAACAATTTTCACTATGGTTTGCAACACTTTAACCGTACTTGAACTTGTCCCGATGAGGTAGCGCACCCAATAAATTTTTAACTGGGGAATTACCCGTGTAATGTAAATAAATATTTTGACATATCATAAGAAAGAGATCACCGATATTATTTAAGCCATAAGACAAATAAGTAAGGCTATAGTTTTACTATTAACGACGCTTTTCTTCGAGAGCGGCCGGCCACTGGATACGGACGGTATTAGGCGACTCTACCCTATTGAATGAAAATTTCGGCGTCTAAAAGATTTGTTCGCGTTAGATACCGTATAATGTGACAACCGCTAAAAAAAGCTCGTGTTGATTAGTGCCAAGAAATGTTGAACAAACTCAATCGCAGTGCTTCAAAAGACATTTATAAAATCGTGACGGGTGACGTATCATGGATCTACGCATATTAACCCAAATATTTATAAAGAACAATCGACTGTGTGGGGCTTTCAAGAGGACCCAAATCCAACAAAAGTTGTTCGCGCACGAAGCACTTTTTCTGTAGTAAATTCTGGTTCTGTTTATGTTGCTCGCTCAGCTACACAAAACTGAAACAGAAGCAGACCCATAAAAACATGTCGCTGTCGCAAAATATTGGGTGACGGTCATTATACAGTGTGTCCGCCGGGAAGGTATACTACTTTGTTTGTTTATACTTTTTGATTAAATGAAAGAGAATGGATCTTATATTGATAAATGTTTTATTTAATGTCGGCAATTAAGTATGGAATACAATATGAGGCAAATGTCCGCCTCTGTTAGTCTCACAAATGCGAGCCCTTTTGAGCACATTTGTCATTACACTCTCACACATTTCACGCGGTATTTCATTAATTTCTTCACGAATATTTTGTTTGAGTTGCTCAAGCGTTTTTGGTTTGTTTGCATAAACCTTGCTTTTCAGATATCCCCACAAAAAGAAGTCCGGAGCATTCAAATCAGGCGACCGTGGAGGCCAATCAACATCACCATTTCTTGAAATAACTTGTCGTGGATAGAGGTCTCGCAGTAATTCCATTGTAATCCTGGCTGTATGCGATGTGGCACCGTCTTGTTGATACCACATGTTAATCAAGCCCAGAGCATGAAGTAGTGGCGTTAAAAAGTTTTCAATCATATCACGATATCGCAGTTACCATTACGCCGTTTTCATTTTCAAAGAAGTAAGGTCCAATGATTCCTCCTGACCGAATTGCACACCAGACTGTAACTTTTAATGGATGCAAAGCTGACTGATGAATAATTTGAGGGTTTTTCATTGCCCAGAACCGACTATTCTGTTTATTCACATATCCATTCTAATCAAAATGTGTTCTCCCAAAAATTTCACGTAACTTTGTCATCGTCACAGTAATCGATGATTGATTTTGATAAAATGTTTTAACGATTAAAACACATTGGTTTATCGAATATTTTTCCATAACAAATTTGCCACGTGTCTACTTCACGACTACCAAATATGAACTGTCAAGACAAATGTTTACCAAAATGGCGGCAAAACAAAGTAGTATACCTTCCCGGCGGACACCCTTTACATTATTTCGTGATTTCTCACGAAATCTATTATACTCTTCTCTTCGTCTACTAAAAACTTTTTTTCCATTTTTCGTTTGTTATTCATACGTGGTCATCACAATATACAATAGTACGATGCGAAACAAACAGCCAGTTGACAGATGCAGAAAAATCCAAACAAAAAAAAACGTCTCCCCCCACTATAAATTGGCATTTGGAGCAACAGAAACATCAATGTAGACTTGTTTACGTAGTCGTCAAACAGCCATTTTTCTGTCGCTAAATTCTGTTGCTGAAAAAATTATGTTCTGTTCCTAATTCTGTTTCTGTTGCAAATGTATGGGATTCTGTTTCTGTTCCTTGTCACTTGGTAATTCAGTTATGGAAACATAAAATCGCTTCGATTGTTTACGTGCCAATTATTCATGTACCAACGACGTTCACTTTAATCTAATGTGACGGGACCTCAAATGCGTCTAAAATAAACACAACCGATAAGACCTCTCAATGTTTTCGTCTTTCAAGTGACGTAGTTCTTGTTTAGCTTTCTTTAAACTATTTAAAAAAAAAAGACCACTTCAGACAAGCGGTCGTTGAACTTTGTGCAACCTTTTCCACAAATTCTTGGAACTTTCAAAATCCCCTTTGTTTGCTATGCGTCCTGGAAACGAATCGAAAACACACAAACTATCGTTACAGTGCTAACAAACTAATATTCGCCAAATGGCTTCCAGATAGGTGATAAGCTGGGAGTTCCCTTTAGATTTCACATCAATACCTACATACATTTGGAGCCAATTCATGGCAACCGCAATCTGTTCCACATGTACAAGCACTTTCGATTTTATTATCACTCGGTCAAGATGACAACATTAACCCCAGATCACAACGCACACAATACGATCACGAACATCACTTATCACTCATGACATTGTCAGCGAATTGCAAAAAAAAAAAACAAACAGTCGCGACTGAGATTACTGCACACGGGCTGGGGCCTGGGGCTGGGCTGATTTCATAATCTGTGTCCAGCAATTAAAACTCATCCGTCCGTTCCGAATTAATTTCAGTACTACTTCGGAATTTGATCCGCAATGAGGTCTGCGGCAGTTACAGTGTCGCTAGTGGTGGTCGCTGTCATTGGGGTAAGTGTGGCGATTGAAGAGGCAGAGCCATAGGAAGGATACAGTCACAGCTTCTGTTTAGGTCACGCAAGCGGCCTACACCAGTGAAATTGAAGCGAAAAAGTTTGCAAATCAGGTCAGCGGAAAGCTGTACAACTTCTATGACACCATTGCTGAAAAAGCATTCAACGCAGACGAGGAGGACTTTGAGTCGCTGTTCTCGAGCGTTGAAACCATACGGCTGACGTCGAAGGCTCTCGTAGAAGTTGTAAAGGACGCACGAGAGTACGACTATAAGAACTTCAAAGATGCTGACCTCAGGGAGGTGTTTAGGACGCTGACCAAGTCGGCAAAGTTGCTGATTCTGGAGGAAGATTACTTTACAACAGTTGCGAGCACTCTGAACTCCCTCAAGGAACTGGCCAGTGATAAGGACATCGAACCCTATCGCAAGGACGAGGAAACATTGTCGTACTTCCCCGACGTTCAGAATATAATCGCAAGGAGCAACGATCCTTCCGAGTTGAAGTACTACTGGGAGAACTGGAGGGAGAAGAACAGTCAATGGTCAGCAATCCATTTCTACACCCTTGTCGAGTCCTTAAAATCGGCAGCCCACCTGACAGGTGAGTTATACGTTTTCTTCCCTTTGGACAGAACTACATACCATTTGTACAGGTGTTCCGGTCTTGGAACTCTGGTCGGAGTACTACGACATTGAAGAGATGCAGGACATCATGACCCAGATTCGTCCCCTGTACCAACAGCTGCACTCCTTCATCCGCAGTCAGCTCTTCAAGAAGTACGGGCAACTGGTAATCAAGGAGAATGGCCCCATTCCCGACCATTTGTTCCAGCAGGTGCTGGCTCAGGCCTGGACGAATGGCAGCGTCATTGATGAGGCGTATCCATACCGAAACCTGCCGCCCTACGACGGCATCCTGCAGCAGAACAACTACGACTCGACGAAAATGTTCCGAACGGCGAGTGATTTTTACACATCGCTAGGTTTCACCCCGGTCCCGGATCAGTATTGGGCTGATCGCCTGAAGGTGGACTCGGAGGAGGATACCGGCGATTGTAAGGCGAACATCTACGACCTAACTCCAAGTGTGCGCATGCATTACTGCCACAAAATGGACTTCAGGAAGTTCCTGCAAGCCCATGGCTACATGGGCCGCGTGTACTACGCCCTCGAGAAGAAGAATCTCCCGTTTTACTATTTCAGCTCGTTCGACTTGGAGCATCCAGTCGGTGAGGCAGTCATCTTGTCGGCCTCCACGCCCAAGCACTTGAAGGCCATTGGACTGATGACGGACTTTAAGTTCACTGAGGATGTGCAGAAGAACCGGCTTTTGAGAATGGTAAGGATCTTTGCTAAAAATTTGGAAGCCTCTTCAAGAAACCGGGTCTTTTTGGTAGGGCATCCACACCTTGTTGAATATTCCGACATTCTTCGTGCACACGAAAGTGATGCACGACCTGCTGGCCGAGACCATTGATATCGAGGGGTTGAACAAGCACTACTGGAAGCTGATGGAGGAGTTCGCCGGAGTTGAACCAGCTGCAGACCGACCAGACAGCTTCTTCGATTTCCCATTCAAGTTCTATGTCGACCTCGATGAGAACACACAAGCCAGGTGAGTTTGCGAAGTTTTTAAATACTCTTGTGAGCTGTCTTCATCACGGTGGAAAGACTATTGATGGTCATATCAGGGTCTGTTAAAAATAAGTCCTGTCTACGGAGAGTGTTCGTCATTATCACGCGATGATAGAAAAAAACTCTATCTATACTCTTCAAGCAAATAGCTCTATAGGAGTACCTTTGAGTTTGTAGAAAATTCGACTCGCACACCCCGACAGGACTGTTACAGGAATAATTGGTTCCGAGTATGGTTGCGTGAGGAAAGCCGTTTACAAGACGTTAAAGACGTGAAACAGTTAAAGACTGACGAACTCTAAAGCCGTTTCGATTAAGAAGAATATTGAAGTTTATCTGACTGACAGTAAAAACAGCTCTATAAAAATGTAAAAAGTAGGAGTTTTTACAAGTTGCCTGTAGTCTTATTGGAGGATTTTTCGGTGCGCATATCGAGGAGATTTTTATGGCTTCATTCAAGCATCTTTTTCAAATGATTTTTGGGCGTTTTCGGGTCGTTTTTTGAAGCGTTGTACGATCGCCTTGTGACATTTTTTAAGAGATTTTTGTGAACATTCATAAGAAAGTTTTTGGGGAGTTTTTTTGATAGTTTTTCGCTATGTTCGTAAAAGCTTTTTTTGGAACGGTTTTTGTGGCATTTTTGGAACGCTTTTCGAAGCGAAATTCGAAGCGCATTTTTGGAATTTATTGCATAATATTTTTGAAAGGTTTTTTGATGAATTGTTCAGCTGATATTTGGAGGTTTTTTCCGGGCACTTTCAAAATTTTCTGTCAAGTTGTATTACGAGTGGTTTAATAAATCTTTTTTTGATTTTTTTGACGGTATTTTGGGGGACAGTTTTTTAACGCTATTTGCGATGTTGGTTGGTTAAAGTGGCTGTATACCCTGTTCCCTGGTAATGGAAAATACAAATAACGCATGGAGCGCCGTTTTGAGATCACAGCTAATGGAAGCGGAAGATAGAGAAGGAGAAGGATGTTAAGGGAACTTTAAACCATCATCGGAGTTGAGAAATTTGATGATGTTATTGAAATTGATACTTTAGATGGACGAAAGGTCCCCATTGAAGGGATTACCTAGTGAACTGTGTTTGGCTTTGGCCGAACACTATTTGCGATGTATTTACGGACATATTTTGGAAGGTCTTTGTGTGACTTTTTGGGCCTTTTACTAGGCATTCTTCGGGACGTTTCTTATGGTTTTTTTTTTGTATATTTTGGAGACATTTTTCACAGTCTTTTTGAGGCTTTGGTTATTGTTTTTTTTAATGTATTTCAGGGCGATTTCTGTGGCGTTTAGATCATTTTTTTTAGCACTTTTGAGAATGTTTTTTGGCCATATTTTTGAAACGATTTTTTGGCATTTAATTTTTTGGAGCGTTTTTTTCTGACACTTTTTTAAGGTTTTTGGAGGAAGTTTTCGGAGCGTTTTTCAGGACGATTATTTTTACTTTTTTGACGGTATTATCAAAACGAATATCTTTTTGGAACCATTTTAATTTATTTATTTAATCTTAAACAAAAAACACGAAAAATAATTCTTTCAACCGTTTCATAAGTTATAAATTTAACATATTCGTCGGCTTACTAGCAAAACTGGCTAACTGCAAAAACGTAGTTCGTGGGAAAATGCAAAACAAGTTTTTTTTGTTTCCTGAATTTCTTGTGCATGAAGTCAGATAGTCAACCAACAATTTTGTTGCTTTTACATATTTCTAGGAAAAATATCAGATAGGCAGTTTTGGCGGAATTTTCTACTTGCTTTTCTGTTATACATGCCATCAATAATACAAAATATAATTTTTGGCAGTTTTACAAGCAAAACTTTTGTAAGCCAACGATATCACTCAGCCCTCCGTCACTCACTTTTTTTGTTTTCCTGATTTTTGGGCTCTTCTCTAGATTGACGGCTGGGATAACTCGATTTTTAACCAAAAATGTCCTTTTGTTCGGTTTAATAGACATCAAGCAATTCTTCCTTTACAGAAAATTCGTCTCCGAGATCTTGGGCTATCAATTCTATCGCAAGCTCTGCCAAATAAGTGGACAATATCCTGGTACCCCCCTGCATAATTGTGACTTCTACGGTAGCACTGCAGCTGGAAATGCACTCAAGTAAGTAAATCCGTGCAGGCGATTTTGTAAACATTTTTGATTTAAAAAAAAAATCCTAGAAAAATGATGGAGCTTGGTTCGTCAAAACCTTGGCGTGAGGTTTTGGGTAAACTTTTACCAGGAGATTCGAAGCTGAACGCTGATGGGTTGCTGGAATACTACCAGCCTATCAAGACTTGGCTGGAGAATCAAAACAAGGAATCGAAGGTCAAGATCGGATGGAATCCCTCAAGGAGGAGTATGTTTCACCAAATAGTTATTTGTGTTTTTGTATTCTAATGCTTATTTTTATTCTCATTGCAGAGGTTGCTTAATTTATTCAGAAAACCGAGCTTCCTGTTTTATATTTAACTTGAAATTAAAAATTATTTCAAAAATTCGTTGTTTTACTATCGACTTGTTTTAGGTATATAATTAAATTTTATTACGCCCCATGGTATAAGCCCGTTTGTCCGCTGTAAGTATTTCTCTGTCGGATGGAAAATAATTCGGAGACTTTCAGACCTATAGAAATATATCTCACGAAAAATTGGAGCAGAATACATTTTAAGCTCCTAATTTTACAACCAAAATTACCTACCTTACAAAGGCTTTCCCTTTAAGCCCACAAATTAATTTTCGAACTGGGACTGCAAAGAGTGTGAAATATTGGCTCTGGGGAATTTTGCTCCCGATTTTTGGCACACACTCTGCTAGTATTGTTAAAATCCCTACCGTTACAGCTAGCTCGATCGAGTGACGAAATAACGCTCCTTCGCGTGGTTGAATATCCCCATATAATAGTTGTTGCCCATTAATGATATCAGTCATGTTTTAATGACACAGATGCCCTAAGTGTCAAGGGAGAATTCTTTTATGCACGCTAACTATTTAATTTGAAAAATATTTGAGAATGCCGAGCTACCACTATGCTTAGCCCCGCTTGGGCACTAAAATCAGCATATACGAGTATCTACGATTTTAAAACCGTTCCTGACTTGGGCCACTGGCGATTTGTATATTTATAGTACCGTTTAGGCAATTGCAGCGAAAGGAACTCTGCTGAAATGGTGAGCTGTCAATCGATAATGTACTGAAAGTTCAATTCCAGACTTCCAGAAACTCTGCCCACCGTATTTCTAATCTTTCCGGTCTGGTCCCGAAAGATTCAGGTGCCAGTCTCATATCTGTCAAATATCAATTAGTGCAAGCTCTAGCGTGTTTGATTTTACAAAAGCTTGATGACGAATGCCGCATGCAGCCATAGTGATGACTCCTGAACCAGTACAAAGTGACAGCTTCCTTATAAAAGAGAAGAGAAGCCAAAGGCGGAATCAAACCTTGAGAAATGAGGCTCGAAAGTAAGACTGCAAAGCCATAGTATAAACTAAACATAGATCGGTCTTCAAAAAGACTTTTTTAAACGATACGATAGTTCCTTGTCTACCATTGACCAAAAATTAACTAGCTATACAGCAAATAAGCTTACAAAATTCTCTATCGATATGAAGATTGGGCTTGAAGGTTGTAGAAGCTACAGATATACTATACATAGCACTAAATTTGTTTGTCATCCACTCCAAAGCAATAATAAAGTTGCGAATATACCTTTTAAAGAACCTTTCGATGAAGACACCACCGACTTTGTGACCAACACTAGAGGTAAAATTCTACAAATAGCTATGCCAATATCGGACATGTCGGAAATACTCGGGAAACGCCCAGATTAGCCTAGCGTTTAACGGCAGCAAAACCAAATGTTTGCTGTCTAAAAGAAAAACCTTTCAAAGGCGCCTTGAAGAACGAAGTGGTTAGATAATATTTTGAGCCTTAACCAAGGCTCACATTTGATCTCCAGTAATCATACCAGCTCAAAGATCAAGTGGCTACACACCGAAAGCTGGAACTGCCGGAATGGCCATGTTTGTTCGGGCACACAACTTCCGCAGACAAAAGCACCGACTGGATCGAACGTAACTTTCTCGTTCATCAAATGTTTTAATGTAAATGAAGTGGGAGTTGCTGATTGTGTTAGCTCCAAATTGTTGGAAATACTTTAAGGGTGCATATTCAATATTGTTGAAAAAAATTAGAAGTTGGTAATATTTGCTAAATAAGTTTAACGTAGCTGTTATTGGATTTTCATTGGAAGCATAGTTATTATTTCAAAATTTTACCGAAAATATGTGAAGTGAATACAGATCGGAATTTGGGAAGTCATTTTTGAGAAATATTTAAGAAACTGATTTGTTCGAATTTTTTTGATAAAAAGTACGGAATCTTTTTGAGAATACTTATATTATATTTTTGATCAAAATCGTTAGAGCGGGTTTTTGTAAAATTTCGCAGACAAAATAGTAACAAATATTGCAATGTTTAGTTTGGAAAATACTATTGCTTAACTATTTAGCTGAAAACCGAATAAAAGTTATTGTTCGGGGTGGTTGGTTTTTGGGGTTTTATCGAAATCGAAAATAGGGTTTTCGAGATATGAGCAGTTTTGAAAGTGAGCGTTTCCAGTGACTCGAATTGAAAATAAAGGACGCAATAATTTTGAAAACATCAATTGTACTCTAAGTTTGCACATTGGTCTATCATGCCGTTTCGAGGTAAAATAAGGAAAACTATATTTTTCAAAAATTACTTTTTTCAAAAATCCATTTTATGATAATACAGAGAAGAACTGGGTTTTCCATTAAGTTAGAAAGGACCATATTACCTTAGAAATTAATTTTTGTTACAATCGGACCGTTTTCGAGATATGTCCAAATTTCAAAAGTACCGTTACTCGATTTTTTAGTGGAAAAATGAGTATGCAGTTATGTTTACCTCACCTACATAGCTCTTAAATATCAATTTTTGTTGAAATCGTTAGAGCCGTTTTCGAACAAATCAAACTGGTATGAAAATTGTACAAGGTGGGCCAAAAGAAGTCATCCTTGGCTCTCATTTTTTTACTAAATGAAAAACTTCGATTCTGTTTTTTGATTATGTTTATTTGAACCTTTACAATTTTATTGGTCAAGTCGAGAAGATGATATCGGCCAAATGGGCGCCGTCACAATTGATTGCCATACGGGCTCGTTTTATGGCATTTTTCATCACTTCGGCGAGAACTTCGGGCGACAGATTCTCGCACTCGTGTCGAATGTTCTCCTTGAGGGCTTCTAGGGTCTCGGGCTTGTTCACGTAAACACGGGACTTCAAAAAACCCTAGAAAAAAAAGTCTGGAACGGTTAAATCGGGCGATCTTGCGGGCCAGTGCAAATCGCCAAAACGAGAGATGAGGCGCCCCGGCAACGCCGCCTTCAAAATATCGGTTGTTGCTCACGCAGTGTGTGCCGTATAGCTCCGTCTTGTTGGAACCACATGTCCTCCAGTCCTAATTCGTCCAATTGCGGCAGAAAAAACTCGGTTAACATGGCCTAATAGCGCGCACCGTCCACTGTTGTCGTTTGACCAGCGGCGTTCTCGAAAAAAAAATGGCCCGATGACTCCTCCAGCGTGAACAGCGCACCATGCAGTAACTTTGAGCGGCTGTAATGGCTCCTCGTGCATTACTCGTGCAATTTCGGTGCCCCAGTTTTGCTTGTTCACGCACCCGCTGAGGTGGAAATGAGCCTCATCGCTCATTATGATTTTGGTCGAAAAATCGTCCACTTCGTCCTCGAGATTGAGGATGGCTTGCGAGTAGGTTACACGCGTTTGAGGGTCGACATGCAGCAGCTGATGCACGGACTGGGCTTTTTACGGGAACATGCGCAAGTCTTTGACCAAAATTCGCCTTAGGGACGACCGGCTGATGGCTAATTGCGAGCCACGGAGTCTGGTCGATGTTTCCGGCGACAGCTCGACATCCTCGTCAACAGCGGCGATATTCTCGGCACAACGGGCGCTCCATGGCCGGCCACTCTTGGCAACGTCATACTCTTCAAGGTTGGTGGCCAAACGGCGCAGTGTTTGCGCAGTCGGTGTCGGACGGCCGTGGAATCGGCGACGGAATTCACGCTGCGCCAACACTACAGTCGAATTGTTACGCAAAAAAATAGACACGATTATTCCGCGTTCTTGGGGAGTGTCTCGCTCCATGGCTTGTTCACTTGTATTCTACATCTGTCTGGTTCACAAATGTCAAAAGAGATTCGACATTGGCGGCCATTTGCAAAAATAAGAGCATCTTCGAATAGGGTGATCTCTTTTGGCCCACCTTGTATATGGGAACTGCCATTAATATTGAGGCTACCGGCAAAAAAAAACCACCCCGAACTGTAAGCCCCCAAACTCCAAATCCGATGTTTGGACGAAATCCGGGCAGCCATTTAGGCTGTAGGCCTAGGGACGTACAGACAGACAGACAGACAGACGGATAGACGGACAGAATTTAGCGACCCACTTTTTTGAGTCAGAATGTCAGAATTGATTAACATCTCGAGTTCGAAATTTTGTACGAATATCTACAATATCTTTCTCTTACTACGTAATGGAGAAAGTTAAAAATATGTTGCGAAACTTAAAGGAAATTCTATGGCGAATATGCGATAAATTTTTTTAAATCGATATCTTTTAAATGATATCCATACCATAACTCAATGGCCCCGTCAAAAACAACCTAAGTGCACTTAGTATAGTTCGTTTTATGTGTACCTTCGAGCTTCTATTTTTAAATTTTTTTTCATGCAAATAACCAAACCCTTGAAAACAGAGCTAAAATTGCAATTAGGATAACACCTAAAGCGATCAATAATCTTGTATTAAGAAAACTGCAAACGCCTTTCATGAAAAATAATATAGATGCAATTAGTATGTTCGTGCACGGGGCCATCGAACCTACAAAAAATATTCCTTTTCCTTGTATTGAAGAGTTTTAATATTAATTGCCCTTTAATTATTTCGTATATTTTTATAAGCATTTTCTATGAAATACTTTTTTGATTAATGAATTTGAATCCCCTAAATAAGGATGCCAAAACTCTTTTCGTGTTCCATTGCTTTTAGGCTCAGTGATTGGTGTTTTATTTTATTGTTTTATAGATTAAGAGACCCTTCATCCACTAAAAAAGTGGTTTCAAAAAATTTATTTCACAATCACAAAATTTACACAAATTTAATTAAATTTGAAATTCCTACAACACATCTGAAAAGGGAAACAAATTATTAAGAATATTTCCAATTCAAAAAATAAATAGTCGTACCCCTTTTAGAGGGACTCCATCCAACTTTCGTCCCAGAAATACGATTCTTCTCCCTCAGCCATTCGTACAATGGCTTGTAGTACTCCAACAGCGAACTGGCAGACATTTCCCGAGTTCCTAATGCGATGTTAATAGTCTCGCGCCAGGACTTCTTCGAGCCCGATTTCATCATTTGTCTAAAATGGTACCAGATTAGTATTTGTTTTAAAACTTGTGAAGGAGTCTTACTTGATTACCGCCCCGACATCTTTATTGCCATAGAAGTCACATGCATGCAGTGGTTTACTGGGATCACTGGGAACAAACTGTCTGCTTCTTAGGCAAAAGGACTCGTAAAATTGGTAGCCCAAGAGCTCGGAGACGAATTTTCTATACAAATGAAATGGCCACAAACAAAAAAGGTCAGTATAGAGAAGTTGCAAACACGACTAAGAAAATTGCATCCGTTGGACTACTAAGCGAAGGGTCCGAGGTTCGAATCCCGAAAAAAAACCCAAGATTCCAACTTATGGTTTTTTCCGCTGCGCCACCTCTCGCGGACGTCTGACAAACATCCGAGAGTATAACCGTCATGAAAGAGCTTCTCAATTAGCCGTTTGGACCCGGCATAAAATTGTAGACCCCTTCCATTCGTCCCAAAAATGAACTCACACGAGACGAATGTTTGTTGGAAGCTTGGCCTAGGGTCCCTACAGACCTGTTGCGCCAACTTTTTATTTATTCTTTTATTTATCCGTTCATGAGAGTGTTGAAGAAGATCAAAATTCATCAATTCGACGTGGTTTACAATAAGTCGGGGTTTCCGTCAGACCGTCCACTTTGTAAGTTTGCGCAAAAATGTTGGTTGGAAGGCTTACAGCTCTTGGAAGAGTTGAAGCCGAGTGAGCAAAATGTTGCGTCGAAATTTTAGTAAATGGGCCCAAAATGAATGGCAGTAGATCCGCCGTTTTGTGAAGCTCTCTTTTGGCTATAAATGGGAAAAATTGTCGCATTTGGAGCGAAGATAACAAATGCACAGCTTGGTGCTATTATATGGGCTTTTGATGTCCTCAAAACCTATTTTCCAAAAATGTGGCTTCAAAGTTGGGTCTGTAAATTGGCCTTTTGATTATTTTCTTTGGGAATAGGTACTCAAGTTGCAATTCTACGCTAAAAAAGCCACAGGAATCAACCAACCAACATCATTTGAGTTATTAAGGACAGTTTGAGTACTTTCGTCTAAGAGCTTTTTCTTTAAATTTGTTAGAGTGTTTTCGAAAGGATCTTTTTGCCAAAGCATCTGAATGTTGGAATAGAAAAAACCTGACTTACCTCGTTTGGAAATTTTCTGCCAGATCCTCAAAGAACTTGTAAGAGAAGTCCAAGTATTTTTGCTTCCTGTCCACAGGCGGTACGATGCCCGCATACTCATCCATTAGCTTCCAGTAATGTTGATTGGCACGCTCCAGCGGGACGCGTCCCTCGAGCACATCCACCATCAGTTTGGTATTCACAAAGTGAATTGCAATATTGAACACAGTGTGCACACCCTAAAAAAGAACAGTGGTAACCCAAGGGTAAACCTTCAACAGTTACGTACCATTCGGAATAACCGATTCATCGCCAGTTCATTGGTATAGTTGAAGTTGTTCAGAATCTCAGCGCTGTCCATGTGCTTCGGGGTCGAGGCTGAAAGTATCACAGCTTCACCGACGGGATACTCCAGGTCGTAGGATCGAAAGAAGTAGAACGGCAGCTCTGCCTTTTCTAGGGCGAAGTGGATGCGACCGAGGTATCCGTGGGATTGTAGGAACCTCTTGAAGGATGACCCCTTGCAGTACTTCATGTAGACCTTCGAGGTTTTGTCATAGATGTCGGGCTTGCAGTCCTTTGCGCCCGGACGTATTTGCTTGAAACGATTCATTCTCACTTGACTGTAAAAAAATGATGGTCCCACATATTAGGGACTGTTTTTGATATACGTAAAGTAACAGCCTCACAGTGAAACGGGTTCGAAGCCCAGTGAACCGTAAAAGTCCTCAGCACTGCCCATGATTTTTCCAATGTCAAAGCCTTGCGACTCCAAGCCCTCCTTCAAGTTGGGCAGCCTTTCCATGGGATAGGAGTGGCTGAGCACACTCTGCTTCTTCCAGGCCTGCAGGAGAACCTGCTCGATCAGATGGTCTGGAATGGCTCCCTCCTGATTCAGAACAGACCGTCCGTACTTCATGGACAGCTCTCGCCGGATATACGCGTGGAATTCCTGGTAGAACGGCTTGAGTTGTTGCATAGCCGCCTCCATCACGCTAAGGAAGTCGCCATCGTTAAAGCTTCGGAACCACAGCTTGCTAACAGTTATGCCTAGAGTTGTGAGCAAAATTTATATATACGTCCAAGAACTTTTTGGTTCACCCACCATTCAGGTCGGCGGCTTTCCTGAAGAACTCCACAACATTGAGAAAATGGTAAGTTGCGAAGCCCAGCTGCTTCTCGCGCCATTCCTGCCAATAGAACTGCAACTCTTTTGGATCCACACTGTTGGAGAACACCTTGCGGACATCGGGCAGGTATGCCATGTTGCATTGGTTCGGCTCCAAGTAATTGCAGATATCCGAGTCCGTTGCGGTCTGCTGAAGAGCAGCCAAGGAAGTTGTGAAACTCTTGAAGAAATCCTTGTCGAGGACGAAAAGATCGGCCGATCGAAGCCCTTCTATTGCCCTAATCAGCTCGGCGTTCTCTAGCTGGCTGGTGTTGAACCGTTTGGCCTCTTCTGCGACCTCCGTCAGATGTGCAGTGATGCTGTTTGCTATATCGCTCTCCCCTAGTTCGGTACTGAAATGCCTATCGTCGGAGATAAACGTTTCATCGGAGATCTCGTTGAACAGCCGAGTAAGCCTGTCGTTGGTGATGGATAGGAATTTCTTTGCGTCGTCATCTTTGGTGGGAGCCCCATTGATCACCTAAGGAGTAGATGTTCGGTTAGTCACGCACATTTTCGAGGCACAATACTAACGCCGGCTAACAGGACCGCGACAAGAACAAACGCGACACTCCAATCCATGGTTTTCGACTGGCATCAGTCATCTCGCTCCGGCTGTATTTATAACACCAGAGATTATCGTGAAGGTCTCTTTTCTGCGCTACGATTGCAAGTTCACTTCGAAGTGGTATATCATTTTTGAAATAATTTCGTACAACGTTTGCGGGTCAGTCTAGGGCCGCGTAAAACTTGATAAGGAAATAACCCCAGTGGGCGATTGCGATTGTGCGGAAAAAACAATGTAACTTGTTGAGGTTTGACAACGGTTTACGTAAGAATTCCAGCTGTTGATAAGTAAATATTTTAAGTACATAAGAGTGGCTGAAAAGAAGTGACGCAATTGCCTTCCACGCGTCTGTTGGTATTTTTAGACCGACTTTCAATGTTCAGGTTGCGGTTTCGAATGATTGTAGAGTGAAGTTGTCATCTCACAATACGATATAGGAATGGAAATGGGGCTACGTTATTTTCACTGGGAAATACTTACCCGCAGTATCTGAGTTTATAAAACCCGCACCTTTTAATTTGCAGTCCTTGGTGATAGCGTGGAAAACCATTATAGAGACTCATAAAGACTTAATAAGGCTGAACCAGACGGACTGCCAGTCGGATATTAACATCACTGGAGAGTCTTCTCATATTCTGTCAGAATTGGCAAAAAATTGCCTGGAATAAGGTCAAAACCAAGAATAAGGCCAAAACCAAGTAAAGGTATTGTCTAAAAAATGGATACGCTATACCAACGTATCAGACATTCAGCTGCTTATTCGGGCTGAAGAATCTTATAAGACTTTCTGACTTTGATCAATTGATACCTGTTTTATGGAGTTGAAGCTTGGACTCTATCTAAAGACGATGAAGATATTGTTGACTGCTTCTAGAGGAACATTTGAAGACATATCTCGAAAACGGTCCATACGATTGTAACAAAAACTCATTCCTAAGGTAATATGGCCATTTCTAACTTAACAGCAAACTCAATTTTTCCCTTAATTGTCGTGCAATGGATTTGGAAAATAAATGCATTTTCTAAAAATTTGGTTTTCTTTAGTCTACCTAAAAGCCGCACTAACGATTTTGACGAAAACACATACTTAGAGTAAAATTGATGTTTCCCAAAATAATTGCGTCCTTAATTTTCAATTCGAAACACCGAACACGCAAATTTTAGAAACTGCTCATATCTCGAAAACCCCATTTTCGATTTGGATAAAACTTTAAAAACCAAGTAAAGCTTTCATTCCGAATTATGTCCTCTACTCAGTTTCCAGCTAAATAGTTTAGCAGTAGTATTTCCCAAACTAAATGTAACAATATCTGTTACTGTTTTGTCTGGATATTTTAACAAAACCGCTCTAGCGATTTAGATCAAAATGCGTATGAAAGATAGTACAGGGTAGCGCAAAATTAGTCATATAATTTGTTTTTGAATTCCTTTTTTACTAAATAAAAAAAAAGATTTTGAGTGATGGAAATCATTATGTGGACCTTTACAGTTTTCTCTCTTAAGTGGAAAACGTGATATTCGTCAAGTGACTGCGGCCAGTCTTGATTCACATTTGTATCCGTTTTATCGCATAACTTTTCGCATTTCTGTCGGATATTCTCCTTAAGGGCTGCGATTATCTGAGGCTTGTTGGCATAAGCCCGCGACTTCATGTAGCCCCAAAGAAAGATGTCTGGAATGGTTAGATCGGGCGATCTTTCTAGCCATGACAAATCGCTAAAACGGGAGATTACGCGACCAGGAAACGCTTCCTTCACAATGTCCATTGTGGCTCGAGCTATATGTGTGCGGCTGTGTTGTTGAAACCGCACATTTTGACCAAGCCCCGCTCATCGAATTCCGGCAATGCGAAGTCGGTTATATAGCTCTCGTCAGTAACAGTGACCGTATTGCCGATGGTGTCCTCAAAAAAATGAGGCCCAATCACTCTTCCCACATGAACGCCACACCACGCAATGGCTTTGAGTGGGTGGAATGGCTCTTCGTACATCACACGCTGACTTTCAGAGCCCCAGAAACGAAGATTTTGCTTATTGACGTAACCGCTTAAGTGGAAATGCGCGTCGCCGCTCATGATGATTCGAAATTCACGCTGCGCTAACACCACCGACCGATTATTGGTAAAAAAAAATCGACACAATTATTCCACACTTTTGCGGAGTATAGCGCTCCATTGCTTCTCTATTTTATACTGCAGCTGTCTAGTTTACAAATGCCAAATATGATTGACGTACGACGCCATTTGCAAAAATTATAGCATCTTCCGATAGGGTGATTAATTTTGCGCCACCTTGTTTAAGTTTTCTAAATAAGATTCCAATTCCGTACTAAGTTTTTGTCAGAAAATTCGAATAAATCATTTTTTTAATTACTTCCCAAAAGTAGCTACCCAAAAGGTGTTTTCGTAGAATTTCACCAAAAATTTATAGTTTTTTTTTTTTTGTAGATTTCTGAAACTCCCACGATTTGGTGCATGTTTGTTTTATCCCACGGAAGTCTTTTTGGACATCGAATTCCCACGAAAAGGGATAAATCTCACGATATAGCAATACTGCCCCACACACGTCCATCGGAATATTCAGTTTATAACTGCTAATGCAAATTCAAAAACAAGTCTCTGAATAAAAACATGCCTTATCAGACCAAACACTTCTAAAGTGTAGGTTAGGTTAGGTTTACGGTTGGATGCGGCAGAGCAGGCCCTGCAGCACCCCCACTTAGGTCCATGTGGACCCATTGTGATGCCCTTGTTGAGGATTAGCCGATGTTTTTGGCGATGATAGCAGCTCCCTCACGGTTACTCGACTTTGTCCAGCCATCCTGATGTGTTTATGAACCTGGAAAGATCAGACAGAGAGACATCCGAAAGTTCATGCACGTCATGGAAGCAGTGTCTACCAAGTGTTCTATTTCTCCAGTGACAAAGACTTGGGCATTGACAGAGGAAGTGAGGTGTATCCTCGTGTACCTCCTCGTCTCCGCAACCTCTACATATCATCATTCTTGAGTTTTAATTTCATTGTGTGGTTTCTTAGGAAGCTGTGACCCGTCAGGGCCCCTACCAGCTTATACAACGACGTTCTATCAAACCGTATTAGCTTGCTAGTCCGACTTGGATTGTATTTTTTTTTTCATGCAGTTATCTTTTATTCAAAAAACTTCAAACGCCTGTCATGCCTCTCGTGCATATATACACTTAGTATGTTCTTGCACGGGGCCATCGATTAATTACCAAAAAGTGGATTTTATTTAACACTATTCCTATATTTTATGAACCGTTTCTTCTATCTAGCATCGGCTCTCTGATTTGTACCTACCAAGACCAACTAACCAAATAAAAGAAGAAAACAGCCAACCAAACTTTGAGAAATGAGAAAGTTTCGTTCGACCCCAGTTTAGGTTGAAAAAATGTTGGAAAGGGAACTTTTTGTCCCCTTTTTGGATTTTGAAATTTGGGGGACTAAAGCATTTTTCAGATATAGAGAAGGGACTCACACCCGCAATGGTAACCCCAGATTATAAATCTTATTTTGCGTTCAAACTTAAGTCGAATATTTTTCGAAAAACATCGGGCAAAACGTAGGTAGTCTCATTGGCACAGCAACATCAAGCAGCGAATATTCGCCATTCGGACTTAAATTTTTCCAATAGACTATGAATTCTGTAGTTGTCTACTGGGGCGAGAATTATGGCCGAAAATTGGCTCTTAAAGTTGCGACCACGGACTCGAAATTTCAGTAGTAAATTTTAATTATTTGTAAACGTTGTTTCTTCGTGTAGCTCACCATGATGAACATTTTTATTGTACTGAATATTTCGACATTGACAGTTCGGTAATCGGTTTAAGGGTGCGTTCAGTTTGTTTGTCAAGTCGCTAATGAGAGACAATTTATAAGATTTTTGCAACCCAGTCGTGCACATTTCTTAACGAGTCAAGTTCAGGCAATCACAGAAAATAAATAAATCGGTAGATTTCTAAAAGCAAACAGGTGGGAAGCTGAAGCCCGTATGACACTACATTTTTCCGTCATTTTTATAATATTGAAAAGTCAGCGGTGTGTAAAAGAGACTAAAAGTGTATTGCGAAATGGGTAGCAAATGTTTGCAAAGCAACCGCAAATTTTCAATTGAATTTATTTTCAAGTAATCTTGAAATGTCAAAAAAAAAGCTGCCAGCTGAAAAATGTGATTTGAATTGACGAATGGAGGCTAACCCCTGGCGGTAAATATTCGCATCGGTAGGTTGCTATAGATTTTGACAGCTGGTATGTATTTCTATGAAAAATCAAGAAGTTATTGTGAGAAAATGTGTATTTAATTAAAAATATACATTTAATATAAGAAAAAAAAACTCGTTTTATAACAGAAAAATAATATCTTAAAAGTGAGTGCGATAAGTGTTGATATAAAAGTGAATACTAAGTTGTTATTTTTGTAGAAAATGCTGAAAACAATCGGAGCTCAGCATTATGGCATTCCTCAATGCAATTCATATCGTAAAGAGGGAATAACATTGTAGCATCTTCCAAAAGAAGTTCGGAACTCTAAAGATCTTTTGATTAAATGGGGTATTGTGCTTAAGATGGGGAAAAAATTTCACAAATGTGTTTCCATTTGCAGTCTTCACTTTAGAGATAAAGACATTTTGAGACCGAATAAACGGAGTGGTTTTCAGTATAGAACCAAACTTGTGAAAGGAGCCTTTCCCAGCCTAAGCCTTCCGAATTCATCAATTCCTTCAAAGAAACGAGGCATTATACGTTCAAGGCGGCTACTATGACGGTCAGCTGCTTTAATGAGAAGAAGGTACTACAAGTTGCTACATTTCGTTTCCACTTTCATTTAATGACATACTTTTAATTTATCCTCTTCATCTACTCCAGAATATATGACACATCAACCCACAAGTTTGGCGGAGAATCCTACTGATACCCAAGAACCATCCAACCACTGTACTGAGAGTGTTCGTAGCATAGGGGTTCAGGCATGCTTAAGCCCGTTCACAAGCTTCACTGCAGTATGGGCTACTGACTAAAAATTAAAAACCATTACTGGGTTGCATAATAGTTCCACTGAAATAGCTAATTATTTCACAGAGCGATATTGTGACAAACTTAAAAAATTGTAATCTGGCTGGATACCCATCATCACAGCAAACCAATCTGTAAAAATCATAATTAGGTAGCACATTTTTTGGACAGAGATTGTATGGAAGTGACATTTCACTAGCAGTCCATATATAATAAGTCAATGGTCTCTACATATTCCTTTTTTATCCAGCAGGTGTCGCAGGAAAACTTTTCCACTCGTCAATACATTTTTAATGCATTTTTGACGTGTCTACATTTATAAAGTTGGTGTGTACGCACTCACTCCTGTCGGGAATTTTCGTTCTAATTTTTCGTACTGCTCTTGTTTCATTTTAGAAGCAGAAAAAAAATGTAGTGTCATACGGGCTTGAACGAGACAACTAAAAACTGAAAACATAACCAAAATTGATTTGATAAACGAAACGCTACCATTCTGAATATTTCCACACGTGTGGTGGCCGCGTCCTAGCTTACTTTATATTTTAAGAAATTAACGTTACCAATGGTAAAGTAATTGTTAAACCATTTTAAAATTAAAGTGTTTCATTGAGTACATGGGCCTGACGGCAGCACTTTCCATATTTCTAACAAAAAAAAAATGCGACTTTTTCCAGCTCAAGACCAGGGTTTCCAGAATTTAGTTTGCTTTAAGTGCCCAAACCTTAAATATATAAGCGTTGCCCAAACAGAGGCCCAAAAATCGTTAAAAATGTTCCCAATTCCTTAAGTACTTATTTGGTATTCTTTCCACTGAGCGAATTTTATTGACTCCTATCTTCTGCAAACTGCAATCGGTCTTTGTGGCTTGTGTGTTGTGTCAAATCAAAAGGCCTGGGGCCCTACTATGAAACTCGATTCAAAATACTAATGATTCTATTCGAAAGATATTTGCGATTCAACTTTCAAATGGCACTCTCTATGAAAGTAGAATCGAATGCCGGTAATGCCAAACTATGTGCCAAAAAATTTGCGATTCTCGAACGATTCTCGCAATATAATTGACACAACCCAAATGAGTCTCGCATTTTGTTTGGCATTTCCCCAAAAATTTATCGTGAAACAATTAAATAATAATAAATAAACATGGACTGTGTCGCAATTAGGTTGGAGTCTGAAGGAAATCCGGAACAAATTCAACAAGTTGAACGAAGGCGGATTAGAAATAAATCTAACATAATGGAGCTTGGCAAGAAAAAGTTTTTCTATTCAGTATTTATTTCAAGGCATTTTTAATCCAAAAATAAAATAAACTAAAATAACTTTATTCAGTTTTGTTAAAAACTACCGCCTTTCGAAAGATGCCTTTAAGTACTTGTTGAACAATATTTCAACAGAACTAAGTGTTCGCAAAAAAAAAACTTTTGTTTCCAACATTATAAAGGCTGTTTTTAAATACCCATTGGACAAATCTGGATGCCGGGTCATTTATTGCACCTTTTCAAACTGTAACACTTTTGACTTTTAGAGATTCCCTGGGACAAAAAAAAAAAAAACATTATACATTATTACTATGTTTATGAAATGTACATGAATTATTAATTTATAAAATTTATTTATTTACATTCTGAGAAAAAAAAACTTCTTAAATCGACCTTCTCCGCAAGCACATTTGATGTAGAATGATTATTTGCGAATTCGAACGAATTTGACATTAACTTTCGGAAAAGTTAGTACCAATTTTGTACCAAGAAAACAAAAAAAAGTTGGCAGTACTAGAGCTGTTCGAATTTCGCTTTCATAACTTCACTTTAGAATCGAGTTTCATAGTAGGGCCTCTGCAAAATAAATTGGTGTGCCTGCAAGTTCAACGACGGTTTGATATCACTTGACTGTAAGAGTGCTGCACAAGTTTTAAAATATTTTTTTTTGTAGTTTTGTGAAGGAATAAAACAAACCAAATTTGTTTAAGGATATGTTGCCCAAAATTGTGTTGGGTGCTCATTGAAGAAATTTCTATCGTTTTTTAAGAAAAAAGATAGCCCAAAATACGATAAAGAGCCCAATCTTGCAACTCTGCTCAAGACCGTCAGCGGAGAAAAATTTAAATTTTAACGACATTCGCCTAGAACACAACCTTTTGTCCATTGATGGGGGAAACTGATGAACTTCTTGTCAATTTCTTCTTTAATTTTATTCAAAAAGCAGTTGTATACATAGAACGATTAATATTGTTTAAGGAGTACTTTTAATGTGCGTTGTTATGTATATTGCGTCATAATTTATTCTCAGTTTCACGTCTCAGCTCTATTGACGGGTAGTAGTCCTGTCCGTATGCTGGACAGTAACGTCAACAACTCGCATATTCGCGGTTAGGAAGTTTGTAAGGCGATCGGCACCTGTGCGGCCTAACCTATCGAATGGGAAGCCCATGGGGCGACGATCCGGGTAGAGGCGATCACGAACTCCGCAGTAGGACGAGGCATCACTACAAGAGCCGGCCAAATCTTGATCAACCTGAGAAGCAGTCGAATAAATACACTTTTCGGTTAGAAAAATTGTAGCACCTACCCTGTCATCATCATAGTTGGACACCATGACGAAGAGCTCGCATTTGAGACCCTCTGGCCGTCCCTTCGGCAGCAACATATGCTGCGGCCATCCACAGCCACAGAAGTTGAACTCCAACTCATCGGGGCTACCAGCGGCTGGACGATCGGTGTCCAAATTGCGGAACGTCCTCTCGAACGGGATGGTTATGCTGGAATCGGTCGACTGGCGGCGCACTGTATTCTGACCGGGACGCACTAGAGGGGAGAGCAATGAAAAGATTTTTGTTTTACTTGCGGGGAGAGAACTTACGTTGCACAACAAACTTGTCCAGTTCGACCATCATCAGCCGCTGATCCCTGAACAACATCGGCTGACCGCGTTCGTCGGTCTTGGGAGCCAGGAAGATGCGCACAGTTCCAAAGCGTTGGGCCCCACTGTCGTTGTTCACATTGATGGTGTACGTGAAGTTGTCGTGCTGCAAGTGAGTGAATCTCGCAAAGACATTGCCTCTGGGCACAAAGTCCATGCCACGGGATAGATCGATGTCGGACTGTTGCCAGTATGTGTTGAAGACATTTGGGCGACCTCCCTGGCTGGCGACCTGCACGCCGGTCACAGTGATGCCGCGGTAGTTCAACTGGGGCAGTGTATAGGGCGGCAAACTCTCCTTGTGCTCCTGGAATATGTCGTCAACATATGCGTGCCACTTGTAGAAGACCGGATCACGCATGGCGGTTGCCGAATCACCCATAACACCAAAGGATTCCAAGTAGCGATGATCGGGATCGTGGGCGTACGATATAAAAACGTGGCCCATGTTGTGCAGATCACCGTAAAGTTGACGATTTGGCGAGAGGATTGACGATTCCATCATGTTGCCGAGGATGTCGATTCCACTGTTCGCATCCAATGGAACACGGGTACCAGATTCCTGTAGAAAATTATTTTCAAACTTGAAACAAAGCCAGCAAAGGTTACTCACATTGACAACGAATCCTTGATGGATGGCCTCGAAGAAGCGGTCCCTCCAACGCTCCAAGTCGCCGACATCCAACTTGATCTGATCCAGTTCACGATCGAGATCCTTGAGCCCGGTGTTGGCGAAACGTGGCGGCCAGGCACGACTGGCTACCAGCGAGTCCATCTTGGGGAAGTAGCCCTCCGCGATCGGTTCGCGCAGGTTGTTGAAGCGCTTCACACGCGACATGTTGTTGCTGAAGCGTTCCAAATTGTAACGCGCCATGATCTGTTCATGCATGTAGTAGAACAGTTCACCGCGACGATCCTTGTTCACGATGGCACGATCGGATGCCTCGAATGGGTAGACCAAGTGCCAGTGCCAATGATGGAGGTTGATGCCCATATCCTCGCGGAAGTACCACAGGCGATGTTCCTCGTCGAGATCGGAGGCGGTGTAGTCCCGGGGGATGGTGATCGGCATGCGCGACCCATCGGGCACAACGGTGGCCTCCTCACGCAGCTGAGTGAACACCATCGAATCGACGTACTTGTCGGGGAATGACTCAGCAAACGAGGGCAGATTCAAGCCCTTGGTATCGGGGCGATGCAGTATCGCCACCGAGAGGGCGTAGTTGAAGAGATACGGGTTCACACGATCCCTAGAATAGACTGCCAAGCTCTGCAGATCATCGATGGATCGCGCTGCCATAAATATGTCAATCAAACGTGCGGCGATACGACGATGGCGCGGAATAAACAGCGAGAACTGTTCTCGGCGGCCCAGAGCTGTTACAACTCTCAAGTCGGGTACGCTAACGTTTTTCACGGGAACCCTTTTCTCAGCCTTGTCGCCAAAGCGCGACTGCACCTCGTTGCCAATTGGGCGATAGCGTTCGGTGAGATAGTTGTCGGGCACATCGAAGACTGTTGCCCTCGAGCCCTTCTCCATGAAGACCGGCTCCTGAGGGCGCTCGAACAGCAAAAGTAGATTCTTCCTATCGGCCATTTTTCCAGAGATTTATCCTCAGAACTCAGAGAGAATGTGTGAAAGTAAAATTAAAGCTTCCTACTCGAATACCGGCAGTGGACTGTGACTTACCAACCGCCACCGGCGGTCTTTTATACTCCAAAAACTCTTGTAAGCAGGTTCTGACTGCGGTTTTGACAGCTGAAAAATCTACGAAAACATTTGTTGCAAACGAATCTTGCGGTGTAGCTGATACGAACAGCGGTGGGTAATCTGTTTACTTTCTGTTCAGTTACTTTATCATTCGGATTTGTGTTTTATCTTTCAGCGAGCGAAATGTTCTCATGATAGTTTTCAAGATGCGGTTTCTATAATCGTGTGAGCAGTTGCATTTTTGGGTTTCCTGCCGGTGATAATACTGAAAATGCGGTCACCCTTTCTTGATCTAATACATTATTATTAAGTTGGTTTTGATTATTTACAATTTATGTATAAGTACTTTTGGTTTACTGTTACAATGTTCTAATGATGGTGGTTATTAACAATTTTTCTATTTTCAATATATTTAACACTAGTTTTGACCTTAGAAACTAGGGGACTAACTAAATTTGTGTCAACTAAGCTTAGAGTATATTTTTGAATGTTGTGAGCAAGGTATTCTCTTTGTTTTTGTAGTTGGGGGTTGCTTTGAAGTTTCTATTCTCTCTGTAGAATGGAGTGCTCATGAGGATGGATTGGGAAATGCTTGGACTCACTGACCTTTGAATTGGAAATGCATTTTACGTGCGACAGATCAGACATATGGCAGCTGTTACCAATCGCTAAGTGAACTCAATTTTGAGCAACTGATGCATAAATGCTATCCACGGGAGTGCTATATCTCTTTCGAAACGGAAAAGGTGTGGTGGGTATCGAACTTAACTTCCAGGGTCTTATTTCCATACTCCGTTGACTATCAATTTTTATTTAGCTAGTGCACCCACGACTGCTGTGCTTGGTGTTAGAATTTTAACTTAAAAATACACATTTTGCTTCGGTAGGAGTTGAGGTGCTTCGAAAAATGTTTCTAGTATTTAATACGGTTTTGATCCGAAAACATGAACCTCAGAATTTCCTGAACACTTAATAAATTTGAATAAAAATTGAGATTGATTTTATGACTCTTGGCAATCGGTCTTGCCAGTTACGAAGCTTATACAATTTACACGAAAGAAGCAAAATGGGAAACAAAAACTGTTGCCCCGCACACAGATGCAGGAGAAGACAGCCGAACGATTTTTTTACTTTTCACCTTTTTTATCATTCGACAGATAGGGTTACCATCTGTCCTTAAAGGGGCAAATAAAGCTGTGTATTTCTTGATTTACAAAAAAATGGATGCATACCTTTTTTGTAGATCATGCTCGTGCTATATATGTGCCGAAGACTGTTTTTTTCGGAAAAGTTAATATTTTAAAAGATATTTACAAAAAACTGTCAATCACTAAGTAAAGTACGCTCCTTTTAACCACTTTTCATTCGTTGTTGGTGTCTTCTCTTAATCGATTCCAATTGGAATTTTCAACGCATACTCAGCTCTACTCATGCTCATTCACACACCGACACCACAGTCGTAGACCCAGTGTTGCCGAAAGTACTCCCATAAGAGTATTGTACTACTTTCAGCAACTGCGTACTCCAGTACTCCTCCTTCCACATTCGTACTCCTATTTATTTTTTTTCAACCTTAAATATCGTACACTTGCAGCAAAGTTTAATCAACCTTAATCATTTTTCGTTCACTTCAAATTTAATGCAAATTTGGCAGAAAAAAGGAAATTTCCCTCTTTCTAGTTTGTTTTTGTTTTTCGCTGGCTTCATGCAATTTTCATCTGTTCAGTATTTATTTTATTGTTATCTGAGAAATGAGTCTGCTGCTGTTTCTATACATTTAGCACCAAAATCACCTGCTGCAAGAGCCAACGATATTAAGTTTTCAAATGCTGAAAAAGTATTTGCTATTGAAGTAGATACACAGACTGAATCTAAATCGGTTAAGGCAAAAGAACCGACGATGTTGAGTTTTTTAATGCTGATACACCTACCAGGTCTTCAAAAAAAAAAGAAGCAAAAAATTGCACGGAAATGTTTCGTCAAGGATGGTTGAGTGAATTTGCCTTTCTTAAGGAAATCGTCAAAAAGCCATTAACCGATTTTTTTTTAAGATTTTATTTTTAAATAGGTACCTAAAGTTAAAAAATAAATTAAAAAATAAATATATAATAATAATAGTAAATAAAATACCAACAATTATTTTCGAATACTACTACTACGGTTTTTTCCAAAATACTCCCCTTTTTTGGCTGCAGTACTACCTTATAATATTTCTCCCCAGCAACACTACAGACCACACTCCACACTAGCGTTTGTGCTCTCGGTCATCTCCATTCTCCAATTCTCCATTAAATCGTATTCTCTTAATCATTTTCCATTGGAACTTTTGAATACTCTTCCTCATGCATACATGAGACATGGATGTGTTTTTTACTGAGAGGGGAGCTACGTTGCCATGAGAAATGTGGAAATGATTCTGGCCTTCTGACTTCTGAGTTATATGTTTCATTTAAGTATTCGTTGGCTGTTAATGAAAACTTCACAAATTTTTATTTAGTTATCTTGATCCCATATGGTTCCAGGTAAAAAAAGCAATGAACTAAGGCAAACACACAGACATCGTAAATTATGTGTCGGCTAACATCCCCCAATTAAGGAATGCTAAACAATGGTTCCGCCAGAAATTGGGAATGGACCACCTCTGCGATTGTGGATTAAAGCCCCACACACAGGCTTTCGATGCTTCCCACCTTCTTACAAAAAGAATAGAATCTTCGCAATTTCCAACTCTAGCGAAGTACGGAACCTTCGATGCCCGAGTGACACTCGCACTTGGCCGGTTTTTTATTCATACATATTTTCACTAAACAAAAAAGCATCTACTCTGCCTATTTAATTTGCTTTCAATGTTAGGATTTGTGAAGCCATAGTGAAGACACATGCAGTCGAAATGTAATACAAACTTTCATAACTGAATAAAATGGATTTTAACAAATTTATTAAATAAAATAGTTAAAAATTCCTAGGTTGTTATTTATATATTTTGAAAATTGAAACTAAGAATTAGGAGCATTTTAATGTTACAATTTTTGTTCCTAACATAACAATTATCCCCCTAAACAAGTATAACGTCTCCCTCACCTCGTTTTTTAATCTGGTAATCCTATTGACGGCTAACAAATTTATTTTCATATGCAGCCCCAGTCATTTATATTCGTGTAAATGTAATTTTGTTTGAAATAAGAAAATGCTGTATTTTTTAAATAAAGTAAAACCTTTCCATACTAATTTTACACATTTAAAAAAAAGGAATTTGAAAATCGCTGCAATAGCTCATAAGATTTTGGCTGACATGTAGTTTAGCCATTTAGCTTTATATAGGTATAAAGATTGGTTGAATCAAAAAAAGAGTAGGGAGATTTAGCAATTGCAACGGCCTAGAAATGCAGGCATGGACGTAGCAGTATTTTAACAAACTTATGTAGCCGGGCAATCAAATTTGACGAATGAAAGCCTAACTTGGTGGACTTTGACACTCCGCATGTAAATTGATGAGTAGCAACGCGATGAAAATGAAATCATAAGGCCTAATCAGATTCGAGCAGCGTCGCCTTTTGGCCCTTATTTGAGCCTCAAGACTAGTGGCTCCCTCGTCCGTGGCCCGTTTTCTGTTAAATGTTTTTTTCGATTTGGCTTTTCAGATTTTGATCTGAGATTTTAGATTTCTGCGGCCAAATCGAACATAAAATCCGAATTTTGTCCGTTATTGTGTGTATTGAGTTGGCCGCAAAAAATATTTTTCTTTGCTCAAACAGGAAATCCATTTCAATTAATTTTTGCATATTTATAATAACTCATTTCGAAATAATTTAATATAAAAAATCGTTTCCATACTCGAAAAATTAATAATTCAGTTAAAAAAGCAATCCTTCCAACGATAAGCAATTTGTTACCGCCAGCCGTGTCACACACATTGGTATTAGTGAAAGTATGTGTGAAATCTAAGAAAAAATCGAGGTTTCTCAAAAGAGAGTCAGATCAAAATAAATTGATTTCTTCTGAAAAAATATGAAAAAAGTGTGTTTTTGCTGCTCTTTTTTCTTTCGGGAGGTAGTTTTTTGGCTCGGAGTCCAGTCCGCTTTTTGAATTTGTTTAGTGGCTATGCAAATGACAGGACTGTAACTAAAGCAGGTGAAGATATCTGCAGTCGTTTCGAAGGGCCTATGCGGGCTTTGGAGGAGAAAAATCAACCACGAACTATACGAGCTTTACATCGACGTCGACCCAGTTAAGCAAATTGTGCATCCGTCGTCTAAGGCTTTGGCCACGCAGTAAGCGAGGAGAGAAGAAAAAAATGGCGGCGCCCGCACGTGGACGTAAGCGTAAGATGTAAACCCTAAGCGATTAGTAATTTTGTTTACGGCAGAGCGAGGTCGTTGACTGCGTGCCCCCAACCTAAGATTGCTACGACATGTAGAGCGTATATGGACACAAATGCTCCAGCGCGTAGTCTTCGAGTGCAGCCCGGCGGGCCACTCAGTAGAGCAGCATAGCATATGGCTTTCCATGCCTTAAGTGCCGGACATAAATAGAAGGCGATTTTAACTGAGCTGAAGAGACTTCTTAGTTGGGATTTATTCCGAACCGACTCAATAATAATTAAGACATCGTAACTAGAAAGTTGTGAGGTGGAAAAAAGCTAAGCATTTTCATAAAGTTCACCGAACGGAGATGATCCAGTCTTGGTTGACAAAAAGTACCTACGGCACTTTGATTGCATTTTGAAAAAAAATACTCAAAATTTGATCACCTCCAAAATGCTTTTTCCAGGCAACCAGTGAGGCGTATAGACTGCTCCTGAACGGTGCCGTGACATAAGGCCATGTGACATAAGACCATATCTCAAAATATGGTCTTATGTCGCTTTTCGAAAGCGACATGAAGCCATACCTCGAAATATGGCTTTACGACACTTTGTGAAAGCGTCATAAGGCCATATTTTGAGATATGGTCTTATGTCACATGGCCTTATGTCACGGCACCCTCCTGAACAAATCGGCACCCAGACAAAAAATAGATTTCTTTGACGACAGCCGGGCCGCGTTTTTGGCTCTCGATTCGAATTGGTCGCCGTCCAAGCGCATGTTGTGGACTACTGGGAGACAATGGCTCAGAGGGAAATCTTTCTTTGCTTTACTTTAAATGCAGGCAAGGAAGATATCGCCAAATTACTACTGTGGCAGAACAAACAACCTCTTAACCAGAACAAACAACCTCTTAACCAGAATGAGCGCAGATGTCTCTAGATCAACGGCAATTTATATGGTCCGAAATCAAACACCGCGAACTAGACAGGCCGTTTTTTTTATGACCGTCAATCTCAGGCATCAAAGTCACATTCTGGTTTAGAACTTCACTATCATTGCTGTTCTTTTTATCTTTGCCTATTTGCCTTTTTTATGGAGTGTTCACGTTTGGTGCGCTAGTATTCTTACATAGAAAATCGTATTGACAAATGTCACGAAACTTCAAAAATTCTGCTCACCAACACACTCCCAGGAGATATGAAACACTTCCGCTGTGGGCAAAGTTGCTGCCAGAGTTCATAGAATTTTATCCGTTTAATTTGAAATTGTTCGTTACGTGTGGATAATATTTTTTTTTATTAATAAGTGCACATTTACTTAAAATGTTCATGAAAAATTAACAATGTAGATTGGTTGAGGGAAAATGAAAACATTTTGAGCAAATTTTCTTCATTATTTAAGAAAAATTTACACACGAAATCGAAGCTAATGATATCCAAAAGCGGAAAATACACAACCATGTTTGTCCCAATGTTTCTAGTATATAAAACATATATTTTAGATGGCTTTACTAACCAAACAAATCAAATTATTCGCCTTTTAACAATTTATAATAACTAACCAATGGGGTTCAGTAATGAAAAAATGTGGTTTTCCCGAACTCTTCCACATTTCCGCCACGGTTGCCGAGGTTGGCAGCATTTATTTTTGCATTTTTTGTATGTTTTTGCATGTGACACGGATTCTTTTTTGACATAACACCGATAGGAAAACAAAATGGCGAATTTGAAAAAAAACTGAGGGGGCCAGCGGCAAGAGGATTGTGAGTTGGGGGTCTCAGTATGGTTTGTCTATGGTCACAACAGCAGGTCTCGTGAGCTGTGTTCCCAAGCGCTATAGTTTTTTTCCAGACAGGAAGTCGAAAACAAAAAATATAAACCAACCATCCCTTTCTGAAGTTATTGTAGTTGCGTATTAAAGTCTCTAAACGTCAGAAAAGTCACCTTTTTTAGCCTTTTTCATACATGTTTTCACTAAACTAAGGACAGCTTCCACTTTTATTTTCTTCTCTTTTAATTTTTGGATTTGCAAACCTATAAAGAGTACGAGCATTTGAAGTGTTACACAAACTTTCACATTTAACGAATTTATTAAATAAAATAATTTAAAATATTTCGCTATTCTTATTTTTTTTTAACTGAAAACTATCAGCATATTGATGTTCGTTGTTGGCCCCTATTGTAAAAATGTATAATATAAATGCCCCTAAAAATGTACAAAGTCCCCCTTTTCCCGTTTTCCAATCTGGACATATTTTCTGACGCAATGCCTTCTGCTTGCATACTCGCGATATAGGTCCTAATATAACAATTGTGGCTGAACGGCTGAACTACCTTTCAAAATCGATACCTCCCCGGAAGAATGTATTAAGCGACAAATTTTTCAGCAAATGACTTTTTGGCATGCCTTACAAATTGCGCCAAGCGCCACGTTTTTGGTTTGACGTCTCTACCATTGATACAAACGGCACTAGAGAGAAATAAAAATTGTAGTATCCGACATATTTGCTGGGTAGATATTTGTTATGACCTGTTATTTGTTGTAACCACCAACACTTTTATGCCAAGCGCCATTATATACAAAATAATTGTCCTATGCAACTAATCCTACGAGAAAAAAATTGTTTGCACATGGCGCTTAGTTTAACTGATATTGTCACTTAGAACATAGTGCCACTGAAAAGCTACCATTTGCAGTCGCTTGAAACATTTTTGTCTAGACATGTTGCCGTTATTTGGAAATATTTTTAGACTCGCCGCTATGTTTATTTGAAAAGATTTTCTCAAATACTTTTTTGTTAAAAAACTGAATAAATATTTTTTTGGCATCTTGTATTAAATCCTACCATGTCAATGATTTAAGCGACAATCTACAAAAATATTGTAAGAAACAGAAACGTTTCATCTAGTTGACATTTCGTTCATAGAATAATTAAAAACCATTTGCGGTGCAAATCTCAATCGAAATATGCTTTTTACTACAAAATACGCAAATAATTACCATCACAGTAAGTTTTATTTGTCTCCTATAAAATTTTAAAAATGTCGCTTAATACATTCGTCCGGGGAGGTATCGACATATTGGGGGGCATATTTTTTATTAAATTCAATTTAACTCAGACTAAAACTGTACAAATTTGAATAAAGTCAGTTCTCTACGATTTAAAAAAAAAAAAAGGTTTTCAGAATTGAAAAGAAAAGGTAACAACGGAAGTCCAAGCATTTCATATTTCATTGCATAAATCAGGGATATAAATATTTCTCTATAGATTCTCTTTAAAATATAACAAATATCGTAACAAAAATATTGTATTTACATGTAACAACAGGTACCCATATAAAGTTAAGTTCACATCCGATAAACTATATAGTCCATATAATTACATGATCCTTCTATTGCATTAATGTTAATGCACTTAATGCACACTTAAACTGTATTGTATGTTTATATTTTTAATTTGCTGCCATTTTTGTTCTCCATTAGAAAGAAAAACTCAACAATTTCATTTGACGTTTGTTAATAAATATTCTCCGACTATGTAACATTTCTTCCTAGTGTAGTTTACATGCATTTAAATTTGAATGAATATTGTAAATAGTTCGATTTTTTGTTTATAACATTAATAATAATATTCAGAGTACTATAATAATTTTTATCTATAGTGTTTTTTTGTTTGTATTTTTGTGTAAAAAATTAAAATGCCATTTATTTTATTTTTAGTTTGATTGGTTCATTGTTTCGTTTGTAGTCTTGGGTTAGATTTATATTTGTCTGCATGTGGATAAGTTTTTAGCACAAATTCGCATAGCTATTGATGAAAATATAGTTAACATGTAGTACCTATTTGTTATTTTTTTTTTTTGTTTCCCTAAATTTTAATGGTATTGTTTTTTTAATGTAATTCCCTAATATGGTATATTTCTCAGTTGGTAATTTTGTTGTTCTTTTGTATAAACTACAACTGGTTGACTTTTTGATTGATTAATTGGTAAATAGAATTTTCTAAAAGTATAATACAAATAGGATTGTGCAGTTTTAATTTTGCGTGTATAAAAAAGTTAAATTCCTGTAGATAGTATAATATCTATAAAGTTATATTTTCTAGTTAAAATCATATTTATTCGCTTGTCGCATAGACACAGTGGAAAGTACAGCATACTGGACTGGTAAGGTTTGGATGGTTTAATACAGAAAACAAAGCGATAGAGTTGTCTATGTAGATTATCACTTTTACCATTTTTTTTTAACTGCTTATATGTTACGAGTGGTTTTGGTTATCACATACGCTATATTCTTTGAACTTACGTTTGCTTTTCTATTAGCACGTACACAATGAAATGGTTTTGATTATTTAAAAAAAAATAAGTTTTTGAAAACCTGAATAGGTACCTACATTAAAAAAAGTATTTTTTTGTTTTTCAATTGTTTACTTATAACTTAGTTTTGTTGTGCTGTAAAAACAAATTTTAGTCCCGACTTTAAATTTACGAAAGTCACAATGGCGAAATTTGTATGCAAATAAAGCCACTGTGAACTCCTAAAAGTTAAGGCCCGTTGACTTTCCGCGATACTAATAATCATTTTTAGTGTCCAGGCTAAATTTGTCTTGCTCACAATGCCGAAATTTTCCATACAAAATTGCATATTGGGACCTACAAAATATTTAGTGCGGATGCTAAAAATGATTATTAGTGAGGCCCTTTAAGTTTTAAATTTTTGTTATGTTTCTCCGAAGACTGCCGCCAAAAATCCAAAAGCCAGTAAATTTATTTTGTGTTAGGAAAGTTCAACGACTTTCAACATTTTATGTAAAGTGGTGATGGCCCAACCGTACCCCCCCTGTCAATTGTCGATAGCCTTTTTGGCTTTAATTTGAGCTGAAATTTGTCCGTGATTCCTACCAATAATCATTTTTAGTGTTCAGGCAAAATTTTTCGAACTCACAATAGCGACATTTTCCATACAAAATAAAATATTTTTTAACCTACAAAACATGCCACACAGCTCGTGAAACAATGGAAATGTTGAAGGATGAATTTGGTGAGCAGCTTATCTCTCGAAATGGCCTGTAAGTTGGCCGCCAAGATCATGCGATTTAGCGCCTCTTGATTATTTCTTGTGGGGTTATGTAAAGTCGTTAATCTATGTGGACAAGCCGAACACCATTGAAGCCTTACCGGAATACAGGCCGAAATGCTCGAAAAAGTGACGCAAAATTGGACCTTCCAAATGGACCATTTGAAACGGAAGCGCGGACAACATTTACATGAAGTTGTCTTTAAAACGTAAATGGCAAAGGCCTATTTATCGATTTTAATAAATTTTTTGAATATTTGATGCAATTTTGAGTGTTTTTTTTCGATTTTTAAAAAAACTACGCTTAAAAAATCACCCTTTATTATTGGGTCGATTGAATTTTAGTTTACCACATATAAAATGCCCTCTGCGTTAGATCTTATACGCCTTTTGGGATTTTAGTCGTTTTGGTACTACGCTCTTGGACGCTGAAGTGACTTAGTTAAAAGTAAATGTTCTCAGACTTTCGTGACTGTCATTAACTTTTCCTATATCTAATAAGTGATTTGCCCACCAAGGTGCCTATGGTCTTGTCTCTTGTTATTATTCTTTTCAAAACCCTGTGTCAGGGATGGAAAAGTCGATACAATTGTATCGAATTCGATACAAATAAGTGTGCTCGAGTACAAAAGTACAATTTGCCTTAATTCGATATAATTTATCCATCTGTATCTTTCAAGTTCTCTTGCAATTTGTAAAGCTTTTCCTAAGAAAACAATTAAAATAATCCAGAAGATGATGTCTTTATGTCATTTTGGAAGACACAAACAAGAAAATTAATATTCAAAATTCCTTTCTAAATTTTCTGGAGTATTTTACATCAGAAGCAGTTGTATCAGGAAAATCGAACTCTGTATTGAAATTTGTTTTTGAATTTCTTCCTAATGGAAAAAAGAATATTCAACAAATTAGCAATGAATATAGAGCCGACTGCTAAATAATTCAGCAATTTAAATATTATTCAATTTGAGAATTTTGGGCTGAAGTAAATTCAATTAAAAACGAGTGTAATGAGCTGATGTTTGAAAATATTTACAAAATTGCTCAAGCCGTTTTCGCTATTCCTCATCAGCAAATGTCGATAGGATTTTTTCTTGCCAGACATTTATAAAGTCCAAATGTCGAAACCGACTTCAAGACGACACTTGCTGGGCTTTGTTTGAAACAAAAAAATTTATTCGAAACTCATCCAGTTCGGAGTTTCAAGTTGGCAATATTTTGAGGATGAATGTCGAAATTGAGAGCATAAAGCCTGAAGAGCTCATAGATTAAAAATATAAACAATTTTTTTGTAGGTTTGTATAGTTTTGCTATGAAGTCATTAATGTTTTAATTTATTTTTGTTAATGTTTTTGAAAATTAAATATTTTGAATTCACTTCTGTATACGAAAAAAAGTTTTCAATACTACTGGCTCCATTTCAGTACGATCTTACAACAGTTTTCAGTACAAATCGAAAATGGCATTTTCCATCCCTGCCCTGTGTGCTAGCAAGAGATCGTGCATAAAGGGGAGCTTTCTAGGCGCCGTCTTTAAAGTGATTAAAAAATTCGCGTTATGGTCGTAAACAGGGTTGCCAGGTCTTGAACTAGTTCGGTAGCCTTAATTAAAATGTTTGTTGCCCAAAATCGGAGTCCAATCACAACAGATTTTTTTATAACTTTAATAAGAACTATTTTTTACTTTAAAACTAACAGAAAATAAGCACATATTTATGAAAAAAATAAAACAATACAAAATATAGTTGTAGTTGATTTGAAATGTCAAAATCAATAGGTCCATTCGCGTACTTTCACGAGCCAAGCACTAAAAATCTTTCAAACTCTAAAAATTGAGCGAAACTCTCTCAAGCTGAGAATATACTCCAAAGTACGTGGAGAAACTTCGAGCTACTTTGAGCCCCTTACATCTTTGAAATATAATCCTTATCACGAATAAATTTACAACTTACATTTTTGTAACACGTTCTAGGAGAACATTCGACCACCACCGAATTTTCTTTATTTTCAGATATTTTAGTTTTGTATAAAATTGATTTTTAAAACGGATTTTGAATTTGTTTCCTGTCAATTTTGCGCATTTGACATTTTTATCAGTACTCGCCGGTTGAAATTCTCTGAGCTGTTTCGAGCCAAGAGAGGAACTGCTCGTTACTCGTTATTTTGCTAATTTTCTCTTTTTGTGTCATTTTTTATAAGTACGTGCATAGACTTTGTGTGATTGCGATCGATTTATATCGATTGCGTTCGCTTCAAACCGCGTACGCGAACGAACCTAATGAGTGAAATTGGTGAATAAAAAGTAGGGGCAAATTGAAGAATTCCAAGGGAATGTTTAGGGGCGAAAAGCGCTACAGAAAAAATAGTAGCCCAAAATAAAAAATGTGTATTCTATAGCCCAATTAGGATTGGGCTATCGTACTAAATTTTATGTCGAAAATTTAGGAGAAAGATAACTCAATTTCTCAAAAATAGCCTAATCTGACAAACCTGGTCGTAACCTTTAAGAGAGCCTTGCCAGTGAGAACCTCCCGTCTGAATAAATTTCGCTTGAAATATGGAAGAAGACGAAACATAAAACCACGTTTTCACTGACAGTCTAGGTGATTTTTGTCATTCGTTGTACTCTACTCTAGCAATCTAATAAATGCATCCGTGCTGCTCTACTATAGCTACAGAAAATCTCTGAACTTGGTGCCGTTTCTACACTTTACTCGAACTCTACACACATGTACATGGGATGCAATATGTATAATATATAATTTGTAACTTCCACTCGTAAATACAGTAAAAATAAGTAACACGTTCCCTCCTCATACCGTTCAGCTACACAGTTTAGTAAAAATAATTTCATTTTTGGCTTTAGATTGGACGTTTGGTCGTTGTTGAAATGGTTGTCGAGTTTTCGGAGTCATAGTCCTGCTTGCAATAGCCCAGCACAATGTCCGCTCGACAGTCGCCCAGAATTCCAGGCAGCAAGACCGCAGCTCCGGCTATGGTGACAATTGCTCCGAACACGACCAGACCGACAGCCGGCAGCTTCTCGCGACTGAATAACGAGTGTGGTTCCATTTGGATGTACGCCAAGCCGGGCAGGATGTACGCCAATGGGATGGCTGCTAGGAGACCCTGTAAATAGCACAAGTAAACCGTGGACTCTGAGCATGATTGTAAAAACTCACATTCAATTCCAGCACGGAGCCCAGGCAATCTGTCAACGGCGAAATGACGAAGGCGGTGAACACAATCGCGAGGGTTATTGTCGTTGAGTATTGATCGGTTTCGCTGCCCTTCTCCAGGCTCGGATCGTTGTCGTGGGGTACGTCTAGCGGCTCTCTAAGTATGAACTTGTGCACCATGGTCTTGACAATCTGCACGAGGAAATTTAGAATACGTTTTTCACTCAACAAGGACAAAGTTGTACTCACCTCTCTCGAGACAAAGCATTCAATGGGAAATGTTAACAAAATAGATATAGAGAACAATACTCTCGAGAAATTCATCAAGTCATCGTTCCAGCAATAGTTTTCCAGTAGATCTCCTGCAAAAACAGAACACAAGGACAAAGTTTACCGATTACGTACTCCAACAAGCCAAAGGAAACTATTTCAAATATACAAATTGTGTTCCACTTGTGAACCTGTTCGCGAGAGAAAACGTTTCTTCTTCGTCTGTGTGCATTTTGTTTCCGCAAGTTTTCGAATTAACTAATTTAGAAATTTGCCTGCCACCCTCTTGCTCTGAGCGAAGGCGGTCCTGATCATGTGCATGAGGATGATGGGAGCTAAATAAAATCAACATTTTGGCGAAATTTTATGGTAAACGCCTGTTGGAGGATGCAGACGCAGAGTTGCATTTCATGTTTTAATGCTGAAAATGGAATAACAATATGCGCCAATTGAGAATATATATGAAGACGTTTATACTGTTTTTAATGTCATTGTGCTGATGGAGTACTTAGTCGAAAGGATGGGCTCATTATTTTTAATGCTGCAGAATTTGGAATGACTGGCACTCCTTTATGTGATTTTAAGGGAAATTTGATTGAAATGCATCTCAGATGGTAGCTCCTTCTTGAGAATGTGTCTCAAATGAAAGGACAGCACTGAGTTATGAGGAAAGTGCAGTGGTTCGACCAAACTTTATCGATCGGAGGGAATATGCCATGCTGAGGAGTGCACGCAATCAGCAAGAAAAGTGGTGCATTTATTCGGGAGTAGTAAGAAGCGACAAGCACAGGAGACAAGCACAATTGACACATGCGATAGTTAAAAAATACATTGTACTTGGTGCCAGCAAAACACTGACCAAAATACTTTCATCTATTCATTAGACAAATGTATGATGTAGAATTGTTATATTTTTTGCATACCTTTTCAATGTGATTTCGACTTATTTTTAGAAGTTTCCAATGCATGTTTTTAAACGCGTTTTCGATGTGTTTCTAGACTTGCTGTTTGAAGTGATCAAATCAATTTTGAAACGTTTTTCAACTTTTGTTTGAAGTGTTTTTTTTTTTGAAGCGGGCTTTGCAGCTTCTTACTGTCAATTTTCCATTGTCAATTTTCGACAAATTTTATAAAACTTTCGGCAAATATTTAACAACTGTCAAACTTTCGTAACATACAAGAAACAAGTTGAGTTGTCAAGTGTAGAAAGAAAGGAAAAAAAAACGTCCAAAGTCGAAATATGCACGGGAAAATGCGGAAAAATTTGTCGAAAACTGCGCCAAAAAAACGGTTCAAAACGCGTCCAACAAACCGTAAAATGCGTGCAAAAATGCTTTGAAAACTATGTCAAGAAACATGTAAAGAAACGCGACGAAAACACATAAAAAAAAAAACACGTCGAAAAGTGGATCAGAAAAAGCGTTTCAAAAACACCACTTCAAAAACGATTCTAAAAAATCAAAAATGCTTCAAAAACTGCGTCAAAAATCTGGTGAAGAAGCCCGACTAAAAATCGCTTCAAAGACGCATCCAAAAAATCGTAAAATGCATCGAAAAAGGCGTCAAAAACCTTTTAAAGAGACGCGACTTAAACGGGCTTCAAAAACGCGTCCAACAAACCCGAAAATATCAGGAAAAACGCGTCGAAATATGCGTCAAAAAACGTGTGAGAAAAGTGTTTCAAAAACATCACTTTAAAAACGAGCCTAAAAAACCTAAAATGCGTGGAAAATCGCGTCAAAAACTGCGTCAAAAAACTTGTGAAGAAACACAAATAAAAAACCCTTCAAAAACGCGTCCAACCAAATGCATGGAAAAACTCGTAAAAAAAACCTGGAAACGCATCTAAAGCAGGCCAGGAAAAAACGAGTCGAAGTATTGTCAAAAAACGTTTGAAGAAACGCGGTCAGAAAACCCTTAAAAACGAGTCTAAAAAAAGCAAAATGCGTCGAAAAACTTGTAGTATGCCTAGAAAAATTCGTCAACAACTTGAGAAAAAACGAGAATGCGTAGAAATATGCGTAAAAAACGCATCAAAATAAATATCGCCAAATATGAATAAAAAAAATGCTTTACATCCTTTCTATCGGACTCCTGGACCGCACAGACTTGTACCTTTATCACAATGCCTTTCTCCAGCCAAATAGAACCATGACAAGCTGCCTCCGTTTGCACACACCCCCTCGGTTTAGTTTTTTGTCTACCATGCGGTTATAGAACTTCCTTACTGAGCTACCAGCCTGAAGTATTTAGAATCAAGAATTCATCGGACAGTACCCTTTATATTCGTGTATGTCGTAGTCGTATTCGATTAATTGGCATATTTTCGACTGGGTCCCAATCGCTTCTTAGACCAGAAATCACAGGGAAACATTTTTTGGTCAAAGCACCTATTGGCAGTTGACAAAATAAGGTATGGATCTCTTCAGCTCATCCCTGTATATGCTACCTAGGCCAACCTTAAGTTGTTGGTATTTGTAAATCTCGTCTATTTTCCAACATCTGCCTTAGTGACGCAGTGTTGTATTAGAAATTGCGACACTTGGGCTTCACTTTTATTCTGTTCAGCGCGCAAATCTTCTGAAAATGAACAGTCGTCCCAACAAAATTTATGTCTTCCTCCCTTCCATAAGCACTTAAGGCCCTTTTTGCTAAGCGAACATGGGGGGAGATAAAACCGAGCTCATAGATTCATAGGTACGGGTCAATATATTTGGTCTTTTACAAGATGGCTTTTAGGGCAAAGTACAGCACATGAATAGACCTTCGTGCAAGGACTTCTCGTGCCCACTCGGCTTTATTTCATATCCGTAGGCACGGTTTAATAGTCCAAAGTAAACCCCCCCCCGTAAAAGCAAAATGCAACGCATTTCCAATAACCCAACAATGCCCAGAGAAACTGCAACGAACAGTTTGCGCTAGGCCAATTTGCTCTCAAACTAAACCTAAAAGTGCGTAGCAGAGCAACTAGTGCAAGCCCAATCCTTATGCAAAAATCAGTTTCGAGTCGTTACCCACCCACACTACACTGGAACCGTTCGGATTGTGTAACAAACATAAATAGCACTTACCTTGGGACAAAGCACGGAATGTCGAGTATCCGGCTATGCCGAATAGAGCCGCCACCGTCCAGGCGAATCCAATAGACACATGCGTCACCTTCTCCCATCGCTCCAGTGTGGCATTCCGCATCGATTGGTACACCAGAAATGTATTGTGGTGGCACATGAACGCTGCAAGCAAAAACACGCACAGATAAAACAATCTCTTTGCAAAATCAGAAAGCAAAGGTTGATTTGAAACTTGATACACATCAAATGTCAAAGGCGCCTTCAGCTCTTAACTTTCTTAAAGCATAATTTCGCAGTAACTACTGCTCGGGGCCCTTAAGAAGCTCTGGATGTCATAAACGCCGCAGGGGAAGTACCTGAAATTTCAATATTACACTCGTATCGATGGAGGTTATGGTTTCATCTCGTACGCTGGCGGTGGATGGGAAGTTTTGCGGTTCGTTCTTGTGAGTTCACGTATCTGGGGTACACACATTTTGAAGTTATAAATTTAAAATGTCTCATCTTACATGCATATCGGCCTGGTCAGTCTAAAAAATGCGACTTCGTTACGACGACATGGGGGTTGGAATTTTCAAGCCCACTGAAATGGGGTCCATTTTAGTCGGGCGCAAAAAAAAGACTCTCATTCAAAATGAATGCTCGAAGAGAAATCGATATGAGACGCATAACTTAGTTTTGACATTTAAACTCTTTGAACCTTAAATTGACATCCATATGGAGAACCTTTCTTGATGTTTATGTGTATCAAGTTTAGAAATGTGAGGGCTTTTAGCAGAGCACATATTTGAAAGGTTAAACGGGGGTAATCCCAAGGGCAGGTTACTTAATACAAATATTTCAACCGTTGTCACCGTTGTCACGTTTTTCTTAGCCTTAGAAGGAGCTACGACTGTTTATCTCGACGTTGTCCTTGGTCTTCCAACCCACCGTGCACAATAAAAATTCCATTTCAACGACTGCTTCGCAATGTTGTTATTTACACTCACTTATCTCGACATACTGGAGACCTTCTGTCCCGTTTGGGATCACAATCACTGGCTGCGTAGTGGTATTGATTCGAGTACTTCTGATGTTGGCTTGTGAGTTTCATACAATTGCTTCGAGGATGATGTTAAAGGAGTTACCTCAAACCTTTTTCGACATCAAAAATTCAAATGGCTCGGTGATGTTCTTGGCAATTTTAAAGGAGCAGCGATATTTCTCCTTCGTCATCCTACACAGTCGATAGAGTTTGGCAGGGATGTCGAAACTTGACATGGCTTTGTATTGCTCGACCCGTTATCATAGCCTATCCTCACTTCGTGTATGTCGGGTGGAAATGGTTGTTATCATAGTCGGAGCTGAACCAATCGTCCGCCGTTTAGCGGAGACAGTGTTCCCCCCTTCTTTTTCGCCCGTAGAGCTGGCAGGCACTCTTTACGTTCTGCTTTGTGTCACGGAACTTTTATAACGCATATGCTCGCTCAACTTTATTCGCCAGATTAATTATTTATCAATATTCAATATGACTTCTCTTTAAAACCCAACATAATTGGTCTTATTCATTTACACCACGCTTGTCAAAGGTGGAAGCGCTATAAGATCAAAGCTGAAAGCCTCTTCAACATTCCTCGGTCTTTTTCTTTTATATAAGGAAGTTCACTCGCAAGGCTAGGGTTAGAAAACGTTTTATGGAACTTATCTTCGATGGAGCAATGGATACAGTTTTTGTACAACTACTCATCGAGAGATGCCAGAGTTTTTATTTGTACTTAACATAATTTCGTGCCACACTTCAAATAGGTGCCACAACCACAGCCCAAAGTTGTGTTAACCATAAAAAGTCCTGTTTTCGACAATGGGTATTGTTCTATTTCAATTATTTAGACAGGATACACCTGCCAACGCCCGTAAAAAAAACACAGAGAAATTCCAATACCCAATACCCCATTTAACAAGTTCCTATCTTACCGAAGGCCATAATTCCTGTGGCCGGTATAACATCCACGTTTGCAAATCTCCAAGAGTCTGCTGTATCCGTTCTGGAAGAAAAGAGAAAGAGCAAGAAAGGAAGTATTAGAATTTCATAACAAAAAAAAAAAACACTACCCCCACCAACATCATTATCACCGCCTACCTCAATCTTCTTCCACTTGGGACATGCTAAATTAGAAAATTATTCAAATCGAGCTTCCATCTCGAAGCACTCACAGCGTCGTCGCGTCTTAGCATCAAGGGTGGCTGTGCCATCTAACTTTCGCATAAATAACCCCCATAGCAACGTGCCACAAAGCCAGATTGTCAGGCAGGTGCTTAACGTTTGCCTTACATTGTGCAACAGATACTTCCACCAATACACAGATACGCAATCCATTGGGGCTTCTGTACACATTAGCTAAATCGTTATGAGCGCTCTCTGAATGTGAATATATTCCAAGGGTAGAGCTTTACATCTCCTACTCCCTTGTGGCAGGGAAACGTGTAAACCGGCTCGCATCCCATTGCGCTTAACTGAAGTGGTACACTGCGGTGTGAACGGTTTTTTTTTCGTTTTTGTGGCAAAAAAAATTAACCTCATGGAAATTGTTTGCATTGCAGCAGAAAAATAAACATCATACCGAAGCACCAGGGGATGGCTTACCAGGTACAACCTACAAGTGCATAATAAGGCATCACGAGTGGTTGGGCAAACTGAGGCTGTACGTGAATACCACATTCAAACGAAGTGCTAAGCGAATTAACAAAAGCCATAAACAGAAACCTGTATGGACAGTTTTGTTCGTGTTTTTCATTTGGCACGTCTCTGTGCTGGTCTTAAAGTGCCATTCAGGGGTGCTGGCTGCAAGAGTTTCATTTCATTCAAAGGGTTGAGCAACAGTAGGGGACTGCTTCATCGGTCTCGGGCCTTTATGGGTGGGTGGTGGGATGTATGTGTGTTGTTAAAATGTTTTTTTTTTAAATCCGATTATTGGCTGAAGAATATAATCGTAAAAGATGGAAAATTTGTCGGAGCGAATAAAAGCCGCTAAATTGGCGTGGGAGTTTTGCGAAACATCTGGCGGCTGAACCGCCTTTCACTAGCGATAGAAGACAGAAGTTGAGACGCTGGGCTAAAGTTGAGACAGCTAGGTCGGTGTGTCTGAAAAAAAAATGAACTGGATGGCGCCCAAGCCAATGTTGTGATCAAATATGTAGAATGCTTATGTTAAATCCAACTCAGATGTACTATAAAAATGTTCAATGTAACTTGCCCATTATACCTTTCGTTGTTTCTTGTCAATTGGAATGTCAAGTAATTGTCAAATGTCAAAAAGAAAATCAGTTCATTATTCCTCCAACTAGTTAATAAATCGGCTCATAAATCATTCTTTATAACGTTTAAAGAAAATCTTAAGTTTTATACCACCTAAAATTTGGTCTTTCGAGCCGGATTTCGATAAATTTTCATAAACCAGTTGCGACTGATTGTGCTTCAATCTAAAAAATTTTCAATTGCAATTGTTATAGGTCATTACTTCGGTGTTTGTCCCAACTGTTATATACAGTCGTGAGAGTAGGGTACTGACTGACCGCATGAATAAAATCCAGTCCAGCTGACACGGGTCGGGGTCAAAATTCTGGATGGATCAAAATTCGTTTACGATTCTGCTTTCAAAATTCTGCCTTCAAAATTCTGTTTGCAAAATGTTGCTTTTCTAAATTCTGCTTTACAAAATTCTGCAAACAATAAAAGAAGGGTTGGAAAATGTAACAAAGCGCGCGAAATAAACAATTTAATAATTAGTAATCGAAAAATCCCTTTTTTGTAATAAATTGTTCTTTTATTGTTGCTATTTTGGGTGATTCGAATTGACTGACTTATAATCTAAGCTAAATGTCAGAGGAAAGTTTCCTATATTGTTTTTATAAACCTTACTTGCTGAATTTACATTATTCTATTCCATAAATTCTTATCGTTATCACTTTTATTTTGTCACGTAAAGTGCCAACGACCGAATAATATAAGCAACCAAGAAAAGTAGGCCAATTCATTGTTTAACCTATTGCGAAATAATTAGCAATATGCAAATATGGCTTATGACCAATACTTAACTCGCGCTTTTGAACATTTCCCAAACGTTTTTTTGTTGATGGAGAGAGATGGAGAGAACATTTTCTTTTTTAATTTTAATCCCTCTTTTCTGAATTCTTATTTGTGGCCTTATATATATATTTCTTCCTGGGAGGAAAATAAAAAAGGTGCCGTGGGTATTTTTTAAAAATACGATTTTATTTATTTTTATTATAGAAATACGAAAGTAAATAGAAGAAGCGACACTATTATTGATATTTTTTTAGGAAGACCGAGGAAAAGTTCTGGTCTGTCCACAAAAACACCAATCGCAGCGTAACAGTTATTACAACGAGCCCCCTAGGAAAATGGCCTTAGAGTATTCGAAGATCCTACCGAGTCGCTTGTCGAAGGCATTTTGATTAAACAACATTTCGGCTGTCCTTTTATACTGCCGAAATGAAATTTTTAGAATTGGTTGAAAAAAAAGGCTTTTATGCATATGTTGTTGTAGTTTTGCAATGAAAGTTTGTATTAAAATTTTGTCATAATCAAAGTGATTAGGAATTTCAAAATTTTATAATTTTCAAACTTTAGGTATTAGAAGTCAAATTTATAAGGTACCTATCTACGTTAAAATATATTTATGATTCATAAGTATAAGTACAAAAAGAAAACAAATAAAATGAATAAAAGCTGTAATTTCTTAATGCTTCGTATTTTTTTTTTTAATTAAATTAAACATTATTTTCTTATTCTTTTTTCAATATTGTTTTTCTTATTCATTTTTTTTTTTTTCAATATTTAATCTTTTTTGTCTTGCTTTTTTTTTATTTTAATTTTATTTTTGTTTCAAAATTAAAAGTACCTAAATAATTTTTCGTGTTTTATAAATTTAAAATTGTTTCTTTATATTTATTTTTTCCCGTCGTTTACATTTGTTAGGTGAAAAAAAGGTGGATTTTATTGCTTTAAATTTTAAAATCAGAATTTTGCAAAGCAGACCTAAAAAAAACAAAATATCCTAAAGCTGAATTTAGCTACTTTTCCAAACGAAAAGGTACATGCTTGGGTAGTTGGGCCAATATAAAACGCATGTCCTCAATTCATGCCATAGGCGGGCATTTCAGGAATCCCCATAATGGGATGGTTGGATCAAGACTGACAACTTTCTGCTATCCGTAAGGATATCGTTCCTGATGGTGATATAGTTATGGAGCCATGGTAAATTTTTGGTTCTTTATTAAGTTTCTAAAGGTACCGACAACACTAAGGTCGATGCCGCATATGGGCTTCGAACTGGTCGCGTTCAAAAGAAAGACCGCCCTTAAAGAATATATTGGGGACCTTAAATAACGTCGTGCAAAGTCGTCCCTAGTCTGGCATTAAAACGAAGCTTACAATTTATGAAAATTAACTGTACCAGAACTTGGTGTTCATGAAATTGTGACCTGACTTCACTCTATATCATTAGGCGTTTTTTTTTTTGACCCACATTATCTATATAAATCATTGATTCTCGCTGTTTACAACAATATTACTAGATCCAACTGTTGTTGTAAACAATAGTAATCAATTATCTATAACAAAGTACAAAAAAAAGCCTATTATATCCTGATGCCACCTTGAAATGCAAGAGCCTTGTATTTTTATCTGCTTTGGCTTCCCACTAGTTAAATTAACTTTTTTAACAGTTACGTTATTACATTACATTATTATTAAAATATCAACATTATTTTGTTGTCCCATTATCCGGACTTGACTGTATATCAGTGAAAGTCTGCATTCACAGAATTATTTTCCCTGACTTATTGCTTAGTGTTTATATGATGGAGTCACTCACTGTAGAGCAAACACCAAGAGAGTGAAACACAAAAGCTGCGCTTTTTTGTAAAGCAAATAATGGCTGAGTGCAACATTAGTAATGCACTTTCCGGCTCTCACACACACACACGATGTCAGTGGTGTATGTTGGGGATTTGCTAAGTTTTGTGAAAAATTCTCTAAACTTAATTACCCTTGTTATACACCCACTTACGGTTTAAATGTTAATTTTACTTAAATTACACACTTACACTTTATACTCGCCCGACATTAGTTTAACGATCACAGCAAACAGAATAAAGACCACACATGCCAGGCTAATGAAACTAGCTCGTGCGAGACGTGAAACATTCTTGTAGAGGCACAGCGGAACGACAACACCGACTGTGACAACAAAAACGACACCCAGTCGTACGGCTCCCATCGATGTACCCCAAGAGGGAAAGAAGCGCACCAGGACTTTTGACAGAGTATCGCCAACGACCACGTTGTACGATATCATGGCTGAAAGTGAAAAAAAAGAAGAAACGCATTAAACGCTTGATTTGTCTAAAGTTTTATAACACACCACAACTTTATAAAATATTCATTCAACCCTTGCCCAATTATGTATATAACAAACCAGCAAAAGGTGAAACTCAACCCAATTGCCATGAAAATCGTAATTGGTCTCGTAATCCTACACAAATTATTAAACGTCCTGGTTAATTATGTATTTTAATTATCTGTCGTTACAGCTCCAGTAAAATACGCCAGTAAATTTTGGGATTACAAAAATAATGTTCTACTTTTGCCTGAAAAGTTTTAACAAAGTTTTCGGGTCTGCTTGGGTTATAGCCATTCCCGCAAATATTTATTAGGTATGTATGTGGTATATGCCCGGGGAATGTACGGAAAATCACTTGAGCTGTAGTAAACTTCGGAAAGTTTTCGGTATTTTTCTAGCGAAATAAATTTATTGATGATGGGAGAGGAAGTTTTGTAAATTTTTTCGGCAGAGTATATTTTTTTTGTTATTTTTGTAATTAGTTTTGTTCTTTGAGTTTTTCAGAGAGCAATAATAACAGAAGCAAACTTTTTGATGGAGGTAGGTAATGGACAGGTTCTGCTGTGATAAATGTCATTGGGTCTTAGTGAAAATCATTTTTAAACTTTACCCTAAATAGTTTCTGGGTCACAAGTCACAACAGATAGTTTTTCATATAAACCAAACTATTGCGACATTCAGGCGATTAACCATCAACACCCGGACTTGCACACCCTGAGGTCAACCTAGAGAACGATGCATACTACGAGTATGAATCCGAGAAGACAGCTACCAACAATTCTTTACTCAAAAGGTAAAATGGCTTAAGACCTCTTCAGACCGTAGGTGCACACATGTACACCTTTGTTTAAACATTTCTTTGTCACACTACATCCATCTTTTGGCAAATAGCTGCAGTTAAATATAAAAGTGTATATAATCCTTTTGCAGAATACATTTTTAGATGGCGCCTACAGTAACTGTCATTATTTGAATTTTATAGTTGGCAAGTTATAATGGTTTTCAGGTTTCCGCAGAGTGAAAAATTAATTATTCAGGTAAAAATGTTAAATTGTTCTTTCACAGTATTATTTTTATTGTAGTGATGTGCTACTGAGTTGAATTTTTGTTTGTGAGTTCGAAGGTATGTTTTTTCTACCGAAACTGAGCTATATACTACCCGGCGAACTTCGTACCGCCTAAAATTTATTAAATTACTAGCATCCCTTTTAATAGTTGAACCTCTCTATTGAACGAATGAAACTACCTTAGAATTAAATTGAGTTCAATGCATAGAAACGACTTCCTAGCTTTCCGGGTCGGCTTCTTGATAGTTTTCTTCCGCGCTAATGATTGAATCGATTGTCCGAAAACATTGTGCTTGATGAAGGCCATGATCGCTTTTAGTTTTTCTTGGAAAAATCGTGCGCTGATGTCATGTTGGTCGCTCGAAGAAGCCCGGGAAGGAAGTATCACTGTTCGGATAATTGTTTTCGCTATATTGCTAAAGAACAATAAATATCAGCAGTTGCGACTTGTGAACACGCAAGCCGCAACCAACCATATACTAAATCCACAAAATGTCCTTGAAATCAGTTTAGTAGCTTCAGAGATGGACAACAGCGCCACCTATCGGGTCCAAAACTATCTTGCTGCAACCAACCATACATATATACAAAAGTTCCTTCAAAGTGGTTGAAGGCTTTCTGAGGTCGACAACACATGTATGTTCACTAAAATGCCTATAACTCGTATAACCTTATATACATACAAACTTTGGTATTGACGTCACCTTTCATTTGAAGTTTCCAGAAACAAAATCGGTTCACGCATTAAGATAACATCAATTCAAACACAATTTGAGATGAATGAAACACGAAATGTGCCTACAGCGCCACCTGTTGAGAATTTTCAGAATTTTCATTTTTTTTAAACCATCCCTGATTCAAGTGAACAAAATAAAAAAAAATCATTGAAATACGCACCGCCCGTAATTGATTTTTATGTACAGTGGTGGTCCAGTATAACGAATGCCGATATAACGAATGATCGATATAACGTACAATTTTTTCAATTTCATTGGTGTCTCCATAAATAACTTATGAAAAAAAGAGTTGACATTTCTTTAGTAAAGAAATATATACAAGGTGGCGCAAAAATAACCTTCCGATGTTTTTTGGCTGTAATTTAAAAAAAAAATGAAAAACTTTGATTCTTCTTGTGGATTATTTTTATTTGGTCTTTTAATTTTTTTTACATCAAGTCGAGAATATGATGTCATGTAAATGGCCGCCGCCACAATTGATTGTCATTTGAGCCCTTTTTATGGCATTTTCCATCGCTTTGGCCAAAACTTCCGGCGATAGGTCCTCACATTCTTGACGGATATTGTCTTTAAGAGCTGCAAGAGTCTGAGGCTTGTTGACATAAACCAGCGACTTCAAAAAGCCCCACAAAAAGAAGTCTGGAGCGGTCAAATCAGGCGATCTTGCTGGCCAGTGCAAATCGCCAAAACGGGAGATTAGGCGCCCGGGAAATGCATCCTTCAGCATAGCGGTTGTGGCACGTGCAGGTGTGCCGTTGCACCGTCCTGTTGGAACCACATGTTTTCCAATCCCAATTCATCAAGTTGCGGCAAAAAGAACTCGTTGATCATTGCTCTGTAGCGCTCACCATTCACAGCAACCGTTTGGCCCGCGACGAAGAAAAAAGGTCCGATGACTCCTCCAGCAGAACGGCTACTCCGGGGTCTGCCACGCCTGGCAGCATCTCGTGTTGTGCCAGTCTCTTCGAGGCGAGCGGCTAAACGTCGCAGTGTTTCACCAGTAGGCGTTGGACGGCTAGGAAATCTGCGACGAAATTCACGTTGTGCCAAAGTCACCGACCGATTATTGCTCAAATAAATAGTCCCCAATATTCCGCGTTCTGGAGCAGTGTAGCGTAACATTGTTCATTAACGTGTATTTCGCATGTGTTTACTACACAAATGTCAAAACAGAACTGACATTAGGGGCCAATCGCAAAATTTATAGCATTTTCTGATAGGAGGATTACTTTTGCGCCACCTTGTATATACATACATATATGTAGGCAGGTGTAAAGCAACTCTCTGGATTGTTAATGCATGTATGTTTTTTTTTAGCTTTATGAATAAATCAAATAAAACGAATGAATAGAAACAATATTTGTACATTTTATTTAACGTTTCGTACAGTTAAAATGTGCTCGATATTACGAATTTTTCAATTCCATTAATACCATTAATACTGGACAACCACTCACTGTAATTATATTAGGAATCTCACTCGATCTCTCTCGATCCCATCCTCCGTCCCACTCAAACGCACAGCACACTCGCACTCCATCGCCATCCATGGTGGCCGTGGCCAGGCCAGTGGTTGATTTGATATATTGGAATGCAAATATTGTAATTTATACGTAAGAGGTAGTATATACAATCATTCATATTCATACATAATCTACATCTACCCAACTGAACAAAAAAAAAAATTCACTCCGCAAAACCTTCGCATGAGCATGAGCACTTGAGTAGACCAAATGCATTTGACTCCAGTTCCGATTCCGATTTCCGAGTATTTACATGAAAAAAAAAACCCTCCCGCTCTGTCAAAAAATACGAATATACCGTGAAAGAAAACTAAAAAATCGATTTGAAAATCTTGGTCAATTAACAAATTGATAAAAAAAGGATTTTCGCAAAGGTTTTGTTAATATTGCTCAGCTGATATAGCAAATACAAACTTCATTTTGGACTTAAAAGATGCGCGTTTTAGATATCTAAAAACCGAAATTAATTCCATTCAAATAGACGAAGGAGAAGCTCACTTTGTTTGTGTTCAAAGTCTAAATATTGAATCTCTTGGACTTCCACAATCAAAACCAAATATTTTTAAATGCACGAACTTGCTCCTCATAAAAACCTAATAAATAAAAAAAAAAAAGTCAAAATCGGTTAACCCGTTAACTGTGTAGCTGCCGATAAATAAATATTCACTTTGTTTTATATTATTAGGGATAGGGATAACCTACTAACAACTTAGCATTGAATTAGGTACACGAGCACAACTTAACCGTCGTCGTCTTACTTTGAATACGCTTCGTCCGATAGTCCACCTCGATATGGATTTCAGTCGTCGTTAGTTCTTGTCAATCTTTCTGTTTCTAAATCGGTTTTTTTATTTCTGTCAGTCATTTCAATTTTCCCCTTCCACTTCAAACATTCTAAAGTAAAAAAATTAGATAAACTCCCCCCTAAAATGCCCCTCCATCCACCCTTTCATCCACTGTAGCGCACGAATTGAATGAATCGCCTGCACGTAGCATCGTATAACTTTCCATTACACAATCATTTCGTGTCATTGTAGGACATTCACATTACTCCTACCCGCGCTAAACCGAAGCCGTACACAAAATACCTCAAATCTTCCCACCACAAAGCCCACAAGACACAATACCCGAACCGAGCCGAATACCCGGAATTCAGAATAAATCACGGTAGGTATCGAAAAATCGATACTTGGAATGATAGCCGACATTTTTCACCTCGCTATCGAATAAATCACATAAATGACCCCCAACACCATCGGTTTGTGAACCACATACTTCGATAGGCTCCTGCGACCCCTTACCGTTCAGTGTAAACGCCAGGGGATAACTCGTCCGTGGAGCCAAATTAACCGTGACAGGATAAAAATACGCAAACACAATCATCAAACGAAATAGATTACAAAATTCACAAAGCAATTTGCATTCATTCATCATTGGGGCGCAAAAAAATGGAGCACGGCCAAGGAAGACAAATGTGTGTGACTGTGTCCTCCACCTATCATCCAGCCGGGACGGGACCCTTCACAGCCCAATGAATTTCATATCCACGAAGCTGGCTGGTGGATGCAGGACGGATATTACAAAAGTTGAACTGCTCGTGACAATCGCTCATATTATACGACGCGCCAGGACCCGCGTGCATGTGCAAGGGATTGTCTTTCACAGCCGCCGCGCCGGTGCCGTTCGTCATATCCTTCGACTTCGAAATGGGATTTGCATTTTGCAGCAACAGCGCCAGCAACTGTAAATCGGTAGCAGCAACGACTGCAGCTAAAAATAGCTTTTGGCCGCCCCTAAATCGTCCTCGTCGTGCAACACACCACGGCTGTATACGGGTACTGCGACGGACACCGACACCCAGCGCCAGCACTGAATGTGAATCCGGTTCGATTTTGTTTTTATTTTTGAAAAGTTTTAAAGTGGAAATCGTTTACGTTGGCTGACGTAAGCTTAACTGCGTTGGACGACGACTTCAAGGATAGTGGGTGGGATGGACGTGTAGCCAAAGGACGTGAATCTGCTTCAAGTGCAAAATTGCGCAATCACTCTAATGGCAGCGCCAGTGTAGGAGTTTTATGATCGTTTTTTGATTACAGATAAATATTCTTATGCGAACAAAGTGGGGGCGCAATTATCTATCGTGGCATTGATTGCGATTCCGTTCCGGTATCCGGTATCAAGTAACTGGAATTGGCAAGGATTGATTTTTATGGTATGGCGTTGCGTACTGGCTGTCGTTATCTAAGGTTGGTCCACTGGGAAAGTACATGTGATGGAGCTGCCTTCCTACTCAGTGAAATACATCGAGAAGGAAATCCTGCACTCATTTTGGAAGGTCCCATTCAAGTCAACTGCTGGCATGCTGTCTGTTCCACTATATTAGGTCAGGCCTTGACCATCATCTGAATGGCATGCAGATGTTTTGTTCTACTGTTAGACGTTGCGTTCAGCGCAACAATGGTTAGTTACTGATGGCTTTTGTTGAACGGGGAAGTAGTGAAGAGTATTCATATGGGAGCGCATGGGAAACTTCGACCAACTGTTGACATTTTTTGATCTAGGTGGCAGGCATTTTGCAAAATTTCAGCCGTCAGTTTGTACAGGGTGGCCCAAGCATATTAAATGGATTTTTAATTTCGTTCACAAATTTTACCAAAATCAGTCACAGGTTGGAGAGAGCATCTGAGTGAGAAATTTCCACGCAGTGCATTCAGCTACCACAAAAATGCCAATAACCACGATTCCCTGCATCGAGGCATTTTCAAAAAGACAACCGAAAGCGCCGTAAGCCCTCAAGAGAAAGACCCTGCGACTATATGTATTCCGCAAAAATGTGACAGAAAATGCAGATGTGTAGCGTTGCCATTTTGATTGCTTTCCAGTCAGATCTGACTGGATTGATAAACATTTAGCTGGAAGATTTTTACAATCCAGTCGGCGGGTTTTTTTAGCTGGATACGATTTTTGTTTGACTGTTTTTAAATGTTTCGTGTCATTTCTTTTCAGAAGTACATTTGCATTTTAAAATTCAAGTTGAGAAAAAAATAAAAATTAAAATAAGAACAAAATTGCTTGAATTGTTTGCTCTGAACTTGAAAACATATATCCAACATACGTTTGCATTGATACAAGTTTGTACTTGATGCCTTTGTAAACTTACGAATGCTGCTTCAGCTTTGATAATACCGTCTGAAGTTGGAAAAAAAGTTAATAAAAAGTTGAATTTTTGATTGCATTTCTTTGATTGTTTTTTTGACTGTTTTTTTTTGCAGTCAAATCTGAGTGGAAGGTCTATTTAAAATGACAACTCTGCATATATGTATTATGTGTAGCGAGAGTATCGCGCGAAACGAAAGAGGAGATCATCTTCTCTGCCTATGGAGCTTTCCAAATTAAGCAGTTCCAAGTTTCTCGCGATCGAAATTGCTTCCATTGGTTCTCGAAGAATGCTTGGCTTTCTGCTTACTGGTTACCGGCTTCAAGATCGGGATACAGCGAGTGTAACCTAGTCACCGGAGCAGGGAATAGCAGATGCGCTCAGGCAACATGTTTAATGGGGATCATGTAGAAAGAGTGTCAGTTGTAGGAGTTGGCCCATGTCCTGCCAATGAAGAAAAAGCTCCATCACCCAATATGGAAAATTTTCTAAGCAAAATCTCACGAAGATTAAGACCGCCGTTTTTGACGGATTACCTGCGTTTAGATCTTTAAAATAAGGAGATGATGATTTGGTGTCTAAGTGTGGATAGAAGAAGACATTTACTATCAGCCTCATGACTCCATGTCTTTCGAGGCATATCGTGTAAACACCTTAAACGGTGCAACAACATACGCATTAGCACATATAAATGGGACTTTGGATTCCGTCACTTTGAGGCAAATCTTACCTCAAAATGGAGATAAGATTTTCCAGTTGGAATCGAATTACAACCGCTTGCAGAAGTCTTTGTTTCACATATAGGGATGAACCAATTTGGGGGTGCCAACAGAATTGATGATGATTAGTCACCCAACTATGATCTATAAAACTGCTGCAATAAAAACAGGTGTGAAACTTTCCACCAGAAAGAGCAGGGGTTAAGTTAGGGAGTGAAGAAGTCACGGCCATGATTTCAGTGAGCTTTTTCGTTATCATTGTGTAATAGCCTCCAAGAAATCTGCAAGCAAGCAGACCTGCAGGTGTGTCACCTTTAAAGCGACTTTAAGGAAAAACTGAAAAAAGCAAAAATAGTCTAACTTTGCTTTACCTATTTTTATGGAGAAAGTATTGCCGGTATTATTTCCACCAAAGACAAATCATACTGAGACCACCAACTCCGACCGATTTCCCGTTACTTGCCTACAGCTATATTTTTATGGGATGGCAAATGCTAAGTGCGCTAGTATTGTTACATAGAAATTCGTATTGACAAATGTCACGTAACTTCAAAAATTCCAACACACTTGCACCTTGCATATGCCACTTCCGCTGTAGGCCAAGCTGCTGACAGCGATCATAGTATTTTATCCGTTAAATTTGAAACTATTTGTGTGGATAGAATTTTTTTTGGGAATAAGGGTACATTTCCTTAAAATATTCGTGACAAATGAACAATGTAGATTAGTTGAGGAAGAATAAGAATATTTTGAGCAAATTTTCTTCATTATTTAAGAAAAATTTACACACGAAATCGATGTCAATGACATCCAAATGCGGAAAATACGCAACCATGTTTGTCCTAATATGTTTCTAGTATATAAAACATATATTTTAGATAGTTTTATTAACCAAAAAAATCAAATTATTCACCTTTTAACAATTAAATAACCAATGGCATTCAGTAATGTAAAAATGTGGTAATCCCGAACTCTTTCACATTTGTGCCCACTGTTTGCAGAATTTTTTTTTGTATGTTTTTGCATGTCAAACGGATTCTAATTGACATCACACTGATAGGAAAACAAAATGGCGGAACTTGAAAAAAAAATTGAGATAGCCAGCGGCAAGAGGATTGCGAGTTGGGGGTCTCAGTATGGTTTGTCTATGATTTCCACAGCACGCATCACATTCAGCAGGCAGGGTAGAACCATCTCAGGAAATACGCGAGATCTCACTCTTCACACAAATAAAACTCCTAGATCAATATGCCTTTAATACATTTGCCAACAATACAAATGAAAAACCATTTCTAAACGACACATGACTGGAGTTGCCATCTGATGACACGGCAGCAGTGTTCCCAGTTAGGGGATTTTACACCCAGATTGAGGGTTTTTTTTTGTTGACGGGGGGAAATTTGGGACGAGAAATTGTTTCTGGTGATTTTTAAAATTCTATATCATTTGTACTTTTTTATAATAGCGTTTTTGTGTGCGTTATTTGAAAATGCAAATGAAAATTATTTGTGCTTATATCTTGGAACTATTTTTGTTCACAAAACAAGTCTTTAAAAAAATACGTAATGCCAGTTTCATTAGGAAAAAGTTATAGTTTTTTTTTATAATAGTTCCAGATTGAAGCAACAAACTCATCTGCAAATTTTATAAACAACAATTTCAGCAAAGTTAGTTGCGTAAGGGCTTTTCAAAATACAACATTCGTTGACATTTTACTTTGTATTTATTTGTCTCACACTTTTTTTCAAATTCGAAATTCCTTCTTTAAGTCGTACAAAAACATGTTTAGAATATGATAAAAAGTTTGGGTTTTTTTTTAGGAAAAATAGCCAAATGTGGGAATTTTTCAGGATTTATCTGGGGGGAAATATTTTGACCGTCAGGCAATGCTGCACGGGAGAACCCTCAAACAAGATCGTTTGAGAAAAGCTCGTTCTACGGTTGATTCTTTACGAAGGCAATACAACCTCGAAGGTATCAATTTTTTGTTGGACATTTAAAGGTGTAAACAAATATGGCGTCCTTAATATTGGACATATGTACCTAAAAAAATTAGTTTTATTCTGCCAAAATGGTAAAATAATAGTTCATTTTCATTTCCCAAGGTCCAAGATGGCGATAATGTTCCTGTTGTAGCTGCAGTCACAATGGAAGTGGATCAGCTTTGACCACCTAACAAATTTTTGGACTCTACCACGGGGCTCAGTATTGGATCTATGAAACATTTCAGATGGTAGATTTTTGAAGTTTCATATCCTAAATGGGGCACAAATCAAAGGCTCACCAGATGTCATTGCAATTCTGGAGTGGATATATAATATATTATAGTTGGAGACTATAAATTTTTGGTGAAATTCTATCAAAACACCTGTATTTCACCATGATTATCAATACACTGAATGTCCATAAAAAAACAGCTCATGTCAACGTCTTTTATCAAAATTTTCTAGTACCAAAAAATAATCATAGCAGTGTTCCAAACTTCGGTTTTTATACTAAAGGTTAATTTAACGTGATTTTCTTTCCGTGTAATACAAATTTTACTTTAAAAAACTGGATTTCGACGCAAAAAAGTTAAAAGGGAATTTGAGTATGGTGAAATGGGAAAAATGACCACGCTTCGTGGGATAAAGGAAGAGAGAGTGCTAACAAAACTGAGTCAAATATTGGGTGTGAGTACCTAGCATACAGGACGCTATAAGAATATTATATACAAGAGTTTTAAGACTCTTTCCAGGCCAAGCGGAATGAAATGAATGATGAGAGTGGGTTCGAACTTTAGTTGTTCCGTAGCTAAATCGGTGGATAGATAATTTGATCGTGATCTACACCCTGTTTCCGACTCCTTTAGCAATTGAATTTGTGTAAAGTTACTGTCGTCAGCAAACTGCCAACTGTTTTTCGGATTTCTTTGCATTTTTGTAGACCCTAAGGGTATTAAAAAAAATGTATTTCAAAAATCCTTAGGAGTTTTCACTTCAACGTAGATTCCTCCACATACCTACAGACTTGTTATTCCTCGGAGGCACATTCTGTGTGATTTATTGAAGGAGCCACCATATATCCCCGAATAATGTAGGCTCCCACTCCCATCCACATTCACCCATAAAAAAATACATACAAAATTTATAGACACGACGCCCCAATAATTCACTTACCCAAAAACGGATACATGAACTGCAGCAGTGACAGGAGATAGTATCCGTATTTCCCGTAGGCCGCTTCCATTATGCCAGGGTAGCTAAATCGCCCGCAAATGTGTCCACATCTCACCTAAAAAAATAAAGATCAGAAATTCGCGAATGACAAAACACCCGAAAGAAATTATATTTAAACAACATAAATAACAGAATTCCCTTCATCCTACAGTCTTCCTTTAAATTGAATCACATTAAAAACTAAGGCATGCATTAACCATGAGGCGACGATGTGTGTTTGCATTCCCACACACTCACTTGACTGAATTACGTCAACAGCCGGTGGGAGTGTGCATGATTCTGTGCGTCAAGCTGCGAAGGGCGCATTCAAGAAACACAGATACACCATTATCCGGACGTGAATTGTGATGCATCATCATCATCTCAACCCACATACCACTCACCATAAGGATCAACGAGTAGTCCGTTATGCAGGCTACAAGGACAAGCAGCAATAGCCCTAGGCCGAATCCAGCCCTATGGAAGGCATATGGGATTCCGATGACGCCACTGCCAACGATGGAGTTGATATAATTGAATGATGCTTGCGGTAAAGATGATAGACTATCCGATTCTTTGTTCTGCTCGTCCTGCAATTAAGAAAAACAGTAACATTAAAACAGACTGGTAAATCTGGGGCCATAGGGGAGGGGAAAGTTAATCCAAACGCAGCTGCTCGCGCCTTTAAGGGTCAATGGGTAAGTTAAATCGTATGTCGGGAAATATAAATAGACCGTTCGCTCAAGGATTCCCTTTAAAGAGCTAAACTAGTTAATAGCCCAAGAGAGGAGGGCTGATTACGGCATCATCCAATTCTCTAAGGAGGGATAGTCGTAAACTTTTTTAATTACTATTACCTGTGGGGATGGGGTGGCGATAAATAATACACAAAAAATAACACACACACACACCGCTCAGACACAAGAGTGGGTAAAACCATTTTATTATTATTCTCCCCCTCTTTCAATTAAATTTAATCCGCCGGATAACCGACATCGAGGTGTAAACATTGTTTGAAGCGCTCCTGCATTGGCGGGATTATCGGAATAAAATTGGCTTCTGCTTTTGGATTTTAATTACGAAATTTATTTTTGACATTGCGATGAGACGCAATTGGAAAATGGCTTTATCTGTACACTTTTAGAAATATTATTAGTCCTTAATTAAGTTTTGACCTTTAATAGAGAGTTTTGTGGCGGTCGTTGATGGAAGCTCTGCTGATTCCCATTTAATAAAACTAAAGTGATTCAGTGCTGCCAGATTCGGCGCTTTGTCGTATTTTTGGCTGTTTTTTCCTTAAAAATAAATAGAAACGAAAGAAAAGCGCCCAACACAATTTTGGGCTACATATCGTTTTACAAATTGTTTGTTTTATTCCTTCACAAAACTAAAAAAATATTTTTGAACAAATCCGCACTTTTAAAACTTGGCAGCACTCTTGCAGTCAAGTGACATTGAACAGTCGCTCAACTTGCAGGCACACCAATTTATTTTTATTTTTTTTGACACAAGCCACAAAAGTCAATTGCAGAAGATGGAAGTTAAATGAAATTCGCGGCACGCATAAGTGAGATGGGTAAATAGGAAAAATATCAAAAAAGTACTCAAGGAATTGGGAAACAAAATTTTCAACGATTTTTGGGCTTCTTTCTGGGCAACGATTTTGGGATAAATATTTTTAAGTTTGTGGAGCTTAAAGCAAACTAAATTCTGGCAAACCCTGTGTAGCGCTCTCTTTTATGATGTAGCTTATAGGGTGAGTCGGTGTAATATGCCACACTTAACAGTAAACAAATAAAATGAAATAGTAAAAGACAAGTTTAGTACAAGATTTTCTCAATTTCATTGGAGTATTATTTTATTTCATAAATAATCAAAGAAAAACATAACAAAAACCCTTATAAATAATATTAAAATAAGTTTTTAAAAAACCTTAAAAAGTGGCGCCACTTTTGAAGGGGTGAAATGCCAGCAAACATGGTAATTCATTTTCATCGATGGGACATATCGGGCAGCTTCCATTTTCCAAGCAATCCTCGTGCATCCATTTTTGACATTTAGAGCATTGGACCCAGTCACATCTTGGTCCCAATTTGTCGTAAAAGTACAGTGCCACTCTGGTGGGTAAAATGCCAGTTGGTGTGGAACAAATGTGGCATTTTACCCCTGAACAAAAATGAACGGAACGAATCACTACTAGACACGGAGGAACATTACGATACAAAGCGAACCTTACCTTTTTTGAAGAAACCTTCCAATATTGTATTGAAAAACCCGAAAAAAATACGTTTCAAATTACACTGAATTTAACAAAAAGACACTTGGATTTATACTTCACGGAATATTTGCCAAAACAAATAGCCTAATAACTTGCGCAACTCTCTGCCAAGACAACTTGTCGCAACTGAGCGAATTGCATCGTCAGCATTGCCTATATCAACGTAGGAGTATAAAATATTGATAGGTGGCACATTCCACCGACTTACCCTAAAGTTTCATTGTAAGGAGTTGTAAGGACATTGAAGTGAACTTTATGTGGGCTTCGATTGGGCGCTGTCAGAGCACTTTTTTTTGCTCTCATTTTATGTTCGTTTGGTACAAAAAAAGCAATCTTTTTCAGGTTTCAGAGCACTTTTTAAAATCTTAATTTTTTCTCAGATTTGCTTCAGATTTACCAATACAAGTACGTTTGAGTTTGACAACTAGAGTGGAGTTTGTTTACGTTTTCGTGAAATTTTTCAACTGAAAAGAAACGAATTGCATCGGGTTGATCTATTTTTTGTTAATTATTTATGTAAAAATGTTTAGAAATCAATCTGGGCGAGCATTTTGAATGTTTTCATAAAAAAATTTAACCAGGGAATGGAAAACGCTTAGAAAGATGTCGAAGGCTACACATATTCCAATCGCACAAATATCAACACAAGAAAGAGCTAGTAACTGAAGTAAGTAAATCTGAAATATGAGAACGAATCTGAAGAAGCCCAATCGAAAACAAGATTATAGTGAAAGGATGCTTTGGTAGTTTCATGGGATCTAGTAATAAATGTTTTCAGTGAACTGTAGTAGAAGTAAAAGTATATACGACTTGATTCGTGGACCTTTATGATTAGTTTTATTGTCAATAATGGCTTTCGCCCTCGAGCAGGGCGACGTCGAAGCTCGATGTGTGTTTATCTGCGAAGAATGCTTCGGATTGAGCTGCCTATACCTGTGGATAACCTAATCTCACCTCAATGCACACGAAAATAGATAGATACAAGGAAATGAATATTCTTAAAGTAGGTAAACAGATTTGAACTGCATATACCTTCAAAAATCCGATGCACGTTCTAGTTCCATAATAAAAATGTCGAAGGTCATTTTTTCTTTTAACTGATCTAGTACTGAAGCAAGCTCAGATCCCCCAAAGAATGTAATGCCTCCTAATGAGATAGTATTTCCAGCAGCCTAGAAATTATTTTCGATACTTGTCCGATTTGGTGGCAACCAATCTTCAAGCCATAGCTTCACCTGATACCTTAGACTGAAACTTCTCATGCAATAGGCTATGAACATTCTAATTTGTCCGTACCTTCTAATATTTCTTTCTTTTTGAGCTGCTCATTGTAGTTGTAGGAAATATTAGGGCCTCTAAAGGACTTACAGCATTGAAAAAGAATTGCTATCTATAGGACAGTGTACACCTCGAGAACAACTATATTGTTCAATAAATACTGCCACTGCTATAGGTGCCATAAATGTGAAGGTAACATTTTAAGTGACATTTTTGTATGAAGATGCTACGCCCACTGTTTCGAAACTTCTCATAAAGGGCTTTTTAACTCCTCGAAAGGTTCGTGGGATGCAAGATTGGATAACGATTCGGGAACCTTCGATACTCTAGCTTTAGTCTTCTGCCTTTCCTCTTCTATATTCCATTTTCTTACTTTTATCAACCAACTTTAATCTTTTATCTTCTATCTGCCGTCGTCTGTCTTCAGTCTTCTATCTTCCAGCTTCTGTTTTCTATCTTCTATCTTTTATCGTCTAGCTTCTGTCTTCTGCCTTTTGTCTTCAGTCTTCTATCTTCTATTTTCTTTCTTTTATCATTAAACTTCTATCTTTTTTCTTCTGCATTCTGACTTTTACCTTCTATCTCGTATTTTCTATCCTTATTCTTCAATCTTCAATCTCAAATCTTCTATCTTATATCTTCCTGCATCTATTTTCTATCTTCTAACCTGTGTCGTCTAGCTTCTATCGTCAGTCTTCTTACTTCTATCTTCAGTCTTCTTACTTCTATCTTCCAGCTTCTATTTTCTATCTTCTAACTTTTGGCGTCTGTCTCTAGTCTTCTATCTAACATAATTTATCTTCTTACTTCTTTCTTAAATCTTCCGTCTTTCATTTTAGACGTAGTCCTCATCACTGGAGACCTAAGGTGCATGTCTGTTGTGAAACCCAAACCTAATATGAATCAAAATATAAGTACTGAACTTCCGCCTTAATTCATTCAGTGGTTAAGTAATCCTTTTTTAGAAAACGTGTCCCATTTTTTTGATTCTCCAGGTTTTCCGACTCTGACACTAATAAGCTATAACCCACAAGCTTGATCATAAAGTCTGAGAGAAATGTTTTACTGTTATAGAATCGCATTTTAGAAAGGGAAGTTCTGTCAAGGAGCTTGGTTATAGAATCTGGATCTAAAGTAATACAAATTTTAGTTTGAAGTGTCAAGTTCCTTTAGGTTAGGGGATGTGAAATAGTTGCGGTAGATACAAAATAGATCTACACAAGGAAAATTGTGCTTTTAATTGTTCCGTTGTTCGAGTTTGAAAACAACAGTTCCAATGAATGCTCTTTACGAACACAAATATCTAAATCAAGGTCATTGAGACAAAAAGAGTGAGGCACTCTTTTAAAGTTAACTTTGCGAATATTACCTCGAATCAGATTTAATCTCAATTTACTCAAGCCAATGCTTCCGAATTGAGCTCCAGCCACAAGGCTATTATTCTGGTTCTGACACATTACTTTTATATGGACACTTATGCTGCTTATACTTATGTCCCTTGTGGTTGGGCATCCCAGGCCACAGATATCCTGGCATCTGCCGCAAACCTAACTTCAGGCATTTGTATGAGAAAATTGTAATTTCCAAGTAGTGCTGTGGAAAGGTTTTGTAAATTTAAATACGTCTTCATTATCTGAATCAAAATAATTCACTTCCATATGTCCTTTATGCAGCAATTCGTTTTCGAATACAATTGCTACACAAGTCCATTTGCACTTTTTATTTAGCATATCAACGAGAACGGACCCATAAAACATCTCCCGCACTACAAAGCCACTGACAGCGCCAAAGGAATAGTCATGGCCTCCAGGAGGCCCAGCAACAATACAACTTGAGTCCCCTACGTAAGTATATGTGAAGATATGCGAACAATTTATCCTGATAAATAATTCAAAAGTACACCAGAAAAGGCAGGGAGAGGGCACATATACGATTTTTATCATGTCGCTCATGTGTATTGTTTGCAGCAGACAAATGGCACATTCCAAAGCGAAAATACTCATATAATAGGACATGCGAGAGCGGAATGAAGTTTTATCCTTTCTCTTCGGTTTCCGGTTTCCTCCATGCTTTGAGGAAGCCGCCGCATCTTTCCTGCACATAAACCAGTGACACAGAGTAACAACACACATGACTGGAAAAGGCGCACGTTCACATGGGAAAAGCATAAAATCAATGTCCGTGAAGAGCTGGATCCAAGCCCTTTTTGTTTTGTTAAGTGAGCCGTAGATGCTCAGTTGTGGACACTTCTATCTCGGCATAAATATTAAAACGATGTGCTCTGTCACCACTGGTCTGTTGTCTGTTGTTTGGCACTGGTGAAGGGTTCACTTGAAGCTCTGTGTACATATCCTTTGCAATAAAGTTTATTTGCTGTTGTGTTTTATTGCCACCCCCTGCTAGCTGGCAATGGCAACTACTGTATATCTTCAACTTTCAAGTGAAGTGCGGACTTTTGAAGATTGAAAAAGTAGTATTTGACAGAACGGTTGTCATGGATAAGAGATTCTTCACGGTTGGTCACTTGAGGGGAAAGTTTGTTTTTGGCTTGTGAAAATCTGAAGAGAGCTTCTTGTCTTTTGAGTGGTCAAATTGGTTTGCTAGCTGAAAATTGCTCAGTGAAAGTTCCTAGAGTTCGTATAACAAAAATATTTGTGTCTCAAGAGTGAAAGATGTGGTAATTAGACTCATTGGTCTACTTTCAGGGACTGGACTTGTAAGGTGCAAACGAAAGTCTTCGTCTGTTCTGTAAAAGTACCGCTAACTTTTGGATTAAGTTGATTGGCAGTTGCTGCTGACGGTTGAATCTCAGACTTTAACATATTTTGTAGACTTTCAAAGCCTCCTACGATGGCATCTAATTATAGAGTTAGCATTCCTAAAAACTCATCCAGGCATACCTCAAGCCTCCTTACCTCCAGTTGAAAGCTAAAAACAACAATACAAAACTTTCCCTATAACTGTCAACGTTCATAATCCACAACCTATTCTTTATTTTATTATTTCTTAAAGTCGTAGTCAATCAGGAGGTTCTTGTTTTACTATCTTTTACTTTTAAGAGATGGTTGGCTGGTTTCGTTAAGAGTAAGGACAGACGGCTGACGTGAGCTGCCTTGACATATTTTGAGCTGAGATAAGTAAGGATTTTTCAGGACTAGTCATGCTGCAATTCGCAAATTCCCGTAGTAAATATAACGAAATGACCGGCCTACCATTCTGGTGTCAAAGCTAGTGCCTGGCCCTCCAGGTTAGGATCAGTGCATCCGGTTAGCTATCCCACCGATTGCATTGAAATAATTGTGAAGCAACCACGAGCATCGGAATATTATGAGTAAAACAATTCAAAACAATGCGGAATGAAAAAAAGTAAAACCACCTTCTACACGCGGAATGTTTGGATCCTGAATGGGGTCGCCTATAGGGTAAAACTATACAATACGCCCCACTTTTTTAGAATCTTCAATGAAACAAAAAAACAAACAAAGATAATAGTTCTTTTATTAAATAGAAAATTAACAGTCTTTTTTCATAGGCTTGGCAATTTCATTTGTAGAAAAATATGTTGGCATATATTATTTATATATTTTTTAAAAAAAGTTTAAGTGGGGAGTTTTGTAACTTAATCGTTGGGTAAAAAGCCCCGCGTTAGTGACAAAACGCCCCCAAGGAAAAAGTAGGAACAAATGAAAATTAAATTATTTGGTTTTGTAATATAATAAGCAAATATGTAATATGGCCTGTCGCTTCGCCTTGCGGCCGAAGCTGTTGCAATTGGGTATGTAGTACATAGTACAAAACTCGTGCAACCAACTTTGACAAGATATGCACTGAATCCAGTCTTCTGTAGAAACGGTCTTGTGGTAATTCTCAGTACTTTTCGTTTTCTTTATTTTTTTTCTGTTAAACAATTTTTTTTCGTTGTTGCATGTTTTCTGATGAGTGTTATATTTCAATACATTACTGTGTCGTTTTGTAAATTTCTGAGCGCAAAACACACCAGCGAAAGTAAAGCAACCCACACTGATTTAAAAAAATAAACAAACACGAACTAAAAAGCCAATTTTATGTACTTTCTAAATATATTTATATCACTTTAATATAATGTGCATAGTTTCCGAAAAAATGAAATTTTTACTGAACTCGTCGCTATATGCTTTGGCGCCAAAATTATTTTTTGTAATTTTTTTCTGAGCACACAGAAAGAACACTACCACTCAATAACACAGTTGGCGAACGATTGAAACTTGTTTGAACAGGTTTGGTAGTTATTGCATAACAACATCTGTGTGCGTGAGTTACATAGCAACAAGCTGCTCGCCACTTCAACATCATCTCATCATCATTAACGACGATCAAAGTTCCATAGCAACAAATGTTGCTAACAACATCAACATCTTCATCATCATAGAATTGGCTTGTAAACAAACCATTCTACCGGTTGCATAGTAACCAAAGCTGCGAATTACAACCGAACAAGATTGGCTTGTAAACAACCCATCGAAACCAGACCACCTGGACCATGCAAACAATAGCAAGCAGATAAGCACAGATAAGGACTGTACTTGTACTATCGATTAGCATCGGACGAGTTTGGCTTGGCATCGGCAGCGACGATTAGTCTGGTGTGTGGGTTCGAGCACGACGGTTCTTAGTTAAGTCAAAATTGTAATTAGATTGTGTAATTAGATTATTGGAATTAAATAGAAAGTTATTTAAATAAAATTTAATAAAGAAGTGTATATATCTATGAAATAAAGACTTTTTTGCTTAATTAATATAACTCGTGCCAGACTACTGCGGCGTTTTGTAAACTGGGGCGTTTTGTATAGTTTTACCCTAGAGCAAAGCAGATATTACAGGTTCCTAGAAAGTGCATCAGTAGAATATTCTGGGTGAATGAATTTTGACATCCTGTAACAGAATCCTGCGGATTCGTTAACAACACCAAACGTACACAGACATTTTTGAGCTATCGACACCTTACTGGACTGATTTGACTCCAAAATCGGAAGCCTTTGGTAACTCAGTCGGAAAGCATAAGCTACACAACGCAACTTCGAGAAACGGAGTTAGGCTAATCTTTGCTGCGAAACTAAGTGTTACTTTAGCTACCAGAGGTCACAACAACGTCGAACCTTTGCCAATCGCATGGCAAGCTCTTACGAAGTTCAGCAGCCAGCATCAAGTTTAGATCACCATTGTCGTCGATGCCAAAATGAGAACTACTAACGTTGCTCATAGCTCTATGAGCAAAAGAGGAGAGAAAAACATCGACCTAGGTAGGTGATAGTGCAGAAGAAATTTTAGAAAGCTTTTCAAAAGGTAATAAGAACCTGTGAATGCAAAAAGACCCAAAAAAAGACTTGTGGGGATAAGTAAAAAAACATTGTAGCTGAGATAGAGCTCATAGTCGATATTTGTAAAGCGGAAAAAAAACGTCTGCAAACTTAACTTTTGAATGGCGAAGACGACAGTTCAACCTGCACCAAGATTTCTGATGAAGTCAAGATGGAAAGTCCAACAAGCCTGCTAGATCAGGCTTTAACGTTTTCAGAATTTTTTTTCGGAAGAAATCATTTTGTGTCCAGTCCCCAAGAAAGGAGGCAAATGACAGAATTTATAGAGGGGGCATATGACAGAATTTATAGAGACTATAGATTAACCTTCCCTTAAAAATGTAGAACGATGATGGACAACACTCTCTGCTTCACTAAGGTCGAACACTTTAATCGGGGCCTTGAATGTTAAAAAAGATATTAGTCAAAGTGATGAGTCATCTTTTAGCCTCTTCAGCATCATATTAAAAAAAAAAAATTAAGAACTAATTGGCAACACTAGAGGCCAATGGCATTGACATCATGCGTAAAACTCAGTGGGCTGTCACCAAATATTGGGACAAAAGTGCTAAAAATTAATGAGGCAAAACTAAATTTAAGAAGGGACATTTACGTGACGAATCGGATAGCAAAAAATCAGACAGCTAATTTATCGGATGTTTCTAATCGAGATGTTCAATCTAATCGATGCGAACACCACCATGGGCATCCTCAAGAACTAACGAAACCAGGACAAGTCCAGTGAATAGAGAAACTCTTTCAAGACAGTTATATAGGTCGTCTCTCTGATGTTTGTCAGCGGGAAAAACATTAAGATATAATTATTAAGATATAACTAACGTTTTGATCAACTCTAAAGAAACACGAATTTTAACGAATTTGATAAAATAACTGACGTAATGTGTTTGTGGAAGAATGGTTTCGTATGTACTGAAACCGTTGTTGAAATTTTTATCTTTACAAAAGATTTTTTGAACTAAAATGAACCGAAATTCTATAATCTTGATATAAGCAATTCTAAATCAATTTAATTGCAATATTTACGTTCCAAAATTTTAAAAAGCATTAGCATTACTTTATGACCATCGTTTTTTTTTTATAGATATTTAGGTGATTTACGTATTAGTAGTAAAGTACTTCAAAATTGTATTTTAAATTTCGCTCTTTTTATATTTTGAACAAAATCTTCAAAAAAAGATTTTTTGTTTCGGAAAAACAAGATTTTCAGATTTTTTATCTGGGAACACTGGTGGTGTCCTCGATTGGGTAACCAGAATATTCGGAGTCAACTGAGGTCGTACGACCGCGCCGAAATTTAGTTAACCAGTGGTAGTTGTTTCCAATCAACTGTTAAAAGGGTTATTCATTAAGAACTGTTTCTCTTTTTTAATTTTAAATAAAACTCATAAAACGGATTTGAATGGTGGTAACTTTACTATGGCCTGAAATGTCAGTGTCTAATATTTACTTTTTGAACATGTTCCATTCTGAAGGTCCAATTTTGGGTCCCTGCCTCCAGCGTTGCTAGCGTTATTTGCCCAACTACGTGAGTAATATCGGCTCCCAAATCCTTGATCGTAGGTGGCTTATCCGCGAAGACTTTTGCCTTCACATAACCCCTAAAAAAAAAGTCTAAAGTCACAACATCCACAGTCGACAGGTCCGAAATGCAAAAAGCTATCCATCAAAGTTATTTCTCAATTAAGCCATTGTTTTTTTTACAGAACGCTGATTTTCGTAAGACAGCTAATAATTTGGAGACGTTGTTGAGATGTGAGTCTTTCCATGATGATAAGATCATGAGACCAGTTACGCGTGATCTGTCAACAAAAACCTATTAAAAACAAAAAACAAGTCTAAATGAATCACCCTATACTTTTAAAGCTTTTGTTTAGTTTGCATAAAGGTGGTAACTCAAAAAATTATGTTTAACACAAATTTCCCTTTTTCCCACTTTAACGAACATTTTCATAGGCGTCTCGTTTTAAATTCCTGTCGCTTAAAAACTATTTAACAGATCTGTCTGAAAATATTGGTGCCCCCTTGCCAAGAAAAATGTTGGATTGAAGGTCTTAATTTTATTTATTTATTTATTTTCTTTATTTCATTAATAACTTAAAGTTATACAAAAGTTTAAAACAAAATCAAAGATATATCTAAAAGATAGAAGAGCATTTAAGTTATAAACTGAAATAGTTATGTACATTCTGTTGTCAAAATTAGACAAGAGTCGAATGTACAGTACATACTAATAAAATTAAGATTTATTTATCGATGGGGATGCGATAAAAAATAAGTTTAAATTCGGCTATAACAAAAAATATAAAAAAATAAAAAATACACATAAAGAAATCAAACCAAAGGATTCAGTACATTACCAATTACAGCATTTTACATTTTTAAGATATACGGATTTAACTCGCTCGCATCTCAGACTTGAAGGTAATTTATTGAACAAACGCGGAGCAGTAACATTATAGAATGTGGAAAAATGTGATTTATTGATTGTAGGTACATTGACGAGATTGATAGTATTGACGCGCAAATTACGGTTTTCATAAACCCTGGGAGAGTTGTACCCGGATTTTTCAAAAAATATTTTGAAAACTTTATAGAAGTATAAATGTCTCAGTGGAAGAAATCCAAGACTTATGAACAGTCCAAAACTAGGAGTACGACGGTTGACTTTACACATAATACGAACAGCGTGTTTTTGTTTTATTAGCAAAGGCTCTAATAGCTGTTTTTTATTATCAGCGTGATCTGATCCGAATCAGATCACGAAAATAAAACAGAACGGATCATTGAAAAGTTTAATTTTGGAATTGCACATGTCATTTCACTTGAAAAGTCGGGGGTGTTACCAGGTTGAATCAAATTTGCATAATTTTTCTTTTCTAATATATTTTTGTGAAACAAATTTAGTATTTTATGTTCAAATATGCAACACATGAACAATATTTTGCTGCTAACGCTTGAATTATATCTTGGCATATTAAGGTGTGTCCGGACCACCGAAACATTTCAGAAATGGTTATAAAATATGTCTGAAGCAAATCGGACAGATTTTATAAACATTTATAAAAGATTTCTGAAATTAATTTATTAACCCCCGTATTAATAAACACTGCGTTAAAGTTATCAACTCGTTACTCAGCAGTTACGTACAATTTTTGTATGCTGACTGACGTTTACTAGCTATCTTACATTTGCATATTTGTTTATTAATGCGGGGGTAAATGTTTATGAGATGTTTCAACTTTATCCTGTTTTGGACTAGAAGAAAATAATGTGGAGGGATTGTCATTTTTTTAATTTTGGTCTCGGCAATCACGCGTCACGCGATTTAATTCAAATAATCGTATTAAATGAATCACTTTCTCATTAGGTATTCAAAGCTTTTCTGGACATTTTTATTTTACTTAAAAACAAATAATAATCGAAAAATAGCGCTCACTTTCTGCAGGGATACTTGTAAAACAAAAATTATTTCCCATCACGATTGGGTAACTGTGAAACATTTCATAAATGTTTTTTTTTTGTGTTCAGATCCAAACCAGCAAAATATTTCTAAACATTTCATAAAAAATGTTTTGTTTAATAAGTGTTTTAGAAATATTTATGAAACATGTAGGTATTTCATAATTTATCAAATGTTTGGCTGAAAAAACAACATAACTCGGAATACGGAGAGGGAGTATATTCGAATGCGAAAAAAAATCAATTGATTTTTTGTGTTCCATTTTTTAGTCTGGCAACGTGATTGTGTGGCTATCGTTTACAGGCACACCAACATTTAAAAATAAAACAAGCCACCTAGTCGGAAATAGTAGAAATAATTTTCAGATCATGATTCGTGATCTCGATGAGAAGCAGGATCATGTGCTGTTGTTGTAAGTGCATGTAAATCGATGATCTATATGGATCATAGCTGATAATATAAAAACAGCTAATGTGTACCACCCCAACAAGCTATACCATACTGAAGTTTAGACTTGAGAAGACCATTATAGACTAAGTTTAAAATTGGCAAATCACAGTATTGGCTGAGTCTATAAATCTGTCTAACAACATTGTTTAGATATTTTTTTCAAGTACATAGTATGCTCCAACCAACTGAGCTTATAATCCAAGGTAATACCTAAGTACTTAAAGTTGTCGACGCGTTCGATAACAAAGCAGTCAGCTATTGCACAGGCATGTGCATCAAAAGTGGGTGAATTATGATTGTGTGTACAAGGATTAATAAAAAGGAATCTATTGCAATTTGGCGAATGGTATTGTAAAGGCATATCATTACAGATTTTACCCTTAATGTTAAAAATCATGAACTTCGTTTTGTCGCATATGACCAATTTGTGAAATTTAAACCATCTCCGCAGTACATCTAGATCAAAGTTCACATCCATATATAAATTAAAATAACATTTACCATGATAAGACAAGGCAGTGTCATCAGCAAAAGCTGTGAGTTTACCCCTTAGAGGTTGAAGAAAAAGCGAATTTGCAAAAATTAAAAACAAAATAGGACCCAAAACAGATCCTTGTGGAACACCTATATTAATGAGATTCTCTCTCTCTCTCTCTGACTACGGTTATGAAGATAAGAAGTGAACCAGTCATGGATAAAACCTCTGAAGCCCGCGTTGTAAAGTTTTTTAAGCAATATGTTATGGTCTACCATGTCGAATGCTTTGGTGATGTCAATGAATAAGGTAGCAGGGATATCAGAAACATTTAGACTACTATAAATTTCACCGCACAACTTCAACAAGGCATCTTCACTAGATTTGCCACTACGAAAGCCATATTGCGAAGTACTAAAGAAATGAGTTTTGTCTAAGAAAGACAGGATTCTAGATTTGACCACTTTTTCAAAGGCTTTGGAAAAAACAGATAACAGGGATATAGGGCGGTAATTGTTTAAAGACATGGTATCACCTTTTTTTATAAAGAGGAATTACAACAGCTGTTTTAAGTATTTCCGGAAAAATACTCTTTTGTATACTTAAATTGAAAATATGACATAAAACATCAGAAACAAGGAGCGAAATTCTTTTTAAGATATTACTTGAGATTTGATCGCATGACATTGAATTTGACGCTTTCAGGGATTGTATAATTTTATTAACTTCAAGTGGTGAACAAATTTCAAAGAAAAAGCTTTGTCTTTGGAATGTCCCATATACAGAAAAATTGAAAGTATCACAAAAACTGTTAGAATTATTATTTATTGCAGATTCCCGAACAGCTTTGGAATGTTGGAAAAATAGTCGTTGAACACAGCGGCAACTTCTAAGGGCTCTGATAGAGTCGTATTATTTATAGTGATTGCAATATCAGAATTAGGTTTGTTTATGTTCAAAATTTCGTTGACAACCTGCCATTCTTTTTTGGAATTACCTAAACTTAGAGGTAACTTATTACTAAAATAAGTATCTCTTTGAAGAGGTATTTCAGTTTTTAATTTAATTTTAATTTTAATTTGGTGGGGGCAAAAACCCCCATTTATTTGGCTTAATACAAGCTATTACAATTACTTAAAAACTAAGACTTAGGTTTACTACTTAAAACTAAACACTTAGACTTATAACTAATAACTATAGCTAGGGCTTAGAGTGAAGGAGGCTGAGTTTAATGGAGTAAGAGCTGCGGTTGAAGTCAAAAATGGAAATGTTAGAGTTTACCTGCCGTAGCATACGGGAAATTGGTTCGTTGGATCCGTAGGACGTGCGGTGGGTAGGAAGGTAGAAGAGGCGGGGGTTTCGTATATTACGAGGGTTTGTATTCAGGGAGATGGAGTTGAAAAGAGACGGGCAATCGATAGAGCCTGATAGGAGTCGATGAATGAAAATAATGTCTGCGGCATCCCTACGATCCTCAAGGCTATTCAAGTTAATGAGTTTGAGGCGGTCTAGATATGGGGGAAGAATTAAGGGATCGTTCCAAGAAAGACCGCGGAGAGCAAACCGAAGAAAACGTCTTTGTACGTTTTCGATTCTGCTTATATGAACTTGCTGAAAGGGTGACCACGTTTGGCTGGCGTATTCGAGAAGGGGGCGTACAAAAGTGGTGTAGAGAGATCTAGTCACATAGGGGTCGGAGAATTCCTTTGACCATCGTTTAATGAATCCAAGGGATGAATTGGCTTTGCGAATTATTTCATCTATATGCGAACGGAAATTAAGCTCCTGGTCGTATAATATTCCAAGGTCACGAAGAGACTGTACTATGGGTATAGGTTGGTCGTTGAGTAGGTAAAGACGGGGAGAAGATTTGTTGATCTTACGGGATAAGGTGATAGATTGGCATTTAGAAATATTGAGCTCTAGGCAATTTTTAAGACACCAGATAGAAAAATTATCTAAATCTTTTTGCAGTAAGCAGGAGTCTTGTGATGAAGATATGTGTTTGAAGAATTTGGTATCGTCGGCATATAGAGAGATAGCGGAGTGTTTAATGACCCTTTCAAGATCGTTTATGGTTAAGATGAAGAGTAGGGGACCTAGGTGACTGCCTTGTGGTACACCAGAGGTTGCCAGGAATGAGGTGGATAGGACGGACCTGAAGCGAACACTATAAAAACGGTTTTCCAAATAAGATGATATCCATTTCAGCAGTATTGGTTCAAAGCCGAGGACAGACAATTTGAAAAGAATTAATTTGTGTGATATCTTATCAAAAGCTTTACTAAAATCGGTTGCAATAACATCAACTTCTTTACCACTTTCTAAGGCCGACAGTGCAGAGGACACGAATTCAACGAGGTTAGTTGTAGTGGATCTACCTTTAAGAAAGCCGTGTTGGTGAGGGGAAATTAAGGACTTGCATTGAAAGCTTAAGGATTCGTACAGGATACTTTCCAGGAGTTTGGGTATGTGCGAGAGTTTGGCTATCGGGCGGTAATTGGTAACTTCGCTCTTTGATCCCTTTTTATGAATCGGTGTAATGAAGGAGAACTTCCATATCTGAGGAAAGTCGCCTTGGGAAAGCGAGAGCTGGAAGAGGTGCGAAAGGGGTTGGGAGAGAACGAGGGAACACTTCTTGAGAAATATAGCGGGAATACCGTCAGGGCCAGGTGAGTACTCGTCGTTAAGTTTTTGTAATCTATTTTCAATTACAGTAGGATCAAAAGTTTGAGAGAGATAGGGGCCGATGGAGTAGTTGAGAAGGTAATTGAAATAAAGAGGATCAGGAACAAAGGAGTTGTCGGCAAAAGACTGTTTAAAAAAGCTCGCGAAAAAATTAGCAATGGTGTGTGGATCACTTGAAGTTATATTTTCGTAAGAGAGGGATGGAGGGTATCCGTCGGACTTTTTTTTGTAGTTAACGAATCGGAAAAAAGATTTGGGGTCGCTTATTAGATTCGCTTGCGCATCGTTTAAATATCGTTGATAGAGGGAGTTAAAGGCCTGAGTGAATTGCAGGTAGGAGCCGAGATAGTTGGAATAGTCAGAAAAAGACTTGGTTCGAAGGAAAGCTGACCATAACTTGTTTCTCTTGTTGCGTAACGATCGGAGGCTTCGATTATACCATGGGGGGGAGCTCCATTAGCTCCCGACACACCTTGTCATAACACCCTTTCAGTCTAAAGTTGTTGGGATGTTTGTTTAAACACTTAAACAGATGATTTTTCTTTCTGATTTTAGTAATAAGAGTACCAGTCATCCACAGCTTTCAACTTGTTGGTTCTATTGATGTGAATACTTGCGCGAGATAAGTCCAGTTGAAGTATATTGAGAAACAAATCAAAGGCAATAGTTGGATCCTCTGCTCTGTATACATCATCCCAAAACTTAAAAATTAAAGCTGACTTTAGAGCTGGAAAATCAATTTTAGTCAACTCTTTATTATTGCACAGTTTTGTTCCGGAGACACTCCCGGAAAGAATTTTAGGATCAAATCAAGAAAAATAAGCGCAGAATCACGGAAAGTTTGTCTAGTTTTAGAGCTTAGCTAAGGATTTACTAATTCACGACATTTTATTCGCAATTCGAGAAATTGTACGAAGTGAAGATATTGACCCTCAAAAGTCGTGAATCAACACTTTTCATTATCAATAATGCGATCAAACGAGAAAAACATATTGCCATAACCGATCTTAATTTGACACAAATAGTTATCAATTTGATATTACATGGATTGTAAATTGCAAAAACAATTCGTAAATTACCACTTTTCTGTTGTAAATTACAATTTCCTCCCTTAGCAAATTACAACCATTTAGTCTTGAATTGCAACTCAATAGTCTTGATTTGCGAACTAATAGGGGTATATTTACTACTTCAGAAGTTGCAGTTTACAAATTTTCAATTGCAACTTATTTTTTATCATTTTGCAATTCATATTTTGCAATTTACGATTCTCGAGTGGTGATTTGAGGCATCACCGTATTAAATTGAAATTGTTTGGTCGTGAAATTAGAAAACTTTATTCTCAATTTGCAACTTATATCTTGTAATTTACAAATCAGAATTCATAGTTTTATTAATTAGGTTATTTTCGAATACATATTTAGAGTCATATTTTATAATTCTTTTTCCTCCTGATATCCAAGAAAGTCATACGGCGCCATATCATCCGGACTCAACGCGATTTGTCTGGGATGGTTTTTTGGTCTATGCTGAATTTTAAAATGCAAACAAAATATTTAGATGAACCTTTACAATTCTTCTCGATTTCATATTTTAGAATCCATTCCAATTTATACTTACTTCCTAAATGCAAGATGTACATTCTGAAAAAAATACAGATCTATATGCATACCTCGGCGTTTTTGGAATTTTTCAATAGGTACCTACTTACAATATATATTTCAGAATGCTTTATTGTGTACTTTAGAAGTACACAACCTATCAATACGAATTAGTTACAACTTTAACTTGACTGCTTTAAGGAAAGATTGAATACCGACTGCCTGTCTCTGCAACGACGCGCAACGTGCACAATGAAGATTTGGCTTCATTGACATACATGCATTCATCCATAAAAAGAAAAGATTTAAAAGGATTTCGATAGGTACATGGACTATGGACTGTGCATAACAAAATTCCACACATTAGGTAGTTGATTCCATGGAAATTACAAGAAATATTTTGCAATTTACGACTTCTCTACGTCAATATACGTTTTCAGTTTCATGTGTTAAATCATTACAAGATTTTATTGATTCATCATTCAGTGTTGATAAATCACCAAATATTTTTCGCAATTTGAGATTGTGAAGTGGTGTTTGAGAAATTGACCTATTAGAGTGGTAAATTGCGCCAAACAATCTCGCAAATCACTACAAATAAAAGAAGCTCGAATTGATACTTCTAATCGTAAATTTCAACAAACAGAATTTTGTATTCTCCGCCGTTTTCAATGTCAAATTACCAATTTTTATATCAATCCATGAAAACTTCGTTGTGATTTGCGGGAAATATATAATTCGTAAATTGCAACTCAAAATATTGCAATTGGTGATTTTCAATTCTTTCCGTGAGGTCTAGTTGAATAATAGTTAAACAATGGTCACTTATTTTGAGGTCAAATATAGCCGTTCTGAAATTAGCAGGATTATTTCTATGTAGCCTAAGAAATATATGATCCAAACAAGAACTTGCATCTTGAACCACACGCGTTGGATGACCTTTTTGCCCAGCTGTTTATAATGTCCTTAACATTTTGTCAAAAATCATTACGCTAAAACTTACCTAATTATTTTTGGACAACCCTCCGTAATTGGCCAATGAAACCTTTAATTTCTTCAGAACCTCAAACACAAGTAAAAACTTACATCTATTTATTGTAATTTTTTTCCAATTTTTAGTTTGGTGCAAACCGCATGATATAAGTGAATATTTTCACCTCCATTATACCTATTATAGCGTTCATTTGCAGGGGCAATTATCTTGCCAACGAGCTAATTCATATCATGTGAAGATAACCACTTCAGGCATACTTTGCATAATGTTGTCGTACAGCGCAGTAAGTATTTTAGCAAAGTGACACTTCCATCGTTAAGCCATCATCCATCATGCATAAATCCCAAGGAAGGTGAATATCTTTGCTTCTTCAACTGTTTGACATACATAAACCCACGTGAGAGCTTATTGCCTTCATTTTTGTGTTTCATTATGTTTTTAAATATTTTATTTAAACGTGAATGGTGAAGCCCCAATTCCAATTCCAAGTGTGAATATTTGGTAGATGCATCACTAATAAGGGTTTAGGTATACCGGGGTTATTTTTATGTGATTACATTTAAGGGATGGTATATGTGCAAACTCTAGATGATGCATCTAAATCTCTCAGGACCCAAAAAATTATGCAGAAATTCCATTCATCGGACACGCAATCATTCGGCCAAATTATGTAGGGAAGATAGATTTTTTTGATATTTTTTATGCTACTGTCATTTTGATTTTATTATTACGAGGCGTGGTACCTACCTAAAACCACCATCAAAAACCTCCAAATTAGAACTAACTGAGCAACGAAGTTGATACCTCAAAAATAAGGAGCATTCCAATTTCCAACATTTTAAGAAGCAATTTGCTGCTTGTAGCAATAAAAAAATACTACTGTGCGACCTTTTAACTATGTAGTTTAGTCAAACGCCTATTTCTTCCTCAAAAGGCTCGTTTGTTTCTCACTTTCTTCCTTTTAACAAAATTACAACTCAAACATCAAACCATCCCAAATGGTCCCCAACTTATTCTTCGAGCGCTATTATGGTAATTTTCCCTTTTCCGTTAACTTATTTCGATTCCAATGCTGGGAGTTAACTGTTAACAAAACAGGCACTCAACTGATTTTAAAATCAATAGATATTCTTTTTCTATTTTCATCGCAGCCCTTTCTTACACCAGACTATAACCGAGTTCACTGTCACACCCACAAGGACACAAAATAAATTAAAAGCAAACTCAGAAATTTTCCAATACTCCTCTTACTCTTCGTCATAAAAACACCATCTGAATGTATGTACAATGTACAAGTACATACGGACACATGCATGAGTGGACCACCCATTCGTCCCACTCTGGAAAAGCCACTGGAGTGCGTTTTTATTCATGCTGAAGATCTCAAATTCCCATTTCACTTAAACCGCGATGCTGTAACTCGTACCCCGCATCCGGTATTCCAAATGCATAGAACATGGATGCAGTGCAACGATTGTGATGGAATAGAATTTATCTTAGCTGCGGGTGGCTCACCCAAAACGAACATAAAGTGGGTGGTTCTTTGTCTAAAATACCCTTCCGAAATGTGTGGAATAAAAAAAACAGAAAACTTGTTTTTCAGTTTTTCTGATGAAAGGAGAAAAAAAAACATTCCATTTTGTTAGTCGCGTACAGACAGAAATTGCAATTTAAATTCAATCGACGTGCAGTGATGATATTTCTCTATTTATTTTCATGCGAAACGAATAGTGGCGGAAAACAGAACGAAAATTGGGACACAAAGCGAATGTTTTTTCTTACATTCACCATTTTTTTCTGGTCACATCTACATCGGTCTCTTTGATCAGAAAGTGGAATTGCATCTCCTCATACAAAGAAGACAGATTTTGTTTACAGAAAAATTCCTTCAAATTTCCCACTCATTAAAAACAACCATAATTCGATGAACAAAAATGTTTGTTAGGTAGCAGGAAAGAGCAATAGGTGTTCTGATTTATTTTCAAGCTTTTCCGAATGCGCAAACCCTTTGAAGGAAGTTTCTGATATTGGCTTTTCCACGGGCTGATTAATTGTTTCAAGCCAGTCAAAACCCTTTTGACAGCTTGAAAATAGTCCACTGAATGTGAAACAGTTCAAAAATTTAAGTTTTTAATTTATTAACAATGGCTTAAAATCCAGCACCCATAAAAGAATTTTCTCCGAAAATATAAATTGTACACTTCAATGCAATAAATATCAATTTCATTTCATTTTTTTTTTTCAAATTGTATTTCGTTGACCAGTGATCCCATATTGCGGGGGAAAGCCCGAAAGTACACCCATAGGAGTATTGTACTACTTTCAACACCTTCGTACTCCCTCCTTTCACTTTCGTACTCCTATTTTTTTTAAACACCTAAACTACCTTACACTTGCAGCAAAGTGTAAGATAGTTTATAAATTTTATTCACTTCAAATTTAATGCAAATTTGGCAGCACTTTTAGATCTAAACTGTCGTCAAAAAGGGAAATACCCTCTTTCTAGTTTGTTTTTTTGTTTTTCGTTGGCTTCATGCAATTTCCATCTGCAAGTTCGGTTATTACTTTATTGTTATCTGTGTCAAATGCGCTAGTATTGTTACATAGAAATTCGTATTGACAAATGTCACGTTACTTCAAAAATGTCGGCTCACTAACACACTCGCACTTTGCATATGCCACTTCCGTTGTGGGCAAAGTTGCTGCCAGTGTTCATAGAATTTTTCCGTTAAATTTGAAATTATTTATATGCGTGTGGTCAATATTTTTTTTAGTAATAAGTGTACATTTGCTTAAACTATTTATGCAAAATTGTCAATACAGAATGGTTGTTTAAAAATAAAAAAATCTTAAGGAAATCGACAAAAAGCCATTCTGTTCGTCTTGTAATATGGAACTAACAAACAAGAAAAATCAAAAAGCTTTCTGCCATAAGACAGATTTTGTATAATTATTTTTGGTACCTATTAGACTTAATAATTTATTTATTTGTGTTCTGTTTTTTTTTTTCAACCAATTTTTTGTTTTAAATATAGTAAAAAAAAATGTTTGTACCCACATATATTTTTGAAGACTAAAAAATGTCTGTGCTACTATTTTATTCAAAATACTCCCCATTTTTTTGGCTGCAGTACTACTTATAATATTTCTCTGCGGCAACACTGCTAGCAGGTATTTTTAGATTTAAATAATTTAGATTGAAATAATTGTGCTAAAACATCAGTTCAAATGGTGAAACCAATAAGAGAGCAATTTTACTCCATTTATAGTGAAGCCACGATAGGAATGGGGTCCGAGACGTCAATTATAACAATATTATCTGTGGTAAAAAACCGAGCGAACTGCTGGTAGTCATCAACTTCGTAAACTATTTATTTAAAGTGAGGACGAGCCGGAGAGAAATGTAAATTTAGTTGTTGTAGTACTTTTGCATATTTCCTTTTTATTCGCAGAAGTTCGTTGCTGTCACCGCACTAGTTCATGTTTTATCGCAATCAGAAGTGGCACTTGTACACTTTACAATGTGTGTTGTCAACCACGAGTATTGATGAGGTTAATAACATAAAATAAACTGTGCTTCCATGAGGCAAAACTTTTCATTAAAAATATCCATATGAGCGGTGCTTACACTTTTTTTACATTTTTTTTGTATTAAAGTCGGTTTTGCTTGTTCGCCTTATGCTGTAAAGCATCATAATGTAAATAAGTTACAATATTTATATTCCTGAGGTCATTACCAAACGTCAAATTTTGGAATGTCACTTGAAGAGAATGTCCGCACTTTTTACTATAAAATGCCTCTACTGATGAACAAATTCAGGTGTCAAAAGATCGTTAAGTGTACCTTACCTACTGCTAAGTGTAAATGTTCAAAACCTTAACATCGGACAACAGTCAGTTATATAAGTTTGAGGTATTGAGGTTATTGAAACTCTTTCTGTCTTGACTTCGCTATTTTTTTTTTTAAAGTCGTAGCTAAGATTACCCAAAAGCGGTGGTCCAACAAAAAAGTAAATAATTTAATTTCGATAATTTTAAAGGTGAAAATATTGAAGTATCAGCAGCTGTAGTTTGTGGCCAGAGGGCAAGCCCTGATTTGCAAAAAAAAAAAAAAACATGCCTACCAAGCGGCGCTACACAGAAAAATGAGAGCAGTCTGTGAACTCAACGAGCTAAAGAAAAGAGACAAACACCACCATCTGCGGAAGAAAAGGAAATAGCACTAGAAGTACGCAATCCACGAAATAGTTATAGGTGTTCGTTTTGCTCTAGGAATAATGAACGGAAGTCTTACAAAAAGGTGAAAAGAACGTGTTATGGCAAAAATACCCGAACAAAGATCTGTAGCGACGAATAAGGAGTGTGACTCGGTGCTTAAGACATGCAAAAATCACTTCTGCAGACTGTTAAACGGTGAAGGGGATACAAATTGCGCGAACCATTCAACCTGCACAAAAGTCCACCTGACCAAAATAAAGTGAGAAAGCAATATCCAAGTTGAAGTCCTACGAGGCTGCTAAACGGACGGCTTATCTGGCAGAGCCTTTCAAGGCAACGGGAGATTACTTGATAGAGAGCATACACCAACTTCAGAGGTTCAGAGGAAAGTATCCCTGATGAATGAAGCCTCAGCATTGTTTGCCCGATCCACAGGAAGGAGACCCTCTAAACCAGTGGTCCCAGACTGTGAAGACTTTTTCCCCCTTTTTTTATCAGCAAAGGGAATAATTTTCCCCTAAATTCGATAAAAGTTCCCCTTTGCCTTTATTTTTACATGAAATTTGAATTTGATATGAAAACGTCAAATCCAGAGAATGCATTCAGATACACAAATATTCTTACGTAGACGTTCGATGGGCTGTTTTTTCCACAGTTAGTGTGAACATTCCATTCTGAGTAAGCTTTGAAATTTATTTGTAATGGAAATGCGTTTAAATTGTACTTTTAATGCCTAGTATGCTGTTCCAGGAAAGCTAAAATTAAGCGCCTCTCCAATGTTTCTTTCCACAGCTTCGCTTAATGTTCGCTTAATTTTGACAGTGTAGGTTCGGTCAAAAAAAAAAACTGTTGAAAAAAAAACAGTTGAAATTTTTTTTTTTCGTTTTTTTATATGTACTTCCTCAAAAACCTCTTCCAGGTACTCCTCGTTAAAATATTCCATTTCTTAAAGAAATTAAATGAACAACAATGTTTTTTTTTGTGTTGAACTAACCCTTTTACATACTATTTTTTGCTTACGTTTGAAATACCGATATTTTCCCTGATCTGTCAAAATTTATCTGTGGAAAAATGTATTTTTGCAATATGCCTACTTAAATTCTGTAAAAATGTTCGTACAGCGGCTTACAAATTTAGCTTGAACTGCGTACAGCTTTGCTTAATTTGATCTTTGGAGACATTTTTGTATGGGGGTTTAATTTAAGCGCGAGCAGCATACTATGCTTAAGCAATTAAGGTTTCAAAGAAATTTTAGATTTTTTCCCCTTTTTTAAGCTTTCCCCTCGTTTTCGCTTTTTTTATTGGAAAACCGCCAACATTGGCGCTTTTTCCCTCAATCTGGGACCACTGCTCTAAGCTGCAGAGGCATCTGTCTTCCGTACTGTGTAAACGCCTGACACAATTGGTCAACGAACTGATTAAACCCTATCAGTGCGGTTTTAGGCCCGCAAAAGTCCACAACCGGCCAAATATTCACTCTACGACAGATCCTGGAAAGCACCCAAGAAGCCGAAATCGATACCTGCCACTTTTTTATCGATTTTAAGTCCACATATGACAGCATTTGTAGAGACGACCTAAACAGAGCCATGGCTATCGATTGATCAATAAATGTCGGAGACAATCTCACCGACAACTTTGATGCCATAAAAAGGATTTAGACAAAATGATGAGCTGTCATGAGAGTATCCAACTTGAGAAAAATGTGCGAAGCTCGCAAGGTAATAACTGCGGCACAATTTCTAACACAACGCTGTAGAGGAAGACCTCGCCTTAGGTTGCGAGCGAAAGTATTTAGAATGACACCTCAACCAACTTCACTCAGAACAAAAAAATTGTAATGCCAACAATTTTCGTTGGTTAAAATGAACCCAAATATAAAAATCTTTGATTTAAGAATGAAACTTTTGTCAATGATGTAATAAAATACTTATGGAGAGTGTATCATTCTTACGCTGAATACCTGATTCTTGAATACTTAAAAACGAGTTCTTGTTAACAAAAATAGTATTTGAACCAAGAACATTTAACTTTTTTAAAAATCTCAAAATTGTTCGCTTAACAACCTTTTTTTCTGAGTTGGAGTGCGCAACTCTAGACAGTATGGTTGAGGCCTCTATGCAATTTGTACTCCTAAGTTGGCTGTACAGATAAGAACCCATTTAAGCAATGAATTTCAGTAATAAATGATGACAGCCAGCATAACAAGAGATACCGACACCGCACAGGTCTTTTGTAGGCTGCAAAATGTTATTGTCCTGCCATTTGAGTCCATTAACAAAAAGCATTTGACGGACACCAAAGACAGCCCACAACAACACAAAATAACCATTAATGTATTTAATTTCCTCCCCCACATTTCACGCTGGTATTTGCATCATAAAACTAAGCCGCAGGAAGATCCTATTCATCTTTCATCATGCGTTGTAACTGCAGACCACATGTCCCTCGACAGCATTTTCCTCCTCACTTGGCTAGATAAGTAAATTATTCATTAGCCATTGGGCGAGGGTGTGTGATTGAAGTAGAAGCCATCTCGCATGCATTATTACATTTCGACCATAAAGTCGGTTGTAATAATAAAAACCATCATGTGGCCAACTTTATAGCCCTGCTGGACGTTTTCTCAAGACTGAAAAAAAAAAAAAAAACAGAAAAAAAAGCATTCAAAAGACAACCAATGACTGTGCGAATACAATATAAATGAGCCTTGTTTATGGATTCTTATATACGGTTACTTAAATACTCCTTCCGATATGACTTCTTGGAATTGAATAATTTTTCAATAGAAATTCTCTCCATCCATGGAAATGCTTTAAGGGATTTCACTGATGAAATCATTCTCTGAGGTACTTTTGCAAATGTATCTGGGCCTTGAATGTAACGATGCCTTTGTAGAATCTGTACTTTGATTAGGAAAACTCCTTGACTCCCATGGATCCCCAGACACAGGCAAACTAAGTGTATTATGTTTTGAAGCCGGTCCGTTTCTTCTCATTCTATCTACTCTTTTTTTTTGAAAATGCTAAAAAAAAAAACTACTGAATATTTTCTCAAATTTCTTTTTTTTATTTGAAAGTACAATCCTTCCGGTTAATAATGGAAAATAATTTCATTCAACTGGCTGCCTCGGCTGGCCATGCCAAGTTATTTGGCGGACCCTGTACTTGTCCGAAATTTGTATAGTGTGAGTCAATTCATCTTGTGAAACTAGCACAAAAGTCTGTTCAAGTAGCGTTGAATTTAATGTAAACAAAAAATAATAAATTTGCTTTTGTTTATATATTTTGGTTGCTTTTTATCTTATGAAAAGCTTGCTAATTATGATTTTTACAGATTTGCTTGCTCTTGCTGTGATGATGGGTATCCAGCCAGATTACAATTTTTTAAGTTTGTCACAATATCGCTCTGTGAAATAATTAACTATTTCAGTGGAACTATTATGCAACCCAGTTTTGGTTTTTAATTTTTAGTCAGTAGCCCATACTGCAGTGAAGCTTGTGAACGGGCTTAAGAATGCCTGCACCCCCATGCTACGAACACTCTCAGTACAGTGGTTGGATGGTTCTTGGGTATCAGTAGGATTCTCCGCCAAACTTGTGGGTTGATGTGCCATATATTCTGGAGTAGATGTAGAGGATAGATTAAAAGTATGTCATTAAATGAAAGTGGAAACGAAATGTAGCAACTTGTAGTACCTTCTTCTCATTAAAGCAGCTGACCGTCATAGTAACCGCCTTGAACGTATAATGCCTGGTTTCTTTGAAGGAATTGAAGAATTCGGAAGGCTTAGGCTGGGAAAGGCTCCTTTCCCAAGTTTGGTTCTATGAAAACCACCCCGTTTATTCGGTCTCAAAATGTCTTTATCTCTAAAGTGAACACTGCAAATGGAAACACATTTGGGAAATTTTTTCCCCATCTTAAGCACAATACCCCATTTAATCAAAAGATCTTTAGAGTTCCGAACTTCTTTTGGAAGATGCTACAATGTAGTTCCCTCTTTACGATATGAATTGCATTGAGGAATGCCATAATGCTGAGCTCCGATTGTTTTCAGCATTTTCTACAAAAATAACAAATTAGTATTCACTTTTATATCAACACTTATCGCACTCACTTTTAAGATATTATTTTTCTGTTATAAAACGAGTTTTTTTTTCTTATATTAAATGTATATTTTTAATTAAATACACATTTTCTCACAATAACTTCTTGATTTTTCATAGAAATACATACCAGCTGTCAAAATCTATAGCAACCTACCGATGCGAAAATTTACCGCCAGGGATCCACTCCATTCGTCAATACGTGTGGAAACCCCACTAACCTAATCGCGCCATCTAGTATCCGATAACTTACGGCGAGTTGGCACCAGGGATGAAAAATTAATGGTGTGGACTGTAAGCAAATCTTAGTTCCGATTGTATTTTTTCGGGCTGAATTGTATTTTTTATTTCCGTATACGAGAAATTTATTTTCGTACAAAATTTCGAATGATTTTGAGATTTTCATTAATTTTATGTAATATTATGCAATTTCGTCCGTCAGCTTTTGAGGCCTACAGCTAGGCGGATTTGTTTCAAACTTTGTTTTCAGAGTTTGTATAGGCTTAAAGTTCGGAGCCATTTTTTATTTTGCACAGAAATTTCAAAATTTGAATTTTTCTCGAAAATGATATGTGCGATATGTGAACAAAAATGCATTTTGAAGGTATAATATGGTTAAGTTAATTCAATTTTATACATTGGTTTTCTTAAGTTTATGTACATAAAACCGCGTAATGCATGAACAATTTAATTTTTTAGAATGATGTCTTTCGTTTTCCACACGAATTTAACAATGAAAATAGGCAAATTGTCTGTTTTGATAAAAATGTTCGCATGCTCAAGAATACGTTGCACTTACTCAATTTTAAGCTTAACAGTTGAAGAAGTGCACTTTGTCAAACCAATTAAGTTCTCCCACTTAATTTGCGTTCACATACTTTAATTTTTAAAGAAAACAAATTGCAAGTTCACTAAAAGCCCACAATTTGACTTTGAACTTGTTTATCTGCATAATAATGAACTTTCATCATCAGCATTCAATTCCAATTATGTACTTTGAAAACATTTCCGAAAGGGTTAACAATTTCACTCAAAAATCTTGTAAGATGCAAAAGTTACAAAAACATTTACTCGTATATAGTTTTCGTTATCATTATACACAGAACCTGTAAAACATTCGAAACGAAACTTCCGAATATTGGATAAAAGCACTAATTAAGGATAACATATAAAAGAAGTGCATTAAATATGCCGTGGCCCTTAGGAATAGAAAAAGAAATCGAATCTAAAGTCCTCTTTTGGTAGGCAGTGAACTCTTAACCTAGCATTTCATAGAAATGAAATAAATTCAACAAAAGACAACTTCCGCTAGATATTTTGACACTGTGTGTATTGAGTTTACCGCAAAAACACTTTTTGTTTACTTGCACGCATATAAACCCATTGTAATTGAAACTCTTTTCCATACACGTAATTGTTATTAGTAAAATCATGGTACATGAAAATCTGCGAAAATATTGAGATTTTTTAAAATTGCCCCGCATCGGTGACTCCAGTGTAACTATTTCCTAACTAAAAGTCAAATTGAATGCTTTATATCTTATAATTTAGACCTAGAGTTGATTTTTTTTTCCAAAAGTCCTAATATATTTTATTGCTAACGACCAATGAGTATAAATAAAAATTCAAAATAAAAAATACTCTTTGAGTGTAGCTTTTTCAGGGCGATTGCATTGTGTATTTTTAAAAGTCCATTGTAACTAAAAAGTTACGATTGTAACACGTTTGTCAACCCTGGTTGGCACTACCTTTTTCGTTCGCGGACTTGACGCTTCTTCCCATGGTCAGTCATTTTATTTCCACTTTACTTTATTCTCGCAATTCAAGAAAGACGAAAGAGGTGCTAACCGCGGTTTCTACGTTTCCACCGGAGATTAACTCCGAGATTTAGAAAAAATTCTGTAAATCCCGCATAAATCTCGGGATTTATCATACAAAAGTTAATCTCATGAAAAGGGAGATTGGAAATAAATCTCCATTATCAACCAGTGCCTATGTTCTGTAATTATCGCATCGATATATCTATCACTAAAACGATATGAATTGAAACAAAATGCCATAATATCACATGACGCTTTCTGTAACTGTGTGAATCGAAAACGATATGAAACCCCTGGAAATTTGTGATATATTCAGGTTCCGTAACTATCAAGAGCGATAAAATATTCACTTCAACTGTCGAATGTTATCACGAAACTCAAAGCTTGCGGTTATAAAGTATTAAAACAGAAAAATGCATTTCATAGCGCTTTTCCAATAGTGCGTTTATTTGTGATGCTTCCCACACGTAAATGCATCATGAGCAGCTCCACCAAACCTTGCAAATCCTCCTAAAATCCTTAGATTGTAATCACATATCTGAAACGTGGGTACGACCATAATTTTCAATGTTAAATTATCAGAAATGTCACATTGCAATTACCAATAATTGTACATTTACAATTGTACAATTTTCTAAGTCTTGCTTAGGTCTCTTAATCCAAACGTGGGTTCATTCTACTGCTCCAATAATCCCTGGGAATCCAGTCATTTCATTAAATCTAATTGAATTTCGTGAACAATTGATTGATAAAAGATGTAAGCCGTGTACTAACTTTTCGTTTATCTCATTGTATTCCTGAGGGGTTGGAAACTTGATGTATTTGGACATCATTTTGTTTTGCAAAACATCAGCCACTTCCGAAACCACTCGAAAAACCACAGTCCTACTAATAGCCGCAAAAATATAATGGCCCAAATCTCTCTGAAAGGCCAGTTGCAAAAAAAATGGAATGCAGCACAGACCCGAATCGGTATTGGAATAAATGTATTCCTTTGCCCTTTGCATAAATGTGGACTTAGCTTGTCAATAAGTATCCGAGCTGAACGACGCGACGGGAAAAACGATACTCCCGAAATCATGCTTCCGGCATTTCAAAAGGGTTTGTGCTATCTCTTAGTACATGCCTTTGAATCCGTAACATGTTACGCCTATCGTATTCTTCACCCAAAATTAGTGAAAAGCTAAACAATTTTTAAAAACATCGATACTGAAAATCCCGGTGAAATTATTTTCAATTTTTATTGTTTTGTTTTGCAGTATTTTGACAGCTTTGAGAAATCTTTCCAAAATTCCCATGAAATTATAAGTTACTACAGAATTCCAGATGCAATAAAGAGCGGAATGTTTTGTTCCTAAGTTTTCGATGCGAAAAGTTATCGCATGAGTTACAGAACATGGGCACAGGTTTGCATGTACTTGTATAGTCCAGTTTGTTAACACACTTTCCACAGCTCCAGATGTCAAAAATACAAAGCAAAAGAGCTGTATTTGAAATTGTGTCATAAAAAAAAACGAATTTATTTCCGAGAGACTTCTCCTAGCCATGCAACCATCAAATTTTTCATTGTATTTTGTAGAATTAAATTAGATATAGGTGAATAATATTTTAAGATTTGAATTTTAAATTTTTTTTTTCAATTATCACAATTTTGGGTTGTTCGATTTGACAATAGTTGACAACATCTGGTGACACGTCAAATTAATCTTGTTTTTTGTTTTTCGTGGAAACACCTCAGGATTTAGGTATTTGTAATCTCTAATCTCGCGATTAGTGTCCAGTGGAAACATAGTATTAGTGTAATTGTAAAAAATTTCATTATATTCTTCAAAATTTCTTTTGTACAAATAATAAATTCAGCAATTTAAGCTTGCGCCTTTTCTTCTCGCAATCGAGAGCAATACGAAACACAAAACAATTGAACAGCGACATACACATTAAAGGCAATAGGATAGGTGGCCGGCCATAAGTAACATAATTTTTTGTAGTTCACTCGTATTCAAAGACAGAGATTGAAATTATAAAAAACTACAATGTAAACAAATGGGTTTTGGGGGGATAGACGTGCGAAAGATAATAGGCGTGTTTTTTTGAGCTTCGATCTCAGCAAAGCAAAGTAAAGTAGGATTTTCAGCACGCGATTACAACAACTACAACCGAGTCTCGAAGTGTCAGGTAAAGCGTAGTTGTTGTAATTGCATGATGAAATCCTACTTTACTTTGCTTTGCTGAGATCAAAGCTCAAAAAAACACGGCTATTGTTACATTCAAGTTGGGATTCGAAACGATAAAACACTATTCCGTGGAACTTTTCTAATAAAATCACTTTTGTTACACTCTTGACAGATTCGAGTCTCCAATTGAAAGTGGAACTTGTTTGGTGACTAATGGGTTGTTTACACTTCACCATCTTAGGTTCCACGCTACATTCCACACCACAATATCCATCTCTTTAAATTCATTCATCTCCGGTTGCCAATTTATGAGCTTTACTTCCAATAAAACGCATTTGGAAACAATTAAATAAATCCGTCTGTCCGTCGAATACAACATTTGTTGCAGTATTCACAAAAAAAAAAAAAACTGTGAGTAAATCAAATCAAGTTCATATTTAAGAGGTTCCTGCCCTCCGCCAGCTTTTACCCTCTCAACAGTACAAGTGTTAGTCCATAACTGAACTGAACACCATGACCGTCGAGCTTTCTCCGTTGAAAAAAATAAATTGCAACCGCGGTTGGTTGCAGGTGCGCCGCCAGCCACCACCCATAATCAACCTACCAGTTTATTTTCTACAGCCAAGTGGTTGTGGCATAACTGCCGGAAATAAAAACTTTCATTAACACCCTCTCACCCTTCGTTATTCGCTTTGATTGGAATTCGCAAAAGGAGTCCCCAAGGAGTCGTAATTATTTTTGATTCCTTGCAGCGAATGCAGTCTAGCTAGCGCAAATAAATTAAACGAGTACGAATTGTGTTCCGAGTATAAATCTCTTTGAAAAATGCATTGCATGTCCTTCTTCCCTGGGAGGGAGAAAATAGTAGATTTTTGTTCTTGAGGTTATTTTTATCTCGAGGTAGTACTGTGTACTACAATTATAGCACCCAGGGTTTGTAATATGAATGAATTGACCGTACGAAGGATGGTAATAGGGACTTCCTTTGGACAGCAATAATTGGTGTTATTTAAGACATCTGCACTGGCAATCGAAAATCAAAATTCTCAATGTCGGAAATGCTGGTGAACTGAAGTCAAATAGGTCATAACAACTGTTACCGCTCCAGTGCTGGCAGTATTTTTTGGCGATTGTTTTCGAAAATGTTCGTGCAAAACCTAAAGTAATACCCCGTGTCGGAGGTGGAATAACTTTTGTCCAATCTAATGCTGACACCTCCGACATGGCTGAGGTAATTTGTATTCATCGCAAGTGTTTGTCGGATTATTGCAAACAACTTTGATGTTGAAATTGCCAAGAGTGTACATAGTTGCCATGAGAAAAGTTACTTCAAATTCAAATTGATCGGAAAATCCACCCACACAGACGGGGATTATTGAATGGATGCCCACTTTAAAGTTGAATTAGATATGGAAAGTTTGTTTAATTTTTTGAATGGAAGGGAATCCATCCCAGGGCGGAATTGTGTTTGTGTTGATTAAATTATCACGCAGTCCACCACGGATATAAGAAACACTCATATAAGAACAGATCGCTTCAAAGAAACGCATGTGGAAACCCCGGAGTCTTTTCTCTTTATGTCCGTTTTAAAAAGAGCTGGTATAAGAAACACGCTTATAAGAAACTTATTCGGCTATAAGAAACGAACGAAAGAAAATCCCCCTCATATAAGAAACATGCATTTTTTAAAACCAATTAAACCTCCACATTTGCTATTGCGACAACCTTCTTGGAATCTATTTCATTTGTTGTCATCACAGAATTAAAATTTCATAACTTATTTTCGTGAGAAACAAGGTCAATGGTTTATTTCACAGCGAATATTTTATTTTAAAAAATGGAATTTATACCTACCTATATAAATTGCAAATTGATTTGCCCAACAGATATCTTTCTAAGGCTTTTTTTATGAAGCTTTTGTCGTTTTCAATTGGGACAAAAAATCAATTTTTTTTCGATCTAAATAACTTTTCATGTTCCATTGGGCAAAAAAATTAATCTTTTTTTTTTGATTAGGATCACTTTTTGCGAAAAACAAAACACAAAATAGGAACTGCACAAAATATCAGCTGATCTGTCAAATAACATAAGCAAGTCAGTAATAGCGTTGCCACAATGATACAAGTGTAACAAAAGTGTTACAATTTCTAATTATTTTATAATTTTGTTACAATGTTACATTTTTGTTCGCTTTGTTACGCTGTTTCCCATTAAAATCTTTTTTTTGTTTTTCTCGTTAAAAAATATTGAAAAGTTGAGCTGGCAGCACTCTTTTCTTTCGAACAGTCCTCTACCAATTTCAGTCAATGTATTTGTTTGTTTACACAGAGCACAAGTTGTGCGAAACGTCAAACTGCGAGTAGGAATGGGAATGGGAGGGAATGAGAAAATACAACAATATTTTCTTGTCTCGCCACGTCGCCGTTAACAATGTTCTACATCTCGTGGTAAATAAAGTTTGTGAAATATAAATTGAAATCTACTTCGAAATATGATAAAGAGTTCCTAATAAAGATTTTTTTGAATTGAAAAACGATGATTTTATTATAAATTTTTTTTTTTCAGTTTGTTACATTTTTTTTCCATTTATTACACTTTTTGAAAAAATGTTGTTACACTTTTAAAAAGCTGTGGCAACATTGGTCAGTAATCGTAATACCCTATTGTTCGATCGGACACAACTTTCGGTACTTTTTATAGTAAACATTCCTTTGTTTTCTAAGACTTCACTATTGATCATAAACTAAGTATTAAATAGGCCGTCAGCTCCCGCGCACCTACCCGATTCCCCACGCAAATTTTGATAATAAAATTCTCTCTTAAATTTCCTATCTGTGAATGCGTGTGAAGCAGCAAAAAAAGAAATTCTAAATGGCGGGCGGGAGGTGTAATAAAATACTGACACTCAGCAGTGTTCATGCAATGTGGTATCTCTACCTTTTTGTGGGAATTTCAATTTTTGAAAAACTTTCCTGCGTAAATGGAAAAAATGTCATAATTGTTGGACGATCAATAATCTGGCAGAAAAACATTCAAACTACATATCAGTATGAATATGAATGCACTAAATATACATAAAAAGGAAATTGGCCTTAAGCAACAACTTCTATTACTAAAAAATAATCCTTATAATGTTAACAAACTGCGATTTTTATACTGAAGATTAATTTAATATGAACAATACAAATTTTACTTTAAAAATATGTTTTTTCCATAAAAAAAAACTAAGGGAATTTGAGTTTAGTGAAAAGGGAAAAATGAGCACACTTCGTGTGAAAAATAAAGAGAGAGTGCTAAGAACACTGTCTGAGAGTTAGTGTATTTGGTGAGTTTCTGTCAGCTGATGGATGCGTTCTGAGAGTTTAAATTCGTTGTTTTATTTCACCACGAAAACATGTAGATATTCTACAAAATGTATAATAGCGAATGTAAACAACATAAATAAACAAAGGAATAATGTGTGAAATAAAATAAGATATTTTTGTTCCTATTTATAATAATTATTGTGTCTGTTTTCGTTTGCTGTTTTTGGCGAAAAATTATTTCACCGTGAATGTCCACAGAAAACGTCAAAGAATTTAAAGAGAAGAATTGATTACGAATATTAAAATTTGAAATAATATGAGTTTTTAGTTATAATCTTTTCATGAAAATTCCGTTTATAAAAACAAAAAAATGCAAATGTCTAATGCTGCTTATAATTTTCTTTTTATTCATACGATTCATAATCATTAGTAATCAGATATTTTTTTATATATATAAGCGCTGTTTTTATTTTTGTCAGTGATTCATATATGTAGTTTATCGATTTACATTGCTTACAACAAAAATGTAAACATCCCGTACTATAAAGATTATCTAATGAAATGAAAGAAATCCTAATATACGCATAGGTTTTAATATAATTTTGTACTAAATTCACCACTCCATACCCACCGTTTTCTTAACACTTCCCGATAACGGGCAATTATTTGAATAATTTGAATTTTTTCCACAGAATGAATTGTCAGGCATCTGTCAGGTTCCTATGCGTGCGGCTAATCTACTTTAACATGGCATACATACTTTGCCACATAGCAACACGGAAAACAGCTTGTAGGCAAATTCTCTTAAGTTGTAAGAGCTGACGGTCTATTTAATACTTAGTTTATGCTATTGATTTATGGGTAAATTTGTGTCGTAGTAAGATCTCTTTCAAATTATTCAATAAACGCAACACAGTTTATTAGAATGCTTTGATTTATTTGTAGGCCGATGTACAAATCAAAGCTTATTGGTAGTCCAAAGATCACAACTCAATCGTTAGGAAGAGTATATTTTCTTGAAACGATAAGTAAAAAAAACTATGGAAAGACTGGAAGTGTTTTTGGTGAAGCTTAGCACATATCCACATGTAGCAAGTATCAAGTTGTAATGCGGACCGGACCTTTCATCGGAATAATCACAAACATGTCATTCTTATGCTTATCTACATTTGTCCGATTGTTACGAAAAAATCTATTGCGAAAACCGGGACTTATAAAAGAGGAAGCCGTTGGTTTACATCTCTTAAAACAGTACTCGTATCTTTTACCAGCTGGTTGTATCCGCTTTGCAAATTTTTGTGTATTGTTATTTTAGGATCCGGTTGAGGACTATCTGTATTTTATTTAAATTCCCTAGTCATATCTCCAGTAGTCGAACACTTAGTGGTTCATTGTAAAATAATCACTAACTGTGAGAGAACCGTTGAATTTAATATGCCACGAAAAATTAATGAGCTGCCATAACTCAAATATTTTAAAATAAAGTTAAGTTTTTCCCTGTAATTGTTATTGTTTTTTTATAAAAAAATAAAAACTGAAAAAAAAGCATTATTCCCCAGTAGTCGAACACTAGCTTCCTAAACCCGAACATAAAGTTTCCTTACTTCGAACGCTAGATCTCGTGTATATTTTCAATTAAGAAAATGAGAAAAATACATATTTTTGTTTTTATTTAAAACATAAAAAACAGTAACAAAACAACTTAAAAGGAAATAAATAAATAAAATTCACAAACAATTAAAAAAAAAAATTGTACGTTAATTCAGTCTTGAACACACTGGTTCGAATAGGAAACTCGCAGAAGTTTGGTTCCCTATGATCGAACGGTCAAAAAATAATAAAAGTTTTATGTTTTCAGATAAGAACTTTACTAAAAAGACATAAAATAGATATAAACTAATGAAACAAACATTGAAAATAAACATTTACCTGAATTTTCAAACAAAAAACGCACTTTCCTCCGACAATCGCAACAGTTCTTTTTTTCTACTGAGCCCGCACTCAAACGCATTCCCTAAAGACTCAATTTAAACTACAATTTTGAAACGTTAACAATAATATTGTACCAGTTGATATTGCAAAAACGATTAAAGGTAATACCACAATGTAGCATTTTGCGTTTGTAGGAGTTGAAAATCTTAAAAATATACAGCAGTGTACCTTATTACAAAAAGTGTTCGACTACTGGGAGTGTTCGGAATTAGGCGACCCTACCCTACCTAACGTACAAATATTCAGAGTATACCTGATGACATGACTCTAAGGGCAGACTATAACAGCCACATATTAAAAATGATCTTAATGAATTAAATATTGAAACTTAAATGAATTATTGATATTATTTACTTATTTCGGAAATTTATTTTCATTTAATTATTCTTGAAATTGAAATTATATAAACTAAATAACATAAATTTAAATTAAAAAGCAAACATTTTGCAGCTACTGTACCAGAACCGCGTAAACCGATTAAGAGCTTTCAAAAGTTAAACGAATAATTTAAACCTTCCCATGGCTTCAAGACGGCACAGCAACTTATTTTCTGGCGTTTGAAAGCTCGAGTGGTCGAACGTACACTACCGTCACACTAAAGTTGTAACACTCCAATGCAAAAGCATTTCATCGTTATTACAAACAATAAAGCTTGAATCGAAAGTTAAATAAACTACGCAGCGTTTGATCGACGTCACACACGACCAGTGTTAGTAAATCGTGGGAAGTTTACCTTTTCGTGGGAATTTCGATGGTAAGAAACCGTCTCGTGGGAAAAAGGGAAAAAATAAGATTTCGGTAAGATTTTGTGGGAAATTTGGTCAACAAGCAAAAAAATAAAAAATTCCATCAAACTTCAGCCTATATCATATTTCTAGTACCTTATTCTGTGTTCACAAATCAAGCCTATCTAAATGACTTGTTATGAAATATATCTACTACAAATCAGGGATGGAAAAGTCGATACATTTGTATCGAATTCGATACAAATGAGTGTGCTCGAGTACAAAAGTACAATTTGCCTTAATTCGATACAATTTATCTTATTTTATCTGTATCTTTCAAATTCTTGCAATTTGTGAAGCTTTTCCTAAGAAAACAATTAAAATAATCGAGATGATGATATCTTTATGTCATTTTGGAAGACATAAACAAGAAAATTAATATTCAAAATTCCTTTCTAAATTTTCTGGAGTATTTTACATCAGAAGCAGTTGTATCAGGAAAATCTAATTCTATATTGAAATTTGTTTTTGAATTTGTTCCTAATGAAAAAAAGAATATTCAACAAATTAGCAATGAATATAGAGCACTTCCTAACTGCTAAATAATTCAGCAAATTTAAATATTATTCAATTTGAGAATTTTGGGCTGAAGTAAATTCAATTAAAAACTAGTGTAATGAGCTGATGTTTGAAAATATTTACAAAATTGCTCAAGCCGTTCTCGCTATTCCTCATCAGCAAATGTCGATAGGATTTTTTCTTGCCAGACATTAATAAAGTCCAAATGTCGAAACCGACTTCAAGTCGACACATGCTGGGCTTTGATTGAAACAAAAAAAATTATTATAAACTCATCCTGTTCTGAGTTTCAAGTTCAGGGCAATATTTTCAAGATGAATGAGCACATTGAGAGTATAAAATGGGAAAAAAATTAGCTTCCCGAGGGAAAAACCATCTCAATGACATACCAACACTTTTTATATCGTAATAGAAAAATTGCTTGATAAGTTATATCTTAGTTGCAGTATCTAACAATCTATCGAAGGGTGGTGTTTTTAGTCAGTAAAAATCTGACACTACTATGAGCACGCGCTTGCTATTCTCATAGTGTCTTTGGAAGATTTTCACCTACCCTCGGCAAAAAAAAAATAAAAAAAAAATTTCTTCGTTTTTATAAAATCCAGTAAGCCATTGTTGGGTCGGGTGGAAAAGATATGTTTGCCCTCTTTCTGGGACTTTGACGGTGAATGTTTAATTGAACGTATTGATAGAGCAGTTTTGAACTTAATTAAATATATTCTCGAAAAGTGCAGGTCATAACAAACATAACACATTCTTGACGACTTGAGTTAACACAAATACTAAATTAAAAGAGCAACGGAGACGGAGATAAAGTTTTAATGCCCCTTTTACATATAAATGTAGATACCCACTTTTCGTTCACTGCAAGTAGGAAAAGCTGGGGTTGGGAGACGTATGTTTCAATTGAAAGGGAGTGGGTATAATACACATTGAGGCTGCGTTTTATATGATGCCCTATACTATAAGGGTCTACATCAACACCAGACAATTCTGTTAAATGTCCTAATTTCAAATGTCCAAGTTGCAACTATACACTCAACCATGCAATCCATGGATACGACTCCAATTTTCAAATGCACACATGCATATTTTATCTGGGACATCTTCACAACCAATCCGCACATAATACATCACGGACTTCCCTAAAAAAATATTATTCTCCCTAAAATTCCATCAGAAAAGGGAATATCATGATAAAATACTATTGCAAACAGTTGGAAGATAAACAATACCGATGCATTCAGCATAAGAAATACATTTACGTTCCCCAGTTGCACAAACCGTCCTTCGGTCCTGCATTGTGAATTTTTCACTACATCCTTGTGCTTTCATCGTTATTCCCTTCATGAATATGGAAGCGCATTTCCTTTGCCTGGCCTATCGTTGCACGAGTTTGTATCAGGAAGTTACGACTGAAAATTGTTTTACAAACCCTTTTTCCGTTTTTTCCCCTTATATAGGAAAATGGACGGTCTACTGTAATCTGTAATATTTGCACAAAACGCCTCCGGAAACTGATGGCTCGGAAAGTAAACAGTAAAAGGCTCCAATGGGAAAAATTATAAAAACACAAACACATCCCTATCCCTATTGAGTCCCTATCACTTTTATCTTGAATTTACATATTACCGCATGTAGTTTGGATGGCTGTTAAAGTATTCCTTTTGCTGAACTAGGATTTCCCGCTTCCTCAGACTCCATTCAATAGTCGGACTCCTTTTAAATTTGTAGACCTTCGAGTGTCCCTTTGTCGGATAACATGGGAATCAGGAGGTTTTTTTTCCCAGAGGTCTGCACTTGATCACAATGGCGCCGCACTGGGAGATACTTCTCCGAGAGTGGAAATCTGTTTCGAACAGCACAAAGAAAATGTGAATGGTGACGATGCGATGACGATAAGTGGTCGACATTTTTGAGAGCGCTGTATTGGTGTTTGTGCGGAGCCCATCTATGGTTAAAGTGTTTAAATGGGGGTGCGTTCAGTCGACATAATTTAACATTTATCTGTCACACTTGATTGAATATTGTTCATTGCTCGATTCAATGGAAAGTAAATTATTCAGTGAGTGGATAGCACTCACGATTTGGTCGGGTTTGTGTTGATATAATCGTCGGATGAATTTAAGTCGTTTCAGCAAAAGTGGTTCCGAGCAAATCGAGCGAATCTGCCCCACACACAAAATCATATTTTGTGCCATAAAGACGTTCAGATTCCAGACACTCTGTCTCGCGTGTTTTTAATAGAAGAGTGTTCAGACGGTCCTCGACATGGTTTTCTAGATACCTACTGAACTCTAAATGCCACCAAGTCTGTATCGAATCATAAAAATCTGAGGAATTATTAGGAGGAGGATGTTACCCACCTTCAATGGGAATGGCAAAAAGCCAATGCTCGGAGTAGAAGGGACCACCTCGGGAAGTACTTCTTCGACAATGTGGAACAGGTTGGTTTGTCAAACAAAATTGAGACCATATAAATATTAGGTTGCCACGGTTTCAGGCAATATTCATAGGTTGTCTGAAATTGGGATTCATTCGAGTGAGGATTTTCTTCATCCCCAAAGCTGGAAAACCCAGTCACTCCATAGCGAAGGATTACAGGCCAATAAGTCTCTGTTCTTTTCCTTTGAAAACCTTAAAAAGCCTATTGGACTTGCAGGTAGGGAACAATTTAGAGGTAAATGGTGCACAACAAGCATACGCAAAAGGCAGGGTCGGCATTCTGTAAGGCGAAACGTTCAATCGTTTTAGTGTGCACTAAGAAATTTTCTTGTGTAACATAGGGCAAATCATTCGTGCGCACGAAAACGTTTGATCGTTTCGCCTTACAGAATGCCGACCCTGCCTTAAAAGAGTTTATGTTGGCAGCCTTTCTAGATATAGAAGTTGCTTTCAATAACCTAAACACGGAAATCTTCGCAACCTCACTTGGGGAACTCGGTTGGCTTTCTACCTGACTAGAATGGCTAACATAGCAAAATAATTAACAGCATAAATAATTATAAATAATTAATTCTCAATCGAGCTGTCCCCAAAGCTCGATTGAGAAATCGGTTAATCAAGGAGGAGGAGAAGTTTTTTTTTCCACACCTATCGAACTTCTCGATAAACAAACTTCTTAAATCACTCTCCAACAAGGGCATCAAAGTAGTCCCCTACGCAGATGACACGGTTATGCTGCGGTCTCAGGAAAATATCTTCCCACCATTGGTGAAGTTATGGTACCTGCGCTATAAGAACTGTCGACGTGGACTTAGACCAACGGTCTATCGCTTAACAACAACTATGCCGAACTCAACTTGTTCACCAGAAGATTAAGGTACAAAAATAAAAGCAACCAAAATTTAGAGGCAGCCAAATACCTGGGAATCATCTTCAACTCCAAGTTAAACTGAAGACGAAATGCGGAGGAAAGTATGAAGAAAGGACTAAACGCTTTTTTTTACTGCACTTTCGGAAAAAAGTGGGGCTTACAACCGAACTAAAAGCACTGGATGTTCACCGCGATTGTAAAACCAATTCTGACCTATGGCTCGGTCGTTCAGTGGGAGGCTAAACCAACCTCAATAATTGGAACAAGGTAAACAGGATTTCTTGCAAAGGCTTAACGGGTTCCCTAATATTAACACCACAATTATGGGCCTAGAGACGCTGCTGAACCTTCAACCCATCAAGCTCTATACTAAGAACGTGGCAGCCGAAGGTGCTCTCGGATTAAGAAAGAACAAAATTTGGAATCGTGATTCGTTCGGTAACTCGCGCCACCTTTGATCATAGCGGACCTATACCTGTAAGTTATCTATACAAAATAATACTGGTAGAAACAAAAATATTTAAATGAAAAAGATGACTCAAAAAAAAAAGAAGAGGGATTCACTCAAAAAAGGATCTCTGCGAAAAGCTATTCAAATAAAAAAATAAAGTGCACGACTGGGTCGAACAAAACTTTCTCGTTCATCAAAAGTTTAGTTCACTCAATCGGTAGGTAGGTTAATAGTTCAGAAGCCACTGTACATAAAATATAAGAAAATGTAGCTCTTACATTTTACAAGGTTTTTGAGTACAAGGACAGGGGCAGCAGGAGTTTCTGTTTTCTGATCTGCTGGTTTAAGGTGATCGGGATTCGAGGTAGGGTTCGCTATAAACTGATATGTTTCCATAGATATATTCAGGGATTTGCTATTGAACTTGCATTGGGAGTTATAAACTGAATATCCCGATGGACGCGTGTGGGGGTGCAAATGAAGTGGGAGCTTTTGATTGTGTAAGCTCCAAGCGGTTGAAATTGTTCTAAGATGCTTGTTAAATATGTATGGTTGAAAAAATTAGAAGTGGCAAATATTTGCTAAAAAAGTTTTCGTTGTATTTGATTTTTTACTGGCAGTACGGTGAGTTTCGAAAAAAATATTCGAAGACAGACCGGGATTTGGTTAGTAATTTTCAAGAAATAATTAAAAAACTGATTTTTTCGAGAAAAACTAAGTGTGGAATCCTAATAAGACCTATTTTATTAACCTAAATATGTATTTCGATCAAAATCGTTAGAGCGGTTTTTTAAAATTATGCAGTCAAAATAGTAAAAAATTTTGCAACTTTTAGTTTGAGAAATACTATATCTTAACTATTTAGCTGAAAACCGAGTACAGTTTATTGTTCGGAATGTAAGCATTACTTGGTTTTTAAAGTTTTATCGAAATCCAAAATGGTGTTTTCGAGATATGAGCTGCTTTTAAAATAAGCGTTTTCGGTGATTCGAATTGAAAATTTTGAAAACATAAATTTTACTCTAAGTTCGCATTTCGTTCAAAATCGTTTTAGCCGTTTTCTGGTAAACTAAAGAAAACAATTTATTTTCAAAGATGTTTTTTTTTTTTTCAAATCCACTTTTCGATAATACAGAGAAAAACTTAGTTCACCATTAAGCTAGAAATGATCATAAATTACCTTAGAAATTAATTTTTTGTTACAATCGTATGGACCGTTTTCGAAATTTATCAGAGTTTCAAAAGTACCGTTATTCGATCTTTCAGCGGAAAACTGAATATGCAGTTATGCTACCCTCAGCTACTTAAGCTTATATAACAATTTTGGTTGAAATCGTTAGAGCCCTTTTTGAACAAATCAAACTGGTATGAAAATTTTAAATGGGAAGTACCATAAATATTGAGGTTACCGTCCAAAAAAAAAACTGCCTCGAACTGTAAGCCCCCAAACTCCAAATCCGAAGTTTGAACAAAATCTGGGCAGCCATTTAGGCTGTAGGCTTCGGGACATACGGACAGAAATAAGAGGAAATATAATTCTGTAGAACATCTCCTGTGACAGAGCCCAGCCCTCCAAGAACACCGCTACTCTTGTTTGGGTGCGCGGTTCTTTGACGGCTTGAAAGATCTGGCAACGATACGTCTACCAGATTTAAGAAAAGTACTCGCAATCAACAGATCCGAATGGTTTTGTCAGTTTCATGTCCTACCATGTACTATAAAAGGATAAACACAATTCGAACCTTATGGCTTCTGGGTGAAAGATGAATTCAATGTAAGCTGAACTCCTCCTAACCTAACCCCATCTAGGTTCTGTGTGAATATGGGATGAACGGGGGTAGTTCTGACCCTTAAGGTTTTCTATCATCAACAAACGACACAGAAAGAAGGAACTTACAACATACAGGTGTCAAGAAAACCCTTGGAACAAACTGATGAGGGTCAGAAGAGGTTCAGAAACTGTCATTACAGGACCTAAAATCGTCTGCCGTTCTCCTAAATCGGCTTTAAATTTACTTATGAAAACCTGGCAACAAATAAAATGTGACTTCTATCGCGAGGACGATCCCAAGATAGCATCGCCTGAGAATTGTTCCTGTAGTAGTTGTAGTTGTTTTGTAGAATGGAGCGTTGAAAATACTCGCTGTTTCAATCAACTTGAAACAGGAGAAGGATGTTGTTGTTGTTGACTCAAAAGATGGAGTATTACAGAATGCCTGGTTGAAATGGTTGCGTGGGCTTGCAATTTTTGCTCAAGCAAACTCGATGGAAAGCAGCACAGAGAAGTTGAATTGGATGTTGCATTATGGTGGCGAAAAAGTTCAAAATATATTCTACTCACTACCAGAAGAAGAACTCACACACAATGTGGCCATTAACTTCTGGATATGTCCTTCAACAAGAAGATGAGTATAGGCAGGCAGTCGTAAAACTCTGTAAATTTTTCGAGCTAAAACAAAATGTGTCCTATGAAATGCTGAAGCAAACAAATGATATTGAAGAAGGAGATGAAGTGGTTGTAAAAAGGCAGATAATATCAAATAAATTAGCTACCAAGTTCAAGCCTACAGTTTACAAAGTCATGGAACGGAAAGGATCACAGGTGACTGTCGAAAATGTAGGCCCCGTACTCGGTATCGAAGAAATGTCGCACATGTTAAAAAGATTCCACCAATCACATCAACTCATCCAATAACAATAACATCAACAACAATCTTATCATCACCAGCGCAAACAAATTCAACATCAAAAGAAAACCGCTCCGTACAAAGCATAGACAAACCATACTGAGACCCCCCGTGTTTTTTTGAGCTTCGATCTCAGCAAAGCAAAGTAAAGTAGGATTTTCATCATGCAATTACAACAACTACGCTCTACTTGACACTTCGAGACTCGGTTGTAGTTGTTGTAATCGCGTGCTGAAAATCCTACTTTACTTTGCTTTGCTGAGATCGAAGCTAAAAAAAACACGCCTACTATAATTAAATGTAAATAATGTATTTTAAATATACACTCTATATATTATTTCTGTAGCTTCTATAGTATTATTTTTAGCTCACACGCTCAACCAATCTTAACAAAATAAGTGTCAGAAAAAAGATATTTTCTGGCTGCTTATTTTTGCATTTTTACTTATTTTAAAATATTAACAATTGAAAAAGTTGAATTTTGCTACATTCAATTTCAACTACGCAGTTGTGTACAAACTTTTCTTTCATTCATCATGCCAAGAAATGACGCCACGAAAGAGAGTCGACGGCCGAAGAGAGTACAGTACAGTCATAAGCATCGTTGCCACAATGATACAAGTGTAACAAAAGTGTTACACTTTTTAATTATTTTATAATTTTGTTACAATGTTCCTTTTTTCGCTTTGTTACACTTTTTCCCATTAAGATATTTTTTTTTGTTTTTCTCGTTAAAAAATATTGAAAAGTTGAACGGCAGCACTTTTTTCCTTCGAACAAACTACTACCAATTTTGTCAATGTATTTGTTTGTTTACACAGAGCAAAAGTTGTGCAAAACGTCAAACTGCGAGGGGGAATGGGAATATTTTTCTGACAATGTTCTACATCTCGTGGTAAATAAAGTTTCTGAAATAGAAATTGAAATCTGCTTCCATGGTCAGTAATTTTGTTTCTATTTTTGGCTTTTTTTTATTTGTTAAACACAAAATGGACAGGTAGGTAAATAAAGAGCTTTTTTTTTAAATTATAAAATTTAAAATGTTTTTTCAGTTTGTTACACACTTTTTGAAAAAAATTTGTTACACTTTTAAAGTGGAGGCAGCGGACCGTTATGCAATTTGGCACTTTTTTCGAGAGCCTTCCACAATTTTTTGCTATTTTAGCCCTGTTTTTGGTTGGAGAAGGCGCTTCAAAAATTTGTCAAATGTTGTTATTTCCCAATAAAAACCTTTTAAATGAACGCAGTTGCCGATCACAATCTTACTTGTATATATATAAAAAATGGTGTGAAAAAATGTTTAATAATTCATCAATTTTTTTTCAGTTGTTCGGAATTGCCAAGAGAAGGTTTTTACGAAAGGAAATTTTGGGAAAACCCTCCGGAAAAGTCGGGAAATTGGAAAATCGAAAATTGATTTTTTGTGTGGCATTTTGTGTGCAATCGTTCCGGAATGGCAAATGATGACTCTGTGCTGCGATCAATGCCACAACCCGATAGATGGCTTTCCTCAAATTAAACAATTTCAATAATAAATAGTTCAACTTAGATTAGTTTAAGTTATCACTTCTGTCACGCGTCCCGAAACGCATACATTTTTTTTCTTAAATATTGAAGAAAATTTGAAGAAAATTCTATCCACACGGAACGAATAATTTCAAATTTGACGGATAAAATTCTATGAACGCTGTCAGCAGCTTTGCCTAGAGCGGAAGTGGCATATGCAAGGTGCGAGTGTGTTGGTCAGCCGGAATTTTTGAAGTTACGTGACATTTGTCAATACGAAATTCTATGTAGCAATACTAGCGCACTTTGTATTTGCCACCCCATGCAAATATAGCTTGTGGGCAAGTAACGGGAAATCGTCCGAAGTTTGTGGTCTCAGTATTGTCTCTGACGCATACTACGTTCCATACGCCACTTTTGTCAGTTTTGAGTGAGGAACGGACTCTATGGTAATTTTGTATGCTTTCTTTAAATCTGTTATTTGATTTGCTTTGTGTCTTTCAATACTTTTAAACGTTGTTAAATCTTTGAAACTAAAGGAAAATGTCAATTAAACTTATTGTGATAGCAGTAGAACTGCTTTAATTTTTTTTCCGCTTTTTTTAAGAAGGATGTTTAATACTAAGCACTTTGAATAATTTTCTTATTTTATTGTATTTCTTGCATAAAAACTTTGTTACTAAAAAAGATTAAATGGATTTTTCTTTTCAAATTTTAGCGTCTAACTCCATGCTATTCAGATATTTTGGATGAGAATTGCTTTGTGCCATATCCATTTTTTTTTGTTCGACGTGTATGGAAAAAAAATCAGTTTCAAAATATAGGAGGTGGTGAAAAAAGTAGACTTTTACGTTAATTAACGTAGCTTTTTAGGGGTTTGGCAAAACACTTTTAAAATTGGTAGGTGAACTCTTTACAAGACTAACTTGAAGTTAAAAATAAATAAATCCTATCACACAGTTTCGGGGTTCCAAGAACGCAAACCTTTAAATGCGTTTTTCTCGGAAAAGTGCCAATGGCGTATGGAAGAAACCAATTCTCGGGCGACGAGAGAATGAATACCATCAACAAAAACTCCAGGAGGATATACAAAATTTAATATATAGATAGTCTGACAGGTTACCGCGGCTTATACCACCCACTACCTAAATAAAATCAATTTTGTCTCTATAGACTCAAGACTGGCGGCTAAGCTTTAAAGAAGACGCAACGGCTGGCTTGCTATATATGTGAGTCTTTAGACCCTTGTAGAACCAACGTGGTCCCGTAGAAATACAAAATTTCTCATCTGGCACCCACCTCGATAATTTTCTGACGTTTATGGTGCAATAGAGCTATTCAAGATCGACTTGGCGACTCAGGAAGCTTTAAGCAAAATGATCGCCCACAGATTTCTAACGTCTTTAGGTTTTCCTAAATAAATTGCTGTTAGTACGTTACCCAATTTCAAACAGTCCCAACTTCTGAAGAGATGCAGGTGCTCAAAGCTCATACTCTCCAGTGCTTCGATTACCTATTTATAAAGTTTCGATTGACAATATTGCACAAAACTAGCTTTGCAAAAATGCTAACTCACTCCCAAAAAATTAACTGCGGTTGCCTTATCGTGTGACCCAGTTTAGGAACACTAAACTATCTAATGGTGTCTAATGCTCGCTGGCTATTCGAATTAGAATGTGTCCACCGAAAATGTTAGTTTTCGCAGTGACCGCAATGCGTATATCAAATAAAATTTCCAAAAATAGTCTGATAAGGCTAGCCTATTGCAACAACTAGCGCGGTCACCTTTAATTCGTATAAAAGCAAGGTTGGGACGCTAGAAAAACTACAGTTGCCTACTGACTCTTCCGCAGTAGACATATACCAGCAATCCGCCCGCTTCTCTTTGACACACGTTAAGTTTAAATAAAACTAATAAAATGGCCGACAGAAAGAATCTACTCCTACTCTTCGATCGTCCCCAGGAGCCCATTTTCATGGAAAAGGGCACCAGGCCCACCGTATTCGATGTTCCCGACAAGTTCCTTACCGATCGCTACCGCCCCATCGGTTCTGAAGTTCAGTCCCGTTTCGGTGAAAAGGCTGAAAAGAGAATTCCCGTCAAGGATATCGCCATTCCGGACTTGAAGATCCCCATGTCGCTGGGTCGTCGTGAGCAATTCTCCCTGTTCATTCCCCGTCATCGCCGCATTGCTGGGCGATTGATTGACATCTTCACTGGAGTGCGCAGCATCGAAGATCTGCAGAGTGTTGCTGTCTACGCTAGGGATCGTATCAACCCGTATCTCTTCAACTACGCCCTCTCGGTGGCACTTCTCCACCGTCCGGACACCAAGGGCCTGAATCTGCCGTCGTTTATAGAATCTTTCCCGGACAAGTATGTCGATTCGATGGTGTTCACTCAGCTCCGCGAGGAAGCCACCGTTGTGCCAGAGGGATCCCGAATGCCGATCATCATCCCCAAGGACTACACCGCCTCCGATCTCGATGAGGAGCATCGCCTGTGGTACTTCCGTGAGGATATGGGAATCAATATCCATCATTGGCATTGGCATTTGGTGTATCCATTCGAGGCTTCCGATCGTGCCATCGTGAACAAGGATCGTCGCGGCGAACTGTTCTATTACATGCATGAACAGATCATCGCGCGTTACAATTTGGAACGCTTCAGCAACAACATGTCGCGTGTGAAGCGTCTCAACAACTTGCGTGACCCAATACCGGAGGGTTACTTCCCCAAGATGGACTCGCTTGTGGCCAGCCGAGCGTGGCCACCTCGCTTTGCTAACACCAGCCTCAAGGATCTCGATCGTGAGCTGGATCAGATCAAGTTGGACATTTCCGATTTGGAACGCTGGAGGGACCGCTTCTACGAGGCCATTCATCAGGGATTCGTTGTTGATGTGAGTTGCGACGGAGCTGGGCGACTTTAACAGCTCCATGATCGTGTGGTCTTTCTTTTCAGGAATCGGGCAACCAACTGCCACTCGACGAGACTCGTGGCATCGACATACTCGGTAACATGATGGAGTCATCGACCATTTCGCCAAATCGTCAGCTCTACGGTGATCTGCACAACATGGGCCACGTATTTATCTCGTACGCCCACGATCCCGATCATCGCTACCTGGAATCCTTTGGTGTTATGGGTGATTCGGCAACCGCCATGCGTGATCCAGTCTTCTACAAGTGGCACGCATTCGTCGACGATGTCTTCCAGAACCACAAAGAAGCCCTCTCTCCCTATACGCAACCTCAGCTGAACTACAGGGATGTCACGATCAGCGGCGTGCAAGTTGACAACGAAGGCGGTGGCACCAACTCACTCCAAACCTTCTGGCAACAGTCTGACATTAATTTGTCCCGTGGCATGGACTTCGTGCCAAGGGGTGACGTTTTCGCCAGATTCACTCACTTGCAACACACTCCGTTCACCTATACCATCAATATCAACAATGGCGGTGGCGCCCAACGCTTTGGAACCGTTCGCATATTCCTCGGACCAAAGACAGACGAACGTGGACAACCGATGTTGCTCAGAGACCAGCGTCTGCTGATGATCGAACTCGATAAGTTTGTTGTCTCGCGTGAGTAGCATTTCACTGGCTATTGTCAGTTGTATAGATCGCTCTCTCTCTCTCCTTAGTCCAACCTGGCCAGAACACAATTCGTCGCCGGTCGTCCGAGTCGAGTGTGACCATTCCCTTCGAGAGGACTTTCCGTAACTTGGATACGAATCGTCCAGCTGCTGGCAGCCCTGATGAGTTGGAATTCAACTTCTGCGGATGCGGCTGGCCAGAGCACATGCTGATCCCGAAGGGCAGGCCAGAGGGCCTACGCTGCGAGTTGTTCGTCATGGTCTCCAACTATGACGATGATCGGGTAAGTGATACAAATTCCAGTCAAAAACGGCAACTGACTGCCTTCTTTCAGGTTGATCAAGACTTGGTTGGAGCTTGCAGCGATGCCTCATCCTACTGCGGTGTCCGGGACCGTCTCTACCCAGATCGTCGGGCAATGGGTTATCCATTTGATCGTCTTCCCCCCACTGGCGCCGACAGGCTGGATGGTCTCCTCACACCCAACATGAGGGTTATCGACGTCACTGTCACCCACACCGACAGCACCACCGTGCGTCAGGGTCAGTAGGTGATGATCCCAATGGACTCCCTGTGCTCAAAACTCTCCGTTTCCGTTCTTCTTTTCCCAACAAATATGTATTGCGATCGTTATTGGAATTAATAAATACACAAACTCCAGCAGAAAGAAAAACTTATTTTTTGAATTGATGTTTCCCCACCAACAGTCACTATTGCGGTGGCAAACAAATGCGTGGTTTGAGTCCCCTGGGCTGCCTCGAAAGCAATAATCGGACAAACCGCAGTGCACAAGGACCCTTAGTCGACCAGCTAAGCCGGAAGCAATAGAGGCGTACAATTCGCTGTCAACGTTTCAATTAAATGACACGTCCTCTCCACCCAATTGTCGAAGCTTCCTGTGGACCACATGGAACGGATATTAATCTGTTTTTATGATATATCTGTATGTGGAGTCAAATGAAGGCTGAACGGGTGAGTAAAAACAAAGCTGATTACGGTCGTCAATCTTATTTGGGAATTTATGCGAGTAAAATGGTCTGGCAGACAGATGGCATAAAACTCTGCTGTTCACTAATGGCTTCGTATTTTCATCGCAAGTAGTCTTTCCGTAGTCACGTTCCCTAGCTTTAGTCCTCTGAATATTAGTCGAAATGGAATGATTTGTATCTTACTTTAGGCAATCAAACTATGTGACTCGCTTAACACCGCCCTCGACAGTGATAAATGACGCAAAGAGGGCAGTCATGCAATGGGTTGAAAAAAAGGAAATTAAGATAATGAACAGTGTGATTGTTCGCAGGACCATTTACGTTGAAAGCAGATTGACAGTTACCAGTGACTTTCTGGCGTTTATCGATTCACATTTCAATTGAGCGAGCCATCGTCGCGACCCCTGTCATGACATCACGAAACAAAATAATGAAAAAAACGACCGCTTTTGAATTTTCTTTTCGGGTTGCTTCCACAATCATGCGTGTGTTCTTAATAAAGGGTTTTGCGATAAGAGCGCTACAAAAGTTTTTTTAAATAAAACAAAAAGACTTTTGAATATCAATGAAATTCTTTATTCCTGTGAAAGCACGTTCGATGCCATTATGTATGGAACTCCATTTCTTTTGCATGGCCACCACGGGCACGCTTGCAGAAGTCCAGACGCTGAACCCAATTTTCGACGGTTTTCAAGCATAAATCGGCCGATACTGCTGCAATTTCACGTTCGATATTCGTACGAAGTTCATCAATCGTCGCGTCGCTGGCTTGTTGTCATAGACCATAGATTTGACGTAGCCCCACAGGAAATAGTCTAACGGCGTCAAATCGCACGGCCGAGGCGGCCAAGCGACTGGACCATTTCGTGAGATAACACGTTCTCCAAACTTGGTTTCCAATAAATTGATTGAGATATTCGCTGTGTGGCTTGTGGCGCCGTCCTGTTGGAACCACATGTCCTCCAAGTCCATATCATCCAATTGGGGCCAAAAATATTCGGTTATCATTGAACGGTAGCGATTCCCATTCACAGTAACGTGCCGGTCTTGATCATCACGGAAGAAGTACGGCCCAATGACGCCGCCGGCCCATAAACCACACCAAACCGTAATTTTTTCGGAATGCAATGATGACTCATGGAGTACGTGTGGATTGCTGTATGACCAATACCGCATATTTTGTTTATTGACGAAGCCATTCAGCCAGAAATGAGCCTCATCGCTGAAGATGATTTTTCGATGAAAATCCGAATCATTTTCAAGTTGTTGCTCAGCCCAATTCACGAACATACGACGCTTCTGGTGGTCAAGCGGCTTCAGTTCTTGCGTCAATTTAATCTTGTAAGGATGTAGGCCAAGATCTTTTCGCAAAATTCGCCACAACGACGTCACAGAGATGCCCAACGCTTGAGAACGACGTGTGAGAGACACATTTGGGCTTTCTTCAACTGAAGCCTCAGCGGCAGCAATATTCTCGACACTATGGGCACTTCTTTGTCTCACTGGCACGAGAACATTTTGTACTGTGCCTGTGGATTCAAATTTTTCCAGTAGACGCTCAATTGTTGATCTGCTAGGACGATTATGACGACCATAAATTGCGTAGCGCTCTTAACGTTGAGGCCACTGACTCCGAATTTCGGTAGTAAATTTTAATAATTTCGACTCGTTGTTGGCTCGTATATCTTTCCATCATGACATGGCAAACCTTACTAAAGAGAAATGTCAAAAGAGCGGCAGGAAATTCGGCGTCGTTTGCTGTCCCTGTAGCTCTACTTTTGTAGCGTCCCTGTTGAAAAACCCTTTATATAGGCCAAGTTGCGTTGCCACTTTGCTGCAATTCTAGTGCAATTGCTACTTAATTTTTTTGAAGTATAACTTCTTTAGGCGCGCTTGACTTGGGGGGAAGCTGGTGAATGCGTCACGAAAGCGTTACGGAAATTGCGAACGGGAGTTGAGAGGGAGGTATGAGTTAGTGAAGATAGAAAGAGAGAGAGTTACGTCTCGTTTCGTATATTACTGTAGGGGCAAGAGAGAGGGGTGTGAGCACACATTTTCTTCCTCTCTTTCGCTCATAGCCAGTTACGTTTCGTATTCGTATATCTAAGCCACAGCCCACAGTGCAGCAATGATACCCTGATCGGGGGATTTATCCCTTTTTGCGGGATTTTCTCACTTATAATAAGATAAAAGGGACAAAGGGATTTTTCAGACCTCATAGTACAAAAAGAAATGGGTTATACTTTTTGGTCAAATTTTGTTCCTAATTGTTCATTTCGTTAAGAATAAAAAAATTAGTCAACCTGCGATCAAATATAAATATTTTCATGTTTAGAAGAAAGTCATTCCAAATAACCGAATGCTTTCATTTACTTTTCTTTATTTTCCCAAACGACAGTTTTTTGTAAACTTCATACGTTTATGGAATTCCTTGCCACGAAATGTTAGAAGGTCAGGCGGCACTGGGCTGTTCCGAACCGAGCTTAAGTCTTTTTTTCCAGAATCAATCCTTTTAAGCTCTGTCGGACTTATAAGTTCAATTGTTAAATTCGTTTCTTTTATGATTAAGTTTATTTGTTAAATTCTTTTCTTTTATTTTTTTTCCACTCATAAAGATGTTTATTCTGTGGCTTGTTTCACAATTCTAAATTGAAAATTATAATCTTCACTATTTTATAAGACACTTTTGTGTAAGTTTTTCAAGAACAAATAAATAAAAAAATAAACTGTTTCATAAAATGACATATCTGTGAATGAATTCACGAGTATTTTTTAAAATAATAAATCAAATTTCTATGTCATTTTTGTATGAAAAATCAAGAATAATGAGACTTGAAACCGAGATAAAGTTTCTGTCATACCAGTCATTTTCAAATAATTCATAAGATATTTATTTTATGTTGAATATTATTTTCATTTTAACTCCGAATGCAATTTTATGTTTCTTTTTGTAACGTCTTAAAAATGTATAAGAAGCACCTACATTTCTATTTTTGTATTATATACAAACCTATCTTAATATGTATTTATTTTTGTTAGCTTGCATAGTTAATGTATAATGTAACTTGTATTTGTTACTAATAAAAAAGACAGAATTTAAAATATACATTTCGTGGGATAAATGTAGGATTTTGTATATTTTGGTGTGGGATAAAAGGGATATTTTGGGTATAGCCGTGGGATAACCTGCCTCTAAAGTCTGGTATCACTGCAGTGCAGGCCTATTGTCTGTATCACACTGTAGGAACAAGAGAGTCGCACCTCACCTTACCTCGCACCGCCAGGGCCCGACCAACCATATGTGCAAGATGTGCAAGTGCACAGGGCGCCAAGTTCTGGGGGCGCATTGCTAGGAAAGAAATATTAATTTTATCTTGCGTGAACAAATACTGCCATTTGCATTTTAAACAAAAAGCCTGTTCAAATAAGCCCAAAATAACAACATCCATCACACCTGTGCTGAATTATTTCTTGCACATTAACTCACATCACTTGCAATGTTGCAACTTCAAGTAGAATCTAACTCAAAATATCGCAAAATAAAAAATCCCACTAGGCATATGCAAGTTCACTTCTTACCTACATAATCTCAAAATATTCCACCCTATTCATGTAGGTATAATCCTTGCACATCCACTTACATTTAACGAAAGAATCTAGATCGAAAATCTCAAAATAAAAAATACCTCAATAAAAAAAAACCCATTGAAAGTGTACCTCCTGGGTGATGTGGAAAAGACTTATTCATGTGTGAAAATATGAAAAAAGGGCGCTTTCTGTAAATATTGCACAGGCCGCTAGTTTGGCTGGAGCCGGCACTGCGTATCGCACACATTTTCTTTCTCTCTTTCTTTCATAACCAGTTATTTTTCGTACAGATAAACACAGGTCACGCCTATTGCACGGTTGCCACTTTGGTAGGTATTTTTTTTATCCAAATTTGGTAGGGGGAGATGGGGTACATTGATACATGGGGCACATAGATACAATCGACATTATTTGAAAACAAAACGCAGCAGACCACTCAACGAAGCACACAGCGCAACATGTCTATCAACGCAAAAACATATCTGGATGACATCACTTTTCAGTCAGCGCTTTGGGCCCAACATGCACAAAAGTGTTTCGCACGTCTGAAAGTAAATTTTTGTCATTTCTTTCGAGTGAGTCTTTTTTTTCGTATATTTGTGCTTACAGTTTCTTATGAAGTTATTTGGTAGTATAATGTCCTTCATAATGTGATATTTGCTTAAAATTTTGTTATAAAACGTTGCTCTAACTGCATTTAATATTTATTTTCTGTGAAGTAAGTTGGGGCACATTGATACACACGACCCCTGTGTAGTTTGATGCGTATCAATGTGCCCCACAAATTTTCTCTGTGTAAAATACAACGTAATATTTGAATTTTTTCAAAGGAAAATGGTGAGAGCGTACAAAAGAATAACTGATAGAACTTACATCGATGAAGTTGCAGTTTCTTCATCAATGTATCAATGTACCCCGTGAGTGGGGCAGTTTGATACAAATTTCATTTTTTAGTAAATAGCTCCTAATTTTTTTTGTAGCTGAATTTAAGACTACATTCGTCTACAATAAGATAGTTAGAACGACATTGAGCACAATAAATCTTTTACTTTGTTATTATTGTCAATACGCATACTTTTTTTTGAGTTCCAATGAAAATCGTATCAAGGTGCCCCATCTCCCCCTAATGTTTTTTTTTTGCTTTTTAAGTTTCGGTAATTTGGTAATTTTAATCTGGTTATGGTAACTTTTTGAGCAGATGTACCAAAAATACGAACTCGATATCAATTCATGTAAATACTGCCTTACTGTTTCTGATAGAACTCATTGCATTTGCATATGCGTCAGCACTACGTCAACCTGTTTTGTTCGAAAAATTACTGAATGCACTCATTTCTTTTGACATATGGTTTCGAAATATTTTCTGTTTCTGTTTATAACTACATTGAGATATGGGTAGGCTAGTTAATCATATTATTTATTTGCAGACATAAAACTCTACTTTGTTAAAGGTTTGTTATAAGAAAAAAGGATTGAAAATGGTAGATGATCCCATGCCTTCTAGCAGCAGGTAATTTTGTGCAGAACGTTCTTGACGTTGTTTTATTGTTTAAAGACTGACAAAGTTCCTACTACGTTCCTTATTGAATTGAAAAGCCTCATGTTTTATCAAAGTTATTTTTTTTTTAAACAAGCAATTATTTTAAAAATTAAAAAAATAATTTGTGCAAGTGGCAACGTCTGTATCACACTGTAGGAGCAAGAGAGGAGTGCAAGCACACATTTTCTTTCTCTCTTCCTCTCATAGCCACTGCGGGAAATATATTATATCTCAGTCAGTATTTCGTTTGTGAGTACATAGGTACACGGGTATAGAATTATAGATGGAGCTAAAGAAGTTTTACTTCAGTCGTGTGGTCTGAAGCACACTCGGCTTTTTTAAATTTAAATCTGCTGCAAAAAAAATAGATCTACTGCATTTTGAAGCACCTCTAGAAAATGTATCCCTTTTAGCAGAAAATATAACAGCAAAATTATTTAATTTTCCTTTTTTGTTTAAATACTCGTTTTAATTCTATTAATTTTATTAATTTTGTGTTGTTTATGTTATTTTTTGTTATTTTTTGTTACTAACCTTGATTTCGTTTGAAAACAAAATCGACTGCAAAAAAACTCAATGAACTGCATTTTTATAGAGGATCTACTGCGAAAAATAGTCCTAAAGTGGCAACGCTGGATGACAATGAAGCCACTCGCGTATTTAACACCGTTCTATCGAAGGCACAACACTAACAAAAACGTGGTTAATAAGTTTTAGGGTTCTACTTAAGCTTTGAGATACAAAATTGTGGGGGACTACCCCGAAAAAAATATAAGAAATTAGATTAGAAATGTTATGACTTAAAATAAATAGCTAACGTCAGAACCATACTGACTTCCAACTACAATCAGCTGTGTCCTTTCGTCAACTACATGAACGGAAGCGACCTTTTGCTTGCCTACACCTACCACTTTGGACGAAAACTTCCTGTTTTCTGCCTCTTTTCTTTCTGGGACACCGAGGACAGTGGTTCGCCAGCGCAAAGGATCGGCAGGTTGCCCAAAATTGTATGACGGTTTATCTAAAAACACAAAAAAAACAAAAAAAAAAACGACTTAAAGCATTGCTGTGAAGAGAAAAACAATTTGGCGAAGATCATCCAACAGCAAGCATGGGACATCCCCACGGATGTCATACGTGTGAAGCTAATGGAGCAGGGGTAGCTGCCAAATCGATCGAGTGCACCTGCACACCATCCATCCGAGAGATATCCAGTAAACATCATTTAATTAGCAACAGTACACAAAGCAAGTACATGAGTATCGCTGAGTCCAATTTAAAATTCAGTAAATATTAATAAACATTAAAATGATTGCGGATATTTTCTATTTAAGGTTTCCTTTTTTCAGCCAGGATACAATCTCCTATGTTCCTGCACACAACGTAAGAGAAATTGCTTTTGTTCTTCCTCTGCTGTGATTAGTCCATGAAAGTCTTGTACCAGGTTGACGGCCCTTTCTGTTGTATCGTTCACAGCTCTTAATTGAACTCGTCCTCACTGTTGTTTTATGCACTTCAACAGAATAGAAATCAGTTATTCAGTTGTCGCGGAACTTTTTGAAAAGGGGAATGTCTGGGCTTGTTGTTACTTGGCAAATTTTCGCTTCAAATGTACTCTTTAGAACAAGTTCATAGATATGATGTCGACGCCCAAAAAGTAGTAACTCCCTTTCAAGTTTCTGTTCTAAAAGCACACACGCACCGTTGAAGCGACCTGTATTAGATGCCGTTGTGTCACATCACATTATCTGTACCTTATTTTCGAGGTTCCAGGCACTTAATGCCCTAAAAACAGCTACTGATTGTACTTTTCCGGAAGAATTTCCAAGCTTCGGCACAGAAAGAAGCTGTTCGTTACTACCAAATGTTATAGCGATAGGGAGTCGTTCTTCTTTGGAACTTCTTACGGTTAGGCCAGGCAGCAATTTCCCATCCCAGTGAACAGTCACAACTTCAGGCACATGCATCTGCATGAGCTAAATCAAAAAGATTATATAAATCGTTTTGAAAATCTTCTTCCCGTCGTTTGAATATATCCTGCGTCTTTTTGGAATTTTTTTGTAGATCTTTCCAAAGCTCATAGAGCTTCACAAGTTTTCTTATACAATGAGGAACTGCCTTTGTGGGTATTCTTGCTTTTCCCCAAAGTATTATACATTCACGAATCACAAGGATCGCACTTTCAGTCACTGTTAATCGAATATTAAAAAATAAAACTTCTAACACTTGACGTTTTGAAGGAAGTTTAGCACCCGTTATTTGATGGCTTATATTTCCCACTAAAAAATACCTTTGGCACTTCTTTTTAGTTGTAATGACATATTTTAGCAAGTTCAGACTAAAATAATACAATATAAGTGGTATCGATACAAAAAATGAAAATAAAATAAATAACGTGCCCAAAGCAAGTGCTATTTTCCTATATACATTGCATGGCATACTTTGATTTAAAATCGGGTATAGTAAATGACCTCCAAATGACGCCAATTTTTTTTTGCAATGGTTTTAGACTCGAACAAAAAAAATTATGACGTGTGCGTACGAAAAAAAAAAGATTTGAAAAATAAGGGACACCCTATAACGCACATATTTAGTTGCCTACATAGGTGTAGAGTTTAGTGGTTGTGACATTAGCTGACTTGCTGTCAAATGTGAGTTCAAATTGTAATCCAAATTGAGAGAGCCTAAAAGCAGGCAATTTAAAACCTAGTTTCCTAGGGAGATATTCCTTTCTTTGTTGTTGACAACTTAGTCGCCATCTTCAGTGTTCGTAACTCGTGGGAAATTTACCCTTTCGTTGGAATTTCGATGGTAAGAAACCGTCTCGTGGGGAAAAGGGGAAAAATAAGATTTCGTTAAGACTTTGTTGGAAATTTGGTCAACTTCCAGCAAAAAAAAAATGTCCATCAAACTTCAACCTAATATCATATTTCTACTACCTTATTCTGTGTTCACAAGCAAGCCTATCTAAATGACTTGTTATGAAATAAATCTATACTACAAATTACAAAATACGTAAGAGGCTAAGAGTATCACATTTTTGGTTTCGCTTTCATACACATTTTGAACTTCTCCATCTAAATTCCACCGGTATTTTCATTGCTTATGTTTTCAACTGAGTTGCTGTTTTTATTCATTATCGAAAAGTTTCTTATTATAGAGATTATTTGCGCTATACACAAACAATTTGATATTATAATGAATTATATAGTTGTTGTTTTTTTTCATGAATAGTAGATACCAATGTGATTTTTTATGTGTGTATATCTAGTAATGAAATGACTGTTTATTTTATTCATCCAATTAAATTCCTTAATATAGAATATTTGTTTGCCCTTTTTTTTTCTTTGTTAATAAAAATATTGAAAATAAACAGTTTTTTCTTAAATTAACCAAATGGGAAATTTGTGGGAATTTTGACTAGGTCCAAAAGGGAAAAATGGGAAAAAAATTAGCTTCCCGTGGGAAAAACCATCTCAATGACATTAAAACACTGCATCTAATTAAGAATTTGGATATTTTTATACCTTCCACAGGAAGGTATATTCACTTTGTCATTACATTTGTAACGCCAAGAAGGAGTCACCGGAGACCTCATAAAGTGTATATATTCTGAATCAGGATCACATTCGGAATCGATTTAGCCATGTCCGTCTGTCTGTCTGTCCATCTGTCTGTCTGTCTGTCTGTTGAAAGCACGATAGCGCCCAAAGGAATTGACATAAGCGAATGAAGTTTGGTGAAAGGACTTATTTTTATTGTCGTTAGGTTGGTATTAAAAATGGGCTATGTCGGTCAAGTAGTTCTGGAACCCCCCATACAAAATCAATATTAGGCCCATGTGTATCTCTGTCTGTTTTTCAATGTAAATACCAAAAACTAACTACTAAATAGACTGACAGCTTTCGTGCCCCGTACCGTACCCGATTTCCCCCGCAAATTTCGAATGACAGCCCTCTCTCGCGCTCTCTTCTTTTTCCTGTCTGTGAATACGTGTATTAATGGCCGCCGGGTGGCACTCTTTCAATAACAAAGAAATTCTAAATAGATTTATAACAATAAATGTAAAAAAAAACATGTTGATTATGTATTTTTTAGGTAGCATAACTTGTTCTCTACCCATATTCTGCACCAAAAACTGTTTATCCATTCACATTTCAGTTGTTTTTTAGTTTTATTTGTATGAATTCTATTTTTGACAGCAAAATTCATGCAGCTGCATAAATGAAATTGTTCAAAAAATGAGTTAGCAACATGCAAGTTGAACCCAAGCTTCCACTAGGGCATAAGTGAATTTCAGAAAATTTTCATGAACGTTGAATAAATTTCTATTAGGCTTGGTGAATGTTTCCAAATTCGTTTATTTAACACGTGCCCTCAAAAATAGGACAACACGAAGAGATGTTCCATGGTAGAATAAAAGACTTGACGTCCTTAGAAGCACAGCAAGAAAACTTTTCAGTAGAGCTAAGAACAACGGCAATTGGTGCCAATACAGAACAGCTCTAACTGATTACAATAAAGAACTGAGAGAATCAAAACGAGTGACTTGGAGAAAACACTGTGAGGGCATAGAAAATCTCCCTGCAGCTACACGACTCCAAAAAGTCCTCGCTCGCGATCACTCAAATGGCATTTGCTCTCTGAAAAACAAAATGGGGAATTTACTGATACCCCTGAGGAAACCTGTCAACTTCTTCTTGACACACACTTCCCAGAATGCATTCACATGGACAACCCACTCTTACCGATGAGGCACCAGGATCCCACGGTATCAAAATGGGATTATAATCTATCCGGAAAGATATTTCAACGAGACAGGGTGAAATGGGAGATCTCGTCCTTTAGCCCGTTTAAATCACCAGGAACTGATGGCATCTACCCCTGTCTGTTACAACAGGGTATGGATCTATTGGCTCCTCAACTCGTTAGGGTCTTTAGATCCAGCCTATCTCTAGGCCACGTACCATTGAGCTGGACTAAGGTCAAGGTAGTTTTCATACCAAAGGCAGGTGGGAAATCAGAACAATTAGCGAAATCATAGAGTACTTTCTCCTCTACTGTGGACTTTAGTCATAGTTGAACTCCTAGACCAACTCACACAATCGGGGTACATAATACAAGGATATGCAGATGATGTAGTAATCACTGTTAGGGGCAAGCATGACTCCACGATATCGGAGATCATGCAAAGGGCCCTAAACTTAACCTACAAATGGTGTCAGAACAAAGGATTGAGCATAAATCCATCAAAAACAGTCATGATACCATTCTCAAGAAAACGAAAACTGAAACCGATCAAGCTAAATAACGCAGTCATTGACTAAAATATCTAGGAGTAATCCTAGACAAGACTCTCACCTGGAATTCACACCTTGATCAAGTCACCAAAAAGGCGACAAAGGCAATTTTTATGTGCCACCGTCTTTTCGGCAAAACCTGGGGCTTAAAACCAAAAATGATCTATTGGTCATGCAACACGATCATCAAACCAATGATTACCTATGCAGCGATATCATGGTGGCCAAAAACCGAACAAATAACGGCACAAAAAAATTAAACAAGATATATCGCTTAGCATGCGTTGGCATAACGGGGGCAATGAAAACTTGTCCAACTGCAGCCATAGCCGCAATGCTCAGCCTTCTGCCTTTACATTTAGCTGTAAAGAAGGAAGCTGGCCTCAGTGCCCTCAGGCTCCGTGATATATCAAATCTTAAAGCAGGAAACCTCACAGGACACCTTCGGGTACTACAAATGCTCCAAATCAGATACCATGCTTAAAAAGCTGCGCTTCTCCAGAAAATTTAAGATAGTCATATCTAACAGGAACACATGGAGAACAAACCAATTCGTAATACCATCGGGATCACAAATCTGGTACACCGACGGTTCGAAGATGGAAGATGATGCCACCGGGGCTGGGGTCTATGGGCCTAGGTTCCAAAGAGCTATAGCACTGGGAAAATCACCAGACATCTTTGAAGCGGAGGTACACGCCATAGAGATATGTGTCCGAGAATGCTTACGAAGGCGCACTAGAGGTGCCCGCATCTACATCCTCTCAAACAGCCAAGCAGCTCTTAAGGCCCTAAGATCATACTCGATCAGGTCAAAGTTGGTTTCGGAATGTCTTAATCTCCTCCAAGATCTGGCCAAGGACAATACGGTCACCGTTGCTTGGATACCAGGTCATGAGGGATTTGATGGCAATGAACGAGCGGATTGTTTGGCGAGAAGAGGCGCATCACGCCTGCTCACTGGTCCCGAACCCTACTTTGGGCTACCTTTGAGTTACGTACACTCAAAATTCAGGAAATGGGAAGATGATCACCTTGCGAATACTGGATAATCCAAAGGACAGAGACAAGCAAAAAGATTCATAAGACCAGCTCGTAGTAAAGCAAAAAAGTTACTCGAGCTAAACAAAGAAGACCTAAGGATACTAACGGGTTTTCTTACTGGGCACTGGCCACTAAGATACCATCTCAAAAAGATGGGACTATCCGACGATGACTCCTGTCGGCTATGCGGAGAGGAGGAAGAGACAACGGAACATATAATCTGCGAATGCCCTGCAGTGGCAAGGGGCATTTCTAAGTTCTGCCGATATAGAAAACATGGAACCAAGAAGGGTACTGAGGTTTATAAAGAGCCTCAACAGCTCCCTGGGTTAAACATTAGAGGCCAACACAATAGATCTCTTCTGGTCGCAGTGTACAGGGCCTATTACTTACAATACAACAACATATATGTACAAAATTAAAATATGATTGGAAATTCTGTCGTTTAATAACACTGAACAGTGCTGAATAATGTTACTTAGGAATTAATTTTTTTAATTTAACAAATACATATGTACTTGCATATATTAATGTACAAGTATTCATTTTACGTGCCTACTAATTACAGATTATAAATTATGCTAAAACTAAAAAAAATTTTCGTCGAGATATAAAAAAATGTTTTCCCTAAACGATGTTAAAACATTTTGTTTCAATATGATTTCGAAACTTAAAGCATTAAAATCAACAAAAAAAAGTGTTTTCTTTAAAATATACAAAAAAAGCTTTAAGTTACAAAATCTCTTTTAACAAAAGTAAAGAAAACCGTGTTAGTTCATTTTATAAAGTTCATAAACTTTATAAACACTTATGTCGTTTTCGATTTGGCAAAGAGATACATATTTTTTGATTTAGATTGCTTTTCATGTCCGATTTTCCAAAAAAAAAAAATCACCCTTTTTTATCTCAGGAACATTTGAGAAATCTTTTTTTTTCTCTGTTGAGTTTATAACATTTATATTTATATATTGCACATATATCCAACGCATACACTATATATCAAATACACTCGCACACACTCATGTATATATTTATACCAATTACTCTGCACACTTAAGTCTAATGTCTAATCTATATTACTAAGTTTTTCTGTTCTCAATAAACTGTCAAAGCAAACGGACGTGGTAATTACTAAATCTGCCTGCGCGAACATTCTCATATTTACACATACTTTCCTACATTGACTTATTATATATGGACTGCTAGTGAAATGTCACTTCCATACAATCTCTGCCCAGAAATTGACGCCAACATAACTAGCGCTCGTGGTTCTATGCGAAAAATAAGTGAAACAAAATGACAACCATCTTGGATTTCTTCATAGAATGCTAGAGCCACCTATTGGGCGTCCCATAAATTACACAATTTTCGTATAAATATTGGGAATTAGTTTTTTATGTTGTTTTTCATTATTAATTTTGGAAATATGATGTAATAACACTTTAGCGTATATTTTAATCACATTTCTGATCAATAAATACTTATGATTGTCAAGAATATCACATTCAAGTACATGAGGATTTAATTCATCATATAAATTGCTTACATCTATATTTCTTAAAAGCCTATAAATCTTATTGCACCCTAATTGACATATTTTGTAATTCATACAAAGACACAGTTTTCTGGACAGTTATACTTTGATTGTGTCCTTAAGTCGGTTTCTCAGGAAACCTTTAGATTTTATATTAATAAAATTAGATTTTTCTTTTCTACAAGAAATAGGAAAAATTGTCGGCACTGAACCGCGAAACAATTGCATTCCAAAGCCAATATTTTTGTAGCAATTTGCTTCGAAATGTTTAGAGCAAATTCTTGTCAATGTACTGGTCATTAAGACAACGTATCGCCTCAAGCCAATCCTTGTTAAATCCATTTTTTTTACGCAATCTAAATAAAACAAAATGAGTTTTCTGGCTCATCGTGCCTATGGAAAAGATTTGTCCCTTTATAGAGAAACTTGAATCATATTGCAAATTGCAACCAATTATACAACACTTCATTTTTTAATTTTAAATCTTTATTCAATTAGTCGCAATAACACATTTTTATGCAAAACTATCTGCAACGAAATGGAAACGTCAGGTGTGAGTTTCCAATTTATTCCGCTCCGAACCAAGAGAGCTAGCGCGTATGTTGGAACCAACGCGAAGTTGTCTACTAGCAGTCCATATTTATAATAAGTCAATGCTTTCCTAATACCAATGTGTATGACACACAGTTGGGGGTTGGACTGCTTTTTTAACTGAATTATTAATTCCAATTTTTCGAGAATGGAAACGATTTTTTATATTAAATTATTTCGAAATGATTTATTATAAATGTGTACAAATCAATTCAAATGGATTTCCAGTGCAAGTGAAAACAAATATTTTTTGCGGCCAACTGAATACACACAATAACCAATCAAATTCGGATTTTATATTCGATTTAGCAGCAGAAATCTGAAAAGCCAAATCGAAAACGACATAAGAACAATCGTTATTTGCCCAACACAGCCGCAACACGATAACGAAATGAAAGCCCACCTTAGGCTACCGACATCCGGTTTAAACCGGAAGAGTGTAGGCTGTTTTTTTTTCAAGTATGAGTGAGCCCCTTTGATTAACATAGGCACAAATACATGAATTATTCAAACTGGGCTACAGCCAAGGTCAAATTCAGCTTGTAGGCGATTTCTCTTTTTTGGCTGATGCTGTCAGTCTATTTAGTGGTTAGTTTATGGTATTTACGTACTACCTCACATGTATGTATTTGTATGCAGTGGAGGGTATCAAAGCATCGGCCAGGCTGATGATAACGCTTTTACTTGTTTTTGTTTTCTTGGTACAAAATTGGTACTAAATTTTCCGAAAGTTAATGTCAAATTCGTTCGAATTCGCAAATAATCATTCTACATCAAATGTGCTTGCGGAGAAGGTAGATTTTAGAAGTTTTTTTCTCAGAATGTAAGTAAATAAATTTTATAAATTTATAATTAATGTATATTTCATAAACATAGTAATGTTTTTTTTTTTTTTTTGTCCCAGGGAATCATCTAAAAGTCCAAACACAAAAGTGTCACGGTTTGAAAAGGCGCAATAGGGTAGCTCGCGACAATGTCAGTGTCAAATATGAAGAAGAAAAACCCAAGTGACAGCTAAAAAACTTCTAGGAAAACAAAACAGAATTTATATGGCTGCGGCATGATTTTGTTAAAAAAAATACTAAAAAGTTTATTATAAAGTCAAAAAAACAGAATAAAAACTTTTTAGAATTGAAAACTGATGTTTATCACATGCATTAGGTAAAAGAAGAGAGGTTATAGTAATGGTGGGAATTGTGCGTTTTGTGGCACTTTTGACATTTGAACCAAAACCATGAACCATTTGAACCTTCGTTCAACTTGTTGAATTTGTTCCGGATTTCCTTCAGACTCCAACCTAATTGCGACACAGTCCATGTTTATTTATTATTATTTAATTGTTTCACGATAAATTTTTGGGGAAATGCCAAACAAAATGCAAGACTCATTTGGGTTATGTCAAATATATTGCGAGAATCGTTCGAGAATCGCAATTTTTTTGGCAAATAGTTTGGCATTACCGGCATTCGATTCTACTTTCATAGAGAGTGCCATTTGAAAGTAGAATCGCAAATATCTTTCGAATAGAATCAATAGCATTTTAGAAAAAGTCCCAATACCAGGCAAGGTTAAGAACTCAGTTTTCTATCTCAATTTGTTCACCCAACTCAGAAATTTGCTTATCATGACTGCATTTGTGTTCAGACTAACTCACCTATAAATAGACTGGAAACCGAAAAATTTCTCCACAAACATTTAACATTTGAAATGCATAAAACTGTGGAGCCCAACCGCAAGTCCATATCAACTATTTTCACAAAAACAAACAATTTATTTGAAAGTGATTAGCCTTTCCTCCCACTGTTGGTGCTTGCGGTCACAGTTCTCTGGTATATAAGCACCGTTCACTGCTGCAATATTCACACAAGTCTGCTGACACCCTTGCGCAGTAGAAATCCATTAAGCTTAACCCAACATGGCCGACAGAAAGAATCTTCTGCTGCTCTTCGAGCGCCCCCAGGAGCCCATTTTCATGGAGAAGGGAACCAGGCCCACTGTTTTCGATGTCCCCGACAACTTCCTTACCGATCGCTACCGCCCCATCGGTTCTGAAGTTCAGTCCCGCTTCGGTGAAAAGGCTGAAAAGAGAATTCCCGTCAAGGATATCGCCATTCCCGACTTGAAGATCCCCATGTCGTTGGGTCGTCGTGAGCCATTCTCCCTGTTCATTCCCCGCCATCGCCGCATTGCTGGGCGATTGATTGACATCTTCACTGGAGTGCGCACCATCGAAGATCTGCAGAGTGTTGCTGTCTACGCTAGGGATCGTATCAACCCGTATCTCTTTAACTACGCCCTCTCGGTAACAATACTCCACCGTCCGGATACGAAGGGCCTGAATCTGCCGTCGTTTATAGAATCTTTCCCGGACAAGTATGTCGATTCGATGGTGTTTACTCAGCTCCGTGAGGAAGCCACCGTTGTGCCAGAGGGATCCCGAATGCCGATCATCATCCCCAGGGACTACACCGCCTCCGATCTCGATGAGGAGCATCGCCTGTGGTACTTCCGTGAGGATATGGGAATCAATATCCATCATTGGCATTGGCATTTGGTGTACCCATTCGAAGCTTCCGATCGTGCCATCGTGGACAAGGATCGTCGCGGTGAACTGTTCTATTACATGCATGAACAGATCATGGCGCGTTACAATTTGGAACGCTTCAGCAACAACTTGTCCCGGGTAAAACGTTTCAATAACTTGCGTGATCCAATCGCAGAGGGTTACTTCCCCAAGATGGACTCGCTTGTGGCCAGCCGAGCGTACCCACCTCGCTTTGCTAACACCAGCCTCAAGGATCTCAGTCGTGAGCTGGACCAGATCAAGCTGGATATATCCGATATGGAGCGTTGGAGGGATCGCTTTTATGAGGCCATTCATCAGGGATTTGTTGTCGATGTGAGTCGGAAGGAAAGGGTTGCGTATAAAAATCCATAATCGTTTTCTCTCTTTTCTTATAGGAATCGGGCAACCGTGTGCCACTCGACGAGACTCGTGGCATCGACATACTCGGCAACATGATGGAGTCGTCGACCATTTCGCCAAATCGTCAGTTCTACGGTGATCTGCACAACATGGGCCACACTTTCATCTCATACGCCCATGATCCCGATCATCGTTACCTGGAGCAGTTTGGTGTCATCGGCGAACCCGCCACCGCCATGCGCGATCCAGCCTTCTATCGGTGGCACGCGTATGTTGATGACATTTTCCAGGAACACAAGGAAGCCCTCACTCCCTATAACCAACCTCAGCTGAACTACAGGGATGTCACGCTCAGCGGCGTGCAAGTTGACAACGACGGTGGTGGCACCAACGCACTCCAAACCTTCTGGCAACAGTCTGACATTAATTTGTCCCGTGGCATGGACTTCGTGCCAAGGGGTGACGTTTTCGCCAGATTCACTCACTTGCAGCACACCCCGTTTACCTACATCATCAACATCAACAATGGCGGTGGCGCCCAACGCTTTGGAACCGTTCGCATATTCCTCGGACCAAAGACAGACGAACGTGGGCAACCGATGTTGCTCAGAGACCAGCGTCTGCTGATGGTCGAACTCGATAAGTTTGTTGTCTCGCGTGAGTAGCATTTCACTGGCTATTGTCAGTTGTAAAGATCGCTCTCTCTCTCTCCTTAGTCCAACCTGGCCTGAACACAATTCGTCGCCGGTCGTCCGAGTCGAGTGTGACCATTCCTTTCGAGAGGACTTTCCGTAATTTAGATACGAATCGTCCAGCTGCTGGCAGCCCTGATGAGTTGGAATTCAACTTCTGCGGATGCGGCTGGCCAGAGCACATGCTGATCCCGAAGGGCAGGCCAGATGGCCTTCGCTGCGAGTTGTTCGTCATGGTCTCCAACTATGACGACGATCGGGTAAGTGATACAAATTCCAGTCAAAAACGGCAACTGACTGCCTTCTTTCAGGTTGATCAAGACTTGGTTGGAGCTTGCAGCGATGCCTCATCCTACTGCGGTGTCCGGGACCGTCTCTACCCAGATCGTCGTGCAATGGGCTATCCATTCGACCGTCTACCCCCCACTGGCGCCGACAGGCTGGCTGGTCTCCTCACACCCAACATGAGGGTGATCGACGTCACTGTCACCCACACCGACCGCACCACCGTGCGTCCGAAGCCGACGTCCTAATGACCATGATCTTACCACGAAAACGTTGTGTCCTTTTATTTGTCTATCACTATGAATACTTGTATTGCGAACGCGATTGAAATAAATTAATCCTAACTCCAGCAGAATTGAAATCAGAGGGAACAGTGTTTTTGATTGGATTCAAGGTTGCGCCCATTTAATGTGTCCTGGGCTCGTCTGGGGTAGTACAAAAACAATCCACCTTTATTACCATCTGATTGTTGACAATTGCGGATTTGGAATTCTCTGGCCGTTTCAAGGGCAGCTTTCGGCCTGCCCACAAGTGTCCTAAAGTGGACCACCCTCCATGAATACCGAATTAACCCCCAGTCGCATTCCGCTGTCATTGTTTTAACTGTCACATTCGTGTGTGCTTCATGCGAGTCAGTCGCAGTCACTGCTACACCTTTAGAGGAGTCTACTCGAGAATGGTGTTGACAGGGTTGACAACTTACAACTACTGTCTTAGATTTCAAAAGTACAACACTTAATTTTACTGTTCATATTAATTGAATTGAGAAAAACATCCTTTCATGTGTAGGTAGGTACTCCGAGAAAATCAAAACTTATTGCTTCCCTCCCCCGAGGAATATCTATATCCATATCGGCTGCAGGCTAAAATCTGAATTATTAACAATTTCCCTTGGGACAGGTTGACAGGTCTGGCATTGTATATTGATGAGTTCTGGTTGTCATTTTGTCACTCCTTGAGCAATTAAGGAGAGTTAATTGAAAACGTGAACAGAATTTGTGCCCACACTTGTCGGGTTTGCTTTTGTTTCCCACACCCCCACTTATTGCAATCAGTTTTCGTTCAGTTGGCCTTGAGTTTGGGGGGTGAGAGTCGCCCAACCCAGAGATACGCATCACAGAGTAAAATGGCTGTCACAGAAGTTTACATATGCATACTCCTGTGGTCAGAAATTGTTTCACGGGCTGCACGTTGTAAAAAGGAGCCAATAGGTGAATAGGGTATGCCAATTAACGTCTCGTTGTGTGCCACGACCTATACCTGGATAAGAAATTCTAAATTTAATGAACTGAAAAGTACGAATCATTATTAACCAAAGCCCTTTTTATAGCTGTGGACAAAAAAAAAGGACCAAATAATGTAAATGGACCGCACAGCCTTAAGCGGGACAAATCTTCATAAATAAAGGGGAAAATATTGTGCGAAAACAATAAACAGCCTCTAATAAGGCGAACCGCGAGGTAGCTTAATAGACAATAGGCAGGGGAACAATAAACCTCAGTTTAGGGGCTGAAAGCGCAAAGGCAACGCCATCTATGAATAGGATGGAATATGTGAAAAACTGTGACTAGCCCAGACCAGAAGCAGCTTCTTTTTAGAAGACAAACTTTTTCATTCAAAGCTGAAATCTGGTATCTGAACTGAGGAAACCTTTGACAAGTTGGCTAACGCCTAGTGCCGCCAACTTAAGCCTTATTCGCGCACTCGCCGCGATCGAGAATGAAGAGTTTTTCGAAATAAAAATTTACTAGACAACAAGCCACTAAAAACTGCTCAAACTTCGATTGATATGGAAGCAGTGTTGACAGAATTTTCAAAAGAAAAATGATAAACTGTAAAAAAATGCTAGACAAACCAAAATGTGTTTTGATCAGCTTTATTATTTATTTTGTATTTTATACTAAACAATCATTTAAATGTATTTTTCCTGCCTATCTATAACAAAAAATAGAACTCCCTCTGTAGTAACGAACTTCGTGCCTGAAAAGATATACCTAATATAGGTAGATAAAAATCATGTTTCATAAACAACTTTACTTTTATTGAATATTAAAGTATGTCTTCAGAAAAAAAAACAAAACAAAAAAATATCAACTGTACATATTTTTGAAATATTTACGATACCTACAAATAACAAGTAAAAGTGTTATCATCGGCCTGGCCGATGCTTTGATACCCTCCACTGTATACAAGTCATGCAAAGTTTTAGGCAGAGACAATACTGAGACCACCAACTCCGGCCGATTTCCCGTTACTTAGCCTACAAGCTATATTTTTATGGAGTGTTCACGTTTGGTGCGCTAGTATTCTTACATAGAAAATCGTATTGACAAATGTCACGAAACTTCAAAAATTCTGCTCACCAACACACTCCCAGGAGATATGAAACACTTCCGCTGTGGGCAAAGTTGCTGCCAGAGTTCATCGAATTTTATCCGTTTAATTTGAAATTGTTCGTTACGTGTGGATAATATTGTTTTTTTAGGAATAAGACATTTGCTTAAAATGTTCATGAAAAATTTAAAATGTAGATTGGTTGAGGGAAAATGAAAACATTTTGAGCAAATTTTCTTCATTATTTAAGAAAAATTTACACACGAAATCGAAGTTAATGATATCCAAAAGCGGAAAATACGCAACCATGTTTGTCCCAATGTTTCTAGTATATAAAACATATATTTTAGATGGTTTTACTAACCAAACAAATCAAATTATTCGCTTTTTAACAATTTATAATAACTAACCAATGGCGTTCAGTAATGAAAAAATTTGGTATTCCCGAACTCTTTCACATTTCCCCACGGTTGCCGAGGTTTGCAGCATTTATTTTTGCATTTTTTGTATGTTTTTGCATGTCACACGGATTCTTTTTTGACATAACACCGATAGGAAAACAAAATGGCGAATTTGAAAAAAAAACTGAGCGGGCCACCGGCATGAGGATTGTGAGTCAGTATCTGTTTTGTACGGGAGGTACCAGAACTACTTGACCGACATAGCCCATTTTTAATACCAACCTAACCACAATAAAAATAAGTCCTTTCACCAAACTTCATTCGCCTATGTCAATTCCTTTGGGCGCTATCGTGCTTTCAACGGACAGACAAACAGACAGACGGACATGACAAAATCGATTCAAAATGTGATCCTGATTCAGAATATATATACTTTATGAGGTCATTACAAATGTAATGACAAAGTAATATACCTTCCTGTGGAGGGTATAAAAATATTACACGAGGAATCTAACGACAGTGGGTGTATTTTTTTGACGTTTGATGTCCATCATAAGGCGTTTTTCTGTTTGAAATCTTAGTTCCAAAAAAACTGTGGTATACCCAGTACTGTATTTATTCGGTATAACAACAAGATTATAACAAGATAATAAGAACCTAATAACAACATAAAATAATTGCTTCAACTTTTTGCCTTATGTGAATGTTAGCAGTTGAAGATTGTGAATTGTACGAGAATGCAAATGCGGTACTTGTTTACACAAAATATTCGTTAATTTGAATTTAAGTGTAGTAGGAAATTACATTATTTCATAGTATACATAGTATACTCTAAGGCGACTATATTTAAGTCAAATATATACATTATAGCCTAGGGCGCAATAAATTTATGTTGGTTGGTTGTTACCAAAGATAATGGAATACAGAGATATATATCTTTCCAGTGGAAAGGCGGCTGCCTACAAGCTGTTTTCCCGAAAAATTCATGAAGTCACGCATACATTCTCATTTCTATACTAGTATAAGTGAGTTCGTGAATTCACCCGGAAGATGGCGGAAAATTGGTGAATTTACCACTGAAATTCATAAAATTTTCAAATATCCTGGAAAACTAGTTTGGGCATGTTCATTAGGAAAATTTGAATTTTGACGGTTGACGGTTAATTTGCTTGCAGTGGATATATAATTAATATGTTTCTAACACTTTGACACTGCCTTTTATCAAGCATGGTTAATATAGTTACAAATAACAATTCAAATGCCATTTTTATTAACCGAGTAATGAAAAAAGTTTTCCTGTTAAATTGAACACAAGCAGGCTGTATAAATTCAAATTATTTACAATTTACATATTAATTGTAAAATCCAACATTTTAGTCACGTACTAATCTATCAAGGCTATCTACTATAATTCGGCATGAAGTGTTTTTTCTGTTTATTTTGTACTATTTCAAAACCTTAATAGTTTTTTTGTCTAAATTTTAGTACTGCACGTAGAATTAAATTATAACTTTTTTGATTTAAAAAACAAGAATATATAATTGCCATACAAGTAAATACCGCAATTTATCCGATAGATAGCACATAATGCTTTCGTAATGTTTCTTTTCAAAGTCCTTATACTATACACTCTTTTAAATACATAAATTCATCCGCGTATAAAATTAAATATTCAGTTAATAATTTCACAATTAAAAAAATGGCTTCTTTTCAGTCGGATTAATGGGAAACAATTGGATCATTCGGGAGGTAACCGAAAAATCGTATATCTAACGAACATACCTATCTAAAAGAGATGTGTCACCATATGGTGAATACAAAATTATGCTGTTTTATGACATTTGGCCGGCCGTTCTGAATTCTGATTGGTGGTCTGTCATTAGTAGATTTTTTTGTAGCTCACACGTATTCACAGACAGTGATTGAAATTACAAAAACAACAATGTAAACAAATGGGTTTTGGTGGGATAGACGTACGAAAGATATCCATCTCTTTTATTCATTCATCTCTGGTTGTTACAAATTTCATTTGATTTCAAAAGATTCTCATTCAAAAGTCTGAAATATTTTGAGTTCAATTTAAACAGATTTCCATTCAAAATTTTCGATTTAGTTTCTGTTAGACGAACGTGGAAATCAGTTTAATTCAAATAGGTATCTGTTATTTAAATTTACAGTGAATACATTTATTTCAAAAAGAAAACGAGTTGATCCAATTGAAAACCAACTACCTAAAAGGATGATTCAAAGTAATAAAATAATTCAAGTTTAAATTAAACAAAATTCCTTTTGGCACCAAATCATATTTGTTTGAATTTTAACGAGTTTTTTTCTCGGTGAACGTTTAGTCTGCCTGCATCCTGGGGAGCCATGCCACACACAATTGCATTGGTTAGAGACCCAATCGTCAATGGTGGCCCTGACAGTGGACGCAGGAAGGTCCGGGGTGGGTACCTTTGCCAAGACTAAGCCTAGAATAGTTACATGGGCTCTAGAAGAGCGGACAGCAGCTTTAAGGCCGCAGTCTAATTACCCCACTCTATCACTATTATTGTTACCAAATCTTTATCCAAAAACAGATACACTTCGTGGGTGAGGAAATTCTGCACTGCCTACAGAAAAATAAACGATTCCGATTAGTATCCCCAGACTTGTAACGTTTTATTTATCGTTAAACGCTCTGCATAGCTCTGTACTGCGGTACTGCGTGTGCGGCGTTGATTACCGCGGGATTAAGTCGCCTCCCCGCGGGCAATTTAACTCTTGATATTACACAGCAGCACGACTTCGCCAATCAACCTGATTTGCATATCCCAGCAAATAAAGAAACCTAATGGCGTGTAATCAGGTGCACAACAGCTAATTATGTAGCCATGGCCCCCGTGGTCAAATTACATGGCCTGTTGAGCATAATGAAACTTCCCCTAGTTGCTGCATGTCCTACCTTCAGTCTAAGTGGTATTCAAAAACGAAACCCGCACTTCGTCACTTTGCTAATTCAACTAAAAGAAGAAACAAATAAATTCCATTTAATTTCGCCATCACGATGACTCGGGGAATATGGGAGTTTAATATGAATCCGACTACAACGTGCAACCCGGCAAACCCGACACCGACTTCCTGGAGTGCACACAAATTGCAATTTTATTCGAAACAAATGGAAAACACTTTCAACTTTGCTCGCCATTTCGACATGGATGTGTATGTGTCCGCATATAGCACAGAGGCGGTCTAACGTTAGTAAAGGTGACCGTGGAGACTCCAACTCTAATTTTGTATTCCTTTCGTTTGGCTCGTTTTTCATTCATTTTCCACTGGATATAGTCTTGTGCCGGACACCGGGACGGAGCACTGCATTCAGTTGATGACACACATTCATAGCATGCATACCTTTAACCGGGCACACCTTCAGCCGCCCAATCCTATCACATATACAGTGCACATAGGGTGTCGTATTTCGTATGCATATGGGTAACCCACATGGACGGCAAGAGTTCGAGGATGTAATACATAATCCGAGATATTTAGGTGAAGGTGAGAGAAACCGATATTTTTGTCATCCACGTTAGCAGGCAAGGTTGGCCGCAGCCGGTGTGGGTCAACTGCAACGCTCCAAAAAAGGAAAACGGAGAGGAATATAAAAATCGAAGGCAAGCGCAACGTAATACTGTCAATTTATGGAAAGAACGAAGGACTCAATCCGGAAGGATGGCTTTTCTGCGGCCAAACTATACGTGAGTGGTGTGGGAATTTGTTGCGGGGCTTAATCATATACGAGTATTGAGTATTCGGACTGGTTTCATAGACTTTAAGCGGGCAGTACTCGAGCAGAATGGTTCGTAGGGTGGATTGTAATCGGAGCCGGGGAAGCGGTGTTGAGCTCAGGATATTTTCAGATTGACAAGGAGTATTTTTTCAGTTTCACCTACTGTGGGATTGGGTTATGCCAAAAGTGTAGTTTAAACCAGAGACAATACTGATACCAGTGTTGTTATACGTGGGATTTATCCCTTTTTGTGGGAATTTCGATGTCCGAAAAGCCTTCCGTGGGATAAAGGGATAAAGCACCAAATCGTGGGAATTTCAGAAATCTGACTAAAAACATTCAGACTATAAATTTTTGGGTGAAATTCTATCAAAACACCTCTATTTCACTATGATTTTCAACACACTGAACGTCCATAAAAAACAGCTCATGTAAATCGTCTTTTATCAAAATTTTCTAGTCCCAAAACATAATAATAGCAGTGGGACTAACTGCGGTTTTTATACTAAGGGTTAATTTAACGTGATTTTCTTTTCGTGTAATACAAACTATTCTTTAAAAAACTGGATTTTGACGCAAAAAAGTATCGTGGGATTTTAAAAGGGAATTTCAGTATGGTGGAAAATTACCACGCTTCGTGGGATAAATGAAGAGAGAGTGCTAACAACACTAACTGAGACCACCAACTTCGGCCGATTTCACGTTACTTGCCTACAAGCTATATTTTTACAGGGTGGTCACGATTTGGTGCGCTAGTATTGTTACATAGAAATTTGATTGATTGTATTGTATTTGTCACCAACACACTCGGAAAAAAATATGAGCCACTTTCGCTGTGGGCAAAGTTGGTGGCAGTGTTCATAGACTTTTATCCGTTTAATTTGAAATTATTCGTTAATAGATTTTTTTTATGAATAAGTGTACAATTGCTTAAAATATTCATGAAAAATTAACACCGTAGATTAGTTGAGGAAAAATTAAAACGTTTTGAGCAAATTTTCTTCATTATTTAAGTCCGTATGACATTACATTTGTTTTTGCATTTTTCAGACTTTTACAATTAAACTAGAACAGTACGAAAAATTAGAACGAAAATTCCCGATACGAGTGATTGTGTACACACCAACTTTATTTATGTAGACACGTCAAAAAAAGCATTAAAAATGTATTCAAATCACATTTTTCAGCTGCTGTCAGGTTTTTCTTTGACATTTCAAGACTATTTGAAAATAAATTCTATTGAAAATTTGCGGTTGCTTTGCAAACATTTGCTACACCTTTCGTAATACACTTTTAGTCTCTTTTACACACCGCTGACTTTCCAACATTATAAAAAGGAGGATAAAAGGTAGAGTCATACGGGCTTTAAGAAAAATTTACACACGAAATCAAAGTTAATGATATCCAAAAGCGGAAAATACACAACCATGTTTGTCCTAATATGTTTCTAGTATACAAAACACCTAATTTAGGTAGTTTTACTAACCAAACAAATCAAATTATTCGCCCTTTAACAATTTATAATAAATAACCAATGACATTCCGAAATGGTATTCCCGAACTCTATCACATTTCTCCACGGTTGGCCGTGATTGGCAGCATTTTTTTTAATTTGTTGTCTGTTTTTCCATGTCACATGGATTCTTAATTGACATAACACCGATAGGATGACAAAATGGCGAATTTGAAAAAAAATTGAGGGAGCCAGCGGCAAGGGGATTGTGAGTTGGGGTCTCAGTCTCAGTATGGTTTGTCTATGGTTTAAACTGTGGTTGAACTCTCATTGGAAATTGGCTATAATGTTTGTACAGGGTGGCACAAAATTAATCACCCAATTTTGTTTTTGAATTACTTTTCTGTACTAAAGAAAAAAAATGCTTTTAAGTGATGGAAATCTTTTTTTTTAACTTTAAATTTTTTTTCTTTTGAGTGGAAAAGATGATATCCGTCAAGTGGCTGCCACCAGTGTGGATATACATTTGTGCCAGTTTTATCGCATTTTCTATAACTTTCAGCAAGATCTACGGTGATAACTGTTGGCACTCCTGTCGAATATTCTCCTTAAGGGCTGCGATTGTCTGAGGCTTGTTGGCATAAGCCCGCGACTGCAATTCGCACCAAAGAAAGAAGCCTGGGATGGTTAAATCGGGCGATCGTGCCGGCCATGCCAAATCGCGAAAACGGAGATTACGCAACCAGGAAACGCTTCCTTCATTTCCATCCATTGTGGCTCGTGCTGTGTGGGCGCTTGTACCGTCTTGTTGAAACCACATGTTCACCGATTTGAACCTCCCCGCTCATCCGATTCCGGCAGTAAGAAGTCGTTTATCATGGCCCTATAGCGTGCGCCAGTAACAGTGACCGTATTTCCTCAAAAAATTACGGCCCAATCACTCCTACCGCATGAACGCCGCACCACAAAGTGACTTTGCATGGATGTAATGGCTCACACGCGGGTATTCAGTACATCAGAAACGAAGATTTCGCTTATTGGCGTAACCGCTGAAGTGGAAATGCGCCTCGTCGCTCATGATAATTCGAAATTCACGGTGTGCAACACCGCCGACCGTTTATTGGGCAAAAAAAATCGACACAATTATTCCACGCTCTTGCGGAGTAAAGCGCTTTTTATACTGCAGCTGTCTAGTTCACAAATGTCAAATTGACGTACAGCGCCATTTGGAAAAATTGTACATCTTCCGATAGCGTGATTAATTTTGCACCACTTGTATCTATATAAGGCTGGTGACGGAGACCTTCGATGTCAGCAAAGGAAGGCGATGCGCTGTCATGTGAATTCTTCAAAATTCTTCCTGAAAGAATAGTGCGAAACTCAAACGCCAACACCAGAGGCACGTTCTTTACTAAGTCCGTCCAATTACCCTCGTACACCGATGTCAATCTCGCATTCTTGAGTATGGCGTACAAGATTGGTTTTCCAGTGAATGAGGGCCTGAGAAAGTGTATCCTTTCAACAAAAAAGGACACCCAACACTGTCGCCTCGTACAGAACGTCACCATAGATAGATATAACTTTGAGACGGTTTGGGACTTTGTCTACCCAGGAACCGCGAGGAACTCAGAAAATGACATCAGCGCCGCGGTTAAGGGTAGACTAATACTTGCCAATCGCTATCTCTTTGGACTAAGAAGGAAATTGAGTAGCAAAGTCCTCTCTCAAACCACTAAAGTAAAGATATTCATTTCGCCAGGTAAGATTTTAATTTTTCTTTAAAACTTTTCTCATATTTTTGCATGTATTTTAGTAAAATGACCGCGCTACCGATTCATTTTGAATTTTTGTTTATACTTTTTAGAAAGCTGTAAATTCTACAAAAGGACGAATATTTATGTAGGTATTTACTGGGATTCACGAGACCGCTGCCATACTGTGAGCTTTTCTAATTTCTAAGGAAGTCGTAAGGGGCTTACTAGACTTCTAAGTGGCTTATAAAACGTGGCTCTTTTATGAGGGTAGTAGAATAATTTTGCTAGGCTACCTCAGCTTCCTATCTGGGTTCACCACCTCTATATGAGGTTCTGACAGCTCTATGTGGGTACTACAAATCGTTTGAGAGGCTGTGACAGCCTCCAATGCGTGCGCATTAGCAGCCACAAAGGTAGCAGATGACGTGTCTACATAAAACCGAGGTGGCGCATTTAGTATCTAGGGCTATCGTAGCTCTGTAGTTTTCCGAGTGTGACTGGATCATGGTTTAGCATTTAAAACCAATGTGACTTGTTGATTGCTTGTTCATTAATAAAAAGGCGTGACGACGGGCCACAGTGACATGTCAAAACTCAATAAACTTAAAACATTTTCCACCAATTTTACATCGCCTGATGGATTTGTATTATATTTACATGGAGTCTTGCATGTTATGCACTGCGGCGCCATGTACAAAAGCATCAAAACAAACTCAGCGAAAACTGTAGGTAAGGTAAAAATGGAATTTGTATCAGTATCAGTTGTTAACCTTCTGTCTGCGTTACGTACGCACATACTATACGATTTATATTTTGACACGAGATGTTGATTGTCTCAATCTCATAATGTTAAGTTAAGCAAACTAAATACATATTTCAATACAGTCAGAGTTCCTAAGGAATCATTATTTATTTATTATTGCATTAACTAATGGAAATTTATTAAGTTTTCTTTTAAATGTTATATTTATAAACTCGAAAGACAAATAAAAAATAATAAGTTAATTTATTTAATAAAAAAATTTTACGTTTTTTTCATTTTTTTAAAGCATTTGTTCGTATGAGTTATTAGCTGAACAAATAATTTGTATTTAAATAAATGCATTTTTATGTTTAATTTGGCTGCCATTGTCCTGTTTCATATATTTTAATACACCAACAGTTTACAGTTTTCGCTATGAATTCTTGCAATAGAAGATACATAGATGGCTAGACCTACAAGCCAGCGGGACCGTTCTGTGAATTAAGCTGCAATTTGAAACTTTTTTCGAGAGTCTGCCACAATGTTTTGCTATTTTGGCCCTTTTTAAGGTTCCGTACCGAAAGGGAAAAAACGGAACCTTATTAGTTTCGCTTATGTCCGTCCGAACCCACTAGGCCAATTTTGTTGCTAGGTCTATCTCAGAAACTAATTGACGTAGAAGGCTGAAATTTGCACACAACATCTGGTATAACCTCTAGTTAAACGACAAATACCAATGCAACCGATACAACGATCTGGTTTTAGAGTAATTAGTAATTTGGTGAAAAAATATTTTCATTCGCACATAAAGCTGTTTTTTTCTTGATTTACAAAAAAAAATGGATAATATACCTTGCCTGCCGAACACTGTTTTGCGGAACAGTTTATATTTTCCAAGATATTTACAAAAAACTGTCATTCATAAAGTACGCTCCTTTTAACCATTTTTCATTCGTTATTGGTGTGTTCTCTTAATCGATTCCAGTTGGAATTTTCAATGCATTCTGAACTCTACTCGTACTCATTCACACACCGAAACCACAGTCACAGCACAGACCTGTCTTTGCAATTTCAAACTCAAGCGAAGTACGGAACCTTCGGTGTACGAGTGACACTCGCACGTGACCGACTTTTTTCTAGTTAGAGAAGGCACTTCAGTAATTTTTCAAATGCTGTGATTTCCAATTTTTTTTTTAAGTTTAAGTTTTTTTGCAGTTGCCTATTAGAACACTATTACAGTGTTAAGCGAGCCTATGCGTGTGAAATAGCGTTCAAAGGTTCTAAATTTGCAGAGTAGCTTCCGAAATAGCACTTTTCTTTCTCATTTGCTCTTTTTCTTGAGATGCTTCAGAATTTTGCAGCGGTCAACCTGCCTAAGACGAATCGAATTTATTTAAATTATCTAAATCAAAATCTGGAATCGTATAACCCCTTGCAAGTGCAATTATCTATCTTAGTGATAAACATATTCTAAATTGTGCACAAATATTTAAATTGTTTTTTTTTTTTCATTTCAATACTAAAGTATCGATTTATCGATATAATTTTGGATTATCGCGCATCACTACACTCAGGGAAAAAACGAGATAAAAACAAGATAATCAGTGTCAGATTAAGCCTATCCGTTGACGAAATCTGTTAAGCTCGGAAATTCTTAATCCAAATTCGAAAATCATACTTTGAGTATGCTTTTTGATTAACCCTTAATTCTTATTTTAAGATGTTCTATAACAGTATTAAGAACGTGTAAGCATAAATTAAGCCAAAAATCATTTCATTCGAAGAATGCAAAAACTTGATTTTAAATCGTTGTAAACTTAAATTAAGCTTATGAATTATTAAACAATACTCAACGGGAATGTATGAGCTTAAATTTAGCTCAAAATCACCTTATTTTTCACCTAGTAAGAAAAATGCTCCCTAAAGCCCAGCATAATATCTCTTGAAATATACTTACAAAAATTGAAATAAGAACAAGTTATCCTTAATTTTTTTCGGAAAGCCTCAAGAATGTCATATCGCAATTTAAAATTGCACAGTTTTTTTTATCGAATTTATTATTTATGTTTAAGAAAATAAAAAAATGTCATATTTATTTCTTGAAACAAAAATGCTTAAACGGACTTAAATCTTAAATGTGTCTTTCCATTTTTTAAGGTGGACTATTAAAAGCAGATATATTTCTTACTACATTGTATTTATATTTAATTTATATTGTTTATTCTACCATTTTTGTTATCACATAAACTTTATAACAATTTTCCACAGTTTTATTTTTTTGAAAGAACTACGGAAACACGGAAACTGTACGAGATATCAATTGGAATGAATGAATTTTTCTATCCATCATGCAAGTTTTACATTGTGCGGCTTAAGGAATATAAATTCCTATATCATGATCGTTTACATCTTAATTGGTATGCACATTAGTCTATCATGACAGTTTAAGATTATTTGGGCTTGATTGTAGTGTAGAGCATAATTCTTGTTCGATCCTGTCTATGTATGCAAAAAAAAAATTATTCAGGTGATATCATTCAGATTTTAATAAAAAACTTAATTTCAGATTTTTGTTATTGTTTTAAAAATCATGCGATTTATTTTGAGATTGCGCACGTAAGAACGAAGGAAATTAAGAATAAGCCTGATCGGACTAGAATTTTGCTTGTGATATTTTTTTGAGTGTCTATAAACCAAAGTCTTGCAGTTAATAGTCGCAGCTTTAGTGAGTAATACTATGCTGAAAGCGCATTTTTTTTAAACTGAGATAATTGATATAACCAGTCAATGTAAAATTTATTACGCAGAGTATTATTATTTCACCGCAAATATGTAGGTCCAAGACGTTTTAAGGGCGGCAAAACTTGTGACAAACTTTTCTAAAATCGTCTTTTGGAATATTTGACATAACCAAATGGGATTTGCTTTTAAAGATAGATAATCCATTCCTGATAAGAACTATAACGATTTCTCTGGGTGTGACGTATTTGTCGATGGTTTGACTTTTCTGGGCTGAAACTGCACTGATAAAGCGATTTCGAGTCACAGATCTGAGTAACTATTTTCTTATAAATGCAACACACGATGATCAGGTTGCAGGCTGTACTTTCCAATCGCAGAATCAGAGATGATTTTCTTTTAGTTCGCTGTTAATGTCACAAAAGAACAATCTTAACAGCGTATCTCGAGTGCTAATCGTACCTCTCCTTGAGAAGATTATAGAACGCTTCCTCTGGGTAAAACGGTCGAAGAGACCTTTAGCGATCTTAAAACGAGCGCCTCAGTTAAGCCCGACAATTCGAAAGCTTTGTTGCATGGGGTGTCTTCCTTTTATTGGGGAAACAGTTCGACAACAAATATTTCCCATTTGACAGGCTGTGCCTATTTAAAAATTAAGACGGCATAAAATAAAAAAATTTCATACATCGACCGAAGGAAATCTCCACGTGATACACTATTTAGAGCGATCCATATGGCTGTCTACTGGAGCACTCAGTGTAGACGCGCAAGCTCACAAGCAGTGACTCTAAAAATCAAATCCACCCCCAAACGATGGTGACGCTGAATCGAATAACACAATCAACAAACGCAGATAACGTCCTCTGTAGAGCACGCACAAAACACGCAAGAGAGGTGAGACTAAGGAAATCTTTCCTAAGCATTCCTATACAGCACTGTACTAAAATGGACACAATGATAAATCCACTCACCCAGCATGAAAGTTGTGAGACTAGTCTCAATAGGCGGGTCTCATGGCTGAGGAGCTGTGACAAAGAACGACCCAATCGATAACTTTGGAAAGAAAGCAGGGTATGGCAACCTTTCTACGAGTGATTGGGGGATAAAATCAAGCCCTCTTGATAAGCCAAATCCAACTCCAATGTTCTCCCCTAAGAACTGTTTACGCACATCAGTACAGATGCTTTACTCAAGAGCAAACATTTAAAACAGCTGCCAACACTCCAACCAGTTCGAATATTTAAATCAAGCAACACGGTGGTTCGACGGCCACAATCACAACAAGAGCTGTCAAACTGCAGACAACAAATGAGGAGTGTCTCCCGATGTTCAACGCGGATAAATTTCTTATCTCCATAATCCAATGTCCTGGCGTTTGTTAATTCAATTTCTTTCCGCCAACAACGCAATCAGAAAACTCTGCTTACTCCCAAGTGTCAATCTTAATGAACTTTAGTCGACCGAGTACAACGTAGACCCATCAAATATGCATATCCCAGCCACCCCACGGAGTGAAATTTAAATGATTGAACGAAATTAAAATTCACCAGTTAACGAAGCTTTAAGTCCTTGAATATAGTTCCTGCCGCGCAACAGACCAAAGCCATTGAACTAAACTTTAATGAAGTTAAAGCTCCATCAAAGGGGCGGCCACCCTGGATTTTTAATTAAACTTTCCACAAGTTCCCAAATGAGTTGGAGACTCAGGATCAGTCCTTTGTGTCTCTGTATGCGGTCAGCCACAATGTTAAGCCAATCCCACGAGTACGATGCAAAACCGAAGCGAGCTGTGCAGGACAGCGCTATTTAGTTCTCCGCACAAAAGACTGTCACACTTGGTGTAAGGTTCCCACATATAAATATATCTAAACGTAATAAGAAAAGTCGTTACCGACCTGTCATACAATAAGGCAGACGGCATTAGAAAAGAAGGTTAATGAAAATTAAAGAATGTCCTGTCGATTCGCAATTACTGCAAGCAACACCTCGCTATGTGCTATAGCACCACCCATAATCGGCCGGTCCGCACGTCAATTACTTGTTGACGACGATGATGATAGAAAGTCTAGTGCGGAGGACGATGGGGGAGGAAACTGATTTGAATTTTCATGCGTTAAAGTGTCCCTGGGAGAACGGTTCCGGGAATGTGCTTGGCAAGAATATTAATTTATCGGGTGATGTAAGAGAATAGCATCCCCAAGGTCATGCTGTGCTATGCGGGTGTACTATGTACGCTGGGTTGTCGCTGTCAGGGACATGACAGATTTCCTATTACTCGCTGCCCGTTTTTGCCAAGGGAAAGAGGGACGAATCCGAACAGTCTACGGAGTGGGTGACAGGGCCAAGGTAAGGGCGCCGATTTCTTTGTAAATTGGGTAGCACTCTGCGTTTATATAAAATTTGCATATTTACGCAGTCAAAAAAGAGCAATAACTGCTGTCAGTGTGTTGAATTCATGGAACAACTGTAGCAGGGGGTCGAGGAGGTCCTCAAGCATTTTATGAATAATGCGATAGGGTTTCTTTGTTTTTTATGATGCTATGATTTTTCAAGTATTTTCTGTAATACAATTTCCTGTTATCGAAGCCCCAAGAACCGGATTGTTTGAAATGCGATCCACGAAAGACCTAACATTCAATATTTTAAGGTGCACAGGCGGATTTCCAACCCTGCCAGGTTGCGAAACACCCTTGCGGACATCTCGAACAGTCCAGCGAAGGGAGGCAAAAAGAGTTGTTTATTCTGAGCTTGGAGGAACTACGTGTGGGAAGGATCATACTGTCACGCAGTAAGGAACTTTTTCAAACTGACAATAATAGAAACAAATCCCGTCGCCCTGACGACCGAAAGAGACCTGCAATGCTGCAATCCTCACCTCATCCTTACTAGAATAAAACTCCAACTTTTTTCAAACTGTAAGGTGTTTGTGCGGAATAGATTTGAAAGCGAATGCACAAAGTTGATTCCTGTTTCCACGGGTGCATTCCAAAACATCCCAATTGGAAGATAGGTTACGTTTCATCGTTATTTGCTGTTCAGCAGCTGAGATCTAAGCTGATATATAAGCAGGGAATATTTCAAAAATCTCTTCCAACTTGGGAATGCATTCGCCGATTGGAACAAAACTTATTTTAAATTAAATAAAGATTTTAACATATATCCTGACGTCTAAAATTAAGTATTGAATTTGAAAAAAATATAAAACTAAACAAAAAAGTGACAACTTGACTTGAATGAAGACCATTTTATTTTACCAACGACTAGTGGAGTTAATATCGAGTGTGCGACTGCTTCAATGCTGTTTTTTTTTAACATAATTTATCATCTAGAATCTAGATGATAAAACAAAGGTAAACAGTGTGACCACCTGTACGTAAATGACAGTCACAGTGTATAAATTTGGAGTCAATTACCGTTTACCGAAGCGATATAGCTCAAAATCCCCAAAATCAACGTAAATTGAAGAGGGGAAATATTGAAATGTACACCAACGACAGGAAAAGAACAAAGAAAAAGTTCTGTGTGCTTCTCGAAACACAACAATAGTTCCATTGTTTTTATTTGACAGTTCCCATCACTAGAATTAGATAGTTCGCATCACTGTGCTTAGTTGACATTCGCATACTGCTTTTATTAGGTCTATTGGCGTTCCCGAGTCAATCACTTAAAATCGGTCAAATTCAAAATATTAAGTGAAACTCTTTGGGAACACGGAAAATTTATTCCAAAGTACGTGCACAGACTTCGAGCTCTTTAAGACACTTATATATATTTTCGAGAGATAATCGAATCAGACCACCATTGTTGGGTGAGACACTTAAATCTAGAAGTGTCAAAAATAAAACAGCTGACATTACAGATGTGTCTTCAGGAAAAAAGTGGAAACAAACAAATTATTACATAAACCAAAAAATAAAAAAATAATAGCAAAATGTCGGAAGAAAATCTGAAAAAAAACATTTTGTATGATGTATGAAACAAAAGCGATGATGAACTCGTATTTTTCTTTATTTTCTTTATTGAATTTTAAGACGAATTTTGCATTTGCTACTTGTCAACTTTGTGCATTGGACATTATTTATCAGTACTTACTGGTTGAAATTGGGGACGTTTGAATATCTAGTTTAGTAGGTCTGACAGCTGACTCACTTGATAGGTCTGTTCTTTTACTTTTAAACTTACGAATTTTTACGAATTTTAACTCAATGCCGTTCCTTAACTCAAAAAATTCGTAAAAGAGAGCGTCATCGAGAGAGCAAGATATTACCCCTCCACTGAGAATCTTACGAATTTTTTACTCAACAAATTTCTTGGTGAAAGAATTGAAAAAGTGTCAGTCATCTTACACTTAAATGCTGATAGGAAATTGTTTTCTCCTATTTGACATATGAGTGCAAGGCAAGGCGGAAAAATAACATTGAATGTTCTCCTTAGATTCTTTTCGGAAGTGGCGACGAAATTCTTCCTTGATGTAAGGAGTAAGAAAGGACAATCTCCTCCACATAATTTTTAATGCCGTGTCGCTTTTTCCTCTTCTCAAATGCTTGTAGTTCAATCAGTATAAACTCTACCATATACTCGGACTCATGAAGAAGAAGTTCGATTAATTCGGAATCACTTTCATCGCTAGGTAGATAAATCTGCTGATTTTGATTTGCAAATTAGCAAATTATTCGAGTTATTATAGTATATAATATAACGACTTTTCGTAGCACTTTTCTTAATTTTTGAATTATTTATCTGTCACTTTCATATAGATTACTACAAAAGCGTTCCCTAACTTTTTCGTAAGTGTCTCTCTAAGTGAAAAAATGTATACCCATCACTGCCATTTTGACAGTATTTTCCATTCTTACTACAAAAGTAAAGTTTTGATTGGCCTAGATCAGGCATCAGCTGTTTCAGTTGGTATAGAGGTAGCTGATGATTCTAGTTCACAAATTCGCGACTAAGTACTCAGTTGACAGCTCGCATATGTGGCTGACGTGGGAAAAGTGACGTTACCGACCAATCTAGTTTCTGCATTCAGGTTGCATCTAGTCCAACCAATCAAGTCGACTTGAAAAAAAATAAGTTTTTGAATGTTCCCATTCTCAGGGCTGTTTCGAGCCAAACGAGGACCTGCTCGTTACTCGTTATTTTGCTAATTTTCTCTTTTTCGGTCATATTTTATGATATTTCTTTTTATTTTCATTTATAAACTTTCGATTGGACAAAAGCGATCGAATCATTTCGATTACGTTCGATTTAAATCGCGTTAGCGAATGAACGTATTGTGTTCGTTCGTTTTCCATTCGTTTTCGAAAAATTAAACGAAAATACTCCTTTCCTGCCAGGCACATCAGCCATCGTTGAGCGCGAATTTTTTGTAATCAATCAGATTTAGATCGATAAAAATCACAGCTGAAAATCGAAACATTGCAAGATCGTCTAAGCAGCCTCAAATGTCGAATGAAATTGCATCAGATGGAAAGTTCGCGTTTGAGAAAACCAATCAAGATCCATGAATTGATTACACAGAACGACACTTTTGTAAAATTTTTAAGAATATCAACTAATAAACAGCACTAAAATTTTCTAATGAGTAATGATGAACTTCTGCGTACGTAAATGAGTTCTTGGGAAGATGGTCACACTTCGTCTCTTGTCAAGTCAATTTGTACTTTCTTTACAAATGTCTCAGAGACATAACGCGGATCCCTAAATCGTGTTTAACATTCATTAGAAGAACGACCACACTTTGTTCATTGGAATCTCCATTCCCGGATTATATAATTTTATTGAAAAAAAAAAAAAACCCAAAGATATTCATGATTTCAATTGACTCAAGAGTGTCTGCTGCAGCACTGTCAGGCGATAATAAAACTGACAGAGACAGACAAGCATTGTGTCCCAGTAATAATTTGTTTACGTTTTTTCTGCTGCCGAGCTCTTTCTCTGCTCACATTACGTTAAATTCAATTAGCAGAGCGGGATGTATGCATAGAGAAGAAACGAATTTGCAAAAAAAAATGGTTGGGGAATATTGAGAGCGCGCTAATAGGATCCGGAACAGCTCCCATGATGGCCCAAGTATATTTACCTTCATTAAATTTTTAATGTCGTCAAAGGCGTGCACTTCAGCTGCCGATTCATCACTACCCTGTGAAATAAAAGAGAAAACGAAATTCATTGAAACATATACGACAACCAAGAGTACACATGGGTGTTGTAAGTAAAATTTGTTTTAAATAATTAACTACAATGTTCACTTGGTGTAGCTAGAAAGCACATATACATACACAGAACGAATTCGATGGGGCGATGTAAATTTAATTTGCAAAAGTTCGACTGGAAGAATTTAATTAGAATGTTGTCAGAAGCTTCTGACACTCGTACCGGTTTAAAGTTTAATTGGGAATTCACAGGGGAGACATACAGGAGGGCTTTCAAGTATTTGAGCACATTCGGTAGAGGCAGAGGTTTGCATTTACACAAATGGAGTGGATTTTGTAAATATCGTATCGAATCCGGTGGACTGTGGCAGGGACAACATCAGTTAAAATGATTTACTTAATGACAGGTCACGACCTCTTTCAGACAACTACATATTGCACGATGTGCATCTTGTCCGATTGTGAAGAAAAATCCACTAGAGTTCTGGAAATCACTTCTCCTCGATATGGTCCCGCGCGGTGTTACACCCTTCCCTTCGATTGGGTTGTTTTTCAAGCCTCTTCCTCCATTTAATATTCAAATACGCATTGTTGTGATAGGTACTACTTAAATCCTCTTATCGTTGCAACTTCAGCCATATCCGCCTGCCTACCCAGTATACGATAATAATACTGCGTCAATATACAAAATGTTTATACACAAAATGAAAATTTAAATGCGAATTGTAAAGCTTAATCAGCATATAAATTTGTATCTGGGCATAAAAAAATGATTTTATTACCGTTATGATGGGATGTTTTACCGCAAATCCATAAATGTAAACATTTCATCCTTAACAGTGCTGCCATTAAATGCAAACTGCGCGGTTTGTATTTTAAAACGAACTATTAATTGGTGTCTACTTTTGGGAGTCTGTACCCACCAATCGGCAGTTAATTTTACATATTTTGACAATTTTGTATACACCAACACCGACGTATGCACAAATGCTTACGCTTTTATTTTAATTGCTTTTAATTTAAAGTCCTTATATAAAGCTGCACAGGAAGTAAGCATTTTTCAGTCATATTAATGCGAAGGGCTTAATCGTATTATTAATATGTACTTGCAATAATTATTATATGGTTGACATGAGTGTCTCGAAACGTTTCAGCGGTTTTGACGAGGATATGCGCTCAAATTACAGACAAGGACATCACAAATAATGAATGAAGCTTGCAGCTAATTTTTCCATTTATTTCTGAAACAGGGTTGTTCGAGGTTCGGATTTGATGTCCCTGTCATATGGCAACTGTCAAATTGATCTGTCATTCGTAGTGAATGCAGTGTAGCTGGCGTGCGGGAAGTAGAGCATGCAGTAAAATGCGGTAAACAGCTTTGAAATATTTGCTCTTGAAGTAATTCAATTTAAAATCGAAGGCAACCAGCCATGGTCGATGGAACGGAAAAAAAAGAGAAAAGGTTCTTCCACATTCTGCATGGAGATTCTTCTACTTTTATAAAAATGAAAATTTCAATAAGTAAATTGTAAGAAAATGTTATTTGCTCCAACGACTTTGAACAACAAACTGAGCTAACTTACAAACGAAAAGAAGGTGCTCTTCCCTATGGAGAAGCTTAGGTTTGTTCATACCTACGTAAATACGGAGCAGGTACTTTTCTCGTCGAGCATATACAGGGTGGCTCAAAAACGCCGGCCCGATGTTGCTTTGCTACATTTTAAAATGTTATTTTGGAACTTGAGTATTTCTTCATTACTTTTTGAAGTTGATACCGGTAAAGTGGTTCATTTGGGCTTATTTTGACGAATTATTATCGGTTTGGCGACAACTTCCGGTGATAAGTTCTCGCACTCGCACGGTAGTCGGATAATATCTTTGAAAACGACATTTTCGAGCGATTAAAATTTAAAGTCAGGAAACGTTTATGCTTCTACAATTGGGATATAAATATTCTAAATAAAATCTCGTACTAAGTTTATCCCAAACACTTCTTCTAAGCAAATTACACCCACTTTTACTGTAGTAGACATATTGTACATCACAATATAACCTGCATCCACATGCCCAGTTTTATAGTCGTGTTCTATTCAAAAACTAAAATGTAACGTAAAATGCTGTACCTTTAATTTTCTTCCCATTGATATTGTAAATTTGAGAGAAATTTCCGTAAAATAAAAAAAACCAGACGGCTGAAACGTAGATAACAACTTTTGCGGTTTTTATTTCGAGAGTTATTTATTTCACTTTACTAACAATTGCTTTATATACAAATTGGGTGTAGAAATTCATTGACAAGTGCCAAATATCTGTATATGAATTATGGACAATGTTATTACCATATTTTTACTTTTACTTTTACTTTTACGTTAATAAGAAATTAATTGTTATTATTATTATTTTTATCATATGTCCAGAACAATCCGTTTAACAACATATTATAAAATGTTAACTGACGTTCAAGACGTAATGTGTGTCTTTCAACTAACATTTTAAAAGGATTATAAGGCCGTAGTCCGTGGATGAGCGTTTAAACCGACGTGAAATTTAGAAACTTTTGCGAAATAAAACTTGAACAATTTTTACGGATTTTGACAATTGAAATAATATTTTTTTTTCAAAAGTTCCAAATCGCTGTAAAAACTATTTAAAATCCTACGTGAACGCGATTACTAAATAAATTAAAAACATTCAACAAAAGTGTCTGAAAGTGGGTGAAAAACGTAAATTAGACACTTTTGACAAATGTTTTTAATTTATTTAGTAATCGCGTTCACGTAAGAACTATCCTAAATAGTTAAAATATTTACAACGACCCGATAAGTGCCAGGACTATCCTATCTTTCAAGCCAACCACATTTAAATTCATTGGTAAAATACGCAGCAAATTTATTTATTTCTTACCAAATATAGATACCAATGATGAATTTTATTATCCCTAACTTGAGAAATAATTGGTTCGTCATTTAAACGTGGATCCTTTACTTCAGCCCCTTAACGTTTTGTTTTCGCGACAAAAATTAGCCCGTCATTCTCATAAGTCCCATCTATCCCAATACCAAAATTCATAAAAAAATTAATTTAAAAAACCCGAGTGACTGTAAAAAAAAAGAATTAAAAATATATAAACAAGACGAATTTAATTTATTTTTTTTATTTTTATCTTAATCTATGACACTCCGGGAAGAATACGAATATTATGATACCTCACTCTTCAAAACCCTGTGTCCAGTCGGGTGAAAAGAGAAGACTGTGTTTTTTTTTTTACTTTTGTAATTTTCATCTGTAGTGTATTTATTTATGTATGATTTTTTTGGTGGGGTTTGTCTAACAACGGCCTGGCCTAAAGGGGTATTTTCGATAATCGTGGCAAGTAAGTCCGAGAAGTCTGGCATCACTGCTGGATTGAACACAAATATCAAGGTTGTCGACATTTTATATAAAGGGTTTGTCCTCCAGAAAAATATGTTAGACCTTATATCAAAATTATTTGGTATTAGCTCCACTTAAAGGTGGATGCAGCGTATGGGTGGCAATACAATTGAACAACGTCCATTAATCAAATTTCGCTTAGCAGGTGTCAGAAATTTTATTAAGATATAGAATGCAACGTATTTAACTATGCTTTTCGAGGTTTGAACCATTAACATACGCATCTGACTTTTAATGTAGATACTTTGACTGCAGCTACATAAATGCGCACTATCTATCTATGGCTTATTTTATAGGGTATAGCTATCTCAATCCATCAAATACCTGCCAGTCTACCTACATCCTTCATAGGAAAAAATAATAAAGAAAAACCCAACCAGCAATAAGCGAGAAGGTTTCACGTGGACCAGTCATGCGCTTTAAAAAAAAAGTATTTTTCGTATACCCAACACAGTCAGTGATACATACACAGCAACATTTTGATATTCGCCATTTATCTCTGAATAGGGAAATCATCGGCGAGCATTAATTAATTATACCAACTCCACACAGTTGTGCAAAATCCCATCCTTCTCAACGCGATGCAAAGAGAGAAAATTCTTACAGCTGTCCCACGTGAATTGACCTTTCGCCCTTCTTCCGCTTCGGTTCAGAAACCACATCCTCTACCACCACAAACAACTTATCAAAAATCCATTAATGCATAATTCTGTTCCTTTCGGTTCCTTTGTTATCTCAACTGGAATTTCACTGCTCAGTGCTGTTACATAAAAGTCCAAATAAAAATAATTAACGCTCCCTAGACGGGCGAAAGGAAAAGAAAGCAATTGAGCCTCTTCCACGAAAACAAAATTAATAAATCATCATTAGATATACGGGCCAATAAAAACAAGACATAAAATCAAAACAAGGCGAGTATCTATCCCAACGGGAACAGTAAGACTCGCGTCTGTCAACGCAACAACAACAAGGAATACCTACAGACACTCCAGGGAATTAGTCAAAAGAAAGACCCTCTCCAGATGCGCTCCTTTGGCAGTGAGGACGAGTCACTTGCCAATCACTCATCCCCACTACATATGGAATGATATTAACGGAACGTGTTGAAAGCAAGCAGAGAAACCATATCCTTACGTTCCAATTGGGAGCGGTTAGCCCGTAACAGTGTTGAGCATCCATTTGAATGTCATATAATTGAGTATCCTTGGCTGCTGCCACTGGCATGGATATAAAAAAAATTATTTGTGTCGTCCTTTTATTTATTTTTTTTGGAGGAGAAATTCATCACATTCATTCATTCATCCTGCTTCCTGCCATGCCACCCAGGCGTCGCCAAATAATACATACGTCAAGCAAGGTTAATTTCAATTTCACGTTCAAATGATTTCTATTGCTGAGCCTCTTGGCGTAACCTTGTCAATTTTTTTACACTGCACAATGGCAGTCCCTCCTCCCTAATATGACACCCTAATCATATTTTCATGTCATCGAGCCAACCAGCCCGACAGCCCTAATCGGGTTGTGTAATTCTTGATCAGATGTTCTGCTTAATTAGTCCTTTTTTGCCTCGGTACACTTGAATGTTTTACTACCACGATTTTACAGATTTTACCCACCACCACCAACCAGTTGACACTCCCTCTTTGCCTTCTCCAGGACCTATGGTGTTATTATCACAGCCAGCGCTTGGGATTCGCTGGATGACACTGTTGAGCGCATTTATAAGGTGATGGTAATGAGCTCCCGGGACCGATGGGGACGCCTGATGGCTCGGTGATTGATGGGACACGTGTACTTTGCAAATATATGTCGAATGGAACTTTGTGTGGGTGTGTGGCCTTTAAAATTTTATCACACAGTCGTGCGATGGTAATTCTTTTTATTTTTTTAAGTGATTTCCTGATTTTACACGCATTGATGTGAGAGACGTACATTTTAAGAGCACAGAGATTGGATACATAAAATGTTCGGGAATTCGTTTGGTTTGTGGATGTTTTTCGTTCTAATAAATATGATGCGGCGATATGGTGGGAGTAGGTATTCCTCAATTTTATGGCTGAAGCGTATTAGAACCGTAAAGGCATCATTAAGCCCTTATTCAAACTTGATGGAATATCTGTGTGGCGATGTCGAACATAAAGACCATAAAGACGCTCACTCAATCACTCATGCATTGATTTTGTTGGCATGTGTCATTGTGTCAGTGTGATAATTTATTTACAAAAAGAACAAGCGGGAAGGATGTTTGATGTTGCGGTCTATAGTTAGGGTTGCTTTTTTTGTGGTTAAGGTTTCGCATCCGCTCCATAAATGACATCTGTCATTCATAGTCAAAGATAATTAATTTTTTCCATTAAACAGGATTAATTGTTTAGTCACAGTCCAATATTAAAATTGTGCACAGAGGTCCAAGTCTCGCTCAGCTATTTAAGCAAGTATGATTGCAAAAGTTTGGCTTTTACCAAGACCCTCATATCGATTTTCATGGGAAGAAGTGTTCGTTGCGATCCGAGATTACCGGGTTTTTCGACAAGATCAGTTAAAGTGTGGTTATCCGATCGGCGTTCTTAGACGGACACGTAGTATGAACGACCCACTGTATACTGGGCAGACAAAGGGAGGATCTGTTCTTCGGACAAACGTACAAAACTGAATCTTAAACTTGTGAGTGCTTACTATTGTGCCAACTTGGACTTTCGACACACAAGTGGACTTATAACAAGTCACATCTATAATAAACTCGCTATTATAAGCTTGAAGCTTGAACTCTTCCACAAAATATTTGAACAATGTTATATGCGCAAATGGTTTTCGGTGAATTTGAGCTGTCAACATATCCTACGTCCACTACGTATAGTTGTAGTAAAAATACGAATGCGTGGTATCTCAGACACCAGAACCACGGTGAAATACTGTGAGAAGATTCAAAGTTGAACGAATGTAATCGAAAGCACAACAAAGACAAACCACCAGAACCTTTACCGATCGCCTATTACTTAAAATATCGAGAAGCTCAATGCAGGTAGCATCAAGTGCTGAAGACTAGTGATATAGATGGCAATAAGCTTGCGTGAATGCCGCAACTGATACTTTTTTCCCAAGACACCGGGTTCGACAAAGCGGCCCTGCGGACAATGGGCGTGTTTCTTTGAGCTTCGATCTCAGCAAAGCAAAGTAAAGTAGGATTTTCAGCACGCGATTACAACAACTACATCTGAGTCTCGAAGTGTCAAGTAGAGCGTAGTTGTTGTAATTGCATGATGTAAATCCTACTTTACTTTGCTTTGCTGAGATCGAAGCTAAAAGAAACACCGCTAATGTCGACTAGGAATCTCTACGAGCAAAATTGGAGAGAAGAACGTCTGCTAAAAAGTAAATATATAGATGGCGCAACAGGTATGTATGAACCCAAGGCCTAGCTTCTCACAACCATTCGTTTTGTGTGAGTTTTTTATTTCTGGGACGACTGGGATCTACAATTTTATGCCTAGCCCAAACGGCAAATTGAGAAGCTCTTTCATGACAGTTACACTCTCGGATTTTTGTGAGAAGTTCGCAAGAGGTGGCGCGGTGGAAAAAGAAACAAAAGAACATCGACTACGGAGGAAAACAGAGCACTATCCTGAAAATAAAAAAGCTGAAGAAATGTTAAGAAGCTTTGCGAATGGATAAGAATATCTTGAGAAGGTAGCAAGACCCAAACAGAGAAATACAAATACTGTTTTTGAAAGTCGAGGTCGATCTCAGAAAAATAAAGTGAGATTGTCAGCACGCGATTAAAACAACTACTAGTGAGTCTCGAAGTGTCAAGTAGAGCGCAGTTGTTGAAATTGCTACTGCTTTATCCTACTTTACTTTGCTTTGCTTTGATCGAAGCTCAAAAAAGCAGCTTATTATCGAGATCCTAACTGGTGGACGAAGCTTTAAAAAAAAATAGTTTCAAATACTGACTTATTTTCTACACTAGGCGTGTTTTTTTGAGCTTCGATCTCAGCAAAGCAAAGTAAAGAAGGATTTTCAGCACGCGATTACAACAACTACAACCGAGTCTCGAAGTGTCAAGTAGAGCGTAGTTGTTGTAATTGCATGATGAAAATCCTACTTTACTTTGCTTTGCTGAGATCGAAGTTCAAAAAAACACGGCTACTGTAAACGCATTGGATCAGTGGTTATAGAGCTGGGGGTCGATTCTGGTTCGGTGAAAAAGTGAAATGAAAATGGTTTCACCCTCTCACCGCAACTTCGATTCTCGTTCTACGAAAATGTAAAACCAAACTTCAAAAATGTTCATATAAACAATTTTTTTCACGTCCTCATTTTGAAGTGTATGATTTTAGTAAAAGATTGAAAATTGAAAGCTTGGGGGTCAATTCTCGTTCTGTGAAAAAGTGAAACGAAAATTTGTTTACCCTTTCACCGCAATTTCGATTCTCGTTCTACGAAAATGTGAAACCAAATAACAAACATTTTTAAATGAATAATTTTTTTTTACGTACTCATTTTCAAATGAATATTTTTAGTGAGAGATTGAAAATTGAGAACCTGATGTCGTACAACACAGTGTGCGATATTAAATTCACCGCGATAGTTTCACTTATTGAACGAGAATCGCTTTTTAGTACCGAGTAAATGAAAGCATTAAAGCAGGGGGTCAATTCTGGTTCTGTGAAAGAGTGAATCGAATAAATCGTTTTCACATTCGCTTTCATACACTGCTTTAATTTTTTCGATTCACTCAGTATTAAAAAGGGATTTTCGTTAAATAAGTGAAAATATCGTGGTGAATTTAATATCATATTGAACGAGAAACGCTTTTAAGTACCGAGTAAATGAAAGCATGAAAGCAGTAGATGAAAGCGAATGTGAAAACGATTTATTCGATTCACTCTTTCACAGAACCCGAATTGACCCCCTGAACTGCTTAACGAAAAGTCTCAGGTTCGATCCCCGTAAAACACACAAACTAAATCTTAAGGTTTTTTCCACTGCGACACCCCTCGAGAACGTCTAACAAACATTTGGGAGTCAGAGTATGTATGACAATGTTGCCGCAGATTTTTTAAAAGTGTAACAAATTTTTCCAAAAAGTTGAACAAATGGAAAAAAATGTAACAAACTGAAAAAAATTTTAATAATAAAAACATTGTTTTTCAACTCAAAAAAATCTTTTTTAGGAACTCATTATCACATTTCGAAGTCGATTTCAATTTCTTTTTCACAAACTTTATTTACCACGAAATGTAGAACATTGCCAACGGCGCAATGTTGCCGCAGTTTTTTTTTAAAAAGTGTAACAAATTTTTTCAAAAAGTGTAACTGTAAATTTTAATAATAAAAACATAGTTTTTCAACTAAAACAAATTTTTTGTTTCTCACGTTTGTGTTGCAGCCGGAGCTCTTTTGCTCACTTTTGTTTTTGTTATCAACCTACAAATCAACATACAAATTTTATAATTTTACAAAAAAAATCTCTTTATTGAGCTACCTGTCCATTTTGTGTTTAACAAATAAAAAAAAAACAGAAAAAGAAACAAAATTATTGACCATGGATTATTGAGTAGATTTAAATTTCTATTTCACAAACTTTATTTACCACGAAATGTAGAACATTGTCAACGGCGACGCGGCGAGACAGAAAAATATTACTGTATTTTCTTGTTCCCTCCCATTCCCATTCCCACTCGCAGTTTAATCTTTTGCACAACTTGTGCTCAAATACTTTGACAGAAATTGGTAGAAGTTTGTTCGAAACGAGTGCTGCCAGCTCAACTTTTCAATATATTTTTAACGAGAAAAACAAAAAAAGATTTTAATGGGGAAAAGTGTAACAAAGCGAAAAAAGTAACATTGTAACAAAATTATAAAATAATTAAAAAGTGTTACACTTTTGTTACACTTGTATAATTGTGGCAACGCTGTGTATGAATAATAAAAGAAGTTCTCAATGCAGCCGTTCAGACTCGGCATTAATAATTGTAGGTCCCTTTCATTCGTGTAAAAAATTAAAACTGAGTAGCTAACCCTAAGTAAAGATGAATAAAAGAGTACAAAGTAACGGATGGTGTGCCACAATGTTCCGTTCTAGGCCCCCTACTCTTTGGAACGATTCGTCAATTATGGACTATGCCGTGTTGGTTATGTCAATAACTATATATATGCATATGTTGAACTATACAAACTAACGAAACAGCTGCAACTGCACGTTGATGGGTAGCTAGCATGAACTTCCAACACTGGAAAGTTTGGAAACAATAAAACTTGGAGTGTGAGAACTCATAAAATGTAGAGCCAGCTCGGATGAAGTCATTAAAAACTGTTATTGTAGGTATATTAATGAGTTGCTTCTGAGGCTCAAAACAGAATAAGTAAGTCGTTCTTGCAGGAGCCGCCACTTCAGTACGGGAAGGTGCCGCGAAGATTAAGTCATAGGTTCGGGAAATTAAATACGGCCATCTTTGAAAATCGTCTGTGCATTTTTTGTAGTACCGAATAGTTCAAATTATATAGTACACAAGCTGAATTTTAAAACTGACTAGAGAAACGGAGGACTGAAAATGGACGTGTTCGGGAATAGATGTTGTTTTAGACTGCAAGAATCGGGCGTTTGACAATTGGTGGCTCATGCATAGTTGCTACTCCCTTCCATCGGTCAACGAACACAATTTAAAACAAAAAAATAAATCTGGCAATGACATCACAATAGAAATAAAAATAGAAGGCAAAGAGTTACACATCTCTCAGGGAGGCCAGGAAGGCTGTGCAATAACTCTTCAGTCGTCGGAGATGGATAAGGTATTCGATACCAGCTAAGTGCGCACTAAAAGCAATCTAACTTGAGAAGGTGACGTAAGTAAGTAAAATTAACAATTAATTTCAATGCGCAATACCAATAACAAATTTTAGTCTCCACTTTAAATTTGCGAAATTTTGCTCACAAAATTTACTCACAATTGCGAAATTTGTATGGAAAATATGGCCACTGTGAACTACTAAAATTTAGAGTCGAAACTAAAAATGTTTTTTGGTAAGGCCCAATGACTACAATGTGCCACAATCAGTGAAAAGATGGTGGCTCACCAACAATGTCCCAGGAAGATTATGCAGAAGAACAAATCGCTTGTTTATAGCGCATACATATCGGATTAATAGGAAAAATAAATTATTTCCTGCAAATGAGACATCCTCCTTAACACATCCATTAAACCACAACGTTGATGAAAAGCAAATGCAAACCACAAGCAATAATGTCAACAACCGAATGCATATATTCGTTCACCTACATCTGAATTCTGTTACAAGGAGAATGGTTCCTCCTCCCAAATTGAAATAACTTACACGTGTACGGTATAACATGACCCACTTACTGGTTTTCCCAAATCGATAAACACTATAATTCAATCCGTCAGTCCTTCTCTGACAGCCCCCGGGACAAGCAAGTTGATTAACTTTCATTTTGTGCTAATTGAATCGTTATTGTGAATGCAACGTGACCAAGCAATTTGTCATTTTCCTTAAATAATAACGCAAACGGAAAAGCAAACATGAAATGCGCGTACTAATAAACGCAGGACATCCCTTCGTGAGCCCCATGGGTGGTTCCATGATAATAAGAAATCAATTCGAGACCGTTCCGTACGAATATAAATACGCATTTAAGTGTAGGAGTGTAGAGTGAGTAATAATATAGGGTTTAGACAACAATTGCTTCAAAGAAACGAAATGGCGCTAATTTACTGAAGGCTGGTTAACTAATTTTCTGTAAGTTCTGCTATTTTTGTAACTATTATTTTTATATCGCTTGGTAAGTTTTGGGAAAATAATAATCAGCTAATTATAGGAGCAAGGCTCGGCTGCCAATATTCAACTGCGTGTTCATTATTAGCTGATAAGCGGTTATTGGTTTTTGTTATCTTTATTGATGTTTATTTGATGAACGATTGAAAAGGAATGAATATGTAAAAGTTGAATTGATACCTTTTATTAACAGCGAATTATAATTACAGTGCTACTAGATAATTTAAGTGAATTTCCGTTTTTAGCATCTCATCAGTTCTTTACTGAATTTGTATGCCGAAGCGCAATTAAAAGTCGTTCAGAATGAACTGGAACTGGAACTGATTGCATTATCTGCCCTTGCGGATTCTTGAAAAAATGACATATAAAATGATTCGCGCAAAATGTAATTTTGATAGAAAATACAGAATTTTAATTAGAAAGCTTACATTTTTTATTGATTCGTAGAGTACCTATAGAGATTGGGGCTATGTATGGAATAGCACATCGGATAAATGGCCGCCACGGCTTTGCTGGAAAGTACGTACACTTTTATTGAAATTTTCCATGACCGTTTTGCATAAATGTGGCTGAATTTCATTAATAGACCTCCCAGTTTCCTCTTTCAAATCGTTGGTGGTCGTGAGCTTGTTTGCGTAGACCTTTGACTTCAAAAAATCCCAAAGAAAAAATCCCAATGAAGTTAAATCGAAGGTTCTAGATGGCCAGTTCTGATCGCAAAACGGCCAATTACACGATTAGGAAATGACTCATGAAGTAATTGAATTGTTTCTCTGACTGTATGGCACCGTCTTGTTGAAACCACATGTTGGTAACAGCGTTGCCACTTTGCTGCAATAGCAGTAGATCTACTGCACTTTTTGCAAAATATAAATTTACTGCCACTAAATCCAATCTACTGCACTTTTTTTGTTTGATAAACATTCTCTTAAACAGCTGTACAAAAACCATGCATAAAAATAGCACCTGTAAAGAACCTCTGAACGATGCCAACTTATTGTGAACTTATTGGGTCGTATGAATAAAACGTAGCAATTGCTTTTACGCAAGAGAAATGTTAAAATCGAAGCATTTGCTACCTTTCGTATGAATAAATACCAATTCGAGTTAGTTCCAACTTTTGACACCTTCGAAAAGCGGCGGCACTGACCTTTTACTCAGATCGGTATGAATAAAACTTATCAGACAAAGCAAATGCTAAGCAAATTCTGAGTCTGCTATTTAGTTGACCTTTTGCTAAATATTTTTTACGCACATTTTTTACATAAAACAATCTTAGCATTGTGAATTTTCGATGTTTAATTTATAAATATAGTTAAATTAAGTTTTGTCGGTGCAGGAAAATCAAACAAAACATGGATGCGATAAGTTTTCACATTATACCTCTTTTACCACTTGTTGTTAACGTTCGTGCTAATAAAATACAGTATAAACAAAGAAGAATTGGTGACGATAATAATTTCTAACAATTGTTTCGTCTCACACATGAAAATGTGGACACTTTGGCTAATACTTTTTTGAGACGCGTGGTGGTGCACTTTCAAATATCTAGAAAATTAAATCTGGTAGGTATGTGTGTCAAAAAATAGTTCAACAAGCCGATGATTGGATACATTTTCCGACAATTGATGAAGAAATGAAACATCAACAAGCGATTTGGCAAATAAAATTTATGTTTCCAGGTGCAATTGGAAATAGATTGCTTTTGATAATTTTCCCACAAAAATTTGAAAATAAATTCAAAATAAATAAACCACAGGACAGTGGTCACTTGTCAAGTTTGACAGAAATTGCAAGGCAAGGACATATACAGCGAAGTAAATGCTATGTTCGAATTTTCGAACTTACTTTAGCAAACTGGGTTTTTATTCATACCGATTCAAAGCATTTGCTAAGGGCTTTTACCTTGCCAAAGCCTTTTACTCAAAGCAAATGCTAGTTTTTATTCATACGACCCATTGTATAAAAAAACATTAAAGTGATGATTAATATAGTTTTAAGCAATCGATCTTTGTTTTTTTTTTGTGTTTAACAAAAAATTTACTGCGGAAAGATCGAATCTACTTTTGCTTGCATTTTTTTAATGATCTTTTATTGAAGTGGCAACGCTGGTTGGTAACATCTATATCTTGTAATTTAGGCACCAAAAACTTTGTTATCATGTCACGATGACGAACACCGCTAATTTTTACTGCCTGACAGTCGCATTTTCGAAGAAGAATGGTCCGATAATGCCTCCAGCCCAAAATCCGCGACAAACAGTCACGAGTTGTATATGCATTTTTTGCTCAACAATTACTCGTGGGTTTTCTGAACCCCAAATGCGAAAATTTTGACAATTAACGAAGCCATGAAGATGAAAATGAGCTTTATCACTGAAGGTGAAATTGCGGACTGTAGTTGACAAACTGACAAACCTTCTTTATTTTTAAAATATTGCCCAACAATGAAAATCCGTTGTTCTTTCTTATAGCGCTCCATTTTCACTAGCCCTGAACTGTCAGCTGTCACATTGTTATCTTTTTTTTTTCCTTTGGAATCACTGTACTATCAAACGGCGCAAAGAGCAAATTTTGCAACCTTTATGTGTACTTTACATATTATTAAAAATCTAGCTGCATTTATAGGACTTCCTTATATAAATTTGCATCAAAAGGAATTTTTGTTTAACATAAAAATGAACTCCAACAAAGCACATATATTTTTATAGCTTTCAAAAGTGCTACAAGCAGGCATTGGGTGTTACAATCATTTTAGCAGGTTGTTTGATCGTTAGGATCTGACTTCAAACATATTTCTGCAGCGTATACTCTTTTTTGAGACGAAGGTTTAAGCAATGGGTTCTCCTATATGAATCTGAAGTTATTCTAGTCGACCCCCAGTTGGCCCGCTTAAGTTTGACACGTCAGCCGTATGAATATCAATTTTTTTGCGGAGTGTATTAAAACAAGCATTTTGGACGAACTGTCTTGTAGAAGCAGTTCATTTTGCATAAAACGTGCAACTTTGAAGCGATGTTCATCTTTTCTTGTCATTGACATTAAAACCGATAATGTATTTTTTTTTATTGCTCGCTGCACTGCGAATTATACTGTAACAATATTAGTGGACATCCCCAGCCATTGAGGAAGGATATTCATTAATATTTCTTTCTTTTGAAACAGAAAACAATTAACAGTCAAAGAAACGAGGCAGTGGGGCGGAAATGCTTTCAAAAAGCACTTTAAGAGAAGGTACATAAAAGAGGAATGTCTGTTTCATTTTATGTTTCTTTCTTCGAACGGCTACCTGCACGAAACTGAAAACTGAATAGATTAGCTGGACTTGAAGCGGTATCCACAAGAATGGAACGATGCCTGTGGTGTTGCTGTAATGCACTTAACGATACTTGTCGGAATAAATGGGAGTATAATTCGACCCCACATTCATTGCTTTTGTTATAGAAACTGCCAGCTTTCACAAAACATCCATAAATAGAATATTTAATTGTTTTCAACTTTATTCACAGAAATGTCTTTGAAAATGCCCACGCAGGCTGGGTTTACATGGATTATTTTCTTTTTATTTGTTTGTTCTTTGACAGCCTTAGAGGAAATTCCTTTATAGCATAGAACCATATTTCCATTTAAATTAAAAACACAAAGAAAATGATGAATAACAGGTAAAACTAGGTAACAAACGGAAATTCAATGCGTTTCACAGTTCTCATGAATGACATACGAGATACGATAACGAGTTCGAGTGTGTATTGTGAAGATCAAAAGAGGGGTATGTATGCTGCGTAGTCAAATAATGAGAAGGTATTTTTTTATGGTAAAAGAAGTGTCAAATATCAGAAACACTGCAGAGTGTTACACCTACTTCACATCATACCAAAGGAAGGAGCAATAAAGTGTCATTATTGTGATGTAACATGAGGATTTATTGGTTCGGATAATTCTATTTTTCCTCTTGTGGGAATTTGGTTGAAGACAACCCCATTTATTTGCTGTAGAATTTTTTGTAAATTCTTTTAAATTGACAAAAAATACGAGGACAATATCTTTAATTACAATGAAAGTATAAATAATGTCTCAGAGGAAAATCTATTACGTAAGAGATAGTACTGGTTCCCTAAATAGTATGACGTAAGATTAGATATAGAAACCATTTAAGGGAATTCCCTTGTAAAGGGTCCGCCATCTAACTTGTTTTTTTTCAACTAGTGCTTATTTCGCGAATGGTAACACTTAGCTCATGTCTGATTTGACAGATAATTAGTTGTATCCTTCCGCTGAACGAATATGGTTGTGTATACGCTGGGAAATATTGCGACATTACTTTGAAAATCATGGTAATGTTGCAGAATGTGTGCGGAAATTGCGTACGGAATTTGGAAGAAGAATTTGGGTATGTAAACAAGCAAAATTGTCGCATTTGGGGCACAGAAAACCCGCACGCATACATTGAAAAGCCGATATACCCAAAACGAGTCACTGTTTGGTGCGGAATTTGGTCCAGAGGCATAATTAGGCCATTTTTCTTCGAAAATGAGCAAGGAGTGGCCGTTACAGTCAATGGCGATCGTTATCGGGCCATGTTGAACGAATTTTTGTTCACAAAAATTGAAGAGAAGGATATTGGCAACATATGGTTTCAACAGGACGGCGCTACGTGCCACACGTGCCGAAGCTACACTCGATGTTTTGCGCCCTGTTTTTGAAGATCGCATTATCAGCCGCAGAGCTGATGTCGTTTGGCCACCTCGGAGCTGCGATTTGACACCGTTGGACTATTATTTGTGGGGTGCCGTAAAAGATAAGTGTTACGCCGACAAGCCAGAGACAATTGACGCTTTAAAGGACAATATTCGTGAAGCCATTGGTGAAATACAGCTGCACACAATCGATAATGTGCTTAAAAATTGGACCGATCGTGTAGGCTACTGCATGGCCAGCCGAGGCAGCCATTTGAATGAAATTATTTTCCATTATTAACCGGAAGGATTGTACTTTCAAATAAAAAAAGAAATTAGAGAAAATATTCTGTAGTTTTTTTTATAGCATTTTCAAAAAAAAAAAGTTATTTGGCGGACCCTGTACATTGTTCAGTCACTGGGATTTTAATTCATTATATCTGTGGTTCCATTAATTGGCGCTGCTCATTATGTGATGCTTAACATTTCAAATCACAAGTTGAATTGTCAGAAGACAAACAAAATTTGTACATCCATTACCCGAGTCTAAGCCGAATACCTATCTGAAAAAAAGACCACTTAACTTTTCTCTAGAAAGCGGTCAAATGTCGTCCCGAGAGTTTGTCTAGTTCCTTTTCAAAGAAGACCGATAAGACATTTGCGGACCTTAACGCATTTCAAATTACCTTAAAAACTAAAAAAAAATAAAGTTTAGGTTCTAGATATTGTCAGCTTGTTTAAGTATAGGCAAAGCACTCTCAAAGTACTTTTGAGGAAAATGAAGACATCAGTAACATTTCGAATAAAATATATCCCAGGTAGAGTACAAAGTGATCCTCAGCGGAAATATAGGCTTCGAAGACGCTGATAACTACAACCGAGTCTCGAAGTGTCAAGTAGAGCGTAGTTGTTGTAATTGCGTGATAAAAATCCTACTTTACTTTGCTTTGCTTTGCTGAGATCGAAGCTCAAAAAAACACGGCTAGAGAATCATGTACAACTGGAAGATTTTTAGAGATATATTTCCAATTCGAAAAAAGGTGATGAAACTGCCATATTTCCATTACTCTCGGAACTTGCACAAATGTTATTGTGTTTGCCTCATATCAGTGCAAATGTTGAGCGCCTGTTTTCGGCAGTAAATTTAATGAAGAGTAAACTAAGAAACAAGCTTAAAACGATAACCTTAACAGGACGAGTATTATCGATTCCAGCGGTTAGTAAAAATGATGTTCTTGTACAAAAGTAATACATATAATTAAAGACTGCTGTTTTATGCTATTCAAAATTTACATTTTAGGCACTTTTAGTATGTTAAAAATATGTGTGGATTTGAACAGAATTTCGTCAAGAAAATTTTTGGAAAATTAGGGTTGGCATCACTGATATAGCTGAGTTTCTTTCTCTCCGCGAAACCGTTCTCCTTCTCGGACCGGCCTCTGCCTCCGAGTAAGGCCTTGCAATGTCTGGAACAAATGATGCATTCTGCCCTTTTACAACCATAGCTCTGCCATGAAATTTAACACAAAGAAAATTGTAAAATAAAAACCGAAATCCGCACAAAGCTCATATAAAATTCACAAAATGATAAACGCAACCTGTCACTTTTAATACCGCCTTCCCCTACATGGCTTTCAATTTAAATTATTTTCAAAAAAAAACAAATTTTTTTTTTTTATTTAAGCTTTAACAAACTTTAAACAAACAAAATTAAACATGTTTGCTCACATGCATCGAAGGACAGATAAGGAATCAAACATGTTTACTCTGATGAGCGTGTACTTAAATACAAAGGGCGGATCCAAGAAAGGTCACACTTCAAAACTGGTCACTAGCCTAACATTTTCTTGGAGTGAGTCTAATTATGTGACAACTGTCAATCAGAGTAATTCCCAATCTCGATTTCGAATTCTACCTTAAATCGGGGTAATTCCCTATCCCTTCATGTGGAATGTTGTTAACGCCACCACTGTACCACACATCCATGCATGCAAACACAAACGACTGACACTTCTAAGCCCGATAAATAATTCGCAAGAATTTGTATGGCTTCTATGAATTTGCCTGTCACACGCGGGGATTCACTCCTGACGGCTTTAAAATATGCTTATCTCCTGTCCACCATAGAATCTGTTACAACACCGAGACCTTACCAAAACTAATCCAACTGGGACGTTGTTAAAAAGGTCGTGCAAACACCCTCACTATACCCAAACTGCTACTTCTTTTAATCGCTCTTCCGTTCCGCCACCCTCCAACTTGATACTTTAATGGGCCGAAACTAAGGAGCGGATCCCTTTAATTACATTGTACAATAATGATAAAGCACATAACTCACGGCAAAGGACCAAAACACAATGTAGGAGGGAATCGGAGAGATTTTTATCGAAAAAGGACACGCCAGCCTCAGCCCAAGCATACCTGTCTCTGAAGGATGTAACTAAATTCGGTTGCAGTATTCCTCCGACTGTCACTCATCCTTGCTGGTTGTTGTTGGATCTGGATTTTCTCAGCTCCGTACACAGGTGCTTTTGAAAACAAAATTTGATTTCACAAATCCCTTTCGCACGCGGAGGGGGGAAGCGCCCACACAAACACCAGCACTCGCACACGAATGGAATCACTGATATTCTTTTCGGCGATTCTTTTACCTCCTTGTGATTTCGACAACAAAAAGAGGAGCTATCTTAATTCTTCAACACTTCGGTGGATGTATTTTCGAACAACAACAAAAAAAAGAACACACGGTTTTATGTCGATCCCTTTTGTCGGTAAAAGGAAGTTCACATTTTGTAAATTTGATTAGGGTAAAAGTGCACCATGTCGTGTAGCGGTAGCGGTATGTTTCTGTATAATGAGAGTCAGTGTAGTGCCTCTGGATGAAGGATGTTTGTATATAAAGTAGGTTTATGTATTACAAGACAAACAGTGCACTTGCAGCGCAGAGCAGAAACTGCGGGGAAAGAGTTTACAGAGTTGCTGTACGCGAAATGATGGTTACAAGAGAATGACGATCGAAGTGTGACTGAATGGAGTTGCTCGATGGTCGTCGGTTTGTTGTAACTTCTGTTATACTAGATAAGAGGAGAGCGAGCTTTCTCGCTATGGAAGGTGCGCAAATAATTCGTCCTTGCCCTCAACTTTAATACCAGTATAACAGCTTTGGGCACATTCATCCGACGCTAAATGGAAATGGACTAGCTCATTTCTGTTCTGCTGTTGTCCCTGCTCCGGCTCCTGGTGTTCGGGTAGGACATGAACATTGTCATATGGGATTGTTTTGATTGTTATTTTAAAGCGAGGAACATGACATTAGAAAGTTGAGAGATAAAACTGGCAACAAAGAGAAGTGAAAGAGGATTAATGGGTTTCCACTTGCGGGTTGGTTTTGTGAGGTTTTGTCTCCTTCCGTTCGGGGCTGACTTAAAGATGCTGTCATGCTGGATGTGCGTCAGCAAAAATTTAAAGTGCATTCGATTAGTTTTCGTATATATGCTGGAGACCAACGGGAAGAGCGAACCCGTGTAACGACTTATTTCACTCAAGTAACTTAACACAGGGACTAAAATGAAGTCATACCTTGTGTGTGTGCTCATAGCTCTCATGTATGGCGCCGTTATGACTGGCGGCGACGGGTTTATTGATGGTAATGCCTGTCTTGTGCCTTGGCAGAGGTTAGATGACTCATTCAACTTATTAGGCGGGTGTGGAATAGGAGAGTGTATATAGCCATGCTCTATGTACAACCCATCTCGGTTGAAATATACAAACCAAATATGCAAACCAACTTCGTGTGCGTAACGGACCAAGCTAGTTGGAGGAGCGTTGGCGGAAATGGCATGTGCTCCGATTAGTGGCAAAAATCTACCAAGTTGTTAGTCCTGAGCTAAAAGTATCGCAACAAGAAAGGAAACGAATGCTCACATCTCATCAGTTTGACGAAATTGAGATATCTCGCAACCCAAACAGCATCCACAACTTTGTACATGAAATTTTGTCTGCATATTCAGACAAGGGATCTGTGGCTAACTGGCTCCAGTCTCGCACTCCAATTTGGTTAAGGCAGAGGCTGGATACGGCTCCGGAATACTGATTACGAAGATTGTGTGAGTCATCTTGTCACTACTTTTTGTGACCAAAGAATTTTTTAATCAAACAGATCTTAAGCTAAAAATGTTATTTTATTTCCACCACTTTTTGCGTGCTTAATATTTATTACAGTGTCTTCTTTATATTTTTGTTTAACCCTTTCGAACCGAAAATGCCCCGCTGGAAATTTAAAAAACTGCTGCCGAGCAGATATCATAGTTTAAGAACAAGTGAAGTTGTTTATAGTTCGTTTTTATTTTTTTCTCCACCAGGGGTACTGTAACCTCTTGGGAAATACAGTCCCTTCCGTTTGGTTCTTTCTTTAAAATTGGGATGCATCATCCCAATCGTATCTAAGAGTAATGATGAAAATAGTTTTAACAGTGTACTGTATACTGCAGGTGCATATGAACCCAACCAACGACTATACAGGGATATATAGTCGCAAATGTTAAAAACCATCAAAAAGAGCAATAAATATTAGTTTTTTTTTTCCCGATATTTCTACTTTAGGTAAATAACTTACTATTCCAATTAAAGCCAAATTATGAAAGACAATACACTACCTGTTTTTTAGCCAAAAAATATGTTTTTTTACACACCACTAAAGAGACACGTGTTGTTCACTTCACTATTAACAAGAAATGACATGCATGAATGCGGCATGGGTGAAGCAATTTGAGAGCTTAGTCCAAAAACACCGGAAAACATAATTTTGCAAGCGATTTGCATTGTAAATTTTCCCAGTAGGATTTTTCAAACATTTTTGGGATATATTTTCCCAATCGGATCGAAAGGGTTAAGGTTTTTTCCCCTTTTTTCTTTTTCCTCTACTCGTCGTTATTCGACGTTCCAGTAACGGTACAACGGTACAAATTCGAAATAAAATATAGAAAGTGGTTTCGAAGTCAAATGGCGGCAGCCAGACTGAGAAGTTGAGCTGTTTGTTGTAATGGACGCATTCAAAGTATCATTGTCTTTGAGTATATTATGTCTATTTATGACACATCTGTTTGGATAAAGTGTCGCGTTCGAAGTTATATCAAAATATCTCTGTGAACCTTGCCATCCGAAGCTGTATCAAATAATAACCTTTCCAAAACTCAACAGTCAGACTTTCGCGAGAAGTGGTGCCGTGGATAAAAACACTTTAAGATGTAATTTAAATGTGCTTATAGCACTTGTACTTTATATTGAAAAAGGGTTGTTCAAATTGCGACTGTATACTGAAAAGTGCCTCTTTGAAATACAGGGTGTCCGCCGGGAAGGTATACTACTTTGTTTTGCCGCCATTTTGGAAAACATTAGTCTTGACAGTTCATATTTGGCAGTCGTGAAGTAGACACGTGGCAAATTTTTTATGGAAAAATATTCGATAAGCCAACGTGTTTTAATCGTTAAAACATTTTATCAAAATCAATCATCGATTACTGTGACGATGTACATCGGTAGGTTATTTTTATCTATCGTGTTTAATTATTTTTGTTTAGGTCTGGTGTTGGAAGGCAAAAGGGGACTAGGTAAAGTTGGTTTCATAAAGGTTACGTATACGCCACCGTTGCTGGATATGATAAGGAAATTTATTTTCTTTAGTTTTTGTTGCATTTGCGTACAAATCAATAAGTATTGCGTATTGGCGATAGATGAAGTCAATATAATTTTGTAGTTGATCAAAAGTTTTTTCTGGTTACTGATTGTCGATGTGTACGGTTAATAATATTTTTCAAAGCCATCCGGTTGTTTCGCAGAATTTGAAATAAAAACGAATCATTGGTGCGAAAGGTCCTTATAAAAGACTCTAGGTCTAGTTGCGCACATGATGCAACCATTCCTCCGGTGAGTTTTTATTTTTGGGACAAATGGAAAGTGTTCTACAACTTTCTTTGAGCAGTTAAGCTTTTTATGTCAGATTTTAACGTGCAGTCAGCAGCTCATCAGTCCAGCGGACTGTGCACTGCAACGATATGCTGCAACGTAGGGAAGCCCCCGCAGAAAATGTTGCCAAGTATGCTATCGCTAGTGTCTGACATTTATACAAACATATAAAAATAGGGTTTCCCTCTCCACTGCATCCGTTCAACTCCGCCAAGTGTTGACGGAAATCCTAATGTTTCACTGTGCGTCGATCAAACGCAACCAACTACACTATCCGCGAAACTTAATACATAATCCCTATAGACCATTGCCTATGTTCACCTTCTATCAAAAATGCAATAGGTGTCCCGCACCCCACCTACCAAACCAAACCAACGACAGTCTATAATTTTTGGTGATAATTTTCTAAATTAAAGTAATAAAATGTAAGACTCACTGAACAAACCCTAGTACCGAAACTATCTGCGCGGACGCGAATTTCGGAAGACGCCCTTCCTGGTCAGATGCAAAAGGTTATATGAACCCAATTTGCCTGGCACGTCCACCGAGCTGAGTTTCGCAGCCTACCCTTTGCTACCTAATAGAGCAGGAGGGATTTCCCTTGCCCCTCGTTTAACAAGAGGTATTTATCATTTGCATAAAGACTAAAAGAAAACTACCAAAAAACACGTTAAAAATCGAATCAGAGTTAGCTTAAAAAAAAACTCGTTCAAATACGCATGTGAAAGGCATCAAATATTAGTCCATTCAAAAAGTCCATAGGATGACACATAGATGGCGTTACTAGAATTTTTTCCATATGATTTTTATTTAGTAGTAGCCTTCAAAGGATAAATGTGACATTGAAATTTGACAGCAATCTGACTATTGATTCGTGAGTTAGAGCATTTTGTGTGAAGCAACTTTTCTTATTGAAAAGGAAAATGGAAAAAAGTAAATTCCGAGTTTTGATAAAGCATAGCTTTTTGATGAAATAAAATTCAGTGGAAACCAAACATTATCCGGACTCTGCTCCACCGAGATAAATGGCAGAGAAGTGGATTGCTGAATTTAAACTTGGTCGTACCAGCACAAATGATGCAGAGCGCAGTGGACGCCCAAATTAGGCTGTTATTCCAGAAAACATAAAAAAAATCCATAAATTGGTTATGAACGATCGCAAATTGAAGGTGCACGAGCTAGTTGGCATTGTAAAGATATCAGATGGCAGTGTTTTTACCATTTTACACGAACATTTTGGTATGCGAAAGCTCTGTGCAAAGTGGGTGCCGCGTGAGCTCACAGTCGACGAAAAACAACAACGAATTGATGCTGCAGAGGAGTGTTTGGCGCTGTTAAACCGCAATAAAATCTAAATCTATCGTCGATATGTGACAATAGATAAAACACGGCTTCACTATTACAGACCAGAATGCTTGCTGGAAAGAAATTTAAGTCCAATGATGAAGTAATTCCTGAAACTGAGGCCTATTTTGACTAGAAACAGAAATCGAACTATAAAAGTGGTATCGAAAAGTTAGAAAATCGCAATACTCGCTGTATCGCCCTCGAAGGCAACTAAGTTGAATAATTAAATCGAGTTTTGTCAGAATTTTGTCTTTTTCTTACTTATCCTACTGACTTATTGAATAACCTGTTAGAAGCTTTCAAACAACGTATCAAAATGTACAAAAAAAAAACGCGTCGAAAACGCTCCAAAAAGTGCCAAGGTTGAACAGACGTTAAAAAAATTGTTCAAAACACACAATATACGTCAAAAACATTTCAAAAGACGCATCAAAACAACAGTCAAAAACTATCAAAAAATTCGTTGAAAATACGCCGAAAACGGTTAAAAAGAGCTTAAAAAAAAAGTTGCATCAGAAAGCAAAGTAAAAACTCATTGAAAAACGTGACGAAAACGCGCTAAACCGTGTCGAAAAACGCTACAAAACGCACTGCAAAACTCGTCAAAAAGTGTTGAAAAACGTGCCAAAAACGCGTAAAAATGGGGGATTATATACACGCGGAAAAGTACGTTGAAAGAGCTTAAACAAATTTTTGAAAAAACACAATAAAAAGCGCTCCCAAAATACAAAAAAAAATAGTCCGAAAAGGGTTCAAAATCTCGTCAAAAATAGGGTGAACCAAAAAAACGCGTCCAAAATCCCTTTATAAACTTATTAAAAATACGCTTTGAAAAACTATCGTATTTTTTAGAAAAGCTTTTCATTGAAATTCTAGGCTCCTTATAGTCTTCGCAAAAGTAAAAACCGCAGAAATTACTTTGTTGGTTGCGATGCCCTAACACTGGGGTCGAATATTCCTCCATTCATTATGAATTTCAAGTCACCCAACAAACAGATGGATTCCGTCAGCTGCATCTTTAAGCAACCCTTAACGGACAAAAAGGGCTAAACGCATTTTAGTTTAATCTTTCAATCCGCCCTGACCTACACACCGATTCACCACTCAGGGATTAAACCCCATAAACATTTGCTTAAGGATCGATTAACATTTGGCCACACCTCTCCTGTCGTGGAACACTCTCGTAGACCCGGACAAAATCTTTACGTGCAATAATTATTTTTTCACACGTGCCTTATTGTTAATTGCTGCTCTTTTATTGTTCGCAATTAATATGTCCAGCGAAATGTTTTAATTTCGTTCTAGAACTCAACGCCACTCCTTTGGAGTAATTGTTAACGTTCAACGTATTAATTAGTGTGCACGAAGAAACGCAGGATTAGGTGTTAATAGCACGCAAGCCTTGCGCCGGGCTCCCGTGCCAAGGGAGGCACTGATATCTAAAGAAATAATTCCTATTATAATGGTAAATACCAACGGTGTGTCTCAATTATAACCCGCTCTCACATCAGCACTTCAGCAGTCGTTTGATCATTCTTAAATCGTAGCAGCTCACTCCATGATTGAGTCTCCTACAGCTTCGCTTGGTTGGCATTGACATTCACATTTCGCACAGGCCAATGCTCAATGAGCAATTTATAACTTAAAATTATGATTACAATAATACTTACTCAGTTTCACAGGCAAGCATACATAACAAAAAAAAAAAACGTTTCACGCTCGGTTTGACTTTATTTGTTTTCCCTCACTTAATGCCACAATACATAAATTTGACTCTATTCACCCAGGTGAAAATGTGCTTGGCACTCGTATAGACCCCGGGGGAGTCAGCCCTAGCGCACCCCCTTCCCCAGGAGACGATTCCGAACTGCCGACCATCCTTTACGGCTGGTCCACCTGAATCGCCCGCACATGCATCCTTGCCGCCACCTCGAACACCTGCACAGAACATGGTACTTGTCAGCGCCAGCGGATACACCTTGGTGCATTGCGTCATAGAAATCGTCTCCACTGTCACGACCCGCAACTGATTTGACGCTGTCGAACCATTCTCAGCTATGTATCCCCAGCCGCTAATCTGAAGTTGGTCGCCGACTTTCAACTGTTGGTCACTCAGTTCAATACGCGAGCTATTCGTTTCGGCAAGTGGTGCGTTTAACCTCAAAATAGCCGCATCCATATCCATGGACCTCAAATTGAACTTAGTTGGGGTGTACATCTGCAGCACTCTGCGTGTTTCGCCGCCCATATCGCTGAGAAGTGTTACGCCGGCTCGAATTTTCAGCGCACTTGTCGGCTGGCCCGCAACGCAGTGACCCGCGGTAAGTACGCAACTCCTTGTTATCAGCGATCCACCACATGTGAACTGGTTGTTGAGGTAAAGCGCGATTTGGTAGGGTATTTTAGGAATGGATGTCGCTGTGCCGCCCACAATGCGAGACATGATTGGACTGGAAGCTTCACATGCTACCAGTATGATGCAGTGGAGTAAGCCCGATCGGAAAAGCATTGCTCGCTAGCGGCTTTTGAAGGCAACTAAACCGTTAAATGAGTAGAATGACTTATATGGCATTTAAGTGGAGCTGATCCAATTTGTTAACCCACTGTCTCATTAAATTATGATTAATTGAGCGGGTTGGGGCTTGCCGAGAAGCACATTTTTACGTTTTTGTCTTTGTTCAGTCATCGTTAGGAATAGCATCTGATCACTGAATGCGAAATGAGTTCAAGTGAGGTTCTGTAGACTCTGGCCAATTCGGGTATGCTGAGGCACACTCTGGCACTCCTCATCGTATTACAAGTTGCTGCAAAGTCGGGATTAATCAGTAGCAGTAATTTTCTGTTGTTTCTCGAATTCTATGCTTACCAACTATGACACGAGCTACATATTTGAACAAAACAGAAAAATACAGATAAAACACAATGCTAAGGTAGCCCAGGAGACGGTAGTCGATCGATCCCTCTAGCCTAAGGGCTGCCGATATAGTACGCCTTCATGCAGTCAACCACCAACATCAACTAAAACAAGCCACCGAAAAACGTCGTTAAACCCACAGCCGAGAGCACCAGCAATAGTGCGCCCAAGTCCAAGAAGTCCCTCGGTTCTCTCCTGAAGTCAAGATACAATAGGCCCGTCTTCAACCTTACAAAGATTGCGAAGAATTAAGAGACCGGTACGACTCATAAGAGGGACCAACTGGTCAATATATATATATATATATATTTCGAGAGATAATCGAATCAGACCACCATTGTCGGGTCTCTTTTCGTCTCTCTACCACTGTAAATCTTACTCAGAGAGACTCTCTGGATTTCTCCACAGTTCTTCTCTGGGCTCAATTCCTAGTGTTAACGCTAGCATCTGTTTATGGGAGATCCGTTTCATCGACTGGGTCTCGACCCATTGATGTCCCAAGATCCTCATTCTTCTGCCAGCCAATGCCGGGCATTGACACAGTATATGTGCCGCTGTCTCAGATTCCTCCAGGCATAGTCTACAAGTATCATCCTCTATAAGGCCCATTTTCCTTAAGTGATACCTGAAATTACCATGTCCTGTAGACAAAGCCACCACCCATTTCATTGTTCCTCGACTCATGCTTAGAACTCTTCTTTGAGTGGAGCAGGTCGGCCACTTTATTGCCATTTTAGCTTGTCTACATTGTTCCACGGTTGACCACCTTCTCAGGTGTTCTGCCGTGATCCATTTGTGGACAAGCTGTTCAACCATTCCTCTGCCAATTGAAGCGAATGGTTCTGGTCCCAGCAACATTTCAGTTGACCCCTGTTTTGCAAGGGAGTCCGCCTTTTCATTGCCTTCGATCCCTATGTGTCCTCGTACCCAAGTCAGTGTTACTTCATTTTTAGATGAACACTTATTGAGTTTAAGTACGCATTCCAGTGCCAGTGATGTTGTGATGTTTGTTTGTTCCATGCATCTGATCACCGCCTGATTGTCCAGTGCTATGAGGATATTTCTTCCTTCCACCTGACGCTCAAGCAAGTAGTCCAACGCATAAAGCAAGGCAATCATCTCAGCCTGGTATACTGAAGTGTATTTCCCGAGGCTAATGTGACGGGCAAGTTCCAGCTCTTCTGAATAGATACCGGCCCCCGCCCCGCCATCCATCATGGATCCATCCGTGAAAATCACTATTTCACCATTTCTTTTTTCTGGAAGTAATCCGTTCTCAATACGAGTTTTGTGATTTCTTTCCATAATACGCACCCTTGTTATTCGATCCATAGGCATGTTTAGCTCCCTAATCTCGTCTTTAACAAGTTCCAGGATCTTCCTATGTCCGTAGATCGTACCACGATGGTGCCATTTCGCATCTCGATGCAAGCGAAGTGCCGTTTGGGCCGCTGTTTTCTTAATAAATAAGTCTAGCGGTAATATCCCCATGATGACTTCCAATGCGCATGTTGGGGTTGTACGTATTGCACCTGTAATTCCCATACATGCTAAACGCTGAACCCTATCCAGGTGCTTCCTCACAGTTTTCTGAGAGGCTTTCGCCCACCATACAACCGAGGCGTACGTGATAATGGGTCTAGTTATCATCGTATACATCCAGTATGCTGACCTAGGCGAGAGTCCCCACCTCTGTCCACATACACGTTTGCACTGATGTAGTACCCTCTTTGCCTTCCGCACCTTCTCCTCAACATGGTAATTCCAAGTAAGTCCAGTATCTAGATAGACTCCCAGATACTTAACCTTCTTAGTCATTGTTAGTTCCGATCCGAAAAGTGTTAAGGGCCGAAATTCCAGATTTTTCCTCTTCCTAGTGAAGACTATTAGATCTGTTTTCGCCGCATTAATGGAGAGCCCTTGTTCCAGACACCACCGCTCAACCACTCTGAGTGCATTCCTCATGATATCTGCTGTGACGTCCATGAATTTGCCTCTGGCCATTATTGCTATGTCGTCGGCATATCCCACTGTGTGAATGCCCGTCGCCTCGAGTCTGTCGAGAAGAGAGTCCACAGTGATATTCCACAGTGTAGGTGAGAGAACACCTCCTTGTGGGCAACCTCTGCTAACCCTTCCTCTGAGTTTTGAGGTTCCCGTCTGAATATTAATCGCCCTCGTATTCAACATATTGTCCACCCATCTTACCACCAGTGGGTTAACCCTACGTTTTTCCAAGGCTTGTTTCAGACTTTCAAAGCATATCTTATCGAAGGCACCTTCAATGTCCATTATAGTGGTCATCGCAATGCCCCCGGTATTTAGCTCTTCCTCCGCAACGCGTACTACTTGGTGTAGCGCTGTTTCTGTAGACATACCTACCCTGTATGCATGCTGTCTACTATTTAAAGGATACATCTTAAGCGCAGTACTCTCCATATAGTCCACCATCACCCTTTCCATTATTTTTAACAGGAAGGATGTTAGGCTGACTGGTCTGAATGACTTTGCCTCGGTGTAGTCCTTTTTTCCCGGTTTTGGAAGGAAGACCACATTTGCTTCCCTCCATGTTATCGGGATATAGCCTATTGCTAGGCATGCAACGTATATATTCCTGAGCCTTGGTGCAATTAGGTCTATACCCCATTGCATTAGACCTGGAAATATACCATCCGGCCCCGCAGTTTTGAAGGGTGAGAATGTTGCTATCGCACCCTTGACCGCTTTTGGTGTCACGATCCGTTCTGCTTCCGTCCTATCCATCCTGTTCGCTCCTTGTTTCCTTGGAGCCCAGGGCTGAGCTGACTTATAGCTTCCTGGAAAGTGTACCTCCATTAGGACCTCATTTGTGTGATCCAGTGTTTCCACCATCTCCCCCGCTCTATTACGAATGAGTCCGATCTTAGAAACTGGATCTCTCGAGACAATCTTTTGTAGTCTACTGACTTCAGATGTACTCCTCATACTCGAGCAAAAGTCCCTCCATGACTCCCTTTTACGTCGTCGCAGAGTAGCGTTTAGCTCTTTCTTTTTCGCCTTATATTCATCCCATGCTTCGGGTTCTCCCCTCCTCATGGCGTGATTGAAGGCCTTCCTCGCAGCCTTTTTTAGCTTTTCAAGTTCCCGGCACCACCAAGGCGCAGGATCTTGTTTTTCCACTAAAGTAGGTGTACAAGCCACTCGGTACGCAACTTCAACAGCTGATTGCAGATGCTTCAACTGTGATTCTACATGCCAAGTGTTTTTCGGTATTCCGAATGTCATTACATTCAGTTTTTCCTCCAACACTTCAAGGTATTTTATCCTATCTGTGTTCTTCGGAATTCTGATGTATTTCCGATCTTTTTTCCTTTTAGATCCATAGCGAACATCAAATGAAATGGCTCTGTGATCCGACAATGTAGCCTGATCCATTACCCTCCAATTTGATATTCTTTCAATTATCTGGCTACTGCACAGGGTAACATCGATCACTTCCATTCGTCTCACATCGACGAAGGTTGGCTCTGTTCCCCGGTTTAAGATAGCTAGATCCTTGCATGATACAAATTCGAATAAGGCTTCTCCTCTGTAATTATCGTTGGTGCTGCCCCACACTGTATTATGTGCATTGGCATCACAACCAATTATTAGATCCTCGTTCCTGTTCCTGCATGCATTCACCAAAGACTCTAACTCTCTTGTCGGAGGAGGTTCTGGAGAATCATACGGCAGGTATGGAGATGCTATGACAAAACTTCCCGCACCTGATCCTACTCGTACTGTTGCAAGGTCTGGGGCACACAGATCCGGCAATTTATATGCTTGAACTCCGTGCCTCACCAAGATACAGGACCTAATTCTTCCGCTAGTTTGTGCATAATGCAACTCAGCCATGCTATTTGGGAGTCACCTAATCTTTCCTCTAAAGATCCAAGGCTCCTGTATCAGGGCTATATCAAACGAATCCTCATCAAAACACTTAGTCATCATTGCCGATGCTGCTTTGCTGTGATGAAGGTTCAATTGAATCACCCTCAGCTTTTCCCGGTACGGGACCAACTGGTCAAAGTTAAATATGAAAATGTCGGAGACGAGTACGTCAACCATCAGAACAAACAAAAACAAGCGGATGGGAAAGACAGTGGAAAAAGGAACAGGTCTCAAGGTAAGCAATCTCCCCCCCAATAAACCCAATTTTGCTTCGAGGCACCCAAGCAATCCTAGTCCATCCATCCAGGCAACCAAAAGCTTCACCGAGGCGTTAAAACGTTGATGGCCCAATGGAGCAGCATTGAAGCCAAACTATATTCCGCGATACTAATAATCATTTTTAGAGTTCAAACAAAATTTTTCGAGCTCACAATGGCGAAATTTTCAATACAAAAATGCATATTGTAACCTACAAAAAATTTAGTGTGAAGGTTAAAAATGATTATTAGTAAGGCCCATTGGATTTAGTTTTCTAATAACATAAGCATCACTGGTTTCAGTTTTGGCGAATCGCAGCCAATTAATCCACTGAGATTCGCCGTGAAGGCAACGAAATAATTATCCCTTGGAATTCCCAAATAATTTGACAGCGAATTTTCTTCGTGAGAACTAGTAGCGAACGCAATGCGTATCGCATGGTTTGCTGGGTTGGTGCCACGATGACATTTCAGATCAATTAACGTGCTGTGCCTGTGATAGCGTGCATATCTCTTCGTTGCGTTCTAAAAAATTAATTTACTTCACTTCCTTTCTTGCTGTTAGAGGACGCGGGCACCTCTCGCAGCACCTTTTATATATCAATGTAAGCAACGCGATCGGCAAAATTTCTAGCGGTCTCTTGCGATAGAAGCCATACGACGCACGTTGAATCCTCTTACAGCATTTTTTGGTTTATGTGGTGTGCTGGATATCGGTTATCCAGGAAAGCCAAATAAATCTACACATTCCATAGAAGTTCCAGATCGATACACAGCACCGCTTTACCGAGCTTGAGGTTGCCTACGATATTGTATGTAAACAAGGAATTATACAAAAACATGTCAAGTTATGGTAGTAGCACATCGGCTGGTGTGGTGGACTACTGAGTGTTTTTTCTACACTGACTCTTCTCGTGAACGTTTGACAATCATCGGAGTTTATCTAAGGATACCACTCAATTTGGCAGTTCAGACCAGTTCAGACTAAGGATAAAGTTGTAGCGCTCTTTCATTGTTCCAAAAATAAAAGCTCACACCAACAAATTTATTTATTTATTTATTTATTTACATCAAGTTTCAGCATTCATGATCCAATCCAAACTCGTCCGTTTGTGCTGAATGACGATAATATAATGCGCTGGCTTTGTAACCTATCTGTTACACCTGCAGAAATTCACTTGTTCGACAGGCGTTCGACTATAGCGTTGTGCTATCGGCCCCTAAATACAAAATGTAACTTGTGACGCAGTTGCTCATAAAACAAGTTTATGTACTAACATGATACACTAATATATTTTATTTTATGTCAATGATACAAATACAAATACGAATATGATACATTATACATAATACATACATGTAAGATTATTTTGTAAATTAAAATTGTGAAGTTGCTACACGGAGATCTTCTTGTAAATATTTCAAAATGTATAGCTATACACGCACCTTCAGATCAGCGAGCCAGCTAGAGAAATGGGCGGTTTTGGTTTTCTTTTACGCCTGGTATTTTTTTCAGGTAGAGTGCTACTTAATAACTCAAAAATAAATGGGACGCTTCCGTAACTAGATAAAATGTTTTCGCGTCGCAGTGTCAGTCAAACAATGGCATGCGCATGAGGGACGAGACTGACTTCAAATATTCACTGATCATAAAAATCTGATATTATCTTTATGTTTCTTGATTAGATGATCAGTTGTTGAATAACAATGGGACATATTTTTGACTTAAGAAGACAAAACAAAATGACACAAGTTCTGTTCTCACTGTCCCAACTTTCTGTAATGTTTCACAGATATCGGAAAATATAACTGTCAGTCGTAACGTTACCTACGGCATTATACAATAGGTAGAATGTTTTCGAGACTATGTTGTTTGCCAAAAATGTGATTTTTGTCTACAAGACATGCTGGGCAAATCGAACGATTGATGGCAATCGGTATTTAGACTGAATTTAAAAGTAGTTTGGACGTGGTACTTGACAGAACATGGCATTGAAACACTAGATACTTAGAAATCCAATATCACATCGGCCGCGGCTGAGAGTATTCAGAGCTCTGATGTCGCTTTGAGGAATTATTTCTTGTTGGCGACCTATGGTAGTAAATTAGGTATTTTCTATTACTTACATATTGTGCATAAGCTGGTTTGTGCCCGCAAGCCACAGCCACCCGATTGAGGGGAATATCTCCGACTAAACCACGATGACGCGACAATATATTGCGAAGGACGGAGATGGAATTTCATGAGAATCTGATACAAAATGATACAACGACGTGTATGGGCGCTTCTTCGCTTTAAAAATAATATAAAATGCAATGTGATAACTATTGTCCTAAACATTAATCTAAAAGGTCGCTAGTAACAGCCGACCCTCTCCTCCCAGACTTACACATAAACAAAAGAAAACACTTTAAGTAACATCTTTTGTCCTGTTGTACTATAACGGGTTTAACGAGTATTCGAATCCTGGATTGTTAAACTTGTACTTGGCAATTTCGAATTGCAGCTTGGCTTCTTTAATGTCGGCTATTCGTTTTAGCTGTACCTCGAGTGCACTTGTGTCTACGGTTATGTGGCTCAAAGATGTACCTGTAAGCAGCGGCGGTGGGGGAGATTGCTCTGTTGCCACTGGAATGTTGTTGGAACTGTCGGCCACCGACGCGTCTGCAGCTAGAGTGGCCTTGGGCGAATAAGACTTAACTGGAAGAGAACAAATAAAAAACAAATAAAAAACGATAGCTGGTAGTGGCAAACAGTCTAAAAACATACTCTCATACACTGTGGTCTCAACAGTGCGACGTCTCTTTTCTTTTGGTTGAGCAAAATTATTCACTTCATCAGCAAGTTGAAGCTTCGTATCGCTTAGCTCTATTTCTTCTACGGACTCTTCTTCCTGGTATTCCTCATCGTCGATGAATATGCCTTCGATTTCATCATCAGCCGATTGGTTACTCTCGGTTTGCTTTGCGTCTTTAGCTTTTGCTGCTTCTTGGTGTTTCTTTTCGGCTTCGAATAGGGCCTTTGCTTCAGATTTAAATTCAAGAGTTTGTGCTGATCTCAAAAGAACCGGAGTCTTGCCAAACAAGCTTAGTGCTTTTCGTTCCAGTGGCGACATTGAGATGTCTTTTTCCCCCGATATACTGCGGCGATACTTGCATCGTGTACTGTTTTTCCAATCATTTAAGCGCTGCAACGTCAAACAAACATATTACAATCTAATAGCATAAGATAATGGACGCCCACTTTACCTTTTTCCATTCTTCGGGTGAGAGCTGCGGACCATTTTGACATGTATTCAACTTGGACGCTAGAACCCTCCACTTGTTGTTTATATAGTTGGGTTCTGCGTCGCGCGGAGCTGTTCCTGTTCGAAAAATCGAGTCCTTTTCCAAGAGTTCAATGTACATTAGGTATTGGTTGATGGATGTACGCTTTTTTCGTTTGTCCATTGTTAGGGCTTTCCGTTGTTTATTTGTTAAATAAATGGTGGTGGGAGATCAACTGTATTCTGTAAATTTGTTATTTTTTAATAAAAATATTTATCTCTTGTTTACAAAGACAGAATTTTACGGTAAAAAAAAAAATTAAGCGGAATTCAGAGAAGTAAACACAATGCACAAATGTCAAAGTATTGGGCAGTCTAAAGTGGTCGCCATTTTTTCCTTATACTATTCAAAACAAATGGACTTCTAAGGGTGAGCTTAGACTTGAATATATAATTTTTTTTGTTTAGTCTGGCTGGTCTTGCCCTTCTTAAGATAAATTCCTTGAGTATGTTTTATTTGTTTATTTTAAAAAAAAAAGTCCATCTTAAATGTAAGGAACATAGGCACAACTTATGTCGTTTTCGATTTGCCAAAAAAATCTATTTTTATTTTTGATCTGACTCTCGTTTGAGAAACGTTTGAGAAATTTCGATGTGTATGACACACAGCTGGCGGTTACGAATTGTTTATCGTTGGAAGGGTTGCTTTTTTTTACTGAATTATTAATTTTTCGATTACGGAAACGATTCTTTATATTAAATTATTTCGAAATGCGTTGTTATAAATGTGTAGAAATCAATTGAAATGGATTTCCAGTGCAAGTGAAAACAAAATTTTTGCGGCCAACTGAATTCACACAAGAACCAATAAAAAACGGATTTTATGTTCGATTTGGCAGCAGAAATCTGAAATCTCATATCAAAATCTGAAAAGCCAAATCGAAAACGAAATAAGTAATTTTTTATTTCAAAAGGTAAAGGTAGGTAGGCAATAATAAAAAATTGCCAGTCTCTCTTAACCTGAATATAGGCAGCATTTAAAGAACGGCTGAACTTGAAACTTTTTTGAACCGGTTCGCATTTGCAAGAAGACGTCAAACATTTTTATTCGTTTGTGTTTGAAAACGGCCCTTGAATATTTTTTTGAAGACATTTTTTTTTTTAAACAGCTACATCTATATCTTTTCTTTTGTTTACTGTTAAATATTTACTTTATTCCAATATTTCCAACAAAGGAAAAAATGCCTAATTGTGTTGACCCCGAAAAACGGGAGGTACGATCATTTCTTGTTTCACGAGATCCAAGCGTTGATAGGCGCTTTCGACCAAGACCCCAACGCCAAGTGGCTCTCTTCCAAGGTCTTGATGAAGTAGAAATAGAAAATGACACAGAATACGAGGAAAGTGTCGCAAGTATTCAAAGCTCCACAGATCAAGAAGGAGCACAAATCTATCTCCGCATGCGCCCGCTTACTCAAGATTGTTTATCCTCAAAGTACAATATTTCGGGCAATGTATTGATAACATCGCAGCAAGAATCCAACAGCACTACCCTTCAGAAGCAACTCGAAAAACATTTCACATTTAGCGAGATCTTCGATAATGCCATTGACCAGTCGGCAATATATGATAAATGCATTCGAAGTAAGATTGAATCTGAAGAGAACTTTACTGTCCTCACATATGGCACGTCTGGTTCGGGCAAAACACACACATTGCTCGGAGATATGGATAAGCCGGGAATTATTCCGCGAGCCATTGAGAACATATTCACTCTATATGGAAGTAATCTGTTCCCTCAGCCAGCAGTGAAGGTGATAAACGCAAATGTTTCGATTATTGACGATGAATCCATGCGCAAGGAAATGCTACTGCGCCAGACAATTATTTCTTCGTGTAATGATGTTCAATCGGTGTACAATCGTGTTCAGCAAACCATCGCCTCTAATCATGACTTTCAAACAACTGTATTGGAGAATACATCTGTCTTCATTTGGGTTTCCTTTGTAGAGATCTATAACGAGTTTGTATACGACCTCCTTAGTCCGCTTATTCCCACAGCAACGACGAGAAAAAAGAACCACAAGATAGTCACAAACGACGGCAAAGTTTTCATCAAGGATTTGACTTCTGTGCACGCAAAGATGGCTGCTGATGCCTATAAACTGCTGACATTCGGACTGCAGAAGGTGCAGTATGCATCCACTGCAATTAATTCGAACTCGAGTCGTTCGCACTGCATATTCTTTGTTGATGTCGTCAAGTTCTCAAATCCCGGCATCTTGACACTGACCACGTATAAGTTCTGTGATTTGGCCGGCTCCGAACGCTTGGGTAAGACCGGCAATGTTGGTAGCCGCTTAAAGGAGGCACAACGCATCAATACGTCTCTAATGGTGCTGGGTCGTTGCTTGGATGCAGCCAATAACAATCAAAAGAAGAAGAACGTAGATGTTATTCCCTTTCGGGAGTCCAAGTTGACTATGTTGTTGCAATCGGCGCTACTTGGAAAGGAGAAGCTAAACATGATTGTTAATATTACTCCATCGGATAAGTACTTCGAGGAGAATATGAACGTTCTGGGATTCGCATCAATTGCAAAGAATATCGTTTTCAAACAACCAATTCTGAAGAACAATCGAACCGCGAGGTATTCTTGGTTTGTTGCTCATGCCGCACAGAATAAGCGGTCCACAACCGCGCAGGACGACACACAGTTGGACGCACTGCTAGAGGAGAATTTCACGTAAGTACTGCTAGTAGTATTGCCGCCAGAAACAGCATTCTACGCTTACTCCTCTGAGTTTACACGAATGTTTGGTTGATCCCTAATCATCTCATAAAAATAGGCGAAGTCAAATTAGTTAAGAACCACTTTCAGTGCCATAAACCAAACATATTCGCTTGATTCTTTTTTTGTTGGGAAGATTGTGCAGAGATGCAATGTTCCTTGTATTTTTTCAATATTTTGTGTGAGGGCCAGGTTAATATAACGGTAGAATTTCTACCAATGGTCGAACTCTAGTAATATTAATTACGCATCTGAAACCTAGTCAGAGAACTGCACAGCAAATCTCATGCGGGTAGAGAGCGTCTGCCGTAATCTAGTTTTCTATTTCTATAATTAAATCCTATAACGAACTATACCGAAATTATTACAGGCTACGAAATGAAATAACTCGTTTGGAGAAAGCCCTATCTCAACAAGAATACGATCTGCGCAATCAACTAGTGAACAATTTCCAAAAAATCTTAGACGAACGTAAACGAAGTTGGGAGGAACGAACTGCAAGGGAAATAGAACTGAAAGAGAAAATGTACGAGAATAAGGTTAGTTACTCAAAATGTTTTACTATATTCCACATAACAATATACATTGGCCGCTGGCCTCTTCTTTTCTTTAGATAAAAGTCTTAAAAGCAAAACATGCTCGTGAACTTGAAGACATGAACGATGAAGTGGCAAATATAAAAAAACGGAGAACTACACTAAACGATTTTGAAAATATCCAAGGGGATTCGGTTTAGTCGATTTTGCACATTGTACTTGTTGCATTGTTTTTCGTATGTGCTTAGTATAATATTCTATTATTAAAAATATTGACCATCTAACAAACTAATGTTATAAATATTCAACTGGTACATCGTATTTTATTTATAAGAAAGCGTTTTAAAACACCCCAACTGATGAATACTTTTGCCCGATCAACCGAAAATTAGTTACCCGATGTAAAGTTCACCACTTGCAGTATAACAGTCACTATACAATCTTTTTGTATGTGGATCTCAACCCTACAAATAAAGCTGCAAATTGTTGTTGATTCCCAAATGAAAATCATCGCAAACTGCTATTTCAGCTTTGAATGTTTGTATTTTCGTATTTGGTGGTAGATATTCTTTGATTGCTTTTCTCATTCGTTTTTTGGGCGAACTATTTTTGAATAAGTCGATCGAAGATATTTTTATTTGTCACCGGTAAATGCCGCGACATCCCAATTTAGTTTTAAAAATAATCGTTGAGATCGTTTTCATATTGTTATTAAACAAACCTGTCTGCAAATCTTTTAAAAACTAACCATTCTAACCTCACAAAATCTTCCTATTAATAAACAGATAAGAACGATAGGGGAAACATATTAAGTAAAACAACAACAGTGAGGTATAAAAATGTTATTCTGACCTTATTTTTAAGCTACATTCATGCCGTTGTGAAATAGCGAATCACTTAAATGGCCGTCTCGGCTTCGCGGGCAGTACTTCGGTCCGATACTTGATGATTTGGTCCAATATGTATGGCGTTATTCCTGAAATAGGGTTTCGAATTCGTGCCTCGATGTCGTAAAAAGTGGTTAGCGTAGACTAAGGACTTGACGTAGCGCCAGAAAAAATAATCGAGTGGTGTGAAGCCGCATGATCGCGGCGGGCAATTGATTTCCCTGTTGAGTCGCTTGTATGACGTGTAGCGCCATCTTGTTGGATATTGTTGAGCTCTGGCAACAGAAAGTCGGTTAACATCGCCCTGTACCTGGGACCATACGGCGTCTCCTCTTTCATTTCGAAAGAAATAAGGTCCGATAGTGCCCCCCTGCAACAAACCGCACCAAGCAGTCAATCTTTGTAGATGCATTGATCACTTGTGGATTGTGTTCGCACCAATAATGGCAGTTTTGCCGCTGAGCCAAAAATAGGCCTCGTCCGAGATGATTATTTGGTAAAATCGACGGCCATTATTTCCAGGCCCAATTAGCGAACGCAGTGGTCGCCCATAGACAACGCAAATCTTATTTCGATGTAGGCCCAAATCCAGCCGGATGACTCTCTGGCAACTCTTCAGCTGATCAGCGCCGAATCCACATTTCTGGGTTTTTTTCGATACTGACCGCTACGGCGGCCATCTTTTCTTCATTTCGCACCAAATTCTGTGTGGTTGGTGGCTTAAGGTTCAAAAGACTGTACTCACGCTCAAACAATTACACGGTGCCACGATGACCATCGACCTCACGACTAAGTTCACGTTGTTGTGGACTCATATCCATATATAGATTTGATTGACCGATACTTACTGAATTTGTATTGACCTTAAGCTACGACTACACGGTCAACGAAAAGGGTCAACCCGTTGGCTCTCTGACGTAACGAAAAAATGCGTCAATGTTCTACAATCTACTGTGTCAATGCTTAGAATGTTGACAATCACACGAATAACGCAAGTTGGTACCTAAATGTTGTCCCAAAATGCGTTGACCTGACGACAATAAATTACACTTGTGTGAGTGCTTCTTGAGTGGATTCTGACTTCAAATCGAGAAGCGAAATTCTCTACTCAGAATCTACGGAAGAGTATTTTTTGTGCCAATGGAACGGTTTCGGAAGTGATTTTTTTCGATTCCAGACTCTCCCGGACGCTTCTTTTTGCCCGATGGAAAACGACATTAGACAAAAAGCAATCAGGAGACACACAACCGCTCTATGACGGAGAAGCATGAACCGGCGGGTGGACGTTTTCTCAGCTTTGAACTATGCAAAATAGAATTTCATGCTGACAAATGTCCATTCGTCCAAAGAAATACATACCTGTTTGACATTACGGTTTGTCGCCAACAGATATCACCACATCCCGCAGGCATCCTCAACTAGTGTAGAAAAGAAACGCGTCCAAGTACATTTTACAATTAGAGTTTTTCTTATTTTATTTATAAAATAAAACGATTCTCGTTATGCTAAAAACAAGAAACACATAATAATAGTTTGTTATATTTGCAAACAGCCTTTGACTGGATGTATTATGGGGCGTTTATGTAGAGGTGGGGGTGGCGGGACAGGAAGGAGGCCGAGCATCTTGTTGGTAGATAGATTTTTGTAGGCACAAATTAGGGAGTGGCGGGACATTATGCACGACTGATACTAAGCTACACTACTACTTTAGGTTTAGATATTCTATTTTGTTTTCTTTTGCCGTATGCTTCTCTTGCTTAATTTATTATACTTACACATTATCTAGTTTATGTTTATGTTGAAGAAAATTTGAACAAACCTATTCTTTATTTCGATCTAATCGGCTAGAAACAACCAGTGACCACAAGAAAATATTATTAGGGCTGCAAAACAGAGTTTCCGTTTCGGTAAAATTTGGAACGAATGACTTTTTTTTTCTCTTTAATCGGTGTCGGAGTAAATGGCCAGGTTGGCGTTCGGATTATCGCTTGTGTCGTGCGCTGGCAGCATAGATGGGTCAATCGAGTTGAAGGAATCATCGCCGGCTGCTAGGGGCGCGCTAGAACTGGCGTCATCGATCGCATCGTTGGCATCACTTGTTGTGGAATTTGAAACCGGTGAGGATGTTGCAGATCTAAGTTGTTCAGGTGATGTTCGCCGGAGTTGTTCATCTTCACTTGGCCTCTGGACTGTGGAATGTGAGGACAGTGTACATGTACACGAAGAAGCCTGCTCGTCCGCGTTCTCCTCCACGTATTCCAGTTGTTGATGCTCTTCCTGTTCATCCTCCTCAGAAGTTGTGTCGTCTTTTGATGGAGCGCTTTGCCGTTTCCTGCGACCTGTGTTGCTCTTTGGCGATTTCCTTCGTGAGCGCTTGCTTGCCTTCTTTTTCTTTGCCGAAGACGATGATTTGTTTGATGCGGTTTTACTGGTTTTAGATCTCTTGGTGCGCTTGGATTTTGATGATGCGGCGACTTGTCGACGGGATTTCCGGCTATTGGCGGCGCTGGCCTTTTGTTGGCGGGAACGTTTCAATGACTGTTTGTTGCTGTTGCGTCGTGACTTTGACCACGAGGTGTCCGAGTCTGAGGGCGAATCAGTGTGGTGCGTTGTGAAAAATGAAGCTGTCGATGCAGACGAGCTGTCGTCCAGTGTATCGCTGTCACTAGTCTCATTGTTCATATAGCGACGAGAACGCGTGATATTTGGCCGCGCCGATCGGTACCTGCTCTGCAGCCCTGTCGATGTGGATGCGCCTTGGTTGAATTCCTCCTTCACCTTGGTTAGCTGATCGTTTGTGGGTTTGGTATCAGCGGTGCTGGTTGCAATGGCATCGACACCCGATTGTTCAACTCTAACATCGATCTTAATCATTTTCGGCTTGCTAGCCTCGCCATAAGCGTATCCATCCGAATCAGAATTAGAAGTGCTAAAAGAGTGTGTGTTTAGGCTGGGGTTGGCGCGTCTTCGTTGTGCGCGTCGCACACGGGCGCTATTTGTTGAGGCCCACTTGGCAATGCCCGACGGCATGGGTGTGGTTTTTGTCTCCTGCACGAAAACAACATCGCTGTCACTGTTTGAGTTCAAGCTGACCATTTCCGGAGTGCGCAAATGTGGTGGTTTCTGCTCCAGAACGAACTCGCACTCATCACTACTGGTCGAGGAGAGTATAATGTTTGTCGGTCGCTCCGATATTGGGGCGCGCACCACCTCCACGGTGGATGTCGTTGTGGTTCCCTCGCTCATGTCACCGCTTACACCGCGATTGTGTGTCGAAAGATTGATGGCCGAGGCCTGTGATGATGTGGACGTGATTGTGGTTGTGTAGAGATTAAATCCACCGCCACTGTTGGCGCTTGTTGTATTCACCTGGTGGCTGGAACGCCTACTAGTAGTTGCGTCTGGTTCTATGTCATTGTTGACACTTTCTACGTCCGAGCCGGCTGATGATGTTGACGAGAACTCAATGACTATCTCTTCGGCGTTGTTCGTTGAATATTGAACGACGCGATCGTAGCCGATCATATCGAACGGACTGCGAGCGAAATTGTTTAGCTCATGAATGAAATGAGCAGTCTTAGTGCCCAGGAATGGTTGCAAGCGCCGTCTAAAATCTGGCGATAAAATGTTGCATGTCATTAGCATGGTATTGATTTGATTCATGACAGCGGACACCTCGTGTTCGGTGTTGCGCAGCAAGCAAACAATGTCACGATTGATCCATGGCATCAGTCGATGAATTTGGGTAGGATAGTCTCTGAAAAGGAAAATGTTTAAATATATTGCTAGGCTCTATCATTTGCAGTTGAAATATGAAATAGTGTTTGTTATAGAATGCTTTTTGTTTGTCTTTCGCCTTACGATGGTGGTTATGAAGGTGAAGTCTGGCAAAACTATATTCGGAGTACGCTTCCAGAATTACAACGAGTCCAAAGAGAGTTTAGGCGAAACTCCTCCGATTGGATGAACTTTTTCTGAGGCTAGTCAACACGTTTGTTGATCGGGGGACAGCCATAAGTTTGCCTTAACAGGATACGATTGCTCCTCTAGCTGCTGCCACAAAAACATGCCGCTTCGAACCGAAAATAACCCGCTCAAATGGAAATAAGCTACATCCCACATTATCATCTCTTTTTAAATATCACCAAGTATTTTCTAGACTTTGCATGTGGTACATATTTCACGTATGTGATAAAAAATCAACACTCTCCTGTAAATGTTGTGATATAGAATTTTCCCTGATATGGTAGCCCGTTCAAATGCACATTTGCCAACACAGTAGCAAGCACCAAGCACCACAAGTGTATTTGCTTTCAAATTGCTTACACGATCAAATTATCCTTTTTATTCCAAAACTTGGAAAAGAAATAAAACAAATGCAGGGCATTTTTATTCCTAACCCTTTATTGGTTCGAATTTTGCAAATGATTGTGGCCATAGACAAACCATACTCTGATTGTGGCTATTGAAAAATGCTAACAATCGGGTTGTTTGTGATGACTCGAAAAAATAACAACCTGCTCGTTTATCCCCACCCCAGGCAAACCTAGCCGACTTACCTGTGTCGTTTTCCATTGGGACCACCAAAAATCTTTTTCAGATCTCAGATTTAATGCGGTTCATGGAACATGCAACGAAATTGATCTGCTTTTGTAAATGGATTAGTGCGATATTTGACAGCAATATCAGCTGTTCAAATTGCATTCGTTTTTGGAAAAATCAACTAAGGATATCGACTTGAAAAATGTGTCCCCTGTCGTAGATACAAATGGAGTAGTTTCGGTGAATCGTAGTTTCCAGATGATGAGGAAGGCAATGTGTAATGTATATATGTATATCTCTATTTTGCTTTTCACGAAACTTTGCGCATTCGGTTTAAAACTAAATTCTTAAAATGACGTAAAACAGCTGTGCAAAGTTTATTGATATTTGTGGCAGTATGTGTAAATCTGAAAAAAATATCGAGATATGAAAAAAAGTGGTCCGAATCGAAAAAAGATTGATTTTTTTGCCCAATGGAACATGAAAAGTATTTAGATCAAAGAAAAGATTTACTTTTGTCCCAATGGAAAACGACATTAATCATATCGTCCTATGAGCTTGACTTCGATGAAAAGAATAATTGACGTACATATCAGAGAATGCATAACAAACGGCACTCCTCTACACCCCCTATCAATATGCCTACCAAAAAGGCAGATCCACTGAAAGTGCTTTGTTAAATTAAACAGCACAAATAAAACTTGCATACCGAAATAAAGAGGTTGCACAATGCGCCTTCCTTGATATAGAGGGTGTTTTTGATAACACCGGATATGAATGCATATCAAATGCTCTACTTCAAAGAAATGTAGACCATCCATCTATCAAATGGATAAAAATAAAGCGAAGCTTGAATGTCGGAAAATAACTTCCGCATCAGTAAGGGCCGTTTGCTCATACGACTCTTAACGATTTAAGTTCTACTTAAATACTTATAGGCTACTTTTTTTAGGGCATAAACTGCACATAAGAGTTTATGTGGCACTTAATTCGCTATGAGTCGTATCAGCAAACGGCCCTAACAGCCGTAAAGGGCTGCCCGCAGGGAGGGGTAGTTTCGCCCCATACTGTGGTCTTTAGTAATCGATAATCTGCTACAAATATTAAGCAATTCAGGCTTCAACGTAGTTGGAAATGCGGACGGACCATCATCATTAGGGGGAAAGTGGTCAACGAAGTAACAAGACAAATGCAAAACGCCCTTAATATAGTCTTAGATTGGTGTTCTAGGGAACATAGCTCCATAAATCCCAGTAAGGCTATCATTGATCCCTTTACTAGGAGAACAAATTTGAGCCTGCATCAAGTCTCCATCAACTATAATATCATTGAGTACTCCGACGAAGTCAAATATCTTGGAGTGAGCTTAGCTAAAGGACTAAATTGGAACTCTTATATGGGAATTTATCAAAAAAGCAAACAAATCAGTCTTACACTGCTTCAAAACTTTCCAAACACTTTGCTCCAGAAACAAAACCAAAATATGGTGGGTTCCTGGCCACCAGGGCATTGAAGAAGGAAATAAAAAAGCCGATGAACTGGGGGCAGATTCCGTATAACAATAATCGTCGGGACGATATCGTTTTTGAATTCTATATTCTGCCCTAATCTGTTTCACTGTCGCCAGCTTTCATTACATTTGTGGAAAATGAACTGGATTAAGGTCTCAAATTCGTAATTTTCGCACTTAGTTGCTACTTATGGAGGTCTATCGTTTCGACGATAATCGTCTGAAAAATTACGGAATGAGTGCCCGGCCAGAAAAGGTTCGGGAAACACATTTCACAGGACCTGAAGCCAACTGCGCTTTAAACCCGCGGCAAACTTTGCTATAAAAACCATAATTGTATTTCACATTAATGGCGTTTTTGATTGAAGAAAAGAACTGCCCTTTCTATGAAAAGAGCAAATCTAGAAGTGCTCTTTCGATGTATTCTATGTTTCATTGAAAAAAAAAGTGCACTTCCAGGTCAATTCTTAACACGACAGAAGTGTCCGGAATATTTTTAGAGAAGTGCCCTGAACTCACCAACACGTACTAACAAAATTCAGATTGAAGTGTTTGTTGTGTCATTAGAAACAAATTTTTCGCTATGTGATCCGAAAATATGCAATTGAAATATATTGATTTGGCTGTATTTATTACTGCAGAAAACAAAAAAAAACGTAGCAACAGAAAACCAAATCTCTCATATGGTGTCTATACCAATATTACAAAAGTGCTCCAACGAATTTCATTGAAAAGAGCAATTCTGAATTTCGGGGCAATTCTCTCGGATCTTCAATTGAAAACGCCATAAGAGAACGTCCCGGGCCTAAGACAGGCGAACAGAGTTATAAAACCTTTCAAAAAAATGCCAAAAATCTAAACCTACGCAGGTGCGATATCAAAAATCTACTTTGCGATATCACCTAAACAAAATACAAGACGCCGACTCTTTGGAGTGCCACCTATGTCTTGAAGAAGACAAAACAACTGAGCATATCTCATGTGAATGCCCAGTCATTTGTGGTATTAGAAGGAACTTCTTCTTCAGGGAAATAATAAGTCCAGAAGAAGGAAAGATCTCCTCTGCTGAAATATCATTAAGAAAGTAGAAACTTTAACAGCCTAAACAAATTGCATAATAGACCTTCTCCGGAGTGATCTATCTGGGTTACAAGTGCGATCCTGTTGGATGGGCGTAGGTACCCGATCCTTATTTCCACTTTAATTTGTGATTCAATAGTAGAAATGTGTGAAAATAAATGAAACTCTGTCACTGAAGATCCGAGATCCGCGCGAATTCAAATTCGGAATTGATCACGGGTCGGGGTGAATGTGTAGTTTTCGCTGCTTAGCTCGAGTGGATATTCTCATCCAAAGGTTGGTAGGTGTTTCGTGTCTACGCGTTGCGGCCTATCCAAACATCTTGGAATGGAACATTCATGCTTAGCCCAGATTTTATATTTCTAGATGACAGTGGACTTGCCCATAACGATAATTCCCATTTCTCTTGTTGTTTTTACGTAATTCCAGCAATGCAGAAACACGCAGATATTATTTGGCTGACATGCGTCACAAAAAAGTTACAACTTTTGTGGAATCTTCGGTAGGCATTAAGTTGTGTAAAGAGAGCATTGCGGATTAAATTGCATTTGCAACCTACAAGTTTGACTTTTCAGCGATACATAGTAATTTAAAAAAAATCTCCTTTTGCAAAGGTCTTTAATAAGAAATAAAAATAGCTCATATGGACATACATTTTAACTTATGTTAGGTCGCACGCAGGCGGAAAATAACTGATAGCAGATCAGTCTAATATTCCGATTTCCATTGTTTTCACATGGGGATCCAGCAAAGTATTGGCGAAACGCCAAAAAATAATCTACAGCTGCTGTCAGCTGACTTGTATAAAATACATAAATTGCAGTTGTGTGAGTGCTTCTGACTTCAAACCCAGAAGCGAAATTCTCTTCTCAGAATCAGGTGACGAGTATTTTTTGTGCCGTTTCAGAAGTGATTTTTCGATTGCGCTTCTTTTTGCCCAATGAAAAACGACATTTGATTTGAAAAGAGTTCCACTGGAAGTAATGCCTTCGCCAAAGTACATGGTGTTCGCGATATCACAAACACAGGCTAATATTCCATATTCAATGGAGTTTCACCATAATATCTAAATGATTCATGTTCTTATTTTAAGCCTAACCGCATCCATGGCAAGCCAAGGACTCAACGCTCCATATTTTTCTTTGTAAATCATTAAATCTGCTTACCGGTAATATCTGGCGCTACTCTCGCGTAATCGTCCAGTAATGTCTGGCATTGGCAGTGCATACAACTTCCGATCATAGACATAGCGACGCCACAGCTGACTCAAACTGCCACTGCCCGTCTCGCCTTGCATAGTTTCCTGACTATACATGTCCATTAACTGAGCCGGGCCTGGCAGCATTCTACGATAAGGATGAGGCCGGTTCGCATCATGGTTGACATTTGAGGTCGACGATGAGGTCCCCGTAAGATCCAATGTGTTCCTTAAAATAAAAACAAAAAAAATGTATGTGAAAGGAGTTAGGACATTATCGTCACCCATTTATACATTGCCAAATCATCCATGTAAAGATTGACCCGTCCATTATATAACGACGGCAATCTCTCATACAGGTGCGCTGGTATTGTGAATGGAGGGTAAGCATTTGGATTTGGCGAGGCCGGCACAGGCTGCTGCACCAGATACTCCTCGAATTGATCAATCGACTTGACATTGTGTATGATTGCCTTAAAGGTTTGCTTGCACAATGGACACTCGGGTTTCACCTAAAACAATAAAATAGAAAGTTAAAAGCATTCAGCTTTATTGCCCTAAACTTGACGCCCTCATGCCTTGCTCCACTCCAGTAGACATTTAAAACAAAACTGATGCATACACGAATCGGTAAAACATTTATTCCTACATCGTCCCAGGCAAATTGCACAGTTGGGTGGTGGTGACTGTGTGCCGTCAACTCTTGCCACCTCAGTCTCCTCGGAGCTACTCGAGGTGCTCAAGTCCGGTGATTTTATATTCAATTGGGGTCCTGGCGTCGACGGACACTGGACCTCTGCAATTGCTGGACTATATTCTGTACGAAAATCCACATCTGGAGATTCGGCCATAATTGTACTAACAGCTACGAAAAATTAAATTAATAAAAAAAAAAGCTTTTAACTACAACTCCACTTGTTCTGCGTATTCTCGAAAACTATGTACGCGCACTGCACACGATGTGGAAAAATCAATCAAACACGGAATCTTTCGGACAAATATTTTCCATTACAAAGAAACTCCGGAAAATCGTAATTCACTCGCGAGAAAAACTCCACAAAATGTCTACACAGCTGCTCATGATTACGACGATTTGTGTTTCTTTTCTGGTGCTGCTGCTGTTGGTTGGCTGGATGTGGTCGATGACAGCGATGTCACTTTAGACTTGTATGCCAATTTTCTCGATTTTCTAATGATGAAAATTGAAATTCGAATTGCTAATCGAAAAGATGGTGCAAAGATTTTGAAAGTTTTCACAAATGATGTTATTTGCGGAGCAATTTAGATTCAAAAATGAAACTTTTTGTTAGTGAATTCTAGAAAAATTCTTCTCTTCGTGAGATGTAAAATCGGAAATGTTTTTTCTTTGGGGTGAAATGACTGCGTTCGACAACTCGATGTGGAATCGGAACAAAGGGCTGGAAGATGGTCGACCGTTTTGTTGTTGTTTTCTTTTCAGTTTCGAAAAAGCCATCCAGTTCTGTTTCTTTAGTTTTACGTTACTTGTAAGGGTGTGTTGTATATAAATGAAAGCTATCTCATATAGAATTTGAAATAGAAGAATAGAGCGGAGGAGTCTTCGTTGTTATTTATAACAAATTATAAGCACTTTCTACGGAAGTTTTTCTTTTTTATACTTAATTAGTATAATAGTTTAATAACCGTTTTTTATTACATTGATGTGAATATACTTTGTGGAGTCTAATAACAATAGTTGAAATAATTAAAAAAGAATCGTTGAGTTGAAACCCGCCATTTAAGAAATAATATCGTGGGTATCTAGTTACAACTAAACGAAATGATTATGATGCATGTGCTGGAACAATTGGAGGATTTGACCATCGTTTGCTGAGATAGTTGCTACGTTATTACTTTGAAATATTTAAAAGAATATCAGGTGCACAATAGACACTAAAAATTAAAAAGAAAGGGTACCATGCAGTGGGTTGTATGAATATAAACTAGCATTTGCTTTGAGTAAAAGGTTGTACCAAAGTTTGAATCAAAAACATAGGTAGGCACTTTGCTAAAGTATGTTCGAAAGTTCGAACATAGCATTTCCTTCGCTGTACGTTTACTTGCCTTGCAATTTCCGCCAAACTTGACCAGTAAATTTGAAATTTTGAATTTTCCTTGAAGTATTAAACTACTTTTGTGGAAAATCGAACAAAAGTAATGAAACTAAAAAAAAATCCAACAATATGAGTGCAATCAGCTCCAATTGTAGCTGGAAACATAATTTTTGTTTATCAAATAGCTTCTCTCTTCTTCAGGTTAATTGTATCCGTTTGTAGGCTATATGAAGCCTTTTGCTGACACACGAGCCAAATAGCAAAAGAACTATGCATTTGGAGTGATTTTGTCTCAACATTTTCATCTAAAAAAATATTAGGCAAATAGTCCGCAGCCCATACTTTGCATGGAACGAAATAATTGAGGACAATTTTTTTCATAAGTATTTTAATGTTTTTTCTAAACAAACCTAACAATTTGTAAACAGAACATCGAAATTCACTATAGATGGTTTAATGTAAAAAATGTGAATACAACATTTTCAGCAAAGGGTCTGATAAAGGCTTGGCTTTTGTAGCAATTGCTACTTTTTATTCAAACAGATCTGAATAAAAGGCAAGTGGCGTCGCTTTTCCAACATGTCAAAAGTAAGTGTCAACTCAAATCAGTTTTTATTCATACAAAACGTAGCAAATGCTTTGATTTTTTGAATAAAAGCATTTGCTGTGTTTTATTTATACCACCTATTGTGCCTGCCCCGACCCCTAGCGGGCAGAAGAATGATATTCTTGTGACAAAATTAAGGGGTGAACGGTTGGCACTAGGAATAAAAACAAAGGACCAAATAGATGGTGGAGGCAGAGATGTCTGTTTCGATGAAAAGTGGAAGAGGAGATCATTAACACTGTGTAACAAGTGAAATCATATATTAAGGTACTATTTATATGTAGGTAGTTGATGTTGCAGGTTTGGAGTATTTTCCCGAAATACAAAATTTCAAAGTAAATAATTTGGCCGTGAAAGAATATCTTCTAATTTTAGACGTCGATATTACCTTTGCTCTACTATGGGTTTCTTAAATTTTCCGCAGTAGTATGAAGCGTCGTATTGTCATTGTATTTTGGTAGCTAAGCGTGTCATAAACACAACGCTGTCTAGCTGTATATTTATGTTCCGTAAACACATAATGCAATATGTTTCAAAACGTTTCCTTACTCTTGCATCATATAATTCGATAATATCACTCATGCCGGGCTTAAATTATTATTGGTTAATAAACGATCATAACAACCATATACTTACTCCGGGTGTAAATCAGGTTTATATTAATATTATACCCGACCATTTAATCCGCATTTCTTAAGCCCAAGAATTTAAATCCATATCCATAATATGCACTTAAAAACATGCATTATGCCGCATTTACACGGTCACACATTCGCAACACGGAAGATTAAAGGGAAAGGGACGGCATAACCTAAAACGCAAAAAAACGTGACACGTTTTTTATCGGCCATTTTGTTTACGTGGTAGGAATTATGGGAAAGCTATGTATGTTGATATTTTTATAGCGATGGCTTGCAAAATTTTGCTTTCCTATAAAACAAAATGCCTTCCGGATTGCGGACAAACGGATCTCTCTATCCCGTCTCGTGCAAAAATGCGCGTGCGTGATGGTGTAAATGCACCCACCCTTAAGCCCGCTGATGAATTTAACCACGAATTCAAAACAATTTGAACCGATTCTAACCCATTTTAAACCTAATTTCAAATTTCACAAAAAATTACATTTATATTTTGTTGTCATTTGTCACTTGCAAATTGATCTGATTTGTTATGTGCCCAGTTTCATTTTTCCAGTCGAATCATCGAATGCAGCTTCCCAAATGTGTCTTTTTATTCAGCTGCAAATATTTATTTCCGAAAATCCACCACATCGTATAATCGTCGTCGCAAACCCGCTTGTGTATTCGATATATTCGACGACGAGGACGACGTCGATTTTCCATCAGCTGCTGTTTCGTCAGCTCTCCGAAAAATTTGTCTTCTGACGACGAATATCACAACATTTCATCCTTTACACGAATGGAGCCATTTTGTTTCAGCTTCTTGCTATTTTTTATTCTCTTTTACATTTTTCTACTTTTCTTATTCCCTGTGAGCGAAGATAATAATATCATACCTCTTATGAAATTAAGTTTTAACCTAAGTTAAAGTATACTGTCTACGGAGTGCAGTTTAAATTCAATCGGTTTAATGCCGTCAAGTTTAAAAAAACTGGGTTCAAGTTTAGGTTGATTGACTGAATATTATGGTCCTGGGTCTAATTTTTGGATTAAACTCACTTGAATCCGCGAGTTAACCTTAACCCGGATTAAAATGAAGTAAATAATAATCGGCCTGTTTTTTGAGATTTCGATTTGAGCAAAGCAAAGTAAAGTAAGATTTTGATTTTTTTTATAAAATCACTGTACATACAGCCGTACTACAACACTCTATTACAATTTTGTTAGTCATCGGCGAATGTCAAAATCATATGAAAACTGTCAAACCAAAAGCCAGAGCAACAATAACAACTGTCATCACCACAAAGTATCGGCAGAATTTCTGGCGTTTCGGTAGGCAGGTTGCCTGCATTCCGGTCCAGAAAAAAGTTTATTTTTAATTTTTTTCCCTTTGAAATGAAAACTATTGAAAACTAGTGTTGTAATAGCTTAAATCCTTTAAATTAGTGTACGCTACAAGAAAGTGAATTACGTGAAAAATGTCAGGCGATGTACAACCGCGCAAGCGAAAGGATAAAAAGAGGAAAAGAGGTGAAATTAACAAGTTGGACAAAATTGAATATTTTTCAATACCTATTTTAAGACTATTTAATTTGCAACACTATTTGTGCTTTCTAGATAAAAACGTCAATAATTTTAATCATATTTTTGCCAAGTTCAATAATCGAATTATATAAAAAAAAAAGAAGAAGACGAAACAAAATGTGTGTCTTGAAAGCAGTCAAAACTGTATTTTTATTATTTATAGCCATAAACGAATTCGGCTCAAATTTATTTAAAGAATTCTTCTTTTTTACCGCACAACGACGACCGATGGCATGGGACTTTTACAGAAGAAGAAGGAAGAGAGCTGCTTTTCTACACTTCCTTGTCGTCGCGTGTTTCATATTGGTCGTTGCTCCCTCTGCTATCCGCTCCGCATCTATCTGAATCTGTATATAAGTGGCGGTTCTCTTGCGTTCGTGGTCCCTTGATTATTTTTGGCTCAACAAAGTCGAGACCATGGAATTATCACGAGGAACACAGATACCTACAGTTGAGATATATTTTTCTTTTCTGACTTTGTTGTATTTTATTAGATGGGACCGGAATCGGACATACATACATTTTTCTCTTAGGTTTGGCTCTTATCTATGGATACCGATGGAATTATGAATGTAAATATGTACAATGAGATAAGAACGGTTGAAAAGTGAATGTACACTGTGTCGTATACGTATCCTTTTATTTTGTTTAGCAAAATAGGTACTTCCGGTAGTTTGGCATTATGTACTTGCGTATGCTCTGAGACGCAGTTAACAATGATATCAATGATAGCTGAGCTTATTTTGAGCAAACAAATCCATACAAGGAAGTGATTGTTTAAATTTTTGGAAAAGCATTAAAAGACTCGATTGTTAATTATTTTTTACATTGCTGAAGACGGTATACACTTTTCGGTCATTTGTGGCAAATCATTTTATTTGAATGACTGAGTCGACTGAATTGACATTTGCTTATCGTGTGCACTGATTCAGCAACACAGGACTCAGCACTGATGGAACAGCCAATCCAGTTGAGTTCGTCAAGTTGGTTAACGTCCGCTTTCACTTTTACGCGCACTTGACTTCTTATTTAAGTGTCTCTAATCTTCTTCAACGCAAATGGAACGGAAAAACGTTGGAAAAGTTTTGCGTTCAACCGACTGAGGTGATTCTCGTCCGCCTCGGTTAAGTTCATGTTTTCGCGTTAGGAACCAGGACTAACATAATGAAAGTCTTATGTAGAGTCTTCTTAGTGTTTTTCGGCGATGCTATATAACTCAAATGATTTCCTAAGTCATTTTCCAAGTTTATAATGGAGCCGAGGTAGTCTAAGTCTCCAACTATTACAAAGTTAAAGCTCTCTATTATAACGTTTCGAGGAACTCGTCGATGTTCTTGTCTGTTTCTTACATCCTATCATCTTCAGACAAGGCTTTATTGCTTATCTCTTCAGATCTTGTTGCCCTGACACGATCTTATTACGTTTTGGTAAAATTTCCGAATAATGTCCCAAATATACGTCTCTATTTCCTCAATCGCGCATTTCTAGTAATTCCTCCTGAGAAGTCGATGTTCTTCCCCTCTCACTTTCTCATAGGACCAAAGTTCGTTTCCAGACAGTATTTCGTGACCGAAACCAGACATAGGACGATTTAAACGTAATTTTAGGGACACTGATCAATTTTTGTTGTTAGTACTCTTAGAAAGACGAATTTATTCTTCCTAGACGGCGCGTTTGTGATATTTTCATTGTAACAGTCTAGCGTCCTGCGAATTCTTCGATTGCTCAAGGTGCGAACATACCACCTGCCAACCCGAACAAAGTTTTACTCCTCAAAAAAACAGGTCAATAACCAAATTCTAATTTGATTACACTTTTACTCAATTCGGGCATTTGGCATTTAAATTAAAATCACATTTGGTCTCGAACCAGCAACTATTGTCTTGACTATTGTGCTTGTTTTTCTGTGGTTATAGAAATATCTACAAATCTATAAAAAAGCCCAAAAAGCCAATCTCACCAAACTACATACCACAAGATGTTGACCATATACATACTTCGTTGTTTGCGTTGGTTTATCTGTTTCGAAATCTGTCTCTCTCACCAAACAAATGAATGGCCTTCTTTTAGGCAATTAAATGGCTTAGAGAAGTCCCCATTGCAGCCAATACAACAATGTCTAGTTCAAATTCAAAGAGCGAGCCATCTTTCACCATCTGCGCTCTTGACTTCAATGGACTTTTTCGTTTGCCGCAGATGTTTATTTCCCATACGTTCGACGATTTAGTTCACTGTTTGCAGATCTGATCTATGGACATTGACCAAACAAAGGCTAACAATAGTGGGAGTAAATTTAAATGCTATTTCCCTAATATTGAGCAGTTTGAAATGACATTATGTTTCGTTTACAACAAAGCCTCCCCGTTGGCTTCGTTGCTGTTCGTTGTTCTCACTGTCGTTGTTGTCTAGCGAGCGAGTGAGCGAATCTAAATTTAGTTTGTTGGCTCGTGGCCATTTTTATGAAATGAAAGAAAAAGCACTATGAGTTCACGAATGCCGGGAATCGCTTGTTTCAACGTAAATGGCTCGTGAGTTGAAAATATTTACTTTGTGGCTAGGTACCGTCGCTTTATCTAGCGAATTGCGTTGCATTTTAGGTGGCAATCGATTGTTGTATTATTTAGTTAATGAGTAGCTGTGTGTTTAGCCGTTCAATGTTTTCATTTATACATGTCGCAAATAATTCTTTCAAGCTAAATTGCGTGCCAGCAATCAGATGGCTTTCAACACAATCACTACGTTTAGTTATCCAAGCATGGGAAAAACTCAAGCTGTTATTATTCTACCTGCTGGGACAGCGGAACGTTGCTTAGAAAGAAAGCGTATGGATAACAAGACTTTCAGTTGGAAAAAAACAAGTATTAGCTAGTTGTTTAAAACAACCGAGATAAAAATGCATTCTGCTAAAAAAACACACTTTATTAGTTGTTATTAAACAAGTTTCTCGATTAATATCAACGAATTGGTTAAATTCTACAGAGTTAGTTTTTTTATTAACGATCGAGAAAACTTGGAGAGTCGTTTAATTTTAACCGAGACTCCTTAACAAGTTGACTCGGTTATAGCTATTTAATTCAATAACTTTGTAAGAGCTTTTTTAACAGTTTACTTGGTAGTTTTAACCGAAAGTTGGTTGATTTTTAAAAAAATTGATTTTCCGGCATGAATCCATTGTAAAAAATTAGGGAGCTAACAGGTATCCCAATTATGATAGGTTGCAAGCTCGAGATCTATATTGGTTTTCCGCAGCACCTACATGATAAACACAATAAATTATTAAATAAATATAAATTATTAAATAAATATATAGAGCCAGTTTGTTCAATCTTGGTTATCTTAAATCATCGGTTATTCCAGCTGATAACCATTGAATGAGTTTGTTCAGCAAAATATTAACCAGAGAATCTACGGTTTGGTTAGTTAACCCAAGAAATCGATAATCAGCCGATTTTGCGCGGTTAAGAGGATTTAACCAATGATTTTCTAGAATTTCGTTTATTCAATATTTTGTAAGGACTTCGTAGGTATTAGTTTTGACGTATCTGCCATACAACAACTTTTAACAGAATAATGCGAGCAATCTTGTGCGAAAAAAAAAAATACATTAGCCGGATGAACTACGATTACTTTCAACATTTTTGACCTTTGACAGTTCTCATAAATTGAGGAAATATTGCGAGAATGAGACAATTATTTTCGTGGACGAAATTGAGATGAGGCCCAATAATGGGATAACAATTTTTATTGGTTGTTGTACTGATTCAGTTTTGTTCTCAATTATTAGCTTATAGTTTCACACCAAAAAGATATTATTCCTGTGTTTATTAAAAATTCCTGCATCATTTGATTTTGACATTTATGTACTCAACAGTGAAAATGTATAAATTACCTAGACAAAACACAAGGAGCCAGAAACAAAAATGTAACCATAGATTGGGCTAATCACTGAATTGACAAATGAACTGGAAAAATGGAACGATTTGTCGCAAATCTATGGTTTGGTGACAAAAGTGAAAAAAACGGTGAACAAACACTCATTGATTATCACTGATTTGTAATCATCGGTTAAACAAATCGATGATAACCTAACCAAGGATTTGACCAGATTTGTGAACAGAACGGCCCTAAGCAACTGATCTTCAGTTTGGACGCATTGCGTTGTATTCTGTGGGTGTTCCTCGAAGCTAAATCCACTTTTGATGCCATTGGTAAAGTAGTATCAATTGATAGTCGATTCAATTCGGTTCAAGGTTCCAGTCGAGTCCAAGAAATAAATGTTGGTAATAAAGAGGTACCGAACTAATAAACTGGAGATAATAATTTGCACCCGAGAGTGGCTGCACTACAAGAGTAATGACGAGGCCGCCATTTTACGGAAAAATGACACCGCATCTATAGGACAACGATTCGAATCGGAGTCTAGAGTTTGGTGAACGAAAGACGGATGCAATGCGTGTTAGTAGCCACCGAATTCAAAACACTTTTTTTGGGCTGCAGTTTGTTGTGAATCATCAAAATATTAACACCCTTGCAAAGCCTCTCGCGTTAGCCTGGTAGACTTCTCAGGATTTGAGTTCTTATTTGTTTTGCCAGGATCTCTTGTAAGGGCTGATCGGGTATCATAGAGATACCATTACTAGGGTCACAGGCTGACTAAACTAGTTCACCTAACTGATGAGTAGTCTCATAAGCTAACCTTTTATGTAGTTGTCAAAGTAAATTAACCATTTATTGATTTGTTGTAAATAAAACGTTGTCTTAACATTTCTATGTGTATTTACTAGATTCATTGGATCGCAGGTCGGAGGGTGATTTAGTATTCTCACGCAAGCATAGCTTACAAGGTAGTCCCTGCAATACCTTGAATCCCACTAACTGAATCGATAACAAAAATGTTTAACTAACAGCTAACCATGACATGCTATTGTGGGAAAGTCTTGCTTTGTTACATTTACGAGTGTCTTCCCATAGATGACGAACCACGGGAGCAACATCAAGGAGTTCATGGCTCCAAAATGGGAAGCGATGATGTGCATCTACACGTGCAGGACGAGCATGACACCGGCGGCCACTGGTGTGCCAAGCTGTTCTTCTTCGCGCTTTTGGCTGTGTTGTTAGGATTGGTCGGGTTGATCATACTTGAGAACCGAGGTCTATCGGATTGTAAGTTTCTCTTTAATGCATAGAAAAATGTTGCGTCTAAGACATGCGTTTTATTTGTAGTGGACACACCGCTATCAGAATCGAGATTCTCCAACTATTTTGATGGCTGGGTTGATGAACATCGCGATTCCCATGAAGAACATGATGCGGTATCTGCCTCGATAGAAGAGCACGAGCACGGAGATGAGCCTTTCGAAGAGGAAGAAGATCATTCTGAGGCAGATGAAGCTGAGGATGATGATGACGACGACGAAAAGGATCATACAGAAGAAGAAGAGCAGGATGACGAGGAGGATACCAAAGAAAATGAGGAAGATGACGACGAAGATGCTACAGAAGTGGTGAAAGCCGAAACGGTGGAAGAAGATGAGGAAACCCAAGAAGATGACAATGGAACCGAAGAAGATGAGGAAGACGATGATAAAACCGTCGAGCAACCTGCCGAAGAAACTAAGGAGGATGATGATGAAGATGAAGATACCGCTGATGACACCAATAATGATGATGATGACGATGACGATGCCAAAACCCAAGAAAACGATGCAGATGATGGTGACGATGACGAGGAAGTAATAGAGCCAATTTATTCCCGATCGCAACGATCGGCTCAACAAGCTTCACGCCCACAGAGTTCTCCCAAAGAAGACAACGACGACGATGATGATGATGAGCCATTTGATGAGGTAATTTTCAAGAATATTTGCCATTCTTGGGTATTCATATAACACTGCTTAAAGGAGGACGACGATGGCACGTTTGAGTCTCTAGAATCCGTTGTCGTCGACAATGATGCAGAGGAGCTGTTACTTCTTCAACAGAAGGCGCGCCTACAACAGGAGGCTTTGAAAAAAAATGAACCTCACCCAGAGGAGGAGACATCATCGTACGCCTCGTCACGTGAGTATTTTCATGTAGTCGTTGTTTGTTTCTGTATCTGTAGTAGGTTGTTAGACATTTTAGGCTGAGCGGACACGAGTCGTTATTCTCATTCGAAAGATACACTTCCATTAGCACAAGTTAAAAATTTAGTAGCTCTTGAACGTGTACTTCCAGTCTTAAGCTACCAGCGTTGACGAGAACACGACTTGACCACTTTGAGATGACTTCAGAGCCGAAGTAGATAAAGCCCCCTACTAGCTTAAAAATATAACTGTCTTTCATATCGGTTCTGTTTTACAATTCGCAAACGCCCCAGTAGTAGCCCGCTGGATCAATGATGTCAATGCCTTCTACGAATGCATGCGTCGTAAGCGGCCGTAATATCGCTAAATAGATGGATGGTATCATCTGGACTTGTTAGGTTTTCTTTCGATATCTGCCGAAGTGTTAATAAAGCGTCGGTGGTGGACTTCTCAATCAGTTCGTTTGCAAATGGTTTCTAACATTCACACAGTACGGCAAACATGACCTTTTATGCGAGCTTACTTCGCTGCGTTGCAAAGCCGCTTTGTACTTTGTAGGCAAGTGTTTCTTTGTATGTGCCTGAACTTGACCTAGGACAAGCAAGGGTGGTTTAATCGATCAAAGACATTCTTTAGCTAAGCGAGTACATCGTGTCTTCTCGACTTCTAGCTGCTACTCCGAACAAAAGAAGGCACAGTAACAACACAGAAGGGTAAGTCAACCTCATCTGAATCGGCAGGAGTGATCGAAGTAAACCCACCAACAGCTTCCTTTGTTCTCTTTCCTATAGGACAAACTCTCCGACGTAATTTTGAATACAGTGCCGCTGTATACGTAGGAGTTGGATTCATTTTAAATTGTGTAAATCAGCTATTGTTGTTAATCAATTAACAAACTCTCGCCATTTTTTACAATCTACTAACTTTTGACAGCAAAGTGTTTCCAAATATTTTGTTAACCTCCTTCGTCTTTAAAAGAACTAACTTTCATCACTGACGTTTTGATAGTTTTCGTTTTCAAATTCTGCTACAAAAGTAAAGGAACTGATCTTTTAATCTGACGTTTTTCTGTGCGCGGGCGAGGAGTACCTCGTGCAACACTCACGTTAATACAAGGTGGCGCAAAAAGTGGCGATGTTCTTTGGCTGTCTCTTTTTTTATGAATGAAAAACTTTGGTTCTGCTTCTGGATTATGTTTATTTTATGTCTTAAATTTTTTTGTTCTATTAAGTCGAGACGATGATATCGGTTAAGCGGCCGCCGCCAGAATTGAAGGCCATTCGGGCCCGATTTTGAGCATTTTCCACCACTTTCGCCAGAACTTCCGGCGATAAGTCCTCGAATTCTTGACGGATATTCTCTTTGATGGCTTAAAGAGTCTGAATCTTGTTGACAAAGTCTTGTGACTTCAAAATAGCCCACAAAAATAAGTCTAAAACGGTTAAATCAGCCGATCTTGTCGGCCAGTGGAAATCGCCAAAACGACAGATAAAGCTTGAGCTTGGCGGTCAACAGCTAACGGACTTTCACCAAAATTTCCTGTAAAGGCCGTCGCTCCGGGGGTCCTCTGCTACATCTTCAGCCACATCTGGGATGTTGCCAGGAGAACGGCTGCTCCGGAACCTGCCAGACCTCGTGTTTGATACTCTCCTAGGCGAGCGGCTAAATGTCATAGTGTTTGCCCAGTTGGCATCGGACGACCGGGAAATCTGCGTCCATAACACCGACGAATATTATTCCTTAACAAAATCGAAACAACTATTCTGCGTTCTTTAGGAGTTTAGCTATAGCGATTCATGTATTTTGCATCTGTTTAGTTAAAAAATGTCAAAGTAGAATTGAGGATTGCTAAAATTATAGCATCTTCCGATAGGGTGATGACTTTTGCGCCATTTTGCACTTACCCATTCTAATGCTCGTAAAGGTTGTCCCTTACCCATTATAACTGAAATGAATTACTCACTGTGCTGTTGCATACAAACCATCCTGTGGATTTGATAACGCATATTATCTTGTTTATTGGTATCCTGGAAAGCTCGTCTATGTCGTGGAAGAAGTGTACGTCTCCCTAGGAATCTGTGCCTGTAATGTTGCTGACCTCGGCAGTGGCAAAGGAAGTGGGTTCTGTCTTCAAGAGCTACCTCATCACCGCAGCCTATACAAAGTTCTTCTTCCGTCAAGCGCATGTTCTTCATGTGGCACTGCAGAGGGTTGTGCCACGTTATGATTCATACGAGTTGCTGAAAGAGATTTTCTGTCCTTCCGTATGAGACTCTTGGTTCTGGCTTCACTGAAGGTTGGCCATAGAATTCTTGGGGTACGATGAGTTTCTAGTGCATTCCATCTAACGTTCGCCTCTCTTGTTGCCTTTCTCCCTGCTTCAAGCCATAATTGTTCAAGTCGGGATATTCACAGAAGGATCAGCTTGTTCTAAAACAGCTGCCAAACCTTGTCTTGCTAATTCGTCCGATTTCTCATTGCCTGGAATACCTTCATGTCCCGGAACCCACCTTATGCTGAGTACCAAGAACCTTGAGTCCTTCTTGACAGCATTTCACAAGCTTCGCTTTTATTGCCGTTGCAGTTAAGGCTTTGATTGCTTCCTGGCTGTCGAAAAAGATAGTAATACCTTCAGGTGGTATTGCCTTTACCACAGACTCAGGGCCCGGTGTTGTCACTGACAGGACCTCTGCGTGGAAGACACTGCTGTGGTCGGGGAGGCGCAACGATTAAGATACACCCAACGATTTGGAGAAGACGTCTGTAAATACGGCTATGGATTGCCTGTTAGGTAGAAGTCCGTCTCTCCATTCTTCCCTGCTGGGATAGGCGATCGAAAAAGGCCTTGAAGACTCCAAGTATGGCGTTATGTAGTCCGTTGTTGGTACAAAGTATTTCTGTAGAGATCGAAGAATGACCCATTTCGTTCAGTTTCCAGTTGATTGATCGGCTTATTCTCATGACACGAATGTCGGCTTATGATTGTATGGCGATGGGTAGCGGAAGATGATTAAGGATAGACTCAAGACCTGCGGTTGAAGTTGTCCTTATCTAATGGTTGCCGGCCACGATACGAGACTGCCATAGGTCAGTATAGGTCTTACTATAGACGTGCACATCCACAGTTTAATTTCGGGAGATGGTCCCCAGGTTTTTCCAGAAATTCTCCTGCAAGAGTAAAAGACTATTGTGGCGACCGAAGTTTTCTTGTTTGCATTCGCCTCTCTTGGGTTTTTTCAGCATTAAGAACTTGTTCTGAGGAGTTCTAAAGTTCGACTGGAATGTGTCTTGCTTCTATTGTTTGCTGACGGGCCCGTCGATAAGGGTACTGGATATGTTTAGCCTTTTCAGCGTACGGCATTAGTACTGACATTTGAAAGCAGCGTCATTGTCTAAGGCCGCGCGTACAGTGGCCCGAGAAAGCGATGCAATGCGAGAAGCGTTTGAGTGCGAGAAAACTGTTCGCATGTATTTTTATGCACGCGCGCACAGCGGAGCGATTTTTGATGCGCCAAACCTGCCGCGTGCTTCTCGCGCACAAACTCTTCTGACCACTTTTCAAGCGAGCGATTGCGAAAAACAAGCTAGAAGGTTCATTTTTGCTGTTGATTTTTTTGAAATAAAATAAAAACAAAGAGGAAGGAATAAAACAGTTATAATAAATATAATGTAATCGAACTTTTTGAACGACGTTCTTGTACAGGGTGTCCGCCGGGAAGGTATACTACTTTGTTTTGCCGCCATTTTGGTAAGCATTAGTCTTGACAGTTCATATTTGGCAGTCGTGAAGTAGACACGTGGCAAATTTATTATGGAAAAATATTCGATAAACCAACGTGTTTTAATCGTTAAAACATTTTATCAAAATCAATCATCGATTACTGTGACGATGACAAAGTTACGTGAAATTTTTGGGAGAAACAACGCGCCAACAAAACGCACTATTTATCGTGTAGTGAATGATTTCGAAGAAAGAAGGTCTGTAGGTGATAGATCCAAGCACCTTTGCATCCATTAAAAGTTACAGTCTGGTGTGCAATTTGTTCAGGAGGAATCATTGGACCTTACTTCTTTGAAAATGAAAATGGCGTAACGGTAACTGTGAATGGGGAGCGATATCATGATATGATTGAAAACTTTTTAACGCCACAACTTCATGCTCTGGGCTTGATTAACATGTGGTATTAACAAGACGGTGCCACATCGCATACAGCCAGGATTACAATGGAATTACTGCGAGACCTCTTTCCACAACAAGTTATTTCAAGAAATGGTGATGTTGATTGGCCTCCACGGTCGCCTGATTTGACTGCTCCGGACTTCTTTTTGTGGGGATATCTGAAAAGCAAGGTTAATGCAAACAAACCAGAAACGCTTGAGCAACTCAAACAAAATATTCCTGATGAAATTAATGAAATACCGCGTGAAATGTGTGAGAATGTAATGGAAAATCTGCTCAAAAGGGCTCGCATTTGTGAGACTAACAGAGGCGGACATTTACCTGATATTGTATTCCATGCATAATTGCCGAAATTAAAAAAAATATTTATCAATAAAAGATCCATTCTCTTTCATTTAATCAAAAATTATAAACAAACAAAGTATAGTATACCTTCCCGGCGGACACCCTGTATGTACTCTATTGCTTTCTGCCTTTCATCTAAGAATGCAGCTCTTAATCTTTTAGTTTTTTTTTTCAATCTCCCACCAACACAGTGTAGTAGTTTCTACACTTGTTCTTGTAGTGTTTGTACTATAAAAGACCAATTCAAAACGAAAGATGTTAATAAATTGTAAGCGCGTTGCGCCGAGGACAGATCTATATCTATCTATCTATGATACAAATGGTTATGTCGATATTAGGCACATACTTCAGGATGAAGAAGGCTTGGGTTATTGGCCTGAAGTCTTTAGCGGCCTTGTGACTTTCCGCCATCGCACAGTTATGGTTAGGTTATATCAAATAAATGCTCCGTACTAAAAATCAATTTAAGTCTCGTTAAACTTACTCACAATTGCGAAATTTGTATGAAAAATTTAGCCACCGTGAACTACTTAAATTTAAAGTCGCAACTAAAAATTGTTTATTGGTAAGGCCCAATCTAATTTTAAACGTCTCAACTCTCAACTAGTAAAGGGTTTTCCAATAAGAAGTGTTATTTTGGTATTCAAAGAAAAATGTCATTTTTTGAGATAAATGATCGGATGTTTATTTCATAATAAAGAGGAAGGTATGCCGTTAATAATGGAATACAACATCAGACAAATGGCCACCACGAGCACGCATACAGGACCATATCCTTTTCATGAAATTTTCCATAACCAAATCGCAAAGTGGCTGCCCTATGTCCTCGATAGCCTCACGAATTTTATCTATGAGGTCTTGAATCGACGCTGGGCTGTTGGCGTAGACCTTATCTTTCACGTGACCCCAAAGGAAGAAGTCGCAAGGTGTTAAATCACAAGATCTCGGTGGCCAATTGTGATCACCTCTTCGAGAGATAACACGGTCCAGAAACTTTTCCCGTAAAATGGTTCAATGGTTTCGTTGCTTGTGTGGCACGTAGCGCCGTCTTGTTGAAAGTAAACGTTGTCCAGAGCAATACCATCCAACTCCGACCATAAAAAATCATTAATCATCTCTCGATAGCGCAACCCATTCACCGTAACTGTTGATCCAACCTCATTTTCGAAAAAGTAAGGTCCAATGACCCCACCGGACCATAAACCGCACCAAACAGTCACACGTTGAGGATGGAGAGGCTTCTCAACAATAACTCTTCGGTTTTCCGAGCCCCAGATGCGACAATTTTGCTTGTTGATGACGACCAAAAAATGCTTTAGTTTTGCGAACTGTGACTGCAAGATTTTCACCATTTTTGTAGTGAATTTTAATAATTTCAATGCGTTGTTGAAGCGTGTATCGTACCATTTTTAGTAATGGCGTAGTTTTAGTTTCTACTTGTCATATGTCAAAGAATAAAAGCTTCAAAAGTGACAGCTACCGAAATAGCGGGTCATTCACAATAACACCTCTTATTGGAAAACCCTTTACTACCATCATCGCATCAATGCATTCACTTTTTACAGTATATTTCCACATTCAAAAGTAGCTAGCAGACATTTTGTGTATTTAAGGTAAGGCTATATTACGCAAGTAACAATAAAAGCAACACTAGTATAGGTACCTTAAGGTAGTACTTAGGTTTCTCTGTTTTGTGAAAGAAAGTGCAAATTCAGACAAGACATTTGAAAAAAATTAATTCGCATACTTTTTTTCCGTATAAATTTTACAGTTGCGGTTAAAATTGGTGTGGGTGTGGCACTTGCGTTAGTTGCACGCCTTGTATTGATTAGGAAAAATCCGAATACAAGTGAGTTTTCCATAGTTTTTTGTCTATCTAACTACAAAATACTAGCACACAGTCTTCTGCTAGCACGCGTTGTTTTTGTTTGAACTAAAAGTCATAAATAACTTAGTTTGCTTTACTTTGTTGAAACACACGCCATCTATTATTTACAAATATTACTTACTTTTTCTTAACCGTTATTGGATATTATTTTTGTTGTATTATTTGTTGTGCAGCACGCCATAGCATGTTATGTTAATTTATTGTAAACATTTGACCTAATTTGCACTTTCTTCGGACTTAAACCAAAAACTGAATGTATTCACATTCGACAATGTCAATTGCTTGTATATAAATGAGTTTTAACAAACAAACCAACCACTCAATGTGAACGTACAACTAAATAATGTTTTAATGTTACTCTGAATAAGGCGAACCGCCACCGGAAGCTCTTTTGAAACGTCGCCTGACCATCGCATCACCTGAGGACACATTCGCCGAGGATCACAACGAGTTGCTGGAATACGGTTACAAATTATTTCCTAACATTTACAACTATATTTACGAAGTAAACGTACTGAATACCATTTGCTTGTTAATTTCACTTTTACTCATGTTAAACGTTAAATGTTAAACACCTAATGTTACTTCGTAAATATTTTGCTAACATTCTGTGTTAATCAACAGAAATACTTTGAAAGAGAATTTGAATTATATGTTTCTGTATGGCAAGTAGACTACTCTGAGGACCACGATCACGGCACCGAAGAAGAGTACATCGAGGAAGAGGTCGAGGAGGAGGAAGAAATCGAGGTTACCGATGAAGAGTACGAGGAGAAAAGCGAACAGAAAACCGAACAGAAGACCGACTATGTGCCCGAAACGTTTGAGCAGTTTAACGCGATGTATCGGCCGAAAGGGTTCGAGCCGGAACAGAAAACGTCGTTTAGAAATTCCGGCCAATCATCTGTTGAGCCGAAAATAACTAGAAATGTGGAAGTCACTCAGCCGACGCCTGAGGCAGCAAAGCCATCACGCTTTGCTCAGTATCGCAGGGAAGAGACTCCGCCATCGCCGGTGGACCCTAGACGCTCACCGCAACCGCCTTTAGAGCAAAGGAGATCACCACTACCGCCATTAGAGCTAAGGAGATCACCACAGCCACCACCGTCAGTGGCACCGTCCCAACTGCAAACCGAACCGAAGGACCGTCACTACTCCGATCATCCTGAAGATGAGATTGAATACGATGACGACGAATACGACGATGAGATGCTCGAGGAAGAGGAAGAAGAGGACGTCGCAGACGACGAAGGAGACGAGGAAGATCTCTCTGATGTGGACGATTCAGAGCTGATGAATCGACTAGAAGCTAAGTATGGACGTTTGCCTGCGAAGGAGTACGACAGCGACGAGGATGTCGATGATCAGTCATGGACAAGTAAATTTGATGCATTTTCTTTTATTATCTTACGCACTTCGATTTAAGTTAAAGTTGCAGGTATATTTAGTATGGGTTGATCATTAGGTCCATTCGCGTACTTTCACGAGCCAAACACTAAAAATCTGCCAGACTCGAAAAATTGAGCGAAACCCTCTCAGAAAGCTGAAAATATACTCCAAAGTACGTTGATACACTTTGAGCTACTTTGAGCCACTTCCATCTTTGAAATCTAATCCATATCACGAAAATGTATAACTTACCTTTTTGCAACATATGAAACGTTCTAGGAGAACATTCGACCACCACCGAATTTTTATTTATTTTCAGATATTTTATTTTTGTGTACAATTGATTTTTAAAACGGATTTTGAATTTGTTTCCTGTCAATTTTGAGCATTTTACATTACTTTTAAATCTTACGAATTCTGACTAATTCTTATGAATTTTTACGAATTTTTACTGAATGCCGTTCCTAACTCAAAAATTTCGCAAAAGAGATCGGCATCGAGAGAGCAAGATATTACCCATCCACTGAGAATCTTACGAATTTTTACTCAACAAATTTCTTGGTGTGAGAATTGAAAAAGCTGTCAATTAACAGCTGATTCGAAATTTGTTGTCCTATTTGTCATTTGTTTTGATTTATTGTAAATATATTAAAATTGTATCAACAGGCGGAAAAATAAAATTGAATGTTCTCCTTAGATTCTTTTGGTGGCGACGAAATTCTTCCTCACTGTAAGGAGAAAGGACAATCTCCTCCACGTAAATTTTAATGCTGTATCGCTTTTTCCTCTTCTCGAATGCTTGTAGTTCAATCAGTACAAAATCTTCCATATATACTCGGATTCATGAATTTGATTAATTCCGAATCACTTTCATCGCTGGGTAGATAATTCAACTAATTTTGTTCGTAAATTAGCAAATTCTTCGTGTTTATCAGATATTTTAACGACTTTGCGTACCACTTATTTGAATTTTTCAATTATATATCTGTTGTTTTTCTGTTGTTTTACTACAAAAGCGTCCCCTAACTTTTTCGTAAGTGTCTCTCTCTGTGAGAGAATTTATCCCCACCACTGCCATTTTGATAGTTTTTTCCATTCTTACTACAAAAGTAAAGGAACAGACCTATTTTTATCAGTACTTGCCGGTTGAAATTCTCTGAGCAGTTTCGAGCCAAGAGAGGAACTGCTCGTTACTCGTTATTTTGCTAATTTTCTCTTTTTCTGTCATTTTTGATGAGTATGGTACAAATTTTGTGCGATTGCGATCGATTTATATCGATTGCGTTCGATTCAAACCGCATACGCGAACGAACCTATTCTCTTGCCATCTTGGTTCTCAGACTTTTGGAATGTCTAGAATTATTTGAGTAACCCAGTGATATTTTAATATGTTGGCAGCATTTATTAATCTTTTATATTTTCCGTGCTACTTTTTTCCTTTTTCGGTGCTGCCAAGTTGCAATGGATTTATAAATGCTACCAACATGTTAAAAATATTGAGTAAAACCAAAAGAAAAAAAGATTAAACTAAGATTTCGAGCTAAGCTCTGGGTATACATTTTTACGCCTTGAAGAAGAAGCAGTTTAGTAAATGGCGTTTCTGAACATATTTCGACCAGTTTATAAGCTTTCCCGTTTCCCTTTTTTTATTTTCTGAAGACGAGTTTTTGGACTAGTGTAAGACTGATTTGAAATCACATAGGCCTCAAAGGCTTCTGGGTGCAAAATTGCATCTAATGCAAACTGCCCCTTTAACCTAAGAATGATTTGAAGGCAAAGTTGATGAGCTAACGACAGATATAACTTGACTGCTTAAATATATAAAATGTCGTAGGAACGCACGACGTTGTACCCTATTGAGCTTTACGATTGTGGTCTTTTGGGTGGATCTATTTCAATAAAGCGTATATTATGATGGGACTCATCATTAGGTATTATGAATGTCCACTTTATTAACGTCGCGGAGATAGCACATAAAGGCATGCCCATGTCCATACAGCTTATCTTGCTTTAGCTATTTCCCCTTTATATGGCAGTCTTAATTTATCATTTTACCAAGAATTATGTACTTAAAGATATTTGACTTCAAACAAAATTTTAACCAACCTGCACCAGTCTATGGCACTCTTAGGGACTGTCTCTAATAATAATGACCAAGTTATCGGTGAACGCAATTGTTTTAAAGCCTTAAAAGCTATTTGTGAGGTGGCTTTTCCTTCTTGATAGACATTTGTAAAGGATGTTTTTTTTAGAGGTATAGAACTTTGAAATGGAATAAAACAAAGATGATTTTTTTAAATTGACATGAAATTTACTTTATTCTAAAAATAATCCTCTGGCATTATAATTTAAATATGATTTCTGGCATATGTGGCCGGTTCGAACGTAGTCTAATCTGGTGGTCCTATTTTCGATGACTTTGTTCAACATCTGTGGCCGTATATTGGCAATAACGCGGCGAATGTTGTCCTCCAAGTGGTCAATCGTTTCGGGCTTATCGGCGTAGACTAGCGACTTCACGTATCCCCACAGAAAATAGTCAAGCGGGGTTAAAACGCACGATCTTGGAGGCCAATTCACGGGTCCGCAAAGTTAAACTATGCGGTTACCAAACGTTTCCTTCAATAAATCAATTGTGGCACGAGCTGTGTGACCTGTTGCGCCTTCTTGTTGAAACCACAGCTCCTGCACATCATGGTTGTATAATTGATGAACGAAAAAGTCAGTAATCATGGCTCTATAGCGGTCACCATTGACTGTAACGTTCTGGCCAGCATCGGTTTTCAAGAAGTACGGCCAATTATTCCACCAACCCATTAAGCAATGATTTCTTCTGTACGCACTGTACGACGTCTCTGTGGATGCGTATTATCATTTAGAGTAAACGTGGTGCGAAAACGTTCCATATCCATAGTTAATCGAATTAATTGCTCTGATGGACGATTATGTTGACCGTAAAATGAACGTTTTGCGCGATACGTATTTCGAACAGAACCATGATTTTCAAAATAAATTTGCACAATTTGGAAGCGTTGTTCAGGCGTCAGTCTATTCATGTTGCAATGCTAAACCAAACTAAAAATAAATCACTTGACAGCTGACAAAATGGCCGCCAGTTAGAAAAATGCTGCCAACTCAAAGTTCTATACCTGTAAAAAAAAACACCCTTTATTATTTTCAAGAACAGAACGCTGTCAAGCTGATGTGAGACAGTAAGATTCACAGTTTTTTTTTAAGCACAATTCTGCCGTCTTGCCGGATTACTTTAGATTGGTTGTATTTTCATTGTCTGAGAGCTACAATTCCTGCTTAAAATTGATATCGGTCATCCACCCGACTCCATCTTTAAAAGAGCGCTGATGGTCGACATGAAGTTGAGTACGAATAGCTGCTGATCGACGCTGTTCCGATCATGGAAGATGGAATCCCTTAAGTCTGTGTTACACTTGTTTTTTTCTAGGTTAATTCGCCTATGCTATCGGCAAACCACATTCCTTCTTATGTAAGCTTTAATCGTTTTTCTTTTATCTACTTGTAATTTATTAAGCTGTTAAGTTCCACTTGAGGATCATCTCATCTCATGATACGTTTATTATGATTTAAAATATAATCTATGCTAGTGGTCAGTGAGCAGGTAACTACTTGTGGCCACTTTTGTAAATTGGTACCAAGCAGTGCTGTCGGGGAGTGAGACTTTTTAGAACAAATGAAATGAGTAATAAGAAAAGGAAACTGAAATGAATTGCTGTATGGGGTATATATAATTGGAGGAGCTTCGGGTAGTGTGGAGTGCCCATCTTGTTTTCTGAAATATTTCTGAAATAGAAACTTATTTTGTCAAGAGCGGCTATTGTTTTTATTCATTGGAATATTGTTGTCAACTTTTACTTTGCTAATAGCTTAATTTTTCATAAACAAAAAAAAATATTTGGCGAATGTTTAGAAGAGTTGCAAGATTGCTCATTTTCATTTCCAAGTGTCGGGTAATGTGGACCATTCTATGCGGGTATTGTGGAGTACTACTCCGCACTACCAGAAATAAAGGGATCAAGAATAAGACACATTTTAAAAGCTTTAGTCACTATGTATTTTAATAATAAATAATCGAAATTAACATTAAGGCGCAGTGGCTTAGTGGTTAGTGTGTTGGACAACTTCCGAAAAACCCAAAATTCCAACTTATGGTTTTTTTCCGCTGCGCCACCTCTCGCGAACGTCTGACAAACATCTGAGAGTAAACCTGTCATGAAGGAGCTTCTCAATTAGCCGTTTGGACCCGGCATAAAATTGTAGATCCCATCCATTCGTCCCAAAAATGAAAAACTCACACGAAACGAATTTTTGTGAGAAGCTACAGACCCATTGCGCCAGCTATTTATTTTTTTTAATCAACATTAACTTCTATTATGCAAACAAAAATTTAAATTAATATCACAATGAACCCTCTTCAAAATAGGCGGCTAATGTGGAGTACTACAACACTTCATTCGCTCCTGAGTACTCCACATTTACCGAAATGTTAGCGTTTCCTAGAAAAAAACAATTGGAAATATAGAAACATCTAATTTTATTTAATTTTAATAACATATACTATTTTGGGGAAATTCCCTTTTATTAAAAAAAATCAGACAAGACCAGTGAGGTGTTTGTCGAAACATAAACAAAGCGTTATCTGTTTTGCTTTGGTTGTCTGTTTTTGTTGAGTTGTTCTGGTGGCAGGAGTGTTGCCACTTTATGTGTATTTGTTACAAAAATAAATACTAAGCAGAACTGTGAAACTTGACTTAAAACTCGGAATAATAAAAAAAAACAATGGAATGCACCTTAAATTCATTACATTTTACACAATTTATTCATCGTCAAAATAATTAACGACCTCACTACAAAACGACATAAACCGTATTGCGCTGGAAATGAATTGGTAGACGAACTAGCCAAGACTGGATCAGAATCCGTGTTCTTTGGACCAGGACCATATTGCAGAGTCAATTGTGCTACTGCTTTGGGGCTTTTTAAAGAGTGGGAACAACAACTCCGACAAAGCCCCACTGGGATAATGTTCCTTGTTTACGACAATCCAGAAGATTAATTAGGCCCTACTCCTACAATTAAATCCTAAAACACAAGAAGGAAGATATTAGTAAGCTAGTGGGCTGTTTCTAACAGGCCACTGTGGCTTGAGATATCATCTTAACAAGCTGAACTTGTGTCCGAAGACAGATTGTAGATTCTGTCTAGCATGAAGGATGAAGAATCCTCTGAACTCTTATTCTGTGATTATCCGGCACTTCACTGGTTAAGAAGACGTACCTTCAACAAAGAGATACTCTCGCCAGCAGAACTAAGGAACTCTGCTACTAAGGACATACTGGCCTCCATTAGGGAGGTCAATCGTCTCTTAGTCTAAACCACGCCTCTTTGATACGAAAGATCTTTTAGGTCGCAGTGTCCGCTTTTGGGCAGGGATTTTTATAAAAAAAAATATCGAAAGCCAACATTGTTTTATATGCCTTAGGCGGAATTAACGTTCGTCTAATGCATTAGAACAGCGGTTGTATCTTTTATTGTAGCAAATGGCAACCTTAACTTTAATTTTGTTTGCACATAAAAAAAGTTTAAAGTGGGTCTTCAAAAAAAATCAAACACCCACTTCTATTACAAAAGTATTGGAATTGAAAGAAGTACAAGATTACATAGTTCTCGTGATTCCTTGTTTTTGTTGCAAAATTTGACAAATTGTCGACTCTAAAATGTATGGAAATTTATGTGGTTTTCGATTGGGCTTCTTCAGATTAGCTCTCAGATTTCATATTTCGTGTGTCTAATCGAACATAAAAACGTTACTTGCTCTTTTTTGTGTTGATATTTGTGCGATTGGAATATGTGTAGCCTTCGACACTTTTCTAAGCGTTTTTCATTCACTGGTTAAATTTTATATGAAAACATTCAAAATGATCGCCCAGATTGATTTCTAAACATTTGTAGATAAATAATTAAAAAAAAAAATAGATCAACCCGATGCAATTCATTTCATTTCAGTTGAAAAATTTCACAAAATCGTAAACAAACTCAACTAGTGGTCAAACTCAAAAGTACTTGTATTGGTAAATCTGAAGCAAATCTGAGAAAAAATCCAGATTCGCAAAAGTGCTCTGAAATCTGAAAAAGATAGTTTTTTTTTTGTACCAAACGAACATAAAAATTGCTCTGAGAGCAAATAAGTGCTCTGAGAGTGCCCAATCGACAACCACATTACACATGTTGTGACGTATCTTTGCACTGTAAGAAGAAATGCAAAGCACTTGTGTCGGAATGCTTATGCAATAAAACGTCTAGGTGTTTTCTATTTCGACCTGGTACGTACACGCAAATTGAACATAAACCATTGCAAGCTGAATGTTATAATCTTGAAGTCAATGATACTTAAACTTATCTCTTTAACAGCCTGCTCCTAGAATTAATACGACTCTCTTCTAATCTACAAAAAGTTACAGGCGAAATCACTTATCAGAAACATAAATGGGAGCGAACCATTTCTAAAGAAATATGTTCCTCAGAAGTTTATTTTTATTTATTTAACGACCACCAGATCGAGGACGCGGTTAGGTACGGCCTTAAGTGCTAAATGGCTTTCACTACAGATGAAAATTATATTTCCCCTTCAACCTTGAGAGAATTGCCTGGAAGGGTATTCTTATTTCACCATTCATTGATCAAGTCTAAAGTTACTTACACCTTTGGACAAATATTCTCAAAGTTTGAAGCAATGGAAAGCACGGTTACGTTGCTATACACAGAGCCCTGATCATGATGTACCAAAACAGGAGATTCAAAATGCAGCCTTCTGGATAGTCGTTGCTAACACTCGTCATAACACATTCCGAATCCGCACACAGTTTTAAACATAACCCTGGGGTTGAATAGCTGCACACGTGATCGAGGACTACGTGACTTAATTTGTTATTGTTTTGTTTGTAAAATCCACGAAATTCAGTGACGTATTGCTCGCTCACGGCTGTGGTAATTCGACCCCCGATCCACAGAAAATGAGTTTCTTTTGAACACCGAAAGCTCTTTCTGTCTAATCCATTATCAGTTCTACGAACACGACGCGATGCGTCTCACAGAGAAATCGGCTTTAAAGAGCAATTTTGGGTACGTACTATACCCAAGTACGTTTCACAGAAGGAAGGAGGTGGTACTGACTGGTCAACAATTTTTAGCGACGGAGAAGTCAATTCCTTAAAATGAAATCCACTTTTATCAATCGCCTCTTTGGATGTACTTTTCGACATCTAAGTAAGTTTGTTATAGTCATTTGACTTCGATCTGTGATGCTTTCAGTTGTTTGTGGCACCGTTGTTTGTCTTAAAAGACCTATTTTAGGTATTGTATCTTTACGAATTCTACATAAATCAGAGCCAAATTTAGTTTTCTATGCCAGTTCAAAAGTTCTCGTTTAAGTCTCATTGAGGTCATTGAGTCATACAAAGCTTTTTCAAAAAGAGTTGGGGGTAAGTTGTAACAATGATTAGAAAAACTTGTGTCATCTGTCTTTAAGAAAATTTATTCAAAAAAGGCTCATAAGAACTACAAAATCACAATTGATTGGTTGGAAAAACTCAAGAAGCTAACATCTCTTCCTTAAACATGTTTTCTGATTTGGCCTTGGCGGTTGGCGGTCTTTCTGGCTATGCTTCTATTTCGTTCCCCAAGAAACGCTTGTTTCTGTAAAGAATCGGTTAAAATAGCTGATTTTTTTTCTCTCCGCGAAACCGTTCTCTTTCTTTGAATAAGTCCTTGCATCCTCTGGGATAAATAATGCATTCTGCACTCCATGGGACAACTGGCCCCGCCATGAAATTTAACACAAAGAAAACTTAAAAACAAAAACCGGAATCCGCACAAAGTTTATATATTTACCAAAATATTAACGCATAGCTACAAAAAACAACCTACACTGTATTTTTTGCGTGTGAAAAGCAATACCAAAAATATAAAAAGAAAAAAAAAAAAAATAAGAGAAAAACCAGTCAATTTTCCGAACCTTACGGAGTACGACATCAATTAATGATCTAAATGACCTAAAACTCTAGTAGGCTCGTCGTTTCCTTTGGAGAAGGCAAACATTTTTCCCTTTCACGCGACTCTTAATTTTAAGGGGAACCCTAAATTTTTAAATGTTACTTTTAACCCCGTCTTCCCCTATAGTACAACCTAGATTCCACTCGCTACTGCTGCAAGTTAGTATTCGGTACTCCTCAGCGCCACCTTCCACAACCGTCTGATAAACATCCACTTACCAAAAGTACACCTCAGGAATTTTTTCAATTCAAGCGTTGTCGGTCCATTGCATTCGTCGGAATGCACAAACGAATGGTTTTGAGAAGCTAGCTGGGCTCATATTTGAACCTGTTTAGCCAACTAGTTTTCCTATAATCCTATTTAATTGTGAGGGAAATGAGGTTTAAGTCCAAAATCTCTGAAAGGTTCTAACCCATTCGCTGGTTTCTGATAAAGTTCAGAAAACTGGACTTAAATTCGCCAAGCGGGGCTCTCCAGTTTGAGCTATCTGGGCAATCTGCAAAGTATGAAATATTTGCGAAGAAGCCGTTTTAATGGCCTTAGAGGGCTAATTTAACTGCAATGGCTTCGAAGTTCCCTAGGTGGAGCTTCCGTAACTTATCGAATTAGGCAGAGACTTGGAACTGATATTATTAGCCAACATATTGAGTAAAATTTTGTGCCGATTTTAAATACCTGTCAATTTGCTATGTCAATGTCATTCTTTTTTAGAAATAAAACCACGAGGAGGTGGTCCACAGTCAATGGACAACGATGCCTTCGAAGAGGAACTGAAAAGAGCCAACGAGGAAATGCTTCGCGAAGTAAGTGTAACCTTATAGGATTTAAATAAACAGTTCTTGGTTTCCTTTACATGGAATTATCTATCAATTCGTTTTAGTTCGGATACCAATAAATTAAAAACAAACAAAGTCCCTCTCATAGTTTCTAATTACTGTTTTTACGTTTTTTGTGCTATTTAGAATTTTATAAATTGACATTACCTATTATTATAAGTTGTATTCTTAATTTTTTGTTTATGTTTTGTTTTTTTAATTAAGAGAAAAAATTGCATTTTGTTGTTTATATAGCAAATTAACAAAATAAATCGATTTTGTTCGTTTGGAACTAATTTAGCTCTTCGATACGATTCATGGGCAGAAACCCACCCACAAAGATAACTGCCTCAATGAATCTGATCGAAGACTTAAATTTGTTGTATGCTAGTCTCAATATATAAAACTAAATAATCGCTTAAACTAGCTAACGTTACGAGTATTTCTTTTTGTTTCGTTTTAAATACCCTAATGCGTATGCTGTTTCCCAAAAATAATCTCCCAAAAATCCCTTGCTCCCGCTTCAAATTGTGTGCTCTATTGTGTGTGTGTGTGTGTTTGATAAATGCTGGGCTCCCTAACGCAGAGCTTTAACTCAGCGCTTACCAGATTTGAATCCTTATCCCAAAAATTCCCTGACAAGCCTGAAGCATTCCTTGGAAAAGCCAGACTAATGGACAAACTGTCAGAGCTACATCGTAGCAACTCAAAGCTAAGCGAGGCACTTGAGGCGTACAAGCGATATTTGGCCTTTGGCGTGGATATTCTCAGCGATCTAGAGTTCACAGAGGTTGCTCAGCGGTGCGTGGATCGGATGCGTTTTATGGGTAGGTTGAAGTAACCATGTCAATTGGTAATTTTCGTTCATCAAACTCTGTACTTTCAGGACTTCATCTGCAAGCGATACCGGTCCATGAAATGCTAATCGAACGATTCCCCGACGAGGTCTCCCATCGAAATCAATTGGCCGTCAGCTATCTAATGGTAAATCGGTGAGTCCCACGTAACACTGTATGCACTGTCTCCAAATTCGAAACTCGAAATCGACAATAGTATCCAGCGTATTGACACAGTCTTTCAGATGCCAAACGAGTTCTTGAAGAAATCTTGCCCCGTTGGCCGAAAGATGGGTTTGCATTAGTGCACTACGGTTTTGTGCTTAAAAATCTCAACGGAAACCTTGAACAAGCCGTTCAATATCTGCAGAACGGCATCGATACTGCAGCTGAGGGCACTCAAGATGGGCGCTTTTACTTTAACCTGGGTGATAGCCTTCAGCGATTGGGGCGTGTGGACGAAGCACGCGAAGTTTACCGGCGCGGAGCTGGATTGAGGCTGTTTCTCTCCGAATACCAAAGATCACTGTACAATGTGGATTCGCTGAAAGCGCAAGCCTTTTGGACGAAAAAGGAGACGGGCTACAAGCGATTCCTCGATAACGTCGAAAGCAATTGGCAGAAAATACGGGACGAAGGGATGAGTGTGCTCAATGCCAAAGGCGTTTTCCAGGATGAGTCCGAGAATCTACGCGACTCTGGTGATTGGAAGCAATTCGAGCTTTTTGCTCGCGGACACCGAAGACGGGAAAACTGCCAGAAGACCCCGCTCACATGTGGCATTATTGAGAGCTTCCCTGCGGCGCGGTTTTGTAAACGAGGCCAAGTAAAGTTTAGCGTTATGCATCCTGGTACACATGTATGGCCACATTGCGGACCCACAAACTGCAGACTGCGAGCACATTTGGGGCTCCGAGTTCCCGCTGGTACCACACTGAGAGTCGCCAACGAGCAAAGGTATGCCTATGCATAAATGTATTTTAAGTTGCCTCTTATACATTTCTTTTACTTTTCAGAACATGGCAAGAAGGAAAGTTCCTCATATTCGATGACAGCTTTGAGCACGAGGTGTGGCACAATGGGACCAGCCTACGTCTTGTTTTCATCATTGATATCTGGCATCCTGATTTAACCGAACAACAACGCCAAAGTCTATCCCCGATTTAGCGGGCAACACCAAAGTTATACTGTGCCGATTGGGTTATGGAATCTAAACTTTTTTTTTTACAAAGTTCCTAGCTTTACCACAAAATGTATTTATTGCACAACAACTGATCAAAGATAATAAGCTCCTACTAAATCTCAAGTTAAAAGTATTGTTAAAACTGATTTTCCATATCCTTTTTCTCGAAATGAAATTTATTTAACCACTGTTAGGGGGAGGGGGAATTAAACAAAAGAACAACAAGGAAATGTAATACATATAATTATTATGAAAAACACTTTTGTATCTCAAAAACAACAAATTAAACAAGCGATCAACTGTGACTTAAATTTAAATTTTTGATAAACTGTTAAATTATCGTATGAATTTATAAATAAATAGAAGTTAATATATTTTTTCTATAAAGACAGTCGAATGTGGTTTTAGTTTTATTAATGGAAGAAGTAAGACTGCCAAGGATTGTCCTGAAGCACATACTTTTAACAAGAGGTTACTTGGTGCAAAAGTGGGAGGAGTTAGCAGCTAGTTACCGCGTGAGCTTGAATATCTCAGCTGAAATTCAGCTTTCGATGCTGAAACCCATGTTTACCGACATCCTGAAAAAAAGCGGGCAGTGACATGTGCGACAGGTTTATAGCTGAAGCACATTCATCGCAACATAGGCTGGTGTATAGTAGGTTAAATTATAATCACATTGAAAACGCTTCTACTTACTTCCTTAACCGCTATCCGCTGCAAATGATAAGCACAATATTCAAGCTAAGAGGAGAATTAATAAACCTAAATTTTATCCCGCATCGACCTGATCTTCCAATTTTATGCGACTTGTGCAACCTTAAGGAGAGAGAGGATGTCTACCATTTCATCGGAAGATGCCCCATTTTAAGAGATTTCCGTGTAAGATACTTCGGACGTAATTTACTGGTCTTGGACGAGGTTATTAAAATATTGAACGGTAGTCTTGGGTGGGAAGTTTTATACAACTATGCCAAAACTGCAAGTCGCTACAGAACGCGTATCTTGGAAGGCGATTTTTGAACACAAGTACATTGTACATGTCATAACCTAAATTGTCAATCTGGTAGACGGCCATAAGCCAAACCATAAAGACTTAGTTAACATTGTTTGTAAATACGAGTAAAAAGATTATAAATTTTTTTTTTTAAAATGTTAATAAAGTCACTATACTAAATACTACTACTACTACTTAATGGCCTTTGGTTTTGGTTTGGGTGTGTGCACTATGCACCCTCAAGCAACAGCCAATGAATTTGTTTTTGTTCTGCATGCCAAATTTGCATAATCCGGTGACGTATTGCGCGCTCACGGATGCGGTAATTCAACCCCAGATTGTTCTTGTGCAAGCCGCTGGAAATCTCTTACTTGCGAATGCCACGGGTGGCGATGTCTTCTGTACTGTGTCGTCCTACCCATTTGGATCTGAAGACTGTATGACGTCCAGCTCATTTGTTCTAGTAGCGGTTTGAGACGTCTAGTGCAAAGTCTTGATTGTTCAGCTCGTTAACTTCGTCGGTGCTTTTATGTAAGTAACTGGACACAGAAGAAGGGTAAGTGTATGTAGTCTGTTTCGATTTGACCTCCTGTAGCCTAAACGGCTCCACCGATTTAGAAAAGTGAGGGGTTGTTAGATTCGTATTCTTTCAGTGTGTGTCCTGTAAAAAAGAATCAAAAATACGTGAACAAGAAACATTCAACTATACCTAACTATTTGTCAGTCGGAGGCTACGCATATTTTTGTTAGGCTGTGTAGGTGTCAATTAGTATATACTTGAATGTGCTTTGCTTCTCTTTGGCTATCGCCGTTGGGAGCATTGGAATGGAATGTAGAAAATCATGCACGCCTTTCATTATTATGAATATCTTCGAGCAGCAGTGACTTAATCACGTTCAGGCAAATTTTTCATGTACGCTTATAACAGGGAAGCTTACCAGTTATAAATCCTTTCTGTCCGATAGAGACAAGACAAACGACAAAAAGCTTAGTTTTCTTCGGCGAGTAGTCAAATAATAGTCAAGAAACAAGACGGGTGCCTTACGTTTTTGAGCAAATCTCTCTTTGATGACGGCTATGATGCGTTTCGCTGATCCGGGGTCGTCTTCAATGCCTCCACAACAAGTTGTCAAGTAAGATGTCATTGCACATCCTCGTCCGAAACTTCTTTCACCATTGCGAAAATGTTGACGACATGTTTGATTTGTATATTGTTCTGCTCCGAAATGTTTCAATAGATCGACGTTCTTCTTGTGAGCAACAATGTCAATAGCAACGGTCCAACCACCGGCTGTTGCTTGTCGTTTCATTACTAGCAATGGTGTTGTGGTAAATAATTTCTCCTGGGTAATTAGCGTACTTCTGGTATGAAAAAAAATAGCTATAAAACTATTTTGTGTTGTTCAATTAACTTCAACTTGTAAATACAAACTAAACAAAAACATACATTGACCATATTATGCAAAAAGGGATAAATTACACGCGCCACCAAGATGACCCAGTTTTCAGTTATCTTATGAGCAAATCACCCAATCACTAATTCACCCCAAATAATGCCTCTGAGATGCACCACGTATTGACTTCCGTGGCCTTACACCGGGAGCACTTTCACTGATAAGATTCATCTTGGTTGGCGCACAAGCGCCTCAATTTCAGTGGGTCAATGCAATCACAATAACCGCAACTGAGGATTTTATTTATGTACAACAAAAGACACAATCGAAGTGGTGGTCGAGTTGCCGTTATTGTCGTCGTAATCGTAGTGGTTCTTTGGTTCAATGTCATGCACATCTAGAATCGAATGCACCAATTTCGCTTGTGGGCAGATAACAAGGGGACAATAAGGTCGCACGCGCGTGCGACAATGCATTTCGTTTACACTGTTCAATTCACATTGAAGAAGTTGTAACATAAAATTATAAAATCCTATTGATAAGGTGCGCATAGTTATCTACATCGAATGCGTATGCCTCGTAGCTGATTCCATCGGTGTCACTATTTACATTGCACTTAAATTTTACAAGTAGTGTATATTCAATAGACTGATTCAATGAACTCTATTAAGTTCAAATTCAATGCAATCTAGTGTCAACAAATGCGGCCTTCCAGCCTGTAAACACCGGCGCTTGATGCTATCAGTTTATTGGATGCTGATGGGACATTTAGATGTTGGTATTGTAAAACTCGGTTCATTTTTATGGGCACGAAACCAAGTGAGATCATACGCAAATGATCATTCTTAAGCAATGGACTTTGGTTAAGAACTTCATCTTTTCTATTTGCAACATCAGCTTACTTTGTCATTGTTACAATAAATTCTGCTACAGTCGAGGGTGGACCTGGGTCTCAACCATTGAGTCGTGAGTTCACGCTCCAGGAAATCGTGGCGGCCAGTATTGAGAAGAAGTGTATTCAGCTCGTTTGAACGCAATCTAAGATTGGCAAGTGTATTCATTATGGACGTTTTAAGGTCCACTTAGGCCCACCTCAGACAAAATTTTCCTTTAATATGTTCGAGCAACCGCAACGGAACATAACCAAACATTAGGTTGGGTATCTTCTTGAAGTGTTCTTTCTTAGGGAGCGTTTTTCGGGAGTTCTGATTGTTTTGTAGCGTTATATTGGGCTTCTTAATTAGTTTTCAGAACAGCTTTTTAAGCGTTTTGGTTCGTGACTATGCCATTTTGAGAGCAGTTTCTAAGGAAATCTTTCAGATCGTCGTTTTTTAGATAGAGACGACGATTTTGTAGGTCGCAATGGGTAATTCGAACAATTTAGCGTGGACATTAAAAATACTAGTATCGCGCTGTGGTTTTCAAGGCACTGTTTTTGTGACTTCTTTTGTCATTTCCCGATGCGTTTTTTAAAACATTTTTTAAAACGTTTTTTGAAACATTTTTTAAAACGTTTTTTGAAACATTATTTCATAAAACTGTTGTTGGCCATTTTCGAATAAATTTTTAAGTAGTTTTGGAGAAGTTTTGTTTGCGTTATTTGAATTTTTCTAGTCCTCTTCGAAGTCAATTTGAAATGAGGTTTTTTCTTTAGAAAGTGGCGTGGTTAGTAAAATTTTTGAACATGAATTATGTTGGTGTTTTTTGAGACCTTTTCTGGTCGTATTACGATGCATTTCCTTTAAGGAAGATTTTAAAGAGTTTGTGAAACATCTTTCGCGGAGTTTTACAAACCTTTTTTGTGGGCTTTTAGAAATGATTTTATTTTTCTTTTGCGCAGCAATCTTTGAATAGTTGTTCGGTGTTTTTGAGGCTCATTTTAAATCGCGTCTCCTCCGAAACGAAGGCATGTTGAGTTCCAAAGGGTTTTCGTTGTGAATTTGTTGTCAAAGTCATTGGTTCCAAGTGTTTAATTTTTTTCATTGCTTGGTTAATATAATTTTCCACTTTTGATTAACCGAAAGTGTGGCACATGGAATTGCAGACTTTATTTCAATTTCTATTACCTTCAAGTGTGCACAGGCCTTAAATTTAAAAATATACCAGCGATACCTAAGGTGATGAAGTTAGGTACTCGGTTTTTTACCACGGGCAAAGTCGTTCTGATTATTTTTAGTAACTCAACAAATTTCTTGGTGTAAGAATTGAAAAAGCTGTCGTTCACCTAACAATTAACAGCTGGTTTGAAATTTGTTGTCCTTTTTGACATATGATTGCATTTGTTTTGATTTCCTGTGTATTTAAATGTAGCAACAGGCGGCAAAATAAAATTGGATCAAGAAAGTGGCGACGAAATTCTTTCTCGCTGTAAGAAGAGCAATCTCCATCACGTAATTTTTAAAGCAGTATCGCTTTTTCCTCTTCTCGATTGCTTGTAGTTCAATCAGTACAAACTCTTCTACATTCTCGGATTCATCAAAAAGAAGTTCGATTTATTCCAAATCACTTTCATCGCTAGATGAATCAACATCAACTAATATTGTTAATAAATTAGCAAACTCTTCTAGTTTTTTTTTCAGAAATTTTAACGACTTTTCGTTAAACCACTTTTTTCAATTTTTGAATTATGCTACTGTCGTTTATTATATGCCGTTTTCCATTGGGCAAAAAGAAGCGTCCGGGAGAGTCCGGAATCGAAAAAATCACTTCTGAAACCGTTCCATTGGCACAAAAAAATACTCTTCTGGTGATTCTGAGAAGAGAATTTCGCTTCTCGATTTGAAGTAAGAATCCACTCAAGAAGCACTCACACAAGTGTAATTTATGTATTTTATACAAGTCAGCTGACAGCAGCCGTAGATTATTTTTTGGCATTTCGCCAATACTTTTGTGGATTCTTTCAGAAGCAGTTTTGTTGTTCCATTGGATTTCAGAATGACAATAGATTACAACAAAAGCGTTTCCTTAGTTTTTCGTAAGTGTCGGTCTCTGAGAGAGAATTTATCGCCACAACTGCCATTTTGACAGTCTTTTCCATTCTTACTACAAAAGTAAAGGAACAAACCTAACAAGAAATTTGTTGAGTAAAAATGCCTAAGATTCTCAGTGAAGGGGCAATATCTTGCTCTCCCGATGACGCTCTCTTTTACGAATTTTTCGAGTTAAGGAACGAAATTGAGTCAAAATTCGTAAAAATTCGGAGAAAGTTAGTAAGAGTTTGTAAAATTCAAAAGTAAAAAAACAGACCTATGGTTAATCTCAGCACACATACACAAAACATGGTTATTTGTCAAGCTGATGACCACTCCACACAAAGTTGAAGTTATTTGCCCAAATAATCGAACAAAAACCGTAGTAATCACACTTTTTTCTAATATTTTATGAAAGAAAAGCCATGCGTTCGTCGCCTAACTTTGAAAATAAAAAACCATTGTTGAAAAACCGAACGCACTAGGATTTTCTTCACTAGATTTTTTGTCTACGTCTCCATAAACGTCAAATGAAAAAACTATTCACGTGTTCAATCTAGGCTAATGAAAACTGAAATACATCAACTCAATCAGCAGTCAGACTTATAGTTAACTAGAAATCGGAACGTCCCTACTCTGTAACTCCTCAATATCGGCAAAGTCTCGATTTCATTTAAAGATCCCAGAATTGAGACTCAAGCAAGCCCTTCATGCATCCACTGACCCATTTGCCCGATTTTATAAGGCCAACCCAAATAAACGGCAGATAGGTACTTCACTTTCGGTCTCAATATGCTTGCGTGATTCTTGGTCCCAATTTGTTTATCTCTCTTCTCATTTTCCATTTCTTGTGCATGGAGTTTTGCAAATTTATGCACTGCTACCATACTGTCGGCCAGAGAATGTAAACAGAGCTCGCGTCAAGACCGACATTGCGTTTCGTTGAAGAAAAAGACTTATTGCTCAAACCGTATACAATGGCCAGCAATGTTCCAGGTCTGATTATCATTTGCATTGTGCCTGTGTGTGCGAATAAGTTAACGGCATAGCAGGCAAATAATAATTTCACATTTACATGATAGATTCTTTAGAACGAAAGGTGTTGAGGTCATTCTTTCAATCTGCATATCAAGGGTGCGAGGATTTCAGTTCTGATAAGAAGTATAGGTACACTCCTATGTTCTGTTTGCTTCTTCCAATTTTTCATCTAATTATGTAAACGATGCCCAATAGCTTGTGAGGTTATAATCTCTGCAGATATAGGGTGAGGCTATATTTATATATGATTTTTGTTTAATTATCTGCACCAGTAAAAGATAAATAATAAGTCAAATAGAGACGACTGTATATGAATTTTCTCTCTTCAAGTCTTTTCGAGTTTCGGTAATTCCTTATCAATTAATGGGGACGTTCAAGAATCCAGTTTAGTAGGTCTGACAGCTGGCCGGCTTTATGTGTCTTAAACTCATATTTATATGGCCTAGATCGGACTGCGTTTATGGAAGCCTAGCCGAAGAATCTGGTCAAGAATTTCTGACGCAGGGAAAGTGGCGTTAGTGACGGTGCCATGAGTCATAAGGCCAAATCTCGAAATTTGGGCTTATGTCGCTTTGTGAAAGTGAGATAAAGCTAAATTCTAGCATTTGGTATTATGACACTTTGAGAAAGCGTCATAAGGCCAATTTGGCTAGTTTTATGGCATTTTTCATCACATCGGCGAGAACTTCGGCGACAGATTCTCGCACTCGTGTCGGATGTTATCCTTGAGGGATTAAAGGGTCTCGGGCTTGTTCACGTAAACACGGGACTTCAAAAAACCCCACAAAAAAAAGTCTGGAACGTTTAAATCGGGCGATCTTGCGGACCAGTGCAAATCGCCAAAACGAGAGATGAGGCGACCCGGGAACGCCGCCTTCAGAATATCGATGAAATGAGCCTCATCGCTCATTATGATTTTGGTCGAAAAATCGTCCACTTCGTCCTCGAGATTGAGGATGGCTTGGGCGTAGGTTACACGCGTTTGGCGGTCGACAGGCAGCAGTTGATGCACGGACTATACTTTGTACGGGAACATGCGCAAGTCTTTGACCAAAATTCGCCTAAGGGACAGCCGACTGATGGCTAATTGCGAGGCACGGCGCCTGGTCGATGTTTCCGGCGACAGCTCGAAATCCTCGTCAACAGCGGCGATATTCTCGGCACAACGGGCGGTTCGGGCCCGGCCACTCTTGGCAGCGTCTCGTGTGGTCCCATACTCTTCAAGGTTGGTGGCCAAACGGCGCAGTGTTTGCGCAGTCGGTGTCGGACGGCCGTGGAATCGGCGACGGAATTCGCGCTGCGCCAACACTACAGACGAATTGTTACGCAAAAAAATAGACACGATTATTCCGCGTTCTTGGGGAGTGTATCGCTCCATGGCTTGTTCACTTGTATTTTACATCTGTCTGGTTCACAAATGTCAAAACAGATTTGACATTGGCGGCCATTTGCAAAAATAAGAGCATCTTTCAGTAGGGTGATCTCTTTTGGCCCACCTTGCACAAGCCAAATGATTAGATCAATCTACGCTTCGCAGATTTTTAAGTTGTGCTAACCAGAAAAAAAAAACCCGTAAAATAGAATTCACTAAAAATATGCATATTTTCAACAACTAATTCCTCAATGCCTCAAGCATCGAAATTATGCCTAAAAGGCATATTTATGCCTCAGTTGGCATCACTGCCCTACATTAACATGGTTTTCTTAACCCTAAAAGACTAATGTTTCGTGTAATGTAATGTTAAGTACTCATAATCTAACAGTCTATCTTCAGCCCGGGGTCATAGTAACCAATTAACTAATTAACTCATGAACCTTTGCGAATGAAAATATTTTAATTTTAGAATTAAAAGTTTTGTGACTGTTTCATAATAAAAACTGAAGTACCTATTTATTTAGTAAAATATCGCGTTTTTCATTTGGCAACGCCTTTTTAATGTTTCGAGAAAAAAAAGGATAACTATGTATTCCACAAAGCTGTAAAGGAAGTATACCAGTAACCAGTAACCTTTGTCTTTAAGGTTTAAGCGTAGTACGCAGCACGAGCTAAACTAAATTTAATCTGGTCTCCAACTTTTCTCTCCAAACATCAGATAAAGTTCTAGCTAAATTTTGACATAGAGTACGCCGTGGATAAGTGTCAAAGAAAACAGCTGTTCTTTGAAAAAGCTTCCTTCAAAAATTGAATTCTCTCTTATTTAAACTATGTCTGTACTTCTCGCCCATGTAATAATTAAAAGAGCTCATCCTTGCATACTTTTCCGCAACAGAACAGCAAATACACAACGATCTGTCACAATTTAGCTTGAGAAAATGTGCCGAAGCAATTAAATGGGCACGCTAAATTTTGACAGACACATGAAGTACATTCTGAAACAAAAGTTTGATTATTTAGCTCGAGCTGCGTACCACTCAGCTAAATGGACTCGCTTAGATTTTTCTCAGCTAAATTTTGGAGAGACTTTTGTATGAGAGCGAAAACTTATCTCGAGCAGCGTACTAAGCTTTAACATTAAGAGTAAGCGACTTTTTGGCAACTACATTTTTGTTGTATTGGTATAGGCATTTCGCAAAGTATGGAGTCTTTGGGTTTAGTTGACTAGACAAAAGTTGATTGTTGGTGCGTCCGATTGTCTCTGTTTTTAAACTACCTATTTGACATTGGATATTACTCATCACTGGTCAACAGTGGTCATGCCACACGAACTCTGATGGATGATCGTGTTTCAATCACACTCAGTTTTCTTGTGATGAGGTCAAGTTCATTTTCGGTATTGTAGGGATAAACGCATATGTACGGCTGTAAAAAGAGTGCTACATATCATAGACAAACCATACTGAGACCCCCCAACTCACAATCCTCTTGCCGCTGGGCCCCTCATTTTTTTTTCAAATTCGCCATTTTGTATTCCTATCGGTGTAATGTCAAAAAAGAATCAGTGTGACATGCAAAAACACACAAAAACTACAAAAATAAATGCTGCCAACCACGGCAACCGTGGGGAAATGTGAAAGAGTTCGGGAATACCACATTTTTACATAACTGAATGCCATTGGTTAGTTATTATTAATTGTTAAAAGGCGAATAATTGATTTGGTTGGTTAGTAAAATTATCTAAAATACATGTTTTATACACTAGAAAATATTTGGACAAACATAGTTGCGTATTTACCTCTTTTCGATATCATTAAGATCGATTTATTGTGTGAATTTTTCTTTAATAACTGAAGAAAACTTGCTCAAAATGCTTTTATTTTCATGCAACCATTCTGCATTGACAATTTTTTATAAATATTTTAAGCAAATGTACACTTATTCCTCAAAAAAAATATTATCCACACGTAACGAACAATTTCAAATTAAACGGATAAAATTCTATGAACGCTGACAGCAACTTTGCCCAAAGCGGAAGTGGCATATGCAAGGTGCGAGCGTGTTGGTGAGCCGGAATTTTTGAAGTTACGTGACATTTGTCAATACGAATTTCTATGTAACAATACTAACGCACTTAGCGTTTGCCACCCCATGAAAATATAGCTTGTAGGCAAGTAACGGGAAATCGGCCGAAGTTGGTGGTCTCAGTATTGTCTCTGCTATATATATTTGTTTTCGTTATTAAATTGATTGTTGTGGATTTCATTTACTTCTGTGCTTCTGCGAATATGCCGAGAAAGTGTATTAACGATCCTAACTCTTTTTGTTATATTTGTGGTGAACTGACTTTCAAAAACCGAAGGCGATATTTTTCTGAATTTATTTTGAAGTGCTATCACGAGTATTTTAGTCTTGCGGTGGCTCATCAGGAGCTCCAATTGACATATGAAGCTTTGGGTTGCAATATGTCGCTTAAAATTTATTTTCTAGACGCACATCTGGATTTTTTCCCACAGAATTCAGGCGCCGTAAGGTATTCATTTTTCTTCACCAAATAAAGTTGTGATAAAAATAAAATAGCTGCGTATTTTTATTCACAATACTTAATACATAGTAGAAGCACTTGCGAAGTATTTTTTTTTTGTATGGATCGATTTTCGAAAACACTTTCTCATTCGAATACATTGAATTGATGACTTTACTAGTTTTGCGAGCACAAAAATAAGCGGGCCAAATTTTTATAAACAAATATAGACGAGTCTCTAACAGAGGCCATCGCATTCGAAAATTACTCCATGCAATATCCACAATTTATAGCATCCCTCCTATCAAAATCACCAACTCGGTCCTACGAATGGATGAAGACTTCCATCTAATCGGTGTGCTTCTATTAATACACTTTGTGTTTTATCAATTTCATTGTTTCATAGCATTGTCTATTCTGAACGCATGGGGCTCAAAGTTCAATAAACTTTTGCAAATACAATGTTGTAGGTGATTGCTATTTTTGATTTGATCTTCTTCTTCGGTATTGTCTTTCTGAAATCGATTTACTGTTAGTTTATCAATTCGAACGCATTCAAGTTTATGCATTGTAAATGGGAACGATACATTTAAATGCAAAGTTCTAGTACGGTGCCACAAAGCAGCGAAAATGCTTTCGATTGAGACCAAAAAAAAAAATGAACGGGTTCAACAATTTGTAAAAACCCAATATTTCCTGGAAATTGATTCTCTCAGCTTTTCGAAAGAGGAATAAATTAATTTGTAAACTGGCTTTGAAGGACTAACTCCACCCAAGAAAGCTAATGCCGTTTTAATATTACAGAAACATTAAAAGCAAACGTATGAATATCTCATAGGAAGCTGTTACCTCACGTCGATTCAATAACTGATTAGCTTAGCATTAGGGGTCCGTAGTCAGCGCAGTAATATTTTCTTTCTACGGTTAATTTGTATTATTCGGACTAAGTAACCGCGAGCTGAGAGAAAATATTAAGGCAAAATCCATTCAAGATGTCCGCAGATTTGCCTGGTGTGAAAAAATGCATGGCTATAGTTAAGGAGGGGACACATACCTATACGCTGACACCTTGTTCTTTGACAGCTGTGATTTGTGAAGAAAGTGAATATGTATCACTCAAGATTCTTTTCGCTGGTCATTCGTTTATCAGTTTATCGTTTTTTTGCCCTTCTCAAATGCTTGTAGTTCAGTCAGTACAAAAAGAAGTTCGATTAAATCCGAATCACTTTCACCGCGCTAGACGAATCAACTAATATTGTTAACAAATTAGCAGATACTTTGCGTTTATCAGACATTTCAAAGACTGCAACTTATCAATTATCTTTAATTTCGCTTAGACTACTACAAAAGCGTTTCCGAAGTCTAACCAGTCTCTCCCTCTGAAAAAGAATTTAACCCCACCACTGGCGTTTTGACAGTCTCTTCCATTCTTACTACAAAAGTAAAGGAACAAACCTGCAGATTCGTTTTGTAAAGGGTGTTTTTTTTTACAGGTATAGAACTTCAAGTTGGCAACACTATTTTAACTGGCGGCCCTGAAGCCTGAACAACGCTTCCAAATTGTGCAAATTTATTTTGAAAATCATGGTTCTGTTCGAAATACGTATCGCGCACTACGTCCATTTACGGTCCACATAATGAAGCTCACTTTTGTTTGAATGGATACGTTAATAAACAAAACTGCCGTATTTGGAGTGATGATAATCCTCAAGTGTATGTTGAGACACCGTTACATCCACAAAAACTGACTGTTTGATGTGCTTTATGGGTTGGTGGAATAATTGGTCCGTACTTCTTTAAAAACGATGCTGGCCAGAACGTTACAGTCAATGGTGACCACTATAGAGCCATGATTACTGACTTTTTCGTTCATCAATTGTACAAACATGATGTGCAGGAGCTGTGGTTTCAACAAGAAGGCGCAACAGGTCACACAGCTCGTGCCACAATTGATTTATTGAAGGAAACGTTTGGTAACCGCATAGTTTCACGTTGCGGACCCGTGAGTTGGCCTTCAAGATCGTGCGATTTAATGCCGCTTGACTATTTTCTGTGGGGATATGTGAAGTCGATAGTCTACGCCGATAAGCCCGAAACGATTGACCTACTTCCACAAATGTTGGAAAAAGTCATCGAAAATTGGACCTCCAGGTTAGACTACGTCCAAGCCAGCCGTGGCGGTTATATGCCAGAAATCATATTTAAAATATAATGCAGGAAGATTATCTTTCGAATAACATAAATTTCATGTCAATTTAAAAAAATCATCTTTGTTTTATTCCATTTCAAAGTTCTATACCTCTAAAAAAAAAGGTTAATTAATAAAAGCCGATTTAGAAAGGAGTTGTGTATTATTTCTATTTATTTAAATTACTAAAATTCGGCTGTCAACATTCATGAAAAAGGTTCTTTCTATTCCTGAATCATTGAAATGTGCAGATATTTTACCGTTGAAATGTGTAACTACAGACTCATATCACTTCCTCGAGTTTTCAGTAAAATCTTTAAATAACTTGTAAAAAAGAGTGGTTGAATATTGAACAAAACGGATTTTTTTTAACCCAATTCAGTTTGACTTTCAGAAGGGTCGTTCGACTGACATTCCAAATGTTTCAACTTGAGGGAAATATTTCATCAATTCTCGTTCTCATTTATATCAACTCACTTCCTGCACTTAATTTAAAAGGCAAACCATCTGCTTTTGCGGATGAAATTTGATTTTCTTGTGGTTTGGATAGTCTCTGTATATGGTTTCTCACATTTATTTATAAAGAAAAGGTTCAATTTGATTACAAAATCTAAATACATATATAAAAGAGAGTGACGTTATTTACTACGCTTATAACTCAAGAACGCCTGGACCGATTTCAATGATTCGCACCAATTCGGACTGGTCTCCGGCCAAACAAATCCCGAAAAATCACCGAAAAATTACGAAGAAAATTGATTTTCCCATACATTTTGTATGGAGCGGTTTTACGACGCCATCTTCATGATAGATGACATTTATGTTTACGTTACTTTATGCCAATTTGTTTTTTGACAATTTTTTTGCCACAATTCTTCTTGCACCAAATTTGTGTGACAATTGTTTTTGTAGCAATTGTTTGTCACATATTAAAAACGAACATGATTTCAAATGCTTGTTTCGGTCTTTCGATGATTTTTCCTTCCAGCGATTATAAAAAAGAACTTGTGTCTTAAAATTTTTTTTCCATCAACTGTTCTGAAACCACATTTTGCCCGGGCGAAGCCGGGTGGGTACAGCTAGTAATATATTATTTTTCAGTTTACTGCAGTCACGCACCTGAGAGTCTTAAATTCAAACTTTATAATTCCAATTGGATGTCTTCTCCTACATTTTGTGGGCTGCAGCAGTAATTGTTTTTTAATTTTTTTAATCGAAACAGTAAATGATATTAAATACTCCGGGCTAACAATCGATTCTAGAATGGGCTTTTCGAATCACGCAGAAACCTTGAGGAAATATTTTCGTTACACCCTTAGACATTCCTTCTGTTTGCGAAATATCTGCTCAATAACGCTCCTGAAAACGATCTTTACGGCGTATTCCATTCCAAACCACAATATGGTATTGCTTGTTGGGGAGCTCTTTTTCTGCATCAAATTCCACCGCTGTTAGTTCTGCAAGAATATATTTTACGAAAAATATTCTGTAAACATAAAATGAATCCTAATGTCCCATTTTTCTGCGACCTTCAAGTTTAACAAGTCCAAATTTTTGTACTGCTTTAAAGTAGTAGAAACGTTTTTTTAATGAAGTCGCTGAAAATTGTAATAATCGTAAAATTTCAAATTATAATTTACGTAGAAACTTTGCGTATTTGGTTCCTGTCCCAAACTCGCTTCGCTCTACCGCTTACTATAATTTGGATTCTTTTCAATATTCTGTTTTATAGGTCATTTACTTTTTTTGTAGCAAGTTTTTGTTCATTTTTAAAAGATTTAATTTTTTCTTAAAACAAAATTATTTTGAATGTAATAGAACAACATTTTTGTTATTCAATTTCTATATATAAGACTACCATCATCAACATCACGTTTCCACCAACTAAAACTAATATTTATACAGTGTGGGCCCACTTGGATTGACTGATTTAAATGCTCACAATTTTTTTAATTTTTTTAAGTTTTTTATTTTCTTTAATTAAAATATAAATTATTGCATTTCTTTTACCCGAAGTGTGAAAAATGGCATCCTTTAAATAACCTCCATTTTTATGCTGGCAGTGAATGACTCTTTTTAAGGCATTTTGCTTTACTTTGCGCGACGGTTCTGGCTTCAATTTTGCAATTTCTGTGCGAATATTCTTCAGTTTCTGAATGTTTTCTGGTTTGTTGGCGTAAGCCCGTTTCTTCAAGAAACAGAACAAAAAAAAATCAGGGGCCGTCGAAGTCAGCATTTCTTTAAATTATGCTGTCAAACCTCAAAACGGGTCATTAAGCTTCTTCTAATGTTTGAACTGGAAGCCGCGTCGCAGTTTTAAAATGCTGACGGTATTTTATTTGTGTTGCAATAATTGATCGTCCGGAAACATAATGAAACTCAACAATTTTTACTCGTTTTTGCACTGAGTATGCTGGCACTATGAAATTTTATGAAATCTTCATTATCTGGAAAAAAAAAATTAAAAAAAAAAACATTAAAATTAAATAAATTATATAAGCTTTCCAAATCAGTCAGTCCAATAAGTTGGCCCACCCTGTATTTGTAGAAGCCCATTGAAGTGGCATTCAACTCTATTTTTAAAACAAAGTATTTGCCAATTTTATTAATTTGCGACAATACAATATACGCAGGAATTCATCCACGTGAATTCAACTCTCTTTTGGTACGTATTTCATAAGAAAACTGGTTTGAAATAACGCCGTAGTCGGTGCGACAAAAACGGGTACGGTAGTTAATAGGCCACCTAATGCTGATTAAAAACTGCTTATTTAAAAACCTATATTCTCATTTTGGTGTCAGGGCAACACTCTCTTCTAAAAAAAGGTTAAGGGATGATAAATTTGGTTAAGGTTGGTACGGACCTGTTCCGGAACGAAATTTTGCGGTGGTCTCCAAATGGACAGCGAAACGTCTGCGAAAAGGCAGCGGAAAATAATTTGTGGAGAGGTCCATCTGCTGATACCCAAGTAGCAGGGTTACCAGCACTGGCTGTTTATATCTGATTTGGCTACTCGAACTTTTCACTGGCTCTTTAAAATTGTCATTTGGGATTTATACTAATTTACCTTATTAAATACATACTTCTATTGCGAACGTTCTCTTTCGTATAACTAATGTCGTTTTCGATTTGGCTTTTCAGATTTCAGCTGCCAAATCCGAATTTTATGGGTTCTTGCTTGTATTGAGTTGGCCGCATGTAATTTTTTTTCCACTTGCACTGAAGGTTCATTTCGAAATAATTTAATATAGGCGTTTCTTTTTTAACATTTTTAACATTGAAAAGTCTCTCAATTATGAGTATGTGTTGCCGTCTTTAAAAACAATGTAATCAGAATATAAGTAACCCCAAAGATTTGCAAAAAATGCGCACATTAAATCTTTATATTTGAGTTTGTCTATTTTTGGTTCCAATATTTTTAAAATTTGGCTGCACTACAAATTTTCGCAAGCAAAAAATGTCCCGGGGCGAACAATAAACGTGTGCGAAAAGGGAGTGAAGAATTGTACCAAGCAATCTACTAAAATTACCCACTTTTCCGCCATCATTTCGAAGCAGCTGCGTACTGCAAAACGAAAAGGAGAGCGAAATTTTTCGGTCCTGATTTCGTAGTCATTTTTGTATGGGATTTTTTGTTTTGAAACAGGTCCGTACCAGCCTTTAATCTCAAAAATAAACTTACTTTTCCAAAAGTACTCGCAAACTCAAGAATTTCTGGCAGCTTGATTTGTTTATTTGCAAGAGTATTTGGAAAGTGTGGTGTTCGAAGACCAAAGTCGATTGTTTAACTTGGTGCGCATCAAGTTTGTAACTGTAAACCGTTAGACAAGGCCATCATTTTATTGCAATCGTGTACGAAATTCCACTTAAGCAGGCAATCAAACTCGAAACTGTTTATCTATCTACAGGGATTGAATACTTGTCTGGGAGACCCAAGCAATTACCAATTAATTTTGTAATTTGACAGTATTTACATCTAATAAATAAAAATACATCTATTAATCAACTCTTTGTTATTTGTAAGATTTTGCGCAGTTTTGAGTTGGAAATGTTTTATACAATCGGCAGCCCATACCCTGTCACTTAACCCTGATTGAAGTGCATTCCACCTGACTTCCGAGACACCCGTCTTATTAATTCGCTTGTGTAATTGCTACCACGTGCCGTTGTAGCACCTTTAATCTTTCAGGTCTGATATCATCTAGCGTGTTCTTCAATTCGTTATATGCTAATTTTTAAAAGTTCAATTGTATGGCCCATTGCAACCGAAAGATGATGAAATCAGGAACGACTAAATTCAGCTCTGTTAACCAAATACAATCTCCACAAAGTGAGAAAAAGAACATGCGTATCTCAACAACCCCCTTTTCCCGCGTCCCCATTCTAGAGCGTAAATGATATCAAAATTAACATCGAAACTACACGCATGCATATTTATAACAATTAACAGTGCCTACGAAGAAGAACCCATCTCCAGCTGAAGAGAGCGCCCCTATATTCATTCGGTGCCATCGGACAGGAGATCGCTTTCAATATAAAACTCGCATCTGGCTTGAGTCGAATATCAGTTGCGCACTCGCCTTCGAGCCACTTAAACGTCTTGTTCTCCCTTAATCAACTGGAATACTGCTAACTGCTGCTGTCTGCTGAAGCGCAGATAACGCTGAAACACAGAGTGCGCGAACACGCCTCCAAAGCTGCGTCTACCATTGGCCAGGCGAATGTGTCTGTTTGTAGTGCTTTTAATTTGTGTTCTTCTCTTGAGTGATAGTAGATCGCGTGCACCCCCTGTGCTGAGTGAAATTACCGCCGGACAGTGGTACCTGTTTTGTGTGGTAGACTTTTAATCGGCAATAATCAAATTATTACCTCTTCGGGCAGGTAAGTGTCTCGGGAATTTGTTGTTCGTTCTGATTAACTGAATGTTTTGACGTCAATCGAGTCGGCGCTTCTGCGGTGGCTTCTAATTGATTTGGCACCTTGTGCAACCGGAAAATTATTTATTGCTTTCCCAAAAACCAGGACGGGTTTTTATCCTCTCGAAGTTATTATTTTAATAAACATATTTGGCACGGGACGACTGTAATTAGCGCATGTCGGGCACGTGTTACAGCTTTGTCAGTATTTATTTCGACAATAAACGGGATGTTAACTTGCTGTGTTTGTTTGTTATTTGAAATTTCTTACCTGTGCAGTTGTACTTTTCGAGCCAGTAATCACATGAGCCGTTGACGATTAAGGTAATTTCAAATTGTTAAGCGTGCCTAGGACTGACAAAGATCTGCTTCCAGTTAGCAATAGAATGGGGCCCTAGAAATGGAAATCTTCCATTAATTAAAATGAGAGTTCATATCGGTTTTTACTTTTTCAATTCCAAATAATAAGCAATAAAAAAGGACAGAGATTTCAACACAAAATCCAATTATTCAGTTCTTTTTCATTTGATAAATAGGTATACTTAAAAAAAAAAAAAACACATTTTTTGAACTATATAACTTGTTTGATCATTCAAGTTATGGTACTTTAACATTATCATTTTGTTGATTGAATTTTGGCTTCCTTAATGTTTACGTCAAAGTTTTTAAATATTTAAATGAAATACAGATTGTTTTTGTATGTTTTTGTATACAAAATAATCCATAATGAACATCGTCTTCAAATGAGAGGATGGTCACCTTTTTATGGGGGCATCTGTAAATTAGACGATCGCATATGAAAAGAAGGCTTGGGTTTAACGAAACAAATTTGTATTCAAAACTACGACCTCAAAGGGTATCGTGAAGAAAATATTTTTCTAAAAATTTGTTTTTAAAGCTTATTACTTTTTACAATTCTTATTCTATTTTCGGTAGCTACCAAATTGTTTCCTTCTAAATAGTTTATAACAAGCCATTGTTGTTACCTTCTAAATAGTTTATAACAAACATTCGTTTCTTTAAGTATGACCTAAGATGTTGCAATTTTTGCAGAGATTGAGACACAAAATCAATTATTAAAACGAAACGGGATCCGGTCGAAATTCAGCTTTGAAAAATTCTGTCTTCTCACACAAAAATTCTGCTTAGCGAAATTCAGCTTTACAAAGTTCTGGTTTTCAAATTTAATGCAATAAAATTCAGCTTATTCTGCTTTTTTGCCAACTAACAAATGAAACGACGAGAAAAAAAGGCAGATATAAAAAAAAAACAATTTTAAATTTATAAAACATAAAAAATTATTTACTTATTAAAATTAAAAAGAAACTAGAAAAAATTTATTAAATATTGAATAAAAAAAAAACAATATCTATTGAAAACAAAAATAATGCGAAATTTAATTTAAAAAAAAAATGAAGCAGTCAGAAATTACAACATCTATCAGCGTTGCCACTTCAATAAAAGAGGACCGCAGTAGATCATTAAAAAAAATGCAGTAGATTTGATCTTTCCGCAGTAGATTTTTTGTTAAACAAAAAAAAAAAAAACAAATATAAATTGCTTAAAACTATATTAATCATCACTTAAATGTTTTTTTATACAATAAGTTCAAAATAAGTTGGCTTCGTTCAGAGGTTCTTAACAGAGGTTATTTTTATGCATGCTTTTTGTACAGCTGTTTAAGAGAAGGTTTATCAAGCAAAAAAGTGCAGTAGTGCCAGTAGATTTATATTTTGCAAAAAGTGCAGTAGCTCTACTGCTATTGCAGCAAAGTGGCAACGCTGACTTCTATTTATTATAATTTCATTTGTTTTCTTTTTATACTTCATTTCGGCAGTATGAAACGACAGCCGAAATGATGTTTAATCAAAATTCCTTCGACAATCGACTCGGTAGGATCTTCGAATACTCTAAGACAATTTTCCTAGAAGGCTCGCTGTAATTACTGTTACGCTGGGATTGATGGTTTAGTGGACAGACAAAGACTTTTCCTCAGTCCTCCTAAACAATATGAATAGCAGTTATTATTTCCATAATTAAAATAAAATAAAATCGTATTTTTAAAAAATACCCACGGCATTTTTTATTTTCCTCCCAGTGGAAATAAAAGGCTACAAATAAAAAATTAGAGAAGAGGAGCTAAAATTAGAAAAAAAAGTTCTCTCCGCTTTACAAAATTCTGCAAACAATAAAAAAGGTAAAAAACATTTAACATTTTCCAAACCTTTTTTTTATTGTTTGCAGACTTTTGATAGCAGAGTTTTGTAAAAAGTATTTTGACCCATCCAGAATTTCGATCCCAACCCATAACAAACATTATGACCTACTCCCATTAAGATTCTCATTAACATTGAAAATTTATTTGAAAATACCAAACTAGTCTGATTTGACCAAACGTCAAATGTGCCCCGACTTCCCCTATATAAGCACACATATTTTAGAACATCACAACAGAGAGACTCTCCTTTGCAGATCGCTCCGAAAAGTCTAAAATTTCCGTTAAAAAAACAAAAATTGGTGTACTCCCTACCACAAGTAGTTGTTCATCAAATCTGTATGTCACAAAAAATTCAGTCAGTGGTTCTGTTGCGATAATGATATAAGTTCAGTCGACAGTTTGATTAATTCTTGGACAAAATAATGAAGGTGCTGAAACTTAGTCGGACTTCCAAAAGTAGTCTTAATAAGAACTCACCGAAAAATGGCAATTCCGTGAAATTACGACAACCCAAACCAACTCCCATGACGCCGCCGCCGCCTTCGCCCTCGCCACCACCTTCACCACCGTCTTCGCCACCAACTTCGCCGCCGCCTTCGCCACCGGCAAAAGTAATGTAAATTTAATACAGAGAAATTAGACTTTTAATATTGTTACCATAAATCTGTGCTTTTCATTATAACTGCAAACGAAAGGTCTAGGTGAGGGATTAAAATTCCAAATTTGTACCAAATTTCGTTCGTAGATACCTACATTTGTTCAAAAGTTTGCTATAAACAAAATCTAAAATGAAATACCGCTTTTTAAGTGAAATGTGTGCATGAGTAACCTTTTTGAATTCATTTTTATTGATAAATCAAATGTGATTAAAACAAATTTGAACAAGTAACTACTTCAATACAAGTTGCATGATTTTTTTTTTTTTTCAAAGGTTAACGAAAAATCAAAGTGCCAAAGGTTCATATATCTATCGGGTTCAGATATATGAAGTTAAGGTGACTTTCATGTGAATTAATTTTTTTTGGATTCCGGTCAAAGTCTAGTAGACCAATAGAACTGACAGCACCGACGCCGACGCTTCATGAGTACAGTTTAATTGTTTTTTTTTTTTTTTATTGTATTAGAGTTAAAATGGAAACGCAAAAATAACAGTTTTTGAGGCATTTGCCTAAGAGGTAAAGAATACAAAAAATCGAAAGGATTTTCATCTGGAAATAAGCACAAATTCAAAGCGAGCACTTCAAAAATTGTAGACATATTGAAAGCTAGTCGGATTTGAACACGGGGGTGTCAGCTTAAGACAAATAAATGTCACAACTCTCGCAACATATATCTATATATTGAGAGAATATATATTTTGCAATTCCGTCCATGCCGTCTGTCCGCTCTTGAGGTCTTTGGACTGGAATCTTTAAAAAAATCAGTTCTTCCCCGAACCATGAAAAAATGAGTTTTTAGTTATTTTTTTTTTTTTGGTTTTCAACCCTTTTGGCAAAAGTGCATTCTGGAGTCAAATATAAATATGTTTTCAAAAGAATTGCCCCCACACCATGAAACTTCTCTACAATGGTAGTTTTGAAAAAATTTCCGTGTCTCGAAAACCCCCTCTATCTAAATTGCCTTCAGATCTTAATGATGTCTAGGCAACACAATTACAAAAAATGCCTGTTATTAAGAACCGCTACTAAGCCTACTAATATAGATACTTAAACAAAAAATTAAATTGCTCCGAACTCTCTAAACTCCAAACTCTTATTTCAAATCAATAGCTCAAAATTGTAGTGATGTGAAGGTATGTGATTTTTTTTTTTTATGTTTTGTAAATTACAGCTGACATAAAACCTATTTATCTAACTAAAAATAGCTTGAAATAAGCATTATATAATCGTCTGTCGTTTTGGTAAACAAATGCAGCAAAATGAGTATAAATAAAGAAATAATTAAAAAACGCAAATTTTGTAAGCTTAAGCAGTATTTTTTAAAATACTTACATATGTTTCAAATTATAAATTAGTTAGAAGTTAAAAAATATCTGTTTTTGATAAAGCTTTTGAGGTAAAAGTTGCTCTTGAGTAAAGGTTGACTCTAATTTTGATTCAATCTGTTTTCTCCAAACGTGGGCTTTATTTATCACTATTCTTATAAGTAATGCATACTTAATATTATCGGGTACCGCTTCAGAGTTCTAGACCCCTATATATTTCTACTAAAATAAAAATAAAAATCTGATCAAAATCTGACCAAACTTGCAACTATCGAGAAAGTTTCGTGCGACTCAGTTGTGTACTTTTTTTTGTCTGTTTTTTCATAGGATGAACAAAATTGTCTCCCCACTGGGTGATTATTCTAATATTCTTATAAAGAGTTACTTACTTACTTACTTAGGTGGCGCTACATTTCGGGGCGAACCGTCAATCAACATGCCTCTCCAACTTTGCCGGTCCTTAGCTGGCTGCCTCCAGTTGTGCACTCAAAGTTGATTGCGGTCGTGTTCTACTTGTGGGCGCCACCTAAGGTGAGGTCTTCTTTGACTGAGTTGTCACGGGTGGAGTAGAAGACTCTGCTGTCCGGAGTGTTGTTATCCATTCGCTCTTCATGTCCTCGCCATCTTAGGCCCCCAATGAGCAGCTTTTTAACTAGTTCGATGTCGTTGTACAGCTCGTAAATTTCGTCGTTGAATCTACTTCTCCAAAACCCATCAACGCAAACAGGGCCTAATATTTTGCGGAAGATTTTACGCTCGAAACGACCAAGAATATCCTCATCCTCTTACAATAATGAAGAGTTAGAGGCTTCTAATGTCTGTTGCCTTGAAATCGTTAAATTGCCTTGTCAAGTAGCCAAAAGAATTTCGAAAAAGTAATGTCCACTCGACTATCATCTGTATAAGCGAACGTAGGAAGCTCCTATATGATGTTGAGATCATAAGGCTTCCTCTGATCTTTCCTTTTTGTTTCCTTTGGCAAGTTAGTTGCTAGACTGGTTAAGTCCGCCCTAAAATGCTTTTGCAACAATCTTAGGTAGGTCGGTAAATAACTTATAATTTTTCCTGTTTCGCAGTAATAAACTTCAAAAACATTTAAATCTACCATTGCTTAACTAAAACATTCATTTTTGATCTCCTTTTATATGCAAATGCTATAATGATGGTTTCAATCTTCGTAGCAACCATATGATGTTGAACTTGCGATTAAACCATTCAATCGTCTACAGACAGCCGCAGTTAATTTATTTATCACTCTTGCTATACCGCTAACAATACCCCAGACATAGTTTCTAGCCAGTTGAGTGACTCACTTGCGCGGCTTTATTTATTTATTTATTGTTAATTTAAGACACACAAAAGTTGGCTGTCATATCGACGGCTATTCATTGATGGACTGTAAATGTTTTTTTTATGTGTTTATATTGTGTCTATTGTCTGCCCTGGTTATAGTATTCCATTACTAGGTTATGTAAATATTGATTCAAAAATTTGAACAAGTGTTTTGTGTTTGACTTATCAAGGTGTTTAAAAATCAGACATAGAAACCGAGGCACGTGGCGCCATGACAACAAATAATGTTGTAAAGATAAAGATTCTTATTGAATTACCGGAATGGATATAATATATTATTTGACAAGGCGCGGGATCGTAAACCAGAGACAATACTGAGACCACCAACTCCGGCCGATTTCCCGTTACTTAGCCTACAAGCTATATTTTTTATGGAGTGTAAGTACACATCTGGTGCGCTAGTATTGTTACATAGAAAATCGTATTGACAAATGTTACGAAACTTCAAAAATTCCGGCTCACCAACACACTCCCAGCAGATATGAGACACTTCCGCTGTGGGCAAAGTTGCTGGCAGAGTTCATATAGTTTTATCCGTTAAATTTGAAATTGTTCGTTACGTGTGGATAATATTTTTTTTTTGGGAATAAGTGCACATTTGCTTAAAATGTTCATGAAAAATTAACAATGTAGATTGGTTGAGGGAAAATGAGAACATTTTAAGCAAATTTTGTTCATTATTTAAGAAAAATTTACACACGAAATCGAAGTTACTGATATCCAAAAGCGGAAAATACACAACCATGTTTGTCCCAATATGTTTCTATTATATAGAACATCAACTTTAGATAGTTTTACTAACCAAACAAATCAGATTATTCGCCTTTTAACAATTTATATAATTATATAATTATAATAACTAACCAATGGCGTTCAGTAATGAAAAAATGTGGTATTCCCGAACTCTTTCACATTTCTCCACGGTTGCCGAGGTTGGAAGCATTTATTTTTGCATTTTTTGTATGTTTTTGCATGTCACACGGATTCTTTTTTGACATAACATAATAAGAGGATTGTGAGTTGGGGGTCTCAGTATGGTTTGTCTATGTCGTAAACAGTCGTTCGATTACCTTACCGGTGTATATGGGTATGATTTTATTTAAATAATTAATTTGGATACTCGACGATAAATATTTAAAAGCGAAGCCAAGGACTAAAACTGGTTCAATAAGAAATCTAAATGTTTTTCTTTAGGTAATCGTTTATAGTTTAACAGGGGCGATTCGGCTTAACGGCATCAAGCCTTTGGATTATACTGTTAAAAAGACAAGATCTTATAGGGGAGACTATAAAAAGACTGCTACATCCATATCTGCTTTTTGTGTAGGTTTTAATTAGGCTTAACTTTATCTGGAAATATGCAGTACAATAGGCGTTTTTTATTATGCTCAAATGATCTATATAGATCATTGATTTCCACGGTTTACAACAATAGTACGTTGTTACAACAGATCCAACTGTTGTTGTAAACCATGGAAATGTATGATCTATGTAGATCATTTGAGCATAATAAAAAAGGCCTAATGTGTCTTTGAAAAGCTAAGAAACCAAGCTGTGTTCCAATTATGGAAACCATGTTGCGAAACTTTGTGCAATTATTGTATATTTGGTACTATGCTCATTTTTTCGTTAATCCCAGTGTCTATTTTTAAGTGTCTTCTTTGAATATTTTTAGTTTTTATAGTTAAAATAATTTATGAATGAGAATGCTACGAGACCTTTGATATGAACATTTCCTCACTGAAAGAATTTCCCTTTTTTTCTAAGAACCAATTTTTGAACGAATATGTTTCCGACTTTTTCTCACAACGAAAGCTGAATTTTTCCGTTATTCGAAAGGACTTTGTTATGGATGAGAGTGCCGATGGATTCTTGATACGAACACTCTAACACAGGAAAGAAAAATTTCCCCCTTTAAAAGTCCCGACAATTTTTTACAACTAAATATTAAAACAACCATATATCAATAAAATACTAGGTTTATTGCCACAAAGGACCACAAGTGTTGTGCTTCAAAGCAATGTGTTTCTGGTAATTGCTTGTTAAGGCCTGATTTTGCCTTTTGAAGCACAGGATTTTTGACATTTGGCTTTTGTGACTCACTTGAGCGGTTTTATTTATTTATTGTTAATTTAAGACCCACAAAAACTGGCTGTCATGTCGGCGACTATTCATTGATGGACTGCAAATGTTTTTGTTTATGTTTTTATATTGAGTTTATTGTCTGGCACGGGTAAAGTTCTCCATAGCTATGTTAAGTATTGATTCGAACATTCGAACAAAGTGCTTTCTCTTCGACTTATCCAATTGTAACTAACACAGCAGTTAGTTCAGACTCCTATATTCCTAATTTAAAAATATTTCAGCGCATATATTTTAAAAGCATTTCAAAAGATGTTTTTTTTTCTGACTTGAGTAGGTATGCTGAGTTTGGTTGAAAATTTCCTTTCATAAGGGGAAATCTCACTCTGGCGCCACTGCTGCAACTTTTTGTTTTAAGCTATAATTAGCTGTTTTTTATTATCAGCGTGATCTGATCCGGATGAGATGGAGATCACGAAAATAAAACAAGACGGATCATTGAAAAGTTGAATTATTGAATTGTGGCAACGTTGCTTTCAAAAACAAAACAGATAATACAGGGTATTACAAACTGCATATTGCACCAGCCATATTGCAAATATTCTTCTCAACGTGACGTCACACAAGGCACATGTCATTTCACTTGCAAAGTGTTACCATGTTTGAATCAAATTTGCATAATTTTTCTTTTCAAATATATTTTTGTGAAACAAATTTAGTATTTTATGTTCAAATATGCAACCCATGAACAATATTTTGCTGTTAACGCTTGAGTTTATCTTGGCATATTAAGGTGTGTCCAGACCACCGAAACATTTCAGAAATGTTTATGAAATGTTTTTGAAGCAAATCGGGCAGATTTTATAAACATTTATAAAAGATTTCTGAAATTTATTTATTAACCCCCGTATTAATAAACACTGCGTAAAAGTTATCAGCTCGTTACTCAGCAGTTACGTCAAATTTTTGTATGCTATCTGACGTCTACTAGCTAACTTACATTTTGCATATTATTTGTTTATTAATACGGGGGTAAAGGCTTATGAAATGTTTCAACTTTATCCTGTTTTGGACTAGAAGAAAATAATGTGGTGGGATTATTAGCAACGAGTAAAGTTTTTATTTTTGTAATTTTGGTCTCGGCAATCACGCGACACGCGATTTAATTCAAATAATCGTATTAAATGAATCACTTTCTCATTAGGTGTTCAAAGCTTTTCTGGGCATTTTATTTTATTTAAAAAGAAATAATAATCGAAAAACAGCGCTCACTTTCTGCAAGGATACTAAAAGGATAAACATTTCATAAATGTTTTTTTGGTGCCCAGATCCAAACCAGCAAAACATTTTAAAACATTCCATAAAAATTGTTTTGTTTAATAACTGTTTTAGAAATATTTATGGAACATGTAGGTATTTCATAGTTTATCAAATGTTTGGCTGGTCTGGACATACCTTAATAGAACGAGAAAAAACAACATAACTCGGAATACGGACAGGGAGTTTATTCGAATGCGAAATACATCAATTGATTTTTTTGTGTTCCATTTTTTAGTCTGGCAACGTGATTGTGTTTACAGGCACACCAACATTTAAAAATAAAACAAGCCCCCTAGTCGGAAATAGTAGAAATAATTTTCAGATCATGATTCGTGATCTCGATGAGAAGCAGGATCATGTGCTGTTGTTGTAAATGCATGTAAATCGATGATCTATATGGATCATAGCTGATAATAAAAAACAGCCATTGTGCACGTTAAGCAGGCGTGGACCATACAGATTGTAAATTTGTAGTCAAGGACTCATTAGGTCGGTCGGTGTTCGTTGGTTCTACATGTCAGCCATCTTAGGCGATTGATTTTTGTCTAGGTAGAGATGTTGTCAATTTTCCCCCGACAAAACCTCTCCGTGCCATAACAAGATCGAAAACAAAGTGAATTGGTCAATCAATTTTGGGCTCAAAATTCTACTATGAAAATGTTCATTTGGTTCTGTTGTTGTTCCTGCTTCGTCGTAGAGATGGGTAGCAATGGTGAGAGCTAAGAGCCATCCTTATATAGGCACTCTGGTGGTGTTTCTTGGTAGGTCAAACATCTTAGCGTCAGCTTTAACCAGACAGCGATTAAAGAACTCGGTTTTTCACTTGATGTTGATGAGACTTATGCACCGAACTTCTTGAGAGATTGTTTCAAATGTATGCCTCACAAGGTCTGTGACTGACCGGCATTTCATTGGTTAGGAAAACGTCTCTTAATAGAAAGAAACATTGGCCAGCAGATTTAAATGAACTTTGCTATACTAAAGATGTATTTGCCTTCACTAGGGAGGTCACTCGTCTATTAGAATAACTCTGCCTCCCATTGGTACAATATAGATCCTTTAGATTGTAGTGGCAGCCAACAGAACTCTTATGTAAAAGCATTGGGATTGATACATATGTGTCAACGCTCACATTACTTGCCAAATATATATCCTAAGCCCTATCTATGGGCTGGCAGTATCGACAAACTTATTCCCATCGGTATCAATATCACAAACGGACAAAATATCTCAGACCACTTATATAGCACAAGGTACGAGTACATATATCTTAAATAGCCATTCCTATCTAAATCATATTGCGCCTCACGGCGCTAGGTGATAAATGTACGAATTTGTTTACTCCAAGGAAAGTCTGCCATCTGTGAGCACCTGTGAACGACAGATACGCCTTATCACATTCACACTCTCTTCAAGTGGTAAACACACTCGTATTTGTGTGTCAATTAATTATCACTTAGAACATTATATGACGATATAAAGCGTGGCTAATAAGCCATTTCAATTCAGTGACCCGTCCTCGTCGTGCGTCCAAAACGTGGCGTGTGTTCTACTACGCTTACTGTTTGTATTTTTTTTTTTTTTTGTGTTTTAACGGAATAACTTGTTAATAACAATAATCTTCAAATATATTATCAATTTGTGCCTCGCAGATCAATGGTAATAGTTTATTAATAGCAATATTGCGACATCGCATATAGCTGTGGCGGAGCTATTAAATAAAAATTAATTTAGCTAAGGCAGGTGTTAACGAGTGTATCCTCTCGTCACTACATCACTTGTTCGCCGAATTTTACTACCAGAATATTGTTTAAGATTACAAATGAATATTAAGTGGTTATATCGAGTTCGCCTACCGGTATTTAATTAACATGTTGAATAACAGATTACTAAAATGTTTAAAAACCCATTGGCGCGAATAAAACTGTCGGTTTACATTTAAATTGCTTTGCAATTAACATAAGATCAGAGGTTGAAGAGCGCAGTCGTAAGGTGGTGGGAAAAAGTGTCGGTTTGGGCAGTTTACGTCTTTTTGTGATCAAAAAGCAAAAAACAATTTTCAATATACCTTCGAATTGGTAATAAAAAAAAAGGAGATAGGAATTGAATTAGGTTTAGTAAAGTTAGTTGTTTACCTATTACAGCTTTCCCAATAAATTATAAATCATAGTCCTTTAGCGGTAGAAATAGTAGGAATAGTTTGGTATCTAAGCATTTAACAGATGGTACATATTTTAATACGAATTGTTTCTTTTTTTTTAAGATTCAAATAAAAGTGACAGCTGTGTCCTTCTTCGGTGTTTTATGAAATTCGCTTTTCTTGTGACACCCTATTTTTGTTTGGACAAAGTTATAGTTTTTTTGCAAAAGTTCCTTAGATATTTTTCCCGGATTTAAGCACTAACCCCATCTGTAAATTTTATAAGCAACCATTTCATCAAGGTTGCGTAAAGGCTGTGTAAATTCACGCTAGAAGGTTTCAAAATGCAACATTTTATGTTGTATTTATTTGGCGCACACTTTTGCATTCGGACGACCAAACTTCCCTGTTCGCATTTCAAATTCGAAATTCCTCCTTTTAAGTCGTACATGTCGTTAAAACATGTTCAAATATAGCGATCGACTGGATCGAACGAAACTTTCTCCTTCATCCAAAGTTTGCTGTTTGGTTGGATGTTTTCTTATTTAATAAGGTAGGTGGGTGAAAGTCGAGAAGCGATGCTAGCTAAAAGAAACGGCTCATAAAATGTAGGAATAGTGTTAAATGGAATCCACTTTTGGGTTATTTACCTCTCAGTAGCAAGGATAAGCGTAGTAGGAGTTTCATTTTCCTGATCTGTTATTAGGACATGTTTTTATTTTTGACTTTAATATATTAGTAACGCTGGTTATAGGTGTTTATGATCGCAAGTAGGCTTCGCGATATACCCATATCTTTAATTCCATCAAACTTCAACCTAACACATATTTCTACTACCTTATTCTGTGTTCACAAGCAAGCCTATCTAAAGGACTTGTTATGAAATATATCTACTACAAACTACACAACACGTAAGAGGCTAAGAGTATCACATTTTTGTTTTCTCTTTCATACACATTTTGAACTTCTCCTTCTAACTTCCACCGGTGTTTTCATTGCTTACGTTTTCAACTGAGTTGCTGTTCTTATTTATTATCGAGCAGTTTCTTATTATAGAGATAATTTGCGCTACTCACAAACAATATGTTTGTTTTTTTTCATGAATTGTACCAATGTGATTTTTTATGTTTATGTGTGTATATCCAGTAATGAAATGACTGTTTACCTTATTCTTCCAGTTAAATTCCTAAATATAGAACATTTTTTTGCCCTCTTTTATTTTTTTTGTTAATATAAACATTTTTTTTTTTTTTTTTAAATTACCCAAGTGGGAAATTTTGTGGGAACTTTGACTAGGTCCAAAAAAGAAAAATGGGGAAAAAATTAGCTTCCCGAGGGAAAAACCATCTCCATGACATACCAACACTGGCGTATACCGTAGATATGTGAATACAGAACGTGATTTGGGTAGTCATTTTTGAGAAATGGTTAAAAACCTTACTTGTTCGAATTTTTGAGAAAAACTAATTAGGAGATCTTATTTAAAATACTTTTATTACCTTTAATATAGGTACATTTCGATCAAAATAGTTACAGCAGTTTTTCTAAAATTATGCAGACAAAACGGTAAACATATTACAGTGTTTAGTTTGAAAAATACTATTGCTGTACTAATTAAATAAAAACTGAGTATTAGATGTTGCTTGGGATGTAAGCTTTACTTGGTTTTTAAAGTTTTATCCAAATTGAAAATTATGTTTACATATCTCGAAAAAGCAGTTTCTAAAATTAAAGTTTTCGGTGATTCGAATTGAATATGAAAGACGCAATAATATTGAACACATCAATTTTACTCCAAGTATGCATTTTGGTCAAAATCGTTCTTACCGTTTTCAGGTAAACGAAAGAAAGCCGAATTTTTAAAAAATTACTTTTCGCTAAAAAATATATAGAGAAAAACTCAGTTTGCTATTAATTTGGACGTGACCATATTATGTTAGAAATATTTTTTTTTTCAATCATATAGACCGTTTTCATATATGTCCAAATTTTAAAAGTACCGTATTAGTTTATTTTAACGAAGTATGCAGTCATAAGCTGGTTGAAGTCGTTAGAGCCGTTTTCGAACAGATCAAACTGGTATAAACATTTTAAATGGGAAGAACCGTTAATATTGAGGTTACCCTGCAAAAAAAAAAAAAAAAACTACCCCAAACTGTAGGCCTACAAACTCCAAATCTGAAGTTTGAACCAAATCCGGACAGCCGTTTAGGCTGTAGACCTCGGGAGCATAAGGACAGACAGACAAACGGACAGAATTTCTCACTTTTCTGAGTTCCTCTATCGTCCTAGTATCAGAATTGATTAACATCGAATACAATATCTTTTACTTTCTTACTACCTACGTATTAGAGAAGCTTAAAAATAAGTTTTAGAACGAAATACATATAATACCTAATTTATGTATCTACTATGATGTGTACAAGTTTTGACTTTTTTCTTTGCAAATTCATAGCGATCAAATATTTCCTTCAAAATGGTCGTTCCATCAGTTTTAGTGCTGTTCTCACTGGCACTGATACGATCACCTAGCGCTATTGCATCACCGAAAGTGTGCATACCAAACATGGGCTGCGTTCAGGGAACCATGATGCCCGGTTACCGATCAGATAAATTCGAAGCATTCATGGGAATTCCATTCGCTAAGCCACCAATTGGCAACTTGAGGTTTGCGGTAAGCTTTGACCTTACCTGGAGTCCTTTAGGTGTGGTTAATCGTAAATTTTCGTTTCAGAATCCGGAACCAATAGAAAACTGGGATTCAGTATTGAATGCGACTGCTCCACGGCCAGATTGTATTCAGAAAAATTACCTATTGCCAATACCAGTCGTTAGTGGGGAGGAAGACTGCTTGTATCTAAACATTTATCGTCCTTGTGTAAGTTGATTTGATTGGTAAATGGTAATCAATAGGATGGTGACAATATTTTGTTTGTTCATTTAGAAAAAGGAAAAGAAACTGCTACCTGTTATGGTGTATATCTATGGTGGTGGATTTTTCTCTGGCACCGCAAGTCCTTCGATTCATGGACCTGAATACTTTATGGACACCAAGGAGGTGATTCTTGTAACAGTTGCTTATCGTTTGGGTGCACTTGGTAAGTTGTGTTTATTTGCTCGAACTTGCATGCTAATTTAAAAAAAAAACGGACAAGGTACATAGATTTTTCCAAATGAAAGAAATTGACTGTGCAGCATAATGTAGAGCGGATTCCAGCTTCTTCCTTTGCCACAGAATTAATAATTCGATGTGTTTTCCACAAGATTTCTTTGAGTCTTTCAGTCAAACAGAATATTTATAAAATTTGGCGCAGCCGGTCCGTACTGAAGCCAAGGCAAGAACCGTAAAGCAATTCGTCCTTAATATTAAAAATATTGGGAGTTGGGACTATTGAAATGAACCTACAATGTTATGGCGAATCTGAATGCTATAAATAAGAAACTTTATCAAGACAGTGTTAAGCTCTCACAAGTTTGCCAGAAGGTCGCTAGATTTGTCTTATTGGAAATGACCTGAGGGTGTTATTTGTTTTTTTTTTTTGCGGGGTTAACTTGACACACTTACCTCAGAGCCACAGCACCCAACACTGAACCTACTTTTACCATCAAAGTCGGTTTTTCCTATTTAAATCCAGTCACGTGTACGAATCCTTATTCGGCTGTTAAAATCATCCCACACAAAAAAAACATAACTTCGTGTAAATTCGTAGGGTAGAAGCTTCACAATTTACAGATTGGAAGTACCCTTTCTCTTGCACCTCCCTTTTAAAAAAAGATCAAACCAAATAATATAACCCGACGACCTTCCTTGCAGGATTCCTCTCCACCGGTGATGTCAACATGCCGGGCAACTTTGGTCTTAAAGACCAGAATATGGCACTGCGCTTTGTGCAGAAGCACATTTCAGCCTTTGGCGGTAATCCCAACAGCATCACCATTTTCGGCCAAAGTGCTGGAGCTGTATCCGTGCATATGCACATCCTGAGTGATCTATCCAAAGGTGATCCTAAACATATTTTAAACAGAATGACACTCTTAACTAATCCTTTCACCCTTAGATCTGTTTCATAGAGCAATCGTGATGAGTGGCAACGCCGGTGCCCCATTTGCCGTGCTAACTGACAAGCCACTGGCGCAAGCCCGCAAGCAAGCGGAATTCTGCAAAGTTCCCAACGCAGCCAGTCTTAGTACGGCGAAGCTGACAAAAGCCTTGCGACAAATAGAAGCCCGAAAGCTGGTGGAATCCGGGGACGAGTTCAAATATTGGCACGTCGACCCTTTGACAACATTCCGTCCGGTGATAGAAGCCCCATCTGTGCATGCCTTTCTCTCCGAGGACCCAGTCAAATTAATAGCTAGTGGCAGATACTCCCAGAAACCCTGGATGACCGGTATGGTGCCGCACGAGGGTGCCGTTCGTGCTCTGTCAATTCTATCGAATGATACACTGAAAAAACATTTCAATGCCCATTTCGACGAGTTGTTGGAGAAGCTACTGGAATTCCCCCCAATGGCGGATGTCGGCACAAAAATGAACACACTCATCGACTACTATTTTGAAGGCGCTCACGAGTTGAACAACAGCACTGCTCTGGGGCTTGTCGATGTAAGTTGCAACTTCAAGTTGACTTTGGCAACATAATTCCAACTACCTCCTTACAGATCGTCACTGATCGTGCTTTCCTACATCCATTCTACCAAAACATCAAACACTATGTGGCAACAGCTGACCTGAACCACGCTCCAGTTTATCTGTACAAATTCAACTACCGGGGATCGTTGTCCTACTCAATGTTGTACACGGGCGGTGTAAAAGACTACGGAGTGGTGCATTGCGACGATTTGATCTACCTATTCCGATCGCCGATTCTGTTTGGCGTGGACTTTGATAAAGACTCTACTGAAGCTGGAGTTGTCAAGGAGTTGGTTGATACTTTTGTCGCTTTCGCTCAAACTGGGTAAGTTAGGGAGGAAGTAGAAAAGTTGTCCAACTGTGCTAACCTTTTCCCATAGAGATCCCAAAGGCAGCGACGAGCTGAAGGAGTGCAATGCGGAAGCCCTAAACCGCCCGGAAGATAACAGAATCTGCGAGTACATGGAGATTACGAACGTGGACAAGAGTTTTATTGTTCAAATTGACGATGCATTTGACATGTCGAAAGTGAGACTTTGGGACAGTATACTTAATTGAAGAAATATTTAGAACCACAGATGCAATTCTGTTCTTTGTATTTCGCATCTATTATTAATCGCTCTTTGTGTCATTTGTTACATGTCCTACTATTTATTTTCATATATCATTTTTTTTACAAGTTTACGAGTAAAGTACGAGATAAGTTTTAATTGTGTAATGCTAGAAGTTAAATAAAAATTAAAACAATTGTCGATATTGATGGACCGATTTTTTTTTTAGTATAATTGGCATGTGCAAAAATGCTGTGAGGGGTGTAAACCAATAAGCAACATTCATATTTTTATATTAAATGCTTTAAATTGTTGAGTCCCGTTAGTTTCCTTCTGCACACCTGGACGAGATGTCAATTCAGACGAGCGTTTCATTGGCCATATAGAGAGAAGCTGTGGTGGATCAAAATGTCAGTCATCCGAAAAAAGTTTCCAATTTAACGCTGGTCCCATGTTTTGTTGAATTATAACTGACGCTTTATTCCAGATGCAGTTGAGTCAGATGTCTTATTTCATCTGAGTTTTTTTTTTTAGGGCTGCGTGGCTTACAGCTACAGTAGATGTATGAGTCTGGCGTGCTAGATAAATATTCACCACACCGCAGGCATTATTATCTCCTCAATTGAACTCTTCTCATCTTTTTCAGCAATCTCATCACTTGTTAAGCTTTTTTGGTTGTTGTATATGCTAACTGCTAAGTTGTTAAGAGAAAACACACTTTTCTGTCACAGATTTGCTTAATTTTCAGTATCGGTCTATTTCAACACTTTCTCATATTAGGTGATCATTTTTCTACTTTAAGGTGCAAAGTTGTTGCAAAAATGTCTCGCAGCTTGTTGGTTTTATATACATTTTAAATGTTAAAATATTAAGTAGCACATGCTTTTAAGAAACCGTATCGACTCATTTAACAGAAACAAATGGGCCAAACGAACACGGCTCAAAAAGACTAAAGGTTTATTTTCAAACAACGGCTTAAATTGATTATAAAAAACTCAAGTTTTTTTAAAAGCTTTATTAACTTGCCACTCTATTCATTATTCAACAACTGGGTATTCAATACGCTATACTAATAATCATTTTTAGTCTCCAGGCTAAGTTTTTCAAATTCACAATGGCCAAAATTTTCCATCCAGAGTTGCATATTGCCACCTACAAAATATTTATATAATCTGAAGGTTAGAAATGGTTATTGCTAAAATAATTCGGGATATATATTGGGGAAGTGAAAGAAAGTGAAAAGAAGTAATAAGAGTCTGGTTTGGGCTTATAATCTTAACAGGTTACAGAAGAGTGAAAAAGTCTTAACCCAAAAAGAAGTTTTATTTTGAATGAGGAACATTTGGGAATGGATTTTGATTACAATTTGGTCACAAGGGTTAATTTCATAGGAAAAATGTCGCCATTGTGAGCTCGTAAAATGTTGACTGACACCAAATATGATTATTACTCCCGCCCAAAACACGCATTTATCCAATTTCGTTTTTTTTAATTTTTATTCTTGGACACCAAGCAGGTACGCTCAGGGATGCCAGATTGATGGATTTTTCAAGTTTTTCGGGATTATTTGACCATTAAGGGAAAAAGGGAAAACTAACCCAGAAAACGGGAAAATAAGTCAATCCCAAAACTTTCATGTTTTTAATACCAAAACTTATTTTTACAACGTTCAGAAACCAGACAAATCATGATAAATTCAATAAAAAAACAAAAAAAGAACATAGATAGCCCTTAGTCTTGACATGCGCTACCAACTTAATTTTTACACTGGGTGGAAACCTCCCTGGTTATATTTTTTTTTCCAGCTTCCAGTCTATTTGCCTTTGAGTTTAACAGATTTGTCATTTGTGGGTGGAAAAAAGTCGAAAGTAAAATCTTGTCTCTTGTTTGTGGTTCTAGATATGTCTGATATTTTTCAAAATAATTAATTAAATAATTTATTGTCATGTTCTATGTATGTATGCGTATAATTTTATAATCATAAAAATTGTTTTACTTTTTCCTTGCTGAGAAGGAGAAAAAAAAGGGAATAAAAACGCTGGACGCTCTATTTCAGTGTGTAATTTCATAAAAATCTTAAGAACCGTTTTCGAGTTATGAGAAATACTATACTGCTTTTTTACCAATTTGATCTGCATCAATCTTTCGACTTTAAATCGAATTGGATTTAAATATATATTGTAGGTCACAATAGACAGTTTAGTATGGCAAATTTCATCATTGTGAGTTCGCAAATGTAACCTGTACACTAAGCATGATTATTGGTAAGATCTTATCGCCTAGGGATGTTGTTGAGTGAAAGTGTGAATGAAGTCTTACTTTTAAGTCACTTTTAAAATTTTGACATGCCGACGTCATTATGACGTAAACATTTGTCCTACATTTTTCACTGCGTGTGATCGCCTGTCAAGGGTCTGTTCACGCGGGCTGACGCATCGACTCTTACGAAAGACACAGGAGTGTCCACCGAATGGCCTAATTTTTGTGACGTCAGCATGTCAAAATTTGCCACGATAAGTTACACGTGTAGTCGAAGCTTTACTTTTTACTCCGCAAGAGGCTACGTTAGGCACACAGGTACGCCACTCGCAGATCAGCTTTCTCCACCTTGGCACATATGCAACAGAGAGCACATTTTTTTTCAGCTATTTGCTCCAGTCGGCATAAGCGCTAAGGGCCGTTTGCTGATACGACTCATATCGAATTAAGTGCCACATAAACTCTTATGTGACAGTTTATGCCCTGAAAAGGGTCGAATGAGCAAATATATTTTAAATAAATAAAGTCTAGACAGTCTCACCGAATCGGCAGTATAAAATCAATTTTGTTTTCCGTTTTCGTATACCGCACATCTTTTGCCAAGTTACACCTATCGGGTCAAAAAGTATCCTTTCTTTAAAGTCTGCCTATATAAGAGCAAAATAAAAAAAGAATCATGAAAATTGGCTCAGCGGCTATCGAGTTATACCGTCATAGAGTTTCACCCAGGAGGAATTATGTATAGTATCTATCAGAAGACTAGGTATCAACACGCCAGACTACAGCAGGAGCTATCGAGATGTAGAAGGAACGGCGACCATATACGAACAAGCAGAGACCCACTTTTCTGTTTCTGCATAAAGATCGAGAAACCACACAGGTACCATTAACGGACACAATGAGGTTTGTTAAAAGGACTGGTTTGTTTCAGTAGACGAACTCCATTAAAATAAAATCTTCAAGAAAAAGGTAAAGTTCGTCATTTTGACCAAAACGTTGCAAGGCACATGTTTTTAAAAATACCTACTGAGCTAACCTAACCGTCCGACTTAATGGACACTACTGTGGAATAGTTGAATATCAAAGTTAATAATGATCCCGCAAGTATGCAGTGAATTTTAAGACACCAAGTAGGCAAGGAATTTTGGTCTGCTTTTAATGAGGGACACGCAAATTTTAGAGAAGCATTATACTGAGTTCGGTGCCTTTGACTTCAAGAAACCCCTAGGAAAAAATTCCAATTTTGACGATTAACGAAGCCATCAAGATGAAAATGAGCTTCATCCCTGAAAATGATTTCGTTCAAAAAATCAGCATCCACTTGGTGTTGTTCCAAAATCCATTCAACGAACTCTCTTCCCGCTGCATGGTCAGTAGTCTTCAGTTCTTAAGTCAATTGAACTTTGTAAGCGTGAAGTTTCCAGCCTTTCGTGAGAATTCGCTGTAGAGAGCTTCTCCAAATGCCCAATTATAGACTACGGACTACGGTGCCGAATTGATGGTCTTGGACTGTCAGCAATACTCTCGCGAACTGCTTCGTTGTTTTCGGGACACCCAGAGTGTTTAAGATCACCAATTGATCCAGTCTCACTGAATTTTTCAATTATTCTCTTCACAGTTGATGGCTTTAAATATGACGGCCATATCTTGTACGAAAATTGCGGACTGTAGCTGACAAACCTTAATTATTTTTAAAATATTGCTCAACAAAGAAAATGCGTTGTTCTTTCGCATAGCACTCCATTTTTATTAGGACCGAACTGTCAGCTGTGCCGCATTATTATTTTTTTTCCGTTGGCGTCACTGTACTATTAAATGGCGCAAAATTCAAATTTTGCGTGAATTATGGGACACCCTTTATAAGAATTTAGAGATTTGATTTTGCATTAGCAGCTGTTTTAAACTGAATATGCGAATGGGATATTGAAATTATTACAAAAATATACCTTAGATATGTGAATACAGATCGGGATTTGGGAAGTCATTTTTGAGAAATAATTAAGAAATTGGTTTGTGAGAATTTTTGAGAAAAAATAAATACGGGATCTTATATGAAATAAAGGGTGATTTTTTAAGAGGTTTAGAACTTTTTTTAAAAAAAAAACACAAAAAATTCGAAAAAATTAATGAAATATTTATTTGAATCGATAGTTTGAACCTTGCAATTTAATGTTTAAAGATAATTTCATGCAAATGTTGACCGCGGCTGCGTCTCAGGTAGCCCATCCGCTGAGTCCAATTTTGGCATACTCTTTCACACATATCGGCCGGTATCTCACGAATGAATGCATGGATGTTGGCTTCCAGTGCGTCAATCGAAGCGGGCTTGTCCCTATACACATTAGCCTTGGCATACCCCCACAAAAAATAATCTAATGGTGTCAAATCGCACGATCTAGGCGGCCAATTGGCCGGCCCGAAACGTGAAATTAACTGTTCACCAAACTCGCCTCGCAATTGCGCCATTGTTTCGCGTGCTGTGGTGTGGCATGTGGCACCGTCTTGTTGAAACCACATATCATGCAAGTCAAGAAATTCCATTTCGGGCAAAAAAAAGTTTGTTATCATCGCTCGGTAGCGTTCACCATTGACAGTAACGCTGCGATTCGCATCATCTTTGAAGAAATATGGCCCAATAATGCCGCCGGCCCATAAACCGCACCAAACAGTGGCTTTTTCGGGATGCATTGGTAGCTGTTGCAATGCTTCTGGCTGATCTTCACTCCAAATGCGGCAATTTTGCTTATTTACGTACCCATTCAACCAAAAATGAGCCTCATCGCTGAACACAATTTTTCGATAAAAAAGCGGATCCTCGGCCAGCTTTCCAAGAGCCCATTCACCAAAAATTCGGCGTTGTGGTAGGTCGGCTGGCTTTATTTCTTGCACCAGCTGTATCTTAAAAGGCTTTACGCCCAAATCCTTCCGCAAAATTTTCCACGTAGTGCTGTAACAAAGGCCTAACTGCTGGGAACGGCGCCGAATCGACATTTCGCGGTCTTCTGTCACACTAGCTGATACGGCCGCAATATTTTCTTCACTACGCACAGTACGTAAACGTGTTCGTGGTTTAATGTCCAACAAAGTAAATTTGGTGCGAAATTTGGTCACAATCTTCCGAATAGACTGCTCAGAAGGTCGAGAATGCCGATCATAAAATGGAAGCAGCGCGCGATGAACATTTCGAACCGAGCACGAATTTTGATAGTAAAATTCAATAATTTGCAAGCGTTGTTCATTTGTAAGACGATCCATGGTTAAATTGCAAACCAAACTGAAGCTGTTTGACAGTGACACAAGGTACTAAACACACGTCAGCTGTCAAAACCAGTGTTGCCAAAACCAAACCAGCTAAAAAATCACCCTTTACTTTTACCCGACTGGACAGAGGGAGGGTTATGTGTTTCGCGCGTATCCTATGTACGTTCCTACAGGACGCCCTGTAGCCTAAACGGCTTGACCGATTTTGAAGAGTGAGGTATCATATATCAATTTATATTAGTATTCTTCCACGGCGTGTCATAGGCTAAAGAGATCAAAATAAAAAAAAGTATATATTTTGTTAGACTGTGTAGGTAGGTATATAGTCAATTTTTTTTCAAGAAGTTCCGAATCGCTTTAAAATTTATTAAGGATAGTTCTTACGTGAACGCGATTACTAAATATATTAGAAACATTCATCAAAAGTGTCTAAAAGTGGGTGAAAAACGTAAAAAAATATTTTTTTTTAAAGTGTTCCAAATCGCTGTAAAAACTATTTAGGATAGTTCTTACTTGAACGCGATTACTAAATATATTAGAAACATTCATCAAAAGTGTCTAAAATTGGGTGAAAAACGTAAAAAAATATTTTTTTTTCAAAATGTTCCAAATCGCTGTACAAACTATTTAGGATAGTTCTTACTTGAACTAGATTACTAAATATATTAGAAATGTTCATCAAAAGTGTCTAAAAGTGGGTGAAAAACGTAGCTACCAGTAGTACAGATGAATAACGAAGCATACATAAAATTGTTAGGCTTTCAAAAGTAGATGCCTTTATCCGCATACTCCTAAGGAGTTTCTTTATACAATAATTCGTTGCCATTTGCGACTAGAAATCATACTGCCACCGTTTTCTGCAGAGGTGGTCCAGAGTGCATTTAAGTTTAAATCTTTTTCCATCAAACGACTTACACTTCTGTATTGAAACAGTAGATCCTCCTCTGAAGGCACTCCTCCATATCGCTGGAAGTATCTTTTCGCAATATCAAAACTTAAACAGGGCACGGCATCAGGTCATTGATAGAAGCTTCTGTGGCTTTTTATTCCTATCTTATTTAATAGCGACAAGCAAAAAGTCTCATTTGTCGAAGCTTACATTTTATTAATTCAAACAGTTAGAATGTTACTATGCCTTAATCATCTTGACACATTCGGCAGAAAAGTCGGTACATATTTTGGTATCATTCTCAGTTTTTCCTGTCCAAATAAAATACGGACATTTCGCATTTGAATAATATGCTAAGCACGTATAATGGAACAGAAAAAAAGGCTTATGATTTAGACTCAGCAAAAGCTTAACATCTGCCCTGTCCTCTTCCAATATCATATTTGCAGTCGCTGAAAGTCATGAAAAATTAAATCGTATTTAGAGAACGAAAATCACAAAACTTACCTATTTGAGCACAATAACGGTACATATTGATCATAAAATCCTTCCTAAGTGTATCATTTTGATAGAGCCTATTCGCTTCGGCTTTGACTCTCCCAATATTCAGTCGGGTGTCTGACTTCATGTATTTCCTCCTTTTGTAAACACACTCTATGAATTTCTGAAAACACATTACGCTGTATCCCATACGGAAAAAGAGAGAAGAGATTGGCGATTAAACCAATATACCGATATCTGAATCATTTCTCCAGCGTTTTCTTCTGAATATGATTTTGAGGTGTTTAATTGATTCGTGCAAGCTTCTAGATGCTCATCTCGCTCTACTATTATCTGACAGCAAATACTTTCCTGAAATGAATAATGAATAATGAATGTCCAGAGAGAGAGTCCAACATTTTGCAATATATCACATACCACAGGAGAGCTTACAGCATTTTTACATATTTGGTCGGTAATCTGAGTCGAGTTGGCTGATCTGATTAGGTCAAGTGTCCATACCTAGGAATTACATATATGTGAAGAGGTGAGATGTTCAGAGCTTAGCTTACCATGAAACAAAGTTTTAACATCAGAATCGAGAGACATTTCGTTGCACAGAATACTGTATCAAAGCTGTCCCTGGCCATCTTCCTAGTGCGCAGCTACGTGTGGACAGCGAAGCGTGGATCTTAAATAAATTTCCAAAGGCAAGTGAATTTATACCAAAATGTGTGTGCAATTAAAATGAGTTGCCAGCATTAAGTTTATGGCGTGGAACATTTTTAAATTACAACCGATTACGAGCATTCAATGTGTTGGCATTGACAATGACGAAATCATTTTTTTGTTTTGTGCTATAAAATATTGACACGTTATGATTTCGTAAATCGTTGGTATAATATTTTTGCCTAGGTTACGAAATTTTAAATAAAGACGGCAATTCCATTTACTCTTGTCTATGAAAATCCAATTAGACAAACCACCCGACCACTAGACAGTTCCTCTCCAGGTTCATTAGCCGCGCTACATACACATGTCATATTCATAAAATAAAATCCCTACACATATCTACGTGTGGTTGGAAGAAGCATACCGGGGGCCTTATGAATCATTGAGATGTCTGAGTATTGATTGCAACTCATAGTAGCAGCAGTAATTTGGCATAGGGTCCCTTAAGGTCAATCGCATTGCTTGGAACCAAGAGAATAGATTAACATTTGGGATTAAAGACAATTGGAGTTCAAGTGTTAATACTTAAATCAGACTTTGTGCTTGCCAAAAGTGTCAAAAAAATAATAATAATAGAAAACAATAAAAGAAATTTTTTGGTAGATCCCATGATTTTGGCAAAATAATCCCAATAAAAACTCTTTGCGGTTCAAGTAGGGCTCCTAATAACGCGCGTAAAAAAGTACCCAAAAATACCTTCTCCGAAATCATTCAAAAAAGGATTACAAAATATATATCTACTATTTCTTATCGAAATATGTTTAAATAAAATGCTCCAAAATTTACCTAAAAATTAGAATTCGAAATATAACACAACAAGGCTCCAAAACAAAACTCTTACAAAAATCACATTTAAACGAAATTCAAAAAAATACAAAAAAGAAAACCAAAACGAAAGAAAAGCTAAACGATTTCAAAAGTTGCCACTAAAACTACCACAAAAGTTACCCGAAAAGGTCCTCGAAAAATGTGACTTTTTAGTCAAAAAGGCGCGGAAATACCCTCAAAAAGCTCAATAAATGTCCAAAAAAATTATATCCGATAAGCCTCTCAAGATTAGATACCTAAAATTGGCCCTGAAAACGTCTTCTCTGAATTTAGTAAGCACAATTCCAAATACAGTGGCGGAAAGATCCTCAACAGAAAAACATTTCTGCAGTACACTACCAGAGAATGGCCCGGAAGGCCCTTCAAAAATTACGCAAAAGAACGATTTTCGAAAAATTAACGTAAGATTATTCAAAAATCGTATTCCAATATACCCCAAACAACGACCTAGAGGACACTCTTTTAAAAACTCACACGAGAACTATTTGTCTCGAAATATTTTTTTTTTATTTTTCAGCTCTAATAACAAAGCTGAAAAATAACAAAGCACCAGGTATCGCAAGCCTTCGACAAGGTATGGCACGAAGGCCTAAAGTATAAATTATACAAAATACTGAAATCCTACCTTGAAAACAGACTCTTTCATGTTAGACATGAGACTGAGTTCTCGAAATTCAAAGAAATAAACACCGGTGTTCCGCAAGGAAGCGTTCTCGGCCCAATCTTATTCCTGCTCTACACAAGAGATATACCACAAGATGAAGGGACCATCGTAGCAACGTTCGCAGACAATACGACTATCCTCGCAATGGATAAAACAGTCGAATCATCAACGGGAAAACTCCAACGGGCTCTTAACAAAGTATGCGAGTGGACAAAGACCTGGCGAATCGCCCCTAATGAGACCAAGTCGACGCATGTTCATTTCACGTACAAAAAGATAAACAACTTACCTGTCTTTATTAACTCAGAACAAATACCATACGCAAACAAGGCAAAATATCTAGGAATGACCCTAGACGCAAAACGTAAGTGCAAGCCACACGTTAAGAAAAAACGCGACGAGCTCGCAATCAGACTTAGAGAAATGTGTTGGCTACTCGGGAAATATTCGAAGCTAAGCTTATACAACAAACTGCTCCTGTATAAGCAAGTGCTAAAACCTTCCAAAACAAAACGCTAAGAGCAATACTGAATGCTCCATGGTATATAAAATATAAGGAATAGTGATATTCACAGAGATCTAGGAATTGCTACAGTGAGTAACGAAGTAACAAACTTTGCTCGCAAACTTCATACTCGTATTCATGTTCATTGCAATAATGAAATAGTCCGTACTCTGGACGTGCCAAACCTTGAGCGCCGACTACAGAGAACAAGACCGTTCGACCTAGCGTGATAAGGAAAAATGACGGTATTCGCTGGAAAGCTACCTACCAAATGCGATTAACACTACAGAAGCGTAAACTACTTGTTAAGGTAACTTAGTCGTAGTCAAAAAAAAAAAATGAAAATTGGTCAGCTGTACAAAATTTTCACAAATGCTCCAAGAAACGCTTCAAAAATGTCGATAAAATTATCTTAAAAAATTTTCTAAACAAAAAGCCTCTTTGGATGCGTTAAAAAAATAAAGGATTTCTTACTTATTCACCATTGCGGGCAACCAAATTTCGTAGAGCAGCTACGCGACAAAGAACTACAGCCCGAAAATCGTCCCGACAAATTAACCAACAAAAATCTTCAAAATCGCTTAAAAACCTGAGGTACGGTCCGAAAATACTTCCTCAAGAAACCTCTCGAAAATCAATCACCGACACAGATCCACATAGGTGCCTAAGTCTAGCTTCTCAGAGCCGTTTGCGTTTGCATATTTTTTTTATTTTTTAAGAGACCTACAGTTTTATGCCGAGTACTAACGCCTAGATTGAGAATCTGGTCTAAGTTATATTATAAGCGTTCGTCAGACATTCAAGGTGGCTTCGTTAAAAAAAGAACATATTTAGATTTATTTGCAGTCTTCCTCGGAATCGAACTTGAGATCCGTTCATTAGTCCAGGAAACTAATACTTCTTTAAGGGAAGCCGAGCCTACATACGAATTTACCGCTTTAACAACAGCTCGAGGTGCTCTTAGGCAGATAGGACTTTTGCACTGAAAGTGTTGTAGCTCCTGGAAACATCTCTCAAGTTGTCAAGTGAACTATTGGGCACGGCAAGTAACAAAATCCATATCAGTCGGACAAAATGTTGGCACTGGTTTATGTAAGAAAAATCCGTCGTTATAACAACTCGAAGGGTAACTGAGAACGGTTCGATTTATATTTGTAGAATAGCACTCCTACGTCGAAAAAGAAGCTTGATAAAAATACCTCAATAAAGCCTGGATAAAATCTCAGGAAACCCCTTAGTAACCACTCTTAAATTGAATAAAAAAAACTCGAAAAATTTACTCGAAACCAAATTAGCTCAAGGAACGATCTGTTGATAAATGAGCTAAAATTTGCGTCACAAAAACGCTTGAAAATCGCTGCTAAAACTTACCCGAGCATTGCTTAAATATCAGATATCTAAAGTGAATACACCAGGCGAATGTCCTGCCTAATACTACTCGGCTGTAAGTCTGATCCTCAGATCTAAAGTTTTTCATCAGCCGTGATAGCGAAAATGCTTTAGCTACGTCGTAGACGTCTAGAGCCCCATAGTTTTCAATAAAACCCACAAATGCATTTCAAATATGTCTATTTATTAATTTTTCACTACCAGTACTCCATCTCATTTCTATATTTAAAATCGCTGAGAGCAGTTTCAATGAACCTCCTTATTTTCAAAACGTTTGTAAAAATACCAGGATACTTTTGCGGTCCGCAGCCAAAATCAGTGACAGTGATTCCAATCAAACCCTTACCGTGTGTCAATGGCCCGCCCATATCGCCCGCACAAAAGCCACGAACTTCGTCAGTTGCCACCGCACACAGTGCATTATCGGGCACCGTCCTCACTCCTTTATATCGCCTGCGACATTCCTCCAAGCTGATCATTTTCATATACGCTCTGTGCAAATCATTTTTAATCAGATCCTCTCCGTCAACCGTAAGTCCCCATCCGGACACTATGCCTCTAACACCGTCCTTGGTTTCTTCCTGCACTATGTTCACAGGAGTTCCTTTCAAAGTACCTTGAACGCACAGAATCGCTACATCATTCACATTGCTGCTACTGTTGCATCCGGCGGCAATGTACCCATTCGAGGCATCGGCCCAATAAATCTGATCACTCTGTATATACCTCGAATTTGTTAAAACGGTGAAGGTATCTGTCATCTCTTCGTTTAAATAGGGCTGCTTGGATGCTTCGACTATGCAGGAGCAAGCGGTTAGCACACAGCTGGGGGAAATAATCACAGCCGCACACCGGTAGATTTCGTTTTTAAAGATGGCCGCTTGAAATGGACGTTCGGAAAGGGTAGCCTCCTTAGGAGGACCATACATCTTCACAGCTTGTGTCGCAGCGAGAAAAATTGAAAACACTATTTGAAACCGCTTCATTGCTGGCTAGACGACGACTTATCTTGTACTAAGGGAGGTAGAGAAAACAAACTGCAAACATGAATGTTCTTCGGGTGCGAAAAAATATTTGGGTGTTGTTTGGGCAGCTGTTTAAATAACTGAATGAGTGAATTTGGCGCGAGCGCCTTATTCGTATAAATAATTTATACTTGTTAACGTTTTTGCCAGAAAAAACTTGTACTTTGTTTCTACTGACTACGATTGAAAACAAAATAAAGTGCACGACTAGGTCGCACGAAACTCTCTCGACAATTTAGTTGGTTGTTTTTTATTTTATTAAGTAGGTATATAGTATATAAAAATTCAAAAAAGAGATACTAGATAAATTAAACCGCACAGAAAACGAAGGATTTAACTTAAAGGATAAAGGCTTAAAAATATTCATTTCAGATGACAGTACATATCTAATAAAAATGTCTGGCTTAAGATCGCAGTAAAAATCATTTTTCGCAACATCTGGTTAAACAATTTCAAGTGCCAAGGTTAAGGCAAATTTTTGTTTTTGACTTCATTACATTGGCTATGCTTCACTTCACTTGAAAAGGTTTCTATTTCTGATTTAAAACCTGTCAAATAAAAGTGGTTAATTAGATTCAGCAAATTTAACCAACAACTCATAAATCAATTTTACGAAATAAAAAAAATTAATTTCCCTTCAACAGTTCCGGAAGCCATTTTGTTTTGTAGGAAAGCGAAATTTCCTAAGCCATTACAATAAACATTTCAACATGCAGAACTTTCCCATCAAAAACTTGAACTTGCCCTCACAGATCAGAAACTCTTGCTACGCTTGTCCTTGTACTCGAAAATCTTGTAATGTGCCAATTTATTTGAAAGCTTAAGCCTCAAATTGTTATTTGATATGTTCAGCCATCTGAAAGTAGATAATATGTTTAAGCGGTTTATATTTTGTAGTTCCGCTTTCTAATTTTGTACAACCAATTAAATTGTTGATATGAATGAGAAAATTTCGTACGACCTAGTCGTGCACTTAATTATTAATACAGCCATCACTCAAAAAAAAAAAAATTGTTATGCCAACAATTTTCTTTGGTTAAAATTAACCCAAATATCAAAATCTTTGATTTAAAAATTAAATACTTGATTCTTGAAAGCTTAAAAACTAGTTTTTGTTAACAAGTACAATATTTGAACCAAGAACTTTTAACTTACAATTTTTTACAAATCTCAAAAGTCTTCGCTTAACAATCAGTATACTAAATTTGAACATATTTTATAATCAATTTTCCGTCCCGACCTTTTCTAGACATGATTTAATTTCCTCAACATGTAAGCTGCTACTAGTGACACAGGAAAAGCTTATGTACCAACTCAAATACTCAAAGTGGCATTTTAAAAATCTCACCTCAGATCTCCTGAAGCACGATATGATAGATATGATATTTATTTCTTATAATTATAAAATACAAAGGCTTTCGATTTTTTTTTAATTTATACAAAATACTTAGAAAAACTATAAGAAAAAAATTAGTGACATTTTTATTTTTATATACATATGTAAGAAAAATTGGGTTAAATGTTACTTCAACTGGAGTATACAATACAAATTATTTGTTTTGGGTGGGGTTACCCATTAAGAAAAACTTTCACAGAAAACTTTAATAAGTTTAGAAGTTAGAAAATAAATAGTTAACTATAGACCAGAGATACTGAATCAAAATGTAATATACACAAAAATAAGAAACAACTAAAAATTAAATTGAACTTATGTTAAACCAGAATATCGGAAATTAAAGATTCTAAACCGGTATCGGAAGAGCCAAATTTTAACTTCCTTTATAAATGTTCCAGGTGTTGATAATGCCCTGATATATTGCGGGAGGTTATTAAACAATCGATAAGACAAAATAGAAACAAAATTACGATATGCAGTGGTACGGAAGTTGGCAACAGATAACACTTTTCAGAAGTTTACACTTTAATCATAATTAGAAATTATACGAAAATTACGATGACCAGATTTCATGAAAAACGTTTTTAATACCTTGAAACAATATAAATGACGCACAGGAAGGATTTTCAGGTCACAGAAGAAAGGATAGCTAGGATGTGTGCGAGGTGTACGGCAAATTAGTCTAAGGATATATTTTTTTTGCAAGATCAGCAATTCAAAGAATTTACTGGCGACCATTATACTTCGAGTGCAATTAAGCTTAAGTTTCATAATTACCTTCAAATATTTAACAAACATTATTAGGTTGACGATCTGAGAAACACACGTTATCTACGCCTACAATGAGTGCAAATGCTATAAGCTCCTCGAATTTTGTTATGCCTTTCACCAGTTAGGAATTCTGGGTCGGCATTCTGTAAGGTGAAACGTTCAAATGTTTTCGTGTGCACAAAGAAATTTGCTTCTTTAATATAGGGCAAATCATTCGTGCGCACGAAAACGTTCGATCGTTTCGCTTACAGAATCTGACCCAACGTCAAAACAAAACAGGGGATAGATTTTGTGCAACAATGTTCGTTGGAACGATATCGTTTTGAGATTTTTATGACCATATTAAGTTATATTCTGGCCGAGTTATTTTGACTATGCGCCAGCTTTCATTAGATTTGCGAAAAATTAACCGGATTAAACTCTCAAGCTCGTAATTTTAGCACTTTGTTGCTAATTTTGGAGGCTATGGCTTCGACGATATTCGTCTGCAAAGTACCCGAATAAGTGTCCATGCTAAATGGAAAAACTAGCTAGCTAGGTGTGGGTTGAAAGTCAGTCCAGGAGGATATGAACCTTTATCCAAACCCGCATCTCAGTACTGTCCAAAAATAGCTTCATTGATTTTCACAGAGTGGAGCAAACAGATGTTGTTTAGACAATACTTCAAATTAAGTCTTAAAGTCTTGGTAAGGATGGTATCCACCCCATTTTTGTTAAAACTATATTTAATTTCACGCTTCCGGTTATGACTCACATCGGTAACATAATTACGGTCTCATGGAAATGTTTTTTGTTAACTGTCTTCCGACAGTAATTAAATATTAATAAGTACACATCTGCGCAGTCGATATTCGACTATACCTCATCTTTAAGCCTAATAATTACTGATGCTATACTCTTATGGTACACAGACACGGTTCTAAGACGGACTCAGGGACTGGATCTGGAATCTATGGACATTCGCCTGAAGAGAACTATTCAGTTAGCCTTGACAAAGACTCACCCACATTCCAGGCTGAAATTCATTGCGCTAGAATAAACTTATAAGTCCTAGTCATCAAATCAAAGCTGTAAATATACATGGCAAGCCGAATCAGTAGTCACTCTTCGGACCAGAACCCTTCTGTGGCGTCAGCAAAAAAAAACTTTTAAAAACTACCCTCAAAGCCTGGCTCGCATCAAATCTAATGAAGTCTGTCTTAAATCACCTGGACAGAACTACACCCAAAAATTCTTTCAAAAAATTCAACGCCAGGAAATTTAGCTTGGTAGTAAACCTGGACAAGGATAACCGGAGAGTCCTAACAGTAGTATTCAGTAGCCATTGACTCTTGAAGAAACATCTTCATCGCATTGGCCTCTCACCGCAACCTACATGCAAACTTTTTTATCTAGAAAAAGATGAATCCACTTTTCACATTCTCATGGAAAAATATCCTTGGCGAGGTAATCGTCACATCGGCAAGCCTTGCTTAAGTTCTTCCAGAGAAAATCTTTGATGCAAGCCCTCTTCAGCAGCGGCATGCCTGGGAGATAATCCAATCGGTTAGCCCAGCTTGAGCCGACGTAAAATTTGCAGTGAAATTAAAAGGATTTAAGTTTTTAACTGAACTTGAGTGGACACGATCTATAAAGACAGTCCTGTGTATTAATTTTTTTTCAAAGCTTTTTACTTTCTACGGCATTTAAAAAGGAATTTAACCGCATAAGGATGAAAGACAGAAATTTTGCATGACTGCATTGCTCACTTATTTATTTATTTATTTATATGAAACCCGCGTTTAGCCGAATTTCTTTTCGCAGGTAGCCAGAAATGCCCTGGCATCGTTACACTGCTCGCTGTCAGTCCAGCGAGTTTTGGGGCAATCCTTAAAGAATTTCATAACAGCACACGTCAGAACGATACCAGGCATTGGATCGCATTTATCCTTGAGGTGTTGGGTTACGAATGCAGATCGCATCACGGCCGCCTTCTTTTCCTCAGCTATAAAGTGGATGCACAAACTCTTTCATTAAAATAGAAGCACAAACACAAATTTAATTATACTTACATATGGAATGACACTGATCAAATGCAGCAAGGATCTCCCTAATATACTCTGGATCTTGGGCGTGATCGTTCTGAATCGAATTGCGAATAAAATTTATGTCAATTGCCCCATTATTGATGAAGTTACTCGCGTTGAAGACACACTCTGAAAAACACTATAAAAACATAGAATTAAGGATGCGCACGAGTACATTTCGGCAGCTGGTATACTTACACTTGCTTTGACTATGGTCTCAGGTGTTATTTCTATGGTACTCTGATCGCTGAGGCTGGGTAGATTGAAGCCAGCTGCAGCCGAACATTTCTGTGCGATTTCATTGTGGGCGTCGGGATGCTTGCAGCAGTTATAGATTTGCTAAAATTTCAAAATATCTCATTAGCTGATTTTGAAACGATTTTTTAACAGGTCACCTTCATTGCTGAGACACCAGTGTGATCACAATTTGGCGGATCGCCAGCTATTAATCCAATAAGGGACAGAAGTATGACAATGGATATCAAATGTTGTCGAAACATTTTTACTGATGTTGATGGATATGGACAAGCAATATCATCGGCCTTTTATATGGCCCGCAAAATGTGAACAGGCGTTTTGGAGTTTATTAGCCGTAACATTTAATTGGTGCTTTCGACTGGTGTATTAGTCGAAATTATTTACCGCAAATTCCAGCTATAAAAAAAAAGGTCTTCGGTGGCGTATACGTGACATTTTTATTGTCATTTATTCGCTATTTGCTGATTCAATGGCTCTACATTCGTGATTCCCCGGGATTTTTTTTTGTCGTATATTTGCGCTCAATAAAGGCACTTTAAGCTAATAAGTAAACAATATACTTTGCTTAAAATTATTACGGGTTGCATCCAAATCCGTCATAATAAAATATGCATACCAGAGATAGGATTTTTTTTCGAAATCCGCTAAATAAAACCTTTAAGCTAGCTCGCATTGTTATACTGCGTCAAAGGGCATTGATTTAGTTTACGGAGAGAACATATCAGAGCTCTTGCGAGCATTTTTAAGTATTAGTGCCATGAGCAGGCTTCTCAGCATGCCCATTTGTATCGGATCCCTGAGAGAAGTTATATTGGCACGAAGTTGGACTTTGACTAAATTTGGCGTCATATTTTTTGAATGAAACGGGCGCTTTCATGTCAATATTAAATAACTTTAGAAGAAAAAACCGGCCAAGTGCGAGTGTCACTCGCGCACCGAAGGCTCGGTACTTTTGCGGAAATGGCGAAGTTTTTTTTTTTAAGAGTAAAAGTAGACAACACGTTCTGAGGAATGAAGTGATGGAGAACATGAATGTGCATTGACCGTTTCAATGGAAATAGAATAAGAGAATAACGAATGAATGAGCTCATTTCATACTAGCTGGTACCCGCGACTTCGCCTGCGTAGAATTAGTACTTCGAGTAACTCAATTAAAATATTCACCTCGATTACCGTTGTCGTTTGTCGAAAACGACTTCTGTCGTTTCTTGAGTCGAGTCGTTTTTCAATCCTCATTACCAGATGACACGCAGATGACCCGCCAAATTTGTAGCAGATTTGTAGACGGCTAGAATGTAGCAAAATCTTTTCGAAGGATTGGTAGCACTTGTAGGAAAATGTCAAAAAGACTGTTTATTTTTCATTTTGAAAATAAATGGTTGTGGAAATGACTTTATATCTTGAAAGATTTCAGTTTTCAAAAGATTTATAAGATGATCATTCAAATGTTTTACAGTTCAGATAGTGAGGAAGCGTTTAGTTACTTTTTGCTAGATGAAGTCCACATTCCCGACGCACTGATGACTGCCGCCTGTGTTGAGGATATAAGCAAGTTTAAGTTTAATTTAGGACTTGCTCAACCATCGGTCCTTTGCACAAACCATAGACGTCATTGAAGCGCATATTATGTCGTCAATGGATATGTGCCACACCATGACCGAAAAATAAATTGGGGAGTCCAAATTATTCTTCTTCTTTTTTGTGCAGGAGTATGCCCAGTTTGATGGTACAAGGAAGTGGATGGTGTTGGCGAGTTTGCGAGGAGCTCGATGGCTGGCGTATCAGGGAAATCATCCCATTGTGATGGGATGGGTGTGGAAACTGCCTGCGATGTCGACGAATAATTTTTTTTACAATCAGGCAATTGTGCCAAACAGATCTCATGCCATCCCATCTACTCCTATACCAAAGTTCATTAAAATTGGTTACTTTCGCATTTATAACATTAGGATTATATCAAGGCTACCTTTAATTTTCTGTGCAAAAAATGACAACTGACAAAAAAACTTATGTTTTAAAATAACAGCGTAAGGGATACAGTAGGTGCCACCCATAACGAATTTTTGGCTTTGAAGATGCGTTGATTTGTTATTTTAAAGGCGATTGTAATATCGTATACATTTATACAATGCTTAAGGAATTTTCTTTTAACTAAAAATTGAGTTTTCTATTTAAGGGGTTCCGATTTCGCATTAAATGAAAAACAAAATACATCAATCAAAAACTACAGAAGTTGGCATGCCCTGTATAGTAGTTGGCATTATAGGAAACTACAGTTGTTGGCACTAAAAAATAATTATCAAATAAAAACTACGGATTTATTGAAATTTGTTTAGTTCTCCTTTATTTGAGTTTATTAAAACAAAAATGAGACAGCTTGATAAACTAATATTAAAATAATATTAATTTTTTTTTTTGAATTTCCTCCCGAATCCTTTTATATGAATATATGTTCATCGGTGGGCACATAACTCCGGAAGCGGAGAATGAAAACATTACTGTTAAATTGGATTTGGCCAAACCTCTGTCAATCTCGTATATATTTTCAGCCCCTTTCGCAGCTAAAACAGCTTTCGTTTTTGGGCAGAGCATGAAATTGGTCTCATCTCCATTAAAAACTCTACTTGGATCCTCCAAAATTGAGAAGTAATCATTGTCTTCTAAGTATTGTTGGATTGAATTAAACCACTCAAAAATATCCGACACCGCCACATTCGCGCTAGCAGATGATACAGGATCAACTGCTCTGAATCTGCTGAAGTGACGGATGCCGCTTTAAAAACGCATTGAACCACCCTTTTCCTGGAATGTTGTCTTTTCTAAAAGGATGTTCCCTTTCATTTTGCTCTAGAAATTCCTTGACAACATTCAAAACATCTTCCTTTCGCTTTGGGAAACCTTTAATCTGGCAAAGCTTTATCCATTCAACTATTGTTACCTCCTCCTCCTTCGTTAAAATTGGAGACGGGCCATGACCTGGTTTCTTAAAAGTGGTACCAAGCCGAAACTGAATAGTTGATCTTGGTATACCGTAAAATTCCGAAGCTTTCTTCTTTGAAAACTTTCCGCCTTTTATTGCCGAAAGAGCTAGTTGAAGGCAATCTTCATCATAACTTTTCTTTTGTTTAGGCATTTTCAAAAATCTGAAAGAAATAACTGTCATTTACTACAGTTGTAGACACTGTGAAGTGTATAGTTATTGGCAGTGCCAACAACTGTAGCCCCATATAAACAAGTTGTTGGCTGACAGGGGTGCCTATTGCTTTTTTTTGATACAGTTACTGGCACCCCTCTTTTTTAACATACTAGCAAATAATTTCAATATTTAAACTTAAGTTAATAATATTTAATACATTATCATTTGAAAAAGCAAAAGATTTTATTATTACTTAAAGAATTAAAAAAAAAAATCTGTACTTACCAAATTTGAAGTCCTTATAGAAATTCACAAAATTTAGCACTAAAAGAAATTGCACTGATAGGTGTTTAAACTTTGATTTACAAATATCGACTGTAGAGAGCCTTTAACAAAAGCACATCAGGAAAATGTTATGAATTTATAATACTATTGGAAGAAAAAATTGTTCTCGAAAGAAATATTTGAACCAGAGCAAATTGCTATTGAACACAGAAGTGCCAACTACTGTATCAAAAAAAAAAAAGGGGTGTCAACCACTGTATCCGTTACGCTATAGATTTTTTTTTAAAGAATCCACATTCGTTTACATGCAATTTTTATGATGGCTATACAAAATTTGTTCTGTTCGTATGATACAGTCCAACACGGATATAAGAAACATATAAAAAACAACGAGATTTGTTTCTTATATCCGAGTTGTTCTTATACGAAAACGACGTTTATAAAAACAAAGTTTCTTATACGAAAACTACTGATGTAAGAAACAAAATTTCTTATATAAAAACAACAAATATGAAATATGAACGAATAAAAGCAGAAGTCGACACGAAGAGAGTATGTAGGACGATTTGGCGGGCTTTTTCTACTGACAGTAGCACAGCTGTCATTGTCATTGAAAGGTGTATTCGCATCATACCGTAATTCGTTTACATGCATAGTTGAGCTGTTCTTGCATTTAAACTGAAATCCAGCTCAACAAAGGAAAAAATTATGTTTCTTATATGTGTAATGATTTCAATAAAATAACAAATTGTGTGAATAAAAATACGTTTCTTATATACGAGTGTTTCTTTTAGGCGAGTTTCTTATATGAAAACTTTTTTATATGTGCATATAGCAAAAAAATCTCCGTGTTTTCACATGCGTTTCTTAAAAGCGAGCTGTTCTTATACGAGTGTTTCTTATATCCGTGTTCGACTGTACTTTGGATTCTATTCACGTTTTTTTTCTGGACCGCGGTGGGTCTTGTAATAGCTTCCGTTGCCTTATACAAAATGTATTGTAGCTCACTTTTTGATCGAGCAGAGACGTAAGTTGTAGCTTTCCTATATAAATAATTTTTCCAAATCCCTCCTTATTGACTGTCTTGAGTTTAAATTTGGAGTTTCTATATCCAAGGGTGTGGGCTGGGTCCTGATTATTTAGGCAACTCACTTTTTGTGCTTAGTAGATGAGGATGTGTGCTACCACCGTGGAGAGCATGCTTTACATTCTCTAATGCGTTGATAAATCAATTCAGGGGTGGGACTCTGCAAGTCGAAAACATAAAAATGCCAACTCAGTTTTTAGACAGAGAGGCTCTCAACAATCCAACATCATCTTTCCAATCCCACAGATGAAAATTGATGTATAAAACAACCAGCACAAATTTCAAGGAAACTCAAAATTACAATCTTTGTATTTTTTTTATAAAATGTAATGTTGAGCAAATTTTTTAATGAATAGACAATTTTTAAATTAACCAGACCAAAACCGAACACACTTTGTCCAAATTGTACAACATTAGTCGTGAAACCTAATCGCGACATCAGATATTTGATATATGTTACTATTTAGTAGAGATTCCCCGCTAAGAGCTTCCATTTAAGCACACGGCGTCACCATGTTTTGTGTTCTTAGTGCACGTAGTATTGCGTTCTGTCTTCTGCTAGGATCAGTGTTTATCGTGCGTTGGGTGCTCTCTACCTATTCCTTTTCAAGTGAGCATCAATCTCTACTTCCAGCTCGCATCATGTGAGGACGATGGAGAGGATGCTGTTGCACCACAGAGTGTGGAAATCGATGAGACTTCAGTGGAACAGTCCGAAAATAACCCTGAAACGACGGATGAATGCACACATCCTGATGCTGTTACTGTAAGTTGAGTTGAGTGGAAATGGTTTATCAAGTTTGATTTTTAAAAATTATTGCTGCAGAAGGAGAAATGTTGCAGTGGTTTGGATATCGATGATCATGTCATAAGATGTGTTCTTTTGCATCAGAACAAGATTCCCAAAGACGGTGAAGAAGATACAAAAGTTCTTGTAAAATTCGTGTCGGTAGGTATAGGAAAACGACTCCAAATCCTGGGACAGTAAGCCTCGAAACTTTTATTTTGGGGGTTTGCTGGAAAAATTCTGAGATCCGATTTAGTGGTAGTGTGATACACTGTATGCTGGCCACCATCATCAGCAAGCAGGAAATCAGAGAACTCGTTGTTGAATCTCTCCGAAGAACAAAATCACTCGAAGAATTCTGCGTTCGAAAGGAGAAAGGACAAATTGATCTGCCTTCGTTTGCAAACTTATTTGATTCAACGTCATAGAGGAGGCCTGACGTTAGCAAATGTAACTCTGATGGGTGATGGCATTTCCAGCGCCTAAAGAACCAAACTAGGTCAATGTTATGGCTGTCTAGTAAGACGATTCTACAATGTTGAATGACCCTTCTTGCTGACGCTAAATGACCCTCATCATCTTTCCATTCCTGGTATGTGGGGCTGGACATAAAGGCAAATGAAGATATTCCTTGTTGTTTTGAACGACAAATTCTTTGAGGGATTTTGGGAGTCGATACTCAAATATAATGTGCCTCTTGGCTTAGTTTATATATATAGCTTTCCTATTTTAGTGCTTCGTTGAGTGCATCTACAAGGGTAAGAAATACGTGGGTAAAGGCGACACCTTGAACATGAAGATAATAAAAGCCGATGCTAAAAAGAAGCACAAAAAGGATCCCAAAAAGGAAAACTACATGATTGAAATGTTCTCATATTGCGAACGACGTGGTAAGTTGTGCTTTCTCTGTGTCCTCTCTCAGATATTGAAATTTTTGCATCCTTCAGCTGCGAGCGATTGGAGTGAAATGAAGTCTAACCCTGCCTCAAAAGTTATATTCAAGGGATCCTGCAAGCCGTACTTTTTGTTTGTTTTTGTCTGTACAGTGGAATATGGTGTCAAGGTGAATTGTCCATACTATGCATTTAAAGGCGAAAAAACCAGCAAGAAGGACACTGTTGCGGAATGTGAAGAATTGAAAAGTAAATGTGAAGATTTGCAAAAATAAATACGGGTACAGAAAAGGGAGTACTTATCGAATTGTGATCAAGTGTTTAAATATTTAGGGGCGCTATCCCAAAAATGCGTTTCGCCCCGATATGTGGTGTACTTGTCTTAATGCAAGTTATGCTTATCATTTATTTGTTGCATTGTATAGGTTGGACAGGATATAACAGTTTTATAGGTACAAATTAAGGTAGGTAGGTAGGTTTGGCTGCAAATGTGAAAGCAGCTAACCAGTTGCAATCAAATAGCTGCTTTGTGGTAATTCAAACGTCAAAATAGTAAAGATCTTTGGTAGTTCAATCGGAAGGTACAGAGTTGATTTCATTTTCCGTCACTGCTGACAGCGAGCAAGCAAATTAACTTTAACTACTGCGATTCCAAACTCAAGACAAGCTGAATAAGAATTTTGGTCTAATAATCATTTTTAACCTCCGCACTAAATATTTTTTTGGTCACAATATGCAATTTTGTATGGAAAATTTTGCCATTGTGAGTTCGAAAAAATTACGATGGACACTAAAAATGATTATTAGTATCGCGGTCTTTTCAAAATGAAGAATCATCAAGGCCTCAGGTGTAGACGGCATCTTATTGGAGTTCTTCAAAAATCCTACGGATCAAAATAAACGACACTTATCGGAATTTTACAGAAAAGAAAATTTTACAGCGAGAATCTTGTACACTAGGGTGGCTCGATTGATTAACAAAAATATGTCATAGGAGTCTCTCAATAGGAATCCAAAATATTTTGTAAAAATTCCAATTTTTAATACGACCTAAAAGATTTTCGAAATGACAAATTTAAAGAAAAAAAAAATATATAAGATCGTTAAAAAAATGACTTATGTTTCATAAGTTTTTTTTTTTTTTTTGTTGGGAATTCGCTGGAAGTAAAAAATCATCGAAAGACATTGCAGAGCTATACGCGAGGGATGCTTCTGCAATAGTGATGGACTTTAACTCATCTAAAGAAACTCCCGGGGGACTGACATTCGCCATCCCGAATAGGATTGCACCTAGTCGTACGACTAATCAGCAATTTATTTTTGAATTATTCAATGAATTTAAAGAGATAAATCCGCCGTTTGTCGGATTTTTAAATTTGTTTTGTTTGAAATCAATACCTAATTTCTTAGCCCTAGCCAAATCTTACAGATCAAGAGGTTTTATCCGTCTCAATCTCCTGATTACATTGTCATTATTTAAAAGTTCTGTTATTTCTGTGTTTACGTGGTTGAGAAGCCGATTTCTATGCCTCCGAGCAACCTTCTTAACCTCATCTTCAACCATTTCAACATTTAAATCTCTATGCAGATCGGCGTTGCGTATGTACCAAGGTGCATTAACTATGTTCCTTAGTACTTTACTTTGGTAAACCTGAATTTTTTGTAAGTTTGTTTGGCATGTGCATGCCCACAATTGGAGCCCGTAGGTCCATACTGGTTTTAGAACTTGCTTGTATAGCAATAACTTATTGTAGTTGGACAGGGATGAGTATCGCCCAATAAGCCAATACATTTTACTGTATCGCATGTTCAACTCATCTTTTTTTTTCTTAACGTGCGCTTTCCAACGCAGTTTAGCGTCTAGAGTCATGCCTAGATATTTAGCTGTGTTAGAAAATTCTACTACATTGTTGTTAATGTAGACTGGAATGTGTGGTACGTTTTTATACGTAAAATTAATATGGACTGACTTAAGGTCATTTAATCTAATCTGCCATTTCTCAGTCCATTCTGAAATATTGTTTATTGCCGTCTGGAGCTTTTTTGTTGCTATTTCGACATTTGCTCCCACAGCAAGGACGGCTGTGTCATCTGCAAAAGTAGCTATGGTGGTTTCTTCACTTTCAGGCAAATCGCTAGTGAAGAGTAGGTATAAAACTGGACCTAGCACACTGCCTTGCGGTACACCAGCTTTAATCTCTCTTAATGTTGAGCATTCTGTATCTTGCTTAATTCTGAAGAATCGATCTGATATATAAGACTCCAGAATGGTTGAATACTGCTTCGGCAGTTGCTTTTGTAGTTTGTGTATCAGTCCTTTGTGCCAGACTTTATCGAAAGCTTGTGCTATATCAAGAAATACTGTAGAGCACACATTTTTCTCTTCAAATGCTTTTTCGATCTTATCTGTGATTCTATGCACCTGATCAATTGTAGAGTGCTTGTTTCTAAACCCAAATTGATGATTTGGAAGTAGCGATTTTTCATCAATAATTTTTTGCAGACGTTTTGCCAGCATTTTTTCGAATAGCTTGGACAACATTGGTAGTATCGATATTGGGCGATATGAGGTTACTTCGCTAGGTGGTTTACCTGGTTTTGGTATCATTATTACCTCCGCGACCTTCCACATGCTTGGCACATATCTTAATTTAAATGCAGCATTTATAATCTGCGCTAGTTTTTTTAAACCTTTTCGAGGAAATTGTTTTAAAATTTCCCCTGTGATTAAATCGAACCCTGGGGCTTTTTTTATGTTTATGCCTTCTTTGATTTCTTTGGCAAGTTCTTTAGCTGTTACCGGCCGAATAGGTCTGTCTTCTTCGCACGTTTCTTCGTTTCCTTGATAATCTTTATCTTCATAAGGTTTGAAAACGTTCTCAAGGTACTCTGCAAAAATATTTGCTTTTTCTTCTATGCTTTTTGCCCAGTTACCTTCTCTGGTTTTTACTGGCGGAATGTGAGCTATTGGCCTGTTCATTTTCTTTGTTGCCTTCCAGAGCGAGTAGTCGGTACTAGCATCATTTGTAAGACTGGTAAGATACGTTTTTAAAGACTCGTTATTAAATTCTCTTATAGATTTTCTGAGCTTATTATTTAAGTTGTTCAGTGTGGTTTTGTCGCTCGGCGCCCTTGTCTGTTGCCAGCGTTTTCTAGCTTTAATCTTTTCTGTAATAATTTCACATATTTCATGAGGATAAGAGTTTTGTTTAATCTTGTTTGTTCTTTGGGGAGTTGCAGCCCATGCAGCTTTTTGTATATCCAGTGTAAATATTTGCACTGCTTCTTCTAGTTGATCTTCTGTTTGAATAGCTGACGATAGTTGGATACATTCTTCCAACTTCTGCCTAAAGTGGTTCCAATCAGTCAGTCTATTAACTAGTTTAGGGCTATGTTCTTTTATTATTATTCTATCGCCAAGTGTAAGAAGTATTGAGGAATGATCTGATTGAAGATCAGGGCCTTCTTCTATACTATGTTTCATAAGTAAAACATAAAATCTCATTTAAAAATCAAAAGGCACCCACAAAAGTGCCAGTTTTCTCAGTTATTCCTTTAACCTTTGACTATAGCTTTTTTTAATTATTCTTGTTTTAACTTTTCATTCTTAATATTTCATTGTTTTTTGCTTTAAATGTTGTTAATTCATCATTAATAATAAAAATTAATACCACTGGACTAAAAATGTTTCTTATTTTGTGCGGAAAATTAATATTTTTTCTAGTTTTTTTTAGGTTTTATGGGAAGTTTCCATGACCTTGGGGCAGTAGAAGATCACAATTTTTCCCAAATTTTTAATTTACCTGACATCATGACTTAAACGACAACTTTTGGGTAGTGCCCGAAAACTCAATTTGAAAAAAAAAGTCGAGCCACCCTATTGTAGACCTACCTGATGTGGATTGTAAACGTTTTATTTATTTTTAAGCTGGTTTTCGCCTTGGATTCTTAACAATTGATCACACTTTTGATCTAACAAGTATCGCAAGAAAATACATTGAGAAAATAAGAAAGCTTGGCGAGTATTTTGTGGGTTTCAAAGCCGCATTTGATACCGTTAATAGACAAGCCCTGATGCACAAGCTATCACCAGACGGTATTTCCAATGAATTTCTGTCAATGTTTTTCTGTTTTGACGACAACTTGTGTCGGGTTTTGTTGGAGGAATGATGTCTTAGTGGCTTAAAAATGCAACTGGTGTTCCGCAGGGCTGTTCCCTTAGTCCAATACTTTTTGCACTCTTTATTGTTGGAAATTGTGATATTCTGCCTGGCGGAGTGATTTTGGGAGACATTCTTATTGAAGTACTCGAAACTCGTTTGCTCTTTAGTTTTGCGTAGCTGTAATTGCATTGTTATTAGAAGTGGGATGTAAAGATTATTAATACCGTAGAATACAGATCGGGATTTGTGCAGTCATTTTTGAGAAATAATTAATAATCTGATTTATTCGAATTTTTTTTAGATTTTAGAAAGTACGGGATCTTACTTAGAATACTATTATCATCTTAAATATGTATTTTGATCAAAAACATTGGAGCGGTTTTTGTAAAATTTGGCAGCCAAAACAGTACCAAATATTGCAGCGTTTAGTTTGAAAAATACTTTTGCTTAACTATTTACCTGAAAACCGAGTACAAGTTATTGTTCGAGATGTAAGCATTATTTGGTTTTTAGGGGTTGTCGAGATATGAGCAGTTTTTAAAACTAGCGTTTTCGATGATTCGAATTGAAAATTAAGTACGCAATAATTTTGGAACCATCAATTTTACTCTAAGTTTGCAGTTTGGTCAAAATCGTTATTGCCGTTTCAGGTAAACTTAAGAAAACTGAATTTAAAAAAAATGTCTTTTTTTCAAAAATCCATTTTACGATAATAGAGAGAAAAACTGAGCTAGAAATGCATTTTTGTTACAATCGTATGGACCGTTCTCGAGATATGTCCAAATTTGAAAAGTACCGTTATTCGATATTCTAAGGAAGTATGCAGTCATGTTTATCCCAACTACCTAATTTTGGTTGAAATCGTTAGAGGTGCTTTCAAACAAATCTAGCTGGTATGAACATTTTATATGGGAAGTACCATTAAGAATGAGGTTACCGTGAAAGCAAACTCCAAATCCGAAGATTGAACCAAGTCCGGGCAGAAGTTTAGGCATCGGGAAAACTTTTTTCTCACTTTTTCGAGTGTCTATCATGTCAGAATTGATTAACATTTCGAGTTTGAAATTTTGTACGGATACAAAATCCTTCTCTTAGATACTACGTATTCGAGAAAGTTAAAAATTGCTTGTGAACAATTTTGAAAATGCTACTTTTGAAGACGACCGGAAATACTTTACACAAGCAATTTTTAATGCTGAGCTCCCAGTAAGGAGTCAAATGCTACCACTTGTAAAGGAAAACTTTTCACTTAGCAATTTGCAAAATAAAATATTTCCCGCAAAGTAAAAGTGCGATGTGTTTCATTATAAATGCAAGGTTTTTTCCGACTTTGCATTTTGCAATTATTGAAACATTTTTGCAAAACGCAAAGTGTGGGTCTTCACCAATTTAAAACAGAACTTTGCATTCCTAGTCATGTTTTGCAAATTTGCAAAGTGAATCAATTCTATACTGTTGTCTAGCATTGTTCGGCTTATTAACACAGCCATCCGAAGCATATATTTTTTTACATCGGCCTAGGTGCTCGAGTATATATTTATAATATATTTTTATTTTTAGGTTTTTAGAGCGCCAACCCAAAGCGAATACTTCAAGTAATAGAATAATTCTGTTCGAGAAGGAGGAGGGTTTCAGCCAACTTGCCCAGTCCCCAGCAAAATAGAACATAAATAGGAAATGGACGAAGTTTTCGCGCACTGCATGTTTACAAAGACCGCATAATATACGAAGATCTGATCTGAAGATTCAGCACTCTTTCTTCGTGGTTGAAATATTTGTTACTATTTCATATTAAAAATATTGTTCTCCCTTAAGTCACAGCTTATTATAGAAACCTCTGTAGGTATAGGATGATCGCCCAGCATTTTTTTGGAAACCGTATTAAATAGTTTCCCAACTTATTCGAAAAGTTTTCCTTTTCGAAACGGCAAGTTTCACTGTAGTCAGGGGGTGCTTGGTCGAGACATCGATGTTGTCGCAGTGAAGTTTAAGCGTGGAGTCTCCGGGAGTAGCATGGAGTTCGGACTTGGAGCTTTAGATGGAAGTCAAAACAGTGATTGCAGCTCAAATCTAAGCAGTTAATCAACTTTCTCGTGTTGGTCACTTCCCCAAGTTTGCCCGGCGTAAATCAATTCGGATCTCAATGTCGCTTCAAACAGTCTTAGCACTTCAGCTGAGAGTTTTTATGACCCTGCAGGTCGTCCATGCTTTATATTGAATTTTGTGTAATATCGGCTACCTTTAGTTTTGGGAAAGTGGCCCTCTAGGCATACATTTGAAGCTGTTTTCTAGCCTAGATTAGGTTTTAGCATTCTCTCAAAATTTTTATTTACTCCCCAGTAAAATTCTAGCATTCAATGCGACAGAAGCAACTAGAGGGGTCCATTCTGGATGACAGGCAGACCAATCTTCGCCGACTCAATGTCCAGATTCACCGCCGACAGCTCTCCACGTATGACCAATTGTGTCGGCTTAGGTATTCAAATGTTCGAAAAATTGAGCATAAACGATTTTGGCTTGTGCGTCTCGTACAATTTCTCAAAGAATGGTGAAATTCGAATGCTGGTTTTCTTGCAGCGAGATTTATCCATCACCATTCTGTAAAGACAGAGAGAAAATTGGCCATGGTCCTGAAACTTGACAGGCCCGTTCTCAATTCGTCCCTACATACGCTCTTTAAAGTGAATAAAGGTATGGAATTCTAAATTTTCTGACTCTTACGGCCATATTATTCAGTCACCTTAATCCGGGTTAAAGTTTACACACGGATTTAACTGAGTTTAACCCAAAAAATAAGCCCAAGTCCATAATATTCCGTCGTTTAACCCGAGCATAGACCCATTTTTTTTTAACTTGACGGCGCTTAATCCGATTGAGTTTGAACTGCACTCTGAAGAACGGTTAAAGTAGTTTAACTCGGGTTGAAACTCAATTTCATAATGTTGACATCTTTTCGCTCGCAGGGCTCAAGAAATAAAAAGAGTAGAAAAGGGGAATAGCAAAGAAAAAATGACAAAAAACTAAAAAAATTTACTTCATTCGTAAAATGGACGAAATTAATGTTGAGGTCTTCCTCGTCAGAAGACGAATTTGTCGAAGAGCTGATGAAACAGCAGCTGATGGTAAATCAACGTCGTCCTCGTCGTCGAATATATCGACTGCACAAGCGGACTTGCGTCAATTACGATGGCGTATATTTTTGGAAATATTTTCGGCTGAAAAAAGAGACATTTTGGAGGCTACATTCGATGATTCGACAGAAATTTCGGCATAATTATTGCACCTTAAAATATAACTGGGCCCAAAACATATGAAATCAACTTCCAAGTGACAAACAACAAAAAACAGATGTAATTTTTTTGTAAAATTTGACATTACGTAGGCTTAAAAGGTGTTACAATCGGTTCAAACTGTTTTAAACCCGCTTTTAAATACAGCGGGCTTAACGCATGTTTTTGAGTGAATATTATGGATATGGATTTAAATTGTCGAGCTTAAAAAATGCGGATTAAATGGTCGGGTGAAAAATGAACTTAAACCTCACTTACAACCGGAGTGAATAATATGCCCGTTCGAGTCTCGCCTTTCTTCTGATAGGCAACACGAAGCTGGTGTACCATTAATAGGACTTGAAAAATGTTTCCCCCGTCTGTTGAAAATGAAAAATCGAAAAATGCGTTTAAGTTTGGATATGCTTTCTTATTATGTTGATCGGGGTAACGAACAGTTTGACTACCCTCGTTCAAGGTAAACGGATTATTATTCATTCTGATTGACGGCGGACTGTCAGGTCGTTCCAAAGCAATATAGATGAGTTTATTTATGACTCAATTATGGTTAAATGCAAAACGAAATTCAAATTCAAATAAAAAATATAAATGCCAATGCAAAAATAGATGTCAAAATTGTGCAACCATATAAGGTAGGAACTTCAAGAAAGCGTGACCAATGGGGAATTCCCTGCGGACATTTTCCATGTTCCAGTGCAATCACATATCACCTAATGGCACACAACGTTTAACGACCGCGTGGCAATAATTTGTTCGCCCACTCGACCAAACAACAGCCGATCTATTTAAACTGTACTACTGTTACCCCCACTTAGCTCGTCGAAAATGTAGCTGTGCGCATTCGTTTTCAAGTCGCACGTACGCATTTCACCATTCAATCATAAACCGTCCACCATGGTTAGACCTTTCAGTGCTCGCGGTTTGGTGGTTCTTGTTCTTCTCGGATCATGTTTGAGAGTAGGTTGAGCCTTGCAAAAGCTGCAAAACATTTCTTTAAAACTCAATTTCCAGCTGAGCTCATGTGATGAGGATGATGTTAGTGTTTCGGAATCGGAAGTAAATGATGCTTCCGTGGAACAATCCGATGCGGTCGTTGAGGGGTGTATGCACCCAGACGTGGACACTGTAAGCCTATTTTCCTCTGTTGCACCTTATGTTTAACTTCCATTATTGCAGAAAGCCAAATGCTGTAAATTCAACCTCGATATAGACGACCAAGTCATGAAGTGTTTCCTGTTACATCAAAAGAAGATCCCAAAGAAGAGCGAAACCAATCCTGCGGCTATGATCAAATTCGCCACGGTACAGAAAACTCTTATATACAAGGGTTTCTTTTTTAAAAACGATTTCATTTCCAGTGCCTAATCGAGTGCATTTTCAAAACAAAGAAATACATAGGCAAGGGCGACTACCTAAACATGAGCATGGTCAAAGCAGACGCTAAAAAAAAGCACAATGATGACCCAAAACAGCAGGCCTTCATGATTGAGATGTACCAACATTGCGAACGACATGGTCAGTCATTTATACACCTAAGGAAAAGTGGTGAAATTCTTTCAAATCGTTCTGTTGTATATCCTGTTAGGGACAAGCGAATGGAATAACTTGAAGAAACATCCTGCTGCAAGGGCAATTTTCATGGGATCCTGTAAGCCATACTTTCTCTTCGTATTTGTGTGCACTATCTCATATACGGAGAAAGTCAAGTGTCCATATTTCAAATGGAAAGGGGAGAGCACTGCAACGAAAAATACATTGTTGGAATGTGAGGAGTTGAAAAGTAAATGTGTATAAATTGCACAACCAGGAAATGCGCTCTGCAAATAAAAAGGCGAAATGTCGCAGTTGCATTGGATTTTGATTGTTTATTTATATATTTTTTTTTAGTATTTTTGAGCGCTCTTAATAAGCTACAAATACATTTATAACACGGTGCCAACTGCTTATGTTTGTATGTTTGTTTGAAAAGAACTCGGAAACTACTTAATTTCGTTAAAGGATTTACTAAAATATGCGATGAGTTCCACTGTGTTCAATAGACTCTAATACTCGGCATGAGCTTCGATCTCAGCAAAGCATAGTAAATTAGGATTTTCAGCACGCAATTACAACAATTCCTGTGAATCCTCGAAGTGTCAAGTAGAGCGAAGTAGCATTTGCAACATTGCGTGCTGAAAATCCTACTTTACTTTGGTTTGCTCAGATCGAAGCTCAAAAAACAGGCCTATTATCGAGCGTCTTCCTTGGATAATAATAAAAAAATTATTTTTCTGAAAATGCAATATTCACAATTACCCCGAAGAAAATTTAATTAAAAACAAAATTTAGAGTTAGTTGTCTGAAAACATTCTATTTCAACGTTTTACCTGGAAATGAACGACACAAAGCTTTTGTAATTTTGAAATTAAAAAGAAAATTCTTGTAAATTTAAGTTTAATCATTACAATTCAAAAACTCGAACTTTTGCATTAAAACTCTGCAGTAATCTTTCCTTCGACAACAGTTTTTATTTGATCTGGCAACAATACAAGAACTTGGTTAATAGAAACAAAACTTTTATCGCTTTCGACAACTTGAAACATTGTTTTTGAGAAACCAATACTTATAGTCCCAACTACTTCAACTTCTTTTTCTTCCTCCAGGACCCTGCAAGTCTCACAAACGTACTTATACGTGGTAGCAAGCCGTTTTCCACCCTTAAAATTGACAACAAACTGGCATGGCCAGTGATATAATAATTTTGATAATTTATTTTATGTTTTAAAACAATTTTACTCAACATCAAAAAAAACTTCAAAACACAGAAAAATGAATAAATCACGAAAAAGAATTAAACTGCAACTAACCTATTTACAGATTGCGTCTGGCACGTGTCAGCATAACGGGAATATATTGTTTTTTCAAATAATGCCATGGCATGCCTCGATGGAAAACCGGTTTTTGGAGAATTAAGTGCGTTTACAATTAGCCCCCTTGAGCCCACAAAAAAAGTTTGAGCTGTCTTGTGGCAATAGTTCTGCGAGTATTTTGAGCTATGATGAATCTCTTTCCATTTAGATTAGAGGCCGGCTGAACTGCAATAGGTTCAAAAATAAACAAAAAAAGACTGTCAACAGCTTAAAGTTTGCAAATAGAGAGTGCACTATGGCATCTTTTGATTGATCCCTGTTGAGCACTTTTGCTTCTGTGCATTTCTGTACATTTCGCTCTTTAACTTGACCTCTAATAGGTCTGATTAGGAACAGTACCTACTGTTTTAGGGCATGTCAATAAGGTCAAATAAGAGAAATAATTTAGAATTTGGGATAGTCACTAAATCTAGGTCTTATAGTGCATTGACACCATGACACAGGCGCATTTTTGCACGAGACGGGACAGAGAGATCCGTTTGGCCGCAGTCAATGCTAATAAAGGCGAAAGACTGAGATCACAAATCAGACCCCTGAAGTGTCTTGGGTGTTCCACACATAATTATATATAAGAAAAACGGAAACAAACACAAGTTCCGGCGAACAACATCTCCACAATCACTTGAAAACATTTCTATTTCTGATATAAAACATGTGAACTAAGGGTGGTAATTAGTTTCAATAAATTAAACCAACAATTCATCAATCAGTTGTACGAAATAAATAAATAATTGTCCGTTCATCACTTCCGGTAGGCATTTTGTTTTACAGGAAAGCGAAATTTCGTAAGCCACCGTTTTAAAAATATCAACATGAATAGCTTTCCCATAATTCCTACCACGCAAACAAGATGGCCGACCAAAAACGTGTCACGTTTTTTGAGCGTTAGGTAAGGCTGTCCCTTTCAGCCACACGGCTATTGTGTTGGGAATGTGTGACTGTGTGAATGCGGGATTAGTAGTCGATAAATGTTTGATATATATTTCTTGTTTGGCGAACCGCACATTTAATCGAATTAATCTTATTAATTTCAGCAAGCTACACATACCTACTGTATAGTTAGCCGAAGAAAAAACAGTCACAATTTAGAGCATCCCCAGCCATGTTTAGTTACTTATCCCTAGCCTTGAAAAAAAAACCTCTGTTACAGGGAGGAAGGTTAACACTCAAGAGCGATTCTAGCTCTAGGTATAAAAAAAGTTTCTTATTGACAACAAGAATTAAAATTTGTATCTGATATTTTTATAGATGAAACGACATGTAAATGGAAAACGACATAAATCAATCAAATGCAAAAATGTCAAAGAAGCTTTTTTAGTACTAGCTGTCATCTTAACAACGACATCTGTTGTAAATCAATGAAACAAGAACTAAGCCAGATATGGAGTACTAAAACCATCTATTGAGAAAATAATGATTTACTTATTACTACACCTTCACATTTTATTATAAATGAAATCGAAAATAAATTGGATAGATTGTATCGACATTTTTATTTTCAATTTTCAAGATTCTACAAGTGTCCTCTATAAGAAATATGTGCAGAAATGAGATATTTCAAATTGTTTTAAAAATTCGTTTTAATTTGCAAAAGACTACCGTTTCTTAGGAGTCCCAAATCATTCTTTTTCAATTTTTTAATTCCATTTCCTATTTGTATTTGAATTTTGCATTTCTCACAAGCTGCTAGTTTTGAGATGGATTATGTTTAGAATGAAGGTAGGGGCTACTTCGTAGGTACTGAATTGTTTTGCAAAAGCTGCAACGAAAAATCATGAATAAACAACGATTTTTCAAAATACAACAGAACGATCTATAAGTAAAAAGATGCAATTGGCTTATGGCAGTCAGAAATTTTATTTAAATTGGTGCGCGGTAAAGCAGTATCCTATTCGCCTTAATTGCTTTCATTCGGTTCTACACCGCTTCATTCTAGTGAGTCACAATCATTTTGCAATTAATTCGATAATAGGATTCCATTTCCTGCTGCAAGCTGCCTCACAAATTTAATTACCACCTCCATTAGCCCATTTGGAATTAAATTCTCCGATGACACAGTTTTTAATTAATCAATTTTAATACCCACAACTGACGGGTGTCCAAACTTTTGGTATAAAAGGGCACAGCTTCAGATCAAGCTGAAGTGAAAGCCTTCATAAGTCGACACGGTTCAGCTATGAACTTTAATAATTTCATTTTAGCTGGCATTTTGCTGTTCTTTGTGATTGCGGTAAGTCCTTTAATTCGAAGCGCCAATCAGCATTCACTAAGAGTGTGTATATTTTAAAGGACATTCATGCGGCTAACATTGATTGCGGGCAACCGGAAATCGTCAACGAAAACCATGTTCATTTTTGCTGTAAACACCCGGACGGGCATAATGACATCACTGAAAAGTGCGCCGCCGAAACGGGATTCAAATTGCGCAGCAAGGATGAGGAATCCGTGCTAGATTTGACTGTTGAAGGCGTAGTTGCGGGAACGGTTCGTATGCGTGTGGGCTGTATGGAAGGCTTGACTAATGGGGCTTATCACTCTACAGTGCTTTGGCAATTGCATTCTGACCAAATGGAATTTCATTAAGGACAAAAAGTTGGATATGACAGCTGTTAAGGCACATTTAGAGAAGAACTACGCCGACGATCCCGAGTACATTAAGGAAATGCTCTACGCGTTCGATCATTGTCACTCGAAGTGTAAGTTTTTATATAAATGATGAGACAGAATCGGGTTGATGCAATCTTCTCTTTCAGCTGAGACTAAACTGGCTTCGTTCTTGTCGAATCCTTTCATTCAACAACACAGTGCACACTTTTGTGACCCGCTTCCGAGTGTCGTTCTTGCGTGCACGATTAGGGAATTCTTCCACAACTGCCCGGCCAGTCGTTGGGCTAAGACGGAAGAATGTGAAACGGCACGCCAATTCAGCATTAAGTGCAAGGATCAGTTGACCATTATGTAGGAGGTGTTTGTTTGTTTGTTCAAAATAAAATGTGCGTATTGGGCTTTCATATATGTGTTTTTTTTTTTGCTTAAAGTAACTCTCAATACTTTAGCCGAATAAGCGGGATGTCAAAAACATTCCTGCGGTGAATTACAGGTATTCTTTAACAACAAATTATAACTATCAAGGTCGCTCATCAAAATGAAGTTAACAGAGGTAAATCTTCTTCAAAATTAAAGCATATTGTAAGTCAGCAACTTTTTTCTTTTATTTTTGAATATTCTTGCCTAGGACAGAAGTCAATTTCGATATTTTTATGCGACGAATATCATATGCAGCAAATAAAACCTGCCCTGACATCTTGTAGCTTTCCGAGCTAAGATTTAACAGCCTTGCAATTCATTACTCAAAAGGTAAAGTGGCTTAAGTCGATTTTAGCCAAAAACAGTAGGTATTTTTAAATACATATTTGAAATGAGAACAAATTTAGCAACAGTTTGGTGTAATCACCTTGTTTCCAACTACTCTGGGAAACTGTTTTTTCTTCTGTTACAACGACTTAACTCAATAAAAGTTGAAGTAAAAGTAAAAAGCATTGCATTGCATAACGTCTTAGTTCTGAAGTAAATTGCAGCCTTCTACTCAAAGTAGGTTTTTTTACACGAATTTATTTAAAGTTTAAAATTGCTCTCCTGGAAAATGTGAAAAATCGACTTAAGCCATTTTAGCTTTGCGTAAAGAATTATATCTCCAAATAAATTTGGCTGACAGACATGTCCCCCGCTCACATATTTGTCAGCTTAACATCTTTGCTCAATGTTATACGAGTATTACTGTATGAATTTAAAATACATTTTTCAGCATACGTAATTTTGACAGATCGAGCGAAAAACTTTGACGTTAAATCGAAACAGCGGGGAACTGGACCGGGAAGTCTTTAATTTTTACAGCCCGATTCTGCGATTCAGTTTTTTTTTTATACAAATATTAATTTTGCCTGAAAAGTTAACAAATATACCGTAAAATGTCAGGTTTGGGTCTTTAAATGATTGGAAAGAGGGAAACAATGCCATCAAATTCATATATTGTCATTTGTGAGCGCTTATGACTGGTTTTCTATTTTATGACTTGCTCCATATGAGATCACAATTTCGATATATTGTTTACTATAACAGTAATGTATTATGGTTTATGGCATAAATGTACTATTGTGAATTACTAAATTTGTATTGGTCTAACACTGGAGTATATAACAGTATGGAGGTAAAAAAGATGAAGAATACGCACATTTTATTTTTCCGGGTCTTCTCTCTGATGCTTAGGTTAAGCTAGACGTAAGATAGGATAGAGGAAATAAATTTATAAAGTGAATTGGAGACACTTGTATTATTCATCAACGAGTAAATAAAACATTGGCGACGAGGATAAAAAGCGAACAGAAATAAAATGTCGAACAAGTCGTGAAAAGTCAGCATCAATCAAATTGAAAAATGTCATCTCATCATTTCGTGGGGAAAGTCGAAGAGTTTGAGCCGGGTGAGGATTTTGAATCCTATGAAGACAGATTGCGAATATTCTTCCAAATAAACGAGGTCAAACCGGAAAAACCCCCTCCATCTTTTTCTTCATCTTTTTTTACCTCCATACTGTTATACTCCAGTGTTAGACCAATACAAATTTAGTAATTCACAATAGTACATTTATGCCATAAACCATAATACATTACTATTATAGTAAACAATATATAACAACACGAAAATAATTTTTTCGATGAACTGATAGCAAAAGCACTAGCACCTGCGGAACCATAAGAACTTACGTTTCTGTTCACTGGAAAAATAAACCTATTTTTCTTGAGATTTCACTTGAGCTATTATATGATTAAAAATAAAAGCCGGTCGGTTCACAGCTGGTCAAATCTTTGGTTAGGTTACCATCCATTTAGTTTAACCAATAATTACAAATCAGTGATAGCCAATGAGTGTTTGTTCGCCGTTTTTTTTTACTTCGGTCAAACCATAGATTTACGAGAAATCGTTCCATTTTTTCAGTTCATTTGTCAATTCAGTGATTAGCCGAATATATGTTTACACTTTTAACTTTCTCCATTACGTAGTAAGAGAAAGATATTGTATTCGTACAAAATTTCGAGCTCGAGATGTTAATCAATTCTGACATTACGATGATAGGCGAACCCAAAAAAGTGGGTCGCAAAATTCTGTCCGCCTGTCTGTCTGTCTGTCTGTCCGTATGTCCCGAGCTCTACAGCCTAAACGGCTGAACGGATTTCGTTCAAACTTCGTTTGGAGTTTCGGGGCTTACAGTTCGGGGCCGTTTTTTTTTTGCATGGTTACCTCAATATTAATGGTACTTCCCATACAAAATTTTCATACCAGTTTGATTTGTTCGAAAACGGCTCTAACGATTTCAACAAAAACTGATATTTAAGCTTAAGTAGGTGAGGTTAACATAACTGCATACTCAGTTTTCCGCTAAATAATCGAGTAACGGTACTTTTGAAATGTGGACATATCTCGAAAACGGTACTCACGATTGTATCAAAAATTTATTTCTAAGGTAATATGGTCATTCCTAACTTAATGGTTATTATCGTAAAATGGATTTTTGAAAAAATGCATTTTTTGAAAAATATAGCTCTCCCTAGTTTACCTCAAAACGGCATGATTTTGACCAAAATGCAAACTTCGAGTAAAATTGATGTTTTCAAAATTATTGAGTCCTTAATTTTCAATTCGAATCACTGGAAACGCTCACTTTAAAAACTGCTCATATCTCGAAAACCCTTTTTCGATTTCGATAAAACCCTAAAAACCAAGTAATGCTTACATACCGAACAATAACTTGTTTATATTTATGTACAGCCTATCAGGTGAATAACCCAAAAGTTAATTTTATTTCAAACTGCATATTCATTTTCCTATATTCTATGCACCGTTTTTTTTTTATCTAGCATCGGTTCTCAGATTTTTACCCACCTACTCAATAAAGTAAGAAAACAACCAATCAAACTATTGATGAACGAGAAAGTTTCGTTCGACCCAGTCGTGCACTTTATTTTTTTTTCTGGCTCCGCGTGTTTTTGTCTAATTAATTTATTAAAGAATATATTTTCACTGTTTAGTAGGTCAAAGTCAAATGATATACGAATTTTCTAAAAACAGAGGAATAACATCTTGTTAGTGTGAGACAGTAAGCTAGTAATTGAGAACAAAACTGAACTAGTGTTGTGTTACTCATACATGAGGCAATAAAAATGTCCCATACATCTGATCAAAATGTCCCAACACCTCAAAACGAAAATTTGTACCACCTCTTAATTTTGTCACATGGAGGAACACAAAACAAAATCATTCGCATGAACTTCTCAGTTCTCACATCTTACTTATTCGATTTCGATGTGATTGGGTTGGGTGCAACATGAACTGAGTCACACTTGAGTAGAAATATACCCATCCAAAAAATCCCATTCATACAGCTACCGTCATACTCATACCAGATACCACATACCATTTGCCATATATCCATATTTCAACTATCCATAAAGGCTCACTCTCACACTCAATTTAACTTCAACCTCAACGTACGCTTTCTCTCTCAACTCATTTTATGAGAAACACAGAGAACAGAGTATAGAAATAGATCCGAAAAGCGTCGCTTCACCATTCTTTTCTTTGAGTGAGGCATTTTTAACTTCAATTGAGTTAGTGAGGCAAAGATTGAGGAATACCTCACTACCTCAAAAATGAGGCAATACCTCATAAATGAGGACATGAGGTAAAGCCATTCATTTGAGGATTTTCAGTGAGTGAGGCACTAACACTTTTGGATCTGCTCATTTGTAAGTACTTGTTGCTTGTAGGTTGTAGATTGTGGTGCGCAAGCGAGCAGCGACTGTGGGTATGGAATATGGTTGTCAATATTATGAAACTACAAAATGTAGTTATTATTATTTTGTTTTTAGCTTTTTATTATTGTTACATTTCAATAATGCATGCCTCATTCCCTTTCCTCATACCATTGTACAATATAATATTTCAGATGCAAACCTCAATTGAGGTGAAATACAGAAGAAAATTCATTTGAGCTTTGAGGAGAATTGAGATTTGGTGCAACACGAACACCTCATTTGAGGTGGTACATTGTACCACTTCAAATTTCAAAATGAGTACCTCATACAAACTCATTTTAAATTGGTGTCCTACCCAACACTAAACTGAACCAGTACAACAACCAATAAAAATTGCTTGCCCATTATTGGGCCTCACCTCAATTTCGTCCACGAACGTCGTAATAGTTTTCTCGTTCTCGCAGTATTTCCTCAATTTATGAGAACTGTAAAAGCACAAAAATGTTGAAAGTAACTAATCGTAATTCATCCGGCTGAAGTTGGGTTCCAGTCTGTCCCCTCAACTTCCATAGAAATAGAATTGTACACATCTGCCAGTTGAAAACGTTAATAACCAAACAGATTTTATTGGTCAGGGCCTTCGCTCCATCTTGCGTTATATTTATTTTATTATTTATATTTTTGTTCGCACAAGATTGCTCGCAATATTCTACAAAAAGTTGTTGCGTAGCAGATACGTCAAAACAAATACCCACGAAGACCTTACAAAATCTTGAATAAACGAAATTCTAGAAAATCATTGGTTAATTCTCGTTAACCGCGCAAAATCAGCTGGTTATCGATTCCTTGGGTTAATAAACAAAACCGTAGATTCTCTGCTTAATATTCTGCTGAACAAACGCATTCGATGAATAACAGCTGGAATAATCGATGATTAAATTTAACCAAGATTGAACAAACCAGGCCTTAATATATTTTATTCCAAGCCTATCCGACAGTGAATGGAATAACATCCTTGTCTTATTTAATTTTTTTCAAATTTGATTCCTTTTATTTGAATGTAAATTGACGTTGTCACCGTACTGTCATAGTTTCATCAAATTTAACTGATGTCTAAACTCCGTTGTTACAACCGCGGACGTCGTCGTACAGAAAAATATTTAGTCCCAAATCGGCCTGCTAAGGACAGTGCGCGAAAACTTCCCGAAAAAACTTCTACTGGGTGTTGAACAATGGAGGACGACATATTTGCCCCACATCATTTTCAAAACTGTGTAACACAAAATGTCCCAATTTATGTATCTATTACATCATCATACGTTTGACGTAAAAATATTGAGGTCTTGAAACGATAGACGTGCTTTCAATTTCAAAAACACAAATGCCGCGCACCAACCTGTATTACCGAAAACAGCTGTTTTTTTTAGGAGACTCTGCTGATATTTTATTGTCTTTATGGTCAGCTTCTGTTCACTCTCGCAACTTGAATATGGTCCCAAGCAAACAAGCACTAACCAGCACATCAAGGCCACGACATGACGAGGAATGGACTTCATTTTTTTTAATTTTAATCAGAAAAGTAATATAAATCGCACTTAAAAACTATTTTTATTTAGTTGATTTCTAATTTTAAACAATAATAATACAAAAAAATAAATAAAAACACTAAAAAAATTAACTTTTAACATCCATCCTAAAATATTGCACACTTTTGCAGAAACTGCTTCGCAATCTGACACTGCGCATTCGGATTCCAGCGATTGGCAGGACAATTTTGGAAATACTCCATATACGTGCAACCGAGAATAATCCCTGAGAATGGACTACAGCTCCGCTGAATAGCCGCCGATCCTTGCGGTGATTTCCGAAGGTCCTCCAATTTCCGCTGCGCTAAAATTTAATTCACGAGAAATCGCTTGAAAGTTTTGACAGAAAAACAGTTTAATCCATATCCTTACCAATTGGTACGCATTTTTGGTATGCTTTTGACATTGCCTCCACATATTCGGGATCCTGTGGGAATTTCTTTTGTAAGTCCACTCGAACTGCAGCGATATTCAAGTTTTGTCCCGTCAAGTATTTTGACTCGCTAAGGACGCATTGCGCAAGGCACTAAATAGTTGGAAATTTGCAACAAATCATTTTTTTTTTGGGAAGCTATTGGGGAATGAACATTTGCTTACAGTGGCCGTTTCTGCACTCGGCTGTTGTGTTCGATTGACAGTGATGCCAAATCTGGCGGCACAGCTATCAACCACCTCGTCGCGTCCTCCATCGGGGCAGCACGTTTGTGGATCCTTCGAAGGAGTTTAAATGTAAATTTATTAAAACAAACTGTTCATGTACTTACAACCAATTGCGGTGGGCGACTGCAGTCAATATCGATGGCAGAGATTTTCTGAAAAGAAAAAGGATGAAGCTCATTTTAGCAATTTACAGAGGTCAGTAAACATACGAACCAAAAAATAGGCAAACAGCACAATAATCCCGAGCGCTTTGGACTGATTTCTGCACGTGTAACTCATCTTCACGCTATGACTACAAAGGGCGATATGACGAGCAATTAACATGAGCCAGTGGTTTTATACCGATTATCAACAATAAACTGACAATAGTAACAAGTTCCGCATGTAGTTTTCATTTCATTTTTTTTTTTCAATGAAAAGCATTTATTCTCGCTAAAGTATGTATCTATTTTGTTGTAAGTATAGTATAGTAAACTGGCTATACTAATGTAAGTTGTATGCTATTAGTGAATGCGTCGACGCATGACACTTTGCGGGCATCGTTGTCTGACGCATGCTACGCTGATGGATAATTATTGATTCTGGTAATTCCGATGTCGGAGTGAACTTGACCTGGTTATATTTTGCAGCAGTGCGGCTATAACTGATAGTTTGTGGATAGCAATTCTAAATTATTTGGATTCATGTTATTTGTGGTCTTGTGGATCATTTCAACAACAGACAGCAGGGAAGTATAATTTTGATAGTCCTTGTTGCTAATCAATAAGAAAAACACTCTGGACCTTACTAATAATCATTTTTTAACATTCGCACTAAATATTTTGAAGGTCAAAATGCCTAATTTTATTTGGAAAATGTTGCCATTGTGAGTTCTATCCTAGCTTTGGACAGCCTAGACCAATTATAATTGAATTTATGTTATAGTAAAGATCGATTACTTAGTAGGGTTGTAATAAAGCAATCGCCTATGTACTAGTAGTAAGTCGGAAGTGGGTTTGTGTAATGTTACTTACTGGGTTTTGAGTTTGAAAAGTATTTTCTAAGCTGTTTTTTTTCCAAAGCTTTTAAATCTACTTAGTAGCTAACATTTTTACACAAATTTTCGTTAGCTTAGGTAACACAAATTTCACCGACTTGCAAACATGATAAAACATTTACAAATATTTTTCCGCAACATTTTAACAACTATTACACATTACTATTGGTTTCACCATAAATTTTGTGAAACTGAATGTATTTTTAAGTTCATATCGAGAACTAGAGGCAGAGCTTAGAAGCTTCTTTTATCAGTGGAGTTTTAGCTTAAAAAACGTTCGTTAAACAATTAACGGCCAGCTCGTTGTAAGGTGGCGCTACATTCCGGGTTGGATATGAGTCTCAACCAGTGTTGTTAGAAATCTCTCTTCATTTATCCCACGAATCTTGGTCATTTTTCCCTTTTCCCTTTTAAAATCCGACGATACTTTTTTGCGTCAAAACCCAGTTTTTAATATAAAATTTGTATTACACGGAAAGAAAATCACGTTAAATTAACCTTTAGTATAAAATCCGCAGTTTGTAACACTGCTATAATTATTTTTTGATACTAGAAAATTTGGATGAAAGGCGATTTACATGAGCTGTTTTTTATGGACATTCAGTGTGTTGATAATCGTGGTGAAATACAGGTGTTTTGATAGAATTTCACCAAAAATTTATAGCTTGAATGATTTTTTTGTTAGATTTCTGAAAATCCACGATTTGGTCCCTTTTCCCTTTATCCCACGGAAGGCCTTTCGGACATCGAAGTTCCCACAGAAAGGGATAAATCCCACGATATAACAACACTGGTCTCAACGAATACGTCTCTTCAGTTGACAATGTCTTTGGCTAACTGCCTTCAAGTTTGTTTAGGTCCTTTTCCACGTGCTCGCACCATGCCAATCGAGATCTTTTTCTTGTGCATTGGTCTTTCGGATTCGAATACTCTTCGAACTGGAGATCTACATGAATGTAGATGACTGTTTCGAACTTCTTTAACCACCTTGCGAGAAGAATTCTCTGTTAAACTTTCCTCTCCAAATACCATCAACGCAAATAGGACCGAAAAACGCCAGAAAAATGTTTCCTTCAAAGCGAATAAGGACATCTTAAACTGGCTTTACTATTGTAAATGCTTATGCGGCATACTGCATAGAGCAGGACCAGGGATGATGATGCTGCTTTTGGCAAGCGTATCTAATTCTAAGCCTCATATCAAATAGTTTTCTAAGCTATGAAAACGGTTCCTCAACTATCTCAAAGTTGTTGTTGTCTATTATAAGCGTTTTTGTTTTCATATTCGAATATGTATATGTTTCTGCAACCCCTCTGCTTTAGGTCACTGTTTGAGCATTAGATATGTGCAAAGTCTCTATAAATGCGAAACATGAATATAAACAAACAAGTTTGCATACACCCAAACTGGCAGCTACTACAACCTCAAAACAGTAAAATCAAGCAGGGGGGTTGCATACATATTCCACTGCGGTTTGGTTTCCATTAGAATTTTAGACATTTTTTCGTTTTGCCCAATTAAGCCAAAATTTGGCTTCATTTTCATTTACGTCACCACGTTTTTCTTTAACTTAAAAAATATTGAGCGTTAAATTTCATTATACAAATTTATCCCAATTTTGGGCCCTTATTTCATATCATTCGCGGAGCACACGTCAAATTAGAAGAAAATACCAGCTGATTTCGACTTGAAAAAATTGTCAGTTTTGGAGAAATTCAGGGCTATCGTGAACAAAATTTCCCCCGAAATATTTCCCATTTTTCAAAAATAGGTATCGGCATGAATTTCGAAAAAGGGAACAAATCCACCGGGAATAAATTGGTAGGTACCTATCGTAGACGAGATTCCCCCCGGAATATTTCCTTCGAAAATATGCTGGTGGAAATTCAAAATCTAAGCAGTTTGTATGTGGATAAGTTGTCGGTTGCTCTTAAGTAAAAAAGTGAAATAAGAGTTGCATGGGTTTGTTGTGGTTCAAATAAAAAGAAACTGGAGCTTATTTAAAAAAGAATAGCAATTTTTGAAATTCTATTATGCAAGTATTTTTCGTTCAAGTTTTATTTCGATAATTTTATATAAAAATAAACATATAGGTCTAGCTTAACTAATCACAGACAAGTGGAGATGATGATAAATTTATGTGATGGAAGCCGTGACATTGTCAATGGCTTCACTACGAATAGGAGCAAAGACGATGTGAAGAAATTTTAGAAACTGAACTAGTGAATTTGTCTATATCACTTCGCAAAATCGAACGCGAGTAAAATAAAATAAGGATAAATTAATAACATTAACACAATTTTCTATTTAAAGAAATATATTACCAACATCTCCTAAAATATGAGCTTAAATTATAATTGAATTAATTGCGATTGGCAACTGTCAACGCCTTCGAACATAACTTCGAAAATTCCGGGGGAAATAAATTCCACTGGAGATCCACGATACGAGGAATATTTTCCATGGAACAACAAATTTTGGGGGGGAATTTTTTTCCCTCGGAACTGCCGATAGCCCTGATTGTAAAAGATTTGACTTCAATTGTACTAAGCTTTCGATTAATTTGGTAGGTAAGTGGTAGTGCAACTTTTAAAATAATGACTGATAACTGAAAGTTAGTTTTGAAATTAGTTATATATACTCGATTTTAGTTATTCGTAAGGCCCAATGAAAATCCAACTAAAATGAACCAATTTTGTAGGCTTTTATCCGAAACGCATCATTGACAGCTCGGTGAGGTCTTTCAATAGGTCTGTTCCTTGACTTTAAAATCTTACGAGTTTTGACTAATTCTTCAGAATTTTTACGAATTTTTACGAATTTTTACTCAATGCCGTTCCTTAACTCGAAAAATTCTTAAAAGATCGAGAGAGCAAGATACAACCCCTCTTACGAATTTTTATACTCAAAAAATTTCTTGGTTTAAGAATTTAAAAAGCTGTCAGTCACCTTAGAATTAACAGCTGATTTGAAATTTGTTGTCCTAATTGACATAGAGCGCATTTGTTTTGATTTTCTGTCTATTAAAATAGCATCAAAATTTGGGAAAATAAAATTGAATGTTATCCCTACATTCTTTTCGAAAGTGGCGACAATATTCTCCCTCGCTGTAAGAAAAAAGAAAGGACAATCTCCTCCACATAATTTTTAATGCCGTGAATTTTTTTCCACTTCTCGAATGCTTGTGTTGTAGTTCAATCAGTGCAAACTCTTCCATATACTCGGATTCATGAAGAAGAAGTTCGATTAATTCCGAATCACTTTCATCGCTAGGTGGTTAAATCAACTGATTTTGTTCGTCAATAATCAAATTCATTGAGTTTATACGATATTTTAACGACTTTTCGTAGCACTTTTTTGAATTTTTGAATCATGTACCTATCTGTAATTTTTATAGATTACTACGAAACAGTGGTGTCATTTTAACATTTTTTATGCTTAAATTTAAAATATGCTTGATTGCATATAGCATATTTTATTTATACATATATGCAATTTAAAGTTTAAATGTAATCTAGCACATTTTATTTATTTATTTATTTATTTATTTATTTATTTATACATATATGTATAAATAAAATATGCTATATGCAATCAAGCATATTTAAAATTTTTTACATAAAAACGCAAAGACTTTGGTGGTATATTTTGCCATACAAATAACGAACGCATCCATCAAAGTTTTCTGCATTTGGCATTACTGAAGTTTTGTATGACAATTTGTCAATTTGAAGTATCAGCTGTTCATGGCTCACGAATTGCTGCTCAATTAAATTTAAGTTTCTTCCTAAATGGACAGCAAATATATTCGTATATTTCTGGTTTTTTGTTTTTTAAACTTTTTTTTGTTAAAGTCGTTGTTTTAAACTTTAGCAATTTCTGTTTTATTCCTCCATATAATTTAGTATATTTATTTCTTAGTTTAGCATATTCCGTTAGAACATTTCTGGCAACACTGCTACAAAAGCGTTCCCTTACTTTTTCGTGAGTGTCTCTCTTTGTGAGAGAATTTATCCCGACCACTGCCATTTTGACAGCCTTTAGCCTTTACCATTCTTATTCTTACTAAAAAAGTAAAGAAACAGACCTAATGATGTCATTCACGTATGCAGGTACAATACCTAAGTTTTGGAGAAGTCCGATGACAGTACATCATGTCGAGGGTATTTGGTTTGTTCTTTTACTTTTGTAGTAAGAATTTAAAAGACTGTAAAAATGGCAGTGGAGGGGATTAGTTCTCTCAAAGAGACAGAGAGAGAGAGAGAGAGAAAGACTTACGAAAATGTTAGTTATGTGGTTTTCTATTGGGCTTCTTCAGATTCGCTCTCAGATTTCAGATTTCGTGTGTCAAATCGAACATGAAAACCACACTTGCTCTTTTTTGTGTTGATATTTGATTGGAATATGTGTAGCCTTCGACACTTTTCTAAGCGTTTGCCATTCACTGGTTCAATTTTATATGAAGACATTAAAAATGCTCGCCCAGATTGATTTCTAAACATTTGTACATAAATAATTAACAAAAAATAGATCAACCCGATGCAATTCGTTTCTTTTCAGTTGAAAAATTTCACAAAATCGTAAACAAACTCAAAAACTCTGTATTGGTAAATCTGAAGCAATTCTGAGAAAAAATCCAGATTCGCTAAAGTGCTCTGAAATCTGAAAAAGATTGCTTTCTTTTGTACCAAACGAACATAAAAATTGCTCTGAGAGCAAAAAAAGTGCTGTAGTAATCTACGAAAAATGACAGATGTATAATTAAAAAATTGTTTTCAACCTTAATGGATCAGTTTAAACGTCAATCTACACAATTCCGAAATGGTTACAGATAACTCCTCTTAAGTTATTGTAAGCTGTGATTTTTTTTAGAAATAATTTCCCTGCAATATTCAATATGTTATATTCAAATCGACCAAAGACCAAGACGAGGAGAAACAAGTGCACCAAATATATTTGACACAGTTCGAACGTCTAGGCACCACCGAGTTTATAACGTATACCTTATACAAATATAGCTCTTGATGAATATACATAAAATTTCCGCACGTGGTGATAATGGCTGTAAGTGATGCTACTTGATAAAAAATTAAGCGATTAATAAATTTGTCAAGGTTGACGCACCTAAAGCGCAGAGCTTTATTTTGGTGCGATTATGGTGAACTAGTTTGTTTTTTTTTTTAACAATAATTGATGTTAATTATAATGTTGTTTCGGGCTAGCAGGAAATTTGATTATAAAGTTAGTCGTAGCGTGTAATGTAGTAAAAACATTACAGGTATTCTGGGCAGTGATGCCAACCCTCATTTTCAAAAGTCTGTAGATGAAAGATAAAAATTCTGTAGAATTCTGTTTTAAAGCTTGAAAATTCTGTAGAAATCCAGACTTTTTTTAAACTTACTAAAAGTGCTTAAAATGTTAGTTTTGAATGGCATAAAACATCAGTCTTTAATTATATGTATTAATTTTGTACAAGTACATACGTTTTATTAACCGCTGGTATCGCTGGAATCGATAATACACTAATACGATAAGTGCTGGCCTTTTTTTGAAATCATACATATTGATGTTAAACATGTTTCCGTATTCTTGAGAGAGTTGTACTTGTAACTCAAAACACGGGGTTAACAGTGCACATTTTGCAAAACAACAACCCTGTTAAGGTTATCGTTTTAAGCTTATTTCTTAGTTTAATGCCTAGTATGCTGTTCCAGGAAAGCTTAAATTAAGCGCCTCTTCAATGTTTCTATCCACCGCGTCGCTTTATGTTCGCTTAATTTTGACAGGAATTTTTTTCCGTTTTTTTATTTGTACTTCCTCGAAAACCTCTTCTAGGTACTCCTCGTTAAAATATTCCATTTCTAAAAGAAATTAAATTAACAACAACGTTTTTTTTTGTGTTGAACTTACCATTCTCCATACTGTTTTGTTACTTTGGTTTGAAATTCCGATATTTTCCCCGATCTGTCAAAATTTAGCTGTGGAAAAATGTATTTTGCATTAATACGCCTACTTAACTGTAGAGATTTTTCGTACAGCGGCTAACAAATTTAGCTTGAACTGCGTGCTGCTTTGCTTAACAGCTTTGCTTAATTTTATCTTTGGAGACATTTTTGTAGGGAAGCTTAATTCAAGCGCGAGCAGCATACTATGCTTTACTCTACATTAAATTTACTGCCCGAAACAGGCGCTCAACAAATAACGGTTAAATGGTTCAATCAATATGCCATTCATATAAAATCACAGTAGAACGACAAAGACGGTGGTAAATTTGAACTGAAAAATGTGTGGAGGAGGAATGTATGTATTTAATTGCTGCTCTCACACAGACCAAATGTAGCAAGAAAGAATGAGAAAAAACCTACAGCTGGGGGGTTTGCATGTTAACGTCATCACTGCAGCGAAAGTAATAGATTTGTTAAGGTGGAAACGCATAATTTTGGAAAGTATTTTTTAAGATATTTTTAGTTTTTATTGGAATCTGAGACTTCTGTATATTTTAGTTTGAATTATGTATTTCTGTAGGCAAGGTGAAAATGCAGTAGATGTACAGAAAATTCTGTACAGTTGGCATCAGTGGTTCTTCTGGGTCACTCAAAAGTACGTTTCTTGCCTATACAGACCTAGATCTGTTACCTCTTTCACGGTGGATTAAGTGCATTAAACTATTTAAAGTTGTCCGTGAATACCCACATGCGTGTACCTGTCCAAAACGTGTCGCATCCCGAACCTATCCCCAACCAGAAGCTTCAACCAAACGGTGCAATTAACACTATTCAATTAGTCAATATAGTCCAAAAATATATCTTTTAGAGCAGCTTTTCTGTAATTGAACCCAATTCGCACAGTAATTCAGCTGGAATTTACAACAGCAGGCAATTTTTATTTTGAAAAGTCATCGGGCAAGGCGTAGTGCGGACGAAGCGACTTCCAGTGCTTCTTTATAAAGTCAATAAGGTCCCTTTGAATAATCTCGTGCATTCCCTTCGACACCAGATACTTGTGAATCTCACTCTTGTCAATCTATGCAACGACTGAATTGATGTCAAACTAAAAAACTCACATCTCAAAAATACCCGACCTTGTCCACGTCCTTGACAAACTCCCTAATGCAGTCAATATTTCTCTGACGGATCAGTTGCCTTAGCAATAAAAATTGATCATGGATTACGACAGAAAATGCGTCCTGGTGGAAAAAGTCCAATAGGCTATCGATGTCCCCACACTGGCACCTGTGTTGCATATTGTTCAGCAGTGTCTCGTGGATGCCATAGATGCGGTAGAGCACTTCCAAGTTTGGGTACTAAAAGGTGATTTCGAAAAACTGTCAAATGTACAGCTAAACTGGTGAATACCTTTCGGGTAAGGCAAGTAATCTCGGTGACAAAGCCGTTCTTGTCGAGGCACACTCGACAGTACTCACCGCCATCGTGGCGGGTAACCAACTCCTGACCATAGCTGCGAAGACTTCGTCGGACGTCTCGTTGAACATATCGCCCCGGCTGTCGCAAGCCCCCGTAAATCAAGCCGTCAACAAGCTGAGATTGTCTGAAAATTGGCTTCACAAACTTGGCCTGCAGCATGTTCTGCTCGCGTTTGGTGCGACGTTCTTCTATAAAGTTCAGTGCCAGCTAAAGTTTTGAAAAAGACGTGAATTATAAGCAAGGAACGGGGAGGGTCTTTCTAAAAACTCACCTGATTTCCGATCTCAATTTGGTTGAAGTATCGCTGTTCGATTTGTTTGGCAAACAGCTTCTCTTGGTATTGCGTTATTCTTCCGCAAGCATACACAGACGGGATGTTAGTTTTGGAATTTTGATCTACGACGATCTTGTTGTTGACGATTTTGATATCGTGCTTCTCCAGAGCTGTCCGAGGAGTAAATAAGGTTACTTAATTAGAATGAATGAACTAGATAAATATGAAGCAAGTTCTAACTTGAGCTCGAAGGGTTCTACAAATAATTTTTTGAGCGACCATGGCCAACTATTCGTCGACGAGTCTTGCAACCTCTTATGGCGAGGCCCTCTCTAGATCCGAAAGCACAACTGCTTGAAGTGATTTGGTCACAGAATACCAGCTACAAGTGTTCAGACAGCAAAATAGCATGAAATAAGTGGCCACAATGAAACATAGGACTTAGGAATCCTTAAAGGTCTGATGGGAACTTATGATAAAACAAAGTTCGAAGCTAGGGCGTCAAATATTGCATTTACAGAACTTAGTCCAAGGCATGATATGCTTTTTATCTAAGCATGAGCTGTAACTCTCTGGATCAGATATCTTTCTAAAGAATCAGGAATTTGGGATAACAAGTATAGCGTTTTTTCAATAAGCTCTGGAGGGACTACCTCAAGATCACAAAGTTAGTAGAAAATGGCCCAAGATGAGTGGAGCTCCGATTTCAAGAGGAGCTATTACGAAGCCTGGTTCCTGGGTCCGGGGGACATAAAACATACCATCTACAAGGGTATTTCCGACTTCTGAGAGGGCTCTATTTCAAGACGTGGTTAACTGGTGTATAGAAATCGAGTAATGGACGCTTGGCCTTTTGGACAGTAACGCTACCACATTAGGGTAAAACTCGACCTCGGAAATGTTCAGTGATCTAATTTGAATCAAATTCTGTAAGAGAGTGTAAACCGTCTAAAGTTCCGACTACGAAACTTTAGACGGTTTACACTGACACTCGCGTTTGGGTGCTTCTATAAAAAGCGAGTGTGAATTATGTATATATGGAAAAAAAATGCGTGTATAGAACCCTAATCCAGTCTTTATTGAGCCATTCGATTGTGCGAGTTTATATTCCTGGGACGAATGGAAAACGGGAGCTGGTCGAAATGCTGCTTTCAAAATTCGACCTTCCAAAATGCTGTCTTCTCATACAAAAATGCTGCTTTTCAAAAACTTTGTTGTTTTTTAAGCTCTGCTTTTCAAATTTAAATCAATAAAATACCTACAGCTTAGTTAGTTTCTTTTTCAACTAACGAAAATAAACAAACAAAATTAAAAATATAAAAAGAAACAATTTTAAATTTTTAAGAAATTAAAAAATTAAGAAACGAAAAAGAAACAGAAAAAAAATCAAACCAAAAAATGAAAATACAAAAAGATATGAAAATTAGAAATTAAACAAAAGTATAAAATTAAAAATAAATTGTGTAAAAATTAAATTAAAGGTTACGAACGAGAAACTAAAAAAATAAGAAATAAAATTAAAAAAAACATATTTATTAAAAAAAAAAAAACGTAGGCAAGTGTTCTCTTTCTAAAAAAATCACGCACTTTTAAACATGTTCCACTCCTTTCATTATTGCTTTCCGATTTTTGAAAGGCAGAGTTTTGTAAAAATATTGACCCTTCTTTCCCACCATGGAAAAAACTTCAAATTTGATACCGACTCCAACTAATTTTAGGTGCCATCTCAGAACAGTTATGGTTATGGTAGGCAGATTTAGCGGTTTTGAGAAACCCAAGTGATATTTCTTGCCGTTCAGATGCCACAACTCATTTCACCTGGTTGTTGAAGTTTGTTGGAGAGGAGTGTCTAGATTCAACATGTGGAGTAGAACTCAATAAGGTTATCAGTTATTTGATATAATCAGAGTTCTACCATTATAGTGCTTTGGCTTGTACAATGTACAGTGATCCCCGGATAAGTGAAACTCGCTTAATTGGGTTCCTCGTTTAATTCATTCGAAAACTGAGCAAAGAAAGCATTCCATAAGAAATGTACAGAATTTTTCCCGTTTAAAATGCGTTACCAGGCTATTTGCGCTACTAAAAGTTAGGCTTCTCTTAAAATTTCATACAAAATCTCCCGGTTAAATGCACACATACAAATCAAATAAAATGTCAAATTGACATGACATACGTTTACAGTGCGCTAAAATAAACACAGTTTCGTGATTTATGATGCTATTTTTTTTGTTCTTACAGTAAATATGAATGTTTCAATTTGCACATATAATTGCATATATTCGAATTACATTAGCAACATAAGACACATTTTAATCTGACATTTTGCTGGTGCCGTGACATAAGGCCAAGCGTCATAAGGCCATCTCGAAATTTGGACTTATGTCGCTTCGTGAAAGTGACATATTCAATTCAATTCGCTTCCTTGCTTTTGTGGAGGAAGCTGACAAAAGATAATAATATTTGAAGCTTTTCTCCTCAAATGAATAATAATGAAGCAATAATGAAACCAACATGTGGTACACTTTGCCATTGGATAAGCTATTTGCAAGCTGTTTCTTATGGCCTTCTCATAATCCGTGACAAAAGAATTTGCTTTGAATAGAAACAAATTTGCTTCAATGTATTCGAATACATGGCGATACATTAGTTTCGATTTATAACTCATAACTCATAACTCATAAGTATATAAATGAACGGAAAAACCTGAAATTAACATGGATTAGTACAATGGGTAATCATTCGTAAAACTCTTGAGAATTTTAGAAATGGTGTAACGTACTTTTTAATTTATAAGAAAATACATCTACTCGATTTTTTGGGCATTTTGTTCTGTAATAAAAAAAATGTACTGTTATTTGCTCAAAGAAAAGGTCAAAATATTTGAGAAAATAAATTCGCGCGAATCTGTAAATATTTAGACGCTTGGCCCTATGTCACGGCACCCATTTTGCTAGTGTCTGCTACTGAGTTCGGGGCAATTTTTTAAAAATATTTCGGACACTTTTGTCGTGTTAAGAATTGTCCTGGAAGTGTATAGTAAAATTTCGAAATTTTATTTAATTTTATCAGATCTCGAACACTCTTTTTCTAATCTCTAGCAACAACGAAGCAAAGATCCGGACAGCCAGTTACACTGACATTTGGCGAACTGTCAAAAGGACGAGGGTAAACTTTACTCCGTTGTATTTTTCTGTTGCAATAGGGTCAGGGTATAGATAAAATGCAAAAGTGTAGCGATATTTTAGTCAGTATATTTAGTTGTTGGTGTGCGAAGAAAAGTTGCACTTTCGCAATCTCGCAATGATACTAGACCAATTGCATCGGATCGTGAATAGACTTATAGAAAACACAACAAGTGATGCTTTGATACCCTCCACTATCGTGCTTTCAATAGACAGACAGACAGACAGACGGACATGGCTAAATATATTTATGAGGTCTCCGGTGACTCCTTCTTGGCGTTACAAATGTAATGACAAAGCGAATATACCTTCCTGTGGAGGGTTTAAAAAGAGTACTTCTAGATTCGCTCTTTCGACATATGCCATTAGTCAATTAGTGCATATACAAACATGAAGACAAAAACGCTTTAATGCGTTGTCAAGGCAATAAAGCGAGGTTTTCCTTTTTGCGTCGACAACGCACTTAAGCGGGATTCTCGTAATAGCGTTCCTCGGATAAATGCGCTGAAAAGTGTACATTTTCCGCGACGTAATAATCCGGGGATTATTGTATATAACATATTGGACAACAAATTACACACAGCAATGCACCTCCGCACAATCTTCCCAACTAAAAATCTGATATTTTGTGTTTAAGGCAATGAAATTCGTTCTTAATTATTTGCCTTCGTCTATTTATAAATACATAAGATTCTTCAGGACTACACTTTTAGTCTTGACTGTCTGGAAAGGAATGTGCTCTCGGGTAAATCAATTGCGCTGGGCTGAGCTTTGCGGGCAGGTTCGTTTGTATAAATTTTGCTTTACCCTGAAACGAGGACAGCTCATTTCGTCATTCTAGCACAAATTATGAGGCTATATTGACTAAGGTGATAGCTTCGATGACGCCTAGCGGATGGCTGTCAATGACTTTGTCTATTTTTTGCCTTGTTGGTTGTTGCGAAAAGAAGGCAGGCAGAATATTGCTATGGCCTTATGTTCCTGTGAGAACAACCCCCGACTCTTTAAGTCTGATGTGTTATGATGTTTGAATGTGAAGGTCAAGCCATAGATCACTTGTAGTACCGAAGGATACCTTTGAGTTTTGGGCCGTACTGAAGACTTTCCTTACAGCCGCCCACAATTTTATTGGCCCATAAGTGAGCATTCATCGTAGTACGTCTATGTACATTCATAGGCTGCTTTTAGTTTCGCAAGTCCCCTCTTTTGCTAAAGGTTCTAGTAGACACTTGGAAAGCTTTGCACATTTTTTTACCCATTGCTCAGCATTAAATTTCCAGCTGAGGTTGGGGTCCAAAATTACTTTTGGACACCTAGCACTGAAGAAGGGAAGTTCTTCTCCGTATAGACGAAGAAAGTGTTTTGGTTTTGGTTTATGCAGTGCAAAGCTTAGTCCAGTTTTACTTGGATTGTCACCAAGATCACACAGCCTGGCCGAGGTGCTACCCCTCACCAGAGTATTTTCCCTAGTTTCAATCAAGGCAGTTGTGCTTTGGATAGGGTACAAATCTGAGTTCACAAGGAAAAACCGCTAAAGTCTGTTTTACTCATTTTCCAGGAGAGCAGCTTAAAGTTTTTGACAAACGCGTGACTCTAGTGACTTCAACTGTTATGTTTTTTTGTTGAAATTGTCGCCACTTTCTTAAAGATATAAAGCTGAACAAAATATACAAAATAGATTTGAGTATGCTGAATTTAAGCATCAAAATCTCAAATTCGTCTAAAGTCGACTTTAGCGGTTATGGTTTATGGCCACAAAAATTTGCAGGACCTTTATTAAAATAAATATTCATGCAAACGAATGCTTGGAAATATTCTCTAATATACTAATATTATACTGCATTTAAAAAACACCAGCTAGGTCTGGGCATTTCAGCATCAAACACGATCAAGGACGTTTTTCGTCGATGTCAATGGGGACGCATTTTTTGTTCCCCGTCGTACCTTGAAAAAAACCATTGCAAAACTGTAAAAAAAACTCACTTTCTCGCATCACTCGTGACAATGCCTCTCCGTGGAAGCTAATAAACGCCAAACATTTCAGCTCGATTGTCTCAAACTCCGACTCAAAGGTCACACTCTCGATGGCATTCTCGTGTTGGTGTAAGCTCCAGTCGACGAATTTCAAATGCTTGTACATTTTTACTCCGGCATCCTGCTCCAACTTGTAAATCAAGTCCATAACGTACTCATCGTCGAACGTCTCGGGGAAGTCGATTTTTGCCACCATTCGCGGAATGACAAAGTAAATCTGCGCCGGCTTGATCCTCAGTTCGATGAGAGTGCTCACACACGAGTGCGCCATGATCACGGTTCCATAGACCACAATTGGTAGAGTCTGCTCTGTGGGTTCCATTGTCAGAAGTCGGATCTTATGGTAGAAGGCAATCTTATCCAGCCGCCCATTTATTTCCAGATAGTTGGCTGGCACCGTACCGAGTGACTTCGGCGCACTAAACCTCGAGCTGCACATCAAGTATAGCCGATCATACCGCAGAGTTGTCCCGTTGTCGAGGATTATGCGCTTTGCATCGCTATATATTGGTGGATAAATATTTGAAAGATTGCCTCGATTTTGAGTTGCCATATACAAACCCGTTGATTCCTTTTAACGGTCCACCGATAAATCGAACCCAAGTCCTGAACTCCAGCTTCCGTAGGTACTCCGCATCGAACTGATTCTTTGCTTGGAAGAACATTGAGTGCTGTAGGTCAAACGACTTGATGTCGTATTCGGCTTCGATGAATCCTGGACAATCGGTGACCACCGTGATGTTGAGGCATTGCATGTGCTTGGCCTTGGGACTAACAGAAGGACTAATCGAAAGTTCATTGCAAGTGACTGTGGGCTTACGAAAAGAGCAGTGTCCTCAGGAATCCTTTGCACGTCTCATTGAACCCAACGATGACTATTTTGTTCTCGATCTGATCGCGGACCATGTGGCACATTCTCACATTAAGGTAGTAGAGGGCGTACGGCTCTATATAGGTTCTGTACACTCGCTTGCGTGGGAATATGGGAAACATATTCAACAGGATGCTGTTCATCACCGGCTGGTTGTACTGCAAGAGGGAACGAAAGGTGTTGGGTGGGCCATGATTACTTGTGGAATATTGTTAGTGACCAAACTACTGTCAGTTTCGAAAGTCAGTTTCTAAAAGACTTTGTGTCGCTTAAATGCCACACTCAGGCTTTTTAGATTCGTCGATAAATTTGAGACCCTTTCCAAGAGCAAAGTTGCAAATACGGACAGTCTCACAGTGAAGACCTTCGTTAGAAGGTGTCTTCGAGGAATTCTCTAGCCCCAGCTGTCTCTCTCAAGACTTATCGATAACAACTGACAAATGTGGTCACTGATTTCTTAGATAGACAGCCACCTACCTCCCTCACAAGTCGATAGTGCATCGCAAAATATCCTGTCAGTCGAAAGATCTGCCGAGCAATGTGCGCCCATTCCCACGCAAATGCCGGATGTAAGTGCAGATACATCAGTTCGCCAGCTTGCCAGTCCGGAAAAGCATCATCATCGTCATAGAGCACGTAGTTTGTACGTAGCTCGCACATAATGCAGTTTTGCCTGAATCATATCGAAAAGCGGGTCAACCTCAACCATAAAACAAATCTAGTTACAAACTTTAAGACTGCAAAACCGATGGGACACCCCTCGCAGCGCATTACCAGGATGTCGTAGGCCGACCACGGGTTCTGCAAGTACTCGGCCATGCATTGTGTAATGTCGGCCAAGTAGTACATCCCCTGTCCTTGGAACGCTGTCAGACAGAGCATATTCTCCATGTCAGCAACATCCTTGCCTGCCAAGTGATTTATGCTTATCTCAGCGCGGAAGGAATTCCTGTGAGTGACATACAAGCAGTCGGAGATCTTACATCCAGGACGTGGGATTACACGCTATAGAGGGAGAGAAAAATAAATTGTAGGCACATTTTAAGTGACCACCAACTCACTGAAAAGTATTTCAACAGAGGACCGCTTAGCGAGTCAGATGACGCCTCAGCGGACGAGAGGGATATGACACAGTAGTCCTTGTCCGGGTAGGAGGCGAATGCGGCTGCCACCAACTCGAATATCCTTCTGGGATCGATGGAACTGCTTAAGCCAAACAGTTGGATGGCGAACGCGTTTGTCACTTCGGTCGTCTTTGGCACCGAGACAGTCTTCGAAACTTCCTCCACGTAGTTGCAACAGGTTTTCAGATCTACTCATGGGACAAAGTGGTTAAAATGGGAATTGGTTGGATCTAGAAAGTGCTGTTCACTTGTGCTAATTTGTTGCCACTTGTGGAAGAGAGTTTGCGGGGCAGCCTTGTCGGTGAATTCTCCACTCTGGCTTGAGTCACTCGAGCATAAGTAAAGGTTGTAAAGGCTTGGATTGAGGTCCAGCATTGACTGAGCAGGGCGCATCTACTTACCTCATTCGGATCTGTTCTGAGGCGCCTGATAGTCTCTTTTCCTTTGCGAACGCGGCAACTGGTCCGGAACGTGTCTTATCGAAGAACAGTTTGGACTGCTTCCGGACGAGGTCACTGCAAAGTTAGAGTAGAAAATCTCTGGAATGGGCTTCAACTGATCGACATACGTAACAGTTCTGGTCTCAGTGTTTTCGGGGTTCTGCTGCTGCGGTCGTAGGAAGTGTCCGTAGGCGGCAATTTCGAAATTGTCAGCCAACGCCTTACGGTGGATGTTCGTGTTTATCCATATCATCCCGATGGTCACATTTGCAATCTACGGGAGTGAGAAATGCCAAAATAACTGCAGTAGTTTTTCGCGCTACAACTCAGTTATGAGAAGTTATGAAGTGCATACTTCAACTGAATAACTCTGACAGATTCCGTAGAGCTTGTCTGTTGAAATGCAGTCAATACGCTGAACTCAACCCAAACCGTGACGCAAAAACAATCATCATATAAAACAGAGAGCTCTTACCTCTGCTACAACGATATTCTCGCTAGGATCATTTCGCAAAACCTGTTCGGCGATATAATAATCGCCCATCTCGCGGCGGATTGCTTTTAACTTTTCGTCGATTATATTCACCAAGTCGTCGTTATCCTCGGCCCTGGATATTATGGTAACAATTTTGAATAACCTTTAGACCAATTTTGGCATCGAAAGTCTGACTTACAATGCCCGGCGTAGCCGCATCCTTGGAATAATGTCAAACTTTTCGCACACAAAGATCGATTGGGACAATCTGTTTACGGATGGATTTAAGGAGAATATTTGCCTGCAATGTGCCTTCAGAATATCCTCGTATATGGCTTTTTAAAAAATAATAAGGATGGGTCATATTTATGGCGGTTTCTTTGGTACTTACAGTCGACAGGGGGCGCAACGGTGCAAATAAATTTAAGCTTTGCTTCCCGAAGAAATATCTCTTTGAAAATGTCGCTCAATAAATCGGGGTTATAAGGGTCATTGGTGACGAAGTACGTCAGGAAAAGTGTGTTTCCATACGTGATCTTTGTTATTCTGAAAAGAGCAAAATCAAAATGTATTTTAATAGATTTATAATAGCCGTGTTTTTTGAGCTTCGATCTGAGCAAAGAAAAGTTAAGTAGGATTTTCATCATGCAATTACAACAACTACAACCGAGTCTCGAAGTGTCAAGTAGAGAGTAGTTGTTGTAATTGCATGATGAAAATCCTACTTTACTTTGCTTTGCTGAGATCGAAAAAAAACACGGCTATTGCAACCTCAACTATCGGCTGATTGACACCGGGCTAACACAAATAATTCACGACAATTCCAGATAATATTAGTTGAGTGTTCATACCTGTAGTGAAATTGCAACCAATGCAGCCAACATCCTTGTGGTATTGCGCTTACATTCGGAACGCTGTCGAAATTTGCATACGCGGTCATTTTGCCATTTTCGTTCTCTGATATAAGTGAGTAGACCGCTGATCTCAGCTTAAGTTCTAAGTCTTGATGACCAAAAAACTTGGTTGTCGAATACTTGACCCGTGGCTTTACTGCTTGAATGTCTTCCAGAGTAGCATCACGAAGAGTGTTCTTAATATTGTTGAAAACCCTGACGAAAATGGGAAGTTGTTAAGTTATTTATATTTTGTATGCAATGAACAACAAACGGAATTGATTTTCTTTGATTTTTTGACATTTCCATACGTTTCCTGTATTTGAATTGATTGGTAGATATGACTTATTTTTTTTGCTAATTTATATGACAATCTAGATCTGGAAGCATTGTTTATTTTTCTAAGGAGTGCTCGTATTTATTTGTCTAGTTACGTTGGCTTGAAATGAAATGAATGCAACAATTATTGTCTAAACAAAACTGACGCGATTTGCTATATAACCACTGAATCCATAGGTTTACTAATCAATGATTTGGATCTTCACATGAACGGCATCGATATATTTAGTCTCCTAAATATTCATGTCCCGTATCTCTAATTTAGTAAGCTACAATCGCCACTGCCCACAGTTCGGAACACCCAGATTATCTATCGCTAATTTTTCGCTCTCTTTTAATTAACTGTTGCATTCAATTTGACAGTTTGCTTTTCTCAGGGCGCTTTTGAAGTCAGTTAAAAAAATAAAAAAATAAATACTTGAAAACTCTAACGGATGTTATGAACTGTGCGTGCCATCTATTGGGAATGCCCTCCCTAAGTGCACATTGCATCCAATCCATATATCCAATGCAACACTTCGAGTCTCGAAATTGTTTCATCGAATCTCACTTCCACAAACTCCGTAGTACGTATTCCCACCACGTACAATATGCCTGTCGCCACATGTGTTGTTTTCAGCTCAGCTGTCATCGGTAACAGCTGTCAATTCTGATTAATCAACAAGTTTACCGTTCACGTCGTTTTTGTCTTTGGATTTGTTTTGTTTTTCTTTATAAATTTGTGCAAATCTCTTCATTTTTCGCATCATTTGTGTTAATACAAGAAGTTTACTTTTAATTGGTGAATTACTAATATAATCGCGTATTGTTTGTGCGTTGCGTGTATTGTGTGGTAGTAACTCTCGTCGATGTTGTGCGGCCTCTTTTGCATCCATCGCAGGTGAGTGATATGATTTTGCTCTAAAAAATTAGTTACAGCATGGTAACCCAAATCCATTGCTAATTCTAAAAGTCCCATGTTTGTTTTATAGGAGGAAAAATCTAAAGAATGTTCTAGTAAAAATACAACAAATTGTTACTAACGACATTTAATTGATTTTTGCCGCACATAATCTCATATGTTACCATTTCTAATTGGTAATTGCAGTGAATCAAGGCGAATTTGTTTGCTTCATATCGATTAGTGAACAAAGTCTATGTAACTACTTTGTTTGGTTCAGTGTTCGCAATGTTAGTCATCAGAAAAGTGCACGATATGCCCTTTTAAAATAGATTACATTTTGGATGAAATCTGACAGCAGCAACTATGAATTCAATCAAAGGAGGTTGCTCGGTGGTATTTTGAAGTGACACTTAAATACTTTTCTTTGGACTTTTTTCCGGAATCGGAGTTATCATACAAACAGGAAGGAAGATCTATATCAAACAGAGGCTTACCTGGCCATAATGGGGAATTCTAAGTGTTAGCCGCGATTGAGTTCCTCTTAAAGCCATATTCTTTTGATAGCACCAACTACCTTCAAGTCGACCTTGTGTCCCTCTGTATTTCACTTGATTGAGGCCGGCTGTCACATCCAGTTCTAAGTGACTAAACCTGATCTGCGACACCAATGCAAGGCAATAGGTATTCAGTTGATCAGTACTATATAAAGAGCTGACTTGACTGAACCGCTTCTACCTCCATTTTTATTCTGCATCTAGCGTTGTTTTGAAGCCTTTGCCAATTGTTAACGCTGCACTGTAAATGTATTTTTATTGTGCAGTAATCGGCCTAGCTATCGTGTTGGAAGCTTTCCGTTGAACCCAAACATTGTTTTAATGCATAAACAATTTCCAATTTCTATAAACCAGATTTTAATCTCGTTTCTGTTAGTATTTACCTCAAACTGACAACTAAACCACTAGAGACTGTACAGATATACTTTATACGCCATCTGAGCTCATGAGATATGACTCTTGGTACCGTAGATTCGGTTACAATGGATTTTAACGCAGTTAATGCATTTAAACTTTACTAACTAAATATTGATGAGTTAAAATTTTATTTGGAATTACTGATTTTGTATGCTAAAAATGTGACTCCTACTAGGGAGCGTAAAGGTTCATAACCATTCCGGGCAAAATCAAAATGAATTCTATCAGTCGACTCATTTAGGTACTATTTTGTTAGTATTTTCTAGCCGCAATTCGTCTGAATAATTTTTATCGGACAGTCCGAATATGGGTTGCGAGTAGATCGCAAACCACTTTGCGGGTTTTTCGAACACTAAGATAAATTAGGACAATTTGCGACAAATACAACATTTTAGAGTGTCCCAACTTTCAACTCAAACATATAGGCGGGGAAAAACGGCATAATTCTTCTATTGACAAGGTTTACATTAATAAGTGCTCAATAAACAAAGAAGTCAAGAATCGTAACTCGTAAGCAGAGTTTGTTTTATGTTTTTTTGTGAAAAATGCAGGTTTTGAAGGATTGATAAGAAATCAAATTGCGATTGTAGAGACATCCAAAAAGGGTAAAATTTCGTGCGAACCAGTCGTGTTACATTTTGCTCAAATTATTTGTCTTTTCTTTTGTACAGCTGATGAAAGAAACTAATGGCGTTTTCGATTGAAGAAAAGAATCGCCCTTTCTATGAAAACAGCAAATCTAGAAGTGCTCTTTCGATGTATTCTATGTTTCATTGAAAAAAAAGTGCACTTCCAAATCAGTTGTTAACACGACAGAAGTGTCCGGAATATTTTTAGGGAATTGCCCTGAACTCACCAACACCAACAATGTCAGATTGAAGTGTTTGTTGTGTTATTAAAAACAAATTGTTCGCTATAAGATCCCGAAATATACAATTATGCGTGCAAAATGTAAACCTAAATTGAAATATATTGATTTGGCTGTATTTATTACTGCAGAAAACAAAAAAAAACGTAGCAACAGAAAACCAAATCTCTCATATGGTGTCTACCACTATTACAAAAGTGCTCCAACGAATTTCATTGAAAAGAGCAATTCTGAATTTCGGGGCAATTCTCTCGGATCTTCAGTCGGAAACGCCATAAATGTGTGAAAAAGATGTGTGTGACTGTTCTTTTTTTTTTTTAATTCGAAGTAGCGAAATTATTTTTTCCAGAGTCAAATTTAATGTCGTTTTCCATTCATGTTCCATTGGGCAAAAAAATCAATCTTTTTTTCGATTCCAATCACTTTTTGCAGATCTCGATATTTTTTACGCAGATTTACACAGACTACCACAAATACCAATATACTTTGCACTGCTGTTTTACGTCATTTTAAGAAGTTTGCTTTGAAAACAAATGCGCAAAATTTCGTGAAAAGTAAAATAAAGATAAACATAAATAGCAATGGATATAATTTTGTAGGAATTATTATCTTCATTGCCTTCCTTATCATCTGGAAACTACGAATCACAGAAACTACTACTCCATTTATATCTACAACAGGGGAAACATTTTTCAAGTCGATATCCATAGTTGATTTTTCCAAAAACGAATGATTTTTTGAACAGCTCATATATTGCTGTCAAATAACGCACTAATCGATTTACAAAAGCAGATCCATTTCGTTGCATGTTCCATGAGCCGCGTTAAATCTGAGATCTGAAAAAGATTTCTGGTGGTGCCAATGGAAAACGACATAAAATAAATAAGAGTTCAAAAATGATGTTGCACTACTGTGTAAACTGTTCCACTCAGAAGTGCTAACGTTAATTGTGAAGTCGAACAACCCCTCGTCTGGTACGGTCGAGTTTAAAAGGCTTATGAAATTGTTAATAGAATAAAGGCGACTCTTTTCTAACCAGGAATTTTTTTTTCCATGTTCTACCGGAATTCCACTTTCACAACAAAGCAAATGAAAATATTTTTCCTACTTTAAGTTAAATTCCTCTTTAGCCTAAAGAGTCAACAGTACAATAAAGAAATGTGAACTATGGTTAGTCTCATACGAAAATTCACTTCAATTCAGTTTAAGGCTTGCAATGGCCCGCTAATCCAATTACAGTCACAACATATAATTTTTATAAAATCATTCTGCCTTAAGCTAGGTAGATAAATCCAGCCAATCCTTGGATACAAGAGATGTACTCACAAACACATCTGTTCTTTTCATTTGCTTAACCGATATTTTGCTTTCGCAATCAACTTTTATTAAGACGGTAAGTTTTGACTGTCGAAAACCTCAGTACGTATCCAAATCGATACCTTTTGCTAAGCTTGCATACTCAAAAAGCGGAAGATATCGTGTGACGATGATCGTCTGGGCGATATTGCTTCTGAAATTTGTACGTGGCTATTCAATTAAAGACATTTTTCAATCATTGGCAGTCTAAACCTCTCCAACCGGTATCTTCAGGGGTCTGCACTGAGTTATAATAATTTTGTAGTTTAATCGTTTCGACAATCGTCTTGGACAATCAAAGTGTACTCAAGTGAAGTAGTGGTGATCGAGTGGGTGAATCGAATCCGACTTTTAGTCTTCTGCCTGATTTCGTCATCCGCTCTATTGTTGCCGACCGAATCTACTCTCGGAAGCATCTGTACACTTAGAACCAAAAGAGAGCTCTGATGCCGTAAGTAATATCAGCTTTTTTGACGAGCTTCAGGAACCAACAAACACCATTTCAGTACACCCATAGTTAGCTTTTTATCGTACACGGCTGTTTGAGCTTTGTTAAAGATCTGCTTGACTCATATACAGAGCTGGATGAACTTGTTCAAAGAAGTCACATCCTTTCTGAAGCTGATGAGCTCGCGAGGAAGGAGGGAAGAGGTAGTAAAAACCAAGGGTAAAAATAAAAATCAAACAATAATAAAGGTGGTGAAACATCACCGGGCACAAAGTGTCCCAGGCCGTTTGGCCCCAAATCCACAGAAAGAGATCTAGGGAAATTCTTAATCTAGTTAGGGAGCAACTCAGGGCTTTGATAGGAATCCTGTCAGGACACAGCCTTCTAAGAAAACATGCAAAAATACTCAGGAACGGACCCTTGCAGATTCTGCAACGACCTGCAAGCTGATGAAAAAAACGCATATACATCGCACATGCATTTAAAAGTGAAACAGTACAAAAAACTCAAAATTTGAGTTATCAACAACAAAATCTCTTTAAACGTCCATCCAACATATTTATCAAAAGCGTATTAACTTATGTGGTATTCGATTGGGCGCTCTCAGAGCGTTTTTTATCCTTATGTTCGTTTGGTACAAGAAAAAGCTATTTTTTTCAGATTTCAGATCACTTTTGCGAATCTTGATTTTTTCCCAGATTTGCTTCAGATTTACCAATACAAGCACGTTTGAGTTTGACAACTAGTGAAGTTTGTTTACGTTTTCGTGAAACTTTTCAACTGAAAAGACATTTTTTTAAAAAATTAACCAGTGAATGGAAAACTGTCGAAGTCTACACATATTCCAACCGCACAAATATCAACATAAAAAAGAGCAAGTGACGTTTTTATGTTCAATTAGACACACGGAATCTGAAATCTGAGAGCGAATCTGAAGAAGCCCAATCGAAAACCACATTAGATTTGTTATTAGGCCTGTAGAAGGCACTTATGTCAGTCTACCCCTCTTGACTCTCAAACGATAGAAAAAAATCAAAACGGTTTTCGGCCTTTTCTGGAAAACGTAGTTTCCTGAGTTGTGTCATTTTAAAAATACATGTGCGACATGCTCGCAACCTAATCAAGTTTATGGTTAGGTACTTCTTCCAATATCTAGATGAGATAGACCACACAAACTACAAAACGCTACTTGGTTTCTCCAAGGAGATTGAGAATGTTTTTCGAAGGAACGTGTTTAGGTTTGGTCTTCCATTGTATTTTACTGCAATCGGTTCCCTAAGGATCGCGATGGGTGATTATAGTGCTCAGTGCCGTATGAGACTTCACTATCTCATACCAATTTTTACCCAACTTACCTATTCTTAAATTACTGTCCGCATATAGAGAACTTTAAGTCGGAACGTTGAATCGGTATCAGTTGTCAGCTATGCCGTAGAATTGTTCCTAAGCATTTTTGCCTCAAGCAAAACTGAAGTACACGAGAATGAGCTATAGTTACCAAATCGGGTTTGTGATGCAACTTGCTGTATAACGGTCAACCTCATTTCGGAGTACGGAGTTATCTAAAATATGTCTTTCTAAGCTTGCTAAGTTGTGGGTATATAGCAATAGCAAACAAAGCCAGAAATGACTGCAATGCCCTCATTAAACATGTCAAATTCCAATATGACCAAAAGTTGAGGCAAAAAATACTACGATGTCCCAAAGGTAGTAAAAACTTTTGGTTATTTGTTAAAAAACATAAAGAATTCGGCCTCTTCATCAACCCCAACGCTCATTTACAATGGCATACCAGCCGTCACCTGATTAGTTAAAGCCAATCTGTTTGCAGCGCAATTCGCTGCTAGCTTTCTGATTGCGCTTTGTCTGCACCTGTACTTGAGAGCGTCGAATTTACTATGGGACAAATCCATTTTCGCACTCGTACAGTCGCGAGAGTACTCTATGATCTGAACATAAATAAATCCGCTGGTCCAGATTGTATCTCCCCCATTGTTCTGAAGAGGTGTTCTTCCACGCTGGCAAAACCATTGCGTAAGATTTTTTATCTGTCATATTCTTCTGGACTCTTCCCGAGAAGTTGGAAAACAGCATTTGTCCAGCCCGTCCCCAAAAAAGGCGATTCTTCTTCTCCCTCCAATTACCGACCCATAGCACTTACGTCCATTCTTTCCAAGGTCATGGAAACGCTGATAAATCGTCAGCTTATGAAATATCTTGAATCACGGAAGCTTCTTAATGACCGGCAGTATGGTTTCCGTAGCAATAGATCCACTGGTGATTTGATGGCTTATCTCACCGAGAAGTGGAACCAAACTCTCCATCACTCCGGTGAAACGAAGATTGTTGCGCTTGATATTTCAAAGGCATTTGACAGAGTTTGCTTCCCCAAGGCTCCGTTTTGTCTCCGACTCTCTTTCTCATTTTCATAAATGATCTTTTGTCTACAACTTCTAATCCAATTCACTGCTTCGCTGATGACAGTATACCCTCAGCTTTTCATACTCGTTTCAAGACTCACGTCCCTGCTCTTCGGCCGTAGAACTGGAACGGCAACGTATGCTAAGCTCATTAAATTCCGACCTTGACAGCATTATAAAATGGGGTTCAGCTAATAGAGTGGAATTTAATACTTCTAAAACACAATGCTGTCTGCTGTCTCTAAAGCGAAATCTGAATCTGCCTGCAGCCATTATCCATGAATGGCACTTGCATAACCGAAACTGAAAGACTCTCCATTCTCGGTATGTGTGTTCATAACAACCTTCGTTGGAATGACCACATACATGAAGTCGCTAAAAACGCTGCGAAGTGTCTAGGTTTCCTCAATTGGTGCAAGAAATATTTTACCCCTTCTGATCTGGCTACAATATATAAAACATACATCCGCCCAAAACTTGAGTATAACTCCCATATCTGGTCTGGTGCGCCAAACACCACATTGCACTTACTAGATAGAGTTCAAAATCGTGCGATTAAACTAATCGGAGATACGAATATTAGACGTCTTATAAAATTGAACATGGTGGATATGTTACGTGTCTCTCATTGTTCTATCGTTATTTTAACAAACAGTGCTCAAACGAAATTGCCAGCTGCATTCCTACACCTCAACAATTCAACCGCAATACTCGTCATGCTAGGAATGCACATCCGTTCACCCTTGAGCCTATTTTCGGTCGTACTACGAAATAAAGAGACTCATTCATAAGCCAAGCCAAGCTCTGTTTTTCCTTCTTGTTAGAGTTTGCAGGCATTTAAGACCAATGTGCATCGGTATCTCCTGTCTAATCTGTCCCCATTTCCCTAATGCCCGCGCTGTGTATTTCATACTACATTATAAGAGTAGTAATATCCTCTTTAGCGCGTGCTTAATATAAAAAGAGCTCTGTCAGCTCCGGCAGCTTCTTTGGCACTTATTTCAGATATACCTGTCTTTATCGCTGTCAATGTTGAATGGCTTTTGTTGCCTGGCAGCCGAATCGGGCTTGTTATAGCCGTTTACCAGTCTCCAGAAGTGATCTTTCGAAATTCCAAGCATAAAGAGATCATTTCGTTGTCTTTGCCAATTTTGGTTATAATCTTGTTAGGCGTAAAAGAAAGTAACGAGCACAACATATCCATGGCGGATCTTTGGTTTAGCCCCTCACATCCTACAGGGAACCTGCTATTTTATTTCGGAGTCGAACGGTCACATTGTGAATAGCTTTTATGATAGTTCTACTCTTATACAAGGTGGCGCAAAAGTAATCCTCCTATCAGAAAATGCTATAAATTTTGCGATTGGCCCCTAATGTCAGTTCTGTTTTGACATTTGTGTAGTAAACACATGCGAAATACACGTTAATAAACAATGTTACGCTACACTGCTCCCGAACGCGGAATATTGGTGACTATTTATTTGAGCAATAATCGGTCGGTGACTTTGGCACAACGTGATGAGACCCATTTCCATCTTAGCGGGTACGTAAATAAGCAAAATTTACGCTTCTGGGGCACTGAAAATCCGCGTGTAACCCACGAAGAGCCATTACACCCGCTCAAAGTCACGAAGACGTCGCGGGCCAAACGGTTACTGTGAATGGTGAGCGCTACAGAGCAATGATCAACGAGTTCTTTTTGCCGCAACTTGATGAATTGGGATTGGAAAACATGTGGTTCCAACAGGACGGTGCAACGGCACACACTGCACGTGCCACAACCGATATGCTGAAGGATGCATTTCCCGGGCGCCTAATCTCCCGTTTTGGCGATTTGCACTGGCCAGCAAGATCGCCTGATTTGACCGCTCCAGACTTCTTTTTGTGGGGCTTTTTGAAGTCGCGGGTTTATGTCAACAAGCCTCAGACTCTTGCAGCTCTTAAAGACAATATCCGTCAAGAATGTGAGGACCTATCGCCGGAAGTTTTGGCCAAAGTGATGGAAAATGCCATAAAAAGGACTCAAATGACAATCAACTGTGGCGGCGGCCATTTACATGACATCATATTCTCGACTTGATGTAAAAAAAATTAAAAGACCAAATAAAAATAATCCACAAGAAGAATCAAAGTTTTTAATTTTTTTTTTTAAATTACAGTCAAAAAACATCGGAAGGTTATTTTTGCGCCACCTTGTAGTATAAGGCCTGTTTTTTGAGCTTCGATCTCAGCAAAGCAAAGTAAAGTAGGTTTTTCAGCACCCAAATACAACAACTCTACTTGACACTTCGAGACTCACAGTAGTTGTTGTAATCGCTTGAGGAAAATCTTACTTTACTTTAGGAGTGCTTATTAGCATTCTTTTGGACTTGGTGATTCAGACCCTATCATTGATATGAGCATAATATGACATGACAGTTTTGCATTGATGCAAATTGTCTTTATGGCTTTAGAGGTGACACGGCGGCAGCTGCAATTGAGCACGAGACTTTTTTTTACGTATTTTTATTATAAAAGGACAACGAAAAGTGAATTGTACAAAATTTTAGGAATGTTTAATGAAGGTTTACAAAGGGTTTCACTAAGAGTTTTACAAAAAATTGTACGCAAAGGGCTTTTATTTGTATTCTATTTTATCCGTCCACACTGAAATTCATTTTTCGATTGGCCATTAAAATTGTATTTGCCACCCTCACCGTTAGTGTGTTTTTGTAGTTGTTCGCAGCGGTGCTAATTTGCTGCAATAGCAGCAGATCTACTGCACTTTTAGCAAAAAATAAATCTGTTGCCACTAAATCCAATAGCAGTAGGGATAGGGATTTATCCCTTTTTTGTGGGAATTTCGATGTCCGAAAAGCCTTCCGTGGGATAAAGGGAAAAAGGATCAAATCGTGGGATTTTCAGAAATCCAACAGAAAAACATTCAAACTATACATTTTTGGTGAAATTCTATCAAAACGCCTGTATTTCACCACGATTATCAACACACTGAATGTCCATAAAAAACAGCGCATGTAAATCGCCTTTTATCAATATTTTCTAGTACCAAAAAATAATCATAGCAGTGTTACAAACTGCGGTTTTTATACTAAAGGCTAGTTTAACGCGATTTTCTTTCCGTGTTATACAAATTTTACTTTAAAAATTTCGATTTTGACGCAAAAAAGTATCGTGGGATATTAAATGGGAATTTGAGTATACGGTGAAAAGGGAAAAAAGAGAAAACTGACCACGCTTCGAGGGATAAATGAAAAGACAGTGCTAACAACACTGTCCAATAGTGCACTGTTTTTGTTTGACAAACCTTCTCTTAGGGGCTGCCACGCAGTGAGCGACAATTTCATATGTCTTACATTTTGAAAGCGACGTCGCTCAATCGCTCGGTCGCTTGTCGCCCACTGCGTGGCTAATCCCTTAGACAGCTGCACAAAAACTATGCATAAAAATAACCGCTGTTTAGAACGTCTGAACGAAGCCAACTTATTGTGAACTAAAAAAATATTAAATTGATTATAAATATAGTTTTAATCGAATGATCTTTGTTTTTTACTCGACTGGACACAGGGAGGGTTATTATATAATAAAAAATCTACTGCTGGAAGATCCAATCCACTGCATTTTTTAATGATCTACTGCGCTCCTCTTTTTTGAGGTGGCAACGCTTTGTGGCTTGTTGGGTTTGGTGGGGTCTGGTGAATTTAGTGAGAGTAGATAACGTTAACTTCGACGTTTAGCACTCTTTCTTCTTTACCGACCTTGATGGAGCAGCGTGCATTCTCCATCTTCATCCTGCACAAACGGACGAGTTTGGCAGGAATGCCAGAACTAGACATTGCTCTGTATAGCTCGTCCCTATAAATGCTGTCATAGGCGGCCTTAAAATCGATGAAAAGGTGTTATAGACCCAAACCCGACTCTAATTATTTCTGTACGATTTCTTTCTCTGTCCCACAATGTGGCAACGGAATATTTCACCACTCTACTTGACGATCTAGCCAAATTGGAGAAGAGACAACTTGGTTACATTTAACCCCAAAAAGACGCAGCGCAGCTCTTTTTCATGCTCGAATATTCCCACCATATACCTAAAGAGTTTTCCAATAAGAGGTTTAAATCACAAGATCTCGGTGGCCAATTGTGATCACCTCTTCGAGAGATAACACGGTCCGGAAACTTTTCCCGTAAAAGATCAATGGTTTCGTTGCTTGTGTGGCACGTAGCGCCGTCTTGTTGAAAGTAAACGTTGTCCAGATCAATACCATCCAACTCCGACCATAAAAAATCAAAGATCAATTAAAAATTCACGACGACCAAAAAATGCTTTAGTTTTGCGAAGGGTGACTGCAAGATTTTCAACATTTTTGTGGTGAATTTTAATAATTTCAATGCGTTGTTGAAGCGTGTATCGTTCCATTTTTAGTAATGGCGTGGTTTCTACTTGTCAAATGTCAAAGAATAAAAGCTTCAATAGTGACAGCTACCGAAATAGCGGGCCATTCACAATAACACCTCTTATTGGAAAACCCTATATGCAGTTCAGCTCCAGAAATATTTCAGCTGTTAACTCATTCAAACGCATTCTCTTCCTACCGTAGCGATGAAAACTACGCACATGTCAAAGTCTTGAAGTATCCACGGCCTCAGTCAATTCGGTGAGTATCTACAGACACAAACTACAATTTTCCCCTAGAAAATCCCAAATCATTGCGTGCCTACCCTCATTCCATTATCCACCCATTACTGTCCATGCACAAAAGGGTAACCATAACCATAACTACGACCACAACAAAATATCTACAAATTAGAAAACTATTAACACTTCTTCGCTGTTGTTCGCCACAAAGACCAACTTTCATCCTAATTACACCCCTATATGCCCGGTTGCAGTAGATGTGCACTCGCCCAAACAATGCACTCGGCGATCTTATCACCCATTTCGTCGTTCCCTAATCAAATCACCATCTATGACCGCGATGACCATTTGTGTAAGACCCACTTGGAAGGGCGCCCTGCACTCCTTTTCACTGTTATGTAGGCTGGTTAGATTTTCCAGAATTTTATTTAATTAATTAATTTTGTCGAGCGAGTGTCGCTGGGTCGGGCGCTAGCACCACCACTGGTGCGGTTTTTCATTAAATGGCCGGATGATGAATGACCCGTACGTCCAACGGCCAACAGTTCAGCCCCAATTCAGGCTGTTTGTTTGTTTCTCAATTGAGGCACTTTCTCGTCGTCACGTAGTAAATTATAAATTACGACTCTGGCAGATGCTGGCTGCGATGATGAAAAAGATAATGTTTACGATCGCCACAGTGTTTTAGACGACAATCATCGTGCGATTTGTCATCGCACTTCGCGTTTATGCGATTTTAATTATACACGCGTAGGTATGCGAGGTCAGTCAGTCAGCCAGCAGGAAGAGAAACGGCACACCTCACCGACTCTGCGATGACTCTATTCTGTGGCTGTTGATTGTGCAAGTTTGCCATTACACGAAATTGTTTCTAAAAACTGTTTAAATGAAACCAGGAAGTCCGCACATCCCATCTGAGCGCATATCTCACGCACATGGATCGGCGAGAGGCTCGCTGCCTTATGAGCGCTAGATTCCACCCGGAGCAGAGTTATTGCGGTCATTTTCTATTTCGTATCCACACAAAATCTCCAATCTAATCCACCCCCTTTGAATCGCTAGGCAACGCTACGGAACACACCTGGAATTTCGAATTGGTGGGATACACTTTGCCCATTCTGCTGGAGGAGAATCTGTCTGCGCTGGTGTACAGTCGAGACCATTATCGTAGATTCTAAAAACTCATTACATGAAAATCTATCTCTTTGTCTCAGTCGCCTGCCTCTTTCTCTTTTATACGGCGAGTTCCCAGGTGATGTGTGTGTGTGTGTGTGCTAAAAAGTGGAAATGATCGGTTGGTGAGGTTCGATCGCAACTCATAAAAACCTTGCGCCGCCGCCGAACAGAATAGAAAACAAACAGCCGATCAGTTAATTTGAAATTTTCATAGCACAGATATGCGAGGGAGAGCTACAGCCACAGCTCCATTGATGAGATTTGAATCGAGCCTTTGAGGCTGAGCTCTCTGGCCAATTGATTAGGGTCTTCGTTTTGTTGCGGAGGGCACCTCTTCTCTCTACACTCGCAAATGCTTAATTAATGTGCGAGAAAGACATAATGGCGGAGGTAAATTGTTTGCTATCGGAAGACCGTTATTGGTGCTTGTTAGTGGCAGAAGAATTCAATTAAATTGCCGAAATGAGATAGCAACGAAACTTTAATGATTTAACGAAATTTTAACGATCAATGGTCGAAATCAGTGATCTACTTTACTGTGCCTGCAAATGCACAAGTGCTACGTCATCAGAAGTGGGAATGACATTTGGGTTGTGTTGCAGGTCAGATGGCATTCGAGATACAGTCTTCATGCCTGACAGTTGCTGACCTTAAGACTGCATATGTAGGTTAGGTTAGGTTAGTATGTTGGCAGGACAAGAGAAAACTGTCACACTTAGATCAATGTAGATCCGTTGCGATACCCTAGGGGTTTATGACCCCCATACATTGGAAACCCATGGAAAAACCTACGGATTGGTAAACCAACCCGTTTTATTTACAAGTTTGAGTAGGTCGTTAATGGACCTGCCTGAAAGTTCTTCTAAATCCTCGAAGAAGTAACTACCAAGGATTTTATTTCTTATGTGGCAGAGTGCTGGGCTGTGACAAAGTGTGGGGTGTCCTCATTCACCTCATCATCACCGCATCCTCTGCACAGGTCATCTGTACTGATTACCATTTTCTTGGTATGGTATTTCAGTGTATTGTGTCCGGTGATAATGCCCACAATTGAGGACAGTGATTTCTTGTTCAGTTGTAGGATTTTTTCCGTTTTCTGTTTGTTGTAGATTGGCCACATTTTCCTGGTTCCTGGTTATGCCACAAGAATCGAGTTTGCTCCATCTTTCATTTGTCGCCTGTAACGTACTTTTCCAAAATGATTACGTTTAACATTAAAAAAAAACCATACAACTTGACATAAAAAAAAAACACATACCGACTCAAACACTCAACAATATCTTTATTCAGACTGACAGACTTTCTTTCGCAGAATACTTAACAAGCAGATCAAAATATATAAAGGAAAGAGCTTACGGTTTACAATTAACAAAGTCGATAGTTTACATAACAACTGTGGTTCACTCGTTCGGCATTACAACTATGCATTGTTAGACAGTATTGTCTGTTCTTCATGTAAATATAAAAGCATAAATAATGGATTATGTAAACGAACATTGGCAAATAAGAGCACAGGGTGGCCAAGAGACATTTTAATGAATTGAAAGTTGTTATACATAATGAAAAGCACATTTAATATTAGAAATGTCTTACACGCCATTAGTATTTTGTTCCCATTCCTCTGCCTGAGATTACAGGGGGGAATCATTAATGTGCTCATCAGCTCTCTCATTACCAGACACACCTTAGTGCCCGGGAACCCAGCAGAGTCTTGCGTTGTGCTGCGCGCCAAGAACCCGCAGCTCTTCGCGACAGCGACTTACAAGCTTCGATTTTAACTCAACAGCAGAGATCGCTTTTATTGCCGCTTGACTGTCCATGAAAAAGGTAATATCTGCGTGAGGTATTGCCGTCATTGTAACATGTTTAGCAGCTGTTGTAACTGCCAGTACCTCAGCTTGGAATACGCTGCTGTAGTCAGGAAGCCTGATTGAACTGGATAGTCAGAGACGTTCCGAGTAAAAGCCCGCGCCAACGCCAATTTCCATCTTTGATCCATCCGTGTATATAGGTATGGTTGATCCAATGGATGTGGGTTGATCTTCATACAATTCGTCCCTGCTAGGGAAACACGTGGTAAATGGTCTTGTGAAATCTAGTCGGGGAATAGTATAGTCCGTGCACCAGAATAAACCACCATACGTTAGTATCGGTCTAACAACCACTGTGTAGAGCCACCTAACTATTCTAGGACTATGACCCCATGTTTTTCCAAATATTCTATTACGGGCATAGAATGCTATCATTGCCTTTTTGGTTCTATCTTTAATGTTGAGGTTCCAGTTTAATTTTCGATCTAGGATAACTCCCAGGTATTTGGCAGGTACAACAAATTCAGTAACAAATTCGCTCGTTGATTCGAATTCGAATTCGAATTTTGTTTACTATTATTTTCTAAACTATGTTTCTATCAACTTTCTGTTGAAGAAAATTATACTAGATAGAAAATTTTCATTCCCGCGTATTCTTAGCTAGTTGGTTAAGTTTTTCCTTCAAATTAAATTAATATATTGAAGTTCTTAAATCAATCGGTTTGTATTTAAGATTATTTTTGCCAATATTGCCATTTCAGGTTTATCCTTTCATCTATGTGCTTATGAGCAATAAGTCAGAACATAACATGTACCATAGTTTTTTTTAAATATGGCCCCATGTCGCAAAAGAAAAGCGACAAAAGGCCATATGTTCGAATATGGCCTTATGTCGCTTTATGAAAGTGTCATAAGGCCATATTTCGAAATATATTATGTCACGGCACCTGTTTCTGTATATGGTGTATTTTTAAGAGGTATAGAACTTTGAAATGGAATAAAACAAAGATGATTTTTTTAAATTGACATGAAATTTACTTTATTTGAAAGATAATCTTCCTGCATTATATTTTAAATATGATTTCTGGCATATAACCGCCACGGCTGGCTCGGACGTAGTCTAAACTGGAGGTCCAATTTTTGACTCGATGACTTTTTCCAACATTTTTCGCCGTATATCGGCAATAACGCGGCGAATGTTGTCCTCCAAGTGGTCAATCGTTTCGGGCTTATCGGCGTAGACTAGCGACTTCACATATCCCCACAGAAAATAGTGAAGCGGCGTTAAATCGCACGATCTTGGAGGCCAATTCAGGTCCGCAACGTGAAAGAATGCGGTTACCAACCGTTTCCTTCAATAAATCAATTGGGGCACGAGCTGTGTGACATGTTGCGCCGTCTTGTTGAAACCACAGCTCCTGCACATCATGCTTGTTCATTTGATGAACGAAAAAGTCAGTAATCATGGCTCTATAGCGGGCACCATTGACTGTAACGGTCTGGCCAGCATCGTTTTTAAAGAAGTACGGACCAGTTATTCCACCAACCCATAAAGCACACCAAACAGTCAGTTTTTGTGGATGAAACGGTGTCTCAACATACACTTGAGGATTATCATCACACCAAATACGGCAGTTTTGTTTATTTACGGATCCATTCAACCAAAAGTGAGCTTCATTATGTTGAACGTGAATGGACGTACCTATAGTTCGCGACACGTATTTCGAACAGAACCATGATTTTCAAAATAAATTTGCACAATTTGAAGGCGTTGTTCAGGCGTCAGTCTATTTATGTTGAAATGCCAAACCAAACCAGTGATCCCAGGCTTTAGAAGCAGGTTATCCCACGGTTATACCCAAAACAGCACGAATCGTTTTGTGGACGCTGTGGCAACGATGTTCCATCAGGTCTTAACGTTATTTTGAAAAACGTGTTGAAAGACTTCCCAAGAACCAAAATCCCTTTTATCCCTCGGCAAAATATAAAAAAAACCCACATTTATTCCACGAAATATTAAATTAAAACAAAAACATCTCATACTAATGAGTGTGCGGTGAGTTGAGATTTTTATAATACTAATGAGTGTGCGGTGAGTTGAGATTTTCACCACAGATATGTCAGTTTAGGGAAATAAAAAAAAAAGAAAATGTACGCATTCAGTTATTTTTAATGACTTATTTCTAAACATTAAAATATTTAATTTGATCGTAGTAGTAATTTTTTTATTTTAATGAAATTAGCAATTGGGAGCAAAAATTTACCAAAAAGTAAAATCCCTTCTTTTGTACTATGAGATATGAAAAATCCCTTTGACCCTTTTAGCCTATTTTAAGAGAGAAAATTATGCAAAACGGGATACATCCCCCCGATCTGGGATCACTGAACCAACCTAAAAATAAATCACTTGACCAACTGACACAATGGCCACCAGTTTAAATAGTGTTGCCAACTTAAAGTTCTTCACCCTTTATATTGATGGCACTTGCCACTTTGCAAGCTATACGCTGCACCTTTTTCTCGCATTTGTATGCGATATGAGTTTAGCCCGCTCATCCCTTAAGACATCACAGCTAGGTCGCCGGTTTTTATTCCACTTCTTACTTATTTTCATAATACAGGGTCCGCCAAATAACTTTTTTTTTTTGAAAATGCTATAAAAAAAAACTACTGAATATTTTCTCAAATTTCTTTTTTTATTTGAAAGTACAATCCTTCCGGTTAATAATGGAAAATAATTTCATTCAAATGGCTGCCTCGGCTGGCCATGCAGTAGCCTACACGATCGGTCCAATTTTTAAGCACATTATCGATTGTGTGCAGCTGTATTTCACCAATGGCTTCACGAATATTGTCCTTTAAAGCGTCAATTGTCTCTGGCTTGTCGGCGTAACACTTATCTTTTACGGCACCCCACAAATAATAGTCCAACGGTGTCAAATCGCAGCTTCGAGGTGGCCAAACGACATCAGCTCTGCGGCTGATAATGCGATCTTCAAAAACAGATCGCAAAACATCGAGTGTAGCTTCGGCTGTGTGGCACGTAGCGCCGTCATGTTGAAACCAAATGTTGCCAATATCCTCCTCTTCAATTTTTGTGAACAAAAATTCGTTCAACATGGCCCGATAACGATCGCCATTGACTATAACGGCCACTCCTTGCTCATTTTCGAAGAAAAATGGCCCAATTATGCCTCTGGACCAAATTCCGCACCAAACAGTGACTCGATTTGGGTATATCGGCTTTTCAATGTATGCGTGCGGGTTTTCTGTGCCCCGAATGCGACAATTTTGCTTGTTTACATACCCGCCAAGATGAAAATGAGCTTCATCTGAAAAGATGATTTTTTTGGCAAAATCGGCATCTTCGTGTAGGCTACTGCAGCCGAGGCAGCCATTTGAATGAAATTATTTGCCATTATTAACCGGGAGGATTGTACTTTCAAATAAAAAAAGAAATTTGAGAAAATATTCAGTAGTTTTTTTTTATAGCATTTTCAAAAAAAAAAAAAAGTTATTTGGCGGACCCTGTAGTTGAACACTGACCGAAAAAACCGAACTAGAACTCTGTATAGACGTCCAGCTGTCAGATTAACTTGACGCTGCCCGCATTGGTAGCAAATGCCTTGTCCCCCTGTCAGTCTACTGACAGTATTTCTCTTCGGTCACAGCAAAAACATGTTTCTGCCTTTCCAATAGTCAATATACAGAGCTGCTGTCTTGAGTGCAAATGGCAAAAGGTCTACCGGCCTAATTCATCACCCCGAAACCCACTCGGACATCTACAACAGCGCAGTGCCGCAGTTGGGCAAACAATTCCCAACGCAACTCCGATAAACAAACGACTGATGCCCATAGGTCAGTAGGCCTCCCAACACCGCAAGTCCTTGTGAGCGCGCACTGTCAACTCAACGTGTACCTTATCAGAGTTTAATTAAATGCATGGATCACCTGCTGCCTGCTCCCGCAACAGCCAACAGCGCGGCAACTAAATCGCATCCGCATTTTTACCCCCATTCTACGTATAAGCACACGCAATCCGTTGAATCTTCGCGAACATTATCGCTCTGGCACTTACAAATCGCACATCGTTGCAATAGTGTTCGCCGGCGAACATCTTCACAACAATTTAATCCACGTAACGAATGGACCCTGAGCACTTGAGATAAATTCATTTGCCTATCGACTATCAAATCTGTATAAATTCCTCCTTCGTTTGGGGTGCAGTAAATGGCCATTAATGACCGCATTGGTCCCATCGGGCCAATATGTTTCCACCATGTTGTAGATGTATCTAACACCTTTCCGTGTGTGGCATGTGTGTGTATGCGATGAGTAGACGATATGCGCCAGGATGAGCCACTTTGAAAAATGATATTACAAATTGATGGCATTTGTCAAAATATCTCAAGGATTACACGAGATCCTGGTCACTGTGGTCAGTGCGCTTACATGATGGCGGGGGATGAGGATGACATATCTGTGCACATTATTTCGCATCGAGCAGGTGGAGCTTGGGCATCTCGTGCATCAGCTATTTAAAGGGGTGTTGTCCGGCTGTCGATGTCGGTCGGAAATGATAAATGTATCTGTCGGATAGATTGCATGTGTCAATCAGAGCAGACAATTACCCCCTGCATATGCATATGCAGTTGGAATTGATTTAAAACTTTCACCGCAGCCATACACCGAAGTGCATGGCAATTAAAGGCACACATTTGCTCTATGTTCAGTGGTTTGCCAAGAAAATTATTTTCTGTTAAGTGATAATTAATTGCTGAATGGATTAATTTGTTTCTAATAATCATGTACGAGATTCAATTACACAATACGACCGATGTAGTATCTGGGTCCCAATTAAATGCAAATATTTGCTCTGACCAGAAGTGTGCTGCGTGCTTTAAAAGCCAATACAGCTGTCAACACTTTGCACTGTTTGTCGTGAGGCTTGTTGTCGAATTGCCTTGCTGCTGACTGTCAGCGTTTAGAATTTATGTGCACTCTGCGAGTAAATCATGATTCAGTTGTCAATCAACTGACAGGGGTTATGTGTGTATGTAGACTGTCAGCGGTGCACCACTTGCTGCAGCTTATGCAAATTTCGCAGCTGACATTGTGCAGCATCAGCGTTTGTTTTATGACCGTTGCACAAATCATGTGAGCTTCCTTTGTCTGCACATTGAAATGGCGCGAATGTTCGAACTTGTACGATGCCAAATGGCATTGACATCGATGGATAATTTGTGGTGTAATATCGGACGGACGGAAGCGAGTGTTGCTCAAAACAGCTTGTAACAAGGCAGCGAACTTTCTTTTAGTCGCGGCGGTTAACTATCTCTCTCTGCAGGGTGCACATCCGAGGTGGACTTGCTCCCAGCAGGGTATAAAATTCAATTAAACTAAATCTTGAAAACGGGTCAGGTTCATGCGAAGGTGTTCCGTGCGTGCTCAGTTATTCTAGTTGCTACGATTGGTCCTTGGATAGGTCTGGCTATGAGTTTCTAGAGTGTCCAGCGACTGAGAAATTGGAGTGAGAGATGCCTTTATGAAGGACGGGATGCGCGACATGTGGCTACAAAAAAAAAAACGTGGGTAAGATGACCAATCTTGAAGGTCCTAGTCAACTGGGGACAACGTGGAGAAAGACACAACTTCTGCCAGGCTGCGACTGTAAGTTCACAAATAAATATCCACACTTGACAAGTTGGGGGCAGCCATATAGAAAGATTATGGAGATACTGTCATTGGAGACTTGTGATTTGGTTTGCAAGTTACGTGCGACCCAGTCGTACTCATTTTTTAGTTCCTCGTATACTTTCGTAGTAAGGGCCGTTTGCTCATACGACGCTTTAACGATTTAAGTTCTACTTAAATACTTATATACTATGAGTCGTGACAGCAAACGGAGAACGATTTTGGGCCTTACTAATAATCATTTTTAACTTCATCTTGTATAATTTGTAGGTCACAATATGAAATTTTGTATGGAAAATGTCGCCATTGTGCGTTCGAAAAATTTAGCCTGGACACTAAAAATGACTATTAGTATCCGGATTGTTTTCGCAAAAAAAATTCAAACTCGAGATGTTAACCAATTCTGACATTTCGATGATAGAGGAGCTCAAAAAAGTGGGTCTGTCCGCATGCTCCTGAGGCCTACAGCTTAAACGGCTTCCCGGATTTGGTTCAAACTTCAGACTTGGAGTTTGTGGACCTACAGTTCGCGGCCTTTTTTTTTTTTTTTTTACGGTAACCTCATGCTAATGAAAGGTACATTCCATAATAAAAAGTTCATATCAGTTTGATGTGTTTGAAAACGGCTTTAACGACTTCAACCAAAATTAGGCTTTTTTTGCTCAAAAATCTACTTTTGAAATTTGGACATATGTCGAAACCGGTCCATACGATTCATTTCTAGGGTAATATAATCAATTCTAGCTAAATAGCAAGCTCATATTATCGTACAATAAATTTAAAAAAAAAAAAAAACATTTTTTAAAAATTTGTTTTTCTTGTTTACCCGCAAACGGCAATAACGATTTTGACAAAAATGTATAATTAGAGTAAAATTGATGTTTTCAAAAATATTGCGTACTTAATTTTAAATTCGAATCATCAAAAACACAAATTTTCGAAACTGCTAATATCTCGAAAAACCCATCTTCGAATTGATTAAAACTTTGAAAACCAAGTAGAATGTTTTAGACCGCCATTTAATAACAATACTTTTAGGGCGCTTCGAACTAAAATATATATTGTACTAGACGATGGCAAAGAATTTTTGGGCTAGAAGAGACCCTACTTTCATCACGTAGCTGATGACGCAACCTAGCGATGAATTCTTTAACTCTTTTTGACACAATATTTCGCTAAATTCGTATATGGCGCGACATTCACAAAAAATCCACTCAGGTGTTTCGGCTTCTTTCAAAAGGCACTCTTGGAGTTGACTGCAGTTTGTGAAAGTGATACCGCAAACCGTGGTGACCTGTAAGGTTGCCTGCTAAGTTTTTGATATCGGGCTTCTGTATTCCTTTTGCGTTATTCTTTAAAAGCTGAATTGTTCTTGTGGCCTGCCTTTTATTTGGGTCATCTCCCAATATGAGATAGAGATGTTGTGCTCTTTCTAAAGCCGAATCAGTTCTGGTCATAAAAATGTTCGTTCGGAACCTGTTCTGTTCAGTTTATCAGCTTTTCCATTTCCTTCAACTCCTACAATTGGAGGGACAGCTAAGTCGTTTACAATTTTCACTCATTAATTACATATGGTTGCGACCTATGAAAGTGTGTGTAAAGAAGATCATTTGATACCATCTCTTGACAAGACATTTGGGGGTAAAAACGAGTTTTTGACTAGCAAAAGTATTTTGACAAACTCATTTTTCAAGGTTTGTTAGGCAAAACGATACAAACGATAGAGTTAAACATGGAAAGGCGAGCAGCAAGGTACAATTCCGTCTGGGATTGCATTTATTGATACAAACTGTATCAATATCGAAACCGATAAACATAGAAAAAAAAACCCTGCATAATTTTCTTCGCAGAAAACAATTAGGTATACCAAAGGAGGTAGAAGGAAGAAAGACATGTTTTGCGGGAGAATATTGAAAATACAAGTCTAACTCCAAAAAATCTCGACCGACCTTGAAATGAAAAAAAAATGAAAACCCTATTAATGAGAAGACGAGTCAGAGGCGCTTCTCTGATTTTGATATTGCGACATTTTCTGTCCGGAAACAAACCAAGTGGCCACAATTCGCCCAAGAGTATAAAATGGATCACCGAAAAATGATTTGGTCGGATGCAGAAAATAACTCGTCAAAAATACGAACCAGCGATTCAGACCAACAACAAGGTGGCGGATCGGGTCTGTAATGTACTGGGGTTGTACCCAACAGTTGTGTAGATATTGTTCCAGCATAGACTTTAAACAATCACGAATTTATATCTGCCGATAGCCAAATCGGGCAGTCATTTATTCACTAACAGGATAACGCTCCTTGTCACAAGAACCGAATGGTGATGTAACTTTTGCAGGATATTGAGCTAGCAAACACTCAACTGGCCACCCCAAAGCCCAGCATTTTATACCCTCCACAGGAAGGCATGTTCACTTTGTCATTACATTAATAACGCCAAGAAAAAGTCACCGGAGACCTCATAAAGTATATATATTCTGAATCAGGATCACATTCTGAATCGATTTAGCCATGTCCGTCTGTCTGTCTGCCTGTCCGTCTGTCTGTCTGTTGAAAGCACGATAGCGCCTAAAGGAATTGCTATAGGAGAATGAAATTTGGTGATAGTACTTCTTTTTATCGTCGTCAGGTTGATATGGGCTACATATGTCGGTCAAGTAGTTCAGGTACCTCCCATACAAAACCAATATTAGAAAACACATGTTGAAAACACGATAGCGTCGAACAGGTAGAATTGTAATTAGATTACTCAAAAGCTGATTTTTATTATTTATTGACCTGAACCTATACCTGTTCAATGTAATTACGTACTACCTCACATGCCTAAAATTTTGCATGACTTTCATGCAGTGGAGGGGTATCAAAGCATCGGCCAGGCCGATGATAACACTTTTACTTGTTTTATCATCATTATAAAGGGTTTTTCAACGGACGCTACAAAAGTAGAGCGACAGGGACAGCAAACGACGCCGAATTTCTTGCCGCTCTTTTGACATTTCTCTTCAGTAAGGTTTGCCATTTCATGATGGAAAGATATACGAGCCAACAACGAGTCGAAATTATTAAAATTGACTGCCGAAATTCGGAGTCAGTGGCCTCAAGGTTAAGAGCGCTACGTCCAATTTATGGTCGTCATAATCGTCCTAGCAGATCAACAATTGAGTGTCTTTTTTTTTTTTAATGACGTTCCTGTAGAAATTCTGCAAAACTCGTCGAATCGGTTCCAAGACGATGATATATATTACTTATTTAATAATTATATTTTGTTCCTTCTTAAATGTTAAGTTAGCTGTTTTTTTAAAGTAAACCTTACTTGTCAAAATAGTTATGCCAATATTCCTTTTAATGAACTTAAACTAATTTAATATAATGAATTTTTTTTCCCAGTACTTCCTAAGATCCAAAAGTTTAGGTTTAGGTTTTTTTGGGCAACTTTCCGGGTCCACATCCCACTGTACAGTGGTGACTTGCACTTTTCAGCGATAACCTTGTTTCCAATGACAAGAGTATACCCTTAAGTACTCAGGTGCTCATTTACATAAAAAACAATTAAAGGAGTTCACCTCAACTCGCATTACAGGCGATTTTATTGTTTTGCTCTTATGCATTTTTACTTTGTGTTATATTTACTCCAGTTCACAGTTGGACAAATGTAAAAATAATCCACAGAGGAAACAATAAATCGTTCGGCAGTAATCATTTCCAAATCGATTAACTTCACGTGGGATTGTAATCGTTGATAGTGGTCGTCGTTTTTCTGTTTGAAAAGGGAAAAATAACCTCGAGATGATTATCACCTGGGTGCTGCCGTTTTCAGATACAAATGCAATCAACTTCACTTTTGAATTGCTTTCCGCTTCGGTTGGGCTCGGTGCAAGCAAGAGGGTCACACAGAGTGCACATTGTGGTCTAAGTGCGACTATTAAATCACAACACTTCAACACCATCAACTAGGACCCTTCGAGTTCATCATCGCGTCGGCCGAATTGGGTTTCTTTTATTTCATTGCCCAAGCTCCTTACTCCGTCGATGATCATGCGCATTTCCCTGCAACTACAACTACATTCCCAGCTACCACAGAATCAAATCGAAATGTTGCGGTTGTGTTGAAATCGTCGTCGCGTCGTCGGTCGCCGTCGTCTTGAATGCAAATCGATCGTCGTCGTCGTCGTCGGTGTGCAATCATTTGGTAGACACTTTGGCCCTAGAATTTGTTGCTGCTACATCGCGGACCTCTGAGGTGAACCTTTGGTGTATGCGTTGGGTGAAAGCGCAAGGAGCCCCGTCCTGGCGTTGGTTTCGAAACAATCAAACTGCGCAACGGTGTATGATTTTCTGATTTACACCTATTTGTGTTGATTGAATCGTGCATCGCCACGAAAATGCTTTGCTCATTGGCGCATATAATAATCAAATGGAGATAATGATTGGTTTCGATTGGAGAACTTGATTTTGTTTTCTTTCTTTGTGTTAGATTGGTTTTGCCAAATTCAGATGTGAACGGGGGCCAATGGTGGAGCACATTTTGACAAAGTCATGTTGAGTATTTCACTCAAAAGCGCATGACGTGTTTTTCTATTGAAAAATGCGCCACTTTGGCTTTTGTTTTATTTTATGAACCGCACATGTGAAACCATATTGTCAAATAGGTCGAAGTTGCGAATATCGTTCGTTTCCAATATCTTGTCTATCTATTGCAAGGGTCAAAGTTGTAGCTTGTAGGATGCCTCATAACTTTTGATCTTCCGCAACCGACTCTAAACTCTTCAGAGACAATCCCGATATGGGTAGGGGAGAGACGTCGGACATCGTGGCGAACCTAAAAGACGCCGGGCTAATAGTATATGATACATCGTAATTGATTTTAATAGAGGATCGTTTTTACTTACGCTCGGTAGTTTGGGTGAGGTCTTTCTCTGGAATCATGCTGCTTTGAAAGACGGTTCGATATACCATGTGGTTCCAATTGCCAAGACGAAAAGCATTGGGAAGACAGACAAAATCTCAGTTTTTTGAATAGTAGGAATGCGTTTCGACAAGCTTATACATTTATAACAGCTAAAACCTAAAAAGACATGATATCAAAAGGTGAATGAGACGTGCCAGCTTCGATATCACTTCCACAAGGTAGGTGTCACTGAAGAAATTGAATTTAACCTTTGGAAAATGATGAAACCACGAAGCTCTTATTTATATAAGGTCTTTCACACTTACCGTCTACTGAGAAAAGAGACATCTGTCGACTGTGGGCTGACATTAAAACCTGCAAAGTTGGAGTGAAAACGAATAAAGTTTATATTGCATAAAGCTATACAGCATGAAAAACGGACGGACAGTGACATCTTTCCCTCAAAGAACATTTTAGATCATCCAAAAAGATTTCGGCGATTGCGATAAAATTCAAAAATTCAAACTCTATTCTGCTCGAAATTATGTAAGCTCTATGTTTTTTCTGGGATCTATACAGATTAAGTGAGTAGTTTTCAAGTGACGCGTGTTCCAATCTACAAACTGCCAAACTTTACAATTTTTTTTAGATCAATTTAAAGTCAAGAAAACCAGTGGCAGCGCTCCTTTTGATGCACTTGGTTTTACTTAGGAGACTGCTACCCAAGCAAGGGACATAACAACACGACCAACAAGAACCAGAGCCGCAAAAAATGCATTCCTCTTCTTCGGCGCCTTCTTCTTTTTTATAGGCGACAGTAGGAGGTTCAGCAGGGCCTAGCAATTCCCTCCAGTTATTATGGTCTTTACTCAATTAACAATTATCGCTTTTCATCGATTTGCACACTTTCTCATACATAACATACATAAATGGGACCTAGAACTAAACCTTGTGGCACCCCGCCAGTTACATCGTGCGTACTCTTTTTATTTCGTCGTCAAAACCACACGGAAGGACTCTTTTTTTTCTCCTTATTGTTTTATGAAGGTAGTCCTGCATTATAGTCCGATAAAGACATCTTGTGATGCTTTCCCAAACGCCGAACGTTGTAAACGTCCAGGGTGTTAAGGGCTTTGTACTTTTTGGAGCCTACTTTCGCTCCTGCACTCTATACCTTCTCGAACTCTCATATTGTAACATTAGGCCTTTTTTATTACGCTCACATGATCTACATAGATCACTGATTTCCACGGTTTACAACAATAGTACAAGATCCAACTTTTGTTGTAAACCATGGAAATCAATGATCTATATAGATCATGTGAGCATAATTAAAAAGTCCTAATATGGATTTTGGTATTCCGAGACGGTACAACTATCCTATCATGGATTCCATTAATCGTGTCTAGTAAACAAAAAGGGGCATCTCAAGTCTAGTTTTTGGCGCTTTGGAGTTTCAAGGCAAGGCGCAGGGACATAAGTCCACAAGACATAAATCCACTATGGACTCACTGAAGTGGGACATTAGTTCAAAATTTTGTTGTGGACTTATGTCATACCGAAAAGGAATTTTTTGTCAATATTTAATCTGTTTTGTCTTGTTTCATTTTAATTTCAATTTCATTTAAAAATTTAAAATAAATAATTTTTAATGTTTCTTAAATTCAAAAATTGTTGTTTTTTTTATATCTATTTTTTTTTCTCCTCGTTTACATCTGTTTGTTGGAAAAAATAAGAATAAGCATAATTAATTGCTTTATTGCTTTAAATTTGAAAATCAGAATTTTGTAAGGCAGAATTAAAAAAAAAAAAAAGAATTTTTGTGTGTGAAGACAGAATTTTTAAGGCACAACTTCGACCGGATACCCTATTTTACATATTGAATAATTGTTTAAAATGGAAAACACAATATTATTTTGTGTGATCTTTTATTATCTCAAATTTTCTGAAGCCAAAACAATAAGTTGTTGGAGAAAATAAATTCACTTTTAGCTTCAGAAAATTCGAGAAAATAAAAGTCAAAAACTCGCGCGAAGCTAAAACAAAAAGTTGATTGAGAAAATAAATTGACTTCAGATTTTTGTTAAATTAAATATTAAATTGTTATACATGACACTTTTTTGTGTGGGTGTTATTTGTATGGTTACTTTGTAAAAATATTGTCTGAAACTTGGGGTATGGAGTCTTTTATAATAGCATATTCTTCAACTTACAAAATGTTTGAATTATGTCCCATATTTGAAAAATAAATTATGGACTTATATCCCATTTTGGTGGGACATAATTTCACAATCAAATTTTGGGTTTATGTCCCACCGAAGTGGGACAGAAGTCTATTATAAGCTTTTGTCTCGTGGACTTATGTCCCTGCGCCTCAAGGAAAAATGGCCTTCTGAAGAAATGGCTAAAGAATGGCCAAATAAGTCAATTAGTATCTTTCTAGCGGATTCTAAGACTTTCGTACGCGGTCTGGTCCCGGAGACTTTTTTTTTAGCGCACATTCTTGCACTCTTTTTTACATATTCATAGGAAAAGGCGCGCGCTCGTGAACCCCCCGCCGTACGTTCTGTACTTTCTTGACGAACAAGTAAATAAATGTACAGCTGTCGTAAAAAAAAAAATTAAATTACAAGAATAAACAAGAAATATTCAGATACACGTGCGGGTTATTTTTTTCATTTTCTCTCATTCCGTCGTTATAACCGACGACAATGATTGATATTTTTCCGAAAATCGTTCGTTATATCCGACGTGTCGTTATATACGACGACGTTATATCCGAAGGTAGAATAGCTTAAAATATAATGAAACTAACCAAATGAAAGGAAAATGGACGTTATAAGCGACTGGTCGTTATAAGCGAGGTCGTTATAAGCGACTTCCACTGTAAATGACAAACCTTTTCTTGCAGCAAACTCCTTTGAATTGATTTATTTAACAAATACCATCAAAATAATAACACAAGCAAAACAGAACATCAGGCAATATGGCCGAATGCGTTACTGTTCAAAATTGCGCAGTTTGTTCCATGTCTGTACACTAGCTGTACACGTACATTTACTAAAAAAGCAATATGCATAAGCATTAAGCAGAACTACAGACGGTCGGGTTTTACTTCACCTTCACATTTTTAGAAGATATTTGGAAAATTGCAAATGAATTTTTGTATTCGATAAATTTGAAAATTTAAAAATTTGAAAAATCTTGGAATTTTATGCTTTTTTAGCTAAAAAATCGTGGAATAAGTTTTAAGCCCTAAAATCGTAAAAATACGATAAATCGTGGAATCTGGCATTGCTGCCTCCAAGACAGTTATCAGACGTTCCCGATAGGTGGCGCAGTTGTAAAACTCCTAAGGTGTATATTTGTTTGGGGGTCGAACCTGAGAGCTGAGACCTTTCGGTCAGTAGTCCAGCATAGTACTAAGCGATGGGCCCACGAGCAAGAAGTGTCTCCAACTACTTGTGGTAGCAATACTGGGACAGGACAACAAGCCTCCGATTGCTTACCCGTTAGCATAATTTTAACGATTTTTTTAAAACTTCCCCAGATGTCTTCATTAAGTGCTTCCCAATGTGTTTAAAAAAGCAGCCGCTTCGCAGGCTTGTGTTTAGGGTTCCGTAGCCAAATTGCAAAAAAACGGAACCCTTATGGATCCGTCCTGTCTGTCTGTCTGCCTGTCCGTCCGTATGTCACAGCCACTTTTTTCCGAAACTATAAGAACTATACTATTGAAACTTGGTAAGTAGATGTATTCTGTGAACCGCATTAAGATTTTCACACAAAGATAGAAAAAAAAAAAATACATTTTGGGGGTTCTTAGAACTGAAACTCAAACTTTTTTTTTCATCAAACCCATACGTGTAGGGTATCTATGGATAGGTCTTCTAAAATGATATTGAGGTTTCAAATATAATTTTTTTCTAAACTGAATAGTATGCGCCAGAGACACTTCCAAATTGGTAAAATGTGTGTCCCCCCCTGTAACTTCTAAAATAAGAGAATGATAATCCTAAAACAAATATATGATGTACATTACCATGCAAACTTCCACCGAAAATTGGTTTGAACGAGATCTAGTAAGTAGTTTTTTTTTTTAATTAAATCGTAAACCGATATTTTACTTTCAGTCAATCAACTGAAACATAAAAATAAAAAAGCGGCCAAGTGCGAGTCGGACTCCCCCATGAAGGGTTCCTTAGCAGCAAGTAACATAATAAAAAAGTTCTTGTAGTTCGTTGTAACTTTGGTCGATGTTTTAATAATAGTGTATTTTTTTTAAATTAAGTTATTGATAAGTAATAATTATAGTTAGGTACCTAAATGATGGGATTTAGATCTAACTATATGCGAGGTAAATAGCGGTTTACGATTTATGACGTATTAACAAAAAACATTCCTACGAACGTATAAGCTGCAACTGGTGATCATCGTCGTATCATGTCAGCACCAAAGCAACTCCTATCTTCCAGAAAATCCGAGGGATGTTGAAGCGTTTTTCGCCTTCGTTGGTTCGCCTTTCCGGAGAGAAGTATTTCAAAAGAAAAATCGAGTTGCTACAAATATACCTTAGGTTTGACTTCAAGTTTTGTAGTCTGGTATTCGGACTCAGTTATACAACTGACTACGAATCTTTAAAGATCTTCATCTAGAGTTTTGGTATTCCATTAGGTCCGCTTGCGTGTCGTCTACTTAGTAGGAACTGCTGAATAAAATAAAATTGAATTGTAAATGTCTACGAATGACATACTTTGCCCCGCCAACTTGAAATGTGCTACACCCTATACATGTCCATGAGTCAATTGCATAATTCACTTCAGTATATCAGTTTTTGCAAGCGCCCAATGCATTCCGCTTGCATGTATCTGTACAGAGCTGCATAGTACCTCGCGAATTCACGTTTCATCAGAACAGGTCGACCAATTTAACTGATCAGGACCTGTGTTCCCTTCTCGCGATCTCTTGCCTCTGCCGTGCACCGTTCGTGTCAGTTCATCTCCCAGAAATTGATTATTTGCTCTTGCACACTGTGATTACGCAGTCGTTATACGCTTGCTATATAGATACTCGTACTTCGACGTGTTTGGGTGCGAATTGACTTCTTTATTGGTTTTACCCGAAATTACCGCGCTCGCAATCTTCCTCCTGAGGGAGGAATTCGATTTCTCGTTCTCGTTATTGTGTTGATTTTTCCATCAGACTGATTGAACTGAAATCGAAGTCAATCTTGACACAGATCGCCGCACATCAACGCATATGCACATCAGATCGTGTACTCATGGTCGCCAATTAAACTGGAACTTCCGATGTTGATTAATTTAAACAACACATCGCCGTCTTACCGCTTCTTCGGATGATGGTGCTCAAGCACCCAGAGCTTGTTTGTTGTATTAAAAGATGCTAAAAAACAATAGCTACGCCGGAAGCATTTGATTTCATCTAATTTAGGAGCGGATCAAAGTGTTAATTACTACAACCGGTACCAGGCGAGCCGAGGAGACGTCCACAGTAGTTGCAGATACTCTCATCCATTCAATTAGCTAAATTAGTCATTGATTTCAATGGGACGGTCATATTCGAGATGCAATCTTCGTGACGGCTGCTCGTTGCGCTACTCGTTCCGAAGGGTCATTAGACGAGATGCTAGAGAATACTATGGCTAATGGGTGACGCTGACGAGACACATCAGATACTCACTCGTCTTCGCAGATTCAATTCTTCGTCTTCGTTCGATTGAGGGATACGGACGGTCAATTTGGTGTGCGCTGGGATGAAATAGTTGTGTCCATGAATGAAGCCTGGATGGGTGTAATTAGTGCAGAGCAACAAATTGAACACACAAGCTGGACCGTAATCATCTTCACCGATGGCACTTGCCCGCTGTCAACCAAAGACGCTGGTGCGACTTGTACATGACTTTTTGCACCGCACATGTGCGCGTTATGGTGACGGGAATGTCGCGAGCCAATTTTGATTTCCGTTTTCACTTTAGAAAGGCGGTTCCATCATTAAAACAATTGGGCGACATGTGGTGGTGAGCGGTATTTCATCGTTTTGCGTGGTATAAATTGAGGCCAAGCGGTGCTGATAGGAGTATAGACAAACAACGGAAGATCGGGTGTCACTTTGGGGGCTGACATCTGTTGGTAGTTTTAAGAAATATAATTTAGAACTTGAAAATATTTCAAAGCTTCATTTATAAAACTAGTGATCTTCAAGTTCTTCTTTTTAGTCGTCAAGCGCAAGCAAACCACTTCCTTTTTTTCCATTTCAGGATTTAGACTAAGAATAAGAAATAACTTTTAAAGAAAAGGCTCGGTAGGGTATGGAGATTACATTTAAAAGAAACTCCGTCGGCAGAGTTTCTTGTGATAGCAACCGAGCGACGGCAAATCTTAAAGAAAAGAAGCTCGTCGCTTAAAGAAAAGAAACAAATAATTGGCGCAACAGGTCCGAAGGGACCCTAGACCTAGCTTCACACAAATATTCGTTTTGTGTGTGTTTTTCACTTTCGGGACGAATGGAAGGGATCTACAATTTTATGACGGAAGTTTGTCAGACGTTCGCGAGAGGTGGCGCAGTGAAAAAAACTTGCTCGACGCTTAACTGGAATATCCGCCGCAGTCGTTCCTTGGAATGTGCTGGATGTCTCATCACACTTGGTCCATCTCCATTTTGGGTCACAATGATTAAAGCTTTTAGAGAAGGAAGCTGGCAATCCCCTTAGTTGCCCCCAGAGTGCAAGTTATTTCGGTGCAGGGAAATAACTTCACTTGCAATAACTTCACCTTGAGTGGGAAATAATTTCACCATTTTTATGTGAAGTTCGTTTCCACCGCTCTTAGATTGAAGCTTCTGCCCTGGACCAGCCACAGCGATGTCAGATCAACTTGTCGGTCTGATAATGACGGGGGTTTGGAACTAGTGCACTACATTGGGAAATACATTCGGCTGCAGGCCCCATTTGGAGATGGGGCCTACTAGCACGAGCTGAGTATGAAGTCCCTATAGGGATTTCCTAGAGCGTTCGGATGGACTCCGTATGTATTAGTTTTCTATATTCGGCTGCAGTTCCAGATGTTTTATGTAAGAAAGAATCCTGAAGCCAGTTAGAAGTATTGTAGCGCAACTTGATCTTGATTGGGGTGAAACTAGCTCCGATTTCGTAGGCTTGACGCTAACATCCCAACTGTCAGCCTAGGACACCCGTTTGCGGAGAGCGAAGAAGAATATCGAAAAGTTTTTGTCGATTCTTCCCCGATGCGATTAAAATTCTGCTGTCCTTAGCTTTGAACCCAACGAGCTTGAAGGATATTTAAAGTTTGTGGAGAACTAAATTCCAGAGGAGTCGAAAATGCACCCTCCCTTAGGATTTGCTGTCTATATGCTTCACGTGACCTATACCCATATGAGTCGTTGTATTTGAAGATTGTAGCTCGATCAATGACCTTCGCCACACTCTCTTGATGTGAACTCGACAAAATATCACATGAAGAATCTTCCCCTCAAAGCTTTCCCAAAGGTTTCCATCCGCTCTCCATACAGCCTATGCTTTTGCACCATGCAGCAGCACTAAGGTGTGATCTTCGATTATATCTTCGATTATACTTGGTTCTATGCGAGAGGGCTTACGAAAAAAAAAAAAAAAAAACTGAACCTGTGAAGTAGATATCACGGAAATCTTAGCGAAAATATAAAAATATTACAAACGCCAGATCAACAAACTTTTACAGTTTAACAGGTCATCGCTATTTAAGTTAGGGACTCAAACGGGTCATAGGCCATACTCATCATTTTTAAACTTCACCTTATTTTGTAGGTCACAATATGCAATTTGGTATAGAAAATTTCGCCATTGCGAGTACGAAAAATTGATCCTGATGTACACTAAAATTGGTTATTAGTTTCGCGGAGTGAAACTTAATCTAAAAGATGGCGACATACCTCACTTCCTTTGTCACTGTCCGAGTGCCTGTCACTTGGGGAACAGAACACTTGGAGGCTACTACTTCTTTGGCTTGGAAGAACTTTATAATGTCTCACTGTCTGCTCTTCACAGGTTTTTGAGGACAGCGTCTGGTAATCACAAGAAGAAAGCACATGAAGAAAAGCAATGGCTAACCCTCACAATAGGGCATCACAATCGGTCCACGAGGACCTAGGTGTGGTATTGTAGGGTGCACCCTGCTCTACCTAACCTATAAGAAAGACTTCACTTCGTAATGGGCTCCTTAGCTCGAAAATGCAGCTATTGGGAGGGGAGAGTCTTCGCGAGATTATATATTTTCATCCTGGACGGTTAACGCACAAACGAAATGGCCATGCACTGGAAAACACTTTGTTTAACTCGTCAATACATAATCCGTCAAAGGGTGATTTGAAATCGGTTGAGAAGTTATGTGCGTATCGATCTGGAATTCCAGCGTTTTTTCTTTTGTATCAAACATTCGCCGGAGTTTAAATATCTGGTCGATGGGCCTTTACTGGCCCAAAACCTGAAACCACACTAATTTGGGCCGATCAGGTTGTTGGCAAAAGATTTAGAGCATTCACACAGTATAGCCGAAGGGAACGATATTAAAAAGAGTTTTTTTTTTTAAATTCTGACTCGCCAAGGCGATAAAGAGGCACTTCGACCTAAAAGATCTTTTGTGCCGAGATTGCCAGAAAGTAAATTCAGGCTAGCAGAGCTTCCACTTCCCTAATGTAGTTGATAATGTTTTCAGCAGAGGACCTTTTTAAGTTCTTCAGGACTTAGTAGTCCACGGAAGAAAAATGTCCTTCTAGTAAAAAGACTTAATGCTCTGTAGTTGGGGCAGCTCAGAGTATCTCCCTTCTTGTGGGTGGGGGCTGCTTTGAAAAGCTCGACCGGCAGCCCACCAGCTCCAGCTGCCTTTGGATTTCACATTTTGCTATCGGGTGAACGGAATTTTAGACCATCATTGTTCAGGGTGGACAAATCATACTCACAACGTATTGCTGGATGTCTCCGTTGTTTATTGAGGGAAGTATGTTTTTTAGGGGGAAATCTGTTTATTTTTTAATCCCATTTTATTTGTATTTCGCTTTAATATCCTTTTTGGTAACCTGAAAATGTGTGTGTAATTTTAAAATGCTGTTAAATAATCGATCGATCCTCCAAAGCTATATTTGAAAATTATTTCTTTGCCCAAAAATATTGGACTATTTTTATTTACAAAACAAGTCTTTCAAAAAAATCGAATGTCAGTTTTATTATGTAAAAGTTATAGTTTTTTGTAGTTGTTCATTAAATATTTTTCGCGAGTTTTCCTCATCTGCTAATTTTATAAACAATACTTATTTGGCGCATTCAAAAAATCAAACTTACGCTTTTCGAATTCGAAATTCCTTCTTTTAAGTCGTACAAAAATATTTAAAAAAAATAAAGACAAAAAGCTGTTTTTTTTTTGGAAAAAGTATCCAAATCTTAGGGTTTTTCAGATTTGTCTGGCATGAAATATTTTGACCGTCTGGCTACGCTGCTCTGAATAAGTGCTGCTTTCAAAACCTTAGTAGGTACCGAATGTGAACCTGCCACCGTATTCCAATGCTCTCTAGCCGTGTATTCTTGGGAAGATTTTTTACTCTAATATGCTTTCCAAAGTACGGACTCTACTGCAATTGCAGTAGATCTACAGCAATTCTAGGAAAAAAATAAAATCTACTGCACCACTGCGCTCGACTGACAATCTACTGCAATTTATGTGAATTTCGGAAATCTTGAAATCGAAACTGAATATATTTTCATTTCTTAGTATATTTTTATAAGCCCATTGCAAATAATCAGTTACTGGAAGCACTGTTTATTGATTATAAAATCTATTACAATATATTTTTAAAGAAAATGTGCATGCCATCTCGTTTTAACTGCATTTGCCTTGCATGAACTGATACTGAAGTCAAGTCTCAAGTGTGTCTTTCTCTGTTTCTAAATTTATTGGTGTTGTGTTCTGTTCTTCTGTCGGCTGTCGCTTTTTTTTCTTTCCATATTAAAAAAGAATTCGAAAAACGTCATTTTTATCGCATTTTTTCTAAATTCAAAATCTACTGCAAAAAAACGTGAATCTACTGCACTTTTTTCTAAGATCTACTGCGAAGTTTTACAACTGAAGTCCGAGACCTGATGCTTTCCTCAGTATATTCCACTGCTCGCTTTTTGTGCTCTTCCTCCCTTTCTTCATTGAAGTCAATTTTCCTCCCTTCTGTTCTTTCCTAAACCCCATGGACCGCAAGGAACCAGCTTTTGTCTCTGGCGTTGATTAAAAAGTTGCGCTAATGGCTGCATTTGTGAGGTGCTCAACTCCTGATCGCAGCAGCAGTTTCTTGGTGGTCGGACAATGACACCCAAAAATCGGTGGTAATAAAGGGTTTTTCAATAGGGACGCTACAAAAGTAGAGCGACAGGGACAGCAAACGACGCCGCTCTTTTGACATTTCTCTTCAGTAAGGTTTGCCATTTCATGATGGAAAGATATACGAGCCAACAACGAGTCGAAATTATTAAAATTTACTACCGAAATTCGGAGTCAGTGGCCTCAACGTTAAGAGCGCTACGCAATTTATGGTCGTCATAATCGTCCTAGCAGATCAACAATTGAGCGTCTAGTGAAAAAATTTGAATCCACAGGCACAGTACAAAATGTTCCCGTGCCAGTGAGACAAAGAAGTGCCCGTAGTGTCGAGAATATTGCTGCCGCTGAGGCTTCAGTTGAAGAAAGCCCAAATGTGTCTCTCACACGTCGTTCTCAAGCGTTGGGCATCTCTGTGACGTCGTTGTGGCGAATTTTGCGAAAAGATCTTGGCCTACATCCTTACAAGATTAAATTGAGGCAAGAACTGAAGCCGCTTGACCACCAGAAGCGTCGTATGTTCGTGAATTGGGCTGAGCAACAACTTGAAAATGATTCGGATTTTCATCGAAAAATCATCTTCAGCGATGAGGCTCAATTTAGGCTGAATGGTTTCGTCAATAAACAAAATATGCGGTATTGGTCAGGCAGCAATCCACACGTACTCCATGAGTCATCATTGCATCCCGAAAAAATTACGGTTTGGTGTGGTTTATGGGCCGGCGGCGTCATTGGGCCGTACTTCTTCCGTGATGATCAAGACCGGCACGTTACTGTGAATGGGAATCGCTACCGTTCAATGATAACCGAATATTTTTGGCCCCAATTGGATGATATGGACTTGGAGGACATGTGGTTCCAACAGGACGGCGCCACAAGCCACACAGCGAATGTCACAATCAATTTATTGGAAACCAAGTTTGGAGAACGTGTTATCTCACGAAATGGTCCAGTCGCTTGGCCGCCTCGGTCGTGGGATTTGACGCCGTTAGACTATTTCCTGTGGGGCTACGTCAAGTCTATGGTCTATGCCAACAAGCCAGCGACGATTGATGAACTTCGTACGAATATCGAACGTGAAATTGCAGCAGTATCGGCCGATTTATGCTTGAAAACCGTCGAAAATTGGGTTCAGCGTCTGGACTTCTGCAAGCGTGCCCGTGGTGGCCATGCAAAATAAATCGAGTTCCATACATAATGGCATCGAACGTACTTTCACAGGAATAAAGAATTTCATTGATATCCAAATCTTTTGTAGCGCTCTTATTGAAAAACCCTTTATAACGGAGCCACTACTTATAAAACAAAAGCATGCAATACGAATTTTATGTAAAGTAAATCGCAGATCTCCAATTATTTTTTATTTGTTCAAAACCCTGGAAATTCTTCCGTCATCTATACTGCTACAAAGTCCTTAAAATATTCTTTTTACTGTGTAAGAAACATAGAAAATTATAATTTACGGGTTAATACTAGAAATTTGGTAACCGGTCTAACAATTTATAAAGCACATTTTGAACGATTCTACTTTGCCACCGCTCCCCGTTTGTTTAATTCACTTCCAGATTTTATTAGGTGTGAGAGGGTTAATAATGTATTTTTAAAAGCTATTCAAAATTGGTTATTTTCTTTTGATTACTCAGCCGTAAATAGATTTATTACCAATTAATATTGTTCATTTAGTGTCTTAGTTGAAATGCATATTTTCTTCTTTTCTTTGTCTTGTAAAATAATAATCTATTTTTAATTCCCCTTCAACAATTTTTATTAAATGTTTAACGTTAACTGTTTAGTACTTTCGACTCTTGTCACTTCGACAAAAGATTGTAGGTAACTATTTAATGAACTTGTATCCAAAAATTGTAATCTCAACTCATTGTATGAAATAAAGTATTAATTAAAGTAAAAAAAGTAAAAAAGCACAGTTGCTTATCAATAACATTCCAGCTTCAATTGAATCCGCTGATCCACCTTCAGGAAGTCCGTACTTTAATCCTCTTTGCTATTCTTTGTGGTCAGTCTCGGTGAGTGTGGAATGCACGTTAATCAGCGCTGCGGAAATATAGCCATTAGCCATACCTGGTCGTAATTATTATACTTGACATCACACCGTATGCCTACGGCAGATCATTAACGGCGATAATTGCTGTGTATCTTGCGAGTATCCATAACCTGTTTGCAAGCAAATCATTTAATCATTTGCATTAACGTGCTGTGATTGATCGTCTCTCCAGGAGCAACGTCTGCCAGAGACCTTCGAAGCATTCCGCGGGCTATGGCGTTTCACCACCCTCCAAGGTGACGTCAAATGCTACCCGTAAACCAACACCCCAACAGCAACCCGAATTAAGCGATCATCCATATCCTAGTTCATACATTTCATAATACAGAAGGTGAAGTGGCACGCTGTGCCAACAAACACTGTCGGCGGTCATCACAGCAGGACTCGTCGCGCCTCTTAACCGAGGCAATCAAAACCATCCCAAAATAACCCTCTGCTCTGGCCATCAGCATAAATTGCTCCGCACACCTCGCATGTGGTGCGCTCCAAACATTTGCGATTCATAAATCGGTGTGCGTCGAGTGAGCCGCCCCACAAAGCTATCCACACTGCCGCACAGCGCCGCGGCGCACTTAGCCTATTTCGCATTTAATCAAACACTTAATTGCAACGATAATTGCCATTATACGGTTAAACTATAAAAATCGGAGCCGTCCCACCTTGTGCGCCCAGACCGGCACTTGAGTTCGAATCGATTTACTGGGTGATCGTAAATTCCTTGGGATCCCTTTTACGGGATCTGCCAAGTCGTTCCGTATAAGTGGTCGCTGCGTCTGTTCTCTGTTAGTGTGATCTTTTAAAAGTCGATTTGGACTCTATAACTACCGTGGAATAGGGAAGAGTCGACAGCCATGATGCCCACCGCCGAGCGCGTTCGCGCTCTCAATATGTTTGGCCACATAATACGCTTTAATTGATTTTACGGCCAAACGCAAATTATATTCCCTTTGATGGTAGATGGTTCCTTAGGTGGCGGCCGGATGGTGCCAGGCTTTTCGCAGAAGTTAAATGTCCTTTGTTCCTTTTTGGATGCGATGTGGAAGGTAACTATGGTCGGAGCAGAGATCGGGTTACACTCGGAACAGACTGTGGAAATAAATAGAAGGACCAGAGAACAAGTCACCCGAGGAGGTGACTCCTCCGCGCCCAACTTATGTTTATGGAAGAGAAGCTGCGCAAAATGGATTCTTCCTCCGTCGATGGTACGGGGCTCTGCAAAGTTGAATATCGACATTTGCCCATATTAAGAGCGTTGCGGTGCATGGAATGCGTGTATTTCCTGGTTTGGGCTAAATTTACACTCGCTCGTTGGGGTCGGTGTATGGAATTGTTTTGCGCACATATGGGCGGAGTGAGACTGGAATTATGGGATCTTGTGTCGATCGAATGCAGCGCAATGGGTTTTGCTTTTGGTGTTTCGCACGCAGTCAAATGGTTTGTTTTCGTGGGCTCTATACCAGAAATGGTCATAATTAAAATATGGATATCTGCGCACCTGACCAGAGGACACCTATGTCTCGTTGAGGAGCCAAAACTCGGTCCAGATATACTAGAATAATTTCAGTAATTTCGGTATTTAGCAAACAAAGCTGCAGAGGTCTTGGGCTTAAGCTGCAGACCTTTTTTCCATATGGGGCACGAAATGAAGCATTTCTAGGACAGTAAGCTGAAGTTAGTGGCTGAATTCTACAAAATTTCGCATTCAAAAAAATCTGTCGTCCCCTATAGGTACTGTGACCATTTTTTCAATCATATAAAAGAGGAGTTTTTTTTAAGTACCTACAGTCAAATATGGTTCAAGCACTTTTTTTTTGAACTATCAACATTTTTAGGTTTTCGTGGGTTTAATAAAAGGAATTGACTTGGTCTTTGAAAATCAATACAAGATTACAAGTTTTGTAACAATTGAGAAGGTACCTACTCGCTATCACGCATATTTCTTATAGTAGGAATATAGTCATAAGGGAAAAAAGACGACATTTTGGAAAAAAGAGGACAATGTATTGTTTTCTTTTAGAGAAAAATCAGAGAGGACATAGTAGGGAAAAAGAGGACTGTCCTCTCAAAAAGAGGACGAATGGTCACCGTACCTATAGGTTAGGTAGGTTAGGTTGAGTGGGGTTGTGAGATCGTAACAAAAGACCAGGCACCAGTCGCCCCCTATAGTTGCTCCGAATTCAGAAACTTGAGGACGAATCTGCTGGCCATATATGCTGCTTTTTTATTTACTTACAATCTGAGTTGGTCCTGGTCCTGGTCCTTAAGCAATTTTTTTTTAACTGGGTTGGGTTAGTTGATAGTTGCATATACAGGGTGTCCGCCGGGAAGGTATACTACAATGCCATTTTGGTAAGCATTAGTCTTGACAGTTCATATTTGGCAGTCGTGAAGTAGACACGTGACAAATTAATTATGGAAAAATATTCGATAAACCAACGTGTTTTAATCGTTAAAACATTTTATCAAAATCAATCATCGATTATTGTGACGATGACAAAAAAATCATAATGAGTGAGGAGGCACATTTTCATTTGAATGGGTATGTGAATAAACAGAATAGTCGGTTCTGGGCAATGGAAAACCCTCAAATTATTCATCAGTCGCCTTTGCATCCATTAAAAGTTACAGTCTGGTGTGCAATTTGGTCAGGAGGAATCATTGGACCTTACATCTTTGAAAATGAAAACGGCGTAACGGTAACTGTGAATGGGGAGCGATATCGTGATATGATTGAAAAGTTTTTAACGCCACAACTTCATGCTTTGGGCTTGATTAACATGTGGTATCAACAAGACGGTGCCACATCGCATACAGCCAGGATTACAATGAAATAACTGCGAGACCTCTTTCCACAACAAGTTATTTCAGGAAATGGTGATGTTGATTGGCCTCCACGGTCGCCTGATTTGACTGCTCCGGACTTCCAGAAACTAGAAACGCTTGAGCAACTCAAACAAAATATTCGTGATGAAATTAATGAAATACCGCGTGAAATGTGTGAGAATGTAATGGAAAATGTGCTCAAAAGGGCTCGCATTTGTGAGACTAACAGAGGCGCACATTTACCTGATATTGTATTCCATACATAATTGCCGACATTAAATAAAACATTTATCAATAGTATACTTTCCCGGCGGACACCCTGTATATACATACATATATACTTTTACATTTATATATAAAAAAAAAGATAAAAAGCGGCCTAGAACTCAAACATAAATAACATTGAAATAGTTAAGCACATGGTAAACCGCATTTAGTTCGTTTTATAGATGATTATCCGGAAGATTACTTATTATTTTGAATGTATCGGTGAGTTTTCGTATTCTGTCAAAGATCATTTCAACATTTATCCTAATATGTAGGTCTGAAGTTGAATGATGCCAGGAAAGAAGTAATTTATTTTGCGAAATTTGCATTTTTTTTTTTAAATGAAATTCAGCACAACTATCCCAGACTTGACCACCAACCAACAAATAGAAGAATTGATTGGAAGACAACTTAATAAATAATGATTTTGTTTTCCTTCGATAATAGTGATTTTCTGTTAATGAAGGGATATAGGATTTTAGTAGCAATATCCTTTTGCAATATGTTCCTTAAATGTTAGTTTAGGGTCAAGATGTATGCCAAGATAATTTACAGAGGTTTCCCACGATATTTAACGTTGATTAACCGTTACCCGACTGGTGGGAAGAAAGCAAGGTTTTCTTTTCCTGGTAAAAAAGATAGCTTGCATCTTCTGCATGTTAAGCTTTATTTTCCACTTTGTGTAATACTGCTCTAATATTTTCGCCGCAGTTTTTAAATTCGTCTCAATGTTGAGACCGAATTGATGTGACGAAAAAATTGCAGTATTATCTGCATATATTGCAGCCTCACACCCGGTAGATTTGGGAAGTCAGATGTAAAGGGTGATTTTTTAGCTGGTTTGGTTTTGGCAACACTGGTTTTGACAGCTGACGTGTGTTTAGTACCTTGTGTCACTGTCAAACAGCTTCAGTTTGGTTTGCAATTTAACCATGGATCGTCTTACAAATGAACAACGCTTGCAAATTATTGAATTTTACTATCAAAATTCGTGCTCGGTTCGAAATGTTCATCGCGCGCTGCTTCCATTTTATGATCGGCATTCTCGACCTTCTGAGCAGTCTATTCGGAAGATTGTGACCAAATTTCGCACCAAATTTACTTTGTTGGACATTAAACCACCAACACGTTTACGTACTGTGCGTAGTGAAGAAAATATTGCGGCCGTATCAGCTAGTGTGACAGAAGACCGCGAAATGTCGATTCGGCGCCGTTCCCAGCAGTTAGGCCTTTGTTACAGCACTACGTGGAAAATTTTGCGGAAGGATTTGGGCGTAAAGCCTTTTAAGATACAGCTGGTGCAAGAACTAAAGCCAGCCGACCTACCACAACGCCGAATTTTTGGTGAATGGGCTCTTGGAAAGCTGGCCGAGGATCCGCTTTTTTATCGAAAAATTGTGTTCAGCGATGAGGCTCATTTTTGGTTGAATGGGTACGTAAATAAGCAAAATTGCCGCATTTGGAGTCAAGATCAGCCAGAAGCATTGCAACAGCTACCAATGCATCCCGAAAAAGCCACTGTTTGGTGCGGTTTATGGGCCGGCGGCATTATTGGGCCATATTTCTTCAAAGATGATGCGAATCGCAGCGTTACTGTCAATGGTGAACGCTACCGAGCGATGATAACAAACTTTTTTTTGCCCGAAATGGAAGTTCTTGACTTGCATGATATGTGGTTTCAACAAGACGGTGCCACATGCCACACAGCACGCGAAACAATGGCGCAATTGCGAGGCGAGTTTGGTGAACAGTTAATTTCACGTTTCGGGCCGGTCAATTGGCCGCCTAGATCGTGCGATTTGACACCATTAGATTATTTTTTGTGGGGGTATGCCAAGGCTAATGTGTATAGGGACAAGCCCGCTTCGATTGACGCACTGGAAGCCAACATCCATGCATTCATTCGTGAGATACCGGCCGATATGTGTGAAAGAGTATGCCAAAATTGGACTCAGCGGATGGGCTACCTGAGACGCAGCCGCGGTCAACATTTGCATGAAATTATCTTTAAACATTAAATTGCAAGGTTCAAACTATCGATTCAAATAAATATTTCATTAATTTTTTTCGAATTTTTTGTGTTTTTTTTTTTTAAAAAAGTTCTAAACCTCTTAAAAAATCACCCTTTATATAGATTATACAAAATTGGTCCAAGAACAGAACCTTGCGGACTCCGAAATGGAAACTAATTCTATTCGAAACACTACTCTTGACATCAGTGTTGTTATATCGTGGTATTTATCCGTTTTTGTGGGAATTTAGATGTCCGAAAAGCCTTCCGTGGGATGATAAAGGGAAAAAGCACCAAGTCGTGGGAATTTCAGAAATCTGACAAAACACATTCAAATTATAAATTTTTGGTGAAATTCTCTCAAAACACCTGTGTTTCACCATAATTATCAACACACTGAATGTCCATAAAAAACAGCTCATGTAAATCGTCTTTTATCAAAATTTTCTAGTAGCAAAAAATTATCATAGCAGTGTTACAAACTGCTGTTTTTATACTAAAGGTTAATTTAACGCGATTTTCTTTCCGTGTTATACAAATTTTAGTTTTAAAAAATGTATTTTGACGCAAAAAAGTATTGTGGGATTTTAAAAGGGAATTTGAGTATGGTGAAAAGGGAAAAATGACCACGCTTCGTGGGATAAATGAAGAGAGAGTGCTAACAACACTGATTGACATACACTTTAAAGGAACGATTTGACAAGAAACTTTGGACAATTTTTCATAGATGGCAGAAAACACTGAAATCTATTACGTTTTGCTCTGAAACCGACATCATCTGTTTTGGACGTTTTATCTGTTTTATCTGGCACAATCCCGAAAATTCTTTGGAGGGAGTGCTGAAATATCAACCTGCAATCATGCCCATGTGTGTCCAATTACTCCTCGTCCAATTCCACCAACCACCAACAAATCCAATTCCTAGCCATAGGTAGATCATATTCACACACGTCCTAAAACATTCAATGATAAACAGATATTTATTTTATTTATTATATGGAATTTTTGGTTTAATATTGTATTTGCAAACGAAATTCGTTTAGAGAAAATTTACGTACGAACGTACGAAAAGAATGCACAAAAAAAAAATTTGTTTCACTTTTATGTTTTGCTTACAATTATAGCCGACCAAAAAATTACACTTTCTGCAAACAAATATTTACGTAAGCTCTACGCAGGCTCTAAAATGCAAATTTTCCCTAAAGTAACGTTCCAAAATCTTTATAAATCACATTTTCCTGCGTAAGGGATTTTTGCGTAAAGTTAATCACGATTTGTTTATAAATAAGGCTGAGGGTCTTTAAATTGTAAAATGTAGTTTGACACACTCCTCGATTTTCTGTAGCCGTTCTTTAAGACTATTCCTACTGCAAATATTCTTTTAAAGTTCCAGAACCTCTTGTTAATGCCAATGCGAACCTACATTTTCTAATCAGCTGTGAAACAATTTTATAGCATCAAACGTGACGCTATCGCTATTTCCTTTAATTCCCACAAAGCATCGACTTTTGATGCATCCATTTGCCCTCTAGATACATCTATCTATAAATTCAGAAATTCAATGCCTTATAAATTTGTGTACTTGTAAAATTTATATCTTCCCGCTCGCATCTTGCAGAGCGCACAAGCTCCACGGACATATTCATTCGTCAACCGCACACCGGCGTCTCATGCCGTACCAACGATCATTAATTAATAACAATAAGACCTGTATTTTCCTCTTAACAAAATTCAAATAGAAAATAAGAAGAGCCAAAGAAAAATGCAAACGACTCGTACAAGTGTGCCCGCAAATGCAACTGCAGTTGTGCACTTGTGCCTGTGCACACACAAATTAAGAAAATATAAATCCGAACAACCAGAGTCTTCTGGTCGTCCACATTATTACACAATGTCATCACGAAGCCATTCTTCGTCGTCGTCTGCGTCCACACATAACAATCTCTGCCGCCGCGCGAACCACAGCTACCCACACCACCATTCACCTCCACCGAACTTTCGTGTATCCGCACATTCGATGTCCATTCATTGAGCTTTGCCTCACTTCATCTTCCTCCGTTTGGTCCAAATTTATAATCCGCCTGCTCTCCTTCATACCGATACCGAGTCCAAGTCCATATTGCACGTCCATGTTAGGGCAACAAAGAAACCACTGCGGTGACGGACGACGACCACGACCAACCAACCAACCAACCAACAACTTTGCCTAAAAACATTTCTTTGCCAGCACAAATCTCCCTTGCTCTAAGCGTCCTCCATGCTCCAGGTAGACCCAGTAAAATGTAATACCACAATTTCTTGTGGCATTATGAGACCATTTACATTGCCTCCAACATCATCCAGCCAGCACCATCAACGTAACCAGTCGCCGAGATGCAGTTACGCAGAAGACGAAACCTCCCTGCGTCCCATCGTGCATCGCGTACATGCGATGCGAACTGGTATTGACCACACTCTCGTCTCGAATTGAGTGAGACGCTTCCACTCAATGCGAGTGCGTTCGCAAACCGACCGACAACCGGGTACGGGTATCTGCAGTCCATTAGATGCGGTGGTGTTGCCCGTCGGACAACCTTTACAGTGGTATCAGATGTTTTTGTCGCCCTCCCTGTCCGTTTGGTGGGGCTGCTGTATCTGCCATTACACTCTGGCAATGTTATTGGTGCGCACACTTGTGTGTGTACTGAGCCAAACCTTCTTTTTTTATTGTTCCAATTGAATTGGTGCTGCACTATCATGATGTTGGTGGTTGGTTATTTGAGTCCGCATGTGTGTGCTGTGTGTCTGTGCACAAAGTGCCGGCACTTTGACTTAAACTGGAGGAATCCCCAGCTTGGGACGACGTGCGCCACTCAGTCCGGTTTTGATAGTTCCGTTGAGAGCACGCTATTGTTGAATTGGTGACCGCTAGCTAGTTCGTGTGGTATTTTCAATCTCGCCCGTCGGTAAATTTCTACTGTGAGTGAAGTGGTTTTAGTTTTCATTGGAAAATCTACGATTTTCAAATTACTTAGTTTGTTAGAGCAAATTAAATAAATTCAACAACTGTGTGAATAAATTGTTTCTAATAAAAATTGATGTGCGAACAAGTTTTTACAAATAACCGAAAAAAAAAATATCAGCAGACGAATTCTTAACATTTATGTAAGTTTCTCTATTTTTCTACAAAAATATATTTATAAATGAATTTCATCTGCCGGACGTTATGCAATAAGAGAATGTGTTAAAATGAGATTTTTTTTTAAATAACTTGTGGAATAGTAAAGTGTATTGAATATACATTGAATACCTTTTTTTTTTCAAATCCCATAAATAGAAAATACGTTAAAAACATATTCATATGACATTTTCGTAAAATCGGTTGCTAACATTTTTGAAGAAAGCATTTTTTGAAAATGCGACTTGTAAACAATTTTTTGTAACATAAACCACAGATCGAATAAGATTTATTTCTGTAAAAAGTAGGGCCTAGTGCAAGATCAACGGCTTTAGTCAGCCCATTTTCGAAACCAACGAAGTGTCTTTAGTAGTTAATAGTACAATATGTGTTCTACTTTATTAGAAAAAATAATGCAAGCGTTGCCTTGAAAAGATTCACATTACTCGTATATTTATGACAGTTGCCGTCAGGTAGAAAGAGGGCCAGATTTTCCACAATTCGAAAGTGAATAAAAAGTTGTTAAAATAAGAAGAACCATTTTTAAGATATTGAGCTCGAACTGGCATTTAGAAAGATTACAAATTCTATTATCCACTGTCAAACTTCGAGTGCGGGCTAAAAAATGCTGGATAAAATGGGACTCTTGGAAGCTCGGTAATTAAATTTTTGAATGGGCTGAATTTTCATTAAACCCAGCTGCAAATAGTCCATTCTAATGATTTGGGACTTATCTTTACATAAGGCAGGCTTGAGCACGATCACGATGTTAACCTTATTAAAAGACGTGGCATGCGTTGTGTACTTCTGCAAGCGTTGCAAGGAATATCGACCAATGCTGAAGGGAAACTTTGTGAGGTAGTAGGTAACACTGACTCAAGACTTAAAAACTGATTCAAAGCAAAATTGCAATATTTTGCACATGGCTTGCACAGTGAGAATTATATGAGGCATTAAGTCTTTCAAATATTCATCTTTAACACTAAATGTCTTGTAGTTCACAATGGGTAAACTTGTACAAACAATTTCGCAATTGTGAGTTCGTAAACACTACATATGATTTTTTTTATCTTTCTCCATTACGTAGTAAGAGAAATTTATTGTATTCGTACAAAATTTCGAGATGTTAATCATTTCTGACGTTACGATGATAGGCGAACTGAAAAAAGTGGGTCGCAAAATTCTGCCCTGTCCGTATGTCCCGAGGCCTACAGCCTAAGCAGCTGAACGGATTTCGTTCAAACTTCGGATTTAAAGTTTGGGGGCTTACAGTTCGGGGCCGTTTATTTTTTTGCATGGTAACGTCAATATCAATGGTACTTCCCATACAAAATTTTAATACCAGTTTGATTTGTTCGAAATCGGCTCTAACGATTTCAACAAAAATTGATATTTAAGCTTAAGTAGGTGAGGTTAACATAACTACATACTGAGTTTTCCGCCTCAAAATCGATTAACGGTACTTTTTAAATTTGGACATATCTCGAAAACGGTCCATACGATTTTAACAAAAATTCATTTCTAAGGTAATATGGTCATTTCTAAGTCAGTTTTTCTGTGTATTATCGTAAAATGGATTTTTGAAAAATATAGTTTTCCCTAGTTTACCTCAAAACGGCATGATTTCGACCAAAATGCAGACTTAGAGTAAAATTGATGTTATCAAAATTATTGCGTCCTTAATTTTCAATTCGAATCACTGGAAACGCTCACTTTAAAAACTGCTCATATCTCGAAAACCCCATTTTCGATTTCGATAAAACCCTAAAAACCAAGTAATGCTTACATTCCGAACAGTAGCTTGTTCTCGGTTTGCAGCTAAATAGTTAAGCAGTAGTATTTTTCAAACTAGACATTGCAATATTTATTACTTTTTGTCTGCCAAAAAATATTTCCAACAACTTGCAGCTTACACAATCAGCAACTCCCACTTCATTTACATTAAAACTTTTGATGAACGAGAAAGTTACGTTCGACCCAGTCGTGCAAATTTTAATTAGTATCGCACAATATGTGCGGTTAACAAACACTCTTCCCTTGTTTTCAAATTTGTGTCATAAAAGATTTCTTTTAAAGAAGTACTAACAGAGTTGCCATATGGGGCGCTTTATCGAATTTTGGGCTATCTTTTTTCTTAAAAAAAACGATAGAAACTTCCTCCACGTTTTACAAATTTTGTGCTAATTTTGTTTGTTTTGTTCCTTCACAAGACTACAAAAAAGAAATATTTTCGAATTTCTCAGGTCTCAGGTTCGATCCCCGGAAAAAACGTAAATTACATCTAAAAGTTTATTTTTTTCACTGCGCCACTCTCGCGGACATTCGACAAATATCCGAGAGTATAAATGTCATGAAAGAGATTTTCAATTCAGCCGCTCGGACTAGACATACAATTTTAGGAACCTACATTTACATTCGTCCCATAAATAAACAAAAAAAAAAAACAGTCACAGATCCTAGTGGTCCAATTTGCAATGACTCTGGCTGAATTTGAGCGATGGCATTGGTTATATTGGCTTTAAGCGCATCGGTCGATTGCGGCTTAGACCTGCGACTTCAGGAAACCCCCGAAAGAAAAAGTCTAGCAGGGTCAGATCGCCCGATTTTGGTGGCCAATTCACGATCCTCTGCGATTTGAGGTAACCATTACCTCAAATCGTTCAAGCAGAGTGTCCGTCATTGCGACGGCTGTATGACACGTAGCCCCGTCCTGCAGGAAGCACGTGTCGTGTAACTTCATATCGTTCAATTTGGGAACAAAATCGGTTAGAATCGTTCTGTAGAGCTCGCCGTTGATGGTGATGGGCGACATTTTCAAAAAAAGTTCGGACCAATGACGCCGCTAGCCAAAAATCCACACAGTTTGAGTACCTTTTAATGGATACATTGCCATTGCCACCTGTTGAACTTCGAGTTCACATAGCCATTCATACGAAAATGCGCCTCGTCGCTAAAGATGATTTTTCGACCAAAATTGGGGTCCTTTTCCCAGCGCTCCGAAGCCCAGTCAGCGAACAAACGGCGTTGTCTATGATCATTGGGTCTTACTAATAATCATTTTTAACCTTCAAACTAAATATTCTGTAGGTTACAATGGGTAATTTGTACGGAAAATTTCTCAATTGTGAGTTCGTAAAATCGAGCCTGGACAGGACTCTAAATATGATTATTAATATCGCGCATTTGCTTTAAGCTCCTGACTTTGTTTTATCTTGTTCGGGTGTATCGCCCACATGCCGTCACCTTTTTCTACATCAAAATTCAAAAGGTTCAGTGTGTTTGGGAGAACAGTGAAATTTCTTCATTATAGTACAAAAGGAAGCTTTTACGAACGTAAACCGAACACAACTCGAATTTTCGTATTAAATTCTTACAATTTCCGATCCTTGTTGAATCGCGTACCACTCACAACATGGTAAAATGTTAGCTAGAACAGAACGCACTGACAGCAATATGAGAAAAAAATGTCTAAAAATATGGATGCATTTGAATGGCAATATTGTATCATGACTACTAAATGACTCTTGAGAAGATAGTCCTTTTTGGCTGTCAATCGATCATATTCGTTCTGTAAAGTATTTGATCTTTAGTGGCTACCTCAAAAATTTCAGAGAGGCGAAAAACAGCGTACTGTGCCTATGTTCTGATGTAATTATCGCATCGATATAACTATCACTAAAACAATATGAATTGAAACAAAATGCCATAATATCACATGACGCGTTCTGTAACTGTGTGAATCGAAAACTATATCACATGGAACATTTCGATATGAAACCCCTGGAAATTTGTGACATATTCAGGTTCCGTATCTATCAAGAGCGATAAAATGTTCACTTCAACTGTCGAATTTTATCGCGAAACTCAAAGCTTGCGGTTATAAAGTATTAAAACAAAAAATTCATTTCATAGCGCTGTTCTAATAGTGCGTGTACTAACTTTTGGTTTATCTCATTGTATTCCTGAGGGGTTGGAAACTTGATGTATTTGGACATAATTTTGTTTTGCAAAACATCAGCCACTTCCGAAACCCCTCGAGAAACCATAGTCCTACTAACAGCCGCAGAAAAATAATTTCCCACATCTCTCTGAAAGGACCCAGTTGCAAAAAAAATGTAATGCAGCACAGACCCGAATCGGGATTGGAATAAATGTAGGTATTCCTTTGCCCTTTGCACAAAAATTTGGACTTAGCTCGTCACTAAGCATCGGAGCTGAACCACGGGAAAAACGATACAACTCCCGAAACCTTGCTTCCGGCATTTCAAAAGGGTTTGTGCTATCTCTTGCGCCTATCGTATTCTTCACCCAAAATTAGTGAAAATCTAAACATTTTTAAAAACAACGATACTGAAAATCCCTGTGAAATAATTTTAAATTTTTATTTTTTTTTGTTTTGCAGTATTTTGACAGCTTTGGGAAATCTTTCCAAAATTCCCATGAAATTAAAAGTTACTACAGAATACTTTTCGCATAGAGTTAGAGAACTGCAATATTTTCCAGATGCGATAAACAGCGGAATGTTTTGTTCCTAAGTTTTGGGCACTGGTCTAATTTACAAAAAAATATTATTAAGCTGAAGTTTATATAGTTTGAATATAAAACTTAAAATTTTATTTAAAGTTTAAACTTAAAATTGATTTTAAACCTTAAACTTAAAATTTTATTTAAATGCAGCTTCCTCTTTCTTAGTTCAGAGCAGAACCTGAATTGTTATACAAGAAGAGCTCTGATTTGTGTTTCTTTTTTCGTTTAGAGCATGATCAGAGCGCGATTTATAGGTTCAGAAAAAAATGACTCTGAGTAAAGAGCTGATTACACACTTCCAGTCACATTTGACAGAGAAAAAAGCATGATAAACGAAATAGTTGAAATGGCGGACGAACAGTGTTGTTCTGGAACTTAATGTTAACCAATTTAATAAATATTCAATTTATACATCTACAGGGTGTCCGCCGGGAAGGTATACTACTTTGTTTTGCCGCCATTTTGGTAAATATTAGTCTTAACAGGTCATATTTGGCAGTCGTGAAGTAGACACGTGACAAATTAATTATGGAAAAATATTCGATAAACCAACGTGTTTTAATCGTTAAAACATTTTATCAAAATCAATCATCGATTATTGTGACAATGACAAAAAAATCATAATGAGTGAGGAGGCACATTTTCATTTGAATGGGTATGTGAATAAACAGAATAGTCGGTTCTGGGCAATGGAAAACCCTCAAATTATTCATCAGTCGCCTTTGCATCCATTAAAAGTTACAGTCTGGTGTGCAATTTGGTCAGGAGGAATCATTGGACCTTACATCTTTGAAAATGAAAACGGCGTAACGGTAACTGTGAATGGGGAGCGATATCGTGATATGATTGAAAAGTTTTTAACGCCACAACTTCATGCTTTGGGCTTGATTAACATGTGGTATCAACAAGACGGTGCCACATCGCATACAGCCAGGATTACAATGAAATAACTGCGAGACCTCTTTCCACAACAAGTTATTTCAGGAAATGGTGATGTTGATTGGCCTCCACGGTCGCCTGATTTGACTGCTCCGGACTTCCAGAAACTAGAAACGCTTGAGCAACTCAAACAAAATATTCGTAATGAAATTAATGAAATACCGCGTGAAATGTAATGAAAAATGTGCTCAAAAGGGCTCGCATTTGTGAGACTAACAGAGGCGGACATTTACCTGATATTGTATTACAAACATAATTGCCGACATTAAATAAAACATTTATCAATATAAGATCCATTCTCTTTCATTTAATCAAAAATTATAAACAAACAAAGTAGTATACCTTCCCGGCCGACACCCTGTACTTTATTACAAATGGCAGCTATGTGCTCAAGTGTGTTTTATAAATACATCAGAACGACATTGCTCGAGCTCAGTTCAGTGCTCAGCTCTGAACTAAAAAAGTAAAAACCCCTATTATGAACATTTTCTGACCCCCGAATATGAGAGTCATTGTTACTAAAGTCGGATCTGACAGAGTTGGTGTTAGAGCGGACTTTCTATTGTAGCTTCAAATTCGGGTTATAAAGGGTTTTGGTGAATTTATTTATCAAGCTTTATCATTTGACTTTTTATTGCTTATTCAATACGCATTGTACAATATTTGAATGTTATTTATTACGTATAGGAATTTTTATAAATTTGTTTGTTTTCGGAATTAATTTGTTTCTTTCACTGTAACTAAATCATTAACCCACGTTATGCATGAATTGTTTCAGCAGAAAGATTTGGTTTATCATCATATATCTTGGACGGAACAAAACCCTTTGCAAATTACGTATATTTATGTATAAATGAATAAATCGTATGCAGCGAAATTCATTTTTTGCTTTTTTTTCAAGAAGAGTCCGCTTATTTCGTTTCTTGATTAAAAAGAGAAGTATCAGTCAGATAATTGATTTTTTGAGTCAGTTTCATGCCTTGGAAAACAACATGTTATGACACCTTAAGGGGTGTTTTTAACTGCCCCAAATATCGCGAACATCTGACAAACATCCGAGGGTAAATCTGTCCTTCTTAATTCAGCCTTTGTAGCTTCGGAATTGTTTTTTTTTTTTCTTTACTATCTTGCATCAAAATTAAAATACTATATTCTTTTCTGTTTTCGCTTCGACCTCATTGCAGGCTCCGATTCAATGGAAATTTATTCCGAGGCCTTATTTTTTATTCAATTTAAAATAGGTACGAAGGCGAATTAGCTAAGCAAATGCATACTCGTTCGTATTATTTCGAAAATAAAGCGAACTCTTACCTTTGGGATATTTTGTAGCACAATTAAGTGCATAGGTACAGCAAAAGTAAATTTAGCTTTATAACGTTATCAGAAAATTACTGTACTCGTTCTTTAATTTATCCATTTCAAATGAAAGTCGCTACCAGCGCTAACTGATGGAGTCTATTAGAATTCCTCATACCATCAGCTTTAAGATTTAGCTCCATTGCACGTTCACTTCTCGAAATGATCATATCTTAACCAACTTGGTCTTGGTCGGCGTTCTGTACGGCGAACTTTAAACTTTTTCGTGTGCACGAACGATTTACTTCTGCAACTTAGAGCAAATCATTCGTTCGCATGAAAACGTTCCAACGTTTTCGCCTTGCAGAATCGGACCTCAGTTTTGTTCTGTATGGTGATACACTTTTTTGTTGGTAGTCTGCCTTCGGAGATGTTCGTTCCCGTAAGACCGCAGTACACTGGTAGTCTTAGAGTTTTTTTTTAACTGAGGCGTTGTGAAATTGAAGTTTGGAGGAAAAGTTGTCACACCTTTAAAGTAAGGGTCTTCAAAAACTATCAATTTAGAGGTCTGGCATATTCACTAGCAAGGGCACTCAATAGCATTTTGCTGCTGCAATTTTTCCATTTTCCACACAAAATTGCATATTGGGACCTACAAAATATATAATGTGAAGGTTCAAAATGATTATTAGTAAGGTCTTCTAACAGGCCACACAAAAAAGTTGGTTATAATTTTTACCTACGTATATAGTCAAGGCCTAGGTTAAATGTATACAATTTTTTTATGGCCTCGTTATACTCATACAACTCGTCTGAAGACTCAACTTCAGACGAATTCGGGTGGCTCACGGTTACAATGAAGCCTTCGGCGTCTTCACAAAGAAAGCAGTCCACAAATTGCACAAAACTAATATTCCAGCACGGATTTAAGACCGAAACAGACTCGGCTTATACTGCCTAAGTTGGGCTGCTGTAATTTGAGCAACTTCCATAAAGCAGCATTTTTCTTGTTGATTCTGTCAAAAGGCTTTTTTATAATTTGCCCACATGAGCTACAGGGTAGAGCAAAATGATTGATCCAATTTTGGTTTTAAATTACTTTTTTACTAAATAGAGAAAAATTATTTTGAGTCTTTATTTGGACCTTTACACTTTTTCCTGTTAAGTGGATGCCAACCAATTTTGACGAAAAAATGCATAACTTGAGCAAAAAAGATGCCTTTTTCAATAAAATAATGCCTAAAATAAATTTTTTTTAGGTAAACTGGAACAATAAATCAAAAATTAAACATAGATATAAAAAAATTAACAAAAACAATTTTTATTTACAAAAAAAAAAAAACTTTAATTATAAATCACAGAGGAAATTCTTAATAGGAACAAAATCCATGACTTCCTTTTTAGTTTCATAAGTAAAAACCGACATTATCAACAATACCTAGCTTAATTTACCGAGCGAACTCGGACAAACGTCTTACGTGGCCGCCCGCCGATATAGATATTAACAATCTCGAACACACTACTCGTATGCCCGAGCTGCCAAATGACAGTGCTATAGTGCTACCAACTACTTAAGAACTGGGTATGTTCTACTAAAATTTGCGAGGCATAATAATTCCGCTTACATAAGTAGGTACAAAGTATTGAACAAAACAAACATAGTTTTAGTCCATCAGATCGTCTTGGTCCTTGAAATCATACATTAAAAAAATAAAAAAGTCAGTATGTTAAATGAAAAAAAAAAATATTTTAAATAAAAAAAGATGTTTTTTTGAAAAAAAAAAACAAGCCTTAAAGTCTTAGCTAATGAAATAATGCCTAAATGGCATGAAAAAGCCTAAGTTGCCAGCACTGAGTGGAATAGATGATATCCGTCAAGTGGCTGCCGCCAGTGTTGATACACATTTGTGTCCGTTTTATCACATTTTCCATGACTTTCCGCAAGATTTCCGGTGATAGCTGTTCGCATTCCTGTCGAATACTCTCCTTAAGGTCTGCGATTGTCTGAGGCTTGTTGGCATAAACTCGCGACGTCAAGTATAGCCTCAAAGAAAGAAGTCTGGGATGGTTTAATTGGGCGATATAAAGATCATTGATTTCCATGGCTTCCAACAACACTTGGATCCACGGTTGCCACTTTGGTATTTTTTTACCAAATTTGGTAATTTTTTTTTTGAGTTTTGTTAATTTGGTAATTTTTATCCGGTTTCGGTAACTTTTTGAGCAGGAGCATGCAGGAATGTAGCTTTTACTCTTTGACATTTGACAAGTAGAAACTACGCCATTACTAAAAATGGAACGATACACGCTTCAACAACGCATTGAAATTATTAAAATTCACTACAAAAATGGTGAAAATCTTGCAGTCACAGTTCGCAAAACTAAAGCATTTTTTGGTCGTCGATGATTAATGATTTTTTATGGTCGGAGTTGGACGGTATTGATCTGGACAACGTTTACTTTCAACAAGACGGCGCTACGTGCCACACAAGCAACGAAACCATCGATCTTTTACGGGAAAAGTTTCCGGACCGTGTTATCTCTCGAAGAGGTGATCACAATTGGCCACCGAGATCTTGTGATTTAACACCTTGCGACTTCTTCCTTGGGGGCCACGTGAAAGATAAGGTCTACGCCAACAGCCCAGCGTCGATTCAAGACCTCAAAGATAAAATTCGTGAGGCTATCGAGGACATAGGGCAGCCACTTTGCGATTTGGTTATGGAAAATTTCATGAAAAGGATATGGTCCTGTATGCGTGCTCGTGGTGGCCATTTGGCTGATGTTATTTTTCATTATTAACGGCATACCTTCCTCTTTATTATGAAATAAACATCCGATCATTTATCTCAAAAAATGACATTTTTCTTTGAATACCAAAATAACACCTCTTATTGGAAAACCCTTTACATTGCATTTGCATATGCGTCATCACCACCCCTTGTAAGCCTATCTTTTTAAAAAAAATTACTGAATGCACTCATTCTCTTCTTTTGACAGATGATGGTGAACTTCGAAAAATTTTCTGTTTATAACTACATTTAAATATGGATAAATTAGTTGATCATATTATTTCTGTGGTGATAAGTTAAAGTAGCTTATGTCGACAGAAGCGAACATTTTTTTTGCCCTAGAATATTCCCTGATTTTACAGCTTTATTTTGGTCTGGGTCTCATAATTCTTCGTCACTAAAAAACCGTTAAATTTAAAAAAACGTAATAGCTCAAATTTATTCGGACACTATTTGCATTAACATAATAGCCTATATTGAATAGAAATCATTTAAATCTTTAAGAAAACATATTATTTTAAAAACACTTAAGTTATGGCATAAGCTATTTAGACTTTTTAAAACTCAAGAAGTTCGTATCTTAAGTCGACATAAGCTGTTTTAAACTAAATTTATATATAATCATTCTTGCTATTATATTGACATAAGCCCTAAAAATATAGAATTCAAATTTATTAAATTATCTTATGTCACTTATAAGTAACTTATACTTAATGGATTTAAAACAATTTTTTTGAAAAAGATTAAGTTCTAAATTATGCTATTAGCAACTCTATTATGTTTTTTTATTTTTTTAAAGAACAATACATTTTGTACATTGTCAATATCAATTTTCTGAAAATAAATTTCAATTACCTAGCACCAGTACTTTTTCTGAAAACAATTTTAATTTTCTAATTTTCTTTTTCTTGTACTGAAAACTGTCAAAAAAAGACATAAGCTACTTCAACTTATCACCACAGATTTATTTGCAGACCTAAAACTCTAATTTGTTAAAGTTATAAGAAAAAAGGGTCGGAAATGATAGGTGATCCCATGCCTTCTAGCAGCTGGTAATATTGAGCACAACGTTGTTGACGTTGTTTAATTGCTAGACTGACAAAGTTTCTACTACGTTCCTTACTGAGTCTTATGTTTTAAAAATGTTTGTTTTTAAACAAGCAATTTTAAAGATCAAATAAAATAATTTTAGTTTAGAAAATCGCGCTGTTGGTCAGCAAAAGTATTTAAAGTAGATATTACTATTACATTAGTAAGTTAAGTCTTATTAATTTTATTTTATAAACTAGTCCTTGTGTAACTACTTAAAGACTGACTAAGTTCCTACAAACCTAATGTACCAAATTGAATATTTTAATAGACATGTGTTTTAAAAATGTTTTATCAACGTCTACAGAGCTTAGATAAATTTTATCTTGGTTTGGTAACTTTTTTTTCCAATTTTGGTAGCTAATTTATTTTGCAAGTGGCAACCGTGCTTCGATCTCGTACTATTATTGTAAACCATGAAAAAAAAAATTATCTATATAGATCATACGGGTGAAATAAAAAAACGTCTAATAATATCCTGCTGAAACCTACAAAGACACAGTAGATGCTCGGTATAGTGAACCTCTCTATGGTGAACTAACCAATATAGTGAACCACCAAAATTGTCAGGCTACTCTTAATAGAAAACTATGAAAATCCCGCGATAAATTGAACTTAGGACTTAGATTTAAGTTCTAAGTTCACTCCAGTCGAGGTAAAATTCATGGAAGCACGGCCAAGAACCCGAAGAACATTTATTGGGGGGCAAACGCAGCATTGTATTTACTATACCACTGAACACCTCACGTTTGACAGAGGATTTGTATTGTGTATGCTGTCAAACAAGGATTTTGTCCAGAAAAATGACATCGTCATAGTTACTCGTAGACGGTACAATATAGCGAGGATCAATCTTCGCAATAGTTGTTGTCAATCACTGCCCCAACTGTTCCATGCGCCTCCAAATGTTACCTTCTCATATGCCAGCAGCTTATCTCCCTCACATGTGGCTCATTACTCATTGCACAGTTCTGGCGCGACACTAATGAAACAATCACAACAAAAATGAGCTGCAACCAAAAAAAAAAAGCGACTTCCATCGGCAGTGCTATGTCACATTAACTACATCATCTCCTGGCTTTAAGTATGTGTCCAGTTCGGGCATGAGCAGTCTGTGTACACTGTTTCATGTTGTGAGTTATTTTGTCACTTTTTTTTCTCGACAAGTCTTGCATATTTCTCGTCTTGGTAGCCCATGCAGATGTCGAGTTGTTATCCTCATCGGGGCCGTCGTATGCTATTTAAGTTTGTCAACTTAGTACCGCGCGCATGCGTTCAAACAAGATGATCCAACTTCGCTCCAGCGTACACGATAAAACGTCCCAACTACCAATGTTTCACCGAAATGGTAATGTTGTCGTTGTCGTTGCTGGTGTTGAGCAAAAGTACCATTACATTCCGTTTGGGAGGACTTCCCTTTGGCTCCCAGATATACTTTTGCTGGTCTGTTGTTGTTTTCGCGAGGACCCCGCGCGCCGCTTGCTTGCCGCACAAACAAAGACAAAGATGTTTATCATTAAAAGAATGAGTCAAAGCAAGCGAAAGACAGAGAAGAAGAAGTCGAGGCATAGTTGGAAGAGAATATACCACCGCACAACAAAAATGTCGTTTTCTCGTATCATTCATCGTTGACCGGGGATACAGAACTTCTTCGCCAAACTAACTCAACGGCTATATAGCCGTACAAGTTGCAACAACGCGACGAATCTGCGGCAGATGAAGAAGCTGAAGTTTATCCGCGTACAGCGCTCATTTTCATCCAGCACAACATGGTAACAAGTCAAAAGAACAAATAAAATATCTGGGACAAGAGGGAGGAGTGCAGGACCAGGGCCGGCAGACATTATCCGCGAGATTTTAAGAAAATAAAACTGCGGATAGCCAGCACTGGAGGAAAGAATGGCGAAAGAACGTACCCTACAGTTGGCTATAAACAACGTAGCACCGCTTAACATTATCCGTTCATCCGCGGCAGACATCTTTCCGTGATAACCATAATAAAAAGAGTAATAATAAAATGCCAGCAATAATAACATACACGAGGCAATCTCTGCTCTCGGGATTCGGGCGAGAGGAGAAACAGCCGATAATCGTACTTGCGCATATGTGAAATTTCCTAAGGAAGCCCTTACAGATGCCATAAATATCCGCATCTGCAGTTGGGCAGCATTCTCAGGATCACACCTCTTCGATCGCATAGTGACAACGGAATTAAGACTTTTATGTGTTTGTTATTTCGTATTTTGTTTTATTGTTATTGGCAGGAAGTTATGCAATTTTAAAAGGTTCTGAGATGTGACTCATTTCGGAGCTGGATTCAACAGTGTGTGATGCAAGATAAGGCTTAGTTTGACGGTGGTGTGGAGGTGGGTGGATATCAACTGTGTTAGCTCTCTTTGGTGGCAGTTTTAAAGGGGCGCTTGTCTTGAAACCTAGCCGACAAACAACGGGTGGAAATTTAATGAAACAACAAACTTTTTAAAATGTTATACCGTAATTGGGAGATTGAATTGCAGGTTCAACTTTTCCCTTCCTTTTTATTTGTTACTAGCAGGTACCCGCGACTTTGTCTGCGTAGAATAAGTACTTCGAGTAACTCAGTTAAAATATTTATATCAACAGCAGCGCCACATATCGGGTCCAAAACTATCCTATCTTTCAAGCCAACCAATCAGACCCACACGTTTAAATTCATTGGTAAAATACGCGGCAAATGTATTTATTTCTTACCAAAAGTATAGATACCTATGATGAATCCCTAACTTGAGAAATAATTGGTTCGTCATTTAAACTTGCATCCCCAACTTCATCACCTTCACGTGTTGTTTTCGTTGTTTTCGCAACAAACAGTAGCCAGTGTCATTCTCAGAGGGCTCATCTACTCGTATGCCAAAATTTATAAATATGTTTTTCCAATAAGAGGTGTTATTGTGAATGGCCCGCTGTCGGTAGCTGTCACTTTTGAAGCTTTTATTCTTTGAGATTTGACAAGTAGAAACTACGCCATTACTAAAAATGGAACGATACACGCTTCAACAACGCAATCAAATTATTAAAATTCACTACAAAAATGGTGAACATCTTGCAGTCACAGTTCGCAAAACTAAAGCATTTTTTGGTCGTCGATGATTAATGATTTTTTATGGTCGAAGTTGGATGGTATTGATCTGGACAACGTTTACTTTCAACAAGACGGCGCAACGTGCCACACAAGCAACGAAACCATTGATCTTTTACGGGAAAAGTTTCCGGACAGTGCTATCTCTCGACGAGGTGATCACAATTGGCCACCGAGATCTTGTGATTTAACACCTTGCGATTTCTTCCTTTGGAGCCACGTGAAAGATAAGGTCTACGCCAACAGATCACCTTACGTAGAAGGAGAATGTTGTGACTATCGCATTTGACTATCACAAAAGTGACTATCACCTTACGGGATTCAACCTCTGATCTGATAAGTAATACGTACACACAAAATGAAGTTAAGTGGATCCCAAATGTTTTGTTCCTAAACTAACAAACTAAGTATAAATAGACCGACAGCTCCAGCCCTGCTACCCAATTATCCCGCAAATTTTGAAAATAAAATGCTCTCTTAGTTTTTCTAGCTGTGCTGTGAATGTGAAGTCAGCCGTTCCGCACAGCAAAACCACACTACTACCGAAACAAACTGCGTAGAGGAGGATGGATGGAAAGCTGAATAGTGCAAAAAATTAAAAGAAATGGAAAATGGAAAATCAAAAAAATAAAGCCTATCGCAATACTCTATCCCGTAGTTTTCTATTAGTGAAAGAATTTTTGAAATCGGTTCAGTAGTTGCGGAAATAACCTCTAACAAACAAACATTACCTCTTTATATAATAGCGTGATTTGAAAACGTGAGTGACCTTCAGTGAACAGTTCTCACTAAATATTCAGTTGCGTCAGGAACCATAGATTAGCCTTAGCCAACTTAGCTGAGAAGGTTAAGTTTGCTCAGGTCCCCTAATAGTTCCCCACATCATCGTTGACAAGAATTTGCTCCGCCATGTTGGAAAATTTTATGCAGGGAAACACAGCCAATCGAGCAACGAATTTTGTTAAAAACGAATATAGGTTTGTTAAATTTTTATTATTTTTCCTTTTAGAAATATTCAGTCCCATCAGTCGTCACACTGTTCCAAAATTATTTAAAAATATTTTCAAAGCTCTATTTTGAGCACCAACGTTTGCTTATCAGAAAATTAGGTGATCAAAAATTGAAGCAATCGGGTGCCCCAGTTTAAGCATAGCCTTTTTGGACCATCAAACGATATCTTATTGTTAAAATTTACTGATAGTATGGATGTAGCCTGGAAAATGTAGGAGACAAAATTACGTAACAGTAATGAAAGGATTTGCAAAACTTTCTTTCAATCATTCCTAAATTAGTAAAGTGATAGGACCTCGCCCTTATCGAGACCTAAGCGTGGTATCTTTGGTCATCATCCCTGGTGTCCACTTCGTCTCTCCACACCAAAGAAAAATTATCGCTAAATTATTAAACATGATGTAGATGGGACAAAAACCATATTTTCATGACAGATGTCCGTGAACGTAATTTTAATTTTACGCGTAATTAGAATTTTCTAATTTCAGACTTCAAATCCATCGCAATATTTGAACCTCTTTTTATTTTATACCTTTCACGGGAAGGTATATTCACTTTGTCATTACATTTGTAACGCCAAGAAGGAGTCACCGGAGAGAAAGTATATATATTCTGAATCAGTATCACATTCTGAATCCATTTAGCCATGTCCGTCTGTCTGTCTGTCTATCTGTCTGTCTGTTGAAAGCACTATAGCGCCCAAAGGAATTAACTTAAGCGAGTGAAGTTTGGTGAAAGGACTTATTTTTATCGTCGTTAGGTTGGTATTGAAAATGGGCTATGTCGGTCAAGTAGTTCTGGTACCTCCCATACAAAATCAATAGTAGGCCCATGTGTCTCTCTGTCTGTTGTTCAATGTAATTACGTACTACCTCACATGCCTTAAATGTTGCATGACTTGTATGCAGTGGAGGGTATCAAAGCATCGGCCAGGCCGATGATAACACTTACTTGTTTTATCATCATTATATTAATACGTGAACATCCAAAGGTTCCGTACACTTTTTTTAGTATTTATTATAAAATTAGTTGAATGAAACTTATATCATTCGAAAGGTGCTGTGCCATAGATGTGCACAAACAAAAAATTGTGGGTATAAGTCTCCGTTAAGGCTGGTCAAGTTAACAATTCCCCATACGATGCTTATCAGTTAAATGAAAGCATTTTGGTGACATTCAATTTTACGCCGCCATATTTCCATAGTAACGTATTCAAATATAGAGTAAAACTTATTTTCAAAGGAAGGCATTTTTTCGATATCAAGATGTCGCTTTTTCGTTTGTAAAAAAAATCATAAATATCGAAAATGGTGGTGCGTTTTTTAGTATTACAAACTTAATAAAGGTAGGGTCGATTTTCGACCACAGGCGTTAGTTGTTATTATTATTTTATAACTCCAAATAAATGGGTAGAAGCAGAGTTGAAGAAGATGTTATCATTGCAGCTGCAGCTGAAATAATTTTTGTAGTAGCAAGTACAGGGTGTCCGCCGGGAAGGTATACTACTTTGTTTTGCCGCCATTTTGGTAAGCATTAGTCTTGACAGTTCATATTTGGCAGTCGTGAAGTAGACACGTGACAAATTAATTATGGAAAAATATTCGATAAACCAACGTGTTTTAATCGTTAAAACATTTTATCAAAATCAATCATCGATTATTGTGACGATGACAAAAAAATCATAATGAGTGAGGAGGCACATTTTCATTTGAATGGGTATGTGAATAAACAGAATAGTCGGTTCTGGGCAATGGAAAACCCTCAAATTATTCATCAGTCACCTTTGCTTCCATTAAAAGTTACAGTCTGGTGTGCAATTTGGTCAGGAGGAATCATTGGACCTTACATCTTTGAAAATAAAAACGGCGTAACGGTAACTGTGAATGGGGAGCGATATCGTGATATGATTGAAAAGTTTTTAACGCCACAACTTCATGCTTTGGGCTTGATTAACATGTGGTATCAAGAAGACGGTGCCACATCGCATACAGCCAGGATTACAATGAAATAACTGCGAGACCTCTTTCCACAACAAGTTATTTCAGGAAATGGTGATGTTGATTGGCCTCCACGGTCGCCTGATTTGACTGCTCCGGACTTCCTGAAACTAGAAACGCTTGAGCAACTCAACCAAAATATTCGTAATGAAATTAATGAAATACCGCGTGAAATGTGTGAGAATGTAATGAAAAATGTGCTCAAAAGGGCTCGCATTTGTGAGACTAACAGAGGCGGACATTTACCTGATGTGGTATTCCATACATAATTGCCGACATTAAATAAAACATTTATCAATATAAGATCCATTCTCTTTCATTTAATCAAAAATTATAAACAAACAAAGTAGTATACCTTCCCGGCGGACACCCTGTAGAAGACGACACTTTACTTCGTGTTAATCCCTTTCTGTAGTGGGATTTGTCCTGCAAGTTCCATATTGCTGGTCGTTCCTCTACAAGCCCCACAATTTTTTTTTTCATCGCATAAAAGGGTTGTTTGGCTTTCTTCTATTTTTCCCGCAAATGTTGTCTGCGGTTTCCTCAAAAAAAAATCCGAAGTAAAAACAACAACGTTTTTCTCCAGAAAGCATATTTTCTTCATCGATTCTAGCAGTCATGATAGGTAAATATGTGGAATACTTGGGAAACTACGGTTCGGCAAAAAGGTGCTTACAAAGTCTCTTTTTCCTTTTAAGAACCACCCCGATCTCCTTATAGATCCTTCGAGTCTTTTAAGCTCTACACTTTGCGCTGATAGTCTATACAAGGCTTTAGATAACCACACTGCAGAGTTTGAAAGGTTAATAGTGATTTTTGCCACCTTGCTCCTGCAGTCTATATCCAGGAGGTATATGGTTTATCATTGCTTCCGTTCCAGCAGTAGATATGGTCTCTTAGGATTCAAATATCCGATCGATTTTGCTCAGACTTATGATTTATAAAGGATACGAGCTGATTTTTTTGCTTTAATCTTCAATTTTGTTTCCTGCAATTTGAACTGTAATCAAGATGAAGCCCAGGTAACCCTCACGACGCGTTTGTACGATTTAATCAGACGTGAGATCGAACCAGCCACATGGCGGTCAATGGGCTTTTCTGCTCAAACATTACAAACGGACTCCGGCCATTTTAGTTAGACATTTTTGTAGTCCAAAATTAAGATAGCCACATCACGCGTCTTCTAGATGAGCTGCATGTGGAATCAATCAATTTCCAACGTACACCACGACGCTTAAAAATCAGTCGCCTCTTGTATGCACCTCGGCGAAGTTGAATGTATTCCAAAATTGAATAGCTAAAGTCATAAAAATTAAGCAACAACATCGCGCAATGTAACCATAAAAAGTGATTTACATTTCATCGCCACAGCTATACCTACTCCCAGCAAAGACAAAGAAAAGGGATAATCCTGGCCATGTCGTCCTAAGGGTTCAACAACTACCAGCCATGTAAGACAACAACTCTTCGGCGAATCATTGACAGTTTTATGTCGGCGAATATGATGAGGGCAACGGCGGCGGTGGCGGCCAGCGCTGCGACGATGATGACGACGATTGCCTTGCACCGGCGCATTGTCCTTTTGTGTGCTTTGTCGTCGTCGTCGCTGATGTCTTCGGTGGCGTCAAAATCTCTAAGAGTAACTCATTTTCCATTCTTCCTCCTCCTCTTCGTCTTTGAAATTCTTACAGTGTTGCCCGACGCAACGACCGAACTGCGAACCACCTGAATACTGATCATGTCGCATTTGATGGCATCATCCCGTTTAGGATATGGTTATGTGTCGTATAAATCTCTTTCCCAGAAGGGGAAAACAAAAACCTAAAGGAGGCACCGTAACAAGGCGCATATTTTCAATTATTATCTTCCTCTTCCTTTCGGAACGCGAAGCGGACTTAATTAATACGTTTGGTTCTCGGGGGGAAAATATGTGTTAATGTCCTCCGTTTTCATGGTCCGTTGTTTGAGGTTCTTTTTTATTGGTTTCCAACTGAGGGGCAGTTTATCTGATTCCGATAAGAAAATGCAGATAATACCATACGGAGTACTAAAAAAAAATTATGAGGGCAGAAGCGGAGATATGATCTACGATATTTTTCCCAGTCGGCACTTTGTCGGGAGTCGTTATTTTAAAAGAAAGGGGGTACGTTTCACAAAACTTGTTGATAAATTAAATTCTCAGGCTGCTGGTTAGTGGTATTTTTTTCTATTTTTTTACGAAAATCCCAATCCTCACTTCAATAAAATTGTAAGCCTTTGCGACTGTTAAGTGTTTGGCAGGAATAGACTTGAAAATTACTGCCAGAAATTGATTTCAGTTTTCACAGTTGCATTGCAGAATATCGCGATTAAGAGATAGGACATGTTTTATCGATATCCGCTGTCCAGAACGGTGATCTAAGAAAAATAATTTATTTTTTTTTTTTTGTTATTGAAGGTGAAAATCTCGAAAGACAAAATGGGGCTAGAAACCCAGAGTAGTGTGGGACTCTAACCGCACTAAAAACACCTCCTTAATCATGACCAATCAAAGAAAGATCGACAAATGATTTTACTTTCAACGTTCAGTTGCGTTTGATAAGGTATTACAATTTAAATACGGGTTCTCATATTTTTTAGATTATAAGTTCGTGAGGCTTAGTTCTTCTTAACCTACGAGTATTATATCGTACATTTAAGACGTATATTATTTCAGGATTAATATGCATCTGCAGACGGTCATTGTGACGAATTGCGTACTTTTTAATTACTTCCGTTACAAGATCAATCTGCAAATCACGATGCAAGTCATTATTTCTAATATACCACGGGGCATTTACTATTCCCCGAAGGACTTTGTTTTGGAATGTTTGTATTATTTGTACATTTGTTTTCTTTGTGCAACCCCATAATTGGATACCATACGTCCAAACAGGTTTTAGTATCTGATTATATATTAAAATTTTATTCTCAGTGGACATTTCAGAGTTATGGCCTAGCAACCAATACAGTTTTCTATACATAATATTTAACTCTTCTACTTTCTTTTTCACATGTTCCTTCCATTTCAGTTTAGCATCTAGATTCATACCCAGATACTTAGCTGTGTTAGAATAAGGAACTACTTGGTTATTAATAACCACAGGAGCGTTCGTTATTTTTTTATTTCTAAAATTGATATGAGTGGACTTTGACTAAGTCTAATTCGCCATCGTTGGGCCCAATCACATATCTCGTTAACAGAATTTTGTAGCTTTTCTGTGGATTTAGTCACGCATCCATAAGTTGATAGAAGAGCAGTGTCATCTGCGAATGTAGCTATCATCACATCGTTGGTATGTGGTGTATCACTAGTATGCAGTAAGTACAGGGTTGGTCCCAGAACACTTCCCTGTGGAACTCCTGCCTGTAATTCTTTGAGTTCAGAATACGTTGAACCATAGCGAACTCTAAAGAATCTATTTGAAATATAAGATTTAAGTATGTCATAGTATTGTCTTGGTAGATCCCTATGAAGTTTATACTCTAAGCCCTTATGCCACACCTTATCAAAAGCCTGAGCAACGTCTAAAAATAGTGTAGAGCAAACTTGCTTTTCTTCTAATGATTTTTCTATAATATTTGTTATACGATGTACTTGATCTATTGTCGAGTGTTTATTTCTAAACCCAAACTGGTGGGTGGGAAGAAGGCTTCTTTGTTCTATTATTCTGTCTAGTCTTTTAAGAAGCAGTTTCTCAAAAAGTTTTGATAATACAGGTAAAAGTGAGATTGGCCTGTATGAGGTGACTTCTGATTGGGGGTTTAGCTTGTTTAGGTATAACTATAATTTCTGCTATCTTCCAATGATATGGAACATATCTTAGCTTAAAACAAGCATTAATCAAAAGCTTAAGTTTAACCAATGCTATGAAGGGTAGTTCCTTCAGAATTTGGGCAGTTATAAGATCATAACCTGGCGATTTTCTATTAGAGAGCTTATGAATACATGTGCTAATCTCTTTAAGTGAAACGTAAGTGATTACGTCTTCATCTATCCTATCAAAGAATTCAACGCGTTCGTTTGCCACACTAGGTGGAAAAGGTTTAAAAACATTTGTTAAATGTTCCGAAAATAGTTTGACCTTTTCTTTTGGGTCGCCGATCCATTTCCCATCAGATGTTTTTAACGGGGGATCTTGCGTTTGAGGTCTTTTTAAATATTTAGCAGCCTTCCAAAGGGAGTAGTAGTATTTTTGCTGTGTCGGATGGCCAATAAGTAGGCGATCCAGTCGAAATAAAGTTACATTTAAAATTTCGCCCTGCTTTGTAAAGCTTCCTGCCTTTCGTCGTTACTAATCTGGACCCCCAATAGGTGTGTTTTGCATTGAAGTCACCTCCAATGATAAAGTTAGTACCTAGAGCTCGGAAAAGGTCGTTAAGATCTTCCTCTGCAGGCGAATGTCTAGGTGGACAGTATATAGCAGCTATGTTAAATTGCTTGCTTTTAGTCGCAATGTTTATTATCGCTACTTGCATGGTTTGTTTTCCTATTTTGGGCATTTCATAGGGTTTTAAAATAATTTTTACAATCACAGCACTACCTCCCCTGGCAATGTCAGAAGGATGAGGAGAGTGGTAACAGAGGTACCCAGGAATTCTAATTGTTGTTCCCTGTTTAAAGTGGGTTTCAGAAATCAGGCAGACGTCAATGTCTTCATTGCGTAGAAATACCTGAAATTCAGAGATGTGTTGGTGTAAACCATATGCATTCCAGGTTGCGACTTTTAGGTTTTCAATCATTGTTATTTTGTTGATTTTTTCCTTTGGAAACTTCTTTCCTCAGTAGCTTAATAACTCTATCTTGATTATCCAATTTTTGAATAATAGTAGAAAGCATTTCCTTTACTGATATTTCTTCTTCTTTACGTGTATTTTTCACAATTTGGGAATATGATTTGTTATTCACAACTGGTGTGTTTGTTTTTGTCGCAATTGGTATTTTGTCGACTTTGCTGTTTTCGACATTTACCTGTTTCTTGTTTGTATTTTTAAGAGGGTTCTGTTGGTGTTTGGCAGCCTCTATAATTAGCTGGGTGGTTTCCATGACAGTTGATGCATTTTACTTTCTCATCTTTTTTTTGTGGACAACTATTTGTTGGATGTTTTCATTCAAATTTAACGCACGCCAAATCTCTTTTCCAATAGCTTTGCGTATGCCCGAAAGCTTGGCATCGTTTGCATTGAGTTAAAGAGCTGGATTTTCTTCGAAGAGGTTCAATCTTGACTACAATATTCATTATTGATTTAATAGCGTATACCTTTTCAATATCTTCATAATTGTGAAAGGAGAGCATAAAAAGTGGTAATTTTCTATTTCTTGTAGTTTTTTTCCCTTCATTATCTGATGTTTTTTCTTTTTTAATTAAGTTTTTGGCTTCTATAATTTTAAATTTTATATTAGTCAAGTCTTCGACAATATCATGTTCATCACACGAGAAGTGAAGACCTCTGACGACTACTCTAATTGGTCTAGTAGCCTTATTTTCATATGTGTGCCATTGCAACTTCATTTTTGTTAGCTCATCATTGATATATCTATAAGTGTCACTGTCATCAACATTTATTTTCCAATTGTTGTTGTTATATGACGTGAGCTTGCACGTTTTCTTAGATTTTGCTCATTAATACTTTTTGGCTCACCAAATCTGTCTACACCAGAGATCATTATTGGTGGTGGTAACGGCTGTCTGTTCAATAAAAAAAAAACGGCGAAGTGCGAGTGTCACTCGCGCAACGAAGGTTCCGTACTTTGCTAGAGTTGGAAATTGCGAAGATTCTTTTCTTTTTGTATCTAACAGATGTGAAAGCATCGAAAGCCTGTGTGTGGAACTTTAATCCACTACCACGGTTTTCAAGCCGGTGGCGTCATTGTTCCGTTTTTTTTTTCGGCGATGAAAATTACCGTCGCGTTACGGTAAATGGTATTCGCTACAGAATAATATGTAGTTCCAACAAGACGATGCCACAAGCCACACAGCAAGTGCAACAATCGAGTTATTGAAGTCTTAGTTCGGTGAACGTGTTATCTCCAGAAACGGATCCGTCTATTGACCGCCGAAATCGTCTGGTTTAACGCCTCTAGACTTTTTTTATGGGTCTGCATTTATTCATAGGTCTATGCCAACAAGCCGGCAACGTTAGAGGAGCTCATAGCCAATATTGAACGAGAAATAGCAAAAATTGGGCTCAACTCATCGACCGCTGCAAACGTTCTGAAGTCGAATTCCTTTTATAAATGTTTTGAAAGTAATTCAAGCGAATACATTTTTTTTTGAGATATCTCAAGTAGCTTCGATTTTATTTTGAAAAGAAGTTGTCAAGTCCTTAATGAAAGACGTTTTATATCTAAGCCGAGGTCTTTCACTCATAAAAAAAATTGTAATGCCAACAATTTTCGTTGGTTAAAATATCAAAATCTTTGATTTAAGAATGAAATTGTTATCAATGATGTAATAAATACTTATGGAGAGCATATTATTCTTACGCTGAATACCTGGTTCTTGAAAACTTAAAAACGAGTTCTTGTTAACAAAACTAATATTTGAACTAAGAATTTTTAACTTACAATTTTTTAAACAATCGCTTAACAATTTTTTTTTTTGAGTGTTCTGTTGTCGCTCTGTCTCGTTGCTCTTAAAGTACTTTGCCATCCTAAACAACTGATTCGCTGTCTTCTGATCAGATCGACAGTGTTGTAGAGTTCGTAAATTTGTCTGTTCCACATGTGGGGTCCTATGATTCGTGGCTTTGCCGCGATCTGGTTCTCTGGCCCTGCTGTTTGTCCACCCATCTACATCTGAGCTAATAGCTTACAAAGCAGTCGTAAATTCATTCCAAATTGAATACTCTACCGAAATCAATCTCAAAAACCGCCCACTCAACTCAACTGAGTAGCCACAGCTCTAAAGCTACCTACCCGATAGGTCTCACGAAGCGATTTATTCAAAAGATAAATAAGTTGTTTCAGGTATAAATTCCAAAGATATACACCCAACAAAGTTTATAAAAGTTCTGCATAAACAGAGATCAAATCCATGCTACCAGTATGTGCAAATCAGTTCCCGTAATCCAGCTGCCCACAATCCAGTGATTTCCCCAAACCCTAGCTGCACATCCAACTGACCTCTCGGCGATTGCAATTTGCCAAAATGCAATTTGAAAGTTTTCCTTCAAGTTGACCAATTTAAATAAATTGTTCATCTGCCTTCGGTCTGGCAGTCACAAGTGGACGTCTCGTATACACCTTAAACTAATTCAAACTGTGTAACAGAATGTCAAATCATCAAATGTATCTTTGGGTACGAGTATACCTCTTGTTCACTAATTAAAACCTGCCCGACAGCAAGGATAATTTCTATTCTCCGGCTGGCATGTAAGGAGGCCGATACCAACTCGCATGTAATATGTCACTCAAATACATTGTCCTTTCGGCTCGTCCAAATAATGTGGGGGAGGCATGAGAACTTCGTACAACTGTCCTATAACTTGCAGGTGGCTTTGTGTCGGCGGCAAGACTCCTAACAATGTCCCAATCCGTTGGGGGTTGAACAAACATAATCAAATGTCATCTATACCTCTACTCAGATTGATTTGATTAGGGTGACCGGACACAAGATGACCGTCATTCGTTTCCTTTGATGGCGCACAGCGTTGAGCTCCAATTTCCGGATGGTCGATGAGATTTCATTTGTAACCTCGCACCACCCACCGGACACCCCAATGGGGTTTTTCCTTGGACAGTTGTTTATAGTGGGTCACCAAAAACAAATTGAGACGTTTTTCCCTCAATTGGGACACCCAATGAACCACTTATGACAGAGACACCATGACATGGCACATAAACTCAATCAATTAAGTTTAAATTTCAAATTCAAATTCAAATTAAATTAACGAGTCCCTCTTGTTTTTTTGTTTTTCGTTTTTTTTTTTTGTAACGTTGACTGATGGTGGTGGCACATTCGGTTTGTCAGTCTGTCAGTCAGTGCTTCATTTTTCTCCGTTGATGGTGATCGAAACAAAGTGAGTAATGATCGATGATCGACCGCGGCACCGGATTGTTTTCTCTTTCTTTTTGTTCGCATTCGAGACTATAATTTTCCCTTTCATTACATGTACGACGTACGAGTGTACAAAGGAAGACGCAGATAGGGGGGGGGAGCAGATAAATGTGCAACGGAATAGATATGGAAACTGACCGCACTGATCGCGTACCGATCGTCAGTTGACAGATAATAAATTGTTGTTGAGGCGATGTCTGTGCTGGGAGACAAAAGAGATCGATCGTGTGTTGGTTTTTTTTCTCTTTCTGTACACGGTTCTTGATTATCTTTTCTTATCTTTGGAGGGATCGTTGAGAGATGTTTTTATTTCTTTGTTGTTGTGGCTTAAATGATGTTTGTGAACCATTTGTTATCAGTGGGACAGTTGGATGCTGGTGCGGGAGAAAAATCATGGCACGAAGTATGTATCTACATCTATAAACACTTATCTCTGGATATTTAACAGCCCTACGGTTTTTACAGTCGGCAGCCACATGCGCCTTTTGAATTTTCGAAAATGGAGTAGTTTTAATGTATTATTCGCCAACAAAAACGGAAATTAGCCGAATAACGCTGTCGTAGTCAGCTGAAGTTCCGGATCTGATTGTTAAGGAGAATTTATTTCCTGATGCCTTTCACCTTTCCTGAAGCCAGCACCTAAAGACACAGATCGCCAACAAGCTTTTCCACAATTTCCTCTTGATCGTTTTGATAGGTGTCTTCGGTCCATAAAGAGTTCATCCGGCTTTTGAAACCCCCAGTGACACAACTGAGTTTAAATGAATTAAATCCAAGAGTACGGCGTCAGCCGACTGTGGCAAAACTTTCAGAAATTGATATTTATTGACGAGTGGAAAAGTTTTCCTGCGACACCTGGTGGATAAAAAAGGAATATGTAGAGACCTATATAATTTTGACGTCTATTTGTTTTGCAAAGGACTTGGATAAGGAATTCGTGTAACAAAATTCATTATTTATCTATTAAAATGTTAACCAACTAATTTTAAACGAACTTAATCTGCATGTCTAAGTAATACTTCTCCGGAATTTGGTGAAACTAGCACAAAAGTCTGTTCAAAGTAGTGTTGAATGTAATGTAAACAAATAATAAATTTGCTTTTGTTTATATATTTTGGTTGCTTTTTATCTTATAAAAAGTGTGTTAATTATGATTTTTACAGATTTGCTTGGGTCCAGCCAGCTTAGAAGTTTCTAAGGTTGTCACAATATCGCTCTGTGAAGTACTTGACTATTTCAGTGGTGTTAAAAGCTCTATCCGGGAAGTCGAAGAAATATTGAAAGCTGGCTGGATACATAGGATTGGCCTCTCCCCACCTCCGTCCGTAGATGAAGTTACTGAGCTGGTGGTAGCTGCATCATCAATTTCATTAAATTTTCTGCAATTTTCATTGCTGAATTCGGAAGGTTTAGGCTGGGAAAGGCTCCTTTCACAAGTTTCGTTCTATACTGAAAACCATCCCGTGTATTCGGTCGCAAAATGTCTTTATCTCTAAAATGAAGACTGCAAATGGAAAAAAATTGGGAAATTTGTTCCCGATCCTAAGCACAATACCCCATTTAATGAAAAGAACTTTAGAGTTCGGATCAGTGATGCCAGATCGTGGGTAATTACCCATTTCGTGGGCATTTTGCCTTTCAAAATGAGCTAAAAGGTCATTTTTTTATCTCTCAGAACAAGAAAAAACAGTGAATTTTGTTGTTTTTTAACGTCGGCATGGGCAAAAAGGGCATTTCTGGGTGTTTTTGACGTGAATCGTGTGCAATTCAGTCCGAAAAGTCTGGCATCACTGGTTCCGATCTTCTTTTGGAAGATGGTACAATGTATTTCCCTCTTTAGGATATGAATTGTCTTCTGTATTTTCTATACAAAAATAAAAACTTAGTATTCACTTTTATATCAATACTTATCGCACTCACTTTTAAGATATTATTTTTCTGTTATAAAATGAGTTTTTTTCTTATATTAAATGTATATTTTGAATTTATTACACAATTTCTCACAATAAATTCTCGATTTTTCATAGAAATACATTCCAGCTGACAAAATCTATAGCAACCTGCCGAAATTTACCGCCAGGGGTTAGACTCCATTCGTCAGTAGTAACGAAAAAGGTTTCTATGCTACTTTTAAAAGTGTAGTGTAGGTGGCGTGTAAGTAGCGTCAATAATTGAGCTTTTAGGTAACAGTAGCACACAAGCGTGCTGTCGCAAAAAACCCTATATCTTGACACTTTTTGTAGATATGGATGGCTTCAAAAGTAGGTAGATCGATGGATATTGTGACCACCAAACATTGAGCTAGATTGAAAATTGGGCCGTGGCACCTTCCATACAGTAAGACGAATGACTCGTTACCATTATTGATGGCAGTTTAACATCAAATATTTGGTAAATGGTTGGATAATTGGTGCTGACAGCATGGCACATCCCATAAAACAGAAACATTTAAAACTATGTGAGGCTGCCAATGTAGCAAAGTTCGATACGTGAATGTATTCCTAACAACAAGCATTTTGAGAAATCTTGGTGGGATATGGTAGGGATACGATTTAGCTCCGCACTTAGGCCTTCAAACGAAATGGAGAGGTGAGAATATAAAAGAAAAAATCACTAACTCCTGCACGGAGGCTTTCGGAAGTAATTGGGGCTTGCACCCGAACATAGTGCACTATTTCCACCAATTCGCACCTATAGTTCGGTTGTTTTGTGGGAGGCTCTTAACTTAGAATGTATTACCGAAAGATGCTCTTAGACTAAGAGTGAACTAAATTTGTATGCCTGAATCTTTTGGTCCCTCGCAATATTCGGCATCTTTAATAAGATTAAAAGCAGGCTTATGCCACTCACAGATTCAAAAAAAAAAAAAACCGAGACATGACGTTGGCCAGAAATTTCAAGTTTAAACAACTGAAACAGGACCGGACTTCTGCCCTAGTGCTCTTCATCTTCACAGATTTCCGAAAGACAGATTGTGAAACGGAAGCAGAAGCATTTTCAAAAGAACTAAACAGCGTTTTGCAAGCTGAAATTGTACGCAATGAAGAAAGCGGCTTAATCCCTTATCGACCGCCGCATCTTTTGTATATGGGAGCTCGGTTCTTCGACACCTTGAGCAAAACCCCAACACACTAAAGAATATTCATCAACATATCTACGTGGCTTTGTTAGTTGCAACTTGCAAGTACTTTGAAAGGAAAATCACAATGGGCCACATTGAACCCATCTTTCTATGTTATAGGTACCTGCCAAGACTGTTGACAAGCTTATCTCTGGCAATTGCACTATTGAACTTGAATCACCCTAGGTATTGCAATGCAACGAGGCCAAGAGTTCCTTCCAAGTGCCACATTGAAGCCGCAATAGCATCATGAACGGCGATGGAAGTCCCCATCCCGATGAATTCTACCGATATCTTATTCAATTTTAATCCATTGCCTATTCTCATTCCCGCTCCGTTTGTTTAAACCATAAGTAGGAACGCTGCGATTAGCGACCTATAGTTAAATAAAGTGCATGACTGGGTCGAACGTAACTTTCTCGTTCATCAAAAGTTTTAATGTAAATGAAGTGGGAGTTGCTGATTGTGTAAGCTGCAAGTTGTTGGAAATATTTTTAGGGTACATATTCAATATATGGTTGAAAAAAATTAGAAGTTTTACGTAGCTGTTATTGGATTTTGGTTGAAAGTTGGGGCATTGTTATTATTTCAAAATTATAACGAAAATATGTGAATACAGATCGGAAATTGGGTAGTCATATTTGAGAAATATTTAAGAAATTGATTTGTTCGAATTTTTTGAGAAAAAATAAGTACGCGATCTTATTTAGAATACTTATATTATCTTTAATATTATTTTTTTTTCAAAATCGTTAGAGTGGTTTTAGTAAAATTTGGCAGACAAAAAGTAATAAATATTGCAATGTCTAGTTTGAAAAATACTACTGCTTAACTATTTAGCTGCAAACCGAGAACAAGCTACTGTTCGCGATGTAAGCATTACTTGGTTTTAAGGGTTTTATCGAAATCGAAAACGGGGTTTTCGAGATATGAGCAGTTTTTAAAGTTAGCGTTTCCAGTTCCAGTGATTCGAATTGAAAATTAAGGACGCATTCATTTTGAAAACATAAATTTTCCTCTAAGTTTGCATTTTGGTCAAAATCGTTATTGCCGTTTTCTAGTAAACAACTAAAGGAAACAAAATTTTTCAAAAATGACTTATTTCAAAAATTCATTTTACGATAATACAGAGAAAAACTGAGCTTGCCATTAAGTTAGAAATGACCATATTACCTTCGAAATTAATTTCGCTTACTATCGTATGGTCCGTTTTCGAGATATGTCCAAATTTCAAAAGTACCGTTATACGATTTTTTAGCTAAAAACTGAGTATGCAGTTACGTTAACTTCACCCGCTTAAGCTTAAATATCAATTTTGGTTGAAATCGTTAGAGCCGTTTTCGAACAATATTGAGGTTACCATGCAAAAAAAAACGGCCCCGAACTGTAAGCCCCCAAACTAAAAATCCGCAGTTTGAACGAAACCCGGGCATCCGTTTAGGCTGTAGGCCTCGGGACATAAAGACAGACAGACAGGCGGACAGAGTTCGCCTATCATCGTAATGTCAGAATTGATTAACATCTCGAGTTCGAAATTTTGTACAAATGCAATACAGTAATGGAGAAAGTTAAAAAACAACAATATTGTAATAGTAAGAAGATTTATGAATTTCCTGCGAATTGAATACCTGTCTTAAGAAATAGCTTTAAAATTTGCTGATTGAGCCTTCAAGGCAACAGCTATTCACATTTAAAATGCTTGCTATTTTTCTATTGTAAAAACTGAAAACCGATTAATTTTTGACACGAGTCAAAACGTATACAAAGTACACAAAAACAAAAATCAAAAAATAATAATATAATGCCCAAAAATAAAAATCCTTATCATTACATATATCGCACTTCTTTCAATAAAATCAAAAATAACTGAAAGTGATAAGGAACCGCAGTTGAAAAACACCAACTTGATCTATAAAAATATTCGTTTGCTTTCGAATCAGTAGGAGTTTTTTTTTTTTTTACTTTTCCCTCTCTCAAACTCAAAACGTCAAACTTATTTAATGTGTCATTGAAACATGAACACATTTAAATGACAACAAAATAAAAATAACAAAATCTCTACAGGCGATAAGAAGAGCTCTTAATTAAGTCGAAATGAAATCTCAATTTATACTGATTAAATGTCGAAACATGCCTAAGGAGCCAATAAATTAATGTTTTATTTTTATTTCTGTCTTCGCTCCACTCCCCTTCGTATGCCGTACTTGACAGATAATGGATTAAATACATTATTGTTATATGGTTATGCAGTAGCGCCTGTCGCGAGTGCGCGCCAGCTGTCTGTTGTTGTTTTCTAAGGAAAAAAAATGAGATTGTTTTGCAAAAACTGCGATTATTCTCGAGGGAATTTTTACAATTATGTTTAGCATTGGAATTCAAAAAAATGCTGCGTAGTTATTAAACTATTTTCGGAAATCGCGAAGAGATTTGATTTATTTTTAATTTTGAAAGTTGAATAAAGAAATTTGTTTTGCAAGTCCTTTCGAAATGTCAGTGTGTTTGTTTCATTGAATGGCTGTCTGGAAATGGAATGTTCGTAACCCCATTGGCAATCTTGTAGCACAGAGTTTTGAGCTCCAGTTCCATCCATTGATATACTTAGTCTTTGAAAGTATGTTCCACTTCCACTTAAAAGCGAGAAGTTGTCAATTGTGAATAATTTGTTTGCATTCTAAATAACATTTAAAAGACAAAAATACACCGCTGGAAAGCTTACACTCGAGACCTGTTTCCGTGTATTTCATTGAAGTTGATTTGAGTTAATAAGTTGAAGAAAACTAGAACTCAGTAAGACAAATTTGTTACAATAATTTGTAGCTTAGAACATACTTAAGGGTAGCCTTAGATATCACTTTGTGGTTGATTTTATTGTTTTTTTTTCGCGGAAGGCAAACGCGGCAGCTTTTTTTTGTTTTTTAATTACTTTTTCAAAATCGCGCAGAAGAGCCGAATGAGTATAGATTTTCGTTAAAAATATTGACACAATAGCAACAAATCAAAATGAGATGGATCTACACCAAGACCTAAAGAGGGCGAATTCTATAATCACGCAGGTCGTGCGCGGGTCTGCGTAAAGGTTATTTTTCGCAGTAATACTATTAGGTACAGTCAGGAAAAAATGCGCTGTCCAAGAAACAAAATTACGAAAAACTTTAACATTCCTTTTACGAAACCAAGTGTTCAGAGTCCTAAAATTGTAACTTTTCAGACGACTTCAGTAGAAACGATAGAGCTACAACTCGAGCAACTGAGGGCATAGTTTGAGACCTTTATCCAGTTCATTCTCCACTAGTATAATGGAAAAAAATGCAGTCAGAAAATAACTCATAATGGACAATGGTCATCAAAATTTCAAAAACTATGTAGTACAGGGGCCTTCCTTTTTATTTCGTTCCGAAAGTCAATCCCTAATCGCTATACTTAATACATACTTTTGAAATATAAAAAAAAAATAATATTAAATAATATTAATTCGACTTATGGGAACCTAAATCTGACAGTAAAATATTTTATTCCGCTTTCGAAATAGATTTTTAAAAAAGAGTTTTGTTAGTTTTTTTTGGAAAAGAAAAAAAAAACACTTTCGGAACGAGATACCGAGTAGGGCCCCATATCCAGACGTTCGTCGTCGTAAATAATCTTCCTCCAGGTCTTTAATGTTGGAAACACGCTTAACTCGGCTCAACTGTTCAATTTCAAAGATCTACAAGCATTTTTGCACAGAACTTAAGTGAGTAATATTCTGTAAGGTATTTCGTTGGAGCGACATTTTTCGCGCAGTCGGTCTCTTTTCCAAAATATCGCAAACACAAACAGATTTTAGGTAAACATAAACATCATAAGTTTTCGTTAAAGTTTGTTAAATTGATCACATATAAAGAATTGGTATTTCGACTGGCATTTACAAGTTCGTTTGCATTGATTTGGCAGATGCCACAATTTTTGACACCGCAATGTGATAAACTGAAAAAAGGTGACTTCGAAAATTATGAGCAACTTAAATAAATACGACACATTCAAAAATCTAGTGGTCCTAAGTCGACTGTAGTGTGAGTTCATAATTGTAAATAATGTAGCCCAAACGATGCAACAAATATTCATGAATACGTTTATGAACTGAAACTGCAGCTGCCTAAATGCGACCGTCATGCATTGACAAAAATGAGTTCATTATGCAATAATGTCATAAATGACACAAATAAAAAAAAACGTTGTCAATGACAACTCGGAGGATTCCGATTTCGTTCCATTCCAACACATCATTGACAACCTGGATGTTTCATATTAATTCCGATTCCATTCCAAGCCGAAATGGTATAAAAAGTCTTGTGGCATCATCGGAATATTTTTTCTTTTGCTCTTGTCCATTTCTAAATAGTAAAAATTATTAAAAATTCTACTTCCATTTTCTCCCTGACATTTTTCTGCAGAGCGGCAACAAAACAAAAACTCATGCAGTATTGACAGCATGCTGACTGTAAATTTCCTTTTATGAACGCAAGTACTGCCAAATTTCTGCAATGATAATACAGTCCTTTTACAATAATGAACGCGAAATATGCAGGAATGCGGCATTTTTACTTCTATGAATTCGGCCGTATTTATCTGGAGTGGATGTTACCCGATCATAAAACCTAGATTCGGCAGAAACGTCACTTTTCCTCAGTCAAAGGCAATATCAACTTAGTACTCATTTACGTCGATTTGCGGGCTACACAGATGGATGGCAACTACAAAAAACCAGGCCACTTAAAACTGTAACACATCAAAGTTTTGAACATCTTACATCTCCGTTAATATTTTTTTTTACACTTTGCTAAAATATTTTTCCAACTGTCTAATTTAATCAATGTCGCCTATACTTGGTTTGAATAGAACGCAATCAATATATATGTAATATCGATCGCATTCGCTCAAAGTCTATACACGTTCGAATCAAAAACGGTAGAAAAAGATAAAACTAGCAAACTATTGAGTAGCGAGAAGTTTTCCTCTGGTTTTTCGTCCGAGCTAACTGAAAAAAAAAAATCAGACGCTGAAAGTTTATCTACAGACAAGAATGAATTAAAATAAAATAACAATAAATGCGAAAAGAGTGAAAATAGAAAATACTAGTACTAATAATTGTCGAAGCTTAATTAACAGATAATAAATTATATTTTGAATATGTAATAGAGCTAGTTACCAAGGTTTTTCGCTGAATGAATTATTATACATTTTATTATAGCATACTAGAATGCTCTCCATTTAATAGGAGTTGTACATTTTCAGAGTAGCATTTTGGATTTTTTTTTTATTTTTTACAATTCTCCGTTCGGATGAAAGTTGCTCGAAGAACTTCTTAAACTCTGGGCACTCATTCCGTAACTCTGAGAACGATAATCGTTTGCGCGATAGTATTCAACGATCTAGTCATCAATTTGCTTTCCGTAACTCTATCACTATCGTCTCGTCTATCGTTTATTTTTTAGGAAGTTTGAGAGCCTTGAGTATCTTTCAGAAACTCTCAAACTATATATGAAATTTCAATCAGACATTTCATAGATGTCATTTTTGCGACAATTTTGTGTTTGATGTCGGCAAATAATTGGAAAATTGAAAGTGTGAGTAATTTATCTTTGTTTCTTAGTTTATAAATACCTAATAATGAATAATATCGAAAAATGTATTATTGATAGGTCAGCTACACCAAGGCAAATAACAATTTTAGTTGCTTTCATGTATGAGCATCCGGACTTGATCAAGGGTTATAAGCCAAATAGGTGCCAAGGAAAGTAAAAAATTAGATTTAAAGCTAGTTTAATATTTTATCCCTTAATTTTGAAGCCAACTTTCTCATTCGGTTATTTCCCCTTATAGCTTGCGAGTCGTTTAAAGTTGCACTAGCAAAATCTTTGTATTCTTCACTTGCTGTATACTATTACTATCCACGTTGTAGTGGGTACAATTATTGTTATGGATGGCATCACAAACAATTTGCAAAAATAACAATTTTGCGGGGGTCTTAACTATTAGTTATTTTTATATATGGTAGCATTTGAAAAATATTTTAAGTCAACTATTCTTCTTGAAATTGAATAAAATATCTTTAGCTGTTTGCAAAAAATACAAATCAATGTAAAACGATACCTCATTAGTAGGGTTCGGATTTTCATGCACTAAAGATCTCAAAATATGCGCTTAAAATATGCGCTTAAAAATGCAAAATATGCATTTAAAATATGCACTTAAAATTAGTTAAACTTAATTCCGATTCAATTTAAAAACACATTTTCTTCAGTATATAAGAATACGTTAAATTTCTTTTTTTATTATTTAATAAAATAATAACTTAAAACGAGATCAACATTTAATAAAAAAAAACAAAAACACAGTTAACGTAAACATAAACATCTTCCTTTGTTTAATAAAAATAAATAATTCAAAATAAATTCCTTAATTCCTTAAATTATTTTGAAAAGTTTTATTTGCATAGATCGTGAAATTTTTTTTTTTAATTTTCGAATTCAAAACGTAATTCGGTCTTAAGAATGCCTTATAAATACAACGAAAAACATCTCTCGACGTCAACTGAAGTTAGTGGAGCATTTTTGAAAGAACAAATCTCATCGACGGTAAAGTTTTTTGTGTAATTTTCGTCATTGCAGTCCAATGTAAAGGTCTTACTTACATTTTGCATTATTGCAAATTTTTCATTGTGAAATGAACAAAAGAAAAAGATAAAAGTTTTAAGCTTCGTTTGCACTGACATAAAGGGGATATATTTTAACTGTCTAGTTAAATTTTTGAATAATATGCTCCAAAATTATGAATTAATATTATAAAAAAATATGCAAAATATGCAAATATAGTAAAATATGCACAAAAATTGCAATAAATGCAAAAATATGCACTAACGGTTAAATGCCATTTTAACGGAAATTTCATGATACGTATACAAAATAAGTTTCCTTGCATCTAAGGTGTTCATAAAAAAATTTGCATGGAAATCCGATCCCTACTCATTAGGTATCGCCCAAATTGTATCGTCTGGGCGATAGCGTTTAGACGATTATTGAGTTACGTGAAGCAAATGTTCAATCGTCTGGACGATAGACGATTATTGAAGTTACATTAAGCAAAGATATCGTCGAAACGCTATCGTCTGGCGATAATCGGACGAGTAAATTTTCGGCTCCTTGTGAGTATTTCGCTTATTTGAATTGGAAAAACTTGCTGAAGGCACTGTTACACCCACATAGACTAATACCATGTTCCCACCAACATGATTTAGAGAAATCAACTTGATTTAGCAAAATCATGTCATAACTTACGTGATTTATCATACATTTACGTGATTTATACGTGTTTAAATTTTAATAACGTATCTGTCATCGCAAATACACACAAAATAAAATCAAACATACCTGTTATTAACTTCAGCACTTCATTCAGCAAACACAAAAACAAAAAAAAACTGTCGAAAAAATTATTTCAAATTCAATTTTCTAATTTTGTTCGTGTTTCGGTGAGTTCTTTATATTTTTATAAATTACAGACAATCATAAATTGTTTTATTCTTGGCAGGTATGGCAACAAAACAGAAACAACAGAAAAAAAAGACGAATTTAAAATATTGAAAGTTGGACACCTAATGTCAAAGTTGACAAAAATGTCGCACTAAAACACGTAAAGTTCGGTGGAGACGCCTTTCGTGATTTATAAATCACTTTGGCTAAATCACGTTGGTGGGAACATGGTATAAGATACTCAATAAAGCTTCAATATTGACGATATCAAAGCCGTTTTAGTACTTTCTACCTACGCTGACCATCCGTCCTTCATTTAAAACGACAGTCCTTTCTTTTTTACCCATGTCCTATATTTTTTTCTTTTTCCTCTATTTTTGAACCTGTCCTTTAACAATTTTTCTTATTGCATTTAGGGCAATTAAAAAGATTATGTGAAAGTATACGTATATATTATATCACATGTCATATCATACCACTGTAGATTACTTGAAAATGTGGACAATTACAAGTCGTTGGGTTACAGTAAAACTAGGTGGTTGACTTTAATGCCATAACTAGAATCAATAATAAAAATGTTTGGCCCTCTTAAGGCACAGTTTTTGGAACAAACTAAAAGTCCAGCAGTTTTATCAAATTTGTTTACTGATCCATCTGCTGAAGCTTGATTATTTTTCGCCATTGTCAGGCCACAATGTTTCACGTTGCTGTTACACATGTTGAGTCGCAACATGTTTCAATGCCGAAAGTATCAATGGTTCTCAAGTAACTGTTTTTGTGTAGTTTTTAAAAAGCTTTTAAACCTAATTACTTAATACCTACCTTTCACACTCTTATATGAATTTATCCAATGAAGAAAATCTATTTATATTTCTTTTTTTGTTATCTTATTGTTTTTTTTTTTCTATTTATATTTTACAAAATAAACAAAAAAAGTTTGGAAGCGCAATAATTATTAGGCCTTTTTTTTTAGCTTCGATCTCAGGCAATTACAACAACTCCGCTCTACTTGACACTTCAAAACTCACAGTAGTTGTTGTAATCGTGTGATGAAAGTCTTACTTTACTATGCTTTGCTGAGATCGAAGCTCAAAAAAACACACCTATTGTCCTTTATTTTCTTTCCACACATATGGTCACCGTATTTATATCCCATATCCATACCACGTCTTTTGTGAGGTCTTTTTGTGGAACCACATTTTTTTAAAGTTAAAAGCTGGCGGAAGTGGCTTGGTAAGCTTTCAAACCTTATATTTTCTATACATTGAATGTTTAAAGACAAATTGTCCGAACCGTGTTCCGCTTTTAAGGCAGACCTTTTTGGAAACGACAAATTTTGTCGCACGCAACATTTATTTTTTTGCGGCCCAGTTAGTTCGGTGAGTTTCCTAACCCCTGCGCCTAGCTATTATTATAAACTAAAATTTAGTCGGTTTATGTCATGGCTAAATCTTCAAAACTTCAATCTTCTTTTCTCGAAACCTCCATATGACAATCACAGAACAATTTGTAGCTAAATACTAAAAAAAAGTGAGCTCTTCATCACATTTCAAAAATAACTATAGCTAATTTCACAAGCTTAATATATTAGGTCTATAACATTATATGTATAATTAAACATTATGTAACAGTAACATCAGCATCTTCGGCATTATATTTTGAACTTTTTCACTAGGCAATTAAAACGAACAAAACAAAATGTCTCGCATAATATTTTCTGTTGCTAAGTACATATGCAAGAGGGTAATTAACGCTACAACATCTCTTGTTTTTAGATGTCTAAGAAAAAACAAAACCAACACCTCCGGCATCAGCACACCATCATCGCGACTTGGTCAGCATCAGCTACGACAACATCATCATCATCACTTCACTTCCCACTGTGCAGCCGTTGCTCCGACCAAAGGTTGAATTTCAAAACTACACACTTACTGGAGTAGTTTGCGTCAGTGCGGTGTACATTACCTTAATTAAGCTGTTTAGTTAATTTATTGCAAAAAAAAATAAAAAAAATTAAATAAAACCCCGTAGATACGGTTTCACCTGTTGAGTCGCATATCATGCATGTCTGTGTGGATGGAATTGTTTGCTCTATACAAAACGTTGTCAATATTAGATTAGAGGTTCGCTTGCGCAAAATCGAATGAAGTCCTTTACTTTGAAATACGAGACATTGCAATAAAATTGGTACGAGGTGCGTTCACTTTCCATAATAGAATTGTTGGAGCTCCAATTTTTAAATGAAGCAAGTCGTGGACAGTCGCGGTATAGCGGGTGGTTGTTCATCGTATTCTATCAACCGATTTATGCGTCGAAACTTGTCCAAAATTGTATGGGGCATTGTCATTTTCCTGCGGTAATATTGCGCATTTTTGGATGATGGTTTTTATAGTTGTTTGCTGCAATATAGGGCAAATCGTTTGTAACACCTTCTTTAGGGTTTGCAAATTTTTCAATCGACATTTATCGATTTCTATCATATCAAAGTGTTCAGTATTACTTTCAGTTTCGTCATGCAGCGAAAGTGTCCAACTTCACTACCGTTGAGAAATTATTAAAATGCTATAAGAGATGTCCAAAGTTCGAGGTCATTTGTGGGTCCTCAATGTCTGTTCGCCAGATAGTCGGGTGATCAAAAGTTCGACCTACGACGGGCTTTCAGTTACTGTAAACATAACTACATTGTCCATACACATTTTTTTCTTTTGCTAGCGCTGATAGTCCCTAGCTATCTGCCTCCAGTTTCGCACACCAAGTCGATAGAAGTAGCCCTCCGATTTTGTTCGCCACCTAAGATGGGGTCAATACAGTTCAGTGGGCCAGAAGCTCCAGAAAATAAGAACCCAAAGTAAAAATGAAACAATGACCCAAAAATGCGCATACAAAATAACAACAACAAAAACTGTCTAAATTTTGGGTCCAATTTCACTTTTTGAGCCTAATTTAAAATCTTCGAATTTAAGCCCCAACATTATTTTTGAGGCCCAATTTTATTTTTATTTAAAAAATTATACATAATACTCGTTTCTCAGCTATTCTTTATGTTATTGTAAAATTACAGGGTCCGCCAAATAACTTCTTTTTTTTTTGAAAATGCTATAAAAAAAAATTTTCTCAAATTTCTTTTTTTATATGAAAGTACAATCCTTCCGGTTAATAATGGAAAATAATTTCATTCAAATGGCTGCCTCGGCTGGCCATGCAGTAGCCTACACGATCGGTCCAATTTTTAAGCAAATTATCGATTGTGTGCAGCTGAAATTCACCAATGGCTTCACGAATATTGTCCTTTAAAGCGTCAATTGTCTCTGGCTTGTCGGCGTAACACTTATCTTTTACGGCACCCCACAAATAATAGTCCAACGGTGTCAAATCGCAGCTCCGAGGTGGCCAAACGACATCAGCTCTGCGGCTGATAATGCGATCTTCAAAAACAGGTCGCAAAACATCGAGTGTAGCTTCGGCTGTGTGGCACGTAGCGCCGTCCTGTTGAAACCAAATGTTGCCAATATCCTCCTCTTCAATTTTTGTGAACAAAAATTCGTTCAACATGGCCCGATAACGATCGCCATTGACTGTAACGGCCACTCCTTGCTCATTTTCGAAGAAAAATGGCCCAATTATGCCTCTGGACCAAATTCCGCACCAAACAGTGACTCGTTTTGGGTATATCGGCTTTTCAATGTATGCGTGCGGGCTATCTGTGCCCCAAATGCGACAATTTTGCTTGTTTACATACCCGCCAAGATGAAAATGAGCTTCATCTGAAAAGATGATTTTTTTGGCAAAATCGACATCTTCGTGTAGGCAGCCATTTGAATGAAATTATTTTCCATTATTAACCGGAAGGATTGTACTTTCAAATAAAAAAAGAAATTTTAGAAAATATTCAGTAGTTTTTTTTTATAGCATTTTCAAAAAAAAAAAAAAGTTATTTGGCGGACCCTTTACTAGAACTCGCCAAAGAGGTTATAGAAATAAAAAAAATACTTTGCTGTCCAAAATACAGCTTTTTAAATATTTCTGACGAACGGGGGTGCCACGACCCATTGTCCAATCCCGCCTATATATTGTAAGGTGCCTGCTACAAACATTGGAAAATTGTTTTACAAATTTCGCAAGTATATCTAGAATCAAGATTGTTGAAACCACTCCTCATTGTTGAATTGCCCCAACATTATATACGAATATTCGAAATCCCTGGTGTAGACAATATTCACCACGTAAATAATTTTCAACCTGCCATGAGGCATAACTCCCCAGATATGGAGACGTTGATAAAACACTAAAAGAAAAAATAGCAAATCTCTATATATCTTGAGCCAATGTGAAAATGCCTTATCACTATCCTAAAACTTTTCTCTGATTTACGAACATAATATAAAAAAACGGCATGGCAGTGTAAAAACGACCATTTGCTTAGTCTTCAGGGAAACTAAAAGAAAAGTGTAGAATTCATAGCATTCTATTTTCATTTTTTATAGCACACATTTTTAAAACATTAAAAAACGCAAGTCTTTTAAAATATTCAATTGGGTACATTAGGTTTGTCAGAGCTTAGTCAATCTTTAACTAGTTTAACAACGGCTACTTTATAAAATAAAATAAATGAGACCGAAAGCTTGATTTTCTAAACTCATATTATTTTATTTGATTTTTAAAATAATTGCTGGTTTAAAAAAAAAAAAAACATTTATAGACCATAAGACTTTTCAATTCAATAAAGAACGTAGTAGGAACTTTGTCAGCCTTTAAACAATTAAACAACGTCAACAACGTTCTGCACAAAATTACCAGCGACCCTTTTTTCTGATAACAAACCTTTAACAAACAACATTATTATTATAATTATTAATAATTGTCGCGTAACTACATGTTAGGCCTAACTATTGGCAAACACATTCGTTAAATTCAAATTGCTATTAATAAAAATTTGAAAAATTTTGGATAAAAATGGCTCACCGTTTTCCAGTGCTTCTAAATATGTTTGTGAATATGTCGCCTCAACTCGAAAAAAAAGTGTACAAAAAACGAAAAAAAATGTTTGCAAATAAAACATTGAAAAATAAATATAGATTTTCAAAAGAAAATATGAAAAAAATTAATTCTATATTTTTTTGTTCTTTTCTGTTGCTTTTTTTCATTATCACTTGTCGCAATTGAAATTTACTAACCAGCCGTGATGACAGCCAATATTTAATAGTTTTTAATACAATTTGGTTATGTGATGCCAGCTATTTTAGAGAAAACATCAGTTAGTTATTATATGAGTTTTTTTTTTAATTATTAATAAGAACATTTAACTAATATGTTATTTATTTAACTAGGTGCTAGGTAACATACAAGTTGGAGAGTAGTTGCGGTTTTTTTTTATTAATACGGCTGTTAGAGTTTAATGTATGTATATAAATAACCTATCCATATCTCAATGTCAGAACAAATTTCGAAGATCACCATCTGTGAAAAGAGGAAAATGAGTGCATTCGGTAATTTTTTGAATAATATTATTGCTTGCTTTATTCATCTACCGAGCTTAACTCTAACAGATTTCAGATGTAATATATGGTGATATAATAATTAAAAGTATATAGTATAGTACAATAAATTTTATTATATTTAAAATTACTGATTTAACTTTCTCTCTATCATCACATAAATCAATTTCTGTACAAACTGAATTGAATAAATTAATACATTTAGTAGTAGGCTCATTAAGACCATAATTGTAAATATGCCTAGGATTAAATAATAAATTTCTAGATCTGAGTATTCTTTCAGGTGCGTAAAATAAAAAATTCTTTAGAATATCAGGACACTTTATACGATAAGAAAACACAACATGAACAAACAATATACACTGAACATTACGTCTTTTCTCAAGGGTATCTAACCCTATTAATGCACATCTAGTAGAATAAGAGGGTCTTTCATCAAGGTTCCATTTCAATAGAGCAATTACAAATCTTGTAAATGACTTTTGCACTCTTTCCAACCGATTTATGGAAGTTAAATAGTTAGGGCACCAAATAATGGAACAGTATTCAAGAAAAGGACGAACAAGGGACATATAAACAGATTTAAGAGCGTAAGGACTAGAAAATACGGCACATGATCGTTTGAGGAATCCAAGCATAGAGTTAGCTTTAGCAACAATATAGTCAATGTGACGTGAAAATGAAATTTTGGTGTCAAAAATCACCCCAAGATCTTTAACTTCAGTTACGCTAGAAAGTAAAGTTTCTGAAATGTTATATTGATAAATAACTGGAGACGAAATACGATAAACAGATAAGGAATGACATTTTGTAATATTCAAGGACAGCTGGTTTAGCTTGCACCAATTGACAATTGAGTTCAAATCGGATTGAAGCCTATTGCAATCGAAAATGCTTTTAACACGCAAAAATATTTTTAAATCGTCAGCATACATAAGACAATGAGCATGCTGAAGCATAGTTGGAATATCGTTGATAAAAATATTAAACAGCAGAGGTCCTAAGTGACTGCCTTGAGGAACACCCGATAAAACGTCAATAGGCCTTGATTGAGAAGAACCAATTTTAACAATTTGCTTCCTTTTTGTGAGGTAACTATAGATCCATTTAAGGAGGCTCGAATGAGTGCCAAATGATCTTAATTTTTCGATGAGAACATTGTGACAAACAGTGTCGAAGGCTTTCACAAAATCTGTAAATACAACATCAACCTGATAACCTAATTCTACGGAATCGAAGAGGTATTTACTGAAAAGCATTAGGTTAGTCACTGTAGATCTACCAGATACAGAGCCGTGCTGGTGTGGAGTGATTTGTTCTTTGAATGAGAAATTGAGTTTGGTTGTCACAATTGACTCAAAAAGTTTTGGAATGGCAGAAAGTTTTGATATACCACGATAATTTTTTAATGAATAAAACAGGTTTATATGGATGGTGATGACCAGCGTTACCACTTGTACTACATATGTAGTACTGTGCTACATATTTGCTGGGTGTTTCAACGCCGTACTACATACTACACCGTTACCCTAATGTACTACATTTCTTAAGATCCGTCTAACCATTTTACTTTTTTACGAACAACAGTTCGAATTTTGCCCCTTTTGCTTTTATAACTAAATAAATAGATTTAAAAACTTGGCATAGTGCAAATCCTCAACTCGCACACAAAGATATCGCAAGGAATGGGAAAACCAATTTTTGTGGGTCGAATGTAGGTCTGCCAATCGCTTTTGTCGCGCTTGTCAGAAGTCATTTGTTTGCAATATGACTTTGCTTTTCAGACATGAACTCTTACCCATACACATTTCCAATTATAATAGTGCAAAAAAACTCCAAGTGTGTCCGACTGTTTTAGAAACATAACATATTTTGTTTGTTATACTACTTAATAGAAAAAAAAACAGGTACTACATTTTTTTTGAAAATGCTACATTTTGTTGGCTAACGTACTACATTTGCTAGAGATTTTAGTGGCAACGCTGGTGATGACGCATATGCAAATAATGCAATGCGTTCACTCAGAAACAGTAAGGTAGCATTTAAATGGGTTGATATCGAGTTCGCATTCTTGGTACATCTGCTCAAAAAGTTACCATAACCAGATAAAAATTACCAAATTACCAAAACTCGAGAAGCAATAAAAAATTACCAAAATGGCAGCCGTGCTTATGACCAGTTAGGCACAGATAGGCACCAGTTTCAAAATGCAACCCAACGCTATTCAAAACGCATTGGCATCTCGCTTAATTCGTCGATTTTGTAATTGCGAAAGCTTAAACAATATGAATTGTGCGCTATAACTTATTTCTCAAAACACGTGCCAAAATAAGACCTCTGCTGAAATTGTTGTTAAAAAATACTCTACGCAGATAAAGAGGTCCAAGCTCAATTTGTTTGGTAAAAGTCAAGAGTCAAAAGTCGGAAAATAACAATATAAATGGTTTTCATCACATTTTGTTTATTTAAAAACTTCTTGTTGCAAAACGCTGATTTTTACATAATTTCATATTTCATCAGTTTCACGGCTACTGAATCGTTTGCCAAAAACTGCTCTCAAATCCGTTTAATAGCTTCCGAGTTTTTGCGGTAGACACAAACCTGCTGAAAATAAGAAGCTCATTTTATCAGTCCACGGCGGATATAAGGAACCCCTGAAATCCAAAAAAATATTTCTTATATCCGTCGTATAGATTATGTACTCGTTGAAGTTATAGATGAAATTTCTAAACCAGGTTTCGTCCTGAATTTCCCAAATTCTTCTGACGACATGTGCCTTTGATCATTTACACGATCGGTTTGGTTCTATCCCTCCATCCCCAGAAAACCCTTCATCGACTTCGTCCCTCCTTCTGATACAAATTGATGCAATCAACAAACGGTGTGGAACATATGTTCCACGTTCGACTAAATAATTAATAGAATTAAGCTCGATGTGACCGCAAAAAACAAAAAACAAAGAAACTCGAACGTGCGGAACCACCGATGAGCAGTGATCCCTATCCACGACCATGGAGATGCGTTTCGGTCACGAAGAATAAAATAAAATTAAAATATCACAAAAAGTCGAACAAAATGTGAGAACCCAGCAGCAATCGTCGGTCGAACAGGCAGACGACAATTTTCTCGGCATGGTTAGACGACATGCGATCAATCGCGTGATCATCAAGCACAGATCGGGCAAGGAGTTTCGCAAAAGACAACAAGAAAAAGAAAAAAAGAAAAGTTCAAGATCGGCGCACACCTACCTCCACCTATGCTGGTCAGTCTTCTTCAGTTGTGGCCACCGTTTCAGCCGACCACCACCCGTTGCAGCCATGGCGAATCACCCGAACGTGGTGTGTACAACAACTGTCCAACAACCACAGATTGTGATGTAAACTTTGACTTGGACACATCTTGCGTCCGCCAGCCGAGGTGGTGTGGAGCTGGTGTGCTGTACCAGCTGTACTGCACGCGGCAAGATTCAATCATCTCTATCGATCGGTAAAGGGATTATATTGTGCACTGGGGCGGCTGATGCTGCAGCCAGCACGCCAATGGATCGGACATTAAATCCTTTGAACGTGCACTCATGTACCGACGTGATTCGCTTAATGAATCCGATCGATCCATCGATCGGTGATCGTACGACGATGATCTGTAATGCGCGCGTTCTCCACCCGACATGTCCATGGAGACAACAGACAATGATGCTGGGCGTCTCGAGTCATTAATTATATTAATAACATGTACATGTACATAACAGAGATATGGACGACGGGGCTTTTTCAGGCGGCCGATGACGGTGTCTTCTTGTGGTTTCTTTCTCTCTAAACAAATTAAAACATCAGCGCGAATGACAGACATTTTTGAGTGGACATTCGGCGACAAAGTGATGGTGAATGTGTGAGAACCGAAAGAAAAGGAGTGCCCACTGGTTGGGGTATAATTGAGTTTGGATATTGATCCAAGTGGTCTTTGAAAATAGCCGCCTATTGAGGAGAAAGTAAAATGGCACAGAACATGATCGGGGTGAGCGACAGAATTTTTTTTTTTTTTAATTGAGACATGGAGATCGCATGTAAATTGATTGGAGCAATTTATTTTGCGAGACTGTATGGAACTTGTTGTAGAGGTTAGCTGGTACTGCACTTTGTATCTTGATGGGAAGACGTTATTTTGTATCTCAATACGCATAGCAAAAAATTAAGAATTCATGGAATTTTTAGATGGGGTGGCTTCTCTGTTTATGAAGGAATCTTCTCGACTCTTTTGCACTTGTCCAGTTTGCTTAAAACACTGTTTACTTTTCTGCTGAATTGAGAAGGTGAATTATGGATTTTGTTTTTATTTTTCACAAAGAAAAACAAAAACTCAACACAAGCTGTCAATCGATGACTTTCAAATGATGCTGACGTTCCCGTGTCTTCGCTGTTTACATATTTTAGTCCATCGTCGTCGGAAGTTTCCTCTTGCTCTAGGTGCACCTCAGCAAATTCTTAAAAGACATCATCAAATGATAGTAATATTTAAAACTATACAATTCAAAAATGCCAAAGCTGTAATGGAACTATTTGCTTAACATATTTTCTTAGATCTTCCCACTGCAAAAGAATCCTTCTTTTAAGAAATTCTTCTCACTTCTATGGTTCTAACAAATTTGTAAAACTGACCGTGTTTGGATATCGTACGACCCAAAACCAGTGTTGCCGCTAAGAGAAAAAAAACGTAAAATCCGCTAGAAATGTTAGTTTTTGCATCTCAAAAATCCGCTAGAACTCGCTTAAAATCAAGCAGAAAGTAGAAGTTCAAAAAATACATACATAATATTTAAAAGTATTATTGAATAAAATAAATAAAATAACAAAACAATCAACAAATTCAAGTAAAATAAAGTTAAAAATTACAAATTAATTTCCAACTCAACGATGGATTCATCTATTTCTAAGTTTGAGGCCTCGGTTATAGTTCTTGAATCAGACTGCGATTTTGTTGGCTTTCTGATTTTACTTATGACGTCGTCTGGTAGATCGTAATTATAGCAGCTCTTGTTCATCACTTTTAATTGATTTCTTCTTGTTATTATTGAATTTAACGTCAGCGTTGAAAGTTGGTTTCGCAATTTGTTCTTAACGATATTCATAAAAAAAAATCTGTCATGAAAAAGTCCGCCTACCAAACAACCAGTTATTGGCATGTGCAACCAACCATACGCAGTGGCAAATATTTTCAAACAGGTACAGAGCTGCCACTTTTTTGAACATGTTTGTATTGTAGTACCAGGGTTTGGTAGTAAAAAATCGCTAGAATTCGTTAGATTTTATTTTAGCGACAACATTTTATTAAAAATCGTCGGGAGTCTTAAAAATATATTAGATCTAGCGACAAAATTGCTAAAACGGCAACTCTGCCCAAAACCGCATTACAATTAGTTCTAGTACTTTTTTTTGAACAGGGAAAACCTACTTGGACCAATCTGTGCATAAATGTGAATTGAATATTGAATATTATTCTTAAAATTAATTTCTAAAACTGCAGTTTCTCAAACTGCCTTATGAAAAATTCTTTAAGAAAATAAAAGTTAAGAATTCGTGCAAGTTACTCCTTAAAAACCAACTGGCACAGCAAGATCAACAGCAACTTTGACAACCAGAACACACTTTTCTAGTCACTGCTTTTGAACGGCTTGGGGAGCTGCCACGCAGTGAGCGACAAGCGATTGAGCAACGTCGCTCTGCCTATAACAGAATCGCTAATCGCTCAGTGCTTACGTGGCTACCGCCATACAATTTCATATGTTTTAAATATTTAGAGCGACGTCGCTCAATCTCTCTGTCGCTTGTCGCTCACTGCGTATCTGTACCCTTAGAACACATCGTCGGAAATGTCATTTTAAAAAGTGCTGTAACTGAAAGTTTAACATATAAATAATGTCTTATAATAAATCAGGCGCTGTGTTTTTTTTTTTAATAAATTAAATACCATGCCATGTTGGCTGACACTACGACCTGAAAGATCTATTATATCAGTGGTTATTGTGTTGGACCACTAAGCGGGGGGGGGGGGTCCCACGTTCGATTGCTGAAAGGCACAAATTTCATCATAAGGTTTTTTTTTGCACTGCGCCATCTGAGAGCATAATTGTAATAAAAGACCCTCTAAATTCAGCCGGAATCGGCATAAAATTGTAGATCCCTTCCATTCGTCCCAAAAGTAAAAAACACACACACAAAAATGGTTGTTAGAAGCTATAGGCCTAGGATCTCCACGAACCCGTTGCGCCAACTATTCATATTTTTTTTATAGTAAATCAGCGTATCTCAAAAAAGTTCCATAAAAACACTATGTCCCTGAGAAATTTTAAGGTTGTAACGAAACGTGGGTTGAAAACAGTAAAAAAGTAGTTTTATGATTCGCATTCGGGAAATAGGGCCCTTAAAAACTACGGTGATTGGTCAAAAAGACATAAGTCCATGTTGAGTAAGCAGAACTATTTAGAAAAAAAACATCTATTTTCGTTTGGTCTTAACAGCATAAGTTTCTGTATACCGAATCCAAAGTTAATTCCAAGTATTTTAAAAATTGGGTTTGGTCAAAAGGACATAACTCTGTGCTGTTTTGACCGAACAGAAGTTTTACATTTTTCAGACAATAACGTGGTCAAATCAAGATGTAACTCAATTGTTGCTTTGTTGTCACACATTTATTGTAAACGCATTTTGTTCGCTTTTTTGTATTAATAGTGTTGCTTTAGCAAAGTAATCGTGACAATTTTGTGCATATTCTTTCGCTTTCATACATTTCAAATTTTAATTAAATTTTCTTGTTTTAAATGCCATTCCTGTTCTTTTTTTTTTTGTGTTAGGTATTAAGCTTAAATAAATAATTTTGTTTTTTTTTTTAACTTCATATTAAATTTACTTTCAATCTGAATCAACCAGTTGAAGAAAAAATCACAATATCGTTCGGTCTAAACAGCATGTCTTCATTAAAACATATTTTTGTTACAATTTTTTAAATTTTATTAATTGGTTATTGTACATCAAATAATTTATATTAATATTGCATTCGCATATTACTTTAACATGTAAAACTGCATTTAAAAGAAATTTTTAAACACATTTATCTCAAAACTACGATTTAGGGCTCGTGTCGTTTTGGTCGTGAATATATACATGTATAGAAGAAACTTACTATTTTTTTACTTTCCAGAAATTATAGCGATAGAGAGTTGAAAGAAAGTGGTTATTGTGGCTCTATAAATCCTCTTAAGACATTTGAAAAATGTGCAGGCCAACAATCAATTGTTTTTTAAGGTTTTCCCATGTAAAGTAATTCACTCTAAGTCGAACAGAACTACAACAATTTCATGTATTTGATGATATCGAAAGTTGTTTCGCTGGTGAAAAATGTATAAGACACGTGGCCGGCTTGATCGCCTACCTTCAGAAAAGGCAGATGATTTTCGTGCTTAGTAAATCGAAACTCTTTCGCAATGGGCCTTGAAGTCTTCTGGCTGAAATTGCAAATAATTCAAACTGTCCCTCTAAATCTAAACTCTTTCCAAATTTCTTCTTTTTGAAACTCTTCTAAGATATATGATTTCCAAAAGTATTTACCGCAATCTTTCAGAAGCCGTTTCGATTTATTGGAGCCCAAAAATGTCGCCTTCTCATCCCTACTTATAATTTTGAGTCATATACATATTTTGAAATGAAATATATACGAGGACATCACAAGAAATATTAACTAATACTTTTAATAGAATAGTTCAATCGTAATACCCCTTATATTAGATACGAGTACATACAAAAAAAAAAACTTCTACTTTTTTTATTCAAAAAACTCGTATTTTTCTATTTTGATTCTACTAACATTTTACTTCTAAAGTGCTTACAATGAAAGCAAAATTTCCTAACGACCAAGGCGCATTTAGGCCAATACCACAGGAGCATTAAATATCGCTCGCCCAATTTTCCGCGTCTTTGTTTTAACTTTATTGTTGTCGCGCTTGCTTTCTAATCATATTTGTTACTTTATGCCGAATTCGCAATGTCGCGTTGAACGCGTGCGTGCGTCGGCGCGCTTTACACGCTTTATCGAAACTTTACGATTTTAAATGCCAAAGCGCGCGAGCAACAATTTTGTAAAACGAAATGCTGCTTTGAAGCGAATGCGCGTTGAGAGAGCAGAGTATGACAGATTAAAAGTTCGGTTTAGTTCAAACTAATGTACACAAATAGAGAGCAGAATTCAAGTTTCAACTTTCAAGTCTACTCTCATTTTTTTGCACAGCTGTAATTTCTGTGCAAGAATTATAAAGGGATTCTCCAAAATAGATAAAAAATCATTGATAACAGTAATGCAAAGAACAACCTTAACAGAAATACAAGACAATACAAGAAAATCTAAAGAAGTATTAGCTCCACAAAAAAAGGTAATCGTCATTTTTACACACTAAATTTATTAATTTGCATTAAAAAAATATCATGTTGCTTTTTAAAACTTGAGTGTGATAAACATTAGTGGTTCTGTGCCACTCCAACTAAGATCGGCACACCCCATGACATCAAATCGAACAATTCAAAATTCTAAAGTTGTCAAAGAAGCGTGAGAGTAGAGAGTAGGTCTACTCAGGCGTCGCGTTGAACTTTACGATATTTACGATCTAAAGTCTATCAAACGCCTGAAGTTGCATTTTTTGAGGCAGCATATGCACGCTTTGTTTCTACATAATCTGTCAACGCGTCATTGTGAATTGGGCATTAGTTATATTTGCTAAAATATATAATTATATAATGAGCTCCAAGTACTAATTTGTTTTTGTACTGTGTAGCAAAAAAAAAACAAATAAAATGAGTAAGAACAAAAGCAAACATTTTTGGGTAACTTACCGTAAAACTATTTGAAAAAAATAAATTCTTAATGACGCGCTTTTTTTTGGAAGTTTGTTTATTCATTCATTCACTGATATAATGACGATGACCTTTCATGAAGAGAAGTCGCTGTACAAAACGTTTCCCCTTTATATGTTCAATTGGTTTTTTGCATACTCAAGGCACGCCCAAATAGGAGCGTGTAAAAGAAGATCGTGTGACATTGGACTAACAGCTAATTTACTGGAGTTAGTTTCAAGTTTTCAATTAAATCCAACTTTTAAAAGTATTTATTTTGGGTTGTTTACCGTTTGAAACAATTAGGGGAATTATTTCTTTTGAAAAACCGCACACATTAAAAATTAAAAAAAATCATCCAAGTCCAAATTGCGTATGCGATTTTTTTGGTGACTGTCCATTTGAAAGTCTTTCTAGGTCCATTTTTCCTTAGGAAATATTCCCAGTGCTTCGGTTGTGCCTTATATTTCTCTGTGGATCCACTCATTTTCCAAACTGCGTGTGGGTCCATTCATCGCCTGTTCTACTATGGATCTGGTGAACTTTTAAAAATGTAGGTCACTCGTTTCACGGAATGGATTTGCATTTCCTAGATATATTATGTGAATTCATTTAGTCGACTAATTTGCGACTTGCAAAACCATCTACCGATGATTCCTGCAAACACAGCAGTTACAAATCTTTCTACTATTCATTTTTATTTCTAGATGAACTCGTTTTGAAATAGGAATCTTGAAGCCGACATAAAAAGGCCTCACCATACTTAAAAAAAATTCCAAAGTCCATTTATACATATCTGTCGCAAATTAGAATCAGAAACACTAAACGACGATGCAAATGGCACGCACGCACACATATTCTTATCAAACTACCACGATCTCATCGCAACTAAATTGCAAAAAAAAAATTGAATACCGCTCACCAATTACAGCGCTTAATAGAGAGCAGGCCCGAGCTCACTCCAAAGGAATTCAATGACAATGTTTGGATTGGATGGCAGCACCAACCAATGGCAGCCACTTAAATTGCAAATTAAATTATTACACTTCGACCGAAACAGACGACGACGACGACGACGACGATGCGATCGCGACCGACTCGTTGCAATAAAATTTCCATAATTTAACCAAAGTTGAGTTGACGTCTGCACAGAGAGCTGTGAGTTCCACTTTCGAGCCGTCTAACATGTGTTCCCTACTGGAGTATTCATACGGTAGACCCTCTCAAACGACACGTTCGTCGATCAGTCGTTGTCGTGCTTTGTTGTTTAACGTTTTTATTTTTATTATTTATTTTAACCTCCGAATAACTCAAATTGCGAAAATTTACTGCGAGCACAAGTCGAACTTTAAATTTATGTAAAATACTTAGGAGATTGTTTTTGTTGTTGCTGCTGCTGTTATTTTTGTTGTGTTTATACCCTGGGGAAGTCGGTGGGGTTAATTTTGAGGTGAAAATGCTTAACGAAAATATATTTTGAAAAGACTCCATATACGAGTACGACGAGAACGAGTACTATCCAACGAGGACAGCCGATGGCCTTTAGCTTGTGAGTGAATTCTCCACCCAACGGATTTCAAAATATAAATAGGTTTTTGAAGGAGAAATAAATACGTAAATGCTTTTTTGGGTATAAGTCGATAATGGGATTGAAAATGGATTACTTGTTGAGGAAGTTGAAAGGAAAGCACCTATGTAGGGTTTAGAGGTTAGGGTGCATATATTTTGGATGAGCTTGTTTTTGTTTGGGAGATTTAATTTCCTGTCTGCTGGGGTTGGTGCTCCTTTATATTTTAATTAAAATTGCGCACAGTTTGCTGATGACATGACATCAATAATTAAAAGTTGTGTTTTGTTTCATTGCAGATAAACAGGAAACTATGCTTGGAAGAATATAGCTCTTAAATACTGAGTTGTAATAGTTGAATAACGAAAATAAAAGGTGATTGGAATGAATTTTAATTTTAATTTTAATTTCGCTGTTAAGTTTAAGGGTTATAAAATGTTTTTTAGGTGTTTCAATGAACTAAAATTGACTTTAAACAAAACAAAAATTGATAATGGTGTTTTGGTTTATAAAGATTTATAAGGTGACATCTTTTGCCAGAGTAAATATATTAAAAAAGAAAAAAATAGTTGGCGCAACAGGTCCATAGGGACACTTGCTTCTCACAACCATTCGTCTTGTGTGAGTTTTTTTTATTTTTGGGACGAATGGATGGAATCCACTATTTTATGCCGAGTCCAAACGCCCAATTGAAAAGCACTTTCATGACGTTTATACGCTCGGATGTTTATTTATTTATTTATTTATTTATTTATTTTAAAAATAATTTACAAAAATCAATTTATAAATTATTTATAATTAAGGCTTCAGGGCATCGAGACCATTGTTAGACGTTTGCGCGAGAGGTGGTGCAGTGGATAAAAGTCCTTAAGTTGGAATTTGGGTTTTTTCGGGATTCGAACCTGAGACCCCTCGCCCACACTAACCACTGCGCGGAGCAAATACCTACATTGAAATGCCTTTTTAGATCTATCTGCCATTATGACTGGTGGTTACTTTATTTATCGACCTCCACTACAAAAGATGCACTCGAATCACCATATTGTTCCATCTCTCCGGTTCATTTTCTGTTCTCCAAGCATTTTGAACCCAATAACCTTTTTTGTTTTGTCAAAAGCTGACCATTGGCACAGTTAACATGTCTCCAGGTTTTCCAGGAATAGTCTACAGTAGCGTTGCAAGACGTCCCGGATTACCCAGATTTGAGGCATAGTTTCGTTTGTCTCAGACAGATCCGTTTTTCAAAAAAAAAACTTCGGCATACATCTTTTATTGTTTAAAAAACATAATTCTCGCCTTGCATATTTAAATTTAATTTTTGCAAATTGACAACTGTTCTTTAAATTAATAAAAATAACGAAATTTGGAAACTTTTTCTCTAAAATTTCGAAAGCAATTTTTTTTTTAAATTAACTACACGTAAAAAAAATATTAAGCATTAATACGAGTAATTTGAAATTTATTATGAAATAATTTGAATCATTTGGTTTTATTTTTAATGAATTTTAATTTGTTCGTATTCTTTTACTTTATAATAAATATGTAGATATTTTTATTTATGTTTTTGTGATTTACAAAAAATTGTACCTAATTAATTTACCTACGTATATTTTCAAAGACGTACTACCCACTCATTGAAATAAAAAAACGACAAACCTAATAGCTGTTTTTTATTATCAGCTATGATCCATATAGAAATATATCATCGATTTATATGCAACAACAGCACATGATCCTGCTTCTCATCGAGATCACGCATCATGATCTGAAAATTATTTTTTGTGGCTTGTTTTATTTTTAAATGTTGGTGTGCCTGTAAACGATAGCTACACAATCAAGTTGCCAGACTTAAAAATGGAATACATTCATTCATTCGAATGAACCCCCGTCCGTATTCAGAGTTATTTTGTTTTTTCTCGTTCTATAAATGTATAAATAGACCAGTCAAAGATTTTATAAACAATTAAATACATACATACATACAAACAAAACAACTTTTATGAAATGTTTATGAAACGTTTTGCTGGTTTGCATCTGGATACCAAAAAAATATTTATGAAATGTTTCATAAATAGTTACCCAAACGTGATGGGAAATAATTTTTGTTTTACAAGTTTGCCTGCAGAGAGTGAGCGTTTTTTTCTATTATTATTTGTTTTTAAATAAAATAAAAATGACCAGAAAAGCTTGGAATACCTAATGAGAAAGTAGTGATTCATTTAATGCGACTATTTGAATTAAATCGCGTGTCGCGTGATTCTCGAGACCAAAATTTCAAAACTAAAAACTACTCGCTGCTAATACTACGGTGCTTGGTCAAAAAGGCGTAAGTCCATTTTTTTGCGAAATTGAGTTGATTATGCAGAACTATTTAGAAAAAAATCTTTTTTCGTTTGGTCTTAACAGCATAAGTTTCAGTAAACCGAATCCAAAGTTATTGAATGGTCCTAATCACACATTGTTGCTTTGGCAAAGTAATCGTGACAATGTTGTGGATATTCTTTCGCAAAAATGTCTATTTTACATTTTGGTTTTAAATACTATTCCTGTTTTTCTCCTGTTTTTTTGTTGTTAAACTTAAATAAATATATTTTGTTTTTTTTTTTTAACTTGTTACTAAATTAAATTTCAATCTTAATCTTATCTCAACCCGTTGAGAAAAAAATCAAAATAGTATTTGGTCAAAACAACATATTATCTCCATTAAAACATCTTTTTCAAATTTTAGTAATTGCTTATTTTACATCTACCTAATAATTTACATTATTGTTACATTGCAGTATTACTTCAATATGTAAAACTGGATTTAGAAGGAATTTTTTTAACTTTAAAACACATTTATCTCAAAACAACGATTTTGGACTTGTGTCGTTTTGATCAAACTCCATATAATCCTACCACATTATTTTCTTCTAGTCCGAAAATAGAATAAAATTGAAACATTTCATAAGCATTTAATGAATAAATTTTAGAAATCTTTTGTAAGTGCAGAAACATTTCTGAAATGTTTCGCTGGCCTGGACACACCTTAATATGCCAAGACAAACTCAAGTACTAGCAGCAAAATATTGTTCATGCGTTGCATATTTGAACATAAAATTTCTTTGACAAAAATATATTTGAAAAGAAAAATTATGATTTGAATATGGTAACACCCCCGAGCAGAATATTTTCAATATGGCTGGTGGCAATATGAAGTTTGAAATACCCTGTATTATCTGTTTTGTTTTTGAAAGTATCTGTTGCCACAATTCAAAAATTTAACTTTTCAATAATCCGTCTTGTTTTATTTCCGTGATCTGATAAAAAAAAAAAAAAAACTAATATGCAGCGCTTTTTTATGTGAATGAAAATCAAGAACTTTTTGGTTTCTTATTTATATAATCTGTGATTAAGATTTATCAGAAGAAACGACATTATTCTTATCTAACGAAACTTTATCCCTCACTAGGTCCATATATCATAAAATAAAATTTAGAAATAGCGGCTTATTCGGTACGACAAAAATGTGAAGCCCATCATTAATATAAAAACGAAGGTGCGATTAATGGAAAATTGCTCACATTTTCGTAGTGCCTGCTGATGTCCCTGTATAACAAATAATTTTTTTGCGACTCCTTTAATCGCACTCAATACGCGATTTAGTGAAAAACTTATATACTCGTATAGGGATCAAATTCACCCACAACAGACTGCTCTAACGAACACACTGGTGTAAAACGAACAATTATTTCCGGAAACACCTATGCGCCACACCTCTTCAATTTTCCAATTTCAACTGCGAACACTTATCGCTGTAAAACACATATAATCATCTCACCATTATGTTTGGCCAATGCGTTGCATTGCATTCACAATGACGATGTGGTACTCGTGCAGATGCATATGAATGTACAGACCGCCGAATGCAGCATCACCCAACGAAATATATCATCCAAGCGAAGGAACGCCTATCTATCGAATGGAGATCTAGTTCTATCCACGAGTTGTTTTATGAGGATCATCCATATTTGAGTTTGAAGTGAATGCCAGTGTCGAGTTCGAGTAGTAAGTATGTGCATAAGAGAAATGAACGTTGAGTTCGTAGTAGGGGTGCTGTTATGGAGCACATTTTTGAGAGAAGTCGAACTTCTCTCTAGTCTCGTTGGAGCACATTTTTGAGAGAAGTCGAACTTCTTCCAACGAGACGCAATCATTCCACTGACAACTGCTAATATTTGAGACCTTTTTGTTTTTTTTGTAAAACTAGAACTAGAACTAGATGAACTAAATAAATTAAATGAACAAAGTGAACTAGGTAAGCTAAGTGAACTAAACGAACTAAATGAACTAGATGAACTAAATTAATTCTTTGAACTAAATTTTAAACCAAATAAATAAATTCGATGAACAAAGTGAACTAGAGGAGCTAAGTGAACTCGAATAACTAGATAAATTAGATGAACGAAATAAAATAGAACGTGCGGCAAATTGGCGGAAAAACTGACTTGTTGTCCTAAAATGCAATTGATGCAGTAAAAATGCATCCACATTCAACTTCATAGCTCATAAGGCACAATGAATTATGCTTTCGTGCATAATATGTCTTTTGTAGTACCGTTGCCGGATCAGGAATTGGACAGTCCGACGAGTGTAGCTTCGGCTGTGTGGCACGTAGCGCCGTCCTGTTGAAACCAAGTGTTGCCAATATCCTCCTCTTCAATTTTTGTGAACAAAAATTCGTTCAACATGGCCCGATAACGATCGCCATTGACTGTAACGGCCACTCCTTGCTCATTTTCGAAGAAAAATGGCCCAATTATGCCTCTGGACCAAATTCCGCACCAAACAGTGACTCGTTTTGGGTATATCGGCTTTTCAATGTATGCGTGCGGGCTATCTGTGCCCCAAATGCGACAATTTTGCTTGTTTACATACCCGCCAAGATGAAAATGAGCTTCATCTGAAAAGATGATTTTTTTTTCGCACACATTCTGCAACATTACCATGATTTTTAAAGTAATGTCGCAATATTTCCCAGCGTTGTTCAAGCGTATACACAACCATATTCGTTCAGCGGAAGGATAAAACTAATTATCTGTCAAATCAGACATGAGCTAAGTGTTACCATTCGCGAAATAAGCACTAGTTGAAAAAAAAAAAAGTTAGATGGCGGACCCTTTACAAGTGTAACACATTTCATACTTATTTAATCTATGCTGCGAAATTATCAAAAGTGCTTATCCAATTCTTGTCTTATCACAATTTATAGACAAACTGAGCAGGGTTTCGTACACAGTTTTAAACGTATGTGCTTGGAGCTTTATGGTATACCCCCAAGACGTGGCAAACGATTTAGGACTGGCACATGTAACGCTTGGAAGAATTTATAAAATTCTCAAAAATAAGGTAAGACGCAAATAAAGCGTATAAAAGCTCGCAGTTAATCCAGTAATCCAGTAAACCACTTCAATTAGTGAGGAGTAGGTTGCTCTATACTTTAAAAAAAAGTTTTAAGTTCAAACTCCTAAAATCTATAATATTTACTATTTTCTACTACTTCTTAAAAAATCAAAGGGCCCAGCAAAATGAAAATGTTAACTATAGGTAAAATTAACTGAAAATATTCTGACAGCATAATATAAGTTTTGCACCGTTGGACGGACGAAGAAGTCGATTTTTATATCATAAGTCTTCGGTATAGAGTCAAAATGTTGTTTAGAAAGGTAAAGGGTGTTTTTTTTTAGAGGTATAAAACTTTAAAATGGAATATAACAAAGATGATTTTTTTAAATTGGCATGAAATTTACGTTATTCGAAAGATAATCTTCCTGCATTATAATTTAAATATGATTTTTGGCATATGACCGCCACGGCTGGCTCGGACATAGTCTAATCTGGAGCTCCAATTTTCGATGACTTTTTCCAACATTTCGGCAATAACGCGGCGAATGTTGTCCTCGAAGTGGTCAATCGTTTCGGGCATATCTGCGTAGACTAGCAACTTCACATATCCCCACAGAAAATAGTCAAGCGGCGTTAAATCTCACGATCTTGGAGGCCAATTCACGGGTCCGCAACGTGAAACTATGCGGCTACCAAACGTTTCCTTCAATAAATCAATTGTGGCACGAGCTGCGTGACATGTTGCGCCGTCTTATTGAAACCACAGCTCCTGCACATCATGGTTGTACAATTGATGAACGAAAAAGTCAGTTATCATGGCTCTATAGGGGTCACCATTGACTGTAACGATGGCGGATAGACTGATTCGGGTCTTCCTCTACGCTACGCTCTACAGCAGCAATGACTTCTTCTGTACGACGTCTCTGTGGATGCGTATTATCATTCAGAGTAAACGTGGTGCGAAAACCTTCCATGGTTAATCGAAGTAATTGCTATTGATGGACGGTAAATGGACCGTAAAATGGACGTAGTGCGCGATACATATTTCGAACAGAACCATGATTTCCAAAATAAATTTGCACAATTTCAGGCGTCAGTCTATTCATGTTGAAATGCCAAACCAAACTAAAAATAAATCACTTGACAGCTGACAAAATGGCAGCCAGTTAAAATAGTGTTGCCAACTTACCTCTAAAAAAAACACCATTTATATTAGAACGTAAAATCCGGGTTGTTTGGTTTGCAAGTCGTTTCTCCATAATACCCAAAATACATCATACAAGCTGCCAGCCGATGTTCTTTGGCTGTAATTTGTTTACGAAGGTAAAACTTATGTTTTAATTTTTGGGTTATGTTCATTCGATATCTTAAATTGAATCGAGCCCGATTTATGTCATTTTCCATAGCTCTTGCTAGAACCTCCTGGAATAGCTTCTCACATACTTCACGGATATTCTCTTCGAGGTCTTTAAGAGTCTTAGGCTTTTTGACAAAGACTTGTGACTTCAAAAACAAAACCCACAAGAATAAGTCTGGAACGTTTGAATCAGGCCAGTGCAGGGTCGGCATTCTGTAAGGCGAAACGTTCAAACGTTTGGTGAGATCCCGCTTGGCGGTCAACAGCTAACAGCTAACAACTGATGCACTGTCTGCACTTTTTATTAAGGGAACATCTTCAAGTCTTTCTCCAAAATTCTCTGTTGAAACCGCCGATTGATTGCGTGGCACGTCGCATGGTCGATTCTCCTTGGTCCTCTGCGACATCTTTAGCCACAGCTGACTTTCTAAGCAGAACATCTGCTCCGGGCAGACCTGATAGCATCCCGTGTTGTCCCATACGCTTCCAGGCGAGCGGCAAAACGTTGGTCTTAGTGTTCGCCCAGGTGGTGTCGGATAACTATGAGATCTTCGATTTGGAACATCACCGACGAATTTTCACATTTTGTGTGCGCATACATTTTTTTCACATCTCATGTCGGTTGTTAAAAGTCAGGGACTGAGCCGTAAACTCGAAGAAGTTCAAAACATGTTGCACACGCAATTTTGTTTGCGCACACATTTTCAGATTTTGTCGGCGCACACATTCTTTCACGTCAAATGCAGGTTGTTAGAAGTCGAGGACAGCCTCAGTCCTCGGCTTTTTACAACCTCCATTTGTAAACTCGGGGAAATAGATAAGAAATCTTGCTTCCGCACTCGCAATCTTGTTGGCACACATTTGTGTTTTACAATTTTGTCTGCGCACACATTTTTTCTTAAGGTTTTTCCACCGTGCCAATTCTCGCGAACGTCTGACAAACACCTGAGAGTCATGAAAGAGCTTCTGATTGGCCGTTTGAACTCGTTATAAAATTGTAGATCCCTTGCATACCTTCCAAAAAATTAAAAAACTCACACAAAACGAATGGTTTTGAGAACCTATGCCTAGGGGTCCCTTTGCACCAACTTTTTTCTTAAGGGTTAATTCTCTGTGATGTAACACAATGTTTCGCTTTTTTTCGTTATCATACTGTTGCGAAAATTATTTATTTCGATCGTCTAGGGCAGCGAAGGCGAACCGATGGCACGAAATATTTTTGGCACGTCACTGATTGAGAAATCTGATTGCACCTTTGAGGGTCAGCATCAGCTGTCTACACCGAGTTAAGTATTTTCCTTTTTTGCCTCTCATTCGATCTTATTACCAAATTCTGAAGTTTTTAAATTCTCTTTTTGGCGTTCTCCGGGGTCAACGCATTTCATATGCGATGGAATCAATCGAGCTAGAAAGCCTGTTAGGCAATACGACGAAGAATGTCAATTCCAAATTAATGGAAACTTGGAATTCAATTCCCGACACATATAGCTGCTTGAGAAATTTGGCGTGCTGTATTGACCATATTTTCGTCTACGTATGCGTACGAATCCCTATTTTCAGTAATGAATAACATTAAGGATTCGCTTAGAAACCGTTTGTCAGATGATTCCAGTTCAACTACTAACATAGTTCGTTCATTGTTTATTTTTTTTTTGTTTGTTTCTCTGTTTTTTGTTAATCTGAAATTTGTTTCTTTTATTTAAAATGAATTCAAAACTGTTAATTTAAAAAATGAATTATATGTTTACAAATAAAATGCTGGGCAGTGTAAAATTATGGTTCGCCATCCCTGGTCTAGGGAGAACTTATATAAATTGTCAAAAGGGCAAACATTCCAATTTATTTCTGTATTAAAGTTTAAAAGTGCTGCAACCTAATTCCGTGCTTCTCGCCCGTGGAAGAATAACTTTTCATATATGCACAGGCACACTCGCAGACCCCATCTCGATGGTGGTACTCGGCTCAACTTGCAGCGATAAGATCATCCTTTACATCCGTTGTTCTTCTCAAAATGTCTACGGTAAATGTCTCTGTGCGCTGTATATTGCCAAACTGGCTATCTGCCTTAAGTCATCCATAGGAAACATTTCAAACTGTGGCGGAGCGCCTCCACTGAGTTTTGAATAATAACACACAAAAAGCGTTGGCTACCTTGGCTCGGTTGTCGGTTGCTTGGTGTGCTTGCTCGTACAGTGCATATTGCACAATCATGCAACAATTTATAATTGGCGGTTGATGACATCCTTTTCTTAGTACCAGTCTATGCTGCCATGGGTGTAGAGTTTGTATGCCTCTCTCATGTAGTGGCGAGGGTCTCCATCTACCTCCTCCGCCTTCCGCACATTTGCAAAATTCAAATTAGATGCTGTTATAGTGACTGCGCAGCGCAGTTGTGTAGTTGGCTCCTTTTTGTGAATTCCAATCGCGAGATAATAGACTTCGTAGGCTTCAAGCGTTTCTAATGCCAGTGATCCGCAGATCCACAGATCATAAGTTGGTATCGTGGCTCGGTCTCTCCTATCCGGCTCTTCATCGGCAGAATCCATAATTTGTACGCTTGTGAATGGTTAATTACAGATATGGCCGATGCCCGAATGTAAATCGCTGGTATATTGTCGCTTCTGTCCATGGACTTTCTTGTGTCGAACTGCCTTTTCCTCGTCTTCGTCATCGTCTGTGTTCGATTAATGGACACATCCCCACTCCCCGGCTGAGTTTTATTATCTCTCTCTCTGTATCTGTATGTATGGTTCGTTTTGAGGTATTTGAACTTGTGTGTCATAATCATTTGAATAAATCGCATAATGATCATTAATCAATATGCTATCGCGCTCATGAGGGGTGTATGTGAGTTGATTTCGTTTACATTGGAGTTCTCGCATAATGATGACTTCGACAACGACTGGCGGAGCTCGTTGAGGTCATGAGAAGGAACGACGAAGGAGCAGCGCTTAGGAAATGGAGCAAACCTCTTTAGCGCAGTGAATATGCTATTAATAGCATTCTGGGAAAAAACTACTTGAACGGAACAACTATGCAGGGCATAATGGGTTCGGTTGAGGGATATGAGGTTTACATGTTCTGTTCGGAACGTTCTTAACTACGTATTTTTAGCTTTGTTCAGATACCTGCTTAACAGTTTTTGAAGAGGTTATTTGTCCTGTTGCAACTCCATCGCGTTTTAGGCTCCTTATAAAATATCGGATTAAATACAGCCATTGTTCCAAAGGATCATAAATTGGAAAATAAAATTAAAAGGCTTTGACGACTTCTGTGAATTGTACAAACAAGTTCCACACCTCCTCTAACTCTACACAGAAATAAGTACTTTTTCAACTTCAAACTGATAGTGAGTTGCAAAAAGTCGTCAATGGAGATGAGTACTCGAGGAAGTTCATAAGAAATTGTGCTTCCGCAGAACCCAATATTATTTGCGCACACATTTTCAGATTTTGTGTGTGCATACATTTTTTTTTTCACAACAAATGTCGGTTGTAGAAAGTCACAGACTGAGCCATAAACTCGAGGAAGTTCATAAAATATTACGCTTCCGCGCTAGAAATTTTGTTTGCGCACACATTTCCAGATATTGTTTGTCCATACATTTTCTCTGGTCAAGTATGGGCTGTAAAAAGTGCAGGACTGAGCCGTAAGCTAGGAATTCCGTGTGTATTTTTCGCTTCCGATTACGCAATTTTGTTTCCGCACACATTTTCTGATTTTGATAGCGCACACATTGTCCCACGTCAAATGCAGGTTGTAAAAAATCGAGGACCGAGTCTGAGCCGTAAACTCGGGGAAAAACATGAGAAATTGGGCCTCCGCACTAGAAATTTTGTTTGCGCACACATTTCCAGATATTGTTTGTCCATACATTTTCTCTGGTCAAGTATAATGGGCTGTAAAAAGTCCAGGACTGAGCCGTAAGCTAGGAATTCCGTGTGTATTTTTCGCTTCCGATTACGCAATTTTGTTTCCGCACACATTTTCTGATTTTGATAGCGCACACATTGTCCCACGTCAAATGCAGGTTGTAAAAAATCGAGGACCGAGTCTGAGCCGTAAACTCGGGGAAAAACATGAGAAATTGGGCCTCCGCACTAGAAATTTTGTTTGCGCACACATTTCCAGATATTGTTTGTCCATACATTTTCTCTGGTCAACTATAATGGGCTGTAAAAAGTCCAGGACTGAGCCGTAAGCTAGGAATTCCGTGTGTATTTTTCGCTTCCGATTACGCAATTTTGTTTCCGCACACATTTTCGGATTTTGATAGCGCACACATTGTCCCACGTCAAATGCAGGTTGTAAAAAATCGAGGACCGAGTCTGAGCCGTAAACTCGGGGAAAAACATGAGAAATTGGGCCTCCGCACTAGAAATTTTGTTTGCGCACACATTTCCAGATATTGTTTGTCCATACATTTTCTCTGGTCAAGTATAATGGGCTGTAAAAAGTCCAGGACTGAGCCGTAAGCTAGGAATTCCGTGTGTATTTTTCGCTTCCGATTACGCAATTTTGTTTCCGCACACATTTTCTGATTTTGATAGCGCACACATTGTCCCACGTCAAATGCAGGTTGTAAAAAATCGAGGACCGAGTCTGAGCCGTAAACTCGGGGAAAAACATGAGAAATTGGGCCTCCGCACTAGAAATTTTGTTTGCGCACATATGTATTTTACAATTTTGTCTGCGCACACATTTTTCAACGTCAAAAGTAGTGCCCGGGAATATCCGTGAGAAATTTACGCTTCCATACGCAATTTTATTTGCGCAAATTTGTATTTTACAATTTTGTCCGCGCACATGTTTTTTATAAATACAAACAAAAGAGATGAAAAATTCATTCTAAAAAAGCTTGAAGTCGTGACTCGTGAGTGACTAACAATGAATTTCGCGATTTTGCAGAAAGCTTCAAATTATTCAAGGAGACAGACGGATACTTTCCACCCAACAGAACTACACGCTACAATAATATCTTCTTCTTTTTTATGTTGATCCACGGGCAGCATAATCAGAATTATTTTTAGTAATGCTGTTCCTTGGACTCTGTCCAATTAAGTGATGATGAAAGCTTTACTTATACCAGATACACCATACCAGATATCCATGAGCAAGGCACGCACCAGTGCTGTGTTCATCCAAAGACTCATTGTTGCTTGCAGTCCCCACCTTTTGCCAACATTTCGTAGATCGATCGATATGCTGTTCTTCCTTGTTCGATATTCGATGGAAGACTACCAGTCAAGTTTAGGGTCGAAAATGACTCGTAACTATTTGACACTGGTGCCGGGAAGTGGAAGTCCGAAAGTTGATTTCGTTGCTTCAGCGGTAAGAACCTTCAGTTCAGTTTTCTTTGACTTAAGACTAAGAGGGGCGGGAAAATAAATTCACGGGGAATAACTTCACATGGGAAGCAACTTCACCGCAATTGGGAAATAGTTTCACTTATTTTATGCAAAGTTATTTTCCAACAACTTCACCGCAATTGGGAAATAATTTCACTTATTTTATGCAAAGTTATTTTCCACTGAAAGTGAGCCCACTTTTTGTGGGAAATAATTTCTCTTGACATGCGACGACATAATTGTAAGCCCCCCACAATTCATAAACTGTGGAAAATGTATTGAGGAGGGGCATGCTGCCCTCGGCAACCCGCCAACTTGGGGTGGGAGCAAGTGTATTGAGCTCCAACTTTTGTTTAATGTTTAACCACATTGGGGTAAATCGGTTGCATCTCAGGATACTCCTCATTGCTTTGTTTTGCAGTGTCTGCAACCTTTCAATTTGACCTTGATTACAGCAAGTATACAATATGGTCGAACAAAATTCGAAATGGGGTTTTACTATAGTGTTGTAAACCGTTATAGCTGTCATGTAGTCCATTCTTTTCCGATTGCGTTTGAAGAAGCCAACTTTCCTGCCAATTTTCTTCCATAATCTACATAACCTATATGTTCATGCATTTTCAAGTCTCTGTCAATGACCATTCCCAAGTATTTGATACTCCTAACATTTTGGATAGGTTTCCCATTTATTTCTATTAGTGTATCACTTTTCAGATTTACTTCCATAAGCTTCGTTTTATCTTCGCTTAACTTTAATTTGTTAATTTTTAGCCAAACAGTCAGTTGATTAATATCAGATACTAATTTGTATTTGCATTCTTCAGCGTTCAATCCTTCGGCGTAGGTGAATGTATCATCGGCATATAGTAGAATTTTGCAAAACTTTATTACTGCTGGCGTTTATATAAATTATAAATAAAAGTGCGCACCTAATATTGATCCTTGCGGTACCCCTTGATTCACTTCAATGAATTCGGATAAGGGTGATTTTTTAAGAGGCTTACAACTTTTTTTAAAAAAAAAACACAAAAAATTCGAAAAAATGAATGAAATATTTATTTGAATCGATAGTTTGAACCTTGCAATTTAATGTTTAAAGATAATTTCATGCAAATGTTGACCGCGGCTGCGTCTCAGGTAGCCCATCCGCTGAGTCCAATTTTGGCATACTCTTTCACACATATCGGCCGGTATCTCACGAATGAATGCATGGATGTTGGCTTCCAGTGCGTCAATCGAAGCGGGCTTGTCCCTATACACATTAGCCTTGGCATACCCCCACAAAAAATAATCTAATGGTGTCAAATCGCACGATCTAGGCGGCCAATTGACCGGCCCGAAACGTGAAATTAACTGTTTACCAAACTCGCCTCGCAATTGCGCCATTGTTTCGCGTGCTGTGTGGCATGTGGCACCGTCTTGTTGAAACCACATATCATGCAAGTCAAGAACTTCCATTTCGGGCAAAAAAAAGTTTGTTATCATCGCTCGGTAGCGTTCACCATTGACAGTAACGCTGCGATTCGCATCATCTTTGAAGAAATATGGCCCAATAATGCCGCCGGCCCATAAACCGCACCAAAGAGTGGCTTTTTCGGGATGCATTGGTAGCTGTTGCAATGCTTCTGGCTGATCTTCACTCCAAATGCGGCAATTTTGCTTATTTACGTACCCATTCAACCAAAAATGAGCCTCATCGCTGAACACAATTTTTCGATAAAAAAGCGGATCCTCGGCCAGCTTTCCAAGAGCCCATTCACCAAAAATTCGGCGTTGTGGTAGGTCGGCTGGCTTTAGTTCTTGCACCAGCTGTATCTTAAAAGGCTTTACGCCCAAATCCTTCCGCAAAATTTTCCACGTAGTGCTGTAACAAAGGCCTAACTGCTGGGAACGGCGCCGAATCGACATTTCGCGGTCTTCTGTCACACTAGCTGATACGGCCGCAATATTTTCTTCACTACGCACAGTACGTAAACGTGTTGGTGGTTTAATGTCCAACAAAGTAAATTTGGTGCGAAATTTGGTCACAATCTTCCGAATAGACTGCTCAGAAGGTCGAGAATGCCGATCATAAAATGGAAGCAGCGCTCGATGAACATTTCGAACCGAGCACGAATTTTGATAGTAAAATTCAATAATTTGCAAGCGTTGTTCATTTGTAAGACGATCCATGGTTAAATTGCAAACCAAACTGAAGCTGTTTGACAGTGACACAAGGTACTAAACACACGTCAGCTGTCAAAACCAGTGTCGCCAAAACCAAACCAGCTAAAAAATCACCCTTTACAATTGTTAAATTTTGTTCTTTGAGTTCTATTTGTCAGGACTGATCGGAACCACTCAAGCTCTCTATCCTGTACCCCATATTTATACATTTTTTTTTTTCAGAAATATCTCCGTGTCTATCGTTTCAAAAGCCCGCTTGAAATCAAGAAAAGAGCCATTGTTTTTTTTCGCTTTCCACCATCCTTCCATTCATTTACTATACGGTTCACTGCCGTCTCGCATGAGTAGTAGCCTGATTGATAGATTGATAAAATGTTGTTCTCTTCTATGTACTTTATCAGCTGTTGTTTGACTATCGTTTCAATAACTTTTTCAATTGTTTTTAATGTATTGATTGGTGTGAACTCCTCGTGTTTGCAACTTTTTCCACTGGTGTCACCATCGAGTCCTTCCATGAACTTGGAAATATTCCTGTCATTAGGGATGTGTTTACTAACTGAAGCACAGTCTTCCCCAAAAATATCCCAGTTGTCAATTATCATTTCAGGTTTTATTCTCTCAAAATCAGCCTTGTTTTTTAGAGTTTTACACACTTTATAAACTTCTTGTCGAATTTTGCTCTCTGGTTGGTTAATGTAGTTCACGTATCCGACATCTTCAATTGATTGGCCAATCTCCTTTATGCTTTTTATAAAATATTGATTAAATTTATTTGCAACTTGTGATTCGTTTTCGTATTGCACTCCATCAAATGATATATTCCTTGGTTTCCTGAGAACCTGTCTAAGAACCATTTTTTTTTTTTATTTTGGCCCACATTTCCTTCTGTCCATTTGCTTGTCCTATTTTCTTATTTACGTATTGTTTTTTTTTTTTACTTTGTATCTGTTTCTGATTTCTCTGTATTCCTGCCAGCTAATACTAGACTTTGCTAATTGATATTTTTTTTGATTTCCTCATCCTTAAGTCTTTTAAGTTCACTGCTATACCATACTTTCGTGCTGTTGTAGGTTCTTATTTGTTTTTCAGCGATGAATTTTCGTACTGTAGGTTTTAGAGAGATATAAATTTGTATCGCGTTTTGGTTTATATTGCACCGTCTGTCGTACGATGGGTCTATTTTACTTAATTCTCTTTTAAAAACCTTTTTATTGTATTTAAAAACCAAAGTAGGTTTTTTTTCTATGTTTTCGTGGTCTGATATCTTATCATTTATATTTATCTGTACCGTCACATTTTGCATATTTGTTATTTCGTAGTCGATTATTGTTTTTGATTCTTCGGTTACTCTGGTGTATTGTTCCATCTTTTGGACTAAACAATTATCATTGAGCACCCTTTCTACTACCCAGTGATTTAGATACTCTGCGCATACGAAGTACCCCACTCCTTCCAACCTACAGATATCCCAGAAAAAACACGTGTGGAATTGAATCCCCATCAATGCAAATAACCTCAATTTGATTCCTTTTTTGGGGAATCAGAAAATTTCGTCCGTCTCCTATCACTCACCGAAATTCCTGAACCTAGTCAAACCTATGTCCTCAGTGGCGCTAGATGCCTGTCATAAAATAGCTTTACTATGCACCCATCTATACATACGACACCATTCCCTAGCTCAGCTCCCTACCTCGGCTAACTAAAATTTATTAACACATTACCCAACAAGGCATTGCTGGCATTTGCAAAGACATAACCATAACATTTCTCGAAAACATCTCAAATTTGTCTCTACAACCACACTAATTAACCTCTTAATGCAATCGAATTGAAAATTCATTGCTAACTAAAGAACGTGTAAGTACGTCCCCCGAAATGGGGACCAACACTCCTCACAAGTGACTGACTCTGTCCACAGCATCACGATATTGTTGTTGCTGGTAAAGAACAACTTTGCGCGCGTCCCTTGCGGGCCGCCATCGATTTATCCTTGCCGGTGACGGTGACGGTGAGTGTACAACAACAGCAACGACGAACTGTTCTCTGCTTCAAGCGACAATATCGGTTGGTGGAAGCCAATTAAATTGTCCGTCTGTCACAGTTGCTATGGCTGCATGCTTCTGTCGTGTATCCCATAAAGAACGGTTGCTCGTCGTCCCTATAGTCCCACCGGCCGATGCAAAAAAATAAAACAAACCTTTGCCGCTGCTGCACAGTATACACAGCGCACATCAGCTCCAATTGTTAAGTATCCCAATTTCCTAGACAAACCAACTAAAGTCTCGGATTAGGCTCAAAAGAGAGAAAAGAGAAAATCACGATCCCGGAAGAATCACATGGTTCCAACCAAAGTCGCACACACACACACACACACACACAGAGGAACCTCCATACAAAGGGTAGGATGGCGGAGACACCGACGAAGCCGATTTGACGATTTGATTTCTCCTGAAACAAGTAGACGCGACCCAAAAACAACGAAACGACGTTTCCCGACCGCCACCGCCTGATATGGCCAGACAGTCGCAGTGCCAAAGAAAAGCGCGCAACTGTATACGAGCACAGCCGCAACAGTTAGGGAAAAGTCCATAGTTTTCGAGGGAAAAACCATGCGACTTAGCCGCATTAATTCATGTTTACGAGACTTTCGTTTGGCTGCTACGAGGCTCGTATCTAGATCTTGGTTTGACGTTGAAGGCAAATGCGGATGCAGTGCTGGGCCCGAGTTGGCTTATATGTTGTGCGCTATGTTTTACCGCAAAGAAAACATCGCTTCGAATATTATGGATCTTGAATTTTGTGCTGCGCGCTGGAAAAACGGATTTCACGGCAGCATAAACGCAGAGAGTGACGACAGCGTCAGAGTGATATCAACGTCAAGTAAATGTCGTGCAAAGTGTTTGGAAGTGTGTTTTGTTTCGTTCTTTTTGCGCGCGAACACTTCGATTGACATTATCGATTTGTGTGTCAAATGCATTACGTTGAGGTGCAATTTTGAGCACTTGAATGTGATTTTTCTGAGTTGTTATCAGGAGGCATTCATCTGTCAGGTGAAAGGAAATGTGTGTGTGTGTGAAACTTGACGGATATGTGGGGAGAGCTGTCTATTTATGAGCTGAGTTACTTGTGTTTGGGCAATGGGAACTGGAAAAGCATTAGAATTCCACAATGGTGAATGTGTCTCTAGGTACTTGTGTGACTTTTGCCCGACCTGTTGCGGTCTTCGTTTCCAAGGGGTTAAACTACAAACTATAAGCACTGCGCGGTACTTATAATTATTTTAAGTGCCAAATTTAGAGAACTCACATTTTCCGTACAAAATTATCAATTGTGACCTACAAAATATTTAGTGCTGAGGTTTTGAATGATTATTAGCAAGGCCCACTGGCATCTAAGAAAGACTAACCTTTGCAATTTTTTTGAGCGTTTATTTTCGAAATTGTGCAAATATTTAAGGACATCTTTGGACATCGTAGCATCGCGGATATCCTTCGCGTTCGTGAGGTCCAATGTTCTAATATAAAAATTGAATGAATCTTTTTATGATTTACTAGCTGCACCCGGCATAACCCCAATTTGACAGCAACAGTTGCCCACCAGGCGGCAATCGTGTCGTGCGCGATGACGTTTAAGTCAACGCCACCTATCGTTAAATGCGAAAAATTAAAAAAATTTATATATTTTTCAGAATTTTCTTTCAGTCCAAACATGAAATACAGCAATAGGAACAAAACAAAAAACAAAAACAAACGAGTGTGCTTTAGACCACACGACTGAAGTAAAACTTCTTTAGCTCCATCCATAATTCTATATGATTGTATGCAGTGTTGCTATACGTGGGATTTTTCCCTTTTTGTGGTAATTTCTATGTCCGAAAAGCCTTCCGTGGGATAAAGGGAAAAAGCACAACAAAAAAAAAGACCGCTGTTGTAAATAGTCTTTTATTAAAATTTTCTAGTACCAAAAAATAATCATAGCAGTGTTACAATCTGCGGTTGTCGGTGCCGCTAACACTGATTGTATGTACTCGCAAACAAAATACTGACTGAGATATTATATACACTGGCTACGAGAGGAAGAGAAAAACAAAACGTGTGCACGCACTGCTGTCTCTTGCTCCTACAGTGTGATACAGACAATAGGCCACAAAAAAAAACTCCAATTATTTTTTTAATTTTTAAAATAATTGCTTGCTAACACAAGACTTTTCAATTCAACAAGGAACGTAGTAGGAACTTTGTTAGTATTTAAACAATTAAACAACGTCAACAACGCTCTGCACAGAATTACCAGCTGCTAGAAGGCATGGGATCATCTACCATTTTCGATCCCTTTTTCTTTTAACAAAACTTTAACAAATTAGAGTTTTATGTCTGTATATAAATAATATGATTAATTAGCCTATCTATATCCCAGAAACAGAAAATATTTCTAAGTTTATCATCTGTCAAAAGAAGAAAATGAGTGCACTCGGTAATTTTTTGAATAATGAATAAAACAGGTTTATATGGATGCAAATAATGCAATGCGTTCACTCAGAAACAGTAAGGTAGCATTTAAATAAGTTGATATCGAGTTCGCATTCTTGGTAAATGAGGTAAGGCTTTTTTTACATACATTCCAATGTTTACAAAATAAATAAATTTATTATTTCAAAAAATACTCGTGAATTCATTTACAGATATGTCATTTTATGAAACAGTTTAGGGAAATAAAAAAAAGAAAATGAAAGCATTCAGATATTTTGAATGATTTTTTTCTAAACATGAAAATATTTAATTTGATCGTAGGTTGACTAATTTTTTTATTCTTAATGAAATGAGCAACTAGGAACAAAAATTGACCAAAAAGTAAAATCCTTTTCTTTTTGTGCTATGAGGTTTGAAAAAGTCTTTGTCCCTTTTAGCTTATTGTAAGTGAGAAAATCCCGCAAAAACGGATAAATCCCCCGATCTTGAATCACTGCTGCACTGTGGGCTGTGTCTTAGATATACGAATATGAAACGTAACTGGCTATGAGAGAAAGAGAGGAAGAAAATGTGTGCTCACACCTCTCTCTCTTGAGCCTACAGTAATATACGAAAGAAACTTAACTCTCTCTCTCTTTCTATCTTCACTAACTTATATCTCCATCTCAACTCCCGTTCGCAATTTCCGTAACGTTTTCGTGACGCATTCACCAGCTTACCCCCGAAGTCAAGTGTGCCTAAAGAAGTTATACTTCAAAAAGAATCATGAAAATCGGCCCATCGGCTATCGAGTTATAACGTCATTGGGGCATATTCATAAAGGGTGATTTTTTAAGAGGTTTAGAACTTTTTTTAAAAAAAAAACACAAAAAATTCGAAAAAATGACTGAAATATTTATTTGAATCGATAGTTTGAACCTTGCAATTTAATGTTTAAAGATAATTTCATGCAAATGTTGACCGCGGCTGCGTCTCAGGTAGCCCATCCGCTGAGTCCAATTTTGGCATACTCTTTCACACATATCGGCCGGTATCTCACGAATGAATGCATGGATGTTGGCTTCCAGTGCGTCAATCGAAGCGGGCTTGTCCCTATACACATTAGCCTTGGCATACCCCCACAAAAAATAATCTAATGGTGTCAAATCGCACGATCTAGGCGGCCAATTGACCGGCCCGAAACGTGAAATTAACTGTTCACCAAACTCGCCTCGCAATTGCGCCATTGTTTCGCGTGCTGTGTAGCATGTGGCACCGTCTTGTTGAAACCACATATCATGCAAGTCAAGAACTTCCATTTCGGGCAAAAAAAAGTTTGTTATCATCGCTCGGTAGCGTTCACCATTGACAGTAACGCTGCGATTCGCATCATCTTTGAAGAAATATGGCCCAATAATGCCGCCGGCCCATAAACCGCACCAAACAGTGGCTTTTTCGGGGTGCATTGGTAGCTGTTGCAATGCTTCTGGCTGATCTTCACTCCAAATGCGGCAATTTTGCTTATTTACGTACCCATTCAACCAAAAATGAGCCTTATCGCTGAACACAATTTTTCGATAAAAAAGCGGATCCTCGGCCAGCTTTCCAAGAGCCCATTCACCAAAAATTCGGCGTTGTGGTAGGTCGGCTGGCTTTAGTTCTTGCACCAGCTGTATCTTAAAAGGCTTTACGCCCAAATCCTTCCGCAAAATTTTCCACGTAGTGCTGTAACAAAGGCCTAACTGCTGGGAACGGCGCCGAATCGACATTTCGCGGTCTTCTGTCACACTAGCTGATACGGCCGCAATATTTTCTTCACTACGCACAGTACGTAAACGTGTTGGTGGTTTAATGTCCAACAAAGTAAATTTGGTGCGAAATTTGGTCACAATCTTCCGAATAGACTGCTCAGAAGGTCGAGAATGCCGATCATAAAATGGAAGCAGCGCGCGATGAACATTTCGAACCGAGCACGAATTTTGATAGTAAAATTCAATAATTTGCAAGCGTTGTTCATTTGTAAGACGATCCATGGTTAAATTGCAAACCAAACTGAAGCTGTTTGACAGTGACACAAGGTACTAAACACACGTCAGCTGTCAAAACCAGTGTTGCCAAAACCAAACCAGCTAAAAAATCACCCTTTAGTTATACTATAAACCTGGGTCTAACCAAACTCGAATCTAAAGATAACCCACAGGTAAAACACAACTGCTATTCATAAAGAATTTGGCAGCTCTGTTTAATTAGATCCGAGTCTAACGTGTATTCTACTACAAATCTATTACATAAATACTTTAATAATAATAATAATAATATTTATTGTATCATACATGCTTACACAGTAAGAATTCACTTATAAGTCTGTGAAAGATAAATTGTTTTTAATTTAGTTTCCATAAATGATTTGAAAGTTAAGTTAGACTGCTTTTATATTAAAAAGGTTTTTTCTTATATTTATTTTAAATTAGTTTTAAATTAATTTTAATTAAAATTGAAATTGCTTGAAGAGGGATAGCGATGGGAAGAAAGTGAGTTGCTTTAGTCTCTAAGAAAATACTTTCTGACAGCAAAAAGTCAAAAGAATTTAAAACTCGTAATTTGCGTTTTGTTGTGGTTCTACTTGGTTCTGGCGTATTTTTTAAACAAAAATAAGGTATGCATTTTCGTGCCGACATAATTATGTTTTGTGATGTGAACAAAAATTATAAAATTTGCAGATGACCGGCAAAGAAAATATTAAAAGAGCAAGAGAACAAAACTGGTCGGAAGCAGAAAAAGAAATGCTGCGCGAGTTGGTCCGACATTTTTTATTTATTTTTTTTTAGTTTATTATTCACGCGCTACGTTATTTTATTTATTGTAAACCAAGTATCACACCATTTGCGAAATTCTTAAATTTTATTTTCGTTCACTTGGTTTTGACGTTTAATGGAGTTAAAAATAACTTAAACATACGTTCTGTTGTGTTTAATGTTAGACTTGAGTTTTTCGTTTAGACATGGGCTTAAAATGTCTATAAATTACATAAACTCCGGCTTAGTTTAGTTATAACATAGTAGTAACTTATCATGATCTATGAATATGCCCCATTGAGTTTCACATTTAAAAAAATGTCTATTATACTCCGAAAAGAAATTATGAAACGACAGCCCTGCTGCTGAGACATAGCAAGTGGGAAAAGTATTCCATTGCTATCTAATCACCCTTTAATTTTGCACCGTGTGGACTTTTGCAAACAAAAGAGTTACAGGTAAAGGAAGCCTCTCAACAAAAATGTCTTTAAGATCAGGTAAAGGGTGTCCCATAATTCACGCAAAATGTAATTTTGATTGAAAATACAGATTTTTAATAAGAAAGCTTAAATTTTTTATTGATTCATAGAGTACACAGATTGGGTTTATGTATGGAATAGCACTTCGGATAAATGGCCGCCACGGCTTTGATGGCAAGTACGTACACTTTTTTATTGAAATTTTCCATGACCGTTTTGCACAAATGTGGCTGAATTTCAATAATACACCTCCCAATCTCCTCTTTCAAGGCGTTGGTGCTCGTGGGCTTGTTTGCATAGGCCTTTGACCTCAAAAAATCCCAAAGAAAAAATCCATTGGCAACAATTTTTACGACCAACGAAGCCGTCAAGATGAAAATGAGCTTCATCACTGAAGATGATTTTGTACGAAAATTGCGGACTGTAGTTGAGAAACCTTCATTATTTTTAAAATGTTGCTCAACAATGAAAATGCGTTGTTGTTTCGAACTGTCAGCCAGTGTTGTTATATCGTGGGATTTATCCCATTTTGTGGGAATTTCGATGTCCGAAAAGCCTTCCGTGGGATAAAGGGATAAAGCACCAAATCGTGGGAATTTCAGAAATCTGACAAAAAACATTCAAACTATGAATTTTTGGTGAAATTCTATCAAAACACCTGTATTTCACCACGATTATCAACACACTGAATGTCCATAAAAAACAGCGCATGTAAATCGCCTTTTATCAGTATTTTCTAGTAACAAAAAATAATCATAGCAGTGTTACAAACTGCGGTTTTTATACTAAAGGTTAGTTTGACTTGATTTTATTTCTGTGTAATACAAATTTTACTCCTAAAAACTGGATTTTGACGCAAAAAAGTATCGTGGGATTTTAAAAGGGAATTTGAGTATGGTGAAAAGTGAAAAATGACTACGCTTCGTGGGATAAATGAAGAGAGAGTGCTAACAACACTGCTGTCAGCTGTCACATTGTTATCTTTTTTGCGTTGGCATCACTGTACCATTAAAACCATAATTCAAATTTTGCGTGAATTATGGGACACCCTTTATAACTAGTTTTATTGGTATGGGAAAGGATAAACCGTTTTCGTACCTAGAGGTGGAATTTAGGTCTGACTATCCTCCTTCTTTTAAGTTAAATTCCCAACGACTATAATTTTCAAATAAACAAACGGAGCCAATCACTGAAACAGAACATGGCTGGGGTGGCTTTGGAGTATGAATGTTTCTTCAATAGTCAGCTGTAAATCTTAAGCTTGCTTCAGAGACATGCAATTAATCGCCACAAAAATTTTATTTATTTTTTTATATACTCATATATCACTCGAAGGAAACCAAGCGGGTCTGCTAGTTCAATACTACATCAATCTAACTTTCATTCTTTCTTTCTTTTTCAGGTAAATATCCGTGGACTTGTGAATATTTTAAAGGCAACATCTTGCAAGTAAGACATGCTTAAGAATTGAATTGCTATAAGGTATAATTTATACTAACTAATATTATTTTTGAGACCGGCGCTGCGTGCCCTCCTTGGACATCGTACTTGAAAAATTTTTATTTCTATTTCTATAATTTTTTTTTGAAAGACTAAGATACACGCAGAAAAATCACTCTTTTGCAATCAACCTACTTTCGGTTGAGGCTATACCAAGTTATACTGTTAATATCCTACAAAGTGGATCTAAAATACCGAGTCAATTTGTTTAAGGAAACTCGGTTAAAAATAACCTCCTCCAAATTTTCTCGGCCTTAGATAACAAACTATGTAGAATTTAACCAACTGGTTGATATTAATCTAGAAACTTGGGTGATATTAGTTGTTATCAGTTTGTTGGAGTTTGTTCTTTTTAACAGAATTCATTTCACATTTTTCTTGGTAGTTTTTAAAAACGAATAATCGTTTTTTTTAACAGAGACTTAGTTATTTTTTACCAATTTTTCTAACCGAACAACACTCGCATTCGGATAGAGCCAATTTTTGAGCGTGCAACCAATAACACGTGTATAATTTACACAAATGTAAAAAAAAATATATTGGGTGATCAAGAACTTTAAACGCTTACGTCGCGATGCAAATGTGGAAAGTGATACAATTCCGTATAAATAACTAACAAGATAAGGAGCAATGTGTAGTTCTAATAATTAAGAATAATGCTCTCTAAAACTCAGAATAATAACTTTTGAAATAAACTTACAAAAATTTAAATAAGAACAAGTTATCCTGTGGACGTCCAGTATAACGAATGATATAATATTTGATATCATTCATTATATCGACCTTTTTTTGTTAAAATAGAAATCATTAAAAATGTGTTATTTAACAGTTTTTATTTAATGCTAAATTGAATAGGTGATGGTCCTGCCATTTAGATACTTCCATGCTTTTTAATCCAATTTATTTCTACGTTCGTTATATCGGATAGCAATTCGAGCGCACCATTCGTTATATAGAGATACTAATGTAAATCTAAAAAGCTTTCGTTATATCGAAAATTCGCTATATCGGATATTCGTAATAATGGACGTTCACTGTATTAAATTTGATTGGAATGCTTCAAGAATGTCATAACCCAATTTAAAATTGCACAGTTTTATTTGTCGAATTAATTATCAAATCCGTCACTTTCCTGTTTAAGAAAATAAAAACTTTTTTTAAAAATCATATTTATTTATTGAAACAAAAATGCTTAACTGGACTTAAATCTAAAATATGACCTTGCATTATTTAATGGATACAAATGTAAGGGTGGACTATTAAAATCAGACACATTTTTTATTACAATTGTATTTATATTAAATTAATATTATTAGTTCCACCATTCTTGCTATCACATGCAATTTATTAAAATTGTCCACTGGTTTATTTTTTGAAAGAACACTTAACTACGGAAACACGTAAACTGTACGAGATATCAATCGGAAGGAATGCACTTTTTTATCCATCATGAAAGTTTTTCATGATTGAAGAATATAAATTCGTATATCAGGATGGTTTAGAAGATCTCAATTGGTATGCACATTAATCCATCATGCAAGTTTAAGATTATTTTAGCTTGATTGAGGAGTAGGTATAATTCTTGTTCGATCCTATATTTGTGTGGAAAAAAAATTGTTCAGGTGATATGATTCAGATTTTAATAATAAAAAGCTTGATTTTAAATTTTTGTTATTGTTTTAAGAATCATTCGGTTTATTTTTAGATTGAGCACGTAAGAATGAAGAAAATTAAGAATAAGCCTGATCGGACTAGAATTTAGCTTGCAATATCTTTCTAAGTGTAAAGTTTTAGACGTGAAGAAATTGAGGCTGATCCAAAGCATCGAATTAATATAAAAAGAAACGATTCGCAGAACACCAACTTCGATTTGAATTCTTGTGGAAAAAGTTCAAGTCCCATACGTGAATTGGTGCATTTTGCGTCGCCAAAACCTCCTATACTGCCGCCAAGATTCTCATATCAACCAACTGTTCAAGTAAATGCCCCACAAACATTCTGATCGTGAAGGCATCTTGCTTCTAGCACATCATCATCATCGTCTGTATTCAGTGAAGAACACCTGCCACTTGCTTGCGAGACAACAATCCATGAAATGAGAAATATGCTCTTTCGACATTTAACAGTATTTCGTGCACTTCCGTCATAAGAAAATCGTACCTCCTTCCACAAGTCTGGGCGGTTCAACAATACCTCTGCCCATAATCCAATAACAATTCCGAACATATTAAGAAGCTACTTATTCATCATATCTCCTCCTGAACACAGCCAGGGAATACCGCACCAATATTCGCATTGTCCATCGTGCATGCGACACATGTACGAGGACTAGAGTTCCGTCTATAGGCGACACACAATGAATTCACGTGGACACGAGATGCGGATACGGGATACCCATTCAGTGCCCCTTTATGAATTTGACATTAATAACATCGAACTATTGCTCATCGGTTGCACTGCTAAATATGGCCTGCCTCTCGTTTCAATCCACCCAGCCCCATAGGACCAGACCGAGACCATGCACGGGAACAGAACAATGCGCATCATCTTAATCGACAAGGCAAAAGAATCTTTTCATCTCGTGCATAGGTTCCCCGTAGCCGATAGAATCTTATAATCGAATGTGGGCCCCTCTAGTCCCCCGCCGCAAAGATGCAAAAATGCTCCTTTTATCGGCTTCGTCATAGTTAATAGCCTCGCTAAAAGGACAGCGCTGATGGGAAGATTGAGATAGATTTTGCCCCATCCCCATACTCGTCGTCATCGTCGTCGTCGTCGTCGATGTGGCTGTCGCCTTGGTGGTGGCCTCATTTAAAGCAATCCGATCCCTTAGACAGTGGAGAGGAGCAATAAATATTTCACGGCACGTTATTTGGCAGATCATAGTGCGATGATAAACGGTCGCTGCCATCGTTGTAAGTGGACGAAAAGTCCTTCTAATGGGACTCTGATTGTGTGCTTATTAAATCATGGGTGCAGTTGATTTATTGTCGCGGCTTCCAGTGCTATATCTGCACCGGAATGCAGAGCTATCAGCTCTGACATAATTCCATTGAATGCACGGTGCAGTTGATTAAATCGTTAGCCTCCTTTTTGTTGTTAGCATGCCTATCGGCTCTATCGGCAATGGTAAGGAGTATCTGGTACTGGTGCTCTCAAGAGGTGAGAATGAATCGTGAGATTCGTTCTTACTGCCTGGGCAAAGAGTTAATAAATCATCGACATGTGTCTGTATGTGTGCGCGCAACTCAATTATTTCGACATACGAGGAGCGAGCTTTGGCTTCGTCCGCGCACCTTCCGCCTGGCCATCGACGACCGACGCATGCCGTCGCCGCCGGTGCCGGTTAATTAATTGTGTTAAAACAATTTTTCGAGCCGTTTACAATACTAAGACCGACTGACGGACGGACGGGACGCAGGAGACTTGTGCAACAAGTAGATTTACATGGTTAGGAAACTCCTACTGTGGCTGGATGCCGAAGGGGGGAGGAACGGTACAGACGAATCCGTAGCACTCGCCACGAAATCAATCACGATCACGTTAAAGCGATTGTTGGCAGATCTTTGGAGCAAGATCGACGGTATATATGTCTGATATAATACTCAGAGCGGGAGGGGTAACTAACTGCATGACATGCAGGCTGCAGGCAAATACTGCAACAGAGACACAGAGCGTGTGATTATGTTTTTTTTTAGCGAAATGTATCAATTTGAAGGTGACGCAGATGTATAGTTGCTTTAACAAGTTAATTAGTCGATTTATGTGGCAGTTTTATGGCCGGTCACACTTTTGCAAGTTTTACCATATTCCGTAGGCTTTGCAAAGAATCGCTCATTTATCGCGTGACCCTGGAGCTAGTACTGGGCTGTGGATTGTATGTATGGTATACTGATCGGTGAGGGGTTTCTAGTCGAACCACCGGAAAATGCACATCGACAGTGGAAAGGTTTTTTTCTTAAATCATAAAACAACATTTTGGGGACCGCGTGTTCATTTCATTCCTTTTGATGATCCTAATTTATTGAACGAGTGAAAGAGCACATATACCTAATTGGATACCACCCTAGAACAAGATGACCACAAGACCTCGGACAAGCTAAAAACCTGAGGTATCATGTGTTGTATTGGGCTTTAAATTGGGATTACCTTTTCTTTCTAATATATCCTAATATATTTTTCTATTTGCCTATTTCACCGTACAACAAATTAAATTCACAAATTTGTACTTGCAATTCACAACTACAAATTAGTATACTTGTGAATCACAACTACAATTTTGTAATCAAATTTTTTTATTTTACAAACTAACAATAATAAAATCCACAATTTTGTAATTCGAATGCGAATAAAATTGCAAAAGACGATTATGGATCCCAAAGGTTTCAGTTGGACCAGTTGACATGTTACAGTTGTAATCTACAAGATAATTTACTTACAAGTTCGTTAAACGTATCGTAGCGAAAACTTATTTGCAATGAATTTTATTTCTGTTTGGAAAAAGGTCTCCAAACTAATTTATTTGGGAAGTTTTCAAAAACTTTAACCCATGACTTAAAAATGAAAAAAAAAAAAATTTAATTTTAAGTTGCAAAGACTGTAACTTCCTTTGAGTCATTGTGTGGAGTGTTCACAGACTTTGAAGACTGTTTTCCCCTTATTCAATAAGCAAAAGTATTCGTTTTCCCCAAAATTTAAAAAAAAGTTTCCATTTTTTTCCCTCGGGAAGCTAATTTTTTCCCCATTTTTCCCTTTTGGACCTAGTCAAAATTCCCACTTGGTTAAACAAAAAAACAGTTTATTTTCAATATTTTTACTAACAAAAAAACAGTAATTTCATTACACATAAAAAATTACATTGGTACAATTCATGAAAAAAAACAGCCTATAATTCATTATAATATCATATTGTTTGTGTATAGCGCAAATAATCTCTACAATAAGAAACTGTTCGATAATGTATAAAAACAGAAACTCAGTTGAAAACATAAGCAATGAAAACACCGGTGGAAGTTAGAAGCAGAAGTTCAAAATGTGTATGAAAGAGAAAACAAAAATGTGATACTCTTATACTACGTTTCCACGGGACACTAATCGCGAGATTTTGGGCAAGGGACTAAAAATAAATCCTGATGTGTTTCCACCAAAAAAAAAACAAGATTAATCGTAGCGTGACGTTTTACCAGATGTTGTCAACTACTCCCGAATCGAACAACCCCAAAATTGTGATAATTAAAAAAAAATTAACCAATTCAATAGTTTAAAGTAATAAAACATGAGTTCCAGAAATCTTAAAATATTATTGGCTTAATTCTACAAAATAAAATGAAAGTTTTGAAGGTTGCATTGGCGAGGTGAAGTCTCTCAGAAATAAATTCGTTTTTTTTATGACACAATGTCAAATACAGCTCTGTTTGATTTGTATTTTTGGCATCTCTAGCTGTGGACAGTGTGTTCACAAACCGGAGATTTATTTCTAATCTCCCTTTTCATGAGATTAACTTTTGATAAATCCTGAGATTTAAGCGGGATTTACAGACATTTTTCTAAATCTGTAGCAGTAGTTAATCTCCGGTGGAAACGTAGTACCTATTACGTGTTTTGTAATTTGTAGTAGATTTATTTCATAACAAGTCATTTAGATAGGCTTGCTTGTGAACACAGAATAAGGTAGTAGAAATATGATATTAGGTTGAAGTTTGATGGAATTTTTTTTTTGTAAGTTGACCAAATTTCCCACAACATTTTAACGAAATCTTATTTTCTCCATTTTTTCCACGAGACGGTTTCTTACCATCGAAATTCCCACGAAAAGGTAAATTTCCCACGAGTTAAAAACACTGTTTGTAACTAAAAATATGTTCATTTAAAGGAAGTTTCATCATGCAGCGTTAAAAGCATCCCGAGAGCTTAGAAATTATTAAAAAATATTAGTTCAAGTTCAGTGGCTCACTATGCTGGACCACTGAGCGAGGGGTCACAGGTTTGGACGCCGGAAAAACAAATATTACATCTTAAGGTTTTTTTTTTTCTTAAGATTTAATTCTCTTGAGCGTTTGACAAGCATCCGGGAGTATGACTGTCGTGATAGAAATTATCAATTCAGCCATTCGGACTCGACATTAACTTGTTGGTCCTTTCCAGCACTGGTACGGAAATTTCAGACGGTGTCAGATCATGCGGCTTTGTTTGATATGTTGTTTAGGCATGCGGCTACCCTCATTTCGTTTTGATCAGCTGGGCGGACTCTTGTCCATCCTCATCATTGATGAATGACGATGGCAGCGGGATCTCGGTCGTCAGTGCTCAGCTCTGAACTAAAAAAGAAAAACACCTTAAGTGTCCTTTTTTTTTGCAAGATGGCAGGATGGTCCATGAACTTATGTAACCCAGCGTTACAAAAATATGTAACACTTGTAAAAATTCAATTGTACTACGATTAGGGCACCAATATATAAAAAAAAAAATCTCAACCTCAACCATCAGCCAAATCAAGGACCTTGTCGCGCATAAGAATCTAAATTAGTGATGCCCGATTGTTACTGAGAACTGTTTAGGACAAAAAAAAAACCCTCGACTCATTACCTGTCATCTTCCATCAACCTCTGTGCCGTACTCAATCGTTTTCGAATTCAGTGCACACAACTCCAATCGCAATCAATAGACTTATCTAACCGTACCTAACTCAAAATTTCACTCGCCACCAACTACTGTGGCTGTTATCCACTTAACTACCGCACGTTCCTCTTGGTCCGCCGCCGCCGCCATAAATGTACCGGCAGCAACCAAAAAAAAAAAAACACCAACTATCCATACCAAGGGCTGTTGTAAGTAAGAAGTATCTATCTAGTTCGACTCTTATTCACGACGTGATGCTCTTTATTTACGACAACAATCACTGGCGGATGGGAGCGGATGACGATCACTATACGAGGACGATGTCTACACTCTCCAACAACAACAACGACGACGACGACGAAGACTTCGACTTCGACTTGGACTTGGACAATGTTGCTGGATGCTGCCATAGTTTCGGTATTGTTCACGTTTCATAATGTGTCCCATACCGGCCGTCGCGTCGGTACACAGTTAAGGTTGGTCAGGAGGCGAATGCATTACGAGCTCACAAGTCGCAGCAGCCATGTAGCCAGCGTTAAGAGTCGCTTTGGCCTACCTATACCGGCATACAGAAGATAGAAACTATCTTATGATCCGCGATACCACCTTTCCACATGGTTTCCTTGTCGTCGTTGTCGTCGACTATATACGTCGCCGTCGGTCGACCAGGACGCGACGTTCTGCTATCTTTGACTGTCATCATTTTCAAATTATTTCTGGTTGAATATCTAATCGCGATCCATGCATGATCGGAATTGGGGATCATTCGTGTGCATTACGTGCCCGCTCCGGCTCTGCCCTAGTGGACCGTTTTTCTGTCGGTTTTCAGGAGAATTTCCCTCCTTGCACTGGCTTCAGATGCGGAGGTTCTTCTCCCGAAAGACACGTTCTCTATGATAATGGACGGGCCCGTTGAATTATGTCTCGCTGGCATAGACATAAAGGGAGCCCCAGTTGGCATTGTTTTCTAGTGCCGAAGATGATGCTAATGCCTTGTTGCTGTCTTCGTTTACCAGAGCACTGGGCAACCGCACCGAACCAGTGAATATTTATGAACTTTAACTGCGATTCAGATCGACGGAGTAAATAATTCAATTGCACTTGTCATCTGAATGGGTTCCATTTTATTTATTGGATTTGATTGTAATTTAATTTAAAACGAATCAAATTTGATTGTTATTTCAGTGGAAGTTGAGCAGACGTTCGTAATGGGTGTTCGTGATGATCATGTTGTTGTTATTGTGGGCTCTTCTGAGTATTCCTTTATATGAAGACAGCTACTGATGGTGCGGTGTGACAAGGTGACGCAGTGACTGCTGGTGGTCAATTATTGACTCTGATTAATGGCGTGGAAATTGATTTGACCACATGTCACGGTACAGACATGCCAGAGAGTTGATGCGAGAATTGATGTGTGGTATGGTGAACGAAATGGAAGGAGCCCTTCTGCACCGCGCGTCGTTGGTGCCAAGCATTTTGTCTGCGTTAAAAACGTCAAGGATGCTCCTATGTGATCTTATGATTTTTTAGGATAATTTAAGCCGGAAAAGAAAAGTAGTTTGAAGGTAAATTGAAGGAATTCTCTGTATACAACAGGCACGAAGCGTCCATGTATTGAAGGGAAGGAGTGCTTCCGCAAGAATTTAAAAAAAAAACTCGTCATAGCAAAGAATTTATTTACTCGAAATTATAAAACAAAAATCGTTTTAATAAATCATGTAAATAAAACACTTTTCTCCCCTAAACATGCCCTTAACGCATTCCATAACTTGGCACCACTTTTTATTCACTGAATTAACTCATTGGCTTACGATGGTGCGAGTAGTGATGCCAGATTACAAGATATATCTTTTTTTTCAAGATTTTTGAGCTCCAAAATACTTTTTCCTCAAATTGATTAAATTTCAAGATATTTGATATCAAGAACGTTTTAAATCTAGCACATTAAAAGAACCTTTTCTATTGAAGAAAACCATTTTTTATTTATTCCACTATTATGTATAATGTCAGTCGAACTGAGCTCATGCACAATTTCTGTTTCACTAACGTTTCCATCAACTCTAAAGAAACATGAATTTTGACGAATTTTATAAAATAACTGATGAAACGTGTTTTTGGAAAAATGTTTAAGGAGTAAAAAGAGCATATCGAAACTTCGCATATCCAGTCTTAAAAGATTTTATTTTCAATAGTTTATCTCTTTCACATTCCTCTGCAAATATTGAAACAATATTTTCTGGTGTAAATTTAAATAAAGCAAAAATTCGCAATCGTTTGAGTAGGTATTGAAACAGTTGTTAAAATTTTAGTCTTTACAAAGGATTTGCTGCACTTTAATGAACCGAACTTATATGATGTTGATATAAGCAATTAATTTCTAAGACAATTTAATTCAAATATGTTTCAATATTTCAAAAACCATTAATATGAGCAAAGTTTTTTTTATAGATATTTAGGTGATTTATGTAGGTAGGTATTAGTAGTAAAGTACTTCAAAATTGTATTCTATGTTGGGCTCTTTTCATATTTTTTGCAAAATCTTGAAAAAAAAAAATTTTGTTTTTTCGGAAAAACAAGATTTGTAGATTTTTCATCTGGCAGCACTGGGTGCGACAGTTATGTCGGAAAATTCAAATGGTTTCCAAGCTAAAATAAAAGAAATCATTCCAGTCGCACATTACATTCACTGTTTTGCTCAATTTGGTGTTAACTCAGTAGATATCTAAAATTAAACCATGTTCTGGGCACTCATTCCGTAACTCTTCAGACGATTATCGTTGAAACGATAGACCTCCGAAACTAGCAACTAAGTGTGTTCATTTTCCACAAACAGTTCTAGCAGAAAATGACTTATTTTGGTGATCAAAATTTTAAAAACGATATCCTTCACACGATCGTTGATATACCGAATCTACCCGCTGGTTTTTTCAAAAGTTTGCATGGTTTCGTTAGTTTTTTTTCCCATTCGTCAAAAAGAGTTGCTTCATTTAATGCAGTTGTAAAAAAAAAATTCCCAGCGCTGCCCCAACTCGTTGGAAATATAATGGGTGCATTGTGCAAACATCTCATGATCATTTTTGACCTCAAAGGTCACATTTTACCTTTTTCGAAAGCGTTATTGGAAATGAAGAAGATTGGGACCTAGCTTCAGGTTGTTTTATCGTAGGGTCTCTGATACATTGTTTAACTGATAAGAAATGTGTTGTTCTTCTCTATTTTTTCAATGAGTTTTTTTCCACAAAGTGACATTTTATTTAAAATTCCTAAATCAATTTCAATAGTTCAATATTGTCTAAATCAAGTTAATAAATTCAAAAACAGTTTTTCAAATCTACTTGAATCAACAAATTTCGGTTCTTTTTGGACGAAATTAATTGAAAACGATAATTTGTCCAATTGCAATAGCAATAGGCGTTCTGAAATCAACCTTTCAGCAAAGGAACAATTTAAAGATCTTTTAACAACAATTGAAATCGATATTCGGTTTAGTTGGCTGTCATGTTTTGAATTTTTGAAACTTTCGGACGCAGCAATGCATGAATATTTTAAAACCAATTTTTAAGAGCTCATACCCGGGTTATTTTGACATTCCAGCGTTGAAAACCGAACTAAAGTTGATTTTCGTTGACGAGAATTTGACGTCAAAAAACTGATCTTAAAGAAACATTAAGATTTTTAATCATTAATGATTTGGGTAAAAGTTTCACTGAACACTTTAAGGTTTGTAAAGATAAATTTTTCAATAATTTTGCTTCAAGAAACAAGAATGAATTTAAAGTGGGCTCCGGTCGAAATTTTGCTTTGCAAAATTCTGTCTCAACAACAAAATTTCAGCTTTTTTTAATTCTGCTTTACAAAATTCTGATTTTTAAATTTAAAGCAATAAAATTCTGCTTTTTTCCAACTATCAAATGTAAACGACGAGAAAAAAAATTCTAAATATATTAAACGCTAAAACTATTTACTTTTAACAAAGAAAACTAGAAAAAAATTGATTGATTTGAATAAAAAAAAACAATATACAACATATTGAAAAAAAAAAAAAAAAAATGCGAAATTTAATTAAAAAGAGATATGAAACAGTCAGAAATTACAACTTTTATTTATTACAATTTCATTTGTTTTCTTTTTATACTTCATTTCGGTAGTAGAAGAGGACAGCCGAAATGATATTTAATCAAAATTCGTTCGACAATCGACTCGGTAGGATCTTCGAATACTCTAAAACCATATTCCTAGGAGGTTCGTTTTAATTACTGTTACGCTGCGATTGATGGTTTAGTGGACAGACAAAGACTTTTCCTCAGTCTTCCTCAAAAATATCAATAGCAGTGTTGCTTCTTTTGTTTTCTTTCATATTTCTATAATAAAAATAAAATAAAATCGTATTTTTAAAAAATACCCACGAAATTTTTTTTACTTTCCTCCCAGGAGGAAATAAAAGGCTACAAATAAAAATTAAGTAAGGAGGAGTTAAAATTAGAAAAAAAATTGTTCTCTCCATCACTGCTTTACAAAAATCTGCAAACAATAAAAAAAGGTTTGGAAAATGTTCAAAAGCGCGCAATGAAAAGCACAATTTTGAAAACAGAATTTTGAAAAGCAGAATTTTGTAAAAAGAATTTTTACCCATCCAGAATTTTGACCCCAACCCATACAAGACTTAATAACCTTTTAAATTATTTATATTATTATTTTATTATCTTGCATTATTAGATATTTATTTCAATGAATTCTATAAATATTTCTTTTATGTGTTGAAATATTGCGAAACGATCTCGAGCCTAAGGATTATTATGACTAGATCACATATAACTATGCTTAAAATAAGGAAAGTTGTATTATTTAATGTACAAGACTTAATTTATAATTTTATTTTGATTTTTTTATTATCTTGTTTTTATTTTTGTTCGGGCGATGAATAGTGGGAAAGTTACCAAGAAATTACTGTTTGCGATTACTACTGTTTAAGAAAAAGAAACGCTTTAAAAATTCCGCAATTAAAAGAAACGACCATCAGATTATACATTGTTAAATGTACCAAAAATTATGTTCTTTTATACATTTTTCCCTTCGTTAGCAAAAAATATATTATTGACAGGTTTGACAACATTTTGACACAATTTCCCTTTGGGAAGTTTCTGTGTGAGTGGGTGCGTTTGGTGCACATGCACTTGCTGACACAGGTTATCGTCAACAATATTAATGAATTTTATGAGTATTATTCTATATACCATTTTGACCTTTTACAATTTTAATAAAGCGATAATAAAGAGGTATTCATTTTAAATTTAACGTTGAGTGCTTCCGCTACAAAAGGTAAAAATTTACAAGATGAAGTTTGAGGGGGAAAAGCCTCAATCCAAAACACTGAACCATAAATGAGTACAGGCCAGCGTTGCCGCAAAGAAAAAAGCAGTGAGGGCCATTTCGAAACGTTTTGCGGGCCATTTGACAAAAGCTGTTGCCAAATATTTTACATAAAAATCCTTCTTTAAAAAATTTAAAATTTTAGTGACTTCACTTATCAACAAATGTATTTTTGGTGCTTCACTTTGAAAGCTTTCATTAAAATCACTTATTATTATATATTAAATATGGTTTGTTTAAATTATTTAAATGAGTTTTTCCCGGGGTCCTATCACCAAAAGACACTGATACAACTAAAAATTTGAAGAGCTGCCCAGTTTTTTATGAAATAATTGACAACCTCACAAAAAAATAACCATCGAGTTGCTACTCCTTTTTTTATTTTATTTTGTTTAGGATCAAAATATTCTTGAAACACTTTTAGTTCGTCCTGCCTTTTCGGACTCTGCTTTAAAAATTTCTAAATGTCTTGAGGAAAAGAGCACACTTCTTTTGGAATATTTATTACTGCATATTCTGCGCACTTATGCATGAAATGCGAATGACAGACAATTGGATATAGATAGCCATTCAGTATTTTTAATTTTGCTTGCACCCAATTTCGTTCACCTTGCATTACATAAGCTTCATCTGAGCTAAAAACGATCATATTTCCATAAGGAACTTTCATTGCATCTAAATGGTCTTTAAATGTATTAAAAATACCTTCAGCGGAAGAATCTTTTATTTCCAAAATACACAAAAAGCTATCCACAATTTTGTAATCGATTTTTAATAAAATCACGTGAGAAAAGTCAAATCATTAAACGAGAAAAATGAATGAGTTCAGCTCTATTTTAATTATGATTATTTGTTTGGGTTCAAACACTTTGTTTCTATTTAAATTTGTAAATCTTTTTAATTATTATTAAGATCTAGGTATATGATGTGATGTTAAATTTTCTAAAATTAAGATTTGGGGGCCATTTGTAAATGGCCCGGACAAAGGGCCAAAATAAAAACCAGGGGCCCAAAAGGCCCGATCGTGCACATTGTGGCAACGCTGGTACGGGCCTTACAATCGAGGTGCGCAACCAGTGCATGTAATTGGTTGTAGGCCCATTTTGTTCGTTCCCAAATGCCCACCAAATACAGACTTCAAAAGCATTCCGTCTCTTCGTTCCCCGTTTTGTATTCAGACTCCTGTTGTGATAAACAAATTAAATGCCACACCTGTTTACTTGACCTCAGCTGAGAGGTTAGGTCGAATGCGGATTTCAATTTTTATTGTAAATAGAACCAGTTAAGCCCATCACCAGTGTTAAAAAATTTCCTTGACAACCGGTACATTTTTAAACAGATTATCGTGTAACTTTCGAAGGTGGCGCCATGGTTTGGAGTTAGCCTGGTCATCAACCAAGAATTTGTCTTTTGAAAATGCGGTCTTTGGCTAAGTCCCTCCAAGTTGAGGTCTGCTGCCACTTACAGTGCAGTCCCCCGAACTGCAATCAAAGATTCAAAGACACCGGATCTTTGGTATTTCATTTATTTATTACCAAAAGCTTTGCATTGTTTAGTTAAAAACTTTTTTATGGCAAAGCAAGTTGAAAAACTTATGAAAAAAAAAAAAACACTCAATGGCCTCTTGATTCCTCAGGTGCGGGATAATTTGGATTTCCCCCCCGCTTACAGTGGTGTCCTGTCCAATTCAGAGGGAACAACCTTTCCCAGATCGCAAAACGCTCCAAGTTCAGTCTCTGCTTGGGAACCATATCATTCCCAATGTCCAGATAGTTTTCATCTTCCAAATTAAGTGGCTGCCAGCGCAGGTTTTGTAGATACTCATCGTGTGGGTTGTTCGGGTCGCTGTAGAACATCTCAATGCAACCAAATTTTGCCGGAATATTTGCGCATTCAACTTACCCTGTCTTCGCAAATTGCGTCCACATTCTGGTCATGCGCTCAATGGTCGTATCTTCAGGATCGGTCCTCGTGAACAGAGGCGTCAAGACCGGAATGTATAGCAGATACAGCAAGTCATCGTGATGGGCGGTTCCTATACAGAAATATAGAAATTTTGAGTCTAGTAGCCGACTTGACCTGGCAAGGCTAACAAACCGTATGGCTTATCGCCGGGATAAGTGAAGTGACTGTAACGACCCTGGAACGAGAACCGATAATAATGTACGGGCACGTATCTGGCTGCGAGATGGGCCAGTCTGTGAACTCCAAAGCTGATAATGCCGTCACTGAAAAGCTAATTAACCATTTTTAAGCGAACAGTTTGAATCGGGTCAAAGACCTACCTTTCCCAACTTTTCAAACGGCGTGTTACTTATCAGGGGTTGATCGTTTAGATACTCCTTCCTTAAGGCGGCGCTAACTTCCCTGGACTTTGGGGTGTCCCTCTCATACTGGAAGCAGATTGGGGCCAGTTCTTCCCAGTTCTGGTTTAGTTGCTGGGTTTGGGTTTCGTTTTGCAGGGTATCTAGAGAAATTTTAATTTTGGTAATGAACAAAGCCGAGGCACTGAGTTCCGACTTACTGTATGCAATTTGGACGAACTCATCCTTGGTCATTCCGACAATGAGCGGCACCCTCTGAATACGGCCCTCTTGGTATGACTTGGTTGGGTCCTCGATGATGAACCTCTCTTGTCCCAAGTCCTTCTCCACCACCGGCATCCAGTTTAAGACGGGATTCCATCCAAATACAAACATGGCCGGCTGTGTTCTTACGAACTCATCAGCTGGGGTCTAGAATCGGAAACATTCGTGAGTCCTTCGCAAGTAGTTGCGTTGCAAAAGGCGAACCTACCTTCCGCAGACAGCTAATCATGGCGGCTACATTATTGGTGGGACAATTCACCAATCCCGCCTGCTTTTTAGCCAAGTCCAGCTGCTCACTCGGATAGTGTGTCTGTGACACCGGCGAGGCACTCATCGCGATGCCCCTGTGGAACAATCCGGCCGACATGGGTGAGGCCATGTGCAGGCCAATGCTCAGACTGCCCGCACTATAGCCCATTAGCGTGACAGAGTTGGGATCGCCTCCAAAGTTGCGAATATGGTCCCTGACCCATTTCAACACTAGCACTTGGTCCTTGAGGCCAGCATTTCCAGGTGCCTCTGCGGTGCCAGTGGCCAGGAAGCCCAGCGTTCCCAAACGATAGTTGATGGTGACCAACACAATATCGCGGTCCATCAGCAGCTGCGGGCCAGAAAAGATGTGACTCTGTCCAGAGACCGCATAGAACCCACCAGGATGAATGTACACGACGACCGGTTTGGATGCCTTCGCATCCAACCTCTTCGAATAGACGTTTACACGCAGGCAGTCTTCCGAATAGTCGGTCGAGTTGAATGGACTTTGTGGACACATTGGGCCGTCATCTGTGGCGTCGAACACCTTGGGCTTCCATGGATCCACTGGCTGAGGGCTCTTGAACCGCAACTCACCCACTGGCGGCTTGGCATATCGGATGCCCCGAAACGCGTAAAAGTCTGTGCCTAAGCGCGACTTTAAGGTAACTCCACGGATGTCCCCGAGACTAGTGGATACTTGAACTGCGGACGTCGATGCCACCACCGCGACCAGCAAAACGATGTAAACAGCTATCATTCTGAGCTCTGACTGAGCTGTTGCCTTCGCTGCGGTTGTCATTTATAGGTTTTGGTGATCTAATGGGAATCGCATGGGGAAATCCCCATCGTAATGAGAGCGCACATCAGCAGATTGTTTCATGGAATTTCTGGGAGGGCGTTGGGTTTTGTATTTTGAAATTGTGTGCGCGGTTGCGGTGATATGGTGAATGATTGGGAATTCATGAAAACAGACGAGATTCGATCAGGTGTTGTTTACATTTGGAAAACCTTGAACAGCGCACTGTGAATCAGTTCGCTCAACGTAGTCGTTCTCACTTTAAACTGCGTCTTGGTTGTGAGGGTGCGTTTGTCATTTTATGTTGACATTCTGAGCGAGTTCTCAATTGGCTGCTTTGGAGCAACAACCCCATTTTCAACAAGGCCACGAGCACTTTTGATTGAAAGGTATATTCGTTCCATTTATTGGCCCTTATTGTAGGTAGTGGTGCTCTATAAACTTGTGATCCTTTAATGTTTGCTGGAGCACACTCAGTACCTCGAACCTCGAGTGGGTAAAAGATCATTTTTTTCTGAATTTCAGATTGCATACTGGAGGGCCAGATTACAATATAAAGGGTATTTCAATAAGAGAGCTACAAGAGTAGCTTTTAAATAAAACAAAAACGGTTTTGGATATCAATGAAATTCTTTATTCCTGTGAAAGTACGTTCGATGCCATTATGTATGGAATTTCTTTCTTTTGCATGGCCACCACGGGCACGCTTGCAGAAGTCCAGACGCTGAACCCAATTTTCGACGGTTTTCAAGCATAAATCGGCCGATACTGCTGCAATTTCACGTTCGATATTCGTACGAAGTTCATCAATCGTCGCTGGCTTGTTGGCATAGACCATAGACTTGACGTAGCCCCACAGCAAATAGTCTAACGGCGTCAAATCGCACGACCGAGGCGGCCAAGCGACTGGACCATTTCGTGAGATATCACGTTCTCCAAACTTGGTTTCCAATAAATTGATTGTGACATTCGCTGTGTGGCTTGTGGCGCCGTCCTGTTGGAGCCACATGTCCTCCAAGTCATATCATCCAATTGGGGCCAAAAATATTCGGTTATCATTGAACGGTAGCGATTCCCATTCACAGTAACGTGCCGGTCTTGATCATCACGGAAGAAGTACGGCCCAATGACGCCGCCGGCCCATAAACCACACCAAACCGTAATTTTTTCGGGATGCAATGATGACTCATGGAGTACGTGTGGATTGCTGCCTGACCAATACCGCATATTTTGTTTATTGACGAAGCCATTCAGCCAGAAATGAGCCTCATCGCTCAAGATGATTTTTCGATGAAAATCCGAATCATTTTCAAGTTGTTGCTTAGCCCAATTCACGAACATACGACGCTTCTGGTGATCAAGCGGCTTCAGTTCTTGCGTCAATTTAATCTTGTAAGGATGTAGGCGAAGATCTTTTCGCAAAATTCGCCACAACGACGTCACAGAGATGCCCAACGCTTGAGAACGACGTGTGAGAGACACATTTGGGCTTTTGGCTTTCTTCAACTGAAGCCTCAGCGGCAGCAATATTCTCGACACTACGGGCACTTCTTTGTCTCACTGGCACGGGAACATTTTGTACTGTGCCTGTGGATTCAAATTTTTTCACTAGACGCTCAATTGTTGATCTGCTTGGACGATTATGACGACCATAAATTGGACGTAGCGCTCTTAACGTTGAGGCCAATGACTCCGAATTTCGGTAGTAAATTTTAATAATTTCGACTCGTTGTTGGCTCGTATATCTTTCCATCATGAAATGGCAAACATTACTGAAGAGAAATGTCAAAAGAGCGGCAAGAAATTGGGCGTAGTTTGCTGTCCCTGTCGCTCTACTTTTGTAGCGTCCCTGTTGAAAAACCCTTTATAATGTCAGTCGAACAATGATTTCTGTTTCACTACGGTTTCCATCAACTCCAAAGAAACATGCATTTTGACGAATTTGATAAAATAACTGATGAAACGTGTTTTTGGAAAAATGTTTAAGGAGTAAAAACAGCGTATCGAAACTTCGCATATCCAGTCTTAAAAGATTTTATTTTCAATAGTTTATCTCTTTCACATTCCTCTGCAAATATTGAAACAATATTTTCTGGTGTAAATTTAAATAAAACAAACATTCGCAATCGTTTGAGTAGGTATTGAAACAGTTGTTAAAATGTTAGTCTTTACAAAGGATTTGCTGCGCTTTAATGAACCGAAATTCCATGATCTTGATATAGGTGAGCAATGCAATTCTAAGTGCATTTAATTCAAATATGTTCCAAAATTTCAAAAAGCATTAGATTTATTATAGATATTTAGGTGATTTACGTATTAGTAGTGAAGTACTTCAAAATCGTATTTTAAATTTCGCTCTTTTTATATTTTGAATAAAATCTTGAAAAAAAAAATTGTTTGTTTCGGAAAAACAAGATTTTCAGATTTTCTATCTGGACAGAGTTTGTCCTCAATAGAAGTGCCGTGGCTCTGTCAGTAGCTGTGTTCACTATATTTTCAACAGAAGTAAGGTAGCCTATTCTTAGTTTTATTCCAGGACCACGGCAAGGACGTAATAGTTTTTTTTTATACTTTTTTTTCATGTTTTCTTTTTTATTATTCTTTTTTTTTTGTGCTGAATATAGGATTATACTTTTTGTTTAGTGCAATATACCTACGGTGACCATCCGTCCATTAAATGTTCATTATGAATTATTTTGTATTGTATTATTTTATTTAGTTTGATTTAACTAAATTTAATGAAATAATTCGCTTTGACAAATTCTATTACATTTATTTCTTTTGAATATATTTTGGTCGGTTTGATTGAAAGGTATTTAAGAAGTTGTTCATTACTTGGCTTGTATTTCATTTAAATTCATTAAAATAATAAAGTAAACAAAAGAAGAAAACCAAAAATATAATCACCAAAGTGAAAATTCTAACGTGCCCTAACTTCCTGAACGAGCAAAAAAGTAATCTATTACTAAAAAATGTGCGCTATTTAATTTTTTTTTTTTTGAATTGAGTTATTGAAAATTGTATAGAAAATTATTTCTTTTTCAATTGTTCATTATTTGGAGTTCTAAAATATGGACAAGGACACCGTATAAATACCTTGAATAATTATTATTATTAATAAGGATTACAATGTAAGATTTAAATTACATCCCAATACAGAAGAATAAACGCTAGCTACCAGGGCTTTCGTCTAACGTTGTATAAAAGACAATTAGGGCCGTTTGCTCATACGACTCTTAACGATTTAAGTTCGACTTAAATGCTTATAGGGTGCTTTTTTAAGGGCATAAACTGTCACATAAGAGTTTATGTGGCACTTAATTCGATATGAGTCGTATCAGCAAATGGCCCCTAGTTGTACAGAAGATCGAATCGACTAGAAGTTTTCAAGATGTTGAAGAACCCCAAACCATTATGAAGGAGAAGGGTTTTCTATTTTCCTATATTACTTTGCCTGGCCACGGTGCTCTTAAGTGAGTTTCATTACCACCAAATTACTTTGGCTTTGAGACGAGAATGAATTGGAATTATTATTATTTGGATTTTGGTTCGATATAATTTTTTTAACATATAAACTGCTTTTTATTATCAGCTATGATCCATATACCTAGATCATCGATTTACATGCACTTACGACAACAGCACATGTACCTGCTTCTCATCGAGATCACGAATCATGATCTGAAAATTATTTCTACTATGTACTTCCGACTAGGTGGCTTGTTTTATTTTTAAATGTTGGTGTGCCTGTAAACGATAGCCACACAATCACGTTGCCAGACTAAAAAATGGAACACAAAAAATCAAAAATCAAAAATGTTCGCATTCGAATGAACTCCCCGTCCGTATTCCGAGTTATTTTGTTTTTTCTCCTTTTATAAAGGTATGTCCAGACCAGCCAAATATTTGAAAAACACATTAATACCTATAGGTATGTTTCATAAATATTTCTAAAACATTTTTTAAACAAAGGAACTTTTATGAAATGTTTATGGAATGTTTTGCTGGTTTGCATCTGGACACTAAAAAAACATTTATGAAATGTTTCACAGTTACCTAATCGTGATGGGAAACCATTTTTATTTAACAAGTTTCCCTGCAGAAAGTGAGCGTTTTTTTCTATTATTATTTGTCTTTAAATAAAATAAAAATGACCAGAAAAGCTTGGAATACCTAATGAGAAAGTAGTGATTCATTTAATGCGACTATTTGAATTAAATCGCGTGTCGCGTGATTCCCGAGACCAAAATTACAAAACTAAAAACTTTACTCGCTGCTAATACTTCGGTGCTTGGTCAAAAAGGCGTAAGTCCATTTTTTTGCGAAATTGAGTTCATTATGCAGAACTATTTAGAAAAAAATCTATTTTCGTTTGGTCTTAACAGCATAAGTTTCAGTAAACCGAATCCAAAGTTATTGAATGGTCCTAATCACACATTGTTGCTTTGGCAAAGTAATCGTGACAATGTTGTGGATATTCTTTCGCAGTTGACTTCCATACATCAAAAATGCCTATTTTACTTTTTTCCTATTCCTCTTTTTCTCCTGTTTTTTTGTTGTTAAACTTAAATAAATATATTTGTTTTTTTTAAAACTTGTTACTAAATTAAATTTCAATCTTAATCTTATCTCAACCCGTTGAGAAAAAAAATCTAAATAGCGTTTGGTCAAAACAACATATCTCCATTAAAACATCTTTTAGTTACGGTTTTTTTTAAATTTTAGTAATTGCTTATTGTGCATCTAATAGATAGATAGATAGTTTTTATTTCGTATATAGATTTACAGTAGGATTTGTTACCACACATTTTACAATTCAGAGATATGATAAAATGTATCTTTCTTCTGAAACATTATTTTTAATTAATTTCATTTTAATAATTTCATTGGGCAAGAAATATAACTTCTGAAGGAAAATACGAAAAAACCTTCAAATAAATAGAGAAAAAAAAAAAATTAAATAAAATATAAATATCAAATAAATAAAAATAAAAATAAATAAATAGATAAATAAATAAATAAATAAATAAATAAATAAATAAATAGATAAATAAACAACCAAACAAATAAGTGAATAAATGAATAAATTAATTGGTTAATCAACAAATAAATAAATAAATGAGTAGACGAATAAATAAATAAATATTTACATTAATAGCAATAATAAATAACAACAATAATACACAAAAAAAAAAAAGGCTATATCAACTATCGAGTGAGATATAATTCATATTTAAAACGTTTACTAGAGGGTTATCAGCAAAATCACAGCGTTCTAGAAACCGTTGGTTTAATTTTTTAATTCTTTGGAAGATCAATTCAACATTCGCTTTATCGTGAGTATCCAGGGTTGAGTGATGCCACGGTATATTAAGCATCATTTTTAATAATTTATTTTGAGAAACCTGTAATTTCTTAATATGACACATTGCACAATTTCCCCATACTTGGCACCCATAAAGCAAAATTGCTTGAAAAATTACTTTATGGATGATAATTTTATTTTCATTTGAAAGCTGCGACTTTCGGTTTATGAAAGGATATAGCATCCTCGTCGCAATTGCAATTTTTTTAAGGGTGTTTGCTATATGTGGTCCAAAAGTCAACTTGGTGTCCAAATAAACTAATAAGTATTTTACGGAAGGTTCCCAACTAATACTTGTACTAAAGGGTGATTTTTTAAGAGGTTTAGAACTTTTTTTAAAAAAAAAACACAAAAAATTCGAAAAAATGAATGAAATATTTATTTGAATCGATAGTTTGAACCTTGCAATTTAATGTTTAAAGATAATTTCATGCAAATGTTGACCGCGGCTGCGTCTCAGGTAGCCCATCCGCTGAGTCCAATTTTGGAATACTCTTTCACACATATCGGCCGGTATCTCACGAATGAATGCATGGATGTTGGCTTCCAGTGCGTCAATCGAAGCGGGCTTGTCCCTATACACATTAGCCTTGGCATACCCCCACAAAAAATAATCTAATGGTGTCAAATCGCACGATCTAGGCGGCCAATTGACCGGCCCGAAACGTGAAATTAACTGTTCACCAAACTCGCCTCGCAATTGCGCCATTGTTTCGCGTGCTGTGTGGCATGTGGCACCGTCTTGTTGAAACCACATATCATGCAAGTCAAGAACTTCCATTTCGGGCAAAAAAAAGTTTGTTATCATCGCTCGGTAGCGTTCACCATTGACAGTAACGCTGCGATTCGCATCATCTTTGAAGAAATATGGCCCAATAATGCCGCCGGCCCATAAACCGCACCAAACAGTGGCTTTTTCGGGATGCATTGGTAGCTGTTGCAATGCTTCTGGCTGATCTTCACTCCAAATGCGGGAATTTTGCTTATTTACGTACCCATTCAACCAAAAATGAGCCTCATCGCTGAACACAATTTTTCGATAAAAAAGCGGATCCTCGGCCAGCTTTCCAAGAGCCCAATCACCAAAAATTCGGCGTTGTGGTAGGTCGGCTGGCTTTAGTTCTTGCACCAGCTGTATCTTAAAAGGCTTTACGCCCAAATCCTTCCGCAAAATTTTCCACGTAGTGCTGTAACAAAGGCCTAACTGCTGGGAACGGCGCCGAATCGACATTTCGCGGTCTTCTGTCACACTAGCTGATACGGCCGCAATATTTTCTTCACTACGCACAGTACGTAAACGTGTTGGTGGTTTAATGTCCAACAAAGTAAATTTGGTGCGAAATTTGGTCACAATCTTCCGAATAGACTGCTCAGAAGGTCGAGAATGCCGATCATAAAATGGAAGCAGCGCGCGATGAACATTTCGAACCGAGCACGAATTTTGATAGTAAAATTCAATTGCAAGCGTTGTTCATTTGTAAGACGATCCATGGTTAAATTGCAAACCAAACTGAAGCTGTTTGACAGTGACACAAGGTACTAAACACACGTCAGCTGTCAAAACCAGTGTTGCCAAAACCAAACCAGCTAAAAAATCACCCTTTATTTACCTGTAACGGTCCGCTAGGAAGATAACAAGCTTTTCTTTTTCTCGTAAAAAATATGGCTTGTGTTTTTCCTTGATTAACTTTAATTTTCCATTTGTTGTAATATTCCTCTAATATCGTCATCGCATTTTTTAGATTCCTCTCAATGTCGAGAGCGAGTTCATGCGATGAAAATATCGCAGCATCGTCGGCAAAGATACCTGCTTCGCAATGAGGTAGACATGGGAAATCCGATGTATACAAGTTATATAAAACGGGCCCAAGAACTGAGCCTTGGGGAACACCTGAGTGAAAATATACTACATTAGAGACACCACTATTAGCATGCACTTTAAAACGACGATTTGATAAGAAACTACGGATAATTTGACAAATATACGACGGAAAATTGAAATTTATCATTTTAAATATAAGTCCGTCATGCCAAACGGTATCGAAGGCTTTCTCTATATCCAGTAGGATCATACCAGTTGATTTGCCTATTGAACGATGTGCCTTAACGTGATTGCAAATTCTAAGCACTTGATGGGATGTACTATGGAAGCGGCTAAAGCCAAATTGTTCCTCAGGATACAGATAGTTTTCTGTGATGTGCTTTGACATTTTTTCTTTTATGACCTTTTCATATATTTTACTAAGGCTGCTTAATAAACTAATTGGTCTATAACTATCAGTCTTTTCGACAGGCTTATCCGCTTTTATTATTAGTACAACCTTAGCAATTTTCCATTCGTCGGGGAAATATTCCATTTTTAAACACGAGTTTATAATGAATGTTAAAAACCTAATACCAGATATGGGCATTTCCTTAATGTATATATTTTTTATTGAGTCAGTGCCTTTAGCATCTAATAATTTATATTACTTCAATATGTAAAACTGGATTTAGAAGGAATTTTTTTAACTTTAAAACACATTTATCTCAAAACAACGATTTTGGACTTGTGTCGTTTTGATCAAACTCCATATAATCCTACCACATTATTTTCTTCTAGTCCGAAAATAGAATAAAATTGAAACATTTCATAAGCATTTAATGAATAAATTTTAGAAATCTTTTGTAAGTGCTTATGAAATGTGTCCGATTTGCTTCAGAAACATTTCTGAAATGTTTCGCTGGCCTGGACACACCTTAATATGCCAAGACAAACTCAAGTACTAGCAGCAAAATATTGTTCATGCGTTGCATATTTGAACATAAAATTTCTTTGACAAAAATATATTTGAAGAGAAAAATTATGATTTGAATATGGTAACACCCCCGAGCAGAATATTTGCAATATGGCTGGTGGCAATATGAAGTTTGAAATAGCCTGTTTTATCTGTTTTGTTTTTGAAAGCAACTGTTGCCACAATTCAAAAATTTTATTTTTCATTGATCCGTCTTGTTTTATTTTCCTGATCCGGATCAGATCACGCTGATAGTAAAAAACAGCTATTTCAACTATTTATTCACAAATACTGATTAGGTAATAGATAAAATATTGCGAAGAACCGGAAATGTGTTTCTGACTTAACTTTAGTCACACATAATATAAGATTTGGACGGGGTGTGCAGGGAACACCTGCGCACCTTTGAAGAAACGTCACTGGGACAAACACTTGTGTTTACTGCGCGTGGGTTATTCGTTTATTAACCAAAACCATGGAATAAATATATGTTAGTTCGAAGAAATCCTTAAATTTAGACCCCTTGACGTATCCGGTTCTAGTTGTTTGGATACCCATGACGATGTCGCTTAGAGGACTGTCCACTAGAACTCAGAGGAAATAGCGTTTCCCAGACGGCAAAGCGCTGCAAATACAACCCCTGCCTGTTAACTAGCTCATCTCCAATATCCAAGTAGTTTTCTCGTCTCAACGAAAGCGGTCGCCAGCGTAAATATCTGAGGTATTCATCATCTGGGTTGTTCGGATCACTACCAACAGAAGAAAGTGTCAAACTCCACTCGAATAAGCTCCACCGACTCACCTTGTTTCAGCAAACTGCGTCCACATCCTAGTCATGCGCTCGATTGTCCTATCCTCAGGATCGGTCTTCGAAAACAAAGGCGCATACGCTGGCACTTTTAGAAGGTACAGCAAATCATCATGATGGACGGTTCCTAGAAAAAAAGGGTTTCTGCGAAATTCTCTTCACATTGAACTGGAGGGCTAACAAACCATACGGCTCATTGTTGTCAATGGAGAAATGACTATAACGACCTCTGTATGAAAACCGATAGTAATACACGGGAACATATCGCGCTGCGAGGTGAGCCATCCTGTGAACGCCAAAGCCGATGATTCCGTCACTGAAAATCTTAAAAATGACTCAATTAGGCAGAGACGGTGGTGGCGGTGTTCGAAACTGACCTTTCCCAACTGCTCAAAAGGCCCATTATCTTCCAGCGGCTTATTGTTCAGGTATCGCTTCCTTAGGACAGTGCTGACTAGTTTCGATTTTGTTGTGTTGCGCTCGTACTGGAAGCAGATTGGCGCCACGGTGTCCCAGTCATCGTTAAGCTGCGCGGTTAGAGTTTCATTTTGCAGGACATCTACGTGGAAATGGATTTGTTTTAACAAGATGGAGTAAGATCCCTGTTTCTGTGGGACTTACCATAGGCAATGCCAACAAACTCATCCCTTGTCATGCCGATGATGAGCGGCGCCCTCTGAATGCGGCCCTCTTGAAAGGATTTTGTTGGATCTTCGATGATGAACCTCTCTTGCCCGAAGTCCTCCTCCACAACTGGCAACCAGTTTAGGACGGGATTGTAGCCAAATTCAAACATCGCGTCGTGGGTTCTGGTGAACTCATCAACTGGGGTCTAAAATGCAAATGTTAAGCACAGCTAAAGTGTGAAGCCGCTGAACCTACCTCCCGCAGACACTTAACCATGGCGGCTACGTTTACCGTTGAGCAATTCACCAATCCCGCCTGCCTCTCAGCCAGATGAAGCTGTTCACTCGGATAGTGTGTCTGTGACACCGGCGAGGCACTCATAGCGATGCCCCTGTGGAACAATCCGACCGACATGGGTGAGGCCATGTGCAGGCCAATGCTCAGACTGCCCGCACTGTAGCCCATTAGTGTAACAGAGTCGGGATCGCCTCCAAACGCACAGATATGGTCCCTCACCCATTTGAATGATGCCACCTGATCCTTGAGGCCGGCATTGCCGGGCGCATCTGCGGTACCAGTGGCCAGGTATCCAAGTGTTCCCAAGCGGTAGTTGATGGTGACCAAAACAATTTCACGGTCCATCATCAGTTCCGGGCCGGCAAAGTTCTTGCTCTGTCCAGAGGTTGAATAGAATCCCCCAGGATGTATGTATATGATGACCGGTCGCAGTGCGTTCTCGTCCAAATTCTTCGAGTAGACATTGAGACGCAAGCAATCTTCCGAATAATCCGCCGAGGTGTAGTGCCTTTGTGGACACATTGGGCCGTCGTCTGTGGCGTCGAACACATTGGGTTTCCATGGACTCACCGGTTGAGGGCTCTTGAACCGCAACTTACCCACTGGCGAGTTGGCATATCGGATGCCACGAAAGGCGAAAAAGTCATCGCCTAGGCGCGACTTTAGTGTTACACCCCGAATGTCACCGAGAGTGGTGGTTACTTCCACTGTGGCTGCAGAAGCCGCCGCGATGAATGTCAAGATCCAGACTGCCAGCATTCTGAGGTTTGACTGACTTGCTGCATGCGCCGGTGTAGCCATTTATACGATGTCATGGATAAGCAAAGTATTGTATAATAAGAGCAAACCAACAAAGAAACGGTTTATTGCTTGTGTATAAACAACGTCAACCAACAAGATGGGGTGTTTTCCATGCGCCTTGAGTGATAATGACGAACTCATTGTCAGTTAGCATTTATTCTGAGTGTTGTTTACTTGTGACTGTAACGATTTTATGTGATTTTTTGATGGCATCGGAAGGAAATGCGGCCAAGGGACTCTTAAAAGCACCTTTTGCTACAATCGTGAACCAAGAGACTCTTAAAAGCACCCTTTGCTACAATCGTCTACAACCTTTATGGAAGCGTGAGATCTAAGGCTCAGGATTCTTGTGGCGAATATACATTTCTCCGTGGAACAGCGTGCTCTGTCATCGACTACTGCTTTCTGACCGGAGATTGGTATTCTTACCTTAGCAGATTTCAAGTAACAGCGAAAACATTCTCGGGTCATATGCCGCGCGAAGTTTCCTTAAAAGTGTCTGGCACCCTGCGCGAAGAAATCACACAACAGCTGGAACTGTTACCAAAGTTGATATGAAAGAACAGAATAAGAGAATTGTACCAGGAAAACCTTATTAGAGAGCTCATCAAGCTGTCAACTTCGAAAAATGCACCGCATATCGATGTTTTAACGGATATCTTCAAAAAAGCCACTCCACTAAACGCACCGACAAAACAATTCAGCACATCAAGCAAACAGAAGTGGTTAAACAAATAATGAATATGAAGGCTAGAAACAGCTCGTTTGTGCTTCTTAGATTAGGGAGCTCTTCTCTGATGCGTTCACAATTCTTTACAGAGCAGCAAATAAAGACTTAAAAGATATTTGGAATCAAAAAGGAAAGCCTTCTATCGGGAAAATATTACGTTGATAAACAGATTGAGATCATCATTTTGAAAAGCAGTGAAACTTATAAATGGGAAAAAGAACATCATCGGTACAAGCAGAACAGTTAAAAATCCACTTTATGAACCTACTTAACACACCTCTGAGCTCACCATCATTCCAATATGCAGCCCCTCTCTATTTTGATGAGTTCCTTGATGCACCATTTAGTTCAGAAGAAGTAATAGTTGCTATCCGAAAAACTAAAAGCACCTGGGCCCTATTTCACCAACCACTTTTCGCTTTGCACTTTGCAATTTTGCAAAAAAAATAATTCCTGCAAAGTACAAGTGCGATGTGTTTCACCAAAAACGCAAAGTTCTCACGACTTTGCATTTTGCAAAGTTTTCAGACTTTTTTGCAAAGTGAACAGTATAAGTGTTTCGCCAATTAGAAAGAGAACTTTGCATTTATAATCGTGTTTTGTGAATTTGCAAAGTGAAAAACATATGCGTGTATGTTTTTTTATATTTAATTGCACCCAACACGTAATATAGACCAAGTTTTATTGTCGTAAAATTGTTTATTGGGCTTAAAAAAAATTGTTTTCTAATACTCTATGAACTTCGATTCAAACTGAAATTTGAGCAATATTTAACATAATATCCTAAAATAAAGCGTCCAAGCTCAGAACAATTAAAACAAGTAAAAAACACTGCATACAAGTCATATGCAAAATGTTAGACATGTGAGTTACTACGTCCATGGTATAAAAATAAATACTATGTAATAACTTAAAACTTATTCATTTCTAACTACAGGGTCCGCCAAATAACTTTTTTTTTTTTTGAAAATGCTATAAAAAAAACTACTGAATATTTTCTCAAATTTCTTTTTTTATTTGAAAGTACAATCCTTCCGGTTAATAATGGAAAATAATTTCATTCAAATGGCTGCCTCGGCTGGCAATGCAGTAGCCTAGACGATCGGTCCAATTTTTAAGCACATTATCGATTGTGTGCAGCTGTATTTCACCAATGGCTTCACGAATATTGTCCTTTAAAGCGTCAATTGTCTCTGGCTTGTCGGCGTAACACTTATCTTTTACGGCACCCCACAAATAATAGTCCAACGGTGTCAAATCGCAGCTCCGAGGTGGCCAAACGACATCAGCTCTGCGGCTGATAATGCGATCTTCAAAAACAGGTCGCAAAACATCGAGTGTAGCTTCGGCTGTGTGGCACGTAGCGCCGTCCTGTTGAAACCAAATGTTGCCAATATCCTCCTCTTCAATTTTTGTGAACAAAAATTCGTTCAACATGGCCCGATAACGATCGCCATTGACTGTAACGGCCACTCCTTGCTCATTTTCGAAGAAAAATGGCCCAATTATGCCTCTGGACCAAATTCCGCACCAAACAGTGACTCGTTTTGGGTATATCGGCTTTTCAATGTATGCGTGCGGGCTATCTGTGCCCCAAATGCGACAATTTTGCTTGTTTACATAGCCGCCAAGATGAAAATGAGCTTCATCTGAAAAGATGATTTTTTTGGCAAAATCGACATCTTCGTGTAGGCTACTGCATGGCCAGCCGAGGCAGCCATTTGAATGAAATTATTTGCCATTATTAACCGGAAGGATTGTACTTTCAAATAAAAAAAGAAATTTGAGAAAATATTCAGTAGTTTTTTTTTATAGCATTTAAAAAAAAAAAAAAGCTATTTGGCGGACCCTTTATATAGCAGCAAGTACATGTACTTAAATTCTCCCAGTCATGTACTTTTTTTGGCATCGGCCTACTTAACGTTTCACTCCTTCATTTGAACTCTGTACTATCTGTCGTTTACTATAAATAACTAAACAACAAACCGTCAACGCATCCAGCTACACAAGGGAATCCACCTTGAGCAAAAAATTGGGTAGCTATTTCCGAAGTATTTTGTGGCCGGCAAATGGTGGTTGCAAGCAATTCCTCGATTATTGCGTCCGAAACTCGTTGTACTACTCTGCAGACTGTAGCTTTACTTATTCCGTGAATAGCAGCGACTCCATGATATTGCCCTCCATTTCCAATCCAACGTAGTGTGTATAGAATCTGTTGCAAGGGACTTAAGCAATTATTTCGTTCGTCCAATTGTTGACAAAACACGTCCAATACTCGTCTTCGCTAAACGAAGTCTTTCCAGGGTTGAAAAATGATCTCCAATTTCAAAATTTGTGCCTAATTTTACAACCCTTTGTACATTATTTGTATCCTGTTCGTCTTCAAAGAGTGCTTCGAAAAGGTTCATTATATATTTTTTTTATTATATCACCAACTGTTCACAACAAAAGCTCAACTGCGAATGATTTTTTGTCTTTGCATATTATTGACAAACTTTTCACGATTTTAAATGTAAAGTGCAAATCTATTTTGTTTGGTGAAACGAAATGGACGAATTCTTTGCAAATTGACAAAACTTTGCAATTTGCATAAACATGCTTTGCACTTTGAAAATTTGTGTTTGGTGAAACGAATTTTGCAAAGAGGGAACATTTTCAACTTTGCGAAGGAATAATTTCCTCTTTGCAAATTTGCGTTTGGTGAAACGAATTTTGCAAAGATAAAGTGAAAAGTGGTTGGTGAAATAGGGCCCAGGTGAAGATCGCATTTCTTTTGAATCTTACAAAAACTGGACACCTGAGGGTTTATCAGTCCTCATATGCGAATTCAATCGAATTTTCGAAACGGCAGATGTCCCAGCTAGCTTTGAGAAGGCAATCATTTTCCTTCTGCATAAAAAGGGGGATTACAATGATCCAGCAAACTACAGCGGCATACCGTTGTTGAATACCTCAGTTAAATTATTTACATTATTTATTTTCAACAGGCTCACGCAATCGGTTAATGGTAAACAAATTTTGCATGAATGCCAAGCTGGGTTTAGGCAGAATTATTCCACCGTAGACCAAATTTCTTCGCTATTCAATATAGCTCAGATTTATAAAAGAAGACGTAAGAAGCTGTATACATTCTTCGTGGACTTCCGAACAGCATTTGATTCCATAGCCCGTGACCGCTTTTTTACAAGCTTTATAAAATTGGAATCTCAACAAAAACCATAAATGTTTTAAAAGCCATGTACAGAAACAACAAAGCCTGTGTCAAGAATACTAACTCTAATGACCTGGAACCTGTCTGTTAATCTACAAAGTCAAAGATGTTGATTATTAGGAATGGCGGTGGCAGGTTCTCGAGTTGAAAAGTGGACGTTTCAAGGAAAGATATTCTACGTGAATACAAGTATCTAGGAGTAATGTTTACTTCCAATTTAAACTTGAGCCATTTCTTCAATTTGGAATAGCTGTTTCAATAAAAGGCACATTAACCACGCAGCTAAACAAAAACTATTCAACACGACTGCAACTTCAATATTATACGGAGCGCAAGTGTGGGGTTATGGTTCCTTTAATTCCAATAATGTATGTAAAAAAGCCTTACCTCATTCTCAAATCAAATTTATGTGTCATTTTTGTATGAAAAATCAAGAATAATGAAACTTGAAACCTAGATAAAGTTTCTTTCATACCAGTCAATTTCAAATAATTCATAAGATATTTATTTTATGTTGAATATTATTTTCATTTTAATGCCGAATGCAATTTGATGTTTCTTTTTGTAACGTCTTAAAAATGTATAAGATGTACCTATATTTCTATTTTTTTTATTATATACAAACGTATCATAATATGTATTTATTTTTGTTTGCTTGCATAGTTCATGTATAATGTAACTTGTATTTGTTACTAATAAAAAGACAGAATTTAATAAAATACATGTTTTTTTTCATTTAATATTTCGTGGGATTAATGTAGGATTTTTTATATTTTGGCGTGGGATAAAAGGGATATTTTGGGTAAAGCCGTGGGATAACCTGCCTCTAAAGTATCACTGCAGTGCAGGCCTATTGTCTGTATTAGACCTCACCTCGCACCGCCAGGGCCGAACCAACCATATGTGGAAGATGTGCAAATGCACAGGGCACCAAGTTCAGGGGGCGCATTGCTAGGAAAGAAAAATTGATTTTATCTTGCGCGAACAAATACTGCCATGTCCCTTTTAAACAAAAAGCTTGTTCAAATAAGCCCAAAATAACAACATCCATCCCACCTGTGCTGAATTATTTCTTGCACATTAACTCACATCACTTGCCAAGTTGCAACTTCAAGAAGAATATAACTCAAAATATCGTAAAATAAAAAATCCCACTAGACATATGCAAGTTCACTTCTTACCTACATAATCTCAAAATATTCCACCCTGTTCATGTAGGTATATTCCTTGCACATCCACTTACATTTAACAAAAGAATCTAGTTCAAAAATCTCAAAATAAAAAATACCTCAATAATAAAAAACCCCATTGAAAGTGTACCTCCTGGGTGATGTGGAAAAGACTTAATAATGTGTGCAAATATGAAAAAAGGGCGCTTTCTGTAAATCTTGCACAGGCCGCTAGTTTGGCTGGAGCCGCCACTGCGCACTGCACACATTTTCTTTCTCTCTTTCTTTCATAACCAGCTATTTTTCGTATATATAGGGTAGGTGTACCAGTACCCGGCCAGTCACTAGTATCCGGCCACTTTGCGTTAAATAGTTGATAATAAGTAATTTAATCGTCATTTTCATTGGCGAATAATTTGGGGCAATCATTTTTGACCTATCTAACGTGCTGGTAAAATTTGACAGCTGTGAACATCACTAAACTGCTGAAAAAAAAAAATGCGCGGTCTATGTAGTTCGTCAAGGAAGTGAAAAGTGCGTTTTAGAGTTCAAGAGAATTAGTGGAAATATCAAACGAAAAACGCAAGTTTCAGCGCTTTTTTTTTTAGATATTAACCAACTCGTTTATTGTTTTTCTGTTAAGTTATTTAATTATTAATCATAAAATGTGAAAAACAAGACATTTTTATTTTTATTTAAGTATTAGATGGTGGCCGGTTACTAGAACCTAATTTTTTGATGGTGTTCTTGTGTCCGGCCAAGGTGACCCTACACAGTCTTGCAGGTCTCCTAGCAGGAGGCTAGGAGACCTGCTGGTTCTTTTACGAGCAAAAAGAACCAGCTAAGCAAGAAAAAATCTATGCAATCGAAAAGACAAAAGATGCCAGACTACAGAAAAGAAAAGAAAAGGAAGCTAGAAAGTCAAAGGAAAGAAACAACGAAGAGGAACTGATTATTAAACTATATACATACTCGTACCTACCAATTTTTTTTATTTTTTTTTGGCTAGTTTACAAAATTGTATTTACCTGAACTATAATACATACATATGTATATAGTAAATATGAATCCAAAATAAAAATGTATTTTTATTAAATAATTGATTTCAACCGGGTTTATTTTTGTTTAATTTACTGTGTAATTCAAGTTTTTCAAAAGAAAAAATAACCCGGCCGGATACTCGTGCAAAAGTGGCCGACTAATGAATTTTGCTGGCCGGGTACTGGTGAAATTTAACTTCTTTCAAAAAATTTATTTTAATTTTAGATGCAATAACCCAATTATACTCAAGTATTTTTTCTTTAAACCAAAATTGCCTTTGAAGTACAAAAAAAAAGAAAAACCTTGTTTAAGTGGCCAGGTTAATTAGTTATCACGGATCAAAGTACGAAAAAGTGTTAAGTGGCCGGTTAATGGTACATCTACCCTAGACACAGGTATATAATATATAGCAGTAGGCGTGCACGGTTGCCACTTTGGTATTTTTTTTTATCCAAATTTGGTTATGTTTTTTTTTGCTTTTTGAGTTTCGGTAATTTGGTAATTTTTATCTGGTTATCGTACCTTTTTTAGCAGATGTAGCAAGAATGCGAACTCGATATCAACTCATTTAAATGCTACCTAACTGTTTCTGAGTGAACGCATTGCATTATTTGCATCCATATAAACCTGTTTTATTCATTATTCAAAAAATGACCGAATGCACTCATTTTCTTCTTTTGACAGATGGTAAACTTCGAAATATTTTCTGTTTATAACTACATTGAGATATGGATAGGTTTATTAATCATATCATTTATATACAGACATAAAGGTTTGTTATAAGAAAAAAGGATTAAAAATGGTAGATGAATCCATGCCTTCTAGCAGCTGATAATTTTTTGCAGAACGTTGTTTAATTGTTTAAAGACTGACTAAGTTCCTTATTGAATTGAAAAGTCTTATGTTTTATAAAAGTTTTTTTTTTTAAACAATTATTTTAAAAATTAAGAAAATAATTTGTTTTTTTTTTTTTAAAGTGGCAACTGGAGTTAGATGAAGCGATCAATATTTTAAACGGCGACAGAGGTTGGGATGTTTTGTATACCTTAACAACGAACGCACTACGCTATAGGTTACGCATATTAGAGGAAGATTTTTGAAATGTTTATTTATCCGACGTATATTTACTTAGGAGAGATTTTACTACTTAATGTCAATCTGGTAGACGGCCTTAAGCCAAACCAATTAGACTAAGAAAATAGAAAAGTATTATGTATGTGTTTTTTGCGAATTAAATAAATAGTCAATAAACTAAAACTAACTACTGAATTTAGCCTCGATTCGGGCTGTCATGAGGCGTTCACTCAAGTGTCAAAAGCTCAGTCTGACACTTAAAATATCAAAACGCATCTAATTCCGTTTTTGACACAGCTTCGAATTCTTCTTTTGAATGGAAGAGATCGACAATTTGACGCTAAGCCTGAGAAGGTGCAAAGAAGTAATCCTCACGGTTCTTATTTCTTAACAAAAAAAAAGCCCGTGGGTGTTATTTTTTTGGGTCTTCTTTTCCCAAAAAAAGAGAAATAAAACCCTTTATTTGTTGGAAAATAAGACCCGTCGGCTTTAATTCCGTGGGGGTTATTTCCCAGCATCACCTGAGAAACTGTGTTGAGGAGTATAGTACACCCAAATATTTGTCAAACATTCGCAAGGTGTGAAGCAGCGCACTCAGTCGGTTTGTATTCTTTCTTGCTAATCCGGGGATTGAACCTGAAGCCTCACGCGCAATGATTCTACGCACGGCCAATGCGCCCACAAAAAATGTCTGACATATTTATGCGATTACGTGACAGTAGATAGTTGTAAAATTAGAGTGCAGCCGCACGATACAATTCGCGCACAATACATATCTCATGTTAAATTGATTGTCCAATTTGTTGTACCGTCAGCGTTACGCTTCTGCGGATTATTGCAGACACGCATTCGAACATTCATGCGGTAATAAATTCCCCAACAATCACATTCAATAAATCCAATTTAATTTTCGCGCTGCCTCAGTTCGAGTGTATCCTATATGCTCAAGGCTTAAACTCCTCCATCTTCAATCCGGCAATTATCGCATAAATTCACACCGTAATCCGAAAGCCCTGAGATATATCCGACAAATTAAATATGAAGACATTACGGATTTACGACGTTGTACAGCATTCATACACACCAGATACCAGATGCCACAAATCCAATTTCAATCCTGCGACGAGTTGTTTTCCGTTTTCTCACACCGCACGCCGCACAGCGATGGCGACTTCCCCTTCCCCTTCCCTGCCAAGCAAATTGAAAATTTTCAAATTATCAATATTGGTTTCTTTTGGCGCGAGATCGGGCTTCTTCTTTTTGTCCCTTTTTTGAGTCACGCAGCCCACTGCCGGTGTACAAATCATCTGCATGAAATTATTTATGGCTAATACGGTAAATGACATAACACTATATGGTCGGCAAGAGTGTGTCTGGCCAAGTGTTTATAGGCACAGGACGGGGCGTTAATCATAATGCGCCAGACACGAGTTGGATTTTTTGGGTCCCAATAAAATGGCACCCGGGTAAAAGTTTGACCCAAAGATTCATTTATCTGGCACCCTATGCCGCACTGACTGGACTGTATATGTATAACATCGAATTAATTATGTTGGACCGGTGTGCGATGAGAGAAAGAACAGTACCCCAACCATCCGTGGGTCGAATTTGACAAATTGCATGGGACACTTGCGGATTTATAGAGGACGGTTACGTGCGGTGTACATTGACACTGTGGCTGGAAAGTAAGTCATCAGTGAGGTGAATTTAATATTTGAGCTCAAGAGCATTTTTTTTTTAAACAACTGCACAATTTACAAGCGTAGTACTGATTTAAATGAATGGTGTAGTGAAAGAGCTAAATGAGCACACATCAACTGTCAGCTGTCAAATTGGCTTTCGCTGAAATAAGTGCTGTCATTTTGAAGAACGTTCTTTACATTTGTCAAGCAATTGAAATTAAGGTTACTTTTTAAGCAGCTGCGTGCTATAGCTGCCGTTTTGTGATTCTCATAATAGGAAATTTAAATATATATGATTTTTGTTGGCAACACTTTTCTGCCAAAAGTTGTAAAACCCACGCTTAACAATGTTTTTGCTTTTCGACAATATATTTACTTGTTTTTGCAACAAAATCAGCACCCTTTGCCTTTTTTAGAGGTATTTTAACCAAATCCCAATATTAACTAGGCAACAGAGGATGTGATGTAGACAAAGACGTCCGGGTAGATATTTAGCTCTTTCAGGTACTTTACATTTCGCAATTTGTATTGTTGTCTCACTTTTAAACAGTGACTTACGTGGCAAGCAGCAAGGAAAACTTAATTATAGGACGCGTGTAAATGTATTTGTATATTTTGAATAAATTAGGTCACACTATTTAAGTATATGAGAAGATTTTTTTATGTATTTGTTCAACATAATGTCCATCGAACTGTGTAAATATGTAATATCTAAGTATAAACCAGTCCCACACCAATCTTATTAAGAAACTTCTTATTCGTCGACCAGTTTGTCTGAGATCTTCGCAGCGTTGCCACTTTGCTGCAATTGCAGTTAATCTACTGTATTTTTTTAAACTTGAATCTTCTGCCAAAAAATTAAGCCTTCCGCATTTTGTTATTTATTTATTTATTTAGATCTACGAAAAACTATAATATCAACAGATCGAGGAGAATTTTTGAGAATCTACTGTCAAAAATAATATTCCTAAAGTGGCAACTCTGGATCTGAGGTATCACGGTGTAACGTCACGATAAATGTCGAAATAAGAATCGCCGGAGATTCCCTAAGCTCCTCGCGGAGGACAAAAATACGAATAACTACAGGAAGCATTTTAATCGTATACATTTTGTTTTTTGATGAGAATATGCGACAGAGCGTTAAATTTTTCTGCAGCGCTGTTTGAGTTAGTGGAAAAAATTCTTCATTCGCAGTAAGTGCTCCGTGGTCTTGCAAATTATGCTAAAAAAAATTTAAACACTCAAACGACCTTCATTACACTTTTCACTATTAATTTTCCTACAAAAGTTTCTGATCCTGTCAAGTAAATATGTATAGCAATAGCTTCTTCTATTTGGAATATTATGGATTAGTTATCACGTATTTTGCTTTTTTTCGCACTCATTTTATTAAACATCTAGCAAAGCAAAGTATAATAGAGTCTTCGGCTCGCACTATACCAACATCTACATTCTACACATCGTTTCCAAGTTTCGCACTAGGTATTTATCCGAAGTATTTAGAAGTGACAGCAGCAGTTCATGTTGACACCTTGCTTTGGCGCCATTCACTTTCAACGCGAGAGAACAAAAAGATATTAAAATCAAACAAAAACTTCACTCTACTTCACACTAATTTATTACGAATGTGATTAGAACTGTTTTATTTTATTGCGCGTCTGTGTACTTTACTTTGGTTTGCATATCTTTTCTAAAATAGGTGTTCAATGCTTCAAGACTTATAGAGCATAGAAAGCTGCCGCATTTTGACGTCTACAAGTGAGGGAACTAGCGACACGATATATAGTGTTACATAAATCCGGGTTTTTTTCAAGCGAAAGCATTGGGGACATTCGGTTACTTAGTTCGTGTAAAACGTCAACTAGATTTGTCTGGACTGGGCATACGAATAGTAAATTTGAATTGTTTTTGAATTTTGACACTCGAAATGTAAAATGTATTTGTCAGCGATCCCTCCATCAACGTCAACTGAAAAAAGCAATTAACTTGACCAATACATCCCGATAAAAACTGAAATACATCAAGTCAGTCAGCTGTCAGACTTGCTAAACTAGAATTCTGAACGTCCCCATTTCCACCGCCTTATTTTGACATGTGAATGTAGCAGTTGCGAAACAGACAATTGAGTGTTTTTTTTATTATATATAGTTCCGAATTAGAAGCTGTAATGGACATGGATTATATACGGATCCAGTTTATGTTTTAAATTATTAAATTTCACAAAAACAGATCTTAGACAGGTTGTCTCAAGCCAGAAATGTTAAAAACAGACCGTTTAAAACTTTTGTTTAACAGAACAAAGTTTCAACCGTCAAAGGCAACCGTCGTATTTCTAAATTTGCATAGGCCTTAGATTGATCCCGTCAAAATTTGTTTCATTTGACGTTTATTGGTGGTTAGACGACAAATCTAGTTGAGAATTTCTCGACTGAGTACAAAGTTCGATTGTATTTCTTGCGAAATAAAAGTGAATCAACCGACCAATCAGTCTAAAAATATAGTCGGCTTAAGATAAATATAATTTTGAAAGAGATCGGTAAGATCAATCAAACTCTTATGGGGAAACTAGTTGACTTAAGACGAATATAATTTTGAAAGTGTTCAATGTCATTGATGTAAAATGTTTACCTATGGTCAAGGCGATAATATTGGAAAATGAAAGTAAAATGTGGATACATTCGTTTCTTATCCAATTCCTCGAAAATATAAAACCAAATACGTCTCGTACGAGTATTATCATTCGGCAAAAGTGTTCGTAGGCCGTGGGAAGTTTACCCACCTTTTTGGGTAAATTTCGATGTTAAAAAACAGTCTCGGAATTAAACGTGCACAACATAAAGAAATAAAGAAATATTTGCTTAGGTCCCCCGATGTTAAATAGACGTTGTTTTTTTTACTAAATGTGCAAATAACTTCATAAATGGTTTTAAAAACTGTCCTTTATTAAGTCTCATGAGTCTCATGTGGATTAAACTCAGTCTATAAACTGCGACTTCGCTTGTTCCCCAGCTCATTCACCAGTCAGTTGTCACTAAATTCTCTTTTTCGATAAACACAAAAGACAATTTTTAAAATAAATTCAAACTATGCAAAAACGCTTTTCTTGTGTAAGTCTATTCGTCATAATTTTTCAAACAATACTGAACTGTAAACATTAATTTCAAAGAACTGTCAGAACTGGCGGCTCAGTTTGAAAGTGATTATTAAAAGTTATCTCTTCTAATTCTTCGACAAACTATTGTTGGTATTACTGTGTTGCCCCTGGTACCTGTTGAAATTTATTCAGATTAAGTTCCTGTATAACATTATAAACGTAAAAACGAGGAACCAGAACAAGCGACCATCTCCAGTGGCAAAAAAAATGTTTTTTCTTGCATTTTGTTCATAGACAACGTTGTGGGAACTTCTGCGAAATTCTACACTATTCGGAGGGAAAAACCATCCCAATGACAAACGACACTGTTCGGCAATTATTTCCTTTCTTCTAAAATAACTACGGAGATAAACCAGGGCGAGCCTTTAGCTAGCCCAATATAATTAATTATGAATGAATGAAAAATTCCGTTCATTGTGTGCTATTGCAACTGGGACGCAATTGTGACTGGTTTGTAAGAAAATAAATAAGAAAGCACTCAAAGCCTTTTTGAGCATCGTATGTAGCTATGTAAACATCATTTAAAGTTAAAGTCAAACCAAAAGATCAGCTGCAGTTAAAATGACTCCGTTTAAAAAAGTGAAACAAGAATAGGAAAATAATCAGAAAAACCTTCTGTTGGTTGATTTATTTATATAATTCTGTAAACAACATCTTAAGAGATTAAAAATTCTACACCATTTGTTTCAATTATGTCTTGTTAAATCATTTTTGTTTGTTTCATTTAATTCTTGTATTTATTAACTTAAAGTCACAATTGCGATGGAAATTTTGCGTCCGTGGTACAAGTTGCCTTGGTAGTGTTTATGCGTTGGACTGCAGTCCAAGGAACCAAAGACAACGAAGCTTTGTACATTCAAGTCTATTTATATGACAGAAATGTAAGCAAATGTCACTGTCATGTGGTGCGCGTTCGGTCTTAGTACTTTCACTTATGGCGTTTCCGATTGAAGAAAAGAATTGCCCTTTCTATGAAAACAGCAAATCTAGAAGTGCTCTTTCGATGTATTCTATGTTTTATTGAAAAAAAGAGTGCACTTCCAGGTCAATTCTTAACACGGCAGAAGTGTCCGGAATATTTTTAGAGAATTGCCCTGAACTCACCAACACATACTAACAAAATGTCAGATTGAAGTGTTTGTTGTGTTATTAGAAAGAGAGTGTAAATTCAGAAACGTCAAAATTTTGCGCAGTGATGCGGCATCACTGCTTATTTGCGATGCTGATGCGATGCACTATTTATGCTGATGCGTTGCTGATTGAATATGACGCTTGAGTTTTAGAACGCATTGTTCACATCAAACATTTTGATGCCAAGATGGAAGTTTTGTAAAAGACGACAAATTTGTTTCCATGCCTTAGTCTTGTCGTTATTAAAAGCTTCACCTCCGCCGCGCTGAAATACTCAATGTAAAAAAAATAAATGTTTGTGAGAAAAATTAAAATAAAGAATTCAACAAATATTTAAAATCCGTCAAACGCCTATGTACTTATTGATAAAAATGTTTATTTACTTTTTTCTTCCGCTTCCGACATTTTTCTTACTTTTTTGCCGGCGAAATAACAGCGCATCAGGTATTTCTGTGATGCTTCTTTTCGTTATGTTTGCGCATCAGTTTGATCAAATTTGCAATAATGAACACTTGACGTTGAAAGTGATGCCAATAGTTGCATTGATGAACATTTTGCAAAGCATCATGAGCATCATAATAAAATTAAAATAAAAATAACTGAAGTAATTGATCATATTATTAAGTTTGAGTAATTTAAAATTAAAATTAAGGTAAAATTAAAGCAATTTCTACATCAAAAATTAAAAAAATGATTGTAATTAAGAAAATTTTTAATGAAAATGATAAACGAGAAGAGAATATTGGGTCAAATCCACATTCAAAAGGAGAGCTTTTTTCTCGACGTTCAAGTATTTAGTTTAGTAAGTCTGACAGCTGTCTGACTAGATGAATCTCGGTTTTGAGTGGCTTAAATCGATCATATGAGCAGCTGTTTCAGTTGACGTTATGAAGGGGTAGCCGACGAGAAATTCGTGACTGACTGAGTACTAAGTTGACAGTTCTCATATGTGGCTGACGTAGAAAAAGTGACGTTTCCAACCAATCTATTTTTGCGTTCAATCTAGTCGGCTTAAGATAACTAGATTCTTGAATGTGCCCACTGCCTCTGTCTATTCTCACCATTTAAACGGGCAACTTCCTCCCTAAGAACGCACAGATAAATATTCCTTCAATTTTAACAAATGTATGCGCATTCTTGTTAGCTGTGCTGTGACATTTTACGTGCGGCATACGACACCCGTTAAGATAATATCTTCCGGATATTCATAAAAACGCGACGCTGACCAATGATTTCCACTCCTATTGGGGACACAGGACATCATGCTGGCTTTTTATTAACCATTTATCATGTCGTAGTTGTGGATTATTAGCGCTCAATAGCAAATTGCGTGTGACAGGCTCGTATACTTGTACACAAATAGGGTACACTGAGGGTGTTCCTGTTCATACACCTCCACCGAGTCAGTGTCACAGTCTAATAAATGTGTGTTTTCTCTTCTTTTCAGATTTACACCAGCAACAGCATAAACAGATAGAAACTACAAAAAAATAAACTCAAAATGGTTCTAGTTCTTAATGGAGTTCTTCAAGACGATTGTCCCATGGACACAAATACCCTCTTCCTTCAGCATCCGGTGTACAGAGATTATGCATCGCAGTTACTATCGATACCGACAAAACCAATCGGTCCTTGCGGTCTGCTGTACGTGGGTCAAAGGGAAATGGCCGCAGTCGCACCCCATGACAAGAATGTTAACATAATTGGTGCTGATGATGCAACTACTTGTATAATTGTAGTCGTGAGGCATTCAGGTAAGAAAGGAGTCTCTCGTATGTACATATGCAGAGAAAATTCTGTCAAAGGATGTTCGATTATTTCTTGCAGAATCTCCTTCAATGTTGGCTTCTTTTCTTTGTAGGATCAGGTGCCGTAGCTTTAGCACACTTTGATGGAACGGGTGTGGATGAGGCGGTCACAGCAATGGTTGCTCGTGTACAGGAATTGGCTCTAGGCTATCCGGAGGGTCGAATCGAACTTCAATTAATTGGAGGCTACAGAGATCCACAAGGATATGGAGAAGATGTTTTCTTTAATATAATGCGTATGTATAGATCCAATTATATTTTTGAAAGTACCTTTACTCGGAATTTTGTTCAGGGTTTTCTTAGTCATTTATGTCTTTTGAGATTTTAATGAACGTCTTTTGTGCTCGTTTTCAGGGGTTAATTACTCGCCCAGTTCGTCCTCCCCTAGTTTGCGTTCTTCCTTACACGGGGGGCAGTGGACGTTTTCTGAGTCTTTAAGGTTCAGCTTGGATAGTAAGAGTTATCGTCGTACGAAAACCTGGGGATGAGGATAAGCTTCATGATTTGTAAAGGAAGTGCCGCCACGCCTTTGGTGTTTCTGCTGTTCTCTCTTGCGAGATATTTTATTCGCGCTGCGTTTTATTGCAAAGAGTTTGATAAGTCACTGCTGCTCAAAGAGTGTGGACTTCGGTTCTAGGAAAAATGGTCCTAGCGCTATTTAAATTGTCTAAACTTACTGGGGTGGAGCTACCCCTTCCAGATGGCGCAAAGTATCTTCGTCCAGTACTAGAAAAAAAAGCTGAAATGGAAACTTTTCGTTCAAAAAAGAGTCAACAAGGCTTACAAAGCTCTCATTTGTAAGGGCACAGCTGGGAAAAAGTGGGGTCCACGCCTTACAACTGGCATTACAAATACAATTACAAGCAGGTTACAGTGCTCACTCATGTAGGGCTTTTTAAAAATAGCTTAATAATGGGACATAAAAAGTCTGTTATACAGCGGACGCTCAGAAATTAGAACCACTTTGTTCCTGCGGTAATTCTAATTTCCGAAATGTTCTAATTTCTGAACATTTTTTTTTTCACTTATTTTTATATACATCTCTTTTATTAGTTAAAAATTAATCAGCTATGTTTGTTTGTTTTTTGGTTTCATTGAACTTTATACAACGATATCGTTACGGAGGGCAAAAAGATTGGTCATGTGCGTAGTGGAAGACAACTCACTCCTTTTGCACCATTTGATTAAATTATTGACGTTTTCAATGGCTGTAGAATGAGAAATAACTGGTGCCACATCGACAACATCGTCTTCGTTGTTACCTCGCTACTGAGTTCATCTTCAGATGCGGCTTTAAAAACATCTTGATTCCATTCTTCGATTTCCTCTATACAGATGGAATTGTTTGGATCAATGTCCGGTAAAAGATTTTGCTCCAATGGTGCTAGTGGCAAATCTTCGTCGCTATTGTAGTGTTCAGAGTCCCAACAGGCGTATAAAGAAATATGTACCTAGTATGACAACAAAAACGCGAAGGGAATCACCACATATACATAATTTGGGGATTCCCTTTTTATTTTTGACTTGCTGAAGCAAAATAAAGACAAAAACGTGGATTCACCGATGTGTACACAGCTAAGAAAAGACATCGCAGAAATTAGAACGTCAAGTTCTAATTTTAGAGCGTTCAATGCATTAAAAACTCAGGTTCTAATTTCTGGAAGATTCGAATTTCCGAAAGCTCTAATATGTGAGCGTCCGCTGTAATAGAATCTAAGTTTCTTGTTTGTTTATAACGTTATATTTTATTTATATTTTGTTTGTCATCTATTTATTTATTTTTCAAATTGTAATTTTTTGTGTTGTTGTGTGTAAGTCAGTAAAAGTGGTTCTTAACTATTTCGCCGATTTATATTATTTTTATTCGGAAACCACTGATCAGCAAGGATATTACAAACAGTTCAGGACATAGCACCATTCGGAAGGAATTATTCTTCGACATCCCTGGACAAACTTGTCCACAGACTTCTTCCAGGCAGAGGTTCTAGTTGTACTCAAAGCTGCGAAGCTCCTCCTCTTCAATCGGTACCAAAAGATAAGAGCATCAGGAAAAAAATAGTCTAGGTACTTTCTATCGCACCAATCAGACACAATCACAAGCACGTCTTCCATTCTTATAATGGTTATCTTCTCTTTGAGTCAAAAAGAAAGTTCTACTCTGCCGTTGGAAAAATAATTAATAACAAGGGTTCCCATTCCGAGAACTCTCGGAGCTTGTTTTCAAAATTGTAATTAATTTAGTAAAGAACAAATGCTAAAGGAAAATCTCTTTCTTTGACACATTATTTGTTAAGACTGGTCATAGAATTTGTATGAGGAACGCAAAAGGGATATATACTACAGAAATAATACATAGAAGTTAATAGTATAGTTAATAGGGATTTTCCATAGAAGACAGCGATCATCGGCACAAGGTCGTGCAGAGAAAGTGAACTTTAATAGATTTTAAAGGGTTTCCTTAACTAGATTTTTCGGCTGCCCTTCCTTCAACGTTAATTTAAAATTGGTCATATGATCAATCAAGCTCTAGAAAAACAAAGAGAGACATTCTGTCAGACTGCTGTCAAAGTCAAACTTACTAAACTGGTATTTCCAACGTCCCAATAGCAAGCACAAGTAATATGTCAACTTGCTTACGAGTCAAGATCATCTTATCCCAATAAGTGCTACCTAGCCACAGCATTAAAAACCATCTCAGACCAAACGGAGAAGCAGTCTCCAAACGCTATACTGTGGAAACTCTTCACATCATTGCCAACGCGAATAGAAAGCAGGGCATACTGCTTTTGCTGTATACAGTATACTGCTCACTCATTCAAAATTTCATTGTCTGAGTTGAATGGTTCGTTCTGCATTATAGTCGAGCTTGGGTCGTCTTCGCTTCGTCTTCTTTTGATGATTTTATCGAAAGACTGGCAGTGCAGAAGTAAACGCATGTCGACATCAGGCTGATAATACCGAATTAGGACATTATAAAGTGGGCACTATGCTCTCTTTGATTTTCGATTAATGTAAAGATTTGTTATCATATAATTAATTAATAAAATCCAATCTAATCTAATCAGAAGGCGGTCACTAAACTCTCGAAAGTTGAGGACTCTTTGTAGATGCTGCTTCTACTCTCTGTAACAGTAGTTAGTATATGGTACCGTCTGTCGCCCATCTTTCGCCAAGCACGGTTGTTACCCGGTTTCATCCGAGGGCTTAGTCAGGTTGGCGTCAAACCGCCTCTCCCATATTCGATAAAAAAAAAAACACATACAAAACCAAATATTAATAACAATTTCAATGTTTTAAATCTTTGCAGAATCATTCCACAAACACCATCTGGAGATCGACCTTACCCAAGCCTGCGTCGGTGAGCTCAACACAATTCTACGCGGCGACATCAATTTCCCAATTATCTACGGCATAGGCGTCAATATAAAAACCGGTGAGATTTTCCCAGCTACATTCCCCGAACGAGGACCAGATCTACAGCTGAGGGAGGCCAGAACTTTTATGGGCGCTCAAACGGTAAAGCATTCCCCCTCACCACATCACCTTTGCCTATGTTTAACTTGAAATTCATAAAAATACCAATGTGATGCAAAAACAAAAATTATAATTAATGAAATTCTTCTCGTCTCGCCATTCGCGAACAGGTTCTAGATATTTATGATTCATCAATTGGCATGTTGCGCATTGGCCCATTCAACTATGACCCATTGCGCGGTGTCGATCTATGGCTAGCGCAAACCGATGAATTCCTTCTGCAGCATTTATCATCGAGTCCTGATGTTGAACCTGCCCACTTTGCCATGCAGGTGAGTCCGCAAAGAGCGTGCGTCTGCCCGAAAGTACTTTCGCCACAATTAATCATATTTCTCTTTCCATGCATTCTTCCCGCAAATAGATGCGATCAACGATTAAATTCATTCAAGAGAATCAATTCCCCGCCATCACCGTGTTCCGGGATAATCGTCCGCACTATTATCGACGCGACGAGACCACAGGTTGCTGGTCACCGGTTAGATATTGAACCGAGCAAATTTAAGTGTGTTACAATGGAAAAATAAAAAACAAAAATACTAAAGCCAGCGAAATTGTTATTTTGCAAAGCGCAAGGTGATATTTATTTATAAAAACAAAAAAAAAATTAATTACCAAGGGGAAAAAAGCATGCTACTCTGAGTATGTTTTGTTATATAACATGCAAAAGGAATAAACATTTAAATATTCAATTATAAACTGCAACTTGCTCGGTAGCGCTGTTATAGAATAAATTTTCTTTCAAGTTTTAGTGAAATTGTTTAACGAGATGAGACATATTGAATAGTAAAAACTTTGTTTGCACCTAACATTTGTTGCTGCTTTTTTAACTATTATACTGTTGGTTATGTGTAAATAATTTTCGAGAGCAATTTTAAAACACATTTGTCTGGAATGTAAAGCCTTCTGATTTGCTTTTGTTTTATTAAATAAATTGCTTATAGTAAATCTTCTATAAAACGTGATATGTAAATGCGATGCGACGAACATTAATCCCTTTATACAGTGTGGAAACCTAAAAAAAAAAAAAATAATAAAAAAAACATATTCAATAAAGTTTATATATTTACAACTATCAAGTTCGATAAGTTAAAAACTAAACAAACAATTTATATAGCAAAACACACATACATGGTCGTTACAACATGAATTTACATAAATTACTTATTTGACCAGTTCAACGATACCGTTATTAATTGCAACCCTTATATATATATATTATATACATTATATGAAGTAAACATATACACTAAATATATGGCTTGGCTACTATGTTCTAAGGAATTTGAATTAAATAAAAATCAGCATTAAAAATAAAATATTGTTGTCCGCTGTTTGTTTCTTTTTTCTTGCAGGATTTGGTTTTTAGATTTGTTTTGAAGCAGATAAACTTCTGGGAGAAAACCGTTTTAAAATTTATTGAATGTCTAAAGCTTCGTCAGCATATATCCAACCTCCTCGTCCTCGTAAGTATATTTTACGTAAGCGAGACAAAGATATCCGCAGCGCGCGATCCACTAATGATGTGGTTCTATTCTGCAGGCTATTTTTAACGAACATTCACCGTATTGAAATATTCATTTGACATCAGAGCTCAGATTTGTGTTTCTTTTTTCGTTCAGTGCATGATCAGGGCGCGCTCTATGAGCTCAGAATAAATTGACTGAGCAGGCTGAGTAAAAAGCTGATTACACATATACAGGGTCCGCCAAATAACTTCTTTTTTTTTTGAAAATGCTATAAAAAAAAACTACTGAATATTTTCTCAAATTTCTTTTTTTATTTGAAAGTACAATCCTTCCGGTTAATAATGGAAAATAATTTCATTCAAATGGCTGCCTCGGGTGGCCATGCAGTAGCCTACACGATCGGTCCAATTTTTAAGCACATTATCGATTGTGTGCAGCTGTATTTCACCAATAGCTTCACGAATATTGTCCTTTAAAGCGTCAATTGTCTCTGGCTTGTCGGCGTATAACTTATCTTTTACGGCACCCCAAACGACATTTGGCAAAATCGGCATCTTCTCTAAGTCGATCGCAGGCCCACTTAGCGAAGCGAAAACGCATTGGATGGTCATTTGGCTTCAACTTCTGAACCAATTGGACTTTGTATGGCTTCATACCAAGGTCTTTATGCAAAATTCGTCTCAATGATGTCTCCGAAATGTTCAATTGTTGAGAACGACGGTTAATTGATGTTGATGGCCCTTCACGCACACTTTCTGCCACAGCAGAAATTTTCTCGGGTGTACGCACTGTTTTTGGCTTTTCACGCTTTGGTTTATCGATGAGGATACCAGTTTCTTTCACTTTTTTCACAAGATAACGAACATACGGAGCTGACGGTGCTTCTCTTCTTCCAAATTCCGTACGCAATTTTCGCACAATATTTCCCAGCGTTGTTCAAGCGTATACACAACCATATTCGTTCAGCGGAAGGATAAAACCAGAGACAAGTATGGTTTGTCTATGGATAAAACTAATTATCTGTCAAATCAGAGATGAGCTAAGTGTTACCATTCGCGAAATAAGCACTAGTTGAAAAAAAAAAGTTAGATGGCGGACCCTTTACATATAAACTTGTTTGACAGGATAAACAAAATAGTAGAAATGACAATCTGAACACTTTCGGTTCAGAGCTCAGTTCAGTTCTCAGATCTGAACTAAAAAAGAAAAACACCAACTGTTACTCAAAAAATATTTGATTTGAACGTAGAAAAAAGTTTATCAGTAAAGGCTCAGTAAGCAACATCAACTGCAATATTGACAACACGGGAACGTCACGCACAACTTCAGAGAATGAAGTTGTATTATATAAAGAATATCAGCCCGTCTCCCGTAACTTAGCTCACGAATTTTATTTTGTTGGCCACTGATGCTAAAATCCTATCACTGAAGATTATTGTGTAAGCAACCCTATAAAAGTGGTCAGCAGCGGTGCCACTTTGCTGCAATAGCAGTAGATCTTCTGCCACTAAATTCAATCTACTGCACTTTTTTTATTAAATATACCTTCTCTTGGACCGCTGTATGAAAACCAGATAAAAATAACCGCTGTAAAGAACGTCTGAACGAAAGTTTGATTGTATGCCAAGTACAAAATAAACTACGAAACAAACTTAACGTAAATATGCCAAGGCTAATGTGTATAGGGACAAGCCCGCTTCGATTGACGCACTGGAAGCCAACATCCATGCATTCATTCGTGAGATACCGGCCGATATGTGTGAAAGAGTATTCCAAAATTGGACTCAGCGGATGGGCTACCTGAGACGCAGCCGCGGTCAACATTTGCATGAAATTATCTTTAAACATTAAATTGCAAGGTTCAAACTATCGATTCAAATAAATATTTCATTCATTTTTTCGAATTTTTTGTGTTTTTTTTTTAAAAAAAGTTCTAAACCTCTTAAAAAATCACCCTTTATTATCCAATCCCACTTTTAAAGGTATACAACCAGTGAGCCGAAAATCCCCGGAAAACTCAAACAACACCTTGAAGTTTTTGCCACCGATCTCAAAGGTCTGACAAGCATCCGAGAGTATAGCTGCCTACTGCCATTAAAAGCTTTTTAGTTAAGCCGTTCGGGCTCGACAGCAAATTGTAGGTGGATTCCATTCTTCCCAAAAATAAAAACTCACACGAATGGTTGTAAGAAGCTATACCTAGGGCCCCTACGGACCTGTTGCGCCAACTATTTATTTATTTAATGCAAATTAAAAAAAAAATCTCTGACACCTAAAAACGGCGATACAGATCTTGTTACGCTTGTTCTTATTGTACTCAAAAATATATTGTTAAGTGTAACAGCTAATAAATAGTACTTTCGGGGCTTATAGCTCTTTCACCAGAACTTGCGAAAATTGCATGTTACTGGACGGCTTCAAATTAAACAAAATCTCGCATCGCTTCTCAAATTTTTAACCCATCTAATAAAATAAGAAAACAACCAACCAAACATACGATGAACGAGAAACTTTTGCGGGACCCAGTCGTGCAGAGTTTCAAATTCATGCAACTACGATTCGTGAGCTTCCATTTTTTTACGCGTTATTTTTTTGCAGTAATTGACGGTTTTTTTTAGCGTTTTTGATGCCTTTTTTATAAAATAAGCTTATATGTAGTTTAAGTTTATTCATGACAACATGTAAAATGTTAGCAATACCAAGCGATACTTGCGCATGTTATGATGGCCAACCACTTATCGTCACCTTGAATACCTTTCAGGGACGCAGGGTCTCTGCAGAATAAAGCTAAATTATTCACCGAATCCTTTTCTAACACTAATCCTCGCAGTTTACGTTGCTTCCGTTTTTTCTATCTACCAATCCACCGCCTGTTGTACGGCACTAAAGAACCAGTCTCCCCCTTTGTTGCGGCGGAAGGTTAACTCAAGCCAGTGCCCGCAAATATTAATGGTTGATTAGTCCATGCATTTCTTTGGTAACGGGCGACCGCATCAAGGTTGAGTTCACTCAAATAAATTCAACTTTTTCGCATCACATTCTAAATGGTTTACTTAATCCTTACGGCTCTATCTGAACCTAAGGCCAATATCGATTCCTTTTACAATTTAAATCTTCCTCAATTTTTGAATAACACGAGTCCAGTCAGTGATAGCTCTAATCTGAGTCTCTAACTGAAACGCATGCTCGCCTGGTATTTTGACTCGTTTGATGGTTTTATGAGCGCAGTGTTGACAGTAATTCGTACACAGCGCGCTCTTCATCGTGTCGTTATTTCGGTTTTATGTTTTCGCTATTGCTTTTACAGCTTGGTATCGCTTGAAGGGGGAAATGTTCAGATAAGGTGGAATTCCCTGCTTCATTTTGGAACGCGGTCGATATAAATATTTATGTACACAAAAGTCATCATGCTGCTGAATATGGTACTGGGACAAACTCTGGCCTTGGTTTTTGGTTGTGCCTATCGAATTTCTGAAAGCTTGGTACCTACAACTAAATTCATGCAGTGAATCTGATTCACCTATAGCGAGTTTTGTTCAAAGCGGGGGTATGCCTTATGCTGTCTCTCATGCAACAGCATCGTCGGTGAAGCGCAGAAATACTTCAAAGTATCATGCCAGTGCTAACCAGTAACAGCAATTTAAATTAGAACATAAAAGTACAAACATGCGCGAGGTAGTATGTTCGTTGTATGTATAGGATGGGGTGGACCGTGGAGAGTACAGTTTTTGGTTTCACGTGACAATAGAGAGTACAGTGGTGCACTTGTCGCTGCTTGCCTGGTAGAAGCTAGTATATTAATATAATGATGACGTTTCAAATAGAAGGAGCTCTCGCAAAACACACAAATAAAACAACAAATAGGCACATTCACATGAGTGTTAAATCTGGGTGGTGCTCTATTTGTGACAAATTTTTATGTCGCGTTGAAATAGTTCTTAAAAATATAGGGCAAGAGTGGTAAGTTCTCAATTTTGTTTTCGTTTCAAACCTCTCAGCAGGAAAAATGTACATTACCATCATAAGATGTTATTCGTCTATCGTCGGGAATCGAACCTGAGACTCACTTAGTAGTTTAGCTCCAGCAGACTAGCCACTAAGTATTATAAAAAAGTGCGAAATAACAACTCAATCATTAAAAGATTATACCTACTTACTATCAAAATTGAGTAGCATTTGCCGTGAAATGTGCGTTCCTGCTCAGGGGCACGTATTCATTCTTCCGTCATAACATATATCTTTATAACATTATTTTTAAATGTAGAGTAGGAAGTAAATATTAAAGGATATTGAATAGGAATGGTAACGCTAAGTTTAAAACAGCAGCTTATAACCATTTAAAATTGATTAAGCTGGTTGTCTGGTTGAAAATAAGCCACGATGAGCTTTTTTAACGACTACCTCGCTGAAATCTGAATTGATTGAAAGAATGTCGTTTTCCATTCGTTTCACTCGGGGATCCACTCGTTCTGTAATCCAATGGAACAACAAAACAGCTTCTGAAAGAATTCACAAAAGTATTGGTGAAATGCCAAAAAATAATGTACTGCAGCTGTCAACTGACTTGTATAAAATACATAAATTACACTTGTGTGAGTGCTTCTTGAGTGGATTCTGACGAAATTCTCTTCTCAGAATCACCAGAAGATTTTTTTTTTTGTTCCAATTGAACGGTTTCAGAAGCGATTTATTTTGATTTCGGACTCTCCCGGATGCTTCTTTTTGCCCAATGGAAAACGACATAGGTACCTAGGAGAAAATTAAATTTTCGAAGGAAGTTTTTTCAAAGAACAGCTGTTTTCTGTGACACTTCTTATCCACAACGTACTCCATGTCAAAATTTATCTAGGCTCAAACAATAACTTAACAAACGCCAATAATCTAATACCAAATCCGGAATGCAAACTTAAAACTAAAATCCGTGATTATGAAAACGAATCATCTATCTATCCACTTGTACTATCTAAAGTAGTTAGGTACCCTATTCAGCAACTAATGTCGTTTTCGATTTGGCTTTTCAGATTTTGATCTGAGATTTCAGATTTCTGCTGCCAAATCGAACATAAAATCCGAATTTTATTGGTTGTTGTGTGTAGGCGCGTTTTTTTGAGCTTCGATCTCAGCAAAGCAAAGTAAAGTAGGATTTTCAGCACGCGATTACAACAACTACAACTGAGTCTCGAAGTGTCAAGCAGAGCGTAGTTGTTGTAATTGCGTGATGAAAATCCTACTTTACTTTGCTTTGCTGAGATAGAAGCTCAGAAAAACACGGCTTGTATTGAGTTGGCCGCAAAAAATATATTATTTGCCAAATCGAACACGAAAAGCAATATCGATCAAAAAAAAACAGAGTATCTTTTCTCAAAAAAATGTATCTCTTTGCCCATTCGAAAACGACATAACTGCTGCATTAACTTTTTTGTACCCCACCTCCACCATATTTTGACATTTCAAATAAAAAAAAAACTATCCAAAATGGGAATTCTTCCGAATTCCAATAAGAAACCAGACAGTTTATCATCGGAACTAAAAATTGTAGAGGGAAGTGCACATATCTAATAAAGTAAGCTTAACAGCTGGCAACTTGATGTGTCTCAATTTTGACTGGTCTACATCGATCGAATCTAGTCAAAAAGAATTATGCCAGAGTGTACTAGTAAGTTGACTGTTCGGCTGACGTAAAAAAGGGACATTACCGACCAATCTATTACTTGCATTCAGGGTGTATATTTAGTCCAGATCTAGACAAATCTAGTCGAGTTAAGCTAGATTTATTTAATGTTCCCAATGCAACTAGCTCATGTCGTTACCACTTAAAGAAATACAGTTCTAATGTCCAATTCGTAGATAGTTAGTTGGTATGGTTGTCTTATGCCCTAGCCAAACAAAAGAATTATATTTAATTATTAAGAAAATATTTCATTGCATACATTAAATCAATGTCCCTGTGCGTGTCTAGCTCGAAATGTGAAAATTTATAATGGCTTGAACATTTGATAACAGTTTTTGAGTGTGTGATTAGTAACATTCTCTTACGTTATTTCAACGCTACCCTACTATCCCACAACTACTCAAACTGTCGTCACCTGTCATGGGAAAGTCATCCAATTCATCGTTTCTTCTATCTGACAGCAGAGTGCGCAAACTCGTTATCACGTGAATTTTCTCCGATTTTTTGTGTTAGAAGGCTGTGTGGTGATTGATTTAAGCAAAAAGCAGCAATTTTCAGCGCAATTTTCCCTTCGTTCTCATCAGCATAATTTAACGTTGGAAATCGGAATTTCTCCCAAAAAAATTCACTGAACCAATAACCGTAAGTGTTGTGTGTATAAAGTTGCAATTAAATAACTTTTCTGTGCGTTTTCCCCAAAGTGAAAAGACAAATGGGGATCGTTTCTTTTTCTCCTTCATCCGTTGTGTTCCGCACTCTTGTTATCCTTAATAAATAAAGTTCATTGTGCGTGAAACTGTATTCATCGGGTTCCTTAACCTGAATTGAGGTTCTTTTTCCCTATTTAAAGAGTTTTCCCAGTGAAATTGCCAAGAAAATTGCAAAAATATTGCACCACCAAAGGTGGGTCATTTACACTATTTATTCATAAAAGTCAAATTTTCAGTATTTCCTCTAACGGGAATCACAAAAAGCATCCTCCTAAATGGTATTATAATCAAATGTATGGACTTTTTGGGTCCTTTAATGGTAAAATTACATTTTGTTAGAATTTTTTTCGTAGAACCCGTGAGCAAAATTTTATCGATCGAAGCTGTCATGTGACTGTCATCAAACAGCTGACTCTCGTTTCTTCCTGTACAGTGGTGGAGTTGAGGGTGGCTGTCAAAATTCTGCACGGGCTCTCGGTCTCAGTGGCGACTGCGATTGGGTAGCACACAAATTTTGCTTCATTTGTGCTCCTTAATTTCTGCCAAGTGGTTGTTATTCCGAGAAGTAGTTATCTATTTGAATACATATTGCTATGTAATTTTTTTTCGAATTCAAAGAAGCTCATCTAGGGCAGTGCGTGACGTGTGATACGTGAAGATGTGGAGAGATTATGCAGCAGCAGGTATGAAAAAAAAAACAACTATCAAACGATTGCGGGTGTGACAATGGGTTTATTGAAATTAATTGATTACAAGTGTGCTACTGGGAATTATATTTTTCAATCGTTGAATGTTCAAAGCCTAAAATGAGGCCACATTGGATCATGTAACCGTTTCCTTAATCTCTTTCGGGGCTGACGGTGCTCGTTAATTTCCATTTGACTATGGCAGTCGTTTTATTTGAATTTTTCTATCCTTTTGATTTATCTTCTGCCATCAATCTTCATTTGAACTTTTGCCAAAGACATAGTACCTACAATTAACACGCTTTTGTTTATCTTCCAGCAGCCATGGGACAGAACTACATAGTCTGAACATCCCTTTTGCGCATTATTTTGCATGGTGCCTGAATGGCGGTGGGAGGAACTACCCCATCTCGCTCGGATAAGTTGAGATCATCATCTTGTATACCATAACAATAACAAAAGCGTTGTAAATTACGCAACAGCTTTGCCCCAGATGCAGTGTATTGGTACCTATAACCCCCTCTGCGGAGTAATTTTCGGATGTTTACTCAAATTGTTCGGGTGTCGAATTATCTCACATCTTGACCTTATAAAAGGGACTTGCAAACAGAGTATACATACAGCTTGCGTTACCATTATGCGGATTTTCCTCTTTATTGAGGGCATCCGATTTCAATAATGAATGAGAAACTGTCGTTATTGCGTATTGTACTTGGCGCCGTTCCATTATGAATTTGCATAAAGTTTATTTGGGAACTGTAGACTTTGATTGATTTGACAAGTTAAAATGAGACACTTGGTGCTCCGGATAAGGACATCAGTTTTGTAACGAGTGTGATGTTACGCATAATAATGCAAGTACGTTTTCGTGAACTGTTTGGGTGTCCTTGTTTGTTCAATTACATAAATAAATGTTTTTTTATGATATACATCACTTGTGGGCTGTGGCACCCACTGGAAGAATCGGTTTCTTTATATGCCACCACTCATTCTCAACTGTTCTGCATTTTATATTTCCCCGGCCGGTCGACTCCTCGTATATCTTTATTCATCGGAACCAATTGCGCCGCGTGGCAAGCTATGACACTGACACTTCATCGATAAGTTGTATAGCTAATGCACTTTCACCTCCGTGTACTGTCCTAAGGCATCTACTAATCAAATCATGTTTATCAAATATTCTGCGCCACTTATTGGTACAACGTTTTTTTTTAGTAAAATGTAGCCATAAAAAATATATTGGATAGTCATCAGTCTCCGCAAGAGAAAGGCCAAGGACGGAACTAAAATCGGGTTCTAGTAAACATCATTCGTCTTTACTACGATAGACCCAATCGATTTCCATCTTTTTATTGAAAAAAAGGTTGTTTGGGATCAATCGTAAGCGAAACGATTTGTTGCGGCATATGAGTGACGTACTACTCCGCCAGCAGCAATCGATTTTGTAAGAACTCATGCCTGACAGTTACTTAATAAAAATAATGCTGCCAAGTTCTAACTGCCAACTTTTCTAAAATATCTCGTATGCCCCGTGAATGATTGCCAGTGCTTTGGGTGGTCGTTAAGGTCCGATAACTAATCGCTTTTCGATGTTTACTGGTGGTGGGGCTGCAGTTTGTTGTTAAAAAAGTTACAAGTCTCGTTTCAGTGCCTTCTACCAAAGGTGCGGAGGAATGTATCCCCTATGAATAGGACCACAGCATGTTTTGTTTGATCCTTAAGTAAGGAGATCATTTCATAACTAAATACAGACCAACTTAATATTGCATACAAGATCCCTTGTGCCGTACTGTGTAATCGACTGAGATTATTGTCAACGACCTAATATACCTCTTCCAGTGACCCATCATCTGCTTTTCGATTTTAGGGCCGCATACGGCAGTGTGTCTAGTTGTGGCATCCAAGCTTCTCAGTCTGTGCAGCATTAAACTCTGGCTCCAACTGCAGTAACTAAATCCAGGGCTGAAGCACTTTTTCCGTCGAAATGGATATCTTACCCATGTGGAGCATTTTTCTGCTCAATCGAAAGCAGGGCTCTGAGAACGGCAGATCATTTGGCAGTCACTTTTTGACAAATCTGACAAAGTGAATGGAATCACTTCAAGTCGTCAGAAAAGTCGTTCTGACACGTCCCAACGTTTTGGCCATGCATGTTTGGGGATGAGCAGTGCCTCACAGATAACTCGATTTGACTCCTGAACTTCGCCGCGCACTTGGAAGATTGGTGGCCGTCTGTGTTGAAGCTAAAATGAATGGAACCTTGAACAAATCTGAACTGATGGCGACTTTTAAACCGCCTATTCACTCTACCTGTTAGTGGAAACCCATTAAAACATTTGGAGGAGTTTAAGTGTCGCGGGGTTTTATTCAAGAATGAAGGACCTAAGATTTCCTGGAACATAAAAAAAACATGAGAGCAGCTATGTTCTTCTCAGAACGAATTCACGTTAAATAATTGACCCAAACTGACTTTCAGCTCATGCCATTGAGACCAGCAAGACGTCTTCCAAGGTTTTAAAACACGAGATCTGCCATCTAGAATCAAATTTGATGAGTCAAATCTTCATTTGAACAGCATTTTGGTACTCGCTCTTTTTGTTTACATTTTCCAATTGTTTATGGTGTGATCCTTTGTCCGGAAAGAAGAACACTCTCCATGATAGTCTCTCCGCGCCAGCAATGCAAGAGCTAAACTGTATTTCCCTCACAGACGACAGGAAGCACTACAAACTGTTGTGCATATCCTCCCAAATCTATTAAAAGCAACAAGTGTTGCCACAAAACAGCCAGTTCCGATATAGGAATGTGTGATTTATTTCCATTACAAGTCCATCGATTGGATATTTAACCCCGCCGCCAGTCGACCTTCAGAGGCCAACTGCTGGCCTACGTTACGTCATTAATTCAGCTATCAAACTATTTTGCGTTTTAGCCGCACCTAAGCCAAACCTCGAAAAAAAATAGTCATTAACTGCGTGCTGTACACATGTGTGACCCAATATTTCTTTTGAATTCATATTTATAGTGAAGTATCCTCCCACATTCGCCCGGATGATTATTCAACAGAACTCCACGAATCGATATCAAAGTGAGATTTCACGTGATAACTTGATAACGCTTGCCCCATTAAAGTTGTACATATTGGACCCTCACCTCAATCTCCTGCCTGACGTATAAAATTAATCGAAAAAATGAGATAATCGCATGAATGACATCCTGCTTTAAGTTTAGGGTTATTTTACGACATCAAGCAAGAACACCCAACTGCAAGACGGCGGTCGTCATCGTTATCATTCTCCTCGAACAAAAGTCAGAGTAACAAAAATGGTGGCGCGTGTCGTCGCTGTGGTGTATTGATGGCCGCAAGGGTCGACCCCTAATGTTCCAATGTGAATCATTTAACAACAGACAGCATTGTCCTTGAAAGCGTTTGTTTTCAATGCCATTTGGGCGGCCGCCTTCTGTTTTTTTTCCTAATCCTATGCTACCTCAAGCAAACATTATTAATTAATTAGCCTACTACAATACTGCGACCGCTATCATTACTATTGATGTGTATGGATAAAGTTTTTTTTTTTCGCCCAATGGCTGGCATGTACCTGCTCTTCCTTGACAAAGCAGAAGAGAAACACTTTGGGGATGGCCTCCCCTAGGGGTCGTGTGGACTAAAAATAGACGTGAATAGGTTTCGTGAATAGGTGAACCTATGTTTCCGGTCAGTTCGTTGTTTCAGTTGCGTTGGATTTGTTTTTAACTAAGGAAGTGTTGTGTCAGTCGTCGTCGGTAGTCGGTACGCAGCGTGATACGCATGGGAACATTCTTGTAATTCGTGATCAAACTCAAGTGTTTTGTTAATCGGAAAAGCGAATAACCAAAAATGCCTGGGGGTATTATTTTCGTGTGTAGGTGAAAGTGACATGGAAATACAATTTTGATATATAAAAATACGACCAAAGTTGACGTTTCACCCAACACAAATGAACGAGGTTATAGTGAATTTTTGAAGCAATAAGGAAGTTCCTATTGGATTGCAATTATTGTAGGAACTCAATTATGGTACGCTTATGAGTTACGGCTGTAACATATTGACAGATTTTGGAGACTCATTATTACCTGAGTGTAGTTTGGGAGTGCGATGTGGAAAAATAAAAATGCTCGTCTGCTACCTACTGTTTTTAGTAAATTTTGCAAACTAAAAGAATGCAAGAGAGAGTATAACAGACTTGCGTTTTTTAGGCGTCGACTTCAGACCGCAGTTAAATTGGGCCTTATGCTGCCAATTTAATTATTAAAAAAACAACACACGCCAGGGCAGACTGTCACTTGCTTCGTCTTAATTTTTATATGTTAGCTCGTGAACGCGAAGAAGACAGAGGAAACTGCGGAGGGTTGGAAACACTTGTTTGCGTTAAATAGCCGCGACAACAAAAGACCGGAATGCTTTTATTTAATATGTATAGGACAGATGAGTATGACAGATATTTGTCTGACCGCCTTGCTCTCTGTTCTTTTGTTTATACGTCGGAGAGTACAAATTTGAACGAATATAAGAGTAGGTCCATTATGTTGCATGGAACTGCCGTGAAAGGATTTGCCGTTTTCATTGTCCTAGGTTCACTGTCTCGTTCATTGTCTTCGGTTCAGCTTAAATGATACAATGCGTATGAATATTGATATTGTTTGCCTCACAAATTGACTCCTGAGTGGATTTAAGTAAAGCTGATAATGTTGTCTAGACTTTGCGTTGATTCAAACAATTTTTGCTGTGGAAACGAGGAGGAGGAGGCTCTTCTCGACTTTTTCGGCACCTCACTAGGTACCCTGTGCGACCTCCAGTCCAATATTGACGCATTGTAATGGCCGCCGGAAGAAAGAGGTTGTTCCTTACCCAATACCACAAATATTGGTGCCGTAATTAATTGCGAGCACTTAGTGTGCTGCTACATGCAAACCATTCTGAGGATTTTATTACGTTTCTTGTCTTGTCTGTTGATGTGTTCGATGGCGCGTTTAGATCTTGGAAAAAATAACCCCCAAGGAATTTATTTCTGGTGTGTTGAAGGCCTTCTTCCGTCGGTACATTCGCGGTAATCCAGACATTTAAAGTCTCCTACAGACACTAGAACCTTAAACATTTATCACAATGGATCTTATATTTGTCTAAGTGCGCATTGGTTTTAGCAAATCGTGAAGAGATTCCAGTTCGTTTCAAATCATCTAAATATTAGCAGTAAACGCTTAAATCTACATCTCTACTAACTCTTACCACTTACTAGGTAGTCAGTTTATTTAAGCTTCGTTATTGAGATTATTAAATTGATAGATATAAATCAAAAGAGCTATTGCGTGTACCTACCTACGGGCTAGGTATCAACCTATATCTGATTTTATCAACAATCAGCCTAATCTTGAAATGTGCTTCGATTTTAATTTACTGTTCATGTCGAAATTCTTATCTGGCAAATGTTTCTGAAAATTGGACAGCCGATTTCTAAAAGGCAAGTGGGTGGTTTTCTTATTCTATGATTTTAATGATCAGGATCTGCATCGAGATGCAAGTGCTAGATCAGAATCACTAAATTCACGACACAAACGATGATGTACTCCCTAACAACAATGTAAATTTAAAGGTGGTTTCGGATTAGGTATCACTATTTGAGTGGTGCGATTTTCGTAAGTTAGCTATTTGACATATGCAACAAAGGACATATGACATATGACAGCCAACTGACAACAGAGAGAAATATGCAAAAACAAATCTTGATTTAATTGCATCGAGCGTTCTTCTGGTTGTAACTTCGGCATATATCCATAGTTTCGTCATCGCCACATTTTGCGTCAATTCGATGATTACAATTTGAATTAATTTTATTTGAAAAGTAAAAAATAAGACCTGAAAACATTTTTATGTATCCGTAAAATGACGCTTCGACAATATGAAATTATTTAAATATATGCGTTGGCCTCAGACTTTGTGCACAACTGAACTTAACCATAAATTAACAACCATAACTTTACGATAAATTAACAATGGAAATGATTTTACACTACAATCACCCGAGCAAAGAGTGTGGTTAGAACTGTTAAATAATTTACATTTGGTTTGTGTGCCAAATCGATTTCATAATCAACTTTTGGTTTTCACTGTCAAAGTCAGGAGTGAAAAAATTAATTATACAATTGTGGAAACAATCCCAGCATACGCAGTGCATAATTTCGGCGTCTTTTCAAATTTTTGATCAGTGGAATAAAAACCGAACCAGTTACACTAGCAACTTTCCAAGAAATATGCATAATGAGCAATAATTAAATGCTTAGATTTTTTTTCTTGCCGACATAGACTTATGTCAAGAGTTTGAACAAGGCACTAAGTCAGTAACGAGGTAAAAGATTCACTTGGTATGAACAGGAGGTTACATATTGGTAATCGGACTAACTAGTGATTGCATTCAAGAACTGATTTGTGTAACATTTAATGCTTTGTTAAGGTTCCGACATTGTATTTGAAAATGTGCATAATAAGTCATTCGAATAGTTAAATCAGAGACAATACTGAGACCACCAACTCCGGCCGATTTCCCGTTACTGCCTACAAGCTATAAGGTTCGTTCGGGTAATTTTTTGCAAACGTAAAATTATTAAAAATTTGCTAAGAAACTGTGCGAATGCGACTACGTACTGAGAAAATTGAAAAAAAATGAGAGAGAAATCCATTTCCCCTCTTTTCATTTTTTCGTAATTTTCTACTCGCCGAATTTCGACTTACTAGGTCTGTTCCTTTACTTTTGTAGTAAGAATGGAAAAGACTGTCAAAATGGCAGTGGTGAGGATAAATTCTCTCACAGAGAGAGACACTTACGAAAAAGTTAGGGAACGCTTTTGTAGTCTTCTAAGAAAATGACAGACACATAATTCAAAAATTCAAAAAAGTGCTACAAGAAGTCGTTAAAATATCGTATAACTCGAAGAATTTGCTAATTCACGTACAAAATTAGTTAACTTATTTACCTAGCGATGAAAGTGATTCGGAATTAATCTTACTTCTCCTTCATGAACACGAAAAATATGAAAGAGTTTGTACTGATTGAACTACAAGCATTTGAGAAGAGGAAAAAGCGGCACGGCATTAAAAATTACGAAGAGGGGATTTTTCTTTCAGAAAGGAAGAATTTCGTCGCCACTTTCGAAAATAATCTAAGGAGACCATTCAATTTTATTTTCCCGCATTTTGATACCATTTTCATATGCAATAAATCAAAACAAATGCACTCATATGTCAAATAGGACAACAAATTTCAAATCAGCTGTTAATTGTAAGGTGACTGACAGCTTTTTCAATTCTTCCACCAAGAAATTTGTTGAGTAAAAATTCGTAAGATTCTCAGTGGAGGGGTAATATATTGCTCTCTCGATGGCGCTCTCTTTTACGAATTTTTCGAGTTAAGGAACGGCATTGAGTAAAAATTCGTAAAAATTCGTAAAAATTCGTAAGAATTATAAATTTGTTTTTATAAAATAAAAATTCGTAAGAATTATAAATACCATATGAAAATGGTAACAAAATGCGGGAAAATAAAATTGAATGTTCTCCTTAGATTCTTTTCGAAAGTGGCGACGAAATTCTTCCTCTCTGTAAGGAGTAAGAAAGGAAAATCCCCTCTACGTAATTTTTAATGCCGTGCCGCTTTTTCCACTTGTCAAATGCTTGTAGTTCAATCAGTAAAAACTCTTTCATATTTTTCGGGTTCATTCGAAAGATTTAAAAGTAAAGTAAAGACTGCTAGTGAAATGTCATTTTCATTTTCAGGCGCTACTGTTTTACAGCGGATAAGCAAAGAAGCACATGCCGCCGTCAAGTTTAAATTTTCATAATAACGTAAACAAAAAAGCCGCATTTAAAAAAAAATCGTTTCCATAGAAACAGGTAAACAAAAAGCGTCATCTATTGAAATGAAGCAAAGCTAAATAGAGTGACTTCAAATAAATTCTGTAATGTTTATTATTTTGAAAAAGAAATCGAAAACAACAATAGATTTCCTAAGTTATTTACTCATAAACCAACAAAAAAACCTACAAGTATCTTCCATGTATCGTTCAATCCCTTTGATACTAATACTAATAATTAATCTTCGGTGGAATTGAAATTAGTGCCGTAGTCAATTGTACCGACGAATTTAAAAAGATGGATTTCTTTCGCACGTCTACCCCCAAAACTCATATGTTTACATTGTTGTTTTGATAATTTCAATCCCTGTAAATGCTTGTGTGAACTACGAAAAAGCATGTTGCTAATGGCCGGCCACCAATCTTCTTGCTTTTATGGGCATATAGGTAGGTGTTCACTTGTTTTGTGTTTCGTATTGAATTCGTTTTGTTTGTGTTAAGGGTTTGATAAAATTAAGATCACATTAGTAAAATATAAATTACGGAACTAAGTAGGTACTAACACTAAGTAAAATATAGAAACATCTATTGGTAAATAAATAAGCCAAAAAACACTAACCAGTCCTACATTAGTTCTCACTCTATCAACGCATAGGTATACTACATGCAAATTTGTAATGAAAGTAAACTTGGTCGCTTGAAGTTTATTTTGTTTTCCGTTGTGAAACAGTAGCGCCTTGTATTTCTGGAACATGCGTGAAGTTGGCTACTAGCAGTCCATATTTATAATAAGTCAATGCAGTGATCCCAGATTGGGGGGAAAGTCGGCAATTTTGTCGACTTTTTCTAACAAAAGGGCAAAAAAGAGGGAAGGGATTTTTTGGGGGGAAAACCAATCAATAGAATACAATCTAAAAAAACATACAGAATTCTCGAAAATCCAACTACATACTTTAGTGTAGTGGCGATAAAGAAAAATTCAAATTTAGAAGCAATTGCAGACATTTTTTTTAATAAAAGCTTGCGAAGGTTTGATTTTTCATCGGAAGATGGGAAATTTTATAAACCTTTAAAATTCGTTAGTCCACGTTTTCTTAAGAACAGAAATGTTCATTCACTTTGCGAATTGTCTAAATATTTCGGACATATTTTTTCTTTTTCAACTTGGGTTGAAATTGATAGGGAGAATAGATTAATTAGAAATTTGGAGGGAAATATTAAAAACAAGTCTTGAAGAAGAAGATATTACGTTTATGATTTTCGAATTTATAACTAACTACCTAGGCATACATAGTTATGTAAGTTTTTTTTGTTGTTTTTTATTAGTATTTCATAATACTGACTACATTCAGTCGTTCCTATTATTTTTTTGTTTGCTTAATTCTAAGATATTTAAATAAAACATTAAATAAGCGTTTTTGTTTTTGGGGGAAAAAAGGGATTTTTATTTTTGAAAAGGGGACAAAATATCGTTTTGGTGTTAAAAAATGGGATTTTTTTTAAATCTGGGATTTAAATTTAAAAAAATTAAATTGGATTAAGCGTTGGTGGATGTGTAGCGTAGAGCTATGCCGCACGTTCAATTCTCTGTTGTTTTTTTTTATTATTATTTTTGCAGAAGAGAACTTCTTTGCGAGTCTCCATATGTGCAGATAGTTTTTTTGTGTTAATGATTTTAAGTAGGTACAGTTTTATCACCGATTGCGGACAGTAAACTTATTTAATTTGCGCACCTTCGGCGGACAAAAAAGAGCCACAACTCGTACACATGTTACGCCGTTACATGTGCACTTCTACAGTGGGCTATAGTTGTTGCATGTTTCGTTTATGCTCGTTTTGTATTCTCCTTCACAACTATAAACCAATCCTAATAAAGGGTGATTTTTTAAGAGGTTTAGAACTTTTTTTAAAAAAAAAACACAAAAAATTCGAAAAAATGAATGAAATATTTATTTGAATCGATAGTTTGAACCTTGCAATTTAATGTTTAAAGATAATTTCATGCAAATGTTGACCGCGGCTGCGTCTCAGGTAGCCCATCCGCTGAGTCCAATTTTGGCATACTCTTTCACACATATCGGCCGGTATCTCACGAATGAATGCATGGATGTTGGCTTCCAGTGCGTCAATCGAAGCGGGCTTGTCCCTATACACATTAGCCTTGGCATACCCCCACAAAAAATAATCTAATGGTGTCAAATCGCACGATCTAGGCGGCCAATTGACCGGCCCGAAACGTGAAATTAACTGTTCACCAAACTCGCCTCGCAATTGCGCCATTGTTTCGCGTGCTGTGTGGCATGTGGCACCGTCTTGTTGAAACCACATATCATGCAAGTCAAGAACTTCCATTTCGGGCAAAAAAAAGTTTGTTATCATCGCTCGGTAGCGTTCACCATTGACAGTAACGCTGCGATTCGCATCATCTTTGAAGAAATATGGCCCAATAATGCCGCCGGCCCATAAACCGCACCAAACAGTGGCTTTTTCGGGATGCATTGGTAGCTGTTGCAATGCTTCTGGCTGATCTTCACTCCAAATGCCGCAATTTTGCTTATTTACGTACCCATTCAACCAAAAATGAGCCTCATCGCTGAACACAATTTTTCGATAAAAAAGCGGATCCTCGGCCAGCTTTCCAAGAGCCCATTCACCAAAAATTCGGCGTTGTGGTAGGTCGGCTGGCTTTAGTTCTTGCACCAGCTGTATCTTAAAAGGCTTTACGCCCAAATCCTTCCGCAAAATTGTCCACGTAGTGCTGTAACAAAGGCCTAACTGCTGGGAACGGCGCCGAATCGACATTTCGCGGTCTTCTGTCACACTAGCTGATACGGCCGCAATATTTTCTTCACTACGCACAGTACGTAAACGTGTTGGTGGTTTAATGTCCAACAAAGTAAATTTGGTGCGAAATTTGGTCACAATCTTCCGAATAGACTGCTCAGAAGGTCGAGAATGCCGATCATAAAATGGAAGCAGCGCGCGATGAACATTTCGAACCGACCACGAATTTTGATAGTAAAATTCAATAATTTGCAAGCGTTGTTCATTTGTAAGACGATCCATGGCTAAATTGCAAACCAAACTGAAGCTGTTTGACAGTGACACAAGGTACTAAACACACGTCAGCTGTCAAAACCAGTGTTGCCAAAACCAAACCAGCTAAAAAATCACCCTTTATTAGTAACAATGAACCTTGTTAATGATAGTACTTGTCTGTTTGGTAGGTTAATAAATTTCGAACTCTAAACTTACAAACAGTTTACTATAGGCATTTTACTACACGACAATAAATGGACGGCCGAAAAATAATTAGGGCGATGTGTACTACCAATCTGTTGCGTATCTGATCATAAAATCATCCTCAATGCAAGATACGACTCTTAAATTCTTTAAAATGTTTCCCAAAGTGTATCGATGTCAGTTATCGATCGAAAATCAACAACACATCCTTCTACGCAATGCGTCTTTATGAGTACTGGCGGTTATATAACTCCATTAGTAGTATAAACTTGAGTGTTATTTATTTCAACGGCATAGGCATACTCAATCAATTATCGGATAAATTGTTGCCAACATGCACTTCTTATTTGTTCAACAAATGTATTGATTGCTCAGTCAGCAATATACTGTTCAAATATTCATAAGACTGTCCATAGCTTCTTGCTTTAATAAATAATAGCTTCATTTGTTGCCAGAAGTAAACTTACCCTTAAATCAGGTTCTAGGTAAGATTATTTGACAAAACCCCGATGTTCCATGTCCATAATTGTGTTTGTTCTCGTATCGCATGTTTACGATATTAATTGTGCTTGTGCTGCAAACTAAACTTAAAAAATCAGTTGCTTAGATGAAATTTATTTTTCTCGTCTTACTTTTGGCGGTGGTTGGATGGTTTCAATCTTTGTTTACTTCTGTGCGGTGAATGGTGGCGCCGCCTTGTTGGTGAGGTCAAATGAAATAACTCCAACTTCCCAAATATGTGTTGAAGGCATCATTTGTAGCCATTTTCGTCAGGTATACTTCCACAATCTTCAAATTGGGGTATATTCTCTCCAACATGTTGTGGATGATTTTAGTCGTTACCTGACTATTCGATTGCATTAGATGCCCGTAGGCTGGTTTAATCATTACGTTCCCAATATGTTAATCAAAATTAACGCGCTTCGCAGTTGCCTGTCCTCAGTCATTCTCTTGCTTTGTGTATACCATTTGCTCTGCGAATGCAGAACTTTAAACAGAATTAATCCCATATTCCATTCCATGCATGTCGAACATGCTCAGCCTGAGCTCACTCCTCTAATTTAAAAAATAATAATAAAAATTGCCTGTCAGACGCTTTATGTGTCTCTTGGTGTCTACTGACATCTGTATACTGGTCTTATAAATTGTATAAAATAAACCACACCCCAGGGTACAAGAACCAAAAAAAAAAAATACCGTCTTACTTAATTATTCTCTCACGTGTCCTTCAGAAATTAAATTTATTATTAACTTTCATGGTCATTAAGCTAATAACAGCAGCGGCATATTTTTAACCGTGCAGCTGCAGTTGAACTGAACTGAACAGTTGGGGACACTCTCAAATGAATCAATATGCGCTTAATTAATAAATAAATACTGCTCGCTTGGTGACAATTCAAGGGTACCTTCTGATAATTCTCACTTGCTTGTTTATGTATTTATTCAAAACTTGAATTTTTGTTCTCAATTTTCTTTATTTAATTTCATTTTAGAAAACACCAAAATGTCTGAATATTGGCTCATTTCCGCCCCTGGCGATAAAACCTGCCAGCAAACATACGAAACAATGAACAATCTCACCCACAAACAGAATAATCTTTGTGTCAATTTTAAATTCCATATTCCCGATTTGAAGGTAAGTTGTTGTAGTTTTTAGTTTTCTTTTTTATGAAACTTAAAAATTATTTTTGGATCGCTACAGGTCGGCACATTGGATCAACTGGTTGGTCTGTCCGATGATTTGGGCAAACTAGATGTCTATGTGGAGCAAATCACTCGAAAAGTTGCCACCTACTTGGGTGAGGTGCTCGAGGACCAGAGGGATAAATTGCACGAGAACTTACTCGCCAACAATAGTGAGTTGATTTTGTGTGAACATTTTCTCAAAATAAATCCATATTTATATACAAATTAAAAAAAAAGCAGGCAGTCCATTTTTTCCTATAAATTCAAAATATGCTTTCGAATTTACTAAGACATTGCATATATACCTACATAATACTATATATTCTTAACTTCCCATCAAAAATTGTGGATTTGTTTGGAGAGAGAGAGAGAGACTGATAAAGTGTGTTTGCAAATGAACACGTTTTCAAAAGACAGTACTTCAAGCAAAACGTTTGCATTTGCAAGCACCCAGTAATGTTGAGTAGTTTAATAAAGGGCTGCAGTTTTGTGTAGTAGCAGCGGGAAGGTTTTTTTTCTGTTGAGATGAGGAAATGAGATGAGCAACAGTCGAGTAGATGCATCAAGCATGCCTAGGTAAATGTTATTGACATGCTTCTATAAAACTCCAGTGTAAAACTACTCTGAGTGTACTAAGAGTATGTCTGCAGCAAGTTCAAAGCTGCGCATTTAACTTATTTTTAAGCTGAAGGATGGTTTTACGGCGCAACATCGTTCACCATGCAAGACCGGCAGCGTTATGTATATCCAACTACCAACTCTTAGTGAAAGTCACATTGGTGGGAATTATAGCTTATTCGAATTTAATCAGACCATCTTGTCGGATTCCTTTTCGGTACCTAAGCGTCTTCTCTTATCTACTTCCGCGTTAACTTGAGCAATGGGTCAGTACTGACCTGGGTGTGGCACAGATTAAACCTCGCCAGCCCACATAGCTTTCAGCATAAAGTGAGTCCAAAATGTATCAGAACGCAACATGTGTGTTTCTTGCAACCGGCCCGACTTCTCAGCATTCTAAAATATTTTTGCGGGCACCACCCGTTGTCTTACAGCATAAGACAAAATAAGAAAAAAATGTATTTTAGGTTAACTGAAAAATGATTAGTAGACTCTGACAGGAACTTCAGTTTGAAGTATGCTAGACGTGTGTTTTCGAGTTACATCGTAACAATATTGACTTATGCAATATTGATTTCGAATTATGAAAACAAAGATGAGACTTGGCCCGCTTATAAAGCCCGTATGACACTAAATTTTTTCCTCATTTTTATAATGTTGAAAAGTCAGCGGTGTGTAAAAGAGACTAAAATCATTGACTTATTATTATATGGACTGCTAGTAGACAACTTCGCGTTGGTTCCAACATAAGCGCAATCTCTCGTGGTTCGGAGCGGAATAAATTGGAAACTCACATCTGACGTTTCCATTTCGTTGCAGATATAAGAACTTTAAGAAATATAGATGTAAGCAATTTATATGATGAATTAAATTCTCATGTACTTGAATGTGATATTCTTGACAATCATAAGTATTTATTGATCAGAAATGTGATTGAAATATACGCTAAAACGTTATTAAATCATATTTCTAAAATTAATAATGAAAAACAACGTAAAAATAATTCGCAATAAATATACGAAAATTGTGCAATTTATGGGACAATGAAAAACGATTTTTTATTCAAATTTTGTTGGTTCCATCTACATATTATTAATTATTTAAACTAGCACATTTCGAGATGACTTCTACAACAATGCTGCAACAATTTCAGTTTCAACCGTTTCACTTGGCAAATCCACTCACGCCCAATTGGTGGCTCTAGCATTCTATGGGAAATCCAAGATGGTTATCATTTTGGTTCACTTATTTTTCGTATAGAACGACGAGCGCTAGTTATGTTGGCGTCATTTCTGGGCAGAGATTGTATGGAAGTGACATTTCACTAGCAGTCAATATATAATAAGTCAATGACTAAAAGTGTATTACAAAAGCGGTAGCAATTGTTTGCAAAGCAACCGCAAATTTTCGATTGAATTTATTTTCAAATAATCTTGAAATGTAAAAAAAAAAAAGCTGCCAGCAACTGAAAAATGTGATTTGAATACATTTTTAATGCAATAATAATGTTGGCATGTATGCTCTAATTTAATTTTAAAAGAAGAAAAATGCAAAATTTTGTAGTGTCATACGGGCTTAACATAACTAAAACCTTCGATCTAAGATGCAAGCTTGGAACTGCATTCAGCACACTTTACAAATGAAATTAAACTTGTTTCACTTTGATCGATATGCCCAGCAGCATACATTTTTTTAAAGATTTATTTGACTATTCCCACCTAAAATAAAACAGCTTACAAAATCAGATGACAGTTTTATTTTCTTGAGAGCGCCACTTGTGTAAATTCCTTTCTGGGTCTAACATTAAAGTCACCTGGAACAGTTTTGACATCGTTCTTCGCGCACTTATCGTACGTCTTCTCGAAAAGATTGTCGGAAACTTCCAGAGTTGCGTCGTCACTCTCCTCAGTAAAAGGCGTGATCACAAATAGTCAACTTTTTTTGTCGTGATATGAAAGTCACTCCAACATCCGACCGAATGATAGATCAATATTATTTTCTAACATCGAATATCAAAAGCTCTACTTCCTCAAAACAAACCACAGTGCATACAGAGAAAAGCACTGTGTCCACGAAAAGCTTTCCTAGAGTATTTTTTTTTTAAAGCTCATGTCTCCAAACAAATTCCTGCATTAAACATTACATTATATATAAAAAAAAAGTAGTTTTATTTATTTGGGAATGCTAATATAATATACTACATATCTCCGTAGATCCAATTTAATTAAATAAACATTTCAAAGTGCGACTTTGCGAATATGAATGGAAATCTAAAATTGGAATGACATCGACCTGTGATTCATTACACTTTTAGAAATGGATTTAAAAACTAATCGATTTTCTGTATTATCTAAATTTATGTATTTGAAATACTCTATCCCCCTTTGTTATATTTTATTTTAATTTCTTCCAAGTATTATTTCATCATTTCTTTATTTATTTCTGTATACTATATTTTTTTTTTCTTTGTTTTTTTTTCGTTTTAATTTTTTTTTTTTTTCGTTTGAATTACATTTTTGTTTTATATCACAAGCAAATTCATATCTCTTTTGTAAGAGATGAGCTTCTTATAGTAATGTTTTTTTTTTTTCTTAATTTGAACAAGATTTTATGTTAAAGCTAAACACTAAATACAAAGAGCAGAATTTTTCTAGTATACCTATACAAATCGAAGAAGAGCAAGTTTCCGGTTCTTATTTTTTTTTTTATAACATATTTAACAGAAACTAGATTTAACTACGTATGAGATGAGTATTTTGTTTCTTTTCTTGTTTTTCTTTTGTTTTCAAAATTAACACAAAACTGAAATATTGGCAACAAAAATGCTGTGGATATAAAATAATTATTACCTTTATATATATATTTTTTTTCACTAGTTGAACAAATGGATCGTTTTAAAGGTGTTGTTTTTCTTTACTCATTAATTTTTCTAATCATTAGCTGCTGCTTAAAATGCTTCGATTTTGAATCATAGCTTCAATTTCCGTCCTCAATGAATAAGTTGCCAATCAAAGTTTGTCTCAACACTGCTGCTAGTTTCTTTTGTAATGTACCTTTGTTTGCCAATTGAATTCGAAATTGGAAAATCTCGTAAGATGATTTTGTTGGCGCATTTCAGTAGGAAAGACAATTTTCCTAATTTTCCAATACACCTTGTAAGTTCGTGGTCTGGAAGTTATCCATAAATGTTGGTCCCCTTGTGGCTATGAAGAAGTTTGTTTTTAAACTATTTCTTTTCTTATTTAGGTGTATTTGGATGCTTCACACCTCTGTAGAAGGGCATAAATTCTGTCGAAACGTCAATCAGGATAGTGCAATTGAAACAGGCAAAGAAGCCCGAAAGACAAATCACCCCCGAAACCACAACATGTTAGCTAGCACTAGTTTTGGTCTAATGTTGATCAATTATTCGCAGCAGTTATAGATTATTTTCGTACGCCTTGCTTTTCTTGTCACCTTTCCGCTATTATTCAAAGCAAAGCACTCACAAGATAATGATGCCAGTACATCCCTTTAGTCCCCTTAATCCTTCCCAAAACAAACCATTCTTTCGCAATGATTCTAAAAAATAAAGTCCTCCCCAATTTGTGATTTACAATTTAGCTACTCATATTGGAAAATGCAGAGTTCACTTGGAAATTCCTTTAAGCACAGTCTTAAACCATCAGGTGTGAATTTCTTGGAATTTCTGTGGGGAGGAATTGCCGAAAAAGTGAATTCTGTTTTCAGCGGAGTAAGGTGTACTGATACCCCCTGCACTTCTCCCTTAAACCGCAATTTTTGTATTCACACGTCAATTGGAATTCGTTGAGGACGAATTGAGTCAGCCATTTTGTTTTAACATTAAAAGCGAATGCATTGTACGACCAAATCTTTGACGTTTCGTGACAAAAGTCATTGGGCACATTCAAATACCTAGTCGACTAGATTGGTCTGGACTAGATGTACTTTGAACGCATCAAATAGATTGATCGGTAACGCCACTTTTCCTACGTCAGTAACACATACGAACTGTCAACTTAGTACTCAGTCACGAAATGCTTCCCCTTCACAGACGTCAACTGAAGCAACTGTTCATAATATGATCGAACTAGGCAAAAAAAAAACTGAGACACATCAAGTCAGCGAGCTGTCAGACTCACTAAACTAGAAGTTCGAACGTCCTCATTGGGTACGATGACGTCCAAAAACTATTACTAAATCTGACCTGATCTGCCCTCAGTTGATTAACCTCGATTGATAATAGGTGTTTTTTATTATGCTTATGAACAGTTGGATCACGTTCTGTTGTTGTAAACCGTGGAAATCAATGATCTATATAGATCATTTGAGCATAATAAAAAAGGCCTAATGTGATCAGTTTTTCAGTCGACGTAATGAATGACTGACAAATCTAGTCAAGAATTGTTTGAGCGCGGCAGTAAATTCTTAGTGAATTATTAACTGAACTATAAACGCGTAATGTCAACAGTCACACGGTGCCAAAGAAAGTTCCTACATTCCTGTATATAAAAGAACAAAAAGTTGGCCCATCTGTTTGTTTCAATGCACTGCTTCTTCTGCACGAAGATTCAAATTTTGTTCACATTTCTCCAACCAAGCCCAACTTCAATTCGCTAATGAAAAACGGATGCTCTTGGGAAAGCACCTCAGCATTCGCTTCGTCGTCAAATGCACATTCATACAGTTGGTAGAGTTCCGCCCCACATACTGTAAACAGTAATTGCTCTGCTGCTTTGCTGCTTATCGTCCCGTAGCCGGCACCACATTTTAACAAAACTGGGAGTAAGATAGTGGCTTGTTATTTAAAACCGCATTCATCACTTTATTTTTTTCGCATTGCTACCTCTTTAGAGCACTTATTCACATAAATTTCGCTGACCGCAATTTATATATAAAATATTTATATACTCTAAACACGCAACACGAAACATACAATTTGAAAATTATTTACGATTAAATTAATTTTTCAGTTAATTCTCTTTTCATTTGATAATTTTCATTGCATGATCCATCCACCATCCAAGAACCAAAACAAAAAATAAAAGTTTACTACAAAAATTTAATATAAACAATAATGAAATATTTTACGATATATGTACATCAAATCTTAGATGAAGAAAACCAATTAGTTTTTAAATCTTTCTTTCAAATTCTGCAATTTCAATCCAAGACTAGATACGCCTTTGATTATTTTAAGCTCTACGATCTACAGGTGCAACACATTTTTTTCAGAATTTATTTGCATCCATAACTTTTTGTATTTGTTTATTTCAAGTTTTGTCTTATTTTTTATGTGCTTGTGTGGCATTTGTCCAGTGTTTTGATTTTCTCTATGTCTTACATCCCAGCAACTGCTCGTCGTCGTTAATCGTGTCCAAAACAACAATGTACCCGCTTGAGTTGTAATTGTGTTTCCTTTTTTTTAATTTTGTTTGATTAATAAAAGCTTTTAACTCATCATTATTATCCTTTAAGTTTTAGTTTTCCGTTTTAACTTCTACACTTTAGTTTTGTTGATTTATTTACGTTAATTTTCTTATTGTTTATTTCCAAAAAAAAAAAAAAATGTACTTAATGCAGAAGATTAAACTAAACAGGATATTTTGTAAGCTATGAATACCAAGAATAATGTATGAAATTTTTTTTTTTCTTTAATATTTTTTCTCCTAAACAAACAAAAACAAAATATGAAAACTGAAAAATCTATTTTGAAAACTTAACAAACAAAACAAAATGTACCGAATTTGCAAATCTGTTATGCCCCAGAAGGTCCTGGCCCGCCCGATGAAAATACTCATTCGGAATTAACTGGTAAATCATCAAATTTATCAAATAGTCGTGACACAACAACAACCACTTGTTCAGCATGCCACGGCGGGAGCCTTAACAATTCTACAGAGTCCTCCGAACGTGAATTTGACACTACTTCATGCAATTGTGATTGTGATTGTTCATCGAATAATTGCGCTTTAAACAATAACAGCAGTTTTAGTGATACATTCGATTGGTGGTTTCATAGGCATAGAGGTTCGAATAAGAGCAGGTATTATAAGAAAATACAATTTTTTTGTTTTTTTATCTTCTTATTTTCGGAACAGTAAAAACTAAATTTAAAAAAAAATAGTAATAATCAACACAAAACAGAACCAGTGTAAACAATACAAAATTGTGCAATTTTTTTGCAATTGGTAAAGTTTTGAAGTGAAGATGTTAGGTTAGCGTTAGATGATCTATGAATATTTGTGGGAGACAATACGGTAAAGTGTTATTTACCATTCCTGACTGAGTGACTTCACAACTGAATATTAGAGACTTCTTAGGACCGCTTTTGAAAAAACTTCACCTGTATAAATGTGTTCTTAAATAACCAAGCCTGTAATTTTAAAACCGATCAGCTCTTAGTGTGAATGGGGGAATCGTCATTAGATAACTTGGTTTGAATATATCCACAAACTGGGTATGTACGAGCCGAATCTCCCACAAATTGGAAGTATTTTCTTACGTTTTACCTCCTGTTTAGGGTTCTTCTAGATACTATTCGCTAAAATAAGCTTACAATGTCTTAATTTGCTTTCAAATAAAAAAATTGGCGTCGTTTCATATCAAAAATAACGACACTTCCTTCACAACAGAATAAAGTGCTTACGTCGCAAGAGATGGAATTAGTCCTTTGGAATATGCAAATTAAAACGACTAGTCCCTGTATTTCAGGTTCAGGCAGAAAGAAAATTGCAGAAAATCGATTTATTTGCATTTTACGAGAGGTGGCGTTGGGGGTGTCAACATCTGACAGTTGATGTTGCGGGCAAAGAGGAGTTATGCGGAGTCCAACTAAAGGGTGATTTTTTAGCTGGTTTGGTTTTGGCAACACTGGTTTTGACAGCTGACGTGTGTTTAGTACCTCGTGTCACTGTCAAACAGCTTCAGTTTGGTTTGCAATTTAACCATGGATCGTATTACAAATGAACAACGCTTGCAAATTATTGAATTTTACTATCAAAATTCGTGCTCGGTTCGAAATGTTCATCGCGCGCTGCTTCCATTTTATGATCGGCATTCTCGACCTTCTGAGCAGTCTATTCGGAAGATTGTGACCAAATTTCGCACCAAATTTACTTTGTTGGACATTAAACCACCAACACGTTTACGTACTGTGCGTAGTGAAGAAAATATTGCGGCCGTATCAGCTAGTGTGACAGAAGACCGCGAAATGTCGATTCGGCGCCGTTCCCAGCAGTTAGGCCTTTGTTACAGCACTACGTGGAAAATTTTGCGGAAGGATTTGGGCGTAAAGCCTTTTAAGATACAGCTGGTGCAAGAACTAAAGCCAGCCGACCTACCACAACGCCGAATTTTTGGTGAATGGGCTCTTGGAAAGCTGGCCGAGGATCCGCTTTTTTATCGAAAAATTGTGTTCAGCGATGAGGCTCATTTTTGGTTGAATGGGTACGTAAATAAGCAAAATTGCCGCATTTGGAGTGAAGATCAGCCAGAAGCATTGCAACAGCTACCAATGCATCCCGAAAAAGCCACTGTTTGGTGCGGTTTATGGGCCGGCGGCATTATTGGGCCATATTTCTTCAAAGATGATGCGAATCGCAGCGTTACTGTCAATGGTGAACGCTACCGAGCGATGATAACAAACTTTTTTTTGCCCGAAATGGAAGTTCTTGACTTGCATGATATGTGGTTTCAACAAGACGGTGCCACATGCCACACAGCACGCGAAACAATGGCGCAATTGCGAGGCGAGTTTGGTGAACAGTTAATTTCACGTTTCGGGCCGGTCAATTGGCCGCCTAGATCGTGCGATTTGACACCATTAGATTATTTTTTGTGGGGGTATGCCAAGGCTAATGTGTATAGGGACAAGCCCGCTTCGATTGACGCACTGGAAGCCAACATCCATGCATTCATTCGTGAGATACCGGCCGATATGTGTGAAAGAGTATGCCAAAATTGGACTCAGCGGATGGGCTACCTGAGACGCAGCCGCGGTCAACATTTGCATGAAATTATCTTTAAACATTAAATTGCAAGGTTCAAACTATCGATTCAAATAAATATTTCATTCATTTTTTCGAATTTTTTGTGTTTTTTTTTTTAAACAAAGTTCTAAACCTCTTAAAAAATCACCCTTTAGATAGATAAAGAAAAGTATAAGTTAAGTTAGCGAGACAAAAAAAAAGCAGAAGAATAAGTTCTGTAATAAATTACATTTAAGTAACAGAAACAACAACCCCCGCGTCTCCATGTATTGCATTTTATGAAATTTGCGTGCGGACACCACAGATAGCATTTATTCTGGTACTCAGCTGGTGGCATGCTTTAAATATTATTTTTTGGACTGTAATTATAAGTTTGACATTTGAGTTTTTGCCATGGCTATGAAAACAGTAAGCTATGAAATTTTATTGCATACTATCGTTAATTTTTTATGGAAATTGACAGATGACAAGCTATGAAATAATGCTGGAGGAGAAGTGGAATTAAGCATATCTACTCTTTGCGAGGTAATTCTCGTTTAGCTTCGCTTAATTTAAGGAGCTTTCATTCATTCGCCAAATTGTACTTAGGGGTGATGTCGGCTAAGGTGGTTTTTGTGATAGTCACATTCGGGACATTCGGATACCTATAGGTAGTTGTTGCAAAACGTCGACTAAATTTGTCTGGACTCGGTATGCGAACGCGTTGACTATTCAATTTGAATTGTTTTTGTATTCTCGCGAATTGAATTGAATTTCGGTAGGATTTTCTAGACTAGATTTGTCGGATATCCATCCATATGCGTCAACTGAAAAAAAAACTATTCACTTGACCAATTTAGGTCAATCAAAACTGATATACACCTAGCCGGACTTACTAAATTAGAAATGGTGCATTCGCGAATCGGAGCTGTCTTAAACTGTTATGTATTTTTCAGACGTCGGAAATTATGAACCTTAGCTTTGCACATTTAATGACAATCAAAGTCCATCCTCAATGAATGAATAAAATATATCGAACTTTTCTCTTTAGGCGGTTAATTGGCGAGTGTTAAAATTGTATGAGAGCAAAATGACAAATGCTAGCGTTCATTACCGTAATATATTTAGAAAGGACAACCATTAACAATTTTAAAACTGCTGAGTAATCGCGAACACACCCATCCCGCATTTTTTCCCGTCCGATTTTCGCTTTTGTGTGATGACATTCAAGAGATACAGGTATCACGTTCACGCAATTGAAGCGAAACTAAACAATTACAATTCCCCTGTAGGTATTTAATGATCAACCGAGGTAAGCTTAATTTATAATTTAATTTATGGAACTTCGACAGCGGCTACGACATTTTATTTGAGAATACGTTTTGTAATGTCCAGTGATACCAAATCAACTATCGTTATGCGTTTTAAAATAGAGTAAAGAGTTTTCTCTTTTTATTTGTCACATGTACTACTTACTGTCTTACTGTTTGGGAGCGCGTTCAACAACGCCTTATATTACCGCCTAAAATGGGTTTTCGGAAGTTGTTTTTTTTTTTATAAATATTTGTTTTCCGTGGAATTGCATGGTTAGCTCAGTCCTTGTCGCTTAAGCCCTAACGCGAAAAACTCAAATAACAACGTACAGGGTGTGCCAAATACAAGTTTCTTTTCAAAAATGCAATAAAAGGAACAAAATTAAATTGTATCCATGTATTATGGCTTTATTAGTAAAGGCAAACATTTCCATTAATTATGGAACACAACCTCTTTCAAGTGGCTGGCTTCGCGAATAATTGTAAGCGAATAATCCCAGATCTTTGTGCAGAATTCTCCTCAGGCTAGTGCGTGAAATGTTGAACTGTTGAGATCGATGGCGAGTTGATGTTCGTGAATTGAGTCTCACACTGTCGGCTACAGCACCCACATTCTCGTCTGTGCGCACCGTTCCACGGCGAGGACCATGCGTGTTGTCCATAAGCATACCAGTCTCATGAATTTTTTGCACAAACTTGCGTACAGCAGGCGCAGTGGGTGCTTCATTTCGGCCAAAACTTCTTTTTAAAAAAACGCACTGTTTGGGCTACAAAGCACTCAATTTGGAACTAAGTTTTCAATATTTCCCAACGTTGTTCAAGCATAAAGCGACTCATTTTGTGCCGCGGAGGTATGATACTGACTTTCTGTCAAGATTTCGAGCGGAAAACAGCTGTCAGTGTCAAAATAGCCTATGATTTAAAAAGATACCACTTGATGTCCCACCCTTTATATCCAATTGTATTTTTGGAATGGACAAACAACTTTGAACCGGTAGCATTAAAAAAACAGGGCTGTGTACCTAAGTATTTCAGGAGATTTTGCGACTAGGCTTGATAAGCTACAATTTTGTTGAAACCTGAAACGTTAAAAAATTGTTAATATATAGCTAGAGAAAAAAAGCAACCTTTTACCATTTCATGTAGGTGTGACATTTCAAAACTTTACCAATCCGCATCTCTGTATTACAAATCAAAATTAAGTAAATATCGAACGTATCACCAATATGAATTATAATCCCATTAACAACTAGATGAATAATAATTTAAAAAAACAAATTTAAAAATTAAAAAAAAAAACAAGCGACTAATTTAACACGTAAATTTTGCATTGTATCAAAAATAAACTAGAAGTCGTTCATCGAGTCTATTAAATATAACAAATGGATTTAATTCATCAACTCATAGATCGTCTCCAGTGAGTAGTTGTTGTGGTAGTAGCCAAGGTCGATCAAGTCCGGACACAGACATTAACGGCGACGGATTGGGGGCTGAGCCGCCAGCAATGCCACTAAGTCCAGGTTAGGTCCTGGTTATTATAACACTCTATGCTCTAGACTTCTATTTCTCTTTACTTTATATATATCTATATATATCTTATATAAATATTTATATATCTATGATGTGTTTACAAATTTTCAGTTTAATTTTTATTTTCAAATTTATTTTTTTTTTTTCATTTATTTTTTTTCTATTTCAATAAAGAAATCAAACTTGCTATCAAAAAAAAAAAAAAGAGCTGCTGATCACAATTATTATTTTGTTCTTATTTGTTTTTTTTTTTACAGTTTTTTAGTTGAGTTAACAATTTCTGAAAGAAAAGCAAAAAAAAAATTAGTTAAACTTTGTATCAGTGTCCTTTTTTCAACACCAAATTTTTATTTCATTGTTGACATTACAAAGGTGCTCAATGTGTGCAAAAGAATTGAACATAAATGTGTCCCAGAGCGAATAAAAAAATAAAGTTTACAGGTACTGTTGTCTGCGTAAATATGCTTTCTGAATATTGTATTCCTTTCTTCGACCAATAATAATAATAATAATAATAAAAAATACGAAAAAAAAAACAAGACAAAACAACTGAAAACGATCTTCTATTTTATTTTTAGAAATATTTATGTGAAATGTGTATATTTTTTTCTATAGTCTATGTATTCTAGATAAATGTTGTGATTTTATTTTCTTTCATTTATATTACACCACTAACACTACATTTTGTTCCTGCTTGCATTCGCTTAGCTAGCATAATTTGTGTTCGAATCGCTTCTTTTATACACTGATACATACATGTTGCATCAAATACTGCCTAATTGCTTACGAATTTTATTAAAATGAAAACTCAAAATTAATAATACAAATTAATATTAAATTTATTGGGTATGTAGTGTGATAAAGATCTTAAGCTGCACATGAATATTTATTATCAAGGGGACTTTTTATATCTTAGTGCAATTTCCAGTCCATCTACAGGGAAGGATTAAGAGAGGAGAAATATTTTTGTTCGGAATTTTCATCGGGAAAGTCGTTATAAGTATTTTTTTTCAGTGCACTTCTCGAGATTTTAACTCGCGTTGTCTGCTTTGATATAATGATCCGAACTGTTTTATGAACAACGTTTTTGGCATCACAAAGATGGGATCTTTCATTACGTGGATATCTTAGTTGCCATAATGTCCTTGTGCTCCTGAATAGGTGCTATGGTTTCCGCTTATTATCTTTAGCTGTTCGAACGGCAAGAGATCTGCTCGTGAACGATCACCAACATTTTCCTGTTGTACTGTTTATCAATCATATATTGAATTTATGCCGACCGTAGGTTCGTTGACCGATGATTTTTTGTAAAATAAATTCAAAAATATTGAGCGCTGTTCGGTTTTTAATTTTTTACTGGCAAATTATAAGATACCTAAAAAAAAGAAAAAAAGTCTTGAAGAACTCAAGCCAATGAGTTGCCACTCGATAATCGCATACCCCCTCATGTACTGTGTCAATTCCTCTTACTATTCAATTAACTGGCGCCCAACATGAGGCATAAACTCGTTCGTTGCTTTAGTATAAGTCTTTTACTTGAATCTTCTTACATCATTCTACAAAATGTGACATAAAAGCCGGGCTACAAGTTTAGTAACCATAAAGACAATTTAAAGCAAAAAAGTGCAAAACTTGAATCTATTTACAAGTTTCTTGTTTTTTTCAGAAGAAAGCACATGCTAACATGACTAACTGAGCAGAACCTTCAACAACATCGAGCTCCGATATTAATCTTTCTGACATATTCAAAAGCATTTCGGATTACAAACTAGAACTACCAAATATTACCCAGAAAAAACATTCTAAGCATTATACGCATTACACAGACCAGAACCTCTTAAAAAATTCCAGAGAACGTGTCACAAATACAACTTTGACTTGACTTAATTTTGCCTTATGTGGCAAATACTGGAAAATACGGAAATTGAAAAGTTCAAGACGACAATTGTGTCCATGCAATTTAACTGGTGAATCGATCCACTTATTCTTCCTAAGATCGTTGGTTGTTTTTGTCCACCAATGACAAGCGCTTCACAAGATACATATATCGAATGGAATTCTCATAAATGATGATCGTCATCATCAACGCAGGTCTCTTTTATTTTATTTTCTTTCATTTATACCTTTTCTAGTGTATCCGGATCTCGTGTTCTTCTACTTTTCTCCTTATACTGTCGCTCCCCTCTGTTTCTAGAATCCTCCCTTGGCCCCCTATTCTACCAGTCTCCACCTCCACTTCGAATGGTAACTGGGAGTATGTATTGGTCAAACACTTAGTTTTTCAGAAACTGAACTCTGTTACTCAAAATGATTTTTATTTTAGCAAGAACTATCTGGTCTAGTCCGCGATATTCCTATTTGAAAACCTCCTCAATCTTCAATCCATCTCTAAACTTCTACTGAAAACATGGTTGGTCGTGAATTTTTGAAAAGTTGTTCTGTAGATCAAAATTTGTTTGTGTTTTTAAATCATATTCCAGGACCGCAGTTAAGAGCTTCGGCGATATACTTGGAATATGCCCTTCCCTAATCTCTCTCCTACTTATTTGCTTTTTAAATGTTTGATTTTCAACTCGTCATATTGGGTATGTCAAAAAATCGCACCGGTACCATATCATTTGTATGTGCTTCGTTTCAAATTCAACAACTATACATAAGGTTTTACTTAAGTTAATCACTGAAAGAACAATAACAAACATTTGGTTACAGCACAATTCATTAAATATCTGCCCGACTTTTGTTTCTGTGCAGCTTAGGACATTTAGCACCAATACCCTGAAAAATATGTACAAATTTCGAATTTTACTCAACATTTTCCCTATGTCAACAGCCGATCTTCCATCGTACATCACCCGCTTTCAATGGGATATGGCCAAGTATCCGATTAAGCAATCGCTTAGAAATATTGCTGATATTATTTCTAAACAAGTTGGTCAAATCGATGCGGATTTGAAGACGAAATCCACTGCCTACAACAATCTAAAGGGCAGTCTACAAAACTTGGAGAAGAAGCAAACGTATGACTCGAAACAATTTCCATCGATTAATTAATGATTTCTGTCCCTAACAGTGGTAGCTTGCTGACACGTAACTTGGCCGATTTGGTGAAGAAAGAACACTTTATTCTGGACTCGGAATATTTGACCACACTCTTGGTCATTGTGCCAAAGTAGGTTCAATTTTGTTGCCATCAATATATTGTTATGAATTTGAATTTACTTGCTGTTGCAGGGCCCTTTCTAACGACTGGTTGATTGGATACGAAAAGATCACAGATATGATTGTTCCACGTTCCTCGCAGCTGATAACCCAGGATCAGGATTATGCTTTGTTCAATGTGACTCTATTCAAGAAGGTTGTTGAAGAATTCAAGTTGCACGCTCGCGAGAAGAAGTTCGTTGTCCGGGATTTCGTGTACAACGAGGAAGAGTTGGCCGCTGGCAAGAACGAAATTACCAAGTTGGTCACCGATAAGAAGAAGCAATTTGTAAGATGCGATGTTGATAGCCTGTGCTGTACAAATTATTGTGTTAATTTATTCAATTTAGGGTCCACTTGTGAGATGGTTGAAAGTGAACTTCAGCGAATCATTCTGCGCTCTTGTGCATGTGAAAGCTTTACGTGTCTTTGTTGAATCCGTTCTAAGGTAAGACTTATCATAAAAATGTGTGAATAATTTGAAATTATTACATTAAATGTTTAAAAAATACTCTCTTAGGTACGGTCTACCAGTGAATTTCCAAGCTATTCTTATCCAGCCAAACAAGAAAAGTATTAAGCGCCTTAGGGATTGCCTGAATCAGCTCTATGGCCATTTGGATGGCTCTTCCGCGAACTCGGCTGGCGGAAATGCTGATGTAAGTTAATAATATGTTTACAATATTGTTTGATTGCAAATATGTCCCTGGTATGTTTTCCGAAATGTTAAACGCGTGACTTAAGGAGGGCATTTTTCCAAAGACTTATCATTATGCACTCTATGTACTTCTTCACTCGGGCACAATCTGAAAAATCCTTAAGCGACTAATTTACTACAGCGGTACCTTAGTCCAAAGCAGAGGTTATACCAGGTTTTGGGTATGACTCATGTCACTCACTTAAAGAGTAGGCGCCGAAAAAGAGGCACACGAAATACTGCGTCGCTGTTCGTTAGCGACGGTTACGATATCATTAGAGTAGGAGTGCATGAGGTTGTTTTTTCTACCATTTTTTTTTGAAGTGAAGTAGCTTCAAACACCATCTACTCGTAGAGCAGCAACTAAAAAGTCAACAAGTCCAACATGGCCGGGAGACGATGAAAAAATAAAGGAATCGGAGTATCGAACGAATTGTTAAGTTTCTTATATAAGTAATCAACATTGGGTGGCACATATCATTTTTTCCATTCCACTTATGCATTTAAAAACTACTAATTTACGCTGATATTATTTAGAATGATTAAATTCCATTCTCCCATTTTAGAGCGTCGACATCCCCGGATTAGGATTTGGTCAGTCTGAATACTTCCCCTACGTATTCTATAAACTAAACATCGACATGGTGGAAACAGCTAAGATCTAAGAGGAAAGCACACTTACAACTCTCTCCACCCACCAATAGCGAGACATTGGTGTGCTCTCCAAACTATAATTGTTATCGTAGTGGTATTTTAATTTCAACAACAACAAACTGAAGCAGAAAAAAAACAAGCAACATACAACATATGTCCTTAAAATAAAAGCGTGTGCGTAATATTCTAGCCCTTACAAACCAGATACCTACTAACACTAGATTTCCTATTCCATTACTAACCATCGATCTAATTTCAAATTCCATCAATAGTCAAACGATTAGTTTTTCTTTGTTTAAAAATGTTTTAGTTTTTTGTTTTCCTTGTTAATGTTTCCGACATCCTGTCGATCGGGCTAACGAAACGAAACATAAGATTATATCCTAACAGTCCTACGCCTTGTTAATGATATTTCTTTAAAGTTGTTATACAGTATTTTATCGTTTTACAAATGTGTTTTTTTTTTCGTGTCTTTTTTCGAGAATATACTTTACAATTAATTAAGATTAATCAATAAAAGAAAATTACAAAAAAAAAAATATATATGAAAATAAAAAATAAAAGTCGTTTATGACGCATGCAACAACAAATAAATTCAGCAATTCCCTGATCATTATCTTAACGAAAAACAAATAATAATTATTATAAACAACGTTGATCAGTGTACATATATATTGGTTAGTTAAATTTAGCTTATTTACATGAAACAAAGTTTCTAAATTTTCTAAAAAGGAAAAACAACAATAATTCAGAGTTAAAAATTTAAAGATGAAATAAATAATGTTTATAGTGTTTCTATTGATGTTGTTCACGGTTAAAAACAATTTAAACAAACCCTATATAGATTCGAAAGCAAAACTTTTACAAAATGAAACAAAGAAATCACTATATGCAACTCAAAGTGACTATGTAATTGATACTTGTACTTGTATGTAGGATCTTCTTAAAGTTAAAAGTATTTTCTCTGTTGATATAATAAAGTTAATAGTTTTGTGTTTATTTACCCCGTTTTTCGTTTCGCACAAAGAATGATGTTTAAAAATGGATTTAACTAAATTTTGCTAGCCAATCATTATAATTGTTTTTTTTTTGTTGTTCTTTTTTGTTTTCGATTTCATTTGTGTAGATCTAATTAATTAGAAATTACTGCAATAATTCAGAGAAGATATTTTTTAAATAAGAGAACAATAAGATTTGTATTTGCATGTTTATTTTGTAAAAGCGAAAAGAAACGATAAACAAATCGAAACAATAATTATTACAAATTCTATATGAGAAAGGATAATTGAATATATATACTATGTAAAAAGCCATCCTTGTAAATAATTATATGAGAAAAGACATTCCATATTTTGTTGTTTTTTATATGATGAGTTGGAATTAAACGAACGCAGTACATGGGAAGTAATATCTTCACTCGAAGGGACCGAACGGGACGCACTGTAACGAGCCATTGAGTATGGAAAACTCGGGAACACCTTGCGTGGCGATTGCGATTGGTTTGATTAGTAACTCTTTCCTACTTGAATTGCTGACTGCTTAGCTTTGCGTTTGCATTGAGCTTATAATTCTAAATTGAGGGTGGCTTGCATTGCATACTGCATTGCATACTATGTTCCCCAATGGAGTTTTGTATTGTGTGATTTTGTTTTAATGAACACTTCGGCACTGTACTTCATCGTTAGTTTGATCTCATGGGAGCACGGGTGAAGCTAACCTTTGCACATAACGAACAATTGTTCGATGAAGAATGTCGATAAACCACTGTTCATAAGTGTTCAATATATTTTCTAAATTTGTGGCTGTGGTGTTATTCTTCCTTATCCGAGGCTCTTGGTGGCTTCGAACCAAAATCATTTTTCCTTTGTTGGGTAGTTAGACCCACACACAATACCCAACCTGAAGAACATGGCCCTAAACTGACCGTAGGACAGCGGGTCGGATGACCAGAGAACATGGGCAACTAGGATATTTTGTAGACGAGTCACTGTCGAGAACATGGAGAAACCATTTTAGCAGACTGTTAAACGACGAAGACGACACAAATCAGCAGAACGAACAATTTAACCTGGGCTATGAAAGCTTAGACTTCCGTCTACCTGACAAAAATAAAAGGAGGATGCCATGATCCAAGCTGAATCAACAAGGCTGCTGAACCGGACGTGTTAGCTGCCAAGCCTTTTAAGGCAGTGGGAGATGACACCCACATACACCAACTTGTCTCCAAGATTTGGTCGACGGAATGCATGCCCGATAAATAGAGCCTTAGCATTGTTTGCCCGATCCACAAGAAAAGAGACCCTCTAAAAAGCGTCGACTATAGAGGCATCAATTTCCTTAACTAAACACATATAAAATCCTGTCTGCCGTACTGTGTGATCGCCTGAAACGATTCGTTTACGAGCTGCTTAATCCCTACAAGTTTTAGGTCTGTTAAGTCAACAACCGATCAAATATTCATACTACGGCAGATCCTGGAAATATCCAAGATATCTAGATGTCGCCATCTTTTTATTGATTTTAAGGCTGGATATGGCAGCATTTATGGAGAAGGGCTATACAGAGCAATGTCAAAGGCATCCCTGCCAAACCTTTCAGATTGTGCAGAATGACGACGGAAAACGCTCGAGCCATAAGGTCGGAAACAATCTCACCGAGAACTTTAGTGTCAAAAAAGGATTTAGACAAGGTGACGCGCTGTCATGGTACCTTTTCAACAGCATTCTTGAGAAAATTGTGCGAAACACGCAAGCCAACACCAAAGGCACAATTTTCCTAAGGTATGTGCAACTACTTGCATTCGCTTAAGACACCAACATCATGGGCAGAACGCAGCGAGCTGTCACTGGTGCGTTTGCAAGTATTAGCACAGAAGTCGCAAAGTGCTGTCAACAAGAAGGGTCCCCTGTTGTAGATACAAATGGAGTAGTTTCGGTGATTCGTAGTTTCGAGATGATGAGGAAGACGATTAAGATAATATTTCCTCCAAAGTTATATCTATTTATTTATTATTATTTATGTTTATCTTTATTTTACTTTTCACGAAACCAGAGAGAGAGAGTCGAAACCAGAGACAATATGGAACATCAACTTTAGATAGTTTTACTAACCAAACAAATCAAATTATTCGCCTTTTAACAATTAATAATAACTAACCAATGGCATTCAGTTATGTAAAAATGTTGAATTCCCGAATTCTGTCACATTTCCCCACGGTTGCCGCGGTTGGCAGCATTTATTTTTGTAGTTTTTGTGTGTTTTTGCATGTCACACTGATTCTTTTTTGACATAACACCGATAGGAATACAAAATGGCGAATTTGAAAAAAAATTGAGGGGCCCAGCGGCAAGAGGATTGTGAGTTGGGGGTCTCAGTATGGTTGTCTATGGTCGAAACTTTGCGCATTTGTTTTGAAAGCAAACTTCTTAAGATGACGTAAAACAGCTGTGCAAAGTATATTGGTATTTGTGGTAGTATGTGTAAATCTGAAAAAATATCGAGATCTGCAAAAAGTGATGCGAAACGATAAAAAGATTGATTTTTTGTCCCAATGGAAAACGACATTACACTTACGGACTCTCCCGGACGCTCCTTTTTGCCCAATGGAAAACGACATATGAAACGTTCTGGGAGAACATTCGATCACCGCCGGATTTTCTTTATTTTCACAGATCTAATTTTTCCGTGCAATTGATTTTTAAGACGGAGTTTGAATTTGTTTCTTGTCAACTCTGTACATTTGACATATTAGGTTCGTTCGCGTACGCGGTTTGAATCGAACGCAATCGATATAAATCGATCGCAATCGCCCAAAGTCTATACACGTACTCATCAAAAATGACAGAAAAAGAGAAAATTAGCAAAATAACGAGTAACGAGCAGTTCCTCTCTTGGCTCGAAACAGCTCAGAGAATTTCAACCGGCAAGTACTGATAAAAATGTCAAATGCGCAAAATTGACAGGAAACAAATTCAAAATTCGTTTTAAAAATCAATTGTACCTACACAAAAATAAAATATCTGAAAATAAAGAAAATTCGGTGGTGGTCGAATGTTCTCCTAGAACGTTTCATATATTTCAAAAAGGTAAGTTAGAAATTTATTTGTGACATGGATTCGATTTCAAAGATATAAGTGGCTCAAAGTAGCTCGAAATGTATCCACGTACTTTGGAATATAAAGGGTGATTTTTTAGCTGGTTTGGTTTTGGCAACACTGGTTTTGACAGCTGACGTGTGTTTAGTACCTTGTGTCACTGTCAAACAGCTTCAGTTTGGTTTGCAATTTAACCATGGATCGTCTTACAAATGAACAACGCTTGCAAATTATTGAATTTTACTATCAAAATTCGTGCTCGGTTCGAAATGTTCATCGCGCGCTGCTTCCATTTTATGATCGGCATTCTCGACCTTCTGAGCAGTCTATTCGGAAGATTGTGACCAAATTTCGCACCAAATTTACTTTTTTGGACATTAAACCACCAACACGTTTACGTACTGTGCGTAGTGAAGAAAATATTGCGGCCGTATCAGCTAGTGTGACAGAAGACCGCGAAATGTCGATTCGGCGCCGTTCCCAGCAGTTAGGCCTTTGTTACAGCACTACGTGGAAAATTTTGCGGAAGGATTTGGGCGTAAAGCCTTTTAAGATACAGCTGGTGCAAGAACTAAAGCCAGCCGACCTACCACAACGCCGAATTTTTGGTGAATGGGCTCTTGGAAAGCTGGCCGAGGATCCGCTTTTTTATCGAAAAATTGTGTTCAGCGATGAGGCTCATTTTTGGTTGAATGGTTACGTAAATAAGCAAAATTGCCGCATTTGGAGTGAAGATCAGCCAGAAGCATTGCAACAGCTACCAATGCATCCCGAAAAAGCCACCGTTTGGTGCGGTTTATGGGCCGGCGGCATTATTGGGCCATATTTCTTCAAAGATGATGCGAATCGCAGCGTTACTGTCAATGGTGAACGCTACCGAGCGATGATAACAAACTTTTTTTTGCCCGAAATGGAAGTTCTTGACTTGCATGATATGTGGTTTCAACAAGACGGTGCCACATGCCACACAGCACGCGAAACAATGGCGCAATTGCGAGGCGAGTTTGGTGAACAGTTAATTTCACGTTTCGGGCCGGTCAATTGGCCGCCTAGATCGTGCGATTTGACACCATTAGATTATTTTTTGTGGGGGTATGCCAAGGCTAATGTGTATAGGGACAAGCCCGCTTCGATTGACGCACTGGAAGCCAACATCCATGCATTCATTCGTGAGATACCGGCCGATATGTGTGAAAGAGTATGCCAAAATTGGACTCAGCGGATGGGCTACCTGAGACGCAGCCGCGGTCAACATTTGCATGAAATTTTCTTTAAACATTAAATTGCAAGGTTCAAACTATCGATTCAAATAAATATTTCATTCATTTTTTCGAATTTTTTGTGTTTTTTTTTTAAAAAAAGTTCTAAACCTCTTAAAAAATCACCCTTTATTTTCAGCTCTCTGAGAGAGTTTCGCTCAATTTTTCGAGCTTGACAGATTTTTAGTGCTTGGCTCGTGAAAGTACGCGAATGGACCTATTTATCAGTACTTGCCGGTTGAAATTCTCTGAGCTGTTTCGAGCCAAGAGAAGAACTGCTCGTTACTCGTTATTTTGATAATTTTCTTTTTCTGTTATTTTTGACAAGAACGTGTATAGACTTTAGATAGATAGTGATCGATTTAATATCGAATATTAAGCGTTTTTTATTATGCTCAAATGATCTATATAGATAATTGATTTCCACGGTTTACAACAAAAGTACGTGATCCAACTGTTGTTGTAAACCATGGAAATCCATGATCTATATAGATCATTTGAGCATAATAAAAAAGGCCTATTAAAATATTATTTTGACTCTGTTGAAGACGTTCACGGAAGGTGTTTTTTTTTTTTAACTTTGAGGGTTTCACTATAGCTCTGAAAGAATAGTGAACGGAATATTTTTTGAAGTAGCTAACGTTTACCCAACCTACTTGTAGTAACGCGTTCGTTCTTCGTAGTAAACGTATCCACAGTAAAAACTCACATTTATGTTGACAGCTGAACACTGCACCAATTTTCTTTAAGAATGCATTACTTACTACTCAACAAAGCCATTAATTTGTACTAACTGCGAATGTCTAAAGTAGTAGTCACATTCACGCCAACACCAAAAATTTGCAGTTACTCAACTTTGGCTTTTCTAATCGATGCCCCATTATGATGAATTTTTATTTTATCATATCTGCAAAGAGGGTCAATCGAATTATACTCGAAGTTTGATCTGTATAAGATTTTATAAATAATACAAAATTGGCCTTGGAATACTCTTCTCTCAAAGCTATAGGAAGCTTTTGCCGCCTACCGATTTCATCATTTCGATATGATCAGTTACATATCTGAGAACAATGGGTATTCCTCTGAGAACCCGATCCAGATCAGATCACGAAAAAATCAAAATACGAAGTCTATTATTATTATTTTTTTTTTCAGAAAATTTATCTTAAAGATTTGAAGGAGCATATAAGTGCCATTTAATTAAGTCGCAATAAATTAACACAGAATACATTGCTCACACATATACACACAAATTGAAAAAGCTACCAAAATCTGAATGGTTTTTATTTTCTTCCGGCATCCTCTCTCATTTTTAGGTTGTGTTTCAATCGGATCGTCATAAAATATATTATCTCAACAATACTCAGTGAGGAAAATCCAATGAATAGGCTTAGTACACCTCCACAATTAGCAATCAAGGTTGAGACTGTGTACAATTCGCTTCGTTTCATTGCCGTGAATTGTTGCTGTTTGAAGTAAACTGTCAATCGTGACCACATAAAGCTGAAAGTAAAATTCATTTTTGGAGGGATATAAAGATATGAATAAAAACAAAACTTACTCTGGATGTTCATCGTAGGAGTCGTTGTTCGCATGAACCGTTCCCCGGCCCTCCATTCGGGCTTGAGATATATCAAAGTTGTAATTCAGCGAGACACAAGCAGGCATGCAATTGCATTTACTTTTGAAATACGGATCCTTTAGCAATTGCAGAATTTCCAGTTGTTGCACTTTTAAGAGGTCATCTTCAGCCTCGTTATAGCAGCCAATATCTAAGTGATTACAAGCTCGAACTCCTTCGGGCTCTAAATAAATAAAATTTATCGAAAGAATGGATAGGAAAATTAAAGTTTCTTACGTGGCATAGAAAACTTAACGCATCCGCACTTTGAGATGGTGAAGTTTGTAAGGCACTCGAACTGGCAGTTACTCTCCGAGTAGTATTTAAAAAATCGCAGATATCGCTCGTTGTTGAAAAAACATTGACGCCTAGGTAGACATAAGTTAATATTATCTGAATGCAAGTTAAAAGTTATCACATCACCCTTCTGGCCTAAACCCTCGCACTCCATTCGACGTTGTCATATAGACTGGCTCGATTTGCACAATCAGTTCTTGCTTGTGACGAACCAAGAAGTAATTGCTCGTCGAGAGTACTACGTTTTGAGGAGAGTTTATGTACACCTAAATTGGAAGAAGGAAATTTATCGAAGTTTGTATTTTTTTTTTGTGAATATTAGCTTACCTTATAGCCCTGTCTTAGACTTCGACATTCATAGTCTAAGTTATGGCCAAGGCCTTGTAACAAAGCAACGAATGCACTTCTTGCTGAAGCCATCAGAACCCTCTGTGGATACGCCTCTTCAGTTTGGTTTATGTAGCCGTCTTCCATTGTCCAAGTACCTTGGTATTCAATCAGAGAATCATTAGGCTCCCGGTCTACGTGTTTGTTAAAATCGACATGGATGTCATCAGGTATTTCGGGAGCAAAGCTGGAAGAGTATAAAAAGAAATTAGATAATTGCGAAAATTAAGTAAAAGACGCCATGGACATTACAGAAAGTTCTTTGCCCACAAAAAACCGTTAGAGTGTTCTAAAGGCAAGATTATACTGTTAGAGCGAATACATAATTCAAATTATTGAAATAGGTAGCTGCTTATATAAAATAGTTCTCGCACAAGAAAATTGCAATAAATAATCCTGAAAATGCAACAGCGGTTTAAGAAAAATAAGTGCACTGTTGCGGCATCTGAGATGTCCATATCCCATAACAAACCTTGGTAGTTGTCCGAGTAAAAGCTGATCACTCGAAGTACTCGAACATGTAGGATACTAACGAACCTTATTCAATGTTTGCGATGTATGTTCAGGAAAGAATCGCTGACGATTCGCCGAAACCACTCGGAAGAACGAAATGATATCATCTAGAATATCTAGATAAATAATAGGTCTGTTCCTTTACTTTTAAATCTTACGAATTTTTACGAATTTTTACTCAATGCCGTTCCTTAACTCGAAAAATTCGTAAAAGAGAGCGTCATCGAGAGAGCAAGATATTACCCCTCCACTGAGAATCTTACGAATTTTTACTCAACAAATTTCTTGGTGGAAGAATTGAAAAAGCTGTCAGTCACCTTACAATTAACAGCTGATTTGAAATTTGTTGTCCTATTTGACATATGAGTGCATTTGTTTTGATTTATTGCATATGAAAATGGTATCAAAATGCGGGAAAATAAAATTGAATGTTCTCCTTCGATTTTTTTCGAAAGTGGCGACGAAATTCTTCCTTTCTGTAAGGAGTAAGAAAGAAAAATCCCCTCTTCGTAATTTTTAATGCCGTGTCGCTTTTTCCTCTTCTCAAATGCTTGTAGTTCAATCAGCACAAACTCTTTCATATTTTTCGGGTTCATGAAGGAGAAGTAAGATTAATTCCGAATCACTTTCATCGCTAGGTAGATAAGTTAACTAATTTTGTACGTAAATTAGCAAATTCTTCGAGTTATACGATATTTTAACGACTTCTTGTAGCACTTTTTGAATTATGTATCTGTCATTTTCGTAGATTATACTACAAAAGCGTTCCCTAACTTTTTCGTAAGTGTCTCTCTCTGTGAGAGAATTTATCCCCACCACTGCCATTTTGACAGTCTTTTCCATTCTTACTACAAAAGTAAAGTAACAGACCTAAAGTTCTTTTATTTTGTTCGCGTAATTTAATGCTGGCAGTACTTTTATATACGCACAGTAGAATGTATATTTTTTTGACTGTCCAGTCTCTACTTTTTTCTTTTTGCGAGTGCACGGAGCAGCTCTTTTAAATAAATAGTTTTTGTAAAACAAGGGATACTATTTTACTACGTGTATGCGAATGCATTGGGGAAACGTCTTGGGAGGCGTTTACAAGTTCACTGCGTTTAATACTGGGACGATGCATTTCAATGCAATGCACAGGGCTATCACTTTTTTAGCTGATGCCTAAGGTTAGACTAATTTATTCTTTTAGAAGGTATTGCAACTTCATATTTTACATTTTCTCCACTGGAGAACTGTTGATTTTAGTTTTTGAAGCTATTTTTCACAAAGCCAACATTATTTTTTGGTAGGTTTTTTATTTATTGTTTTCATACGAATCAGATTCGAACATTTTACAACCCGCAAATTAATTGGTTACCTTACGAATAATTGTATACTTTTACACACTTCTCCTATGTTAAAAACTCGGCTTTACAGATCTTGGTCACTTAAAATGAATATGACAGGTGATATTTGCATCTCAAACCTTACAAACTGGAAGTCTTTTCCAAAAAAAAAAGTTAGGATTCGAATTTCTCGTTCGCTCTAATGATAACTCAAACTCTTGAATAGCACTATATTCATTCTATATAAAGGGTGATTTTTTAAGAGGTTTAGAACTTTTTTTAAAAAAAAACACAAAAAATTCGAAAAAATGAATGAAATATTTATTTGAATCGATAGTTTGAACCTTGCAATTTAATGTTTAAAGATAATTTCATGCAAATGTTGACCGCGGCTGCGTCTCAGGTAGCCCATCCGCTGAGTCCAGTTTGGCATACTCTTTCACACATATCGGCCGGTATCTCACGAATGAATGCATGGATGTTGGCTTCCAGTGCGTCAATCGAAGCGGGCTTGTCCCTATACACATTAGCCTTGGCATACCCCCACAAAAAATAATCTAATGGTGTCAAATCGCACGATCTAGGCGGCCAATTGACCGGCCCGAAACGTGAAATTAACTGTTCACCAAACTCGCCTCGCAATTGCGCCATTGTTTCGCGTGCTGTGTGGCATGTGGCACCGTCTTGTTGAAACCACATATCATGCAAGTCAAGAACTTCCATTTCGGGCAAAAAAAAGTTTGTTATCATCGCTCGGTAGCGTTCACCATTGACAGTAACGCTGCGATTCGCATCATCTTTGAAGAAATATGGCCCAATAATGCCGCCGGCCCATAAACCGCACCAAACAGTGGCTTTTTCGGGATGCATTGGTAGCTGTTGCAATGCTTCTGGCTGATCTTCACTCCAAATGCGGCAATTTTGCTTATTTACGTACCCATTCAACCAAAAATGAGCCTCATCGCTGAACACAATTTTTCGATAAAAAAGCGGATCCTCGGCCAGCTTTCCAAGAGCCCATTCACCAAAAATTCGGCGTTGTGGTAGGTCGGCTGGCTTTAGTTCTTGCACCAGCTGTATCTTAAAAGGCTTTACGCCCAAATCCTTCCGCAAAATTTTCCACGTAGTGCTGTAACAAAGGCCTAACTGCTGGGAACGGCGCCGAATCGACATTTCGCGGTCTTCTGTCACACTAGCTGATACGGCCGCAATATTTTCTTCACTACGCACAGTACGTAAACGTGTTGGTGGTTTAATGTCCAACAAAATAAATTTGGTGCGAAATTTGGTCACAATCTTCCGAATAGACTGCTCAGAAGGTCGAGAATGCCGATCATAAAATGGAAGCAGCGCGCGATGAACATTTCGAACCGAGCACGAATTTTGATAGTAAAATTCAATAATTTGCAAGCGTTGTTCATTTGTAAGACGATCCATGGTTAAATTGCAAACCAAACTGAAGCTGTTTGACAGTGACACAAGGTACTAAACACACGTCAGCTGTCAAAACCAGTGTTGCCAAAACCAAACCAGCTAAAAAATCACCCTTTATAACAAATCTTAAATCTAAGTTGAACCTATCAATGGTAAGGCTCAACTTTGTAATTTCTGTAGGCAACAGCTTCGATAGAGCTTCTATAGTCTTTGTTAACCGAAGTTGATCCATTTCGAAGCAATTGTTTCGATAATAACTTCAGTAAGACATTTACGGAGCATAAACACAGGCTTATGGAGGGATATGAAATTAAGTTTCGATAAGATCTCTATTAGACTTCTGAAAATGTGTCTGGAGATGTGTGGAAAGTGAATTGCTTCGATAAAGCTTGTGGTTCGAAGCGCTTCCTAAAAGAGCTTCTGGCCGAAGGCATTATAGAAGCAATGAACGGTCATGCGGTCAACCTCTTGCGATTCGAAGCTGTACAAAAGCTTTTACTCGTACTTCCTCCTAACTTACTATGGAGGCTTTTATAGAGGTAAAAATTAATTTCAAATGAATGGAATAAGCTGTCTAAAGAAACATCAATTATTAATGAATCGGGGAAAAATGACAAAAAATAAAACACTTTTAGCACAGTGGAAAATATGTCACTAATGTGATTTTAAATAAACATTTTTCGCTCATAAATAAATTAGGTAATACTAAATGTCTTGCTTACAACTTCGGTCGAGAAAGCTGCAAGTTTATTGCAAATCCATGAAAATTACAAAAAATCATTGGATAATAAATATTTATTGATAGGATAAAAAAGAATAAGAAAATGAAAAATTGAAAAATGTAATAAAAAACATAAATTTTTTCTTGTTCTTTTTTGAGCCTCTATAAAGCTTCCATAAGGTTTCGGTAAGGCCCTACCAAAATAATAACCTACTGCTGATAAATTTGAGATGCTTAGCCTACCGTGGATGTTAATTGCCTTTGTGTTGTGTTTTCAGTAAGGTCTTACCAAGCTGTTCAGAAAGTCTTAAACAAGTAAATACCTGCATTAAAGTGCGCCATATCTGTTTCTATTAGGCCTTATGCAGTTGATATTGCGTGAGGAGAAATAGCTTCGATAGCACCTTACCGAAGTCAAATTGTTACTCGGGTGGAGAACTTCTCAACTTTAATTAAATGCTATTGAGACCTACTTTCTTTCTTAAAAATATGCCTTTGACATCAGAAATAATTACAAACAGAAAAACTACTATCCCTTAAGTTAGTTCGAGTAGGTTAATAACCAATGTTTACTCTAAGGGCCATTCACTCACTTTAATGCGGGTTATAGTTAAAACCCGATTTTAAGTATAACCCAAAAATTAAAACCAAGTCCATAAAAGCGTTGCAACTGTACAATTTCAAAAAGGGTAATAAGAAACTGATATAGCATATAGGTAGCAAAAAAAAAAAATATACATTACAAAAAACAATTTTTTTTTGTTTATATTTATGCATTCTGTTTCATTCAATAAAGGACAAACGGCATACTCGACGGCGTTTAATCCGATTGAATTTAAACGGCACTCTGGAGACCAATTTCATAATATTTTGAGAGCGCAGGAAACCAGAACATTATAAAAGTGAAAAAGAAAAGAAAATGTAGTAGAGAAGCTATAAATAAATGTAGGTATTTCATTCGTGAAATGGGAGAGCTAATGAAACAGCAGCTGATGGTTTAACTTCGACTCATTTTTTAGATCACCTAAAAATGAAACTGGACACACAACAAATAAAATCAATTTTCAAGTAACAAACAACAAAAAACAAATGTAATTTTTTGTGAAATTTGATATTTCGTAGGTTTAGAGCGGTTTAAAATCGGTTTAAAATGTTTTAAATCGGCGTTTAAGTGCACCTTTAATCCAGCGGGTTTAATTCATGCTTTCGAGTAATTATTATGGATATATAGATTTAAATTGTCGGGTTTACAAAATGCGGACTAAATGGTCGGGTGTAAAATTAACTTAAACCTGATTTACATCCGGAGTTTATAATAGCCGTGTTTTTTTTAGCTTCGATCTCAGGTAAGCAAAGTAAAGTAGGATTCTCTGCACGCAAATTCAACAACTCCGCTTTACACTTGGAGACTCATAGCAGTTTGTTGTAATTGTGACCTGTAAATCTTACTTTACTTTGCTTTGCTGAGAACGAAGCTAAAAAAACACGCCTAATATGGAATTAAATAGCGGCTATAAGTATATTGAACGAATGCTATTTTGTATTGAAAAGAAAAAACTATTAAAACAATAAAGAAAATTTCATAAAATGAAACTGACAAACTTCTGCGTACGGAAATGAGTTTTAACCAAATTTGACAAAAACGCTCGGATGCATTGTCTTAAGAGAAACTAGACCGCTTGTGTGTTCAATATTTTGTATGTCTTCTCCGCTTTTGAAAGCTTTGTAAGATTGCCTCTCGGAATTTGTCCGCGGTAATAAGAGTAAGAGTAAGAGTAAGAGTAAGAGCTTGAAAATGACGCTCAACCTTTCTTTCTCACTGAGAGTACATTACATTTGGCATTTACATTTATAAGTCTTGCTCCGAGATATATTTATATATGTTGACCTTTTCGGTATATTTGATTTTTCAGTTTTTTTTAGTTTTTAGTTTTTCTGTTTACATTTTTCAAAAATATTAAACGGAAGCGATCAAACTTCTTCCTTCTTGGTGAAAAAATTAAAAAAAAGTCAATTGTTGCCATTGTTTCACATAAATTTTATAATATAAAATGAGAAGCCCTTTATGCATGCGATGTTATGGGGTAGGCAGAAGATATTCACGGCGTTGCGAAATAACGCCGCGGGAAATAAGGCCCAAACAAAAAAATTAAATAAGGCCCCAAAACTATGCTCGCAATGCGCAATACATGAACAACAAAAATAGGATACATTTTGGGTGTAATTTCATATTTAGGAGTCCAATTTCATTTTTAGAATTGGGGACGCTATTTTATTATGAAATAAGGCCTCAACTTTTAAGAATTAAATCTGGCCCAAGAAATATTTTTCGGGTCATATTTCATTATCGTTATTTTTCTAAAAATCAAGAAAAATATAAACATAACAGCTTCCTTAGCCGTTAGAATGCTTCTCTAGCAAGTTTTATTTGTGTGACCATAAGTTTTTCATACAAGTGCATCAGTTCGGTTATTTACATTGTGCAGTGAAGTCAAGCATGAATTTCGAAAAGTTTTCGGGAAAAAGATGAAATATTAGTTAAAAATTTGTACGGATTTGTTATTAATAACAGTAGGTAAGGAATTAAATGATTCTCCACTTACTTATTAGCGCGAATTTTTAACTATTATTTTATCAAATTAAAACAACTTTTTATTTGTTATTACCTTAAGCTGTAAGTGGAGAATCATTTATTTCTTAACTGTTATAAATAACAAATAAAAAGTTGTTTTAATTGATGAAATAATTGTTAAAAATTCGCGCGAATTTTGAGCTATTATTTCATAAAATTAAAAAATAATGTTCAAAAGATGTCATTTATTTCGCAGATGGTCTACGAAAGCAACGGGATTTGCGTGGATATGCTTCCAAAAGAGGACATATTCGAAGATGAAGTATCCTCCGAAGAGGAAATTTTGGAGGAAGAACAAAGTGAAGAAGTTACATACCATACCTGAAGCTTTTGAAGCTATTGTTACCGGTTTGGCACATTTCCAATGTCCCTATTGCAGACAGGTTATAGATAGACTATACATTGAAGGTATTCTTAAAAGTTTTTGGGGCATATTTTCATTTGAATATATCAAAAATAAAAATGTAAATACTTTGGGCCTTTATTTCGTTATGGAAAGTGGTGTAAATATATACTCTTCCTTTGATCAAGTCAAGTTCAACAAGAGGATAGAATACCAGGCAGGCTCAATGCGCCATCAAGTGCCATAGAATTGAGAAACAAGTCGTACGAGTACTAAAATGAATCTAATTTATTTCTCCTAAACGTACTACTTATATACTAAATGACATTCCTTAGCATTCCTAAATCTATTTCGATACCTGACCCAAGTTGAAAGAGTCCGATTACTCCTTCAGCCAATGGGGACGTTCAAGTATCTAGTTTAGTTAGTCTGACAGCTCTCTCACTAGATGAAACTCGGCTCTGATTGGGGGAAATCGGTCGTGAGAGCAGATGTTTCAGTTGACGTTTATGGAGGGGTAGCCGACGAATCTAGTCGAGAAATTCGTGACTGAGTACTAAGTTGACAGTTATCATATGTGGCTGACGTAGAAAACGTGACGTTCCCGACCAATCTAGTTTTTGCGTTCAGGCTACATCTCATCCAGACCAATCTAGTCGACTTTAGATGACTAGATTCTTGAATGTGGCCAATATTTGGCATTTGGGACGCGATAAGTGAATGAATGACACTTGTGTGTCACACAGTGTTCTGTTTACATAACATCATAACATGAACTCGAGTGTCTCAATGCAATTTTATGCAATGTGCAATGCAAGTAGTCATTCGTTCACTCGTTGTTTGTTATTGTACTTTGATATTCTGTGTACACTACAGTGGCCTAATTTTAAGGAACTTATTTCATTTTGATCTTTGACGTTTTATTTACTGCGGCGTAATTTCGCAACACAAATATTCTCTCATTACCTTTAGAATTGCTTAATTTAAATTAAACTTCAAGGTTTGTAAAAATTGTGATAGAAATTTTTCCACTTTTCCACTTTAAATGAATGAATTTGTCGAAATGGAGGGGTTTGTTAATTTTTTTTTTTCAAAAATATTTCCCACGAAATATTACAAAATTGGTTATTAATTCGAGTGATCTTTTTTAAACATCTTGACAACTGAGATTTGTTATTTTAAGACATTTCGAAAGGTTGAGAGGAGATACTGTCGAGCTCTGAGTCACATATATTCTGTTCAAAAAATGAACCTTTGATATATTCGCCATTGATATGCACCTAAAACAGACTATAGAGATGTGGTCAGCCATTCTAACACTGAAATTGAGGTTCATACATGAGACATAATACTAGAAAAAATAGAAATTGCACCTTATAAATCAAGCTTAACAATTATTTGTCCAAATGGGAGCATGTGCCCATAAAAATCGCCAATCTCAAAACGAAAATGATAGCCCAAACGGTCGCATATGCAACACAAATATTTATCCCGCACTTTTACGATTTGTTTTCAAACACAAATTCATAAAAAATGAAATAAAATCAAATCCAAAAGGTTTTTTTTAAAGTGTTATGATCTGACCCAATCGGAGCCTATGCCGAACTGCCACGCTTACCTTTCGTTACGATACAAATCCGACGGCGCCAGTCCATTAAACTGATAACATATTCCATCATCCGTGGCTACAAGTGAAAATATATTCTCACACAAATAATATCGATTGTTCCACTTGCAAAAGGGTGCGGTTATGTTTTTCGATATCGCCATGCCACGCAACGTCTTACCGATTGGAGGTGTCAAGTCTTTTGGTAGACCTGCAGCAATGGCCTCGGCTACTTCCAAATCACAAATATGCAAGGCTGCGGACAGCCTCTCCATTCTGCTCAAGGAAGCAACATTGCAAAACCAACATCGAACAATCTTTTCGCTAAATAACTTACTCTTCCTGCGAGAAGCTATCTTCACTTGCATTGTCGGCAGCTGCAAATCGCTCCGAAACATTAGCAAAGTTGAATATATCCGTTTCCATCTTTGACTCGGGGCATATCGTGATAGTCGGAAAGGGAATTCTGTTTATGGGAATTAGTGTTTCGTCAAAGCCCACAATCACCGGGGAATCCAACCACTTCTTGTACACTCTGCGGATGACCAAGCAGCTTAAAATAACCGACACTATAAACAGAATAAGCCAGAGGATTCTGAAAAAATTACTAATTGCTAAATTCTGCTGTTGTGCGTTGTCAAAATAATACTTTTCACCTTTCGACAAGCGGACGCCTTCTTTCGAAAATATAGCGAACGCCATGTACAGATGACTTTCCTGAGTACTCTATTAGACAGCCCAGCAACATTTGGCTCTTTGTGCCATACTTGATGCGCGATTCTATTATAACATCACTGGGCACATCACTTAGATACTCAGAAGGAATATAGGATCCATCCGAAAACACTGACTCCGAACTGTTGGCAATATCGGCGACTTTTATTTTCATTTTCGCGTCGGACACTTGCGTTCACCTCGAGTTTCGGACCAAGAATGGCTAGCCAGTGACTGGCTTGAAAATGTTTAACTAACCGCAATGCGGACACACACTGTCGACGTGCGGCCGTAAGGAATAGGGAAACAGTTCCCCAAATAATACTTTTAATTAATGCATTTCACCATAATGGGTGCAATTAGAATCGAGGCAATTATATCCTGCGTTGCCGCTGGTCCTTCGGGAGACTTCATTTTGTGTGTCAATTCAAATGGGTTATCATAGACATTCAGTGTCTAGAGGCGTTTTCGACGTTAATTCTGTTGGGGTAGCAGTTTTTCATGGCAGATAGTGGCACATTGCGATTTGTTTAGGTAATTTTGTTCAATCTATGTCATGTTCAATGTAAAATAATTTTTTGGCTTGAAATGATGCAAGCGATTTCGATTTGGTGTTTAGTGCGACACATTGTAATCGTATGAAAGTTGGGAGCTGGGATGCGTGGGTTCGTTTCTGGGCTTAGCCCAGAAGTTGCCAATCCTGTTTAGTATACGTACTGGTTCCTTTAATGTGGTATTCGATTGGGCTTCTTCAGATTCGCCCTCAGATTTCAGATTTCGTGTGTCTAATCGAACATAAAAACGTCACTTGCTTATTTTTTGTTGTTGATATTTTTGCGATTGGATTGGAATATGTGACACTTTTCTAAGCGTTTTCAAAAAATACTGAATAGATACTTACGTCGGCGCAGGGACATGAGTCACAATTTTTTCTTTCGCAAATTTGATGCTGTGGGACATAAGTCCCAAACAAAAATGAGCTACCTTTTGTCCCACCTAACACATTTTCTTTTTTAATAAGCACGCAACAAGAATGTATAGCCAGTCAATCTGTTTCTTTTTTTTTGCTCTGTTTTCTTGGTTTAGTTTTACGCATTACTTACAATTACAACAAAAAAACGGTTACTTACGATTTACGGAAAATAATGCAAGCATGTCAGCAATTGGGTTCTTAGTTAGTCCAGTTTTTGTTCTTGATCTTATAAACCTAGTTTCGTGGAAATGGAAAGTAAGACTACAAACACTGAAAGTTTATTCCAGGTTTTGGATTCTCGCACGTTTTTTTTAGTTTTATTTCTTCAAATTCTCAGAAAACCTAAGAAAAAATCGAGCGATAGCTATATAGAATTTTACAACTTTCTTTTCTCAAACAAAAGAGTTTTGTTAATTACTTTTCTCAAATTCTCAAAAGAAAAGTTTTTGAGAATTTGAGAAAATAAAACTAAAATATTTGGTTAGATTGCATTGAAACGTTTTGTTTTTTACGTTCGTCTTATATGAAACAATTTGTTTAATTTTCTAAATTATTGGCATGTACATTGTACATATAGTGGAAAAAATAAAATTAGATGTGCGCCTAATGGAAGTCCACAACATTTTGCTAATACCTAAGAAAATTTGGGACTTATGTTCTAAAAGTAAAAATTGTGACTTGTCCCTGCCCAACTTACGTCTCGGTGACTTTCCATACAGCATAATTCGCAAAAGGACGAACATATACGTACTCCATGGATTCACTTTGCATGCGAAAACAGCAAACAAATGTAAAGGGTGATTTTTTAAGAGGTTTAGAACTTTTTTTTAAAAAAAAAACACAAAAAATTCGAAAAATGAATGAAATATTTATTTGAATCGATAGTTTGAACCTTGCAATTTAATGTTTAAAGATAATTTCATGCAAATGTTGACCGCGGCTGCGTCTCAGGTAGCCCATCCGCTGAGTCCAATTTTGGCATACTCTTTCACACATATCGGCCGGTATCTCACGAATGAATGCATGGATGTTGGCTTCCAGTGCGTCAATCGAAGCGGGCTTGTCCCTATACACATTAGCCTTGGCATACCCCTACAAAAAATAATCTAATGGTGTCAAATCGCACGATCTAGGCGGCCAATTGACCGGCCCGAAACGTGAAATTAACTGTTCACCAAACTCGCCTCGCAATTGCGCCATTGTTTCGCGTGCTGTGTGGCATGTGGCACCGTCTTGTTGAAACCACATATCATGCAAGTCAAGAACTTCCATTTCGGGCAAAAAAAAGTTTGTTATCATTGCTCGGTAGCGTTCACCATTGACAGTAACGCTGCGATTCGCATCATCTTTGAAGAAATATGGCCCAATAATGCCGCCGGCCCATAAACCGCACCAAACAGTGGCTTTTTCGGGATGCATTGGTAGCTGTTGCAATGCTTCTGGCTGATCTTCACTCCAAATGCGGCAATTTTGCTTATTTACGTACCCATTCAACCAAAAATGAGCCTCATCGCTGAACACAATTTTTCGATAAAAAAGCGGATCCTCGGCCAGCTTTCCAAGAGCCCATTCACCAAAAATTCGGCGTTGTGGTAGGTCGGCTGGCTTTAGTTCTTGCACCAGCTGTATCTTAAAAGGCTTTACGCCCAAATCCTTCCGCAAAATTTTCCACGTAGTGCTGTAACAAAGGCCTAACTGCTGGGAACGGCGCCGAATCGACATTTCGCGGTCTTCTGTCACACTAGCTGATACGGCCGCAATATTTTCTTCACTACGCACAGTACGTAAACGTGTTGGTGGTTTAATGTCCAACAAAGTAAATTTGGTGCGAAATTTGGTCACAATCTTCCGAATAGACTGCTCAGAAGGTCGAGAATACCGATCATAAAATGGAAGCAGCGCGCGATGAACATTTCGAACCGAGCACGAATTTTGATAGTAAAATTCAATAATTTGCAAGCGTTGTTCATTTGTAAGACGATCCATGGTTAAATTGCAAACCAAACTGAAGCTGTTTGACAGTGACACAAGGTACTAAACACACGTCAGCTGTCAAAACCAGTGTTGCCAAAACCAAACCAGCTAAAAAATCACCCTTTATATCGACCTATTTTAACTAATTAAAGTTAATTTGATAAGAACTGTAATGTGAAAGTAGTAAATTCATTTGCATAAGGTGTCCGTTTTAATTTATGGTTTCAAGCTATTGAATTACACACGAAGCACGATATACCCCCGACACTCGTTATCAGATTTTTCCTTACACATCCTCTGAGATTTGGTGTTGTCAAGATTGAGTTGTGACTGAACGAATAATGGAATTAAACTCTCACGAAAGAAAAGTATCACTCGAATGGTTGTGGTTTGTGGAATGGTGAAACGGAATTCATCGGCTTTTATTGGATATACAAAGATATGAATAGATAAGTAAAACTGTGCGCAAATAATTTGTTTAAACATTTGTGTAAAGGTTCGGAAATGAACCTTATGTGATACACTTAGCCCTTTTCCGGAATTGCAAGGAACATCATCCGGAGATAATAAGTCCTCTGTCCGTAGGACTTTAACTCGATTTTAAGAACCATGCAGGTACACTCCTAGTGTTGGATATACTCTTTAGAAACAGTAAAACATTTCTATACAATTATACCTTCAGATTTTGGGGGCATCGTTCGGAGACAATCATCGCTATGCCTCTTTCGTTGTTGTCTAAAGTTCAAAATGCATCTCCGACATTACATCGTACCACATCTTTTGAGGCAAAGAAACTTCCAGCTTCATTCTTCATATCTTATGCGGGAGATAAGCGTTTTTTTTATTTGTTCGTTGCAGAATTTCAGCTGTAACAAAATAAATTATGCGGTGCTAGGAAAAATAAAAAACATTTCTTCGTAGTGTTTACGAGTAGGTATCAGAATCAAAAACAACGTAGGTATTCCACTTTTAATAGTTTTGAGACATTCAAAGAAAACGTTTCTTAAGCCATTGTCTTCGAATTATTAAAAACTGTTCTGTTTTTTTATATCTTAACATAGATTTATAAACTTTTAAACAATTTATTATGGAAATATTTACTAATGCATTTTGGAATAAAAAAAAATAGAAAAAATTGGAATATATGCGATTCGAAAAAAGATTTACTTCTGGCCTTCTCGTCTGTGTGTTTATTCTTCTTTAAGTAGCAATATCTTTAGAAACTAACAAAAACACCATTAGAAAGATCGCAAGAAAGACAGTAAAAATGCATCGAGGACTTCGACATTTTCAAAAAGCGGAATATACATCGATTTTGATTCTCATAATCACGTATAGACTATTACTATTCCTTTAACATGCTGCCAACGTTCAATAAGGGGCATTTCGGGATCGTGTGTATTCTTATTTAGTCGAAGTTACTTAGACCACATTAGGACCCTTGTGCTACCACATGAAAACAGAGTCGGTTGTATACGCTACTCTTGGAACCATTGAGAATATTGGAGGAGTTTATCTATATATCCGTTTCGGCAATATATGCAAGTTCCTCGAAGAAGTACTCTCCCAGAGTTTGCTTTCCAATCGATAAAAATTGGTAGTTCGACTGCTCTACAGTTGCCTCGTATGTGACCCCAGTGACCAGGAACCCAGCACAGCGTTAACATTAGCATGCACTTAACAGACTTCTCATTTAAAGATTTGCGGCAGTGCATGACACATTTAGATCTAACTATTCGTGACTCGAGTGCTTTTATGGATGCCTGACTTACTGTGTAGATACTGAGCTAGGCTAGACACCTATCTCAATTTTAGTAGTTCAGCGGCTTTACAAATAGCCATAAGGTCTGCAGTTATTAATGTGGTTTTTTATTTGGGCAACAAAATTTATCATTTTTTTTATTCAGTTTCGTGAAAACCAAAATAAAGAAATAAATAAATAGCCATGGGTATGAGGAATTATTATATTCATCGTCTTTCTCATCTTCTGAAAACTACTTCATTTGTATTTACAACAGGGGAATAATTTTTCAAACCGATATCCATAGTTGAAAGATTGCTAATATTGCTGTCAAAAACGCACTAATCCATTTACAAACTCAGATCAATTTCGTTGCATGTTCCATGAGCCGCGTTAAATCTGAGATCTGAAAAAGATTTTTGGTGGTCCCAAATGAAAACGACATGTAGGCGCAGTGGCTTAGTGGTTAGTGTGTTGGACTACTAAGCGAGGGGTCCCAGGTTCGAATCCCAAAAAAACACAAATTCCAAATAATGGTTTTTTCCGCTGCGCCACCTCTCGCGGACGTCTGACAAACATCCGAGAGTATAACTGTCATGAAGGAGCTTCTCAATTAGCCGTTTGGACCCGGCATAAAATTGTAGATCCCTTCCATTCGTCCCAAAAATGAAAAACGCACACAAACGAATGGTTGTGAGAAGCTAGGCCCTGGGTCTCTACAGACCTGTTGCGCCAACTATTTATTTATTTTTATAAATGAAAACGACATAAGTGTCAGCTCAAAAGTTTGACAAATAAAACTATTTGTTTTCGTCTTCAGCGATGTCGGAGGAAGTTGTATTTAATTGAATTTTCTCCTAGAACATATCAGCGCATTCAAAATGGTAAGTTTAATAGGTATTTAGCTTCCAAAAAATTCAATTCCAACTCATTTTGTAGTTGCTGCATTTTACGATAATGTCAAAATGACACTTCTTAAACTTTTTGTAAGAAAACCGGTCACGTACTTCTCTTGAAATTGAGAGATTTCTCTCTCGATTTTTGATATTTGACATTTTTCATTTTTCTATGCTGAAAGTACATGAACGAACCTATTAATTAAAGTTTTTTCCAACAATATCTAAAGTAAAAAATAAAATAAATTATTCGAAGTAAAACATTTATTGTTTCACTTGAATTCTATTTTCATACTACATTATTAAGTCAATGATGTAATTATGTTTGACCTCTTCCAATTCATTGTAGGTATGTCAAAGTTATTAATTTTTATATGGAAGACATAAGGCTTTAGTGCATTATCATTTGACTGTCAAAAACATAAAATTGAAGGAAGGAAATCAATCTTCCTTATTCTATATACATAATTCCTTCGGTGTGAAACTCGATGACGTAATAATTCGATGACCGCTGGGCCTATTTTCATGCTTAAATGCCGTGTGACTGAAGGAGACAGCACTATCTAACACACAAAAACACGTGACACGTATTTTGGTCGGCCATCTTGTTTACGTGGTAGGAATTATGGGAAAGTTTAACATGTTTATATGTTTTATAGCGATAGCTTACGAAAATTCGATTTCCAAAAAAGCAAAATGGCGTCCGGAATTGATGAACGGAAAATTATTTATTTATTTCGCATAACTGATGAATTGTTGGTGTAATATACTGACAATTTCAATTAAATCAGAAATACAAATTTTTTCAAGTGATTGCAAAAATTTCGGTAGCCGGAACTTGTGCTTATTTCCGTTTTACGTATCCATAATTATGGTCAAAATATCCATGACCAATCAGGCGTCTGATTTATGATCTCATTCTTACGCCTTTATTAGCATTGACTGCGGACAAACGGATCTTTCTTTCCTGTCTCGTGCAAAACATCATTAAGAAGAGGCTGCCAACATGCATAAATTTTACGGACTTCCTGTATACATTATTTATTCGATCTGTAACGATACAGTATAAACCATGTTGTACCTTGCCATTATTTGATCGTTAAATTTTATTTTTGTTAATATTATACCTAATAATTACAAAATAAAAAAACAATATTGTAATGAGCAGAACTGACTAAATAAAATTTCCTGGAATATTTGCAAAATCGTTTAGTGTGGCTCTTCGTTTTTTTACATTTGATACTTCATCGTTTATGTCTTCAAGTTCACGAGCATGTTTCGCTTTTAGGGCTTTTATCTAATGAACAATAAGGTTAAGGATTTTAATTTCAAATCAAATTTCAAAATATTTCCAGTTTCCTACCTTATTTTCGTACATTTCCTCTTTCATTTCGACTTCCTTTGCCATTCTTTCCTCCCAACCTCGATTACGATCGTCTAGTATTTTTTGGAAATTGTTTACTAGTTGATTACGCAGATCGTATTCTTGTTGAGAAAGCGCTTTCTCCAAACGAATAATCTCATTTCGCAACCTGTAATTATTTACACGCAGTTAATTATTTATTCTAATTTATAAAAACAGAAAACAGCGGAGGATCAATAAGCTTCATCTCAGTCATCGGTCGTTCGCTGTGACGACTATATTATAATACATTAATTTCGTCTGATCGTCGCAACTCTACTCAGGGAAGAACTACAACGCCATAGAAGTAATTTAACGCATAAACACGACTTTGATATACACGATAATGCCTCAACCAAGGTCCTATGATTTTGCATACTATACGAGTCGATTGGTAATTGCCTGCACACACAGTTAGTATGACTGGCCAGGAACAAAATATTATTCAATATTGATGACGTGTTAGCATACAGTCAACTTTAGAAACTGTCATTACCTGCAATACTTACGTGAAATTCTCCTCCAGCAGTGCCTCCAACTGAGTGTTGTTCTGTGCGGTTTGCGACCGCTTAGTCTGCGCGGCATGAGCAACGAACCAGGAATACCTCGCGCCATGATCGCTCTTCAGAATCGCCTGCTTAAAAACAATATTTTTAGCAATCGATGCGAATCCTAGAACGTTCATATTCTCCTCGAAGTACTCATCCGATGGGGTGATATTAACAATCATGTTTAGCTTCTCCTTTCCAAGGAGCGCCGATTGCAACAACATAGTCAACTTGGACTCCCGAAAAGGAATAACGTCGACGTTTTTCTTCTTTTGGTTGTTATTCGCTGCATCCAAGCAACGACCCAACACCATTAGAGACGTATTGATGCGTTGCGCCTCCTTCAAGCGGCTGCCAACATTACCAGTCTTACCCAAGCGTTCAGAACCTGCCAAATCGCAGAACTTGTAAGTGGTCAATGTCAATAAACCGGGATGTGAGAACTTGACAACATCAACAAAAAATATGCAGTGCGAACGGCTCGAGTTTGAGTTGATCGCGGTCGATGCATACTGCACCTTCTGCAGTCCGAATGTAAGCAGTTTATAGGCATCAGCGGCCATTTTTGCGTGCACAGAGGTCAAATCCTTAATGAACACTTTGCCATCGTTGGTGACTATCTTGTGATTTTTTCTTCTGGTCGTCGCTGTGGGAATAAGCGGACTAAGGAGGTCATACACAAACTCGTTATAGATTTCTACGAAGGACACCCAAATGAAGACAGATGTGTTCTCCAGTAGTGTTGTGTGAAAGTCATGTTCAGAGGCTATGGTTCGCTGAACACGATTGTACACCGATTGAACATCATTACACGAAGAAATAATCGTCTGTCGCAGTAGCATTTCCCTGCGCATGGATTCATCGTCAATAATCGAAACATTTGCGTTTACCACCTTCACTGCTGGCTGGGGGAACAGATTACTTCCATATAAAGTGAATATGTTCTCAATTGCTCGTGGAATGATTCCTGGCTTATCCATATCTCCAAGCAGAGTGTGTGTTTTTCCCGAACCCGACGTTCCGTATGTGAGGACAGTGAAGTTTTCTTCGGATTCAATCTTACTTCGAATGCATTTATCATATATTGCCGATTGGTCAATGGCATTATCGAAGATCTCGCTAAATGTGAAATGTTTTTCTAGTTGCTTTTGGAGGCTGCTGCCATTGGAATCTTGGTGCGATGTTATCAATACATTCCCCGAAATCTTGTACTTTAAGCATAAACAATCTTGGGGAAGCGGGCGCGTACGGAGATAAACTTGTGCTCCATCCTGATTTGCGGAGCTTTGGATACTTGCTACACTTTCCTCGAATGCTATTTCATCCTCAGTTTCTACTTCATTAATGTCTTGGAAGAGAGCCACTTGGTGTTCGGGTCTAGGTCGAAAGCGCCTATCAATGCTGGGATCTCGTGATACGAGAAATGATCGTACCTCACGATTTTCTGGGTCAACACAATTTGGCATTTTTGTGTTTGTTTGAAAGATAAAAACAAATTAAATTGCTAACAGAAAATAAATGGAACAACTATTTTGAAAAATTGATTCAATAAAACAATTTTCAAGTTTTGTTTTCCGTTTTACCGTTTTCAAAACAAACAACTGCAAAATTTTGACGTTTTATCAAATGGAAATCGGTTCATAACAAATTCAAGTTCAGCCGTTAACAGTCTACAGCATTTTTTTTTTTTTTTTATAATGAACACGCGCTAAAAAGGTTGTGACTACTCTTATGGTGTAGTTTGAGGTACACAGCGCGGGCGTTAAGGGAATTGGGATGGAGAAGATAGGTGATTCCGATGCACATTGGTCTTAAATGTCTGCAAATTGCACTGAGGGGAAAGACCGAGCTGGGCAAGGCATTCCACATTCGTGTTGTACGGCTTATGAAAGAATCTCTATATTTCATAGTACGACCGAAAGCATTCAGGTTAAGGGGGACATTTACTCGAATATTTACTTCGATTAAAGTTTACTCTTTCGCTGGGGAGTTTACTTGAGACCCATTACCAAATTATTATTTTTTTGAGATTATGGGTAAAAATAAAAAAAATACTTTTTAACCGAATGATTCCTTTTGGTTTTGGCAATTATTGTTTTGTCTTTTCAAAAGCAAGTTCCGTTTATTCCCCAAAATATATTTTCTTTTGTATACCTACTTTCACAAGTAGTCTAATTCAGGAAAAGGTAATAAATACTACATAAATAAATTAAAGTGGCATTCTGCGATACGCGAACCGGTTATCTACTGTGAAGAGGTCACATTATTTTATAAACATTTTGACATTAGCCAAACAATACTCTTTGCGCGATTTTGAAATAATTTATTTCTTCCTATTTCTTATTTTGTTATTTTTATTTTTTACGTATTGTTAAACAAGATTTAAATTTATTTCAAATGACTTCAAAAACACGTTCAAGATCCAGTGCGAACCTGGAAGAAAATACATCAAAAAAAAATCTTAAAAAGGTCGCTGCCAATCAAAAGGTTTTCTTTTTCGACGATGAACTGCTTAAAAAGTCTCAAAATCTAAAATTCGAGCTGTTCCATCATCCAGGCAAGGGTAAACGTGCTCTCTTTATTGCTGATCTCAAGGGGAAAAACCTTTTTGAAGTGAAAGAATTCGCGGAGCCGCACCGCAGTTGGCTGGTCAACAAGAACATCTGCTCTAATGGCAAAGTTTATTTTACAGTTCCATTGGATTGCACCTTCCTCGCGTTGTACTACCTCAAGAAATTCTGTTCTGAAAAGGCTATGTCGTTGGATGACATTATCGATGAAGACGATCCTTCAGTGCATACGTTTTTATCCGAATACACGATTAGAGAGCGCCTGGAAGTGGTCGCCGATGTGAAAACAGCCGCCGGAATGAAATTCTACAAATACAATCCAACGAGGACCTTGGCGTGGCTGGCTATAAAAGTTCGAAATCTAGCTGATTGTTTAAGAAGGGAAAACATATACTGTGGTTTCACTTCGTTATCGCAGAACTACAAGAAGAGCGAAGCAGCGCAAACTACGGATGATTTGGACTACTTAAGGAATGCCTGTGATATTGTTGGGGATTGCGTGGATTTGGAGTTGCATGATGAACTAAGGAATTATCTTGGAATTAACGAACTGGAAAGCAAAGCGGCAAAAGCTGCTAGCAAAAAACGTAAGTCTGTAAACTCTGATGAAAATTTGTCAAAAAAAATTAAATTGGAGGACTCTAGCTCGGAAAATGTAGACGAGTCACCGTCACCGCAACCGCAACCAGTTGTTGCAGCGAAAGAGAAGAAAGTCACCGCAAAAGAGAAAGCTATGGCTAAGGGCGCGAAAGGCACGAAGAGTATATCATCGTTTTTTAAGAAATAAGTGGTGTGTTTGAAATAAAGGAAAGTTGAGAATTTGTTTTTGAATAAATTTTGTTTTGTTTCCTTTTTTTAGTGGGCACTAGTGTAGCTCTTAGATAAACTTCGATCTTACGATACTTTTTGGTAGGCAGTTGAGTTGTTTGTTTGCCAATTAAAGCCGCATTTTCGTTGATTTAAACGACTCCCGTTGCCTTAGAAGAGCTATTCTGATGTACTTACCTGTTGCTGAGGTCAGTGGGAATGCGATGCAAATGCATTTCACACTATTTGAGGCAGCAGAGGGACATAAACACAAGATACCCAACTCTGCTTTTCACTTTGGTGGTGGAAACTAACCTCATAATTTGTACATAATTTGTAATATCGATTTGATAGTGAACCCATATTTATTTATAGAATCAGACAGCGTTAGACATTACCCTAGTTACCAACGCTCCCTCTATTTCAGTGGAAATCTAGGTGGTTTCTAAAATAATTCATGTTTCTGATCCATTGCATGTTCTACAGTGGTGTTATTAAGGAACCGCAACAAGTTCAGGGGACAATTCTCGAGCCAATTTACATCAGATTCGATTATTTTAAGAAGGTGGAAGTAGGGTAACATGTCACTGTGGATACAAATGGGTCTTCTTTCCTGCAATTAGAGCTCGCTCATGATACCGGACTGGTGATGAAACCCAGCAGATCCTTGAGTGGGCTGTCAGAGACCTAAAAAAGGATCCGAAACACAGTCTGTAATGACTCTAGTTCACTTTCCAGGAGGTAAGGACGGTTTCATCCCGGCAATTAAACGAGAATTAAATTCAACTTATAAGAAAATTTCCGAACAAAACGGTACATAGCCTAATGACGACAACATTGGCGTGTTTTTATTATTGGTGGAAAGTTGCAAAAATGGGTTTAGTTCTACATCAGGGCAAGCAAACTCAAGCCTTTGTTGTCGTAACTCTTGTCAATAGCCAGGGAAGCCTCTTCAGATAAAAAGTCAAGCGAAGGGTCCGCTTCTCCAACCACTGTTTTATTTGGGATCTCTATATTTCGCAGCACAACTAATTTTTTGCTGCAAACTCTGCGAAAAAACTACTTTTCAATTTGCAATTTAGTTTAAATAATCGTATGAGTCATTTTTTTTCGTGAACTGAATGGGTAGATCGGTTACTTAGTCATTGATCGCCTTAGTTAAAAGAAAATTACAGTCTGAATTCACAGTTCATTAGTTTCTTCCGATTAAAATCCCAGCTTTTCAAGATTTTTGCTAATTATATGTCTGAAAATAGGTGGCAAAAGCACATCACCTTAGCAGAGAAAGAGGTCGCATTGCTTCGGTGCTATCTTGTACAATGGAACTATTGAGCTTGAGTTCCAAACTTTGAAAGTGAATGAAAAACTCTAAATCAGTATTGGGAGAAGCATTTCCCAAGTACTCAAACATTTTCGGAGAATGAAAATATATTGTTCTATTATTGCTTTTAAGGCTACCTGGCCTTAAATTGTTTAGAGACTTTTCTATACAATACTTGGGGTCTGGATGTATTCATACAATCATTCGAACGAAGGTTATCGCCAATACAACCAATTTCGGTGGCGCTATTCGCAGATTCGGGTTAAGCTTTGGATAAGCGATTGATTTTGGAAGCAATAAATTCCACTCTTTTGGTTGAAGCTAATTTCAAAGAATTGAACATTATGCGCGTAAATAAAAATGCAAAAAAAAAAACAGATTAATAACGTAAACAACGTTCGATAAGGATATAAGCATTATTTTATTCGGTTTTCCTTTCTTCTTCTTTTCTTCATTTCCTATTCATTTAAACTTTTTTTTTTTTCTCATTTCATTTTGTTTTCAATACAGTTTGCCAAATGAAAATAAAACCATGGTAAAACGTAAATCAATATAATATTTCTTGTGTATAATGTAAAGTAAAAAATAATAATAGTAAACAAATAAATTCATAACGTCCCTTAACATAATCGCTGCGTAATAAAAAATATAATTCTAAAATTGGATCTTTCGTTTTTGTTTTATTTTCTGTTTCATCATAACTGTGGGCATATATATAATGTTGCATTTTCTGTTGCTTCCCCGTTGCTTACTAACGACCGAGTTTTTGTTTTCTGCATTTGCATGGTTTTTTTGTTTGTTTTTGTTTTCTCTTTCAAATTATAAACATTAACTAGATGTAATTTTCTTATTTCTCTCTTTCTTTTTGTTTTGCATTTAATAAGTTTATGTGGTTTTGTTTTTGCCTTAACTTACGATTTTATTCTTCATATAGTTTTATTTATTTAATTAAATTGTTTTGTTTTTTCTTTTGTTTTCATTTCTGTATGAGTTTAAGTTTATTCTCTCTGAGAGCAAAGTTCATCGTTTGAATAATAAATTTGAACGAACTTTACCTTAAAATATTTCCATTTGTTTTTTTTTTTTTTTGCAATTTTACAATAATACTAGGTTTTAATTTGGGTTTCCTTCTTTTGTTTTTCTCATAATAATAATTGTTTACAATAATTTAATTAATAAATGAACCCATTTTAACAAATATTCGCTTTTTTTTTGTTGTTTTGTTTTCATGTTGCAGTATCAAATAATCGTGTTTTTTGTTTTATTTCATTTTCCTATGTTCAAATATCTATTTTAATTTAAAATGTACTTGTTTGTTTGTCGTAAATACTCCCAGTATTCAGCTGCAATGTGAATTCATTTTGTTTCTATATTTTAAATGGTAAATTTTTAGTTTTTAGGTGTTTTTTTTTTTTTGTTAATTTTTATATATATATATATATATGTGGTTTTTTGTTGTTGTTATTTGTTTGAATACATATTTACTCTCCACTAAAAGATACAGAAGAAGGAAGTGGAAATCCCTTTTCCTTTTAATAGTAGAAAACGTGTGCTTGCTTTTGACGTTTTCTCTCTTCGAATTTTCGTTGAATCTCTTGCTGGCGCTCGGCTTTGTTGAGAGCACGAGCGACGTAGAGAACTTTGTTCTCGGCTAGCTGCTTGCCGTTGAGACCAATCACTGCTGCCAGGGCCGATTGCGAGTTCTCGAAGGCAACGAAACCGAATCTTTTGGAGCGTCCTTCCTCATCAAGCATCACCTGTTGGGTAAAAAAATGCGATTGTTATTCATTGTATGTAAGGTAATACTGAATGCAGGGTCTACAAGGTCGAAAAGCAAAATGGGAAGATCATTAAAAAGGCAACTGGAACCATAACCTGTGGTAATATTTAAAATCAACACAACTGAGGATAGTTCGTGCTATTGCTGTTATAGCTTTACGGAGTAGAAAGCCTTCTGGCGATGAGTACTCTGTCTTATCTAACCATTTAACGGATCCCCAATGAGTAAAATTAATATGAAAGAACCTCTTGAAAGAACCTGCTGGCCGACGTTAAAAAGTCTGGAAACGCTGTGTGGAAACGGTACGCATATGCAATTTCAGACTAAGTGTTACGAACTATACAAAGAGTTGCCAACAGTCAACCCGTGGCAATAAAGCAAGGACTTGATCAAAACCTTGCTTGTTACGCTACTCGCTGTATTTATATTTTTTTAACGGTCAGTAGATATTCGAACAAAACTAAATAGGGCGCCTGGCGATCGAAGATGAAAAAGGAGCAATCGTTGAAGAAAATACCACACACGGAATGTGTGTTGATTATAAGGTAGAACAGCGAACGGGGACCTGTTTAAAGGAAATTCAAAAAAGCTCAACAATTTTCCTAAGACATTCAATTTCCATTCTAAAGTTGAAACGTATATTTATCAGTCGCGGACTGATACTGACTGAAATCCATTCGCCGTTTTTAAAGGTGGTACAGTTGCATAAAATAAGTTGGATCGTCCCAGTTCCAATCTCGTGTCGGCTGCTTCTGCGTAGATCGCTGGTTTCTAGATTTCATTTACGGACAATGGTTCTGCTAAGTCTTTTCGTCTTTTTTCGGTTTGGCTCAGGTCATAAGGTTGCATAGATTATTGAGAACCAGGTAATGTTGCTCGCCTTTTTAACTGTCATTTATAATCCCATACAGCGCACTCATCGGTGTCCCCCTGCATTCAATCTTTCTAGCCTCCCTTTCGTTCCCTTCGATTTTGCTCTGCCCGGGCAACCTACCGAGCTTTACATTGGCATTGGAGGATATATGCAATGCAATTTAAAGCTTTAATGTTTGTCTATAGCTGTCCTCTCCTTGGGCGAACCAACGTTTCTATATCAGTCGACACAGCCCCTCCTCTTAGGGAACGTAAGTGGATCTATGGGTTATCATACGCATGACCGGAGTAGGTATGACGTCAATTCACTCTCTGAAAAGTTTAGGGCGCTTATGAAGCAATAACAAACGCATTATTTAGTTTGCTTTTTTTAAACAAGTTCTCTATGTAAAATCAAAGAAGTTCAAAATTTCGGCAGACTTGCGCTGTAGAGCGCCAACGTCAATGAGGAATGCCGCGATTGCAGTATTTATATGCATACCATCAATCCCAACCGAATGATACCAATCGAAACCGCATGACAGGCAAAGTTGTAGAACAGCTATGTAATCTACGAAGAAGTTGAAAGTAATAAAAAAGTTCATCCATGTGGAGGAAAAAAATGTCGGTTGTCTCAAGAGAAAACAGATCAAATTGAAATACAGTTAACTTGGCCACACGTTTAGCGGTACCGACAATAAACAGTCCCACTGGAATAACCTGTGTAAGGGTCGGTCTAAGTCAAGGCGCACATTATTCAGGTTAATTTTACCTGACACTCATAAGCTAATGTACGATTGGAAAATAAAATGCAAGCATAACACAGAATCTTGTGCGCAAATGTCAAAAGTTCTCTCCGATAGGGTATTATCAGACTTATTTCAGTTGGGAACCTATGCCCCGGATTTCAAAATTACCAAGCCAACAGAAGTGGTACTTCGATGAACATCTTCCCGAACAATTTTCACCATGAAGAATTAACTGTAATCTTTCAAATCAGAAAAAAAAAACTTACCTTGTGGCTGGTGATGCGTCCGTACGGCTCAAACATCTCACGCAAATTATTATCGTTGAAGTCATCATTGAGATTCTTTACATAGAGATTTTTAAAGTGCGTAGCCTTCTCCTGTTCACGGTCACGGCGTGGTATGAACTTTACAACATGTACCTTCTGATTGTTGCACAGCATCCCGTTCACCCGCTCGATCGCCATTTTTGCGGCTACTTCGGTTTCGAAATGAACAAAGCCATATCCACGTGAATTGCCGTCCTCATCCTTGGCCACGTTGCAATTCAGAATCTTGCCGAACACTGAGAATGTATCGCACAGCGCTTCATTATCAATTGAACGCTCCAAGTTCTTGATGTAGATCTTGCCAGCGTCTGAAGATTTTTGGTGGCTAGATCCATTATGATGATTGGTATGATGGCTGTTATTGTTATGACCACTTGCGTGCTGCGGATGATGATGGTGACTGTTGACGTGATGGTGCAATTGGTGCGTCTGATGCAGATGATGATGATGGTTGGATGGGTTTCCGCGAAACGTCATCGAATTCACAAACATTTTTTCTTCAGCGGGGGGCTCAGTTGCTTTTCACGATTGACTCGAACTTTGGGGAAGTTGGAAAATTGTGTGCAGAAACTTTCGAATGGCTTTCTTAGGGGTTTTATGTGTTTTTCTTTATGTTTTCGTATTGCTTTTTGTTTTCAAATGTTTTTATTAGTTTAACATAATAATTAAATGTAGATTATTTTTTGGGAAACTTTTCTGCACAAATTTTCCACCTCCAACACAAAAAAAAATTGGTTTTGGTCTTTTACTTTGTGCTCGATTTTCTTGTTTTCGATTTTCTTTTGATGCGCTCCTTCTTGAGTGAGAGTTCGTGTTATTTTGGTTGTGTTCAAAAAATATGTTTGATTCTGGGCAATGCTGTAAAAGACTCTGTCCGTAGAGTGTAACTTTGCTGTATGCTACGATATAAGGGATGTTTTTTATGGTTGTTTGTCGTTTTCGATTTGGCTATTCAAAGTTGATATGAGATTTCAGATTTCTGCTAACAAATCGAACACTTAATTCAAATTTAAGAAATCTCGTTCCATACGAGTAAATAAATAATTAAAAAAGAAATTCGTCCAACGATAAGGAATTCGTAACCACAAGCTGTGGTTTCTGAGATTTCAGATTTCTGCTGCCAAATCGAACATAAAAGCAGAATTTTTTTGATTCTGGGGAAAAAAGTGAAACGAAAATGTTTTCACCCCTTCACCGCAATTTCCCTTCTCGTTATACGAAAATGCCAAACTAAACATCAACAATTTTCATATGAATCATTTTTTTTTCACGTACTCATTTTCAAATGACAGTTTTTAGTGAGAGATTGAAAATTGAGAACCTGATGTCGTACGAAACAGTGTGCGATATTAAATTCAACACGATATTTTCACTTATTGAACGAGAATCGCTTTTTAGTACTGAGTGAATCGAAAAAATTAAAGCAGTGTATGAAAGCCAATGTGAAAAAGATTTATTCAATTCACTCTTTCACAGAACCAGAATTGACCCCTGGTGTGTATTGAGTTGGCCGCAAAAAATTTTTTTTTTTGCTTGCACTAGGTGTGTTTTTTTTTGCGTTGATCTCAGCAAAGCAAAGTAAAGTAGGATTTTCAGCACGCGATTACAACAACTAAAACTGAGTCTCGAAGTGTCAAGTATAGCGTAGTTGTTGTAATTGCTTGATGAAAATCCTACTTTACTCTGCTTTGCTGAGATCGATGCTCAAATTTTTTTTTTGGAAAATCGGACACAAAAAAAATTTAGTTTCTCTCAAAAAAAAAAATGATCTGTTTTCAAATCAGAAAGGACATTACATTGGATTTGATATCATCATTAATTGGGCGCGCTTTACCAAACATCTATTTCACAAAACTGCGTTGTTGTAATTGCGTGCTGAAAATTCCATTTTACTTTGCTTTTGCTGAGATAGAGATCAATAAAACACACCTATTGTCTGCTAAAATTGTGTAATACATTTCTAATTCATTTTACAGCGTAGTAGGTTTTATTGAGGCTTACAGTCTATTTCCGGATGTAAGCAGCTTATTTTGCGTTCTAGATCTACTTTTATGAAAAATATTTCTCACTACGGCTTAGCCTAGTCATAAACTTTTCAACCCCTTTTAAACAATACTATTGTCCAGCCATGCAAGATTTGCCTTGCTTTCCGCAAAGTTTGTTACATCCAAAGTGGCCAGCATTGTATTAAGAACGCGACCCTTTATTGTGAGCAGTTATGTAGCTTTTAGGAGATTTTGGCAGCACTTTTCTACCTGAATTGTCAAAAAGTGTTCGCATTTCGAAGTGTCTTGAATTATATTTTTATTTATTTCCTAATATCGAAATATGTTTATTAATTACACTGAAAAATCACAATGCTAGAAGACAGTATATCTTGCAGCCCAGGAAATGATAGAAAACTATCGCGATCACGACAGTTTCACAAAAAGAACACACGAAAAAGCCAACGGCTGAATGCTACTTCAACAGATAACAAGAACTTTCCCGATGGGGTTTCGTTTCTAGACGCATTGTATGAAGAATCCATACAAACAACAAACCCTACTATAAACCAGTATGACAATTTTAATCCCTTCGGATATGGTAAAACACTTGCTGATGCAGATAAAGTCACCGCATCAACTTCCAGCTTGAGACGACAAAACTTACCTTCTCAAGGATTTGTGCAACTTGAAAATCTGCCCATTGGAAACGAAGAGGTTCCTATACTTCAGCAACCCATCGTCCGAGATCCGAAAGTGGCGAACGTATTTGGCCCGGAAACACAATTCGGCATTACAGAATCTGAGTTCGTGCGATTTTGCGATGAAGTTGAACTTGAAGTTGAATCGTCGCCAACTATTGACACAAGGACTCCAAAAACAACGAGATCAATTGTCGATTCAATTCTGGAGGATTTCTGTGGATCGCCATACAGTGAAAGTCCGCCGAAGTTTATAGCCGATGACTTGACACCAGTTTTCCGATTCAGGTCGAAATCTCTACGAACATACAGTGGCCCCAGAAAAAGAAAACCTCGACGGAACATTGTTGCTGAATTGGCAAATGCAATATTACCTGAAGATGATGGTAATGCTAGTGATTCATCTGGCTTATCGGTGCAAGAAGACTTAAGTCAAAATGTTGTCCCCCAGCTGGATACAGTTGATTTGAACAATTCAATTCTAGTTTGCGAGAATTTGCTCAATTTGAGTTCGTACTTCTCGCAGGTAATGCCGCATGCAAAGAGCTCTTTAACGAGCGTGGAGAATGGTACGAATTCATTCTCCGCACCCGCAATATTAAATGAAATTATGGCAATAAGGCGGCGACCATTCGCAATTTCTCGTAGTAAGAGTGCGGAAGAGTTTTATGGGTTTTCCGATGGCGAAATCACGCCAAAAACGAATACCTTGAAGGAGTTATTGGAGGATGAAGACGATGTGCTTCAGCTGATAGACTGTGATTCCCTGTGCTGCGACAAAGTTGTACCAAAAGTGTCGTTTGCCCACGACTTCGATGACATCGGAACAATTTTAGACGATGATGCTGTGATAGAAGGGGCAGATAAATGCTTATTGTTGAAAGATGGTAAGAAAAGTAAATACATACATATATTGATTGCATTTTATAGGAATTGTAGTAATTGTCTTTCCAGATTTGGATAATATCCAAGTTAAAGATTCCACCACCAAATATTTAAAATCCTGTGATATTCAAAGAGGTAAACTGCTGCAAACTATCACTTTCCTGCTCTTATTGGTCTTTTTTTTCTTAGATCTTCCCGAAAATTCATCGCGAAACTCTCTACTGGAGGATGAGCAATTGTTTGATGATATTTGGGATGATAGCGAATGCCTACTTAACTACAAAACACAGAAACCTCTTCCAATTGTGAAGGAGCGGCAAGAACTCTTCGATTCCGAATTGAATTCAAATCGAAAAATGTTCTCACATACGAGAGCATGTGTAACAGATGACAAAGAATTCGATGGGCCATCCACTAGTAGAGCATATTTAGGGAATGCATTGAAAAAGCCAGTGGGAACTTCATTTGAGTGGCCACGTCGAGGTTTCTCAACATCATCAACGAATCTAACTCCAATATCTGAAGCGGATATACTGGCAAAATTCAACCAAGCCAAGAAGGACCGAGTGGAAGCGAAGTCAGATGAATCCATGACTGAAGCCGGAAAGGTAATCGATCAAAAAGAACTGGCTGTTAGAGAGCCTTTACGTGAAGAATCAAAATCGACGGTCAAGTGGATGGATATCTCTTCGGCTCCAGCTTTGGGAGGTTTTTTGACAGCTTCCAGAAAGCCTATTACAATATCTGTTGATGCAGAGCGAAAAGCGAATGAAATATTAAAAAAATTCGAACAGGAGGAACGAGAGAAAAGCCTTAAAGAAGCTCAAAAATTGCCATCCGATAAGCCAGAAGGTGGCCCTTGCACGTCAGCTTTTGTAGGATTTTCGACAGCTTCTAGGAAGCCAATCGTTGTTTCCAATGAAGCCAAGCGAAAGGCAGATGCAATCTTAGAACAATTCGAGAAAGAAGAAGGCGAAAAGAGGATGAAGGGAGAAAACGATGTAGATTCTGCAACCGACAAGCAAACTGACACCTTCGTTGGATTCTCAACAGCCTCTAGAAAGCCGATCGCAATATCTGCTGAGGCAAAAAGAAAAGCGGATGAAGTAATAAGACAATTTTATAAGGAAGATCGAGAGAAACGTCTTAAGGAAGAAGAAAATGCGATATCGGAAGAAGAGACCAAACCGGCATCCACCATTGTAGGCTTCTCAACTGCTTCGAGTGAAGCCAAGCGTAAGCCGGATGCGATTTTGCAGAAATTCGAACTAGAAGAACGAAAGAAAAGAATAAAAACAGACGAAAAGGCTGATAGTTTTGTTGGATTTTCGACACCCTCTAAAAAGCCCATAACCATATCCGATGAAGCGAAACGCAAAGCAGGTGAAATACTAAATCAATTTGAACAAGCAGAATATGAGAAACATGCGAATGAAATGCACGTTTTATCAGCTGCAAATGAGTCACTCAGAAAGTCGGATAAGGTGTGTGTAGAAGTAAAGCGAAAAGCTCAAGATCTGGTGATGGATATAGAGTTCTTTGAAGAAGCCTTTGAAGAGGAACTAAAAGCAATCGCACAGGAATCTGCTGACAAACCCCGTCAACCGCGTATAACTTTGGACAGTAAACTGCAAGCAAAAGATCTGGCTTGTGAGGGTTTCCTGACAGCTTCCAAGAAGTCGATCCAAGTCTCTGAAGGCGCCAGACAGCATGCTAATCAGCTCTTGAAACAAGTGGAGAACGATGCTCTCCCCCAAGATTTCATTAAGTGCATCGAAGCTGATTTAAACGAAGTGTGTCCCAATGGAAATGGCCAACGATTTCTGCATATAAATGCGGCAGCCTCTTTAAATTCAACAGTCACTGATGACCAAGTAAATGTTGGGGACCTTCTCGATGCCATCGACCAGGCTGCATTCGACTGCGCACGACTGGATGTCAACGACGAAGAGAACTCAAATTCCCTTAAACGCAAACGCAGGGCATTTGCCACAGAAGAATTCCACAATTCGCCCGTTCTAAACTCACCGCGCCGATTGAGCTGTAGTGAGCGAACACCTTTGAACCGCATAGAGAATGCCATACTTCAAAAAACGTTATCGTTACCTCAAATGAAATCCACGCCCAAATCGGCATTCATTACACGTAGAAATCTGCTTTCGCTGAGTAAACGAAAAAAATGCAATTCACCAAATGTACCAAAGACACCCGAGAAGCCGTCGCATCCGTCTGCTCATTCGACTGTAATTTCTACTCCGAACTTGAAAGAGTTCTTCGATTCGGTATCAACAAGTACGCCACGATTGATTCGGAGTAATACTGCGTGTGCAGCTGACAAACACCTCTCGAAAGACTCCTCAATTGACACTGATTTTCGACAAATCATTTGGGACGATGCTAATACTTCTGCCCGCATATGTAAAACTAGCTTTATCGGCGAATCGAATGTTACATACGCAGAGGTAAGCCCATCGCCTAAGCAAAGAATAGAGCGTTTGAAAATGTACGGCGAACCCCCGCTCCTATCACCAATTTTAATGTCCAACAAATGTCGGCCCTCGGGCTTGAGAAGGGAGAGAAGCCGAACGAAACACTAGCTAGTGGTTTATTACGGCTCGTTGCATCGTTATGTAAATAAAAATAAGTAAACTAGTTTTGTTAAATTTATTGTTTTATTATTTAGCAGCACTAAGTCCATCAGACAAATGGAAGTGCTGAACATAAGTTAATCGCGCTCTTTAGGCATTTTCTTGATTTTGAGAAACTGGCCCTAGAACTCATTGCACTTTAAATTTAGTCCGATTTATGCAGCCTTTCTACGAAAAAAAACAAGTCATGTATGCCGAGGCCGATTATAAGTTTTAAAGCATGACCTCTTACACATTGAAAAGTACCTATGTCCATGTGTTGTCCCGGCGGTGAACTTCGATATAAATGTGATATGAAAAAGGTTTTGAATGGAATCAGTTTCATTGTGAGAATGGGTTTCACATTTATTTTTTTGAAAACTATGTAAATACATGTGCACACGACAGATATAAGAAACACTCATATTTATAAGAACAAACCGCTTATAAGAAACTCATGTGGAAACACCTTGTCACTCTGTTTCTTATATACGTGTTCGAAAAAATAATAGTTCCGACACAAGAAGCATTATTTTTTGGATCTTAGAGATCTCGTGTATCTTGTAACCGTCGTGAACTGCAAATCGATTTTATAACACACATTTCGAGTGTGTGTTTCTAAAGAAAGTTATAAACTATTTGAATATTTAAACGTATAGCGCCCACTATAAGAATCTATAAATCCACACACACTATTCCATGGTAAGGATAGTATACCAGAAACTCAATTTCAGGTAAAATAAGTAGGTAAATAAAATATGAGTTAAAAAGAAATAGTGCTCGCAACAAATCCATGGACTTAGTTGTAATGTTTTATTTATATATTCATCTATATACATTTTATTTATATCAAAATGATAATTGTTTCAGAAAGTGAACTAGCGGTCGCCTCATTTTTGTTTATTCCACAAATTCAGAAGACTCTTTTTCTATTAAATACCCGTTGGCAATATCTCTTGCAATGTTACTGTTCACATTATCTAAGTATCGATATTCATCGCCTTGCAGCAAATATAATGTTGCAGTGCGTTTGATCTTATTCTCAGTTTTGTCTGGCAGACTGATGTGGTCGAACAGTATTGCAAATTCATCGGAGGTATCGAGATCAGGAACGTCTATTGAAGAAGACGCAAGCACTATTAAAACTGAGAACAACACTAAGCAGATTCGGATGTTCATGTTGAAACAATCAATTGTGAAATACGACTAATTGCAAGCAATCGTAGAAAGATATGAAGCCTAATTTTATTTTTGACAATATTGAGGAAATTTGGAGCAACTTAGCTAATATTTAAGCAACTGTGTTGGAATGGATGTTGAGTTGACACAAATACATATTTCCATTTATTACAGAGAAGAGATTGGTATTCATTCTGCGAAAGTGTTAATTAATAAAAGGGTGTACCTAGGTAGCTACCTATATTTTTGTGTAAATGATATCAAAACGTTTGAATTGTTTACACGAGTCGTCAAAGTGTTAAGTAGGTTAGTTTATGTATGTTTCTCTTATTAATACTTTCACTTCGTAGTTAAGCGCAAAGAATTATTGAGTGGGGAGAGACAACATTTTTTACTGCTGCTTGATCCGCTTAAAATAACTATTACCACGTCTATTTTAAACAGAAAGTATTTGAATACGAGTACCGTATTTTTTGAAGAAGATTGAATTATTAATAGATCAACTAGACTAGACTAAGCTGTTCAAGCTGATTAAATTTGAAAATGCCACTATTTTTAAAAAAACAAAGGCAACGAATCTAAACATTCGTTAAGTTTAACCTTTATTCCATGTAAAACAATAACAATGTAGGTCGGTTTCGCATATGGAAAACTAGAATAGCAAACGAATAGTTTCAACATATTCTTGGATAGAATTATAAACAACTACAATTTGGAATAGGTTTATTGTCCACTAAAATATATACGGTGACTAATAATTTTAAAATTCCAAATAATAAGCAATAGAGAAAGACATAAATTTCAAAACAATTTTTAATTGTTCAATTACTTTTATATTCGATAAATAATATGTAGGTATACTTCATACAACAAAATTATAAAAAAATATAGCACATTTTTTAGTACTACGAGTATATTACTTGTTTGCTCGTTTAGCAAGTTATGGTACTTTAGCATTATAGCTCATCGAACTTTCGTTTTTTTAATGCTTACAATATTGTTTTAAAAAATTTAAATGAAATACAGAACAAATAATGAACTAGTTCTAAAATACAGAACATTTTTATGTTTCTGTATGCAAAATAATTGATCGTCATTAAATACAGAACTGTTAATTATAGCGCATCTGTTTAGCTATTGAAAAAACATTTTAGGAATAAATTAGCAGTAACAAATTAAGCAATGCAAGAAAGAAATTAATACAGTACCCAAGTTTAATAATAAGATTTGATCTTTCTTTTATTTCCCCCAACAACGCAGTTTTTTTAAGGCCCATCAACTTTCTTCCAAAAAGCTATTTAACCTGACTTCGGTTAGCCTTTTGATAAGTTTTTTCCTAAATTAATACATTTCAAATTAGTCACCCTGATGGGCTTGGACTCCATTTTACTAAAATGGATATCTACATACTTCGAAAATCGTTAAACGTATCGGTTCAGGGCCGTTCTAGCGGCTCCTTTCCAGCTTAAGTGTTTCACAAGGCATTCAGGGTTCGGACTTTACTCCTATCGGAGTAGATCTACTTCGCTTTTCGCAACATCTTTTAAATCGACTTCATCACTCCGCTTAGTTAGCAAACTACTTCGATTTTTTCCTATGGATCAATCAGAGAAAAATTATGTGGCAGCACTGATTATCGAAGATTTGATTTTTGAAATAAACTTAAAACTCGCAGGTTATGTCTTTCACGCTACCCAGCAAAAGTTCGTTTTTTTCTTGTGTTGTTTTTTCTTATTTGGTTTGCCGACGAGTAAAAGGATTAGCAAAGAAAAAGGATGGCGAGATGTTTTGCAATTGACGTTAAATTGGCAAAAGCACATGCAATATACAAATAGTTCTTAAAACTTAAAAGTTGTTTTTATTTTTCAAAGACTTAGTAAAGTTTTGGGTTTCCTTAACGGAGCATAAAACTAAAGTCGAAGAATTTTAATAATCTAACAGAGTACATGTTAGCTACCTATTTCTCCGAAATGAATTTAATAAAAAACAAGAAAAGTAAAAGCAGTTGAAAATCTAATGTTCTGAAGATGTTTATTGGAAAATCGGAAATATGTTTATGTTCCACAGCTTAATTTAATAAATTTTTTAAAGCAATTTAAATTTGTTTAAATATTTTTTTACGTTTATTTAAATCATAAAAATTTTTAAGAAATGCAATGGATTTTTAAATATTAAAAAACCCAATGTATATGTATATGTATACTTATTTTTTGTCTTTGTATTAAATATGCAGTTTTTGTTCCCCTCAAAAATTTTCATTTATAAATCTAAAAATCTACTTCAAAAAATTTAATTCTACTTCGCTTTTTCCTTACATCTACTTCGAAATACGATTTTAAAAGTCTGAACCCTGATTCATCTAGGTCCCCATCTAATATCTAATATCTAATAACGATCTTGAAAAGTTATTGAACACTTCATTCTTTGTCTGAATGTCGACGAAACGAGGACGTAAGTGCAAAAAGTTTATTCTCAGAATTTAACTCTTTCTTTGTTTTTCTAAAATATCCCTAGTTCAAAGTATTCCCGACCTTGGTATATATTAGGTATGTTTCTTTAATTTTAAAACTTACGAATTTTTACTTATTCTTACAAATTTTTACGAATTTTTACTCAATGCCGTTCCGTAGCTCGATGAATTCGTAAAAGAGAGCCTCATCAGTTCAATTAACAGATGATGTGAAATTTGTGGTCCTATTTGGCGTACTCGTGTCGCGTGCATATGTTTTTATTTCATTATAAAAATGGTATCAACAGGCGGCAAAATCAAATTGAATCAATATTCTGGCTACGGAATTCTTCCTCGCTGTAAGAAGGGACAATCATCTCCACATAATTTTTAATGCAGTGTCGCTTTTTCCTCACATACCTACCTATAGTCGGATTCATGAAAAAGAAGTTCGAATAATTCCGAAGCACTTTCATCGCTTTATGTCTTGATTTTGTGCGTTTTTTTCCGTTTCAAAGTGATTCAAGTTTTGTTAAGTGGATGAGTTCAGTCGAATTCCCTTAGAAATTAGAAAAACATTTCGAAGTTAAAGGAATTTAAAAAAAAATTTTTGTCGGGACCTTTGGGCTTTTGACTGGACAAATTGTGTTTAACCGGGACTCTGGACACGGCAAAAAATATGTGGACAGTCCCGGTGAGTCGCGGCAGTCTGGCAGCCCTAACTACCATACATCAAATTTGCACGTTTTACCGTCGAAATTCCCGCGGAATAGGTAAATCTCCCACAACACCAACACTTGTGTTAAGCTACGATTACACGTGTCGTTTTTCGTGGCAAATTTTGACATGTTGACGTCACAAAATTTCGGCCATCAGTCGTGTGTCATTCGTAAAAGAGCTTGACAGGCGATCCCACCTCACACGTAAAGACAAATTTACTACAAATGTTTACCTCATAATGGCGTCGGCATGTCAAGAAAAGTGACATTATATATGTAATCGTCGATTTAGTACATGATGTCGTGTTTACCTAGTACCCAATACTGTTTGACCTATACGACAATACCAGGCAGTCCATTTCAATTGCCGTAATTTTTTTTATCAATTTTTGCTGCAATACTTTTAAACATACACAACTACCTACGTCTTTTATCATTTGAAAACCCGATTTGTTTTACCTCGTCCCCCTGTTTTCACTTTCAAATCCACATTTCCATAACCGCACAAAAGGAAATTCACCCAGACTCTCAGTATTTGTATTGATTACCTACTTTCGAACCCGATCCTACCACAAAATTTTGTGTTGAATAAAAATGATGCCGGGCTGTGCAACTCGGCCCCCTACAGAACCGACTGCTCGCCTGGTATTTTGACTCGTTTGATGGTTTTATGAGCGCTTTTATGTCGACAGTTTAATAGGCCATAAAAATGCGACCCAACCAGAAGACGCTTTCGGTGACTTGTTCACTGTTATTTTTGTTAGCTTCATTTGATGCCACTGAGGCACTGACTGCCGCTCAACGGGGAACTCAAAAGCAGTCTCTTCCATTAATTTAATGGATAAATGTATAGTGGGCTCGATACTCATTCATAAGCTACGGACATTTCGTTGCTGTAAAAGTCATTGATTTTGGGTGCGATTGCGATGCTATACCGGCGTGTACCTATCAAATTGCTGAAGACTTGGTACAGAATAATTCAAGACAAACGTATATGCTTGAGTTTGTGGGAAAAACTTTCTAAAACGAATATAAAAATGTTTTCTGCTCCCTTGTACTTAGAAGCGTGTGCTGCTCACCCCTACGTTGGAATTTTCGTATGAAAGCGAATAGGGAACTGAGAACAAATCAATTTTTGTATGAACCACAAATTGCTATTTTTTTTGGGAATACCAAGGAATTGTTTTTAATCATTCTAATCGCCGATTGAAAATGACTTTAGATCGAAGATTTAAAGACGACATTAATGTTAACGCGAATTAAACATTCATCCCGCGAACTGTCAGACTTTATTCACAATTTTCAAAAAATAGTCAGGGTCCACAAATCTGCGATTAAAAAATTCTAATTCTAGCTGAATGTTAAGAATTTTCGGCAACAATTAAGAGAGTGTTCCTGTCAAAGAAATGTTGGAATGAATAAATATTTGCTTGCTAGCAACTTGCTCTTACGGCTTTTTTGATTGAAGGAAATTATTGAGCGAAAATATAGTGGCGTTTTCGATTGACGAAAAGAATTGCCCTTTCTATGTTTTATTGAAAAAGAAAGTGCACTTCCAGGTGAATTCTTACACGACAGTAGTGTCCGGTATATTTTTAAGGAATATCCCTGAACTCACCAACACACAATAGCAAAATGTCAGTTTATGCGTGTCTAATGGAACATAAAAACGTCACTTGCCCTTTTTTTTCGTTGATATTCGTGTGAGTGGAATATTTGTAGGTACTGTGTAACCTTCGACACTTTTCTACCCGTTTCCCATTCACTGGCTAAACTGTATATTTAATCTTTGGAAATTTGCTCCCAGAGTGATTTGAAAACATTTATCTTCTATCTTCTATATATACATAATTCCTTCGGGGTGAAACTCGGTGACGTTATAACTCGATAACCCCCGGGCCGATTTTCATAATTCTTTTTGGTTTCGTTCGTTTTGCTGCGTATTTCAGGTTTAGGCAGAGAGAAACACGGGTAAAACACAGTTATGCCGGGTTCAGATAATATTTAATAAAAATACCCGATGCAATGTGTTTAAACAAATTCACGAACACTTAAACAAACTTCACCAAACTTTTTTTGTACCAATCGAACATAAAATGTGACCTAGACCAAAAATAAGTTCTCTGAAAAGCACAATCGAATATCACATTAGTACTCAGTCACGAATTTATTGACCATAAACGTCAACTGTTCATATGACCAATCTAGGCCAGTAAAAACTGGAGCAGATCAGTTCAGCTAGTGGCTGTCAGACATACTAAACTAGATTATTGAACTCCCCCTTTTTTTTGTTGATTGTTACAGTTATTATTGTTTATTGTTATTGTTTGTGGCAAGACTGTTTTCGTTCTTAACAAACAATTTAGAATTAAAAATGTCCTTATTTTAACTTTTTTAAACTTTATTCTAGAATCTAGCATTGACAATGAAAACAATTCTTGCTCTTACCCGCTCTAACGAGTGCCCCGACTACATTTTTAAAAAGCTATTATGCAGGTACTAGGCGTACGGAGACGACTTAATAATAATGCTTAAAAAAGTGTTTAAGTAGCTATCAATTAAAAATGATCACAAACATGAAGCAGCAGCCACCACTCACGTTATACAGGGTGTTTTTTTTTAGAGGTATAGAACTTCGAATTAAAATAAAACACAAAAAAAACGTTTTAATGTCCATCAATTTGGCTTTATTGGAAGGATAATTTTATGCCATTGATGTTTAAACATGATTTCGGGCATGTGGCCGCCTCGAATAAAGCCAAGTCTAGAGGTCCAATTTTCAACCACTTTATCGAGCATTTGGGGCTGCATCTCGGCAATAACGCCACGAATGTTGGCTTCCAAGTCCCCTACCGTTTCTGGTTTGTTGGCGTAGGCGAACGACGTCACATATCCCCAAAGAAAATAATCCAATGGTATCAAATCACACGATCTTGACAGGTCCATTCCGCGAAATTATGCGCTCATCGAATGTTTCCTTCAATAAATCGATTGTGACGAGCGCTGTGTGGCATGTAGCGCCGTCTTGTTGGAACCACATCTCATCCACATTCATGCCATCCAATTCGGGAACAAAAAAATCGGTTATCATGGCTCTATACCGGTCTCCATTAACGGTAACTGACTCTCCAGCATCATTTCGGAAGAAGTATGGCCCAATGACTCTACCAGCCCCTAGAGCACACCAAACAGTCAGTTTTTGTGGATGTAATGGCGTCTCAAGGGTCTCATGTGGATTCTCTTCACTCCAAATGCGGCAATTTTGCTTGTTGACGTAGCCATTCAACCAAAAATGAGCCTCATCACTGAACAAAATTTTGCGATGAAAATCAGCATCGATATCAATCTCATTTTCGGCCCATACACCAAAATCACGACGCATTGCATGGTCTCGCAGTTTTAATTCTTGCACAAGCTGGATCTTGTAAGGTCGTAAGCTAAGATCTTTGCGCAAAATCTTCCATAAAGTTGATGGACAAAGCTCCAATTGCTGTGCACGGTGGCGAATCGATTCATCCGGGTCCTCTTCAACACTTTGCTCTACAGCGGCAATTGTTTCTTCGGTGCGCACTGTTCGACGTCTCTGCGGATGCGTATTATCACATAGAGTAAACGTAGTGCGAAAACGATCCATGGTTAACCGAATTAATTGCTCTGATGGATGATTATGTCGACCATAAAATGAACGGAGCTTGCGGTAAACTTCGCGAACTGAACCATTATTTTCGAAATAAATTTGCACGATTTGCAAGCGTTGTTCATTTGTCAACTTGTTCATGATGAAATGGCAAATCAAACTAAAAATAAATCACTTGACAGCAGACAAAATGGCCGGCAGTTAAAATAGTATTGCCAACTTAAAGTTCTATACCTACCTCTAAAAAAAACACCCTGTATTTTGCTAAACAGGTTATGCGCACTCTCACACAACATTAGGCAGCATAATGGGCTCTAGCCATGAAATATAAATTATACATCAAACAATTTCACCCTATCCTTCTTAATAATAAATTACTATATTTTCCAAGCATTGAAACAAAATTTACAACCGTCACCTAGATAATTTTTTAAATAGCAATCAACGAACTCACAATGAAATCCTTCATTTTCATTGTGTCATTATATAAATCAAAGTGCCAATCCAAAGAGGAAACAATATGATTTATTGTACACCTCACAGCAATGATCGCAGCCAATGAAAGTAAAGATTACCGTCGTCCGCCATTATTGGTATACCTATGTATATTTTCTGCAAGTTTCTTGTCCTTCTTACAATAATCAAATGTGTTGCTGTTAGAGCAGGTAGGCAATCTGTTGTGTATTGTGATCATTGATCTTCTTTCTGTTATCTACCCAGGTTGGCAGCGTACCAGTTCAGCTACCTTTTCATAGGTGGCAGTGTATGGCAAATTGCAGATAATGCAGTGTGCGTTCAAATACTAACGTTTCAAAAATTCAAATGAGAACAGTACATAGTTATTTCTATATCGATGTTATAAAAATGTTCAAAGATAAAAAAATGCTTTGACAGACCTTGCGTTTATGTTTTAATTGCTGGTTGTAAAGCTGACATCGAGATTATAGGTAGGTAGATAAGTTTCTTATTTTCCCAAATGGCCAAATTTGGAAAGGAAATAGTTCGCCAATATTTGAAAATAATAGAAATCTTTGGTAGAAGTTCGTAGGAAGCCATCTTGTAGGTTTCCCTCACTCTCGAAGAACCAACATTCTGGACGGTAAACTTTGTTTGCAATTGCAAATACTATTTTATTATGAAGGGGTAGCCGAAGAATCCAGTCAAGAATTTTGTGAATGAGTACTAGGTTGACAGTTCGAATTTGTGGCTGACGTAGAGAGAAGTGACTTATACTACGTTTCCACCGGACACTAATCGCGAGATTTAGGAAAAGAGATTACAAACAAATCCTGAGGTGTTTCCACAAAAAAAAAAACAGGATTAATTTGACGTTTCACCAGATGTTGTCAACTACCGTCGAATCGAACAACCCAAAATTGTGATATTTGAAAAAAAAAAACAAATTCAAAAGTTTAAAGTTATAAAACACGAGCTCCAGAAATCTTAAAATACTATTGGCAAATTCTACAAAATAAAATGAAAGTTTTGATGGTTGCATTGAGTAGGAGAAGTCTCTCAGAAATAGATTCGCTTTTTTTTATGACACAATGTCAAATACAGCTCTGTTTGCTTTGTATTTTTGACATCTCTAGCTGTGGAAAGTGTGTTCACAAATAGGACTGTACATGCAAACCGGGTTGATAATCGAGATTTGTTTGTAATCTCCCTTTTCATGAGATTAACTTTTGTATGATAAATCCCGAGATTTATGAAATATTTACAGAAACCTTTTTAAATCTCGCAGTTAATCTCCGGTGGAAACGTAGTATTAACCTACCAATCTAGTTTTTCAGGTAACAACATTCCGGACAAATCTAGTATATTTTTGAATGGGTTAATCATTTTGCACGTATGGGTAGTTAAAATTGCGCCAAAAAATCCCATTCATATCGATTCAAATAATGACTTAAGGTAAGATTAGACTGTATGCCAAGTGGTCATAAAATGCCAATTTCTGACAGTTCTCCTGTCAAAATATGGCCATACAACGTAATGTGCACATCTCATATGCTCTAATGACCTAAATGCCACATTTGACCAGACTGATTTTGACAGATAAAAATGCCCCAATTGCATATAGTGCAATCGGACAATAAGCACGAATGCCAGCGTAAAGCACTATATGCCCATATGCACTTTATTGAAATTTCGTTATGGCATTGCTGGCATTTTTGATGGAACAAGAATTATTTTGTTGCCATCGGTGTTTGACTGTTTGAGTTCGTGGGATTTTGACTTATTTTCGTTCTCTTTTTTTGATTATTATTCAATCTATCATTTGTGTAAATTATTCAATTGCGTCTTTTCTTTGTAATTTGTTTAGGTTTAATTAGTGTTTTGTCCTTTTCCAGTAATTGTGGCTATACTAAAGGGTTTTCCAATAAGAGGTGTTATTTTGGTATTCAAAGAAAAATGCCATTTTTAGAGATAAATGATCTTTATTTCATAATAAAGAGGAAGTTATGCCGTTAATAATGAAAAACAACATCAGCCAAATGGCTGCCACGAGCACGCATACAGGACCATATCCTTTTCATGAAATTTTCCATAACCAAATCGCAAAGTGCAGCCACTATGTCCTCGATAGCCTCACGAATTTTATCTTTGAGGTCTTGAATCGACGGTGGGCTGTTGGCGTAGACCTTATCTTTCACGTGGCCCCAAAGGAAGAAGTCGCAAGGTGTTAAATCACAAGATCTCGGTGGCCAATTGTGATCACCTCTTCGAGAAATAACACGGTCTGGAAACTTTTCCCGTAAAAGATCAATGGTTTCGTTGCTTGTGTGGCACGTAGCGCCGTCTTGTTGAAAGTAAACGTTGTCCGGATCAATACCATCCAACTCCGAAAATAAAAAATCATTAATCATCGACGAAAAAAAATGCTTTAATTTTGCGAACTGTGACTGCAAGATTTGCACCAGTTTTGTAGTGAATTTTAATAATTTAAATTTTTAGTAATGGCGTAGTTTCTACTTGTCAAATGTCAAAGAATAAAAGCTTCAAAAGTGACAGCTACCGAAATAGCGGGTCGTTCACAATAACACCTCTTATTGGAAAACCCTTTATATACTTTTTCCTGTTGTGAAAATTTGTTTGTGTAGAAATTGTTTGCTATCTATTTGTTTTGTTTTAGTTATCTGTATTTTTGTTAGTATTTGTTATGTGTTTTCATTGGCTCGATTGCTTATTTCCCTTGGTGTATATTTTGTTTGTCATTTTACCCTTTTTAGTTCTTTTGTGGGTCTGCTTTTTTCTTTTCATCTTTTTCATCTACATGTCTTGCTTTGTTTTTCCTTACAGCATTACCCTATTTGTTAATAAATAACAAATGCCTTAAATGACCATCAAGGCAAATATGACCATATTGGTCATTTTGGTCATATAGTCTAACATACTAAAATTTCTGTAAATCCAGCATAAATCTCGGGATTTATCATACAAAAGTTAATCTCATGAAAAGGGAGATTACAAACAAATCTCGATTATCAACCCGGTTTGCATGTACAGTTCGGTTTGTGAACACACTTTCCACAGCTCGAGATGTCAAAAATACAAAGCAAACAGAGCTGTATTTGACATTGTGTCATAAAAAAAAGCGAATCTATTTCTTAGAGACTTCTCCTACCCAATGCAACCATCAAAACTTTCACTTTATTTTGTAGAATTTGCCAATAATATTTTAAGATTTCTGGAACTCATGTTTTATTACTTTAAACTTTTTAATTTCTTAATTTTGTTTTCAATTATCACAATTTTGGGTTATTCGATTCGACGGTAGTTGACAACGTCAAATTAATCCTGTTTTTTTTTTGGTGGAAACACCTCAGGATTTGTTTGTAATCTCTTTTCCTAAATCTCGCGATTAGTGTCCGGTGGAAACGTAGTATTAGCAGAGACAATACTGAGACCACCAACTCCGGCCGATTTCTCGTTACTTAGCCTACAAGCTATATTTTTTATGGAGTGTACACATCTGGTGCGCTAGTATTGTTACATAGAAAATCGTATTGACAAATGTCACGAAACTTCAAAAATTCCGGCTCACCAACACACTCCCAGCAGATATGAGACACTTCCGCTGTGGGCAAAGTTGCTGGCAGAGTTCATAGAGTTTTATCCGTTAAATTTGAAATTGTTCGTTACGTTTGGATAATATTTTTTTTTAGGAATAAGTGCACATTTGCTTAAAATGTTCATGAAAAATTAACAATGTAGATTGGTGGAGGGAAAATGAAAACATTTTGAGCAAATTTTCTTCATTATTTAAGAAAAATTTGCACACGAAATCGAAGTTAATTATATCCAAAAGCGGAAAATACACAACCATGTTTGTCCTAATATGTTTCTAGTATATAGAACATCAACTTTAGATAGTTTTACTAACCAAACAAATCAAATTATTCGCCTTTTAACAATTTATAATAACTAACCAATGGCGTTCAGTAATGAAAAAATGTGGAATTCCCGAACTCTTTCACATTTCCCCACGGTTGCCGAGGTTGGCAGCATTTATTTTTGCATTTTTTGTATGTTTTTGCATGTCACACGGATTCTTTTTTGACATAACACCGATAGGAAAACAAAATGGCGAATTTGAAAAAAAACTGAGGGGGCCAGCGGCAAGAGGATTGTCAGTTGGGGGTCTCAGTATGGTTTGTCTATGGTATTAGCTTTAGTCTGTATAATCGAGTGCCTGTCAAAGTTCGCAGTTCCCAATCAAATGGTAAATTACGCATTGGCTTACATTGTCATTTATAAGTAGAAGTAGACATATACCTACACATATGGAGGTAGGGAAAACGAAAAGTCATGCAAATCAATTGCGTGTGGCCATCATTCTGCAGTATTTCTTGACATTAAGTCATAATACTCTCCAGAGAATCCTTTCAAGAAGTGGTATAACAGGATTAAAAATTTCCAAAACGTTGACCATTAATCATGTGTACACTTTCGACTGTCACAGTTTTTCGCTCGTCGTTGCAAAAGATATTACAGTCTGTCAAGTGTTGATGTGCATTTTTAGGTAGGATGTCCTGTTTCCAAAATTCCTCTTTGTTCCCTTTATTAATCCCTTTCGTCTCACACTGCATGCCCACTTGAGATATAGTTGCGAGAACAATTGAACGCATTTCTTTTGCAATATTCATGTTCTGCATGTCAACCTCCCATTGCGAACAGTGCAAGAGGGCGTTGCTCAAGATTAGTCCTTGAACGTTGTCTGGAAGATGGCTGCTACATGAACGAACAAATAATTAATCGTTAGTCACAAACTGGAATAAACGAATAGAGTAAGAGTAAGTGTAAGTGTTAAATCAGATCCATTAATCTGGCGCCTCGGAGGCACTTGACACCACCTGCCGGCAGATTGGAATTCAACTTAATGTTTGACAGTTGAGCGATTGGCGGCTGTATATGTGCTAGGGACTTCTGTCAACTGGGGAACCACCCAACTGCATAAGGGGTGCTCCAATTCTACATATACCAGAACCAAGCTCCCAATTCGCCACATCTTCATAGACGTCACCTCGGGACCTTTGATAAAGCCCATAAATACATGAAGCCCTGTGTTACTTGCCATTGTCAATGCCATTGAACCCCTGGGCGCGTCACCCTCGCCAATTACTTTCAAATTGCATAACAAGCGTCATGTAAACACTTCGGCCATACAAGTGAATTACAAAATCACAGGCCAATCACGCGGTTAAACGAAAGAATAACACCTGCTTCCCAGTCAACGTGCATACAATATCCTTCTCGTGCAAACTCCGCCGAACTCGCACTTACGCTGCGCTCACCGCAAAACGACCCAATTTTCTGGTTACGCAAATAACCGGGTGTGGTGCCGGCGCTGGTGCTGTGGTGCATAATATAGCCAGCTACTATTGGCTAAGTGTTGTATACTAGTACGACAGTCCACTTTACCTGAGGATTTCCTCAAATTATGCAATTTGCGCATATCTATGCCTGAACCTGTTGTTGGCCAACTAAATGCAGCTCCCAAGGAGACCTCCATGTTACCAGAGAAAACGTTACTCGATCTAACTCTGATTTTCCGCTTTCCACTTATGGCAATGCGTTCGACAATGACGGCTCTCAATCGAGCGCTATCCAGAACGCATTGTCTTTGGGCTTTTCCCACTGTGCGAACGGCAACGGATGGTTCTCGTCTGTACTGACGGTGGCAACTGGCAACATACAGCTGCAACGAATTACGCGAGCGAGTTCCGATTGAGAGGAGAGCCTCGTCATTATCGTCATCATGTGGAAGCGCGCAACAAAACCACGCAAAGTGCCCAATTATTGTCATCAAGCGAATCAATTTGTCATGACATCGAGGGGTTGCGCTCTCAGTATGTATAGACGGACGGATCCATACGTTACTGGCGGTAGCGGCCCACCGAAGGGCGGTCATGTGTCCCAGGTAATTGCGGTGCTCTGCTCATTAAATTTAATGTGATTGCGCGCAGCTATTTAATGGAAGTGCTTCTGTTTGTGCTGCCAGTATAGTACCCACCTATCTGGGTGCAATTTTTGGGGAATCTCTTCCAAGCCGCGTCTTGTTGGCTTTGTGCGGTCTGCCTATTTATCTAATTGGGCGTCAATTTTATTATTGTTAGCTATTCATTGTGAATTTGTTAGTTATTTTTGAATAGAAGTTCCTGGCGGTAAGTTGGTCAATGGGGTTTGCGTCGTTTGGTGGAGATTATTTGCTTTGTGCAGGGTGGGGCGGTATTTAGTTTTGAAAAAAACATGTTTTCGTTGGAATGTAAAACACTTGTTAGCTTAAGTTCGTGTAGGATGTTCATGCATGCTCTATCGGGTAATGAGGGCGTAGAGGCCTTGAAACTTGGGGATGTGCATTGGATAGAAACTGCAGCTGCGATGTGATAAGTATGTCCTCTCAATAGGTTGCTCGAATGAAAACATCTTTTCGTCTAAGCTACTTGGTTGTATTGCAGATGAGGTGCTGCTTTTTGTTAGGCTAATGCGTTGTGGTTTGAAGTGATATCAAGAATAGGTACAAAACTGATGAAGCTTTAACGGGCCAAGGTCAATATCGATATTGCTTTTAAATGGTGGCCCATAATTCACGCAAAGCTTAATTTTGATAAAAAATACAGATTTTTAATTAGAAAGCTTACATTTTTTATTGCTTCATAGAGCAGAGGCTCCCAATTTTTTCGGCCACGGAATCCTAAATGAAAAAATTTTTTTTTACGACCCCCATATTGATATTAACCGTTTCATTAATTAATTGTTTTTCTGGCTGTATTTCTTGAAACCACATGTTGCTCGCATCGATATCTTGTAATTTAGGTCACGATAACGAACACCATTAATTGTTACACCCTTTACCTGAACAGCCGCATTTTCGAAGAAGAATGGTCCGATAACGCCTCCGCCCAAAATCCGCATTGTGGATGCATTTGTTTCTCAAAAATTACTCGAGGGGTTTCTGAGTCCCAAATGCGATAATTTTGACGATTAACGAAGCCATCAAGATGAAAATGAGCTTCATCACTGATGAATTTTGTACGAAAATTGTGGACTGTAGCTGAGAAACCTTCATTACTTTTGAAATATTGCTCAAAAATTAAAATGCGTTGTTCTTTCGTATAGCGCTCCATTTTTACTAGCCCCAAACTGTCCAGCTGTCACATTTTTATCTTTTATTTTGTTGGCATCACTGTATGCTTTGAAATGGCGCAAAGTTCAAATGTTGCGTGAATTATGGGACACTTTTTACTAACGTCAACTTACAGAAAGCAGGTTCCACTATCGCTGCGCGTGACACTAGGCTTGTTGAACTTGAATTCGTCAGGACAACTCACTGTCTTTTCTAAAGTAATAACAGAATTTTGCTTGGTAGGCCTCACGTTTTGAAAGCAAAACGCTTTGACCAGGTCTGGTAATTTTGTAAATGCCTCGGGATGGCCAATTCGTAGGTTTCTCATAGGTTCCCATATAGTGCAGGGGTCATTTACCCCAAGGGCATCACAAAGGATCTACATTGATCTAAGTGTGGCTTAGATGACTCGCTACCTACTTAACTTACCTAACCTAAATAATTGTTTACGTCTCAATACGGCAGTTTGGTGTATACCTTTAGGGCAATCTTGAACAGTTTATACTGTCACAAAATTAAGTGTTTTTGGGCGATATCTACATAGTTTTCCAACCCAAATGACGACTAAAATAACCATACGTTGACTAAATTGTTAGTTCAACACCCATAGCAAAAAACAAATCATGCTCTCAAGTTGTTGCCCACATGCAAGAGTTGCCACTGCCACTATCGCGATCACAACCGAAAAAAATCCAAATAACTTTTTCCAAACATTTTCAATTATTTAAAAAAAAATATATTTCGAAAGAATATTTTTGTAGGTATTACATACTATTATTCGTTAACATTATCCCATTGAACATTGTTAAAAATCTTTACCAAAACAGCGGCAAAAATCGTTCCAAGTACTTGACGCTCAGCTCAAAAAATCGCATCCCAAATCACTTAATATATATATTCAATAGAATCGCATAGAACTACGCGTCAAAATTGTTCATAAATCGCTAGCTAAAAATTGCTCAAAATCCTTGCTCTAAAATGATTTGGAGATGGGAAGAATTGTTCTAAAATTTCGTCAACCATTGCACTGGCTCGAAAAGCAAAAATATTCTCACAATTCTGCTTAAAGATCGACCAGAAATAAAAAAATAGTCAAAATTTACTTTCCTCTCTCTCAATCGCCAGAAAATGTCCATAGAAATCAATTAAAATTAAACGCATAATAATCCGGTTCTAAAATTCTTTAAATATCGCAAAAAATAAGTTCTAAAATCGAAGCAAATCAAAATATGAATCCCCTTCTAAGATCTCTTGGAGTATGGCTAAAGTCCGTAGAATCGCATCCAAATCGCTCACAGTTCAACAAATTCTCAGCTACGTTTCAAATATCAATATCACCTCAAGAATGGAACAGTTTAACATTTCGTACAGATATGTGAAGTTTTCAAAATCTACAACGAAATTTGAGATCCTTAAAACCACCCAAACATTTTTTTTTTTCAAAAAACACCAACAACTTTGATCGCAGTCTCGTTAAAGGTTCCTTGAAATCAATCCTTATGCGATACCCCACAAAACCGAAACCTCAAATCTTCAGTCATTGATAAAATAAAATGTTTTCCAAAATCGGCTCTAAGATCGCTTGCAAATCATTTCAAAAATTAACCTAAAACTGAATCAGGTAGGAACATACTCACCCTGAGAATGCTTTTCAAACGATTTTCCCAAAAATTATACGCACGCTTAAATTTTTCTAAGACCCATCTCTTTAACCGTGTAAAAATTGCCCTTAAAAACCAATCAATGTAGACCGAAAATCCCTTCTGAGCCCGACTCAAAAAACAACGATGCGAACAAAAAAATCGTGAATAATATCACCAAAAATTCTTACAAAAATGAGATCCGAAATTGCTCCAAAAATCATTTCCAAAACTAGCTCCGCAAATAAACTTATAGTCCGAATTCAAATCGACTTCAGTGCGCCTTTTTTTATTCTCGACTCTAAATTTTCGAAGTTCACTCTGGCTATATTTTTCATACAAATTTTGCAATTTTGAGCTTTTGTAAATTTAAAGTCGAGGCTAAAAATGTTAATTGCTAAGGCCCAATATATTTACAATATCAAATTCGAAAAAAAAAACAGACTTAAGAGCAACCCAATATCGAAATCGCTCACAGAATCTCAAATGCACATAAAAAAATCTTTTACAATTCCCGTCTCAAATAGCAACTTAAACAAATTACATAATAGGTATACAATATAAAGAAACTGATCTAAAATATGAAGCTCTCTCAATTGCCCAAGAAATGGTACAGAAAATAGCTCAACAATCGTATTCGGAGCTAGAATTGCATAACAACTCGTCCGAAAAAATCTCCTTACCATTGCGAAAAATCATCCTAGAAATAGAATTTGTCAAGAGACAAAGATACTCCAAAAAATGGACTAAAATTTCAGGATTGTAACTAAAAAAGTAATTGTCCCTAGAATTGCTTAACAATCTTCCAAAAATTGCCGATATTTGGCTAAACATCTTTATAAAATCGTACAAATAATCGCATAGAAGCGAACTTAAAAAAAATTTAAAAAACTGTACCTCGAGCCGAAAAATTATCAATAACAAAATAGTTTGCAAAATACCTAAAACATAGGATTGAGCCCGATCTCAAAGCGTTCCATAAAATTGTTTACATATTGCCACAAGAAATCTTTAAAAAAATCAATTGATTGCAAAATCGCATCGCAAATGGTAACAAAAATTGTCTGAAGTCGTTTTAAATACGTATATTTAAAAAAAAATTGGCGCTTAGATCTCACAAAAAATAACCTCTACCAGCTGCGATAAATTGCCACAAAATTTGTATACAATCGCCACGAAATCACGAACACAAAATAGTTCCTCCAGAGACCAATACAAAAACCAAAAGTAAAATATATCTAGTGAAAGCGAAAATAACCCCGATATTTGTTTTAGAGTTGCCCATTCGTTTGATCAGAGATATATCGGACAACATACAACAACCGCTTAAATTCTAAAAAATTTACAAAAATATATGAAAATCGAAAGATCACATTGAAAGCCCGTGAAAACCGTTTTGGTTTTTCTATCATAAGAGACTTCTTAAAGTACCACTTCGTTGTAAATATAGTTGACAAAAAATGGCCTCGAACAAAATTAAGCAATCATTTTTCGAATTGATTCAATAATCGCACTTTCAGAGCGTTCCATCAGTGGCTCTAAAATCACTCCAAATATTCTCCAAAATAGCACTAAAAGAGGCCTAAGACTGAGTAAACACAAAATTTGACCAAATTGCTTGGAATATCATCGAATTTATCATCATAATATGTGCATAAAAATTGTCGCTATAATAAAATAGAAAAGAGACTCTCAAAATAAACTTGGAAAGAGTCCAAAAAGCTTTTGATAATTACAAAATGAAACGCATAGGTACGGGATCTCTCCAAAGTCATTTCGAAACTGTCCAGTCCGACTTTAAACGAACTTAAAAATTTATCGAATACGTTTTTCAAGAAAATACAAAATCCAACCAAAAATGCCATAAAAATCCACCAAAATAATTAAAATAAAAAACAATCAACAATTACTTCCAAAGAGACATAAAAATTGCCTACGAAAGTGACTTAGAATCGCAGAAAGAAAAATAAGCTGACACTTACATCGGCTCAAGTAAGAATCTAAAGAATCATCACAAGGATCGGCACACGCATTGATTTAAAATTGACATTCGATCTACCCTTAGATTCAATCTGAAAATTACCTCAGAATCGTATTGAAAATACGATCAAGAATTGCCCAAAGAGTTGAGCTCCCTAAATTTGTTTCAAACATTTAAGAAAACAAAATATCAGAATTGACGCAGTAACTTTAACCATATTTGAGGTTAAAATCGTCCCGAAAATGGTCCCAACACTGAAAAAAATGTTTATGGGGTAATCAATTTCGAAGCAATGCTTACAAATTTGGTCAAAAATTCAGCATAATAATTTTTAAGACTTCAAATATATTTTATTTATCCAAGGATTTTGTGATTACTGATAACGTTGGGCAAAACTTGACAGCCAACAGGAACTGAACTGAACCAGTCTTCTATACCTTGAAATCTTGGTTTGAAAATCATAAAATTAAGAAGCCCATATCGGTCAGATCTGCAAGCACAAAACAAATTACTTTTAATCCTGGCGCTAACTGGCATCAATGTCTATCTTTAGAATTTCGTTGGATTATCCTGCCACCACCGTTTGTTTGTCTCGAACGCCACACCGCCGGACGTCACAGAGGTTTGCTCGGTACGGGTACGGGCAAGTATCTTCAATCCAAATCCAAGAAGGCCATCTATATGGCAAAAAGTAGATCAAAGAAAACGGTCATTAGCAAATAAACGAACAATGAGATCACACAGTGGGATAGCGCCAGGGACAGCAACAGGTCAAGTTGTCAGGTAGTTCCATGGTGATCTATGCGGATTCCATTGAGGTGTGGATTTCAATAATACCATTAAATTAAGATGAACTCAGTTGATAGCTATACCTTTTTGTCCGTTGCTCTCAATTTGCATTTGAAGGCTATACCCGTATGCATCCTTTAACAGGATAACAAATGCAAATGAATCCCAGTACTCCTCCTTCGAATAATATTTCGATACGCACTGGATGTTTTCGCTCATTTGGAAGTTTTGTTTTGCGAATCTATTTGGCAAAATTGTAGCGAAACGAATTTTAGGGTTGAACAGGGTTTCGATGCAGTTCCTCGGAAGTGAGAGGGATGTGATTGTAAATTATGCTGCACCCTTTTCTCGCAGAATAATGAAACAAGTGCAATAAATTATGTGTGAAATTTTTGTTGTTGTTGTTGCTTTAGTTTATTGGACATTTCAGAAAAAAAAAAAAAATAGCACAGGAAATAGGTCTTGAGTAAAGCTTAATACGCTTCTCGAGCTAAATTTTCTCTCCCATACAAAGTTGTCTCCAAAATTTAGCTGAGCTAAATTTAAGCGAACCCATTTAGCTGAGTGGTACGCACCTCGAGCTAAATAATCAAACTTTTGTTTCAGAATGTACTTTATGTGTCTGTCAAAATTTTGCGTGCCCATTGAATGGATCGTCACATTTTCTCAAGCTAAATTGTGACAGATCGTTGTGTATTTGTTGTTCTGTTGCAGAAAAGTATTCAAGGATGAGCTCTTTTTATTATTACATGAACGAGAAGCACCTACAAGGTGGCGCAAAAGTAATCCTCCTATCAGAAAATGCTATAAATTTTGCGATTGGCCCCTAATGTCAGTTCTGTTTTGACATTTGTGTAGTAAACACATGCGAAATACACGTTAATAAACAATGTTACGCTACACTGCTCCAGAACGCGGAATATTGGTGACTATTTATTTGAGCAATAATCGGTCGGTGACTTTGGCACAACGTGAATTTCGTCGCAGATTTCCTAGCCGTCCAACGCCTACTGGTGAAACACTGCGACGTTTAGCCGCTCGCCTCGAAGAGACTGGCACAACACGAAATGCTGCCAGGCGTGGCAGACCCCGGAGTAGCCGTTCTGCAGAGAATATTGCTGCTGTAGCCATCGGACCTTTTTTCTTCGAAGGCGTCGCGGGCCAAACGGTTACTGTGAATGGTGAGCGCTACAGAGCAATGATCAACGAGTTCTTTTTGCCGCAACTTGATGAATTGGGATTGGAAAACATGTGGTTCCAACAGGACGGTGCAACGGCACACACTGCACGTGCCACAACCGATATGCTGAAGGATGCATTTCCCGGGCGCCTAATCTCCCGTTTTGGCGATTTGCACTGGCCAGCAAGATCGCCTGATTTGACCGCTCCAGACTTCGTTTTGTGGGGCTTTTTGAAGTCGCGGGTTTATGTCAACAAGCCTCAGACTCTTGCAGCTCTTAAAGACAATATCCGTCAAGAATGTGAGGACCTATCGCCGGAAGTTTTGGCCAAAGTGATGGAAAATGACATAAAAAGGGCTCAAATGACAATCAACTGTGGCGGCGGCCATTTACATGACATCATATTCTCGACTTGATGTAAAAAAAATTAAAAGACCAAATAAAAATAATCCACAAGAAGAATCAAAGTTTTTCATTTTTTTTTTTTAAATTACAGCCAAAAAACATCGGAAGGTTATTTTTGCGCCACCTTGTAGAATCAGACATAGTTGAAATAAGAGAGAATTAAATGTTTGAAGGAAGTTTTTTCAAAGAACAGCTGTTTTCTGTGACACTTATCCATGGCGTAATCTATGTCAAAATTTAGCTGATGTTTGGAGAGAAAAGTTGGAGACCAGATCAAATTTAGTTTAGCTCGAGCTTCGTACTACGCTTAACATGATAATAATTTTTTCCAATATTAAGTTTCGAAATGACATCTACGTAGGTACATTCAAAGTGTTGCATAGTTGATTTAACGTTGTTTTAAGTCGCCATCCACTTCAAAACTTTGTTTTAAAGGTAGATGAATTTGATTTAAGCATGATTCCACGTCAAATCAAGTTAGATCAAAAATATATACTTCTTCGAGTAGGGAAACCCTTTGAATTAATGTCATGCCACTTTGATTTAGAAATTTTCGTAGTCGATGCTAAATCATTCCGAAAAATATTTAAATCGAAGTGGTTTTCTTTGATTTTACGTTGTTTTTTCTCTGGGTATGGTACGAAAATATTTAATTTTCTTAAAATCCATGACTGTCCCTACTGTAGGTATAAGGACCTCCTCTAAGGTTTTGGGTAAATGCTGGGCCTTGCTTTTAATCATTTTTACAAAATCACACAAATTTTGTTTGTAGTTCACAATGGGTATGAAAGATTTTGTCATTTTGAGTTCGTAATAACTAACCTGAAGTAGGAGACTAAAAATGATTATTATCGCTCGCTTTTTTAGACGGATTTAAAAAAGATTTAAGATGTTGAGCCTCGTCTTGGACTAGTTGCGCTTTTTGCAGAATGTGTCTCAGTACACAAAGTCAAAGATGCCAACTTTGCGACCAAATTTAGAAAGCTTTTGCAATCAGGAATGGACTACAAAGTTAAGCAAGCCTTAAGCGTAGCCCGATAGTCGCTACACACGCAGATACTTCTTTCCCGCCAGCTGTTCCTTACAATTTATTCGGCAGTCTTTTAGGATAGCACAAATCTCCACTTGAAAAAAGAACGAGATATGCTTGCCTAATCAGTTGTGCAGTCTAGTGTTGTCTAGACGTCACGAAGACAACAGTGCCGGACCATTGAGCCATCCGTAGGGATTCTACTACATCCCAATCCAGGGTCAGACTTTGACTGAGACCAGTCCTGAGCGTAAGGATAGGTGACTCTAAGGCCGAAGTTCCGGTGTCATTGCGTCAGCATATCCATAAACTAGGGTTGTCGAAAAGGTGTCATCGAAACTCGACATCGATGACACCAAAAGCCACACGCTTAAGACAGTAGACTGCTTTGACAGTACAGACCATGATAACTCTATCATATGGGGAGGTGAATTAAGCATAGCATAGGACATAGCGTACCAGGAGAAGTTCGCGTTCTTTGGCGTTTACTGCAGAAGGCAGCCAAATACTTTGGAAGAGCCCTCTCCACCAAACACCCGACTCATAACCTAGAAAAGGTCTTACAAGGCGGTATAGATCCAACTGATCTTTTTCCGATATAAGCCTCAGGTCTTGGTAAAAAGCACACTGTCAGAAAACTGGATGCCTACGACTTAAAATGCTTTTCCCAAATTAGTTTTTTATCTAGGATCACTCCTAGGTATTTAATTTCTTCGGTTATCTGGATAGTGACGCCTTTCCGTACTGGCTTAGTCAAACCGATTAAAGTCCTTTGCCTGGTGAAGAAAACAACCTCAGTTTTGACAGGACTGACAAGCAATCTGCGCGTTAGCCGTCCGTTGGCATATGGTCCCACAGAATGTATGGCAACCGCGAATGCCTGAGCCCTGAACGTAGAGGTTTGAAATTTTGAGGGTATGCAGTAGAGATACTCAAAACTCAGCTACCATGCACCATCGCAGTGGTCAGACCGTCAGACCCAGAATCTTTGTTCGCCTTTAGTTTGGCTGCTGTCCTTACCTCGTTTTGTCATAGCGCAGTACCAATAACAAATTTTAGTCTCGACTTTAAATTTACGGAAGCTCACAATTGCGAAATTTGTATGGAAAATGTAGCCAACGTGAACTATAATAAAAATTAGAGTCGAAACTTGAAACTTGTCTGCAGACAAAAACTCTTCCACATCCCAACTCTATTCTTCAGTCTATATCCCTTTCAATTATAAGCCCGCATGGATATAATTATGCCCTCCGAAAAATTTGCTGCCTGCTTAGAACTGCGTACAACTTAATAGCAGTGCTGCCCAAACAAAGTTTATGGTTGGCAGAACTCTAAAATGCTTACAAGTTGCGTCCTCCCTTTTTTTGCTGCCTAAACACCGAAATTGTTTCGATAACGAGCACATATTTCTCAATTATACTGTTTTTTTTTTTTTTTGTTTGGCGCAGCACTTGTACACAATATGGACCCCAGTTTCTTGTTAGACCGTAAACAACGTCAAAAGTGCCTTTGTGTCGACGCCAACTTAATTAAATTGTCACTTCATATGTGAAACAGAAGCTTGTCGGTTAGTAAGTGCTATTTTTATTATTTTGCTTATTTGGTCGGCTACTCTTTGTCAAATGGAAAATCCAAAACTAATGTCGAATTAATCGTTTCACCAAAAAGCTTACAACATAATTTCAGTGGCGGGGTTACGCTTCTGTTACGCTTCTGAAATTTCGAAAATTGCCATTTCTATAGAGAGAGATTTTCTCTAAGGAAAAAAACACACAAAAAAATTGTACAAATCATTTTATGCGCGTCGCACAAGGGCGTTGAATAATTTAGATGAAATTTCCTAAACAGCCACTCTCCCCCAACTTGGCTGTCAAAATACTGTCAAATGGCATTTCTATATGCGTACACGGTAGACCTGCGCTGTACCTACTGTTACTGTTGTTGTATCGGGTGTAGGTGCTGTTGTTTGTCGAGGCGATAATTGCTTTTTAATGTGACAAAGATGGGACAATGTCGGAGTCATCGTCCCACCGGAAACCCATTCACTGTCACTGCGTTTGAATTTGTCTAGTTTTCTGTTTTCACCGCACAAACGATTAAAATTCGATTTTTTGATGCAAAGTTAGATAGACTGTACAGAAGATGCTATATAATTTCCAAGTCTACGAGTAAAAAGCGGTGAGAAAGTCGTGAAATTAGAAGGGCAACTGTCAGTCAGTTGGTATGCGAGATTACGGCTCAAAATGTTGTCAAATAGTTTGGCTTAGTCCTATTAAGTGCGCATCTAGTGAAGGGCGCAAAAGCAATTATTTAGACCGACTATGGAACTTGCTGTCAAAATGGCGAAATACCAGTGGAAAAGAAAGCTTGGTGTGAGAAAAAAAAATCAAATGTCAAGCAGATGAAACCTTGAGTCCATATCATGTGATCGACATACATTGGGTCGTATGAATAAAAAATCATTGCTTTGAGTAAAAGGTTTTAGCAAAGTAAAAGCTCTAGCAAATGCTTTGAGTCGGTACGAATAAAAACCTAGTTTGCTAAAGTATAGCATTTACATCGCTGTACATGTCATTGCCTTGCAATTTCTGTCAAACTTGACAAGTGACAACTGTCCGGTGGTTTGTTTATTTTGAATTTATTTTCAAATTTTTGTGGGAACATTATCAAAAGGAATCTATAGCTCCAACATCAATTTTATTTGCCAAATCACTTGGTGATGTTTGATTTCTTCCTCAGTTATCGGAAAATTTATCCAATCATCGTTGAACTATTTTTTGACACACATACCAATTAGTTAACGAGACGGTTGACTGACGAACACCAAGATCTTCTCCAACACCAACCTAAACACATACTTACATTTTTTACTTGTTGCCATGAATTTTAAAATGTTTACCCGAAAGCCCGGATCTCCTAACTACCTTACGAAAGATTTAATTTTCTGGATATTTGAAAGAGCACCACCACGTGTCTCAAAATTATCATTTAAAAAAGTATAAGCCAAATTGTCCACATTTTCACGAAACAATTGTTAGAAGTTATTGTTCTCTGTCTATACTGGTTTTTATTAACACGAACGTTAATAACAAGAGTTAAAACAGGTATAATGATGTGAAAACATCTCGATCATCCATGTTTTGTTTGGTTTTCCTGCACGAAAAAAACATAATTTAACTATTTATAAACAAAACATCGAAAATCCACAAATTGTTTTATGTAAAAAAAAGTGCGTACCTACAAAATATTTAGCAAAAGTTCTGAGTCAACTAAATAGCAGACACAGAATTTGCAGAACATTTGCATTGTCTGATAAGATTTATTCATACCGATCTGAGTAAAAGGTCAGTGCCGCCGCTTTTCGAACATGCCAAAAGTTGGAACTAACTCAAATTGGTTTTTATTCATACGAAATGTAGCAAATGCTTTGATTTTGACATTTCTCTTGGGTAAAAGCAATTGCTACCTTTTATTCATACGGCCCATTGTTATTGAATTTGCGGACCATTTTACAACAAAAGTTAATATTTTTTTCTCACCGATGCGATTTTAAGTTCATAGTAAATCTCCAAAGGTCTGCAAATACTTTCCCGACCAATGACAAGAACATCCTGGTTTTCAGGAATTATTCATTTTCCATTGTCATAGGTGCACTATTTTGCGATCCCCAGAAATGGAAGAAAAGTCCACTCACCCACGGCATTCGAAATCGAATTTCGCTTTGAAAAACGAAACAATGCCAAATTTTGTGAATTTTGAATTATTTCGTTTGGGTTTATTTCACGTCACCGAATAAATTTGTGGTGACCATCCGTTCATTATTTAATGAACAGTTCTGTATTTGAAGACGATTTTCGTTATGAATTTTTTTTTTCTTTAAAGAATAACGTAAACATTCACAAAACTAAAATTCAATGAACAAAATGATAATGCGAACGGGCCCTAAGTTGTTAAACGAGCAGACAATTAATGTTAATTTGTGCACGAGACGGGACAGAGAGATCCGTTTTCCCACAGTCAACGCTAATAAAGGGGTAAGAATGAGATCATAAATCAGACGCCTTAAGTGTCATGGATGTGTTGCCGATAATTATAAATATGTAAAACGGAAATAAACACAAGTTCCGGCGACCAACACTTCTGTAATCACTTGAAAACATTTCTATTTCTTATTTAAAACATGTGAAAAGAGTGCGGCCTTAAGTTTCAGTAAATTAAACCAAAAATTTATCAATCAGCTATACGAAATAAATAAATAAATAATGGTCCGTTCATCACTTCCGGAAGGCGTTTTGTTTTATAGGAAAGCGAAATTTCGTAAGCCGTCGCTATAAAAATATCAAAATGCATAGATTTCCCATTATTCTTAACACGTATAACACGTAAACAAGATGGCCGACCAAAAAACGTGTCACGTTTTTTTTGCGTGTTAGGTAGTGCCGTTCCTTTCAGTCACACGGCTATTTAGTATTAAGCATCCCTCTAATCTTCCGTGTTAGGAATGTGTGATCGTGAAATGCGGCATAATGCTGTACTTACTTAAGTGGCGCTACAGTCTGGGGCCCGTAGTAGACCTCGGCCTCAAACAACATTCCACCGATATACAGGGTGGTGCATGTGTTTGAATTATTTTCTTACTAAAAAAAAAATATTTTGAGTAATGGAAGTCTTTATTTTATTAATAACTTCTACTCGTTAATACTTTCATTCTTTTCAATTAAATCGAACTATTACATTTTCTTAAAACAATCTTAATTCGTCCGATCTACTGGGGAGCTATCGCACGACTGAATAGCTTTTCTTCATCATACGTTTCATGTACTATGTTCACCCACTATCCCTCTCTCCCCTTCAGGATCGTTACAATTTGGAAATTTACAACTTGTTCTGTTAAGTGTAAAATATGATATCCGTCAAGTGGATACGTACGACGCCATTTGCAAACAATTATAACATCTTCCGATAGGGTCATTAATTTTGCGTTACCTTGTACTATAACTATGTACAATTGCATTGTCCCTCAGATTTGGAATCGAAGATTCTTCGGGGCGCAACATCGTACATACATCTTGTACCTTCTAAAAATTATTTAGGTATTGTGTGCCCAAACGATCTCCTTTGCAAGTCTTAAGAACTATAATATAAACAGAAAACTTACTAATACAACAGCTTCAGCCTTAATTGCATTTTTTTGTGGTTGGTGATTTTTGGTAAGTTGGTAAATAATTTTCAACTGATTTTGGTACCTTTTGACGAAGAGCACCAAAAAGACGAACTCGGTATGACTTCATATTAATGATGCCTTATTTTTTTTAAGTGAAAAAGTTACGCAGGCTGTATAATAAAAATCACCACGTACACTTAGAACAAAAATAAAAGCTCAAAAGAACACTGAAACATGAAATTGATATAAATTTACAAAGTTCCTATTAATTTGGCAGCACACTGTAGGTTCAAAAAGACTTTAACCAAATTGAAGTGCGTAACTGGGGCATTTGACAAGGGCCATTGATAACTGGAGAGGCTTGTTTGGTCAGACATCAAGTTACACAAATTCATTGTTCCCCTCGTAGGTTTTGAGCTGCACTTTCATTTTCTGCTTTTGAGTTAGGTGTCTTGTGAGTTGTAGCCGCCTTAGCGGCAGAATGTTTCCTAGTAAAATGCAGGAAACCAATCATATAGCCAACCAACTTCATTTGAAAATATCCATGATTGGAGCATTGATGCCAATAAGGCCATAAGCCTTCTAAGCCCATTAATTCGAATATTCATGACTTTGTCTATATAACTGTTCGAACAGTAAGTCATTGCACCTCTTCCTCCAACTGTCTTCTATACAAGATCGGGAGTGACATGGGTCTTATAAAACGTTTGCTAAGTTGCTAATAAGAAGGCTTTGCAATTTAAACACTTTCTAAGACCGTAAAAACGCAATGTAACTGTTGGAACTTACTAAAAATCAGACGTGGACCAAGTCGTCTATAACCTAAAAGTTACAGCTGTCCATTGTGAGGCGATCTGTTGTTGAATGCCATTTCCAAATACATTTACAATAGAGTAAAACCCGCTTGAGAGAAAAACCTCCTTATCTGAAACACTTTTTTCATACCCGAGTATTTGTCGAGTAATTACCTATAAAACACTCAGCTTAAGCAAAACTCGCTGGAAAACCCGGATACCTGAAACATATTTTCAGCTATATTTTATATTTTTCATTGAAAAAAACTCTCTTAAGTGAAAAAAATGTTGAATCGAACAGAACAAAAAAGTTGCTGCACGTTTTCACTTCTTTTTTTTTTTCTCGAAAATGACATTTGAGTTTCTGATATGTCACAAAAGTTTATTTTCCAGGCCACTCCAAAAGATAAATAAAAATGTTTCTAGCTTTAAATTTACGCTTAATGGAATTTTTAAGCCCGCTTAAGTGACATTTTGTTTCCACTTATCCGGACTCTGCTTAAGTGAAATTTTTTTTTCATTTAAGCGGGGTTCGTGAAAGTGAAAAAACCGTTTAAGGGAAAGAAAAAATGTGACATTTTGCTGTTTCTCTTGAGCGGGTTTTACGTAGAGCTATAATTCGGAAGTCAGGTCAAATTTCAACACCCCTGCCAAACTCTTCGTATATTTGCTGGATGACGATAGAGAAATATCGCTGCTCCGCCAAAATTGACAAAAATGTCATAGGCAGTTCTCACATCTATTCAAACGTGTAAAATTAGGTAGGTAAATGCTTCAACCTTAACCTCGTTTACATCTATATATATTTTAACGTCAGTGCTGTCATTATTCATTCGGACTCAAAAAATAAATCTGTCACCGCCACAGGTGAATCGAATCCCTTTTTACTGTGAAACGGGGACTACCGATGGCACACGTCCGCATCCTCCATCAATCAACACAAAAACGATCACAATCTGACCCGTGACAGGCAGAATGCTGTTTCAACAAATGTCTCGACGATTAAGAGGCATCCATAAAATCTATGCTAATTCGAAAGCCTGAACAACTTAATTACCGTCCATTCCCATGAAATGGATACACAAATTGTTTAGCACTTCAATTGCGGAGACGAGGCGCATTAAAGTCGCTGTTGCACATTAAAACAGAATGAAAAATGCCACAAACCCGTACAGTGTATAGAGGTTTTTTTTTGTAAGTATGCGCGATTAATTAGAATGTTTGCGCTTTCGCTGATGAGCAGCAACAGTCACCCAATCTCCGGCCTCAAGCACTTCATTGCAACCTCGTCAAGAGCAGCCACCAACTACACCAACTGACAGCCAACACTTTTTGTTTAATCATAGAAATTAATAATTTTCCTCAAGTGTCCCGTGTGCCCCCCGGCCACCCGACGACCGCGCACCTGGCAATGCCCACGAGGCCCGGTGATTATGCACTTTTGTTTGTCCGCCAGTGATTATCGTGCATCTAATGCGTTTAATTGTGGTAATCTATCATCGCTGAGCAGACGAACAAAAACCACCAGAAAACAAAAAAAAAAAACCTCCTTAATTAGGAGTTACAAGGTGTGAACTATGCCACTTTGACCCAGCGGCTGATTAATCCTTGTTAATCATAAAAAATACACAATTCCGCAATTGCTGCATTAGAAACTGTGTTTGCAGTTGTTCTCTGTTCGGCGCGCAAACAAATCATAAAAATGCCCAGGCACCAGGACCAAGACTACGCGAGTATTGTGTAATCCTGATGAGCGTGTAAAATTTATATGTGCGGTCAGAGGACACAAGTGGGAGGGCACCCTCATTGTGGCTAGCCCCTTTGTGTGGCAGGTCCTTTGTGAAAGATGTCTTGTGGTTTTCATCCTCTTTGCGTAAGCTGGCGGAAATTACCAACAGTTGCGCCAGGGACATGGATTGTGGTGGCTTGTGGTTGCGGTAGGTCCCGATGCAGGTATTAATTGTTTTCTAATACCTTTTTGTGAATTTATGATGGAAAATATTTAGGAAATTAAATCATTCTTTGAAAGATTTATGAAGGATACGCAACACTTGCGTGTTTATGAGTCATAAAAGATGCGGTGTAAATTTTTGAGGAGTGTGGCGTGGCGTGGAGTTTTCGCCGTCACACTTTTCCTTTCGCCTTTGATTTGAGGTTAACTTTTTTTTCCGCCGTTCATAGTGGGGGATTGTTCTTTTGACAATCAATTCTGATTGTAATTGAAATTATGGTTACAAAGTTGATATTTTGCCTGACATAATTTTCATATAATTCTTAAAAAAGAATAGCCGCATCTGACGTTATTAGCTGCTAAGTCTTTTTAGAGGTCGGAAATATGTAAAGTCCCCATTCCCGGCTTCCAAAATGATCCATGGAGCTCGCGACATCTAGGTTTGATTAAGGAAAACATTGCTCCTAAGCGTATACAATACGTTTTCCTCTGATAATTTAGAGTCGTGGTTGGAAGATGAGGTCCGCACTTGTCACTTCTTGTGTATCACGTGACTCCTAAAATGTACGGGCGGGACCTTCGATTTTTTACTAGTCATTTGCTATTTATACAGAATTATTCCGCTCCTCGAAAAGTGTTTGCATTCTTTGACTAACTATACGTTCTGCAGGAATGATGTCCGGGTACTAAAGGCCTATATAGCTTGTCACAAACATTTGTATGAGTTTTTTTTTTTTTTTTGGGACGAATGGAAGTGATCTTTAATTGTATGCCGAGTCCGGCTGAATTGAGAATCACTTTCATGACGGTTATACTCTCTGATGTTTGTCAGACATTCGCGAGAGTTGGGGCATCGAAAAAAAAAACCTTTCGGTGTAATTTGTGTTTTTCCGGGCAGCTAAACATTTGATAAACAATTAAATACCTCCATGTTCCATATTTACTTCTAACCCACATATTAAACAAAAGAATTTTTATTAAATTTTTTGCTGGTTTGGATCTGGACACCAAAAATCATCTATGAAATGTTTCACAGTGATGGGAAATAATTTTTTAGTTTCCCTGCAGAAAAAGTGAGCGCTGTTTTACGATTATTATTTTATTTAAATAAAATAAAAATGTCCAGAAAAGCTAATATAATAATATAATATAATAAAATTTGTATTACACGGAAAGAAAATCACGTTAAATTAACCTTTATTACAAAAACCGCAGTTTGTAACACTGCTATAATTATTTTTTGGTACTAGAACATTTTGATAAAAGACGATTTACATGAGCTATTTTTTATGGCCATTCAGTGTGTTGATAACTGTGTTGAAATATAGGCGTTTTGATAGAATTTCACCAAAAATTTATAGTTTCAATGTTTTTTGTCAGATTTCTGAAATTCCCACGAAAGGCTTTTCGGACATCGAAATTCCCACAAAAAGGGATAAATCCCTCGACATTATAACACTGCCTACAGCCATTATCCACGAACGGTATGAGTGTTCATAACAACCTTCGTTGGATTGCCCACATACACGAAGTCGCCAAAAACGCTGCGAAGTGTTTAGGTTTCCTCAATCGGTGCAAGAAATATTTTAACATTTTCTGATCTGGCTACAATATATAAAACATACATCCGCCCAAAACTTGAGTATAACTCCAATCTCTGGTCTGATGCGCCAAAAGCCACATTGCACTTACTAGATAGAGCTCAAAATCGCGGGGTTAAACTAACCGGAGATACGAATTTTAGACGTCTTATAAAATCGCTTGAACATGGTGGAAATGTTACGTGTCTCTCATTGTTCTATCGATTTTTTAACAAACAGTGCTCATATGAAATTGCCAGCTGTATTCCTTCAGCTCAAAAATTCAACCGCAATAAACATTTTCCTAAGAATGCACATCCGTTCACCCTTAAGCCTATTTTCGGTCCTACTATACGACATATAGAGACCGTTCAACACGAATGTGGAATGCTTTACCCAGCTCTGTTTTTGCTCCTTGTTGCAATTTGCAGGCATTTAAAACCAACGTGCACCGGTATCTCCTGTCTAATCTGCCCATTTCCCTAATGCCCGTGCTGTGTATTTCACACTAAATTATAAGGGCAGTCATAACATCTTTAGCGCGTACTTATTATAAAAAAAATCTCAGCCGAAACCAAGGAAAGAGTTACACTCGCCTACTCCTGTTTTTTTTTCGGCCTAAGGATACAATTTATTAATAAGGCATTTTCGCGAAACACTAGGCCCTCATCATCTCAGTCCTGCTTTATGGCACAGAAGCGTTGACATTAGCAAAGGCGAATGAAGACCTCCTTGGGCTGGGATTTCAGTTTCATTCATCGATCTTCTAAATCCCGCTCGCTGAAGGTGAATAAACTCGTGAATAAACTCGTTTCAAAAAGGTTTTTAAGATAAGCAGCTGTTGTCAAGTCTTCCACTTGGGATAAATACCTAGTATTAACCTCGAAAGTGTCAAGTAGAGTCTAGTTGTTGTAATTTCGTGCTGGAGCTTCCCATTTACTTTTCTTTGCTCAATAAAATAAAACTATCGATTCGGCGCTAATTTTATCAAAGCGTGTGTCGCATGTTTTGCCTAACGTTATCGACAACTTGTACTTTTCTTAACACAAAATAATTTATTTGAGTTATTATAAACTCGGCGACTTTCCCAACAATCAACAAGCTTTCCCGCGATAAATCGAGCTGCTTAATGGCTGGGTTCTGACATCGTAAACCACTCCATCAAACATTATACGCGATAAATTCCACCTATTCAAGTTCAAGATGCTTTTCCTCAGCTCTCAGAAAGATGTAGGATTTCCGCACTTACCTAATCATTATTCAAATTTGGAGAATCGAAACACCAGAAGTCAACCACTAAGTCCGAAGTTCGAAAAACCTGTGAATGGTTCATCTATACCGCAGGTGGTAAGCGTTCTCGTATACGAACACCTTTTCAGTCATTCATCTATTAAAGCGGCGGCGGCGACTACCTACCTAATTAATTTACAAACCAAGACAACAGCATCCACTCGTAGGGCGGGCAGTAGATTTTTGAAAATTTAAATTCGAAAGAAAACCGCGGACCGGGCGCCTAGCTCTAGATAAATCTGAAATCCCAATCCCAAAACGGGTTCAAATTCACACAGCGGGATGTCGCGTGATGGCATGGTGTACCTGGAAGGCTTCTTGGAGTAGCTTGGCCAAACGACCAGAAGTCATATGGCGGCATTGTGAACCTTTGATTATGCCTGTCAACTTGTAGTTGAATTGGGCAGCCTCTATACTGATGGATGATGGTTGTGTGTTCCGTGCGTATGACATATGGCTTCCGGTAGTAAACAGAATAAATCAATAGTTGCGACTTGTGCGTGATTAGACATTTGAAGGGAGTTGTAATCAGACGTGGTGGGAACTATGGGAGGAAAGGCGTTGCCGCACATCCAGCGATGCCAATCCGGATCGAAGCCCCAAAAAATATACCTTTTTCAAAAAAAAATTATGCTTTTTTGGTAAGAAAAATAAAAATTACATATTTTTCAATAGTATTGCAACAAACCTACAAAGTGATTGTCGTAGATTTTCATAAGTTAATTCGAATTGTAACCGAGGATCAGGTGCCGATTCCAAAACAAACATAGCTAGTTTGTCAATCTGACACTTTAAATTATCTGAACGCGCTCATGAAATCAAGTTGTCAAATCTCCCGCGAAATGTTCTCGATACTCGCCAAAACCACTTTGTAATTGTCATTGGAATCGGAACCTGAGCCAAGGAATTGCTAAAAAAGAGTAAGTCTAAATAATCATATTTCCTGATCATTACTAATATAACTAAATGTACTCCAACAGAGAATAAACCATTTCCTCTATTAAGCCATTAGTGCTTACGTTTTTGCACAAAAAGAGTGTTTTTTTTCCAAAAGGCAATTCCCTCCGACCCGACGTCCATTGCCAGTGATTTAAATTTGTTAGCAAAGTGCTGGTCGATCGATAGCTAGTTAAACCATTTTTGCTTTCTGAAATCCCAAGATTTGATTTTTCCATGACGCACAGTTGATTAGTGATGCGGCTTGGATCAAAGTATGTAAGTATGTAAACAAGTCACAAAAAGTTATTTTTCTCAAAATTATTCCTCAATGGCATCACTGCGCACAACCAATCCAATATTTTGTTTGTCAAGGAGCATCTTTTAAGAGAACATTTATAAAAATTTGCAGGCAGATCTGTCAAATACTTTTGTTGTGAGAGCGAGAGTGAGAGAGAAACAGATGCAAAAGTCGGGTCAATTTGGATTCAGTGATGCCAAACCGAATCAAAGTTTTGCCTAACTCGACAAAAATAATATCTTTTTTTTAAAAAAAAACCTTTTAGGTAAAAAAGACGAAAATTGCATATTGTTCAACGGTTGTTCAACGAACCCACAAGCTGATTCAAATTTAGCTTACAATTGTTCGATCGATAGGTTAGGTAGGTATACTTCTCTGTAATCCAAAGTTTGAGTTTGGAAAACTCGTCTATTTCTACTCCCAGTGATTTTCAGAACCACCTTGGTCACAAAATCATCCTTCGTTCATTTAAAAAGCTGTAGGTAGTTTCACGTCTATTAACGGTTGACGTGAAAACTGAAGACTGAAGACTGATTTCAGTGAGACGATTTCAAAGTGTGCCCTAGGATTCCGAGTACGATAAAAGCTGTTTAGTAATTCACTACCTTTAGAAAATCTATAGCTAAGACAAGCCAGTGTAAATTCACAGGGTTTAAATTTCCCTAAAGAAGATTTTGGTCGCCCATCGAGTTCATCTGAGACCCAGGTGCTTTGGGCTTCAAATGAGTTGACTTGCCATCAGGGCCGGCCTTGACCATCTAGGCACCCCGGGCGAGTCATGCATTTCGCACCCTTTATAATTTATTGTTTTTTCGTAAAGAAATTTTCATTTACGATAATGAATTTTACTTCGTTGAAAAGAAATACAATTTTAAAATGAGAAATGAACTACATACTTAAATAATATTGAAATATTCTGAAAATATGAATATGATAATTTTAAAAGAAAAAAATATTTTTTTAAGTTAAGTTAGCAACAATTTCGTGCAGTAAAAAAAAATATTTTCATGAAATAATCTTTTACATATATTTCAAAATAATGAATGTGTTAAGTACACATTACACATGAAACTTTCTCGTTCATCAAAAGTTTGTTTGGTTGTTTTCTTATATTATTAGGTAGGTAGGTCAAAATCTGAGAAGCGATGCTATAAAACGAAAGCGGATAATGTGGAGTATTACAACACTTCATTCGCTCCTTGTCGAAAGGGTAGTCTTGTCAAGAAAAAAAAACTGAAAATAAATACTGAGCAGACCTGTGAAACTTGTCTTAAATACCAAAATAGCACTATATAACGTCTCGGAATAATAAAACAGCCAACGTAATGCGGCTTAAATTCATTACATTTTACACGATTTATTCATCGTCAAAATAATTAACGACCTCACTACAAAACAACAAATGCCGTATTACGCAAAAACGAAAACTTGCGAGAAAAATATATTACCGGAGTTGGTTCTCTGCATAAGTTAAATAACAGATATATTGTCCTATTCTTGACTCTACCCACTTTTTTTGAAAACAATATCTTTCTCTTAATATACACATTCGAGAAAGTTAGAAATATATATTTTGAATAATAACTTATTCATTTTAATATAATGGGCCTTAGCAATAAACATTTTTAGTCTCGACTAAAAAGACGGAAGCTCACAATTGCAAAATTTGTATGAAAAATATAGCCACAGTGAACTACTAAAATTTAGAGTCGAGACTAAAAATGTTTATTGCTAAGGCCCAATGCTTATTATGCAGTTTCACAACCAAGAAATATATTTCTTATATTTATTCTTATAAGATAGTAAATCTTATTTTTTCAAAAATACATTTAAAGTTTTAATTTTTATTAATTGCATTTTTTATGTGAGTGAAACATTTTGAATATATGTATATATTTTTAATGAAAGAAAATAGGTTTTATATGAAAGCCATACTCATTTCAGTTGAGTGAATATTTATTTTCAAATTGTTGATTTCCTTGGTTTTATTTATAACCAAATAAGGATTTGAGTAAATATTCTCTTGCATAATGTAAGTACTTATTTACTTGAAACTTTAAATTATTTTTCTCTGTGTGATCAGGTTCTAAAAACTCGCAAGAAAAAGGGCTAATCGGAAAAAGTGCCAATTCCGATGCTATTCTGGAAATTTAAAATTTTTGAACGATATTTAACAATTATTGGCTGCTTAAACACCATTATAGTCTTGTGATAGGTAACTGCGTTACATTTTAAAATTATTTTTTGGAAATAGCAGTATTTGGAAATTTTTTTAAGCGCCTTCTCCAGTAATAATAATAAAATGGCCAAAGTAGCAAAAAATTGCGGCAGGCTCTTGAAAAAAGTACCAAATTGCAACTTAAGTCGCACAACGGTCACGCTGAGTATGATACGATTTGCCATTTCTCGCCCGTCTCTCTTTCGCCCTACATAAGTTAGTCAGGGATTTTACAGGACAAGCTGAATATACTCATCAGAGATAAATCATACTGAGACCACCAACTCCAGCCGATTTCCCGTGCGCTACGATTTGGTGCGCTAGTATTGTTACATAGAAATTCATATCTACAAAAATGTCACGCAACTTCAAAAATTCTGAGTCACCAACACACTCGCAAAAATAAGAACCACTTCCGCTGTGGGCCAGCTGCTGGCAGTGTTCATGGAATTTTATCCCTTAAATTTGAAATTATTCGTTACGAGTGGATAATATATTTATTTTAGGAATAAGTGCACATTGGCTTCAAATATTCATGAAAAATTAGCAATGTAGATTGGGTGAGGGAAAATTATAACATTTTGAGCAAATTTTCTTCATTATTTAAGAAGAATGTACACAAGAAATCGAGGTAAATGATATCCAAAAGCGGAAAATACCCATCCATGTTTGTCCTAATATGTTTCTAATATATAAGACATATATTTTAGATAGTTTTACTGACAAAAGAAATCAAATTATTCGCCTTTCAACAATTTATATAGCTAACCCACAGCATTCAGTAAAAATAAAATGTGGTATTTCCGAACTCTATCACATTTCCCCACGGTTGCCGCGGTTGGCAGCATTTATTTTTGTATTTCTTGAATGTTTCTGCATGTCACACGGATTCATAATTGACATAACAACTATAGCAAAACAAAATGGCGAATTGGAAAGAAAACAGAGGGGACCAGAGGTTTGTGAGTTGGGGGTCTCAGTATGGCTTGTCTCTGATACTCAAACTCACTTCAAAGTTAAAAGTTAAATACGCTAAATTTCGCTTTTTCTTTATATCGATAGAGCTAGGTATTCAAATTGAGTGGTTAAGTTAAGTGGGTGCGCGTAGTGCCCTTTGGTGTTACGGTTACAAAAGCAAACGGTTCTCAAAATGTTAGAAAGGAACACTCAATTTGGTCACTTAACCAAAGTTCGGGAGACGGGGGAATATACATTTTGACAGACCACCGTCCAAACATAAGGTCTGTTCCTTTACTTTTAAATCTTACGAATTTTTACTGATTCTTACAAACTTTTACAAATCTTTACTCAATGAGCGGCATTAAGAGAGCAAGATATTACCCCTCCACTGAGAATCTTATGCATTTTTACTCAACAAATGTCTTGGTGTAAGAATTGAAAAAGCTGTCAGTCACCTTACAATTAACAGCTGATTTGAAATTTGTTGTCCTATTTGACATACGAGGCATTTGTTTCGATTTCTTGCGTATTAAAATGCTATCGACAGGCGGAAAAATAAAATTGAATGTTCTCCGTAGGCGCAGTGGCTTAGTGGTTAGTGTGTTGGACTACTAAGTGAGGGGTCCGAGGTTCGAATCGCGAAAAAACCAAAATTCCAACTTATGTTTTTTTTCCGCTGTGCCACCTCTCGCGAACGCCTGACAAACGTCCGAGAGTATAACTGTCATGAAGAAGCTTCTCAATTAGCCGTTTGGAACCGACATCAAATTGTAGATCCCTTCCATTCGTCCCAAAAATGAAAAACTCACACAAACGTATGGTTGTGAGATGCTAGGCCTAGGGTCCCTACAGACCTGTAGCGCCAACTATTTGTATTTTTGTATTTGTTCTCCTTAGATTCTTTTAGAAAGTGGCGATGAAATTCTCCCTCGCTGTAAGGAGTAAGAAAGGACAATCTTCTTCACGTACATTTTAATGCCGTGTCGTTTTTTCCTGTTCTCGAATGCATGTAGTTCAATCAGTACAAACACTTCCATATACTCGGATTCATGAAGAAGAAGTTCGAATAATTGCGAATCACTTTCATCGCTAGGTAGATGAATCAACAAATTTTGTTTGTAAATTAGCAAATTCTTCGAGTTTATCAGATATGTTATGCCCAATTCACAATGTCGCGTTGACGCGCGCGTGCGTTGACAGATTATGTAGAAACAAAGCGTTCATAATGCTGCCACACAAAATACAACTTTAGGCGTTGGATCGACTTTAGATCGTAAATATCGTTAAGTTCAACGCGACGCCTGAGTAGACCTACTCTCTACTCTCACGCGCGTTTGACAACTTTAGAATTTTGAATTGTTTGATTTGATGTCATGGGCTCATGGGGTGTGCCGTTTTAAAAAGCAATATGATGTTTTTTTAATGCAAATTAATTAATTTAGTTAGTGAAAATGACGAATACCTCTTTTTGTGGAGCTAATACTTATTTCTTCAGATTTTCTTGAATAAAAAAAAATATTAATCATTGGTTTTGTATGTTTGTTAAGGTTGTTCTTTACATTATTCTTATGAATGATTTTTTTTATCGATTTTGGAGAATCCTTTTTTAATTCTTGCACAAAAACCACAGCTACAGACAAAAAGAGAGTACACTTGAAATTTGAATTCTGCTCTCTATTTGTGTACATTAGTTAAAACTAAACCGAACTTTTAATCTGTCATGCTCTACTCTCTCAACGCACATTCGCTTCAAAGCAGCATTTCGTTTTACAAAATTTTGCTCGCGCGCTTTGACATTTAAAATCGTAAAGATTCGATAAAACGTGTCAAAGCGCGCCGACGCACGCACGCGTTCAACGCGACATTGTGAATTCGGCATTAACCCATTCTCTCCCACTGTACTTTTTAAAGTACAAATATATTCAGTTTTTAAATGTGTCAATAAAAGTAGGCTCTGTAATTCAAATTAAATATTTAAACTGTTTACTGGCTCACTAGACCTTTTTAAATTTTTTCCAGTATTTCTTTCTTTTTAAATCGTAGTAGGTGTATTTTAAATTGAATTTGTAGAGTGCCTCTTTTTAACTAGTTTCCATTTTACTCTCATCAAAGAAGTTTGTGTGTGAAAAAAAATTCATGAAATCAAATATTTTATTTCTTTTTCCAACATTACTTTAAAATAAAGATAAAGTTAAGGGAAATATATATCTCCATATTCTTAATTACATATAGACTGAAGTAAGTAGAGCCAAAGTTAGTTGTACTTTAAAAAGTACAGTGGGCTCATGCATGCACATTTATTTTCTGTTTTTAGAATGGATTTCAAGGCGATTCCTAGCAAATATTTTTATGGAAAACGTTTCCATAATCTCGATTCCGCTCTAGATGAGCTATCGAATAATACAGAGTTAGTCAACGCTGACATCGTTGTGATTCCTCCACCGGTGGACTATGTAACGGATGAAGAGGACATAGATGAAGACAACATGAAGACATTAGGAATACCACAAGATGTTCCAGGCGAGGTAGAGATATTTGGAGAGACCTTTTTATTACCAGGTGATGATGGGTTCGACAGCGAGGATGACATCCCATTGTCCGATTTAAAAAAAATCAATAGCTCCTCCACTTTGGACGAAGTCTATTTCATCAACAATGGAAATCCAAGGAACAGAAAATTATTTGGAAAGAATCCAAAACTGTGCTTCAGAGCTAGTTGGACTCAACGAAGTTCAAGTATTTGAAAAACTGTTTGATGCCGAGGTAAGACAACTTATTGTAAGCCAAACCATATTGTATGCGGGACAAAAAAACCAACACAGCTTTGCTTTCAATGAAGAAGATCTCAGAGTTTTCATTGGAATTCTGTTAATTTCTGGTTACCACTCTGAAGCAAGAGAATATATGTATTGGAAACAGGCTCCTGATACACATGTACCTATTGTAGCAAACAGTATGTCTAGAAACAGATTTCAAGAAATAAAACGATTCATACAGTTTGCTAATAATAACAATCTCGATTTGAACGATAAAATGGCAAAACTTCGACCGCTCAGCACAATTTTATGCCAAAAATTTCAGAAATGGGGATATATGCACGAGCATTTGTCCATTGATGAATCAATGGTTAAATACTTTGGTCGACATTCTTCCAAACAATTTATTAGAGGAAAGCCGGTAAGATTTGGCTTTAAAAATTGGATGCTGAGCAGCAGAGATGGTTACATGTATCAATTTGAAACATACTGTGGAGCTAAAAATGTTAAACCTTCTCTAAAATCACTCCCGTTAGGGTCCAGAGTGGTCCTCGATCTTTTAAAGACTATTGACTGCCCAAGTGATCATGCAATTTGTTTTGATAATTTTTTTACTAGTTATGAAGATTTTGAAGGAAAAGGGATTTATAGCCACAGGAACCGCTCGTGATAATCGGTTAAAAAAATGTCCTTTGCCTAACAATAAAGAATTTCAAAAACAGAACAGAGGAACTTATGACCACCAATTTGATCAAACAAACAAATTGCTTTTTGTTAAGTGGAAGGACAATAGTATTGTTACAATGGCCACAAACTATGACAAAATCGAACCTTGTGAAAATGTCAAGAGGTGGAGCAAGGAGCAAAAGAAAAAAGTTAACATTCCCCAGCCTCTACTTTTCAAAAACTATAACATGAATATGGGCGGAGTCGACCTACATGACCAATTTATCAACACGTACCCAATTGAAATCAGAGGGAAGAAGTGGTGGTGGAACTTATTTACAACTATGATTTCATCTACATCGTCCAATGCATGGAAGCTTCACAAGCTTACAAACAATTTCAAAGGCGATTTACTTGAATTCACAAGAGCAATAACTCTACATTACCTAAGGTTCCATACATTAAAACAAGGATACCCTAAATTATCTGTACAACGAAGCATTGTTGAAAGCACAGGGTATCACTTTCCGAAAAAAAACCCAAACCAACTACGATGTCGCCAGTGTCATAATAGATCGAAATGGTGCAGCGAAATGTGCAATGTTACACTGTGTATTGGAAAAGACTGCTTCAAAAATTTTCATATAAATCAAACTTAAAAGGGTATGCATGACCCCATTGTACTAAATAAAGTACACCTTCATAACTCTTAACCGACCATTTTTTTAAATGTTTTTATTATGTAAATATCTTAATTTTGCTTTAAATAAACAGAAAATACTATAATAATTAAATATTTTTTATTTTTAATACCCTTGAGTGTTAATGGGTTAACAACTTGTCGTACAACTTTTTTGAATTTTTGAATTATGTATCTGTCATTTTCGTAGACTACTACCATAGCGTTCCCTAACTTTTTCGTAAATGTCTCTCACTGTGAGAGAATCTATCCCCACCACTACAAAAGTAAAGGAACAGACCTATAGTTGCAAACTTGTTCACATTTTCGACTCATCGTTACCATCATCTAACTGCGATCACAATATCCGTAGGTATCTTCACAAGTTCGTATTCCACTGTTTCCGACAATCATTCACTTCCTGCTGCACTCGAACAAGTGGATTTTTCTCATCGCCGCACAAATATCAATTAGGCGATAATACAGCGCCCCCCTCTCCTGATGAATACCCGGACTTATATCAGCCTCTTCAGATCTCATAACCATCAGTAGGATGTTGTGTGCTTTGTGTGGGAACTTCCATCAGCGAGATGAGTCCATTTCGTTCCCATTGTAAGCAGTTTGTCGAAATTTGATCAAAACCTCCAAGAAGCCGCAATTATCGCTGCAGCATCTAAACAGTTTTTTTTTTTTTGTTTTTGCCAAATCATCACACCCCGAGATGAGAATGAGGTTTATTTTCGGTGCGAAGGTCAGCGTCAATGTCCACGGTTTTTTTTTGCACTTGGTCATGTGTATTTTGGCTCGAGATGTCCATCTAACCAAACAAGTGGATAAGAGTCACGATTAACGCCAGAGCGGATTGAATTGTTTTTTTCTTTCTTGTGTTTCGCTGCCGAATGTAAATATAGCGTGAATGGATCAAATTAAAATACCCACACAAAGAAACACGCCAAACGCAAAGTGAGAGGGAGATTTGAATTCAATTTTGAGATTTGTTTTGGCCAAATGGCGATCGCATGTTGATGTTGGACACGAATCCATCGAGAGGTGACCTTCATCAGAGGTTTTGGTTAGAAAACCGCCTGGTTGCAGGGTGAATTGTGAAAAGTTCAACTCTTTTGTGAATGAGGCTGCGAGTCCTCTGAATGAGTCCACACAGACCAGATCGGCCGCTGATCCCTTTTCACTGGGTGTTGTGCGGTTGAACGAACGTATAAAAATAAATTATATGATTTATCCTTTTGGCGCCAGTGGCGGCATCTTTTATGTCTCGCTGGGTCATTTGTAGAAACAAATCGTAGTCGATTGTCGGACACAACGACGACGACGACGATGATGAAGAGATGTGTTATGGCTATGGGGGAGGGGGAGTAGTCGTCATCATCACGGTGAGGGTGACTGCAACTTTCTGTTCCGTTTGTCTGTTTGTGGTAATTTTTCATCTCTGCTGTGCACCTTTGTGTGTCCTTTTTCGGTTTCCATCGGTCCTGGTTGATATCCTCTGCGGCTAAGCGATAGATGAACCACCGATTGTGTCCATTGCGCCACTTCATCGAAACAAGAATCGAAATGATATCTCGGCACAATAGAGCAGCCGAATTTAATGATTTGTTGTGGTGTTGGTTGAGCCTTTTGATTTCTTATGGTGCTGACACGCCTCCATCCATATATGTTCGGTGAAGAGGCTCAAGTGTGTGTGTGTAGTGCAGACTGACGACTGAAGAGCTCTTCTTTTTCCTTTATGATTTATCGGTTATTGTTTTCTTTGTGGAGTCGACAACCGTGGGACTGTTTGCGAAATGGAACGATCAGGGTTGTGCTGCTGTTCGTTGGGCAGGACATATGTTTCTGGTGAATGACAATATTTGTTGGTGGAAGTCTGTGGAGTGTAGAGGCACGCAACGCCACAGCCACAGCGTGCATTGAGAAAAGAGAATCACCACAGGAAAGTCCCCTTTCTCCTGTCCAACAACTAAGGACAGCCACTGTTGCTGGACCCGAATAAGACGGCTTCTTTCTTTGTTGACACTCAGAAGCTCTGCAGGTACATTGTGCAAACCATTATTGCAAATGGTATGGCATGCGACCAACCATTGCTAGTGAGTCCTTTTAAATCAGACAGTGATTCGAATTCTGACAGTAAACAGTTGGGCTAAACGGATAATAACTCTTGCCAATCGCAGTTTCCTTATGGTTTCAGTTCGAGCCCTATCTCGAATATCTCTGAAATTCTGTAAAAGTCCCTGACAATCACTGTCCTGCTTTATGACGCTGAAGCTAGGGCTCTTTCGAAAGCATGTGCACCGAAAGAAAATATTCACGAAGATATTTTCGGCCTTCTTGAGATAAAACTTGTTCTTAAAACGCTCGGTTCGCTTGCGTAGACGGGCTTTCCAAGTAACAATTTGACTTCGGTAAGGTTCAAATTTGTAATTTCTGTAGGCAACAGCTTCGATAGAGCTTCTATAGGCTTTGTTAACCGAAGTTGATACATTTCAAAGCAATTGTTTCGATAATAACTTCAGGAAGTCCTTTACGAAGCATATACATAGGCTTTATATAGGGATATGGAATTAATAGAAACAAATCGTTCGATAAGATCTTTATTAGACATCTGAAAATGTGTCTGGAGATGTGTGGAAAGTGAATTGCTTCGATAAGACTTATGGTTCGAAGCGCTCCCTAGAAGCTTCTTTAGAGCTTCTGACCGAAGGCATTATAGAAGCAATGACCTGTCATGCGGTCAACCTCTTGCGATTGGAAGCTGTACAGAAGCTTTTACTCGTACTTCCTCCTAACTTACTATGGAGGCTTTTATAGAGGTACAAATTTATTTCATATGAAATGAATAAGCTGTCTAAAGAAAAATCAATTAATGAATCGGGGAAAAATGACAAAAAGTAAAACACTTTTAGCACAGTGAAAAATATGTCAGAAATGTTATTTTCAATAAACACTTTTCGCCCATAAATAAATTGGGTAACACTAATGTCGTTTTCCATCGATTCGGATCACTTTTTGCAGACCTCGACATTATTTTCCGCTAAGTGCAGTCACCTTGACGTGGTGCGGAGGCTTAAGTCGCAATGATTCAACAGGCTATGCTGTCGGAGGGGGTAGTCTTCCGAAGGGCCACCCATGCCAGACAGGCTGTTTTGAAGAGTGACGAACTAAGTACTGCCAACCTAACTCCAGTGGTGGTGTGAGCGCAAAGTAAACCGTGCCGAAGGATGAAAGGTTGGAGGTCAAACCAACCAGATACGAGCTCCCTCAGGTGCTGCCGGGGCGGACCATACTTTCCGGCCCTACTCGTGGGAATCACAATTGATCCGAATAATAAAAAAACAAAGAAGGAAGGAGGTGAGGGTACGATAAGTACCGACAGTGAGACGGTGTCCGACACAAAAATAGTGGAGCCATACGACCTCACTAAAATTCAAGAGGCGCTAGAAGCCGACTCAACAGAGGAAGAAATCTCGAAAGAGGAAGAGGAGAAGCTTTTGGCTGAACCTTCAGATGAAAAAGCGAAGAAGAAGAAGGTACCCCCAGGTCTGCTAAGGAAACGGGAATACCTCAAGGCCAAACATATTTATGGCATTCTCGTCGCTAAAAATCAAGACTCCCTAACTGGGAAGGAGCGAGCCTCCTTGGAATGGGCCAAGGAAACTATCGCGAAAGACGCTCTTACGAGGCCTGAGCCCAAAAGAGCGTCCTCCGCTATAGGATTGACCAGCATGTCGGGCTCAAAAAGCACACTACACGGTGCCAAAGACGGAACACCGGGAGACCGACAATAAGCCGGGCTCGAGTGGATTCCAGAGGAGGCCGCTGAGAGGACGCCTGAGGACGCCCCCAACATTCCGAAGAAGGCAAAGCGGAACGGGGCGAGCACTGGTAGCCCCAAAAGGACACCCATGTGGGGAACCGGTACAAGCGGGAAGTACAACGAAGTGACCAGGAATCGGTAAACAAATCACTATTTACTGTGACAGCCAAGCGGCTATAAAAGCCATGGAGTCAGTCATGGTGAAGTCAAGGGCAGTTAGGCACTGCAGGAAATTACTGGATGAAATATCACAAGCCAACGCGGTGACCCTATGCTGGGTACCGGGGCATATGGATATTCCAGGTAATGAACAGGCGGATGAGCTTGCAAGAAACGGGTCGAATACACACACATCTATGGCCCTAAGATCAATAAGAACTCCGCTAAGCACGCTCGCAAGAAAGATTGACATTGAATCCTTGAATGGAAATAACCTACGATGGACTAATCTCAATACTTGCAGGCACACAAAAGAATTATGGCCAGAGGTGAGCCAAAAGAGATCAAAATATATGTTCGGACTTAGTCGCATACTCAAGGGGGTCATTACTGGACACTGTGCGATAGGCGTACATGCGGAAAGGCTGGGTATACTGCATAATGATTTCTGCAGAAGCTGTAGGGACGTTGAAGAAATAGAATCTGTTCGCCACCTGCTCTGCGAATGTCCAGCCCTTAAGAATAGCAGACTAAGGATTCTCAACAGCTACTTCTTTGACGACTTAGAGGATCTGAGGAATGTCGATCTTAAAGCACTCCTGAGATTCATACTCAAATCTGGGTGGTTCTAGTAGAAAGACAGACCTCATATCGCTAGGTACTCTTAGGACAAATTAGAGGATGTGATCATAACGGAGCTTAAGAACCCATGAGATTCATACTAATCTATGTGGCTAATATAATATAAAAAGCGGTGAATTTCTTGTCTTTAACAGGTATTCAATGGATCCAACTGATGGTCTACGTGAAGCACCCATTTACCAACCTACCTACCTCAGATTTATTCATAAATACTACCACAAATACCAATATACTTTGCACAGCTGTTTTACGGCATCTTAAAAAGTTTGCTTTCAAAACAAATGCGCAAAGTTTCGTGAAAAGTAAAATAAAGATAAACATAAATAGCAATGGATATAACTTTGGAGGAATAATTCCTCTTCATCGTCTTCCTCATCATCTGAAGACTACGAATCACCGAAACATTTTTCAAGTCGATATCCATAGTTGATTTTTACAAAAACGAATGCGATTTCAACAGCTGATGTTGCTGTCAAATAAGGCACTAATCCATTTACAAAAGCAGATCAATTTCGTTGCATGTTCCATGAGCCGCGTTAGATCTGAGATCTGAAAAAGATTTTTGGTGGTCCCAATCGAAAACGACATAAAACGTCTTGCTTACAACTTCGGTCGAGTAAGCTGCAAGTTTTTTGCAAATCCAACTACCCCCTAGGCAAATTCGTCATAATGCTGTAGCAGTGGTAAATCTGAACTTCTTGATACATTTTAGAGTTTCGTTAAGATTTGCAAAAAACTTGCAGCTTACTCGACCGAAGTTGTAAGCAAGGACCCATGTTCGATTCTCAGTGCGAGGCATGTAAGTAAAATGCAAATAACGAGTCCGTAAATGTAAACTCCATGAAAATTACAAAAAGTCATTGGATAATATTTATTAATAGGATAAAAAAATAAGAAAATGAAAAATTGAAAAATGTAATAAAAAACATAAATATTTTTCTTGCTCATTTTTGAGCCTCTATAAAGCTTCCATAAAGTTGCGGTAAGGCCCTACCAAAGTAATAACCTACTGCTGATAAATGTGAGATGCTTCTTTTGCGAAGCATAAGCCTACCGTTGTTGTTAATTGCCTTTCAGACGAAGAAGTTGTGTTTTCAGTAAGGTCTTACTAAGCTGTTCAGATAGTCTTAAAGAAGTAAATACCTGCATTACAGTGCGCCAAATGTGTTTCCATTAGGCCTTATGCAGTTGATATTGCGTGAGGTGCTTCGATAGCTTCGATAGCACCTTACCGAAGTCAAATTGTCACTTGGAGGATGGTTTGGAGGAGAAAGTTCAACGGCGAACTATACAAGCTGTACAGTGACATCGAGCTGGTCGAAAAATTTCACATCAGTTGCCTTAGAATGAACACAAAAATCCTCCGGCCTTCGAGTCTAACCCGGAGGGACAACGCAGGAGTGGTAGCACCTTAATCGCCTGCGCAACTGGAGTACGCCTAAGACCGAGCTAATTGGAGTCGAGGCCGTGAATCGCACCGAAATATAGAGCCACCTAAGTGAATAAGTATTTTAGAACCGCCTCTCTGAAAAAATCGTCGGCATTTTATCTGATGTTCTTCAGAGAATTCAGAACTTTTCTTTGTGCGGTCGATTGCAGAAACGAAATCTCAGGATCTGTTCTGTACGAAAACTGATAAGGGCAGCGTTAAGCTGAATAGTTGTTCGCATACAATGAGGCTTACTAGAAAATCACTTCTTCAGCCCCTTAAGCTTAATTTAAAATGCATCCTATTTAAAATCTGCAGCTTGCCCACATTTTTTTTTATTTGCATTTGAATCGATGAATAACGTTAGGCTGGTCGGTCTATGGAAGTTTACTCCGGACGTGGAATAGGAATCCGTTATATGCGATGGTTGCGAGGATTTTTATCTTAAAAAGGGACGTGCCTCTAGAGTTCTTTCAAGGCCTAGGATCGCCTTCTTTGTAGATGAAGGTTGTTTTTTTTTAAGGTTGAGTCTTTGGTTCAGTGATTTGATGCAAGCGTCTTACCAAAGTATCATCTCCGCTGGTAAAATATTAAGCCCGACGGCCTTTAAACTTTTTAAGGCCTCTTCATTGAGCGATGAAACCGAATCTTGATTGACTGCAAATAAGTTCGCTTCTTGCCCTATCACCTTCCTGCATGAAGACCCTTCTGCCAGTTGCTGAAAGGCTTTTTAATAAAAGTCTTTGTTTAAGTCTTTGTTCATAAATTAAAAAACTTAAAATATGGCTGTGTCAATAATTTATTAAATTTAGTAATTTCTCTCAATATTTGTCTCAAGTCTTGTTTTCTGTTTGTACTTAACTCTTTTTTATTTATTTATGTTTCTCCCTAGCAAATTAGCACTCTACAACCATTATTTTTAACTTTGTAATTTAGTTATAAGACTGCTGCATATCACACATTCGTCACTTTTTTATTTCAACTAAAGAATGTATCTAAACTATTTTTTCAACATATTGGGCCTTACCAACAACCAAACCGTAAATTCGAGCTCAACTAATTTCGAAACTAACTATAGTTTCGACTTCTGATTTGTAGGCACCAACAATCAAAGTAATCGGAACTTTAACTACATCTGACTTTATAGCAAAATTATTACAGTATATAACTCAAAAGCGTTATAATTTTTTTCTGAGCTTTCAAATAATTTGCTGAAACTGGCAGTTGGTTGTATTTTGACTGAAATAAAAGAAGCAAATGTTTCCCATGCTTGGTTTTTTTACGGTATCATTGGAGCATTGTTAATTCTATCAATGATATCAGCCAATGGTTTGACAGACAGTCAACTAATAGTACTCGCATTGCCTGCGTCCCATTTAAGCTACTGCTTCTGTTTATTTGCTGTCCATTTCATATTTATTTCATATATATTTATTACAAGGACTGACGTTTAAACTTAAATAATGGGTTAGACTCGACTTTCTCCGGATCGAAAGTTACAGTCTCGATTATCTTAAAGTCGAAGATAACTTGATTTAGTTTCGACTATTGCCCTAAAGTCGTGTCTAAATTTGGTTGTTAGTAAGGCCGATTGTACTGTGAGACTCTTAATGCTTTTATCTTTAAAATGTCGAAACGCACTTTATATGAAAAAATTAAATATAATAAAAAATAATAAAGGGTGTTTTTTTTAGAGGTAACACTATTTTAACTGGCGGCCATTTTGTCAGCTGTCAAGTGACTTATTTTTAGTTTGGCTTGGCATTTCAACATGAATAGACTGACGCCTGAGCAACGCTTCCAAATTGTGCAAATTTATTTTGAAAATCATGGTTCTGTTCGAAATACGTATCGCGCACTACGTCCATTTTACGGTCAACATGATGAAGCTCGCTTTTGGTTGAATGGATACGTCAATAAACAAAACTGCCGTATTTGGAGTGATGATAGTCGTCAAGTATGTTGAGACACCGTTACATCCACAAAAACTGACTGTTTGGTGTGCTTTATGGGTTGGTGGAATAATTGGTCCGTACTTCTTTAAAAACGATGCTGGCCAGAACGTTACAGTCAATGGTGACCACTACAGAGCCATGGTTACCGACTTTTTCGTTCATCAAATGCACACGCATGATGTGGAGGAGCTGTGGTTTCAACAAGACGGCGCAACATGTCACACAGCTCGTGCCACAATTGATTTATTGAAGGAATCGTTTGGTAACCGCATAGTTTCACGTTGCGGACCCGTGAATTGGCCTCCAAGATCGTGTGATTTAACGCCGCTTGACTGTTTTCTGTGGGGCTATGTGAAGTCGCTAGTCAACGCCGATAAGCCCGAAACGATTGACCACTTGGAGGACAACATTCGCCGCGTTATTGCCGAAATGTTGGAAAAAGGCATCGAAAATTGGAGCTCCAGATTAGACTATGTCCGAGCCAGCCGTGGCGGTCATATGCCAAATACGTAATCATATTTAAATTATAATGCAGGAAGATTATCTTTCGAATAACATAAATTTCATGCCAATTTAAAAAAATCATCTTTGTTTAATTCCATTTCAAAGCTCTGTAGCTCTAAAAAAACAGCCTTTATAATAAGTGCTTCCTTAATACATCTGCTATTCAAAGTCATTCGGTGACTATTTTTACCCTAAAAAGTCTGCGTTCCAGTCTTCAAGCCAGCCCTGGATATCTCCAAATGTTGTTTGTTTCGACATCGAGAATTTTTGGAGCTCCTTTGGCATTTTTTTTAAATTTTTTTTCAGGTCGAAAGGCTTTGCAGTCCCTATTTTGTTCTCAAACGTTTTCGCATGATAGTCTTTTCTCACCTTTTTCCGGTTAGCATATTCATCTACCTCGGACCTCGGCTACCTCTTTGGTAACTGGGAACTTTGTTGAAAGCTTCTCATTCAGTCGCTCCCTGATGAGGGTCCTCTGGCTACTCCAGGCGAACTTATTCTTCTGGGCGGCTCGCACTTTGTTTTTGTGGAAGATCTCCACATATAAATTGTAAACAACAAACTACGGCTCCAAAACAAGTGCCAACGAATTTCACTCGAATTTCCCACAACTTCCGCATGAAATTCACACAACAAAAAAACCCCCAACCAACGAGTTAAATATGACAATGACAACAATAAGAAACATAAATGAGTACAACTTCATTGTTGTTCGCTTATCCCGATCTAGCGGTTATACATCTGCGAACTTTTTCCCACACCAACTCCGCCGCAAAATGCGTATCCACAGTATCGTCCTCAATTCAATTGCGTGGGCATTGCGCGCACAACCCTCTCGTCGCTCTTGCTCAGCCTCAACAACACGCACACACACACAAACACAGCAGACAATCCAATCCCAAAGAGTTATGTTCCAATCTACAAATCATCCGCGTACAGAGATTCAAGACTCGTCATAAGACTTGAGATCCCATCGCAAGCCGCGTTGCGTTGCTGTATGAGATGCCGTTCTTCAACTCCATTCAAACGACACTAACGTCAGACGCCCCAAAGAAGATGACTTAATTTCAATTCGAAAACAATGCCCGCGCCGCAACAACAACAACAGCAACCCAAACCTATTGTCAGACGTAAAACAACATTATTAACACAAAAAAGAGAAACGGTCCCGTCCGCGTCTGGAGCGACGTCGAACGATGGAAAAAGGTTCCTCGGCGAATCTTCTCGTACTTGTAAACGACCTAATCATCCTGGAGAACCATTGAAAAGTGTGACGAAGCAAACCCTCTTCACCGCCGCCCCGCCGCCGTCGTCGTCGCGTCGGTCTATAGTTGGAGTGACCGAGGTCCGAGTGGATGGTAAGTTGAGAGCTGGAGTGGTCAAGTGAAGTGGCATTAAGACGATTTTGTTGTTGGTGTACTATGTGGCATCTACAGCGTTCGATGTAATGGGCTCCGGGCCATTGGGAATGTCATTCTCAAGAGTGGTGCCCACATAGAGGGGGTGGGCTCTGATGCGGCCAAGTGGTAGGTATACGTGCAGGTGCGGATTGCACACAGGTATCTATCGAACTGTGGCGACCTTGAGGGAGCTGAACTGCTTCGGGCCGTTGCTTGTTTGTTTCCTATCTCGGCGACACGCAGTATCTTCATTTGTGAACGCGGCTGTTGTGCTTTTGTGGCTTCCAATCAAAATGCCATCAATCCAAAGATCATCTATTGAGTTGCCTCCTCGTCCTCGTGTAAGGGAAAAGCCCTCTCAAGTGCCATCTCTGCATCTGGCGGAGGTAGTTCATTCGCACAATATCATCATCATCAGCAGCAGCAGCAGCAGCAGCACTATCATCGGTGTGGAATATGAGGCCAGGGGCATTTTGTGGCGCAGCATCTACCTATGCACGTCCGCTCTATTTCGGGGAGCATCGCTGCGTATAGACGTCGCTCTGGGATGATGATGACGGCCATCACTTGAGCCCAGCGCTTAGAATCGTTCCCTCAAGTCATTCTGGTTAATGACACATTGGACTGGCGGACAGACATGCACCATTGAATTAGTGTAATGGAGGTAACTGAAGCGACTTTGAGGCGCTGCCCCATGAATGGGAGCACCATCGATGGGCCTTTTCATTCAGCACGTTCAGTCGCCCGACTCCAATTGGAATTGTGTAGACGAAAATTGAAAGATCAAGACTCGAAGATAGCTTGTATCTGCAGATGGCCATCATCGCCGCCGCAACAATTATTGGGTGCTTCTGAAGCAGCTGAATCATTGGACTCATTGATTTGTGCGCGAGTTTTGTGTGTTGTATCTCTGTACAGTTGGTCATCGATTAAGGATGTCACTTTGTCAAGCGGCTGTCAGTTTGAGCTTGGAATCCATCAGTCGATGACAGATTTGCATATACCTACGCTTACGGCGGGTGCTTCGGTATTTAAATTGTCACTCGTGACTTATTGAAGACGAGACTTTGTCAGTTGTCACACCCGCGCACAAATTTTTCGCATAGTGGGTTTTTGTTTGTTTGTGGGTCAGTTACGAGTGTGACTGGAATTGGGTGTACATATGCAATTTGAGGACCTACATAATTATTATTCCCGGAAGCTGGTCGGTCTTTTGTTTGAATAATAATTGCTGTGGCCAAGTAGAATTTAACGGGAGACTGCTTTTCGTGGGAACTTAAACTTGCCAGGTGTCTACAAACTGCATGCGACGACTGTTGTGGGTTTTCCGTTTTCCTTTTAATTATTGTCGGCTAATTGGCATAAACTAAACCGGAGAATTAACGGGGGGAGGGTCAAAATTCTGCTTTTCAAAAATCCGCAACCAATAAAAAAAGGATTGGAAAATGGTAAAAGGCTATCTAAGCCTTTTTTATTAAATTTTGTCAAATAGAATTTTGAAACCAGAATTTTGTAAAAAGAATTTTGACCCATCCAGAATGTTGACCCCAACCTGAAAAAACGCATGGAAAAACGCGTTAAAAAATGTATTGAAATACGCTTGAAAAAACGCTTGGAAAAACGCGTCAAAAAACGCATGGAAAAACGCCCAAAAAAAAGCGTGGAAAAACGCTCCAAAAACGCATGGAAAAACGCGTGAAAAACGCTTTGAAAAACGCTTGGAAAAACGTGTGAAAAAAACACATGGAAAAACGCCACAAAAAACGCGTGAAAAAACGCATGGAAAAACGCATGGAAAAACGCCCCAAGAAACGCGTGGAAGAACGCATGAAAAAACGCATGGCAAAACCCCCCAAAAAACACGTCAAAATACGCGTGAAAAAACGCTTTGAAAAACGACCCATGAAAAAACGCGTCAAAAAATGCTTTGAAAAACGCATGAAAAAACGCGTGGAAAAACGCCCCAAAAAATGCGTGAAAAAACGCATGGAAATATGCGTGAAAAAGCGCATGGAAAAACGCGTCAAGAAACGCATGCAAAAACGCCCCAAAAAACGCATGAAAAAACGCATGGAAAAACGCGTCAAAAAACGCATGAAAAAACGCTTTGAAAAACGCATGGAAAAACGCATCAAAAAATGCTTTGAAAAACGCCCCAAAAAACGCATGAAAAAACGCGTGGAAAAACGCCCCAAAAAAACGCGTGGAAAAACGTCTCAAAAAACGCGTGGAAAAACGCACCAAAAAACGCGTGGAAGAGTGCATGGAAAATCGCATAAAAAAGCGCATAAAAGTATGCGTGAAAAAACGCTTTGAAAAACGCGTCGAAAAACGCATGAAAAAACGCATGGAAAAACGCTTTGAAAAACGCGTCGAAAAACGCATGAAAAAACGCATGAAAAAACGCGTGGAAAAACGCCCCAAAAAACGCGTGGAAAAACGTCTCAAAAAACGCGTGGAAAAACGCACCAAAAAACGCGTGGAAGAGTGCATGGAAAATCGCATAAAAAAGCGCATAAAAGTATGCGTGAAAAAACGCTTTGAAAAACGCGTCGAAAAACGCATGAAAAAACGCATGGAAAAACGCTCCCAAAAAAGAGTAGAAAAACGCTCTCTGTGAAAGCACCCGCCTAACAACAAAAATGTATTTGAGTGCGGCCCAAATTTGGGATAAAGCAGATTTTTTTCAAAAGAATTTTTGCCCATCCAGAATTTTGACCCCATCCCTAGAGAGCACACTTAGCTTCAAACCAGCAAATCCTTCTTTTTCTCAGCTCTTGACACCGATGGTAGGACACAGAAATATATTTTAAGTAGGTCCATATTCTAGAAGATCTGCAATGAGACACTCAAGACCAAAGCTCTGTCCGCTGAACGCTGCTTTTTGGTCGTCCGTCTTATTGGCTGTTCCAATAGCTATAAAATGTTATCGAAAATTTCAAAATAAGCCCACACTTTTCTGAACAACAAGAACTGCGTGACTTCGCGGTCTCTCTAAGCGAAACACATTCCCACGGCAAGTGATTTTGATATTTCTATTTTCAAGCTTTGACTCAGCGAAAAAAACAAAAAAAAAAAAAACACCCAAGGTACCTGCCACAGCTCCTCGCCTTAACATTATCTTTTCATTCAGGCAATTAAGTGAGTTTTTTTCTCAATTAAACAGCAATATTCGGAACAGCTACTGGGCTTACACGTCGACTGGCTCAGCTGCCTTGCCTTCTGATCAGCGCCACGAGATAATAGCCCGGCTGAGCGGCTAAAAGCCGCGCCGCCAAAGTCCAAGGCAAAGTCATCTCTGCCGCACAATATTTTGATCGCATACACTCTGCTCGTACCTATGCTAGTTGAGCGCGAAGTGAACTGAACTAGAAGCCGATAAAAGTGTATAAAATCCGTGATTTTATCTGTATCTATGTATCTCCGAGTGCGGGCGGGGGAAAAAACTGACAAAAAAAAAACCCAACGAAAAACGAATATTTATCGCAACACCACCATCTCAACGGAAGTCAAATTCAATTTATTGGTGAAATTATCTCGAAGCTCAGATCAATTTGTATCTGAAAAAAAAAAGTGGTAGTGATGCCCGTATGTCGGTCTGTGACTGGAACTGGAACTCATGAATGAACAGTGAAAGATACAGATTTGTTGTTCGCACAGGCAAAAGGGAACACAGAATTACAAAAACATCACAAGTCATACAATTTAATTGCTATGGAGCGCGTCAGCGACTCAGCGTTTTCCCAATGCGAACAATGGTCACTGTGTGCTCCGCGCCGTCCGACAGCGTATAGAGTATAACAAAACAAACCTGGGAACTGCGGCGTATAGAATCTGTCGATCGGTCAGTGTTGAAAGGCAGATCAAGTGCATCCTTCAACATCTCCCCAGACGGTGGTGACGATGATGACGACCAGCAATCAATGATGAAGATCTTGAGGGGAAGATATACAGTCCCGACCGACCAGCAGACATTTGTGGTTAAAAGGATTAGTAGATGTGGGAGTGGTTATATGATGTCTCTTCAAAAATCCAAAGACAGCGGCATTTCGAATTAGAGATCCGAGTATGCGACGCGGTGGTTGAGGTAGATTTTGTTGGACGTTTCTCGTTTCCTTTGAATCTGACTTTGGGTCGTGTAGATGTACCTTTTTGGGTTTCTGTGTTCTTTCTTGGACTAATTTTAAAATCATTAAAGCCTTCCGAACTACCGGAGGCAGTGTTTAGTGCTTCCACTTCCAGTTAACCGAGAAGAAAAAGAAGCGCTCTGTCAGATGTTTATGAGATTTTGAAGACCTCCGTGTGCCATTACTGAAACACGCGATCGCTATTTGCGATGCCAAAAGATGCTGCGTGCCTGGTAAAATGCTAAATACATCGCAAAAGGCTTCAGGTTAAAGTCAAGAATATTTCAAAGTCGGAGTTGGCGTTTGCCTATTATTATGGCATATTGTTGGTGGCGCGTTTGAATATCCCCATCGAGCCATCGGTACAAGAAGGGAAGAGCTTTCTCCCTGCTCGAGAGTCTTATAATGTATTTGGAAAGTCTTTAAGATCAAGATCGTTATCATGACGTTTTTCGTAGAGACAGAGAACCTCATCCTTGTCCAAAAATAATTTAGGCATACTCCAAGCATTGTTGAAAGCTTGCTTATATAACACCCAGGGTGGCAAATAATAATTGAAAAGCAGTCTATCCACAGAGATCAAACTCTTTTGGGCGTTCTAGATCCAGCTGTTTGTTACACAATTCATCCGCCTAAGTTTGGTTTTCGAATAAAAGTGCCCCAATTTTATTTATGATCCTTCGAGTCGGATTTCTTCAAGAGCAGGCGGTTTCTGGTGACAGAGCTCATTTGTGTCTTACCTTCGGTGGAACTATTTTGATCCGCTGCATCAACGATTACAATTACCAGGAATTTCTACATAGAGCCCAAGAAAGTTCAATGTTCAATGATGACCGTTGATGGATGACGGGTTTTGTGTTGCGATACAAGTTCTCAGTGTGATCCATCAACAACAGCCTTCATGCTTCAAGTTCAAATGTGCTAGACCGGATACTCACGGAGAGCAGCTTGCTCTCAAATATCTGTTTAACTTTTTCATGCTCATCTGTCAACTCTCTTATTGCGTGGAATGCCTTCATGTAATTTAAAAAAAACCAAATTCTGCAGACAAGTCCAAAGGGATTTGCAGTTAATACAAAAAGGAAATTTTTTTTAATTATTGAAAAAAAATTAAGTGAAAATAGAATGACTGAAAAAAATAAAAATAGATGTCCGGGGAAGCTAGAGAACCATAGTTTGAGCTAGTTGAGAATATCCTCAAGCCCCCCGCGGTTGGAGCTGTCCTTTGCACTGGTATGAAGATGGAAGATGGAAGATTGAAGATGGAAGATGGAAGATGGAAGATGGAAGATGGAAGATGGAAGATGGAAGATGGAAGATGGAAGATGGAAGATGGAAGATGGAAGATGGAAGATGGAAGACGGAAGACACATAGAAGATAGAAGACAAAAGATGAAAGTGTATCCAGCTCTAAGCTTTGCCCTACATCAATCTGAGCAGATACTCAACATGCAAGGTCCCTAACATTAAAATGATTTTTATTTGTCAAGGACATGCCAACTATAAATTACTTTGCATGCGTACTTAGTCAGTTGGGAAAATGTCCCTGGTCTAAGACAATCCAAGCGTTATCCTACAAAATTATCCTTAGACTTAGTAAGGACAACATAAGAAAGTCTGGGGGATGTCGAATCCTCTGAACACATCTTCTGTGACTGTCCGGCCTTTCATTGGTTAAAAAAACTTGTCTTATTGAAGACACTCGTACACCAGCAGATCTAAAGAACTCTGCTACTGAGGACTTATTGGCCTTCATCAGGGAGGTCACACTTTTCTTAGATTAACTTTCCCTCATTGATACAATAGTTCTTTCAGGTCGCAGTTTCAGCCATCAGGGCATGGGATTGGGATTGGATCTGGGCCAAGAAGACCAAGTCGACCAAAAATCACTTCCCCTAAAGCCTGGCTGCGATGGCAGATCTGAAAAATTGGCTAGCGGGACATTTTTGCCTTTGAAGTGAAAAAAACTTTTTTATTTTAGTTTATATTTTATTTGTTGTAATAAGTAATATTTGGTTTAAGTAAAAGTATTTTAATTCACACTTGTACATTTTTATGTTATGGCTAACTTTTTGAGTTCGGAGACCCAGACCACTGAACTATCATCATCAGATTAAGGCGCACTTCACACTTTGTAAAATGTTATGATTATAGCTAACTAGGGACTATAGCCTAGCGCTACAATTTCTATGTAATATTAATTGTAATTTATTTTATTTAATAATTGTTAGAGTAAAAGATTTATCAGCATTCGTGAATCGACAACCGGAGGTCCTCACAAGAACTAGCGGTGGCTGACATTTTGTCTCTCGCAAACTCACTTTTGTTTCTGGCTTACTGAGCAACACGTATCAATTTTTATTAAGTTTGTTATAAATACATTTTTTTTATATTAAATTATTTATTATATTTTAAATTCGTCTTCTTTCTTAATGTATATTTTAACTTATTTAACTCTTTTAATAAAATAAATTATTATTTCGTAAACTGATTGTTTCGTATGTCCCACGGATATATTTATAACAATAATGAAGTAATAATAGGGCGACAAATTGAAAGGTGGGACATTTTACGGGACAAATTTTCAGTGCGGGACATTTTGCGGGACAAAGGCCTTATAGCGGGACAGTCCCGCACTAAGCGGGGCGCCTGGCATGCCTATCCTGCCACCACATGTCAGGCTTCTCAATATCCGGAGTCTTGTTTCATTCGTCTTGCCATCTTTACTTCATTAGACATGCCTTAGATGTAGGCTCTCTTTTCTTTTCTACCTGACCTGACCTGACCTGAAACCTGACACCTGACAGTTCCTTCGATTTTTTTCTTTTATTTCACCTCCCGCCATTAAGATTTTTAAATTTCTCCATTCGTAGTAAGAGAAAGATATTATATTCGTAAAAAATTTCGAACTCGAGATGTTAATCAATTCTGACATTACGATGATAGAGGAACTAAAAAAGTGGGTCGCAAAATTCTGTCTGTCTGTCTGTCCGCATGTCCAGAGGCCTACAGCCTGAACGGCTGAACGGATTCTGTTCAAACTTCGGATTTGGAGTTTGGAGGCTTACAGTTCAGGGCCGTTTTTTTTCACATATGAAATTTTCATACCAGTTTGTTTTATTCGAAAACGGCTCTAACGATTTCAACCAAAATTGATATTTACGGTTAAGCAGGTGAGGTTAACATAACTGCATACTCAGTTTTCCGCTAAAAAATCTAATAACGGTACTTTTGAAATTTGGACATATCTCAAAAACGGTTCATACGATTGCAAGAAATCATTTCTAAGTTAATATGGTCATTTCTAACTTAATGGCAAACTTAGTTTTTCTCTGTATTATCGTACATTTTTTTTGAAAAAGTCATTTTTTAAAAATTTAGTTAGTTTACATGAAAACGCCAATAACGATATTGAGCAGAATGCAAACTTAGAGTAAAATTGTGTGGATGCCATGTGGATGCCATGTGGATGCCATGTCGTGGGCAGCCTGATGAAGAGCAACGAAGAGAGGATATTTTCCACCTTTCTAGTAACATCTTTCTTTATACAAATAACAATACCCATAAGTGTCAATCACTAGATATCAGGAGTTGCTGATCGATTTTTTTCTGGATAGCTTGTGATGTTCGGGTGATGGCAGACTCTGACCAGTTCAATGACTGATCAGTGGAATTACCAATTGCTTTTTTTTATTTGGAGCCTATAAAGTCATTCAATAAGACCGAATGATGAGTAGGAAAAAAAACAAAATGTTGACAAAACTCGATTTTATTTTTCAACATAGTTGCCTTCGAGGGCGATACAACGAGTATAGCGATTTTCTAACTTTTCGATACCACTTTTATTTTATTTTTTTTAAAACTTTCTGACTCGCCTGCGCGATAAAAGGCACGTCGACCTAAAAGATCTATTGTGCCATATACCACTTTTATGGTACGATTTCTCTTTCTCGTCAAAATAGGCCACAGTTTCAGCAATTAATTCATCAATGGACTTAAATCTCTTTCCAGCAACCATTCTGGTGTGTAATAGTGAAGCCATGTTTCATCCGTTGTCACATACCTATCGACGATAGAATTCGATTTTATTGCTGTTTAACAGCGCCAAATAGCTGTTCCTCTAAAGCATCAATTCGTTATTGTTTTTGGTCGAGTGTGAGCTCACGCGGCACCTACTTTGCACAGAGCTTTCGCATACCCAAATGTTCGTGTAAAATGGTAAAAACGCTACCACCTGGGGCCTGTAACAGAACGCGACAAGTAGTTGTAGGACAAGTGAATTTCGAAAACTTGTCAAAGACTGTGTAACACAAAACGACAAGTCCGCGAGCACTGCTACAATTGTCGCGATGAAAGATGACAAGTGGGAAATTATATAATTTCCCTCTTTCTGTAACAGAACACGACAAGTGTCAAGGCACACTTGTCGAACTGTGGTTCAATGAGGACAAGTGATCTGAATATTGTCAAAAACTGACAAGTGCATTTTTAATGTAATACCTAAGCAGAAAATAATTATTAACATATTCATTTTAATGATACTTATTTAGTAAGTATTTACAATTGTGCGTTTCTTAACATTTTGCCAAAATACATACATACATACATACATACATACATCCCATACAGACGTCCAGTTCTTATTTTGCGCAACAACATTTAGGCTTTTTGCCAGGCTGTCTATTTCCTTCCACTTTGTACATTTATTTTCTTTTGTTAGGACACCACCATAATAAAAAAAATAGGATATCTTTTTCTTTTCTTATTTTTGTTAAAATAACACTTTTTTTGTCTTCCGTGATTTTTGCCATCTTCGCATATAAAACACTTGTCGAAGAATGCCGACAAGTCAAGGGAATTTAATTCTTTTGACAAGTGCACCGGTTTACGTTCTGTTACAGAATTATTTTGTACTTGTCGGACAAGCATAAGTGGACAAGTGAATTTAGACTTGTCGGCTTGTCGCGTTGTTTTACAGGTCCCATATCTTCACAATGCCAGCTAGATCGTGCACTTTCAATTTGCGATCGTTCATAACCAATTTGTGGATTTTTTTTTATGTTTTCTGGAATAACAGCCTCATTTGGGCGTCCACTGCGCGCCGCACCATTTGTGCTGGTACGACCACTTCTAATCCACTTCTCTACCATTTGTCTCGATGGAGCAGAGTCCGGATAATGTTTTTCAAGCCATTGTTTGGTTTCCACTGAATTTTTTTTTTCACCAAAAAGCAAAACTCGAAATTATTTTTTTTCCATTTTTTTCAATAACAAAAGTTGCTTCACACAAACTGCTATAACTCACGAATCAATAGTCAGATTGCTGTCAAATTTATACACTTGTCGTTTGAAGGCTAGTACTAAATAAAAATCATATGGAAACAATTCTAGTAACGCCATCTATGCGTCATCCTATGGACTTTTTGAATGACGTAATACCTTTTGTAAAGGATTATCTGTGAACGCACTCGAGGAAGTCCATAAAACTCCAATGTTATCGCTCATTGGCTTAAGCTGGATTACTCCCATATGAATGAGATGAAAAATCACATTATCTCACGACATTCTTCCATGTCATGTTGACAAATAGACCATTTGTTAACACTGCCACGGTCCGTGCTAAAAACTGCATTACTATGTTGAATATATTCATCGTAATCCCATGAGTGACAGACGTCACTATAGAACGCCACTGGCGTTGTGTAATAATGCCAATCAATGCGAGCTGCAGTATCTCTGGCGTGGTTTTTTTTTTTCCATTTTCCATTCATAATCCCATAATTAGGAGCTAATTACAAATCGATAATGATTTTATCAGCAAATGTACAAACAGCTTGTCCGGTATGCCTGTGTCAATCTGGCAATTATACCGCCAAGCCGCGGTGTAGATATTTCCACTGCCGGTCGCGATTTTTTCTTCTTTCGGAAAAGTTTCTATTTCCCCGCACTTAATTGCTGTGTCGAGGGTCAGATGTGAGACAATTATAAGAACACACACAAAACACCGACTCGGCAGGTGCGTTGTTTCGTTTCCAGTGTCGTTACATCTGCGCGCTCCAAATTCATTATTCGGTGAACAGAACGCGAAAACCGATTGACGATGTGATTTAGTGCCGCCAAGGCGCAGCGCACGATGATTTTATGACATTTATGCCGATATGATGGATGACTTGACGCCATCATTAAAACTCAAGCTCCGCTCTGTAAGGATCAAAGTGCGCCCTGCCGAATGCAGGGCTTCGGATTTTGGGCCTAAGCTCATAAAAATGAGACGTCGAAAGGCGAGTGCTAAATTGGTAGAGGATAGAACCATATCCCAAATAAAGTTGAGGGAGAAACGTGGTCCAATAACGGTGGTCCACGGGAAAGGCTCATTGGATGTGTGTACCACCACCGGCGGACATCACAGTGACGATGGAGCCTTTGGAAATTAATGAGCTGTCTGCGGTTGCAGGTCCGTCGCCAGGCTATATGATGCTTTTATGGTGGCCAATGTTGGCGGCGGTTGGGGCTTTACGCAGAAGAGATTTGTTTTGTGCTCTGCCGACATGTGTTTGCTTATCTGTCAGGCGAATATTAATGGAGTGATACGGTGGTGCGTTATTGGCACTCTTCATGCGCCGGCTTAGTTTGTGCCACGAAAGAATTGAAAATCACCAATTGCAAAATTTTGAGTTCCAACTTACGAATCATATATTTCTCGCAAATCGCAACGAAGTTGTCATGGATTGATACAAAAGTTGGTAATTTGACATTGAAAACGGCGGAGAATACCAAATTCTGTTTGTTGAAATCTACGATTAGAAGTATCAATTCGAGCTTCTTTTATTTGTAGTCATTTGCGAGATTGTTTGGCGCAATTTACCACTACAATAGGTCAATCTCTCAAACACCACTTTCCAAAAATAATTGGTGATTTACCAACACTGAATGTCAATAAAACCTTATAATAATTTAACACATCGTCGGTGAAAAATGTGTAACTCCAATTTTAGTGAAAATAAGGTTTAAACGACATCTATTTGCTGCAAAATGGGAATCACCTATTAAATCAAATTATTCTCCTATCGCTGATTTAGAATATAGTGTAAGTCCGTATTCAGTGTTTTTGGTAAGAAAATTGTGTATCTAATAAGAGTGTGATTCGCATCGTGTTCCTAAAAAGTGCAGACAAACTGCGAAAAGCGACTTTATAACATATTGGTCATTATATTTTCTTAATATAAAATTTAAGGTGAGTGTATTGCTGTTATTTTTAAATGTCGTAGTTCTATAGTTTTCACACAAAGTTGTGAGAAACATTAGAAAGAAGCTCTTCAAGAAGAGATGGAGATACACCTTTTGCGTCAGCAAAAACCGTTAGTACCAGTGCTAAATTCAGAAAATTACCGTTTTTTTTCAGTTGGTCATCATGTCTCGTGGTATAAAAATGCTGAATATGTTAAACATAAAATTAAAAAAAAATAATAATAAAGATTTGTTTGATGAAGCGCTCAAAAACGACGTTTTGATAGCATTAATAGACATTGCCGAAGTTGATACATCAAAGTTAAATCTTTTAGTGCAAATGAGTCTTCGCCGGAGGAACTTAACATAAAAGCATCAATAAATAATCAAATAGCAACGAAATTGGTAGAAGCCGATGAAATAGAAGACGACATTGATGTTAGTTATGAACCTTCAGATTCAGAGGAAAGCTCTGAAAAGGGAACTTATCTTATTATGACGAAGACGATCCAATGATGGAAATCGAGGAGGAACTGCATAGGGATGAAGAAATGAAATTGGCAAAGAAACGAAAGTTTAAAGAGAGATAATATAACTATAAAGAAAATAAATGAAAGAGGGAAGTGGGATTGCCTTATAATGGTAAAAAGAAATGTGACGGAAAGTGGGAGTAGAAAATAGAGAAACCAGGAAATTTTTTAAGCAATCCATGCAAATGTAAGCTGCCCAAAAAAAAACACACTCCTCGATTGTCGTAAACTGACGGAACAGCAAAGACGTTCGCTATTCAACTCATTTTGGAAAAAAACGAGAATATGTCAGGGGCCTTGCTAAATTACAAACTGTTATACGACGACGGGGGGAAGCTCAGAATCGCGAGACGCGATTATACCATAAAGTACCAATTAGAGTACAATTATATTACGTATAGAGTCTGCAAAAAGATGTTCAATACCACTCTTGGGCTTAAACATAACTGCACTCTTTTGTGGCTTAAACCTTGTCATGATGATGACACTAATGGTATATGTAATAATAAATCTGCAGATCATAAAATAAAAAACTCGAGACCAAGACAAAAGGAATCCGAATTAATACGAAACAAGTTAGTCGCATTTTTCGATTTACTGCCAAAAGTTGAATCCCACTATTGCCGTGCTTCGACTCAAAGGCTCTACTTGGAACCGATTTGGCAAACCAAACAGGAACTCTATCGTTTTTATTTAAATACCTATTGCAAAGAACTCCTGGTAGCTGTGGTAGCTCCTGCTTCGGGAACCACATTTAATGATGAGTTTTTGAAAATTAACTTGTCGCTATTTCGTCCAAGAAAAGACCAATGCGATACTTGTGTGGCTTATAAGTCAAAAAACATAACAGAACAGGACTACCAACACCACCTTGTACTTAAACAGGAAGCAAGAGATGCAAAGAGTGCGGACAAAATTGAAAATACATCTGACATCGTATTGACAATGGATATGCAGTCTGTGTTATTAGCTCCTAAAAACAAAGTGGGATCTATGGGAAACTAGCGGTTCATAACTTCACAATATATAATATAAAAACCCACGAAGCCTATTGTTTTCTGTGGAATGAGACTGAAGGTGCCTTAACTGCAAATGAATTCTCCTCCATTATAAATAGTTAGTTTTATTGAAAAGGATATTTTACCTTTTTTGCCAGATAAAACTTCAAAAATTATTTTCTGGAGCGATGGCTGTTCCGGACAGAATCGCAATGCATGTTTATCTAATGCATTGTTGAATTCAACTATAATACATCAGGTAACTATTGTCTAAAAATACCTCTTCAAAGGCCATACGCAAATGGAGGCTGGTTCGATGCACTCTGCTATAGAACGTAGACTCAGAAACATAGACATTAATGTTCCGGCAGATTATGTTACTCACTGCCAAAATGCACGGCAAAAGCCATTCCCATACAAAGTTCGATACCTCTACCACATTTTTATTAAACACTTTTCTCAAGTAAGATATATTGCATCCATAAGACCAGGACGTAAAGTTGGTTGTAAATTGTTGTAAATATACACCGAATGCTGTAATAGAGTACCTACAAACTGAGGCACACAGACAATGATTGGACTAAATTAGATCGAAGACGAACAACAACAAGCCATACGAAACAACACGATATGAAAATTTTACTGTTCTTTACCAGGAAAGATCATTTACAGATCCTAAAGAAGAGTTTAGCATCCGATTACCACGCCTTCTACGATACAATTCCTTTTACCGAAGAGTAAATACATACGAACATTTTAATTCATTTTATGTTTGTTTATTATTACAATTTTTTTTTTTTTTTAATAATATACATGTGAATTGAATTTTTTGTAATTTCCATGGAATCAACTACATACATAATGTGTGGAATTTATTTATGCACTGTCCATAGTCCATGTACCTATCGAAATCAGGGATGAAAAATGAATTATGTGGACTGTAAGCAAATCTTAGTTCCAATTGTATTTTTTATTTTCGTATACGAATAGGAGAAATAATGATTTCGAGATATTTATGAATTTTATGTAATATCACGCAATTCCGTCCGTCAGCTTTTGAGGCCAACAGCTAGGCGCATTTGTTTCAAACTTCGTTTTGAGAGTTAGTGGGCTTAAAGTTCGGAACCATTTTTTATTTTGCACGGCGATTTCAAAATTTGGATTTTTCTCGAAAACCATATATATGCGATATGTGGACAAAAATGTATTTTAAAGGTAAAATATAATATAAATAAGGTAATAATAAATTATTACATTAGTTATCTAAAGGCTATCTACATGAAAACGGATACAACAGTTTCATCCAAAATGCAGGAGCCACTTAAATGTTTAAAATTATTTCGTCTCTCATTTTTCACTAAAGGCCCTCAGTTTGACTTTGAACTTGTTTATCTGCATAATAATAAACTTTCATCAATATTGATATTGATATTGATATTGATCAATTGAATTCCAAGTACTTCAAAAACATTTCCGAAAGTATTAACAATTTCACTCAAAAATCTTGTAAGATGCAAAAGTTATTGGATAAAAGCACTAATTATGGATACCTACACATTATAAAATAATCTATATTAAATATGCATTGGCCCTTAGAAATAGGAAAAAAATCGGTAGGCAGTGAACTCTAGATCCCACCTAGCATTTCATAGAAGTAAAATAAATTTAACAAAAGCCAACTTCTGTTAGCTATTGTGACTAAATTTTGTTGTTCCATCAGAGGCGAGCTTCAACCTTCAAGTTGTCGCTGTTGTGAACCATATGAACCAAAATTGTTTTAAATTGCAATGAGAAATTTGAAAAAGGGAAAACTCTTGTGATTTGTGTAACTTTTAGTTGTTAATACATACAACCCTACTGCTATTCGACCACCCTAATAAATGAACGCGGCACACTTTAGATATTCAGAAAAATGCATATGCACAAGCCCTAAGTTTCCAAAGCATAAATATTAATTTACTATATTAATTTGGAACTTGGAACTCGCCCACTGTGAATTTCAACTAATTGGATTTGATTTCTGCTGATAAATCAAACATTAAATCCGAATTTTATTGGTTCTTGTGTGTATTAAGTTGGCCACAAAAAACACTTTTTGTTTACTTGCACTGTTACAAATCCATTGTAATTAAAACTGTTTTCCATACGCCAAATTGTTATAAGTGAAAATAAATCATGTACATTGTACATAACATTCAAATCTGCGAAAATGTTGAGATTTTTGAAAATTGCCCCGGTGCGGTGACTCCAATCTAGCTATTTCCTAACTTAAAGCCAAATTAAATGCTTTAGACTAAGAGTTGATTTTTTCCAAGAGTCGTATTCATTATCTAAAATGTTTTTTTGCTAACGGCCAATGAGTACAAATAAAAATTCAAAATTAAAAAATACTCTTTGAGTGTAACTTTTTCGGGGCGATTGTAATGTGTATTTTTTGAAAGTCCATTGTAACTTAAAAGTTACGATCGTAACACTTTTGTCAACCCTGATCGAAATCCTTTTAAATCCTTTTTCTTTATGGATGAAGGTACGTATGTGGACAGCTTTAATCATGAAGCCAAATCTCCATTGTGCACATTGCGTATCGGTGCAGAGACAGGCTGTCGGTATTCAATCTTTGCTCAAAGCAGTCGGGTTTAAGTCGTTTTAGAATAACTAATTCGTAGTGATAATCAGTATACTAACCAACGGAATATAATGCATTCTGGAATCTATTTTGTAAGTACCTATTGAATAATAAAAAAAAAAGCTGGGCGCAAGAGCACAACTTGACTCTAAATCCTCAGAAGACAAAAGCTATGTGTATCCATAAAAAGAAATTGGATACAACAACCTTTCCGCCAATCAAATTAGGGCAATACATTATAGATAGTCCATACAACCAGAAATTTGGGCTTAATCTTTAACGAGAATCTGACTTGGAACGACCATGTAGCAGTCACGACTGGAAAGGTGTACAATGGTCTCCGCTTACTAAGGTCAACTCAAAGCTGTGTACCCGTCAAAACCAAAATGATGTTAGTCAAGGCTTTACTCGTACCTATTTTGTTGTACGGTTGCGAAGTCTTCTGCAAAGTTGACTACAACAGTCGGCACAAATTAAATGCATTATACAACAATCTAGCAAGGTACGTCTTTGATAAAAGATATTTCGAGCATATTTCAAGCTACTCAAAACAGATAATGGGTCAAAGCTTTGATAATTCGATTTTATTTAGGTCGCTAACTCTACTGCACGGAATTATACAGACACGTCATCCAGAATATCTTTACAACAGACTAAATTTTGCCAGCTCACAGAGAACAGCTGCTTTAATTCTGCCAAGGTCCAATTCCTTACAATCTGAACGCACATTTTTCGTCCATGCCACTCTCTCACTCACTCACTCTACCCGTAGCACTCAGAAGAACCATAAACACAAGCGAATTCAAAACAATTCTTTTTAAGTACTTGGCCAATGATAATAATTAATTAACTTAAAGTAAAAATAACTTTTAGGTTTAGGTTATATGTAGGTATATATAATTTTCTTATGTTACAGAAAAATCTAATTTTATTGTTTTGTTTCTCTAAATGAAAGCACTCGAAGCACTCAACAATAATGTTATTAAGCATTTCACAACTCATAAGATAATTGTAATCTTGCTGTGAAACTATTTGTGTTTAAATAAATATGAAATATGAAAAATGTGTAGTAGGTACCATATAAATCTGTATTTTTTTTTTTCAGAATCTCGCTATAATTAGAAAAGAAGAATAAATTGAAATGGACTCTAAAATATCAAATGGGTTCTAAAATATGTAATCGAAAAGATTTGTTAAGGTTTTAATTATTGGCAAGTTCTTCTAAATCATTTGTGTGTATTTTAAATTGCAGCGTAGACAGAAAAACCACCCCAGACAAATCCCGTTGGCTTCCGAAGATATGGCGTCGTATGATTCTCACGGATATTAGGAGGAAAACAAATTATAAAATAATACAGCTATGATTTCTGATTTGTAAATTACAAGATATACGTCGTAAATTAAGAATAAAGTTTTCTAATTTCATTTCAGTTTAATACGGTGATGCCTCAAATCACCACTCGAGAATCGTAGGTATATAGAGAAATATATTAATTGCAAAATGAAGTAGTAGATCTACCCCTGTTAGTTCGCAAATCAACACTAATTTGCTAAGGGAGGAAATCGTTATCTACAACAGAAAAGTGGTTGTTTACGAATTGATTTTGCAATTTTCAATTCATGTAATATCAAATTGATAACTATTTGTGTCAAATTGCGATCGGTTGTGGCAACATGTTTTTCTCGTTTGATCGCATTATTGATAATAGCTGTTTTTTATTATCAGCTATGATCCATATAGATCATCGATTTACATGCACTTACAACAACAGCACATGATCCTGCTTCTCATCGAGATCACGAATCATGATCTGAAAATGTATTCCACTATTTCCGGCTGCGTTGTTTCTTTTATTCTTGAATGTTGGTGTGCCTGTAACACAATCAATGTACACACAATCGCATTGCCAGACTAAAAAATGGAACACTAAATGATTTTTTTTCGCATTCGAATAAAGTCCCTGTCCGTATTCCGAGTTATTTTGTTTTTTCTCTTTCTATAAAGGTATGTCCAGACCAGCCAATCATTCGATAAACAATTAAATTCCATTCATGTTCCATATTTATTTGTAAAACACTTATTAAACACAACAATTCTTATAAAATGCTTAGAAATGTTTTGCTGGTTTGGATCTGGACACCAGAAAAACGTTTATGAAATGTTTCACAGTTACCCAATCGTGATAGGAAATCATTTTTGTCTTACAAGTATCGCTGCAGAAAGTGAGCGCTGTTTTTCGATTATTAATTGTTTTTAAATAAAATAAAAATGTCCAGAAAAGCTTTGAATATCTAATGAGAAAGTGATTCACTTCATACGATTATTTGAATTAAATCGCGTGTCGCGTGATTGCCAAGACCAAAAATACAAAAATAAAATCTTTACTCGCTGCTAATAATCCCAGCACATTATTTTCTTCTCGTCCAAAACAGGATAAAGGTGAAACATTTAACAAACATTTACCCCCGTATTAATAAACAAATGTGCAAAATGTAAGTTAGCTAGTAGACGTCAGATAGCATAAAAAAATTTGACGTAACTGCTGAGTAACGAGTTGATAACTTTTACGCAGTGCTTATTAATACGGGTTTAATAAATAAATTGCAGAAATCTTTTATAAATGTTTATAAAATCTGTCCGATTTGCTTCAGAAACATTTCATAAACATTTCTGAAATATTTTATATACCAAGATAAACTCAAGCGTTAGCACCAAAATATTGTAAAGGGTGATTTTTTAAGAGGCTTAGAACTTTTTTTAAAAAAAAAACACAAAAAATTCGAAAAAATGAATGAAATATTTATTTGAATCGATAGTTTGAACCTTGCAATTTAATGTTTAAAGATAATTTCATGCAAATGTTGACCGCGGCTGCGTCTCAGGTAGCCCATCCGCTGAGTCCAATTTTGGCATACTCTTTCACACATATCGGCCGGTATCTCACGAATGAATGCATGGATGTTGGCTTCCAGTGCGTCAATCGAAGCGGGCTTGTCCCTATACACATTAGCCTTGGCATACCCCCACAAAAAATAATCTAATGGTGTCAAATCGCACGATCTAGGCGGCCAATTGACCGGCCCGAAACGTGAAATTAACTGTTCACCAAACTTGTTGAAACCACATATCATGCAAGTCAAGAACTTCCATTTCGGGCAAAAAAAAGTTTGTTATCATCGCTCGGTAGCGTTCACCATTGACAGTAACGCTGCGATTCGCATCATCTTTGAAGAAATATGGCCCAATAATGCCGCCGGCCCATAAACCGCACCAAACAGTGGCTTTTTCGGGATGCATTGGTAGCTGTTGCAATGCTTCTGGCTGATCTTCACTCCAAATGCGGCAATTTTGCTTATTTACGTACCCATTCAACCAAAAATGAGCCTCATCGCTGAAAACAATTTTTCGATAAAAAAGCGGATCCTCGGCCAGCTTTCCAAGAGCCCATTCACCAAAAATTCGGCGTTGTGGTAGGTCGGCTGGCTTTAGTTCTTGCACCAGCTGTATCTTAAAAGGCTTTACGCCCAAATCCTTCCGCAAAATTTTCCACGTAGTGCTGTAACAAAGGCCTAACTGCTGGGAACGGCGCCGAATCGACATTTCGCGGTCTTCTGTCACACTAGCTGATACGGCCGCAATATTTTCTTCACTACGCACAGTACGTAAACGTGTTGGTGGTTTAATGTCCACCAAAGTAAATTTGGTGCGAAATTTGGTCACAATCTTCCGAATAGACTGCTCAGAAGGTCGAGAATGCCGATCATAAAATGGAAGCAGCGCGCGATGAACATTTCGAACCGAGCACGAATTTTGATAGTAAAATTCAATAATTTGCAAGCGTTGTTCATTTGTAAGACGATCCATGGTTAAATTGCAAACCAAACTGAAGCTGTTTGACAGTGACACAAGGTACTAAACACACGTCAGCTGTCAAAACCAGTGTTGCCAAAACCAAACCAGCTAAAAAATCACCCTACATGTGGTTCATATTTGAACATAAAATACTAAATTTGTTTCACAAAAAATATATTTGAAAAGAAAAGTTATGCAAATTTGATTCAAATATGGTAACACCCCCGACTTTGCAAGTGAAATGACATGTGCCTTCTGTGACGTCACGCTGGTGGCAATATGAAGTTTGAAATACCCTGTATTATCTGTTTTGTTTTTGAAAGCAACTGTTGCCACAATTCCAAAATTAAACTTTTCAATGATCCGTTGTGTTTTATTTTCATGATCTGATCCGAATCAGATCACGCTGATAATAAAAAACAGCTAATGTGTTGATTCACGACATTTGAGGGCCAATATCTTCATTTCGGACAATTTCTAGAATTGCGAATAAGAAGTCGTGAAAATTGTAAATAGTAAATTGTTAGCTAAGCTCTAAAACTAGAAGAAATGTTCGTGATTCTGTGCTTATTTTTCTTGATTTGATCTTAAAATTCTTTCCGTGATGCATCGAAGGGGGGAAATTTCGCAGGTCAATGGGTTGGAGTGGGCTTTTAAAGACAGAGTTGGCCAATTCGTTGGCGGAAGCCGAAGAGCTTATGCAACGGATGATGATTTTCTGTCGAATCCTACTCTGAGCCGCTGAGCCACTATACCGATTCCGGAGGCAACAAATAATCAAAATGAATGGACACCCAACATATAGTCACTGCGTCGGCTTCAGCAGTCATTTCCGTGATTCGCCCATTGCCCATAGCCCCAGCAACCATATTTCCATATGCGCACAGCAGTCTGAGGATCAATGATCTGCAAGCGCACCCAGTTCCCATACGAACGGCTACTGTATTTCCCGTAATTGTTGTCAGCATCTGGATGCCCCTGCTCGCCGCAATGGCAGCACAAACAAGTGCTGCAACTGCACAATTGTATAATGACCAGAGTGAGGACGCATTACATACACGGTCCTAATCCAACTTAAAATATCACATGCGCTTAATCTTGGTGCTGCTTAAAACGATCACTGCCGCAGCTGTAATGCATCATGAGGCCGAAAACGGCCTCATAACGTTTAATTCCCAGCTACGGATCTCATTGCTACCAGTTAAGTATAACCTAGCGTCGAGCGTGGCTCGTTGGAATGGCCTCAATTATACGAGGAGTCGTCCACTCTGGATGGCGTTTTGCTTTCTTTGCGCTTGCATCGCGCTGCTTTTTATCTTAGTATATGTGGTAAGCCCCCGGGGGGAGGACCTTTCTGCCATTAACCGCTGTACCACCGTGGTATGACCTATCGACAACAACGACGACGATGTGCCTCGGATGGACAAACTGCGCGGCTGGGGCACACCTGTGTACGCGGCACAGCTTATAATTACCGCATCCATGTCTTTGCTACTTCATAAATTAGCATGCTACACCTATGCGAACATGGCGAGACGCACAAACAGATCTCGAGAGAGAAGGAGCCACCATAACGATGCTAGATGCGAGGAGTGGCGACCAAAATACATCTCGCGCGATGCGGCCAGAGTCCAAGTCGAGAAAACCGCATCCAACAGTAGTATCTCGGCGAGTAATTCATTGCAGATTAACAGGCTGCTTCCATGGAAACCGCTCAAATGCGGAGGAGAGTCCAGTGTGTGCGCAGTTCTTGAAAAAACGCGTCCATCGCTGGAGGCGGCTGCTCTGTGTGGTTGTTGTTTTGCTGAAAACCTACCTGAGCTGCGGATGCTGTTCCTGGGGTAGCCGACGTGGTCGTCGCGTCGAAATGTGAATTCCGCTTTTGGGGGTCTTGCGATATGCAAAAGCGTGTTGCAACCCCCTTCTATTTCTTGCGAGATGATGGCCGCAGGGATAGCGTTGTTGTGGTCCGATTTCTGGGCTCTGCACGCACGCCTCACAAATATCTATATCTATCTATATATGGATGCCCTGACGGTGATATTTATTATTGTGAATTGTGCTGTGAGTTTTCTGGAAATCCATCTTTGTGCCATTGTGTAGGAAGGTAGCCGCAACCGCAACTGGCGGAGCCATACTTTTCGAATTTACATTTGCTTGGAAAATCGACGACGACGAGGTAAAACAAAAGAGTCGACCAGCGAGCTGTTATATTGTTTGGATGTCAGTGGCGGTGAAGGCTAACAAAGTTGGACCACATAGAAGATTTATGTCAAAAGAGTCTCGTCCCTTTTAAAAAAATATTTTCTGAAACATCCGCAAAAAGGTCTTCTCACTGTTATACGCATATAGCTGTCCCGAAAGATGCACTTCCCTTCGAATTTAATCCTTTCATTGTCTGCTAAACCATTACTGACTTGGTCGGAATTTCTCCAGCGTGTATGTCAAAAGACGTATTTAAGGTCAGGGCGAAGATAGCATCTTTCAAAACGCACGGCGTTCGGCGAATGCAATTCCAGGCTCATAAACTCAACTTAAGTATATTTCTACTGCGCAACATGGGTATCCAACTGGAAGTTCCTGCAAAAAAAATAACACATTGGGCAGCCGACTTCCGAACTTGTCTATTTGCACTTGGCACCGCTTTCCGTTGTATAATCGGCAGGGGCCTTGAAGCGAGTCTTGTGGCACCCCGCCCCATTCCCTCGTCGCCTTCACAAATGAGGACTACTTTCGTCAATTGACTTGTTGTATATCATTTAAGGAAGGTTAGGTTAGTTAAGGTTAGAGAAGAGTGTGTCGGCAACGTGGCTAGGTTTCCCTGCTTTGGAATAGGGGACACTATTAGCTATCTCTCTAATAAGTCTTGTGGTATGTCGTATGTACCTGGTGCTTAGGCAGCTTCTTTAAAAGTACTGCGACTCACCTGAAATTTTAAAACCATTGAAAACAGACAGGAAAAAAGGCATTTGAACATATATGATGAACTTCGCACATCGTAATTATGGAATATGGAAAAGTAGTGCATATATGACAGTATGGAGGTGGGTTGGGGTCATAATTCTTTTTACAAAAATCATTGTTTTCTCAATTTTGTAAAACAGAGACAAAACTCCTCTTTTCTTAATTTTTTTAATAAATTTTCGCATTTTTTTCAATATAAATATAGTTTTTTTTTTATTTTAAGTTTTTACCTAAAATTTAATTAAATTTTTTGAAAAATTGTTGTTTTTAGCTTAAAATTTTATTTTTTTTAAACTTTTTTCTCGCTTTTTGTCGAAAATTGACCATTATACGTCTTTAGTACTAAAAAACGTACCACAAAAAGCGTCATCTAGATACAGAAACATTTTAGGGTTGGCTTCAAAATTCTTTTTACAAAATTCACTGTTTGCTGAATTTTGTAAAACAGAGACAAAACTCCTCTTTTCTTATTTTTTTTAATGAAAATTCGCATTTTTTTAATCTATAGGTATATACAGGGTCCGCCAAATAATTTCTTTTTTTATTTGAAAGTACAATCCTTCCGGTTAATAATGGAAAATAATTTCATTCAAATGGCTGCCTCGGCTGGCCATGCAGTAGCCTACACGATCGGTCCAATTTTTAAGCACATTATCGATTGTGTGCAGCTGTATTTCACCAATGGCTTCACGAATATTGTCCTTTAAAGCGTCAATTGTCTCTGGCTTGTCGGCGTATAACTTATCTTTTACGGCACCCCAAACGACATTGGCAAAATCGGCATCTTCTCTAAGTCGATCGCAGGCCGCATTGGATGGTCATTTGGCTTCAACTTCTGAACCAATTGCACTTTGTATGGCTTCATACCAAGGTCTTTATGCAAAGTATGTATGTTGATGGCCCTGTACGCACTGTTTTTGGCTTTTCACGCTTTGGTTTATCGATGAGGATGCCAGTTTCTTTCACTTTTTTCACAAGATAACGAACATACGGAGCTGACGGTGCTTCTCTTCTTCCAAACTCCGTACGCAATTTTCGCACACATTCTGCAACATTACCATGATTTTCAAAGTAATGTCGCAATATTTCCCAGCGTTGTTCAAGCGTATACACAACCATATTCGTTCAGCGGAAGGATAAAACTAATTATCTGTCAAATCAGACATGAGCTAAGTGTTACCATTCGCGAAATAAGCACTAGTTGAAAAAAAAAGTTAGATGGCGGACCCTTTAGTTTTTTTTTTATTTTAATTTGTTCCCTAATATTTATTTAAATTTTTAAAAAAATAGTTTTTCCTCGCTTTTTGTCGAAAATTTACCATACCTTTTATAAGTATGTAGTACTAAAAAACGTACCACAAAAAGCGTCATCTAGATATAGAAACATTTTAGGGTTGGGTTCAAAATTCTGGATGGGTCCAAATTCTGCTTTCAAAATTCTGTTTTCAAAGTTCAGCTTCTAGAAATTCTGCTTTACAGAATTCTGCAATCATTAAAAAAGGTTTGGAAAATGTTAAAAACCGCTCGTTTTTTTTTATTGTTTGCAGAATTTTGAAAACATAATTTTTAAAAGCAGAATTTTGAAAGCAGAAAGTGCGCGCTTTTAAACATTTTCCAAAACTTTTTTTATTGTTTGCAGAAATTTGTAAAGCAGAGATGGAGAACATGTTTTTTCTAATTTTAACTCCTCATTTCTTAATTTTTATTTGTAGCCCTTTAGGTATTTCCTCCTGGGAGGAAAATAAAAAATGTCGTGGGTATTTTTTAAAAAGACGAAAGTAAACAAAAGAAGCGACACGCTATTGATATTTTTTAGCAAGACTCAGGTCTTTGTCTGTCCACTAAACCATCAATCGCAGCGTAACAGTAATTACAACGAACTTCCTAGGAAAATGGTCTTAGAGTATTCGATCATCCTACCGAGTCGATTGCCGAAGCAATTTTGATTTACCATCATTTCGGTTTACCTTTTATAGTGCCGAAATTAAGTATAAAAAGAAAACAAATGAAATTATAATAAATAAAAGTTGTAATTTCTAACTTCTTCATATCCCTTTTTAATTAAATTTAGCATAACTTTTTTTTTGTCAATTTTTATTCAAATTTGTTGTCAATATGTAATGTATTTTTTCTTGATTCTTCTTAATTAAAATTTTTTTTTATTTAAAAATTTAAAGTAAATAATCTTTAATGTTTTATAAATTTAAAATTGTTTTTTCTTATATCTGCTTTTTTTTCTCGTCGTTTACATTTTGTTAGTTGGGAAAAAAAACAGAATAAGCAAAATTTTATTGCTTTAAATTTGAAAATCAGAATTAAAAAAAGCAGAATTTCGTTAAGCGGAATTTTTGTGTGAGAAGACAGAATTTTGCGAAGCAGAATTTCGACCGGATCCCAAAATTTGACAGTTGCTTACATTGCATTCGAAATAGGTTCTAATCTAAGACAATTTTTATTCACAAACTTTACTATGGTAATATGGCGGCAAAAAATACATTACTTCCTTACCTTTTTATAAACCCATGGAATATTAAAATATAATACAATGTTATTATATTTTAATACTTCTTTAGATTTGATTTAAATATCTATGCAATATATTTCAACACAGAAAATATTTTATTTAAATACTAATTTTTATTGCTTTTAAATATTACAATACATATAGTCAAGCAAATATTATAACCTCTTACAAGAATACTTTGGAATTAGAGTTACTTACTTGTTAGAAGAATATTCTCATTGGATATCAATGTCCCTCCGTTTTTCATTTTTAAAACATTTGTCTTTTAAAAAGACCTTATCCAAATCATCCACTTCATTGAGTAGGACGCTGAAACTAACTCGAAATTCTTACCCAAGCGAAAAAATAATATATTTGGGCTCAAAAGTAATACCGATATATTCGAATCAAATCACTTTGGCTCAGATCCTGTATTAAAACCAAATGCAAATGTATTGAAATGGATGGCTTAATAAGTTCGTATTAAAATGTAATCAGAGTAGATGTTATATTTTTCAGGTCGACTATAATTTAAGTGTAATAAGTTCTTGATTGAAACATTATTTTAATATAGACCGGGTTAGATTGTAGAACAAAAATACTGGATTTTATCTAATCTAATTTTTTTAATCTTTAGAGATTAAAGTTTAGACAATTCGTATTAAAATGAGCATTTTAATAAAACAATTATTAAATTTGAATATAAATAATAAATATGTTACAGAAAAAGTTTAATAAATTGGAAATATTGAAAACAAATGTTTCTTGTATTGCATAGACCTGCAATACTGAGGATGTATTACAAAACACCTCCATATTCATGCTTCTGGCTTGTAGTTTGTTATCATATCTAAGCTTTCCCTTAACTATAAATACCTGCCGCAATGACCATGAAATACCAATTAAAAAAAAATCGGTGCTAGCAGAAAATCTAAAACAAAAATTTTGGATAGAGAAAAGAGGCAGTTTGTCAACTTATCTAGTTGTCTTATTGTGGCAAGCCTCTACAAAAAAAACAGTCCAATTGCAACTTTTGTACTTAGGTACAAAGCAAAAATTAAGTAATTTCGAGTTTTCAAAAAATTGCGAGAAAGACCGCGAAGCTGCTGTTGGTGATTTTTTTTTTTTGCATTACACCTTTGAAGATAGGTGCTATTACGACAACTCAGCAACAATTCAGATGCCGAAATGTAACGCGTCTTAATTTAAACCAGAGCTTGAAACCATCGCAAATGTACTTGGATTGAGAGCAAAGGCGTTTTTCAAGCCAAACGTGGCGCCATTTGAATGAAATTATTAATCCATTCAAAAAGTGCATCGGATGACGCATATATGGCGTTACTAGAATTTTTTCCATATGATTTTTATTTAGTACTAGCCTTCAAACGACAAGTGTATAAATTTGACAGCAATCTGACTATTGATTCGTGAGTTATAGCAGTTTGTGTGAAGCAACTTTTGTTATTGAAAAAAATGGAAAAAAATTAATTTCGAGTTTTGCTTTTTGGTGAAAAAAAAAAATTCTGTGGAAACCAAACAATGGCTTGATAAACATGATCCGGACTCTGCTCCATCGAGACAAATGGTAGAGAAGTGGATTAGAAGTGGTCGTACCAGCACAAATGGTGCGACGCGCAGTGGACGCCCAAATGAGGCTGTTATTCCAGAAAACATAAAAAAAAATCCACAAATTGGTTATGAACGATCGCAAATTGAAGGTGCACGATCTAGCTGGCTTTGTAAAGATATCAGGTGGTAGTGTTTTTACCATTTTACACGAACATTTGGGTATGCGAAAGCTCTGTGCAAAGTGGGTTCCGCGTGAGCTCACACTCGACCAAAAACAATAACGAATTGATGCTTTAGAGGAACAGCGGTTTGGCGCTGTTAAACCGCAATAAAATCGAATTCTATCGTCGATAGGTATGTGACAACGGATGAAACATGGCTTCACTATTACACACCAGAATGGTTGCTGGAAAGAGATTTAAGTCCAATGATGAATTAATTGCTGAAACTGAGGCCTATTTTGACGAGAAAGAGAAATCGTACTATAAAAGTGGTATATGGCACAATAGATCTTTTAGGTCGACGTGCCTTTTATCGCGCAGGCGAGTCTGAAAGTTTTAAAAAAATAAAATAAAAGTGGTATCGAAAAGTTAGAAAATCGCTATACTCGTTGTATCGCCTCGAAGTCAACTATGTTCAATAATAAAATCGAGTTTTGTCAACATTTTGTTTTTTTCTTACTTATCCTACGGACTTATTGAAAGACCTTACGTCGCATTACTTTTCGGACTGTCTAGTCTTTTCAAACGAAGTTATCAAATAATAAGTACATCGAACGATGCAATTTCTATATCTATTCCAAAAAGCACGATATAGATCCTAGTAACACCGATTCCGCTGTATATAAGATGATCTTTTGTCGCCTACTTAAAATAATTTTTGTTAAAAAGAAAGATGGACCGGCTAACACATACCCATAGTGGTTGGTCTCATGGAAAGAATTGTTTTTTTTTTAAATGAACATAACCTCCTGGGGAACCGGCTCCAAAACTTGAAAGCTTCGGTGAATAGCTGGAGATTGCTCAGATCTAGAGCGCGAGCAGTTTCACATTCATCTATATCTTTTTCCCTATCTTTTAAGATCTGACTAAAAAAGTATCATGCCCCATTAATTCAAACAGTTTCTTTCATGAAAAAAACTCCCACATAAAAACTCTCTCCATACACATTCCTTATCCGATGTAGTGATCTAATTAACATCCTTTTCGAATTGCTTAAACGAATTTCATTAGCACCCACTCATCCACTTTGCAAGTCACCTTCACCTGACCGACATTATTTTTCTTCCTCAATACGGTAACATAAACACAGCTCCTTTCTTCCATTAGTGTATGAAAATATTATCCTTGCTCGCCTCAGTATATTTCGTATGACCTCCTTCCAGTGAAAGGACGATCCAAAAGAATAACACAACCATCAGGCCATTACGCATCATGCCACATATCCTTGGCATAGCAAAACCCTTCCTCCTTGCGAAAAGAATTTCACTAATTCATCGCATTTCGTTCTCAAGGATACCCACGTGAGTATCCTGCATAAGTACATTACCCCTGATCCTATTATCTCGTCTGTAAGGACTGGCGCCACCAGACTGAAGGATTAAAGTCTCAAAAACAACAGAAACATCGTAACCATTGTCCGAAGAGGATCAACAAAAAAGGGAACAAATGCCAAACAAAAATGAATTTCAATTCACCCCACAGGTTGCTCGGGAATCAGGATGCGCAAAGCTGCAGGTAGCTAAGCTAGGTATATACATATTCGAGTAGGACAGGAAGGACTTTGCGCAGGTTGACAGCTTGTCTGCTCGTGCGGCAATTTTGCCAAACTGTTGTTACACTGACATCTTCCTGACATGATGATGATCATCATCATCATTATCCTCCGTTATTGCGAACCTACCTGTTTCAATAAAAATGCAACGAGCGCCACGCTGTATCCTTCGCTTTCGGTTAACACCTTTCGCTGCGGTGGCAATTAAAACGGACCAAGTTCCATAGCTGCCGGCTCATCTGATCTACCCCAGATCGATGTTGAGTTTTTTTTATGTTATACAGCCACAAAAAAAAACGGTATCACTTCAGATGCTCCTTGTATAGTCGAATACCGTAGCTGGCGGCAAACAAGACGCGACCGCATCGTCATCGTCCGCAGCACGTGTGCTGTGTGATTTTTAATTAATACAGACTGAGGGAATTAGATCGCCAGCTAGATTCGCTGTATGGATTGGAATTTTATCGCAAAGAAATGATCCCATTACCGCGGCTAAGTTGGGTCGACATCGAGGGCGGGCGATCAAGGGCAAGCGAACATTATTCCGCAGGGCGGACACTATTTTTCGAAATGTTTTATATGCAAGCGCGCGGTAACCCTTTTTGTGTTGATCGGGGCGGTTTGGACCTTGCTCGAAGGAATTGCCTTTCTATGGAAATCTAGTCGATTCGGGGAACTATCCTTTGAAGGTTACGTCATTATTCGTTCAACTTGACGAGAAAGCGGTTCTTTGGATCATTGATACTGGAGGTGTGCTCTATACCTCCAGAGGTCTCTGTTGCTGAACAGGAAGAAGCACAGCTCTATCTGGAATTCTGCGCTTTGAAAAGTGGTATAGTCCAACGATTAGAGCTCTGAAGGACGACCTAAATCGAGCAACTTTTCTAAATTTGTATTTGATTGCAAAACTAAGAAAGTGGCGACCTATAATCAATGCTGTCAATTTATTTATTTAATGGAGTGAAGTCGCAATTGACAACAGAACGATCTGATCAATAAGCCACTTTCTGCAGAGTTAACAGCCTTTCAGATGTCGAATCGCCCACTTCATCTGGTTCGCAAGGATTCTCTATAAGTCTGAGGGGTTTTGGCTTGTTCTGTTTTTGAGTCCCAATTCTACCAGCACTGAAAATAAAATACCAGGTAGTATTGACAAAATTCGGTTGCAAAATTTCAACAAAAATAATTTTGTTGAATTGAATAAAAATTGTTGTAATGATAAATGAAATTTATCAATACAACTTAAGTTTTATCAATTTGAACAATATTTTGTCTAACGGATACAACATTTACTACAAAACTCCTTTGTCAGATTTTACAAAAACACAATTTTCAGTTTAATCAATCGATATTGTATCAATTCAAAAATTTTGTTGTTGAATTAACAAAGTTTTTATCATATCAATAAATACAGAACCAAATATCATTTTGTAAATGTTTGTGAAATTAACAAAATTTATGCAAAATGTTTGTTAGCCAATAAAAATACAGATATTCAATATTACATTTTGTTGTTTAAATTTTGTAAATTTATGACATACATTTTTTAGAATTAACAACACACGCGTTCAATCAATAAAAATACATCTTAAACATTGTAATCCTGAATGCAATGCTTTTGATGGCGTCATTTATATTTCACACGCGAGTTTGCGAGTGCGCATAAATGTAACCGGCAAAAGTGGGTAAAAAAAGCAACATTTTAAAATTAAAAAAAAGTAAATAGGTCATAATAAATGAACCAAACCTCTTATATGGAAATTATGGGAATATTTAAAAGGTAAGTGAAAGAAATTAGTGGGATGAAATATAGGGTAGGTATATGTACAGGGTGTTTTTTTTAGAGGTATAGAACTTTAAGTTGGCAACACTACTTTAACTGCCGGCCATTTTGTCTGCTGTCAAGTGATTTATTTTTAGTTTGATTTGCCATTTCATCATGAACAAGTTGACAAATGAACAACGCTTGCAAATCGTGCAAATTTATTTCGAAAATAATGGTTCAGTTCGCGAAGTTTACCGCAAGCTCCGTTCATTTTATGGTCGACATAATCATCCATCAGAGCAATTAATTCGGTTAACCATGGATCGTTTTCGCACTACGTTTACTCTATGTGATAATACGCATCCGCAGAGACGTCGAACAGTGCGCACCGAAGAAACAATTGGCAATTGGAGCTTTGTCCATCAACTTTATGGAAGATTTTGCGCAAAGATCTTAGCTTACGACCTTACAAGATCCAGCTTGTGCAAGAATTAAAACTGCGAGACCATGCAATGCGTCGTGATTTTGGTGTATGGGCCGAAAATGAGATTGATATCGATGCTGATTTTCATCGCAAAATTTTGTTCAATGATGAGGCTCATTTTTGGTTGAATGGCTACGTCAACAAGCAAAATTGCCGCATTTGGAGTGAAGATAATCCACATGAGACCCTTGAGAAGCCATTACAACCACAAAAACTGACTGTTTGGTGTGCTCTAGGGGCTGGTAGAGTCATTGGGCCATACTTCTTCCGAAATGATGCTGGAGAGTCAGTTACCGCTAATGGAGACCGGTATAGAGCCATGATAACCGATTTGTTTGATCCCGAATTGGATGGCATGAATGTGGATGAGATGTGGTTCCAACAAGACGGCGCTACATGCCACACAGCGCACGTCACAATCGATTTATTGAAGGAAACATTCGATGAGCGCATAATTTCGCGGAATGGACCTGTCAAGATCGTGTGATTTGATACCATTGGATTATTTTCTTTGGGGATATGTGACGTCGTTCGCCTACGCCAACAAACCAGAAACGGTAGGGGACTTGGAAGCCAACATTCGTGGCGTTATTGCCGAGATGCAGCCCCAAATGCTCGATAAAGTGGTTGAAAATTGGACCTCTAGACTTGGCTTTATTCGAGGCGGCCACATGCCCGAAATCATGTTTAAACATTAATGGCATGAAATTATCCTTCCAATAAAGCCAAATTGATGGACATTAAAACGATTTTTTTGTGTTTTATTTCAATTCGAAGTTCTATACCTCTAAAAAAAAAACACCCTTTATATTGACGACAAAACAGCTGAACTTACAGCCAAGGAAAAAGGCCAAGTTGTGCATAAATACGATTGTATTGAAGAAAATGAGATTGTATACATCCTGGGCTCGCTTGGCTGGACTCTGGACTTTTTCTGTCTTGTCTGTAAGTGCAGCTATTCCCTACACCCAAGAAATTTTAGTCGTTCGGAAAATTTATTGAATTTTTATCAGGTAAATACCTACTGTGTATTTAAGTTTTGATGTTAAAAAAGTATTTGCCTGAATAAAGATACTGGGAATCCAAATTGTGAATATTTTTTTAGATTGTTAAATCGATCGAGAAGCTCGGGTTTATATCCATCCACTCCAAAGAGTCAACGCATCTTTTTGGAGTCCATGAAAAGACCACTTATCACCCAAAAAAATTTGTTGTAAAAATATTGAAAACCGCTGTTAATTCGACTGCATTAACTGTCATAATCGACCCGACATCCAACGCTGTCAATTTAACAGAGACATGGCTGTACATTCTACAACCAAATTATGAAAATTATAGCTTTTGTTGTTGATTTTACGACTAACAAAAATGTGAATGCAGCAGTGTTCGTTGTTTGGTTTTGGTTGCACTATTCACAAAACTTTGCAGCCAAAATGCAATTTCCATCGTCAAATCTAAAACTTGATTTGTAGAAATTTATACTATTTGCTTTTATTTTCACAGCTCTTTGGCCTCATATTCACTTTTTACTTGTCAATTAGTTAGGTATAGGTACTTAGATTAGATTAGATTAGATTGTAGAGCGGGAGAGCCTTCAAGAGGGGCTCTGGCACTGCGGCTTCTTAAAGGAGCCTATTGTGCCTACCCTGGTAGATTCTTAGAGCCATCTTTTCACTCCAGAGGCAGTCAGGAAGATAAGAATCTTCTCTGGGTGTATGTCAGAAAGGGTTACTGAATTGACAATTTCACCGCCAAGGATGCTTTTTCTGAGACGAAATAGAGCCGGACATTCTGTGAGTAGGTACGTGAAGAGAGGATTCATCACTCTCAAGACAAAGACTGCAAATAGGATCCGGTGAGACGCCAATGCGGTGGAGATATTTTTTCACGAGGCCATATGGCCGCTGATTATTCCTGCTAGGATTCTAAGGTTATTTCTGTCGAGATTAATCAGGAAGAGCCATTTTCTGGGGGAGAATTTGGGGAAAAATTGTCTGATCAAGTTCTGCCCAGTTGTACTGTGCCAGATCTCATTTGACTCGGTAGCAGAAAGGTTTTTAATATAGTTCCTGAAATGGTTTTTGCTGACTCCGCAGAATGGTTCAGGTCCGATAAGTGGAGTGGTTGCTCCGATGGGCTGGAATCCAGTGGAGGATGACTAGGTTTTTCTTAGAAAGTTCATAGATTGTTGTGAATGTTTCTAAGATAAGTTTAGATTTTATAACAGATGAGTCAAGGGCTTTGAGAGCGCCTTGGCTATCTGAAAAGATAAATATGGTTTTTCCACGTGTGTTAGAACTTATATTTATTCTAGCGCGAGGATTGCGAGGATTTCAGCCCGAAATATGGATAAGTTTTTCCCAAGGCTGACTGAAAAGTTCACCTGGGGCGACTCACCGTAAATTCCAGATCCAGTCCCCGACTCCATCTTAGAACCATCTGTGTACCAGATGACGTCAAGTCGTGATGGATTGGGTTTATATTTTTCCCAGTCTTCCCTAGGGGGGATAATTATGGAGACATTTTTATGGTAGCCATATTCAGGTAGCATGTCATCAAGAGGCATGCTAAATGGGCTTGAAGGCTCCATGGTGTCGAGCAAAGACAAATGACCTCCCTGAAAGGCATAAGGTTCAAAGTTATTCGCATGGTACAGGCGATGGATGCTTAGTCAAGCCTCCATTTGAATATGTATATGGAGGAGAGTTAGACCTAGGATGGCATTAAGCGCCATTGTCGGGGTGGAACGCAAACAGCCCGTCATGCAGTTTCCAGCTAAACGTTGAACTCTGTCTGGCTTTTTGACTGTGGTGACTTCGTTAGTTTTCGTCCACCAGACCACGGCAGCATAGGTACTAAAATTGTTCACATTTTTTTTACAGTCAGTCGGGTTTTTTAAATAAACTTTTTTTTATTATTTTACGTTTTTTAAATCTATGCACTAAAATAAAAAACACCAAATAATTTGAAATTCTTTTTATTTGAGTAATAATAAAAAGAATCTACAGATTTAATAACGTTATACATACATGTACATGCTTTGTTTAACAAAAAAAAAAATTAAATACATTTGCGAGTGTTCAAATGTTCCATCGTTTAAGTGGACCTGCCAAACTATTGATTTTTAAAATTCTGTAATCAATAGGTTTTCCCGTCAAATCCACCACATAGCAACTGTAATGAAAATTAAAATATAATTTTCTTTACTCACAGCATAACAAAATACAGTAGAAATCGGCTATAACAATACCTGATATAGCGACGAACCGGATATAACAACATATTTTCAAAGTCCCGGAAAAACTCTTTCTAAATCAAGGTAATTTGCAATCGGTTACAACGATGCCGGATATAACGATGAAGTCGGTTCTAGCGATGCAAATTTACCATATTTACGTCTAAAAACGATGGTAAATAACGTGTTCCTACATCCCTACAGCCTGTTACTTTCATTCTGCTTCTCGATATTATGTATGCACATACTATACATATAGACAATTGTTAAATTGCCTGTAGCCACTGCAGTGACTGGTCTGTGCATGTAATTTCATGGCATGCCCTGTTCGATTTCCATATCTCTGAAGAGTTCATTAAGTGTTAATATTGTGTCAGATATTTAATTGAATAATACTGATGACGACGATGACGATAATGCCACTGCAGATGAGGAGACCAAAGAAATACACGTTCCATCTGCAAACGAAGCACTTACTGCAGTGGCAACACTAAGCCGCTTCATGGTCCTAAATCCTGTATGTGCCGCTTCGAATTCAAATCCAAACGTTGGACCTCAACAATTTTCTGCATTTTTTTATTTTCATTGTACCGGATATAACGATGAATCGGTTATAACGATGAAATTCTAAGGTCCCTTCGATATCGTTATAACCGATTTCTACAGAACTTATTAAGTTTCATCAATTAAAATTTTTAATATTTAAAAAAGGCGCTTTTCCCTAGTTTAATAATATTGATAAAGTTTTAACTTTTATGGTAAGTTCCCTTATATGAAAGTAATTAAATTAAAACTATTTTTTTAAGTTCATATTATTTAACATTGCAAAATAATGTTAAATGAAATAATAATTTTCAGTTAGACCATAAAACAATTAAACAATTTTCTGTTTAAAAAGCTGAATCATTTAACAATAAGCTAGAAAATGACAAGCAATTGTTTGTTGAAAGAGACAGGCATACATATCTTCTATTTTTACTACCATGTGTATATTGCTTACTATTCCGATGATTGGATAAATGTCCAAGTCTATCTTACTGGTCCTGATTTTCTAATACCTGATGGATGAAGTAGAAATGATATACAAATTATAGCCCAAGTAAACTGTCAGGGAATATTTCAGAGATGTGCTTCGATCTCAGCAGAAGTAAACTTTGTTTTGTGAGTCCACCATCTTATTCAAAGAGAATATGTAGTACACGAACTAATTTATTTTTTTAAAAACGGCATAACACTCTCCGACAATGTAAAATTGCCCACGACATCAAACACTTCCACGTCCAAAAGTAATGTATTTGTCGCTGTTGCTGCGTTTCCTATAATGGAATTATTTTCTATATTTTCTCTATTCAAAATGCTGGCTTCAACATCCTCATCAGCTTAAGGCAAAAAAAGTAAACCACTACTATTCATTTGGGAAAGTCCACAAATTTAACTCTAACAGACATTTTTTTGGGGATTTCAGTGCTTATGTTATGCATTTTTAAAATCATTCAACAGCATTTTGTATGTACTTGTTGCATTTTGGTTGAAGATTTGACAAATTCAACGCACTGTCAATCTCACAACAAGAAATTGCTATCATTTCTAAAATTGTACTGCCAAAAAGAAAGCAAACGCTGTAAAACTTATAATTAATTGCGAATATGAACGCAATTGCTGTTTAATACACAAATACAGAAATCATTGTGAATTTGACGGAAAGTTTTCCAGAGGACACTAATTTAAGTGCAGAACTATTATCCGAGGGCAGTAATTTAAAAAAAAATTTGGATAGATTACAAACTTCTGGAAGATGTCGTCTTTGCGGCACACATATACCATCAAAGAAAAACTTCAAAGATAATATTCCTAATATTCCGAACGACCAACTTGGACTCAGTGGTCCGAGGTTAAAGCCGGATATGATAACAACGCAACAACATCCAATCTTTGCAGTAAAATTATATGGATTCCCCAGACAAATATCGAAAGAGACCAAGTTTTGTTCAATCTTACTGCAAACACATCATCAGGTTTTAGTGCGCATCAACACTGCCAACGTGCCATAGGAAGAGCTGGGGCAAATGCAAAGCTGGTATAAAGAGCTTCGGACTTCATTTCAGACGTTATGGAACCAAAAACACAGATATACGTGTTTCTGCGAATGTTGCCCGCGAAGAAAGAAGAAGGCCTTCTTAGAAGGAAAAATCAAGAGTACGATGCAGAGACAAGGTCGAAAGCTCTACCACAGAGTAGAGTGATCTTCACAAGGATACATGACCTGAAGAAAAAGCCTGCAGAAATTAGCATGGGAATGCGATAGTATCTACTGACTAAGGTTTTAAAAAGAACACTTCTGCAGACTGGGATTCAATGACGAACGAACACAGCGACGTTAAACTTTGAAAAGTATTGCGATATCAGATGTGGGTGAACACCAAAACCCCGACCTGCGTCATTAATTGGCACCAGAAAAACACGACGCAAATCGAAACGACGCAAATCAAAAAGACGCAAAGCGAGGTTTTTGGTGTAATGGACAACGACGAGTCTTTGAGTCCACCGTAGGCGCACACAATTGAACAGCAACAACAACCAATTTTGTGTGCGTAGATATAGCGGAATAAGGTAGAGGCAGAGGTGGTTGGAGGGACTTATTGGTTGAGGCCGTCATTCACATCGGACTGTAGGCGCCATCTTGAGTACAGTGAGCTTAAAAGCTTGGTTAATGATAGACGTAAAAAAAATCTGAAACATTTCTTGGTAGTGGGAATGCTTGAGGTTTCATTTATTAAAACTTTACATATTCTACCTATCAAATTCGTCCTCTTCCACGCTGCAAGACGTCCAATAATCATAAAAATTCGAATTCATGTCATAGTCTCATCTGACTCTCTAAGGTCCAAGGTTCAACCTCATATCTTTTCACCCACGTCCATTATTTTATGTATGCAAATGCAAGTCCTGCGCTATTGAACTTGGTACTAAATTTTGAAGCTTTACCAGCTGACTTTTCAGAGTTCGCTGTTGAACCCTTTTGTTTTATATGAAAATAAAGATTTTTCAATTTTATCCGGGAAGAGGTCATTTAAGGTATTTTTTTTCCGCTGCGCTACCTCTTGCGAACGTGTGCCAAACATCCGAGAGTATAACTAACATGGAAAAGCCGTTTGGAATCGCCATAAAATTTTAAATCCCTTCCATTCTAAATAAAATAAAATAAAAGAAAAAAAAAACTCACAGAAAACAAATGTTTGTGAGGGTCTAGGCTTAGAGTCCCTATGGACCTGTTGCACCATCTATTAATTAATTAAAGACGTCCGTTTTCCCAAACAAACAAAAGTACAGCTCTTTCTGGTAAGCTTCTCAAACGGCTCGCAAACAAATAGCGCATCAGGCGCAGCCCGTAGCAGAGCTTCGTATTTCCTCTTATGGCAGAGATGTTGTTTCTCCCTGTCACCCGAGTTGATTTGAAACTAAAACTCATGCGGAGAAGGACTCGCAAGCCACTATTAGTCCCAATAAAATCTCTCATTTGGCGCCTCAGTCCTCCCAGCCTCGCTTGATGCATTCGCACTGCAACCTCAAGACCCGCAGCCAAATGCAGGTCAGTAATGATTTTCGTAGTCTACCCTCTTCCATCTGCATTAGAATGGGGCCCCCATCATCATCATCATCAGCAGCCTGCCATCGTTCGCTGAAGAAACGAAAACGAAAGTCCAAGTCCGTCATACGACCGGACAACAAATTACGAAATCCATCTTCCGACCGGGGAGCAAAACCAGTAGTTAATAACTCCTGGTTGCACTTGGTGCATTCTAATGAGGAGTCACAAACACGCTGCACCGGGCCACGGGGTATACTGCATCGATGCACTTTCTACTGTATCTGTACACACCATAGCAACACCACATTCGCTTCCTCATTAGACGGCAGCGAAAAAAGCTAACTGCAGCTTACCATGCTAATAGCGCATATATGGCCAAGATCAAAACTCGCCGTGTTATCTTGGCTATCTGCGAGTATATCTTAAACATACAAGGCGTCCCATTTGGGGGAAAATGTGTACAGGAACATCCCCCGGGCGACAAATTATTACAGTTTGGTTGGTGATGTTGCGCCGATGCTGCGCGCTGCACTGCTGCTACTATTGCTACTATTGCTGTTGCTGGTAACAGTCGGGCCGGTTCCGTTTTCCTTTTGTATAGAGAGGCCCCATAAAAAATCGCCATCAAGATAAGATTTAAAAGAAAAAATGAAATCACAAAGCCGAGCTGGCGATGGCTGTTCGTGGGGTTTGTTCATGCAAATACACGCCGAGCCAAACAATCGGACAGGGTACAGCAACAAAGTTGGTATAGTGTGCGGTATATGTGCAGGGAGAGGTGCTACTGGTGCGATTTAATTAATTTTCACATGCGGACGTCAGAGAAAATGCTGACGGGCTCCAAACTGGGTGCTGGTGTGTTGTGCAGCAGTTAGCCTCGGACTCGCATGATTTGTTTTCGAACTTGTTTTTTTTTTTTTTTTTGTAGTAAATAGAAAAAGGCAAACTTTTCCATACTGCGAAGTGACCAATCGAAGTGGAATTCGGTTGCTGTAAGTGCTGACATGAAACGAGGGCCGTCATAGTCACCTATGACTCGAGAGGGCTATTTTTTTAACATACCCCATTTACCGGTTATTTGACGCAGAACAATGTGATACTAATGGATTATGCTACTAACTGGCAGTCCCATTGTATATGTAGGGTGTACATGCGGTACAGATTCGGAAGTCAAATGAGAAGTTTCACTCAGAAAAAAAAAAGATTGTTAAGCGAAGATTTTTGATATTCTTAAAAAAATTTAAGTTAAAAGTTTTTGGTTCAAATATTGTTCTGGTTAACACGAACTCATTTTTATGTTTTCAAGAATCAGGTTTTCAGCGTATGAATAATATACTCTCCATAATTATTTTATTACATCATTGCCAACAATTTCATTCTTAAATCAAAGATTTTCATATTTGGGTTCATTTTAACCAACGAAAATTGTTGGCATTACAATTTATTTTTTGATTGTTGCTACTGCTTTTTTTTTGGTGGTCATTTTTTGGCCGTGATTTTTATACGTTGAAAGGGGGTCTCGGTAACATTTCGTCGTGGAATTCCAGCGGACATTTTGATGACGCAGATCTTTGTGCGTAATTTGAATACAAAGACGAATGGTGTATGAATGAATTTGGTAGATATGTATGTCAGCAACCTAACCTCAGTCAAAAGTTAAAATAATGAATCTGGTTGGACCAACAAGCAGAAAGGCCATATGAGAATTCTCCCTGGCACAATGCCCTAGTAAAACGGATTATTCACTTCTAGGATTTTAACGTATATTAAGCAACGGTCCCAGAAAGTTGCGAATGGGAGAATGGCACAATAGACCAGCGTTTCTCAACCCTGGGGTTCCGTAGAAAAAAACATAATTTTTGGAAGAAAATATGTTGCAGGTTACATCAGATGATGAAAGAAGCATACACCAAAATTCGGTTACCCTTAAAAAAAGAGAAGAGAAGAGTATTTCGCCGAGAAAAAGGAAGACCGGGTACAGAATCCATTTGAAAATTAAAGTAAACGATCGACATCAAAATGTTCATCCCTTCTTAAACAAAATTTTGAATCAGAAGATTCTAGTTTGAATACATTTTATGTTGGACTGAAAGATGAATACCCTGCAGTCGCAGAAAAAGCTCTTATGCTTCTCCTTCCATTTATATTTTGTAACATCTTATCGATGCGAGGCTGGCTTTTTGGCTTACACATATACACAAAAAAAAAAAAACAACGGACTGGACGCAGCTCCAGACCTTCGCATTCAGTTGTCGGACCTTAAAAATTGCTCACTTAAAAAAGTTACAACGTATTCTTTGTTGTACAATAAATGTTTTATAAAACTTAAAATTATTATCTTTATATCATTTTTATTCTTTCTTTTCTTGTCAAACATGTAAAATATGTTTTATAACGATATTTTCTGTTATGGGGGCCCGCCAAAAAAAGGTAGATCTTTTAGGGTTCCGTGGCCGGAAAAAATTGGGAACCTCTGCAATAGACAACAACTATACACTTGAAGTTTACACAGATGGATCCAAAATGGCGGAAGGCACGGAGGCGGGAGTCTTTCCTCCATCACCCGAAAATAATATTGCCTTACGTCTCCCAAACCACTGTAGCGTCTCTCAGGCTGAAATGATGGCTATATACGCGAGGCAGCCTGCAGACTTGCCTTGTATGCGATATACGGGAAAGCTATCGTCCTCTACAATACAGTCAGGCAGCCGTAAAAGCCGTGAATACTCCAGCAACCAGATGAAACTTGGTAAAAAAAACGACGGGAATCTCTTAATGAGATTACGGACAAATATTCAGTAAGCCTGTACTGGGTTCCAGGTCACAGCTGCACTCTTGTCAAGTGAAAGCGGACGAACTAGCCAGACAAGGAAGCGGCCTTCATTCAACCAACAACAGTGAACCATATGCTCCAATGTAATCTATGAAACTCTACCTATTCAAAGAGGCAATAAGGGTCGCACACAATAGGTGGAACAGTTTAAATACCAGCGTTACATCCAGGCAAATTTGGCCAAAACAGTGCCGTGAAATAACGCCGAATTCCAAAATGAAATAATGCCGAACATTGCTTTTGAATTAAAGCCGAAGAAAATGTTTACAAAATTTGGCCAAATCTGGATGTTAAAGGGACTCAGAGACTTCTCTCTGTAAGTAGAAACTGAATCAGCTCCGTAGTGGGAACATAAACAGGACATTGTTTGATAGGTACGCACCCCAGCAGAATGGGAACACGCTACAATTACTTTTGCAGGAGTTATGTGGATAAGGAGAAAGAAGAAACCATTTCTCATCTTCTTAGCTCTTGCCAATTTGAGTAAGGAAAACTACTCAAAAAGACTACTTCTTTGAAGACATTAGTGACAGACTTACACTGTAAAAGCAAATACATTACAAAGACTAAATGGCTTTAATGAGCTGCAATATACGAACTCAGTGTAAGCAGCCCCTCGGCTATTGCCCGCGCCACCCTCATCTCTTAGACGGGTTGTTTGAATATTACAATCGAGTGGTAGACTTCTTCGGTCAGCTTTCGCACCTTCTGACCAACTTAAAACAGGCTTCTTAGCTTCTTCTTATTTATAAAAAAAGCCTATGTATATGCAAAAGCCTTCATGAGCTATGAGGAGATGTGAAATATGAAACACTAACCTACCTAATTTTCACTACAAATCTAGAAATATAATAAAACTGTCAAGGTGTTCATATCTGATACGAGTTGGCTTAACAACTGCGGTACAAATTTCGATGAAACTTTCTTTGAAATGTTTCCCAATGCTACGATTACTGTCATTTTTCGTGGCAAATTTTGACAGCTGACGTCATCAACAATCGGCAATTCGGTGGTCGTGTTTCTTTCGTGAATGTGCGCTGCGTCGGCCCGCATGACCAGACTCTTGACACCTTGACAGGCGATAACATTTATTGAAAAATTTAGGACAAGTTTTTACGTCATAATGACGTCGGCATGTCAAAATTTGACCTGAAAGGTAAATCTATGTCAGTCATTGTCACGCCTACTTTTTGGGTGCGGTTTTGACCAAAGTTAGCGTTTTTCCGCTTTCACTGCCTTTATAAGTTTTCATAACTGAAATAATCAACTCAAAAAAAGACTGGAAACTTAGACTTTCGTTAAATATTACAAACTACTCGTATCAATGAGACTTCTGCTTCATCCAAAAGCAACAGACCAAAGTCTAGCATAGCAACCTAGGAGCGGTACGGTAGCGGTAGGTTTGGTCTATTGAAAAAATAAAGTGCACCACTGGGTCGAACGTAACTTTTTCGTTCGTCAACAGTTTTAATGTAAATGAAGTGGGAGTTGCTGATTGTATGTAAGCTCCAAGTTGTTGGAAATATTTTTAGGGTGGATTCAATATGGTTGAAAAAAATTAGTTTTACGTAGCTGTTATTGTATTTTCATTTCTCATTATTTCAAAATTATACCGAAAATATGTGAATACACATCGGAATTTGGGTATTAATTTTTGAGAAATATTTAAGAAATTGATTTGTTCGAATTTTTTGAGAAAAACTAAGTACGGGATATTATTAAGAATACTTTTGTTATCCTTAATATGTATTTTGATCAAAATCGTTAAAACGGTTTTTGTAAAATTTGGCAGACAAAATTTACAGTACCAATTATTGCAATGTTTAGTTTGAAAAATAAATACTATTGCTTAACTATTTAGCTGAAAACCGAGTACAAGTTATTGTTCGGGATGTTAGCTATACTTGATTTTTAAAGTTTTATCGAAAATGGGGTTTTCGAGATATGAGCAGATTTTTTTTCGGTGATTCTTTCGGTGATTCGAATAGAAAATTAAGTACGCAACAATTTTGAAAACATCAATTTTACTCTAAGTCTGCATTTTGGGTCAAAATCGTTATGGCCGTTCTCAGTTAAACTAAAGAAAACTTAATTTAAAAAAAAATTACTTTTTTCAAAAATCCATTTTACGATACTACAGAGAAAAACTGAGTCTTTCATTAAGCTAGAAATGACCATATTACCTTAGAAATGATTTGTTACAATCGTATGAACCGTTTTCGAGATATGTCCAAATTTCAAAAGTACCGTTATTCAATCTGTTAGTGGAAAACTGAGTATGCAGTTGTGTTAAGCTCATCTACATAAGCTTAAATACCCATTTTGGTTGAAATCGTTAGAGCCGTTTTCGAACAAATCAAACTGGTATGAAAATGTTATATGGGAAGCACCTACCATTAATATTGAGGATACCAGAATTTTGCGACCCACTTTTTTGAGTTCGCCTATCATCGTAATATCAGAATTGATTAACATGTCGAGTTCGAAATATTGTACGAATATCTCTTACTTCGTAATCAAGAAAGATCAAAATGGGTGCCATATCTCCCGACTTTACCCTATGTCCCTGCACCTATGCCGTTCGCTTTGACGTCACAAATTTACTCTAAGATTTTTTCCAGTTCGTCCCAGTGCGGGCAGTTTTTTGGAACCTTTTTCGTCAGAAAAAAGCTGAGAAAGTGCGAACCTCGGTTTCACAAACCATGCTGTTCGAATGCCAGACCTTTAAGTGTAAGGAAGGAACAAAACCACTTTTTGGCTGAAAACCACTTACGCCTTCAACTTTAGAAACTTCTCTCCGATAGTTATGGTCACCTTACAACATCCCCATGTCTTTCTGCTCCCATTCCTAACAAAGGCACTTTACAACTGTTTTTCTCCCCCACGATGACTTTCAAATTTGCCATAGCAATAAAAAATCCCCAGCTAGTAGCAGGCGTGCAGAAGAAAATGCAGCTTGGTACACATTTACAAGCAATTCCCCCAACAAATGCTCGCACAAGAGCTCTACTGGGCATGTGCGTGACATCTACCAATCTACCCCCATCTAGGTATTTAGGGGTAAGAATGCAGTATACCACCATGCAATACGTGTTTATGTCGACTCTCTTTCTGAATGTTTTCGTATCAAGGCTTCAGGAATCCTATTCGAGTGTTGGTCTCAAATTAATTTTACACTTTGCAGGCGGGATTGGACCATCATTGAGCTGATAGAAACAACAGTAACCATTAAAGCCACACAGAGAGTGTGTTCGGTTCGTTTTAGTGCCCATAAAACTGTCGACATAAATGCGCTCATAAACCCATCAAAGCCACCAAAATACCAGGCAAGCAGGCACCTCAGCAGTGTCGGGGTTGATGAGAATATACCGCCTGGATCGACACTCGATTTAACTTGGATGTTGGGGCAGGTTGCAAAGCACCAACTGTTCAAATGAAGTCTGAAAATAGATGAGAGCTGCATCACTTATGGTAGGAGAATTTTTAAAACATAATCTAGCCCTCGTCGGTCTATTAGGGGTCAAAAAATAACTTGCTCTGCAGCTCCCCTCCCTAACCAGCATAGTCAAGGAAACACCTTCCATTCAGACCTCGGTCCATTCATCTCGCCATGAGAGCCGGACCACTTGTTAAGTCTGAGCGCGCGCTAATGAATTTAGCCATCAACACCGGCTCGGACTCTCTCTTTGTCTGATCATTAAAATAGCTACACTGCTCCACATTTAGTCGGCGCATTTCCCCATTCCGTTGGCGTTACCTTTGGCGGGAAAGAAAAATATGAAAACAATAATTCAAAACATCTTCTTTATATGGCGTGGTGGCGGCGGCACTGGTGTAAAAGGCATGTGGGGCGCCTTGTCCCGTATATGGAATATGGTCCTTCCAACGGAAGTTCATCCATCGACGGATGTTGGCCACAAACTGGTATTGCTGGCCGACAGCAGTGCCTATTGGCCGTCTCTTTCCACTGAATGGTTGCGGTCATTATATTGTTGCTGCGATTGTTTAATTAATTGATTAATTGCTATACGCGATTGTAGGTCTGTTTGGATTTTGTGTATAAACAAATCATTAGGCGCAGGCATTATCCGGTGACTTCGTGTTGGCTCTCTGGATGTAACTGGAGGGAGAGGGAGGTGGAGGGAGATTTTGTTTCTTTGGTTGCGCTCATTAAAAAGCAATTTGAGCTCTGACGTTGAACCCCTCAAAACATCGACATTCGACATTCGACACAATTCATTTGGGGGTTGATTGATCACTCTTGCGGTTTTCACTTACTCGCACGAGTGCAATTTTTACGAGCGGGTGGTAAGTTTTGGGCTGATTCCCTGCCAGAAGCCGTTCGCCGAAAACGTGGTTTTTCGCTATGAGAGTGACCATCAGAAATGGCAGCTGAGATGGGAAGTCCTCGGGTTTACGTTTACTTTCGTTGCGGTCCAATACCAGACCTTGGTCAGTCTTAGAAATTGTCGGAAGGAATATTCGAACTGAGGTCGGGATATACCTACCAAGGCCAGCAATGAAATGACTGCGGAGATTTGGTTTCCTGGCTGGGCCACATTCACTAACTCATTGTCACACCCGTCGGGGGAAAGGAGTGTATCCCTTACCCGTAAGACATTTGGTGGCGTCTTTGCCCTTGAAGGAGCCATCAACTGGAGACAATATAAAGGATGAAGTTGGCTGATTCACGTTTGTGGGAGCACCCAGCGTTTTAGGGACATCAAAAGCACAAAAGTTGCATGTTTTATTAAGCAAAGCAGCCTTAAAGTCGACCTGAAGGACTGTTTTCAGCAAAATGCAATGTGGATTTACAACCTCAATTGTTAAGTCTTCCAAGCGACGGTTATAGCCACTGTGTACTTCGTGGACTCCATCACAAGGAGTTGGCAGAAGTGTTGTCTCAAATATACCTCAAATGCATCTTTATTAGCGCTTGACTTCCAACTTATTGAACACCGAGCCGTAAAAGTCGCAATACAGCTCCCCATCTAAAGAAATACTGGAATACAGACCACCAGCTCTGAACGTATATAGCAACAAAAACCGCTGTAGCTTTGCCACCAAACGCGCATGTGGTACGTACACATTAATAAATCAAATTACTGCGAGCTGAGAGTTTATGAGCCTTTGCAAAGGGTCCACGATTCGGGACTAGCGCCCTTTATACAGACGACGTTGGTATAAGGCATCAGCGCCTTGCAAACCGCCCGCTTAGTTGCTCGAGACAGACCTTTTCTAGTTAATTAACATAACAGGTCCGTCTAGGACCCTAGGCCTATTTCTCACAAACATTTCTCTCGCGTCAGCTCACATTTTTGGGACGAATGAAGGGTTTAAACATCGAAATAGAGAAGCTTCCTCAGCAGTAGCGTACGCAGAATTTTTTTTGGGGGCGGCTGAGGCTTAAATTTGCGATGAAATGTTTGCCAATGGAATCCAATGGAAGAGTTTTTCACAGCTCTGAGCTTTTGGGCTGGAAGTTTGGATGGTGCAATCCCTTAACAGCGATAGCTCTCCCACTCTATACTGCTTAAACGGACTGGAGATGGCTCTGCCCAGGATATTGCGCAGCCCAAATCTGTATACGCTGTCGAAGGCAGCCTTAAAATCGATGATTATGTGATAGACTTCGACTTGGAATTGTGAGTCTTGTGTAAATATCTGCAATAATGTGAATCGAGGGTGGGCTCTGTCGGCCTTTAGCCGCACTGATAAAGGCCCAAGACGTTTTATACCGACGATTGGCCTCAGGCGGTGACAGAATCTTGATTGCAATGCCGGGGAGACCTATGCCTCTGGAGTTGGTGCAGATCAAATTATATCCTGGGCAAACGATTTGTTGACCCAATTTCGCAAAACCTTGGCGGCAACGAAAAATCAGGTAGTCGATGTTAACAACTCTAGCTCTAAACGTGCGGACGGTTAAAAGACGAGTGGCGACTATTGGCCACTCTGGTTTGGAAATCTGGTTCTTCCCCGGCGTAAACTTAACAAGCCTGTCCGTCTCCGCTTGTGGTGTCGTGCGGTACGAGTATATCTCGCAACAGAGCTACCAAAGGTCCGTTCTCTTACTTTCCTGGCCTATAGACATATCCACAAATAATTTCAACGTCGTGTTTGGGGAACGTCTCGTAGGTCCCACTGCTTTCTTTCGCTTTCTGTCGCTTTTTCGTTGCATCAAAGTCCGGATTTGCTGTAATGAAAAGTTATTGGACTGAAAGTAGTTAGGTTGTAAGTGTTAAGTGAGGGGTCTCTGGTTCGATCCCAGGAAAACACACAAATTACATTTCAAGATTTTTTTCCATTGCGCCACCTCTCGAGAACGTCTGACAAATCTCCGACAGTACATGTAACTGTCATCAAAGAGTTTCTTTTAGTTCAGAAGGACTCTGAATAAAACCAAAGATCCCTTCCATTCGCCCCAAAAATATAAAAACTCACACAAAAGGATTGGTTGTGAAAGACTATTCCTAGGGTCCTTACGGATCAGTTACAGCAGTAAGACATTTATTTATTTTATTCCTTTTTTAGTTAGTTTGGTCTTGCATTTCTCTTTTTTTACGTTCTTGTGGCAGCACGTTATACCTCGTACATGACAGCTAATCCATTTACCCATATTAAAATATGAAATAATCTGTCGCCAAACTCCGATAAAAACAAGGTCCTGAGCAGACACCCACATCCTCTTTTCTTGTGATGACTGCCGCAAGAGTCCTTTGCTTTTATTTATCAGCTTCATCAGACTCATTGTCGATTTATATTTAGCGTTATTTTAACCCTTAAACAGATGAAATTATTACAAATACTATAAAGCAGCCATTACAGTGCCGGCCTTGGGCTGTGGTGGCCCTGCCATCAGGAGGGCGCTTTATTCCTTAAAATTGCTGAAATTTGTTGTTGTTTTCGTTATCATAAGTAATAATAAAAACCTTTGTTAATATTATTATTATTATTAAAGACTTACTCCAATTGTCGAAAGAGGGAGTACCTATATATTTGGATGAGTTTGAAGAAGACTTTCGTGCAACATTTTGTCGACGGAAATGTCAAATTGAATAAAAATATTTTTTACAAGATTTTGCCGCGGAAAATAGTATTAAGTATTAAGTCACCAAATTTTTGACAATCTGTCGGATCGTCTACGTTTGGAATACATGATATAAAATATAAGTTTACCCTTTATAAATAGTAACGCATATGAGTAAAGTAAGCTTACAATTTGTTTGACAGTTGACAGCTGTCACAAATTGCGATAAGACATATTGGCGACATTCAAAAATCTAGTTGAAATTAACGAAAAATGTCCAAGTGATCAACTAGATTCTTCAACCAACTAGATTCTTGAACGTGCCCATTCATTTATGGAAACATTTTAACGGCGACCGATGACAGTTCAGTTTCCAGTCAAAATCGAACCAGTAGCTTTTACTGAAAAATAATAATAAATAATAATAGATTCAATTGATTACTGATACCTACACGCCCAAAAATTGGCTCACACACACACAGAAATGGGTTAAAATTATAACCCATGTGTTTCCTCCTTGTCGGAAAAAATAAAGAGGTCCGTGGGTATTTTACTCGATTTTTAACAATTTTAATTTTTATTCGAAAAGAAACTATGTATGGTAGTACAAAGGCGAAAAAAAAATAAAGAGCGTCGCTGTTATTAATACAGGGTGTCCGCCGGGAAGGCGGACACTACTTTGTTTTGTCGCCATTTTGGTAAACATTAGTCATGACAGTTCATATTTGGCCGTCGTGAAGTAGACACGTGACAAATTTATTATGGAAAAATATTCGATAAACCAACGTGTTTTAATCGTTAAAACATTTTTTATCAAAATCAATCATCGATTACTGTGACGATGACAAAGTTACGTGAAATTTTTGGGAGAACACATTTTCACGTGAATGGATATTTGAATAAATAGAATAGTCGGTTCTGGGCAATGGAAAACCCTCAAATTATTTATCAGTCACCTTTGCATCCATTAAAAGTTACAGTCTGGTGTGCAATTTGGTCAGGAGGAATCATTGGACCTTACATCTTTGAAAATGAAAACGGCGTAACGGTAACTGTGAATGGGGAGCGATATCGTGATATGATTGGAAACTTTTAACATGTGGTATCAACAAGACGGTGCCACATCGCACACAGCCAGGATTAAAATGGAATAACTGCGAGACCTCTTTCCACAGTAAGTTATTTCAGGAAATGGTGATGTTGATTGGCCTCCACGGTCGCTTGATTTGACTGCTCCGGACTTCCAGAAACCAGAAACGCTTGAGCAACTCAAACATAATATTCGTGATGAAATTAATGAAATACCGCGTGAAATGTGTGAGAATGTAATGAAAAATGTGCTCAAAAGGGCTCGCATTTGTGAGACTAACAGAGGCGGACATTTACCTGATGTGGTATTCCATACATAATTGCCGACATTAAATAAAACATTTATCAATATAAGATCCATTCTCTTTCATTTAATCAAAAATTATAAACAAACAAAGTAGTATACCTTCGGACACCCTGTACCTACTTATATAAGTTCTTGTTTTATTTTATTATTTATATTTCTTCCGCACAAGATTGCTCTCAATATTCTACAAAAAGTTGTTGTCTAGCAGACACGTCAAAACTAATATACCTACGAAGTCGTTACAAAATCTTGAATAAACGAAATTCTAGAAAATCATCGGTTAAATCTCGTTAACCGCGCAAAATTGACTGGTTATCGATATCTTGGGTTAACTAACCAAACCGTAGATTCTCTTGTTAATATTTTGCTGAACGATCGCATTCGATGATTACCAGCTGGAATAACCGATGACTAAAGATAACCAAAATTTAACAAACCGGCCCTTAACCTGACACTGGTTTTGGTTATCTTGATTTTATCTCGTTTTTTCCCTGACTGACAGCGGTAGTTATTGAATATCGCGGTGCCATCTCATTAATATGATAAAAGTGCAGTCTAATTTTTTCTGTATGTTAGCAAGGGAGCGCACTCAACAAGCATTTTTCAATTTTCTTTCAACACCAGCGGATAACTGAAATCGAGCCCAACACCGCCTTATGCTCGACTTCCTCAAGAAATAGCCGCCAGCAATCAGTATCTTTGTAGTAAGTATCCAAGCAACTAGGGTAGTACTTAGTTTTGTACTTTTGTATATTGGATGTATCTAAAAAAAAATGCAAAATTGTGACCTACAAGACGTTCGGCATTCCAATTTCCAACAATTCAAGTACCTAGTCCTTTGGTCGCATCATCGAGATGCTGTTGCGGTGTGGTATAAATTGCAGGTGACCACCATCAAGTAGGAAAAGGTTTTAATTTCAATTTCGGCGACTCGTTTCTGATAAATGCGGCATAACGTGCCTCCATCGGTTCCCATTCCGACCTGCAATACCCTCGAAACGGGTAAGCGGTATTGCTTTAACTTTTTCAGAGCTAGAGATCTTAAATCACCACCAAGCAATCGCGTAAATGCCTACTTATATTTCCAAAATAAACCTCCATTGGGCAGCGAAAAGTTAAGCAATACCCATACCCATAACTGCCAAGGTATTTATGACCCAAATATCGTTCTCGTTCCGCTGCCAAAATAAGTAAATTGTGTGTAAGAAGTGAAGGTTCAAACGATCAGTCCACGTCTCTTTGAAGCAGACCGCCTTCTAAAACGGTTTCTACACTTTTTATTCCCGCCATAGCCATCTACGCAGTTTTTTGACTTTTTTCGCGGACAATTGTGAAAAAAAAAACCCGAAAACTCTGCATGCTGCAACCCCAAACATCGAAACACTCTAAGGCTCAATCGCGGCGGACAACGCCGCAGAGATTTTCTACAAGACGTCGCACGTCTCAAAGTTCCAAAAAAGATTCTCCAAAATGTACACATCCTCAAATTTGATTACATCAGCAATTTTCAAAGCAACGCAACCCCCCCAACAAAAACACCACACCGTCCTTTTTTTATTTCGATTATTTATTGACAAATCCGTTTAAAGACACAAAATCACTTGATTTCAGCCATCGCTGTTGCTTAAGAAAAAATTTCCCACAATTATCCATCTAAACGCAATTTCATTAACAAATAATAACACTGCCGGGGTGAGTAAATATTTTCATTTTTTATTTAATTTTCCAAAAACAACACAAACCGCAACCGTCTTCCTCGGTCTCTTTTTCCTCTAGTTAGGTCTCGTACTCGTACGCGCGACGACAAATTAAACTTTAATACCGACTTTAAAAAAAAAAAAAAGACGCCTAGGACTGGCCACGAAATAAAAATAAGCGCGCGACTAAGCGTTAACAATATAAACAAGGCGAACAAAATAAATAAAAATAAATGAAAGCCCTGGAACCTTTTGAAGTCCTTTGAAGTCCGTTTTTGTGTGTAATCGGTGTCGGTGGCAGACGGAACTTTATTTTTCCTTTTTGTAATAAAATTCCAATTGAAAATTAAGCAAGAGAACGCCAGCCGGAGAGTTGGGACTTTGGAATACCTACTTACATTGTAGGGATACATTTTGTCCTCACACCTTGTGCTAAACGGCGCCATTTTTGTCTGCCTATGCGCGCTCAAAGGAGCAAGTGTGAAAGGGAATGACTGCAAAAGGCACCCAAAGGTAAAGGCGTCGGTGTTGCGGTGGTGGTGTTGGTGTTGGCATTGCGATTGGTATGAAACCGGTTGAAAGGGTCAGCGAAAGGTGACGCAGTGCGCAGTATCATTCCAATAAATGGGTGGTTCGTGGAAGGCTGACGCCCCGTGAGATGACTGCCGCCTGTCAGTGGTGGCGGTTGACTATGACAGGTGATTTTGTGAAGGGGCAACATTTTTTTTTTTGTTATATTTGAATGGATTGAAATTCAGTAACCTAATTTAATTTACCAGTTGTTTTCGACAAACATTTCGCGTGCTAAATCATACGAAGTAAGAGAACTGGGAAAATATTTATAAGCTGTAGCTTATTTTTTTTTAAATTGTTTATTAGCAGTAGGTAAGTAAGTTTTTAAATTTGGAAATGGCTGAAAGGGAGAGCAATGAGATCGCCCCCTTAATGTGAAATGCATTAAAGGTGTGACCTGTACCTGTGCTGCAGTTTAAGGTCTGTGACAATAATTTGACATTGACAGCTAAATGATCCCTTAACAAAGGAAGCAAAAGTGTCATCATTATGAAGGACGTCCATCCAAGTGAGGAATAGAGTTCTCAAAATGCCAACAAAAAGTCACATTGCTGCACTTAACAAGTTTTAAACTCAGTAAAAAACTAAAATTTATAACAAAAAAACAGTTAAAAAACAAAAAAACCTATTTAAGCTGACTCGATTTGATATTCTAAACAGAACGCCAAAAACTATTTTTGTCGGTAACGTCACTTTTCCTACATCAGCCACATTATACGAACTGTCAACTAAGTACTCAGTCACTAAATTCTTGACCTGTTGCGTCAGCTATCCCACACTGAACGTCAACTGGAAAAACTGTTTACTTGAGCAAACGAAAACCAATACAAACTGAAACACATTAAGTCGGGCAGCTGTCAGCAACTTACACTTTTAGTCAGGCAGCTGTCAGCGACTTGCTGAAAGAAATTCTTGAACGTACCCAGTTTAAGAACTGTTTAAGAATCGAAGAGATAATGACAGCTACAAATATGTTGGCGAGTTTTACTTAAGTGCTGTAGGTAATTCTGAGTTGGTCTAGGTACTTGGGGGTGTTGGTTTCTGGGGAGCAGCTGTCACTCGTTGGATGCAAGGTTGAATGGATTTAGTATTTAGTTATACAATTTAATTTAAAAAATAAAAATGATAAACAGTTTTCGTATTTTTTAATTTTCTCAAAAACTAGAAGACATACACTTAGAAAAAAACGATTGTTAAGCGAAGAATTTTGAGATTTTTAAAATAATTCTAAGTTAAAAGTTAATAGTTCATAGTTCAAATATTAGTTTTGGTAACAAGAACTCATTTTTAAGTTTTACAGAATCAGGTATTAAGCGTGAGAATAGTATACTCTGCATAAGTATTTTTTTACATCATTGCCAAGAATTTCATTCTTAAATCAAAGATTTTGATAAATTGTTGGCACTACAATTTTTTTTTCTGAGTGTAAATCAATTTGGCTTTCATTGTTCGATGAACTGACTAGTGACAGTTAATACTAGAATCAAACTTAGTGTCCATGTTCACAATATTGTAATTTATTCAAATGTTTTTTTTCTCCTTAAATTTAAAAGTATCTTACAAATCATAAACAGAAATAACTTTATTTAAAAATAATAAAACAGAAGAGATCCTGACTTTTAAAAATGGTGTTGCCATTCTCACAACCATTCGCTTTTTATGAGAGTATTATTTTTGGGACGAATGTAAATTACCTACGAGTGAAATGAGAAGCTCTTTCATGAAGGTTATACTCTCGGGCATCTGTCAGACGTTCGCAACGAAAAAAAACCTTTAGATGTACCTATTTTGTTTGTTTTCTCTGGGAATCAAACCTTTGACCTCTCCCTGGGAAGTCCAGGCCCTTAATCACTGAGCCACTTAGTTTGTCTTAATCCCCCGAATCAGAATCAAGCTTAAAGCGGATATAACTCTGACCTTAGTCCAATTTTTTGTCAGACATACCTACTTGAAAAAGTAAACATAGAAGATCTATGTCGTTTGTGCTAAGAAGGTATACTCGTAGCTGTTACGCAAAGTAGATTTGCATCTCCAATATATTACGAACCACGAAACCTAGCACTAGACCTTGCCACGTGTTGAGGACACATTTCGAACATTAATTGAGTTGTTCCAACATTTTCCTGTACAATAGATTAAGAGGTCTACCAGTGGCTGCCTCAAGAGAACATATCACTTCCAATACGAATAAGGATTTTGGGATTTAATACATCCTCGGTCTTTCAATCCGTGGCAAAACAAATCTTGGGATAAACATTGACAAAGATTTGGTGATTCAACTTATTATTTCCCGCGAAACAAATATTGAAGTCTTCCAAAAGAATTGATTTGAAGACATTTGAGGTGTTACCGGAACGCGATAAAAATGATTTTGGAAAGCTGCATCTTCACTTTATTATTTTATTAAAGAAAAATAAATACATAAATCAAATGTACCTTTAGGAAAATTGCTGAGTTTTTCTGTCGGATTTCCCAATCCTAGTCAATTCTGAGACAGCTAAGTCGAAGTTATCATGAGAAACCCAACTTGATGCCAAGCTAAGTTATAGGTCTTCTATTCAGTGTTTAATGCAACTCATTTCTAAGGACCCAAGGCCATGCTGGTACTGAACGAAAGAATTAGAGCAAGTTGTCGAAGATTTCTCTGTTTTATTGCTAGATCACGCGTAATGAGTACAGAATAAACTTGGAGGTCATCAGTGACAAGCTGCTATTTCTCCAGTCGAAGTGCTTTTGCAATTTTAAACGTTGGCTCCATATTTAACTACTAAGATGTGTCATCTCCATGGAACCCAGCGCTCTTACAAGAGATACCTCTATCGGCCTTAGAACAAATCCTAATGAAGCAGTGCTAGTCATACCTAAAATCTTAGGTATGACTAGCACTGCTTAGTTTTTATTTGACACAGAGGCGGACTTACAATGGATGCTTTTAATTCCTATTGTCCATGCTTCCCAAAAACTATTGAAGAAAAGGGGTTTGTAAGGTTCGATATGAAGTAGAAAGACAGATGCTGAAGGTTAAAATTGACGTGGAATTGGTGCCAGAAAACATAGTCAGGAACGAGGGCACTAAGAGTGAGGGTGCCCTAAACTTAGTCTAGTATTTTATGCAAGGGCCAGAGCCTGGGTAATTGTTAAAAATCGATCCCTATTACCTACTTAGTGAACGGTCTCCAAACCAGTGAAGGCTGTCTGCCTGAGGCACAAAATACCTCCTCTCCTCTGCAACTCCGGGCACATTGTTCCACTTGCCTAAGCCTCGTTTTGGTCTTCAAAAAGAGGATTCGCTAGATGCTTAAAGTCTGTAAAAGAGCTTTTCTTCAAAAGGATGGCAGTTCTTCCTTGTAGTCACCTAAATTAGAGGTAGATATGGACTTTTGCGTCGAGAATATCGAAACTATCCATTTTGCCAGCCCAAATGTCAGCGATCTCCAACAAAATGCATTGATTTCCAAATCTCCGCGATCTTGTCAATTCTAAAGCTGCTCTTAGCAACAATCGGCATTTTGTACTAAGACAACACATATCTTCTGCCATATTTTATATCTCCTGTAAAAAAAATAAAAATGACACTTTTAATGTTTTAGCAATCGCCGTTTGTTGATATCGTGTGTTTAGTTCAGTCAAGACTATGCTGACCAGACCCCCTCTTTTAAAAGGACATGTCCTCTTTTTATCTAAAAATGTCTGGCATCTCTTTGAAAAGATATGAAATTTGTGCTCTATTTGGGATTTCTCAGTTTACGAAATTTTTCGACACCACAAAACTATTTAGAACAAAACCTTTTTTTCAAAACTAATTCAGAGATTTTCTGCATCTTTCTAATGTGAACACGACCTAAAATATATTTGTACCCGAACTCATTCATTTCTGAGCACACCACCATCTTTCGTTTTTTTTTTTTTTAACAATCATCGGAACACATTTGACAGCTCAATTTCTGTTTAAAGTAAATAATAGGCGTGTTTTTTTGAGCTTCGATCTCAGCAAAGCAAAGTGAAGTAGGATTTTCAGCACGCGATTACAACTACTACAACCGAGTCTCGAAGTGTCAAGTAGAGCGTAGTTGTTGTAATTGCATGATGAAAATCCTACTTAACTTATTTGCTTTGCTGAGATCGAAGCTCAAAAAAACACGGCTAATATCGGTTTGTGAATTTGTGATGTGTTGTGTACTTTTTAAAGTGAAAAGAAGTGAATTGAGAAACAATATGCCAAAACGTAAATGTAAACAGATATTTAAGAAATAATAATAAAATTATTATATTTATTTAAATATCAAAATCGCTGCACGACTTCTGCTAATAAAAAAGCATTCCCCAACCATCCACTATCTACGCCACTGCTCTGCCACGCAGCTACCTACTCTCCGCCACTGTCTACGCCACGCCCTCGTCAGCCTTTGCCAACCAATCACCACGAACCCACACTCAACAGACAACACACAACACACACTCTGTACTATTCTCTGGGCCCACATCAACCCTCGAAGCCCCTCAGAAGCATGCGCCATCGCCGCACCTCGGGCTACATCAGCCATCTCTGTCGACCGCACAAGAAACATCGGCCACTGGAAAACCAGTTTCTCTACCCACCAAAAACCAACACAACCACTTCACCAGTCGCTCCACTTCGCCAGCCATCCGCTCTCTTCTAACAACCGCCCGTGGGTTGGTCCCGAACGTATCCATGCACACAATCCTCCATGTGTGTGCGTACCCGTCTAACTGGATTTTATCCATAACTGTGTGCTACCCACAGCTTGTTTTCCAAGCCGCCAATTTTCGAATCGGCAAACGATCCCATAATCACCTCGTACCTAGTCGTTCACGCACTTTGTTCGTGGTTGGTCGCGCAGCGTTTTTCGTCGTCGTTCCGCCGTCGTCTCACGTTCGAACAAGAAAAAAAAAAAACACACAACAACAACCTACCCACGAATATAATCCGTCGCCTCAGCACACGTCACGTCGGTCGACGTTACCGTACGAATCCCGGTGAAAGGAAAATCCGTCACAAATCAGCACAACACCGAACAGGGTGCGCAATTTCGCTGCCAAATTGCCCGTCATTAGCTATTTAAAAAAAAAATCTTTCGTTAATAACAATTATTTTCGGGGCAGCCTACAATTTGGACCCATTACAGATACATAGGCTGAGGCACTGCGTTGACACTCGCCGGGCATGCAATCGCGATACACTTGATCCCGCCACTATCTGGGATAGGTGCATTTATTCAGTTTAATTAGCGCAGATACATCGATGTAATTGAATACTCTACCGTCGCGATAAATCGTCCAAAGTGTTGAGTGTATGTGGTAAAAGTGACCCTTTTTTGTTTAAACCTGCCCCAAACATCCAATTAACGTCGCTCCCACTCGCCACCCTCTCTCTCGGTTGCGCGCTCGCTCGCTGTCTCTCTCTGGTTCGCTGTGTGTCTGGCCGTCATAATTAAGGATTACAGTTGATGTTTAAATAAATTTTGTGTCTGCCCTTTTGGATAAATAATTTACACAAAAAAGTAAACAAACACGAAGATTGGAATTTTTACTTTCCATTCTTATTTTTTATTTTTTTTTTTTGATTTCGTCAATTTGAAGTGCAAACCAAGTTTAAAGGTCATCAAGTGAACGGAACATTTTCTGTGTTAATTTTTTTAATAAGTTTTTTGAAGAGTTTTGTGATATTACAGTAGATATTCGAGAGCATAAAAAAAAAAGAAGCCTCCCTGGTGGGATAGATAACATCAGCGCAGTGAGATAGATAAATATTTTCGGGATCCTCCTTGGATTAAAAAACAGCCGTCAAAATTTTAGATAAAGTGGCCTCAATAGGCGCCAACACGCTTAACTTCACGGATTTGGGGAGCCCCTACGAGGGGCCCCCTAGTACACCGCAATCGGGCATGGATGCACCCGACGCACCGCATACCCCTAAATATATGGACGGGGGCACAACAACGGCCAACATTCCCGGTAAATCGGCGTTTGTTGAGCTGCAACAACACGGGTGAGTCTCCACTGTCCAGTCACAAGTGTGCAGGGTTTTAGTTAAGTTCTCAGTGACGATAAAGTGAATCTTTGTGAAGTTGTGAACAGTTCTCCCTAAATTTGGTCTTTGGACTTTGAATTGGAGAATCAGTCCTGTTTGCCCCACACAGGAATCGAATAGGAATTGTTGCAAGTTTTTGGGAATTTTTACTCCACGTCCTAAAGTTTTATACTAGATACCGGTGCAACGTGGACGATCTTTTTTTTTTCTGTTCGAAGAAAAGCTACCTAGTTTTATCGGGAAGGGTTCTGTCGCTTTAAAAGCATGTTGGTGTTTATTGAGCTATCGTCTGAAAATATGTCTCTCCAGGAAACGAATTCCGACGTCAGCTTTGGAATTTATGCAAGGAGCTGATGTCCTCGGTTCTTCACACCAGATGTTTATGCAGAGTTAAAGGAGTTCCAAGCTACAACTATTGTTCATTTTTATACAAAGTGCATTAGCGCTTAAAATCCTTCGGTCCTCATTGAAAAAATTGTCTTTAAATTGTCAAAAATGTGCCTGCTTTTGGCTTTAGGTAACACAACAAACAGGAAATAGAGTACTCCTGCCCAATGACTTCTACGGGTAGGTTAGGTAAGCACCTCCAAGTTGATTCGAACTTGCGTCTGTCCTATTCATGCAACACCACAACCACTTAGACTAGCGAAGCCCTCCGATAGTCCACATAATTCCCAAGTAGATAGATTTGCCGGGAAAACTCCATACAGCATAGCTAGGATGTAGGTTCTTATGGGCAAAAAGTACGTAGGTAGCTTTTATTTTGAAGTCAAGTTGTTATTTCTGACCACGTTTCCGTTTCCACGGGAATAAATAACTCGCAATCAGTTGGAGATTCTTGACCCACTGAAAAGGTAATAACTGCATTTTCATCGGAGTGGAGTCTAAAATTTCGATCTAGGTTCAGCTAGGGGCTCCCTAAAACAAAAACAAACCGCTTATAAAAATTTCAAAGGAGTTTGATTAAAATTTCCCAACACGAATTTGTTGGGAGCCGCTCCGGAAGACGCATTAAACGAAGTTCGTCCTCGCTGTCATATATTCGCGTCTTCTTCCCGGCGGACTTGGCAGTTTCTTAAACTGTGAAATGAGAACGTTTCCGCGGTCTTCTAAGGCTGATAAAACGTGACCTCATTATTTAGTTGAGCATTTATCAATATCAAATAAAATATCAAAATAAAATTTATTCGTGCCGATATAATAAGAGCCTTTCCTGGTAAATACTCGTATCTTCCTTGTGAGTCTTAACTTTCCTTTTTTAAACTTTTTTTAGTCTCTTTTTTAATTTGTACTATGCTACTAATTTCGAACTCCAATTTCTTATTTATAAAAAGACCTAGTACTTTGTTGACAAACAAATAAAATAAATAAAAAGTTCGAGCCGTAAATTTGTGAAGATTTGGGAAGCTTCTCTGTATTCATGCAAAGAAATCGATTAAAAGCGCATCTCTTATTATTCGTTCGAAATACCATTTTTAAGAACTTCTGACTTCGATTCAGACTCACACTCAGTTGCCGTCGTTGTTATTTCCAAAACAAAGGTTCTGGGTACACCTTTCAGACTTACCAGAATCGGCCTTCTCGAACCATAGCTTCAAGACAGTTTTTTATTCGATGTTTAAAGGCGATTAACCTTTTAATACTCAATTCAGAACTTATTCCTCTGTCGTAGGTATTTTTATTCTAGAGCCAGGTAAAAGCTGAAGTGGTCGAACAAATCCTGCAACCGTCGCATACCAGTGGAACTTATGCAAATCTAACAATTATTAAGACATCAATTAAATTCTCTTAATTCCAGGCTTCGCTTGGAGGACCCATTCAAAAATATGGCAAAAGTAATCCGACAGATTAATTTGTTTGTATATGCAAAACCTGAATGTACATTTTGTGTGCTCTATTATTTAAGGGAAAAACCACAAATAGTAATTGTTTTTAACAATCAAAAATTTGTGACCGATTTTCTGTTTTCGAATTTACGGAAGAAAATAACTTGGAACAGTTGCAGATGACTGACATGTTGAAATATGATAAATTGATAACATACAAGAAACTTCATATTTATTAAATCGTATTTTAGATCTCGATCAAAGATTTAAATTAATATTTAATGAAAAACAGGAAAATTAAAACCGCTTTCATTTAAGTATTTTGTCAATTGGTTTGTTGATTTCAATGATTAAAATATTTTTAAAGCCACTTAGAAAAATAAATATGAATAACAATCTCTGGGGTAACGATTTTTCCAATATAAGTAGATACGTCTTAAATTTTTTTGGTACACATAAGAAGGGCCTCACATTTTTTGTATATATAATGTAATTGTGAAGCTTTTCATGACAACGAAGCAGCGTTCACAATTTACTGGTTGGGCCTTTTTTAAAGCGTCTTCTGTCGACTTAAGTTTGACACATTTTTTTATGTGACAGTTCAAGCCCTATAGCATGGAATTTATTTATTTACGATGAACTTAAATAGTAAGGGGCCGTCTCAGCAAATGGCCTTAAAACACTTTCAAGGCATTTGCAAAGTTATGTACTTTTCACTGAGTAAATAGAAAAATATTCCATGCACCATTCGTCCCAAAAAGAAGAATGTAGGTAACTCTTACCAATGAATGATATTGTGACTTTTGAGAAATTCGGTCTGCATTTTTTTTTTGCACCTATAGATATACCTATTTTAACTATCGAATTTGTATAAGCGGAGAGGAGCATTAGGCCTCCCTAGTTACAAGCTAGACTTAACTAATAACCAATTCAAGTTCCGCCTTTAATTTTATTAATTCACGATAGAAAATAATCCAAGTGAGCAATATTAGAATTATAAAGTCGAGACTGGTTTTTGTTATGTTTCAATGGGCCTTACTAATAAACATTTTTAGTTCCGACTCTTAATTTGAGTAGTTCACAGTGGATATATTTTCCATACAAATTTTGCAATTGTGAGCTTCCGTAAATTTAAAGTCGAGACTAACATTTTTTATTAGTAAGGCGCAATGTTTTTATGGCGCTGTAAGTTTTTATTGCTATTGCGAGATTTGTGTTTTCAAGGTTTTCAATGCTATTGTGAATTCCTGAAAAGAAAGTTCCAAATAAAATTGGCTACAAGTGCGGCCCAATATTTCTCGCTTAAATTGGCCTCTCCCGAACAGTTTTTGTTTGTGAAAGTGGTAACATTTTTAATGGGCCTCACACCAATAAACATTTTTAGTTCCGACTCTTAATTCGAGTAGTTCACAGTGGATATATTTTCCATACAAATTTTGCAATTGTGAGCTTCCGTAAATTTAAAGTCGAGACTAACATTTTTTATTAGTAAGGCGCAATGTTTTTATGGCGCTGTAAGTTTTTATTGCTATTGCGAGATTTGTGTTTTCAAGGTTTTCAATGCTATTGTGAATTCCTGAAAAGAAAGTTCCAAATAAAATTGGCTACAAGTGCGGCCCAATATTTCTCGCTTAAATTGGCCTCTCCCGAACAGTTTTTGTTTGTGAAAGTGGTAACATTTTTAATGGGCCTCACACCAATAAACATTTTTAGTTGCGATTCTAAATTTGAGTAGTTCACAGTGGTTATTTTTTTCATGCAAATTTCGCAATTGCGAGCTTCCGTAAATTTAAAGTCGAGACTAAAATTTGTTACTCCTGCGGCGCAATGAGTGCTTCTACAAGTGCGCTTTGTTGTTAAGTTCGAAATAGCAAATGAAACTCTTATGCATGAAACAGATTGACACAGCAGCTTTAAAAACGGCAGTTTTTATCGCCAGTAGGCTTATAATATCGTCTTAAACATCGTTGGTAGCCCGTAGTCATGAGTTCGATGATGTTGTGCAATTATATAGCAAACATAGAGTGAAGATTTATCAGCTGTATTTACTTTAAGACACCGCAGGTCCTGCTGTAGCGGTACCAGGTACCTTAAACAATGTATTAAAATAGACTTTTTTGCATTTACGAATTATGTACAACATGCTGCGCCTTACTAATAATAAATTGAAGACTCGACTTTAAATTTATTGAAGCTCAGAATTGCGAAATTTGTATGGAGTATATAGCCACTGTGAACTACTGAATCGAAACTAAAAATGTTTATTGGCAAGGCCCATTGTTTTTATAGGCCTTACTAATAATCATTTTTAACCTTCAAACTAAATATTTTCTGGGTCACAATATGCAAATTTGTATTGCAAATTTCACCATGATGAGTTCGAAAAATTTATCCTCGACACTAAAACTGATTATTATAGTATCGCGGTAAGTGTATTTCATCATTTGGAACTTTAAAAATATAAAACTTATTTGCTAGCATACTTATGTCTTATGGGAATAAATGAATGAATTTAAATACTAGACGACCTCAATTTCTAACATTTTGCTGCGGAATGGGTGGCGACGGACAACTTTTGGTGGGAAATGTTTGCCGAGATTTTCCATTATTGATGTTTTGATGTGGAAAAAAATCAATTAGTACCTATTTTGAACTATGCTAATTTATCAGTAGAGCTCTGATTTATTACTGTCTTGCTTTGTCGAAATGTGAATACGCACTTCAGTTCGCCGTCAATTGCCCAAGTGACCACCACTTTCTGCAACCTAGCGATGAGCACCAGATTCAAGGTATGAACCAGAGACAATACTGAGACCACCAACTCCGGCCGATTTCCCGTTACTTGCCTACAAGCTATATTTATACGGAGTGGTCACGATTTGGTGCGCTAGTATTCTTACATAGAAAATCGTATTGACAAAAGTCACGAAACTTCAAAAATGCTGCTCAGCAACACACTCCCAGGAGATATGAGACACTTCCGCTGTGGGCAAAGTTGCTGGCAGAGTTCATAGAATTTTATCCGTTTAATTTGAAATTGTTCGTTACGTGTGGATAATATTTTTTTTTAGGAATAAGTGGACATTTGCTTAAAATGTTCATGAAAAATTAACAATGTAGATTGGTTGATTGGAAAATGAAAACATTTTGAGCAAATTTTCTTCATTATTTAAGAAAAATTTACACACGAAATCGAAGTTAATGATATCCAAAAGCAGAAAATACACAACAAAGTTTGTCCTAATATGTTTCTAGTATATAAACATATATTTTAGATAGTTTTGCTAACCAAACAAATCAAATTATTCGCCTTTTAACAATTTATAATAACTAACCAATGGCGTTCAGTAATGAAAAAATGTGGTATTCCCGAACTCTTTCACATTTCCCCACGGTTGCCGAGGTTGGCAGCATTTATTTTTGCATTTTTTGTATGTTTTTGCACCGATAGGAAAACAAAATGGCGAATTTGAAAAAAAAAAAACTGAGGGGGCCAGCGGCAAGAGGATTGTGAGTTGGGGGTCTCAGTATGGTTTGTCTATGGTATAAACTCTGAGACAAGCAATTTCGGCAGATTAGCTTACGTGTCTTCTTAGAAGGTTTAAAAAATATTAGGAGCGACAGCACTTTTTCATGGAAATTCATAATGAAAATTCTCTTGCGCTTACTTATTCTCATTTAATAATTTTTGAAAAAATAGTTGAAGCAGTATTAGCTAGAATGACACAGAATCGATCGAAGTATAACAAAGATTCTTTTTATTGGAAATAATGTTTTACATCCCTGCCGGTTGTAGTGTTTTCGAAATTATTACTACAAGTTTTTTTTCCAAACAAATGTTCTTTTATTGGCTCTTATGAACTTATTATGAGAATCGTATTTTTGCATTTGTAGTAATCGTAATTTAAATATTTTTCGAAACCATGAATACCTTGGGACCTCTATTTGATCCAATGGCACGACGATTATGATTACAACGAATTCACTTGTTTTTACGAAGTGAAACAAAAAAACTTCTTGTTGCTGAATCCAGCAAATGCAAAGACGAGAGTTTCCACGAGGGGCTTTCAACAATTCCATGGTCATAAAAAATGGAAAAAATACTTAACGTTAGTTTTAAAATTTAAAATTATGTAGGTAGTAAATTGCAAAATTATAAATATGGCAATTGTCAGCCGATTCTCGAAATTAACTTAATTTATAGATGGGTTTCTACCTATAGGATGAAAATGATGAAGATGATTCTTCAACGACGATGAATGATCATAACTAAGAAAGAAACCATCAGCATGGTATTTAGGTAAAATGAATTCCTAACATCCTTCTCGATAATTTTTTTAAAACCAATCCTCCACTGCTCCTACGCATTTTGAATTGATTTTGGACCACAAAGTCATGTTGAACTTCCACCGCCTTCTTTGCGCTGATGAAATCCTTTTGATGAACTTCAACAGAAAATTATGTGACATTTACGAATATCAAAATGATACCAAGGGTCCGTAGATAATAATTTTTGGACGTGAGACTTGTAGCCGCATGAATCTTTAGTTAGTTATGTACTCCTGAAGATTTCAAAACCACCGATGGCAGCATGTGTTAACTGCATGTGTCGAAAGTGCTTAATGCTTCAAAAGAATCTGCAATTAAACACCTAGCGCCACTGCATTTTAAAAGTTTCCAATATTGAATAATTTACGAAAAACCCCAAAACTCTGATAAAAGCTGTCATGCCAATAACGAAAATTTTACCCCAATACTCAGAAAGGAAAAGCTAAGCGAAGAATTTTGAGATTCTTAAAAAATTGTATAAGTTAAAAGTTCTTGTTTCAAATATTATTTTTGTTAACAAGAACTCGTTATTAAGTTTTCCAGAATCAGGTATTCAGCATAAGAATAATACACTCTCCATAAGAATTTTATTACATCATCGCAAACAATTTCATTCTTAAATCAAAGATTTTGATATTTGGGTTCAATTTAACCAACGAAAATTGTTGGCATTAAAATCTATTTTTCTGTGTGAAGATGTTTTTTCTTTTAACCAAATCCTTAACTTATTCCAATACCCCATTTATCCATACCACACTTACAACTGGAACTTTGGTAATAACATAACCAATCGAAACTTTTACAAAACCAGAAACTTTATAAGTCAAACATTCTTTCTTTAATTTTCTTCATTATGAACTTGTTCATATTTTGAACATTGTTTGAAACTAAATTTTGGTGCTGCTCGATGCGAGCGATAGCAGGATAGCAGCCACTATCTAGGTTTAAAAGCTTCCCGTACTAATAAAAATAGAACATTAAATATGCAACAAAATAGGTCGGGTAGTTTCTGAGTCTCTTTCTAAATTTACATGTTTTTTTTTTTAAATAACTCCAGTTCTTTAGGTCGCGTTAGGTTGGGTCCGGTTGAAGTGGTTGTCGTCTAACCGACTGACTTAGAAAATTATACTCGCAAGGTCCTTTGTGATACCACATGAATCGATGAAGTTAATCAAGTCAAAGTCGTTTGTCGCCCTCATTAATACCTCAAACCATTCGTAGGGTGAGCAGGAACTTTAATCCTTTCGTCGAATTTGTTTGCTGATTTTGTTATTTTGCCTGAAGCCTGTTTATGTACGGTTGTGAACACGCGGCTCTGTTAATGAAACAAAAATCGAAGGCCGTTAATAATATTCAAAGCAATAAAAAAAGCACAGGTTGCATTTGTGACAGAAGGCATTAGGTACTTAAGGAACTCCTAGCAAAATTTCACAGGTTTATTTCCGCCGTACTAATACTAATTTTTAGTCTCGACTTTAAATTTAGGGGAGCTCACAATTGCGAAAATATAGCCACTGTGAACTACTAAAATTTAGATTCGAAACCAACACTGCTTATGGGTAAGTCCTCGATGAATATATCGCAAAGGTTTCGAAATTTTTAAAGGAGTGACGCTTAACGCATATCTCCACTCAACCAGTCCCATTCCGTATAAATTCGTATAAACTTCGGGGCTCACTAATAATCATTTTCGACCTCCACACTAAATATTTTGTAGGTCACAATATGCAATTTTGTGTAGAAAATTCCGCCTTTGTGAGTTCGAAAAAATTAGACTGGACACTAACAATTATTAGTATCGCCCTTCGTCCAAATGCTTGTATTATCTCTCTTTCGTTGTTCTCTTGCTTAGCATTTTTCCATTGACATTTGCCCCAACGCACGTTAAACCGTTCTCTGATGAATTCACCCGCGAACGAAATAAGTCTTCTTAAGGGAAAATGGAGACAAACGAAATTATAGCTATTACTTTTTTACTATTAATACAAAATTCAATAACATTATGAACTTTAATTATTTACTGCAGCATAAGCTGTACCAGGTCTTTAGTTAGACCGTTTTTCAATTTAAAGTGCGCCCGCCATTGTTTTTCCTATTGAGAGATGTGAAAGCACAGAGAGAGTTAAGAGAGGAATTATTGTTTAGCATCAACAGTAGAATTGCAGAACGTGATTGAATTTTACGGTGCAGTGGTAGATTTGAGTAATATTCAGAAAAAGAAGAAGAGATCAACCAAATTTTGCCAGAAGTGACAACACAAGATTTTTGATTTTTGCAACACACCTCATAATCGAATGAAAATGATCCTCCCGCTAGCATACAATATTCCGTATTGATGTTGAGCTATCGCATCGGTACGCGGTTTACGACTCCAAATTTACGTACTGTGGGTCACACTACATATTGTACCTGACATTAATTACAGCTTTCGATTGCTGTTTAAGTTAAGTTTCAAAAAAACCGTCGTAAAGTAAATATCACTGGTCTCTTTGTTTTATTTAAACTTCGTTCTCTCCTTACAGACGTTATATATTTAATGCGAGTGATAGATGTGATATTTTTCCATCGGCGACTAAAGCGGGTGAATTCGTTTATACATACAAAACAAATTGTAGAAGATCAGTGAGGCAGTATACTTACTTCCAGCGCTCGCAGAGATATTGAAACCATTTTTTTGTAAAGACTCCATTCCAAACTTTTGTCATGCATTTCTGCATTTTAGTAGATAAACGTCTTAAAAAAAGTCTTATTCGTCTTCATCGTTGCTGCTCTCAACTGCTGCCTCAGGAATCCGATCTAGTAATGGAAGGGTGGATACTGGAAGCGATTTGTACCATCCATGAAATTCTTCTGGAATAACCCCGTTCTCACACAAACGCAATAAATCTCGTTTTTTTTGGGACGATATTGGCAGTGGCTCATTGCGAAGTATTTCTAATTTAACTTTTTTAGGCCTCCCTCTTCCACTGACTTATATAGTTGCATAGGGGCTATGGTGGTCGTATCGGTATTGCAACGTATCTGGGCGACCTTTCAAATACTTAAAACTTTTTACTTTAAGCCAGTTCACTTTTCTTCCCTCGGTGTCAGCATTTAAATTTTTAAGTGCTGCTTTGGCTAATGATGAAATATTGAGGAATTCGTTAAACCTTAGCTCAGTAACTTTATATTGGCTATTTTTCCTGTTTCCTCTTTTGGAACGAGCAAGGCGAAATATATTTAGCCAGTCATGCATTGTGTAAACTGATGCATACTTTTTTTGTGACTCAATTGCACTATGCATGCTGTCACACTCCATCATTGAGTGGCCCGATTCTAGGAACTTTTGTTCCATCTCCTGAATGTGAATCGAATCTTCTTGTAGACAGTACAAAAGAATAGCCGCCACATTCTGGTTGCGGTTTTGGCCACCACAAGTGTCCGAAAACAGAGAAACTGATTTGACGTAGTCTGGCAGTTGATGAAGATATTTGTACAAGCATGTCCCAATTTCAGCACTTCCTCTTTTTCCGTTAATCTCCGTCCAGGCATAGCAATACGCGTTGTTAGGTGGAGCACCCTCATAAATCGTGAGATTATAACAACAGATCTTTCGGCTATAGTACATAGGTGACACGTCACTACATGGAATTTGCAGAACACTTTGAAGGTCAAAAGTGGCAGTTACAAACGACTTCTCTCGACTAGCTAGTTCTTTATCATTTGCTTTGCTGGAAAGAGCTTCTTTTTCACGTTCTTTATGCTTAGAATATTCAGCTTCCAGTTCCTGTTTGCTATCATTTTTCGCAGAAAAGTATTTGGCACAAACCGCACACTGATCTTTTTTCGGCTTAAAAAATGACAAGTTGTACTCACTTGCGAAAATCCTTCTGTACGTCGTTAGACTAACTGCTTTTCGGTTTTCTGCAATTGTTTCATTTTGATAAAGCTCATGCATTTTTGCAATTGTCAACTGCGAATCAAGGTACTTTCTCTGTGAAGATTTTCTACAAAAATGGGACTCCATCACTTGAAATCTTTCAATATGCTTATTGACTGCAATTTTATCGGCTTCTGTTGTTTTTATTGCTGGAGCATGGCGGCCTCGTTTATCCGATCACCCAAAGGTACCGGTTACTAAGTTTGCTCCTCTGATAGCAGATCTAAGAGGTCCGTCGTTAATTGATAACGTCTTAAGGAAAAAGTTGCGGCAAACTCGAACACTAGATTCGTTTTTCAAAAAAAAAATATTTGGTTGCTCGTTTTCTATGCCTTGCATTTTCGCCCCGTGGCCTTTGTCTTGCTGGTTCGTTACATGTTATACTCCGCAGAATAAAATCTTTTTTTCGGTTATAATCTCCAATTCCCCAATATTCCCTGCAAATATTTTTTCTCTCATTGTTTGTAAAGCTGTCAGTACACTCGTAGTAGCATTTGCTACAATCAATAGGTTTTGGAGACTTCGCAGGAACTACAGAATTTTTAGAAACGTAGGTTTGTCCCAAACTGCGTTTTTTTTTTCTCCACGTTGTACAACCAGCTCTCAGGATCTGCCTTGTGTGGAACAAGGTGGACTATTCCGTTTTTTTGGGGGTAAGTTGATCTCTTCAGGTGAATGAAATGAACTTTTGTCATCTGGTACAAAATCTACATCTCGATTTTCATCATCGTTATCGAAATCAAAGTCTTCCTGTTGATGTTAAAATATAGATAAATATTTTGTATTGACTAAAACTTAAATAAGCAGGTGAATTTACCGTATCCGATTGCTCGACTTCTATCTCATAGGAATTCACAGTCACATCATTATTATTACAACTATCTATTATCTATACATAATAATAAAATTGTATCTTAGTAGGTACTATTCATCTATATTCTTTTTCTTTTCATACCTGTACTTCTGCTTTGCTTGTATTTTGTAAAGCTAAGTTTACCATCATTTTTGCCCTGCTTTCCATTGTTAAAATTCACTACACTAATAACTCAACTTTAAAATTAAATTAAACAGGAAATTTATGTTTATTATAACGTTTCACAATCGTGAATTTCAAATAACAAAAAACTGCAAAACGTTTGCCAGTCAAAACCCCCTAAGTCCATTTAGGGAGTTTTCACTGACAAGAAATTCAAAACGTTTTGATTTAGGGAATTTTCATTTTGTATATTTTATAAAAAGAGAAACTAAGGACTTAGGGAGTTTTCACAGAACACAGATTTTGTGTTTTAGTTTTGAGCAAAATGGACTTAGGGAGATTTCATTGAACGACGAAAGACCAAAGGAACCAATCAACGATGCTTTCTCTTAGTTAACCAATTTTTGGAATCGGTTCAGCAATTCTAGAGATTTCTCCATGAAGCCGAATTTAACCTTTCTGCGTATAAGTGCGGATGAAGATAAATAAGAAATACAGCTTATAACAATAAATATTTCACAAATCAAATATTTATTTATTTCTCTTTCTTTTATGTTCAATTTTGTTTTTTTTATATCTTATGGAAATTATTTAAAATAAATTTCTCCATAATTTTATTTCCGTTTGTTTTTTAAACTCAGCAGAAACTGCATTTTTATTTATTTAAAGATCATTCGACGCTCGTCTTTGTAAAGCTATAAAATGGCACCAGCATCATCCTTAAAATAAATCCAACGAGAGAGTTGAAACGAGCAGCACTACTAAAGAAGAAATTTCAGTATTCGTATTTTAGCCAACTGATTTTCTATCAATAAAAAAATGTCAGCCACGTCAAATACAAAAAAAAAAAAAAACCCAAACAAAGATTTCAAATCATTGCTGTCGACGGCCATTTCATGAAGAGTTCCAAAGATTCCTTGACATAATTTCGTATGACCCCATTGTCGAGATTGTTCGTTTCAAACCTTAATTCATTTTATTATATCCTAAGGTAAATTCGAGAAGTCGAAGGATTTCTCTCCTCTTCATTTTCATACATTTAGACCAGCGTTCACTCCCTTGTCGTTAGCCAGAGTTCTCATTGCGGTAGAAAGTTGTAATCAAATGCGTTTGAAGGTAGTACGCAGTACCAAAAACGGCTTTATGGAATTTTTCACTTAGAATCGGAAATTTGTTAATACAAAATTCACATTTAGGTGTATACGGTATACCTACTATATATTTGCAAAATGTTTGTTTTATTGGAACATACATTTTTTGTTCATTAAAAAAATATCACAAACAAAAGCTTAATTTTAATTCAACATAAATTATTTTAGTTTCTCTAGTTATCGAAATTTAAAAATAAATTATAAGTTATCTAGTTCAATATATATAAAAATAAACTGCGCGAGAATTTGAATTGGAACGTGTATCTTGTAGTTTAAGGGCTGGTTAAATCCGTGGCTAGGTAACCATTGATTTAGATTAACCCATAATTTTAAATCTGTGATAGCCGATGAGTGTTTGTTGAACGATTTTTGACTTCGGTCACCAAACCATAGCTTTGCGACAAATCGTTCCACTTTTTCAGTTTATTTGTCAATTCAGTGACTGACCGAATCTACAGTTACATTTTTTTTGTTTTCCGGGTTCGTTTGTTTTTGATAAGTAATTTTTTAAGGTATTTTATTAGAATCGTTTAGTTAGATTACAAAATTTGTTTAGCACAAGAATGTCATAATCAAATGTTACAGGCGTTTTTTTTTTCTTAAACTGAAGAATAAAGTCTTGTTGGTGTGAGACAATGAGAAATTTTTTTAAAAAAAAAACCGAATTAAAGCCGCAACCAATAAAATTTTACAAATGGATCATCTCAATTTATTCAACGACCGTCGCAATTTTCTCATTCTTTCAATATTTGCTCCAATAATTCCCATTTTCTAAATATTTGAGAACTGTCATCGGTATTATTTGTATTTTTAGCAGCAACTTCAAAATTAATACCTACGCAGTCCTTAAAACAGTCAAAATTCCAGAAAATCATTGGTTAAATCTTATTAACCGAGCAAAATCGGCTGGTTATCGATTTCTCTGGTTCAGTATTTTGCTGAACAAACACATTCGATGATTACCAGCTGAAATAACCGACGATTAAAGATAATCAAGATTGAGCAAACCGGCCCTTAGTCTGTTGTTACAAACAATTTTGGAAAAATAAGAAATGAGTTATTGATATGAATTTGCAAAAAGTAGTACTCGGTGGATCCAAAGTAGTACCGTACTCAGTTAGCAAAAATGTTCTCTAAAACTAGAAAACACTACAATTGTAGCACGGGAGGGAACGCTGACTTAGACATTCGTTACCAAAATACTTCGTAAACCAAAGCGTTGAAAACGCGAGTATTTTGTTCAAATGGAATCAAACCCACAACTTTGTTGAGAAGAGAATTTCAATTTTCCCTACATTTGTACATTTCACGGTTGAACATTTTAAAAAATAATACAATTCTTTATAATGCTAGGTCAGCAAGGTTAGCCAATAAATTAATTAAGTAGCTGATCAAAATATTTGTGCCATTAAATTGACAATATGATTGCAGCCTGCAAGTGTTGTTATTACATCTATTGCACACAAAGTACCTACTGATATTAAAGTTGCATTTAATTGTATTAGAAAAAAATATTATTAACATTCTTACCCGTAGCAAGTGAAATAGTTCCCGGATCCATTCATGTCAGATATTTTAAAAGTTTTGTACAATGCGACGAGCATTATTACTAGCATTTGTAAAATCAGGCTGCACGACAGGGCGCGTTCTAAAGATTAGTACTCAGAAAATTGTTGAAGAAAAAGTGACAAATTTTATAAGTTATTTAACAAATGGAAAGTTGTTGAATGTGACCGATTTTCTGTTTACGAAAAAGGTGGAAATGTTTGGCACAGTGAAAAGGTAATTAAAGAGACTACATTTTCATCGAATTGGGTTTTTGGAACTTGGACGCGAGTTTTTCTCGAACAAACGAAGATGAAAATTTGGCAGAAAAAAAGAAATAAAATAGGCCACTGCTTTCCAATAGAATCCGCTCCATTCTTGTTGGTTGCCTTCAATAGTTTCTCCCCGAATTGTAACGTATAGCGCAACCTAGGATGAAGAGTATGAATAACCTTCGTTTCGAAGCTTGAGCTGAAGATTTTGCGCTATCCCTGGTTGCATTTCTCTTGTTTCTTTGAGGCAAATAACCAGGACCCTATATTTTTGCAGGAATAGCGTAGCAGAGGTGTAATTGCAACAAAGTTTTTCACGACAGCTACGCACCATTCACTATATCGTGATTTAGACGAAGGCTCGTTTGCTCAAACAACCCAGTTATTGACATTCCACACAAGGGTTATACTGACTTTAGTTTATTTATTAAAATACAAGGCAATAGTCGTATGTAGGTACGTCCGGATCAGACTCGAAAACTACTTGAATGGTGTCGCTAAAATTTCAAAAAAAGTTGTTTTTATTAGTGCCGACCGTTTTTAGTTAAAATGGGATTCAGAAGATGGCGCTCTGCCCTTTACAGAACCACGTCTCATGTCAATCTTTATGACTGTGGTAACTTGAAGAACGACTGAACTGTTTTGGAAGCGGTCTTCACTCTTCTGGTCAGCATTTCTTGCGAATGTTTTATATAAACTGCCCTTACAATACAACAGCTAAGCATTCGATCTTTTAGTGGTAGAAAGTGGGGTTAAAATCGACACGATTGATATATGGCAACAACGCCGAAGTGGCTCAGTGGCTAAGTATACTACACTACTGAGCGAGTGTTCGTAGGTTCGATCCCCAGTAAAATACAAATTACGTCTTAAGGATTTTTACACCGCGCCACCTCGAACGAACATCTGACAATCATCCGAGAGTTTGGCAAAAATTGAAAACCTCGCAAACCTCGTGGGAATTTTGCCTTTTAAAATAAGCTAAAAGGTCGATTTTATCTCTCAGTATATTTTATTGTTTTTTAACATCGGCACGGGCAAAAAGGGTATTTTTGAGTATTTTTGACAGTCATCGTGGGCAATTCAGTCCGAAAAGTCTGGCATCACTGACCTGTACGGACCTTTTGCGCCAACTACTGGTTTAAGTTACTAACAGGGCTGCATAAGCAGGTTATTCCAAAGTCAAAGCCTTGCTGTTTAGAAAAACACATGTTTAAAGTAAAAGTGTTGAAACTAGGGAAATAGATCTCACAAACAGGAAATTGTCAAGAAATACAAGACCTACTTGGGAAAATATCAAAGTTGACTTGGCAACTCTTTTTATTTGTCTATGGTATTACTTAATGTGTTGGACTACTAAGCGCGGGGTCCCCGGTTCGAATCCCGAAAAAACCCAAATTCCAACTAATGGTTTTTTCCGCTGCGCCACCTCTCGCGAACGTCTGACAAACATCCGAGAGTATAACTGTCATGAAGGAGCTTCTCAATTAGCCGTTTGGACCCGGCATAAAATTGTAGATCCCTTCCATTCGTCCCAAAAATGAAAAACGCACACAAACGAATGGGCCTTGCTAGGCCTTGCGTCTCTACAGACCTGTTGCGCCAACTATTTATTTTATTTTTTATTACTTAATAATAATTGTGCCCAAAAACGCAGCGGATGTACCTACCTATGCCTTAAGCCAGCGCTATGTTGCAACAAGTCCATATATGACTTAAACGCTGCGTCTGACAACCACAGACGTTTGTTTTGCTATGTAGGTACAAAAAGCCGGGGCCGTTGAATTTTATCTCGCATTCAAACAGCTATCCCAGAATAGCTCTAAATCTTGAAGTCTAAATGAAGTCATTCAGCACATATTGAACACTGAATCAAGCGTTTAAAAAACCCTCAGTTAGGGAACTGATTTAAACAGTTCTGTGGGTGTGTGGCGTAGTTGGATTCTGATTCTTATACTCTTCTAGAAGTAGATATAAAACATATTTCTTAGAAATTTGCTACAGTCCACTTCTCTAAATTTTGTTGGTTTTCTTAAATTTTTAAAGAAGAATTCGACTTCAAATTAAATTACAGCCGCCCACAGGAGAGTCGATTTGGGGCAGGTATTCAGCTTTTCAAAGTTAGGTTTTAGGGAATACTACAAAACTTTTCTAAAAATAAAAAAATCCTCCACTGTCAGCAGAGGTCGTTTATTTACTTATAACAGGTGATTTTTTAAGCGTAGTTTTTTTTTTTTAAATCGAATAAAACACTAAAATTTGGATCAAATATTCAAAATTGTTATTGTAGTCGATAAATAGGCCTTTGCCATTTACGTTTTACAACAACTTCATGTAAATGTTGTCCGCGGCTCCGTTTCAAATGGAAGGTCCAATTTTGCGTCACTTTTTCGAGCATTTCGGTTTATGTTACCCTGTAAGGCTTCAATCGTGTTCGGCTTGTCCACATAGACTAACGACTTTACATAACCCCACAAGAAATAATCAAGAAATCGCATGATATTGGCGGCCAACTCACAGGGCCATTTCGAGAGATAAGCTGCTCACCAAATTCATCCTTCAACATTTCCATTGTTTCACGAGCTGTGTGGCATGTGGCACCGTCTTGATGAAACCACATGTCAACCAAGTTCAACTCAGCCAACATGGCTCGATATCGTTCGCCGTTGACGGTAACGTTTCTTCCACGGTCGTCTTTGAAGAAAAAAGGACCGATGATGCCACCAGCCCATAAACCACACCAAACTGTCGTTTTTTCGGGATGCATCGGTAATTGTTGTATGGCATGTGGCTGTTCATCACTCCAGATGCGACAGTTTTGCTTATTTACCTATCCCTTGAGCCAGAAATGGGCCTCATAACTGAACACAATTTTTCGTTAAAACAGCGGTGCACATTTTTCACAGAGCACGATTTTTTATAATAAATTTCAATAATTTGCAACCGTTGCGCGTTTGTAAGTCTTTCCATGAGACCCACAACTCACAATCCTCTTGCCGCTGGCCCCCTCAATTTTTTTTCAAATTCGCCAATTTGTTTTCCTATCGGTGTTATGTCAAAAAAGAATCCGTGTGACATGCAAAACCATACAAAAAATGCAAAGATAAATGCTGCCAACCTCGGCAACCGTGGGGAAATGTGAAAGAGTTTGGGAATACCACATTTTTTTCATTACTGAACGCCATTGGTTAGTTATTATAAATTGTTAAAAGGCGAATAATTTGATTTGTTTGGTTAGCAAAACTATCTAAAATATATGTTTATATACTAGAAACATATTAGGACAAACATGGTTGTGTATTTTCCGCTTTTGGATATCATTAACTTCGATTTCGTGTGTAAATTTTTCTTAAATAATGAAGAAAATTTTCCCTCAATCTACATTGTTAATTTTTCATGAACATTTTAAGCAAATGTGCACTTCAAATATTATCCACACGTAACGAACAATTTCAAATTAAACGGATAAAATTCTATGAACTCTGCCAGCAACTTTGCCCACAGCGGAAGTGTCTCATATCTCCTGGGAGTGTGTTGCTGAGCAGCATTTTTGAAGTTTCGTGACATTTGTCAATACGATTTTCTATGTAAGAATACTAGCGCACCAAACGTGAACACTCCATAAAAATATAGCTTGTAGGCTAAGTAACGGGAAATCGGCCGGAGTTGGTGGTCTCAGTTTTGTCTCTGCTGAAAACTTTTCGCTTTGACAGATGACGTTTGGACGCCATTACTAACCAGTGCTGCCAACCTGAAAAACTTAACTCTTAAAAAATCACCCGTTACCACCGTTCTGATTCTACTATGTTTTTTGAATTAAATTATTTAATTTTGAGGTACATTTATAGAACCATTAAAGAAGTTGATGTCATAATCATTTTTAGTGTCCAGACAAAATTTTTCAAACTCACAATGCCGAGATTTTTCATACAAAATTGCATATTGTGACCTACAAAATATTTAGTTCGAAGGTTAAAAATAATTATTTAGTAAGGCCCTAAGTCAATATACCTATATTTTTACAGAAAGTTTTGCCGCCATTTTTGCATACGTGTACCAATTCGCTATAATCTCTTCTGTTAGGCTTTAATCTGTAACCGAGGCCACAAATTAACAAACATTTTTTAAAATTATCTGCTTGAAATTGGAAATAGTTAACCCTCATAATAAAGTGTCTTCCAAATGAAGCCGTTGGTATTGTCTCTAAAACGCCTTCAAGTGCTGGTTAGTTTTGCCAAAAAGGTATAACTGGATCTGAGCAGAAGAACGTCTCTGAAAAGCCTACAGATTTTGATGATTTTCCTAAATTTAGTCCTAAAATTAGCGTCTCCTAAACGCCTGCAGCTGATGCAGCTCAAGTATTTCGCATTTCTAGGTATTTTAAAACCGTTTCCCTACCTATACCTAAAAAACATTAAAAACGTCATTAGCTATGCTTAACCAATTTCCATTGTCCAGTAAAATCCCACAAAATGAATACATAACCGAGTTCATTGTGATTCCAATCAGTAAACCCCATACCCGACAATAGTTCACATATCACCTTTCGATTGTTCACCTGCGATAAAAACAGAGAAAAAACGAAAAAAAAACTATCTAAAAGTCCACATCCGCCAATGGCGGGTCCCCGCACTCTCGTCCTTATAGCACTTAATTTTGTATTGCTCCTGATAAAAACGGAATAGAGATACGGAAAGCCCTGACATTTTCGTGTTTGCCACGCAGCCAAGTTTTGTAGTGTAGAACAAACCCACTTCTAGGCAGAGTCCTCGCTGTACTTCTATAAATATCCAAACCAGACCGCGTAAAAGAAGTCTTCACCATGTCTGTGTTGGCTATAGATAGACAAAGTTACTCCTCTTCCTGACTTGTCTCTCGGCCATCGTATATAACCTAAGAAGGAAATTTAAAAGTGAAAATAATTTATTAAGCCAACTGGACAAGTGAAACAAGTTGCAAGATATATGTGTAAGTTCGGGACGTGTTTCGTACACGTACGGTCGTATACGTGTCCTGGATATAAGGGGGTCGCTGGACAGGACATATACCTTCTGGCCATTCGTTTATAGAGATTTATTCGAAAAGGACACGGCGACCGCGCTCGCAGAGGAGGTGAAGTTTCCTTCCTTTCCTGTCCATCGATTTTCTTTGGCTATACACAGAATGAAGTTGTAAAAAAAAAACACGAAACCACCGCCAGCCAACAGCTTTTCCGTGTTCTCCTCGATATACGATATTTGCTGCTACAATTCAAACTCAAAGTGTTAACCTAGCATGTTTTACTTTAGGTGTACAGTGTCCTGTTTTGTACAGCAGGGACGCGGACGACGACGACACGCAACCGTTGACCAACGCGGTGTCCTTTTTTATCCACAATGTCCATCGGTGGGATAGATATACATAGGAAGAAGTGAAATTTTATTGGAGATACAGCAGCGAGTGCGCGTTTGCATTTGGTGACAAATAAAATTTCACGAAACGTGGGTGTGGTAGATGCGGTATCTGCGAAGAGGAATTTTTTTTATGTATTTTTTTTACAGCTTGGGGATTCTTTTTTCAATTGAAAACACATTATCCTATATAGGTATTAGTTTGCTCGATGAGAGGGTAGCACGATTAGATATGTGCGGGATCACCCTTCCGTGGCACCCTTGATGAAACACATTTTTGCATGGGAAAAGCACATAGATACTATTTTTGTGTATATTAATCATTTACAACGCCAGTTGTGTGCTCATCATTTTATTGTCCAGTGTGGGATGATAATGGGCTGCGGAGCTTGTCATGCATCTAGAACTAGATAATAAAGACGTCACAACAAAGTATTGCAGAGTGTCTGCCGAAGTTGAGGCGAAAGCTGGTGACAATGAGTCAGCTGTGGGGCATTGAAATGACTCGAAATGGAGCTTTATATCGCCACCAATTATCGTCTTTTGATCCAGGCAGTTTTTTCACAAGAAACGTAAGAAGGGACCAGTGCTAAGTTTTCTTTTAGGGTGGGCTAGGTCTAAAACTGTGCACTGTATTTGGTGTGCTCGACTGCTCAGTCTCGGGGTTAGACCCGAAAAAGAACAAATCACGTCCCACGATTGGTGCTACAAAGTTGGTGACTTTCACTACTTACATACTTGCAAAAAATAAGCTTAAATAAACTTTCCTTCATCTAAATTAGTCTTAGTGAACTTGCAACAGCTGCTACGTATTTAATATGCAAAAAAAAATCGGTGTTCGCTTTTCCAGTCAGAAAATCAAGTTCGCCGGCGAGTTCATCTACGAATCTCAGGCGATACCTACACATTTCATGTGGAATGGTTGACATCGCGACGGAAGAATAAGCGGCGATTCGCAAAAAAAGAAACCGTGTAGGTAGTAGAAAAAAAAATGAGAACATCTAGAGGAAACTTATATGAATGCGCGCAGGAGGATTATGCAAACCTTTTGGGGACAAATGCAAACATCCGTGAGTTTCTTGTAAAGATAGTTTAATAATAGGTAGTGCATAATGGAGAACGGTGTCGTGAGAATGAAGAATGCAGAATGAAGAAAGAAAAAAAGGTGCATGAAGAATGAAGAATTAATAATGAAAAATTAAGAATTACTAATGAGCAATGAAAAATGAGGAATGAAGAATGAAGAGTGACGAATGAAGAATGCAGAATGAAGAACAAAGAATGAAGAACAAAGAATCAAGAATGAAGAGTGAAGAATGGAGAATGAAAAATAAAGAATAAGGAATAAAGAATGAAGAACGAAGGAAAAAGAATGCAGAATGAAAAAAAAAAAAAGTAAAGTGCACGACGGGGTCGAACGTAACTTTCTCGTTAATCAAAAGTTTTGGTGCAAATGAATTGGGAGTTGCTGATTGTGTAAGCTTCAAGTTGTTGGAATTATTCATAGGGTGCATATTCAATATGATTAAACAAAAAATAAGTTGGTAATATTAGCCTAAAAGAAGTTTTGCGTAGCTTTCATTGGAAGTGAGCCATTGTAATTATTTCAACAATATATACAAGGTGGCGCAAAAATAACCTTCCGATGTTTTTTGGCTGTAATTCAAAAAAAAAAAAAATGAAAAACTTTGATTCTTCTTGTGGATTATTTTTATTTGGTCTTTTAATTTTTTTTACATCAAGTCGAGAATATGATGTCATGTAAATGGCCGCCGCCACAGTTGATTGTCATTTGAGCCCTTTTTATGGCATTTTCTATCACTTTGGCCAAAACTTCCGGCGATAGGTCCTCACATTCTTGACGGATATTCTTTAAGAGCTGCAAGAGTCTGAGGCTTGTTGACATAAACCCGCGACTTCAAAAAGCCCCACAAAAAGAAGTCTGGAGCGGTCAAATCAGGCGATCTTGCTGGCCAGTGCAAATCGCCAAAACGGGAGATTAGGCGTGCCCCAGAAGCGTAAATTTTGCTTATTTACGTACCCGCTAAGATGGAAATGGGCCTCATCACTCATGATTCAGGTTGTGCCAAAGTCACCGACCGATTATTGCTCAAATAAATAGTCACCAATATTCCGCGTTCGGGAGCAGTGAAGCGTAACATTGTTTATTAACGTGTATTTCGCATGTGTTTACTACACAAATGTCAAAACAGAACTGACATTAGGGGCCAATCGCAAAATTTATAGCATTTTCTGATAGGAGGATTAATTTTGCGCCACCTTGTATATACCTTATACCCTACAAATGTTAACACGGATCGAGATTTGAGTACTAATTTTTCGGAAATATTTATAACATGTTACTATTAGAATTTTTTTAAGAAAAAATAAGTATGGGATCTTATTAAGAATACTTATATTATCTTTAATATGTATTTTGGTCAAAATCGTTAGAGTGGTTTTTGTAAAATTTGGCAGACAAAAAAGTAATAAATATTGCAATGTCTAGTATGAAAAATACTATTGCTTAACTATTTAGGTGAAAACCGAGAACAAGCTATTGTTCGAGATGTAAGCATTATCGAAATCGAAAAAGGGGCTTTTCGAGATATGAGCAGTTTAGTGTTTTCGGTGATTCGAATAGAAAATTAAGGACGCAATAATTTTGGAAACATCAAATTTACTCTAAGTTTGCAATTTGGTCAAAATCTTTTTATCATCGTTTTTTACATTTTTCTTTGAATACCAAAATAATAACTCTTATTGGAAAACCCTTCACATACAACCCTACCGCTATTCGACCGCCCTAATAAATTAACGCGCCGCACTTTAGATATTCAGAAAAATGCATATGCATGCACAAGCCCAAATTTCCCAAAGCAAATATTAATTTACTTACTAATTTGGAACTTGGAACTCGGCCCAGTGTGAATTTCTACTAATTGGATTTGACGGATGCCACTTTAGTTTTGACCTACGTGGTTTTCGAATTTTTGGTATTTCATATTTTGAGCTGAAATCTCAGAAGTGAAAATAAATCATGAACATAACATTCAAATCTGCGAAAATTTTGAATTTTTTCCAAGAGTCGTATTCGTATCTAAAATGAAAAAATTCAAAATCTCAATATTTTCGCAGATTTGAATGTTATGTTCATGATTTATTTTCACTTCTGAAATTTCATTTCAAAATATGAAATACCAAAAATTCGAATCTGCGAAAATTTTGAGATTTTGAATTTTTTCCAAGAGTCGTATTCGTATCTAAAATGAAAAAATTCAAAATCTCAATATTTTCGCAGATTTGAATGTTATGTTCATGATTGATTTTCACTTCTGAAATTTCATTTCAAAATATGAAAACCAAAAATTCGAATCTGCGAAAATTTTGAGATTTTGAATTTTTTCCAAAAGTCGTATTCGTATCTAAAATGAAAAAATTCAAAATCTCAATATTTTCGCAGATTTGAATGTTATGTTCATGATTGATTTTCACTTCTGAAATTTCATTTCAAAATATGAAAACCAAAAATTCGAATCTGCGAAAATTTTGAGATTTTGAAAAATTCAAAATCTCAATATTTTCGCAGATTTGAATGTTATGTTCATGATTCATTTTCACTTCTGAAATTTCATTTCAAAATATGAAATACCAAAAATTCGAATACCACGTAGGTCAAAATAAAAAAATACTCTTTGAGTGTAACTTCTTCAGGGCGATTGTATTGTGTATTTTTCCAAAGTCCATTCTAACTAAAAAAGTTACGATTGTAACACGTTTGTCAACCCTGGTATCGATCACAATTACAACTGTTGGGATCAATTTGGAACAGTGAGCGCCTTTTCAAGTGATGAAACGGCCACAATTCCAAAGCGGAATATGCAACCTACCTTCATTCGTTTTAGGTTATGTCGCTTTCCCGGAGATGATGCTGTAAAACTCGTTCTCTTTTGGTGATTGTTTAGTCGAAGCAGACTCAGCCTTCACAGATTTCCTAATGACAAGTTTAACGCGCGCCGTTGGCTTACATCCCCCCTTCCAGCGACACTCTAACTAACCAGCACTTACAGCCTTAAATGCATACAATTTGGCTCATTAGTCTCAAATTGATCACTCTGTGGATATAAATTCTCACCTGGCTATATAATTTCTGTAAAAAAAATATAATTTCTGTAAAAAAAAACGCCTCAAGGCGAAAAATTACAGCAGATATGTACCTTGTTGTGACCAAGTGCGTGCGAATGCAAATTTTGCTACCCAGCTGCCAATTTCATGTGGAAAATCTCTTGCAATACTTTTAATTGATTTTTGGATTTTAAAATAATTGAAAAATCATCATCACGCCGCAGTTTACTTATAATTTTGAATTTCTTTCCAGATACGGTGCTATCCGAAGCGGTTACCAACACTTTGGACCCCAAGGTGGACAAGATTCCGGTTTTCCAAGTCCCCGCAGTGCTTTAGGTTATCCATTCCCGCCCATGCACCAGAACTCATATGCGACAGGCTATCACTTAGGCAGTTATGCGCCACCCTGTTCGAGTCCGCCGAAAGATGGTAAGTGAAATGAAATTGATACAAATAACTTATTTATGTTGGTGTTGTTACGGCCCAGAGTACTGCACTGTATGGCACTTGTGGATTCTCAAGCATTGCCACGAGCACTGAGATACGTCTGCGGCTGTCTATTGCCAAATTTACTACTTCAGATGAAGCGGTTTTGTGTTTTGTGGCTGCTTTGTGTTGTGGCTTCAAGAATATGTTGTTAAGTGATGTTCGAGTGGGCACTTGCAACACATAACAACAGCAACAACTCGTTAGCGTTATGAATTTATGCGCTGAAGATACACGATTCGATGTGTGTATATGACGGAAGTACCTTCGGTTGTGTGTACGCGTAGCTATCGTGTATACAGAGAGGGAAGAGGATGCTTGTCGTCTTCTCTACCTCCAATTGAGACGCAATTAACCTTGAGGTGTTGGACCAAAAAAGAAGGTGAAAGTCGAACAAATTGTGGGAAAAGGTTAGGTGGGTTTTCGCAACATATCCGTTTGCTGAGTTCTGACATGTGTCCGGATTCAAGTAAAGGATTAGAAGGGCGGTTCGTTGTGTAGGGTCAACGCGATTGTGCCCAAAAGACAGTGGCAACTCACATTTTTATCCCCAAGGGCCATTGACGGAGAGATTACTACTGTGCGTCTTTTTTCTTACGGAGGGAAATAGACAAGTTCATTAGCATACCCGGCATGGGCAATTAAAATCGGCAATCTTTTTAAAAGCCAAAGATTAACTTAATCCATCAACGACACGGCCCTGTTGACACAGTAGAATTAGGCATAGATGGATGTGAGGAGAATTTTCTTGACAGATGACAGCTCACTTTCACCTTTGGCGCGGGTAATTTTAAACGAAAAGTCGTGTTGCCGTTGTCGCCGATCGATTTGTAATTTACATACTCGTCTGTGGACGGCCAGCGGCTATATGACTGAAAAGTTCACCTGTCCTGGTGTTTTTGGTTGATTGAAGCGATCTGACATCTGAGACCGCATCTAAATTGGTTTAGGTTGCGGAAGAACAGGCGATTTGTCCCTCGTAGTCACGTGCTGTCTCCAGAGAGCTTTGTAGCTGATTATATACTTAGAAAAAGATGACTGTGTTTAATTTTGATTGTTGTCGGCTTATAGCTCTATAGGCTGCATTTTCGAAATCCAAATTCTGTCTTTAAGGAAGGTGCCTACCTTTGACGGCATGATCTGCTGTAGTCGCAAATGGTCCATGTGGCTTCTTTGCAATCATTTGTGCGATTGCGGAGTACTTTTTGAATTTTTGGGCATCGAACTTATAACCCTGCGCTCTGAAGGGAAATGCACCATACATCGAGTTAACATAGCGACTCTTTTCCGTTGGGGTTTTAGCTAGCAAAAGGCTACGGAAGCAAAGTAAAAATAAATTAATTTGCATTTTCTTGGGAACCAAACTCGGAACCTTTCGCTATAATATTCAGCACCTGCAGCTGCTCTCTGGCTTGCAGTATTTAAAAGGCTGCAGGAGCTTTTTCATGACATTTATGCGCTAAAAAGTTGGTCATACGTACAGAAGTAAGAAAGTGGTTGATGTCTACTCTTTCGTAGTTCTCTGGGGATCGAACTTCGAACCTCTAGCTCAGTAGTCCAAGGCTAGCCACTATCTGAGCTTTGTTTCCAGGCGGCGTTCATCAGTTTACTTCCATTTGTACACGAAGTAAGAATCCTAACAAGTGAACGACTTCAAAACTCGACTCGAAACAAAAGAGTTGAGCCGCAAACTGGCGAAAACATTTCTGACACATCTCTTGCTATTCTGTGCATTGCGAAAGTGAGTCAGCGCTCTTAGATGACTCAAAAGATCGAACTGAAAGACTTCAAAACTCGACTCGAAACAAAAGAGTTGAGCCGCAAACTGGCGAAAACATTTCTGACACATCTCTTGCTATTCTGTGCATTGCGAAAGTGAGTCAGCGCTCTTAGATGACTCAAAAGATCGAACTGAAAGACTTCAAAACTCGACTCGAAACAAAAGAGTTGAGCCGCAAACTGGCAAAAACATTTCTGACACATCTCTTGCTATTCTGTGCATTGCGAAAGTGAGAAAGCGCTCTTAGATAAGTCAAAATATAATTTTCAATATTTTCAAATGTAAGTTGTGTAAAGTGTAAACTTTTCTTTCCGGTGACAAACAAAGTTTCAAGAATCAAAAAAATCTATTTCATTTATTTGGAATCGTGAGGTCACATGTGGGAGCTACTGGGTGGCATTGCCTTTTATGTGATGATTTCACCGTCAACACCATATTATTTAGTGGAGCTAAATAATATAAGTCTTACTTAGTTTCTTTCCTCGCGATAAGCTTAGTACGCTGCTCGAGCTAAATTTTAGCTCCCATACAAAATTCCCATATTTCGCGAGCTACATGAGTGGAGACTTATGATCGGGCGATCTATATAAAGTTAAGAATTTAGCGTGCGAACAGGATACTGCTTTGCTAAACTGCCCATTTATATTTTATTTTTGTGGAAATTTTTGTGTGGGAGATCAAATTTAGCCCGAACAGGATACTAAGCTTAAACAATTTTCCACTTTTTTCAAGCTTGTCCCTCGTTGACCCATTTTTGATTGTAACAGCGCCAATTTTGGCACTCAATCTGGGATTACTGATCGGCTTTGTATTCACTCAGAAAAAAAAAGATTGTAAGGCGAAGAATTTTGAGATTTTTACAAAATTTTAAGTTAAAAGTTCTTGGTTCAAATATTATTTTTGTTAACAAGAACTCGTTTTTATGTTTTCAAGAATCAGGTATTCAGCGTAAGAATAGTATACTCTCCATAAGTTTTTTTTTACATCATTGCCAACAATTTCACTCTTAAATCAAAGATTTTGATATTTGGCTTCATTTTAACCAACGAGAATTGTTGGCATTACAATTTTTATTTCTGAGTGTTGGGTTCTTCAGAAATACTGAATCTATTTTTGGTGATCTTACTTTTTCATTTCAAAATGGCCACTCATTCCTACAGCGAATCCACTTTCATCCACTTTCAATCCACTCCCAGCTACCAGCACAAGACTCCACAATCCACATTGTTACCACTATTATTAAAAAAAAAATCCCTGACCAGTTTTGAAGTTTTCCCTGACCAAATTTTGGAAATATACAAAAATAAAAAAACGCATTTAAACACTAGTCCTTGAGATCAATAAGTTATATAATGTAGGGTTTATTTTTTTGTTTGAAACAAATGTGAGTGTTCAGGCGCAATGATTTTTGTATTTTTGCGTAAACGTGTGGGTAGACTTCAGAGCTCGACATAAATAATTTTTTAAAATTACCTAGGTAGGTATATATAAAAAAATAAAGTGCACGACTGGGTCGAACCAAACTTTCTCGTTCATCAAAATTAGGGTTGGTGCAAATGAAGTGGAAGTTTTTGATTGTGTAAGCTCCAATTGGTTAGAATTATTTTGAGGTCCATATTCAAAATATCGGGATTTGGCTAATCATTTTTGAGAAATAATTAAAAAACTAATTCATTCAAATTATTTCAAGAAAAAAAAAAAAAAAACTTTATTTAGAGAGCTTTAATTATCTAATATTCATTTTGATCAAAATCCGTTTGAGCGGTTTTCGTAAATTAGCAGACAAAACAATAACAGATATCACTGTTTCGCTTAGAAAATACTATTGCTTAGCTAAATAGCTGAAAACTCCGCATTAGATATTGTTCGGGATGTAAGCATTACTTAGTTTTCAATGTTTTAATCAAGCAGTTTATAAAACTTCCGTTTTCAGTGAACAGAATTGAAAATTAAGGACGCAATAATTTTGAAAACATCAATTTTACTCTAAGCTTGCATTTTGGTCCAAAACATGCCGTTTTGAGGTAATCTAAGGAAAGCTATATTTTTCAAAAATGAATTTTTTCAAAAATCCATTTTACGATAATACAGAGAAAAACTGAGTTTTCCATTAAGTTAGAAATGACCATATTACCTTAGAAATGAATTTTCGTTACAATCGTATGGACCGTTTTCGAGATATGTCCAAATTTCAAAAGTACTGTTACTCGATTTTTTTAGCGGAAAACTGAGTATGCAGTCAGGTTTACCTCACCTACATAAGCTTAAATATCAATTTTTGTTGAAATCGTTAGAGCCGTTTTCGAAGAAATCAAACTGGAATGAAAATTTTGTATGGGAAGTACCATTAATATTGAGGTAACCGTGCAAAAAAAAGAAACGGCCCCGAACTGTAAGCCTCCAAACTTTAAATCCGAAGTTTGAACCAAATTACTACGTAATGGAGAAAGTTTAAAATACAGACTGATTTTTTCGAAAATCCCTGACAATCCCTGACCAAATTTTCGTTCCCTGACTGCCTCTGACTTTCCAGTCCAGTGGCAACCATGCTCCAACTCCCGACCTTGACAAGCAACCTACATCATCATCCCAAATGATCACACCATTACCCAATCTAAACCACATCCTATGGCCAACAGACTAGATTACTCCGCACGAATCGTGACAAATATCTTACTGTCACGATTCCAGCCGGCCGGCAATACAAATCCGCGCGCAATCAATTCACAATTCCGTTTGCAGTGTGTCGGCTGTAACTCTGCAGACAGCGACCAATAACTAATACAACATATGATTAGCACCTCATTTATATCAGAATTATAACAATTTAAAGTTGTTTAGTTACTCCCTCTTCGCCATAAATACAGCGCGCACACAAAACCGTCTAATAGATACTTTTGCTTCATGTGCGAGCCCGGTGATGATTGCCATTGCCAGTGTGCGGGTGTGCGCGATAATTAACGAAAAATGTATCGTATTCGATTTGGTTTTGTTGTGTTTCACTTGTTGGAAAGAGTCAGAGAGACTGCTGAGTCGTACTGCGCGCATGTACTACCTCAAGCTGGTCCACATGCTCGTCGGGGGCAGTGCGTGCGTGCTTGTATCCTGTACGTACGCACAAACAAAAAGCAAACGCATCCGCAACGCTGAGGTTGTGTGTGCTGTTTTTCGCGCCAAAGACCAACACTTGCATGCAATGTTTGTTGCTACTGTGTATAATTATTATTACGGTAATTACACTTTCGTTTGGCGTAATTAATTATTTACCAGCAACTGCGATGTGAAAAGGTTTTGCACACTCGCCGGCTAGAGCGCAGAAATAAAATGAAACGAGCGCGGTACACCCCGAAGGAGCGTAGAGTGCATTGACTCTGATGAGAGGTGGTATGGTAATCTGGCAGATTTTTCTTTTCTATTTCTTTTCAAGTTTAAATGTGTGCACAGCGTTTGATTAAGTCGAAGGTGCTTGTGCTAAAGTTTGCCAACGTCCTTAACAAAAGTCTGGACCTGAGTTGGATCTGGATAGTATTTTAAATGGGACTTTTTATAATTTTTAGAAAGGCTTCAAAGTGAAAGTGGAACGAAGCTCTTTCAATGCTGCCCTAGAACACACGTATTGAATATACGGTCATGCTTCGAACACGTTTATTCAACGATTTTGCTCCAGAGGGATAGTTAAAGGGGGAATCAGTTGCGCACACGGTCTACATTCAATCAGCTGGAAGGTATATTAACGGAATTGAATATCGCCTCTCATTCCCTTATGCTGCTTAAACTGTGGTGCCTATCATCAAAGCTGAGTAAGACTGCCTCCCGGATCACCTTGACCTCTACCGCCGTTCTGTGGGTCGTGATTTGTTGTATTGCATCACCAAAAGTGTTACTCGTTTGCTACCAACAGTTCACATCGCTGTCTGTCGTCACCAAGCCAGCCTACGTTGAAAACATTCCCCCGTGCAGCTCCTGTTGGTTCTTCCATTAATGCCCTATAAACGCCTGCTTGTCTAATAAATCAATCCGCAATCGCTGTATATCATCAATGAATGCAAACCCATCGGAGGACAGTTAAAAAAAAAACTTAAATTGATTTTTTTCTCTCCACCACAGGTCGGTCGGCTGTAATAAAGTTTGCTACTTTTATTCGAAGAGAATTCCAATAAAATCACTATTAGCCATCATTAAAATGAAACTCGTTTCATTGTTTCGACGGCAAAATGCTGCTTTGACTTTTAACTGACTTCCCGACACTCTGAGCCTAGCCGGAGGGGCAAAGCTATGCCCTCAACACAATAAAAAAATATATGAAAAAAAAATTACTCCTCAGTTGTGTTGCACCCAACACAATTTTATTTATTTATCCCATGTGCCCATTAATGATACACAATAAAAGAAATATAAAGAAAAATGTGAAACTAATAATAATAATAAAAAAAAAATTGTATCTGTATCGCAATGCACTTTGTATCGCTCGAATTTATTCGCAATTAACAGCACAAAGTTTTGTTGCTATTAGTTTACAATGCGCAGTGAAACATACCTACGTCGGAGACTCGCTTTTGTTTTTATTGTTTCCTGGAAATCTGTGTATTGTGTTTTTTTTTTTTGTTGAATCTGATTAGTGATGGCATTTGTTGTGATCCACATTTCTGTGTATACATAATGTACCCACACAGGTTAAAATTAAATTAAAACTGACACATGCATGTTCTGTTTTGTTGTGTCTGACTACATCTCTGACGTTTGGTTGAGACCATGACTCAGGGATGGTGATGAGGCGAAATTTAATTTCAACATTTAATTTTTTTAATTTGCTGTTTCTTTGCAGATAAATGTGAAGACACAGGATTACGGGTGAATGGCAAAGGAAAGAAAATGCGAAAACCTAGAACAATTTATAGTTCGCTGCAATTGCAACAACTAAACCGACGGTTTCAACGGACACAATATTTAGCACTGCCCGAGCGTGCAGAATTAGCGGCTAGTTTAGGATTAACGCAAACACAAGTAAGTTGGAATTTATTTTAATATTATATTTGGGGCGATGTTGTGCGGTGTCGCTTGCGGCATCGGTTCATTAGGACTGATGGGATACTCTTTTGATAAATGAACCTCAAAGACTGAGTGATAGATTGTTGTTGAGAGCGGTTTTCGTTGTGTCGATCAGCTGTTCTTGGAATCGATTATCTTTGGTGGATTTTTTTTTTTTCATCTACATGTCAATGGAGCTGGAGCCATGCTCTGGTTAGCGTGAGAGAAATGTTTCGATTTTCGTCAGTGACAAATAGTTTTAGTTTTCATGTGGTAATTAGCTTAAATTCCGGCAAACATCCCTGTGCGGTTGGGTCAGGGAAGTAATGAAACACGGAATGCGGGTAATAATTAAGGAAATATTATACTTCGGATAACAGTCGGAGCGGAAATTTATCATCAAAACTGTCTTCAGCGTAGTAGTGTCGAAAAGAGTGACGTGAGTCACGCTGACAGCGAGGTAGAAAATGAAAGGGAATGCAGGGTTACACGAAAAATTATTTGTGTGACACAAGTGTAGCTTTATACCCAATTTTTTTTTTTTTTTTCTTTTCTAAAATCTATCTTATCCGCCAAGGTCTTACCGGTTGACGTGTGATCTCCATATGTACCAAAAAATCTTCACCATTGGTCCATCATATCGGAAAATTCACACAGCCACTCATGATTCTCTTCAAACAACCTGTAATATTCAGTTTTACAGAGACGAAAATAGATTCGAAAGCAACTTTGTGGTTGCTTAAAGCGACATAGTTTCTGGAACAAGGTTTGCATTGTCGTTTTATGTAGTTGCTTTCATAATAAAACTGATTCATAGTGCGCAATTAAACGTAGCTTTATGGCAACACAACATATTTCCAAAGCTACTTTGTAGTTGTCAGATTGAACATCATTTAAGAGACGTAAAGCTCGCCTCATTTATTTGATTTTATAAGGACGCTCCTTTATAACACTCTTTTGGGTGCACAAACCCACAAATCCCACATCACCACAGTTCGAAAGAAACTTTGTTGTTTTGGGAAAAGCGACAACAATTGGAGCAACAAAACTGGCGCTTCACATTAAAATCGCTTTGAAGCACACAGCAGTAAAAGAAGCATGCTATTTCTTCAACACCGTTCAAAGGAATCTGTGCGGCTTCCTTTTCTATAAATAAAATCATTTGAGCAACAAAACTGTCGCCCTGTAGTTACAGTTTACAGCTTCCATATTTAAAACCGATTTGGAGTGCATAAGAGTAGTAGTTACTGGTTGAGGTAGTGCCAAAGCTATTTTGAAGTTGCATTCGAGCTATGAATCTGACGCTTTCACGGTAAAAATGCTTTGTAGCTTTGTAAGACGTCGCCCTAAATCGAAGGCAACTTTGTAGTCTCGACAAAAGCGATAACTTTTCGGCTTTAAGCGGAGTTGCTGTATTTTGTTGTTGATAGACTACAATTGAGCTTTAATTCTACAGCCCCATACACCAATACTTATAAATCTTCAGCTGAAACTATATTTTCGCAATATTTTTGATTTAGAAATAGGGACTGAAAAAAAGTTGACAGGATGAGCAAATGTCGCCCGGCTACAATATTAATAAAGTCGGTACATCTGTTGCGCTTTGAAAAATATCCATCTTGGTATTTCAATTTGTAGTCAACCATAATATTCCCAGCAGCCAACTGTGTACCCAAACCACTTTCGATGAGGAATATACTCATCTCTATTTGTTTCTTCCCATAAGAGATACATCTACATCACTCAGCTTGGACATTAAACGTTTAACTATCTCGTCTAATTGTATCTGCTGCCCACTTCATCAACACGTCTGCAATAATTCATCTCTCCGTCGCGCCGCGAATCGAGAATCGCTCTCGAAACCGAAACCGATCCATAACCAATACTGTTCGAACCCAAAGCCTCCGCAACGAATCGCAACCATGAAACCAATAAAACCATCAACGCGCCCGCCACGACACATAAACAAACCGCATGATCGTCGTCGTCGCGCTCTTCTCCAGTTAATGGTGGAGCCAGTCGGCCGTTTGTAGTGTTGTAGTTCTGGTATACTCGTACGTCGCACCTATACCACCAGAATAGTAGTGCAGTTTGTAATGTACGAGCGAGAGTCACAACTCACAAGTCTTGTTTTTTTCAAAATTTATTGATAGTGGGCGTGGGTTTCCTAATTGAATTATGCCATACTAACAGCGGGCCCATACAACAATGTGTTGTGGGCTTACGTTCGTTTGCTGTTCGGTCCTCTGTTTATTGTTTGCTGAAGTACCTATCTCTCGTGTGTCTGTGGAAAATCCATGGAAAACTATTCCCCGAATGCAGTGTTAAAATTGCTGCCGCTCAATGTCTCTATCCCATCAGGTGAGCGATATACAACAACCCTCGTGCTGAGCAGAGTCGCGGCTTTCGTAATGGTAATGGTAGCCAGCCGGCCAGCCCTCCTCAGCGGTAGGCTTTCGGAAGGCAAAGCAAACGGAAAACGTATCTCAATCGAAATGATTCATTGCGATTTTATTTATTGCGCGGAAGGAAACGGGACCGCACTGAAGGGGGGTTGGGTAAATTAATTTATGAAAGGGTAGGTCTGGCAAACACACGTGCTGCAACAATTTTTGTTTAAAGACTGGTTCACTGGAACAGTGCTGTTTTGAATTAGGGAGGGTTGCGGGTTCGGGATCTGATGGGGGATAATAGCCTAAGGGTCAACTGCAATGGATATTTAGTGCCAGCTTGTAAATTATGCGATTTTGTCCAGTTTTTAGATCTCCAAGGGGCAATAAGCTGTGAAGTTGCTGGATCACGTTGCACGCAGTTAAATTTGGAGTTGTCAATGGTTTCTAATGGAAAACCAGTTAAACTGGGTCATTTTAAAGCATTGGCCCCTTGGTGTCCAATGCAAGAATTACTGCTTCCAGTTTTTAAAGTAGGCTTCGGTTTTACAGGGAACTTCGGTTGGTGCCTTGTCGAACACTTTATTTGAATTTCAAGTGGAAGGCAATTTTAAAAGGTATGTTCGCGCTGGCTGCTTGTCACCACTCCCAAGCTTATCCTGGAGTAGGTATTCAAACTTGAAAACACGTGCACAGGAGTCTTTGAAAAACAACTGTCACACCCATTATCGCAGAGACGGGTGTTTTGGCAGACTCGGATGCATTTTTAGATACGTTTTCCAGTGAGGCTTTTGGGTTTGTGAATCTTTTAAGCTGATCATATGAACGACGATGATTATCTGAACAAAATCGTCTTCAAAAGCCTTGGCGCCGGATACTATAGCAAGCGGTTTTCTGGCAGAGCTTTATTAGAGGAACGGCAGGCTTGGTGACGCTAATCTGCTTCTTAGTGAGCTGCGTCATTGGGGCGTTTCAGCGTCGAGTGACAGTCAAATATCGCAGGACGCGAGGTTAAAATTCTGCGTGAATACGAGTGCACTATACGGATTTGCCGTCGGAAGCGTAAGCTTCCTTACTCTCGACTTAGATCGTAACATTTAATGACAGTAATCCAGCTTAAGTCAGAGTGCAATTATATATCAAATGCAGATACTCTTTGCGATTATTAGCTGTCCGTTTCCAGCTTTTACAATAAATAAAAAAAAAATTTCGTCCGCATTTGACAGTAGCTTAAGCCCGCTTAATGCTGTAAAGGTGGGCATTTCATTTTTATTCTTTATATTCCATCAACTCAAAAGGATCTATGCAAATACTTCACAGGCCTTTCAATATATGGGTTTGGGGAAAACGAAAGTCATTTAGTTCATTGAAAACGGTCTGGTAAATTGCCGAGTCGGGTCCAACTGTCAAAATTGCGTGGGAGTTGAATCCCAATGTAGGGGTACATAAAAACGGGGATACAAAATATGCGTAAGAGCGAAAGAAAACCAAATGCGGTATGAAAAAATGCCCTACTAGTTTCAAAGTATAATTAAATTGCACGAGCGTAATCCAGCTTAAGCCGATGAGCGATTATTTCTTAAATGCATGTCCAAAACCACTAAAAGGATCGAGCGTTTGATGGAAATGAAGTAGAGACTATCGCCCATGTTTGACAAAAGCCTAAGCCTGCATAAAGCTATTTAAGTTGATCCTAGGATATAGGTAAATACGACTTTTTGCACTTTTTAAAATTTTTACCCAGACGCCATTGATTCAAATAGAGTAATATGTACGACATTCAACCAACAAAAGCATTCGAGTCTGCTCAAGTGATGAATCTTCTTAAAGCTGGAAGGGGCATCCCTGCTAGCTCATTCGAGCTATCGAAGAACTTTGCTCTCATGCTGGAGGAATGAGGTGTTCCACATGTTATATTTTATCCTCATTCATGCAGCTTTCGCAGAAGCCATTTGCAAATGTCCCTAACCTTTTGGCTACTCTACAAAAAATGCAGGTTCCGCGGTTATCACTATATGACTATTTCAAAGACTTGACCTAAAGGTCTATCTCTGCGGTTTACCCATTCAAAAAGGATCTTAGGCTGGATCTGTTCTTTAACTGGAGCATTCCTTACGCATTTGTCGTGTTCATCACTATTGGATCTTTAGTGAAGCAGCATAGTTCCGACTTTGAAAATACGGGTATGGGCTCCCTTCTAATGACCGACTCAACGAAGGCAATGATGCTCCTAGCCAAACGCCTGCAATTCGTGCAATCTGGCTATGAGTGTTGGATGTTCTATCGGTTTATGATGTCTTGGGTATTTTTAAAAGCGTAAGGGACTATCTTTACCAAGGTGCATTTGAAACTTCCCCAAAGGTCGAAACATACCTCATAGCTGTTAAAAATGACTCCAGAACTGGTTGCAAAGAATCTGCTCACCGGAAGACAGCTGCTTCTTTTTCAAATGCCATTCGAGATGCCTCTTCTATGATTCTTAGAATCCATTTGGACACCTTAATTTAAAAACCCCTTCCATCTTGGACGCCCAACTATAATATCCACCCTAGACCAACCAGCAAAGCCAAGGAAATCCCAAGGTTTGCAGGTTGAATTTCTCGCATCTCTCAGAAGGATTCGCCTTTATTTTTGGTTTTATATTTCAATTTCCCTCCTATAAAGTTATATGCACTGATAACCGAACTTAAATGTCTGGCGTAACGCCTCAAACCGTTCGTTCTGTCTGGGTTCCCGTTCGGGGGGGATTTCATCATCTGCATCATCTCTGCACGAAGTGGATGTTGTGCGAGCGCGCGCGTTCGTTTCGTATGAACTTCAAGTTGAAGTTGAGGTTTATCGCGAAATTCCCACCTGAAGACCAGTTATCTTTTGGACTTATTTTTTCGTTTTTAATTTTATTTATTTATCTCTTTGGCCTGTGCCCTTAATTTTGTTTTACTTGCGTTCTGCTTTAGTTGTTCTTAATGTTGAAACCTTCACAAGTCCATGACCTTACCATACGTCAAACTTATGGCAAATTCTGCTGCGTGATCGTGTGTGCACACTGCACATGTATACGCTCCTGCGGGTCTTATGAAATCAACTGAGCGCCGCCGCTACGAAACAATACAAGAGAAAAGAAAAATAACAGCAAAATTTTTAAAGGGAATTTCGACTGGGTTGCAACCCACTTTTTCGGCAGATTCTTCTCGCATGTATATGCATTCCACATGCGTGGACGATGCTCTTTCTGACCCAATGCCGCCGCCATCATCGGTCGTCTGGTCAGAGATACACTGCTGCAAGGGAAGATAAAGCTCCGTCTATTCCCCGTCGCAGCGTGTCTTGCAGAGCAATAAACACTTCAAACGTTGAATCGTTTTACTCCACATTCGGTGGGTTATTCACACGAAGCCATCGCGTCGGTCGGTGGTATGATCTTCTGGTATCTCGGTATCTGGTTGCGGACTGTGTTGTCAGCTCTACTTTGACTCGCGAGTTGTTTTCTCAAAGAAAACTGTAATTATTCAATTAGGAAGCTGCCCTAATTGATACCAATCTACCATATAATTGATGTGAATATATAAAAGAGCGAAGATGAGTGTCGCTGACATGGAGGGATATATCGGCGAATGTAGGTCGAAGGGTATTGATCCGGCGATCGAGAACAAAGTGATAATCGATGGGTCAAGGCTCAAGGGATAAGTGTCGCGATCGTTACATGAGTTGAGCTGATGGTAGGATGTAACATTTGCCGTCAAATGACTCACAACTTGTTCATTTTGAAGATGGGTGTGATCATTTCTGAACGATCAGCAGTAGTGGGATCGGCATAATTTATAGAAATACAGGGTTGTGATTGTCAATATACAAAAACCATAACCAGTTTAACAGAACTTTCACTCTTAATTTTCGCAAAATTTCATGGTAGAAAAGAGATGCGTGATCCGAGCAAAAGTCTTCAAAAACACAAGTGATCGAAGACTGAACCGATCCGTTCCAGTTCTACGGAAAAATATAAAACTGTGGCGCATACTTGAAATAGTAAAACCGCTCTCCTAAAAATTCATATTTACTCCATATTTGCGTAAGCTTCTTCTAGGTGTTCGCATTTTATTCCCTCGCGTATATTCTAATGAATCGCCGAGGATTCTTTTGAGTCGATATTTGCCGTAGTTCTGTATCTTCTTTGGATGATCAAATGAACTCGCCGGCAAACAAAATCTTCTTCCGGGGAACTTGAAGCGAACGAAATGCGAATCTTCTGTTTTATTTTTTAAGACTCAAGTCTTCTTCCTGGGAACCTGGAGCGAACGAAATGCGAATCTTCTGTTTTATTCTTTAAGACTCAAGTCTTCTTCCTGGGAACTTGAAGCGAACGAAATGCGAATCTTCTGTTTTATTCTTTAAGACTCAAGTCTTCTTCCGGGGAACTTGAAGCGAACGAAATGCGAATCTTCTGTTTTATTTTTTAAGACTCAGAAGTTTAGTTGTGGCTTTGAAAGATAAGCGGCAGTCGTTTAGTGGCCTCGGTTTATAGCTTATGTCCTTATCTCTTACGATTAAGCATGCAAACTTTAGGCAGTTTTTTTTGTCATCAGCCTCAGGCCTCTATGGTTATTTTTATTTACATTTGCTTCAGTTTTTATTGAGCTAGGCTATGATGTGCATTTTATTTGAGGGTGAGGAGTAGCCGCTTTCAGGCCTTTGCTTAAGGAAACTATTTATGACTAACAATTGAACTACCTTAACAAACATAAGACTGCTGCACTTATATAAGATTGTGGAAGCGAAAAGCGGCTTGAGCGGTGTTGAAAGCAGGCCTATATGATCAACTGACTCTTCCATTTGAGTGATCGCAGGTTGTTGCGCAGCGCTCGAAAACCTCCGCCAATTTTAGTGAAAGATCTCAACTAAAGCTGACAGTAGGTATAGCAAACTATAGATCTGCACATTTGGGATACTGGGACAGAAATGGGGTAGCTTTGCTACCTCTGGACACAAAAAATGGAATGCACTCGTGTGATTTATAAGAAGAAAACTCTCCATTCTCCAATGGTTAAATGTCAGTGTTGGAAACTGAAAATACTGTTCAAAAGACTGGGTTTTCCCACTGACGACTAAAGCAGCAATAAAGAAAAAGAAGAAGGAACAAAGCCCTTTTCCATCTCGGGAGAGCTGTCTATGAACGTTCTTCCTCCTAGCTCTACAGACAAGCAGGCCTGCCTGGCTTTGTCGACCAGATACTCCATCCGTCTGCATCTTTAAGGTGAAAGATATCTTTATAAATATGCCCCGTTACCGATGGCGCCCAATGTGGGGCCTTCAGCACTGAACGGATTTTGTGGATTATGTAGAACATATTAATAAGTCCTTCGGCCTTGAGTGTCAATTTATAACACAAATTCTGCGAATGAAGAATAATCCTAGGGGATTATGCAATGTTGTACGACTCGCTGTTTGAAAAGGACCTACATAATCTACCGGTCATATATGATGGTCAAACTCTCAGACATATCATCACTCAAAAAAGCAGGTTTTTCTGTGCTGCTATAGAACTGACAGGTGACGTAAAAACGTTTACAAAATTCAGCAAGATATCGTTTTTCTGTCATTAGTATCGGAAAGAAAGTAAGACGAAAGAATGTTGTGGCCAGTTTTTCCAAAATTTGGCGGCACCTCAGATATAAAAGGACGAAGACTATTTTTCTTTTCATATTATAACCAGCCATATTGCAAAAATTCTGCTCAACGTGACGTCACACAAGGCACATGTCATTTCACTTGAAACGTCGGGGGTGTTACAATATTTGAATCAAATTTGCATAATTTTTCTTTTCAAATATATTTTTGTGAAACAAATTTAGTATTTTATGTTCAAATATGTAACACAACACATGAACAATATTTTGCTGCTGTCACTTGAGTTTATCTTGACACATTAAGGTGTGACCAGTCCAGCGAAACATTTCAGAAATGTCTCTGAAGCAATCGGACACATTTCATAAACACTTACAAAAGATTTCTGAAATTTATTTATTAATTTTTATTATTTATTAAATGTTTAATGGGAATATTTTCTGGTAACAAAACTGTCTTAGCGACGTCGCTCATGAGTCATGACACATGAAGTCGCAAAATGCTCCTTGGGACGCGACACGCGATTTAATTCAAATAATCAAATTAAATGAATCAATTTCTCATTAGGTATTCCAAGTTTTTCTGGACATTTTCATTTTATTGAAAAAAAAAAAAAAATAATAATAATCGAAAAACAGCGCTCACTTTCTACAGGAAAACTTGTAAAACAAAAATTATTTCCCATCACTGTGAAACGAGGGGTATAATTTCAAAACTCTTCTTTTCCACTTTTGGGAATTTTGAGTAAAACGAAAAAACTGATAAAATCTACTAAAATGACATAAGCGATGGTTTGAAGGCTACATTGCAAGTTTGAAATGATCTTTATCTATTTCTTATGGTTTTGAACCTATAAGGTAAGCCTAAAAATTATAAAAAATCAATTTAATATGGAAAAGAAGAGTTTTGAAAATTACGATTGGAATAGTTGACTTTTGATTGAACCTATTTAGGAATAGAGGAGTTTTGAAAAGAAAGGAAACTTTTTTATCGATATAATTCATTTTGTTTTATTTAAAAGAAAATTTTAAATATGAAAAGATAAAATATCAACAGTCTTCAAAACTTAAAAATAAAAATTCTCAAAATAACAAAAACTCCCGCCTTTTTTAATGCCATTGGAATACATGAGTTTTGAAACCGGCTACTTTGATTTGCATAGGAAAAGAAGGGGTTTGGAGCGGAATTCAGTTTATATGGGAATAAATGAGTTTTGAATTAAACGACTGAGTGGAATAGTGTAGTTTTGAAAAAAACTTCACTTTTTAAGTACTCTAAAGTATAGGAAATAAGATGTTTTGAAAAATTTTAATTAAATACTTAGATGGGGGCCCTTCTAAAGAGCACTTTCTCATATCTAGCTCATTTTTGAATAAAAGTGGAATAGAAGAGTTTTGAAATTATACCCCTTTTTCATAAATGTTTTTTTTGGTATCCAGATCCAAAGCAGCAAAACATTTGATAAACATTTAATAAAAATTGTCTTGTTTAATAAATGTTTTGAAGTACATAGGTATTTAATGTTTGGCTGGTCTGGACATACCTTTAGAACGAGAAAAAACAAAATAACTCGGAATACGGACGGGGAGTTCATTTTGCGTTCCATTTTTTAGTCTGGCAACGTGATTGTGTGGCTATCGTTTACAGGCAGACCAACATTTAAAAATAAAACAAGCCACCTAGTGGGGAATAGTAGAAATCAGATCATGATTCGCGATCTCGATGAGAAGCAGAATCATGTGCTGTTGTTGTAGGTGCATGTAAATCGATGATCTATATGGACCATAGCGATTTTCTGTTTGACACAGAAACAAACAAAAGGAAACTGCCACCCTGACAACTCCTCACGACTTTCCCACCACAAAACAACTTTCGATAGAAAAACGATTTCCTGTGGTGCAATCATTCGTTCAGTCTCCGTCTCCCTTGACCCATGCACACTTGCACAGTTCCAACATTGTCTTGCAAGAAATCAAAACAAATTCTGCTTTCCCCCCCCATCCAAGTTCTATTCGTAACAACTTGCAATTATCTGCATGAGGTTAAAGGTAATTAAATCCAATTAAATCTGTACACTGTACAACAATCTCGTCCCCGTCTTTGCGAGTGTGTTTCTTATTTTCGTGTTTTTTCTCCTCCGATTTGCCTACTCTGCTCGGCTTTATTCATTTGCACACGTCCACTCACACAGAGGACAGACTTCACTTACGTAAGTCGCATGTGTCAATGGAATTATGGGTCAGACCAGCATGAATACATTTTAGTATCCGAGCGCTCTGTCTGGATGAAGAAAAAAACCAGCAAATCTATCTGAACAATCAAACTGAAAATAATCCGACAACTAGTGCGAGTATAAACTGCAGACAGCCGCGCACACACAGGAACTCCGAATTAAGACGAATATATTCTCGTGAGTGTTGCTGATGCTGGTGCTGCTACTGCTACTGCTGCCTGTGTGCCCACTGTAACTTGTTAGTTACACTTGTTAACTTCATCTAATGAATTTATTTGACGCACATCAAACGCTGCACACACTCACCGGATGCACTTTCAAATTGGTGCCGATTAATGTGGCTGTGTAGTCCCAACCCGATACAAGTAGGTTCCTACATTTGGAAACACTGTTGCAGGCAGACTAGGAATACTAGGATTTGCATTTCGTAAGGAGTCCGCTCTCCACTCGGCAAAGCTACTTCTCACAGCTATATGGACGGATACACTTTGTACTCGGATACCGTATCTTCGTATCGTCAATGCAAGTGTCCAAAGTGAGTTTACCTGTTTGGTTGGTTATCTCTGTAAAAGCTGCAGAATCAAAACGTGATATCTCTAGCGAAGCACAAATCAAAATTATTACGTCATTCTCGTGCGATTGTTGCTGTAGTTGCATAGATAGATGGGAAGCAGGTTTTTCTTTTCGTTGGATTCATAATTTCCGACGGTGTTGCTGAAAACTGTGTCGGCTCTGTTTCTCTGTGTGACCCCCGAGTGGAGTTATGATCCAAAGTGGCTGTTTTACGGTTTGTTTGCTGAACGATCGCAATGATAAAATGCCGCTCAATGAATGCAGATTGCAGGTACTCGGTATCCGCGCGTATCTGTCGTTTTCACAATGAACTGGATTCGGTTTGAGGCTCTCTGGAGTATGGCTTTCCTCTTGCAGATCGATCGGACTTTAATTATTAGGAAAAAATTGCGCACACCGATTCCAGATAATCGTTGCAGTTTATCGGATTATATTTGAATAGCAAGCAATTAGAGATACGTAATATCGGAGGTTTACTGCGACTCTGTCCGGTGAGTGGTATAACAAAATGTCGAACGTTGATCGATTACGCGATTAGCTTACGCAAGAGTAGGTCCATTCTTGGTGCCGTGCGAGTTGTAAGAACCATTCCTTTCACCGTTTGTTACCGTTTTCCAGATACGTAGGACCTTCGATTTATTTCTTGCTATATGTACTCGACGTATCTACCTCTTTTTCCGAGGGGAAACCTCCTACTATGTAAAAAGTTGCTTTGCACATTGATTCGCATCTTTCCTGGGCAACGAGGCTTTTGTTCAAACTTTAAGACCAAAGGTTCAGTCTTCACTGAATTCCATCGTCAAGTTCAGTCTGTATCGTGAAATGTGCTTCATTTCTGGTGGGGTTTCGTAGCTCGGCACTGGAACTTCGTACTGTACAGCTCGTAGTTCGCTGTTAAATCTCCTCCTCCAGAGCCCGTCGACGCAAACGGGAACAAAAATCACCCGAAGATTTTTGCGTTCGAAACGACCAAGGAGCTCTTCATCCGACATTGATAGGGTCCATGCTTCAGCAGGACTGGGATGATGAGGGTCTTATGTAGAGTCTCCTTAGTATTTCTCGACAAGGCCTTACCAATCAATTGCCTCCTTCTTAGACCAAAGTAACAGCGGTTGGCAAGTGTGATTCTTCGCTTGATTTCTGATGTGATGTCATTTTCTGAGTTAATAGACAAAGTCCCGAACTACCTCAAAGTTAAAGCTGTCTATCGTGACGTTCTGTCCGATTCGAAGACAGCATATAAATATTTTGTTTTGCCCTCTTTCACCACTAAGCCCATTTTGGCCGCTTCTGCACTGACACTTGCAAACGCACCAGTGACAGCTCGCTGGGTTCTGCCAATGACGTCGATGTCGTCAGCGTATGCAAGTAGTTGCACAGACGTCTGGAAAATTGTGCCTCTGGTGTTAGCTTGTGAGTTTCGCACAATCTTCTCAAGAATTATATTGAAAAAGTCACATGACAGCGCGTCACCTTGTCTAAATCCTTTTTTGACACCAAAGGTCTCGGTGAGATTGTTTGCGACCTTTATGGCGCAGGGGGCGTTCTCCATCGTCGTTCTGCACAATCTGACAAGCTTGGCAGGGATGTCAAAACTAGAAATCGTCTCTATAAATGCTGTCATATGCGGCCTTAAAATAGATAAACAGGTGCGGTTTCGACTTGGACTTCTTGGGTTTTCTCCAGGATCTGCCGTAGTGTGAATATTTGGTCTATACTCCTCCTAGCGAGTGTTTTATATTGCAATGCAACATGCTCAGATCTTTGGTTCCGTAAGTCTTCGGTATCCCGAAATGCAAAGTCCTCTATATAGAATATATAGAATACTTAGCGACAGCTTTACAGCACAGAAGGCCTTAGTCATTGCACCATTTGACAGCTGGTGAAAGAGTTGAAAAACGGTGGCTTAAACCCGCTTATCTGAGTACCGAATTATAAATATATCAAGACCCTTTAGGCTGAGAAGAATATATATAAAGAAGACGAACTCAATGAGAAAAATATCTTCTGTTGATCTACCTTTGTACCCTGCGCCCAGTCTTAATATTTTCGTCAGCTTTTATAATTCGTTACTTCTTCCAAAGCTACAAGACCTCACAAATCAGGGCAGGCATGATACTTCGTCACTTCCTCATATCAGAGGTCAGAGCTAGCGAACACAAAATTTCTAGCTCGTGTCGAACACTTTCCCGCTTCCAAGTCGATATTAGGTCCGAAATGAAACGTTCACTTCTAAAGCTACATCAGCAGATTCCTTGAGGTACAGCATATCGTCGCATACCTAAAACCTTACACCTGTCTTGCCCAAGGTTGCTAATAGGTCTCTTACTGTATGATCCCAACGTGGTTTGCAAAAGCCTAAGTATTCTCCCTACTATAGCCTTGCTTCTGCAAGGTTCATCACTTATGTGTACATAAAGCCGAGCTTTTTTGTACAAAAACCCACACATGACATAAAGTTCCTTATTTATTAGGTCTAACTTCGATCACCATTTTTTTTACCTGCTAGGTTGTTCTCTCAGTTACAGAGCCAAGCCCTCAAAAACAAAGTCCCGATTTTTTCCAAAGACGAGTTCTTTTTTTGTTTTGTAACGTGTCAAAACCTGATTCTATTTTTTTTTTTTTTACTAAAGCCGAGCTTGTGGTTCAGACTGCCATTTTGTATGGAGTTCCATTTTCTTTCTAGATGGGCTCTCAAATTTTCTCCTCTTTGGCGCTTTATTTATTTCATAAGCCCTGACTACAAAGTTCTTCTGAAAGGCGGCTTTTTTATTCCTTTAAGCCGAACTAATGAGTGAAAAGTTACGACCCTCCTGCTATATGTTGCTCCATTTGTTTCTAAAGCCAAAGGCCAGTTTCTTCTCCTCAAAAATGTACCTTTGACATCTAAAATTGCAAAGTGTTGATTCTCCTTCTTTAGAGTGCCTTATTTAATTTCAAAGTCGAGCTTATGGTTATCCTCTGAGAGGTGTCCTGCTTTTTTCCTAAGTCGAACTTTTCACTACACAGTCTTTCTGAAAGGTGCCTCGGTTTTTGCAAAAACCCTTTCAGAATCAAGACTCTCCTTCATTTTCTTAAGCTCGACTTTAGACTACCACCTTCAGGTTTTCTGAGTCTTAAATTATTCTCAGTCTAGGTATTGCAATAGCTTCACCGAACCACCAACTATCCGGCGATCTTACCAGAGGTATGGCTGATGTATTCAAGGTCTTGTACCGTTTATAGCAAGCAAGCTCTGCTCAGCTACAAGTGCTCCCCGATCGCTTAGTTTGCAAGAACACCTTTCGTTTTCATAATGTTAATTAGTTCATAGAACTTTAACCTTACATAAATTACAGTTTAACAAATAGAAAGTCTTAAAGCTTCTGCTTGATCTAAATATAGAAGCCTGGAGGTCACTAAGTCTGGGACCTACAATTTTATTCTTCTCGCTGTGGGTCTGCTGGCAAATGCCAGGGAAGTATACAGCCATTTCTGTCATTAGAGAGAGAACTCGTTCACTGATAGTACTTCGGGTAGAGGCGATCGCTTTCTGGGCTGGTTGCTTCTACCAACCCATAAGGTTAGTTGCCTTACCGCCAGTCGATTTGTTCAGTCTTACCAAGCCATCGGATGTGGGCAGTAATCATTTCAAAGACGTACTAAAAATATGTCGCCATCAAAGTCACGGCTAATAAGCTTCTCATTAAATTTTAAGTCTTCGACGAGGCACAGGGTATGGATGTCGGCTCATTCCAAAAATAAAAACGAATTTTTGATAGAAGACAGTCTCCATCGGTCCTCTATGAAGTTATTGCGCCAACTGTGGGCAGGCTTGCCAGATTTTTATAACAATTTTTAGTTATTTTTTAGCAAAAAACCGCAAAATTACAAAAAAAAAAACTATCGCAAAATGCTTAAAAATAAAAAAAGTAGCACATACATGATTCTCACTTGATTTTTAATAATTTTGGCTAAGTAACAGAAAACAATTGGCGTGTTTTTTTGAGCTTCGATCTCAGCAAAGCAAAGGATTTTCAGCACGCAACAACAACTACAACTGAGTCTCGAAGTGTCAAGTAGAGCGTAGTTGTTGTTGCTTTGCTGAGATCGAAGCTAAAAAAAAAAAACACGGCTAATAACAAAGAAAAAGGAACAAATTAGTATAAGTATTGCAGCAAGATCAAGCTATGTAACTCAGTTATTTAAAAAGCTGTCGATGTACGCGTTCACGTCTTTTTCATCTTCAATGGAATATTGTTCGTACAGATTCGAGTTGAAGGCTTGAAGCATTTCTGGGTTTGGTTCATTTCTGGCAATAATGGTTGTATTCAGTGTTTTCAAATGGGAAGAATTTTATTGAATTAGTATTTTATTTTGTTTTAATGATTAATAAAAGAAAATATCGCAAACATCGCAAAAAATAAGAGATATCGCAAACCCGAATTTTACACCGCAAAATAGAAAAAAATATCGCGCGCTTTGCGATATATCGTACAATCTGGCAATCCTGACTGTGGGTGATATAAACTGGCGTCGAAAATTAAAGGAAGTTCATTTAAGTCAAGACCTCCTTACGTCTGATATAAATTAAAGTTGGGTCAAGCTGCATTACTCCCACAAAAAAAGTATTTTATTGCAACTTTATTCGCCACCTAGGGCCCTCACACAAAATGCGGTTCCTACACGCGTTTCTTATGATCCTGCCTTCAGTCTTTGTGAGACAAGTTTCGTTGGTCAATGGAAACCAGCTGATAGCTCAGAACATTCCCGTCCCACTTGACAGCATCTGCGCATCCAAACTGACCTCCTTTTGCCACCTGACTTAATTTGCCTCCATCTCCACTGTATCTATACATCTCCACATCATTCCCTAGATCCGATCATAAACATTATGAAGACAACAACTAGAAACTTCCAATCCTAATCCAGTTTACAACTTTGACCGACTTTGGTGACAGAATTTTCATCTTGCCTCATCTTTAATTATGCGTCTTCCCGTTTCGCGGTCGCTTGTCAGTAAGTGTACGCGCGCGCGCATCTTAAAAAAAAACAAATCTCAACCACGGCCATATCCGGTTTGTGGAAAACACATTCAAAAAAACGAGTCTTACAGGAAACGCTCGGCTCATGGCTCCGAGTGTTCACACAGCAACACAATCAGTTAAGAGACACATCAAAATCCATTTCACAGCGATATCATGATGTTGACATGATTTGATGCCTCTCTTCCTTGTTGGCCTGGTTTGCGCTCTGTATAGGCCTCCTCGATCATAATCAAAGGCACGACGTCGACGAACGAGAATAATCAAATCGAGCAACGTTCGTTGTAATAATAACAACTTTATCGGGCACCTCGCCAGGGAAATTGGATTTTTTTTTTTAAACTGATTTTGTGTGCCAGGATGAGGTTGAGGATGAGGCTGCCTACGCGCATCAATGGGTGCTCTCGATTATGAAGCTGCTCAAATGTTTACTCATACCTAAACTGGTAGCTACATGTTGAGCGCATTAAATTTCACGAAAGCAACACAAAAGATGCACCAAGTCGCCCCCAACCCCCACAGCGTCACCCAGCCCTGTGTATATAAAGTTATCACTAGGTGGCGGTGTGGTAATAATAACTTTCCCGCTCCTGATGGGTGGTGTGCCGTAGCTGACCACCACCACGACCACGACCATACATGCCGTACACCGCGTGCTATTAACAAACTATTTAAAGTTCATTTCTTTATCAGAGCCTCATCCCTGGAAAGGAGGAGGAGGGCCCTGCTTCGTCGTCGGTAAGGAGATGCGAGATTTCTGTTACGCGATAATAACAATAATTATTATTTTATTATAAAAATACTCAACATCACCCCCTCCTCCTAAGTCCTTTGCACGCGGCACGGAATTTGTGGGCGAATCTCTGGAAACCACCACCGCATATCATGTCCCTGATGGCATTCATTGTTATGCGCGCTCCTCATGTGTGTGTGTGTTTGTGCTTGTACCTTGTACGTTGGGTGTCTTTTTTTGATGCCCACGGTTGATATTCAAAAATCCGTCCGCTCTTGGAGCTGGAGCATCGCTACGGTGCTGCAAACCATGCACCGCACTGCACCAGATTGCGCGTCAAGAGTGCGGATTTCGTGCAGAGAAAAAAGGAGCAAGAAGCAGAAATCCACTCAAATTCAATGTGAACATGAAGTGTAGGCATACGCGAATTCATAAGTCTCATTCTTTAGCAAAAGGAGGCGTGGCAGGGACAGGCAAAATAAAAAAACAAAAAACGAAAAAAGATCTTCTTTAGATCGGAGAGCGCGCAGTACCTTTTTTGCAGAGGAATCCCTTTCGAAAGAAGGTCTGCTCTGGAGAGGCAACCAGTCCCAGAACGCCAGAATCTCTCAGATGCTTTTTCAATCAGATAGTCGGCAGACAAACGTGTTGAAAATGATACGACTGGCGTGTACCACATGCTTTTTAATTTGTGTATTTAATGTCGCTCTCGAATAGCAGTACAGTTTGAGAGGTACCACGCGGCACAGGCGGGAAAAGCAAAAATAATTATTTTACGGTCTAATTTGAATAAATGTCGCACTCGATTAGGTAGTGATAAATGAGTGCGGCAAGTAGGCAGCGGTTGACGTGAGGTAGTTTGTGTTTTTGTGACGCATACGCGATTGGCGTATGGCGGTTTATGGGTTTTCTGAAGAGTTTGTCTATATATCTCGTCAACTCACACGTCACACAGGTGGGCAGTATCTACTTGTGTCTCTATGTATGATTTGAGCTAGTTTTTCGATTGGAAAGCGGTCGCGAGTCATTGTGTCGCACGCGTGTTATTTTGGGACATATTTTGTAGGTTACTTGTGGATAGATGCAGGTGGAGGCACATGCTGAAAGTTAAGCTGCTTTTACAAGTATATAGGGCAGAACCGGTGATCAGTTTCCAGTCTATCGCGTAGAAGTTGAATCATCAGTTCAGCAGAAGTTAGACCTTTTCTTTTGAAGGATGCAATTTGAATAGGGAACGTCATTTAGTGGGCTTTCTATCTGTCTAGACAACTGACTCTGGAGGCTCCTTACTTATTTGTTTTCAGTTTGCGCCTATGTCTATACTACCTTTTATCTTTTTTCGTGCGATTACACCCGTTACCTGGAGAATGGTTCATGTGCAAGCTATAGAAAGTGCCAGAGAGATCGCATGTAGGTTGGTGCAGTGGCTAAAGCTATTGGATCCACCTTAGAACCTGATTTTGCCTTTATAACCAGTTAAATAGTTGTAATGACTTTTGTTTCATTAAAAAATTGGTTACACGTTTCTATCCTGGGGTAATGGGCATCGAATTTGTTGAATTTATTATCCAATCTCTGTCTGGACTGTAGTCAACAGCAAGGGGCAGTCAAAAGCAAGGACAGTTAAAAGTACTCTTGTTTCATTTTCAAACGGTGGTCCTTGCGAGTTGTAACAACGTCTCTAACGTGAATTTTGCAGCGGTCCTTGACAATTTGCTTTTGCAATAGTTTGCGGCGTCGAGGCTTTTGCGGGCCAATCGACGTTTTTGAGACGCTGGAATACGTGTACTTGCCACAAATCCTCATTCTGGCAAAATAAGTTCTGTCGATAATATGCCAGGGTCCTCAACAGTTATGTGTAATTAAATACTCGACACCTTTTTATGGGTGTGATCTCAGGCACCTACTGTATATGTATGTCTGTCTCTTTATTTTAAATAATTTAATTTTTTTCTGCGGTCTGTCTTTAGAGCACTCCCATTCTTAACTGATCACGATTCACGATCAGTGATCATATAGATCGCACTATTAAAATGTGACTACTTGGAGAATGTGTGGCCTCAGCGCTAAAGCCACCTCATTCCTGAAGCAACAAAATACCAGGACAGTCAGACTTTCCACGATCCCGTGCAGGGTAGGTCGCTATGCTTTAATGTCTATTTTGTTTCAGCCCAAAAGGATGGGCGTCCAACTTTCTACTGCAGGATCTTAATGCGGATGAGTTTTTTTCTTACGATCTAGAGGGTTAGTTTGCAGTCTTGCCCACAGCTGCAACTCTCGTTCTTCTGCAGCCTTAGCACTTTGTAATATCCCCTGACCATTTCTTAAGTCGTCCCCATCGTCGGCCGTTGCTTTGTTCTTTGGAAGTTTTTTTTATATTTTTGATTGGCTCTTCTCTCTCAATCAGCGGTAGGTACCTACCTTTTGGAGCCTTAGCGCATTGGCTCCGGAAATTCGTCCCCCGGTACTGTTTTGTATCAGCGGCATACTCTGCGCGATACCTTCTGTGAATCCTTTGCAGACAAGGGCTGTGTATATTGACTGATGGCTCAAGCAGATTTCTTATGAACTTCCAGGGTCCCCCAATAAATGACAAAAGTCTGACAACTGGCTGTTTGGTTTTTCTGGGTAAGGAGCTCTGGAAAGTACTCTCAGAAAAAAAGAAAGATTGTTAAGCGAAGAATTTTGAGATTCTTAAAAAATTTTAAGTTAAAAGTTCTTGGTTCAAATATTATTTTTGTTAACAAGAACTCGTTTGTAAGTTTTCAAGAATCAGGTATTTAGCGTAAGAATAATATACTCTACATAAGAATTTTATTACATTATCGCCAACAATTTCATTCTTAAATCAAAGATTTTGATATTTGGGTTCATTTTAACCAACAAAAATTGTTGGCACTACAATTTTTTGTGTGCATATCTTCAGGTATCCATTTAGAAATTTAGCCAGAACTGCGGCAGCTGTGGTCCTTTTTGAACTCTACGTAAATATTTAGATCTTTATCGTACATAATTTTCGAGATAGAAGTTGTCTTGAGTGCAAGGGATATGATGTCAAAACTTGCCCCTATGAAGGAATACCTCAGCCAGTTGAAACAAACGTGGGAGTTTTTTTTTAAGCATGTTAGCGGGCGGATGTAAAAGAGCGCTGTGCCTAGATCTGAACCTTGAGTGACTTCTGGAGTTTCTCTACATCGTCGAATCTTTATTACAGAAGATGGTTCTTTTTGCCTTACAATATGGACAACTTTTGTCCTCTGTATGTATTTTATCTTCTATTTAACTAAAAATGACTACAAGCCTTATGGACTTAATTTACTGTGAAGTTGAAACTGAAAAGATAGGTAGATCACTTATTAAATATGTCTCATAATCACCTGTCAAAAGCTTGAAGTTTCGGAATTGTTACAAAGTTAGTATTGCGCTATGGAATTTTTTTTGAAAAGAGACGTAGTCCTTTAAACGCTGTCTTCTAGACGAACCTCTCGCAAGCTTCACTACATTTGATTTGAAATTGGAAATGGACCGAAATTTTGCTTACCTTGTTCTTTCCTCCTTTGTTTTCAGAATGAGTTTGATACCAAGAAGCATCGTTTTTGCAAAAGCCATGTTATTGCTATTTAGAAAGACATATATTGTGTGCTTTTTCACAGCCAGACTGGTGCAAAAGTATGAGAGTCAAAATTTATAAAAGAAATGCAATGAAGGCCATTTCAAAATGACATCGAGATATATTTTATGTAAAATATTTCCTTTCAGAAAAAATATTAACCTGTGTCGCACATTTTTCTCCTGTGAGCTCGCATAGTTTCCCCTCATAAATTTGCGGAAATGGAAGTTTGGCAAGATCGGGTCATCGCAATGTTAAAGGCTGGCATTCCCAGATGAACTCTAAACGAATCAAATGCGAATCGCCTGGCAATCGGTTTTAAGAGTATGCGATTACACTTGATGTTATTTTGTGGATATGTATTATTTATTTGTTTGGTTTGAAAATATATTTAGCCCGCTAGAATCAAAAATTGTATCGACTTGCTGTAGGTTGTATTTTTCTCACAGCTCTCTATTTGGGGCACTGGCACTAAATGATTTCTTTAGCAGAAACTAATCGAACTCCTTGTGATTTTGCTGAAGTTGAATCAGAATTAGTATCTGAATTTAATGTTGAATATAGAAGAGGGAGATTTGCTTCAATTCTGCTAGATTCTGTAGAATATGTAAGAATTTTATTGATAAGTATATTATTTTCTTTAATTTTTTAGGAGGAGATATTTTTTATCTTATATTTTAATTTAAAATGAATATTTATTTAATTTGTTTTTATTTGGGTGCGGTGAACTTCGCCCCCGTTTTCCTTATGATAAATTAATATATTATTCAGCTCGAAAGAGATTTTTACACTTTTCTTTAAATTATTTATTATTTTATTATTGGCTTAAAAATTTATTTAATTAATTAGGTTGAAATAATGAATTTTTGTAAAGTTTTTCGCTCCATTAGTATCACTGTTCCTGGATTTCTACGCCTTCAGGTGTCATCTTGTTGACATTCCCCCTGATTGCCACTCAACTGAGAAGACCTCTTCATCCCCGTTTGCTACTTTTGTGCCAATATTTTGACCAGTCGCTGTGACTCTTTAGTAGAGAATCCATACTATTGAGTGGAATGGGGACTGTTGCAATTTTTTCTTCTCGGTTTTCGTTACTGGTGAACTGGTAAAGGAAATTTCGATAATGGAGCCTGATCTGCCGATTGTAGAAATGCATTTTTGGAGTGTTCTTATGTCTCTGACGTGTTTAAATTATCCCAGATTCATCAACATATATGAGAAGATGAGAAAATTGCACTCACTCAAAGACTGATTCGAAGTGATCAACCGAGTTCGTTTTGGGTCCATCAGAAGTACCATATTCAATAATTACTAAAAATGATGTGCACTCGTCAATTTGAGAAATATACACCACCTGCAAGCTGACGAACTTTTATTCTCTGATCGCGCAGCATACAATAGGTCTGTTCCTTTACTTTTAGATCTGACGAATTTTGACGAATTCTTACTAAGTTTTACGAATTTTTACTCAATGCTGTTCCTTAACTCGAAAAATTCGTAAAAGAGAGCAAGAAATTACCCCTCCACTGAGAATCTTACGAATTTTTAACCAGCAAATTTCTTGGTGTAAGAATTGAAAAAGCTGTCAATTAACAGCTGATTCGAAATTCGTTATCCTATTTGACATATGAGTGCATTTGTTTTGATTTTTTAAATATTAAAATGGTATCGACAGGCGGAAAATAAAATTGAATGTTCTCCTTAGATTATTTTAGAAAGTGGAGATGAAATTCTTCCTCGCTGTAAGGAGTAAGAAAGGACAATCTCTCCCACGTAATTTTTAATGCTGTGCCGCTTTTTCCTCTTCTCGAATGCTTGTACTTCAATCAGTACAAACTCTTCCGTATACTCGGATTCATGAATATTCGATTAATTCCGAATCAGTTTGATCGCTAGGCAGATGAATCAACTAATTTTGTGCGTAAAGTAGCAAATTCTTCGAGTTTATCAGATATTTTAACGACTTTTCGTACAAATTTTTGAATTTTTTAATTATAAATCTGTTGTTTTTCATAGATTACTGCAAAAGCGTTCCCTAAGTGTCTCTCTCTGTGAGAGAATTTATCCCCACCACTGCCATTTTGAGAGTCTTTTCCATTCTTACTACAAAAGTAAAGGAACAGACCTAATGTGACCTAGCGTGACCTTTATTGGACCTTTAGGACCGTCGGTAGCCTTTCATCTATCACCACATCGGAAGTTTCGAAGTGACAGTATATTAACACCAATAGTGTTAGTCACATATATTTCTTTTGGTTGGTACTTACGTTGGCTTAAGTCATCTATTCAGACCAGCGAAATCTTGAACAATGTTCGTTTTACCTCATAGCTTTGGTCACAGTAGACGCGCAAAAATCGTATTTATGTCCAAATGTTTGGTTTGAATTGTTCTACACAGAAATATACATTTTATTTGATTGCGTTTAGTAAAATGCAAGATAAAGTGGATGAAATTGAAAGTTTTTGTTTAGTTGTACCTTTTGATTATTTTAAAGGCTGAATATTTATGCGTAGTCATTTATGAACTTGATGATTATTAAAAAATCTTTTGAAGACTTCACTGAAGTCCGTTGCGGTAGATACAAAATATACTGACAACAGAAAACTGGTTTGGATATTGCTGAAGTCATGATTAGATAATCTGTGCTCCTATAATTTCGAAAGTAGCTGCCCGAAAGAAAACAGAATCGTCACCCTCTCAGCTCCAAAACGGATGTCAAATAATAAAGTTGTTCGTGCATTGCACACCTATCTGGTGTAGCCAAAACACATCTACTCCTCAAATCATTGAACCGAGCGAAATAATAATATCAGCGACTTGTTTTCAAATATGCACCTGAGCATCACAAAAATACTCCACCGCAACAAAGACCTGAACTTAAACACGCTTAACCAAACATTGATCCCTAAACATCTCTATTTAGATAAAAACAAAACAAAAACGTATTGTTACCCACAATGGAAATGCACATAACCGTACAGTGTGTTTAACTGCCCATAAATTAAAAAAAAAAAAAGCAACCTCCACAGTTTGGCATGAAAAAGGGTATACCTACACCTGTTGACTGTTGGCTGGATCTAATGAAATGCTGTGACTTTTGTCATCATAACCAATTTGCCCGTCCATATAAATGAGCAGCGAAACATAATAAAAACGTACATAACCGAAAAATTACAATCATTACTTGTACTTCGATGCGGTAAATATAATTGCCCAATTTAGTTGGGAATTAAATGCGGAATGGTAGGGGTAGCTAAAGACCATCGAAACCACGAGCACACGAAATTGCTGTTCCGCACTTCTTCTCGCCGTCCCCCCATCGTTAGAGTCAAGCAACTGTGACAGATTTTCATTGTTGGACACATTTTGTCAACTCATTTCATTTGAACAGTGTTAGGGCTTCGAATGCTAAGAAAATATTGTCAAACATGCACCGGAAAAGGGTTCTCAAGTTGAGCCCGCCAAACTGACCGTACATTTACTATTGTTATATAGATGGAGAGATACACGCGCAAATGCGAATCGCTTCACAGAGCTATAAATATAATAAAAACCGAATGTAGTCATCCATGGAGTCTTGCCAGGGGGACGCGACTTGACATCACAAAAGACGTTCACCGTTCAAATGTTCAGTTCAGATGTTCAAATGCCTCAACTCGAATGCCTACTTCTTGTCAAGAATCGTGTTGGGAAAGGTATAGCTAGAACAGAAATAAACAAAACAATTGCGTGCAGTTTCGTGTGACAAGTGCGGAAAGCAGTTTTTTTCTTTCTTTTTGTTATAACTATAGTTACAACAATGTTTTCATCGCATGATAGTTTTTCAAGTTGATGATGATGATGTGACTTTGATGGAAAATCCATTTTATTGTTGTTGGATCTCAAACTCGACTCGACTTTTGGTTTTGTCGGTTGAATGAGAAAGCCAACAAAATTATTGTTATTATTTTATTTTGTTAGGTATACCATTTTTTCCGTGTTTTCCCCTCTCAACACTGTCACTGTCAGTGGTGGAAAAATGAACAGCAGCAGTCTATACAGAGTCGAATTCGTGTTGTTTAAAAAAACTTGTGAAAAAAAAAGATATTTATATATGCTCCATTCCATTTTCATACAGAGAGAGGGCGGTGAAGATATTTACGCGTGAGAACCTGAGAACGGATGCATGACGAATGTGTGGTATAACCTTTAAATAATATACGTGCAGATACACGAATAACGATTGACGGCATTGAACAGCTCAGCGCTGGCGATGGTGAATGAAGAACAATTGTAGTTTGGCATTCGGGGAAGCAAACGATAATTTCGTTGTTATGCACGAATAGGCTGTAGACAGTGTGACCATTTCAATATTTAAAATCATGCTAAATCCAGCAATAAAGGTCTTTTTTATGCATAAAAACGGGCATAAAATCATGTTAAATATTTTTTTTAAATCAAAACCTGCTGAAAACCCAAAAAAATAAAGTGCACGACTGGGTCGAGGGTAACTTTCTCGTTCATCAAAAGTTTTAATGTAAATAAAGTGGGAGTTGCTGTTTGTGTAAGCTCCAAGTTGTTGGAAATATTTTTAGGGTGCATATTCAATATATGGTTGAACAAAATTTGAAGTTTTACGTAGTTGTTATTGGATTTTCACTGGAAGTTGGGGCATTGTTATTATTTCAAAATTATACCGAAATATTTTGAATACAGATCGGAATTTGGGTAGTCATTTTTGAGAAATATTTAAGAAATTGATTTGTTCGAATTTGTTGAGAAAAACTAAGTACGGGATCTTATTTAGAATACTTATATTATCTTGAATATGTATATTGGTCAAAATCGTTAGAGTGGTTTTTGTAAAATTTGGTAGACAAAAAAGTAATAAATATTGCAAAGTCTAGTTTGAAAAATACTATTGCTTAACTATTTAGCTGAAAACCGAGAGTACGAGTTATTGTTCGGGATATTAGCATTACTTGGTTTTGAAAGCTTCTTCGAAATCGAAAATGGGGTTTTCGAGATATGAGCAGTTTAGTGTTTTCGGTGATTCGAATTGAAAATTAAGGACGCAATAATTTTGGAAGCATCAAATTGACTCCAAGTTTGCAATTTGGTCAAAATCGCTATTGCCGTTTTCTAGTAAACTAAAGGAAACATCATTTTTCAAAATTGCCTTTTTTCAAAAATTAATTTTACGATAATACAAAGAAAAACTGAGCTCGCCATCAAGTTTTAAATGACCATATTACCTTCAAAATTAATTTTGGTTACAATCGTAGATATGGACCGTTTTCGAGATATGTCCAAATTTCAAAAGTACCGTTATTCGATTTTTTAGCTAAAAACTGAGTATGCAGTTATATTAACTTCACCCACTTAAGCTTAAATATCAATTTTGGTTGAAATCGTTAGAGCCTTTTTCGAACAAATCAAACTGGTATGAAAATTTTGTATGGGAAGTACCATTAATATTGAGGTTACCATGCAAAAAAAAAAAACAGCCCCGAACTGTAAGCCCCCAAACTTTAAATCCGAAGTTTGAACGAAATCCGTTCAGCCACTTAGGCTATAGGCCTCGGGACATACAGACAGACAGACGGACAGAATTTTGCGACCCACTTTTTTGAGTTCGCCTATCATCGTAATGTCAGAATTGATTTACATCTCGAGTTCGAAATTTTGTACGAATACAATATCTGTCTCTTACTACGTAATGGAGAAAGTTAATAACAAAAAAGCTGTTTATCAGGAAAAATAAGATATAAATATTTCACAAATATATCCTTAAATAAAAATCACTTAGTGACTTTTAGTATGTTTTAAAAAAATATATTAATTCAATTAAGTTCAGTCTCTGTTCGTCGAAGAAAAATAAATATTATTGTTAGCTAATAGAATTCGCTGAATGTCTGTGTTCAGTCTTCACTGTCAAATGAGAATTGTAATGACTTGTTCACACTAATGTTGCTTTCGATTTGGCATATTCGATTTGGCAAAAAAATTTTTTTTCATCTGAAGCACTTTTGAGAAATCTCGATTTTTTTCTCAGATTTTCACATACTTTCACTACCAAGCTGGCGGTTACGAATTGATTATCGCTGAAAGGATTTTTTTTTTAACTGAATTGTTAATTTTGCGCATATGGAAAGGATTTTTCATATTAAATTATTTAAATCATTTTAATTTATATTACAAATATGTGAAAATCAATTAAAATGGATTTCCAGTGCAAGTGAAAAGAATGTTTTTTTTTGCGGCCAACCAATACACCCACGAATAAAATTCAGATTTTATGTTCGATTTAACAGCGGAAATCTGAAATCTTAGATCAAAATCTGAAAAGCCAAATCAAAAACGACATAAGGTTCGTCTGTTTTGATTTTATTTAATTATTTTAATTCGTCCTTATCTCGCTTTGAAATTATGAGCTTTTGTTTTAACTTTGAACTATTCGAGCTTATTTTGTACTATTATTTTCTACAATTTCTTCTAGAATTTGAGAAAATAATATTTTCCAATTTTGAGCTATTATTTTCTCAAATTTACTCTAGCTATTTCAGCATTCATTTAAAATTTAGTTATAAATAGTTAAAATAATAGTTATTTCTCTCGGCGTTATTTAACGGCACCATAAAATCATGCTAAAAAAAAATTATGCCATGATTTAAGAAAAAAAGATGGAAAAAAAAATAGCAGGAAATATGCTAAATTGGTCACACTGGCAGTGGAGAGACCGTATATTTCCGTATTGAAACCGATTGACCATTTCCAGCCAGAGCACAAAACTTTAGTCACATTTTCAGAACCAGTCCAACTATCGATTTTGTGCTACCCACACTTGGCTCAATATTTTCCACACTCGTTGTACTCCATTTGCCCCTGCAAAACTTCTCCAAATACATGAATTTTGATGTACAAATGCGACGCATGTCTGTCGACATCGAATTTCACTCCATAGATAGACAGATAAACTCGGTAGGTGTATGTGCGTGGGCGGACAGAATTTGATCCTTTTTCCGTCCAATTAAAATTTATTTCACTTTATACCCATCGCTGGACTTTTATGCTGAAAACTGAGACACAATGCAATTCGACTCGATACAGACAGAGGGGTTGCCATGATGTGCAAAACTTGCAAACTTGGTTTGAATGCCAAATACGGCAAGTGGACATATGTTTTCTTGTGCTAATTAAAGGTGGAATGGATTCGAGAAAAAATAAATTTTTCGTGTCATCCTGCGGGCATCTGGCTGATGTTTCTATTTCGGTTCAAATAGCTTGTTGCCTGACGAATTAGACGAACTATAATTGGTTGGTGCATTGGCTAATTAGTTGACAGGTGTGGATGTTTATGAAGTTAATTGGAGGTCAAGGAGCGAGTTTGACAAGTTGCCATCTGCTTGTGCGGGCAGATTCGTCTTTCTGGGCAAATGCTGACGAAAGAAGTAGGTCACTATCCACGGCTCACCACTTTTACCGATTCCCATTTAAAGGTACCTGTCATGAATTTGAATTAGAGCCATCTGAGGCCAAGAAGTGCTAAGGGCCACGTGGACAATTGAACTCCAGCTCGGATGTGCCCATGTGTCAGAAAATAATATAAGAGCAGAGATCAAGGAACGTGACATCTGTGAAACGAGGAAGACTGCTTCTCTTCATAAAGAACGTTTTTATGAACGGCTTCCAATTTATGGCAAAAATGCTCCTTCAAAGATCAGATTGCGATACGGTTCTGTCCACCTTTAGATGGGCTCCAATCCTAGTAATTTTAAGACGACCGTTGAGGGGATCTTAGACAGTTAAGTGACCCACTTAAGTTCTCTCTTTTTTGCCCCAGCAGATATCTCGTTTTGGATCAGTTGTCTGCAAATGTCTACATGAGGTTTAGGTAAGAACATTCTTTGACTCACTGTTCAGCATCAGGCGTCCAAGATCAGTCAACGCTTTTAGAAAGCTGAAGGCCAATAAAATCTGGTCATAGGCTCTGTGTTTCTACTATCTACCTATATGCCAGGCAACCCAAGACATCGGTTCGCCCCTAACGATTTACATCCTCGACAATTTCTGAGCAGCAGATTCGGCATCTTGAACAGATGTTTACATAAGGCAGCAAGTCTTCTTTAAACAAAAACATTTCTGGCAGTAGCTGCCAGAAAGACCTCTGGTTGTTTAAAGGCTGCGCAGGTTGTCGAACCAATTCCAAGATCGATCGGCTGTCGCGTGACGATACCACCAATCACAGCGAAGAAAGCCTATAGGAAACCGTGACAATCATCAAGGCCAAAAGACTCGAATGACGGAATCAACTGAAAATCGGGACACGCCTCTATCCGAAAAGTCTAAAAGTCTAAAGCAACCCCTCTGTACCTCAGGAGACAAACAGCTAAATTACCACTCTTGCAATCCAGAAGCAGGCGCAGTTGCTTGGTTTTTAGTGTGTAAGCGAGGGGTCCCAGGTTCGATTCCCGAAAGAAAAAAAAAAAAAATCCAATTTAACATTTTTTTTTCTACTGCGCCACCTCTCGCCAACGTCTGACAAACATCCGAGAGTATGACTGTCATGAAAGAGCTTCTCAATTGGCCGTTTGGATTCAGCATAAAATTGTAGATCCCTTTCATTCCTTCCAAAAATGAAAAAAAAAAAACTCACACAAAACAAATGGTTTGGAGAAGCCATGCCTAGGGTTCCTACGGACGTGTTGCGGCAACTATTTGAATCCAGAATTCTTGGATTAAATCCTGGGAACAATGAACTATCTTTAGACTGGATTGCGTCTCTTAAGGGACAGTTCATGAGGGAACCATAAAGTTCCATGTGAATCTCCCTTTCTACCTTTTTTTCTGAAGACGGCCCAGAAGAAAGACCCAACCACTGACCAATTTTTACTGATCCTAACATCTTGACCTGTGTTTCCTTCAGAAAACTTTGATCTGACATACCTGGTACCACGAGGCTGCGATATAAGGCCTTTGGGTCTTAAATTTCAGTCATCTAGAAAAAGCTGCTGTAACTTAGTCGGATTAAGGTGATAGCTATCGGCCGCCAAACAGCTGCATCCTACCAAAGGCATGGGCTAAGGATGCCTCTTTAAGGAATTCCATCCAAAAAGAGCTGGGTGCAGATTCCGGATAAAAATAATCTCCTGGACGATATCGTTTTTGAAGTTTTGATGACCATAATGAGTTAAATTCTGGCCGAATTTTTTTGACTATCCTTATCGTGGAAAATTAACTGGTTTAGGCTATGAAACTCGTAATTTTTGCCCTTAGTTGCAGGGTTTAAAGGTCTATCGCTTCGACGACAATCGTCTGAAAGGTTACGGAATGAGTGTCCTGGTCACGGGTGCTAACAATCAATGTGTGCTTTCTAACACAGTCTTCTGAGCAAGGGTAACCACTTTGTGGATCAAAGATTGAAGAGGTCGAACAAACCCTAGATGTAGATATTTTCGACCATTCTGCTTTTTCGAATACGTATGTTTCCCAGGAGTCGCTTTTTTCAGCTGTCCAAAGAGATAAACTTTCTTAGTGGAGTCCCGCAAGGTTGCATTCTTTGGCCTATATTAATTGCAACGTACTTAAGAGATGAGCTTTAAGCTGCTTTTCTGTGGGGCTGTAGGTGGTTCAACTTACATGAGGCATTTAAGTTAAACTGACCCTGACAGCATCAAGTGTCAAGTGTCATAAGGTCAGCGAAACAGCGAAAACTGTCAAAAATAACTAGCTTAGATGTTGCTCAACGTATATGACGCGGTGGACGCGGTGGACGCGGTGTACGCATTCCGCGATACTAAAAATCAATTTTAGTATCCAGGCTAAATTTTTCGAACTCACAATGGGGAAATTTTCCATACAAAGTTGCATATTGTGACCTAGAAAATATTTAGTGTGAAGGTTAAAAATGATTATATTAGTAAGGCCCATTGAAAACAAATTCCGCGTTGGCAAATGGAATGGATGCAGTATCTGATACAGTTGACCGAACTTCTCGATGATGTTTATAAGTTTGTAATCGATGTCACCCGCTTAAAATAAATCGACCCAACATCCATCGAACGATGGTAGCGACGGCTGCCTGGCTTTTGAAAGCAGCATGTGGCATTTGACACCACAGTTCGCTACCCGATGAAATTCTACGTACTACAGCAGGCTGCCAAGGTGTCCCATGGTACCTAAAAAGCAAACGCTTCCTTCTTGAAAAAGGTGCATATCTTTGGAAACATGAAAAAAGCTATCAGAGAACATAAACTTGCAGCCGTACTTTGTGAATTGCCACAGTTCAATGGTATCCCTGATGATAAAGTTGAAATGAGTCTTGTGGAATGCTTGCATAAACAGGGTGACCCCCCCACTTTTGACTACTACCTAATAAAGCTTTTCAAACGTAGATGTCAATGTCAACGACATTACGGACAACAGACTGATACTTTTTGCGAATCACTCGGTGTTCAAACCTCTCACGGTTGATGCCTAACCCCATCAACACCCTTAGATCATGGGTCTGGGTGCACACTGCACACACCATAGCCAATGAATCTTCATTAACACGCCAATTGATCTTTGAACGAACCGCGCATTCACATATCACCGGCTAGCCCCGAGAGGGTTCTCCGATGAAATCCCCAATCGAATGCCAACAACGAGGAAAAAACAATCAATCGGATTAATAGATGATCCGCACACTTGCACTCTTCGATCAGTTTATAGATTTTCTATCTTCACTCGTATGAAGACTGTAGAGGTAGACTGACCACTACAGCGATTATTGTCGATATGGCGTTGCCTGGCCGAAAGCAAAGGTCCGCCGCATCCGAGAGTGTGAATAACTCGGCGTACGAAACGAACGCAAACGATCACGGAGAGCGGACACGTACTGAGGTCCAACTCCACCCGAGGACGGTCTGCCTGCGATGCCCATGCTGCTTGCGATGGTGCCAACTTACAAATTGTGCACACATCATAAAAGTTGACTGGGTGCGAATGAAAAACGCATTCGTGAACGTTACAGGTTCAGGTGATGGCACATAGGGAATGCGTTTGCTTTTGATGCGCAGAACTATTCATTTTTTTGCGATAACAACTTTCGAATACCTGTCAAGTTGCAGATACAGCTGCATGCGATGGCTTTCGGTGTACCTTGGATGCATTTGAACCTATCTGAGAGGTCAGTTTATTGCTCGCAATTTATTTGCTATCATCCCTCTGGTGTTGGTGTAGAAAAGCACAGTAGCGGCATAGGTATACCGTAAACGTATGGAAATGAGTGCATGGCAATGACAGCGGTAGCAACCTCTACCTCATTACCAATAATTTTACAACGAGAAAACGCACAAAGCTGCTCTATGGTAATTTTTGTTCGCATAATAAATTTTCCAGGCAAACTACGGCACCGAAAAAAAAACTAAACACACACATCCACGGGTGCATAATGTCTTTCACTTTGAAAAGAGCCAACTCAACGGAATATGTGTATGCAAAAATAAAGATTTATTGCCTTGGCCTAAACCGAGCAGCTCTTTGCGATCAATGAATGAATGAATGAAAACAGCTCACGTACACACGGTCTACTACTTGTTTGCAAAAGAATCTCAATTAGGAAATACTTTACTTCTGTCCTATGCCGTTCGCTTGTTGTTGTTATGGGCTATGTGAAGAGTGTGTGCGCTCGCAGCAAGTGATGTTCTTAAGTATTATCATTGGCGTGTGCAGACAGCCACGGATTTATGGCCCAAAAGTATTCATAAATTGACTAAACAATCATCATAAACCCGAAAGTTTATGGAAAGAGTTAACCTCTCACTTACCATCGGCACAGGACGCGTGGAAGTTAATTTGAGTGGCGCCCAACGCTACGCGCCGCCGTTCACCTGTTCTCCGTTCGGCATTATTGTTTCGTGTGCACAATTGGCTGCTGATTTAGATCTGAAAGATGATGGAGAATGAAGATGAAGCACCCAGCTTTATGATTCAGTGAATATCTTTGCGAAATTGCAGAAAAACCCATGCATAGATACACGGGCAAAAAGTGGTCTGCCATCACCATCGCATTGCATATTCATACGCCCAACTGCAGCAGTTCCATTCAATGTAAATTAATAGCAAACAGTTGTTTGTTGCTTGCTTTATTCCTTCTTCTATTGTGCTTCTCTCATTCTATGACAGTCCAGCTCCGCTCTGATCATTAGGCACCGGTACCGGTACACCGGCTCCGGCACCTATTAACTTCTTCTTTTTTTTTCTGCAATTTTAGCTCGTTTTTGCTCAGTTTTGCTCGGTTTTGCTTGGTTTTGCTCTTCTGGGCTCATTACTCATCTGGATGCCGAATGGGATACAAAAACAGTTAACGAAAAAAAAAAAACAATTTGAATTAATTTAAGCATTTTGTGCCCGCATAAATCAAGTGCTACCAGTTTCTGGTTATTCGCGCGCTCCACACAATCTCTTAAGTTTTTTTTTTTCTTTCTATTGTAAAACAATAAATACTCGTATATCGAATTGAGTGAATTTTATTATTTAGATGACAGTATGAGTAGGCAATAATTCACACAATGGGCTGGAGTTGAACTAATAAATTTATTTGGACGGTTGACTTTCAGACTGCAACAGGTGCTACACATGGACGCGGGAATGGAAGAAAATTCACACCTCGAATGTAGTCGGCGGGGGGTGCGCATTGATATGGTAATTTTTGTTAACGACAGTTGTGACAGGTAGCATTAAGTAGCCGTTTGTGATAATTTCCAATGATTTGTTGGCTCTTTTGTTGCGATGTAATGGGCAGACATTTATTTTGCGATTTAGGTGGTATAGATTCATTGGCTTTGGTAACAAGTCGAGCCGGTTTGGGTGTACGCAGAAATAATGTCTGGGAAGGTGTGCAGAAATCATGCTAAGATGGTGAGTGCACAGGTAATTTCAGCTTCTCTTGGATGTGAGTAGGTATGTGCCACCCACTCTGACGATGACGAATATCATTCAGTGGTGAGCTACGGTTGATTTAGGTGCTAAACTGGTTGCAAGCTATCGGAGCCGCAATCTAAATGGACAAAGAATGCAGACATGTGCATAATGGCAGCAGCAGCACCTGTTTCTCTGTTGCCTCATACAGAATTTATTGCGGTTGACAGCTGATTTAAATGGTTTCACCTATCGTGTTTAGATTGAAATGGAGAGCGCCATTAAAACGATCAGTTTGAAACGAGTCAACGTGAGATCTGCGAAATAAACCCCTTTCACCGATGCATAGGCAGGGACTGATGTTCCTCATACAAGACTCGTCGTAATGGGCTATCGTTTCCATTCCATTCCATTCCCTGGGAAACAACTGAAGTTGAAGAGTCAAAAGTGAGAATCTAGGCCCAGTTTTTTTGCAGAGTCTAAGGAGCCTTATTTCACTTCCTGCAAATTCACCAACAAGTTTTTTCCAAGGAATTTTATTTGCATTTCGGTGAACTACTTTCGGGATTGGATGCTGGCAGTTATTTCGGACGTCATCGTGATGTCACTTTTCGTACAGCCTCCTTTTGCTCTAGGAACTGGGATGGACCTTATCACACGCAGAAACTTTGACCTTACCCGAGTGCGATTTTTGCTCGGTTAAAAAAAAATGGGTTAAAATTAACTTAGCTATTAACTCTATATACAAAATAAACGAGCATTTGCTGTTAAAAACTACCGAGTTGAAAAGGTTAAATGCATACCGTTAAAAATAGCACTCTTAATAAGTTGTTATCAACCAAGTTAGTAGATTAATATCAAACAAACAGTTTTATTTTGTTTTTTTTTTTTTAAATCTAATAAGTAAATTAGTTGAAAACAACATAGCCAATTTGAAGTTTTAACACACCGATTGGTTATTAATAACCGTTCTTTTTATAATTTTTTTTTAAATTCTACCCTGTAGGTTGGATAATAACAACAGAGTAACTTTGTTAAATACCACAAGTTAGTTTGTTATTTACGACCGAGCAAATTTGGAGGGGAAATTGATAAATCGGTTATTTTTAGCCGAATTTCTTTAAACAAGTTGACTCGGTTATTTTTAATCCAGTAACTCTGTAGGAGCTATATTAACAGTATTGCTTGGTAGTTTTTAACCGAAAGTTGATTGATTTTAAATAAGTGAATTTTCTGCGTGCAAGTTCCCGTAGGGAAATTTCTGTTTCCTCTGTTCGACATCTATATCTTCTTTGATTTCTTTATATTATATGATAATTTAAGTAACAGGTTCTTACACTGTACCTTTTTTCGAACAACGTTTTGGAAGACATGTGTCAGAAGTGACGCAAATTTCAAATAAAATTTGCAATCGATTACTCGATGAGGTCACAAGGCTTAGGTACTGGTTCTTGTTATTTGTTTCTCTTTTAATGTCTCATGATATCTATTGCAAAGCTCATTGTTAATACTAAAGTTATTCTGATTTTTCTGCCTTCAATATAGTTACTACGTTCCCACACAATTTGCATTGCAGACATGAGCAGTCTCATGATACATATTCTCTCATGAAAGATATTCCGAAATTCAAGCTGTCTCATGGTTTATGTTGTCTTTCTCTTGCCTTATAAAACCCATATTGAGGATGTAAGCACTAAGCAGTCATAGAGCTAAGAGTGTTAAATAATTCCACTGCAATCTATTATGACTGATGTTGTGAAACTCATCAAGTATGTCACACGCCTAACGCATTTGTTTTCTTAATTTTTTCATAACATTTGTCACACATTATACAGACCTTTTTCCGAATATGTGTGGTGTCATATTAAATAGAAACACACGAGATATAACTGTCCTATATATTCTCATGATAGATATAACGAAACTCAATCAGTAGATTATTTGGCTAGATGAAGTTCGCCTTGAAATGTTGTATAAGAAGTGCCACGTAGCTCACACAGTCAAATTGGAGCAGTCGCATGACTAAAAGTGGTTGGTAAAAATATTTGCTATGTTCTCTCATGAAAGATATTGCCCAATTGGAAGAGAATTTCCCCCCGATTTCTGTCATTTAGTAATTTTAGTTGACTTTTACTTAATGTAGTATGATTAATAATACAAAAAAAACGTAAATTGTTTCCATGTGTTCTATCATAACTTATATAGTGAAACTCACGAAGCATATTATTCGGCAAATGCATTTTGTTGTTGTATTTCTCTCCTCATATGTGTCACACATATCATATAGTGCTAGTGAAGATATATACAGTGACATATCGAAAAGGGATACAAGCTCTTACATTTTCTCATGATAGATATAACGAAACTCAATCAGTAGATTATTTGGCTAGATGAAGTTCGCTTTGAAATTTTGTATAAGAAGTGCCACGTAGCTCACACAGTCAATATTGGAGCAGTCGCATGACTAAAAGTGGTTGGTAAAAATATTTGCTATGTTCTCTCATGAAAGATATGGCCCAATCGGAACAGTCAATTGGAGAAGAGTTTCCCTCCGATTTCTGTCATTGAGTAATTTTAGTTGCCTTTGTCTTAATGTAGTATGATTAATAATACAGACAATCGTGAATTGTTTCCATGTGTTCTATCATAACTTATATAGCGAAACTCACAAAGAGTATTTTTCGGCAAATGCATTTGTTCCCTTACATCTCTGCTCATATGTGTCACACATATCATTTAGTGTATACTGAAGATATATACAGTGACATGTAGCACTTCTTATATTTTCTCATGATAGATATTGCGAAATAAATAAGCATTCCCTACCTTATTTTGCTTATGAAAGATATCGACAGTTGGGCAAATGAGAGCGGTATACATTTTTCCTTAATTCTCGCATGACAGATGTTACGACACTCAATAAGCCTACAGTACACACATTTGTTAAGTTTCAGCCAAGACACATATGTCCAGAATACAAGAAAGCGATAGAAACTTCTTCGGAAAAAATATGAATATACTACAGCTCAATCTAAATCATTGTGAAGCGGCCCAGGACCTCCTGCAGCAAACTATTCGTGAACGGAAAATTGATGTAGCGATTATCTGTGAGCAATATAGGAACCTATCTGGAAACAACTGGGTTACCGACACGACAAAAACGTCTGCAATTTGGGTTTGTGGAGACGCCTCCATTCAGGAATACACAGAGGTGCCCGAGGACTTCTTTATATGGGTTAAGATAAACGGCATTTATATATACAGCTGCTATATACCACCTAGCGCTACTATCGACATTTTCGAGAGAGTTTTAGATAGACTAGTTGCTGATGCTACCGGTAAGAGTCCCGTCATAATAGCAGGGGATTTTAACGCATGGGCATCGGAATGGGGCAGTTCGTATACGAATCGTAGAGGGACTGTTCTATTAGAAGCTTTCTCTTGTTTGGACATCATTTTAGCTAACAGCGGAAGTATTAACACTTTTAGCACAGCTAGATCGGGATCTATCATCGATCTTACATTCGCAAGTAGCATCCTGCTACGAAATGCTAACTGGCGTGTGAGCGACCATTACACGCATAGCGACCACAACGCCATTTTATTCAGAGCCAACACTGTACTAGTAAACCGTCATAACCTAATGACGCTGAAGCGATCTAAATGGAATGTGAGCACGCTAGATGAAGATCTCCTAAGCTTCGTCGTCAGTGAGGCGATAGTTGAAGCCAGAAATGCAGGGGAATTTGTAACACAGGTATCACGGCTGGTAGTCAACGCGTGTAATACATCAATGTCCAGGTTGGGAACAGGAAAGCATCGACCTCCAGTATATTGGTGGACCCCTGAGATTGCAGAACTCAGATCGTTGTGTCATCGAACGCGACGAACTTACCAGCGTTCCAGGATACGATACACCGATAACCATCAAATTCAACTTGCACGAAACGCACACCGAGAAGCGAGAACCCGTTTTAAAAAAGCTATCAAGTCTAGCAAGCGCCTCTGTTTTAGGAATCTCTGCGAAGAACTCAACAACGACGTCTGGGGTAAAGCCTATCAAATCGTATCGATGAGGCTAAAAGGTCCTCGTATGCAATCACCGACGTGCCCAGTTTTGTTACAACAAATAGTCGAGACTCTATTTCCTCGGCAAGAAGGCACAGAGCTCGGCAGTCAAAGTATACACGAAACTGCGCCCATACCCGTCGTAACACGCGAAGAATTATCCGAAGCTTGTAAGAAGGTACGCGATAGAAAGGCACCGGGACTGGACGGTATACCAAATAGAGCCCTAAAAATAGCAATTAAAACACGACCGGATTTATTTACCCAAATGTTCAACGCGTGTCTTCAGGAGGGCATTTTTCCTGAACCTTGGAAGCGCCAAAGACTTGTCCTACTGCCGAAAGGAAATTGTAACCCAAACGAACCATCCTCCTATCGTCCTATTTGTTTACTAGACACGATTGGTAAAATTCTCGAGCGAATTATTTACAACAGGCTCCAGCCAGCAATTGAAACGGCGGGAGGCCTCTCGGAACATCAATACGGCTTTCGTAGATCAAGATCTACGGTAGATGCAATCAATGCGGTAATAACGAGAGCCCGAGCCGCTATAGAAGGAAAGCGTTGGAAAGGAGGATCCAAAAAATACTGCGCCGTTATAACGCTTGATGTAAAAAACGCGTTCAATTCGGCGAATTGGGAACGTATCATGCTCTGTCTATACCGGATTGGAATACCGAACTATCTTCGTAAGATTATAATTAGTTACTTTTCGAATAGAGTTCTTCTCTACGACTCTGATGAGGGAATAAAAGAGTATGAAGTAACGGGCGGTGTACCACAAGGTTCAGTTCTAGGCCCCTTGCTGTGGAACGTTATGTATGACGAAATTCTGCGTCTACCGATTCCAAGAGAAGCGTCAATTATCGGCTTCGCAGACGACATAGCCGTGGTAGTTGTGGCCAAAACAATAGAAGAAGTGGAACTTCTCTGTAATGAGACAGTTGCAAATGTACGTAGATGGCTATCTAGTGCAGGTTTGAAACTCGCCGACCACAAAACGGAAGCAGTACTTATTACGAGTAGGAAAGTTCGGGAAACGATAACGCTTAGAGTAGGAGAGCATGAAGTAGTTTCTCAACCGTTTATTAAGTACCTCGGAGTAATTATAGACGCTCGCCTGAGCTTTAAACACCATCTTGAATATGTATGCAAAAAGTCATCAAAAACTGTTAGCGCGCTTTCTAGGCTGATGAGTAACATCGGGGGCCCGAAACAAACAAAGAGACTACTGCTTGCAGAAACTGCCAGTTCTATTCTCATGTATGCGGTAGAATTATGGTCAAGTGCAACGAAAGTTAAGTCTTACGTGAGGGGAGCCAAATCCGTCCACCGTCTTGGAGCATTAAGAGTCGCCTGCGCGTTTCGAACAGTTTCGAACGATGCCATACTTGTCGTATCTTCAATGTTACCTATCGATATACTTGCTGAAGAAATGGTAAAATTAAAAATCGAGCGAGTCCGAAATGGTCGGGTAGATAACGACAAAAGAAAATACGAAAGGAGTCTGAGTATAGCAACCTGGCAACAACAATGGAATGAAGCGTTGAAGGGAAGATGGACGCACAGGCTGATACCAGTAATTGACGTATGGATTAAACGGAAACATGGTGAAACAAACTTCTATCTGACTCAGTTCTTGACGGGTCATGGCTGTTACAGAGAATATCTTTTTAAACGCGGACATGAAACCAGCCCAAATTGTCCGCATTGCGAAAATGTTTCTGAAAACGCGGAACACGTGTTTTTTTATTGCCAACGGTACGAAACCGAGAGGATCTGTCTACGGGACCAATTTGGGGAGTGGCCCACTCCCGATAACATCGTAAACTATATGCTTCAGAATGACGAAAACTGGACCATTGTAAGTAACGTGGCGGTGCGTATACTCAGCGACCTTAGACGCTTAGAACGCCAACGGAAAGCTAATAGTAGTTCCAACAATTGAGCAACAAGCTAAGTCTTTATACCGACCCCCGCGAAGTAATACCTTACGGCGGTTCCGCGGGGGAAACAAATCGGCCTGTTCGAGAAGGGAGGTGGTTTTAGCCGGTAGGAATCCGGCACTATCAATGGACGTCGGACCATTGGTGTCTCATGCAAGATTTCCACCTTCCTACTACAAAAAAAAAAAAAAAAAAAAAAAAAAAAAAAAAGCCAAGACACATATTGAGACGCATCATCGAAATGTTTTGATAAACCTAGCCCGGATCAATCATGGATCAATTTTTGTCCATGACATTCTGTGAGACATATCATGTATCTCATGAAACTGAGGATAGATGTCAGTCACATTGGTGAAACGATACATATTCACCTCTGATGCAGTGTTGTTAGCACTCTCTCTTCATTTATCCCACGAAAAGTGGTCATTTCTCCCTTTTCACCGTACTCAAATTTCCTTTTAAAGTCCCACGATACTTTTTTGCGTCAAAATCCATTTTTTAAAAGTAAAATCTGTATTACACGGAAAGAAAATCACGTTAAATTAACCCTTAGTATAAAAACTGCAGTTTGTAACACTGCTAGATTATTTTTTGGTACTAGAAAATCTTGATAAATGAATGCTGATAGTATTTTGATAGAATTTCACCAAAAATGCTTTGAATGTTTTTTTGATAGATTTCTGAAAATCCCAGGATTTGGTGCGTTTTCCCCTTTATCCCACGGAAAGCTTTTCGGGCATCTAAATTCCCACAAAAAGGGATAAGTCCCTCGATATAACAAAACTGCTTTGATGTAAGAAGGAAATGGATTTCCTACTGATGTAATTTGCGTAGAGCTGGAATTAGCTCTCAACTTGTGGTTAAGTTTTCTCAAATGATATATAATCTGAACCCGTTTTTATCTGTTTTCACGCATGAAAGATATCACGAAACTCGAACGTCATCTACAACCGTTCAACGTCTTCTATATTTCGCAGTTTTGGGTCCTAATCCTAAAATTTTTAATCGACTGTGGATTTCTCTCTCATGATAGTTACGACAGCACTTCTGGCAACCAAATACTGCCAGGTATATCGTTGTCTATACTAAATGTAAGCATTTTCCAGCCACTCCACCTGAGTCAACATTTCCGTTGGCACCCCCTTCAGTAGACAGCCCCATTTCAACTGTCCAATTTGTTAAATACCTCAATTACTTAGGCATTCTAATCGCTCCAAAGATCTGGAATACACCTCTTGACAAAAACTTCGAAAACTGTCAACCATCTTGAGTATTTGTCTGTTGTCCAAAAACTACACCGTCCAGACATAGGACTGTCATCTCATTCATCTTCACAACAATGCCAACTATCTCGGCAGTCGGCAGTCCATTTTGGATGCATCTCAAAACTACGAGCGCATTTAATTACTCGCAAGTAGATGATGGAGCGCGTCGCCATCATCCATCTATCTATCTATCTTCTCAGGTCGTCGTCGTATCACATTGGACCATCAACTCAAGAACACATCATCCAACTGACCAGCATTGACATTCAGATAGATCTTGAAGTAGACGCTGAGAAGGCAGCACAGAAAAAAAAAAAAAAAAAACACAAAACGATGTAAACCCGCTCATAACCTGTCCATCATGTCGAATCACATTAAACCCGCACTCAAAAACGACAGAAAAAAAGCAGTTCATGTCATAATTTTTCGTGCGTAGCGCGATTGCGATACACGCAGATACACATGTAACCCGTATCCGGCGCGCTGGCTGTGTGTCCTCAGCGTGGCATGATTTTGATTAACCTTTTCGAATGTTTACATCGTCAAGTTGCTTGTTGTTAGATTTTGTACAGTGAGTGCTGACTGTGTGTGCGCTTGCATTTCTGTGCTCATTCTCAAAGTAGAGAGTGCGTCGTCACACACATTTATCATGGGATGGGGAAAATCAGGAAAAACTGAGCTGAAAAAGTAACAACACAAATTCAAGAAAAATACCACCGTTCATGCGGCATGCAACGCGATCACAGAAATGCATTGTTGGCCATAAAACAAGCGGGAAAACGACCAGCGAAGAGACAACCGACATTGCTTTAGAATTCTCTGAAGTTTCGCTTTCTGAGCGGTTTTGGATTTTTTTTTCTTGCTTCTGCTTCTTCTTCTTGTTTTAAGTTCATTATTCCGTAAGCACGAATTGCGTAATCCGTCAACCATGAATCGGAAATTATTTCCATCGGGGGGTAGGTTATTCCAATCGTTCTGATTCTGATGGTGAATAGGGTGCAAGTGGTTTGTTTTAAATATTAAGCAGATCATAGCCAGGCTTAAGTTTTACTTTCAAACTGATTTTTCCTCTCATGATAGATACACGACGATGTTGATAATCGGAACTACAAATCTAACCATGACCATTACATTCACTGATATGTACCTACACGTCTTGGAATTCACATTTTGCTCGTCTTTCTCTCATGATATATGTCCAAGTCCATGTGCACTTCATAAGATGTTCAGAAAATAAACTAAATGTTCTTGCGGCTTGTTTTGGTTGTATGCACTTCTCAGTGAACGCCTTCATCAGCGCCGCAAACACCAGTTGGAACTATATTTTCGCATGACTTCTCCCACGATAGATATGACGAAAATTATATTTTATAAATTAAAAGGAATCATTCTGAACTATGCTGCCATTATCGGTGACCCCAGGTTCACTTTCACTAACGTTTCCAATGATATTACTATCAGTCTCTCTCACGATAAGTATTATACAACTTATCTTCTTTATTTTGAATGTCCCGCTTAATAATAATAAAGGTTGCAGATTACAATATTCAGATGAACCGTTGATAGCTTTTTATCTCTCGCGCCCGACTCTAAATCATCAGGGTCAGTAAGAGATGTACGACTTGACCCAACCCTATCACCTAGGGGCTATCATGAAGCCTACATGGAAGCCAGACTATGCTAAAAATCTCTTATAAAGCATAAGTTCAATTAGGCAAAAAACCAACTTTATCTATTTCATTGAAGTGCTCTTTTGATAATTATCTCATGAGATATATATCACAAAACGCCATACTAAGGCAGAGGTAATTAGATCTAGAAAGGGGGAGCGCTGAAATCGTATGTCATGCAAGCTCACGATCCTATTAACATTATCCTCCTTTCGGAGATTTTTTCATGACAGATATCGTAACTGTTCTTTTACTATATCGCCTGATATATCCCATGATAGTTTTTTTTCAAACACACACAAGAAGAATAATTCCGACGTAACTGATTCCACAATTCCGTATCTCCTCGTACTGTTACTTTTGTTGTACTACCACGACATATATCGAGATACTTATACATGCTAGGCGGTATATTTCCTGTACAACCTAATAGGACATGGTTTCTAGAAAATGGGGCAAATCATGTCAATGCGAATGCTGTAAGAGTGCACCCCTGCTTTGGTAACTAGGATGTGCATTTATTCTCATGATATATATCACAGAACTCACAACTTCTATCTGACTGACTATCACGACATATATCATGAAAGACATACGATCCCTGCAAATAGGGCAAACACGAAAATCCATGAATTGTCTTTTGTTACATTGACTAATTTATCTCGCATGATAGATGCCACAAAATGAATGTCTGAAGCCACTCTTATGGGTAAGTTTGTACCAACAGTAACATGGAGCATAATGCGGTTGACCAGTGGAACGGAAATGACAACCACAACGGTCCAAGCAAAGACCCGTGTGCTGACCGACTTTCAAGTTACGTGCGATCGCAAAGTGCCATATAATCCATTAACAGTCCCAAATAGCTCTCACGTATGTTTTTTCCCACTGCGCATTCATCTATTTCGCCTCGAGGTGATTTTCTACAAAAAAAAAAGAAAAGAAGAAACAGTCGTCTTTCGGATGAATAAAAAAAAAAGCCGTCGGATGCGCCGGACGGACGTACACCGGTGCACGCTTACGTTCGTTCATTCAATGCTAATAAATTTTCTCAACCCGTGATGTGTGCTGTTTGGTTTTTTTTTGTTTTCTGTACAGATTTTTCGCTTCATAGTTTTTTGCATTGAAAATGCGCGCAACGGACGCAAGCGAAGTTTCCCTGCATTGTACTTCACATTGGCCGTCGCGCACCGCTAGTATGTCCACTGATTTACGATCGAGAGATCTTTTTATTTTATTTTATTTGCTGTTGCTGTACTGAGCTCGCGCTCTAAGCTCTGACTCGTGTCAGAAGCTTTATCGGATTTTCCGGAAAATCACATCAGAATTTTTCCGCCGCTGTCCTTCAGATGCGATACACCCCATGCAATACCAAAGTAAAGTGCTAAAAGCGGATCTATACGCCAACACGTTTGCAAGGGAACTTGAATTCGTGCCTCGATTTCCTGTCTCTATATAAATATTCTGGTGACTTTCGCACGCCAGAGGTGTTGAGATGGACGGCCTATAAATGCACCTACCTGCCCCATCCTGTCTGTGTGTGGAAACGGATGTCTCAATCGGTCGACATTGCGCTTTGAGACGTATTTTCTCACACTTTACAAGATCGGATCAGATCGCCTCGCCATCATAGTCGCCGCACTGGTATGCCGGAAACCGATCCCGTTTACGAAAGAAGCCAACTGCGAGTATTTGGCGCTGTGAGCGCACTCGCATGACTCTGCAGTTGCAGTAGCACTATGAATTCATAGATTTTTCCATTTTAGCGATAGCGATCACATCAATTAGAAAACAATTTATGAATCTTGCAGTGCCGCAGCAGAGTGTGGTGCACATTCTGTGTACTGGCCACTTTGATGTGACCGGCATTCACGCAATAAATTGTGGGCAATGATTCTCCGACTGATTCATGGCTAGCGATTTCTGTGGAACCTTGAATCCGTATCAACTTAGTCACTATCATTAGCAACAAAGTGATTGGTTTGGTATTAGATGTGCGATGTTAGATGTGACTGTGCACGAGAAATGAATTGAATATCCATAAGATACATGGAATCGCATGAAATCGCAGGTATTTGGCGAGCGCGCCCCTCGACTATCTACTAAGAGTGTTTGTGTGTGTGTGGAACGCTATGCTTATGCATAAGCAATGCAATTGCCAAGGTAATGCACCTGCTGTTGCAAAGTAAAAAATCAAAGCAATTCAATGCAACGCAGATACCTACCTTTTTTTTCCTTCTGCATTTTCCATGAGTTTTGTGCTCTGTGGATTTTGTTTCATAGCACAATGGGTTGGGGTACAGTGGTGGTGAAGAGTTTTTATTTATTTGTGTCGATTTTTTTAAATTTCCAATGTGATTTCTTCAACCAATACTGTCAAGCTAATATCTCTCATGCGAGAAAACAGGGCTACGTAAGCAGGTTGACCTTTTAAAAGAAAACTTGTCTTAGTCGTGTCGAAAGAAGTCACGGATAATTATATATATAACGTCTGATAACAGAAGATCGAGACAAGTTGCTGGGAAATGAAGAATATCGCCCCTCGGATGATAGATGTCTTGAGATACCATTAAAGTGAAGTTTGAAGAGAAGCTGCACCTTTAAGAATATTTCCGAATCGGATTTAACGACTTGGAATTCGTGTCATTAGACAGGCGTTCTCTAGATTCGCCGAGGAGAAGACGATTAAATCGAGTACTACATCCCTCCTCTATCAGTGTTGTTAGTTATTGAACAAGATCCAGTGCTGTGGAGGGCTCTTTGGAGTATCCTACACCAGCGACACTATAAGTCTTTAAAACACCAATGGATGGTAAGCAGCTGTGGGGAGGACTAGATTTACTTGGCATCTCCTTTACAATGTGATGAAACCCTGTAGTGATCAGCTGGTGGGCTTGATAGGAACAGTGATTTACAAAAAAAGACGGTGATGGGCTCGTGCTTAACTCAACCCACAGTCACTAACTCCGCTTACAAGATCAGGCATTCAGACCTTTGATTTTAGATATATATAATATATATATATTTTAACACCGATCTTGCCAAAGTATGCGCCTACATTCTAAGGAGATAGTATGACGGGAACCGGGCCAGTTGGCGAAATAAGCTCATCAGAGAGCCTCAGATATTCATGGATTTGATCTGCAGTTACAACCATTCCATGCCCCAATTAAGGACCAGTGAGTTCGGAGATCATGCTGATCTCTAACGACTTGTGAGACTAAAGCAGCGTTTACAAAAAATAGAGCTCATCTGGCATTGTTTTCGCACTGATCTGGCCAAAGCCATCAACATATGTATCTTCTTTCGAAGCCGAAGGACAAAAATTACTATTTTTCTGTAAGATCGGTGAGCTGTAAATCCCTATCTTTTCCCTGGGCAAACTTTAATCCATGGGGCTAATTGTTCACACTGCCGCATAAAAAAATCACTGCTTTAACCTCTGCACCATTTATCAAAGATTCGTTGAAGTAAAGCTTACTGCAGATCAGTCACTCTGCTGACAAGATCAAAGATTGGAAACAGGTTTGATCCATACCCATCAAAAGAGTCAAACTTATTCGGAATATTTGGACTGAAAGTCATCGCTCTGACACCCCAATTAAAGGTCAACCAGTTTGGTGATCATGCCGATAGCTGATCTCGCTAACTTCCACACATAATTGAAAACGGAGCAATAATTAAGAAGTTAAAGACGATCTATTTACATACTATACCTTGAGCTGTAGTAAAAGTTTGACTCGTTTGCTGAAAGCTTACATGTTCTTAGGGCCGTTTGCTCATACGACTCTTGACGATTTGAGTTCTACTTAAATACTTATGGGCTACTTTTTCTATGGTATAAACTGTCACATAAGAGTTTATGTGGCACTTTTTTCGCTATGAGACGCATCAGCAAACGGCCCTAAGACCTTTAAACTCACATGGCATGATCAATCCGAGTGCATGACTAGGAAATTTAGTTGCCAGTAAAACCACTTATCCTAAAAAAATATTTTAAAACGTACCGCCAAGTATTCTTTATGCATTTTGCCATTTCTACCCGTTTAGTCCACTTGTCAGTGTCATAGTGATATCATTATTTGATCAAAGTTATAATTTTTGATAGCGCACACTTATTTTCCTTAGCGCACACTCACGTTCCCGAAGCACTCACATCTAGATGGATATCTGCACATGCCACCCATAACCACACAACACTTCTTCTTCATTATTTCTCTGGCTACAACAGAGGAATTCATACTCAGTGTTCTGCTTTGAAATTAATGCGCGTGGACAAAAAATCTCGCTTATATCTTTCTTTAACTCCACTTATCTCTTCTACAATCGCTAGTGTTCTAGTAGATGCCATCGTTTATGTAATCGCACACTTTGCTTCATTAGCGCACACTCATGTGCGCTTACAAATCACTCCCAGTTCGTTTTGTGTGTATGATAAGCGAGAAAATCAAAGTGATCTTTCTGACATTTTACTTTCTACGTATTTTTCACCTTCATTATAGTCGTAACACATTTACGAACCATCTCCTTATAAAATATTGTTCCATCGAACTGAGTGAAAACTCTTCAGCCCCACTGTATGTTGCATGCACGACCACCACACAAACCATACATATTTAATGAAGAACATTGTTTTTGGTACGGAAAACAACTATACAACTAGTGTGCGCACATTCCGCTGCACCAACAACACCAACAAAGTAACCAAATTCATTGGAAACATTCATGGGAAAAACATTGAACTAATTTGTCCGGTAATTTATGAAAATATCTGTGTATCTATGTATCTTAATGGCACCATTAACCACAACACACTTTTCTCTCATTACTTCTGCGGTTGCAATAAGCACGCTACACTCTACACAACACCGGCGCACGAGTCACAAGGAATTCATATTCAGAGTTCTGCTTCTGAATCAAAGTATGGACAAAGTATCCTGTCATGGTAGCTGTAGATATTCTGCCCTATGATAGATGCACGCATGCTAAGCAAATATGGAATGGAAATATTCCATCTGCGGCTCGATTAAGCAATCAGATCTGGATAGTTAGCTCCTATCTGATGTCCTGATATGCCAATCAATCGATCATTTGTCGATTGTCACTTGTGCTCAAAAAATGAAGGAAAAAAAAAAACAGAACGTAGCCACCTGAAAAGACAGGCACACCACGACGATGATCAGGAGAACAATATAAAGACGCGACGATGACGTGTGCTGTGTGTGCCCTTTCGTTGTAATTACAAGGTTTGGTCACGTGTGTCAGAAGCACCATATCTGGGAAAGCTGGAACTCATACCACCGGACCAGATAAGGATCTCGCTCTGCAGCGAAATCCTTCCTTTGACGACTTGGCGTCCTCAAACAGAGAGAGTGGAAATTCCACAAGCAAAAAACAAATTAAAATCCAAAAAGTCCGAACAAATCGTCGCCGTAGTTGTTTTTGTTGCTGTTGCTGTTGCCTTACCACCATCGCACCGTGACGACGCTTCATGACAGTGGTCCTGTGCAGACATATAATGTTTCCATAAATAATGACGAGTTACTGAATCGATTCAAATTTTATATCAGCACGCAATTAAAAACACATTCAACCGCGATCCGATAGGATGAAGATGACGGGTCGCGCTTGCGGGCGGGGGCAAACTATCACACTGCACAGTTGATGAAATTGTTCTGCGTTGACCAGCCAAAAGATACCAAAGATAACGCTGTGCCATCGGACAATGGAATGCCGTATCCACCGATGGAATGACGAGCGAAGAGCGCAGACGACCATCAGCCAGTAGAAGAGTCGAACAGCACGCACAACGACAAGAAGAAGATACGAGGAAATATGACAAGGATTTGGAAAAGTTGCGAGAGGACATTTTTCGGCGGAAGATGAAACGCGGCGAATAAATGTTCCTCGGCCGATGTTTGGCGGTTGAAGCGATGGTGCTACTGATATAATATGGGGCGGGGGATGCCCCGCCAGCACCGAGCGACCTGTGAAACATCTCGAAGAGTTGACGGTGAGTGATGGTCATTCATCCGACCGCGGTCAGTGCATTGTTTGGCTGTGATGGAATAGGTTACGCGTTTGGTAATTTTGTTTTTTTTTTCCCAAGTTTGTGACTGGCGTGGTTTTCGCGTTGCTCGTCCATTGAAATGAGGAAATATTTAGAGTTCCTGTTAAGCAGTGTGTGTTGTTGCGGTTTCGAAAGGATGAGTGCGGATCGCATTAAATCGAACCATGGATGGATGCGGTAGTTGTTCTTTGCTCGTGCCTTGGATGATCTTTGGGGGGGAATTTCCTTTAATACTGTCGATTGTGGAAATTCCTCGACAAATTGCACTGTGATCGTACCCGCAAGTGATGTTCAAATTGCAAGACGCATACATACCTGCATATATTACAAGCTTTGTGTGACAAAAGCAGACATATCTTAAATATTCCTAAGTTTTGCAACAGCTTTACCGGTATTGTCACATATTTTGTGGAAGCGCACACTTTTTTTCTTTAAGCGCACATACCTACGTGCGTATTTTCAGTTCGCTTTACCTGGAAAAGTCCTACAGAGCTGGGCTTTCAAATAGCTTTTCCAGTTTCTTCACAAATTTTATAGCAACGCTCGTTTCTTTTAACAAGGGCACACTCCTGTGCGTTGATGCTTTTACTTTCAAACTTTAAGCCGTAGTCGGCTTACTCCATGATGAACTTGTTGATACTAAGAGGCACCCTTGTGTAGAGAGAAGAGTGTCACTTCCGGATGACGTCTTTTAGCTTTACAGAAGCTAATCTAGTTTGGTATAAATCATTTTTGAGAAAGCGCACACTTTTCTATCTAAACGCACACTCATATTTGGACACAAAACTTCTCCCGATTTGATTTATATAATTTATGTCTTAAGTATAAAGTTAAATGTACCTACCTATACGCATACTTAAATTACGAACTTTTGTTAGTGCAAAGGGAGTATAGTTGGCTGTAGAAAATATTTTTTTTTCCGCACATGGGTCGCTTGGCAGTCGAATTTTGTAGTCTTACAATGTTTTGAGAGGAAACACTTATCTCTGCGATCGCACATGAAATAAGCACACCTTACTCCTTTAATGTAGGTAGTTTTATGAACTCTCCATTAATGGCTATGAGGGACCTATCGCACTCTTCAGTCCCCACTTCAGAACAGCGTGCCTCCGAAGAAATATGAAACGGTTAAGGCAATAGTGAGCCGCGAGTTGACTCAGTTTAATGCGAATTGACTCAGATGAACGTTTTAATTGGTAAAAAAAAATAGTAAATAATATCGGACACAATGTGCGCTCAGTTTTCTCGTGTGCGCAACAAGTACGAGTACCTCTCCCACGGTCTAACAATTGTAGAAGTCTACATTCCTTACAACTGCATCAAATCTCACTCAGTAGTAAAATAAAATACGCAAAAAACATCTCGTGTGCGCAAATATTATTCCATCCGATGCGTAGCTCACATTTGCTATTCTTTTTTTATAATTATTCAATTTTTTTTTATAGACAGGTAAGACTTTTGCAAGACCAGTCAAGGTGTTCCACAACAGACACCATTTGGGAACGAAAAGTCATGTGCGTTACGCTTTTCAAGTGGTGTGTTAGTTTCTACGGGACTCTTTTCGATATTTTATTGTCATAGCAAGGCAGAATTTTTACTGCTCACAAGTATGAGGCACTCAGCGCCAAAACAGCCTAAGCGCAAAATGTTCGAACAGCGGATAGTGGGTTTGAAAAAAATAAGAAATTAGAAACAGAGCTATTTTTTTCGTATTGTTCGTAAATAAGTTGAAACAGTTTTTTTTTTTATTTTGAACTAATACAATGTATATAATTAATAAGAAAAAAAGTAGATTAAGTTGTGAAACAAAGAAAAAAGTGTGACTTAAGCCATTTTGGAATTTACTGAAAATTGTAAATCCGTCAACAAATCGTTGCATAGGCCGTTTTGACTCTAATAAGAAAATAGATGTTCATATCAATTGCTTGTCTTTGTTAATTTGTGTTTAGTGACTTACCAAAAGCGTATTAATTAAAAAAAAATTTAATCATCCTCCTCCTCTTCAATGTCCTCTTCCACAGCCCTCATATTCGTTTTCAAAGTACTGTAAAGGGATTTCCAATAAGAGGTGTTATTGTGAATGACCCGCTATTTCGGTAGCTGTCACTTCTGAAGCTTTTATTCATTGACATTTGACAAGTAGAAACTACGCCATTACTAAAAAAAATGGAACGATATACGCTTCAACAACGCATTGAAATTATTAAAATTCACTACGAAAATGGTGAAAATCTTGCAGTCACAGTTCGCAAAACTAAAGCATTTTTTGGTCGTCGTGAAGCACCTTGTCGGACCGCAATACAGAAATTGGTGGAAAAATTCGAGCTGTTGGAACAAGTTAGTGATGTGAAGAATAACACCCGCGCACGTCGCTCAAGAACAACTGAGAATATTGTTGCTGTAGCCCAAAGTGTTGAAGAAAACCCAGGTTTGTGCATTCCTCGTCGTTCTTTGCAATTGTGCATTCCAAAAACGTCTTTACACCGTATTTTGCATAAAAGATGGGTCTTAAGGCTTATAAAGTTCAGTTAATACAAGAACTCAAGCCGGCCGATCATCAACAAACGAAACCCTTGATCTTTTACGGGAAAAGTTTCTGGACCGTGTTATCTCTCGAAGAGGTGATCACAATTGGCCACCGAGATCTTGTGATTTAACACCTTGCGACTTCTTCCTTTGGGGCCACGTGAAAGACAAGGTCTACGCCAACAGCCCAGCGTCGATTCAAGACCTCAAAGATAAAATTCGTGAGGCTATCGAGGACATAGGGCAGCCACTTTGCGATTTGGTTTTGGAAAATTTCATGAAAAGGATATGGTCCTATATGCGTCCTCGTGGCAGCCATTTGGCTGATGTTGTTTTTCATTATTAACGGCATAACTTCCTCTTTATTATGAAATAGACATCCGATCATTTATTTCAAAAAATTACATTTTTCTTTGAATACCAAAATAACACCTCTTATTGGAAAACCCTTTAGAATTCATGGTAGGTACCTATTTATATCGGCGGAATGAATTCTTCCTTGAATTTCGCCACATCTATAGATCTACCGTCGGGATACAGTGACTCCAATTCAATATCCAATTTTTTGTCAGTACTTTACTACTTCGAAATATCCACTTCTTGGAATAAAACATCTTCATTGTTTGAGTACTTAAATTGGATAATAAAAGGTTTTTTGTTTCAAAATCGGAGCCATTGAATCTTCAACCACTCAATTTTAGATTATTTATCTAACGACATTTTTCTGTTGGTGATTAATTTTTCTAAGGAAGTGAGGCTTTTAATATTTTCTGCCGACATTTTAACAAGCTTAAACGGTTCCTTTTTGTTTGCACTTAAAATAAAACGGCCCCAATCATCATCTATGAGACCAAAATCTTGATCGCAAGGCAGAAATAAGTGGCCAGATACCAAAAATTTATGGTCAATCAGATTAACATTGAAAGAAGAGTTATTGAGAATGGAATTACAAATTGTGCTCATTCTTATATTACGATTTTGTCCTCCTCACTATACATGTTCAATTTGTTGCACCTGACATTACTTTTTATGTAATGAATAATGCAAGATCCAATTTTTTGTGGACCGCGTGACGCAATTCCTTCATTCCATATATTCACATGAAAGATTTTCTTGTCATTAAGTTCTGAATGCCCAAACAATATGTCCAAAGCTGTCTTTTCAACTTCCATTTTTGTTTTAGAATTTTCTGTTTCCATATGACCAGATTGTAGGCCAGACGGCGCCCAGTGAAGGAATTTCCCACTGAACTAGATGATGATGAAGGGACATACTCCGAGCCAGAATCCTCAAAGTCTAGTCTGACTCCGACATTCTCAGTTTGTGTTTGCTATTTGATAAATATTTCAATTGAAATATTTTCATGGATATAACTACTAACGAAGTTGAAAAACTTACTTCTATGAAAGTATTAAAGAAATTAACGAGTAAGTTTCAAAACTCTTCTATTCCACTTTTATTCAAAAATGAGTTAAATATGAGAAAGTGTTCTTTAGAAGGGCCCCCATCTAAGTATTTAATTAAAATTTTTCAAAACATCTTATTTCCTATACTTTAGAGTACTTAAAAAGTGAAGTTTTTTTCAAAACTACACTATTCCACTCAGTCGTTTAATTCAAAACTCATTTATTCCCATATAAACTGAATTCCGCTCCAAACCCCTTCTTTTCCTATGCAAATCAAAGTAGCCGGTTTCAAAACTCATGTATTCCAATGACATTAAAAAAGGCGGGCGTTTTTGTTATGTTGAGAATTTTTATTCTTAAGTTTTTTAATAATTAATAATATTTTTTATTATCCAGTTTTGAAGACTGTTGATATTTTATGTTTTTAGTTAAGTTTTTTTTTTTCGTATTTAAAATTTTCTTTTAAATAAAACAAAATGAATTATATCGATAAAAAAGTTTCCTTTCTTTTCTAAACTCCTCTATTCCTAAATAGGTTGAATCAAAAGTCAACTATTCCAATCGTAATTTTCAAAACTCTTTTTTTTCCATATTAAATTGATTTTTTATAATTTTTAGGTTTACCTTATAGGTTCAAACCCATAAGAAATAGATAAAGATCATTTCAAACTTGCAATGTAGCCTTCAAACCAATCGCTTATATCATTTTAGTAGCTTTTAACAGTTCTTTTCGTTTTACTCAAAATTCCCAAGAGTGGAAAAGAAGAGTTTTGAAATTATACCCCTCAAGTGTAATATTCACTGTAACACTGACTCTAAATGAACATTTTTTGAATTTCAAGTAGGGAAGAAAAAGTTTTACGCAATATCAGCAACACAGTTCCGACTACGGCATAGGCCATTTTTGTATGTTATAAATTTTGGAATTTGAATTCAAACGGTGCAATCAGTTGAACTTTTTTGAAAATGTGGCTTAGGCTGTTTTGGCGCTGAGTGCCTCAGTTATGACTGCGTTCGCTGACTTACATGTCCTAGGATGCCTTGCCACAATCAGTCAGAAGCTATTCGGCAACGCACATGTGTGCGTTAACGTTCTGCTGTCGTGCGTAACGCCAGAAAGCACTTGTTTCGTCATTCTATCATCACTACAGGATGGAATTTGAATACAGTCATCACCAAATCGACTGATTTGCGACGGTCGAAGGGCTGCGTTCGTTGTGCGCTGTGCTATATCTGCCGAGTTGCCTTGTCTCACATAAATGCAACTCTATTATTAAGCGAAATCTCCATCATCATTGGGTTATCGCTTTATCAGCTCCCCTTCCACTACCATCGTCAAAAATAAACCAGTCTACGCATGGCACCGTTTACCGCACAATCCTCCATTCACCAAAACAGTGGGTGTTTTACCAAACAGGTGCTCTTTCATTGATCGCACAATAATGTGTGTCCGACAGCCAGCCAGCAGTTAGCCAAAACTGTCCAAACTGTCATTTCATGTCATCGTCATCATACGCTCGTACTTCGCATAATCCAAAGGTAGCCCTCCGCGATCGGGCACGAGTTGAAATCACACAATGAAACTGACAAGTGAAACCAAACATCATAAATCAAAAAAATGCTTTTTTTTTCTCTTCATTTGTATCGTTGCCATATCTACACCGAGTTGATCCGATCGTGTATCTTTTCTGTTTATTTGTGCTTTTTATTTTTTTTAATGTTTATGTCTACATTTATGTATTTTTTTTATGAATAAATTACACGTATGCCTACCTGAATTGAGTTTGATTCATCGAAAGTCAATCTGAGAGATACTCTAGAAATCGGACAAAATAAACACAGAACACGTTTGCGATTCGCTGCGTGTACCGCAGTCGTCGTATATAGAGAGTGGCAACCAGTAACACAGTTGTCAGACACAAAATGATGCAAGTTGGAGATTTTTATCGCATCCTATGGATCACGTATCTTTTCATTTTTACGTTTCGGATTGTTTTTTTTTTTTTTTTGTTTTTTTGTATTCGAGATCGTATCACGGTGCGATCGTTTTGTTTTGTTTATCTATTTCGCGGTCGACACGATTAAGTTATTAAAAGACTGATGTGCGTGGTTGGTCGATAGAGGAATGATCAACAATCAAACTCCCCCACATGACATACAAGATATAAGCAAAAAAAAAAAATAAAATGCTCCCAATGTCTGAGTGGAAAAGGAGTTTCCCCAGTTTCCCACGATCCAGGAGTGAAAAATGTTTTCAATAATAATTTTCCTAGTAACAATCTCGCCACCTTTTCGCCTCACTTGGCTGACATCGCGATCTGTCAGTTTGCCTTAGTGTCCACATTTATTAGATTGACTTGTGCACAAAACCAAACAGGCTAACATGCAAATATATGTATCTGGGACTGCCACAGATGGATACAGTGCGTTTCGTTATAGGGAAAAAAATTGCAAAGCAATTTTTCATATCTTAAATACACTTAGCTGTCATCTGTATGAAGTCGAGAGACAATCTCAATCGGCCAGAGCGAATTGAACGAACAGTGCGTGGAACGGCCAGTTAATTAGAATTGAGTTGCAACTTTGCGTATCTGTATCGATGCGGTTGCATGAAATGAAATGATTTAGGATAGCTCTAGTGTCACCCGACCATAAATATGCGCAAAACTTTGTGGGCACCTTGTGTCCCGCTATAGCACTGCATTGCATATGCAATAAGGCAATCGGCGAGTTTGTGCGTTTATCATGTTCGGAGTTGTGTTTGGCGATTGCGTATACAGTTTATGTCGTTGGGTAATAATAATTATCATGCGGCGTAGTGATTTTCACTTAGAAAATCATTAATGTCACATTGATTATAAAATAAATGCACAAGCGGGTACCTAGTACTTATTGTGTGGCGTCGATGTGACAGAATGGATTGAGAGTGAGGTTGAGGCTGAGGCGTCTCATTTAAATGGTAATAATTGTGACAAAGTAAAGTGGTTGATGTTGACTTGGGAGGAATAATTGCTTTTTGATTGCGGCGAGGTGGACAAAGTTCGCCTTTGCCTTGGTTCTGTATGGCTCAGCTTATGCACTTTTTATGTCACTGAGTTTTTGCCCTTAAAATGTTGATATCGGAGAATGTCCCTTTCACTGAGAGATCATGGAAAACACAGTCCGTGGTACTAATAATCATTTTAAGTGTCCAGGCTAAACTTTTCGAACTCACAATGACATAATTTTCCATACAAAATTGCATATTGTGGCCTAGAAAATATTTAGTGTGAAGGTTAGAAATGATTATTAGTTAGGCCCAGTGTGACTAAATCGACCGAAGTTCATATTTAGACTGTGGGCTTAAAGGTCGGTTGAAATCTGCTTCATTACGATTTCAACTCATTCGAGTTCGCTGCCTTTGAACTTGCTCATAGGGCTGTGGCCCATTGCGCTGAACCTCCTGCAAACGCACAGTGCAAAGCTGATCCGCAGGTAATTGTGAGGACTTCCTAATACGGTCCTAATAAGTTTTTAACTAAATTCACCGACAGGCACTGTAAAAGACACATCTGTACAAGATGGCTAAAACGACCAAAAGATCACGAAGAAAAATCACTTATTTAAAATTAACCAACTTTCGGTTAAAAACTACGAAGTAATACTGTTAATATGCTCCTACAGAGTTAGTGGATTACAAATAACCGATTCAACTTGTTTAAGGAAACAGGGTTGAAAATAACCGATTTTTCAATTTCCTCCAAATTAACTCGTTCGTTAATAAGAAACTATCTCTGTAGCTTTTAACCAACTGGTTGATATTAATCAAGAAACATTTAACCTTTTCATCGCAGTAGTTTTTAACAACGAATACTCGTTTTTTCTCAACAGAGACTTAGTTAATTTCAATCCATTTTTGTTTTAACTGAGCAAAAATTTAACTCGGTTTCAGCCAATTTTTGAGCGTGAAAGAGCCAATTTTGAATAAGTAGAAAATCGTAAGAGTTTGGGATATCAAATTATTAGTTATAACTAATTTCGCCATTTATTGAAATCGAGGAAATTATCTATTCGCACACTTATTTCTCAGTTTGAGAACATATCGCACAGTACATGTGCGGAACAGGAATGTTTAATGAAAGCGAATGAACCATTGTTGTACTTGCAATTCAATATTAATATTAATATTAATATTTGCGCACACTTCTTAAAAGCGCACCCGACGGTATTTTAAGGACGGATTGAAGGTCCGGGTTTAGTTTCATTTGTGACGCATGTGACATGGAAATGGAAATATGCGTACATTTGCTAAGGGGGCAACATGATTTCTTTCCGGTGAATCAAAATGGATTAATTTTCAGCATTTCCATCCTTCGGCACAACTTTGCTGCTTACCGAAGAAGAAGTTTTCTAAGCATTTCATTTGTGGCTCTCATTTTGTGTCCATTATTACTGATAAAGTCTTTTTGTTACCTTCACTGTTTCGCTAAAGTCCTGATGTGATGTCCTTGCATTTGCATGTAAAATTGGGAACAAACTATTATGTTCTTTAACGGAGCGATTTCCACTTTAAGGGCACAAACAGAGTCCGCTAGTTGTAAAGGTGTCGAGAGTTTTTTCATGAGCGCACATATATTTTTTTGTAGTGCACTTAGTCGTGCGTGCGGCTTACTATTTCATTTCGTTATCAAAGATATTAATTCTTTGGAGCTGAAATGAAAATAAAATTTGTTATTTGTATATACGTACCTGATATTAAATTCTGACTGCAAAGGCGCACAGATAATGTAATACACATCTGTGTGTTTGGTGAGCATAGTCGTATGGAAGACAGAACCTATGTGCTCTTTAGCGCCCTCAAACTTGTGTCTGAGTGGAAAAAATAACTTAATTCAATAACGAACGAATTGAATATCCAATAAAACAAAATTAAATAAAAAGAATTTAAATAATTAAATATTCAGAATCGAAAGCTGAGAAACTAACTTCAAAAGTAAAGAGCAGCAAACAGTTTTGAATGCGCACACAATCTATAGAATATTTTTCGTAACGCACACAAAATGTGCGGAACGTAAAAAGACGTTTTCCAGCATATAGGTATTTATTCATCCTAGCTTCTATTGAAGCGCAAGCAGTGGTCCCAGATTGAGGGGAAAAGCGCCAATTTTGGCGCTCTTTCAGTAAAAAAGGATGAAAAGGGGGAAAACGATGGGAAAACTTAAAAAATGGGAAAAAACTCAAAAATCTCGTTGAAACTGAAATTGCTTAAAACTAAAATTTAAACGCATTTCCATTACAAATAAATTTCAGAGTTTACTCAGATTGAAATGTTCACACTAAATATTTAGTTTTGCTTGTAAGCCGACGATATGAATGAAAAGAGCCCATCGAACGTCTACGTACGAATTTTTGTGTATCTGAATGCATTCACTTGATGAAGTTTTTATTTTATTTTACGTTTTTATAGGATTAGCTAACAGATCCTTGCTTAATATGTATATTTGTATGTTATAGCTTGTTAAGACAATTACCTATAAAACGACTTACGTTTTTTTTAATTTTTCATATAATAAAGGCAAATTTTACTTAGGGGAAAAAAGGGAAACTTTTTTCGAGTTTAGGGGAATTTAGGGGAAAATGATTTTCTGAAAAAAGGGGACAACAGTCTTCACAGTCTGAGCGCAAGTGTCTCCTAATGTCTGGATTAGTTAAATTGCCGATAACATTCATGGCTCATGGACTTTTTAAAAGGACGCCAATCACGTTTACAAATTTAACATAGCTCGGTTTTGGATTGAGTACGCGACAAACCCTGTTACATTAGGTTCGTTCGTGTACTTTCAGCATAGAAAATGAAAAACGTCAAATATCAAAAATCGAGAGAGAAATCTCTCAATTTCACCACAAGTACTTGATCGGTTTTCTCACAGAAAGTTTAAAAAATGTCAGTTTGACATTATTGTAAAATGCAGCATCTACAAAATAAGTTGCAATTTCATTTTTTATAAGCTAAATAAGGGTTTTCCAATAAGAGGTTTTATTTTGGTATTCAAAGAAAAATGCCATTTTTTTGAGATAAATGATCGGATGTTTATTTCATAATAAAGAGGAAGGTATGCCGTTAATAATGAAGAACAACATCAGCCAAATGGCTGCCACGAGCACGCATACAGGACCATATCCTTTTCATGAAATTTTCCAAAACCAAATCGCAAAGTGGCTGCCCTATGTCCTCGATAGCCTCACGAATTTTATCTTTGAGGTCTTGAATCCACGATGGGCTGTTGGCGTAGACCTTATCTTTCACGTGGCCCCAAAGGAAGAAGTCGCAAGGTGTTAAATCACAAGATCTCGGTGGCCAATTGTGATCACCTCTTCGAGAGATAACACGGTCCAGAAACTTTTCCCGTAAAAGATCAATGGTTTCATTGCTTGTGTGGCAGGTAGCGCCGTCTTGTTGAAAGTAAACGTTGTCCAGATCAATACCATCCAACTCCGACCATAAAAAATCATTAATCATCGACGACCAAAAAATGCTTTAGTTTTGCGAACTGTGACTGCAAGATTTTCACCATTTTCGTAGTGAATTTTAATAATTTCTATGCGTTGTTGAAGCGTATATCGTTCCATTTTTAGTAATGGCGTAGTTTCTACTTGTCAAATGTCAAAGAATAAAAGCTTCAGAAGTGACAGCTACCGAAATAGCGGGTCATTCACAATAACACCTCTTATTGGAAAACCCTTTACCTATTAAACATTAAACTTACCATTTTGAATGCGCTGATATGTTCTAGGGGAATATTCCATTACAACTTCTTCCTCCGACATTGTTGAAGACGAAAATAAATAGAGTCTTACTTGTCAAACTCTTGAGCTGTCATTTAGTTGTCAGTTTTAATTTTTCATTTTTTAGTATAAGTCGAAATTCGGCGAGTAGAAAATTGCGAAAAAATGAAAGGAGGGGAAATGGATTTCTCTCTCATTTTTTTAAATTTTCTCACTACATGGTCGCATTCGCACAGTTTCTTAGCACATTTTTAATAATTTTACGTTTGCAAAAAAAGCACCCGAACGAAACTATTATAGAGTCGCTACTCGCTAGTGAGGAAACCAAACGGCTGAATTGGAAAGCTTCCTCAGTGCAGTTATATCAACTCTCGGATGTTTGGTAACTACCGTACGAGAAAAATATGAATATGTAGTACTAAGCTTGTGGTGATTGATTGATTCATCGTTGCTGACTGGTTACTCCGGATCCTGGAATGTTTGTGTCGTACTGTACCCCAAATCAGTGTTGTTATGTGGAGTTTATCCCTTTTTGTGGGAATTTCGATGAAAAGCCTTCCGTGGGATAAAGGGATAAAGCACCAAATCGTGGGAATTACAGAAATCTGGCAAAAAACATTCAATCTATGAATTTTTGGTGAAATTCTATCAAAACAGTGTTAAAAAGTGCGGTTTTTATACTAAAGGTTAATTTAACGTGATTTTCTTTCCGTGTAATTCAAATTTTACTCTTAAAAACTGGATTTTGACGCAAAAAAGTATTGTGGGATTTTAAAACGGAATTTAGTATGGTGAAAAGGGAAAAATGACCACGCTACGTGGGATAAATGAAGAGAGAGTTCTAACAGCACTGCCCCAAATATATTAAAGCCTTTGTTTCGTCGAAGCATCCTTAATACACCCAGAGCTGCGATATGGCCTACTGATCCACAGTAAAAGAACTCTGCAAGAACCTGTTTGCCTGCTAAAATAGTTGAGTAACATCATATCGAGCAGAGTCCTCTAGTGATGGAATTCAAAAACACTATTTGCTACTAGACTTCACTTGACTAGACGCCTGACGGTGAGGCTTGAGGGAATATATTCCGATCTACGCTATGGTAGCAGAATTATTAATGTCGTCCACTCTTTGATTTGAAATGTCTCAATCCGTACCATGTCACTGTCAAAGAAAGGAAAGCTGATTCACAACAAACCCTAGCTTAAGTAGGCAGGCCTCTCGCAATGGAAAAACGATCGACATCACCTTCGCCCGAGCTGATGAGCGCCACCGCAAAAATAGACTCCTTGAGCTTGACTTAATCCACGTCAACTCAATCCAAATAGTAAATCACTCTCCCTTTCATTCAACGATATATAGCAATCCATTAAAACGCCCCGGACAATGCCAACTCCGCGTCTAATCATCGTTACCCATATCATTCGTTTCACTATCGCCCTCATGTTTTCAATTCCGCTCGCGCAGGCTACAATTAAACGAACAAAAAAAAACAAAAAAAAAAAACAGAAAAAGAAACCATTTATGCCCCCGGCTATTTTGGACGTGGTACTCACAAATATTCATAAATCTAACATCAATTTACCAGTTCAGCCCACATACAGTACACGCCACTCAATGGATGGATGAAGTAGTACCTACCTACTCCAAGGCAACGAGTATCTTTATGAATTTTTATACATTTTTCTTCGCTCGTTTTGTTTTGAAAATGTGCCTCACAATGGAGAGGGGGAACAAAAACACAAAACACATCGATTCGATGATTAATTCAAGGTCGCGCCAATACCTGCATTCGCCTTTCCTGACTCGAGCAGTAGCTGCTCGTAGTCGACGCTCGCACTCGTATTTGTGAAGAATTTTCCGCATACTAAATCGAGATCTAGAATTTAGATTAATTAAAACGTAACCAACATGTTTGCTGCGCTAAATAAAACTGAACAAACAATATCATCACAATTTTAATCGATGATTGATCGAGGGATTTTTTTTCCTGTCCTCTCTCCGTCTTCACTTCGTCTAGCATCTGCATGTGACTGTGAGTGGTATTGAGGACTCCGACTCAGCCATCTACTCGAGCTGAGAACTCGTTAGATACCAACCTTTTTGTTTGTCTCGGCGGTCGGCGGTCGGCGGTCGGCGGTTGGCGGTAGTTATATGCACACTTGTGCTGAGCTTACAGATTGAATTCCTGGACAATTGCAGGGGCTCGCAGAGGGACTCATAAATATGTTAAATATCTCGTCAAATGAGATTTTTATGCAATCAATCAAAGCGAGTGTGATGAGGTGGGGGATTTTTTTCTCCAACCTCACGTTCGCCTGATGGGAAGAACACTATATACCCACCGTCGATGTGATGTTTGAGTTTAATGTGAATCTGCGCATAGTTTAGAAGAAAATAAATTGCAATTGTTAGTTATCGTCATCTTAACAGCAATGGGAACAGATTAATGCAGTAAGGAAAACAGGTAATAGTATCTGTTTTCCACTGCAGAGATTTAATTTTTTTTTGCAGTGCGATCAGAGTCTCCCGTTTCCCTTTATGTCGATGGTGCGTCGTCGTTGTCACGTCTGGCTGTCAAAGTCAGATCATAGTTGCCGTTCGATTCGGGTATTATAGCGAAAATCGTGTCGCGTTTTTACCTTCTTATTTGCGCTGTCATATATGAAATCGGAAAGGCTGCGACTGCGACGCGACAGTCATCGCACGGCTGTCACTGGAGTTAATTCCCAAATGCACTTTCAAAGCAGATTAACATAGATATCTGCGCCATCGATCAAAGTCGTTTGAAAGTGCTGTTCGACATGACATTAGTGTGACAGACTTTCTATACAAATGGAGGCAACATCTGATTTGACACAAACTTTTCAAAGGAGAGTCCATCACATTGTGATGGAAACGGATGCGATGTTTTTTTCTTTTTTCTTTCCTTCTCAGATATTTATTTGGAAACAATGCTTGGAAAATTCCCCGTGAAGCTAAAATATTTTCCACAAAAACAAAGTGAATAAAATAAAAACTTCGTCATCGTCGTCACATCCATATCTACATCATCATCATCATAGAGTGCATATTTTTCGCTTGACAGCTCTTGCGTAACGAACTTGTATTTATTTTTGTAGGCACCGTAGTTGTTGTTGTACATATTCTATAGGTGAGTGTATATGGCCCGCATTATAAGAGTGTACAGAGAGAGAGAGAAAAAAAAAAAAACTAAACCACTTACTATAAAATTTAGTAGAAGTTCGTTCTAATGAAATGACGTTACGGAAATGAAAATACGAGTTTGGTAGCTCGATTTTAGCTGTGCGATTGCTTCGAAACTGGGAATAGGTGGAACATGTTCACTTTTACCTGAGGACCGGGTATATTTTGTGGATATACTCGAATTTATGGGTCGAACGAATGTATAAACGAGGTCAGAAGAGCCACCCCTATGTCTGGAAGTTGACTTGGAGGCAACATTCACTGACAGCTTCATCTGGGATGGCCGTCAACGGTGCAATTCGAAAGAGATACCAGAATCCCATTCTGATTGGTATTCCCATAAAATCTTAGTGCACACTGTTGAAAGTTGACATGAACAGGGACACCCCTCACCATAGAGAACTTGCTGAAATCAAACGCAGGCAAAAATCGTCCCACAATCGAGGGTAACAAAGTCGAAGAACCGCTTTTGACCCCAGACGTACAAACAGGAAAACGAAAGGGAAAAGTAGGATGGGTGCGCTGAAGTAAAGCCCAACAAGCAACAAGTTGCTTAGTTAGTTGGACTTTTATACATAATTTTTCAAATACGCTCATATTTTTAACTTTCTCCATTACGTAGTAAGAGAAAGATATTGTATTGATATATATTGTATGTTAATCAATTCTGACATTACGATGATAGGCGAACTCAAAAAAGTGAGTCGCAAAATTCTGTCCGTCTGTCTGTCTGTCTGTATGTCCGAGGCCTATAGCCTAAGCGGCTGAACGGATTTCGTTCAAACTTCGGATTTAAAGTTTGGGGGCTTACAGTTCGGGGACGTTTTCTTGTTTGCATGGTAACCTCAATATTAATGGTACTTCCCATACAAAATGTTCATACCAGTTTGATTTGTTCGAAAACGGCTCTAACGATTTCAACCGAAATTGATATTTAAGCTTAAGTGGGTGAAGTTAATATAACTGCATACTCAGTTTTTAGCTAAAAAATCGAATAACGCTACTTTTGAAATCTGGACATATCTCGAAAACGGTCCATACGATTGTAACAAAAATTCATTTCTAAGGTAATATGGTCTTTCCTAACTTAATGAAAAACTCAGTTTTGCTCTGTATTATCGTAAAATGGATTTTTGAAAAATATAGTTTTCCCTAGTTTTCCTCAAAACGGCATGATTTTCACCAAAATGCAAACTTATAGTAAAATTGATGTTTTCAAAATTATTGCGTCCTTAATTTTCAATTCGAATCACTGGAAACGCTCACTTTAAAAACTGCTCATATGTCGAAAACCGCATTTTCGATTTCGATAAAACCCTAAAAACCAAGTACTGCTTACATCCCGAAAAAAAAAAAGATTTGCTTAGATTAATTTCAGTCAGACTCGCACTAAACGAGAAAGTTTCGTACGACCCAGTCGTGCACGTTACTTTTTTTGCAAAGGTTGGTCTTAGGACGTCTACCAGATTGACATTTAAATGAAACCCAACAATCTATTCCGCCTCTGGGTGGGAGCCCGGTCCGATGAAGAGCGCATTCTATTTTAACTAGTTTAAACAAATTTTAGCTTAACCTTAGCCCCAAGTCGATTGCTTTGTGCTTATGACAGCTCTGTCTTTGCTACCCACCCTATGACTTAGTTCACGTGTTCATTGCTATATCTTTCCCCAGTCCATTGCGGTCTATCTTCGAGCTGCCGGCATCCCTTAAACATGCCCGCTCATGCAATTCTTATCCAGTTTCGGGCAGATACATTTTTAAACCTATCAGTCAGAACAGGCACTGACTTTGGATAGTTTGCATTTGATCTACCTTCAAAAAAGCTCGCAAAAAAGATTAGTTCACCGGGCTAGGGTACTTTTAGACTACCTATAGGTAGTTCAGTTCGCAGTTGGCGGTTGATTTCTAGGTTTATTTACTAAACCAGAGGTTTGCAACTTTTTACGGCCACGGAACAACAATTTTTTTTTGCGGATCCCCATTTTTATATTTACAGAAAACATCGTTTGGATATTTTTATGTTTGACAAGAAAATAAAGAATAAATGAATGATATAAATATAATTATTTTATAATTATTTTAAATCTTATAAAACATCTTTTGTACAACAAAAAGTACGTTGTAACTTTTTAATGTGAAGAATGAAATTTTCAAATATCCTTAAAATTACGCTTAATGTCTGACAACTGAATGGGAAGGTCTGGAGCTGCGTCCAGTCTGTTTCTGTAATTGTTTTTTGTGTAAGTGTAAGCCGAAAACCCAGCCTCGCATCGGTAAGTTGTTACAAATGGAAGGAGAACCATTGACGATGAGTTTCGGTGCGACGCGACGGCACGATTATGTTTTTTTTACGGAACCCAAGGTTCCGCGGAACACCATTTGGGAAACGCTAAACACTAAACATCTATTCAACGCGGATATCCAAAAATAGTCATGTGCTTCGTCAAACACAGAATTCAGTTCAAATGTACATATTGAGTTCTTTACTTCGAACTTCAATTTGTTTATTTGGTTCAGTCCCGTTCAGTTCAGAGACATTTCTAAACCTCTAAGCCAGCGTTGCCACTTCAATAAAAGAGGAGCGCAGTAGAACATTTAAAATTAGATTTAGTAGATTTTTTGTTATACAAAGATTAATTGCTTCAAACTATATTAATCATCACTTTAATGTTTTTTTATACAATAAGTTCGCAATAAGTTGGCTTCGTTCAGAGGTTCTTTACAGGGGTTATTTTTATGTATGGTTTTTGTACAGCTGTTTAAGAGAATGTTTATCAAACAAAAAAGTGCAGTAGATTGGATTTAGTGGCAGTAGATTTATTTTTTACAAAAAGTGCAGTAGATCTAATGCTATTGCAGCAAAGTGGCGACGCTGCTCTAAGCACGACAAGCATTCATTTTTACAAGTTGGCCTATAGGTACCTCGCAAAGAGTCTTGTTTCCTAGGTCGATGTAGTTCAGTTAGTTCGCACTCGTAGTGCTTCGTAACTAATTCGGTTTCGGTCGTTTGTGACCTATGCAACTGTACTTGTTAAAAAAGAAAAATAAGAATTTGGCACAGAAAGACTCAAAATTATCCATCGGCCTAGGTTTTAAAAAGTATAAGTTCTTGTGTGAAGGGGACCTACAGTTGTAAGTTGTATCTGGTCGGCTTTATTAGGACGCTTTTTCAGGACATGATTATTTTTACCGAGCTAGTGTCCTCACTCGTCCAGTCTTTACCTAATATTTTTAGCTATTTCGATGACAGTCTTACAACTGCCGATACAAGGGTCCAAGTTAATATAGGACTACCTTCCCAATACAACTTGGACTCAGATCGTTTGGAATTGTATTCCGCATCAAAGCATCACTGTCAACATTGAATCTGCCTAAAAAGCATCTGTTTAAGTTTGGTTTAAGTTTCCTGCTGTGTCTATTATCACAAAGAGATCAGACTGGTAAATTCGACAAGATTAACGACACCACTAAGTTTTAGTTGAAAAGGCGTTGGGATCAAAGGAATATCATACAATTTTAGAGCCGCTTCAACGACCCCTGGAAAACTGCACTTGGCAAGCTTAGGGCAAAAATTAATCAAAGAGGGCAGCCGATCGCAGTGGAAAGGTTCTTTATTGCGGTATATATTCCGGGCTCGATGGAGCTAAAAAGTGGATTTGACTATCAACAAACATTCGTCTTCAGCCAGTCAGTCTTCTTCAGTCTTCTTCTATAGTTAGCTGCTTCCAGTTGCTATCGTGATGTTTTTGTACGATCTCGTGTATATTTTTGGTCGCTCCTAGCGCTGAAAAGAACCATTTTCGGTCTTCCCGGATTCGTCATTGTCATTCGAATATTTTTATTAGATGTATAAAAGTAATTGGACGAACTCTAAGAAGATATTCCCGTCTCTTGTTGTCGCCACGATATTGCTGATGTAAACCCGCCCTATACAGAAGTTCCCATCATTTTTTGACGATCAGTCAAATCGTCTCGTATTTAGGGGCATTTAGCGATTTCAATTGTTTTTCTGACCAAAAGATCGGCAAGAAAAACGATCGTCTATATATAGCTATATATTTAACCGCTTTAAGATCAGACGAAACCTTCCACTGCCTTGTTTATAGCTGACTGATCGACTGATCGTGTAGAGTCAATTGCATTTTCACTTATCTGACAAACTGTCGGATCGTATAGATGGGATCATTAGCAGTGCCTTAGAACTTTGTAGCCCATTTTCGATTCAACGCCTTGCTGTCATGCTACATAAAACTTTCGTCAAACTTCTAAATGGATTGTGTTAGGAATTGTCGTTTGGAAATCCGATTTCTATCCGATTTAGTCCTACGCTGATGGTACACCCCTAGAATGAGAAAATGCGAATTGAAGCTAGGTCTTGCGAAATGTTATATTTACTCCTTCGTAATCGAATTACGATCCAATTGAAGATCATTTTGCATTCGTTGTTAACGAAGGTGATCTTCTCTGTGGTAGTCAAAAAAAATGTCATTTACTCCAATGTTGACAGTGGATAGTGCAGTGAACTGAAAAATGATCATGAACGTCTAAGGAAAAAATAAATCAGAGCACCACCGATCACGCCGTCATTGACCCATGCCGCAGTACACCAGCTAAACGCTCAGTCAAATCGAGAAGTAAACCAGAATTAATATCCATTCCATTACCTCCAGGCACAAGTGTCAGTCTAATTAATTAACGCCATTTCGTTCGCTTAGATAGTCACTCTTGTAAACTAAACATAGCGACTCCGCGAAACATAAAGTGCGCTCACTCGAACATGATCGCAGTTCATAGTGTTTTTGTTTTTGTTGCGTCTCCCCACCTCACCCTTTGTAGACAGACACACACACGGTCCGCATCAAATGGAATAAAATTTGCAATTTAATATGCACATTGCACATAGGGGCAGCATTACGGAAAAAAAATAATATAGATATGCATATGAGAGCCAACAACTTGTCAATGATCTTGTTGCTTGCGACACATCTACCTACTCTTTTAAAATTGATTAAACCAGCAGGTCCAATCCGGTGAGGGCCTCCAAATCGAGAGGAGAAACTAGACCGGTGCTAAACTTTGATCACGATCACCATACGATCACCGATACGCGATCAATGTACCGATCACCTGGCATAAAAGAGCAATCAATTGCGATTAGTTTGACTGTTTGTCCGGCGTCGCGTCGCACCGTGTTTTGGCCGGCTGCACCAACTCGAATGTCACTTGTGCTTGTGTCATAAATGTGTCTAGTAATCGGTATAATCCGTTGCGGACCCGTCCGACGCGCCGGTCGTCCACTACGAATGTAGGTTAAAAGGATATTCTCGCACTCGGTGACACAGTGACATGGTGATTTCAAGCGAAATGACAGATGACCGAGCAAAATGACAGATAGCTCGTTTACGCACGCCTGACAGTTGCAGTAGGATCTTGGAGTTCTTTTTTTCTGGATATTACGATCACTTTAAAAGCAATTTGTAATTGAAAGTTAATTAATTTATTGCCTGTTGACCCTTTTCTTTTAAGCTGATGAAAATTTTATTTTTCATTTGCTACCGAATGACACAGCCGCGTGTGTGATGTACACAGCCAGCGAAAGGGGTAAATCGATGGTGGGTGCTCATCAAAGCGACACGACGCGACTCTCTTTTTGTCGATCGGCGACAGTGACATACAACTGTGTTCAGTTCCGGTCGATTAAACTGACAGAAATAAAAAGAAAATGTTTAAATTTATATATCGGACATCACGGGGCCAAAACTCGATCATGATGAACGACAACAATGATCGCACAGTTCGCTGTGTGAGTGTGATGTCATGTCTTCAAGGAGAAAGAGCTGTTGGATGTCGAAGAGAAGTTTCTCAGATGTCCTAGAAACGCATTCAAGAGAAACCTCTCGCACAATGTCAGAGTTTGACATTTCCTCTGACGATTGCGCGACTCTTTCGGGCTCTGTGTGACAGCCGAATGCAAATAGCTGTCAGATGGAATTTATAATTTTGTTGTTTCATTGTTCATTGCGGGGGCGAGCAAACCTACGCGCGCATTGTACTCGCAGATGTAACCAGAAAAAAAAGTGCTTGTCATTTTTGGGCTGCCTCCTGCTGATGGAAACACAAGTTCATAATATTATGCAACGGCTAGTAGTTGGGTTTGGGTGCGATGCGATCGAATTTGGGAGTTTCAGTTGCTTACCTACCAGTCCAATGGTATTTCAGTGCTAGTGCACAAGTTTAAAGCTGATACATGGAGGAAGTAGCATAGATAGGGCTCTCTTGGAAAGAAAAAACAGCTATGGATGCTAGATCGCTCCACAACCGCGATGTATGTCGAAATTTTCTTGCGCTGCTCAAGTACTGCTAATTTGTTTTTTTAGTGTGACAGTTTTTCAGAGCAGTAAACTGAAAAGAACTCGGGAACGTAAAACGTGTTAGTTCGCGATAATTGAAAACAGTTGAAAAACAGTTGCAAAATTGCTATTTAATTTTGCTGCACTGTTCCCCCTTAGGTTGCTTGAACTCTCAGATTCCTTTGCATTACATAAAATATTTTATTTTATTTAATTGGTCATGTTTACGACATATTTTATGGCGTAAACATGACCAATCCTAATCAGTTCCTTGCATCCTATTGTTAAGCGAGCAAAGGTGTCTGACCGCTTGGTTGTTCTGACAAGTTATGTTTCAAAACGTTCCGGAAAATGCTCCGCAAACATTTACCGAGTGACAGTGAAAGCCACTCTCCTGGCATAGCGCCATAGAAATGGTGCCAGAAGATCGAGATTTTTAGAATGCATCCTACAACTGCGGAGTTTGCATCGGAAAAGGCGGAAAATGGTTCCGAATCTAGACCAATTGAGTTGGCCTCGTCATACCCATAAGGTCGGAGAAGGCTTTTTAGTTCTGATCTATGGATACCTTCCGGTAAGTAATTGTGTTCGATCCATTCAGTCATTTATATAGCCCGTATGGGCGCTACTTTTGCTCCACCGTTTTTGACACCATCTGGAGTACCTCAAGGTAGCAATCTAGGTCCCTTATTATTTTATTTTGACAGTAAGGGGTTCATATCTCTGTTGCGTGAAAATCTGCAGACATATGTCTGACTGCCTTTCACTTGGCAGGTCGACTTGGATAAAGTTCTTATTGTCAAAAGACTTATCTTGAGCTCAATACCTGTAAATGAAAAACTACTACTAGTATGTCTATTCAAACCCTATCTAAAAATTACTTAATCTTCAATCAGCGCGTTTCCCTTGCAATTGAAAATCTTGATCTAGCTTTTGTCTGTGATAGGGAACTCATTTGCCAATCCCCACTTTGACAGTAGCCGTGTTTTTTCGAGCTTCGATCTCAGCAAAGCAAAGTAAAGTAGGATTTTCATCATGCAATTACAACAACTACGCTCTACTTAACACTTCGTGACTCAGTTGTAGTTTTTGTATCGCGTGCTGAAAATCCTACTTTGCTTTGCTGAGATCGAAGTTCAGAAAAACACGCTTAGTATTGTAAAATGCTGACAGGTTCATCATTTTGCAATGCTTATATCATGAAGTCCACTCAAATGACCGCCTCTTCGAACCTATTAAGACGGGCTCCTTTTTACATAACATTTCTAAGAATACGTTTCTCTTGATCGGGTAGCTTTTTGAAAGTTACGTACGTACAAGTTGGAAGCGGCAAATCTATTAAGCAACTCAGTGTCAAAAGTGTTCGGCGAAAGTCAAAAGTGGCAGTACATAGAAGGCCCCATCTGCTGGGCTGTCTCTAAAAGCTGATCTCAAAAAGTGTGTTCCGGTATTGATCTCCATTATTGTGAACCGCTTCTCCGTTTTCAAATAGGCGTGAACAGGTGGGTCTTGCTGCGGTTATATGATGAAACTGAGCTTCATCGTTAGATTATAAATAAATCAGCTTACTCTTGCGAGCGATGCATGTATATTAGCGGGGCCCCATCGCGTATTTATGCCAGATTCCTTGTTGGCGCTCTGATCCTAAGATCTTCTTGTTCTTAGTCCAAGTGGCTCGTCAACATCAGATGTAAGTGTCAAGGTTTTCATTACTATACCTTATTGACGAGCCCAACTTTCGGCTACTCAAACGGAAAGTGTGCTGCCAACTCGTTTAAGATCATTGAACTAAGTATGAGTGCCCCATGTTGCAATCATCGTTCATTCAAGTTCCCCAAATATTTCCCACTTTCTTATGTAGATGGCGCTACAGTCCGCGGTGGCTACCGCAGCCGCAGGTCCATATTTGACTCGGGTTTTGTCTTACTTATTTCGTTGAATATATCATTGCGCTTTTTTTTGGCAACATTTGAACAGCTTCAAGTTCATCTGACAGCTGCAACCTGAAACCATAGTTTTTTTCAGTATTGATAGGCAAATTGTCGAACGGTCAATGTTTGCTTTGTGAGTTTATTGATTGAAGGAGCCGACACCCCTATAGGTCAAGGCATTTATTACGAAAATCAGTACTGAATTTTGTCTTGACAAACTGTCTATGAGCCCTCCAAAAGTCCTGAAATTAATTAAAGCAGTTTGTGACAGTGGAACCGTTTTTGAGAGAAAAACTTAGATTCTCCCTTTTTGACTATACTCAGCACAAAAATTGAAGCCAAATGAAGAACTTACGAGGGAAACGGTTTTCGAAGCGGAAAAGTGATTATGATTAGCTCAATAATTTGGGATGGAACTGAAGTCGGAAGTGACTAAGTCTGCCACCGCACAGAATTTTATTAAATTTAAATAGCTCTGGGCGAGAGTGTATAATATCCCATCCACTTATACATTTACACGCGTGGCTAGCAACAGCCGTCCGTACATCAAAATATATTCAACAACTTTGGGGTTCATTTCAAAAAATTCCTGTCCGAACACAACCCCACTTAATTGCATTTTAAAGATCCAAGTAAAACCTGAAACTACCGAAGCGTATCTTCCTAAAGAAAAGAAAAAAAAAAACAAAAATAATTTCGCCATTAAACCCCCAGACAGCTTCCCAAATTAAGCCATAACTCTGACTCATTGTCATACCTCACAGCGCTATAAGCACTTGCGGACAGTCGCAACTTAACCTTGAGTGCATATGCCTTTCGTGCAAATAAAATACGTATGTCCATCAAACTTTTCGACATTTAAATGTATCGTGTTTATTTAGCAATTTTCGCAACAGATAACAATCAACCCCTCGCCATCAGTCTGTCATATATTCCCAGCAATTCAACTTTGACCTATGTATCATTCAACTGTCAGATACATCTTATTGTTCACATTAATCTTTCGAATCGAAAACCAAGTGGAATGCACAAATTTATATGAACCCCGAACAGATAGCTCCGACAATAAATTTGAATGATGATACTCACAAATGTCCGTTTAAAAAGATATTCCTCCAACAATCCCATGATTAATGACCACAAAAGGTGTAGAAACAATAACAAATAGGTACTTAAATTAAATGCGCCATTTATTATGAGTAGATAGATACATTCCCCGAGCTTTTGACTTGAAATATTTTTCAAAATTGATAGTCTGCGCATATGGATATAGATACCCCAAATGCAGTCGCCGCCGCCGCCGCGTATCTTTTCGACGATTTTAATGGATATTCACTTAGAGATTTATAAATTAGATTCTCCTTAACCGTGTACGCCTTGAGGCAGGTGCGGTAGTGTAGCAAAATTCTCTTTATTTTCGTTACAGAACATAAAATGTTAAATAGAACAAAAAAAAAACCTATTACTCTACTTAATACTAGTTCCTCGATAAAAATCTGAAAAAGCGTTATAAACTGCAGCCAACAAAAATATAAGAAACAATAGCTTGTGCGCTGCCGCATGCTGTACATAAAAATGTGACGACCTTCATTGCAAGAATATATAGAAAAAATTACATACATGTGTATATTGTATCTACTTGTACAGATACCAGTTCTCTGACTTTTGAATAGAATGATAGAGTGCTTCGCGTAACGAATATTTTTTTTTTAATTGAATCCAAAGCTTTGGGACTTTTTTTTTCCTACGGAAAGTTTACTGGGAACGGGGCAAAGAGTGAGACACAAAAAAAAAGTACAGAGGTAGTGAATGGAGGAAAAAAAAAAAAAAAAAAACACTGCAATTTCAATGGAGATAGACGATCAGAATAGATCGCGGTTGTGATGTGAAACACAGCAACCTTGTAACGTTTTTTTTCTGTTTGCTGTTTGCTGGGATTTTTTTTAGCGAATTTTTGCAACTTGAATATATTTTGCAAAAATTATATTCTATCGACAATGGACTAAATTCAGATATTGTTTACTTTCAGGTGAAAATTTGGTTCCAAAACCGAAGATCAAAGTACAAAAAGATGATGAAGGCGGCACAAGGTCCAGGCGCCGGTAGTGGAATGCCATTGAGCAGTGGACAGAATCCTGGTTCACATAGTCCGAATCAAAATATGCACAGTGGTGAGTACGAAAATTTAACAATTAAAAATATATAAACGGCGAAAAGAACGTATTGTTGATGCCTAAAATCGATATGTTTAGAATGAACTCAGTTGAGGTGTTGCTTTTTACAGTGCTAATTTGTAGTTAAGCCACAGAGTGGTCTTGACATCGTGACCCTGATGACCTATGGTTTTGTTGGGGCGTTGCGCGAGATAATTCAGCTAGTTAGAGGTATTTTTGGACGCATTCTTAAAGCACGACGTAAATTTGAAACGGAGAGATATTTGAACGGACTCTTGTACCATCTCAATGATGAGCAGCAACGTTTTATGCATCTAGTTTCCGATCACTCTGCTTTGAGACCCAAATAGAACCTTATTTTTGTTCTGAATGGCAATTGTCCTTACGCACAACTGACGTGGAGATTTCGGTTCACTCAAGTGTAGAACCATTATTTAAAATCGCGAAGTGGATAAGGTGTTTGCCTGTGATCAGGGGCTCGACTCTCGACTGGAAACAGAAATACACAGCCACTGTCTATAGACATAAGCTGACAACAGAGCTGTTAGTAAATTGGTCCAGTATTATTGGACTCTAAGTGCTCAAAAATTTGGAGTATGGCTAAAAATTTCTTAAAAATTAAAATCTCCGAATAATTAATTTCACTTTGCCTTTTTCTTGGGAAAATGTATACTTTTATTCAGTACAATAAGTAATTTGCATCTATTGTAACTTTAAGTGGATTTTTACGGGAGAAAAAAACTATGTGACTTCTGCCCGGATCTCATTTTTGCAGAGAAAATTAACGTTTCACGTCGGCAGTTGCTTTCGGGTTATGAAAACGCACCGAATCTTTTATTAAAAGCGGCCATTTATTGTTATTTATGAAACAGATAATTTTATTACATAAAAGCAAAAACAATTTTTTTTAGAACGCAGTTTACCTATTCATGAAAAAGTATACATTACAACAACAATTGGAAAAACACCAAAATTGTTCTTGCTCAAGAACTGTTGGCTGCATTTTGCTAACCATGGATCTAAATAATGAAAAAGATTTCATGCATGTCCATTTGATATTCGCCTTTCTTCTGGCTTTTTTCCTGATTGAATTTGTCGCCTATCCATAAAAATATCAGCGTCGTCTTAAACAGCGGTCGAACTCTTTTGAACTCTTATTGCAGACTGCCATACAAATCTCTCCTACGTGCTGCACCTACTTATTTTAGGAAAGCGTATTTTAGCTTGCAGCCAAACAGAGTTGTCACTCTCCTTAAAGTTGGAGCTTGCCTAACAATTGAAAATACTTTAACAAGCTCTCGACGTACAAACAAACATTTCTTTATATCACTTTTCCGAAAAGACATAGTATTTGCTTCAAAAATAACTGTACAACACATTGAAAACAGTGCAACATGCCTCATTAAGAAAGAAAGACTTTTTTGATCACAGGTCAGAAAAACAGAAAAATGATTAAACAAAAAAAGATGTCTAAACTGTCTATAGTTTCACGCATTATTAAGCTACTAACTCGATTGTAAGGGAACAACATTTTATTTTCTATTCAGTTATTTACTGATGAATACTTTCTTGTCATCACTTGTCATTCGTCACTTTAACCGAGTGGCTTTTACATATTTTTTAGATGGTAAGGAAGAGCTATTAATAATCATATGTCATTTACTACCATTGTTTTTATTGTTTACTCGGCTGGTGAGTTCATTGAGGCACTTTTTGCCTGCCAAATACTATTTGTATACGGTGAGCGTAGGCAGTTATTGTAGGGCAACACAGAAATTGCCTCTGCGTTCTGTCGATTTTGCTGAGTTTTTTTTACGGCACTATGCCTTATACTAATTTTAAACCTCCACTTTAATTATTTTTATGACTCAATTTATAAATGCGTATGAAAAGTTATTTAATTGCCATTATTACAAAACAAAAATTTGAAAGTTAAATATTCGAAAAAATAAAATCCGGTGCACTTAGCCTTTCTTGTTTCAAACCAGAGACAATACTGAGACCACCAACTCCGGCCGATTTCCCGTTACTTAGCCTACAAGCTATATTTTTTATGGAGTGTACACATCTGGTGCGCTAGTATTGTTACATAGAAAATCGTATTGACAAATGTCACGAAACTTCAAAAATTCCGGCTCACCAACACACTCCCAGCAGATATGAGACACTTCCGCTGTGGGCAAAGTTGCTGGCAGAGTTCATAGAGTTTTATCCGTTAAATTTGAAATTGTTCGTTACGTGTGGATAACATTTTTTTTTAGGAATAAGTGCACATTTGCTTAAAATGTTCATGAAAAATTAACAATGTAGATTGAGGGAAACTTTTCTTCATTATTTAAGAAAAATTTACACACGAAATCGAAGTTAATGATATCCAAAAGCGGAAAATACACAACCATGTTTGTCCTAATATGTTTCTAGTATATAAACATATATTTTAGATAGTTTTGCTAACCAAACAAATCAAATCAAATCAAAAAGGCGAATACTTTTAACAATTTATAATAACTAACCAATGGCGTTCAGTAATGAAAAAATGTGGAATTCCCGAACTCTTTCACATTTCCCCACGGTTGCCGAGGTTGGCAGCATTTATTTTTGCATTTTTTGTATGTTTTTGCATGTCACACGGATTCTTTTTTGACATAACACCGATGAGAAAACAAAATGGCGAATTTGAAAAAAAACTGAGGTGGCCAGCGGCAAGAGGATTGTGAGTTGGGGGTCTCAGTATGGTTTGTCTATGTTTCAAACGTTTGTCAGCTGTCAACTGCCAAAAGAAGAACCTACGCTTGATGTTTTTACATTTGCCGTTGAGACTGTTTTAATTGCCGTCGGTAAAACCACACAACAGACTTAAATCGACTTGTTTTTTTATCAGCTAAAAAAGATAGACCGGAAGCAGGCTTTTGTGATGTGTAGCTATGACAGCACCTTTTAAATAGGCAAGCGATCTATTTTGTTGGTCGACATTATTTTGGTGCTCGAAATGGGAAAACCTTCGGTGTGCTATCGATGCACTGTAAATAAACTACAGCGTCAGACCTTTCAGCTTAAAAGTGTTAATTTTATTTGTAGCTCACTTAGCTCAGCATACGATGCAACTTGATTTAATATTGATGATTCAAATTTTCAGGAGTTTATCATTTTCTGTCGATTGGATAGTTCAATATGAAGTGTATTTCCATCATCACATGATGCTGGAGAAATCTTCTACAAAACATGTCTCGTTTAACAAATTTAAAAGTTCCTGACTGAGGTTGTTCAATTTCTGTATCACCGTGTGCAGAGCCTTTCTCGTTGACATGTCTCGTTGTCTGTTTTCTATTTGTGTTGTATCGTGTGCAAAGGGCCTTATGCCACAGCGAAATGAAATGCTAAACTAAGTGAAGTTCCAGTCGGCAGCTCCAAATTTGCTTATGCGGTCTCGTTTTCTTTTACTTGCTTACTTAATTGTATAAATTTATTTATTAATTTTAGGGCCATTATTTATTTCATACTAATTCTAAAAATATTCTTTATGAAAAAGGAAAACTTTAACACATCTTTTGCTTATTCCTTTGCAGGCGGTAATAACGGCGGTGGATCAAATAGCGGGTCGCCTTCTCATTACCTACCTCCTGGACATAGTCCGACACCATCCAGCACGCCCGTATCCGAATCATCACCTGGTTAGTATATAACTTTGTTAGCTTTCTTTCTAACCTAACTTAAAACCTCCGAAAACGTTACATAAATGTTTTGCGAGACATGCAACTAGGCGTACATTTTGTGAAGCAGAATGTTAATTTTCGTCATTGGAATTGCGCCTAGTTGCACGCCGCAAAATATATTTTATTATTTTGAAATATTAAGCATGTAATGCAAGGAAGCGAATAACTGCGTTTCAATTCCAAGTAGTGCCAGATAACCCGCTCTGTGTTTATTCTCTTTTTTCTAAATTGACAATATTGCGTTTTTCTTTTTGTAGAATTTCCACCAACTGGCCTAAGTCCGCCCATGCAAGCGCCCTGGGATCAAAAGCCACATTGGATAGACCATAAACCTCCGCCACAAATGGTTCCACAACCACCTCATCCAACGCACCAGCCAACGTATCATACCACGCCGCAAATGGGTAGCTATTGGTATCCACCAGAAGCAAATCAGTCTTTACTAACGTAGGTAAAACCTTTGATTTATTGTAAATCTTCTCTTACATATTCTTTCACAATAAAAAAAATTGCATAACGACCTCAATTAGTGTCCTCTTTATATAAATACAAAGTTTGATGGTTAACCAAGGAGATCGATCACAATTAAAACGAAAAATTCCTTTGTATTCGTTTTTATATAGCTTCGATCCAGCGAATGGTAAGGCCAACCAACAACTGGAACGACTAGTTGAAGTCCCGTTCTGGAGTGGCGTACAAAGAACGTATCACTGACTTAGATGGCAGCCATCGAGAACATAGTCAGATGCGGTGGAATGAGTGACACCATACCAGGACTTGCAGATTATTCCTGTAAGTCCCCTTGATAAGGGATTAAAATAAAATCTATATAAACAAAACACACATTTTATAGTTGCTTTACAATTTTTAATTTTTGCAAATTGCTGTATTGTTGCTATAGGCGTTTACTTGCGTTTTCAATTATTTTAGAACTTTTGTGGAGGCTCTTTTGGAGGGTTATTCGCGACACATTTTCCTCGACTTTATTTGGATATTTCTCAGATTTAGAACTGTTCCCCTCATTGCTATTTATAGACTTTCAAAGACTTTATAACGTTTAAAAATTTGGAATTATAGGAAAACCCCAAACAATGGTTTAAGCCATTTCGCATTTGTGTAGAAAAAATGAAGTAAAACTAAAAAAAAAAATAATTTCAAATCGCTGTAAAACTAAAATTAAATAACTTTTACTATGCAGGTGTAAAAAGGTTCTAAGGGGTCTCCCAAGCACTTATTGCTGATAATAATTCGACCAAAACTTAGCACAGCGGTGGCAGCTCCATCTACAAATTCAAAACCCAAAAAAGGAGGCTGCAGTGTGTTTTAAACTTCCTGGCTGTTGTCAAAAATATATTCTTTATTTAAACTATAAAAACAATAATATTAGTTTAAAATTTGAAAGAAAATAAACTGGCTAAATAGGTAATTGGTCTACCATTCATTGGCTCTAATCTAAATTTCGAAATTTAAATTTCAACTCTTACATTAAATATTTTCATTATTGAATCAATCTTACCAATAAGAATATCATCAAGTTACAGGATATCCAGTTTCAAACTTAAATCTTATAACATTCTTAGGAAAGAAAATGTTAGATAGCAATAACACATTTTTAACACTCTGTCCATTAAATACGACAGGACATCTATTACAGCTACTGTCAGTAGTTACCTTCACGTTAGTTCTAAATTAACAGATGCGCTGTTTTACACCAGATAAGCACATGTCATGGGCATTTTTTTAAGTTTCCATAGAAATGTAAAACAGTGACATCTAGTTGTCAAAAATATATTCGCCCATTCGATTGAACCCAAATTGATATTTAAGCTTAAGTAGGTGAGGTTAACGTGACTACATACTCAGTTTTTCACTGAAAAATCGAATAATGGTACTTTTGAAATTTGGACATATCTCGAAAACGGTTCATACGATTGTAACAAAAATTGATTTCTAATGTAATATGGCCATTTCTAGCTAAATAAAAGACTCAGTTTTTCTCTAAATAATCGTTCAATAGATTTTTGAAAAAAGTAATTTTTTTTAAATTAAGTTTTCTTTAGTTTACCTGAGAACGGCAATAACGATTTTGACCAAAATGCGGAGTGAAATTGATATTTTCAAAATTATTGCGTCCTTAATTTTCAATTCGAATCACCGAAAAGGCCAATTTTAAAATCTGCTCATATCTCGAAAACCCCATTTTCGATTTTGACAAACTTTAAAAACCAAGTAATGCTTACATCCCGAACAATAACTCGTACTCGGTTTTCAGCTAAATAGTTAATAAATAGTATTTTTCAAACTAAACATTGCAATATTTGGTACTGTTTTGTCTGCCAAATTTTACAAATACCACTCTAACGATTTGGATCAATATACATGTTAAAGATAAAACCAGTATTCGAAATAGGATTCCGTACTTAGTTTTTCTCAAAAAATTCGAAAAAATCAGTTTTTTATTATTATTTATATTTCCCGATCTATTTTCAAATATCTATGCTATATTTTTGTTATAATCTCCCCACTTCCGATAAAAATAATAGCTACGCAAAACTTGCGTTTAGCAAATAAAGGGTGATTTTTTAGCTGGTTTGGTTTTGGCAACACTGGTTTTGACAGCTGACGTGTGTTTAGTACCTTGTGTCACTGTCAAACAGCTTCAGTTTGGTTTGCAATTTAACCATGGATCGTCTTACAAATGAACAACGCTTGCAAATTATTGAATTTTACTATCAAAATTCGTGCTCGGTTCGAAATGTTCATCGCGCGCTGCTTCCATTTTATGATCGGCATTCTCGACCTTCTGAGCAGTCTATTCGGAAGATTGTGACCAAATTTCGCACCAAATTTACTTTGTTGGACATTAAACCACCAACACGTTTACGTACTGTGCGTAGTGAAGAAAATATTGCGGCCGTATCAGCTAGTGTGACAGAAGACCGCGAAATGTCGATTCGGCGCCGTTCCCAGCAGTTAGGCCTTTGTTACAGCACTACGTGGAAAATTTTGCGGAAGGATTTGGGCGTAAAGCCTTTTAAGATACAGCTGGTGCAAGAACTAAAGCCAGCCGACCTACCACAACGCCGAATTTTTGGTGAATGGGCTCTTGGAAAGCTGGCCGAGGATCCGCTTTTTTATCGAAAAATTGTGTTCAGCGATGAGGCTCATTTTTGGTTGAATGGGTACGTAAATAAGCAAAATTGCCGCATTTGGAGTGAAGATCAGCCAGAAGCATTGCAACAGCTACCAATGCATCCCGAAAAAGCCACTGTTTGGTGCGGTTTATGGGCCGGCGGCATTATTGGGCCATATTTCTTCAAAGATGATGCGAATCGCAGCGTTACTGTCAATGGTGAACGCTACCGAGCGATGATAACAAACTTTTTTTTGCCCGAAATGGAAGTTCTTGACTTGCATGATATGTGGTTTCAACAAGACGGTGCCACATGCCACACAGAACGCGAAACAATGGCGCAATTGCGAGGCGAGTTTGGTGAACAGTTAATTTCACGTTTCGGGCCGGTCAATTGGCCGCCTAGATCGTGCGATTTGACACCATTAGATTATTTTTTGTGGGGGTATGCCAAGGCTAATGTGTATAGGGACAAGCCCGCTTCGATTGACGCACTGGAAGCCAACATCCATGCATTCATTCGTGAGATACCGGCCGATATGTGTGAAAGAGTATGCCAGCGGATGGGCTACCTGAGACGCAGCCGCGGTCAACATTTGCATGAAATTATCTTTAAACATTAAATTGCAAGGTTCAAACTATCGATTCAAATAAATATTTCATTCATTTTTTCGAATTTTTTGTGTTTTTTTTTTAAAAAAAGTTCTAAACCTCTTAAAAAATCACCCTTTATTTCCCTTTTTTTAACCTTGTTGAATGTGCAACCTAAAATAATTACAGCGACTTCCCTGCATAATCAGAAACTCCCACTTCATTTGCACCCCCGCACATGTCACACTCAAAAACAAATCTCTGAAAACTTACATAAATATCTATGTAAAGATATCGCTCTTTCACGAACCCTGCATCCAATCATAGACACCTTAAACCAGCGTTACTAGTATAATCCAGTCAAAAATTAAAAAAAAATCAGAAAACAGAAACTCCTGTTACACTTTGCCATGTACTCAAAAATCTTGTAAAGTGTAAGAGCTTATAAAATAGTACAGTAGGCGCTTAAAACTCTCTAACCAGATCTTGCAACAATTGCTTGTTACCTACAGAGAGCTTTAACTCTTTAAAAACTCACATTGTTATTTGATGTATACTGCCATATCAGATGAATAACCCAAACACTGTTCTAATATTTTATGAACCATTTCCAGCATCGGTTCTCTGATTTTTACCTACCTACGTAATAAAATAAGAAAACAACCAACCAAACTTTTGATGAACGGGATAGTTTTGTTCGACCCAGTCGTCCACTTTATTTTTGTATGACTTAATAATGAGCTTTTAATTAAGTCTATTAGATTTACCCTATTTAAGTCAACACTCAACAGCCATGTCAAAAAATTGCTGTCATCTCATAGATATTTTCAGACCTTTCCTTGCACAAATGTCGGCCTTTTCAAAACCACATCTTCACAAATAATTTTATGATTTTTATTTAAAAATATCAACAGCAAAAAATATTTAAAAATGAAATCCTATCTTTAAAGCGCTAAATTTAATCTCTCACCGAATTAAGAGCCTTATAAGAAACAATTAAATTAAAATAATATTCAGCGTATAAAGAAGTTAAAACAGTATCAAAAGTGCTCCGCTGTATTCATAACCAAATGTGCGCAGTTAAGTTAGTAAACGTCAAATAGCATAGACAAATTTGACGTAACTGCTGAGTAACGAGTTGATAACTTTTACGCAGTGTTTACTAACACGGGTGTAGATGTTTTAGTAAGAGTCGTCTATATAGTATTTTTGGTATTTAACAACGCGTGAAAATCGGAAAGATATCGCAACGACTCGCACGAAAATAAATAGACTTGTAACAATTAGAAAAATAGTCTTCCATTTTGTAATAAATCGCGCTGCCTTGCAGGGTTGCAGGTTAAGTTCTCTAAGTATTCAAAAATCTACTGCTGTGAAATCAGTTGCTTCTGTTGGAGGTGTATAGTTTAAAATAAATACAAATAAATACTTACAGCATCTAGTAAGACATTGTCTCAATTTAAAAACAAATATATAAGTAACCTATATGAGCAAAAAAAATAATACATTTTTGCACTAATTTCCCAGCTTAATTGACATGCTCTTGACCCGTGAAGAGTCTCTGCCTGAGACACTGTATCCTTTAATCCTCTGCAATTAGTTATCCTCACCAAGCGCTCTGGCATTTCCTATGGCTTGGTCTTTGAAACTGATGTTCGGTCTTCGGTAATACTAACTACAAGGGCCTGAAATATGTTCATATCAGATTTTAATACACAACGTGCGTGGTTAGCTAAAAGTGGTTTTAATTAAAAGGTTGTTAAGTTGCTCACTTGTTAGAGAATCACTTTCGTTATAACAATTTTCGATATGGGAAACGCGACATAAAACAAAAGAACTAAAAAACTAACCAGATATAAACGCGTTCAACTAGAAGAATATTCCGCAAAGGCAACGATTTAATTAGAAAGCAAAGCTGAAATAGAAAGGCCACTTGGCTTCGCTGTTCTTTATATCTGTCGCAATGAAAGGGATTGTGCTTACAGTGGAGAAGAAGAATAATACAAAATATAAAGAAATATATAACTTTTATAATCTTTCGTTTAGAAATTACTTCCATTCGTTTCAACACTAAATAAGTTAGATTTGTGGGTTGCTTCGGTTAAGAGTACCCCACTCAGTTCAATACTGACTCATTGTGATTGCCGTCGGGAAAACACAGGTTGTCACTTATTCATTGCAACCCTAGCTAAGCTGTATCCTAGTGCTGTTCCCTTTCCAAAAATTTTAAATAAATACTAGGCAATATAAAATGATGAGCCCTTTGTCGCCGATTCTTCTTCCGCGAGCTCGCATTATCCCTTAAATTAGGCACATTTGCATAGTTGCACTCGCGGAGGTTGACATACACTATTCGCAAATACTTCCTCTGGATATTCGCTTTTGGTGATTTATAGTTAGCAAGGAAAGCCGAATTGAAGTTATAAATTTAATAAATTGTTTGCTCTTATGTTGTATGCAAATTAATTTTTTAACTTTCTCCCTTACGTAGTAAGAGAAAGATATTGTATTCGTACAGAATTTCGAACTCGAGATGTTAATCAATTCTGACATTACGATGATAGGCGAACTCAAAAAATGGGTCGCAAAATTCTGTCCGTCTGTCTGTCTGTATGTCCCGAGGCCTACAGCCTAAGCGGCTGAACGGATTTCGTTCAAACTTCGGATTTAAAGTTTGGGGGCTTACAGTTCGGGGCTGTTTTTTTTTTCATGGTAACCTCAATATTAATGGTACTTCCCATACAAAATTTTCATACCAGTTTGATTTGTTCGAAAACGGCTCGAACGATTTCAACAAAAATTGATATGTAAGCTTAAGTAGGTAAGGTAAACATAACTGCATACTCAGTTTTCGAGTAACGGTTCTTTTAAATTTTGAACATATCTCAAAAACGGTCCATACGATTGTAACAAAAATTCATTTCTAAGGTAATATGGTCATTACTAACTTAATGGAAAACTCAGTTTTTCTCTGTATTATCGTAAAATGGATTTTTGAAAAAAGTAATTTTTGAAAAATATAGTTTTCCCTAGTTTACCTCAAAACGGCATGATTTTGACCAAAATGCAAACTTAGAGTAAAATTGATGTTTCCAAAATTATTGCGTCCTTAATTTTCAATTCGAATCACCGGAAACGCTCACTTTAAAAACTGCTCATATCTCGAAAACCCTAAAAACCAAGTAATGCTTACATCCCGAAAAAAATATTTGCTTAAATGACTTTGAATTTCGGTCAGACTCGCACTAAACGAGAAAGTTTCGTGCGACCCAGTCGTGCACTTTATTTTTTATAGAAATTGGTTTAAGTGCATGTAGTGGTAGGTGCATAATTTTTTTATTTCTCCTGTGTTTGTATTTTTTTCGACAAACTTTTCTAAAACAGTTTCTTTTAACCTAAATAAAAAAATTGTTCTTAATAAAATCTTCTATTCGACAAATTTCCATGCTGAAAATTGAACTTCAACTACCTTCATCTGAATATAAGGCAGCACCAAGGAACTCTGCTACTATGGACATATTGGCCTTCACTAGGGAGGCCAATCGTCTCTTGGTCTAAGCCACCCTCTCAATAGATCTTTTAGGTCGCAATGTCAGCCATTGAGCAGGGAATTAAAAAAAAAAATCTGAATTTATAGACATAACTTCAGAAATTCCAGTTCATTAAGAATTTACTAAATAGCTTTCGGAATTCGGAACCCAAACATTTAAATCATTTAATCAGTTTATAGGGATAATACTTAAAAAAAAGACGAAATCATTTTAAATAAAGCCAGATATTCTTTTAAGTGTATTTGCAATACTTGAACTTTTTTTTTATCGTTGGGCATGGGCATCATTTAATATCGATTTAAAAATAGTAATAATAGGGATTTTCCTCGTTTGCATACATTAGGGCTACACATTTTAAAAGTGTCTTGCATAGTCCGTTCTAGCTTTTAAAATGATGCTTATTTATTTATTGAGAGGCGGATAGTAAAATACTCAAATAGCTGTTAGCACCTTAAGCGCGAACGAGGAATTTGTAAATATTTCTTGATGGGGATGCGGCTTTATGACGCAGCCCTGAAGGACTCCAGTTCTAGCTTTCAAAATATTTGAGAAGAAGCTACAAGTCCAAAAATAGAATTTGAGTAAATAGAAAGACTGGCAAAGCCTCAAAAACTTAGTAGCAAAGGCAGGAGCTGCTTAAGTAAAAAAAAATCTAAGATTTTCAAGTGGAATACAAACTATTTGGATTTGGACACAGTGTCCAAAGCTCCCACCTGCATTCCACTTCGTTTGATCCCTTTTAAATGGGGTCAACAATTTTTAAATTTATTTTCGAGTATGATTTCGTTTAAACGACTTCGTAACGGGTTTTTTCAGGAGCCATATCAGAAAGCCATGCATGTGGTGGTAACCCATTTTAGTTATTTTTTAAAACGGTACCAAGTTTTAAGTTGTGGATGTGTTTTCAATTAGAAGAGCACTTTTTCATAAAAAGGGGTGCCCCTTTGCTGTGGTCACTTCAAGAAATGCCCAAGGACCCATTAAATTCCTTGTGTTTGTAGCGATAAAGTCAACGAAATCACAAACGCCAGCTGTTTTCTTAAAAGAAGCACTCAACTTACTGTCTTTGTATTATGTGCGACTTAATTTTATTCTACTCAGTTGCTGTAAAAAGGATTCAACAAATAAATTTATAGATAACAACTGCACTGCTCCCACTATGATCCACTTAAAGTCTACAAATGGATTAAAAAAATACATCTCCTTAGATAAAACTAAACTGTACCACCTCCCTAATTAAACATCAGACTTTGTAGCAAATTAATCTAAAAATATCACAATTCTATTCAACTTCCCATCTTCAATGACATTTCTAACAAATCCATTACGTTTTCTTCTTTTTATTTCCAGGGTATGGCCGGCCGTTTAACACCAAAACCGATCCTATTTACATAGATAAATCGTAAATTTACAAATTTAATTAAAAAACAAAAAACAATTTAACAAAAACAAAAAAAAAGCATCACACACAATAAATAAAATTAAAGAAAAAAAATATAAACCAACTGTAATTATTATTAGATTATGTTTCTAGCTTTAAGTTAAATTCTAATGGAATAAAAAAAATAATGAAAATTTAATTATTAAACAGTAATAACATTCCTTAAAATACAATTTCTAAAATACGCGTATATTTGTTTTAAATTTTTATTTTGTTTCACAAAAAATTTTTATTTTTATTAGAGTCTTGTAATATATTTGAATAAAATTAAATAGGTATTTTAAATAAAAATACAAATCGCCTAGGTAATAGACAAATCGTATATATAAAATTAGAAAAACAAAAGTGAAATAGAACACAATCGAGTATATACAAATGCAAGTAACATAGATTAGCTATTGGGATAGTAGAAAAGTAATAGGAATCCTTATAGAAAATTTGTATAAAAAAAAAACCTAAAAATGAAATAAATCAAGCTAAACCTTACATACCTTGCACATTCCGTTGAGTCTTAAATCAGTTGATCACATTTTTTTTCGTTTTTTTTTGTTGAAAGGATTTTTTATATTGCGTTCTCGAGGGGGAGTTTTTGTCTTGCGGAGGGGGAAAAATACAAATCTGTGGATCTAGATGGAGTTTGACTTTGAGCTTGTGGGGGCCAACTGGACTGGCTTAGAATTTCTTTTTCAGAGGTAGTGAGCTGAGAGGCTGGTCAAATATGAATTAAAATATTTACTCAGCGCGAAAGGTCGATATAGGACAGCGGTTCTTTTAGTTTTCTACGTCGGGAGAACACTTTTTGTATTGGTAGACTCTACAAGCACATTTTGATAAGCTGGCAATTTCGGCAATTTGTAGCGTCTCTCCCGACTTCCTTCCTCTGCAATCACAGTCGGTCTTGTTGCTTCAGTTAGTTATGTATATTCAAACCTAGTCCTTTGACATCCGCGTGTCTTAGTCTTGACTGTGGTTACTGTATTTGAGCTGGGTGAAAATCTACCTTTGAGGAAATGTTTCGAGACATTTGTAAGTCGGAAGGACAAAAAGATATACCGATTCAGAAGCAGTTTTAGTTAAAAAAAAATATTAGAAAGGGCAGAAAAAAGAAGGCTCTTTTTAAAGTATGAACCCGATGACCTTGTGCACTCAGAAGGTGATAAATTTCGCACAGTACGAGACACTGAATGGAAAAAAGAAAAGCTTTTGAATGCTCCCATAAGCTCCACATAGCAGCGCTTATTTTTTTCAAGCAAATATTTGAACCATTTTCACTAGGAAAAAAAAAACCTCAAAAATATTCATGTGATCCTGAAATTTGTAGACTTCACCTTAAATTTAATGCAGATCGCTATATCCTAGATTTGAATGGAGAAAATATCCACTGTAAGTTGACTTCGTAAAATTTAAGGTGGACCGTTAAAATTACTACTTTGTGTAAACTCTGAGTCCATTTGTTACATTTAAAAAAAAAAAACGATACTCCTCCGGACCCATCAAAGCTGCCCTCTTAGGTCAAACTCTATGTCCCAACAGTCGGATCGAAAAAGAGCATACAGATGGACATCCTCTAAAGCAATAAAGACCCCCTCAGATTTTGCGAAATGGTGATACAAAGCTAACAAAAAGAAAACAATTCAAAATAAATTTAAAAAGAAAAAAAACATTATTTGTAGATACATGATTATAATAATTTATTTTATTGTGTGCAATATATTATGAATATACAGATAGCCAGCAAAACTGTTCCAAATTAAAAAAAAATACAACTTAACTAAAATCCAATCGGTATACCATGTTTTTTTTTGAATTTAATTGAAAATTGTTTGTTTACCTTCACTTAATTATTGTAGAATATTATTTATGAAATTAAACGCTGGATGACGTACACATGATAATATTTCTTTACTGTACATTTTTGTATAAAACAAATATTACGTAAATTTCTAAGCGTAATGGTATTTAGTTGTTAGTTTAAGTTTTACAAAAAAAATATAAAGAAAAACAAAAAAAGAATTAAAAATCAAATAATATGTGTATAAACTATTAATATTATTGACGATGAAAAATAAGAAACAAAATTTTAATTATAATTACCGTTTAGTTATTTTTCATTTACAATTATTAAAACTTAAAAACAAACAAGAAAGTAATTAAAAAATTTGTCGTATATTATGAATAAATGAAAAGAAACGTGAAAAATATAAATTTTGAAAAGAAGGCTATTGTCTTTTGAATATACGGTCTTAACTTCGATTGATCTCAAAAAATCGGTTGAATGGTCCAGTTGAGTGAAAGTGGGATTCAAGGCTGCTAGTGCAGTCCTTCAATAAAATGGCGTGCATAAAGTGCGCCCTGATCAGAGCTGCTGATATTTATCTGGAAACTTGTCCTTAATTCTCCACGTTAGATAATTATTAAACAAATAAATAATTAGTTGGCGCAACAAGCCAGTGTAGGCCTAGCTTTTTACAACCCTTGGATTGAGTGAGTCTTCATTTTTCGAAGGAAAAGAATGGACTTGCAGCTTGCATCCTAATCAAGGGCTGCGAGCTTAGATTCAGATAGTGACGGAGATAAAAACCCTGCTTGGAAAAAACAGGGCAGTCTCCCAGCTCAACAGGGTTAAAAAAAATATTCGCGATTTAAACACCATCCGGAGGTGGAAAAATCCAAACAACTTGTTACCGGAATACCGACTCTTCGAAACAGTGCGGAGCAGCATTCCCAGCAGTTGGCAAAATGTACCATTATAGCGAGGGGGATAGGGCAAGAAGAGAGCGAGAACAGAATTTTCTTCTTTTTTGCAGTGAACTATAGTTCTCCCTAATTGATGCCAAACGCGATGATGTGAGTTAAGGCTTCATAGGATGGAGAGAAGGCAGATAGTACCTACTGCATATTTTCACACAATTCGGGTTTGTAAAGATGCGGGAAGCCTGGGTGAAGAAATACACACGTGGAATAAGTCGTATATTTAGTAGGTCCGAAGAAAGGCTGAAAGAAGCGCAATGCAGTTGCTGTTCCATCAGACCATTTGCAGTAGAAATAGGAAGGGCTGTGGAAACATTGTCATACTAAAGCCTAGTCCTAACAAGAGCCTTGTAAATTCGAGGTACATAAAGCCAGGCAAACATTTCTTCGGGAAGATTTAAGAAGCCTACAAAATTTCCACAGTTCTTTGCGACTTTAATGGAAGTTTTTGTTACAACAAAATGGCTGCTATTTCGCGTTTCGCTTTGTGTTTTATCAGTCTGGTGATAAAGAGCTATTTTCTACAGCTGTCAAAATCGAAATTTAATGAGCCGTCCAAGTTCTGTTGCCGAAAAAACACGGGGAATGCGCAAATAAATCTAAAAATCCGAAGGGTGAACACATCGGCAATTGAAATGTTTGTGCTGAAAGTTGCAGATACAAAATAGTTTTTGAGAGTGACAAATAAAGCCGGTAACAAAACAGTGCCCTGGGGAATACCACCATCATTGTGCTTGATTTAAACCACCCAAAAGAACTTCAGTTTATCGACCAGCAATGTATAGATTATTTTCCATTGAATGGGGTCGCCCATCTCATAAGCACGCGATTTCGACAAAAGAGATTTCAATGCCCAACCAATTTCAAGACGAGACTTACCCTCCTTCCATAGACCATCGGCTGTAGAAAGAAGAAGAAACAAAGCTGCCTCGTGACACTGGGAATGGGAAGCACGCTGTGCCAGTACAAGGTGGCGCAAAATTAATATCCCTATCGGAAGATGTTATAATTTTTGCAAATGGCGTCGCACGTCAATCATATTTGACATTTGTGAACTAAACAGTATAACACAGCCAAGCAATAGAGCGCTATACTCCGTGCATCGAGTAATTAATGTATATTTCGAAGGAAACGTTTCCTGGCCGCGTAATCTCCCGTTTTGGCGAATTGGCCTGGCCAGCAAGATCGCCCGATTTAACCAGCCCTGAATTCTTTCTTTGGGGCTACTTGAAGTCTCGCGTTTATGCCAACAAGCCTCAGACAATCGCAGCCCTTAAGGAGAATATTTACCAAAAAATGCTTTAGTTTTGCGAACTGTGACTGCAAGATTTTCACCATTTTTGTAGTGAATTTTAATAATTTCAATGCGTTGTTGAAGCGTATATCGTTCCATTTTTAGTAATGGCGTAGTTTCTACTTGTCAAATGTCAAAGAATAAAAGCTTCAAAAGTGACAACTACCGAAATCGCGGGTCATTCACAATAACACCTCTATTCGAAAACCCTTTATAATTTAATCCGTTGGACCTACTATTTTTAAAATGGATACCAAATTTCGTATACCTGTTTGAACGATTGGAAGAATTGTGAGAGAAGTCTGTCCAGCAATTTTCAACAGTTTAAAAGATAAATAAATAAAAAATAAAAACTTTATTTTTAAAAGTAAACTAAAAAAATACTTCAGGGAACATAAATTAAGTTAATTTTTAAAAATTATCGAAATGTTCATATTTCTCTATGAGTCGATTAACTTCCACCGATGCCCACTGTTTTGCCATGTCGACTCTCGACAGCTGCTCGCAAAATACGAAGCATGCTGGAATTTTGCGAGCTAATCTCCCATAGTGATCACAACATGTGTCCACTTGCGAGTGACTTTCAAAAGGCTCGAATCTCGAGAGTAAAAAGTTAACTCTCCGCGAACTACTCTCAAGACTATGTCCACTTGCGAGTTTGCTCTCGAGAGCTGCTTGAGAGCTGCTCGCAGCATTTTTACTCTCAAATGGACAGGAACCGTAGTTTTAGACTAGTTTTTTGAGCAGCTGGGACCGAGTATCGTCCCGTCGTGTTAAAAGTTATTTACTCACGGTGAAAGGGCAAACCAACAAATAATTTTTTGTCAATAATCACGCCACCATTTGCCTGAAAATGGCCGCAGAGTAAACTCCAAGTCCTTGAATGACACCTTAGTTGAGATCTGACGAAGGACAACCCTTGGTGTTTTTATTGCGCTTCTTATTGGGTTCTAAGCATCCAACGCGTTGAGTTGTCATACCAATTTTAATCATTCGATTTTTAACGTATATCTTTTGGCAACCTTTTAGGGCTTTCGTCGCAGTCACACTAGAAGTAGTTTACTTATGATTCTTCAATTCTATAGAGGCAACCACAAGGCAAAGCTACCAGTTCTTTATTAATTGGATGCCCCTTGTGCTCCCATAAGGGAGCGATTTTTGAAAAAATTATCACAAAATGTAGGATACCTTGATAGCTTCCGTGCGCAGCCTTTCAAACTCTCTATGAAAGGAAGAACGCGCTTTCAACGTTTACTTGCGTTTCAAAGACCTTCCAGGATTATATTGTTCAACTACAGGCAACATGCCCTAGCAGGAGGGAAAAATGCACCGCACCACACAGCAATTCGTGAAAGGACTCCGTCCATCTGACCATTGCGCGATTCGCTGCAAGTGTAAATCAAATAATAGGAAGAGAGGACACTTTGCCCGCGACAATATACACAATCAATCCACGCACACACGCCGGCCGCCCAAAGGAGAGCAACGTTAAAAAGCCGCACGTATTTAATTCCGCCAAAGACCCACAAACAGTCAATGGAATTTGGAGGAATTTCATCAAAAGAATTGCACTGGGAATTTTACAATTCTCCCTCTGCCATTCCACATCCTTGGACTTGGACTTGGACTTGTACTTGGACTTGGATCCTCTCCCGTCCACTGTTGCCAGTTCGCAATGCAATTGTTCAAACACAGCAACGAAAATATTTGTTCGGCTCAGCTCACGGCGCGGCGATGTAAGCGGTCATTGTCACCCTGTCGCTGGCCCAAGACAAATGTTCCATTGTTATGGTTTGTGTGCGTGCTTGTGGCAGTGTATACGCGTGCACGCTCTTGTGGTGACAAAATCCGGTAACACTGGAATTAGGATTCGCCATTGGGTTGATGTGTACACGGCCCCGCAGCCTCCAACTAAATCGGACCAACCGACTTTTGATGATGAGCGCAAGCGCGGCTCCTTTAAAGCGTTGGCATTCCAAATTTGTTGGGAAATCGATTTGTTGTTGTAACACATAGGTCGACTATCTCAATCGCGGAGTGTATCTGTTGTATCTGTTGGCACAGATGGAGTGGAAGAGTGCCCCACCCCTCGTGCGTCCCATGCAGAGCAGAATGACGGCAGGAGATGTTGTGGATATGTGGAACTAGGTCCATGTCCTCGGGACAGTTTATCTCTGTCAATGTTTTTCGAATTGTTTCGTCAAATTGGGTATCGAGTCTGCTCTCCTGCTGCTGTTGCAAAATGCAAAGTGTTTTTGTGCCGCTCTGTGTTGGCTATCGCTTTTATGGCGTTGATCGGGATCGTCGTACAATAGAGATGTGTGCTGGTGCATTCAGATTTAGGTGCTGACTTAATGAGCAAAAAGGTCCGGTGGTAGAATGGACTGATTTCTGGAATCAAGCTGACAATGATCTGGATGTGAGAACGGAGATGGCACTGTTAATGTTTAATTGCCTCCTTTTTGGGGACACGCGCGATAACAGTGTGTGCGCAAACGGTTAGGCATTGCCCATTTCGGCGGAATAAATTTCCTCGAACCAACAATTGGTGTGGGATTCGTCTTTGGGTTGGCCACTGCGATGGTAGGTATGTCGATCTTTTTGTTGAAGATTCAAACACAGGGTCACAGGATGAGCTCTAATGCCAGTCAATGGAAACAGAACTATAGTTCATGAAGAAGGGTCCTAACTGTGTAATTCGATTCGAAAGTAAAAACTGTTCGACAGTTGTTTCCGATTCTAATTTTAAATGTTACTCTGTATAACTTTCGATTCGAGAGGAAAAGTTGTAAAGAAAACTTTGCAACTTCCGAATAAATGTTCCGAGACTCGAGCTGGTTTTTGTCAAAAAGGACATTTTAAATTCAACAACAAGTCAAATAATCGTTTTTGATTATTTAAATTTATTCGTTGATAGTGGAATTTTACTATGGATAAAGATTCAGTTGCATTGGGGCTTGATGAAGAAATTTGTTTTGAAGAGAGTATTCAAAGAAAGATATAAATAATTATTAAGTAATAATTTCGTTATCAGTAGTTGTTGTTTTCCGTTCTCATTTCCTGATCCAAAATCCTTTGTTCCCACCAGCAATCCATTTACAGAATCTTCACGCATTGGTGGACCAGCTGCGTTCAAGTCGGGTGCTAAACGCTTCCACGGATTATTTGCAGCTCTCCGTGCGTCCGCAGTTTTTGAATAGCCCTTATAGATAAATCCGGATGGGAACAGAATTGATTTTATCAATTCGAATTTCAAATTGATTTTGTTTTCTATTGATATTTTTGTTCGGGATTTCCCATTAAAACAAAATAAAGTCATCAAAAATATCATCATATCAATATTAATTATGTTTTGTTCAATTAATTTATAGCATTTTATCAAAAAATATTATTTATGTATTTTTTTTTAAATAAATAGTTACATTTTTGGTTTCAGCAAAACTTTTCCGGATTTCGATAATTTGATATCGAATAAAATTTCGGAAATTCGAATGTATTTAGCAACGAAAATAGAGTTGTGAAGTACGACATTTCCGATTTTCGAGCAAAGGTATCTAGATAAATGAAACTCGGATTTCAATTTTCGATTTTCGAATAACAGAGTACATATTTTCCGAACGATTTAACTTTTGAATCGAATTACAGAGTAGGGCCCCAGGCTTCTCATCCTGTCGAGGTGTAAGTTGTAAGGCCCACAGCTATCCGAATATGACAGATTTATATCTTACTAGAAAATATCAAAGAAAGAAGACCACCGTACCAGTCTTGTGATGGATACAAACTGGAAATTTCCAAATTTCCTCTCCCGTCCCGATGGTAAGTCAACTCCAATGCGATTAATACCAAAAGCCACCTCTACTTTATCGATAGAAAGCCCTGAGCTTGTGCAGCCGATGCGAAAAAACAACATACAAAAAATGCATCAGACCATCTTGCGTAAGTCCAGGCTTGGTAGGGAAGACATCTGATGATTCTTTGAAGTTTAGCAGAAGAGGCAACAAGTCATGTACAGGAACTGAATCTATTCTGCCAAACTACCTTTGCATGCGATATGTCGTCTCACCATCGCCGTGGATCTTCACGAGAAGATAGTTTTTGGCGATGGTCAGTTTTGTCAAAAGCGCACAACCCCAAGTAACAGTTTGACTTCGGTAAGGCGCTATCGAAGCTATTTCACCTCCCGCAATATTAACTGCATAAGGTCTAATGGAAACGCATTTGGCGCACTTTAATGCAAGTATTTACTTATTTAAGACTTCCTGAACAGCTTGGATAGACCTTACCGAAACTTTATGGAAGCTTTATAGAGGCTCCAAAATGAACAAGAAAAAAATTATTTTTTTTTATTACATTTTTCAATTTTCCATTTTCTTATTTTTTTATTTTTTTTTTATCTTCTTGATAAACATTTTTAAAGACTTTTTGCAATTTTCATGGAGTTAACATTTACGTACTCGTTATAATTTACATTTTACTTACATGCGCCGCACTGAGAATCGAACTTGGGTCCTGTGCGTAGTAGTCCAATACACTACCCCCTAGGCTAATTCGTCATAATGCTGTAGTAGTGCTAAATCTGAACTACTTGGTACATTTTAGAGTTTGGTTATGATTTGCAATAAACTTGCAGCTTACTCGACCGAAGTAAAGCAAGACATTTAGTGTTACCCTTATTTATTCATGGGCGAAAACTGTTTATTTAAAATCACATTACTGACATATTTTTCAATGTGCTAGAAGTATTTTATTTCTTGTAATTTTTCCCCGATTCATTAATTATGGTTTCTTTAGACAGCTTTGATTCATTTCATATGAAATTAATTTTTTACCTCTATAAAGCCTCCATATGTAAGTTAGGAGGAAGTACGAGTAAATGCTTCTGTACAGCTTCCAATCGCAAGCGGTTGACTGCATGACAGTTCATTGCTTCTATAATGCCTTCGGTCAGAAGCTCTAAAGAAATTCACTTTCCACACATCTCCAGACACATTTTCAGATGTCTAATAGAGATCTTATCGAAGCTTAATTCCATAACCCTCTATAAAGCCTATGTATATGCTTCGTAAAGGACTTACTGAAGTTGTTATCGAAACAATTGCCTCGAAATGGATGAACTTCGGTTAACAAAGACTATAGAAGCTCTGTCGAAGCTGTTGCCTACAGAAATTACAAATTTGAACCTTACCGAAGTAAAATTGTTACTTGGGAACCTTTTGAGGGTCTTGACTGCAATGAAAATAAAATACCAGGTAATATTGACAAAATTCGGTTGCAAAATTTCAACAAAAATTATTTTGTTGAATTGAATAAAAATTTATCAATACAACTTAAGGTTTATCAGTTTGAAAGATATTTTGTCAAACGGATAAAACATTTACTACAAAATTACTCTGGCAGATTAACAAAACACAATTTTCAGTTTTATAAATCGATATCGTAGGTATCAATTGAACAATTTTGTTGTTGAATTAACAAAGTTTTTATTATATCAATAAAAACAGAACCAAAATGTGCTGTGCAAATTAATTGGGACAGGCAATATTCTTATGATTTTCTTTATTTTTTTATAAAATGTTTTCAATTTTTTTTTAAATTATTAATTTATATGGCTGCCTTTGGCAGCAATTACATCTTTTACTCGATTTGGCATTGATGAAACCAATGTTTCGCAAATTTTTCGTATTTCTTCGTCGTGAAACCACACTTCAATAATTGCAGAAACAAGCTTTTTTTGGTAGTACAACCCGTTTTCCTCAACCTTATTTTTATTTTGGCCCAAAGATTCTCTACTGGGTTGAGGTCTGGAGAGTTGCCTGGCCATTCGAGCACCTTAATACCTTCTTCCGCAAAGAATGCCTTCATTTGCAAGATCTTGCTGAAAAATTGCATTTCCGGTCGGAAACTGTCTTCTCATGGTCGGTAAGAGCATATGGGTTAAAACGTCAGCGTACTTGATGCTATTCATCATGCCTTCAATCGGCTTTAAGCTTCCAGGGCCCAAGGAGGTGAAACAATCCCAAAACATTACTTTGGGCGGGTGTCTAGGGGCCGGAACAATGTGACCAGGTCCGAGCTTTTCTTTGTCACTTGTCCTCACGACACTAACCCGGTAACCCTGAACTTTAAAATGGCTCTCATCAGAGAAAATGACACTTCCCCATTCATGCGAAGACTCAGTTAGAAGTTGTTTTTTAAGTGGTCTTCTGGCCCTGCGGCCCACATCTAGAAGACGCCTTCTAACAATGGATGAGTCCACCACCACACCAGCCGACGCTAAGTCCCTTTGAAGATCACCGCTAGTCTTCCAAGGATGAATTACGCTGTTACGGATCAAATTTTTGTCATCGCGATCCGTTGTCTTGCGCTTTCGGCCGTAATGTTCCGTACGAGCCGTTGCAATGGATCCTGTAGCCTTGTGCAACGCTATGATCCTAGCAACACTTGATCTTGGAACTCCAACATCATCTGAAATCTTCCGTATGCTTTTGTCAGTGTGCTCATGCAAAGCAATAATTTTAGCCCTCTTCTCCATTGAAGTATCCATTTTCAAATTTGTATAAAACAAACTAACCAAAACTAATAAATAGTCCGATAACAGCTTCGTGACACTAAACGTTAATAAATGCACAAAAAACTGCAACTTACCTTCGCAAATCCAAAAGAAAATATTTGTAAAAATTAATTTGCAAAGAACCTTTCCAAAGTTTAAAACAATAACGCGAGAATCATAGCCTACTTCCGATTATGTTTAAAAATCATGCCTGTCCCAAGTTATTTGCACAGCATGTACCGTTTGTATCGGAGAAAATAGGAGCACATCCTGGGCTCGCTTGGCTGGATTCTGGACATTTTCTTTCTTGTCTGTAAGTGCAGCTACTTGCTACACACAAGAAATTTTAATTTATCTTGAGACTGTTGCGTTGCTAATCCTTCGGAAAATTTATTGAATTTTTATCAGGTAAATACCTACTGTGTTCGTTTTATTGAAGTTTCGATGTTAAAAAAAGTATTTGCCTGAAAAAAAGTCTTTTACATATACCTATACAATACATGCATATATTATCTTAACTGAAAGTGCAATCATCTTACTTTTGTACGAACCAAATACAAATTGTGAATGTTTTTTTTAGATTGTGAAATCGATCGGGAAGCTATGGCTCATGCAACACCAAAACATTTGGCAATTTGGAGTGCAGATTTTGTTTCAACTCAAATAGTAAGTAAAATTAATTTAGTTTAACTTGGTATAATTACTTTTTTTAATAAATCTAATTCTTAAACTTTTATAAACTGGATGTAAATAGTCCACAAAGCCAAAATGTCCGGTAAATTGGATCGGCCACATCGAGAGCATAGACAATAATGCTCCAGCTAAGAGGAATTTCGAATACCAAACCCCCGCAGCTTCGAGAAGACAAGGAAGGCGCCGAACCTCCATTTCAAATGTCAAGCCCTCGCAGTTGCCAGAGCTCTGAGTCTGGATAACTGGAAGCGGCGTGCCCAGTATTGCAGAGAATGGATAAGTAATACAAGCTTCAGGACTGAGGGTTTATTCTTGGATTACTTGGGGACTCGGAGAGATCGCGTGAGGAAATCTAAAAGTGACTCGACGCGGGTGCAGCAACCGCCTTTGAAGTACTTTTGCTTCAGACACATCCAGATGCATGTACCCTTGGCTTATGATTGGACATAGGAAAACGGGGAACAAAACTTCACGTTGCACATTTTACATTAAAAATGTGGCAGTGTCCGTTCCGCACCCAAAAAAATTTGTCGTACAAATGTTGAAAACCGCTGTTAAATCGACTGCATTCGTTGTCATAATCGACCCGACATCCAATGCTTTCAATTTAGCAGACACATGGTTGTACTTTCCAAAATCAAATTATGAAAATGAGAGCATTTGTTGTAGATTTTACAACTAGAAAAATTGTAAATAAAACGGCATTCGTTGTTGAATGTACAGCAAATTTTGTAAAATACACAATACTTATGTGTATAAACTACGGATTTTGGTTGTATTATTCACAAAACCTTGCGGTCAAAATGCAATTTCTGTCGTAAAACCTACATCTCGATTTCCAGAAACGATTACCCTTTGCTTTAATTTTGCAGCTCTTTGGCCTACACAATTTTTTTCTGTAAAATCTATGTTCCAAAATAAAAAAAAGCATACACCAAATAATTTCAAATTCCTTTTATTGAAGTATTAATGAATCCATAAATGGCATAGTTACATTATGTTTGGTTATACAAAAAAAAATAAAAATAAATAGGTACACTTATTTCGGAAAACTCTTGTCCCATCCATTAATTTATTTATTTAAGTGAATAGGTGGACTTGTAAACTTATTAATGTTTAAAATAATAAGGTCATGAAGTATTTTTGTTAAATCAACCACATAGCAACTATAATGAAAATTAAAATACAAATTTTGTATTCAAACAGCACAACACTTTTTGACAATGTGAAATTGCCCAACACTTCAAAAACTTCCACCTCTAATAGTAATGTTTTTTCGGTAGCGGCGTTTCCTATGACGGGATTATTATGAGCTGTATCATTATTTAAATTGCTGGCTTCCACATACTCAGCATTTTCAGAAAAAAAAAAAAAACTCAGAAATCATTTGAAAAGAAACCTCACAACTTTGCACTCTAATAATTCGTCTTGTTGGTTCTAGACTTGATGATTAAAAGAGCAAAGGAATGTGCACTACTGTATAAACCATGAAAATGTTCTGGCTGGGCGAGTGAGTTACGGTTAATGCAGCTGTCATATTCACAACTCAATGTATAGTATCAACTGAAAATGGTTGTAGATTTGAATGCATATGCTGTGCATTTTACAAGTTGTACGTACTTTCTACAGCATTTTGTATGTGCATTTTACATTTTGGTTGTAGATTTGACCAATTCATACATGACATGACAACGCGCTGTCAATTTTACAACAAGAAATTAAATTGATCGCAATTTAACAATTTTATTGTTGAAATAAAAGCAAACTCTGTGAAAGTTACAATTAATTGTGAATATGAACGCATTTGCTGTTAAATACACAAATATGCAACTTATTGTAAATTTGACAGCCACATGTTGTATAATTTACAGCGGACATTTTTTTGGGTGAACTGAAGAGTTCTTCCGCAGAAAGACTCGACAATGGGTCGTATGAATAAAACGTAGCAATTGCTTTTACTCAAGAGAAATGTCAAAATCGAAGCATTAGCTACATTTCGTACTATGAATAAAAACCAATTCGAGTTAGTTCCAACTTATGACATGTTCGAAAAGCGGCGGCACTGTCCTTTTACTCAGATCGGTATGAATAAAACTTCTATCAGACAAAGCAAATGCTATGCAAATTCTGAGTCTGCTATTTAGTTGACTCAGACCTAAATTTTTTGTGCGCACATTTTTTACATAAAACAATCCAAGCATTGTGAATTTTCGATATTTTGTTTATAAATAAATAAAAGAAGTTTTGTTCGTGCAAAAAAACAAAACATGGATGCGATAAGTTTTCATATTATACCGGTTGTACCTCTTGTTGTTAACGTTCGTGCTAATAAAAAAACAGTATAAACAAAGAAGAATTGGTGACGATACTAACTTCAAGCAAATGTTTTGTGTCACGCCTGAAAATGGGGACTTTTTAAAATGATAATTTTGAGACACGTGGTGGTGGTCTTTTAAATATCCAGAAAATTAAATCTAAGGTATTCGGGAGATCCGGGCTTTCAGGTAAACATTTCAAAATTCATGGCTTAACAAGTGAGAGTGAGAGTTGGTGTTGGAGAAGATCGTGGTGTTCATCAGTCAAACGTTTCATTAACTAATTGGTATGTGTGTCAGAAAATAGTTCAACCAGCCGACGATAGGATACATTTTCCGACAACTGAGGAAGAAATCAAGCATCACCAAGCGATTTGGCAAATGCAATTTATGTTTCCAGGTGCAATTGGAGCTATAGATTGCTTTTGATAATTTTTCCACAAAAATTTGAAAATAAATTCAAAATAAACAAACCACCGGACAGTTGTCACTTGTCAAGTTTGACAGAAATGCTGAAAATGAAGTAAATGCTATGTTCGAATTTTCGAACTTACTTTAGCAAACTAGGTTTTTATTCAAATACCGATTCAAAGTATTTGCTAAGGGCTTTCACTTTGCTAAAACCTTTTACTCAAAGCAAATGCTGGTTTTTATTCATACGACCCAATGAAAATCCAACAGTGCGCAATTATTTGAAATCGGAAAGCTATTTTCAAACGACTTCCTTCCAAAGACATGCATTTTAAAATCCTCTCCGGTCAAGGTGTTTGTTCCAATCGACTCTCAGCGAATTTCCCCCATTCAAATCCAGCACAGAACAGGAATGGACAGCATCTATCCCCCTATGCAGCCAGTAAGGAAAAAAAAATCATATCCATTCAATTTGTTAAACCATGGCAACTCTCTTCTCACAATTGAAACCAACACCTTTGAGGCACACTTTTCACAACAGCACCGCTAATTTAAAATTGCAACTGCCTGCCACGTGCCCAAATTAGAGCGCTGAAATAGAGTCCCTCAATAGATTCACGATTTATCAACAATGGCAAATCAGTTTAGCGTTGCCTCGCAAGCCTACCATTAAAAATTACAAACCCTCCGTTCGAGTAACTGCCTACAACAAACAGCAGCAACATCCTTTAAGCTAATTAGCAGTTTCGAATTACCACATATAAAGGCGCGTGCTCTTGCGCCTACAGTTCACTCTACGTTTGATGCTAAAAAACGGATCAACTCATTTTTTTCCGTCTCACAATGCCTTTCACTAAACCGACAGCGAACGAACAAAAAAAAAAAAAAACACACACACACCCAACGACATACAGGATTTGTATGACAACTCGCAGTACACGCATCGATTTGCACTTCAATGAGGGGGCCTGCTGAACGTGTCCCTGTGTCCGTTTGGTGATCATAAATCTTGGCCGCCACAAAAAGAGAAACCTCTAGCGAAGACTTGTCAACAAATTAATTCATTTTTAACACTAGATTTTGACATATCTCTCAGAATATATCATTCGAGATCGTGTCGCATCTCGCAGAACAATGCCCATATAAATCTCGAGCGATTGTTGTCCGACGGACGGTATATCGCTGCCGCGGGGTACCCACACAGATAAACTCCTTCGTTCGGTTGGATTCGATTTTGGTGGCAGGAGAGCATTGAGGAATTTTCACCCAGTCCAGTCGGGGCATGTGTAGGAATTGAAATGCACAGTAGCCGATCGGGGACCGATTTTAATTTGTCGTTTTTGCCTGTATCTCTGACGACTGATCTTGATGTTTTATTTTTGTCATTTCGTTCGCGAATGGTTGGTAATCGAATTTGGTCGAAGGGATTTCGTGGGCCAGGCTTTGCAAGAGAGTGCTCAGCTTTGCTGTGATTTCGTTAAAAGTGAAGATGTTCTCTTTAAAGAAGAAGATACAGGGTGCCGCAAAATAATCATCACACAGAAAAATAAATTGTAATGCCAACAATTTTCGTTGGTTAAAATGAACCCAAATATGAAAACCTTTGATTTAAGAATGAAATTCTTGGCAGTGATGTAATAAAATACTTATGGGGATTATATTATTCTTACGCTGAATACCTGATTCTTGAAAACTTAAGAACGAGTTCTTGTTAACAAAAAATAATATTTGAACCAAGAACTTTTAACTTAAAATTTTTTAAGAATCTCAAAATTCTTCGCTTGACAACATTTTTTTTCTGAGTGATCCGATTTTGTTTTTGAATTACTTTTTCTCTAGAAAAGATTTTGAGCGATGGAAATCTTTATTCGAACCCTTAAAATGTTTGCTGTGAAGTGGGAAATACAGTCCGCCAAATAACTTTTTTTTTTTTTGAAAATGCTATAAAAAAAAACTACTGAATATTTTCTCAAATTTCTTTTTTTATTTGAAAGTACAATCCTTCCGATTAATAATGGAAAAAAATTTCATTCAAATGGCTGCCTCGGCTGGCCATGCAGTAGCCTACACGATCGGTCCAATTTTTAAGCACATTATCGATTGTGTGCAGCTGTATTTCGCCAATGGCTTCACGAATATTGTCCTTTAAAGCGTCAATTGTCTCTGGCTTGTCGGCGTAACACTTATCTTTTACGGCACCCCACAAATAATAGTCCAACGGTGTCAAATCGCAGCTCCGAGGTGGCCAAACGACATCAGCTCTGCGGCTGATAATGCGATCTTCAAAAACGTAGCGCCGTCCTGTTGAAACCAAATGTTGCCAATATCCTCCTCTTCAATTTTTGTGAACAAAAATTCGTTCAACATGGCCCGATAACGATCGCCATTGACTGTAACGGCCACTCCTTGCTCATTTTCGAAGAAAAATGGCCCAATTATGCCTCTGGACCAAATTCCGCACCAAACAGTGACTCGTTTTGGGTATATCGGCTTTTCAATGTATGCGTGCGGGTTTTCTGTGCCCCAAATGCGACAATTTTGCTTGTTTACATACCCGCCAAGATGAAAATGAGCTTCATCTGAAAAGATGATTTTTTTTGGCAAAATCGGCATCTTCGTGTAGGCTACTGCATGGCCAGCCGAGGCAGCCATTTGAATGAAATTATTTTCCATTATTAACCGGAAGGATTGTACTTTCAAATAAAAAAATAAATTTGAGAAAATATTCAGTAGTTTTTTTTTATAGCATTTTCAAAAAAAAAAAAGTTATTTGGCGGACCCTTTATTATATCTTTCAAGTGGCTGCCGCCAGTGTTGATACACATTTGTGCCCGTTTTTACATTTTACAATATAATACAAATATTCTCCTTAAGGGCTGCGTTTGTCTGAGGCTTGTTGGCATAAACCCGAGACTTCAAATAGCCCCAAAGAAGAATGGGCTGGTTAAATCGGGCGATTTTGCTGGCCATGACAAATCGTCAAAATGGGAGATCACGCGGCCAGGAAATGCTTCCTCTTTCCATTGATTGTCTGTTTTATACAAATGCTAAATATGATTGACGTACGATGCCATTTGCAAAAATTATAACATCTTCCGATGGGGTTATTTTGCGCCACCTTGTATCGCCACCCACGTTCGTTCGTCGAGTGAAGTTGGCTTCGAATAACATGCATCTTTTTTAAGCGATCGACTGTGTGTGATCCGGATCAAAGCTACTTTTCAAAACGTTAGTATCAGCCCAGATAGTCGGGACCAAATATTGAAGCGTAATTTTTCGATCTCCCAGAGCAGTGGTTCTCAACCTTTTAGTGATGAGGGACCATTTGACAAAATTTCTGTCTTGCCATAGACCACCAACTCTCATTTAGAGGTAATTATACAGTAAATGTAAAAGTAAATGAATAAAAGTTTGTTCTATCTACGGATAAAACACTCATACAATTTTTATTTTTATTTTTTTACGATATATATATTATATTATTTTAATAAGATCTTTGCGACTTCATACTCTTTACTAACTTTTGGATCCTTGGTTCAGTGTTACTTAAAGTCAAACGCGTGTCGGCTTTCCCAGCCTTTTGGCTCCAAAAATCTTCAAGATTAATTCCTGTCTCGAATGTATCTTTCAAGTTACTTTCGTGTTGCATTTTAATGACTGCTTCTTGAAGGGACCGCGTATCAGTTTCCGAATACCATTGTCTTAGCAGTCAGAAAACTAGAGAGTGAATTCACTTTTAAGTTTTTCAAACGGATTGTAATATTATTCTGTACTTCTCCTTTAGTCTCAGCACACTGTCCGTCAATAATTTGATTCAGGATATCAAACGCAGAAAAGTTATCTATTTCGACTTTATTGACCAATAGCTCAATTTACGCGAATAGATCTTTCAGGTGAACCACTCTCCAATGCGCTGTCACGTACCATACCATAGTCGCTCATTAACAAAAAAGTGGTTCCAGTATATCGTGACATTATCAAGGACGTAGCTGAAACTACAGAAGGCTACCTTAGAGCTTAAAGAATGTATGGTGTGTTTCTCCGAGAATAGAGAACTTTAAGATTAAATACCAATTAAATAGGTGGAGCAACAGCTCCGTCTACATTAGTCCTAACCTCTCATATCCAATCGTTTTGTGTAAATTCATTTGTTGGGACGAATGGAAAGTACCTTTAATTTTATGACGAGAACGAATGTCAATTTTAAAGATCTTTCATGACAGTTATACTCTCAGATGTTTATAATTGACTTTCGGGAAAGGTGACGCAGTGGAAAAAACCTTAAGATGTAATTTATGTTTTTCCGGGAACAAACCTGAGACCCATCGCTCAGTAGGCCAAAACAACAACCACTGGCGAAAATATATTACAAAAAAAAAAATAAAAAATCATCAAGTGACTGTGGTATCAAGTTTTTGGAGACTATTGGAATTTTAAGCCATTTCTAGTTTGAGTATTTTTTTGGTCTATAATGTAGGCGCGGTCGGTTCGAACAATGCCCAATCTTGAAGTCTTATTGAAAGAGGAGCTAAAGCTGTATACCTTAGTCTATCTTACTTATTCTATGTCTATGTCTACTTATTATGAAAAGGAGTATTCTTGAAGGTGAAATGGCAAACCAAAATGAGCACAAATCTGCTGTCAGCCATCAAAAAAATTTACTCATAATAATAATTCGCGCGAGTTTTGCAAAATAACTTTAAAAACTTAAAAAAATATAAATAGAAATATTTAAATAACGAATATAATTATTTAAGTTAGATACATAGTTTTTATAAAATTTATTAGCCGTAAGCCGCTAGTGCTATCCTAATTATTAATTTTGTAATTTACTTACTAATAATTAATAAAACTATAATAATAAAAATAATATAAAATTTATAATATATTTTTGAAAAATAAGCGCAAATTTTATTCCTTATTTGCAAAGAGTGCTTCAAAAAAGTTGTAAATAGTTCCGCTGCAGAATGAGCTGGGTGTAAATTAAAGTGACCGCAGAGGTTTTAAAAGAGATTTTGGAAAAGATCATGGTACTGCTTGCTAAACTGCAGTTCGAGTGTTAGTGCCGTGTGGTTGTTCCAAGTAGCGCTCCAATCCAATTTTATAACCTTTTATTTATTAATTAATTTATAAGTAATACTTAATTTCTAAATAATACCTAATTTATGAATTTAGTTATTAATTAATTTAAATTATTCAAATATCTATATATATAAAAATTGAGGCTTAAAATTGTGTTCGTTTGTCGCCGATTCATGCCTTAACACATTTACCGATTTTAACAAAACTTTCACACATTTTTGATCTTGGGTTTTGTGAAGTTTGGCTGAAATCGGAAAACGTAGGTGTGTGTTGTGCGTGCGTGAAACAGCACATGAATTTCAGTATACAGTCAACTCTCGATTATCCGGCATTCTATTAACCGGCAACTCTATTAACCGGGAATTTTTTTTCAAAAATTTATTAATTTAGAAATCGATTTTCCGGGATTCACTCTATTATCCGTGATCATTTTTTATAAATACTACGTATTTTTTCTATCCACACGTGTAGAAACGTATCTGTAGGTGTTGTCTTTCTTATTATGTTTTTTAGTTTGTTGACTGTTTCAAAGTACAAAATCTTATTACAAATAAATGGAAAAATATTGTAAAAAGTTGGTTTATTCGTTGATAATATAATTTTCGATTATCCGGGAATTTCGATTTTCCGGTACGAGCTCGGTCCCGAGCACCCCGGTTAATCGAGAGTTGACTGTATTTTGGGTTTTTTTTATTTTGTTTGTCTTGAATCAGAAAAATTTAAAATTCAGAAAGTTCTCACCTGGTGTCGCTGTAGGAATTTCCAGCAAAAATTATGAAAAAATGATATTTTCAGGCGATCTGCTGTACACAAACACCATCATTTTGATGATGATGGTTTTGGCGCAAAACTAGGTTCATCAAGCCTATATGGACTTTTAGTGATTTTACGTCTCAAGATGTCGTTCGAGAAGCTGAAGACTGTGCTTGAACTGTAAAATACGTTTTGTTTTTATTTTATGAGAAATAAATTTTTGTTTTGTCAAAATACTTTTTTTCGAATTTTCAGTTAGCTTTTTCAGTTTTCCAAACATTTTGAAAGAGTGGAGTTGTCCGCTTCCTACGCCGAAGATTTTTTTGTTCTTTGGTGACAAACAAATAAATAAGTAAATAAGATGAAGACTGGAAGCTTTTAGCTTTTGGCACCGAATATAGTCCCAGGATTTAGGTACAGAGCGAGACAGAAGCTTCACGTGATGGATTATTCTTCGCTTAGGCTTAGAGTGGGTCTGTCAGAAGGTTTGTAAAAGGTTTGCTAAAGCTTAAACAGGTATGGTTCTACATCTCTCATACTGTGAACGTCAGAAGTGAGTCAACACACAACCATCTTTTCATTTTATCCTAGAATTTGAGTGGCGGATTTTAATAAAAAGCTTTTTCTTAAAATGGGAAAATTATCTTTTATTCCTGTATAAAATAATGTAAAGAGATTCGTACAAACAAAGAAACTACAACAAAAAAAATGTTCTTTCAGAGTTTGGGAAAACATCGTATTTTCTGCGTCAAAAGTAAGTTACCACTTATGGAATCCTTGTATTTTATACAAAAAAAGAGCATTTAATATTTTGTTTGTCCTCCTTTTGACTTTTTAGCGTGGTTTATTTTGCGTGTCATGGATTCCACAAGCTTCTTTGTCACATTTGGGGAAATCTTACCCCATTCTTCCCTCATGTTTAACTGTGGTCCTTATATTTTCTGAATTCTTTATTTTACCCCTCCAAATTTTTAACTTTCTCCATTACGTAGTAAGAGACAGATATTGTATTCGTACAAAATTTCGAACTCGAGATGTAAATCAATTCTGACATTACGATGATAGGCGAACTCAAAAAAGTGGGTCGCCAAATTATGTCTGTCTGTCTGTATGTTCCGAGGCCTAACAACCTAATCGGCTGAACGGATTTCGTTCAAACTTCGGATTTAAAGTTTGGGGGCTTACAGTTCGGGGCTGTTTTTTTTTTTTGCATGGTAACCTCGATATTAATGGTACTTCCCATACAAAATTTTCATACCAGTTTGATTTGTTCGAAAACGGCTCTAACGATTTCAACAAAAATTGATATGTACGCTTAAGTAGGTGAGGTAAACGTAACTGCATACTCAGTTTTCCGCTAAAAAAATCGAGTAATGGTACTTTTGAAATTTGGACATATCTCGAAAACGGTCCATGCGATTGTAACAAAAATTCATTTCTAAGGTAATATGGTCATTTCTAACTTAATGGCAGTTTAAACTCAGTTTTTCTCTGTATTATCGTAAAATGGGTTTTGGAAAAAAATCATTTTTGGAAAATATAGTTTTCCCTAGTTTACCTCCAAACCGCATTTTCACCAAAATGCAAACTTAGAGTAAAATTGATGTTTTCAAAATTATTGCGTCCTTAATTCTCAACTCGAATCAACGAAAACGCTAGTTTTAAAAACTGCTCATATCTTGAAAACCCCATTTTCGATTTCGATAAAACTTCAAAAACCAAGTAATGCTTACATCCCGAACAATAACTAGTACTCGGTTTTCAGCTAAATAGTTAAGCAATAGTATTTTTCAAACTAGACAATATTTGGTACTCTTTTGTCTGCCAAATTTTAGAAAAACAACTCTAACGAATTTGACCAAAATACATTTTAAAGATAACATAAGTATTCTAAATAAAATCCCGTACTTAGTTTTTTTCAAAAAATTCGAAGAAATCAATTTCTTAAATATTTCTCAAAAATGACTACCCAAATTCCGATCTGTATTCACATATTTTCGGTATAATTTTGAAATAATAACAATGCCCCAACTTCGAATAACAGCTACGTAAAACTACTTTTTGGCAAATACTACCAACTTCTAATTTTTTTCAACCATATTGAATATGCAGCCTTAAAAATATTTCCAACAACTTGTTTTGTTTGTTGTAATGTTATAAAATATTTTTCCAGAAAGAGAAGTCCTTGTTTTCATATTCATATTTTTTGGCAAATTTTAAACATTTTGTTTTAGATATGAATGGGTTTTGTTCTTGGAGCTCTTCCATGTGAGTCCGCATTGTGCAGAGTTCGAGTGCTAACCGATTGACCAGATGTCAAGAAAAATGGATCCTGAGATGCCACCCACCCGCACCTATAATGGAGCTATCATCTAAGCAGTGAAATAGGTCTTCAAAAAGCAAACAGCACTCCGCTCCTATTTGGGGCAGTAAATCGAAGAAGTAACGTTCCCCGCCGTCAGCCAATCGTGGAAAATGCAAGCGAATCCAGCAACGCACCTGAAAACGCGCAGATGCTCCATTTTGATCAGGTCGTCAACGACACGTCGTCCATCATTCCTGATGTGTGCTGCCGCTGCTGCTGATGATGACGATGGTGGTGCTGCTGCTGGTGTGGATCGTTGTTCTTTGCTGTCTTCTTGTCGTCGTCCGTCTGACTTGTCCTTTTTTTTGTTTTTCATTTTACTGCAGTATCCCAACTCACGGGGTTAACCAATTTCGTATTTTGACGACGATATTGGAAAGTAAAGTCGCATATGGAATTTGGCCTTTTTACGAGAACGGAATTCCTCTCCTTGATGCGCGGGAGAATCCCTTTGGCATCGCCAGTGAATTGCAATCGCCGCCAGCCAGTGTGCATACACTTTATGGAGATGGGCTTTCTGGATCTCACGGCGCACCAACCACATATTTCTCTTTGAAAATACTTCGCGAATTTGTCCCGAAGCGGGCTTGCTGTCTCCCATATAGTGCAGCAACACCAACCTGGACATATTGGGGAGCACACAGCGAACAAAGGTAGGTACACGCATTCAATTCAACCGATCGTATGTCAACTATTTCGGTTTTTACTCGCATTTCCATCGGCAATCTGTGATACAGTTTGGGGCTGAGTATCTGCAACTGAAAAGTGGTGAGAACGATCATTCCATTTGGTACTTCTAGCTTGGCTCGAGGGTGCTCCGCTGAATTCCATTAGAGCCACTCCATTTCGGCAGAGAGAAATGGGTTGCAGCCTACGCAAAGGCACACTCTGCCTTGGATTGCACTCGTTGCAGAAGTATCTGAAGGGTGCACAGGCACACTGAGGAGATGCATTACCTGCATTATATAGAAATGCCAAAAAACGCACACCATCAGAGTGAAGTATCAAAAAGCGCATCAGCGCATCTCGCATTCAGAACTTTGGGATGGGATTATGGCACTCCTCGAGAGATGCGCTTGATGGCCACTCAATGCCAACTCCATTAGAGGACTCTTGCTCAGCCGAATTGTGTGTATATTCGCACTCTCAGCGGGAGATACGAGCTGCGAGTGTGTGTGGAACGGGCAACACATCATCCTTGAGGGTGCGCTGCCGATGCAAACGACGAGAGTGAGTATAAGTGCGCAGCATCCCTACTTCACACATCAGTGGCTTTGCAAAGTGAAAATTAAAATCCACACAAAGTGCGCATTACGTAATGGAACTGTGCGGATTGTCTTCCGCCTGACAGCAGTCGCATGTGGTATGAGAGAGAGCGCCCGGTGGTGGTCTGGTAACGTTTTTAGAACGCTCTGCGGGACTAATGGATAACTGGGGAGTGAGTATAATTATTGCATATGATGAACACACCAAAGAGGCGGAAGGATGTGCCCGAATTGGAATCTTCAATGGCATTCAGCAGCAGCGCTTAGAAGGCCTTACATAAGCACAACGAAGAGATGTTCTCAGCTGGGAAACAAGAGTAACTGTGGAAGGTATAGGGTTTAGCTGGCTGATCTTTTGCGACATATTTAAGCTATACCAAGTCGAATGTCCCTCACCAGGGATAGGAACTAGCTAACTTTGTATAGGAAAATTTTCTTTTGGGTTTGGGTTCGATTGACCATAGGAAAGGGCCACTCAAATCACGGAAATTTTACAAAACTGCACTAGCAGGGATGTCTAAACTGTTAAGACCGGCTCGTGCAGTCTGTGGGATCTTGGAAGCTTCAAATTCTATGAAAGACCTCATCAAGCACGCCTATACGCCGATCCTATCAATAAATCTACCCGCCGATATCAGTGGATGGCAATCAGTGTTACCTCTGAAAATTTTTAAGAAGTGAGAGGTAAAAAAGTGTCCCATATAATTTGAATAAAAACGTAGCAACATTCCATACAATATTTATTAAAAAAAAATTGCTTCCAATACATTGCTCGATACCAATAACAAATTTTAGTCTCGACTTTAAATTTACGGAAGTTCACAATTGCGAAATTTGTATGGAAAATATAGCCACTGTGAACTACTAAAATAATATTTAAATATAAATATTTATACACAGGAAAACAAATTTAATAATTTTCTAAAAAGTGTCCAAAATCGATGATTTAAAAAAAGAGGTGTCCTAGTGTCTGAGTGATCGAAAAGGTGTCCAATTGACACTAAAGTGTCCCAAGTTAACCCTGATGGCAATAGAAGCGCCGAAGCAAGAGGTTTAAGAGCTCTTTGTACACTGAAAATAAAACCCTGGTATATTTGATAAAAATGGGGCTTTAAGCAACCAATTTTTTGTAAATATACGTCCAACAAAATGTTTCTATCAAATTGACAAAATTTGAATAAGTTTTATTTTGTCTTAAGACTTTTGTTGTTATGATAAGAATACTGTGTTAACAAAAATCGTTTGTTCGTGCGTATAAAAATAATTTCTTAAATTAATCATAATGTTGTTAATCTTACGAACGAGATTTGCCACACATCAACAATTATTCACTGTTGCTTTTACAAAGAAATTCATCAATTTGGTCTTTGCCTTTTTATCAAATTAACAAAAAAAATTGTTAATAATATCGAATTAGGCAATTCAACTATAATATTTTGTTGAATCAACGGCAAATATTGTTGATTGTGCAGAAGTAATTTCTCAGTGCTGCCGTTGTGTTTTGTTGAATCTATAAACAGATCGTTGGTTAAATAGCAACATTCTGTCAGCTCCAGCATTTTAATTTGTTGATTCGTCAGCAGAATTGTTGAGTCTGTCAATTCTTCACTTAGTGTACTGTTGAATTAAATAAACTATTTTCTCGATATGATTTATACTCACTTACAGTGGTCCTTTAACTATATTTTGAAGAAACGAAATAAGTATTTATCTAAACAAAGAAATTATATATCCAAAATATGTCAAATTTTTACCCTTTTAAAATAATAATAAACGGTACGCAAAAAAAAGTAGTTTAATAATTAGATTTATTAAAAAAAGTAACTATACAAGTTAAATTAAATTAATCTTACTTGTTATTGGAGTTGAAACAAAATCTGCACTCCCAATGGTATTTCCTTTACATAGAGAAAAATTGTGAGAAATGTTTTGGCGTCGTATAAGCCAGAGCTTCCCGATCGGTACGTGGAAAAGTATGATGGCACTTTCAGCTAAGATAATATACCTAGATGTATTGTATTATTATTACATGTCAATATCTTTTTTCATGTAAATATTTTTTTTAACATCGAAACTTCAATAAAACCAACACAGTAGGTATTTACCTGATAAAAATTCAATAAATTTTCCGAAGGATTAGCAACACAACAGTCTCAAGATAAATTAAAATTTCTTGTGTGTAGCGAACCCTAATAGCTGCACTTACAGCCAAGAAAGAAAATGTCCGGCCAAGCGAGCCCAGGATATGCACAATCCTATTTTCTCCGATACAATCGTTTTAATGCACAACTTGGTCTGGCTTGGCTGGACATGCTTTTCATTGGCTGTAAGTTCAGCTGTTTTGTCTTCAATATAAAGGGTTTTTCAACAGGGACGCTACAAAAGTAGAGCGACAGGCACAGCCGAATTTCTTGCCGCTCTTTTGACATTTCTCTTCAGTAAGGTTTGTCATTTCATGATGGAAAGATATACGAGCCAACAACGAGTCGAAATTATTAAAATTTACTACCGAAATTCGGAGTCAGTGGCCTCAACGTTAAGAGCGCTACGTCCAATTTATGGTCGTCATAATCGTCCTAGCAGATCAACAATTGAGCGTCTAGTGGAAAAATTTGAATCCACAGGCACAGTACAGTGAGACAAAGAAGTGCCCGTAGTGTCGAGAATATTGCTGCCGCTGAGGCTTCAATTGAAGAAAGCCCAAATGTGTCTCTCACACGTCGTTCTCAAGCGTTGGACATCTCTGTGACGTCGTTGTGGCGAATTTTGCGAAAAGATCTTGGCCTACATCCTTACAAGATTAAATTGACGCAAGAACTGAAGCCGCTTGACCACCAGAAGCGTCGTATGTTCGTGAATTGGGCTAAGCAACAACTTGAAAATGATTCGGATTTTCATCGAAAAATCATCTTGAGCGATGAGGCTCATTTCTGGCTGAATGGCTTCGTCAATAAACAAAATATGCGGTATTGGTCAGGCAGCAATCCACACGTACTCCATGAGTCATCATTGCATCCCGAAAAAATTACGGTTTGGTGTGGTTTATGGGCCGGCGGCGTCATTGGGCCGTACTTCTTCCGTGATGATCAAGACCGGCACGTTACTGTGAATGGGAATCGCTACCGTTCAATGATAACCGAATATTTTTGGCCCCAATTGGATGATATGGACTTGGAGGACATGTGGTTCCAACAGGACGGCGCCACAAGCCACACAGCGAATGTCACAATCAATTTATTGGAAACCAAGTTTGGAGAACGTGTTATCTCACGAAATGGTCCAGTCGCTTGGCCGCCTCGGTCGTGCGACTTGACGCCGTTAGACTATTTCCTGTGGGGCTACGTCAAGCCTATGGTCTATGCCAACAAGCCAGCGACGATTGCTGAACTTCGTACGAATATCGAACGTGAAATTGCAGCAGTATCGGCCGATTTATGCCTGAAATCCGTCGAAAATTGGGTTCAGCGTCTGGACTTCTGCAGCGTACCCGTGGTGGCCATGCAAAAGAAATCGAGTTCCATACATAATGACATCGAACGTACTTTCACAGGAATAAAGAATTTCATTAATATCTAAAACCGTTTTTGTTTTATTTAAAATAACTTTTGTAGCGCTCTTATTGAAAAACCCTTTACATAAACTAACTTCTTTCACTTACCTCTTATATATTCCACAATTTCCACATGCGGTTTTCTTTGATAGAAGCCAGGTTTAGTTTATTAACTATGTCCTAATTAATTTTCTTAATCTTCAAATTTTATTTTTTTATTCACTACATTTATGCACACTAACAAACTCGGGTGTGAAAATATAAATGATCCCAAGTAACAATTTTACTTTGGTAAGGTTCAAATTTGTAATTTCTGTAGGCAACAGCTTCGATAGAGCTTCTATAGTCTTTGTTTGTTAAACGAAGTTGATCTATTTCGAAGCAATTGTTTCGATAATAACTTCAGTAAGACCTTTACGAAGCATGTACACAGGCTGTATAGAAGGATATAAAATTAAGCTTCGATCAGATCTCTATTACACTTCTGAAAATGTGTCTGGAGATGTGTGGAAATGGAAAGTGAATTGCATCGATAAAGCTTGTGGTTCGAAGCGCTTCCTAGAAGCTTCTTTAGAGCTTCTGACCGAAGGAAATATAGAAGCAATGAACTGTCATACAGTCAACCGCTTGCGATTGGAAGCTGTACAGAAGCACTTACTCGTACTTCCTCCTAACTTACATAATGGAGGCTTTATAGAGGTAAAAATTAATTTCATATGAAATGAATCAAAGCTGTCTAAAGAAACCATCGTTAATGAATCGGGGAAAAATGACAAAAAATAAAACACTTTTAGCACAGTGAAAAATATGTCAGTAATGTGATTTTAAATAAACACTTGTCGCCCATGAATAAATAAGGGTAACACTAAATGTCTTGCTTACAACTTCGGTCGAGTAAGCTGCAAGTTTATTGCAAATCTTAACGAAACTCTAAAATGTATCAAGTAGTTCAGATTTAGCACTGATACACCATTATGACGAATTAGCCTAGGGGGTAGTGTATGGGACTACTACGCAGCAGGACCGATGTTCGATTCTCAGTGCGGCGCATGTAAGTAAAATATAAATTATAAATAGTACGTAAATGGTAAACTCCATGAAAATTGCAAAACGTCGTTGGATAACATTTAATAATAGGAAAAAAAAATAAAAGAATAAGAAAATGAACAATTTATTTTTCTTGTTCATTTTTGAGCCTATATAAAGTTTCGGTAAGGTTCAAGCTGTTCAGGAAGTCTTAAACAAGTAAATACTTTGCATTAAAGTGCGCCAAATGTGTTTCCATTAGGCCTTATGCATTTAATATTGCGGGAGGTGAAATGCTTCGATAGCACCTTACCGAAGTCAAATTGTTACTTGGGATGCCATCAGTAGCATTGCATTCAAAGAATAACAATGTTTGAAATGTACCTATTTTTATTGATTCAACAAGTGCGTTATTAATTCTACAAAATTTATGTCATATCTATTTACAAACATTTTATTCATTTCAACAAAATGTTTGTAATATTGAAAATCTGTATTCTGTTTGGCTAACAAACATTTTGCATAAGTTTTGTCAATTTCACAATCATTTACAAAAATGATTTTTGTTTCCGTTTTTATGGATATAACAAAAACTCTCTGAATTCAACAATAAAATTGTTCAATTGAGACAATATCGATTTATTTAACTGAAAATTGTGTTTTGTTAATCTGGCAAAGGAGTTTTGTAGATGTAGTTTTTGTAAATGTTTTATCCGTTTGAGAAAATATTGTTCAAATTGATAAAAATGTATTGATAAATTTCATTTACAATCGAATTTTGTCAATATTAGGTACCTGGTATTTTATTTTCAGTGTAGAATCAACAAAAATCGTAAGAGAGTTTTAAGAGGATAAATCCACACTCCACCTTTCCCATGTAGTTCTCGAAGTTCACTGATCACTGCATCGGGTCATGGGCACATCATTGCCTCCTTTCAAGATCTGATATTTTACGGGCCATTGCTTAGCATCACCTTGACCAGTTCTTACATGTTCATAGCTTCATATCAGTGATAAGTTCCATACTGTGCCCACGCTTTCAAAGAAGCTATTAACGCTCAACAAGAAGCTTTTGCCAGCCTCTGTACTGAAAGGAGGTTTCCACAGAAATGGAAGCGACAAAGACGGTTGTTTTTGAAAATACGAAGCGGCAACAAGACCCTAGACTGACCGCCCTCATAAAAACTGTTGTCCTCCCATCAGATATGACCTAAATTTAAATATAACGAGCTTCCCAATCGAAAATCCTGCCTTCGAAAAAAATAACTAGAACCTCGCATGTTATGCAAGAAATTCGCGCTCGACAGGGAGAACAAATCTTCCGCTGTTCTTAGTTGTCCAGACCGAGCTTTCTCATCCGCGATATAGCTTATGGTGTTCGAAAAGGATTTTCGGTCTTCTATGAGGACTAAAACTCGAAGATTCCCTAAGCAAGAGCATTGAGGGTCCATGCATTTGATGGCATCAAGGCAGCCTTTGTAAAAGCCGTAATTTTGGGCACTATTCAATTTACAAATCTTCCTCATATTGATTTCTTTCTGGGGATTGAACCTCGTACGTCTCAGTTATAGCCACTATATACCACGGGGATGGGCTCTGAGTTCCAAAAATTAAAGAAATGTCCGTCACACCATACCACAGACAAATTTCGACAGAGCTCCACAGAATCACCCTCCCCTCACCTTCACAATCGGTTTGACTTCTTCGCACAGTCCCTTAACAACAATTGGACAGCAGTCGTCAAAGCACTGTGAAAACAAACGATTCTAATTGAATTGTCTTCGTTAATTCCGCTCCATATATCAAGCCGTATCCATCAAATGTGCTCCGAGGTTAAACTCCAACCGAAACGCCATGGTCGCGCCCCTAGATCGGCAAGAATACAGCGTCCGTCGGGGTCAAGTAAATTGTTTCAACAACACACCGCCAAAAAATTAATTCGTATCGCTTCAGATGGAATTGACCCCCTTGGGGGTCAAAATGACCCCTCGCACCCAATCAAACGTCTACCAGAGTATCTGCTCGCTTACGCAATCCTAATCCAATTGAAGTGGCAATACGTTCAGCGTCCAATATATGGGGGAGCGAGTGGACCTGTACCGCTGGCTCTTTATGCTGTGCATCATCGTGAGTACCGGCCGGCTTCGGATCGTCGTCATAAATCAGGCCTCATAGCCAATTTGTGATCGTCGCCGCAGTAAAACGCTCCCATGTGCGCCCAAGAGAGGGAGAGGTGTATGCACGCAATCCAGGAGCTGGGAAATAAAACGTCACGGGCATGTGTGCAGTCGCTGGCTACTGGTTCGGTTCTACTGCTGGGGCCGACGACGAATTCGTTTTTTATGTGCGAGGCCGATTCATCTTCCTCCACTTTGTGTTATGGCCTCGCTGATCGGCTCTCAACGCAGGAGCAGAAGAGTCGGCTCAAGAAGCGCGGCAAGAGTGCCTCCGCTAAACGACAGTAATTGATGCAACATATTTATTTTAATTCGGTTAATTTAAGACCTTTTGTTCCCCCGGTGATGTGTGGCGCGTTTTGACTATGTGGAGGATTCCTTACGTGAGCTGGCAGATTCACTTGGCAATTTTAGATGCGGGGCAGCTGAAGGGCAAAGTGCTAAAAAATGTACACTATATGTTCTTCTCAAAGTCCACCATGATTTTATACCGACCGAGATCCTGGCGATAGTGAAAAATACTTAGAAATAAGATTCGTGATTTGTGCTTTCTTTCTTAAGCAGTGGCGTACTCGATACATTTTTATTAACAAGGGTGCAATGTCGTCATGATGAAAATCAAAAGGTCAAGTTGGGTACCTACTCTCAAAGTGTATTGAACAAATTCAAGCAGTAGGGGACAAGAAATCTAAGTTTGCTGCATCCCAGATCTGCATCGGTTCCAAGCGACATGAGAATTAAGACATCTAACGGAGCTGCAACCGCGAATATGGCGATATTCGATACTGGGTCGAACGTAACTTTCTCGTTCATCAACATTTTTGGTGCAAATGAATTGTTAGATTTATTTTTAGGGTGCATATTCAATATGAATGAAATAAGAACAAGTTATTGTTCGGGATGTAAGCATTACTGTGTTTTTAGGGTTTTATCGAAATTGAAAATATGGTTTTCGAGATATGAGCAGTTTTTAAAACTATCGTTTTTGGTGATTCGAATTGAGAATTAAGGACGCAATCATTTTGAAAACATTAATTTTACTCTAAGATTGCATTTTGGTCAAAATCGTTATTGCCTTTTTCAGGTAAACTAAAGAAAACGAAATTTTTCAAAAATTACTTTTTTCAAAAATCCATTTTAGGATAATACGGTGAAAAACTGATTATCCTAAAATGGATAAGTTAGAAATGACCATATTACCTTAGAAATAAATTTTTGTTACAATCACATGGACCGTTTTCGAGATATGTCCAAATTTCAAAAGTACCGTTACTCGATTTCTTATCGGAAAACTGAGTATGCAGTTATATTTACCTCAACTACTTAGGATTAAATATAAATTTTTGTTGAAATCATTGGAGCAGTTTTCGAACAAATCAAACTGGTATGTAAATTTTGGCCCCGTACTGTGCCCCCAAACTTTAAATCCGAAGTTTGAACAAAATCCGTTCAGCCGCCTAGGCCGCAGGTCTTGGGACAGACGGACAGAATTTTGCGACCCACTTTTTTGAGTTCGCCTATCACCGTAATGTCAGAATTGATTAACATCTCGAGTTCGAAATTTTGTACGAGTACAATGTCTTTCTCTAATTATGTAATGGAGAAAGTTAAAAATAACAAAAGTTCTGATCATCATGAATATATATGCACAATTCAGCCGGAAAGGAGAGGTTATTTACGGCGCCAGGATGCCAAATATTACACCCCTCAGGTGGTACTGAGATACATACAGGATGGGCCATCTAGTGGCTTCTTCTTAAATCATATTTCATTTTGACACTGACAGCTGTTTCCCGCTCGAAATCGGCAGAAAGTCAGTATCATACCTCCGCGGAACGAAAAGAGCCGCTTTACGCTTGAACAACGTTGGGAAATATTGAAAACTTATTTCCAAAGTGAGTGTTGGTAGCCCAAACAGTGCGTTTTTTGAAAAGAAAAGATTTTGGCCGTAAAATCATCTTTTCTAACAGGGCGCATTTTCATCTCGGCGTTAACAAGTGAAATTACCGCAATAACCCGCATGTTATTGTGGAAAAGCCAATGCATCCACAGAGAGTGAGAGTTTGGTGCAGATTGTTGGCATCATTGGACCATTTTTCTTCGAAAATAAGGCTGGGAACAACGTTTCGGTCAATTGTGGGCGTCACAGAGCCATGTTAACCGACATTTTTTTTTACTGAAATTGAAGAAATGGATTTGGACGACCTCTGGTTCATGCAGGATAGTGCGCCATGACACACAGCCCATGCTACAATCGATCTTTTGCGAACCGAATTCCCAAATCGTGTCATCAGCCGTCTTGCCGATGTCAATTGACCGCCTCGGAGCTGCGATTTGACCCCTTTGGACTTTATTTTTGTGGGGAACAGTGAAGGACCGATGTTATGCCAACAAATCGGAAACGATTCAAGCACCAATATCACCCAAACTATTCGTGAGCTACAGCCCGAAACCATCAACAATGTCTTCGAATATTGGACAGAATGCGTTACTGCGAAGCCAGCCGAGACAGCGACTTGAACGACGTTGTGTTCCATAATCAATGGAAATGTTTGCTCTTGGTAAAAACATGGTAAAAATTAAATTTTGTTCATTTTACTGCATTTTTAAGAAGAAACTTGTATTTGGCCCACCCCTTTATGTACTCAACACTTTTTTACTTCCACTGTGACCCTTAATTCCCGTATCCCTGGCACTGAAATACTCCGAAAGAAGTAAGTAAGAACAAAACAAAATGTTTCTAAAACTCGATTTTATTATTCAGTTGCCTTCGAGGGCGATGCAACGAGTATAGCGATTTTCTAACTTTTCGATACCACTTTTATTTTATTTTATTTTAAACTTTCTGACTCGCCTGCGCGATAAACGGCACGTCGACCTAAAAGATCTATTGTGCCATATACCACTTTTATAGTACGATTTCTCTTTCTCGTCAAAATAGGCCTCAGTTTCAGCAATTACTTCATCATTGGACTTAAATTTCTTTCCAGCAAGCATTCTGGTGTGTAATAGTGAAGCCATGTTTCATGCGGCTTAACAGCGCCAAACACTCCTCTGAAGCATCAATTCGTTGTTGTTTTTGGTTGGCTGTGAGCTCACGCGGCACCCACTTTGCACAGAGCTTTCGCATACCCAAATGTTCGTGTAAAATGGTAAAAACACTACCATCTGATATCTTTACAATGCCAGATGGCTCGTGCACCTTCAATTTGCGATCGTTCATAACCAATTCGTGGATTTTTTTTTATTGACGTCACCTTTAATGAGAAATTTCCAGAATTAAAATCGGTTCGCATTACGAACATCAATTTCAAACACAATGCAACTTATTTTTATATTATTTAGAAGATTTAATTTTAAATTAAAACTATTAAACCGAAAAAGTAAATTTTTAATTTTTAGTTACAAGCAAATTCCTTATGCATTATATAAGTGTATACCACCCTAAAATCGCGATTAAACTAACAAAGCCACACGTGTTTAAAGTCAAAATTTCCTTATAGGTATCATTTACAAATACAAAAACTAACAAGATAGATGCGGGCATTCTACCTTACTTCCTTTTCTACCTTATTCCCAGTGATGCCAACTCAGGCTTTTTCATGCCTTTTAGGCATTATTACAATAGCTAAGGCTTTAAGGTTTATTTTTTCCAAAAAGGATTTTTTTTTTTTATTTTAAATATTTTTCTTATTATTTTTTTTTTTTGATTCAAGATACTGACTTCTTATTTTTTTAATGTACGATTTCAAGGACCAAGACTATCTGCTGGACTAAGACTATGTTTGTTTTGTTCAATACTTTGTAACTACCTATTAAGGATTTTTTCTGTGATTCATAATTTTAGTGTTTTTGTTTGGAAATGAAAATTGTTTTTGTTTATATTTTTATACATATTTGTGTTTAATTTTCGATTTACTGTTCCAGAGTACCTAAAAAAATATTTTAGGCATTATTTTATTGAAAAAGGCATCTTTTTTTCTCAAGTATCTAAGGCATTTTTCCGTCCAAATTGGTTGGCAACGCTGCTTGTTCCCCTTTCAGTCTCCGAAATCACTATAACGTGTTCCAAAGGAAAACCTATCTTGGCTAAAGATTTCCGCATTTTTAAGAAAGCTCAGCTATCAAGTTCTAGGAATCCTCCTCTAATAATTAAAAACGAGCTCGAGACTGCCCTTCGTCTCTCTTAGAGATGTTGAAGTAAAACATTTGGCTATGTTGGGTGCCGTGCTGGGGCATAGGGATATTGCTGAGAATTGTGAAGGGCAGAAGGACCCATTTTGCTGGACAAATCTACTTTAGGTACCTATACCTACTGGATGGTTGCTTTCGAAAGCGCCAATCGAGGACTTCAATAGCCTTGGCAAGCTTTTTAGCCTTCAACAACTAAACACCCCTAGCAATAGCGAAAGCATCTGTTTGGAAAAGTAAATCTAATTGAAGGGACCATCTGATTTCTGATCGCTCGCGTTCAAAGTTGAGCTAACGGTTGAGCTTTCAAGCCGTTTAATTGTGCAGTTCTCCGGAACTCCTATCTCACATGATCAATGTTGCCAGTTGATTAAAAACCAGTAAATTTAAATTTAAACCCGCCGGTTGAAGGGTTGTGATGCGTTTTATGAGAACACAAGCGTTCTCACTTAGCCTCTCACAATCAACTCCTACTCTCACCTCCGCGTTGGTGACTGGTGGGTGCCTAGTACCTCGACTGGAGATTGGGTAACCAACCCCTTTGGAAGGTTGTTGGTGGCAGCAGACGAGAGAGGGGGGGGGGGGAGGGAGTGTTTTCTCACTAAGGCACTCCCTCTTTTTCCAGACGGCAGCGGAGGAATTCTCTAGATGGAATCAACGGTGGCGTCTACAGTTCCAGTCAGGCCGAACTATTTAGTGTAACCTCTATATGGGCTGCTTCGACATATTCGAATACCAGGTCTATAGGGATTTCCAATACTGAGCCAGGGTGTTGGAGAAGAGTTGGTGGCGGATGAACCCTTAATGGGCCAACGGCAGCGCTCACATCCCAAAGTGGGTTACTGGCACCGGAATAACCGGCCTGCTGTCCTAGGGTCAAAACAAGGGCCTGGCCCTCCAGGTTGGGGGTTGTGCCGTCGGGGTAACTTCCCGACCACGGAAAAAAGTATTAGTTATGAGAGAGACACGAGGAGCCTCGGATATTGAATTCCCTCAAACGGCAACTAGACCCGGAACGTCAACGGACAACGAGATGAGAGTATGCACCTGGAACGTGCGGACGCTGTATACCCCAGGTGCTACTCAAAAACTTGAGTCTGTCCTCACGCGGTACAAGGCAGACATTACCGCGATCCAGGAGATACGATGGATAGGATCAGGTATGATGAAAAGAAAAAATTGCGACATCTATTACAGCTGCCATAAAAGATTGCATGTATTAGGATGCGGATTCGCCGTGGGAAATCGGCTTAGGACAAAAGTTATTGACTTTAAGCCGATTAGTGATCGCCTGGCTGTGATCCGCATCAAAGCTACTTTCCAAAACATAAGCCTAATATGTGCACACGCCCCTACCGACGAGGCTGAAGACCCCATCAAGGAGGATTTTATGACCTCCTGGATGGAGCCTACGGAGCCTGTCCGGAGTACGATGTAAAAGTTGTACTCGGGGACTTCAATGCTAAAATCGGAAAGGAGAACATCTTTGGCGGGTTAGTTGGTAAGCACAGAATCCACGAAACGACAACAGACAACGGCTACCGACTAATCGATTTTGCAGCAGCTCGTAATACGGTGATAAGTAGCACTAGGTTTCCAAGGCTAAGGATCCACACAGCAACCTGGCGCTCTCCAGACGGTCGAACCGCCAACCAAATCGACCATGTGCTAATCGATGCGAGGCACGTATCCAACATCCTCAACGTGCACACATATCGAGGGGCAAATGTCGACTCTGACCATTTTCTTGTCGCGGCAAAATTCAGAGCTCGACTGTCCAACGAGAAGAAGCTGCGAACCGCCCAGAAGACGAAATTCGACGTTGGACGCCTTAGCACACCTGGAGTAGCCAGAGCCTACAGAGAGCGCCTGAGTGAGAGACTCTCCATTGTGCATTCACCCACCACAGACGCCAACAACCAGTGGTCCCAGTATCGCGACATCATCAAGGAGGTAGCCGAAACTACTATAGGGTACCAGCCACCCCAGAGAAAAAGCCCGTGGTATGATGATGAGTGCGTTCGTCGGAAAAAGGTGACAGAAGATGCACATATGAAGACGCTGCAGCGCAAAACAAGGGCAGCGAGGGAAGAGTATCGAACCAGGAGGAGGGAGGAGAAGAAAATCCTGCGTCGAAAGAGAGGGCTTACGCAGTCTCCCAGCTCAAGGAGATCGAAGAGTCTCGCGATCGAAACAACATCCGGAGGTTTTACAAGAAAGCCAAGCAACTGGCTGCTGGCTTCAAGACCGGAACGCAGGCTCTTCGAAACAGCGAAGGAAATCTAGTCACCGAAGCGCAGGGAATAGTAGATGTGTTTAAGCAGCACTTCCAGGAGCTGCTAAATGGGCATCATGTAGAGAGAGTGATAGGGCAAGAAGAGAACCCACGTCCAGTCAATGAAGAACCAGTTCCACCACCCAGTATAGAAGAAGTTGGCTTAGCTATAAAAAAGCTTAAGAACAACAAGGCCGCAGGCTCTGATGGTCTACCAGCGGAGCTCTTCAAATACGGTGGTGATGTCTTGGTAGGGCGCATGTACCAAATCATCAACCAAGTATGGGTGGAAGAAAGCATGCCCGATGACTGGACTATCAGCTCCATATGCCCCATCTACAAAAAAGGCGATCCTATGTCTTGCAAGAATTATCGAGGCATATCCCTGCTTAATGTCGCATACAAGATCCTATCCAACGTACTGTGTGAACGTCTTAAACCGTTCTGCAACACACTAATCGGCACGTACCAGTGTGGCTTCCGGCCCGGCAGATCGACCATAGACCAAATTTTCACACTGAGACAAATCCTGGAGAAGACCAATGAATTTCAAGTCGAGACTCACCACCTATTTATCGACTTCAAAGCCGCATATGATAGCATTCATCGTCAGGAGCTCTATATGGCGATGGCCGAATTCGGGATCCCGGCAAAACTGATCAAGCTGTGTCGCGTTACGCTGGAAAACACGCGCTGCTATGTGCAATTTGGAAGTAGCTCCTCCGAATTATTCCAAACTTGCACCGGATTTCGGCAAGGATATGCGCTATCATGTGACTTCTTCAATCTCGTGCTGGAGCAGATAGTGCGCAGGGCAGGTGTCAACACGGAAGGCACTATCTTCAACAGATCCGTACAGCTACTGGGGTATGCGGACGATATCGACATCATCGGTCGCTCCCAGCGTGCCGTGATAGAGGCTTTCACGGCGATTGAAGAACAGGCGAAATTTGTTGGCCTTGAAGTAAACGAGGACAAGACCAAGTACATGCTATCAACAAACAAACAAGCATCTGTCCACCGCCTAGGACAAAACGTCACTGTTGATAGTAAAAATTTCGAGGTAGTTAGGGAGTTTACCTACCTCGGAATAAACATAAACTCCACGAATGACACCATAGTGGAGATCCGGCGAAGAATTACCCTAGGAAACCGCTGCTACTTCGGTTTGGCAAAGCAATTGGGTTCAAAACTCCTAACTCGAAGGACGAAATGTACGCTTTACAAAACACTCATCCTGCCAGTCCTGCTTTATGGCGCCGAGTGCTGGACGATAAGCAGGAAGGGAGAGCTGATACTGGGCTCCTTCGAAAGAAAAATTCTTCGACGGATTTTCGGTCCTGTGTGCGAGGAGGGCGAATGGAGGAGAAGATACAACCGCGAACTCTATGAGCTGTACCAAGATGTGGATGTAGTCCAAAAAGCCAAAATACGTCGACTACATTGGCTCGGCCACATCGAGCGAATGGATAATAATGCTCCAGCTAAGAGGATCTTCGAATCCCAGCCCCCAGGTTCGAGGCGACAAGGAAGACCGAACCTCCGTTTCAAAGACCAAGCCATCGCGGATGCCAGAGCGCTTGGTCTGGAAAATTGGAAGCAGCGTGCCCGGGATCGTAGAGGATGGAAGGCTGCAGTGTCTCAGGCAGAGACTCTCCACGGGTCGGGAGCCCGTTAAGTAAGTAAGTAAGAATTTAAACCCATTTTCAATCGTCTTTTCAAGTTTTATTGCAAAAATAGTTCTCTCTGACAATTTTGGTGGACCTTCTCGAAAAAGAAAAATATGTCACACAAACACCTTCAAAGATGTCTACAATGAGCGAAATGTTCCCATTCGGAGACAAACTCCAGACCAACCGTGTAGCTCCTCACCCTCAAAGTGCCCTCTCTCATATATTTGCATTCAATTCATTTAAAGATAAAGAGTCCAATTCCCGAAACCCAAGAGACGCTTAATTTGCAGGGCAAACCCAGTTGAATTCATATTAATAAATGGAATCGCGCAAACTTTCCCATAGCCTCCATTCCAAGGAGCCTCTCGAACGCGATTGAATGCGCGCCGCGCCATTTGGGCGCAGCACCAAACGAAGTGAAGCGTGTCGCCAGGAATTTCTCCAACAGCGCAAATATCGGCGCTATACAATATAACAACACGATCACCAGGTTCAAACGCCGAGCACCGTCCGCACCGGCACCTGAGGTGACAACTAAATAACGAGACAGCGCACAGATAGATTGTTGCGCGCGCGCTCTATTTTGGGGTCGATTGCCCTCCTCCCAGGGGAGCGGCAGCGAACGACATCTCAGTTGAACACGAGCACACAATCCGCGTCCCAAAAGGATTCGCCGAAGGTGTCAATGCGACCGTGGCTGTTGTCGGTCGCACAAATGTCCTTCGAATTATACATGAGTTTGGAAAATTTCCGCATTTCATCATCAGTGGGCTCGCGGAATGGCCGCGGGTCCGGAAAATTGTATTAAAATTCCACTGACAGTGGACATAAATAAAACATTAAACAAAGCAATTGCGCAAGTGGCAACACAGTGGTACACAGCTCTATGATCGGAAGCGGATTCACATATTCAATAGAATCGCAGTTGGAGCTAGCAGCCGAAGCAAGCAAAGCAGTTCTCCCGAGCAGCAGCTGTACTTGTGGATGTGAGGGAAACGATCTAGAATCTCATGAATTTCTTTATCGTCGTGTTATGTGTGTACAAATGTCAGCGGATTTGTTTGGGCGAGCGGCTACCGGTAGGGCAGGGGCTGCGCGAGCTTGGGTAATCGAGATTAATGGTTCAACCTAACGCACAATGGAAATTTTTGCTCACCGGTAATTGATGAAAGTATACACAAGAGTTATCGCTCGCCATGGAGATTCATTGCTCATTGGAATTGGGGAAACATAAATAGTTGGGTTGGTACGGTACGCATACATATCGCCTATGGTCAATGAACATGGGTACCTATTTTATGAGCAAATGTTGGCGAAGACTAGGGTGCAGCACCTCGATTGTCCGTCCAAAGAAGCTTTGGAAAGGGACCTTGAAACAGCAATTGGTACTAATTACTGTTACACCATTACTTTTCTGACACCATCAGGATACGGTTACCACTTCGAAAGCTCCTAGGGAGGAGATAGAGGGATACAATTGTATTTCGTCTTTAATTGCACTTACAAAGCTTCAATCAAAAATCAAAGGTATGAAAAATGTACACGCATAAACGTATAAAGGGAAAAGATTTCACAGTAATCCAGCTTAAGCTAAGGACAGATTACGTCTTTGAAAAAAATTAACATAAGATGGCTAGTAATCCATGTGAATAATTTGAATAAGTGGATTTTCGTGCATTTTTCGACGCCGCCTATAAATTTTTTGGTTTAAGCAAATTCGATACATCAAACAATCGGAAATTCAGTTGTTCGGTCAACTGAGTCCAATTGTTTAAAGAACTTTCTTAAGTAAGCAACTAATTTTTGGGAAAGCAAGACTATAGCTGTTTTACCCTGGAACCTGTTTTGATTTCAGAGTTGATTTTCTTAAGATTGTTCATTACCTCTGGTAGGGGGTAGCAAATAAAAAGAGTGACTTCTGAACGTAAAGTTATTTATTTCGGTATTCTTGTGGCTATTTTTTTTTTTTAATATCGCCTTTTATGTAAAAATATATATACTATCTGTTCAATATTCCTTTGAATATGGATAACTCGTGTGCGTCTATCAAAGCGCAACGAAAAAGATGTCGAAGCGAGACTTTAAACACTTATCGATGTATGAGCAACCGATCGTGCGCTACACTTCGGATCTATCATCGATACATTCCATCACCGGCAGCGGAAGGATACGGACGTGTTGTTGAACTGTAGAAGGAAGCACGTATGATTAAAATAATAAAAGAAACATTATTGAAGTTGTTTTGTTTTTGTTTTCTTTTTGGACTACAGTCCGCTGGAATATAAAACTAAATTAATCAAGGTCCTTCGAGCCGAACTTTGAGCTGGCCCTATAAACATATGTTTCTGTGGTGTTGTGTTTGTGTTGTGTCATTGTGTATCTATTAAAAAGAAAAAAAAAAAAAACTTGAAAACCCTTTGGGAAAAGATTGGAGCTCGGCGATAGTTTGCCATTCGCACAGCGTGTCGACGATCAGCAAACAGCATCAAATAGAGGGTAAGTTCATAAGTTCAGTGCATATAGTTGACATTCTCTTTAAGCGAATCACAGCAAAAGCGTAGATGTTAGTAGAATCGTTTAGTATGTGAGTATGGTTTTATTTTCCGTGGTATACCACGCCATACCATCTCATTCTTTGTTTTTTGTTTTCTCGGTGTTGTGTGTGTGCGGGCATGCAAAGTTGCAATCTACGTTGAATTTCGGAATATTCTCGCAACATTGAGTTTTCGTCGCCAAAGAAACGAACCAGTTCGTGTGCACCGATGCTTGCATACGATCAGCTATGCAATATATCATGATGGGCGTACGTAGGTAGCAAATACATCTGTATTACTTGATGGATGTTTGGTTTGAGTAGATTGCTCTCATGCGGAAGGATATTTTCCTTTTTATGATTTAGCAGAGCGCAGCGGCGCCGCATGACCCGATAACGACGGTCGGGTTAAATTTGAATTTTTGTATACCCATCAGTGGCTTGCAGTATGTAGTACATAGATTGCATATCCTTTGCTGGATATTTTTCTTGAGCACGCACAAGTTGTTCTTGGTTGCGAATGCGTATAGCATTGGCCTAATCAATAAACATGCGCCTCCCTGTGTAGGTATCGGATCGATACGTCCGCATGCTTTGAAATATATATCTTTACATTTCTCGCAACAAGTCGTTTTTTAATTGAATGCACGCAATTCAGTTCCATCACTCAGATGTGATATGGAGCTATATTAGATACCTACATTAGTAGATTCATTTAGCAGCAATATAGGTTTGTTTTCTGGGTATCGACCGTGTTGATCCTATTGTAGCGGACCGAGGTTGCATGATGTCGTGGGGATTTCGTTACGGTTAACCATGAAGAAATGGGTTGGTGGAGGACAGAGAGAGCCTGTGTGGGAGGAGATAGGTATCGCAAATATAGTTATTTTTTAATTTATCGCTGATAACTTAGGTAATGGTAGAGACAGAGCTGCCGGTGGTACGCAAGTTAAGCGTTCATGGGATGTGTTTTGTTTCTGCATTTTATGTATTATTATATTTATTTTTCGGTACCGAGGTTAAGTATTTTATAGATTTTGTTTTAAAGTTATTAAGCACATATCTACGTATTGCTCCTACCTACATAATGCATAGTTACAAGGTGCAGCTTTCTCGAGGCAACTCCGTCATATCCAGGCCGTGTTCAAGCACAAGAGCACGTTCAAAAAAAAAAAAAAAATTGCTCCTGGCTTCACAGGCACACAGCCGGCCAGTCGAGCAGCGCAAAGCAAATCCTGGTTGCATAGGCACACAGCCGGCCAGACGAACAAAATTGCTCCTGGCTTCACAGGCACACAGCCGGCCAGTCGAGCAGCGCAAAGCAAATCCTGGTTGCATAGGCACACATGCCGGCCAGACGAAAGATAGAGTAGAATGGGTAGGAAGCTTACAAATTCCTTTTATGGCCGAGCGAAGTTTTCACGACAGTCTCAAGGTCAGGCGCGGCTGACGGTTCCCAGGTGCATACCACGCAGTCATGGACATACGGTAGGCATCTGAGCAATATTGAGCGATAGCCACAAGCAGCATCGTTTCAATGCAAAAACAAATAACGCGGATCAATACGGTTGAATCAGAGATTGAGCTGCAGACAGCAATGTCTGTGCTCAGGTATCACAAGTGTTGTCCTTGAGCGAGCAGGGCAACGTTTGACCGAGTGTACGTGCGCAGGATGAAGCCATTCGCTATAGCAGTACTGTCCATCCAAGCGTACATTCGGATTGTTAATTAGGTATACGCTGTACGTTCACAGAGTGAAGCATCTGCCAAAGTAGCAGTGTGCTCGATTCGGACGTGCAGCCGCAATATTGAGTAGATACGCTGTAGGTTCGCAGGATCAAACATATGCCATAGCAGCAATGTTAGTCCAAAAACGATCATTCGTATTCTTGAGTTTGAGCAGTTCCTCAACTATACATTTTATCACAAAATAAAAAGAATCATTTACCAAGAGCAGGGCGTTGTCCGATACATACGTAGTAACTCTGGTCATGCCCCGTTCTTAAGCACAGTAGATTGAGCAAGAAAGCAATTTGCTCTCGCTAATATTTTTTTCTTTTCTTTATTTTTTCTTTGCGAGACTTGCCGATTGAGACAGATGGCAGGCAATAGCATTTGAAGTCGAATATCGAATGCCAGAACGATCCGATTTTGATCCGATAAGGATGCAGAAAATGTAGCAGAATTGGCGGAACAGGCGTGAACGTTAGATCACCGGCAGTTAACCGAGACCGAGACTATGGTACAACTACCGAATCGGACCAAGCGGAGGCTCCGAATGAAAAGCTTTCTGCAGCAGTCGACGAGCTTTCAAATCAGGATTTTGACTTTGACAAGTCAAAGTGGGCAGGGATATGCAGTTATGCTGAATTCACTGGACCCTTCCAATTTAAAATACCCATTGTGCATAACATCATGCGTACATTGTTTTAACTGAAAATGGGAGTTCGGATAACGCCAGACAACCTAGCAGAGGAGAAACACCAACCAAAATGGAACAACACAACCAACAAGGCACGAACTGCAGCAAATTTTTTGAGCAATGGGTCGAGATTTGAACTCCACGACGAGATTTGATAAACTCAAAATCATCCAGCACCTCAACACCACATTAGCTCAACATCACGGTGGACTCTGTGAGAAGAGCAAGAAACGAGCATATTATCACATGAACTCTCAACAGAGAAATTGGAACGCACAGTTTTACATCCGATTATGCTATATATACCGCATTTTAAAACAACCAAGTGCTAGTTATTTGGAAACGTGAGGGTGTTAAGAAGATGCATCTCAAAAATCTAGGACAAGCTCGAGGCGTACGCATCCAATCACGCGTTTTTCTTTATACCAATGAGGATCAATATGCAAACTAAAGAATGAGTGTACTAAAGGCACACACTATCACAAAATAACCATCAGCCAACGAAAGGCTTTGATGAGCAGCCTACCAACTAATACCTGAATTGATTTGGTTTTCCATGGACATAGGCAGGGGCGTTCATGGTTTTCCCAATCACTACGAGCAAATGCTATTCAGATGAAGCCCCAATGCAGCATATTACTCAGGACGGAAACAAATAATTTCATTCCAATACGTCATCAGCAGTTTTTAAGCCTGCGACTTCAAAGTGGGCAGGATGTTCAATATTCCTTTGAATATGGATAACTCGTGTGCGTCTATCAAAGCGCAACGAAAAAGATGTCGAAGCGAGACTTTAAACACTTATCGATGTATGAGCAACCGATCGTGCGCTACACTTCGGATCTATCATCGATACATTCCATCACCGGCAGCGGAAGGATACGGACGTGTTGTTGAACTGTAGAAGGAAGCACGTATGATTAAAATAATAAAAGAAACATTATTGAAGTTGTTTTGTTTTTGTTTTATTTTTGGACTACAGTCCGCTGGAATATAAAACTAAATCAATCACTATCTAAAAAAGGGAGAAAAAAACTTCAATTGTATGTAAACGAACTTTGAATATTCTTTTTAATTGACTAAAGAATTTTTTAGTGACGCAGGACTTAAAACGTCTCTCCTTAAAATCATACATTTTCGACTTATGTCACTTTGCCGTGAAAGTGACGACACTTTTTTAAATTTGTTTTTTTTTTTTTTAAATTAAAAAAGAGGCCATTTTCATTATTTTTTGAAAAGCAGGGGCCACGGTTCTTGAATCTCAGAAAGGACCCCCTAAAGGGGCCATACGACAACGCTGAACCAAACGTTCAGTAATCTTTCCAACAGTATTTTCTCAAAAGGCTTGGACAACATTGCTATGCATTTCCTGGGTTTCAGATCATTACAAACACACGCATTTTGTACAATGAAATTAATTTTCTTTTTATCACTTTATTTTTATTTTAGAATCATTGAAAATGATTGAAGTATATTGAGTTAGTAGACTTTCTATGGTTGTTGAATAAATATCAATAATTCAAAATTATTTTCTGCTTTTCAGTTGAATTTGCTATTAAAGCGTGTTTCTTAGTTTTTTTAAACATTAATTTATTTTGAAACGTTTTGCTTAAAGGCTTCAAGTCTGAAATGAAGTCAAACCAATGTCCTTTTTGGTTCTAATGGTTCTGTTTATTGAACTGGGCAATTGGTTTTGCTGTGTGTCAGACTCTTCGTCTTCGCAATCGTTTCACCACCCTTTTGATAATCAGTAGGTATATCTTTTAAAGTTAGTTTAAAGCTTAGTAAAACCTTTAACCGGAACTGTTTTTATTTGATAACATTTTATTACAAGGAAGTGTAAGCTAAGCAGTCAAGAGTGATTCGACTGAAATGCTGGACCTTCTTTTTCTTAAATTCGATAAGGCTAAGTTCCAAGGTATATAATTGTTTACTAAGTTGGTGACTTTTAGTGGGCTTGACACGGCATCTCATAAAAAGGACTATGAATATTTTCTACATCAAATCCGAAAAGTTTTGCTTATACACATAGATCTTCAACGAGAAATGAGTTTCACCCCTTAGTAACATTTTGTGCTCAAATTAAGAACCAAGCACAACATTTGATTCGTATGATTTACAGAAGGTACGAAAAAGATGCACAGATTCGTCTTTAAGAAAGTTTTCCAGCCACAGTGGTAAAAACATATTCGATGCGCAGTTTATAAAGGGTGTATTTTTTAGAGGTGTACAACTTTGAAATGGAATAAAACAAAGATGATTGTTTTTAAATTGACATGAAATTTACTTTATTCGAAAGATAATCGGACGTATACCTAGTCTAATCTGGAGGTCCAATTTTCGATGACGTTTTCCAACATTTGTGGCCGTATATGTGGTCAATCGTATCGGGCTTATCGGCGTGGACTAGTGACTTCACATATCCCCACAGAAAATAGACAAGCGCCGTTAAATCGCACGTTCTTGGAGGCCAATTCACGGGTCGGCAACGTGAAACTATGCGGTTACCAAAAGTTTCCTTCAGTAAATCAATTGTGGCACGAAATGTGTGACATGTTGCGCCGTCTTGCTGAAACCACAGCTCCTGCACATCATGGTTGTTCAATTGATGAACGAAAAAGTCAGTAATCATGGCTCTATAGCGGTCACCATTGACTGTAACGTTCTGGCCAGCATCATTTTTAAAGACTAACGGACCAATTATTCCACCAACCCATAAAGCACACCAAACAGTCAGTTTTTGTGGATGTAACGGTGTCCCAACATACACTTGAGGATTATCATCACCCAAAATACGGCAGTTTTGTTTATTGACGTATCCTATCCATTCAACCAAAAGTGAGTTTCATCGCTAAACAAAATTCGCTTATGAAAATTGTATACGTATTTCGAACAGAACCATGATTTTCAAAATAAATTTGCATAATTTGGAAGCGTTGTTCAGGCGTCGGTCTATTCATGTTGAAATGCCAAACCAAACTCTTGACAGCTGACAAAATGGCCGCCAGTTAAAATAGTGTTGCCAACTTAAAGTTCCATACATCTAAAAAAAAACCTTTAGATCCTCTATTATGCGTATTATTAACTGGAATGCACATAATTATGTCGTGCTAAAACGATCTGTGATATTTCTAGTAACTGACTTGGGTGAAATTTTTTATCGGACGTAAATTGCACACAGCTTGGTGAAACGAACCACGATTTTCGAAATAATTTCGAACGATTTTCAATCGCCTTTCTAATGTGAGGACTTATTTTAAAACGGCAAAACGAACTTTTCACTTTTCCCTTCTCATCTATCAGCTGTCAAATTTACTGTCAATAAGAACAGTATTGCCAGGTTAAAACCTTAAAGAAAACACCCTTCATAAAGCGTGGCATTTAAAGTCAGGCGATGACAGGCCTTAGTTCGGTTTACAGTAATACAACTGTAGGGTGTTATACGAGTATGCCTGTTACGTAATGGCGTGAAAACTACTGGATATATTTCGATGAAACTTCTTTTCAAATGTGTCTTAAAAGCTCGAGAATACTATAGCCTATGATGGTGATTGCCACGCCAACATTTTGGGAGCATCTTTGATCAATATGTATTTTTTCTGACTTCACTGGCTTTTCTCTTAAGTAATTAACTAATTTTTTAATCAACATTCAAAAACAACGTCTAAGGCAGCCAACACTTGCTGCAATATTTGAAGCCATCAAAATATACAACATATTTAAAAGCTGAGCAATATATACACAAATCTAGCTGGTCAAAGACTATTTTTGATCGTGATCGATAGAAAGGAGCTGATGACCGAAAGCACCGTGTATCGTATACCCTGTTAGAGTGGAACAAAAGAGAATCATGTGAGTGTAGTTAACCCAGATTTCACGCCCCAGGGGGGCTACAGGCACAGCTAGTCAGCCCTATATAGGGACTCCTTCAAAATTCCAAGTGGTTGCCTTAGAAGCGGTTACTGTCGACTGTGTGGGGCTTTAACCTTGGACCTAGGTGACCAACATGCCACATGCTCCATTTTATTTTGCAGAATTCCAAAAGAGTTTGCTCGAAACGAAATATTGAGACTGCCTTGCTTTAGTCATAATTTAATTGGAAATTCCATTACTGATGTAATCCGATTCAGTCATCAGTTGTTATGGAAGACAAATTAATTAACTGCAACTTCACGTGAGCGGACTCCTAAGCAGCAGCCATTCTCGCTGACTAATTCGCAGAGCATCCGCAGCGGACTCGAGCGATTTCATTTCACAATGCTCATGTATTTTTCATTTCCAAGTTCCAAAGAATCCAGCTGTGTCCCTAATTAATTCGGTTCAATCGATTGCGAATCACATCGACTATCTCGACGATCGAGGTGCTAACTGCGACTGCTGCGCAAAGGTTAATCGATCGATAGAAGGAACTGCTTTTTGAATTTCACTCCCAACGGGGTGCGGATCTGTTAATAGACCCCCTCTAGACGCACATCTCAATAAGTCGAAGCGCACCAAATGCGGAACCAGCGCCCGCGTGGCCACTGTATGCGCGGCTTAATTAAAGATCCCGCGTCTAAAGGTTAAACTAATTGCATTTGTTTTAGATTGTATCTCTGCGCACAGTAAGCATGACACAACGCATCGACTTCGAGTTCGAGTCATGTACTCGTATCATTATCACATCGCGCGCATTGCCTGCCCGGTTCGCCGTTGTGTGTGACTTGTGTTTTTGTCTGTCAAATGCTCTGCCAAAGTGGGATTCAGAGCAGTGATTGACTCAAATTGAACTTAATTTCTTCTTCCTCTTAAACACTTAACTTACTTATGAATATAATATCTATCTGGGCTGGGATTTGCGACGCTGACGAACGCGTACGTATGCACATCTGGACTGCGGACCAAGCGCGTATTGAGCGGCAAGCCTGTCGAGGGGCGATGCAGCGGGTTCGCATTTATGTGCTCGATCGGGGGCACGCAGAACACCAGTAGTACGTGAGGCGTTGAAACAGCTTGAAAACGTTACATGAAGGGGTCATCTTCATGTCGAGCTGTTGCTGGTGCGAACACAACATCCCAGCAATAGCGACAGCCAGCCAGCGTCGCGGCAACATTGTAGCTAGAGCTAGATTGATAGAAATAAGTACCACGTACCAGAAGGGGCCGATGACGGACATCAAGATGTTCGCTTAGTAGAAGTAGATTGACTTTGGATCTGCTGGTTGTGACGGACCAATCAGTTTTGGGCCACCCGCACTTGTGGTGGTGCCACAAATGGTGCGGTGATATAAGGCCAAGCGAAATAATGCCAAATCTGAAAATTTGGCCTTCTTTCACTTAACAATCAGTTTGTGAAATAAGACCAAATATGGTTTTATATCGCATATGGCAATATTTCGCGCGAATTAATATACAAAAATAATAGCATCATTCATAAGAAAAAGTAATTTTATTTTTTTCTTCTGAAAAAAAATAATAGCAAAATATTCGTGCGAATTGTTTTTGTTTTTTATTATTTTATAAGAAAAAAATAATTTACCTAAATAAAATCATAGGTAATTCATAAGAAAAACAAACTTTAATTTTTTCTTATGAAAAAAAAAAAAATAAAACAAAAAATTCGCTCAAATTTGTTGCTATTATTTTTTTTTCATAAGAAAAATATAAAATTACTTGATTGTTTTTGTACATTACTTTTTCTTATGGAAAAAAAATTATTTTTTTATTTCGTAAGGAAAGTTCAATTCGTATACATCCTCGAAACCACTTTGTTTAGATTGTTATACACAAATTTCAGAAAAATACATGAAAGATAACAATCCAATTCTGTGTCGAATTTGTTAAGAAATTGTTCAAAATAGCACACGAATTTATTGCTAAAGTGACATGACTTATTATTAAACATTAAATAGTCCTTTTTTTTAGAATGGGCAAGGGAAGATAAAGAAAAAGCGGACGTTTTTGCCGCCCACCTAGAAGAAACCTTTAAGCCGTACGACGGTCAAGCGGGTCACGACAGTACCAATAGTGGGAGGGAATTACTATCTGACGATTTTACACTCACAAATGCAACGCTAAGGGAACTAAAATGTGAAATCGAATCTCTTAAACCTAAGAAAGCTCCTGGTTATGATTTGATCACCGAAGAAGTTCTCAAAGTTCTACCTAGAAAAACATTAATTCAGCTTCTATATATAGGGTTTTCCAATAAGAGGTGTTATTGTGAATGGCCCGCTATTTCGGTAGATGACACTATTGAAGCTTTTATTCTTTAACATTTGACAAGTAGAAACTACGCCATTACTAAAAATGGAACGATACACGCTTCAACAACGCATTGAAATTATTAAAATTCACTACAAAAATGGTGAAAATCTTGCAGTCACAGTTCGCAAAACTAAAGCATTTTTTGGTCGTCGATGATTAATGATTTTTTATGGTCGGAGTTGGATGGTATTGATCTGGAAAACGTTTACTTTCAACAAGACGGCGCTACATGCCACACAAGCAACGAAACCATTGATCTTTTACGGGAAAAGTTTCCGGACCGTGTTATCTCTCGAAGAGGTGATCACAATTAGCCACCGAGATCTTGTGTCTTAACACCTTGCGACTTCTTCCTTTGGGGCCACGTGAATGATAAGGTCTTATCCCTGACTACCAGTTTGGGTTCAGAACCGAGCATTCGACGATTGACTAAGTGCATAGAATTACTGACGTAATCGAGAAAGCATTTGAAGAAAAGAAGATATGCTCAAGCATATTCCTTGACGTCTCACAAGCCTTTGATAAGGTGTGGCACGATGGCTTGAAATTTAAATTGCGACAAGTTCTCCCCGTAAGCCTATATGATATCCTAGAATCATATCTCGGGAATAGACTCTTCCGTGTTAGACATGGAAACGAATACTCGGAGCTTAAAGAAATTTCGGCCGGAGTACCGCAAGGAAGCGTCCTTGGGCCGCTTCTCTATATGAACTACCCTTGCTACGTTCGCCGACGACACCGCTATACTATACTATACAGTAGGTAATACAATCGAAGAAACGAATGCAAACCGCACTGAATAAAGTAAATGAATGGACGAGGGACTGGCGGATCGCCCTCAACGAATCTAAATCAGTTCTGTGAATTTCACATATGTGTAAGAAAATTAATGACTTGCCAATTTTTCTAAACTTGGCCCGAATACCCTTTGCAAACGAGGCCAAATACCTGGGAATGACACTCGACGCAAAGCTGAAATGGAATTCGCACGTGAAAATAAAACGTAAAGAACTCGATATCGGTGTGGACCTACGGTATACAACTTTGGGGTTGTACCAAGAAAACAAATGCCAATAATTTACAAAAAGTGCTTAGAGAAATTGTCCAAGCACCGTGGTATACTAGAAACGATGATATCCACAGGGATCTCGGAATTCCTACAATCGAAGCTGGAACTCGAAGCTTCGCGCGAAAGCATAGAAACCGACTAATCGGTCATTTCAACAATACAGTCCGACAAATTTTGGATGAGAGTAATTTATTGCGCCGACTACAAAGAACGAAACCTTTCGACTTGCCAAGATAAGGATTAACCGCGTCTTAATTGCGGAACATGCAGGATCTTTCAGTGGCAAGTAACCTGTCAAAAGTTATTTTTATTTCGTGATAAAAAAATTGCTTGATAAGTTATTTCTTAGTTGCAGTATCTAACAATCTATCGAAGGGTGGTGTTTGTAGTCAGTAAACATCTGACACTACTATGAGCACGGGCTTGCTATTCTCATAGTGTCTTTGGACGATTTAAACCTACCCTCGGAAAAAAAAATATTCCTTTTTGTTTGCTTTTGGAGAACTGGAAATTTTTTTATTTGTGAATGATTAACAAATAAAAAAAAACTGTTGATTGTTTTATTTGATTTTTTTACTGAACATGTTAAAAATTAGTATTTTTGGGGTACTTATACGTAAATATATAAATATATATAATATTGCATTTAGGTAATCTACATAATATACATAAAAATTAATCTACCTATATATGTCTGTATATATCAAAACTATAAACTCCAAGAAAGAAGAATTATTATTTAATTGGAAATAACATTCAGGACAGCCACATTTTGCTATGTTTCGTAATACAGTCCAACACGGATATAAGAAACATATAAAAAACAACGAGATTTGTTTCTTATATCCGAGTTGTTCTTATACGAAAACTACTGATGTAAGAAACAAAATTTCTTATATAAAAACAACCGATATGAAAAATGAACGAAAAAAAAAAACAGAAGTCAACACGAAGAGAGTATGTAGGACGATTTGGCGGGCTTTTTCTACTGACAGTAGCACAGCTGTCATTGTCATTGAAAGGTGTATTCGCATCATACCGAAATTCGTTTGCATGCATAGTTGAGCTGTTTTAGCATATAAACTGAAATCCAGCTCAACAAAGGAAAAAAAATTGTTTCTTATATGTGTATTATTAATGAAATCAATAAAATAACAAATTGTGTGAATAAAAATACGTTTCATATATCCGAGTGTTCCTTGCGAGTTTCTTATATGAAAACTTTTTTATATGTGCATATAGCAAAAAAATCTCCGTGTTTTCACATGCGTTTCTTAAAAGCGAGTTGTTCTTATACGAGTGTTTCTTATATCCGTGTTCGACTGTAATGGCAAGTGTGTAAATATTTCTTTATTTCACTTTTGTAAAATGAAAAATGGCCAAATTTTCAGATTGGGCCTTATTTCACGGCACCCTACAAATGAATTAGAGCCCAGCAAGTAAGTTTGAAATTGAAATCGGTTTAAGCGGCTGATTTGGGAAGATGATGGTGCTTGCAATGCGTCACGTTTCCCTCTGATGGATACCTTAGCAGTGCTGCCAGATTACAAGATATATCTTCTTTTTTTCAAGATTTTTGAGCTCCAAAACATGTAGAAAACTTTTTACCTCGAAATCATCAAATTTCAAGATTTTTGATATCAAGAACTTTTTAAATCTAGCACATTAAAAGAACCTTTTCTATTGAGGAAAAACGTTTTCTATTAATTCCATTATCATATAAAATGTGAGTCGAAAAGAGCCCATGCACAATTTCTGTCTCACTAACGTTTTCATCAACTACTCTAAGGAAACATGAATTTTGACGAATTTGATAAAATAACTGATGTAACGGGTTCTTGGAAAAATGGTTTAGTATGTACTGAAACGGTTGTTGAAATTTGTATCTTTTGTTGAGCTTTAATGAACCGAAATTCTATGATCTTGATAAGGTAAGCAATGCAATTCCAAGGCAATTTAATTCAAATATGTTCCAAAATTTCAAGAAGAATTAACTAACATTAATTTATGACCAAAGTCATAGTTAGGTGATTTAAGTATTAGTAGTAAAGTACTTCAAAATTGTATTTTAAATTTCGCTCTTTCTATAATTTGAATAAAATCTGGAAAAAAACAAGATTTTCAGATTTTGTATCTGGCAGCACTGCTGGGGACATGCATTACTTTTTTAGTTGCTTGATTGCTTCTCAAAGATTTATGATTACAGAAACAGAAACTGTAACGCGAGTCACACGCCTGGACAAAGCTTGTCCTCAATAGAAGTGCCGTGGTGCTGTCAGTAGCTGTGTTCACTATATATATTTTCTACATAAGTAAGATAGTCTATTCTTAGTTTTATTCCAGGACCACGGCAAGGACGTAATAGTTTTTTTATACTTTTTTTTCTTGTTTTCTTTTTTTATAATTCTTTTTTTTTTGTGCTGAATATAGGATTATATTTTTTGTTTAGTGCAATATACCTACGGTGACCATCCGTCCATTATAATAACGAACAGTTCTGTATTTGAAGAGCAAATTCATTATGAATTATTTTGTATACATTAACAAATAAATTTTCTGTTTTTAAGAAGTTGTTCATTACTTGGCTCGTATTTCATTTAAATTTCTTAAAACAATAACGTAAACGTCAAGAAAACCAAACCAAACATCAAGTGCCCTATCTTTCTGAACGAGCAAACAAGTAATCTATTACTAAAAAATGTGCGCTATTTAATTTTTTTTTCTTATAAAGTACCTACCTGAGTTATGAAATTTATATAGAAATTTATTTCTTTTTCAATTGTTCATTATTTGGAGTTCTAAAATATGGCCACCGTAAAAATACCTTGTATACCGTAAACCGGTTACTTTGCACTGATTTTTTGAGTTATTTCGAGAAATGTTAGCAACAAATCTTTATTTTTTTGTTGGCCTTATATTTGGGGCATAAAGGAATGTATTTTTGTTAGAATGCTTATTCTCAAATCTTTTTTAAATGTAATTTAACATTGTGGGAAAGTGGCGCAAAGTTGTCCAAGGGAGGGGGCTACTTTGCTCCGTCCGAAAGTTTCTACGATTGTGCATGTTTTTGAGACGCTGGAGCAAAGATATTCACACAACTAATTAATATTGCTCATTTTATAAGAAATTTAAAGCAAGAATTACATATTATCTGGTACAAAAATAGGGTCATGTCTCCAGTAGTCGAACATTTAGTGGTTTATTGTAAAATAATCACTAACTGTGAGAGAGCCGTTGAATTTAATATGACGCCAAGAAAAATTATTGAGCTATCATAACTCAAACATTTTAAAATAAAGTTAAGTTTTTCCCTATAATTGCTATTGTTTTTTAATAAAAAAATAAAAACTAAAAAATAACATTATTCCCCAGTAGTCGAACACTAGCTTCCTAAACCCGAACATAAAGTTTCACTTCGAACGCTAGATCTCGTGTATATTTTCAATTAAGAAAATGAAAAAAATCCATATTTTTGTTTTTATTTAAAACATAAAAAACAGTAACAAAACAACTTAGAAGGAAATAAATAAATAGAATTCACAAGCAATTAAAAATAAAATTTGTACATTAATTCAGTCTTGAACACACTAGTGTTCGAACAGGAAACTCGAAGAAGTTTGGTTCCCTATGATCGAACGGTCAAAAAATAATAAAATAATTATGTTTTCAGATAAAAACTTTACTAAAAAGACATTAAACAGATATAAACTAATGAAACAAGCATTGAAAATAAACATTTACCTGAAAACAAACAAAAAAACGCACTTTCCTCCGACAATCGCAACAGTTGTTTTTTTCTACTGAACCCGCACTCAAACGCATTCCCTAAAGACTCAATTTAAACTGCAATTTTGAAACGTTACCAATAATATTGTACCAGTTGATATTGCAAAAACGATTAAAGGTAATACCACAATGTAGCATTTTGCGTCTGTAGGAGTTGAAAATCTTAAAAATATACAGCTGTGTAGCTTTTTCCAAAAATTGTTCGACTACTGGGGGTGTTCGGAATTAGGCGACCCTACCCTACTTACTTTGTGTATTTTAAAATACACACCTCGGCACCTCAAATTTTAAACTACAAAAAAAAAACACAATTTATCACTCCTTCTTGCAAGCTCTACGGTTCACTGAAAAATAAACGTATAGGTACATGCGGCTGGGCATAATTTTCAACACATAAATGTACGTTGTGTTCTTTTGCAGTTAGGTCGATGAGCAATACTCAACGTGTCTGAGCATGAAACTAATATGAAACTCTTTATGACAATGGCGCAAAGTTGCACCCGCTGGCGCAAATTAACCCCGGTTTACGGTAATTATTATGATTATTAAGGACTATACAATGTAAGATAAATTATATCACAATACAGAAGAATAAGCGCTGGCTACCAGGGCTTTCAGCTAACCTTGTATAAAAGATAATTAGTTGTACAGAAGATCGAGTCGACTAGAAGTTTTTAAGAAAACTTTGCAACAATTCGTCTTAGAATACATTTTTAGTTTTTATTTCCTTAAGAAATGATTTTGCAATGGAAATAATCGTGATTTCTAATAATATTTCGTCTGGCATTTAATGAATAATTCTATAAGTCGTAAAAGAAAAAGATTAAAAATTCAGTTTCGCATTTCAGCAAAAATGTTCTCGTACCAAAAATGATCCTTATAATGTTAACAAACTGCGGTTTTTAATCTAAAGGTTAATTTAATGTTCATTTCATGTCGGGCTATACAAATTTTGCTTTTAAAAATTATATATTTTCACAAAAAAGTATCGAGGGAATTTGAGTACAAAATTACTACGCTACCTGTGAAATATGAAGAGAGAGTGCTAACAAACTTGCTCCACAGTCACTAACAAAGAATTTCTCCGGAAATTTTGAAACATTTTCTATCGCTCTTAGCTTGTTCTGTATACATGTTTGACGCAAACAAATGTCCCTCCGTCTCCATTCACATTGATATTGACATTTTTAAAAGTATTCGGGCAGCTGCCTGGCGCAAACTCTGTGGTTTGGTCCAAAAACGAGTTTAAAATATGCAAATTTAATTAACCCAAATTATCTATAATTCATAGTGGCTGTTTCCAAATTCCTTTATTTAGCACCATATATCTATATGTACAAAATTAAAATATGATTACAAATTCTGTACTTTAATAACACTGAACAGTGTTCAGTGATGTAACACAGGAACAGTATATAAAAATGCAAGTCCTGTTCATGTTTTTAATATAATATTATTAAAGTTAACAATAACAATTGCATTTTATTAGGGTAACTAAAACAATGCTTTGGGATCCCGATTATAAGAAATGTATTGAATATGCCATAGCAAATTCGGAAATGTAATGCGATTACATTACTACTAAAAAATACGCAATGTACATAATGTGAGATTTGATTCCCGATTTTGCGTGTTTAATCGAACGTAAAACTCCAAATTGTTTTGTTTATTATTGGTATTCGCATGCTTCATTTCGTTTTATATACAGATTTTTTTGAAAACCTTTGTAAATTATTGATTAACAGAAACAATTGCACTCTATCTAGGTGAGCAATGCAATTCTAAGTAAATTTAATTCAAATATGTTCCAAAATTTCAAGAAGCATTACACGCAGAAACTTTTACCTTAACCGAGTGCGATTTTTGCTCGGTTAAAAAAAAAATGGGTTAAAATTAACTTAGTCTCTGTAGAAAATAAACGAGTGTTTGTTGTTGAAAATTACCGTGTTAAAAAGGTTAAATGCATACTTTAAAAAATAACACTCTAAATAAGTTGTTATTAACTAAGTTAGTAGATTAATATCAACCAAACAGTTTTATTTTGGTTTTTGTTAAAATCTAATAAGTAAATTAGTTGAAAACAACATAGCCAATTTGAAGTTTTAACACACCGATTGGTTATTAATAACCGTTTTTTTTTATCAATTTTTAACCCATTTAATGTTTGTTAAAATTTATCAACCTCTCTGTTAAAAACAACGAATAAGTCTTGTTTGAATATAACAAAACACTGGGTTGTTTTTAACCACTTTACTCGTGAAAATTTAACCCATTCAATGTTTGTTAAAATCTAACAACCTCTCTGTTAAAAACAACCACTAAGTCTTGTTTAAATATAACAAAACACTGGGTTGTTTGGGGAAATTGATAAATCAGTTATTTTTAACCGAGTTTCTTTAAACAAGTTGACTCGGTTATTTTTAATCCAGTAACTCTGTAGGAGCTATATTAACAGTATTACTTGGTAGTTTTTAGCCGAAAGTTGATTGATTTTAAATAAGTGAATTTTCTGCGTGTATCGAACATTAATTTATGACCAAAGTCATATTTAGGTAATTTAAGTATTAGTAGTAAAGTACTTCAATATTGTATTTTAAATTTCTCTCTTTTTTTTTTATTTTGAACAAAATCTTGAAAAAAAGATATTTAAAAACAAGATTTTCAGATTTTTTTCCTGGCAGCATTGTACCTCAGTCGAGGCCCAAAATGCCGTAAACCAACAATTCCGTTGTATAAAATTGCGCATTTCAGCTGCGACTACCGCCGTCGCAGTCGATCCACAGATTTGCATTGTTTCCCGTTATAAATCATAACCAAGAGCAAATTTGTTTCCAGCATCGGCATCGGCCTAAGAGCATTGTTCCGCCCAAATCATCACAGTTCGCTCATTTCCATTGTGTCATCCGAGTGCCAAGTGTCCAAAAAAGAGCACATTTCCCTAATCTCCTTTCGAGCAGAATGTCAGTATCCTGTTGTAATACACACAAAAAAGCAAAAAAGACTGTACACATTTATTGAACACTTTAGATAAAGCAAGAGAATCCTTGAGACCTCTTTATCTTTGGTTTTGGATAAATCCCATTTTCCCACACACAGAAAACAACTCCCGATGAGCTGGGAGGAGTGACCGCTGACAATGGGGGTTCCAGATTCGAATGTGTATAAACACATTTTCTACCGGATTAAGCGGATTAGCACATGTAGCGAGCGAAGCCCTTATGTAGGGTGCGATGGTTTTTGTCCTTTTTTTGCCCATGCCACATGGAATAATGGAATCAACAGTGTTCGTTGGTTGTACTCGCAGAGCGTTGATATTGGTCTTGTGATTTCGATAGAGGGTCCTTCGGTCCTTTTGTCATCAGAATGCCAATAGGACAGACAGTGCGCATAATGACATATGAAAATATCATAATTGGCCAGGTCGACCTTTCAGCAGGGATTTCGGTTGAGTTGAGTTTAAGTGAAGCATATGTTGTGTTGATATGGCGAATTTCCATTATGGCACTTGGCAGCATTATTAACCCCAATTGTGGCATTTAACGACGGGTGCTTTCAGTTCGGGAAGTGTTTGAGTAATGAGGATGGTTCAGAGGTTTACGCGCATCATGTGTGTCAGAGTGGAATCAAAAATTCAACGCCCATCATAAGACTAGCGAGGTGAAGGCTTATAATGTGTTTTAGGCGGATAATGCGAAGCTAGTCCATCTACATGAATTGTTTGCTAGCAAACATGCAGACGATTCAACTTTTTAAACCTGCTATAAATTCCAGAGAATACATGCAACCCGGAACAGGTCTTCGTCTTGGTATAGCCTATCAGTTTCAAAATGTGTAAAATGCACTTTGTCGGATAAAGTTTCGGAACCGTCTGATTTGGTTTTAATAAGACTTTTTGGATCAGCTTTTTGAAACGGTTTTGAATACTAACAGCAGCATAATTTTCGTCGATATTATTGACACATATAGGACTAAGTTTTGAACAAAATATCTATCCAAGTAGGCTTTCCTTAATCTTGAAAGCACTTTCGACTTCTGAGGAGGGTCCTCACCATAAACTAAGTATTAAATAGACTGACAGCTTATGACAAAAAAGAGGGATCGCCTACAAGCTGAATTTGACCGTGAATGTAGCCCAGTTTGAATTCATGTACTCGAAGGGGGCACACGCATACTTGAAAAAAAAAACAGCCTACACTTTTGGTTTAAGCCGGATGTAAGGTAGCCTGAGGTAGTTTCTCTTAGTTCCAAGTTGAAATTTTTCGCTACATTTTTATATAAATAGTTGTTTGATTTTCTTATTTTCTGGTATCAAGTGAAACGAATTATGTAGCTAGTCACCATGGAATAAAAATCTGTTCTAAACACCGCAACTTCATTAATCAAAAAAGCGTTTCATAGAAACTACTTCAAACAAACATTAGAAATAATTGAAGGGCAGTGAATGTTAAAATTGTAAAATATAAAGATTAGGAATACTTTTTAAGTTATTCCATAGTTAGTTTTGGATATGTAGATATCATTTTTATGATATCGATATCAAAAACCTGCGAACATGTTCGCAATTTCCTTTGAGTTTCTCAACCTATTTCTCCTTTCACATTCCCATTCCTTCGACGTTCGTAAGCGGTTTCTCTTTCGACGGCATAAGACGAAACTGACAATTGTACTGTCAGTTAAAAAAGTGAAAATTACAAAAAAAAATCATTTTAAAAAAAGACTTCAGTTTCCTGGATTAAATTGTGGTAAGAAACAATAATAAATGTGCAGTCATCATTTCGCAACTTTATTTTACATTTCACATAAATAATAAAGATGAAATGACAACATTTTCATTCTTAAAATGTCTACCAGAAACTTTTCAGTTGTGTTTTTTTTTTTGTACCAAAAATAAAAAATAAAGTGCACGACCGGGTCGAACGTAACTTTCTCGTTCATCAAAAGTTTTAATGTAAATGAAGTTGGAGTTGCTGATTGTGTAAGCTCCAAGTTGTTGGAAATATTCTTAGGGTGCATATTCAATATATGGTTGAAAAAAATGATAAGTTTTACGCAGCTGTTATTGGATTTTCACTGGAAGTTGGGCATTGTTATTATTTCAAAATTATACCGAAATATTTTGAAAATAGATCAGAATTTGGGTAGTAATTTTTGAGAAATATTTAAGAAATTGATTTGTTCGAATTTGTTGAGAAAAACTAAGTACGGGATCTTATTTAGAATACTTATGTGTTATGTTATGTTATCTTTAAAATGTATTTTGGTCAAAATCGTTAGAGTGGTTTTTGTAAAATTTGGCAGGCAAAAAAGTAATAAATATTGCAATGTCTAGTTTGAAAAATACTATTGCTTAACTATTTAGGTGAAAACCGAGAACAAGCTATTGTTCGAGATGTAAGCATTACTTGGTTTTTAAGGCTTTTTCGAAATCGAAAATGGGGCTTTCGAGATATGAGCAGTTTAGTGTTTTCGGTTATTCGACTTGAAAATTAAGGACGCAATCATTTTGGACACATCAAATTTACTCTAAGTTAGCAATTTGGTCAAAATCGCTATTGACGTTTTCTAGTAAACTAAAGCAAACAAATTTTCCAAAAATTACTTTTTTCAAAAAACGGGCCCGAACTGTAAGCCCCCAAACCTTAAATCCGAAGTTTGAACGAAATCCGTTCAGCCGCTAAGGCTGTAGGCCTCGGGACATACAGACAGACAGACGGACAGAATTTTGCGATCCCCTTTTTTTAGTTCGCCTATCATCGCAATGCCAGAATTGATTAACATCTCGAGCTCGAAATTTTGTACGAATACAATATCTTTATCTCTTACTACGTAATGGAGAAAGTTAAAAATCTGATATAGGTACATTTTGAGCTTCATTCTTTCCCGAACATTTTAAAGAAAATAAGAAAATAAATTCATTTTCGTTGTTGTATGTATTGGACTTTAATTTTTATTAAAAATACGCATTATTAATAATATCGGCTTGAGCAATTGTTTTCAAATGTAATTTCATTAATTATGTTAATTATTTTAAATTTCCTATTAAATTTTTTTTTTTTTTCGGTATTAAGCGGAATCTTCATGAAAAGAGAAAAGATTATAATTCTGAAATCATACCTCAAACAGGGCTGTCATTTTAGCGCTTTCGGCGCTAGATCTGGCGCTTTTTTAGTATGTTTAGTGCGCTTTAAAAAGTTTTAGCACCTAGCGGAATTTCTGGCGCTTTTTATTTGCAAATCCCCTCTATTATTTCTGTAGTTGTGCGGTTTTCACACTCAATCAATCTTAACAAATGAAGTGTCAAAGAGAGTTGGTCTACACATTTTTAATGTGTTATATTTAGTCGCCCAACGTATGACAAGTTCGTCGAGTTTGAGACTTTTTAAGCTTAAGCGTTACTGCCACGCAATATTTCCTTCTCCTTCTCTTCTACTTTCCAGTACGACTTCAGCTGGTCGCTCTACCTACTTCAGCCTTCATTTCATGAACAAAAATGACTTCGTATTTGGGAATGGTTTTTGTTTATCTACTTAAGTTGTCGAAATATATTTGATGGGACCTACCACTCCATTGCCAGCCTTTAGAATACGTTCTCCTTGGTCCGTACAACCGCAGAGTTGTTTAAAACCTCTTGCCCTGCTCTCCTTGAGGACTTTTTCGAACCAAAGACAGCTAGGCTAATGACAGCTATCCTGCAGATAGCTATAGTCCTTATTGAAATGTTTGCCTTTCCTTCTATCGCTTTCAGCGGTATCCCTCCAATGCTATACCAAATAACGCAGTTATATCAGCTTTCTGCTCGTTTAAAGTCCCAAAATCCGCTGCGTGACTGACCAGACGCCGCTATAACCACCGTCGTAAAAACGTCGCCCCAATCAGTCACCTACATCTAATTTATGCAGCAAATCCGTTCGCCTTTCATCGAAGTCTCTCATTTCAAAGTAAATTCACCGTTAACCCTGGGCAAACTTCTAAGAGCCTAATTATATAAATTACATCGTCGAATCCCTTTTCGTTTGAACCTAACAGAAAAAAAAAATAAAAACTATTCCCGCCCGACGACGCTTGATTGTTTATGGCGATTAACTTTGGCATCCACCACTTACATGCTTTCGCCTAACTAAGCCAAGTCCAGTATAGACAGAGTCACAGCCACATGTATTTGCCGACCACAGTTGACCACTTTCGTTTTCATTTCGGAACTCATTTCGATTGCCCGACGCGAGAGTGCTGGTGCTGTTTTCCTTTCACCACTTAATTGTGGTTGGTCAAAAACGGAACTGGTCCGACTTCGATTTCATGCGAAATCAATGATTATCCTAATTATGTTTGAGATAAATAATTTGGACTCGGACATTGGGCTCGAAAACGAGTGGACCCCCTGCAACCATTTATGTAGTTGGGGGAACGGCCTATGTCCGACAGTTTTTGAGTGTGTGTGGATTTGCATTGCGGTTGGAAAATAATTGTTTTTGCAAAATACGCCAACGAAAACACGCAATATGGTGATGGTGCGGTGGCATAGGGAAAACGTGCACGCCAAGTGCCATTTTCCGACAAACACACTCGTTCAGATGTTGTTGTTCTCGGCTAAGGTTTGGCTTAGTACATGGGGTGCAACCAGCGACCACATTTTGTGGTTTGTTGTTTGGTAGTTTTGCGTGTTTTGAATTTAATTTTTTTTTTTTGTTTCAATGATGATGGCTGACAGTTGTAGTGGTGGTGTTTTGATCGCGTGCACTTGAAATTAGAATCTGTATGTATTGTATGTACTGTGTGTACATTTTTGCGGTTCTGTGGTGGCGAAGGGACTCCATACCGTAATGATGACAAAGCGAACGGGGGACAATCCATTCACGAATGTATGGAGAAAAATGGCGCTGCATCTTGTTGTGATGAATAAACACGATGCGAAGGAGAGTGGACAGTGCGGTAGGAAAGTAATCGGACTTTGGTGCTTTTCCAATCGACCGAAGGCGGAGGTGAAAGGTGATGTCGTTAGAAGTTTTGAAAATCATTGACGAATCGACTTATCAACTGTTCTTTTAACTAGCCCCTGTGATAAGCTCGGTATCTGAGGTTGAGTCGGCACTTTGCTTGGCGGTATCAGGGGCTTAAAAAAAAATACATTTTAGGTCATCCGGAAGCGTTTGGTTGGTTGTTTTCTTTTTTTATTGGTAGTTAGGTAAAGATCTGTGAAGCAATACTGGAAAAAAGAAGCGGTTCATCAACTATTGGAATAGTGCTAAATAAAATCCACTTTTGGGTTATTCATCTGATATAGCAGTACATATCAAATAACAACGTGAGTTTTTAAAAGTTGAAGCTCTCAGTAACAGGCAATCGTCATAAGTTCTGGTTAGAGTGTAATAAGCTCCTGTACTCTACTATTTAGCAAGCTCTTACACTTTACCAGATTTTTGAGAACAACGACAAGCGTAATAGGAGTTTCTGTTTTTGATCTGTTGGGGCTTGTTTTTTTTTTGACTGGGGAATGAATAGATTAGTGGCGCTGGTTAAATGGATCTATATCTACTTGGAAGTAGGGTTCGTGATAGACCGAATGACCGATATATTTACATATATTTATTTAAGAATTCAGAGATAAGTTTTGGAATTTGCATTAGCATTTCAAAGCTGAATATCCCGATGGACGTGTATGGGGGTACAAATGGAGTGGGAGTTTCTGATTGTGTAAGACTCCAAGTGGTTGGTTGAAATTTTGTATTTCAAGGTGCATTTTCAACAAGGTTGGAAAAGGGATAATATTTGCTAAAAAGAAGTTTTGCGTAGCTGTTATTTCATTTTTATTGGAATTGGGGCATTGAGATTACTGCAAAAATATACAGAATGGGATTTGTGTAGTCATTTTTGAGAAATAATTAAAATAACTGAGTTATTCGAATTTTTTAAGAAAAACTAATAAGAATTATTTCAGTATCCTAAATATGTATTTTGATCAAAATCGTTGCAGCACTTTTGTTAAATTATGCAGACAAAACAGTAAAAAATATTTCAATGTTTAGTTTGAAAAATACTATTGCCTAACTATTTAGCGGCAAACTGAGTATTTGATATTGCTCGCGGATGTAAGTAAGTACTACTTGTTTTTTTAAGTTTTATTCAGTCATTTCTGACAATGGATATTTGAAAAATTTTTTTTTTCAAAATGTAGCTACCTACCTGTAGTGTACCTAAGAAAAGATTTTTTGGTAAGATCGTTTCAACCGTTTTCGAGATTATGTCCATGCTTCAAAAGTACCATTATTCGATTTTGCTAGCAAAAAAATTAATAAGCAGTCATGTTAACCGCACCCACTTTAGCTGAAATTTAAATTTTGGTTGAAATCGTTAGAGCCGTTTTCTAACAAATCGAACCGGTATGAACATTTTATATGGGAAGTACCATTAATATTGCGGTAACCGTGCAAAACAAAGAAAACGGTCCCGCACTGCAGGCCCACAAACTCCAAATCCGATGTTTGTGACAAATCCGGGGAGCCGTTTAGGCTGTAGGCCTCAGCAGCATACCGATAGACAGACAGAGTGAATTTCGCGACCCACTCTTTTGAGTCCCTTCTCGAGTTTGAAATTTTGAAATATAGTTGGCGCTACACGTCCGTATGGTAGGTACCTACCCTAGGCCAAGCTCCAAAAAACCGTTGGTTTTTGTGTGATTTTTTTTATTTTTTATTTTTGTGACGAATAGAAGGGAACTAAATTTGTATGCCGATTCAAAACGGCTGAATTGAGAAGATCTTTCACGACGGTAGTACTCTCGGATGTCAGACGTTCGCGAGAGGTTACATTTCCGTTTTCGACATGAAACCACATTCATAGGGCGTCCTTGGGTTTTTGCCATTGCGCACTATTGCTGAACACTTGAACGAACTAATTGTGTTTTAAAAAGTGATGAAGAACGCGTCAAAATCTATAAAAATCCTTTAGTCGACGTGTGACTGGGGTGTCGGAGCTGGCAGTCACGAAACAAATCACAATTTCTCAATACTAATAGGGAAAGTCCCCGCGTATTTCAGGCAGAGCTTCAGATTTTTGTAGTTGGATTAAGAATTTCCGAGCTTAACAGACTTTCGTCAACTGATAGCCTTAATCTGATTATCTTGATTTTATATCGATTTTTCCTGAGTGTATCTGTATATTCACGGACAGTCAAGCAGCTATTAAAACGCTCTTAAACTGCTTCTTCATCCAACAACCGCACAGCACAAGGAACAAAAGTTGTGTTGGGCTTCCCTTCACGGTCATGGGAAAGATGATGAGCTAGCCAGAAAAGGTTCACCTAAACCCATTTGTGTTGTTCCTTAATAAGCTACAAAAGCTGGGAGCACATCAAAAGTCTAAGAACCATTCAGCCCAATGCCGTAAGGATTCTAAGCCTACGTCCAGGCACGATATCAACAACTCAATAAATCATTTCACCATGGTTAAACATATAACCAAAATAAAATGCAACTAGTCGACTTCCCCCTTAGTGTTGACTGTTGATACAGTGCCCGCTCCAGCCAAACTAGCGCCCTGGGCAAGATTTACAGAGAGCGCCCTTTTTTCATATTTGCACACATGCATACCTAAGTCTTTTCCACATCACCCAGAAGGTTGACTTTCAATGGGTTTTTTTATATTGAGATATTTGTTTTGAGATTTTTGCACTAGATTCTCTTGTAAAATGTAAGTTGATGTGCAAGGAATATACCGTCTACATGAACAGGGTACGCCACAACTTGGCGCCCTGTGCATTTGCACATCTTGCACATATGGTTGGTCCGGCCCTGCTGTTGAACACGTTTTGAAAAAAAGAACAAACAGCTGACAATATTTTATGCGAAGTGTTGCTCCTTTCGGAACTAGTCGGACATTTTCAGCGATCTAGCCAGTGGCGGATTAGCCGCGTATCAAGATTAGCAAATGTTACGGGCCCCACGAATTTGGGGGCACCGCACACCAACCCTTTCTGACCGTAAAAAAGTATCTATCTAACCAAAAACATCTCACTTTAATGAACATGGAATACGATTTACTTACGGGCGTATTATTCACTCCCTTTAATCCGGGTTTAAGTGAGTTTAACCCAAAAATTCCATAATATTCAGTCGTTTAACCCGAGCATAAGCCCAGTTTTTTTTAACTTCACAGCGTTTAATCCGATTGGATTTAAACTGCACTCCGGAGACCGGTTTAAGTACATTAACTCGGGTTAAAACTCAATTTCATAATTTTGACATGTTATTTCTCGCAAGGCGCGACAAATAAAAAAAGTAGAAAATTAAAAAGAAAATAAAAAGGAGCAAAGAGTTAGAAAAAATATGAATTTCATTCATGAAATGGAGAGCTGATGGTAAATCAACGTCGTCCTCGATTACGATGTGGTGAATTTTCGGAAATATTTCCGACTAAAGACAGAGGCATTTTGGAGGCTACATACATTCCATGATGCACTAAAAACTAAAATCGGCACACTACAAATCAAATCAATTTCCAAGTGACAAACAACAAAAAATAAATATGTCATTATATGTGAAATTTGACATTACGTAGGCTTAAAACGGACTAAAAACGGTTTAAAGGGTTTAAAATCCGCATTTAAATCCATCGTTAATCCAGCGGGCTTAATGCATGCTTTTCAGTGAATAATATGGACATAGGTTTAAGTTGTCGGGTTTAAAAAATGCGGATTTATGATCGGGAGTAAAATTAACTTAATTAAATCTGATAGATAGATTTCTTTATTTAGCATTTTCTTGTGCTATTGTTTTACATTGTTACATTTTACATTAATTGATTAAAATTTAAGTTTTAGAAAGTTTATTACACAATTTTTAAATGTTCTTAAATTTGTTATGCTCTTAGCAAAATTAAGCAGTTGATTAAATAAATTAAAGCCTTAAAATTAAAATTAAAAAATTTGGTAATCTAAGGTCACACATATTTCTGAGGCTATACGGCTGAATTTCACTAACATGTAGTATTTTGTATTTTGATAAATACCTTGGCATTGTACTATATTTAATTTTGAAGACAAACATTCACGTCAAAATTATTATTGCAGATTATATCCGGCAGCTCATCAAAGTTTTTTTTTAAACCCTGGATATTAAAATAAACAATTTTTGGGTTTTGTAATTGCTAAAAAGCTATTCTGCTCTTTTGAATTTCTATTTTCTTTTTAAGCACTTCACAAGATGGGCTTCTACAATCATGGTCAACATTTAGCTTAAATCCTAATTTTTTATTTGCTTTATCACAATTATTGCACTTAAGTGTTGTTTTATCACAGTTTCTGGAATCAGGGCTTTCTGCACACGATATTTATTTTCCCTCTATTTCTTATTAATTTGTGGTCACTATTTTCAATTTCTAAAATTGCCTTGTAGCTTTTCTTATTGTCTTTTATAATACTATTATAATTTCTGAGTTACACCCGGAGCGAATAATACGGCCGTATTATTTATAAATTGACCCAAATTAAAACGAAAATAGTTTGTTTGTAACAGTTTTGTTTTATTTAGTATGTAAAACTTGATAACCTAAAGCAATCCAAGGGCCTCTTGATGAAATTTGCTACAGGTCCCGCGCCGACTTAATCCGGCACTGGATCTAATGGGTCCCAAAGAACTGAAGACATTTTCTACTATCAACATTTACAGTGACTCTAGCCTTAAGATTTGTCAGAGTCATATGCTCTAAAGACCATTTTGGTCAAAACTTGTCCGTCCGGTAACTGTCACCGTAGACTGTATCTGTATGAGTCCACCTACTTCCTCTTTGCCATTTTCGCTTTCATCTTTCTTGTGAAAAATCCTCATACCAACATCTATTAAAATTCACTCAAATTATATTGTGATTTCCATTCAAAACACTTTTATGGGACAGACAACAGTTGCCGACATTCCGTTTGACGACGACTGTCAAAGCAAATGTCTAAACAATGGGACGTGCTTCAAGTAAGTGTCCCAAGTGAAAAACTTTGACTGACCATCAAAATCATTGACCATGAGATACACGTTGGACCTTCACTTGCTGTTTATGTATGGTTACATGTATACACGAGTGTGTTCTGTGCGCTGGTGGTGGCTTCTGTTTTTGCTGGACGGCATACCTGTAAGGTAGACTTCGCCCGCCATGGGGTGGAACTCAACTAGACGTATAATTTGAGTCGCTGTCGACCGGGTCAACCTTGTCATTAGTGGTCATTAAGTTTGATCTCGTTGTTGTGTTTTGTTTCCCTTTTTGTTTTATTTTGCTGTTTCTTTTGTTTCTGTGCCCCAAAAACATACTTCCTCTGTAGGAAGAAGTTTATGCCAGGCGGCATTTGCAAAGGACCTTTGTGCGCAAAGGAGGTTAATGTACTCCCGATGCTAACTGAATTATTGATCCGTAATTAGCGATTGCGCTTTGGTAGGTTTGTGGCAAAATGAAGATGTAGGTCTGTGTAGAAAGGACCGATAAGGATTTAAAAAAATATATATGTAACCGAAAATTAAGCTTTCCCGAGTTTCAGCGATTGTCATATATTGTATTAAACAGAAAACTCAGTTCTGAACAAGATTTCATTTGCTGGAGGATGAAGCCTTCGATGATGGATCTCACTAAGTTCATGTGGTGCCACCTTTAATTATTTTTATAGGTCGCAAAATTCTGTCCGTCTGTCTGTCTGTCTGTATGTCCCGAGGCCTACAGCCTAAGCTGCTGAACGGATTTCGTTCAATCTTCGGAAACTTAAAGTTTGGGGGCTTACAGTACTTCCAATACAAAATGTTCATACCAGTTTGATTTGTTCGAAAGCGGCTCTTACGATTTCAACAAAAATGTAAGCCTAAGTAGGTGAGGTAAACATAACTGCATACTCAGTTTTCAGCTAAAAATCGAGTAACGGTACTTTTGAAATTTGGACATATCTCGAGAACGGTCCGTACGATTGTAACAAAAATTAATTTCTAAGGTAATATGCTCATTTCGAACTTAATGGAAAACTCAGTTTTTCTCTGCATTATCGTAAAATGGATTTAAAAAAAAAGTCATTTTTGAAAAATATTGTTTTCCCTAGTTTACCTCAAAAGGGCATGATTTTGACCAAAATGCAAACTTAGAGTAAAATTGATGTTTTCAAAATTACTGCGTCCTTATTTATCAATTCGTATCACTGGAAACGCTCACTTTAAAAACTGCTCATATCTCGAAAACCCCATTTTCGACGATAAAACCCTATAAACCAGGTAATGCTTACATCCCGAACACTAAATTGTACTCGGTTTTCAACTAAATAGTTGTTTAACTATTTAGCTATATTTTTCAAACTCGACAATATTTGGTACTGTTTTGTCTGCCAAATTTTACAAAAACCACTTTAACGATTTTGACCAAAAAACATTTTAAGGATAATATAAGTATTCTAAATAAGATCCCGTACTTAGTTTTTCTCAAAAAATTCGAACAAATCAATTTCTTAAACATTTATCAAAAATTGCTACCCAAATTCCGGTATAATTTTGAAATAATAACAATGCCCCAACTTCGGATAACAGTTACGTAAAAATTCTTTTTAGCAAATATTATCAGCTTGAAATTTTTTTCAAACATATTGAATGTGCCCCCTAAAAATATTTCTAACAACTTGGAGCTTACACAATCAGCAACTCCCACTTCATTTACATTAAAACTTTTGATGACAGAGAAAGTTACGTTCGAACCAGTCGTGCACTTTATTTTTTAATGCGAATGGACTAGGTCCTGTCCTTTTATACCGATCCCGGACGCTTGAATTGGGAAGTTTCCCCAGGGCAATCGTGGTATTTCGGATGTTTGACAGAGACAGAGAGAGGTTGGGTAGTGGATGACATTTTTTTTTTTTCGGAAATCTAAGCTAAGACCCCTAGCTCAGTATAGTTCAGCACATCAAAGCAGAGTCGCATCCTTAATAGGCCACATGCTGCTGAATGACCAATAGAGACGTTTAAAGCTCACAAAGATTTTACTGCAAGGTGCGAGCTGGAAAATAATTTTGATCATACCTTGGTATTTACGAATCTGTGCAAGTCGTCTGCCGCCATGAGAGTCTGCCAAGGATTTTATTTCAATACTACCGGACCGGTTAAGTCTTTCAAATTGCTTAATTTTGAGCACCTTTATCTATATAAACAAAAAGCGGATACTCGCCGAACGTTGCTGCACCTACTTAGTTACATCTGAAGTGCCACGCCCCGTTCCCCAATCCCGCCCACATTTTACAAAGGACAATACACATCACTGTTGACTGTTTGACATTTAACAACTTAAGCTCTCATGAGTGCGGGAAATCGCGTTTAAAATCCTTTTTAAGGGAGGTGCCACGCCCCCCTTTTGTATAGGTGGATTTTAAAAGAACTCCAAGTCAATCGACTGACTACTTTTCGAAATATACGTAGGCTAAATTCGCATATTCAAAATTTCGTTGGCCTTACGAGGTTAAATTAAATTTTAAATTAATTGTTACGTGTGGATAGAATTTTTTGTTAAGAATAACTGTACATTTGCTTAAAATATTCATGAAAAATTAACAATGTAGATTGGTTGAGGGAAAATAAAAACATTTTGAGCAAATTTTCTTCAATATTTAAGACAAATTTACACACGAAATCGAAGTTAATGATATCCAAAAGCGGAAAATACGCAACCATGTTTGTCCTAATATGTTTCTAGTATATAAACATATATTTTAGATAGTTTTGCTAACCAAACAAATCAAATTATTCGCCTTTTAACAATTTATAATAACTAACCAATGGCGTTCAGTAATGAAAAAAATGTGGAATTCCCGAACTCTTTCACATTTCCCCACGGTTGCCGTGGTTGGCAGCATATATTTTTGTAGTTTCTCTGTGTTTTTGCATGTCACACTGATTCTTTTTTGACATAACACCGATAGGAATACAAAATGGCGAATTTGAAAAGAAATTGAGGGGCCCAGCGCAAGAGGATTGTGAGTTGGCGGTCTCAGTATGGTTTGTCTATGCTTTGAAGACCCTCATATCCAGGGATCCACCTAAACTTATGTTGATGTTCCTTGAACTAAACGGGCTTCGAAGCTGCACAAGGTTGACTTAGCGTCAAAAGCGTCAAAAACATTTAAACTTGCTTTACTATCCGTGAATACAATATAATTCAAAAAAGTTGGAAATATGGTTCTCTCAGTCTTGAATAGAGCTCTTTATGATATATTCTGTTGGGGTTTTCCCCTTAGTATGTTGAGAGAAAGCATTACGCTTTAGTTTTTAAACCGGCTTCCCCATTCGAAACCATTTCGAAAACATCCAAAACCTTAGGTCGTTTTGACAGTTTTGGTGGTGGTTGCCGACATAATATGCCTATCTATTTGTGATCTCCAGAGAAATGCTTTTAGTTTTGCCTTTGGAGGGCAATTTTTATTGCGTTCTGGTTTCAAAAGTTCAGAGTTCAGAGAACAGAGCCAATAGCTCTAATTGAAAGCTAGGACTATAGGTGGCCCTCACATGCCAATTCCGTAGGACGTCTATTGTCGTATCCCTACCAGATTCCACACAAAATAATCCATAGATAATTTCAAAAAAAAAACACCAAAGCGGATCTACACTAGGAAATATTTAGATGGCAAAGATTGAAAATTTTAGTGTAAGTCACGGCGAAGACTATAATCCAAAGAAATCAATAGTTGAAAATAAAGTGACAGAGTTAAGAGACATCTTATAATACAAAAGAAGTTTATTAGAAAACATGACCGAAAAACCAAATTCAAGTAATAAAGGAAACCATATACAATTAGATGCAATAGCGAAGTTTGACATTGTAACAACACTAAAAGTCATTCCCGAATACAACGGAGAATTTGACAAATCAAACAATTTTGTGAACATGGCAAACTTTATAGCGAGCACGCTTAATAATGTTTTAGAAAAGAACAAACTATTTAAATTCATATTAGAAACTAGGTTAACAGATAAAGTAAGAAACAAACTAAGTACAGTAGCACGACCACCAAACCTAGCTGAACTAAAAGAAACATTATACACTATTTAGTCGAAGAAAAACACCTATCATTCCCAATGGTTTCCTATTTCAATTTATTCGTGCGACTGAATGGTATTGTTTCATTTCTCTTCGTTTAGTTCGATATTGTCACTTTTTAATGACTACAGAGCAAATGGTCTCATGCAGTGATGCCAACTCAGACAGATTGTGCCTTTTAGGCATATTTGCGATGCTTGAGGCATTGAGGAATAATTTTGAGAAAAAGTTCATCAATTTTTGTGAAATGTTTTTCCTCTCAATCTGGTACTTTGATCAAAGTCGCATCACTTTTTTTCATTTAAAACTGTGCGTCATTCTTATTTTAATAATTTTTTTTTTCGGGCTTAGGCATCTCAAATTTTGTCACTCCGCCACCTCTCCCGAACGTCCGGCAAACATCGGAGAGTGCTACTGTCGTGAAAGAACTTCTCAATTCAGTCGGGATCGAATTGTAGGTCCCTTAATAAAAACTCACACAAAACGAACTGTTGGGTGAAGCTGGGCCTAGGGTACCTGTGTGAACCAGTGTTGCCATTCTGACCGGATTCCGGTCATATCTGACCAAAATGTTTTCACTCTGACCGGATAAAATTTTGAAATCCGGTCTAACCGATTTTTGACCGAAACGAAAAAATTCTTTAACCGGAAAAAACCTATTTTGACCTGAAAAATAATATTGTTCTAGAACATAGAATGATACCTGGCCATACTTAACGAACACGCTCACAATTTCATGCAGAAACCAATTTATTGTGAATAATCTTAGAATGAAGAGCTCTCACAAACTGTGACTCGGTCGGTGTGAGCATTCAAACAGACCTAAAGTGAATACGATTTAGCATATTTTGCAATTCCGGTGTTGGTTTTACCAATTTCAAACACAGAAGTGGAGTGGAAAGATAATTTTTCAGCAAAACGGTGTGATGTGATGCAAAGCTTTTCAACGAATTTTTTGTTTTTTTGTTTTATTAGATTTAAGATTTCGAGAGTTTAGAAAAATAAAGTCACTACATACATTTAATATAATATTTTTAGTTAAAATATATTACTATATTGCATTTTTGACCGGACTTCTGGTCAAAAATTCTTATTTTATCTCTTGACCGGATTTTCTGACCGAATTTAAGAAAAAATAAAATCGGTCATTCGGTCAGATTTGACCGGATTCATTTATTTTTAGTGGCAACACTGGTGTGGACGTGTTGCGCTAACTATTTTTCTCTATTTTGCTGCAGAAGTCATCTTTAAACAGCTTTTAGACAGGTTGACATATCTTCAACGAGACCTACGCAAGTCTTTGCATTCCTTTGGAATGGCTTAAGTCCATAATATAATACTAAAGATGAATATTTGATTATGGAATTTAACGTTAAGGTGTCGATCTTGTGGATGATCTTTCGAGAGGTCCCTTTTGGTTTACTCTACAAAATAAGCGGCGGTAGCCCCATGAAACTGTAGTCTATTCTTTAATGCTGCTTTCATCCTTTATAGAGTTATAATTTAGTTCATTATTCAAGCCTACAGCAAGATTTGGTTAACCTAAGTTGAATTTTCATCTTTTTGGGAAGGAGCTACACCAGATTTGTTGACCTAAGTCCCATAGGTTGGGTTAGGTGGCTGCCTAGGAAGATACGCCTAAACCTGAATTGCAGGTTCATTGTGATACTACCCTAGACCTAACTAACTTGTGATATGGACACTTTTAAAAACGACTGCGAATATATTTTTGGATCTCGATCCACTCGACAGAACATTTAATTTTTTTATTTTAATGCTAAGTTTCTTAGAAAATCGATCTTAAAAAGTGCTCTGCCCAGTTCATGTTTATCTAGCAGAACATATTTTTTATAAATCGCTCAGAACTTTCAAAAAAATGAACTTGCCATGTTGAAGTCTGATTTGTGGGTGTGTGTCTTTTTTTTGCTGAGATTTTAGCTTCGTACCTTAGGTCGTTTACCTAAAAATCGCATTTGAGCCTTCACTCTGTTAAGTTAACAGAGAACTGTTAACTGAGATCCTTTTGAACGGCTGACAGTGTACCAACGAAATGCATAACTCGAATGCATGTGCGATTTATATGTGCTTTTAGTTTGCTAAGTCTTTATTTTTATTGTGCTGGGCTTCTATAGCCTAAGCACCAACTTAGAGTTTTGGTTCTGTAAGTAAAAGTCTGCCGTTTCTAGAAAAAGTTTCTTTATTCGAAATTCGTCCTTCACTGCATTGACGAATTTATAGGAGGCAATTGAAAGATGAGCTGTTCGAGTTAAAACTTTTGGAACCAATTCTATCAAGAAGGTCAGGTCAACACAGTAAGAGAAAGCCTCACTTAATGTGTGAAGTTTAGCATCCAATAAGACACCCCAACCAACCTGGAAAGCACAGCCTTGGGTAGGTGGCTACAGGGACTGGAAAAATTGAAGAGGCGGCTTGTGGTTTAGACCCCCAATCATTTTCGCCGTTGTAATTCTAAAAATAAAGTGTTAACAGTGACAAAAGTGTGAAAATATAGAAGCTCCCCGCACAGAGCTATTGACAAGTCCGGACCAGGTCTTGACCTATTTCGCAAAAAGGCTTAAGAAATTGTGCTGAAGAACTTGCACTCAGTTCTTCGGCGGAATTTTATGAATAAAAGTAAGGACTGATTGCAACCATTTTGAGAAGGAAGTCACGACCTGGTCCGGACTAGCTAATTATGCTCTGAGCCGCTGTGAACGTCTAAAAACTTTAAATTGTTATCAAAATCTGAACTTATGCTGAAACAACTCCACAATTTTTTTTACGAATTTCTAACTTAAAATCAATTCTAGTAAAAAGAAAAACTCTGCTGAAAGGTTGTCCAGGTGCTCTTACAACCCAGATCAACATTCATCCACCCTTTTGCATAGGTACTCGTATCACGCACCGTTAGAATCGCACCCTTGTACAGTTGTACATCACTCTTAACCCATTCGTTGCGTGTCACAGCCCATGTGCGGCAACAATTGACAACCAATCCAACGGATACTCTTACAAATATTGTCGAAAGTACTCTACAAAATTTAAACACCTTTCGCGTACTACTGCAGTGTGCCACACCCTCAGACCAAGTCGCATTTCGCATATATAGAAATTCAAGAAATCCGAGCGCGACAAGACACCTTTTGCAATTCAAATCCACCAAAGGATACACAGTGTTCTGTTGGAAATCTTGGTTTCCTTCGCAGCATTGCGCAATATCGCTTTGTTCTCCACTAGAAGACGGAAGGCGGAATTCCTTTTTTGTTATGTACATTTCTACAGCGTATCCTCGGAAAGGTGCTTGCACATGCACGTCACACAAAAAAAAACAGCCAGGAATAGAAGTCCCCTTTGTCCTTTGGCAGTGCTCTCCGAAGATGTAACACAAGAAGGTCCGGAAACCTTTAAAAAAAAAAAAAAAAACGACCACCACACCCACTTTTGGTGCGACACAATTGTTGAACAGAGCCGAGCGAAAAAAAAAGTAAAAAGGAAAACTCACCGAGCAAAAGGTGACGTGAATTTCTAGCAGGAGCGCGCGAATCCTTGGACGGAATGGAAGAGGAACTCGTTTTTTATGGGTGCACAGTTTTTTTCTATTATTTGCTTACAATTGGTTGAAGGGATTTTTTTTTTTGTATTTCATTCTTTGTAACCGATTGCGATGCGATATGCGGCGATTATTGTGAAGGGTGCTCGCAAAGCACAAGCATCGTGGCAAAGGAATCCTTTGTTCGCATTGTGTGTACGAATGTACTCGCAGCTCGCAATCGTAATCGTAACCGTACTCGTATAATTCGTTGGGCAGAGTTCATGTTTTGTTTATAATGCTCGCTGTCGAGTGTGTAGTGTGTTGTGCGGCAAGCTAGTGCGACGCGCCACACAAATCACGAGGTCGCACATTAATTTCTGAATGATATATCAATTAGGATAAGTAAATTACTGTTTGGGAGCTCAGCTTATCGGCTTCAACAGCTGCAATTATGAGAGGTGTCAATGGCAACAAATCAATTGGCAGATTAGAAATGAGATGGAACCCTTGGACTAATGGAGAACGAGTAGGGTAAGCTCGGAGGTTTGCCTTGAGGTGAGGGCACTAGTCGACATGGATATTTGGTTAGATGACTCAGCCGCATTGGTGGACAAAATGAATCCATTTGAAGACTCGTATCCTCTAAAATATACATACACGGTTAAAAATTCTGGCGTTAAATTTAATATTTTTGGGGTTTATTTATTTATATATATATTTAAATTTAATATTTCGCAAGTATTCAAATTTAACAACTAATAAAATATTTATTAATTTTAAATAATGTCCGCTATTACGAAATATGTCTATAATATAAAATTTTAATATAGAGGAAGATGAGTTTCAATGCAAAAGTATTTAAATTAAACCCTTATTTATATTGAAAAATTAAAGAATTTAAATACATTCGAATTAAATAAACTGCAGATTATAATAAAATACTTTTACCTCAAATTCAATACTTGTTTTGCTTTTTATAAACCCATGGAATCTTATTATATTTTAAAACTTCTTTAGATTTGATTTAAATATCTGTGCGATATATTTCAACACCGAAAATATTTTATTTAAATACTAATTTTTATTGGTTTTAAATATTACAATACATAGAAAATTTTCAAACGTAGGCAAATTCTCTTGGCCTTTTATCACCTTTGAAAATAATCCTATAGAGTGCCGCTGTGTTTCCTTTAGTATGCATATTTTTCTAGAAATTTAAATAAAGGAGAAAGGAGAGTATGCCCCAATTATCTTATTAATTATTCAGTCAATTACTTACATTTTGTAATATAATAGCTATATTTCTGGGGCAATGAACTCGAATCTCTAGACCGCTAGGAACATCTCTGCGCTTCACAGCTTACAAAAAAACAGAAATATTTTATAATCTCTTACAAGAATACTTTGAAATTAAAGTCATTTACTTCTTGTTAAAAGAATATTCTCATTGGATATCAATAGCTGTTTTTTATTATCAGCGTGATCTGATTCGGATCAGATCACGAAAATAAAACAAAACGGATCATTGAAAAGTTTAATTTTGGAATTGTGGCAACAGTTGCTTTCAAAAACAGATAATAGAGGGTATTTCAAACTTCATATTGCCACCAGCCATCTTGCAAATATTCTTCTCAACGCGACGTCACACAAGGCACATGTCATTTCACTTGCAAAGTCGGGGGTGTTACCATATTTAAATCAAATTTGCATAATTTTTCTTTTCAAATATATTTTTGTGAAACAAATTTAGTATTTTATGTTCAAATATGCAACACATGAACAATATTTTGCTGCTGCCGCTTGAGTTTATCTTGGCATATTAAGGTGTATCCAGACCACCGAAACATTTCAGAAATATTTATGAAATGTTTCTGAAACAAAGCGGACAAATTTTATAGACATTTATAAAAGATTTCTGAAATTTATTTATTAAATGTTTATGAAATGTTTCAACTTTATCCTGTTTTGGACAAGAAGCAAATAATGTGGTGGGATTATTAGCTATTATTTTGTAATTTTGGTCTCGGCAATCACGCGACACGCGATTTAATTCAAATAATCGTATTAAATGAATCACTTTCTCATTAGGTATTCAAAGCTTTTCTGGGCATTTTTATTTTATTTAAAAACAAATAATAATCGTTTTCAGCGCTCACTTTCTGCAGGGATACTTATAAAACAAAAATTATTTCCCATCATGATTGGGTAACTGTGAAACATTTCATAAATGTTTTTTTTTGGTGTCCAGATCCAAAGCAGCAAAACATTTTTAAACATTCCATAAAAATTGTTTTGTTTACTAAGTGTTTTAGAAATATTTATGGAACATGTAGGTATTTCATAGTTTATCAAATGTTTGGCTGGTCTGGACATACCTTTATAGAACGAGAAAAAACAACATAACTCGAAATACGGACGGCGAGTTTATTCGAATGCGAAATAAATCAATTGATTTTTTTGTGTTCCATTTTTTAGTCTGGCAACGTGGTTGTGTGGCTATCGTTTACAGGCACACCAACATTTAAACATAAAACAAGCCACCTAGTCGGAAATAGTAGAAATGAGTTTCAGATCATGTTTCGTGATCTCGATGAGAAGCAGGATCATGGATCATAGCTGATAATAAAAAACAGCTTATATTACCAGCAGCATGACTTTCACTTGTTTATATTTTTTAAACATTTTTCTATATCGAAATCATCCACTCTATTGGGAAGAAAGCTCCAACTAACTCTATATTCTTAACCAAGCGACAAAATAATATATTTCGGCTCAAAAGTAGTACCTAATAAATATTTACCTATATATATTTAAATCTCATAACTTTGGTTCAGAACCTGTATTAAAACCAAATGCAAATGTATTAAAATTGATGGCTTTAATGAGTTCGTATTAAAATGTAATCAGAGTAGATGTTACATTTCAGGTCTATAACTTAATTGTAATAAGTTCTTAATTGAAAAATTATTTTAATATAGACCGAGCTAGAACATTTTTTAAGATGAGTTAAAGTCCATCACTATTGCAGAAGCATCCCTCGAGTACTAGCTCTGCAATGTCTTTCGATGATTTTTTACTTCCAGCGAAAACACTCCCAACACAAAACAAAGAAAAAATAAAAACTTTTTTATTAATTTAGTTATTTTTTCTTTAGACCAATTTGAAATTTGAAACGAAATTAAAAACAAACAGAGAAAAAGACTTGACGCTTCAGCTGACATGAGAATTGCACTGACGAAAATTGCACCCAGAATCTCAGAGCTGGTGAAGAAAAATGCAACACCAGAAGTCGCATTGAACATCTAACATTACAAACATATAATCTTAATATATAAAAATAAGTGGCATGTTAGAAATTGGTGATGGCAAAATACAAATCGACAGGACCAATGGATTGATCGCTATACCGAATAATTTTTGTACTATTGTGCAATCGATAGATGAATTGATTGAATGTGTTTTTCCGAATATTCTTCAGAATTATAGAAATCATGATTGGTTGAGAGAACGCGCCATTTTAGCACCAAGGAACATTCATATCAATGCTATTAATTTTCAAATTCAAGAGAAACTGTCAGGTGTATTCACGACATATACATCAATTGACAGTGCTATGAATCAAGATGAGGCATTGAATTTTCCAGTTGAATTTTTAAATTCATTGGAACCGGCTGGTATGCCACCGCACTGCTTAAATCTGAAAGTTGGTTCTTTAATTATATTATTGCGAAATATTAATCCACCAAAACTGTGTAATGGCACCAGATTGGCAGTGAAAAAGTTATTGCCAAATTTGATCGAAGCTACGATCTTAACTGGCAAATCTAAAGGAGAAGTTTGTTTGATACCGCGTATCCATATGATTCCAACTGATATGCCATCAACAAGGCCCAAGGGCAAACACTTTACGTTTGTGGTGTGAATTTGGAAGAATCATGTTTTTCACATGGCCAACTTTATGTTGCCTGTTCCAGAGTCGGTACCACCAGCCGTTTGTTTATTCACACTCAAAATGGAAAAACAAAAAATATTGTTTATCCAAATGTTTTGGATTAAGTTTTCAAATAGATAGCAATTAAGTAATATATTTTTTTTAAAAATGAATCGATGTTCTAACTGATTTTTGTATTATTTCACTTTATACGTAGCGAAGCACGTACCGGGCCGCTAGTATCTAAGTAAAATTACGTTTTTAAAAATCAATTTAAGAAAATGTACGAGTATACAAGTAATAATATTTTAAATTTTCGATGCATTAAATATATTTTTCAATGAGGATTTGTATTTTTTTTTTTGACTTGCATGCGATTTTCCAATTCGCCATGAGGGGGGCGTGCTGTTGGAAAGATGGAGAGCCACTGCTCTACCGAAAAAAATTTCATCAGAAATATGAAATTTCTTAATTTTTCTCCCCAGAAAGTTGTTTGAAGTTTTTCTAACTTCACATAAAATCATGATTTTCAGTGGGAGATTTTTTGCAGTCTTTGTTTCCGAGGTCGCATCTTTGAAAACACTTAAGAGAGGTGAAAGGTATTTCTTGCGAGAGTTTTTATTCCTTGAGTAGTGCAGTTCTGAATCAGGAAAATGCTCGATATTTTATAAATTTTCCATAATGGTGTTAAGTTCCCACGAAGAACCTTCATGTACGAAATAAAATTCAAGAATGTCTTCTTTTTACCCAACTTGTTTGCATATGAAGGGCTTAAGCGCGCTTCCACATTCTTCACATTCTTTCACTAAGTTTATTGAGGAAGTTGTTGCACAAAAACCTTTATATTTTGCTAAATAAAAATCTAAATGCGATAGAGAAGTTCACATAAGGCAGAAATTTAAGTTTTCATATAGGACCTTCATCTGCACTGAACCAAATCGCGTTGTCATATTAACGGAAATATTTTGTTAATCATTGAAGAATCAATTATTCAGATCGACAATTTTTCATAATATTTTTCGTGTTATTGAAGATTTAATATTCAAATTAAATAAAATTTCTTTAGCTGCTGTCCGATTTCGTATTGTATTCAAACCAATGAAATTTTGTCATATTAACAAACTGAAGTAGTTAACAAAACAAAACGGTATCCTGTACGTGATATTGACGAAAATATGTTGATAATTTTTAGACGAATCAGTTATTCAAATTAACAATTGTTTATCAAATCTCTTCAATTTGAATAAATTTCTTTAAATGGAGGAAAACGTTTTCTTCGAATTGAAAAAGTTAATCAATTTGAAGAAGTTTTATTAAAATGTAAGTGTTTATTGTTGTGTTCGAAGTGAAAACTTTTATTCTTGTAAGTGAAGTGGTGCAGCTAAACGAATAAATAGGTAAGTGAAAAATGTTTGTCCAAAAACACATTCGAACATGTAATACCTAATGATTTTCTTTTATTTCAGATGGTCGCTGCTGTGTAATTAATAATTATAAATCTATTGAAAACTTTAAATTATAAATTATTTATTTTTATTACAATTACCTTATTATTCTTATAAATCCATTAAATACTATAATATTATTACATAATAAATATAAATAAAAAAACATATTTTTAACTTAAACATATTTATTTGTTTCAATGGGCATTGAAGATTTTATTTGCAGCAAAAAAAACATGAAATTTAAGAATATTTCATCAATTTCAACAGATACTTATTTGTGGAATAAACAAATATTTGTCGGATTGGCAAAAAATAAGTAAGCGTTAAACCAAAGAAAAATCATTCATTTAAAGAAAACGATGCATCATAACAAAATTTTCATTAAAACAACGGACAGGAGTTGTTGACCTTATATTGATCACCGTTTCTTCAAATCTACATGCTTTTTTATCACTATGACTACCAAATTTGGTTCAGTGTGTAAAATTTCGAAAATTCTCTCTTAGGTCCTTTATAGTCTACGCGCTTCATAGTACATTTGGGTACCTAATAGTCAAGTTTATAGTGGATAGTCAAACTCGAAGCGAAAAAGCTGGCCAGCCTTAGCTTCGGTTTTCATATTACCGCTCCAGGCTGTAAAATAAAAGGTTCGACCAAAAAAGTATTCCTAAGTATCTGAACTAGGTTACTCACAATTCACAAAACCAGAAGCAACCCAGAATACATATACCTTTAACCAAAATAGACTCATTTGTGCGCCCCCTCCCCCAAACGCCATTAATTCGTGTGCGCCTTTCAAAGGGAAAACTTTCCGACTACGCCCCTCCATCAATAGAAATGAAATAAAAAAGGAGAAAAAAAGTGGTTTTATTAACACCAATGGTAAATAAAAAGATTTCCATTAAATTAACCAGAAATCACTTTATCATCGCGATTGCCGCCACTGCTATGGCACCGACACAAAACAACAAAAATTACCACAATGACCACAACAACTCGGCGCTCGTGGCTCCGCCATCTCCATTCCCGTATGTAGACCGGTGCCGACCATAAAAGCAATCGATTTCCATCATTAACACCAATAGAGTTGTCAAACGTCAACCGTGGGCCCCATTAAGTCCGCCACCACCGCCAGGTGGAAGTCCGAGTCCGAGTCGCAGCTCCTCTCTATTCACTCCAAACCGTCGACGTGATTTCCTTGGCCTATTAACCATCAATCTTCCAGCAATTTCTACGGCCGCAACGGAGATGTGACACATGAGTCGCACGAGGATGCATTTGTCATCACGACTCACAAGTGGGGCTCTGGCGGCGGCCGGCCTAATGAATAAAGGTTCGCATTCGAGTGATAATCACGAAACGTGAAGATATTTTGTCGCCTCGCCATTAAATTGGTTTTAGACCAGATACAGACCATCGCGCGCTCCCGACATTAACAGAAGTTGACGTTCCTGCTGTCTAATTGGAGACATAAGGACAGTCGGAACGGATATGGAAAATTATTATGCTTCTGAGCAGGAAACATACCCACTCCGCATGTTTGTTGAATTCGAGTAGAGATGGAGGCGATGTTGGAAAAGTGCCACCTGATTGACCGAATGTCCTGTGATTTATTAATGACCCTGAATGAAAGGGGTATGCCGCCGCCGCGAGGTGGTTGCTTTCTCAAGGAATCCGTGCCACACAAAAGTGGAATCCACACGGCATATCTGTGGTCGTCATTACATGCCGACGAATATCGATAGTCGTAATTCGACTGAAAATAATCGCAATTAAATTGTTGATGTAAGGAGTTATTGGAAATTGATAATTGTAGACAACGAAATGGAATGTCACGGAATGCAGTGAGAGAATGGTATCTTGGTGCTCGGTATGGGGATCAACACACTTCGTGAAAAGTCAATTAGACGCGCGATTGGTTGTTTTAGGTGTACAGCCGAGGCTGACACGGGAGGTACACCTTTCGTTAATTACTGTTTTGGTAAAGCAATTTAAATTTTATTTCCAGATTCAGCTATCGGAGGCACTTAATCATGAACTTGTCGCTGTAATGAGTTGGATATAATGACACTGGGTTGACGAAGTGGGAATGGTTTTCGAGCCGGTGGGGGTTGGTATATTTCCGAGTTCGAATGGCTGAGTGGAAAGGTTCTCTTAGGAGAGCTAAGCTTCGGAGGTTTGTCAGACGTTGGCAAGAGGTAAAAGATAAAACTTTTCATCTTATTTAGTGTTTTTCCGAGGATCCGACTTCGTAGTAGTCCAGTAACCACAAATAGTACCAACTTTAAAATGAACATGGCACCCGTGCCCAGGGCCCCGAATGGTCGATATCTTCACTTACGCTATCATTTTTTTTCTATTTGGTAGCTGACAACAACATTTTGAGATTAATTGAGGGCATTCCTGGCGACAGAGATAAGCCAACGACATTGCGATTACCGACACCGAGTTTAACAGATAAGGTGGCATTTTCTAGAGGTAGGAATGACCTAGTTCCGTATTTTGCCACCGTCCATACTTTTTTGTCGGGCTCTATTAACCCTTAAACCCTACACTGGGGTCCAGCGGCATGCATAAACTAATTTTTCGTGGATATTTTTTAAACTACAAGCCACACGATGGCGCTATTCAAGCTAATCCTCTAATGCAGCGCTTCCCAAATGGTGTTCCGCGGACCCTTGGGGTTCCGTGGAAGGGTCAAAGGAGTTCCGTAGAAAAAAAACATAATCGTGCCGTCGCGTCGCTTACACAAAAAAAAAAACAAATACAGAAAGAGACTGGACGCAGCTCCAGACCTTCGCATTCAGTTGTCGGACATTAAGCCTAATTTTAAGTATATTTCAAGTAAATATGTGAAAAAATTTCATTCTTCACATTAAAAAGTTGCAACGTATTTTTTGTTGTACAATAAATGTTTCATACTACTTAAAAGAATTATTTTTATATCATTTGTTCCTTCTTTTCTTGAAAAACATAAAAATATCCAAACCGCTCTCCAAGAAACGATGTTTTCTGTTCATCAATATGGGGGTCCGCCAAAATAAGTTCAATGATTTAATGTATCAGTAGGTGTCTCGTCATTAGTCATTTTTAATTGCGCGAGCGGTGCAGTCGTAATAAGAACAACTTCCGTGTCCCATGGACCCCAGGGTAGGAATATTTGGCCAACTTTACCTGCAAATCTGCAAGTTCTCCGCGGAGATATTTTTAAAAAGAAACGACCATTAGTTGAGCCCAATTCATCTGTAAATGATTTGATGCTCCAGGTGCCGAAACCCCCTTTGCAGCTAACATAGCCGGTCTGTGTGTCAAGAATTACTCGATTCTAAACTCTAAAATAATTTTAATATTAAACTACGTGTGTGATCTTAATAATAATTTACATATATGAAAACGTCCTTTTGTTTTTGAAATAAGAACAAAAATATATTGGGGTTTTCTGGAACCCAGGGTAGCAATGGTGTTTCTCCAGGGATAGGTAGGGCTTAAGGGCTAAGAATTAAAAAAATTTGCTTACTTTGCTTATAAAAAAATTTAGAAAGAAAAAACTGGGCTGAAATTTTAAAATAATTTTCAATCTTAGAAGCCCTGATTTCTTCAGGGACTTTGTTTTCTTTGTACTGTAAATATTTTTATACCAGGATTTGAAGATTAAAAATTAATGGTTTGTTATAACTTATTTTAAATAATTTTTTTAGAATTTTAAGGTTGTAACTGAATTTTATAAACATTAAGAATGGAAGAAGCATTTAGGCACACCGAGAAAATAAACTAAACACATTCATGTTTAAATCAAATTCAAACAAAAGGATTTTTGTTTAATTTAAACTCTAATTACTTTATTACTTTGAATCATCATTGTAGTTGGTCTTCAATTGGATCAACTCGTTTTCTGTTTCAATGTAAATTTAATAATCAGATGCCTATTTGAATTAAACTTATTAACACGTTCGTCTAACAGAATGTAGATCCAAATTTTTGAACGGAAATCTGTTTAAATTAAATTCAAAATATTTAAGACTTTTGAATGAGTATCATTTTAAATCAAATGAAATTCTATTTTCTCTAGGTGATTGTAGTTGGAAAAACTAAATAGAAATCTCTTTGAGTTAAAATTATTTATAGGTATATATTTTTTTCATTTCGCTTATTTATTTACTTTTTCCATTATATAACCCTTTTTAATTTAACTACATCCATCAAGATTGAAGTCGAACCTGAAACATATGTAAGCAACGTAATAAAACAAACGATTTCCATTTATTGAATAAGTGTAGGTACTTTTATTGACACATTTTTTTTTACAAAAACTTGATTCTAAAATAATATTTTCCGTTATTAATTGGATAAATATGTAAGGGAGGACTCGTAAGATAGGAAATATTATTGTCAGGGTCTTACACAGCTTTTTCCACTGATGAGTTAATGTCCGCGATTTCATTTTCCATTGCATAAACACGATAATTAAAAATTTCGACCGACACAATCAACGCACCTTTATTGAATCTTGAATGCCACTTTTCACTGCACATTTTCATTTGAAAGACGAAATATAACGGTGCTTTCACAAAACGTGTTTATTCAAACATGTTCATGGTCAAAATAAATGAAAATCGGTTCGAATACTTTATTTCCAAACGTTGTAAATATAATTCTGCTGAAAACAAACTCATTCATGTTTGATCAAACAATGTTCTGTTTACAACGTTTTGCTAATGCCACATCGATCACGTATTCATTTGTTCAAACGAAATATAACTTAGCTTGTTCATTGTTTATTTGAACAGAAAACTATTTGAATAGTTCAGTTCAAACTGTTTTTAATAGAATTATATTTAAATTAAACGCACTCATATTTTATGAATAATTTTTAACATGAACTAATTAAGGCAAATAGATACATTATTGAAATGTTCATTACTTGAAAACCAAACATGTATGAATTCGATGCAAATAAAATTCAGTTCAATTAGATTGTTTTAGTGACATGTTTAAAGACGATAAAGCTAAACTGATTTTCATTTGATTTTTTTATTGTAAATTTATCTCAGAGCCCTTGAAAGACTTTATTTAACCGCTAAACATTCTAAAAGAAAACGCTTTAGGCGCTAAATTTAATTTAGCTGAACATGGCTGAAATTATTATCCGAGCCGTCTGACAAAATCTAGATTTTCAATAAAATAAAATAAATATGTACATCTTATTAATTCGAATTATTGCTATTACAGTTCTTATTTAAATAATCTTAGTCTTAATCTTAAACTTACGCTTTATTATTATTAGTTATTATTTATGATTTAAAAATTGGTATTATATTTATTATGTATCGAGTTGCTTTTCAAAGTCGGCTATTATATTATATATTGGGCCTTGCTAATAATCAATTTTGACCTTCATACTAAATATTTTGTAGGTCACAATATGCGATATTGTATGGAAAATTTCGCTACCGTGAGTTCAAAAAATTTAGCTTGGACACTAAAAATGATTATTAGTATGGCGGATTATGCATATAAGATTAGGTATAGCAAAAAATGTTTAAGTCACTCTCTTATTTTGCTTTCCAATAGGGTCCCAAAATTCTTGCGTTCCCAAGGCCCAGACTTAATACGGCCCTGACCTCAGAAGTCTTGTCTCACTTGCCGGCAGTAGCGCAAGTGGACGTGGCTTTTAAATCGACGGAGTGTTCGGTGGTATGTAAAACAATTTCGATGAATAAAATAGAAAAAAGTTGAGCGGAAGCTTGGTGGTAAGTAACGCTGATTGTGTGAATTATAAGCGAACACTAAAATCAATAACAAAGAAGGAAGAACCGGCATGAACAAATATTCACAGCCCACTAGCTCTGAACTAGCTTTCAAGTCGAAGATCGAAGCTTCGGTTAAAACCAACAAGCGCAAAATATATGAAAAATTAGTCTACTTTTAGGCGCCAAATTACAAATAATCCTCGCACTCAGTACTGGGCTGGGATAGTGCCTCGGGCTACTGCTTCTAGTCCTGCAACTCCCCAAAGAAACACCAACCACAGATAAGACAAGCGTATGGCTATAAAAATAAGTTTGAAGTGCTTGTCTGTAACGACTTAAAACAAATTTAGCTGTCATTTGATTGCTGTACATATAAGGAAAACATTTGGAACCGAACTTTAGCTGATTAAATTTGCTGCAGGTCAATGTAACGTGGTTGTAAGGACCATGGCCATGCACTGTTTCGTCGCCTCGACATTCATAAAGGAGTAATGGCTGTCTTGATTATTTGACGGCCAACTAAGTAGATCACGTGACCGATGTTGACCCCTCCTCATTCTATATGTCCGATCGGCCCAAACTACAAACATAGACTCGGGCAACTTTTTTGTTTTAGCCAAGGTAAAGGGGATCTTTCAGACATCATAGAACAGCGGATATATACAAGGTGGGCCAAAAGAAGTCATCCGATGTTGTTTGGCTCTCATTTTTTTTCTAAATGAAAAACTTCGATTCTGTTTTTTTTGATTATGTTTATTTGAACCCTTAGAATTTTATTGGTCAAGTCGAGAAGATGATATCGGCCAAATGGGCGCCTTCACAATTGATTGCCATACGGGCTCGTTTTATGGCATTTTTCATCACTTCGGCGAGAACTTCGGGCGACAGATTCTCGCACTCGTGTCGAATGTTGTCCTTGAGGGCTTCTAGGGTCTCGGGATTGTTCACGTAAACACGGGACTTCAAAAAACCCCACAAAAAAAAGTCTGGAACGGTTAAATCGGGCGATCTTGCGGGCCAGTGCAAATCGCCAAAACGAGAGATGAGGCGACCCGGGAACGCCGCCTTCAGAATATCGGTTTTGGCTCGCGCAGTGTGTGCCGTAGCTCCGTCCTGTTGGAACCACATGTCCTCCAGTCCTAATTCGTCCAATTGCGGCAGAAAAAACTCAGTTAACATGGCCCTATAGCGCGCACCGTCCACTGTTGTCGTTTGACCAGCAGCGGTCTCGAAAAAAAAAAATGGCCCGATGACTCCTCCAGCATGAACAGCGCACCATGCAGTAACTTTGAGCGGGTGTAATGGCTCCTCGTGCATTAGTCGTAGATTTTCGGTGCCCCAGAATCGATAGTTTTGCTTGTTCACGTACCCGCTGAGGTGGAAATGAGCCTCATCGCTCATTATGAATTTGGTCGAAAAATCGTCCACTTCGTCCTCGAGATTGAGGATGGCTTGGGCGTAGGTTACACGCATTTGGCGATCGACAGGCAGCAGCTGATGCACGGACTGGACTTTGTACGGGAACATGCGCAAGTCTTTGACCAAAATTCGCCTTAGGGATGACCGGCTGATGGCTAATAGCGAGGCACGGCGTCTGGTCGATGTTTCCGGCGACAGCTCGACATCCTCGTCAACAGCGGCGATATTCTCGGCACAACGGGCGCTCCGGGGCCAGCCACTCTTGTCAACGTCTCGTGTGGTCCCATACTCTTCAAGGTTGGTGGCCAAATGACGCAGTGTTTACGCAGTCGGTGTCGGACGGCCGTGGAATCGGCGACGGAATTCGCGCTGCGCCAACACTACAGACGAATTGTTACGCAAAAAGATAGACACGATTTATTCCGCGTTCTTGGGGAGTGTATCGCTCCATGGCTTGTTCACTTGTATTCTACATCTGTCTAGTCCACAAATGTCAAAACAGATTTGACATTGGCGGCCATTTGTAAAAATAAGAGCATCTTCCAATAGGGTGATCTCTTTTGGCCCACCTTGTAGTACTGTGAGGCGATTTGACGGTGAGTTGTTGCATTGTGAACTAACTAGACTCCAGAAACTCTGAATTAGCCCTATGCAGCCAGAATCAAGTGGCGAATCGATGTCAAGAAGCCATCGGAAAAGGAAAAACTGTGCCATGTGATGGGCTTAACGCGACCACTCCTACGAACGAGGGAAGAACACCAGCTCCTCCGGAGAAACCAATACGTTTAAAGAGCACCGAAGACCCAAGATCGGGAATTTAGAGCAGTGCTTCGTGCTTTACCTGTCAGTGCACCAAGACCCGAACAGCGACTTTTGGATATGAACAAGGAAGAGTCACAATCTGTATATGAAATATGGATTACTATACGTCCGCAGACAGCTAACCGGGAAAGAAGACTCATATTCCCTTGTCAGCCAGGGCAAACTTTTTTATCTGTAAACGATGAAGATCTAGACTTTTGTCCATCCGGACCTGCTCGGAGCCAAGCCTTATCGTATGGCCTTCTCCGAACCACTTTTTTCGTTGGACCGCTTTTTGATACCCTGAACTAGAAATCTCGCCTTATCGTATGGCCTTCTCCGAACCACTTTTTTCGTTGGACCGCTTTTTGATACCCTGAACTAGAAATCTCGCCTTGTCGTAAGGCCATTTCGTGGAACCACGCTCGCCGTTGGTCCGGCATCCAACCTAGGAAAAACTGGGCGGCTCCGAGATATGTGTCTACCTTCTCGCAAACTGCTCCAGCGGTTAAAAAAGCTGAATACACATTTCTCGAATAGACCAAATGGCTTTAAGTGATTTTAGTACAAAGATCGAAGGTAGACGCACTCACGCCAGACAAAAACGTCATGGAAATGCACACGATCGGGGAAAATTGGAACCGCGTATGCGACGCTTCGTCAGGATTATAGAAGTTTAAGTCCCCAGAGGCTAAGAAAACTCCCTTAAGTAAAGCAGGAGGCCGTTCTTTGGGTTGGGTATTAGGTTGTTCAAAGATGGCAACAGTTTAGTCAGTAGAAGTCCGGCACAATAGGGAACCAAGGGAATTCTGTGGAATGCTGTGGAATTCCTTATATAAAATTTAAGTTTTAACAATGTAGAAGACAAATCCAAGGCTCAAAGCCCCACTACCATCGGTCTGGTTCTACTGATAACAAGTCAAGTCGCAAGCTAAGTGCTCCAGGACTGCCACCTGTTAGTTGGCGGAAGTCGGCAACAGCCGGCATCAGTCGGATTCAGCCGGCATTAGCCGGCTCCAGCCATCGACCTAATATAGTTGTTCACCTGCTGAGACGTCCCGTGTCCACCGCATCGCCATCTTATTGAAAATCTCATAATCCTAGATATAATTATCCGTACGACGAACAGATGCTTGGGAAGCAATTGCCAAGTGCCACTGCCAGCGATGCTACTTTTTCTAATTCCAGCCTGCTCCACATGCACCGTATGTATGCATCTGCGCTGCGCCACTCCAACCAGTTTTTGTGATGCGACTTCCGTCAAAAACCATCATTGCAGCCCATCAAAGTCATCACACCCATTTGTACCTTGTCCAACATGTTGTAAACTCGATTACAGCGCACTCTGGATGCTTATCTATCCATCCCGGGACGCACTGTGCCCGGTGCCGTCGTTGTCGTCGTACTCCATAAAATATATGCAAATATGCACGTAAACTGTGATCCACTCCACCCAGATACGCTGTGGCATGCAATTTTCATAAATTTCCCATTCGAGGAAGAGCCTGCCAAAGGTTTTTCCATCGAGCACCTTCTGAGCCGAGAGCTGGTGGCTCAGATTTGCATGTGCAACTCTCCACAAGAAGAAGTCGCCCCAATCTTTGAAGTGAAAAAGGCGGCCAGAAAAAGCGACGCAAAGTGAACAAAAAAACAGAGAAAAACCAAAAACAGGAACGACTCCAACGCAGCCATATTTAATGACAGAGCTGAGGTTGCTTTACATACCTCGGCATAGCCAACACTTGACGTACCGAGAGCAGCGTTTGGTTGGTTGCGTTCTACGGCTGCTTTTGGGTCTCCTGGACGGCGGTCTTTATTTTTTTTTTGCCTCCATCCAACATGGCGAAGAAACGAAGAATGTATGTGTGGGGGAGCCACAAAGCGCCCGGCAAAGAGCGCGTATCTGCACAAAGTATCTACATGTGTATCCCCCCAGAATGTGGTTATGAATACCTCTCGGCAGGGTGCTCTTTTTCTGTTTTTGTTTGGCATACACGAGTATCTATACATAAAGTATCTTATATGCGAACAGGTACACGAAATGAAGCCGAGTTGCATGATGAAATATTCATAGCGTTGCCATTGGATTGGGTGCCGCTGGTCCCCATATGTATATTTGGTGGGGGGGGGCAGTGGCAAGAAGAGTAAGCGGGCTGGCAGAGCAGCGTCATGTCGTCATGCATTTATGTACAAGGCGTAGGTTGAACGTTCGAATGTAGGTATATACGGGAGACGTGCTGCACACCACACGTATCGAAATGACATGCATCCACGATATGAGCTAAGGCGAAGCCGTATACGGTATACGGTATACCTATCCCATCTCAGTTCGGTGCGGTGGCGACGCTGTTGCCGATAGCAGGAGGCGTTATCGAAGTGCAAGAAAATTGGATAAAAAGACGACGCTCGCTCAACATGCGGGAATTCGAAATGGTTTTTTGGTCTTGAGGTTTTCTGGTTATTCGGGATTTTAACTATATATTTGCACGCGGACTTGCTTTTGTGTGGTGGCAGCCAGAAATGATGGCGTCCGTCATATTTCTGGCCGATCAGCGAGTGGCACGATGTACGTATCAACACAATGGAGCTCATATGTGTGGCTGATGGGGAATCGATTGAAAAATCATGCTTTCGTTATGGAGGATTGTGCACGTTCACATTTGACCCAATCTAATGGACAATGCGAGTTCATGCAGCTCGATGTTCATGGGAAAACGCATATGGAAGGGGTGGGCTGGCGCGATGGATATCTTGTTGTGGGGAGAGCATGAGACTCTAGTTTTGTTGGCTTTTCTGGATAAGGCCGGAGTCTATGTGCGAACATTTCTTAAAGATAAATTTGAAAGTTTTGTGCTGGTTCGGGTTGCCTCCTTGCGGTGTTCTCAGAGGACAGGGATTTGGGGAGTTTCTGATTGTAAAATGTTATGCTCTCCTATTCCCATGGGGTTTGCTGGATTAATTTATTAAATTAATCATAATGTTGTTAATATTACAAAAGAGATTTGCCAATTCTACCGTTGCTCTTTTGTCAAATTAAAAATTTATCAATTTGGTCTTTGTCTTTTTATCAAATCAACAAAATATCAACATTGTTAATAATATCGAATTAGTTTGCCAATTCAACTATAGTATTTTGTTGAATCAACAGCAAATATTGTTGATTGTACAGAAGTAATTTCTCAGTACTGTGCCAGGCATTTTCTAACGGAATATGCTAAATCAAGAAATAAATATGCTAAATTATATGGACAAATGAAACCAAATCTGCTAAAGTTTAAAAGAACGACTTTAAAAAACAATGAGCCATCCCGAATAGCACACTTGGGTTTTAATATGGTAGGTACATACAACTCTAATATAACTATCAAGTTATTTCCGAAGTATTGCAGTAACATTGTCGAGTACGAGAAATGTTTCTGTAAACATTCCAGAAGTTTTAAATAGGTTATTATTAGAATGCTTTTTGAGTCTACATTTTTACAAATTATGAAGTATAAAAGGAAAGGTAAACATATTTGATCTGAAAGGTATTAGTATCTAAAACAGTTCAAGTTTGCTGCGATTTCCGACCAAAATCCTTAAACGAATACTACTTTTGTCATGAACATTAATATCTTAGGTCTGGAAAATTCACGCGCCTCCAAAAAAGGGTTAAATAGAAGAAAAGTTTGAAAATCAGAAAATATTAAAATTTGTTTTAAAGCTTCAAAATCCCAAAAGACTTGTAGAAACAAATTTTAATATACCATATTCATTAGTTTCTATACAAATGAATTGTAGAAGCTATGTTATATATTGGGAAAATTGAAATGTATTTTTCACATCTTAAGACCTATGGTTAAACAGGTATATAAAATGGTGAACAATATGGCGGTTGTTACATTAAACATCATTAAAACATGAACCATAATATTATAACTAAAATTTTTCTTGTAACAACAACAAGTATGTAAGGTAAGTATATATCTGACATTTTAGTTTTCTTCAAAATAGTAAATCAACATTATTATAAGCAATAGCATTATAACTTCTTTATAACTAACTTTTGTTTGTTGACATTATAGTCACTGTTGCCAAACATTTTTAGAAGCTTGTTTTAAAAATGTTCATAGGTGATTTTTATAGTTTTTGTTTTCCGTATAACTTCAACTTACGCTTTTCAGCTTTTACAAATACTTTTGATAAATGCAAAATTTCAACTCTACAATGTATTTTTTGTCCTATAATTTGTACATTACAATTTTGTATCAACAACATTCCAATAAAATACTGCTCTGACCAAATAGGCTTGCAAGTTTTCAGCTGCCATTAGGTTTATTCTCCTTTTTTCGTGAAGATCGTAAGCAATATTTTTCCCAAAATCCGAAGTTACATTAATCTTTTTAACTTACATTTGATTGCTGACTTACATTTTGAGTTTTAAAATGATAAAACTACAAATCAGTGCTATTATTCCTTTTCGACGAAAAAAATCATGATCTCACAACATATTTTTTTAATTGCGGATCGTCTGCGTGGAACAATATTACATTCGAGGTTATGTCTTCTTTTTGTGCATTGAAGTAACATTTTCTGCAATACAGAATAATTGCGGAAAGCTGATTTGGCAACGCTGAGTACAACTACTTGATTATGTGGAGGATGTTAAGTTATAATGAAGCTACAATAACGCCACGAAACTTGACATCAACATCATCAACATTATATCATTATGATTTCACTAATCAGCAGTGATTGACGACGACTGAAGCTAATAATTCCAAATGATGTACTTGTCATATAATGAAACATATTTATAATTGTAAAAACTCAATTATAGCATTGCTTCACATTTTAATGTTTCCCATATTTTTTTTTTACTGAATTGCAAAAATATCCCAGATGACTTGTTAATATACATACGATTCGTTTTAAAAACATATAAAAAACTTAGCAATGACTTTCCATTTTTGTAAGTTTGTAAGCTGTAAACGTAATTTGTACAAACTTAACCACTTTTGATTGTAATTAAGTTACTTCGTTGTTAAGTTTCTGCTATGCAAACGTTTCAATGTGTTTTAGTTAGAAGTATCCAAAATGAAAATTTACTAAACGTATTTGTAACTTATTACTAACCTTTTTAGAACTCTAACTTACGAACTCATATAAAACTATTTTCAAACATCCCCCCTTTTTGTGAACAAGTTTAAAGCTTAAAAAAACGTATTTACAACATTTCGAATGACAATGTTACAAATAGTCCCGCGTGAACATGAATACAACTGATATAGAACGGATTTTGTTACAGATTACTTAAATATAACAGAAATACAATCGAAGTTTTGTTGCAAATCACAATCTGTGCTATTCGGGATAAATATACGGATATAATTGTCTGTCCATTTAGGAAGAAGCTTAAATTTAATTGGGTAGCAATTCACGGCTCAAGATTTAACACTTTGACAGCTAATAGGTACTTCAAATGGACAAATTGTCATACAAATCTTCAGTAATGCCAAATCCAGAAAAAATTTGATGGATGCTTTCATTTTTTGTATAGCAAAATATACCACGAAAATATTTCTTATAATGGGCATAAAGTCTGCGTTTTTATGTTAAAAATGTAAAATATGCTATATTGCATATGGCATATTTTATTTATATTTATATGCAATATAAAGTTGAAATATGCTAGATTTAGCATAAAAAATCACAAAATGGCACCACTGATAAACAGATCGTTGGTTACATAGCAACATTCTGTCAGCTCCAGCATTTTAATTTGTTGATTCGTCAGCAGAATTGTTGAGTCTGTCAATTCTTCATTTAGTGTAGGTACTGTTGAATTAAATAAACTATTTTCTCGATATGATTAATACTCACTTACAGTGGTCCTTTAACTATATTTTGAAGAAACGAAATAAGTATTTATCTAAACAAAGAAATTATATCCAAAATATGTCAACAATACCCTTGTAAAATAAATTAGGTATTAATAAATGATACGCAAAACAAATAAGTTTAATAATTAGCTTTTAATAAATTAATTGATTAAATTAATTTTACTTATTATTTGAGTTGAAACAAAATCTGCACTCCCAATGGTATTTCCTTTACTAGAGAAAAATGGTGAGAAATGTTTTGGCGTCGTATAAGCCAGAGCTTCCCGATCGGTACGTGCAAAAGTATGATGGCACTTTCAGCTAAGATAATATACCTAGATGTATTGTATTATTGTTACATGTCAATATCTTTTTTCATGTAAATATTTTTTTTTACATCGAAACTTCAATAAAACCAACACAGTAGGTATTTACCTGATAAAAATTCAATAAATTTTCCGAAGGATTAGCAACACAACAGTCTCAAGATAAACTAAAATTTCTTGTGTGTAGCGAACCCTAATAGCTGCACTTACAGCCAAGAAAGAAAATGTCCGGCCAAGCGAGCCCAGGATATGCACAATCCTATTTTCTCCGATACAATCGTTTTAATGCACAACTTGGTCTGACTTGGCTGGACATGCTTTTCCTTGGCTGGAAGTTCAGCTGTTTTTTCTTCAATATATAGGTACGTATACAAATATATCTTCGCACTAACTTCTTTCACTTACTTTTTAGATATTACACAATTTCCACATGCGGCTTTCTTTGATTGAAGCCAGGTTTAGTTTTTTAATCGTGTCCTAACTAATTTTCTTAGTCTTAAAATGTTGCGCTTTTATTTACTTTTACCGCTACATTTATGCGCGCTAACAAACTCGGGTGTGAAAATATAAATGACGCCATCAGTAGCATGGTACATAGACAAACCATACTGAGACCCCCAACTCACAATCCTCTTGCCGCTGGCCCCCTCAGTTTTTTTTCAAATTCGCCATTTTGTTTGTGACATGCAAAAACATACAAAAAATGCAAAAATAAATGCTGCCAACCTCGGCAACCGTGGGGAAATGTGAAAGAGTTCGGGAATTCCACATATTTATATTACTGAATGCCATTGGTTAGTTATTATATATTTTTTAAAAGCGAATAATTTGATTTGTTTGGTTAGCAAAACTATCTAAAATATATGTTTATATACTAGAAACATATTAGGACAAACATGGTTGTGTATTTTCCGCTTTTGGATATCATTAACTTCGATTTCGTGTGTAAATTTTTCTTAAATAATTAAGAAAATTTGCTCAAAATGTTTTGATTTTCCCTCAACCAATCTACATTGTTAATTTTTCATGAACATTTTAAGCAAATGTGCACTTATTCCTAAAAAAAAATATTATCCACACGTAACGAACAATTTCAAATTAAACGGATAAAATTCTATGAACTCTGCCAGCAACTTTGCCCACAGCGGAAGTGTCTCATATCTCCTGGGAGTGTGTTGGTGAGCAGAATTTTTGAAGTTTCGTGACATTTGTCAATACGATTTTCTATGTAAGAATACTAGCGCACCAAACGTGAGCACTCCATAAAAATACAGCTTGTAGGCTAAGTAACGGGAAATCGGCCTGAGTTGGTGGTCTCAGTATTGTCTCTGGTCAATATTACGTGGTGTTTTATTTTCAGTGTAGATATTTGAATATGGAAAAACTTTAAATAAAAAACAACAATTTATTTAATTTGGTCCTTTACAATTTATTCGGACTAGTTTTTGAAAACAAAATCAATCAAGTGGCCGCCTATACTGACCTTGACCAAAGCAAAATGTGTAGTTTTAGCTTCGTTTTCAAACATCTCGGGCTATATGCTTTCGGCGCGAATGTTTGAGGTCGTCTTTGGTCTGAGGTTCGCTGGCGTACACTTTGCTTTTCAAATAACCACACAAAAATAAGCCCGGAGGGTTCAAATCTGGACATCTGGGTGTCCATTTTTTGACAGCGCATGTCCAGTGAATTTTCGGTGCAGAAAATGAAATGTTTGACTTGCAGTGTACCATGGCGCTCCATGTCTTGCTGAAACCAGTAACCGTCCATAACTTTTCACACATACATGGGTAGACATAATTAGCAGAAACTCGACACCATGCGACGAATTATTAGTACTGTCAGACAGTGCTAGTTGGCCACGATATTTTCGACGATTATCACGATAAATTAACACAACTGAAGGACTATTTCCAATCTGCAGTGGGCTTTGTTTCGGTTTGAAGTGATTCGTAGTTAAAATTTTAATGAATTAACATTTTCAATACATGCCTACTCAAGTCAATCGGTTATTAAATGTTTAAATTAGTGCAACGACTACAATTATTAGCACCCTTAAGGAAAGTTCAGCTTTGATCAACTACATATAACATTTTCATTTATAGAGTGATTTGAATCTATTCTCTATTGTATACCTGCGTGTATGATGATTAAATAATTAAATTAATTACTGAAAATAATGCAATTATTGGTACATAAAAATAGTATATAAAAATATATGTGTATATAAAAATACTTATATACTTTTTAAAGGAACCTTAATTAGCTTTACTGTTTAAAGGAACATATAGTGATTTATTTAATTCACAAAAAATATATTATCATGTATATACATAGCTACTAAATATTAATAAGCACATATATAGTTTTGTAAACGATAAATTTTAGAGGAAAGTAGACAAAATATATTATATAAATCATTGCAAATTTAGTTAAATATAAAAAAAAAACGAGTGTGCTTTAGACCACACGACTGCAGTCAAACTTCTTTAGCTCCATCTATATGTATGTACTCGCAAACGAAATAGTACTGACTGAGTTATATATAATATTTCATGCCCTGGCTACAGGGCTATCATTTTAGCGCTTTCGGCGCTAGATCTTTCGCTTTTTTAGTACCTAGCGGAATTTCTAGCGCTTTTTATTTGCAAATCCCCTCTATTATTTCTGTAGTTTTGCGGTTTTCACACTCAATCAAGCTTAACAAATGAAGTGTCAAAAGAAAGTGAGTTGGTTTACACATTTTTACTTTTTGAAAATATTAATAATTCAAAATAGTTAAATTTTATACTATGTACATTGTACATATAACATCCACATGCGAGAGTTCTCGCACTCGCACGGGTATGCTAGTATATTATTATAACTTGTATGTGGAAACCCTACACGGAAAGATATTGGTATAAACCATACAATTCATGTGAATCCCCGTTTAGAGGGCAAAAACTCGACGAAAGCTGGGATTTTTGAATTATTTTGTATTATTAAATAAATACTTGATTGCTTATGAAAACAATAAACAGAAAAAAAACTGAATATGTTTTGGTTTTACTCTCCTTATAAGAATTTCAGAGTTAGCGCTTAACTTAGATCTTAGTTTTCCATGAAAAAAAATTTTAGCGCGTTCTAGCGCATTTTGTTAAGTTTTTTGACTCCGAGTGGTTAAAGCGGCCTGGCTGGCAGCACTGCCTGGCTATGAGAGGAAGAGAGAAAGGAAATGTGCGCGCGCACTGCTCTCTGTTGCTCTTACAGTAATATAAGAAACGTAACTCTCCATATATTTCTATATTCACCTACTTATATCTCCCTCTCAGCTTCCGTTCGCCTCGCCCGATCACACTTTTCGTAACGCTCTCGTTCACCAGCTAACACCCCAAGACAAGCGTGCGTAAAGAAGTTTTACTTCAATAAAAGTGCTCTTTTCCTCAAGACATTTACAAGTTTTTAAAACACAGTCCGATCTAAAAATATTTCAAGAATATTTTGATCTTAAAATAAAACAAGAAAAATAGTAGCAACTCGATGGTTATCTTTTTATGAGGTTGTAAACTATTTCATAAGAAACTGTGGAGCTCTCAAATTTTACTTTGTATCAGTGTCTTTTGATGATAAGAACCCCAAGGGAAATACCCACTTAAATAATTGAACAACCCATTGTACAAAATGTATTTTATACTTTTTAATAATAACTGATTTTAATGAAAGCTTTCAAAATGAAGCACCAAATCTGTGCCTAAAAGGCAAAACATCTTATGTCAATTTTGTCCACTTTTCAGGAGAGCAATTTTAAACTTATGCAAGGCACTACTGTTGATGACTTAATCCATTTTAAAACAGTTATAACTTCCTCATTATTTGACATTTTTTCAACTGCTTTGGCTTAAGAAATAGAGTAAGGAGAACACAACTCAAATAACGTTAAACAGCTAAAACAACTTTAGTCGACTTAAGATGTTTTAACTTTTAGGCACAGAAATATAAACTTTTTGGTGTCACTAAAATTTTTAATTTCTTAAAGAAGGATTTTTATGTAAAATATTTTGGTCCCAGCTTTTGTCAAATGGCCCGCGAAAAATGTCTAAATGGCCCTCACTGCTATTTTCTTCGCGGCAACGCTGCTCGCAGCATAATGCACAAACCCATTATACACTGGGTGCATAGATCGTCAGTGGTCAGTCATGGAATCTCTGAGAATAAATAAGAAAGAGTGTAGAATGTTTTTTTTTTTAAATTTCAAAACTATGCATCGTATATGCCGTCGTTATAACTACGCTGACCATCCGTCCTTTACTTAAAAGGACAGTCCTTTCTTTTTTACCCCTGTCCTATATTTCTTTCTTTTTAATAAAGGACGGATTTTGTCCTCTATTTTTTAACCTGTCCTTTAAAACACAGAAAAGAAATTGTTTGCATATAGGGCAATTAAAAAGATTATGTTGAAGTGTACGTATATATGTATATCACATCTCATCTCTCGCACGAAAAAAAATACTTGAAAATGTGGACTATTACAAGTCGTTGGGTTACAGTATAAAACAAGGTGGTTGACTTTAATGCCATAACTAGAATCAATAATAAAGATGTTTGGCCCACTTAAGGCATAGTTTTTGAAACAAACTAAATGTCCAACAGTTTTATTCAATTTTTAACTGATCCATCTGCTGAAGCTTGGTTATTTTTCGCACATTGTCAGACCACAATGTTTAAGTATCAATGGTTATCAAGGAACTGTTTTTGTGTAGTTTTTAAAAAGCTTTTAAAATTAATTACTTACTACCTATCTTTCACACTCTTATGTGAATTTATCCAATGAAGAAAAACTGTTTATATTTCCTTTTTTGTTATCTAAATATTTTTTTTTCGGAAGCACAATAATTATTAGGCCTGTTTTTTTAAGCTTCGATTTCAGCAAAGCAATTTAAAGTAGGATTTTAGCACGCAATTACAACAACTACGCTCTACTTGACACTTCGAGACTCACAGTAGTTGTTGTAATCGCGTGATGAAAATCTTATGTGGTTTTCGATTGGGCTTCTTCAGATTCGCTCTCAGATTTCAGATTTCGAACATACAAACGTCACTTGCTCTTTTTTTGTTGATATTTGTGCGATTGGAATGTGTAGCCTTCGACTCTTTTCTAAGCGTTTTCCATTCACTGGTTAAATTTTATATGAAAACATTCAAAATGCTCGCCCAGATTGATTTCTAAACATTTGTACATAAATAATTAACAAAAAATAGATCAACCCGATGCAATTCGTTGCTTTTCAGTTGAAAAATTTCACGAAAACGTAAACAAACTCCACTAGATGTCAAACTCAAACGTACTTGTATTGGTAAAACTGAAGCAAATCTTAGAAAAAATCCAGATTCGCAAAAGTGCTCTGAAATCTGAAAAAGAACATAAAAAGTGCTCTGAGAGCGCCCAATCGAATACCACATTACTTTACTATGCTTTGCTGAGATCGAAGTTAAAAAAAACACGCCTATTGTCCTTTATTTTTTTTCGACAAATATGGTCACCGTAGTTATAACCAATAACTATCAAATAGCGTGAAACGTTTGGGTTATGTACAGTGTGACCGTTGTGCGTCTAAAGTTGCAGTTGGCACTTTTTTCTAGAGCCTGCCACAATTTTTTGCAATTTTGACGATTTTTTTAGTTGGAGAGGGCGCTTCAAAATTTTTTCAAATGCTTTTATTTCCGAATAAAAACCTTTTACATGTACCGCAGTTGCCTATCACAACACTATTATAGCGTTTAGCGGACCAATACTTGTTAAATATCGTTCAAAACTTCTAAATAAGTTATTCTGCTTCAGAAATGACACGTTTTTCTTCATTGGCAATTTTTTTTGCGACTTTTCAGAACTCTGCAACGGTCACACTGGCTATATAAGAAAAGAATGAAATAGCTTTCTACGGGCCTCAGTGATGCCAGATCGTGGGTAATTACCCATTTCGTGGGCATTTTGCCTTTCAAAATGAGCTAAAAGGGCGAAAAAGGGCGTTGGAACAAGAAAAAAATAGGGCATTTTTGGGTGTTTTTGACGTGTATCGTGGGCAATTCAGTCCGAAAAGTCTGGCTTGAAAGTCTTGAGCCTGCCACTCATTAAGTGTTTTAATATTGACAAGGGTGGAGAAGACAGTATATAAAAGTAACTTGAATATTCTATAAATTCCTAAATCCTTGAAAATGACGCCAATAAGTCAAGACCTTCCTCACCCAACTTGCGCCAACCAAAGTTAAGACAACTCGTAAGCATTTGTTGCTTGCAACATTGTTTTAAGCAATTAATTGCACAATCCCGTCAACAATGCTGCAAACATCTTTTCTAATTGAATTCCATTCCGTGCGCATTGTGTCGCATTTGAACTGCGCGCATTTCCAATTAGAAACGCAGAAGGAAAGTCTTAGCCACAGTGAATTTTCACCTCTAAGTCGTCTTCTGTCAGTCTCAGTGCATGTGTGCTGTTGATCGGCCTGGCAACGCCATAGATGGTGTTGCAATGGCACTTATTGTATCTCTGCAGTTGAATCGTTCTATGATTTGCCATGAGCGCATTTATTTGCATCTATTGTGGGGCGAGAGCTGCAAGCAACACTTTATTGACATCAGAAGGAAACATAGATACGGTTACACCGCCACACCGCACATAGGATCGTGCACATAGATACTGTTCGAGAACGACAGAGATGTGTCATTAGTTGTTTCATTATGAAAATTGATACAGAGAGGTCTCCTGATATGACAAATGCGCGGTACTCTTCGCGTGGCGCTACAATTAAACCGTGTATAGACTATAGAACCGCAAGAGTTGCATGCTAAAGGTGTTGTCTCTAATGGTGGGTTAGATGGGTGAGTGGCAGTGCAAATTACACTCGGCTGGATGAACAATTACCGCCGACAGTGCGCGAAGTACTAGGGTGAGGACTGCGCCTTGATATTGACGAATCATAAGTAGGTTTAGGTCGGGGCTTCCAAGTTGAGCTATGACTTTGGATGATTGTGTGGGTGTGTGCTGGGAGAGTCTACTTAAATGGAACTTCGACTTTGTTTGCCCTGTGGTCAGTTCTAATATTTATCTACAAACTTTTCTGTGTTCAATGCGGAGATAAATGGCACTTTGCGAAGAGGGCTAATAAATTTAAGAGTTGAAGGAGTAGTTTGACGAATCACTGTCAGAAATTTAGCACCTGCACACTTTATGAATATCAACTTGATTTTTTGCGAGTTCTAAAATACATTCCTAGAAGAAGAGACAAATATTGACATATTTAAGGCACCGCTCAGTTTTTTTGCAACCATATGAATGACTCTCGGAAAGCAAATCCATTAATGGCCGACATAATCACCTCGTTCCAACCTTTTAATGCGTAATATTTTTTAGGTTAGAGTTTTCCAAACTGCCATCAAAGACCGGACCATTACCATTTTGTAGCCAAGGTAAACCTACGACTGTTACATCAAGACGTATAGAAAGAGGCAGATTTTTTGCCGATTGCGTATCAATGAACCCCATGAAAAAGCTCTATGGAGCAAGCTTCAAGGGCTGAGAACCAATTATCGCTGTGAAGATGCACCAAAGTGCTGCATTTATCCGATCATACCAATTAAACTCTTGGTGAAACGATTAGTGTCGGCAAGCACACGCAGTAAAACAGCGCTTCAGAGATAGGTGAGAGCTTTACGAGCAAAAGTTCTTCGTATTAAAAAGAAAGAACGCACAAGAGGTGAGTGCTGGAGGAAATTGAAAGGCGCCTATAACGATGAACAAGCCTTGTAATAAAGTCGCGGTCGGAGTTTCGAATACGAAAAAATCACTTTTGCCTATAGCAAAACAGCGAAGACCACCGAAATCACACCGTGTCGGGGGGGCTATTATGAGCGTAGCAGCTATAAAGGGCCCAGCCAGGGATGCCAGATTGAGGGATTTTTCCCGTTTTTCAATATTATTTTTCCATAAAGGGAAAAAGGGAAAACTAACCCAAAAAACGGGAAAATAAGTCACCCCAAAAACTTTCACGTTTCAATACCAAAACTTATTTTTACAACGTTCAGACACCAGACAAATCATGATAAATTCAATAAAGAAACACTTGATGAACAAAGATAGCCCTTAGTGTTGACATCCGCTACCAACATAATTTGTACACTGGGTGGAAACCTCTCCCCCTGGTTATAATTATTTCTTCCAGTTTACCTACAGTCTATTTGCCTTTAAGTTTAACAGATTTGTCATTTGTGGGTGGAAAATAGTCGAAAGTAAAATCTTGTTCTTGTTTGTGGTTCTAAATATTTTTGATATTTTTCAAAATTAATTAATTAAAGAAATTATTGTCATGCGAAATGGGTAAGTATACATGGATTTTAATGGATTTTTCCTTTCTGAGAACAAAAAAAAAGGGAATAAAAACGGGAAAAACAGATGAAAAAGTAGGGCTAAAAGTCTGGCAACTCTGGACGCAGCCCATAGAATCCATCGCATACGGTGACAGCCAGTGGCTCGAAATTCCCACAAAAAGGTAGAAATCCCACCATATATGAATACTGTCGACAGCCAATGACAGTTTCTCTCATGCTCTCAATATTTCCAGCAATGAAAGTGCTGCCTCTCTCGCTGTGCCAACTTTCAACGGATGCGACGGACAGAAAAGTAGAAAGTGAACCTAATTTATCCGTCGCATGCGGCACGTGCGCTGCTTATGGGTCACGGTTGCCACTTGCAAAAAAATTAGCTACCAAAATGGGAAAAAAAAGTTACCAAACCAAGACAAAATTTACGAAAAATCTGGAGACGTTGATAAAGCATTTTTAAAACATAAAAAAAAGATATGTCTTTTAAAATATTCAATTTGGTACATTAGGTTAGCAGGAACTTAGTCAGTCTTTAAGTAGTTACACAACGACTACTTTATAAAATAAAATAAATAAGACTTAACTTACTAATGTATAATAGTAATATCTACTTTACATACTTTCTTTAAAATTATTTTTTTTAAAACTAACATTTATGAAACATAAGACTCAGTAAGGAACGTAGTGGGAACTTTGAAAGTCTAAGCAATTAAGCAACGTCAACAACGTTTTGCACACAATTACCAGCTGCTAGAAGGCAAGGGATCATCTAACATTTCCGAGCCTTTAAAAAATTAGAGTTTTATGTATGCAAATAAATAATACTAAATATAATATATTAATAATAAAACCTATCCATATCTAAATGTAGCTATAAACAGAAAATATTTCGAAGTTCACCATCTGTCAAGAGAAGATAATAGGTCCGTTCGCGTACTTTCACGAGCCAAGCGCTAAAAATCTGTCAAACTCGAAAAATTGAGCGAAACTCTCTCAGAAAGCTGAAAATATACTCCAAAGTACGTGGATACACTTCGAGCTACTTTGAGCCACTTACATCTTTGAAATCGAATCCATATCACGAATGAATTCATAACTTACCTTTTTGCAACATATGAAGCGTTCTTGGAGAACATTCGACCACCACCGAATTTTCATTATTTTCAGAAATTTTTTTTTTTTGTGTACAATTGATTTTTAAAACCGATTTTAAACTTGTTTCCTGTCAATTTTGCGCATTTGACATTTTTATCAGTACTTGCCGGTTGAAATTCTCTGAGCTGTTTCGAGCCAAGAGAGGAACTGCTCGTTACTCGTTATTTTGCTAATTTTCTCTTTTTCTGTCATTTTTGATGAGTACCTACGTGTATAGACTTTGTGCGATTCCGATCGATTTATATCGACTGCGTTCGATTTAAACCGCGTACGCGAACGAACCTAATGAGTAATTCAGTAATTGTTTGAACAAAATAGGTGCACATGGGTGGTGTTGACGCATATGCAGATGCAATGCTTTCACTCAAAAACAGTAAGGCAGCCTTTAAGTGAATTGATATCGAGTTCGTATTTTTGGTGCTCCTGTCCAAAAAGTTACCAAAACCAGATAAAAATTACCAAATTACCAAAACTCAAAAAGCAAAAATAAAATTACCAAATTTGGTAAAAAATTACCAAAGTGGCAACCGTGGCTACTGCGTATTCTTTAAACTTATTAGTCGAAAACGTTGCCGCAACGGACGCGACGGATTCTATGGGTTGGGCCCTTAACGTTGGCAATATCTGTCCGAATGTTGCACTGTTATAAGACAGATGACATAAGCGTGGGACTTATGCCGAATTCACAATGTCGCTTTGAACGCGTGCGTGCGTCGGCGCGCTTTGACACGCTTTATCGAATCTTTACGATTTTAAATGTCAAAGCGCGCGAGCAAAAATTTTGTAAAACGAAATGCTGCTTTGAAGCGAATGTGCGTTGAGAGAGTAGAGCATGACAGATTAAAAGTTCGGTTTAGTTTTAACTAATGTACACAAATAGAGAGCAGAATTCAAATTTCAAGTGTACTCTCTTTTTGTCTGTAGCTGTGGTTCTTGTGCAATAATTAAGAAAGGATTCTCCAAAATCGATAAAAATTCATTCATAAGAATAATGTAAAGAACAACCTTAACAAATATACAAAACCAATGATTAATATTTTTATTTATCCAAGAAAATCTGAAGAAATGAGTATTAGCTCCACAAAAAAAAAGTATTCGTCATTTTCACTAACTAAATTAATTAATTTGCATTAAAAAAACAGCATATTGCTTTTTGAAATGTGTGTATGATAAACAATAGTGATTCTGAACGGCACACCCCATGACATCAAATCAAACAATTCAAAATTCTAAAGTTGTCAAACGCGCGTGAGAGTAGAGAGTAGGTCTACTCGGGCGTCGCGTTGAACTTTACGATATTTACGATCTAAAGTCGATCCAACGCCTAAAGTTGTATTTTGTGTGGCAGCATATGAACGCTTTGTTTCTACATAATATGTCAACGCACGCGCGCGTCAACGCGACATTGTGAATAGGGCATTAAGAAGAGGCCAAATTATTTTTTTATTCATTCATAGCGTATACAGATTGGGGTTGTGTATTGATGTATGGAATAGTACATCGGATAAATGGCCGCCACGGCTTTGCTGGCAACTACGATCTCTTTTATTGAACTTGTCTACGACTGATTCGCATAAATGTGGCTCAATTTCATTAACACACCTTCTAATTTCCTCTTTCAAAGCGTTGATGGGAGTCGGCTTGTTTGCATAGACCTTTGACTTCAAAAAACCATAAAGAAAAATGTCCAATAGCGTTAATTCGTAAGATCTGGATGGCCAGTTCCGATCGCAAAAACGGCCGACTACACGATGAGGAAATGACTTACGCAGTAATTGAATTGTTTCTCTGACTGTATATGGCATGTGGCACCGTCTTGTTGAAACCACATGTTGGTCACATCCATATCTTGTAATTTAGGAACTAAAAACTGGGTTATCAGCCTTTCGAAATGCCCAACTCTTGACTACGGTAACGAATTGATTTGATGTGCCTGGACTGTCAGCAATACTCTCGCGACCGAACACCCAGAGTGTTAAATATCACTAATTGATCCAGTCTCCCTGAATTTTTCAATTATTCTCATCACAGTTGATGGTTTTAAATCATCTAAGACGGCCATATTTTGTACGAAAATTGCGGACTGTAGCTGACTAACTTTCATTGTTTTTAAAATATTGCTCAACAATGAAAATTCATTTTTACTAGCCCCGAACTGTCAGCTGTCACATTGTTATCTTTTTTCCCGTTGGCATCACTGTACCTACAATTAAATGAATTATGGGACACCCTTCATATGCTCTTTTTCTGAACATGGGTCACCATTTTATCCAAACTGCCATGAAAATCAAATCAAATCTATTTCGAACGTAAACGTTGATCTGAAGTAGCGATAAGATTCTCAAAGCAGCAGTTGAAGAGATGAAACCGTAACGCAATTGTTACTGTATCCTAGGTGATGACCACATCCGTAGTAGTTGGGAAGGTACCCATCCAAAATATAGGACGAGTCTCACACGATAAAGTGTGCTTTCCTATTGCAACCACTTGACATTTATCAGCACCCTCTTTGACAGTAACAATCCATCTCATGCCACTATCTCTGACAGTTGCATCATCAGAATCAGCGTCGTCCATTTGCAATTAGCGCACGGCACACATTTGCATCCAGGCCGTCAATCAACCAATGACGTGCTTTGAGTGGTTTGACGTATTGACCTTAACATTCATCGCAGATAGTACCGGAAATGCGCGATAAACGTTTTCCACTGTTAATATCTGACTTTTGCGATCTCAAGTCGACACGAACTACACCCGGACCGGTACTCGCTCGCCTTCCCACCTTTAGAGATAAAATATGTATCGCAAAATTTTAGATATAGATTCCATGAAACTGTGCAATTTCATGTCCGCCAAACGTATAATCTTCGCACATTTCGATGGAAATGCGCGCGGGCAAGAATGTTGCACGGTGCACCCAACAAGCTCTGACACAACTTGCGCGCACTCCATACACATTCAATTAGCATTTCCACCGTGCACTGGGCTGCCACCGCCAATGATTCATTCCCGCCGCAGTCACCCAAGATCGGGTGGCTTGCGAGCGGGAGCACCGCTGCAGACGGAGACAATAATTTAATCGGATCGCTGAGCTGATAGCAGTCGGCGAACTGCGGACGCTCCCGAGACCGCTGCGGCAACCACACCGGCAAGTGTGTAATTATATTCTGCGGAAAGTGTGCATGCTACCGTACAGACCGTGAGGAGGGTCCATTTCTATAAAAATTAATCACAAAGGTGCCACCTGCCACAGCGCTAGAGTCGCGCTAAACTACAATCTCACCAGTGGGATGGGGAGAAGCGCTCTGAGAAGCTTCATCGCCACCCAGGTGACCAACCCCGGCAAGGATATACACAGGCGGGTTAGCCGTGCAGCATGGTTCCATTTTGCTGGTCCGCCACGCGCATGATCCTTCATCCCCACAGAGCAGAGCAGGCAAGCCAGTCATGCGAGAATAAGGAACGTGAATGAAATTTCATGATGGCGTTCGTCAACGACTCAGCAACCGTGCTTGTTGGGCTGGTGAGGTGGGAGCGCTAACAAAAAAAGCGCTTTGTTCGGGGAGCAAAAAGAAAGTGGAGTAAAAAGTTGGCAACTGGTTCCTGGTTCATTATGGATTCAAGTTGTTGCCCTTTTTGCAGGTTTTACTAATTTTTTTCCCTGCAGCAGCATCAACGTGACTGGGGAGTTTGATTTTTCTTTTCTTTACGTGATGATAGTCTCTTGAGTTGCCATGTACCAAGGTATAGATACATCAGATACTCGCTGCTGAAAGGTTTAAAGATTAAAGTGCTATCCTGGATGGCCTTCATCAAGCCTAAATGGTTTATGTTTTCGATTTCAGCGGGTATAGTTTGGGAGATTTGTTTTTACGAGTTATCCTTAGTATGAGGCGTAGATGGTGCTTGTGATGGCCTATCAGAAGGCAGCGACACAAAGTGTTTTATTTCATATTATAATACGTATAATTTGGGCATAAAATTGGATACAAAGTTGATGAATTTAGATTATCTCATCATTTCAGGAGCTCTTAGACGTACGGGAGAAACCCTGACACTGAGGCTCTTATTTTTTATAAATTCTTAAAGGTATATTGAAGGTATTTCGAGGACACCACGTAGATACGTCAGCAGCCATGCCAGACGGTTGAACTATTTCCCCCCAGACAAATCGGAAAAACCCCCAGATTTAGCTATTTTCTAAAAAAAAAACCCCAATTTTTTTCTTTTCAAATTATGTATGTAAGTTTAAGACTAAACACAAAGACACGAATTTATAGAATTAAAAAGATTTTTTAATATATATGTATTAAAAAAAAAAAAACGAAGTGAATTCAGATTTCAAGATTAAATGAGAAAAAACTTGGCTAATAAGTAAAAATAATCAACTTTCATAAATAAGTCCTAAAATATAGTTTTCGTTGTCTTCATTTTTGTTTTTGTACATCTGCTCGTGAACATTTTGATCATTTGATCGGAAAGGGTTAAATTGATACATCCCGATCCAGGAACACTCACAAATTATTTTTGGCAAGAGACAAAATACAAAGAAATTCTCGCTCTATTTATTGCTTCTCATATGATTGTGAACTTTTCGCAAATGCAATAGTGTGTGATGTATGTAGCTTTAGATAGGGGTTTATAAATATCCTGGCACCAATGAATATTGGAATGCGTTGGAATGGAAGTGGCATAAATGGAAGATGAATTTTTTTGGTTTTTTGGTGTTGCTTTATAGCTTTTACTGTTTTAATGTTCACATACCATGTGAGAAGAAAAAAATAATTGACGCAATTACGCAATTTGAAATAATTTCTCCCCCCAGATTTCCCCCCGTGTCGGTAAAAATAAACTCCAGGATCTGAGGGGGAAAACCCCCAAACTGGCAACGCTGTACGTCAGAAAGGTTCATGTGCTCCTTTTGCATGCTAAAAGAGTGTGATAAAAATATTAAAAAGGGTTAAGGTCTTCGGGTTTTTTTCAAAAATGAATAATGAAAATAAAAAAACTACCTTCGATGACAGGAAAAATAAAGTCACAGACTTCTTTAAAAATAAAAATATAAAAAAAATAGTTAGCCCAAAAGGTCTATAAGGACCAGCGTTGCCGCGAAGAAAATAGCTGTGAGGGCCATTTCTAAATTTTTTGCGGGCCACTTGACAAAAGCTGGGGCCAAAATATTTTACATAAAAAATCCTTCTTTAAAGAATTAAAAATGTTTGTGACTTCACTCACCAACATATGTATTTTTGGTGCTTCATTAAAATAAGTAATTATTCTTAAAACATAATTAAGAAAACAAAAATACATTTTGTACAATGGGTTGTTCAATTATTTAAGTGGGTATTTTCCTTGGGGTTCTTTTCATGAAAAGACACTGATACAAAGTAAAATTTGAGAGCTCCACAGTTTCTTATGAAATAATTTACAACCTCATAAAAAGATAACCATCGAGTTGATACTCCTTTTCTTATTTTATATTGCTTAAGATCAAAATATTCTTGAAACATTTTTAGTTCGTCTTGCCTTTTCGGACAAAGTTGTAAATGTCTTGAGCAAAGAGCACACATCTTTTTAAATATTTATTATTGCATATTTGGGCACTTATGCATGGAATGCGAATTGCAGACAATTGGATAGATAGCCATTCAGTGTTTTAAGTTTTGTTTGCACCCCATTTCGTTCCCATTACATGAGGTTCATCTGAGCCAAAAGCGATCATATTTTCATAAGGAACTTTCTTTTTATACTCGTATAAATGGTCCTTAATTGTATTAAAAATGCCTTCAGCGGAAGAATCGTTTGTTTCCAAAATACACCAAAACTTATCCAAAATTTTTTTAATCGAGTTTTCATAAAATGACGTGAGAAAAGTAAAATCATTAGACGAGAAAAATGAATGAATTCAGTTCTAATTTAATTATGATTATTTGTTTGGGCTGGAAACACATTATAGTGGCGATGGTTTCTATTTAATATTGTAAATCTTTTTAATTATTATTAAGAACTGGGAAATGATATGATGTTAAATCTTCTTGAGGACCCTAGGCTTATCTTCTCACAACCATTCGTTTTGTTGAGTTTTTCTTATTTGGGACAAATGGAAGAGATGTACCATAACGGCTAATTGAGAAACTCGTTTATGACAGTTAATTCTTCTTTAAATACAATGCAAAAAATTTCCATCAACTTTTTATATCACATCGAACAGTCCTGGATTATGTGCTATAACTTTGATATTTGTGCTCCTATGGTTTCAGATTAAATTGAGCTGCCTGCTCTGCCAAATTGAAGCAAACCAAAATTGCCAAATTGATGTTTTTCCGCGAAAAAGTCTCTAGCTTCATATTTTTATAGTTTAAGCCATCTATCTGTTAAAACAAAAACTTTCTAAATAAAAGGTTTTCCAGTTGGGACGGGTCGATGTTGGCAGCCTGTGGCGGCCATCTTGTTATTGTGCCGTCTATCTAATTTGGTGTTTATCTCCCCGGGCCAGGCTTTTATGAGGGGTCCGGAAAATCCAAACAAAAAACCTAGATTGTGCCTAATTTTTTAAATATGGAATATGGTACAGACATAAAAAGGACACTATTGAAGTTGAAATTCGAAACCTTCAGAGTTTGACATCCGATTTGCACCTGATTTGAATTTTCTACGAAAATACGAAACACTTGCGATTGCGACTGCATTAGAAGAGCTTCGCATCGAAAAAGACAATTGAAAAGGAAGTTCGAAGAAAATCAGACAACGAACCAACGAAATAAGACAAAGAAACAGGTTTTTTTGCTATATTTGATTTGATTATTGCTGGTTCTGAAGACTTAAATGAATAAAACTTTTTTCTTTTTGTGGTAATTTCCAACAATGGAGTAAAATAAGATTCGAAATGCGGCAACAAGTTTTGTCGAAAAATACAAATCCAACGTTTTTTTTTTTTTTTTATTCATGAAAATGTCTTAACAATTTTTATGATAGATACCTGCGAAGCCTTATGGCTTGTCTGCAGGAGATTAAGTTTCTTATAAATATAGTAGTAAGCTAAAGAGCAAAATATTATATAATTACTATTATGTACATACATATAATTAATTATTTAAAAAGTATTGTTTTATTTGTGTTTTAAAATTTTCTATATTTATTAGATCTCTAGGTAATTCATTAATTATTGAAGGAACTCTAATTTGAAGTTGCCGTGTACCATAATTGTTGTAGTTTCTAGGTATTTGGAGCATACCTTGGGCCCGTCGTCTGGTGTTTATTTGATGATCGACTGGTCGAATAAAACGGCTATCGTCAAAGTACTCCAGTATAATCGTCATCTTGAAAATTTGATCTACATGAAGAACCTCTTTCATTATTGCACTGGTTGATGCTTTTTATTTGTTTGAGTGCTGCATTTTGAAGTTTCTGGAGCTTTTGAATGTGAGTTGCAGCTGCGTTTCCCCAAGCAAGTATACCATACCTTAGTTTTGACTCAACTAGGGCATAGTAAACTTGCCTCAAAACAGGTTCAGTGGCATGATGCCGCAAATGGGCTAGTGCGTATAGGGCCTTTTTTAGGTCCATCGACGTGTTTGTCCCATAAGAAATGGCAATCAATAATTACTCCCAGATATTTATAGTTTTCTACTGACTCAATCGTTTCGTTAGTAGTGCTAGGGCAGGCATCATTACTCAAATGTATTCTTTTCTGTGTGGGTTTAAATTGTGGATTTCGAATGTGCATCATTTTGGTTTTTGAAGCATTGATAATTACGCCGTTGTCATGGCACCATTTAACCGCAACATCGAACTCTTCCTGCATTATCCTCGTCGCCATATCCAGAGCCAGAGACCTGTGGGAGACCACAATAGCTGTGTCATCAGCAAAGGCAAATGGAATGCTCTGCTTAAAGACGCGATTTAGCTCGTTCGTGCTAAGGATGAAAAGAATTGGACCTAGTTTTGATCCCTGCGGAACTCCATATTGCACGCCCATTTTCTGACTCATCACGTCCTTGATCTTGACGCAAAACAGTCTGTTGTGCAGATAGTCCCTAAGCCAATCAGCCATTACTCCTCGTATGCCAATCCTTCGTAGTGCTTCTAAATAGTAAGTTCGCATGGTTAAGAGTGTCGAAAGCTTTACTGAAGTCCATGAACAGGACTAGGACATGATGGCTTTTGTTTAGGCATTCATTGACACAATTCACGAATTCTCCTAGCAGTTTGCCTGTATTTTTGTTTTTCTGGAATCCATATTGACTTTTGTGTATTAGAGAGTGTTTGTCGATAAAACTTTGCAATCTTACAGAAATAACGCCTTCCAAACACTTTTCAACTACTGGAAGTATCGAAATTGGTCTATAGTTGCCCAGCTGATTTTAAACGCCACCTTTATAGATCGGCCTTACAACAGCAGTTTTCAGAATTGACGGGATTTTTGACTGTGTCATGCTAAGGTTGACAAATTTACATAGGATAGGAGCAAAGACGTCGGCGTGTCCTCTGATATCAACTGCTCTAATTCCATCAATTCCTGGCGATTTATCTTCTCCGAGAGAACATATTATACTGCGTATTTCATGTAAAATATTTGTAGCTTTGGCATATATTGAGTTTTCTACACATGTATTTCTGTGATTCGATGGATTCGATGTGATGGATGATTTGAGATATCTGTGTAGAGAAAAGATGTGCACATTCATGGGTTAAAGAAGTGATATCAGTCGAAAAATGTTTAATCATTGTTTCGTCAATATTCGACTTTTTCCTTCCTAATATTTGGTTAATTAGTCCCCATGTTTTCCGAGGATCGTTCCAATGGTTCTTATAGAAATTTGATTTTTGAGCTGCTATCATTTTATTGGTTTTGTTCCTGAAACGTTTATACTCCATTTCATAAGTTTTGTTACCTCTATTATTTTTCCACCTTCTGTATAGTTCATCTCTTTTTTTGCATTCAGCTATAAGATAAGGGGTTGTCCAGGGGCTATTTTTTCGTTTGTTTTTTATTGATTTTGTGATAGTCGATTTCTTATAGATTTCATCTATTTTGCAGACCAGTTTACTATATAGCGTATCAGCATGATTTTCGTTTACGACGTCTTCCCAGTCTACTTCATACATAAGCTCATTCACTTTGGCGTTACATATATACGATGTACTGACTACGTGGTTATCTGATGTTGTTAGCGCATCAGTGGTGTATAAAGTTGCGTAATGATCGGTGATACCACTCTGAATAACAGCGGAATTTATTTGCTTGTCTACTCTGCTTACAAGGATGTGATCAATTACTGACTTCGTGCCCTTCTTAGGATCAACCCTTGTATATTCTGTAATGACGTTCATTAATCTTAGCGATGCTAACATCTCCAAATAATCTTTGACATAGTTTGTCAAATCTTTTCTTCATTTCTTCCCATTTGTCCCAAATTCTTTTCAATTTCATCCATAAATGCTTTTTTACTAAACCCTGGTGGTCTATAAACTCCAACGACGTACGTTGTAATATTATTCTGCGTAAATCTAATTTTTATATTTTCGTATGATATAGTTTCCGAGGGTATTCGTTTATGGCCTATATTTTTTCGGATAAACATCAAAATTCCTCCACCTCTCTTATTGTTTCTGTTTAGAAATTCAGTTTCGAAACCATCTAATTGTTAGAAGTCCTTTTCTTCGTCTTCTATGTTTGTTTCAACTAGGATGATTATTTTTAATGCATTTAAAAAGTGACTTATACTTAAGCAAAAGTTTCTCCAGTTTACGTAACTGAAGACTTAAAAAGAAGAGTGAATCCATCTGAAACATATTTACGAAGCCAATTTTAAAGCAAACCTCTGACTATTAAGTTTCCTGAATGCAGTTTTCTCGCAGAGCTGGTATACGATTTTCCCAAATTGTTGGTGTTGCTCTGGTGTGCATTTGGCACCATACTTGTCACTCTAGCTAGTGCTGAACGTTCCTTTAGCGTGCTTGCAAGAATACTAACCAAAAATTCACCACTCGTGGCTTAACCGCTAAAACATTTTTCTGCCAAAGAAAAATAGGAATCCATATGAACCTACAGACTGCAAATCGGAAGCTTGAAACAAGTCCGTTATTTTTCAATTAGGATGGTTTAATGTTGAAATGGAAAAAAAAACAGGCTGCGTGTGAGCTTGATGTTAAAAAAATGTTTGATGTTTGATGTTTGATAGATCCTTTTGCCATTATGTATGGAATATATAACATTACTCAAATTGCTCCGGAGGACAGGGGCCACCCCGGACTGTAGCGCTACCTACGCAAGTAAAATTGTGGCACCGATCCCAGTGGTTCAATTTTGAATGGCTCTGCCGCATTGATCCGGCTGAATTCGGTAGATGGCATATTGGTTATATTGGCTTTAAGGGCCTCGGTCGATTGCGGCTTATTGGTATATCGGCCTCCGACTTCAGCGTTCATGGAGAATGTCCACCATGGGGTCTGCTGTGTGGCACGTAGCCCCGTCCAGGTGGAACCACATGTCGACTTCCTCCATATCGTTAAATTTGGGCCGAAAGAAATCGGTTTGCTCGCCGTTGATGATGATGGCCTCACCAAGGTCATTTACAAAAGTCGGACAAAAACCCACCAAACCGTAATTTTTGTGAATGCACTGCCACCTGGTGAGCCTCGTGTGGGTTATCGTCGTCCTATAAAAGGCAATTTTGCTTGTTAACGAAGTCATTCAGCCAAAAATGCCCCCCGTCGCTAAGCTAAAGATGATTATCTATGGTCGGGCCAAATTGGAGTCCCCTTTCAAACGTTTTCAAGTCCAGTCGGCGAACAAGCAGCGTTGTCTATGGCTAAAAACTTTGACCTCCTAGGTGAGTTGGATCTTTTACGACTTCCGACTCGAAATTCGGCAGTTTAAAGTTTCCGAAATGCCAGGCCCCTCGAGAAACTTGGGCCCTGGACGCAAAAATGCCGGGCCCATGTAATTAGAATGAAGGAATTCAAAAGCGTCATAATATGAGTGTAATAATGATTAAAGAATTTCATAAAGTAATTGATTTTGTTATTTTAAAGGGAGGTCAAAAGAGTTTTAACCCATAAAATGTCAATAAATTCCTATTCGTAAAAATCTGAGTGTGGTTTTGAGTGACCCGTATGGAATGAGAATCACAACTTTGTGTGTCAATTTATCTGTTTTTTGGAAGCTATTTTCAGGCAAAAAACATAAAATAATTGAAGCGTTTAGAATGAGAAGGTGTTAAGTGACAAATTTAAAGTTCCGAGTAAAAAACGTTTAAAGTTGTTTGCCCATAAATCCCCCTGTGAAAGCAGTTGAGTTCGGTAATACGATATAAAAGTAAATAAAGAAAATATTATTTTAGACAACGTGACTCCAATTATTAAATTTTATAATAAGTGGTATTCTTATACAAATTAATGACAATATTTTAGCACTTTTTTACGCTACGAAACCTGACAAAATTTTGTGTATTTATCACCTTTAACCATATCCAACTCTATATTAAGTACAGTAGAGCATCGGCGAATAGACCAGAATTTAAGTTGTCACATAACACCTTTATCGGATAAAAAACATCAAAAGTTTCAAAAATGTCACTTAACCCCTTCTCATTCTTAACGCTTCAATTGCAAAACTGCTATTAGCGTTGTTTTGTATCCTCTAAATTTTCTACAATTAAATCGAAATCTAATTTCATAATTTCATCTTAAAGTTCGTTTGGACTCCAATTTTTTTCGTCAGAAGAAGTAGCCGTTGGCGATTAAAAGCCTCTGAAAAACTCTCTTCCTGAAGACGTTAACTAAAGACTTCGGCAACATCTGTTTTTATAGCAGTTTTTAAGTCTTTATTTGGAATACCACCCAGCCCTGGAGGCTTTATACTGCTTTCTTTCTTACGTGCTAGCCCTTACTTAAAAAAACCGGCTGCAGGAAATAAGGCTCCAATTAAATAAGGTCCCAAAAGAGGAAATGAAATAAGGCCTCAAATTTCAAATATGAAATAAGGCCTCACTGCGATGAAATAAGGCCCCAAAAAAAATGAAATAACACACCAATTTTTTTTGTTTTTTTTTTTGTGTAAATTTTTATTTGTTTTTTTATTCAATATATTGTCTTCTTAAAAATAAATTTACAATCTATTATATATGTATTTTTAATTAAATATTGCAACATTTCTTCGTAACATTTTCTCGTTCTTTTTATTCATTAAAATGAAAAATAACGGAAATACCTAAAAACCTAAAAAAATGTGTAAATATTTTGAAATTTGGATTTTTAGTAAAATAAACTATTAAGAAAACATTAAGAAATAATGAAACATTAAGAAATAAAAAAAAATGCTATGATTGGGAGCTGCTTAAAGTAACCTTTGGGAATTATTTTAAAAGTTCCGTCCATTAAATATCTTCTATTCGGCGGTGGTATATTTTCCTTTATTTCGCTTATTATTTTTATAGACGAAAATATACAAAAAGCATGTTTTTGGTCTTCAAAAATGAAATAAGGCCCGGCCCCAATAATTAGTTTTGGGGTCTTACTTCATTTCTTCTTATTTATAATTTTCATTAGGAAATAAGGCCCCAAAAATGGAAATAATACCCCAAATTTTATTAAAAATCGTTGTTGTTGTTTCCTGTGTAATTTGTTGGTACTTTATTTAATTAATTTTATTTGGGGGCCTTATTCCGCAAAGCCAAAAAAAAACACAGCTTCTTGGCGAGGAGGCGTAGCCCTCAGAATAAGTCGTAAAAAGACCTTACACGTTGGCGATTGCAAAGGACGACTTCTTACCCGCATTGCTCCGATTTTATAAGCTTTGCCGCAGACGGTATTAGAAAGTTCCTCACAGAAGTCACCAAAACAAAGACGCTAACAAAACAATTTTTCAACCATCAAAGCTATTTAAAAGCCGGAAACGTTTTGCGACTGGGATTTTTGTTTATTGGTTGATTTTTTTAAAGCAATATACTCACCACGGGCCTCGCATTTAGAGTCTTTTTAAGAGTTTTGTGACTGGACCTTCACTTCTCAAAAAATGCCTTCTTATAGGCTAAAGATTGCCAAGCGTAGTTCTTCTTCCTTGACTTCTCATAAACTGCAAATTTCAGAGTTTATAAATATACGCGATCGGAGCTAGTTTCCAATACTGCCAACCTCTCCACAACCCACTCCAAGCCTCACATAACTTCGAACTACATACAACAGTGACGACCGCATAAATTGATGTTCTCTCAAGATGTCCCCATCCACAGCTCGGTCCGGTCCCCCATCGCATTAGGCAGCCAACTATACAAAGCGCACATACCGCACAATCAATTCCATTCAATTTGTTGAATCCTTCAACTTGAAATCACAACAATCAGCTCTAATTCAGTGCTTCCAGTCTCCTCTCTGTTTGGCTCCATGCTTTGCCACTACTATATTTTGTTACCACCAGTGTCCTGCTGCGTGAAGCTTCGAGTCGTCCCCTTCGCCGCCGCCGTCGTCGTCCATCTTGACGCAGTCTGTCAATTCGCATTGAATCATATCAGCTCGCTGCCTCCGAATAGATGCAGTGGCAGCGAAACGCATCGACACAAAGCAGCCCTATGTCCTCCTAATCCGCACGAGAACGAAGGATTCTCCTTCTAAATCGACACAGATTGTCGCGTGACTTTTGACGACGTGTGTCAAAATACACGACAAATTCCCATCCGAATGGCACTACCGATGCCGGGTTGAGTTGCCCCCACGAACAGGATGTAGAGCATACCGCACATGCACACACAACCAACCATTCAGCTGAATGCGAACGTGAACACAGCTCGTTTTCCAGTCGGCTGATTTGGGAATATTTAATGGGATTCTGATGATTTCCTAATGAGATTACGATTACGAGTGCGATTACGATTACGAGTGTGCAGTCCTGTGTTGTGAAGGGTCACTTCCTATGCCCGACCGATATGATGCGATGGCTCATCGATGAGCTCCGTTTTCGGCGACTTCAGCTAGATGACCTTTCCCAGAGAGGCCGCAATCGACGTACACTTGATTTGCATTCAAGAAACTGTATCATTCTAGACTGTGACCCTTCGCCTTCCCGCCCGCCGAAGATGGAGAGCGCACGTGCTCGGCCATAGATTACACGTTTCAATGGATCCTCAATTTAATGCCATTGTCAATTAATTAAGGCTCGGGCTGTACAGCGTACATTGTAGAATTGCATGTAGACACGGCGATGTGTTGCACAGAAATCGACGACACAACAGACGAAAATGATTCAGATCGTGGTCGTTAGCAGCGAGTCTGTGTGTATAGCTGTCGCCTTTGATGGTGGCGGCGGCGGTTCTGGTGGCGTCGCCATCCCCTTTCATTAGACGAGCTATCCTGTATCATTATGCGGCTATTGATTGTGGGATGTGGCAGAGGGTTCCACTGGGTGTGGGAACGAATACTCGTGTGTCGTCGTATCCTGTGTGCGTTCTTTTCATCCCGCTGTGATGTTGTGATTGCCTTATGACATTAATGTCCTATTCAACATATTGTTGCTGTTGTTCGTTTAGCTTGGTGGAGGGTTTGATTTTTTTTTTTTTTTCACTTTTCAGCAGTTTGATTGAGTTGTAAGCGATTAAAGGTGCACTAATCAAGTGGTGAATGGTTAAAGGGGTTTGCCTAGAAATCTTTAGCTAATGAGTTGTTCTTTTGGGGCTTCCAAATCAGGGACGAGTTGTGCGCTGATGAAAAAGTGTTATTTTGGATCGCTCTCGTTCTGTTTTTGTTCTTTTTTTTTTATCTTTTTCAGGAACATATTTAAACTGGCATTTTTAAAATACGTCGATACTACATACCAGATACTCTGGCTTGTCGGCGTACGCGTATATTGAAAAGCCGATATACCCAAAACGAGTCACTGTTTGGTGCGGAATTTGGTCCAGAGGCATAATTGGACCATTTTTCTTCGAAAATGAGCAAGAAGTGCCCGTTATAGTCAATGGCGATCGTTATCGGGCCATGTTGAACGAATTTTTGTTCACAAAAATTGAAGAGGAGGATATTGGCAACATTTGGTTTCAACCAGGACGGCGCTACGTGCCACACAGCCGAAGCTACACTCGATGTTTTGCGCCCTGTTTTTGAAGATCGCATTATCAGCCGCAGAGCTGATGTCGTTTGACCACCTCGGAGCTGCGATTTGACACCGTTGGACTATTATTTGTGGGGTGCCGTAAAAGATAAGTGTTACGCCGACAAGCCAGAGATAATTGACGCTTTAAAGGACAATATTCGTGAAGCCATTGGTGAAATACAGCTGCACACAATCGATAATGTGCTTAAAAATTGGACCGATCGTGTAGGCTACTGCATGGCCATATATTTGTTAGACTGGGTAGGTCAGTCTCCGATTGTCAATTAGTTAGGTATATGTACTTAAATGCGTCTTGTTCACATCTTTTTAATTCTTTTATTTTTACAGTAAGTCGGGTTTTTTGGTTTTTTTAATTTTCAACAAGAAACAAACTAAACAAGTGTTTAGACTTTGAATAATTTTCTTATTTTATTGTATTTTTTAATAAAAACTTTGTAACTAAAAAAGATGAAATCGATTTTTCTTTTCAAATTTTAGCATCCAATTCCATAGTTTCTTGCCTTTCAGATATTTTGGATGAGAATTGTTTTGTGCCATATATCCATTTTTTATTGTGTTTCACGTGGTTGGAATGAAAAATCTGTTTCAAAATATATAGGAGGTGGGACACAAGTCAAAAAAGTAGACAGTTTGGCAAAACACTTTGAAAATTGGTAGGTGAACTCCTTATAAAACTAACTTCAAGATACAAAAATCAAAAAAAATCCTATCACACAATTTCGGGGTACCAAGTACGCAAACCTTTAAATGGGTTTTTCTCGAAAAAGTGCCAATGGAACAAACCAATTCTCGGGCGACGTTATGTAAAGGGTCCGCCAAATAACTTCTTTTTTTTTTGAAAATGTAATATAAAAAAAAACTACTGAATATTTTCTCAAATTTTTTTTTTTATTTGAAAGTACAATCCTTCCGGTTAATAATGGAAAATAATTTCATTCAAATGGCTGCCTCAGCTGGCCATGCAGTAGCCTACACGATCAGTCCAATTTTTAAGCACATTATCGATTGTGTGCAGCTGTATTTCACCAATGGCTTCACGAATATTGTCCTTTAAAGCGTCAATTGTCTCTGGCTTGTCGGCGTAACTCTTATCTTTTACGGCACCCCACAAATAATAGTCCAACGGTGTCAAATCGCAGCTCCGAGGTGGCCAAACGACATCAGCTCTGCGGCTGATAATGCGATCTTCAAAAACGTAGCGCCGTCCTGTTGAAACCAAATGTTGCCAATATCCTCCTCTTCAATTTTTGTGAACAAAAATTCGTTCAACATGTCCCGATAACGATCGCCATTGACTGTAACGGCCACTCCTTGCTCATTTTCGAAGAAAAATGGTCCAATTATCCCTCTGGACCAAATTCCGCACCAAACAGTGACTCATTTTGGGTATATGACATGTTTTTGGCTTTTCACGCTTTGGTTTATCGATGAAGATGCCAGTTTCTTTCACTTTTTTCACAAGATAACGAACATACGGAGCTGACGGTGCTTCTCTTCTTCCAAACTCCGTACGCAATTTTCGCACACATTCTGCAACATTACCATGATTTTCAAAGTAATGTCGCAATATTTCCCAGCGTTGTTCAAGCGTATACACAACCATATTCGTTCAGCGGAAGGATAAAACTAATTATCTGTCAAATCAGACATGAGCTAAGTGTTACCATTCGCGAAATAAGCACTAGTTGAAAAAAAAAAGTTAGATGGCGGACCCTTTATTAGAGCAATAGTGTAATGTAGCTATTTTTTAATAGACGAATTAGACCAAAACATTATTTGGTTATCAAATCATCATCATCAAATCATTTTAAAAATCAGGAGAAAACAATAAGCGAGTTGTTAAAGGATTGGCCTCATTATAGTGATGACTTAGGCTATTTGTTGGTAATGTATATTTTATATATTCTTATGCATGTATTAAGTGTTGTTGTTTTTTATACCTACAGATTGATATTGATTTTGAAAACATTTTCCCAAACAAAACTAATTGTTTATTATCACAATATGCACTTTTCGTTGAGAAAATTTCTAAATATTACAAATTGGAGATTCAAGCCAAGCACAGCAAACAACTTTTTGATAAAATTAGAAACGAGAGTGTTGACAAAGGTAGTACCTATTAATCTGGTAAAACACATTTTATATCTTTTATTCATTTATGTTATTTAACAGATTCAAAAGACTGCATAATGCACTTTTAAGCTGTTTCTAAACGCTGTTCTTAAACCACATAGATAAAAATCTGGCTTTTGAAGCAGGGGATCTAGACTCAAACTACTGTGCAATGAATACAAGGTATGTGGATGGACCACCTATTCACTTTTATTTTTTGAATAACGGGCTCAAAGTTATTCGCCCAAAACTTTATTTTTAAAAATAAATGTAAAAATTAATTGAAAATAAACGTTCTTCTAATAAAAAAAAAACTTCTATTATATTTAGGCCGGTTTTATTCACTCAAAGTTGAACACAACTTGGGGATTTTTATTTTCAACTTGAGAATTTGCTTTTATTCACTCAAAGTTGATTCGCTCAACTTTGGATATTCCGGAGTTGAGAAAACCGAAAGTTGGTCAACTTTGGTATGCGAAAGTAATACCGATTCTAAAAAAAGCAGCTACTCGACATGCGAATCTCGAATACCGACCTATTTCAATACTTCCATTTTTGTCAAAAGTTTTGGAAAAGATCTTGCACAAACAAATATCACTTTTTCTTAACAATAATAAACTCCTAAGTAAATTTCAGTCTGGTTTCAGGGTAAAGCATAGTCGTGTTTCAGCTGTACTAAAAGTTACTGACGACTTAAGGTATTCTATGGACAAGGACCTTGTATCTTTTCTTGGACTGCTGGACTTTTCTAAAGCGTTTGATACAGTAAATCATAATATACTTGTATCCAAAATAAAGAACTATTTTCGGTTTTCAAGCTCTGCCGCCGCTCTGAGGCACTCATACCTCACAAATAGAAAACAGGCAGTTGTCTTAAAAAATAACGTGTCTAACTTTTTAGAACTTTCCTCTGGTGTGCCTCAGGGATCAATACTCGGCCCATTGTTGTTTACAATGTTTATTAATATGACCTTCCGCTTGTAGTCGAAAATTCTTCACTGCACATGTACGCTGATGATGTACAAATCTATTTAAGTTGCAAGCTACGAATGATCGAAGATTGTGCTGATAAATTAAATAAAGACCTAAAAAAAATATTACATCTTGGTCAGAAGAGAATTGTCTCCAACTTAATCCAAAAAAGTCTAAATATTTGATTATCTACTAGAATAAACTTGACCATAGCTATTTTCCAAGAATATACTTGGGAAGAACAGTACTTGAATATACTGAAAAGGCTAAAAACTTGGGTATTTGGTTCGATTCTACCCTTAGTTGGGACTTTCATATACGGTTGTCAATCGGTAAGATCTATGGTTGTCTGCGAAACTTATCTTTATCCAAGCATTTTACCCCGCAGCATATTAAAATGCAAATAGCCAAATCAATAATTATGCCGATCATAACATATTTTGTGGTCATAATTCTGAAACAAAAAGAAATTTAACTGTAGCATTTAATAATGTCATTCGATACATACATAATCTCAAACGCTTCTAAAACATATCAAGCTACTCGAAAAGCATTTATGAATGTAGTTTGTATACGTATCTAAGTATTGCGGACTTAAGACGCTAAATAACATTTTAATAAACAAGGAACCCTCGTATTTTTATGAAAAAATAAATTTTGGCACCTCGTCAAGATCGTTAATATTTGTACAGTCAAAGTTCACATGCACAAATTACGAACGTCAATTTTTTGTTTGTGTTATCAGACAGTGGAATGCCTTACCCCTAGATATACGAAGACATCGCGGTACCAAAAATTTCGAAAACGTTTTATTCAGATATCTAGTCAATAATTCATAATTATTATTATTTCTTAATTAACTTATTATTATTATTTTTTTTTTTAAACTCGAGTTTTGCGTAAACTCGAATTTAGCTCAAAATCGATAGTAATAAACGATCGAGCTACTTCTGAAATCGACAAATACTTAGTTGTGGTTCGGGCCGTATCTAAGTTCCATTTAAATTTGACAGTCAGACGTTTCAAAATGAATTTTGAAAGAATTTTACACGATTTACATATTATTAATGATGCAGAAAATAATAGAGCACGAAAAAAATATAAAAAACGTTTCGATGCACTAGAATACTACAGCGATATAGAATTTAAGAAAAACTATAGGTAAGTATAGAAGTTTCTGTCTAAAAGATTTGGCAAGGAAGCTGTGCGTTGGATAACGCATTTAATTGAAGATGATATCAGAGCTACCGGTAACAGAGGATCACCTGTGCCACCACTTATTATGGTTTTGTTAACTTTGCGGCACCTTGCAAAAGGAAGCTATCAGCTCGATTCAGGTAACTTTCAGTTTAATTTCGAATTGGAGATGTGGATGCTATTGTAGAATAACCTCTTCACAGCTGATATACACGGAGTAAGTCAAAAAAACAGCCAGCACGGTGATCCGCAAAGTAGTCAATGCACTGGCTGGAAAACTCCCACAATTTGTTTATTTCCCGGAAACAAATGAGGGTATCAGGGAAGTCAAAAGAGGATTTTTGCATAAATTCGGGTTTCCTCAATGTCTGGGTGCTATAGACTGCACTCAAATTAAAATAAAAAATCCAGGTGGGGAATTGGGAGCCCGGCACCGGTGTCGAAAAGGATTTTACTCTCTAAATGTTCCAGTTTTAGTTGATTCTAATAGGAAAATAATGGATATTGTTGCACGTTGGAGAGGAAGTGCGCATGATTCACGAATTTTCAACTCGTCAAGCATTAAAAGAAGACTAGAGGAGATGAATCGCATGGGAGGAATTATACTTGGCGATGGCGGATACAAACAAAGCAGAATAATGATGACACCATTTAGACAAGGGACCACCTTAACTGCATCCGAACAATCTTATCAACGACATCATATTCTTGCAAGAGGAGTAGTTGAAAGAACGTTTGGACAGTTGAAAAACTGCTTCAGGTGTTGCTTTAACGGATTCCAATGCAATTTAAACACAGCAAAGAATTCAATAGCTGCGATTGCAGTGCTGTGGAATATAGCCAAGACTCGAAACGATTTCCTAATTCAAGATGCACCTCAAATTCGTAAGTATTGAAACTATGAAGTTTAAAATTCAATTATCTACATTTTGTCATATTTTTGTTTTCCTAGATTTTGACGACGGCAATGCAGACCACTTAAACTTACCATCTGGTTCCTTAGGTTCCGGTCCGCCACCAGTTGCATGCGTTTCTCTTCGGTAGCTAGAAATTCTGGAGCGTGCTGAAGTCTTCATTCTCATCCACTGTGCCTTTAATTTAGAAATTGGTAAATTGACACCAATACTCATCATTTCAGTGGCAATTATTTTCCAGGAATCATTTTTTTTCGTTATCATTGCAACGTTGTTGGCTTTGGAATCCACAATGTCAACATAAGGAGCGATGATATCTTTAAAATATTCTTTTTCCTCCATTGTCCAGTTCCTCTCCCTTTCACGTTTCTAAATATAATTGATAAAATAAATATGCTGAAAGTGAAATTTATAAATTAGCTTACCACATTCAATTTTGCCATTTCAAACCAAAAATCAAATTTGTGATTTGTTGTTCTGTCAAAATCAGCTGTGTTAGCTCACAATAGCAAATGAATGATTATGAGTCACAATGATTACGTTGAATTCAACTTTTGTTAAAGTTGATTTATTACTACGAAACCTTAAAAGTACCCTAGCTACAACTAACAAAATTCGACTTTAGAAGTGATTTTACGGATTTCTATTACTAAGGGTCATATGTTTATTATTTTGCTTATCTTATTTTGTTTAATGTAATTCATATTTATTTAGCTTAATTAATTCGTTAAAATTGTATTAACTTTTGCTATAAATGGACTTCAAGTCTAATGTAAAAGATATTTTCTGAGTCAATAAATGTAAATGTAAATGTAAATGTAAATGTTTGGATTCGCTCAACTCCCCGAAATAGTAGAAGTTAGGAGAGCAAACTTGGGATTTTATGTTTAAATTGATTTTTTGGGGGGTTTTTGACTGATAGCTCTTCAAATCAAGTGACGAAAGTAATTATTATTAACTTCAATTTGAAATAATATATCGTTTAAATTATTGTTGCGAGAATTGGCCATAGTCTAATTCGAGCAGTGAAGAAGATGGAGAGGAGGAGAATTTGGTCTGTGAGAGACGGTGATACAAGATAATACCACGGTGACGGACTTGAAAAGTGGGACGACCATGACTTTATCTATAGTTTCCGTCTCTCAAAGCGGACGACAATGGTGGTGCTCCATCTTGTTATGAATTCGTTGCCGTGCATCTGGAGGAGGTATTGCGTGCATCGCGAAAGAGTTGCAATTTATTGTAAAGGGTGATTTTTTAGCTGGTTTGGTTTTGACAACACTGGTTTTGACAGCTGACGTGTGTTTAGTACCTTGTGTCACTGTCAAACAGCTTCAGTTTGGTTTGCAATTTAACCATGGATCGTCTTACAAATGAACAACGCTTGCAAATTATTGAATTTTACTATCAAAATTCGTGCTCGGTTCGAAATGTTCATCGCGCGCTGCTTCCATTTTATGATCGGCATTCTCGACCTTCTGAGCAGTCTATTCGGAAGATTGTGACCAAATTTCGCACCAAATTTACTTTGTTGGACATTAAACCACCAACACGTTTACGTACTGTGCGTAGTGAAGAAAATATTGCGGCCGTATCAGCTAGTGTGACAGAAGACCGCGAAATGTCGATTCGGCGCCGTTCCCAGCAGTTAGGCCTTTGTTACAGCACTACGTGGAAAATTTTGCGGAAGGATTTGGGCGTAAAACCTTTTAAGATACAGCTGGTGCAAGAACTAAAGCCAGCCGACCTACCACAACGCCGAATTTTTGGTGAATGGGCTCTTGAAAAGCTGGCCGAGGATCCGCTTTTTTATCGAAAAATTGTGTTCAGCGATGAGGCTCATTTTTGGTTGAATGGGTACGTAAATAAGCAAAATTGCCGCATTTGGAGTGAAGATCAGCCAGAAGCATTGCAACAGCTACCAATGCATCCCGAAAAAGCCACTGTTTGGTGCGGTTTATGGGCCGGCGGCATTATTGGGCCATATTTCTTCAAAGATGATGCGAATCGCAGCGTTACTGTCAATGGTGAACGCTACCGAGCGATGATAACAAACTTTTTTTGCCCGAAATGGAAGTTCTTGACTTGCATGATATGTGGTTTCAACAAGACGGTGCCACATGCCACACAGCACGCGAAACAATGGCGCAATTGCGAGGCGAGTTTGGTGAACAGTTAATTTCACGTTTCGGGCCGGTCAATTGGCCGCCTAGATCGTGCGATTTGACACCATTAGATTATTTTTTGTGGGGGTATGCCAAGGCTAATGTGTATAGGGACAAGCCCGCTTCGATTGACGCACTGGAAGCCAACATCCATGCATTCATTCGTGAGATACCGGCCGATATGTGTGAAAGAGTATGCCAAAATTGGACTCTGCGGATGGGCTACCTGAGACGCAGCCGCGGTCAACATTTGCATGAAATTATCTTTAAACATTAAATTGCAAGGTTCAAACTATCGATTCAAATAAATATTTCATACATTTTTTCGAATTTTTTGTGTTTTTTTTTAAAAAAAAGTTCTAAACCTCTTAAAAAATCACCCTTTAAATATTTGTACCTAACGTAAGCAATATTTTAGTATTTAAGGAAGAAGAATAATAAAAACGAGTCCATTCGTAAAGAAAATACCTTAGAGAATTATCATTAGACTTCCCCCCACCAGCGGTAAAGGGTCTTGCAACATTTTCTCTAATCTTTACAAGCACATAACTTTTTCGCGAAAGCAAAATTCCCTCGAACCAATTTAATTTTTATATGGATATCTACTCTTTAAAGCGAAAACCATAGACAAAGAATAAAATATAATCAAAGTACTTTTTCGCGCGTAACGAAAATGACAGGCGAAATCCAAATCCAAAGTCGAAACTGACATATTTTGTGTCATCTGCCACAAATATCCCAGGGATATTTCTGAAACAGCAAGTAAGCCAACTTTTGAATTTCTACTGAGGAGTTGAGATTTAAAGTAGTGAATAAAATAAAATTTTCAACTTGCCGCTCAACTCTCTCTTTGAAATCAACTCCGAAGTTGGTCAACCTCGGAGTTATCGGGAAGTTGAACGATAGTGAATAAAATGGCCCTTAATATATTTAAGATTTTACAGCTTTTGCTAATAAACATATCACATTCTTTTTAAAGAAAACTAAAAGGTTAATTTGTATTGTATTTCCATTAAAATGAGATACGAAAAACTTAAAGGTTAGAGCGGAAATAGCATGTCAAATTTACCTTTTCGAAAACGTGTGATATTAAAGTGCCGAACATCGTATTGTTATAGGAATGCACATGATTTAAGCCTCAAAAGAAAATGATTTTCTTATGAAATTAAACGGATTCTCTTAAAAACGAACTGCAATACACATACAAGGAATTAAGGTCATTTATATTGCGCAAAATTCTGGAAAGTACTAAGTTTAAAATTGACCTGAAATGGTTTTTAATTTTTTGCGATCTTACTCTAACTTATACGCAAAATAATGTCTTCTGATAGCTATGAGCAGTTTCGTATGTCGATAGCACAGGTCAACTAAGATACATTTTCTTAACTGGATTCTTCACATTGCATTTTAAAACGCAAGGAAATTTCTAGAAAGTGCTTCTTTTGTAAAAATAGAAGAGGTGTGACATACTTAATAACAAAGTCGTTGAATCGTCTTTGGAGAAGTACCTGAAATACTTTACCGACATAGCCCATTTTCAATACCAACCTGACGACGATAAAAGTAAGTGCTCTCACAAAATGTCACTTACCAAGGTCGATTTGTTTTGACGCAATCCTGTTTTCAACAGACAGAGAGACACATGGGTCTAATATTGATTTTGTATGGGAGGTACCAGAACTACTTGACCGACATAGCCCATTTTCAATACCAACCTGACGACGATAAAAGTAAGTGCTCTCACAAAATTTCACTTACCAAGGTCGATTTGTTTCGACGCCATCCTGTTTTCAACAGACAGAGAGACACATGGGTCTAATATTGATTTTGTATGGGAGGTACCAGAACTACTTGACCGACATAGCCCATTTTCAATACCAACCTGACGACGATAAAAGTAAGTGCTCTCACAAAATGTCACTTACCAAGGTCGATTTGTTTCGACGCCATCCTGTTTTCAACAGACAGAGAGACACATGGGTCTAATATTGATTTTGTATGGGAGGTACCGGAACTACTTGACCGACATAGCCCATTTTCAGTACCAACCTGACGACGATAAAAGGAAGTCCTTTCGCCAAATTTCATTCGCCTATGTCAATTCCTTTGGGCGCTATAGTGCTTTCAACAGACAGACAGACGGACATGGCTAAATCGATTCAGAATGTGATCCTGATTCAGAATATATAAACTTTATGAGGTCTCCGGTGACTCCTTCTTGGCGTTACAAATGTAATGACCAAGTGAATATACCTTCCTGTGGAGGGTATACAAATTAAAGCAGTTTAATTGAGATTTTCTATAATACAGGGTCATTCAATTCGTGGTTTCAAGTTGGTAGCGCTGGCATTTGACACCTGTCAAACGCAGATGTCATTTGAAGTGTTACAATATTAGTTGAATGTTTGCCACTTACGATATGGATCGTTTTCTTTATGAGTCTTTGAAATATTATCTTTGACTACTCGATCACGTAAAATATGTGTGATATTAAGCGGAACAAATTTACTAGAAAAGTATTTTATCAGGCTTATTTTCAAATGACTTTATGCTGGTTGTGATACTAAGCGATATGCTGTAAAGAGATATAATTCCAATATAAATTATGAAAAAAAGGCAACTGGCTTAAACATTTGTGATTTAAAGCGATTTGTGCTTCTAAATAAAAGCGATGTGATATTATTCGGTTCCGACTACCTACAACTAATATGGAATTAAATATATCATTTAAGCAATGGCTTTGAAATCCACTTCACTTTTTGGGTCAAATCTAGTTCGCTTTATTTTTTTGAAGTGGTAACGCTGGGCAGCATCTGTAAGAACTCTTTTGCTCTTCCAGCTTTAAGACTTTCAATTTGTCTGTCCGTAGTGCTTGATTGTATACAGTTCGCATGTGCACGTGGTTGAGGTCTAGGTCCACCCCGGACTGGACCTAACTGAGTTAGTAAGTAACCAGTCGGGTGAACAGAGTTCGATCATTTAATAAGGCAGGTCAGATATTTGGGTCATCTGCATATAAGAATAAGTAGCGAAAAACTTAAAAAAAAAAAGAGCTAACTAACAAAATAGATTACCCGTTCTTTTACATTGGTTCAGTGGTCAGTAACAGAAAAACGAAATGCCAGTTCCACCCGAAGCCAGATTGACGGACAAACGACTTTATATTTATTTTGGGGGACTTCGAATTTAATTTCGACTGCTTCGCTGTGTCCGGATTTCCTGAATTCCATTGTTCCACCATATGACTCCCGAGGCATTGTTCCCATTTTTGTAGCACACAAAACCGCACTCCAGACACTTGAATTTCGTCAAATTGCACACAGCAAAAACACAACAAAAACACAAAAAATGTACAACAAAACAAGTTTCTCATCTTGCGGGTGGAAAAAAAAAAGAAACGCCAGCAATAGAATTGCACTTGACACACTTCCTCCCAGATCGGCAAGTTGGTCCGTTGTGGGCACGTTGCAGGACCTCTGGCAAATAAAGGAGTTTGGTGCGTGGTATTCGCCGACTAGGTGCCTTGCTCTTCAATCCATTGTTTCGCCCCACTCGGTGCGGCATTGTTTCACAATAAACAAAACATTTTCCATGTGCTGTCTCATTGTTTCTGTTCGGATGCAGGGCTGCATATAATATAAAAATATCGTTGCCTCTCTATAATTATGCTCAATTAGGGGATGGAGTGAGTTACACCTATTGTCTTACCCGGTCTCGACTCGAGCATCCACACTCGTATACATGCTTCCACTACCCTTGTTCTGTGTGTCGAGGACTTGATGTGGCAATACGATTGTTTGCTACCCCTGGCTCCTTATTCGCGTGAATTGATGATGATTATGTACTCAGGGATGTTCATGTTGCCGCGATGTAAACAAATGGGGTGGTCGACCTTCGCGGGAATTACGTTGCGTTAATGATTTTGCGTCACAACAATGGGAAGTAATGCAATATTGAATAATGAGTTACAATGAATTGCCATAGGTACATACGAACAACAATTAATCAGAGCGGTATTGAGTGTGGTAGTGGCGCCGCTGTGAGATGGAGAGCAACTTAGAACGGCGGGAGCATGAAATTTGGGTATATAGTTTGCAAATCGATTATGATGTTGGCATTTAGAGGTTTTGAAGCGACTCTTTCGAGTCATATAGAACTGACGACACATTTTAATATGGCTTATCAACTTTTTTTGTCCAAATATTCAGTTGGAGTTCGCAGTTCTATCGCGCAAGAAAATTTGAATAGCAAAGTTGTGATTTGTGTGGAATTTGGTGAGCAAAAACTTTAGCAATCGCTGGCGTCAGTGTTGACATTTGAGGAATATCTTGATCGTCGATTTAAGCAAAGCTTTCTGATTACAAGCTCGTTCGTCCTAACTTGTTTCAGGTGAAAGCACCTTTATTTAAAAAGATGCTGATGCAAAATCAGAAGCACCAACAATCTTAGTTACAAAAACTAAAAAATATTAATCTTAGGGCGGAGCTGGTCGAACTTCAGCTATCAAAACTCTGCTTTGCGAAATTCTGCTTTTCAATTTTAAAGCAATAAAATTCCGCTTATTATCCTTTTCTAAGACTAACAAATTTAACCAAAAAAAAAGAATTTTAAGTTTACAAAAAAAATTCAAAACTGTAAGTAAAAAAATAGAAATCAAATTTCAATTAAAACGAAACAAAAAAAACAATATTAAGCTTTGAACAAAAAATGTAAGAAAAAAAATGCGAAATTTAATTGAAATTTAAAAAAGAGACGAAAATGTTCTCTCCATCTCTGCTTCACAAAATTCTGCAAACAATAAAAAAGTTTTGGAAAATGTGCGCGTTTTTGAGCATTTTCCAAATCTTTTTCTATTGTTTACAGAATTTTTGCTGAAGACACTACGGACTGATGTAACGTTTTTTCATGCTGAAATTTTGGGAAAAGGTGTTATTTTTCCTAATATTGAAATTTGATCAGGCCAGAATTATTTAAAGAACTCTAAACATTTTTTTATTAACGATATTAATTCCTTTTAGAGTGGCAAGCGAAAATTGTTCCTGCTTACCCAGAGTTAGTCCTCCTCTATGTCATCAAGTACAACTAAAAGACACTTTTTATAGTAGCCCCAAAATATAAATATCATCATCGCTCTTCCTTAGACATCACTAAAGCCCTGTCACATCCACCAAATTAATGTATTTAATATACCATTTTCTTTCTTTTCAAATCTCTTATAATGTTAACTCACAAAAATAGTATATAGTAACAATATTTATTATTTAATTAATTATTTAAAATTTAGTTTTATAACATAATTATATTCAAATTGTAGATTATTGGAGGTATCTCAAAGTTAAGATTACAAATTTTAATAAATGACAATTAGAAATGTAAGAAAAAAAAATTATAAAAATTTCTAAATGGAACAAAATTAAAAAAAATGTAAAATTAAAAGAAAGTACCCATCATTAACTTAGTATCCAGGGGTGAAACGGATATTGTGCACAACAGCCGCTGCCCGTGGTAAATTTTGTATCTTGATAACCTATTCAGTAAGTTTAAAACAAAAAAAGTAGAAAATCAATTTTTTTATTTTGTTTTTAGACGATCTTGACAAGACAAATTTTAATTTAATTAATCAGAATACCTAACTAGCGGATTTTGAAATAAAAGTAATCTTCACTATTTATAGCCTTCCTTTTTTTTATTTTGTATTATTTAGCCTCTGTTCTGTATTGCAATTCAATTATTTCATCTTATTCTAAAAATGTCTCCTCTTATGCGTTTTTGTTTTGTTCTTTTTCAATCTTCTTGTGCTTTTAATAAAATTGTATACATTTCATTTAATTTTATTTTCTTATAGTTTTCTGCCCAAATTGCTGTTATTTCCCTTTTTCAGGAAGTTTCTCGTATTTTGCTTTAATTTCCTGACAATAAACTATTTATTTGTCCTTATTTTTTTTAAAAGATAAGGTAATCTATTTGGTACCAAGACTCGGCAGTAAACTTTTCTTAAAAAAGAAAAGAACTATTTCGTCTGAAATTCTCGGCAGGAATAATAATAATATTTTTCTTACTTCTGACATATTCATTTTTTTATTTTCTAAAATTTATTTTTGCTTGAAGACACCAACCACTACAGCAATTCTTTAAAAAACAAAGTCTGAACGAACTTGAACGAGTACGAACCCCTCCTTTGCACCGGTCTTATAGTCAAAGTGCGACGCACAAAGTTCATCAAACATGCCGAAATAGCAAGACGAAAAATGTCGACAATAAAATCGAAGACAATATGGAAAAGCTCCGCAAGGCTGTTGCCACAAAATTGCCCTCGAATTAAAGATTTTCCACTTGACATGTCAGTTCGAACGACGAGCACCGCACCCCCATCGGCATTCGAAGAAAACTCACGAACACACTTCCGTCCGATTCCTTTCTGAGAAGTAAGTAAGGGCGGGTGAGCAGAGTCCCCCAACGAAGACATTAAATCAAAAACACCCAAACTGAAAAACTTCTACCAACTGCTTGTCAACTTTTTTGTTGACAAGTTTTGCTGCGCCAACCATTTCATGGTGGACATGAGCTACCAAATGCCCTCGCACCGTTGACGGTGTGTTGAACAACTCACCACAGAGCTCTTTGGTTCTCAGAAAGTTTCTTATGAATATTTTTCCAAAGAAAAAGGATACCCACACTCCGCATTGAAAACTAGCGCGAAGGAAAGAAAATGTCTGCGCCAGCTTGTGTGGCTGCGTAGCGGGTATGTGTTAGTGTGTATGTGCCAAGAAGTTTTCCATTTTCTTGCAATTAATTTAATGGCAGATCCTATCTATCCGCACGGAAGTCAACGAAGCACAGCAAGGACTATAGGGAGATGAACGTATAGCAGAATGTACATATACCTATACAGCGCCAGTAGTTTGAACAAGGAAGTGGAAACTCCTAGTTGAATGTGCGATTGGGATAATATATAAACCATCCCTTATTTATGTACGATGTCCTGGGTGTAGTGCGAGCTGAACCGTTTACTGTGATAACGTGAATTGTGGTCGAAAGGGAGGTTATGTGGTGTGGCATCACACCGCTGAAGCACATGTCTCTACTGACGAGTTTAGAAGGGCGTGAGCAACTTGGGCCAAAGCAAAATGGCAGGACTTTTCACTGGACAGGGCATTCTTGTTAATTGTCTGTGAAAACTTTTAGTATAATTATTATAGAAAGAGAAAAAAAAAAAACACAGAAAACTAAGATTCTGGTTATGAAATTTTGAGATCAGTGTGGCTTACTCAAAAAAGGATGTGGGCGTCGGCACCTTTTGATGCTTTTTTTGGGACGCCGAAAAAAATCTGTTGGACTGATAAATTCGATGGCCTCGAAAAGCTTCCAAGAGTCCAGCTGTGCCTTGATGGTATTGATTTTGGTTGGCAGATGACAAAAATATTTAAATATTCTGGGAGAATAACGGAAGTTGCTGAGTATTTGGGAGCTAGCTCATAGTTTTCGAGATATCTCAATTTTGAAAGCAGTTTTGTCCGTAGGAATTCATACTTCAATTTCCTTTCGCCAACAGACAATTTTCAAATAAAATAATTGAGACGATGAAAGATTTCTGAAAAACCAAGGTGATTATTATTGACGATTGAACCAGCCCATCCAAATGACAAAACTTTAATAAATGTTGCGCGCACTGTGCCCGCATTTTACGGCAGACGCGGTGGTCCTTCAAATTCGACTGTCTAACGTTTGGCGACAAAATTCAAGACAACCGGCTCTGGTGAACAATCCTCCAACACCCGTACGTCAGAGGAACGCCAGATCGGCCGAAAATATTGTCGCTGTCCGTAAAAGGGTACAACGAGAACACATGGCAGTCAATTCCTCACCGTGGACAAGAAGTCGGGCTCGAGCTCAAAGTTATTGGCCATATACAACGCCATTTGTTAGCTGACTGGGTTTTGGAGCGTTTGGAAGAAGACCCCAATTTTGGACGATGAATCATCCTATAAGCAAATGGGGCGCATTTTTGGATGAATTCTAACAAGGAAAACTGGCGTATGTGGGACGACGCCCACCCAAACGAGGCCCACCAGGTGGCATCACTCAAAAAAAATGTTCTTTCAAATTGATATTTTTCTTATAAATATCAACTTCAGTTTGTTGCGAAAATTTAAAATTGAATAAAAACTTTCTTATCAAATATTAAAAATATCAGGTTAATAATTTTTAGACAGATTTACACTAAAACAATTTTTTTTTTTAAATTACGATTTACGTTCCCACATCAATAAGCAATATCAAGTTTTGTATGATGCTCTGCGATATAACATTTTCAAGATTTAATGTTAATCCTACATCACGAGATGTTGAAAATGTAAAATTGATACGCTTTAATTTTATTTAATATGCATTGCATAATATGATTTAATGTATTCCTCATATTCACAAAATTAACCTACTGTTTATATGAATCATTTAAAAAATAAGCCGTAGCCGAAAACGCCGGTACTCAAAGGTGCAAATTTTGTTATTAACAACATGAAATTGATATGAATAATGCAAAGGTCTGTTGCTAACGAATTAAACGAGTGTGAAACTGAAACTGCAGTTGCACTTGCAGTCGACATTAGTGAACTTATAAGGGATGGGGATTACGGAAACCCAAAAAAGAGTGTATCGATGGAACTTCGGATCAAAACATTTGAATTAGGGTCGGTTGGGGTAAATGGGGACGATTTTTTTCATTTTTCAAAGACACATTTTTTTCAGAAATATATAAAATAATTAAATTTAATTTTTTTTAACTTTAACGGATAGTATATTATAAGATACAAGATGTTGCACATATGATGACATAATCAAGTTATAAGAACCCAAAAAAGACATAGGGCAGTGTTTACATTTACCCCATAGTTTATAAAAATACTGGGGTAAATGGGGACAACAAATTTCTGTTCTCTTAGAGGTAGGAGCTCGCCTATTTGCTAAAAATAAACAGACATGAATTTCTGTGAATTTAGTTGCTTGAAAAATTGATTACCATAATGTTTACATTTACCCCACGTATTGCATGCACCGGTGTCGCGACAATCCAATTTTTTTTATGTCTGGGCTCCGAGAAATACATTTAAAATGTGAAAAGAACGGCCATTTACATTTACCCCAACCGACCCTACGTCAAAAAGATCCAAATTAAATGACTTACAAACAAATTTGGTAGGCTGGCCGTTTCATAAGCAATCCGGAAGAGAACTTATCATACGCTATATTTATGAGAAGACAAACCTTTATTAAGTTTTACATTTTATAAGATTATTTGCAATGTGTTTTTTTTTATTGAGGTATTTTTTGTTTTGAGACTAACTTTTTGTACAATATAAGTGGATGTGCAAGGAATATACCTACATGAACAGGGTGGAATATTTTGATATGGTGTGGGTAAGAAGCGATGCAAGTTTACTCGACATAGGTCTAGTGGGATTTTTTATTTTGCGATATTTTGAGTTAGATTCCCCTTGAAGTTGCAAACACTGCAAGTGATGTGAGTTAATGTGCAAGAAATAATTCAGCTCAGGTGTGCTGGATGTTGTTATTTTTGGCTTATTTGAACAAGCTTTTTGATTCAAATGCAAATGGCAGTATTTGTTCGCGCAAAATAGAATTGATTTTTATTTCCTAGCAATGCGCCCCCAAAACTTGGCGCCCTGTGCATTTGCACATCTTGCACATATGGTTGGTCCGGCCCTGTTAACTACGACTTTGAAATGATGTTTCCCGACGAGAAATACGAATTGATAAATAAGTGGACCGACTAAGAAACAAATCTCTGTAAGTTCTTTGTCAAAAATATAAAAGATAAACACTATCAACACTTTTTTTAAGACCTTAAATGACGCAAATATTAATAAAAGTTAGTTCACAAATTCAACGTATTTATGTATTTAAATTTTTAATAAAAACTCTTTTTTATAGACTCCAGAGATTGCATGATTTGAATGGTATAAGCGCCGTGTTGAAGCCGACTTCGAGATTTGTGACGAAGAATGATGGCATACCCGTGGTGCAAAAAACAACCATGAAGGATGCAACTGACAGCAGCATTGTCCACAGTAAGACAATAAATAATGACTTAGAACTTTGAAAAAATGGACACAATTCAACCGTTCGTAGTTTTGATTGTGATTGTAATATAAGTTTGGCTGAAACTCTTCTTAATTTCAAAAAGTATCTCCTTGAAAATTATGGCCATTGCTGACTTTACAAATAATCCAATTCATGTAGGTATACTATATTCCCGATGGAACGCGTTTAATTAGTAATAAAATATTTTAAAATAAATAGTTTTAATGCTTAATTGTTTTATTACTGAAGGAAAAGTACAAAGTCGTCTAAAAATATTTGAGGATTATGAAAAAAAAACACACACAAAATTGCAAAATTAATGAACTTATGAATTAAGGTTTGAATCCGCTTGGGCGCTTGTTTTTGAATTTTTTTCTTTCAGTGGCATGTATAGGTAAATATATTGCAAAAATACAAAAAGTTGCGGTTTGATGCGGACTTTGTTTTTGTGAATGACCATCATCATCAACGGCGAGCAAACCGATTTCTTTTGGCCCAAAATTTAACGATATGGAGGAAGTCGATATTTATGGGTCCAGCAGGACGGGGTTACGTGCCACACCGCAGACGCCATTTTGCATGAACGATTAGAGGGTTTGGTTATCTCTCGCACAGGTGATGTGAACAACAATATCGTGCGATTTAACCCAGATAGACTTTTTCTGGTGGGGCTTCCTGAAGTCGGAGGCCGATCGACCGATACCCTTAAAGCCAACATAACTAACATACCATCTCCCTAATTTATACGGATCAATGCGGCTGGAGTTATTCGAGGAACGACCAGGATCCGTACGCCGTAAGAAGCCACAGAGCAATTTTACTTACGCCCTTTGGTAATTTTTTATCAAATTTGGTATTTTTTTTTTTTGCTTTTTGAGTTTTGGTAATTTTTATCTGGTTTTGGTAAATTTTGAGCTGAAGCTCCAAAAATACGAACTCGCTTTACTCTTTCTGAGTGAAAGCATTGCATTTTTGCATATGCGTCAGCACCACCCATACCCATGTAAACCTATTTTGTTCAAAAAATGACTGAAGGCACTCATTTTCTTCTTTTGACAGATGGTGGACCTCGAACTATTTTCTGTTTATAACTACATTTAGATATGGATAGGTTAGATAATCATATTATTTATTTGCAGACATAGAACTCTAATTTGTTAAAGCTATAAGAAAAAAGGCTGGGAAATGGTAGATGATCCCATGCCTTCAACAGCTGCTAATTTTCTGCACAACGTTGTTGACGTCATAGACAAACCATACTGAGACCCCAAACTCACTCACAATCCTCTTGCCGCTGGCCCCCTTATTTTTTTTTTTCAAATTCGCCATTTTGTTATGTCAAAAAAAAATCCGTGTGACATGCAAAAACATGCAAAAAATACAAAAATAAATGCTGCCAACCGCGGCAACCGTGTTGAAATGTGAAAGAGTTCGGGAATTCAACATTTTTTTTTATTACTGAATGCCATTGGTTAGTTATTATAAATTGTTAAAAGGGCGAATAGTTTGATTAGTAAAACTACCTAAAGGAGATGTTCTATATACTAGAAACATATTAGAACAACCATGGTTGTGTATTTTCCGCTTTTGGAAATAATTCACTTCGTTTTAGTGTGTAGGGTAGGGTGGGGCACTTTCGACGATGGGGCGCTTTCGACTTCCTTAATTCTAGAAAAACGGTTTGTCCTAAAAAAAATATTTTGATGATAAATACTACAACACTGCTAGTATACATCAAACGCGAATCGTGACAGTTCTTGTTCAACTTTTGCGGTGGTTAAACCTGTTTTTGTGTTTTTGTGTAAATTTATGTAATTTCAGTTGTGTACGGGGTAAGTGATTTTTTTGCTATTTTGTTCTAAACTTCTTGGTATCTCACTGTTAAACGATTGTGCTATATATATATTTAATGTTTTCATCATAATTATTTCAATTACTTTTATAAGTTTTGTCAAAAATTTGTTTTTTTTTAAAAATAAAAAGTATGGGGCACTATCGACGAACTTCTTTAGTTGCATTAAGATAAGCTAGATAATATTTACTTTTGCAGTTAAAAATTCAATAAACATTTCAAAATGGTGCGGACGTATAAGAGAAAGACAAACAGGTGTAATATCGATGAAACACTAATTAAAAAGGCTCTACAACACTTTAAACCCATTTGAATTTATTTCTTATTTTCTGACCGCATTTATTTTTGTTTCTTTTTGTTATTTGTTTTGTTAAAGCCTCTCGTTTGAATAAAATAATACATGTTTAACAGTTTGCTTTAATATAGTTCGCTTTTACTTTCAATTAAGAGTGTTTTCTGCTTCACAAAAAATGATGCCGAAAGTGCCCCACCCACATGACGAAAGTGCCCCATGGTGAGGCACAATCGTCATTTTTAGGTAACATTTTGAAAAAAAAAAATTAAATTGTTAGAGCTTCGAAAAGCTTTTAATAATGATGCATATTTGTAGTATAATAAACAAAGTTTCATATAAAATCAAAACTTTATTTAAATGTTAATTTAGGAAGAAATTATTTGCAATATTCAGAAAAACAGTCGAATCTGCCCCACCCTACCCTATACATTTTTCTTAAATAATGAAGAAAATTTGCTCAAAATGTTTTTATATTTCCTCAACTAATCTACATTGTTAATTTTTCATAAATATTTAAAGCAAAAGCACACACAAAAAAATATTATTCACCATGTAACGAACAATTTCAAATTAAACGGATAAAATTCTATGAACTCTGCCAGCAACTTTGCCCACAGCGGAAGTGTCTCATATCTCCTGGGAGTGTGTTGGTGAGCAGAATTTTTGAAGTTTCGTGACTTTTGTCAATACGATTTTCTATGTAAGAATACTAGCGCACCAAATCGTGACCACTCCGTATAAATATAGCTTGTAGGCAAGTAACGGGAAATCGGCCGGAGTTGGTGGTCTCAGTATTGTCTCTGGTTTAACTGCTTGGACTGACAAAGTTCCTACTACGTTCCTTACTGCGTCTTATGTTTAATAAATGTTTGTTATTAAACAGGCAATTTAAAAAAATCAAATAAAATAATTGGAGCTTACTGTTGAAGCCGACTAAAATTACTTAAAAAAGAAAAACAAAAATAAAAATTGTCTTTTGATATTAAGTCAATATGGACTTAGACATATATAATAAATTACTCGAAAGAGAAGAACAAGTTTTCTCTAAAATCAAAAATAATATAGAAATCGAAAAAGATACAGTCCACGGACAGAAACTAGTTATCGAACACTTACAAAAGAATGCTTTTGGTCAGCAAAAGTATTTAAAGTAGATATTACTATTAGGGTAGAAGGGGGAGGCTTGGACACATGGGAGGATTCGTCACACGAGTGTTTCGTTGCCACTTTAATATCGTTCTCTCCCGTCCTATGCAAAAAGCGTTACTCCAACCAGCCCGACTGCAGTGTAAAAAATACTCATTGATATCGAACACGTGGAAATGAATAGACGCAAAAACCTGTTTCGCAGCGAAAAATTATTATTTTCAGCTTGTGATAATATATAGTGTGTGTCTTCCGAAATATTGTGACGATTTGTGCGGGGTTTTTAAAAACTTGAAATTGTTTACGGTACCTTTAATTGTGGTTATATTTTTTAACTAAAATTAGTAATATTAATGAATTTTTCCGGTTACAATAAAAAAAGTGCTTGAGGGAGGATTCGACATTAGCAAACGGGAGGTTTCGGCAAAGTGTCGAACCCTCCCTCTTGCTTTTAACTCTTTGAAATCCATTTTTTTTAAGTTAAAAATGCCAAACTTTTATAAAAGGAAATATCCCGAGAAAACCATCGATGAGATTGATATGGATATAGGAACTAAACTAAACATCACAGAAGACAAATTTGTGTTGGTAAAATTCACCGATAAAAATGATTTCTACTATGTTGGACTTGTCACTGAAGTTACCGACTCTGCGTGTGTCGTTAAGTTTCTCCGACGACAGGGAAACACGAAATATTTTGTTGAACCTCTAATTGAGGACAAATCATTGGTTTTGAAGCAGGACATCGTTTTACTTTTATGGGCACCTCAACATCCAGCAGGCACTTCTCGGGCACAGAAAAAAAACCTATTTTTTCTATAAATTTTTCTAACTTAGATGTTCGCTAAGTGCATTTTTTCATGAATAATAAAGTACAATTTTTCATTAATTAAAAAAATATGTTGAATTTGCATTTATTTACCTATTTTGCTATTTTATATGATCAAATACACAACATTGTCATAGCCTCCCAATCTATGTCGAATCCTCCCTACATATTGACGAAGTGTCCCTTATGATGGGAGGTTTCGACAATTTCTCCATAGTTGGTTTTTTAGTCATAAGTTGGAAAAATGTGCAAAGATCCTTTTGAATCTTTTTAATATAATAACAAATAATCCTCCACTTCAAATGAATGCGAACAGATATCAATATCTCTTTTGGTTAAAAAACTAAAATTAATAGACTGTTAGGGTGTCAAAGCCTCCCCCCTCTACCCTACATTAATAAGTTCTATAAAGTAATCGTTGTTTAACTACTACTTAAAGACTGACTAAGTTCCTACAAACCTAATGTTTGATACATTGAATAGCTTAAAAGATATATGTTTTTTTTATGTTTTAAAAGTATTTTATCAACGTCTCCATATTTTTGGTAAATTTTGGTAAATTTTATCTTGGTGTGGTAACTTTTTTTTTCAATTTTGGTAGCTAGTTTTTTTTGCAAGTGGCAACCGTACTCACGCATACCTACAGCTTGTTTTATTTCACGTCAACATCGACCCGTCCTTACTGAAAAACACTTTTGAATTAAAGTACTGATTTTGGCAATGCTTCGAAAAAGAGTTTATTAAACGAACAGTTTAGTTGAATGACAGCCCCCATTCGTTGATCCAACAAATGCCACACCATGGTCCAAATGTTATTTAAAATTCCTGAAAGTTCGGTAATCCAAGTTGCTCGGGGGATGAGGAGCAAGCTTTACATCAGACTTCCAATTCACTTGTTTTTAATTGAAGAGTGGTAGAGGCCCAAGGGCAACAGTGTTTCGCTTATTTCCACAACCCTGGACGGGGCAATTGTTCCTGCACTGATCTGGGATATGCCCAAAGTGTCCTAAAAGTATTTTCCCTGCCCACAATCGAAGCCAATAGATCGACTGGCCCTTCGCATTCCGGAGTTTTACCTTGGACTGCATTTTCTATAGCAACGACCTGTAAAACCTCCGACACAGGAATTCATCTAACTCACCAGCTTTATGGGCCTCGTCTAACAAAGTCATTATTCCTCCTCCTCGATCTGGTTCATTCAACCCAAGCAAAGCCCAGCATCGCCGCTCGCATCAGGAGAGAAAATATTTAGCATACCGAACTCGGTCGCTCTACAGTGCCACGGAACATCCACAAGATGCCAAACTCGCTGTACTCACCTTGTCCCATTGATTTACTCATCGTCCGCTGTCAGCGGGGGCAACAGCAGCGTCAGCAGGCCGCCAATGCTTGTCAACCAGGCCCAGCGGTAAATTTCTCGGGCAATGGAAAGCGCGCGAGGAAATTCAAAAATGTCTGCGTTTTTCCTTTGGTTTCATTGGAAAAGTATCCACATAAATTGGCGTCTATCCATCCGCCGTCCATCCACAGTCGACACTAATTCCAACTGTCTCTCCGCTGGCCTGAGTGATAGAGGACACAAAGGCACACACAGATGGCGATGGTGTGCAGTGGGGTCGCATAGTGTGGGATTGGGGTTTTCGCATAAATTCGCGTTGCGAATGTGTGGGGGAAAATGTGGGAATTTCCTTCTCTCCTGATCCATCGTCAGTCAAGTTGGTCGCGGATCGCCTCGTCGTCGTCGTCATCGTCAGTCCTTTGTGCCGCGGTCGGAAATGGACAAATATTTGTTGTGTCGCGCAGAGATGCAGAAGCAGAAACAGCATACCTTCCCCCACCCGCCACGAGTGATGTGTTGCGGTCACTTGAACGACGGCGTGCCAGAGAGCCTGCGCAGTCTTTGGCTTCTGACGATCCCAACGACCGACGCGGCTCGGCATCACATCAAAGAGATCCGTCACTGTCCGCGGTGCAATGATAAGAATTCCACCGGTGTTGCTCTTTGGCTGGGATCGCTCGCGCTCTGCCTGGCGAATGCCATAGAGTCGAATGACAGAATGGCAACGCAAAAAAAAAAAACAAAAAAACAGACAACCTGCATCAAAATGCCGAAGAAAGTTGAACAGTAGCCGCACCTGCCAGTGCATTCTGCTCGCTTCAAGCGCACATTTCCTCGTGCTAGGTGACAAAATTAATAACCGTCTTCTTTTGCTTCATCTATTCGTTGCATCCGCATCTGTCCGAAATTATTATCCAATCCAATTCAATCCGGCCGACTCAATTAATTCTCAAACCAGGCATCGTTTGGGCGACAGTCGCGCAGTGCCACTGCCATCCCGACCGCGCTAACCAGCAATTAACTTGGCCAACTGAGCGGTAATATGCAGTGAGCGAGAGATCCCGTAAAATTGATGGGTCATTTGCCCAAAATTGTGCAGATCACAGAGGAACCTATATGTTGGTCTTCCTGTTCGTCTCACCGTCTCAGTGCATGGATATTATGGGCGAATCCTTGGACCGTAATTAGTGTCAGAGGAAAGTCAAATTTGAAGCAACCTGAAGATGGGGTGTGTGCCACGCCTCTCTTCTAGTCATAGAGACTCTGAAATTCCATTCAACATTCAACATGACCATTTGTTCACTCATTGAGCATAATGAATGTAATTACGCAGATATGACTGCGAGCGCGGGACGTACAAAGGATAATAGTCGTAAGGAACCCCCGAACGGACGTTTCCGTTGTGAAAGGAAATGCAGCACGCATTGGTCAATTGGTTTAGGGAAATATTTTCGGGGAAAATCGATAGCTCGGCGAGGGGTGAGGGCGACCGGCCGATGCGGAGGCACTGGAAGTTAATGGACGAAATTAAACGTATCGATTATGGCAACAACTGTGCTTCGATATGTCCTTTAATGTTGCAGGTAATTAAGCGGTTAGTGCCCAACGTTTGGCACGTACTGGAAATAGGCGCCGTTTTTGCAGATCCTCAACGTTGGTGTTGAAGGGCTCGACGTTTTTTTTAAATAACAGATTGTAGCAGCTTGTTTACTCTGAAGAGGTGTTCCCTCCAGCTGGGAGGACCAATCCTTCTGCATTAGCATTTTTAACTTTCATCGATTCGGTGTTAATAGGAAGCCACTCTCGCTTTCGATGAATCAAACAGAAAAACCTCAATGAAAAAAAAAGCGAAAAGGTCAATGAAATTGCTTTCGATTTCTAATTTGCTTTTGCGCATACGAAAATCATATTTTAAGTTAGGTAAAGCAAAACGTTAGTGACAGCGAAAACGATTCAACTTTTTCAACTTTCATAATAAAACTCCGGATTTAAGGATTCATGTAGGTTGATAGGATTTTCTAAGCAACACTCAGGCGGCATAGTCGCCTTTCTTGCAGGTCAGTCAAGAAATACTCACAGAGTTCCCATGTGTTTCGATCAGGAGAGGTACCAGGGATGGAAAAGTCGATACAATTGTATCGGATTCGATACAAATGAGTTTGCTCGAGTACAAAATGACAGATGATGATATCTTTATGTCATTTTGGAAGACATAAACAAGAAAATTAATATTCAAAATAACTTTCTAAACTTTCTGGAGTATTTTACATCAGAAGCAGTTGTATCAGGAAAATCTAATTTTATATATTGAATTTTCTTTTTGAATTTTTTCCCTAATGAAAAAAAGAATATTGAACAAATAAACAATAAATATAGAGCACTTGCCGATTGCTAAATAATTCAGCAATTTAAATATTATTCAATTTCAGAATTTTGAGCTGAAGTACATAAATTCAATTAAAAACGAGTGTAATGAGCTGATGTTTGAAAATATTTACAAAATTGCCCAAGCCGTTCTCGCTATTCCTCACTCATCTGCAAATGTCGAAACCGACTTCAGGCGACACTTTCTGGGCTTTGATTGAAACAAAAAATTTGATTAGGAACTCATCCTGTTCTGAGTTTCAAGTTCAGGACAATATTTTGAAGATGAATGAGAAAATTGAGAGTATAAGGCCTGAAGAGCTCATAGATTAAAAATTTGAACTATTTTTTTGTAGGTTTTTTAATGTTTTGTCAATTTATTTTTGTTTATGTTTTTGAAAATAAAATATTTTTGAATTCACTTTTGTAATGTTTTCAATACAACTGGCTCCAATTCAGAACGATCTTACAACAGTTTTCAGTACAAGTCGAAAATGGCATTTTCCATCCCTGATAGGTACGCGAACGAAACACAAATCAGAAAAATTTGAGCAAAACAAAAAATTTCAAACATTTGATTTTCAAAAAAATTTAGTTCGCTTACCAATGCTCAAGGAATCAAACACAAAGAGCTCAAACCAAAGAGAAATAAGACAACATTTTTATTTAAAAGAGTAAAAAGTTCAAAATCTTTTATTTTATTATATTTTCGAATTTAAACCTTTTTACCTCAAAAAATTCATTTTAGATGCTATATACTCATTAAGTGCTTTTCAGTTAATGCAAGTTTAACGTAATTGCTCTAGAAGAGCATTATATTAGTAGTTATTCTTCAAGCAGGTATTTTATTTACAAGTTTTTGTCTTTTAGGATTTATTTTTTTTTTTTATATTTAAAATAAAGTTTGTAATAAAAAGCATTTGCGACCGATTTTTTTTTTAAATTAGTGGAAAATGGAAAATATTCCAGACTCTTGAACTACCATTATTGGACTTACCACTTGGGACTTTAACCTAAGGTTTTGGGATTGCGCTTCTTACTATTAGCACTTAATTTGTTTCCTAGGAAGTTTTGGAATATAGCTTTTAGTTTCTACGATAAAGAGTTTTTTTTTGATTTGCAGAAACTGTGATTTGTGTACCTTTTTTCTCGAAGAAATAATTTGAGCCATACGTTATTTAAAATTTACAAATTCGTAATTATCTACTTTTGAAAAGCGAACAGTAAAAAACAGCAAAAACTCTAAATTTTGACGTAAAATCTCAAGTTTGATTTGCTAACTTTTAAGCAAATCCAAAGATGACCAACTTTGGGTTTTCTCATTTTCCAAATATCCAAAGTTAAGCGTTTCAATTTGGAGTGAATAAAAGCAATCCAAACAAAAATCCCCAAGTTGTGTATAACTTACAGAACTCCGTCCCAAAAATGAAAATTTCACCCAAAACGAATGGTTGCGAGAAGGTACCTACGGATCAGTTTCACCAACTACTAGTTTTTTTTGTTGTTGTTTAGGACAGTGAGCTCTGCTATATAAAATGAATTGTATGTGAAATATAAGAATACCAGATGTACCTGCCCGATTTTGGCCTTGCTAAGGACGTTTGTTGCTTAAATAAACGTTATTGACCTAGACAAAAATTCGCAAAGTGCTTTGTTTGGACTGTGCAGAATGTTAGCTGCCATTAGGTCGAGAAGTAGAGTTTTTAATATTCTTACACTCGACGTTACATTGATATACTAATAATAACTTTAAGTCTGGACTTTAAATTTACGGAAGCTCACAATTACGAATTGTGTGTGGAAAATGTAGCCATGTGAACTACTTAAATTTAAAGCCGAAACTAAAAATGTTTATTGGTAAAGCCCAATGTGTTTTTCCCGCTAATTATATATTTGCATACTTGATATATCTTGAAATATCAAAAATAAATAATCAACGTTCCACAAATCACCGCAAAATCAAATTCGGAAAGAAAATCTCCCAAATCACCGTAATCAGGCAGAACTATTGACAAATACAAATAAGACCGGGGCTAGGTGACCCAAAATTTCCATTTTTTTTCCTTTTTCTCTTGAACTAAGACTATAATATCAAGACAGATCTAACAAACAAAGTTATTCAATTAAAATTTTGCTTAATTTCTTAATTTTGCTAGAGCTCCTAGATTGTGTCAAGTTGACTTACTACATAATGTGGTAAGTGACCCATGCCATGCTAAACTGAATTAATACAAACAAATTAAAAAATTGCTGGTTGTTTTTATATATTTAGCCAAACATTGCTTTTCTGTGTCGGAAAATATTTGACAAGTTTTTGAGTTACCCACTTTTCCCAAACTTAATTCACTCACTGCATACTAGGATTTTTCCTTTTTTTTTCCTTTGAAGCGCTTGGATCTACCTTTGTAGGGTTTTTTTTTACGGAATTACCTCTTTTTAAACTGACCTTATACTGAGGTCTTCATCAAAACAAGACTACTATTATTGAGTCAACTAGCCCCGAAAAAAAATGAGTCAACTAACCCTGCCCGACCATCTGGCAAATAACAACATTTTTCAAGAGCAAAAACTGAAAATAATAAAAAATTTAATACATGCATGGACAACTAATGCATAATATATTATATATATATTATATATGTACAATATTCCCAAAAAAATTCGTGCCAGACGCTCAAAAATGGCCGGTAAGAGGAAAATAAGTGAAAAAAAGATACTTACGGTGCCAAAAATCAATTTACCTTAAAATTGCTTGTAGAACATGCACTCGCACTCGAAAACGGTACATTTATGCGCAAAACAGAAATTCTGGACGTAGCGCAGAATACAATACTGCAAGTAAAACAGATGTGCCGACTAAGCAGCTGATGTGTTTACAACTAAAGCAAAATTTAAAACGATCAGCAAAATGTCAAAGGCCGATGATGCCAAATACTTGAAATTGCAATTTATTTTCTTTTGTGTTGTGGTACGCACGAATTTTGCAGCAAATTTAGAAATAGAGACATGTTGCAGTGCTGCGGTGAGTGCAGAATTTCCGTGTGCCTTAATCCATAGGTACAAACATGTCGTCCATTGAAACACAAAGTGGCATAAGTGATATTTACCAATTTTAGAGGAGAGCAAAAGGAAAAAAAAAATGATTTCCCTCCGTTAAAATATATTGACATTTTTCGGGTGTTTTTACTGACCAAATATTTTTATTGTTTTAAAAATTGTTTAGAACTGGTATTTTGTCTCGTTTTCTGAGTTGTTCGTGCTTTTAGTGCTCCGAAACAATTAAAAAATATAACTTACGCCCCAGAACAAAAAAGCGAAATCTCGACAATGGGTTCAAATTCACTTACACCCTTTTGTGATGCCAAAGAATTTGCTTTAACAAGTTGTTTTATGTAATATTCTCAAAATGGGGTTTTTGTTACTTACGTCCCTTTGTGTTTCAATGGACGATGTGTATTCTAATCGTGCTGCGCAGTGAATTCTGCACATGTGTTTTGGGCATTAAAAACTGACGTCTCGAAAAGCGGACGCTAGCAGTTTTTAAATGTGCCGTTCTCGGCTTTTTGAATGGAAATCGAAGGACGCAATCCTTTTGGAAATATAAATTTTACCCCAAGTTTGTACGGTTATCCCCGTGATTATGTATGTATATTGTATATAGACTATAGAAAACTAAAATTTAAAAAATGCTTACCTATTAGTAAGAATCTATTAGATATACGAACATTAAGAGAAAAACTGAGTTTCCTATCAAGTTGTGCATTACCACTAGGGTGTCCCTTATTTTTCGACAATTTAAGTCATTTGGATCATGTTTACCCGTGCCGACTTCGATCGAAACATGTCAGTACAAGTTACACTGAAATAGTAGCTCGTGCCTAAGGAAATTTTTATTGCATTTTTAGTTTTTAAACGGTAAACTAGTTTTTTTTAATCGATTAAAGATGTCACTGCAATTAAGAAGCAACACAAAAAGCATTTACTTAGTGGGAGATGTAAATCACCAAATAAAGGGTGCTAAATTACCGTCAAATCGACAAGTTCTTGCAGTTTTCTTTTTTAATATGCGGGAAGTTAAATTGACAGTTAGCGAAAGTGCAAATCTTGTTATTCGCGAGTGTACTATTTTTTGGGAAAAGGCAAGAATCCCTACAAAATCACTACCCAACTCTGTGAAGAAGCTTATAAATTTGTATCAAGCTTGGAAAGAACTGCAAAAAAATTCAAAGAAAACCCAGGAGGTGCGTAAACAACGAGATACGAGAAGCTGATTTCCAGGACGATTTGGATAACATATTTGACATAGCTCATGCTGATGCTCTTCAAAAAATTAAAATAGAAGAGGACATAGTCTTTTTACAGCGTCAGAGAGAGCCAGGACGACCGGGCTGCTTAGCGGGTGTTGATAAAAAACAAGCTGAAAAGGAAGATAGGTTAAGACAAAGGCGATTAGGAGAAGAACAAAAACGTAGTAAGTACATGTCATCGGCAATACCATCTACTTCTTCAGCGTCGTTGGAGGATTTAATTCCTGAAGAACAGGACATATTTACAAGCTCCGACGAAAGCAGCGAAGGTCTTCCTACTGCTCCTAAACCGTCATCTGAGGCAATCTCAAAACGAGGAAGGAAGGACTTTGATACTCCAAAATTAGTCTCAGCCTTAGACAGATGTCAGTTGAGCATAAGAGACTCTGTTTATATACTTCAGGCTACAGTGGAGGCTCTAGTGCTTAACTTTGACGATTTTCCAATTAATAAGTCATCGATTCAACGCGTGCGGACACGGATTAGAAAAGAAAGGGCAGAGAACATTAAAACCGATTTTCAAAATAATATTCCGGAGGTTGTTACTGTTACTCTTGAATGTAAGGAGTGCTAAGGAAGAACGACTTCCTATTGTTATTACTTTTGGAGATGGGGAACAACTTCTATCCGTGCCAAAATTGGAAAATTCTTCTGGTAAAGAACAAGCTAATGCTGTTTCTAGAGCAATTAGAGAATGGAACTTGGATGATAAAGTTCAGATTATGTGTTGCGATACAACTGCATCTAACACAGGTCGCTTTAATGGAGCATGCGTGCTCTTGGAACAGGAATTAGGAAGAGAGTTAGTCCTTTTTGGTTGTCGGCATCATATGTATGAGCTCGTGCTTAAAAGTGTCTTCGAAACGAAGGTCCACCAAGTAACAATAAGTCCAGAAATACCTATTTTTAAAAAGTTTCGAGATGAATGGAAAAATATTGACACTAACAATTTTCAAACCGGTGCTGACATTATTAAAGAGAATTTTAATGACAACGAAATTACCGAAATTCTAAGTTTTTACTTTGGGGAGCTACGAAAACCAATTGTTAGAAATGACTACCGCGAACTTATTGAACTTTCAATAATATTCTTAGGAGGAGATGTCGATAAGCAACTAAAAATCAGGCCCCCAGGTGCAATGCATCAAGCGAGATGGATGGCAAGAGCAATTTATGCTTTAAAAATATTTTTGCTACGCTCGCAACTTAAATTGACAAAAAAAGATAGTGCCGGATTGAAAGAGGTCTGTGTTTTTATTGTGATGGTTTATGTTAAACCATGGTTGCAGTGCAGTTCGGCAGCAAAAGCACCCTTTCAAGACTTATGCTTTCTGAAAAAATTGAAAGATTATGAAAAAGTAGACGAGTCGATTTCGAAAGCAGCCTTTCAAAAATTGTGTCAACGTCTATATTATTTGACCGAAGAGGCTATAGTTTTATCTTTATTTGATGATACTGTGGACTTAAACACAAAAGCAAAAATGGTGGCTAACTTTAATAAGAAAAGTCAATCGCATTATCTTAAAAGATACGTTCCATCGAAAGAAGAAATGTGCAATTCAATGCAAGGTTAGCTAATTTTGAATATTCATAATTGTTTTCTATTTATTAATGATTGAAAATGTTCTTTTATTTCATTTAGATAAAACGTTGGATGATTTTGTGTCGGCCAAGAGTTAACATTTATTTCCTCGCTTGAAAATAAATGAAAACTTTCTTCAAGAAAGGCCATCTTCGTGGGAGACCAATGTTTTCTATTTAGAAGCCAAAAGGATAGTTCTTTCTCTTAAAGTAGTGAACGATACAGCTGAAAGAGCTGTCAAGCTAATGCAGGATTTTCACAGGCTTCTGACAGCTGAAGAAGAGCAAAAACAATTCCTTCTTCGTTGTGTGAAAGAGCACTGGAAGTTATATCCTGATTGCAAGAAAGAAGTTTTGAAGAGAAAGTATCCGCAATAATTTCTTTTTGTTACTAATTATTCTTATTTTAATGTTTAGTATAGTTATTTAATAAAAAGTTGAAATTGAAATGAAATATTTCCAGGTAAAAAAAATTTTTTCTCAATTTTTCATACAGATTTTCAATGTTGACTTTGCTGTCTAGTCGGCACGTGTTAACATCATCCCAGGAGCAAAATATTTTGCATCGAAGTTAGTATTGGCATTAAGAAAAAAAAATGAAGGGTATGCGTGAAAAAATTCAGATTTTTTTTTTTTTAGCCCATATAAGGGACACCCTAATGACCACACTATGCACTCAGAAAAATATCGCAGCCTAAATTCTAGTCCGATTAGGCTTATTTTTAATTTTCTTCATGCTTACGTGCTCAACAGTTTAAAATGAAGCCTATGCAATATTAAAATCTGAATCATATCAGCTGAATATTTTTAAATTAAATATTTAAAATCAATTTGTCGCCACTTTAGAATAAAATAAGTTACGGCTTAATGTAAGATCACACATTTTTCATTGCGTTGTGATTAAGAATACATAAGCTAAACTTAAGGCCCTACGAACTAAGTCCCAACTGGAACTAACTCCCACTATCCAAAACGAACTAAGTCCCAGAAAATTTGGGATTTAGTTCAAATGAAGTAACTCCCACAGTTTTTAGGAACTAAGACCCAACTAAGAATATACAAAGTCCCATTATAAGAATGAATTAAAACCCAATAGTGGAACTAAGTCCCAAATTATTTAAAATAAAACGAAAATTCACGCATGATAAATAAACTTATAAACCCAATCTCGCATTTACACCAAATCCAACAGTGACCCCAAGCAGGGGGGTTGCAGGGGGGCAGCATACATACATATCCCACGGTGTATGTTCACAGTGCAATCGGTTTCTCCAAGACTGCACACGATTTATTTGCTTTCAAAATGGTTTCGTTATCATAATATTTACCTTTTCAAAATACTCAACTCAACTACCACTTTCAACAGAATTATTTTTTTCTTCCAAACAAATTAAATGAACTAGCTCCCACTTTCTCAAATTGGGACTTAATTCATTGGGAATTTGTTCATAATGAACTTCGATCTATCTCCCAAACATATGAACTAAATCCCACTTCAAAATTGGTGGGACTTAGTTCATTTGGCTAGTGGGAGCTGGTTCCTGTTGGGAGTTAGTTCGTAGGGCCTAAATTTAAGTGTACAAGATCTAAAATCAAGTTGTTGGTGAAATTTATTTGGGCTTAATTGAAGCTCACACGTTCTTGATACTGTTATAGAACAATCTTAAAATAAGAATTAAAGGTTAATCAAAAAACAGAATCAAAGTAAGATTTTTGTATTTGGATTAAGAATTTTTGAGTTTAGCAGACTTTCTTCAACGGATAGGCTTAATCTGACACTGATTATCTTGATTTTTTCTTGAGTGTAGTAATTAATGATTGCATTTTTGTTAAAAACCTTTTCCAGGAATATCCAATTTTCGTATGAGTGCCGTTGTTTGCATTTTTATCGAAAACCATACCGACCATAATTTAAGTAATACGATGTGAAGTAAATGTAAATATGGCACCGCGAACGGTAGGTAAGACAATAAACTCCAAAAACGAAGCTTAACACAAATCCACCCAGACGTTGAGGCTACAGGGCTCGGGAGCATACACCCAGAAAAATAAATTGTATTGCCAACAATTTTCGTTGGTTAAAATGAACCCAAATATCAAAATCTTTGATTTAAGAATGAAATTGTGGGCAATGGTGTAATAAAATAAATAGTATATTATTCTTACGCTGAATACCTGATTCATGAAAACTTACAAACGAGTTCTTGTTAACAAAAATAATATTTGAACCAAGAACTTTAAACTTACAATATTTTTAAGAATCTAAAAATTCTTCGCTTAACAATCTTTTTTTTTCTGAGTGTACGGACAGGGGGATGGAATTGCGAGACCCACTTTTTGTCTTCCACGAGCTCAGAATTTTGTACGAATATCTATCTCTCTCTTACTGTATGCACGAGAAAGCTAAGAAGAAAATGCTAAATCCACTGAACTTTTCAAAATTTGTTTTGGAAGCTCTACAGCTTTTTTAATTAGGTATAAGGAACATACAAAAAATAACATAAATAACTTAACTTCCGATTGAATTTCTGAGAGAAACCTTCCCCTCGACAGTCCAGAAGACAACAAATCGACACAACTTCTCAAAACCTGTATCACAAGCCAAAAACTCCTACCCAACCTTCATGTCCGTGAACAAACTCCTATTAGTTTGGGGTACAAAGTTCACGCAACCCCATTAAGCACCTATTGCGATGAGAGCATTATAAATGGCATTCCATCACCTCTGCGCATCAATCGTTTCTTCTGTAAACAAAATCCTCTTCAGCGCGGTCCTCTATGGAGCCATGGAGTTACAGCGAATTAATATCTACCATGGTACCCATGGGGGCTGTGGGGCTTCACTTTACCTTTTCCACCCTGTAATTTCGCCACGCCTTGCCAACGACAAGGTATACCCCACATATCCTATCCAGCTATGTGGTGGATGTACTCAAATGCTATACCGATGAAGGATAGATGAAACTCGACACGCCATTTTGAATTTTAAGGCAATAACACATCGAATACCCACGCCTCAACGCGGACGGCGCGCGGGTAGGTACATGGGCCGAGGAGTCCTTATACAAAAGGGCATCATCCCTTGAATCGGTAGAATAAGAAGGAGAAAAAGGAAAATCAATCAACCATCAGCAACGTGTCGAGTGCACCGCGCAATGGAGGCATCAACCTCATCTCTCATGTGCCAATCCAATCTCTTGGCTATCTCCTCGAGCTGGAATCAAGTCACGTATTTGATTAAACATTTCCATGTCAAGCCATTTACCTTCGATTTAATTGGCGCTCACTCCAGGATGGCATCTTCGTCTCTGGGGCGCGCTCTCTGGCTCCCAGAGGTGCTGAGGGATAAAATGATTAGCTGCGCTCCATCGGATGCAGATCCTATTCCAATCGATGGTTGGGTGCGCGCATGGAACCTATCATCACCGCTTTTAATTGAACTGCTCTCTACAGTTCAGCGTGCGTATCTTTATTAGCTGAACGAGTGCTGCTGGCGCTGTATACGCTGCATCTCAAGGTGATGATGGAATGAACTGTTATGGCTCTGCTGGGGAGGAAGTGCGGTAATAGTCGTAGTCGCATACAAAAGGATGTTCTCCATGTGCTTTAGCGCATACACACGTCCGCTAATGCAGGTGAATTTATAATTGAATTGATGTCTTGTGTCAGGGCATCCACTGGCGGCTTGGATTGGACTGGAACTTGTGTTGACACATCTCGTTACGAGTGCCAGTCACGAATCCTTAGCTAATTTTGTTCACTGCAGTGGTGCTGAGTAGATCGACTGATGCAGGTTCATTAATAGACGCATTGATTGGAGTTTTTTAATAAAATGGCGGACGAGAGATAGTTTTCCTTCTTGCACTCAGTTGTATCGAGGACACTGCAATAGGCTGGATTGGCATCCCTGCAAGTGGGTCGTGGATTCGCCTCAATTTTCTAATGCAATGCACAATTACTCGCATGGTCTATATGTTACCTATTCGATGAAATGAAAACGGAATCCATCAAACAATTTTTCACAGCTGGGCTAGAAGTTTGGGAGGTAGGCGCAAGACCCTGAGCTAATTTTGCAATCCTTTGGTACAGTGGTCTTTGATGTACATACTATGGTTTGATTTGATACGTTCCCATAACTTATATGTAGGTAGGAATGTAGTTTATTTATTTTTCCAAACTAATCTTAAGTCAATTTCAACAACAATTCATTAAAAACCTTTGCATCACAACGTTTTGGAGAAAAAGGAAATTTAAAACTAATTCAGTCTTCCAGGATATTTCTAAATGTAGGTATATCTACATATTATCTGAAAAAAAAACAATAAAACAAATAATTTATCCACTTCCAATGTGGTTAGAATTTATTTTTATTGTTTTAGTGGTTTGAAAAAAAAAAAAAAATTATAAAAATTAGGAACATAACGTTTTACAGTAGTATTAAATAAAAAAAAAGTAGTTACTTCAGTTTCTTAGCATAAATAAAGCAAAAAAAAAAAAGGTAAACAAAAACTAAATTTCAAAAACATAACGAAAATAAATAACTTCATTTAATAATTAATAACCATATGACTATACATAGTGTGACCACCTTTCCAAGAGCTTATTTACGTACACAAAAGTTTTCATTATCGCATTCACAACGTAATTTTAAACGCAATTTTGGCAAAAAAAAATATTCGGTTTATTAGAAGATTGTGACCAGTTTTCCAAAAGTATTGGCCTGTGTAATCAATACATTCTTGATTGATTTTTTTGAACGCATACTTTCCATCTGATGCAATTTCATTCAACATTTGAGGCTGCTTCTTTAAAAATTCGAAATTTTAACAGAAAAATTTCGTTTAATTTATCAAAAAAGAATGCAATACGAACGAACGCAATAAAAGCTCTCCACAAAAATGTCAATCGAGTGCATTGATGGGGGGAACTATCTATTTCTAGTGATGGGAACTACCAACTAAAAACAATCGAATTATCGTTGTGCCTCGAAAAGCAAAGAACTTTTTCCTTGCTCTTTTCCTGTCGTTGGTGTACATTTTACGTACAACAATAATTTGTCGCTTCAATTTACGTACATTTCGTCATTTTGAGTTATCACTTCGGTACACGGTACATGACTCCAAATTCACGTACTGTACGTGCCACTTACGTACATGTGGTCACACTAACTATACATAATTAAGCACTAATTGGTATCAATCCGTAATTCATTTTGCTGCATGTAAGCAAATAGTCCACTAATTGCTTTTCTTCCCCAATATCAAATATTTATGCCTGTTTATATTGAGTTTCTATAGATTTTCCGCGTTCATACCGGGAAAGAGTTGTTCGATCAATACCCTGATTGATTTTCCTTCTTTAATTTATTTTAGAGCAGCTTCAACGATATCCTTGAGAATTACATTCCTTTTTGCCGCTCCTTCATAGCTGAAAATAAAATTAAATACCTGGCTTTAAAACACTTACATGACATTTAATCAGAGCAAAGGGAAACTTGAACCACTGGTCAACTCTCCCTTCAGAAGCTGTCTCAAGTCTCCCTTTCACATTTTTTAACAAATGTATATTCATCATTTTTGTTACATATAAGCCAGAATGGTTTATATAATCTATCTATATATATAAAAATGAAACCCGTTTTCCGTTGTCACGACATAACATGAAAACGGCTTGACCAATTTGGCTGATTTTTTTTTTTTTGTAGTTTTCTAATACTCTGTACAAGGTTCTTACGGAAAAAAATATTGAGAAAATCTCTCAGAAAGATTGAAAAATATACATTTAATTTTGCACATTTTAAAAAACGCGCGTAACGAATGTCAACGTCATTCAATTTAAAACAAAAAAATCTGTGGTAATCTGTGACAACACATCCATAACCGCGCTAACAATAATTTTATTAAGTTTTTGATAAAGTACTTTTACGCTCATGAAAGTAGTGAACGATGGATCTGGCGGATTTTATTTTTTAGATGCTCCCGGTGGAACTGGGAAAACTTTTTTGTTATCATTGATTTTGGCAACGATTCGATCGCAAAATGGAATTGCACTAGCCCTTGCTTCATCAGGTATTGCAGCTACGTTGTTGGAAGGCGGTCGAACAGCTCATTCAGCTCTCAAGCTGCCGTTGAACATTCAAATTAATGAGACTCCAACTTGCAACCTTTCGAGGAATTCTGCGATGGCCAAAGTGCTGCAGCAAACCAGATTGATCATTTGGGATGAATGTACGATGGCACACAAAAAATCTTTGGAGGCATTAGATCGCTCGATGCAAGATTTACGAAATAACAAAAAACGGTTTGGTGGTGCAATGATACTATTGGCAGGTGATTTTCGACAAATATTGCCAGTTGTTCCTAGCTCAACGCCTGCTGATGAACTGAATGCATGTTTGAAGTCGTCCATTTTATGGAAATACATTAAAACACTTAAATTGAGTATAAACATGAGAGTCGAATTGCAGGAAGACCAGTCTGGAGAAGTGTTTTCCAAACAACTGCTCGATATTGGTAATGGTATTATTGCTGTTGATACATCATCTGGATACATTACATTCCCTACCAATTTTTGTAACTTTTGTGAATCAAAGACCGAACTCATGGAGATGGTTTTCCCAAACATTGCTCAAAATTACGTAAATCACATTTGGTTAAGCGAACGTGTTATATTGGCAGCAAAAAATGTTGATGTGAATGAAATGAATTTTCAGATTCAAGAGAAAATAGCTGGCGAATTGAAGAATTACAAATCAGTTGATTCCATTACTAATGAAGATGAAGTTGTCAATTATCCAACAGAATTTTTAAATTCGCTGGAATTGCCCGGCTTACCACCTCATAATCTGCAATTAAAAATCGGATCAGTAATTATTATGTTACGGAACATAAACCAGCCACGTCTGTGTAATGGCACCCGGCTTGCGGTGAAGAAATTATTGAACAACGTCATCGAAGCCACAATTTTGAAAGGGAAGTATAAAGGCGAAGATGTTTTAATCCCACGCATCCCTATGATACCGAACGACATGCCATTCAGCTTTAAACGTTTACAGTTTCCAGTGCGGCTTGCATTTGCAATGTCAATAAATAAATCGCAAGGGCAGTCGCTAAGTGTATGTGGCATCAACCTAGAAAATCCATGTTTTTCACATGGCCAATTATATGTCGCCTGTTCCCGTGTCGGAAAACCATCAACGTTATTTATTTACGCGCCAGAACATAAAACTAAAAATATAGTTTATCAAAAAGCATTAGAATAGAGAGAAGCAGTGAAGGGTATAGAGGCTATTAGTTGCTTTCTAGAGCGCGCGTGGTGTTGAGCTCAGTGTTTACTTCAAAATGCAAAGTTGTTCAATAGCGATTTGTAAAAATATGAGTAAAATTGAACCCTATGGAATAAACACTATTATGAAAATATATATGTTGTTTTTTATTTAATAAAAATTAGTAAAGTCCTCAGGTATGGTGAGATCAGGGAAATAAGGATTCATTTTTATATGGAGGATATTATAGATTCCAGTTCAAATTGAATAGGTACTCATACATAAGATAGGTCAGCTATACAAAATAAAGTAGTGCATCAAAGCTACGCTAAGGCGGAAAATAAATACTACTAACACTAAAATACTATTACGGACCCTAAAACGAAACAGTACCCGGGCGAAGCCGGGCCGGGCAGCTAGTAATAATAATATAATACCAATATTATTAGGTAATATCAAATTTATTTACTTACCACGTTACAGATCAATTTTATACAGAAAAAAGAAAAATATTTTTTTCACTTTGGCACTGCAAAACACCTTTTCTCTTCCACCAACCAGAGACGACCGATAATTTAGATTTCTTTTTGTGAGAAAGTAAGGCGTCACTGTCTGCATCGCATCTGTGTCTCAAGTCTCCCGCTTTCCCGCTACCTGGTTTGTCCCTATTTGTCTTATGATTTCATCAGGATTAAGTCTACTGTGGGAATACCGTGAAGTTTGGTTGGCCAAGTATCTCTCAAGTTATAGAAATCTATCCTTTCTGACTAGTCATAGAACAATATTATTTTTCAGGTCAAAAAAGGTTTTTCCGGTCAATGAATGTTTTCCTTTCGGTTAAAAATCGCTTAGACCGGATTTCAAAATTTTCCCCTGTCAGAGTAAAAATATTTCGGTCAGAATGACAACCGATTTCAGCGAAGCGTTCGACAAGATCTCTCACAAAGTCATACTCTTCAAATTAAAAGCGATCGGTTTTCCACCGCAGTTTACTTAATGGATTGAGTCTTATTTAGACGGTCGCAAGTATAGTATCCTTCAAAGATTTTCCATATCAAAGCCAGTCATAGTTATCTCTGGTATACCACAGGGTAGTCATCTAGGAGCTTTGGTCTTTTATTTCGCAATATATGATTTAGTACGTGCAGTGACGGATCTGCGATGCTCAACTTAACCGTCAATATTTTTATTTAGTCTTAAGTTTACTGGATTGTTTTGTTTTTTATACGCTTGTATTAAGCAATTAAATTAAATTAAATCTTCTTGTATGTGATACATCTGTTACGTTTTGACACCATGAGATGGCAGAAGAGTAGACATCAAAAACGGAAAAGTAAATAAAATACTTTTGGTTAAGTGCAATAACTATTGGCCCGCTGTCTTAAGCAGGGCTGCGACCCCCTTGTTTGCTATGTTTATACAAGCTCTTCCTTTCAAAATCTTCCCCTTTTACACTAAAATTCTACATGGCCTGCTGCCTTCCCCCTCCACGTACTATTCCCTTCCTCTAATTACTTACGCACTGTTTTTAGGTGTCGCTTAAATGTTTTTCTTTCATCCGATCAAGTTTTAATAGCCCAATTAACAAGTTGGGTGTCATTGCCTCTGCACTGGTATCGAGTCTCACCCATTTATAATTTATTAATAATTTGTTTCCCAATAGCACAGCGTAATATTCCTCGGATATGCAAGTATTGCAGTTTCTCCATAGGTGAGCAACCGGAGTCATATTACATGGGTGGGTACGACACTTGAGCTAGTTATCGTGCTGGGTTGACGTTTGCTAGTATGGAAAACAGAGTGAAAACCTAGCGAAACTTAGCAGTAGGCAGGAAGTATTCTTGGAATTAAGAACGTTGCTTGGTTGGAATTTATAGGAGATGGCTCTAATGTGGGAGTAATAGATATATTATTGTGCAGATTACAACATAACTTTGGCAGCATATTTGAATATATTTGCTACTCTCGTTGTGATCTGCCACGGTCCTAGCTATACCCCTTTATCATGGCTCAGAGGGCTTGCGCTTTCCATGACCGTTTTTGCACGACATCTGAATTTGTACGAAAATCGCCAACTCTCATTGTTTTAAAAATATTGTTTAACAATAAAAATGTTTTGCTCTTTTGTGTAGCGCCATTTTTAATAATCCTGAACTGTCAAAGTGCCGCGCTATAGAAAATTAAAATCTTGAGTGGGTTTTGGGACGGTTTGGGGTCAAAATTCTGGATGGGTGAAAATTCTGTTTTCAAAATTCTGCATACAATAAATAAAGGTTTGGAAAATGTTGAAAAGCGCACGCTTTTTATTTTTTTTTCTAATTTTAATTATTCATTTCTTAATTTTTATTTGTAGGCTTTTATCTCCTCCTGGGAGGAAAATAAAAAATGTCGTGGGTATTTTTTATATCCGCTTTTTTTCCCTCGACGTTTACATTTGTTAGTTGGAAAAAAAGCAGAACAAGCTGAATTTTATTGCTTTAAATTTGAAAATCAGATTTTTGTAAAGCAAAATTGAAAAAGCGGCCAAGTGCGAGTCGGACTCGCCCATGAAGGGTTCCGAAGCAGCCTATATGGGCTCGCATATAGTTAGACCTAATTATAATGTTTACTTATCAATAACTTAATTTTAAAAAAATACACTATTATTAAAACATCGATCAAAGTTACAACGAACTACAAGAACTTTTATATGATGTTACTTGCTGCTACGGAACCCTTCATTTTTAGATTTGAGTTGATTGAATGAACGGTAAATTGCGGTTTACGATTTATGACGTATTAAAAAAAAAACGACTTACTAGATCTCGTTCAAACCAATTTACGGTGTGCGTTTGCATGGTAATGTACATCATATATTATTTTTAGTTGTATCATTCTCTTATTTAAGAAGTAACAGGGGGGGCACACATTTTACCACTTTGGAAGTGTCTCTCGGGCAAACTATTCAGTTTAGAAAAAAATTATATTAGAAACCTCAATATCATTTTTGAAGACCTATCCATAGATACCCCACACGTATGGGATGAGAAAAAAATGTTGAGTTTCAGTTCTAAGTATGGGGGAGCCCCCAAAATTTATTGTTTTTTTTTTTCTATTTTTGTGTGAAAATCTTAATGCGGTTCACAGAATACATCTACTTACCAAGTTTCAACAGTATAGTTCTTATAGTTTCGGAAAAAGGTGGCTGTGACATACAGACGGACAGACAGACATGACGAATCCATATGGGTTCCGTTTTTTGCCATTTGGCTACGGAACCCTAAAAAATTCTAATTTCGAACGGGTCCCTTTTGGGACACACTTTAAATGCAAAAAATACTCTAAATGCGCTAGCGAAGTATGTCAAAAAACTGGTTCACTTCTTGACATAATGCTGGCGTTTTTGAATTTATTTTCATGGGTAGAATATGTTTTTTTTAATCATTCTTTTGACGCGCATGGAAAGTTTTTTTAATTGAATTGTTTTAAAATACATTGGGTACGTTTGGATACCTCATGTTGAACGTCAACTGGATTTGTCTGGACTAGGTATACGAACTTGAATTGTGTTTGTATTCTCGCGATTTATTTTAAATTTTGACACTGGGCATTGTCAACTGAGTATTCAGGCAGGATTTTCTTGACTAGATTTATTTGTTGACAGCCCCTCCATAAATCTTAACGGAAAAAACTATTCACGTGACACATCTAAACCAAAAAGAACTGATATACAACAGTCAGCTGTCAGACCTACTTAACTGGAAATCCAAACGTTCCCATTACTACCCGTGCAAGTGAAGAGGAAGGCGCAGAGGCTTAGTGGTTAGTGTGTTGGACTACTAAGCGAGGGGTCCCAGGTTCGAGTCCCGAAAAAAAAACCAATTATTCCAACTTATGGTTTTTTTCCGCTGCGCCACCTCTAGCGAACGTCTGACAAACATCCGAGAGTATAACTGTCATGAAGGAGCTTCTCAATTAGCCGTTTGGACCCGGCATAAAATTGTAGATCCCTTCCATGTGTCCCAAAAATGAGAAACTCACACCAACGAATGGTTGTGAGAAGCTAGGCCTAGGGTCCCTACAGACCTGTTGCGCCAACTATTTATTTATTTTTTAAAGTGCAGAACTCAATAGGCCACTCTATTCAGAAATCATTCTACGAACAGAGTTTCGTTTTATTAAAACAAAAAAAAGGTATGAAACCAATTTGAATTACAATAAATAGTTTTGAGCTGTTGTGGTCCCCAATAAAAATCAACAGCAAGGCAAATGGTCAAGCTTGGAAACCCCTTCAAAACTAAATCAGCTTTATGCACACTCGGACTGATCCGTAGCAGTCAAGTGACTGAGCGATAAATTGTTCTTGACAAGTACGCCGACGGCTTTAAGTACGGTATCCACTGACGGAGCTCTCTCTCGCGTCAGAATCCATATGATTTCTAGACAAATGAGTTCGAAAGTTTGTAAATATATTAAATCTTGCTTTTCTTTCCTACCTGAATGCGAGTCTGTTGAAGCAGCCGAGCATGAGAAGACAACGCTGTAGTTCGTGTAGTCAGTACCCAAGACCCAGTAGTTACTACCCTTCGGTGCTAACGGGGGTTGCACATAATAAAAATATTCTAACATACAATAACAGTAAATCCCAAATACGTACTTGGCTGTCCAGGGAATTGCACTAACAGTTTGGCATTATCGACGGCTACAGCTGTCCCCTCGATTTCGATCGGTTTCTGGAGTCTACAAAGGAAAGTTACAAGTTGTAAAATTTTAAGTAATACACAATATTAACTGTGTTCACCCACACTGTATTGAACTGTGCATTTAGCACCCTAACAACTCCGTTTTCTTTTAGGTCGTAGGTGGCTGTAACACACTTGCCACCCTCTTCGAAAGGAGCTGGATACTTGGCTGCCTCATGCCACAATCCCAAGTACTGTTGAGAGAGTTTTATGCTAATTCGGAGGAGTTTGGGAAAAACCAACTCGCACTTACCGCGGATACATCGAAATCCGGAACTACCGGCACATTGGGACAAGGTCCGGGGAATGACAAAGTTCGGCCCTCACTCCTGCATTGTATCGAAGAGCATACGCAAATTGCGAGTATGGCTAAAAATCGACTGAGAAATTTAAATGAAATTAATTGCAACCTTATGAGTGAATGCATTGTGTGTAACTGCCTGGCCCTGCTTTTCTTCAGAGGCTTATATAACTTTTTGTATCGAAGGTGAATGGTACTGATAGCAATCGTATCTTAGAGTTCTGGAGAGGTTTCGATACAAAAACACTTGGTGAGATTGGAATAATTCAGATTAGGGCTGTTACAAAGCGTTATCAACTTTGGAGTTCATCGTGAGTCGGTTTTTAGTTGAGTTTTTAGGGGCAGACAAGTGGACCCAATGACAGGTGTAGTCAACTGACGATAACGAAGCAAAATAGATTCGTGAACCCTATAGGCCTAGATTCTTGAAACCATTAATTTTTGGGACTAGTGGAGAACATATAAAATTAAAAAAAATATATATTTCCAATAACCGATAACCACTGCGCCGATTTGCATGACTCATTTTTTATTTGCTTTGTATTGCTGGCTACTTCAGGCTTAGGCAGGAAAATCGATTTATTCGCATTTTACGACAGGTGGCATGGGGGGTGTCAACATCTGACAGTCGATTTGTATGCGCGGTACAATTTTGTTTTACAAAGTGACAGCAACATTGCTGGTTTTTGATTTTGCGCATAGCTTCAACAGTTTCATCGCTTTTATACAGTTTATTTGAAGTAAAAATGTTCTGTATAGCATGAGTATACTTTTTTGGACTTTGGGTCACCAACCAGACAGATTTTGGCGTGAAGTTAAGAAAATATTGCCGCCGTAGGGGCCAGTATCGAAGAAGAAGTTTTAAAGTGAATTTTAGTATTCGATTTTAATTGATTTTAATGTATATTGATTAATACGATTAACAGTGCGTGTAACTATTTATTGTAGATACCACCTCCCAGTCTTTAAAGGTCTCCTAAGACCTAAGAGACTCCCAAGGTATGGCTTGGAAAGATGTCTCTTTATATATGGACACTTAGTCAACGAGATATTTATATATTTATTTATTTACATTTATTGAGTTTTTCCAGGAATTGCTTCAATGAAAACTTTCGTCTTAAGAAATCAGCGCCAAATACTATATCCAAGAGCCGAAGCGTCACATCTTTAAAAACGCGTATTGTACACGGCACTGGGGCTTCGAAAACGACCTTATAAAGGAGAAAGCTTCAAAAAATGCTTCCGTAAACGTGTCAAAAACTTAATAAAACGCTTTCAAGAGTATTTAAAAACGCTTCGAAAACGCTTTTTAAAAAATGGTCAAAAACCGAATATAAAAAAAAAATTTGAATATTCGGGACAGTGCTATGCGACATGCTACCGAAACCATATTTCTGAGATTATTTTCATGTCGCAGTTTACATGACGACAAAGGGGAGAGCGGGGCTATCTTCGATTTTGCCAAACCTATTTTAGATGGAACAAACAGCAATATCTAAGCGACAAAATCAGCCACAAAGTCCACTAAAGTCTGCTCAGAATATTACATTTTTTTAAAAAAGAGAGGTTGTAACAATTTTCCCCTGCTGCGGGGTAAGTTGTAGCAATGATTAAAAAACCAGAATCTCAAAACTTTTCCTTAGCTTGGGTTTACCAAGTGCAACATTTATAATATAGCTGACAGCGTGCAAGAACTAACTGTTTGAGCTGAATGCCTTGAAACTACCAGTTTTGGAAACAAATGTGAGGTTATAAATCTCCCTAAGGTCCCTCTAGGTCTTTAAAGAAAAAAAAAATGGAGCTTCAGTTCAGTAAACAGACTACCTCCTTTCGCCTTAGCATGAGTCTATGCATGCAATCCAAGGGACAACGCAGCAGAACTGCAACTGTATGTAGGTACCGAGTTAACTGGGGGGCTTATGTGTTTTCCACCCAGCGACCGAAGGCTCGCTCGTGCTATAAAAATCAGGTATTTGTATCAGCGTAGTCCTTCATTACTCCTTGTTAGGCGCGGTTCGCGGATTGCTTAAGTGCGGCGCAGAGGTAGCGCACTAATTCAGACTTGCGGTCTCCCCATTTAGTCTAGAAGTATTGTCGCTCTTTTCCGTCTTTTTTAGGTCTTAAAATGACATGAAGAGCTTCAAGAAATTGTCCTCCTATTTCGTTCATACATCAATTCGCTTGTGGCATAGCACACTTTGTTTCAGCATCTGTAAAAGTACAATTTACTCGTAGGTACCTGCGCCTTATCGTGGGTTGCATGCTTGCCTACGGGCCGGGCTAAAGTCCAGTAATAAAACCTCTATTATGTCTTAATGCTGTCTGTCCCAGAGCTGATACAGTAACTCTTGGCGAGCTCAGCACCCAGCAAAAGTGAGTTCAGAACTGCTCCGCCCTTTCCCTAAAAGATGGGTGACGTCCAAGGGCTTGAAGCTGGAAGCCAACATTTTTGTTGATCGGTAGAGACGTGCCTCCGCCAAATGAGAACTATGCGGAAGTGGATGCCAAACATATGACTTCAGCCAATTAGCTCTTCTTCGTACCCCATTTGGCTAATTGCTTCATTCGTTGCAGGACACTCTTTGTTCTCATGTCGATCACCTGTCGCGGTGTGCACTTTTGTCCATAATTGAATTTTCTTCACTTTCGCATTTGACAGTTAATTCATTATAAAACACTATTCCCTCGTCGGTCGTTCTCGCTTTTTATTCCCTCTTTCCTCTCTGCCCCGCAGCCATTTGCAATTATTACCACCAATTAACAGTTGCACCAGTCACACAGTAATTACTCGAACAAAGTGTCACTCTCGCTGATCCTCCGACATTTATATATAATTGTAACAATAAAAAATAAACAATCACCGTCACTTCACTTCAAATGTCACTAATTTACCGCTAATTAGGTTATCAAATACATTCCGCGAACGCGAACCAACACTGAGACATGACCGCCATCAAATTGCTTCTTTGGCGCGCGCAAATTATAGGTACTCCTGCCGTTGCCCCCGCTGCCACCAGAGTCCCCACTCACATGGTTAATCGAAACAACGGACATTAACCTGATGTAATAATAACAATCAACAGTTATCATGTCACCTATTAACGGTAATGTTCCCCTAAACGATGAAAATTCGTATCAAACTCGGATAATTGACTGCCTTGTGACAACTGACAAGTGCTTGTGCTTACACATCGATGTGATGTATCTCACGCGGCAAAGAATCATAACTGTCTAAATGGCATCGCCTGGATTGGGACTGGGAGCACCCCCTCCGTCGTTGCTTAATGACAGTTTATTTAGCATTTTTAAATTTTTAATTCGAAAAGAGGGCAAAAAATACAATCAAACGCGCTCATGATACCCCGCAATTAACAAATGGAATCGGAATGGTGTGTGTACAAGGGAGACCCAAAAGAAAACAATAAAAGCCATCAACTGGTGGACACGGACCTTAAGTCAAGACAGCAATAGGTATACTCGTTCGTATTGTGCTGCTGCACGGAGAAGATACTTTTGATTTCGTTTAAATTGCAATGGTTTTGCGGTTTGTTTACCTTTCTGTTCCCTGCTCCCTGTTCCGACAATTTAATTATTATTTTGGCCTCGAAATCAAAAGAAGCCATACGACGACAGAAAAAAATGGTGCCAGTGTGTTGGTGGATGTGAAACAGAATGGGAGAAGGTAGTCCCTCCTTTTTGTGTTGTTGGCTTAGGTTTTGTGTTTTGTGTTGTTTCGGTTTCGGGAACGTTGGAAAGGGATGGTACCTGCACGTGGTGTCAAGTCAATCGATGCGACATGGGAACCATGGAGCTGGGAGAGAAATACCGAGCCGACAGCACAACTATGGCCATCTAGTGGAAGGTAGGCTTGCTGCTTGTGCATGGTAATGCAGTGTGAACAGTGGGAATACTGAAAGATGAACATTGAATGCCCGTCGTGGTACTCATATGCGGAGCATGCAAGAGTTTGGCGATGTCCAAGCTTGATTTAATTGAAATAGAGAGCTGACTGGAATTCCTAGTGGGTATGAACAATTAAATGGAAAAAAAATAAATAAAAAGGTTCAACGGGTTGAAATAGGACCAAAGTTGTGTCACTACCATTCAGTTGAGAGAGCTCCTATTATTTTTGGAACGAATGAAATATACATTGACTTTTGAACTTCGCTGAGGAAAAATGTAATTCACTCAGAAGAGGTCATTTAATACGACAGTGGGCAGTGACCAGTTGTTGAAACTCTGAAACTGGCCTTGCCTATCCGACTGAATTGACTGAATGTGTGAGTCTCAGAAGCACGGTAGCCATTTTGGTATTTTTTTTTTTTTTTTTTGTGTGAGACAATAAGCTAATAATTGAGAACAAAACTGAATCAGTATAACAACCAATAAAAATTGTTAGCCCATTATTGGTCCTCATCTCAATTTCGTCCACGAACGTCGCAATAATTTTCTCATTCTCGAACTCGCATTATTTCCTCAATTTATGAGAACTGTCAAAGACAAAAATGTTAAAAGTAATCGTAATTCATCCGGCTGAAGTTGGGAACCAGTCTGTCTCCTCACCTTCCATAGAATGGCGTGCAATGTATTGTATACATCTGTCAGTTGAAAACGTTAACTTAAACGAACAGATTTTATTGGTCAAGGCCCTCGCTCCATTTTGCGTTATATATATATATATTATGTTTAATTATTTTATTATTTGTATTTTTCCCGCACAAGATTGCTCGCAATATTCTACAAAAAGTTGTTGTATAGCAGATACGTCAAAATCTTGAATAAACGAAGTTCTAGAAAATCATTGGTTAAATCTCATTACCCGCGCAAAATTGGCTGATTATCACTTACCAAACCGTAGATTTTATGGCTAATATTTTGCTGAACAAACGCATTCGATGATTACCAGCTGGAATATCCGATGATTAAAGATAACCAAGATTGAACAAACCGGCCCTTAATGTTTCTTTTTAAACCAGCAATTTTACAAGGCTGCTTCTATTCGCCCGTCGTTCGGGACACGGCTGCGTCACACTTCGCTCGCTAAAATAAACTCCAAACTCCAGTATTTAATTTTCGGGCTCGATCTTGTACGTTTTAAGGTCCAACTTTCAGTGGACGTCCAGTATAACGAATGATATAATGTTTGATGTCATTCATTATATCGAACGCGTTCGTTATATCGATCTTGCATACTTTTTTGTATATACTTTTAAAAAAAAAAACAAGTCATAAAAAATGTGTGTTATTAATGTAAAATTGAATAGATGATGGTCCTGCTATTTAAATACTTTCATGGTTTTTAATCCAATTTATTTCTACGTTCGGGGCACCATTTGTTATATAGAGATACTAATGTAAATGTTAATCTAAAAAGCTTTCGTTATATCGAAAATTCCCTATATCGGATATTCGTTCTAATGGACGTGCACTGATTTCTTACAAAACTATTTTTAATGAAAGTCAAATTACGTTACGTCAAATACGAAGCCAGATAAAAGTCAGTCAGCACAAAAAATATGTGCGAATAGCCACCTCGATTTCAAAAGTCAAATAAAATAATTTAAGTTTAGAAAATCAAGCTTTTGGTCAGCAAAAGTATTTAAAGTAGATACACTCAGAAAAAAAACGATTTTTAAGCGAAGAATTTTGAGATTTTAAAAAAATTGTAAGTTAAAAGTTCTTGGTTCAAATATTATTTTTGTTAACAAGAACTCGTTTTTAAATTTTCAAGAATCCGGTATTCAGCGTAAGAATAATATACTCTCCATAAGTATTTTATTACATCATCGCCAACAATTTCATTCTTAAATCAAAGATTTTGATATTTGGGTTCATTTTAACCAACGAAAATTGTTGGCATTACAATTTTTTTTCTTGAGTGTGTTACTATTACATTAGTAAGTTTTATAAAGCAGCCGTTGTTTAACCACTTAAAGGCTGACTAAGTTCCTTTAAAGTTAATGTACCTAATTGAATAATATAAAAGACTTATTTCTTTTTTCTTATGTTTTAAGAATGTGTGTTATAATAAATAAAAATAAAGTGCTATGAATTCTAAGCTTTTCTTTTAGTTTCTCTGCAGACTAAGCAAATTGACGTTTTTACACTGCCATGCCGTTTTTTTATGCTATGTTCGTAAATCAGAGAAAAGTCTTAGGATAGTGATAAAGCATTTTCTATAGATGTATGCTATTTTTTCTGTTTGTGTTTTATCAACGTCTCCAGATTTTTGGTACATTTTATCTTGGTTTGGTAACTTTTTTTCAATTTTGGTAGCTATTTCTTTTTGCAAGTGGCAACCGTTCTCAGAAGTATGTCTGATGTGAATTCCTCAAATGGAGAAACTATACGAGACCTAAGTTCACTGCACTCAAGAATAGAGTGCACAAATGCTTGTACATAATAGAAATATTCGTTATTTTGACGAACTCACCTTTGTAATATCGTACAAAGCTGAAAGGTACGAACATCGTTCACGTCATTCAATAAGTCCGTAGGATAAGTAAGAAAAAAAACAAAATTTTGACAAATGTAGTTGCCTTCGAGGGCGATACAACGAGTATAGCGATTTTTTAATGTTTCGATACCACTTTTAAGTAGGATTTCTCTTTCTTATTTTAAAATAAAGTGCACGACTCGGTCGCACGAAACTTTCTCGTTTAGGACGAGTCCGACTGAAATTCATTTAAGCAAATCTTTTTTTCGGGATGTAAGCATTACTTGGTTTTTAGGGTTTTATTGAAATCGAAAATGGGGTTTTCGAGATATGAGCAGTTTTTAAAGTGAGCGTTTCTAGTGATTCGAATTTAAAATTAAGGACGCAATAATTTTGAAAACATCAATTTTAGTCTAAGTTTGCATTTTGGTAAAAATCATGCCGGTTTGAGGTAAACCAGGGAAAACTATATTTTTCAAAAATGCCTTTTTTCAAAAATCCATTTTACGATAATACAGAGAAAAACTGAGTTTTCCATTAAGTTAGAAATGACCGTATTACCTTAGAAATGAATTTTTGTTTTCGAGATATGTCGAAATTTCAAAAGTACCGTTACTTTAGCGGAAAACTGAGTATGCAGTTATGTTTACCTCACCTACTTAAGCTTAGATATTAATTTTTGTTGTTAGAGCCGTTTTCGAACAATTCAAACTGGTATGCAAATTTTGTATGGGAAGTACCATTAATATTGAGGTTACCATGCAAAAAAAAAACGGCCCCGAACTGTAAGCCTCCAAACTTTAAATCCGAAGCTTGAATGAAATCCGTTCAGCCGCTTAAGCTGTAGGCAGACATACGGACGGACGGACAGAATTTTGCGACTCACTTTGTTGAGTTCGCCTATCATCGTAATGTCAGAATTGATTAACATCTCGAGTTCGAAATTTTGTACGAATACAATATCTTTCTCTTACTACGTAATGGAGAAAGTTAAAAATGAGGTAGGACAGCTACTTTCACCTAGTGTTGCCAGATGGTTTTTGATGGAAGTAGTACAAAGGGTTCCAAATCCTGGACTTTCTTGGACAAATGACGATCAGAAAAAGAGTACAAAACTAAGACAAAATAAAAAAGGCCCACGAGAACGTGCGGTTTGACTTTTTGATTTTTTCAAAGAATGTCTGAAGTCGCAGCCATCGGAAGACATTCTGAATGAGGTGTTGCACCAGTGTTGCCGAAAGTACTCCCATAGGAGTATTGTAGTACTTTCAACACCTCCGTACTCCTCCATTCACATTCGTACTCCTTTATTTTTTAAAGACCTAAAGTTTGCAGCAAAGCGTAATTTTTCAACCTTAATAAATTAAGTTCACTTAAAATTTAATGCAAATTTGGTAGCACTTTTTCTTCCAAACTGTCGTCAAAAAGGGAATTTCACTCTTTCTAGTTTGTTTTTGATTTTCGTTGGCTTCATGCAATTTTCATCTGTCAGTTCGGTATTTATTTTATTGTTATTTGAGATTGTGGTTTCGTGAATTTTGATGAACTACTGAGCTACTATTTTTTTTTTTTTTTCAAAATACTCCGCTTCTTTGGCTGCAGTACTACTTTGTTATATTTCTTTCCGGCAACACTGCTTGCACTCTTTGACTACGGGATTGAATGAACATAAGACTAGTCAATTTCTACGCCGATCTGCGCCTTGCAAATGAACAGCATCATTATTTCCCCTAAAGAGATTGAGGATGTAACATACTGCCACAATTTATTCAGCACCCGCTACCAGGGATAAGTTATATGCCTACCAACCGCTTGCGTGGAGTGAAAAAAGCTCGTTTCTTCCAAAATCCTGTACAAAGATTTATACCGATGAGATGTTGCTTTGCCGCTTAGCCTAAACAGGAACCTGTCATTAACCCCATTATATTTGAGACTTTTTTCAACACCAAGTTTCAGAGACACCTCTTTCGAACTCCTTGGCCGTAGTCGAGCAACGACAACTCATCTACTATCGGATACTTATTCCAATTGCACATTTGACAGGTGACATTATTCCCTTAGAATGAGTGCTTGCCCAAACTAAAATCCAACAAGGGCATGGACAATGGACGACCGCACAATATGTTGCAATAATTAGCCAATGAAGCTAGCCATCCAAATCGTTTCGTTATCCTGCACACGAAGTATACGCAAGTATGCGACCCATCAGGTACACCGGGTTGCGTGCTCTTTTGAACTTTTTCCGCCATTACAAATTCAACAGGATATCTAAGAAAAACGTACCACTACCGGTGCCCACTCTACCACATATATAAGTGCGAGCCAACATGACATATGGAGGTCACGTAATTTTACGTCGTTGTCCCTGTTCGGTACTATTTCAAATTTTTTTTTCCTTGGTCCTTCTCTCTCGCTGCACATTTCCTTGTCTTTTATTTACTTATCCTGAATATTTCATAGACGAATAGGCCAACCACCTCTCTCCCAATCCCAACAAGCATAAAGGAACTTCCTCCGGTTATAATTGGAAGGGTCACAGCACAAACAGTTCCACTCGTACGACTCCTTGATGGACGACATGCGACAATACCAGCTATCTACATAACTAATTCCTAGGGCGGATTTGTACATTCATTCGCTGCCTGGTGTCCTATTGTGTTGGGCAACGATGACGACGACAACGACGACGAATGTCCTTTTCTCGGTATTTTACATCCCACTCCCCCAATTAGGTATATACCTACGGCTGCGGTGTATAGAAGGACATTGCTATGTTGACTCGAACAACCTAATTTCATGTTCGCAAGTGCTGGACTGAGAAGAACGAAACGACATCTTTAGCCGTACTAGTACGGACTCTGCACTCCATTCCATTCAATTATTCAGGGTAAACAAATTATCCTGCATGCCATTTGGTGTGTCCTGGCGGTGGTCGTTGTCCGTCACTCTCTCGTGAATAACTTATTTTGTTGTTCTGTCAAATTGTGGTGGTGGCGTATTCCGAGAACCACCGACTCGACTGTAATGCACAGGTTCACGTGTTAATTATTGCATCAGATTAAGTGCATGGGAATCCTGCGATGGGCCCATGTTAACCGCATCCTTTTTTCTTGCCTTATGATCTCTGGATTTAAATTATACACTCTGCAGCAGATGTACGAGCATGAGAGGCATATGCGGAGCATTCGTTCGCGATCCCCTACTAATAACACCTTTCAATTACTCGCCAAGATGGATGCGCCAAAATTCTCGCAAAAAAAATGAAGAGAACAACATTTTATGTGCGCCGGTCGCCATGTTCCCTTTCTGCTTTGTCCCAACAGCAGATTGCTTGATTCGGTTTCTGGGTAGAATCGTATGGGTGCCAGGTTCTTGCGGTCTTGATGAATTGTTGCGTTTTTGTTTTTTTCTCTGCCTTTTTCTAGCAATGCCATCAAAAGTGCATATGACGCATCTAGTCATAAGACCGAATCACATTTTAAAAATGTGGTACGGAAGTCATCTTGGAATACACCTTTCCGGTTTTAAAAATCGGCGTTTAAGCGCAACCAAAAGCGTTAAAACTATTTCTATTTTTTTGGACATCTCTTTGAATTTCTTATGATTGAATAGTTACTTAAAAATGGCATAATTTTGACGAAAAAAACTTTTATTGAATCCATTCTTAAATAAATGCCACTGAAGCAGATAATTTGGACTTTGGTTAGGTTATGTTATGTGAAATAAAGTGCACGAGGCACGACTGGGTCGAACGAAACTTTGTCGTTCATCAAAAGTTTGATTGGTTGTTTTCTTATTTTATTAAGTAGGTAGGTAATAATCACAGAGAACCGATGCTAGAAATGGTTCATAAAATATTAGAGCAGTGTTTGGGTTATTCATCTGATATGACAGTACACATCAAATAACAATGTGAATTTTTAGGAGTTAAAGCTCTCTGTAACAAACAATTGTTGCAAGTTCTGGTTAGAGAGTTTTAAGCGCCTACTGTACTATTTTATAAGCTCTTACACTTTACAAGATTTTTGAGTGCAAAAAGTAGCAGGAGTTTCTGTTTTCTGATTTTTGTATTTTTGAGAGGAATATATTAGTAATGCTGGTTTAAGGTGTCTATGATTGGAAGCAGAAGGTTCGTGAAAGACCGATATCTTTACATAAATAGGTATGTAAGTTTTCAGAGATTTGTTTTTGAGTGTGACACTTTCTGATTGTGCAGAGGAGTCGCTGCAATTATTTTAAGGTGCAGGGTTGAAAAAAGGGTATTTTACTTTACTTACTTTTGATAGCGCTACAGTCCGGGGTGGACCAGGACCTCAACCAACATTCCTCTCCAGCCAGCTCGATCCCTAGCTAGTTGCCGCCAGTTTCGTACGCCAAGTTGGGTGAGGTCCCCTTCCAACTGCGCACGCCACCGTAGGTATGGCCTTCCTCTACCGCGTTGTCCCTCTGGTGTCGATTCGAATGTTTTCCGGGCGAGGGCGCTGGTGTCCATGCGCTCAATATGACCCAGCCATCTAAGCCGACGGACTCGTGCTTTTTTGACTAGGTCTTTATCGCTGTACAGCTCGTACAGCTCATCGTTAAACCTTCTCCTCCATACACCTTCGGCACAAACGGGACCGAAGATCACACGAAGAACCTTTCGCCCAAAGCAACCAAGAGAGTATTCATCCGCTCTGGAAAGAGTCCATGCTTCCGCACCATATAGCAAGACTGGGATGATGAGGCTCTTAAATAACGTCTCCTTAGTTGATCGTGAGAGGGCTTTGCTTCTCAATTGCCTCCCAAGCCAAAAGAAACACCGATTGGCAAGGGAAATTCTTCGTTTGATCTCCGCGCTGATGTCGTTCTTGGAGTTCACCAGAGAGCCCAAGTAGACAAACTCCTTTACTACCTCAAAATTATATGCGTCTATTGTGGCGTTTTGACAAAGTCGCCCGTGTTGCGTGTCCTTTTTTGTAGACAGCATATTATTTTGCTTTCATTGCCCGCTAGACCCATCTTTGCCGCTTCTGTCTCAATACTCGGAAATGCACCACTGACGGCCCGCTGGTTTCTTCCGATAATGTCAATGTCATCGGCATACGCGAGTAGTTGCACAGACTTATGAAAGATTGTACCACTGGTGTTGGCTTGAGAGTTACGTACAATTCTTTCGAGTATGATGTTAAAGAAGTCACACGATAGCGAGTCACTCTGTCTAAGACCTTTTTTGACATCAACAGCGGTGATGTTCTTACCGACTTTTATAGAGCAGCGAGAGTTCTCCATAGTCATCCTGCACAGCCGGTCGAGCTTGGCAGGGATGTCAAAACTAGACATGGCTGTATGTAGCTCTTCTCTATACACGCTATCGTATGCAACTTTAAAATCGATGAACAGGTGGTGGGTATCGATTTGGAATTCCTGGGTCTTTTACAAGATCTGCCGTAATGTGAATATTTGGTCGATGGTGGACTTTCCAGGTTGTTGACGATCGGCTTTAGGCGTTCACATAGATCGGCAGATAAGATCTTGTAAGCGAAATTAAGGAGACTTATGCCTCTGTAGTTGGCGCAGTTCAGAAGGTCTCCTTTCTTCAAGGGTATTTTGCTAGAATTAATTTTCGCGTGGCTGTTATTGCATTTTTATCGGAAGTGGGGAGGTTATAACATAAATATAGCACAGATATGGGAAAATAGATCGGGAAATATAAAAAGTTAAAAAAAAAATGATTTTTTAGAATTTTTTGAGAAAAACTAAGTAAGGAATCCTATTTCGAATACTAGTTTTATCTTTAACAGGTATTTTGATCAAAATTGTTAGAGTGGTTTTTGTAAAATTTGGCAGACAAAACAGTACAAAATATTACAATGTTTAGTTTGAAAAATACTATAGATTAACTATTTAGCTGAAAAGCGAGTACGAAATATTGTTCGGGATGTTAGCTTTACTTGATTTTTTAAGTTTTATTGAAATCGAAAATGGTGTTTTCGAGATATGAGCAGTTTTTAAAATTGGCGTCTTCGATGGTTCGAATTGAAAATTAAGGACGCAATAATTTTGAAAACATAAATTTTGCTTTAAGTTTGTATTTTTGTGAAAATCGTTATTGCCGTTTTTAGGTTAATTAAAGAATACCTCTTTTCAAAAATCTGTTGAATGATTATGTAGGGAAAGACTAAGTTTTTTATTAAGTTTGAAATGGCCGTACTACATTAGAAATTAATCGTATGGACAGTTTACGAGATATGTCCAGATTTCAAAAGTACCATTATTCGATTTTTCAGTGGAAAACTGATTATGCAGTCATGTTAACCTCACCAACTTAAGCTGAAACATTGTTGGAGCCGTTTTTGAACAAATAACAAAACGTTATTGTTTATCAAAAAAAGTATAACTTTCAAAAGAAAAAGTTGGCATCTGCCAGACGGTTTCAAACCAAGGCCAAAATAAGTTATTTTTCGAAAAATTGTAAATTTTGAATTTGAATTCAAAATAAACTAATTCTATTCTATTCTACTGTCCGTTAAATTGCAAGGAGGTGATTTAATGTAGGTAGATGCCCTCCCTCCTTTGTACATCTAAGCCATTCCTCGCAAGTTCTTTATCTTTGTGGTTTCAATTTCCACCTATGTCCTAGTCCCATTTATCGTTCTGACTGCATAATGCATTTAGCACTGTGCAATCGACCGCACAAACGAAGTTCTGAACACTCGAACATCAGAGAATATGCAGACGATTTTTTCAGAGAGACTTTTCAATCCGCATCCCAACATGCCGAGGACTTATTTCAAGTTGAATTAAGAGCTCCAAGAACTTTATTGAAAAAAAAAAACGCGTTCCAATCCAGAAAACTCTTCTACTTAAGCCTATATTATTTAAGAGTGTCTATACAGAGCCCTTCCATAGATTCGTTAATACAAAATTTTACTGACAGATTCATGGTCAACGAAAACATTCTACCATCGTTTCAAGCTCTTCTCCCAGGTTATGCTGCAGTTGAGCGAACGAATTGGAAAAGCTAACAACATTATGCAAGAGCTTTGATAATGCAATTTCGTTGTCAGCTGTGAAAGCTGAGTACATTCTTTGGTGCGAAAAAATATCGTCGAGTGATCCTTCTACCGAAGTTTTGAAATTGCTTGATTTATGTGACAAGACCAACGACTTTTAATAGTCCACATTAAAAACTTAAAAAGTATAAACTTCTTGTTTACGGTTTCGGCCACGCTTCCAGTGTAGAAAATATTTACAAAAGAACACTCCTGACCTTAGCGGAGCTAAATTGACTACCAAGTATGGAGATATTTTCAAATAACATCAATCAATTTTGTGCCTTAACTGAGCGTCCATTTCACCGTCTTACAAGATCCTTACCACTCACTTGTTTTTGTTTTTCTACAACCTAGTACCTATTAAAGCTGCGTTTGCACACGAAACTGCAACGAAGAAGTCTTCGTTTTGAGTGGGTTGACCCGAGTTTCTTGTCAATGTTAAATGTCGTATTTATCTACAGTCTGACTACGGGTTTTTGGTCATCATTGCCGCCGTTTACCAGTCCGCAAAAGTAGTATTTTACTCACCCTCAGTTCCTATTGAGTTATCCCCTCTTTCAATGGGAAAAAACGGAACCTTATTACCTTCGCTACGATGTCTGTCCGTCTGTCCGAACCCACTAGGCCAATTTTGTTCCTAGGTCTATCTCAGAAATAACGACATAACTACACTGACCATCCGTCCTTTATTTAAAAGGACAGTCCTTTCCTTTTTACCCCTGTCCTATATTTTTTTTTCTTTTTAATAAATGACGGATTTTGTCATTTTTTTAAACCTGTCCTTTAGAAACTGAAAAAAAATTATTTTGCATTTAGGGCAATTAAAAATATTATGTATAAACTATACGTATATAATATCACATGTCATCTCTCGTAAATACCACTGTAAATTAGTGGAAAATGTGGACTATTAAAAGTCGTTGGGTTACAGTAAAACAAGGTGGCTGACTTTGATGGCGGCTATAGAAACAATAATAAAAATGTTTGACCCACTTAAGGCATTGTTTTTGGAACAAACTAAATGTCCAACAGTTTTATTAATTTTTTTTTACTGACTACCTACCTTTCACACTCTTATGTGAATTTATCCAGGGAAGAAAAACTGATTATATTTATTTTTTTGTTATCTTTATATTTTGCATAATAAACAAGAAAAGGTTGGAAGCACAATAATTATTGTCCTTTATTTTCTTTCGACAAATATGGTCACCGAAGATATAACCTAGTTAAACGGCTACCAATGGTAGCGATAAATCGACTGGTTTTACAGTAATTAGAAATTAGCTGAAAGAAGCTGTTTATTTGTTGATTTACAAAAAATTGCGTACAAACCTTTTTTGTAGATCATGCTTGTAGCTATTTGTATGCTGAATACTGTTTTGCGGAAAAGTTTATGTTTTACAAAATCTGTACAAAAAACTGTCAATCACTAAATAAAATACGCTCCTTTTAAAAACGTTCATTTGTTAATGGTGTATTCTCTTAATCAATTGGAACTTTTCCAAAGGATACTCATTCTCATATTGTTGTTTACAACAATACATTTCATTCATTAGAGTGTGTTTCACTACTCTTAGTACGGAACCTTCGGTTCGCGAGTGACACTCGCACTTGGCCGGTTTATTCATAAGAGTTTCGGGCCTCCTTATTTCCATCTGTTGTGATGAAGCTGACATGGATATCCTCTGAGGAGGGCTTCTTCGTTCTTTGTGGAGCTGACTGTGGGCTTTTTTTTATTTTTTGAACCGCTCGCCGACCAGTGAACTTCAAGTTGTTTGAAGTCCTGTACCTTTGTCGATGCAGCTCAAATATATCAAAGCCATTGGGCTTTCTGCAGTTTTGCCGCTGAATGATTTTTTGATAGCTCTATGGATAGGGACACTTCAGTAACCCGTGTAGTGTCCATGTAGCACGAATCTTAAAAAGGAGGGTTGCTTTTTTTATTATTTTAATTTTTTTATTGATTATTATAGAACTATCAACACCTTTCCGAGCGACAACCACTTTGACCCTTCATTGCTGACTTGTGTTCATTTTGTTTGAAAAAATTCACCATAAGTACAAAGGACCACCTTGCAGAACCTTGTCACACAAATTTGAAATGTGCCTCACAAAGCTGACAGTCCCTCTCGCTCCCTAGTCGTACATCATTTGCGTCATAAATTTTCATGTACATTTCTGGAGGTTTTTTCCCTCCTTCAATATCAAAGAAAAATGGCAGCAATAAAAATGATATACAACTTTATTCGGAAAAGGAGCAAAAGAGGGAAGACAAGAAATAAATATTATTCATATGGATTGCGTTGGTTTCGCGATCGCCCATGTTTGCATCGCCTCGGGATACGGCGAGGATGAATCATTTTCTCCACAGCAAGTTGCGTTGTGGGCCTCGGCGCGGTGATGTACTTGTTTCTTGATTGCATTCTCGATGAAGGTTTCGTTGCGATTTGTCCGCATGATGCAGTTTTGGCCGCTCAAAAGAGTCCGACTGCGAATTTAAATGGATGGTCGTTAGGATGGTGGCAAGGAGTCATTCGATATATTGTTGCGTAGTTATGGGATGCACACAAGAGTACATTGGGCATTTCTGGTAGACGCATTCATCACTGAAACCAGACTCGGGAAAGAGTTCTATATACGAGCTTGTGGCGAGCACAGAACCTATGGGGTAATGTCCTTAGTATAACACTGAAATCGTACTTGGCCATTTCAATGCCACAGCACTTCCTAAATCAGACAAATGATAATCGCCTTCAAGATGCGGTCGGCGCTGTACATCGTTATAGCTCGTTTCGTACAAATGCGTCTTGACACCCACAAGGTTACGTGGCTATTAGGAGAACCGGGAGGATTCACGTGAGATCCAGTGCCAACTCATAGAAACACCTAAAGTGCACCGGGTACGCGGAGTAAATTTGTATGTCACATTTCTGTTCAGCATTAGAGATTTATACGGCAGAAAGTACACTCAGAAAAGAACTGTTTGTTAAGCGAAGAATTTTGAGTTTTTTAAAAAAATTTAAGTTAAGAGTTCTTGGTTCAAATATTATTCTGGTTAACAAAAACTCGTTTTTAAGTTTTCAAGAATCAGGTATTCAGCGTAAGAATAATATACTCTCCATAAGTATTTTATTACATCATTGCCAACAATTGCATTCTTAAATCAAAGATTTTGATACAGGGTGGCTGATGAATATTGCTACATTAAGAAACTCAAATAACTTTTTTTTCAGAGTATGGATTCATTTTTCTTTTATTCATGTTAAAGCTCATTCAATTTTGGTAAATATAGCTTAAATATACTCTCTTTGAACCGAAACTACAGACTCCAGTGTGTGATAGCGGCGGCCAATCCAAATTCTTGTTTCAGTGTCCCAGTTATCCATTTTTGTTAAATCTAAAAATCAATCTGCAAATTAAAAAAAAAATAACTAGATTCATTAAATAGAAAAAAAGTTACTAGATTTTTTTGGTAGCCACCTGTGGTCAGCCACCCTGTATTTGGGTTCATTTTAACCAACGAAATTGTTGGCATTACAAATTTTTTTTCTGAGTGTAGCTTATAGCCTGAAACTTGGTTTTTGCTTTGAACTCTATAAATATTCTGCTCCTGTTCCAGAAGTTTGGGGGTATAACCTAACAAGTTACCGTTGAGATGGAGGTAGACTGTTGCACCCTACAAGTTTGTCTAGCAGCCGATTGGAGGTTTGTCTTTCTTTGCAAGCACTTTTCAAAGCCTATCTGATTCGGTATAGCATTCTTAGTACCTATACCTCATAACAGAAGGCACGACCAAGAAACAAAGATCATTTTGAATCGCACTTGAATATTCGCCGACTTGTTTTATAGACTTCCGATTGACAGTCGCTGTTCGGTTTTTAGTGTTTCGCGAAAATCTTGCTGTAGAAATGTATTCCTATACCAAGCAGTTATAATCTACTCCTACTTACTAACAATTTCCTCTTCCTGTCCTTGATAATTGAGCGAAAGCCGTCAATATCTGCACCGCGTAAAGATTGCAGCCTTATGTCTGTTTTGTCGCCGCACTGCATTTCTGTTGACGCTCGTGTTTGCCGTACTTTTTCATGATATTTTTCAGCATTTTCTAAAGTGAATTCTGCCCTAAGACTCTCCTTCAGCATTTATAGTTGAAGGAAAAGCAAAAACCACTTCTACCGCGCATTTCGTGTCTCTTTCACAGGGTGAACGACCTTTGTAAGTTCCTATGCCCTAGGGAACTTAACATATCCTGATTTATTTTTATCCATTTATATATATCGGGATAGAATTCTTGGCGTCCATCTTCCCTTGTCAGATGCTTCACATTTTTGTGCCGGCTTTCTTACATGCACTTGTTATCCTTTGGCAGTAGAAATTTATTTCTCGTTGGCAACTTTCCCCAGACGAGGTATTTTTCCAGCGTCTCTCTTGCAAAAAGTTCATCTGGTGGGCGGATTGTTTTCCGATCGTCAACCAGGAGCCCTTGTTTCCTCCAAACGCTGTAGTGCAGAGGGATTTGACACAAAAAGTGCACCTTATGACAGAGCTAGTCAGGCTTATAGAGCTGGCTCGGTAGGTATTATTTTATAACTCGGCCTCCATTCCACCGGATCGTATCTGAGAGCCAGAGACCTTAAGGATCGACTTTAAAAATATACAAAAGAGCTGTCCTCTTCTGTATTTGCGCCCTTTAATATTGTGGCATCTCTCTTGCTGTTAGCTCTACTACCTTCTCAGCTACGTACTCAAGGTATTGTTTGAACATTGGTCTTGCACGTATAATGATGCTGAGTTCTATCCACTAGGGATTGATCTCCCGTCTTGTAACTGGTATTGTTTAACTCATCTGCGACTTGAAAGTCGCTTCTGCCGTATTCACCACTCCGTATTCACCACCAGAAATTCACATCGTAGACTTTGGGCTTTTAATTTCCCACTTAAATGACAGAAAATTCCCCTTTTTCCGACCTCCGCTGTTGAAAAGACTTTCAAAGAAAATATATTAATACAAAATCAGAAAATAAAAATTAAGTTGACTCTGCTCCATTTTTTTTAGGGAAAATCACAGCTGGACATTTTTTTCAAGACAACAAAGAATAATATCAAACAAAAAGCTCAGCTAAGTAGCAAATTACTTTTTCGACATTTCCTTTGCATTTGTTAAAGCGCATTCCTTCGGAAAATATTCTTATTTTGTTGATCAATTGAATAAATATTAAAAATTAAAAATAAATACTAAAAGCAAAAGATTTCACCACTAAAAATTTCCTTTCACTTTTTCTAAAACGATCAAAAAATCAGTTCTAGTTTATTTGCAGTTTGTCATCTCACCCATAAAAGGAAAAATTACAAATGACAGGCTGCACGGTCGCTGAAGCTGAATATTTGACTTCCTCGGCTCATTTTCGGTATCATACAAAAGTCGCATTTGTATATAATCTGTTCATAGCTACCTAACAGGGCACCATGGTTTGCGATATCACCTAAATAAAATACATGTAGCCGACTCTTCGGAGTGTCGCCTATGCTTGAAGAAGACGAAACAACTGAGCATATTTTATGTGAATGCCCTGCCCTTTGTGGTATTAGAAGGAACTTCTTTCTCAGGGTAATTATAAGCCCAGAAGAAGTAAAGACATCATCTGCTGAAATCATCATCAGCTTCATTAGGAAAGTAGGAACTCTAATAGCCTAAACAAACCTTTTCTGATCCTATGGTACAATAGATCTACTCAGGTCGAAGTGCCTCTTTATCGCGTTGGCGTGTCAGAAATATTAAAAAAATATATGTAATCTGTTCTCTTTTGTGACATATTAGCTGTTTTTTTATTATCAGCTTTGTTCCATATAAATAGATCATCGATCTACATGAACTTACAACAACAGCACATGATCCTGCTTCTCATCGAGATCACGAATCATGATCTGAAAATTATTTCTACTATTTCCGACTAGGTGGCTTGTTTTATTTTTAAATGTTGGTGTGCCTGTAAACGATAGCCACACAATCACGTTGCCAGACTAAAAAATGGAACACAAAACGTCAAATGATTTTTTCGCTTTCGAATGAACTCCCCGTCCGTATTCCGAGTAATTTTGTTTTTCTCGTTCTATAAATGTATGTCCAGACCAGCCAAACATTTGATAAACAATTAAACACCTACATGTTTCATAAATATGTCTAAAACATTTATTAAACAAAACAATTTTTATGAAATGTTTATGAAATGTTTCGGATCTGGACACCAAAAAAAAAAAAAGCATTTATAAAATGTTTCACCCAATCGTGATGGGAAATAATTTGCGCTTTTTTCGATTATTATTTGTTTTTAAATAAAATAAAAATGTCCAGAAAAGCATGGAATACATAATGAGAAACTGATTCATTTGATACGATTATTTGAATTAAATTGCAAATTACAAAACTAAAAACTTTACTCGCTGCTAATACAACGGTGATTATGCAGAACTATTTAGAAAAAAATATATTTTCGTTGGTCTTAACAGCATAAGTTTCAGTAAACCGAATCCAGTTATTGAGTGGTCCTAATCACACATTCCAAGTATTTAAAAAATTGTGTTTGATCAAAAGGACATTACTCCACGTGTGCTGTTTTGACCAAGCAAAAGCTTGAAATGTTTCATATAAGAACGTGGTCAAAACAACATGTAACTCAACTGTTGATTTGTTGTCACATGTTTAATATTGTTGCTTTGGCAAAGTAGTCGTGACAATGTTGTGGATATTCTTTCGCAGTTGACTTCCATACATCAAAAATTACTATTTTACTTTTTGTTTTTAAATACTATTCCTGTTTTTCTCTTGTTTTTTGTTGTTAAACTTAAATAAAAACCTTTGTGTTTTTTAAAACTTGTTATTAAATTTAATTTCAATCTTAATCTTATCTCAACCCGTTGTGAAAAAAATCAAAATAGCGTTTGGTCAAAACCACATATCTCCATTTAAACATCTTTTAGTTACAATTTTATAATTTTAGTAATTGCTTATTATACATCTAATAATTTACATTATTGTTTCATTGCAGTATTACTTCAATATGTAAAACTGGATTTAGAAGAGTTTGTTTAACTTTAAAACACATTTATCTCAAAACTACGATTTTGGACTTGTGTCGTTTTGATAAAACTATATATAATACTACCACATTATTTTCTTCTAGTCCAAAAAAGGATAAAATTGAATAAACATTTAATAAATAATAAACATTAATAAATAAATTTTAGAAATCTCTTGTAAGTGTTTATGAAATGTGTCCGATTTGCTTCAGAAACATTTCTGAAATGTTCCGCTGGACTGGTCACACCTTAATACGTCAAGATAAACTCAAGTGGAAGCAGCAAAATATTGTTTATGGGTTTCATGTTTGAACATAAAATACTAAATTTGTTTCACAAAAATATGTTTGAAAAGAAAAACTATGCAAATTTGATTCAAGTGAAATGGCATGTGCCTTGTGTGACGTCACGTTGAGCAGAATATTTGCAATATGGCTGGTGGCAATATGAAGTTTGTAATACCCTGTATTATCTGTTTTGTTTTTGAAAGCAGCTGTTGCCACAATTCAAAAATTAAACTTTTCAATGATCCGTCTTGTTTTATTTTCGTGATCTGATCCTGGTCAGATCACGCTGATAGTAAAAAAAAGCTATTATGTCCTTAAAAAAAATTTCAAATCAGAGCATCTCTTGCTTCCACCTTTCCGTTGGCCTAAGCTGGTGGCTTCTCTTGCTGTGGTGATCATTAATACAGTCCACTGCGAAGCTTCTGTTTTGGTATCTTTATTTGCGATCTGATAGCCGAAACCTCTAAATTTTCGTCGATCGCAGTCTCGGCTGCTTGCAAAGCGCTCCATTATTTTTTAGTAAAGTAAAAGTAAAAGTATTACGTGGACTTTGTTTCCTTGTGGCAGAAGCAGGGTTAAAATTCCCGCTTCCGTAATTGAGTACTACGTGACGAAATTTGTTACTGTTTTCCATATAAGATCCGCAAATAAAGTCCTTGTTTCCTTACCTTTTGTGAGACGCCAGGCTCTTTTTAATCTAAACTGCATTGGCAAGATCTATTCGAACATCTTTTGGGGTGTCGTCCTCGAACTGTTTTCTTTCTTTTTAGAGTGATCGGTGGAGAAACTCTACTCCTCCGTCACAGTTCCGCTTGTTGCCAGTCCCAGCGAGGCCCATATTAAATATCTAACAATAGATTCAAAGCAGTTTTTCTTACAAAACAGCCGAACGAGGGCCAAAAATCACAGAACCAACAAAGTTTCCATTGTAGGCAAACAGCCCCAACACTTTGGCCTCAATAGTCTGTCCACTCCTGCACCACACTCGTGATCCAACAACCACAAGCCAGAGCAGTATCGTTCATCTTCGCAAAAGCCATGCCCTGCAATTTACGAATTCCTTCTGTGATTCACTGAATTCCATCAGCCTCAACATCCCTCTGCAACGTTAATAAGCAGTTGTTAATAAAAGTAAAATATTTCGTCCATCCGACCAGATCGCATTTCCAACAGAGATATAAAATATATCAACCAACGCACACGGTCCGCCATTTTGCAGTCGAATCGCCCGCTAAACCAAAGCGAGATATGCATCTCCGACCAACTAAATCATGCATCCCAACAATGGTGGAATAAGCCACGACAGACGGACACAGCCCCAACACACGAACCACGAACGCCAACGATCTTACCTTTTTAATTGTATATCCCTGGTCCGTCTGTCTGTTGCCAACGAAATGTATGTGTGCCCGTGACTATGTGTCTTGTGGAAGCGCGCGGGATCGTGTTGCATTATTGGTCGATGCTGATCCTGACGTATCTCTCCATCTCGACAGCGAAGAGAAAAAGACAACGCCGCGCAGGTAAAACGCGTTATACGTTTGCCGTTGTGGAATCGGAGTCGAAGCCGCTACGTCGACATCGCAGTCAATCCAGCTGCAGTCCAATGAGGTGCCGTGGTGCGGTATCGGCTGTTGGGATCTTGGATCACGTTCATGCATGGACCGCAGCACACAAAATGCCGCCCGGGCCCAGAGGTGATGCAAAAAGAAAAGTTTTCCACTGCTCCTCTTGGTTCGCTGTTTCTGCGCCTTGTTATTGTGCGATTTTTCTTCAAGACAGTTTTGAAGGCGTGGGAGCGAGTCTCGCCATTTTCTGATGTTGGCCCATCTCCCCAGTGCCAGGTATATACATTGTGGTTGCATCTGCTGTGCTGCAACTGACACCTGAAGTCCATGCTGTGGGATTTCCGTCTATTCCCGGGGCCAAAGGACTTGAGACGATTCAGAGCCGCATAGAGAAACCGCAACATGCAAACCTCTGGCGTGACATGACAATTTTATTGCAGGGGGAAACATTTCCACCCCTTGTTAGGCTTGATTACACAAGGGAAACCGCATTCTGACGGCTAGTTAAAAGTTTCGCAGGCGTTTGGCGGGAGTTAGTCTGTGCATGGCCGGATGATTGACAATGAGCGCGGCCTATTTTTTTCAGGGCGCTGGTTCATTTTAATCCTTGCCAAGGGATAAGGCATATGGATTCTGTTGTTAAGACCAACGTATTTGTTGTCTTACTCCTAGCCCAATTGGCCTGGAAGTAGTGTTGTTATATCGTGGGATTTGTACCCTTCTTGTGGGAATTTCGATGTCCGAAAAAACTTCGGTGGGACAATGGAAAAAGCAGCAAAATCGTGTGAATCTCAGGAATCTAACAAAAGAACATTCCAACTATAAATGTTGGCTGAAATTTCATCACAAGATCTACATTTAATCATGATTATCGAAACGCTGAATGTCCATTAAAAAGAGCTGATGTAAATCGTTTTTTATCAAAATCTTCTAGTACCTACCAAAAAATAATCATAGGAAGCTTAATTTAATATAATTTTTATTCTATATACAAAACACAAATTTCAATGTTAGATTTTTACACAAACAGGTACCGAGGGATTTTAAAAGGGAATTTAAATTTCAATGGAGATATAGAGAAGAATGTTCCCATCTCCTCCACATCATTCCTAAAGCCTTTGCAGAAGTCATTATAGATCCTGAGGTTTTTCTCCCTCGAGCCACTTCTCGCGAATATCGGGTTGAAACAGGGTTGCCAACCAATTTTGACGAAAAAATGCCTAACTTGAGAAATAATGCCTAACAACAAAATAATGCCTAAAATAATTTCTTAAGGTAAACTGGAACAATAAATCAAAAACATAAATATAAAAAAAATAACATAATAAAGTGTAATTCCAAAAAAAAACTTAAATAATAAATCACAGACGAAATTCTTAATAGGAACAAAATTCATGACATTTTAGTTTCATAAGTAGGTACAAGGTATTGAACAAAACAAACGTAGTTTAAGTAAATCAGATCGTCTTGGTAATTAATATCATACATTAAAAAATTAAGAAGTCAATATGTTGAATCAAAAAAAAAAAAATTAGAAAAATATTTGAGATAAAAAAAGATGCGTTTTGGAAAAAACAAGCCTTAAAGCCTTGGCTAATGAAATAAAGCCTAAAAGGCATGAAATAGCCTTGGTTGGCATCACTGGGCTGAAATCACAAATTCGAGAGTAACATTTTTAGGAGACAGCGTACTTCAGTGGCTTTGTCACGTTAAAGTTCAAACTCATGTCTCCCCAATGTGTCTCCTTTGGCATTGTATATAAAGATTATAAAGTGTATGTATAATGTCTTAAGATAGCGTTTAGGATAGTGAGATCATGCTGAAAACTTCTACTGTCTAGGGATGCTAGATCTGCAAAATTAGCTGGCTGGACATTTTTGCATTTGAAGTGAAAAAAAAACCGTTTTATTATAGTTTACATTTTATTTGTTGTATTTAGTAAGATTTAATTTAAGTAAAAGTCTTTTAATCCATATTTGTACATTTTATATAGCTTTTTCAAGGCAAATGCTTACAACGTATTAAGTTTTCGGATTTTCAGGATGAGGTACATGTTTCAAAAGTAAAAATTTAAGAAGAAACATAACTAAATATAGAATAATAAATATTTTACATGAAAATTATAAATTAAGATAATATTTTACCAGTCTTTGTATTGACGAAGCCCATTTTTATATAAAAAATTTAAACAGGTCTCAACCTCTTTGAAAAAACTCACATCCTCTTTTTTCATCCAAGTCTCTTAGCTCGCATTGAAAAAAACTCTTTAATGCAATAAATTTTATAACAATAAAAAATGTTATGTTCTCTTTTGTTTTTTAATTATTGAGCCCTGAAAAAATTAACAGCTGAAGTGTCTTGGGATTCTAGCCACAATACTGTCTTTTGGAACATTTCCCCATCATTTATTTTGTTTAAAAATTAAGTAATAATAAGGCGAAAAGTTTTAGAGCGGGGCATTTTACGGGACAAATTTTCAGTGCGGAGAAAGGCCTTATAGTGGGACAGTCCCGCACTGAGCAGGACGTACGGCATCCCTACTCTATACCCATATGGAGATCGCCCTTAATGAGTTAGGTGATACCAGACTTAGTGCTACAAATTTCCCACTCGAATGACGAAAAATACCCCTTCTCCCCGTTTCCATCAACGAAAACTTCCCACTAGATTAACCATAAATTAGCCAAATGCTTCCACATAGGAAATTTGTACCGCAGGCTTTGCGCATAATGCTTGTAGTACCTAGTCCATTATAGCTGTAGCAAATTTTACATCAAGCCGGTTGTCTGGCAACTCTTTTTATTACTTTTTTTCGTCGAAGTCGTTCTAGAATGGATTGCAAGTAAGTTTGTCACGACCATATTTATAAACATAATGTAAAAAAAATTAGAAACCAGGAAACACTCGGCTTTTAATTTAAAAATAAAAAATAGTCCTGGAGCGGTTTTGTATGCAGAATGTTTCTTAGTGTTTTTATATTTACAATTCAAATTGGTGAATTGGTATATTAAAATAAAAGCAAGTTGAACACGCACAAAACTAAAAAAAAATAGAATACAGATAGACCGGAAAACTAAACGAAGTCTATACCCTACAATTCGCTTGAAGAAGCACTTAATCTTTGCTTTTATGCACTTAAAGTTTCGCATTTCTCTAAATACTAACTGAAATAATTAAATAATAAAATAAATAATAAATATTTTTGTTCTGATGGGAGTATTGAAAATACCCTATCGCCCTTTTAGCTTATTTTGAGATGCGAAACACCCACAAAATGGGTAACTATCCACGATCTGGGATCACTTTTTTTAGAGTCGGTAGGTGATAATTACGAGTTTTGGAGGACCTACTTAAGCATTCTACACCCACGACCTGTTGCATGGTGCAATTGCTAAGTAAACAAAATTTCCGTGGGCTTTCCTAGCTAGCTTTCCGTTTTTATCAGCAAGAACTTCTCTACCTTTTCGACCGCCGATCTAGTGCCCTGAATTCAAAAAAAAAAAAAATAGTTTTATTTTTTTTAAATTTAGCCTAAACACATAAAAAAATTATATCTGAGCTAATCTTAAAAAGATGTAATCAGTTTGGCCAAATTGCTAGTCCGTACCTCTCTAGAAAAGCGACCTCCCACATCACAATACAAAGGAAACGATTTCATGTCATTCTCACTGGCTGGCTTGGGTGCCTTTACTGGCAAAGGAGTGTTTTCCAAAACGTGACACGATTTTTATAAGATCGAGAGTGTTATGGTAAGCTGCGCGCGATCATCGCAACAATAAAATATGTAAGTACCTACGAGTATATAGCACATTGCAACCTTTAACAACCCCCTTAAGGGAAAACCTGACATTAAAAAATCACTTACTCGTTCGACGATCGTTGATCACTTTGTTCACGGCACGAAGCTAGAAGAATACAAGAATACATAGCTGGGCAACAGAAATCTACGGCCAAGTAGGTACTAGGTACTAGGTACTATAGCAGCCCCGGCAACAAGTTTGCCATGTCATGAGAGCTATAGAAGTGTATAATTAATGGGGTTGGAGAGAACACACTAACAAACAGGCATGCATCAGCCAACCGAACAAAGATCGTGAGCTGACAATTACAGCTTCAAGAGATATCGCGGCGAGACAGTTGATTGGTAGCTTATTTCAAATTTTCGACAGTTTTCGTGGTACTACACCGAATCGTGTGAAAAATGTCCTTGTGTGTTGACGGACTCGTATTTATCGTATTCGTATTCGTATATTCGACCCTCTGGGGTTGTTCAAATTGGCTAACAAAGAGGGTGCAGTAAACACAAAAACTGCTTCGGTATGGTAAAATGTTGTTGTCCCCTTTGAAGTGTAATACATATGTGAGTTGTCCAGGGACGGAGTGAAGTACTTGAAATGTAGGAGATTAGGGCGCTGAGTTGTAGAATCCCGCGCAAATACAAAAAGTATTGTTTTGCTTGTTCAATGGGTTTAGAAATGTTGGAGCGAAATTAAAAATATTTCACAAAGACTTTAAAAAGTTGAGCTTTAGGACTTGCACTCACGAAAATATTGTGCCCTTCAATATAATCATGTTCTTTATATGTTGCGCTACAAATGGAAGTGAAAATCGGCCACAACTTACAAACTTGTTTAGCCAGCAAGACACTTCAGTTTTATGAAGGACTCTATAGGATGGCTATTCCAGCAAAGGCCATAAATATTAGTCACAGACAGTGTTTGAAATGTCGTGGGACTTAACCCATTTTGTGGCAATTTCGATGTCAGAAAAAACTTCCGCCGAAAAAAGTTCTAAACACTAATTTAAGAAAACACTGCTCTGGCCAAATAAAATCTGCATTCAAAAAGTTTGTTGGACGTTTAAACAAAAACCGATAGCCATGTTCATAATTATATTCATAGACATACTAAATATGGACTGCTAGTGAAATTACATTTTCATATACTTCTGCGAGAAAATATGTTCCAAAACAGCGCAGGCGCTACTGCTTTACAGCGGATTAGGAAAGAAGCACATGCCACCGTCAAGTTTAAATTGCCATAGCAACGTAAACAAAAAAGCGATTTTTTTCAGAAAAAGTTCGTTTCCATAAAAACATGTACACAAAAGAGCGACATCTTGTCCGAAGAGATTCATTTCCATAGTAACGTGTAAATAAAAGAGCGTCATCTATTGAAAATAAGCAAAGCTACAAAGAGTGATTTTAAATTAATTTTGTAATATTTTAGAAAAGAAAACGAAATAACAATTTATTTTCTTAATGACCCATAAACTAAAATAAATAACCAACATCTTATAACTAATTCTTATATCGCGGGAGGTAAATCTTCGGTGAAATTGAAATTAGTGCCGTAGTCAATCGACTACGTCATCCCACTGAATGGGATTCCCTATAGCCATTTTATCCATTTATGAGATATGCGACTATTTTCTTATTTTTAATATTTTTAATAATTTAGATCTAATAGATCCAATGACTTTTTAGTGAATCAAGCCGTCGCTTCAGTTTTGGAGGACCATGATCTAAGCTATTTTTTGTTTGAATAAAAAAAAGTGTGAACAACTAAACAAAGATTAGATATACATAAATAAATAAATGAATAAATAATTATTATGCGCAACAGATTCATGCAGGTACCCCAGGCATAGTTTCTTACAACCATTCGTTTTGGGTGTTTTTATTTTTGTGACGAATGCAAGGGACCTATAATTACTTTTTGCAGATTATTTATTTAAGTCCGAACGGCTGAATTGCGAAGCTCTTCCAGGACAGTTAATACTCTCGGCCGAGAAGAATGAATTTAAAGAGATGGATATATTTAGTACGTTTACCCCCAAAACTCATAATGTCTACATTGTTGTTTTTATAATTTCAATCCCTGTCTGTAAATGCTTGTGAACTACAAAACAATCATGTTGCTTATGGCCGGCCACCAATCCTCTTGCTTTTATAGACATATAGGTAGCTGTTCACTTGCTTTGTGTTTTTGAACTGGCTAGGTTTGCGTTAAGGATTTGATTGAATTGAGATGACAGTAGTAAAATATAAACTACGAAACTAAGTAGGTACCTACTAAGAACTAAGTAAAATATACAATCATCGATTGGTACATAAATAAATGAAAAAAAAAAAATACTAACCACGCCAAGGTGGCGCAAAAGTAATCCTCCTATCAGGAAATGCTATAAATTTTGCGATTGGCCCCTAATGTCAGTTCTGTTTTGACATTTGTGTACTAAACACATGCGAAATACACGTTAATAAACAATGTTACGCTACACTGCTCCAGAACGTGGAATATTGGTGACTATTTATTTGAGCAATAATCGGTCGGTGACTTTGGCACAACGTGAATTTCGTCGCAGATTTCCTAGCCGTCCAACGCCTACTGGTGAAACACTGCGACGTTTAGCCGCTCGCCTCGAAGAGACTGGCACAACACGAGATGCTGCCAGGCGTGGCAGACCCCGGAGTAGCCGTTCTGCAGAGAAAATTGTTGCTGTAGCCGAAGATGTCATGGAAGCGCCGTCGACATCGACCAGACGACGTGCCACGCAAATGGGTATCAGTCGACGGTCTTTACAGCGAATTTTTGCCGCAACTTGATGAATTGGGATTGGAAAACATGTGGTTCCAACAGGACGGTGCAACGGCACACACTGCACGTGCCACAACCGATATGCTGAAGGATGCATTTCCCGGGCGCCTAATCTCCCGTTTTGGCGATTTGCACTGGCCAGCAATATCGCCTGATTTGACCGCTCCAGACTTCTTTTTGTGGGGCTTTTTCAAGTCGCGGGTTTATGTCAACAAGCCTCAGACTCTTGCAGCTGTTAAAGACAATATCCGTCAAGAATGTGAGGACCCATCGCCCGAAGTTTTGGCCAAAGTGATGGAAAATGCCATAAAAAGGGCTCAAATGACAATCAACTGTGGCGGCGGCCATTTACATGACATCATATTCTCGACTTGATGTAAAAAAAATTAAAAGACCAAATAAAAATAATCCACAAGAAGAATCAAAGTTTTTTATTTTTTTTTTAAATTACAGCCAAAAAACATCGGAAGGTTATTTTTGCGCCACCTCGTATATTAAATCAATGCATATATTCAACATACATGGAATTTATCTTATGTCAATTAGGGCAAACTGAACTCTGTCCGTGAAATTAATGGACAAAAACGTTTTAAGGAAAAATTGAACGTCGCGCTGTCAAATCTAAATACACTTATAACCAACAGAATGGAAACACACCGGTTACTTCCGTTTTCGGCTTCGCATATGTAAACGAATCTTTAACTTTTGACGCGAATCGGGTTTGAAACAGCGACACTACACAACGATATAGCGACCCCATTCCGGGTTGCCCTTAAACCTTCTTTACCCGTCCCAAAAACGTTGCTTATTGGACACCTCATCTTGTATCAGAATGGCACATGTACTTGACTTTTGTTTTCCATCTCATTTAGAATCCAAGATGAAACAGAAGCAAAATTGATGACAGTTGAACGATCAGGCCATGAAAAAAATGCTTTCATTGGAAACTTAATGTGTTTTTTTTTTTTTTAAAATAGGCACATTAAAAAACCTAGTTATTCTAAGCAGACTAGATTGGTATGGAATAGATGTACCTTGAACGCAAAAACTTATCCAACATCAAATGTGACCGATCTAGGCCAATCAAAACTGAGCCACATCAAGACACTAAAACTAAACTAGATACCCGTACATCCCCAATGCTTTCACAAAGCTTAGTGATCGCTCTTCCAGAAAATGATTATAATAGGTCTGTTCCTTTACTTTTAAATCTAACGAATTTTTACTAATTCTTACGAATTTTTACTCAATGCCGTTCCTTAACTCGAAAAATTCGTAAAAGAGAGCGGCATCGCATCGAGAGAGCAAGATATTACCCCTCCACTGAGAATCTTACGAATTCTTACTCAACAAATTTCTTGGTGCAAGAATTGAAAAGGCTGTCAGTCACCTTACAAGTAACAGCTGATTTGACATTTGTTGTCCTATTTGACATATGAGTGCAGCTGTTTTGATATCTCGCGACGAAATTCTTCCTTGCTGTAAGGAGTAAGAAAGGACAATCTCCTCCACGTAAATTCGAATACCGTATCGTTTTTTCCTCTCTCGAATGCTTGTAGTTCAATCAGTACAAACTCTTCCAGATGCATGAAGAAGAAGTTTGATTAATTGCAAATCACTTTCATCGCTAGGTAGATAAATCAATTAATTTTGTTCGTAAATTAGCAAATTGTTCGAGTTAATACTATATTTTAACGACTTTTCGTACAACTTTTTTGAATTTTTGAATTGTGTATCTGTCATTTTCATAGTTACTACAAAAGCGTTCCCTGACTTTTTCGTAAGTGTCTCTCTCTGTGAGAGAATTTATCCCCACCACAGCCTTTTTGACAGTCTTTTCCATTCTTACTACAAAAGTAAAGGAACAGACCTAATGTCAAACGGTGGTGCTGTCAAAACAACTGTCAAAAATGGCAGCACAATCGGAAAGTTATCCCTGTTGGGAAAAAAACAATATTTCTCGCTATCAGAGGCCACAACAAAACTTCGGTGCACTTAACAATATCACTGAACGGCCTATAATACAAATTTCACAGTCAATGATGCCGTATTCGTCCGAACTGTTCGTCAGAATGGGTTGGTTACAGTGAATACCAAGACCTATGTGTTCTGGCGAACTTAATTTCAGTTGATTGATTTTTGGTGGAAATCTCGTCTGTAAGACGTTAAGAAAATATTGATTGACATTGATAGGAATTGACAAATCAACCGAAAAGTTTTTCTGTATACTTTAGAATGCCACCAGAAACATTTTATCGTATTCTAAAAGGAATTCAATAAGAAATCTCTGAAACAATCAAATTTGACATATTTAATTCTGACGAACGCTTCAGAAAAATCAAACTGGTTTGAACGATTGACCTGTCCTGACGAACTCGTGAGGCTTTTGACAAACAAAATGTATGCACAGTAACCGGCTATATAACAACCTACAGGTTTTTTTCATTCTGAAGTGTACGTCGGCGCAGTTGTTCGTCAGAATACGCATCCACTGTAGCCGTAGCCTTAACAAGGTAAACAAGATGGACGCCATGAACTGTCAAAATCTACCCGACCTTATTGGCAAACCCAATGTTACCATATGGAAGGCTACACAATTCAACAGCGTTTTCAAATCGTAAGGATTTGTTATCATGCTTCCGAGCTCATCAGCATTCGAGGAACTATGGGGAAAATCATGAAAAGTGGTTCAGCAGTTGATGAAGCTTTTAATAGTCCATGTAAGTCAACAAAACTTACGCGGCTGATCGAAAATAATGGTTTAGAGTTACAGAGTGTGAGCGCAAAACCACGAAGTTGCAACTTGACCACTTGCAGCTGTAATGGAACGTGATAACCGAGCTTGTTTGGCGATAGGTCCGACGTAACACATGTCAAACGAAACACTGGCGATGGGGACATTGAAAAGGAGGAATTTCCAGATCGGGAAACTTTACGAAGTACTGATCACCGATGTCAATTGACAGTGTGTCAAATCGACCTTTCTTTGGGGACATGTTGAATCTCTGGTCTAGACCAAATAAGCCAGTAAAAGTTGTCGGTTTAAATTTGTGCACATCGTCGGCGATATTGAGGCGAACTTAGGTGGCTCAGTCATCCAAATTGAAGCAAAGCTGTTGAGGCTTCTGAATTCCAGCAGTATAGGCATAAAATTGTAGATTCCCTTCATCTGTTCCAAAATGAAAAAAAAGTCCCACAAGAGTGCTGAAACTTTGGCTAACGTCCACAGACAGTTAGTTCTGCCCTAAAGTTCCCTGTTATGTGCTTTTTTTTCATCAGTTTCCCCAAATAAGATAAGTCAACCAAAATGCCTTCGGCAGGTCCCAACTCTTATTCATCCTTGTGATGGAAGTCCTCTTCAAATCAAAAAAAGTACCAAAACCCAGTATTCATACACTTTCCGTTGCTCCTGATGCGTTTTGTCAGCCCAGACCCAGACCACCCTGCTCGATTTATCCACCTTGCGCGCGTTTATCAGGCCTTTTCCCCACACACTCGTATTGGCACCCAAAACTTACACAAATCGACTTCTTTCAAAATTTTATGAATGAATTCCGTCGGCAAAAAAAAAAACAACCAGACCAACACACACACTCGCGCATACCGGCACCGAGTCGAATGCACAAATTGTAATTATCCGTCGAGCCTATAATTGCCCGGCAATTAATTTCAATAATTCATCCGGCAGCAATTAGAGAGTCAAACCCAGCTCATTGCGCTGGAAATAGAAGAGCGCCCCGAGGAGGGCGTTCACTGTCAGGAATCATTCACAGACGACCGGCATTTCATTGAGGGAAATTTGTCGGCAATCTGCCGAAAATGTTTAATATTCTGATAGATACTTCCTATTTGTGTCGTCTAACAAACCCCCAATCTGCCATCTAGGTACCTGCGTGTATCTAAAATTTATATCTCTCCTCGGGAATATCGTACCCGAGCGCCAGAGAGATGCGCCGGTAATTACAGAGCGCTCTCGCAGTACCACTAGCACTCAGCATCTCTGACTTTTGTCTCCGGATGAGGATGTTTTTCCTGCACTCGCGATTGGTCTCCGCTTCGGCGTTGTTTTCTTTTTAAACATTTGCTATCACGAACATCGAGATTTGTACTCGGTCCTGGGTGCATCGCATCTTCGGCTTACCACGCAACAAAATACAAACCGCACGGAGATCTCTTTGTTGTTCAGTCTTTCGGTGGTGCCTGTGTGCCATTCCTGCGGGTCTCTCGGACGAACGATAATTACACCTGTATCGGTGTGTATCGTATCTGTGGCAAGCAAGTGTGTGCTTTGCGTTTTACAGCGAGTGTAACTCACATGTCTTATGGGTCGTCGAGCAAGAAACATGAAAACATTGCGGACTCTTCGTCTAGCTGGCGACTCGACTCGCATGTTCACCATCGGAAAGACCGGCCACTAGAGAGGTTTTTTTTTTCCTCCGTTTCCAAGCCGTGGACTGTGCGGACATGTCAGAAGGCCAACAGCAGTTGTGCGCACGAGAAGTACAAATTGGCGGATGTCGGACAGGTCGGGTGGTGAGGATTGCGTGCGTGCACGTTGCTTCGGCTAGTGAGTGGAGGTTTGTGTGAAGACCCCTGGAGAAAGACGACATGACAGACCGTCAGACCAGTGATAGAAAGGAAGTTGTCTCTTGGTGAGCGACTTCATTTCTTGACAAATGACGGAGCCACGGAGCCACGGAGCCCTTTTCGTGCATAGTGCTATGTAAACTCATAGCCACTGACAAATGACAGCCGGTTTGAATGGGGAGAGGCAAATGAATGACACGTATTCATTTGGGTTGCATTTGCAAAGGATAACAAATGGAAATGACTTGGATTGATTTGGCTAGCAATGTCCGTTCATATAGGCAACGTCAGAACTGAATCTTCTGTGGTATCTACGTATCTAAGGCGGATGTCAGGTTCAGGTTCAGGTGATTTCTTAAGGATTGCGAAACAAACCTCAATTGGAAGTTCATTCTTTCGTTTTTTTCACGCTTTTTAAGAAGAGATGTGTGTGAATGAACCGATTAAAATGCGGACTCATATCTGGTACTGTGCTGGCTGAAAAACAAGTCAACTTGACCCTCCATTTTTTTTTTTTTTAGAATGAGTCGATGGAACCAATATCCCATCTCGAGACTGGTCGCAACTCTTCTGCCATGCCATCTTAATTAGCTGTCTTTCTTGCAGCAAGATATCTTTGATCCGCTGTAGTTTTTTTAATAGAACGACACTGAACCAAATTTAGTAGTCATTTTGATAAAAAAGCATGTAGATTTGAAGAAACGGTGATCAATATAAGGTCAACAACTCCTGTCCGTTGTTTTAATAAATATTTTGTTCGAGGTATATAAGAAATATTGTCATTTTGGTGAAATGCATAAAATGTTGGTGTTAATTCCACAAAAAAGTTTCACATTGAATAAGACTAATTATTCTTTCGTAAAATTCAGTGGATACTGATTCTTCAATTTAACTTAAAATGTTCTTCATTTTGAAAAAAATATATTTCAAAATGAAGAAAAATTCTTCAATTCGACCTATAGTCTAATGAACGCTTTTTCAACGTATTTTTTTAAAAATTGAAGAACAAAAAATATTCCTTTCAACTCCTTACTTTATTCAGGCTGAAAAACATTTCAGCAATTCTACGTCTATTTCTTCAATATGATGCATCGTTTTCTTTAAATTAATGATTTTTCTTTGGTTTATCGATGACTTTCTTTTTTGTCAATCTTACAAATATTTTTGTATTCCACAAATAAGTTTTTGTTGAAATTGATGAAATATTGTTAAATTTCATGTTTTTTTTGCTTCAAATAAAATCTTCAAGGCCCATTGAAACAAATAAATATGTTTAAGTTAAAAATATGTTTTTTTATTTATATTTATGATGTAATAAAAATAAATATTTAATAAATTTAAATTTTACAAACAACTTATAATAATTATAATAATAAAAGAGTAATTAAGATAATAATAAATAATTTATAATTTAAAGTTTTCAATAGATTTATAATTATTAATTACACAGCAGCCACCATCTTAAATAAAAGAAAATCATTAAGTATTGCATATTCGAATGTGTTTTTGGACAAACATTTTTTACTTACCTATTTATTTGTTTAGCTTGACACGAACACGATACTAATAATCCGCACTGCACTACTTCACTTACAAGAATAAAAGTTTTCACTTCGAACACAACAATAAACATTTACATTTTGATGAAACTTGTTCAAATTGATTAACTTTTTCAATTTGAAGAAAACGCTTTCCTCCATTTAACCAAATTTATTCAAATTGATGAGATTTGATAAACAATTGTTAATTTGAATAACTGATTCTTCAAAAATACCTAAACTATTTTTGTCTTAAAAATGTCGGTTTTGTCAATTTGAAAATAAATTCATCCGCTTGAATAATATAATAAATAGAGCAGCATTTGAAGAATCTTTACTGATTTTGAATATTAAATCTTCAATATGAAGATATATTTTATCGAAAAGTGTTAATTTGAATAACTGATTCGCCTAAAAATTATCAACATATTTCATCAATATCACGTACATGATACCTTTTGTTAACTACTTCAGTTTGTTAATATGACAAAATTTCATTGGTTTGGATACAATACGAAATCGGGCAGCAGTTAAAAAAATGTTATTTAATTTGAATATTAAATCTTCAATAACACGAAAAATATTATGAAAATTGTCGATCTGAATAATTGATTCTTCAATGATTAAAAAAATATTTCCGTCAATACGACAACGCGATTTGGTTCAGTAAAGATACTTATGCAAATAATTTAAATATGTTTTTGAACTGTAACCTGTAAGTAAAGTTCAAAGTCAGTCTGTGGAGTTGAGGAAGTTGCCGAGAGGTCATTAACCCATTAACACCCAAGGGTATTAAAAATAAAAAATATTTAATTATTATAGTATTTTCTGTTTATTTAAAGCAAAATTAGGATATTTACATAATAAAAACATTTAAAAAAATTGTCGGTTAAGAGTTATGAAGGTGTACTTTATTTAGTACAATGGGGTCATGCATACCCTTTTAAGTTTGATTTATATGAAAATTTTTGAAGCAGTCTTTTCCAATACACAGTGTAACATTGCACATTTCGCAGCACCATTTCGATCTATTATGACACTGGCGACATCGTAGTTGTGTTTTCAACAATGCTTCGTTGTACAGATAATCTAGGGTATCCTTGTTTTAATGTATGGAACCTTAGGTAATGTAGAGTTATTGCTCTTGTGAATTCAAGTAAATCGCCTTTGAAATTGTTTGTAAGCTTGTGAAGCTTCCATGCATTGGACGATGTAGATGAAATCATAGTTGTAAATAAGTTCCACCACCACTTCTTCCCTCTGATTTCAATTGGGTACGTGTTGATAAATTGGTCATGTAGGTCGACTCCGCCCATATTCATGTTATAGTTTTTGAAAAGTAGAGGCTGGGGAATGTTAACTTTTTTCTTTGCTCCTTGCTCCACCTCTTGACATTTTCACAAGGTTCGATTTTGTCATAGTTTGTGGCCATTGTAACAATACTATTGTCCTTCCACTTAACAAAAAGCAATTTGTTTGTTTGATCAAATTGGTGGTCATAAGTTCCTCTGTTCTGTTTTTGAAATTCTTTATTGTTAGGCAAAGGACATTTTTTTAACCGATTATCACGAGCGGTTCCTGTGGCTCTAAATCCCTTTTCCTTCAAAATCTTCATTAGTCCATAACTAGTAAAAAAATTATCAAAACAAATTGCATGATCACTTGGGCAGTCAATAGTCTTTAAAAGATCGAGGACCACTCTGGACCCTAACGGGAGTGATTTTAGAAAAGGTTTAACATTTTTAGCTCCACAGTATGTTTCAAATTGATACATGTAACCATCTCTGCTGCTCAGCATCCAATTTTTAAAGCCAAATCTTACCGGCTTTCCTCTAATAAATTGTTTGGAAGAATGTCGACCAAAGTATTTAGCCATTGATTCATCAATGGACAAATGCTCGTGCAAATATCCCCATTTCTGAAATTTTTGGCATAAAATTGTGCTGAGCGGTCGAAGTTTTGCCATTTTATCGTTCAAATCGAGATTGTTATTATTAGCAAAATGTATGAATCGTTTTATTTCTTGAAATCTGTTTCTAGACATACTGTTTGCTACAATAGGTACATGTGTATCAGGAGCCTGTTTCCAATACATATATTCTCTTGCTTCAGAGTGGTAACCAGAAATTAACAGAATTCCAATGAAAACTCTGAGATCTTCTTCATTGAAAGCAAAGCTGTGTTGGTTTTTTTGTCCCGCATACAATATGGTTTGGCTTACAGTAAGTTGTCTTACCTCGGCATCAAACAGTTTTTCAAATACTTGAACTTCGTTGAGTCCAACTAGCTCTGAAGCACAGTTTTGGATTCTTTCCAAATAATTTTCTGTTCCTTAGATTTCCATTGTTGATGAAATAGACTTCGTCCAAAGTGGAGGAGCTATTGATTTTTTTAAATCGGACAATGGGATGTCATCCTCGCTGTCGAACCCATCATCACCTGGTAATAAAAAGGTCTCTCCAAATATCTCTACCTCGCCTGGAACATCTTGTGGTATTCCTAATGTCTTCATGTTGTCTTCATCTATGTCCTCTTCATCCGTTACATAGTCCACCGGTGGAGGAATCACAACGATGTCAGCGTTGACTAACTCTGTATTATTCGATAGCTCATCTAGAGCGGAATCGAGATTATAGAAACGTTTTCCATAAAAATATTTGCTAGGAATCGCTTTGAAATCCATTCTAAAAACAGAAAATAAATGTGCATGCATGAGCCCACTGTACTTTTTAAAATACAACTAACTTTGGCTCTACTTACTTCAGTCTATATGTAATTAAGAATATGGAGATATATATTTCCCTTAACTTTATCTTTATTTTAAAGTAATGTTGGAAAAAGAAATAAAATATTTGCTTTCATGAATTTTTTTTCACACACAAACTTCTTTGATGAGAGCAAAATGGAAACTAGTTAAAAAGAGGCACTCAACAAATTCAATTTAAAATACACCTACTACGATTTAAAAAGAAAGAAATACTGGAAAAAATTTAAAAAGGTCTAGTGAGCCAATAAACAGTTTAAATATTTAATTTGAATTACAGAGCCTACTTTTATTGACACATTTAAAAACTGAATATATTTGTACTTTAAAAAGTACAGTGGGAGAGAATGGGTTAAGGAGTAACTCGCCTTGTACTAGTTTTGGCTAGATGCGGACACACACAAAGAAGAGTGTTTTGCTAAGAGCACAGCTTCGCCTGACCAATCTATCAACTTTCTCGATCACATTTATTATACGACCGGGATTCGAGACGAGAGCCATCTCTAACCGTTCGTTCAATCGAGGCCTGGTGGTAAGTAAATTTTGTCTGATTTATTAATTTAAGAGAACAATAGCAATTTTTGCTGCAACAATAATCGTCTATAATAATATAATAAATTATATTCTACAGTTTTTTTTGACTATCCAAAGCTTCCCATTACATTTGGGTAAAATGAGCCCCCAAGCTCATAATTTTCGCACTTAGTTCCAAGTTTTGGAGGTCTATCGAGTCAACGATAACCATCTGAAAAGTTACGGAAAGTGTGCCCTGGATATGGATATTTAATATTGTTGAGAAGACGGCGCCGAAACCCACTCCGCAGTCCGTTCTCGGGGCATCTTTCAAGATGGGTCTATAGAATCCTTTTGTTATTGTAGAGAAATCTGAATAAGTTTTTTTTTTTCTTAAATTTGCGGAAGCGCAATGTAGGGATTCTGATTTTCTAGAATATATTTAACAATCAAAGTTGCTTCAGTAGGGCTGACGCTGGCGTATTTTTGCAAAAACAACATCTAATTTGCGTAAATTTTTTTCTTAAGCCATAAATGACTAACAGAAATAAATAAATAGACATTAGAAAAATAAAAATCCAATACTTTCGCATATTTAGAAATAAAGGAATGTAGAACTTATAATTCTAACTAAGCAGAACTTTAAAAAATTTGTATAATTAATAATTTTTTTTTTAGGCACTCTGAAAAAAAAATTGACAAAAATTCAACAAGTGATTTTAATTGATACCATCGGACCCCTCATAAAAAATAAGAATATTGCTTTAAATTTATTTTTAATTCAAATATTTGTAGAAATAAAACTAACAAACCTAAAACGGAAACCTATCAACTAAAAAACGTTCACAAAAAAAAAAACAAAACATGTACCAACCGTCCGCCCTAAACTTGTTTTTTTTTTTATATTGAAAACGAAACAAAATACAAATATATTGCTTAGATATTTGTATTTTGTTTGTTTGAAAAAAGATTAAGCCCATTCGATTATATATATAAAAAAAAAAACAATGAAAATTATATTCTATAAAAATATCGCTTCAATGAAATAACTTTATTACTTTACGAAATATGACAAAAATAACGAAAACAGTGGACCCAAATGACTCCTTTGCGGAACACCGGAAGTACATCTAATACTCTTCAAAAGCGATGTTCTAATTTTTACTCGTCGGGACTAAGCATTTTAGAGTGAGTTCCAAAAGCTTCTAGCTTCTCAAGAAGAATATTTAGTAATTGACTGAGTCAAACGCTTTGTTGAAATCGTTGTATATCGCATCCACTGGACTTTTGCTTTCCATCTCAATTAGAAAGTAATTTGAAGAAGTGGAGAGCGGTTCGAAATTCTGCTTTCAAAATTCTGCTTCACAAAAATACTGTCTTCTCGCACAAAAATTCTGCTTTTCAAATTTAAAGCAATCAAACCGTTCCACTAATGTGTATATTTAGATATAGCAGGACGAAAAATGTATCGGCTCTGCGAAAGCTGTTTGACTTGTGTGACCACCTTTCCAAGAGCTTATTTACGTACACAAAAGTTTTCATTATCGCATTCACTACAAAATTTTAAACGCAATTTTGGAAAAAAAAAATTATTCAGCTTATTAGACGATATTGTGAGCAATTTTCCAAAAGTATTGGCCGGTGTAATCAATTTATTCTTGATTGTTTTTTTTGAACGCATACTTTCCATCTGATGCAATTTCATTCAATATTTGAGGCTGCTTCTTTAAAAATTCGAAATTTTAACAGCAAAATTTCGTTTAATTTATCAAAAAAGAATGCAATACGAACGAACACAATAAAATCACTCCACAAATGTCAATCGAGCACAGTGATGGGGGGAACTATATATTTCTAGTTCTTTTCCTGTCGTTGGTGTACATTTTACGTACAAACTTCGATAACTCGAATAAAATTGGTTGGCAATAGCGCCAACACTAAAATTTGCATGTAATTTGTATTTGATAACTCGAACTTCTATAACTCGAATGTTTGGATAACTCGAAGAGATTATTTGGCGTCACCTTCGATAAGTCGAATTCTAAAGGGGGAAATCCCAAACTCTGAAGGGGAATTCCCTAATTCTGCAAGTTTTAACAAGTTCGTTTTATAATGCATCGCTTTCGGGGGCACTGAGTTTGAATGTTCCTTATACATACCTACCGTGTAGAAAATCGTAATTTTCGTATGTGTGAGTAAACATTTTCAAATTTCTTCCAGGTTGCTATATTTTTTTGAATTATTGAAAAAAATAAGAGGAAGACAAAACAAAACACAGAGTTGAAGATTCGTATAAACAGTGGAGTGTGTAGATATTGTTAGTTGTTTAGAGAAAGTTCATTACATTTGTTAACGTTGATATGTCGGTAAAGCGTACGTTAAAAACATTATCTCTTGAAGAAAAATTTAAACTTATAAAAGAGGTGGAAAGTGGGTCGAAAAAGAAAGATGTGGCTGTGAAGTATCGTGTTCCGGCAAGTACAGTGTCTACCATTTTAAAAAATAAAGAAAGTATTGTCACTGCAATCGAAAATGGTGCTGTAAGTGTAAATTCCAAGAGACTTAAAAAACCAACATACGAAAATGTGGACAAAGCCGTCTTAGAGTGGTTTAAATTGACAAGGAGGCAGAACTTACCTATATCTGGAGGGTTAATTAAAGAAAAAGCGTTGAATTTTAGTCAAAAACTGGGACTTCCAAATTTTAAGGCAAGCACGGGTTGGCTGGATAATTGGAAACGTAGGTATGTACACACATTTATGTAACAAAAATCTGTACCTTCAGATTAAAAGTTTTTTTTTAAAGGAACGGCATATGTCATAAAAAGGCTTGTGGAGAGAGTAATGATGTGAGTGACGAGGTCTGTACTAAATGGAAACGTGTTTTTTTACCTCATTTATTGGAGGGTTATCAAGCCAGGGACGATGTTATCTCCCAGATAACACTTTGACTTTTAAAAACCAGAAGTGCCATGGGGGAAAGCACAGCAAACAAAGAGTTACATTGATGATTGTCGCAAACATGGATGGGTCAGAAAAACTAAAACTGCTCTTAATAGGTAAAAGCAATCGGCCTCGCTGCTTTCGAGGTGTTAAATGGTTACCTCTCGACTATAAGGCAAATACGAAAGCGTGGATGACAGGAGCACTTTTTGAAGAATGGGTGGCAAATTTCGACAAACATTTTGGTAAAATGGGAAGAAAAATTATTCTTTTCATTGACAACTGCCCGGCTCATCCTAAAGACATTTAACAAAAATTAAAATTTATTAAACTCGTTTTTTTTCCTCCCAATATGACATCAAAGTTGCAACCACTTGATCAAGGCATCATACAAAACGTGAAATGTCATTACCGCCGTAGGATTTTGAAAAAAACCATAAAAGATTTTGAAGAAAACAACAAAAAACTGACATTACTATGATAGACTGTGTTGATGAAATAACCAATGCGTGGAATATCGACGTTCAGTCTGAGACCATTTCCAATTGCTTTAAAAAAGCCGGTTTTGGTGAATATTCTGAGTGGGAGGAAGAAGATGCAATTCCTTTGATTTTCATGCAACTGCAGACGGAATTTGAAGCTTGGAAAATTACCAGAAATATAAAAGGTGTTACGTATGATGATTTTCTGCAGGTGGATGACGATATTGTTACTTCGGAGTATCTCACAGATGAAGATATTGTCAGACGTGAATCCGAATCTGCACAGCTCGACAATATCGATGACAGCGACAGTGATGTAATGGAGAACGATTTGGAGGATGATTTGATTCAACCACCTTCAAAAGAGTTAGTTGCAAAGTCATTAAGCACTTTGCGTGTATATTTAAAGACTAATGAAAGAACAACCGATTCTGTTTATAATAAGTTAAACTCTATTGAAGATTTTTTTGAACACCAAAATAAAAATACTTTTCAGTCATGTAAATATAACTACGGTGACCATCCGTTCATTATTATAATGAACAGTTCTGTATTTGAAGACGATGTTCATTATGAATTATTTTGTATAGAAAAACATTTAAATGTTCTGTATTTTAAAAGTTGTTCATTATTTGTTCTGTATTTTGTTTAGATTTAAAAAAAACAATGGGCACATTCAAGAATCTAGTTATTTTAGTCGACTAGATTGATCTGCATGTAACCTGAACGCAAAAATACTTTTTCTACGTCAAAACATATGCGAACTGTCAACTTAGTACTCAGGCACGAATTTCTCGACTAGACTCAACGGCTACCACTCCATAAACGTCAACTGAAACAGCTGCTCATATGACCGATTTCAGCCAATCAAAACCGAGATACATCTAGTTAAACAGCTGTTCAGACTAATGAACTTGATAGTTGAACGTCCCCAATAACTTAAATATTAAGAAAACCGAGATTCAATGAACAAAATCATATACTAAAGTACTATAACTTGTGAACAAGTAATGTAGTACTAAAAAATTTGTTATATGTAATTTTTTTATTTTTTTATAAAGGAACCTATTTTCTATGAAAATGAAAAAGAATTATTGTCATTTTCTATTGTTCATTATTTGGAATTCTAAAATATGGTCACCGTATGTATAACAGACTATTTTAAATAATAAATACATATGTTCCTTTCCTGTACTTTTTTTGTCTTATATATTCGCAAATAAATACATATATGTACATATTTATATCAATTTTGTATTTTACTTGATAACTCGAAGTCTTGATAACTCGAATTTTTTTTGTGGCAAGTGGTGGTTCGAGTTATCGAAGTTCGACTGTATATCAAGGTATATTTTTAATTTCATCTAGTTTGAGTAATGATACAGGCACTAATCATCAGCCATTACCAAGTGAGCAAGACGCGTACCTTGGAAAGGCATTTCACAGGCTAAATTTGCTGCAAGTTCATCTGAATAGTTTAATTGGACATTTGTCGACTTTTCTTTGCTGAAATAGATGTTCAATAATAGAAACCTATTTGGAAAATTGAAAATTACTAAGCATCAACGACTTTGTGTTGAAATTTATTAAACATTGAAATGTCATTGCTGTTCAAAGACCACATATAGTTTTTTGGACCACCCTCTACTTTTGGGTGCGGTTAAAAGGGCCCTTCAAATCGCCTTAAATCTGGCAAAAATCTGAGAGTACCTACTGTTAGTAAATGTGAAAGTACATTGTACTGTGTAGTAAAAGGACCCAGCAAATTGGGAAGTTAGAAGAAATATATTCTAAGAATACTCGAAGCGGTTATTAGCTTATCGGTTGTACGAAAACGCACAGCAATTTCTATTGTCACTGCAAAGTAGTTTGCTTGGCCGATTTCTTAAAATATATAGGGGAGACACGCCAACAGTGAGACACTTTTTTTTAAACTACTGTTACCTAAAAAGCTTTCAAAATATTTTGAGATTCTAATATGTATCCATTTGCGTCGAGTCTCGGCTTAATTTTTGCATATCAAATTTAGTTTTTGTGTTTATGGAATAGAATTGGTGATAAGAAAAGTCTGCAAAACTCTTTTGTCTCACTGATGGTACACGACACGTGCACATACAGTGAGGCAGCTGATACCCAACAGTGAGACACGTGACTTAAATATTATCTTTCTTTGCTGAATTTAAGAATAAATAAATATTTTGCAAAACTTTAATTTTGTTTATTGAGTTTTTAATGTAAAAAAAAATAACAGTCTTCAGTGACTAAACCTAGGTAAAAATATAGGTAATTAAAAACTAAACTCAGACTTCTAAAAATGGAACTAAACAAAAAACACTAGCGAATATCAATTTGGTCAAAATGTATTCCAAAGTCTATGCTGCCTTGTTGCCTACTCGTATGGTCACATGGAAAAGGATCGGGTAGTACAATTTTTATGTCGTCTAGGGTAACAAATGCTATATTCGCCACATTTGGTTGTACAAATTTAAATGTATTACATTATTAAAAAATTTATTTCAAATTCACCGTCCGAATTCCTGTCCAACTTAGTAGATTTTTTCCTGACTGAGCGAATTCTACAACTACATGATCCCCCTTGACGGGTTCTCGAGAACTTTAGAGAAGTGAGCCAAATTATAACACACTGTCACACTTCTTGTATATGCAGGTGGCAACGTGTTCCAAAAAGTCATTTCGGAGTAATATTGAGTGTCTCACTGTAGGAGTTGTCTCACTGTTGGTGTGCCTCCCCTACTCATAGGGCCTTCATTTTAGAAGTTCTCAGTGGTTATATCTTTCATACAAATCTCGCAACTGTGAGCCAGTGGTGCCTTTTTGTCATTTTTTATGCTAAATCTAGCATATTTTAGGTTTAAATTGCATATTAGTATAAATAAAATAAAATATCTGGCATATTTAAATTTTTAATGTAAAATATTTTCGTGGTATATTTTGCTATACAAATAACGAGCGCATCCATCAACATTTTCTGTATTTGGCATTACTGAAGATTTGTATGATAATTTTTCAACTTGAAGTATCAGCTGTCAAAGTGTTAAACCTTAAAAACAAAAATAAAAGCAAAATTCAGCTGCCCGTGAGCCCTGAATTGCTGCTCAATTTAATTTAAGTTTCTACCCAAATGGACAGTCAAATATATCCGTATTTTATGGCTTATTGTTTTTTTAAACTTTTTTTTTTTGTTTTAAACTTTAGCATATTTTGTTTTATTCCTCCATATAATTTAGCAAATTTATTTCTATTTCGCATATTCCGTGAGAAAATTTCTGGCAAGACTGCTGTGAGCTTCCTTAAATTTAAAGTGGAAACTAAAATTTGTTATTAGTACGGCGGATAGTACAGAAAGGCAGTACAAACTAACCGCAATCAATATTTACAGCATATAATTTAGAAAGCGGAGACCTATTTCAAGATTGCACGATTTCTTTTTCAAGTGTTACAGATACGCGCCCAGGTTGTCCCTCCTTCATTGTCCCATCTATAGTCAACAATGAACCTTACCTGGCTTACACAAACACATGGCAAAGTTCCATTCGAATTATGTATATTTTCTGTGCTGCTCCATACCTAAATTTTCCATTTCCTCGAGACTCACGTCCCCACCACACTACCAGTGCAACTGCCTACTGTCGATATGTTGATTAATCTCCAAGCACTATACAAACCAACCCACTGGATGACTAACAAATGCAAAGCTACGACTATGGCGTGCAACCACTAAAACAAAAAAGATCTAAAACAAGTTGCGCGATAATTCCTCTGAGATGCCGTTGGCACATGTGAACAAATTAAAAGCAAAAAATTATATCCAACAATCGGTAGCTCAAATTACCTCATTTGCATTCGATTTGCAAAGTGCAATGAAAAAAAAAAGCATTCGTGAACAGAAAAAATTGGCGCTCCTTCGCGATATACGCCATGCTAATCACCAATTCTCACAAACTTGCCGTCCGCAGCTCGCACCGACCGACACCTCCAGAATACGAGTATCGCGGAGCTCCACCTTCGTCTTTACACTCGAACAATTAACTCTCAGAAATATAGGCTTCTGTTCTGTTCTGAGCAGAATGAAAATATATTCTCTGCCACTGCCGCTCTACCACCTCCATGTTGTACTCTGGCTTTAGTGGAAGAAAAAAAATGAAACGCATGCGGGAACACAAGAAAAGTGAATCTAATAAACTAATTATGGGACAAAGTACAAACTCGCAACAAATCGTTTTTTTATTAAAATATTATACCGTGTTTTGCGCTCGTAAAGTCTTCGAAGTTATTTATCTGCGAGAGGGCTATATACTTCGACACCGTGTGAGATGAGGTGTTGAGTTTCCAACTAAGTAAATCCAAGGGAGACATTTTTTTTAGTAGTTTTGTAAAGGGGGAACCAAAATAGGAGTCCAGGAAGGTAAGCCAGCTTAGACAGGTGGGCGATTGGCATGATTTTTGGCACTATCATGGTGGTCTCTTAAAAAGAAGTCCGCCGTCGAAGAGTGGTTCTCAAACTTTTATTAAAGCTTTCAAACAATTAACTAGTATGAGCATTGACGCAAAGGGCGATGATACTTATATGCTACTGAGCTGTATATCTTTAGGCTAAGGTCACGCACTGAGCTGCAGAGCGGCAAAAATCTGATCGGCAATCTTAAGCCGCAAGTGGCCATTTATTAAGCGGCAATTCTTGAGCGGCTCGTTGTGAAAATGTCGTTGTCGAGTGCTGCTCGCCGCTGTCTTTTACAAGAAAGTCTTTTAAGCGTTGACAGAATTCGTTTTCAGTTTAAAAAAAGAAGATTTGGTGTTCATCCAATAAACCGAAAAAGATTAGGTTATCGCGAATGCCACCATTTGTATAACAATCTTCGACAACATGAAGACCTATTCAGGCAATATCTACGTATTTCAATACAATCATTTGATTTTCTGCTAGAAAAAGTTCGTACCAAAATTTTAAAACGAAAAAAAGCAATTTATGCAACAGAAGCTTGTGTTAACATTAAGGTAAATTAAAAAAAAAAAAACGTTTATTTTTGATTATTTATTGTTACTTTGCTTTTAGTTTGTTTAAAATCATTTTCTGAAACTTGCCCGTCAGCACCACACTAAAATAAAATAAAAGAACAGAATTGAAAGCTGAGCGACGCCGCTCTGTCGCTCAGAAACGTCGCTTGCCGCTCAGCGACCGCGTGCCAGCGTTCGGACTTTTGAAATCGTATTTCGAAGTAGATGTAAAGAAAAAGCGAAGTAGAACTACATTTTTTGAAGTAGATTTTTAGATTTATAAATGACATTTTTTTTTTATTTTTTGAAAAACAATTGTACGTCAACAGAAAAAAAATGAGGGGAACAAAAATTGCTCATTTATTACTAAGACAAAAAATAAACATATATGTACATTTACATTTGTTTTTTTATATTTTGAATATTTTTTTTGTATGTAGCGAAAACATGTAGATTGCTTTATGATTTAAATAAACGTTAAAAATTAAGTATTTAAAACAAACTTACCATCAAGAAGTTTATATTGCTTTAGAAGATTTATTAAATTAAGCGGTGGAATATAAACATCTTTCCGATTTTCCAATAAACATCTTAAGAACATTCGATTTTCAACTGTTCTTACATTTAATCTATTTCGGAATTTGTTTCTTACTTAATTCATTTCGGAGAATTTTCTTTCGGCCGCTGCACTACTGTGCGGCAAAATAGCTAAGGTTAGCATGTACTCTATTAAATTCTTAAACATGAATTCTTCGACAGTATTTTTATGCTCCGTTCCGTTAAGGAAACCCAAAACTTTACTTAGTCTTTGAAAAATAAAAACAGCTTTTAAGTTTAGAACTATATTTGCATATATTGAATGTGCTGTGGAATTTAAATTTTGCCAATTTAAGTCAATTGCAAAACATCCTGCCATCATTTTTCTTTGCTGATCTTTTTACTCGTCAGCAAACCAAATAAGAAAAAAACAACACAAGACGAACTTTTGCTGAGTAGCGTGAAAGAGATAACCTGCGAGTTGTAAGTTTATTTCAAAAATCAAATCTTCGATAATCAGTGCTGCCACATAATTATTCTCTAATTTATCTAAAGGAACAAAATCGAAGTAGGTTGTTAACCAACCGGAGTGACGAAGTAGATTTAAGAGATGTTGCAAAAAGCGAAGTAGATCTACTCCGATAGGAGTAAAGTCCGAACCCTCCGCGTGGCGACAGCCCAGTGTTGCCAACCAATTTGGACGAAAAAATGCCTTACTTGAGAAAAAAAGATGCCTTTATCAATAAAATAATGCCTAAAATATTTTTTTTAGGGAAACTGGAACAATAAATCAAAAATTAAACACAAATATAAAAATATAGAGAAAAACAACAAACATAGTTTTCGTCCAGCAGATAGTCTTGGCCATTGAAATCATACATTAAAAAAATAAGAAGCCAGTATTTTGAATCAAAAAAAAATTAGAAATTAGAAATCTTTTCTTTAAATTTGAGAAACCGCTGATCGAATTTTGCTAAGACTGCACGGTTAAAAATCCTGTCGTTAAATGTAATATTTTTGGGTTTGTTTATAGTTGTCCTACAGCCGAGAAAATATTTAAATTTAATATTTTGCGTGTATTCAAATTAAACAACTAATAAAGTAGTTATTCATTTTAAATAATGTCCGCTATTACAAAATATTTCTGAAATATTAAATTTTAATATAGAGGAGGATGAGTTTCAATGCAAATTAAACCCTTATTTGTATTGAAAAATTAAAGAATTTAAATACATTCGAATTAAATAAACTGCAGATTATAATAAAATACTTTTACCTACCACAAATTCAATACTTGTTTTGCTTTTTATTAACCCATGGAATCTTATTATATTTTAAAACTTCTTTAGATTTGATTTAAATATCTGTGCGATATATTTCAACACCGAAAATATTTTATTTAAATACTAATTTTTATTGGTTTTAAATATTACAATACATAGAAAATTGTCAAACGTAGGCAAATTCTCTTGGCCTTTTATCACCTTTGAAAATAATCCTATAGGGTGCCGCTGTGTTTCCTTTAGTATGCATATTTTTCTAAAAATTTAAATAATTTATTTTAATAAATTTATCTTATTAATTATTCAGTCAATTACTTACATTTTGTGATATAATAGCTATATTTCTGGGGCAATGAACTCGAATCTCTAGACCGCTAGGAACATCTCTGCGCTTCACAGCTTAAAAAAAAACAGAAATATTTTATAATCTCTTACAAGAATACTTTGAAATTAAAGTTACTTACTTCGTGTAAAAAGAATATTCTCATTGAATATGAATATTACCAGCAGCATGACTTTCACTTGTTTATATTTTTTAAACATTTTTCTATATCGAAATCATCCACTCTTTTGAGAAGAACGCTCAAACTAACTCTATATTCTTAACCAAGTGACAAAATAATATATTTGGGTTCAAAAGTAATATCGATATATATTAAATATAATCAATTTGGTTCAGAAACTGTATTAAAACCAAATGTATTGAAATTGATGGCTTTAATGAGTTCGTATTAAAATGTAATCAGAGTCAACTATAACTTAATTGTAATAAATTCTTTATTGAAATTCTATTTTAATATAGACCGGGTTGGATTGTAGGACAAAAATGCTGGATTTTAATCTTTAAAGATTAAAGTTAAAAAAATTCGTATTGAAATGAGCATTTTAATGGAAAAATTATTAAATTTGAATATAAATGTATTGCAGAAAGAGTTCGATAAATGGGAAATATTGACAACCAATTCTTCTGGGGATGTATAAAAAAAACCCATATTTTTAACCGTGTGATAATATAATTTTTTAAGATTATTTGTTCAGAATTAACACTTGCGAGATATTCGTATTTATGAGAGTTATCAGTCTTGTTGGACATTAAGTGTTGGAAATAAAAAGATTGAGACAATCAAAAATCAATGTATTTCCAGCTTTCCAATGAATTTATGTGAATTGATTCGCTCAGATTTTAAAATGTATTTTACTTTACAGCTGGTGCATCATAAACTGTCGTAGGTCAAATCGATTTGCTGTGAGTAAGGTTGCTCTTTCAAATCACTAGAAAAGTTCATTATAACATGAACATTTCTGTATTTAAAGAAGATTTTTATTATGAAATATTTTGAACACAAAAACCTATAAATGTTTTGTACCTCAGAAGTTGTTCATTTTGTTCTTTATTTCATTTAAATTGTTAAATAAGAAAACCCAACATTCAGGGAATAAAATGATAATGCAAGCATACCTTGCATTACTTCCTCAATGAGCAATCAAGTAACCAAATACTATACGTTTTTTTTTTTAAGTATTTGTTTTATTAAAGTACCTACCTATTTATCGAATGAAAAAAGAATTGGATGAAAATGTAGAGATTTGTTTCCTTTTCTATTGTTCATTATATTATATTTCATATTTTATATTTATTTAAGCAAAACAGTTTTACAGCAAGATTACAATTATTTTATGAATTGTGAATGATTAGATAAAGTGATTGTTGAGTGCTTCGATTGCTTTCATATTGGGAAACAGAATGATTAAAATTTGATTATAATATTACAAAAGAAAATTAATATGCCCAACCCACATATAAAACTAAAATACGTACAATTTATTTTATTCTTAAGATCATTAATTATTATTACTGGTCAAGTATTTAAAGAGAGTTGTTTTGAATTCGCTGCGTTTACGGTTCTTCTATAAGAGCTACGGAGCTCCATGAGAGAGTAAAGGATCTGTTATCAAAGACGTACCCTTCTAGATTGTTGTATTTACATTACATTTAATTTGTGCCAACTGTTGTACTGTGGTAGTCAACTTCACTCAGAAAAATAAAGCGTAGTGCCAACAATTTTCGTTGGTTAAAATGAACCCAAATATCAAAATCTTTGATTAAAGAATTGAAGAAGAATTGTTGGCAATGATGGAATAAAATACTTATGTTGAGTATATTATTCTTACGCTGAATACCGGATTCTTAAAAATTTAAAAACGAGTTCTTGTTAACAAAAATAATATTTGAACCAAGAACTTTTAACTAACAATTTTTTTAAAAATCTTAAAATTCTTCGCTTCACAATCTATTTTTTTCTGAGTGTTTGCAAAAAACCTTCCCAACCGAACAACGAAATTGGTAAGAGAAAAGTCTTGACTAATAGCATCTGTTTTTTTAAGGGCACAGAGCATTTCCTTTCAGGGCGCAACTGCCGTTCCGAGTCAGATCGCCATTAAAGACTAAACCTAAATTTCTAGCCATATGAATGTCTTCGAGAATTGTCCTAATTTGATTGGCGGGAGGGTGGATGTATCCAATTTCTTTTTATGTATACATTTAGTTTTATTCTTCTGTGGATTTAAATTCAAGTTGTGTTTTAGCCCCCACTGCAAAACAGTTTCTAATTTTTCGTGTAAGTCTTAAATAGCTTCATTAATACGGTCAGCACCACAAATATAATTAGATATGAATATCATCGGCAAATAAATGTACATTACAATATTTTATTATTCGAGGAGGTTCATTCACTGACATTTGTAGAGAGAACAAGAACAGATCTATAATGGAACCTTGTGGCACCTCTGCCGATACTCCAAGGAAAGGAGACCCATTCACGACGGACTTATGAGACATCTAAAATCCGAAAATAAATTGTTTGTCTTCAGTCGTGGTCGTGGACTCTTGATTTCCTTCTGCCACGCGAAGAAGAAAAAAGAAGGCGAAGAAAACTTAAATTTATTTAACAGTTTTTCGCCGACAATTATAGGTTTGTTTAAAGTTAGCCCTTCTGTGTTCAATATAGCACTGAGATCACCTTGGTACTGAAAAAGTGAAAACCAGTGTTTGACATGACTTCTAGCGCACATTAGTTGTGCCCTGAACTGACCCCAGTAAATTTTTCGGGAATTCAAGAATTCAGTGCTGAGTTTCGCTGTAATTTTATTCATTTTCGAACTTATCATCTATAATGCAAACACTTTTATCTACTGTTTGCATTATGGCAAGCACAAGACCAAAATTGAGTTCACTTATTTTTAACAATAAACGGAGCCAAGTGTACGTTCACCAAAAGATAAATATTTTCCAATGTCAAAAACTGACAGACTTCAAGGTAACATTTTGCATTCGATATAGTAGCCCAATTTTCAGGGCAGTGCAGGGTTTTTGACACGCGTTAAAATAAACCGACACTTCTCAGTGCGCACTAGTGGGTACTAGTGATAGCCAAGACAAACCAACTGTATGTGCTCCACCAAATCGAACGCTTTTGAAAAATCGAATAGTATTCGAAATGTAGAATAGTTGGCGTTTATGGCTTTCCGACTGTCACCGAAATAAAAAAAGGGCGATTGTGCAACTCCTCTTCGGACGATAACCGGGCTGGACGGAACTTCAACGTTAAAAAAGCGTGCATAAAAAACAGTCTAAAACCGGTTCGAAAAGGCGACAAAAAAAGTGATCAAAAACTTCTCAAAGTAGGTGTGCATCAAAAAAATCGTCAAAAAATCATTAAAAGGGCCTTTTAGTGAGTTCTTCGACACTCACTAAAAGACGTGCACACAAACGCATCAAAACCCGTGTCTAAAAATGCGTCAAAAAATGCGTAGAACAACTCGCCAAAAAGACAACTAAAGAACGTGTCCAAAAACGCGTCAAAATACGAGCCCAAAATATCCTTCAAAAACGCTTCAAAAGCCCCTAAACATCAATCCAACAATGTATGGCATTTCTTTTCTTTATTTTTGGCTGCATAAACAGTTTAGCAGCCTACACCGTATGTGGCGTTAACAATCAAACAGAGGCTAAACAAATTGAACGTGAAACCGAGTAAAAGGGCGAAAACTTATAACTTCTAAAATATTCAAGAAAATTAAATACAGTAAATTTTGTTTTAAGCGTGGAAGTTTTTTTTATAAGTTTGATCAAAAAAAAAGAATATACCTAAGGACCTTTTATTGAAAATTACTAGCATTGTATGAAAGATAGGTACCTTTTGATTATTAGACCAAACATAAATAGCCTCGTTTTGAAAGCAAACTCAAAATTAAAATAGTAATATGCTTCTTAATTAGCGCGTTTTGAAAGAAAGCTCACTTTGATACCCAAATTTTGGTATATCACACTCCATTATTAAAAAATGTTCTATAGCACCGTTGTGATTGTTAACGCCACATATGTAGCCTATTGATATTCAATTAATTACAAAACGATATTAGCTTTCGTTGTGATATTGAAATTTAATTAGCTGCATCTTCAGTTCATCTCTTCGAAATGGCTGATGCACATTTTTTATCAGGTTCTGCAGGATAATACTAATTAAACAATATAAAAAAAAATCGGTTAATTGAATCAAGGTACAACTGAGAGGAATTGTTATAAATCCATAAAATCAAGCAAATAATCAGTTCCTGCACTGAAAGTCTAGGCACGGATATGAAAATGCTTTATGCAGGATATATGACCAGACCATTACCAACCACACCAACATGTCATTAATTTAATGATAGATGTACTAAAGACCCGATTGCTGGTGCTTGATTAAATTGTACAACTTATTTGGTGCAATAAGGTGGCAGGATGCGATTAATATCTTAATACGTGCTATTTACCTGCAGTAGTCATTTCCTCACCTACTGTTATCCATGGCGTACTCGTATACTAGAGCAGGAAATTGTATCTAAGCATTCGAGAAAAGTGCTAGTGTTTAGTAATTTTCAATTAATGTAAAAAAATTTATGTAATCCAAGTTAATGGCATACTCTGGCCTGGTGGTATTCAATTACAGGATTATGAACATAGTAGCCCCTTATCCCCGTTGTGGTTTGTTTTAATTAAGCTGCTTGTGTGGTGTTCTTCTTCCTCATGCGACACTACTTTTGTTTGCTTATGAAATGTGACTTAATCTATTCTGACGAAAAATTTTCGTGCAGTGGCTGAAACACGTGTCATGAGAGTTGTGGGATGTGACACACCCAATTGCATTGCAAGTCAAGTTTTAGTAAATACCGAGGGCGAACAAAAATTGCATCTGCCCTCTTTCGAAGAACTTTAAATTGGTATATTATAAGTTGGCCAATTTCACTAAAACAATAACTTTATGTTGTCCTAAATAATGTCTGAGCAATCCGTAGGGACTCGGTCAGGAGCAGTAGGCTTAATAATGTTATGTTTGTCAACAGTGCCGGCTCCAGCCAAACTAGCGCCCTTTTTTCATATTTGCACACCCAGGAGGTAGACTTACAATGCGTTTATTGATGTATTTTTTGTTTTGAGATTTTTGAACTAGATTCTTTTGTAAAATATAAGTGGATTCGCAAGAAATATACCTGCACGAACAGGGTGGAATATTTTGAGATTATGTAGGTAAAAAGTGAACTTGCATAGGTCTAGTGGGATTTTTTATTTTGCGATATTTTGAGGCATATTCTCCTTGAAGTTGCAACATTGCAAGTGATGTGAGTTAATGTGCAAGAAATAATTCAGCTCAGGTGTGCTGGATGTTGTTATTTTGGGCTTATTTGAACAAGCTTTTCGGTTAAAATGCAAACGGCAGTAGGTATTTGTTTGCGCAAGATAAAATTAATTTTTCCTTCCTAGCAATGCGCCCCCAGAACTTGGCGCCCCGTGCATTTGCACATCTGGCACATATGTTTCGTCTGGCCCTGTTTGTCAAATAAACACAAACAATTGTATTTAATGTAAATTCGTCTGCGCAAACATTGCGCGGGTTGTACCGATTTTACGGCAGACTTGGTGACCCGCAAAGTTTTGTAGCCAAGTTCGAGACAACCGGTTCGGTAAATAATGCGCCAACGTCAGAGGAACGACAGAGAAAATCACCGCTTTCCTTAAAAGTGTACAGGAGAAGCCGAGGCAGTCAATTCCTCGCCGCGCAAATGAAGTCGGCAGATTGCAAATTTTAAAGTAAAGTAAAGTACACAAAAGTTTTTAAATTTATCAAAAATGATGCCTCAGCAAAACTCAGCCACAAATTGTGAAGGGTTGGCGCAAGAACTGAGCCTTAAGGAACACCTGTGGAAAAATTGATAAAAAGTGCAAAAACAAATTTGATTGCTTCATTTCGAACCACTCTTGAGAATAATGGAGCCTTCACAAATTAAATTTTTTTACGATTTTAGGGCTTAAAACTTATTCCACGATTTTTGAGCTAAAAAACCATAAAATTCCAGGATTTTTCAAATTAATCGAATACAAAAATTTGCAATTTTCCAAATATCTTCTAAAAATGTGAAGGTGAAGTAAAACCCACCCGTCTGTAGTTCTGCTTAATGCTAATGCATACATTTTTTAGTAAATGTACGTGTACAGTTAGTGTACAGTCATGGAACAAACTGTGCCATTTTTTTAATAAAATTTTTTTTTTGGATTCTTTAAAATAGAATACCATATTACGACCTAGAAAAACATCAATTCATTTAACAACATGTTATTATATTTTTAAACAGTCTTAAATAATACCCTCTTTTTCTAAATTTGCCCCACACAGACTTTAAATTCGTAGACGGGTTGGGATGGATATGGGCATGAAAGAAAATAATAGAAGGGGCACTTTAAAAAAAAATTGTAAGTATCCAGGATTAGGCTAAGTTTTTTTCAGGTGCCCAAATATTCAACTGATTTAAACTTTTTTTCCTAGCTGCAGTTTAATGGCGCACCTAGCAGCCGTCTTCATGATGAAGAATTGCAGAGGTGAGAGCCCAACAATGGATTCAAGTGCTGGTTCTGCAAGGTGAAGTCGATCCAATTTATAAGAAAACTCATAAGTTAAGTTAAAAACTGAATTTTCACAAAAGCCTTATTAAAAAAAAGGACTCAAATCGACTAAATAAATATATAAATATAAAAATAAATAAATAAACATCATAAACAAGATATAAAGGGTGATTTTTTAGCTGGTTTGGTTTTGGCAACACTGGTTTTGACAGCTGACGTGTGTTTAGTACCTTGTGTCACTGTCAAACAGCTTCAGTTTGGTTTGCAATTTAACCATGGATCGTCTTACAAATGAACAACGCTTGCAAATTATTGAATTTTACTATCAAAATTCGTGCTCGGTTCGAAATGTTCATCGCGCGCTGCTTCCATTTTATGATCGGCATTCTCGACCTTCTGAGCAGTCTATTCGGAAGATTGTGACCAAATTTCGCACCAAATTTACTTTGTTGGACATTAAACCACCAACACGTTTACGTACTGTGCGTAGTGAAGAAAATATTGCGGCCGTATCAGCTAGTGTGACAGAAGACCGCGAAATGTCGATTCGGCGCCGTTCCCAGCAGTTAGGCCTTTGTTACAGCACTACGTGGAAAATTTTGCGGAAGGATTTGGGCGTAAAGCCTTTTAAGATACAGCTGGTGCAAGAACTAAAGCCAGCCGACCTACCACAACGCCGAATTTTTGGTGAATGGGCTCTTGGAAAGCTGGCCGAGGATCCGCTTTTTTATCGAAAAATTGTGTTCAGCGATGAGGCTCATTTTTGGTTGAATGGGTACGTAAATAAGCAAAATTGCCGCATTTGGAGTGAAGATCAGCCAGAAGCATTGCAACAGCTACCAATGCATCCCGAAAAAGCCACTGTTTGGTGCGGTTTATGGGCCGGTTGCATTATTGGGCCATATTTCTTCAAAGATGATGCGAATCGCAGCGTTACTGTCAATGGTGAACGCTACCGAGCGATGATAACAAACTTTTTTTTGCCCGAAATGGAAGTTCTTGACTTGCATGATATGTGGTTTCAACAAGACGGTGCCACATGCCACACAGCACGCGAAACAATGGCGCAATTGCGAGGCGAGTTTGGTGAACAGTTAATTTCACGTTTCGGGCCGGTCAATTGGCCGCCTAGATCGTGCGATTTGACACCATTAGATTATTTTTTGTGGGGGTATGCCAAGGCTAATGTGTATAGGGACAAGCCCGCTTCGATTGACGCACTGGAAGCCAACATCCATGCATTCATTCGTGAGATACCGGCCGATATGTGTGAAAGAGTATGCCAAAATTGGACTCAGCGGATGGGCTACCTGAGACGCAGCCGCGGTCAACATTTGCATGAAATTATCTTTAAACATTAAATTGCAAACTATCGATCCAAATAAATATTTCATTCATTTTTTCGAATTTTTTGTGTTTTTTTTTTAAAAAAGTTCTAAACCTCTTAAAAAATCACCCTTTATTACATTTCTCCACCAAAACACAAAACATCTACATAAACCTCTTGAAAAAACGGGAACATGCTTGTTTTTAAGTGCTACCAAACTGCCGAGAAGGTGTTGATTTTTAAATTCGTTTTCTATACAAGGTAAAACTAGTTTCTCAGTTGACCACGGTTCCCTAAATGCCCCACTTGAGCTTGAGTTTGAACTAAATTAATTGACTATAGTTTCGTTGTTAACTTGATCTGATTTAAGTGCTTCTAGCATATCGTCTGTTCCGACATCTCAGATGCTACAATGTGAATGTGTGTTAAAGACCGGAGTTTTTTAGGGTTTGGAAAATGTTAATGTTCCAACATTCATAATTTTTAACTTCCTCCATTACGTAGTAAGAGAAAGATATTGTATTCGTACAAAATTTCGAACTCGAGATGTTAATCAATTCTGACATTAGGATGATAGGCGAACTCAAAAAAGTGGGTCGCAAAATTCTGTCTGTCTGTCTGTCTGTATGTCCCGAGGCCTAAGCGGCTGAACGGATTTCGTTCAAACTTCGGATTTATAGTTTCGGGGCTTACAGTTCGGGGCCGTTATTTTGTTTGCATGGTAACCTCAATATTAATGGTACTTCCCATACAAAATGTTCATACCAGTTTGATTTGTTCGAAAACGGCTCTTACGATTTCAACAAAAATGTAAGCCTAAGTAGGTGAGGTAAACATAACTACATACTCAGTTTTCCGCTAAAAAATCGAGTAACGGTACTTTTGAAATTTGGACATATCTCGAAAACGGCCCATACGATTGTAACAAAAACTCATTTCTAGGGTAATATGGTCATTTCTAAATTAATGGAAAATGGAAAAAAAATCAAAAAAAATTGATGTTTTCAAAATTATTGCGTCCTTAATTTTCAATTCGAATAACTGGAAACGCTCACTTCAAAAACTGCTCATATCTCGAAAAACCCATTTTCGATTTCGATAAAACCCTAAAAACCAAGTAATGCTTACATCCCAAACAATAACTTGTTTTTTTTTTTCATTCATATTGAATATGCACCCTAAAAATAAATCTAACAATTCATTTGCACCAAAAATGTTGATGAACGAGAAAGTTACGTTTGACGCAGTCGTGCACTTTATTTAAGTTATCCTCAGTCTGAACATCCTACACCGGCGAACGTTTTATAGCAAATAGTCGGGATATCGGAAAACGATAGTGACACTTAGTCCCACGTTCCACAAGTTCCACTCTATCGGTTTCAATAATTCAGTCATCAATTTCCGTACACTCCTCCAATCATGCATCCGATTAACTATGACAAAATTATCATCAAACGCATTCGTGACTTGATTGCCCTGTGGTGAGTGTCCCTTAATTCAATTATAGCCTATAATTCCAGCGCCCACAACAAAACAACTTCATTTCAACTAAAAATCAACTCGAAACGGACGAAGCACCATTGCGACACTTATCCAAATTACCCCACGAGCACATTCCGTAAGCGGCGACAAACGAAAGTGAAAACTCATTCAAACGCACCTCGGACACTTGTCCAATTATCCTTCACTCGAAAGGAGATTCCCATACCAAGCGCACACAAATCACATGCCAACGCGTTTGCTGGCCAAATAATCGCCCGATTACCGCTTGATTGCCGCACAACAAAAACACTTTCCCATGAGCGTAATGGCACTTCTCAGGCAACTTAATTGACATAATGCGCGATCCGCAATCGAATTCGAAGTGCAACACATGCTCACCGAAGGATAATCACATCCCAACCCCAATCAAGACACACACTCGGTTAGAATGGGGAGTTGCGGACTGGGGAGACTACGCGACGACCAACCGTGTCTTCATTATGGGATTTCCCCGAACCAAATGTGCCACGTGCTGGCGCGTGGTTATCTCGGCTCGTATCCTGTTTGGCAACAGTTTCTCACGCACCCTAAAGATGCTCTTTAGCACTCATCAAAATCAATAATAGTCGATTAAGACGATTAAATAATTAGAAAATTGTGAAAATTACTGTAATTTAGCCGTGGAATCAATTCGCTCTGCATAGGAGAGAGATTCATCATTCGTCCGGCCAGCACCATCAACGCCGCCATCACCACTACCAGCGTCATTATACCCACCATATACGTCTTCAATTCAACCCGAAGACGCCTTTTGGGTCACAACTCACAAGTAGTGGTTCCGTTCCGTTCCACATACACACCCCATACCCAGCCTGAATAAGTAATCACGCAATGTAATAAAATAATGAACCATAATTCCTTAATCGTCCTTCAGATAGGCAGGCATATGCACAGATTGCAGCAGTGCATCCGCGCCAGCTTTGTTCCAATTTAAATGGTAATCGAGCCGAGCCAAGTTTTCCATTTGCGCACCTAATCAGTATTCAAAATACCCGCCACCATAGCTGTCACTCATAAATTACGCGCCAAAAACACTGTCTGCGAAATGCAATCCATCGTCGGATCGAAGCGCCCTCCTCGCCATCGCTCTCGTCGATTAAAAACTCGACTTCAATTTGTAATAAATCATCAAATCGGTCACGATCAGATCACGAACTATAGGTACGATGTCCTGGCTGGCGCGGCTGTCGTGATGAAGCAATACAGAGCCTCGCACACCCGCTCGCCGGGTCAAATATATTCAGCGAGCGTCTACGTAGTACGCCTACCGCCCTCTGGTAAGAGTTAACGAAACCGCTTTTGATTGATTGATATTGATTCGATGGAATTGCCCCAAAGGATCGGTATTGTTATTATCGCTTCGTTTTGGGTGTGGGCACGGAGTGTATGCTGCAAATATCTAGGCTTCGTCAAAACAAGGATTTAGGTCTCGCGTTGGAACATAAATCAATCGGGTGAGTTGTGACGCATGTGCACTGCACATACTAATTTGCATGAAAATATTAATAAAATCCTCTCAGAAAGGGCTAGGATCCTTTTTTTATCGTCTTACAAAAAGAAATCGAGGAGTGCATTTTTTCCTAATGAAATACCTACATGTCGGCGACAAAGGGGCCATTGAGGGTCATTGGCCGAGCTATTATGTTGAGTTTTGGACACCAAATTGTGCTTTTAGTATTGAATTGTGTTTTTGGGAATATATTGGTCAAGACTCATTATTTACCGACTTTTATGATGAGCAAGTATTTTTCAATATCATCAATCCACCAACGGTCAGAGATTTTAGGGGATACCACAACTAGTGTCAAAAGCAGCTCCGCAGAGGACACAAGAGGTGGAACTTTCTGCGCAAAAGATTGAGGGTTTTTCTACATCCAGTGATCCAACTGAGGCTTTTTCATGCCTTTTACACATTATTTCATTAGCTAGGTTTGTTTTTTTTTTTTTTCAAAAATGCATCTTTTTTTTTATTCCAAAAATGTTTCTCATATTTTTTTTTGACTTTTCATTTTTTTAATGTATGGTTTCAAGGACCAAAACGATCTGATGGACTAAAACTATGTTTGTTTTGGTCGAAACCTTGTACCTACTTATGAAACAAAAAAGTCATGAATTTTCTTCCTTTTATGAATTTCTTCTGTGATTTATAATTTAAGTTTTTTTTTGGAAATAAAAATTGTTTTTCTTAATTTTTTTATATTTGTGTTTAATTTTTGATTTATTGTTCCACTCTAAGAAAATTATTTTAGGCATTATTTTATTGTAAAAGGCAACTCTTTTTCTCAAGTTTGGCATTTTTTCGTCGAAACTGGTTGGCAACGCTGTCTACATCATTTGTGGCATATAGAGTCATGCTGATAGAATCAAAGGTCGTTCAATTCATATTCCTCAATTTGTCGCAAAAACAAACTCGGTTATCAGGCCTCTATAGCGCCCTCTATTGCCCCTAATGTTGCTGTCATCTGCACTTACAAAGAAATATGAACCAACAATGCCGCCACTTTTAAAACCACGCTATAAGCAGTCCCAACCTGAAGATACATTTGTTTATCACAAAGAGCGATTATGATAGGAAAATATGGACTTTTGTCAGCATTTGGCCTCTTTTTGTAGCTTTCCAATTGTTTTGGCGAGAGCTTCGGGCGATAAGTTATCGCACTCTTTTCTAAAATTCGCAGTGAGAGCTTCGACAGTCTGTGGCTTTTTCTCTCAAACCCGTGACTTCAAAAAACCTCAAACAAAGAAGTCTGGAGTTGTCAAATCCCCAATACGAAGCATTAGGCGACCCAGTAAAGCATCCGTCAAATTGTCAATTGTCACGCGAGCTCTAATATTCTGTTTTAAACGCAATCCAACCTTTTTCGCATGTGTGGACACCCGCCCAAAGGACTATTCACATGAGAGCGAATTGCGAACAAGCGAATATTCATAGGTTCTGATACTTGATTCACATGAAACATTTTTTCAGTCGCAGAGACCCGCGATTCAGTTTCATTTTTAAAGGCTAAGTTCGAGCGTGTCGAAAACTTGTTAAAAACGAAACAAAAAAGTCGAAGTCAAAAAAGTGGCAAAAAACCTACAAAAAACGTTTCGAAAATGAGGACAATACTAATACACACACTTAACCACACTAAGAACTGTCCTTGAGAACACGTCATTATCGCCATAGGTGGTTAGGTGCAAATTGTTTGGTCGAATAAAAGCAGTCACAAGCTGACTTAATTAAATAAACTTGTAAGTGGTAAGATCCGTGCCGTAGCACTAGTGGACTGGAAGTGGAACAGGTCCTTTTCGCAAACGCCAAGATAGCTCGTCGTAAGAATTTTTATAGAAAAAGATAGAAAAAGTAAGTACGACTTTCTGATAATTCGATATTTCTGTGGCCACAAACCATAACCGCTAAAGTCGACTTTAGACGAAATTGAATGATTTTGATGCCATAAGATTCAGCGTACTCTAATCTATTTTGTAAATTTTTTTCAGCTTTATATCTTTAAGAAAGTGGCGACAATTTCAACAAAAAAACATAACAGCTGAAGTCACTAGAGTCACGCGTTTGTCAAAAACTTTAAACTGCTCTCCTGAAAAATGAGTAAAACAGACTTTAGCGGTTTTCCTTGTGAACCACAGTTTATAACTGAACCAAAGTCGTTTTTACCTAATGCTACTGCTGCATACGACAATCGATGTGCTGGGGACATTCAAATGTCTTTACTTTATGACGTGGCGTGTTGTGCTATCTGAAGTATGTCGGTGTTTTTGTTAATGCAGTTGCTGGTGTTCCTTTTGTTGTTACTGGATTGTTTTTGGCGTTGTTATTTTTGGTTGTTGTTATTTTTTGTTGTTGGATGCTTTTGCTGTTTTTCCTGTCTTTTTGTCGTTATTGTTATATTGGATTTTGCGGTAGCTGTCGTTGTTATTATAGTTATTTATTAGTTTTAATGTTGTTGTTGTAGATAGTCGGAAGCCAACAAGGGCACCGGTTGCAACCACTCAGTATGTCGTTGTTCAGCACTACAGTATGCTAACACCGGTGATATTTATGCCGACGCACTGGTGCCCACTTGTGGTTATCAAATGTAGACTATTGGCTGCCATCTGTGTATGAAAGGTTGTTGAGCAAAATGTTAAAATTCGCTACAAATTCGTGTAATTGAATCCCATCCCACAAACCCATCGATCCATAAGTAGTCCTCATCACTTAAACGATCAAAAAACGACCGACTCTCTAAATAAATTTTAAAAATAACTAAGCATTCTTCAGGTGGGCTTATGGCTATGCACATAGGCAACAAGTAAAGGGTTTTTCAACAGGGACGCTACAAAAGTAGACAGACAGGGACAGCAAACGACGCCGAATTTCTTGCCGCTCTTTTGACATTTCTCTTCAGTAGGGTTTGCCATTTCATGATGGAAATACGAGCCAACAACGAGTCGAAATTATTAAAATTTACTACCGAAATTCGGAGTCAGTGGCCTTAACGTTAAGAGCGCTACGTCCAATTCATGGTCGTCATAATCGTCCTAGCAGATCAACAATTGAGCGTCTAGTGGAAAAATTTGAATCCACAGGCACAGTACAAAATGTTCCCGTGCCAGTGAGACAAAGAAGTGCCCGTAGTGTCGAGAATATTGCTGCCGCTGAGGCTTCAGTTGAAGAAAGCCCAAATGTGTCTCTCACACGTCGTTCTCAAGCGTTGGGCATCTCTGTGACGTCGTTGTGGCGAATTTTGCGAAAAGATCTTGGCCTACATCCTTACAAGATTAAATTGACGCAAGAACTGAAGCCGCTTGACCACCAGAAGCGTCGTTTGTTCTTGAATTGGGCTGAGCAACAACTTGAAAATGATTCGGATTTTCATCGAAAAATCATCTTCAGCGATGAGGCTCATTTCTGGCTGAATGGCTTCGTCAATAAACAAAATAAATGCGTTATTGGTCAGGCAGCAATCCACACGTACTCCATGAGTCATCATTGCATCCCGAAAAAATTACGGTTTGGTGTGGTTTATGGGCCGGCGGCGTCATTGGGCCGTACTTCTTCCGTGATGATCAAGACCGGCACGTTACTGTGAATGGGAATCGCTACCGTTCAATGATAACCGAATATTTTTGGCCCCAATTGGATGATATGGACTTGGAGGACATGTGGTTCCAACAGGACGGCGCCACAAGCCACACAGCGAATGTCACAATCAATTTATTGGAAACCAAGTTTGGAGAACGTGTTATCTCACGAAATGGTCCAGCCGCTTGGCCGCCTCGGTCGTGCGACTTGACGCCGTTAGACTATTTCCTGTGGGGCTACGTCAAGCATATGGTCTATGCCAACAAGCCAGCGACGATTGCTGAACTTCGTACGAATATCGAACGTGAAATTGCAGCAGTATCGGCCGATTTATGCTTGAAAACCGTCGAAAATTGGGTTCAACGTCTGGACTTCTGCAAGCGTGCCTGTGGTGGCCATGCAAAAGAAATCGAGTTCCATACATAATGGCATCGAACGTACTTTCACTGGAATAAAGAATTTCATTGATATCCAAAACCGTTTTTGTTTTATTTAAAAAACTTTTGTAGCGCTCTTATTGAAAAACCCTTTACGTATAGGCAGGTTGCAACACAGAGAAAAATAAATTGTAATGCCAACAATTTTTGTTGGTTAAAATGAACCCAAATACAGGGTGGCTGATGAAAGCCGCTACCAAACAAAAATTTGATAACTTTTTTTCTATTTAATGAATCTGATTAATTTTTTATTTTGCAGATTGCTTTTTAGATTTAACAAAAATGGATAACTGGGACACTGAAACAAGAATTTGGATTGGCCGCCGCTATCACACACTGGAGTCTGTAGTTTCGGTTCAAAGAGAGTATATTTAAGCTATATTTAATAAAATTGAATAAGCTTTAACATGAATAAAGAAAAATGAATTCCATACACTGAAAAAAAAGTTATTTGAGTTTCTTAATGTAGCAATATTCATCAGCCACCCTGTATCAAAATCTTTGATTTAGGAATGAAATTGTTGGCAATGATGTAATAAAATACTTATGGAGAGTATATTATTCTTACGCTGAATACCTGATTCTTGAAAACTTAAAAACTTAAAAACGAGTTCTTGTTAACAAAAATAATATTTGAACCAAGAACTTTTAACTTAAAATTTTTTAAGAATCTCCAAATTCTTCGCTTAACAATCTTCTTTTTCTGAGTGAACCAAGATTGGAATGTGTCATAGAAGGTTATACAAGAGAAAATTAGATAAAAATCAGGCGAAACATGCACCACTTTCGTCCACGATATGGTTTTCAAGATTCATGCACAACGCATAAAACCATTTATAGATCTTTAAGTATTAGCTCGCCCCAATTTCTCTAAAGCCTATAATCCAGTGACAAAAGCACCACTCAGAGTACGTATGCTGCCCAATTTATCAACATATTCACATTTGACTAATGCGGTCTCACCAGGCTTGTGACAATATCATCACTGACCCCTCATTTGTGAAAGCTACACCTGCTGCGCTCAGGCACCCTGCAGTGGGTAACATAAAATAAATTATGCCCATTAAATTCAGCGTCAACAAGTTGCAGTGCGCTCGGTTTTTATTTATTGATTTTTAATTACATTATGCAGTGTAAAGCCACACCTATATGAAGTCATGTGTCGTGCGCAACTTGCTAGAATTATACATAATTGCCAATTGCTGGGGCGAGGCTAAGATTACGGTAGCCACGAAGCTCGGGCTAATTACATCAATCCAACATCTTTGCCGGAGCAATAGATGAACTCAGCCATTTCATAGATGTGACTTATTATGGTTCCGGCGGCGATAATACTGCCGGTTTGAGCTTTTCGAATTGACAGCCAATCATTAAGGCATCAAAATAATGGAGAGACAAAAATATATACATTTTGGCTCGTGCTAGCCACCACCCGAACTAATTTCCAAAAATCCCCCTTAAACCGGAGTTTCCGTTCGACGGGATCTACCTCTCGCTGACGTCTTGCAGCCATGTCAAATTATCGGACCGTGATTTAATGGTGATTGATTGTTAAGCTCCGGCTCTGTGTTTCTTTTAATTACCAACTCATGCGCGCCAAATATCATCTTCGGAGATCGGGCCTTCGGAATATTGTTTATCGTTTGCCTGCAAAAACAGCGAAGGCCTTTTTTTTTTGGTGGCGATGGTGATCCGTTTATATGACTCTTTTGCGGTCGATTGCTGCCGTTTCCGCAAAACCCGAAAATATATAACAAACCTTCCAAAGGGAAAGAGAGACTCGCCGGCGAATTCTGCCCTAAGGGGTAGGTTTCAGCGGATAGTGGCGGCATTCTATATTTTTTTTTGTGTTTTAAGTTTTTTTTTGTGGTTTAATGTGGTTGCGCTCTGTCGATTCGTATATGGCTGCAGGATATGGGGTGTTACGAAACGGACGCAAAAGTTTGAAAACAGCAAAAGTTTCTTGGCTGGGCCTGGCAAATATGTGTGTATATAAAATCGGTGGCCTTTAGGGCATAACCCACCTCGCATAATTGGTAGCTGGAGGCGTTCTAATTGGAGAAGCAACAGAGTCCTCGCGTGAGGCCTTTGAATGATACTCTGGTGCTTGCGAAAGAGTGCGATGTGGCGAAAGAAACGGAAAGGAGTTTGGTTGGGTTTTACTATCTGTGGTTGTTTCTTTGTCGGCCGCCATTCGAAAATGTTATTTTCGTCGCAAAATGAGAAGCCAGCCTAAAACGGAGAATGCATCCTTGCTGCGGTGTTTAGAAGCAAAAAACCAAGGAATACAGTTTTAATTTTTGACTATTTCCGTGGAATTTCGGCGCCTGAACGTGATGAGGGTTAGAGGGCAGTTGTTGGATACACACAGAACAAATCTTAGCGGCCCAAGAGTTTTTTTATTGCTTACATAATGAAACATCACTGAGGTTGGTTTATAATTGGGGTTAGTTTCCTTTTCATTCATAGTTTTATTTGGAAATAAAGTCTGACTTAGCGAATCCTTTTCAAATGCAGGAAATATAAAACTTTACAATTTGAGGGAAACAGTGATGCCATCAACTATTTAGGAGAGTTTGCGAATCGTATTAAAATGCTAAATAATTTCTGAAAGTATCCTGTTGCATAAGTGAAGCAAATATTAAAAGACTGAAACGCGGAAACTTTGCAGGCGCTCCTCGGTCCCGGGAGTGTTCCTTTGGAGTTTGGTGAAAATCGGACAAGCGACGTATGACACCTTATAAGCGCTTTACACTTATGGGAGCGAACGTTGTAAAATTTTAAACATTCATGCTCATTCTCCAAGCAAAGCACATGTGTGTGGGACTTAATTCGAGAGATAAGTCAAGTCCTCTTTGAGATAAGTCACTTTATATTTTATTTTTCTAATCTACCAATTAAATGGCATTTAACTGATCAACTCCTTACCCTGCGCCCCTGTCATTCACAAGGAGATCCTAGTTCCAATTCAATACACCTTCTACCTGAATCATCAACCGCCCGAAATTCATTTACAAACAAATCTGGAAGCGTTCAATGAACAAGTTTAATTATCACGATCATTATGATAGAGTCTGTCTATTCTCATGAGCATCATGTTCAACGGTACAGTTAAACTTGTCGTGAGTAGAAAACAAGAATAGAATTTGTTAATAATGTTTCTGTTTCCTACCTTCTACCACGGTTGCCACTTTTCCGAATTTGGTACTTTTTTGGTGGTTGGTGATTTGGTAATTTTTATCTGGCTTTGGTTACTTTTTGAACAAGAGAACCAAAAAGACGAATTCGATATCACCAGTACCGTCTTTATCATAAGGGCCCACGGGGCCCGTGACCAGGACCCCATCCTCGACTGATACATATACCTATTCACTTATACACTATCTGCGATACTATAGTAATAATTTTTAGTGTCCGGGCTAAATTTTCCGAACTCATAATAGCGAAATTTTCCATACAAAAAAGCATAATGTGACCTACAAAATATTTAGTGCGGAGGCTAAAAATTGTTATTAGTAAGGCCCTAAATATTTTTTTTCTATTTTGGTAGATATAACTTGGAAACAAAAATGTTGAGAGTAAACGATGAGGTTATTAGCGACTTGTTGGCAACAGTGGTAGCCCAACGACATTACCAACGCCGAGTTCAACAGAAAATGTGTCATCGTAGTAGGAAATAATAGATATGCAGTTCAACATTTTGCCACAGTCTAAACTTTTTTTTCGTATTAAGAAGTACTGTCAACATTTCTAAATTAAAATATCAATCAGACACCAGATCAGTCTGAAAATTTTTTATACAATACCTCAAAAGAACCCAGAAAATAAAACTACTATTACCCGAGTTAACATTTTAAAATTATTTTTAATCCTAGAAACTCTGATTTCTTTGATGTTTTCGTTAACCGCCAGAAATTACGTTTTATTTTTGCTGTAAATATTTTTAAGCCAGTTTTTGAAGAGCGAATACAATTTAATAGAAAATTATCGTTTTAACTTATTTCAATCAATCAATTAAGCGATCCGATATGAAATCATAGAGCTAAAAATAAATGTATATTTGAATCTCTAACAATTAAACAGGCAGTCGAAAAATGTTTTTTCATTCCCTTTTTTTTTCATTCTAACAGGGCCCCGTATTTGTGTGTACCTAGGGGCTCCGGGTTGGCCTAAGACGGCCTTGGATATCACCCCATGTAAATGCAAGTTAACACCCTAGTTCCCCCGCTGAGCTATATCTCCATCAAAGTGACGCCAAACTAAGGAATGCAGGGTATTGAATCGAATTCCCACACTATTTTGGGAACAGCGAACGATCGAACAACCTGCATCATCCAACCCCTACCAGACCAACTCGAAGCAACATCTGGTATAGTAACGACCGTTCGTGGGAGCCATCGAACAACATCTGGCGAACGATCCCAGAGCAGGCGACTATAAAGGGGACATCAACGATAACCAGGGTAGTCAGTGCTAAGCGGAACATCACATAGAGCAGAGTATTTTGACCAATAAATATTTTTAATAAAGAAAAACAAACAAAGTTTTTAATTGGGGGCTCAACCGGGATGCTCAAGTTTTATTAAATGTTGAAAAAATAAAGTAAACTTAAACTCAGTGCATCGCCAAACTAACAGCCAAAGTACTCCGCAAGACAGAGGAAAGAGCGCATCCAAAAGAAAAGCAGAAGATCCACAGACGGAGTATCCAGCTTTGCAGTACAGAACCAGAAGAAGTATCCAAAAAATAAGGAGAAAATAATTGTAAGAAATATTTTTTAAGTATTTTTGAGAAGTTAATGTTTTATGGATAGGTTTAGAAAAACTAAAAATAGATATTTTAAGCCATACAAAACTTGTTTGAGATCAAACCCTATAGAATCAGATTCAGATTCAGAATCTGAACACGAATTAAAAATGGCTTTTGGTAATACTCTTACTCAACAATCGGTTGACGAAATTTTAGCAAAAGCTTTAGCACTCAATAACGAGGCAATTCAAAGGTCATTCCAAGAACTAGAGAATAAACACCAAAATGAAATTAATAAGTTACAGAATCTCATATCATCAATGGGAATTACTAGCTCTATTACGGAGTATAAAATACAGGCAATAGATCCATCGATTACTTGCACTGAAACATTAGACGTGATAAAATCCCTTCCCGAATTCAATGGTGAACAAAAAGCGTACGTCAGTTGGCGTGAAGCTGCACAGAATTCAATGGTCCTATACACCATCGGCAGCTCTAAATATTTCGCAGCCCTGACTGTATTCAGAAACAAGATCACAATGAATGCTAATGATGTACTCACGAATCATGGTACTGTCCTCAATTTCGAGGCAATTATCGCCAGATTAGATTTCGCATACGCCGATAAGCGGCCCGCTCATATAATAGAACAGGAATTGAGCATATTGCGGCAGGGATCATCATCGTTAATTGATTTTTATAATCAAGTTAACCAGAAGCTCACTCTTCTGACTAACAAAACAATAATGACCCATGGATCAAACACCCCCATTACAAACGAGTTAAATAATATAAATAGAAGAAACGCTCTACGAGTGTTCATCACCGGGTTGAATGGACAACTGTCCAATATTCTATTCTCTTTAAATCCACAAGACCTGCCAAATGCTCTGGCAAAGGCACAAGAATTAGAGAGCAATAATGTGCGCTCTAGCTTTGCTCTCCAGTTCTCCTCTCATAGAAGGGATACTAAGGCAAATCAGAGTACTAACACTCTTAGATTCCCAAAAAACATATATAATGAATTCCAACAGCAAATACCTCAGCAGAGACAGCAGGGCGATTACCGCCAACTGCCCCAAAGATTCGAACCCATGGTTCTCGGTAGTTCGGCCAATAGGCCAATTACACAACATGAATTGCAACGCTTCGAGCAAATTCATCAGAATAACCCGAATAATGGCAATTATAACAGTCAACCAAATCCACGTTGGCTAAAGCCAAATTATAACACGTTTAATAATAATCCTACTCCTGGATCCAAAAGAGAGCGAGGGCTAAGTACTCAGCATTCCATACAGCCGCCTGCGGCAAAGACCGAGCGTATTAACAACCTCAACGAAGACAAGGATCATTTTTTAGGAAGTGTGGGATTGCCCCATATACGAAGAGTAATAAATGGCAAACAAATGAGAATTCTCATCGACACCGGAGCTAGTAGTAATTACTGCCAACCCGGTATTCTCAGCAACGAGATCATTCTCCCAATCAAGAAACGCGCACGTACAGTTAATGGTGACATCATAATTGATTCCTGTCATGAAGTCCTTATTTTTGGAACGGTAACTCGTTTCTACATTATAAATAATTTAGAATATGATGGATTAATAGGATCCAACCTGCTAAATCGAGTGAAGGCTAAAATCAATTTCGAGACAAGAACCCTTGCCCATAACAATAAAACCGAAACAATTTATTTCGATGACTCAAATAAGTTGCTTCACATAAAAGAAAACAACTCTTCTGATTTAGAAAAATCGATGTTGGAAAAAATTCAAAGTATCCACCAAAACATCGACACTACTCTCCCGTTTCGGACGGACGTTTTGGCAGAAATTCGCACCAATAACGATAAACCGATCTGGAGTAAACAATATCCTTACCCTTTATCCGCAAATAAATTTGTGAACAGGGAAGCTCAAAAGTTATTAAGAGAAGGTATAATTAGACCTTCCAAATCTCCATACAATAGTCCTGTATGGGTTGTACCGAAAAAAGGTACAAGCAAAGATGGCTCGCCTAACAACAGGTTAGTCATCGACTACAAGAAATTGAACGAAAATACAATTTCAGACAAGTATCCAATACCGGATACCAATGTAATTTTATCCAATCTTGGTAAAGCTAAATATTTTTCCACGTTAGATTTAGAATCAGGGTTCCACCAGATAAAGATGAAGGAATCCGATATAGAAAAAACTAGCTTTTCTGTCAATAATGGCAAGTACGAATTCGTACGATTGCCCTTTGGATTGAAGAATGCCCCTTCGATCTTTCAAAGAGCAATGGACGACATTCTCCGGCCATATATTGGCAAAATATGTCATGTCTATATAGACGACATAATTGTATATTCGCTTAATATTCAAGAACATACAAAACATTTGGACACAATAATCCAAGTGCTTAAAAACGCGAATATGAAAATTTCAATTGAGAAGTCGATGTTATACCAGGAAAAGGTAGACTTCTTGGGTTATGTCGTGGGACACAACGTTATCAAAACGAACCCGAACAAGGTAGCAACAATCAAAGAATACCCGGAACCAACGACTCTACGTCAACTCAGAAGTTTCTTAGGTATGATTGGTTACTACCGCAAATTCATAAGAAACTACGCAAGTATAGCAAAGCCATTAACTAAATATCTCCAAAGCGAGAGTGGGCAAGTGTCTACCCACATGGCAAAAAGGACAAATATAAAATTAGACGTGGAGGCGGTGCAAGCATTTAATACACTCAAAGACCACCTAATAACTGAGACCGAACTTACCCAGCCCGACTTTTCAAAAAAATTTGTCCTCACTACCGATGCTTCTGACGACGCAATCGGAGCGGTCTTATCGCAAGACGGAAAACCCATCACTTTTATATCCAAAACATTAGGCAAAGCTGAGAGAAATTATGCGGCAAACGAGAAAGAACTCTACGCCATAGTTTTTGCTCTAAAGAATCTACGGAATTATTTGTATGGGGTAACAAATTTAGAGATCCATACGGATCACCAACCTTTAACATTTGCGGTTTCACCTAGAAATCCTAATGCTAAAATGAAACGCTGGCATGCTATTATTGAAGAACATGCTCCGAAAATGGTCTATAAACCTGGTACTACAAACATAGTGGCTGACGCCCTATCCAGACAAAATTTAAACCAGATTTCGGATAGCTCTTCTGAAGTCACTCAACACTCTGCCGAAAGTAGTGATGAGTATCAAATTGAATTGATTGATAGACCCTTAAACCAATTTAACCAACAGATAATAATAGATAAAGGGATAGAAACTATTCACGAGCATCTTAAACCTTTCCCTACAAAAGAAAGACACATCATCACATATAATGAACCTTCCGACTTGATACCTATATTCAAGGAATTTATAAAAGATGGTTTAGTAGCCTTGTTTGCTACACCCGAAACCATCTATGAAATTAAAAACATCTTGAAAGAACGCTTCAAGAATAAGTTCATACAGACAAAATATTTTGCCCTTGATATTTCTAATAAAGATGATCAGGTATCAATAGTGGCACAAACGCACACTCGTGCCCACAGAAACTTCAGAGAAAACCTCAAACAAATTATTGATAAGTATTATTGGCCTAGAATGTCAGACGAATTCCAGCAATTCGCGAGGAACTGCGAGATATGCAACGTAAATAAATACGATAGGCACCCTATTAAACAACCAATTGGTGAGGCACCAATTCCTGTAAAAGAGGGAGAGTGCGTTCATATTGATGTAATGTTTGCAGAAAAAATAAAGATGCTCACATGCATCGACGCATATTCTAAATTCCTAATTATAAAAATTCTAGACAATCGTCAGGAAATGCAAAATAAAGTTCTCGAACTACTGCAAGCATTTCCCGATTGCAAAAACTTAGTATGCGACCAAGATCCCACATTTACCTCCGCTCCCTTCGTAGCACTAATGGGAAGATCGAAGATCTCTCTATACTATACACCAGCTAACCACAGTACGACCAACGGTCAAGTGGAACGAGCTCATAGTACCCTTCAGGAGATAGCCAGATGCGTTAAAGAAGAGTATAAATTGCTAGATCCAGCTGAAATATTCATTAGAGCAGCTAAAGAATATAATAAAACTATTCATTCTTCCATCGAGAAGAAACCCGTAGAAGTTCTGTTCAACAGAATTAATCATTCTGATGTTCCCTTAAAACTAGCAATGGCCCAAGATAAAATGCTTGAAGTCCTTAATAAAAAAAGAAAGTCTAAAGAAGTCATACCCGATGAAACAGTGTATCAAAAGACTACAGGTGCCCACTGGGGCAAATTGCAACCCAAGTATAAACGTCGGAAGGTATCCGAAGATTTAGGGAACAAAGTCAAACTTAGAAATGGTAAGACGGTCCACAAAGATAATCTGAAATCTTAATTTCAGACAATGGACACCATCACCCTTCTGATAACATTCATGCTAACAACTCGCGCAGAAATCATCGACTATACTCGAGACAATTATGTGCTTATCGAAACTGGTGACGCACTCCTATACGAAAATACTGCAAGCATCTTCCACATAACAAACCTGTCTTATTTTCAAGATTTTCTTGACACAACCAAAGAGTCATTGAAACAGCCTCATGACAAGGAAATCTATGCCGACTCACTGCAATATAACACACATGACAACAATTTCAATATTATACAAATACTTTTAGACCAACTTATGGTTTCTCGCTCTAGACGAGCAATTGAAACAATAGGAACTATCTGGAAATGGATAGCTGGTACCCCAGACCATGATGATGAGCTTACTGTAGAGAATAAAATCAATGATCTTGTAATGAACAACAATAGGCAATTTGTAACAAATTCCAAACTATTCGAAGCAATCAAATCTGTAAAACATGCTTTTAAAAGTGAACTTATTTCCGAAAAATGCAAGTTAATCATCTTTGAACTTCAAAATTTGATAAACACACTCACTCTAGCTAGGTTAAACATTTTAAATCCAGCTATCTTAAATATGGATGATATAAACAAAATTATAAAAAGTGAGCCTATTAAAACTTTTACTATAAGTGACCTAATCGATATGTCTAAATTTAAGATATTACAAAAAAATGGAATTATTATAATTTACATTAAGTACCCGATCATTCACAAAAATTGTAAATTATATGAAAGTAGGGCCATAAGCCAAGAAGATGGGAAATTAATTCTAAGTAAAGAAATCGCCAAATGTAATGAAAAATTCTTTAATGTTCAAAATTGTAAGCATGAATTAAAGTACACATTCTGCAAAACTAGTAAAAACCAAACATGTCTATCAGAGCTATTAAACAATAAGAAAACAGTATGTAATAAAATTAAGGAGAAGAACCTGGATCTCGAAGTAATTAAAGACGGAACCATTCTCATATCAGGCGAACATACCGTGGAGAATAAAACATTAAAGGGCGTCTACCTTGTTAATTTTGAAAGCAATACTACCATCGATGGAAGACTATACGAGAATCCTACTCGCCTGATCCTGAATTACCTAAAGACCTTCACAATAGACAAATATGAAATTGGCCAATATCTGGAATCACTTGATGAGCAACTAAAGTTTGAAAACATAAATCTACTACAGTCCTTACAGATAGAAGCAAATAAAAGCCCTATCATATCTACTCTTGGGCTAGTCTCATTCACTGTCCTCGTAACAACATTTATAGTTATTTTGTACAGACGAAGAACTCCTAAACTAACCCCAGAACAACTCCTCGAACAGAGAATCGAAGGAATACAAATGCTTGTACGGCAATACGAAGCCGCGGGGCGCGCTTCTTAAAGGAAAGGGAGAGTTAACACCCTAGTTCCCCCGCTGAGCTATATCTCCATCAAAGTGACGCCAAACTAAGGAATGCAGGGTATTGAATCGAATTCCCACACTATTTTGGGAACAGCGAACGATCGAACAACCTGCATCATCCAACCCCTACCAGACCAACTCGAAGCAACATCTGGTATAGTAACGACCGTTCGTGGGAGCCATCGAACAACATCTGGCGAACGATCCCAGAGCAGGCGACTATAAAGGGGACATCAACGATAACCAGGGTAGTCAGTGCTAAGCGGAACATCACATAGAGCAGAGTATTTTGACCAATAAATATTTTTAATAAAGAAAAACAAACAAAGTTTTTAATTTGCATATGCTGCTTTACTTTTTCTAAGTGAAGGCATTGCACTTGCACCACCCATCTTCACCTGTTTTATTATTAAAAAATATATTTAAATAAATTAAAGAAAAGGATTTAAATTATTACTAGTACATTAGTAGGTAAGTGAAGTCCGGTTTCTTTTATTTAGTAGCCGTTGCATTCGATTTGAACAATCAAAGTCTCCATAAAACGCTCATAACTAGATCTTAAGCCTCTAAAAAACTAAAAATTATAGTACTTATAATTTGTGAGATATTGCACTCCAATTTAAATAATTTTACAAAAAATATGAAAAATATTCTCAGTCCTTCAAAAATCTGGATGGAAGTTGGTGCTGGGAATTATCAGCGAAATTATATACATATGTCTAAACCAGTGTTTTTATATCGTGGAATTTATTCCTATCGTGATTTTCTTTCCGTCTAATACAAATTTTACTCTTAAAAACTGGATTTTGACGCAAAAAAGTATCGTGGGATTTTAAAATGGAATTTGAGTATGGTGAAAACGGAAAAAAGGGAAAAATGACCACACTTCGTGGGATAAATGAAGAGAGTGCTAACAACACTGGTGTAAACTGAATCAGGAATTAGAACAACAGTTAAGCACATTATATCTCTGCAATATGGAACAATGCTTCCTTAAAAAAATTTGGATATTGAAGATGAATCCTGCAATGAAGACAAGTATTGTTTGAAAATTTGTTTTTGCAGAGATACAAATTTGTTTTTAAATATGTTGTGTTGTGTATAAGCCATGGTAGAACCTCTACTACTAGTCGCAACTCTTGCAGATAAATTTTTGTTAATTTTATGTACTCGTAATAAAAATATTTTAAACTACCTAATCTTACCACATCCTTCCATTTTGTATTTTTTTAAATAAATGTAACTAAAAGATGATTTTCAGTCCAGTTTGCGTTGACAATATTTGTAAAATTCGACTTAACAGCTAATTCTAAGCGCAGAACGGACATCGACATGGTGAGTGTCAGTAGTATTTATAAAATGGTCATATAAAGGGAATGGGCTCTCACGAAGAGCATTCGATTCCAACGCAGATGAAAAACGCAGTAGAACTAGATCTTTTCTTTATGGGCACGCACCACAAGTGGAAGCCCAAATAACAATTTGACTTGGGTAAGGTGCTATCGAAGGTATTTCACCTTCCGCAGTATCAACTGCATGAGGCCGAATAGAAACAGATATGGCGCACTTTAATGCAGGTATCTACTTGTTTAAGCCTTTCTGAACAGCTTGGAAAGACCTTACCGAAAACACAACTTCTTCGTCTGAAAGGCAATAAACATCCACGGTAGGCTATTGCTTCGCAAAAGAAGCATCCCACATTTATCAGCAGTAGGTTATTACTTTGGTAGGGCCTTACCGAAACCTTATGGAAGCTTTATAGAGGCTGAAAAATGAACAAGAAAAATATTTATGTTTTTTATTATATTTTCTTATATTTTTATGGTTTTGATTCTATTAATAAATATTTATCTAATGACTTTTTGCAATTTTCATGGAGTTTACCATTTACGTCCTCGTTATAATTTACATTTTACTTAAATGCGTCGCACTGAGAATCGAACATGGGTCCTGCTGCGTAGTAGTCCAATACACTAGCAGGCTCATTCGTCATAATGCTGTAGCAGTGGTAAATCTGAACTACTTGGTACATTTTAGAGTTTCGTTAAGACTTGCAATAAATTTGCAGCTTACTCGACCGAAGTTGTAAGCAAGACATTTAGTGTTACCCTTATTTATTCATGGGCGACAAGTGTTTATTTAAAATCACATTACTGACATATTTTTCACTGTGCTAAAAGTGTTTTATTTTTTGTCATTTTTCCCCGATTCATTAACGATGGTTTCTTTAGACAGCTTTGATTCATTTCGTATGAAATTAATTTATACCTCTATATAGCCTCCATATGTAAGTTAGCAGGAAGTACGAGTAAGAGCTTCTGTACAGCTTCCAATCGCAAGCGGTTGACTGCATGACAGTTCATTGCTTCTATATTTCCTTCGGTCAGAAGCTCTAAAGAAGCTTCTAGGAAGCGCTTCGAACCACAAGCTTTATAGAAGCAATTCACTTTCCACACATCTCCAGCCACATTTTCAGAAGTGTAATAGAGATCTTATCGAAACTTAATTTCATATCCCTTTTCATATCCTGTGAAACAATTACTTTTAAATAGATCAACTTCGGTTAACAAAGACTATAGAAGCTCTATCGAAAATGTTGCCTACAGAAATTACAAATTTGAACTTTACCGAATTCTAATTGTTACTTGGGAGTGCACTTCAATCAATACCCAATCTAAGCCACTAGTCATTAAGTCATGACACTTTGAGGCGAGGGTGTATTCCAATAACTATTTAGATGCGCTGCAAAAAGGGATTTTTGGATATGACCCTTCCCATTTAGGGGGCTTATTCATAATTTTGAAACCATGATTACTCACTAATTAATCGCACTAGCTTGAAACTAGAATGGTTATTTTAACGTTGCATATATTTTGCATGAGTTTTTGGACATATTTCAAAATGACCCGCAACTCTCTTCTCAGAGATAAACTTAAATTGTATGCGTTTTTCTAGACATACCTATCTTTCTAATTGTTTGCACAGCGACGTTCAACTTGGTGATAAAGAATAGGAAGTAATTGGACAACTTTATTTTTTATGAGATTTTTATTTCTCCCCAACAGGGCCTGACCAACCATATGTGCCAGATGTGCAAATGCACAGGGCGCCAAGTTCTGGGGACGCATTGCTAGGAAAGAAAAATTAATTTTATCTTGCGCAAACAAATACCTACTGCCGTTTGCATTTTAACCAAAAGGCTTGTTCAAATAAGCCCAAAATAACAACATCCATCACACCTGTGCTGAATTATTTCTTGCACATTAACTCACATTACTGGCAATGTTGCAACTTCAAGGAGAATCTACCTAAAGATATCGCAAAATAAAAAATCCCTCTAGACCCATGCAAGTTCACTTCTTACCTACATAATCTCAAAATATTCCACCCTGTTCGTGTAGGTATGCTTCTTGCACATCAGCTTATATTTTACAAAAAAATCTAGTTCAAAAATCTCAAAACGAAAAATACCGCTTAAAAAAATCCCATTGAAAGTCTACCTTCTGAGTTATGTGGAAAAGACGCACGTGTGCAAATATGAAAAAAGGGCGCTTTCTGTAAATCTTGCACAGGGCACTGCTCCCCAATAGCCCGGTTTAGGGGGCATCTCCAAACTGGGGAGCACAATGTTTGTTTGTTGTCGGTCTTATTTTAATCATTGATATTATTGTTGTTTAAAGTTGTAATTGTGAAAGTCGCGTTGCAGCATTTTCCTTAATTCTACCCCCAAAGTGCTCCATTTCGGCTTTTATGAGTCCCTTTCATGATTTTGAAGCGATGTAACTCGTATGGATTTCATATTGTACACGTTGTTGGAAGGCGAAATCGTTCATCACGTGTTTCGGAATATTTTAAAATGACTCTCTCCATCCTCTTAAGAGGGTTATACGTTATAGGGCTATGAGGCGGCTAGCAAAAAAAAAAAAAGATTGACTGATGAATTTAATGCAAATGGAAAGTGGCAGCTGGGGAAAATAGAAAATCTCCAGGGGCAAGCGCATGCGAATTATATCTCCATTTGCATGTTTAATGTGGAAACCAGAATAATAAACTTCAAATATAAATACATAAAATAAACAAATACAGCCCTGACTCTTGGGCTCGCGACCCCCACTGGAATCGGTGGCAAAATGACTCAACTCAGGTCAAACCGTAACATGCCCTGCAAACTCATTTAGTGTGATAACCGCAACAAACCGAATAAAAACATTCTTCACATGGACGTGCAAATTGCAATCTATTATCTAACCGGTTTTTTTGTTGCCGCATAAATCCTTACACCCCAACTATTTCGCCGGGAGTGTTGTTCGAGGAAATGTGTTCGCCACCTACAAGCCGTAATCACCGATTTTCACCTAAACTAAAAATACGAAAAAAAAAATGCAGTTCCCTTCCTGGCAGACATTTTGCATTTTTTACCCTTTCCACTGTTTTTGCAATGTTTTGTGCAATTTTCGATTCGTTATATAGGAAAACGTGTTATTAGGAGGCATTTCGGTTTATACGGCCGAAAAGCACGCAAACCACAAACGCTTTTCTAACAATGTGGCGCGCAAGAAGTTTTGTTAGTTTATGCTCCTCCGCACACTTCCGTGGGAAGTGCTAAAACTGGGCAACGTAAAAAAAATTACTGATGTGGGTGGTGGCGGTGGAGGTTTGTTTGTTGTTAATTAAATCGCCGCAAATGAATTTTATTCCGTTGGAAGTGCATATAAATCCAATGGCAGGTAAAACGCATTTATATGCAAATAAACATTTATGTTTGTTGCTGTTATTAAGCAATTTTCTGATCAATAATTAATTCCATTGATGGACTGGTCTGGTTGTGGTAAATGTGTAGTCTCCGTCTGCGATAGCAAGTGCTTGCGATAATTGGAATGTGAACTTCTCACGCTGCATGGAGCGCAATTAAGAGTTTGACTATCTTTCCCGTTATTCACCTTGTAGCTGAGTTCATTTGATGAGCAGTAAAGAAGCATATCGCAAGTCTTCACTTCATTTGCTGTAGTAAATAGGTGTGTAAAAGCAAAGTGCGACCGATCAAATGCGTCGCTGTAAGAATAGCTGAACACATGGGTTGAAGAAAGCGCACTCCGTTTTAACGCCCGACCTGCATACTATCTGCCCAAAAGAAAAAAAATCCAGAAGTCACACGATACCCTGAAATCGGTTAAATCTAATATCAAAACAAAAGGTGGTAAGGGAATGTCGCGATGCAGGATGCACTGATCAACATTCGGTTAGACTCTGCTGGGTTGCTGGACATACTTATACGAGTAGGTATATAAGATGACTAAAAATCGAAGTCTTCGGAGGACACATTCGTACTGCCACTGACACTTCTGCTGTGGGCAAAGTTGCTGGCAGAGTTCATAGAGTTTTATCCGTTAAATTTGAAATTGTTCGTTACGTGTGGATAATATTTTTTTTAGGAATAAGTGCACATTTGCTTAAAATGTTCATGAAAAATTAACAATGTATTTAGATTGGTTGAGGGAAAATGAAAACATTTTGAGCAAATTTTCTTCATTATTTAAGAAAAATTTACACGCGAAATCGAAGTTAATGATATCCAAAAGCGGCAAATACGCAACCATGTTTGTCCTAATATGTTTCTAGTATATAGAACATCAACTTTAGATAGTTTTACTAACCAAACAAATAAAATTATTCGCCTTTTAACAATTTATAATAACTAACCAATGGCGTTCAGTAATGAAAAAATGTGGTATTCCCGAACTCTTTCACATTTCCCCACTGTTGCCGAGGTTGGCAGCATTTATTTTTGCATTTTTTGTATGTTTTTGCATGTCACAAACAAAATGGCGGCAAGAGGATTGTGAGTTGGGGGTCTCAGTATGGTTTGTCTATGAAAAATACAACAAAGTGACCTCTAAAGTCAACCCAAGATCTTTGTCACTGTTACATTCTGCAAGAACAACGACTATGTACCCTATGATCCAAGTTCTTCGCTACCACCGCAGTGCTAGCAGGCTTTCAAATATCAAATAACATGTAATACATTTGGAGCGACAACTGGCCCCCTAGCTGGCCAGTAGCTTGATAGGTTTTTGGTCAATTCCATCATCGAAGTCTCACTTACTTACTTGTACATTTTATGTCTCCGAGTCGAAGAAGGGGTATTCTTATATAAAACGAGCCTTATATCTGAAAGTCTTGCCTAACCTCAAGTACACAAAAAAAAAGGCAAAAGAAAGGTGTGTACACTTTCTTGAATATTCCGATTTTTGATCAAGAACTGAACAGTAGCGAGAGTAAAACTCTTCATCAATAAAATCTAAAAACATTTCGAAATCTTCAAAAACATTAGTATCCAGAAAAAATCTTCGAAAAAAAAAGCAAAATTTTAAATTTCTCAAAAGTCATCGCAGAAGTTTACTATTTCACAAAAAATGGTCTCATCTCTACTCCGAGTCAGTGTTCCCTTCGAAAATATTCGGAAAGGGTCCGTAAAGGTGTCGATTCGAGGTCGATAGTCGAAGCCGAAGGGTATATAAAGTGAATATAATGCTCTTGTAGATAGCCAAGTTATGAAAAAAGGGTCCAAAGGCGTTAAATAGACTCCTGAATTTTCGTAAAGGGGTCTGATTTGGACTATTTTGGAAGAAATAAGGTTTAATCGGACCCCTGCTCCGAATCAGAGAAACAGTTCATTTTCTTTTAAATTAAGCTCAAACTATTTTTATAAGATTTAATTTGAACTTTGAATTGGCCAGTTGTGTGTTTCTATTTCAATATCCCGCAAAGTTGCATCATCATTCGGCTTTTGTGACAAGGAGTGGTATCCTGCTGGAGAAAAAATGACCCGATTCGAATTTCGCCAGATTGAAAAACCTGATTGCTTAAAGTTTGTGGTGCAACATTTTTCCATCAATTGGAATGAAATCTGTTAAGCCGTTGGACAATATACAGCCCCATATCATTATAGAACTGCAATCATGCTTACTGATCTGAGTGACTGTTGGGTATATCTTACGAGTTATTTTCGGCATTCTAAAAAATATTTTTCACGGTGATCCTTGAAAATGAAATGAAATCTCGTCCGTTGACAAGACTCGGTTTCAGTTTATATCAAGCAGCTATTTATAAGGGCACTTTCCTTACAGAATAAGTCCAAAAACAAATTCATCAAGCGGCCTCTTGCTTATGACGCTTTCAGCTTGTTTGAAGTTAAACCTGGGGTGTCAGCACGTAACTTAATACAATCGAGTCTTGGCAGCACCTAATTTGTCTCAATCGAAGATAATTGATGGAGGATAATCGATTGAAACAAATTAGGTGCTGCCAAGGCTCGATTGTATCGACTGAGCTCGATTGTTTCAAGTTACGTGCCGACACCCCTGGAATTTTGAAATACTCCCGCAAAATGTATCTACAAGGTGGCGCAAAAATAACCTTCCGATATTTTTTGGCTGTAATTTAAAAAAAAAATTAAAAACTTTGATTCTTCTTGTGGATTATTTTTATTTGGTCTTTTAATTTTTTTTACATCAAGTCGAGAATATGATGTCATGTAAATGGCCGCCGCCACAGTTGATTGTCATTTGAGCCCTTTTTATGGCATTTTCCATCACTTTGGCCAAAACTTCCAGCGATAGGTCCTCACATTCTTGACGGATATTGTCTTTAAGAGCTGCAAGAGTCTGAGGCTTGTTGACATAAACCCGCGACTTCAAAAAGCCCCACAAAAAGAAGTCTGGAGCGGTCAAATCAGGCGATATTGCTGGCCAGTGCAAATCGCCAAAACGGGAGATTAGGCGCCCGGGAAATTCATCCTTCAGCATATCGGTTGTGGCACGTGCAGTGTGTGCCGTTGCACCGTCCTGTTGGAATCACATGTTTTCCAATCCCAATTCATCAAGTTGCGGCAAAAAGAACTCGTTGATCATTGCTCTGTAGCGCTCACCTTTCACAGTAACCGTTTGGCCCGCGACGTCTTCGAAGAAAAAAGGTCCGATGACTCCTCCAGCGAAAACAGCACACCATATAGTGACTTTGAGCGGGTGTAATGGCTCTTCGTGGGTTACACGCGGATTTTCAGTGCCCCAGAAGCGTAAATTTTGCTTATTTACGTACCCGCTAAGATGGAAATGGGCCTCATCACTCATGATTCACGTTGTGCCAAAGTCACCGACCGATTATTGCTCAAATAAATAGTCACCAATATTCCGCGTTCTGGAGCAGTGTAGCGTAACATTGTTTATTAACGTGTATTTCGCATGTGTTTAGTACACAAATGTCAAAACAGAACTGACATTAGGGGCCAATCGCAAAATTTATAGCATTTTCTGATAGGAGGATTACTTTTGCGCCACCTTGTACCTTCTTTGGTATAACTTTTTAGATTTTTACCTGTCCGAGGTAAATTTAGCATAGAGTTTGTTATTTTGAGCTTATTGATTTGAAAAATTCCAGTGGCCTCGATAAACAACGTTCTTCAAAGCCCGGAATCGTTCTTCCATATATTTTATTCAAAATCGAAAAAATATACCCTAATAACATTCAATTCAAATGATACACATATCTTTCGCCAAACAAACCATGAACAAAACTTGTCTAGGACAAAAGCGAAACTATTAAGGTTCCGTTTTTTCCCTTTGGGTATACGGAACCTTAAAAATGGCCTCGTCGAAGTAGGTACTTTTACCGATGACTGTAGTGTTGCGTGCATATAAAGAGTGGAGTTAGTATCAAAAATAAGTATCAAGTTTCCCATAAATAAATGAACAATTACTTCTCATTTATTTAACAAAAAACAACTTGGAATGTAACAGTCCTAAAGCATTGAAACAATGAGAGCTCGCCAATAAGTGCATGCTTTGAAGAAAGGAAACTAGTTTAACTTCACCTTACCTAGGCTAAAACGAATATAAGTAAACCAGCGGAAAACCATAGCTCTCACTACCAATTGTTTCTGTAATTTAGCATTTTTGTAACAAATGGTAGGAATTTTATGTTTATGGTTTAGGTCTCGCAGTGCAAAAAAAAAACTTAAGAAACAGTTGGTTTTGCTTTTCGTCACCTGGTACCCCTCGCTCAGCAGCCAAACTAAGCTTTTAAGCCACTGCGTGGCTTTATCTTGCAGATATCCCTTTTCAAGAAGAATACAGGTAGGAATTTAAGTATCAATAGTATCAGCTTAGTGCAATCGCAGAAGGATTCCTTTTTCGTATTACTTCATTGAGTTGTCGTATCTGCAAGTCGCTCCACATCGAGGTAAGCTTTAAAACCCACCCCGTATCATGCAAAATTTCTTCGCCCGACACGCCGATAAATATAGTTTGTTCCCGAGGAGCAAATAATCAAACAACCAAAACAGCAAACAGAAAGTAATAATAATTAGATTGTTGATTGTTTAAATTAGTTTTCCCCCTCAAATAACCTTGGATTGGTTGCTTTGCTATAACAGCTTACATCATATACGAACTGCAAACACACGTTCGTGATGATGTAAAGTTTTCTTTTCTTTTCAGTTCAGGTAATTTTGTGATTTTCTTTTTCGGGAGTTTTCGTGTTGCATGTTACTCGCGACGACGACGATGTTGCGGTTGCATGTCTCGATTGGGGCTAAATGTTAGAACATGACATCTCTCGGCTATGTACGGCTACCTGTGATGGCATCAATGGGTAGACTCCATATCAAAATCGAAAGAAGTCGTCATTTTTGGGCTCTCGATTCCACCGACGACGGTCAGTTGGGTGCTCCTAATTTTCACTTCCTGCCCTCGGGGCGAATATTGCCGGCCAGACAAAGTTTACCAAACCCTATAAGAGAAGACATCTCCAAGAAATGCCGCACAACAATCAAAAATTAAGTTCTTTCTCTGTTTGGTTCTTCGCTTGGGTTTGATAGTAATTTCCTGGATTCGAATGCTTCATGTGTTGGTTTGATGGTTTTTGTTTTTTTTTTTGAATGAAAATGGGCACTGGTGTAATTATAGGTTAGGTTTGGTCTGAAGCCAAGTTGTTTGGATATAGTTCCATGGAAAAGCCCTTTTTTGTTGAAAGGGCGAACTGCCTCAGTCTAATGGACAGTTTGAGACTTTGCTCTGCCATACAGCTATGGCAGTGATAAAAGTTGATCGTTGCTGTTTATTGCTTGGGGCACAATTCGATTGAGGTATTAAAATCACATTTGTTTTTTTGGTAGATTGCTTAGGGAACAGCTTGTTTCAATCAGAGTGTAGCCACAAGACCAGTGGCTAGAAGTTGACAGTGTAATTGCCCCTTAGAGTGATGGTTGTAATTTGAGGAACATTGTAAATAATTGTGAGAAGTTCCGTCGCCGTCGGTGAAAAAATTGTATACTCCGACGGCATCTTTGGGAATCTGATTTGGTTACTTGTAAGTGTTACTTTTTAAGAAGTACTTTCTGCTGCTGTTTGCAATCGATTGTTTGGTCGGTGTAGTTGTAGGTAAGCAACGTACACCCGCTTCAGTCCTTTAGTGAGTATTTAAGGACACAATGGTATTTTGACGATAAGCCGTAAAGAGAGACATGAGAAAAGGTCGTTCTTCTGTAAATCGGGTTGGTCATTCTGATTATGGTTCAGAAGCTCCATTTTCGGACTTTAGGGAAGCGCCTGTAAAATTTATGAAGGGCATGTAATTTATGAAGACAAGTTGTAAAAAACTAAAGCCAATGATACTAGTCCGGAGTTGGCTGTTGGCTCAAAGGCAATACTAATCGACTGGATACATATGCTATTTCCAAAGGGCATACTTGAAACCCTTTTTCATGACATTTAGACTTCAACTGGCTGTCTGTTAAAAACTCTTGAAAAAAATTATAGACGTTTCTTATTAAAGGGTGATTTTTTAGCTGGTTTGGTTTTGGCAACACTGGTTTTGACAGCTGACGTGTGTTTAGTACCATGTGTCACTGTCAAACAGCTTCAGTTTGTTTTGCAATTTAACCATGGATCGTCTTACAAATGAACAACGCTTGCAAATTATTGAATTTTACTATCAAAATTTGTGCTCGGAAAGCTGGCCGAGGATCCGCTTTTTTATCGAAAAATTGTGTTCAGCGATGAGGCTCATTTTTGGTTGAATGGGTACGTAAATAAGCAAAATTGCCGCATTTGGAGTGAAGATCAGCCAGAAGCATTGCAACAGCTACCAATGCATCCCGAAAAAGCCACTGTTTGGTGCGGTTTATGGGCCGGCGGCATTATTGGGCCATATTTCTTCAAAGATGATGCGAATCGCAGCGTTACTGTCAATGGTTAACGCTACCGAGCGATGATAACAAACTTTTTTTTGCCCGAAATGGAAGTTCTTGACTTGCATGATATGTGGTTTCAACAAGACGGTGCCACATGCCACACAGCACGCGAAACAATGGGCGATTTGACACCATTAGATTATTTTTTGTGGGGGTATGCCAAGGCTAATGTGTATAGGGACAAGCCCGCTTCGATTGACGCACTGGAAGCCAACATCCATGCATTCATTCGTGAGATACCGGCCGATATGTGTGAAAGAGTATGCCAAAATTGGACTCAGCGGATGGGCTACCTGAGCCGCGGTCAACATTTGCATGAAATTATCTTTAAACATTAAATTGCAAGGTTCAAACTATCGATTCAAATAAATATTTCATTCATTTTTTCGAATTTTTTGTGTTTTTTTTTTAAAAAAAGTTCTAAGCCTCTTAAAAAATCACCCTTTACGATCCTTTTAGGAGTTCATCAAAGTAAAAGCACGTCTTACAAGGGAAACGGGGATGTTTCGACTCTTTTTGACGTCAATCGAACACAAATCTATTTCCTCGATTGCGGCTTTCTTGCGTTTTCATCTGAAAGATGTTCTTCATAAAGGGTTTCGTGTAGGTGGTTACGCTGAAGACATATCCAAATAGGATGAATTAAGAAGCATTTGTACCATTCGAAACCTCTTTTGGATGCTCTGAAGGAGCACTTACTAGGGAAGGGAAAACTTTAGTTGAAAAATTCCTACCTATTTCTTTTAGAACCGAAGTTTGAACTAAAATGGAACCATCGACAAACGAGAGATATGATTTTCAATAGCGAAACCAAAACTCAATGGCCATATATTCAAGTCTCGATAAAGTCTGGCACGAAGGACTGATACACAAATTACAAAAGCAACTGCCGAAGCAGTATGCGACCATTCTGGAGTCATATAAATATCAGATCGATTCTTCAGAATTAAGCAAGATACAGAGTACTCAACATTAAGAGAGATTAAAGCTGGTGTACCGCAAGGCAGTGTGCTAGGTCCAGTTGTATACCTGCTTTCCACTAGCGATCTACCTGAAAGCGAAGAAACCACCATAGCTACTTTTGCAGATGACACAGCTGTCCTTGCTGTGGGAGCAACTGTCGAAATAGCAACAAAAAAGCTTCAAACAGCAATAAACAATATTTCAGAATGGACTAAGAAATGGCAGATTAGATTAACTGACCTTAAGTCAAATTTTACGTATAAAAACGTACCACACATTCCAGTCTACATTAACAACAATGTAGTGGAATATTCAATTACAGCCAAATATCTGGGCATAACTCTAGACGCTAAGCTGCGTTGGAAAGCGCACGTAAAGAAAAAAAGATGAGTTCAACATGCGATACAGTAAAATGTATTGGCTTATTGGGATGAGTATATCCCTGTCCAACTACAATAAAGTATTGCTATACACGCAAGTTCTGAAACCAGTATGGACCTACGGGCTTCAGTTGTGGACAAATTTACAAAAGATTCAAATCTTCCAAAATAAAGTACTAAGCAACATAGTTAATGCACCTTGGTACATACGCAATGCCGATCTGCACAGAGATCTAAATGTTGAAATGGTTGAAGATGAGGTTAGGAAGGTTGCTCGGAAGCACAGACGTAGGCTTCTCAACCACGTAAACACAGAAATAACAGAACTTTTAAATAATGACAACGTAATCAGGAGATTAAGACGGATAAAACCTCTTGATCTATAGGATTTAGTTAGGGCTAAGAAAACAGGTATTGATTTCAAACAAAACAAAATTTAGAAATCCGACAAACGGCGGAATTATCCCTTAAAAAAATAAATAAATAGTTGGCGCAACAGGTCTGTAGGGACCCTAGACCTAGCTTCTCACAACCTTTCGTTGCGTGTGAGTTTTTCATTTTTGGGACGAATCCCTTAAATTCATAAAATAATTCAAAAATAAATTGCTGACGCAATCTAATTCGGGATGGCAAATGTCAGTCCCCCGTTTTTTTAGATGAGTTAAAGTCCATCGCTATTGCAGAAGCATCTCTCGCGTACTAGCTCTGCAATGTCTTTCGATGATTTTTTACTTCCAGCGAATTGCCAACACAAAACGAAAAAAAATAAAAATATATTCAATTCGGTTTCACAAAGATACAAATTTAAATTTTGTTCTCCCCAGCCAACCTCCAGCCGTGGATTCCTATCAAGGGATTCCTATCGCCTTGAGTTCCCCGGAAGAAGATTTTGTTCACCGGCAAGTTCAACTGCGAATCTCAAGCAATACATACATGTCGTGTGAGATGGTTTATAAGACTCTGACTGCCGATGAATAAATCGATTGCCACAAACGGGGCAGAACCAAATGCGAATTTCGAAAAGAAGTTTATTAAAAATCATGCGCCATTATGTAATCTTCCAACGGAAGAGTGTGCCAACTTATGGGTCTTTACCACGAGAACTTCCATTAGAAGCATTTGCGAAATATGTGTCATAACTTTGTATGTTTGCTATAATTATATTAATATTGGAACGGGTCCTTCATTTGCTGTAACTGCTCCTCCATTTGACTTATTTACAAAATGTTACAAATACCTTTAATTTATTATTTTTCTTTCTGCACAAGACCATCGTGCTTATTTCTATGGGTTGGGGTCAAAATTCTGGAAGGTCAACATTATTTTTTTTACAAAATCTGCCTTAAATTTGTTCACAGTTTTGCTTTTCAAAATTGTGCGCGACATATATTTTTAGAAATAAATTTCTTCCCACAAAGCGGAGCAAAATAAAAACAGACCTTGCTGGTCGACTGATGTCGATTTATTAATGCTACTAAATCTCTCTTAATTGTAACAAGTTTATTTTATGGTAGGAAACGAGGGATTGGGTTACGAGGAATTGTCTGGGTAAACATTTATTTATTAAACTGGGAATTCGGTTACACAGAATTTAAACAAAAGTGTGATATTACAAATGATTGCCTGAGAATGGAATGCTGGAATTATTGCCGCTTGCTTGGTTGATTGACCGTAACCTTGGAATTAAAACTCGCGCGCTTTTGAACATTTTCCAAAATTTTTTGCAGCAGAGATAAAAGGAAAATTTGCTTTTCTTTTTTTAATTCGTATTTTTTTAAATTAAATTTCATTTTTTAACTTGTAACTCTAAATATTTTTTTAAAATTTAAATTTTGATTTTGAGTACACATATATTTTTTTTTATTCCTTATTTTTGTCATTTGTAAAAAAGCAGAATAAGCAAAATAATATTGCTTGAAATTTGAAAAGCAGAACTAAAAAAAAACAAAACAGAATTTCGAAAGCAGGGGTCGAATCGCGTCGTCCGTGAACGAGCATACGTGGCGGAATTTGTTATTGTTTCACACTTAAAATCAACTTAATTCCTTGAACGTATAGCTCGTTCACGGAAGTGGCGATCTGACCCCAGAATTTTTGTGTGAGCATAATCAAGAATTTTGCAAAGCAGAATTTGTAAAGCAAACAAACATCACATGTTGTCTTTATCACTTTCTATCTATGTATAAGCCGGAATGGCTGGGACCGAGCTCATAACGGATAATCGAAAATCTTGGTTAATTGATTTTTCTCAAAATTTATAAAAAAATCTCTAAATTTGATGACACTTTATTTCTTTACCTTATAAAAACAAAAACAGTTATTAAATTCATCAGTAAAAACAACAATGCATTTTAAATAAATCAATTTAACGATGAAAAAAGCTACATACATACATACAACCTTATGACGAAGAACTAATAAATTCGCAATTTTTTAAAACTCAAGGATACAAAATGGAAATGTTTTTGTTTCTATTACGGATAAAAGAGTATATGCCGGTTAGTAGGGTTACAAAATGCCGGTTAACAGCATATCCCGGTTAAAAGAATCCCGGTCTCGACTCTATTAAAATAAAATGTAGCAAAGTTCTCGACACACATCATGAAAACGATAGGAAGAAAGTCTACACTTTTCTAGCAATCTATCCGAAAGCTTAGCCATTTTCTCCAAATAGTTTTTTGCTGGTTTTTACAACTCTCTGGCATACTTTTCGAAATGTTTGGCATGTTTTTCAAGCAAAATTTTACCTTTTTGAAAGTTTTCTGAAAAAATCCTACCCTAATTTTCGGTAGTCAAATTCAAACACTGTAGGTAGGTAATTGAATTATTGCAGAGCTTCCTTGGTACAAGTACCTACATCCCTGATCTAGTTTGTCAGATATTTGAGGGAAATGCTGGAGTAGAAGAAAATGGACCAATGTTCCTATTTCGTTTCTATTATTTCAACAGTCATTTTAGCCATCCACGAAGGTGATTGTTGGCGACGTGCTGCTGAATTCCACTTTAGAGCTTGCGGGCGCTCTGCATAATTTTTTTAAATAACCTCTGGAGTTACCTCTGCAGTGCAAACCTTCGACTGTGGTGCCCATCATTCGCAGTACCATACGTTTCAAAACGTTATCATCACATCTAAGCACACTGCGCCTAATCAAAGAAACAGAACCTCACGACGGAATGCCTAACAAATCTCCATTTATGATTTATAACCTCTAAAATATGCACGAAGCCCTTAGAAAAGCATAACCGCGCAACTCCATTGATTTATTCTCCCAAATGAAAGGGTTTCTAAAAATGGACTCCATCCCGAACTCACGTATCTATACGTACAAGTCAAAGTTGTGCTCCAGGCGGAGTTTTTTCCGTCGTTGCTCTCTGCATATACTCGTACTGCCTTATGTGGTTCGAATTCAAGAGAACTCGATGCGAAAAATTATTGATTTATGCGTTTGCAGATTGATACGTGATGCTGCACGGTTTTCGGGTTGGACGCCAATCACGCATCCAGCCAGCAATGTGAGTGAAGAGTCTTCTGATTCGATTCGATTCGATTCTAGAGCATTGCAGCTGAAGGTAGATTGATTCCACCTTGTGCTGGAGCACGTAGGTAACAGATGCTAATGATAGGTGTATGTATAAGAACAGATACGAGTTCCTGGAATTGGTGATTTTTTTGATTTTTTTTTGCTCCATCTTCGGTTGGCGCAGCACATCTTCGAAAATATGCTCCACAAAGCCCTCGAGGAATCCGTACCGAAATGAATGAAACCTAGGAAAAATTTAGATACATTCGGATTTTTTTTTTGTGATTTTCGCCAAAAGGCATAAATCTTCTCAGATCTTTGATTTATTGGTGTAAAATAATTAGACCAATAGTTTTGCGTGATTTATGGATTCACTGTGCCCCAAATTGGTTGACAGATGATTTATCTACTTCAAAAGTGGAGCTGCGAAGCGGATTATGAATCATGTTGCCATTTAATTTCATTCATCGTGAAAACTAAAATCCAATGAATGGGACATGACCTTTCTATTTTAGATTGATCACATGATCACACGGGGGATAGCTGAAGCCGACCAATGTAGACAAGAAAATCCTCAGCCGTTCAAGTACTTCCAAATTATTGTACTCCTATTTTTTTATTTGGTCTTACCATTTTTCTATCTAGAATAATGCACTTTCTGAATGTTTCCATGGAGATTTTTTGTCACTGAATAAATTCGACGTCACTTACACTTTTTTGAAAAGAAACAAGAAAACGCACCTCTCGTTATAGAATTCGCTTTAAAGGTAATTGGTAGTAATACAATAGCTGTTTTTTATTATCAGCGTTATCTGATCCGGATCAGATCACGAAAATAAAACAAGATGGATCATTGAAAAGTTTAATTTTGGAATTGTGGCAACAGTTGCTTTCAAAAACAAAACAGATAATACAGGGTATTATATTATATTTCCAACAGCCATATTTCAAATATTCTTCTCAACGTGACGTCACACAAGGCACATGTCATTTCACTTGCAATGTCGGGGGTGTTACCATATTTGAATCAAATTTGCATAGTTTTTCTTCGAAAATATTTTTGTGAAACACATTTAGTATTTTATTTTCAAATATGCAACACATGAACAATATTTATAAAAGATTTCTGAAATTTATTTTTTAACCCCCGTATTTATAAACACTGCGTAAAAGTTATCAACTCGTTACTCAGCAGTTACGTCAAATTTTTGTATGCTATCTGATGTCTACTAGCTAACTTATATTTGTATATTTGTTTATTAAATGTTTATGAAATGTTTCAACTCTATCCTGTTTTGGACTAGAAGAAAATAACGTGGTGGGATTATTAGCAGCGAGTAAAGTTTTTATTTTTGTAATTTTGGTCTCGGCGATCACGCGACACGCGACTTAATTCATATAATCAATGAATCACTTTCTCATTAGGTATTCCAACCTTTATTTTATTTAAAAAGAAATAATAATCGAAAAACAGCGCTCACTTTCTGCAGGGAAACTTGTAAAACCAAAATTATTTCCCATCACGATTGGGTGAAACATTTCATAGATGTTTTTTTTTTGGTGTCAAGATCCAAAGCAGCAAAACATTTTTGATAAACATTTCATAAAAATTGGTTTGTTTAATAAATGTTTTAGACATATTTATGGAACATGTAGGTATTTAATTCTTTATCAAATGTTTGGCTGGTCTGGACATACCTTTATACAACGAAAAAAGACAAAATTACTCGAAATACGGATAGGGAGTTCATTCGAATGCGAAATAAATCATTTGACTTTTTGTGTTCCATTTTTTAGTCTGGCAACGTGATTGTGTGGCTATCGTTTACAGGCACACCAACATTTAAAAATAAAACAAGCCAACTTTGACATTTAAAGAATTTTAACATTTAACTTCGAATATAAACAATGATACCAAACAATACTAAAAAAAAAGGTAATAGAGCTGATACACAAAAGTACTAAAATAACAATCTAATAATTGTACAATTAATTAGAATTATAATGTTTAACAGTCACTGTCTTCATCACTTTGTTACATTTGCATCGAAGAAACTCTGGCAGATCTGTTAATATCTTTCTGACACTTTTATATAGAAAAAGTGATTTGTGTTTCACTTTTTTCACTTGAGCAGAATGGAGAAGTAGTACCTAACGACGCAAAACAATGGGAACATGAAATGAAAATGTACCTAATTTAAGAATTGAGGCCTATTTTGACGAGAAAGAGAAATCGTACTATAAAAGTGGTATCGACAATTTAGAAAATAGCTATATACTCGTTGTATCGCCCTCGAAGGCAACTATGTTCAGTAATAAAATCGAGTTTTGTCTTAATTTTCTTTTTTTCTTACTTATCCTAGGAACTTATTGAATGACCTAATGTTTTGCCTTAAACTTGTCTCCCCAAAGCTACATAAAAGCTCCTTTACAGCTCAAGTCGTAGTTAATCCTTGGTTTATAATTCAGGCAGTGCGTTCGGCTTCGTATTCCATTTTGTTTGTGAATGTGACGGAACCGTGGCGTTGAAACTGAGCATGAAAGGGATATCGATTGGGACTGTTCATGAAACGATTTTTATTTGCGACCCGAAACTTCGAGAGTTGAGGATAACATTGAAAACATTTGAAGTCCAACTGATGCTGAACGGATCTTCCTAAGAGCCAACCATGCTGACAGATACTCAGACCTGTTCCAGAAGGAGTTTTAAGAAGTTGAACAATATTATTTCGGTCTTCAGCATACCCCACCTCATTTCAGTACGACTTAATGAACTCATTTAACAGCAAAACTGGCAATAAAGCCATTGCATCGAAAATGCAAGATGTCCCAATGTTCCTGTAACCACTTTGTTGCTGGCTGCCGTGTCATCCTTTTCTTATGTAACCACTCAGTTGAGTATTTCCCCCCAGAGCGAAAACGCACACACACTGCAACTTCACTTGGTTTGTTTCTTTTTTTTTCTTGGCGCAGACAACTTTTGGGTGCCTTTCTGCGAAATTAAATCAAAAAACCCGACAACAACTCCAAAGGCCCTTAGGTAAGTATCATCATCGTCATGATCCACCCAGCTTGTACAAAAGAAGAAAAACACCCTCCAACACTGCCCCCGTTTTCAGTTGGAGCAATCAAGTGGCGCACCGCGACACAGGAGCAATTAAAAAATTTTAAAATTATAATCATTCCGCGGATATCGTCCGCTAAGATCTACACAATCGCAGCGCACACATACCGTGTGTTAGCAGAACATTAGCAGGAGCGCATCAGCATCATCAGGAAGTCGTTATGGCCAGGAGGTGGTGGCGGCGGTCGTCGTCGTCGTTGTGGAATTGTGGGCGGAAGAACTGCTCGAAGAATATAGTGAACCAACTCCTTTGCGAATGGTGTGCGGGTCACCTCTAACCAGAGGACTTACCAGAAATAAATTGCGGATTTGACATTTCGGCCGTACCATTCGAGGTGAGGTGGTCGCAGTATAAATAAATGAAATGCCACGCGGGCTAGTGTAATAAATTCCACGATTCCACCCAAAGTAGTCGGGCAGGTGCCAAAAAATGTTCCGAGGCCAAATGTTTATGGATGTTCTGTTTGCATAGAGAGCGCTCGCATGCCTGCAGGATATTTGCAAAAGCGGCAGAGAACAGTTTTCAGCTACGTTCATAATTCTTATCGCAAGGATATATCGCGGGAAGTATACTGTTTGGGGCCGAGTGTGTGTGATGTGTGTGGTAACGGACAGGAAACGTAACAAAAAACAAGGTTCTTTGTTTGCAGATGGAGGCCACAGGAAGTCGCCTACTTACATTTCGTTTTGTGGGCTAAGTCCCGGGGAGGTGAGTGTTTCGCTTCCTCGCGTGAATAATGCGGTTCTAAGGACAAAATTTATTTACTCGGCATCAAGTAGACTGGCGGTCTTAGCCGTGAACGCGTTCATCCGAATAGTCCGAATTTGTACTCTGGTCATTCGGAAGCTCACTGGAACATTCCAAAGCCAACAAAGGAAGCAATCCCTTTCCCTGTAATGCCAACATATTACTCAACAAAGGATACCCGAAAAAAATTCGTAAAAACCGAAAACAAGAGCACATTACACGCACATCGACTGCGGGAATTTTCTCACAAGCTATAGGTCAAGTTCAGACTTTTTAGCGAAACCATGAAATTATAACCAAAGGATAATTGCTCCCAATTTCAAGCCGGAATATACACGAACCCCCCCGACTCAGTCGTTGGTCCACCAACGGCGGAGAATATGTCTCATCGTCATCCAGTAAACGTTAGTTTTCGCTCACAATCTTGGGTATAGACTGCTCGCGCCAAAAACTGTGCTCTGCATATATGCGAAAGGATGTTTGTGAGATGAAAATTGCATGTTATTAAGTGAAGGGTGGATTGTTTTAGGTTTATTCTGTTGCTGTTGTCTTGTTCGATTCGGCGGCTGAACATGGACATGATTGCTGTTTTGAGAATAATCATGTGTAGACCCAAGAAAACACAAATTTCACTCAAGGATAATTACAATGTTTTGCGTCTAACATTTTTCATTGAATCACTGATTATAAATACCTTCGTGTTGTAGTTTGGCGGAATTTAAAAGGATAATTCCATGTTTGGTCGAATTCGTTGAAAATAATGCGTCCTTGGCGCTTTTGGCCTGAACGAAGTTTTAAGTACCTACCCACGAACAATTTAACATAATGAATCAAACGCGCTTTGATGATTGAAGCGGTTGCTTTAGTTTTAGTTTCAAGGAGGCCGACATAGAGTTGTTAAATAGCTTAAATAAAATTGAGGAAATCTAATTAAGATTTCGGTCCACGGCTCGACATAACCTTAATGGATGCAACCAATCATCCGCATTGGCGATAGGAGGGAGGGTGGTGTTTTACCCCTAATACATTAGCTTTTACATTTGCAGTCAGGCCGGTCTTTCCCCAAATGAACTGCAATAACAGCCTTACTAAAGTTGATCATCTTGAAAACTGACCTTAACTGTCGATTATCTCTTATTGAGATGGCTCCAGATTCGATTTATTTGGGTGCCAGGCCGTAGTGACATTCCAACTAATTACACTCAAGTTCTCCAACAGACTAAAGAGATCTATTATAATAGGTTTGAATCGAACGCAGTCGATATAAATCGATCGGAATCGCACAAAGTCTATGCACGTACTCATCAAAAATGACAGAAAAAGAGAAAATTAGCAAAATAACGAGTAACGAGCAGTTCCTCTCTTGGCTCGAAACAGCTCAGAGAATTTCAGCCGGCAAGTACTGATAAAAATGTCAAATGCGCAAAATTGACAGGAAACAAGCTCAAAATCGGTTTTAAAAATCAATTGTACACAAAAATAAAATATCTGAAAATAAAGAAAATTCGGTGGTGGTCGAATGTTCTCCTAGAACGTTTCATATGTTTCAAAAAGGTAAGTTATAAATTTATTTGTGACATGGATTCGATTTCAAAGATGTAAGTGGCTCAAAGTAGCTCGAAGTGTATCCACGTACTTTGGAGTATATTTTCAGCTCTCTGAGAGAGTTTCGCTCAATTTTTCGAGTTTGACAGATTTTTAGTGCTTGGCTCGTGAAAGTACGCGAATGGACCTAATAAGTGCATAAGCGGAGTCAATAGAGTGTTTCGCGAAGCCCATCCTTTCACAGATGGGCCATCTTTTTGGTTCAAACCTCAAAAAAAAACTTGTAGGATAACAAAGCCGTTTTGTAATGGCCAGAGTAGTGTTTTGTTCAAATATTGCCAAAAAGCGCACAATTCCCATTACTTTCACCTCTCTTCTTTTACCTAATACATGTGATAAACATCAGTTTTCAATTCTAAAGTGTTTTTATACTGTTTATTGGGCTTTATTATAAACTTTTTATTAATTTTTTAACAAAATCATGCTACAGCCATATAAATTGTGTTTTGTTTTCCTACAAGTTTTTTAGCTGTCACTTGGTTTTTTCTTCTTTATATTTGACACTGACGTTATAGGGTAGTTCGCGACAACGTCAGTGTCAAATGAGAGAAAAAACAAAGTGACATCTGAGAAACTTGTAGGAAAACAAACAAAATTTTATGTTGCGATAGGCATAGATTTGAATTTAATCAAAATTCACATAAAAGTGCTCTGAAATCGGAAAAATATTGTTTTTTTTTTGTAGCAATCTGTTGTGTGTGGTGGAGTTTTTTTATGAAAAGACAAACACTACAACTAATTAAACGTTATAATTTTATTCAATAGTTATTAAACAAATAAGGAAATTAATTGAGTAATTAATGACTAAAACACGTGTGGTTGCGAAAGCGGCACCATTCGGGAAGACAAAAGCGCTGGTTCTTGGAGATGACAACTGTCAGTCGTAGGTGCGTTTGTTTGCTGGTTAAAGTGCACCATTGTGAGGGTTGTTCGTATCACAATCAAACATAAAAACTGACACATTAGTGTTTGCTAAAAGTGTTAAAAGTAACTTAAATCTAATAATTTTAAAGTGCATGATATATAACTTACTGAATAACTTTTTCTTAAGTTTAGAAATGGAGCTATCTGCATACGCAAAAGGCCTTGATGCGCTGAATAAACTCCGCTACATAGAAAAAATTGTTGTCCTTATCAAAAGAATTTCCTAGGAATGTGAAGGTTGCTTCAATTTTTAATGATTTCATAAAAACAAAGTCGGTTACACTGGAAATGAGTCAGATCATCACCAAAGGTAAACATTTTTTTTGAAGCCGGATGGTTAAAAGATGTTAAAGGTACTCGTTTATCACAAATCTATGTGGTACTGGGAAAGGTTATTAAAACACGCGAGTTGTATGGCAACCGTTTAATAACTGTATGTTCTTACCTTAACGTTTAGAAACATTCTAGCAAAGCCACTTGAGGGTGTTGGTAGATTTCAATGGTGAAATCGAATTTGCTCACTGCAAATATAAAGCCGGCCTTTTTAAAACATGTTGCCATGTTGGGATAGTGCTATTTGCACTGGAAAGCATTTATAGGGGCTTTATTGCCAATCCCGTGAGCTCTTTTAAACACATACCTAATACATTTTGTTCAACTACGTATATACACAAAAACTCATCCAAGTTTACACAGGACATGTAATACACAATTTTTGCTGTAGTCGTAAAACGTATGTCTTTATTTTTCGCTGCGTTGTTGGTGCAGTTTTTAATGCAGCAATTTGTCCGCGTTTTTCCTTATTTTACGTTTATTTCTGCTGCCACAACACGCACGATAATGGGTTTATTTTACAAAATCTTATTGTACACAATTCTGCAATGTTTTTATCTTTATCTTTATCATAAACTTTTAGTCAGAAAACGAAATATATCATATCTCCCGCCATATAAAATTCGGTTTGTTTTCCTACAAGTCGTTTTGACATTTAAGTGAAAGAGATAGCACAGTTGTGAAAGGGATAGCTTCGCGAAATACTGTATACTCATGCTCATGCTTGTTTTGAGATTCGAACGAATAGTCAATTCTAACGAATGCCTCTATTCGTTCGAATGGACTTTGTGTATTTTGAGATCCGAACGAAAAATATTCACTATCGAGAATGTCATAAAATGAATTCAAATGAATTTAGCATTCGAAATCAGCTGTTTCACATTTTTATTTTATGTAGAGTGAACATACTCTTGTGTTTCTTTTTAGGCTCTTTTTTCATTGTTTTATTAGAACTATATAAATATTTAAAATATGAACTACTTATTGAGAAATATATGCTAGGAGATCTTGTTATGTTATGTTATGTTATGTTAAAGTGGCTCTCGGTGAGAGAAACACTTAGGCCGTTGATCGGCCCATTGTGCATACCACTGGTGTTTAGGGCAGCGTTTCCCAAATGGTGTTCCGCGGACCCCTGGGGTTCCGTTGAAGGGTCAAAGGGGTTCCGTAGAAAAAACATAATCGTGCCGTCGCGTCACTTACACAAAAGAAAACAAACACATAAACAGACTGGACGCAGCTCCAGACCTTCGCATTCAGTTGTCGGACATTAAGCCTTATATTTTAAAAAATTGCATTCTTCACATAAAAAAGTTACAACATATTTTTTGTTGTACAATAAATGTTTCATAAAACTTAAAATAATTATTTTTATATCATTTATTCTTTATTTTCTTGTCAAACCTAAAAATATCCAAACCGCACTCCAAGGAACGATGTTTTCTGTTAACATCAATAGGGGGGTCCGCGGAAAAAAAGTTGATCATTTAGTGTTCCGTGGCCGAAAAAAATTGGGAACCTCTGGTTACTCATTGTGAACCATTTACTACCATTGATAAAGCCAAGAATGCTGGCAGCGCTGATATTGCATAGATCACTAGGATCATTGAGGAAGTAGTTTTCTAAGTGCGCCATCCTTAGGTTGGATAGAGCAGGGCAGCTACAGATGAGGTGGGTGACGGATTCGTCCTCTTCCTTATCCCTACAGCTTCTGCAAAAGTCATTATGTGGCAGTCCAAGTCTTTGCGCGTGTCTGCCCAGAACACAATGAAATACTACGTCTATTGAGACGTAGAAGCTCTTTGGATCTTTTAGTATCCAGTGTCGGCCAAGTAAGCCTGGCAACATCACAGTATCCTAGATGTTTCCATCTATGACTTGCTGTCCCTGTTGCGTTCGCATTGATAATTTGTTTAGCGTAAGACAGCGGTGCCTGCACGTTGTGCAGACTAACACTATCAACGCCGGAGGAGCCTAATCTAGCAAGTTCGTCAGCTGCACAGTTCCCTGGGATATCACAGTGTCCCGGAACCCAGCAAAGGGTAAGGTTATACTGTCCAGCTATCTCGTTAAGAGATACGCGGCAATCTTCCACCGCTTTAGATCTTATTTCGCTGGATATTAAGGATCTGATGGCAGCCTGACTGTCAATGTATATAACAATATCCCTGTGTGATATGTCATTAATCAACAGCCACGCTGTGGCTTGACGAATAGCTGTGATTTCGGCTTCGAAGACACTACAGTGTACCGGGAGAGAGAAGGAGAGGCCCAGGCGCAGTTCTTCTGAGAATACCCCTGCTCCGACTCCCTCTAATGTTTTGGAAGCGTCCCTAAAAATTTACAGTGCTCCTTCGTGTATAGGACATTTCGTGAGTCCCATCGGGATCTGTCCGGTATTTCGCATTTAAAGCCCTTTTCGAAGTCGACATTAGATCTTGTTAAGTAGCAGTCTTATCTCAGATGGGACCAGGGCCCTATTCCACAAAACAAATTATCAACTTTTCACTTTGTACTCATCAAATTAAATTTTTTGGCAAAGAGTTTCTGTTTCACAATATTCTTTGAAAATCTCACTTTGCACTAGCAATTTTTTGCAAAATCTTTGCGCTCTCCTGCAAAGTCTGCGTCCTCCTGCAAAGTCTTTGCGCTTTCCTGCAAAGTGAGTGTGCATAGTGTTCCACAAAGCGTTTAATCACCTTTGCATTTCTGTCATATCACTTTTCACTTTGCATTGCTAGATAGAAGTTGTTAAAATGAGCCGCAAATAAAAATTCAAAAAAAAATTGCATTGTTACATTTGATCAAAGAAAAAAAAAATATTTTATTTGCTAGTTTTCAAAACAATAAAGTAAGTATTTTTTTATAAAATATTTGGAACATATTTAAGTTTACATTTCATTTTGAAGGTTAATAAATTAGATAAACAGGCTGCCCGGAGGAAGTTTTGAGAAAAGCCCAATCTCTGCAACTGACGTCGGCCCAAAAAACATGGACCTTTGCGAGGGATATAAAAAACTTTTCAGCAATACCACCGACGTCATCGGCCCACCGCACTTTGTTTTGAAACAAAACGTTTATTATGACATCGATAACTCTATGGATGGTTCTGCAAACTGTTGATTTCGCAGTACCATGCATAGCTGCAACACCATGGTACAGGCAAGCATTTCCGAGCCAATGCAAGCACAGTAGCAGTTGATTTTCAGCCGACAAAGCATGATTGCGATGTATTGTGCTTTAATTTTTCTCCAATTTTATTTAAAAGGAAATTAATTAAAATTAAAGTATTGTAGTCCCGAAAAACGAGTTCGGTCTCTACAATTTCTTGTTATAACAGCGTCTTCACTATGAACAAAAACTCACGTTTTAACATTTTGAAAGCTTCACTAGTTATATAATAATATGAATTTGTAAAGCGACCTTTTACCTTGCAAACTTTTGACAAACTTTTCAAAATTTGCTTTGCAAAAATAGAGCTTACAATTTTTGCAAAGACTTTGCAAATTACACTTTCAATTTCAACTTATCACTTATAAAATTGTATAGTTCTGTGGAACATAAAGTTTTGCAAATTGACGAACAATTTGATAAGTTGATAATTTTTTTTGTGGAATAGGACCCAGGTGTAAGAATATTAAAATTATAAGTAATATTTTGACACTTTAAAGTCTGAAATTTTAATCTAAGCTTATGTAAAATAGGTTTTAAAATTTCATTATTAAATTTTCAAGTAAAGAATGCAAAAAAGGAAGGTATATGTTGTATTAAACCTCGAGTTTTCGCTTTTATTTATTCAACTCAATTCTGTTCACACTACCTTCCAAATACTGTTCAAATCAAAACAAAATTCTTCCTGATTGTATAACAACAGAAATGGCGATTGTTTCGTTTATGGATTACGAAGAGAGAATTCCATACAGGAGGATAAAAATGGATGCCTCAAATCCATTTCCGAAAAAAAAAATACGATAAAAATACGCAAATTATCACTGTTTGCGTTAGGAAAATACAGACGAATAAAATATGACATTTGTTGCGAACGATTAGAAAGTCAAAATACACTCAACATTCGAATGAAAAATGAACTTTCGATTGATGAATGAACTTCTTATCCGTTCGAATGCCAAAATACAGATTCTTCGAATTCGACACACTTTCAAAAGAAATCGAATCTCAAAATAGGCGTCTCTGTAGACACACTCAATCATTGGGAGGTCTACCTTCAGGCTTTATCTCCTTGCAAACGATTTCAGAGGAAACTACTCTTGAAGACTCTAAGGGCTGTGTAACTTGTGTCTATTAGGTCTTCGTGTTCTAGTTTAATTAGACGATGTGCCATATATCTGAAGACCAATGTGCAATTTTTTGGCAAGATCTACGTCAATGTGCCGCTAATGGTCAAGGAGTTGAACTAGGCGTTGTGGCGAAAGACCCCTAATCGCTAAATGATTGAGCTCCAAGTATAAAAGGGAATAAAAAAGCGGCGGCTTTTCGAAGGAAAAAATGTGCATGAGGATCTTGCTATCAAAGAAATGGAGATGTAAGTCTTAACGGCGAATGTTTATAAAACAAATCCGTAAAAAAAAACGCGTCAGCCAGCAAGACCTGTGAAGAGTAACAGAGGAACCAGTTTAGTAGAGGTATAGTCGATGTGCAATATATGGACGAGCATCCTTGCAGGCTACCAAGACTCGCTGTCAAACAAAACACTACAATGTTTGTCCTTATATGTTTCTTTTATATAAAACATCTCCTTTAGATAGTTTTATTAAACATACAAATCAAATTATTCGCCTTTAAGAAATATGTAATAACTATAACCAATAGCATTCAGTAATATAAAAATGTGGAATTCCCGAACTCTTCCACATTTCCCCACGGTTGCCGCGGTTGGCAGCATTTATTTTTGTATTTTTTGTATGTTTTTGCATGTCACACGGATTCTTTTTTGACATAACTGTAAGCGATACCGAAAGTAAGTAAGTGTATGGTGTATCTACAATATTTTATTACATAATTTGTTTGTTAAATTTTGTTCTTATTTCATTTTGTTATACAATGTTTCTTATATCAAATATTAGGGGTATTCACGATCCGCTGCAACTGGCAACTTTTTTAGCACTAAAACAACAAAATATACCGTCTAAAATTTCGCTCCACTTTTGCACTTTATCTATACCCTGACCCTATTGTAATCGAAAAATACAGCAGAGTAGAGTGCAGCCTTATCAAGTTGATAGATCGCTAAATTGTTAATTCCTGCGTGTAGCTACCGGAAAAAAAAAAAAAAGAGAATGTAAAACAAAAGTAAGCGCCGCCGAAGGGAAAATCCAGTAAAAAAATGGTCAGAAAAAGGGAGTTTCCATGATATCATCTTCGACTTTACTTTCTCCATTATCTAAAATATAACAAGTAACTTTTTTCAGTTTCAGAAATGTTTAAAAGTTTTTTTCAGAACATAATGTCAATTGTCAAACTGGATCTGTCATTTGTTTCAGTTTTGCAAGAGATGAGAAAAAATGTTCGTTCGGGTACTTTTTTGCAAACGTAAAATTATTAAAAATTGTGCGAATGCAACACGGAATGAGAAAATTGGAAAAAATGAGAGAGAAATCTAATCTCAGAAAATTACGAAAAAATGAAAAGAGGAGAATTTCATTTTTTCGTAATTTTCTGAAAAATGAAAAATGACGACAGCTCAAAAGTTTGACAAGTAAAACTCCATTTATTTTCGTCTTCAACGATGTCGGAGGAAGAAGTTGTAATAGAATGTTCTCCTAAAGCATATCAGCGCATTCAAAATGGTAAGTTTAATAGGTATTTAGCTTATAAAAAATGCAGTTCCAACTTATTTTGTAGAAGCAGCATTTTATGATAATGTCAAAATGACATTTCTTAAGCTTTTTGTAAGAAAACCGGTCACGTACTTATCTTGAAATTGAGAGATTCTCTCAATTTGTGGTTTTGTGATTAATTTTTCTATGCTGAAAGTACACGAACGAACCTAAAGTGTGTTTACGATCTGATTAAAAAATCGTGATTATTTTGTTTCTGAGAACAATGATTCTTAGGTAAAGTTGGCAGCACTTTTCTTGTGCCATTTTCATTCATGAAATTCATGATTCATGGATGCATGAAAGTTTGGAAGAACAATCATCATTTAGCATTATACATGTACACCACAGTAACAGTGACATCTATCTGGCTGTCACAACAAAATTATCAGAAACGTTTTTTTACGATTAACTATATTATTTTTTTCGATTTGTTACTATTTTATTTACTCTTGTTTCACCTTTTGCTGACACTGTTAAACTTTTCTGCAAGCCAGAGCCAACGCTGCATCCCAGTTTGCACTTTGCAAAAAACATACATGCGAACCTTTAAGGACCATTCACATGAGAGCGACCAACAACCTACGAACGAAGGAATATTCGCAAATTTTGAGAGTCCATTCACATGACACATTTTATTTGGTCGCAGATACCCGCGTTTCCAATGACAGTCGCTGTCATTTGTCTCTATTTTGTTGAATAAAAATAAACTCGAAGGTAGCCGCATTCTATTAAGGAAAAAAGAATATTGTTGGCCTATTTGTGGTGGAAAAAATTGCATGTACATCCGCCTAACCGAACACGAAAAGAAAAAGGAGAATATTTTACTTTGATAAACATGTTTATCTGTTGATTCCGTGATATTTCTTTTATTTTCCATTCGGACCAAAACAAAACAACACCACAAAATGAAATATGTACAAAAAAAATGCCAATGATATTTCAAGTTTGAGGTTAAGTTCGAACGAATGTTTTATTCGCTAGTTTGTGGAACGCGAATTGAATGATGTGGATTTGGATTGTGAATAAACTTTGACAATAATTCACGCCAAGGGTGTATTCTTTCGCGGCAAAAAGTTTGGAATTTGAGACTTCGTTATTTAAACTCTGTATTAAATTTCTTTTTTTAATACATTGTGATGGAATAATTAATAATCCTCCTCTTGAAATAGTAAAATGTGCAATTTTCTGTTCATAAATGCATCAAAAGTGGTTTATTCGCATTTCAGCAAAACGTTCGCTCTCATGTGAATAGTCCATTAGTCAACGAAATTAGCGAACCCTACACTCAGAAAAAAAAGTTTGTTAAGCGAAGAATTTTGAGATTTTTAAAAAATTGTAAGGTAAAAGTTCTTGGTTCAAACATTATTTTTGTTAACAAGAACTCGTTTTTAAGTTTTCAAGAATCAGGTATTCAGCGTAAGAATAATATAATCTCCATAAGTATTTTATTATATGATTGCCAAGAATTTCATCAAGAATCAAAGATTTTGATATTTGGGTTCATTTTAACCAACGAAAATTGTTGGCATTAAAATTTTTTTTTTCTCAGTGAACCAGAGCGATTTAAAGCCCGGTAGACAATCGACCAAATATTTTCTTATATTATCTTTTGAAAGCTCTCTAAATTAATTCTACTTACATCCAAATAATTAAGTCAACGCGGAGTAGTAACCGAATGACAAGTAACTAGTTTAGTAAGTCTGGCAGCTGGCTGACTGGATGTGACTCAATTTTGATTCGCCTATATCGATCACATATCGATCGTTTATGGAGGGGTAGACCACGAACCGGTTTCCCCAATTTTAATTTTAATATGAGTAGATAATAGTTAGCTTACGGCCATATTATTCACTCCGGGTGTAAGTCAGATTTAAGTTAATTTTACACCCGATCATTAATACGCCTTTTTTTAAAACCGACAACTTAAACCTATGTCCATATTATTCAATGAAAAATATGCAATAATTATTTTATGCAGCTAGGATTAAAGATGGATTTAAATGCGGATTTAAAAACCTTTAAACCCTTTTTAATCCGTTTAAGCCTACAAATTTCATAAATAATGACATTTGTTTTTTGTTGTTTGTCACTTGGAAATTGATTTGATTTGTAGTGTGCCGATTTTAGTTTTTACTTCATTAGTCGAATCATGGAATGTATTTTTATTCGAGCTATTAAGTATTCGAGCTATCGAAGTTTGACTGCAGTTCTTTAAATATTTCTCCAGATTTAAGCCCCAACCTCATCTGTAAATGTTACTAAATGCCATCAAAGTTGGGTACGGGCTCTGTAAATTTTTACAAGATAATTTCAAAATGCAATATGCAATACGCAAATCGAGGGGTTTTGCAGATTTATCTGGGGGGAAATATTTTGACCGTCTGACTACGCTACCCACAAAAATAGTCAAGAATTTCGTGACTGAGGTAGGAAAAGTGGCATTTACAACCAATTTAGTTTTCCGTTCAAGGTAGTCCTCCAGACCAATCCAGTCGATTTGAGATAATTTTTGAATGTGTGAATTATTGTCTGCACGGTTGTCTAATTGCTAAGCTGAACACACTCATCGGCCATCTATTACAATCCACAAGCATCATACGTCGCCGCTGTACTTCGGAACTAAACGAGACACTTGAAGAATAATGAAAACTTTGGTTTAAAAGGAGGTCTGTTTAATGAAATGGAAAATAATATACATACAATTTTTAGGAACAACATTTAAATAAAGTTTCCTTTCAAATCACTGTATTTAACATTGATCTCAAATTGGAGTTTTAGTCATCACGACAGCGACAACAACAGGAACAGAAACAGAATCCCATACATTTGCAACAGAAACAGAATTAGGAACAGAACATAGTTTTTTCAGCAACAGAATTTAGCGACAGAAAAATGGATGTTTGACGACAGAACGTAAACAAGTCTACATTGTATGTTTCTGTTTCAGCCAGCAACGGAAATGCCAATTTATAGTGGGGGGAAAGGTTTTCTTTGTTTGCATTTTTCTGCATCTGTCATCTGGCTGTTTGTTTCGCATCGCACTATTGTATATTGTGATGACCACGTATGAATAACAAACGAAAAATGGAAAAAAAGTTTGTAGTAGACAAAGAGGAGAGTATAATAGATTTCGTGAGAAATCACCAAATAATGTATAGGTAATGACCGTCACCCAATATCTTGCGACAGCGACATGTTTTTATGGGTCTGTTTCTGTTTCAGTTTTGTGTAGCTGAGCAAGCAACGTAAACAGAACCAAAATTTACTACAGAACGAAAAAAATGTCTGTTCTGTTTCAGTTTCTGTTCTTTGTCACTTGGTGCCTTAAGGTAGTTTTGTTCCATTAAGTTTTATGTACTAGATTTATCTGGAGTCTGGACTAGATTTCCCCTGAATATAAAAACTAGATTGTATGGTAGCAAAACTGTTGCCCTAAGTCATTCTTGCAATCGAAATGTCAGCGTATACAGCGAAAAATTCGTGACATTAAACGTCTATCTCAACAAAGTAATTAAAAGTCTATCCCAGCAAAGCAAAGTAAAGTAAAGTACAATCTTCAGCACGCAATAAGAAAACCTACATTCGTTTACTTTGCTGTTCTAGGTGTCCAATAAAACACACCTCATATTTTTCATATTACCCCTCCATAAACGTCAACTGAAAATCTCTTCCCGTGATCAACTTAGGCCAATAAATAGGCACATTAAAAAATCTATTTACCTATCTTAACTAATTGTAACCTGAACACAAAAACTAGATATGTTCGGGAACGTTACTTCAGCGAACTGTCAAATTAGTACTCACGAATTTCTTGACTAAATTCGTCGGCTACGCCTCCATAAACGTCAAACTAACAAAATATCTGTTCATATAACCGATGCAATCCAATCAGAATTGAGAAACGAGTACATCAAGTCAGCCAGCTGTCAGACTTACTAAACTATAAACTTGAACGTATGAAGACATACGACAGTCACCTTCTGTCAGACTTATATTCAACTAGAGTTTTAAAGGTCCCCTTTGTCTCCGTCGCCTTCGCTATATCGTAAACTCTGAAAGTGACATTACATTAAACATCGTGCGAAAAGTAACACTACTAAATGTCAATCAACTACTCAAACTATAATAATTATGGTCTTTAGCGAAGACGGATGAAGATATCTGTAGTCATTTGCGAGGCTGATTCTGTCACAAACCATCGTAGAGGCGGATGTTCTCAGTTTTCCTTCAATAAAATAATTTAATGAATGGCAGACATAGTACACGACAGTCGGAAAAGAAAAGAAAAAGCACATGTGGCGAAAACATCAAAACTGCAAAATTAACGGCTCATAAATATTATTTTCAGAGATTCTCGGAAGCTAAATAAATCAATGGACTATTAGCCAAAAGTCATAATTGATTTGCACTCTCTATCCACTGTAATTATACGGACAGCGATCCTAAATACGTCAAAAGAACCTACCATTAGCGATAGCTGTCGACTTGACAAATCTCTTTGGCAATGTTAAGCTGAAGCGGATAATCAATCAGAGATGAATATCACAGAACGTGCCTTCTATATAAGATTCGCTGGTCGATTTAATATTTTCCCCAAAAGCCGCCAAAAAAAAAAAACGGTTTAAATGTCAGACTGCCCATCGATGGGTGGTTAATAGCCGGCAGGTGCGGACAATGGGGTTAAGCGTTTCCCCAGTTAATGAGGAGGGCAAGTTCGCACTGTGGGCTGGCTTGACAAATCGATTTCCAATGGATTCGTTCTTTGCATGCCTATACCATAAACCCCTAATGAATAAGTTTCTAAATATAGATCACAGTCGAAAGACCAATGTCCAACAAATTGTGAAGAAAATTGTACTGAACCTCTGGGAGAGTTTTGTGGCAGAAATCTCTTTCCAAATGTTCGTGGCGTAGGAATTTGAATGACATCAAGGTTGGACTCATCACTTTACCACTTGCATGGTTATTTGTTCGAGTAATTGTGCCGCGATAAAATGCATTCCCAGGACACTGCTTCGACTTTGTTTTCCCAGGATCTAGCTGCTTAATACATTGACTTGCATTGGGGGTTTATACTCACGTTTAATCGCAATCCTTGACCTACGCAAGACGGCGCACATCATCGGTCCATCGAGCCATCGAGCTTTCCATTTCAACTTAAAACTCGCATCTTGCGATACCATGTCAGAGTTTAGGTCACGAGAACAGGCTCAAGCTACACTTAAAGTTCTCCGGATAATCACCCTAATCGCTCTTCGTATGTCCGGTGTCAGTGAATTGATTGCCATAATTTAGATCTCAACCTGCAATCGATTACGAGTCATTATCCGATACGTTTGTGTCTTTACGGACTGTATGGGTAATAATTTGAGCTCTATGCAAAGCATTGGATTGCATTTCGCATATCCTTTTCCGTCGAGCACAGATCACACTGGAGTGGATGCTGCAGTGAAACCGTCCACGTGCGAAATGTACGAATGCGATAATTGAACGATTACGAAGCGATTTACAAAAGATTATCGGAATCGGGGTTAAAGCGGAAACGTGCTGGTATTTCTCTAGGTTATGCGTTTGTGTATAGGCTTGCGGTTCACGGTTTTGGGTGTTGATGCGTTATATTTTCGCGCAAAATTATGACAAGCTATGTCAGACTTCACCTCTCCGACAATTGATGATCGTATTCCCAAACTTTGATCGATTTTCGGACTTTTTCGAAGCTTTGCCTGTTATGATCTGGTAACTTCCTCCTTTAGAAACCTTCCCGGTAATGACGCAATCGGATTACACAGAAATATTATATCCTTTATAAAATAGACAGTTCCTCACCCTGATAACTACAAATTTCGTAAAAGTTATCTTTCGAACATAACCGCAAAATAGTAATTCTAGTTCTAAGAAAAAACCGACACCCAAGATTCGCCAAGTACGCAGTTTAACATACATAATGTACCCCACTGTGCAAAAGTCTCCGCAAAAGCTAGTGCTTAAATGCCAAATACATTTTACCATAGCTTTCATTTGACAGATCAAGTGTATTGTAAGAGAGCGTGAAAAAGCAATTAAAATAGGAACAAAATCACCAATTGTATGATAAGCCGCTTTTGTTTATTTATTCGCTGAACTTTGAGCTGTCAAAATTCAGCGTTTATTAAGCAAGATGGTGGAGAGAAACATGGGAGAGGAGCTCAAGTTAAGTTTTCCTGGAACAACGTACCAGGTTAATTTGCTATTGTAATAGAAATGCTAATTATTGTAAATATGAATTATTGTTACTATTGTGAATCCATCAACTTGCATGTAGTAGAGAGGAGGAAACCATTTTCTTCGACGGACATAAAGCATATATCAAAGAAATTAAATAAAAACCAAATATACTGTCCTCAACTTTAATTGTACGTCTTTTAACTATTTCCCCTATTAACGTGTTGATGACACACGTTACAGCTATCGCAAATATTCAGTTCATTCCTGTAGGTAAATAGGTAGGTACTGCAGTAAAAAGAAACGTAAACAGAAGCAAAAATGTAATTTTAGTTGCACTTGCATGCGAACTCAAACGGGTATTATTTCATCCAGATTAAGTGCAGTGATTTAAGTGCTATATACTTCCAGTTGTCAATGAAAGGTGACAGCTACGATTACTATATCCAATTTTGACATGCCGACTTCATTATGATGTAAACATTTGTCCTAAATTTATCAGAATGTGTGATCGCCTGTCAAGCGTCTGGTGACGCGGGCTGTCGCAGCGCACTCTCACGAAAGACACAGGAATGACCACCGAATGGCCGAATTTTTGTGAAGACAGCATGTCAAAATTTCCCACGAAAAATGACACTTGTATCCATAGCTCAAGAACTCGACTTGACTGCGAAGAACTCACGTATTTGTATGCGTAGGTATCTAGAGCGCTACCTGTAAATTCTAAAAACTACTTCTAAATCCACTGCACAGCAACCACGCTAGATAAATTAAAATGTACTAGTCTTCAGCATCGAATTTTTTAATTCACATTATTGTAATTAATTAGGTAGGTACTTTTCCCCACATAGACAGCAACTGATGCAAATTGAATTCTAGTGTTTCGGGCACTAGAAATGCATTTGGTTTTTCTATACACAATAAATATTCCATGAATGTGTGTTTTTAGCTATTCTTGTAAAGAGTTAGATTCTACATTCTCAGAACCTTCGCATTTAAACAACTAAATCAATAGAGGCAATTTCATAATCGATGCCAGCAGACACGTCGATTACCATCCGTTAAAATAAGAGACAGTTTCGCAATTAAACCAACAATCACTAAAACCAAATTTATATTCGTATCAGTGCTACTTAAACTGTTTACATCCGTTGAATTGAACATTTATCATAGACACAACCCGGCAGACGTAGGTAACATTTTTATGTTTTAAATTCCCTTGCATACTTTTATGCTCTTCGGCAATACAGTGCGGTGCGAATTACCCCTTGTGGCGACTTTTTTGCAATTATTTAAAAAAGAAAGCGATTTAAGTACCAACCATTGAATTTAAGGACCCAGCCCATAGAATCCGTTGCGTCGACGGATCCGTCAACATTGACGGATTCGACGGAACGAGCAGTCCCATAGAATCCGTCGAATACGGTGACAGCCAGTGGTTTAAGTACTCTGTCCTAATATTTCCCGCGAAACGTAATAATATTTCTCTATTCACCGTACTTAAAATTGCTTTTAAATAATTACATTTATAATTTTTTGTAAATAAATCTTTCTTTTAAAAGTAAAATTTATATTTTACGGAAATATAATCACATAAAATTATCTTTTTTAAAAAAATCGCAGTTTGTTAATATTTATAAAAACAAATTTTGATACAAGAAAATCTTGCTAAAATTTGATTTACATAAGCTCTTTTTAGGTACAATCAGCGTGTTAATAGTCGTAGTGAAATGCAGATATCAATTTTGATAAAATTTCAGCACAAACTTAGTATTTCTTTCATTTTTTCGCACGGAAGGCTTTTCAGAAATCGATATTCCCACAAAAAGGAAGAAATCCCACCATACTGTCGACAGCCAATAACAGTTTCTCTCATGCTCTCAATATTTCCACCAATGAAAGTGCTGTGGCAACTTTCAACGGATACGACGGACAGAAAAGTAGAAAGTAAACCTACTTTATCCGTCGCACCCGGCACGTGCGCTCCTTATGGGTCATCTTGCATAAGCTACTGTGTATTCTATGAACTTGTCAGTCGAAAACGTTGCCGCAACGGACGCGACGGATTCTATGGGTTGGGCCCTTTAGTTACGACTATTTATATGAGAGTGAATTGTTCTAATGCAATAACACTTCTGGCGTTAGGTTCCAACGAAATTTTTAAATGTTTATCAACGATTGGTTGATATATATGCGTGTTTTTTTTAGCTTCGATCTCAGCAAAGCTAAAGCCCGTATGACAATACATTTTTTTGCATTTTTTCTGCTTTTAAAATGAAACTAGAGCAGTACGAAAAAATTGAACGAAAATTCCCGATAGGAGTGACTGCGTACACACCAACTTTATTAATATAGAAACAAAAAATGCATTAAAAATTTATTCAAATCAGATTTTTCAGCTGCTGGGAGCTTTTTTTTTTTTGACATTTCAAGATTATTTGAAAGTAAATTCGTTTGAAAATTTGCGGTTGCAAAAATCTGTACAAAGTTGTATAGAGCTAAGCTAATTTTTTTAACTTTACTTTAAATATGTCACATTTTATTTTAAATAAAATCTAAAATAAATTGGCGGAATTGTCTTTTCATTCTTTCATTTTCATTTTTCCTCTTTTTTTTAACGAATTGGACACTTCAACGCTTTTATTGGATCAACAAGGCTAAGAATGGGCACTTTCAAAAATCTAGTTATCTTAAGTCGTTTAGATTCGTCTGGATAAGATGTAACCTGAGCGCGAAAGCTACCACACTATGCGAACTGTCAACTTAGTACCCCACCATAAACGTCAACTGAAATTGATGCTCATATGACCGATTTCAGTAAATCAAAACCGAGATACATCTAGTCAGACAGCTGTCAGACTTAAGCTAAGATTAGACTGTATGCCAAGTGGTCATAAAATTTCAATTTTTAACAGTTCTCCTGTCATATGCTCTAATGACCCTAATGCCACATATGACCAGGCTGATTTTGACAGATAAAAATGCCCAAATAGCATATAGTGTAATCGGACAGTAAGCACGAATTTCAGCATATGCACTTTATTGAAATTTCGTTATGGCATTGAACAAAAATTTGATTGAACAAAAATTATTTTTTTATCATGTTTTGATATATATAAATAACAAGGCAAATATGACCATATTGGAAATTTTGGTCATATAGTCTAATATACAGTTTTGAAAATCCTGACATTTTGGTCATTTGACGCTAATCTGGTCATTTGCCTCTTGGCATTCATATGTATAATTTGCATACAGTCTAATCTTATGTCGTTTTCGATTTGGCAAAAAAATACATTTTTTTAAGAAAAATTTTTTTTACTTTGATTGATATTGATGTTCATGTTCGATTTTGATCTGACTTTGTTTAGAGAAATCTAGATTTTTTCTCAGATTTCACACATACTTTCACTAATAATGTGTATGACACACAGCTGGCGGTTACGAATTGTTTATCTTTGGAAGGATTGCTTTTTTAACTGAATTATTAATTTTTCGAGTATAGAAATGATTCTTTATATTAAATTATTTCGAAATGCGTTGTTATAAATGTGTAAAAAATCAATTGAAATGGATTTCCAATGCAAGTGAAAAAAAAAAATGTTTGCGGCCAACTGCATACACACAAGAACCAATGAAATTCGAATTTTATGTTTGATTTGGCAGCAGAAATCTGAAATCTCAGATCAAAATCTAAAAAGCCAAATCGAAAACGACATAAACTAGATACTTGAACGTCCCCATTATGTTCCACATTGCACTCAACCGGGTGCCTGAACTGCAGAGCTGCTGTCATTTGGTATTTGCATTTTCTGACGTCTACATTTTCTGCCTAGACTTCTTCCTAAATCCGAAGTAAATCGGCTTTTGTTATTTTTTTGTAATTTCCTTTCAGATTAGTTTTATAAAAGTGTTTACTAAATTATAAAAATTGTTGCTACCATTTCTGTGAATAGTTAACGCCAAAGGCTTTCCGCAATATAATAGGTTAGTTTGTGCTTTTCAACCAATTCGCTAACAAGAATTAATTCGCATAGCATAACAAAGAAAAACCATCGTAAAAGCACTAAAGATTAAATCGCGTTTTTGTTTGCTTTCCTCGGTCAAAAGTTCGAGGTGTCGTCGAAGAAACTACAACGTTGTTCAATAATAACTACTCGGCTAGTTATAATTTAGAATAAGTAAATGTGTAAATGTAACAGTGAAGTGATGTTGGTATAAAAGCAGATAAATGGGGTAATAGTGGTCAGGGAAATAAGAATCTTATAAGTCATCGCCACTCCGACTGTATTTTTTATCTTAATACGAGAATTCATTCATTTTTAGCTCTATGAATCCCTAAAGATTTCTTGTTTGTTTATGTACATAAAAAGGCAACGGGCATTAAACAAATATTAGTGAAAAAATGCATATTCGAATGATAACCATAATGGATAGAGCTCATGTACCTACACTTTTCACGCTTCAGCTACTTTTTATCAGCATGGAGTTGAAATATTAGTCATTTTAATTGTTTAACGCACAGTTGGTTTTGTATTTGACATGAATCAGTTTTAATCCTAATATAAATCCAAATACAATACTGACTGTCCGTAACCGTAACATTCCTCGTCCCTGTAAGTGTCTTTTGTTGCCGTTTTTTGTTTTTGTAGCAAAATAACGAACAAACAAATGACAATAAATTCGGACACGTCTCTGGTTCTAGTGATGATGGAAAATAATTAACGGTCCTTAAATAAATTGACACATATGCCAGAGTCTCCCAATTATATTAACGAAGCACTCAGCTTGTTCCTGACCCTAAAAGTAAGCAATATCTACCCCATTCTGTCACCACTGCACTTTCGGTGTATTTTTCATAATCTAACCAAGCTAAGTTAGCGAATATTTTTCTTTGTGTTCGATAGAATCAATCGCGCTGTGGACGAGATTTCTTAAGATGTATCAACATTTGTTCCTACTGTCCTGTATCATCAGTTGATCCTTTTTTCCCGCTAACTTCTGCCACACCGCATTCCAATGCTGAAATGACGATCTGCAACTTGCGAGTAGTTTACTTCCCATCGATTTTTGTTTGCTTTCTTTGGGAAAACAAAATAAACCCACACTCTGTGACCAGACAAACAACAAACAGTAAGGGTGGCTTCTCGCTGTCATATCTATTACTTGAAATTATCTCTTATGTGTATAATTGATACAACAGACAACAGCATGTGGCTGTCCAAACTAAGCGCAGTAGATACCAGTTGAACGTTTATTCAAGAAAATACAAAAGCGATAAAAGTGAGTGGATAACCTTCTATCGACGGTTTCACAGCAACACCTTTCGTGAAATTCCCCCTTAATAAAAATGTTCTTCCTTTCTTATTTAAACATTTTTCATTGAAATAGCTTTGATTGTCTTGAATTAGATCCTTTTAGAAGCTGAACTGCTCCTTTGCAATCCTCAGAAGCAACCGATTCTGCTACAGTTGACGACACAAGTTTGACAGCGCCAATTCAACAGATTTGGCTATAGTATCAAGAGACGCAAGTTTGTTTCCGACAGCACCAGTTCATAGTTCCTCGATTCAACTGGAGTAAACTTTGAGTCTTGCTGACCACAAGTAAAACATCAATATAATACAGAACGAAGACCGAAAAACGCGTCTCCTTTTGGCGTAGAAACGCAGGCCTATTTTACTTTTGGTTACACTCTCTTGCTCACAGTTCAAGCTTATGTCGTTTTCCATTGAGACAAAAAATCAATCTTTTTTTTGATCTAAATCACTTTTCATGTTCCATTGGGCAAAAAAATCAATCTTTTTTTCGATTCGGATCACTTTTTGCAGATCTCGATATTTTTTCAGATTTACACACTACCACAAATACACTTTGCACAGCTGTTTTACGTCATTTTAAGAAGTTTGCTTTCGAAACAAATGCGCAAAGTTTCGTGAAAAGTAAAATAAAGATAAACATAAATAGCACTGGAGGAATTATTATCTTCATCGTCTTCCTCATCATCTAAAGACTACGAATCACCGAGACTACTCCATTTATATCTACAACAGGGGAAACATTTTTTAAGTCCATATCCGTATTTGATTTTTCCAAAAACGAGTGCAATTTGAACAGCTGATATTGCTGTCAAATAACGCACTAATTCATTTAAAAAAGCAGATCAATTTTGTTGCATGTTCCATGAGCCGCGTTAAATCTGAGATCTGAAAAAGATTTCTGGTAGTCCCAATGGAAAACGACATTACATTTCTTTTATTTGCCAACTTGACATTCATCACCTGCAATTGCAAAGACCGGCCATTGGCATTCCAAGTCATATCGTAGAGTGCTCCAACAGTATACACTTTTCAGGTTCATCATCGTCGTTGGCAGGTCTCTTGTAAAAATCTTGAGCCGTAAAACCCTATCGAAACGTCGCCGAAAAAATGCATTTCATTTTAAAACCACACCCAACACAATACAATCCCAACTTTATGTACCTACTTTCATTTGCAGAAAATCCAACTATGCAGCGAAGTTAGTCGCAGAGGCAATTCCAAAGCAAATCAACAATGTCTCGCCATGAATCGGAGGACGTTAGAATCGCAGCGGAGTCCATCTACGGCAATATACGTCCAATGAACTACCGGGGCGCGTACCAATCGCAGACACAATTCGACTTAAGTACGGCGCCCAAGGTGACATTTAATCTTGTCCCCCAATTAAATGATTTTTTTCTTTCAGACCGCGGACATTCTATTAACCTGATTTCGGAAGACTTGCTGGGCGGATACATGCTTGATGGACGCATGTCGGTTGTGCGAAGATTCTTCTGTTTGTTTGTCACCTTCGACTTGGTGTTCATCTCTCTGCTATGGCTCATTTGCACTATGGTAGGTATCGGCAGACCAATCCACTGGAACATTGAAAAATAATTTATTAGAAACTCTCAGATAACCGGTGACAGCATCTTCAATGCACTTCAGAAGCAGGTAATTCACTACACAATATATACGTCATTGTTTGACGTCGTGGGAACTGCCATTTGTCGGTTTGTCGTCCTAATTTTATTTTATGGAGTGTGTTACATAAATCACTGGCTGATTATCGCTGTAAGTGTTCACCGTTTCTATCGCGCTTTAAAACTGCTAATCATCTTTGTTTGCAGATGTCCACGACTTTCTCTTGCACATTTTTGATCTCAAAAGTTTTCTACTTTGATGTAAGTCGAGCAGTGCATCTACCCCAGGTTTCTTATTATTTTGCTTTCGTTGCAGTGGGTAGATTCCCCACAACCAATATTCGGAGTTGTACTGGTTGTAACGTCGTTTGTGTTGTCATGGGGTGAAGTGTGGTTCTTTGATTGCAGAGTTATACCTCAAGAGCGACATGCAAGGAGTTACTTTTCCGGTAAGTCGGTGAAGAAAGCACTAGGCATTCGTGGACGTTACATTTTGGATTTTATTTTTCTAGCATTCACGACCAATAATGACCGTTCGCCGCTAATGGCGCCGTTTTTGGCATCAGAGGGCGAACGCCCGCCAGAGAGTATTGCAAACTTTTACTCACCCTTCGATTCGGTGCACAACAGTGAAGACGAGGAAGAACAGGTATGTGCGATCCAAGCGATCATCCAGTATTATAGTTTAAGCGGGTAGGGTGAGAAGCAAATTGGAAAGTGATTTGCTGTTTCCCAGTGTTCACATCTTCAGCAAACTCCGGTGATAGGGTTCTACGCAAAATGCGCTCCATTCTCGTGAAAGTCGACTGAAAAGATTTATTCTGTATTGATTTCTTCTCGAAAGTGCTCCAGATAACTATTTAGACTTTAAGAATTTCAAGATGTTGTGTTGATTCTGCAACGTCCTACCGCCTTCGATTTATTCAACAAAGATCGTAGATCTTTAAACATATGATAAAAAAAAAAGTGATTCTAGGTATATGCAAAGCAAACGCCTTTACGCATTCATGTATGCCGTCAGGTTTGAATTCGAAATACAAATGCAAATGAATCCATATCCGTCGAAGAATCAGCAATTTAAAGAACTGTTTGAATCGAGATATAGCAGAATTGATCGACTAGTCGCCATGTCACCAGTACAGCACACAATTGTCTCGCAAAACTCATAATTCATTTATTTATATTTCCAGGACGAGGAATACCGAGAAATGGGATTGGATTGTGTCCGCAAGGCGTACGAGCTTCTGCAATCTAGCGACTGGAAGGTGGAAAAGGTCACACAGAAGGGCGACACCATACAGAGTACTCAGCGGGAGAAACTCGGCAAGATTTACAGACTAACCGTGAGTTGTGCCAATGAACGACGGAATGCATTGAGTTCGATTTGTGTATTTGTTACAGGGGCGCATTAAATATCCAGCAAAAGCACTACTCGACGAGTTATTCCACAAGATCGAAACTATTCCCAAATGGAATCCAACACTGCTGGAGTCGAAAATTCTTCGCGTAAGTATACTGTGGCAGTAGGCAATGAATCCATTGGTTAGACTCTTCTATTCCCCTGCTAGAAAGTGAACACGTACACGGACGTAACTTATCAGGCGACGGTCGGAGGCGGCGGTGGCCTGGTAAAGAGTCGAGACTTTGTGAATTTACGCTGCTGGCGATTGTGTCGCGATGGTAAGGTGGTTGTGGATAGCGATGAAGAAGGTGACAGCAACAGCGAAGACGACGACGATGATAACTTAAATCGCTCCTGCGAGGGCAGTGTTTCAACGATATCGGCCGAAAATGACTACATGCCGAGTAGTCTCACCAGTTCCAGTGTGAAAATGTCCAAAAGTTCCGCTAAACTCGGCGAAAATCGTTCGTCACCGTCCGAGAGTGGAGGTGTTTTTCGGACACTTAGCAAAAGCCTCGGTGCGAAAGATTTTCAGGGTCAATTCGATTTGCTTGACCCGCCCCCGCTTGAGGATGACTTCCAAGACGCTAAGGACTACCCTTCTTCGTCGGTAGAAGTGAAAAAGAGTGAGCTGCCGAAAACAAAGGACAAGATCTACATTAGCGCTGCCATTAGCATTGATTACCCCTCAATGCCTCCGGTGCCTAAATACACAAGGTGAGTTCGCAGACGCACTTACAAACATCTGCTCATGTGTTTCAATTGAAGGGGCGAAAATCTGGTATCGTGCTGGGCGATGCGAGAGGTTTACGGAAAGTCGGATGTGTGTATTTTCGAGTGGCTGCTCTGCCTCGATCTGAAGGGTTATATGCCCCGCTACGTGCTGGACAATGTAAGTAATATTGTTAATCGGGTGTTCCTTTTGATTGCGAATTGCTTTTCCAGGCGTATACCACTTTTATGACAGACTACATGACGCACTTGCGCAAATATATCTGTGAGTTGCGTCAGAAGCGAAAGAAAAGTGCCTCTCACAGATGCTCTACGCTAGACGATGAATAGGATTTAGGTATTTAAGCAAATATATAGGTAATTAACTTAAACAAATATATAGGAACAAATGATCGTAACGGACAGTTCATGTGTAACTTTAAACTCCATTTAAAACCAAACATCATTCAGTCATTTTCAGCGTTTGCCCGTAATTGGTTGGGTTTCGTTATCAAGTGTGTAAAGTTCATTGATTGGTAAACAATTTTCATAAACAATTCAACATTAAACTGTAGAAGTATTTTTTTATAAATTTTTTGTAAGTCTGATGTTACAAATGTAAATTATTATGAATTAATAAATGAAAAAGTACGGATCGCTTGCGGCTAAATGGCGCAGTTTTACTAGTGATTTCACATGGATTCAAAATGGAGCAAAAAACGTCGCCCAAAGTGGTAGCAGAAATGCTCTTAAATGAAAATTTGTGTATGTGATGTTAATAATTGGCAGTGCTTCCAAATGTCTCTTGCAGAGTTACAGCCTACAAGCAGAAAATAGAGAAAAGTGTTAAGAGGTTCAACTTGTATCAGGAAATTCCGCGAGAGAATATTCTTCTTAGGGGTTGTCCTTACTTCTCTAGAAAATCCAGTTGAAACAAAGAAGGCAACTGAAGACGCTTCTGTTAAAATGGTTTCCCTGGAAGCTGGCTTTGCATTGATTTCTACCAACCTGAGTGAAGACTGGTTAATAACAACACTACATGAAAATAAGTTCTTTACAGGCCTTTAAGGCAATATGAGCAGACGCCCTAATGCAGAAAGGTCAAAAATTACAACTGTCACAGCTGGCCCCTAGCAACTAAGTACAAAAAATGTTACTTTTCGAGCTTTATCCATTTATTTATCCCAAAATGTAGAACATCGTCCAGAAAATAACTTATGGTCATCAAAATTTCAAGAACAATATCACCATTTGACATTTGTTAAGTAAACAGATACAGAATACACGTCAACAAGACATGAATCGCTATACTCCTAAGCAGAGACAATAATTGTGGGGTCAGCGGCAAGAGGATTGTGAGTTGGCGGTCTCAGTATGGTTTGTCTATGCTCCTAAGAACGCGGAATAATTGTTCCAATTTTGTTGCTGAATAATTTTTCGGCGGTGTTGGCGCAACGTGAATTTCGGCGCAAGTTTCCCCTGTCATCCGAGACCAGCTGGGCAGATATTGCAGATATTACGACGTTTAGCTGCACGAGTCACAACCGAAATTCTGAAGGCTGCATTTCTCGGTCGCCTAATCTCTTGCTTTAGAGATGTCCACAGGCCGGCAAGATCGCCTGATTTAATTGATCCTTCTTGTTTTTTGGATTTTTGTTGAAGTCACAAGTCTTGAAGCCCTGGAAGAGAATCCGTCAGTAATGCGAGGACCTATCGCCGGAATTCTGGCAAGAGTGATGGAAAATGCCATAAAGCGGGCGGAATGGTCATCAATTCAATGTTATAGACTGATTGGAAAATACATGTTAAGACATCAAATAAACATAGTCCAAAAGCAGAACCAAGCAAAGAACATCGGGTGAGAACTTTTGCGCCACGTTTTAGTACCAACTGCCAATAGTTGTGATTGTTACAAAAACCATGATCATCAATCTCATGTTGTTTACGTAAAATTGAATAGAAAAGTGTGTGGACAACTATTGGAAAGAGAAATTCTGAAAATCATTCTTGCAGACCGAAATATATCACTTGACGAAAATAATTTAAGGTGTTCCGAATGGAAAAGAAGACGAGCTTTGCGATTGCGAAACGAGCTCAAGCATACGGGTGAAACGCAGAGAAACAAATTGAAGCGTACCACAACCAATCGTAATAAAAGTCTGGCTTAAACGAAACTCAAGACATCCAGGCCTAGGCATCGATCTTTGAAACAAATTTTAGTAAATATTAGGACACAAATAAGTTGTTCTTAATTTTGCAATATTTATTATTCAATACAGGAACTCATTTTAACAATAAAGCTTTACAGGAATATGTTTAAGTGTATATAATAAAAGTGGACCCCATTAGAGCAGTACTGCAAGTTTACTTGTTTTCTTGGGGAAACCAGGATCCGCAGGCTTCTAGAGCAATTTCACACATGGCGGTGATGGCTTTTCCGTTGTCATATTCTGTATAGAGAGACAATTAGAGTCTTAAGATTGTCATGATCGACTGTATAGGTGTTACTTACCAACGCTGTTGCGCTTTCCGAAAATGCTACCATTGAATGGTGGCTTCCTGTAGGCGGCTTCAGTTGAGTCCAAAAGAACAGCGGCAACCAAGAATCCAATAAGGAAGAATGAGATAACTCGGATAGCGGCCATTGTTGTTGAGTTAAGTTATTTCTTGCTGGTAGCTGGTAAAATAGACTGAAATGTTCTTGATGCTAGTCGAATGAAAACGATGAAAGAACTGATGCCAAACTCAGAGTTGACCGGAGGTTTTATAGTAAAATTCTTGACTGGAATATGATCTCCGAAGTGGGAATTCTAATGCAACTTTGCAATCATGTTATAATTAATTTCGATTGAAAGTTAATTGGAAACTGATTGGAAAGGATATTTGAGGGTTGGTGTTGTTTGGCGGAGGATTTTGCCAATGAGATTAATTGAGTTTACCAGCACAATTTCATATCAACCCTTTTGATTGCTTAGAGGAGAGCTGTGAAGTAGCAATTTATAGACACCATTTGTACTGACAGCCTATGGATAACACATTTGTTGATGAAATCAAAGCCCCTTCGTGTGCAGAAATAACAGAATCACACAATTATAAACACCGTCAGAAAACGCATGCGCAACCAAAGTCTGTAAGTTGGTACGGTTGGCAGTTGCTGGAACCCGTCTTCCCAGACTCAAGACTCCCTAATATGTAAAAAGACTTCTTGCAAGGTTCAAACATATAGTTCAACCTTCGTGGAAACGTAAGCGTTATCGTCCACTGCCGCTCTGATCTATAAAAAGTGCATCAGTTAGGGGAGACTTGATGGAATTATGTAGGAAATACCACATCGAGCTCTGCCGATACCACTAGAACTCTTATCTGATCCGCAGAGCGTTGTATGTAACTTAAATAAATTCCATCGCGTGTTTGTCTAATGACAAAAATAACTTTTACATTAAACCCCGAAAGTGTCGGCATCGTCGCAGAAATTTGGCACCCTTATGCAGTCCCCTTCGTTGCTATGTTTCCCACCATAAATCAGGTTGTTTTAGGTTGCGTCTTGCCCTCCCACCCATTATTCACTCGCTCACATAACAACCAATAACACTATAGTGCGAGTTCCTTCCGGCGACATCTTAGTTACCCAGTCAATCACAATAAAACAAACGTAGCGACGAACGGGAAATTTATTGTTCTATTTATTTGTTTCCAAATTTTCGTGAGAACTTCCTTTGTTGGATAAGAAATAAATTCAATTTGGAATGACTGGTATTCTGTCCAGGGAACAAGAATTTCATAAACTCAACGCGCAGTTGGACAATATGACGAAGTATGCCATTGAAAAGCCACAACCGACCAAGGTTGACCCGAAATTCGCCACTTTTACAAAAAAGGGGCCAATAACGGTCATCCGAAAAGTTGAGGATATTTCTTTGACTGGTCTTAAGGAAAAAATCGCCCACACTCTGCCAAAGGACAATCTCAGCTTGAATGGAGCTCGAAAAAAAGTATTGGCAAAGGAACGACCATTGCAAAGAGTCGCAGAGGAGAAGAAGGATCACTCCGAACGTCATCACGCAACCAGTCCACAGAACTCTGTTAGAACACTTCCGTCGACAAGGAGTTCGCTGCTGAAAAATCCTCCCAATGCTTTTGTACGTTACAAGAACAGCTCTTTCGTTGCAAGTCCATCACTGGAAGTACTTGTCAAAGAAGAAAACGAGTCGGTTCGTAGTGAGGCGACTTCTCGTCTGTCGGAAGTTAGTGGATCTATGTCAATATCGCGTCCAAAAGCAAATCTCAGCTCGGAGGGATTAATCAAGTAATTAATGTGTTTAATGTTTATATAAAGTTTTTAAGACACCTATCGATCTCTTGCAGATATTTGAAATCTAGAATCACTATCCTACAAGAGGAACACGAGGCGCTGACTCATGAAATGTCAAATCAAAAGGAGTTGGTTGAGAAAAGCGTTGATCGGCAGAAGAAAATCGAGAGTCAACGTGATGTGGCCTATACGAGAAACAACACACTGTCGGAACAGATGAGCAAGATTGAAGATCAATTAGAGGATACCCTCCGAAGGTTAAAGGAAAGCAATGCCGAAAACAATTTGACACGAAAAGAACTAGAAGCTTTGAAGCGTGAAATGAAGGTGCTCACTCAAACGAACGCTAATTTGGAAAAGCGTTTGTATCGAACCAATGAAGATCTGGAAAATACAAGAAATACTTTAAATCAAATGAAGAACAACGAGAAGGAAACCAAGGAATCGGTTAGAAATGAGAGCGATTCTCGAGACAGGAGGATCAGGGCGCTCAATAAACAACGCTGCGACTTGTTGAATGCTTACAAGAAACAATTGTTTCTTATCGATAACCTGAAGCGACAGAATCTTTGCATGGAGCAATCCCGAATGATTGCATTCGGGGAAAGAGAATTCACAAAAGTCCTTGACTGGCAATCAACAGTTTAAGAAATGTCTGTCTTGCTTGAAATGTTGGTTAAAATAAAAATTCTTAGAAATCGCAATTCACGTGATGCTGTTTGTTGATACTTTGGATGAACGGTGTGATTTTGGGCAAAATAGCAGTCTCATTTGACTAGAACTGAGTAGGTAATAACCACCATTGCAGGATACAGGAATACTTAACTACCGGTCCATTTCGCGCATGTAAACAACGCAAATTAAATACTTGGGCAAATATTTACTTCGGATTTGTTTGCTGCTGCCATATTCATTTGTTTTTGTTTACATTTTACATTCCAATGTTGAAAGATCAATGCAATACTACTTTCTTTTTCTTTCTTTCGAAATTGGTAATTGACATTTTCTTTAGAGACGACTCTTCACACGAACTCAATGCGTTCCACAATGGAATTTGCTTATGGTGTGATTGTACTATTGTGGTTGTGGCATTCGATTGGGCACTCTCAGAGCACTTATTTTTCCCTAGCCTCTTGGTCAGTTTTTATGTTCGATTGGTACAAAAAATAACAACCTTTTCCCTACAGACTTATTATAATTTATTGAACGCTGGTAGCCAACTCGCGTTGGTTCCAACTGGTTCCAACACTAGCGCTAGCGCTCTTGGTTTAGAGCGGAATAAATTGGATACAATTTATAGGAAGCAGATATAAAGTAGGTTTTATGGGCTTCATTATTTGTATGAGGAATTTAAAAATAACTTTTACATTCCGTCTTATAAATTGAACAAAGAAGTAAGTTTATCAATAGCTCCTCTGTCTTATATTTGTAAAATTCGGAGGGAATTCCATTTGATCCTGGAGCCTTCTCATCGTTCAGATGATTTGGAGCCTCCATTACATCATCAAGAGTTATGAATCTATCTAAAATATTTTCCGAAAATTTGTAAAACTGTTCAGAAAACTCTGTTGATTGAAATATATGCCAATGTGGTTTGCACGTTTGAGTTTGACAGCTAGTGGAGTTTGTTTACGTTTTCATGAAATTTTTCAACTTAAAAGAAACCAATTGCATCGGGTTGATCTATTTTTTGTTAATTCTTTATGTACAAATGTTTAGAAATCAATCTGGGCGAGCATTTTGAATGTTTTCATTAATTTAACTAGTGAATGGAAAACGCTTAGAAGGCTACACATAAATTCCAATCGCACAAATATCAACACAAAAAAGAGCAACTAACTAAACTAATGGCGTTTTTCATTGAAGATCCGAGAGAATTGCCCCGAGATTCAGAGCTGCTCTTTTCAATGAAATTCGTTGTAATAGTGGTAGACGCCATAAGTTATTTTTAATAGGTAGGCCAAGTCAATACTCATTATACATTTATATTAATTTCAGTTTACATTTTGCACGCATAATTGTATATTTTCGGATCACATAGCGAAAAATTTGTTTCTAATAACACAACAAACACTTCAATCTGACATTTTGTTAGGATGTGTTGGTGAGTTCAGGGCAATTCTCTAAAAATATTCCGGACACTTCTGTCGTGTTAAGAATTGACCTGGAAGTGCACTTTTTTTCAATGAAACATACATCGAAAGAGCACTTCTAGATTTGCTCTTTTCCTAGAAAGGGCAATTCTTTTCTTCAATCGAAAACGCCATAAATACTTGAAGTTCCCCATTGCATTGTGTGGATCTATTTTTGTTATTTATGTTTCAAATTAATGGGGGCGCATATTGCGGCGAGTGACTTAATTTGATGTTTACCCAGTGAATAGAAAACATGTAGAAGGCTACGCTACACATATTCCGATCGCACGAATTTCAACAAAACAAGAGCAAGTGACGTTTTTATGTTCGATTACACACGAAATCTGAAATCTAAGAGCGAATCTGAAATAAATATATTAAAAATAATTTTCTTGGAATTATCACGAAGTCCTAAATGGACAAAATATTATTGGTTTTGTTGATAATAGTGTATGGTTGGTGGAATGTTGTAAACAGAGTTTGTTTGGTTTGTCTATGGATGTAAAGCTAATAACAAAATAATGAAGAGTTTGCTATGATATAATATGACAGGGATGTGTCTTCACTTTTGACAACTCGCAACAATAATAATTAATAGTGTGATGCGAGTTTTCAAAAATGATGACACATACCAGTCCAACATGGTTGCAGTGAAAAAAAGTTCAATTTAATTAAGTCCATACCCAAATTTCGGACTTTATTTGCATGAGTTCGTAAGATACACATTGACTGATCTTTTGAATATTGTTCCAGCAGTTCGACGGATGGATATCTAATTTTGCCCACTCTTGGGCATTATGCACATGATTTGATATTCGATCATCACCACAGACTGATTTTATTTATGTAATTGCATAAACATCTAAGGAGCTTACAATTTTTCAAATGTTCAAGGCTATCTCTCAATTATAAGGGATCCCTTACAAACCGTATGTGCACCCCGCCCTTTTCCTGTGTTATAAGCGCTCCAGGATCCAAAACCATGATCGGCGGGGTTTTATCGCTTCGGCTCACATAGTGATTTCTTAAAATACTTATTAGTCCGATTTTCGTTTGAATCTTGGCCAAACGCTCCCCAATACAGGACCGTGGACCTGTTCCAAACGGCATGTAGCTGTACGGTAAAATGTTTGCTTTGTTTTTCGCTGAAAATCGTTCCGGATCAAATCGCAGTGGATCTGGGAAATACTACAGCAAATTACATTACAAATCCGCTCGAACTTTATAACTAGTGGATGAAGCTGGTGTAGAATTCAATCCAACTTACCTTAGGATCCCTCTGAATGGCGAAGAATGGTATTGAAACCGGCATCCCATGTGGTATTGCAAACTCGGAGTAAGGCTTCAGAGAGTACTCCTTCTCACCCTCGGGCAATAGACACTGTCTATCCAGATAAGGCAATGGCGGGTACAATCTTAAAGTTTCGTCCAGCACCGTACTTAAATACTGCATTTCAGGAAGCATTTCGTATGTGATCACTCCATTGTTCTGCGACAGAGTCTCTTTGATCTCGTTTCTCAATCTCTGTTGTATCTGCTCATTCTTGGATAGCTCATATAAGGCAAACGTCATAGCCGAAGCCGAAGTATGAAATCCTGCCGAAAAGAATAAAGCAGCTTGCGCTACCAGGAAGTCGATATTTCCGTCAAAGTTGTCAGCCCTCTTGAGGACTAAGAGCATCTCGATTAAGTCGTTCCGTACCAGACCGGACTTCTCGCGCTCGTTCATGACATGGGTGATGCTCGTTCGAAAAAATTGCGAAACCAACTTCGAAAACTGTTTCGAACGAAGAAGTGTCACCATTTTCGGAAAAAAGAAGATCGATGCCATTTCAATAGCTCTACGCGGATGGAATTTGGTAAGCATGCGACCATGCCGTCGAAAATCCCCATTAGGGTTACTCAGGCTGTTCGTTTGAACCCCAAAAGCCACTGTGGCTATTACGTCTGTTGTGTAGGCACTCGTTAGTTCTCTGAGGTTTATTACCGCCTGATCCTCGTTCAGGGACAACAGATTTTTATCTAATTGCTTACCGACCTTGAAGAGAGAGAGAGAAATTTGTTTAAAGTAGTCGTGCCCAAATTTCATATTCCTATAATACGAACCTCGGAAATCAATGGAAACATGGCCTTCAAATTTCCGCTGCTAAAGAATGGTGTCAACTTCGATCGGAGGTCCTTCCACTTTGGACTCTTGATCATGAACAGATTATTCCACCCTAAGCTATCTCTGACCGGATCCGTCGAAGCAAAGCGGTTGGCAAACTTGTGGAAATCCTTAACCAATATCAGTTTGACAAGATCGAGGTCCTTGATCATTAGACTGGGTGTATCGAACAGATGCAGACCGACTATCGGCTGATCAATGGCCTTAGGGTGGTTGTAGAGGTAGGCAAAGTGATCCGATCCATTCCGTTTCCTCAGTACAATGTCTTTGAGGTTTCCAAATATCGGGAACGGTTTAATGCTGGGTACGTTTTTCCTCATCCAGTAGGAATACTTCTGTCGCGTCCATAAGTAGAGCACCGCGAATATGAAACTCACAAAAAGAAGCACACCGGCAGTGGCGCTCATTATTGAAAATTAATAAAACGTCTTTCCCCGATAACTGCAAAAGACTGCCACAAAGATTCCAGTTTTGGAATAAATATAAAGCTGTGGCCATTTGTTTGTATAATAAAAAAAAGCTGAACGAGTTCTTCATACAAAGTTCTGGGGAGGTGTATTCTTATCTCGTCCACGCTGGTAAACTAATTAATTGTGACGAAATGAGATTAGTTTATCAAAAAAGGTTATCTGGAGTTTTTGGTTTGATGGCTAAGAGTGGAAGTGATTGGAGAAGAATGCATTCGCAATTTCTTCAGACGTTATCATAAGGGTATGTTTTGAAAGTAAATTATTTATTCGCATCACCAACTGATAAGCTTTAAAACACCCACTTACCGAAAACAGGGTGCAATCTCCCAATATCACCAGTCAGGGAGATAACACTTTTGATTTTTTTTACGAGGGTAAAGCATGACACATGAGCTGGCCAAACTTTCGAGCACATTTTCTTCATAACAAAATCATAAGCTTTATCAATGAACTAAAATATCAAGGAGTTGTCACTAAAAGCCATTTTGGCCTGATGTTGACCCAAGGGCGAATAATGTGGGATTTTATTTGATGTGGGAAAGCTGGCGATCAAGTGTCAAATTTTGTAGTTTCTACTCTAACAGAAAAGCTGCTGACGTATGTATCTAGGCCAATGCAAACTATCAAAAATCGCACCAGCCATCAGCCTGCGTTTGTTTAGATTACCTACCAGCAGTTTTAGCAGCGATGTAATAATTAGATAGATCTATGAATGATAAGTATTCTTTAACAATACGATATAATACATATTACATAGGCTGTACCGCGTTTATTGAAAACCCGTAGGTATACATTTAAAACCGAACTTAAATTCTACCTAACACTCCAAACCGGAACTTTTCGGTACGTCCTTTGTTATTTGTAAACCATTTTCGTCCACACAGTAGCACGTTTCATCTCTGCATTGTATCTGAAAATAAATGTTATCGGCAAAAATGGTTTAGTGAGTATTATACCTAAGATGCTTGTCACTGCTTTTGTGACCAAACGAATTTTTTAATCAAACAGATTTTAAGCTTTAAATTTTATTTTATTTCCACCACTTTTAGCGTGCTTAAAATTACAGTGTCTTCTTTACATTTTTTAAGGTTTTTTCCTCTACTCGTCGTTATTCGACTTTCCAGTAACGGTACAAATTCGAAATAAAATATAGAAAATGGTTTCGAAGTCAAATGGCAGCAGCCAGACTGAGAAGTTGAGCTGTTTCTATTAATGGACGCACTCAAAGTATAATTGTCTTTGAGTGTATTATGGTTATTTAATGTCGTTTTCAGATTTTGATCTGAGATTTCAGATTTCTGCTGCCAAATCGAACATAAAATCCGAATTTTATTGGTTCTTGTGTGTATTCAGTTGGCCGCAAAAAACATTTTTTTTCACTTGCACTGGAAATCCATTTCAATTGATTTTTACACATTTATAACAACTCGAAAAATTAATAATTCAGTTAAAAAAGCAATCCTTCCAATGATAAACAATTCGTAACCGCCAGCTGTGTATCATACACATTGGTATTAGTGAAAGCATGTGTGAAATCTGAGAAAAAATCGAGATTTCTCTAAAGACAGTCAGATCAAAAAAAAAGATTGATTTTTTTGGCAAATCGAACATGAAAAGCAATCTCAATCAACAAAAAAAAAAAAAAGATTTTTTCTTAAAAAAATTGACCTTTTTGCCAAATCGAAAACGACATATGACAAAGCTAAAAATGTGGTATTCGATTGGGCTTCTTGAGATTCGCTCTCAAATTTTGTATGTCTAATCGAACATGAAAACGTCACTTGCTCTTTCTTTGTAGATATTCGTGCGATTGGAATATGTGTAGCCTTCGACACTATTCTAAGCGTTGTCCATTCACTGGTTAAATTTTATATTAAAACATTCGCGTAGATTGATTTCTAAACATTTGTATACAAATAATTAACAAAAATATATGCACCCGATGCAATGCATTTCTTTGCATTTGAACAAATTTACAAAAACGTAAACAAACTCCATTCATTGTCAAACTCAAACGTACTGGTATTTGTATTGGTAAATCTCAAGCGAATCTGTGAAACAAAATTCAGATTCGCAAAAGTGCTCTGAAATCTGAAAAAGATTGTTTTTTTTTTTGTACCATACGAACATAAAAAGTGCTCTGAGAGCGCCCAATCGAACACCACATAAGTGATCGCCTGATGACAGTCCGCATTCAAAGTCATTTCTGTCAATATTTCTACAATTTCACAACAAAGCTTGACAGAACGTTGCAAATGGTACATAGCAATGGGGACGTTCAAGTATCTAGTTTAGTAAGTCTGACAGCTCTCTCACTAGATGAAACTCGACTCTGATTGGGGGAAATCGGTCGTGAGAGCAGATGTTTCAGTTGACGTTTATGGAGGGGTAGCCGACGAATCTAGTCGAGAAATTCGTGACTGAGTACTAAGTTGACAGTTCTCATATGTGGCTGACGTAGAAAACGTGACGTTCCCGACCAATCTAGTTTTTGCGTTCAGGTTACATCTCATCCAGACCAATCTAGGCGACTTAAGATGACTAGATTCTTGAATGCGGCCAATGACGTGTGTGTACAAAGTGACAGTGTGGCACACAATCGACTGTCAAAATTAAAATCAAATGTAATGTATTTGGTTTAATCGTCAACCACATCAGGATTGTATTGACCTATTTGTGCTGGTCCCCTATATTTTTGCCAAAACCCACATATTATTTTTTCTCTTAATGACATCAGCAACTCACATATAAATATATTACAGCCAAGCTTATGCAACGTGACCCAATCGCAATGGGGACGTTCACGTATCTGGTTTAGTAATGGCGTTTTCGATTGAAGAAAAGAATCGCCCTTTCTATGAAAAGAGCAAATCTAGAAGTGCTCTTTCGATGTATTCTATGCTTCATTGAAAAAAAGTGCACTTCCAGGTCAATTCTTAACACGACAGAAGTGTCCGGAATATTTTTAGAGAATTGCCCTGAACTCACCAACACATCCTAACAAAATGTCAGATTGAAGTGTTTGTTGTGTTATTAGAAACAAATTTTTCGCTATGTGATCCGAAAATATACAATTATGCGTGCAAAATGTAAACTTAAATTGAAATATATTGATTTGGCAGAAAATAAAAAAAAGTAGCAACAGAAAACCAAATTACAAAAGTGCTCCAACGAATTTCTTTGAAAAGAGCAATTCTGAATTTCGGGGCAATTCTCTCGGATCTTCAATCGGCTCGGCTACGCCTTTATAAACTCAGTCAAGAAATTCGTGGCTGAGTACTCCATAGGAAAAGTGACGTTACCGACCAACCTAATTGTTGCGTTCAGGATGGTAACATCTAGTCCAGACTAATATAGTCTGAACAAGGCTTCCTTCCTGCTTTTTTGTATGCTGTAATAATGGCCGAGTAAAAACTTTTAACGGCGGAAATATTGAGGAAATGAGAGCAAATCCGATGATACTTCACTTGCAAAACATGCTTTCTTTGAAACAATTCTGCGGACATGTGATGGATTTTACCATAGACAAACCATACTGAGACCCCCAACTCACAATCCTCTTGCCGCTAGCCCCCTCAGTTTTTTACAAGTTCGCCATTTTGTTTTCCTATCGGTGTTATGTCAAAAAAGAATCCGTGTGACATGCGAAAACATACAAAAAATGCAAAAATAAATGCTGCCAACCTCGGCAACCGTGGGGAAATGTGAAAGAGTTCGGGAATACCACATTTTTTCATTACTGAACGCCATTGGTTAGTTACTATAAATTGTTAAAAGGCGAATAGTTTGATTTGTTTGGTTAGTAAAACTGTCTAAAGTTGATGTTCTATATACTAGAAACATATTAGGACAAACATGGTTGTGTATTTTCCGCTTTTGGATATCATTAACTTCGATTTCGTGTGTAATTTTTTTTTAAATAATGAAGAAAATTTGCTCAAAATGTTTTCATTTTCCCTCAACCAATCTACATTGTTAATTTTTCATGAACATTTTAAGCAAATGTGCACTTATTCCTAAAAAAAAAATATTATCCACACGTAACGAACAACTTTGCTCACAGCGGAAGTGTCTCATATCTCCTGGGAGTGTGTTGGTGAGCAGAATTTTTGAAGTTTCGTGACATTTGTCAATACGATTTTCTATGTAAGAATACTAGCGCACCAAACGTGAACACTCGATAAAAATATAGCTTGTAGGCTAAGTAACGGGAAATCGGCCGGAGTTGGTGGTCTCAGTATTGTCTCTGGATTTTACTTCCGTTGAATACTTGGAAGTCCACCGATTAGTCAATGCAACGGACACGACTGATAGTATGGGTTTGCCCATGGTTCCGCCGTGTAATTTTTAACGCGAGTATTTTATTTTAAATTCGTCTGAGGTCCAGTACTCCAATTGTTTTAGAAAACCCCTCATTATGTTTAAAAAAATATATTAGCTGCAAATGCATTAGTGATATACAATTTTCCAAAGTTTAGTGCTAGTTGTCAATACGAATTTCAATGAAGGCACATGGTAATACTGGCGCACCTAATAATTACGCTAACTTTACGACTTATGTAAAGAAGTGTAACTCTTCTCAAATGTCGTTTTCCATTGGTTTCACTCGGGAATCCACTCATTCTGAAATCCAATGGAACTACAAAACTGCTTCTGAATGAATCCACAAAAGTATTGGTGAAATGCCAAAATATAAACTACGGCTGCTGTCAGCTGACTTGTATAAAATACATAAAATACACTTGTGTGAGTGCTTCTTGAGTGGATTCTGATTCTGACTTCAAATCGAGAAGCGAAATTCTCTTCTCAGAATCACCAGAAATGTATTTTTTGTGCCAATGGAACGGTTTCAGAGTGACTCTCCCGGACGCTTCTTTTTGCTCAATGGAAAACGATAAAAGTAAGGGCCTAAGTCTTTCTTTTAAAGATCTAACGACTACAGATAACCTACAAATAATTTTTTTTTCTTTACTCTAAATGGGAATAACATCTTATATAAAACAGCCCTTCGATACAATAGCCGTGTTTTTTGAGCTCCGATCTCAGCAAAGCAAAGTTACAACAACTACGCGACACTTCGAGACTCAGTTGTAGTTGTTGTAATCGCGTGCTGAAAATCCTACTTTACTTTGCTTTGCTGAGATCGAAGCTCAAAAAACAGGCCTAATATAAACTTACCTTTTGGAAACTTCCATTCGACGTGCACTGCGGTAGGTATTTTGTTTTATTTTTCTGCAAAAGTAGACGCGTTCTGGCACATTCTTTCGAAAAATAAATGTTAGTCTATTTTAAAAGCGCAAATGAAATTCTTTACTCACTGCAATTCATGCTCGCAGCTTCCTGTGATCCTCGTTCCGCCTCAAAATTCCCAATCTTCCTATTATATTTATCGACACAAAATAGGCTCGTCGCGTTACTTTGGACCGCGTCAAACCAACCGTTCGGCTGACACTTTGGAAACTCATATCCCAAGAGGGTGAAATGTTGTTTCTCCGCTGTTTCTATTTCCTGTATCAAATCAGTCTGCATCTCCTCGCAATCATGCTGGTACTTGTATTCCAAATGCATTTTTCTATCAACTATAAAAAAAAATTTAACAAATTCAACGACCAATGTGCCACCTGGCAGAAAAAACTAAAACTCACAACATGGCATCCGATTATAGTTCAATTTTGTGATTAATGTAATGTCACTCGATGGTGAGCCGGACTGTGACTCAACGCATAGGCATTTCCCATCCATGCACTGTAGGGGGTCGAAACTGCCGTCGTCCTGACACCTAGCTGTCAAAATGGGATATTTGAACTGCATGAGGCCCTTGAAGTTGTCGTTCATTCGTGAGCACTCACACTTCATTGTTAGCTCATTGATTGCGCTGAAGGGAGCTTCTCCGAAGATCCTCACACCATTTTGATTAACACAGAAGCACCTGCAAAAAATTATGGTTTATCCTCCGCTAGTGGTCACAGTTTAATTTAATCTACGATTGTCCATCATTGCATTTGGCAGATAGAAAGTTGCCATCGCCATCACATCGAGGACGTTGCACGAAGGACCATATTTCACCAGCAGCTCTTCTTTTGTCGAAGAGAATCTGTTCCTTAAAGCATTCAGTATGGTCCACTAAAGTCAACAAACTAGAGTCAAACTTAAATCAACAGATGGAGCTGTACGAACTTTTTTGACACGTGAGTTCAGCGCTGTTGTCACTCTGCTTGCAATACAGTCCAGGTCCACAGACAAGCATTGGAGGCGTTACATCTGGTGAGCCTGCTGTGCATGGATCACCTTCCCCTGCAAGTATACCAGTAGAGTTATTACGAGTGTTTAACTGTTTCTTTTTTAAACATACGTAAGTTCTGCAAACAAACATTACAACAGCCACACGGCACTTCTCCGGGAAACAATTCTCCACTGTAGGTCTTATTTTGGATGTTGCAGGCGGTACTTGTTGTCATGCATTCGTTCTTCTCTAAATAGTACTGATGGGAGATAATAAATGGAAGGATACAACTTTCGGGTATATTGTGGACTTACCGAGCAAAAGTCATCTGTACACAGATAGTCGGCTGCGTTGACCCAAGCAAAAAGAACCACAAAAATTATTTTGATCATATTTTCAAATGAGCAAGTTCTCAGACAGTGTGCAGTTTGAATAGTACCGTATCAATAATTGATTTGACAATGCACTGCTATCAACTGATAAGGAATTTAATCAGAGAATTCTTCGCCCTGATGATACAAATTAAAGATAACGACCGTGATTGTCACAGAAGAGCAGCAAAGCAATCGACATTCAAGTTCATACGCATAATGAGTCATCTAGCGGAATAAAATAGTACTTGATGTGTACTGCATAAATATGATTTATGGGACTAATTATGCTGTGGTTGGTTATTCGTCGCCGGTATTTTCTGTCATTTACGCAATAATATATAATGTAACGCGGATACTGGATTTACTTGTCCGATGGTTCGATAGGGGTCGCTGCTTTCTCTTTTGCGATTTATTTTGATGAGGACCGAACCTGTTTTTGTTGTAAATATGATCAAAATTGCGGAATATAAACTAACATCTAACAGACTTCGTTTTAAACGACACAATATCTCTTCTGGAATAAGGCCGAAATTGTAGTTACGGACGTTGTCATTAGTGCCCATGACTATATGGTTTTTGCTTCAAAATATGGTTGACAGGCGATATATGGTTTCAATAAGATACCGCCAGCGCAACTACAACCATGTGAAGAAATCAAAATTTACTGCTTTTAAGTGAGCCATTTATCGCGTCGATTCTATATTTCTGACATTCAGAATAAAAATGTTTAATGCTCAGTATTATTTCACACGATCTAAAAAAGTACAAAAAATTGATATATTTAAAGCAATCTTATAAGTACTGATGGATGTGAATCGTCCCACCTATGCTACATTTTTTTAAGTGAAAAATAAATATTTGTAGATTTTTATTGGGTTCGCGCTGAGATTCTCGAAAAACGGTTTATTTCTCCTTGTGTTTTTTGAACATACATTTCGTGTAAATTGGTTGACGGCTTGCGTGGTGAATCGGCAGCGATTCGCCAAAACATGCGCTGAAGAAAAAAATGCGAACAAAGAGAACACCGCAAACGCGTGGGTACAGAAAGATTATGTGTAACCCTCGAACGATTTGCATACGTACGGGGTGGATATTGCGAGCCTAGCGGTCACACAAACGAATACCCAGCCCATACATATTTTTGAAGTTACATGACATTTGTCAATACGAATTTCTATGTAACAATACTAGCGCACTTAGCATTTGCCGCCCCCTACAAATATAGCTTGTAGGCAAGTAACGGGAAATCGGCCGAAGTTGTTGGTCTCAGTAAGGTTTCTGACACTTCATTCACATAAAAACTTTTTTAATTACAGTTGCAGATACCCGCGACTCAAATTCGACTTTAAAGGTTAAATTCAAACGAATTTTTCACGCGTAAGCTTGTGGATCGCGACTGTATTTTGTGGATTGTAAATAAAGTGTGACAGTTCGCGGCAAGAATTTTGAATTCGCTGATTTTTCAAATTACGCTTCTTAAATCAATGAAGACTTCGTTTTTTCTTATGTCGTTTTCGATTTGGCAAAAAAATCAATTTTTTTGAGAAAAAATCGATTTTTTTTTGATTGAGATTGCTTTTCATGTTCGATTTGCAAAAAAAATCAATCTTTTTTTTGATCTGACACTCTTTAGAGAAATCTCAATTTTTTCTCAGATTTCACACATACTTTCACTAATACCAATGTGTATGACACGCAGCTGGCAGCTACGAATTGTTTATCGTTGGAAGGTTTGTTTTTTAACTGAATTATTAATTTTTCGAGAATGGAAAGGATTTTTTATATTAAATTATTTCGAAATGAGTTATTATAAATGTGTACAAATCAATTCAAATGGATTTCCAGTGCAAGTGAAAACAAACATTTTTTGCGGCCAACTAAATACACACAAGAACCAATAAAATTCGGATTTTATGTTCGATTTGGCAGCAGAAATCTGAAATCTCAGATCAAAATCTGAAAAGCCAAATCGAAAACGACATTAGATTAGATGTTAGACTAATGAAATATAAGCCTTTTTTGGTGGAACAAGCATCAATTTTTAATTCATAAAAACAATTATATTGATTTGTTTGCAATTCGCCTATTCGAAATTCGTGCTCATGTGAATAGTCCTTAACTTAATGCAAATATAACAAAACTACTAAAAACAGTTCACATTTTTCATTGCAGGTACGTACTTATCTTTCTGAAATAGGACGTATATGACCTAATAGTTTCTTAGTACATATTTGCAATCACTGCCAGAACTTTTTTTAACGAAAAAACACAAAAAATTCGAAAAAATGAATGAAATATTTATTTGAATCGATAGTTTGAACCTTGCAATTTAATGTTTAAAGATAATTTCATGCAAATGTTGACCGCGGCTGCGTCTCAGGTAGCCCATCCGCTGAGTCCAATTTTGGCATACTCTTTCACACATATCGGCCGGTATCTCACGAATGAATGCATGGATGTTGGCTTCCAGTGCGTCAATCGAAGCGGGCTTGTCCCTATACACATTAGCCTTGGCATACCCCCACAAAAAATAATCTAATGGTGTCAAATCGCACGATCTAGGCGGCCAATTGACCAGCCCGAAACGTGAAATTAACTGTTCACCAAACTCGCCTCGCAATTGCGCCATTGTTTCGCGTGCTGTGTGGCATGTGGCACCGTCTTGTTGAAACCACATATCATGCAAGTCAAGAACTTCCATTTCGGGCAAAAAAAAGTTTGTTATCATCGCTCGGTAGCGTTCACCATTGACAGTAACGCTGCGATTCGCATCATCTTTGAAGAAATATGGCCCAATAATGCCGCCGGCCCATAAACCGCACCAAACAGTGGCTTTTTCGGGATGCATTGGTAGCTGTTGCAATGCTTCTGGCTGATCTTCACTCCAAATGCGTCAATTTTGCTTATTTACGTACCCATTCAACCAAAAATGAGCCTCATCGCTGAACACAATTTTTCGATAAAAAAGCGAAAAAGAACATTTCGAACCGAGCACGAATTTTGATAGTAAAATTCAATAATTTGCAAGCGTTGTTCATTTGTAAGACGATCCATGGTTAAATTGCAAACCAAACTGAAGCTGTTTGACAGTGACACAAGGTACTAAACACACGTCAGCTGTCAAAACCAGTGTTGCCAAAACCAAACCAGCTAAAAAATCACCCTTTATATGTTTTCACCTTAAGTCGACTTAATTTGTCTGGATTAGATTTCCAGAAACTATATTGGTTGCTACTGTCACTTTTATTAAGTTAGGCACGCAATTCAAATGTCAATTGAAGCTGTCAACTGAACATGCTGTTGACATCATCAATCTATGCCAATAGGTCCATTCGCGTACTTTCACGAGCCAAGCACTAAAAATCTGTCAAACTCGAAAAATTGAGCGAAACACTCTCAGAGAGCTGAAAATATACTCCAAAGTACGTGGATACACTTCGAGCTACTTTGAGCCACTTACATCTTTGAAATCGAATCCATGTCACAAATAAATTTATAACTTACCTTTTTGCAACATATGAAACGTTCTAGGAGAACATTCGACCACCACCGAATTTACTTTATTTTCAGATATTTTATTTGTGTGTACTTACAATAGATTTTTAAAACGGTTTTTGAATTTGTGTCCTGTCAATTTTGCGCATTTGACATTTTTATCAGTACTTGCCGGCTGAAATTCTCTAAGCTGTTTCGAGCAAAGAGAGGAACTGCTCGTTCCTCGTTATTTTGCTAATTTTCTCTTTTTCTGTCATTTTCGATGAGTACGTGTATGTATAGACTGTGTGCGATTGCGATCGATTTATATCGATTGCGTTCGATTTAAACCGCGTACGCGAACAACCCTAATATCAACTAAAAATCATTATGTCAGCCTAGTTAACTTGAGTTTTTAACGCCCCACTGTCTATGTGTTGTTAAAAACGTAAATTAGTAGGTATACTTAATTCTGAATTACGTATATTTGTGTTTCGTAGATCGTTAGTTTTAAACCAAAATAAAAGGTTGATTGTATACCGCTTATTGTATGCTGAAAAAGTTTGAAACCGCCAAACCTACACCGAATAGTTTGAGAGCCTCTGGAGCCTAACCAATTTTAACTCAATCCAAATCCACTCAAACATCGTTGGCCTAGCCATCGTCGTCGCCATACGCCATTATGAACATTTCCAATGGAATATTGGCTATAACGATAAAACTGTCTGTCTCTCTTCATCTTTGTTTTTCTTGCAGAATCTATTTGTATGTGTTACCTTCAAACCTGTAATCTCGATCCTACAAAAATCAGCTGTAAGTAAATACATCTCTACGATGTTGATGGTGATGCGGTTGAGATAGCACAATTGCCGTACCCAAGTGTCTGTCTCACCTTTACCCATGGCTAAGACGGAAAATCGGCGTTTTGCGAAATTCCTTCGGTGTGTTGGTAGAACACAAACGTGAAGAAGAAGAAGAAGCAGAAATAGAAAAAGAAAAAAAAAAAACACGTAAATATTACTTAATAGCATTACTACTGCTAACAGAATGGAAACGCTGCTGGTTTGGTTGGCTGGCTGCTGTAGGACTTGTAGGTGTCACAGCTATTCGGTCACCCGGATCTTTTATTCACAACTTTGGCGCATTAGGTCCGAAATGTTTTTCTTTTTCTTTCCTTCGTTTTCATTGTTATTTGTGGTATATTAATTTTGTTGCTTGATTATTCGTTTCAGCACTTTAATTAGATTTGGGTAGGTATACCACCACCGGAATAAATTTATTACTGTCTGAAGTGAGCAGTTATAATGGTTGTATTGTACCGTTTTTTATTTTTTTTATTAAATTAGATTTAGCGAACAGTGAGCGAGACGGGCTTAAGATTGTTAGAACTGTTTGCATGGTTATTTGAGAAGGCGGAATGGTATTAGTCACTCTTGGAAACTATTGAACTACTGGCTGTCGTGGTCGTGGGTGTTGAACGATTTCAATTCCAAGGCCGTTAAACTTCGAGTGGTGTTTTTGGTGTCTTGTAGGTACAAGACTTATGGAAATTTGTTTGCCAGCTTACGTAAGCACTTGCTTTCTATGTGTGTAGGCTCAGAATGTGGGAGGGAAATAAATCAAATCCGTCTAAGAATAAGTGCTTGTCGGCGGAATCTTTTGAGAAATCCTAGAGCCAAAAGCCAAAAGAACCTTGTAAGTTTGTTCTTGTAATGGAGTTCGATATTGAGTTCCGGTCTTTGAAAAACAGACAAACATTGATTATTATTTTTAATACCTACAAACATGTGGCTTTAGCATAGATGTTGTTTTGCTTTCACATAAAGTGGTCAATCCACAATATGGGAATACGTTTTGCTATATTTGTAGCATTATCCTCTTGAAAAATAGTCACCTAGAACATGAATTTAGATGTTTGTCATATGTTGAACGAGGTCCAGATCAACGGAGCAGTTCATTTTATCAAAAAGGAATCAAATCCTGTCCTACCGGTCAACCATCAAATAAAGTTTGGAGGTACAAGGAAATTAGACTTGCAGTACCTACCAGAAATAGGAAACTATTCAGGCTTAGTCCGACGTTCTTAAAACGAAACAAGAGCTGCTAAAAGAACAGCCTTGGGCAGGCTACAAAAGAGGCTACAAAAGACAAGGGAACCGGCTTTCTCATAGCTTGAACAATTACTATGCACGTTACAACTTGGTTCTAATGAATACATGTGAAGATACATATCAAGATCATTGTTATAAAATATTTTACTGACTTTCTTTATACGAATAGTCACTTTTATCAGTAAAATAGTAAAAGTCAACTTCAAGAAAGCTAAGCTTTTCCAGGTTTATTTTATATTGTTACTGTATAATCATTATACTCGTGCTAGGTAGTAAAAGTTATAAACAGCAGAAATTAATGTTATTACAAAGAATAATTGACAATAATTGCTCATTTAGTTACAGCAATAAACTAAAAAACTTGGAACTCGCAGCTGCTTTTTCTGCTGCTTGTGATATTTTAAAACAAACTGCAGGGTTGGCCAAAAATAGTAGGTAGGTACGAGTAAGTGGATCTTAAATTTGAATAACTTTTCAATGTTCTTAACTGAATTGTCTTTTCCGTTTAATATCTCCCGGTTGACCTTAAAAGATTCCATGATTGATATGTACTCGGACCTAATTTACTTCATCCCAACAGGGTTTTCAGCAAATAGGGGCCTATGATCTTTTCAGCATCGATTCCGCACATAAATCAGTCAGTAGGAGTCGATCTATAGCTCTTGAATTAATTTAGACTTTTTGCATGCGTATTTTATTTACTTTCGAAGCTATTGGGGGAAATATAATTTGTTTGCTATAGTTAGTTTCTTACAAACACCAGCGATCTTGATAAAGTTTTTAAGCCAATGTGTGGGCCGATTTGTGAAGTCTCCGGCGATAGCAGTTGTTGTCTTAATTGATTGAGTTTTATATAGAAACCAAGGCTAATATTTTCTTGAGATCTTACTCCATGGGATGTTTAATTGGCATGAGCGTTGCCGTTCGTCCTGTTTAGGGGCAAATTGGCCCCCACTTTTTAAAAAATGATCGAAATGATCGAAAGAATGCAGAAATATGAAAAAAGTGTTTCGTAATGAATTTTCGATTTTTTTCAAATAAATAAATGTCTGCTGCCCTTTTTTTTTTTCTTGCTATATTAGTATTTTATGTGGAAGCTCCTGTTTTTTCTCCGGCCCCTTTTTATTCCCCTTTTTGAAATTTATTAGAGGCAACGCAGGCCTCCGATGTTGACGGTTGTTTTTCTAAAGATTCGAGAGTCTCCCCATGTTGATCTCTCAATTTGTCTGCAATTATTCATACTCGTAGTTCCTTTTCAACGAAAACTGGATACGGAACTCACGATGGCATATTGACATCCTTATCCACTCGCAGTTTCCGTATACCTAATTGAGGACTCGTGTCTAAAGCCTAGTATCCTGCTCGCGCTAAATTTTAGCGTCTCTAGTCTCCACTACGTTTCTCCACACCAAAGATAAATGGTCGCTTAATTATCAAACATGATTATAGATAGGACAAAAACCATAAATGTTCATATGGCAGATGTCAGTAAACGTAATTTTAGCTAAGTATTGACGAGTGGAAAAGTTTTCCTGCGACACCTGGTGGATTAAAAAGGAATATGTAGGGACCTATAGAATTTTGACGTTTGTTTGTTTTGCAAAGGACTTGGAAAAGGAATACGTGTGTTTTCGTGTAAGAAAATTCATTGTTTATCTATTAAAAAGTTAACTACCTAATTGAAAACAAACTTAATTTGCAAGTCTAAGTACTACTTGTCCGAAATTTGTATAGTGTGAGTCAATTGATCTTGTAAAACTAGCACAAAAGTCTGTTCAAAGTAGTGTTGAATGTAATGTAAACAGATATACGTTTGCATGTTATCTTATGAAAAGTGTGCTAATTATGATTTTTACAGATTTGCTTGCTGTGATGATGGGGATCCAGCCAGCTTAGAAGTTTCTAAGGTTGTCACAATATCGCTCTGTGAAATAATTGACTATATTAGTGGGACTATTATGCAACCCAGTCATGATTTTTACTTTTTTGTCAGCATGCCTGCACCCCTCTGCTACGACAACTCTCAGAACAGTGGTTGGATGGTTATTGGGTATCAGTAGGATTCTCCGCCAAACTTTTGGGTTGATGTGTCATATATTCTTGAGTAGATGTAGAGGATAAATTAAAAGTATGTCATTAATAATGAAAGTGGAAACGAGATGTAGCAACTTGTAGTACCTTCTTCTCATTAAAGCAGCTGAACGTCATAGTAGGAACGTCTTCGAAGGAATTGATGAATTCGGTATAGGCTTAGGCTAGGCTGGGAAAGGCTCCTTTCACAAGTTTGGTTCTATACTGACAACCATCCCGTTTATTCGGTCGCAAAATGTCTTTATCTCAAAAGTGAAGACTGCAAATGGAAAAACATTTGGGAATTTCCCTAAGCACAATACCCCATTTAATAAAAAGAACTTTAGAGTTCCGAACTTCTTTTGGAAGATGGTACAATGCATTTTCTGCATTTTCTTTACAAAAATAAAAACTTTGTATTCACTTTTATATCAATACTTATCGCACCCACTTTTAAAATATTATTTTTCTGTTATAAAATGAGTTTTTTTCTTATATTAAATGTATATTTTGAATTTAGTACACAATTTCTCAAAATAACTTCTCGATTTTTCATAGAAATACATATCAACTGACAAAATCTATAGCAGCCTACCGATGCGAAAATTTACCGCCAGGGGTTAGCCTCCATTCTTCAATACGCATAATTAGAATTTCGAAATTCAGACTGCAAATGCATCGCAATATTAGAATATCTAAAAAACAATGAATACAACAAAAGTATTAATGCTTCAGCAGCTTCAATAATTTCTGAAGTGGCAAGTAGAAGACGACACGTTCCTTCGTGTCCGGTAAATCCCTATTTGCAGTGGAATTTTTCTGCAATTTCCATATTGCTGATCGTTCTTCCACAAGCCCCGCAATTTTGTTTTTTTGTTTTTTTATCGCATGAATTTTTATTTTTGCGTTTTCTTTTATTTATCACGCAAATGTTTTCTGCGTTTTCCCCAACAAATCCAAAGTAAACACAAACTAATCTTGCTCTTCCATTTTTTATGTCCAAATTTATCTTCGATTAAATAATGTACCGGACATTTATTTCGCGAGCTAAATGAGTGGAGACTTTTCGTCGGCCCATCTATATAAAGTTAGCAATTTAGCGTGCGAACAGGACACTGCTTTGCTACACTGCCTCGCTAAATTTGATCTTTGTAGACATTTTTGTATGGGAGATCAAATTTAGCGCGAGCAGGATACTAGGCTTAAGGATAGAATTTATTTGATTTGATTTACTATAATAACCGAAGTCTGGGGCAGATTCCGTACAACAATAATCGTCGGGACGATATCGTTTTTGAAACTTTGATGACCATAAAAAGTTATATTCTGCACGAATTTGTTACACTACCCTCAGCTTTCATTGCATTTGTGGAAAATGAACTGGATTAAGGTCTCAAACTTGTAATTTTGGCTCTTAGTCTTAGTTGCTACTTTTGGAAATCTGTCGTTTCGACGATAATCGTCTGAAAAATTACGGAATGAGTGCCCTTGATGAAAGCATCGCAGATGTTGTTCGTCAATCGAAGAACTCTCAATTTCGTTCTATTTTAAAATGCAAACGACCATTGTCATTGGCATGATTTCCAATAGCACTGGAAATATGAAGCACTCTTGTTTAGAGAGGATCAAGATTCAATCCAATCGCTGCTGAGTAGAAGTTTAAGAGTTTGGCAGTTTGACTCAAAAAAATTAGCTGAATTCCCCAACCTTTAGCTGATCTTTGGAATTTTCCCTAAATTTGGGTTCCAATACATAAAATGATTGTAGAAGTGGTGTACATACCTTGTATTTCAGCCAACGTTTAGCATAATTGTTAAAGTTGCAAAAAGAGCTTGTCACTCAGAAAATAAAATTGTAGTGCCAACAATTTTCGTTGGTTAAAATGAACCCAAAAATGAAAATCGTTGATATAAGAATGAAATTGCTGGCAATGATGTAATAAAATACTTATGGCGTGAATATTATTTTTACTCTGAAAACCTGATTCTTTAAAACTTAAAAACGAGTTCTTGTTAACAAAAATAATATTTGAACCAAGATTTTTTAACTCTGAATTTTTTTAAAAATCTCAAAATTCTTGGTTTAACAATCTTTTTTTTCTGAGTGTATGAGCCAATACAGGTCTGATCTTTAAAAGTGTCCCGAATGAAAAGTTCTGTCCTTTCAGAAGCACTTTTTTTGGTCAGCATTCTTGATTTTTGGAACCTACAAATACCTTGACTCGGCTTTTAAAGACTGTAGTTCCTGTTTCTGCCAAACCGGAACAAACTCTTCGACTTGAATAGGGCGAAAACCTTAATTAGTACTTAAAGATCAGAAAAGTGTGAAAATGAGCTGAATCTGAGTTTGGAATGAAAAATCCTTGCAAAGTTGAGCACTGATCACTTTAAGTGAGTACCAAAAATCAGCAGTTCCCTTTTAAGTTGTTTTCTGCTTTCCCAACAAAGTTACAATTGAAACACACCTACTGTCGGAGCGGAGTGACCTATGGGGAGAAGTTTACTTATACTCACTTATTTCAGGCATATGCGTATATGGCGGTGATCAACTGCAAGCTATCGCGACAAGACAATCACGTCATGATTGTAGCCCAAGAAATATAGCCGGAAGCAACCGTTCAATTAGCGTGGGACTGTTGCTGACTTCTATACTAATTGGGAAGTTCATTGCCAACGAAGGCGATGCGGAAAATGTGCTCAAATTATAGAGAATATCCAACGCATGGAAACTTTGTGGGCTGTCAATAACCTTGTCATTGAAGAGCATAACAAATCGCCTATTAATTTAAATTAATTCGTAAGTTACGCATCTGCTGAGCATTGTTAAAGTTTATACTAAACCTTAAGTACAAAATATAAAGAAGAACATGATAAAAGCTTGGAAGAACTTCTGGTTAATGGATGTAAAAGGGGGCAAAACTTGTAGCCGCAGTGGCTTTTAGTGGTACGTGTGTTGGACTCCCAGGTTCGATCTCCGGAAAAATTACATTTCAAGGTCTTTTTTCCACTGCGCCACATCGCGCGAACGCCTAACAATCATCCGAGAGTATTACTATCATCAAAGAGCTTCTCAATTGGTCGTTTGGGCTCGGCATAAAACTGTAGATCCCTTCCATTTGTCCCAAAAATGAAAAACTCACACAAAACGAATGGTTGGGATGTTGCCTAGGCCTTGGTTCCCTAGCAGACCTGCGTCAAAATAATAATTTAAAGGGATAACAGCTAAGAAACCTAAAGAAATTTTTGCAAACATGATTTGAAATCGAAATAAAAAATCCGAAAAAATTCGTTCGACAAGTGTGACCCAGCTCAAAATTGTCGGTTTCTAAACGCAAATACTTGAACTCATGGATGATCATAGAGTTAAGTACTATAACGTTACCGCTGGTGTACCACAAGGCTCGGTTCTTGGACCCCTCCTGTGGAACATAATGTATGACGGACTTCTCAGACTAACGCTGCCACAAGGAGTTAAGGTTATAGGCTTTGCTGACGATATCGCTGTGGTAACTGTGGCCAAACATATCCACGAGATAGAGTCCGCCACGGATGAAGCAGTCGCCAGAATCAAGAACTGGTTAGAGGATGCTGAAACTAGCTGACCACAAGACCGAGGCTTTCTTGATAACCAGCCGAAAGACTGTGGAATATGCGAATTTTCGTATTGGAGCCAGACTACTAGGTCAAAGGAGTCATTAATGTACCTAGGAGTAATGCTCGACAACAGGTTAAGCTTTAAAACGCACGCCCAGTACGGCAGCAAGAGGGCGTCACAGATGCAAGCAGCTCTTTCCCGGATTATGCAAAACATCGACGGCCCTGGATATGCCAGAAGGATTCTGTTATCCAGAGTGGTCAGCTCAATACTTCTTTACGCTGCACCGGTATGGGCGGTTGCTCTTACAACGAAGGAAACAACAAGGAAGCTCTCGTCAGCATACAGGCTCTGCGCAATAAGAACAATAAGCGGATTCCGAACAATTTTGGACGAAGCAGCCTGTGTTATTGCGGGAATGATAGCTCGCCTTTCTGTCCCGAATGCCCAGATGAAGAAGACGATACGGAGCACTTAATGTTCCACTGTATGCGTTTTTCAAGAGGATGAGCGAACTTACCCATTCCTCAGCTTCTTATAGACCATATATTAAGGTCAGAAAACAACTGGTTGGAGACCTGCTCTTTTATAACGAGCGTACAAAACGAGCTGAGAAGAACCGAAAGACTAAGAAGAGTCGAAGTGGCAGACGAAGATGATTTAGCAAGTAGTACCTAACGGCAGTTCCGCGGGGAGTGTGGTAGACGAGTACAGGGGTACGTAAGGCGCGTGGCACTGGAGAAACATATCCCTCGAATCGTGCATGCCAGTTAGAACAGGCTGCTGGTATCTATGAAGATTACACATCCCTTGGACGCAACCATAAAAAAAATGGATGATCATAGACCCAACCCTGTCCCTAAAAGGGCACCTAAGGAGCAAGGCCCGTTTTCGTATACTCAGAAAGATACCCAAATGGAAATAGTGAACCAAATTGGCGCTATAAGTGGAGCTTATATCTCCACCAACCTTCCCAAACCCAAACCAGAACACTCATGCTTCAAGTTGCAGAGCCATGGACTTAGTTAAAATTAGATGGAAACAGCTGCTGTGCGGCTTGGATATAAAAAATCTCGTCGGGTGATATTCATGCATACACGCACCGGTCTGATGAGGCTTTGAAGGAAAAGGTAGCACATGTCTTCCTTTTCCTAGGAGAGTAACCTCAACCGGCTTGACGTATACATAAGTGGAGCCCTGGAGGCAGCTATGTATAGGTACCGAGCTACCGGTGGGGCTTGTTTGTTCAGTTGACAACCACGGACTGTAGGGGCCGTTTAAAGTAAAGAAAACTACATTAAAAATGAGCTGATAGTAGAGCCTGGGTCGCAGAATTTTTAACGAAATTCTCATCTAAATATACCGCGCATTAATTCAATCAGAAGTTGATTATTTTCATTTAATCCATTGGCGACAAGGTGTGACAGTGACGGCTTTTCTTTTTTATATCCTCCACAGGACGGAATGTTCACTTTGTCATTACATTTGTAACGCCAAGAAGGAGTCACCGGAGACCTAATAAAGTATATATATTGTGAATCAGGGTCACATTCTGAATCGATTTAGCCATGTCCGTCTGTCTGTTGAAAGCACGATAGCGCCCAAAGGAATTGACATAGGCGAATGAAATTTGGTGAAAGGACTTCTTTTTATCGTCGTTAAGTTAGTATTGAAAATGCGCGATGTCGGTCAAGTAGTTCTGGTACCTCCCATACAAAGCCAATATTAGACCCATGTGTCTCTCTGTCTGTTGAAAACACGATAGCGTCGAAAAGAATCTACCTAGGCAAGCGAAATTTTGTGAGAGGACTTATTTTTATTGTCGTCAAATTAGTATTAAGAATGGGCGATGTCGGTCAAGTAGTTCTGGTACCTCCCATACAAAGCCAACATTAGACCCATGTGTCTCTCTGTCTGTTGAAAACACGATAGCGTCGAAAAGAATATACCTAGCAAGTGAAATTTTGCGAGAGGACTTATTTTTATTGTCGTCAAATTAGTATTTAAAATGGGCGATGTCCGTCTAGTAGTTCTGGTACCTCCCATACAAAGCCAATATTAGACCCATGTGTCTCTCTGTCTGTTGAAAACACGATAGCGTCGAAAAGAATCTACCTAGGCAAGTGAAATTTTGCGAGAGGACTTATTTTTATTGTCGTCAAGTTAGTGTTAAAAATGGGCGATGTCGGTCAAGTAGTTCTGGTACCTCCCATACAAAGCCAATATTAGAACCATGTGTCTCTCTGTCTGTTGAAAACACGATAGCGTCGAAAAGAATCTACCTAGGCAAGCGAAATTTTGTGAGAGGACTTATTTTTATTGTCGTCAAATTAGTATTTAAAATGGGCGATGTCCGTCTAGTAGTTCTGGTACCTCCCATACAAAGCCAATATTAGACCCATGTGTCTCTCTGTCTGTTGAAAACACGATAGCGTCGAAAAGAATCTACCTAGGCAAGCGAAATTTTGTGAGAGGACTTATTTTTATTGTCGTCAAATTAGTATTAAAAATGGGCGATGTCGGTCAAGTAGTTCTGGTACCTCCCATACAAAGCCAATATTAGAACCATGTGTCTCTCTGTCTGTTGAAAGCACGATAGCGTCGAAAAGAATCTACCTAGGCAAGCGAAATTATGTGAGAGGACTTATTTTTATTGTCGTCAAATTGGTATTAAAAATGGGCGATGTCGGTCAAGTAGTTCTGGTACCTCCCATACAAAGCCAATATTAGACCCATGTGTCTCTCTGTCTGTTGAAAACACGATAGCGTCGAAAAGAATCTACCTAGGCAAGTGAAATTTTGCGAGAGGACTTATTTTTATTGTCGTCAAGTTAGTATTAAAAATGGGCTATGTCGGGCAAGTAGTTTTAGTACCGCCTGTACAAAATCAATATTTTAGACCCATGTGTCTCTCTGTCTGTTGAAAACAGGATAGCGTCGAAAAGAATCTACCTAGGCAAGCGAAATTATGTGAGAGGACTTATTTTTATTGTCGTCAAATTGGTATTAAAAATGGGCGATGTCGGTCAAGTAGTTCTGGTACCTCCCATACAAAGCCAATATTAGACCCATGTGTCTCTCTGTCTGTTGAAAACACGATAGCGTCGAAAAGAATCTACCTAGGCAAGTGAAATTTTGCGAGAGGACTTATTTTTATTGTCGTCAAGTTAGTATTAAAAATGGGCTATGTCGGGCAAGTAGTTTTAGTACCGCCCATACAAAATCAATATTTTAGACTCATGTGTCTCTCTGTCTGTTGAAAACACGATAACGTCGAAAAGAATCTACCTAGGCAAGTGAAGTTTCGTGAAAGGACTTATTTTTATTGTCGTCAAATTAGTATTAAAAATGGGCGATGCCGGTCAAGTAGTTCTGGTACCTCCCATACAAAGCCAATATTAGAACCATGTGTCTCTCTGTCTGTTGAAAGCACGATAGCGTCGAAAAGAATCTACCTAGGCAAGTAAAATTTTGCGAGAGGACTTATTTTTATTGTCGTCAAGTTGGTATTAAAAAGTGGTCTATGTCGGTCAAGTAGTTCGGGTACCTCCCATACAAAGCCAATATTAGACCCATGTGTCTCTCTGTCTGTTGAAAACACGATAGCGTCGAAAAGAATCTACCTAGGCAAGTGAAATTTTGCGAGAGGACTTATTTTTATTGTCGTCAAATTAGTATTAAGAATGGGCGATGTCGGTCAAGTAGTTCTGGTACCTCCCATACAAAGCCAACATTAGACCCATGTGTCTCTCTGTCTGTTGAAAACACGATAGCGTCGAAAAGAATCTACCTAGGCAAGTGAAATTTTGCGAGAGGACTTATTTTTATTTTCGTCAAATTAGTATTAAAAATGGGCTATGTCGGGCAAGTAGTTTTAGTACCGCCCATACAAAATCAATATTTTAGACCCATGTGTCTCTCTGTCTGTTGAAAACACGATAGCGTCGAAAAGAATCTACCTAGGCAAGTGAAATTTTGCGAGAGGACTTATTTTTATTGTCGTCAAATTAGTATTAAAAATGGGCTATGTCGGGCAAGTAGTTTTAGTACCGCCCATACAAAATCAATATTTTAGACCCATGTGTCTCTCTGTCTGTTGAAAACACGATAGCGTCAAAAAGAATCTACCTAGGCAAGTGAAATTTTGCGAGAGGACTTATTTTTATTGTCGTCAAGTTGGTATTAAAAAATGGTCTATATCGGTCAAGTAGTTCTGGTACCTCCCATACAAAATCAATATTAGGCCCATGTGTCTCTCTGTCTGTTGCTCAATGTAATTACGTACTACCTCACATGCATAAAACCTTCCATGACTTGTATACTGTGGAGGGTATCAAAGCATCGGCCAGGCCGATGATAACACTTTTACTTGTTTTTCTCTCTTACCTGACAAGGGAATTAACTTGAAGGTCTCTCTTGCCCACAGGCAACAAACCTTTATGAGCGTTGTGGCCGAAATTGGCAGCGCTCATATCTGAATATTGAGGCGTAGAGCGCTACATAACAGTCTATAAGACCCATAAGTAAATAAAGCATTTGAATCGATACGACTGCAAAAAGATTCGCGACCGCCTGAGCACGACTGCAACTGTTCTTGAGAAATTGCAAAAATTCCTCTGATTAGTATTCATCTCATAGCCAATCATCATAATTCTAAAAATAGCCCTGCCACATCTTATTGCCTTGCAAGCGTATGAGTATACACCCAGCCTAGAAGGGGGTTTGTGCCATCGTAAAACAAAAGATGGTCATCACTCACTGACCCCTTCCTGTGCCATCACCCATCGTCATCGTAACGTCGTCGTCAGCGGCAACCGGCTCGCGGTGTCTCTGTCGTCTTCGTCATGCAGCACGCACATACCTTCAACGCGGTTTCCTTCCTCTCTTCCCATATGCACACCGCCACCATCAAGCTACAAAGAAACAAAACACCTCCAGCACCAACAACAATTTGTCTTCCTTCCATGTAGACTACGACTGCGAGTACGAGTATACCCACAACGTCTCCTTGCCGCGCACAGCAAACAGCAACCAACAAACAGCAACCAACAACCAGCAAACGGCAGCAGCTCAATTCAAGTATTCTTATCCGGGCGTCTCAAGGTATTCTAGTATCCCACGAATTTCACTAAAAAAACAAAACTGGTAGGCTAACCACCACACAAGACACAACTACCAACACCAGGTATGATGATCTCAGCAAAGTAAAAGGGGTCCCCCTACAACACCCAACACACTACCGAAGTGGTCAATACCATGCACAAGAAAAGTATCTACACAAACGATAGGCAAACATACACAGAGTATATCCGCACAAGATACACTTACACTCGAGTGCTGTGCAAAGCACTTAACTCAGTCTTTGGGGTTCAAGCCTGGCTGTGAGACTGTTGGACTGTTGCTATAGATCCAACATCGGCAGGTGAGAGAGATCTTGCCTGTGTGTGCGCAACATCGTATTCGTATGGCTTAAAAATCACTCAGCCGCGCTCGACTCCGGTGTCTGTTGTCGTCGGTTTTCAACGCCTAGCCAACTTTGGTTGGAACTTTTCAACTCCAGTCTTAAGATTGTTCGAGCGAAGTCAACAACGGATACGATCGCGATCGTAACCCAGCAGTAACAGGTGTTTGTGTGCGTATGTGTGTGTGCATCTCATCGTCGTCATCGATCGATCGCAGCGATCGTTGGAGAGATACATAATTTTTTATTTTATTATTTTTCCAAATTTAAATTATAGTTTTGTATGATAATTGGGTTTTCGGTTTTCGCCAATTTTCTGTGTTTTACGGTCAACCGAAACGGGTCGAGTTTTGGCCGAGGTTTTTGTAGTTTTTATTCGCGGTGAGGGTCCTTTTACCTCAATTTGCAGTCGATCTTGTAACAGTGTTTCGTAATTTTGTGTCTGACAGGAGATTGTTGTGGCCCACAAAAAAAGTGAAGAGAAAAATTTTGATATTTTTTGCAGTGCGAACAAGTGAAAGAAAAATAAATCAAAGCGAGTGCGCGAAAAGTTCGAGATAACCACGTTTGCTGCTATATCACAAGCGGATTTTTTTTTTACATTCCTGTTGCATCATTAGCCCGACGTTTGAGGATACCCCCCAGCAGGTATGTATTTATGTTTAGTTTTCAGATAGATACGTATCCAGCTAGTTTTTGAACCAATTAATCATAATTTCATGTTCAATCAACGCTGTTCCACTGCATTTATCATTTATGTGGTCGGTCAATAATGGACACAGCTTCGCTCTTAAATGGTCTCTCAGATCTATTCGTCACCTGGCTAACGATGCGAGCTAAAGAAAAAAAAAAAAAAAGCCACACCGTGAAAGAGCACACATTACGAATCGCAATTGTTATTTTGTATCTCCATAGATAAATGGTTTTTGTGTTTAAGACAGTCAAATCGATTCGATCGATGCAATGTGCCTGGGACCACCTTGCGCACTCGATTAGGTAATAATAAGTTGAAGTACAATTGGGTTAATTTGTTTTTCTTTGAGGCTTTTGTGGAATTTGGTGTTTTTTTTTTTTTGCTTCTTTATCAACTTTTTAACCGGGCTTCGTTTTCTCATTGATTTCTGAAAGGATTATTACGTTTTAATGAGCGAACAAGGTGTTGATATTGTAGAGGGAGATAGAGTTTGGGAAGATTTTGCTTTTCGTTTTCGAGCCTGCTAATGAGCAGATGATGAATTGGAGTTTTGTTGTTTTGATTGATTACAGAGTTTTGTTGAATTGCGATTTTAATTGCATATGTAGGGAAATGAGAAATAATGGGTGGAGTTGGAATTTCAGTTGAAATTGAAGTTTAGGACAGGAAAAATTAGATCAAGCTATTGGAAACTTTGAACAGACTAAACCTCTAGCGAGCGAGGAGGATCCTAATGAACACCCACTTGCGCCATTGTAGGAACCCATTTAGAGATATCCACATGGCTCCATCGAATCGGCTATGAGCAAGGAAAGTATTTATATAAACGGCTTCTTCTTTCACAAATCGATAGCCATGGCTGGATTCAACCTACGCACAGTTGGGCAGTCCATATACCATGTTGGCAAAAAATCAAAAAATTAAATTATCAAGATAAGCAAATACTGTTGTAATTCCGTTACATTACACTCAAGTGCATGATGCGCGTCAATAATTAACTTTGTTACATGCCCACCCACTCTCTGAAGTTAAGCTGACTATAGACTGCGGCTCTAGCTTACACGTGTTTTTTAGCAAGTGATTTAAAAAGTAGATTATTTGTATAGTCATAACTCAAGGGATTTGTTTCTTACTAGAATGGAGTTATTTGATATAATGAAGAGATCAGGATGACAAAATTAAATGTTTAAAGGGCCATCTTCACGACCGAACCAATTGTCCTGACATTCGGCTTAACGAACTTAACCATACAATTTCAATGTTTTCAGCTAAATTCAAAGAAAAATGGTTGCAAGCTAATCGAAAAGAATCTCGGTTCAAAGAAAAAAATCAGGAATGGCTTGAGACATCCACTGGCTTTGAATTGTATGAAAGTACTGTAACCAAAAAAAAAAATATCGGGAAAACTATTCCATAAAAATTTCTCATTGAAAATGTAACGAGGATCAATTTAATGCTGATAACATCAGATCCACTAATAACGGACAACTTCCAAAAAAGAAACTTAAGTATGACTTAATTGTTTCACCGGTTACACCTAACAATGAGAGTTCCAATGTAGAAAGTGATGATGAAAGCTCATCGAATACATCTGAATTTCATTCCTACTACTGTACCTATATGCATATGCATTTATGAATTTATTTTTTTAAACTTTATGTAGATATTAAATTTACAGTCAGTAAAAAAATGTAAACTGTTTGTTATATCCTAAATAAAAATACAATAAAAATTGAAACACAAGAAATTTATTTATGTAAAGTGTGAATTAAGCAATAAAATACGATCCAAAATATTAAAATTTGGTTAAAGTAAAGGGTGATTTTTTAAGAGGTTTAGAACTTTTTTTAAAAAAAAAACACAAAAAATTCGAAAAAATGAATGAAATATTTATTTGAATCGATAGTTTGAACCTTGCAATTTAATGTTTAAAGATAATTTCATGCAAATGTTGACCGCGGCTGCGTCTCAGGTAGCCCATCCGCTGAGTCCAATTTTGGCATACTCTTTCACACATATCGGCCGGTATCTCACGAATGAATGCATGGATGTTGGCTTCCAGTGCGTCAATCGAAGTGGGCTTGTCCCTATACACATTAGCCTTGGCATACCCCCACAAAAAATAATCTAATGGTGTCAAATCGCACGATCTAGGCGGCCAATTGACCGGCCCGAAACGTGAAATTAACTGTTCACCAAACTCGCCTCGCAATTGCGCCATTGTTTCGCGTGCTGTGTGGCATGTGGCACCGTCTTGTTGAAACCACATATCATGCAAGTCAAGAACTTTCATTTCGGGCAAAAAAAAGTTTGTTATCATCGCTCGGTAGCGTTCACCATTGACAGTAACGCTGCGATTCGCATCATCTTTGAAGAAATATGGCCCAATAATGCCGCCGGCCCATAAACCGCACCAAACAGTGGCTTTTTCGGGATGCATTGGTAGCTGTTGCAATGCTTCTGGCTGATCTTCACTCCAAATGCGGCAATTTTGCTTATTTACGTACCCATTCAACCAAAAATGAGCCTCATCGCTGAACACAATTTTTCGATAAAAAAGCGGATCCTCGGCCAGCTTTCCAAGAGCCCATTCACCAAAAATTCGGCGTTGTGGTAGGTCGGCTGGCTTTAGTTCTTGCACCAGCTGTATCTTAAAAGGCTTTACGCCCAAATCCTTCCGCAAAATTTTCCACGTAGTGCTGTAACAAAGGCCTAACTGCTGGGAACGGCGCCGAATCGACATTTCGCGGTCTTCTGTCACACTAGCCGATACGGCCGCAATATTTTCTTCACTACGCACAGTACGTAAACGTGTTGGTGGTTTAATGTCCAACAAAGTAAATTTGGTGCGAAATTTGGTCACAATCTTCCGAATAGACTGCTCAGAAGGTCGAGAATGCCGATCATAAAATGGAAGCAGTGCGCGATGAACATTTCGAACCGAGCACGAATTTTGATAGTAAAATTCAATAATTTGCAAGCGTTGTTCATTTGTAAGACGATCCATGGTTAAATTGCAAACCAAACTGAAGCTGTTTGACAGTGACACAAGGTACTAAACACACGTCAGCTGTCAAAACCAGTGTTTCCAAAACCAAACCAGCTAAAAAATCACCCTTTATATACAGCGTGTCCGCCGGGAAGGTATACTACTTTCTTTGTTTATAATTTTTGATTAAATGAAAGAGAACGGATCTTATATTGATAAATATTTTACTTAATGTCGGCAATTATGTATGGAATACAATATCAGGTAAATGTCCGCCTCTGTTAGTCCCATAAATGCGAGCCCTTTTGAGCACATTTTTCATTACATTCTCACACATTTCACGCGGTATTTCATTAATTTCATCACAAATATTTTGTTTGAGTTGCTCAAGCGTTTCTAGTTTGTTTGCATAAACCTTGCTTTTCAGATATCCCCACAAAAAGAAGTCCGGAACAGTCAAATCAGGCGACCGTGGAGGCCAATCAACATCACCATTTCTTGAAATAACTTGTTGTGGAAAGAGGTCTCGCAGTAATTCCATTGTAATCCTGGCTGTATGCGATGTGGCACCGTCTTGTTGATACCACATGTTAATCAAGCCCAAAGCATGAAGTTGTGGCGTTAAAAAGTTTTCAATCATATCACGATATCGCTCCCCATTCAGAGTTACCGTTACGCCGTTTCATTTTAAAAGAAGTAAGGTCCAATGATTCCTCCTGACCAAATTGCACACCAGACTGTAGCTTCTAATGGATGCAAAGGTGACTGATGAATAATTTGAGGGTTTTCCATTGCCCAGAACCGACTATTCTGTTTATTCAAATATCCATTCACGTGAAAATGTGTTCTCCCAAAAATTTCACGTAACTTTGTCATCGTCACAGTAATCGATGATTGATTTTGATAAAAAATGTTTTAACGATTAAAACACGTTGGTTTATCGAATATTTTTCCATAATAAATTTGTCACGTGTCTACTTCACGACTGCCAAATATGAACTGTCAAGACTAATGTTTACCAAAATGGCGGCAAAACAAGGTAGTATACCTTCCCGGCGGACACCCTGTACTATCAACTAATCATTATACAATAAAATTAATTTTAGCATAACTACTGTGCTGTGCTACGTTTAGAAAGACGTATTGTCTCAGTAGTTAGTTTGCTGACTACCAAGCTTTAATCACGAAACTTTCCACACTACAATTACCGAAACGATAGACTTCCAGGACCAGCAACGAAGTGCAAAAATTAGGAGTTTGAAAGCTTCATCCACTTTATTCTCCCCAAATGCATTTAAAAATTGGCGTAATCAAAAAATCTGACCCCTGAACAAGAAGTCTCTGGTTGAACCCAACAAAAAAAATATCAAATTACACCATCCGGTTCAACACCCGAAATTTTGTATTTCTAATTAATTACTTCTCTTTCTCTCACGAACGCCTTCCAACATCCAAACAACATACAAACCGTTCAAATTTGATAGGAAATTATTGGTTCCTTCCATTTTGCGTTAAAAATAAAAACACACCATTCGTTTAGTAGCGAGAAGCTACACGCAGAAAAAATGGGGTGGTAAAAAAAAAAAACACACAATTGATAGTAATCAATGTCCCCCTCAATAACTTGACGAATGATTCTAATAATTACAATCATGTGATTGATTTCAACCTAACAAAACTAAATTTAAAACAAATTTTAAAAGAAATGTAACATGTTTAAGTAACTACCTTTTTTTTTTTTAAATTATTAGTAATTGATTAACTGTGGCTTCACTGTTTAGTAGTTAAATAAATAAAATTAATCTAGCTCCTACAAAGTTATTGTTTAAAATGCTTAGAGAAAATATTAAACGAATATAAAATTGTCAGTCAATTCCAAATATATATGTTGAGAAAACCGGTTAGCTTATTTTCGGAAAAGTACTTGGCGTGTTTATATTCACTGTTAACTCTCGATTGATGCTTTATCAGCGAGAAATACTTTTTTGAGTGTACGTCTCTGTAGAGATTATGCACTTCAATCAAAAGAACTAAATGCGAAAACAGTACAGTCCAACACGGATATAAGAAACATATAAAAAACAACGAGATTTGTTTCTTATATCCGAGTTGTTCTTATATGAAAACGACGTTTATAAGAAACAAAGTTTCTTATACGAAAACTACTGATGTAAGAAACAAAATTTCTTATATAAAAACAACCGATATGAAATATGAACGAAAAAAAAACAGAAGTCAGCACGAAGAGAGTATGTACGACGATTTGGCGGGCTTTTTCTACTGACAGTAGCACAGCTGTCATTGTCATTGAAAGGTGTATTCGCATCATACCGTAATTCGTTTGCATGCATAGTTGAGCTGTTTTAGCATATAAACTGAAATCCAGCTCAACAAAGGAAAAAATTATGTTTCTTATATCAATAAAATAACAAATTGTGTGAATAAAAATACGTTTCATATATCCGAGTGTTTCTTCCGAGTTTCTTATATGAAAACTTTTTTATATGTGCATATAGCAAAAAAATCTCCGTATTTTCACATGCGTTTCTAAAAAGCGAGTTGTTCTTATACGAGTGTTTCTTATATCCGTGTTCGACTGTATTTCTAAATAAAAGTTAGCAGTCACCAAGAATATTCTGCAAGTCAGTTAAGTGGTGACATTTACATAAACTAAAAAAAATTGTCAGCTTATAAGAACGGTGGGAACACTGTTTATCCTTTACCACGCGCACGTATGCAAATAGTTAACCACCTGATATTAGTTACATTTCTATTGAAGACCTCTGCCTTTACCTGCAACTCGATTCCGTTGAATCAGAAACTGAACCCAACACCATTATTCGTCCTTTCCTCAACGACTGGTCGTACATTTGGTGGCTGGCTATAAGCAGTGTTGCCAGAACTTCAAAGAGAAAAATGATATACAGTCGAACCCGGATAATGTCACATCACTTAATAGCACAACTCGTTTAATATCACACTAATGCGAAGCCAGTTGTCATTTTTGTAATATGTATGGAAGTCGTCTTCAATGCAAAAATGGGGTGTGTATGTATATTTTCTTTTGTCGATTGTCTTAATATATGTGACTTTTACTGTTTGTGACTTTCTCACAGTGAGATTGATACATACATATGCATATGCTGGACTTCTGTGTTTATTATAAATGCCGGAATGTATAAAAGTCACAACCCGCTTAAAGTCACAGCCCGCTTAAAGTCACATTACTTTGTTGCCCGTTTGATGTGATATGTGTACTGCAAAAAAAAATCTTAAATTTATGAACATGTTAAAAAAATGCTTAACAAAACAAAATCAGTTATTATCAGATTTTTTAAATAAAATAAAAAATGTAATGTCTACTCCAACGTTTCCAAAATGGTGTTCCGCGGACCCCTGGGGTTCAGTTCAGGGTCAAAGGGGTTCCGTAGAAAGAACATAATCGTGCCGTCGCGTCACTTACACAAAAAATAAATACAGAAACAGACTGGACGCAGCTCAAGACCTTCGCATTCGGCCTTATTTTAAGGATATTTTAAATAAATATGTGAAAAAATTGTATTCTTCACATTGTTAAAGTTACAACGTATTTCTTGTTGTACAATCATTAAACTTAAAATAATAATTTCTATATTATTTACTCTTTCTTTTCTTGTCAAACATAAAAATATCCAAACCGCACTAAATAAGTTTGATCATTTAGGGTTCCGTGGCCGCTCTGCTCCCCGAATTTACCTTCTTTGCGGCTAACCTATATCAATCGTGCAATCCATTCGTGACCTTGGCATTTTATGCGACAGGGAGCTTAACTTCCGTTCGCATATTGTTGAGATAATTGCCAAAGCAAACTCATCACTTTGCTTCGTTAAAAGATGGTCCAAAGAATTCTGCGACCAGATTTTTATACATCACTTTTGTTCGCCCCTCCTCGAGTACGCTAGCCAAGCGTGGTGTCCCTTTGAACAAATTCGTGTTTTAAGAACCGAAAGCATCCAACGTCGATTTCTGCGATTTGCTCTTCGTGGTCTTTCTTGGAATGATCGCCTAATCTTAACTCCTTATCGTGACCATCTCAAACTTATTAACCTGACTACACTTGAGGAACGCAGGGACGCGGCAGACATTCTTTTCATTCACCGACTACTCTCAGGCTCGGTGGATTGCACGTCGATCGTGTAGTTCTCTGACCGTCAATCTCGGGACCTCTAGTTAAGCTTCGAATAAGGACTAGGTAGATCCTGGTTGTTGCGTTTAACCGATTGTCAAACGGATGCGAATTGTGCTAAAAGATTAACTAGCAGAATTACAGAAATTTTGTGGTTGCGACAACGACATTGGCGAATTAAAAGACGATATTTTCCCCGAAGGGTTTTCAACAAGAATGATACAGCTTTATTTCACCTTCTTAAGCATCCTTAGCTTCAAGTCCTAGTTATAAGTTCCAGAATTTATTTAAATAGCTTTTAGTCAATGGGGCTTCTTACCTTCACCAAAATTAAATCTATATATACGCGCATAACCATTGAGCCTTAAAATTATGTTCGTTTGTCGCCGATTCACGCCTTAACGCATTTACCGATTTTAACTAAACTTTCACACATCTTTGGTATTGGTCTGAATATGGTTTTTGTGAAGTTTGGTTGAAATCGGAAAATGTATGTGTGTGTTGTGCGTGCATGAAAAAACACATGAATTTCCATACATTTTGCTGGACGGCTCGACGGATTACAACAACAGGTGGCGCTGTAGGCACATTTCGTTTTTCATCTATTTTTCTAAATATAAATCAAAATAAGTCGCACTGTGTTTGAATAATTGATGTTCTCTTAATGCGTGAATGTATCTGGAAAATTCAAACGAAAGGTGACGTCAGTACCAAGGTTTGTATGTGTATTTGTTATCGGTATTTAGTGAACATATACCTGTGTTGTCGACCTATGGAAGCATTCAATTAATTTCAATGGAATTTTGTGGATGGGTATGTTTGGTTCCAGCTAGGAAGATAGGATAGTTTTGGACCCGATAGGTGGCGCTGTTGTCGACCTACTGATTTCAATGAGATTTTGTGGATTGGTATGGTTGACCCGATAGTTCTGGTCGGGAAAATTTACCGGACCAACTCGACTCAATCATTAGCGCGGAAAAGAACGATCAAGAAGCCGACCCGGAAATCTATGAAGTCGTTCAATAGAGAGGTTCGACAATTATCAAAAATAATCAATTTTAGGCGGTAGGAAGTTCGCCGGGTCAGCTAGTTAAAAGTGTAAGTAACTCGCATGATACTATTTTTTTATATTCTCTGTCATTTCTTAGAGCAGAATGGAAAACTGTTGTCCTATTATGGAACTAGCAAGCGTCAACCTGCACAAACGCATTTCGAAAATAGAGCATTAATTCAAAACGGAGTCTTTAGAGACTTCTGACTTTTTATTCAACATTTGAAAAAATAAATAATTCTCGCAATAGGTTCACACGATTTTATGCCTTAGACCGATCTCCCCACTCAGTAATTCAATGCTGAGCTTAAGAGTTAATTTATTTAAATTCAAAGAAATTCGTTATGCTTATTACACATTTATGCCAGATTTTTTAAGGAATTTTAACCATACCAAGTTCAGCAATAAAACTCAACGTAAATCACCAAATGCTACCAAAAGCAACAGAGGAATTTAGTTGTGGCATCTTCCAAGAACACAAAGCGACCCCATGGCTGTTTAGAGATGCATAACTATGCAACTAATAATGTCAAATCTTTACTACGTATAATAGCGTGATAAAAGCTATAAAGAAGAAGATGCATTCCCTCGCCTCAGACCAAGATGTTCCCATGTTTATGGATTCCAGATAATTCGACAGTGATTTGTGACTGAATCATACAAATGCTTATTAAAATATATTCTGTAGCTCTAATGGGAATCATCCAACTGCCTAAATCATGGGTAGATAAAACATTGACAAAAATGAAATGCAAATCAAAAAATACATTCCACAACATGCAGATATGGCATCCAAATAAATACGTTTTAAAATGCTAAAGGGCCATAATAGAATGTTGAAAGCCGACTGTGGATTTGTTGGAAAATATTTTTCTTATCCATTTTGACCATTATCTTACCATAAATCTTAAAAATTGTCCATCAATATTTGGCCGTTCGTATCGTATTGCTATCGATCACTCGTTAACTTGAAATAGAAAAATTTGCTGTGCCCTCAAGCTGAAATACAAGCTATTAAAAATATTAAGACTCATCGCGCTCAATGACAAGTAACCTTTATATGAAATATATGACTTTTCTTTGTTTTAGCGAAAACTATTTAATCACCAGTTACGTCAGACATTGACAGAAGGCAACTTTATGTAAATGAGGTAATAAAAAAAGCAATAATGCTCTCTTCTTCGTTTGTGGGGAGTTAGAGTTTTTCATGGCTTGACTTTAATGAGCGGTATTGACAGAAAAAACTGTAGGTGGTTTGAGCCTGAGATTGGGATCTTTCGCCAAAATACTAATCAATAATTTGAATCTTACTCACTTACTTAGGTGGCGCTGCAGTCCGATGTAAAACTGGGTCGCAACCAGACTAACTAAAAAGACTAACTACCTCCACTTATGCGCACTTCAAGTTGGTAAAGATCCACTTGCGCGTTGCACCTGTGCGACTCATCTTACGAGATTTTTCTGTACTGTACTATCCGGCTGAGTTGGAATGGGACACTCTCCGGGCTGGAAAGTTGGTGTCAAAAGTTTTACGATTCGCACTTTTCTGACCAAGTCTCTGTCGCATTAGAACCCAAAGGCTTCGCTGTCAATCCTTCTTTAAGTCCTGTCAAGGCAAACGGAATCGAATATCACTTGAAGAATTTTCTTTTCAAAACGGCCCAAGGATATCGGCATCCACCTTTTCTAATGCACTTGCTTCTGCACCATATAACAAGACTTGGTCTATAAGAGTTTTATATAGCGCTTCCTTAGTGTTCCTTGATGAGGTTTTACTACCCAATCACATTTGAGTAAAGAAACAGATGTTTCTTCTGATTTCTGATGTGATGTCAATTTCAGAGTATATAAAGTCCCCAACTAGACCTGAAAGTTAAAGCCTTCCTTTTTGATAAAAATTATACCTATTCCATCATTCGCACTGCCCGAACTCCCAAAGCTACCTTCAATGTCAGTTACGAATTACGATCCTAACTTTGACTCACTTGGGCAGAACTACACTAATACTACCAAACCGTTGAGCACAAGCGGTTTCCAAGCTCTGAAGCTGTTCCTGCTTTTCAGGATAACGCCCGACTTTTGCTGTTCTATTTTTTGCAAATGCGGCAGTGACAGCTCGCTGCCAATGTGTAAATTTTATCCTCATGTGCAAGTAAATGTAAATGATGCTGAAGGTGTTACACGCGATAGCGCATCATCTCGTCTAAAACTCTATTCGACATGAATGGTCTCGTTGGGATTATTTGCGACGGAGAGAGGGTTCAACTTCTACATATTTAGACTACACACGGCTGAGGCTCTATAAATATTGTGGTATTCAGCCTTAAAAGGATAATGGGTATCGATCTGGACTTCTCATGATAGGAGCTCAACACGATACCCATTAAAACAAAATAAACAAAAAACAAGTAAAAGTGTTATCATCGGCCTGGCCGATGCTTTGATATCCTCCCCTGCATACAAGTCATGCAAAATGTTAGGCATGTGAGGTAGTACGTAATTACATTGAACAACAGACAGAGAGACACTTGGGCCTAATATTGATTTTGTATGGGAGGTACCAGAACTACTTGACCGACATAGCCCATTTTCAATACCAACCTGACGTCGATAAAAAGAAGTCCTTTCACCAAATTTTATTTCTTCTACGTCAATTCCTTTGGGCGCTATCGTGCTTTCAGACAGACAGACGGAAATGGCTAAATCGATTCGGAATGTGATCCTGATTCAGGATATATATACTTTATGAGGTCCCCAGTGACTCCTTCATGGCGTTACAAATGTAACAAATAAAAGGGCGGAAGGTATAAAAAAACGAATTTATGACCGCAAACGTCTTATGAAATGTAAAAAAATTTAGGTTGAAACCTGAAAAAACGACCCACTTGAAATCAAAAGAAGATTTCGCGGCTGCACTGCAATCCTTAATCGAAAAGCCAGATTTGCTACGAAGACGTGGGTAGGAATTACGCATTAAAATGCGGTAAGGTGTGAAACATTACTAATGCAGCTCTCATAGAAAGTCCCATAGATGGCGGCTATATTTTTTGGCAATATTTGTTTTTTTTTTTATCTAAGAAAGCGAGTCGCAACAACATTTCGCACTAATTGGGCAGCTGCTCCTGACTGTAGTCGAATTTTATTTAATTATCGGTCAAAGAATAACAAAAAACAAACTTGAAGGTTGGATAAGTATGGTTAATTTGAACTAGACCTCTAATTGGAAAATCAGACTCCTTCAAGTGGTTGTTTGAACATTTGAATTGTCGCCGCAATATGTACGAAATATACCTCTGCGAGAGACATTTTTCTGTTTTCCCCCGCCATTCACAGAGAAAATTTTTGTTGCGAGCGCCACAATTGTTTTCATAAGTCACAAATGTTCAGCTTTAAAATGGCCGAAGATACACTGAAAGTATGCGCCCTTACATCTGCACGAGTTTATGCCACTTAAATGTAAACACTACCTAAGAGTTGAATTTAATGTTGTTTATTTCTTTTTAAATATGAGCACCACTCAAATACCCACATGTGTAGTGAAAAGAGATTTTTGCGCTCAACTTTTTTGGCATTGTCGACTGTCGACTTCAAATCGATTTCAGTACGTACCTTACCATAGATACTTATCTGGTTGAATCGCTAGCACCAAAACGAAAGAGAAAAACATTCATTTCGCTCAAAGTAATAATCTCCGCTGTCGGCCGAGCCTGCAGATACTGCACACTTTACATTCACTCGCCGAAAAGTAAATTCTTTAACGCGATTCGAATTTGATTTCCAATCCATTTAACCTAAATCCAAGCGTTAAAAAGTTCGCATGCTAATGGCCAACGAAATCCTCCTGCAAACCTAAAAAAAAAAAAAAACGCAACCTTAATGGGATCCGCCGACTGGAGATCGTATCTCAGAGACGCCCCGAGTGAATATAAATGAGAAACTTTTGAAAAAGGTTTGCCAGCGTCACCGTTCACATGTATTTATCTAGTGACATAAAAACGAGCAAAATAAACAGAAAACGAATTGTTGCTAAATTGATAACGGGACAGGGATTTATGGCGCAGAAACTGGTTAGAAGAATCTTATTGATTGACTTTTTTGATGTGCGTATGCAAATTTCGGAGTGACCTAGCTTTTTGAATAGCGAATAAGTGAAGTTTGAGTTCCCATTTTGCTATTAGCTGTCGATCCACTCAAGGTTGTAACGAAGTTTGCGCATTATTTAACGAGCCACAGCAAATACATCCACCGATCATAATTGCCCACTAATGAGAGTGCTACAATGGTTTGACAGTGCACGTAAATGCGAGTACAAAGCTCGCGGTGATCAATCAATCACGCGGAGTAGATTAATTGAAATGGGAATTGTTGTGAAATACCGAAAATGGCAGCTACTTCAGAGGTGGAGAGTTCATCTGATTGGCATTTGTATGAAAAATTGGCAAATATGTAGGAAATTGTCGAAATTTGTGTATGAACGTTTGCAGTTGAGTAGTTGCGCTCAAGGATGGGAAAGTGCGAACGAAAAACGAATGAAGTGCGAATTATTGGTTTCATCCATCATCAGGTCATGGAATTAAAATAAAGTGCACGACTGTGGGTCGCACGGAACTTTCTCGTTTAGTGCGAGTCTGACTGAAATTCGAAGCCATTTAAGCAAATCTTTTTTTCGGGATGTAAGCATTACTTGGTTTTTAGGGTTTTATCGAAATCGAAAATGGGGTTTTCGAGATATGACCAGTTTTTAAAGTGAGCGTTTCCAGTGATTCGAATTGAAAATTAAGGACGCAATAATTTTGAAAACATCAATTTTACTCTAAGTTGCATTTTGGTCAAAATCATGCCGTTTTGAGGTAAACTAGGGAAAACTATATTTTTCAAAAATGACTTTTTTCAAAAATCCGTTTTACGATAATACAGAGAAAAACTGAGTTTTCCATTAAGTTAGAAATGACCGTATTACCTTAGAAATGAATTTTTGTTACAATCGTATGGACCGTTTTCGAGATATCTCCAAATTTCAAAAGTACCGTTACTCGATTTTTAGCGGAAAACTGAGTATGCAGTTATGTTCACCTCACCTACTTAAGCTTACATATCAATTTTTGTTGAAATCGTTAGAGCCGTTTTCGAACAAATCACACTGGTATGAAAATTTTGTACGGAAAGTACCATTAATATTGAGGTTACCATGCAAAAAAAAAACGGCCCCGAACTGTAAGCCCCCAAACTTTAAATCCGAAGTTTGAACGAAATCCGTTTAGCCGCTTAGGCTGTAGGCATCGGGACATACAGACAGACAGACAGACAGACGGACAGAATTTTGCCACACACTTTTTTGAGTTCGCCTATCATCGTAATGTCAGAATTGATTAACATCTCGATTTCGAAATTTTGTATGAATACAATATCTTTCTCTTACTACGTAATGGAGAAAGTTAAAAAGCAGAATTTCGTTAAGCAGCATTTTTGTGTGAGAAGACAGAATTTTGCAAAGCAGAAATTCGACCGAATCCCTTCGGCTTCGGCCGAAAAACTGGCCTTCGGTGGGACTCTACTTATGACATAGAGTGGCTTGAATCCTGGAATCCATTGCTGAGGGACTATACGCAGAAGATGACGACCCCATCTGGATTGGGGACACAATCCCGAAAACCGAAATGCCGAAAATCTAAAATCCCGAAAATCTAAAATCCCGAAAACCCAAAATCCAGAAAATCCAAAATCCCGAAAACGCAATATCCCGAAAGTCCAAAATCCCGAAAAAAGAAAAGAAATTTGCGGCAAATTTTTCATTTTGTATAATTTTCCGGGATTCTTTATTTTATTTAGAATGTAAAATAGACAAGTATTTGTCCATTGCATTATCCGTAATAATATTTTGCAATTTTTGCCTTGTAATGTTTTGCAATTCTCAATGTGCTAGACCAGATTTTTTTTAGCCAGTGAACATCGTAAACAGGGATGGAAAATGCCATTTTCGATTTGTACTGAAAACTGTTGTAAGATCGTACTGAAATGGTGTCAGTTGTATTGAAAACTTTTTTTCGTATACAGAAGTGAATTCACAATATTTTATATTCAAAAACATAAAAAAAAATAAAATAAAAAAAAATTAACATAAAGAAACATTTAGCAAAACTATCCATCCATACCTAAAAAACAATACTTTTATACTCGAGCAAACTCATTTGTGTCGAATTCGATACAATTGTATCGACTTTTCCATCCCTGATCGTAAATGGTAATGATAAAGGCTACAATTTAATTGGAAAATAAAAGATTTCTTTGCAGGTACGAAGAGTAGAAAAATAAAACATGACGGACTTGCAGGTAGTCCTGCATACTCCCCTTATTTTGGTCGGTTTGTAACCTTTTGGAACAAAGTATGCCGCGGACACAGAACAACGTAGAGGCGTGGCACCGCCGGCTGAAAGTTCTCGCAGGGCATTCACACATTGGTGTATATTCACTGATTGCTCTTTTATGTGAAGAGCAAATCCGGCTAAAATAACTGCCGGTGAGACGCAACAACTAAGAAAACGTTACGTGACGAAGGAAAACAAAATTAAATAAAATTAAATTAAAAAACGAGCGTACTGAAATAAGTTTTCTAACAGGAATTGCGTACAATTTTTTTATTAGATTTTGTTTTATCATGGATCGTTTTTGATATGTTTTTGGTAATAGGAATTGAACTGTTTTTGTTATGTTTTATTTATTTGTTAGTTTGTTTATTTTGTTAAAAAAAATTACCTAATTTTTTTGTTGCTACAATAAAAATTTTAGTTTCACTTTCAGGATTTTGGCCTTTCGGAATTTTGGATTTTCGGTATTGGTGGCTTTTCGGGATTGTGGGTTTAAGGGATTTTGTGTATTTCGGGATTTAATGTATTCGGGATTTTGGATTTTCGGTATTTTCGGCTTTCGGGATTCTGTCCGACTCCGTAACAAAAAATGTAGACGACGAGAAAAAAAAGCAGATATAATAAAAAACTATTTTAAATTTGTAGAACAGTAAAAATGATTATGAATGACTTTTAGTTTTTAAATAAAAATAAAATTTAAACTTAAACTTTTTTTAATAAAAAAAAAAACAGTAGGTATGTATTGAAATAACAAAATAATGCAAAAATTAAATAAAAAAAGTTATGAAGCAGTCAGAAATTACAACTTTTATTTATTATAATTTCATTTGTTTTCTTTTTATACTTCATTTCGGCAATTTAAGCTGCGATAAAAACAGCCGAATTGATGTTTAATCAAAATTCCTTCAACAATTCGAATACTCTAAGACCATTTTCCTAGGAGGTTCGTTGCAAGTACGCTGCGATTGATGGTTTAGTAGACAGACAAAGGCCTTTCCTCAGTCTTCTTAAAAAATATCAACAGCAGCTTCTTTTGTTTACTTTCGTATTTCTATAATAAAAATAAAATAAAATCGTATTTTTTTAAAATACAAACGGAATTTTTTATTTTCCTCCCAGGAGGAAATAAAAGGCAACAAATAAAAAAAATTGGATTTAGAAGACCATTTATTTCGTATGAATCGGTTGTTTGGTGGAGTAGGCTAGGAAAAGTGTGCTATTGCCTCTTTTGCCAAATTTCCAAGACCTATCTTTCCCGTGTACTGAGCGACCTCCTGGAAAACACATCTTAATTTTTTTTCCACTGTGTCACCTATGGCGAACTTTTGACAAGCAGCCGAAAGTCAAATTTTTTACCAGTTTGAATTGAGCTTAAAGTTCTATGTGTTTTCCATGTGACCAATAAAAATAAAACACCATATGAAGTTAAAAGCTAGGCCTAGAAACCTATACAGACCTGTTGCGTCAACTTTTGTTTATATTTGCTTTAGCTGCTTATGAACCTTCCCTAGCTTGCCTGCATGTATACTTTTTATGGTCTTTCACAGACCTCGAACCTGCAGTTACGAGTTCAATTAATATGTCGGTTTCTCGTAAGGATGGAGGTTTCGACGCGGAAGGTCCGTCCAATAACGATATCGACATCAGCGCTTGGTTGGTCTCAAGTAAATGAGGAAGAAGACTAAATGTGGACAAGACGTCACTATTGATAGCCACAATTTCGATATTGTTAATGAGTTCATCCATCTCGGAGTAAACATTAACTCCACCGAACCAACGCTAATGAAGGTGTCTGTACTAAATCAGCAGCCTTCCGTCCATCTTTCAGTAGAAAGAACTCTAGAAGACTGACTTGTGTCTTCACAGCGATATTTAACTTATGTCAAAAGTTTAAGCCTCGCTCGACTTAAGCGAATGTAGAATATGTAAATTTTGCGGATAGAAAAATAGCACACAGCGGAGCACTCACTTCCAGGTGGTATCTTTCCCGAAGTTCAGGAAGCAGCAATTGCTTTCCATCGTAGTTCTAAATAAACGAAAGTAGACATAGCCCAAAACAACTTATGTCTATATTCACCTGATGGTGAGAAACGATCTTCCCCATCTCTTTTAAAGGTCGTCGCCGGCTCAGGCTTAAAGTTCTACTTGCGATTTCCCGCCAGCTTTCAGACACTTTCAGAGTCTGTCATTAAAAGCGATTGCATATAGTTTTGCTAAACCTCTTCGACCTCAGTTGAGTGATTGCTTTATTTTGAAGCTTGGACAATCTATGGCTATGTCGGAATAAGACAGGTGTACCACGGCTTTTTCTAAAAATCCCTTCCACTCCCTGGTGAACAAAGGTTGACCGCAATTTCAAGTAATTTCTAAACATTAGGAAGCGCATCAGCTACGCATCTTGAATATCGATCGTTAGTAATAATTTCGAGTAATTTCTAAAAATCTGTAAACGATGCTGAATATTTTGACAACTGAAAGTTAATATAAAACAGAAACCGGGAAATTTGTACTGAAAAATTCCAAAACAAAAGAGTTGACTAGCGAACCTGACATTTTTCTTGATGTGCTTACAATTAACTTAAAAAACTATGAAAAAAAAAAACTTTAAGAGTGATGTAATATAGAAGATTACCTACCCATTTGAATGCAAATCCAACTGCATGGTCTCTGATGTGTGCACCTTTTTCCAACCATCGCATCGTCCAATCATTCTAAGTTCAACAGCCGGCTAAGCCGTAACCTTGGGAAACAAGTTCTACAGCTCAGCTCGGTCATGATTTTGTTAATTAGCTTTTTTCCAATTACTGAAACCCGTTAATAGGATATCAGTGCTCGCTCGCCCCATTATAGCCTCATTGTGCTATCTCGGCACTGATTAAAGGCTAGATACGCGTTTTCCAATTACGCAAAACCCCCACCATACCTTGCTCTTGCCGCATAGAATGCGAAGCTACTTAGCATTCAATCGGAAAACAACAAGCCATCTCCTCATCCCACAAACGGGTTTATTGCATTAGATGCATATAGCATCATCGGCACGTGGTTGCGATGCTATAGTCTTCCATGATGATGTAGTCTTCCATGATGCAACCACACCGCTGACTGGATGCAATTGTTTTACTATCAAACTGCAACCGAACTGCATGGAAAGATATCGAGAATCGACGATGGAATGCTGTTTCTGCTGCAAATACCGCTTTCCATATAAGTTTCCGGTGGTAATTTTCAAGTTTAACTGCCAAAAAATAGGCATGAGAGCGAAAAGATCCTCTGGGGCCCATGCCCATCCTCATCGGCGGCGGCTTGTTTTTATTTCGTCTGCCTTGTCATTGCCATTGAATTACGTGATTGCGCACAAATAGTCTGTCACACCTTATAGGTCTTGCACGGTGTTGGCTGATCCTCCTCTTTCACTTTCCTTTGCTGGAACTGGGCGCACAAATCCTCACCATTTCGAGGCAGACGTCGTCATCTCTATTTTCTCCGCAGCCGCATAAATCGGATGTCCGCGTTCACCGGTTATGGCATATGGCATATCCCATACACATCAGATCAGACACTGTAAGGCAATCAACGATTGCTTTTCTGCCTGTGGAGTGTGTTGTGTTTTTTGTTTGTGTTTATTATCACATCCAAAGTCACGAAGATCTTTTCTGTGGAAAAACCAGAGTTTTTAGTTTGTTAACATTAATGGCTGCTCCAGGGAGGGCACCAGTGCTGGCAACAAAAAGAAGGAAATAAACGACTGCATAATGGCGGCGGTGCGCGGTGGTGGTCGTTTTATGGTTTCAATGATGCATGTTGAACGAGATTGCGGTTTCACTTGTCATCTTTGTGTTACAGTATAAGACTCGGAGTATTGAAGTCGATCTTTGATTCGAATTAATCAAACAGTTTTGACATCTCGGTTGGTAAATCTGGCATGATAATCTGACGTAATCGGTTATCGAGTTCGATAAGGAGCACTGGAGCTGCATCTGTTTTGATGTGGAAATACAAATTAAAGCGTTTTGTGCACATGTTGGAAAGTTACTACCAACTTTGTAGTTACTTTGTGCATAGAGCTACTGTAAATGTCACTTTTATTTTAGTGACGTTTTAATGTCACTTAATAGATGTAGTGGAGGAGCTCATAATTGCAACTGCTATTAGCGGGAAACCGAGACAATTTTATATATGGGAAAACTCGAAAAATTCCGGAAAAACACGAAAAATTTGATTTATTTTTTTTCGACGAAACTTTGCATTTTATCGCATGATTTGGTGATTTTGGACTATGTAAAGGTGGAAAATTCGTTGTGAAACCTGGGAAAATGTTTGATAATTGTGAAATTCTTTGTGATAAAAGACGTTATGCGTGCATTTTGGGTGGAGAAGTTAACGAGATAAATAAAAGATGGCGCTGTCCGAACGCATAACGCCACAACCCGATAGAAAAAAATTGAAAAACATCGTTTTTCATATCGCTGTCTACTGATTTCGATTCCAAGGGTTGAGACTTTACTGCAATTTAAGGAAAAAAATAAAATCTACTGCACCACTGCGCTCGACTGACAATCTACTGCAATTTATGTGAATTTCGAAAAACTTAAAACAAAATTGAATATATTTGCACACTTTCGTCTCTTACTATATTTTTATAAGCCCATTTGCAAGTAATCCGTTACTGGAAGCACTGTTTATTGATTCTGCAATCTATTACAATATATTTTAAAAGAAAATGTGCATGCCATTTCGTTTTCACTCCATTTGCCTTGTATGAACTGATACTGAAGTCAAGTCTCAACTGTGTTTGATCTGTTTCTAAATTTGTTGTTGTTGTTGTTCTGCTGTGGTGTCGGCTTTCGCTTTTTTTATCTTTCCATATTTTAAAAGAATTCGAAAAACGTCATTTTTAGCGCACTTTTTCTAAATTCAAAATCTACTGCAAAATAATTGAATATACTGCACTTATTTTTAAGATCTACTGTGAAATTTTACAACTGAAGTCCGAACCCTATTTCCATTCAAATAAATCACATTGAAATTTGAACTATCTGTGTTTTATTATCACTCTGGAGTTTATCTGAAGGCGTTAAATTGGGACGAGACGAAGTTCTACGGGTCCGCTAGTTTTTTTTTATAAAAATACTGGAATTTGTACGTATTTTATTTTGATTTCCCATTTTTTTTTTCTTTAATCATATCTCAACATGTATTGGGACGGAATAGAAGTCAGAGCGATTGAAAAAAAACAAATATCCTAATCAAAGACAGAATCAGTTGAGGAAAATGAATCAACATAGAGACAGTGTGCTTTAACCATCTATCGAATATTCGGAGTTTTCCGCTTGGAATAGTCGGATCCGGATGCAGCATTAAAGGGCAAATATTTCTGACTCCGGTCGAAGGGCTTGTATCAGCGTTGCCGTTTGCCAATTTTTGAGCCTCAAGACCCGTGAAGCCCCTTTTTTTAGACGGCCAAAATGGACCCTTTTCAGTTTAAGTAAGATTTTCTTTATTGAACGACAAGGAATGCAAAAATATGACAAAAGTGTTTCGCAATGAATGCATTTGTTTTTGTTATAAATAAATGTTTTTCCTACTCTGTTATTTTTGTTGCTATATAACTATTTTATGTAGAGTCCCCTTTTTATTTCCCTTTGTGAAATTTTTCAGCTTCAACGCTAGATCAATTTGGGCGGTACCTAGTCCAAAGAGGGCCCAACACGAGGTCTCTTGGGGCGCATTTCATAAAATTTTAATACTTTCTAATAACTATTTCCGATTTCACTTGAAACTTGTAAATTATTACTAAAATTTCTATGAAAATTTGTTAATGTTGTGCTAAACCTATTCCTACTAAAATAATTATTAAGTTCGTAGTTTTATAAAATTAACTCCTGAGTTATACAATCAATTTATTTACTTTCTAGGTTATGTGATCAACTTTTGCGAATAACAAGAAGATTGATATTTGGTGTGATATGACTCAAAGATAGACATAGAATAGGTAGGAACCTGGCTTACAAGATTTAGGTCACATAGATAACCGGCCTCACATCTGCATTATTTTTAAGACGGGACAAAATAGAGGGAACTCTCAATGTAAGATGACATTTATTACCTACCATGCTGTTTATAAAATATAAATATTTGACTTAAATAGTTACTCCAACTCAGTGTGGCCAATTCAATTTTAAAGGGTGATTTTTTAGCTGGTTTGGTTTTGGCAACACTGGTTTTGACAGTTGACGTGTGTTTAGTACCTTGTGTCACTGTCAAACAGCTTCAGTTTGGTTTGCAATTTAACCATGGATCGTCTTACAAATGAACAACGCTTGCAAATTATTTAATTTTACTATCAAAATTCGTGCTCGGTTCGAAATGTTCATCGCGCGCTGCTTCCATTTTATGATCGGCATTCTCGACCTTCTGAGCAGTCTATTCGGAAGATTGTGACCAAATTTCGCACCAAATTTACTTTGTTGGACATTAAACCACCAACACGTTTACGTACTGTGCGTAGTGAAGAAAATATTGCGGCCGTATCAGCTAGTGTGACAGAAGACCGCGAAATGTCGATTCGGCGCCGTTCCCAGCAGTTAGGCCTTTGTTACAGCACTACGTGGAAAATTTTGCGGAAGGATTTGGGCGTAAAGCCTTTTAAGATACAGCTGGTGCAAGAACTAAAGCCAGCCGACCTACCACAACGCCGAATTTTTGGTGAATGGGCTCTTGGAAAGCTGGCCGCTTTTTTATCGAAAAATTGTGTTCAGCGATGAGGCTCATTTTTGGTTGAATGGGTACGTAAATAAGCAAAATTGCCGCATTTGGAGTGAAGATCAGCCAGAAGCATTGCAACAGCTACCAATGCATCCCGAAAAAGCCACTGTTTGGTGCGGTTTATGGGCCGGCGGCATTATTGGGCCATATTTCTTCAAAGATGATGCGAATCGCAGCGTTACTGTCAATGGTGAACGCTACCGAGCGATGATAACAAACTTTTTTTTGCCCGAAATGGAAGTTCTTGACTTGCATGATATGTGGTTTCAACAAGACGGTGCCACATGCCACACAGCACGCGAAACAATGGCGCAATTGCGAGGCGAGTTTGGTGAACAGTTAATTTCACGTTTCGGGCCGGTCAATTGGCCGCCTAGATCGTGCGATTTGACACCATTAGATTATTTTTTGTGGGGGTATGCCAAGGCTAATGTGTATAGGGACAAGCCCGCTTCGATTGACGCACTGGAAGCCAACATCCATGCATTCATTCGTGAGATACCGGCCGATATGTGTGAAAGAGTATGCCAAAATTGGACTCAGCGGATGGGCTACCTGAGACGCAGCCGCGGTCAACATTTGCATGAAATTATCTTTAAACATTAAATTGCAAGGTTCAAACTATCGATTCAAATAAATATTTCATTCATTTTTTCGAATTTTTTGTGTTTTTTTTTTAAAAAAAGTTCTAAGCCTCTTAAAAAATCACCCTTTACTACGTTCAGCAATATGCATGTTTTTTATGTATAAAAAGGGGTAAAAAAAAACAAAAAATGAACAAAAAAGCTGTTTTTCAGGAAAAATAAGATATTTTTCAAAAAAATACATTAAATAATAAATTACTTCGTGACGCTCTCTGTGTATTACATAAAAAAATATTTGAATTAAATTAAGTTCAGTCTCTGTTCGTTGAAAAAATATTATTAGGTATTATTATCTGAATTCGTTGAATGGCTGTGTTCAGTGTTCACTGTGAAATGAGAATTGTAATGGCTTGTTCACACTAATGTCGTTTTCGATTTGGTTAAAAGAACAATTTTTTTTTTGATCGAGATTGCTTTTCATGTTCGATTTGAAAAAAATCAATCTATCTTTTTCTTTTCAGAAATCTCGATTTTTTTCTCAGATTTACACATACTTTCACTAATACCAGTGTATGACACATGCGATTTGTTTATCGCTGGAAGGATTGTTTTTTTTTAACTAAAGTATTCATTTTGCGCGTATGGAAAAGAGTTTTTTATATTAAATATTTTCGAAATGCGATCTTATAAATATGCGAAATGCAAGTGAAAAAAAAAATTTTTTTGCGGGCAACTCAATACATCCAAGAACCAATAAAATTTAGATTTTATTTTCGATTTGACAGCTGTAATCTCAGATCAAAATCTGAACAGCCAAATCGAAAACGACATAGGGTTCGTCTGCTTCGATTTTATTTCATTATTTTAATTCATAATTTGGCTAAACCAAAATCCTGCCAATTTCTCTTGCTACAGCATGAAATCATGCTAAAAAGATGCTGGCATGAATTGGAAAAAAGGGGCTAGAAATAAAATATATGTAATTTGTGGAAATGGTTTTTCCGTCGGCTTTTTTGGTCATAGGCGTTCGAATGAAACTTTGTTAGTTCATTGCTATTTCCCGACGTTTCGGCAGGGGTTGCTGCCTTCTTCAGGGTATCTTTATTAAGAAACATAAATTATTAATAGGTACAAAACTGGAGATAACGTGACACTTACAGTATTTAAAAAAACTGCTTCAACAAAGAACAATACTATACAATTTAGCACAACCTTTAAAACAAAAATAGAAAAAGATAAAATCAACAAAATTAGCACACTTTGAGTGTAACACTTCAATTGAAGTTTAGTCTAATGGATATTGTCCTGTATGCGTGCTCGTGGTGGCCATTTGGCTGATGTTGTTTTTCATTATTAACGGCATACCTTCCTCTTTATTATGAAATAAACATCCGATCATTTATCTCAAAAAATGACATTTTTCTTTGAATACCAAAATAGCACCTCTTATTGGAAAACCCTATATAAAGTTATCCGATCAACTACAGAGCTATATATAGCAGATATAATTATTTTGGATGTCCTGTTTTCGGTTCATGTTATTCCTGTTATTCATAATGTGTAGTGTCTCAAGTGTATACCGTTTTGAGGTATGTGTCTCCGTCTGAAGCACAGTTGCGTTGTCGAAGTCTGGGTTATGGTTCCCCCGTTTTTTGACTTGATGTCCGACCGGTGATTGGACATTCTTTGGGACAGGAACTGTTTTTTTGTACCGATGTAGCAAAGGTTACAACTTTCATTAGTGTTACCTATGCAGTTGATTTTGCACACTACGTCAGTACGTTTTTGCTTCTCAGTTGTGGGTTTAAGTTTGGAGAACGAAGATGCCAGAGTCTGATTCGACTTAAACGCTATGTGAAGGTCCTTGGAACTGCTGCTGATCATTTGTTTAAAGTTCTCGGCGAGTCTGGGGACGTAGACAACACTTCTGTAAACCGGCAATGGGTCTTCTGTTCCTTTATCACGTAGAACCTTGCGTTTATGAATTAGGATTATATTTCGTACGAAACCATCTGGGTAATTATTGTCCTTGAGGATTTTTGTGACTTTACGTTCATTCATAATATGAAACTTATCGTCACTTGACGTAAAAACCTTATGGACAAGATCTGAAGCAGTGTTTGTGATGATGTGCTTTGCTTGGTTAGACTTAAATTTGATGAGTCTTCCAGATGCCGTATCTTTTTGATGCCAGTTAAATGAAAGTTGATGTTGGTCACGACGGATTAGAACATCCAAAAACTCTATGGAGCTATTTTTCTCCATCTCAACAGTGAATTGGATTTTCGCATGCAGTCCATTAAGGCACCCCAGCATGCTGTCAATATCCTGTTGGTCCATTACCAGATCAGCAATTGTGGGTGAGAGTGGGTTAAATATTTGCTTTTTCGAGCCCTCCTTGTACGGTAAAAAGTTGTTTTCCTTAATACCCAAATCAAGGATTTCGAGAAACTTTGATTGGCTAAATCTCTAAATTTAGCAGAAATTATGCAAAATTGGTCACACTGCTCCAACTAGATGCTTGACTGGATTCTTTCTCTTTAAGAACTCTTAAAAATGAATTCAGCGGCTGTGGTAGTTTCTTTTTATGACAATTTGTATTGTTTTAAATTTGATTGATTGCAAGTTCAGTCAATTTTTTATTTTTTTTATAATTTTTGTCCTTAATTGTAGATTCTCAAAAGAGTACTGCAATAACACAAAAGCAGCTTAAATAATGTAAATAATGTACTTTAACTTGTGTGTAGATGGTTCGCATAAAACTTTCTCTACTATTACGTCCTTTCTGCGATCTGGCGACTTTTATTCAAATTTTAAAAGAGCTGTATCGAGAAAATGTTTTGTATCTGTATTCAAATAAATAAATAAATTAAATTGAATTTTATTTTTTAATATCATTTCGATCATTTAAGAAACGTAGTTCGCTTGTGCAACGACTAATTGGTTAATTCCTCCCATAGATTGTTTTGCAAAACCATTAAATACTTTCGTCCATTATCAAGAGTTTGTGTGTTAAAAATACGCATCTAGTTAAGTATGGAGGAGTTTCTATTGCCCAATCGCTCGTTTAATTGATTCGCAATGGCATTAATATTTAACAATCACTCGCCAACATCTTCAAAGCTGAACTGTGTCTTAAATGCGGGAAAAATTTTGGCGGGGCCATTTCCTTAATTTGTTGCTTTCGTACGATTTTCGCCAATCCAAGTCTTTGACTACCTTGCTCTGTTTACTTTTTTGTTGTATTTCCCAGCTTCGTAGTTCGTACTCTTATTTTTGTCTCGTTCGTGTTCCTTCATTTACCCGTTCGCCTGCTCACAAGTCATAGGTTAAAAGTGAATTGCTTTCCATTTTCGTTTGCGATGCACTTCGTGTTGGTGTTGTTGTTCCTTTCCTGCAACATCTTAAGGTTTCGAAAAAAAGGCGGCTGGTCTAAAGTAGCTTGTTAGTCATATTTTATGGAACCGGTACCACCAGTGCTGTTGGCCATTTGCCCGTCGGCCGATCAAATCAACACTCATGCGGTCTTGGCTGGCGAATTGCAACCCATGTGGGATTGAGTCACATTGTAAAAGTTAACCGCCGTCCCATACATGCATTTGAGAAACAAATTTGCAGATACGTGTTTTTTTTTCCTTTTAATTTACAATCGATGCAGCCTAGGTGGGGCACAATTACCATGGTGGTTTGCTAAAATTGTACTGAATGGTAACTGGATACTGCCTGAACGGAGAGAGAATACGGAACAGTGGCCATTCTCACAATGGTTCTCGTTAATTAATTGTCAAACAGTAACAATCGAGCAGGAGATACTTGCGAAACCGGGTCTAACAATCGACGCACAGCATCTCGTTAAATAATTAGATACTTCCTAGCTGATGGCGAACCAGAAATGGTTTAAGCTGCTTCTCGAGCGAATTTGATATCATGATTACAGATTACAGTGGAGTGGTGTTAGTGGCAGCGGTATCTAGAAGAGTAATTGTTATGAAGACAATAAGTGGCGGCGGGGACAGAGAAAATATCTCTCGTGGTACAACAACACGAAGTTGCACTTCCCCAGTTGTAGCTGTTGGCCACGTCGTCATTTAACACTGCGGCTGGGATATAATTTTTCATTCGCAGTTAGGTTTTTTTTTTCTTGCACTACACACAGAAGCTGTTATGTGAGTTATGAGGAAGAGTGGAAAGCGCTCTTGGACGTTGTCGTAGGTTTGCGTCTTAAGGAGGTAGTTCCAATGCAAATTGAGGAGATGCATTCAATTTGCATGGGCTAATGGATGTACTCGTATATTGGAGGGAAACTCGATTTGGAAGTTGTCTTACGTTCCAAAGAGATATATGTACTACCTTAAGCATTGGCGTCCTTGACTATATTGCACGCTTCATAAATACGATTTCATGCTGTGGGTTGAATCCTTTCTCTTTTCTTTTTAATTTATGTTGCTAGGTGAATGGGGAACACATGAACGGCTGTCAAAAGCGTGTGTTGTTGTGCATTGTAAAGCGAATGGGTGTGCGGTAGGTACCTTCGGGATACAGAAATATTATTACCCGACTTAATGTCAAGGAAACCATGTTTTAGCACTTGAAAGTGTTTTTATCTGTCCCAAAGTTGATCATTTACTGCTGTAGTCAGTTGGTGGGTGCCGACTTCTCATTCCGCGATACTAATAAACATTTTTAGTGTCCAGGGGGTCAATTCTGGTTCTGAAAGAGTGAATCGAATAAATCGTTTTCACATTCGCTTTCATACACTGCTTTAATTTTTTCGATTCACTCAGAACTAAAAAACGATTCTCGTTCAATAAGTGAAAATATCGTGGTGAATTTAATATCGTACACTGTTTTGTACGACATAAGTTTCTTAATTTTTAATCTCTCACTAAAAACATTCACTTGCAAATGGGAACGTGAAAAAAAATTATTCATATGAAAATTTTTCAAGTTTGGTTGCACATTTTCGTAGAACGAGAATCGAAATTGCGGCGAAAGGGTGAAAACAAGTTCATTTCACTTTTTCACAGTACGAGAATTGACCCCCAGGCTAAATTTTTCAACTTCAGGGGGGGGTGAACTTTTCTATACAAAATTGCATATTGTGACCGACGAAATATTTTGTGTAAAGGTTAAAAATTATTATTAGTAACGTCCATTGTGAACAAAAGATTTCAATGACAAACTTTTGTTTTGTTTATTAAACTACATATTGTAATTTATTTGCTTTCAATATAAAGTAAAACTGTGTCGTATAAAAAATGTAAACGATAATATTGAATTGGCCGTAAGTTTTTACTTGACATTTGTCAAATAACTCTACACTTTTGAAGTATAAATAAAGCTATGTAAAAAGTATTAAAATCATTCTCGTAATAAAAACCCGATCATTTTAATTTTTTTAAAAAATTACCGTGCGTTTTTTTTTTTTACTTTTCAACGTTTCAACAGATAAATTATTTCATCATTTCATGTTACTTAAATACAGTTTTTGGACAAAACAACTCTAGATCTAGAAAATTTATTGTTTGCTTTTATTTAAGGTGTGGTCAGACGCGAAATACTCCTTTCTTTGACTTGATTGTATGTGTGTACATATTTGACATTAATAAAAAAAAAGTAGGACTGAAAATAGTTAGTGAACCAGAAAATAGGATACTAAATTAACATACTCAATGAGAGTCCTGTTTGATGTACATATTATGATGTAAGAAAAAATAAAAAAATTGACGCAACAGGTCCGTAGCGACCTTAGTCCTAGCTTCTCACAACCATTCGTTTTGTGTGAGTTTTTCATTTTCGGGACGAATGGAAGAGATCTACGATTTTATGCTGAGTCCAAACGGCTAGTTGAGAAGCTCCTTCATGACAGTTATACTCTCGAATATTTCTTCAGACGTTCGCGACAGTTTGAAAAAAAAACCTTAAGCTTTGAGTTTTTTCGTTATTCGAACTTGAGACATTTTACTATATGTATGTAAAGTAATACTGGGCGTTCCGAAACTGTCAAAAAATAAGTAGGATTTTGCAATACTTCCCGTGGTCCTTCCTGTTTCTTTGATATCATATAAGCTGTCAGATGGCAAAGCCATGCTTCATGAATTTTGTTAAACTACTTTTGTTAGCTTTCTCTAAACAAAATAAATCTAAATCTAACCTTATCTAATCATATAAGCTAATTCATAAAGTACCTATTTGGTTTACAAATACAGGGTGTTGAAGTGTGTTTCCAAAGTGTTGCTTTTATTTTGTTTTCCCAATAAACTATTACCAGCTGAACCGTGCTGTCATCGCCCGCCGCTTCTCAAGTTCAATTTCCGGATCTTGAAAGCGATTAACAGAAAAACGTATCCCATATTTAAGTTGTGATATTTTGTAGCGCAATTGTGAAAACTGGAGTCAATTTCGTGCAGCCGTTTATAAATCTATTCCGGATAAAAACCTTATAGTCGGGTATAAAATGATTTTATAACAAATTAGTATAACTATAACTATTTGGTGGTTTATTCTTTAAATATATCACAGGATGTAGGTGCCGATTTAGCAGGATCAGCATTGGTGAGACGACTAATTTGCTTTCTCCAAATGCTGCTAATATTCTTTGAACACTTTAAATGTATTGAAAGACGTGGTTCATCCGTTTTGTCAACTCTATTTGGAGTAAAGTTAGAAGCACTCAAAAGCCTCTAAGAAACCTTAAAGAACTTTGGAAATTGTGCCACAACTACATTTCTCTGACTGCAGAAGTGGCGTCAGGTGGATGTAGAGAGATGTTCCAATTTCTTCTCAAAAAATCCTCCAGTTACTTGAAATTGAGAGACACAAATGTTTTAGCCCATTTTAAATTAACTTGGCATCTTTAAGAACCTTCTCCATTGATATATAACTCGTTGATAGGCGATCCGACAGCCTTTTGAGCTTGTACTTATATATCTATCATGAAACTAGCCGTCATCCGCGGCTTTGCTGAGGATTTATTTTATAAATTTCCTTTTCCGTGTGGCGTTTAATTTATTACTTACGTGTGTAGTGTCAGCTTAATGCGGCTGACGGTTTTATCGGAAAAATAATAAAATAAATAGCTGAATTTTGAAAATCATAAGATATATGGTTTTTTTTTACTAACTATCCAACTCATTTCTATATTCTATCTATTTTTAAGCCCTTAAGTTCCTACTCTAATAATGACCCTCAAAAAGGGGGCAAGATTTTCATTACTTTTATTATTGGAAAGCCACGCTATAAGCTAAGACCTATTATGTTCAACGAAGAAGTGATGTTAATGAAATCACAACAGACACCCAACGTTACAAAATGGATGTCTGACAGGTCACCCGATACGGCGATACAGTCTTGACCCTTACAGGAAATTCTGGGCTCAACGTTTCAGTGCGCACAAATGATCTAAGGCTCTAAGCCTTACAGAATGCCGAACCTGATCTTCAGGAAGAAAAATAAGACCTTAAAAATGGATTTGCTTCTGTCGGTGTTGGGCCGTGTTTTTGACGTTGATTTCGAATGCACTATTTACATTTATTTTTTAAACATCAGCTGAAGCTCTGTTAGTGGAATAATTTTATATTTATATTTTAATTTATTACTTATGAATAAAGTAAATAAAAATAATTATTTCTTAAAACTATGTGCCTCAACATGGGCTCTCAAAATATTATCGACATTATGTACCTACGTACACTAAATCGCACGTCGTAACCAATTAGTTGGACTATTACAAAGTGCGACCATCTACGGCGATCCACCATTACAACAGCACTCGCCCAAGAAAGCATTAATTCGAAACAAAAGGAAATCTACACCAGAATTCCCAGCCTTGCTGTCAAATTGTTTTTTTTTTTTGTTTTTTCGTTTTTTGTCACATAAAACTGACTCACCTTTTTCGTAATAAATTTCGAATTTTTCGCAATTTTCCCACAAGCAAACAATATTTCTTTTTATCACAGCATCGGTCGCCATTTTTGGCGAACATCATTGATGAATTTCGGGCAACAGTATTTCAAGTTTTTGTGATGGGAAAACGCCCAAACAACACATCGCAATCCAATTTCTTCCCCCAACTCACGTAATAAATCTCATAAGTCCCCCAGATGGCGTGACCAGATACCTGGTTCTAACCAAAATCGTCCCAAGTCGTCAGTCGTCACACCATAAAGAGCTTAATTATTAGCAGCGACTTGGTGTGCTTTGCTCTGCTTGTTGGCAAGGCCCACATTTATGTGCGGCTTTGTGTGTATTCGTATTCGGTGGAAAAATCACATCAAGGACTTTGGGTGAGCCCGTTTTGGTCACGAATTCAGAAACCGGTACAACTTGGCCGCACAATCTGTATATATCTCTGTCTCTGCTCTGGTGCGCTGTTAATATGATCGATGTTCGATTTGTTGGCTGTCGCTGTCGTCTTGCAGAGAGATCGCCGTCTCGATTGTGGATGGGATGGGAACATGTTGGCCTGGACTATATATCGCGACATAATTCGCACTAAATGCGTGGATGTGCACAGAATGTTAAGGATTTTCCTGCATCGAAGTGATGGTTGTTAATCCCACGGGATTGACAGTGAAAACTGGTTTTCCATTTGAACGTGTGAACGGAGAAGGCGGTGTGCGGATTAAATTCAAGTGTACTTGAATTGAAAGAACTGAAAGGCTAGCTGGCTAATTAAACCATCGAACTGTCGTTTGAGTGTGGTTTCTGGGACCATATTCGTTTCTCCACTTACGGCGAAGGGAGTGGCAGTGCGGTGATGTAGATTAAATGTCTTTGAATCCGTTCCACATGGTTGTCAGCATGCGAGTGTATGGACCTAATTGTACTTTGGCTCCATATGGAGTTGTGATTGCGATTGATATGATATGGAGACTAGTTTTACAAGAACAGATTGTTATTGGTAGGAAGGTATCGAGTAAGCGGTTGTTACGGGTGTTCTTGGTATTATGTCAAGAAATGGGAGCGTTCGGCTTAATAGAAATAAGGCCTCGGAAAACGTACGTAAATGCATTTTTTTAATTAGAGTTACTTCTAAATGTTTGGCAAACTTTTGTAAGACGTTTGTAAAAAAAAGAGTAGCTCAAAAATTTGTTTACCGCCGATTTGTAAATGTGAAGTTTTTAACCTGCAACTCCTTGCTGAGTTGCACCACTTCCCTCTGTTACAACCCTGCACTCAATAGATGTTTGGCTGTTTTTGAAATCACGCTTGTGATACTTTTTGATAAGTTCCCATCGGATGCCATTTCGGTCTTTGCTTACCAACAGCTGTATAACTGTACTACACTCATTGGCAAGAGTATTTTGACAAAACTAAGTCTTTTTTTGAATTTTGTAAATTTTAGGAAAAAGTGTAAAAAAAATTATAAACAGTTTGCTTTCTTAATTAACAGGTCGACACATGCAATTTTTATTTTTAAATACCTTGAATAAAATTCATTGAAATTAATAAAATTAACTTTTTTCTTTGGCATAATTATTTTGAAAATAAGTTTTACTTAATAAAAAAATATGATTTGAAATTTTTAAAGGAACAAAATATAATTATTTAATAAAAAAATATATCCGCTTTAGCCTCAATACGATTCTTGAATTGTCTTGGAACCGTTTCAACGAGTTTTTTGCAACTTTCTACTAAAGGGTGATTTTTTAGCTGGTTTGGTTTTGGCAACACTGGTTTTGACAGCTGACGTGTGTTTAGTACCTTGTGTCACTGTCAACAAGCTTCAATTTGGTTTGCAATTTAACCATGGATCGTCTTACAAATGAACAACGCTTGCAAATTATTGAATTTTACTATCAAAATTCATGCTCGGTTCGAAATGTTCATCGCGCGCAGCTTCCATTTTATGATCGGCATTCTCGACCTTCTGAGCAGTCTATTCGGAAGATTGTGACCAAATTTCGCACCAAATTTACTTTGTTGGACATTAAACCACCAACACGTTTACGTACTGTGCGTAGTGAAGAAAATATTGCGGCCGTATCAGCTAGTGTGACAGAAGACCGCGAAATGTCGATTCGGCGCCGTTCCCAGCAGTTAGGCCTTTGTTACAGCACTACGTGGAAAATTTTGCGGAAGGATTTGGGCGTAAAGCCTTTTAAGATACAGCTGGTGCAAGAACTAAAGCCAGCCGACCTACCACAACGCCGAATTTTTGGTGAATGGGCTCTTGGAAAGCTGGCCGAGGATCCGCTTTTTTATCGAAAAATTGTGTTCAGCGATGAGGCTCATTTTTGGTTGAATGGGTACGTAAATAAGCAAAATTGCCGCATTTGGAGTGAAGATCAGCCAGAAGCATTGCAACAGCTACCAATGCATCCCGAAAAAGCCACTGTTTGGTGCGGTTTATGGGCCGGCGGCATTATTGGGCCATATTTCTTCAAAGATGATGCGAATCGCAGCGTTACTGTCAATGGTGAACGCTACCGAGCGATGATAACAAACTTTTTTTTGCCCGAAATGGAAGTTCTTGACTTGCATGATATGTGGTTTCAACAAGACGGTGCCACATGCCACACAGCACGCGAAACAATGGCGCAATTGCGAGGCGAGTTTGGTGAACAGTTAATTTCACGTTTCGGGCCGGCCAATTGGCCGCCTAGATCGTGCGATTTGACACCATTAGATTATTTTTTGTGGGGGTATGCCAAGGCTAATGTGTATAGGGACAAGCCCGCTTCGATTGACGCACTGGAAGCCAACATCCATGCATTCATTCGTGAGATACCGGCCGATATGTGTGAAAGAGTATGCCAAAATTGGACTCAGCGGATGGGCTACCTGAGACGCAGCCGCGGTCAACATTTGCATGAAATTATCTTTAAACATTAAATTGCAAGGTTCAAACTATCGATTCAAATAAATATTTCATTCATTTTTTCGAATTTTTTGTGTTTTTTTTTTAAAAAAAGTTCTAAACCTCTTAAAAAATCACCCTTTATAACCAATTACTAAAATTTAAAAAATTGTAACTAAAATATGTTTTAATGGAGATATGTGGTTTTGACCAAACGCTATTTTTATTTTTTTCTCGACGGGTTGAGATAAGATTAAGATTGAAATTAAATTTAGTAGCAAGTTTTAGAAAAAACAACGGTATTTATTTAAAATACAAGAAAAAAAATAAAAAAACAGGAATAGTATTTAAAACCAAAAAGTAAAATAGTCATTTTTGATGTATGTAAGTCAACTGGGAAAGAATATCCACAACATTGTCACGATTGCTTTGTCAAAGCAACAATATTAAACGTGTGACAACAAATCAACAGTAGAGTTACTTGTTGTTTTGACCACGTTATTATATCAAAAATTTAAAGCTTTTGCTTGGTCAAAACAGCACATGTGGAGTAATGTCTTTTTGAGCAAACACAATAATTTGAAAAATTGAAAGCTTCTGTTGGGCCAAAAGAAAACATGTGGAGTAATGTCCTTTTGATCAAACACAATTTTTTTGAATACTTGGAATGTGTGATTAGGACCACTTTGGATTCGGTTTACTGAAACTTATGCTGTTAAGACCAAACGAAAATAGATTTTTTTCTAAATAGTTCTGCATAATCACCATAGCATTAGCAGCGAGTAAAGTTTTTAGTTTTGTAATTTGCAATTTAATTCAAGTAATCGTATCAAATGAATCAGTTTCTCATTATGTATTCCATGCTTTTCTGGACATTTTTATTTTATTTAAAAACAAATAATAATCGAAAAACAGCGTTCACTTTCTGCAAGGATACTTGTTAAACAAAAATTATTTCCCATCACGATTGGGCAACGGTGAAACATTTCATAAATTTTTTTTTGGTGTCCAGATCCAAACCAGCAAAACATTTCTAAGCATTTCAGAAAAATTGTTTTGTTTAATAAGTGTTTTAGAAATAAATATGGAACATATAGGTATTTCACTGTTTTTCAAATGTTTGGCTGGTCTAGACATACCTTTATAGAACGAGAAAAAGCAAAATAACTCGGAATACGCACAGGGAGTTTATTCGAATGCGAAAAAATCTTGATCTGTGTGTTATATTTTTTAGTCCGGCAACGTGATTGTGTGGCTATCGTTTACAGGCACACCGACATTTAAAAATAAAACAAGCCACCTAGTGGGGAATAGTAGAAATAATTTTCAGATCATGATTCGTGATCTCGATGAGAAGCAGGATCATGTGCTGTTGTTGTAAGTGCATGTAAATTGATGATCCCTATGGATCATAGCCGATAATAAAAAACAGCTATTATGGTTAAAATCTTAAGCCAATTCGCCCAAACATTTGGCACACTTATGTACTCTTCCGTCTGGGGCCGAATCGCCTCTTCAGCAACGCACTTTTCTTTTTAGAGCTGCCTTTAAAATATACACCTTTTAGGCTGGGTATGGTAAATCAAAAGCTTAGAATACAAATCCTGCTAAAAAGAACTGATATAACAGTCTTGCTTGCCCACCCTAACCTAATAGTTCCTTCTGTCTTTCCGAGCCTGAGCTCAACACATTTGAATATTCGGCATGACGCATGAGTTCCCATATCCCATATCTTAAACAAAACCCATGCGTGATCGCAACGCTTATCCACAAGTTGGCAGATAACTTCAAACCCAAATTCGACTATAATCATAGTTTTCAAAAGTCTAACGAAAATTCATTTGTCATCTCCCTGGGTAGGGCTGCGTGACTGAGATGGAAATTTTAACCGAAAACGAAAAACATTTCGTGTCGTTCAATACCGTACAGGGTCCGATGATGAAACGATCTTGCATAAGATGATGAACTCAACTCTGATACATATGCACAATGCGGATGCCATTAAGCAAGAGTATCTCTCCGGGCTAATCAAATGTGTGCCTTGACTATTTAATTTGACAAAATATTGTATAATCTGTCATTTATGCAAATCAACCTATTTCCGGGTGTAAAACATTCACCGCTTCATCCATGCGAACGACTTTTTGTCCCGTAAAACCAATAACAAGATGAAGAACAACCTTTTGAACTACCGTTTAGGGTCATTTACCTTTCCCGGTTTTCGTGCGACTAACAGGTAGATGGAAATCCTTCATTGAATGCAAGCACGTGTCAGGTGCATACGAGGTTGTTAATACCACTAAGGCGCTTCTTTCTTTTCACAGTTCATAGAACCCTTCCCTCCATCATGAGTGGATTCTGTGGGTTGCTTAATGGCTCTCTGACCCCACACCATTTCGAATTGACCCACTGCAGGGATCTTGTCTGTCAAAATATTTCCAATCTCTGTCTTCTCCGACGAAGTGATCTATTGTTGGGATACCTCTTCTTGTAACCTTCTGGCAGCGTGATGAATGGAAGAACACATGCGTAACAGTGGGGGTTGCTTAAACGGCAATTAAGTTCTATATTCTTTATAGACATGGGTTTATTGTGTATGGCGGTGCCCTTTTCGGGATCTCATCTGTGAAGTTTATAGGTACAATAAAAAGTTGGTTTTACGATAAAGTCAGCACTTTGACATTTAATACTGCGGCGTTAATGCTCATGAATGCGACCGAGTGACTTCCAAAAATGGAGTGTTATGTATGCGCGAGTAAGGTGAACGAAAAAACAAGGCGAATAATTATGGGAGCCCACAAAACCAGTCGACCTTGAGACGGAATATAAAAGAAACAGCGATATAAACGTAATTCTCTCAAAAGTAAGCTAAAACGAAAACAACACAACTTAACGATTTTGAGGTTGCAATTAAGAGTCAAAGTGGAGCGGTTACGGGAAACGTGTGCAGCGAAATAAATGTTTACCCAGCTCAATAGTAATCAGGGATAATTGTCTTTGCTGCGTTCGAGACGCAATTGTAAATTTTTTGTTTCGGATTTCAGTACAAATTGATTGAGATATACGAAGCCTTTCAAATTCGTGGGGTCTGTAGTGAAACGCGGAAACTTGATAATTTGTGGTTTGACTCATTCGCTTGTTACAGATGGATTTGGTTCACTCAATGAACGATGATACGCATCCATTTGTAGGGATCCTTTGCCAAGCAGCACCTGATTCCATGTTTCCATCATAAATTCTGATTTTGGTGATCTTTATTTCCCCAAAATTGAGTGAGTGGATTGCCAATGAGGCACAATTTATTTTTACTGACGCATTTTGGTCAAAAATTGTGTTATCAAACCATCAATGAGAAGCTTAAGTACCTAGTGGAAGGTACAGCACCTCAACTAACTTAGCAAGGTTTTTCAGAATTTGCATTATTTTGGTGGAATACATTTCGCTGCAAATGTAAACTTTAAAAATATGCGTCTCCATTGAAGCCTATCTCCAACGAATGCTTTTGTTCGTTATGAGCATTTATACTATGAGATATGACCAAAGATGTGATCATTAGTGTGTTGTGTTTGTTTTTTAACTGTTTTTCGGTGAGCTTTGCAAAATTTGCTCAAAATAGCAGACCAGCAGGTTGGTTATATAATTTATTCAAATTCACATTTATTCAAAGTCCACAGCAAATTATGTATATGGGCTGTACGATTTTGTGCGATTTTTAAGGATTAACATTAATTCGGCAGCGAGTTTTTAACCATTAAAACAATACATTAAGAAAAAAAATTGGCAATAAAATGATATTAGGGACACTCAACGTCAACTCTCTAGTTTGATAAGTCCGAAAGCGGGCCAAAAAAATAATAGCACATCAAGTCATATTATATTTATATTATTTTCCGGAGACAGTTTTGTTCAGTTCGACGTTTATGCAGCGGTAGCCATTAAATCTATAATGGAAACGTTCATGTATCTAGTTTAGTAAGTCTGACAGCTCTCCGACTTGATGTGTCTCAGTTTTGATTGGCTTAGATCGGTCACGTGAGCAGCTGTTTCAGTTGAAGTTTATGGAGGGATAGCCGAAGAATCTAGTTCAGAACTTCGTGACTGAGTACTAAGTTGACAGTTCGTAAACGTGGCTGATGTAGGAAAAGTGACGTTACCGACCAATTTTGCTTTCAGGTTACATCTAGTCCAGACCGCTAAATAAAAAAAAATGTTGAATGTGCCCAATTTCTCGACTGCGTACTAAGATGGCATTTCACTAAAATCTATTACTTTTAAAAACAATAAAATATACACAGAAATTAAAAGAAAAATAGTTAACAAGTTATTGAGTTGAGTGTTTAAGAAAAATTTACCATTTGGTGAAAGTCAACCGGTGTCGTTTTGACACAACGTTCAGGTATCAAAAAACATCTAGTCCCTTTTTATAAATCTTATCTTATCGTCTTAAGATAAATTGATTTTTTAATATGCCCTAGTGAAAATTGGATACTTTGCGGATAAAGTGTCAAAGTTGTGGCAAATGGCATGGCGGTGTAAGTTGTATTCAGAAGTAAAAAAACAAACAAAAAGTGTACAGACAAAAACGCTATGACAATGTAATTAAATGAGAATATCCGGGTAAAACGAAAGCTCAATAAGGTGGTCTAAATGGTTAAAAAATATCGTATCAGCATAAAAGAAAAACCAAAAACTTCTATAACCAATCCTTTAATCCTTTGTTTTTGTTTATTTTTTTATATTTCAAAGCAATGTCCCTCGAATTTTTCGAAGCGATCCACTTGCTATACATTACACGCTATCTCCACTTGCGATGAATTCATAGTATGCGAAAGATCATGCTTTCAATATCACAAGTGGAGAACATTATAGCAGCTTTAATTCCATGGTTTGCGATAGAAAGCATGCTTTTATCGCATACCATCTATAGCATACTATAAACCCAAGAATAGCTGTCATTTTGCTGTCGATTAATTTTTAAATCAATGTTTGCTATTCGGGAATTCAAAATTTTCAATTTGAATTAAATTTTTTATAAATATAAAAACAATTGATTGGAAAATTAAATACTACCAAGTCTTAAAACTAATAAAGAATTATTTACAATTTTTTTTTTTTTTTGCATTTCTGCAAAAGATACTTTTGTGTGTGTGCTCGTTGCCATTTTCTTTTCTACTAAAAAAGTACCTATGGTATGAAATGCCTAACAAACCAAATTTGACAGTTGCTCTGCTATGTGTTTTTTTGTTTGCTGTTGCTCTTTGCTTTGAATTCATCGCAAGTGGAGACAGCGGGTTAGCTACCACTTCTTCTAATTTAATTAGATACTCAATGTACAAATTCAACAATGAAAGCCATTCCTCGAAAAACAAAGTTATTATAATCGCACTGCACATACATTTTTTAAGAGCTGTCATTATGATTATGAGTCATACTTGGATGTTAAATAGTCAATTTAATACATGGAAAATTATTTTAAGAAGTGTAACGCGTCTGATAAACAGTTTAACAGAACTTTTTTGACATTTGACAGATTAGGCCTCAGTTATAGATACACGTAAAATGCAAGTGAAAAAGTTAGAAGTGTATAAAACAGGAGTTTTTTACGTTTAGGCGGTCATAGCAAAAAAAACTGTCAAAAAAACTGATTGCCACTTTGGTGTCAGTACAAATAAAATTTTATCGTTCTTCTGTTTTCTTGCAAATTTTATAATTGTCTTAAACAAGTTAGACGGCGCAGATCATCGTGTTTATAAATAAAAAAGTTAGTTTATCGAAAAACTGAGCAAATTATCCACCACACCGATTGGATTCCATCAGAAAAATGTCAGTGACAGATGCAACATTAAAGAATGAACTATTTCAGTGGAATGATTTGTTTTTTTTTTGTGGAATTGACTGAGAAGATGATTGGAAAAGGGTTTTTCGTACGGAAAAATTAATAAATAATTTTTCTATAAAATTTAAAGATCATTTGCTTATTTTGTTCTGATAAACTAACTTTACAATACATAAGCAACATATTAAGATCAATATTAAGTTCAACAATTAGGTTTAAGAGGTCAGAAAAAGCAAAAGAACATTTTTACAGTTTCGTCTTACGTATGGCTATAACTAGGGCTTTATAAGATAGAACTTGAATATATTAGCCGTGTTTTTTTGAGCTTCGATCTCAGCAAAGCAAAGTAAAGTAGGATTTTCATCATGCAATTACAACAACTACGCTCTACTTGACACTTCGAGACTCAGTTGTAGTTGTTGTAATCGCGTGCTGAAAATCCTACTTTACTTTGCTTTGCGGAGATCGAAGCTCAAAAAAAACACGCCTATTGTCATATCAAATCAAACTTTAAGCTGTTGCTTTTCGCAAAAGAAAAAAATATGTGCTGCCGAACTGGCTCTACCAACATTTATTTTCTTCAAAGTTATTACTAAAAATGTGAGTATCTGTTACAAGAAATCGCACAAAATCGTAGTGCATATTGAAAGTCCGATTTACATTGGTGTTGTGTTGATTGATCTGCAGGTTCACATGCCAACAATTAACTTATACATTTTTGCGTTTATTTAACAGACACCAAACGCCTAACATAAAGAATTCCTGTTGGTATAATGAATCTATTAGCATCGAAATATTTCCCAATAATATTTTTTATATGAGTATTTTTAATTGAAAAACGATGGGGGACATTTTTTCGATTCATTTCCGTTGCTTTCCAAACTTTTAAACAAGGCCAACTTATTTAATTATTTTTCTGTTTCCGTCTCTAATTGATTTTTTGCATATTTTTCCTGCACCTTCTGTTGAAAACATGTGAAATTTGCATTTGAAGTTTTTAAATCCGTCTGATTTAAGAAGTTATCAGAAGACTGTGAGACATGTACGAAATATTAACGGGAATTCGGGTTAATTTTTCAAAGCACTGACAAAATAGATGTCAAAAGCTTTGTTTAGTTGTCAGTATCTCTTGAAAGAGGGTATTGCGAATACAGCTTTCGCTCCGCTTCCTGTCTTAATTCCATCGAAACGTTTCAAACATTTACATATACATATAAAAAAGAGAAAGGGCGATTTTTTTTCCGAACAAAATTCGAATACAGGTTGGAAATCAAATCTGATGTTATAACAATATTCAAACCAAACAAATTGGGTTCCGAATTATAATAAATAAATATATATTTGGCGTAACAGATCCGTAGGGGCCCTAGGCCTAGCCTCTCACAAGTTTTGTGTGAGTTTTTTCATTTTTGGTACAAATGGAAGGAGTCTACAATTTTATGCCGAATCCAAACGGTTAATTGAGCAGCTTTTTCATGACAGTTATACTCTCGGATGTTTGTCAGACGATCGCGATAGGTGGCGCAGGGGAAAAAAACTTAAGACGGAATTTGGGGTTTTTCAGAAATCGAACCTGGACACCTCGCTTAGTAGTCCAACAGACTATAACCACTAAGTCACATTCCGAACTATCCCCGTGGTCATTCGAGTGGTTTAAGTAGCTTTAAACTGTCCCACAAAGGCACCTACTCTGTTTTCACTAGAAATGGTATGAAAAACAGAAGTTCCAATCAAAAATTCAAGCAATGCGGCCCAATCAGACGACCCTGATATAATCGAAAAATGTTTCACAGTAACTATGAGATGTCAAAACGGACGACTTCAACTTCAAGCATGAAGCCCAGCTCCGATTATAGCAGGCGATTATAGCCTGCTTAATACTTCAGTACTACATATTTGGATCCGGAAATTTGAACAAAAATGATCGACCGCACAAAAGAAGTTCTGAATTCTCTTAAGAACATCAGATAAAATGCCGACGATTTTTTCTGAGAGGCTTTTCAATACGCATCCCAACTTGCCGACGACTTATTTGAAGTTGAATTAAGAGCTCCAAGAATTTCATGCGTTCCAATCCAGAAACCTCTTCTACTGAAGCCTATTTTAGAGTGTCTATACTGATTCCTTGCATAGATTCATTAATAAAAAATCTAACGGCCAGATTCATGGTCAACGAAGACCTTCTACCATCGTTTCAAGCTCTTCTTCCATGTTTTGCTGCAGTTCAGCGAGTGAACGAATTGGAAAAGCTAACAACATTATGCAAGAGCCTTGATAATGCAATTTCGTTGACAGCTCTGAAAGCTGAGTACATTCTTCGGTGCGAAAAAATATCGTCGGGTGATCCATCTACCGAAGTTTTTAAATTGCTTGATATATGGGACAAGACTTACTTTAGACGTATAAACTTCTTGCTTACGGTCTTGGCTACGCTAACAGTGACCACGGCTAGTGTTGAAAAAACCTTTACGGCTATGAAATTTATTAAGCGTTATGGGGAATGCAAGATTAAGCTAACTGGCTATATCTGTTCATTCGGATATTAATGTGGGTCCAGATAAGGTGATTGATCTCATGTCAAAAAAAAAACAACCAAGACGTCTGCTTTTAAAAAATGTTTTTAAAAAAATAATTAAATAATAAATAAATAAGATTTAAAAACTAATAAGAATCAGTGAACTCGAATATATATAAGGGGTATTCACGATCCGCTGCAACTGGCGTTGTATCATTGCGAAAGTGCAACTTTTTTTCGCACTACAACAACAAAATGTACCGACTAAAATTTCGCTACACTTTTGCACTTTATCTATACCCTGACCCTATTGTAACCGAAAAATGCAACCGAAAAATGCAACCGAGTAAAGTGTAGCCTTGTTAAGTTGACAATTCGCTAAATTGTTAATTCCTGTGTAGCTATCGGAAAAAAATAAAGAGAATGGAAAACAAAAGTAAGCGCCGCCGAAGGGAAAATCCATTCAAAAAATGGTCAGAAAAAGGGGAGTTTCCATGATATCACCTTCGACTTTACTTCCTCCATTATCTAAAATATTTTTTCTTTTCCGACTTTTTTCGGCATAATAATCAAAAGGGACATTCACGATTCGGTGAAATAGGTCTAGCAAAATTGCGCAATTCTATTTTATTTTATCAGATCGTGAACACTCTTTTGGTAATCTATAGCAACAACGAAGCAAAGGTACGGACACGGACAGCCAGTAACACTGACATTTGGCGAACTGTCAAAAGGACGAGGGTACACTTTACTTCGTTGTATTTTTCTGTCGCAATAGGGTCAGGGTATAGATAAAGTGCGAAAGTGTAGCGAAATTTTAGTCAGTATATTTTGTAGTTGGAGTGCGAAAAAAAGTGGCCCTTTCGCAGTTTCGCAATGATACTAGACCAGTTGCATCGGAACGTGAATACCCCTAATAGAAAACAATTTTTTCAGTTTCAGACAAAATTTAAATTTTTTTTCAGAACATAATGTGAATTGTCAAACTGGATCTGTCATTTGTTTCAGTTTTGCAAGAGATGAAAAAAAGTGTGTTCACGATCTGACAAAAATATAATAAAATTTCGCAATTTGACTACGTCTGTTACACCGAATTGCGAATACCCATATAGTTTTTTTTAGAGAATTCCTCGTAAGATTTGGAAGCAAGCCCCCCCGGAAACAAAATCCTGGCTACGGCACTGCCTATAAGGTTAATAATAACAGAGCTATCTAGGAACTTGTACGCAAATAGTTAAGATGGGAGTTTTTCCTCTAAGCCGCAGAAATATTGCCGACTTTTCTGTTATAAGTCTTATTTTAAATTTTTTTTAAGGATGTGTCTCAAGACTTGTCATCGGTGTTTCTTTTTACTGTATGTCGGACATTCAAAGTAGAAATAACTCTAAAAGCTGGGTAGCTGCCAACCTCTATGATGTCCAACAGTGAAAAAGATCGTAGATTGATTTTGTGGTGCTAAAAAGACTGAAACAGCTTTAAGCTGAGTTGACAAAAAAAAATCCTCATTCAGAGTTGACAGTATGACGATTTTTCATGAGTGATTACTGGTAAGGACCTAAAAACATCCTGCACGCTGCTCTAATAGAATTCATATTCCTATTCGATATTGCTGGTTGATGCGTATGTGACCTGCTTTCCGAACCGAGATTAGTACGTTGAATTTGACATTGCAAAGGGCATTATACCAATAGCTCGTATCGCATACCCCGATGTGGACTCCCCTTCGCTGATGGTTTAACCAATCTTCTGTGGCTACTCACTAGATCGCCAAACCTTGTCAGAGTCGGCATACTTGAAACAATTCCAGCCTACTTTATTTTGCAAAGCTGGGTGTAATTTACCAACCAAATTAAGTTCACTCCCAATCTCAATTCATATTTGCAAGTCCCAAAGTTAAAAAAATCAACACGATGGCAAAAAAACTATTGCTCGATGGTTGAAATTAAAATTATCTTCAATTATGCGCGCACTCATCCCTGTGTCGAACCCATCTGTGCGGACCAAATAAAGCGGACCGATCATGTCTATCAACAATCACGTCTGTCGATGATGCTCTCTTCCTGATTTAATTATCTTTAATGATTGGCTTCTGTTTTTGCCACTGATTGCTATGACATCATTACACCGCAAAGAGAAATAACCTCCGCTTCGTGGTAGTATCCCATGAGAAGACGGAAGAAATTAGGTCCCAAGACGTACAGCCTTTCCATCAATTATAATCGAGCACAATAACCTGAGCAGCAACATAAGCCGGCCCAACCAGCCAGCCAGCAGCTGTAAGTGAATGGCTACTAGAATTCCTGTAAAACTGGAACTAGCGAGTTGCGCCCCCAAAACCAAATACCGAATCATACGCGCAATCGCAGCGGCGTGTACACACTGTTCATACTCATTGCGCTCACCTTGAGGGCACGTTCGATTCACTTTCAATTGGTGGACGGGTCGGCGTAATTGCTCGCAACTCGCAAGCATCAATCCATCTTTCCATTATTCGCATGCGAATTGAATTTATTTTGGAAATCCAGTCGGTGTTTTGTGAAAAAGGTTTACGGCGGGTGGCTTTCTCCTCATGGGACCAATCGATCTGCGGTCAAGATGCCAATCTGTAGTGTCAAACGAAGAAAGCCATGGATCGATATGAGTGCGATTTCCTTATGCAATTCGAAGATCAACGTACGATATGTCAGCGGCGGATCCCTGGCGGCTTCTCTGATTCAAATTTCATGCTACTTCCAAAGAGGCTGCGTGCCTTTTCTGCGATGTGGATGATAGATTGAAATCTCTTTTCACAGTTAATTTCCTCATGGGCTGGGATAGGCTTCGGCGTCGGCTTTGGGGTCTTTGCTCATTAATCAACTGCCACATTCTATTAGTGAGTACAGTGTGTTTAAATGCGGGAATGGATGGCGAGTTCTTGGTTCTTGTTTTGTTTTTTCTCTCCACTGGAAACTTATGTGTACCTGGGAGGTAGGCGAACTGTGAAAAGGTTGTAATATCTGAATCTGAACCTAAATCGGGGTCAAGACAATTTGGTGGTTTCTGTCTTTTTCTGATTTGTTTGGCTATTTTCATTCGGGCGTAACAGATTAGTCGGCTTTTATTTTGTTTGTCTCAGATTTACATTCTGTTCGGGATGTGAACTTTCTTCTGGACAATTAATGGAACTCGAAGTTAAAATTGTCTTTCTGCTTAAATGGTGGAAAACGATAGTGGTTTGGGCATTAGTTCTAAGTAGGTATTCATTATGGAGTACAAGCAAGAAGCACGAAGCGGTCAAGACATGGCATTGTGTCGGAAATGTTTTCAAACCTTTTATGATTTTAAAGTTGGCCTGACAGATATGTCTGAATCTACAAATTGGTCTGTATCCGATTAGCTTAATGGCAACTTTTTGGGTTATGAGGGACACTGCTGACTTTCCGCAGCAGAGTACCTATATTAAGTTACTCCAAACACCTGGAGTAGGCCGTGGCAGCCAGCTAAAGAACGAGTAAGAATAATGCCCAATTCACAATGTCGCGTTGACAGATTATGTAGAAATAGAAAATTCGCCATCTTGTTTTCCTATCGGACTTATGTCAAAAAAGAATCCGTGTGACAGGCAAAAACATACAAAAAATACCAAAATAAATGCTGCCAACCGCGGCAACCGTGGCAACCGTGGGGAAATGTGATAGAGTTCGGGAATATAACATTTTTATATTACTGAATGCCATTGGTTAGTTATTATAAAAGGTTAAAAGGCGAATAATTTGATTTTACTGGCCAATAAAACTATCTACAGGAGATGTTTTGCATTAAAGAAACATATTAAGACAAACATGGTTATGTATTCACCCCTTTTCGATATCATTAAGATCGATTTCATGTGCACATTTTTCTTAAAAAATTGATAGAGCTTTGGTCAAAAGGTTTTTATTTTCTTGCAACCATTCTGCATTGACAATTTTTCATAAATAGTTTAAGCAAATGTACACTTATTCCTAAAAAAAATACCATCCACATGTTTATAAAGAATTTCAAATTTAACGGATAAAATTCTATGAACGCTGTCAGCAGCTTTGCCCACAGCGGAAACTGCATATGCAAGGTGCGAGTGTGTTGGTGAGCCGGAATTTTTGAAGTTACGTGACATTTGTCAATACGAATTTCTGTGTAACAATACTAGCGCACTTAGCATTTGCCACCCCATAGGAATATAGCTTGTATGCAAGTAACGGGAAATCGGCCGAAGTTGGTGGTCTCAGGTATTGTCTCTGGTTGGAGTGGCACAGAACCACTAATGTTTATCACACACAAGTTTTAAAAAGCAATATGATGTTTTTTTAATGCAAATTAAATAATTTAGTGTGTAAAAATGACAAATACGTTCGTTCCTTAGATTTTTTTGGATGAACAAATTATTAAGCATTGGTCTTGTATCTCTGTTAAGGTTGTTCTTTGCATTACTGTTATGAATGATTTGTTTATCTATTCTGGAGAATGCTTTTTTAGTCCTCGCACAAAAATTACAGCTACAAGAAAAAAGAGCACATTAGTTTAAACTAAACCGAACTTTTAATCTGTCATACTCTACTCTCTCAATGCGCATTCGCTTCAAAGCCGCATTTCGTTTTACAAAAACACACGCACGTGTTCAACGCGATATTGTGAATTCGGCATAAGAGTCAGTAAAAACTTTGGCCTGAAGCGATTTTTCCAAAGCCAAGCGAGCCTTAAATATTTTATAAGTCCCAATAGGACCTTTTTTAGTGGAAAATTTTGCATTGGTGAGCTCGTAAAATTGAACCCACACCCTAAAAAATGGTTGTTAGTAAACGGCTCATTGTCTACAGATTTTTTTTTTTTAAATCAGTCTTCTCTTTACAGAAACAGAGTCCCAAAAGGTCATAACTATTGGTTTTATTGGTGGTGGGCCGGAAACACAGTTGGCGATTAGTGGCCCTTGCTAGATTATTAGTGGTCACTTGTCTGATTTTGTTGACCGTGTTCGCTCTGCGATAAAAGTCAAACATTGATCACTTCATAAGAAGGGACAATGCTTTCCTGATGGCTGGTCAAAAGGCGGTTGAGTCTGAGCCTGTGCAAGCCCAAACAATGTTGACCACCGGCTTGCTACATCTTTGCACATCTTTGCACAACTGACTTAACTCTAAGTGTACTTACAGCTGCTGTTGTAATCAGCCGTGGACTACAAGCCACTTTGCAATTTATAAAAAAAATTGTTATGCGATTTATGAAAAGTACCCGTCAACCAGTAAAATTTTTAAAACGCGCACACAGACCTTATATGGCATGAATTAGAGCTGCAATGTCAAGAAAAGAGAACGTTTAGACCAGAGGCAATACTGACACCACCAACTCCGGCCGATTTCCCGTTACTTAGCCTACAAGCTATATTTTTATGGAGTGTTCACGTTTGGTGCGCTAGTATTCTTACATAGAAAATCGTATTGACAAATGTCACGAAACTTCAAAAATTCCGGCTCACCAACACACTCCCAGGAGATGTGAGACACTTCCGCTGTGGGCAAAGTTGCTGGCAGAGTTCATAGAATTTTATCCGTTTAATTTGAAATTGTTCGTTACGTGTGGATAATATTTTTTTTAGGAATAAGTGCACATTTGCTTAAAATGTTCATGAAAAATGAACAATGTAGATTGGTTGAGAGAAAATGAAAAAATTTTGAGCAAATTTTCTTCATTATTTAAGAAAAATTTACACACGAAATCGAAGTTAATGATATCCAAAAGCGGAAAATACACAACCACGTTTGTTCTAATATGTTTCTAGTATATAGAACATCAACTTTAGATAGTTTTACTAACCAAACAAATCAAATTATTCGCCTTTTAACAATTTATAATAACTAACCAATGGCGTTCAGTAATGAAAAAATGTGGTATTCCCGAACTCTTTCACATTTCCCCACTGTTGCCGAGGTTGGCAGCATTTACTTTTGCATTTTTTGTATGTTTTTGCATGTGACACGGATTCTTTTTTGACATAACACCGATAGGAAAACAAAATGGCGAATTTGAAAAAAAAACTGAGGGGGCCAGCGGCAAGAGGATTATGAGTTGGGGGTCTCAGTATGGTTTGTCTATGGTTAAGACTATCAAAATAGTTTTATTTTGACAAGTTGACAGATCCTTGACGAGTGATAGGGCATAAAACGATATAACTTCTATTGTCGCGTGAAGTTTCCTCTAAACATAACATGGGTGGAGGCCGATAGGTAGGTGAAAGCCTCAAATACTTTCTGTAAAGTAAAGGAAACTTATGATTCAGCGAAACTCTGATATAGGTCTTCGATGAATGCTCTGCAAGCTGTGCGATGTTTAGCTCCTAGTCATTTACTGAGGAAGTGAATCAGGATTTCCACTTTTTAAGGGAATGCCTTCCAACTTTTCCATGGTCTGTGATGATTGCTACGATTTTTGCGGTTTTTATATTTGTATTTTAGAGCGACAAATATTTTTGGTGCACCATGTCGAGTTGGCCATTGAGGAGAAGTGACGGAAAATTGTACCTTTGACGAGTTCAACGGGAAGATTTTGATACAATGTAACTATCAAAGGTCGAACAGCACCCTTCTTTTTTGCTTTTACAAAAGATAAGGATAAGAATGATTTTTAACAGCTGGCTTACTCGATGTACCTACTTCTTCCGCGCATTGAGATTCTTGTTTTGGATGCTTTTTATAAATAAAGATTGCTATATATCTTTTCTTTTTTTGTGTAAAGTTTCGACAGAGTATTTTGCGAACCTCCCTTATTGCTACTTGGAAGGTACTGTATTTAAAGAAATTCAGTTCGCGATTCTACGCAGTATTTTATCTTCAAACCCTCGGGGAAGTTCGATACTTAAATAGTTTTGCTTAGATTGACATGCGAATTGATTGCAATCTATTGCAGTCGCACTCATAGCCCCTAGCAACATGTAATGTTTTCAATGACTGAAACTTAGATTGCCTAAGACTTTATTGCATAAGATTTTGACCATTTTTAAGTCGGTCTTAAAATAGAGTTTATTGGTCAGGTTCGGACTGCAGACTCCATATAAATGTCGGAACGCTGCTTTTGGCTTTTATGACCTGATGCAACTAATGATGTCGATTGATAGAACGATCCATTAGGTTGTCGCGTTTGGAAATAAATTGAGCCAATTTATACCTTTATACGACGGATCAGGACAATGAAAAGATAATCAATAGGCATCTTAGGAAGAACCTGAGTACCTTTTCCTTGCACGCAAATGACAGCTGAGTTCGTTTCAAATGCAAACCACATCGCTCTGAACACACTCGGTTCACACTAGACGCACTCTAACGAAAAGCAAACAAAATGGCGAAGAAGCAGCAAACTCCTAAGTTTACAATATATTTCGTCCACTATCAGGTTTTATCAGGTGCCAGTTTATCCCTCTAAGTCAGTGCTCCAGCGACCCTGTTGCCACCAGTTGAAAGTAAGTTATGCCATGTTCCCACCTAACTGAAATCGCGAGGTTTCGATGAACTTTTATAAAAAAACCTTGTAAGTCGTTCCCACCGAGTTCAAGTGAATTCAAAAGTCATAAGCTGTCAATATTGAAGTGGCTGGCAAAACAGCTGTTTGTTGACGCAAAAAAATTCAGTTGGAAAGAAGAATTACTAAAAAATAATTCTGAACAAATTCAGGAAATAATTGCAGCATTTATTAATATTTCTCTTAAAAATATTACTTAGGTACTTCTTTTTTTGATTCAGATTCTTTTCCTATTTTATTATTTTTTTGATTATCACAATTGTTTTGGCGTTTAATATTTTGACATCCACAAATGAACACAAAATAAACCAAAGTTCACGCTGTAGGCTTGTTCGGTTTGATAACCTCTAACGGACGGATGAACTCAAAGGGGTTTTAAAGAGGTTTCGCTGAAAACCCGAAGTTTCGAAACCCTAAAAATGTATGGCAAAACCTCGGAGGTTTCGAAAAATTTGAATTTGGTGGGAACATCGCATTAGCCGCAATTGGTGTGTAGCTATAGTAAATACAGGTAGGTGGTGTCAACAAATTCATCCACCTATTTTTCTGAATATGGTTACCATCCAATATCCTCCCTCAAAGTTCTCTGGCCAACAAAAGTTATTCGAAAAGTAATGAGTAACCTAACCCATTACAATAAATTGCTAAAGAGGCATACCACATGTTGTATCTATACAAGTGTACAAAAAAAAACAATACTGGCACAGGGCCTCGTACAAAAAGTTCATGGCACATACCCATATACGTACTGCATAGTCACTTCATCGAACTGTAGTGTCGTGCAAATGAAACGCATTAATTACAGAAACAACTCAATACACTCCACTCGTAAAAACGTAACCTAAACACACTATTGACCTCGTGCAGCGCTCCAGAAAAATGCTCATCACGCACTCGGCTGCGTTTCTCGAATGCTCGTATCTGATTCGAAATGAAAAATGGGAGAGCACCGCACAGTCGGTTAAACGAAAAAAAGAATAACCCAAGCTGTAAGCGCAGCCTAAACAGACACACGAACACGAATACAACGAGTATCATTCAATTGAATGCAATAAAAGAAAAAACCAAACATACGCCGGCATGCATAAGCGTTTGACACTAATTGCATTGGCGCATCGGCCTTGTCGACCCGCGCCATCTATCCGATGTAAAGTCCAGCGGATGGACTCATCCGACTCGTATAGCTATCTACAACAAAACACCTGATGATCAGACTGATTAATCACCCGCTAATAAACAATATTGCTTAGAGGTGTCTATTTGCGCCTGGCGGTATCAATTCACAATGGCGGCTGATGGTGGGTGCATCTGCCACTGATCGTTGCTTGGTGCACTGTACATTGTACAAGACCGGACTATGGCTATTGCCGCGCACTCTACTGCTAACAATGTTTTTCTTTTATCGCACAGATACGAGCCGCATTGCAGCCGCCATTCAATTAGATCGAATGATTGATGGAAAATGCCATTCGTTTGTTATTCGTTTTGCAGTTTTCTTTTTGTAATTTTGCATTCAGTTAGTAGCGGTGGTAGCTGTAGAGTTTTGTTGTTAATAAAGCAGCACCCAGTGGCCTACTAAATGTGTGTGAGGTCATCTGTGTGTATAGAAATAAATTTAACAAATTTGCATACAACATTCGAATAGAGTATAAATATATGCATAGTTGGTTATGCAATCGAACAGAAATAAACTCACAAACTTCCGTTTTTTGTCTGTTAAGCTTTGCTCTTAATTTCCAGTTTTATAATCGCGGGAGTGAGATGTGCGTTGAGTTGTTGTGGGGTGACTTTAATATATATATATATTTTTTTGAAATCTAGTGAAAGTTGCTTGTTGTTGTGATAAATTAAGGTAAGAATATGGATTTGGATTGCGTAACGGTTTTCGGAGTGAATGATTCACTAACGCGTCATGAGCTTTTGCCAATTTGACTCAAATCCGTAACCTCATTCTGAAGCAATTAAATGTATTTATGACGGGCCTTTGCATGTGAACCGGTTTGGGGAAAGAACGATCAATTTGAAGTTCACCGAAATTGAGGGGCTATTGGAAATAAAAACGACAGTCGCAAACTGGTTCAACAGAGGACAACCTTGAACTGCAACACATAGATAAAATATCGCGAGCTACGGGGAACTGGTTCAAAAGGACATTTACTTATACAGTCCACGACGGGTTGACGGATATAAGAAACACTCATATATAAGAACAAATTGCTTATAAGATACCAGTACGCATGCGGGAACCAGTGATGCCATTTTGGCATTTTTTATGCTAAATCTAGCATATTTTAACCTTAAATTGCATACAAGTATAAATAAAATATGCTATATGCAATCATAAAAAATATTTTCGTGGTATATTTTGCTATACAAATAGCGAACGCATCCATCAAAATTTTCTAAATTTGGAATTACTGAAGATTTGTAGGAGAATTTGTCCATTTGAGGTATCAGCGGTCAAAGTGTTAAACATTAAAAACAAAAACCAAATCAAAAGTCAACCGTGAGCCGTGAATTGTTGCTCCATTTAATTTAAGTCTCTTTCTAAATAGACAGGTAAATATATACGTATATTTATGGCTTATTGTTTTTTTTTTTTTTAACTTTTTTTTGATAAAGTCGTTGTTTAAGATTTAGAACATTTTGTTTTATTCCATATAACTTAGCATATTTATTTCTTAATTTAGCATATTCCGTTAGAAAATTTCTGCCATCACTGCGCGTCACTTTGTTTCTTACAACCGTGCTTGCATATAAGAAGCAATTTTTTTTTTTGGATTATAGATATCCGTATATTGACAACAACTAAACTAGAAAAAGCAGGATTTCGTGGCTTCATTCTTGACTGGTTTAAATCTTACCTAAAAAATAGGTCAGATAAGGAGCAAAGTTAGGTTATTTAATTTGGGAGTACCCCAAGGCTCTGTTTAAGGTCCAATTTTGTTTCTTGTGTATATCAACTCACTGTTTGCACTTAAATTTAAAGGCCACCAACTGCTTTTGCTATTCTTATGGCTTGAATAGTCCCTTAGACCTAGTCTCTGACATAAATTGGGATCTAAATTTGTTAAGGGTCTGGTTTGCTGAACATAATCTGGTTCTAAGCTCAAAAACTAAAGTCACGTTTTACAGTTTATCATCCATAAACAGTTTGGAAGCGAATGTTCCATATCACGCACCTGAATGCTTAAAATATAAACTCTTAAATTGCTTCTGCAGATCTAGCTCTCCTTTTTGTGACAATATATGTTGTAGTGTTAACTGCTTCCCAATTGAAAGAGTAGACGAATTTAAATACCTGGGGCTTACCATAGACGCTAGAATGAGCTTTTAAAATCACGCAGAAATTCTGAGGAAGTATTTTCGCTACACACTTAGACATTTCTATTACTTGCACCGAATTTGCTCCACCATGCTCCTAAAAACAATATATTTTGGTATTTTTCACTCTAAACTGCAGTATGGAATTGCATGTTGGGGATACAACCACTATTAATCGTTCAGAAATGTATGCTACGGAAAATATGCCGCAAACCTAGCAGACATCCTAGTTTTTCTTTGTTCTGTGAACAGAAAATTCTTCCAGTTCGTCATTTGTACTGTTTTAAGGTTCTGAAATTTTTTTTTATGAAGTCCGGGAATCGTAATTATCGATTTATTTCAAACTACAATATATCTAGAAACTTTTTAAATATGGTATCTGTTCCGTACTACTGCATATCGTAGTTTTTATTCGGTTTCTTCATACCATTTATGTAATAAATTTCCTCTGTCAATAAGGATGATATCAACGCCTGGAATGCCGTTAAGTATATATATAAGTTAACACCCTAGTTCCCCCACTGAGCTATATCCCCATCAAAGTGACGCCAAACTAAGGAATGCAGGGTATTGAATCGAATTCCCACACTATTTTGGGAACAGCGAACGATCGAACAACCTGCATCATCCAACCCCTACCAGACCAACTCGAAGCAACATCTGGTATAGTAACGACCGTTCGTGGGAGCCATCGAACAACATCTGGCGAACGATCCCAGAGCAGGCGACTATAAAGGGGACATCAACGATAACCAGGGTAGTTTTATCAACACCCGGATTTGAACTCCCTGAGGTAAACCCAGACAACGATGCATACTACGAGTATGAATCCGAGAAGACAACCACAATTTATGTAAAATAGATCTAAGAAAACAAACACTGTATACCGTTGGGCCCCTGTTGTTGAGCCAACACACTTAAATATTAATTATTCACCATCATTTGTTACCTACTTTAAGTCAAATTGTATATACCAAAAGTTCAATAAAAGCATATGTAAATGCGGAAACCAGGGTAGTCAGTGCTAAGCGGAACATCACATAGAGCAGAGTATTTTGACGAATAAATATTTTTAATAAAGAAAAACAAACAAAGTTTTTAATTTATATGTATGTATGTATATGTATACTTTCAGACACTCTGGTTTAAATTTTAGTTCTACGAATTATGTATGTATTTATTATTTTTTGCGAATTTCTTTAAAGTAATCTGCTTCTCTTATTCTATTTGAGTTGTAAAGTTCTTACTTCTTTTTGTTTTTTAAATTCTGTGTGTGCTAAATTTCTTATTCTATTCTTTATTCACCCCACCCAAAACTAAATTCTTGAAATTTGAAATAGTTATTTGAAGTGGCATTCAACATTATTTTTTGTACCCAGTGCACTAAATACAGAATGTCTCTATTTTTCTTAAATTCTTTACTTAAAGCACTTATAAAAATTGTTCTTATTTCGGAATTTGAATTTTGTATTAATTTATAGAAATAAATTATATCTATCTATATCTATATCTATCTATCTTTACGCTAAAGCTATCGATTGCATTTTCCGATTTGAGTGATATAAATTAATAAAACACACACTTCGACTTCTACGTCCGACAATTGTATCACATTTGATGCAATGGAAAAAAAAATTAATTGTACGTTTACGCTGCATACATTAGTTAAAATGATACAAATTGATACAAAAAAATGCATGAGAGGCAGTAGGAAAAATTAAATTGTGCCACCTTATATCCGAGGATATACCGTCGCTTTCATGGCAAAGTGACATAACTCGGAAATGTATGATTTTCAGGAGAGACGTTTTAAGTTTTGCGTCATACAAAAAAAATTGTTTTCTTGTTAATTAAAAAACAATATACAAAGTTCGTTTACATACGATTGAAGTATTTTTCTCCCTTTTTCAGATAGTACATACATTTTTATAAAAAAGGCAATATTTAAAAAAAACCTTCAGACTTGCGACGTTTTGCGAAAAATCTGATAGTTTCATATTTATTTTCTTATTATGTTGCAAAAGTGTCGTTTCAAATAAAATATGTATATGTCGAAATGGCACAAGAATCTTACCTGTTCGTGTTTGTGTATCTTGACTTTTTTCGTAATACCTACTCCGTTTTGGTGAAACAAACACAACCACTCGCGACGCACAACTAAAAATATGGCATTGAGGTAGGCAAAATTGCAGGATTGTTAAATCGAAGGGACACTTTTCACAACGTGGAAAGTAGAAGAAGTAGAATTAAGCCGATCAGACAGAAAAAATATATATGTTTTTGTGGTCATTTCTGTATACCTACTTAGCTCGAAAATGACAAATTTCGACTTATGTTACTTTGCCGTGAAAGCGACGACGTATTTTGCTGGCAAAGTGTTGAATTTTTGCTGGCTAACCTTTTTGTTGTACTTAAAGGTATTGAATGCAATTTTTCCTACACATTTTGTGGTAGTAGAACTGTGAGTAACAAGGTGAGCAATGCGGTTTACATTCGGGAAGAAGCACACAGCCGTTCACAGGTCCTTTACGAAACTGTTGCGCCGAAACACATTAATTTCATAAAAACCATGTCACATTTTGATATAGCTCTATTTAAAAAAATGGACGCTTTAAGTAAAGCGATAAGCTTCAGTACGAACAAAGGGATATACTCGCACAAGAATTTAGTTTAGTAAGTCTGACAGCTGGCTGACTTGATGTGTCTCCGTTTTGAATGACCTAGATCGGTTACATGATCAGTTTTTTTTTTTTAAAGAATTGTGGAGGGGTAGTAAAGAATTTCCTGACTGATTACTGGGTTGATAGTTCGCATATTTGGCTGACGTAGAAAAAGTGACGTTACCGACCAATCAAGTTTTTGCATTTAGGGTACATGTTGTCTTCTTAAGATAAATCGGTTGCTGAATGTGCACAGTGCCTTTCTAAAAAAGTAATTCATCTGTCAACAGTAATGCCAACAAAACATATTGGTACCAGTTTAATTGACGGTCTCTGTATAGTAGTAGTTTTGTATTGTAGCAACTGATGTTTAATGTTACCAATAATGTGGATTTATTCCTACTTAACGGATCGTATCCAGTATGCTCGCGTAAATGACACTTTCTCGTCACCAGTTTATGTTACCTCTGGAGTACCTGAAGGTAGTCATTTAGGCCCTCTGCTCTTCCTTTTGTTTATTAATGATATCCCTGACTTGTTTTTGAGTTCCCAGTGTTTTATGTTTGCCGACGATTTGAAGTTGTTCCGACCTATATGTTCAGTACACGATTGTATTCTTTTACAAGAGGATCTTAAACGACTGTCCATATGGTGTCACAGTAATGACCTTCATCTCAATGTCTCTAAATGTCAAAGCCTTTCTTTTTATCGTAACCTCTCCCCAATTCACTTTACGTACGTAATCGATACCTACGGCGACCATATTTTTCAAAATAAAATAGAGGACAAAAAATATTATTATTTTTGTATTTATTAAAACCCAAAACTCTCAGCACCATTCAACAAACGTATCCAAATTCCAACGCCAACCTAACGAGCAATGAAAAGTAGTGTGTAAGACAATCATTTCCATAAAAACTGGAAAGTTGCTCTACCTCTTCCTAAATTGTTTTGTTGCTCAAAAATTAATGCTCGATGCATGCATGTTTTTGTCATTGTTTTAAAGGACAGTCTCAAAAATAAAGGACAAAAACCGTCCTTTAATAAAAAGAAAAAAAATACAGGGCAAAGGTGAAAAGAAAGGACTGTCCTCTTAAATACAGGACGGATGGTCACCGTATCGATACCCCTCTGTCCATTATTTCATCCAAAAAAGATCTTCGAGTTATCTTTGACGTAAAACTTAGCTTTTGCAAGCACAAGTCTTTGGCTGCCAAAGGTAATAAGATGTTAGGTTTCATATTGCGGAATTCGAAAGACTTTAAAGATCCACATACTCTTAAATGTTTACTTTTTGCATTTGTCCGACCTCATCTTGAGTACTGCAGTATAGTATGGAATCCGTTTTATGAAGTTCATTCTATTAGAATAGATAGGATCCAAAAGCGTCTTACTAGAGTAGCTGTTCGTAGACTGCGATGGAATATTGAAATGCCATCTTACGATACGAGGTGCAAATTATTTGGTATCTTACCTTTCTTTAAACGGAGGCAATATTTTTATATTTATTCGATATTTAATAAATGATCATATCGATTACCCTCTTCTATTATCATTAATTGGATTTTATGCTCCTTCGAGAGCTCTTAGAAATCGTCTTTTATTTTATGTACCTTATCATAGAGTTAATTATGGATACAATGAACCAATTTATATATGCCTTAGGGAACTGGTTCTGTTGTTAAGCTTTGGTGGTCGTTTTTAAGAATATGTTTGTATTAAGTAATCTAGCGAGAACAGTAGATGTACTCATTTGATTGAAAATAAATAATTCTTGAAGAACTGAATACCTTTATCGTCACTGGGACTGACTGGGACAATGAAAATCACACCCAGAGACAATACTGAGACCACCAACTCCGGCCGATTTCCCGTTACTTAGCTAGCCTACAAGCTATATTTTTATGGAGTGTTCACGTTTGGTGCGCTAGTATTCTTACATAGAAAATCGTATTGACAAATGTGACGAAACTTCAAAAATTCTGCTCACCAACACACTCCCAGGAGATATGAGACACTTCCGCTGTGGGCAAAGTTGCTGGCAGAGTTCATAGAATTTTATCCGTTTAATTTGAAATTGTTCGTTACGTGTGGCTAATATTTTTTTTTAGGAATAAGTGCACATTTGCTTAAAATATTCATGAAAAATTAACAATGTAGATTAGCTGAGGAAATATAAAAACATTTTGAGCAAATTAATGATATCCAAAAGCGGAAAATACACAACCATGTTCGTCCTAATATGTTTCTAGTATATAGAACATCAACTTTAGATAGTTTTACTAACCAAACAAATCAAATAATTCGCCTTTTAGCAATTTATAATAACTAACCAATGGCGTTCAGTAATGAAAAAATGTGGTATTCCCGAACTCTTCCACATTTCCCCACGGTTGCCGAGGTTGGCAGCATTTATTTTTGTATTTTTTGTATGTTTTTGCATGTGACACGGATTCTTTTTTGACATAACACCGATAGGAAAACAAAATGGCGAATTTAAAAAAAAACTGAGGGGGCCAGCGGCAAGAGGATTGTGAGTTGGGGGTCTCAGTATGGTTTGTCTATGATCACACCTATTGCTCAACTGGAGATTGTTCTTATTCCGAAACCCCTTCATTTGTACAAAAATCAGCCGCGAACAGTGCTGCCAACCTAGCAAATGCACGTTCACACTGAACAACTCCTCGTCTAAATTTGCAAGACCAGTCGTTTTATTCAGAAGATTTCTGACTCAGTGTTCAGACTCTGATTTGTTTTCCCCTACATTCGAAAAAAAAGTTCCTCCTTTCTCCCCCTATAGTGAAATTTGCATTTATTTTCGTATGAACAATTAGAAAAATTAATGTCCTTTTTATTAACAAATAAAAAATAAACATCAGTTCAGTTAACTAAATCATAAGAAAGTGTGAATTTGAAATGATTTCCCTTTCTATTAGACAAAATATCTAAAAGAGTGAATGCATTCAGACACACAAAAACGCTTACGTAGACGTTCGATGGGCTATTTTCTTTTATGTTTAGTATGAACATTCAACATTCATTCTGAGTAAACTTCGAAATTTGTCTGTTACAAAAATGCGTTTTAAGTTCACTTTCGAATAATTTAAGTAACACTGAGATTTTTGATTTTTCCACTTTTTTAAGCTTGTCCCTCGTTTTCCCCTTTTTCATTGTAAGAGCGTCAAATTTGGCGCTTTTCCCCTCTGAAGTCACTGCCCTGACTGATGAATTTGATCTTAGCATAATTTGTCTCTTTCAGTATACCGGCGAATGTAAAGATTTTGAAAACAGACACCTTTTAAATTGAATTTGCGTCATTTTTTTGTTCGTTATTTTTAAAATTAAAATTTTTTTTGAGTATACCCTTTTTTTTTGTTCCTTTACACCTAAAAAACATTACTCTCCTTTTTTTTTACGACCACGTTAACACGTGTTTAAAGTTAATACTTTTTATCTTATTCGTTCAGCAGAGGATGATTTCTTTGGATTTAAATGTCTTGCGACACGTGTTAATAAATTCAGATTTTAATGGAACCTTTTTTGAATGCGTTTTTAGCCCAAAGGAACAAAATAAAGGGGTACTCAAAAAAAAAAAAAAACTACCCTATATACACACTTAAAAGAAACTAATTATTATACGAAATTGTTGACAGTTGAACCGCAATATAAATGCCATATTTGACACCAGTTTTAAGAGCTCCGAGCCACAAAGCATAGTCATACTCATTACCATTAGAACCATAGGTGGGCGTTGCGTTGGTTTGATTTCTCCATTTGCCCTCAAAGACGTAAAAGTTATTGCACCGCCAAATTTAGCAGCGTGTGAGAATAACTTTTGTTTGCTTGATGTGGCCATGACTTTCACCATATTTCTGTGATTTATGGCACAAGTTATATGATCTCCCTAATGGCGTTAAATCTAACGTCCAGTTTACTCAACCAATTAACTTATTTCGGTGATTATGTGGGTGTATGAGGGTTGGCTTTATTTTCCATGGGAGTGGGTCAAATGGAGTCAATAGTAATTAATCTTTCGACCGCAGATTCACGGGAAAACGACCTCTCGTTAGTTGTCCCGCCCAATGCTGTCGAAATGAATACTATTAGTCTTAAAATCTATTACGCAAAATAGTTTTGTAGAAAATGTAATTTTACCACATACCTATTTAACGAATAAATTGCGCATCTCTAGGTCTGTCAAATAATCTAATTTTATAATTACCTGACTTAGCCCTTCCACCTGCTTTACCCTTTCAACCGTTTGCAGCAATGGAAATGGCATAGCTATAGTGGCAATGCTAATAGAAAAAAAAATGTATACTTCATGTTAATATATTTTGGATAATCTTTGCTTAGAAAGGATACCCAAAAATGTAGGCTTGGGATAGCAATAAAATTTTGAAAACGACAGCACTGGTCCCGCCTGTATCCAAACCCTCAGCCCGTCTGCACTCTACTCACAAGAGTCACGTCTTATTTAAATTGTTCTCATATCTAACGGTTGAATAGAAATAGTCACCAGAAAATTTTAATGAATCCCTCAGCTCCGTATCCCCACAATGAGATCAAAGGCAAACTATACTCGTACCTACCATGACTTCAATTGGACAACAATTTGCATACATCGCGGAGACCTTCAAGCTGCCATACGGCACTGGATAAACTAAGACCCACTCTAGTACAACAACAAACAAACAATACCTGCTGCCTGGTGGTCTGGCATGGAACTTTTTCTGCTCTCTGTTCTGTCCAAGATTTGCGATAACAGACGCTCGGCTACACCATTGAGGTCAACCATGAGCTCCATTGCGGAGTCTGTGTGCCACTCGAATTCAGATTCGCCGCACTCTGACAAAGTAATTTTGTAGTTCGTAGGTACCCTGCAACATTTACACGAAACGCCATCGCTCGGTAGGATATGGCTCGACTTCCGTATTCCAACAAGGAGAAATCGGTTTTCTTTTTCGCTTTGTGGACCAACATGTCAAGATGCCGCGCACACTGGAGACATTTCTATCTGGTGCTGCCATCGAGAATGACACTATTTGCATGCTCCATGGCGGTCAAAATCGTGCCTCCCCTCAAGTCTGCTTAATTCATGAGCACGCATCGGTACATACCTGACTGCGAGGTATACAAGAAAGAGAAATAAAGGATTCCGACTTCAACTTTTTGCAGAGTCACACTGTCCGCATTGCATTCACATAGAAGCACAAATACTGCTCATGCCTCATTACGGTTCACTGAAGTTGTACCTATGTAGCGTGTTCGGTGATAAGTACTCGTACTTAGTGACCCGTATCCAGGTTGGTACGAAGCTGGAACACTTCTTTTTCTTTTGGTTTTGCCCCCGGGGGACCACTTGTTTACATGAAAAAATCATTATGACACAACTAGAGAGACAACAGCATGTCGCTGTCGGGGTCTCAGCTCAATGGTTACGTTAATGAATGTAACGGGAATCAAGTACAGTAGAGGAGTATAATCGAACTTGGGGATCGTTAATTTGGGTGCCATTCACACCTTGGCCGTGTGATTCCTGAGGTGATTTCGGGTCCATCATAGAGCTGGGAATTTTATTTCTCTGGATCAGTGTTTGAAGTTCTGCCTTGGCGCAAAAGTATTGTTCGTTGACCGGAGAGTAGAGTGGTAGAAACAACTGGTCGGGCGTTGATTGAACTCTCTTCTCGTGATTTGCGTCTTTTGTGGTGTTTTTCTAGCGGGACATTGAAGGATTTCCGAACGAAATTGGTTGTTGTGATTTGAGTTTACACAATTGGTTTGCTCTGTCAGAGAAGTGCGCAGTGTCTGTGCTCTGAAAGTAGCTATATCTGTTCTTTTGGGGTCTTGGTCTTTATTTTTGGAATAATAACAGTCATAACAGCAGGGGGTTGATGTTCTCTTGGCTTAATCATCGCCATACACAGACCAAAAGTACAGCATGACGGTCGGCCTCTTTCAAGTGCTATAAAGTGTAACACTGTGCGATTAAGTCAGGTCAAAGCCCTGTACTGAGATAATAGTATGCCAGGCCAAAAATTGGTGAAGCAAATTGTTGCCTGCAGGGTTTCACGTTGGGCGCCACGTAATACAATTATGGCGATTATATTTCGTAGACGGAAGACAAATGTTAATGTTATGAAAGGAAGCACATCGTCTCAAATCAAAAGGCCTGAGGTTTATCAGAACGTGTACCATGAAAGTGCATATTGTTACATATTCAAATATAAAATAAAAGGAAAAATGGGGTTTTATTTCATTGATTAACGAACCACATAACTATATAGAAAAGCAGGAGGCTGGTTTATTTGCAAAAATATAAACTGAGCTGAACAGAGTTTAATCAATGATTTTTTTAAGGGAGAACTTTGTAGAGAAGAACACTTTTTAGGGACTTTGCGCTAAAAAGGTACTTCACAAAATTTTAAGAACCAATTTATGTAAAGGTGATTCCCTTTCGTCGTCGCTAAGACTTGAAAACTTCAAGCTTTCAGTGAGAACAAACCCTTAACCCGATTACCGAACTGTCAATGTCAAAATATTCAGTAAAATCAACATTTTCATCGTGGTGAAGTATAAAAAGGAACAACGTTTACAAATAATTTAATTTTACTGCCGAAATTCGAGAAGAACTTCATCGCAAAATCATCTTCAGCGATGAAGCGAATTTTTGGTTAAACGGCTTTGTCAATAAGCAAAATATGCGTTACTGACCAGGTGAGAACCCTCATGTGATTCATGAAACAGCACTACATCCGCAAAAAATCACTTTTTGGTGCGGTTTTCATGCCGACGGCGTCATTAGGCCGATGAAAATGACAGTCACGTAATGGTAAATGAGATTCGCCACAGAGATATGTTGGAACATTATTTCTTTGGGCAATTGCATAAATTGGACAGCAGTTATATGTGGTTCCAAGAAGACGGTGCCACAACCCACACAGCGGGTGCAACAATCGAGTTACTGAAGTCTCAGTTCGGTGAACGCGCTATCTCGAGAAACGGACCCGTATATTGACCGCCGAAATCGTGTGATTTAACGCCTCTAGACTACGCCTCTGAGGCTACATTAAATCATTGGTCTATGCCAACAAGCCGGCGACGTAAGAGAAGCTCAGAGCCAATATTGAAGGAGAAATAGCGCCGTATTGGTCGAAATGTGCAGCCGAGTTATCGAAAATTGGGTTCAACGTATCGACCACTGCAAATGTTCCCGTTGTGGACACATGAACGAAGTCGAATTCCATTCATAAATGTTTTGATAGTAATTCAAGCGAAAACATTTTTTTTTGTTGAGATTCTCAAGTAGTTTACATTTTATTTAAAAAAGAAATTGTCAAGTCCTTAACGAAAGACCCTTTAGACATTTAAAACACAGGATCCTTCCACATCATTCCCTAAAAAACGGGTTTTAATGGCTTTGGGTTGGTCCTCTGTTTATAAGTTGGTGACATTTTGTTCTGCATACCCAGCTCGCTTGTCTTACCGGATCAAAGTCCTCCTACATCGCCCAGAGAAGACTTAGGAATTAAATCTCCTTTTCGATAGTCCGTTAACGAACCGATGGATAATATCTGCAGCTACCTCCGCTAAAGTTCTATTCTCTTTGATCCTACTCCCAGTTTTGTACTGCAGAGCTCTATTGTTTCGAAAAATTTATATATCTTGTAAGCTTTTCTGTGTTAAAGGCGTTTTCCACATCGCAGCGTTTTTAATTCCCACTATTCCTTTCTTCGTCTTCTCAAATTGGAACCCTCTTCCGATTAAATCCGTATTATTGCTTTGCGAGGCTTTTCTTATACCGGGATCCCAGCTTAGCCCTCAACGACTTCCAACTAGAATGTTGTCTTCAGTAAAAAGGCTTTTACTCTTAGCTCTCGAATTTGTATAGCATTAACGCAACAGGAGTCCACAAAATCTCTTTTCGCAGTCCCCGACCCCGGACTAATAGTTTCCTAACCCTTCAATGAAAGACGATGGTCCCAATACTATGAACACCCTGGAGGACATATGCAACATGGCTGATCGACACTCAAACGGGTTTTACCGAAGCTATGCATCAGCCAAGAGGATCTGAAGACTATTCTCCTCATTCTCTGTAGATTCCTACTCTGGTCGTAAATAAGGAACAAACTACAGATTACGTTTCTTCTAACGATCTTAACGATTAAACAAAAACAGACTTTGGAAAGCTTCTACTTCATAAGAAGCTCGAATTGTACCAACCAGTAGGAAAAAAAAATAGTTTTCATGTGATAAGGGAGCCTTTAAAATTCTGAGTGAGTCGGTTCTATCTGCCAGCCTCTTTTGGCTAGCGTGACCTATTATTTTGGCATAATTTTCGTCTCATGCAGTTGAAGACTGAGAAGTTGACATCGGGAAGCCCTATTTGAAGAATGTTTTCATACCCATTTCTAGACCTCTTCGCAACAAGGCTTTAACTGGCTCAAAATTTCCAGTTGAGGAAAAAAAAACATACAGCGGCTGGCTAGTGTAGTTTCTTTCTTCAAATTTTTGTTGTAATGCTATTTTCATAGCTTGTAGCCGTGGTAGGAAAAAAGATGCGTGCTTATGAAGTACATTTAGGGACAAGATCCTTAATTTTTGAAGAGGAGGGTCTGATGTTTTTCTCGTTTTTTTGAATGATTTAAATGAAGAACTTTTCACCAAAACGGTCTTTAGCTAACCAGTGTTCTCATATCGTGGGATTTATCCCTTTTTGTGGGAATTTCGATGTCCGAAAAGCCTTCCGTGTAATAAAGGGAAAAGTCACCAAATCGTGGGAATTTCAGAAATCTAACAAAAAAACATTCAAACTATAAATTTTTGGTGAAATTCTATCAAAACACCTGTATTTCACCATGAGAATCAACACACTGAATGTGCATAAAAAACAGCTCATGTAAATCGTCTTTTATCAAAATTTTCTAGTACCAAAAAATAATTATAGCAGTGTTACAAACTGCGGTTTTTATACTAAAGGTTAATTTAACGTGATTTTCTTTCCGTGCAAATCAAATTTTACTTTTAGCAAATGGATTTTGATGCAAAAAAGTATCGTTGGATTTTAAGAGGGAATTTGAGAACGGTGGAAAAGGGAAAAATGGCCCTGCTTTATGGGATAAATGAAGAGAGAGTGCTAACAACACTGGCTTGCAGGTCGTCTAGCATCATACTAAATTCGTTAACTTCACTGTCATGAAGTTTCGTTGCTGGTTCGTTTACTTTGTTCCATCAGTCTTTACAGACAGAGGCCAACTTCATATTAACCACCAGAGAATGCGGCCAATAGATCACTCGGTGTCTAAAAGTCGCAGTTTCTCTTTGACCGTAATCCTTTTACAAATTTGTTATGCTCGCCAAATTAGATACACTGAAAATAAAACCCTGGTATATTTGATAAAAATGAAGCTTGATTCAACACTTTTTTGGTCAATATACGTCCAACAAAATGTTTCTATCAAATTGACAAAATTTTAGTAAGTTTTATCTTGTCTTGATAAAAAAATCGTTGTTTTAACAAAAATCGTTTGTTTGTTCGTATAAAAATAAATTGTTAAATTAATCATAATGTTGTTAATTTAACAAAAGAGATTTGCCAATTCTACCATTGATGTTTTGTCAAATCAACAATTAACTGTTGCTTTTACAAAGAAGTTTATCAATTTGGTCGTTTTTCTGTCGAATCAAGAAACAGATTGTTAATAATATCGAGTTAGTTTGTCAATTCAACTATTGTATTTTGTTAAAACAGCACAAATATTGTTGATTGATACAAATAATTTCTCTTTATTTATCTAATTTAAGAAATTATATCTAGGATATGTCTACAATACCCTTGAAAAATAAATTAGGTATTGATAGTAAATGATACGCAAAACAAATAAGTTTAATAATTAGATTTATTTAAAAAAGGAATTATACAAATTAAATAATCTGCACTCCCAATGGTATTTCCTTATCCAGAGGAAAATGTTGCCAAATGTTTTGGCGTTGTGTAGGCCGGGGCTTCCCGATCGATTTGACAATCTAATAAAATATTCAAAATTTGTAAATATTTAGTACGTAGAAAAGTAGGATTTTGCACTTTCAGATAAGATAGTATATAAATATTATATATAGGTATATGTTAATGTCTTTTTTCAGGCAAATACTTTTTTTAACATCGAAACTTGAATAATATGAGCACAGTAGGTATTTACCTGATAAAAATCCAATCAATTTTCTAAAATATTAACAACACAACAGTCTCAAGATAAATAAAAATTTCTTGTGTGTAGCGAATAGCTCCACTTTTAGACAAGAAAGAAAATGCCCAGAGTCCAGCCAGGCGAGCCCAGGATGTGCAAAATCCTATTTCCTTCAATACAATCGCATTTGTGCACAACTTGGTCTGGCTGGACATGTTTTTCCTCTGGCTGTAAGTAAAGCTGTTTTGTCTTCAATATACATTTACCTATATATTTTGGCACTATATTCTTTCACTTACCTTTTAAATATTTCCACATGCGGTATCCATTTAATTAGTTTTAAAATATTATCTTAGCTCACTTTCACCATCAATAGCATTGCATTCAAAGGATTACAATTACAATGTTTAAAATGTGTTTTTATTGATTCAACACGTGTTTTATCAATTCTACAAAATGTTTGTCATTTCTACAAATTGTTTGTAATATTGATTATCTGTATTTTGTTCGGCTAACAAACAGTTTGCATAAGTTTTGTCAGTTTAACAAACATTTACAAAAGTCATTTTTGGTTCCGTTTTTATTGATATAACAAAAATTTTGTTATTTCAACAACAAAATTCTTCAATTGATACAATATCGATTTATTAAACTAAAAATTTTGTTTTGTTAATCCGTTTGACAAAATATTTTTCAAATTGATAAACCTTAAATTGTATTGATAAATTTCATTTATCATTACAACAATTTTTATTCAATTCAACAAAATTATTTTTGTTGAAATTTTGCAACCGAATGCAACCTGGTATTTTATTTTCAGTGTAGAAGATACCTTTTCCCCAACTGTAAGCTAATTAGCCAAAGTCACTAAAAAACGAATAAATACTGTTGCGCATACTGATACAATAGTAAAATACTCCACCAGAACAGACATAGCCATAAATTTATTCGACTTCCTCAAGTAGAAACCTTTTTCTCGGTTTTATGAGCAGTCGACGCTTAAAAACCCACTCATTAGCATACAACTTTAAGGCAACCTTTGCAATTGACTTATCGAGTCCCGAGTCATAACATATATGCGAGAAAATCCAACGTCGGTAAAATCTCTTAATTATACACGGTGTGGAGTTCATTAAATGGCGAAGCACAGCCGGCTGCGCCTTAAGCCTCCGCACGTAAATTATGCACTTGAGTGTTATGTGCGAAAGAATGGCAAATCTTATTTTACTTTTCATTAAGATATTTTTACATCTCGGTGCTAACATGCACATTTGCATATCAAGTTTGACTGGTGGAATCGTATAAACTGTAACGCCTCTGCCTTTTGACAGACATTCGAATGGTACCTCTCACTCGGAGCTGTGTAGTACGCGTACCATGCTCACATAGTCCATTAGTCAACAAAGATTATTCTCTTGACCCCGCGCGACAACATCACATCCACTCGATCAAATTTTGACGGATTTCGGAGATACTTTGCGGATGTTACCCCTCCCATGCGTACAGTTGCTTTTTGCAATTTCGCAAAACAAAACTCATGGTATAGGAGTAACCGTATTTGGGACTTATTTGCTTTCATCTAAATTTGAAGATTTTGACGTGCTCGTGCTTCATCATCATCACCATGATGACCGTTACCGTCATGCGATTAAGTTGAATTTTGTGGAATTAAGTGGGCAAGTGGGAAATCGCAAGATCTACCGCGAAATTCCTTTTGGGTTTGTTGTGAAATTTTTAACGCTATTCGCCATGGCTTAGACAAGAGTGGGTTAAGCTGGTCCACTGATTGCGGTGTCCATCTTTATAGTTGGTGGATCCATCACGTTCGTATACCGTTTAATCATGTTTGGCGTATTATGGAACTGCAAAGTTATGGCCATGTCAAGGCTTGAACACAATTTGAAGCTTTATATATATATTTTTATTTTTTCTGTTGCTAAACATTCATTTTTGATTTTGTGTTTCTTTTTTTCAGAAAAATGACATCACCTCGCATCATCTACACAGCACTGCAGATCTTTGTAAGTAAAGTTTATAGCTTGCTAATTTGAATGAATGCTTATGTGGGCTTTGAGAGCTCATTTGAGATCGATCATTATGGTAAAATGTATTGACTAATGAAAGTGAATAAGGTTAACTGAAATCCGGTGGAGTATTTTTTTGCAACACTAATTTTGCATGTGTCGCTTTAATGCACTGGGGTGGAGTTTTTAACAAGCTACGCTAAGCTTAGTGCGCTTCCTATATAACTTCGGAAAATTCCAAAATGGTTGCGTGATTATTTCTGTCCAATACCTGCGGTGACGGCTGCGTTAACAGACCCAAAATGTAGGTCAGTGCGTTGACCAATAAGCCTACCGTGTTTTGCTTTGACCTAACCATGGAAAGACAGGGTCGGCATTCTGTAAGGCGAAACATCCGCGTTTTCGTGCGCACGAAGAAATTTGCTTGTGTAACAAATGGCAAATCTTTCGTGCGCACAATTGCTTCTAGAAATCTAGGTAACCCCGAAGTACCTTATAACGAAATCAAAAACCAAATACTTTGTGGTGACTTCACTGGTTTTCCATAAGGGTATGGGAAAGATCGATTTTTTTACAAGCTTGCCCGATGTATAGGAATATACCACAAAGTCTTAGGTATCTATCAGTTTGTCTCACTACGTCGTATAAATATATGTCGTTAACAGTTTTATAGTAGGTTTGTTTGAACTCAATTCAAGCTGCTAAAAAAAACAATTCAGAGTGATTTAACTTTTCCTTGTTTTACTGAAAAACTGTGCTCTAATAAAGATTTAGTTTTAAAATAAAAACTTTAAAAGCAGGATGGGAAAGAATTGTAATTCCTTTCAAAATTTAATATTCACCTAACCCCTTTTTTCCTGGTTCATAAGGAACGGAAGAAGATCAGATCGGGCAATTCCAAAAGCAATTTCTTTCATAAACCCAACTTATACCATCCCATTTCCAGGCTAACCACCTGTATCAATGTAAACAAGGTCCTTAAGGAGCACTAAGCTGGATTAAGGCCAGGACATTATGTGAGTAAAGTTGAATCCGCCACATTCGAGTTTTGCCAAACAAGGGAGTTTATTGCTTTTCTAAAAGTGGTCGTTTTTTAACTTTTCGTTTTTTAAAAGATTTAATCGCTCTAGAGACGTTCGTCAAAAGTTAACATTTTGAAGAGATCTTCAAACCTCAGTTCGCCCTACAACCCTTTTGTTTTTTTTAGGACAAAAAAGCTATGACCCTTTCGAGTTGCTCTTCTACAAATATCGCAAAATAATTTTTTTACTCATAGCTGGTTGGAAAATCATGGAAAAAAATAAAAAAATTTATGAATATTTGGCTTAGAATCTGTTTTTGGCTGTTGTTCCGGTGGAAGCGAATATCACTCGCGCGAACTCGCAAAGTTCGCTAAACTCATTCAAAAGTACACACATTTCCTATGTTGTGGGTTGGATGCTTAAAATGCAATCGCGCGAATTAGGCGAAACTAAGCGAATCTGAGCGAGTCAAGTTTTCGATGGTGTCATTTCTATTTTAATCACGCGAACTAATCGAATTAAAATAAAATTTTTTTTTTTTTAGTTTTAAAGGATTTCTACTTAGTACCTATTCTTTACTGAAGTTCGTGCAAAATGTATTTGAAGAAGCCAATTTGTGAACTTAAAAACCGTGCACCATTATGGGACATGAACTGGAAAGACTTCTTCAAAACTGCAAAACTGTTGGATGAAATAGCTGTTACAATGAGATTTGTACTTTAAAAAATATTTTATAAAAAAAAATTTCTTTACAAAACGACAACGACTTGAATGAACCTTCGCAAAGTACCTACGACAGTTCATAGCGCGACTTTACCACATAAATAATTCGCTTACTTTGCCTGCGCAAAACTCGCTTCTCGTGCGAATGCGTTCGAGTTGTATTCACTTGCACCTCAAAAACGGCCTTACTTTTCCCCTTATGACAACATAATGAATAAATGCAAGTATGTAACGCAAATTCGCTAATTTTTGAATTAAAATTTGCAACATTTAGGGCCGTTTGCTGATACGTCTCATAGCGAGTTAAGTGCCACATAAACTCTTATGTGACAGTTTATGCCATAAAAAAAGTAGCCAATAAGTATTTAAGTAGAACTTAAATCGTTTCGTTGCTGGAAACTGGCAGTCATATCTTACGGACTTTAGAGTAGGCATAAAAACATTTTCTGACCACATGCCACTGGAAATTACATTTACAACTCGAGGATCCCAAAATGCAGTTAACGAAAACCACCTAAATTTATTGCCAAAACTATATTGGAGTGACAGGGATCTTGAACAGTACCAACTGAACTTAAACAGACAAATGGGACAACTGTGTAGTATATCGAATATAATACCAGACATTCAAATACTAATGGAGGCAATTAAAAAAGCGGCGCCATCAAGACCAAGGCCAACTCATAATAGTAAGAAGAATAGACAAAAATGGTTCGATAGTGAGTGCATGAAAATTAGAGATAAATCTTTTGCGCTTTTAAAACTCGTAAGATGGTACAATACGAACACATTTAAAAGTCTCTATTCGTCCGCAAACAAAGAATATAAACGCCTATGCCACGCTAAGAAACGCAATTATGAGCATCAGAAAATTAATGCTTTAAGTTGTGCTAAAACTTCTGCGGAGTTCTGGAAAGCAGTTAAACGTATAAACGGAGAAAGAAATGTTCTCGCGCCGCACTTACATGCTCAGAAGTTGGGAGACTACTTCCAAACACTACTTAATAGCCAACAAACTTCTTTAGCCCACCAATATGCGGCCCCTTTGATCGTAAACGAATACTTAAATGCACCATTTACTCTGAGCGAGGTACAAGACGTAATTATGAAGCTAAAAAGTAACAAGGCTCCGGGAGAGGATCGCATACCATTTGAGTTCTATAAGAACTCTACAATTGAATTTGCCACTGCCCTTACAGCAGAATACAACCGAATATTCGAAACAGCAGATATTCCGCAAAGCTTCAGAAAAGCCATTATATTCCCGTTACACAAAAAAGGTGATTATAATAATCCGAGCAACTACAGAGGCATATCATTCTTAAACACCTCGGCTAAAATATTTGGAACGCTGCTATATAACAAGCTAACTCAATGGGTCTCAAATAATAAAATCCTACACGAATTTCAAGCCGGCTTTAGAGCAGAATACTCTACTGTGGACCAAGTTTTCACGCTTATTAATATAGCCGATGTATACAAGAGAAGAAAGAAGAAGCTTTATGCTTTATTTGTAGACTTTAAAGCAGCCTTTGACTCTATAGCACGCGAAGCACTATACTATAAACTCTACAGAATAGGAATTTCGAGCAAAATTATAAACACATTGAAAGCTATGTATGAAAACAATACGGCAATGGTTTGGGATGGGAGCAGCACGTCGGAGGAGTTCGCCACAACCATGGGAGTTAAGCAAGGATGTATCCTAAGTACACTCTTGTTCATTTTGTTTATCAACGATATAACAGACAATATTGGAGGCGGAGTTGAAATTAGTGGTGTAAATGTCCCTGCATTAATGTATGCAGATGATATTGTCTTTCTAGCAGAGACAGTAAGCAGTATTCAGCTTATGATAAACAGACTGAAAAGCTACTGTAATACATGGAATCTGTATGTTAACCTAGGTAAAACAAAGATCATGATATTCAGAAATGGCGGCGGGCGATACTCAAGAAACGAAGCTTGGATGTATGGAGGAGAGCGCATAGACGTGGTTAAATCCTATAAGTATCTAGGAGTGTTGATTTCAGCTAACACAAATATGAAAAAACATCTGAAACCAAATTAAAAGAAGCTAAGCGCGCAATTTGTTCAGTTTGGGGAAAATGTATTCAAAATAAATACATCGAACACAATTCGAAACAAAAAATCATTCGTGCTACTGCAACAACTATAATGTTATATGGAGCTCAAATATGGGGACACAACAAATATACCGCGGTCAAAAAATTTCAAAGCTATAGCATAAAAAGAGTTTTTAGGTTGCCAGGTAACACCCCCAATTATATGCTTTACCTAGAAACAGGGACGCCCCCTCTGTTTTTGGAAACACTTAAATTACATTTCAATTATATTGTAAAAGTAATGGGAATGAGGCAAGAACGGCTACCAAGGGTAGTACTTTCCCACATAATCTCAATCAGAGGAGGTCTAGTCCAAGGGTGGGAAGAAATAGCACAAAACTGCGGACTTAACCTAATTTTTTCACGGAGCGACGATTGTACATCACTAAAACTTAAATTCGATACTATACTGGAAGCAACTGGTCATCACCTATACGATTCATATGTTAATGAAGCCCAGTCATCACAGCACAGAATGTTATACAGCAAATTGAGTTACAATCTGCAGGAGAAAACATATTTTTTGAATTCTAATTCAAGTGAAAAAATAAGCACTATATTTAAAATAAGAGGAGAATTATTAAATTTAAACTACATACCACACCGACCCGAACTTCCGATTATTTGTGATTTATGTAATCTAAGAGAAAGGGAAGATGTGACTCACTTTCTTGCTAGATGTCCTATTCTCAGAGAATTTCGTGTGCGGTTTTTTGGATCACAGGTACTAGCGATCGAAGACATGTTAAGTTTTTTAAATGGAGACCGTGGTTTCGAAGAACTATACAAGTATGCTGTAAATGCCCTACGCTACAGGAGACGCATCATGGAAGGCGATTTTTAAATAATACATTTTTATTAAACCAAAATATTTATTCGTTATGTTATTCTAAAATAAATAATAATCTAAAACTAAATATTAATTATATAAATGTCAAACTGGTGGACGGCTTTGGCCAAACCTAATAGACTTAAGATAATAACAAAATGTATCTAAATATATATATATATATTTTTTTTTTTAATGAAATAAAGTCAATAAAAACTAACTAAAAACTAAATCGTTAAGAGTCGTATCGTACAAAATCGACAAACACCCGATCAGCCGATCAGTGACAAATCGAAAATACCGCAATTAAATAGGAATTAATTTCCATTTACCCTGAAAAAATTAAATTAAACTTTCGCTGCTCCAGGATATTCAATAGCTGATCATATTTTGTCCTTAAAAGCAACACAGGACCCTTTCTCGGTGATGGGCTGCGTATATTGTCCACTTATTGGCGGCATTTGATTTGAAAGATTCAAATATGCACAATTTTGTCCTAAGGGCCTAATAAATTTCAATCTCCAACAAAAATTTCAGTCGCATGAGAAAATATTAAGAAATTGATACATTTGCCATGATATATTTGCCAAGTGAAAATATTTAAATGGTGGAATTAAACTCTCTTTAAAAATAGTACTAAAGGGCGAGCCTCTTTTTCCAATTTACTTTCAAATTATTTTGCGTAAGCAATAGCTAATTTTCTAAGGAGAATATAAACATTGTGGTCAATGAATATGGAAAACATCGCCATTGTGAGATCGTATAACTTTAGGGACCATTAGGTTGTGCTGCTTTGCGGGTGTGCGATGGAAGAAAACTCAACACATCCACTTGAAGAGCTATGGAAACCTTTCCATGACGAATTAAATCAAACACTAATGTCGACAATTAGCTGGTTGCCAGCCTTAATACAAATTTACAGCACTAGTGAAACGATACCTAAAAACAATTAGACCTCCACATTTGCTAGTGCTACAACTTTCAACAATCTATTACAATTTTTGTCATCGCAGAATTAAAATTTCATAATTTGTTTTCGTGAAAAACAAGGTCAATGGTTTTTTCACAACAAGGATTTTATTCTAAAAAAAAGGAATATATAAATTGCAAATTAATTTGCCCAACCGATATCTTTCAAAGGCTTTTTGAAGATTATTATAAGCAAAACACAAAACACGAAATAGGAAATGCACGAAATATCCGCTGATCTGTCAAATATCATATGGAAATCAGTAATGCCCTATCATTCGATCGGAAACATAGTACGCTTTTCTTTGTTTTCTAATACTTCACTATTGATTTATGAGAATTTGTGTCGTACTAAAATCTCTTTCAAATTAGTCAATAAACGGAGCACAGTTTGTTCGAACACTTCGATTTATTCGTACCCTGATGATGCAAACCAGAGCTTATTGGTAATCTAAAGATCACATTTGACATTTGAATCATTAGCATGTGAATATTTTTGAAAGAAATCATAGCCTGCTAATCCATTTCCGTTTGAATTACAATTTTCCAAGCAACGAAACAGTAATTAAATAACAGTAAAAGTATATGGAAGTGTGAAAATAAATATTATTTGATCTTTTAAAAATTGAAAGCCGTGGATGTTCTTCTACACAAAAGCTGTCATGTGTTCTCCTCTATAAATTCACAACAAATAAAACAGAAAAACAAAAGTTCCTTCTACCTGAGCAGCCTAGAGTACGGATAATTGTACAAAAAAAGTGTTCAGGTATGAGCTGTCCAATCTTAAGTGAACAGACATTTTTCTGTCTTTGCGACGACTCTTAAGAAAGTATTGGAAAGATCCAAAACTTATATCAAATTTATTTTTTACTAAGCATTCGTTACTCGCAATCTATTAAAAAATGAAAACCAATCATCTAAAAGCAAGCACAAGGTCAACAAGATAAAAGCATTATCCATTTCATTTACTCAAAATATTCGAAATATATATTTCAATTGCTTAGAAATAAAACAAAAATGCAATATTTTTCCATTTGTACAAATTTGTGTTTGCTAGACTAAAAACCACTTGCATATTCTATTCTAACGAATAAAATCAGAAAAGATTTACAATTTACTAAAATTGGTTTATAATTATAAACGCTCAGGCTGACCAACAGGGTATTTAAATTCGCTCTTATTGCGAAATTCCATACCGCCATTTTGGGTGGTTGGGCAACAATCCTCTTGAAAATGACATTTTGGGAAGATTTATTTAGCTAATGGGTTTCTCAACATTAACATTTAACCATACAGTTAGCGATATTCTGGCAACTATATTTGTTTATTGGTAAAGGGATTTTGGAAAGTGTGGAGTCTTTGCGTAAACTGGCCGGCTAAAGTTGATTATTGGTAATGCCGTATGAGTATTGCTGCTTGTAAATCATATTTTTTATCCTATATAGTTATGACATCCAATCAAACAAGAAGCTGTTGGCTTCAGACCGGCTTAAAGGTAAATGCAAACTCAATCAAAAGCCGTTTGAAATTCAATTAAAATTGTTCCACTTTTATCCTGAAGCGACATGTTCCCATTTACTATAAGACCACCTGTCACCTTACCTCGACTTTAACATTTTCATAAAGGCGCATTTACAACGGACAAATTTGTTATCGCACTCACATCTCCTTGTCAAAAATCGAGCGCACTTTAGGAATTTGTTCTTAATTTCACAGTCATGGGACTGTGGACACAGCACTGCTATACACACATACAGTACGTATACCTGGTTGATTAGCTTGTTCCTGACTTAAATTTCAAAGTAGGTCAATATGTTTACAGTTGGTTTGGTATATATAAAAACGGGGAAGCGTGTGACCCAAATCGACTCAAATCAACACAAACTTTAAATGAAGACATTGATCGACTATTTCCGCAGGAAAAACCAATAAGAATATTTGTAGATTTTATTTGATCTACTCATAAATCATAATGAGGCTTTCGCCTTAGGTTATTGGATTTATCTAATCAAGCGGACATTGAAAGAGAGATGAAAACGAATCTTATGGAAAAAATTAATTTACCAACGGCGAGTTCTTAATTTGCGTGAAATGTGAACTTTGTTTTGGTTATTTATCTCGTTGTGCTGTATAAAATGTATGTAGAGATAGGGTTGCGATCGATGTAATGAAAAATGATTTACAATTCAGTTCAAAAAGCGTGACATGGCGCAGCGGAATATTTCAAATCTACTTGTAAAAAGTTGATTATTCTTTGTTATTGCCATTGGACGCCAAAACAAAAACTATGCTGCCCCCTATTTTCGTAAAGGCCCTAACTACATTTTGACACTTTCGAGCAAAATGTTAATATTTTTAATATTTGATGCATGCCTTTTGTACTTAGGGCTTCTAGAAATTGAGAGTTCATATCGAATTTGAAGAAATAGCTTTCGAAATAAATGTAATAAAATTGGGGGCAAAGCAGTAACAAAATCGAAAATTATATAGATAAGGCCTTTACAAAAATAGGGTCAGTATGAGAAACGTGGCTTAAAAAAAACATGCTCTCGCACTTTGCAGGCCACAATATCTGCACCTACACCTATACCTTTCATGGGTACGTAGGTATAATTTTTTAATCGCTTTTTTGGGAAAGGCTAAGAGATGCTTGAAGATTGATGTTAGTTCTGGACTTTAACGAATTTTTAATTTTTCTCTCGGGAAATATGTATACAGGAATGCGAGTTCCAAAAGTTTGATCGTCCTAATGGATTTCCAGGAAAGTCATCATTTGTCAAGTGTGTATTGGTTGTCTGTCCTGTGTGGCACTTAAAGGCCGTTGAATAAAATCTTTGAGTTCCTCGAAACACCTTCAATACTACTACCAAAGGTTACCGAGTAGTCTTCTGTGTGCCAGCGGTTGTAGTTTTCTTGTTTGTGTGGGATCTTTTATTAATCATACTTCTAGACTCTAAATGTTGTCAAGTAGGGAGCTGAGAGTGTTTTTGGGCTCAGCTGTGTATATGAATGGTTTTTTCCACTGGGCCACCTCTCGCGAACGTCTGACAAACATCCGAGAGTATAACTGCCATGAAGAAGCTTCCCAATTAGCCATTTGGACCCGGCATAGAATTGTAGATCCCTTCCGTTCGTCCCAAAAATGAAAAACTCACACAAAAGTAATGGTTGTGAAAAGCTAGGCCTACGGACCTGTTGCGCAAACTATTTATTAATTCACTTATTATTTATACAGCCCTGATAAAACCAGTAAAAATGGAGGAGTTGCCTTGTTCCCAATTACTCTGTATAAGTAACTTAACCCTAAAGCTGTTGATCCTGCGATTCATACGATTTTCTCCATCAACCGAACACTTCTTTACTTCTTTACCAACTATAGACAAAAGCGGTACCTTTTTGCAAAACAAACAAAAACAATGAGTCCAAATTCAGGTGCATGCCTTTTGAAGTTGTAACATAAAAAAAAACCATGAAACAAAATGTGCCAAAAAAATAAAACGAGTGTGCTTTAGACCTAGGGTTGCTTAAACATCGATAGTAAAAAGCTATCGAATACATCGATAGTCTCAATAAAACTATCGATAGTATTCCTTGAAATTTATTCGCACCTAAAGCCCTTGTTACTACACCTATAAATTAAAAGCAACAGTCCCAATTGACTAGAAATGTTATCAACTTAAAGCGAGAGCTTTTCAAATACACACACGTTCATGCGGGAGGAGATATTTTGTTTCGGAGATACTCAACTTTCCTTGCCGAACAAGATGATGTATCAAACAGTTCTTCATCTGTGAAGAAGTATGTGTAAAAAATGCATGTGGGGTAAATGAGTGTGCGCACAATTTGGGTTATTTTGTTTTTCGTTTAATTGCTTTTTACGATTCGTTTCTGGATTGTGCAGTTTGGAGTAGTACGTGCCACGTTTCATTGTTTTTTGTATTTATATGTACAGAGATAAAATAACACAGAGGTTATTAGAATTATTTATTATTTCTTGTTGAGAGGAAGAGGAAGATTTATCGGTTTTTGTCCGTGATTCGGAAAAAATCTTTTGTTTGTCAGCTAAATAGTAGGTTTGTTAGATACTAGAACAAACTTTTTGTTCCGTTAACTTTGAGTTTAACTTTTGAAAATATTTGTTTTTGTTGTTTTAAGTAAATTTTACCTAAATAATGTAATTTGGTTTGATTTTTATTGACTTGTAATGGGTGTTGACTAAAATAATAGAAATTGGTTCCGCTTCGTTGCCTAGATGTGTTTGATGTGTGAATTTGAAAAACATCGATAGTATCGATACTTTGTGTCGATAGTTTTTTAATGAAACTATCGATACTATCGAAACTGACAACTATCGATGTCTAAGCAACCCTATTTAGGCCACACGACTGAAGTAAAACTTCTTTAGTTTGTCCCAAACGAGCTACTGACTGAGATATATATATATATATATTTCATGCACTGGCTAAGACAGGAAGAGAGGAAGAAAATGTGTGCTCGCACCACTCTCTCTTGCCCCTACAGTAATACACGAAACGTAACTCTCTCTCTCTTTCTATCTTCACTAACTTATATCTCCCTCTCAACTTCCGTTCGCCTCGCCCGATCCAACTTTTCGTAACGCTCTCGTGATGCATTCACCAGCTTACTCCCCAAGTCCCTCGTGCGTAAAGAAGTTTTACTTCAAAAAACTCATATTCCAGGAATTTGTCGCAAGACACGTCATCGGGGTTGCAAACCCTTAAGCTTCTCGACTACCTTGCCCTCGCCTACAAAACTGCGAGCACAATTAAATCGCACATTTGAATGCGGTGCCGAGAGCCAAAACCAACGTAAATTTACAAATCATTTCATTCATCTGCAAACCGTGCGTTGACAGGCGACCCATATCGTTAGTTAATCACCACCGGCTGATGCCAAGAGTATAATGAAACACTGGCTACATTCAAATTCAAAACTTTATCGACTGACACCTCTGATTTCATGAGTGCGCAAAATTTGTATCGAATTCGGCCAGCACGTTTCGCGACGCAACACAGACAAATACCGGAACATATCTGCAGGCAATATAGGCATAAGATATTTACCGCTAACTGCGAATTAAAGATAGTCTTCATTGGTCACATAACCGCAATATTGGCGACCGTACATTTTCACAAATCAACTTTCTTCCGTCATTCTCATCATTTCAAATTAGAGTGTTGTATTTGTATACTTTACGTGTATTGATAAAAAAAAACTAATAAACCATTCTCGCTTTCGTTACAGACAATCGCAACACTAAGTACACATGGCGCACAGATACCAACGGCGACAAGTAAGTAACAGATACTGAAATACACTGCTAAACTCGAAGTTATCATTCGTCACTATTTGGGTCAGTCGGTAAAAAAGGACTGCTAACACAATTGACAGTTCATATGCATCAAACAGCGACGAAGAATTTTGCATTGTTATCTTGTTGAGTAACCGTATCAATAAATCGATCACAATAAATTAAATGACAAGCAAGCCAAAGAAAGTAGGACTGGCGTGGCGAGGGCAAACAAGATATATACCTAAATTCGTGCACAAATACGAGTATGTGGGTGTTTGGGTCTCACCTTGCCTTATTACGTTTTATTGGCAAATGATGTAATAAATGGGATATGAATGTGCTTTGGTCGTGACATGGCTTTGTTTAATGGCCCAGCTTAGCTTGGCGCTGCTCGTCTTCACTTTCGGTGAGGGCTGAGTGATTGGGATTCAGGGTTTAAGAAAGATTTGAGCACTCGAAAAAATATATACATAAATTACCTGATTGAAAACGGTAGCAAAAAAACTTGGTTTTGAACGAAGAAAATTACGTGAAAATATTATAAAAAGTCGTTGCTAAAAACTGTCAAATTAAAATGGTAGTTCGGTTAAAAGTAACCACAGAGTTGGGTGGCTGCCTATAATAACATTTAGTCGATTTGAATAAATAACAATAAACCAGGTAATAGGTACTTATGGCAAATTTTCGTATTGCCACCTGCATTTCTGAACAATGTGTAAAATGTGATGACAAAATGCTACATGGTAACATTTTTTGATAATTTCATTTAAGTTCTACTTTAATTTTAATTAAATGTTATATTTGGATACTTTAACTTTCCAATTTGGAGTGCTCACAAAATATACTAAACAGAGTAGCCTTCTCTAACTACCTAGTTAACTTTCGGTAAATTCTAAAAAAATTTCAAATTTCCAAAAAAAAGAGCAACAAACTCTTAGGGATCGGAAAATTGACTCAAACCTCTTTGATCCATAACAAATCTAGATAAATGGCGAGCTTTCTAATTGAATGTATTATTCTATTTAAATTCTGTTTTTAGCCCTTATCCCTTTTGCTGCACATTTTAAAGCCTTCTGATCAAAGATGATCCAAACTAGATGGTCAACTGAGAGCAGAAACGGTGCATTTGCCTACAAGCTGCCTGTCTGGCACATGATTTTCTTAGTATTCATGCCTGTACAAATCAAAGGAGCGCCATTTCTGCCGCACGCATACTTAGAAAATACTGTGCTGGGACTTGAAGTCAATCGGGAGGCCATTTTCTGGTGGTATTTCAAAGGCGACTATGTTCGGCATATTTCGTGACCATTAGTTACATCTTAAACGGCGTTCACATCACAGTTCAGTTTAAGAGTTTTTAAAGTTTATGAAATTGTTGGTATCAAATGGAATTCCTAAAATAATTTAGTCACAATACCACATACCTTAATACAATAATCATTTGTCAATATCTAGCAGAAATCCATCTCATAATATTAATCAGAGAAAAATTAACTAACACGGTTTTTTGCACTTTTGTTAAAAGAGATTTTGGAACTTCAAGCTTTTATTGTGGATACATATAAAGGGTGATTTTTTAAGAGGTTTAGAACTTTTTTAAAAAAAAAAACACAAAAAATTCGAAAAAATGAATGAAATATTTATTTGAATCGATAGTTTGAACCTTGCAATTTAATGTTTAAAGATAATTTCATGCAAATGTTGACCGCGGCTGCGTCTCAGGTAGCCCATCCGCTGAGTCCAATTTTGGCATACTCTTTCACACATATCGGCCGGTATCTCACGAATGAATGCATGGATGTTGGCTTCCAGTGCGTCAATCGAAGCGGGCTTGTCCCTATACACATTAGCCTTGGCATACCCCCACAAAAAATAATCTAATGGTGTCAAATCGCACGATCTAGGCGGCCAATTGACCGGCCCGAAACGTGAAATTAACTGTTCACCAAACTCGCCTCGCAATTGCGCCATTGTTTCGCGTGCTGTGTGGCATGTGGCACCGTCTTGTTGAAACCACATATCATGCAAGTCAAGAACTTCCATTTCGGGCAAAAAAAAGTTTGTTATCATCGCTCGGTAGCGTTCACCATTGACAGTAACGCTGCGATTCGCATCATCTTTGAAGAAATATGGCCCAATAATGCCGCCGGCCCATAAACCGCACCAAACAGTGGCTTTTTCGGGATGCATTGGTAGCTGTTGCAATGCTTCTGGCTGATCTTCACTCCAAATGCGGCAATTTTGCTTATTTACGTACCCATTCAACCAAAAATGAGCCTCATCGGTGAACACAAATTTGGTTACAATCTTCCAAATAGACTGCTCAGAAGGTCGAGAATGCCGATCATAAAATGGAAGCAGCGCGCGATGAACATTTCGAACCGAGCACGAATTTTGATAGTAAAATTCAATAATTTGCAAGCGTTGTTCATTTGTAAGACGATCCATGGTTAAATTGCAAACCAAACTGAAGCTGTTTGACAGTGACACAAGGTACTAAACACACGTCAGCTGTCAAAACCAGTGTTGCCAAAACCAAACCAGCTAAAAAATCACCCTTTATTTTAAATAAAATACACTTTTTTCGTTTATTTCCATGTTATTAATTTCGAAATCATTTTAAAACATACTACACAGTTTAGGGAAAACGTTTTTTTTATGGCGATGGGATATTTTGGTTTAAGCGTACTTTATAATCTGTAATTGTGCAATATTTACATGCAAGAATGCATTTGTTAAATTAAAAAAATTAATTCGATATATTTCATTGTTTATACTATTGCCCTCAAATTTGACTATGTATGCGCTTGGCTTTTTCTGGTAAAGGCCATAACACAAAAATCCTCTTATATCGCCCTTTATTTATGTGAAATACTCGGAACATTAAAAAAAACAATTTCACTCTATATGTTTTTTTTTTACTGTTTGTTTTTATATTAATTATTTAGAAAAAATCAGTGGCTATACAAAACACATTGTTTTAAAATTTGTAAAAGAATAATATATATAGAAAACGAAATGAAGCCAACATTTAACAAAACAGTTTGGACTCTTACGTTCGATTGAATATGCGAAATCTGAAATCGGAAATCAAATCGCAGAATCCAATTGAACTCTCTTTTTGTTAGGAGCTTAATCACTCGTATTTTAATGAATTTGCTTTCCGATATTAAAAGGCTTTTTTTTTTAAATATGAAAAGCATTTGCAGTTTTGCTGTTCCTAAGTAACATTATCCAACACTGTTCTGTATTATTAAACTACAGAATTTCCAATCAGACTTTGCTTTTATAGAATTATGGTGCTAAATGAACAAATTTGAAAACAACCACCAAGCCTAATAGAATTTTATTCAATGGTCATGAATATTTCTTTAAATTCACTTATGGCCTAGTGGAAGCTTAGAATTCGTATTAACAAAATTAAAAAAAAAAACAAAAAAAACGAAATGTGAATGGATGAACAGATTTAGAGAACAAGTTAAGCTATGTAAAAAACCATACTCTCAATATTTACCTTATTTTACATTTATTGTTATCAATTGATTTACAAATTGTTGGTTATTAAAATAGCGCCACCCGGCGGCCATTAGTACACCTATTCAGAGAGAGGAAAAAATAAGAGCACGAGGGAGGATTTTAGAACAAAATTTGTAGGAAAAGTCGGGTAGGTGCATGGAAGCTGACTGTCTAGTTTGGATAGACTTTGTTTTTGTCTATCGGGTGACTTCTGGCATGATTTCATTTCAAGCAGAAATTGGGATATTCAAAGCTCTACCTTATGTCTGACAGATGGCTGACCCGATGTGTTTCAGTTTTAATTTGACTTGATTGGTTTATGAAGGAAAAATCGACAAATCTAGTCTACAATTTTTGAAAGACCCATCTGGATAAAAAAAAGGATACTTTAACGGATATGGAGAATCTGACAGCTATCCATTTTCACGTTCTTCCCATAGAAATTACAGAAAAATTGCAAGTTGTTAATAATTGTTTCATAAATGAAAATTCTATTTTATCAGTTGGTAAACGATGGTATACATGTGCAAAAAGAAGTTATTTGCTTTTTGAAAATGTGTAGAATGCAATACCTATATTAAAACTTCTTAAGTGGCAAGTGCATGAACTATAGACTTATTGACATTGCTTGGCACTAATAGTAATTTTCAGTGTCCAGCCTAACCACAATAGCAAATTTTCCATACAAAATTACAGGTAGTGTTAGTATGTCATTGAGATAGTTTTTCCCTCGGACAGCTAATTTTTTTCTCATTTTTGGACCAATTCAAAATTCCCACAAACTTCCCACTTGGTTTAAATTTAAAATTTAAAAAAAAAATCAGTTCCATTTTATATGTTTTAATTATTAACAAAAAATAAAAAAGAATAAGATATAATAATGAAAATACCGGTGGAAGTCAGAAGGCGAAGCTCAAAATGTGTATGCAAGAGAAAACAAAAATGTGAAAACCGCAAAGCCTCTTACGTGTTTTGTAATTTGTAGTAGATTTATATCATAGCAAGCCATTTAGATAGGCTTGTTTTGTGGACACAGAATAAGGTAGTAAATAATATGATATTAGGTTGAGGGTTGATGGAATTTTTTCTTCTTTTTTTTTGTAAGTTGACATTGACATGTAAATTTCCCACAAAATCTTACTGAAATCTTACTTTTTCCTTTTTCCCACGAGACGGGTTTTTACCATCGAAATTCCCACGAAAAGGTAAATTTTCCACGAGTTACCAACACTGAGTGAAGGTTCAAAGTGATTAGATACTAGAAATGCCCATTTAGTTGCTTCCGAGAATTTTTCTATTCCCTAGAGCTGGTTAATTATTGCCTTTAATATTTAATGATTATTTTTCTACCTGTATACGAATGCGCTATTTTTCTCTGATATTTCAATCATAAGACTAGTTTTTTTTTGAACTTGTTTTTTGCCTATTTATTGTGTCTAATTATTTCCACCTTAATTTTCGCTATAAGCAATTTCAATTTACGCTTTTGTTTAGTTTCCAAAACAAATTCCGATATTTCACACAATAAACTACCCGATGAGCAGGCCTGCCAGATTGTGCGATATATCGCAAAACGCGCTGTATTTTTTTCTATTTGGCGGTGTAAAATTAGAATTTGCGATATCTCTTGCGGTGTTTGCGATATTTTGTTTAATTGATCATTAAAACAAAATAAAATACCAATTCAATAAAATTCTTCGCATTTGAAAACACTGAATACATTATTACCAGAAATGAACCAACCCCAGAAATGCTTCAATCCTTCGACTCGAATATGTACGAACAATATTCCATTGAAGATGAAGAAGACGTTAACGCGTACATCGACAGCTTTTAAAAATAACCGAGTTACATAACTTGATCTTGCTGCAATACTAATACTAGTTTGTTTTTTTTTCGTTGTTATAAGCCGTGTTTTTTTTTTAGCTTCGATCTCAGCAAAGCAAAGTAGGTAAAGCAGGATTTTCATCACGCAGTTACAACAACTACGCTCTACTTGACACTTCGAGACTCAGTTGTAGTTGTTGTAATCGCGTGCTGAAAACCCTACTTTACTTTACTTTGCTTTGCTGAAATCGAAGCTCAAAAAACACGCCTTTTGTTTTCTGTTAAATAACCAAACATATTAAAAATCAAGTAAAAATCAAGTTTGATGTGTTATTTTTTTTATTTTTAAGCATTTTGGAATTTTTTGCGATAACTTTTTTGTAATTTTGCGGTTTTTTGCGAAAAAATAACTAAAAATTGTGATATAGGCTTATAAAAATCTGGCGAGCCGGCCGCTGACTGTTTCTTTATTGGCAATAAGTAGTTCTTGGTTTGGCCGTGGACTCACTACCTCTAGTTGGCAATATACTGCACAATTGCTATCGATTATTTCACCCTGGACTGCTGAGCTTTTCAGCCAAATTTTTAGGCATTTTAAGCAGCAGTTTCTTGTAAAAATTTCAGTTTGTCTCTTCCTAGACAATTTTTTGCAATCTCCACCTAAACTCAGATCTGAAATAAATTGTTGATTGTGAATGAATTTAAGTAGACAATTTTATTTCTCTTTAGAAAAAGCACAATAAGGAAATTGTTTTTAAGCCCTCGCAATTAATTGAAAGAGGCTGTGAATACATTTTGTGAATAATCATTTTGAACCTTCACACTAAATATTTTGTAGCTTACAATATGCAATTTTGTTTGGAAAATTTCTGAGCTCGAAAAATTTTGCCAGGACACTAAAAATGATTATTAGTATCGCGGTGTCAAACTGCATTGCGATGAAAGTTATTTTTAGGCTATAACGAGACATAAAAAAAATACTTTTTACCGTGATGAAAATACTGAAGACACCAGCGACGACGGGCGCAATGAATTCAATTCAAAAGGAATATACAGTTCTCACGAATGCAACCATTCAATCGTAATCTTTCTACGGATTGCTTCTCTATTGACTACTTTTACCTTTTCTTCTTCACTATTAATCGGTCTGGTAAACATATTAAATTAACTCAAACCTCTATAAAGCTGCCATTGCATCCTTAGGCGGAAAGTCCGCTTAAAATCTATACACGCCGCATTTTAATAGTATTTTATACCAAGTTTGCAAAGGCCTTCACGTTGACAAATACCAAGTAGTAGAAGACATAGTCCGACATGCCCGCCAAACTGAAACCTTGACCGTCTCTGACTACAAAGAGGTCTCTTTACACTTTGCACCAAGAGTGCTTTTCCCATACCTACATCCGACCGCGATTTATTCTCAATAACTTATTCTGTGCATGCGCCCGAGGACAGACCTTGCACCTTGAACCTCATCTCATAATAATCAACCGGTACGAATGCCAAATCCAGGCCACTCAGCGCAGCAGGCATTTTTTCACACGTAATTTTTTTCACGTAATAATTGCATGCCAACTGGAAGAATTGTGTTGTTGCCTCCTCAAGTGCATTCGACTTCACATTCATCAAATCCTTCAAAGTGCCCGCACCAGTGGCATGCAAAGTTCGTTTAACAAGAAACGTTAATTGGTACCAGAAGTAACATTTCCCATCTGTACTCCATGAACCGATAGTTACAATTGCTTCCGCTCCTACAAATCATTCTGTGATCATTCACCAGAATTGGACCCTCGGGAACCAAATATAGCCGAACGAAGAACTTGTTCGCAACAATCCAACCGACGACGACCATAAATCAATAGTTCAGCGGATAACAAGCCTCGAGATGCAGATCTCCAATCGGAATACCCTCCACTGCACAAACCAATCGCATTGGCAATGACATTGAGTGGCTGTGCTCCACACGGAGCACAAAGAATTCGCCTTTCAAGAAGATCACTGTGTTCTGCCAACTTCATCTTCATCGGTTCCCGAAAGTTCTTTGAACCCCATAAATAAACCACACTCGGCATCCAAGAACAGCTCCACGTGCATTGCGCTGCTCGCCTTAGTCCACCAAATGGGGGGACTCGGATTCTTGTGCGGTTTGCCATGGTGCCATTATTGCAGTGTTCTTTGTGCTTCTTGGTACATACGCCATCAGCAGAAAGGTTCAAAGCGACCTTAGCATGGTGCCATAGAGAAGAGGCCCAACACGAGACCATTACATGGGATACCATTACGGTTGTGTACCTTGCAGATGCAACCATGTCATCTCTTGCGGGAAATAAAGCAAAACAACAAAAAAGAAACATTTTCTTCCTCCACTTGGTGGATTTATAGGCAGCATGCCGCCTCCCGGTGCCATGGACAAGGTGCATTGAACCAACAGCAACAGCACCAGCAGCGAGCATATAGGGTCATAAAATACGAAAATTCCTGCATAAAATATTGTTTTCTTTTATGCATGCGGAGGTGCGGGTTTAATCGCATGCGGAATTCATCTAAAGGTCGAAAAGATTACCGCCAGGAGAAGACTTTGCGTGGGCTTGGATTGCAGGCAACGAGTGCACAAATGTGTTTGCAAGCTGACTTCAATTAGAGGCATACGGGTGTGGGACATAAACAGGAAATTATGGCCTGTCTCGACGTAGACCCAGGTAAGCTAATATTGTACAAGAAGTCGTATTTCAGCCTGTAGGGGCTTAGTCTTTGGCAAGCTATATAGATGAGTTCGTTAGCCAAACAACAAATTCGGCGTCAGGGTGCCGCTGGATGTATATACTCGCTAGGGACATGAACCCTTTTGCTATTTGGGCTGTGATGAACAGTTCTAGTAATAGAAGTAAGAACATCAACGTATCCGAAGAACAAGTTGCAGCCGTAGGCTCGAGACAATTACCTGCGGCCCACGACATTTATTCAATAATCTTCTAGTTCTACGTGCGTTGCAATTGCTGTCGAAATGCACCTCATGTTTCTATGTCAAGTTTCTGGATAACCAAAATAATCCATCTCTACTTAAAAAAATATATAACTTTTTTCTTAAATAAAATATGTTTTATATACTTCTTACTTACATTTTATTTCTAAAGTGGCCCGCTATCATGGTTAAGGGTGGTACGGACCTGTTCCGTAACGAAATTTTCCGGTGGTCTCCAAATTGACAGCGAAACGTCTGCGAATCCAAGTAGCAGTGTTACCAGCACTGGCTATTTATATCTGATTTGGCCACTCGAACTTTTCACTGGCTCCTTAAAATTGTCATTTAAGATTTATTCTAATTTACATTATTAAATACATACTTCTATTGCGAACGTACTCTTTCGTATAACTAATGTCGTTTTCGATTTGGCTTTTCACATTTTCATCTGAGATTTCACATTTCTGCTACCAAATCGAATATAAAATCCCAAAAAAATATTTTTTTTTCTCTTGCACTAGAAACCCATTTCAATTGATTTTTACACATTTATAATAACGCATTTCGAAATGATTTAATATAATGAATCGTTTCCATACTCGAAAAATTAATAATTCAGTAAAAAAAGCAATCCTTCCAACGATCAACAATTCGTAACCGCCAGCTGTTACAAAGTTTTTTGCGGCCAACTGAATACACACAAGAAACAATAAAATTCGGATTTTATGTTCGATTTGGCAGCAGAAATCTGAAATCTCAGATCAAAATCTGAAAAGCCAATTCGAAAACGACATTAGAAAATCTGGTAACACTGCACTACAAATGTCAAATTTTCGCAAGCAAATAATGTCGCGGACAATAAACGTGTGCGAAAAGAGAGTGGAGCATTGTACCAAGCAATCTACTACAATTACCCACTTTTCCGCCATAATTTCGCAGCAGCTGCGTACTGCAAAACGAAAAGGAGAGCGAAATTTTTCGTTCATGATTTCGTTGTGTCATTTTTGTATGGGATTTTTCGTTCCGGAACAGGTCCGTACCAGCCTTAAGGAGTTAGAGTTGTACAGCCCTGACATACAGCATTCCATTGGCCTGGAGATAGGTTCATATGATCTTCACATGTCTGAAACTGCCTACATCGTAACATTGTTCGTCCTTAAAACCATGGAAAGAGAGATGAATCGATGTTCGTGTCAGGGCTCGGTTTAATTGTTTACACCTCTGCACTTAATAATAAATGAGTACAGAAAGGGCAAGTGGAACGGGGGTCCTCGTCGTTATGTTTTGAAAAAGATATAAAAATACTTTTAGTAAAGGTACAGAAGGTTCAACTAGCTCCGTCGATAGATAGAAGACCATAAATCTTTTTAAATCTTTTCTTTACTAAAAGTAAAGATATCGAAGCTTCAATTAAGGAGTGGAGCAGAACCATGCTTGAAAGTCGTACAATATCTTCCTTCTCTAGAAGAGTATCGGGTGCAGTGATGCCAACTTGAGCTTTGCCTTTTAGGCATTATTTCATTAGCTCAGGCTTTAAGGCTTGTTATTTTCATAAAGGCACCTTTTTTTTATTTCAAATATTTTTCTAATACTTTTTCTTTGATTGAACATACTGATTTTTATTTTCTTAAACATTCTTAAGAAATCTTGCCCAAAAAGAATTTTATATGTAACTCCAGTGTGTTTCCGCCCTGCCCATTTTCCGATTCCAATTTCATTGGAAAGAATGTTATAAGTCATTCTTTAAAAATAATTGCAGCTTGCACTTCTCGTAAATGCAATGAAATTGGAATCAAATTGAAAGCTGTTTGTTTTATCAGCTTAGGCTGCGTTTTTTTTGTATTCAAGAAGGAGTTTATTGTTAATTTTTGATTTATTGGTGCAGTTTACTTAAAAAAAATTATTTTAGGCATTATTTTATTGAGAAGGGCGTCTTTTTTTTCTCAAGTTATGCATTTTTTCGTCAAAATTGGTTGGCAACGCTGATCGGGTGTCTGTAACTGTTAGAGCAGTGCAAGACGCCCGCAAAGAGGGTGTACTTTCTTCTGTTTTTATGTTAGTAGTCATGGACAGTCTTCTACACAATATACGCGGATAAGGATGGCACCGTCATTTGTTATGCTAATGGCTTGGCAATCATTTATTAGCTGTCAGAACAGAGCTACATTTTGAGTTTTGTTCAAAGTTAAAACAGGGCAGAGAATTTTGTTTAAAGCTTTAGAACAAGGCAGCAGAAAAGAGATATATTTCAAACTGATGTGATGAATCTTGAAGGTGCCATCATTGACATACAGTGATGTCCCTGATAAAAAATATTCCACCCAATGCGCATGTGATTTCCGGATCTCCCCATCAAACTTTGTTTCCGAATACCTTATATTCGTTCCGCCAAGAGGATTTGAAATATAGCTCTTAAATTAAGGCTCTTTTCCTTGTAACGATTTTTAAATATAGCTCTTAAATTAGAGGTCCTTCTTAGGATGTAACAAGGAAGGCGCTGGTTACATGCGATCCAGTCGTGCACATCATCGTGGATGAACATTCTGTACTTCTGATAGTACCTCCCTGCATAGCTTTCTTTAAAAAACCTGAATCGACGGTAGGTTTCAATGTCAAGTGCAAGTTTAAGTACCCTTTATAAACCCTTCTGTTGACTTAATCTAAGGAAGTAGGCTATTGCTTTCTTATATTCAAAGTATCAGCGATCCTTTTCGACAATATTCTTCACCTCGTTAGGCTATTAAGGCTTACAAATGACAGTGGGTTGAATTTATAAAACCGCATGTCACCATCAATTCACTCAAACTTTAGCTTTACAGCATTTAGCTGGAGTGTAAAAATTATACTTTCACTTTATTGAGAAAAACAAAAATAATCTATAAAAATTGCATAAGTTTATCAAGCTTTCCCATTTTAGGAGAGCATCCGCTTTGATCAACTCTCGATAAGAACGATGTAGACAGGCGATTTTTGGCCAAGGTTCTGAAAGCCTTCAAGACTGCTTCGGGTTTTGGATTCTTCTCACGTGTCATGATCCAAACCATTTCTAGAAATATTTCAAAACGGTTAAATGCGAAATGAAATATTAAAATCCAAGCTTGACTCACTTATGTGATAATGATCAGTTATGGGTGTACATGCGTACAGGACACTGTAGCTAGTGTAATCGGTGTCTAAGACCCAAAAACGATTCCTGGCAGCAGCTGTGGAAGGAATACATAAGTTGTGAAATGGGTTTGTTTTATGAGTCGTAATGTCAGGAGCTATCTCTCTCCCAACGAGGTTTTATTGCAGGTGGGAATATCTCACCTTTTGACATCATTACCCGTATGAATTTTTATAAGTTACACGGGTTGGGGGTCTAATTTATTTTTACAAAATTCTGCTTTCGAAATTTTGCTTGTAAAAATTTCTTTTACAATTAAAATTTTGAAAATTGGTCCAACTTTTGAAAGCAGAATTTTGACACTCACCCAATTTAGTGAAAATTGATTGCTAAAAATGCTAATACCTACCGGCTACATCCATGAACTTTACATTCAATCTTCCAGACTGAAAGTTTTCAGCTGTTCCAAGTAGTTCAACATAGCTCTTGGACCTGTATAAATAAAAAATATGTTCATTATACCATAGAAAAGTATACTCCTACTAAACTAGTAATAAAACAAGTCCTTTTTTATTTCTTCTAATACAGACGCTAGTTTCTTCCAAGTACAGGGTGGCTATATTTTTGATTGGACTTTTTTTATAATTTTTTTTTTTACATGCTTGGCTTGAAAAATTTGTTTGAGACTACTTTTGACTGACTTTTATAAAAGTTCAAATTTTTTAAAAATATTCAGTCAAAGTTGTACAGTGTGAGGCTGTAAAAATTTGCACAACTATGTGACGAAGCACATTTTGATATTTTCTGAGGTCAAAAAACTATTGAGCGGCGGTCGTAGAATCCGATCACGAAACGGGTTGGATAAGAAAATGCGTCTATTGATTCGAAAAAACTCGGCCTAATAGGGAAAACATTGCTTTAAAAGTATGACTTTGTGCGGGTTATTTTAGGATAACAATTTCGAAAGTCTAACTCGAAAGACTAATTGCTATTAAAAAAATTGTGATTTCTACTTATTAAATTATAAATTTAAGCCCTGCTTCCCCATGACCATTTTTATTCATTGAACAGGTTAAAGCCGTGTGATATTATGGTTCACAAAATGAAATAAAACTAAATATAAAATTAGAATACTTACAAAGTGTTAAATTTCGATTTTAAAACTGAAACATCGCCGGTACTTTTAAGTTCATAAGTATCCACGTTGCATTTGCTGGTCTTCTCTAGATCCGATGGATATTTTTGGTATTCATACCATGAGCCCATATACTGAAAAAAAGAAGCAGTTGTTAACCAAAATGGTTAAATTACTAAAATGATTTGTATGCAAAGTCAAGCACACATCAAAATTGCTGACTCTGTAAAAGCAAGCGGTACTGATCATCTAAAAACTACTTAGGAGACAGAACTAGAATAAAAGTCAATAAGAAGGTTGTGTGAAAATACTGCAGATCAACACAATTGATCTTATTTTAGTTAACTATAGAAACCCAGCACTCAAAATTTTACCACGTTATAGTATATATAGTGTTTCATTCTACTGTCAAAACACTCTATTTTTTAGTTAATTTTAAATACTTGAGACAAAAAATTCACACGGGATTTCAGCTACGGGAATCCGCCTTTCAATTGGTCGATAATTCATAAAAACCAGGCTTAAGCAAATAAAGTAACCCGCACTACAAAAAGAAATTTTAATCTTCATTTCAAGCCTTGAATAGCGAATATTGTAATAGCGAGATTTGAGTCCAGAGAAGGACTGGACTCTGCCTGCCCTACTAAGACAAAGATGAGCAGCATATGGACATATAATAATGGTGCAAAGGGTCTTTGAACTCCTGCCTCTAGGTTCGATACAACCAGGCCACTCATTCCGTATTTTTTCAGACGATTATCGTCGAAACGATAGACCTCCAAAAGTAGCAACTTAGTGACAAAATTACGAGTTCGAGACCATAATCCAGTTAATTTTCCACAAATGTAATGAAAGCTGATGATAGTGAAACAAATTCGGGCAGAATATAACTTCTTATGGTCATCAAAGTTTCAAAAACGATAATTATTATATGGAATCTGCCCCCAGAAATAACAAACCTTATGCCTATCGTCCACTAAGTGCGGAATGCATCAATTTCGACAACTCTACTTTAATGTACGACGCTCACAATTTTGTGCAACAATGAATTGCTCAACAAGAGCACAAAAAGTTAGCTCGTGATCTTTTCAAACATGGTTGTGCATAACGTTAAGCACCAATTTTGAAATAATAGTCTCCACATTATCTGCTCAACCCGTTGCTCAATTTATTGTATTTTTTTGTGTATTGTGTTTGGTGCGCCAAAATTTGTGCGTCTTTACAACTTGAACTATTGACATTTATCAACTAACAGCAGTTCATGCATTGTGTGCGGTTGTCTTTGTAGTTCAGTGTGTATATTTTCATCGGCAATTGTCAAAAACAAGTTAATTGTCTAGACAGAAATCTGAGAGAAAACTCTCACCGGTGGCCAAATAGCGAAGAGTGACTGATAGGTGAAATTGCCGAATTATTGATGCTTGGTTAATTGTAGGGGGGTATTAACGCGTCCATCAACTCGCAACCACACGAAACAGAGTTGACCAACTTCAGGAACTTAGTTGATTGCCAAAGTCAGGCATGTTGATCAACTCAGTGTACGGAGTTATTCAACAACTAAAAACGGTGTTGGGGGTCATTCAAAAATGTTATGAGTCGGTCAACTAAGTGTACGGAGCCGGCAATGCATTCAAAAACTAAATTTTGTACTTTACATTTCGCAATATGAACAACACATATTGATGTACGAGCTTAAAAAGTTGTTCGTTCAACTAAAAAGTTGAATACTCGTAGCCTGTTTGATAAAATTGGTTGACGACAGGCATTAGTTTTACAGACCAAGTGATTGCAAAGGTCTGAGCAAATACGAGTACCATGGATAGCTGGAAACTTCGCACCACAAATTGAAGAGAACAGACATACGACCTTTTTAATTCTGCCCCTCGGATTCGCCATTAAAGCGCAGCTCCCAATCATTCATTACAAAAATAAGAAATCGTTAGGGCTCAATACCTTTTCGCACAGGGCGCCACTTCTGGGGGCGCATTGCTAGGAAAGAAAAATTAATTTTATCTTGCGCGAACAAATACTGCATTTTAAAGAAAAAGCCCAAAATAACAACATACATCTCACATATGCTGAATTATTTCTTACACATTAACTCACATCACTTGCAATGTTGCAACTTCAAGGAGAATCTATGCAAATTCACTTCTTACCTACATAACCTCAAAATATTCCACCCTGTTCATGTAGATATTTCCTTGCACATCCACTTACATTTTACAAGAGTTCAAAGATCTCAATAAAAAAAATCGCATTGAAAGTCTACCTTCTGGGGGATGTGGAAAAGATTTATGCATGTGTGCAAATATGAAAAAAGGGGGCTTTCTGTAAATCTTGCTCAGGGCACTGGCTATGTGTATCTATATGTTATATGTTATAAAGTCCGTTTTAAATCACTATGCTACTTTTTTTCGCATGTTTTCTCTTGAAAGTTATGGGGATGCTTGCTTTGCGCGGTTTTAATATAACATAGTTAAAACGGCCTTGACTACCATGATGCTGCGATGAGATTCTTTGGTCTCTCTGATTTGTGCACTGTGCACATAATTTTACTGACTTATTACTCTGTTGTGATATCTTCCATTTTTACTTTGTCTCTAATGGCGTTTTCGATTGATGATTCGAGAGAACTGCCCCAAAAATTCAGAATTGCTCTTTTCAATGAAATTCGTTGGAGCACTTTTGTTATAGTGGTGGACACCATATGAGAGATTTGGTTTTCTGTTCAATTTAAGTTTACATTTTGCACGCAAATTTGTATATTTTCGGATCACATAGCGAACAATTTGTTTCTAATAACACAACAAACACTTCAATCTGACATTTTGTTAGGATGTGTTGGCGAGTTCAGGGCAATTCTCTAAAAGTATTCCGGACACTTCTGTCGTGCTAAGAATTGACCTGGAAGTGCACTTTTTTTTCAATGAAACATAGAATACATCGAAAGAACACTTCTTTGCTCTTTTCATAGAAAGGGCAATTCTTTTCTTCAATCGAAAACGCCATAAGTCTACAAGAACACCAGTGTCATTGATCGTGATCAAAACTCGATTGATTTCACGGGGCATCGCCAATTCTGTGCTCTTTGACGAAACCGTCGAGACGATTCCCTATAACCCAGCATAGTTTACCCAAGTTCGTATCCAATTTACTTTGGGAGTAGATAATCATATTTTTCAGAATTAACCACATGTTGCAACGTAATATTGACATCACTTCCTGGAACACTAACTTAATCACTTTATATATAGGTAAAACGTAAAAACTAACCTTATTCACGTCGAAATTCTGGACAGTTTGCAGATCCAAGCATTCCCCGCCAAAGAACACCTGACACTCACACATCCGTCCCCATCCAAAGATGAATACCGTGACGAGCAAGACCACACTGCGGAAAATAAAGACCATTAAATCTCGATATCCACTTCAAATGACAAAACAAATCTAAATAACACGCACTTGTTGCCAATCATTTTGTGCCACAGTATTTTTTGTATATATCTATTTCCCACTTGAGCACAAAAGCAAGCTCGTATCGAGTATCCTATAATGAACTGGCAGCCTGGCGAAGGCCCTCGCAACATTTTATAGCCGAAAATCACACCGCCAAGTATATTGTTATCAATTTAAAGTTTGCTTGTTCGGAAGCACTTACCGTTATTACAAACCCAATGTCGATCTAATCGGCTATATATATGAAGCCAACAAGAGTAGGCACCTAGCCGGCGCTATCTGATCATGATCACTAATTTATTTTCCAATTAAGATTCCATTAGGTTTATTGTTGGTGTGTTTGTTTGCTTTCAGATTCACCAACATTGCATAAGAACAGTGGCAGTGGCAGTGGCATTGAGCCGACCGTTCGAATACAATGCATGTCCGGATCGATGTTGATCACAATAAAAGATGCACCGCCAAGTCATGAGAACGGCCTGTTTAGCGGGATGATTTACCCCAAGGGTCTGTCGAAGAACTCCACTTGCCTCTCGGAATATCGGTAATATGCCCACCAAATGGCTTATTGTTTGTATTTTCAGATTAAGATTCGAATGTTAACTTTGCAGAGATCACCAGGGACCACTGCGATACAAGTTGCCGCTGAGGAGTTGTAACACGATGCCACAAGAGACGGTAAGTACCTAGTGCCTGCCTATGTGAGCACAACCGTCGATGATATAATGTTGAAATGCTTTCCACTGCTTGATGAAATTAAGAAAGTATCAAGTGAGTCCAGAGTCGAGTGATCTGCCCGATTGTCACACTTAACTTATTCGGCAAGACTGAGATGCTCTCGAGGGGGCTCTTCGTTTGCCGTGATGAGTTGAGACAGAGTGTCTGTACGTAACAAGGCGCCCACACATGAGCACCCCGAATGCTGATGTAATCGGTTGAGTGTTCACGTTGTAATTAAGATGCCTTTTTTTAGCATCCCAGAGAATGGCAGCAAACAACTTTTGAAGAAGACAAATAAAGGCTGAATGGTCTTTTTGAAGCATGTTTGTTGTTATGGAGGGCATGCGGTAACGTCGTGTAGAATAATTTTCTACAATTTATTGACCAGTGGCTCAATTTTTAAGAGCGTCTAGTGATTGAAAGTTATTTGTTTTGAATAATAAGGACTTTCGATTAAATGAGAAAGAGAAAACGCAATTTGTTTTAAAAGAAGAGGGTAAATAGCGGACTTAGAGGAACAGCTCAGATTTAGCGCCGGATCATGAGACGTGAGTCGACGCAAGTTGGTTGATTGGTTTAAAGTGTTTCTTGATGAGCTGCGCTAAGTAGGCTCTTTGTGCTCAAAAGGGAAAGCCCACTGTTTGGTGCTGCAACTAATTGAAAGCTGTAAGGGTTCCTTCCCAGATTGAGGGTGATGAGTTTTGTGTGGATTTTAGTACGAGTAGAGCTAAGTATGCATAGAAAGTTCCAATGGGAATCGATTAAGAGAACACACCATTAACGAATGAAAATTGTTAAAAGGAACGTGCTTTATATAGTGATTGACAGTTTTTTTTGTAAATATCTTGTAAAACATAAACTTTTCGGCAAAACAGTCTTTAGCACATATAAAGCTACGAGCATGATCTAAAAAAAGGTTAATATCCATTGTTTTATGTGCGAATGAAAATATATTTTCACAAAATTACTCATTACTCTAAAACCAGTCGGTGTGTCGCTACCATTGGTATTTTCCATTTAACTAGAGGTTATGTCGGATGTTGTGTGCAAATTTCAGCCTTCTACGTCAGTTAATTTCTGAAATAGACCTAGGAACAAAATTGGTCCAGTGGGTTTGGACTGACCGACAGACAGACATCGTAGCGAAACTATTAAGGTTCCTTTTTTTCTCTTTGGGTACGGAACCCTAAAAAGAGATTTTGGGAAAAATCGAATATCTCTGCGAAATTTAAATTGCTTCAAGTAAAATTAAAGCGCATTTCCATTACAAATTAATTTCAAAGTTTACTCAGATTGAAATGTTCGTACTTAACGGGTCGTATGAATAAAACGTAGCAATTTCTTTTACTCAAGAGAAATATCAAAATCGAAGCTACATTTGGTATGAATAAGAACCAATTTGAGTTAGTTCCAACTTTTGACATGTTCGAAAAGCGACGGCACCGTCCTTTTACTCAAATCGGCATGAATAAAACTTATCAGACAAAACAAATGCTATGCAAATTCTGAGTCGGCTATTTAGTTGACTCAGAACTTTTGCTAAATATTTTGTACGCACATTTTTTACACAAAACAATCTAAGCATTGTGAATTTTCTATGTTATGCTTATACAAGGTGGCGCAAAAATAACCTTCCGATGTTTTTTGGCTGTAATTTAAAAAAAAAATGAAAAACTTTGATTCTTCTTGTGGATTATTTTTATTTGGTCTTTTAATTTTTTTTACATCAAGTCGAGAATATGATGTCATGTAAATGGCCGCCGCCACAGTTGATTGTCATTTGAGCCCTTTTTATGGCATTTTCCATCACTTTGGCCAAAACTTCCGGCGATAGGTCCTCACATTCTTGACGGATATTGTCTTTAAGAGCTGCAAGAGTCTGAGGCTTGTTGACATAAACCCGCGACTTCGAAAAGCCCCACAAAAAGAAGTCTGGAGCGGTAAAATCAGGCGATCTTGCTGGCCAGTGCAAATCGCCAAAACGGGAGATTAGGCCGGGGAAATGCATCCTTCAGCATATCGGTTGTGGCACGTGCAGTGTGTGCCGTTGCACCGTCCTGTTGGAACCACATGTTTTCCAATCCCAATTCATCAAGTTGCGGCAAAAAGAACTCGTTGATCATTGCTCTGTAGCGCTCACCATTCACAGTAACCGTTTGGCCCGCGACGTCTTCGAAGAAAAAAGGTCCGATGGCTACAGCAGCAATATTCTCTGCAGAACGGCTACTCCGGGGTCTGCCACGCCTGGCAGCATCTCGTGTCGTGCCAGTCTCTTCGAGGCGAGCGGCTAAACGTCGCAGTGTTTCACCAGTAGGCGTTGGACGGCTAGGAAATCTGCGACGAAATTCACGTTGTGCCAAAGTCACCGACCGATTATTGCTTAAATAAATAGTCACCAATATTCCGCGTTCTGGAGCAGTGTAGCGTAACATTGTTTATTAACGTGTATTTCGCATGTGTTTAGTACACAAATGTCAAAACAGAACTGACATTAGGGGCCAATCGCAAAATTTATAGCATTTTCTGATAGGAGGATTACTTTTGCGCCACCTTGTATATAGTTAAATTATGTTTTGTTCGTGCAGGAAAACCAAACATAACATGGATGCGATAAGTTTTCTCATTATACCTGTTTTTCCTCTTGTTGTTAACGTTCGTGCTAATAAAAAGCAGTATAAACAAAGAAGAATAGGTGACGTCAATAACTTGAAGCAATTGTTTCTTTTCACGCGTGAAAATGTGGACATTTTGGCTAATACTTTTTTAAATGACAATTTTTGAGCCGGGTGGTGGTGCGCTTTCAAATATCCTGAAAATTAAATTTTTCCTAGGTATTTAGGAGATCCGGGCTTTCAGGTAAACATTTTAAAATTCATGACTTAATAGTGAAAATTTATGTGTTGGAGAAGATCTTGGTGTTCATCAGTCAACCGTTTCCTTAACTAATTGGTATGTGTGTCAAAAAATATTTCAACGCCCGATGATTGGATACATTTCCCGACAACTGAGGAAGAAATCAAACATCACCCATCAATTTGGCAAATTAAATGTATGTTTCCAGGTGCAATTGGAGCTGTTGATTACTTTTGATAATTTTCCCACAAAAATTTGAAAATAAATTCAAAATAAACAAACCACCGGACAGTTGTCACTTGTCAAGTTTGACAGAAATTGCAAGGCAAGGACATGTACAGCGATGTGAGATGTATGTTGTTATTTTGGGCTTATTTGAACAAGCTTTTTGTTTAAAATGCAAATGGCAGTATTTGTTCGCGCAAGATAAAATTAATTTTTCTTTCCTAGCTATGCGCCCCCAGAAGGTAGAACCCTGTGCATTTGCACATCTTGCACATATGGTTGGTCCGGCCCTGTGTATAGGTGAAGTTATATAGTAGCATGTGACATCGTTTCCTAAGTAGGTATATCTTGAAGTTTGGTGCATGTCCGAAGGACTGGGTTTGGATAATTCTAAAGACACTTTGGCAGCTGATTTCTACATGCATCAAGGTCTTCTGTGAGACCATCCACATGGAAACAGTGGGTCTTCTCAATTGAAAATCACAAACGTCTTGCAGGAAGACGGCTTCAGATACACATGTACGATACTACATTTGAAGCCAAGTACCTATATATAGTTAAAGTCAAATTTAGTGATTTGTTAGGTCACCATCAAAGAACTCCTCTCACACCACACATCTTCTATTCTGATGTAAGAAGAAAACTGACCAAGCCTTCTTTTGAATTTGTTAAAAGAGATAAGTTTATACGTCTTGATGGTCGAAGCCGAAGCATGTATTATGCGCTTGCCCTTGCCCTGTATGCATCTTCGTAATAATAGACCTTAAGCCATCTACACTGTGCAAGCGACGAGGTTCAACTTTCAGTGTGGTCGTGGTGCGCTACTGAGTGAGGGGCTCTGCTTCGACCCTCAAAAAAGTAGAAATGTTTTTTTTTTCCACTGCGCCACTTCTTGTGAACATCTGACAAACATCCGACATCATAATCGCCTTGGGAAGTCTTTTATCACAGCATAAATTTGTATATTCCCTTCATACGGTCAAAAAAATGACTGTGGTCATAGGACTTGCGCCAACTATGATTCATTTAGAATATTAGACAAGTATAAATTTCCATTTGCTTAAATTGATGTGAAAAATAAGTATTAAACATCCCGAGAAAAAGTCTACGGCAGGGAATCACACAGACAGATAGCAACAGCGAAAAAAATTATTTTGTAACTGCTGAATAAATCTTAATCACTAGGTATGCCGCAGAGAATTCATCAGCAAGGTCCTATCTACTATACCCACATATCTATACAGTATACACCTATGCATGCATGATACAGGTGTCAGCTTAGTTCATTTGCGCAAAGTTCAGTCAACTCTTGTAGCGATCGTTTTGGCAGCAAACGCTATGTGCTGAACAACCATTTTCATCTTTTCTACCGCCAACAAAAAAAAAATGTAAATTATTATAGCGAGTAATAGCTATTTGTGAGCAAAGCGGAATTATCAAAGCATTTTTGTTTAAACTTAAACCATTAATTATTATCATTGCTAAAAATGAAATCTCTTTGTTACTCTTTGTTTTTAACATCCGAACGTAATTTCTGATGATATCGCTTTGCAATGTGTAATTCATCAATGTCGGGTAGATTTCAATTTGTTTGTATTAAACACACAATTTCCAAAAAGAAAAAACAAACTTTTTGATCTTAAGATACACACACATCCTACTATGTACTTGTCATTAACATGATTGATTTGGGTTGTAGAAGCATAGCAAAAGTAAATCATTCATACAAATTTTATGGTGCGGTCGGAAGAGTAACGTGGTTTTCGTCCTGTTTGAATATTTATTTTATAGTAGGTCCTACTAATTGGTAGATTTAAAACAATTTTGGTTCTTCCATTGTCAAGATACAACAAATGTGTCTGTTCCCAAAATCTATATCCGATCTATAATACTAATGGACCGCCGAACATCTGTGGGTCTTCTGAGGGCGTATCAGAATAGCGGCACCTGCCATACAACAAATACACTTAAGACCGTAATATTGGTGCGAAAAAAATCTTTATCTTGGTACCTGTTACTGCTTAATATGTAAGTTAATTGCATATTATTTGTGCGAGGCAATTCGCAAAATTTGGGCAGAGTTCTAGAACTAGGCGTGGCACTTCGCAAAACGTTTACGCTCAGGCATACGCTTTGGATGATAGTTTCACTCCGATCATGCCTACAGACGGTCTGTGCCAACGATTGCTTTGGACAGGATCGATAAATAGTGCATTATAGGAACGGGCTTCCGGTAAATCCTTTGAAAAAGGGTGTTGTACTCTTCAAAAGAAGGATGAATGTATGTCTGACTCAATCAGTGCTAAATGGCTCCGCTGTACGGACATCCGACGAAGCGAAATACATGGGAGCTAGGCTAAATAAGACAATTTTTTTGGACAAAGCATTTTTAGGCAGTTTGGCAAGGGTGCTTTTGGCAAGGCATGGGAGATAAAAATCCTTTGGATCTAGACGACTTTAAATGGTTGGGTTTTGGTATCATCCACACTGGAGTCTCGACCTTGCGCGACACTTATTCTGGATTCGGTATCATAAAACCTGGATTCAGCTTGAGACTGAGTCTGGGTTGTGATTTAGTCTAATCTGCGTGAATGGCCTCAAAAGTAGTTAAGGGTCCGGTGCTGCTGGTGTCTTCGTGGAAATACTTCACTCATGCGTCCTCGGGTAGGGCCTCTAACGAACGCAATGGACTGTAGGAAATCAGCGGAAATTTTGCTGTCTCTCAGCTGAAAAGTCTGTAGACAACTTTTTGTCGGCCCACTTTCTTTTTGCCAATCCTCTTGGTGTGCTGGGGTTTAAGTGACACCACTGTCTGCGAACCATACGCCGGATCCCTCCCAATGCCTTATCTTACCGGAGCTGGGATCAGGTAGCAAATCTGAAAGCTGAAACTGTAAGCTTTATAATCGCTAAAGTGCATTCTCGGCTTTTTTAGAGTCGAGGAAATTTCAGTGCCTTTTGGTTGCTATTGGATCTTCTTTCTTGTAGGAGTGGGCAATTCATTAATTAGGACCCGAACTTTTGAATTTTAAATGAAACACGTAAACTGAATTTGGATGGTGGAATCTTTAGTATGGCCTGAGAGAACAGTGTCTGACAATTACTATTTATGATATCTTGCGACTTTGTCGTACATCTGAAGGTCCAATTTCGAACCACTGCTTCCAGCGTTCTGACCTTTATCTGTCCAGTTATGCGATTTATGCTGTCATCCGAATCCTCAACTTTAGCTGGCTTATCGGCGATTTCATTTATGGAATTATGTCCCTTCCAACATGTTTCGATTTTAAAAAATGCTTTAGTTAATTGAAATTAATGGCAGAGCTGCCATACCAGACTCTTAATCATCCACCGGCGCCCATTGTACGTAGTTTGGCCGATGGTTCACTTAAGCTTGGACTATTTTTTGAACTTAAAATTTGGGATTTTTTCATATTGAATAATCGCCCAAATTAAACAAAATTTAAAATGGAAAGCAAAATATTATTTTCGGCGATCTTTCACTTTCTCAAATTTTCTGAAGCTAAAACAAAAAGTTGTTTGAGAAAATAAATTGACATTAAGCTTCATTATTTGTTGCCCTTTTCGTTAAAATAAACATTAAATTGTTATATATGACACTTATGTGCATTCTTATAATGTTGGGATTATTTTTATTGGTACTTTGTAAGAAAAAAGTGTCTGAAACTTGGGGCTTGGACAATTTTATAATATGACATTCTTCTACTTACAAGATGTCCTATCTTTGAAAAATAAATTGTAGACTTATATCCCACTTCGGTGTGACACAATTCCACAATCATATGTACTTATTTCTTACCAAAAGTAAGAAATAAGTACATAAGTTATAAAAAAAAATCATTAAAACTTGCATCCCCAACTTCATCACCATCGCGTGTTGTTTTCGCAACAAAAAGTAGCCAGTGTCATTCTCAGAGGTCTCATCTACTCCTATTCATAAATACTAGTTTTGCGATCGTTAAAAGGTAAAAATATTACTTTCGTATTTATAATAATAGGTTTATATCAAGACTACCTTCATTTTTCTGGGCAAAAAATGACAACTGACAACAAAACTATGTTTTGAAATAACAAAGTGATGCCAAATTTGTATAGTTATTTTGCGATCACCTTACGTAGAAGGAGAATGATGTGACTATCACAAAAGCTACTATCACCTATTACCTTACGGGATTCCACCCCCGCACAGTGTGACAATTTGCCTATTTAGCGGGATTAAATTAATAACGCTTAGAAACAAATGTTTTTGTTAAATTTGTTTTACTTCTTTTTATGAAAGTTGTTCATAGAAAGGATTTTAATAAATAATATTAACATACATACACAGGTTTTGACAAAAAATAACTTAAAAGAGCCGATAACCTGCACTTTTTTTATTCGTTTGGTATGTCAACAGTTGCAGGACTTCATGCATCTTATGCTTGCCAAAAATGGGTCAGAGAATATTAGCAATCTATTGAGAAGGTGTTTGTTTGTCTGGCCTATCGAAGTTTTGTCTGGAAAAGAGTTCCTTAGATTTTCTATTTTCCTTATTCCTGGCTTCTTGAGATTTCTCTGAAAGTTGGCAATTATTTGCCTTCCATAAAATAAGAATTTGTTTAAAAATTTAAAATCATTAACAAAACTTTACACATCTTTTTGAGCTAAAAATATACGATTAAAGCTGTGATTTACTAAGCTTTGTAAGCTTTGCTTCTGGATAGCACTTTGGTTCAGCCTCTTTAATTTTTGATAAGAGGGCAGTAAATTGGGAACAGTTTTATTTATTTTCTGGTGTATTTTTCCATACTGATGATAGCTGTGAGTCTGTTATCAATTAACGCTTCATCTGCAGACAATGACAAATAGCCAAAAGCAGTAGTTTACAGTGTTTTCTTTCCAACTGAACCTTTAACGATCAAAAAATTACAAGAATTACATATTGCCACTGCTTAATTGCGATAGCAGTATTTATTTTTCCTGCTTTTCTAAGGCTTAGTTCATTCGCAATTGCAATATCTTTAGCGCTAAACGAATCTAAAAAATTTTTGTCAAGCTTCTCTCTTTTTGCTTTTTTCACAGCATTTATCAAAGCATTTTCTTGGTCCTCCTACCTTGTTTACACGAGATGAAGAAGGAATTTTATCTAAAACTGTTTGTAGTAGTGTTAGAGTTTCATTCAACCACGAACAATTAATGCTTTCGAAGCGATCTCGATGGCGACCACTTTTGGTAAACTTTTCGTCAAACCTCAAGCATAAATTTCTTAAAGTTGTCTTTATTGACTTAATTGAGTCCCCAGAAAACGTAATATATAAAATTTCGGTAGCCATCCTAAAAAATGAAAAATTTAGTATGGGTGTCGCACCTGTGCGCAAAAAGGCAAAACACTTTTTTGTAACGTACATACATGGCTCTACAACAAATACGGTCTTCAACTTGAACAACACTGAATAACTATACTTTTGTTCTATTGAATGCATATAACGCATAAATTTATCTTTAATTTTTGTTTCCTCTCCTCTTTAATTAAACTAAAAGCACCCAATATCCCAAATCAACTTACCTTACTATTCAATAAGAATATATTTATTAAAATAAAACAAAACTTTCAATTAAAATCACGCGAACTACTTGAAAAGAAAATAAAAAATCTTGCTCTCTAACCGACCTTCTTATGAATAATTGTACACAACTTGAACTTTGAGATAATTTTTTTCTGTTGCACATGCTTCTAACATAAACATTTGTTCACAGTTATTTAGTCGGAGGTGTAGGCTGCAAGAAAAGCCTGTTTTTGTTTACATTTGTGACAGTAAATTTTTTAATTAAATCCCGCTAAATAGGCAAATTGTCACACTGTGCCCCGGTCTGATCTTGGATTCCAAACAGGGTTGACAAACGTGTTACAATCGTAACTTTTTAGTTGCAATGGACCTTCGAAAAATACACAATACAATCGCCCTGAAAAAGTTATACTCAAAGAGTATTTTTTATTTTGAATTTTTATTTATACTCATTGGCCGTTAACAATAATATTAGGACTTTTGGAAATAAAAATCAACTCTAGGTCTAAATTATAAGAAATAAAGCATTCAATTTGGCTTTAAGTTAGGAAATAGTTAGATTGGAGTCACCAATCCGGATCAATTTTCAGAAATCTCAATATTTTCGCAGATTTGCATGTAACATGATTTTAATAATAACAATTACGCGTCTGGAAAAGAGTTTCAATTACAATGGATTTATATGAGTGCAAGTAAACAAAAAGTGTTTTTTTAGCGGCCAACTCAATACACACAGTGTCAAAATAGCTAGCAGAAGTTGTCTTTTGTTGAATTTATTTCATTTCTACCTACCAAAAGAGGACTTTAGATTCGATTTCTTTTTCTATTCCTAAGGGCCAATGCATATTTAGTACACTTCCTTTATATGTTATCCTTAATTAGTGCTTTTATACGGAAGTGCTATATACGGAAGTTTCATTTAGAATGTTTTACAGGCTCTGTGTAAAATGATAACGAAAACGATATACGAGTACCTAAATGTTTTTGTAACTTTTGCATCTTACAAGATTTTTGAGTGAAATTGTTAATCCTTTCGGAAATGTTTTCAAAGTACATAACTGGAATTGAATGGTGATCATGAAAGTTTATTATTATGCAGATAAATAAGTTCAAAGTCAAATTGTGGGCTTTTAGTGTACTTACAATTTGATTTATTTAAAAATGAAAGTATGTGATCGCAAAAAAAGTTGGAGAACTTAATTAGATTGACAAAGTACACTTCTTCAACTGTTAACCTAAAAATTGGGGTTCGAGAGCTGTTTAACTACTTATCTATTGTTATCGTTAAATTCTTGTGGAAAACGAAAGACAACATCATTTTAAAAAATTGAATTGCTCATGCATTTTGAAAAAAAAATTGTTTTACGCGGTTTTATGTACATAACCTTAAGAAAACCAATGTATAAAATTGAATTAACTTAACCATATTAAACCTTTAAAATACATTTTTGTTCACATATCGCACACATCATTTTCGAGAAAAAATCAAATTTTGAAATTTCTGTGCAAAATAAAAAATGGCTCCGAACTTTAAGCCCACAAACTCTGAAAACAAAGTTTGAAACAAATCCGCCTAGTTGTAGGCCTCAGAAGCCGACGGACGAAATTGCGTAATTTTACATAAAATTAACGAACATCTCGAAATCATTCGAAATTTTGTACGAAAATAAATTTCTCGTATACGGAAATAAAAAATACAATTGAGCCCGAAAAAATACAATCGGAACTAAGATTTTTTTACAGTCCACACCATTCATTTTTCATCCCTGATCCCAAATGTTTTGTTCGGAAACTAACAAACTAAGTATTAATAGACCATCAGCTCCAGCCCTCCAACCCAATTATCCCGAAAATTTTGAATGTAAAATTCTCTCTTATATTTCCTATCTGCCCTGTGAAGTACGGCGAGCGGTTCCGCACAGCAAAACCACACGTCGTGTGTAGGTACCTAAAATGCTTTCAATGGATGGAGCAGAAAGGTGAATAGCTCAATATTCGGAGAAGTATTGCCAAAATAAGGTCTTTAGCTTTTATTATGAATATAATGTTGATTTCATTGGAATAGGTACAGCTTTTATCACGTAAGCTGCTTCGCAGTGTTTTATTCACATAGTGCATAAAACACTGCGAAGTGGAAAATGGAAGATCAAAAAAAATAAAGCAGCCTATCGCAATACTCTATCCTGTAGCTTTCTATTATTGAAATCATTTTTGAAATCGGCTCAGTAGTACCGGAAACTACCTTTTACAAACAAACATTACCTCTTTATATAATAGTGTGAGAGGACCCTGGCTCTAGCTTGTCCCAAGCATTCGACAATGTGACTCTATCTATCTTTTAACCGACCCACAATTTTATGCCGAATGGCGAACGTCTAAATTGAGAACCGGAGCCGACTTACTTCTTGAAAATACTCACATCCCAAGATACATTGCCAAAGCGAAAATGGCTATAACTTCATTTTATGATGACAGCACGAGTCAACTTAAATGGTTTAAACCATTAAAATTCGAATGTCTATCCAAGACAGAATCAAAGAATGCGTCCCTTCTCAGACGTCAAGCTACTCGTATATTTCCTCGAATGTAGGTCGCGAATTACCTTTAGATTTGCTAATAAAAAATTAACTTTGAAATTGGTTACGAATGATGGCCTTTATAGGCAACGCTTACTCTAATATCGCGTTCGCGTGTTCGAAAATTATTTTCCACATCCCGATGTTAGTGTTCACTTTTGCAATTTATTTATTATTGCATTATTATTGCAACTTGAAATTAAGCGCAGTTGTCTATATGAAAAACGCTACAGCTTTCAGGAATGTATTCGAGCGAAAATTGTCTTGATCAATATTTCGCAGACAACCCATCGTGTGATCCACTTATTGGAATTTTCTCTTTGGAAAAGGGTATCGCTGAGCAACTCCTCCAGAGTCCGAAAGCATTTCCAGTATTGCTGCGAGTATCTCTGGGGCATTTTTGACGAAATGCTCATGAATTGAATGCGAAATCCACTCCACTTGCACACATTTGCCGAATTCTTTGACGCATTCTCCATCCCAATGGAAATAAAATTCTATTTCACAATTCAGCCTGTCATCATTTAGACCATCTTTCCATCTCAGAAGTAAATATTACGACTTACGAAAGAGTGCTAATCCTAACACTATGCCGCGGCATCTACTATCTTGAGCTTGCGCCACTCTCGACATGGTCGTCGCTGCTTTGAACGATTGCACACACAAATGCCGTCGGTCTTTCGCCTAATAAAGGCTGGAGGTGTAAACCTGATATGATTTATGCTCCACTAGATTCACATAGCGCAGAGCGTGCTGGATTTTCTGCGACTCTATACGCCTGTCATCGTATCGAGTTACGCATCGCGCAAAGGACCGCACTTAGCGTTGAGTAATTCCACTGATGGCACATAGCATAGCACGGGAGGCAGGCGGTATATACCGATACCCAGATAGTTTCGCTCGATTTATCTTTCCTATTTGCCGATTGCGAAAATCGACACCAAAACATTCGAATAGAGTTTCCAATTGTTCAGCGATGGGGAGAGAAAAAGAAAACCCACCATAGCTTTGGATCGCATCAATGGCATTTCCATTTCCAGGGAGTAACTCATTTCATTTCGACGATTCTCAGGTGATTCTTCGACAGGTTAGCATTATTATGAGTGTTATGTGGGGTCTTCGGATGTAATTAATCTTTGCGTCTGAAGTTGTTGCTTGATCTTTACAGAGTTGTATCTTCTTCTTTGGTGCCGAGACGATTGCGTGAGTTAATGATGCTGGTGTTTCGGTTATGAATTACCGCTCATGGCTATCGGCGGTTAGCTAATGTTGAAGGTGACTCAAGGCAACTGAACTGGTGTTGATTAAGGCAGATGGAAGTTGTATATCTGGTGTGGAGGAAAATAAATATTTGAGCGTCCGAACTGATTTACATAATACAAAGCTAATTAGGACCGTGAAAGGCAATTAGTGCGGCAAACACAACATGCTGGTCAATATGTGAGTGGCAAATAATGCATTAGGCACGCTTAAGTGACGATCATCCTGAAATGGAACGAAAAGGCCGTTTGGGGTGCGCATGCATCTTCTTTGGTAAAAATTAACGCAATAATGATGAAATTTACTGAGGCGCACTGCTCTCCTGACCTCGAAATGTTTTAACTTAGATATTTCGGCTGGTTTAATAAAAAAGTTGGGCATTTTATGTAGCTGTAAACTTGAGACAGTTTGCGATCAATTAAATTCGAAGTCGGAAGATCGATGTTGATTAAAATGGACTTGTTTGCAGTTCGATTGTGCTACTCGAAAACGGTTTTAAGCGATTTTCATAAAATGTTGATGAATCCTCTAAGATCTGGTAGAGGTATCGTTGCTAGGTCTTCCAAGCCTTCGAAAAACCGTGATTCCGAACACGAGAAGCGGCGTTTTTGGAGGGCTGGGCAGTCACACAGGAGATGCTCCACAGATTCGCTTCCTCAACGTCTCTGCAACGTCTGCAGAAGTCATTTGTAAAGGTGCCCATCCTTTTAGCAATGTTTCCAATAATTCAGTGGCCGGTTAATACCCTGACGAGCATTCGCATTTGGTTTCTATCAAGAGATGTGAGGATCTTTGCCTTTTAGTGTCAATTGTGGGCCACAAATGATGCAACCGTTAGTGTTGTTCATAATAATAAATACAAATTGCTAATTCATATAAGCTCGCATAATATTCTGCCCATAAACTAAGTATGTATGAAATAGACTGACAGCTTTCCTACGTCTCCCCGATTTCCCCCGCAATTTTTTCAATACTAGCCACTCCCTCATGCTCAGAATTGTATTCAGTGATGCTAGATTATAAGATATATTTTTTTTTTCAAGATTTTTGAGCTCCAAAATATGTACAAGACTTTTTACCTCGAAATCACCAAATTTCAAGATTTTTAATATCAAGAACTTTTGAAATCTTGCACATTAAAAGAACCATTTTCTATTGAAGAAAAACGTTTTCTATTAATTCCATTATTATATATAATGTGAGTCGAACAGAGCCCATGCACAATTTCTGTTTCACTAATGTTTTCATCAACTCTAGGGAAACTTGAATTTTAACGAATCTGATAAAAAAAAACTGATGTTACGGTTTTTTTGGAAAAATGGTTTCGTTTGTACTGAAACGGTTTTTGAAATTTCTATCTTTACAAAGGATTTGTTGAGCTTTAATGAACCGAAATTCGATGATCTTGATATAGGTAAGCAATGCAATTCTAAGTCAGATGAATTCAAATATGTTCCAAAATTTCAAAACGCATTAATTATGACCAAAGTTTTTTTTAAAGGATATTTAGGTGATTTATGTATTAGTACCTAGTAAAGTACTTCAAAATTGTATTTTAAATTTCGCTCTTTTTATATTTAGAACAAAATCTTGAAAAAAAGGTTTTTTCTTTCGGAAAAACAAGTTTTTTGGATTTTTTATCTGCAGAAAAACATTCATTCCACTATGAATATTAACGCACTAATACAAATTTGTTTCTTCATAATGAAAAGGGAAAAATTAACACGCTTCGTGGGAAAAATAAAGAGAGTGTGCTAAGAACACTGACAGAGAGCTGGTGTATTTATTTGGTGAGTTTCTCGCAATTGTGAGCTATATCTTGAAGAATACGTTCTTAACAGGCCTATGCGTAAGATAGATTGGTTGCAATTGTAGGCAATGATTCGAGTCTTTTTTGGATCCTCTAATGTGTGTCCGGTCTCGAAGAATGTAAAACTGCTTAAGAGACACCAGCCTCAATTAGACTGCATACAATCACCAGTCTGTGGTTGCCTAGAGTCAATAGTCAAGTAAGTGAAAGTCAGAGCCGGCTCCAGCCAAACTAGCGCCCTGTGCAAGATTTACAGAAATAGCCCTTTTTAACTTTCTCCATTACGTATAGTAAGAGAAAGATATTTTATTCGTACACAATTCGGGGCCGTTTTTTTTTTTGCATGGTAACCTCAATATTAATGGTACTTCCCACAGAAAAATTGCATACCAGTTTGATTTGTTCGAAAACGGCTCTAACGATTTCAACAAAAATTGATATTTAAGCTTAAGTAGGTGAGCTAAACATAACTGCATACTCAGTTTTCAGCTAAAAAATCGAGTAACGGTACTTTTGAAATTTTGACATATGTATCTCGAAAACCGAAAACGGTTCATACGATTGTAACAAAAATGTATTTCTAAGGTAATATGGTCATTTATAACTTAATGGAAAACTCAGTTTTTCTCTGTATTATCGTAAATGGGTTTTAGAAAAAAGTAATTTGTGAAAATTTAATTTTTCTTTAGTTTACTTGAAAGCGGCAGTAAAGATTTTGACTCAAATGCAAACTTAGAGTAAAATTGATGTTTCCAAAATTATTGCGTTCTTAATTTTCAATTCGAATCACCGAAAACGCAAATTTTAAAAACTGCTCATATCTCGAAAACCACATTTTCGATTTCGATAAAACATTAAAATCTGACAGTTACCTATTATTACCGTGGTTTAAGGCCCTGAAAGTCCAGACCAGTGTCCAAATTTAGCATCTTCAGTACATTCGACCATTTGTTCCGAACCTTTTATGCTCTAAAAAGGCAGTAGAACTAAATATTTTGGCCTACGTTTTCTAATGGTTACTCTCCAATCGTCGTTGTGATGAATATAACTACTTTTTCATCAACCATACCTAATCTGACCTCAAAACTCAAACCAAACCCCCAGACTGTTTTCAGAATCACTACCAAGCTACCACAACCAGGTTAAGTGTTAATTGCGTTAGTCACCCGAGTCATTTTGGTTCATTGCTATGCGCGAACGTGACAAACATTTAAAAATAGATTCCATTACGTAAGTCAATGTTTGTGCTATCGTCTGAAGGTCTACCACATCACACTTTGACCCGCCATTGACTCAGAATTAAAGGCATTTTCTCATGATGTCTAACAAAATGCCTCATGCATCTTGACACTGACCTTTATATCGTTAAAAAAAAAAAAAAAACTTAATTGCCACGAGACCCTCGTGAACCGCCAAAAGTACCTTGCTATCTGTTCAGATGTTTACCTGCATCGTGATTATCATTTGCACACAAGAGGAGAACACAAATAATTAGCAATTAATTTTTCCTATAGAGATGCGCACTCAAGCACTTGGCATTCATCAATTTAGAAAAAGAAGCAAAATTGCACAGCTGCTGTTGCATCTTTGGTCTGATATCATGGTGACGAATCGTATCTTATAAATTAAGCTGCCTCTCCACTAAGGTCGCCCTGCTCTCCGCGATTGCTATTTCTTTAGTGTCTGTCTTCTTGGAAGACGTTTGCAATAAACTTGTTCAGTGACGTCACCCGGTAACATACATAGATAGGGGGATTTATTTCCAGTAAATAACGATGCCCTCCGTTGAAAATCGCACTCAAAACGTGCTTTGTATGTGTGTGGTTTAGCCATGAATAAGCTGAAATTTATTCAGCAAATATGCAGTGATGGCAGCCAGAGCCACAGGGCGGGCAAAGGAGGCAGCAGTTCACTTGAAACCGAATAACACATAAATACGCCATTTTCTGATTTTGCTTTATTGCGATTTCAAGGTTTTTTTTTTCTGTTGTTTTGTTTGACGTAGTTAACTCATCAGTCAGTTAGCAACCAGTCAGCAAAGTTTTTTTCGATTTCATCGATGAGGAGTTGCGTTGGAGCTGTGGGTTTGCTGGACAACAATGGAAGTTTGTTTCCTTCTGTGGTAAGGACGGATGGCTTTATATGGCCATAAAGTATAAACATGATTATAGACAGGCAGATGCCTTCAAGGTTGGACCCAGTCCATTGATGTAGCGAGGAGAGGTTGCCATACATAGATGTATCAAGCAATCTCAGAGAAGAGACCTAAGTTGGTTGAGCTGGCCGGCTGTAAGCAAGCAAAAACAAAAGAGTTCAACAGCAAACTGGATATTACTCTGGCTGATGAACAAGTTTTGAATGCACTGGATTGAACGACCACGGGACTTGGATATAGCTGGAAGAGCTGCATAAGTTACTAATAATGAATTTAGATTGCGCTCTGATGAATGATGAATAATAAACCAAACACAGAATCGGCTTTAGTTTTTATTACGAACAAATGTGCAAGGATTTGGCTCGTTACATGGAGCTTCTAACTCGTGAGTGGACAAATATAGGGGAAAAATACTGAACTAATTCAATCGCAACAAACTAACAGAACCTTTACCTATCAAAGTCATGTGTAGCGAGAATTAAATGTCGAGGAAGAAGCAATAATAAGCTCTAAGACAAAAAGCGAGGGAATAAAAGGCAAAGATTTTCAGCAGAAGAAAGAAGAGTAACAGAAGCGAGCTATTGAACAAATGGAGGGGTGCTCTTCCGAAATTAATTTTTTAAAGTTTTACCAAAATGTAAAAAGAACGTGTCGAAGGCAACTAGACCCGAACAAAGACCTGCATGGATGAATAGTAAGACCTTCTAGTGGAGCCACTGTCTTCAACACTTCTGCCGACTGCTAAACGACGAAGGTGGCCGAAGTTCTGCTCTCAGGCAGACCGACCTAGACGACATGAATCGGATCAAAATTTTGGCCAAACTTAGCCAGTTACGAATAACTTAGTGAAGAGCTTACTCACACCAACTTATCTATCTCGAAGATTTGGTCGGAGAAAAATAAGTCTGATGAATGGAACCTCAGCATCGTTTGCCCAATCCACAGAACGGGGATTGTATTCTTAACACTGTATACAAGATTCTGTATGCTTTATTGTGTGAACGCATGAAAATATTCGTCAAGGAACTGATTCGTCTCTACCAGTGCGGTTCCAAGCTCGGTTAGTCCACAACTGACCAGATATCCACACTGCTGTTGATCTTTGAGGAAAACCAAGAAGTTCAGATTGAACCCACCACCATTTTGTAGATTTTAAGGTCGCATATGGCACCATTTATAAAGACGATCTACATAGAGGCATGTCTAGTTTTAAAATTCCTGTCAAGCTGGTTAGATTGTGCAGAATTTTTTAATATAATTTTTAACTGCATTTAAAGTCACAAAAACAATTAGGCAAGGAATTGTGACTCCTTCAACATAACACTTGAGAAAATTGGGCAAACTTTGCAAGCCGACACCCATCAGGAGCACAATATGCTCAAAGGTCTACTACTAGCATACGCTCACGATATTGCCATCATTGGCAGAACGCAAAACAAAATATATGCAGTCAACAGGAAAAGACTCATAGCATCGTCAACCAATCGAACAGAAAGTCGCGAAGGACACCTGTCAGGGACTTTGAATACTGCAGCATAAGCTCTGAAAATAAAATAACAAAAGAAATCATGCTAATTACTTGCCAATCACTGGCTATTTCGCCTACAAAAGAAATGTCAAGACTTTGCCAAAAAATCACTAAGGAGACATTAGACACCAGTCCTAGCTGTAAAGCTCATACATAAGCGAAGGCGAGTAAAGAAAAAATTCCTGACGGGATATAAGCAGAAGGCGATTTAAAAATGAGCTCTATGAGATGTACAGTGAGACTAACTTGGTCAGAAAAGTGCTATTCGTCGTCACAGATGGCCGGAACATGAAAGAATCTTCGGTTTCTACTCGGAGGGACAACGCGTATTCCAATTATAGGGCTACCGTTGCGGGGTTCTAAAAATGTTTATCAATATCTGATATGGGCCTTGTTGCAAAGGCAAGAACTAGCTTATTATTTCAACAAAATTGCGACTCTCCTCAAAGAACTGTATATTTTTAAGATTAACATAATAGTTTTTTTGTTTGACACAGGGCCTACTAATAATAATTTTTAATCTTCACACTAAAAATTTTGTGGATCACCATGGGTAATTTTATATGGAAAATTTCGTGAAATGATTATTAGTATCGCGCAAAGTTATGTATTTATTTTAAACATTTGTAGCTGCATAACGTTTTTGAAAACCATTTAGTACCACACTCGTTTTCTTTAGAAGGTAGCTTATTTCTTTAAAAGTTACATAGTTACAGCTTTGAACGTATTTCTGAGTTCCGAAGAATTGTCTAAGCTCTTTTCGTTGTTATTCTTATTTTATTTAGCAAACTGTTGAGCGATTTTTCGATCTTGCAATTATTTATAATCACGGTTGCCACTTGCAAAGAAAAGTAACAACCAAAATTGGAAAAAAAGTTACCAAACCAAGATAAAATCTACCAAAAATCTGGAGACTTTGAAAAAACACAAAGAGAAAGTGCCTTATCACTATCCTAAGACTTTTCTCTTATTTACGAACATAATATAAAAATAACAGCATGGCAGTGTAAAAATGACCATTTGTCTTTAATTAAACAACGTTCTGCACAAAATTACCAGCTGCTGGAAGGCATGGGATCATGTACCATTTTCGACCCTTTTTTTAACAACTTAGAGTTTTATGTCTGTATATAAATAATAGGGCATATTCGTAGATGTTTGATAAGCTATTACTATGTTACAACCGGAGTTTATGTAATTCATAGACAATTTAAAACCATGTCCAATCGAAAAACTCGAGTCTAACATTAAACACAACAGAACGTATTTTCCCCATAAACGTCAAAACCAAGTGAACAAGTGAACGAAAAGAAAATTTAAGAATTTCGCAAATGATGTGATACTTGGTTTACAATAAATAAAATAGCGTAGCGCGTGAATAATAAACTAAAAAAAATAAAGGAAAAATGTCAGGATTCCCTTGCTATATCCAGCAGCTTTCATATTTATTTGAATATCTATCCATGCAGTTTTTTTTTTAAAATCATTTTGACATCGTTTCTCTTATCGTCCACAACATTTAAATGCCTTCGGACCAACTCACGCAGGTTTTCTTTTTCTGCTTCCGACCAGTTTTGTTCTCTTGCTCTTTTTACCCGACTGGGCACAGGGAGGGTTATGTGTTTCGCGCGTATCCTATGTACGTTCCTACGGGACGCCCTGCTTGACCGATTTTGAAGAGTGAGGTGTCATAATATTCGTATTCTGCCACGGGTGTCAAAAAAATAAAAATAAAAAAAGTTAATTTAAAAAACCAAAAAACCCGACTGACTGTAAAAAAAAATGTTTATATATATTTTTTTAGCAGTCGAAGGGTACACAATACTCATACATACATTTGTTAGACTGTGTAGGTATATAGTCTCCGATTGTCAACTAGTTAGGTATAGGTACTTAAATGCGTCTTGTTCATATACATATTTCAATTTTTTTTTACAGTCAGTCGGGTTTTTTGGTTTTTTAAATTAACTTTTTTTATTTAATATTTTCTTTGCCGGTCATCTGCAATTTGAAATTTTTTGTTCACCTCACAAAACCTTATTTTTATTTAAAAAAAACGCCAGCATACCAAGCAGAACCACAACAAAACGCAAATTACAATTTTTAAATGCTTTTAACTTTTTGCTGTCAGAAAGTATTTATGTAATAGTTTTGTAGTAGAATACACGTTAGACTCGGATCTAATTAAACAGAGCTGCCAAATTCTTTATGAATAGCAGTTGTGTTTTACCTGTGTGCTAACTTTAGATTCGAGTTTAGTTAGACCCAGGTTTATAGTATAACTATGAATATGCCCCAATATGATCAATTAACCTAACCTATGTAGTTATAAACAGAAACAGAAAATATTTCGAAGTTTACGATCAGGTAAATATGGATTTATATGGATGGTGATGACGCATATGCAAATAATGCAATGCGTTCACTCAGAAACAGTAAGGTAGCATTTAAATGAGGTGACATCGAGTTCGCATTCTTGGTACATCTGCTCAAAAAGTCACCAAAACCAGATAAAAATTACCAAATTACCAAAACTCAAAAAGCAAAAAAAAAAATTATCAAGGTGGCAACCATGTATGTAATGTAAGCTTCGCCCAATCATTCGTTTTGCGTGAGTTTTTTCATGCTTGGAACGAATGGAAGGGATCTACAATTTTATACCAAATCCAAACGACTAATTGAGAAGCTCCTTCATGGCAGTTTCTCTCGGATGTTTGTCAGACGTTCGCGAAAGGTGACGCAGTGGAAAACAAATTAAGATGTAAATTACCTCAAATTATGCCCGCTATTTATACTCGCTATACTTTATAGCTGCCGTTTTGATAGTCTATTCACAGTTCAACCCCTGGAAATACAAACAGATATCACCTGAAGTTGCTTCCGATTGCTCTACCTCGAGTGACCTTCTGACAAACATCTGATCTGAGAGTACGACCATTTGACAGTTCGCATATGTCGCGTTCAGCTTTGCTCCCTATTGTTATTTAATATAATAATACAGTAAAACCCGGATAACTACCTCTTCACAATTTCTGCTTTCTTTGGCGGGTGAGGTAGTTAAACGAACCCGCTTAAGCACACAAAGGAGGCAGAAATCCGAATCCTGTTATCTACCTCAAGAAGGTTGTTAACCGATTTTCTAACCTACGGAGATTTTTTTAAATTTAATTAGAAAACTCGTGCTTTCTTTAGTATGTATTTTTATTTTAAAAGAGATAAGCTAACATCAAAAAATAGGAACATAAATTATCATAAAATAAAGCATTATACATTGACAGTGTAGATATGCGCCTACTCATTATTTTTGAAGTGGGAGCAATATTTGTAAATTACAATTAAATTGCTTAAAGATTTGGTAGGTTTGTTTTCTTTTTTTGACATAGAATGAGAAGAAGAGTAAATGTCATTTTTGGCATATAACACGAAGTTTGCTGCGATGAAATTGTGTGCATTTTGAATGAGGTACTTAAACGAGTGTAACCTGAGCAAATTAGCAAATAAAATTGGCAAATAGAGGGCGTTAAACCGAATAAGTTACTTAAGCGGGAGGTACTTATCCGCGTAAATGTACACAGAAATTTGTAAAAAATGTATAGATTTGAGATTTGTGGGTACTTAAGCGTGAAGTACTTATCCGGGTTTTACTGTATACACCATTGCATATAAACTCAACTTGTGAAGTGCTCGAAAATTGTATAATTTCTTTCTTCATCGTGTCATTTTGTTATTTACCAACTTTGTGATCTCTGAAATCAGTAAGGGTAACCAGGTTGATGCGATCTATATGGATTTCAGCAAAGCTTTTGATCGAGTGGACCATAAAATTTTACTTTTTAAAAAAAAAAAAAAAAAAATAAATAGTTGGCGCAACAGGTCTGTAGAGACCCAGGGCCTAGCTTTTCACAACCATTCGTTTGTGTGCGTTTTTCATTTTTGGGACGAATGGAAGGGATCTACAATTTTATGCCGGGTCCAAACGGCTAATTGAGAAGCTCCTTCATGACAGTTATACTCTCGGATGTTTGTCAGACGTTCGCGAGAGGTGGCGCAGCGGAAAAGACCATTAGTTGGAATTTGGGTTTTTTCGGGATTCGAACCTGGGACCCCCCGCTTAGTAGTCCAACACACTAACCACTAAGCCACTGCGCCTACAAATTTTACTTTTTAAACTTACAAAATTGGGATTTCCAATTTTCTTTTTAAAATGGCTTTCTTCCTTCCTTAGTAATAGATTTCAAAATGTAAAGTTTTATCGGTTACCTCTGGTGTTCCCCAAGGAAGTCACGTTGGACCTCTACTTTTCATTCTGTTTGTTAATGATATTGTCAAATTTATTCCTGAATGTTCTTTGTTAATGTTTGCAGATGAATTTAAGATATATTTGCCGGGAAATGACTATCATTCGTTTCACCTTCTAAATTCATATCTTCAGAAACTTCACCTGTGGTGCTCTAAAAGCTACCTTTCATTAAATGTTTCTAAATGTTCTGTCATAACATTTTCCCGCTGTAAACTACCTGTTATGTATACGTATACTTTTGATGGTGTAGTCATTCCCCGTGTTTCCGTAGTCAAAGCTTTGGGTGTGTTTTTAGACACTAAGCTATCGTTGAGTCTATTACAAACAAGGCAAATAGAACATGGGGAATGTTAAGGCGCTATGCTTGTGAGTTCTGTAACGTTTATGTTATTAAAACTTTGTATGTAGCTTTTGTTAGATCTGTATTAGAATATGCCTCTATTGTTTGGTATCCCTACTATATAATTCAATTCAAAAAAGATTCCTAAGGTTCGCTCTTAGAGGTCTGCCTTGGCATGGCTTAAGCAACCTTCCACCTTATATATCTAGGCTAAAATTGATAAGCTTAGAGTCATTGGAACTTAGGAGAACTGTGGCAGGAGTTGTCTTTGTCCATAGGACCCTAATAGGAGAGATTGATTCAACAGACATTCTAAGCCTCCTTAACATAAATGTTCCGTCGTTTAACATGCGATACACCAGATTTTTTAGAGTAGACCACTCTCCTACAAACTACGGTCGTTCATCTTCGGTTAACGGCTTAACGATATCATATAATGCCTATGTCAATTTATTCGATTTTAACTTGTCAATTTTCGCCATAAAAAGAAAATTACTTGATAGTGTTCAGTGATAATTTGTTGCTCTACTTTTTCTTTGGATTTGCTTATTTCTTCTTTTTTAATTTAATTTAATTTATAATGTATGACCTAATGTCTATGAAAGATTTTTGTTCTTTGGTGACAAGAAATAAATAAATGTGAATGTAAATCCCGAAAAATCTTCGCAAAACTATCTCTTGACACATTTGTAAACGTTTTCGAATACTTTTCGAAGCTGCACACTGATGGATTAACCTCCGCCTCCACGTTCTAATACCTGTTGGATCTTTATCAGCGAAATCCTCTTTTTTCGTTAAAAAAATACTTCACAAATTTAGCTCAGTATTATAATTTGCTTGAAAAAAAAACGTACAATCTCTCAATCTAAAGGTTGTTGACATAGCAAACTAAAAATTAGTTAAAAGTCATTCCCATTAATTTGCAAATCTTTGCGTTGTTCTTGACCTGAAGGAATTCGCCGAAACGAAAATCTGATCTGTGGTTCTTTCTTCGATACTTTCTTCAGAATCTTATCCATTATACAAAATGACCAACGGTCATCGCTCCTCCATCGCCGACAGTAGGTATTAATTAAAGTTTCTCGCTCGACAGCACACATCAGATGGTTGTTGGGGCCTTTGAAAGACACACTCACCTCGCCGACAAGACTTAGCCTCATGTTCTCCGTTCTCTATTGAATGGCTTTTGTAAATTTGTAAATTGTAGTTCGTCACGGTTATTTTTACCACCAAACGGTGTTGCATCGTTCGCACTAAAAGTTGCAAATAAATTTATTAAAAATTATTATTTCATACACATAGCTGCCGGTGCAGCCGAACTTGACCCATAAAATCGATATGGTGCAACTGAACTTCGAAAGTCATTCGGCTTCCATTTGAACATGGCTACCATGAAATATGAATAACGATCATACAGAAACACCAGGCAGCCATTGTGTTGAACTGTTTGGGGACGTTATGTAACCCACCGTGTTTGGGCCCTTTTTGGCCCAGACAAATTGAGTTCGGTGGTAGGTGCAATCAACTTTGGACAGTCCAGCACATTCATGGGTATCAACTTAAAAGGCAAGACAACACCACTCACTCAAAGTGTAATTGAAACGGCCAATGGTGATCTTATTTTCTTTTGAACCACCTGCGCGCTCCGAGTCGTGGGTGGGCGGGCAGTCGACAACCTTGACAGTTTCCATGAATCTATCGGAAATTTCACGGTCGATGATGCGTGACATTTGATGCGACACAGACAGCTCTCTGTCCAATGTCACTCAGTGTTGTTGATGACAACCAACTCAGCGTGCCTGCATGTTGAGTGAATCTTACTGATAAATTTGTTTAGCACTCTTCTGGTTAGATTTTAGGTATTTAGATAGATATTTGTTTAGCACTGGAACGTCTTCCCCTTTTCCTGTTTAATTATAATATTAGCCTCTGGTCTGTCTGAAATTTTCTTCAAGCAGCTATGGGTCTTGAACATAGCTCCGCCATAATGGCGGATTTATTTTCTTTTCACTCAGAAGTAGTGCTAATTAATGCGCATACACAAGCGTTCGGATGGAATAGTTTTCTTCACTCGAATGTGTATAGTGTGGGGAAGAATAAGATTTGTTCACGGTTTCAGATGCAACAGGTTAATTATATTCATTATGTGACACGGTTGGCTGACGATGAAAATAGCCAATGGCTGAGGTAATCAGCAGGTACGTCTTCTTTTCAAGGTGAACACTTGACACATGACAGACATTTTAGTACTTAAAGTTCTGAATGGAAGTGTGGATATAGTTGAAGAACCTTGTACTGGCAGAGAATCGGATTTTGCTGGGTGAGGTAGTCAGAGCTCTGAAAATTTAATTAAATGCTCACGAGACGGCTGCTGGTTGATTGTGCTCACCTCCTTCCGTTTTATTACGTAAGTCATTTGTATTGTATAAACAAACAGGGGGTTTGTTGCGCAAACGTATGATTGACAAAATATTAGCCCACTCCATTTGCGGGCACCACCTGAGACGAGATCTACTGCGTTGATCGGGTTGGAATAGAGACTCTTCGGGACCGACTTATTGGGTGTTCTATGCAACATCTGCTGAGGTGCATTAAGATTTGGTCGGTTTTTGGGCTTAGAGACTCTCATCAGTTCACTGACTGACTGATTTGAAGCATTCAAATAGTACTCCAGATAAGTTCTTATATGGAATGTTTAGGAACCTGATGCCTCTATTGCAGACTATTATTTTTCCGTATCCCAATCAATGACTGTAACTCTAAATAGAAGGTTTCACTGCTGGTCTGTGTTGGAGTCTTGCTTGAAACGTTCTTTTTACCTAGTTGAAAGATTCCCGAACATTCTTTCCTAGTTACATGGTGTAACTTACACCCCAGTTTGCCTCCTTTTCTTTCGCTATTCTACGGAGAACCTGATAGTATTCCGTGCTTCTTTATTTGCTCATAGAGGTCGCGAGTCACAATGAGCCCTTTGTGCTGCTGCTTTGAAAGAGGCTTGTTTTGTTGCTCTTCATCAAATGAAGGGTTCTCGAGACGGGTCAATTGCGGTTCGTCTGATGGATGTTTCGAATAGATACCACTTGTCTTAAGGTACTTGCAGTCGTGAAGGTTATGATTTTCGATGGTTTACTGCAAAAGATGCCATTCTTGCTTCTTCTTTCGTGTACATCAGCCAAAACTTTTCCAGATAACCTGTGCATAATCTAAAACAAAAAGGGTGCAAATCGGATCAGTGGTTCTCAAGTTGTAGTCGGACAAGCCAAGAGTCGCTGGAAAAAATAAGCTGTCAAAATTATGTATAAACCCCCGTTGTATCCGCTCGGAACGGAGTTTACTCCAATTTGTACCAAATGGAAGCAATTTCCTTAGAGATATCCGTTCCGGTAAAACTTTCACTTACTTTTGACAGCTATATACGGAACATTTTTTTCCGAAACTCTCCAACAACAAATTGCTGCGGAATATTTAATGTCAAATAAAAGCGTTTATATGCTTCATTTTTGATCCGAAATGCGGATACTTCGAACGCAATCTTAGTTCCAAACAGATTTGACTCTCACTGTCTCGGAATCGAGGTATCCGTTCCGATAGGCAGGTCCGGACCAACCATATGTGCAATATGGGGCCCAGGGGGCCAAGTTCTGGGGGCGCATTGCTAGGAAAGAAAAAATTGTTTTATCATTCGCGAACAAATACTGCCATTTGCGCTTCAAAAAAAAGGCTTGTTCAAATAAGCCCAAAATAACAGCATCCATCACACCTGTGCTGAATTATTTCTTTCACATCAATTGCAATGTTGCAACTTCAAGGAGAATCTAACTCAAAATATCGCAAAATAAAAAATCCCACTAGACATATCCAAGTTCACTTCTTACCTACATAATCTCAAAATATTCCACCTTGTTCATGTAGGTATATATTCCGCGCACAGCCACTTACATTTTACAACAGAATCTAGTTTAAAAATCTCAAAACAAAAAATACCGCAATAACAAAAAAAAGCATTGAAAGTCTACCTTCTGGGTGATGTGGAAAAGACTTATGCATGAAAAAAGTGCGCTTTCTGGAAATCTTGCACAGGGCGCTAGTTTGGCTCGAGCCGACACTGCCAATAGGGGTGTTATTTTCACACCTTTGCAAGTCTTTCAGTGAGAAAACTATCGACAAATTAGTTTATCCGACCCGCGCTGTCTCTTTATAATAAGTATTTCAGATTACAAAAGGCTGTTTGGCCACTTCTATTCAATTCGAAGTAGGACAACCGTTTTCTTTTTGTCGAACTAGCAGTTGTCGCTTGTTGAGATCCTTCTCTGAAATGCACACTCTGAAAATGTGCTGTGGATAGTGCACAGAAAACTGTGACATTTGCCATGAAGCTTCTATACAAACTATTCTTTGAGGATGATTTCAATTTTAACTGTATTTCATTACTCAAATCAGGGCTTACAACTCCAAGTTCTTCTGACGCGCAATTTTACCCTTTGTATAGCTCTGTATTTTGTAAACTTTTATCAATTGCAATCAAATGAATAAAAACAAATGTATAATACATTCCTCCCTTCACATCTCATTTGTTCCTTATTTCACAAAAGTCGGTTTAAAAATATCGCCGTAATCGGAACGGCAAATCTGAAGCCTATTAACAAAATTATGTACGTATGGAATTAAGCATTACTTGGTTTTTAGGGTTTTATCGAAATCGAAAATGGGGTTTTCGAGATATGACCAGTTTTTAAAGTGAGCGTTTCCAGTGATTCGAATTGAAAATTAAGGACGCGATAATTTCGAAAACATCAATTTTACTCTAAGTTTGCATTTTGGTCGAAATCATGCCGTTTTGAGGTAAACTAGGGAAAACTATATTTTTCAAAAATGACTTTTTTCAAAAATCCATTTTCCATTAAGTTAGAAATAACCATATTACATTAGAAATAAATTTTTGTTACAATCGTATGGACCGTTTTCGAGAGATATGTCCAAATTTCAATAGTACCGTTACTCGATTTTTTTAGCGGAAAACTGAGTATGCAGTTATGTTTACCTCGCCTACTTAAGTTTAGATATTAATTTTTGTTGAAATCGTTAGAGCCGTTTTCGAACAAATCAAACTGGTATGAAAATTTTGTATGGGAAGTACCATTAATATTGAGGTTACCATGCAAAAAAAAAAACGACCCCGACCTGTAAGCCCCTAAACTTTAAATCCGAAGTTTGAACGAAATCCGTTCAGCCGCTTAGGCTGTAGGCCTCGGGACATACAGACAGACAGACAGACGGACAGAATTTTGCGACCCACTTTTTTGAGTTCGCCTATCATCGTAATGCCAGAATTGATTAACATCTCGAGTTCGAAATTTTGTACGAATGCAATATCTTCCTCTTACTACGTAATGGAGAAAGTTAAAAATAGTTAAAGGCGTGTACGAAAAGGTGTAAAACATACCCAGCCTGTTAAATTACTCATTTAACTTTTAACCACTCTGTCCTAGACCTTTTCTCGAAGCAAGAGGTAGGGGTGTCCTAACGGGAGGGATCCAGCTTCAACCTAAATTTGGCTGAGAGGCCTAAACTTGGCGTGCCTACACTACCAAAGGCAACCTTAAGATCCATAAGTAGGTAGGTGGTGGGTAAATCAATTTTGAGTTTCGCAGTGATACAGCCAATGTACGATAGATGGCGCAGGAGCTATCTTTGAGTGGGGTAGCTTGAGCCAATCCATTAATGAAAAAAAAATAATTCGAACGTACTAAACATCCCCAAGCTATACTATACATACACTCTTTTGTATTCTTGAAGTCTCAATGCTGTCGTCACTTTACACGATCAAAATGTTAATCAATTCCTTACATTTGTTTTTCCAACGTTCGATGTGGCGACCTACACTTTGTGATTATGCTAATACCTCGTTCAGACGACCTAAGTTTAATGGGCCGATAAACCAAGGTTGCTGGATTTTTTCATCCAGCCTGCTGCGATACAAAACAAAACAATAAAAATCCATAATTGGTTCGCTACTTCAACCAAAATGATGAGTCATTTATTGTACAGTTGCCATTGGATATGAGTTTAGAAGGTGTCTTCCCATATTAAATGAGAATACATTCAACAAACTGATATATGCAGTCAACTGTGCTGAACCGAAGAAATACTGTTATTGCATCCGTCTCGCCAGAATGTGGTATTATCTCACATCCGTTATTCGCGTGGCATTCCTCGACATTTCTCCAATTACAGACCGATTCCGTAAGCCAACAACAACCGCATGCATATATTTCCAATTTAAATTCCAAAAATTAATTTCGAAACCGAGAATTCTAAAAATCCGTCTAATCCGTCATCACATCTCGAGGATAATAATATGTCCATAGTGATTATCTTCCCAGAAACACAAATAGCCATTGGCACGTACTGTACACACATTGTAGTCTGTTGTTCGCCAGCGCACACTCACAAGGAGGAGTGCACTCGAATAGAAGAATAGAAGGATGGAGGGAAAAAACAAAGAATGAGTTCAACTGCTGGTCTTGGGATTGGGACAGAAATCGTGTAGCCGATGATGACGGCGGTTTGGGAATTTAACAAACTCACTCATACCAGCACACATGATCTAATCGCAAAAGTCGGTTACAATTAATCAGGTGTACTTTGATGAGAATAACGTTTCTTGTTGAGTTGTTCTGGTGCCGACCGATATACTCGTAGAGTTGGCATACAAAAAGAGTTATTCTTAGCTCGGGCTCTGTGTATAGGGTATAGTGGCAAGTCAACCGTTCTTTTTCGCCTTAAATTACGCACTGCATGCAAGCACACACGAATTGAGTAGGTACGTGAGTGAATTGCTTAAAATCACCTGCGGAATGATGGATGTGTGTGGTGAAAGGTATATATTCTGGTATTTCGGTTGGGGATTTATGGGGAAAAAATACTTTACGGCGCAACAGAAATGGAGGAAGTAAACGGTTTCCTGTGTACACCCGATCATTTCCTTCCCCTCGTTGAATGCCCGCCATTCGCAAAAACAAAAGAGTTCAAGTGCGAACTGGACTTCTTTTCAATGGGCTCTTGGGTGTGGTAACCGATTTTTCCTCTTTTCTCTCACTGAATGTCAATAGAATATCTTTTACAAGAAGTGTAAATCTGCGAACATTTTTCGCAATGGATGATTAATTGGCTTACGCAACTAATTGCGTGACTTGGATGGGAGGTGTTCCTGAATCGTTAGATATTCTCCCTGTCATCGGTTTATCGGGAAAAGGTCTAACGCCTATAAATAACGTGATCATACTTACATGCTACAACGACGTGGACAAAGTACAAATGTCCGGTTGTCGATGGTGTAATTAATTTATTAGAATCTCTTCGATGACATTTTCTATCGAATTATTCATTAATTTATTATTCGCATGATGTTTGTCTAGATGGGAGGGGTTCCTGCTTAACACAATTGCATGCGTTGGTAGGGATATCTGCATGGGCAATCTGTGAATGAAAATATTTCCTGAATGGATATTAGTAAAAATCTTTGTGCCTGCTTTGAGGTTATGTTTTTATTTTTGTATTTTTTGCTTTAATTAAAGTTTTAGGGATTTTGAGTTCAACTGAATTGGGTTTCCTTATTTGAGGTCAACATTCGGTTTTGGGATGTTAAAAAACTGTCATTTGGTATAGATTTGGTGTTGCCCCAATTAGAAAGTACTGAGTGGTTGCAGTTGGATGGAGTTTTCCTTTTTTTTTTTTGCTCTAATCGGGTGGTTGAGATATTTTCGTTTCTTTCGTGTTTTTAATGGAAGTTGTCAAAATTATTTCCATTTTTTGTTCAGTCCCTCGAAATCTATATATTTAGTTGTGCGTCAAAGACGATAAATAATAATTAAAACAAATAAAATAAATAGTTGGCGGAACAGGTCCGTAGGGGCCCTAGGCCTAGATTCTCACATCAATTCGTTTTGTGTGAGTTTTTAATTTTTGGAACGAATAGAGGGGATCTACAATTTAATGCCGAGGTCAAATGGCGAATTGTGAAGCTTCTTCATGACAGTAACACTCTCGGATGTTTGTCAGACGTTCGGCAAAGTGGAAAAAAACCTTAAGATTTCAATAATCGAACCTGGGACCTCTCGCTACAAGAAATAATCATCCATTTAGATTTAGTTTGCCATTTTAGAATAACGGAATTACCATCGTTGGTGGTATTCTCTGAAATTGAAAAAATGCAACACCCCTTAGAAGTATATCTAGATATTTGTGCAGTTGCATTTTCACTTAAGGCATATCGCATCGGCATGTCGCGATTATTTCCCTACGAGTTTAATACTCTGCATAGCACGGGGTTCTATTCTCAAACTTTGGTTATCTAAGTAACTCTAGCCGGCTCCATGAAATAAAGTCCCAATGAAAAATGGCCGAAAAAATAAATTAAAAAAGGCCCCACAAAACTATATAGTAAGCAACAACAACCTCGGCCATTAATTTTAAGTCGCACTCAGAGCAAACTTTTAAGTGCTTGCGTGGCAAAAAAAGAATGTTTGCCCGCAAGTCCCGGCAAACTACGCAAAGGCCTGACTCCTCTGGTACAGTGGGTGACACAAGTTCGTCCTCTTCGTCATTGTCCGTTTCAAATGGATCATCGTCCTTAAGAACCATATTGCCACAAAATGTCATTCCCTTCGAATACCATTCCGATACATTTTTTTTTTATTTTATTTTTGTCAACACTTTCTGATCTCTGCACGTTCGTCACTAAACTGATCTATTTGTACTCACAAATTCAATTCTCAGGAAGTTATTTTGTCCTTGAAACGAGTGACGCCGTTGTATCAACGGTATACTTCGTGTTTCTTCTCGTAGAATTTTGTTTTGATACCAAAATAAGAAAATTAAAAATACCCCCAAAAATATGCAAGAAGACCCCAAAACAATGAAAACACTCCCAAATTTCGTAATAATTTTTGTTGTTGCATTTTTTATGCTAACAATTTGGGCCCATTCTGCATTTATTTGGGGCAATATTGCATGAATGGAATGGGGCTATTTTGCATTATGAAATATTACCCCATTTTGTTGGGCCTTTTTTTCATTTTTTTTTGGGCCATTTTTCATTGGGGCATAATTTCATGGAGCCCCAGGGATAGGATATAAAAACAAACAAATAATCACAAAACCCGACGCAGCATAGACCGTCGCGGCGGCAGCCATTTTGACTTAAATTGTGGTACTGAACAAAAGTACACTTTTTATTTTTGGTCTATACAGAGAATTTAAAGAGACGAAATGCTTGAAGATGGTTAAAGACCGCAATCCCTACCTAGATTTTCTATTTTTAGTTTTTTTTATCAAAATTCAACCTTATACACATTTCACCTGCCTCCAAGCGTGTTGAAGATCTTTTATACTTGAACTAGACGAAAACTTTCTTTACAATTGAAGACTGCAGGGCGGAGCGTTCTCAAAACTTTGAATGTGCGGATCTTTGAATATGGGAGCATTTTACTTGAGCTCGTCTGCCCCAAAACAGAAACGGTGCAGAAAATCTTGTGAATAATGTTTCGAGTTTATTTTCGATTAGGTATTCTTTTCATATATGTGTGATAAAAGCCAAGGCAAGAGTAGAGAAAGCCTCAAAGTTAAAGCTGCTTATTGTAGGTATTCTAACATTCTGCCTTATCTTTGATGTTGGGATTTACTTTTTGTTGACAGTGCTGCTTGGTTTTACATCGTTAACCTCTAAATCCATTTAAGTCGCTTCTAAAGGGTGATTTTTTAAGAGGCTTAGAACTTTTTTTAACGAAAAAACACAAAAAATTCGAAAAAATGAATGAAATATTTATTTGAATCGATAGTTTGAACCTTGCAATTTAATGTTTAAAGATAATTTCATGCAAATGTTGACCGCGGCTGCGTCTCAGGTAGCCCATCCGCTGAGTCCAATTTTGGCATACTCTTTCACACATATCGGCCGGTATCTCACGAATGAATGCATGGATGTTGGCTTCCAGTGCGTCAATCGAAGCGGGCTTGTCCCTATACACATTAGCCTTGGCATACCCCCACAAAAAATAATCTAATGGTGTCAAATCGCACGATCTAGGCGGCCAATTGACCGGCCCGAAACGTGAAATTAACTGTTCACCAAACTCGCCTCGCAATTGCGCCATTGTTTCGCGTGCTGTGTGGCATGTGGCACCGTCTTGTTGAAACCACATATCATGCAAGTCAAGAACTTCCATTTCGGGCAAAAAAAAGTTTGTTATCATCGCTCGGTAGCGTTCACCATTGACAGTAACGCTGCGATTCGCATCATCTTTGAAGAAATATGGCCCAATAATGCCGCCGGCCCATAAACCGCACCAAACAGTGGCTTTTTCGGGATGCATTGGTAGCTGTTGCAATGCTTCTGGCTGATCTTCACTCCAAATGCGGCAATTTTGCTTATTTACGTACCCATTCAACCAAAAATGAGCCTCATCGCTGAACACAATTTTTCGATAAAAAAGCGAAAAAGAACATTTCGAACCGAGCACGAATTTTGATAGTAAAATTCAATAATTTGCAAGCGTTGTTCATTTGTAAGACGATCCATGGTTAAATTGCAAACCAAACTGAAGCTGTTTGACAGTGACACAAGGTACTAAACACACGTCAGCTGTCAAAACCAGTGTTGCCAAAACCAAACCAGCTAAAAAATCACCCTTTATTACTTAACTCGTTACGACACCAATGGCAGTTGGCTATTGTCGGTCAGCAATTTATGTCAAAATCAGCTTCGCTCACTTTATTATTTGGTCAATCCGCCATACCAATAATCATTTTTAGTGTCCAGGCTAAGTCTTTCGAACTCACAATGGCAACATTTTCCATACAGAATTGCATATTGTGACCTACAAAATATTTAGTGCGAAGGTTAAAAATGATTATTAGTAAGGCCCAATATGTTAAATTGTTTAAATTTATTTTATGATAAACTGTGAATGTTTAGTAGTTAAATAAATGAACAAAAAACATTCCGCAAAAAATGGTCTTAAAACTGTCCCGAAAAACGGACCAAACACTGTTCTAAGAAACGTTTTAAAAAATTCCCTTAAAATGTATCAAAAATTGTTCTCCATCTGTCAATTTTTGCATATACCACTGGATTATTAATGCAAAGTATGCATTAACTTTGACATTTACATTTTTGGTCTCCGCGCTCTCTTAAATTGAACGCGTACCTACATGTTTTCAGATTAAGTTAGTGATGGGCACTATCGAATGAATGAGACTATCGATTGATTTTTTTCATTCATTCATTCTGTTAAAATGAGTAAGGCCAACTAACCTTTTTATTTAGGATCTCTTTGGAACGAGTATATTTCAAATATTTAAAATAAAAAAAAGTCAATTCAAGAACAATCGCGTTAAAAGTTCTAGAATATAACCATTAAGCACACAAAACAAAATAATCACACAACTATGGAATAATAAAACAACATCTGAAGAATTAAGACAACGTGCAATAATTGCAATAGGTATATTATAATAATACGCACTTGTGTATATAAAATGCAACATATTGACAGGAAAAAGTAAATCGTTCAAGCAAGCGCACCCACTATCGAAAGAAAATAGTAATTGAACGAGAAAATCATTCATTCAAACCTACTATCGAATGAAAATAGTAAGTTGAACGAACGAAAAGTTGAAGGAATGAAATCATTCATTCAAACCTACTATCGAATGAACCTGCTGTAGAGTGAAAAAAGTAGTAGTTGAATAACTTTTCGTTCATTACTATTTCTTCAGCTACTATCGAATGAACGAATTTTGAGCAACTATCGAATAAGTCGACAGTTTTTACTCGATAGTCCCCAACACTACATTAAGTCCTAATGGACTTTTAAAAAATCTTGCCTCTGTGGGCTTGAGAATTTTTCATAATTTGTTTGATATATTTCATAAATTTATGATTGTATCGATACCAGCCTTGATACAGCTTTCGCATTGTCATCCTAAACCATAAACTAAGTATTAAATAGACCGTCAGCTCTTACAACTTAAGAGAATTTGCCTACAAGCTGTTTTCCGTGTTTCTATGTGGCAAAGTATGTGTGCCATGTTAAAGTAGATTAGCCGCACGCATACACTCGCACATAGGAACCTGACAGATGCCTGACAGTTCAGTCTGTGGTAACATTGGAATAAATTCAAATAGTTCAAATAATTGCCCGTTATCGGGACGTGTTAAGAAGACGGTGGGTATGGTGTGGTGAATTTAGTACCAAATTATATTAAAACGCATATTAGGATTTCTTTCATTTTACCTAGATAATTGTACGGGATGTTTACATTTTTGTTGTAAACAATGGAAATCGATAAACTATATGAAGCATTGACAAAAATAAAAAATAAAAACGCTTATTAATATAAAAAATATCTGATTACTAATGATTATGAATCGTATGAATTAAAAGAAAATTGTAAGCAGCAAAACTTAAATGCGTGAGACATATCAGGGTACAAATCAGTTAACATGTTTATTTCCAATTTTGCTGTATACATTTTGAGTTTCGCTTTTTTCCCGTACATTTTAAAGAAAATAAATTTTCGTTGATTGTGTTTATTAGACTTTTTCTTTTTGTTATAAATGAACTGAACATTATTCATATTCTCGGCTGACGCAATTGATTTCAAATGTAATTTCATTAATTATGTCAATTGTTCCAAATTTTCTAATAAACAACATTTTTCTTTTTTTAATAAACGGAATCTTCATGAAAAGATTACAACTAAAAACTCATATTATTTCAAATCATAAGATTCGTAATCAATTCTTTAAATTCTTTGCCGTTTTTCTGTGGACATTCACGGTGAAATCATTTTTCGCCAAAAACAGCAAACGAAAACAGACACAATAATTATAGGAACAAAAATATCTTATTTTATTTCAAACATTATTCTTTTGTTTATTTATGTTGATTACATTTGCTATTTTACATTTTGGAGAATATCTACATGTTTTCGTGGTGAAATAAAACAACGAGCTTAAACTCTCAGAACGCATCCATCAGCTGACAGAAACTCACCAAATACACTAACTCTCAGTCAGTGCTCTCAGCATTCTCTCTTTATTTTTCACACGAAGCGTGTTAATTTTTCCCTTTTCACTAAACTCAAATTCCCTTAGTTTTGTTTATGGAAAAAACATACTTTTAAAAGTAAAATTTGTATTGTTCGGAGAGAAAATCATATTAAATTAATCTTCAGTATAAAAATCGCAGTTTGGTAACATTATAATGATAATTTTTTGATAATAGAAATTTTTGCTTAAGGCAAATCTCTTTTTTATGTACATTTAGTGCGTCGATATTGATAGTGAAATGTAGATTGACTGTTTTTCTGCCAGATTATTGATAGTCCAACAATTAAGACATTTTTTCCTCTTACGCAGGAAAGTTTTTCAAAAATTTAAATTCCCACAAAAAGGTACAGATACCACAATGCAGGAACACTGCTGAGTGTCAGAATTTTATTACTCCTACCACTTTTTAGAAATTCTTTTTTTGCTGCTGCACATGTATTCACAGATAGGAAATTTAAGAGAGAATTTTATTTTCAAAATTTGCGGGGGGAATCGGGTAGGTGCGCGGGAGCTGACCGTCTATTTAATACTTGGTTTATGAGTTAGGCAGGGATACCACAACTTTATTGAGTATTTGTAAATGCTGTCACAGTCGTTTTAGAAATCAATAAATAGACTGATTCCTTTGAAGCTGGCGCAAGGTTGGATGGTCCCTTTTTTTGTGGGTTGGATACACTATACTGCTGATATTGAATAGTCAAAAGGCATACCTTCATCTGATGCATACCTACAAGCAAGTCATCTCCAACTGCCCTTAAAAATTCGCCGGGTAGACCTAGAATAATTAGGAGCCTCGTTGGTATTCATCTAAGTAGAATGGTTGGTGTTACATGGCACCGGGATGTTTGTCGTCGTTATACAGTCTGCAGAAGTATTTTTTTTTTAAATCCGCAGCACCGACTGTGGTTCCACTACTCTACCCTTTAATGGGTTTTTTTTTCGGGCCTTTAGTTGTAAGGAAGCTTACATTTTTGTACCTGAACTTCTACATCCTCGCAATGCACGTTAGCTTCCCTGCTGCGCAACATTCTCGGAGCGCCTACTGGGCCACTCTTGATTTTAAGCTCACGTTCATGTTACATTTTGAGAGTCAATACCTCGATCGTGCACATGCATCTCATACATAATATTCAATCAAAAAGTACACACAACTTACCTCATTTGATGTTGCTTTATCTTCCAGGACGATGGTGGTATTGAATTCTTCAATACAATTGTGCTGCAGCCCCATTTGAAACTTGTCACCGATTTGGGACGTGGCTATCATGTACGTTGCCGTTACAAGAGCCGTGATGCCGCCACCAACAACAAATGGCGCAACTCGGCATCCATTTCAAAATATGCCGAAAATCCTCAACCACTCCGAAGCGATGAAGACGAACCAGATGCATACAAACAAACTGCTGATCGTCGCGATTACGGACGATCATTGGATAAATTCAGCGATTCATCCATACCGATCGAGGATAACGATGACGATGACAATGCAATCAGTGAACTGCCAATGCCCGGTTGCCATATGAAGATCTACAATGAGGACAAACACATTGCAGAGAACGTGAAGATCGGCGATCCTCTAACGATTGTGATAAACATTGACAAACAGGATGTGTACGGATTGCATGTGACCGATTGTTTGGTACGTGACGGTCTCGGCTGGGGTGAACAGCGACTTGTCGGAGAAGATGGGTATGTTACCTGCATGTTAGCTATAGGTCTTGTATGCTTAAGAACTTGTTGTTTGTAGATGCCCAATGGACAACGAGATAATGGGTCAGTTCAAATATTCAGATGACAGGCTGGCGGCCAATGTCACATTCCCTGCGCATAAATTCCCGTACACAGCATCTGTTTACTATCAGTGCAACGTGAGGTTATGCGCAGTCGAGGATCCCGATTGTCGAAAGGTAATACTGTGGATGGGTATTTGTTGTGTTTTAAAATTTGTAAAATGTATTTTTATTTATATAGGCACCGGCATGCGGAGAGAATTCTAAAAGACCGAAACGACAGGCTAATGGAAAAGATGACGAAGGTCTACCGGCTACGATCGAAGTGTATTCAGGACTCTATGTGAATGAGAACGTCGATGTGTCAGAGAGCGACGACGATTCTGTCTTTAGGGAGAAGGTGAGTGTTTGAGAACGGTTGGATTAGTTAAGCTGGGTTTATTTATCACTTGGGCATATTTTTAGGAAGACGGGTTCCTAAATAAAAATTCAAGCTAAATGAATCAAATCAAAGACTTGAACTTTTCTCTTCAAATACACAGTAATTATCCAATTCTCTTATTGATTGCAGACACTCGATGATGCCCTTTGCGTGTCGCAGCGTACGTTCGCCATTGCCATAGCAATTGCTGGGCTGGTCCTTATGTTAGCCGTAGTGGCCGCCGTACTGTGCATCATGGCTCGACGACGCACAAAAACGGTCTCAAATTCAGGCAGCTCCATCTACAGTGGACCATATACGAACACAGCCTTCAGCCATAGCAGCTAGATACGTCACTAGCATCAAGAGAGAATTTTCCGTGCAAATTTTAGGTTATACAATTTTTCCTAATTCAACATTTTTGAACGCAAATTGGTGCATACGAAACAATAAGCTGTCCTGGCCAGCTGTAAGCTTCAAGGATATCCCAAAATTATCTCAACTAAAACAACGAACACCAACAGAGTCCTGGATATATATATATAAAGTCTAACTTTAATATTTTAGTCGATATTTTAATTTGTAAACAAAAAACTACACGCACATGAATAACATGACCAACCAGCCCTACGTATAGTCTTAAGAACTTAACTCAGATAATAATAGGCAATAATTGCATTGCCTACTAATATCGCAGAGATGTACTGCGAGCTATACCTCACGTACATCTCTGTCATTTAACACTTGCATATTCCTTAACGTCATAGAGTATTGAAAAGCGACTTATTCAAATGGTGATGGGTTCTCCCTTTCCTTTTCCTCTTCGTGTGACTGCATTCTCTTGTTTCCCCTTTATTTATTATATCCTCTGATCGAGATAGATATTTTGAGAGAATTTACAGTGATGTCTCCGATCGCTCAGGTGTAATTAAACAACAACACAAAAAAAAAACACAGCAACTTCTTATTACGTTTAGGATACTTTTTGCCAAAGTTTATCCGTTATTCTAATTCTATGCAATTTTTTTTTTTGTTTTTATTTTGTATTTTGTTTACTTAGGATACTTTTTTTCAATCTTGTCATAATATTATTAACTATTTAATTCTTAGATAAATAATAATTTAAACGACACAACAGAGAAACCCTTTGAACACATCCGTCCGCTTAAGTCATTATTATCTAGTAAAACACAAAATGAACTTAAACTCTTGATTGTACTATGTTTAAATAAAATTAAAAAAAAATAATAATAATTTACTCCAGTAGTGGTAAGCAACGGTTAAAGAAGTTCACATATATCTAAAAGAAAAGTCAAATTGTAGAAATAGAAAAAAAAAAAAAAAACGATGACCTGTCAAAATTGCACTGCTTCACAAAATCATTTTGGGAGAGAATTTATTTTTATATATATATCTTGCTTTAATTTTAGGAATTTATTTTCAAAACAAAATGGATTTCTGGAGCTTTGCAATTTTGAAGAATTTCGCATTTTGTTGCAAATCGCAGTTGAAACCATGTTATGGGGCTCGATGCGATTGCGGAATGTGAAATGAGTTGATTATGTGAGGTTATGTATGTAATGGGGTGCTTAAATAAAATTAATCGAACAATTTAAGGCATTTTTTGTTTTATTGCAAAATATTTAACGAATAGCAAGTCTCGCCAGTGAGATCGCCTCAAAACGGACTGCATCCAGTTTCACATTCCAAGTTGAAGAAGGTCCATTACTGCTTGTGGGAGCGCTCCTTAGGTCATGCTTCGAGCTGTCTCATGAGCCCACTGCACAACATTTTTTCTTACCATGTCGATTTGGTAAATAAATACTTTTTCCACATAAGAGGTATTGGTTAGGTCGAACGCGTCGCAGCTTAACAGGGGAAGTGGCTCTGGATAGCTTGACGATAAAATGATGGTAAGTATACTTCTAGCTTTTCTCACAATCGATCTAAGTGTGAATATTTGATCGCGGGTCCATTAATTTTTTAGACTCTTGTTTTTACAAAAAAGTAAGCAAGGTTCATTTTAGGAGGTCTTATTCAATGCGCAATCTTTTTTCTTCTGGATTTCTGATTTTTATAGGATGCAGAATAGCTTTTTTATATTCTTGTCACCGACTGCTGTTTTTTACCTTTATCCCTTTATCTTTCAATAACCGAAATGAAACAAGGTGTTAGTGAGATATCATCGAAATTTGTTATTCAACTGAAAGCCCTGTCATGAATATGTATGAAAAATAACATCGTTCAAATGTCCGCCGAGGCTTCCCTGGGTGGCGCAACAGACTAAATAAGTGACAGCCAGTTTAAAAAATAATGCAGCTTCAACAATATGGCCGCTATCAACTGTCAAAGTTCGGAAGTTCCTGTTTGTTGGAAGACCCTTTATAAGGTTTCTCACAGGTTTGGATTTGCTGACCTAGAACACTCTTCTTTATCTTCTTGTAAGACTTCCGTATATTTTTCCTCGAGCGAGAGGTGCCCTCAATTGTTTTAAGATTGCATGTTTTTTTTTTTTCCTGAGTAGACGATGCTGTTATCGTTAAATTGGCTCATTGATGTCACGAGCAACTCTAGTTCCATATTTCAGCGCCTCCCGCTCTGCTGCATTTGCTATGATAGTCAAACCAGGGCTTTCTGTCAGTGTTGTCAATGAAACATTGCTTTAGGGTTCATCTTAAGACACGCGATGGACAAAGTTTCAAGCAACCTCCTCTTCAACACTTTGCTCTACAGCGGCAATTGTTTCTTCGGTGCGCACTGTTCGACGTCTCTGCAGACGCGTATTATCACATAGAGTAAACGTAGTGCGAAAACGATCCATGGTTAACCGAATTAATTGCTCTGATGGACGATTATGTCGACCATAAAATGAACGGAGCTTGCGGTAAACTTCGCGAACTGAAACATTATTTTCGAAATAAATTTGCACGATTTGCAAGCGTTGTTCATTTGTCAACTTGTTCATGATGAAATGGCAAACCAAACTAAAAATAAATCACTCGACAGCTGCCAAAATGGCCGGCAGTTAAAATAGTGCTGCCAACTTAAAGTTCTGTACCTCTAAAAAAAACACCCTGTATTACGTTCCAAACACAACTTCCAGAAAATATCTCATAGAGAAGTTTGTATAGAAACTATAGTTGGCAGCTTTGCAGTGTTGCCATTCTGACCGGATTCCGGTCATATCGGACCGGAGAACAATTTTAAATCCGGTATAACCGATTTTCAACCGAAACGAAAAAATTCTCTAACCGGAAAATCCTTTTTTGACCTGAAAAATAATATTGTTTTATGACTAGACATAAAGGATAGATTTCTAAACCTTGAATGATACTTGGCCATTCTTAACCAACACGCCCACAATTTCATACAGAAACCAATTTATTGTGAATCCTAGAAATAACGGCTTCTCGCGGCAGTCTCATTTGAATGCTCCCACCAACTGTTCTTGGGTGTATGCATTTAAACAAGACTGAAGTGCAGTGACAAGTGAGTATGCCATGCAAGATTTATAGACATTCTTATGATTAGAATAATCTCCCACCTAATTTTGGTTGCCACAATAGGCATTTTTCTTTTTTAGCTCAGAGCTGAGCACTGAACTGAGCTCGAGCATTAAGAGCGCGCTCTGAACCGAGCGTGCTCAGATGGGTCTGAGGTATTTATGAAACACACTTGGGCACATAGTTGTCATAAATGCATAAATCGAACATTTATTAATTTTTATTTATTAAATTCGTTAATTTTCAGTTCCAGCACAAAAATGTTCGTCTTTATTTCAACTATTTTGCTTATGTCATCGTAACCTCTCCCCAATTCACGTTACGTACGTAATCGATAATACTCTGTCCATTATTTCATCCAAAAAAGATCTTCGAGTTATCTTTGACGTAAAACTTAGCTTTTGCAAGCACATTGAGTCTTTGGTTGCCAAAGGTAATCAGATGTTAGGTTTCGGATTGCGGAATTTGAAATAATTTAAAGACTTTAATCCACATACTCTTAAATGTTTACTTTTTGCATTTGTCCGACCTCATCTTGAGTACTGCAGTATAATATGGAATCCGTTTTATGAAGTTCATTCTATTAGAATAGATAGGATCCAAAAGCGTCTTACTAGAGTAGCTGTTCGTAGACTGCGATGGAATATTGAAATGCCATCTTACGATACGAGGTGCAAATTATTTGGTATCTTACCTTTCTTTAAACGAAGGCAATATTTTTATATTATGTTTATTCGATATTTAATAAATGATCATATCGATTACCCTCTTCTATTATCATTAATTGGATTTTATGCTCCTTCGAGAGCTCTTAGAAATCGTCTTTTATTTTATGTACCTTATCATAGAGTTAATTATGGATACAATGATACAATGAACCAATTTCTAGATGCCTTAGGGAATCCAATGAATATAGTAGTTTACTCGACTTTCATCTTAGTAGGGATTCATTTGGGAATAAATTAATTCTGTTGTTAAGCTTTGGTGGTCGTTTATAAGAATATTTTTGTAGTACCTAAGTAATCTAGCGAGTACAGTTGATGTACTCATTTGATTGAAAATAAATTAAATAAAAATAGTAATCAGCTTTGCACTTTGCACCTGCTCAGTCAATTTATTCTGAGCACATAGAGCGCGCTCTGACCATGCTCTGAAAGAAAAAAGGAACACAAATTCTGATCTCTGATGTGTCTGAGCTAAAAATGAAACACGAATATTTTGTTTAACAGTTCAGGTGCTGCTCTGAACTAAAAAAGAAAAACGCCTAATAGCCTTTATTCCTGTTGAAATCATAAGAAAAGTATGGACAAAAATTATAATTCAAGCGATTCCGAGAGCGATATAAATATATATTTTGTTTTTAATTTTTTTTTTTAGCTGAAAGCCCTGGTAGCCAGTGCTGCAATATTTTTGTTTTTCTTTGTTTTATATTAAAATTGTAATTTATTACTTATTAATAAAGTGTTTTATTATTATTTTTCCCCCATTAATAATGTATACATTTAGCAATGTTTTGGAAGACTGAATTAGATTGAAAGTTCCTTTTTCTGCAGAACGTCGTGATGCAAACAATTCATTGAAAAGAAATTGTTTGTTATTTTAAGTTAGTATAAATGTTCCCACCAACGTGATTTAGCCAAAGTGATTTATAAATCACGAAAGGCGTCTCCACCGAACTTTACGTATTTAATGGCGTTTTCGATTAAAGATCCGAGAGAATTGCCCCGAAATTCAATTCAGAATTGCTCTTTTCAATGAAATTCGTTGGAGCACTTTTGTAATATTTAGTAGTAGACACCATATGAGAGATTTGGTTTTCTGTTGCTACTTTTTTTTGTTTTCTGCAGTAATAAATCAATATAATTTCAATTTAAGTTTCATTTTGCACGCATAATTGTATATTTTCGAATCACATAGCGAAAAATTTGTTTCTTCTAATAACACAACAAGCACTTCAATCTGACATTTTGTTAATATGTGTTGGTGAGTTCAGGGCAATTCTCTTAAAATATTCCGGACACTTCTGTCGTGTTAAGAATTGACCTGGAAGTGCACTTTTTTCATAGAAAGGACAATTATTTTCTTCAATCGAAAACGCCATAAGTGTGACATTTTTGTCAGCTTTGACATTAGGTGTCCAGCTTTCAATACTCAAAATTCGTCCACTTCGGACCAGATAGTTATTTTTTTTTTCTGTAGTTTCTGTTTTGTTGCCATACCTGCCACGAATAAAACAATTTTTCATTGTATGTAATTAATAAAAATATCAAAAACTCACCGAAAAACGAACAAAATTGTTCTATTTGTTCTATTTGTTTTCTATATTTAGTTAAAATATATTACTATAGTAGGTTTTTGACCGGACTTCTGGTCAAAAACTCTTATTTTATCTTTTGACCAGATTTTCAGACCGAATTTAAAAAATTAATGCTTGGTCATTCGGTCAGATTTGGCCGGACTATTTTTTTTAGTGGCAACACTGCAGTTTTATCTCTTTTCATTTCGAAACGCTAAAGGGAAATCCATAGTAGGTCGCATAGGAGTAGTCCAACTTAAGCCCAATTTCGTCTACATTTAAACTGTATTTAAAGGCCGTAATAGGATAAATGTCGCATTTCGACCATTTTCGTCAACTTTAACACCAGCTCATAATATCAGGGATCCAAATAAGCCAAAGCAGTTCATAGAAAGACAAAGTTAAGAATAAGCTGACAGAAACTGCAGTAATCGCCGTGTATTCAATATAGGGACATGAGGAGGTAGCTTAGAACAGGGCACAGGTTTTTACATTCTTTTGTCTGCACATCGAGAATTCGTAACCTTAAAAAAGACGGTGATTGTTATCCCATCTCGAAGCGATCTACTAGGCACTAGGCGGTCACTAACGTGGATACAGTGAGAACGTGTGTATCCTCTATGGATAGTCGGGCTTACAATGTCAAGAATTTCATAGAAGGTCTATGAATCTGTTCAGACTCTTGGATTCGAAACAGATCATGAGTAACAGAAGTCGCATGCCTTTTTGCACAATTTTATCATCAAAATGATCTCATAATATTTCAGCTAACATCTAGCGGTTTTGTGACAAGCTAAGTAATTATCTTCTATTCGCTGTCTCCTGTTGTACCTATACATAATCGTTAGCGCAGCACGCAATGGACTCCGACCACACAATGTTCCCTCGCGTTTATCCACAGTCTGTCAGTCAGTCGAATTAAAGTAACCTACAGCTATGCAACTATTAAACTTGGTGATATTCATTATTCCATATGCAACGCTCAGCGGGAGCTATTATACGGAAGAAACTCTTAGAACATTTCACCTTGTCAAACGTTGCCAGAGATCGCAGCAAAGTGTACTTGAACTGGAAAATGTTGCAACATTGAATGAGTGTTTTGAAGTCGCCGAGCGTTCGAGGGCCCTTGCCGTTAACTACTCCCCCTTGCGTGGAATTACAGCAAATTTGTTTGAATCAAATCAGGAACTGAGTTAATCATTGCATTTTGAATCGATATACAAACATATTTTAAAAGTATTTTAATAGGGACTGGAACCAGCTTCCCCAGACGGTCTAACAGAAGGCACTTCCTTGATCAGCCGGAACAATTCTTCAACTGTCATGCGCTTCAGTGTCCTGAAAGTTCAGCATTCGCAACAATGACTAATGACACTCGGTTTGATTATTACAGTTTGTACGGTAGCCCACCAGGTAAAAAACTGTTTGAAATTATCTTTTAGCCTAACTCGAACACATATACTAATGAATCAATTTAGCATCAGCCGAGTTCGCTTGTGTTCCGGAGATTGGAATATTCCATTTAAATTTCAGTGCGGAGAATTATTTCGCTGCTTATGGGCAGTGCAACCAGACCAATGGAATATTGGCCCATGTAGCTTCTGAAGAAAGGACTATCGCACTGTCCAGGCTTCTGCGAGGCACAGACACTCGTTATGTTAATGGAAACTTGAAACTTGCTTACGTTGGATTGAACTACACCGAGACTCAGAGACAGGGCAGCCTGTTTAATACGTCAAAAAAGAAGGATCTGAGTTATTTTTTATACAGAGCCTGGGCTCCAGGACATCCCAAGGTGGAGTCAGTATTTATATAGACATGGGCGATATTTTGATTTACATAGTAATAGTTGTTTATTTTCTCGCAGTAACTCTTCAAATTTCGGTTGTGTAGCTATTACAACGGAGGCTACATGGGTGACTGTCGACTGCTATTGGAGGCTTCCATTTATTTGTGAGCTGTACACTTCAGCTTTAAATTGTTCAGTATATGAGGATGCTTGTGACAGGTTCCTAAATCACGGTTAATGCAAAACAACCGATGCAGAATTTGATAAATTTGGGCTAGATATTATTTTACAAGAAGAAAGAAGTGGAAGTTAAAAAAAATTATATTTTAAAGCGCATACATTCGTCATTTCTGCAGGAAAATTTATACTTTTTCAATGCATATTGTTTCATTAATTATTATAGCTGAGTATGAGTATACCACCAACATTTCTGAGCAATAAATACGCATATCTCGGTCAAAAATCTCCATGGTCCAATTAAATTTTGAGTTCTTGAAAATAGTCGAGTATTATAATAGTGGATTTACAAACATTATGTGTTTTTAACACGGAAGATTAAAGGGATGCAAAATACTAAATTGCTGTGTGATTGAAAGGGACGGCATTACCTAACACGCAAAAAAGAACGTTACACGTTTTTTGGTCGGCCATTTTGTTTGCGTGGTAGGAATTAGGGGAAAGCTATGCATGTCGATATTTTTATAGCGATGGCTTACGAAATTTCGCTTTCCTATTTAACTGAATAGGACTTTGATTGATTGATGAATTGTTGGTTTAATTTACTGAAACTAATTACCACTCTCATTTCACATGATTGTTTTAAATCAGAAATAGAAATGTTTTCAAGTGATTGTAGAGATGTTGTTCGCCGGAACTTGTGTTTGTTTCCGTTTAATTTATCAATAGTTATGGGTGGAACATCCATAACACTTTAGGCGTCTGAATTGTGATCCCATTTTTACGCCTTTATTAGCACTGACTGCCAACAAACGGATCTCTCTGGCCCGTCTCGTGCAAAAATGCGCATGCGTGATGGTGTAAATGCAGTATAAACAGTGAAAAGTAAAACCAATCAAGTTTTTATTTGTAGCCCTTATGGGAAATAACCTAATAATCGTTTCACTTTTTTGTTGTAAATGCATTATTTGTTCTCAATGTACTATGACTTCGCAGTAACTAGAAAAGAAAATTGTTGGATAAGTACCTATTTGTGCAAAATTTCCCTTTAAGAAAACGTGCTCCCACATAATTCCATTTGTACATTTGTGTCTTTTTGACAATAAGACGCCTCAAACATTGCCTGCTATCATCATTTAATCATCATTGCAAATAAAAACATAAATGACACCAGAATTTACAAACAAAAAAATCTTTATCAAAATATAATCAATTTCCCATTAAAATGCTTTCATATATTTACACTATGAGAAGCTGCGGATTAATGTTTTCTAATAAGTTGTGAAGCCACTGAATTGTATCTTATCTCTGTAATAATTTGCCTCTGGTTAAAATCGTAGTCATATGACTTTTGGTTGTCACCTTCACAATTCTGTCACTGTCATGTGTATGCATTTCTAAAAGCCGAAAAAATTGATTGAAATTGTTTTGTGAATCTTTGTGTAATTATCAGTTTATTAATAAATCATGGCGAAAACAGGGCAACCGAAAAACAATCAATCTACCCATCGATCAAATGTAAGTCTCAAGAACTTGTAAAGCCTTGTTTACCTACTAATAACAAATCTTATTTCAGGATGATCACTCGGACTACAGCGCATTCAAGACAGTTCTCCTCTATTGCTCATTTATTGTTCTTTTTCCAATTCTTACATTCTTTTTCATGAAATCTTTAGTTCTTGATAATTTATTCGCTTTGGAAGAAATTAAAAGCAACATTTACTCGGCGGTTGCGGCTGTTGTGGCACTTCATTTAGGATTGGGCTTATACATATATCGAGCTTACTTTGTGACCACGCGTAGCAAGAAGGTTGATTAGGGACTTTTCATTTGGTTTTGCAAATGTCTATAAATGTATGTATTAAACCTGTTCTGAGTAGATGAACAGGATATGTGTAATAAATAATGCGATTTTTTTTATTGCAATAATAAAACAACTTTTACTTAGTGCAAATGCCAATTATCTCCCTCACAAGAACGAAACAACTCCTAAACCTACATAACTAGGAGTCAGATTCGTTTAGTTTGTTCACTGGACATTGTCAAATCGAAAAAATCCTTATGTCTTTGGAAACAACACTTGCAGACGAAGGAACGAGGACGAAGAATCAGCACAACACATACTGTGTAACTGTGAATTTCTAATCAGTCTACGTCATTTTCCATGTAGGAAAACCTTACCTTGAGGCAGAAGACATCTGACAGACCACTCAAAGATCTACTAGTATTCATCACCAGATCTGGTATCAAAAGCGAGCCCTAAATGGAGGAAATCACAATAGGCCCAATAGTGGCCGCAGTGTTATGGTAACTTACTTCCACCTCCCACAAACAATCTAATCTGATCTAGTACAAATGTTAAACCATGAATCCTGTGATTCAATTTATGTATTTTATACAAGTCAGCTGACAGCAGCCGTAGATAATTTTTTGGCATTTCACCAATACCTTTGTGGATTCTTTCAGAAGCAGTTTTGTTGTTCCATTGGATTTCAGAATGAGTGGATCCCCGAGTGAAACCAATGCAAAACGACATTATTTTTATGTAAGGCAATGTGTTAAGCATTTATCTTTACGGATAACAAACGCCTGTTATCCGTAAAGCATTATCTTGCAATTGCTTTTGCATCTGCAGAAAATGTTAATTAAAAACATACATGGGTTTGAAAATGCTTTACAGTTCAGAATTCTTAAACATGAATTGAATAACTGTTGAGAGTACTGTGGAACTGATGATGAGAGTGATATATTTCGGATCTTTGAGTACCTACATAGAGCTGGTTTGATTAAACCGAAGTGTGACTGTAACGACCAGACATCACACCTACAACAGATATTCTAAATTGATCTTTAAAAGAAGACTATGTTTTTCATCAAGCGATTAAGCCTGTCTGGAAGCCTTACTGACGTAATACAGTTCTGCCTTTGTTGGTTTCGGCTTGTAAAGCCACGTTTATGACCAAGGCCTCAATTGAGTACAACGGATAGTTGTTCACCATTATCAACGATACCGACGAGGTCAAAGATTCAGTTTTTATTATTATTTCTTTCAAAAAGTGTGAGGAGAAAATATTTTGTAAAATTAGTAAGCTTAGTACTAAAAGCCCAACTTCCAACTATGTTCCCATAGATGGAACTATAAATAACCATCCACATCAAATTTACCCGTCGCACCATTCTTCTCTGCTGTCATGGTCTTCCTGACATTTAACAAAACGTCATTCCGTTTCCCATTGATTCATTTTATTTTCTTGATTTTTCGTGGCAAATATTTAATAAATAATACAAAATGAGTTTGTATAACTTCAAGAAAATTATGGTGGTTCCGCCAGCAAAGGTAAATATTCAATTTCATTCGTATTGCATGATATTTTCGTCGAAAATGCAAAAGCTAACCTACAAATTTGTTTATATTTTTAATTTAACTACAATTGTTTGTTTTTGTTTAATTTCAGGACTTTATTGATATTATGCTATCAAAAACACAACGAAAAACCCCCACAGTTGTGCACAAAGGATACAAAATATCTCGCATTCGTGCGTTCTATACGCGCAAAGTTAAGTACACCCAACAGAATTTCCACGATCGTCTATCGCAAATTATTCAAGATTTTCCCAAATTGGACGATGTACATCCATTCTATGCTGATTTAATGAATGTGCTCTACGATAAGGACCATTACAAGCTTGCTTTGGGCCAATTGAACACGGCAAGGCATTTAATTGACAAGTGAGTTATGTAGTTCCTAATAATTTCTGCCATTTTTTCAATTCTCCTTTTGAATTTAACTCTGTTTATATTTTGATGTCAAGTGTACTGAGTATTTGTCCATGTGGTGAAATTGCAAACATTTGGTAATCTTTTCATTTAGAATCAGTGTTTTTAATTTGGACACTTGTTATTTTTATTGAATACCTAATTCACTTTTTTTTGATACTGTCATTTCCTTTGATACGCAACAATTAAGATCTAATAAAACCGCCTAAGAAGCTAAGCCTATCTATTAAATCGATAGCGAATAAACAACAAATACCATCGTCGGGCGTCACAGTTAGCAATCCCTCAAACATTTGACCAATCTTAGACAGCATTCACAATGACATGCTGCCGCTCCTACTTACCCTTCTCACAATTTGTTATTCTTTTCCATTACAGTGTCGCCAAGGACTACGTTCGCCTGCTGAAGTACGGCGACTCGCTGTATCGTTGCAAACAACTGAAAAAAGCCTCCCTCGGTCGTATGGCCACCATTATGAAGCGACAAGCCTCTAATCTTACTTACCTCGAGCAAGTGCGTCAGCATTTATCACGTTTGCCTACAATCGATCCGTACAACAGAACAATAATCATTTGCGGCTTCCCCAATGTTGGCAAGTCGAGTTTCATCAACAAGATCACTCGGGCGGACGTTGAAGTGCAGCCATATGCCTTCACCACAAAGAGTTTGTACGTCGGACATACAGATTACAAGTACCTTCGCTGGCAGGTGATCGACACTCCCGGAATCCTTGACCATCCCTTGGAAGAAAGGAACGTCATTGAAATGCAGGCCATCACCGCGTTGGCTCATTTAAGAGCGTGCGTCTTGTATTTCATGGACATCTCCGAACAGTGTGGCCATTCGTTAGAAGATCAAGTTAAACTCTTTGAGGGCATTAAGCCGCTCTTCACCAACAAGCCCTTGATCGTGGCCATTAACAAGATCGATATCCTGTCACTTGATGAGCTAAGCGACGATAAGAGGAAAATCATCAGTACACTGCAGGAAGACAAGAAAATTCCGGTGATGTTCATGTCCACTGTCAGCGAAGAGGGTGTGATGAAAGCGAAGATAAAAGCTTGTGAACATTTCTTGTCCTTCTGCTTCGATCATGAGAAGCATACAAAGATGGCCGACACAGCCGAACATAAACCCAAGCTCGGGAAGGAAATCGAAGAAAAAATTTGTTCCGCCAATGAAGAGTGGTGCTACATATTTTTTGCACATTTCGGGGAATGTGTGCTGTTTTTCTTTTATTTGTTTGTTGTCCTTTTTTCCTGGGCACTCATTCCGTAACTCTCAGAACGATAATCGTTTGCGCGATAGTAGTCGACGATATCGTCATCAATTTGCTTTCCGTTACTCTCTCACTATCGTCTCGTCTATCTTTTATTTTGTACAAAGAGAGAGAGAGCATTGAGAACATTGTGTAAATTGAGTAACGCATCATGATGCTCATGATGCTTTGCAAAATGTTCATTAATGCAACTATTGGCATCACTTTCAACGTCAAGTGTTCATTATTGCAAAGTTGATCAAACTGATGCGCAAACATAACGAAAAAAAGCACCACGGAAATACCTGATGCGCTGTTGATTCGCCGGCAAAAAAAAAAGAAGAAAAATGTCGGAAGAGAAAGAAAAGTAAGTAAATAAACATTTTTATCAGTAGCTATATATGCCAGAGACAATACTGAGACCATCAACTCCGGCCGATTTCCCGTTACTTAGCGTACAAGCTATATTTTTATGGAGTGTTCACGTTTGGTGCGCTAGTATTCTTACATAGAAAATCGTATTGACAAATGTCACGAAACTTCAAAAATTCTGCTCACCAACACACTCCCAGGAGATATGAGACACTTCCGCTGTGGGCAAAGTTGCTGGCAGAGTTCATAGAATTTTATCCGTTTAATTTTAAATTGTTCGTTACGAGTGGATAATATTTTTTTTTAGGAATAAGTGCACATTTGCTTAAAATGTTCATGAAAAATTAACAATGTAGATTGGTTGAGGGAAAATGAAAACATTTTGATAAAATTTTCTTCATTATTGAAGAAAAATTTACACACGAAATCGAAGTTAATGATATCCAAAAGCGGAAAATACACAACCATGTTTGTCCTATTATGTTTCTAGTATATAGAACATCAACTTTAGATAGTTTTACTAACCAAACAAATCAAATTATTCGACTTTTAGCAATTTGTAATAACTAACCAATGGCGTTCAGTAATGAAAAAATGTAGTATTCCCGAACTCTTTCACATTTTTCCACGGTTGCCGAGGTTGGCAGCATTTATTTTTGCATTTTTTGTATGTTTTTGCATGTCACACGGATTATTTTTTTGACATAACACCGATAGGAAAACAAAATGGCAAATTTGAAAAAAAAAAACTGTGGGGGCCAGCGGCAAGAGGATTGTGAGTTGGGGGTCTCAGTATGGTTTGTCTATGATATATGCTTTTGACAGAAAAATTTATAAATTTTTGTTGAATTCTTTATTTTAATTTTTCTCGCAACCATTTATTATTTTTTTACAGGGTGTATTTCAGCGCTGCGGAGGTAAAACTCTTAATTACAACAAGACTAAAGCATGAAAAAGAATTTTCCTCTGGCAAGAAGTCAAGAGCATTTCTATGGGGAAGGATTCTTTCAGAAATGCAAGAAGAAGCTCCTAACTTGAAATTCAGCAAAACACAAATCCATAGAAAATTCTTAAATATTATAATTACATATAAAAGAATTAAGAATCGAAACAAAAAAACTGGAAGGAACGCTACTTATTGTGAACATTTCGACCAACTTGATCAAGTTTACGGGACAAAGCATTCGATCGAGCCTCGGACTGAAAATTTGAGGTCAACACTTCCATCTCCTGTTCTGCATTCTAGTCTGGATGTGCTAAATGAATCCGTCCCAAACATTCAAGAACGTCATACATCTAGCGCTATGGAAGAAGAAGATGAAGTATCTCTTGACCCACCATTAGAAACAGGACCCTTCCTAGGACTTCCCACCAAAGGCCGCAAAACTAAAGACTGTGAAACTCTAGATTTTTTGAAAGAGGAGGCAAAAAAAGAAGAAAAACGTTTCGAAGAAGTGATGCAGTGGAGCGACAGAAACTTTCTACAGAGCTGCGAGGTTAAAAGACATTCTTCGAGAAATGCTAGAGAATAACAAATCCAATTAGATGGTGATAGTAAATACCTACCTACCTGAAGATTTTTGTATGAATTTTGGTGTAATGAATTATAGTTTAAAGTTTTGTTATGAAGTTGCATTTATGTTCTTTATTAAGTTTTATTGAAATACTCACATATAATTATCTTTTTCTGTTACAAGACACTAAATAAAATCTATCTGTTCTATCAAGCAGAAAAAAGCATTGATAAACAATTGCGTTTTTGTACACCCCCCTGCGTGTGTCTTATCGCGACTTCAGGTGATAATGGACAAATTTCGCGAGATTCATTGTTTGTCGTTCTCCAATCTGGATGAATTGAATCTTTTTCTCTGTTGATAATGAAATTATGCAGTATACAGATTTGTGAAATCTTTTGTGTTTCTCGAACGTCCATATAGTTCAAAATTTGAAACTTTTTTTTTAGAATTCCAAAACTGTTCTATAAACACTCTTGTGGAGCTTAGACAGGTGTTAAATTTTTTTTTTTTCGGGTGCGAGATGACCATTGTCCTTAAATGGAACCATCACAAACTCTGAAAGTGGGTACGCAGAGTCTCCCAACAGGTGGGCGTTTTCGGCAAACTCGATTCTTCCACTAGTCAGCGCCTTGAACATTGGACTGTTCACCCATACATTGACGTCGTGGCAGCTTCCTGGATATCCAATAAAAACGTCGAGAAATCTAAATTTGCTGTCGCAAATCGCCTAGGAGAAGAAAGTTAAGAAATATAACATATGAAGTACTCAAAGCTACCTGCATGCCAATCGAAAACGTTCCTTTGCGGTCGTAGTAACTGCTGGGATCCTTTTTTGGAGTAGGAATGTTAAAATGAGTCCCATCGATACAGCCAACAACGAATGGAAATGGGTTTTCTCTACTGTTCGCAAAATCTTCCATTATATTTTTTTGCTGATTGGACGGCCAACTTATTTCACTTTTTAAGCCACATATAAGGTTTACGGTTTTCATACAGATGTTGTATGAAGTACCTCGTCCAATATTGAACCGATCGGAATAATAATTTCCAAAGCGTAATGTACAAACATTTCTTTAAAGAATATTCAACACGACCAGTATAAGAAGGTGTCCAAAAAGGATTTAATGATATTCGCAAAACCTAAAAATATGGTTTGGTTTTCATTTAGGAAAGTTAAATCATTTGTGGACTTACATCGAAGGAAGAAGGCACATTCTAAAATGATTTTGGAATACATCGTCTGGATATTCTTCTAGAACTTTGAAATAATCTCTAATTTGAGGAATTTTCCTTCTTTTAAATTTTTGCTTATTAAAGTCCGTCCGCGTTTCGACCGATTTCTTCTTGCTTCACACATATTCAAAATAAATTTATCGTCTTTACGATCATAGTTATCGACTAATATTAGCAAAACTTCCATCTTTTAAAATGTTTGATGTAAACAATGCGTTCTAAAACTCAAGCGTGATATTCAATTTTTACAAGCAACTCATCAGAACAAACTATGCATCGCATCAGCATCGCAAATAAGCAGTGATGCCGCATCACTGCGCAAATGTTTGACGTTTCTGAATTTTAATTGCTTTTATGGATGAGCATCCGGACTTGGCCAAAGGTTATAAGCCAAATAGCCACCAAGGAAAGCAGAACATCAACAAAATGTGGACTGATTTCATCATCATTTCATGCGGCAGCTCTTGATGCAGATGGAGTGCCTCAATTTGATTGATCTCTTAATTGTCTCCTTCTTCGTATTATTTGTCTTTTTTTATTATTTTCATTTTAACTTTGATAAAATTGATTCGCCGAAACATTAACTTTAATTTAATTTGTAAAAGTGGCACAATGCAATATAATGACACTATAGGCCAGTGTTTGTGATATATTAAAATTACACTTGGGCATTGATAAGTATCTAATTAATAATTTAATACAGTAAAGGTTAAAATGTTGTTATTTTTATGTTCGGTAGCATTTAAAAAATGTCGAAAGTCAATTATTCTTCTTGAAATTCAATAAAAAATCTTAAGCTGGTTTGTAAAACATGCAAATCAATACAAAACGATACCTCATTAGGTATCGCTCAAATTGTATCGTCTGGGCGATAGCGCTTCGACGATTATTGAGTTACGTGAAGCAAATGTTCAATCGTCAAAACGATATCGTCTGGAAGATAGACGATTATTGAAGTTACGTGAAGCAAAGATATCGTCGAAACGCTATCGTCTGGCGATAATCGATATACGGAATGAGTGCCCTGTATTTGCTCACATTTATAAAACGTCTTTATCGATTGTGCCAATCGATCAAATATTTTCTTGATCGAGATTGCTTTTCATTTTCGATTTGCAAAAATAAAATCAATTTTTTTTTCCTACTGCATGCCAGAAATATCGATTTTTTTGTGAGATTTACACTTACTTTCACTATACCAATGTTACAGCTGGCGGTTGCGTATTGGTTATTGTTGGAATTGAAACAAACCATACTGAGACCCCCAACTCACGATCCTCTTGCCGCTGGCCCACTCAGTTTTTTTGTTTATGCTTCCAACTATGTTCCCAGAGATGGAACCATAAATAACCATCCACATCAAATCTACCCATCGCACGTTTCTTCTAAGCTGTCATGGTCTTCCTGACATTTAGCAAAATGTCATTCCCTTTCACGAATCCGCCGTCACCTCGTGGTGTTTAGTGCGCCGTTGATTCGTTTCATTTTTCTTGATTTTTCGTGGCAAATATTTAATAAATAATACAAAATGAGTTTGTATAACTTCAAGAAAATTATGGTGGTTCCGCCAGCAAAGGTAAATATTCAATTTCATTCGTATTGCATGATATTTTCGTCGAAAATGCAAAAGCTAACCTACAAATTTGTTTATATTTTTAATTTAACTACAATTGTTTGTTTTTGTTTAATTTCAGGACTTTATTGATATTATGCTATCAAAAACACAACGAAAAACCCCCACAGTTGTGCACAAAGGATACAAAATATCTCGCATTCGTGCGTTCTATACGCGCAAAGTTAAGTACACCCAACAGAATTTCCACGATCGTCTATCGCAAATTATTCAAGATTTTCCCAAATTGGACGATGTACATCCATTCTATGCTGATTTAATGAATGTGCTCTACGATAAGGACCATTACAAGCTTGCTTTGGGCCAATTGAACACGGCAAGGCATTTAATTGACAAGTGAGTTATTTAGTTCCTAATAATTTCTGCCATTTTTTCAATTCTCCTTTTGAAACAGTTGTCTAATAATAATAGTCGCTGTTTCAATATCGTTTAATTTAACAAACATTTTCATTGGCAATTTGTTTAATTAACTATCAAACGTTTAAATGCTCAAACGTATCCAATAATTATTATATATTTAACTCTGTTTATATTTTGATGTCAAGTGTACTGAGTATTTGTCCATGTGGTGAAATTGCAAACATTTGGTAATCTATTGATTTAGAATCAGTGTTTTTAATTTGGACACTTGTTATTTTTATTGAATACCTAATTCACTTTTTTTTTTGATACTGTCACTTCCTTTGATACGCAACAATTAAGATCTAATAAAACCGCCTAAGAAGCTAAGCCTATCTATTAAATCGATAGCGAATAAACAACAAATACCATCGTCGGGCGTCACAGTTAGCAATCCCTCAAACATTTGACCAATCTTAGACATCATTCACAATGACATGCTGCCGCTCGTACTTACCCTTCTCACAATTTGTTATTCTTTTCCATTTCAGTGTCGCCAAGGACTACGTTCGCCTGCTGAAGTACGGCGACTCGCTGTATCGTTGCAAACAACTGAAAAAAGCCTCCCTCGGTCGTATGGCCACCATTATGAAGCGACAAGCCTCTAATCTTACTTACCTCGAGCAAGTGCGTCAGCATTTATCACGTTTGCCTACAATCGATCCGTACAACAGAACAATAATCATTTGCGGCTTCCCCAATGTTGGCAAGTCGAGTTTCATCAACAAGATCACTCGGGCGGACGTTGAAGTGCAGCCATATGCCTTCACCACAAAGAGTTTGTACGTCGGACATACAGATTACAAGTACCTTCGCTGGCAGGTGATCGACACTCCCGGAATCCTTGACCATCCCTTGGAAGAAAGGAACGTCATTGAAATGCAGGCCATCACCGCGCTGGCTCATTTAAGAGCGTGCGTCTTGTATTTCATGGACATCTCCGAACAGTGTGGCCATTCGTTAGAAGATCAAGTTAAACTCTTTGAGGGCATTAAGCCGCTCTTCACCAACAAGCCCTTGATCGTGGCCATTAACAAGATCGATATCCTGTCACTTGATGAGCTAAGCGACGATAAGAGGAAAATCATCACTACGCTGCAGGAAGACAAAAACATTCCCGTTATGTTTATGTCCACTGTCAACGAAGAGGGCGTTATGGAAGTGAAGATCGAAGCTTGTGAACGTCTCTTGTCCTTCCGTGTCGATCAGAAGATGCGCACGAAGAAGGTCGACAACATTCTTAATCGTCTGCATGTGGCGATGCCAGCGGCACGTGATGAGAAAACACGTCCACCATGCATACCGGAGGCAGCCCTCGCTCGTCTGCAAAAGAACGCCGACAAAGCCGAACATAAGCGCAAACTCGAGAAGGAAATCGAACTGGAAATGGGCGATGACTACTCCCTCGATCTTAAGAAGAATTACACAACGATTGCCGAGGAAGAGCGGTACGACGTTATTCCCGAGTTCTGGGAGGGCCACAACATCGCCGACTACATCGATCCGGATATATTTGAGAAGTTGGAAGAACTCGAGCGCGCCGAGGGCATCCGCGAAGAAACCGGACTTTACAATCCACCAGACATGTCATTGGATGACACACTCAAAGAAATCCGTGATATGGCGGAACAAATCCGCGGCAAACGATTCCTTCTGCGCGACGACAAGCGACTTGCAAACAGGAAGAACAAATCGATGATTCCACGTCACAAGCAACCCAAGGTGCGCGACCGCAGTGTCACCAAACTCCGCGAAACAATGCAGAACCTCGGCGTCGATATGTCTGGCACAGAGAATGCCAACTTCACAAAGAGCGTTGTTGACATTAGGCGCGCTCTTATTCCCGTTGGTCCATCAGGTAAAAAGATCCTTCTCGACAAAGAATCGTCAGCTGTGGTCCGGTCCACCGGTAAACCACTTAAGCGAGCTCTTGCAAGGGATCACCAAGGTGTCAAGAATACTGCTATGAAGAAGAAACTTACGATAATGGCCAAACGCGACATTGCCAAGAAGGTCACGAAAACCTGCCGTAAGGGTGAAGCTGATCGATTCATTGGAACCAAGATGCCCAAGCATTTGTTCTCCGGCAAACGCGGCACAGGCAAGACAGATAGGCGTTAAGTTGGGCGAGAGTATTTTTATTGTGTATATTCTGTGCAAGTGGGGGTGTTCGCTTTCACAGTTAATTTTATTTTTTTAACATGAATTCGAAAGAATAAAGATCTGCAATGTGTTAAATGAATGTGCGGTATTTTCCTTCCATTTGTTTGTTGTCTTTTTTTGTTTAGAAAGAATTTCTCAAAATACTGAAGTAGCTGTATGATGCTCGCATGATCTGAAAAGAAGAAATTAGAATATGAGACACCGTCATCTGAAGTGCATGATGGAGACTCACGTCAATAAAGGTGGCCAAATTGAGCGATACAAATAAGGCCTTAATTTGCAAGGGATGCGAGGTGTTCACCATGATCAGATGCACCATTTTTTGTATATGGACCGGAAATGTGTACCAATCGCTCGAATAGATTGCAAAGGACATCTGGTCGCTCTGGAAATAGACAACAAGAGGATTACCACGCGTTGGATTATTCAGTAAATACGAGTATGGAATCGGTTTCGGCTCTTACGAATTAGAAACTACTCGCTTCTTACACCATAAAGAACGCAGAATCATTAACAATCTACTAAAATTCAATCGTCTACATATGTATTAATTGAAAGTTCACAGAATGCTAGATATTTCCAACAGTACATAGAGGCTTAATTTTCTAGAGTCATATGGTAGAATAATATCGGCCAGATTCTAGTTTAAAGAACGACTTAAAATTGGTGATGAGTTTCTTTAAAGCAAGCACCTCAACCTAGAGCAAGTTAAATTCACTTACATTTTCCTTAATTAAAGTAGCATGCCAGTGATACAGCCAAAGTATGGATGCCATTACAAATAGATACAAGCACATAAAGACGAAATCCATGTTCGAGAGGTTCTAAACAAACAAAAATCAAATGAAAACAAACAAATTTGAAACTCTTATGTCATTAGAACTAACTCCACTGGCCATTTCGTAAAAGAGGAAACAAATTAGAATCGAAAAGATCATAAAGTCCGCAAATACCGGAATCCAGATCAACTCTTGTAGCTCCTTAACGAACCTAAAATGGTAAAAAAGTATTCGTTAAGAGACGTTCGACATGAAAAATTAAAATAAATACAAACCAACGTATACGCAGCTGTTCTTTGATGCAAAAGATGCACAACCTGGTACGAAGGTAGTTGATCCTGTCATTTTCTTTACTAAGCGAAGAATAGTATGTCGACTCGTTTGGTTCCAAAATAACCTTTGATGTCTGAAATAATGGACTGTGGTATAATTGAAATTTCATTATTTTATAACTAGACGAACGTCTAATTCGCATTAAATTACTGTTTGACGTAAGCCCACTCCGTAAGGAAAGTACCAAATTTGATAAAAACTATAAAACCGTCAGCCAACAAACTATTTACCCTGGTCAGGAATCAGGATAAATATTTTTGCATCAGTGCATTGTTAATCAGAGATTGCATGGATCAAATTCTGTCTTTTCACTCTAATGTGGTTTTCGATTGGGCTTCTTCAGATTCGCTCTCAGATGTCAGATTTCGTGTGTCTTGGCGTTTTCGATTGAAGAAAAGAATTGCCCTTTCTATGAAAAGAGCAGATCTAGATGTGCTCTTTCGATGTATTCTATGTTTCATTGAAAAAAAAGTGCACTTCCAGGTCAATTCTTAACACGACAGAAGTGTCCGGAATATTTTTACAGAATTGCCCTGAAATCACCAACACATACTAACAAAATGTCAGATTGAAGTGTTTGTTGTGTTATTAGAAACAGATTTTTCGATATGTGATCCGAAAAATACAATTTCGCGTGCAAAATGTTAACTTAAATTGAAATATATTGATTTGGCTGTATTTATTACTGCAGAAAACAAGAAAAAAGTAGGTAACACCAGAAAACCAAATCACCACTATTACAAAAGTGCTTCAACGAATTTCATTGAAAAGAGCAATTCTGAATTTCGGGGCAATTCTCTCGGATCTTCAATCGAAAACGCCATATGTCTAAAACCCAGATTGATTTCTAAACATTTTTACATAAATAATTAACAAAAAAATAGATCAGATAAATGTAAACAAACTCCACTAGTTGTCAAACTCAAACGTTCTTGAATAGGTAAATCTGAAGCAAATCTGATGTCGTTTTCGATTTGGCTTTTCAGATTTTGATCTGAGATTTCAGATTTCTGCTGCCAAATCGAACATAAAATCCTAATTTTATTAGTTCTTGTGTGTATTCAGTTGGCCGCAAAAAATATTTGTTTTCACTTGCACTGGAAATCCATTTGAATTGATTTGTACAGTGTACACATTTATAATAACTCATTTCGAAATAATTTAATATAAAGAATCGTTTCCATAATCGAAAAATTAGTACCTAATTCAGTGAAAAAAGCAACCAACGATAGACAATTCGTAACCGCCAGCTGTGTGTCATACACATTGGTATTAGTGAAAGTATGTGTGAAATCTGAGAAAAAATCGAGATTTCTCTAAAGAGTGTCAGATCAAAAAAAAGATTGATGTTTTTGGCAAATCGAACATGAAAAGCAGTCTCAATCAAAAAAATAATTGAATTTTTCTCAAAAAAATTGATCTTTTTGCCAAATCGAAAACGACATGAAAAAAAATCCAGATTCGCAAAAGTGCTCTGAAATCTGAAAAAGATTGTTTTTTTTTGTACCAAACGAACATAAAAATTGCTCTGAGAACAAAAAAAGTGCTCTGAGAGCGCCCAATCGAATACCACATACCTAAGTATTGCAAAAATAAAATAAAAATTATTGTAAAGAAAGAAGACAATAATACTGTAGATATAAAGTTTATGTACCGCCGAAAATGTTTGTCCTTAACTTCGAGTATTCTGTTATTTTATTGTGTTATTTAACTTTCCGTACTTACAGATATGAATATTCAGCTCTATCATCCGTTGACCAAAAACCAAATGATAGGCAACGCAAATTAAAGAAAATGGTGTTAGACGGACATGTCGCAAACATGTCGGAGATACTACCTATGCAGCATACTTTTTTAACTTTCTCCATTACGTAGTAAGAGAAAGATATTGTATTCGTACAAAATTTCGAACTCGAGATGTTAATCAATTCTTACATTACGATGATAGGCGAACTCAAAAAAGTGGGTCGCAAAATTCTGTCCGTCTGTCTGTCTGTCTGTATGTCTCGAGGCCTACAGCCTAAGCGGCTGAACGGATTTCGTTCAAACTTCGGATTTAAAGTTTGGGGGCTTACAGTTCGGGGCCGTTTTTTTTTTTGCATGGTAACCTCAATATTAATGGTACTTCCTGTACAACATTTTCATACCAGTTTGATTTGTTCGAAAACGGCTCTAACAGTTTCAACCAAAATTGATATTTAAGCTTAAGTGGGTGAAGTTAACATAACTGCATACTCAGTTTTTAGCTAAAAAATCGAATAACGGCACTTTTGAAATTTGGAAATATCTCGAAAACGGTCCATACGATTGTAAGCAAAATTAATTTCGAAGGTAATATGGTCATTTCTAACTTAATGTCAAACTCAGTTTTTCTCTGTATTATCGTAAAATTAATTTTTGAAAAAAGTTGCTTCCTTTAGTTTACTAGAAAACGGCAATAGCGATTTTGACCAAATTGCAAACTTCGAGTAAATTTGATGCTTCCAAAATTATTGCGTCCTTCATTTTCAATTCGAATCACCGAAAACACTAAACTGCTCATATCTCGAAAACCCCATTTCCGATTTCGATAAAGCTTTAAAAACCAAGTAATGCTTACATCTCGAACAATATCTTGTTCTCGGTTTTCAGCTAAATAGTTAAGCAATAGTTTTTTTTCAAACTAGACATTGCAATATTTTTTACTTTTTTGTCTGCCAAATTTTACAAAAACCACTCTAACGATTTTGACCAAAATACATATTAAAGATAATTTAAGTATTCTAAATAAGATACCGTACTTAGTTTTCTCAACAAATTCGAGCAAATCAATTTCTTAAATATTTCTCAAAAATGACTACCCATATTCCGATCTGTATTCAAAATATTTCGGTATAATTTTCAAATAATAACAATGCCCCAACTTCCAATGAAAATTCAATAACAGCTACGTAAAACTTCTAATTTTTTTCAATCATATATTGAATATGCACCCTAAAAATATTTCCAACAACTCGGAGCAACTCACACTTCATTTACATTAAAACTTTTGATGAACGAGAAAGTTACGTTCGACCCAGCCGTGCACTTTATTTATATGGTGTTCGGACAAACAAATTACACCACATTCTGTCAGTGAGCCTGTAAGCATTCACACATGAAATGAACGAAAATTCGTTTTTGTACTCTCGTGCGACTTCAGCCTAACCCACTTAATACATACTTACATCCATTTGGGACAAACGCTTATGGATAATTTGCCACTTCAAAATCACATATAGCATCAAACTGGTAATGAACGTGTGCCATAGCGGAGTCGCTGCCACTGCTAAGAACAACGCATACATGGGAAGGATGTAACCCACAAACAAGTCATCATGAACTTCTCGAAACGGGAACAGTTGTATAAGCAACGCCTGCGTATCTGACCCGTTTTGCGCCTGCAACGAACTAGATTAGACAACATTTTCCACGCCCATTCAAGCACAACCCACTTGATCGAAGTAAAAAATTGAGTCCGGGCTGAAAGCAAACCTGCAAAATGCGTCGAAGTATGCTATTGAGGTCGCCACCAGAGATGGCACCAATATCCATTTTGTTATCCTGTGCATCGTTCTATGGGTGTTTGCAAACATAATTTTTTCTTGTTTGTCTGATTTGATAAGAAATTTGTCCACATCGTCTTGCAGGAAGGCCACCATCCGAGTGAGTCCTTGAAAACCAAAATCATTAAACCTTCACTCTCACTTAACACAGCAGATAGTACTTTTCCTAAAAAAATAAGCGTTCTCCATGGCAATGGATATGGACAGGAAATTGAACGTTGTCGCTAAACTGATGGCGTTTATCTTTAAACTTCTCTTTTTAACAATTGGCATGATGGCACTACCAAGCTGGGTGGCCAGATATCGTTGGTATTTGAAATAAATAAAGGAACACCTCTTACCTCCAAGGCACACAAAATGGCAATCGAGATATTGAGGAATGCGCTTCGCCAAAAGTTCCACGATTTGGGTTGACGATTTTCATCAATTAAATAGCCGCCAATACGCAGCGCCTTTACGTGGATACTGAACAGCTTGTTCTTAAATACGTTCGGCTTGAGGCGATACTCCTTCGAGATGTCCATTGTTGCGCAAATACTAGGGGACAAAAATCGGCGCAGCGTGGTATTTATATGGACATGGGTTCCGCATTTTCATTATTCATTTAGGAAAATTCTTGCAACAATTACACTTTTGCAGCAATTATTGCCATAATTATAATAACTACCATGACACGTTTGTATTAAATTAATTGCGCTGTATTGATTTAAATGTTTATTGCTAAGCGTGGCAATTCGTCAGAAGGCATTTTTAATGTAACAGAGAAGCCCGTTTCCAGTTCTGTTCTCATTTCCGCAAGGAATTGCTAGTTTTTGTTTTAATTTATGGGGAAATGCAGTATGTAGTAGCAATTATCTTCCGTCGTAAGATTAATGACAAAAAAAACTTTTTCGTCGTTATCCTCGGGCGATATAACGCTGAAACTGCGTTTTGGCATTATTTCTGGGCGACTCGGCGTTCTTTAATTTCGCAAAGCCGTCAATTTTCATTTTGTAGTAAGCGTCGCCTTTAGGGGAGTCTTCATAAGCACTTACAAACCGACCTCTCTGTAGATAATAATAGAAGCAGCGATACCCTGGTGTGAGCTATTTTAGACCAATTCGCCATTTCATATAATTGACGATTTCTGCGAGACATCTTTAGGTTGGTCCTTTCTTATACCAATTGGATCTATTTTCGAGGCAACGCTCGCAGGCATCATATACACTAGGGAGAAGTTAGAGCTTTCAGGTGCTTGCCATAGAACTCCTTCATTATGATTAAGACTACTTCAGCAGGCTTCATTGATTCTGGCAGATTTTTCTCTTATTGATTTGATCTGCTGTCAGTACGTGAGCTTTGTGGTATACTTGATGTTGAAATGATATCAAAATATTAGGTTCGTTCGCGTACGCGGTTTGAATCGAACGCAATCGATATAAATCGATCGCAATCGCACAAAGCCTATATACGTACTGATCAAAAATAACAGAAAAAGAGAAAATTAGCAAAATAACGAGTAACGAGCAGTTCCTCTCTTGGCTCGAAACAGCTCAGAGAATTTCAACGGAGAATTGACAGGACACAAATTCAAAATCCGTTTTAAAAATCAATTGTACACAAAAAAATGTTCCTTTACTTTCAAATCTTAAAAATTTTTACGAATTTTTACTCAATGCCGTTCCTTAACTCGAAAAATTCGTAAAAGAGAGCGTCATCGTGAGAGCAAGAAATTACCCGTCCACTGAGAATCTTACGAATTTTTCCTCAACAAATTTCTTAGCGTAATGTCGTTTTCCATTGGGAAATTGGATTCCTTTTTGGAAAAAATAACTATGGATATCAACTTGAAGAATGTTTCTCCTGTTGTAGATACAAATGGAGTAGTTTCGGTGATTCGTAGTTTCCAGATGATGAGGAAGGCAATGAAGATAATAATTCCTACAAAATTATATCCATTGGTATTTTTGTTTATCTTTATTTTACATTTCACGAAACATTGCGCATTTGTTTTGAAAGCAAACTTCTTAAGATGACGTAAAACAGCTGTGTGTGACGTATTGGTATTTGTGGTTGTATGTGTAAATCTGAAAAAATATCGAGATCTTGCAAAAAGTGATCCGAATCGAAAAAAAGATTGATTTTTTCCCCCAATGGAACATGAAAAGTGATTTAGATAAAAAAAAAGATTGATTTTTTGTCCCAATGGAAAACGACATAAGAATTGAAAAAGCTGTCAATTAACAGCTGATTCGAAATTTGTTGTCCTCTTTGAAATTTGTTTTGATTTCTTGTATATTAAAGTGGTATCAACAGGCGGAAAAATAAAATTGAATGTTCTCCTTAGATTCTTTTGGTGGTGACGAAATTCTTCCTTGCTGTAAGGAGTAAGAAAGGACAAACCCTTCCGATTAATTTTTTAATGCTGTGCCGCTTTTTCCTCTTCTCGAATGCTTTCAGTTCAATCAGTACAAACTCTTCCATATACTCGATTAATTCCGAATCACTTTCATCGCTAGGTAGATCAATTAATTTTGTTTGTAAATTAGCAAATTCTTCGGGCTTATCAGATATTTTAACGACTTTTCGTACCAGTTTTTTGAATTTTTAAATCATGTATCTGCCGTTTTTCATAGATTATCTACTACTAAAGCGTTCCCTAACTTTTTCGTAAGTGTCTCTGACTCTGTGAGAGAATTTGTCCCCACCACTGTCACTTTGACAGTCTTTTCCATTCTTACTACAAAAGTAAAGATCTCAATATCTGAAAATAAAGAAAATTCGTTTGTGGTCGAATGTTCTCCTAGAACGTTTCATATGTTGCAAAAGGGTAAGTTATAAATTTATTCGTGATATGGATTAGATTTCAAAGATTTAAGTGGCTCAAAGTAGCTCGAAGTGTATCCACGTACTTTTGAGTATATTTTCAGCTTTCTGAGAGATTTTCACTCAATTTTTCGAGCTTGAAAGATTTTTAGTGCTTAGCTAGTGAAAATACGCGAATGGACCTATTATTTATATTTTTCTCACACGCACCCTGCTGGCATTAATCGATTATACCGCCACCTAGCATATACTATTTTCTACCTTAGTTTATAAGATACTTGCTGTCAAACTTTCTTTTTGCATTAAAAGTCTGAATTGTGCTGATAAATACAACGTGTTTCTTATTACTTGTATGCCTCTGGGACATAAGTCCCAACTTATACTTTTGGGACTTATATCCTACGTAAGTTTTAGTTTTATTTTCTAGAATTCTCAAAAACTAGAAGTTTATAAATTTATTTTCTCAAGCAAATGAATTTTATTAGTTCCTTTTCTCAAATTCTCCAAAGAAACTTGTAAAATTCTAGTTTTTGAGAATTCGAGATTCAAATTCTCAATCGCGCGATTTTTTAGTTTTATTTTCTCAAATTCTCAAAAACTTCAATTTTATAAGTTTCGCTTCTCGAACAAATTTCTAAAAATGAAATAATATTTCTCAAATTCAGGTGTATTCCTTTCTCTACTCGCTAATGAGTAGTAAGTCGGAGGAAATATATGTACAGGTACACATGTTTCAATTTATTGAAGCAAACATGTTCCATTTTCGTCCCGCTTCCTTTACAACCGATATCGAACAGAGCCTTCGATAGGCAATTCAAAAAACCTATCCTTCTGCTGAGATTAGAGGCTGTTGGTTTCATTACCTAAGATCAGGAGAAAGTCATCAAAAACCAGTAATTTTATGGCAACTTTACGGAAGGACAAGGAACGTTTAAAACTAATTCATAAGTTTTTTGTTCTTCCCTTACTTAAACCAACATTGATAAGATTATTATGAATGTTTGCTGGTATAGCGGAAAAAATGTTGGATGCTTAATGGAAATTCAGAACGTTTTGCTATATATTATCTCTCAGAAAATTTGGGCCTTATGTCCCATCTTCGACAAAATATTTTGGAGCTTGTGTCCCGATGGTGTGCGACATAAGTCCTTACTCGAATTTGGGAGTTATGTCTCTTTGAAGGGACATAAGTCCCAAAAGAAAAAGTTGTGACTTATGTCCGTGCGCTTCTTTTGTGCACTTTGTCTCCGAGTTTACTTGGACCCATCATGGAAGCGAAGATTTCTTTCTGATTTGGAAGACTACCACTGATTATGGAATTCTTTGCCTTAGTGCGTAGCTTTGCCCGTGGAAATGGATATGCCCACCATTTGTAAAAAAAAAAAATCGTAATAATCCATATCCCCCTAATTTTAATATAATTCCAGCTAAAATTATACCGCCTTGGTTTAGCTTTCTATGTGCATCACGCTGTTAACTGAGTTTCATATACCAGAAAGGTACGATGCACCTATCTTATTTTAGTACGGCCAAGATGGTCAACCTCAGCATATATCACAACGAATAGTTGAATCAAAGATCTGCGTCTAAAGACTTTCTCCCTTGCTCATAAATATCTGTTTTTCCACCATCTTGATCTTACCAACACGAATCCTATTCCTGTGACATGGCTCTTAATAAATATAAGCCCCGCCATTTCTATGAAGGTTTCCATTCAATTTCTTATAGTTCCTTGATGTTCGTCCCTTTTTTAAGCCGATTCGAGCACTTGCGTTCAGTGCTGTCGGTTTAGTTTCGGAGCTAGATCTGGCGATTTTTTTTTTTCAAGTCTTAGAGCACATGCTAGCTCCTAGCGGAATTGCTAGCGCGTTTTATTTGATAATTTATTTCAATATACCTATTGGTATTAGACTTTGAAATCGCATCGTCGTGAAATTCTTCTGAAACCCTGGTTTGCGATGTCGTTGATTTTTGTATGGAAGGCGAGGATAGGAGGTCGATTTCTTCAATTTAGTCAATCTACATCGAACGCGAGTCTTTTGCTGTAAACATTTAGGACCGTGAGGCTTTGCATTACTCTTTTAGTTGGCATATAAGAAGGGCCTTAATCTAATTTGTCGGATGACTGACATCGAAGGAGTTAACTTTAAAACAAGCAGCTCAGTGCTAAGGTTATGAGTTAGAAAGCAGCAATTAGTTATAAATATAGCAAAAGCTGCCGATAACTATAAACAAATCCCGAAAATAGCACATTAAATTAAAACACCCAAAATGATATCGTTCATCTCCAATCCAATTTTTTTCTCTTTATGGTGACTTCACAATGAGATGTGTCACGGCCACCCCTCTTCTATGTATCTTTGCCAGAAGGGTAAAAATTTAAATAAGGTACATATATCACACTAGCTCCTATTAAGGTTAGCAAGGACAAATAAACCTATGCCCGTGATTCTTTTGCATCGCGATCGCGTAAGCCAATGGGTGGTTGTGTCTATTTCACGGAGGGACACAAGGAGCTCACTCAAATTGGTTATGAATATTTAATGCTATGTGTACGTGGACGTACAACGATGGTAGCCTTGCTAACACTTAAACAAACTTGGAAAATACTTCTCATTAAGTCGGCACTGCGAATTATCACCAAAAATTATCAAATTGAAGTCGATTTTTGGTAATTTTTTTATAATGAAAAATTAAGCAGAATTTGTCGATTTTACATGTGAAAAAAAAAAATGTATCACATATTGATCCTTCACGAACGACACGCTGCGTCCCCAAATCTCTAAAATGTGATGTGGAATGTACGCGCGGAACCTAAAATGATGAAGTGTAAACAACCCATTAGTCACCAAGTCAAGTTCCACTTCCAATTGGAGATTCGGATCTGTCAAATAAGTGGAGAGTCAAGTGAGCTAATTTTAGAACCATTGAGATTGTTCGGGACGAGCCGGAGTATACTAGAAATTTCTCGATAGATGGCGGAGCGGATATAAGAGGCAGTTCATTTTTAAACAGTCATCGGTAAAGTCCGAAATAGTAATCGGTTCTGATGATAAATAAGTGTAAAATAATATAGTGAAATAAGTGATTGGTTTAAATCGTTTAAGAATTGTTTTCAAGTAATATCGTTTTGGTACTTAATAAGTGAATTATTAGAATTATCCACAAAAGCGTAATAAAAGTGCTTTTATTAAAAAAGTTTAACAGAATAGTGTTTTATCTTTTCGAATCCCAGCTTGAATGTAACAATGAATAACAGTTCCATAACTGACAGACAGCGCAAAGGTCAAACCACTAATTGTATAGATAGAACCATGAAGGGTTTGTTGCAATAGTTTTGCAGTCGCACTGAGAAAGATTGTTTTGTTCCGTCTTTGTATTGGTGCTTTTGCACAATTTTGTAAAACTCGATTACTCATGAACCGTGCGTAGGTTGCACTAATATTAAACTCAACTTTTTTGTTATGACAGCAGTTAGTAAATTTTTAAATGAGTGTTGCAAAATTATTATTTTTATTAAGCTCAAATCTGTAGCGAGATCAAAACAAAAAATTCAAGATCTTCAATTGGAATTGTTCGGGTTTTATATTTTTTTGTTTTTCTTAAAATCCTAAAAAGTATAGGCAATTCGAAATCTTTAAAAATATTAATATCTAGGAAAAACATTTCTGTAAAAGTCTTAAAAAAATTAAAAAGTTTAATAGAAATGACATATGGGAGATGGTTGAGGATCCATACTAAGGTAATGCCAGGTAATAACGATAACACCAATATGGATATCAGGCGTGTTCTTTTGAGCTTCAATCTCAGTTTTAGTACGAGACAATAGGCCTGTTTTTTTAGCTTTAGTAGGATTTTCAGCACGCAAATACAACAACTACTGAGAGTCCTCGAAGTGTTAAGCGTAGTGATTTTAATTTTAATTTTAATTGCGTGCTGAAAATCCTACTTTACTTTGGAGATCGAAGCTCAAAAAACAGGCCTATTGTCACGTACTTAAATAATTTTAAAGTAACGTTTATCCGACTATAATTTGCGCCAGTGATTTTAGAAGATTATACTACTGTAAGAATGGAAAATGGGAAAAGGCTGTTAAGTTTTGTTTACTCAAAAATCTTAGAGGAAAAGCATTTTGTTCACCAAATTATTTTAAAAATAAATGGTGCACTAGATAAATAATTTGTCAGCCAAGCGCACACAACAAACAAACAAAATGCACGACAAGGTCACACTAAATTGGTTTCAAGTGTGGTTGGATTTTTTTTTCAATATTTTAGGTAGGTAAGATTTGGTCAAAAACTGTACGATAATGATATTGTCGCAAAGCAGGGCTGGATACAGCCTTTGCTAGAATATATAGAAATTAGAACCCAGAAATGAATGCAAAGGTTTTCGAAATAGGTACTAGCATTTTTTGGAATTTTTAGAATATAATTTTTAACCCTTATATGAATTTTTAGAAAATTGTTGTGCTTGTAAATAAAATAAAAATCAAAGAAACGAATTCGTAAGCCCACGAATTTTAAAATTAATCAGTCCAGTGGTTTTGGCTGTAGGCCAGAGAAGCAGGCAGAAAGACGAGGGGAGTTGCGAGACCCTATTTCTGTAATCAATCAATATATACTTATCCTTATTAATGTATGTATTTTGAGCTCCAGAGGAGCATGTATATGGGTATAGGCTCCCAGAGCAATATTTTTGCCAAAAAATAAAATACCTATAATTTCATGCCATATCCGATCGACTATTGAGGCTGTCGGGGGAAGTTATTTTAAAGGCAAACTTTCCTTTGTCTCTAGGCCCAGCTTTTCGTCACAAATTAAAGGAATGCCTATACAAAACAATTTTATACCACGACCGAACGGCTGATGTGTGCAACGTTAGAGGTGGCACAGTACAGAGAACTTTAAGATGTAACTTTTGAGTTTTTCCGGGAATCGAACATGAGACCCTCATGTATTCCAAAACTGCGCCCAAAGGTGGCTGATTTGAATAGTTTTACTACTATTTTTACACAATAAAATTAAACGATAATCAACAGACGGTGGTTAAGGAAAAAGGGTCTCCATTTTATGAATAAAATCGAGAGATGAACACTTTGTAAGCTTTTAAGTTGCCGTTACTCCGAAATGCGTTTCGACCCGATCGATGCGGTTAGTGGACTCATCATTGGACGAACCACAACATCTGCTCCAGACACCTGTTTATGATTCACAGTCAGTTTCTGATTCCAGAGAGTCCGTTAACTCGGTGTAAACAATGAGTTAAGAGTAGTGGAATGTTCAATAATAAAAGTGTTGCTGAAAAATGTTGGCTGACTTCTTAGGCATGATTTTGCAGATATACCTACTAAAATCACTTAGCAAAAGAGTTCCAAAATAGAACTAAGTGCGTTTTAAGAAGACATGCTTTCGTTAGAGGGTTCCGAATTTTGTTGAATTTTTAATACGACCACTGTCCACTCAGCACTCAAAAACTCAAAATGAGAAGTGAGAACTTAAACTTATCCCTACAGATCAATTTGGTACACACCCTTTACAAGGTCAACGATAACAAAAAAAACTCTCAACATTTCACTAGGCACTTTACTTACATCCATTTCAGAAATCCTTTTGTGCAAAATCTTCCACTTGACAATGATGTACAACATCAGACTGGTAACAAATGTGTGCCACAATGGGATTGTTGTGATTCCCAGAAACATCGAGTATATCGGAAGAAGGTAACCCACAAACAAGTCGTCATCAAGTTCGCGAAATGGGTTGAGCTTTAGTAGCAATACTGTCACCTCCGTTCCATTGTGAACCTGTAACAATTCGAGATTAGTCTGATTCCTAGGTCGAGCACGTCAAATGGTACACACTTTTTCTAAATTAAATACAGAATCAGGATTGAAAGCAAACCTGTAGAAGGCATCGATGTAGGCCATCATACCCGCCACAACAGTCGATCCCCAAATACAAACGGTAATTCCATCGACGTATCTGTGGGTTTCTCTGAAAAACTTTTTTTCACGTTCATCAGATTGATTTAAAAGTGAGTCTACATCTTCCTGCAGAAAGGTCAGCATTCGGGCGAGTCCTTAAAAAAAAAAAAAACACTACATTCTACAAAAGATTTAGGGGTGCACTAAAACCATACTTCTTCTTCGAAAGAACGCATTATAACCGAAAATGGAGCTGCTTAGATAAAGAAAGGCATTCGCAGAGCTCACAGCGTCCCTTTCGAATTGTCCAAAAAACCCGATGACTATAGTCCAAAACTTGGAGAAAAAGAGATTGTTATCAATCGCAAATAGTGCATGAAAGGAATACCTGTAAGACGCAGCAACATGATATCGAAAAGGAAAAAAAGGCGCTCCGCCACAAGTGCCACAATTCGAAATTTTGGTGCTCGCTAACGATGAAACCACCAGCACGCAAAGCTTTCACATGGATATTGAAAAGCTTGTTGGAAAATATTTTTTCACTCACTCGATTGCCTTCGAAGAAAGACATCTTTGCAGATACACCACGGCCTCACGAATAGCCAACTGTGGCAGCAAATTCATATTTAAATGGAGCAGGCTCTTCAATTAAATCAGTTCAATAATTTAGATGTCGCACTGGAGTAATTACCGTAAACATTGTTGTGTTATTATCATAAAAGCAGTTTGTTTACGAATCGGTGTCGATTTAAATGCTGGGTTCGATTTTTCGTGCTACTTAGTAGGGCGGTAAATTATAAAGCAATTAAATGGTAAAAGTATTCATTTGTGTATCGCAGGCAAACATTTTAAATTTCAAAAGTGAGGATGACGACTTATATACCATCAAAATAATGTTTCGCGAAGAAATAGAATTTTGCTGAAGGTTGAAATACTCATACATCTGTACTGTTCGATTTGGTGTTGGGGAAAAAATAAAACGATTGAAATTAACATGGAGGATGGAGATGCTTTTATTTTTTAAAATTGAGGACCATTTACACGGAAAGAATTTTAAGATCAAATCAAGAAAAATAAGCGCAGAATCACCAAAAGTTCGTCTAGTTTTAGAGCTTAGCTAAACTCACGACTTTTTATTCGCAGTTCTAGAAATTGAGCGAAGTGAAGATATTGACCCTCAAATGTTTACCACTTTTCTGTTGAAAATGTTTTATCGTGAAATTAGAAAGCTTTATTCTTAAATTACAACTTATATCTTGTAATTTACAAATCAGAATTATGAATTCTGTATTATTTTATAATTTGTTTTCCTCCTGATATCCGTGAGAATCACACGACGCCATATTTGTCTGGGGTGGTTTTTCTGTCTACGGTGCAATTTAAAATACACACAAATTATTTAGAAGAACTTGCCAATAATAAAAACCTTAACAAACCTTCTCGGTTGCATATTTTAGAACCCATTTGATATTTTAGAGTCCATTTCAATTTATTCTTCTTTTTTAATTATTATAGCGAAATTCTGAAAAAAAAAATACAGATTTAAATGGTACCTTTTTTTTATTATTCAATAGGTACTTACAAAATAGATTCCAGAATGCATTATATTCCGTTGGTTAGTATACTGATTATCACTATGAATTAGTTATTCTAAAACGACTTAAACCCGACTGCTTTGAGCAAAGATTGAATACCGAGTGCCTGTCTCTACACCAAGAATATTCCACACACAATGCCAGGACTCAGATCAATATTGAGCTGCAATATTCTCGTCTTATATCCAACCGCTGAACAAAGCTTAGTCGTTTTATTTGAGTCGGTGCATATAACTTAAATGCGTACTGTTTTGTAATTATTTTACAAATGCTCTACAAATGATCTTTATATTGAAGAAGCTTTTCCTTCGTTGAGAATCCCAGGTGAAAATTTTTTCGTGTGAAATATTTGACCAATCGGCCGCGTTTCACCAAAGTCCACGCGGAAGAACAAAGCAAGTAACTTCTAGAAGAATTAGAAGTTTTCTAAAGGAAAAACATAGAATTCCATGAGGAAGAATATGCGCTACAACTCTGTATTTTAAAATGGTGAACAGTTTCTTAGCTTCCAAAATTAAATTGCGCTGTACTGATAACAAATTTTAGTCTCGACTTTAAATTTACGGAAGCTCGCAATTGCGAAATTTGTATAGCCACTGTGAACTACTAAAATTTAGAGTCGAAACTGAAAATGGTTTCCCAATGTGTTTAAGGAATAATTACAAAGCAATCATATTTTTGAACAACGTTTATTACATTTGTGTTTAGGTTTTTCTTACTTCTAAAGCCCAAGTTCCTTTGTATGGCAGGACATTAGAAGTAAGTAATTAAATATTTTGTTGTGTAGCTTTTTGCGGAAATTGAAGAATGGAAACTCATCTGCCAATGGGCTAAGCTATTTTATTAAAAAAGTTAATAAAATAGATAATAATAATAATAAAGAAAATTGTTTCAATAATTTATGCAGGATTTTTGTTCGAATAAATACCATTTCCAACTTTGATTCAAAATATGCATAAATATTAAATTGATATAACTAGCTACCTATCGTTTTTTAAATAATACAAGGTGGCGTAAAAGTAATCCTCCTATCAGAAAATGCTATAAATTTTGCGATTGGCCCCTAATGTCAGTTCTGTTTTGACATTTGTGTAGTAAACACATGCGAAATACACGTTAATAAACAATGTTACGCTACACTGCTCCAGAACGCGGAATATTGGTGACTATTTATTTGAGCAATAATCGGTCGGTGACTTTGGCACAACGTGAATTTCGTCGCAGATTTCCTAGCCGTCCAACGCCTACTGGTGAAACACTGCGACGTTTAGCCGCTCGCCTCGAAGAGACTGGCACGACACGAGATGCTTCCAGGCGTGGCAGACCCCGGAGTAGCCGTTCTGCAGAGAATATTGCTGCTGTAGCCATCGGACCTCTTTTCTTCGAAGACGTCGCGGGCCAAACGGTTACTGTGAATGGTGAGCGCTACAGAGCAATGATCAACGAGTTCTTTTTGCCGCAACTTGATGAATTGGGATTGGAAAACATGTGGTTCCAACAGGACGGTGCAACGGCACACACTGCACGTGCCACAACCGATATGCTGAAGGATGCATTTCCCGGGCGCCTAATCTCCCGTTTTGGCGATTTGCACTGGCCAGCAAGATCGCCTGATTTTACCGCTCCAGACTTCTTTTTGTGGGGCTTTTTGAAGTCGCGGGTTTATGTCAACAAGCCTCAGACTCTTGCAGCTCTTAAGGACAATATACGTCAAGAATGTGAGGACCTATCGCCGGAAGTTTTGGCCAAAGTGATGGAAAATGCTATAAAAAGGGCTCAAATGACAATCAACTGTGGCGGCGGCCATTTACATGACATCATATTCTCGACTTAATGTAAAAAAAATTAAAAGACCAAATAAAAATAATCCACAAGAAGAATCAAAGTTTTTCATTTTTTTTTTTTAAGTTACAGCCAAAAAACATCGGAAGGTTATTTTTGCGCCACCTTGTATTTATAATATTTGAGCTTACTAACAAAAATTACGAAAAAAATATAATTTACGGCCAGCTAGAGTTGACGTAGGTAGAAATCAACTTTAAGTACAGGCTGAGAGTTTTTCTTAAATTGGAGAATTTCGCATAATCAGAATAAATTGGAGAATTTTGCATAATCAGAAACCAGCATTGCCATTTTGACTGTTTTCCAGTCAGATCTGACTTTCTACGCATTTAGCTGGAAGATTTTGTACAATCCAGCCGACTGGTTTTTGAACTGGATACGATTTTAGTTTGACTGTTTTTAAATGGTTTGTGTTATTTTCTTTCAATTAGTATACATTTTAAAATTAAAGGTGAAAAAAAATAAAAATTAAGAGAAGAACGAAATTTGCTTGAATTTCATATGCTTGCTCTGAGCTTGGAAACATATCCCGCTAATGCAATCAACAATTTTGTACATTCGTATTGACACAAGTGTGAACTTGCCTTTGCTAACTTACAAATGCTGCTTCAACTTTGATATACCGTCCGAAGTTACAAAAAAAGTTGGTACTAATATTACTTTCAAAAGCAGCAATACAATATCCGACATAGATGCAAATGATGAAGATGATGAGGAGACAATTGAAGCGCTCAAAGAAAATACTAGTGAAGTTAGTTTATAGGTTAAACTAATTAAATGAATCTACTATTATTGTTAACTAGCTGGTACCCGTGACTTCGTCTGCGTAGAATTAGTACTTCGAGTAGCTCATTTAAAATATTTATATCAACAACAGCGCCACTTATCGGGTCCAAAACTATCCAATCTTTCAAGCCAACCAATTAGCCCTACACATTTAAATTCATTGGTAAAATACGCAGCAAATATATATATTTCTTACCAAATATAGATACCTATGATGAATTTTACTATTCCTAACTTGAGAAATAATTTGTTCGTCATTTAAACTTGGATCCCCTACTTCATTCCCTACACGTTTTGTTGTCGTGACAAAAAGTAGCCATTGTCATTCTCAGAGGTCCCATCTATCCCTATACCAAAATTCATGAAAATTGGTTTTACGGTCGCTAAAATATTTCTATTTTCGCATTTATAATATTAGGATTATATCAAGGCTACCTTGAATTTTCTGTGGAAAGATGACAACTGACAACAAAACTATGTTTTGGAATAACATAATAGCGCTTCTACCCGATTCCCCCGCAAATTTTCAAAATTCGCTCTTAGATTTCCTATGACTCTCTTTTGTGGCGTCGTTTGTACCATAGAGAAACCATACTGAGACCCCCAACTCACAATCCTCTTGCCGCTGGGCCCCTTAATTTTTTTCAAATTCGCCATTTTGTATTCCTATCGGTGTTATGTCAAAAAAGAATCAGTGTGACTGCAAAAACACACAAAAACTAAAAAAATAAATGCTGCCAACCGCAGCAACCGTGGGGAAATGTGAAAGAGTTCGGGAATTTCACATTTTTATATTACTGAATGCCATTGGTTAGTTATTATAAATTGTTGAAAGGCGAATAATTTGATGTAGTTGGTTAGGCAAATTATCTAAAATATATGTTTTATATACTAGAACATATTAGGACAAACATGGTTGTGTATTTACCTTTTTTCAATATCATTAAGATCGATTTATTGTCTGAATTTTTCTTTAATAACTGAAGAAAACTTGCTCAAAATGTGTTTATTTTCATGCAACCATTCTGCATTGACAATTTTTCATAAATATTTTAAGCAAATGTACACTTATTCCTACAAAAAATACAATCCACACGTGTATAAATAATTTCAAATTTAACGGACAAAATTTGATGAACGCTGTCAGCAGCTTTGCCCACAGCGGAAGTGGCATATGCAAGGTGCGAGTGTGTTGGTGAGCCGGAATTTTTGAAGTTACGTGACATTTGTCAATACGAATTTCTATGTAACAATACTAACGCACTTAGCGTTTGCCACCTCATGAAAATATAGCTTGTAGGCAAGTAACGGGAAATCGGCCGAAGTTGGTGGTCTCAGTATTGTCTCTGGTTTGTACTACGGAGCACTGCGCTACGGGCATGATGAATGAAAGTAAAGTATTTATCTGAATCATAAATAGTTGTACACAACTGAATAGTTGAAATTTAATGTATTAAAATTCAAGTTTTGCAATTGTTTGTATTTAAAAAAAGTAAAAATGCAAAAATAAGCACCCCGAAAATCTCATTTTTTTTGACATTTCATTTGTTAAGACTGGTTGAGCGTATACGGTGAGCCGCAAGAGGTAAATATATACGCCCATCATCATAAGCTAAGTATTAAATAGACCTTCAGCTCTTACAACTTAAGAGAATTTGCCTACAAGCTGTTTTCCGTGTTGCTATGTGGCAAAGTTTGTGTGCCATGTTAAAGTAGATTAGCCGCACGCATACACTCGCACATAGGAACCTGACAGATGCCTGACAGTTCAGTCTGTGGTAACATTGGAATAAATTCAAATAGTTCAAATAATTGCCCGTTATCGGGACGTGTTAAGAAGACGGTGGGTATGGTGTGGTGAATTTAGTACCAAATTATATTAAAACGCATATTAGGATTTCTTTCATTATACCTAGATAATTGTACGGGATGCTTACATTTTTGTTGTAAACAATGGAAATCGATAAACTATATGAAGCATTGACAAAAATAAAAAATAAAAACGCTTATTAATATAAAAAATATCTGATTACTAATGATTATGAATCGTATGAATTAAAAGAAAATTGTAAGCAGCAAAACTTAAATGCGTGAGACATATCAGGGTACAAATCAGTTAACATGTTTATTTCCAATTTTGCTTGTACACATTTTGAGTTTCGCTTTTTTCCCGTACATTTTAAAGAAAATAAATTTTCGTTGATTGTGTTTATTAGACTTTTTCTTTTTGTTATAAATGAACATTATTCATATTCTCGGCTGACGCAATTGATTTCAACTGTAATTTCATTAATTATGTTTTGTCAATTGTTCCAAATTTTCTAATAAACAATTTTTTTTTTAATAAACGGAAAGTATCTTATTTTATTTCATACATCATTCATTTGTTTATTTATGTAGTTTACATTCGCTATGCTAACATTATAATGATTATTTTTTTGGTAATAGAAATTGTTGCTTAAGGCAAATCTGCTTTTAATGTACATTTAGTGCGTTAATATTCATGGTGAAATGTAGTTTGAATGTTCTTCTGCCAGATTATTATAATTATATCCTGGATAAGTTAAACATATAATAGCTGTTTTTTATTATCAGCGTGATCTGATACGGATCATTTGAAAGTTTAATTTTGGAATTGTGGCAACAGTTGCTTTCAAAAGCAAAACAGATAATACAGGGTATTTCAAACTTCATATTGCCACCAGCCATTTTGCAAATATTCTTCTCAACGTGACGTCACAGAAGGCACATGTCATTTCACTTGCAAAGTCGGGGGTGTTACCATATTTGAATCAAATTTGCATAATTTTTTCTTTACAAATATATTTTTTGTGAAACAAATTTAGTAGGTATTTTATGTTCAAATATGAACCACATGTACAATATTTTGGTGCTAACGCTTGAGTTTATCTTGGCATATTAAGGTGTGTCCAGACCACCGAAATATTTCAGAAATGTTCATGAAATGTTTCTGAAGCAAAAACAGAAACACTGCGTAAAAGTTATCAACTCGTTACTTAGCAGTTACGTCAAATTTTTGTATGCTATCTGACGTCTACTAGCTAACTTACATTTTGCATATTTGACTTTATCCTGTTTTGGACTAGAAGAAAATAATGTGGTGGGATTATTAGCAACGAGTAAAGTTTTTATTTTTGTAATTTTGGTCTCGGCAATCACGCGACACGCGATTTAATTCAAATAATCGTATAAAATGAATCACTTTCTCATTAGGTATTCCAAGCTTTTCTGGGCATTTTTATTTTATTTAAAAAGATATAATAATCGAAAAACAGCGTTCACTTTCTGCAAGGATACTTGTTAAACAAAAATTATTTCCCATCACGATTGGGCAACGGTGAAACATTTCATAAATGTTTTTTTGGTGTCCAGATCCAAACCAGCAAAACATTTCTAAGCATTTCAGAAAAATTGTTTTGTATAATAAGTGTTTTAGAAATAAATATGGAACATGTAGGTATTTCACTGTTTTTCAAATGTTTGTGTAGACATACCTTTATAGAACGATAAAAAACAAAATAACTCGGAATACGCACAGGGAGTTTATTCAAATGCGAAAAAAAAAACAATTGATTTTTTGTGTTACATTTTTTAGTCTGGCAACGTGATTGTGTGGCTATCGTTTACAGGCACACCAACATTTAAAAATAAAACAAGCCACCTAGTCGGAAATAGTAGAAATAATTTTCAGATCATGATTCGTGATCTCGACGATAAGCAGGATCATGTGCTGTTGTTGTAAATGCATGTAAATCGATGATCTATATGGATCATAGCTGATAATGAAAAACTGCTATTATACCGATTAATTAATCCTACCCAATGTATCTGTTCTATTGGAACTTATATTTGTATATATTTATTTAATTATTTATCTGAAAAATTAATTAAGTTCAACAATTTTAAAATTTGTTTCCCTTTACGCATTTAAAGTTTTTCTAAAATTGAAGTTCCCACAAAAAGGTAGAAATACCACGATGTAGGAACACTACTGAGTGTCAGTATTTTATTACTCCTCCCAGCATTTAGAAATTCTTTTTTTGCTGCTTCACACGTATTCACAGATAGGAAATTTAAGAGAGAATTTTATTTTTAAAATTTGCGGCTGGAATCGGGTAGGTGCGCGGGAGCGGGAGCTGACCGTCTATTTAATACTTAGTTTATGCCCATCATCGCAAGTCAGAAAAACATTGTCGCTGTTGATTAAATTCACATTCACCTCGCGTACTTCTCTTTCGTTTCACTTAATCGGAGAAAACTTTACGCAGTTTTTGTTAAAATGTATGTGCTTGGGCGATGTGTGCCAGCCAACCACCCCAAAGCAGAACAACGATCAAGAACAACGTTTGATGATTTCGATTATTTTTCCATTTGAGAAAATAAATTTAGTTTATTCATGTTAGATTTTGGGTTGTAGCTCAGCTTCTAGATGACACAGAAAGGTGATTGATGGCTTAAAATAATTATGGAAGTATTGGCTCTGTTAAGTATTTTGCTTTGTTTGCATTGATTTAGAATTGTTGGAGCAATGGCGATTAAAAGGCAGTAAAGTGGAAAAAAAAACACATTTTGGTCAAAAACGCTCCCAAAAAATAGGCATGGCAATGAAAGGAATAGCCTATGCCCTTCTCGGGATCTTAAGGGACATTTCAAAAAGAGTTTCATCGAATTCTGTGCAGTAGTTTTCACGCCAACCGGTAATACATAAAAACGGCTACAGTTTTATTATGTATAGATAGATAATTTCAATAGACTTCACTTTTATTTTATTAATGATGTTTTTTTTTCGTAGATTTTTTTTATTCTGAAGTTTTAGCTGGATTTCTATTTGGATTTCGTTGACCGTTTTTTTGGCTGCATTTTAGTTTTTTGGCTGTTTTTTTTCCAGTCAAATCTGACTGGAAGGCTGATTGCAAAATGGAAACGCTGTCAGAAACAGTATTAGCTTCTAAGCCAATATTGGAATTTGAATTCCGCAATGACAGCAGCGAATGTAATAGAATCAAAAAGAGTTGTCGCACCAAAAAATATTTTCGTCTAATTGTTTATTGGAACCGTTCCAGTTCTAATTTTATATCACGTTAATGTTTTTTTTTTATTATCAGTAAGGACGTTTATCTATATTTTGTACAAAGCAATTTTTACATTTCAATAGGAATTCGTTAAAATAAAAATAAAATAACTTTACTTTGTCAACTAAATGTTTTACCCGTTCTTTCAGTTATTTGTTTTCTTCCTTTTGCTGCTTTGTTTACAAATTTACGATCTTCTTAAAATGCTAAAGTAGCTGTACGATGCTCGAATGATCTGGAAATAATTGAAATATGTTAGTCACTGTTCATACTTAACACATCTTGCAAGCTAACGTCAATAAAGGTGCCGATATTTAGAGACACAAAACCGGCTTTCATTTGCAACGGTTGCGATGTGTTCATCATGATCAGAAGTACCATTTTTTGTATATAGACCGGATATGTGTACCAATCACACGAGTATATTGCAAATGACATAAGATTGCTCTGAAATTCAAAGGAGAGTTATTTAAATGTCAGGTTTTTCATAAATTTTGTAAGGAAGTCTCCAAGCTAACATATATATTTATGGTAGACCGGACTCTAGGTATATAAGTTGCAAAGTTGCTGTCTGAAGGTTTTAATTTCTTTGGTACCCATCTTTTTTATTGCCCAAGCAAAAGCTACTTTTTACTGTAGGGCTAAAAACGTTGAATTTTGGTCTTGGTAAAAATAAAGGTCACAGTATAATTTTTAAAAAATCAGCAAGCCTTTCTTTAACATGAGCCTAGATAGTCAAATTGTTTGACCTAATAAATGCGCGATAGTAAGCCTCAATTTATATTGACGTCATTTAACTTTCAGATCCCAACAGTGCTGACAGAGGTTGAAGGGTCTAAAACAATATTTTTGGCATTTGAGCAATACAATTTGTAAAACACTACAACTAATGTCCATCAAAATACATGAAACAATATTTCTTACTTACGTTTTCCCTGATTAAAGTGGCATGCCAGTGATATAGCCAAATTATAGAAGCCATTACAAATAGATACAAGCATATAAAAAGCAAGTCCATGTTTGAAAGATCCTAGAAAATTATTTGAAGAGCAAATTTGGAGCATTTACGATCTTAAAACTCACCTCTGTGGCCATGTCATAAAATAGCAAACAAATTAGTATCGAGAAGATTATAAAGTCTGCGAATACCGGAATCGAGATCAGCTCTTGAAGTTCTTTCACGAACCTTAAACGGCAACAAAATGTAAAAAATTTAAAAATGCTAAAATAAAATCGAATAGATACCCACCAACGTATACGAAGCTGTTCCTTTACACAAAATATGCACATCCGTGCACGCAGGTAGTTGATCCTGTCCTTGTCGCTAAGAAGCGAAAAGTATTGCTCGCACTCGTTTGGCTCTAAAATAACTTTCGATGTCTAGGATGAAAAAAAAATAAAAAAAAAGGGAATATTACATTTTTGAACCCTATGCAAAAAAAAAAACCCAACATACATCCATTTCGGACAAACGCTTATGCATGATTTTCCACTTCAAAATGACATAATACATCAAGCTTGTAATGAAAGTGTGCCACAGAGGAGTCGCCGCTACTGCCAAGAGCAACGCATACATTGGAAGGATGTAGCCCACAAACAAGTCATCGTGAACTTCTCGAAAGGGGAACAGCTTAATGAGCAATATCTGTGTGTCAGAACCATTCCGCACCTGTGACGAATCAAAGAAATAACAAAATTTGCTATTGCTATGTACCCACTTGCTCGAAGTTGAATATCGAGTCCGGATACACAGCAAGCCTGAACAGTGCGTCAAGATATGCTATTGAGGATGCCGCTACAGATGGCACCAAAATGCATACCGTTATTCTATACATGGATCTATAAGTATCTCCAAACATGATCTTCTCCCGTTTGTCCGATTTCATGAGAAGTTTTTCCACGTCCTCTTGCAGGAAAGCTACTATCCGAGCAATTTCTTGAAAAAAAAAATCGTTAAACTTGTGGCCTCACTTAGGCAAGGGGCCATACTTTTCTTTAGGAAAAATGCATTCTCCATGGCAATGGTTATGGACAGGAAATTAAATGATGTTGCCAAACTGATGGCGTCTATTCCTCTCTGTCTTACAATGGGTATAAATGCACCAGCCAACTTGAGAAAATAATCCAATAAGAATTTTAAAATGATTGATGGATAATGACTTACTTGTAAAGCACAAGAGATGCCGATCGATAGACTGAACAACGTACTGCGCCAGAAGTACAACAAATCGCTTTTCTTATTGCCTTCAGTTAAAAAACCGCTCATACGCAGCGCCTTCACATGGATACTGAAGAGCTTGTTTTCAAATACATCCGGCTTGAGGCGGTAGTCCTTGAAGGAAGATATTTTTAAACTTAATTTTATTAAACATGAATTTTGTTCACTCTACGGGTTATAGGTACTGGATTGCAGACGAAGAAACGCCAAGGAATATACTTTGCGATTTTACACGGGACTCCAAAATGTAAAACACTTATTCCGACCTCCTTATTTTTGAACTTTTCACAATATACAGTCAACGACATTAGGCCTGTGTTTTTTAGCTTCGAACTCCAAAGTAAAGTAGCATTTTCAGCACGCAATTACAACAACTGCGCGCTGCTTGACACTTCGAGGACTCACAGTAATTGTATTTTTTTTTGCGTGCTGAAAATCCTTCTTTACTTTGCTTTGCTGATATCGAAGCTCAAAAAAACACGCCTATTGTTAACGACTTTGTGTTAACTTGCAACAATTTTGAAAACAACTCTCGTGCAAATTTTTGTTGAAAACTGGGGTAGAATCCAGTAAGATGAAGACGTTCAATCGTTTTCGCTTACACGAACGTTTTGCCACATGTGACTTTGAAAACGAAAATTATATAAGATTACGCGGAACCAAAAAGCTATTAAAGCTATTGCATTTACGTTTGGCGTTTTTTTTTTATAACTCTAAAAACGAAAAACGTTTCGTGTGAAAAGAAGCAAGCGCCCGGTGTACTTAAAAGTACCTCTTTTAATAGTTTTTTTGATTACTTTTAACGTTTGAAATTCATTTGCCGCTTTCACACCCAAATATTCATAACAAATCAGGGTCAGATTCTGTAAGGCAAAACGATCAAACGTTTTCGTGCGCAGGAATGATTTGCCCTGTCTAACACAAGCAAATTTTTTTCGTGCACACGAAAACTTTTCAACGTTTCGCCTTACAAAATGCCGACCCAGGTGTCGAAGAAGCACTGATGGTTACTGGTCGTTAGATATTTACCGTAACTTATATATATACCTGTAGTTTGTCTAGTTGTATGCCAATTAGTAATTACCTTATAATTTTGATGATGTTTGCGTACATCAAACCGGGTTTCATCTAAATAATTAAAAATTAAAGATAGAATTTAGATTTATCCAATTAAATGTTTCAAATAATTTGTAGTACTTGGCGAAGGAATTTTTTATCTTTTTCGATTATAATAATAAATTTTGTGGCACTGCCACCCCAATTTTCGTAATTCCTTGCAAAATAATAAGCAGCTTTTTTTTTAATGTGTACGGTCGAAATTCTGCTTTCAAAATTCTGTCTTCTCACACAAAAATACTGCATAACGAAATTCAGCTTTTTTCAATTTTGCTTTACAAAATTCTGATTTTCAAACTTAAATCAATAAAGTTCTGCTTATTTTGCCTTTTTCCAACTAACAAAAGTAAACGTCGAGAGAAAAAAAGCAGATATAAAAAAAAACAATTTTAAATTTATAAAACATTAAAAATTATATATGTACTTTTAATTCTTAAATAAAAATAAAATTAAAATTAAAAAGAAACAGGAAAAAATAAATTAAATATTGACAAAAACTTTGAATAGAAAAAAACAATACCTATTGAAAAAAAAAATAATGCAAAATTTAATTAAAAAAAAAGTTAATTTAAAAACCCAAAAAACCCGACTGACTGTAAAAAAAAAGAATTAAAAATATATGAACAAGACGCATTTAAGAAATATACCTAACTAATTGTTCATATATTTTTAATTATTTTTTTTTACAGTCAGTCGGGTTTTTTGGTTTTTTAAATTAACTTTTTTTATTTTCATCTTTTTAGCCTATGACACTCCGGGGTAGAATACGAATATTATGATACCTCACTCTTTAAAATCGGTCAATCCGTTTAGGCTACAGGGCGTCCCGTAGGAACGTACATAGGATACGCGCGAAACACATAACACCCCCTGTGTCCAGTCGGGTAAAAAGATATGAAGCAGTCAGAAATTTCAACTTTTATTTATTATAAATAATTTCATTTGTTTTCTTTTTATACTTCATTTCGGCCGTATAAAAGGACAGCCAAAAAGTTTAATCAAAATTCCTTCGACAATCGACTCGGTAGGGTTTTCGAATATTCGATAACCATTTTTCTATGAGGTTCGTTGTAATTACTGTTACGCTGCGATTGATGGTTTAGTGGACAGACCAAGACCTTTCCTCAGTCTTCCTAAAAAATATCAAAAGCAGTGTCGCTTCTTTTGTTTACTTTCGTGTTTTCATATTTAAATGAAATAAAATCGTATTTTCCTCCAGGAGGAAATAAAAGGCTACAAATAAAAATTAAGAAAAGAGTTAAAATTAGAAAAAAAAATGTTCTCTCCATCTCTGCTTTACAAAATTCTACAAACAATAAAAAAAGATTTGGAAAATGTTCAAAAGCGGTTGCTTTTTTTGAAAACAGCATTTTGGAAGCAGAACTTTTTAAAAAGAATTATGGCCCCAGTAAGTAAAGTAAGCATATTCATTTCGGGAATGACTGTGTGCAACTCATATATAACAGGCCGGATATTTAAAACATATTTAAACCAAAAACAAAAATTAGTACCTACTATCTTTCAAACTCTACTCTAAATTCAAGGATCGTTGGACGTTGAAATTGAAACGGAAGCTACTTAATCTAACTCCATTTCGTAAAGCGCGTGATGGCTAGTTTGAAGGTTACCTCCTTGCTGGAAATCACAGCAATCCCGTTGTGGTTCACATTTGCTAGCAGTTTGATGTTGTACACCACTAAAAGAGTTTGCGAGACACATTTTCCGAATTGGGTAACAAACGTTACAATAACTCAGTCTTTTTTTTTTTATTTAAGTGGAGAGACACGGCACTACTTCAGACAAATATTTGTGCTTCGCTGATGTAGTACATTCCAAATTAACTTGTATCACTGTTTGTATCGAATCTTTAACTGTGATTGCGTCTTTACTTGTGGCAAAATGTTACGTATACGCCCTACACGCATTAAAGAGGAAATTCACAAAGTGAAACAGACCGGGTGGATGGAATGGATGCACTTTGAAACTTGCTTTAAATTTAAAAATTTCTGAATAATGTTCTATACACCAACTGGGGGGAAGTTTTGTTAAACCATTAAACCTCGGTGAAGACAGTTTACTTTTATCCATATCTAATTCATATCTACAGAAAATGATGGACTTTATTTTGACGGTAGAAATCGCATCATTTAAAGAGGCAATTTGATGCTTATTCCTCTAAATTATGGATAGACTTACGTATGTTCTAATAAGACACCGGCTAGAAATTACGTCTTCACATTGAAACGGGGTCCGATTACAACCTCCATTAGAAGAAAATCATGATAGTGTTCACACATGTTTTTTTTTTTTTTTATGGATTCTAGTAAAAGCGCATCCACATCGTCGCAGAGAATTCTTGAAAATTGATCAACACCTTTTAGAAAATAATCAATTTGATTCGCAGATAGTTTGTTGGGCTGTAGCACAGTATTTTCTCTTCGAAGAAAAGCTTCTACAACCAACTGCTGCATTTACTGAGTAGGTACATGGCTCGCATCCGGGAATAAAAAAAAAAAACAATAAATAAACTTACCCGCAATTAGAGATCGAAAAAGATAAAAATGTGTCTTGCTACAATTCAAAAAATTAGCAACACAAAAAGTTCTTGGAAAACAGTTTTTTATTTTACCTTTGAAGAAGGACATCTTTGCGGAAATACTATCGACTGACAAATACCCTCGAACGGGCTATAGCACGATATATAAAACTGGTGGAATCTTGTCAGGTATAAATTCGAATGACTCAGACTTATCATAACCTTGGATTAATTGCGGGGCAATTAGCCCAAATAAATCGTTATTTATTTAAATATCAGGCTTCGATGGGTACACCAGGAAGTAATTAAATTATTAGCTACAAATATTTTCCTTATTTACCATGCAAATTTTTGAAATATCAACAAAACGTAAAAGAGGATAACTGAGGTAACAATTAAATCTAATTATTTCAAATGTCGGGAGAGGGTTACGAATATAATAAACTAAGTATGAAATAGACTGACAGGGACAGCTTTCCTCCCCGATTTCCCCCGCGAATTTTTCAATAATACCCCCTACCTCCCGCTCTCAATTTTAATGTCTGTGTTACATGTGTAAAGCAGCAAAAAAAAAAATTGTAAATGGCAGGAGGTGTAATTAAGTACTGACACTCAGCAGTGTTCCTACATCGTGGTATCTCTACCTTTTTGTGAGAATTACCATTTTCGAAAAGCTTTCCATGCGTGAAAGGAAAAAACATCAAATCTGTGGGAATAACAATCTGACAAGATAACGTTGAAACCATGAATATTAACGCACTAAATGTACATTGAAAGGAGATTTGCCTTTAGCAACAATTTCTATTACCAAGAATAATCATTAAAATGTTAGCAAACTGCTATTTTTATACAAAATATTAATTTAATGGTATTTTCTTCCCGAAAAATACAAATTTTGCTTTTAAAAGTATGTTTTTTTTTTTCATAAAACAATCGAGTGAGTTTTAGTTTAGTGAAAAGGAAAAAATGAACACACTTCGAGGGAAAAATAAAGAGAGAGAGAGAGAGTGCTGACTGAGAGTTAGTGTGTTTGGCAAGCTTCTGTCAGCTGATGGATGCGTTCTGAGAGTTTTAATTCGCTGTTTTATTTCACCACGAAAACAATTATTCTGCAAAATGTTTAATAGCGAATGTTATCAATATAAATAAATAAAGGAATAAAGCGTGAAAAATTTCACGATGCGGCTTTTCCTTTTCAAGATTCAGATGCGCAGTGCCGTAGCCAGGATTTTGTTTCCGAGGGGGCTTGCTTCCAAATCTTACGAGGAATTCTCTAAACAAAAAAAAAACTATACGAGTATTCGCGATTCGGTGTAACAGACGTAGTAAAATTGCGAAATTTTATTATTTTTTTGTCAGATCGCGAACACACTTTTTTTCATCTCTTGCAAAACTGAAACAAATGACTGATCCAGTTTGACAATTGACCTTATGTTCTAAAAAAACTTTGAATTTTTTCTGAAACTGAAAAATTTGCTTTTAATTGTTTATGATGCCGAGAAAAGCAAAAAAGAAAAAATATTTTAGATAATGGAGAAAGTAAAGTCGAAGATGATATCATTAAAACAAATTTTCGGTCCATTTTTTGACTGGATTTTTCCTTCGGTGGCTCTTACGTTATTTTGCATTGTCTTTATTTTTTCCTGATAGCTACACACAGGAATTAACAATTTAGCGAATTGTCAACTTTACAAGGCTACACCTTACTCGGTTGTATTTTTCGGTTACAATAGGGTCAGGGTATAGATAGAGTGCAAAAGTGTAGCAAAATTTTAGTCGGTACATTTTGTTGTTGTAGTGCGAAAAAAGTTGCACTTTCGCAATGATACAAGCCCAGCTGCAGCGGATCGTGAATACCCCTTATATAGATATATTCGAATGCACTGATTTTTATTAGTTTTTAAATCTTATTTAATTATTATTTAATTATCTTTTTATACAAAAGGAGACGTCTTGGTTTTTTTTTACATGAGATCAATCACAATATCTGGATCCACATTAATATCCATACGAAGAGATATCATAGCAAGTGAGCTTAATCTTACATTCCCCATAACGCTTTGGTACACTGTTTTAATCAATTTCATAGCCGAAAAGGCTTTGTTCAACACTAGCCGTGGTCACTGTTAGCGTGGCCAAGGCCGTAAGCAAGAAGTTTACACGTCTAAAGTAAGTCTTGTCACATATATCAAACAATTTAAAAACTTCGGTAGAAGGATCACTCGACGATATTTTTTCGCCCCTCAAAAATTTCTAGAAATTTGCCTAAAAATTAATCAAAAAGCATGTTCAAATTTAGGTACGCACTCATTGGTTCCAATAGTGCTTTATGATCTCAAAAAAAATTAAAAAAAAAATTGCCCAAACTATATCCACACCATCGTTCTGAAGAGGTGTTCCTCCAAGATGGTAAAACCATCGCGCTACTCTTCTGTATACTCTTACCGAGTACCTAGGTGGAAAACATCACTTGTCTAGCCGGTCTAAAAAAAGGCAAATCTACTTGTCTTACCCATTACCAATCCATAGACCAGAAGACAGCTCGCATACCTTCTATCTATAAAATCATAGATCATATCCTGAGCTTAAAAAATATCGTTAATCACGGAACCCACTTAATGGCAGTATGATTTTCGTGGCAATTGCAATTTGATCACCGAAAAGCGGAAGCATTTTCTCCATCACTCCGTTAAAAAAACGAACACGTTGCGTTTGATATTTCAAAGGCGTTTGACGGAGTTTGACATCAAGCTCTTTTGTCGCAAATGCTTGTTTACGGAATCGATGCGTCTCCTATTGAACGATTTAGAGACTGCCTTCCTTTCCATCAATTTGAGTTGTTCTTGGCAATCTAAAGCTCATCATACAGACGCGGGTAACTCCCAAGGCTCGGTTTTATCGCTCACTTTCCATCTGACAGTGACAGCATCCTTAGCTTTCCTCGCACTATTTTAGGGTCATTAAATTCTTACCTTTACAATGTTATCAAGTTGGGTTCAACTAATAAAGTTCCAAAGCGCACTGATGTCTCCTCTATCTAAAGCGAAACTTGAGTCCGGCGGCGTAAATCATAGTCACGAATGAACGAACGAACGAATGAACGAAAAGTCGGAAACAATGCTGCGAAATGTCTGAGCTCTAATCGCTTAATATATGAAGCAATCGTCGTCGAAACTACAGGGTGGCACAAAATTAATCTTCCAATTTTGTTATTGAGTTTCCTACATTTTTACTAATAAAAAAAAAGTAATTTATGGACCTTTACAAGTCTTTTTCTGTTAAGTGAAAAAGATGATATCCGTCAATTGGCTGCCGCCAGTGTTGAATCACATTTGTGCCCGTTTTTGTATTTTCCATGACTTTCCGCAAGATTTCCGGTGATAACTGTTCGCATTCCTGTCGAATATTCTCCTTAAGGTCTGCGATTGTCTGAGGCCTGTTGGCATAAACCCGCGACTTCAAGTAGCCCCAAAGAAAGAAGCCTAAAAATAAATAAATAGTTGGCGCAACAGGTCTGTAGAGACCCAAGGCCTAGCTTCTCACAACCATTCGTTTGTGTGCGTTTTTCATTTTTGGGACGAATGGAAGGGATCTACAATTTTATGCCGGGTCCAAACGGCTAATTGAGAAGCTCCTTCATGACAGTTATACTCTCGGATGTTTGTCAGACGTTCGCGAGAGGTGGCGCAGCGGAAAAAAAACATAAGTTGGAATTTTGGGTTTTTTCGGGATTCGAACCTGGGACCCCTCGCTTAGTAGTCCAACACACTAACCACTAAGCCACTGCGCCTAGAAAGAAGCCTGGGATGGTTAAATCGGGCGATCTCGCTGGCCATGCCAAAACGGGAGATAACGCGACTAGGAAACGCTCCCTTCACAACGTCCATTGCGGACGTGATGTGTGTGCGGTGGCACCGTCTTGTTGAAACCACATGTTCACCAAGCCCCGCTCATCTAATTCCGGCAGTAAGAAGTCATGTATCAAGGCCCTGTAGCGTTCGCCAGTAACAGTGACATTATTGCCGATGGCGCCCTCAAAAAAATACGACCAAATCACACCACACAGGGGCTTTGAGTGGATGTAATGGCTCTTCGTGCATCACATGCCGATTTTCAGTGCCCCAGAAATGAAGATTTTGCTTATTGATGTGACCGCTTAAGTGGAAATGCGCCTCGTCGCTAATAACACCGACCGATTTTTGGTTAATAAAAATCTACGCAATTATTCCAATTGCTTTTGCTTTGTGAAGCGCTCCATTGCTTGTTTGTTTTATACTGCAGCTGTCCAGTTCACAAATGTCAAATATGATTGACGTCATTTGCAAAAATTATAACATCTTCCGATAGGGTGATGAATTTTGCACCACATTGTAATGAACAAGCGACGTCCTTTTGTTTCACATTGTTCAAAAAAAAAGATATATTTTTATTGGTTTTCGTTGCTGCGGAATTTGGTATTTAATGCAAAAATGGGTAGGTAGGCAGTTTGGAAAAAGTCCTCTACTTTTGTCAAAACTCAAGTAAACACTTTATCAAAAAAGTCAAACACAGCTAGAAGTGTGTAAAAACAATATTCACCCAGGCAACGTAAAATGCTTACTAAATGTATACACATTAAACAAATACCTGCGCAACAGTGTCCAGGAGCCGAACAAAAGTCCAATGGACTTTGGAATGAAATTCCAGAATATTGAATGACGAACTGTCGACGAACGGCTACAAAGAATTGGAAAAATATCCAAAAGTGTACGCAGATGTAGTACAGTTGAAGATCTTATGGTTTTTGAGATATATTATATTTTTCTTAAAACAACTATGTTCAATAAAGATCTTGGATTTCGTGGCACAGATGTTTACGCAAATCAAGCATCACAAAACATCACATGAGAAATTTTGTTACTTATGATCGAGCTGTAAAATTGTATGCAATTATAAAACAAATAAATGATATTCATTTGATGTTAAAAAAGTCCATTCACCATTTATTTGTATAGAATGCAATTTTTTACAACTGCGATAAGAGCATATTGCGTCCAAATACAGTCGAATCCCTCTAAGTCGAACCTCCTTTAACTCGAATTTCCCTCTAACTCGAATTTTTCGACCCAATTTTTGCATTCCCTTCAATTTTGCAAATTTAAATTTTTCGTCTGAAGAAACCAAAATCAAAAAAAAAAATCTCCCTACCGCCAGTGTTGCATCGCGACGATACGTTGTGTTTCTACATACAACATGTATATGCATTTAGTTATGTATATACATATTCTACTTAAAAAATTAAATGCGCAACACTTGTGTTGTTGTTCTAGTTAGAGTGATAGGAAAAAAAGTTAAAAAAAATTGCAGGTGCCCAACATTTGTGTTGTTGGCTATTGCCTTTTTAAAATAGAATCATTTATTAAACGGGTCAATGGGGTAGTTCGAGACAACGTCAGTGTCAAATATGAAGAAGAAAAAACCAAGTGACAGCTAAAAAACTAGTAGGAAAACAAAACAGAATTTATATGGCTGTGATTTTGTTTAAAAATTTCTAAAAAGCTTATAATAAAGTCCAAAAAACAGAATAAAAACATTTTAGAATTGAAAACTGATGTTTATCACATGTATTAGGTAAAAGAAGAGAGGTTAAAGTAATGGGAATTGTGCGCTCTGGCCATTACAAAACGGCTTTGTTATCCTACAAGTTTTTTTGACGTTCGCGAAACAGTCTATAGTGCTACTTTCACATCCCAATCAAAAATAAATAATTTTGTTAACTAATTTTGTTCAAAATTTACCTACTTTCTTATTTTTTACCTTAAATAAATTCGCTTAAAAAATTTGGTAAATCCTCTAACTCGAATTTTTCCAGAAATCCCTCTAACTCGAATTTTTATTTTAATTTAATTTAATTTTGATCTCCCGTGAAAATTCGACTTTTCGTCTATATTTGTTTGTACTTCTCTCAAACCTAATAAAAACTACGAAACGATTGCAAAATAGCCATTATTCAATCGACTCGTTTCTAAAATGGGTATTGACTGTTGAGTTGACAAAAAACGATAACCGTCGAATCGTTCCGATAATAATAATTTTTTTGATTGATACACGAAGTAGGATACATCGAGACGATATCGTTCGCTCGTTTTTTCCTAACGCGATTAGAGTATTGAGTTTTCTCATATGGTGCAAGAAATATTTCATCCCTCATCTTTAACGCTCGCATCTTTTATCGGGCCAAAAACAGTTTATTTCACCAAAAAGTTAAAAAAAAAGTAAAATCTATAATCCAATGAAAATTGACAAAGATAGGAAATTAGCCACCATTTATTTTCATCAACTGAGTCGACTTCGTATTATATTTCTATATCTCCCTCTGTAATTCTTGTTTTTTATTTGTCCTTTGAAGCAATTTGATGAAGCAATTCCGGCTTTGTTCTGATGTATTCAAATAACTCAACGCATGAATATCTTGAGTTACAAAACCAAGCATGCTTAGACCGATCTTATTTATTTATGAAACTCATTTGACATCACGGATCACAGCCCTTATCACATTTTCCAGAGCTGGAAATGAATAAAATGAAAACATGGAATGCGCTGATGGTGCAAATCCAAGCATTTATTATTGATTGCCCTTGAACCAAGTATTTGGACTTCCCAAACATTTTATAAGTAGTTAATTTTGCTATACAACTGGCTCCTCGTTCACGACCACTGGCTCTCCGTCCAACTTCTTTAGAAATGGCAATCGCTTAATGCACTCGGCTCTCCATGTGGGTTCATCAAAGCCTTCGCACAATGGATTGCCAACCAAAAGTAAATCCTCCAAACTCGACAACTCCTGCAGCCTATTGAACTCACTCCAATCTTTTAGAAGATTATTGCTTATGAACAAGATTTTAAGATTCTTCAATGCAGTCAGTCCTTTCAGTTTCTCAATGAGATTATAGCTGAGCCACAGCTCTTCCAATGTCTCAGCAACAGCTTCCTAATCAAGAAAAGGAAAACAGCTCGAGAACATGTTTTTTGTTTTTTTTTTTTGTTTTAGGAAATGTCAATACTAACCAAACCTGATATTTGTTTGATGTAGTTCCGGGATAGGGAGAGGACACGCAGGTTCCGCATTCCATTTAAACCATAGATTTTCTCAATCATGTTCGTTGATAAACTCAGTCTTCTGTGGGAATAAATTGTTTCAATTGCCAGGACCTGTTTGCGGTGAGAACTTTTCTTACACGCAATTTACCAGTGTCCCCAGTGTTGCGTCCATTTTCTCGATTGGTGGCCATTGAAACTGCAAATCAATTTCCGTTGCTTGGTTTGAGTTGGTATTTGCACGTTCTTCGAACCTCTTCAGAGCTTCTTTAATTGTTGTAGCCTTGGACATTGTATCCCTTAGTTGGCCAATATCCGAGTCTATTGATATCGATCAAATAAAGTTTATGCCAATTGTTTGATTTCTATAGAAACTAAGAATTAGCCATTCAAGTGCACCTTAAACTTCCTCTTGTAAATGTTACCCTTCAGAGCATTTGTAAACAGTAATCAAAATTAATTACAAGCCACTTATGAAAAAATTAAAAAACCCGCACGTGTATCTACAACAACTCACACACGAGCTGAAGGGCCTGTGCTGTAAAACATATACTTACCTCATTTGTTTACCATGTAATCACTACTCGAAGCTGTTAAAAAAAATTATTTAGAGCACACTTTGTTGGGCGTAACAATTGATTGAGTTATCCAGTTAGTAGTTATCCACTTGCTATTAAGCAAGGAGTCATGGGAACACACCATGTGGTGGCATGTTGATGAGTACACAACGACGGCTATTGCTGGCTTAAAGGTAGCAGAATAAAAGACGTTTGTATTGCAGTATGCAGTTGTGTTTATGAGTGGTGGTCAGATGTCGTATATGCACGACCAAAAATATTGGGTTTATATAAGATATAAGTGTATTGGACAGACTCATCAGTAAGCGAGCAATATTGTTTATCATAGACAAACAATACTGAGACCTCCAACTCACAATCCTCTTGCCGCTGGGCCCCTTAATTTTTTTTCAAATTAGCCATTTTGTATTCCTATCGGTGTTATGTCAAAAAAGAATCAGTGTGACTGCAAAAACACACAAAAACTAAAAAAATAAATGCTGCCAACCGCAGCAACCGTGGGGAAATGTGAAAGAGTTCGGGAATTCCACATTTTTATATTACTGAATGCCATTGGTTAGTTATTATAAATTGCTAAAAGGCGAATAATTTGATTTTGTTGGTTAGTAAAATTAAATTATATATGTTTATTATATTAGAACATATTAGGACAAACATGGTTGTGTATTTACCTCTTTTCGATATCATTAAAATCGATTTATTGTGTGAATTTTTCTTTAATAACTGAAGAATGTTTTTATTTTCATGCAACCATTCTGCATTGACAATTTTTCATAAATATTTTAAGCAAATGTACACCTATTCTTAAAAAAATACTATCCACACGTATATAAATAATTTCAAATTTAACGGACAAAATTTGATGAACGCTGTCAGCAGTTTTGCCCACAGCGGAAGTGGCATATGAAAGGTGCGAGTGTGTTGGTGAACCGGAATTCCTTAAGTTACGTGACATTTGTCAATGCGAATTTCTATGTAACAATACTAACGCACTTAGCGTTCGCCACCCCATGAAAATATAGCTTGTAGGCAAGCAACGGGAAATCGGCCGAAGTTGGTGGTCTCAGTATTGTCTCTGTTGTTTATATTCCTCGTCAGTAAAAACTCGGTATAGATCGTTTTTTTTTTACTGTCTTATCTCGAAAGTCTGTCAATGGAAATCCAACTTTTGTGACCGTTTTTTATCTTCCAGGAAGTCTTGCCTGGGTCTATGTGAAAAATCAAAAAGCGAAAACCTATTTAAGTTGTAAGAACGGAACCTGGCAGCTGAATGATGCCAACGCCATTCGATTAATAATTATAATAATAATAAAGTTAATAATAATTTATTAACTGAGAATCTTTTTAAAAAAAATCGGAGAATAGGTACAACGTTTTTTCTGAGGGGAAACGAAGTCCTTTTCGGCTGAACGAATTCTATATAGTTGGCACAGTGGCCCCGGACGTTCTTAACGGCGAAAGACTTGGGGATGGAGCTTAACAGCTTCACACAACTCTTTTTTTTAAGGCGTTCTAAGACCAGTGTCAGCGTTTTTCCTATAGCTGGCAAGAATCACTCGCATAGTATCTTAGACAAATCACCTCGAAGGTGCTATTACCCGGTGTCTTAAACACAGTACGCCAATCTATAATATTATTGAGAGTATAAACTGAAACTATAACTTATTTGACTTCACTCTGAAATCTCGTTGAAGCTTTCAAAATGTTTTTCAGGTCAACAGAAGATTGGAGTATTTTCTTGTCTTTCTTTACCCATCGGGTCTCACAAAGCGACGAAAGAACACATTCTTAAGTCAGCAAAAAGTAAGTTATTCGTTTTGAATGTGACTTGGAGATTCCTTACGCCTTCTCTGAATGCAGGCACCTTAAAAGGGATTTATTCAGCTTGTCCTTCTGTCCTTCTGAATATCGTACCTCCAACTTCAGAGAGGATGATGGCAGTTCCATCTGTTTCTTTTTCAATTATTATATTAAAAGGAATTTATGATATTAACATGTTGACTGAATTGTCAACTATCGCTTTTCTTCGTACAAAATTTCGAACTCGAGATGTTAATCAATTCTGACATTACGATGATAGGCGAACTCTGTCTGTCTGTCTGTCTGTCTGTCTGTATGTCTCGAGGCCTACAGCCTAAGCGGCTGAACGGATTTCGTTTAAACTTCGGATTTAAAGTTTAAGGGCTTACAGTTCGGGGCCGTTTTTTTTTGCATGGTAACCTCAATATTAATGGTACTTCCCAAACAAAATTTTCATACCATTTTGATTTGTTCGAAAACGGCTCTAACGATTTTAACAAAAATTGATATTTAGGCTTAAGTAGGTGAGGTCAATATAACTGCATGCTCAGTTTTCCGCTAAAAAATCGAGTAATGGTACTTTTGAAATTTGGACATATCTCGAAAACGGTCCATAGGATTGTAACAAAAATTCATTTCTCAGGTAATTTCTAACTTAATGGAAAACTCAGTTTTTGTCTGTAGATATTATCGTAAAATGTATTTTTGAAAAAAGTAATTTTTGAAAAATGTAGTTTTCCCTAGTTTACCTCAAAACGGCATGATTTTGACCAAAATGCAAACATAGAGTAAAATTGATGTTTTCAAAATTATTGCGTCCTTAATTTTCAATTCGAATCACTGGAAATGCTAACTTTAAAAACTGCTCATATCTCGAAAACCCCATTTTCGATTTCGATAAAACCCTAAAATCCAAGTAATGCTTACATCCCGAACAATAACTTGTACTCGGTTTTCAGCTAAATAGTTAAGCAATAGTATCTTTCAAACTAAACATTGAAATATTTGGTACTACATATTTTGGCTGCGAAATTTTACAAAAATCGCTCTAACGATTTTGACCAAAAGACATATTAAAGATAAAATAAGTATTCTTAATAAGATCCCGTACTTAGTTTTTCAAAAATTACATATTTTCGGTATAATTTTGAAATAATTACCATTGCCCACTTGCAGTGAAAGTAAAATAAAAGCTACGTAAAACGTATTTTTAGCTAATATTTAATAGCACTCAAACTTGAAATGTATACAATCAGGCAACTCCCAATTAATTTGCACCAAAAATGTTGATGAACGAGAAATTTACGTTCGACACAGTCGTGCACTTGATTCTTTAATTCTACAGAAACTTTATATTAAACTTTTTGTAAAAATTATTAAAATACTGTTGTTAAAATAATAAAAAAGAAAACGATATTTATAATTCATTTTATTATTTTTAACGTTTTGTTTAGAAGCTTGCGGCGCACGGTTTCAATCACACTACAGACAACATTTTATAAAAATAAAATGCGAAATAAACCTATAGTGAGACCTAAATAACTCATTGCATTTTAAACGAAAATGCAAATCGAGTAAAAAGAGAAAGAGAGAAGTGCGAAATTATTGTAGGGCGAAGTGATTGAAAACCGAAGTAAAACAAAAACGAAATATGGTATTACGAAGTCAACAGAAATAATTGAAAGGAAAGCGATACAACAAAATGTGAAGTAAAAACATGTAAATGGGTGGTGGGTGGTACTAGAACTACTTGACCGACATAGCCCAATTTTAATATCAACCTGACGACGGTAAAAGTAAGTCCTCTCACAAAATTTGTTTCGACGCTATCGTGTTTTCAACATGTGTTTTCCAATATTGGTTTTGTATGGGAGGTTCCAGAACTACTTGACCGACATAGCCCATTTTCAATACGAACCTAACGACGATAAAAAGAAGTCCTTTCACCAAACTTCATTCGCCTATGTCAATTCCTTTGGGTGCTTTCAACAGACAGACAGACAGACAGACAAACAGACAGACCTGATTCAGAATATATATACTTTATGAGCTATCCGGTGAAACGAAACAATAGGCACCTCTTTTTTCCGGTCCAATATACAGTATGGTGTTTCAGGATAAAGAGATACAGAGGTAATTTACGTTGAGGTAATTTGCTGGGCTGGAAGAAAATCCAATTTTTACATTGAATGATAGTTTGCTGAGTTATGCGACTTGCGGAAAAGAGACGAAAGCGTGGCTCAAAGCGCCTAGAGTTAACCATCCAAAACGATGCATTGAAGGTGGGGATTCAATAAGATCAAAAATACCAAAAGACAATGCAAAAACTAGAAAATCCGATAGAAATGAATTTTTTTTTTTTCTATATTAGCAAAATAAACAAAACTTCAAAGCCGGTAGCCAAAAATAACCTGTTTTATATATAGAGCTCTTCAAAGTTAGACAATTTTTTTTACTTTCTTTTTGCAACTGTGGAGTATTTCATCGAAAATTTATTTGAAATTAATCAGTTGTATTGTTGTATTATTTGTACATGAAATGAAATGTTACCTTAAACAGCTTTCAACTATGAAAATTGAAGTTGTAATTTTTTGCACTTTTCGGAGACATTGATATTACCCCAAAAAATGTTTCGGTTTTTAAATCCACGTGAAATAATGTTAAAATATGTATACTGACTAAAAATATCGTAAAAAATCGTTTGTTAACTTTATACAGCCCAAGAATTTATTTTAAAACCATTTGCAATATTTAGAACTATTTTCAAAACAAAGAGTTCTGTTTATTTCTCTTGCTTAGAAAATAATTTTAGCAAAAATTATGAAACACCCTGTAGAGTAATTTATCTTACAGCTATGGCATTTCCTTTAAGCAGAAAAAAAGTGCACCATTATTTGGTAAAAAGTTATGATTTTGTAAAAGAAACAATCTGCGATTTGAAAAGAAAAGAACTTGCAAAGAACTTTTAACTCAGTCATAGAGCAGTCATATATTCATTTCGGTGAAACCGTGATCACAGATCTGCAGCCAAGGTATTAATATAAGTCAAAGGATGGATTATACTCATTTCCGATCAGAAGGACGTCTTAAGAAGATGCAGCTCGCCTCTGACACTGACAGGGTCAACTACTTTTTTTTTTATCACTTTGCAATCTGCCATTGCCAATTGCCATGGTCCATTAAAGGCTGACGATGTGTTGTGCGTCTTTCGTCCGATCACGATCATAGCCGACCAGGTTTCCACTCTAAAAATGGTTCCTGAGAAGGATTGGAAAATGGGAAGTGTGCCACACCTAATTTGAAGTCTGCCACGCCTGTCTAAAACAATTGTACAAGTATTTTGAAATCTTTCTACATCTGGGCAGGCCCAAAGTTTTATTGCCTTCGATGAATTTTAAATTATCTAAATGTATCTGACGACGAGTAGCTTTTAAGTGATATTGGCCAGACCAACGAACGAACAAGTTTTGTGTGACCCAGTCGTGCACTTTCAGAACCGCTTTCTATTAACAAAATAGCACAAGTAAAGACGTTCTGATGGAAGGGGAATTTAAAAAAAAGATATCATCTGGAAAGCCTGCTTGTTGAGAGCCCTGAAACATATAGAAAAAGAGTGAACTTCAGAAAGCCAACCCAGCAGTAGCTTGAGCTTTATATAGCAGGTCTTTTCCATTTTGGACACAAACTCGAAGTTCTACTAGTCGACTTGCAGTAATTCGCCATTTATTGTAAATTTCATAAGGCCCGAAATAATTATCTTTTTTTGTAATAAGTGAAATACAGTGAAAACATTTTTTTATTAGTTATTTATGTTGATCCCAGTGTATTTTAATTGCTACAGCTTAAATTCAAAACACGTGGGGATTTTTCAAAAACTCAACCGTATCCTGAACATGATTCTGAATATATTGAAAGACACCTAACTTGTCGGCCAAAAATGTAAAGACTGCAATATGCAGTCCGTAATAGACACAAAGCAATATCCAATGTAGCACATTAAATATTTTGTACTTCTTTCTCGCCTTGTCCAAATCATCAAGGGTTTCCAATCCCATATAAACCTTCAATCCAGTTATGTAGGTATAAATATACTCTGAAAATTTGTATCGTCTAACATCACTGGGAAAGAAGTCTCGATCCGCCGGGGACATTCGATCGAGTACTCGCTTCATGTTGCTATTATCGAACCTCCAGTCCCGACACATGAAATAGTTCAAAGCCACCGTAAAGCGTTGAGCTTTTCTATAAATTGGTAGAACTCTGAAAAAAAAATTCGTATAAATGATAGATATCAATTGACGTACCGGCCTTACCTGAACTTAGTTCCTCGTATTTTAAGTGCGATGTCTGTGAAAATAGCCGGGATAACATGGTACCAGAGTGTTAAGTATATGAACCAAAAATTGTATGAAATAAGATTTGGGCAGGCTCTCCAAAAGCATCTGTTCGATGGGTACTCGTCGAAAGTGGAGCTTGCTAACCTGCAAATGGTACCCCAAGAAGTTGGTCGATCCGTTGAACTGCAGACATGGTAAATCTCCGGATCTTTGTTTTCGGCGGTATTTATCTTCGAGTCCTTATGTGTTATCCACAAGGCGGCTAAAGTCGAATTTATGACAAAGTCTGCACAAATTATATCGCCGATATTGGTACTGACGGCCTGCATCAATCGTAGGACACCAATGCCGTTCGCAATGAGCATTCCGTTGAGTCCGTAAATATTGTTTGACCAACCGGGAATTGGATCCTCGTGGGTGGAAATCACTATTGACGGCCGGACTATACAAATTGAAAACTTTGTGGCATAACGTCGGACCAACTCCTCAGTAAGAGCCTTGGTGTAAGTGTACGTATTGGGCCATGGGCTGATAATTCTCTCTGTCATCACATCTAGGATATCGGTCGATTTGTCGTTGTAGAATTCTGCAAGCTTTATCATAACTACGGGATCTACGGGAGCTTCGTAAAATTGTTCTTCTACATATGACTTCACACAATGACTGTAGGCGGTAGATATAAATGCAAAAGTCTAAAGAAGGCTTTGGTTAAATGGAAGGTTAAGAGCGTGCAACATTGATACAGACCACTTTCTTCTTCATCTGCGATGTCAGTTCAAGAACTTCGCGAGTGCCGCGCAGGTTGGTCGTAAGAAGTTTGTGCAACTTTTCGTCAAACCGGACATCAGCTGCAGCATGCAGGACAATTTCAACATTCTCGATGAGATCCCGCCAATCGGATTCAGACAGGCCGATGTCAGTTTTTCCCATGTCGCCTTCGACAATTGAAATGCGATCTAGGTAATGTTTGTCATGGTTGTAGAGTTTTATGAAGTGCTGCGAAAAGGAATATTAAAATTCTTATTCTGTGATCTTACTCGTAATTATCTTAAACAAATACACACCGATCCACTGAATGTTTCTTTAAGGCGGTCTACAGCGGACTTTCCCTTTTTAGCTCGTGCTAATAGATAGATACGTTTGACGTCGCACCTAAGAAAATATATTTTGTTTTTTTTGTTTAAAAAGTACCGAAAGCTATTGAAAGTGACGACTTTTATATGATACACACACCGCGATACTGATAATCATTTTTAGTGTCCAGGTTAAATTTTTCGAACTCACAATGGCGAAATTTTCCATACAAAATTGCATATTGTGACCTTCAAAATGTTTAGTGTGGAGGTTAAAAATTATTATTGAGACCCACAGCTCCTGCTCTGAGTAACCAAGCCCCTTTCCAGCAGGGAGGAGAACGGAAATAAATCTGAGTGGAGCTCACAATTTCAGTCAAGTCCAGCCTATAGGTCTGAACGGTTTTGGTACTAAGTTAGGAGAATTAAATGGGATGGAATAACTTTTAAACCAGATCCTTATTGATTCGATTTGATTTCTAAAATGCCCTAGGTTGGCAGAGCTCTCGGAACAAAAGTTTGCTTCAGAGACAGTACTGAGACCACCAACTTCGGCCGATTTCCCGTTACTTGCGTACAAGCTATATTTTTATGGGGTGGCAAATGCTAAGTGCGCTAGTATTGTTACATAGAAATTCGCATTGACAAATGTCACGTAACTTAAAAAATTCCGGCTCACCAACACACTCCCAAAAAATATGAGCCACTTCCATATGAGCCACTTCCGCTGTGGGTAAAGTTGCTGGCAGTCTGCATATAATTTTATCCGTTAAGTTTGAAATTATTCGGTACGTGTGGATAGAATTTTTTTTTTTAGGAATAAGTCTACATTTGCTTAAAATATTCATGAAAAATTAACAATGTAGATTAGCTGAGGAAATATAAAAACATTTTGAGCAAATTTCCTTCATTATTTAAGAAAAATTTGCACACGAAATCGAAGTTAATGATATCCAAAAGCGGAAAATACACAACCATGTTTGTCCTAATATGTTTCTAGTATATAGAACATCAACTTTAGATAGTTTTACTAACCAAACAAATCAAATTATTCGCCTTTTAACAATTTATAATAACTAACCAATGGCGTTCAGTAATGAAAAAATGTGGTATTCCCGAACTCCTTCACATTTCCCCACGGTTGCCGGGTTGGCAGCATTTATTTTTACATTTTATGTATGTTTTTGCATGTCACACGGATTATTTCTTGACATAACACCGATAGGAAAACAAAATTGCGAATTTGAAAAAAAACTGAGGGGGCCAGCGGCAAGAGGATTGTGAGTTGGGGGTCTCAGTATGGTTTGTCTATGGTTGGGGGTCTCCGTATGGTTTGCTTGTGAAAAAATATTCCCATCACAAATATGCGGAAAATCAGTCAGACAATGTAATCGAAATTTAGTCATAAAATTAGTATTTTCCTGCCTTATTTCCAAAATAAATATACTTTTCTTTCCTAAGAAACTTTGCCATTTGCGTTCCTGTCATAAATAAATTTCTTCTTTCCCCGTGTTTGATAAAAGACATTTTTGAAGTCAGTGCTACCCCTGGACAGGCTTGCCAGATTTTTATAAGCCTATATCGCAGCTTTTAGTTATTTTTTCGCAAAAAACCGCAAAATTACAAACAAATTATCGCAAAATGCTTAAAAATAAAAAAAATGAATTGAAAAACTTGATTTTCACTTGATTTTTAATATTTTTGGTTAGGTAACAGAAAACAATAACAAAGAAAAAGGAACAAATTAGTATTAGTACTGCAGTAAAATGAAGTTATGTAACTCAGTTATTTTAAAAGCTGTCGATGTACGCGTTCACGTCTTCTTCATCTTTAATGGAATATTGTTCGTACATATTCGAGTTGAAGGCTTGAAGCGGGAAGAGTTTTATTGAACTAGTATTTTTTTTTTAATGATTAATAAAACAAAATTCTAATTTTACACCGCAAAATATAAAAAAAAATACCGCGCGTTTTGCGATATATTGCACTTAATGGCAAGCCTGCCCCTAGATAGCTATATTCTGGAAAAATTTCAATTTGCTTTCGATTAAGAAAACATTTTTCTTGCTCTGATAGCCTGCCTCCGTTTCGAAAGACCACGATCTTAGATTTGCCCAAATTCACTTCCAGGTTCCATTTGGTGCAGTACTGTTCCAATCGTTTTATAATTTTTTGTATAGTTTCAATGTCATCCACGTACAGTTTGTGTCTTATAGTTAGACCATCTACATCTATTCCCCCTCTTAAATATTAATGTAGATCATTTATATATAAAACAAACAAAAGACTTGACATCAAGCAGCCCTGTATACGCTTCTTTCAATATGTTTAGTGTTGTAAAATTCGAACTGGTTACTTTTTTTATTTTTCCATAATTGCTTTTGTTTTCGTTGAAAAACAAGTTTAAAAAAAAAATTCAAATGGTAATTTTAAGCGAACTGCTTGTCATATTAAAAAAAATTAACATTTTCCTAGAGCGATAAAATCAGTGAATAGGTATGCATATAAAAATCCTTTAAAGTTCAACGTGGCGGAACCAACTTTACCGGTATCGGTAAGCTAGGTCCGCCACAAAATCTACCACTTCCCGACAGAGCAATTAAATAGCAATTCATTCCCACATACTTTGGCGGACCCAGCTTTACCCACGTGAATATATGAGCTGTGCTAAAAATTATTTTTATTTAATACAGAACTGCATATGAGTTTTAGGTAAATAAAGTGGCTTTGCCAAGTTAAACTGTTGTTTCACCCGAATTTGCAATGAACTAGAAAGTTGCGTGCGACGCAGTCGTTATAAAGAAACAAGTTACGTTAAGTTAAGAACCTACTTATCTACAAACATACTTTCAAAATCATATACCAAGGTCCAAAATTCATTTTTGAAAAAGTAGACAAGTTCATGCCTCCAGCTTTGATCACACAGTTCTCAGACTTATAGGACCACATAAAATATACCAAATGAATCCAATTACTCTTGTCCAGCATGTAAATTAGCCTAGTTTGGCTGATTGGTTGCACTGTGACCTCGAACTCAGCTAAGAGTAAGTGTCCGTCTCGCTTTAAATGCGGTTCGGATGATAGTAATGTCCTTTTCTGGCACGAGCGTACAGAACGACCTGAGAAAAGTCAAAATACTAAGAAGAAAGTTGCAGATGACATAGAATAAGTTGCTATCCAGCTCCTCGAACTTTTTTTTGCGTTAAAGTAATATCTAAAGCCCTAAAGGCAGTCCGCAGCTGGGAGAAGTGTAGAAATGAATGTGATTGAGTACGTAGGCGGGTGGTACCAGAGAAATATACATCGCGAATTTTCCTCGTAGTCGTAGGCGCGGCATCTGAAACAATTAATTGACTGTTCCGGATTCGACTTCGGGTAAATTATTTCTCCCAATGAAATGAATCAAGTTAATCAAATTAAATCAAAAAAAAAAACAATTACAGTGTAAGACATTTTAAACTTACGCAAGCAATTGAACGCATAATTTTTTTAATTAAATTACTTTGCATAAACACGAGCATACACATTACACTACCAAATTGTGAAGGTGCAATTTTGCATACAAAATTGTATTCACTATTTGAACTTAGTCTAAGAAAACAACTTCCTCACGGAAATGTTATCCTCAAGAAGAGCTGCTTTTACACAATCCATAGGTTTTCCGTTTTCCAACAAAAAAACTAATCTATCTATTAACTCAAATATTAGCTTCTTTGAGATGCTGTTACCTTAACAATTTTTCTACATATAACTGGCCAAGAAATCCTAGTCCTCCGGTCAAAAACACAATTTTTCCTTTGTAAAACATTTTGATTGGTGACAACTGATTATTATCATCCTCATCCAACAAGTTGGGTTCATTAAAGATATGTTCAGGAATAATGGGATCCATTTTCAAAGCACTCTTTACAAAAAAACAATAAAAATTAAACAAACACGACGTATCCACTCTCAGCTGCACTCAACGACTACACCTACGGCTGGTAAAATACAACTGCCTAGAAATTGAATATTACAATTTGTAGTACTAAAAGCTTGTCGATTCAATTACCTAACCAAGGCCAAAAGTTAATGAAAGGCGGTCTTACATACATATATGCAGAAATTCATTTTATTTAAAAAAAAATAAAAAAAATTTCTGATGCGCTTTCAATGAATGTTGGCATTTTTTTGCGTGGTATATAATTTTGATTTTCACTTTGTATTGTTTAGAAAAATTGAGGAAAATTCTTTTAATTCCATTTTTTTCAAATATTCTTATGTCAAGGTATACTTTGCATTGTTGAACTTTTTACAAAATAAGAAGAGTAATACGTCCAAGGTGTTAACCTTTAGGATGGAGACGGACTGCCAATTATCCAAGTCAGAACGAAATGTCGGCCAAAATTTGTTTGTAAAGAGATTCAGGAAATATTTGATGAATAAGAATTATTTATGGATTTATTTTTAATTTAAAGTGCCCAAATATTAATGAAGTGCTCCATCAGCTGCTAAATAGCTGCCAACTTTTCGACTGTTGTTAAGTGAATAAAAAATATATCGTATCATTAAGTAAGAAGTGTTTCTTTATTACAAAACATTGAGGTTGGAATAAATGGAATAGATGGTAAAGTTAAAATAAAGTTACCGCACTGAGTCCATAAGAAGCATCCAAATTTCTGTTGCAAAACTATGTCTGCGCATTTAAAACTGACTTTCTTTACGATTAATATTACAAGACTTTATTTTTTTTCATTTCCTGTTATTTTTACCAGACTGGACACAGGGGGTGTTATGTGTTTCGCGCGTATCCTATGTACGTTCCTACGGGACGCCCTGTAGCCTAAACGGATTGACCGATTTTGAAGAGTGAGGTATCATAATATTCGTATTCTTCCCTGGAGTGTCATAGGCTAAAAAGATGAAAATAAAAAAAGTTAATTTAAAAAACCCAAAAACCCGACTGACTGTAATAAAAAAGAATTGAAAATATATGACAAGACGCATTTAAGTACCTATAACTACCTATTTGGAAGTCGGAGGGTACTCAATACTCATACATATATTTGTTAGACTCTGTGGGTATATAGTCTCCGATTGTCAGTTAGGTATAGGTTCTTAAATGCGTCTTGTTCATATATTTTGAGTTCTTTTTTTTTTTTTACAGATAGTCGGGTTTTTTGGTTTTTTAAATTAACTTTTTTTTGGTAATTATTTCGTTCTTGGTGAATTTCTTGCTCTTTTATTTTTCCATGAAACCGCATTTCCAATTTTTTACGCAAAATAATGCCATCTGATAACTTTCAAGTATAATCCTCGTTTATTTCCTTATTTGGCGTTAACATGACAGTTAACATGACAACAAAAAAAAATCAAAATATCAATATTTGCTGAAATTGGCAGTTGGTTGTATTTTGAGTTAAATATAACAGCAACTGTTTCCCATGCATGGTTTTTTTTTTTTCATTTTGCTATCAATGATATCAGCCAATGGTTTGACACAGTCAATTAATAGTTCTCGCATTGCCTGCGTCCAATTTAAGCTGCGGCTTCTCTTTATTTGCTGTCCATTTCATATTTATTTCATATTTATTTATTACAAAGACTGACGTTTAAACTTTGATATGGGGTTAGACTCGACTTTCTTCGGATCGAAAGTTACAGTCTCAATTATCTTAAAGTCAAAGATAACTTGATTATTGGCACACAATTTATTTTAATTTCGACTATTGCCCTAAAGTCGAGTCTAAATTTGGTTGTTAGTAAGGCCGAATATAAATAGTGTGTGGAAAGATTTTAACTTAGGAGAGGGAGACGGGGATATTGATATAACATTGGCAATACAAATTGACTGCCGTTGAGTTTTAGTGTGACGCGGAAGCAGTTGTACTATATTTACATATATAATTTTCAAGCGTTCTTAGTAGCAGTTACGTTTTAAGTAGTGCAGGGTAAATTCGGTGCTAATATTTGTTTGGTTAAATTTTAGGCGAATTATATTATTTGAAAACCGAATTAAAATCTAATCTAATGCAATGATGCTAAATTATCATCTTCAATTATGTTCTCTGCCACATGTGTTGAAAGGAGAAGTTCACCAAACTCTCTAAATTGATTGTTTCATTTTCTCCTAAAAGCTATACTAAATCAGAATATTTTTTTGACAGCTGAAAAATGAGTTTTTACCATGTATCAGAAAATTAACCGATGATAGTTAGCGTAACTGACACTCGGCCTCCGAGTTGCCTGACAAAATATTTCTCCCTAGATCAATCTGAAAACCCCCCATACATGACTATTTTTTTATTAAAAAAAAACCCCAACCTTTCGTTATTATTTTTTTTAGCATGTTTTATGTTAAAAGTAAGAATTTCGAATTTGAAAGTATGTTTTTACGAATGCAAAGTGTGCTGCAAAGAAATACAACGCATGTTGCAATTTGACACCATTTTGTAAGAATTTACGCAGTCCTTAAGCAACTTTGATACAATTATTGTTTGTTAAATTTACAGATGAGGTTGGTGCTTAAATCCGGGAAAACGTTTGAGGAGCTTTTACAAAAAACTGTAACTTTTATTGTCGGCTTTCAAAAATCTTTCTCCGATTTATTGGTGGTTTTTAAAAAACAAACAAAGATAGTCCATAGTATTAGAAAAAATAATATTCACTGGCATATGTAACTTTGGAGGATCAATTGAACAGCATTTTAAAACAACACACACAATTAATTTATCAAATTCATACTGAATTTTGAACCATTTGGTTGGGGACAAAACAGAACAACGAATCTCTACATTGTTAAATTTAATTTTTCTGCGAAGCACATTTTAAGGTTACCAAAAAGGATATTGTAATGAACTACTGAAATACAAATAAAATTGAATTTAAACAAAATAAAGTGGACAACTGGTTCGCACGAAAATTGTTCGTTCATCGATTGATAGTTGGGTAAAAAGTTCTGAAGCAACCGTAAATAAAGTATAGGAATAGGTTAGTGATAAATAAAATTCCATTTTAGGTTATTCATTTGATATGGCAGCACTTATCAAATAACAATATGAGTTATTACAAGTTTTAGCTCTCAGTAACAGGCAATTTTCGGAAGTTATACTTAGAACATAAACACCTGTATAGTTATGCAGTGTATAAGTATTGATTTATACAGCCTTTATACACCCTTCCAAAATTTTCTCATTTATAAAACATGCATATAAATTATACAGTCATAAAAGGTACTGAAAAGGAGAAATCTATTACATTTACCTGTCCGAAAAGATAAAAAAAAAACTAAGCAGCTTGTGAGAAATGCAAAGTTCAAATACAAATAGTTTTCCTATTTTCAATTCAAAAATTGAAAAGTAAAAAGAAAAAGAATGATTTGGAACTCCTAAGAAACGGTAATCTTATGCAAATTAAAACGAAGCTTAAAAACAATTTGAAATATCTCATTTCTACACATATTTCTTATCGAGGGCACTTGTAGAATCTTGAAAATTGAAAATTAAAATGTCGATACAATCTATCCAATTTGTTGTTGATTTAATTTAAAATAAAATGTGACAGATTATTTAAGTCAAAATAACATTTCGATACTATTCCACCTCTATACAAGCTCTATACAACGTCCAAGCGCGTTTAGCTTATACAAGCTCTATACAACGTCGAAACATTTTTATAAATAAGATTTATGCGCTTAGAGGCATTTTAGAGGGTGCATAACTTTATACACTCTTTATAATACGTTTATAAATAAGGCTGACTCTTTATAATACGTTTATAAATAATAACAGCCTTATTATGTGCTATTTATAAGCTCTTACACTTTTGCCAGATTTTTGAGTACAAGGAACGAATGGTTTAAGGTGTCTATGATTGAAATTGGAAGTAGGGTTCGTGAAGCCTCATAGGTGGACATGGAGTGGGAGTTTCTGGGGTTGGAATTATTTTAAGGTGCATATGGTTGACAAAAAAGAAGTGGATAATATTGGCTAAAAATGAGTTTTGCGTAGCTTTTATTGCATTTTTATTTGAAGTGCGATATTAAATTATACAAAAATATACGAAGACAGATCGGGATTTCGGCAGTCATTTTTGAGACATAATTAAAAAGAAACGGATTTATTACAATTTTCTGATAAAAACTAAGTGGGGTAGAAGGGGGAGGCTTCGACATATGAGAGTCTTCGCCACTTCAATATATATCTTTCTGATTTCACGTAAAAGCCGTAAGCCCAACCAGTCCAAATGCAGTATAAAAAATAAATAAATCTTCACTGTTATTCAACATGTGGAAGTAGTTACAAACGAAAAACAGTTTCGCTAAGAAAACTTATTATTTTGAGCTAGTAAGTTTTGTTGTCTGCTTACAAAAATATTTGCACTGATTTATTAGTTTATTAGTGTTTTTTTTTTAAATGGGAAGTTGCTTAAGGTGTCTTTGATTGCAGGTAAATCTTTTAGCAGAAAAAATTAATATTAATGACTTTTTGGGATTTCCTTCAAGGGATTGCAACTTACATAATGATATGCATTCATTAATTTGCTAAAAACTGATTGCCCATTTGCAGTAGACACATAAACATTCAAGAAACATTGGGGCATTGATGTGTATTGTATGAACAAAGAACTTTACGAAATGCAAAAAGAAAGTCCCGTCCCCTTTTCTAGTCTATTCTAGACGATAGACTGGAACATAAAATTGAAAAAGGTTTGTTCCTTGGCAGAAAGTTTATTAATAAAAGTGGAAATCACCCATATTAGATAGATAGATAGAAAGCTTTATTTCGTATATTAATTTACAAGGGATTTTTGTTACCACACATTTCACAATTCAGAGATATGACAAGTTATATCTTTCTTCTGAAACATTATTTTCTACATAAGCATGATTTTGAGATTTGAATTGAAATATTACTTCTGAAGGAAAATACGAAAAAAACCTTCAATTGAATTAGAGGAAAAAAGAAAAGATGAAATGACTAGTTAATAAAGGAAAAATCAGGTACAAGTGTAAACGATTTTACCGAACATTTTTATGTAATAAACAAAATAAATAAATAAATAAATAAATAAATAAATAAATAAATAAATAAATAATTAAATAAATAAATAAATAAATAAATAAATAAATAAATAAATAAACAAATAAAAAAATAAATAAATAATTAAATAAATAATTAAATATATAAATAAATAAATAAATAAATAAATGAATAAGTAAATAAATAAATAAAGAAATAAATATATAGACATGTATTAACAACCAGAAAGTAACAAAAATTAATAACGGAGAAGAAAAAAAAACCGGAAGATTGTAACAGACTTATCAACTATCGAGTCGAATATTATTCGTATTTAAAATATTTACTAAAGGGTTATCGGCAAAATCACAGCGTTCTAGAAAAAGTTGGTTCAGCTTTTGAATTCTTTCGAAGATCAATTCAACATTCGCTTTGTTGTGAATCGGCCTTACAAATAATCAACTTTAGTCTGGCAGTTTACGCAAAGACCTTGCACTTTCCAAAATCGCTTTAAAAATAAAAAAATATAGTTTCCAGAATATCGCTAACTGTAGGGTTAAATTTGAATGTTCAGAAACACTTGGTTATCTCGGGCGTTAGCTAAATAAATCCTCCCTTAATGTCATTGAGAGAAGAGGAGTGTTGCCCAACCATTCTAAATGATGGTATGGAATTTCGTAAAAGTAGCAAATTTACATTCGCTGTTGTTCAGTCTGAGCGTTTATAATTATAAACTAATTTTAGTAAATTGTAAATGTATTCTGATTTTATTCGTTGGAATACAACAGCAAGTGGTTTTTAAGTCTAGCAAACACAAATTTGTACAAATGTGTGCGCAAAATTGAAAAATATTGCATTTTTGGTTTATTTCTTGCAACATATTTTTCAAATATTTTGATTAAATGAAATGGTTAATGCTTTTCTCTGCTTTATCTTGTTTAACTTGTGCTTGCTCTTTGATTAGTTTTCCTTTTTTAATAGATTGCGAGTAACGAATGCTTAGGAAAACATAAATTTTATATAAGTTTGGGATCTTTCCAATACTTTCTTAAGTCGCGAAGAGAAAACAAAATTTCTGTTCACTTAAGATTGGACAGCTCATACCTGAGCACTTATTTTGTACAATTCACAGAAGCTTAGGCGGCTCAGGTAGAAGGAACTTCTAGAGGACTAACAGGTATTATGTACGAATTCAAGTTATACCGTTATAGAGTTATATAGAGGACAACACATGACAGCTTTTGTGTGGAAGAATTTCTACGGCTTTCAATTTTAAAAAGATCAAGTTATATTTATTTTCACGCTTCAATATACTTTTGCAATTACTGTTCGTTGCTTGGAAAATTGTAATTCAAACGGATTGAATTAGCAGGCTATTATTTCTTTCAAAAATATTCACTTGCTAATGATTCAAATGTGATCTTAATACCGTGTTCCCACCAACGTGATTTAGCCAAAGTGATTTATAAATCACGAGAGGCGTCGCCACCGAACTTTTCGTGATTTAGTGTGAGATTTTTGTCAGCTTTGGCATTGGGTGTCCACTTTTCAACATTGTGAGATAGTTCTTTTTGTTGTTGTTTCTGCCATACCTGCCAAGAATTAAACAATTTTTAATTGTATGTAATTAATAAAAATATCAAAATCTCACCGAAACACGAACAAAATTAGAAAATTGAATTTGAAATAATTTTTTTGACAGTTTTTTTCTTGTTTTTTCTTTGCTGAATAAAGTGCTGAAGTTAATAACAGGTATGTTTGATTTTATTTTGTGTGAATTTGCGATGACAGACACGTAATTAAAATTTAAACACGTATAAATCACGTAAATATTAATCAGGAAAATGTATGATAAATCACGTAATTTATTGAGATGATTTAGCTAAATCAAGTTGATTGGAACGTTTAGACTACGTAAAAATAAGCTCTGATTTGCATCATCAGCCTACGAATAAATCAAAGCGTTCATATAAACTATGTTCCGTTTATTGAATAATTTCAAAGAGATCTAATAACGACATAAATTGGCTCAGAAATCAATTGTGACGTATTAGAAAACAAGGGAAAGCGTACTAGAAAAAGTACCCAAAATTGTGTCCGACGATAGGGCATTACTGATTTTCATATGATATTTGACAGATCAGCGGATATTTTGTGCATTTCCTATTTTGTGTTTTGTTTTTTGCTAAAAAGCCTTTTAAAGATATCGGTTGGGCAAATTAATTTGCAATTTATATATTCCTTTTTTTAGAATAAAATCCTCGTTGCCAAATAAACCATTGACCTTGTTTTTCACGAAAAAGAAATTAAGAAATTTGCGATGACAAAAAATTTAATAGATTCTAAGAAAGTTGTCGCACTAGCAAATGTGGAGGTCTAATTGTTTAATGGTGCCGTTTAACTAATGCTGTACGTTTTTACTAAAGCTGGCAACCAGCTAATCGTCGACATTAGTGTTTGATTATTAGTGAAGCCGAATGTCTATAGTCGAGTGATGTCACGGCAAGTTAAGCATCATTTTCAGTAACTTATTTTGCGAAACCTTCAGTTTTTTAATGTGGCACATTGCACAATTTTCGCATTCTTGACAACCATCATATATGTATCAGTAGCTGTTTTTTATTATCAGCGTGATCTGATCCGAATCAGATCACGAAAATAAAACAAAACGGATCATTGAAAAGTTTAATTTTGGAATTGTGGCAACAGTTGCTTTCAAAAACAAAACAGATAATACAGGGTATTTCAAACTTGATATTGCCACCAGCCATATTGCAAATATTCTTCTCAACGTGACGTCACACAAGGCAGATGTCATTTCACTTGAAATGTCGGGGATGTTACCATATTTGAATCAAATCTCCATAATTTTTCTTTTCAAATATATTTTTGTGAAACAAATTTAGTGTTTTATGTTCAAATATGCAACACATGTACAATATTTTGCTGCTAACGCTTGAGTTTATCTTGGCATATTAAGGTGTGTCCAGACCACCGAAAGATTTCAGAAATGTTTATGAAATGTTTCTTTCTGAAGCAAATCGGACAGATTTTATAAAAGATTTCTGAAATTTATTTATTAACCCCCAGTATTAATAAACACTGCGTAAAAGTTATCAACTCGTTACTCAGCAGTTACGTCAAATTTGTATATGCTATCTGACGTCTACTAGCTAAATAACATTTTGCATATTTGTTTATTAATATGGGGGTAAAGGTTTATGAAATGTTTCAACTTTATCCTGTTTTGGACTAGAAGAAAATAATGTGGTGGGATTATTAGCAACGAGTAAAGTTTTTATTTTTGTAATTTTGGTCTCGGCAATCACGCGACACGCGATTTAATTCAAATAATCGTATTAAATGAATCACTTTCTCATTAGGTATTCCAAGCTTTTCTGGGCATTTTTATTTTATTTAAAAAGAAATAATAATCGAAAAACAGCGTTCACTTTCTGCAAGGATACTTGTTAAACAAAAATTATTTCCCATCACGATTAGGCAACGGTGAAACATTTCATAAATGTTTTTTTGGTGTCCAGATCCAAACCAGCAAAACATTTCTAAGCATTTCAGAAAAATTGTTTTGTGTAATAAGTGTTTTAGAAATAAATATGGAACATGTAGGTATTTCACTGTTGGGAAGGGAAAATTCTCCGCAATGCATACTCTGGCGGAGCTTGAAATTACACACCTAGTGTCCGTTTTAGGAAAATAATTGAAATCCGATGACGCATTGTTTAAATTCAGAAACGTCAAACATTTGCGCAGTGATGGGCATCACTGCTTATTTGCGATATTGATGCGATGCGCAGTTTATGCTGATGCGTTGCTGATTGAGTATGAAGTTTGAGTTTTAGAACGCATTGTTTACATCAAACATTTTAATATCAGGATGGAAGTTTTGCTAATAAATGATCGTAAAGACGATACATTTATTTTCATGCCTTAGTCTTGTCGTTATTAAAAGCTTTACCTCCGTCGCGCTGATACTCAATCGGCCTTACTAACAACCAAATTTAGACTCGACTTTAGGGTAATAGTCGAAATTAAAATAAACTGTTATCTTTGACTTTAAGATAATCGAGACTGTAACTTTCGATTCGAAGAAAGTCGAGTCTAACCCATTATTTAAGTTAAAACGTCAGTCTGAAGAGAAGTCAATTGGCCGTTTTGAATTAAATAAGGTAAGATAAATTGGTTAGTTATTTTAATAACTTCAGGTCCGTATGCGCAATGAAATTGTTAAATAATGGACAGCATGTAAAGAGAGGCCGCAGCTTAAATTGTAAACAGGAAATGCAAGAACTATTAGTTGACCGTGTGAAACCAATGGCTGATATCATTGACAGCAAAATTAACAAAGCTGCAGTGATACAGTCAAAAATCCAAGGAAACCAAACCAAATAGTTGCTGCACTTAAAATACAACCAACTGCCAGTTTCAGCAAATTATTTGAAACTTAAAAAAAAATATATCGCATTTGAGTTATACAGTAATAATTTAGTTATAAAGTCAGATGTAGTAAAGTTCCGATTACTTTGACTGTTTGTACCTAGAAATTAAAAGTCGAATCTATAGTTAGTTTCGAAATTAGTTAAACTCGAGTTTAAAGTTTGGTTGTTGGTAACTCCCAACCAACAATTTATATAAAGAATTCAACAAAAATTTATAAATTTTTCTGTCAAAAGCATAATAAAAAACTTTCTTTTCTTTCGCTTCCGACATTTTTCTTACTTTTTTTCCGGCGAATCAAACACTCAGGTATTTCTGTGATGCTTTTTTTCCGCTATGTTTGCGCATCAGTTTGATCAGATTTGCAATAATGAACACTTGACGTTGAAAGTGATGCCATTTGTTGCATTAATGAACATTTTGCAAAGCGTTACTGAATTCACACATTGATTTGACGTCCTCGTAATGTTTGGTGCTTAATTTTCGCTTGATCTCGCACTGCCCGTGACTGATTAGGGGATATCGGGAAGCAATTCTTATGAAGCTGTCAAAAATGTGACCAACAAACTTGATCGAACGACAACGAAAAACGCTGGTGTGCGTTTTATTGTACCGGAACAATGCTCCGAACAGAGACCCTGACTCATTCATTATGCAATATCTGTTTACAAAGTTTAAAAGGAACAAATTTACGGAAGTTAATTCACAATTCGCAATCATTTCTAGTTCGAGCGACTGGAATAAAGCTGTGTCGTTGCTATATCAATTATTAAATAAATCAATTATTAAACAGCCAGCCAACATTTGAATTAATTTATTTTTCTTCATAATCGAACGTTAAATGCGGAATTGAAGTGCAGGCAGCTACGCATAAATATGAGCCCTTGCATTTCAAGGGCAACGCGTGCATTTGCAATTAGTCTAGCTTCGAATACGACCATTTTCGAAAAAGGGGATAATGCACAACTCATCATTGGAGTGATCCCATGTGTATGTGAGGTCAATATCACTCTGTTCAATCACCTTTGCTCGCAAGAGTCTTTTCAGCATAGCCGCTGATTTGGGGTTGAATTGATTTCCATACATTTTCAGCAGCTTCATTTCGCATGGTTTCTTTATTGCACTGAGGAGCTCAGCAACTGATTCCCACCCGATTTGGTTATGCGTTATGTCTAACGACCGAATGTTGGTATGTTGAATATATCTAGCTATTATCGTTCCACCCTTGGATCCAAGGTTGTTGCTACTCAAGTTGAGAATTTGCAGTTTCCCACTTTTGGTTAGTGCCTTGAACAAACACTCCGTTCCATGCGATGCGATGTTATTTGACTGCAAGTCCAAGTGCATCAGCTTCGAGAAGCTCGATGATAGATATTCTGAAAGAGGTTCCATGTCGTGGCCGCTTAAGTTGCATTGCCGCAGATGGATTTCGGTTAGCTTGTTCTGCCAAATCAGCTGGGACACTGTGTTGATGAACTTGACGCTTTCGAAAAGGCTCACACGCGACATGGGAGTAGGGCGGCTAATGTCAAGTCCTCGAATGCCCTTGGAGTGGTATATACCATCAGCAAGTATGGGGAACGTATTCTCATTTATGTTGGAGCTCGCAATGCTAAGATCCATTAAAACACATGACTGGATTAGAATGCCTCGAAATAGAAGTAAGTGGTCGGCAGTTAGGTCGTTTTCACAGAAATCAAAACTTCTTACATTGCTGGAGGCGATATTTTTATTCAGTTCCACCAGAAATCCAACAGGAAGGGATACGTTCCTAAGTTGGACACTCTTCACCTTTACTAGGGCTTTAACTAAGTTTTCTCTTAGGCGGTCATCTTCTAGGCTCGGCAGGGGTATGTATGATATGCTGACGCTGTCCAGTTTCCGGTTTCCAAGAAAATCAACCAGAACCGCCCAGTCGTCAACTGAAAAAGGTCGTCTCATTCGATTCACGAAAAAGTTCTGGCTGATTGTGAAATGCTTGAAGGGTCGTCTGTCATATTCCCGCTGCCAACAGTCTAACAGCAGAACAGTCAAATATGATTTGGGGCGGGCTCTGTGTGTATCGCAAGCACATTCCCTATACGAGCACTGTGATGGCGCACACAACATCTAAAAATTTATATTTGAGAATTTCCTGAATTCAAATTGATTTATATTTTAAGCTGACACTCCTTTCAGTCGTTTCCTTTGATTGGGATCAGAGTTTTCGGCGACTATATGAATTGATTGTTCTACTGGACAAAAGATCACGATCCAACTTTTTAATATAGATTTTACTTTGTGAAAACAGCAAAATTCATCTGTGTATTTTGGAAGAAGAACGTATTCTAAGTCAGCCTCTTTCTGCTGTGGCAAGCTCATTGACATTGACTCATCTCAGCGTAAAAAGTTGAACTAAATCAATCAATTTCATAGTTAAACACGTACAATTTTTTAAGGGGGTAAAACTCTCGATCTGTTTCCATTTACAAGCGAGCCAGATAGATTAGATATAAAATAAATGTCTCTTAGCGAATTCCGATCATGCTCTAATATCAACTATCCATTCTGCATCGACACCAATAAGAGATGGGATTGCCATTGAATTATACCAGATCTAATATTCCTCACTGCACAAAAAAAAAACTGCTTCAAGCTTACCCTGGCTAAAAAGAAATGCATGCCAGACAAGTCTTTCAACGAAGCTGTATGTGACCACAACTCTCAACAATTCAAGGGACGTCCATCTGTAATCACGCCGGGACTTTGTTAAAGCAGTTGCCAAGTACCCGAATTGACAGAAAAATTAACAACTCCTAAAACAATGTTATAAAAAAGCTTCAGCCGAACTTGAAAATGCTTGCCTAAAACTATGCAGCTTAAAGTTTCACTCCTATAATTCGATGTTTTTGTTCGTATAGGTACCTATGTCTTTCAATGTGCCCACTTCGGCAGTAGATTCGTTCATTTGCAAATGAAACAATTGCGATGAATTTTCCATATAAGATATCATTTTTTCTCATCTGCAATGGGACAAAATTTAAGTCAGATAAAGGTAGAACCAAAAATTATTTCAGTACGTAACATGGTTGCAATTCGTGTTTTGTTAATTATAGGTGGCATATAAAACCAACTTTATAGTTAAAGGTCACCCAAAACCTATTCCAAATTAACCCATTCAAAAGTCTAGTTATTTTAAATCGACTAGACTGCTCTGTAACAGATGTACCTTAAACGCAAAACTAAATTGGTCGGTAATACTACGTTTCCACCGGACACTTATCGCGAGATTTAGGGCAAGAGATTACAAATAAATCTTGAGGTGTTTCCATAAAAAAAACAAAATTAATTTTTACGTTTCACCAGATGTTGTCAACTACTGTCAAATCGAACAACCCAAAATTATGATATTTGAAAAAAAATTAACAAATTCAAAACCTTGAAGTAATAAAACACGAGTTCCAGAAATCTTAAGATATTATTGGCTTATAATTTAATTCTACAAAATAAAACGAAAGTTTTGATGCTTGCATTGGCTGGGAGAAGTCGCTGTTTTTCCGCCCACAACTCGACCAAAGCCGCCTCGTCCTCTGACAGCCAGCTCTTCCTCTTTTTTAATATGCGTTGTTTATTCATTCTCTGCAATGAATCACAATAGATTAATTAATATAATATATAGCCAAATAAGAATAAATACTTACTTTTCTTTACTTTGATTGTAAATCCAAAATTGAATTCTCTCAGAAATAAATTCGTTTATTTTTTTTTATGACACAATGTCAAATACAGCTCTGTTTGCTTTGTATTTTTGACATATCGAGCTGTGGAAAGTGTCTTCACAAACCGGACTGTACATGCAAACCTGGTTTCTAAATCTCGCAGTTATTCTCCGGTGGAAACGTAGTGTCACTCTTCCCACGTTAGCCACATGAATTGTCAACTTAGTACAAAGTAATTGATGTGATAAATAAAACAACAGTAATATTTTTGCTGTTTGTTCCGACCAGCGAAAACGAAAGTCTAGACTTTTTGGCATATCTGCTATTTATTGGAGATGTTGTCAAAGAAAATAATTTGTATTTTGGACTGGTTGCCATATTTGATTATTCCTCGTTCACTATCTAAGACTTGTTACCAAATTTCTAGATCCGTCAACATAGCAATGCAGTATTTTCAGCTGCTATATAAGTTAAGTAGGTAGATTATGAAGCGTAGAGCCTTCTGGCACTGCGGCTTCTTATCTTAAAGGAGCCTATTGTGTAGGTGCATAAAACATAATCATGTGGGTAGATATTCAATTGCAAGACGCAGACGCTACTCCTATATTATGTTTTATATTTAACTGCAAACACTAAATTGTGGTTGTGTTTGTTTTTCCAACTGGTTTATGATGACTTTAGTCTTTGGTGAATTCCAAAGATCACGTGCATTTCTTTCTTTGCGTGGTAGTTGGAGCATGGGAAATGGAGGGAACTTTCTACGGAAAGTTACTCGACAATCATGCTGCAAAGTCCGATTTGAGGAGGGTTTCGACTTAGAGAGAGTCGACTATATAGGAAAATTAAAATCTTGTGTCTAAGTTTTAATAGATTTGTTCGACTTATGGAAAATTCGACTTAAGGATGATCGACCTGAAAAACATGGAGGATTCGACGTAGCACCCAAAGAAATCCAAGATGTAATCCAAGATGTACTAGAGTGAATATTTTTTAAAATTTCGGAATTTGTGGTAATTGGAGATTTGGTTGGATTTGACGAATACAGAGAAATGCTATTTAAAATGTCAAATAAGCAATTCATTCTTGGAATAAAATCTGCTGTTGAAGTAGCTACCGTCAAATACCCGAACATTGACCGCGTCTGTAACATTGACCGAAATCTGGAAAGTTTTTAAATCCGCTCTAGTCGCTACATGAAGCGAACAAATATACTGTTCTCTTCAGAAATTGGTTGCCCTATTATTCTCCAGATGGCCATTTTCAGCAGTAAGCAGATTTCCTGGCACAGATGTCACTTCTGTCGATAAAAACTAAGTGCGGTACAAAAGGCGAAAGTTCGAGTGCGGGAAACTTTTATTTGTAAAATATAGCTAAGATAATCTGTGCAGCAAAAAAACGTATCAGGTATGTTATTTAAAATATTTTCTCTTAGAAAAATATGAATTTAGTGTAAAAAAAACTGTTAATTCGTTTTAAAAATGAATTTTAAGAAAGACACCTATATTTTTATTGGTTATTCCTAACATTGACCGAGGGTTCATACTCATTGTAGGGGGCTCAAAACATTGACCAAGCTTTTTTTCAAATATTCTTGATTCCGAATGCCAAAAGTAACCAAAAAGCGACGTTACAATAGCACTCCAGCTAGTGATATGGAACTAGCTTTGGGAGAAATAAAAGATGGAAGATCAAGCTCCAAAGATAATTATTAGTTCTAAAACTTAATATTTTTTTTAACCTCTTTTTTAAATAACCTTATTAATATAATATATAGGTAAGCAAGACTGGTTTTTATATAGATGCAACACAAAAATTACAATGAATTAAGTACCTGATCTATGTAATAAAAATGCTTTAAGTTTCCTTTTTTAATTAAGTCTGTATGTTTTCTGTATTTATGCATTTAATTAAATTGAAGTAAATGTGTTCTTTTTCATGTTAATAATTCTTAATTTTCTTCATTTTGTTAAAAAATACGAAATAAACAACTGTGTTTTCATTATTTAGCCGGTGGTCAATGTTAAGAACATTGCGCGGTCAATGTTAGGAACAAATGGGATGTAACATTGACCATCACAGTTTTCTTAATAACTACTTCAAAATCAATTGCATCTCTGCAAATTTCTGAAAATTGGCAAAGAGTGATTGTCCCCTTAGCCTTCAATTGTATTTATGTAGATAATCCTGCACAGGGCTGTAAGGGCATTTGACGTACATCCCTATTTTTCAAAACAATTAAGTGAAATTTCTGCATAAATGCTCGATGAAACATTTTAACTAAAAATTTGCTAGGTTAACACTTAATTTTTGGAACGGATTAGGGGCAAGATGACAATCTTTTAATTCATGAAAACACTGAAATATTTGACATTTTAAATAAATCACTTAATATTTGCCATGAAACTATTTTTTCATTGATTTTTATATCAGCCATAAGCAGTGTATTCCTGACGCTTTTAAATAGATGTGGAACATCGTATAGTAAAAACACTTTCCGCTCATTAATTAGCGTAAAAGGACGCATTTCCGATGCACCCAATAACCTATATGCTTTTCTGTTGTTGCTACCCTGGTCGCAAGTTGTAGCTACACAGTTAAAGCCGAGTTCATGTAATTTGCTTACATTAATTTTGACTAATTCTGCAATTTGTTCACCTTTGTAATGTAATGTAAACACCAATGCATGAGTACTAACTTTATTCACTCTACCAAGTTCACCAAAGTCATTAAATTCGTATATGTGATCTTCGCCTAGATGATACTCCAGCTCCGGGGTAATTTTCATTCCATCGAATAATATAAGACATTTTTTGTCCAAGTCAGAGAAGCTTTCACACCTAAGTGAGAGAAGATCAGACACTTGTTTCTAAAAACCAGTGGTTAAATTTATTTCAGAATGCCAACGTTGAATTGTCCTGATGCTCGGCAAGTAGAAGTAAGAGTCAAGCATATGTTTGTATAATGCTGGAGATTTATAATATCGAATGAATGAAGGAAAACAAATCTCAACGAAAATTATCAAAGTCTCAAAGCTCTCAGTAATATAATTCTCGATTTGGTAGGAGTAGCGACACCTATTAGGATACTGGTACTACTGGATTAGCGCTACTATAGGAAAATATATACAAAGGTTCTACTAAATAGATGTGTTTCTATTTGGTTGTGAAGATACAACCAGTGGTGCCATTTTGGCATTTTTTATACTTCTAGCACATTTTAACTTTAAACTGCATATAAGTATAAATAAAATATGCTATATGCAATCTAGCATATTTTAAATTTTTAACATATAAACCTATACAAATAACGAACGCACCCATCAAAATTTTCTACATTTGGCATTACTGAAGATTTGTATGACAATTTTTCAATTTGAAGTATCAGCGGTCAAAGTGTTATACCTTAAAAACAAAAATCAAATCAAAAGTCAACTGCTCGTGAGCCGTGAATTGCTGCTCCATTAAATTAAAGTCTCTTTCTAAATGGACGTATATATATGGCTTATTGTTTTTTTTAACTTTTTTTTTAAAACAGTCGTAGTTTTAAACTTTCGCATATTTTGTTTTATTCCTCCATATAATTAAGTATATTTATTTCTTAATTTAGCATATTCCGTCAGAAAATTTCTGGTACTGGATACAGCTAAGCTGCTTCCACAAACCATACTAGTTCAACAGCTACCGGTCTGAATACAATTTTCACCAAAACTTAGACACATCAATTTAGCTAGCTGTCAGATTTACTAAACAAGATTCTTGAACGTTCCCAATACTTTAAGTGGAGTTAGCTTTTTACGTCACCTGTCATTTTGGAAAAAAAAATTAAATTTAATAAAAAAAAAAAATAAAAAAAAACATAAAACTAAACAGCATTTGCATTTTATCATTTGCGCTTGAGCTCTAGTACAAATTATGTAACCCGCCTAGCGAAAAATGGTCTCCTGTCATTCAAATTCAATTGAAATTTGATGAATTTAGTAAATCAATCAAAGGTGATGGTAAAGTTCGTCGGTAAAATTCGTGATAAAGTGAATTAAAGAGGGGAACCTTAACTTTGCAGTTAAAAAAACGTTACTCAAAACAGATTCCAATTTTGTCCCGCTGACGCTAGACGTTTAGTGTACAAAGCCGGCCATTCTTGTGTTGGCTATCATTTTTCCGCCAATAAATTCAATGTGATTGTTAAGAATTATTATTATTAGTAAGAGCGGTTTCTATTATCCCAAAATGAAGCACTATTCATGGCTGACTTTCTTATAGATCGATGGATGTTAGATTACTATAAATTAATTGCGTGAATGTTTTTAGTTTGGCTCAGATAAAAACTGCCAAATGCGGTGCGGTAGGTTACGGGCTATTTTCTCGTTAGTTGGTAGAAGCAAGGTACAATGGAGTAGAATTGCGGTCTGACACCAGAGAATGACCACAAATACGCAAATACGCTACGCGTATAACCAGCTATTGCAGCTCACTACTGTCCGAATACCGATAGAGGAACTCAAACGAGCTTGATTTTGTAATTTGGTAGCCTTCTTCAATTGGGGAAATTCATAAGCTGACCGGATTTACAATATGATCCAGCCAGCATTGAAATACCTGGAGACCTTTTGAAATTAAACTCCGGTTGGGAAAGTGAAGCTCGAAGTAGGGCCAATACTAGCATTGCTCTGCATGTCAAGCTTAACTTTGAGCCATGTTCTCTAATTCTTGCACAGCGAAACTCTTCTACGAAATTGTCTGATGCACCATAGCACTTTCTCCGACATTTCACACAGTATTGAAGATGTTTTTTCCAAATATTTTAGTTTAGTTTAATAGCAAGTAATAAATACTAATTCACAAAAATATTTATGCTGGATATTTAATTTATAATTATATATTACAAAATATAAAATAAAGATGCAATTTTGTTCTACTATGACTCCTTCCCGAGAGTTGATTGTGTAAATCTGTACCAAAGCACTTTACAATTTTGACAGTACCTACATACAGAGTTTAATTACGTGGGTTTTTCATAACATAGTGGTAAATATACAGATAAATAAATATAAATAAATAATTGTTTTTTTAAATATGTAAATAAATAAAATAGAAATAGTTGGCTCAACCAGCGTTCCCAGATGAAAAATCTGAAACTAGTTCTTCCGACATAAAAACATTTTTGCAAAATATAAGAGAACGAAATATAAAATAAAATAATAAGCCAATTTTAATAAAACTTATGTATATTTTTTTCAAAATTATAGTATGTAGGTAGATACAGATATGTACAAATATAATACGTATATCATAAAAATGTCGATAAAAAAAACTTTGGTCGTAGGTAAGTTACTGTTATTGTTTTTTTGAAAATTGTATTTTGTATTTGTATTAAAATAACTTTGATTTTCATAGCTTATATCAAGATCGTAGCAATACGCTTCATTAAAGCGTAACAAATCCTTTGTAAAGATTAAACTTTCAACTGTTCAGTACTCAAACGATTACGAATTTTTGTTTTATTTAAATTTGCAGCAGAAAATATTCATTCAACATTTGCAGAGGAATTTGGAAGCCATAAAATATTGAAAATAAAATCTTTTAAGATTGGACTTGCGATGTTTTCCATTCGCTGTTTCTACTCCTAAAAAATGTTTCCAAAAACATGTTATTTTGGAGCTCAAAAGTCTTGAAAAAAAGATATATGTATCTTGTAGTCTGGCATCACTGGGCGCAACATCTTCGTAGGGAGCCTAACCCTAGATTCCCACAGCCATTCGTTGTGAGTTTTTCGTTTTCGGGACGAGTGGAAGGGATCTACAATTTTATGCCGACAACAAGCGGCGAATTGAGAAGGTTTTTCATGACAGTTATACCCTCGGATGTTTGTCAGACGTTCGCGAGAGGTGGGGCAGTGGGAAAAAAACCTTGAGATGGAATTTGGGTTTTTTCGGAGATTGAAAATGGGACCCCTCGCTTAGTAGTCCAACACAGTAGCCATTGCATATTTAAAATACATGTACAAATTTGCTTACAACTTCACTACCCTATTCAAATATGCGCCATTTAAATTTTTCAAAATTCAACTCAACAATCTATTGATTTCTAGATCGCCTCAGGCAATCAAGGTTGTCCATACAAAACCAAATAAACAGAATCCTTATTCAACTATGCTACTATGAAAGAGGTCAAACGCCCCTCAATCCCAAAATAATTCCCAGGCGAGGTCGCACCGTCTCGTCTACCGCTGAAATCGACGCAGTAATCTTATTCCATCAATGCCTAGACACTCGTTAAGAGTCATTCTCAGCCTAGACGTCTGGAATCTAAGTCTGTCCACCCCGCCGCATATATCTACTCCATAAAAGCCGAAACGAAATATTTGTTTATTCGCTCCCCATGGTCTTCTAGAATTAATTTGCAAAACAGAACAATCACAACTACACAAGAAGCCAACTGGTCTGATCGAGTGTATTTTGGCAATAACAACATGCATTTCATTATGTATGTAGAATAGCTTACGTCGCGACAGTTGCCCATTGCCCATGCTAATGGGATGCTGTAGCTTCTGGCTGACATGTTTGTTTTCATTTGATAGGCTTGTTCTATACTAGTAGTAAAATTACTACAACAGTTCAGAGAAGAGGGAGTCATTTAAATGAGAGCCTGCTTTGCATAGCTTCTCAATGTACTTGAGCCACTTGGATTGGGGATGATTATTGCCGAAATTCGCTGGCGTCTGGGCGAAAATAAAATTCAGCGACACGTTGTTTTATGCAGACGACGCCCTCGATTTAGTGATTGTGGCGTGATATGAATTTTTGCACAAATTCAAGTCAGTTGTATGGAGCGGGAGAAAAGCTACAACGAATGCCTAATGTAGGTTATACGAAATTGCGCAGATATTTGACAGCTTACAAAAGTGTCAAAGATCAAAATATTCCTCATGATCGGCTGTTTGTCTGTTTTTAACAAATTGAAGGGCGCTTAAGGTCTTATAAACACCCTTGGAATGAGCTTGCAATAACTTGGTTTTTTTAGCTTGCAGATACCTGGCGTGAGTTACTCTCACGTATGTCCAGCTACAGTCCGCGAGGATCTTTCAGTTAGAGTCAGGGTGCTGCAGGAGATAGAGAGGTGTCACTCCAGAAACAATGTTGGAGAGTTTTGCCAAAACGTAAAAAGAACGTAATCGTATGTAATGTCAACAAGACCTGAACAGAGACCTGTAGAGAAGAACAAGGTAACCTTTTAGTGGAGTCAAAGAGTCGGTACTAAGCACATGTAAACATTTTTGCAGACTGTAAAACAGCGAAGTGGTCGCAACTCCTGCTGTCAGACAGAATTTACCCTGGGCGACCTTTTTCTCTATTTTAAGGCCACATATGAGAGCATAAATATAGAAGCGAGCTATACAGAGCCATGTCTAGTTTTGGCATCCCTGAAAAACTTGTCAGATTGTGCAGAGTGACGATGAAGAACGCTCACCGTTCCATAAAGTACGAAAACTATCTCACCGGGACCTTTGATGTTAAAAAAGGATTTAAGCGAAGAAATGAGGGAATTGTGCGAAACTCGCAAGCCTCTGTCAGGTTCACAATTTTTTAAAAGTCTTTAAAAGTCTCTGCAACTACTTGCATATGCGTTGACGACATCAACATCATCAACAGAAAACAAATAAAATGAAATGAATATAGTTGTCTAAAAATTCTTCCTGCGGCTCGAAATGACAAGAAAGAAATAACCTTCACTTCAAAGAACGTTCCCAAGTGCTTGGTCTAAGCCTAGATAACTAAATGCAATATGGAGCAACAACGCGGAAGAACATAATACTTCCATATCGCAGGAGGATCCTCTTCATGTGGTAGAAACGCATTCAGTAAGTACAAAAGTGTAGCTCCTGTTGCCGTTGCTTAGTTACCTCAAGTTGATAATAGATAGGGGGATAGGGCTGACAAAAAGAGAACAATTTTTCTGACAAGGGGGTCTACGCCATAAACGATGAAACGATTTTTTCGGCGGCAGATTCTTCCATTCTGTCCAAGAGAAGCCATCCAAGTATTTGATTTTAATATTAAAATAATTTAAAACAAACCATAACTTTTTATGAAACTTAATTTTTGGTCTTCAAATACTGGTGCTAGAATATTTAGAGTAAAAACAAAACTTAATTTCTGGCGGTTAACAACAACATCAAAGAAATCAGAGTTTATAGGTTTCAAAATAATTTTAAAAATGTTAACTTCGGTAATTTATTTCTGTCCATTTACTTTTGAGGTATTGCTATGAGTAGAAAAATGTGCGATCTTAGGAAAAAAAAAACAAAACTGCTCTGTTGTCTGTTGTTATTCTAATTTAGAAATGTTGACAGTAATTCTGGTATTTGTCCTTGGGATAGTGATGTAACACGTAGACTTTAAATTTTTAAAAATATAGCCTATGAGAAGTGAGCCTCGAGTATGTCGAATGATGGCTACATCACACATCTTAGACTCTAATCACACAGCTGATTTTGACAACATAAAGATTTTGGACAAGGAAAAAAATCAAAACAAAAGACTCACGTTAGAGAGCTTAAGAATCCAGCAAAAGCTCACCTAAACTATGAACACCAAAGAGGACAAAGACAACATGAACACCAATTACAGTGTGGCTCTGTGAAATTAGACCTAACTTGATCTGTGATATTTTCTGTATTATAAGTTTTGACCTCTTTTTAGTGTATAGTGTATGGAATTGTTTAGTTATTTATTTATTTTTATTTTTTTTTTGTTTATTTGTTCGCCTTTTCTGGACCGTACAATTTTAAATGTAGTTGTAAACAAACAGTAAGTGAAATTTAAAGCAATCATTTAAACTATAAATAACTAATGTATCCCCTCTCCCAAAAAGCTCCAATAAAGAACTTTGACCCTGAAGAAGTAGGGTGGAAAATAATGGAATACTAGTTTTAATATTCGCATTTTTAGAAGAATCGACGAAAAAGCTCAAAAAACACGTACACAAAATTATACTTGGTCAACAAAATAATCCTATTAGGGTATACTTTATATCGTCAGCTCAGAACCGAGTTGAAAGCTTCTATACACCATGGCTACTCAACCTTTATCAATGACAGGCCTGTTTTTTTTTAGCATCGATCTCAGCAAAGCAAAGTAAAGTAGGATTTTCAGCACGCGAGGACTCACAGTAGTTGTTGTAATTGCGTGCTGAAAATCCTACCTTACTTTGCTTTGCTAAGATCGAAGCTCAAAAAAACGCGCCTGATATTGAATCAAAAATCAAATCATCGCCATAAAGCTTTTGGCAGTTTTGGAATTGTTAATTTACAAAGGAATAGTGATGGTTTTTTGGCTTCTTTCTCCTATGAATTTAAGTCAATTTATGATCCCCGCAGTATCTGCAATAGTTTTGCCGCATTTTTTCCATTTAAGTACATCCCATCCCTCCATTTTTAGTCACATTGCTTTTCCCGAAGATTTGATACTGAGTAAACTTATAAATTTGGCTCTAAATTTTAACCCTGAACCAGATGGTATTCCAACCGGCTTTTTAAAAATCTGCGCCCTTCCTTTACATTCCATACTTTGCCACATGTTCAATGTATCTTTCCTTCCCCATGGAAAAATTCTTTTATAGTACCAATATTTCAATCTGATAGAAAAAATAATGTTGAAAACTGCAGAGGGATCTGTAAGCAATCTTCCATCACCAACTCGACTGATAAGTTAAATTTTTTGAAGTGAAAACTTCTTTAGGCGCGTTGGGCATTTTTCAGATTTGTTTCCAGTTTTATTCCACTTACTGGAAGTGGAAGCTGGAATTATTATTATTACATATCGAGGTTACATATAATTTTTTTTTGGCCAAGATTTTTTAAGAATGCTTAAAAAGTTGAAATAAAAAAAAATTAAAAACATATTTTGTTGTTTTAAGCATTTTTAAGTCTTTAAGGTCTTAATATTCCATCACTTAATTTGTGTAATAACCGATTTTTTGTATACTATATTGTTTAATGGTGGTGCGTCTTTAATTGACATTAATATGAAAATACGATTAATAAAATCCATTTTGTTTAATTATTCCCCGTTATAATTGTATTGCTCAAATTTAACTAGTTAAAATCTTAAATTTTTATTTATTTAGATGTTTTCTTTAATTTGTGTCTGTTATTTCATTTTTATTACGCTACTAAATTTAAATCCTCATATCTAAAAAAGGCCTAGTACTTTGTTGACAAAAAAAAAAAAAAATAAATAAATAAAAAAACAAGTGGAAAATCGCCTCGAAAAATAGGATGGTGAGGTTTCGTGGGGAGGGAACACAGGCTTACCTCACTGTGGCACTAGAAAAGAAACAATATGATATACGAATGGGTACTAGGGGACTATAGCTCATACCACTGCTCGAATATGTCCCCCCGTGCTTTGCTGAAAGTCTGTTCCTCAGCATATAATAACCTCCACCATGCAGCAGTGCATTTCGCATGTGCCTATTTAAAATGTAATCGGACCGCCTTTTGGACGTTAAACAGATCATTTGCCATGTGTAAGTATACAGCTAAACAACAGATAACCTTACAATATGTAATCCTGTGGAAACCACTACCTGTGATGTTACGTTAACTGAATAATAAAACATGTCGCTACTTATCGTCAGTTTTCATTAAAAAAATCATGGCCAATTATATTTCAATATCGGCACTCACAATGTCCCCCTCTATAGCCTCGTGTTCGCCATTTTGTGCGAAGCGTATACAAATTCAGTCATAACTCGCTTCGGGCAGTCTACTTACAACACCGCAGCAAGTACAAACAAACGGCAGATGGAAAATAAAAACGCTGAGCGCTTTATAAAAAGCGCTGTATACTACTTTCAATTAATCGGATTCGACTTTGACGATAAGCGCCGCTGGATGAAAATTTTACTCATAGCTGGACTTGTCGGCATGGCGTTGACTCTTTTTGGGGCAATCCTCTACCTAATTCTTGCGGATGTTGAATTCCACGACAATAGTGCCCACATTACTTACATAAATTACTTTACCGTTTCGTTCGGCAAAATAATTGCCTTGCTTTACAACCGTAAGGCTATCCGAGAGAGCCTAAAAGAATTTCGCCAGATTTATCCGTCAATTCGACTGGAGAAGGAGTACAATTTGAAGACGTACTTGAGGCGGTATCTAAAAATTGAAAGGTTTCTTGTGGTATTTTTTCAGAGCATCACCTGGTTTTACTGTTTGCTTCCACTGACTTTCTCGTTGGTGGAGCTAGCCAGATTTGGCAGCTTTGTCAACAGGGTTCCCCTGTCTATGTGGTATCCCTTTGACTTTTATAAACAAAACTGGCTGGTCTACGGTCTTATATACGCGCTGCAACTGCTGTCTAGCTTTGAAGCAGCGATTATTATTGTGGGATCGGACTTATGCCTTTTCAGTTCGCTGATACAGTTGTGTATGCATTTCGATATTATCAGTCGAAATATTTCACAAATCGAACCAGACGGTAGCGACGACGCTGAGGAGAGGCTCAAGGATGAGATCGCTTATCACCAAAAAGTGTTAACGTAGGTTGGTGTCTATAAATATTCCAAATCTTATTCCTTCTCTTGTCCACAGACTTGCTGAGAATGTTAACAGCATTTTTACGCCATCGGTTCTTTTCAGTCTGCTGTCATCGTCAGTTATACTGTGTTTCTCGGGCTACCAATTCCTCGATGACATTTCGATAGTGGTTGTTGCGAAACTTATTTCCCTACTCGCCTACGAGTTGAAGCAAGTTGTAATAACGTGCTTTTTGGGTGACAGATTGATCGAGGCGGTAAGTCCCAGACTAAACTGTAGGAGTGCCCATTAAATTGAATATTCTCTTTTCCAGAGCGCTAAGGTGTCGGATTCAATTTACGAGCACAACTGGTACAATGGAACACCGAAGTACAAACGCTTGGTTCTGATAATGTTGATGCGTTCACAGCAGCCAGCCGCGCTAAATATCGCCGGAGTGTCTGACGTGTCGCTGCAAACTTTGCGTCAGGTTTGATAAGATTCTGGGGTCAGATCGTTCAGTTGTGTTTCACATTTATAAAAATTCGTTACAGGTGCTAAGTATTTCGTACCAGATATTCACGGTTCTTAAGTCTGGATAGATGCATGCACTCACCTGTATTGTCAGGAACACTTTTAGCTGGTTACATTTTTTGATTGATGATTTAATATCGCACATAAATATACAAATTTCATTTATCCTATATTGCACTGCATTTTCCTTAAAAGTTTAATTGCCATTGTCGTCAAATTTCTGACGAACTATCCCCCATACAACCGCAAAGAGTGGCCATTGTACGTTTGTGATTACCGCAGGTTTTTTGACACGTTTTCGATGAGTTTTTTGCTGCAAATTTCGACTCGTTTTTCGACCGTAATTGGACTTATATTTGGGCGCGTTGTTTAAATAATTTGTTGACGCCTTTTTGGATGTGTACTTAAATGCGTTTTTTAACGCTTTTTGTCGTGTTTTTGGAGTTTTTCTTCGACTGTCCTTCGACGCTTTTTCCCACTTTTTGACTCCTTCTTGGATACGCTTTTGGTAGAGTTTTTCGATATGTTTTTGATCAGATTTCGGATGCTTTTTACCACATGCTTTTCGACAGGTTTTGGATGAGTTCCTATTCAACTCGCTTCAAACGTGTTTTTGGACAAGTTCTTTTCTGTGTCCTTGGGCTCATTTTCGATGCGTTTTTTAACGCGTTTTTGAAGTTGGTTTCAGGCGACTTTTTAAATGTGCTTTGGAGACTTTTTCGAAGAGTTTTTTCGACAGTATATGGACTTATATTCGGGCGCGTTGTTTGAATCAGTATTTGACGCCTTTTTGGACGTGTTCTTCGATGCGTTTTTTAACTCTTTTTGATGTGTTTTTTGAGTTTTTCTTCGACTGTCCTTCGACGCTTTTTCCCACTTTTTGACTCCTTCTTGGATACGCTTTTGGTAGAGTTTTTCGATATGTTTTTGATCAGATTTCGGATGCTTTTTACCACATGCTTTTCGACAGGTTTTGGATGAGTTCCTATTCAACTCGCTTCAAACGTGTTTTTGGACAAGTTCTTTTCTGTGTCCTTGGGCTCATTTTCGATGCGTTTTTTTAAGCGTTTTTGAAGTTGGTTTCAGGCGACTTTTCAAATGTGCTTTGGAGTCTTTTTCGAAGAGTTTTTTCGACAGTATATGGACTTATATTCGGGCGCGTTGTTTGAATCAGTTTTTGACGCCTTTTTGGACGTGTTCTTCGATGCGTTTTTTAACTCTTTTTGATGTGTTTTTTGAGTTTTTCTTCGACTCTCCTTCGACGCTTTTTTCCAACGTTTTTGACTCCTTCTTGGATACGCTTTTGGTAGAGTTTTTCGATATGTTTTTGATCAGATTTCGGATGCTTTTTACCACATGCTTTTCGACAGGTTTTGGATGAGTTCCTATTCAACTCGCTTCAAACGTGTTTTTGGACAAGTTCTTTTCTGTGTCCTTGGGCTCATTTTCGATGCGTTTTTTTAAGCGTTTTTGAAGTTGGTTTCAGGCGACTTTTCAAATGTGCTTTGGAGTCTTTTTCGAAGAGTTTTTTCGACAGTATATGGACTTATATTCGGGCGCGTTGTTTGAATCAGTTTTTGACGCCTTTTTGGACGTGTTCTTCGATGCGTTTTTTAACTCTTTTTGATGTGTTTTTTGAGTTTTTCTTCGACTCTCCTTCGACGCTTTTTTCCAACGTTTTTGACTCCTTCTTGGATACGCTTTTGGTAGAGTTTTTCGATATGTTTTTGGGCAGTTTTCAGATGCCTTTTTCCACACGCTTTTCGACAGGTTTTGGATGAGTTCCTATTCAAACGTGTTTTTGAACAAGTTCTTCTCTGTGTAATTTGGCTCATTTTCGATGCGTTTTTTAACGCGTTTTTGAAGTTGGTTTCAGGCGACTTTTTAAATGTGCTTTGGAGACTTTTTCGAAGAGTTTTTTCGACAGTATATGGACTTATATTCGGGCGCGTTGTTTGAATCAGTATTTGACGCCTTTTTGGACGTGTTCTTCGATGCGTTTTTTAACTCTTTTTGATGTGTTTTTTGAGTTTTTCTTCGACTGTCCTTCGACGCTTTTTCCCACTTTTTGACTCCTTCTTGGATACGCTTTTGGTAGAGTTTTTCGATATGTTTTTGATCAGATTTCGGATGCTTTTTACCACATGCTTTTCGACAGGTTTTGGATGAGTTCCTATTCAACTCGCTTCAAACGTGTTTTTGGACAAGTTCTTTTCTGTGTCCTTGGGCTCATTTTCGATGCGTTTTTTTAAGCGTTTTTGAAGTTGGTTTCAGGCGACTTTTCAAATGTGCTTTGGAGTCTTTTTCGAAGAGTTTTTTCGACAGTATATGGACTTATATTCGGGCGCGTTGTTTGAATCAGTTTTTGACGCCTTTTTGGACGTGTTCTTCGATGCGTTTTTTAACTCTTTTTTATGTGTTTTTTGAGTTTTTCTTCAACTCTCCTTCGACGCTTTTTTCCAACGTTTTTGACTCCTTCTTGGATACGCTTTTGGTAGAGTTTTTCGATATGTTTTTGATCAGATTTCGGATGCTTTTTACCACATGCTTTTCGACAGGTTTTGGATGAGTTCCTATTCAACTCGCTTCAAACGTGTTTTTGGACAAGTTCTTTTCTGTGTCCTTGGGCTCATTTTCGATGCGTTTTTTTAAGCGTTTTTGAAGTTGGTTTCAGGCGACTTTTCAAATGTGCTTTGGAGTCTTTTTCGAAGAGTTTTTTCGACAGTATATGGACTTATATTCGGGCGCGTTGTTTGAATCAGTTTTTGACGCCTTTTTGGACGTGTTCTTCGATGCGTTTTTCAACTCTTTTTGATGTGTTTTTTGAGTTTTTCTTCGACTCTCCTTCGACGCTTTTTTCCAACGTTTTTGACTCCTTCTTGGATACGCTTTTGGTAGAGTTTTTCGATATGTTTTTGGGCAGTTTTCAGATGCCTTTTTCCACACGCTTTTCGACAGGTTTTGGATGAGTTCCTATTCAAACGTGTTTTTGAACAAATTCTTCTCTGTGTAATTTGGCTCATTTTCGATGCGTTTTTTAACGCGTTTTTGAAGTTGGTTTCAGGCGACTTTTTAAATGTGCTTTGGAGACTTTTTCGAAGAGTTTTTTCGACAGTATATGGACTTATATTCGGGCGCGTTGTTTGAATCAGTATTTGACGCCTTTTTGGACGTGTTCTTCGATGCGTTTTTTAACTCTTTTTGATGTGTTTTTTGAGTTTTTCTTCGACTGTCCTTCGACGCTTTTTCCCACTTTTTGACTCCTTCTTGGATACGCTTTTGGTAGAGTTTTTCGATATGTTTTTGATCAGATTTCGGATGCTTTTTACCACATGCTTTTCGACAGGTTTTGGATGAGTTCCTATTCAACTCGCTTCAAACGTGTTTTTGGACAAGTTCTTTTCTGTGTCCTTGGGCTCATTTTCGATGCGTTTTTTAACGCGTTTTTGAAGTTGGTTTCAGGCGACTTTTTAAATGTGCTTTGGAGACTTTTTCGAAGAGTTTTTTCGACAGTATATGGACTTATATTCGGGCGCGTTGTTTGAATCAGTATTTGACGCCTTTTTGGACGTGTTCTTCGATGCGTTTTTTAACTCTTTTTGATGTGTTTTTTGAGTTTTTCTTTGACTCTCCTTCGACGCTTTTTTCCAACGTTTTTGACTCCTTCTTGGATACGCTTTTGGTAGAGTTTTTCGATATGTTTTTGATCAGATTTCGGATGCTTTTTACCACATGCTTTTCGACAGGTTTTGGATGAGTTCCTATTCAACTCGCTTCAAACGTGTTTTTGGACAAGTTCTTTTCTGTGTCCTTGGGCTCATTTTCGATGCGTTTTTTTAAGCGTTTTTGAAGTTGGTTTGAGGCGACTTTTCAAATGTGCTTTGGAGTCTTTTTCGAAGAGTTTTTTCGACAGTATATGGACTTATATTCGGGCGCGTTGTTTGAATCAGTTTTTGACGCCTTTTTGGACGTGTTCTTCGATGCGTTTTTTAACTCTTTTTGATGTGTTTTTTGAGTTTTTCTTCGACTCTCCTTCGACGCTTTTTTCCAACGTTTTTGACTCCTTCTTGGATACGCTTTTGGTAGAGTTTTTCGATATGTTTTTGGGCAGTTTTCAGATGCCTTTTTCCACACGCTTTTCGACAGGTTTTGGATGAGTTCCTATTCAAACGTGTTTTTGAACAAGTTCTTCTCTGTGTAATTTGGCTCATTTTCGATGCGTTTTTTAACGCGTTTTTGAAGTTGGTTTCAGGCGACTTTTTAAATGTGCTTTGGAGACTTTTTCGAAGAGTTTTTTCGACAGTATATGGACTTATATTCGGGCGCGTTGTTTGAATCAGTATTTGACGCCTTTTTGGACGTGTTCTTCGATGCGTTTTTTAACTCTTTTTGATGTGTTTTTTGAGTTTTTCTTCGACTGTCCTTCGACGCTTTTTCCCACTTTTTGACTCCTTCTTGGATACGCTTTTGGTAGAGTTTTTCGATATGTTTTTGATCAGATTTCGGATGCTTTTTACCACATGCTTTTCGACAGGTTTTGGATGAGTTCCTATTCAACTCGCTTCAAACGTGTTTTTGGACAAGTTCTTTTCTGTGTCCTTGGGCTCATTTTCGATGCGTTTTTTAACGCGTTTTTGAAGTTGGTTTCAGGCGACTTTTTAAATGTGCTTTGGAGATTTTTTCGAAGAGTTTTTTCGACAGTATATGGACTTATATTCGGGCGCGTTGTTTGAATCAGTATTTGACGCCTTTTTGGACGTGTTCTTCGATGCGTTTTTTAACTCTTTTTGATGTGTTTTTTGAGTTTTTCTTCGACTGTCCTTCGACGCTTTTTCCCACTTTTTGACTCCTTCTTGGATACGCTTTTGGTAGAGTTTTTCGATATGTTTTTGATCAGATTTCGGATGCTTTTTACCACATGCTTTTCGACAGGTTTTGGATGAGTTCCTATTCAACTCGCTTCAAACGTGTTTTTGGACAAGTTCTTTTCTGTGTCCTTGGGCTCATTTTCGATGCGTTTTTTTAAGCGTTTTTGAAGTTGGTTTCAGGCGACTTTTCAAATGTGCTTTGGAGTCTTTTTCGAAGAGTTTTTTCGACAGTATATGGACTTATATTCGGGCGCGTTGTTTGAATCAGTTTTTGACGCCTTTTTGGACGTGTTCTTCGATGCGTTTTTTAACTCTTTTTGATGTGTTTTTTGAGTTTTTCTTCGACTGTCCTTCGACGCTTTTTCCCACTTTTTGACTCCTTCTTGGATACGCTTTTGGTAGAGTTTTTCGATATGTTTTTGATCAGATTTCGGATGCTTTTTACCACATGCTTTTCGACAGGTTTTGGATGAGTTCCTATTCAACTCGCTTCAAACGTGTTTTTGGACAAGTTCTTTTCTGTGTCCTTGGGCTCATTTTCGATGCGTTTTTTTAAGCGTTTTTGAAGTTGGTTTCAGGCGACTTTTCAAATGTGCTTTGGAGTCTTTTTCGAAGAGTTTTTTCGACAGTATATGGACTTATATTCGGGCGCGTTGTTTGAATCAGTTTTTGACGCCTTTTTGGACGTGTTCTTCGATGCGTTTTTTAACTCTTTTTGATGTGTTTTTTGAGTTTTTCTTCGACTGTCCTTCGACGCTTTTTCCCACTTTTTGACTCCTTCTTGGATACGCTTTTGGTAGAGTTTTTCGATATGTTTTTGATCAGATTTCGGATGCTTTTTACCACATGCTTTTCGACAGGTTTTGGATGAGTTCCTATTCAACTCGCTTCAAACGTGTTTTTGGACAAGTTCTTTTCTGTGTCCTTGGGCTCATTTTCGATGCGTTTTTTAACGCGTTTTTGAAGTTGGTTTCAGGCGACTTTTTAAATGTGCTTTGGAGACTTTTTCGAAGAGTTTTTTCGACAGTATATGGACTTATATTCGGGCGCGTTGTTTGAATCAGTATTTGACGCCTTTTTGGACGTGTTCTTCGATGCGTTTTTTAACTCTTTTTGATGTGTTTTTTGAGTTTTTCTTCGACTGTCCTTCGACGCTTTTTCCCACTTTTTGACTCCTTCTTGGATACGCTTTTGGTAGAGTTTTTCGATATGTTTTTGATCAGATTTCGGATGCTTTTTACCACATGCTTTTCGACAGGTTTTGGATGAGTTCCTATTCAACTCGCTTCAAACGTGTTTTTGGACAAGTTCTTTTCTGTGTCCTTGGGCTCATTTTCGATGCGTTTTTTTAAGCGTTTTTGAAGTTGGTTTCAGGCGACTTTTCAAATGTGCTTTGGAGTCTTTTTCGAAGAGTTTTTTCGACAGTATATGGACTTATATTCGGGCGCGTTGTTTGAATCAGTTTTTGACGCCTTTTTGGACGTGTTCTTCGATGCGTTTTTTAACTCTTTTTGATGTGTTTTTTGAGTTTTTCTTCGACTCTCCTTCGACGCTTTTTTCCAACGTTTTTGACTCCTTCTTGGATACGCTTTTGGTAGAGTTTTTCGATATGTTTTTGGGCAGTTTTCAGATGCCTTTTTCCACACGCTTTTCGACAGGTTTTGGATGAGTTCCTATTCAAACGTGTTTTTGAACAAGTTCTTCTCTGTGTAATTTGGCTCATTTTCGATACTTTTTTAACGCGCTTTTGGACTTGGTTTTAGGCGAATTTTTAAATGTGCTTTGGAGCCCTTTTCTAAGAAATTTTCGACGCAACTGGAGTGTAAAAAAACTGTCTGCTTAAGCAAAATTCCTGTGCTATTAGAAGATTGTCCTAAGCGCCAAGGATTTGCCGTCTTTAGTGAATAAGTTGGTAGTACAAGGTGGGCCAAAAGAGATCACCCTATTGAAAGATGCTCTTATTTTTGCAAATGTCCGCCAATGTCAAATCTGTTTTGACATTTGTGGACTAGACAGATGTAGAATACAAGTGAACAAGCCATGGAGCGATACACTTCCCAAGAACGCGGAATAATCGTGTCTATTTTTTTGCGTAACAATTCGTCTGTAGTGTAGGCGCAGCGCGAATTCCGTCGCCGATTCCACAGCCGTCCGACACCGACTGCGCAAACACTGCGCCGTTTGGCCACCAACCTTGAAGAGTATGGGACCACACGAGACGTTGCCAGGAGTGGGCGGCCCCGGAGCACCCGTTGTGCTGAGAATATCGCCGTTGCTGACGAGGATGTCGAGCTAGCTGTCGCCGGAAACATCGACCAGACGCCGTGCCTCGCAATTAGCCATCAGCCGGTTGTCCCTAAGACGACCATGTTTCCGTACAAAGTCCAGTCCGTGCATCAGCTGCTGCCTGTCGACCGCCAAAACGCGTGTAACCTACGCCCAAGCCATCCATAATCTCGAGACCGAATTTTCGACCAAAATCATAATGAGCGATGAGGCTCATTTCCACCTCAGCGGGCACGCGAACAAGCAAAACTATCGCTTCTGCGGCACCGAAAATCCACAAGTAATGCATGAGGAGCCATTACACCCGCTCAAAGTTACTGTATGGTGCGCTGTTCACGCTGGAGGAGTCATCGGGAACGCCGCTGGTGAAACGACAACAGTGGACGGTGCGCGCTACAGGGGCAATGTTAACCGTGTTTTTTCTGCCGCAATTGGACGAATTAGGACTGGAGAACATGTGGTTCAAACAGGACGGAGCTACGGCACACACTGCGCGAGCCACAACCGATATTCTGAAGGCGGCGTTTCCGGGTCGCCTCATCTCTCGTTTTGGCGATTTGCACTGGCCCGCAAGATCGCCCGATTTAACCGTTCCACACTTATTTTGTGGGGTTTTTTGAAGTCCCGTGTTTACGTGAACAAGCCCGAGACCCTAGAAGCCCTCAAGGACAACATTCGACACGAGTGCGAGAATCTGTCGCCCGAAGTTCTCGCCGAAGTGATGAAAAATGCCATAAAACGAGCCCGTATGGCAATTGTGACGGCGTCCATTTGGCCGATATCATCTTCTCGACTTGACCAATAAAATTCTGTTCAAATAAACATAATCAAAAAACAGAATCGAAGTTTTTCATTTAGAAAAAAAATTAGAGCCAAACAACATCGGATGACTTCTTTTGGCCCACCTTGTATATGTAAGTCTGTTGTTCCCCCAACAATGCAAGCCAAAATAACCTTTGACAAAGTTCGTGCACAAATCTCTTACAATTACGAGGTGCAACAGCTCTTCCTTACGCCTTTGGAGGCACTAGCCCAACCTTAACAGGCAAATATTGGCTGAGGCGCAGACACGCTGTTAGCAGAATAACTATATCGGAAGTAACAGGTCATTCAATAAGTCCGTAGGATAAGTAAGAAAAAGACAAAATTTTGATAAAACTCGATTTTATTATTCAACATAGTTGCCTTCGAGGGCGATACAACGAGTATAGCGATTTTCTAACTTTTCGATACCACTTTTATAGTACGATTTCTCTTTCTCGTCAAAATAGGCCTCAGTTTCAGCAATTACTTCATCATTGGATTTACATTTCTTTCCATCAAGCATTCTGGTGTGTAAAAGTGAAGCCATGTTTCATCCATTGTCACATATCGACGATAGAATTCCATTTTATTGCGGATTAACAGCGCCAAACACTCCTCTGAAGCATCAATTCGTTGTTGTTTTTGGTCGACTGTGAGCTCACGAGCGGCACCCACTTTGCACAGAGCTTTCGCATATCCAAATGTTCGTGTAAAATGCTAAAAACACTACCATCTGATATCTTTACAATGCTAGCACCTTCAATTTGCGATCGTTCATAACCAATTTGTGGATTTTTTTTATGTTTTCTGGAATAACAGCCTCATTTGGGCGTCCACTGCGGTCTGCATCATTTGTGCTGGTACGACCACGTTTAAATTCAGCAATCCACTTCTCTACCATTTGTATCGATGGAGCAGAGTCCGGATAATGTTTATCAAGCCATTGTTTGGTTTTCACTGAATTTTTTTCATCAAAAAGCAATCACACAGACAAATTTACCAATGCAAAATTGATATGAAGACTGAAGTTGATTCTACATAATGCGATTTCATCTTAGTTCATTCATTTCACTATAATTTTAAATGATTTTCGTTTTGAATTAATATTTTAAAGCGTTGGCTTTAAAGGAAAGATGATTAATTCAACAATGAAGACCAGATGGAATAAGTCACAATTGAGTTCTTGTTAAAATAAAATTTGACACCTTCAATTTAACATTCAATAATTTTGAAATAACATTGATTTTTATAGCAACAGTTTTTTGCGTGTAATTAACATTGAATTGATTTAGAACAAAATTGGCCATTGTAAAATCAACACTAAATCGTATGCAACAGCCCTCTGTAGAATTCATTTTTCATGTATTGAGTATTGGCGCCACAGATTCAATTTTTGTCTGGTAAAATCTATAAATACATCATCTATACATTCACTCCAGGTGTTAAACTGTACAGTGTTAACCCAGGCGACAGCCGTGTGTAATGACCAGGATCCATACACCACACCGGCTATGGGTGGGTTTTGTCCTATTACTTAAATTCTGCCCAAGGACTAATGGTTGTAATCTTATTTTTGAAGTATAACTTCTTTAGGCACACTTGACTTCGGGGGTAAGCTGGTGAATGCGTCCTAAAAACGTTACGGAAATCGCGAACGGAAGTTGAGAGGCAGATATAAGTTAGTGAAGATAGAAAGAGATGGAGTTACGTTTCATTTCGTATATCTAAGCCACAGCCCACAGTGCAGCAGTGATACCAGATCGGGGGATTTATGCCTTTTTGCGCGATTTTCTCACTTATAATAAGCTGAAAGGTACGAAGGGATTTTTCAGACCTCATAGTACAAAAAGAAAAGGATTTTACTTTTTGGTCAATTTTTGTTCCTAATTGCTCATTTCATTAAGAATAAAAAAATTTGTCAACCTACGGTCAAATGAAATATTTTCATGTTTAGAAAATTGTCATTCAAAATATCTGAATGCTTTCATTTTCTTTTTTTTATTTCCCTAAACTGTTTCTAAAATGACAAATCTGTCAATGAATTCACGAGTATTTCTCAAAATAATATATTTATTTATTTTGTAAGCATTGGAATGTATGCAAAAAAGCCTTTCCTCATTCTCAAATCAAATTTCTGTGTCATTTTTGTATGAAAAATCAAGAATAATGAGACTTGAAACCGAGATAAAGTTTCAAATAATTCATAAGATATTTATTTGATGTTATATCATTTTAATGCCGAATGAAATTTGATGTTCCTTTTTGTAGCGTTTTAAAAATGTGTAAGATGTACCTAAATTTCTATTTTTGTATTAAGGGATTTTTTGGGTATAACCGTGGGATAACCTGCCTCTAAAGTCTGGTATCACTGCAGTGCATGCCTATTGTCTGTATTACACTGTAGGAGCAATAGAGTCGCACCTCACCTCACCTCGCACTGCCAGGGCCGACCAACCATATGTGCAAGATGTGCAAATGCACAGGGCGCCAACTTCTGGGGGCGCATTGCTAGGAAAGAAATATTAATTTTATCTTGCGTGAACAAATACTGTCATTTGCATTTTAAAGAAAAAGCTTGTTCAAATAAGCCCAAAATAACAGCATCCATCACACCTGTGCTGAATTATTTCTTGCACATTAACTCACATAACTTGCAATGTTGGAACTTCAAGGAGAATCTAACTCAAAATATCGCAAAATAAAAAATTCCACTACACCTATGCAAGTTGACATCTGACGTACATAATCTCAAAATATTCCACCCTTTTCATGTAGGTATATTCCTTGCACATGCACTTACATTTAACAAAAGAATCTAGTTCAAAAATCTCAAAATAAAATCTCCTGGGTGATGTGGAAAAGACTTATTCATGTGTGAAAATATGAAAAAAGGGCGCTTTCTGTAAATCTTGCACAATCTAAAAAAATCTTGTTTGGCTGGAGCCGCCACTGCGCACCGCACACATTTTCTTACTCTATTTCTTTCATAACCAGTTATTTTTCGTATATACAGGCACAGGTCACGCCCATTGCACGGTTGCCACTTTAGTATTTTTTTTTATCCAAATTTGGTAATGTTTATTTTGCTTTTTGAGTTTCGGTAATTTGGTAATTTTTATCTGGTTATGGTAACTTTTTGAGCAGATGTACCAAGAATGCGAACTCGATTGCATTATTTGCATATGCGTCATCACCATCCATATAAACCTGTTTAATTCATTATGCAAAAATTTACCGAATGCTCTCATTTTCTTCTTTTGACAGATGGTAAACTTCGAAATATTTTCTGTTTCTGTTTATAACTTCTTTGAGATATGAATAGGTTAATTAATCATATTATTTATATACAGGCATAAGACTCTAATTTGTTAAAGTTTTGTTAAAAGAAAAAAGGATCGAAAATGGTAGATGATCCCATGCCTTCTAGCAGCTGGTAATTTTGTGCAGAACGTTGTTTAGTTGTTTAAAGACTGACAAAGTTCCTACTACGTTCTTTATTGAATTGAAAAGTCTTGTGTTTTATAAAAGTTTTTTTTCAAGCAAGTAATTATTTTAAAAATTAAAAAAAATAATTTGATTTTTTTGTTGTGGCCTTTTTTCTGTATCACACTGTAGGAGCAAGAGACAGCAGTGCGCGCACACATTTTCTTTTTCTCTTCCTCTCATAGCCAGTGTATATAATATCTCAGTCAGTATTTCGTTTGCGAGTACATACAATCAGTGTTAGCGGCACCGACAACCGCAGATTGTAACACTGCTATGATTATTTTTTGGTACTAGAAAATTTTAATAAAAGACGATTTACTAGAGCGGTTTTTTTTTTGTGCTTTTTCCCTTTATCCCACGGAAGGCTTTTCGGACATCGCAATTACCACAAAAAGGGATAAATCCCACGATATTATAACACTACATACAATCATATAGAATTATTTATGTACTATTGACTTCGGATTTTTGGCGTTTCTGCTCAAAAAGTTACCTAAGCCAGATATAAATTACTAAATTACCAAAAATTCTACCAAGCAAATAAAAAAAATAACAAATTTTGTCAAATGTTACCAAAGTGGTAACCTGCATACCAGACGAACGTGCATACACGGTTGAAAACAAAACTGTCTCCTTTAAATTCAACATCGGAACGTGTTAAAATGAAATTTGACATTGTAAATTCAATAAAAATATTTTTCATTCTACCGTTATTTTCCGAATTTCCACTTTAAGCGTCTGTGTGTTTACATTTATTAAGATTTAAAACAACATTGATTCCTGTAAAATACCTGTAAGTGGGAAGGTATTACTCCTCAAATACTTTTATTTATTCATTTCGTCGCATCGATCGGCAGGTACGAGTAGAACAAAGTTGAAAAAATTAAAAGTGCAAAGTGAAAAAGAAGTGTGTTCTAAATTATATTTCGAAACAATGCCAGAGCAAAACAAGAACAACGCTGATTTTTTAAGTGCGGTGCAATCACAGCCTTGAACAAGTGACTGTATAAACTTTGAAAGTGGCGAACATGGAAACATCATATTATTCAACATACCAGCATTATGGACCACTTAAACCTAAGGCTCATTTTTTACTGCATTATGCCAATTTCATAAAAAAATGTGACCCACCTAAATACTAATGGAGAATACGAAACATAAAGATACAAAAAAATATTGTAGTAATATTAACTCTAGAGTAAATGTGCCATTAACGCTATGTACAAAAGCAGGATTGAGTTTTGCAAAATTTTTAGTAGATTATAAAAATGGAATTCCGGATGCTCTTGAAATTAATACTAAAAATATTATAACACCAAACAATAGTTTTATTAAAATGTTGGCTCACCTGAAAATAAATTTTGATAGCATTGTGTTTTATGGCGAAATCAAGTTTTGTGGAAAATTATATAAAAAAGACAGTTATATAACCATTTATAACGAAATCTTAAAATTGTATAAGATTTGTTATTTTTCTAAAGTTTCAATCGTATAAAGTGGGTAAATTAAACGAGCAAACTGAATTGAAAGAACTCCAAGAATTTACAAGCCTTTGCATCGTTTCCCAAATAATAATGGAAAAATATATTTAAGAAATAAATTGTTGTAACTCACTTATTTAGGCATACTATTAATCTTTGTATAGTATTTTTTTTTATAGTAATTGAATCACTATCCGGGTATAGTTTATAATTTAAGAAAAGAAGCTACATGAAAAATAAAATAAAATTTTGTAAAACAAACCTGAAGTTTTTATTGAAATAGATTTTCATGTTATATCAACATGTGCATCATTATGATTTAACAGGAATCGTGTGCTCTTTTAACATGAGAATCATTTTGATTCAACAGGATTCGTCATGCTGTTTTAACATGAAGATCGATATGATTTAGCGGGAATCACCATGTTGTTTTAAAATCAGGATATGTTTAATTCGAATACATTTCTTGTCATTTTGACATGATAATTCCTTACGCCCGAGATACTGAAAAACCCTTTTCAACTAACAAGAAACAACTAAGAAGCAAAATCATTGGGAAAAAATGTTGAATTATGTTTATTTTTTTTTTGATTTTACATGTTTTTTTTTCTGTGTGATGCTATATCAAAACTCGAAATTCAATAGAGTTAATTTGACTTTAATCTTCTTGTCGAAAGTGTATATTCATAAAAATAATTTTGCCTCCGGAAATCGGGCAGCACTCGCGTATTTCTGTGTCACTTTTGAGTTTTGAAAAATATAAAACCAAAGAAAATCCTCTAATACTTCTAAATTTCGAGATGCCATCCATTTGTTCTGATGTCAGTATTGGCATATTTATATAAAGAGGTCTTTTCGAGGCAAATACCTTCGAGACTTTTGAGCATATTCGGCTTAGAGTGGGTTGATTGAACCCATGAATATCTGCGCTGTCTTGCTGAATCTACGAAGTTATTGAAAATTACATTTTGAACGGAAAATATGTACACTTGGCTTACTTCATTCCGACCCCAATAGCGAATAGCTGCCATTACCTGAAGGTCAACTTCGATATGCCCACCTCTCGGGTCACCCTTCAGATCATTTCGAACGATTTCAATTATTTTTATCATATTTTCTTTGCTGAATCTATATTTATTTCTAAATTCACTTTCCGTAAGATGAAAACGGTTAATTCGTGGCTTATAATTTTTTAATCGCCTTATTTGATAATTTAAAATATTAAAATTATCTAGAAAATTCGAAAATGTACCCGCCATTTAATTTGATTTTTGGCACAACAGGGAAAACAAATGTTAATTCACCGCTAAATGCAAATTTAGGCATTTAATTTTTTGACAGTTGATTAAGTGTGAATTATATTCAAAAAAAAAAAACTTTTTGAATAAGGTTTTCTGCAATTAAAAAAAAATTAGCTCTAAGCTTTAATTAAATGTTATGAATAAGGCTAGTACTAAATAAAAATCATATGGAAAAAATTCTAGTAACGTGTTTTTTGAATGGACAATAAGTCATGCAAAATACTAATAACCGAGCAAACTCCACCTGCAACGCTGATGAAAACGCATCCTTTTTATTTACTTACACTACAGCACGTGTTTGTGCCCACAACATGATGCCGGCATAATTTTATCGCCAGAACGTGCAGCCACTTATTAATAAACTGTTTACCAAAAGAATTCATCGTCAAGCGCTCTACGAAAACAAATAAATAACCTCAATTGAATTTAACAGTCGACAAAAAGCACACTCATCCACTGATGCCGCGTAGCCACCACGCTCTTAAGCGTTTAATTCACAAAATTTAGTCTTTATACATCTTCTAAGCCAATTCCTAATTCGGTCTCCAACTACAATGACGTCGCGCCTCCGTCACATCTCATCGGTCTCCTCTGCAATCTAAGAAAATGTGTTCCAGTTCCGAATTGAATGATGCGCTGAAGTGGACAGCCAGACTCCCCAATTCATATGCGGAAATCCATAGGCGAGACTTCAAGGACACCTCTGCTAATCATCTCATCAGTGGAATAAAAACAAACACTTTTCGTGTCTGGCTTAAATTTGAATAAAACTACAAACTCACCCACCATCTGCGAGCTCGAGCTACATAAATCATCACAACAGAACCATCAGACCCAAAAAGAAGACGCGAGCTATACATAGATTTTGATAGCATGCAGCAACAAGCGACACACAATCGAATCGACAAAAAAATTCGTGCGACTCAAGTAAAATGCACAACACCAGGCAGCTCCGCAACAGTGTCCCGCCAGAAGCAGTAGCCCCAGCCATCACTACCACTATTTAGCATAAAATCACGACGAAGTGGCAATTGGCATACATTTTAGACGATTGGAATGAAATGATTTTGGAATTTGTTCCCAGTAAATATTGCACCTACATGTACCCGTACAGTACATGGAAGCTCTGTCGCAAACACAGGTCTTAGCTCAGAATAGCACAAGTCGATCGATGGTTTCAGATACGAAAGTCGATTAAAATCAGTATTCCATAAAACAATGAGCGAAGCCAGGGATTTGTTTGGTATTTATTACGCAATACCCTATTCTTGTTATTGGGCTTAAGCCTTCCATCTATCGTCCATCAGATCAGGAAGTCTAAGGGACGTATATTGTTTACTTATAAGAATAGAAAAAGTTTTCAGTGGTAGAAGAGTAACACCTTTCGGTAACACAGAGTTGCGAGTAAAATGTTGGGCCTAACACGACTTGTAAACAAACTTAACGGGTTCGTGGTAGTTTTGCTGACACCGAGAAAAACAAAACTAAATAAAAGTGTACCACTTGTGGGAATTCACCAACGATTTTCCACGCCAAATATTCTCACTTCCGCTCCCCATTAACCAGCAAACGAAGAAGAAACCGCGGGACACCATGTCTTGTCTGAACTTGTGGACTGGAACCTATCGCAGTGCATTCTTTATGCAACTAAACATTAGCCAAACGCAGTCTACCCTAGTAGGATAAGGTATAGTGTATGCAAGAGAATTGTCTCAAGGCCTTAGCGTAGTCTGCATCTGATTAGCGAGTAGTCTGAGGGGTGATAAAATACTTCACGATGATTAAGATACGCGACGGCAGATTGCATTAAATTAGAATTTAGTTTTGACACGTGAATTGGTATATGTATATTGGAACCACTTTAACGCTGTCACCAGATTGAGTGCGGTTGGGGACTAAGTTGGAAGCTGCAATGCAGCACTATGCGTTTTAGTCCAACTAAATTGGTTGCTAAGAAAGTGCTTACTTCGTTTTATACTACCTGTAGTCGATAGGGGAGACAGCGTTCCCCCCCCCCCCCTTGTCTTTAGCCAGAGTTCCCATTGCAGTCGAAAATTGTACTCAAATGGGTTTGAAGGTACCCAATAATGTACCTAAAACGACTTTATGGTATTTTTCAATTAGAATCGGAAATTTGTTTAAATACAAAATTCACATTTATAGGTAAACTATATAATTTTCAAAATGTTTGATTTATTTGAACATACATTTTTTATTCATTAAAAAAATATAACAAACAAAAGCTCATTTTAAATCAACATAAGTTATTTCAGTTCAGTTGTATATCGTTTTTCCGGGTTCGTTTGTCTTTGATAAGTAATTTGTGAAGGTATTTTATTAACGTATTTATATTCAGTAATCGTTTAGTTAGATTACACGATTTGTTTAGCACAAGAATGTCATAATCAAATGATACAGGCGTTTTTTTAAAAACTGAAGAATAAAATCTTGTTGGTGCGAGCCAATTTTTTAAAAACAAAACCGAATTAAAGCCACAACCAATAGCATTTTACAAATGGATCATCTCAATTTATGCTGAAAATAATCTTACTGCATCCTTCGCATCCATTATTGTGTTGGGGACCATTACTGTTATTCAACGCGTGTACCGTGTCCTATATATCTGTCAGTTTAAAACGTCTACGAAACTGACGAGACAGATTTTATTAGTTCAGTTCACTACATCTTGAGTTATAAAGGGTTTTTCAATAAGAGCGCTACAAAAGTTTTTTTAAATAACAAAAACGGTTTTGGATATCAATGAAATTCTTTATTCCTGTGAAAGTACATTCGATGCCATTATGTATGGAACTCAATTTCTTTTGCATGGCCACCACGGGCACGCTTGCAGAAGTCCAGACGCTGAACCCAATTTTCGACGGTTTTCAAGCATAAATCGGCCGATACTGCTGCAATTTTACGTTCGATATTCGTACGAAGTTCATCAATCGTCGCTGGCTTGTTGGCATAGACCATAGACTTGCGGCCAAGCGACTGGCCCATTTCGTGAGATAACACGTTCTCCAAACTTGGTTTCCAATAAATTGATTATGACATTCGCTGTGTGGCTTGTGGCGCCGTCCTGTTGAAACCACATGTCCTCCAAGTCCATATCATCCAATTGGGGCCAAAAATATTCGGTTATCATTGAACGGTAGCGATTTCCATTCACAGCAACGTGCCGGTCTTGATCATCACGGAAGAAGTACGGCCCAATGACGCCGCCGGCCCATAAACCACACCAAACCGTAATTTTTTCGGGATGCAACGATGACTCATGGAGTACGTGTGGATTGCTGCCTGACCATTAGCCTCATCGCTGAAGATGATTTTTCGATGAAAATCCGAATCATTTTCAAGTTGTTGCTCAGCCCAATTCACGAACATACGACGCTTCTGGTGGTCAAGCGGCTTCAGTTCTTGCGTCAATTTAATCTTGTAAGGATGTAGGCCAAGATCTTTTCGCAAAATTCGCCACAACGACGTCACAGAGATGCCCAACGCTTGAGAACGACGTGTGAGAGACACATTTGGGCTTTCTTCAACTCAAGCCTCAGCGGCAGCAATATTCTCGACACTACCTACGGGCACTTCTTTGTCTCACTGGTACGGGAACATTTTGTACTGTGCCTGTGGATTCAAATTTTTCCACTAGACGCTCAATTGTTAATCTGCTAGGACGATTATGACGACCATAAATTGGACGTAGCGCTCCTAACGTTGAGGCCACTGACTCCGAATTTCGGTAGTAAATTTTAATAATTTCGACTCGTTGTTGGCTCGTATATCTTTCCATCATGAAATGGCAAACCTTACTGAAGAGAAATGTCAAAAGAGCGGCAGGAAATTCGGCTGTCCCTGTCGCTCTACTTTTGTAGCGTCCCTGTTGAAAAAAAAAAACCCTTTATATGTTAGGAAAAAGTATTACAGTCTGGGCTGTATGAGAACAACTTCCTTCAAGGAGGCTCACGGTGAGAATGCCCCTTTCTCACCGGCCTTCTTCCAGACAAACTAACAAACTGGAATTGAAATTCAAATTCTGTTTTCGAAACGTTTTCAACTTAAGGTCTGATCACACATCTGTTGCCTGACATTCATAAATATCTACTAGATAGCGCATAACTTATTATAGAATAATATCTATCATATACGTTTATTGTATTATTTGTATTTTTTATCCACAATATTGTACAAAGAGTTTTTGTGTATAGCAGCAACGTCAAAATTAATACGTCTACGCAGTCATTAAAAAAAAAACTTCAACAAACGAAATTCCAGAAAATCATTGGTTAAATCTTATTAACCGCGGCTATCGATTTCTCTGGTTAACCAGCCAAACCATTCTCTAGTTAGTATTTTGCTGAACAAACGCATTCGATGATTACCAGCTGAAATAACCTTAGTTTGTTGCTACAAACAATTTTGGAAAAATAGGAAATGAGTTATTGATATGAATTTAAAAAAGTAGTAAGCTGTGGATCCAAAGTAGAACCGAACTTAGTTAGCAAAAATGTACTCAAAAACTAGAAAACACTACAATTGTAGCACGGGAGGGAACGCTGGGAGAGCAGGTCCTCCTTGCAAGAGTTTTCATTACAGTTTTCGCCTCTGAGAGCAGATTTTGTCATAAAGCCAACCACAACTTGGAAGCTTTATATGCTATGTAATAAGAAAAGATCAGTAATATTTTTTGACGTAGTGAATACTGTAATTTGTTACTCTGAAATCCGAATGATCCAGCAGTCATTATTCTCACTGTCGTCACCCTAATGCCTGATGGAACCGTTTTCCTCACTCTTCGCTTAGGTCACCCAGATTTTGAGAGAAATTTCTGAAGGTGAAATGAAGCCTTCAATTTGACGAGATACACACCCAAGTAACAATTTGACTTCGGTAAGGTGCTAGCGAAGCTATTTCACCTCCCGCAATATTAACTGCATAATGGGCTAATGGAAACACATATGGCGCCCTTTCAGGCAGGTATTTACTTGCTTAAGACTTCCTGAACAGCTTGGATAGACCTTACTGAAAACAAAACTTCTTCGTCTCAAAGGCAATTTACATCGACGGTAGGCTAATGCTTCGTTAAAAAAAATGTATCAGCAGTAGGTTATTACTTTGGTAGGGCATCACCGAAACTTTATAGAAGCTAAAAAATTAAAAACAAAAAAATATTTATGTTTTTTATTATAAATATTTTTCAATTTTCCATTTTCTTATTTTTTTTATCTTATTAATAACTTTTAGACTTTTTGCAATTTTCATGGAGTTTACATTTACGTACTCGTTATAATTTACACTTTACTTACATGCGTCGCGCTGAGAATCGAACATGGGTCCACCCGCGTAGTAGTCCAATACACTACCCCCTAGGCTAATTCGTCATAATGATGTAGTAGTAAAAAATCTGAACTACTTGATACATTTTACAGTTTCGTTAAGACTTGCAATAAACTTGCAGCTTACTCAGAATTAATTGACATCTCAAAAAAGTTAAATAAAAGAATATTAGGTCTGTTCCTTTGCTTTTAAATCTTATGCTATGTTTAGTAAAATCTTCCGATACCTCCGAGGCTTTGCCATACATTTTAGAGCTTTTGAAACCTCGGGTTTTCAGCGAAACCTATTTGAAAAAACTCTGAGCACATCCGTCCGTTAGAGATTATCAAATCGAGCAAGCCTACAGCGTGAACTTTGGTCTATTTTGTGCTCATTTGTGGATGTCAAAATATTAAACGCCAAAACAATTGTGACTATCAACAAAAATAATGAAATAAGAAAAGAATCGGAATCAAAAAAAGAAGTAAGTACCTAATAATTTTAAAGAAATTTTTATATGTGCTGCACCTATTTCCTTCATTTCTTCAGAATTAATTTTTAGTAATTCCTCTTTCCAACACTATTTTTTTGCGTCAACAAACAGCTGTTTTGCCAGCCACTTCAAAATTGACAGATTATGACTTTTGAAGTCACTTCAAATCGATGGGAACGGGCACATTCAAGAATGTAGTTTTCTTAAGTCGACTAGATTGGTCTGGATGAGATGTAACCTGAACGCAAAAACTAGATTGAGAACTGTCAACTTAGTACTCAGTCACGAATTTCTTCACTAGATTCGTCCCCTCCTCGCTACCCCTCCATAAACGTCAACTGAAACAGCTGCTCACATGACCGATTTCGACCAATCAAAACCGAGACACATCTAGTGAGAGAGCTGTCAGACTTGCTAAACTAGATACATGAACGTCCCCAACGACTTACAAGGTTTCGGTAAGAGTTCATCGAAACCTCACGACTTCAATTCGGTGGGAACATGGCATTACGAATTTTTACTCAATGCCGTTCCTTTACTCTAAAAATTCGTAAAAGAGAGCGTCATCGAGAGAGCAAGATATTACCGCTCCACTGAGAATCTCAGGAATTTTTAATCAACAAATTTCTTGGTGTAAGAACTGAAAAAAGCTGTCAATTAACAGTTGATTTGAAATTTGTTGTCATATTTGACGTATGAGTGCATTTGTTTTGATTTCTTGCATATTAAAATGGTATCAACAGGCTGGTATATGAAACTGAATTTTCTCCTCAGATTCTTTTTGAAAGTGGCAACGAAATTCTTCCTCGACAATCTCCTTCACGTAACTTTTTATGCCGTGGCGCTTTTTCCTCTTCTCGAATGCTTGCAGTTCAATCAGTACAACTTCCACTGTACTCGGATTCATGAAGAAAAAGTTCGATTAATTCCAAATCACTTTCATCGCTAGGTAGATGAATCAACTAATTTTGTTCGTAAATTAGCAAATTCTTCGAGTTTACGATATTTTTTAACAACTTTTTTTCCATTCTTACTACAAAAGTAAAAAACAGACCTATGAGGTAAACTACGTTTTTCGTACTGTTTTCTGGCGGCGCGTAAACAAAAAAAGATGATGGCGACGTATCTACAATTGTCCATGTGCGGAACACGGAAACTCCAAATAAATCGCAGACTATCAACGACTGGCCTTGTGATTCCTTGGTGGTCAACGGAAAGGCCAGACACACGGCGAATTTCAGCCGTTTCAAATCGAATGGCAAGTCCGTTGGACATACCGGAAACTCAGAACCAAAATATCCTCTGCGTTGCCTCTTTCACAGACAATCTTGTTCCATTCCACAGTCGAGGCTGATTGATGTTACGCAATATGATGGTGTCTGAGCTACTATCAAATGCAAATTGTTGTGACTTGAGAGGTGGTAATCTGGTAATCCGGGCAACTTCAGCGAATCCATTGATTCTGTTGGACAGTAGGCTATTTTATCGAGGTGGGTATCTGTGACAACCGATTTTACCGGATTGATCATCGTTGGGATCATCGACATCATTTTTTTTTCGTCGCCAATATGGCTCGTTCGCTTATGGTTTTCTAAGCTCTGAGCTGTTATCGGAAAATACACGTCAAATGAGGTCTTCCATCGATTTGGTCAACTGGTAGAAGTCAGTGGGCCATGTGATAAATCCGGACGCAATGTCAACTGTTATTTTTCCATTACCATTAGCTCGAAAACATATTTGCAGTTCGATCTTGTTGAAAAATTACTCACATTTGGATGATTTCGGTCTTTAAATTCGTCAACTGATTCAGTTGGACGTGGAATAACAGAAATGCAAGAAAGTCTGGTGAAAATCACCGGACAACAGAGTCACGTCTCCACCAAAAATGTTTTCATTGTCGCAAAGATCTTTCACTGTTAGGACCTGCGCCTCCAGTGACCTTTTCTGTGCCATTGCGCGTTCGTTGCAAGCGATCAATTTGCATCTCTTCAGAATCTTCGCCATTGCGCAGATTTTGGCGGTGTTTCAAGTTGGTGGCTCGTTGTTTCCATGTTCAGTATGGCAATTTCAGTGTAGATTGTGAGGATCTGACTAATATTCCAGTTCAACTTCATGGTGCCATCGAATCGACACTAAAAGCAATGAAGTTGAGAACGTTTTTCCGGTACCTCCGGGAGCATCCAGAAAGTAATTCTTATGACTCGTATACGCAGTCGTTTTTAGTTGATTTAATAAGAAATATGTAATGCATGGCACATCTTTCAAACAAACCCCACTATAAAGAGCTTACACCCTACAGAAGGACGAGTCTTTCCGGTGAAGGATATAACTTGTATAGATAGACAAATACCTACCAAATTTGTCCCAGATTCAGACCCAGATACTTCCAAGTTCAATCATCTGTTGCAGTTATCTCCCGCAACGATATTAATTCTTGCCGAACAATTAGCTAGCCCTTTTACTGGCCATTGCTGTAAACAAACTCCATATCTTCTCATTATATTCATTGGCCTTCAAGGACTTGTTAAAACAAACAATTTCTCAATGAAAAACTCACTCAGATCCGTAGGCACACAACACCTTCAACGACAGCACCATTCAAAAAGGTTCGCCTTACCAAAGAAGGACATGATAGCTCTATCCACACCTGGACAATATTGAACTGCCAGCCTCCAATGTTCGCGATATTAATGAATTAAATTTGTACATTTCACGTCAATTTGACCATTTTGGGGACAGCTGGAGAAGAATCAATTCAATTCCAGTCCATAAATAGAACGAAAATTCGCCCGGGAATTTATATGCACGCGCGCCAAACTATTTTTAGCCAAACTCATCGGCTGGGGCTGGCACTGCAGCAGACGCAGGAATTTGCGCCATCCATCACTAAGTGCCCTCTCTGCTAAATGAGATGTCTCTTCCATGTTTGAAAATCGAGACAACATGACTGCAAGCGGAGCAGACAGTATGGCACGTTGTCTAAAATTGGACTACATAGACTTGTTCTAGCCATTGGCGAAGATGATGGCTTTTTCTGGATGCAATTCGTGTCGTCCTTGAGGTACGCATATAAAGTGGAATGGTTAACACAGGGTTCTACCTCGTAAGGGGTATTCATAGACGTACGAGCTAAATTTAGAAAAGAATGGAGTTATACCTGCTAATAATAGAATACATACAAGTCACGGGAATTATTATTTTATGCCTGCATGGTGATGACAATTGGGCTAAGAGGCGTTGCAGGTGGTTCGACTAAACAACTTGGAAGTCTTATCTCGATTTTGTTAAGTAGAAATTTGAGACGTTGAGTTGGTCCCATGTTTGGTTAGGTTAGGTTCGGGTGGCAGGCCACACCAAGTGCAGCCTCACTTAGGTCCCATGTATACTTACTGTGAAATGTCAATCATAAGTCTATTTCTAAAACGACAAGCCAGTGAGTCCCAATCAGCTGCTAGCTATTAAATTGGCCCTGCCTATAAAAAGTGGTGCCAAACTAACGTCTAAAAAAAAAAACTGTTTACTCCACGACGGATATATGAAACCTCTTAAATACAAAAAAATGTTTCTTATCTATCTATATAGGTTTACTAGCTGGTACCCGCGACTTCGCCTGCGTAGAATTAGTACTTCGAGTAACTCAATTAAAATATTTATATCAACAACAGCGCCACTTATCGGGTCCAAAACTATCCTCTCTTTCAAGCCAACCAATTTTGCCCTACACATTTAAATTCATTAGTAAAATAGGCAGCAAATATTTATATTTATTTCTTACCAAATATAGCCCTATGATGAATTTTATCATCCCTAATTTGAGAAATAATTGGTTCGTCATTTAAACTTGGATCCCCTACTTCATCCCCTTCACATTTTGTTTTCGCTACAAAAAGTCTGATAAATTCGTTTTAAAATCTTACTTTCGCATTTATAATATTAGGATTACCTATATCTGTGCAAAAATCACAACTGACAACAAAACCTATGTTTTGAAATAACATAACAGCGCTCCTACAAATTTTGAAAGTTCTCTCTTAGATTTCTTATGACTGTAACTCTCTTCGGCCGTGTCGACTCGCTTTCGTGGCGTAGTTTGTACAGGCTACGGCGCTACGGGCATGATGAATGAAAGAAAAGTATTTCCCTGAATCATAGTTCTACACAACTGCGTAGTTGAAATTTAATGTAGTAAAATTCAACTTTTTCAATTGTTAATATTTAAAAAAAAAAAGTAAAAATGCAAAAATAATCACCCCGAAAATCTCTTTTTTTTGGCACTTCATTTGTTAAGATTGGTTTAGCTTGTGAACCGCAAGAGGTAAATATCCTACTACAGTAACTACAGAAATAATATAGTGGATATTAACACCACCATACGACCATCATCGCACGTCTTCGGCCATCTGAGTTATATTGAGCTTGCAACTTTTTGCGTTTTTAAAAAAACAAACAAAAATTCCGACTTTTTAATTAATTGTCTTTATTGATCGAGAGTCGTCTACAAACTAACTTTACATTTTCTTTTAATAATGCTACTTGCTGCTGATCTTGATACAGTGGCAGTTCATTGCGCTTACCTGGTATCAAGTTCAGCGTTGCGTTTTAATTTGCAATTGTTGAATTCTAAGAATTCGGTATTTTGTATTATGTTCAGCGTTACATTTAATTTGCAATTGTTGAATTCTAGGAATTCGGTATTTTGTATTAATTTGCAATTGTTGAATTCTAAGAATTCATTATTTTGTATTATTACTATTTTCCGGGAATGTTGTTGGCGAGCCGGAACCCGTTTCCTGGAAGTGATCCCAATGCCTGTGGGATCGTTATGTTGACGGGTGCTGACTCCGACATAACTCGCCCCCCCTTTGATTCATGACTCTCCTGAGTTATGATTATTCGATTTCTTAACTTATGCAATTTAATATGAATAAAGATTACAAAGATTACTGTTACAAATATTAAAATTAGAAGAATGCTTATATTGTATTTTACATGGGTTTTTCTTGAAAGTTTAAGTTCTTTAATGTGTTCAATATTTTCTACTTGATTTAACATGATTTCGTCAAAAGTTAATTGGCTCCTTGTAGAATTTAAAATATCTTCGTATGGTATTACAAACTTCTCTTCAAATATTTCTTTTACGTTAGTAAAGGTTTCCTTTCCAATGAATAGTTTACAATCATTAAAATTGAGTAAATAATTTCCGTTTATTTTAATTTTTCTTTCGTCACATGTACCTGTTATTTTAATGTTTTTATAGTTTTTTAGTAATAACAATCCTTTTTCAATTTCTATAAGTTGGCTTTTAACATTTTTTATTTTAATACAGTTTTTAGAGTTAATGCATAGATTTGTCTTTTTTAAATTTTTGAAGTCCATATTTTCTTTGAATGTGTAAATTGTTTCATTTATTTTTACAATTTCTTCGCTTTCTATAATTAGTTCATTGGACTCACTGTCCGTCATAGCAGTAACAAAATATTTAGTGGTTTCTATTATTTCTTTGGGTACTTTAATAGCGAGGATAATTCTATTATTATTACATTTTGCTGTTCCTATTTTAATTGATCGTAGCTTGTCGAAATCTATATCATATTTAACTATCTCAGCTTTACTTAGTACACTACTGGTCATTATTCCTAATCTACTTGAGGCAATGTTAGCCTGTATATGTTTTATATTGTCTTTTATAATTCCTATTTTTATTAAGGTTTCTAAGTACATATATAAGTTTATTAGATAGTCTACTAATTCTACCATCTGTCGTATTAAATTTGTTTAAGATTCGTTTTCTGTCGTCTTCTATTGTTTGCTTGAGCATTAGGAATGTTTTGTTAAAATGGTCATTGACTATAATTTGGTTGTTGTGTTGGGTAATGATGTTGTGATTGTTTTCGTCAGTGATTTTTAAGTGTTCTTTAATGTTTCGTCCGTCGTCGTCGTCCATTGTACCGTATAGCCACCGCATGCCGGTGCCTACAATGTTTAAAAGACCTCTCCTGTGTTTATGGGGAATAATCGTATGCGTTTTATGTTTTAGTGATTCTAATTCTTCCGTTAATAACTCTTTTCCGTTTTCTATTTGGGTATTTGACAGATTTTCTTCTAGATTTTGTAAAATTTTTTGTATTTCTATTGGGTTGATTGTATGCAAAATAATGTCATATGATTTTGTTATTTGAACGTTGCCTAGTTTTATTTCCGAAAATCCATTATTTGCGTTAATTTGTTCTAACATTAATGTTGCTTGAGTCATGGTTAATGTCAGTAGTAGGGTCAATAACATTTGTATCCATTTGACCTGCAAATTTGTAAGGGCGTTTTATATTAGACGTATGTATATTAGAAAGATCGAGTTCTCGGTATCTTGGCTGTTCCTTATGTCTAAGAGCTTTGTAGTTCTTTATGTAGCCTGTTTCCCTTGTTTCTTCATAATCTTCCCTATTTTCGTTTAGTTTCGATATAATTTTTTCTTTTTTTGTGTGAATATTTTTTCTAACAATTTCCCTGTTTATTCTACCCTCTTGTATCTGCGATGGTTTGAATTTGGTTGTGGAGTGAACAGAATTGTTGTACCATTCTACACATTTGTAAATTTTTTCAAGAGCTGTCAATTGCGATTTTTCTGCTGAAAGTGTTCTCATTTTATCTCCAATAGTACTGTGGAATCTCTCAATATCTGAGTTTCCAGTGTGACTATTAGCTTTAGTGAAGTGTACATCAACTTGCTCAACTCTCAAAAAATCTTTTATGTTAGTGTTGTTAAATTCATTATCAAAAATTATTAAATTAGGCTTATTTTTGATTGAGAAATATAATCTTAGCTTTTCTCTAATTGTAATGCTGCTTCTGTCTTCTAAATGAAGTATTAATGCGTGTTTGGAAAATTTATCAATAAATGTGATAAAATTGTTTTTACTATTAGTGTAAATGTCTATGTGTATTGTTTCGTTAATATCCGATGGTGTATTTGTTGTTTTAAATTTCTCTTTAATAGGTTTTCTATCATATTTGGCCCTAGTGCAAATGTTACAATTATTTATGTACTTTTGAATAAGTTTCTTGAGGTTATTATGGTATATGAGTTTCTTAAGCCCTTCGTAGTTTTCGACTATGCCTGCGTGTCCAGTTTCCGTTTTATGGTACCTGGCTATTTGTTTGAAAGCTTCGTCCTCACTGCCTATGTCTCTCGCTTGGTATGCACATTTATAAAATTTAATGTTTCTGTTCGCGATGAATAGCTCGATAAGTTTTTGCTGGACTATGTTATATTCGTGTTCTGTGAGATCTGAGTATATTCCTATTTTTCCTCTGTGCTTAATATATCTCCTAAATATATCGGCTAGATTGTTTTGTTCGATATCGTTGGAATTTACATAAATTTTTCTCTTGTTATTGATTACTTCGATTTCTCTGGACTTATTATTAGAGAGAATTATTTGAGTATAAAACCTGTTTACGACCGTGTCCAAAATTACAAAATGGTCATTCCCTTCTTCTACTTGTGAGTGTATGGTATTTGCTAAGCTCATATTATCATTTTGTGGAATATTTTCCGCTATATTTTCTGGGGATGTTTCGATGACATTAATTTCTCCAGTATTTGTATTTATGCGGCTTACCCTTAATGTAGTCGATATTGATATTGTATTTGCCCAGTTTAAGCAACCATCTTTGAAGTCTTGGGTTTATGTCTTTACCTTTGTGTTTGGCTTGGAGCCATTTCAGAGGTTGATGATCTGTCATCAGATCAAAAGGTCTGCCATAAATGTATGGTCGGAAATAGTTGACCGCCCAGACAATTGCTAAGAGTTCTTTCTCCGTAGCACAGTAATTCCTCTCGTGTTCGTTTAGGGACCTACTGGAGTAACATATTGGGTGGCCGTCTTGTGTTAAGACTTCTCCGATGGCTAAATCGCTAGCGTCTGTGATAAGTTTGAATTTCTTTTCGAAGTCCGGGTATTTTAGAACCGGTGGATCGGTTAGAATAAACTTAAGTTTTTCAAAAGCGTTCACATATAGAGGATCTTTAACATTTATCTTTGCATTCTTTTTTAAGTATTTTGTTAGGGGCTGAGCTATTTTCGCGTAATCCTTAATGAATTTACGGTAGTAGCCCGTTATCCCTAGGAAGGATTTTATTTGCCTGGGGGTTGTAGGCAATTTTAACTCTTGAATAGCTGAAATTTTCGACATGTTTGGTTTAACACCTTGTGGTGTTAGAATATGTCCGAGGAATTCCGTTTCTCGGGCGAAAAATGTACACTTGTCGGGTTGCACTTTTAGGTTGTGGTCTCTGAGTTTATTAAACATTTTCTGAATGCTGGTGACGTGTTCGTCTAGGCTAGTACTGAAAATCAGAATGTCGTCAAGGTAGACAACACAAATTTGATTTATGTATTCCCTTAGAACTGAATTTATAAGTCTTTGAAACGTTGCGGGCGCGTTTTTAAGCCCGAACGGCATTCGCACGTATTCATAGTGACCCGATGGAGTCGAAAAGGCCGTCTTTTTCCTATCGACTTCTTTGACTAAAATTTGATGAAACCCTTTAGCGAGGTCGAGGGTTGTGAAATACTGGGATCGTCCTAATTTCTCTAATATTGCTTCAATATTAGGAATAGGAAATTTATCGTCCACCGTTACCTCGTTTAATTTTCGGTAGTCTATAACTACGCGAAACTTTTTTATTCCGGAGTTGTCCATCTTTTTTGGGACAATCCAGAGTGGACTATTATAAGGAGAGTTACTCTCTTTTATTATCCCCTGCTGTAACATGTCTTTAATTTGTCTATTGATTTCCTTTTCGTGAATTTGAGGAAATCTGTAGATTTTGGAAAAAATTGGTCTATCAATTGAAGTGACGATTTCGTGTTCAACTTCGTTTGTATGGGTTAGTTGCTGTCCTTCTTTATATTTAGAATAGGTCGCAATTTTTGTTTAAAAGATTCTTTAATTTGTCTGATTCTTCGGAATTCAGATCGCTTCTAAAGAGAGTTTCAAAAGAATCGCGTGATTCTTCGAGAGCATTTATTTCTTCGTATGAGAATGGCGGTGAATTAACAAAATGTATTCTATTTTTGTTTACCTCTAGATAATCTCCTTCTAAATTTATAACTGTTTGTAGTGGTTTAAGTATGTTTTGTCCAATAATTCCGTCAAAGTCTTTGTTCCTAAAGTCAGTGAGTTTCCAACTCATAAATGCGTTTTCTTTAAATTCTCTTGGTAGTCTTGTAATGATTTTGCTATCGCTAAAAGTTTGTCCGGATAGAGTGTTAAAGAATAGTTTATTTTGTAAGGGAATTCTTTTGTACTTCTGAAGTTTTGTTCTATTAAGTAAAGTTGTCGAGGATCCAGTGTCTATTAGACAACGGATTCTTTCCTCATCAATACTAACTTCGACTATTGGTAAATCTCGTCTAGAGGTGAATGAAAATTTACTTCTTCGACATGGTCTACGTCCATAGCGTCAGGAGAATTATTTCTTATTTGGATCGAATTGTTAAAATTTCTTGGGTTCCTATATTGACCCGAGTTATTATTTCTAAATTGCCCTGACATTTGTCGGTTATTAGGATTATTATGATAATTTGGCCTATTGTTATAGTTATTATTGTTAGTAGTTGGAATATTAGCATTATGAATATTGCTAAAATTCGGTCTGTTAACATTCCTAAATTGCTCTTGATTGTTAGTGTTCTGCACTCTATAATATCTTTGATTCTCACTTCGTTGGTTTATTCCTCTTTGATAATTATAACTGTTAAAACTTTGTGTTTGTTTTGTTAATAGTCCTGATTCTTCAAGTGTATAAAATGCTTCTCTAAGGTTATTAACTGATCTACTTAGAACTACACTCGCTAAATTAGCATCCAGACCATTAAGAAAAGTTTTCAAAATCATTTTTTCGTTACTGTTATGGCAGAATTCTACGGGTTTTGCGGTATCAAATTCATATTTACAGTTTAACTTGTTTAAAATGTTTTTCAATTTATTATAATATTCACTTACATTGTAATTCTTTGTTGAGAGCGCCTGGTGGTATAATGAATAGTAACTGTCTCTTACACCATAGTTTCGAATAAGTTCTGCTTTTATTTGTTCCCACGTTGGATTTTGTCCTAGTGTTCTTATTGCCTGTAGTGCTGGTCCCTGGATTTTGTTGATTACGTGACGACTTAGAAAGTATCTCTCCAGTTGAGTACCCACATAGCATGGGATAAATATCTCGACTTCTCGTATGAATGAGGATAGAGAGTAGTCGTTTGAGTTTCCTCCGAACTCCTTGATTTTAGATGATTCCTTAAGGACGTCATCCATTGCTAGATTTATTTGTTGTTCTGCCGCGGGATTTGGGTTTGCCATTTCACTTTTATTATTTTTATTTTATTTTTATGGTAAGATCACTTTCACTTCGACTTTGTGTATATTTATTTGAGTTTACGTTTTCGCGGTGTCGCTTTATTATTTCACTAAAGTGATTCACTGAGAGTGTTCGTATTCTACTGTCTTTAGACCTTAGAAGCACCGACTGCGCCAGTTATATTGAGCTTGTAACTTTTTGCGTTTTTAAAAAAACAAACAAAAATTCCGACTTTTTAATTAATTGTCTTTATTGATCGAGAGTCGTCTACAAACTAACTTTACATTTTCTTTTAATAATGCTAATAATTTTTAATAATTGCTGCTGATCTTGATACAGTGGCAGTTCATTGCGCTTACCTGGTATCAAGTTCAGCGTTGCGTTTTAATTTGCAATTGTTGAATTCTAAGAATTCGGTATTTTGTATTATTACTATTTTCCGGGAATGTTGTTGGCGAGCCGGAACCCGTTTCCTGGAAGTGATCCCAATGCCTGTGGGATCGTTATGTTGACGGGTGCTGACTCCGACATAACTTCTGCGCATTTCCTCAGAATAACATTGTCGCTGTTGATTACATCCACATTCACCTCGCATACTTCTCTTTGGTTTCACTTAATCGGAGAAAACTTCACGCAGTTTTTGTTGAAATGTATGTGCTTGTGCGATGTGCGATGTGCGCCAGTCAACCACCCCAAAGCAGAACAACGGTTGCTGATAATTTTCGATTTGAGAAAATAAATTTAGTTTATTCATGTTAGATTTTGGGTTGTAGCTTGTAGCTCAGCTTCTAGATGACACAGAAAGGTTTTTGAAAGGTTATTGATGGCTTAAAATAATTTTGGAAGTGTTGGCTCTGTTAAGCATTTTGTTTTGTTTGCATTGATTAAAAATTGTTGAAGTAATGGCGATTAAAAGGCAGTAAAGTCAGAAAAATAAACACATTTTGGTCAAAAACGCTCCCAAAAAATTGGCATTGCAATGAAAGGAATAGCCTATGTACTTCTCAGGATTTAGAGGGACATTTCAAAATAAGTTTCATCGAAATCTGTGCGGTAGTTTTTACGCCGACCGTTAACACATGAAAACGGCTACAGTTTTATTATAGACTAGCTGTACCCACCCGGCTTCGCCCGTGTAAAATGTGGTTTCAGAACAGTTGATGGAAACAAAATTAAGAAATTTGCTGTCTTGTTGGGGACAAATTGTTTTGGCTGTTTTGTTTCTATCGACTAAGATGGTACCCTGGAGCACTTTACATATAACTGCCCATGCTTGAAGCAATTCTTGCTTAAATCAACTCCCGCATTTCTTAAAGTTTGATCCTGTGACTTATGGATTGTCATTTCAAAACAAACATTAATAGGCAATCGAATCGGTTTAAACTGAAATGAATAATTACTGTGAATTATTTGTATTCTTGGTATAAACACCGCATCTCCTTTACCACACCCAGTTAAAATTAAAGCCTCATAACAAGCATTATGTTGCTTATTGAGGCCATGGACTGTTAAAAACGCTATTTAAAAACTCTACTCTATAAAAAACGAAATGGGTAATTACCCACGATCTGGTATCACTGAAAGCTATACCTATCTGATATTTCTTTCATAGAATTTTTTTTTTTTTTGTAAGCAAAACAGAGGTAAACATATTTTTCCTACATATTTGACATTTCTTTTATGGGTTTTTTTTTCTTAGCAAACCACACAGCATACTGCCTCTGTCTGTCTCCCTCTCCGCCACAGGAATAAAATAAGGTTAAAAGAGATGTGAATATATTGTGCGGTTAGTGTGTTTGATTTGAGAATGAAATGCATATCCACTCACCCAGGTGAAAATAGTAGAAATGTTTCAAATTTTGCGTATTTATTTAAAAACTTTTTAAGTTATTGAATTCATGGATATCCTAAAATTTAACCGCAGATGTCCTCTATAATCTGGTGTTTACTATATTTAAATGCTCCCAGTATTTTCGAACGGAAAGCGTGACAATGAAAAAAGCGAAACCAAACGATAAAATAAATTACTCTTTTCCGGAATTTATAGCGATATAGAGTTGAAACAAAGTGGATATTGTGGGCCTATTTATCCTCTATAGGACTCAGAAAAATGCATCAGAATATATTCAGCAGTTTCTAAGATTTTTGCATTTAAAGACATGCAGTCAAATTCAATCTTAGTCGAACAGAACTACACCAATTTTATTTATATGATTCAGCAGTTTCTAAGATTTTTGCATTTAAAGACATGCAGTCAAATTCAATCTTAGTCGAACAGAACTACACCAATTTTATTTATATGATGATGATAAAAGAGACTGACGTCCATATGTCTCATAACTCGAGAACGGATCGTTCGATTTTGATGATTTTGGGCTTGATGAATACGTACTGGAAAAAAAAATTTAAGGGATACATTTTGTACGGGGAACCCCACTTTGTAAAAAAGTTAACTAGATAAAACAGCGGGGAGCGTCACTTCCTTTACAACAAACCTTATTTCAAATTTTTAAAATTGTATCATTGAATGAATTTTTGCGAAACGAATTTTGTCAGGTCAGCTGACAAAATAAATATATATATAAATAAAACAAAGTGTAAGTTTAAGTTCTTTGGCTATATATATATATATGACTGAAAAACTTTGATTCTTTCTATGGCTTTAATTTTTTTTATGAATTAAAAACCTTTTTTCTGCTTTTGGATTATTGAATTTAATGTCTGCGAAAATCTGTTGTTTCGCGTTTGTCCGTCCGAACCCACTCCACTAATTGTGTCCCTAGGTCTATCTCAGAAACTAATTGACGTAGAAGAAAGAAATTTGCACACAACATCTGGTTTAACTTCTAGTTAAACGAAAAATACCAGTGGTAGCGATATATCGACTGGTTTTAGAGTAATTAGTAATTTGGTGAAAAAATACTTTCATTCGTACATAAAGCTGTTTATTTTTTGATTTACAAAAAAGTGACACGACGAGTGACACTCGCGCTTTTTAAGTATTTTAAAGTTATATTTTGTTTGTATTTCGTTACAATATCCTTTTTGGTAACCTTAAAATGTGCTTCGGCAGAAAAATGTATTTTATAGACATTCTGTGAACGTAAGAAACATTGAGTAACTTAAACTAAGAATGAGGTAGTGTAGAGATTCGTTGAATTGTTCTGTCCACAACCAAATTATTTAAAATTGACAATTGGATGAAATAAATGTGCGCGTTATTTAAAGTGCTGTTAAATAATCGATCGATGTAGGGTGTAGGCGCAGTGGCGAACGTCTGACAAACATCCGAGTGTATAACTGTCATGAAGGAGCTTCTCAATTAGTCGTTTGGACCCGGGATAAAATTGATTAAAAAGATCCCTTCCATTCGTCCCAAAAATGAAAAACTCACAGAAACGAATGGTTGTGAGAAGCTAGGCCTACTATTTATTTATTTTTATTTAAATAATCGATCGATCCTCCAAACCTATATTTGCAGTGAATATTATTTGTTCTAATATCTGATATTTTCGTTTATAAAACAGTTCTTTCAAAAAAATCTAATGCCGGTTTCAATAGGAAAAAGCTATATTTTTTTGTAAAAGCTTCTTGCATAATTTTCAGGACTTAAGCACCAACATTATCTGTTCGTAAACAACAATTTTACCAAAGTTGCTTAAGGGCTGTGTACTTCTTTGCCGCACACTTTTGCATTCGGAAAACTAAACTTACATAAATACGCTTTAAATTCAAAAATTCTACTTTTAAGTCGTACATAAAACATGTGTAAAAAAATAATGGAAAAAGTACCCAAATCTTTGAGTTTTCCACATTTATCTGCGGCGATATGCACAGCTGACGTGTTCTTTTTCTTTTTCTTTTTCTGTTTTCTTAACAAATGTCAATAGAGATTTGCCAAAAATTGTAGCATCTTCCGATCGGGTGATGACTTTTGCGTCACCTCATATATTAACTAATAAAATTTTACTGAGCAAACATCACGAACGCGAACCTGCACCACAAAAGGAAACAATCTCATTGAATGCCCATTAAAATCCCTTCAGTAACGAATAAAATTCCAATCGATGTGCATATAATTGACCGAAAGAACTCCCATTCTTCTACAGCGCCTGAATTTGCTTATCGTTTCCACATTGAAAAGGTAAACGACAATAAAGCTCAAGCGAGTCAACAAATTTTGATCTCTTTCCTCGCCAATAAGAAAAATGTAAAGATGCAACTGTTTTCTCCGGGGGAGACAATCAGGAGCCAGCCATCAATCACCATCAAGACCTCAGTCTCAGTCCCACAGCCCAGACGAGACACAGTCTGAGTCCGACTCTGACTCATAAAAGACAAATAAGCCCCATCACGGAATCAAATGCAAAAATATCCGCAGGGCAATCACTTTGCCTTCCAGTCTCGCATGCACAAGACAAATGTGCAAATTATCCGCACCAGGCCACTCAGACGATACAATGCATTTACGATGGGGCAAAGCAGTAGCATCCAATCGTCAGACTGTCAACTGAGGGAACATTTTAAGAAACACCTCATAAATGTTCCATGGTCCTATATAATCAGCCTCTGGCTACTGCTGCGTTTGCGGTCGTCCACAACTGCATAATTTACGCATAGTAGCTTCTGTGTTGCTGTTGTTGTTTTTTTATCAATAAATTAACAACCAGCTCGACATGGCATCATTAATAGCCCCCGAGAATCCAGTTTGAGTTCCGTCTGTCTACTGAATTGGCCAGAATCGAATACCAGCCAAGGAGTAAGTTGGTAGCCGCTTGAGACCACGTCCGAGCATTAAATTCAAATTGGCTTCTGTTTGCAGTTTGGTTGGCATTTTTCGCCTCCCTTTCTGACAGACTAAATGGACGGACGACCCATAATCATATGGAATCTCCTCGGTATGCCTGCGAGCACATCTGCCATGGACGCATGCGCGCGAACACAGCAGTTGAGCTGTCTAACCATTTTGGTGTGTCCAATCTCAGTCAAAACAACCCGTCATTACCATAATTTTCGGGGTCATAACCAACCGCTGCAGGGAGGAACCAGAACCAACCAGACTTGTCTGTCTGCTGTCTGAGTTGGTATGCCTCTGGATGGGGTCCATGAAAATGCGCAGCGCGTCCACTGGTGCTAGTCTGCAAGTCTCGTCGCTTGCAATTCGTAGCCAAAATGACAGAGAGCAATTGTTTATATGGGCAGGGACTGCATTTGCGAAATGCAAGTCACTTTGCAACTCAGATTGCATGCACTTATGTCGTGCGCGTCGTTACCGTGTCGTGCAGCATCTGTGCTACTGAAGATTACCCAAAAATCCGTCGCTTCAAATTAATCAAATGTCTCGCCAGGAGATGCAGCGAGTCAGAATCAGAATCAGAGACGTCTGCTACGAAGAAGACGGAGCTATTGTGCCGCCTCAAATTGGTGATGGACATTTGGAAGCGGCTGGTTCTCTGCCTCTGTTATGAATTTATTTTCTTTAAATGTGCACGCTTTCGTTTCTCTTTTTTCATATTTCCTGTTTCTTTCGTGCTTCGTCGCGTGGACTTTTTTGGTTTTCATCTCGTCTCGTCGATGGTTGCTCCTCGTTGAAGTCACCTGTTGCAGGAGGCTGAGTGGCATAATAAAAAAACTTTGACATGCTCATGTCGTATTCTCTCGGTTCTATGGATAAATGAATCTGTTTCGAAGGAGGGTGACACAATCAATTTGCAGTGGCGTAGGAAGCCAACAGACGACTTTGTGATGACTGTCGGATTTTTATTTGCGTTCTGAGCCTTCTGAGTGGTACCAGGTTTATCGAAATCGTCGGTGCAGTCAAGTAGTTAAACACGGAGTTTGCTAAGTCCTGGGAAATTTGCATCTTGGTGAGAGTTTCGATGGTAAATAAAAGAAGTCTCGCTCAAAAAAGGGAAACAAAATAATCCTCTGTAGGAAATTTTCTTAACCTAAAAAGAACAAAAATGTTCACACAAACTTCAATCTGGCGAGTTTTAAGGGAATTTAATAAAATACGATCAAAATGCTGAATTGATATTGAGAGCTATTCAAAGCTTAAAACTTGAAGTTACACCAACTATGAACTTTTGGAGAATTTTTAAACTTTAGCTTTATCTTGTTTGTTTCTTTTTCTTTCCATTGATAAAAATTAGACAGCTTCTCAAACATAAATGTCAAAAAAAACCTGTCAGAAATCTCTCAATTATTTAAAAAAAAACTATGATTCTATTCCAAACCATCCTATAGAGGTCATATCGAAAAATGGCGGGCATACTCATTATTAATGTAGAAAAAAATAATAAAGAAATGTTTTAAAACCATCAAATTTAAACATTTTTTTAATTTTTTGATTTCTTTCGAAGATTTTGCATGTGGCCTCATCCTAGTGGCGCATCTTCTTATACGCTTTTCAGGTAGTTCATTGTTTGATCTTGGAAAATTCCAGCCGAAGTTTTTTATTTATACCCTTTAATCTTATGACTTACTGTTGGGGAAATATGTACCTGTTCACAGGTAGTAAAAGTTTCCGGGTAAAAAATTTCAACGGGTATAAAGAGTGAAAATCGATTGCAAAATGTATGGCCTCATCCTATTGAACGCCAGTGTATACAGGTTTAACATGTCTCATTAACCCTATGACGACTGACCTAACCTAACCTTACCTTGAAATTGACTCAGTTTAATTGGGCCATTTAGACGAAGTCAGCATTCTAAGAGCATCCTTTGTGATTGATATTTTTATTTACTCAAAGTTGAAAGATGATCAGAAAATAGAACGATAACCATCATACCAGATTGTACTGTCATCCAAAAAAAACACACAATACTCGTAAAGATATATAGAGCGGACGAGCGCCATCTTTTCAAATTGAGGCAGACTCTTTCTACTTAGTTTCAGCACTTGTACAAGGTCTTGCAAGCCACTTTACTTTACGAAATTTTTACCTGTGTTAGAACAGGGATTAACAGCCTGATTCTGGCAAATCTCACAAGTCACAAAACCCTCACAAGGTGAGGTGAAATTTATTTTGTGAGGTTTTCGTATTCTCGATTTTGGCACTACACTTACAACTTGTGGGGCTCCCAAAAAAAATTCGAAACCAGTCATAATGGCTCACCACTCACCAGTGACAATATTTGTATTCCATGGCCCTGGTTCCCCATTTCCACACACTTAATAACCCGTGCATGACATTTTATGCTATATATTTATAAAAATTTCGGGAAAGGAAAATATTTGAAAAAAAAATATGAAGAAGGTGGGGAAATTGATTTATTTAATTAATTTCTTTTTCCATCAGTTCTAAAAGATTTCTGTGCTAATATTTCACGTATTTTGTTATTTCAGGTGTATATTTTTATTATTTCTTTTTTTTTTATAAATTCCCTGTCCAATTACTGACACTGTGACCTAAAACTGTGATAACTTTTGGTCCGTTCGGGTACTTTTTTGCAAACGTAACATTATTAAAAATTTGCTAAGAAACTGTGCGAATGCGAGAAATCCATTTCCCCTCTTTTCATTTTTTCGTAATTTTCTACTCGCCGAATTTCGACTTGCTGAAAAATGAAAAATGAAAACTGACAGCTCAAACGTTTGTCAAGTAAAACTCTATTTACTTTCGTCTTTAACAATATCGGAGGAAGAAGTTGTAATTGAATTTAATTCCAACTTATTTTGCAGATGCTGCATTTTACGATAATTTCAAAATGACATTTCTCAAAATTTTTGTAAGAAAACCGGTCACTTCTCTTGAAATTGCCAGATTTCTCTCTCGATTTTTGATATTTGAGTTTTTTCTATGCTGAAAGTACACGAACGAACCTTTTGTGTACGATCTTGGACTCTTACGGAAAATGTTGAGCCAATTTGAAAAAAACCATGCTGAGGTGAATTTTTTGTGAGTTTTGTTGTGAGCATCCTCTTGGCCAACTCTAACATTATAAATTTATAACCATAGACAAAATCACACTGAGACCCCCAACTCGCAATCCTCTTGCCGCTGGCCCCTCAATATTTTTTTCAAATTCGCCATTTTGTTTTCCTATCGGTGTTCTGTCAATTAAGAATCCATGTAACATGCAAAAACATACAAAAAATACAAAAATAAATGACCTGTTGAAATGTAATGTAAGAGTTCGGGAATACCACATTTTTACATTACTGAATGCCATCGGTTAGTTATTATAAATTGTTAAAAGGCGAGTAATTTGATTTGTTTGGTTAGTAAAACTATCTAAAGTTGATGTTCTATATACTAGAAACATATTAGGACAAACATGGTTGTGTATTTTCCGCTTTTGGATATCATTAATTTCGATTTCGTGTGTAAATTTTTCTTAAATAATGAAGGAAATTTGCTCAAAATGTTTTTATATTTCCTCAGCTAATCTACATTGTTAATTTTTCATGAATATTTTAAGCAAATGTGCACTTATTCCTAAAAGAAAAATATTATCCACACGTAACGAACAATTTCAAATTAAACGGATACAAATTCTATGAACGCTGCCAGCAACTTTGCCCCGCGGAAGTGGCTCATATTTTTTGCGAGTATGTTGGTGAGCCGGAATTTTTGAAGTTACGTGAATTTCTATGTAACAATACTAGCGCACCAAATCGGGACCACTCTATAAAAATATAGCTTGTTGGCAAGTAACGGGAAATCGGCCGGAGTTGGTTGTCTCAGTTTGATTTGTCTATGATTATAACTATACAAGTCACCATAAGTACTCTATTAGGGTGGCAATGGACAATGGTGTAGTGGATAGGGTATTGCTGGTGACTTGGGCGGTGCAAGTTCAAGCCCCCCAAGGGTCAGCAATACTCAGCCACCTAAATATATAAAAGAGAAACGAAAAACATGATGTTTCTCCCCCACTACAACAAAAAAGGGGCTACTGCTTGGAATACAATGGATTGGTCTGATTGCTCCAGGACTTGACTCCCATTTTTGAAAAAAAAATACTCTAGTCTTAGGTACGGTAAAAAAGGGTATTAGATAGAAAGTCCCATCGCGATCCCTATACTATAGTCTTACATGTGTAAAATATTTCAGTAGGTGTAATACATTACTGCAACATACAGTCACAGTAACAGGGCCAGGGTAGTCAGCATTCAGCTCGTTACTCTGTGTAGACAGATTCAGCGGACTCTGTCAAAACTTGCGGCTATGTTATTTCGCGTTAAGCGTAGTACGCTGCTCGAGTTCAACTAAATTTTATCTGGTCTCCAACTTTTCTCTCCAAACATCAGCTAAAGTCCTAGCTAAATTTTGACATAGAGTACGCCATGGATAAGTGTCACAGAAAACACCAGTTCTTTGAAAAAACTTCCTTCAAAAATTTAGTTCTCTCTTATTTCAACTATGTCTGATTCTAGGTACTTCTCGTCCATGTAATAAATAAAAGAGGTCTTTCTTGCATACTCTTCCAAAACAGAACAACAAATACACAACGATCTGTCACAATTTAGCTTGGAAAAATGTGCCGACCCATTAAATGGGCACTCTAAATTTTGACAGACACATGAAGAACATTTTGAAACAAAAGTTTGATTATTTAGCTCGAGCTGTGTACCACTCAGCTAAATGGGTTGGCTTAAATTTAACTCAGCTAAATTTTGGAGAGAATTTTGTACTAAGCTTTACAGAAATTAAAAGTTGCTAGGTCAAATGACATCTATAGGTCCATAGGTCCACTTACTCATATCACTTTGCACGGGACCCGCCCTTGCACTCCTTACGAAGAGAAACTAAAATTAAGCTAGAGCAACGTCTTGCCGCCGTGCCGTCTGTCCTCCTTAGGTCAATCTCATCTAGGGACAGCTTTAATTCACCTGTAACGCTGCAAAGCATTGTAAAAGATCATAAAATCAAAGCACGCCACTGCAGTTCAGCCTACTGAAAAAAGAGCCAGATGAAGAATGGGTGGAGAAAAAAGAGAAACAAGATATCCAGCGCATCGGTGGGAATGATACTTAGAGCCATAGACGACAGAAGTTACGTGCGTGCATCATTAATTCGTCTAGTAAATCTCAGATTCACCAGACGTGTATAAAATGCTTATTTAATCGACTCGACAATGATGTTCCTTCGGCTGCACCTTCACCTCAGTTCCTCCTCGGCGAAATGTGTGTCTGGGCTGTGATTTTTTCTTTCTCTGTTTTCTCTATTATGGAAAACTGCAGTAGTACAGACACACACGCAGTATATGCTGTGCACTACTATTTTATTATCCGAAAGCGTGCATTCGTCAGATGCACTGCACAGCGCAGACACACTATGTCACTATGTGTGGTATAGTATAGTGCACATGGAGGAGGCCTTTACAGGCATTTCTCCGCCTTTGAGGGCATTCTTTTGCTTGTTCTGCTTCGTCTTCTTCGAAGTCAGGCCAGACATTCAGACGCATAAATATTGAAACCTTTCCATGCCGAGTGCCATCATAACGCAACATCAGCAAACCAAGAACACAGAAAAACGAGTGGAAACTATATAACACTGAGGAGGGGGGAAGCCGAAGGCGGGTGGCAGCAGGCAGCAGGCAGCACGGCAGTCAGTCAATCTGCAAGTTTGTATTCCTCACTCATTGGAAGGGACTAGTGAAGCTAATCTGGGTACCGGAGAACACAGAGGTGATTTACATTGCACACATGCCGAGAAGTAGAGAGAGTGCCATGCGAATTTCTTCTTTTGCATCATCTTCTTGTTCATTGACTACCACCAGATGAACATGCCTCAGCCTCGGATATAGTTGCTACTGCCGCTTTAACATCTGATTATTAATTTCAAGCCTCCTCTACCTCTCGCTGGGTAAGCTACCAGCCGGTCTCGCCATCCCCACGGTGATAGTGATGATGATAATGATGATGAGAATGACGATGTGGACGATGACGATGTGCATGTGATATGTGCCACAATGTGTGCTAAGGCGAAGTGAGTTGCATTCGAGGTATATCTACACCCATGACTGGGTATATATGGCTGCAGTCGCTCCAGACAGCGAGCCAGACGATTGCTTTACTTAACTCTTCCTCTTTGTCTACCTTTGCTGCACTTTAGCACCCGTTTTTATCGCCTCCTCCTCCTGCTCATTTAGTGGCAATAATTCTCACATGGGAGAACGATAGTTTATGCCTGGAGATTTTTTTATTTCCCTTTTTTTTTATCACGAATTTTTGTCTAGCAATGTGAGTCCATGACGCTGCGCTGTGTGTTTGTGGACAGACGTCGTCGTCGTCGTCGTGTCTTTCATTAAAACTTCAACGCTATCGGTGGTAGACAGTGAGTAATCACAGTTATTGGACGAAGACGACGAGGAGCAACAGTGAATTGGGTGGCAGTGACCAGAAAGTGGCCTCCCAGCTATCAGTCGTGAATAAATTGACACTTGGTAATCGCGGCTGCATGATTGGAGAGAATGTGTTTCAACAGACCGAAACAAACTGTCTGAAATATTATGTACGCTATTATTGTTACGTAGACAATATTGACAAATGACACGTAACTTTAAAAAATTTAAAAATTCCTGCTCACCTACCCACCCGGACTTAATCTTTGCCATCACTGCGGGTGAAATGTTCAAAGAATTCAACCTTTGGGTGACCAACGGCAGGGGATCGTGAGTTGGGGGTTTAGGCTCAGAACACTTTGCGTCTGGTTTGGTATGGCTTTGCTTAGGTGACAGAGAGACGTGGATGTGTAATTGAGCCTTACTAATAATCATTTTTAACCGTCAGACTAAATATTTTCTAGGTCTCAATACGCAATTTTGTATGGAAAATTATGCCATTGTGAGTCCGAAAAATTTAGCCTAGGCACTAAAAATTATTATAAGTAACAAATAGTAGCAATGTCAGACACTGGGCAAATATATAAAAAGAGAAAATAAAAACCAAATTATTTCCCACTGAAAGTGGGCAAATTACTTCACCAAAAGTTTTGAGAAATCTGACAATTTGAGAATTTTTTCGATTCTAACTGGAAAACAAAAACCTAATCGAATTATTTATAAGGATTTTGGTATAATTTGTTTAACATTATTAAGTTATTGCCCAATTTCAGTGGAATATCACTTCGTATAAAAGAGTTGAATTATTTCCCACTCGAGGTGAGGTTATTATCCACGTGAAGTTGTTTCCCTGTACCATGATCCATGACTTATATTTAGTGTCCAGGGCACGAACTCACAACTGCGAAATTTTCCATTTTAAATAAGCCATTGTAACCTACAAAATGTTTAAATGTGAAGGTTAAAAATTATTTTTATTAGTAAGGCCCATTGCTTGTATTTGTAGGTATAAGAAGCTTTTAGTAATTCATAAGCTGCGCGGAAAGGAGCAGAAAAGTATAGGATTTTAGGCTCCATTTACACCTCGCCTCATGAGGCTGTGAGAACTAGCACACGTACAAACTTTTGAGGTGGTGCATTTTAAAAAAAAAAAATACCAAAATCAGCTGTAAATTGCATTATTTGAGTGGTCAGTGTTGCATTTGTGAGTATTAAGGCAGAACCGGCGAGGATAGATAAATGAAAAAAAAGGTATTCTTACTCCAAAAAAAATCAACATCGAAACCTTGAAAGGATCGCCACAATGACCAAGTTAAATTTTTATGAAGTGAGTATACCTGATGGCAGGTAGGTACGGTGATTTTGCGGTTTGGAAAACCCATGTCGCACTATGTGCCGTTTCGTTACCACAACTCATTTCACCAAAGAATATCCAAACTAGTCAGCTTCCGTGCACATGACCGATTTTCCCCGGAAATTTAGAACCTACAAAATATTCATTTTATGTTTTTTTTTTGATTCTGTTTATATGAATTATATTTTTGACAGCAGAATTCATGCGGCTGCCTTAATGTAAACCCTGTGGGTTGTTCCAAAAATGAGTTACCAACATGCAAAATAATTCCAAGTTTACACTATTCTTAAGTGAATTTTGGAAAATATTCCCGAACATTAAATAAGTTTCTATTAGGCTTTTCAAATTCTTTTATTTAGCACCATATTTGTACGAAATCAAAATATGATACACGTTAACGGAGCTCGAAACATATACATATATTTTGTTGTTAAAAGATTTCTTAATCGTATACAGACAGCCTTATTTATTAGAACTTTCGATACGCGCCTAAACACCTGTGTAGGTTTTTTGCGCCAAAAAAGGTACTGAAAGGAGAAATCTATTACATTAATCTGTCCGAAAAGATAAAAAAATAAAGTGCACGACTGGGTTGAACGTAACTTTCTCGTTCATCAAAAGTATTAATGTAAATGGAGCGGGAGTATTGTGTAAGCTCCGAGTTGTTGGAAATATATTTTTAGGGTGCATATTCAATACGGTTGAAAAAAAAACTAGGGAAAACTACATTTTTCAAAAATCCATTTTACGATAATACAGAAAAAAAAAACTGAGTTTTCCATTAAGTTAGAAATGCCCATATTACCTAAGAAATGAATTTTTGTTACAATCGTATGGTTTTCGAGATACATATGTCCAAATTTCAAAAGTACCGTTACTCGATTTTTTGAGCGGAAAACTGAGTACGCAGTTATGTTTACCTCACATACTTAAGCTTAAATATCAATTTTTGTTAAAATCTTTAGAGCCGTTTTCGAACAAATCAAAATGGTATGAAAATTTTGTATGGGAAGTACCATTAATATTGAGGTTACCATGCAAAAAAAAACTTTAAATCCGAAGTTTTGACGAAATCCGTTCAGTAGGCCGCGGGACATACAGACAGACCCACTTTTTTGAGTTCGCCTATCATCGTAATGTCAGAATTGATTAACATCTCGAGTTCGAAATTTTTCTTCCTCTTACTACGTAATAGAGAAAGTTAAAAACTTACAGCTTGTGAGAAATGTAAATTCAAATACAAATAGGAATAAAAAAATGGAAAAGTAAAAAGAAAAAGTTGGGAGTTTTGGGACTCCTATGAAACGGTAGACTTATGCAAATTAAAACCAATTTTTAAAACGATTTAAAAAATCTCACATATATGCATATATATTTCTTATCGAGGAAACTTGTAGAATCTTTAAAATTGAAAGTATAACTGTTGATAGAATCTATCCAATTTATTTTTGATTTCATTTAAAATAAAATGTGACAGACTTTTTAAGTCAAAATGACATTTCGATACTTTTCCACCTCTATACAAGCTGTAAACAACGTCCAAGCGCGTTTAGCTTATACAAGCTCTATACAACGTCGAAAATTTTATATAAATAAGGTTTATGCGTTTAGAGGTATTTAAAAGGGTGCATAGTTTTATACACTCTTTATACCTAATACGTTTATAAATAAGGCTGAGAGTGTTTTTAATGTTTCAGGTCGAAGTTTTCTTTTGTTAGTTTTAAGGGAAATAACTGATTACCAGTAACTCTCATATACCGCATCTCAAAAAAATATAGCCCGTTAATGCCGCCGACACAAATATCGCACCACGCAGTCACTCTACTAGGGTGTAGTTGACGTAAGTGTATTAAATTGAGGGTGTTTGGTGCCTCAAGAGCGGCTATTCTGAACATTAGAAAATCCAGTCAAATCGAAATTGTTTACAATTAAAAAGGGCGTTAAATTTTACCAACGTTCTCACAATTCAACAATTATTTAAATAAAATATATTAATGATTTCAGGATGTTGTAGCTTCTCCATCATACATTGCTACCGAATGTCAAATTTCAGCTAATAAATGTCAACCAAAACGAAATGGCGGCCAAACAACATTTTTGATTCCTCCATGTCGGTGTATGACAAAGGCATAGAGGAATCAATCAATTTGGCCGCCACTTCCTTTTGGATGACATTTATTAGCTCAAACTTGACAGTCGATAGAAAGACACGATTACTGTCTCTTTTAGTATCTACATATTAGCGAATGCAATTAGTTAAAATAATTTGTAGTACCCATTAGAACCGACTAACGTATTCATTTAAAATGCTTTGAAAACCAAGTAATGTTTACATCCTAAACAGTACCGCATAATCAGTTTTTAGCTTATTAGTATTTTTCGCACAAAACATTTCAATAACATTGCAGTTCCTATTTTCTCAGCATAATTTTACAAAAACAGCTCTATCGGTTTTGATCGAAATATATAATATATATAGGATAATAAAAGAATTCTAAATAAGACCCCATATTTAATTTTTCTTAAAAATTGCGAAGATTAAAAATATTTCCTTAAAATTACTACCCAAACCCAGATCTGTGTCACTGTTCACATATGGTATATTTTTGTTTATTTTAATGCCTCACTATTAATAAAGATATAATGACAACGCAAAACTTCATTTTAGCAACTATCGTCCACTTCCGCTCTTCTTTTGAGCATACACCATAAAATAACCAGCAACCACCTGTAACTTACACGATTGAAAGCACTTCATTGGTACTCCGACTGTAATCCTATATCCTATACAGTCAAACCCGCTTAAGTGAAATGACAAAAATCATTAACTTCAGTTTTAAATAACCGGGTTTTTCAGTTAAGCGAACACCGGATAACTGAAAAAAAAATTCAGTTAAGTGGACCTCGGATAACTGGACAAATTTTGCATCAAAACGAATTGGTAATAATAATGAATAAATTTATTATAATTAAGTAAGTTAACGAAACAAAATTAATCCATTTATTTATAAACAAAACAATAAAAAAAATATTGAAAATTACATTTCAGTATTTATTAATAAAATTTGAAGACTAACAATTTTTGCGGAGCTGAATTTAAAAGTAAAACTACCCTATTCAAATAAACAAAAAATATTATGCACAATATGTCGCCAGAATTTACATCTTTCATTGTCAGAGGTAAAGTGGAATGTGGAAGGTGAATAATAGGTTTGTTTGACGTGGCTAGCACTAGTGCCCACTAGTACGCACCGAGAAGTGTCAGCTAATTTTCACACCTGTCAAAAACCCTGCACAACCCTGAAAATTCGGCTTCTATATCGAACGCAAAATGTTACCCTGAAGTCTGTCAGTTTTTGACATTCACAAATATTTATCTTTTGGTAACACTTTTTTCCGTTTATTGTTAAAAATGAGTGAACTCAATTCTAAACTTGGGTTTGCCATAATGCAAATAGTTGATAAAATTTTTCGCAATATAGATGATGAGCAGCAAGCAAAATGACAGCAAGCAAAATGACAGCAAAACTCAGCACTGAATTCTTGCCCCAACAAATTCACAGGGGTCAGTTACTTTTTCTCTTTTTTCGATTCATGTAGGAGTGTTTACATCTGCATTTGTTTCATTTAAGCAGGGTTTTTTCTATGCAAAGTTACAATGTTTTAAAGGAATTGTGTTTCAGTTAAGCGGGTTTCAATAAAGCGGAGTTATTTTTATGAAATTCTTGGGAAAATACAAGGGGATTAATTATAAAGTTTAAATAAGCGGGTTTTTCAATTCAGTTAAGCGGGTTTGACTGTATTAATACATGGACATCAAAAGCTTCCGCACACTTTCTAAGTATTTATCATGAAATGAGGAGAATGCAACTTTTTTCATTCGAAAGGTACTGTGCCATAGATGTGCACAAACGTGCGTTTATGTCGCCATTAAGGCTGGTAAAATTAAGTTAAGAGTGCTCCATACAAAATGCTTGCCAGTTAGTTGAAAGCATTTTTGTGACATTTAATTTGTCACCGCCATGTTACCATAGTAACATATAGAGTCACTTTCTGCGAGGTCTTGAGCAACCACATTTGGTTCAGTGATGTTACTATTATTTTTCTACATACATTTTTGAACATCCAAAAGTCTGCGTACGCTTTTTTAGTACTTATTATAAAAGAAAGGGAGTGAAATTAAATTTAATAATAAAGTATTACATACTTACTCAAACACAAACTCAAAACTGTGCACATATTATATCGGTGTAAAGATTTCGGTATATCATGGACCCTACATCCAACAACAGGCACTTTAAACCCGGATCCCCAATCTGTTCCAGTCAAAAACAAGAACTTGCCCTCACAGATCAGAAACTCCTCCTGCACTTGTCCTTGTAGGTACATACTCAAGTATCGTGCAAGGTGTAAGAGCCTGTAGACAGAATTTGCTTTTTAAGCCTTACATTATTATTTGATGTACTGCCATCTGAAATGAATATGATTAACCCAAAAGTTCACTTTATTTAAGTATATTCTTATGTTATCTGTACGGACTGTTAATCTAGATTCTACGATCGCTTTTGAGTTTTTTACCTTCATACCTAATAAAACAAAAAGCAATCAATAAAACTGTTGATATCAACGAGAAAGTTTCGTGCGACCCAGCCGTGTACTTTATTTCATATGAAAATAAATGAAAAGGGAACTTTTTTTTAATTTAGGGAAAAACTGCTCACAACAAGAATTCGAGCTCGAACAAAAGTTTGTTGGGTAGCTACCTAAAAACCTTTTTACGAATCGCCCCCAATTTTGCTGAAAATATTTGATGTTATGGTTGCCAAAGTAAAATTTGGACGTTTTGCATCTGTTAAATTGTTTTTAACATCACCCGAATTTTGTCGAGATGAAAGGAAGCGTCTTCATGAAAGCTATTTCTGATGGTCAGACACTAGAAACCATAGACAAACCATACTGAGACCCCCAACTCACAATCCTCTTGCCGCTAGCCCCCTCAGTTTTTTTACAAATTCGCCATTTTGTTTTCCTATCGGTGTTATGTCAAAAAATAATCCGTGTGACATGCAAAAACATACAAAAAATGCAAAAATAAATGCTGCCAACCTCGGCAACCGTGGGGAAATGTGAAAGAGTTCGGGAATACCACATTTTTTCATTACTGAACGCCATTGGTTAGTTATTATAAATTATAATTCCTAAAAAAAAATAATAATATTATCCACACGTAACGAACAATTTCAAATTAAACGGATAAAATTCTATGAACTCTGCCAGCAACTTTGCCCACAGCGGAAGTGTCTCATATCTGCTGGGAGTGTGTTGGTGAGCAGAATTTTTGAAGTTTCGTGACATTTGGCAATACGATTTTCTATGTAAGAATACTAGCGCACCAAACTAGAACACTCCATAAAAATATAGGTTGTAGGCAAAGTAACGGGAAATCGGCCGGAGTTGGTGGTCTCAGTATTGTCTCTGCTAGAAACAAACCAGGAACCGGCGTTCCTGCGTCGCCTCTGTCTCAGATTTTAATTAAGAGAATTGATATCAATGCACCGTTGTCGTTGCTGGATAGTTAAGATTTATAGAGTGTTCATGAATTAGCAAAAAAATAAAACACACTGCCACCAGGGTGCTCCTCATTAATTGAATGTGTCACTAAACGTGGTGTGTATGTGTGTTCGATAGATTGACGTCTTGTAGATGTATCTCCTAGAATGTATGAAATGTCTTCGCTCGTCTATTGACGAAATGCGTTGGTGTGGTGACCTTGAAAAATTAAAAAAGCCATTTCCATTCATGAACTTCGTGCGTATAGGTCATAGAAAGTGCGTGAGGTAATCTGTCACAGTAATTGCTTTGTTTACGCCCAACAATGGCCAAAGTGATTCAATTTTTGGGGATGATTGGGCATTCGTATACATGAACCCACATAGACCTATTTTTGAAACGCCAACTTAAGTTTCAGTTCTATGACAATATGCAAGTGCGCCTATACGTAAGACTCATGATAGGATATTCTTCATTATTTTCAATTGGTAACTTAAATTGACATTCACATGAATGAATTTCGTGCTTTCATACCTACTTGCGCCTATGACTGATCGTATACTGGGTTTAGCGAATTCACTTTGTGTAACGCAGACGAAGTTTTGAAAGGGAATTTTTATTAATTATACCAGCATCACGGGAAATAATTTTGGCCATTGTACGAGCTTTGTATATATTATCTGAAATGTGAGAGCAAACGACATTGGGGGCCATTCAAAAGAGAAACTATAGGATCGGAAAGAATGGCCCAAAGCTTCTTATAACAAAAAAAAGGTTAAGAAAATCTTTACCAAAGGCTCAAAATCACACGCAAAGGCTGCAAATTTTAGTTCGAAGCCTGCAGATGCGAACAAGAGAACATATTTTTAGAGTAGCCATTCGTTCATAACCCAAGTAGGTACTAGTTATGCTTACTTAGTTTATACATTTGTCCTTACGTCCAGTTTCTGTATACGGACCAGCGTTGCCACTTTAGGAGTATTTTTCGCAGTAGATTCTCTAAAAAAATGCAGTAGATTGAATTTTCTTGCAGTCGCTTATTTTTAAACAAGTCCAAGGTAAATACAAAAAATAACATGAACAATACACAATTAAAAAATAAGAAAAAAAAGTTTTTAAGCTAAACAGAAAAATGCATGAATTCAAATTTTGTTGTTATGTTCTTTCCAAAAAGGGATATATATGATTCGGACTGGCGGAGAAGTTAATGAAAAAGTTTGCGTGGGAAAAGAAACGCACGCAATCTGTTAAGGAGAACATTGTCTATATTTACATATTTCGAGGTGCACCCCTGTGTCTTTTATTTCTATTTTTTACAGATTAATTTTCAAGCTAAGGAAGTATAAACAATGTGCCCGACTGGGTCGCGCGAAACTTTTCAGAGCATTGCAAATTCGCATGATTTAATGTGTTCCATTTTTCAGTACGGACTTTAACAGCAACTAGCGTGACCATTGTGCGACTAAAGTTGCAATTTGGCACTTTTTTTGAGAGCATGCCAAAATTTTTTGCTATTTCGGCCTTTTTTTTTGTTGGAGAAGGCGCTTCAAATATTTTTCAAATTCTGTTTTTTTTTTCCAAATAGAAACCTTTTAAATGTAACGCAGCTGCCTATCACACTATTATAGTATTTAGCGAACCAATACATGTTAAATATCGATCGAAAATTCTAAATAAGCTATTCTGCTTAAAAATTTACACTTTTTTTTCATTGGCCCTTTTTCTTACGACTTTTTATAATTCTGCAACGGTCACACTGGAATTGATGCTTACACGGTAAATAATCTCAAAAAATACATACTCCTTCCTATGGGGTTATCTAAAATAGAAATGAACATGAACAATGCACATAAACAGTCCGATTTCTTTGACAGAAGGAAACATTAGGTCCTACATATTGGCATTTAACAAAATGTTTAAAGTTCGTACCAGAATTTGAAGACTGTTTCCCCTTTTTTTTATCAGCATTAATTTTCATTTAAATCCAAAAAAGTTACCCTTTTTCCCCTATGTGAAATTTGCTTTTATTTTCAAATGAGAAAATTATAAAAATTAAGTCGTTTTATAACAGTTTTGACTAACAAGCTTAAAATAAAACACGTACTTCGCAAGGATCAATTACCTGAATAATATAAAAAGTCAAAACGAGTGAATGTATTGGCATACACAAAAATTCTTACATATAAATTCGATGGGCTGTTTTCATTTCGAGTAAACTTAAATTTCTGTGTAAAATGAAAATGCCTTTTAGTTTTAATCTTACGCAATTTAATTCAGTTTCTCAGTTTCACAAAGATTTTCAATTGTTTGCTCTTTTTTAAGCTTGTCCATTGTTATCCCCTTTTTGATTATAAAGGCGCCAAAATTGGCGCTTTTCCCCTCAATCTGGGATCACCTATGACTGGGGTGTTACGAAAACCAAAATTGCGGTCATCTACATGATTTTATTTTTATTCTTCAATGTCCTTCGAATTTTATCAAATGGGTTTTAACAAAAAAAAAAATCTACTCGGTTAAAATGAACTTGGAATTTTTGACCCAATTTTTAACTAACTGATTGGTCTTTAATCGTGTTACCGATTGGGCATTGCAGTTGTTTGAATTCGAACCGAATCATCGAAATGAGCTGTATAAAGTGGTTTTTACTTGCCGGTTTAATGTTGTTGCTTCAATGGTACTTGAAGGAAATTCTCTTACAGGAAGCCTAGTTTCAACGCGAAACAGAATTGAACCCCAGTGGAGTCAGTCGTGGTGGCTCTATTAGACTGAGGAAATCTATTAGTTAGCTGTCTGCCTTCTATCTGCCTAGTAAATTTTAATGTCAACCAAATCATATGTGGCTTATGGTAGCTTATTCTTAATGCAAATATGAATATAATGTTCTTATTTTTTTATCCCTTTCTTAGCCTATAACGCTTAGCAAAGTTTGCTTATCATAAGGTTTTGCTAAAGCAGTTTTGGGGAACTTATATTCTTACTGTTGTCAAGTGTATTAGGTGATCTGTTTTGCATTTGTCGTCAGTTTTTTAGGCAACAATTCGAGGAATAGTTTTGTTAAGTTTCCTCGAAGAGTCTCTGGGCCGTACTAATTATTCGCAACCTTCCCACTTAATATTTTGTAGTTCTCAATGGGTACTTTTATATGAAAAATTTCCATTGTAAGTTCCTGAAAACGGAAGTCTAGCCTGGACACTAAATATGATTATTAATATCGCGCTCTGGCATGATAGAACTAACATGAGCCAGCAGATAGTTCCTGTGCCTGAGACAATAGTTTTATATTTTAGAGTTCAAAGTCGAAATGCTCGCCTGTTTTTTATGGACGAGTCCCATACGTGAGATGTTGGAAGCCTGGTCCTACCTGTGAATTAAATAGAGAATGAAAAATAAATCCCTTCTCCAAATAGGTATAAATTAATTGGATATTTGGTCGCTGTTCCCAAATTTGTATCACTCAAAGAAAGTTTATTTGGATATGGCGGGATGGTTGGGTTGTTCGTTAATTTTAATTTTTGGTACAGATGATGATGATGTAGGGACGAACAATGTCTTCTGTGCTATAAAACGAAATTTTTCTTTGTGACTGTATGACACAGAAAGGGAAGATATTAGAGTTGTTTTCGATAAATCACTGATTCAGCAGTTGAATAATTATTGCGACGAAAAAAAAATCTTTTGCTGTGCCAACTGAAACCGCCTGAGAACTCCACGACGAATAATTATGAGAGAATACAAAATACGCAAGTTGATACAAACTCTTATTTGATGTTGCTTTTGTAAGAGACTTATATTTTAATTGAAATGTGCAATCGCATTATTTTCTATTTTCTATTTTGATGATGGTCCAGTAACGGAAAAGACCGATCAAGTACGAAATGTTGAGTGCACATTTATAGCAATGGATTCCGGTCGGCCAAATTGAAAGGTTTGCATACATTAGCTAAGTTTTTAAGGGTTTTTTTTAGTAGTCCATAAGAGGATTGCTGGTACCAGACTCTTTAGATTTGAAGTGTCCAAAGCAACTGTTCTACGTTCGCCAAGCTATGTAATGCGGCATTGTTGTTTTTCTCTACTAATATTGGGTGGTATAAAAATAAAGGCTGTATAAATACATAACTATACAGGTATTTAGGCGCGTATAGAAAATTCTAATAAATAAGGCTGATAGCAATTGCTACAAAAATCCAAGTCTGCTATTTTGCTGGCTCGAGCTGAATACTCTGTAACACATAAAACAATCCAAGCATTGTGAATATTCGATGTTTTGTTTATAAATAGCTAAGTTAAATTTTGTTTGTTAGTACACGAAAACCAACAAAGCATCCATGACGTTCGTGAGAAAGACAGCAATTGTTTTGTGTCACGCGAAGTGTGGATTGTGGCTATTTGCTTTATATTTCGTTCACAATCATCGCTATGTATATGGGAGATCCGGGCTTTGGGTAAACCTTTAAAAACCTCTCGGAAATTCATAGTTCTTCCTTAACTATTAGCTAGAGTGTCAACAAATATTTTCAAAGACCATGATCGGATACCTGAAGAAGAAATTTAACGTCAACAAGCTAATTGGCAAAAAAAAAATCATGTTTCCAAGTGCAATTGGAGCTAAAGATTGCTGGAGTTAATTTTTTTAATTTCACTGCTTTTGTTACTTTTTCCACAAAAGTTGGTAAAATCTCAACGAAAATTCAAAAATTCAAATTTACTGATCCAATTTGACAGGAACTGCAAGGCAAGTACAAGTGCAGCGAAGTAAGTGCCGCGCCGTCCGCCGAGGGCGATTAGTTAAAAAGGGGAGCCACGCCAACAGTGAGACATTTTTTTTTTTAATTACTGTAACTTAAAAAGTTTTCAAAATATTTTTCCATTTACAATATTTCAATATGTATCCATTTGCGTCGTGTTTCACCTTAACTTTTGCATATCAAATTTAGTATTTGTGTTTATGGAATAGAATTGGTGATAAAAAAAGTCTGCAAAACTCTTTTGTCTCACTGATGGGACACGTGCACATACAGTGAGACAGCTGATACCCAACAGTGAGACACGTAACTTTAATAAGCTGAAATTAAGAATAAATAAATATTTTGCTAGACATTAATTTTTTTTATTTAATTTTTAATGTTAAAAAACAATCTTCAGTGACTAAACATAGGTAAAAACATAATTAAAAATAAATCTCAGACTTCAGAAACGGAAATAAACAAAAAAAACTAGCGAACATCAAATTGGTATTCTTACAAATTGCTATTTTAAGACAAATGAAATAACTCCAAACATAGATGAAATAACTCCCAAAGCCGTGCTGATGAAATAAGTCCTAATTTGCACTTATTTCATCTGCATGGCTTTGGGAGTTATTTCTTTATGAAATAATTCCAACACTAAAAAGTTATATAAATCCAAAACTTGATGAAAATAGTCCCAACACTTTGGAGTTCTTTCACCTGCAATAACTCCTAAATTTATATGGAAATTCTTGGGACTTATTTCATTTATTTTTTTTGGAGTTAATTCCTTTGCAGTTAATTTGTAGAGCCATTACCAGCACGCGTCTGAAAATTATCATTTAAAAAAGTTTTAGCCAAAATGTCCACAATTTCACGCGTGAAACGAAACAATTGCTTGAAGTTATTATCGTCACCAATTCTTCTTTGTTTATACTGTTTTTTATTAGCACGAACGAACAAGAGGTAAAACAGGTATAATATGAAAACGTATCGCATCCATGTTTTGTTTGGTTTTCCTGCACGAACAAAACCGAATTTAACTGTTTATAAAGAGAACATCGAAAATTCACAATGCTTAGATTGTTTTATGTAAAAAAAAGTGCGTAGAAAGTATTTAGCAAAAGGTCTAAGTCAAACTAAATAGCAGACTCAGAATTTGCATAGCATTTGCTTTGTCTGATAAGTTTTATTCATACCGATCTGAGTAAAAGGTCAAAAGTTGGAACTAACTCTAATTGGTTTTTAATCATACGAAATGTAGCAAATGCTTCGATTTTGACATTTCTCTTGAGTAAACGCAATTGCTACGTTTTATTCTTACGACCCATTCAATTGTGTTTACTTTGCTACAACCTTTTACTCAAAGCAAATGCTAGTTTTTATTCATACGACCCATTGCTAGATTCTAGAGCCACTGATGGTTGTTGTAGCTACTTGCCCTACTAAAGGGTGATTTTTTAAGAGGTTTAGAACTTTTTTTTAAAGAAAAACACAAAAAATTCGAAAAAATGAATGAAATATTTATTTGAATCGATAGTTTGAACCTTGCAATTTAATGTTTAAAGATAATTTCATGCAAATGTTGACCGCGGCTGCGTCTCAGGTAGCCCATCCGCTGAGTCCAATTTTGGCATACTCTTTCACACATATCGGCCGGTATCTCACGAATGAATGCATGGATGTTGGCTTCCAGTGCGTCAATCGAAGCGGGCTTGTCCCTATACACATTAGCCTTGGCATACCCCCACAAAAAATAATCTAATGGTGTCAAATCGCACGATCTAGGCGGCCAATTGACCGGCCCGAAACGTGAAATTAACTGTTCACCAAACTCGCCTCGCAATTGCGCCATTGTTTCGCGTGCTGTGTGGCATGTGGCACCGTCTTGTTGAAACCACATATCATGCAAGTCAAGAACTTCCATTTCGGGCAAAAAAAAGTTTGTTATCATCGCTCGGTAGCGTTCACCATTGACAGTAACGCTGCGATTCGCATCATCTTTGAAGAAATATGGCCCAATAATGCCGCCGGCCCATAAACCGCACCAAACAGTGGCTTTTTCGGGATGCATTGGTAGCTGTTGCAATGCTTCTGGCTGATCTTCACTCCAAATGCGGCAATTTTGCTTATTTACGTACCCATTCAACCAAAAATGAGCCTCATCGCTGAACACAGTTTTTCGATAAAAAAGCGGATCCTCGGCCAGCTTTCCAAGAGCCCATTCACCAAAAATTCGGCGTTGTGGTAGGTCGGCTGGCTTTGGTTCTTGCACCAGCTGTATCTTAAAAGGCTTTACGCCCAAATACTTCCGCAAAATTTTCCACGTAGTGCTGTAACAAAGGCCTAACTGCTGGGAACGGCGCCGAATCGACATTTCGCGGTCTTCTGTCATACTAGCTGATACGGCCGCAATATTTTTTTCACTACGCACAGTACGTAAACGTGTTGGTGGTTTAATGTCCAACAAAGTAAATTTGGTGCGAAATTTGGTCACAATCTTCCGAATAGTCGTCGAGAATGCCGATCATAAAATGGAAGCAGCGCGCGATGAACATTTCGAACCGAGCACGAATTTTAATAGTAAAATTCAATAATTTGCAAGCGTTGTTCATTTGTAAGACGATCCATGGTTTAATTGCAAACCAAACTGAAGCTGTTTGACAGTGACACAAGGTACTAAACACACGTCAGCTGTCAAAACCAGTGTTGCCAAAACCAAACCAGCTAAAAAGTCACCCTTTATAACAGCTTCAACAGAGCTCGCCGGACTGCCAAGAGATATTCAGAACCCTTCGAATAGCAAATGAAACTTCCACAAAGCAATTATACGGACATTACGACAGTTCGTGAGTGCTTGATTAGATATAAAAACGCAAGAAACGTACAGAAACTATTCAGACGTGCATTCAATTTAATTTCATGGTGAAAAAAATATTTTTTTGTTTCCTGTCGGGATCTGCAAGATAGGTAGCTTCTTACTGAGTTGATACTTTCTTTCTGTGAGCTTATGTATCTTCGACATCTTTAACGCACTTTTACAGACGTCGTTTGCATTCTAAAATTACACAGACTTTCAGAATGCAAGTGACCGAACTCCTCGAAACAAACTCTTGGCTGTTACGCAGGAATATGGTTCCCTCCAAGCTGTGTTCGTAAAAATGGCGATAAGCCAATAAATTTCACCGAATGCACGTTTGACTTCATGGCGGGCTCATTTTGTCGCCGCTCCTTTCTGTAGCTTATAGTTTATGAACGGATTTTGCAACGCAATTGCGGCGAAGGACATTGCTATTGGGGCGACGTAATAGATAGCTGGCGGCCTTCAATTGGTGTTTGTTTAGTGTAGTCATGGTTGGGTAAAGTCAGACCCAAGTCTTCAACCGGGCGATAAATAAGTCTTGTAGTTCTTCATAATTTTATTGTCGGGTTGGGAAACAGGCAACTGGTCCATTGACTAAGCAAATCTAGTATCACCCAGTTTACTGGAACTTCCTCGACCTTAAGAAAAAAACAGAGAATATATTTCAACGATGAGAAGCTTACAGTATCAAAACATCAGCACCGAAGATCTACTGCCACCTGATCCGAACAATGGCAGGATATTAGCAAAGGAAGTGATCCGAAATATCGTCGCCTTCTCCACAAGCGTCGCAGACAGTGGTTTCACCTAAGCCCATCACAATAAGATGCTCGGCAAAAGGATAGTGTTCCGTATAAGAACAGCAATAAGTTGTCTGCAGTCTTTTTTTAGCAGAATGCCGCTGATTTCTTACGCTCGGGAGCATCCGTTTAGTCTGCCTGGATGCTGGGTAGCCATGCCAAACGCAATTGTGCTCATGAGAGACCCAATCGTCAAGCAGCGGTGGTGGTTTTGAAGCCATCCGACTTCATCAAAATCCAGGTTCGACTACATATCCCAATCCAGGTTCAGACTCTGGCAATCCTGAACAGAGCAGGAATCGATAGACGGGACATTCCAAATGAAAAAGTTTATTTTCCACCACTGTCTCCACATCTTACGACTGTCTTTGAAATGCTGCTCAAGTAACGCGTCAAAATAGAACTCTCACAAACGAGTATGGTAGCGAGACACCATCCCCAGGGCTTGTTATATCTTCCGTCAAATCCTCAAATCCACTAATTTTGGTACAAATCACAACTATCGCCTTTTCGATTAATTAATGAAATAAACTAAAAGTAAAGTTCCACAACCCGAACCAAAGGATCATGTTTCTACTGCCACTTTATCCACCAGTTGATCCAACCCACGAAAAGCGCATACCACCCACCCACCAGGTGTCTATGCCCCTCCATCATCTGCCTATCACATTCAACGCACGCATGCAAATAATCGGACAGCATTTCTTCAAATTAACTTCGAATCACTTAAAGAAGTCGCTCAACCACCCACTATTCCACGAAGCAGGCATTCCGCTCATAATCAGCATGCAACCGCGCAACTAAATTGACATCAATCGCCCAGCCATAGAGACGATTTCTCGCCGGCGACACATCTCTCATTGTGTGCGCAGTTCAAATCCACCGTTGCGTATATACGGCACTGCACACATGAGTTGCCGGCTTTCCATGTCTATAATTGGCAGATCCTCACGCAATCGAATTGTGTACCTACTCGAGATGACGGACGGCTAGCCACAGTAAATCATGTCCCATTTCCTCCGCCCCCTCCTTAAAACAGCCGAAAAATTGCGAGCAAACTTCAAACGCAATGCAACGAAGAACTTAACAGAATCATTTCCAAATCAAAAAGCCACCAGAAGCACACCTCTCAGATGCCGCAGCACACATGCAGCCCATGCTCATCTACCGGTAAAACAAATGAATCCATAAGAAAACGAATTTTCAAATGAAACCGTAAAAAAAACCTCACACTTCGCTATTAGAATTTTCCTCATTCGGATTCATAGAGACACACAGTGTAGACCGTGTGACTGAGAGTGTGAGGTAGAGGCCAGTCCGATATAATTCATGTATCTAGATATATATTTTTATGATTTGTTTCATTTCATTTGTGATTTGTTGTTGTTGCTGTTTTTTTTTTGTTTTTTTTTTCCATATTTTTCAAAGCAACAACAACCAAATTCGTGTATATGTGCACCGCGAGGTGCGCGCGGTTGGACAAGAACCAAGATTAGCATGTGTGTGAGTATCTCTCTATCTACAGTACATCAGTTCGATATAGTACCAGCAATATCAGAAGTGAAATGTTATTTAAGTCTTAAAAAGTGCTCCGCGCAAATCATTTTATACTTGGTGTTCTTAGAGTAAAGACCCATCCACCGAAATATATCCTCATAGTGAGATTCTTTCAGTGTTTAGCTCAACTTGTACGTTACTATTATAACAGAACTATTTTTCAATCAATTGCTGGCCATTATCAGTGGGCGCATGCAATCCTAAACTTTGTGGCAAAAACAATGAGATTCATGGTTTAAGCCATAGTAACAGTTGAAACTTAAATAAATCTATTGAGAGTTTTTTTTCCTCTTTTTTTTTTTTTGAAAAATGTGTCAGTGTTTGAAGTTAATTGTCGCCTTGTGCGTTATAAGTGCGGGATGTTTGAGTGGTGTTAACGGCAACCGATTGAGAAGGACCTCAATCGATGACCAAACTGTCGAGTCTGTTCGAGTTGACATCAACAACGAACGGGTATTGGGGATGTTCAATCTCACCCCTGAGGCTTTGAAGCGGATCCAACAGAGGGTAGCCGCAACGAAGTCGGAATCCACGGCCACCCCGAAGGACAGCCAGCGGTTTAGCAATATCAAAGAGCACAGGTGAGATTTTTATTTTTGTTTCTCCAATAAGTTTAATTCTTCAACGGAGCGGTGTTTGATGTTTGTATGCGTTTTTTATGGGCACAGTTTGATGCGCGATCAATAAGAATGCAAAAAGCGACGGCGGGTCTCGGTTTCAGATCAAATTTTGAATTTGTTGACAACACTTTCGATATGGACTGTGACTTTTCGTTCAGTGCAGTTGCTTTAGACCGTAATGTGAAAAAATTGCCCAAAACTATTGCCGACCGAATAATTTCTGGTAGTTTGTTCTTTGCGTCAATTTTGTGGTGAATCTTAATACTTTTACGCGAGGGGTGAGCTACTTTCTTAAAGTAAAAAAAAAAAAACGTTAATGCCTTTAACAATCCTTTTATTCTGATACCGATCCGTTAATTCATAAAAAAAAAATCCCTGCGAGAATGACCAGTTTTTGGTGATTCAATCTGTCGTTGATGGCTGAATCTGCCTTCAGTTATACAGAAAATCTTCTTAAGTTCTATGAAAAGTAATCGGAGGTACGTCAATGACGACTCCTATATGGGCAATTGTAGTTTGTGTGGAATTCATTGCTTGACGCCGTCAAAAAATGTTCTTTTATAAGGCAAGTCTCTAGTTACATTTGATGGTTGGTGACTTAAATTGTGCATTTGTAATAAAAATGGAAGAATGAAGAAAGCAGATTGCTATAGAACTAACTGGTAAATCTAGCATTATTTTTAATAATTAGTCAGTTATTTTTAACTTTTGCCCAAAGTCTGTGCAATCTTACATCGCATCTAACGTACATGATTTCCCTTGTCAATTTGAACTGCTTTCTGGCTAAATTTGAAACATTGAAATGTTTCATTCCACTTGCGCCTGTACTTCGATTCTCGACCTAAACAAAATATCCCCTTCGCTGTCATTCCTAGACTCTTTTAGTCGTCGCGACTGCATTTTTATGTGCGTGTCAGTTTAACAGCATAAACAGTCATGCAAATTTTAACTGCGACGTTCATAATACAGAAGTACAAGATTTAGTGCTGCCCAATCGAATAGTTGTGCATAAATTGAAGTTGCACTCAAATCGAATCTATAAAAATGTCGGTTGCCTAAAATGAAAATACAAAAAAATTAGCAGCAAAATACATGTCATATATTTTTGTCTTATAGAGGTTTATCTTTTAGAATTGAATTTGTGTTCAAAAAACTCATGCAATCATCACAAAAGTTAAAACTGTCTAGCCCGATTTACAAAGCCCTTCTGTTGTTTGTTCTGCAAATGTATGGGTGATTGTTAAAATAACACACGTAGCAGATTTTTCGAAATCAGTTTTACTACGTTTTTACACAGCTTATGTTCAGGCAATGCGTTGTGAACAACACCAACATAATTCGATACCTAAAACACACAGAAATTCGATCGCTAAATCGGCATTTTGTACTAAGACAACCTGACTCTTCTACCATTTTTTGTTTCTGCTGTAAAAAAATAAAAATGTCACTTATGTTGTTTTAGCAATCACCAATTCAAATCAGGGCGTGACTAATTTACCTACCGATTTTACTGAAAACAGTTTGTTCTTATTAATGCAATCAGTTTTTATAGAGTTATTTGAGGAAAATCCAATAGGTGGCGCTGTTTTGTTTGTTTGCACTATTTTCCTTATTTCACTCGTCATATTTTTAGGGTGTATTCCACTAGCTGTGTAACTAAAAAAGAAGTTTTTGGTTTTGACCTAAAACCAAACTGATGTTTTTATCATTTTTTATCATTCATAACCCACGCGGTGATGGAGAAGTAAAAATCATTAAACCCATTTTTTTTAAATGCCCCTCTACGTCCTCAATTGGCTTGTTCTGTTGGTATTTTCGGAGCTTTGATATTGAACGTTCCCAAAGCCAATCAAAATGTTTGAGATTTAAGTATTTTTGATAGGCTCAGGTCAGGAACCTTTCTTTATGGCAATTTGAATTGACGATTGTGCTTCCAGCTAACAAAGAGCAACGTTTGACGATAGTCACGGCCATCGTACGATCATTTTCTCTTATAAATTTTATGTTTTTTATGTCCCATGGCAATATCATGGACAATCCCAAATAATGAGTGCATTTGTTTTCAATGCTGCCCTGAATTTTTACTACTGTAGGTTGGAATTTCGGTTTAATTCCAGTTTAGTGCCAAAATCAGTGGTGAATATGCTATGCGACCACGAGTAACATTTAAATGAGTTTTACAATTTCACTTAACACTTTATACTATAACTAGTCAACTGAGGCATAACTATGCTTAACTTTCAGCTATAATTTTGTTAGATCAGGCTTAAAAACTTTTTTTTACCAAAATATGGAATTCAAGTTCTTCCGTTCACAATTTTACAAAACAAATTCGAATTTTAAAATATTATCAGTCCGAAACTGCTACCAGATTTTAATCTAGTACTTCTTACAAAATCAATCAATTGGTTTGCCCATTCAAACTGACACACAGAAAAGTCAATCTTTGTTTTGTTGTTGGTTTTCGCCCGTGTCTCGCCATCACCTTGTATTCGTTTTTTTAACAAATTTTAAGAAGAGCCCATTCAAATTCTAAATTGAGCAGACAATCAAGGATGAAGTAAATATGTGTTATTTTAAATTTCTGTTAAATAATCGATGGATCCTCCAAAGCTATATTTGCAAATGATTTGTTACGCCGTGGATAAGTGTCACAGAAAACAGCTGTTTTTTTGAAAAACTTCCTTCAAAAATGTCATTATCTCTTATTTCAGCTATGTCTGATTCTAGGTACTTCTCGTCCATGTAATAATTAAAAGAGCTCATCCTTGCATACTTTTCCGCAACAGAACAACAAATACACAATGATCTGTCACAATTTAGCTTGAGAAAATTTGGGGACACATTAAATGGCACACTGTGACATATGAAGTACATTCTGAAACAAAAGTTTGATTATTTAGCTCGAGCTGCGTCCCACTCAGCTAAATGGGTTCGCTTACATTTAGCTCTGCTAAATTTTGGAGAGGATTTTGTTTGGGAGCGAATATTTAGCTCGAGCAGCGTATTCTTTACGCTTGATTCTTTATTCCGAATATTTATTTTACGTATCTATAATTATGGGTAGAACATCCATAAACCATAACACTTAAGGCGTCTGATTTGTGATTTCATTCTCTCTCTGTCCCTTTTCCGTCCCGTATTGTAAATGCAGTATTACTGAGGAAAGACAGTGCTGATTTCTAATGAATAAAGATTTTGTTTTTAAACTCAATTCCTGTCATCCTATCAGTTACTATTATGAAAAAAAATATATACTGCCCTAAAAAAAACTTAATTTATTAGATGCACCTGTTTAAGTCAGTTGAATGTTTATTGGCAGCTGTGCACATTTATGTCTTCGGAGCTTGCTGAATGCAGCCACTAATGGTGCGAGTGGGATCCATCTTCTGAGCAAATTGTTTCGGTCCAGTCGTCTTTACCACCTGCGCACCACTTTTAAAAGTGGCAATCTGGCTGAATGTAAATTGGACGAGAAAGTTTCAAGCCACCCAGTACTTTTTTGCTAAAGCCTAGTATCCTGCTCGCGCCAAATTGTATCTCCCATACAAAAATGCCTACACAGATAAAATTTAACGAGGCAGTTTAGCAAAGTATCCTGTTCGCACGCTAAATTCCTAACTTCATATAGATGGGCCGACAAAAAGTCTCCACTCATTTAGCTCGCGAAATAAATGTCCGGCACATTAAATCGAAGATAAATTTGAACATAAAAAACGGAGGAAAAAGTTTGTGTTGTGTTTACTTTGGATTTTTTTGAAGGAAACAGAAAATATTTGCGTGATAAATAAAAAACAAAAATCCTTTTCTTGCGATGAAAAAAACAGAACAAAAAAAAATTGCGGGGCTTGCGGAGGAACGATCAGCAATATGGAAATTGCAGAAAAATTCCACTGCAAATAGGGCTTTATGCCTATGCCTAGTATGCTGTTCCAGAAAAGCTAAAACTAAGCGCCTCTCCAATGTTTCTCTCCACAGCTTCGTTTAATGTTCGCTTAATTTTAACAGTGTAGGAACTGTGTTGGAATTTTTTTATTATTTGTACTTCCTCAAAAACCTCTTCCAGGTACTCCTCGTTAAAATATTCCATTTCTAAAAGAAACTAAATTAAAGACAACGAATTTTTTTGTGTTGAACTTACCAATCTCCATACTGTTTTTTTGCTTTCGTTTGAAATACCGATATTTTCCCTGATCTGTCAAAATTTAGCTGTGAAAAAATGTGTTTTGCATTAATACGCCTACTTAAATCCTGTAGAGATTTTTCGTACAGCGGCTAACAAATTTAGCTTGAACTGCTAAATTTATCTTTGGAGACATTTTTGTATGGGGGCTTAATTTAAGCGCGAGCAGCATACTAGGCTTTAGCCGACACGACACGTGTCGTCTTCTACTTGCCACTACAGAAATTATTTCAGCTGCTGCAGCATAATACTTTTCTTGTATCCATTGTTTTGGATGCGTATAATTAAAATTGCGTTTTCTGACATCTGTCATAATATGAACATAAGGGTTTTGTCCCATCTATATCAAGTTTGATAATTTAGCGACCATTTATCTTTGGTGTGGAGACACGAAGTGGAGACTAGAGACGCTTAAATTTAGCGCGAGCATGATACTAGGCTTAAAGAGAGAATTTTCGAAAAACGGAAACATTTCGCTCAATCAAGCGAAAGCAACCAACGCAGTCTTAGAATGGATGTCTAGGCAAAATTTTGCAAATATGCCTACCATTATGCAGTGTACTTTAAGGAAACATACTAACATCATATAACAATGAGACTTCAGTTCACGAATAGCTTTGCGCCGTCCTTTGCCTGTCAATCTGAAATGCCGCCACGACTATAACAATGTAACAATTGCATTAGACGTAGAGAAATAAAATCCAAAATTCTGTTACAAAATGTGCAATAACTATTCGTGTGAACTGTACATTTTATATTTATATGCAAACAAATAAGAGATCAAAGAAATTAAATGGCGCTCGAAATTGCTATTTTTATTTTTGTATAAACAAAGACAATAATTTCGCATGCTTCTTAGTATTCTTTCGCACAAAAAATATAAATACTCTCCATTGAGATAAAATTACGAAACCAAACTGCACCGAATGTTATGAATTTAATAGCTTGTGCACAAATTTTATTGTCGATCTATTATTTTTAGAATTTTTATTAAATTATTTTTTATTAAATCGGGGAAATGCTTATCTATGGAATATTTGCGATTTTTTATAAATTAGTTCATTAGCAGATTAATGATAACTTGAAATGAAATATGCGTAGGTATAATATTGTTTTAATTGTTTTGTGAGTGAGTTTAATTGAGGTTGATGGAAGAATGTTAAATGGCTAATAAATTGGAATGTATTTTTAACTTGCAATGGTATTAACTGAGACATTGTGGTTGTTGGAACAGTTTACCACCTCTGAAGTAACCTATCGAGTAGTTCCTATTAAAATAATGATAGGAACGTGCACGAACTTAGAATTCATTAGGATGAATATATGGAATTAGGACTTTTTTAGCTTTAAATCCAACTGTTCCAGAAGTCTGTAGTCTGTACAAGTCATACAATTGATGTTTATTGCACTAGACACGCTTCTGTGTAACGACAACTGAAAAGTAAATAACTTAGTAAACTTTTTGAGCAGTGCCGGCTTAAAGGTGGCGACACAGTCAGAGGGGCGCCATACCCCATGTATTAAAAAAATAAAAAAGGTACCTTCGTAACGGTTTTCGCAACTTAATAAGAAAGACAAGTGCCTGTTAGTCGTAAATACCCCATACCCCATCTTCCTCAGGCATACTATTGGTTGGAGCCAATACTCTGCGCTTCGCATGTATCCGTACATATCGGGGACGTTCATAACACTACTTTTGTAATTCTGACAGCTGAATGACTTGACTTGTTTTAGTTTTTACTGGCCTACGATTGGTCACTTTAACAGTTTTCTTTTTTATTTTGTGATTATGGATGTGCAGCGACAAATGTAGTCAAGAATTTCTCAACTTAGTACTAAGTTGACATTTCGTGAGTGTAGCTGAAAAGTGACGTTACCGACCAATCTATTTTTAAGGTTCAGGGTAGATCAAGCTTGCACACCCCATTGCATCAACTGATCGTTGTGAAATTAAGAACAAGATTAAAGCGCCAACCTCTAAAAAACGTCGTTTTAATTCGTCGACGCTCTCAACTGACAGATGGATAGAATTCACTTTAACTAAAGAAGACAAAACATAATGCAATGGATAAAGTAAATTATCTTTCTACTTCTTGTTCTTTGACAGTTTTCTAAAACTGAGAGAAAGCTCATTCCTCTGCCTAAAACATTGGAACACCGATGACAGCTCTGTCACAAAACATTTTGTCGGTTAAATTATTTAAAGCAAGAAAATAATGATAACCGAACATTTTTTAGTGCAATGACTGTTCCGTCACCGGTGGCATTTTTGTTGGGGAGTTTAGTTTGTGGCAGAGGGATTCCGGACGTTCAAGCATCTAGTTTAGTTAGTCTGACAGCTGTCTAACTTGATGTATCTCAGTTTTCATTGGCTTAGATCGGTCATATGAACAGCTGTTTCAGTTGACGTTAAAGGGAGGGGAATCTAGTCAAGAAATTCGTGACTGAGTACTAGGTTGACACTTGAAACGTGACCTTCCCAAACAATATAGTTTTTGCGTTCAGGTTACATCTAGTCCAGACCGATCTAGTCGACTTTAGATAACTAGATTTTTGAATATAGGCAATATTTGCATTGGCCTTAACCCGCTGCCTCTTTTTGGCGTCTATAGATCAGAAGGCCAGTTGCTCGGTGTTATGTCACATTATTCGTTTCTTTTTTAACGCCTCATTTAGACGTTGGTGAATAAGTTGGTGAATATGTCACTTCTGTCATAGGAAAATGGCTATCATATTGATTTAGAAGTGTTAGGGATTAGTAGATCAAATGAAAATTTATTTTCGGTTCTTAAGCTTCGTAAATTAAGGAAAACAGTAACAGACATGTGTCACCTGTTCCTGTTCTACACAGAGCAGCATTCGTATCGTCGTTCGTAGGCCTACATTAAGAACACAAGCCAAACATGTCAAAAAGAAAACAGTTCGTTGAGGCCATAAACTAAGGAGAATAATTAATACTTAGTTTATGGTTGAGGCTTTTTAAGTACATACATAACATTTTATTATCCCGATCGAAGCAGTCATTTTTAAAGAAAAAAAAAAACTGAAAGTTCCGTCCGGTGACACAAAGGAAGAGTTCTCTTGTTAAGTAACTCGAACCACACTTGACGACGTCATCGTTCAATACTAGGTCCATTCGCGTACTTTCACGAGCCAAGCACTAAAAATCTGTCAAGCTCGAAAAATTGAGCGAAACTCTCTCAGAAAGCTGAAAATATACTCCAAAGTATATGTGGACACTTCGAGCTACCTTGAGCCACTTACATCTTCGAAATCTAATCCATATCACGAATAAATTTATAACTTACCTTTTTGCAACATATGAAATGTTGTAGGAGAACATTCGACCACAAACGAATTTTCTTTATTTTCAGATATTTTATTTTTGTGTACAATTGATTTTTAAAACGGATTTTGAATTTGTTTCCTGTCAATTTTGCGCATTTGACATTTTTATCAGTACTTGCCTGTTGAAATTCTCTGAGCTGTTTCCAGCCAAGAGAGGAACTGCTCTGACTCGTTATTTTGCTAATTTTCTCTTTTGCTGTCGTTTTTGATGAGTGCGTGTATAGACTTTGTGCGATTGCGATCGATTTATATCGATTTTGTTCGATTCAAACCGCGTACGCGAACGCACCTACTATCATTTCGTCTTAAGAACTGCCCAATGAGAGCACGGGGTTTCATGCCAAATACGTTAACGACACTTTTCTCCCCACTTCACGCTCCCCAATCTACTGGTTAGGTATACGATATACCCTACAACAAATGTCCGAAATATACCCATTTCCATGGTCGCTAACGGTATTATTTAAGCTCCGTTTTTGTTTTCAAATGCATTCATAGATGCCTACTGACATTAGGGCAAACGACAAACCCCGCCGTGTGCCTACCTAAATCCTGCCCACCAGCCATTTGAACAGACCGTGTGAAAATGTCTCAGTTGAATAGAAACCAACCAACCCAACACCAACATTCCCCACAGCAAAAAGAGACCCGCTCCAGAAAGTGCTACTGTTCGTTTCTGTATGCCATAACGCAACCCAGCGCACCACCTCAGGCAATCCCAGTTCCTATGGAAAGAATTCGTCAAATTTACCGACGACGCGACGACATGACACCGCACCGCACGATTGCTCCTCTCACCGGCACCACACTCATTATCTCTCTGCACTCTGCTCGTTGGATGCGACTGCGACTGCGACTGGCTGGCTGATTTTATCCTAAAGGTGGCGCAGATCAACCAACGGCTGGATGGATGCATAAATGCTTCATGGTTGCGCTTTGTGTTAACTGGTGCAGGTTTGTTATGCACACTTACATCTGATTGATGTCATTCTTCGACAACTGTCTGGCCTATGAGAGAGAATTCGATTGCACTCCGGCTAGACGGCCTGGCTGGGCTGGCTGCGCTACCTTGGACAAAAACCAAACCCACAGCAGCCGCAATTGTCTCCCGTCTGTCAAGTCGTTTCTCTGTTTCCTCTCTCTCTCTTTCTCGCCAGGCATCTTCTTTGGTACGCTCCTTTTCTGTCATCTGCAGGCTGGCAGTGTTTGGTGTTTGCCTTTTGCCTTTTGCCTTCTCAAGTGGCAACGGCAAGTTCGGCTAGACACCCTCGTAGACAGGATGTATAGGTAGATGTTTGTGCGTCTCATACGAGCGCTGTACAAACTCGGGCAAAACAGCAGATATACGTTTCCATGCAGATACCTTGCGATGAAATTCTATGAATGAAGAGAGAATGTTTGTATCTTGCGGTCGGAGACAGGAGAGACGACAGGTGGGGCGGCCGGCAATGACGGTGGACCGGCACAAGTCTCGGGCGGTGCGGGTCTGCCGCCGCCGAGGCTGGTTGTGTATTATTATGTGTACTCTCGGCTTGTTCACATTTTTACTCTCACACATGTCGACCTACAAAAAGTTCATTAACGGAGTCGATAGACATGGCCCAGACAGCGGTGTTGTAGCTCGTATGATACCCATATCGTATTCGGCGTATATCCACGGCTTGGATGGTTGGATCTCCTTTTGCTCCATCATTGTCGTCATCGTGTGGCTCTCTGGATTGTGTTTAGCTTTGTTCTCTTAACTTTGTCTGGTCGTCGCGTCGTCGACGACTGTTGCATTGATGATGTAGATTCGCTCGTTTTGTTTTTGTTGTCTTTAATGGCAAAGGGGCACGACTCGGCTTTGCCTCTATTAACGGCTACCACCTAACCTATGTTGGCAGCTAACACATAGCACGCACACCGATACGCCTTCAGGCGACATTTGACTGGCTCATTTCGTAGCGCTGACTGTTTTTAGAATTAAGGTCCCCAAGTCTAGACGATTTTTGTAGGAGAGCCAGAATGTGCATATGGATGCGAATACAGGTTGTGTGCTGGGACAGTGTTTTTTTTATTTTTTATTATTTACTCTTTGCCTGCCTTTGGGGCGAGGACTAGCCACTTTGTTTGTGTGTCTCTGTCTATGCCGCTATAAATATCTAATAAAGTTTAGTTGTCATTATTTTGTTGATTGCTGTGGAACAATATTCCCTCGGAGAGCACTGGAGATGTCCTCTGTCCATCATCAAAGTGCGTCTGATCAGATTAGGAATTGAAATTTCTTTATGGGCCAATCGTGCATGAGCATCGGCTGGGCGAGGGGGCACCAGGCTATAGCACAAATTTACGTCCTGGGAATTGTATCGCCTGCAGTGTGTGTGTGTGCGAGTGTGTTTGAGATACCCGAGCGGCATCTGGCCTGCACTGGAACTCGGATACATTAAGTGGCTTTACAAAGTTGCGACGCTGATAAATGGTGATTGATGCGAGTCGGCTGGTCGGGTATGTTTAATTAATTATGTGTTGATTTATGACCACGGCACAGGGGGAAATCTCTGGGTTTTTGACTTGTTGTTGTTTCTGTTTTGAATTGATTTGCATTCATCGAAGTGACTGGCCACGTGGATAGGTACTTATGACACGAAACTTCCTGAGGAAAAGAAGCGACAGGTCGTTGGGGAGTATAGTTCCAGGCTCCGATGAAATAAAAAAATATAGGTACCTACTGGAAACAGAGTGGGTAGCGGAGAAATTAGCTCGTTCGTTGGTTTTTTATAAGTGTGACTTTGTTGGGGATCCGGTCGAAATTCTGCTTTCAAAATCCTGCTTTGCAAAAATCTGTCTTCTCACACACAAATTCTGCTTAACGAAATTCTGCCTTTTTTAATTCTGCCTTACAAAATTCTGATTTTCAAATTTAAAACAATAAAATTCAGCTTATTCTGCTTTTTTCTCAATTAACAATTGTAAACGACGAGAAAAAAAAAACAGATATATAAAAAAAACTATTTTAAATTTATAAAACATTAAAAGTTATTTAGATACCTACTTTTAATATTTAAATAAAAATAAAATTAAAATTAAAAAGAAACAAGAAAAAATGGATTAAATATTGACAACAATTTTGAATAAAAAAAAAAACAATATCTATTGAAAAAAAAATAAAAAATAATGCAAAATTTAAATAAAAAAAGATTTTTCAACTTTTATTTATTAAAATTTCATTTGTTTTCTTTTTATACTTCATTTCGGCAGTATTAAAGGACAGCCGAAATGATGTTTAATCAAAATTCCTTCGACAATCGACTCGGTAGGATCTTCCAATATTTTAAAATCATTTTCCTAGGAGGTTCGTTGTAATTACTGTTAAGCCGCGATTGATGTTTTTGTGGACATACAAGAAATAACACGCTACAAATAAAAATTAAGAAAAGAGGAGTTAAAATTAGAAAAAAAAATGTTCCCTCCATCTCTGCTTTACAAATTTCTGCAAATAATAAAAAAAGGTTTGGAAAATGATAAAAATATATAATAAATAAATAAAATAAAAAAAGTTTGGGAAAAGCGCGCGCTTTTGAACATTTTCCAAACCTTTTTTTATTGTTTGCAGAATTTTGAAAACAGAATCTAGAAAGCAGAATTTTGTAAGAAGAATTTTGACCCATCCAGAATTTTGACTCCAACCCGTTTTGTTGCTATGAGATGTTACATGGGACTAAACTTTCTTGTAGAACAGGTACCTGTCCCTACCATTTCTTATCACCATTTGTTGCTTAAGGCACCAAGTGACAAAGAACAGAAACCGACACAGAACAGACATTTTTTTCGTTCTGTAGTAAATTCTGGTTCTGTTTACGTTGCTCGCTCAGCTACACAAAACTGAAACAGAGACAGACCCATAAAAACATGTCGCTGTCGCAAAATATTGGGTGACGGTCATTATACATTATTTGGTGATTTCTCACGAAATCTATTATACTCTCCTCTTCGTCTACTAAAAAGTTTTTTCCATTTTTCGTTTGTTATTCATACGTGGTCATCACAATATACAATAGTACGATGCGAAACAAACAGCCAGATGACAGATGCAGAAAAATGCAAACAAAAAAAACCTCTCCCCCACAATACGTTCTGTCGTCAAACAGCCATTTTTCTGTCGCTAAATTCTGTTGCTGAAAAAATTATGTTCTGTTCCTAATTCTGTTTCTGTTGCAAATGTATGGGACTCTGTTTCTGTTCTTTGTCACTTGGTGCCTTTATCGATTTTCAATTTTGTGTCGCAGTCAGGTCTTTGGTATAAAGAACTGTTTACTATTTAAGATTTTTTGGAAGTGGAAATCATTCCTAATTCAGAAGCTCAGTCGTGTAAAGATCATAGTTCGACTGCGTGTTTTCTGAGCATAGGTACCTACCTACTTATTTTACGTAAAGTAAAAAAATTGAGTTCCATAAAGTTTCACTCCGATGATATATCCAGCCCTAACAATAAAAACTGTCATGTTGTGGATGCATTTGTGTCACAACAATCACTCACCTCTAAATATCACAATTTTGACTATTGTCAATTGTCAAATGCATTTGTGTCACAACAATCTATTATGTATCCGCCCAGTCCGACTTATGTTCCAGCTTGCTCTCATGGTAGTCCCTCCGTTATCGATTTATTTGTATCTAACGTGTCAAGTCTTATATCCCAGCCTATTTCTGTAATTGAGCTTAGCTCTGACCACAATCCTGTTCTTTGTAGTATTCGCCGGTCGGGTGTCGGAAAAGTGCAATATTATCAAGACCTGAAAAATGCAAACTGGTCGAGTTATCGAACCGAAGTAGTGAGAAACCTTAGAACAATTCCTACAGTAATAGATAATATCTCAAGTAACCACGATTTTGACCACCTAATTCATACATTTTCTGAGCATATTATAAATTCAGCTAATAGTTGTATTCCCAAAGTTCCGATGAAATCTAAATGTGTAAGATTACCAACTCACATCCTGGAACTTATCAGAATAAGGAATATGCACAGAAGAAACTGGCAGAGATACCGACAACCTATTTTCCGAATTCATATGTCAAAAACTAATAAATTATTAAATAAAAGTATTCAGGATTTCCGAAACGCAGAATGGAACAATAAATTAAGTTCACTAGATAAATCTGCAAAGCCCTTCTGGAACATTGTTAAAATTGTTAAAAATAAAAACAGACAAATACCCTGTCTCAAAAATGGTTTGAATACCTCCTATACAGACACCGAGAAAGCGGAGTTACTTGCCTCAAATTTCTCAGAAAATCATGTAGTATCGCAGCATTTAGGAGATGCAAGCACTGAAACACTTGTCCAAAATACTATACAGTCCTTTAGTGCAAGTAACCCTGACACCCCTTTGGAAGAATTTGTATCGGAAACAGACATAAAATACCTTGTAGATACCTTACAGATTAGAAAAACAGGTGGATTGGATAATATCAAAAATATATATATAAAAAAATTACCTAAAGAGGGAATCAAAGTTCTGACATTTATTATAAATGCGTGCCTTAAAACGCAGTACTTTCCTGATGGATGGAAACTGGCAAAGGTAGTCCCAATACCAAAAGCGGGAAAGCCTCTTGATAAACCGCAAAGTTACAGACCTATAAGTTTACTTAGTAGTGTAAGTAAGATTTACGAAAAAATCCTAAAAGGTAAAATTATCAAGATTATCGAGGATCATAAACTATATCCCGATGAACAGTTTGGTTTTAGGCGTGGCCATGGAACCTCACACCAAGTTTTAAGATTGTGTAATATTGTAAAAATGAACCGTCTAATAGGGAGATCAACTGGTATGATCCTACTAGATATTGAAAAAGCTTTTGACTCTGTGTGGCACAATGGACTTATATACAAAATGATAAACCTACATTTTCCTTCGTTCCTCTGTAAAATCATTCAAAGTTTCGTATCAAATCGTCGTTTTACTGTGCATGTGAATGGTAGTGTATCAAATATAATAAACTTTCACGCAGGTGTTCCCCAAGGCTCAGTTCTTGGGCCAGTTCTGTACAACCTGTACACATCCGACTTTCCTCTCCTCTTCCAATGTGAAGCAGCAATATATGCCGATGACACGGCTATAATTTCATCGCATGAGTTCAGTCTAAATATTGAGACGAATCTGAAAAATGCGATTGAAACACTGCAAAACTACTACACAAAGTGGAAAATAAAACTGAACGCTGAAAAAACACAAGCTATCTTTTTCACACGAAAAAGAAGACCTTGTTTTCTCCCAGTAAACCAATTGCTTGTCAATGGGTATCCAATTGCGTGGAAGCCTTCTGTAAAATATTTGGGTGTATATCTTGACTCAAAACTGACGTTTAAAGAACACACTTCGCAAACACTTAACAAAATAAATATTGGCATAAAAATATTATATCCATTTATAAATAGGAAATCCTCACTTACAAATGAAAACAAAATATTAATCCATAAAACAATTTTTCAATCCATTTTATTATACGGCTGCCCGGTTTGGGGATTTTGTGCTGAATGTCACGTTAAAAAGTTACAAATCACGCAAAACAAATTGCTTAAAATGATGCTTAACCTCCCATGGCATTACTCTACGATAGATCTACATGCAAGAGCAAATGTTGAAATGATCTCCTTCAGAATACGCAAACTTATCGGCAAATTTATGATCAGATGTGATGTCCCTGACAATCCTCTTATCAATCAATTAAATATTGAATACAACATACTCCACTGATATTAACTAACGCAGTATTCAACCTTTTGTCAATTATGTTGTACATATTTTATCTATTTATTTACTTAAATGCTTCCTTATTGTTATTCATTTATATTTATTTGTGTATCTATATATTTATTTACTTATTTATTCATTTATTTATTTATTTATTTATTTATCTATTTCTTTATTTCTTTATTTGTTTATTTGTTTATTTGTTTATTTGTTAATTTATTTATTTATTTATTTATTTATTTATTTATTTATCTACCTATTAATTAATTAATTTACCTATTTATATTATTTAATTACTATTTACGTTTTTCATGTATATTTTATGTATCTATTTATCCGTTTATGTATATTATATTTTATTTATTATTATTTTATTTTATTTTTTTTTTTTTTTTAATTTGAGGTTTTTAGTCGTTATTTTCCTCAAAAACAAAAATTTCTATTTATATTCTTTTTTTCGTCACTTGTAAACTTTTTTCAGTAGAAAGACATAAATTTGTCGTATCTCTGTACTTAAAAATTATGTAAATTGTGCTATAACAAACTGTAAATTCTAAACGAAATAAATATCTATCTATATCTGTATCTTTCGAACTCTCTTCCAATTTGTAAAGTTTTTCCTAAGAAAACAATTAAAATAATCGAGATGATGATGTCTTTATTACATTTTCGAAGACATAAACAAGAAAATTAATAATCAAAATTCCTTCCTAAATTTGCTGAAGTATTTTACATCAGAAGCAGTTGTATCAGGAAAATCTTCTTCTATATTGAATTTTCTTTTTGAATTTTTTCCTTATGAAAAAAGGAATATTCAACAAATTAACAATGAATATAGAGCACTTGTCGACTGCTAAATAATTCAGCAATTTAAATATTTTTTCATTTCAATTAAAAACGAGTGTAATGAGCTGATGTTTGAAAATTTTTACAAAATTGCTCAAGCCGTTCGAGCTATTCCTCACTCATCAGCAAATGTCGAAAAGATGTTGTCTTGCCAGACATTAATAAAGTCCAAAGTCGAAACCGACTTCAAGTCGACACTAGCTGGGCTTTGATCGAAACAAATAATTTTATTAGAAACTCATCCTGTTCTGAGTTTCAAGTTCAGGGCAATATTTTGAAGATGAATGAGCGAATTGAGAGTATAAAGCCTGAAGAGCTCATAGATTAAAAATATTAACTACAAAAGTAGGTTTGTATAGTTTTGCTAGGAAATCATTAATGTTTTGTTAATTTATTTTTGTTTATGTTTTTGAAAATAAAATATTTTTTATTCAATTCTGTAAACGAAAAAAAGTTTTCAATACAACTGGCTCCATTTCAGTACGATCTTACAACAGTTTTCAGTACAAATCGAAAATGGTATTTTCCATCCATGTCTGTTTGTTGTAAGCAAGTCGATCGCTTTCAATCGCTCAATTTGATATGGGAAATCTCGCTTTCAGATCCATCCATTCCCACTTTCTTGGTTTTTCTGTAACGTATCTGTCTACATGTCTATAGGTAAGAGGAAGCATCACCCCAATAGCCGCGCCAAAACCTGATTTACCAAGAGCAGTGCATCTATTCATCTATCCAGAGATTCCGCTGCACTTGGCCTGGCCAGACAGACGTCTGCTGCGGTGATATCACCACACGCGTCTGATCGTGGTCACCATTTAATCCATTAGAACGTGTGTCTGGGTCTGGCTCAGTGCTTCGCCTCCAGACGACATTTATTAATAGACCCCATAAACGAGTCTAGGCACAGCACGCTAGACGCAGTTCATATACCCATACTAAATGTCGATTATTGAATTCCATCTCATCTCCAGGCTACGGTTATTCGCCGCAGAAGCTCAACGGTACGGATGGCGCGACAATAATGATGAGCACTTATCATACATCATCATCATCACTGTCACCATCGTTAGGAGGAGAGCACGGAGCGCCGCGCACGCCGTGTCAGTGGTGGTGGCGTTCATGTTTGGCTTGTCGCACACTCTCATTTCACTGGTGTCTAACAGCACTGCAGCGATTAAATTTCCAGCTTCATTATCTAAGATTTCAAGCCTTGCTTTATCCGTCTGGTCCATTGACCGCCGCGCGCCGCCGCCGGTCTCTCGGCTTTCCTCCAACAAACGATCAGATTATTATCAATTCCGCTGATCATTTGTGTGTGTGTGTTTGTGTGTTTGTGTGAAAGCACTTGGCCGGGGAGGTGTTGAAAACTTTGATGAGGCAGACAAATTAATTGCCGGGCATACCAGAGCTGTCTGTCTAGTCAGAGTCTGGAGCGGAGTATGAAGAGAAAAACAAAAACAAAACAAAAATAGCAAAGCAAAACAAAATATAATTGGACATGTTCGCTCGCTCGCTGTTCTGATGAGTACTTGCTGTCGTTCAGCTAGACACAGCATAGTCATGATTTCATTACTCAAATGTCTGCTACATTAGCTTATAGCTACCGTTTTGCTGCGATCGCCATGTAGGGGATCCCGGACATGCGACCGACCGACCGACGTGTTACGGTAATGCCTGACGGGGTCTGGTCTGTTAAAAGATCGTGATCATTTGTGGCATGGCAGACTGTGATCTAACGCCAGCGAGATAAATTGCCGGCATAATTGGCGCTTGCTCCTTGTGCGCATCATAGATCGAAAAAGAGTCGAATGTAGTTCTTTTTCTTAGACTTAACTGATCGTCATAATCGAATATGGAACGTCGCGCGACTGACTGGGTAAGGTAATTTCTATTCTGCGATGTTTGATTCTCGGAAGTATAGATTTCGCTGATGATCAACAAAATAAATGGTAGCGATAAATAAAATCAGTTGTCGTTGATGAGAAAGCGTTTATGATCAATTTTGTTGACTAAAACTCGATTTGTGGTAGAAATTTTACCATTATTTAGAGGCTCCTTTGAGAAGCCGAAATGCAAGAGCCCCTTGAAGGCTCTCCCGCTTCATAATCTAAATACGCTTGTGTTAGACTTCAATTGATTGAGGCGAATGAAATGGACCTACAATCTTATGCCTGAGTAGCTTTTCCAGGATAGGGGGATGGTCGAAATACAGCTTTCAAAATTATTTTCAAAATTCTGTCTTCTCACACAAAAAGTCTGCTCTTCGAAACTCAGCTTTTTCAGAGTTCTGCTTTACAAGAAACTGCCTTTCAAATTTAAAGCAATAATATTCAGTTTATTCTGCTTTTTTCAACTAACGAATATAAACAAAAATTGTAGGCAAATAAATTCTGCTTTTTGCAACAAATATAATTATAAGCAAGCAATTTTACATTTATTAAAAATTGAAAATTAAAAATAAAATTAAAAAGAAACAATAAAAATTATATTAAATATTAAAAAAAGTTAAGAAAACAATATCTATTGACAAAATTAATAGTTGGAAAAAAAATGCGAAATATAGAATTAAAAAATTAAAATTAAGAAAAGATGATATAAATTTCAAAAAAATACAAATTAAAAAAAACGAAAAACACTTTTTAACATTTCCAAACCTTTTTTTATTGTTGGCAGAGTTATGTATGGCAGAATTTAGAAAGGCAGAATTTTGTAAAAAGAGTTTTGACCAATCCAGCATTTTGACCTCATCCCTAGGTAACCAGAGACATTACTGAGACCATCAACTCCGGCCGATTTCCCCTTACTTAGCCTACAAGTTATATTTTTACGGAGTGGTCACGATTTGGTGCGCTAGTATTGCTACATAGAAATTCGTATTAACAAATGTCACGAAACTTCAAAAAATCTGGCTCACCAACACAATCCCAAAAAATATGAGCCACTTCCGCTTTGGGCAAAGTTGCTGCCAGCGTTATAGAATTTTATCCGCTTAATTTGAAATTGTTCGTTACGTGTGAATAATATTTTTTTTAGGAATAACTGTACATTTGCTTAAAATATTCATGAAAAATTAGCAATGTAGATTGTAGATTAGTTGAGGAAAAATAAAAACATTTTGAGCAAATTTTCTTCATTATTTAAGAAAAATTTACACACGAAATCGAAGTCAATGATATCCAAAAGCGGAAAATACACAACCACGTTTGTCCTAATATGTTTCTAGTATATAAAACTTCAACTTTAGATAGTTTTACTAACCAAACAAATCAAATTATTCGCCTTTTAACAATTTATAATAACTAATCAATGGCGTTCGGTAATGAAAAAATGTGGTATTCCCGAACTCTTTTACATTTCCCCGCGGTTGGCAGCATTTATTTTTGTATATTTTGTATGTTTATGCATGTCACACGGATTCTTAATTGAAATAACACCGATAGGAAAACAAAACGGTGAATTTGTAAAAAAAACTGAGGGGGCCAGCGGCAAGAGGATTGTGAGTTGGGGGTCGCAGTATGATTAGTAGGTAACTCTCTCGGATGTTTGTCAGCCGTTCGCCTAAGTAAGATGTAATTTATGTTTTTCCGTAGATCGATCCTGCTATCACTGGTTCACTGTATTCCTGCCTTTTAAGCATTATTTTTTTTATCTTTAAGGCTTGTTTTTTGAAAAAGGAATCTTTTTCTTATTTCAAATATTTTTTCTAATTTTTTTTTGATTCAACATACTGACTTTTTATTATTTTATTGTATGATTTCAAGGACCAAGACGATCAGATGGACTAAAACTATGTTTGTTTCGTTCAATACATTGTACCTACTTATGGAACTAAAATGCCATGAATTTTGTTCTTATTAAGAATTTTTTTCTGTGATTTATTATTTAATCTTTTTTTTTTTGGAAATACAAATTTTTTTTGTTAATTTATTGTTATTGTTCCAGTTTACCTAAAACAAATATTTTAGGCATTATTTTTTTGAAAAAGGCATTTTTTTTTCTCAAGTTAGGCATTTTTTCGTCAAAATTGGCTTGCAACGCTGACTGTGTTCCAAAAATGCATTATTTTTTTGTGTAAGAAAAAGGTACGGTGAATTTTAATTTCACAATTTCATTTCATTTCTGTTATGAAATCTTGAAGAGAATTGATCGTGTGCAGCTGATAGAATAAATCATTTAGAAAATCGTTCCGAGGCGAGATCTGTGAAGGAGCTAAATGTTTTTATGGGGTAATGATGCAACAATCCATGTAACAAAACATCAAAAAAATGCCCTAACAATTGGCTGTATGATGTTGGGTGTTTGCCAAAATGGTATTGTGCTCCGATCGCCAGTTGCGCTCGCTACGCTAATGGTTACGAGAACTTTTTATTTATTTATTTTAATAAGGTAACATCCAATTTGATTCTTAGGTTCTACATCGATTTTATGTTGCTGTGCTAGAGTGTTATAAATTATTAAAAACCAGTGGCTCTTATTTTCTCACATAAATGTTTCTATGTTTCTCACATAAATAGTAAGGTGACCATCAGCTCATTATTATAATAATGAACAGTTCTGTATTGAAAGACAATGTTCATTATGAACTTTTTTGGTATACAAAAACAAATAAATTAATGTTCTATATTTTAAAAGTTGTTCATTATTTGTTTCGTAATTCATTTAAATTCTAAAAACCAAAAGCGTTTACTCTAAAAAGAAAATAAAAATTCGATGAACAAAATGATAACTTTCTGAACGAGAAAAACAAGTAATCTAGTACTAGAAATTAAGCCCTACTCAAATTTTATTTATCAAATTAAACAATGGAACAATCTAAATTTGTATGAAATTTGTTTCTTTTTCTATTGTTTATTATCTGCAATTCTAAAATTTGGTCACGACATAGATAAGAGAAGTGAAGAGGGCAAAAGATCAAGTCAATACGTTTACGGATCGTAAATTAAGATCAAGGGCTTTAAGATCGCTCTGCTGTAGGATACTTAAATATTTCAAAATATTTTATAATTTAACGCTCGCATAGTTGCAGATTGTTGGGTTCATATATTACAAAATATTATTTGTCGAACAAAAATTAATTTATTTTACATTGAAATTATATTTTTAAAATGATATCAATTACAAAAATGTTTCACCACTCATCCAAGTTCGTAATTGGCTGAAAAAAAAAATACTTTTCACTGGAATTTCCTCAAAAATTCAAAATGAAAAATTATACACAATTAATCATCAAAGTGAATCTCATTACTCTTATCATACCATCCACCACGTCCCAGACACCTTTTCAAATGCAATAACAAATTGCATGACATCATTTCGTGTATGCAATTTCGTATGGCCCCACCAAATTAACGGGAGGAATGCATTCCCCATAAAGCGATCCAAATTTGAAGGTCAACACGAAGTGAATGTGTGAGCATAAAGTGGAGTTTCACCAGACCTCTTGTCTGACAAAAAATACGAAAAATTATCACAAAAAAAAACAACCGCAACAAAGAATCAAAACAAAACCTCCAAAAAAGGGCAAACATTTTCTATTTGCATCTGTTTGTGTGGCTGTCTGGGCTTTCTTGCATTTGCCCTTAGAAATGCACTCCAGTGGATGGATGCATTTTGCCAGAGACACGAGAGATACACCGAAGGCTGATGCTAATGATGCACTGCACTGGCTATGTGATGCCGTATTTGCCTGTCTGCATTTTGTGTGTTTGCTTGCATGGCTGCCAGTCTGTCTGTCATTTGGTGTTATGTGCTTTTTATGCTTGTTAGAGATACCCGTCTCGTACATTTATCGTTTTTGGAGATAATTTACGTCTGGCTGCAGTTTTTTTTTTCTTTTATTTTCTTCTTGTTCTGTTTGAATGCAATTTTTCGACTGTGTAGACGTTGATTTCTTATGCAATTAACATAAATTTGATGATTTGATGGAACAAGAAGTAGAAGAAGAAGATGGAAAAATAAAGTTCAAATAAATACAATTCCTTTGACTTGCTGTTTTATTTATTTATTTATTTATTTAAATTTTTCATGTGAACGGGTAATTTATTTACTTTCAGAGTTGGAGACATTCGCAATAAGATTGAAATGGCAGTTAATGGTCAGGGCGCGATATCGAGTGAAAATTCAGACCATCCACTGCATGAGATGGCCGCATATCCCATATGTGGTGCAGATACCAATGAGTCGTCATGGCTGGATGATCGTAACGTAACTATACGCTTTGCAGATAGCCTCTTTGAGCCGAAGACGAATCCCTTGTATTTGGAGAGTGCAATTTTGCGGTAAGTGAAAATCGCACTTTTTCTTAGACGTGTGACATCTTGACATCTAAGTCGGCATCACAGTTAGTTTGGCTGTGACCAACATTGCTTAACACTTTTCAACCATTTCCTAGTTCTACATAAATTGTGTCGTATACCTACTTCTGGAATGTAGATCTCGTTTTCTAACTTATTGTCGAAAATCTGTCAAAATGCTTTACATGTGAAACAGCTCATAAAAAAGGACGAAACATTTAGACACATTCGGACTAGAGAAGATTAATATCGAGCAAAACCGATTGAATGTATCGCCAGTAAACACCATAAACGGAATTTTAGACTCCAAACTCAATTGTACGGAGAATTGCAAATTGGTACCCGGAGAATATTTTTAAATTATGACATTTCATTGACATACACTTTGCGTATGCTCACAGCCATTCAGGAACTTAAGTTCAGAGCACCAATTTATAATTTTAGGAGCTATAACAATGTGACATTCATATTTAATGGAATTCCAAAGTCACTTTCAGAATATTTCTTAATCCAGCTTAAGCCAAAGTGTGCTTACGTTGATATTTGCAAGTTGATACGTTGATAAATTTTATAGGTACCGTACCTCATCGTCTCAACTTTCTCAGGAAGTCTCACAAACCTTTGGCTGTTGACATTTAAACTGTAGAAATAAACCGGTTAAGCTCGCCAAACCTTTGCCTCAATACGAAGTTATTTAGTCTTGAATTTTGTTTCCTTTTAGCCTTTACAAACTCAGTCCGAGTACCAGTCAGACTCCAGAGCCAACAGAACCAACCGTAGGATGTGCAGTCCCTAAAATGGACACTCAAATCCGTGTCACCGTCTCAATTGTTATCCGCAAAAATCGTCGAGGTAAATATCTATATTAATTGTTTTTTAGTGAACAACAATAAAATCTCCATATTTTTCTTTCTCGCAGAAAAAAGGAAGCGCATCTGTAACACCCTCATGATGAATGTCACACACACTGGTTGGGTGGAAATCGATATCAAGCGCGCCATTCATATCTGGGAGGGTGTTGAGCGTCAACGCAACAGTCCCATTCTTGTCGGATGGTTATTGATCGAAGTGCATGATGATGAGGAACGTCCCCTGAAGCCGGGTCTGTACTTCAGACCACCAAATTGCGAACAGGCAGGTATGTGTGTTGTTTTGTGAGCCACCCGACTAACACGCTAATGACCCAAAAAGAAAAAAAGAAAAAAACTACAACTTCTTTCAATTTCATTGATTACATTTTTCGCAAGTGAGTTAAATTAGATAGGGATTTTAGATACGCGAGTATAGGAACGTAGATCTATTGCTGTCTCACATAACTGCAATTTTTTATTTACAAACAAAAACAATAGGCTGCTATAGGTATGTCTGGAATTTCATACGACTTTCAGTTGTCTTTGTTGTTCACTTCATTCTCATTTGGCTGACGTAATATTTTGACGGTCGTCTTCATGAAAACACCATTGTAACCGCATTCGCTGAATGGCAGACTTTAGCGCCTAAACGATATCATTTTACCGATCGACAGGCAGTGGAACAAGCTCAGCAGATTCTTCACTGGCTGGCAGGTGCTCACCGGCGTGTTTACTTTGTCATATAGGGTGCGCTCTTTGTGAGTGATCGTTTGTAACACCGAAAAAGTTTATCTGTTACTTTTGCTCAGAAGACCTTACATTTTGTTTTTTTTTTTTAATTTCGAAATAGAAAGAGAAAACTTAGAATTCTGAAAGTAATGGCTGCCACAATGAACCGCCTGAATGTTGTTTTAGCCCTTTCAGTCGAGATTTTGTCTGAATACAGTGAAAGACGGAGATCTTTCAGTAACTGGACAAAGACAAGAATGACGGTTTACTTATAATGAAATACGCAAAACCTTAGCGGGCGCTACCCAGTGTCCGCCTCAACATATCGCGACGAATATTGCCACCCATTAGTCGATCAAAAACTGTTCATTTAATATTTCTTTTGCGTGCTCATGGCATCGACCCTTCCTAAATGGATAAGGAAATGACTTCCAGGACTTTAAATTCAATTTATTTTGGACGGCTTAAGTCTATAGTTCAATATCCACCTATCCCTGGACTAGGACAACTTTTGCCGCAGTTTAGTAAGCCTCGCTGAAGATCCCAGCCTTAAAATTTTGTTAAATCTTTTAAATCTCGCAAAAGGACGATTTTTTCTTAAATGGCAGGACTCCTGTTACATACATTTACATGTGCTAAACGTTTTTGTAAACAGAACTCATAGGGTACTATCCCTATCATACGACAATCGTGTAGCTTCTCTCGTTGATTTTGCTATTCATATTTCAACGGATATAGGAAATCTGGTCAAGTGAGATGGAGAGCGCGACACGTTGTAAATTCAAATTTCATAGGCGAATGACATCTAGGGTTAAAGTCATCATTTTGTTTTTCAGTGTGAATTAAATTTCAGTTTTCACTTTTGCCATCGACTAACTGCGTTTGTTTTCGTCGCGAGAATTATGATATCTATTCCGTATTACTTAACTCGGAAGTGAGGAAATTGAGCGTACATATATATTTCCATTCACATGTGTGGAAGGAAAACAATTTTCATGAATATTTAGTTTAGAGACAGTTACATATGAACGGTAAGAGGACCCTGAGAACTTAACAAGAAACTAACAGACATATAACGGCGTGTTTTGCATGCGTATTCGTGTATTCAAGTAACCGTGTTTGTTGTCGCTTTTTTATACTATTTATGTTTGAGTGTGTGTGCGTGGATATATCTTGCAAACATAATATCCCTCCCAAGACTGTTTCCGCCAGCTAATTGTCAGCGATTTGAATTATTTTTTGTTTAGCTTTGCAATTAAATACCTGCATTAAACTGAGCTTGCGTGTTATTGTTTATTGCGTTGTTTTATACATACTATTGCTTTGTATTCGAGGGTTCGATTTATGTTAAAAAAATTATTATATATCGAAGATGTAAGTGCATGGGCACACATTTAGAGTAAAATAATCGAACCCTGGAAGTAAAAATAATGTGTAATGCAACTGAAAGCATAATGGACTAAATTTTATTTCAGATACTGCAATCCCCTGGAATTTCTACCGATCTTACTCAGCTTTGCCTTCATCTTTTACGGACGAAGTGCCCAGGTAAGCATTTTTGATTATCCTTAGGTTTTTTAATAAGAAACAGAACAAACTCTAAAATTTGCTACCTAAAACTGCATTTGAAACAGTCGTTGACAGGACATTTTGATGGCATATTACTGGTAAGGTCCAGTTTCGAGAGTGAAAAGTGTAAATGTAGTACGTTGACAAACGTCCCTGTTTTTTGTAGGTACTTCCATGTTCAGGTATCTAGATTGCGAAGTCTGACAACTGACTAACTTGATATTTCTCAGTTTTTATTGTCACAAAACTGTCACATGAACAGCTTTTTCAGTTGACGTTTATTGAAGGGTAGCCAACTAATACGGTCAATAAATTCGTGAGTACTACGAATAAGTTGACAGTTCGCATATGTGGCTGACGTAGGAAAAGTGGCGTTACCAATCTAGTTTTTCCGTTCAGGATGCATCTAGTTTTAACTACCTTTTTAAGTGTGACCAAAGACTACTTGCAGTCTTAAATAAGACGTAATTTTTCTATTGAAGAAAATGTAAAGTCAAATGGCTTCAAGGGAACGGGGAAGATGCATAAAAACGCGCAATAGCCGCAGTTGTAATGTCTGAAACGTGATTACTCATTTTCTTTGTTCGTTTGAAAATTCATATGAGTTTCCCGACGCCTTCATTTTGACTTCTGATTTTTGCCAGATCACAATCACAAATGTAAAAATTGTGGCGTTAGCGAACTCGTTAGAGAATACTGCGTTTGATGTCATATCGCATTGGTTTCACTCACTCACTAGATGCAATGGAAGTGGAACAATAAAACTTTTTCGTTCCATTCCATTAATGTATTATAAAATGTGAAATTGCCAAAATGGTCTCGGTGCCTACTTCTTGTTTTTTTAGGCTGTGCTTAACAAACTAGTACACGTTTTTTGCATCTACTTCTGACGTGAGACCAACAAATGGAAATAGTTAAAATCAGCTGCTTGCAGCTGCAATTTCAGTTTTCTTTTTGAAATTAGTTTAAATTGAGTATATTTTGCAATTAATGCGGTAGCCTTTAGGCAATATTTGTGCTACCCTATAGCCAACCTTGTTTTTTGGTTCTTATTTATAAAATTCCAGTTCCATGGCATTCCAACAGCATGTCAGCTCGTCAGTAAAACATTTGTTTATGCAATATAAAGCAGTGCTTTTTTGTTCTGACAGTTTTCACAAACTTTTGCTGCTGTGCCGTGTTCTGTCCCTCTTTTTCTTCTTCGAGCAAGCCTATTCTCATCACATTGCTCTTGTGTGTGGGAACAAACAGATTCACTTGATTTCGGACTCTGCTGTGTTGCACTCTTTTTGCCCGTTAAAAGAAACAGTTCGCATTACGCATATGGGTTTTTGGCGTTACAGCAATAATTATAATTTACACATGGCGTCATTTCCTTTTCCATGCATTCAACCACCACAAGCAATAGAAATCTCTCATGACACAATTATATAAGCCTATAAGTATGCAACAATATGTTACTGTTGTCGTTTGTCATGCGATTTGTGAAAATATCTTGCATAGTTATGGGAGATTTAAAATATTTGTACGTAAATTGAAGACATACGATTTGGAACGTTCGGATTTCTAGTTTAGTAAGTCTGACAGCTGACTGACAATTTAACTGGCCCAGATTGGTCACGTTTTCACGTTTTCAGTTGACGTTTATGAAGGGGTAGCCAACAAATCTAGTCAAGAAAATCTTGTCTGCATTCGCAGTTGACATTTCGAAGTGTCAAAATTCAAAATAAACCTCGAGAATATAACAAAAATAACAGCTGACTAGTCAACGCGTTCGTAGACCTAGTAAAAACAAGTCTAGTTGACGTTTTACATGAACTATGTCCTAAGTATGCGAACGTCCGCATTTTAAAAACTGAATTTCATGCAGTTTTCAAAACGATTTAATTGTTTTTCTTTTCTTTCAGAGTTCCAAGAATAGATATGAAACTAATCGGCTATGCATCTCTATTGCCACATAATACACGTACTCGTCCAAATTTTAATCTAAACCATGAAATTAATCGCTTAACCAATCGCAATCCAGAGGAATCAACCACATCGATTACACCCACAGCAAATCTCCTTGATCCATCCGCTTCGACAGAACTCCATCGGCACCGACAGCGACATGCAAGACATCATCACCATCATACACACAATTCCGCTTCGACTGTTGATAGCAATGTCGCTGGAGCTACCGCTGCCACCAGCAGCAGTACAAGATCTGATGCATTTGTTGAGGAGAACAACGATCAGTCATTGGATTGTTAGTTGCCGAAATGAACCAACAAAACATGTTAGAATGATTTGTGTTTTTCTTTTTTTAAACATCATATCATGACGGATTAATCGTTGATCCTTTGTTTTGTCCTTTTTAAGTATATTACATTTCTTATATAAGATGCCAATTACTTAATTTCTAGTTCATAAGTGGTTACAGCACGAAAAAATTTTTTTTGTCAAGTTAGGGAAAGCAAATGCGCGTCAAAAATAACAGTTGTTATAAGCTTGAGAAATACAACAGCCGCATTTACTGGTGTAAATAGTATTTTTGTCTTAAGTATTCAATTTAGAGTTAACTAATTATGTGTGCATTTACCTCGCATTTTGTTGAATAATTGGTTTATTTCTTTCGAATTATATTGAAACAGTTTGCTCGCTTTTATTTGTAAAAGTCAGGGCAATAATTAACTCATCTGTCAAATTTAAAGTATTAAAGTCACAACAAAGGTTTTATTTTCTAAAAAAAATATCAATGTCAAATTCCCGAGTTGAGGTGTCAAACTTATTTGCTTTTTAAAAGTTGAATAATGCTATCAAATTTGAGAAATGTTTTCTTTATTGTTTTTATTTCTATTTTAGGAGACTGTGATTTAGATGTGGTTGAGAAACTCTTTGTTGTATAATGGGTGTGTTTACTGTTTGTGTGTGAATTATGTAATATTGTAGTAGATCTATGAATCGTATTAATTTGAAGCTATTTTCTCTTTTGGCTTGTGAATGTTATGTTGTATGTCAGTTGTATTAATTTGTAAGTGTTGAAATTGCAGCAAATTTATTTAGGTTTAGATTATGTTGAAGATTTGTTGATGAAAGGACTCTGAGCGGGACCGGGGTTGTGTAAATATTGTTTTTCAAGTAGTTTTTTTTTATATTATTTATTTTAAGTTTAAATGAAGTATAAATTTTAAAGTTGGTTAAATGTTTATTTTTCCTATAATTTATATGGATATATTAAAAATTTATATACAATGAATAAAGAAACATGCAAAATATTTATGGTTAATTTAATTAAATGTGTCGTCCTGCTTCTAAAATAATTACCGAAATGACTCAATGACTCAGGCTAGACCATTTTAAAGGACTGATACGTAATTGTGTGACAAAGCCGATGTTTATCAGAGGTTATGTATCGGAGACTTTTCAAAAAAGTCTCTTTTTCCATTAGATATTTGTACAAGGTTGTTATTATTGCAAATTGTAGACTCATCTTAATCTTTATAACTTTTACCCCAAATGTCAGCTGCCAGAGTCATCCTGCAAAGACGAATAAGTTTGGCGTGGATCTTTGGCCTATACATCGTTCTGTACAGCTCATCTGGGGAAGTCGCAATACCAACGGAAGGTTTCACCTTCTTTATCGAAATGAAAGGCAGATACAAAAGTAATAACCGCAACAGAAATTGAATCCTGTGAAATGATATCGTGAAGAGCTAAAGGTTCTTGGAAACCCGCACAAGATATCGCTCTCCCGATGGGTTCCTGAACACGGATCTTGACACAAATGCATTTTAGACGGACGTATAAGCAATAAACGCTTTGACAGCTGCTTTAGAATCCTTCTGCACGTATCTCGAGCTGCACACTTGAGCTGAAATGAAAGAAAAAAACCGCAAAAGAGGGGAACAGCAGGACTTCCGTGCGGGACTGGACAGTGGACAATGGACGTTTAAAGAGCTTAAGAAAACCGCGTTTCCGGCACAGACAGTGTTACCAGATTGGGCGCTTTGTCGTATTTTGGGCTATCTTTTTTTCTTAAAAAACGATAGAAATTTCTTCAATGAGCGCCCAACACAAATTTGGGCTACATATCGTTTAACAAGTTTTGTGTAAATTTTGTTTGTTTTATTTCTTCACAAAACTACAAAAAAGAAATATTTACGAACAAACCCGCACTTTTAAAACTTGGCAGCACTTTTGCAATCAAGTGATATCGAACATTCGGATAACTTGAAGGCACACCAATCTATTTTGCAGGCCTTTTGATTTGACACAAGCACACAAACCACAAAGGCCAGTTGCAGAAGTTAGTGGGAAAAATACAAAAAAAAAATTATTTAAGGAATTGGGAACATTTTCAACGATTTTTGGGCTTCTCCCTGTGCAACGACTTTGGGCTACATTGTTTTAAGGTTTGGGCGCTTAAAGCAAACAAAATGCTGGCAGCCCTGGGCACAGGTTCTATTCCAGTCCCTTGCGAGCGATTGGTCAACATAGGTCTCTCAAGATCTTTCTTTGTTTTTTTCTGCTACCAGGTAGTGATCCAAGTCAATGTGCCGATGTTTAAGATGTCAAAAATCCCCGTTATCTTATTCTAGTCTTTGAATTGCCAAGTATACGTGCGAATATAGATCTTCTCACTTAATTATTACAATCGTCTGTACACCCTGACAATGCCGTGAGTGTAGTTAAGAATTATGGTATCGAATTTATCCTTGATGCGGAGGCGGACTCTCACTAGGATTTCGTTCTCGTATAACAATCGCCATAGTAGATTCAACAATTTGTCCTGCTTATTTTACCAAGCCCATCGTACACTCTTGAAAAGCGGTTATGTCAGCTTTATAAATAAGAAGTCTCCAACACTTCATGTTCAAATCTGAATGCTTGCAAGGATCTGTTTGAATTTTCTACCAGTCGATCTCGGACCTTTGCCCACAACCAATTGTTTTTATTTTTTAGGGCGAATGAATGGGTTATAAAATGTTATCCGGTTTCCAAATTCTGACGTCAAAAGTTCGCACAAGCACAGCCAAGTAAATCTCGAACCTGGGATGCCTAATAATACCTCGTTTAACCAGTGTTGTTATATCGTGGGATTTATCCCATTTTTGTGGGAATTTCGATGTCCGAAAAGCCTTCCGGTGGGCACCAAATCGTGGGATTTTCAGAAATCTAGCAAAAAATCATTCAAACTATAAGTTTTTGGTGAAATTCTATCAAAACACCTGTATTTCACCACGATTATCAGCACACTGCATGTCCATAGAAAACAGATCATGTAAATCGTCTTTTATCAAAATTGTCTAGTACAAAAAAATAATCATAGCAGTGTTACCAACTGCGGTTTTTCTACTAAAGGTTAATTTAACGTGATTTTCTCTCTTAACTTTTAAAAACTGGATTTCGACGAAAAAAAGTATCGTGGGATTTTAAAATGGAGAGTACGCTGAAAAGGGAAAAAAGGGAAAAAAAGAGAGTGCTAACAACACTGCGTTCAACGCATTTCGATTAGTATAGCTGAGCTGAACTTGCACTGAGCTTATGCGTGCTCGAAATAATTTAGTTTAGTTATACGAATAGCTATTCTTGCTGCTGGTGCAACAATGAGATGACAGCTTGTATAATGCATAAGTGCCAATAGTTGCAATCCCTTTCAGATAGTGTTACTTTATTGAATGTTGGACAAGAACTGGTCTTTATTGGATGAATATGACGTGTACATGAGTGATTATATAATGATGGTATACACATACTATAACATCTCCCCTTCTTAAAAACTATAAATTACTCCAAATATTTAAGATTTTAATTGATTACTACCATTATGTATAAAGTATGTATGTATACTAAAATGATTAAATTCAATTCATAATTCAAGTTCAATACTAAATGTATTTTAATAATAAGGTCTTATCTGGTTAATGATATACTAAACGATCAGGCTGTTTCTTAATAATAGGGTAACATAACACTGCCAGTTAGGATAGAAATGAGAAATGAGAAAATTTCGCATGAAAAACAATATTTTCTAGCTACCCCCTTATCAGAGGTTTCAAATCTCGTTAAACTCTTAATTGTGATTTTATAGATATCTCATTATGCACTTAGGATTAGTCATCGCTTCCAAAGCTAGTAAAGTGGAGATTATACTAGATTAAATTGTACTTTAGCGATTGCGCCCAATATTTACTGATAAAATAAATTACACACAACCAGTCGGTTAATACCATAATATTAATGCTGTAGGTGTTTCTACACATATGAGGAAGCAAAACGGATAGAACTGAAATATTTCACTATCTAGCACCAACTTAATATGTCGATTTTATCAGTTCACGTTTGCCTTGTTTTCAATTAATTTATGATCGTATACATGATAAGGGTCTGATTTAATAATTTGTAATCAACTTTACTTTAGAGATTTTTCCAACCAAAAAAAATAAAAAATCGACTTTCTCTTAAATCACGCCTTTGCCGATAGGGCCGTAGGTATGGCGCTAATAATAAATACCACTTAGTTATTTTCTCGTTGGATACAACTACTTATATGTAGTAAAACAAAAGCATGGTTACTTCATCAGTTCGCTGTTCCCAAATAGCGTGCCTAGGAATAGCAAATCTACTTTGGGCACATAAGCTCTATTTCGCAATTTGCCACAATAGCACGTAGGAGGCGGGTGTTGAAAAAAAGTATACACAATTTAAATGCAATTTTTGTTAATTGACAAGCACACGTAGGCTTACATATTGACCAAATTGAGGTTTCCACTTTTCCCCAGTATTTATGTGTGAAGACGTAAATCTTGCAATAGTGATGGTTTGTGCGCAGATTGCGACACTTGTTTTTCAATTTTTAGATTGTTCAGGTTTCAATTTCAATTGAAGTAAATTGTATCTTTTTCAATACTCTCTAAAAAAAACCGAGTCTTTATAGCGAACTAGATAGGTGTTAAGTTTTCACTTGATTTGTTGAAAGTTGTAGTCCTGTGGAATTAAATATCTCCATGAAACGAGTTCCAAGATGGATTTGTGTTGTAGCCGAAAAAGTCTTGTGGTTGTCAAGTGTGCTGACAGTTGATAGGCACTGGTTGTCAGTCCTATAGGTTACCTTTAGAATAGGCATAATAATGTGACTAGCTTTGTTTGCACTTGCCTTGAGATTGTCCTTTAAGTTTAATAGAAGCCGTAGACAGTCCGTCAGAAGATGCACCGCGAAGCGCTGGAAAAAAATTTTAATTAAATTTTGCTGACGCGAAACAGAAAAAAAACCGCCCAAGTGCGAGTGTCACTCGCGCACCGAAGGTTCCGTACTTCGCTAGAGTTGGAAATTGCGAAGATTCTTTTCTTTTTGTAAGAAGGTGGGAAGCATCGAAAGCCTGTGTGTGGGACTTTAATCCCCTACCACATTTGCCCTCATTCCCATTTTCCGGCGGAACCATTGTTTAGCATTCCTTAATTGGGGGATGTTAGCCGACACATATTTTATGATGTGTGTGTGTTTGCCTTAGTTCATTCCTTTTTTTACCTGGAGCCATATGGGATCATGATAACTAAAAAAGTTGAGAAGTTTTCATTAACAGCCAACGAATACTAAAATGAAACATATAACTCAGAAGTCAGAAGGCCAGGCAATATGTCAATAGGTACCAAGTGTCATGTCTCATGTGTGCATGAGGAAGAGTATTCATTGGAAAAGTTCCAATGGAAAACGATGAAGAGAATACGATTTAATTAATGGAGAAAGGAGATGACCGAGAGCACAAACTGTAGTGTGGATGTGGAGCAGTGTTTATAGCTCGTGGGAAATTTACCTTTTCGTGGGAATTTCGATGGTAAGTAACCGTCTCGTGGGGAAAAAGGGAAAAAATAAGATTTCGGTAAGATTTTGTGGAAAATTTGGTCAACTTACAAAAAAAAAAGAAAATGTCCATCAAACTTAAACCTAATATCATATCTCTTCTACCTTATTCTGTGTTCACAAGCAAGGTTATCTAAATGACTTGTTGTGAAATAAATCGACTACAAATTACAAAACACGTAAGAGTATCACATTTTTGGTTTCTTCATTATCGAAAAGTTTCTTATTATAGAGATTATTTGCGCTATACACAAACAATATGATATTATAATGTATTATAATATTGTTTTTTTTTTTTTCGTGAATTGTACCAATGGGATTTTTTATGTGTAATAAGTAATAAAATAGTAATAAAATGACTGTTTATCTTATTCTTCCAATTAAATTCCTTAATATAGAATATTTTTTGCCCACTTTTATCTTTTTTTTTTTAGTAAAAATATTGAAATTAAACTGTTTTTTTTTTTTAAATGAACCAAGTGGGAAATTTGTGGGAATTTTGACTAGGTCCAAATGGGAAAAATGGAAAAAAAAATTAGCTTCCCGTGGGAAAAACGATCTCAATGACATACCAACACTGATGTGGAGTGTGGTCAGTGACTGTTGGGTCGGTGTGTGAATGAGTATGAGTAGAGCTCAGTATGCATTAAAACTTCCAATTGGAATCGATTAAGAGAACACACCAATATAGAATGAAAAATGGTTAAAAGGAGCGTACGTTTCTTGTAAATATCTTTTAAAATATTAACTTTTCCGGAAAACCGTCTTTGGCACATATATAGCTAGGATCTACATATAGCATGATCTACAAAAAAGGTCTATATCCATTTTTTAGCAAAACAAGAAATAAACAGCTTTTTGTGCGAATGAAAAAATTTTGTTCACTAAATCACTAATTACTCTAAAACCAGTCGATGTATTTGTCGTTTAACTAGAGGCTGTACCAGATGTTGTGTGCAAATTTCAGCGTTCTACGTCAATTAGTAGAGATAGACCTAGGAACAAAATTTGTCTAGTGGGTTCGGACGGACAAAAGCGAAACTATAGGTAATAAGGTTCCGTTTTTTCCCTTTGGGTACGGAACTTTAAAAACGGTGAGTGAGCAACCTATCCTATAGTAGCAAACACAGATCCGAAAGGATTTTGTTTGTTTATCGCATCGAGTAAGCGGTTTGTAAAGTCCTTATGAATGGTATAAGTGAAGCCAGTTAGACAACTTTGTTGATACAGCAAACATCAGTTTGAGGCGTGTCCATCAGGTTTCCGAAAAGTAACTCTTGCTCAAAGTGGCAGTACAGATGTATTAAATATGTAAGCTACAATGTTTATTCTATCTTGCAGTAGGCATTGGATTACCATTGAAGCAGAATTTGTTAAAATTTATGGAAAAAAAAGTTTCAATGATTTTTTAGCCTTAAGGACCGGCTAAATTCGACTGTTGCGAGCGGTTTTTTTAAAACCCTAAAAAGAAGGGAAAAATATAGCCGCATGTACGAACTTTATGCTTTAAAAAACTTGTAAGATCAAAGCAATTTTCGGTAACGCGAAAAACGCCTCAACACCGCTGAGGTGACCAGCCACTCTGTAGGTTTTGTGTAAAAGTCAATTGGCAAGTGTTGGCAAGAGTGTCAGATAGGCTTCGAGTTGTAGCGAGGACAAGAACAATCCAACAACGGACTTATTGGGCACATTCAAGAATCTAATTATCTTAAGTCGACTAGATTGGTCTGTATGAGATGTAACCTGAACGCAAAAACTATTTTGTTCACTTTATCTACCACAGCCACATATGAGAACTGTCAACTTAGTACTCAGTCACGAATCTCTCGACTAGATTCGTCGACTACCCCTCCATAAACGTCAACTGAAACAACTGCTCTCACGACCGATTTCCCCCAATCAAAGCCGAGTTTCATCTAATGAGAGAGCTGTCAGACTTACTAAACTAGATAATTGAACGTCCACATTCCAATAAAACTCTAGAACCAAAATATATTTTAATTTCCAGCTAAAGGAAGAGAATGACATTTCATTGATGTTTTTAATTTACTTTGATTGGGGACTTCTAGCATAAATTCTGTTTGCCGCTGTCACACCAAACCTATTTCAAAAGAAAGTAATATGGAGCCGTATCGGTTTGCAATGCAAAATAGCTGTTTGTCTTTAATATGGCTGTAAGGCTGAAGGCTACTTTGTGTGGAATGCGAAACGATGAGGGTGGGATTCTATAAAAAACGACACAAAAAATACTTTCGCTTCTAAAACAACGAAAGAAATCTTGCGGAAGAGAAAATGTTCTTCCGTAAAGCATCTTTCTATTCGCAAACGTTTAAGAGGTATTGAAGTTTAAACTTTATAGTTTTAGTATAATTTTCAAGTTTCGATGACCTTTGATTTTTGACAGTACCTTTTGCTTTTCGGGCTCTTAACTCATAAGTCCTTATTAGCTCTAAATAATTTATTGTGTCGAATGTACATATACACTGGCGATCACTAGGATGAGGCCACATGCAAAATCTTCGAAAGAAAGCAAAAAATTAATAAAATGTTTAAATTTTATGGTTTTTAACATTTATTTATTATAATAATGAGTATGCCCGCCATTTTTCGATATGACCTCTATAAGACGGTTTGGAATAGAATCATAGAGTTTTTTTTAAATAATTAGGAGAAATTTGTGCCCAGGAATCACGAATAGCTTCGATTAAAGTATCCTTGTCTTCAAATTGTCTGCCGCCTTCATACACTTTACGAGATAACCATGCCCAAACATTTTCGATTATGTTTAAGTCCGGTGAATAGGGCGGCCATGGCAAAAGTTCCACGTCTTCTGATTGAATCCAACTTCTAACAACCCTGGAAGTGTTAATAGGGGCATTGTCTTGTTGGAATATCAAAGGCAGGGGTCCGAAAACGATTTTGGAAATGACCGTTCCAGCAAACATTTGTAGTTGTTTCCGTTCATTGTTGCGGACAAAAACTCCACCTCGATTGTGCCATAGGGAGTAATAGCTTCCCACACCATTACACCTGATGTAGGGCGGTGATGTCTTGCCGAAATAAGCTCCTCCTTTCTTAGATCATGGAAATAAAAGTTGTAACCATCGAGTCCGTCGAGGTTAAACTTTCTTTCATCCGAAAAGACAACGCGTTTCCATTCATTGCTCCAAGCGACATGTTCTCTTGCAAAATTCATTCGATGCTCCTTGTGTACTTGCCTCAAAACTGGTTTCTTTTTAAGTTTTATTCTCTGTAGAGTACAATTTCAGGCAAGTCGTAAAATTGGCCGCTTTTCTCGCAATGTTGTTGCTTCTACCGTGCGTCCTTTTTGATTTTTCCCATAGTGCTGTGGATCCGCAAGCAATTTCTCGGCCTGAAAGTCCTAACTCGTTGAAAGCATCTATTTTTCCCCTTTCTGTCTTTCCGGAACCCATTTTTTGTTTGAACTAAATAAAAACAGTTCTTTTTAACGCTTTTTTAAATATTCTTAACAAAACTTTGAAAAAAATCGCTGACGAGCACTCCTGCAACGAAATATTCGCAATGGTCTCATCCCAGTGGCGCATCCTTTTATACGCTTTTCAGGTAGTTCATTGTTTGATCTTGGAAAATTTCATTTACCTTTAATTTTTTAATTTATTTTTTATTTACCTTAAATTTTATGATGTGTGTGAAAGCCGCAACTAAAAAAGAAAGGCAAAGAAAGATCTGTCGCACGAAACGAAAACGCCTTTCGTTTTTGGAATTATATTTATGAAGCAAACGAAAAAATAAAACGGCAATAAAATAGCTTTTGCTTTCGAAGCTACGACTAAGATTAAATGTTTTCTTACACAATCCCAGCCCGGTAAAAAATTAAACAACAAAAACAACTTTCACATTTTAGAGGTTCACATAATACCTAGTACTTGAGAATTATAAATCGTTGTCAAACGTTTAGTCTAATCGTAACTTAAGTTTCACTCATTCAACAACTATAACCGACATTTATGTAGTACCCCAACCACCGAATTGGAATCAGCCCGAGAATTAATCAAACCCGAAAAGAAGTCAGTATCCCACTGACAAACCGCTTGGTAATCAGAGCTGATCGAAATTAAAACATGCCTTGTACCTTATCGTTTAGAGACCCCAAAAGTGACAAGATTTTGCAGATAGCTGGTTCATCTACCTATATACTTTCTTAGTATTTACCAAGCGTCCAATGCCCTTGGCACAAACAAATACGAGTATCTGAAATAATTGATCAATTGAATTCCATTGCTGGCATCATGCATTTCAATCGGAACCGGAATCGAATACCAAAGAAACTCTGAATTCCAAAGACATAAGAAACTAAATTATTATTAAGTGAAGATGGAGAATTTTAAAACAGAACGAAAACGATAGAGGTTCACCAACACCATTCACTGCGAAATTGTTCGTCACTCCAACTGAATACACACTCACAAATGTTTTAGCCAATTGAATGCGCAGTTGTTGGAACTTGAAAAAAAAAAAAACTGTGATAACAAACGTTTGTTACCTGAAAGATGTGCCTAGGTACAAGTTTCCTGGGTTACTGTAAACGGTTTACGGGCGACTTTATCGGAGCAAGTGCTGCGCTTAAATCTAGTTTTTTTTTTTTTCCGAAAAGACGGATTCGATTATCGGAGTGTAGTTTTCGCCATTTGTTTTCACTTTTGATTGCCCTTCTTATTAAGTGAGCTACTACGCGACAGTACACAAGTAACTCTCAGCTAACGATGAGGTATCCGAAAAGCGTTTAACGTTTTACCGCGCTTGTTAAACAGTGCATATTACCTTCAAAAAAAAATAATTGTGATTTTATCAGTTCGTGAAAAAAGCATGACAGTATGATGAGATCGTGAGACTGTGTCAAAAGTGTATTTATTAACGACTCTTTTAACTGCTGTTGGACCAGTAAAATAAATTATTCATAAACCGCTTATGTAAGTCTAACAATATTGAATTACGATCACAAGTTTAAATCTACTGTGTTTTCTGTTCACGAAATCAATGTGGCACAGGGACGTAGGTATTTTTTTAACAAAAACAAAAATAAAAACAATTCAAGTGAGTAAATCTTTTTGTGATATCTTTATGATGGCGTGTTTTCGTTCTTTATGGATCTGACGATCCATGGGCAGATGAAAATATTGTGGAATGGGGGTGTCTGTAACTGAAATTTTTGCGGACCTCAAAAGATACCTACGTGATTTGACGAATTCTATTCTACAAATGCTAAGCACAGCCGACAAATGATGTTGACATTTATTTGGATTTTGCAACGCAATTCCGTTAAACAAAGGACATTTGTAAATAAGTTCAAACAGTTCCGCCGCCCAATTTATGAAGTTTGAACTGCAACATTCAGTACAATGACTCCCAACATTCGCAAAACATGATTTTCGACTTAACATCCCCGATAGTGACGTACTGTCGCGGCAAAAAAAATTAGGTCGGTGCACAGCTATGTACCTACAGAATGTCCACACGTGAGTTCATTCCATGCGGAATTGAAATTAATTGCGGCCCGTTTGTTCTGCTTTAAAAATAGTACAATTTACTAAAGTGAAAACGAAAGTTGTAAGATTCAAGGTTACTACTTTTTTGTATGTGTGTGTGTGTTTCTCCAATTGAATGTCACCTACCTGAGTAAATTCGGACAAACAAGTTTTGGTGCACGGAAATATCAAGTTTCGTATTCAGGTAAAATTTTGTTGATTATATTTAAGAAATGGACCTTAAAAAAAACAAATGCTGTCAGATTTCTATCGGCCTTATAAAGCTAATCGTCTGAACCATTGAATTATATTCGGCTGATTCTCTGACGTGGTGAGTAAACTATCAAAAATGATAGTTGCTCCGGTAGAAAAATAATATTCTTTTTTTTTGACGTTTCATTTTGCTTAGTTTTCGCTAGAATCCTAAATTCATATCCATTCATTCACATGTCTCAAGCACCATTCTAAGAGTGGCAAACTGATCGGATATGGTTGTACAACACCAAGATACCCTTAGAGCAGTTTTTTTGCAGCCATTTGTTTGTTGGAGTTTAATTTTTGGGGCCTACCATTTATATCGTATACGAAAACGAATGACAAGATTGGGATCAGTGGAAAGCAATCTTGAAACCGAAAATTGAAAATAGCGGCTATGAAAATTAATTAGGTACAGTACAGAGATAAAAATACCAAAATTTGCAAGCAGCTTTTTGAGCACTATTTAATAAAAAAATGAATACCATCCTTCTGAAGTATGATTCAAATTTGCGTAGTCTCCACTTATTCTTTGTTACTTTAAAAAAATATATATAAATATTTATATAAATATATGTATATAAAAAAATATTTAAAAAAAAATATACATATCAATTTTTTTTTTTTTAAATAACAATGAATAAGTTGAGACTACACCAGTTTCAATCATACTTCAGAAGGATGGTATTCATTTAAATGCGTAAAAGCAACATAAAATGCGTAAATGGCAGAATGTATGGAAATAAACTTTTAAAATTTGAGTGGAAATTTGGGAAATTTTTGATATCGAAACGGAACCAAGAATGAATCTAGCTTGGAACCAGACTTGACAGAAAATTTGCGCGATTTCCACAACCACATTTCCGAAGGACGTGGCGACAACCAATAAGAAAACAACTAAAACTAAGAACCTGAACCGAGCTGCGGCGGTTGACTGAACGCGATGAACGAGACACTCGGTGGGAAATAATTTAAAGAAAAGAAAACGTCAGAAGTCAGATCGTTTTGGACTCTAGAATCGGCGACACCTAGTGGGAGTGTTTTTTTGTGGGTGGCCTGCAGCTGTAATTATATTTGATTGTGTTCATAGTTCATCGTTATATATAAATAATAAAAAATGGACAATTTCATAGTTAAAAATGTTTATTTTTACATGGGTACCATAACCCCATAATTGGTGACCCCGACGTAATTTAAACACGCAACCTCCTGATCTGGAGTCAGAAAGTCAAACATTTTTAAGCTTCATAAAGCTATCAGATTAAGTATATAGGTGGCCTTAATGTTCTGCCTAGTAAAAATCTTTATTCTTAAATTAAAAAAACATCGTTCTGTCGTTGCTATACAAACAACTGACTCCCTCACTTTTCTGACCAACAGAATGTGCTACAAAAGTTCCAATTATAGAAAATGGCAACACCGATCGCACCCACATTTATATGGTTTTCGATTGGGCTCCTTCAGGTTCGCTCTTTGATTTCAGATTTCCTGTGTCTAATCGAACATAAAAATGTCACTTGCTCTTTTTTGTGTTGAAATTTGTGCGATTGGAATATGTGTAGCCTTTGAGACTTTTCTAAGCGTTTTCCATTCACTGGTTAAATTTTATATGAAAACATTCAATATGCTCGGCAAGACTGATTTCTAAATATTTGTACATAAATAATTCAATTCTTTTCAGTTGAAAAATTTCACGAAAACGTAAACAAACTTCACTGGTTGTCAAACTCAAACGTACTTGTATTTTTAAATCAGAAGTAAATCTGAGAAAAAATCCACATTTGCAAAAGTGCTCTGAAATCTGAAAAAGATTGTTTTTTTTTGTACCAAACGAACATAAAAAGTGCTCTGAGAGCCAAAAAAAAGTGCTCTAAGAGCGCCCAATCGAAAACCATATTAGAATAAATATTTCACTGACCATGACCAACAGTTCCACCACGCTTATAACCTTTTTAAATTTTTTTTCTGCCAGTAATCGTGATATAAAACACGTCAGAATAATTTCAAATATGCGCAGGTAAAATACGCAAAACTATTTGCAGCACGAGAAACTTATCTCATCTATCGAAAGTATAAAATTGTTGGCTTGATTGTACGATAATATTTTAAGTGTTTGAGAAATCAATAATACGCAACTTGTGAATTAATTTACAACTTCATTAAACTAACCCTAATAAACATTGTAATTTAGATCGGCAGAAACCATAAGAAATATGTCCACGCAATTCAAATAAAATATTTCGCTGTTCAAACATTTTGAACAAAAGTTAATGATCTTTAAATCGAATTAATGCTGCTTTTACTATCTGTAAAGTGAACGCCAGTTTGTGGAAAAAATTACAATGCGTCGAGAGAAACCTATACCAACGTTGGAATATTAAATTACATAGATATAGCTGAATAACTTAAACACTTTTCCGAGAAATACAAATCATGGAGACTTGGCATTTCGTTGTGGGTTTTACTTGGCATTTCTGCAAAGTAATTATAAATTCACAATACATGTTTGAGTCAGGGGAGATTTTAGAAATACTTTAACTACTTTGGGATTATAAAAAAGTGTTAAAGTTGCAATAACAAAATACGTATATCAAAAAATGTGTTCTGCGTATACCTCTATCTTTTCGCAAAAGATAACTTTGAATATAAATCGAAGTTAATGTGTCTGTCTAATTGAGATAAAATTGGGAACCAGTAAACAGATTTGCATTTCAGTGTTTATTTTTAATCCATTTATGTTTCTAGGAAAAAAAACTCAAATTCCAACTTATGCTTATGGCGCCACCTCTCGCGAACGTCTGACAAACATCCGAGAGTATAACTGTCACGAAAGAGCTTCTCAAATAGCCCGACATACAAATGTAAATCCCTTCCATTCGTCCCAAAAAATTAGAAACTCACACAAAACGAATGGTTGTGAGAAGCTAGGCCTGGGGTCACTATGGACCTGTTGCGCCAACTATTTATTTTTTTATGTTTCTAAATTTTTGATGAAAATAAGTGGGACATCTACACGACATTTGAATAAACATTTTTCGATAAAAAATAAATTTAAACATCTATCTACACTCAGCAGTCAGCCGTCGCTTGCCTCCTTTTTTTCCGTCAGACATTGCCGACGTAAATCTGTCTCTGAAGGTTACAAACAGTGAAATAGCAGATGGCACGAAAACAGGTGAAGAAACTGTTTTTGGCTTACAGCTGCTAGATACGTGCAATGTTTTCCAATAAGAAGTTCGGGCTGTAGGTGGCAGAGTTTTTGCAGTTCAGATCTACATCTATAGTTAGGCTTTATCTAAGGCACTGTGACTATGAACATCACCTCCGAAATAGTAAGGTGCTTTCGCGCAAGCCTTAAGTTATTATGCAATCAGAACCGAGCAAGACTGTGTTGGGTGCCAGTAGGATACTGCGGTATAATTGGCAATGAACCATCGCATGATCTCGCCCTCACAAGCGGAACTAGAAAGAGGAGGGGGACACCTCCATGTTTATTTAAGTGGACTTAGAACAATAATGACAGCCCACCGGTGGTCAAACATCACCGGGCACACAGTGCCGAATGCCTTTTGGCAACAATTTGATAGCAAGAGATCTAGGGAAATCCTAAAACTAGGAAGGGAACAACTCAGGACACTGGTGGGAGTCCAGTCAGGAAACTGCCTTCTAATAAAATACTTAGACTGGCAGACGCAAACACTTGCAGATGCAGCAACGACCTACAAGCTGATGAAAATATTACACACAACATACTCTGCGAAGAAATTTTCTGGGTAGGAACTTCTTCCCATTTCCAGAGGAGAAATACCACACAAACTACAAAGGGCTACTCGGTTTCCGCAGGGAGATTTTGGTATTTTTCAAGGTAAAATGTTTAGGTCTGTTTTCTTTTACTGACGTATGAGAACTTAATATCCCCTTTTAAACCAAACCTAACCTAAAACCTGTCTCTAGAGATAATAAAGAACTTTTTCACTTCTAGTGCATCACAAATGTAATAATTTGTCCTTCCCTCCCAAAGAATAAACTTTCAAATAAATATGGCTTGGGGTTTCTTAAAATTATTAAAATGGAAATCTCTCCTCTTGCAGCCTTAATGGAAAGAGTTTGGAAAAATGCTGAGATTCGTGATTCACCAATAGCATTGTGGAGTAAAATTACCAAGTTTGAAGGAGGAATACCTCACCCCTTAGAGTTATCTACTATTACTACTTTTCCTTCTACTGGTCACCGCTCTTTTCACTCGATTATTCGGCATATCGGCCTTCACTGCCATCCAATACTTTTTACTTGGCTTGATTAAATATTAACTTAACGCGTGTGTTCTACACTGTTCTATCCAAACAGAATATATTAAAAACGCTTCGAATGTTAGTGCCCCGGAAAGTTTATTATGTGAAAGTAGCTGGACCCGCCAAAATTCCGTTTGCCCGAAAATGCGAATAAATCGATTTTCCGGAATTCTCTTTCAGCCTAAACCTGAAAAGTACCAATTCAAAAGAAACAAAAAAATAATCATAAAAATCGGCCCAGCGCTTATCGAATTATAACGTCATCGAGTTTCACCCCGAAGGGATTATATAATAGAAGATTATGCTATCGGGCCATCTAGCCAATCCCTTTCATACTAGTATACAGCATTTGGTCTTTTTTTGAGATACCGATAACAAACAAGAAGGAGAAGACCCACTGGCTCATGTTTCCCCATTAACTAGATTTAATCAAAAAGTTACTTTTGTACTACACTTTTGACTAATGCCGCATTTACACGTTCACACATTCCTAACACGGAAGATTAAAGGGATGCTAAATACTAAATAGCTGTGTGACTGAAACGGACGGCATTACCTAGCACGCAAAAAACGTGACACGTTTTTTGGTCGGCCATCTTGTTTGTGTTAGGAATTATGGGAAAGCTATGCATGATATTTTTATACCGATAGCTTACGAAATCTCGCTTTCCTATAAAACAAAATAGCTCCGGAAGTGATGAACGTACAATTATTAAATTAATTTCTTACCTAGAACTGATTGATGAATTGTTGGTTTAATTTACTGGAACTAATTACCACTCTTATTTCAAATGCTTTAAATCAGAAATAGAAATGTTTTCAAGTGATTGTAGAGATGTTGTTCGCCAGATTTTGTGTTTATTTCCGTTTTACGTATCATTAATTATGGGTAGAACATCCATGAAACTTTAGGCATCTGATTTGTGATCTCATTCACACGCCTTTATTAACATTGACTGCGGACAAACGGATCTCTCTGTCCGCAGTGCAAAAATGCGCGTGCGTGATAGTGTGAATGCAATATAAAGCTGTACGAAGGGGTAATAATTTCTTTTAGATAATAAATTTAAAATCGCGATAAGTACCTACTCGTACTATGACAGGCATTTTTTTAATCTGATCTTAAATCGTGATTGTAAATCAATCACCTAACACCAGAATAGGTACTTTAAATTTCTAAATGATCACGGAACTTGCAAATGCTTTTCGTTTTATTTTTTACTTTTCTCGAGACAAATAAATTTAACGCTTTATATGATTCTGAGATGCTTGTAGTAGTGTTATTTTTTAGATTTTTTTGTTTAGATTCTTGAAAGTTTTAGTCTTCTGGAAATCTGTCACAGGAAACCACAACTTTCGAGTTCCAAAGATTTTTTTTCCGAAAACCAGACGAGTTTGCCAAAAATTATATCCTCCCGATTGTCAAGTGTCCTGATAGATGATGCTTTGTTCTCTGCTTAATGTTATATGTCCCATTTTAAAGAATAGTTCCGATAATTTCTTGGTGACAACTACTATGGCAGTACCATTAGATCAGGCATGGGTCTGCGACTAGTCAGTGTTATTCCATTGGCATTGAAGTATCCGGGTCGAAAGACCAAAATGTTCGTTTCTTAGAATAGACAAAAAAAACGTTCATTTTAATTAAATTCAATTAAATTCAAATGTTTTATCTACTACTAATTAGTGTTTGATGTTGTGAGTAAAATGCATGTTTGAATAAAATAATAAAAATTTATTTATGAATTAAAAAGAAAAAGGAACACGATGCTTCAATAGGCAAAGGTTGATATATAAATAGGAAGAAGGATACGGAAGGTGTTGCCACTTTTTAACTTTCTCCATTACGTAGTAAGAGAAAGATATTGTATTCGTACAAAATTTCCAACTCGAGATGCTAATCAATTCTGACATTACGATGATAGGCGAACTCAAAAAAGTGGGTCGCAAAATTCGGTCCGTCTGTCTGTATGTCTATCTGTCTGTCTGTCTCTATGTCCCGCGGCCTACAACCTAAGCGGCTGAATGGATTTCGTTCAAACTTCGGACTTAAAGTTTGGGGGCTTATAGTTGAATTTCCCATACAAAATTTTCATACGTGTTTGATTTGTTCAAAACGGCTGCAACGATTTCAACAAAAATTGATATTTAAGCTTAGGTAGGTGAGGTGAACATAACTGCATACTCAGTTTTCCGCTAAAAAATGGAGTAACGGTACTTTTGAAAGTTGGACATATCTCGAAAACGGTCCATACGATTGTAACAAAAATACATTTCTAAGGTAATATGATCATTTCTAACTTAATGAAAAACTCAGTTTTTCTCCGTATTATCGTAAAACGAATTTTTGAAAAAAGGCATTTTTGAAAATATAGTTTTCCCTAGTTTTTTTTTCAACCATATTGAATATGCACTCTAAAAATATATGTCCAACAACTCGGAGCTTACACAATACTCCCACTCCATTTTCATTAATACTTTTCATGAATGAGAAAGTTACGTTCGACCCAGTCGTGCACTTTATTTTTATAACATTAACAACACTTTCCTTTCTGAAATTATTTTCGATCTCTGATCGATCGAGAAGAAGACGAATTACTTAAACCTAACTAAGGCATTGAAGAGTATCCTAGAACCTGAGCGAGCTTGGCAAAATGATGCTAAAACTTTCAAAATCATCTCTAAAGGATTATTCAGATGAGTGGGAATTGCAAACCAATCAATTTTATTGTATTTGTATTGAAAATTGCTATTTTTTCTACAAAAAAATAACATTTTTTTTTAATTAATCTAACATCTAATCTAACAAAAAAACCTGAGTCGTAATTGATTTAAATAGCGAAATTTACAATTACAACAATTTTCCCGTGAAATAAAAATTCTTGCTGCGAACTGTCACACTTTAGTTACATTCCACATAATACAGTCGCGATCCACAAGCCCGCGAATGAAAAATTAGTTCGAACATAACCTTTAAAAATGAAACTCAAATTACTCAGCAAAGCAAAGTAAAGTATGATTTTCAGCACGCGATTACAACAACTACTGTGAGTCTCGAAGTGTCAAGTAGAGCGTAGTCGCTCAGCTTTCAATTCTGTTCTATTACTTGTCAACGGCTTGTCAAAGATGAAAAAGAGAAGGGGTTCGTTGATTGAGCAGGAGGTTTGATAGAGATGCATTCTTTGATTGCTGCATTTTATTAGTTTGCCGATGTACTTAATCTTATTTTAAATTATCAATAAATACTGAATTCATAATCCTTTGGTCATCTTTACATACTTTAGTGTAGTGCTGAGCGGCAAGAAATCATCATGGCAAAGTTTATTACCTTTTATGGAAAATTTAATGAAATCGAAAAACTTGAGCTCAGAGGAAAGTTTCAGAAAATGATTTTAAAGAAACTAAAGGCAAAGGAGTAATAAATAATCCAAAACTTACGGTTTTTTTTTTTTAATTTACCAAGCCTCTTTAAAGCCAAATTATCAGAAGCAATAAGAGCGATCGGCTCAGTATGGGGAAGATGAATAAAAAGAAAGTTTTTTAAGCCATAGTTCAAAACAAAAAATTATACGTGCAACTGCAACATCCATCATGCTATATGGAGCTCAGATATGAGGATACCAACAGTTGACTTCTGTTGAAACATTTCTACGGTACTGCATTAAAAGATTGTTCAAGTTACCAAATAGCAACCCCAATGATTTATCTGGAGACAGGAATGACCCCCTTATTCTGGGAACACTGAAATTGCATTTTGATTATTATTATATTAAAGTTTTGGAAATCTATGAAAATAGATAGTCCTCTCTTACACAAATGGAATATTTTGGCACGTGAGTGTGAGCAGGGCCGGACCAACCATATGTGCAAGATGTGCACAGGGCGCCCACTTCTGTTGGCGCATTGCTAGGAAAGAAAAATTAATTTCATCTTGCGCGAACTGCCATTTGCATTTTAAACATAAAGCTTGTTCAAATAAGCCCAAAATAACAACATCCATCACACATGTGCTGAATTATTTCTTTCACATTTACTCACATCACTTGCAATGTTGCAACTTCAAGGAGAATCTAACTCAAAATATCGCAAAATAAAAAATCCCACTAGACCTATGCAAGTTCACTTCTTACCTATATCTGTGGTCACAAGTAAAAACCGCTAAAGTCTGTTTTACTCATTTTTCAGGAGAGCAGTTTAAAGTTTTTGAAGCACGCGTGAAATTTCAAGTGACTCAATTGACTTAAGCTGTTAGGTTTTTTTGAAATTGTGGCCACTTTTTTAATGGTATAAAGCTGAAAAAAAATTACAAAATAGATTAGAGTACGCTGAATCTAATGGCATCAAAATCTTAATTTCGTCTAAAGTCGACTTTAACGGTTATGGTTTGTGGTTACAGCATAATCTCCAAATATTCCACCCTGTTCATGTACGTATATTCCTTGCACATCCACTCAGTGTTGCCAGATTGGGCGCTTTGTCGTATTTTGGGCTATCTCTTTTCTTAAAGAACGATAGAAATTTCTTCAATGCGCGCTCAACACAAATTTGGGCTACGTATCGTTTAACAAGTTTTGTGTAAATTTTGTTTGTTTTATTTCTTCACAAAACTACAAAAAAAAATATTTTCGAACAAACCCGCACATTTAAAACTCGGCAGCACTCTTGCAGTCAAGTGATATCGAACATTCGGAAAACTTGAAGGCACACCAATATATTTTGCAGGCCTTTTGATTTGACACAAGCACACAAGCCACAAAGGCCAGTTAAAGAAGGTTGTACGCTTAAAGCAAGCAAAATACTGGCAACCCTGCATCCACTAACATTTTACAAGAGAGTCTAGTTCAAAGATCCCAAAACAAAAAATACCGCAATAAAAAAAAACGCATTGAAAGTCTACCTTCTGGAAGATTTTGCGGGAACTACGGAGAATGTTCTTTGGAGTAAATCAGCTGGAAAAAGAAGAAGCATTGTCCATTCTGAATGGTTGGGTTGGGACCACAATTGCCACTTTGGTAATTTTTTACTTTTTGTGTTTTGGTAATTTGGTAATTTTTATCTGGTTTTGGTAACTTTTTGAGCAGGAGCATCAAATATACGAACTCGATATCAATTCATTTATGTCGTTTTCCATTTGGCAAAAAGAAGCGTCCGGGGAGTCCGGAATCGAAAAAATCACTTCTGAAACCGTTCCATTGGCACAAAAAATACTCTTCTGGTGATTCTTAGGAGATAATTTCGCTTCTCGATTTCAAGTCAGAATCCACTCAAGAAGCACTCACACAAGTGTAATTTATGTATTTTATACAGTCAGCTGATAGCAGCCCTAGATTATTTTTGGCATTTCACCAATACTTTTGTGGATTCTTTCAGAAGCAGTTTTGTTGTTTCATTGGATTTCAGAATGAGTGGATCCTTTAGTGAAACCAATAATAAACGACATTAAATGCTGCCTTACTGTTTCTGAGTGAAAGCATTGCATTTGCATATGCGTCATCACCACCCATGTCAACCTATTTTGTTCAATAAATTACTGAATGCACTCATTTTCTTCTTTTGACAGATGTTGAACTTCGAAATATTTTCTGTTTATAACTACATTTAGATATGGATAGGTTAGTTAATCATATTATTTATTTGCAGACATAAAACTCGAATTTGTTAAAGTTATAAGAAAAAAGGCTCGGAAATGGTAGTTGATGCCTTCTAACAGCTGGTAATTTTGTGCACAACGTTGTTGACGTTGTTTAGTTGCTTGGACTGACAAAGTTCCTACTACGTTCTTTACTGAGACTTATGTTTTATAAATGTTTGTTTTTGAACAAGCAATTTTAAAAATCAAATGAAATAATTTGAGTTTAGAAAATCATGCTTTTGGTCAGCAAAAGTATTTAAAGTAGATATAACTATTGCATTAGTGAGTTAAATCTTATTTATTTTATTTTATAAAGTAGTCGTTGTTTAACTACTTAAAGACTGACTTAGTTCCTACAAACCTAATGTACCAAATTGAATATTTTAAAAGACATATGTTTTTCTTATGTTTTATAAATGTTTTATCAACATCTCCAGATTTTTGGTAAATTTTATCTTGGTTTGGTAACTTTTTTTCCAATTTTGGTAGCTAATTTTGTTTGCAAGTGGCAACCGTGGTTGGGACGTGCTATTCAAATATGCTTTGAACGCACTACGCTACAGAACACGCATCAATGAAGGTGAATTTTGAAACTCTTTATTTTATTTTATCTAATTCCGTCGTATACCTATATATAAACAAACGTCATTCTGGGAGACGGCATATGCCAAACCAACTATACTTTTTATGCTAACTTTTTGTAATCAATGTACATACGTAGTTATTTATAAATATTAACCCCCGTATTAATAAACAAATATGCACATGTAAGTTAGCTAGTAGACGTCAGATGGCATACAAAAATTTGACGTAACTGCTGAGTAAGGAGCTGATAACTTTTACGCAGCGTTTATTAATACTACCCCCGTATATATATTTATATATAGTTAATAAAACTAAACTACCTAACTAAAATGAAATTAAATAGGGGGAGAGAGAGAAAAAGATCTGTTTATTCGCCGATATATCGTCGTTATCGTCGTTAGGTTGGTATTAAAAATATGGGCTATGTCGGTCAAGTAGTTCTGATACCTCCCATACAAAACCAATATTAGAAAACACATGTTGAAAATACGATAGCGTCGAAAAGAATCTACCTAGGCAAGTGAAATTTGGTGAAAGGACTTATTTTTATTGTCGTCAGGTTGGTATTAAAAATGGACTATGTCGGTCAAGTAGTTCTGGTACCTCCCATACAAAACCAATATTAGACCCATGTGTCTCTCTGTCTGTTGTTCAATGTAATTACGTACTACCTCACATGCCTAAAACTTTGCATGGCTTGTATGCAGTGGAGGGTATCAAGGCATCGGCCAGGCTGATGATAACACTTTTACCTGTTTTTTTTTAAAGATACTTATTTCAAGTAGATAATCTCGCAACTAATAGCTGTTTTTTATTATCAGCGTGATCTGGTTCGGATCAGATCACGAAAATAAACCAGAACGGATCATTAAAAAGTTTAATTTTGGAATTGTGGCAACAGTTGCTTTCAAAAGCAAAACAGATAATACAGGGTATTTCAAACTTCGTATTGCCACCAGCCATCTTGCAAATATTCTTCTCAACGTGACGTCACACAAGGCAGATGTCATTTCACTTGCAAAGTCGGGGGTCTTACCATATTTGAATCAAATTTGCATAATTTTTCTTTTCAAATATATTTTTGTGAAACAAATTTAGTAAATATTTTATGTTCAAATATGCAACACATGAACAATATTTTGCTGCTGCCGCTTTAGTTTATCTTGGCATATTAAGGTGTATCAAGACCACCGAAACATTTCAGAAATGTTTATGAAATGTTTCTGAAGCAAATCGGACAGATTTTATAAACATTTATAAAAGATTTCTGAAATTTATTTATTAACCCCCGTATTAATAAACACTGCGTAAAAGTTATCAACTCGTTACTCAGCAGTTACGTCAAATTTTTGTATGCTATCTGACGTCTACTAGCTAACTTACATTTTGCATATTTGTTTATTAATACGGGGGTAAATGTTTGTGAAATGTTTCAACTTTATCCTGTTTTGGACTAGAAGGAAATAATGTGGTGGGATTATTAGCAACGAGTAAAGTTTTTATTTTTGTAATTTTGGTCTCGGCAATCACGCGACACGCGATTTAATTCAAATAATCGTATTAAATGAATCACTTTCTCATTAGGTATTCCAAGCTTTTCTGGGCATTTTTATTTTATTTAAAAAGAAATAATAATCGAAAAACAGCGCTCACTTTCTGCAAGGATACTTGTAAAACAAAAATTATTTCACATCATGATTGGGTAACTGTGAAACATTTCATAAATGTTTTTTTGGTGTCCAGATCCAAACCAGCAAAACATTTTTAAACATTCCATAAAAATTGTTTTGTTTAATAACTGTTTTAGAAATATTTATGGAACATGTAGGTATTTCATAGTTTATCAAATGTTTGGCTGGTCTGGACATATGTACCTTTATAGAACGAGAAAAAACAACATAACTCGGAATACGGACAGCGAGTTTATTCGAATGCGAAATAAATCAATTGATTTTTTTGTGTTCCATTTTTCAGTCTGGCAACGTGATTGTGTGGCTATCGTTTACAGGCACACCAAAAAATTTAAAAATAAAACAAGCCACCTAGTCGGAAATAGTAGAAATAATTTTCAGATCATGATTCGTGATCTCGATGTACTGTTGTTGTAAATGCATGTAAATCGATGATCTATATGGATCATAGCTGATAATAAAAAACAGCTAATGCTAATCTTCTGCGATCATTAATAGCTTTGTAATCAACTTATCGGCCCAAGGTTCCTAAACGGTTGAAACGCCCCTTGACACAGAAGCTAAGCCCATCCGTTTCATTTGCGACTTGGTTAACACGCCCAATTTTTTTTATAGCAACTCGATATCTGCTTCATTAATCCAACTTATTTACACTTGAATCTAATGTTATCATATCGCTAGTGCTGATTGCCTTATCGAATTACTGAATGGGATTTCTGACTAATCTAAATATGTTATTTCCTGCTAGTCGGCGATCTTAAACTAGTTCTTGGGAGCACAAACAATAAACAGTAAATTATATTGAATCATGAGATGACACATTGGTTTCAACTTGAACTTTTTTTCCATAAATATCGCTACATAAATCATTGGAATTTGTTGTTTATGACTGCTCAGACATGAAATTATTCACGGGCAGTTGCTATGCTTTAAAACGGACTTTTCGAAAGGAGTGTCTTCATTTCCGTCCTTAAGGTGTGCAAGTTACGCAAAGGGGTAATTCAAGGCTTTAACCTACGAACTATTTTGTTTTCTTTGACGTCAATTGAATGCCACACCCTCATTTCATATAACTTCCTTGCTTTCAAACATGAACTTCATCTTTTCAGAGTGCCTCCTGCTAGACAATCAAAATGAAGGGTGAATTCAACGAAGCCTTTGCTGACGACAACGTAAGCTTTAAAAATAATCTTGTATCCGTATTTATGTTGAAGATGCGTGATCTTCTGTTTGTCTATGTCCTCTCATATTTTCATCCAGTCTAAGTCTATTCCCATCGGGATCAACATAACCTCACTAAACGTTGATGATCATAAATCGACAGTACTCACATATGTAAGACATACTTTTAGTCCTGAAGCAACTTCACAGCAATCAAGAGTCAAGTTATTTTATCTCGATATTAGACAGACGACAACGGCAAGGAATTCCAGCTGGAGAATGGGACAACCGACCCGTCGCCACCGCCAAAGCAACCGTTCAAATATTGGGCTCAAGTGAAACTCGCTCTGCAAACGCTTCTGCACATCGTTGTCGGTGTCTATTTCGGATTTGCCACCTACCACTATGCAGTGGTCGGTGAGTTTTTTTATCAAATGCACTTTGTTTATGTGCTCATATTCATACGTTAACAGTTCCGGACAGAAGCTGGAATAGTATCGAAGACTACCCCAATGACGGGCGATGCTACATCGACTGCCCTATGCAGTTCTGCAGCGGTTATGGCATGCTAGTGCTGATCTTAGGCTTTGTCTATGTGGGATTGTTCTACTATTTCGTGTTAAAGCCAAAGGTAGGGAGGAAATTGCACCAGACCATGCTGAAGCCAATTGGTAAATGGTGGATGCAGTTTAGTCGGACAAGGTAAGCTGAGGTCCTGTGGTGTCCCGAATAAATTGAAATTCTATATCTCCTTTTTCAGAATTGTTTCAGCGGCAATGATAGCGATCATCTTGGCAATACTAGCGATATACTTGTATTTTGAGACACGCAACGAACCCGAGAAGCTTAAGGGACTCACGGCGCCGTGCTTTTTCATACTGGTTGGATATATCTTCTCAACGTCCCGCAAGGACATTCCATGGCGAACAGTGATCACCGGCATTCTGTGTCAGTTTATTTTGGGAGTGGCTTGCATTCGTTGGGAGGTCGGAAGAAATATTTTCCAGTGCTTGGGCGATAAGGTGGCGACATTTTTGGGCTTTGCCGAGGACGGCAGTCGATTCGTTTTCGGTGACAAGATCGTAGACGACGGAGTGTTTGCGTTCGCCATTCTGCCAGTCATATTTTTCTTCAGTTTTTTCATATCAATTTTGTACTATATGGGGACGATGCAATGGATTGTCATGAAGCTCGGATGGATACTGCAACAGGTTCTGGGAACAACAGTCTGTGAAAGTGTCACTGCGGCTGCAAATATCTTCCTCGGTATGTCAGAGAGTCCGCTGCTGATCCGGCCATATATCAAACATCTGACAGCGTCTGAGTTACATTCGATAATGGCATCTGGGTTTGCCACTGTCTCGGGTACAGTACTGGCAGCTTATATGTCATTTGGGGCATCGCCCGCGCATTTGATTACTTCGAGCGTGATGGCTGCACCTGCAACTCTGGCAATCTCGAAGCTGTACATGCCGGAGACCGAGAAGAGTAAGACTTCGTCAAAGAACATGCAGTTGGAAAAATCGTAAGCTAATCGTGAGAGATTCATGCTTCTTTGAATTATGAGTGATGCATTGCACTTTTCAGGGAAGATTCGTCACTTCTAGATGCAGCTTCGAATGGCGCTAGCCAAGCGATTCCTATCATTCTAGGGATAATTGCGAATATTGTGGCTTTTGTGGCATTCATTTCGTTTCTCAATTCCGTCGTCAATTGGTTTGGCTACCTCATTGGGTGGAATAGTATTGACTTTGAGTGGATTTTCTCGAAAATTTTCATTCCCCTGGCATGGGCGATGGGAGTACCAAACAGCGACTGTGACATCATTGCCAAGGTTGTGGCCACGAAGACTATTATAAACGAGTTTGTGGCATACGAACGGTTGGGGGAGTATATAGACAGAGAAGAGATTTCGGTTAGTTTTCGAATTGATTGTATAGTGGCATGCAGTTTTAGATTTTTTGATCTTTTCAGACTCGCAGTGCTGGAATTGCTACGTTTGCCATTTGTGGGTTTGCTAATCCCAGCTCGTTGGGTATTTTAATTGGCGCATTGTCGGCCATGGCACCCAGCAGACGAAACTTGATCACCTCCGTGGCGCTCAGAGCATTCATTGTGGGAAGCATTGTGTGTTTCGTTTCGGCGAGTTTTGCTGGTAAGTACTCGTAGAAGACGTGACTGCCGAAAAACTTTTTTTTGCTAAATTCTATTTGATATTCTCTATTAGGTATTCTTATACCAGCGGAGGAACAACAACGGGCGTATCAGACATTTTTTGAAGCAAAAGCTCGAGCTAGAAATCACACTATGATTGCTGGAATATTACCGTTATAAATGAAGTTGCTGCAAGTGTGGATGAATGAATGTTTTTTATTTATTTCTTATAAAACAAAAAAAGAAACAGAAGGAAAGTTATAAGTACAATAAAAGTTGTTGGTGCCAATATTTGTAATTTTTAGTTTAAGTCCATATGTTTTAACAATAAAAATAAAAACCACTCGGTCGTATACGTAATATTTTTTTGAATGGAAAGTAAAAAAATAAATGTGAGACACCACTTCTTTTAATAACTAATTGACTTCGCTACGAAGTTAAATGCATGTTTCTTCATATTCATGTCCATAAAGGACACATAGTGGTCTCCAGATTAAAAATAGATGAAGCAAATTTTCCAAATTACGGTTGGCACTAGGGCTATCTCATCGTGAATTGTATTTTGTTCGCTTCTAGTTCCTGTGGTTCCGATTGTCGACGAGTTCATTTGATAATATTCATTTGGTGATAAATGTTTCGTGCGAAGGTTGACTTTGCGCATAAAGTCGACCGAAGAATTGCCGCTTCGATATACATGAATAGGTGTTTTCGCAACTCATCCCCGGACAACTCATAACCAGCCAAGTTTCCCACCTAGCGGCATCTGACCCGTCTAGTAAGCATTTTTGCAGGAGACAGGACAGAGAGATACGTTTGCCCGCAGTGAGAATGAGGTCACAAATCAGACTAAAGTGTCATGGATGTTCTTCCCATAATTATAGATACGTAAAACGGAAATAAACACAAAATCCGGCGAACAACATCTCTACAATCACTTGAAAACATTTCTATTTCTGATTTAAAGCATGTGAAATGAGAGTGCTTATTAGTTTCAGTAAATTAAACCTACAATTCAACAATCAGTTATACGATATTAATAAATAATTGTCCGTTCATCACTTCCGGAATGCATTTTGTTTTAAAGCCATCGCTATAAAAATATCAACATGTGGAGCTTTCCCATAATTCCCAATTCCCACCACGCAAACAAGATGGCCGAACAAAAAAACGTGCTACGTTTATTTGCGTGCTAGGTAAAGCCTTTTAGTCACACTATTTATTATTTAGCATCCCTTTAATCTTCCGTGTTGTCAATGTGTGATGACGTAAATGCAGCATAAGGCGTGTTTTTTTAACAACTTATGTCGTTTTCGATTTGGCAAAAGATCAATTTTTTGGAGAAAAAACCAATTATTTTTTTTAATGTACGATTTGCCAAAAAAAATCAATAGGCGTTACCAACAACCAAACCGTAATCTCGAGTTTAACTAATTTCGAAACTAACTATAGTTTCGACTTTTAATTTTTAGGTGCCAACAATCGAAGTATTATTCGGAACTTCAACTACATCTGACTTGAAAGCAAAATTATAACAGTATACCTAACTCAAAAGCGTAATAATTTTTTTTCTGAGCTTTCAAATAATTTGCTAAAATTGGCAGTTGGTTGTATTTTGAGTGAAATATAAAAGCAACTGTTTTCCATGCTTTGGTTTTTGAATGTATCATTGCAGCATTGTTAATTTTGCTATCAATGATATCAGCCAATGGTTTGGCACAGTCAACTAGGTAATAGCTCTCGTATTGTCTGCGTCTAATTTAAGCTGCGGCTTCTCTTTATTTGCTGTCCATTTCATATTTCATATTTATTTCAAATTTATTTATTACAAAGACTGACGTTTAAACTTTAATAATGGGTTTAAGGCAATAGTCGAATTTAAAATAAATTGTGTACCAATAATCAAGTTATCTTTGACTTTAAGATAATCGAGACTGTAACTTTCGATCCGAAGAAAGTCGGGTCTAAACCCATTATTAATGTTTAAACGTCAGTCTTTGTAATAAATAAATACAAAGTAATTATGAAATATGAAATGGAAAGCAAATAAAGAGAAGCCGCAGCTTAAATTGGACGCAGACAATACGAGAGCTATTACCTAGTTGACTGTGCCAAACCATTGGCTGATATCATTGATAGCAAAATTAACAATGCTGCAACTATAGTCAAAAAACCAAGCATGGGAAACAGTTGCTTCTATATCTCACTCAAAATACAACCAACTACCAATTTTAGCAAATTATTTGAAAGCTCAGAAAAAATTATAACGCTTTTGAGTTATACTGTTATAATTTTGCTATAAAGTCGGATGTAGTTAAAGTTCCGATTACTTTGGTTGTTGGTACCTAGAAATTAAAAGTCGAAACTATAGTTAGTTTAGAAATTAGTTAAACTCGAGTTTACGGTTTGGTTGTTGGTAAGGACCATTGTGACTGCACCGCATCATAGCTCTCTCTCTGCAACTTGACTGCACAACACAAACAGAAAATACGCGTTTGATTGTCAAAACTAAATCCGCACTTCACATAAATTTAAAGTCATTTTGTTTAAAAAAAAAAAACCGCCAAAAACCGTTAGAGTTACAATTTTTGTAATATTCTGATATAAAACAGTTTTAGTTTTGAAAATAATTTAAATTTGCGCAGTCTATATGTGTGTTAACAAAAATATAATAACCATGGTTTAGAAACCGAACGCACTGCTGTTTCCGCACTCTGAACTGTTTTATTGTTGGTTTATTTATTTAAGTGGTCGTTTTCCCGTTTAATGGAACTTGTAGATAACGAGGAAGAGTTTTGTTATAGAAGCTCAAAGCCAGCTGTTTGATTATACATTACCTAGAAGTGTTTATCGAATGCTATAAAACCGAAATATTGAAGTAGTAAAATAAAATAGGAACTTTTAACCTGCCCATATCTGGCAATATAGTCCGCTTTTGTTTTTCTATGCATATTTTTGCTTACTTACGAAATAGTCCAAAATTCAATGTACTTTTTCATTACACTTATACTACAACGGTAACGCTGGTTTAAATTCAACAACAAATAATAATGTCAATTAGACATTTTTCTTGAGCGGGATTTTTTGTAACTTGGCTGTGTTTTTGTTTGTAATTTTTGAATTTAAAATTGTGCGTTTGTAAACTTTTAAAACATTTTAATTTAGAATATGAGTACACAGACAATAGCATTCAATTTCAAAAAACTTAATGAGTTTTCTTCCAAAAATGGTGTCGAAACAATTCCGTCGGAGAGAGCTGTACAAATAACTATCATATCCTTTTCAAAAATTATTATTTACTTTCATTGACCAAGCAGAAAATTTCATAACTTGCCTTAACTTGTTCTAATACGAAAGCTATAAAGCTGGCGAAGTTTCAGACTATGAGATATTTAAATCTTGGACGACGTCGCTAATTCAGCAATATGGACCTAAAAACATCTGTGAAAAGGACATACTTCAACTATTAGAAATATTCACTTCTGCAATTGAGGAGGTAAGTCACATGTCCGACATCTCTGGTCGGAGCTCACCGATTGTCTTCCAGATGCTGAATGAATTCCAGAAATGTGTAGGCGATAACGACACAGGAAATGCTAAACTACTTGCATCACTTAATTTTTCGTTGGAATTTTTCACTTGGATCCGTTCGGTTGCTAAAGAATTTGGTACAAATGAGATCACAGCGTTTATGTGCTTCGGTCTTTTGCTAGTAAGCAGCTGCCTGGTTGTTGTTCTAAAGTATGAATTTGAGTTGTGTATAAAAGAGTATTGTTTTATGAATATCTATATTTTTAGGCTCACAAGTCATCAGAATACCAACAAAATGTTGGAGAAATCACTAGCAATTCAAGCTCTTATACTTCGTACTATAATGGAGAATCCAAATTCATTTTGTTTCGATAGTGATAGTTGTTCCCCCTTTCGGAATCGTATGTGTTTCACGCATTAACATGACCAAACAAACTCACAGTCTATTTACAGTGATATCACATTTATGCGCTGTTGGAGAGGTGACACCAAAGTTGGACATTAAAACTGCCATTGATACGTGGAAAAGTATAGCAAGGTTGGCTCAACAACATGTTCTTTCACAATCTGATAGTATTTCGTTGGATGGAAATATTTGGCTGCAACGACCGATGTCGTTCCTAATCAATGAAATCGGTAGAAACGTGCAGACTGTATACAAAGAGGTTTCCAATCACATTTAACCCATTCTAAATATTTGCTTAATCCTATTCATTTTAGAACTCTCTTAACGAACCAATTCAACAAATAGAAAAGTACCTAAAGGTAACAAATTTTTATCTGAGACTTTTGCAAAATATTGCAAAGGATTTTCAACATGTACCATTTCCAGTTTGCGAGGATTATCTGAATACTCTAACAGTGGTATTAAGGTAAGTGTATTACATTTAAATAAAGCGACTTTTTAATAGAAATTTAAAATGTTGTAGCCCTCCTGCTTATATTATGGATACCCCTGTACAGAAAGCTATTGAGGAATACATTACAAAAGGTTATAGGGATGTGTTGCCTTTTGCTTACAGAAATGAACTGTTTTTTGAAGTAAGTTAAATTGCTATTTTTGTATTTAAACAAACTTTTGCTCCGATATCATTTACTTTAGAAACTATTCAGTGAACACATAGGCAGCATAAACAATAACGAGGTTTTCTATAAAGTCTCATTAGAGGCGATTTCACAAGCATGTCGCAGAAACGATGTTGAAAGCTTGAATACTAAGATTTTTGATGAAACTTTCAAAAGATTACCCAAAAGTAAGTTAAGTCGTTGTTTACAAGTTGGGAAATATATGCTTATAACTTATAAGATCATAACGTATAACGCAATCTTCACTTTGAAGGAACAAGGCCTCCATATAAGCAACATTTGATTCCCAAAAGTTATCGCTGTGTTTATATGGATACGAATTTCATTATTCCTCCAAACCCAAGCGTATTGTAGCTTAACAAGTACTCTCCTCTTTTAAGGTGTTCACATTTTTATATCGACATCAACATACAATCGGTTCATGGAAACTCTGAGCTCTCTTCAAATTCAGTTTCGTTTGGAACAAGTTGAAAACATCCTCGTTAAGAGTATTTTGCAGGACGATATCGTTTTAGCGATTACAACAATCGATATATGGTGTACAATCTTCAGGTATATCATCAAAGTTTTGCGCCATTCGTTAATTAATTTATTTATTTTCTTTAGAATCTCTAACCCGTCCACAAGATTAACACAGTTCTTTTTTTGGAAGGACATCAACGAACATTTTACAAAATTTTCCAATCGGCCTTCGGCTCTGCATGTTGAGGTCCTCTTGAAAAATCTATACAAGTTACTCACTACACATGAGCAGGCTGAAATTTGGAACAAGTTCGACCCATGCAGCTTAGCCGGTGACAGGTTCTTACTCGCGATTGGCTTGGATGCAATCCCAAACAATGAAACCATCGTTCAGCACTTCACAAATGAACTTGTCCGTTTTCTAAAAGAGTCTTCCAACATTATGACAGTGGACAGTTACTACACGATCGTAAGTTACACAATATACAGACTATCAACTGATTTGCAAACTTTTTTCCATTATCAGGTTAAAGATTTAAAACTCCTCAGCTCAGTGTCCGTGCGAAATGATGAGCTGATTGAAATATTGCTGCTGTACCTGGAGACTACCTTAAAAAACAAAAAGTTCAACTTGCTGCTGGAAAGTATTTTAGATTACCTTGCATCCAAGATAGAGTCCATCGATGATAGCAAGCTTCTCAAGATACTTACGGCAGTGAGTATGGACCTTGCGACGTTTGAAGATCACTCGACAAAATTATGTTTAATTGGATTTCTGAGAAGAATCTTAACAATTCCTCGACTTGCAAAACACTCGGAGAAGATACTGACCGTTTTTGAACGTGACGAGCTCATAACGCTCTTCCAGAATGAAGATGGCATGCCAACTGGGAGCGTGAGCACAGAGAAAAGCGGAATTGTATTCCAAGAGATTGCAAGAAGGCGATCACGGGAGAAAAGTAAATGGCGTCATGTCTGTCGCATTGATGAAGAAATGCCTGTGACGAAGAAAATCAAAACAGACACGGAAACTCAACTCTTACTTAAATCCATAGAGAATAATGTTTGTAAGCTGCAGGAAATAGCTCAGCTGGAGAAAATCAGCGCATCCAGCATAGCAATAGTCAATGGAGTAGTTATCGCGTTGCAAGGGTTGGCCGGTCTTAGCTAACTTTGCTGCAATTTTAATAAACATAGGTAGTTTTCATTTGTGAAACTATTTGCGATTGCAACTGACAATCTTCCATAGTGTAGACAACTGATTTAAACAGATATTTAAATGTGTAAGCACTTAAATTCTGCCTGTAACTCACAACACTTAACGAACTCGCCGGTTAGAAGGTGCTTCTCACATCATCCGTATTAAATGATATACACCGTTCAAGCACACATAACAATCCCCCTAGAATTGGAAACAAATAAAAGCTCATTTCGATTTAAAGAAATATATTTATTAACATCTTGTACGTACAATATGTAATGCGTTCTACATAAAAACTGTTTTATTTGTTCTTTTTATAAAAAAAAATTCTATGCAAGTTACTTATTGGCAACAGATTACATTATTTTGCATGAGGAAAACCCATAAAGATTGCAGTTTAACATAAAAACCCTACCGAAATTCTGTGTTCAATCATAGCCAATTCGACTTCTTACTACCAAATATATAAGTTTTACATGAATTTCGTGTTTTAATCTTTTTTTTTAAACTACCTGGCCATTACCATCGGAAAAATAAAAAAATACATTGTTCCAACGTCTGTCTTGGAATGATATCTCGAGAGATAAGTATTAAGAAATGAAAAATAAGAATATAAAATATTATGTTTATGTCCATTAGCAAATATCTAACCAAAAAATTTAATGATTTTTGAAAAACCCATTAGCGCGACTAAGCAAAACGAAATTAAAACAAGATAAAATGTGCTTGTTCAATTGCTGAAACGATTGCGAATTCAACTCCAGAGTATTCGGCTTGGACTGCGATGGAGTAGAATCTGAAATCGATTTTGTTCATTTACGCTTAAAAGGAACAATAAGGCAACACAGGAGGAATTAAAAATAAATAATAAGGCAAAACAAAGGGAAGTAAAAAGGAGATAAAACGTTGTTTTAGTATTTATATCGGTACATAGCCACACCGGCAACACCAATCAAAATCGATCCCATCAAATATCCAAGGAGTTTCAACTGAAAACGTACAGCAAAATATTTTACAAGAATTAATAGTTTAAAGTTTTTTGAAACTCACCTTTGAACTCTCTGGAGTATCTATTTGCTGTGGCTGTTTACTCTTTTGCTCCAATTTTTTGGCTTGACCCAGCATCTTCTGGTACATCTCCTTTTCGTTGTGTTCTTCACGGCGTGCTTTGATCATTAGTTTTGCTAGGTCCTGTAAGAAAACGGAAGACGACATTTAATGGCAGTGAAAATATCCGTATCACAAAATGGCCAAATATTGGTTGAGAGTCAAAAACAGAAGAGTTCAAGCTATTCAAAGTTCAAGGCTGTTTTAAAGACAGCTCCTCGCTCAGAAAATGACAAAGCAGGCAAAAAGAGCAAATCAGTAAAGAGGGCGGATCGACAAGGACTACAGCAACCAAGACATTTGCTGGTTTATATGCAATTTCGTATAAGGTTACTCGTTTTGGTTAAGGTTTCACATCCCAGACATATGTACACCACGACGACTGCGTGTTGGAAAATCAACAAGCTGATGTCGATTTTTCGGACAAAATTCACTTGCTCCATTGAGCACTTCCAAGCAGTCAATGCCTCTTCGTGAGATGTGTATGGAGTGAAGCGACTCGGAGTGGTAGATGATGGTGCGACAAAAACTGCGTGATTCAAAGCGCACAGAATTAAAAAAGCCAAAAAGAGAAACTATAACCGTATATACGCACGCCAGTTCCGATAATAAAGATGAGGTAAAGGGTCTCATAGCTTCTTCTTTTAAAATTGAAGTCATGAAACAAACTTTGTACTGATTGTTTGGAAGGTTTTGGGAGGTGCCTCTTGAGAGAAGCTGTCTCAGATATGCCGCCCTTCTCTTGGTTTGGATTGACAGAACCAACTACAACTACAGACGACCAAGCGTAGTCCCTCACTTTTTCAAAGCATCAATGCGTTGTTCTCAAGTAACATCACAATCTGCAATGCTAGAACGATGACAGAACATAATCTAAATACTGAAAATATCTACTCCTAGTCGCTGAAGCGCACTTTTGGTTTCTTGCAATCGCACATCCCAACTACTGCCACATCTGGTTGTAACAGCTACGAAAACAAATTTGATCACACCCAATCGAACATCCATCCACCTGTCTTTGAACTTTGGGCGTATTACAAAGTCGACGACGGATATAAGAAGCACTTATAAAAGAACAAATCGCTTATAAGAAACGCATGTTATATAAGTGTGCATGTGTTATATAAGTGTTCGCATATACAGGGTGTCCGCCGGGAAGGTATACTACTTTGTTTCTTTATAATTTTTGATTAAATGAAAGAGAATGGATCTTATATTGACAAATGTTTTATTTAATGTCGGCAATTATGTATGGAATACAATATCAGGTAAATGTCCGACTCTGTTAGTCTCACAAATGCGAGCCCTTTTGAGCACATTTTTCATTACATTCTCACACATTTCACGCGGTATTTCATTAATTTGATCACGAATATTTTGTTTGAGTTGCTCAAGCGATTCTGGTTTACCTTGCTTTTCAGATATCCCCACAAAAAGAAGTCCGGAGCAGTCAAATCAGGCGACCGTTGAGGCCAATCAACATCACCATTTCTTGAAATATCTTGTTGTGGAAAGAGGTCTCGCAGTAATTCCATTGTAATCCTATCTGTATGCGATGTGGCACCACATACTACTGAAGCCCAAAGCATGAAGTTGTGGCGTAAAAAAGTTTTCAATCATATCACGATACCGCTCCCCATTCACAGTTACCGTTACGCCGTTTTCATTTTCAAAGAAGTAAGGTCCAATGATTCCTCCTGACCAAATTGCACACCAGACTGTAACTTTTAATGGATGCAAAGGTGACTGATGAATAATTTGAGGGTTTTCCATTGCCCAGAACCGACTATTCTGTTTATTCACATATCCATTCAAATGAAAATGTGCCTCGTCACCCATTATGATCTTTTGTCATCGTCACAGTAATCGATGATTGATTTTGATAAAATGTTTTAACGATTAAAACACGTTGGATTATCGAATATTTTTCCATAATAAATTTGTCACGTGTCTACTTCACGACTGCCAAATATGAACTGTCATTGACTAATGTTTACCAAAATGGCGGCACAACAAAGTAGTATACCTTCCCGGCGGACACCCTGTAAAAACAACTCGGATACAAGAAACATTTTTTTTAGAGGTTTCTTATATCCGTCGGCGTCGGGAACTGTTTAAAGTTTTTGAGAACAACGCGGATGTGGAATGCCGTATCTCACTTCGTAGTCCCTTCTCAATACACCCACAATTATTATTAAAAAATATTCATGCCTCTCATCAATTATTTTCCTATTCACATTTAAACTCGTCCTGGGTATTGCTACCAAAGAAACTGCCTGCAACAGATCAAGGATTTTGCTATTGTGTAAACAGTAGTATTCAAGTTTACAGTCAAAAATTTTATATTGTAGTTAGTAAGTAGGAATCAATCTTTTGAGCTTTTTAGCAAGGAAAATAGTTTCCCACCTTTGGCCTCCATCGTTTAGGAAAGTATAATGGATTAAAGCACCACCATCCAATAAAGGATTAAGCCCAGAGTCGGTTGAATTTTAGGTACTTACTTGCTGTATAGTTCTGCTGTCGGGCTCCAAAGTAGCCGCCTTCTGCAACAAAGTGATGGCACCCTTAGTGTCGCCTTTACCTTCCAAAATCTAAAACAAAATATGATTTTTATGAATTCAGAACAATAATTCGATTTTTATATAAATATTTACCCTTCCTTTTCTGTACAGAGCCTTATAATTATCGGGTTGACATCTCAGCACATGTTCCACTGAAGCAAGCGCAGCATCGTATGCAGAAATCTTTATTTGTGCCATGGCAAGGTTATTATACACAACAAGTCTGTCATCTAAAATGCTCTGTAAATCGGTGTTTGATAGCTGCAATAAAATCGACACATTAGGAGTATTTAGAAAAAATTCACCCCGACTATTAACGTTTTACTTCTAAGTCCTCAGTGTCAATATTTGCTTCTGGATCACCATCTCGGTCATCTAAGTATTCAAGTGCACGACGATAAAGTTGAATTGCGACATTGAATTCGTTGCGATTGTACCAGAAATTTGCACGCTCCTTTTTGCCATTTCTAAAATGTTGGGAAAAAGGGTTAGCTGTTTCTTTTTTATGGTGGAAATGTCATCACTTTCACTTGCCCATATTTTTTACGGATTTCGAATGATTTCAGATCGCTATGTTCTTCAAATTTGCATTCTAGTAAATGGACTTCGTAGGTTATCTAAAAAGTTAAATTAGATATATAAACAATGTTTTATCTATCAAGTCAACGAACGAATGCAACACGAGAATAGATTATCAGAATAGAAAGGAATTAAATAACAAAATGAAACAGAGATAAGATTGCTTCGGGGAGCCCTATTTATATCACTTATGGCGTATAAAAAATGCAATAAGTCGTTGATCAATTTAGATTGTGGCGTTCAAATTTTTAACATATTGGATGAGGTAAGGTTATGTTCACAAAACGCAAGGTATTGCGGACAATTTGTGAAACTGCAAGCAAATAGTATGCTAGAGAGCATATGATTAATAAATGAAATGACCAACAGTGGGCTGTGGTGATCTCCTTCAGACCGTTACAAATCGGCCACAATATCTTCTATAAAGAACAAGGTATGTGAAGGTAGGTTTATTTGAAACCACAAAAGGTGCCGATTTTAATTAAAATAAAGTAAATAAATAGTAAATAAAATAATAATAGTTCATTCGAATTACCTGATTTGTCAAGACTATCGTAATCAATAAAAAAAACATATGAAAGAACGCACGTATCCCTTTGTCTATTTATAGAAATTCCCACACGGCCCTTGCTTTACCACTTGTTACAAAATATATGCACCGCTACATTCTTTGTAAATGTGTAGCCGCACATTTGTTTAACTTATACTAACCACTTATACCGACAATAAACGATAAGACTACAGATAAAATCACTATAAAATAGACCTTGTTAGCATATTGCAACCAACGCTATCAGAACATGTATGTTGTTTACCCACCTTTGCGTCTGGAGGAATCGAAAGTTCTGGATTTTCTTCGTTCTTCAATCCGATGGCTCCATAAGCAAATCTTGAATCCACAAATATTTCAGCTACCTCATCGACCCGCATCATTGGAACTGCCATATCTAAGCCTTGAACTAGCTAAAATACAAGAAAAAAAAAACCTTGTACCTATACACTTTTCAGATACAAAAGTTTCCAAAAACATACCTCATAATCACCCACATGCACATAAGCATTGTCTTGCTTCTCCACAACTGTTCCATCGTCCAATTTGCCAGTATAAGTTAATTTAACCAAATCTCCACGTTGTGGATTGAGAGGGTTGTTAGACTTCTTTAAAGTTTTCTTTATCAATTGTCCATTGCCAAGTAAATCGACAACTCTCTCTTCGTCTTCATCGCCAGCGGTTTTCTTGGCCTCGTCCTCCAGGTCTTTCATCTGCTTTATTTCAGCTTCATTAAGATTCGAAAGATCCTCAAACGAGCTATTGCTAGATTTTTCCGTATCCATTATTTACGAGTATGGTGAATGATTAAAAATTTCGTATACAATTACTGGACAAAAGGTTGTTGGTGTCAGTGTTGAACTTCGACCTGATATTGGGAAAAAAGTGAAACGCAGGTTACCAAAACCATTAACTTGTTTAGGGTCTGTGCTAGAGTAATGATGATTGGAGTCTTTTTTAATTGTTGCCCTGGTATATTTTTTTTCTTTTTTCTAAAGCAACAACAAAATAAGAAATCCAATGACTCAGTAAGAATTTAATTATTATCGTCTGTCGCAAGACTGATTTACCTGTAATTGTGCAATTGTAATTGTAAAAATATCAGTTTAAATTAGGATAACAATGAATTTACAGAGAAAGAAGGCAGATGGCCGATTAATGTGATCCTAATGAAATAAAATACAAAGAAATAAGAAATTTCTGTGCTAAAAACAAAGATTTCTTTCTTTTGACAATTCCGACGACCACAATTTCGTGGCTGCCTCTTTTACAATTTTATTTCATGTCTGCCTACAGTGGAAAATTGTAATAGATTTGAAAAATTGCTGTGGTGTCATCTGTTGTTGGATAGGCTGTTTGTTGTAGCCTTTACCAACAGTTTGTCTAATTAAGTCGTAGGGTGGCATCTCAATGTTCATTGTAGCCATGGATAGCTTTTGTGGTATTCAGATTCGCTCTGAGTTTTCAGATTTCGTGTGGCTAATCGAATATAAAAACGTCACTTGCTCTTTGTGTTGTTGATATTCGTGCGTTTGGAATATGTGTAGCCTTCGACACTTTTCTACGCGTTTTACATTCTCTAGTTATGTTTCATATTAAAATATTCGAAATTTGCCCCGATTGAGCTCAAACTGATGTGGTTCTCCATATTGGTGGAACATGCAACGATATTGATCTGCTTTTGTAAATGGATTAGTGCGTTATTTGACAGCTATTTCAAATTAATAACACAAGTGTCTCTGTTCTCTTGCAAAAGTCGCAATTTGAAAATGTTTTCGCCTTCTGACATCTGACGAGGAAGACGAAGAAGATGATGTAGATAATAATTCCTCCAAAATTATATCCATGGCTATTTGCTATTTATGAAATTCTTTATTCTGATTTTTACGAACCTCTGATTATTACAATCCTCTTAAAATGACGTAAAACAGCAGTGCCAAGCATATTGGCATTAGTGGCAGTATGTGATCTTAAAAAGTATCGAGATATGCAAAAAGAGATCAGAATCATTGTCCCAATGGAAAGCCACATAAGTCATGAAATTTTAGACTAGACTTGTCGTCTACCTCTCCATAAACGTGAACTGAACAAAAACTGTTCACATGACCAATCTAGGCCAATAAAAACTGAAACACATATCAACTCAGACTTTAGTAAATTAGACTCTTGAACAATGCTGAGCATGCTGAAAATTGTACTTTACTTTGAACTGCTTTATTTGTCATATATACCGCAGAAGGGTTCAGTTCATGTTAAGCAAATGCGTTTCCGAACCCAATCCGGCCTGATTTCTGTCTGCCCGTGAATATATGAATATGGACGCCTTAAATAAATGAGTTATGTTTATATGTCTACTTTGCGAAGTTCAGTTCATTTGCTCTGGGCAAGATAAATCAACCATACTTGCTGAATTGCGTATCGCACTTCTTTAGCTTCGTCCTACTCCCTGACAAATCGTTGTATATTTTTCATCTTTTGAATGTCGAAGTTGGCACCAATTAAACGTTGTTCCATGAAATCGATACCAAAATGTTGAGATCCTTTGGTGGGAATTTGACTTTGACGTACCGCATTCATCCTTTTCTTGGCCGAGTTGATCACAGTCAACTATCTGGTGAAACAGAATCTACGTTCAATATTTACTTCAGACCTGCGTCTTACCATTCTTTCCAATTTTGTCACCACTGCCCCCTTACGCATTCAAAAACCCAGTCTTTCAGCCAACTGTCGACGTGAAATAAAATACCATTTCTCTTAAATGTTAATAAATAATACATGGGTTTTATTTTCCTGCCTATCGTCTTCTCTCTGTACAATGCATTGCATCTATGTATGTAGTGATAACTTAGAATCTACAAAAATGTTCTTCCTCCTGCTCAGACTAGAGAATTACTTAATTTTTTTTTTATTACAACTATGTATGTATATAGTTTTTATTTTGGCAAACAAATAAAAGATAAGTACGTCGACTAGCCCTTCACAACTATGTGTGTGCAGGTTGGGCATAATCTTAAAATGATAATACTTTGTGCTTTGCTGAAGAAACGAAAAAAAATATATATATAATAAACAAATACGCGAATGGAATGATCAGAAACACATTCGGAAATGAATTCTTAAAGGAACTTCGTTTTGACAATAATTGGAATGTTGTTTTCCAATCCGCCTTTCCTCCTTTATATGGAACAACATAAAAGGACATTTAACACAGAACTTACGAGCGAAACAATTACTTGCAGATGGCAACAAGAATTATGTCTTGATCTTGCGGCCCATCTTTGTGGTGGCGTATTTTGAGCCAGGGAGGTGATTTCTCGGTGCTCCGTTTGAGCGCAGTATTCCGTTGGGCTTGGAGCGCGTTTCGAAGACGACATCAGAATCGGTGTCCGAATCGGTGAGCGATGTCGCTCTGCTGTACGAAGAGGGAAGTTCCTCCTCCTGGGAGCCGATGAGCGAGTACTTTTGCACTTTTGGCCGCGAACGGGGTTTCTTGGATGTACGGCAAGCGCAGGAGATGCCCCAAAATAAACCTGATAGCAGTAGAAATCCGACAATTATCGCAACGACGACGTAAAGGATGGACCAATCGCAGTTGGCTTCCTCGACACCCCAGAAGAAGAACACAGAGGGCATCCAGAAGGTTTCACACATACAAGAACGGGTAACCGTGTTGCACAAACCGTGGCCTGAGCACTTGTTTTGGCAAACAGTTGTTCGAACATCAGCAAAAGCGGCTCCCAAAATAGACGAATCGCGCAGAATCTTCTCCTTAAGAATCTGTTCCACTTTAAGGCCTGGAATCGGTGTAGACTTACCATCAGTCATTCCAGCCGATGGTAGTTCTTCAGCATAGAACACTAGAATCGCTTCATCGGACTTGGCATCGACTTTCAGCTTTCGCACGTATATTTTCACGTTACCCAGCAGCAGAGCTATCTTCTGGACCATTGATTCAAGCTCGGACTGTGTAAGTACAGAAATTCCCATCGAGAAGGTGAGTTCCACAAGATTTAGCAATTTTGGATCGGGGCGAACGATCACGCTGGCTGTATCGCTGGCAGTGAGTCCCTGCTCATCGGTGACAGTCAATTTGAAGACATACCGTCCGTGGGCCACGTCTGTAAGCATCAGAAGAGATTCTTGATCAGAGTTGCCTACGATGTTTCCAGCTGCAAGGCTCATATCATCGCGGCTCCACGAGTAGTTAACAACTTTGAGATCATCATATGACTTCGATCCGTTTAAGTAGATCACAGACACGGGAAGTGTTATGCTTTGATCACCCCCAGCATTGGCCACGGGCGCGGAGTTCTTTTCTTGGACAACTTTTACCCATGTGCTGTCTTTGGCGGTGTTGTTGTTCTCATCGGCGACAGTCAGTTGGAATTCATAAAGACCAATGGTTAGACTCGTGGCATTGGCAGCCGATTCGTTGCTGTTGACGATCACCGCATGGTTGGGACCGGACACTTGTGACCAGCGGTAGTTTGTAATTTTGATGTCATCACTGGACTGAGATCCGTTTAGCTCTGCCCAGTTCTTTGGCAAATTGGTCGTAGAGTTAGTTCCAGCTTCGGCTATGGGGGGTGAATTGGTAGGAGGTTTAACAAACACGTGAACTTTGGCGTTACTCGATTGATTGCTACCATCGGTTACTTTTAAAACAAACGTGTACATCCCTTCCTCGAGGTTCGACAGCTGAAGGTACGGCGTTCGTGTGTTCTGCATATCGACAGCTTTGCTTTCATCACTGGCATCCTTTGTCCACTCCCAAGCGACAATTTCACGATCGTCAGTACTGGCAGTTCCGTTCAATGTGACGTTGTTGTGAGGAAGATACACCATAACAGCACTGCCAGCATTTGCCTCTGGTGGGTAGTCGGTGCTTTTAAGAACTGTAATGTTTGCTGTTGTCGAATTGGTGGCCTTGTCCGAGTCTGTGACTGTTAACTGGAACGTGTAGTTTCCGGGCGATGTCAAATCGCTTAGTTGCAGCGTATTTATCTCGGGAAGACTTGGTTCATATCCAATCGGACCGGATTTCAACTCCCAGTGCCATGCTACTATCTTGTCATCATCTGTGCTTGCACTGCCATCCAGAATCGCTTTAGTCGTGGGCCACTTGATGGTTTGCTCGGGTGGTGAGATCACAACCTGCGGTGCTCTGTTGATACGCTTCTCCGGAAACACTGTTACGTTAGCCATGGCATCGCCATAGGTTCCATTGCCGGTTACAGAAACTTTAAAAGTATACAATCCCTCGGATAGGTTTGACAACTTCACCTTGGACTTAGTTTGATCCGAGATGGTACCGTTCATCGGTCCCTTGGGCTGAGTAATCAACGTCCAGAGGTATTTGTACGGACTTCCACTGGATTGTTCATCTGGAACAGTGTAGGCAGAAAGGGAGACTTCTTTTTCTGGTAATTGCACCTCCTTTGATACTACGGATACGACAATTTTCTTCTGTTGTTCCTCTTTGCTGGCAGCAGCGGCTGCCTCGTCCTCCATCTGCCGCTCAGTTACCGGCATGGATTCCATCAAAGAGATGTGCCTAGGGCCATCGCCTTGAAGGATTTTCTCCACTAATTTGTCACCTGCAAAGTCTATGTCTCTCAGGACGCATTCGCGCAACCGATTTCGCGCATATCCAGGTACACATTTACAGATTCCCTTCCGTCCGCCTGAACGTAGGCCTACGCAGAGTTCTTTTTCAGGGCAGCCACCTTCCATGTTGACTTCACAGGGGATATACTTCGCAGATCCGGTGTAAAACAGCATTCCATCATCTGCCTCTTCGTCCATTGCTGAATTGCCATATAAGTCGCTCTTTCTGTCCAGCAAAAGTTGCTTGACTCTCTTCTCTTCCATTGGGAGGTATTCGTCTTCATATGCCGGGGGAGACGCTTCGTACCTAAATTTGGCAGCTTGCTTCCAAAAGTTTAAAGGATTTGCTGCTGCTTCTTCTTCGGGAAAGAAGTCGCTCATTTTTTCACTCTTCAACACATCCATCCACGTCACATCATCTTCTCCAGATTGGCCCGCAACGGGACTCACTAAAACCATTTCGAGTCTCCCTTTGGTTTCTATTCTCTCCTTTGGCAAGCAGGCTGCGTTGCTGTTACATCGCACGTGGTAACAAGTTTCCTTGTAAACAAATGCAACATTGCATGTCTGATTCTTCTTTTCACAGCACGCCATGACGCAGGTACGCAAGTCAATATCGCCATCGAATTTCAAATCCGTCATAGTTCCAGCTGTTGCACCATCGCGCGGTACATATCCGCTGAATACATGTTGAAACATATTCGGACACAGCGCCTGTACATTTCTTGTATTCAAAGGAGTATTTTCAATTCGAGATGAGGCACTATTACTGCTGCTAGGGACACCACTACTTATGACATCAACGCTTGTGACCATTCCCACCAAGAGGTACGCACTCAACAAAGCAAAAATGCCCATTTTGCTTACACAATAGGACAAAGAGTGCGCACTAAGGAAAACCTCCAAAATATTCGCCAACTAAACTCCGATAAGAATTTTGTATAAATTTGTTTAAGGGAAAAACCGATTGCGGCAGCCCAGAACAACATCTGCTTCAAGATTCCATGCGACTTTTAACGAAACTAATTGCAATATATTCTATTTCCATGACACATTTATCACTTACGGTGGTTTAAACTGTATTCCAGATGATTCTGTACATGTGTACAACTGATAGAATACTTTTATAATTAAAATATTCTCCTTCCTTTTTTTGCAAACACGAGCCCAGCGAAAAAAAACGCGAATGTTGTTGACAGACAGCGTCAAATTTATCAGCTGCTGTGGTACTCGTGGATTGTGGAACCTGTGTGAGGGGGGGGGGGGGGGGGGTTCGGCGTATTTAGACCAATTTTAAATTTTATGTTTTATTCGATTGGGCACTTTTAGCAATTTTTGTTTTTTCGTCACCACTCACCAATTTTTATGTACGATTGGTACGAAAAAAATAATATTTTTCCGATTTAATAGCACTTTTGCGAATTTGGATTTTTTCTTAAAGTTACTTCAGATCTACCAATCCGAATGCTTTTGAGTTTGACAACTAGTGGAGTTTGTTTACGTTTTCGTGAAATTTGTATAATATGACACACTGCTGGCGGCTACGAATTCTTTAACGTTGGAAGGACGGTTTTTTTTAACTGAATTATTCATTTTCCGCGTACCTATACAAACGAGTTTTTATATTAAATTCGAAACGCGCTATGAATTTGTGAAAATGATTTAAAATGTATTTCCAGTGCAAGTGAATTTCAGCAAATTAAAACAAAACAAAGTACAATAGATGCGCAATAAAACGGCCCCTCTTTTGAAAATGTGGTATAGGTACCTATAGGTATAGTATTATATAGAATTTTATTGTGTGGACAACTTTTAGTTTGACTCAACGCAGAATATGCATGATTCGTAAACACAATCATCTCAAAAACGTTTTAAGATAAGTCACTTTAACTTGCGATAAATACAGTTGTTATAATTGCGTTCTGAATTTTATATTTTGCTTTGCTTTGCTTTGCTTTGCTTTACTCGGTTAAAATAAACCAAACTAGACCATTTGCTTTCAAACCTGAAAATTGTAAGCCAACCTTCACAGCATTTGCTCACTTTACTTGGTTTAAGTTTTTTATTTATTTTGGTTCATTTTAAGTAAACAAAAACTAGTTTAAACTCACGGATTAGCGTTTGACAGTTCGGTCAGACTACATGCCGTCAAAATATTCGCCAACTAAATTTCACGAAAATGTAAACAAACTCCACTATTTGTCAAACTCAAACGTACTTATATTGGTAGATCTGAATCAAATCTGAAAAAAAAAATCCAGATTCGCAAAAGTGCTCTGAAATCTGAAAAAGATTGTTTTTTTGTACCAAACGAACATAAAAATTGCTCTGAGACCGCTCAATCGAATACCACATTTAGATACTTGAACGTCGCCATTAAACTATCTTCCGATTAGCTAAAGCCCATATGACACCACATTTTTTTGGATTTTTTCTGCTTTTAAAATGAAACTAGAGCTATTCGAAAAATTAGAACGAAAATTCCCGATAGAAAAAAAGGAGTGTCATATGGGCTTAAGGCTCGACATCATCTTGTGCTCCTATTAGAACAGCAGTTTTGCGCCATCTATTGTTTAATTTTATCCAAACGGATTGGCATCACTGTATCAGTTTCTAGCAATTTTACCTCATCAGAGCTACAAGAATTCTTTAACTACAATAATCACATTTTGCATAATGGCGATTCCTTTTGACAGTTGAATTTGCTTTTGGCGCACGTGTTTTCCGACGCATCTTACATTTTTATTCCGTAAATTGGACTGATATTTATACCGAATTGTAAAAACGATTCAATTCGAGTGTAGAATGAATCCCGAAAAGTTGAAGAAACTCCAAGCACAGGTGCGTATCGGTGGAAAGGGAACTCCACGCCGAAAGAAGAAGATTGTTCACTCCACACCCGCTACCGATGACAAAAAGCTGCAATCATCGTTGAAAAAACTCTCGGTCAATACCATCCCAGGCATCGAGGAGGTCAATATCATCAAAAACGACGGTACAGTCATCCATTTCAACAATCCCAAAGCCCAGGCATCACTGCCCACAAACACATTCGCCATCACCGGACATGGGGAGAATAAATCGATTTCCGAGATGCTTCCTGGTATCCTTACCCAATTGGGACCCCAGGACATCACACAGTTGAAGAAGATTGCAAGTGAGTTTGCCGCGAATAAGGGTGCTGCTGCAGCATCTGTTGCCGGTATTGCTGCTGACGACGATGTTCCCGATTTGGTGCAAAATTTCGAAGAAGTCGCAATTGGAGCTGCTGCCGCCACAGTGACCCCCGCTGCTCCAGTTGTTGCAGCCGCCGACACTGAAAGTGCCGCCACCAGTTCTCCAGATACGACAGCTCCGAAGAAAATCGAAGAAATTCCAGTCGCTTAAGCCGAGCCGTAGCGCGGGGTAGTAGATTGTAGTTTGTGAAAGTTTTACACTATACATAGTCAAAACAAAGAGCAACCAGAGAAAAACAAAATTACACTTTATAGAATTATAACAAACCACACAAAAACATAAGAAAATTATATTAAAAAAAAAACTGGAAAACTATTTTATTTTTTTGGTTAAACAATGCATTTTCCTCCTGAACAACACATTCATTCATTCATTTGATTATTTTCTCGCTCAGCTGCACATTAATTCACATTCATTCACACAAATGTCTAAATAGTTATATGATACGATGTAATTCCGAAGGATTCTTAAACTCGTACACTCCTCAAACGCATTACCAGTTAAATAGAACCAGCAGGACGATAACATTCTTTTAGAGTAATTCAGAGTTTCGCAGAGTTTTCTCTTATTTTTTTTACTATATAATACAATAATCTGTGTTTTTGCTGCTGAACAAATTTTTTTTTTTTTTTAACTGTAAAAGGATGGATAATATAAACATGTATACATTAATGAAAATTAGTTTCATTACATTATGTAATAGTTTAGTATGAGGAAGAAGGAAAAACTAATAAAATTGCATTGAAAACTTTAAGAGGATGGTGTTTTTTTGTTATCAAGCGTTTCGTCTGTCTTCGTTTCGCTGTTGCTAGGGGTGTGTTTTAGAGAGTCGTCCATATTTTTGTGGCAAACAAATTATTTATATGTAATGCCCACCTATGTCAAAGCGTTCAATTATATCCAGATAAATCTATAAATAGGACTTCCTTTCAGGGTATGTATGCATCATGCATGGTTAACTGTGTTGGGCTTGAGAAACATGATAAGGGCTATCCGAGGAATCTGGAAAATTGATTTATCGGAATAATGTACCTACATTAATGATTCATCTGCAGTTCAAGGTCTAATGGTTTAAAACCAGTTTTTCTAAAGGGGTCAGAATATTGCTAGAAGCTTCTTTGTTTTTGGGACTGTCGCTAATGTAAAAAAAAGTGGCCAGTCGCATTCGGTGTGTATGTAAGTGTCTTGCACAGTAGCCTATATTTATTTTGATATCATGGAATATGGTTTGGGAAGCAGGCGATGGTATTTATCAACACAATTCAGAAATAGGGTGAACTTTGGCGAACTTGTGCAGAAGCTTAATAAAGCTCGATTGTAAAAGAATGTACCTGTTTGTTTTGATTACCAATAACAGAACGGCGCAAATTACATTAAAATATCTGTTAAAGAGACTTATGCCCAAAAAACATGTGCATTAGCTCACTTTTCTGGCTATCGTTTCGTATCAGTAAGGGTTTATAAGAACAGCGCGAGATTCAGCAGATTTTGGAAACCACAAAACATCATTTATACGGGCCAGTAAAAAGATTATTCACTTTTCGTAAATGTATATTTTATGTATTATTAATTAATAAACCGCAAATGTAGTACCCCCTGTGAGAGTCCATAAGTTGTAAATTGAAAGCTGGACATTTATAATTGCTGTATAAATACATTTTCAGTGTTAAGTCCAATAAATATAAACTCTTTCGACAATAAGTAGCATCTATGAATTGTATATATTCCTTAAGAACTGGTGAAATGTTTTAAATAGCATTGTTTTCTCCTTGTTCGGATTAACTATTTTACTTGGCAATATTTTAACCACAAAAATTTCTCGTTCTCAAAATAATTTAACACAATGCACTTCGTTTGGTTGCGTTTTATTTGTTGTTATTTTTTTCGAGCTAATTTTTTATTTTGCAACATTTTGCAAAGCTAAATAGTTTTTTATTTTCAATTTAGTTAGTTATTTGGCCGTCTATCATATTTTCTAAAGTCGGCAATCAAACACACCTTTCTCATCTACTACAACTAAAATTTAGCAATGATGTACTAGATTGAGTGGAACTCTCGACTACTACCTTCATCATCAATAAGTCACTCAAAAATCAACCAAGAACAAGAATCTGGAATACGTATTCCGTTTTTCGTTCTCAGTTTACTTCCTTCTCTTTGTTATCGCTTTCCTATTTTTTTGTTCTTTGTGTGATTACGTGTCGTTTCTGCGTCTCCATTACTCCATTGGCGATTTTCTAGCCGCGTATCAAGAAGATAAAGCCGCAGTTATTCAGTTTATAATCTAACTTGGACCGTTGTGCAGCTACGAAAATGAATTATATCCTCGTCGTGTGCTTGGCTCTGGCCGGAACCGCTTTGGCGTCTGATAGTAGCAAGGGACCTAAAGTTACCGATAAGGTGAGAATCCGCTGAGCTAGATCAAAGCTTCCTGATAATATCGCCTATATTTATGTTTTAGGTGTACTTTGATATTAGTATTGGTGGAGAACCAGCAGGTCGGGTTGAGATTGGACTTTTCGGTGCTACTGTTCCAAAAACTGCAGAAAACTTCAAGCAATTGGCTGAGAAACCACAAGGCGAAGGGTAAGTTCCACGACAAAAAAATATTCCTTATTCGAGAAGTTTCTATATTTTTGTTCAATTCCAGCTACAAGGGAAGCAAATTCCATCGCGTCATCAAAGATTTCATGATCCAGGGCGGAGATTTTACAAAGGGTGACGGCACTGGTGGACGTTCCATCTATGGTGAACGTTTTGATGACGAGAACTTCAAGCTAAAGCACTACGGTGCTGGTTGGTTGAGCATGGCCAACGCTGGCAAGGATACCAACGGATCACAGTTCTTTATCACAACCAAACAGACTTCCTGGTTGGACGGACGTCACGTTGTGTTTGGAAAGGTAACATGCATGACTCTTGGATTTGCCATAGATAATCTAATGTTTGGGAATTTCGGCAGGTCCTTTCCGGAATGAATGTCGTTCGCAAGATCGAGAGCGGCGGCACAGATGGACGTGACCGTCCAGTTAAAGACGTTGTAATTACCGACTCTGGATCGATTGCTGTTCCTGAACCATTCTCCGTCGCTAAGGAGCCATCCAGCGAATAATGTGATAGCACATCTGTTTGCCAGTGTGCGAGCTGTAAGGTATAGGTGTAATGACAGTATTGCATCCTATTAATTGAATCAATTTAAATCAGAAAGATCGTTACAGAACATTATTTTTTGCATTTAAATTAAGACAGAATCAATAAAACTTTTTTTTATAATAAACAAAGGGATGTGCGTTGCGTTCATTTGATGTACTGCACAGTTTGCAAGAACTGCCTTTGGCAATCTTACGACAGGCCCGAGTAAGAAAAGAGAAATATCTGGTGTGGTCAATGTATGAACATAGTCGTTCAATTCTTTCCTTTGTGAGGTCATTCACTTAATATAATGTGTTTTGTTGTTCTCGTTTGGTGCGGCCAACCGGTTTCTCTGCTGCTGATTTTGATTTGCCCGTTCTTTCTTTGTGGCTGTACTGAAGTGGACGTCACGTCTCTTCATTTCGCTTAATATAAAGTCAATTTAAAGAATCAACTACCACTACGCTAATGATGACGGCAAGCAATCTGAACATGTTTGTTGCGATTTAAAATTAGCACTTCGGCTGTCACAGAGTGCGCATAACATCCATCTTAACAATTTTAATAATTCAAGACACCAATGGAAGAACACCTACAACTGTTTTTGGGGACTGTCTATTACGAAGAACAACAAAATCTAAAGATTTACTTGGTGTAAATTCTGGTTGGCCCATGAAATTTTGCATTATCCATTCAAGCGGAAAGTTTGTCTATACGTTAATAATTGATGGTTAGCCTGACAGGAAGTGCGTAAATAACCGCCTATGTATAGCTCTGAATTTTCCTACAATACTTTGCATCTGCCTCGGAGTGGACTGATATTGATGAAGTCTTATCAACCATGGAGCGATAATTGAAATTGTTTGTTTTTTTCCTTTTATTTCTTAATCAGTGAATTTAGGTTATGTGGGTATCCACAGAGTTGATGACTTAATTATAAAGCGAACTACTCAACTGGGAGCCTGATCACCTATATAAAAATAATATTCATATTTGTTGGAATTCCGCCCGAAGTATTGTGGCTAGACTTTGTTCCGCCTAGTTCTACTTATATATGTATTTAGATCTTGTTTTAGCTGAAACAGTTTTTTAAGAATTTGTTATTTTTTCAGCACATCCGGAAACCATTTTTGTTTATAGGAATGAAAATGGCAGAAATATATCACGGAAGCGACATAATTAGTTTATACATAAGTTGATATAACTTGTACTTTAAAATTCATCATGACTGGCCTCAAATCCAAAAATGACCACAATTGATCAATTTTGGGATTTCTCTTCTACTAACATTTATTTTTTGATTTAAAATTCATGCTTGCAACGTAGTTTCGGTTATTTTGTATCTGTAACAGAAATATGTATGACTTTTTAGTCTGTCGAGTATCGTTATTTGTATCCATTCTTTTCATCTCTTGCGGCAAGGGTAAACAAGGCAAGGGTAAACAACTTTAACACATCTTTTGCTGAGATCTTATTTTTCCAACGAATAGGTACGAGTTTACAAACATTTTAATTATAAAACATAAACTAGGTAACAAGTTTAGGGTTCGACAGTCTTCACTCGTTATAAAGCAAAAGTCCGGTGATGAATCATTTCAATAGACGTTAGATATACAAATATGACACGGACAAAAGCGAGACTTTAATTTATGCGTTATTTTGATTAGTTACATCAACACAAGTTCAAACTAGGATGATTATTGGGCTGGGTATATACAAAAGACTGGAACATAAAAACGTAATTTTATTAAATTTGTCTGCTTTCACCTCTCCATTTCTTGCCAAGGTCTGACTTAAAGGTAATTATAAATAAATTTCCTGAGTAAGCTTTTTCATTCAGCCTCAGCCATTCGGAGTTGGCGTAAAATTGTGGGTCCCTTCAATTCGTCCAAAAAATAAAAGTTCACAAACAATTGAATGAGAAAAGCGTCGTTTGATGTTATTTATTGCATATGAAGCTCAGAATTAATGCTAAAAAGAGTGAGTGGGGTGGTTTTTACTTTACTCAGTCTCAACAAATAAAACAAACATTTTCTTACTATGGCAAAATACCTATACGTATTAAGACGCTTTACGCTTATAAATGTCATAAGTTAGCTTATTTGTCGTAAGTGCTCTGATCTCGTGCATGGCCAATCATCCACTTAATCCCAAATGCTTTTGTTATGCGGTCTATCGAATTAAGAGCAGTCGAAAGATACGGGTTTGAAAAAATGTAGGTATATTTTTATATGTAAACATTTTACTCTTACAACAACCACCCCACTGTGAACAATTCCATCTGAATTTGAATTCCTATGGAGATGGAATGTGCTCGATTTTATTCACATGCAGAATGTGATGCGTGATCAGTACGCCGTCAGGGTTATTCTATGGAAAGTCGGAGGGGACGGAGTTTTTGATCCTCTCAGTTTCAAGGCGAAAATGTCCTTAACGTTACCAACGGCAATTATTTGTCGTTGTCGTTTTTTTCGCGCCTACCGGGTTATATGACGTTTGCGTTTTCAGCATCTGGATCTGTAAAACAACCCACGGAAAAGTCCTTTTAAATCCAGCTTTATTGACAGATTATAAAATTATTCAGTTAAAAGGTACATAACAGCACTAGCTACCAGGGTTTTCTTCTAACACCAGCACTTAAATGCCCACGCTTTAAATTATTTAACAAATAATACATACGTTAATCTGAAACTATCCTATTTCCTTTTGTTAAACTGATAGAATTAAGTTGCTCTTACAATCCACTTCAGTGATTTTGTCAAACTAAATATATTACGCAGCAGCGCAGTACAAAAATCCCTGAAAGCGTGATCCTATTTAATGAAAGGCGTATGATTTTCAAAAAACAAATTTCTTTATTTACATTATTATTCTTCCGGACATTTACTTAACTACTTTATTTTCTCAACACTTTCCGCAGTCTTATGAATTCGCAAGTATTTCCTCACTACATACGTAGTAGCTACTAGAACCAGTGTAGTAACTTCCATGATCACAAAGTGCGAAATGGATGAGCCGATCTCCAACCAGGATCCCTTATTCTGCACCAGGTAGAGGAATTGTAGTCCCATAATGTCGCAGATGAACAACATCGCAATAAATACCCTGCGTTCGTTTAAGGCCGGCCCAACAGTTCCATAGATAATAGCCACATTAAGCAACATGGGCAGGAAAAGCTTCAATATCACCAAACCCATTATGATCCATGGTGAAAAATTCGTCAAGAAACATCGCATAATGTTGGGATCAAAGGAGCTGACTGATGCGATATTTCCCGTGCCAAAGAAGGCGAACAGTGTGTAGAGCAGTATCGCCAATGCATACTGGAAAGAGTGTGTCAGATCTTCAGTGCTCAGATAGTCCACAGGGAAGCGCTTTCTTTGAGAAAAAGTCAGCATGAGCTGTGAACCCAAGAGGACAATGAAAAGGGCTTCGTAGCTGGTGCACAAAAGGAGATATGCTGTAGAGAGGCCGAAGAACACTAGCTCAACTTGAGTCTTGAGTGATGTGGTTGCCACGTAAAATGGCGCCGCTAGTGAGTGCAGAAGGAAAAGCCACGAAAGCAGTCGGCAAAGGAAAGGAGTTGTCTCATGGTTGGTGTGTTTGATGATACAGAATGCTGCATTGACCAACCCACCGATTGCTACTAGGTACATCCAGCTGGGAATGTTCGATTTGACAACAAGTCCTCGGCCTAAGGTGAGGGCAGCTCCAAGCAAGAGGAGAAGATCGTTTTTGTAGCCCATTGCATTGGGAAGGAGAGGGAATACTGCAAGTAAAAGACTTATAAAGAACCACGTATAAAACTTAATACCTTGGCCGAGGATGGTTTTAAACTTGAGAGACAAAAAGAGTAGGAACACAAGCGTAATGCATTGCCTTTTAAAAAAGGAAGTGACCATGAAAACTGCCGCAGCGATTACAATCAACATCATCAAAGCGTTCTTTGCAGTCATTTGAGATCTAACCCAGCGCCGCTTGCCATTGTAACCGTGTAATGCCAAGACCCACAAAACTACCGGAAGAAGCATATAAAACCCCACTTCGAGGGGAATTCGCTGCAGGAAAATAAAAGCCACTAGCGGAATGGCCACTACCATCGGTGCGGCGAAAATATTAACTGAAGCCCTTCGTGTGTTGGTGATTGTGAACGTTATCAGGCAAAACATCCATATCAGGAACGTTACACTAGTGCAAAAGAGCAGCACTTTATGGTAGTACGTGTGATAGTACTCGATGCCGTCAAGTGCGTCCTGCATTATTAAATAGGACTCATCGATGACTTGTTTATAGTTTTTCAGGTGTATATACTCATCAACTCGAACACGGAACTTGTCTATAGTGGAGGAGTCCAGGCGTTTGAATGCAGGCATATATTTGGAGAAGGATCCTTTATCGAAGACGGCTATTAGCGTCTCCAACTGAGTTACCAACTGAAGAGCATTGGAGTACGTTGCGGCTGCCGAATATTCGGATGAAACGTTAAGGACTCCTTTTGGAAGTGTTCCGAAACTATTCATTGGTGGTGGCAGACCAATAAGGGCCGACATTAGCGGAGCCATTTGACCTTGCTCGATGTTTGCCAGAGGAATGACATTGCTATCAATTTGTATAGTCTTTTCAGCTGCTCGAGAACGCTCCCAATTGTTTATTCCTGCGCCCCAGACAAAAAACGGTGTCTCCGTTTCGAGGAGATCTCCAGCTCCATGCGAACCTAGAGAGCAGGGACTTAATGAATATCTTTTTGTAAAAAACCTTACAACTTACCATGATTAGTCATTCCGTGATCAGACGTTAGAACATACGCCGTCTTTTTATCAGTAAAAGTACTCTCAAACAGCTCATACATCTGGTAAACCCCCTTCTCCGTACTATGCAAAGTGTCGAGAAACAACTTCGATCCCGGCTTGTGAATATGGCCCGCTATATCCAGTCCAAGCAGATGCAGAAAAAACACACTTCTTTTCTGCGGCCTTAACTCCTCAGCTTTTCTCGACAGAAAACGTCGAACTCTCTCAAACACCCACTGGTCGACCATCCAAGAATCATCCGTTCCTGTGAAATCATATTCGTCGTAGGCGTCGATCATAAGCCTGTCCTGTGCCGTGATTTTGGAGAAAATATGAAGTACGTCCATTGCTCCCCATGCGTATGTGTGGGAACTCCGATTGAAAACATTGTCAAAATCAATTGGGTTCGCTTTCCAGCCTCGCAACACTGCCGATGGATCTTCGTAGAGACCTGCAATAAGTGCAATATGACCGGGACGCGATTCGGTGGGGACTCTTGTCTGCGATATGCCCACAAGCCCTTGTTGGCTTATCAACTGGCGAATGTGCGGAATGTCGCCGCATTGATTTTTGAAAAACGATTCTGCACGAAGTCCATCTGTGACTATTAATACCAAGCGCTTGGCTGGAGGGTTCTCTAGTTGTTCTTGCGGATGGAGGCCGGTGATAACCGGAGATCGAAAGTAAATCACAAAAATCGAGCCAAGTAGCGCGGTGTGCACAAGAATGGCATACAGAATCCACATTCTACTAAGACATTTGACAGAAAAACATAACTCTGATTGATTGAATTGATATTAAACTGATTAATATGCTGTTCATGTTTTTTGATATGTTTGATTAATTTTTTTAGTTGTTTAGGAAATGTCACTTTCGCGTTCAGGTACCTGATAGTTGTCTTTTTTTCAGTCGATAATGTGGTATCTTCGTTGATTGCATAACCGCTTTGTCGGCCAACAGGTATCTATTGTGACTTCGGAGTATTGTAAAAGAGACGTTACACTCGTGTCACATTTGAATTCGAACTAAGCTCGTTACGGGCTTATGAAGCATATTTATGCGGATTATGTAGATATTACAAATACATCACAAGTTGATTCTAAATCCTTACAACGACAACCCATTTTCTCTGCTCTTACATCGAACTATGGAATATATTGTGCATTTTATATCCGCTCAAATAACTTATATTTACATTTTCTCTTTGAAGTGATATCCGCAGGAATATAATACCCCGGTTAGTAGGCGTCTTCAATATGACAAACTATTTTTTATTCATCGTTATATCAGCTTTCTTACCACAAATTATCAACAAACAATATATTTCTTTAAAACTTAATAATTAAGTTAACAACAAATTTTTATGAGAAATATAAAATTTCGATTAAGTGAACCGTTATTGCTCTTACTTTTTCCCAATAATTAGAAGCTCATTTTTTGTATTATTGGCTGCCGGTTCAGCCTGTTCTGTCTCCTTAGCCTTGGCATCTTCAAATTCACGCTGTTTTTGTAGCTGGCGAAACTCGGTAGGTGTCAACATTCCCCGAAGTATCGTGTCGTAGGTGACGGTTACACCTTTCTTTGACATTTTCTGAAATAATTTCCAACATTCTCGTTCCTTGATTGAACGAACATACTCAGGAAAATCACATTCCACTGTTGATTCAATAGAGGATGAGCTATTTATAAAATTATTGTTTTCCTTGCCAAGCGATGTATTTGGCAGGTCATCTTTATTCGTGATCTTTTCATGTTCTGACATTTTTACAGTACTGTAAAGAAGTAATATATCATTCGGTGTGTGCTATTTTTTATTTTGTCTTATTTTACAATGTCAGCCCCATTTACACGACAATAGAAGGTTTAATATTTTCAGTTGCCCTTAACAATAAACATATTGGGCCTTACCAATAAATATTTTTAGCTCCGACTCTAAATTTTAGTAGTTCACAGTGGCTTAATTATTCCATACAAATCTCGTTATCGTGAGCTTCCGTAAATCTAAAGTCGAGACTAAACTTAATTTAATTTAAGAAGTTCATAGTGGCTATATTTTCCATACAAATTTCGCAATTGTGAGCTTCCGTAAATTTAAAGTCGGAACCAAAATTTGTTATTAGTAACATATTCATTTGATTTGAAGTCATATCATAATGATTTCACTGTAATTTTTGTTAGTTCAAAGAGAATTCGTATTCTTCTTCTATTAATGTGTAATATATAGGGGTTCACGGATTTAAAAAGAAAAACCCTTCACAATATTTTAAATCCTTACCAATTTTCATAATCACTAAGAAAAATAGAAACAGGTGGCGCTGTTGGAGGTCGATTCGACCTTAGTCTTGCTGCCAGCGGTGCAATAGAACCTCTTCGGAACATATGAGGAAATTCCTTGACTGCCATTTGATAGTTAGACTGTTCATTTTCTTGAAAAGATACTGAAATAAAGTAAAAAAAAAACTGTCATGTTAATGACGACACTTTAAATGAAATTACCAGATTTGCCAGTTTTCCTAAGAGATGGAGCCCTTGCTGTTTGGCTTTCTTCAATAGACGTGCTATCTTCTTTCTCTGAATCACTACCCTCGGAGCTTATAAGTGAGACTATATCCAGTCCAAGCAGATGCAGAAAAAACACACTTCTTTTCTGCGGCCTTAACTCCTCAGCTTTTCTCGACAGAAAACGTCGAACTCTCTCAAACACCCACTGGTCGACCATCCAAGAATCATCCGTTCCTGTGAAATCATATTCGTCGTAGGCGTCGATCATGTCCTGTGCCGTGATTTTGGAGAAAATATGAAGTACGTCCATTGCTCCCCATGCGTATGTGTGGGAACTCCGATTGAAAACATTGTCAAAATCAATTGGGTTCGCTTTCCAGCCTCGCAACACTGCCGATGGATCTTCGTAGAGACCTGCAATAAGTGCAATATGACCGGGACGCGATTCGGTGGGGACTCTTGTCTGCGATATGCCCACAAGCCCTTGTTGGCTTATCAACTGGCGAATGTGCGGAATGTCGCCGCATTGATTTTTGAAAAACGATTCTGCACGAAGTCCATCTGTGACTATTAATACCAAGCGCTTGGCTGGAGGGTTCTCTAGTTCTTCTTGCGGATGGAGGCCGGTGATAACCGGAGATCGAAAGTAAATCACAAAAATTGAGCCAAGTAGCGCGGTGTGCACAAGAATGGCATACAGAATCCACATTCTACTAAGACATTTGACAGAAAAACATAACTCTGATTGATTGAATAGATATTAAACTGATTAATATGCTGTTCATGTTTTTTGATATGTTTGATTAATTTTTTTAGTTGTTTAGGAAATGTCACTTTCGCGTTCAGGTACCTGATAGTTGTCTTTTTTTCAGACGATAATGTGGTATCTTCGTTGATTGCATAACCGCTTTGTCGGCCAACAGGTATCTATTGTGACTTCGGAGTATTGTAAAAGAGACGTTACACTCGTGTCACATTTGAATTCGAACTAAGCTCGTTACGGGCTTATGAAGCATATTTATGCGGATTATGTAGATATTACAAATACATCACAAGTTGATTCTAAATCCTTACAACGACAACCCATTTTCTCTGCTCTTACATCGAACTATGGAATATATTGTGCATTTTATATCCGCTCAAATAACTTATATTTACATTTTCTCTTTGAAGTGATATCCGCAGGAATATAATACCCCGGTTAGTAGGCGTCTTCAATATGACCAACTATTTTTTATTCATCGTTATATCAGCTTTCTTACCACAAATTATCAACAAACAATATATTTCTTTAAAACTTAATAATTAAGTTAACAACAAATTTTTATGAGAAATATAAAATTTCGATTAAGTGAACCGTTATTGCTCTTACTTTTTCCCAATAATTAGAAGCTCATTTTTTGTATTATTGGCTGCCGGTTCAGCCTGTTCTGTCTCCTTAGCCTTGGCATCTTCAAATTCACGCTGTTTTTGTAGCTGGCGAAACTCGGTAGGTGTCAACATTCCCCGAAGTATCGTGTCGTAGGTGACGGTTACACCTTTCTTTGACATTTTCTGAAATAATTTCCAACATTCTCGTTCCTTGATTGAACGAACATACTCAGGAAAATCACATTCCACTGTTGATTCAATAGAGGATGAGCTATTTATAAAATTATTGTTTTCCTTGCCAAGCGATGTATTTGGCAGGTCATCTTTATTCGTGATCTTTTCATGTTCTGACATTTTTACAGTACTGTAAAGAAGTAATATATCATTCGGTGTGTGCTATTTTTTATTTTGTCTTATTTTACAATGTCAGCCCCATTTACACGACAATAGAAGGTTTAATATTTTCAGTTGCCCTTAACAATAAACATATTGGGCCTTACCAATAAATATTTTTAGCTTCGACTCTAAATTTTAGTAGTTCACAGTGGCTTAATTATTCCATACAAATCTCGTTATCGTGAGCTTCCGTAAATCTAAAGTCGAGACTAAACTTAATTTAATTTAAGAAGTTCATAGTGGCTATATTTTCCATACAAATTTCGCAATTGTGAGCTTCCGTAAATTTAAAGTCGGAACCAAAATTTGTTATTAGTAACATATTCATTTGATTTGAAGTCATATCATAATGATTTCACTGTAATTTTTGTTAGTTCAAAGAGAATTCGTATTCTTCTTCTATTAATGTGTTCCTATATAGGGGTTAACGGATTTAAAAAGAAAAACCCTTCACAATATTTTAAATTCTTACCAATTTTCATAATCACTAAGAAAAATAGAAACAGGTGGCGCTGTTGGAGGTCGATTCGACCTTAGTCTTGCTGCCAGCGGTGCAATAGAACCTCTTCGGAACATATGAGGAAATTCCTTGACTGCCATTTGATAGTTAGACTGTTCATTTTCTTGAAATGATACTGAAATAAAGTAAAAAAAAAACTGTCATGTTAATGACGACACTTTAAATGAAATTACCAGATTTGCCAGTTTTCCTAAGAGATGGAGCCCTTGCTGTTTGGCTTTCTTCAATAGACGTGCTATCTTCTTTCTCTGAATCACTACCCTCGGAGCTTATAAGTGAGACTAATGTTATAACATCTGATGCTATTGTAGACCGGGATCGAGAAAGAATTTTTTTACCATTAGGTCCAATGACAGAAACTCCAACAACAGATTCCACTTCACCTTAAGTTTGAAATGCTTTAAAAATACCACTTTGGGTTGAAATTGTTTTGATACCTTTATCTAAGCTTGAATTTCGCGTTATAATTCTTTTACGTCGAGCCTTGCGTTTGTTGTTTGCAAGTATGTTTTTAGTGGAGTCATCTAGTGATCGAACCGGTGCTGACATAGCCCGAACTAATGGCGGTCGTTGCTGAATTGTTAATGATGGGGATGCCCTCAATGGAGTTGTAATCGAAGGAAGCGCCTGGGTAGCGTCAGAGGTAGGGACTGGTTCGCATCGGCTTGTTTGATATTGAGCGCGGCGTTGAGCAGCGGAAGGTATTCGACCTTCTTGGGGTTTGTTGTTAATTGCTTTCGGTGAGGATTTCTTGCCAATTGCTTGCTGTGACGGTATTCTCTGAAATAGAACATGACAGTCAGGGGATAAAATCATAATTCCTGAAAGAGCAATCTGTCATTTTAGGGAAAAACTCGTACTAATTTCATGAGATGCTTTGAACAATGCATTGACGATATCCCTAGCTCTCATGAGAGATTAGTTTGCTTATGGAGAACGTAGTGAAAAAAAATAATAACAAAACCAAATGTCATTTAACCCGCTAGAGGTCTATAACTAGCCGTCAATGGAACGCGGTCATTATGTATTTATTCCACCCTTGATCTTCCATTATATACTTAGAACTGATATAAAATATATTATGCATTCAAATATAAATAAAACAACTTACAGCAGTATCAACACTTTCGGATGAGCTATCAATGTCACTGTTTATGATTTCGTATTCTGTTGCCTTAATGGTTTGAGATAGGACTATGTTTAAGTTGATTTTGTTATCCGATTTAGTTGATGCACACGATGATGACTTCTTTAAGCGATCGCCCATAAGACTTCGGTTAGTAGCACTGCAAAAGAAAAATAAACACACCACTTGAGAACTTCTACAGCAATAAAACGAAAGGCAATTGTAAAAAAGGTGGGCGGTATGCAATTAAAACAAAATTGGACATACTTACGACTCGTAGCACGTGTGTAGGTACAACACACAAATAAACCCATGTAACATCAATCAAAAAGTTGAATTCTTGAATGCATGACTTTCTTGTTTTAGCGAAAAGTTTTTCGGCTTTTCCAGAGTCGTTCATGTGAAATTTATTTCTCTTGCGTGGGAGTGGGAGTAGCACTTTCATTGGGAAATCCAATGAAAACTGTACTTACATTTCCAGACTATAACACAACATAGTACGGTGTCCTATATTGACCAATAACACAGGTACTTCAGATCCCTGTTAGCTATTTCAACTAGGAACGTTTCGTAATTTTTATTGGAAGTACATAGGTAATTACTTTATCGAAAACGGATCATAATAGTTCTGATTTCAAATAATATTAAAATATTAAAATCAATTATTCTCTACGTTGCAAAGTGTTAACAACCAGCTTTCATACACCAGCCAAGGCAAACTCACTGGAACTGTAACCCGATTTCAAAGTGTTTATCATTCTGTAAGACGAAAATTTTAAGAAATAAAATTCTATGAACGATGCCATCAGATTTGACAAATATGCACCCAACGCAATGGCTTTCTTGCAGTACAAAAATTTCACGAAAACGTAAACAAACTCCACCGGCTGTCAAACTCAAACGGACTTGTATTGGTAAATCTGAAGCAACTCTGAGAAAAAAAATCAGATTTACTAAATTGCTCTGAAATCGGAAAAACATTGATTTTTGTTCGTACCAAACGAATATAAAAAGTGTCCTAGCTAGAGCAAAAAAAAAACTGCTTTGAGGGCGTCCAATCGAATACCCTATGCTATTTAGATACTTGGGCATTGGTATAACTTTATGTGGGCAAGCTTTTGCAAACCAATCCTTATGATAACTTTCTGCGACATTTTGCAGAGCACAATTTCCTATTATAAGACTCTTATAAAATGTGTTTGTTTTTAAGGGCGACGGGTTTAAGTTTATTAAGTTTAAGTTTATTGAGTATATGCTAACACAGTAATAGTACATTACTTATAATTCTGTGATAGTTAAACAACATAGCAGTTTCAAAACATTACTAAATCCCACAAATGTTAAGTTTAGCCAGATCTGGATTAGTTTTGCCTTGTCCCCATAGAGAAAAGGATTTCAAATATCCATAAAAAAAAAAATTGTCCAATATCGTCGAGTCACAAAATTTTAGAGGGCAGGCCACCGGTCCATTTTCTAAGATAATTTCGTCATCATTGTTGTCAAGAGAGCAATACAGACCAACTGGATTTTGGACTTTATTTCAATGTTATGAGGCGCCCTTGGATGCCACCTTTTTGTTTATTAACACAGCCACCGAGAGTTCGACACGGGAGTATAAAAGCCTAATCACTGCAAAAAAAAGTAAAAAATAAGTGTGCTGGACTACTAAGCGGGGGGGGGCTTTCAGGTTCAAAACCCAGACTACATATTAAGGTATTTTCATTATGCCAGCTCTCGCGAACTTCTTACAAACACACGAGAAACCTTTCAATGTAGCCATCGTTCTATTCCTTCCAAAAAAAAACACATACAAACGAATGGTTGCGTAAATAGGATTATGTATTTATTTTTTTATTCAAATCGTGGTAAGACTTTCAAGCTTCCATCTGTTCAACTATACACAATCGCTAAACCCACAACCTAAACAAAGATCGTCTGATGGTCTGGCAGCTATACTGACTTTGGAAAAAATATATTTAACGATTTGCGCTCGTGTTCTAACAGTCAATCGAACGCTACTAATAAAACTATGTTGCCAGGATTTTTTTTTTTTCAATTTTCGATGTTCGAGTGAAAAAACCCTCAAACTACCAACATACTATTTAATTTATCACAGATTAATCAATTGAATAGCAATTATGACTGCGTTATTCAGTTTCTCATGGTTACAGTGCAGATAATTTAATTTTTCTAACCCCAAATTAATTGTTTATTCAAATTAGCGAATAATAAAATTGTAGCCAATCTCAAAATGTGTACTGTATAGATCTACTTTGTTCTAAGTAGATACCTGCCTACTTATATTTCAGATGTATCTACTTACGTATAATAATATTGTAGGCATAGGTAGAGCGTAGAGGTACTCCTTCCAAGCACAGTCGGTTTGAATTAAAATATTTTGCCATTAGAACGTCACGCGATTTGCCAATATAGGCATTTGCACAAAATGCCGGCAAACAATCCTTCTGTCTAAAAGTAAAAGTAGAAAAGTTTTTCTTTTTCGCGTGATTGATAATCCTTTTTCTTGTGCTGGTTCTTCATCAGTTAACTAGCGAAATTCATATTCCATGGCAGAAATTAAAGACTGAATGAGAATGAAACTGAAATTGACACTTAGCACACGATTTGCGAATAAAATATGGAGCAATATGGCTCTGATTGTGCAAAATGGATTCACAAATTTAGGACATATTTACTTTTTCTGTTTGTGAAATAGATATTATTGGTAATGCAGTAAATCAATAGAAGACGTAATTGGATTTGATTGCCTTAGTTGTGAGGGGACTATTTCAACGAAGACTTTTGTTAGGTTATGAACTGGAGGCTGTAACAGTAGGTACTACTTAATTGCTTGGAACTATTTTTCAATTGATTCGTCATGCGAACCTATTTTTAAATGTAATAGATTCATCAGGCGATAGCTTTTCTTTTCTAGAAATGCAACTTATTTGAAACAGTTGCATGTTTTCATTTAGACTGCATTATAATCATGTGACATGCATTCTAAGTCAAAAATAATCAATCAAATGACAAAATAGAAATAAACGTTAAATTCGTGCTGCAAAAAAATAAACCAGAACATTTCATGTTTATCCATGTCAGTTTTGGTTTGCATATTACGAGTGTCCTTATAAGCCAAAATAGAACCCCTATTATTGTTGTTGCACTAGGCCTAGATAAAATGTTTTTTCTTCTTTGTTTGTAATCTAAATATGTTTTGACCCATCATACGGATGCAATATTCATAATGTCAGAACGATTGTAGTGCTATTTGCGATATTTATTTTTCAAGCTCTTCGGTTCAGTTGTTGTGCGAGGGTTACGGTTTTTTTTTTCCACCGCTCCGCCTCCTCCCAAACATCTCACAAACATCCGAGAACCGAGAGTATTAGGCCGGTTTTATTCACTCAAAGTTGAACACAACTTGGGGATTTTTATTTTCAACTTGAGAATTTGCTTTTATTCACTCAAAGTTGATTCGCTCAACTTCGGATATTCCGGAGTTGAAAAAACCAAAAGTTGGTCAACTTTGCATTCGCTCAACTCCCCGAAATAGTAGAAGTTAGTAGAGCAAACTTGGGATTTTATGTTTAAATTTATTTTTTTGGGGTTTTTGACTGATAGCTCTTCAAATCAAGTGACGAAAGTTTTAAATAATATATCGTTTAAAATATTGTTGCGAGAATTGGCCATAGTCTGATTCGAGCTGTGAAGAGGATGGAGAGGAGGAGTCTCTGTGAGAGACGGCAATACAAGATAATACCACGGTAACGGACTTGAAAAATGGGACCACCATGACTTTATCTGTAGTTTCCGTCAGAGACAATACTGAGACCACCAACTCCGGCCGATTTCCCGTTACTTAGCCTACAAGCTATATTTCTTATGGAGTGTACACATCTGGTGCGCTAGTATTCTTACATAGAAAATCGTATTGACAAATGTCACGAAACTTCAAAAATTCTGCTCACCAGCACACTCCCAGGAGATATGAGACACTTCCGCTGTGGGCAAAGTTGCTGCCAGCGTTCATAGAATTTTATCCGTTTAATTTGAAAATGTTCGTTACGTGTGGATAATATTTTTTTTTTAGGAATAAGTGCACATTTGCTTAAAATGTTCATGAAAAATTAACAATGTAGATTGGTTGAGGGAAAATGAAAATGAATTTTGAGCAAATTTTCTTCATTATTTAGGAAAAATTTACACACTAAATCGAAGTTAATGATTTCCAAAATCGGAAAATACACAACCATGTTTGTTCTAATATGTTTCTAGTATATAGATAGTTTTACTAACCAAACAAATCAAATTATTCGCCGTTTAACAATTTATAATAACTAACCAATGGCGTTCAGTAATGAAAAAATGTGGTATTCCCGAACTCTTTCACATTTCCCCACGGTTGCCGAGGTTGGCAGCATTTATTTTTGCATTTTTTGTATGTTTTTGCATGTCACACGGATTCTTTTTTGACATAACACCGATAGGAAAACAAAATGGCGAATTTGAAAATTGAGGGGGCCAGCGGCAAGAGGATTGTGAGTTGGGGGTCTCAGTATGGTTTGTCTATGGTTTCCGTCTCTCAAAGCGGACGACAATGATGGTGCTCCATATTATTATGAATTCGTTGCCGTGCATCTGGAGAAGGTATTGTGCATCGCGAAAGAGTTGGAATTTATTGTATATTTTATTAAGTTCGTAATTCTAGTTCGATAGATCATGTAAATTATACCATTAACAAAGTTGCACTAGGAACTGCTGCAAACAGCATTGTCCAGATAGAGGTCCAAGCTCAAGAACTACCACCAATACCTGCAACTCGGCGTTTTTATACAGCCAATTTCGCTGTGACGTAAAGGGCGGCCCCAACATGTCATGTTGACCATACTAGACAGCGCTATCTCTTATTTTTTGCTATATTTTCTAACGTGTAAGATTTCATACTTCTGTTCTCAGCAAGGTCAGCAGAATAAAAGGTATCACGATTTATCGCTGGCTCTGCTTGACACCTGGTAATTTAAGTTGTAAATATTTGTACCTACCTAACGTAAGCAATATTTTAGTATTAAAGGAAGAAGAATAATAAAAACGAGTTCATTCGTAAAGAAAAGACCTTAGAGAATTATCATTATACTTCCCCCCACCAGCGGTAAGGGGTCTTGCAACATTTTCTCTAATCTTTACAAGCACATAACTTTTTCGCGAAAGCAAAATTCCCTCGAACCAATTTAATTTTTATATGGATATCTACTCTTTAAAGCGAAAACCATAGACAAAGAATAAAATATAATCAAAGTACTTTTTCGCGCGTAACGAAAATGACAGGCGAAATCCAAATCCAAAGTCGAAACTGCCATATTTTGTGTCATCTGCCACAAATATCCCAGGGATATTTCTGAAACAGCAAGTCAAGCAACTTTTGAATTTCAACTGAGGAGTTGAGAATTAGGGTAGTGAATAAAAGCAATTTTTAACTTGCCGCTCAACTCTCTCTTTCAAATCAACTCAGAAGTTGGTCAACATCGGAGTTATCCGGAAGTTGAACAATAGTGAACAAAATTGCCCTTACTGTTACTTACTGAAGATTCTCAATCTAGCCATTCCGATTTCGACTCAAGTCGGAACATATAACTGTTTTGCCTTTTAGTTTTCCAATTTAGTGAGCAGTTAAGAGGGCTCTTTATTCACTTGTAAATTTTACTTTGGTAGCATTCGTGGATAATAGAGGGAGCGTTTTACAACGTTTAACCAGTTATAGGCGCGCTGACAAGTATTTGAATTATGAGACGTCGATTGGAGCACTGGTGAGCCAGTTGCTTACCAAAGAGGTTTATCAACTTTAAGCTGGATGATCTCTCGATTCCGAGGTTCATCAGTTGGGGTACACCACATCAAACTTATTCTTTGGAATAGTGGTGAATAAACTATACTTCCAATAGGTACTGAAGCGAAGGGTAAAATCAAGCAGTGTTATAATATATCGTTGGATTTATCCCTTTTTGTGGGAATTTCGATGTTCGAAAAGCCTTCCGTCGGATAAAGGGATAAAACACCAAATCGTGGGAATTTCAGAAATCTGACAAAAAACATTCAAACTATGAGTTTTTGGTGAAATTCTATCAAAACACCTGTATTTCACCAAGATTATCAACACACTGAATCACAGACAATACTGAGACCACCAACTTCGGCCGATTTCCCGTTACTTGCCTACAAGCCATATTTTATGATTTGTCTATGCACTGAATGTCCAGCTCATGTAAATCGTCTTTTATCAACATTTTATAGTACCACAAAATAATTATAGCAGTGTTACAAACTGCGGTTTTTATACTAAAGGTTAATTTAATGTGATTTTCTTTCCGTGTAATACAAATTTTACTTTTAAGAACTGGATTTTGACACAAAAAAGTATCGTGGGATTTTAGAAGGGAATTTGAGTATGGTGAAAAGGGAAAAATGGGATAAATGAAGAGAGAGTGCTACAACACTGAAATCAAGTCCTACATCTTTCCTATGGGAATAGCCCACGATGAGTTAGCATTATATTTAATTAGTCAAATAATCTAAAGAAAAATTGATTCTTAATTGATTTAAGAAAAATACTGTTTATGTGACCGATCTATACCAATCAAACACATCAAGTCGGCTTCCTGAACATCCCCATTATCTGATAGATTCACTACTGAAGATTGAGTAAACGTTTTTATCATAATTTGTACAAAGTTTTAAATTTTTAACGACATTTTCATTTCACTTAAGTTTATTGGTTCCATATTTGACAGATAAGCTAATAAAACTTATGAAAAAAAAATAGTTGGCGCAACAGGTCCGTAGGGACCCTAGGCCTAGCTTCTCACAATCATTCGTTTCGTGTGAGTTTTTCATTTTTGGGACGAATGGAAGGGATCTACAATTTAATGCCGGGTCCAAACGGCCAATTGAGAAGCTTCTTCATGACAGTTATACTCTCGGATGTTTGTCAGACGTTCGCGAGAGGTGGTGCAGCGGAAAATACCATAAGTTGGAATTTCGATTTTTTTTCGGGATTCAAGCCGGGACTAACCACTAAGCCACTGCGCTTACTAATACTAACAAAAATTTCTTGGGGAAATTTTTTTTCTTTTACGGATAGAAAATTAACTTTTTTTCCTTTGGTCAATTGCGCTTAATATTCGGTTAGTTTTCTGACCTATGCCTACTGTTGGCATCTTAAAAAGAGCAGTTTACCAAGTCCCAAGCTTAAAATAAAGATTTCTCTAATGTAAATTTAAAAAAAATAGTGTCTTATTTTCTCCTAAACACTTTAGCCTAAGAAAAAAAAAACGTCCCAAAATTAAGCCTTGGGGCGGGTTTCCATTATGCAGACTGACCAAAAATTTTTATTTTTTTTTTCTGGCATAAAATGGCTTAAAAACAAAAATATAATACTTTTTTACTGAGGAAATTACATTTTTTTGAACGCGTCCAGTTCATACTTTTTAGTGAAAATTGAAAACTTTAAAAGTAAAAAAAAAATAGTAAAAAAAATTTCCGTAGAAAAATTCTTTTACAGTACATCTTAGAATAAGTCAATTTAAACAAAAAAAAATTGCTTAGTGCGCATAATGGAAACCTCAGCCCCGGGTTTGCATATCACGCAAAACAAGCCAAAGTGTTGATTAAAAACAAAAAAATATATATGCAGACGTATTTAAACTGTCACAAAATTCTTCTTACTCTCTAAACAAATGCTTACTTTTTCTTAGCGCCGCCTAACAATGACCCAGCTTGTCTAGTATGTCCATTAAGTTCAATTGTGTCGCCACCATCCAAAGGATTATTCGTCCAAGCGGTTTTCACATTTCCATTGATGGTACACTGTTCCCCAATTTGCCGTGTCCCACCACTTTCGCGATCGCAACCAGAAAGTAACGAGTATTCCCTCGATCTTTGTTCACTTCGTCCACGAATACCGGCATACACTTGATCCACAACCGTTCGTTGTTTTTGTAAATACGAAAATTTATTCCTTTCCGATGGAAGTCGTGCCAAAATCAACGAACCACTCCGACGACTACCGCGATTACTATCACTAACTTGATTCAAGATCCGACTAGCAGCCGCTGTACTCTCGTTAAGGGATCGTTGCTTCCGCAACTGATGTTGGTTCAACCACGTCTGTTGCCTGCGATTAACGGCATATGTCGAAGAAGAGGACATCCTTCAGCCAATTGCAACTCCCAAACTCAAACTAGACTAGAGCGCGTTTCAAGAAGCAATATCGTTTGCCAATTAATTGAACGGCTCGTTGTTTCGCGAAATCGAAAATGTGAAAAGCGTTCGATTTAGTTTTATGTCAACCAAAACGGAACTCATCCACGCACAGAATACGGGAGGACAGGCCGTATACATGGACGTGGAAAGGATGAGTAAATCAAGTCAAAATCAAATAACAAATTTTTGGTTGAGTGGGTTTGAGTTTGGTGTATTGTTTTTCGTATCCACAGTTCTTTTGCTATATCCCTCTCTCTCTCGCTCTCCCTCTATCTATTTATACATCTGAAAGTGGGAGTTACATATGGCCTAAATTTGATCCACTTTCGTTGTTAAGAGAAAACAATCACAATTCTAATTGATAACAAAAATTTTCACGAGGGGTGTACACAGGCGTGAATGAAAACACAAACAAATCTTTCGAGAGAATGGAATTTTGCACACAATAAAGCCAACACTGAATTGCAGCAACTTCAGCGGGCACACCATAGGGTTATGGAGTGTGGAAGGATATTAACAAGTTCGCGCGCTGCCGAGCAAACGACAAGTATCTTAACAACAATGTTTGGGACATTGCCCTCCCTCGCGATTTGTGCGATATTTAGCGTCCGCCTGGCGACGACGACACGAGACAACAGTAGACTGTGAATGGCTGTATTGGAGGATATCCTTTTTGGTAGTCCCATTGATGGTTCATTCGAATTGGAAGAGTTTTCTTCACGTGATTTTGTTTATTTCTCTCCCCCACAAAAATAATAGTTTGAACCAGTTTTGGGTTGTTTGGTGGTTGTTTATTTGGATTCATGTCTATGCGCCCAAATGGTTCACGGGGTATTCTTAAATGAACGAAATATATATTACTCATACACAGGCATATATTCTTGTGTGCTGGAATAACTCTATAAAAGACCTTATAATAACGGTCCTTGTAATTAGAGAAAAAGTTTGCCAGAGTCTCTGGAGCTGACCATTTAACTTGCAAAACCTCTATGAGCGACACTGTTTAATGTGCATAGTGCGAGCTGCTTGACAGAGCTTCGAGATTGGCCTCCCTGGCATACTTGGATCGAGTTTGATGGCACTCTTTTGCTTACTTTTGACACCAAAGTTTTGTAAGTAGGTTTAAGAATATTTTTCATAAGTATACTACCTACTACGATATTATGTAGTTCTATTGCATAAGTAATAGATTTTGCTTGAATTGTTAAGCATGCCTTGCTATATTCATATTTTTTACAGGACCTGGAACGTTTTTTTTCAAATTAGTCCCGACCGAGTTTTAACTCCAGCCAGGTGGCTTCCGACAGCTGAAGAAAGGCGATCACACGTCGTGAGAAATTTAGGGAAATGTTTACGTCATAATGTCGTCGGCATGTCGAAAATTGACATCAAAAGTGGCATGTGTAATCGTAGCTTAACAATTGCCATTGAAATGATAATATTTTTTTTTCTACTTACATGATCTATGAAGATAATTATTGATATTAAGCCATTGGCTTATAGAAACAGTAAGTAATAAAAACAACGCATGCTTTGAGAAAAGGATTAAGGCTGTCCGATTTTCCTTAAGATCAATACTGACTCACTGTATTACCCTATTCGATTCAGAGGGAAGCAAATAAGGATTCAATTGATGATGGGTGGTGGTGTTTACGAGAACTCTCTGTGGTGGTGGAGCATTGGCTTTCTCGTTCTCATTGAATAAAGAGAACAAGAATAACTTGGCATAGTTTTGGAACAAAATTAGATTCATGTGCATTATGGATGTAGCTATTGATATTTGAATTCCTCTTTGAACAGTTTGTTTTCTGTTTTTGTTTGTTTTACGAGTTAAGTTATCCAAAAGGAACAAAAGAATGTTGAAAGGTGTACTTGTGGGGGGGGAATTAATTTAACTATACTCTGTACAAATAAGTGATGTAAAAAGTATTGTCAGATTCATATCCCCTTTTCATATGATTGGAGAACCTTCAATGATTTCTCTGTCAAAAGTCACACGGCTTAAACACATACTCATCTGACTTATGGCGTTTTCGATTGAATAAAAGAATTGCCCTTTCTATGAAAAGAGCAAATCTAGAAGTGCTCTTTCGATGTATTCTATGTTTCATTGAAAAAAATAAATGCACTTCCAGGTCAATTCTTAACACGACAGAAGTGTCCGGAATATTTTTACAGAATTGCCCTGAACTCACCAACGAATAGGTACTAACAAAATGTCAGATTGAAGTGTTTGTTGTGATATTAGAAACAAATTTTTCGCTAAGTGATCCGAAAATATACAATTATACGTGCAAAATGTAAACTTAAATTTAAATAATTTGGCTGTGTTTATTATTGCAGAAAACAACAAAAAAGTAGCAATAGAAAACCAAACACCTCAGCAAAGGTAGCATTTAGTAGAAATCTTCAGCACGCAATTACAACAACAACTAAACTCTTCCTGACACTTCCGGGATTCACAATAGGCATTTATCCCAAGTGGAAGTAATTGAGAGCATTAGCTTATACTTAAACCTTTTTGAGATGTGTCCTTCAATATGCTAGATGTGTTCATGACTATGGTAGTAAACTGCTAGCGAGGAGTACTTTTACACATTATGTGGCATACAAGTATTGAAGCAGTTTTATTTACGTTATACTTTGTTCAATTAAACGCGCTTAACAACCCTATGCCTATAAGCACAATATTAGAACGAATTCCAAATACATAAGCCTATGAACTGCCTTATCTATTATGTTATCGACGGCAGATTTTATTGACAGCTGCTGTGAGAAATTAATCTGCAAATGGAAATATCAGGCCTGTTTTTTAAAAACAATTACATTAATCTTGACAGTTTAGAGATTTATTTATCCGAATTGGAAGTGACTTGATAGCAGCAGCTTATGTTGGAACATTTCTGGTGATGCGGGTGGAAATGACTAGTAAACTGCATAGTCGAGAACCACGCAAGCACAAAATTCATTCGTCTACATTACTTTACTGCGATAGGTGTAGAAAAAACAGTAATGGACAATAAATATAAATAACATCTATTTCACACAAAATTATTCATATATATTATATATTATTTATTAAATAGTAGTAGATACTTTCCAATGGTTATATTCTTTTTTTAGAACTTTGTAATAAAATAGTTTTTGGTTTAAGCGTACCTAGTACGCTAAATTATATATGACAAATAAGGTACTTAAAGTAAGATTTTCAGCACGCAATTACAGCAACTACGCTCTACTTGACACTTCGAGACCCACAGTAGTTGTTGTAATCGCGTGCTGAAAATCTTACTACTTTGCTTTACTGAGATCGAAGCTAAAAAAAAACACGCCTAATGTATTAACAAATTTTAATATATTGTAGATTCCTCGTAAAATATACAATTTTTATCTTTTTCACCAAAAAGGCATCATTTTTATTTGAAAAATGCGTCACTCGATGAAAGAGCAGAAATATTTCGAAAAATTAGGTAGGTACCTACTTTTAGGAAAATTTCCGAAACAACTTTGAATTTTTTATACAAAAACCTGCCCACTGATTCTATATATTTCCAATATAAAGGGTCCGCCATCTACCTTTTTTTTTTTTTCAACTAGTGCTTATTTCGCGAATGGTAACACTTAGCTCATGTCTGATTTGACAGATAATTAGTTTTATCCTTCCGCCGAACGAATATGGTTGTGTATACGCTTGTACAACGCTGGGAAATATTGCGACATTACTTTGAAAATCACGTGCGAAAATTGCGTACGGAATTTGGAAGAAGAGAAGCACCGTCAGCTCCGTATGTTCGTTATCTTGTGAAAAAAGTGAAAGAAACTGGCATCCTCATCGATAGAGGAGGATATTGGCAACATTTGGTTTCAACAGGACGGCGCTACGTGCCACACAGCCGAAGCTACACCCGATGTTTTGCGCCCTGTTTTTGAAGATCGCATTATCAGCCACAGAGCTGATGTCGTTTGGCCACCTCGGACAAAGATAATGGAATACAGAGATGGATATCTTTCCAGTGGAAAGGCGGCTGCCTACAAGCTGTTTTCCCGAAAAATTCATGAAGTCACGCATACATTCTCATTTCTATACTAGTATAAGTGAGTTCGTGAATTCACCCGGAAGATGGCGGAAAGTTGGTGAATTCACCACCGAAATTCATAAAATTTTCAAATATCCTGGAAAACTGGTTTGGGCATGTTCACTATGAAAATTTGAATTTTGACGGTTGACAGTTAATTTGCTTGCAATGAATATTATAATTAATATGTTTCTAGCACTTTGACACTGCTTTTTATCAAAAATGGTTAATATAGTTACAAATAACAATTCAAATTCCATTTTTATTAACAGAGAAATGAAAAAAGTTTTCTTGTTAAATTGTACACAAGCAGGCTGTATAAATTAAGATTATTTACAATTTACCAATCAATTTGCATATAATTTGCAAAATCCAACATTTTAGTCACCTACTAATCTATCAAGGCTATTTTCTATAATTCGGCATGAAAAGTTTTTATTGTTATTAATATATACATGTAGGATTTCGTCGAATAAAAACCACCTCCGAGTTTCGAATTATGACTTAATTTAATTCAACAATACTACTATGATAATATTCAGTTAATAATTAAAGGTATGTACAGAGTACAGGCCTTCTTCGTTGTTCGGGAAGTACTCTCGATCTCTCTTGTGAAAAAAAAAGCATTAAGCTCAAGCTGTTAGCTCTCGACCTTTAGTACAACTTGAGTATCTTTCTTAATTCGCCGACTTCTGCCGAATAACAGTAGCGGCTTCTAAACAAAGCCCACAAATCGGCCATCTTGGTTGTTTCTCGACCTCGGGAAACCGTCTTCATTTCTTGGATTTCGTCTTTGGGAATTCATCGTGATCATCATCTTGCGTCGTAGAAAGTCTTTAATATAGCTTCTTGCAAACATCTCAATCTGATAACTTAGGCATCCTCGTTAACCTCCTCAGCTATCCTGGCGTTATCGCATTCATCATCTTCATCTTCGTCTTCATCTTCGGTTGTCAGTGCTTGAGAATCACCCCATTGCTTCATGTTGTCAGCACTTGTTGTTGTCGTCCGTGGGCCTTCATGATTCCCTACCTTTCTCACCTGGTATCGGTCATTAGGAGAAACCTTTGTGACAGCGTATGGACCTAGGAATTTAGAACAAATTTTTTGATTAGTACCGAATTGTGTTTTTCTTATAGCTACTAAGTCATTAGTTCTATATCTAACTGCTGGTTTTCTATTTTTATTGTAGGTTCTACGGTTCTCTTCCTGAATAGCCTTAATCGCTTCTTTTGCACTTTCACGTGCAATATTCCTATCTTCTTCAAACGCCACCCGTATCTGTTCATTGATTATATCTGCAAGCTCAATGTTTTCGCTACGACGCATCTTAACACCGAATAGCAATTCGAACGGAGTGCGCTTTATACTCCTGCTCCAGGTTGAATTAAGGCATTCTTGAAGTTTGCTTGTAAATCTATACCACTTGCTTGGGTCATCTACACATAACTTCGCCAGTGCGGGGATGACTATTCGGTTGACCCTTTCCACCTGACCATTACCCCTAGGAACGCCTGTAGTGATCAGAGAGTGCTGGATCCTTTCCTTTTCGCAGAAGTCTTTAAAGGCACCTGATGTAAAAGCGACTCCTCTGTCAGAAACTATCCGATAAGGATTTCCAAAATAACTTTTCTGCAACTCCAATTTGGCAATTACCTCCGCAGTTCCGGTGGATTTGACTGGATAAAGCCAAACGTATTTGGTGAAAGCATCTACCACACAAAAGATAAAAGCATAATGCTTTCCTGTTGTTGAAAGAGGACCAAGGTGGTCAATATGGTAGGTATGCAAAGGCTCCTCCTCTTTGTGTATCGGGTTCAAGAATCCTTCTTGCTTTCCGCACTTTCGTTCGCTTACAATACATGGGATACAGTTCCTCCTGCACGCCTCAATCTTTTGCTTTAGTTTAGGGATAAAATAGTCGCGCCGTATAACTTCTTCCATTTTTCGCTCCCCAAAATGCCCTTCTTGGTGTACAGACTTTATAACTTCATCCTGCATTCCTTTTGGTACACAAAGTAATTTGTTTCCCTCATCGTTGGATTTGTAAAGAATACACGGAAAGAATTGAAAATCACCAATTGCAAAATTTTGAGTTGCAATTTACGATTTATATATTTGTCGCAAATCACAACGAAGTTTTCATGGATTGATACAGAAATTGGTAATTTGACATTGAAAACGGCGGAGAATACCAAATTCTGTTTGTTGTAATTTACGATTAGAAGTATCAATTCGAGCTTCTTTTATTTGTAGTGATTTGCGAGATTGTTTGGCGCAATTTACCACTCTTATAGGTCAATTTCTCAAACACCACTTCACAATCTCAAATTGCGAAAAATATTTGGTGATTTACCAAAACTGAATGATGAATCAATAAAATCTTGTAATAATTTAACACATGAAACTGAAAACGTATATTGACGTAGAGAAGTCGTAAATTGCAAAATATTTTTTGTAATTTCCATGGAATCAACTACCTGATGTGTGGAATTTTTTTATGCACGTTAGTCCATGTACCTATCGAAATCCTTTTAAGTCCTTCCTCTTTATGGATGAATGTATGTATGTGGTATTGCTAGACAACTGCAATCATGAAGGCAAATCTTCATTGTGCACATTGCGTTGGTAGTTGGCAGTCGGTACTCAATCTTTGTTTAAAGCAATCGGGCTAAAGTTGTTTAAATTTAAATATAACTAATTCGTATGGATAGTGAGTGTCCTACTAATTATAAAGCATTCTGGATTACATTTTGTAAGTACCTATTGAATTCCAAAAACCCTGAAGTACCTATGCATATAAATCTGTATTTTTTTTCAGAAGTTACATCTTGTTATTATGTATTCTAAAATATGTAATTGAAAAGAATTGTAAAGGTTCGTATTAATGTCAAGTTCATCTAAATATTTTTTTTGTATTTTAAATTTCATCACACACCGAAAAACCACCCCAGACAAATCCCGTTGTCTCCGGACGATATGGCGCCGTATGATTTTCTTGGATATCAGGAGGAATACGAAAATAACCTAATTAATAAAACTATGAATTTTGATTTGTAAATCACAACATATAAGTTGCAAATTGAGAATAAAGTTTTCTAATTTCACGACAAAACATTTTCAATTTAATACGGCGATGCCTCAAATCACTACTCAAGAAACGTAAATTGCAAAATATAAATTGCAAATTGATAAAAAAAAGTTGCAATTTACGACTAATAATTTGTAAATTGCAACCACTGAAGTAGTAAATCTCCCCTGTTAGTTTGCAAATCAACACTATTGAGTTGCAATTCACGACTAAATGGTTGTAATTTGGTAAGGGAGGAAATCGTAATTTACAACAGAAAAGTGGTAATTTACGAATTGTTTTTGCAATTTACAATCCATGTAATATCAAATTGATAACTATTTGTGTCAAATTGCGATCGGTTATGGCAATATCTATTTCTCGTTTGATCGCATTATTGATACTGAAATGTGTTGATTCACGACTTTTGAGGGTCAATATCTTCACTTCGTACAATTTCTAGAATTGCGAAAAAAAAGTCGTGAATCAGTAAATCCTTAGCTAAGCTCTAAAACTAGACAAACTTTTCGTGATTCTGCGCTTATTTTTCTTGATTTGATCTTAAAATTCTTTCCGTGTACCCTGCTCCAGAAAGAATTCCTCATATGGTCCGCTTTCTAGAATCCTCTTGACTGCTCGTAAAAATTCATCCTTATCTTGCGCGTTTCTAACCCTCACTAAGAATTCGGAATCTATGATCATCGCAATTGGATTCCGACTCAGGGCGTCTGCGTGTTTCATATTAGCACCTGGTCGATGTTCAAGAATGTAATCGAACTCTTGCAGAGTTAATGCCCAACCTGCTACTCTGGCCGATATTTCCTTTCGCTCCATTGTCCCTTTGAACGCTGAGCAGTCCGTCACAATTTTAAACGGCAAACCAAGAAGATAAACTCTGAATTTCTTTAGAGCTCTGACTATGGCCAAAACTTCTAGCTCATAACTGCAGTATTTTTGTTCTGCGCAAGAAGTCTTTTTACTATAATAGTAAACTGGATGAAACTTGGAATCTTCCCCCCTTTGCAGAAGCACGGCTCCGTAACCCAATTTACTGGCATCAGTGTGCACTTCAGTCTCGGCTTCCTGATCATAGAGCTTTAAGACTGGCTGGTTAATTAAGTTTTCCTTTAGTTTTCGAAATGCAACTTTCTCGGCGGCACCAAATTGAAACAACACATCTTTCTTTAAAAGGGCTGTCAGTGGTCTGGCGATCAAGGAATAATTTGGGATAAATTTCCTAAAATATCCAGTAAGACCCAGAAATGCTTGCAATTTTTTGATACAGCTTGGTTGTGGAAACTTTCCAACAGCTATGGTCTTATTTTGGGAAGGTTTTATGAACCCCAACCCAATATCGTATCCCAAATATTCAATCCTTTCGCAAAGGAATTGACATTTCTTCCATTTTATACGGAGGCCAAAGACAGAGGATACTTCCAAAACTTTTCTTAAGTTATCAATTGCCTCGTCGTTTGATTTTGCCAGAACAATAACGTCGTCCATATACAGCAAAACAATGCCTTCCGCTAACAGAGTCTTAAAAACTTGGTTTATATATTTCTGGAAAACTGCAGGCGATGTACAGAGGCCAAAAGGAACCTTGTTAAACTCATATTGGCCGCTGGGAGTCACGAACGCAGTATACTTGCGACTTTCTTCTTCAACGTCCACATGGAAAAATCCATTCTCCAAATCGAGCGTAGAGAAAACCTTTGATTTACTTAAGGCATCTACTTGGTCTTCGATTAACGGCAACGGATACCTATCGCGAACTATGACTTTGTTTAACCGACGGTAGTCTACGCAAAGTCTCTTCGTTCCATCCTTTTTATTGGCAAGAACTATTGGACTCGCAAATTCCGAGGAACTTTGCCTGATTATTCCGCTTTTCATCCAATCGCTAACCTGGGTATCTACAATCCGTTTCTCCAAAGGTGCCAGTCTCCTTGGGTTTTGCCAAATAGGACGTTCATCTCTGAGGACAATACTCATCTTTATGTTAGTCGACTTCCCGCCTTGCGGTTCGTAGGTCTCTACTAAATCATTTATAACATTTTCGTAGGCGGGAACACCTACATTCACCTTCGAATCAACGTCGATATCGACTGTGCTCAGAAAACATGAAGGCCCCCCACCGATTTTGGTTATAGTGGCCACACCACTTGTAGAGAGCTTGATGTTTGTACCATTGAGAATGTCTCGGCCCACAATTAGAGGTACCTTCAAAACGTCACCAGACATTACAAAAATAGATGTGTAAAAAATGCAACCGTCGATCTCTATTGCAGCCTCGAACGATCCTAAAGCTTCGACACGCGTTTCCGATAGGCCCTGCACCTCCATCCTATTCGCCTTCAGCTGTGGTGTACCTAATCTTACGTACTCTTCGCATCGAATAATTGTCAGATCGCTTCCCGAGTCAATCAAAGCGAAAACATCCTGGCCATTGACTTTGATCAGTTTTCTTGCGCTCCCCTCTTCTGTTTTTGCACAGTTCGTTGACCTTGGGTTGCTACATGCGGACGACTTGTGCCCGAATTCATTACATCGAAAACATTTAACGCCACTAGGACAGTTGGGACTTTTGTGTCCTCTTTTACCGCAATTATAGCACCTGGGTTGAGGTTGTTGAGACCCATTCCCAGATGGCACATCTTTCGATAGAATTTTGGGGCTATCTTTAGTTCGCGATGAATTTAAATCTTCCTTGAATTTGGAGTATAAGGCCAGTTTCTCCCTGAATTCTCTCATCGAACTTGCCCCGTATAAAATAACTTTGTTTGTGGTTGTGTCATCAATGCCGTTTATGGTGTATTGAATGATTGAACTATCATCAAGGCGTCCTAATGCACCCAGTTCCCTCATCTTTAGTAAATAATCAAAAGGGGTTTCACCCTTCTCCTGTTTTCTCTTATTAAGCATTCGGTGGATATCCACTGACGCAACTTCATTTCCAAATTCGTCGATTAAAAACTCTTTCAAACTTTCGAATGAGTATAGATTGGGGTTTGATCTAAGGGCTAGTTTGGCAGAACCGACTAGCAGGCGTTTAGCAAAAATAAGTTTTTCTAAACCCGACCAATTTAGAGCAGTGGCAGCTGCCTCAACATCCTCCGTCCAGTTCCTAACGTCATATGACCCATTGCCGCTAAACTCTGGAACTATGTTCAGAGCATCCTGGAACGACACAGCACACCTATCTCTTCTACCCAAAGCATCTAGCTCGCTCCTTAAATGAGTTATTTCCAACTCCTTCTTTAAATTATCCTCCCTAGCCTTAACCAAACTTTCCCTCAACTCCAGTTCCCTTGTGACATCCGCAACTGTCTTTCCGGTAAGCGGTTCAAACACCCCTGTTGCCGAAACTCCTACTGCCGTCGCACTGCCTGCCCTGCTTTTTGTCGCATTCTCGTTTACCGCCGCCCTACTCAGAACACTACCCCCTTTTTCCGCATTATTCTCCAATCTATTAAGCACATTTTCCTCCTGCAGTTCAACCTCTCTCCAGCCTTTCTGCAAAGTATTCTTTCTGTTCTCGAACCATGAAGCCCTTGTTGAAAATCCTGACTCCATCATCTCCATTTGTCTTATTTCCCGTGCGACATCTCTTGGCTTATCGCCAATGGCTGTACTATTTGCTGGCTCGCGATTATTATCCATTGGATTTAACCTTCTATACATCGAGTAATATTTATTCCTGAAGCGGTCAACAAAAATGTGGAATTTGACGTCTAAATTGAAAAGTCAATATGACAGCCAGTGACAGAGAGAAAAAAAAAAGCTTGAAGCTTAATCTAAGATCGTAATGTTGCTAGCTTGTCGCGATTGCGAAATGTTGCTGAGGCGATAAGGATGTTGCGAAATCAAGCGCTTTAATTGTTAGCTTTACTTTAATAAAAGCACGATTTTTCGTTTTTTTTTTTTTTTGTTAATTTTGATCTACTCTATTGCGTTAGTAGTAATTTCATCTCTACTCACAGTCTTTCCAGTTAATACTTATCGCCATTAGCCATTTTCCTGTTTTTTTTTTTTTTTGATGTATGGAGATGTGGTTCGTTGGTTCCGATAGCGGGTTTCGGCGGGAGGTGTCTGGTAACGGGGTCACTTAGCGGATTTCTTATATTCCAATAGCGGGATCCCACTTCTGACACCAATTTTGTAGGATTTCGTCGAATAAAAACCACCTCCGAGTTTCGAATTATGACTTAATTTAATTCAACAATACTACTATGATAATATTCAGTTAATAATTAAAGGTATGTACAGAGTACAGGCCTTCTTCGTTGTTCGGGAAGTACTCTCGATCTCTCTTGTGAAAAAAAAAGCATTAAGCTCAAGCTGTTAGCTCTCGACCTTTAGTACAACTTGAGTATCTTTCTTAATTCGCCGACTTCTGCCGAATAACAGTAGCGGCTTCTAAACAAAGCCCACATACATTTTAATACTGCACGTAGAATTATATTATAACTTTTATAGATTTAAAAAACAAGAATAGATAATTACCATACAAGTAAATATCGCAATTAATCCGATAGATAGCACATAATGCTTTCGTAATGTTTCTTTTAAAAGTTCTTATAATTTGAACCCTAGTACACCAACCACTCTTTTAAATATATAAATTCATCCGCGTATAAAATTAAATAGTCAGTTAGGTAGGTAATAATTTCACATATAAAATAAGTTGTTCCTTCCAGTCGGATTAATTCAATGGGGTTATTCTGGAGGTAACCGAAAAATCGTATATCTAACGAACCGACCTATCTAAAAGAGAGTGTCACCATATGGTGAATACAAAATTATGCTGTTTTATGACATCCGGCCGGCCGTTCTGAATATTGATTGGTGGTCTGTCATTAGTAACTTTTTTCGTAGCTCACACGTATTCACAGACAGGGATTGAAATTACAAAAACAACAATGTAAACAAATGGGTTTTGGGGGGATAGACGTACGAAAGATATCCATCTCTTTTATTCATTCATCTCTGACCTCGGAGCTGCGATTTGACACCGTCAAGCCAGAGACAATTGACGCTTTAAAGGACAATATTCGTGAAGCCATTGGTGAAATACAGCTGCACACAATCGATTATGTGCTTAAAAATTGGCAGCAGCCATTTGAATGAAATTATTTTCCATTATTAACCGGAAGGATTGTACTTTCAAATAAAAAAAGAAATTTGAGAAAATATTCAGTAGTTTTTTTGATAGCATTTTAAAAAAAAAAGTTATTTGGCGGTCCCTGTACATATTTCCTAACTTGGTCGTCGACCCTGTCGTGTAAACACGGTATGTGTTAGTACTTAAAAGGGAAATCCCCGCTTGTTTCGAATTATTGCATGCATGCACACGACACCGAGAATGAGAACGAGATAGAATAGAATATTTACCTTGTCTGTTATTTGTCAAATTGTTCTAGAAGCTCAAAGACTTCGGAGCAGTGTTCCCAGATTGGTGGTTTTTCCAACCAAAATGGTGGGAAATCAACGCTATGGTGGGAAGAATAGGGGGAAAAAATGTATGGTGGGTTTTATGGGGGGAAACATTTTAAAGACAAGGCAAGGGATGTTCGCGATTTTAGTTGACCTTTACCGGATGAAATGGATTTTCAATGGAAGAGCTATATAAAGAAGAGGTTTTGCTCTTTTTTTGGCACTTTTTAACGAGATAGAGATGGTCAGATTTTCATCGATAGTACAGGCGCAGCTGTCATTTTAACTCTTTGTTAATTTTTGTGAATATCTTTCCTGTTTAAAAGCGTTTTAATTGATTTTTATTTGCATCTTATTAACATGAGATTTGAATGTTTAATAATATAAAATGAACCAAAGTACAAACTATTTATGAATTCCCTTTTCCTTATTTTCTTATATAGGTAGGTATAGCTATTATTCATATCTATTTATTTATACAAAGAATTAATAATTAAAACTAACAGATTGTCAATCTATAAAAAAACATGGTTTTAAGTGTTTGTTTTCTTTAGTGCATTTTTTCTTAAGACTTATTTTTAGTTTGCTTAGTTGAAAAAATGAGTAGTAAGTATTCGCTCAATTTTCTTACTAAACATAAAATCATTATAACGTAATTATTTGTGTAATAGTTGGTAGAAAAATTATGGGTTGTTTTTTTTCGTCCCAGTACAAATTTGGTGGGATGTTTTTTTAAATTTAGTGGGTTTTTTTCAATTGCATTTGGCATCACTGCTTCGGAGTTTCGGACGCTTTAGCCTTTAAAGTTTAAATAGACCGTTATTCGTTAAGCCTTCAGTTAGTGTTTATCTTTAATCTTTATAGTGTGATTGTGGATTGCAACTTGCGAGAGTACCTAATATTTTTTAATAAGCCGCTTTCTTTCTTTACTTGTTCCAAAAAAAAGGTAAGTACATTACAAACATATTTTAAACTACTTGATTTGAAAAAATAAAATTAAAAAAAGAAAGTGAACAATTGGCTTCGAAAGACGTAGCCGGTTCAGATATTTTCATTTAAAAACAGTGTTTTAGGATAGAAGTTGGGTCCTATTTTCTAGTTGCCTTTGCCGAGAGCAAAGCGAGCCGCACAGACATACCTACCCCAATTTGCCACATTATGTATAACTTTGAAATTTCGTAACCTAGTCCTTTCCCGACCGAAAACGAAAAGACATTACATACGTCGGTAACGAATCAAATTATGATATGATACCCAGTGTTAACCGACAAATCATTGGTCAGATTCTTCAAGGCGCATGATTTGGTCTAAGTTGCAGAAGTAAATCGTTCGTGCTCACGGAGACCAATGCCAGATGTACCTACGCATCGCCTACCGATGAGAGCGCGCTGCACTTGTTCTCAAAGCTTTATCTCTATAGCAAATGCGTATTAAAACAGCAAGGTATGCAATTGTTATCGAGCTGTCTCCAACTAGAACTACCAGATGTAAAACTATATTGCAGTAAAGTGTCAAGTAGAACGTAGCTGTTGTAATTGCGTGCAGAAAATCTACTTTACTTTGCCCCTCATTCTGTTCATTGTTCATGTCTCACATATGTCGTATGGCAAATAACTACCTTCAAAAACTAATGTCCTTTTCCATTGGGACCACCAACAATCTTTTTCAGATCTCAGATTTAACGCGGCTCATGGAACATGCAACGAAATTGATCTGCTTTTGTAAATGGATTAGTGCGTTATTTGACAGCAATATCGGCTGTTGAAATTGCATTCGTTTTTGAAAAAATCGACTACGGATATCGACTTGAAAAATGTTTCCCCTGTTGTAGATTGTAGAATGTAGTTTCGGTGATTCGTAGTCTTCAGATGATGAGGAGTACGAATAATAAATCCTCCAAAGTTATATCCATTGCTATTTATGTTTATCTTGATTTTACTTTTTACGAAACTGCGCATTTGTTTTGAAAGCAAAATTCTTAAAATGACGTAAAACAGCTGTGAAAAGTATATTGGTATTTGTGGTAGTATGTGTAAATCTGAAAAAATATCGAGATCTGCAAAAAGTGCTCCGAATCAAAAAAAAGATTGATTTGTTTGCCCAATGGAACATGAAAAGTGATTTAGATCAAAAAAAAGATTGATTTTTTGTCCCAATGGAAAACGACATAACATATTATCCTAATTGGAATTTTATTTATAGTCGTCAACAATATTGCTGTTTGTCTTTCAAATACACCAGAATTATTATTTTTTGCACATTCAGGCGGTACCGGTCAAAATTAATATTCAAAATTAAACATCGCGACAACTTTCGCGCTTGTACAGACATTAATGTTGTTTTCCATTGGTTTCACTCGGGGATCCACTCATTCTGAAATCCAATGGAACAACAAAACTGCTTCTGGCAGAATCCATAAAAGTATTGCTGAAATGCCAAAAAATAATCTACGGCTGCTGTCAGCTGAATTGTATAAAATAGATAAATTACACCTGTGTGAGTGCTTCTTGAGTGGATTCTGATTTCAAATCGAGAAATTCTCTTCGCAGAATCACCAGAAGAGTATTTTTTGTGCCAATGGAACGGTTTCAGAAGCGATCTTTTCGATTCCGGACTCTCCCGGACGCTTCTTTTTGCTCAATGGAAAACGACATAAATCTAATCAGTTTTCAGTTCGAATACCTACCTCTAATTTTTGAAAAAGAATTACTCGTCCTTCGACTCCGTAACGAGAAATTTGATTTTGAGTGCACTAGTGCGCACAAGGGCCCCCGTCAAACAAACCCATTTACAACATATATTTTAGGCCACTTTCGTAATTCTTTGTAAAAGTTGCGAAGTTCGCTAAATTTATTATGCGATTAACAATTAATCCCATGAGCGGCTTCTTTTTCCAAACAATAAATACCTAGCTGAAAAAAAATCCTATGTATAATGTTTAGCTTTAGCTTTTCGTGTGTGTGTGTAGGCTAGAATCATTTAAAGAAATTGGAATTTTTCGTTGGGACAATTCAGTGGCGCAGGCCGCTGGATGCAGATAAATGGAGTAGGTACTTGAGCTTCATAAACATGAATATTGAATTTTAAGAATGTGTCATGAAATATTTTCATAAAGTGAAATTTTTTTACGTGACCTACGTTCCTTCATTAATTAGCCAGTCGGCGATCTAGTGGAAGGTTCAATCTCGAGTCAAAGAACCTGGGGGTCAATATAGACGCCATTCACTTTCAGTGAGAGGGAACTAGGGGAGCGTTAAGTCATATTCAAAATTGAGACACATGCAGCAAAATACACCAGGTTATACCACAAATGTGACTGAAACTGTTTTGTTGGTTATTTGTCTATTTTACTTAACTTTGCTGAGGTTGGTATGAGCTTAATAAAACAGTCCTATTATTTCGAAATGGCATTTTTATCGTATTATCTTATGCCTATATACGTTAAAGTAAACTGGGAGGAATGCACTCTCTCATAGTGTGAGCTCGAAATCGAGATTCGGAAAAAATGCTCTTCATTGAAAAAAAAGAAGAAGTTTGAATCGAATCACTAGAACAAAAAGAATATGTACCTACATTTTTATTTCAATCAAATGATTTGATAAGCCTGTGAAAGCAATCGCATGTAAACTCCACCTTAAAGACAAAACAAAAACGTCACTTCGCACTGACATGACGTGGACGTTTTCGTGGCACACTTGCCTGACACTTTCTCGCTGTCACTCGAACGTAAACGCAGACTGAATTTTCCACTCGCCGAATTAGCTTCCACTGATTTCAGCTCCAAGCTTCAACTAAGTTAAAGCGTTGTTAATAATAAAACAAAAACCTTTATAGAACCATCGAACATGTCGAAAACTGTGTGCATTGCTTTGATTGTAGCAATTTGTGCTACTGCTACTTTTGCTGCTACTTGTTCCAGCCCAAAAGTGACGAAAGTGTCTTCATTTAGTACGAAGGATGCCACAATCCTCACACAACTTGCTCACGTTGGTGAATTTACACTGCAGTGTTCCAATGGTGAAAGGCCTCAACTTTTTGCCGAATTCGAATGTGGTAAAGTGGTTCCAGTTGCTCGTGTGGGCGAAGACAAATACCAGGTAATATGCAAAATAGAAATTTGTTGGATATGTTTGCTTATCTTGATAACGCCTGCAGATAAGTTGGACTGAAGAAGTGAAGAAAGGCAGCAGTGGCAATGTTGCTATTCGTCTCTTCGATGAGGATGGCTACTCCAGCATTCGCAAGGCTCAACGTGATGGCGATAAGGTGGCGTCTGTGAAATCACTCACTGACATTACCATCTCTTTGCAAAAGGCATACAAGGGCCCATGGGTCAACTCTGAATTGGTAGCTGCTCTCGTGGCAGCATTCGTCTCACACTTTGCTTTTACTACCAAGAGTAAATTGCAGGCGTAGATTGGATGAAATTCGTTCGTGATTCTTGTCGTAAATACTGAGAATTGGTGTAATTTAATTATCTTTCTATTGAAATTTAACTTTTTTTTATAAAAAATAAAAATACATTATGTATGTTTCTCTTCATAACCTACGATGTTTTATTTTGTTTGAAATCTTGGCGTTCCTCCGGAGTTATTACAATTTTTCTCGCAGCAATAAGTGTAATTTCTGGCAAAAAAACATCAAATTTCCATAGGGATCAGACAGGAATAGTTCATATATTCCTTTCAGTTTTTTTTTAGTTTTGGAGCTTTCGATTTAATTGTGCTCCTATAAATAATTGTATAAAGCAACGCATATGGTTTTAATTGGATTATTATACGAAGTAAATACCTTTTAAATTATACCTCATTTTGTGTTACAAACGTCTGCAATTGAATATAGCTAGAATGTGTTTGTATAATCCTCGCGCAGAAGCTGCGACCGTACTAAAGCATCTGTTTATCTTTTATGGGCTTTCTGATCGTTCCTTTTCAAATGCGAATTATAAAAAAAGCCATATTCCATCGGGTGGTAAACGTCGGAAAAAATAAAAGATTTTCACAACAAATTGTACTTGGTCAAGAAAATAATCTTATAAATTTATCTGCATAGTGCATACTAATAAAAGCACATTTTTAATAAATGCGTGCAGTCAGTTCATAAAAATCGAATAGAACTATTATTTTGCACGGTGTTTTCGTATAGACTACGCACTTGCATAATATATTTTAAGATCGAATATTACAATTATAATAAAACTATATCTGATGTATTATGACTTACCAATAGTGGAAGTAGGTAAATAAAGGTAGATATCTCTGTTTGAAACTCAATTAGCGCTTGTGCTCCGTTTTGATTCCACATTTACAACAAACCTGATCTGGTTGTCGATATCGGCTAGGGATTGTTTAATCAGACTGGGAATGGCGGAACTTTAGTTCTTTCGTAAATTTCTAATTTATTAAAAATTAGTACAAAATTTTTGTTTTTTGCTAAATGACACAAGTACAAATTATAATTTTTCAATGGTTGTTTTTTTGTAAGGTTTACTAAACCAATTGAAAGAAAAAAAAAAACAATAATTTTTGAAATAAACAACTTTTAAGTTATTATTTAAATTCAAAACGAAATTACTATTTTTTTTTTTGTACCACAACGAATTTGAATGGCTTTTTTGGAAAATGTATTTCGACTTATGTCACTTTGCTTTTAAAGCGATTATCTGTACCAAAAAAAAAATGAAGCAGTGACCTTTTGTTTATGTTGACTGTTGATACAGGTCGATAAATAGGGTAATGCTTTGTGATGAAAAATATATTGATTCAAAAATAAACCTATTGTTCTTTTGTGTTATAAAATGAAGACCGGTTCCGGGACAGATTGGTATAAAGTGGTATGTGTTTTCCTATGTATCCATCATGCAGGTCAGTCATGCTCTAGCATCAATAATAATAATAATAATAAAAATTATCATATGGAAGAATTTGGGTTTTCTGTCGCACTCTGTGTATTCGAGACCAGTACGGACTTCCATGAACTATGCTAAACTAGTGTAAACTTCTTGCTTCCAGAAGACAACTAACTACAATTCCCATTTTAAATTTGACTAACATTTGTATTTACAACTTTATTCGTACTATATTTAAATGTAATTTCTTTTGTGCCACACCAGAAACGTTTTAGCTCAGTTCAGCCAAATCCTGAGATTCATAAAGGGTTAAATTTCTGCTTAGTTGGTCCCATTCGTTCCCTCGTCCTCAGACGATACATCGATCATGGTTTCGACTCGTGAAGGCGACATTACATAGAGAAAATGTTCCGAGTTCTCATTTGCACTACCTGGTGGCTGCACAGTCTGCGAATTACTATCACTGTTACCATTTTCCATACCTTCCATATTCTTCATTCCACCATTATTGCCATGGTTTCCATTTTGGAATTTTGAGAGAACAACTCCAGACTCATCACACTCGAAATTCGATTCAATTTCCACCTCTGCATCGCTGACAATTCGCATGCAACGCATTTTCACCATGGCCTGGTATCGTCTTGGCATCGTTCGCACCGACTTTGCGAGACTCAAAAAGAATAAGGAGGTTGCGTCTAGCTCACGATTGGCACGCGTTACCGATGCGACATCGAGATAGTCGAAACTACTATTATGCGGGATAATTCTACGAATTTTAGCCGGCGGACTTGATGTTAAATCTGTAGTTGGTATGTTATTCGCAATAGGGGCTGGAGTCGGAATAGCACGAATTTTCGCAACTATCGGTGATGATGTTGTCTGAGGTGTGGCTGCACTATCCAACGGAGTGGTTGATATTTGGGTAATAAAACCGTTGGCAACATTTTTAGCCAAAATAATAGAAGGCTGAATGTGTGCTTTGGTGGGGGCCGGTGCTGTCGTTGTGGGAAGAGATGACGGTGCTGGGAGTGCGAGCTCCTCATCCCCAGGCGTTGTAACTTTTTTGAGGACATGAAAACCGATATCAGAATCATTTCCATCAGTCTCTTCGAGTTTAAGCATTGTTCTGCAAATATAAAATATGTTTAATTTGTACTGCTTGCAAGAATTGAGACACAAGTCTTACCGTCCTGGACCCTGGTGAGGCTTTAGAAAGTCCATATGCTCTGCGTGCGCCCAGAACTGATACTTCTTGGACGTTTTTGTTCCGACTCGAAATGATCGAAGGTATTTCGTGTAGCTGTCTCGGAGATTCTTCCATTTTCGTTTAGCTGCTTCTGTAAATAGAAATTAACGTGATTTGATAATTATTTGAGTGGACATGACTGTAGGATGGTATTTAGCAAAATATGTAGTTCATTTAAAATCGAGGTTGTGCTGTTTATGGATTTCATTTTGTTGGAGAGACTTGTCTATTTGTGGTTGGCGCAGTTCAAAGTATCCCTTACTTCTGGATGGGGGCCAATATGCTAAGGTTCCATTTCTAGGCTGTACCTTGCCTTTGTAGGTTTTTCTTAAAAAATTTCCCCTGTTCTGTACATCGTCAAATAGAATTTTAAAATTCGAAGTGGCTATTCGCACGTTGTTTTTGTATTGACTGACGTTTGTCTGGCTTCGGGACACGGCTACGTATTTGACTTAACGTAAAAGTATTTTCATTAAAAATATTTTTTTAAGAAATAAGTTGGACCTTAAAACGTACAGGATCGTGCCCGAAAATGAAATACTGGAGTTTAGAGTCCCTTAAGCGAACGAAGCGAGCCACATTCCCCTTTCTGCGGCGATTTAACTTCGACATTTCGTTACGTAACCGTGTCCCGAACGACGTGCGAATAGCAACTGCCTTTATTCATACCTATTCATACATACACACATTATTCGTAAAAGCTATTAAAGAGTTAATTTTAAGAAATGCTTGAGACTAAAATGTCTCGTAATGTACTCTTAATTTTATAACCTTAAAAATACTTTCAGTTTTCAACCTGTAAACTTCACTCTCAAGGTGTACTATAGTTCCCCGTTGAACGCAGTGTTTATGCTCGCATTGATATCGTACCAGCGAATGTATATTGTATACCTACCAACTTCGTATTTGTCCCCAAAAGTCGACAGCCTGTTATCATTTCTGCTATTGGCATAAGTCATAATCACAACCATGACCCAAGACAATCTTATAATAGCATAGGAATTTTACTCAAGCAGCTAGTTATTAACAAGACCAACTGTTGCTTTAACAGAACCAAGTTTAAAGAAAATGCTAAGGGCTGTTGCTATGCGCACGTCGTTCGGGGCACAGCTACGTAACTAAATTTCAAAGTTAAATCGCGGCAAATAGGGGTAAACGTCAGTCAGTACAAAAATAACGTGCGAATAGCCACTTCGGTGAACAAACTCATGTTACTAGATTTGTTAAGTTCAACTTCACAGTGGACATCTTCCGCTATCTATGGTCAGTAGTATTAGATCAAAACAACAGCTATGCAACAGATGAAAGATGTATTTGTCCATACAGTTTGAGAGTCTCAATATACAAACCCACATTCCACACAATTCTGAATTTCCACTAACCCCAACAAGATACACAACTTTCATTCTGCTTCTCCTCTATTCTCAAATTCTCATTTACCATTTTTCACAGATGAATGTAGGTATATGTACTCGAAAGCAAAACAAAACAAAAACTCGTGCAACTTTTCATTCAAAACACCACCACCAACCACCATAAGGACACTCAGACTCAGTACGTTGCATTCCCAAATAAATAAAATGTAAATATTTTCCCAATGCATTACCAACAGTCAATCCGAGCTCTCCAGCAATCTGTTCCCAGGCCTTTGACTTCTCGATGAAGTTTTTGTAATTCGTGTTTCGGGTGTTGTAAACAATTTCATATTTTTTGACCACTTCAATGTATTCGCTAGTATTGTCTACCATTTTAAGCTTTCCGCTACCAGACTAGAAATCAAGCTGGAAACACTGAGTATTTGAATTTTGAGTTTTGTGGTCTAGGTATAATTTAAAATTTTAACACTGGGAATATTTTATATCACATATAAGAAAAACGACACTTTGTTCCGTTGCCACTGTGCTGCTGCGACTAGTGCGAGTGTTTGCGACTGCTGCGCGTAGTGATGGAATAACAAAACAGAGAAAACCCGTTTCTACCGCCAGCGGTATGAAGAACCGCCGTCACTCTTCTCAACAAAAAAAAAAAACCAAACCACCATCAACCCGCTGCTGCACAACGACGAGCACGACGACGACGATGACGGCGCGACGGTCGCGGTGGATCTTGCAGCCGCTTTAAATAAATCGATAAAAGAGATGGAAAGCGGCGATACACCACCAGCCAGCAAAAGCAGTAGACAGTGACACTACCCAACGACCACGACGATGGCGACGGCGACGTCGACAACGTACCAGTACTATACACTGAGCGCGAGCATATTCTGGAGAATAAATTCAGACGACAACGACGACGCAGGCGGGATACCGCCGCCGCATATTCGCGTCAGCAATCCATACAAAAACGACCCAACCATCCACCATCAGTACTATATGAACTACCCTCCTTCTTCTTCGCCTCCCTCGTCAACAACCATAGTTCGCTGATGGTAACACCAACAACACTACATCCAACATCCCGTCCACGGACTTTCGTTCTCCAGCTTCGCTACTGTGATTCAATTTGGTGCGGCGCGCTGAGATGGGGTATCTATGCGGAAAGGCGAGCGGCTGATGGCGGGCGGGCCTCCAGGGGAGGGAAAGGATTTTTTTCCAACATCCTCCCGCCCCCCAATATGAATGTTGAAGCAACCGCTGCTGCTGGTTCTGGTGATGGCAATGGTGGCGTATTTTTTTTTCAGGCTTTTTGTCATCATTCTCATTTTTTTATACGTGTATATAATATGTAGGTATGTACACATTATGTATTTAAAAATGTGCTATTTGTTGTTGCTGCTGGTTGTGTTGTGCTTGTGCCACTGGGCGCTGGGCGGTCGCCGACAGAGGAGAACGGTTGGACAGTCAACTGAGCGGAGTGGATTGCGGAGCGGCAGCGACAGCGATACAACTTCAGCTCTCTGTTTAATTGTTTCCTATAGCAAGATACGTTTATATGTTGTATCTATGCAGTCATCTGTGTTGTTATGTACACCTGCAACGATGTTTGGAAAAAACCATGAAAATCAATACAAGTCAGGTACTTGTGGGGCGCACCGTTAACGGAGGCGTTCAGCGTGGTAGGCGGTTAAGCGGTATTGAAAATTTTAAATCAAATCATTTTTTGTTGAGAGACTCCCCCTTCGATGACGATGAACTGCCGCTCGATGTCGATGCTAGCTATTATTGGTCTCTTGTTTTCTAATTACATTACCCAAACTCACTTATATTTCCGGTAATGCTGAAGGTGGATTAAATAGGTATGGTCAGTAAGGCAACAAATCGATATATTCAGTTATGACATATGTTGCTTAACCTACTATTGAATCCATCAACGTGAATTTTTGAGAAACAGGTTTCATATGTTCGCCATTCAAATCCCTGTTCTCCACGCTCTGTTATTGTTCTGAGAAAGTTGTCTCCATTGCATTAGTTTCATGTAATGTTCCATAATGACGCTAGATACGCCAAAGTTTTTTTTTTTTTAATAAAAATGAATATATCATTGCCGGTGGGCCCTACGTGGGCCCTATTAGCTATTACGCACTAGTGCGCTCTGGATAATGCCTACCGCGTTTGAGACAGCACTAAACCCTAAACGTGCCACTGGAGAACCCTAGTTCAGCACTGAGCTAACACTACTAGACAAAAATTATTAATTTGATCAGGGCAAGTGTTCAGTGAGTTCAGCCATTTAGGTAAATTCTAATAGCGTTTTTCATTGACTTTCAAGATCAGCGTTGTCCTTTCAATTAAATGCGTAAGAGGATAATGACAGTTTTTTTAGCTGCTAATTAGTATGTATAAATTTCGTTTCTACGGTGAATATCTGGAAGAAATCAAATTATTGTAACTAACTATGCTTGCAGTTGTACCCTTCATTTTAATGAAATAAATAATTGAGCACGCAGCACAACACAAAACAAAAAACATTTCAATCTGACATGTGACAATAAATACATTCATGTTGGGTTCACTTAAATGTTTTTAAGTGACTTGCGAGCAGCTCGATTTTTAACTCTCGGGGAATTGTACCTTTAAGTGATAGAAAGATCACTCGATAAATTACCTCTATTGATAGAAAGGGGAAGATTTTTTATGTAAACCTTTTAAGTGACAGATCTAAGGGCCGAATGTTTTTTTCGACATAAAACTAATGTTGTTTTCCATTGGGACAAAAAATCAATCTTTTTTTTGATTCGGATTACTTTTTGCAGATCTTGATATTTTTTCAGATTTACACATACTACCACAAATACCAATATACTTTGCACAGCTGTTTTACGTCATTTTAAGAATTTTATTTTAAACCGAATGCGCAAAGTTTCGTGAAAAGTAAAGTAAAGATGTAAATAAATAGCATTGGATATAACTTTGGAGGAATTATTATCTTCATCGTCTTCCTCATCATCTGAAGAACACGAATCACCGAAACTAATTTATTTGTATCTAAAGGGTCCGCCATCTAACTTTTTTTTTCAACTAGTGCTTATTTCGCGAATGGTAACACTTAGCTCATGTCTGATTTGACAGATAATTAGTTTTATCCTTCCGCTGAACGAATATGGTTGTGTATACGCTTGAACAACGCTGGGAAATATTGCGACATTACTTTGAAAATCATGGTAATGTTGCAGAATGTGTGCGAAAATTGCGTACGGAATTTGGAAGAAGAGAAGCACCGTCAGCTCCGTATGTTCGTTATCTTGTGAAAAAAGTGAAAGAAACTGGCTCCTCATCGATAGAGGAGGATATTGGCAACATTTGGTTTCAACAGGACGGCGCTACGTGCCACACAGCCGAAGCTACACCCGATGTTTTGCGCCCTGTTTTTGAAGATCGCATTATCAGCCACAGAGCTGATGTCGTTTGGCCACCTCGGAGCTGCGATTTGACACCGTTGGACTATTATTTGTGGGGTGCCATAAAAGATAAGTGTTACGCCGACAAGCCAGAGACAATTGACGCTTTAAAGGACAATATTCGTGAAGCCATTGGTGAAATACAGCTGCACACAACCGATAATGTGCTTAAAAATTGGACCAATCGTATAGGCTACTGCATGGCCAGCCGAGGCAGCCATTTGAATGAAATTATTTTCCATTATTAACCGGAAGGATTGTACTTTCAAATAAAAAAAGAAATTTGAGAAAATATTCAGTAGTTTTTTTTTATAGCATTTTCAAAAAAAAACCGGTTATTTGGCGGACCCTATACAACAGGGGAAACGTTTTTCAAGTCGATATCCATAGTTGATTTTTCCAAAAACGAGTGCAATTTGAACAGCTGATATTGCTGTCAAATAACGCACTAATCCATTTACAAAAGCAGATCAATTTCGTTGCATGTTCCATGAGCCGCGTTAAATCTGAGATCTGCAAAAGATTTTTGGTGGTCCCAATGGAAAACGACATAAATTTCTGGAGTTTCCCGGGGTTTTTGCTATTCACCAAAATGCACTTTTTCAGCAAAGTAAAGCAAAGCAAAGAAGAGTAAACAAATGCGCAATAAAACTGTCCCAGTCACACTTGTGTTACATTTATGATAAAAATTGGTATAACCAAATAAACTGGTGTCATTATGCGTTTCAACTTTTAGTTAAGGATTAGCATACTTATAAACACACAGGCATAGCATATTTATGGACACTGTCAAGCCACTTCCACTTTTGATAGATACGTAGTATGAATCGCGGTAGTGTCAAAGAGTTGTTCTCGATTCTACTTTCCTTCCTGCCTTGCTGGTGATAAATGTTCAACAAAACACACCTATTAGGTATAAGCGATTCACGAATTCGGAACTTAACCCCAAAATAGTAACTGCAACCAGAAAGTTTGCGAATATTGGCTCGTTCACAGTTTGCTTTCATATGAAAAAAAAAAGTAGGACATTTTATTAAAGTCTACCCACGAAGTGTTTTTGTTCCCTATTGGTATCGCACCTACTCATATTGACGTCCTTTATTTGCTCGAGCAGCTAGATTTTTCACATACCTACGATCAATTTGTTTCAATTTATTTCAGACAGGGTCGGGTTCGGGTTGTCTATGAAATAATACGGCTTTGTTGGCATATACGCACTCTTTTGTCGAACTTGTTCTGCTTCAATCCTTCAATGCAGAATTGTAGACACAAACCTTTGGCTACAAATAACCCCATAGAGAAAAACCCAATGGTATTAAATCACTTGATTTAGGGATTCAACTCAGATCACCGAAACGAGAGAGTACCCGACCAGGAGATGACTCATGCATCAATTGAATTGTTTCACAGACTGTATGGACAAATCGCACCGTCTTGTTGAAATCACATTTCGTCTACAGTTAGGCAGAACTCGGTTATCATGTCGCGATATCGAACATCAGTAAACAGTTTCACTACTTAACCATTCTCATTTCGAAAAAAATATGGTCCAATGCCGGCTTCCGCACCAAACAGTGACACGTGGTGGATGCATGTGTTTTTCGGCAATCGGCAAATTCAAATCTTTCTTGGTTTTTGGGAAACCTTGAATATGTGATCGCATGTGGACCAAAAATGCTTTAAAATTCAATACAGCAAACTTGAATAATCTGCTATTAAATTTTTCCACCAACATTTCTGCGCCAAATTAGCAATAGCACCCTACTTGCTTTTCGATAGGTATATACGAGTATACATGACGTCAACACTTAAAAGTCTTTAAAACGTTCGTCGGAAATCTTTATGTTATGTATTCGAAAAAAAATGTTTTAGTTTTTATACTAAATTCTTTCCCATATAACAATTTTCGCCATTGTTCAAAAAAAAAATAATAAACTGTTTCGATTTGAAGTTGAGACGAGACCACCGTTGTTTAGTTTTTCTAAGGAAAATATCTACTTATACATTGTGCAAATCGGTAGCTTAAACTTTGTGTCTACTTGCCTAAACTCAGCTTGAACGGCGTACTAAATATAGTTAAAAGCAAGAAACCTATACCTCTTCTTATCATTTTCTTTTGTTTCATTTGAAGAAATCTCTTGCTTCGCACCTATTGAATAAAATTCAGAAGTAAAATTCCTAGCAAAACAAATGAAAACATTACAGTTTGAGAGGCTCTCTGTTAGAGCCTATCATCCACACCATTTTAAAATGCGATCCAATACGGAATTTCCCACATTTTCCTATCGTTTTTGCTTTGCAAGAAAAATTCATTATTCCATATCGATACGCGCTCGTAGCCTTGCATACCTACTGTAACTCCAACTTCCTGGGCAACTTCTTTCCATGCACGTCCTTTAGCCTCAAAATTCTTATACTCTGCTGTTGCGACGTTGTAAATTGCATCGTAACGCTTGACCACGTTTATAAACTCTAACGTGTTATCCATTTTGTGTTTTCTTCGATGTACCTACAACTGCGAATGGAAACCGCGGCACACACTACAATCACAAACGCACCGCACTGAGCGAAATAATTTAACACAATCAATTCTTGAAGAGAAGCCACTACCGACTAGCACTTGTGTATAGTGTATCCGTATTCGTACTGCCACTGCGGTCCGTCCGGAACTGTACACTTCTGCCGTTGTCCGTGTTGTCATAGACCGCTGGCGGTACAATCGCGTATGCCGTAGCTAAATCGATATAAGGGATGGCGATGAGAGCAAAGCATTTATAGTAGTTGGGGCGATGAAGAGAGGTTGCTGATGATGGGGATGATGGCGCGGCGGTCTGGTGGGATACGGCATACGGGGTTGAACGAACGACGACGCCCCAGGACAACGACGAGGACAGCAACGACTACCAACGAGCGATACTAGATTCTACCCGTGTTGGATTCGAAGCATGACGCAGGCGGGATACCGCTTTTTTTCCCTACAGTTCTCTTGCTTTTACCGTTTGTGTGGGCAGTGGGTGGATGGAGCAAGGTTTTCCACGGGAGGCATTTAATTGTGTTGTATCATTTGTGTGTTTGTTTTGTTTTATATAAAATTGTTTTTTTTTTTCACAGAGACCACGGATAGATACCTAGTGGATTTTTAGGGCGGTATTAAAAGATGTTTGTGTGCATTACACTAATTGTTTTACCTATCCAAATCAAAAATATATGCATATTATAATTTATACCGTTTTTGGGGCTCATCAAAAGAAGCTGGTTAGAGTTTTTCAGTTGTATCAACTTCTGGAATAGGTTCATGAATGGTGATTGAAGGTATTGTCACCTCAAGTGTGCATTTTTTTCAAAAAATGTCGGTAAAAATTTGAAGTACCCAGTCTCGTCTAATGTTGAATATCGAGGGATAGGGAGACACGCATTAAACTTTTCGGCTTTCTCGTACCATAACTAAAACGGTTTGTTCTTCTATTACTTGCTCTTCTAGAATTGCTCCTTGAGCAATAAAAGTAAAGTCGGTGCTCATAATTTTCTCGATGAATATATTTGTCTTCTATGGTTTCCTTTTGAACGCTGCTCTGCTGGAACTTGTTTGTGTTGAATGTTAGCTATAATTACCTGTTGATCTCTCAGCATAAATTCTAAGCTTCGGTGAATCCATGACGGACCCAGTCTTTGCTTTGAAAAACGAGTTTTTTTGAGCCATTGTTCGCCTCAGTTATGATGAAAATGCTACGAGGAGATGTTGTATATCGGTAGTCAGCTGTCCTACATATTTCTTAGCTCACTTGGAATGTTTGGAATGTTTATTGAATAAATTATATTTTCACATTAAGATTAATCTTATTTGCTGTGATTGGCTTAAAGTTAAACAATTTAAGAATCATACAAGAGTAAGTAGTCATTTTAGGTGAATATCAAAATCAATCACTTCACGTGTAGAAATCGCACGAACCAATTGATGACGTCCTGGCTCGTCAGCTACAATGTAACATAGCAGCCGCAGGTATTCCGATGGCGTATATGTCACGTAGCAGCTGTAGCTGTAGCTATCATATACTTGATCTACTTTTCCAAATTTTACACAGAATCAATGATTTCCTTGAGTTATTGCGGAATTTGTTTTGCTTGTCATTTGTTGCAACAGGTCGCACGGGGATGATTAATTTTAAAGGTTTGTAAAGGGTGTCCAAAAATTCACGCAAAATGTAATTTTGATAGAAAATGGAGATTTTTAATTAAAAAGCTAACATTTTTGATCGTAGAAACTTTTTTGCAGAAATTTAATTGTTTCTCTGGCTGTGTGGCATGTGGCACCGTCTTGTTGAAACTATATGTTGGTCACATCCATATCTTGTAATTTAGGCACTAAAAACTGGGTTATCATGTCACGATAACGAGCACCATTAATTGTTACTGCCTGACCAGCCGACTGTCAGCAATACTCCGAACGACATCTAGAGTGTTTAATTTCACTAATTGATCCAGCCTCCCTGAATTTTTCAATTATTCTCTTCACAGTTGATGGTTTTAAATCACTGGCGGCCATATTTTGCACGAAAATTGCGGACTGTAGCTGACAAACCTTCATTATTATTAAGATATTGCTCAACAATGAAAATGCGTTGTTCTTTCGTATAGCGCTCCATTTTAACCAGAGACAATACTGAGACCACCAACTTCGGCCGATTTCCCGTTACTTGCCAACAAGCTAAATTTTTACGGAGTGATCACGATTTGGTGCGCTAGTATTGCTACATAGAAATTCATATTGACAAATGTCACGTAACTTAAAATTCTGCGTATGAAAATTAATAATGAAGATTAGTTGAGGAAAAATAAAAACATTTTGAGCAAATTTTCTTCATTGTTTAAAAAAAATTTACACTCGAAATCGAAGTTAATGATATCCAAAAGCGGAAAATACACAACCATGTTTGTCCCAATATGTTTCTAGTATGTAAAACATCTTTTTTAGGTAGTTTTATTAAGCAAACAAATCAAATTATTCGCCTTTTAACAATTTATAATAACTAACCAATGGCGTTCAGCAATGTAAAAATGTGGTATTCCCGAACTCTTTTATATTTCCCCACGGTTTCTGCGGTTGGCAGCATTTATATTTGTATTTTTTGTATGTTTTTGCATGTCACACGGATTCTTAATTGACATAACACCGATAGGAAAACGAAATGGCGAATTTGAAAAAAAAATTGAGGGGGCCAGCGGCAAGAGGTTTGTGATTTGGGGGTCTCAGTATGGTTTGTCTATGATTTTAACTAACCCCGAACTGTCAGCTGTTTTTTTTTGCGTTGGCATCACTGTACAATTAAATTCCTCAATTTCAAATTTTTGCGTGAATTATGGGACAACCTTTATTTACGATCTTCAACATATTGTTACATCCGGGCTGGGATTCGAAAAGATAAAACGCCATTCTGTTAACTTTTCTAATAAAATCACTTTTATTACACTTCTACGAATTATTCTAATAATTCACTTCAGAACAATATTTCTTAAGGAAAAACTTATCCGATTTAAACCAATCACTTAATTAATTTTAGGTTTACACTTCGAAACACTTATCTTCAAAATCGATTACTATTTCGAACTTTACCAATCACTGTTTAAAAGTCAACTGTCCCTCCCTGTTCTCAAATCTGTCTTTTTATATCCGCTTCGCCATCTACCGGGAAGTTTCTAGATTATTCCGGTCTGTCCCGAACGGACTCGCTGGTATATTTGACAGATTCGAGTCTCCAATTGGAAGTGGAACTTGTTTGGTGACTAATGAGTTGTTCACGCTTCACCATTTTAGGTTCCGCGCTACATACCACACTACAATATTTTACTGGGTCTAGGTGCTTTTGGTACTATGCATCAGCACCGAGCCAGTGTTCTTTGGCTTATCAATCAGTGGGTGCTTTGAGTATGTCTTGACATTCGACCTTCCTGTTCCTGCAGGGGGATGTGGTTAATTCTGAAATGTACAATTGAATTCTAAACCCAAATTAATAATTAAAAATTATGTTAGACACAAAGTTGTGAGGAGAATCATCACAAGATAGAAGGCACCTTAGTAGGTCCATCGCTATCTCTGCCACGCCCCTTAGTCTATCACTTTCCATTCAAAAATAGTGCTGCCATTTGCAAAGCTCAAGATATGAATATCTATGTGTATATGAATGAATTTGAATTCTCACAGCAAAGGATGAAATATTTCTATGAGAAAGTAGAATTTTTGGAAATAAAAAACAAAAGGTTTATTAATTCCCCAAAAAGCACTCTATTTGCACGCTGTACTAATTTACGATGCATATTACTTTACAGAGATCAAACATGGAATTATTCGAAAAAGCTATTGAAAAAATTGATAACGAAATATCAATTCAGAAAGCGGACCGGCAGTCGTATGCAGATGACTTCGATACTATTCGCACCTTCGTATTGAAAAGAATGGGAGAAGAAGAACCGATTTTTAAATACCTTTACAGTGGGCCTTCCTTGTTCGGTGAGTGTGTACAAAGGTGTTTTTGCAAAACGAATAAATGTCAGACCGTTAGAAACTGTCGCAGCAACTTTCGGTATATGTAAAAAAAACGACAAATATCAATGATGCTGCTTTTCTTTTTCTACTATAGTTTTTAATGCTTTATTCACAGGGAGCTATATTGACAACGTCAAAATCGACAAGCCAGACGAATTCGATGTGCACTTTGTCTTAAAACTGCCAAATAATGATAAAATGATAGTCAAGCCGGACCCATCACGTCCCGGATTTGTGAATTTGGACATTACCGAAGTTATTCGGCTTACAGAAAGTGATCCAAATATCAGGTTTGTTGAAAAAACTTTGATGGAGCTTGTTTCAATAAGAGATGGCAGGAAAGTATTGAGCCGCGAAAATCTCCAAAATTGGATCCAAAATATCATGAAAAAAGTATTTACGCAAGAACGATGGTATAATCATTCTGTGTTATATACCTTGCAAACAAGTTTCGGCTACGAGTTGTCGTACTCGAAATGCGCAACTGCGCACACTATAAGATGCCGTTCCACCCGGTCATCGCGAACAATGTCGATTGATCTTGTTCCTGCCTTTAAGTTTACCAAATGTGAAGATTTGGTCCTCGAACGACCATTCCCAGTACCAGTGAAGGAAAAACTCTGGGTTGCCGTGCCAAAACCACATTTGGGCGATCCAACTAATAGCAATCTAACATTTAGTGTGTGCGCCCCACAGATTGAGAAATGTCTACTCACCGACTTGAAGAATCTGAAGCGGTCATTGAGACTTTTTAAAAGTTTGCGGGATAAAGGGCAACTGCGGAAACTTAAAAGTTACTTCATTAAAAGCATTTATTTGCACGAATATGAAAAGCAGAGCCACCGTTTTTGGGAGAATCCTGTTGGCGTCATTTTGATTCATGTTAGTTGGGGAAATTTTTTTTCTAAGTCTATTGTTTTATTAAAATTAACATATTTTGCAGATAATTGGGGTGCTGAATGGATATTTGCGTAATGGCTCCATTCCATTTTATTGGGCCTCTCAGCAGAATCTATTGAAGTCGCTGGAACAACGGGAGATTGACGAGATAAAAAGTTATTTCCAGACAGTCGAAAACAAACTTAAAAATCTGTCATCTCTGCGACATGTTGAATACAATGAATTGAGGAGTCTATTCGGTAAGCGTTTTTGAAATACATGCATACTACTGGTATTTAATCAGGGTTTTGAGCTGTTGCTATTCGGCAGTCGTCAGCCGTCGGGATAACGAAAAGCCCAAGTTGACTTTAATTGCGTTTTCGATTAAAGAATATAAATGCCCTCAATTGTCAATGGTCAATGGTCAATTCTTAGGACGACAGAAGAGTCCGGGTTATTTTTAAAGAAATGCCCTGAACTAACCAACACACATAACAAAATGTCAGATTGAAATCTCACATATATGGTGTCTCCCCATATTGCAAATGTGCTCCAACGAATTTCATTGAAAAGAGCAATTTTGAATCTCGGATCAATTCTCTCGGATCTTCAAAGGACAACTTCATTAAGTACACCATTGTCGGACAACATCCTGTACGACTCGTTTTCCATGGTCTTCCATTGGGACCTCCAAAAATCTTTTTCAGATCTCAGACTTAACGCGGCTCTTGGAACATGCAACGAAATTGATCTGCTCTTCTAAATGGATTAGTGCGTTAGTTGACAGCAATAATCAATATCAGGTGTTCAAATTGCATTCGTTTTTGGAAAAATCACAAAGGAATATGAATATCGACTTGCAAAATGTTTTGGTGATTTGAAGTCTTCAGATGACAAAGACGAAGAAGATAATAATTCCTTCAAAATAATATCCATGGCTATTCTTAAAATGACGTAAAACAGCTGTGCAAAGTATATATTGGTATTTGTGGCAGTATGTGTAAATCTGAAAAAAATATCGAGATCTGCAAATAGTGATCCGAATCAAATAAAAAAAAAGATTGATTTTGTTTGCCCAATGGAACGTGAAAAGTGGTTAAGATAAAAAAAAGATTGATTTTTATATAGCTTCAGTTGTTATCTGAGTCCCATTACGGACTATCAACTTCAAAACTTTTGTTTGGGGCGGTTTTCTTCTGTATTTTTAACTTCCAATATTGAACATTCCATTTGCTACCGCATCGGTTTCGTTTGCTGCTCTCAATAGCTCTTCTGCCCCTCATGAGTGAGGTTATACTTGTTTCTTGTAGCTCCTTCACAATCTGTTCTAAATATCAGAAACGACTCGGAATGGCGCATTATTATTTCTACATTATCCAGCATGCAGGTGTCTATAATACGAGGGCGGGAGTTTGTGAAGGTTTTTTGTCCCTGTGAAAGAAGCACAGGTCTTTGTTTCTGCCGTGGAAACTGTGTTGAAACTGAAATCCCTTCCCACTTCCAAGGGTTATTATTTTCATTTATTTTATTTTTTTTCGTCGTCTTTGCGTTAAAAATAGTCATGCGTAAAAAAGTTGCCGATGTTTCGTGTCATTGCGTCTTCCTTGTCCACTAATTATATACCTAGTCCTATTTTTCGTTCTCTTATATCGTGCAATAGTGGTTTCAGATAGTCGTATGGGTTTCTATTTATTGGGGGCATTCTTTGGTCCCGAAATAAGCTAAAGGGGAAAGGTTGTTCTGTGTTTAATAAGAATCGAGCGATAAAGTTGTAGAGTGGTTTAAAGTTATACTTTAAAACAATAAAAAACCTCTTGTTTGCTGTGTATCAAGAAATTAGCTCTTGAGATGATTTAATATCAGTAGGTAACACCGAGCCTCTAACCGACAAGTTGCTTCATTTTTTAATGCGTGAATTTAGTGAGTCAGAAATGTCATCAAATGTCATCGAATTTGTAATTTTAGCTTTCACGATTCATATACCTATAAGACTAAAATCCATTTATTAAATTAAATATTATTTTGTTTTAATTAAATTAAGAGATATGTAGCTTATGCATTTATTTTCCAGATAAACCATCGGACGTTGCTTCACTTGAAAGAGCTTAAACATAATGTTTATGCATTTTTCTTAATTTTTTTCATTAACGTAATTTGAACAAAACTAAATGTTTTTTTAATATACTAACTTACTTAACATGCTTCTTTCAATAAAAATATGCAATTAAAAAATAAATCGTGTTTTAAATTGTTATTTGTTATTGAAACAGCTTTTAAGGTATAGAGTCCATTTCGAAACCTAACCATCCGAAGCAGGTTGACCAGGGACACCTTCGGTATCTGCTACAAACGTAAGTACGGGGAACCTTTTAAGAACTGCCTTATCTCTATTTGGTCATCTAAGACTCAAGCATATACTCAGAATACTGCTAATCTATCGATATTTTATTGGGATCTGCCATACTCAACGTGATTTGGCACTTGCGGATAGAAAAATATTTTGGTTATTCCGCCGAGGGAGTCTGAAGGTTGTTATTTTGGTATGGTGATTGAGTTGAGATGTACCTCTACTTATTGATTTTGTTGGTTGTTTACTTATAAAACTTGTTTTGAGAATTGAAATAATCAATGAACTGACAAAGTTGTTAAAAGCGCACTCTATATCTAAGTGTGTTGGTAATTAAACAACACAGGCTATTAGGCGAATAAACAAAAAACTTGTTAACCCCAAGTGATTTTGAAAATACTGTGAATAAATTCGATGAGTATACTAAAAAAGACTAAAAGACAAGTGTAATCGTAAACTCTTGACAGAAATTCTCCACAAAGTTCTGGACCATGGTGAATAGATAACTTATAAGGCATAGGCATGAAATTTTGCAATTTGGGAACTTTTAGAAGCAGCGCAGGACTCAATGCATTGTTAAAACGCATTTAAAAAAATTTGAATTTTGAATTGTAAAAAAATATCATTCTACCCATTTTATTTGTGCAAACGGTTTCGTACATTTACTTTTTTCTTACACTGTTTTATATAAAACGTTCTGAAGTTTATAATATTTATGGGAATGTAACACGCTATAGAGAAGTTTTATTTCAAAATGTAGCTTGGCAATTTCCTGTACGAAGAGCTAGGAAAATATTGGGAAATCTTTATTCGTTATATAAGTTGTGATTTTGAAGCCAAAAAACAAAAAATTTGACCTCAAATTTATGGAACCTCACAATCCAAATTTAGGTCATTAGAGCATATGAGATATGCCCAATACATTGTATGACCATATTTTGACAGGAGAACTGTCAGAAATTGTCATTTTATGACCACTTGGCATACAGTCTAATCTTACCTTAAGGCAAATGTAATTTTAAAACACGCGAACGCGATCGTGTTTGTGAACGGTATAATTCCTATCATTTTTGCCATAGAGTAACCAAACTAGAGAGCCAACTGAGAGCAGAAACGGTATATTTGCCTACAAGCTGTCTGCCATACATTATATTGCATAAGTATTCGTGCCTGTACAAATCAAAGGAGCGCCATTGCTGCCGCACGAATCCTTAGCAATAATAATGTATTGAACTTCATGCCATCGGGCGGCCATTTTCTGGTGGGATTTCGAGTGGGGGCGACTGTGTTCGGCATATTTTGTGCCCATTAGTTACACGGCGTTCACATCACAGTTGAATTAAATGTCGTTTTCGACTTGACTTTTCAGATTTTGATCTGAGATTTCAGATTTTTGCTGACAAATCGAACATTAAATTCGAATTTTATTGGTTCTTGTGTGTATTGAGTTGTCCGCAAAAATATTTGTTTTTCACTTGCACTGTAAATCCATTCCAATTGGGTTTTACACATTTACATTCGAAATAATTTAATATAAAAAATCGTTTCCATACTCGAAAAATGAATAATTCGTAACCGACAGCTGTGTGGTATTAGTGAAAGTATGTGTGAAATCTGAGAAAAAATCGAGATTTCTCAGAGTGTCAGATTTTTGGCAAATCGAACATAAAAAGCAATCTCGATAAAAAAAAATTGATCTTTTTGCCAAATCGAAAACGACATAAGAGTTTATAAATTTTATGAACTTTCTAAAAACACGTTTTTTTTTTTTTGTTAAAAGAGATTTTGTAACTGGAAGCTTTTTTTTTGTATATTTTAAAGAAAATACACTTTTTCTAGTTTGTTTGTAAGTTTTGAAATCATACTGAAACAAAATGTTTTAACGCCGTTTAGGGAAAACATTTTTTTTATGTAGTGGCGAAAAATATTTTTTTAATTTTGCATAAATTATAATCTGTAATTAGTACGTAAAATGAACAATAACATATCAAATATGCGTTTGTTTAATTCTAAAAATTAATCGATATTTTTATTGCTTATACTATTGCTGTCAAATTTGTATGCATTTGGCTTTTTCTGGTAAAATGTGAACTTGTTTTTGTCAATTAATAATTTCTGTTTTTGTTTTTGTTAGGAGTTTAATCCCTTTTTTTTGCTTTTCGATACAAAACTTTTTTTTTTTTAAATATGAATAGCATTTGCATTTTTACTGTTCCTAAGTAACATTATTGAATACTGGTCAGTGTTACTAAACGATATCAAACGAATTTGGAAACATGCACCAAGCCTAATAGAAATTTATTCAATGTTCAAGAAAATTATATAAAATTCACTTATGCCCTAGTGGAAGCTGGGTTTAACTTGCATGTTGCTAACTCAATTTGGAACGACCCCTTGAGAAATAGTGCCACCCGGCGACTAATAATACACGTATTCACAGTCAGGAAAAAAAGGGCGCGCGAGAGGGCTTTTATTCAAAATTTGCGGGGAAAATCGGGTAGGTGCACGGGAAGTTGGCTCTCTAGTTTGGTTGCTCTATGATTTTTACCAGTCTGTTTCAATTCGCCTCTTGCTTTTTTTAATTTGTTAAATTTGAGTTACTAAAGTACAACTTGTGTTGCACCAAAATCTCGTCAAGCTGTTTCACAGCTTGAGATACCTCGCGAGTTATGCTGCTCTTTGTTTTTACTTAAAAAGTGTTAACAAACAATATACATAACTCAATTTCGTAAACATTTTTTGCTTTATTTTTTGCTGCGTGGATATTTGAGTGCTATTTAATCGCCCATCTCATTTTATCACATTCTTTTAGAAGCTGTCTGTCTCGTTTAACCCGGTGAGCTCTAACATTTAGTACCTAAACCTATATGTTCTGCCCTTAAAGCAAATTTTGCTTAAAGCTCAAAACGGTTCTCATTACATATTTTTCAACTGCATCGACGTTCAACGACTGCCTTTGAGTGAGAAAGTGATTCCATCCTTTTCTACCATGTCGGAGTACGCCTGCATTCTTCCTACTTCCTCCACCGTGTGAGAACATCTTTTGGGTGCATGTTCTGCCATCTAAAGCAAGTTTGATATTCACCATATTTGTTTATATTTCTATCTCTCCACGCACCTCATCTCATCATTTTCATTAACCACATTATCTGATGTGTTATTTTTTGGTTGTTGTACTATCTACGCTACGGGGCTGCCAGATCATGAGGTAGGTACCCTGATTGTTACATTTGTAAGAAAAACACGATTTTGCGGTGGATGTACCGGCTATAAGCGGATTGGATTTGGGTTTAGATAATAAAATGCGGATTCGCCAGTATTTTCCTTTTTTCCTGGTGAATTTCGGAAAAGTTACGTTAATCCGGAGTTTTTTTTGTTTTGTCGGACGCCCCGGGTTTTTCCTCTTTGGAAAGATTAAGACTGCAACTTCTAGATCGACGGAGGTAGGAATTCTTAAAAAATGGTCCATTTTCGATTGTTTTTCTTGTGCGGCTCAAATCAAACGTCATATCTCTGCCAAAGGAATTAAAACAATCAATCTCAACTGTCAGTCTGATTGATATTTTATTTATTATCGCGTCAGTTTTGGAAATCTCGGTTTTGCAATTTTCGTGAATTTTCGTCCTTAGGGCCCGATTATGGAGTGAAAATCCGCGATTCCTGGCGTTTCGGGACTTAGGATTTTGCAGTGTATGTATCGGCTATAGGCGCATTTGATTTGGGTTTGGATAACATGGATGTGTGGAATTTGTCTTGAACCTGTTCATTCAAAATGCGTAGGCCTAAAAGGGAAAGATCTAGGAAAATCATTTCTACTCGGGCTCTAATCGCGTAAGCCCAAAACGATCGACGACATCGTCTCTCTGTTCTACTTCGTGTAACAACCAAAAAACGATAATCGTCGAAACGATTGGACGATGCTCGTTTTTTGTTGCTTCACGTTACTAATTCAAACGTCAAATACTCTCGTCGAAACGATTCGATTGAACGAGTGCATTCTTCAGTTTTAATTAGGGCAAAGAGAAGTATGAAACAAAGGAAGACACACACTTATTTTTTCGTTGGAGGAGACTCTCTCTTATCGCAATTGTAAAAAAACTTTTTGCTAAATTTCAAATGAATATTATTTATTTGTTTTATAATACAGTAATGCAATTAGAAAAAATGCATTCATAAAATTGGATTCATTGAAAATGTGATGCTTAATGATGCTTGATTTGTGTTCGACGAAATCAATTGGGCTTTTGGTCGGTTCCTGCACCCTGTTGGGTATCTGTTTGATACCTATGTAGACTTTTACTAAACATTTCACTTCCATTGGTTGGTTGGGTTGGTTAAATCTGTCTTCATCACACTACTAGCTGTGTTCGACTTCCTTGATAAAGTGTTTACTTTAATCTTGATCTCAGTATAGGCCTATTTCCAAACTACCTACTAGTTTTGCATTAAATGCCCAATTCCACACCAATAAAAAATTAAAAACAAATTTCATGTATTTTTTGATTTTTTGTTGTCAAAATTTGTTTACAGTCATTTTCAAACTGTGGAAAAGGAGAACGATGAACGCTTCCATTATACGATGCGACGATTATGTTATACGAAGCAAAATAAAAACGATGTTGGTTTTTTCAATCGTTTCGACGATAATCGTTTCAAAAATTACCTGATGTCCTTCACTGGCAACTAAAGGGTGTTTTTTTTGTTTAGAGGTATAGAACTTTAAGTTGGCAACACTATTTTATCTGCCGGCCATTTTGTCAGCTGTCAAGTGATTTATTTTTAGTTCGGTTTGCCATTTCATCATGAACTAGTTGACAAATGAACAACGCTTGCAAATCGTGCAAATTTATTTCGAAAATAATGGTTCAGTTCGCGAAGTTTACCGCAAGCTCCGTTCATTTTATGGTCGACATAATCGTCCATCAGAGCAATTAATTCGGTTAACCATGGATCGTTTTCGCACTACGTTTACACTATGTGATAAAACGCATCCGCAGAGATATCGAACAGTGCGCACCGAAGAAACAATTGCCGCTGTAGAGCAAAGTGTTGAAGAGGACCCGGATGAATCGATTCGCCACCGTGCACAGCAATTGGAGCTTTGTCCATCAACTTTATGGAAGATTTTGTGCAAAGATCTTAGCTTACGACCTTACAAGATCCAGCTCGTGCAAGAAATAAAACCGCGAGACCATGTAATGCGTCGTGATTTTGCTACGTCAACAAGCAAAATTGCCGCATTTGGAGTGAAGAGAATCCACATGAGACCCTTGAGACGCCATTACATCCACAGAAACTGACTGTTTGGTGTACTCTAGGGGCTGGTAGAGTCATTGGGGCATACTTCTTCCGAAATGATGCTGGAGAGTCAGTTACCGTTAATGGAGACCGGTATAGAGCCATGATAACCGACTATTTTGTTCCCGAATTGGATGGCATGAATGTGGATGAGGCGAGACAAGACGGCGCTATTTATTGAAGGAAACATTCGATGAGCGCATAATTTCGCGGAATGGACCTGTCAATTGGCCACCAATATCGTGTGATTTGACACCATTGAATTATTTTCTTTGGGGATATGTGAAGTCGCTCGCCTACGCCAACAAACCAAAAACGTTAGGGGACTTGGAAGCCAACATTCGTGGCGTTATTGCCGACATACAGCCCCAAATGCTCGAAAAAGTGGTTGAAAATTGGACCTCTAGACCTGGCTTTATTCGAAGCAGCCGCGTCGGCCACATGCCCGAAATCATATTTAAACATTAATGGCATAAAATTATCCTTCCAATAAAGCCAAATTGATGGACATTAAAATGATTTTTTTGTGTTTTATTTCAATTCGAAGTTCTATACCTCTAAAAAAAACACATTGGATTTTGATTCTGCGAATGTTGATAGGATGCAGCATATTGAGAATGCCTTTCACCAACAATTACCACAATCTAAGAATTTTGCCAATAGACAAAACCAAGGAATCTAATAATATTATTCACCAGCAGCTGGGCAATGATCTCTCAATACTCCCAAATACTGAGGCCCAACTTCTCCAACCAAAAAGGATTCTGTCTAACTCAACCTTCAGCGGTCATTCCTAGTGGGGAAGTCTCATTGGACGAATCGTCTACAATTAATGAAACTGTTAACCCGCATGCTGCTAGTGGTACACGTTTGGTCGTTCCATCATCAGTGGTTAGCAATTGTAACAGATCTTTGAGAGCTGTGCCTCCACCTTTTGCTGTTCTTTTAGCACGCTTACAGATGTCATAGCCTAACACTCGAAAACCTAACGGACCGCAATCAGCCTCATTTAAAGAACCTAATTTTTGGTTTTGTCCCAGTTGTCAAATTAAAAATGTTATTAGTGATATTTGTCCATGCCTACTTAGCTTATATCAATGATGTCGAATCAAAAATCAAATCATCGCCAAATTTTTTGGAATTTTGTTAATTTACAAAAGAATAATAATGGCTTTCCGACTTCTTTGTCCTATGAAGATCAGTCAATAGATGATCCCCGCATTATCTGCAATAGTTTCGCAGCATTTTTTTAATCAGTGTATTTAAATCCCGGTTCAGTTATAGATGAACACTGTTTTTTCTTATTTAGGTGCACCACATTCTTCTATTTTTAGTTACATTGCTTTTCCCGAAGATATGATACTGAGCAAACTTAGAAATTTGGCTCTAAATTTCAGTCCTAGACCCGATGGTATTCCAGCAGGCTTTTTAAAAATGTATGCCCTTCCCTTACCTTTCATACTTTGCCACACATTCAATGTATCGTTGAAGACTGGTATCTCTCCTTCCCTATGGAAAAATTCTTTTGTAGATAGATAGATAGATTTTTATTTTTAAGCAGTAAAATATTTACAATTTAGTAAATGTGTTAAAAAAAATCGATTAACATGGCATTGCCGTCTGTCTGATTGGATAATAATAAATGATTTGTAAGACTTGGTTATCCGATAAGATATTCCTTGCAAATATTGATCTTCTCGTCTCGCTTAAAATTGGGCACCTCCCAACAAAATGACAGATATCCTCTCTCTCCTCCAAATTACAAATGCTGCAGACTATAGGTAGGTCATCTCTATGCGGTACATAGTTCAGTTTGAGGAGTTCTCCACGCATCTTTAGCACCGTTGCGATCTCTTCTACGCTATGCTTATCCCGAAAATATTTTTTTCCTCAAGGTTGTAACATAGTCTACTATAAACTGCCCTATGGAGAGAGCCTGATGCTTCTTCTACAGGTGGCGCAAAAATAACCTTCCGATGTTTTTTAGCTGTAATTTAAAAAAAAAATGAAAAACTTTTTCCATCACTTTGGCCAAAACTTCCGGCGATAGGTCCTCACATTCTTGACGGATATTGTCTTTAAGAGCTGCAAGAGTCTGAGGCTTGTTGACATAAACCCGCGACTTCAAAAAGCCCCACGAAAAGAAGTCTGGAGCGGTCAAATCAGGGGATCTTGCTGGCCAGTGCAAATCGCCAAAACGGGAGATTAGGCGCCCGGGAAATGCATCCTTCAGCATATCGGTTGTGGCACGTGCAGTGTGTGCCGTTGCACCGTCCTGTTGGAACCACATGTTTTCCAATCCCAATTCATCAAGTTGCGGCAAAAAGAACTCGTTGATCATTGCTCTGTAGCGCTCACCATTCACAGTAACCGTTTGGCCCGCGACGTCTTCGAAGAAAAAAGGTCCGATGACTCCTCCAGCGAAAACAGCACACCATACAGTGACTTTGAGCGGGTGTAATGGCTCTTCGTGGGTTACACGCGGATTTTCAGTACCCCAGAAGCGTAAATTTTGCTTATTTACCTACCCGCTAAGATGGAAATGGGCCTCATCACTCATGATTATTTTTGATGAAAAATCATCTTCCTCTTGGTGGTGATTAAGGATGGCTTGAGCTTGAGCGTTCTGGAGCAGTGTAGCGTAACATTGTTTATTAACGTGTATTTCGCATGTGTTTACTACACAAATGTCAAAACAGAACTGACATTAGGGGCCAATCGCAAAATTTATAGCATTTTCTGATAGGAGGATTACTTTTGCGCCACCTTGTACAAACCTCTGTCTTATCTGCTCATCCACACATTTGACCAAATGGTAGAGTTGGGGCTTCCAACTCCTTACGTCATCTAGATTTAGATCCACTCCACACCCTCTAGCTAGTTCCAGCCAATCCCGATACCATCCAATTTTCCCACGAATTGACTGTAGGGCTGCTTTCTCTGGCAGACGACAGTCCGACATGTTCAATACTTTGAGCACATAATCGATTTGCAGTTTTAGTGTCTTCACGAATAGTGGTGATAAACCAGTCTCTGACATGATCATATAATTTGGAGTGTTCGGTGGAAGATGAAAAGTCCTTTTTAGATAATACCTTAGTAATTAATCCACGATATCATAGCATTTTCCTCCCCATACTTGCGCAGCGTAGAACATAGTAGACTACGAAACCGCTTCGAATACTTTAAACTTAGCACTATGTATGACGAATTTAGAAAAGAAATGCCTCTGTAGTTCGCTGGGTCTGTCGTAAAGCCTTTTTTGTGGATGGGAAAGATCAGCGCTTCTTTAAAGCGATGAGGGACAGTTCCATTTTCCAAAATTTCATTGAACAGTTTCCTAAGTTGGATGACAAGCTCGTTAGTGCCATATCTGTAAAATTCGGTAGGAATCCAATCCAATCCTGCAGCTTTGCCATCCTTAAGACTACTAAGTGCCTCAACAACATCTTGCAATGTAATCGGTCGGTCCAGAATTTCAACTTGGAAGCCAGAAATGCCATAATGAATACTATGCGTGCTGCTAGATGGATTTAAGAGCTCGTAAAAATAAGTTTTCAACATGCCCGGGCTAATAACGTTCTTACCACCATTTAGTCTCTTAGCTAGTTTCCAGAATTCTGCCGAGCTCTTACATTGCGCCAATCTCTGGGCTTCCTTTTCAAAGTAGATCCTCCTTTTTTTTCTGCAAAGTGCCTTAAGCTCCCTGTTGACCTTATATCAATATATTATATGCTTTTTATTTGAATTTGATTGAAAGTCCGGAACAGGCTGAGCCAGCCGAATGATAGCTTTCTAGCCTTTATGCACTCCTTATCAAACCACGGTTCCTTAAATTGTTTTCTTCTATTCGTCGGTTGGTGTGTGGTTGGACACCATTCCTTTATAATTTCCTCGATTCTATTAAGGTCTATATTCTGTTGGCTTGGATATCTCTCGTCTAGACTATTCCTGTAGCAAGATGATTTCGAATCATTCCATATAAGCTTCGGCTTCGACTCAAATTTCGTGTACTCGTATTTTCAGCTACCATGAACTCAAAAGTGACAACAATGGGGAGATGGTCCGAGTAAGAAACATGCTTTACTTCCAAGTCAGTTATGTAGGAGTTCCATTCCCCGCCTATAAGACAATAGTCGTTTACGGACGTCCGTGACTCTCCCACAAATGTAAACTCACCATGTTTGTCACTCAAGCTTGTACCATTTAGAATTCGCAGACCAAAAGAATCGCAGAAATCCTAGTAGGATATTTCGATTGACGATCTATTCCAGCTACTACGTTTCCCGTACCTCCTTCCTTGCCCACTCTTGCATTCAAGTCGCCTATTACAATCATGTTGGGGTTATCGCAGTACACCGCTTTTCGAAATCTCTATGCCAATAGTTGCAATTTAAATACGATGGTATTAAGCAGAACTTTTTCTTATTGAACTCCAGGCATAAATGTATGGCTTCTTCTATAACTTTAAATTCGCAGTTGATGACATCTAGATCCTTTTTGTATCCAAAGAAGCAGCCGCCACTAGCCCTTCCCCTTTGATGTAGCTTAGACGCCGAAATCCACTTGTGCTCGTAGTTAAAAATTTTATTTTCAAAGCTAATAAAATTACCCTCCACTAAATATGTTTCGTAGAGAAAAATAAATTCGAACTGCTTAATAAAATTATAAAATTCATTAAACAGAGATTTATTACTTAAGCCAGCTACGTTATATGATAATATTTTTAATTCTCTGTTTTTAAAACAATTACTATTATTAAGACAGACGGCATTACAATTAAAAATAATTTTTCGGCACTGGACCTGCAGTTTGAGAGGTACTGGTGCTTGGCCTTGTGTTTGCAGCTTAAGTATTTACACCTTCATCTACAGTTGTTGTCACTGGTATAGAGCTGTCATTGAGCATCTCTTGTAGTTTTGAAATTCCGCATTCTCCCTCACATCGCAGCGTGTTGTTGTCGTCATAACAGAAATACTTATTGCCAATTCTTAAAATACTACCACGCACTTCAACTTTTATGTTTTTGTTCTTTGATATTATATCGGTTTTTCATTTTAAGAGTCGTTTCCTCTTTTCGCGTGCTGCTACAGTGTAATCTCTGTGCATTGAGACCCCAGTGCTGCGAAATTTTGGTGCCGAGTGTAATATACGTCTTTGTAAAAATGAACTATGTTGTAGATACAAATGGAGTAGTTTCGTTGATTCATAGTTTCCAGATGATGAGGAAGGCAATGAAGATAATAATTCCTACAACATTATATCCATTGCTATTTTAGTTTATCTTTATTTTACTTTTCACGAAACATTGCGCATTTGTTTTGAAAGCAAACTTCTTAAGATGACGTAAAACAGCTGTGTGTGACGTATTGGTATTTGTGGGAGTATGTGTAAATCTGAAAAATATCGAGATCCGTTGTGGGCAAAGTTGCTGGCAGAGTTCATAGGATTTTATCCGTTTAATTTGAAATTGTTCGTTACGTGTGAATAATATTTTTTTTTAGGAATAAGTGAACATTGGTTTAAATTATTCATGAAAAATTAACAATGTAGATTAGTTGAGGAAATATAAAAACATTTTGAGCAAACTTTCTTCATTATTTAAGAAAAATTAACACACTAAATCGAATGATTTCCAAAAGCGGAAAATACACAACCATGTTTGTTCTTATACTGTTTCTAGCAGAGACTTATTATGTGGACTGCTAGTAGACAACTTCGCGTTGGTTCCAACATAAGCGCTAGCTCTCGTGGTTCGGAGCGGAATAAATTTGAAACTCACATCAGACGTTTCCATTTCGTTGCAGGTTTAAGGACTTTAAGAAATATAGATGTTAGCAATTTATATGATGAATTAAATTCTCATGTACTTGAATGTGATATTCTTGACAATCACAAGTATTTATTGATCAGAAATGTGATTGAAATATACCTACGCAAAAGTGTTATTACATCATATCTCTAAAATTAATAATGAAAAACAACATAAAAAACTAATTCGCAATAAATATACGAACATTTTGCAATTTATCCTCTTCAGACCGTAGGTGAACATATGTGCACCTTTGTTTCAACATTTCTTTGCCACACTACATCCATCTTTTGGCAAATAGCTGCAGTTAAATATCAAGTGTATATGATCCTTTTGCAGAATACATTTTTAGATGGCGCTAGGCGTTCAGTAACTGTCATTATTTGAATTTTATAGTTGGCCAGTTTCCTTGGTTTTCACGTTTTCGCAGAGTGAAAAAGTAATTATTCAGGTAAAAATGTTAAATTGTTGTTTCGCAGTATTATTTTTATTGTAGTGATGTGCTACTGAGTTGAATTTTTGTTTGTAAGTTCGAAGGTATATTTTTTTATGTTTTTTCTACCGAAACTGAGCTATATACTTTGGAATTACACATATGTGTACTTCAGGACTATATACTTGTTCTATTTATTTAATGATAAATTTTCATCGAAATGCAGGTTTCCTGGAAGCAAATTTCTTAGCCGTACCATCTGCACAAAGCGCCAGGTTTATCTGTGCATTTAAAAAAACAACTTTTTTTTAACTGTATCACGTTTTAATGAAGTTAATTTAGGATGTTTTATGCTATGATAGACCTGAGGCACTCATATGTGCACCAGGATTTTCACCATGAAGTTAATAAAAATATTTTTTTTTTAAATGCAAATCTCTTATTTGATCTTACATAAGATTAAAAATCCACTAAAATTCAACATTTCGGTTCTTTTACTCGTCTGGGTCTGAAGAGTATGGGACAATGAAAAACAATTTTGTATTCAAATTTTGTTGGTTCCATCTATTATTAATTATTTAAACCAGCACAATTTCGAGATGACATCTATTGTAAACAATGCCGCAACAATTTGAATTTCTACCGTTTCACTTGGCAAATCCACTAACGCCCAATAGGTGGCTCTAGCATTCTATGGAGAAATCCAAGATGGTTGTCATTTTGTTTTACTTATTTTTCGCATAGAACCACGAGCGCTAGTTATGTTGCCGTCATTTTCTGGGCAGAGATTGTATGGAAGTGACATTTAACTAGCAGTCCATATATAATAAGTCAATGGTTTCTAGTATATAGAACATCTATTTTAGGTAGTTTAATTAACCAAACAAATCAAATTATTTGCCTTTTAACAATTTATAATAACTAACCAATGGCATTCAACAATGTGGAATTCCCGAACTCATTCACATTTCAACACGGTTGCCGCGGTTGGCAGCATTTATTTTTATATTTTTTGTATGTTTTTGCATGTCACACTGATTCTTTTTTGACATAACATCGATAGGAAAACAAAATGGCGATTTAAAAATAAAATGGAGGGGGCCAGCGGCAAGAGGATTGTGAGTTGGGGGTCTCAGTATGGTTTGTCTATGGTATCCAGCTGCTCTAAGCATAATTCTTTCGCTTTTGATACCGCATCTACATCAACTTGTGCCACTTTGCGTTCCAAAGTCACACATCTGTCTTGCATTTGCAATACTTCAGCTTGCAGTGTAGAATTATTCATTTTTAATGCTTGCAGTTCAGAGGTGATTCCTTCTAGGTCCTCTTTCGACGGTAATTTTTGTAACTTCTCGTCCAGCAAATTAGCCATTGAATTCACGATCATTGTCTTCAAATCGAAGTTGGCCATATTACCGACAGCAGCAGCCGGATTACGCGAGATCTCTTGCCTAGGTAGTGATTCCGAAGAGGGTGACGTTTCAATAATACGTCTCTTGAATTCTTTTGTAGTACCAATATTTAAATCCGGTAGGAAAAATAATATTGAAAACTACAGAGAAGTTAAATTTTTTTTCGTAAAATGTTCTCTTTTTAAAATTTTATAATCAACAATTTTATCAAAGTTGCGTAAGGGCTTTTCAAAATGCAACATGCGTTGACATTTTGCTTTGTGTATATTTGGCGAACACTTTTGCATTCGGAAAACCAAACTAACATATTACGTCCTCGTTTAAAATTCGAAATTCCTTCGTTTAAGTCGTACGACAACATGTTCAAAATATAATGACAAGAAGTCGGGGTTGTTTTTATTGAAAATACTATTGCCAAATCTGGGTTTCAGATTTTTCTGGGGATAAATATTTTGATCGTCTGGCAACGCTGCACTGGATTAGCCTTAACCATAAAATGGAAGGGAAAGGGACACAGTCACAGTCAGTAGCAGAGATGAATGTATTCCATTATCTTTGGTCAGTCTCAGTCAGCGTTGCCAGACGGTTGAAATATTTCCCCCCAGACAAATCTGAAAAACCCCCAGATTTTGCAATTTTCTAAAAAAAAACCCCAAATTTTTTTTTTTTAAATTATTTATGTAAATTTAAGATTAAATACAAAGACAAGAAAGAATTTAAAAGATTTTTTAATGTATACGTATTTAAAAAAAAAAAGGAAGTGGATTCAGATTTCAAGATTTAATAAGAAAAACTTAGCTAATAAGTAAAAATAACCAACTTTCATAAATAAGTCCTAAAATATTGTTGTCTCGTTGTCTTCATCTTTGTTTTTGTACATCTGCTTATGGACATTTTGATCATTTGATCGGAAGGGGTAAAATTCATAAACTAAGTATTAAATAGACCGTCAGCTCTTGCAACTTAAGAGAATTTGCCTACAAGCTGTTTTCCGTGTTGCTATGTGGCAAAGTATGTGTGCCACGTTAAAGTAGATTAGCCGCACGCATACTCTCGCACATAGGAACCTGACAGTTGCCTGACAGTTCATTCTGTGGTAACATTGAAATAAATTCAAATAATTCAAATAACTGCCCGTTATCGGGACGTGTTAAGAAAACGGTGGGTATGGTGTGGTGAATTTAGTATCAAATTCTATTGAAACGCATAGGTTAGGTAGGTATACGTATTAGGATTTCGTTCATTTTACCTAGATAATCTATATAGTACGGGATGTTTTCATCTTTGTTGTAAAAAATCGAAATCGATAAACTATATGAATCATTGACAAAAAAAAAAAAAACCCTTATTAATATAAAAAAATATTTGATTACTAATGATTATGAATCGTATATATTAAAAGCAAATAAATTGTAAGCAGCAAAACTTAAATGCGTGAGACATATCAAGGTACAAATCAGTAAACATGTTTATTTCCAATTTTGCTTAAATACATTTTGAGTTTCGTTCTTTTCCGTAAATTTTAAAGAAAATAAATTTTCGTTGATTGTGTCTACTAGACTTTTTATTTTTATTATAAATGAACATTATTCATATTCTCGGCTGACGCAATTGATTTCAAATGTAATTTTATTAATTGTTCAATTTTTCCAAATTTTCTAATAATTTTTTTTTTTTTTTAATAAACGGAATCTTCATGAAAAGATTATAACTAAAAAGTCATACTATTTCAAATCTTAATAGTCGTAATCAATTCTTCTTCCTAAATTCTTTGCCGTTTTTCTGTGGACATTCACGGTGAAATCATTTTTCGCCAAAAACAGCAAACGAAAACAGACACAATAATTATAGGAACAAAAATATCTTATTTTATTTCACACATCATTCATTTGTTTATTTATGTTGATACATTCGCTATTATAAATTTCGTAGAATATCTACATGTTTTCGTGGTGAAATAAAACAACGAGCTTAAACTCTCAGAACGCATCCATCAGCTGACAGAAACTCACCAAATACACTAACTCTCAGTCAGTGTTCTCAGCACGCTCACTTTATTTTTCACAAGTGTGTTAATTTTTCCCTTTTCACTAAACTCAAATTCCCTTAGATTTTTTATGGAAAATACATACTTTTAGAAGTAAAATTTGTATTGTTCGGAGAGAAAATCATATTAAATTAATCTTCAGTATAAAAATCGCAGTTTGCTAACATTATAATGATAATTTTTTGATAATAGAAATTTTTGCTTAAGGCAAATCTCTTTTTTATGTACATTTAGTGCGTTGATATTCATAGTGAAATGTAGTTCGACTGTTTTTCTGACAGATTATTGATAGTCCAACAATTAAGACATTTTTTTCCTTTTACGCAGGAAAGATTTTTTTTTTTAAATTCCCACAAAAAGGTAGAGATGCCACAATGCAGGAACACTGCTGAGTGTCAGTATTTTATTACTCCTCCCACCTTTTAAAAAAAATTTTTTTTGCTGCTTCACACGTATTCACAGATAGGAAATTTAAGAGAGAATTTTATTTTAAAAATTTGCGGGGGGAATCGGGTAGGTGCGCGGGAGCTGACGGTCTATTTAATACTTAGTTTATGGTAAAATTGATACATCCCGATCCAGGAACAATCACAAATTGGTTTTGGCAAGAGACAAAATACAAAGAAAGCCTCGCTCTATTTATTGCTTCTCATATGATTGTGAACTTATCGCAAATGCAATAGTGTGTGATGTATGTAGCTTTAGATAGGGGTTTATCAATATCCTGGCACCAATGAATATTGGAATGCGTTGGAACGGAATTGGCATAAATGGAACATGAATTTATATGGTTTGTTGGTGTTGCTTTATAGCTTTTAATGTTAACTTACGATACTTTTCAGTGAGAAGAAAAAATAATTTCTAAAAATAATTTCCCTAAATAATTTCTCCCCCCAGATTTCCCCCCGTCGGTCAAAAAAACCCCTAGATCTGGGGGGAAAACCCCCAAACTGGCAACGCTGGTCTCTCAGTAGTCGCAGTCACAGCTGACAGCTCACAGGACACAAACACAAGCACATTTCACTCAAATTTAACCAGAAAGAACTTATGCCTTCAGCAGCAGATGAATCAATCACAACATAACCATATCTGAAATCAGAAGTAAAAAAAAGATAGAGGATAAGAAAAATAAAAATCATTCATAACGGTTTCACAGAGCGCAGCGGCAACATTTGATTCGTTTTGATGAATTTTGTATTTGTTACTGTAAATTTATTGTAAACGTAACGTGCGTCGTCCGGTCGGACCTGGACGTTTTGGATTTCGTATTTGTGCTTGATACTCGAACAATTATTGAAGGTAGTCGTAGTTTTATTAGTTATCCGTATCTCTAGTGGTGATTAGTTCGAAAACTAACTTGCAGTGTGTGAAAGTGAAAAACTAAATACCAACAATTACATTAGATACGTGCCTTAAAAATCGGTAGGTATGTACAGTGTTCATAGCCATACAAAAAATTGTTTTGTTGTTTCATTGTTTCATGACTAAAAAACATAAGCGGATGTGAAGTGAACGAAATAACAGTATGTACTGTGTTCGTATGCGATTAATTATTTAAACAAAATAACATACCTAAAATTAATGTTTTACTCAATTACGATCTGAAAATATCGAGGAAATTGCGTTTTTTTAATCATTCGAATTTAAGTAGAGAAAAAATATTATCAAAAATTCAAGGAAAAATTTTGGTCGTAGGCGTTTGAAAAATGATTTGTACCTAGGTACTAAAATTAATGGCTGATGCTATTCAAACGACGTTAGGGACACGGCTTATGCCGAATTCACAATGTCGCGTTGAACGCGTGCGTGCGTCGGCGCGCTTTGACACTAGGGACGTTCAAGTATCTAGTTTAGTAAGTCTGACAGCTCTCTCACTAGATGAAACTCGACTCTGATTGGGGAAATCGGTCGTGAGAGCAAATGTTTCAGTTGACGTTTATGGAGGGGTAGCCGACGAATCTAGTCGAGAAATTCGTGACTGAGTACTAAGTTGACAGTTCTCATATGTGGCTGACGTAGAAAACGTGACGTTCCCGACCAATCTAGTTTTTGCGTTCAGGTTACATCTCATCCAGACCAATCTAGTCGACTTAAGATGACTAGATTCTTGAATGCGGCCACTCTTTACCGAAACTTTACGATTTAAATGCCAAAGCACACGAGCAACAAATTTGTAAAACGAAATGCCGCTTTGAAGCGAATGCGCGCTTAGAGAGTAGAGTATGACAGACTAAAAGTTCGGTTTGGTTTAAACTATTAGGTCCATTCCCGTACTTTCACGAGCCAAGCCCTAAAAATCTGTCAAACTCGAAAAATTGAGCGAAGCTGAAAATATACTCCAAAGTACGTGGATACACTTCGAGCTACTTTGAGCCACTATACATCTTTGAAAACTAATCCATATCACGAATAAATTTATTACTTACTTTTTTACAACATATGAAACGTTCTAGGATAACATTCGACCCCCACCGAATTTTCTTTATTTTCAGATATTTTATTTTTGTGTACAATTGATTTTTAAAACTGACTATAAATGTGTTTCCTGTCAATTTTGTGCATTCGACATTTTTATCAGCACTTGCCGGTTGAAATTCTCTGAGCTGTTTCGAGCCAAGGAACTGCTCGTTACTCGTTATTTTGCTAATTTTCTCTTTTTCTCTCATTTTTGATGAGTACGTGTATAGACTTTGTGCGTTTGCGATCGATTTATATTGATTGCGTTCGATTCAAACCGCGTACGCGAACGAACCTACTAATGTACACAAATAGAGAGCAGAATTCAAATTTCAAGTCTACTCTCTTTTTTCTTGTAGCTGTAATTTTTGTGTTAGAATTAAATAAGGATTCTCCAAAAATCATTCATAACAGTAGTGCAAAGAACAACCTTAACAAAGATACAAGACCAATGATTAATGTTTTTTTTTTTATCCAAGAAAATTTAAAGAAATAAGTATTAGCTCCACAAAAAAAGGCATTCGTCATTTTCACACACTAAATTAATTAATTTGCATTTAAAAAACATCATATTGCTTTTTAAAACTTGTGTGTGATAAACATTTGTGGTTGGAACAATTAAAAATTCCAAAGTTGTCAAACGCGCGTGAGAGTAGAGAGTAGGTCTACTCAGTCGTCGCGTTGAACTTTACGATATTTACGATGTAAAGTCGACCCAACGCCTGAGGTTGTATTTTATGTGGCAGGTTGCAGCATATGAACGCTTTGTTTCTACATAATCTGTCAACGCACGCGCGCGTCAACGCGACATTGTGAAATGGTCATTAAGTCGACGGCTACGGTTAAACGCGGCAAATAGGGGTAACGTGGCTCGTTTCGCTCGCTTAAATGGATCTAAACTCCAGTATTTCATTTTCGGGCACGAGCCTGTACGTTTTAAGGCCCAACTTATTTCTTAAAATACTTTTTTTAATTATTACGTTACGTCAAATACATAGCCGTCGACCAAAGCTGTGTCCCTAACGTCGTGCGATAAGCCACTTCGAAAATTAATATATTTTGATGCAATTCCGAATTAGTTCTCCTTTTACCTATTCTAATTGCTGATTTGCTATAAATGGATCTGCAATCTACTTTTAAAATGTGTCTAACCTACAAACTCAAAAACATAATTGAACAAAAGCAGTTAATTTTGTATGAAAGATTATCGAGTAATAACCTACCTATAATAAATAGTGTTAGAAAAGTTGATGCATTAAATTGTAGATTATAAAGTTTTAGAAGTGTCGTTCAATATCGTTAACACTATCAATATCGTTATTTCTCAAACATTGTTAGGTATTTACTTTCGTTCTGCTGGTGTTAGCAAACAAACGGAAATACGACACGACAAACCAAGAGTCATTATTTAAACAAAACGTGATCTGGATGTGGAGTAAAAAGTGTCTCTTCAACATACCCTTATCAAAGCTTCTCAAAGCACTTTTTTTTTTTGCTCTGGCTTACTTTTTATGTACGATTGGTACAAAAAAAAGCATAGGCCTTACCTACTAATCATTTTTAACCTTCACACTAAATATTTTGTCGGTCATAATATGCAATTTTGAATGGCAAATTTCCCCATTGTGATTTGTGAGTTCGAAAAATTTAGTCTGGACACTAAAATTTGTTATTAGTATCGCGGAATCTTTTTCTGATTTCAGAGCTCTTTTCAATCTGTATTTTTTCTCAGATTTGCTTCAGATTTACCAATACAATTGCGTTTGAGTTTGACAACTGGTGGTGTTTGTTTACGTTTTCGTGAAATTTTTCTACTGCAAGAAAGCCATTGCATAAGAAATGTTTAGAAATCAATCGGGCGCAAATTTTGAGTGATTGAATTTAAAGTTTAACCAATGATTGGATAAGGCGTAGAAAAGTGTCGAATGATAAACATATTCCAATTGCACGAATATCAAAACGAAAAAAAAACAAGTGACGTTTTTATGTTCGATTAGACATTAGACTCACGAATTCTGAAATCTGAGGGCGAATTGAATACCACATAAGAGAGAATCTGAAGAAACTCAATCGAAAATCGAATGTTCCTTAATTTGTGAGTCTCTTTGATCGATACTCAGTGGTCAGTGCTCACCCTCACCCACCAATCTTATGTGGTTTGGCATTTCAGATTTTGATCTGAGATTCCAGATTTTTGCTGCCCAGTCGAACATTAAATCCGAATTTTATAGGTTCTTGTATAGGTGGAAGCAAAAAAGTAAATTTTTTTTTTTTTTTACGCTGGGAGGTGGTAATCTTCGAAAGACGAAACCGAGCCCGTATTCAGTAACAGTGTGGTGATTTCTACCCACTAACCCCTTCTCCCGTCTTCCCGTTTTCCCTGCGATACAACCTTCTTGGTATCTCATTGTCGCAGGGCGGGGATTAGCCAGCTTTCCAATTATTGCACCTAGTAGTTAAACCAATCAGCAATTTGTCTTTCATATTTTAAAATTCATATTCTAAGTATTTGTCCATAGAGGATTTAATACTGTTTTTGTTTTATTTTTCGAGCTACAGGTATGTGCTGAACATTTTTATTTGTAAAATTTATATGGACCGATTTTAGGTCATTTAGTTTAATTTGCCAATTTTTTGTCCATTTTGTTATATTGTTCACAGCCTTCTGTAGTTTTTTTGTCGCTACTTCGACAGTTTCTCCCACAGCAAGTACAGCTGTATCATCTGCAAATGTTGCCACAGTTGTTTCATCACTGTTCGGCAAGTCGCTAGTAAATAAGAGATATAATACAGGACCTAACACACTTCCTTGTGGTACACCAGCTTTTATTTCTCTTAATGTGGAGTAGTCATTTCCTTGTTTAATTCTAAAGAATTTATAGAATATATAGGACTTTAAAATTTCTGAAAATTGTTTTGGCAGATGCTTTTGCAATTTATAGATCAGTCCTTTGTGCCATACTTTGTCGCAAGCTTGTGCTATATCGAGAAATATAGTAGAGCATATCTTTTTTTCTTCAAATGCTTTTTCGATTTTATCTTTTCTATTCTATGCACCTGATCGATCGTGGAGTGTTCATTTCTAAAACCAAATTTATGGTTTGGGATTAGCGATTTATCTTCGATTATTTTGTTCAGACGTTTAATTAACATCTTTTCGAATAACTTGGACAACATAGGTAGTATAGATATGGGGCGATAGGAGGTGACTTCACTAGGCGGTTTGCCTGGTTTTGGTATCATAATCATCTCCGCGACTTTCCACATGCTAGGTACATACCTTATCCTGAATGCAGCATTTATGATCTGTGCTACTTTCTTTAAGCCCTTTTTTGGGAATTGTTTTAGGATTTCGACTGATATTAAATCAAATCCCGGAGCTTTTTTAGTACTGATGCCCTTTTTTATTTCATTGGCAATTTCTTTAGCCGTTACCGGCTGAATGTGTCTTTCCTCCTCGCACAATTCTTCGCTTTCTTGACAGTCTTTATCTTCATATGGTTGAAAGACGCCTTCAAGATATTCAGCAAATAAATTAGCCTTTTCTTCGTTGTTTTTTGTCCAGTTACCTTCACTGTTTTTAACTGGTGGAATGTGAGCAATTGGCCTTTTCATTTTCTTTGTTGCCTTCCAGAGTGAGTACTCGGTACTAGCATCATTTGTAAGATTGGTAAGGTATTTTTTAAGAGACTCATTTTTAAATTCTCTTATCGATCTTTTAAGCTGATTGTTTAGATTATTCAGTATTGTTTTGTCTCTGGGCGCCCTTGTTTGTTGCCAACGTTTTCTAGCTCGTCTCTTTTCCGTAATTATATCACATATTACTTTTGGATACGAGTTTTGTTTGATTTTAGTTTTCGTTTTAGGTGTTGCAGCCCATGTAGCTCTTTGGATATTGACAGTTAAGATTTGAACAGCATCTTCTAATTGATCTTCTGTTTCAATTGTTTCTAAGAGCTGAATACTATCCTATAGATGCTGCCTGAAATAGCTCCAGTCAGTCAGCATATTTCCTAGCCTTGCGCTATTTTCTTTAATAGTGATTTTATCGCCAAGTGTTAAAAGTATTGTGGAATGATCTGAGTCAAGATCTGGCCCTTCTTCTACCTTTATATTGTTAGACGAGATATTCTTTGTTACGAAGAAGTCGACAAGATCAGGGATTTTGTTTCTATCTGTTGGCCAATACGTAGGTTTTCCCGTTGAGTGATACTTGCCGCTAATTTCGTTTATTGCTTCATAAAGTTCTCTTCCTCTATCTATGCCAATCTAGATCCCCAATACTTGTTTTTGGCATTAGAATCTCCCCCTGCAATAAATCTATTTGATCTATGATTTGGCATTTCAGATTTTGATCTGAGATTCCAGATTTTTGCTGCCCAATCGAACATTAAATCCGAATTTTATAGGATCTTCTTAGTTGGCCGCAAAAAAGTACATGCAAATCTAAATGAAATTGAGATTTTTCAAAAACATAAAAACCTAATTACGTAATTTAAATAAGTTTGAATTCGAAATCGACTTTTATGATTTGTAACTTTTAAGAAACGAACTTGCAATAGGCGAAATAGTTCTGTTCGACTTCGAAATAGTACATTTAATATTTTAGAATTTAGATATTTTTGCGAAAAGCAAAAGCTCATGTTGAGATTCTCGACAATTATTATGGGTTGCATGATTGATTTTTAGTTTGGTATTATGTGTATCTGAATCGTGTCTGCATTCACACACAATTTTAAAATAAAATAAAGGTCCGTAGTCAAGGCATAGCTTCTCACAATCATTCGTTTCTGTTAATTTTTGTTTTGTTCTCACGAATGTAAAGGACCTAAAATATTGAGAATCAATTGAGATTCTTTTCCAGATCTCTTATACTCCCGGATGTTTGTCAGACGTTTGCGAGATGTGGCGCAGTGGACAAAAAACCTTAAGATGTAAATTGTCTTTTTCCGGAGCTCAAACCTGAGATATCCCTCCATAAGTGGTCCAGTTCACCAACCGCTGAGCCATTGCGATCACCTTTGGCCGTTAATTCTTATTAAAAACATGGTTTACTATCTTTTTATTTTTATTCATGGCAAGCATTCAGTTGATCACAAAAACACACTACGATACTGCCGATAAAATAAATTTTTAGATTGAGTCACTCCTCTATACTAATAATCATTTTTAGTGTCCAGGCTAAATTTTTTTAGCTCACAATGGCGAAATTTTCCATACAAAATTGCATATTGTGACCTTTAAAATATTTAGGGTCAAGGTGAAAAATGATTTAGTACGAAGAACTGCGTTTAGCAAAAACGTGGTCTACACTACATATCTAATTCGGAAGGTTTGGATAGGTATTCGTTTTCATCGAAGTCTGGTTAGATGAAAAAGAAGATTTTTCCAAATACATTTTTGTGTGCACTTGTTAACAAATTGTGGACGCCTTCTATTTTTCACATATTAATAACACTCAAATATTCCTCAAAGTTCTTGTCCGAAATGTTTTGTTTTCTTGTTTCTAAAACCGCTTGAAATTACTACAAAATCCAATTGGTCTGTCTTAGTTAGGTACCTTTTGACGCGTTCTCGAGGTATGGTACCGCGCAGCATAAACACTTCCAAATATCCGGACTGTAGACGGCCACACAAAGTTTTTTTTTGTAGAGAAAGGTAAAAAAGGTAGGTACCTAGGCAATTATATCTGTTTAACTTTCTCGAATAAGAGAAAGATATTGTATTCGTACAAACTCGAGATGTTAATCAATTCTGACATTACGATAATAGAGGAACTCAAAAAAGTGGGTCGCAAAATTCTGTCTGTCTGTCAGTATTCCGTCCGTTCATACCAGTTTGATTTGTTCGAAAACGGCTCTAACCACTTCCACAAAAAATTAATATTTTAGCTTAAATTGGCGTGGTTAAAATGACTCAGTTTTTCGCTAAAATTTTAAAATTTGAACACATGCATTTCTACAACGGTCCATACGATTGTAACAAAAATTCATTCCTAAGGTAATATGGTCATTTCTAACTTAATAGAAAACTCAATTTTTCTCTATATTGTCCTAAAATGGGGTTTTCAAAAAAATAATTTCTTAAAAATTTGGTTTTCTTTAGTTAACCTGAAAATGACACTAACGATTTTCACCAAAATGCATACTTAAAGTGATATTTTAAAAATGATTACGTCCTTCATTTTCAATTAGAATCACCGAAAACGCTAATTCTAGAAATTGCTCATGTCTCGAAAATTCCATTTTCGTTTGGGATACAACTTTAAGAACCAAGTAATGCAAACATCCCAAACAATATCTAATTAGTTTTCAGTTAAATAGTTAAGCAATACTGTTTTTAAAAGTAGACATTGCAATATTTTTTGCTGCTATTTTACAAAAACCGTTAGGAGCTTACACAATCACCGGGATGGGATATTAAGTTTAATCCTGTAAATGCAAATACATATATCTATAATAACTTACCCCCTTACTCAGCCCGACTACAACTTATTGGATCCAAGTCCCTTGAGGTTATGAGAAAGGTGTCAAGAGTTGTTTTTCTCCAAAGAATACTTATTGGGGAGATTCACTGTCCTGATACTTTAAGTCTTTTGGGTCTTAATGTTCCATCACTTAATTTGCGTAATAATAGATTCCTTTATATTCCTCGTTCTCGTACTAATTACGGTAGATCCTCCTCTTTAAATGGTTAAATGTTATTTTATAATGATTGTGCGTCTTTAATTGACAATAATATGACAATACCATTAATAAAATCCATTTTGTTGAATTATTTCCAGTTGTAATTGTATTGCTCAATTTTGAATTATTTTTGTACTTGCATATTTTTTTCTGTATTATCTTTATTAACATAATGTTTTCCTCAATTTTGTCTCTTTTTCATTATTTGTACTATGTTACTAATTAAATTCATATTTTCTCATGTCTACGGAAGCCCAAGTACTTTGTTGACAAACAAACAAATAAATAAATGTAAAGATATCAGTCTATCAAGAACCCCTTCTTCCAATCATTTAAAACCTGAAAACAGCGTCACCAATCTATTTCTGTCAAAAATAAAAACAGGAAACAGAATTCAAAAATCTTGTAAAATGTGAGAGCTACAAAGTACAGTAGGCGCTTTTAACTCCTTAACCAGAACTTGAGACAATAGGCTGTTACTGAGAGCTTCAACTTATATAATTTAAGATTTGATGTTCAAAGATTGTATTTTTAAAAATTTTAATATGAATTGAAGTAATTATGTCATTGTGAATATAGAAAATTAATACAGAGATTCTAGTACGATATGTAGATGGTAAACCGGATTGTTCGGAGAGAAAAAGCCGTTGATAAAGGGCTACGGACAAAGATCGAGCTGTTGAATTACAATCTTTGGACAATAAAGTTCACTTTGCCCTTAGTGTCAACCAATAGAACTTTTTTTTTTTGATTTGGCTGACTTTCATGTTTACTAGTAATTTGCTCCAAGTTCTTACGTTTTCGCGAGGATTTCATAGAGAAAATTCAAACAAAAGAAATTTGAATTTGAAAGTTAAATTCGTAATAAAACTCTTAATAACTACGGAAAAAAAAAACATTGTTATATGATTGCCATATCAGATGAACAACCCTAAAGTGGATTTTATTTAACACTATTCCTATATTTTATAAACCGCTTCTTTGACCTACCATCGCTTTTCAAATTTGTACCTACCTACCTACCTAATAAAATAAGAAAACATTCAACAAACTTTTGATGAACGAGAAAGTTTCGTTCGACCCAGCCGCGCACTTTATTTTATCTATTTTTCATAATATTTTAATCGAAAATACTAAAATGAGAATTGATGTCATTACATACGTCTAAGAAAAATTGAGTACTATATATCTACTCTATATTATTTATTATTGTCGAATTCGTAAAATTAAAACCCACCACACTTAAGCCTCCTAAATTTTGACACTGACGAATGGAGGCTAACCTCTGGCGGTAAATTTTCGCATCGGTAGGTTGCTATAGATTTTGTCAGCTGTTATGTATTTCTATGAAAAATCGAGAGGTTATTGTGAGAAATTGAGTACTAAATTCAAAATATACATTTAATATAAGAAAAAAACTCATTTTATAACAGAAAATTAATATCTTAAAAGTGAGTGCGATGCGTATTGATATAAAAGTGAATACTAAGTTTGTATGGACAATGCAGAAGACAATTTATATCGTAAAGAGGGTAATACACTGTACCATCTTCTAAAAGAAATTCGGAACTCCAAAGTTCTTTTCATTAAATGGGGTATTGTGCTTAGGATCGGGACAAAATGTCCCAATTTCCCGAATACACAGGATGGCTTTCAGTATGGAATCAAACTTGTGAAAGGAGCCTTTCCCAGCCTTAACCTTTCGAATTCAGCTATGATAATTGCAGAAAATTTAATGAAATTGATGATGCAGCTACCTCCAGCTCAGTAACTTCATCTACGGATGGAGGTGGGGAGAGACCACTTCCCACCACTACTTCACAGAGCGATATTGTGACAACCTTAGAAACTTCTAAACTGGCTGGATCCTCCATCATCAAAGCAAGCAAATCTCTAAAAATCATAATTAACACACTTTTTATAAGATAAAAAGCAACCAAAATATATAAGCAAAAGCAAATTTATTATTTGTTTACATTACATTCAACACTACTTTGAACAGACTTTTGTGCTACTTTTACCAGATGAATTGACTCACATTATAAAAATTTCGGACAAGTAGTACTTGCAGATTAAGTTTGTTTTAAATTAGTTGGTTAACTTTTTAATAGATAAATAATTAATTTTCTTTCATGAAGCTCGAATTCCTTATCCAAGTCCTTTGCAAAACAAACGGACGTGAAAATTCCATAGGTCATTTTTTCATTCCCTTTTTATCCACCAGGTGTAGCAGGAAAACTTTTCCACTCGTCAATTGGGTAGTTCGCGACAACGTCTGTGTCAAATATGAAGAAGAAAAAACCAAGTGACAGCTAAAAAACTTGTAGGAAAACAAACAAAACTTATATGGCTGGAGCATGATTTTGTTAAAAAATTACTGAAAAGTTTATAACAAAGTCCAAAAAACAGAATAAAAACATTTTAGAATTAAAAACTGATGTTTATCACATGAATAGGGTGTCCGTCGGGAAGGTATACTACTTTGTTTTGCCGCCATTTTGGTAAACATTAGTCTTGACATCTCACATTTGGCAGTCGTGAAGTAGACACGTGGCAAATTTATTATGGAAAAATATCATCGTGACGATGACAAAGTTACGTGAAATTTTTGGGAGAAACGACGTGCCAACAAAACGCAATATTTATCGTGTAGTGAATGATTTGGAAGAAAGAGGGTCTGTAGGTGATAGGCCCAAGCACCTTTGCATCCATTAAAAGTTACAGTCTGGTGTGCAATTTTGTCAGGAGGAATCATAGGACCTTACTTCTTTAAAAATGAAAACGGCGTAACGGTAACTGTGAATGGGGAGCGATATCGTTATGATTGAAAACTTTTTAACACCACAACTTCATGCTTTTGGCAGTGTATGTGGTGCCACATCGCATACAGCCAGGATTGCAATGGAATTACTGCGAGACCTCTTTCCACAACAAGTTTTTGTCAAGAAATGGTGATGTTGATTTGACTGCCCGGACTTCTTTTTGTGGGGATATCTGAAAAGCAAGGTTTATGCAAACAAACCAGAAACGCTTGAGCAACTCAAACAAAATGTTCGTGATGAAATTAATGAAATACCGCGTGAAATGTGTGAGAATGTAATGAAAAATGTTCTCAAAAGGGCTCGCATTTGTGAGACTAACAGAGGCGGACATTTACCTGATATTGTATTCCATACATAATTGCCGACGTTAAATAAAACATTTGTCAATATAAGATCCATTCTCTTTGATTTAATCAAAAATTATAAACAAACAAAATGGTATACCTTCCCGGCGGACACCCTGTATTAGGTAAAAGAAGAGAGGTTAAAGTAATGGGAATTGTGCGTTTTTTGGCAATATTTGAACAAAACACTACTCTGGCCATTACAAAACGGCTTTATTATCCTACAAGTTTTTTTTGACGTTTCAACCAAAAAGATAGCCCATCTGTGAAAGGATGGGCTTAGCTAAACACTATTGGGGTGTAATTTAAAGAGGCTTTCGTTAAGCTTTTGACCGCGTCAATACCACTATTTTATTTTCCTAACTGATGAGGCTTGGAATTCACTCTAACTTTCTAGGATTGATTCGTTACTTACCATTTTCCCACCTACACCGACGTGATAAACGTAAAGCGATTTATAGTTCTATATTTTAGTAGTTTTTGTATGACATTTCTTCCAAGAGAATCTAATCCACAGACCAGGAACCATATGTCATCAATTGAAATGCTTGGTTTATGTTATTGAAATCAGTATGTCATTATTAACTTGCAAAGCTAATTATGTCCTTTAGTGGTGAAAATGAAAGGCTTTTACACATTGAGGAGACAAAAAGATTATAATAATTATTATCATCAGGGGAATATACTCGCTTTTGAAACGAGTTTATGCTACACTTAAAGAAAATGGAGAAAACATTTCCTCCTACACTATATTGCGATAACCCATCGCACCAAAACACTTGAAGCCAATTGTTCAACATTGTTTTTTGGGTTTGGGTGATTAATATATTAATCGATACTCAATGCATGGGAGTATTTTCATTTCCTCTGTCTCATCTCTGCAAACTGCAACCCACTCAAGTGCTCCACATGAAATTATGAAATGTATACCAATGACTACGAATGAAGTCGAGAATTTATTTGTAACCGTTTGTTATTCTTTTATGCACGTACTTATACTACTTATATTTTATAGAAAAGGATATGAGTGGTGTTCTAATAGCACAAATGCTTGGCTATTTAAAAGTTAATGACATATGACACCACTAAAGTGGCATATTCGAAGAATCGTTGAGTCAATGAGGAGTTTTGTTCTTTTGTTTATGCCTGCATTCTCGCGGCGTCATCAAGTGGCCATGAATTTGTGATTGCCCTCTTTGTTGTGTGTAAACATTTGATATTTTGAACATTGTTATCCTCTGCAAGACTGTAGATATGTTTTTTAAGCAGGGTGGAGTGGAGACAATGTTGTGATTTTGTATGTTTTGTTTATGAATGCATTCTGTTATCGATTGTGTGCAGTGATGGTAGGTATTGTCATTGCATATAGAGACTATGTTTATAGACAATGGTATTGTGTGGGTGTTTAATCGTTTTTTTTTTTTGTAGGTACAGAGTAGAGGGTAGACATTTTAATATACCTAAGCGAATAGCGAATCTATAACAAAACTCAAAAGCGCAACTATAGTTGGATCCAAGATGTTATGAGTTAATTGGCCATTTTTTGTAACCAAAGGTACATGAGCGAGGCACACATAAAAGCCATACAGGATTATTATTATTTATGATGCAATATACTCTATGAGTTTTCCAGAACTTGGCATAATACAAATTAAATGGCAACCCTTATGCTATAAACATCAAGTTAAGTCCAGACATCCTATCGATGTAATTTAAAAACCTTTTAAATCTCTTGTAAGTGAATTTTAATTTGAACATAGATAGATAGAGTCATAATATACTTACGGATGTACTAGAGGCGCTAAATGATCTGAAGGATAGCTGCAGGATCGGATGGAATTCCTTCAGAATTTTACAAAACACAGTACATACATAACACCTGTTGACTAGGACTTATAGACCATGAAGTAGTTCCATAACAGTATCAAAAACGCTGAACTTCCGAAACCTTACAGTTGGTAAAGCCATAAGATGTAATTTGGGTTTTTGCGGGGATCTCCAATCACAATCATTTCAACAACGGCTCTGGGCCCCCAAAAGTTATACAGGAAACAACAACAACTATTTTTTATAAAATTTAGGGTGTTATTTTCTTTTTTGGGGCCTTATTTCCTAATGAAAATTGGGGCCTTTTTTATTATGAAATAAGACTCCAAAAGAAGAAATTAAGTAAGACCTTAAAACTAATTTTTGGGGTCTTACTTTATTTTTGAAGACCAAAAACATGCTTTTTGTATATTTTGGTCTTTAAAAATAATAAGCGAAATAAAGGAAAATATACCACCGCCGAATAGAAGATATTTAATGGACGGAACTTTTAAAGTAGTTCTCAAAGGTTGTTTTAACCAAGTTAGTCATCTATATTTAATATTTTGACGAGAAGACATTCTTTTAATTAAAAAAATAGTTTCAATCTTGTCGCCGCAGGCGAAAATTTGTACGCGCCATTTTTTGTACCAAATTTTTATTATTTTTTTAAGTTTTAGTAAAACTAAAAATCCAAATTTAAAAATATTTACAAATTTATTTTTAGGTATTTCCGTTATTTTTTATGTTGATGAATAAAAAAAAACGAGAAAATGCTACGAAGAAATTTTGCAATATTTAATTAAAAATACATATATAATATAGGGTTTTCCAATAAGAGGTGTTATTGTGAATGACCCGCTATTTCGGTAGCTGTCACTTTTGAAGCTTTTATTCTTTGACATTTGACAAGTACAAACTACGCCATTACTGAAAATGGAACGATTCACGCTTCAACAACGAATTATTAAAATTCACTACAAAAATGGTGAAAATCTTGCAGTCACAGTTCGCAAAACTAAAGCATTTTTTGGGCGTTGTGAAGCACCTTGTCGGAACGCAATACAGAAATTGGTGGAAAAACTCGAGCTGTTGGGACAAGTTAGTGATGTGAAGAATAAAACACGTGCACGTCGCTCAAGAACAACTGAGAATATTGCTGCTGTAGCCCAAAGTGTTGAAGAAAACCCAGGTTTCTCCATTCCTCGTCGTTCTTTGGAATTGGGCATTCCACAAACGTCATTACACCGTATTTTGCATAAAGACTTGCGTCTTAAGGCTTATAAAGTTCAGTTAACACAAGAACTCAAGCCGGCCGATCATCAACAACGTCGTGTCTTTGCTGATTGGGTCCTTGAAATGCATGAAAATGAACCGGAATTCCATCGAAAAATCATCTTGACTGATGAGGCCCATTTCCACCTCGGTGGCTACGTCAACAAGCAAAATTGTCGCATCTTGGGCTCGGAAAACCCAAGAGTTATTGTTGAGAAGCCTCTCCATCCTCAACGTGTGACTGTTTGGTGCGGTTTATGGTCCGGCGGGGTCATTGGACCTTACTTTTTCGAAAATGAGGTTGGATCAACAGTTACGGTGAATGGATTGCGCTATCGAGAGATGATTAATGATTTTTTATGGTCGGAGTTGGATGGTATTGATCCGGACAACGTTTGCCACACAAGCAACGAAACCATTGATCTTTTACGGAAAAAGTTTCCGGACCATGTTATCTCTCGAAGAGGTGATCACAATTGGCCACCGAGATCTTGTGATTTAACACCTTGCGATTTCTTCCTTTGGGGCCACGTGAAAGATAAGGTCTACGCCAACAGCCCAGCGTCGATTCGTGAGGCTTTCGAGGACATAGGGCAACAACTTTGCGATTTGGTTATGGAAAATTTAATGAAAAGGATATGGTCCTGTATGCGTGCTCGTGGTTGCCATTTGGCTGATGTTGTTTTTCATTATTAACGGCATACCTTCCTCTTTATTATGAAATAAACATCCGATCATTTATCTCAAAAAATGACATTTTTCTTTGAATACCAAAATAGCACCTCTTATTGGAAAACCCTTTAGATTGTAAATTTATTTCTAAGGAGACAATATATTGAATAAAAAAGGAATGAAATATACAAAAAAAAAATGGGGTGTTATTTCATTTTTGAAATTTGGGGCATTATGTAATTTTTTTGGAGCCTTATTTCATATTTGAAATGGGGGTATTATTTCACTATGAAATAACACCCCAAATTTGGAGCCTTATTTAATTTTCTCTCATGGGGAGTTATTTCATTGGGGCCTTATTTCCTGCAGCCAAAGTTAACAACACGAAAATCGTTTTCCATAAGATCCATCCCAATAAATTTGTCTGACTATTCCTTAGCCTGATTTAGAATAATATATAATATATACATATATATGTAATATATATATCTGATGATTTTGCATAATTGCAATTTTAATAGTAAATCGTAGTCGTAAATGCATTCCTTCCTACCGCGGGTCCATGAATAATGTTAGCTACTGCAATCTTCTTGTTTACCTTCTTAAAGTCGGGCCCCATATAGCAAAGTCTTGCGGGACTGAGAGCATAATTGGCATTGCGGATTTTAAAATGTCAGAATGCCTATTGGGAGAGACTTAGATAGAAACAGGTACTCAACGTAATAGAAGCTTCCTAATTCTTGCGACTATAGGTACAAAGAGAGATTATTAATTTTTGGTCGAAAACTGTCAGATCACCCAAACATGACCAGTATAAGAGACTTGGTATTCGGCGTAACTTGCGCTTTTCGAAATTCATGTTTCAATCTCATATCTTACTTATTAAACGTTTAAAAAATACGGATCTTACATTTTCAGTACAACAATGAATCAATTCGAGAAAATCCTCAGTAAAATTGATAATGCAATCTCAATAAAGAAAGATGATCGACAAATCTATACGTCGGATTTTGATACGATTCGGAACTATTTATTAGATAAGATGACAAAAACGGATGCTGTTTTCAAAGAAATCTACGCTGGACCCAGTCTTTTCGGTAAGTTTTAAAACTACAGATAAGTCATACGTTGCTCTTGTATGTAGGCAGCGCAGCAATTGTTTTCAAGGCAGGCAGACAATGCTAGTTTTCTCTCTCCAAAATCACTGATCACCTGCCTACGAAAATTGATTTCGAAGGTGGCTCCAAATATGAACTTCCGAACAGGAATCTATTGGGACACCGCCAACCGAGTAAAAAAATAACTCAATCTTTGCTTATTCTTCTGCCTTCCTAAGCATTGTAGTATCTTTTAAACCAAAATGTGTGTCGAGACAATAACACAAAGGAATATCAACAACCACTCATGCTGAGAACAGGGGTTATAAAACTCATTCTTTACACTAATCCTGCCTTTGCCAATCCAAGCAAATAATAAAGAATAAACAAAACAAACACAATAATTATTTGACAAAGACGAAATTATCCATCACTTCGGTCATTATTTTTAATTTGGTTATGATTAAATATATTTTTGAAAATTCGTTTTAGGAAGCTACATTGATAATGCGAAAATCAACACACCAGATGAATTCGACGTGCATTTCCTTCTCAAGCTTCCATTTTACGAATACATCAGACTTAGGCGTGACAACGCCCGTCCGGGTTATGTCAGGATTTGTCTCTTTAAAGTACTGTCTCTTATGAAGGCCGATCCCAACAAGGCAATGGTGTACAAAACCTTTAAAAAATTCGTTGACGACAGAAAGTTTCTTTGCCGCAACAAATTGCAAAAGTGGCTAGAAGATATAATAATTGAAGTATTTCAGAGAAATGGCAATACAATTCGGAGCTCCACCGGAAGTGTATACAAATTGGTTTACTTGAAAAGAGGCACAGCACACACTATAAAGGCACTATCTAGCACACGAGAAATTTCGATCGATTTTGTGCCAGCCTTCAAGTTTAATGCAGGTAGTGAGTGGCTCGCCAATCGACCGTTCCCCAAAAATGTTAAGGAGAAACTTTGGTTTGCTGTGCCAAAGCCAACAGTGGGCCCTATAAATGGCCGCCACTTGACATTCAGTATTTGTGTGCCCCAAGCTGAGAGACATATGCTGACGGACAAGTATAACCTGAAAAGCTCTTTCAGGCTGTTTAAGAGCTTGCGCAACAAAATGCGTGGCCCTAGGCTAAAAAGCTACTTTATCAAAACCATCTACCTCCATGAAAATGATAAACTACAGGACGATTTTTGGAAGCTCCCTGCAGGAGCAATCCTAATCCATGTAAGCGATGAAGTCGTCCTGCTGCTGTTGCATATTCAGCTAACTTAAGTCGATTTGTTTTGCAGATGATTGGAGTGCTTTTGGATAAATTGGACAAGGAATGTATTCCGTTTTATTGGTCTCCATCTATGAATCTACTCAATGGTCTAACTCGAGCTCAAGTTGAAAGCATGAAAAATGAATTCGAGAATATTAGTGCCACTTTGGAGTCGTACTACCATCAACCTCAAATTAAGGAGCAGACCGTGGCACGTTTATTTAGTAAGTAGTTTTAACTAAGAGTTCAAACAATTTTGTTAAATATTGCTTGCAACAAAAAATGTTTTATCGTCTGAAGCAACACATTGCAGTTTCAACATGTAGTGTCATTACAGTGATAAGAACATGCTTGGCAATGCAAATCGGGAAGGTCGTCGCATATGAAGGACCATAGGCATCACTGTAAAGCTGCAAATTAACAGATAATGTGCTTGGTTCGGTGGTACATAACATATTTTAATGTGAACGAGCAAAGGCCAAATTTATCGATCAAAGCATTCTCTACATTTTCCTTTGATACAATTCAAATAAAGCTTTTACAAGTTCTATAAACTGAAAATGATAAGAAATTTATTCTCTGATAGAACTAAAATAGTTTACATTTCCTAATTTTGTCTAAATAAAGGTAGTACCAAACTAGCTACCAAAAAATACCTAAAATGTTGAAAAAACCTTGGCGCCTAATCAAATTTCTTTTTTTACTTTCAGGTTTTGGTAAGAAGTCTTTGAATAATGAATATTTATAGACTGCGGCTGCCATGAATTGATCTGTTCGTCGTTTTACTTTCTTTTTTAAATCTTAAGTTACTGTATTGAATTTTGTGTTTTTTCTTCTAATAAATAATATATATTTGTTTTTAAATAAAATCGATACTCATTCCTTAGCCGCCTCCTTTTTTCTTTTTGGACTTTTATCATGTTTGGAAAGCATGAAAGTAAGGATAGAAAAGGATGGAATGACCAAAGTATGGAAATAAATCTCATCGAAAATACTTGATTCGTCTGCTTTAAAATACACATTATTTTATTAAGAATATAAGTACTTTACTTATACGAAAGCAACGTGTTAACTGTACGTCTATAATCTTGTAAATTGTATACATATATTTTTGGATTTGCAAAAAAAAAAGATACCTTCTTCAAAAGATTATACATAATCGTAATAATCAAAAAAGTAATTTTTTGCTACCGTCTCCTTTTGAGAAATTATTTGATGGAATTGAAGCTGTATATAAACAAGTTTCGTAAAAATCGCATGACGAAAATTCCAAGAAGGAAACAAAACTTTAAAAACATAGTTAAAAAAATCACACCAAAAAACCCGTTTAGTTACAGGATGTCATGCTTACCGAAAACAGGTTCTCCATAAATGTTTTTATTATCAGCTATGATCCATATAGATCATCGATTTACATGTGCTGTTACATGATCCTGCTTCTCATCGAGATCACGAATCATGATCTGAAAATTATTTCAACTATTTCCGACTAGGTGGCTTGTTTTATTTTTAAATGTTGGTGTCTCTGTAAACGATAGCCACACAATCACGTTGCCAGACTTAGAAATGGAACACAAAAAATTTGAATTGATTTTTGTCGCATTCGAAAAACCGCCCTGTCCGTATTCCGAGTTATTTTGTTTTTTCTCGTTCTATAAACGTATGTCCAGACCAGCCCAAACATTTGATAAACAATTAAATACCTACATGTTCCATATTTATTTCTGAAACACTTACTAAGCAAAACAATTTTATGAAATGTTTAGAAAGGTTTTGCTGGTTTGGATCTGGACACCAAAAAAACGTTTATGAAATGTTTCACAGTTACCCAATCCTGATGGGAAATAATTTTTGTTTTACAAGTATTCCTGCAGAAAGTGAGCGCTGTTACAAAAATGTCCAGAAAAGCTTTGAATACCTAATGAGAAAGTGATTCATTTAATACGATTATTTGAATTAAATCGCGTGTCGCGTGATTGCCAAGACCAAAATTACAAAAATTAAAACTTTACTCGTTGCTAATAATCCCACCACATTATTTCCTTCTAGTCCAAAACAGGATAAAGTTGAAACATTTCACAAACATTTACCCCCGTATTAATAAACAAATATGCAAAATGTAAGTTAGCTAGTAGACGTCAGATAGCATACAAAAATTTGACGTAACTGCTGAGTAACGAGTTGATAACTTTTACGCAGTGTTTATTAATACGGGGGTTAGTAAATAAATTTCAGAAATCTTTTATAAATGTTTATAAAATCTGTCCGATTTGCTTCAGACACATTTCATAACCATTTCTCAAATGTTTCGGTGGTCTGGACACACCTTAATATGCCAAGATAAACTCTAGCGGTAGCAGCAAATATTGTTCATGTGTTGCATATTTTAACATAAAATATTAAATTTGTTTTACAAAAATATATTTGAAAAGAAAAATTATGCAAATTTGATTTAAATATGGTAAGACCCCCGACTTTGCAAGTGAAATGACATGTGCCTTGTGTGACGTCACGTTGAGAAGAATATTTGCAATATGGCTGGTGGCAATATCAAGTTGGAAATACCCTGTATTTTCTGTTTTGTTTCTGAAAGCAACTGTTGCCACAATTCCAAAATTAAACTTTTCAATGATCCGTTTTGTTTTATTTTCGTGATCTGATTCGAATCAGATCACGCTGATAATAAAAAACAGCTATTATAATTATATAAAGAGTTGTAAGAGGTAATTTCCGGAACTACTGAACCGATTTCAATAATTCTTTTACTAATAGAAAGCTACGGGATAGAGTATTGCGATAGGCTATTATTTTTTTGATTTTGCATTTTCTATTTTTTGATTATTTGCACTATGTGAATGAAAAACTGCGAAGCAGCTTATGTGATAAAAGCTGTACCTATTCTAATGAAACCATTTTCAAATTTTACTTTGCTTCATTCAACTTGCTATTCATAAAAAAGCTTAGAACCATATTTTCGCAATACTTCTCCGAATTATTAAGCTTTCTGCTTCATCCATTGAAAGTCGTGTGGTTTTGCTGTGCGGAACCGCTGACTTCACAGCACAGATAGGAAAACTAAAAGAGAATTCTATTTTCAAAATTTGCGGGATAATTGGGTAGGAGTGCTGAAGCTGACGGTCTGTTAACACTTAGTTTGTTAGTTTCCGAACAAAACATTTGGGATCCAATATCAGACCAGGGGTGGAATCCGGTAAGGTGATAGGTGATAGTCACTTTTGTGATAGTCAAATGCGATAGTCACATCATTCTCCTGCTACGTAAGGTGATCGCAAAATAACTATACAAATTTGGCATCACTTTGTTATTTCAAAACATAGTTTTTTTGTCAGCTGTAATTTTTTGCACAGAAAAATTAAAGGTAGCCTTGATGTAATCCTAATACAGGCTGTCCGCCGGGAAGGTATACTACTTTGTTTGTTTATAATTTTTGATTAAATGAAAGAGAATGGATCTTATATTGACAAATGTTTTATTTAATGTCGGCAATTATGTATGGAATACAATATCAGGTAAATGTCCGACTCTGTTAGTCTCACAAATGCGAGCCCTTTTGAGCACATTTTTCATTACATTCTCAAACATTTCACGTGGTATTTCATTAATTTCATCACGAATAATTTGTTTGAGTTGCTCAAGCTATTCTGGTTTGTTTGCATAAACCTTGCTATTCAGATATCCCCACAAAAAGAAGTCCGGAGCAGTCAAATCAGGCGACCGTGGAGGCCAATCAACATCACCATTTCTTGAAATAACTTGTGGAAAGAGGTCTTGCAGTAATTCCATTGTAGTCCTGGCTGTATGCGATGTGGCACCACATACACTGCCAAAAGCATGAAGTTGTGGGTTTCAAAAGTTTTCAATCATAACGATATCGCTCCCCATTCACAGTTACCGTTACGCCGTTTTCATTTTCAAAAAAGTAAGGTCCAATGATTCCTCCTTACCAAATTGCACACCAGACTGTAACTTTTAATGGATGCAAAGGTGACTGATGAATAATTTGAGGGTTTTCCATTGCCCAGAACCGACTATTCTGTTTATTCACATATCCATTCAAATGAAAATGTGTTCTCCCAAAAATTTCACGTTACTTTGTGATCGTCACAGTAATCGATGATTGATTTTGATAAAATGTTTTAACGATTAAAACACGTTGGTTTATTGAATATTTTTCCATTATAAATTTGCCACGTGTCTACTTCACGACTGCCAAATATGAACTCTCAAGATTAATGTTTACCAAAATGGCGACAAAACATTAATCTTGAGAGTTGCGAAAGTTCGATTTTTAACTTTTAACGACCGCAAAACCAATATTTATGAATTTTGGTATAGGAGTAGATGGGACCTCTGGGAATGGCATTGGCTACTTTTTGTTGGTGATGAAGTTGGGGATGCAAGTTCAAATGCCGAACCAATTATTACTCAAGTTAGGGATAATAAAATTCATCATGGGTATCTATACTTTTGGTAAGAAATAAACACATTTGCCGCGTATTTTACCAATGAATTTAAATGTGTGGGTCTGATTGGTTGGCTTGAAAGATAGGATATAGTTTTGGACCCGATATGTGGCTTTGTTGTTGAATAAATATTTTAATTGAGTTACTCGAAGTACTAAATCAACGTAGACGAAGTCGCCGGTACCTGCTAGAATGTTTATAAAATAGAGTCTTTCGCGAAAGCCATAATGGATGGGAATTTTTTTTGTTGGTTTAAACGTAACAAACAACTTTTAGGAAAATAAAGCCAGAGAGTAACAAACAACTTTTAAGAAAAGAAAGCGTAGTAAGTGTTAATCGGCGGAACTTTTAAGCTTTTAGAAATAAGTTCATCAAACGCTCAACTTCAATTTGCAATGTGTTCTGTATTTCGTACTTAAATATTTTTTTAAATTTGTTGTGATTAGCGAAATTATGGCTTGGGTAAAACTCAATTTATGCTTTTCACCATCAAATCCAAAACACCGACCTTCAAACTCCCCAGCCTGAATAACCAAAATCATTCTTTATTCATCAGCGCCAAATACTTAGGAGTCTTCCTTGACCCTATCCTCAACTGGAAGTTTAATATCGAACACCGTATGCGGAAGGCAAGCTGTCTGTAGTAAATCTTTCGGAAAGAAGTGGGGACTTCCACCAAAAATGGATCGTTGGATGTACACAGCGGCGGATCACTGGTGGGATGGCACTGAGCACAAGTATAACTAGACTCATGTTTTTTAAAACTTAAAAAGACAGTTGTGTTTCCCTAGCGTTTGATTGAAACGTCTCGGCCTGTAGCTTAGCACACTAACAACTGCACCCACAGAATATAATGAAACATATAAATAAAATAGTGTACTGATTATGTGGCCACCACTGTGTATGGATATACTAACAGGAGAGCGCGATTATCAACAGTTGTCTTGATATGTATACATCGGCGTGTGCTTTCCTCATTACAGTTCTCGCCCAGCTAAGCATGTTTCTTTCTTGTGACTAAAATTCAAGTAAAGCCACCTTGTCAGTGCTGTTGAAACAAAACAGTTTTTATCCGTTAAACAATTGTTTTTAATTAAATACTTGTTCAAAAATAACCGATCTCGATGTAGACGACCAGTCTTACAAAACAATATTGAATACACTTCGAATTGAAATACAGGACCGCAAACAAATGCGTATTTGCAAATAATTTATAAAAGAATTTTCAAACGGTCATAATGTGATTGCATGTGTGTCTCGAATTCGCTAATTGGCCTTCTCATTGCTTAGTTAAGCTTGTCATTTTCTATACAAATATAGACGGTACTTCACCTTAAAGCTGTCGCAGTAACTGCAGCAGTCTTATCTTGTGGACACAACCAGTTTTTTTCTTAGTTCACTGTTAAAGAACTTCTCGCAAACGTGTTCCTTTTGCGTGTGTTGGGACTGTGAAGACTAAACAAAAAAAAAAGTTAATTTAAAAAAACAAAAAACCCGACTGACTGGTAAAAACAAGGAATTAAAAATATATGAACAATACACATTTAAGTACCTAGAACTACCTATTTGGCAGTCGGAGGGTACTCAATACTCATACATATATTTGTTAGACTGTGTATTAATATAGTCTCCGATTGTCAATTAGTTAGGTATAGGTACTTAAATGCGTCTTGTTCATATATTTTTACCCGTCTGGTTAATTCTTTTTTTTTACCAGTCAGTCGGGTTTTTTTAAATTAACTTTTTTTATTTTTATCTTTTTAGCCTATGACACTCTTCAAAATCGGTCAAACCGTTTAGGCTACAGGGCGTCCCGTAGGAACGTACATATAGGATACGCGAGAAACACATACCCTCCCTGCCCTGTGTCCAGTCGGGTAAAACCGATCACGCTTAAAGTTATTTATATCGAATCAAACATTTTTTTTTCTATTATTATTTTTTGTTTTATTGAATTGTGTGTCGAATAGAGGAATTCAATGAACTATCCGATTATTAGACGCTATAAAAAATGTTTTTAAAATATTGCGAATAAACTGCTATTAAGCTTGTGAAGAGTGCGTCACCCCGAAATAAGACCAGTCCAATCAGATCTGCGTCACTTTAAAGTAAATTTAAAAAAAAAAAAAAAAACATCTCAAAATGGTAAACGTAAGACTAAATATTTCCCCCGCTTCGATGTTATATTCCATAGACTTTCATTCAAAAAGTGTTTGTGCTCAGTGTTAGTCGTTTGATTCACCTTTCACATTTTGGAGAATGTGATTACGCACTGTACCTAAAATTGGTGTCCTATTTGTTAAATAAGAATTTTAAAAACCGAAATTCCGTCGAAAAACTACCTTCCACCTTATTAGCCTTTATTCATTTGTTCTCTTATGAGAAAAGTTGCTAAGAGAACCACAACCACAGTTACTTTGGCTGGGAGTTATTCACTGTCACTGATTTTGAAATACGTATTAATAATTTCCACCGAAAGGAAGGGTTGTTATTGTGTTTAGTGTCCATTGTTTTTATATGCGTCTTTTGCTAATTATGTGTAAATTCAGAAACGCATCACTGACATCATGATGCTCATGATGCTTTGCAAAATGTTTATTAATGCAACTATTGGCATCACTTTCAACGTCAAGTGTTCATTATTGCAAAGTTGATCAAACTGATGCGCAAACATAACGAAAAAAAGCATCAAAGAAATACCTGATGCGCTGTTGATTCGCCGGCAAAAAAGTAAGAAAAATGTCGGAAGCGAAAGAAAAGAAAGTAAATAAACATTTTTATCAATAGATAGGCGTTTGATGGAAAAATTTATAAATTTTTGTTGAATTCTTTATTTTAATTTTTCTTTTTTACATTGAGTATTTCAACGCGGCGGAGGTAAAGCTTTTAATAACGACAAGAATAAGGCATGAAAACAAATTTTTCGTCTTTTACAAAACTTCCATCTTGACATTAAAATGTTTGATGTGAACAATGCGTTCTAAAACTCAAGCGTGATATTCAATAAGCAACGCATCAGCATAAACTGTGCATCGCATCAGCATCGCAAATATTTGACGATTCTGAATTTACACTATACTTCAGCCTATTCTACCTTCGTTGGTACACCCACTATACTAAGTACCAAACTACGGCGCAGGGACATAAGTCCCGAATTCAATTCGGGGATTATTTCCCACTTTCTCGGACTAACGCCACCAACAGATGTTTTTTAATCATCTACTGTGATAAAATGATAAAAGGAGTCTTTCTTTTTTAGTTCAGAGCACAACCTGAACTGTTCTACAAAAAGTTCGTGTTTCTTTTTCAGCTCAGATACATCAAAGCTCAGGATTTGTGTTTCTTTTTTCGTTCAGAGCACGATCAAAGCGCGCTCTATGAGCTTAGAATAAATTGACTGAGCATCCTGAGTGAAAAGCAGATTACCCACTTCCAGTCATATTTGACAGAAAAAAACAGGATAAACAAAATAGTTGACATGGCGGACGAACCTTGTTGTTCTGGAACTGAATATTAACCAATTTAATAAATAACAATTAATAAATATTCAATTTGTACAACAAATGACAGCTATGAGCTCAAGTGTGATTCATAAATACCTCAGAACAATCTGAGCACGCTCGCTTCAGAGCGCGCTCATAATACTCGAGCTCAGTTCAGAGTTGAGATCTGAAACGCCTAAAGACAACAACAAAATAGCGATAACGATTTTATTGGTCTAATAAAGAACCAATTATTTGAGCAATTCTTCAATTTCGGACAGTTCACAATGAGATCGCTAACTATAATCGTGGTGTCGGTTTTGCAATTAATACTCGCGTTGCAATCAGTCTGTTCAGTAGACTATCGCCTCTCAAAAGATGTGTATCCTATAAGTTATAATATTACAATTAAACCGTATTTCTTACCGGAAGATGAAGATGAAAGATTCACATTTTATGGCGAGACATCGATCATTGTTCGAGCTCGAACAGCAAATGTTCGTGAATTTGCGGTTCATTCTGATTATTTGGAGTTCATCGAGGTCAATATGTGGTCAGGGGGTGGGAAAGATTTGATATTTACAAAGGAATACGATGCTGAAACGGATAAAGTTATCTTTCGACTAAAAGAGGCCTTGGCTTCTTCTATGAATTACACTTTGGACTTTAAGTACACGGGATGGATTTCAAACGGAATAGACGGTCTCTATCAAATTACCTACACAGACGATGCGGCTACGGAAAAGTGAGTATTTGGGCGTTGAACGGTTTCTTTAAATCAATTTATTTGGAAAATATTTTTTAGTGCGGCTTTCAATTCAGTACTTAGGTTAGGTATATATATATCGCTTTATGTAAAAGGTAAGTGGAGCGTAGATTTTTGCCGCTTGGTTTGGACTTTTGCGAAAGGCGAGAGTTTTCTATAACATCTACAATAGATTTTTGTGGTTCTTCAGATAATTTTCAGCATCCGAAAAAAAAAACACAAAAAACAACAAGGAAGGTCGAATTTTTGCTCAGATGGTTGCAGACTATACTGCCACACAAATTACATCTAAAGGTTTTTTCCACTCTACTATTTTTGAATGGCTGTCAATTTAGCCGTTTTTATTCGTCCCAAATATAAAAACACACACAACTACAGGTTGTGTAGGCTAGGGTCCTAAATGGACTTGCTTTACTTTTTTCTCATCGAACAAATAACAGCATAAGAAAAATTTCTTAATTGTGTCTTAAAAAGTCTTCCTGACTTCTGTTTTTGATATTGTAACCATTTCTGTTTTTTGTATGCAGTCTGTCGGATTGAATGGTAGAAGGCATCAATGTGTTTTGGAAACACTTAATTCCATCCAATTGGCTGTTTCTCATTTAAGTATGCTGTTAAGCTTGGTATTTAGTATGACAGGAAGCAGGAACGCATTTTTCTCAAAAGAACTTGATGTCAAAAACTATGTCTTCAAAATTTCAACTGCAAAAATCTTTGATTCACCTGCGTGGTGGAGAGATAGATTACACTTTTCGGTGGGATATGTCAATACCAGCGAAGCTGTTGATAAAAAAAACATTTTGGTATATTTTTATGATTCAAAATGTTTTCTTAGTATAATATATCACCATTTCCAAGGCCTTGTAAAGAATAGACAAGTGCACTTTGTGCGGCTGTACAATTTGTGTTTTCCACCTTCGCATAAAAAGCCCAGAAGAAAATAATATGTAGTTGCAAAAGGATACCCAATCTGGGCCACTGGATTTGTAATTATTAAGATGGTATTGCTTCTGTGATAATACGAAAGTGTATATGCCCTACGGAGTCGTAAACACTCTCGAGCATAGGCGAAAACATGGTAATTTGATACTCCTCATTCTGTTGGGAATAGTGAATCTCATGCCTTGGAGAATAGCAATTGTTATCATTTTAGCGGCGGCATCCAAGCCACAATCTATTCAGTGGTCTGATGAACGAAAAGACGATGTTAAGTCAATAGATTATGTTTCGAGATGAACTGTGAGAAACAAGTCCAAAATAGTGGCACTATAGTCTGCAACCATCTGAGCAAAAATTCGACCTTCCTTGTTCCTTCTGGTGTTGTCTGTTTTTAATATTGAGTTATACAGCTTATTAAACTTAATAGCAAATGTGCAGTAGTAAGCCCATATAAAAGGAATATACAAATTGTTTTAACCATAAACTATTAGTATTTAAGTTCAATTAGCCAAGTCCTGCAGAGAGCTGCGTAATAAAGGGTTTTTCAATAAGAGCGCTACAAAAGTTTTTTTTTAAATAAAACAATGAAATTCTTTATTCCTGTGAAAGTACGTTCGATTTGCATGGCCACCACGGGCACGCTTGCAGAAGTCCAGACGCTGAACTCAATTTTCGACGGTTTTCAATCATAAATCGGCCGGTACTGCTGCAATTTCACGTTCGATATTCGTACGAAGTTTATCAATCGTCGCTGGCTTGTTGGCATAGACCATAGACTTGCGGCCAAGCGACTGGACCATTTCGTGAGATAACACGTTCTCCAAACTTGGTTTCCAATAAATTGATTATGACATTCGCTGTGTGGCTTGTGGCGCCGTCCTGTTGGAACCACATGTCCTCCAAGTCCATATCATCCAATTGGGGCCAAAAATATTCAGTTATCATTGAACGGTAGCGATTCCCATTCACAGTAACGCGCCGGTCTTGATCATCACGGAAGAAGTACGGCCCAATGACGCCGCCGGCCCATAAACCACACCAAACCGTAATTTTTTCGGGATGCAATGATGACTCATGGAGTACGTGTGGATTGCTGCCTGACCAATACCGCATGTTTTGTTTATTGACGAAGCCATTCAGCCAGAAATGAGCCTCATCGCTGAAGATGATTTTTCGATGAAAATCCGAATCATTTTCAAGTTGTTGCTCAGCCCAATTCACGAACATACGACGCTTCTGGTGGTCAAGTGGCTTCAGTTCTTGCGTCAATTTAATCTTGTAAGGATAGAGGCGAAGATCTTTTCGCAAAATTCGCCACAACGACGTCACAGAGATGCCCAACGCTTGAGAACGACGTGTGAGAGACACATTTGGGCTCTCTTCAACTGAAGCCTCAGCGGCAGCAATATTCTCTACACTACGGGCACTTCTTTATCTCACTGGCACGGGAACATTTTACTGTGCTGTGCCTGTGGATTCAAATTTTTCCACTAGACGCTCCATAATGATTTATGACGACCATAAATTGGACGTAGCGCTCTTAACGTTGAGTCCACTGACTCCGAATTTCGGTAGTAAATTTTAATAATAAAAAAATATGTTATGTTTTTAAAACAGTCGGACACACTTGGAGTTGTTTTGCACTATTATAATTGGAAATGTGTATGGGTAAGAGTTCTTATCTGACAAGCAAAGTCATATTGCAAACAAATGACTTCTGACAAGCGCGACAAAAGCGTTTGCCAGACCTACATTCGACCCACGAAAATTGGTTTTCCCATTCCTTGCGATATCTTTGTGTGCGAGTTGAAGATTTGCACTATGCCAAGTTTTTAAATCTATTTATTTAGTTTTAAAAGCAAAAGGGGCAAAATTCGAACTGTTGTTCGTAAAAAAGTAGAATGGTTAGACGGATCTTAAGAAATGTAGTACATTAGGGTAACGATGTAGTATATAGTACAGCGTTGAAAAATCCACCAAATATGTAGCACAGTACTACATATGTAGTATCAGTGGTAACGCTGATTTCGACTCATTGTTGGCTCGTATATCTTTCCATCATGACAAACCTTTCTGAAGAGAGATGTCAAAAGAGCGGCAAGAAACTCGGCGTCGTTTGCTGTCCCTGTCGCTCTACTTTTGTAGCGTCCCTGTTGAAAAACCCTTTATAATAGTCTTTCACAAAAAAATATGCGAATACCTATCGAAACTTCGAAGATTCGTCTTGCTGTAAAAAGTATCATTTTAAGGAATTTTTTTGACTAATTAAATATAATCATTCTGATTTACTTAGAGCTATATTGACTAAGTACCCTGGAAATTTATTCCGTTACCATACTTGAAACTTACTCGCACCGTTTAATTTAATCCGTTTATTTTATTAACCCAAAAAAATGTAAATCTTTTCGTAGAAAGAAACTGAGTCGAGAAAGAACTGGTAGAATTTTAAATCTTAATGGGTCGCATGAATAAAAACTAGCATTTGCTTTGAGTAAAAGGTTCTAGCAAGGTAAAAGCCCTTAGCAAATGCTTTGAATCGGTATAAATAAAAACCTAGTTTGCTAAAGTAAGTTCAAAATTCGAACATATGTAGCATTTACTTCGCTGTATATGTTCTTGCCTTGCAATTTCTGTCAAACTTGACAAGTGACCACTGTCCGGTGGTTTGTTTATTTTTAATTTATTTTCAAATTTTTGTGGAAAAATTATCAAAAGGAATCTATAGCTCCAATTGCACCTGGAAACATAAATTTTATTTGCCAAATCGCTTTGTGATGTTTGATTTCTTCCTCAGTTGCCGGAAAATGTATCCAATCATCGGCTTGTTGAGCTATATTTTGACACATTTACCAATTATTAACGAAACGGTTGACTGATGAACACCAAGATCTTCTCCAACACCAACCTAAACACATCAATTTTTCACTTGTTAAGCCATGAATTTTAAAGTGTTTACCTGAAAGTCCGGATCTCTGGATCAGGATATTTGAAAGAGCACCACCACGCGTCTCAAAATTATCATTTAAAAAAGTATTAGCCAAAATGTCCACATTTTCACGAGTGAAACGAAACAATTGCTTGAAGTTATTATCGTCACCAATTTGTCTTTGTTTATACTGTTTTTTATTAGCACGAACGTTAACAACAAGAGGTAAAACAGGTATAATGTGAAAACGTATCGCATCCATGTTTTGTTTGGTTTTCCTGCACGAACCAAACTTAATTTAACTATTTATAAACAAAACATCGAAAATTCACAATGCTTAGATTGTCTTATATAATAAAGGTGCGTACAAAATATTTAGCAAAAGGTCTGAGTCACCTATATAGCAGACTCAGAATTTGCATAGCATTTGCTTTGTCTGATAAGTTTTATTCATACCGATCTGAGTAAAAGGTCAGTGTCGCCGCTTTTCGAACATGTCAAAAGTTGGAACTAACTCAAATTGGCTTTTATTCATTCGAAATGTAGCAAATGCTTCGATTTTGACATTTTTCTTGAGTAAAAGCAATTGCTACGTTTTATTCATACGACCCAATATGAAGGAATAGTTTTGATGTTTTCTGAACTCTCAATTTTGGCTTTCATTTGTGTATATGGCTGTCTCTTGGTATTCACTGATCCAATAGTTTGAAGCAAAATTATTTATTCATTCATTATAAAAACGATTTAAATTCTTTCAGATGGATGGTAGCGACACAACTGCAACGCATTGATGCCCGGAAATTGTTCCCATCCTTTGATGAACCATGCTTCAAGGCGGTCTTCAATATGCATATCAGCCGTCCGAATAATTACAGGTCTTTCAGCAATACTGACATACTAAGCACTACCATCGACGAGTAATATACCTCACTATACCAATTTGCCAAATTATATAAACAATCTTTTTTACAGAAATGACCCAAACCGCTACGTGGATCACTTTAAAGAAACACCAAAAATGTCCACTTACTTAGTGGCAATGGTCGTTGCTGATTACAAGCCCCGTGGAGAGGGCAATTTGCGTATAATTTCCCGGCCCGAATACTACAACAAGACTAAATTTAGTTACGAAGTGACAGAAAAAATACTAAACAATTACAATAGTCTCTTCGAATACAATTATACCGACTTGGGCAACGCTGTATTGCAAAAGCTTTCGCTATCCAAATTTCCCCACAATGGAATGGAAAATTGGGGCTTAATGCTCTATAAGTAAGCTTATAAATACAAATAGATTTTGTTTACTTCGATGATATTAAAATTTGATATTACAGAGACGAGGCATTGATATTCGAAGATGGCAACACTGATCTGAGTGGCATGCAATACATGATAACAACTATATCGCATGAAACATCGCATAGCTGGCTTGGCGATTCTATAACGTTCGATTGGTGGGGCTATTTTTGGCTTAATGAGGGCTTTGCAAGATACTATCAATATTTTGCTACGCACACTGTAAGATTGGCGAGCTAAACTAAACTAATGGGTGACTTAGAGTTTTTCTTGTTCCTTCTTTAAGGTTTACCCAGAATACGAACTAAACAAACAGTTCGTTGTTGATCAATTGCATTTAATCCTGAATACCGATGCAATCAATTCGACGCAGCCATTAAGTGAACCAGATGTTGCGTCGCCATCAGAAATTGGTAGGAAGTTCAGTTACATAACATATGTAAAGGGGGCTTCTGTTATTCGTATGATAAGTAATGCCATGTCGGAGGCTACATTTCAAAAGGCCATGAAACATTATATCAAGTCAAAGTGAGTAAAACAATTAACTAGTTTTCGGAACAGTTCGGTATAGGACTGTTTAGGCTTAGCTCCTAAGGTGGATGGTTATACCTACTTGCACCTTAGTTGATGGTTTATCTGCCTGCAGGAAGCCAGTTTGCCGATAAGATTTTTAACCTTGGAAACAAGGTGCTAGTACAGTATCGCAACTCTTCATGTCTTTTCTTTTTGCAATAAGAAAATGTAAACAAAAATTTTGAAGATTTGTACAAACATATTTTATATTTTTGATGAGAAACTTTCCTTGATTCAGCCTCCAGAGATCCGTTATTCCGTCAGACCTATTAAAAACGTTGGAATTGTACTGGCCTGCATCACCAATTGTGGATGTAGAAGAGTTCTTTAACGACTGGACGGAAAAAGTTGGATTTCCATTATTAACAGTCACCATTTCCACTGATATGCGTAGTGTTAAAGTTCAACAAAAGAGGTACCTTTTCGATCCGAAAGACGGAAGCGACCCAAGCATAAGGTACACAATTCCGCTAACCTACGCCACAAGTGCGAAACCGGACTTCACTAACACCTTCCCAGTTCAGTATTTCAAAAAGGATCAAGACGAAGTTGTATTTAATTTTACTGAACCTGTCGATTGGGTTATGTTCAACATCCAGCAGACCAGTTACTACAGAGTAATGTATGAGAACAGTAGTTGGTGCAAGTTGCACAACGCCCTCTACGCGGAGAATTGGTCGGGTATTCATGAGATCAATCGGGCTCAATTTATTGACGATTTGTGTGCTTTTGCCAAGGCCGCACTGCTTGACTATGAGTTCGTATTCAGACTACTTGAATATTTAGAGACTGAAATTCATTACACGCCTTGGGAAGCTGCCTTTACTGGCTTCAAGTTTGTCAGTCCATATTTAACAGTCCAGGAGCACATCGACCTTGGCAGCTACATTTTGTTTGTAAGCGAAAAAGTTTTCGAGAAGTTGGGAGTTTCGGGAGCGACATCTGATGAGCCTGTGCTAGATATTTACAACCGAAGACAGGTTGTCAACTTTAACTGCAAGTACGGACGAAGCTCTTGCACTACAGAGGTGCAGAGTATTCTGAGAAAATATTTGTATAACGGAGTTATCATACCGGTTGACATTCGTTCCACTATCTACTGCAGTGGTATGCGAGATGGTTCCGAAGAGGACTTTGATAGGCTTTTAGGGAAATTCAAGTCGGAAAATGTCCTTCGGGAGAAGTTGAGAATCAGATATGGTCTCGGATGTGTTCGCAACTCGAAAAATATAGAAAAATTCTTCGAAGTAATTCTTAGTGATGCCGTAAAGGTTTCAGAAAAGAACACAGCAATGGCACCACTGTACAAAGAAAATCCGGAAAACGTTTGGCCGGTCTATGAAATTGTGACGACAAGATTTGAAGAAATCGCTAAGGCGTAAGTATTTAGTTTCATTAGTATAGAAAACCTTTATGGCGTTTTCGATTGAAGATCCGAGAGAATTGCCCCGAAATTCAGAATTGCTCTTTTCAATGAAATTCGTTGGAGAACTTTTGTAATAGTGGTAGACACCATATGTGAGATTTGGTTTTCTGTTCGTATATTTTTTTGTTTTCTACAGTAAATATGAATGTTTTAATAGGCCAAGTCAATACTCAATATACATTTATATCAATTTAAGTTTACATTTTGCACGCATAATTGTATATTTTCGGATCACATAGCGAACATTTTTTTTCTAACAACACAGCAAACACTTCAATCTGACATTTTGTTAGTATGTGTTGGTGAGTTCAGGGCAATTCTGTAAAATTATTCCGGACACTTCTGTCGTGTTAAGAATTGACCTGGAAGTGCACTTTTTTTTCAATGAAACATAGAATACATAGAATACATCGAAAGAGCACTTCTAGATTTGCTCTTTTCATAGAAAGGGCAATTCTTTTCTTCAATCGAAAATGCCATTAAAGAATACATATTCTCGGCTATGTGTCACTTTTTTTTCTTCCCACTTCAGATTTGACAGTTGGTTAAGCACAGCGAATCTTATCAGCAGTGTGGCTACTCTTTTAACGACAGTCGAACAACGAACCGCATTCGAGGAGTTTGTTATAGAAAATCGCGACAAGTTCAGCGCATATTCAGGAACTTTCGATAACGCTCTCCTTAAGATCGACCAGAACCTAGAATGGGCAGAAAACTACCTGAGCCCCCTTCGTGTGTATCTGAAATCTCGAAATAGAGTTCAGCAACGAGTATTATAAAGCTATTCTGTCGTATGTGTTGCTTTAAATAAAGAAAACCTCTTACCAGTTGAGTCGCGTTCCGCGATACTAATAATCTTTTTTAGTATCCAGGCAAAATTTTTCGAACTCAAAATGGGTAAATTTTGGACACAAACTTGCATATTGTGACCTAGAAAATATTTAGTGTGAAGATTTAAAATGATTTTTCATAAAAATGATAAGTTAGTTTCAGTGTATAATCGAGTCGTGTTCAAAAATCAATATTTATAGGCTCCGAAGCATCAAATAGGTGATAGTAGTCGTGTTTTTTTGAGCTTCGATCTCAGCAAAGCAAAGTAAAGTAGGATTTTCAGCACGCGATAACAACAACTACAACCGAGTCGCGAAATGTCAAAAATAGCGTAGTTGTTGTAATTGCACGATGAAAATCCTACTTTACTTTGCTTTGCTGAGATCGAAGCTCAAAAAAACTCGGCTATTGTAGGAATGTTGGCAATTGCTTCCTGAAATTAACATTTGTCAACACTGATTCGGAATTATTTATTTCTGTTTACGTTTATGCGGTCACGTCGGTTGGTTTTGATATATTTTTTTGGACTATCAGCGGAACTGAGGAACTCGTATTTAATGCAGAAGACAATTTTTACGACGAACTTCCCAGATGCATCCATTCACAAGATTTTCGCTTAAATAGATTTTTTTTTGTAAATAGAACGTATACGCCCTAGTGTGTTCTTTTTTGGAACAAAATATTACATACAAAATTGATGTCGTTTTCCATTGGGACCACCAAAAATCTTTTTCAGATCTCAGATTTAACGCGGCTCATGGAACATGCAACGAAATTGATCTGATTTTGTAAATGGATTAGTGCGTTATTTGACAGCAATATCAGCTGTTCAAATTGCATTCGTTTTTGGAAAAATTAACTATGGATATCGACTTGAAGAATGTTTCTCCTGTTGTAGATACAAATGGAGTAGTTTCGGTGATTCGTAGTTTTCAGATGATGAGGAAGGCAATGAAGATAATAATTCCTACAAAATTATATCCATTGCTATTTTTGTTTATCTTTATTTTACTTTTCACGAAACATTGCGCATTTGTTTTGAAAGTAAACTTCTTAAGATGACGTAAAACAGCTGTATGTGACGTATTGGTATTTGTGGTAGTATGTGTAAATCTGAAAAAATATCGAGATCTGCAAAAAGTGATCCGAATCGAAAAAAAGATTGATTTTTTTTCCCAATGGAAAACGACATGAGTAGTGCCTATAGGAGGGTTCTAGATTCTAGTACATTTTCCAAAAGCAATTAGCGTCTATGAAATAAAAGTATTAGGTCTGTTCCTTTACTTTTAAATCTTACGAATTTTTACTAATTCTTACGAATTTTTACGAATTTTTACGAACTTTTACTCAATGCCGTTCCTTAACTCGAAAAATTCGTAAAAGAGAGCGTCATCAAGATAGCAAGACATTACCCCTCCACTGAGAATCTTACGAATTTTTACTCAACAAATTTCTTGGTGTACGAATTGAAAAAGCTGTCAGTACTTTACAATTAACAGCTGATTTGAAATTTGTTGTCCTATTTGACATATGAGTGCATTTGTTTTTATTTATTGCTTAATACGGTATCGACAGGCAGAAAAATAAAATTGAATGTCCTTAGATTATTTTCGAAAGTGGCGATGAAATTCTTCCTCCCTGTAAGGAGTAAGAAAGGACAATCTCCTCCACGTAAATTTGAATGCCGTGTGGTTTTTTCATCTTCTCGAATTCTTGCAGTTCAATCAGTTAAAACTCTTCCATATACTCGGATTCATGAAGAAGAAGTTCGATTAATTGCGAATCACTTTCATCGCTAGGTAGATGAATCAATTAATTTTGTTAGTAAATTAGTAAAATCTTTAAGTTTATGCGATATTTTAACGGCTTTTCGTACCACTTTTGAATTTTTGAATTATATATCTGTCGTTTTTCATAGATTACTACAAAAGCGTTCCCTAACTTTTTCGTAAGTGTCTCTCTCTGTGAGAGAATTTATCCCCACCACTGCCATTTTGACAGTCTTTTCCATTCTTACTACAAAAGTAAGGGAACAGACCTATTGTTTACGTGCTTCAGAAAATTTCTTTTGGCACTACCTTCGTTATGAATCGTTCAGAGCCGCGTCTTCCATCCGTCCATCCTTCAGATTAGGTGCAGTTGTCAAAATATGAAAAATAATCATATTTACAAAAAAAGCAAAAGACTCCATAAACGGCATTCGATTTTCATAAATATGTAACAAACTAATGATTGTTGACATATTGTATAGTTGTCTAGTAACAAAATAAATACAACAAGAATTAATTCCCTAGTTAAAATTACATTGCCTTGGCTAAGTTATTCTACAAAAAAGCAATGTACGGAATATTTTTTTTCAATTTTAGTCACAAGTATCTCTATGTAAACAGTTTATTATGTTTTGCCTTTGACTTTAATTTTGTGAAAAAAATGCGATATTAAATACCCTGTGCTTAGCTTAACGAAAGCACACTGACGATATGTTTTTCGACCGACAAAATATTTAAGCTGAAGGTAAAAATACAAAATAGTAATGGTTGTTAGGTCTCCTACATTTTGTGTTTTTGTTTATTGTTATTATTAATCCGGATAGCGACTATTTATATAATGTTGTCGAAGACGACGCAGGCGAATGTAGATTCCGTTGAAACAAATTCCCACGTAAACGTTCTGCAATCGTTTCCTCTTGCAATTTTAACTGCATTAATATCAGAACATAGTTTCCTATTCCCAATAAGAACTGAAACGAAAGGAAATATGTATATTGCACTTTAATCGCTCTTTTTGTTCATTCCTTGACCTGAAAGGTAAGAAGACAAACATTTCAAACTGAAATTTTGGTAAGTTCAGAGCAATTTTTTAAAAATATACCGGACACTTCAGTTGTGTTAAGAATCGACCTGGAAGTGCCCGCATTTATTTTTTTCAACCGAAAACGCCATAAGACATTTGAACTGTCGGAGTATGCAACGATCGTGTCATTAAGTGAAATTTGTACAGTATAGTGAAATGAAATGAAATTAAAAAAGGGATGTTGCACCTCCCATACAAAAAAAAAAAAACAACAACTACAACGAAGTAGGCGTGGCAACAAAAATTTATCAATAGCGAATCATTGCCGTATACGCTAGTTAAAATATAAATATACTTACAGTGTAAATAAGAGTTTCATTAGAATTCAACACTGTTCCCACTTTAAATTGAACTGTATTGTGTTTTGACCACAAGTGAAATGCGTGTATGTTTTCCTTAATCTCGTTTTCCGGATAATGTTCATAGTATGTGCGAATGATTCTAGAACACACTGTATTCTAACAGAGGAAAAGAAAAAAGTTATATTTATAAACATAGCTTTTGAAGCAAAAGTCTTTTCAAGTACTATAGCTTACCTCGTTACAAGTGGATCGTGCATAAATAACGGTACATGTTACTTTAGCCAGTTGCGGAAGAACAAACAAGAAAAGGAGGACATACTCCATAATAGAGGACTTTGATTCTAATGTCTTATGACACAGTACAAACACCATACTTGTGCATTGTGTGAAATCATGAAAATATGTCACTAAGGCTACCGGTGCGTAAACATGGTTCACACTCTGTACCAGGTCACAGTACTTCTGATAGTGTTTAAGTAACAATTTAATATGATGTCGTTTTGCACGTTCCTCTCTTTGGCTGAGAGTGAAATATCTTTTCAACATTACCTGGAATAATCTGAATCGAACCCTGAAAAAGTCCATCGCAGCCAAATGCGCAAGGGCACTTGTATTCGGTCCAACGGTGCACGCAACATAACCCACTGCCACTATACCTAATCTCCAGTCAGAGTCAAGATTTATGAGATAGTAGCAAATGTAATATATTGCACAGTACAGATTCATGACTGTCACGTAAATGACGTTCTTGCGAACGGACTTTTCATAATTAAAGTTTACGGCGAATTCGTCAACAAGCATTTTATCCAACTGATAAGCCCGCTCAATGAGTTTTATATGATCGCGTTTCATAACATCAAAGATGACCGAGACCTCTAAGAATTCTATCATGGCCACTATTTGTTCGGTGACGGCCAAAAACTGAATAAGGAAGGACAACTCATGGACATCCTGGAAGTACCGGCGGGAAGTAAATTTTAGTGCAAGTCCGATAATGAGAGTTCCAACCGCTGCCAAGCGTGCCAAATTCGTGTAAAGTTTGCTGAAAGTGGATATCTCGAGATTGTGTTCAGCGTTTACCCGAAACGATAAGCATCCGGCTGCAAACATAGGTAGGAATACTGGTCGGAAACACTGGATAAACTGTTTTTTTGTGGACTCCATTACGGCAATGAATAGCAACTGAGTGGAAATAGTATAGACGATTTCATTTTAGACGACTGTCGGTGGTTAATATGTTTTTAATTGATTTCATTTTATTTCGCTGATATAATCGATTGGAACCGATAGAAGAATAATTGTTTGTTAATAGTTATTAGCTAGCCCTTTCCGTTTAACAGTCGTTTAAGTGAAATATGGTAGTTACATATCAGTTTGTAAGAGTAAAATAAGATCGTATAGAGTTCATTAGTTCCAATTCATATATTAAGCACGAGCGAATACAAAATGCAGCCGACATAGCTTTTTTTAACATTACTTCTTTGAATGAGAGCTTATTTCTCCAATCAACTGATATAAAAACTATTTTCAGTAATTGATCACATGTTTGTATCAAAAGTACAGGTGTATTGGTATTTTTTCAATACAAGAAGCAACCATCGAATTAATCATCATAACAATCATTTTCCTATTTTTGAGGTATATGTCTCGCTTAGCTCTCAAAGCCTTTTATCTGCCTTTTATAGCATGTCACTTTCGATTTCGCCCACCTTTCTGTTCAAAAACCTATCACCATACTAAAATTAAAGTTGAATGAAATGATAATCAAGAACACTACGGAATATTCGGGGATATAGACTTAATAGTCGGCGCAGTGGCTTAGTGGTTAGTGTGTTGGACTACTAAGCGAGGGGTCCCAGGTTCGAATCCCGCAAAAACCCAAATTCCAACTTATGGTGTTTTTCCGCTGCGCCACCTCTCCCGAACGTCTGACAAACATCCGAGAGTATAACTGTCATAACCGGCATAAAATTGTAGATCCCTTCCATTCGTCCCAAAAATGAAAAACTCACACAAACGAATGGTTGTGAGAAGCTAGGCCTAGGGTCCCTCAGACCTGTTGCGCCAACTATTTTTTTTTTTTTTTATAGACTTAATCTAGATGAATTCAATGAATAGGCTAAACTCTTCTGACGTACATAGCATATTTACACTAATGCTTCAGTTAACTATATCGCGTCCTAACGTATTTAACTTACACTATGGTCAACGATTACGTACTGCAACAGTTGTAGACTAGCCAATATAGGAGGAATGGCAAGGCCATTGGTTGAAATCGTGGAGCCCCATTAAACACCATTCTCAGGGAATGGTAGCATTCAGCACCTCACGTCGGCCGACCATACAGGGGCATTGGCGCTGTTATTGGCACGGATGGGAAGTCATAGCATCTAGCTTTCGAAATATATCTGCAACCGATTGGCGGACGAAAAAGCGTTTGCAAAGCAACAAGGGGAGCGAACTCGATTACCAATATTAAATGAAAGATGAGATATTTTAACATGGGTGTAGTGGTTCACCAATCGAAAGACATAAGCATTAAACGACGTAGGCGCAAGTGAATCGGACACACATTTCGAAAGTGTAAATTTGGAATGCAATGGAACACGAAATGGAACATAAGATGGAAGAGGGTTAACCGCGTAATATACCCATGGCTCAGGAGAGCTATGAAGAGTTGAGGATTGAGGCATATTGCCTGTGACCGCACCCGATGGCTCGTGACGTAGTCCCTGGAGCCCTTAAGATATGAAATTATAGAAATCTTACGCAATCTAGACACGCCATTTTAATAATTAGGTATTTCGATTGAAAAATGATGGTAGTTAAAAGAGAGTACTAAGAGCAGTGCTGCGATTGATGTTTTCAACGCTATACTGCTGCCGCACAGACAAAAGGATCATTTCACTTTCTTCAGGATGTTAAAGGCATCGCGTTACTTCTAATTCCTGTGGTGTATATAATTACTTTGCCAACTGTAGCGACAAAATGCCACACTAACTTTATTAATGCATTTATTGACTTTATCATCCCAATTCCTCATCCGAAATCTTTTTTGTTTGTTATAGTTTGGGTTGTAGGCAAGACTGTATTTTCGCCAAACTAAAAAATAAGCCAAACCCATTTATAAACTTCGAATTTATTAAACTTTATTATATTTAAATTTTGTTGTTTTCGTCGAAATTCAGTTTTTTTGTTTATGTTAAATTATTTTACGAATATGTTTACTTTTGCGTCATGCGAGACTTTTACCCACGTGTTTATGCACAAAAGCTTGCTCCCTTATGCCTTCTTTTCTTTTTTATCGAAACCATTTGTCTGCGGGACTTCGTGACTATTACTTGTTTGATTTTGACACTCTCGCAGTGTCTTTTGCAGGACATGGGCATCCGCTGGTTCTATACGCTTATAGTAATGCTGTTTGGTTTCGACAATTTCAAAACCAAATTTCTTATAAAATGCGATAGCTCCATCATTGTTCACTTGCACATGCCTGTGAAAGAATACCAAAATTAAGTAAACATCGGAGAAGCAATCTTAATACTTACAGGAAAATACTGTCAAAGTTTCCGTCTTTTTCTACATAGTTCAAGATGTGATTGAACATTACAGTGCCAATACCTAACCTACGATAGGGATATAAACATCCTAGTGTCATAATGTAGAGCCTCCTTTGGTTCTCGGATGTGTCTAAGCGACAGCACACGGCGCCGACCACGATGTCATTGTAGTAAGCTAATTTTGCTAGTTCGCCTGCTTCCAGGACATCGATGTAAAATTTGTCATTATAAGACACAGGAAAGACAACTGTGTTCAGTTTTTTTAGTTGCTTAATGTTGTGCGGGGTGACGTCGCCGAGTTCAATGCTAGCTCTTGGTGTCGAGAAGAAAATAATTTGTTACCGGCTGCAAATTTAAATTTTCTTTTACTTACCTTGTCATTTTAACAGTATAAGGAGCGAGATTTGAAGATATTTGCGATATTGTTTATGATTTAATTTTAATTATACTTGGGATAGGAGGTTATACTAAACTATTTCACATTTGCGGGGGAAAATATCCACTTTGCTAGGACTTTTTTTTTGGCAGACGTTCTTATCTTGACAGCACATGTCATATGTATAATGGCGCCTTGGGTATGTTCAAAAAATTCGACAGAGTCGATAATACAGAATTGTACCTACAATCTTGCCGAATTCCTTCATAAGACCTGTTCTTTTAGATTTGCAATCAGAGTTCTTATTAAATTCAAAACTGTTAAAAACAAGTTAGGCATCTCTAGAGAGGTTCTTTGTCAAATAGAAACTAAACTGACGAACAGCAACAGCAGCAGTAACAAATTAAGAAAATTAAAAGTTATGCACATCGAGCGTCCTGGAAGGAAAGTCAACATTGAATATTAAATTTTGTAAGAAATAATTATTGAAATTGTCTAATAGCTTATGTCGTTTTCGATTTGGCTTTTCAGATTTTGATCTGAGATTTCAGATTTCTGCTGCCAAATCGAACATAAAATCCGAATTTTATTGGTTCTTATGTGTATTCAGTTGACCGCAAAAAATATATTTTTTCACTTGCACTGGAAACCCATTTAAATTGATTTTTGGATATTTATAACAACACATTTCGAATTAATTTAATATAAAGAATCGTTTCCATACTCGAAAAATTAATAATTCAGTTAAAAAAGCAATCCTTCCAACCATAGACAAACCATACTGAGACCCCCAACTCACAATCGTCTTGCCGCTGGCCCCCTCAGTTTTTTTCAAATTCGCCATTTTGTTTTCCTATCGGTGTTACGTCAAAAAATAATCCATGTGACATGCGAAAACATACAAAAAATGCAAAAATAAATGCTGCCAACGTCGGCAACCGTGGGGAAATGTGAAAGAGTTCGGGAATTCAACATTTTTATATTACTGAATGCCATTGGTTAGTTATTATAAATTGTTAAAAGGCGAATAATTTGATTTGGTTGGTTAGTAAAATTATCGAAAGTTGATGTTCTATATACTAGAAAGATATTAGGACAAACGTGGTTGTGTATTTTCCGCTTTTGGATATCATTAACTTCGATTTAGTGTGTAAATTTTTTTTAAATAATGAAGAAAATTTGCTCAAAATGTTTTCATTTTCCCTCAACCAATCTACATTGTTAATTTTTCATGAACATTTTAAGCAAATGTGCACTTATTCCTAAAAAAAAATATTATCCACACGTAACGAACAATTTCAAATTAAACGGATAAAATTCTATGAACTCTGCCAGCAACTTTGCCCACAGCGGAAGTGTCTCATATCTGCTGGGAGTGTGTTGGTGAGCCGGAATTTTTGAAGTTTCGTGACATTTGTCAATACGATTTTCTATGTAACAATACTAGCGCACCAGATGTGTACACTCCATAAAAAATATAGCTTGTAGGCTAAGTAACGGGAAATCGGCCGGAGTTGGTGGTCTCAGTATTGGCCGCATTCAAGAATCTAGTCATCTTAAGTCGACTAGATTGGTCTGGATAAGATGTAACCTGAACGCAAAAACTAGATTGGTCGGGAACGTCACGTTTTCTACGTCAGCCACATATGAGAACTGTCAACTTAGTACTCAGTCACGAATTTCTCGACTAGATTCGTCGGCTACCCCTCCATAAACGTCAACTGAAACATCTGCTCTCACGACCGATTTCCCCCAATCAGAGCCGAGTTTCATCTAGTGAGAGAGCTGTCAGACTTACTAAACTAGATACTTGAACGTCCCCATTGTCTTTGCTTCCAACGATAAACAATTCTTCACAGCCAGCTGTATGTCATACACATTGGTATTAGTGAAAGTATGTGTGAAATCTGAGAAAAAATCGAGATTTCTCTAAAGAGAGTCAGATCAAAAAAAAGATTGATTTTTTTGGCAAATCGAACATGAAAAGCAATCTCAATAAAAAAAAAGATTGATTTTTTCTCAAAAAAATTGATCTTTTTGCCAAATCGAAAACGACATTACATTTGCTAAATAAAAATTATTCATTCATTCAAGATATCCGATCAAGTAATGTTCACCAAAACGAAAACATTTTTGTCGTGTAACAGCGAGGACACCAAGCCCTATAGGAAATATGTATGTGGTGTAGCTTCCTATTTGTCTGTAAATATTTTTAAAGTTTGAAACAATTTGTTGAGTCACCGTCCAAAGGATATGAATATCTTTGGACTAGATTTATGAACTTAGAAGATTGGCAGATTGGAAAGCCAATTTGATACAATCGCGCTGCCCAATGGTGTGCATATTTTGCCACTTATTGTAACATTACAGAATTATTTGGTTTTAAGCGTTTTGTATGAAGTTTAACTATACTTTCGATCTGTTTGGTTAGCATTGGTACCTATGTAGGTATCTAATAAGGTAGGTAGTCTCTTGAGAATTAGCGATTATATAGTTGGCCTATGCAAACACACCTACAGTTTTAGATCGACTGTTTGTTGAAACTGACAGCTGTCCAATTCCTTTCAAAAACCTGAATAAAACAAAATGCAATTTACACGAATCGGCCGAAATTATGCGCTTTTCTTATTTTTTTGAGATTTTAACAAACTAAAAAGTGTTTTACTAATGAATTTTCATGCAATAAGTGTTGCTTGCATCATTTTACTATGCATACCAAGAACATTACAAATCGATTACGATTGCAACGAGTTGCGGATGGGACAGTTTCTATGTCCCGATCCTAGTAAGAGCCACATTGATCCGAAGACACAACAATTACGGGGATGCACCAAAGAAAACAAAGCAAGAGGTGGGTTGATAAATGTAAAAGGTACCTCTTACTTATCAATAACTTATTTCTTATAGTTTGGTGCATCGCCGTGGAGGGAATTAATTGCACAGAGACTAAGAACAATACATTCACAAGAGAATTACCCTGTAAATGGACGTAAGTTTATCAATTATGACTCGGCTTTCATAATGGTTCATATTGCTTAAATAATATTTCCTCCATAGAAATGGATATCGCTTTGATACAGCTCTCTTGTTGTCGGTTTTCTTGGGGATGTTCGGTATTGATAGATTTTACCTAGGCTATCCAGCTATTGGCCTAATGAAATTGTGTACTTTGGGTTTTATGTTCCTGGGACAACTGGTCGATATAATCTTAATTGCAATGCAGGTAGTTGGACCAGCTGATGGTTCGGCATATATCATTCCTTACTATGGAGCTGGTGTGACTATAATACGAAGTGACAATACCACATATCGCCTTCCAAGGGATGACTGGTAGTTAGAGTGGTGCTGGTGAAATGTAAATATATTTAAGTTTAGTAGAATAAATGAATTGGATGGAATTTTTTCAAAGCATAAAGCTACTTTTAAGATTCCACTGGGAATCGTACAAGTAATTAGATATCTGCTGTTTTAAAAGGCGCTTACATACTGTTAAAAAGCACATTAGCATGCTTGGGTTTGTAGCGTAGCCTGGTACATTTTGCTCTTGATCAAATCAAGTAGCAAATTTGAATTGAAATTTGAAATAATTAACATGAGATGCTTTTCGGTGTTTAAATTACCGAGGACCGAGCGCGACCTCTTCGAAAAATTAATTAAACTTACTCTGAACGTCCACATATTATTATTGTCTCCATAGTGTTCATTGTGCGGAGAGTCCCTTTCAAACGTTGACACATCAGTGTGTCGATGAGATTTTAAAAAGCGGACAACCATCTATCAGTGGCCCGTCAGAATCTGACGGTTCTATTTAATGCATGAAATTTTCTCATGGAAATCATACTATCGTACCTACTGGCTAAGAATAATGTCTGTCAACGGAGCCGTCCCTGTGAGCAGGGCTTAAGAATATGCTCACAGTGAGTCTGCTTGTCGTAGAAGGCGACTAAACGACATTTCTCATAACCTAGGTTGTGTCAACGCAGTATTTTGTACTTTCTTCAAGCTACTTCGAGATACAGGAGATAATCAAACATGTATTTCACAATTTTTTGTTTTATTCTATAAGAACACCGGTATTCATTGCATGAGAGAGCCAAACTTCGCATTTCAAAAATTGCTGTTCGGAATCTAATTGGCTTCCTTGAAGTGGCATGCTATTCGTACCGTCTTTCAGACGTCTTCTGAGAGGACCCAGGATAGGTGGTTGGATCAGGTCCGAAACCTCTTCTCTGTCTGTATCATTTTGATGATTTAGGAGTTGGTGGAGGAAGATCAAGACTGTCGGGGTTCGACTTGAGTATCCTACAAACTCGATTCTTGTAAATAATTGCGGGTTATTATAATTCCTGTGTTACCTGTATCGAAATGTTCTACATCAATGGAATAAGCCGAAGAGATGTTTTACATTATTTGGGTCATTATTACAATCTTGACCTCTTGCGTTTGAGATGTGCTCCACAAGAGATAATTAATTTCTGAGTGATGGACCATTCCGATGGGAGTTGGGCTAGATTTGTTCTGGATTTACGTAGAAGATGCAAAGTTATGTGTTATAGCTTATAGGCCACAGATGGGTTCTGCGGAATCGTCTTATTTTCGTAAGTGTCTCTCTCTGTGAGAGAATTTATCCTCACCACTGCCATTTTGACAGTCTTTTCCAAAGTAAAGGAACAGAGAACGACCTAATTTGTAATGCGACTCAATTTGACGTTATTTTTAAGATACCAACTGACTGCATATACTGAAGGAACCATTCTTGGTATGTCGCTCTAGCATGTTCTACCCCACACTTCGGGATTTGTGGATAACTTAGCCACCGTAGTTCAATCATGAAGACATAATTCAAAATGCATCAAGTTCTGTTTCGCCTTCAAGTGATGCCCGCTTCAAAAGAACACGCTGCGACGGGTTGAGTGATTTGTGTGTTTTACATACACTAGTTAAACAATTTTTCATTTAATTGATGATGAACCCATCTTCCTCCATGCACTTCACAATTAGTACAGCCAGTAATTGTGTTATTGCGGAAATGAGTGGCACAAATCGAGTATGGGAAGTGGACAAGAAAACAACTGATCTATCCAGCATAATATCTTCATTACTTCTGTTTCTTTACAAGTCCCGAAAAGCCTATTCACTCCACAGTGTCAGTTTCTTCCTCCCGTGTTGATTTGAATCTCCCATTACCGGCGATACGAGATTTCGTGTAATGTGTCTTAAGACGGTTTGCTTGTGTCAGACTGGGGACGAGTAAATTCTGAAAGCATGATTGCACTTGTGCCAAATGTGACTCCTCACTACCCAATCAACACAACTAGCCCCATAAGATTACGACCGATTCTAAACAACTGAATACTTGAAATACGACTAAGTAAAACGATTTGACTCTGATCTTATCTGCGAGCCGTTTACGTCAGTATAGTAATCCACTTACAGCCATAAACTAGTGTGTGTTCTGAGTTTTGCATATGGGACGCAATTCGAAAATTCCACTCGACGGGTCCGAGTCAGTGCAGTCACTTTGTTTTGACTTCTCTGACTGCGTTCACCAGTTTTCGCAAAATAACCTATCATTTCTAATTCTGTAATCCAGATTTATAAAGTAACAAATAAAATGTGTTCCATAAGTTGGCACGAGTTTCTCGAAAATGCCAATGAATTTATTAAACTCTCCGAGACTTATCAAGACGACTGGAATTTAATTGAAAAGGTGAAAATCGGGTGGACACCCTTACTTTCTTACTTATCATGAAAATACTTGTTTTTAAGGACAAGGAAGAGGGAAACGCATATCTAGTCTTTAGACAGAAGCTTAAAGTCTGCTTCGACGAGACCGACGACGAGGATGAACTGATAAGTGAAAATGAATTAGAAACTTCTCATGCCGATCCGAGCTCAGCACACACAACTGAAAGCAGTGACGAACTTGTTGATATTGAATACCATGTTGCCTACAGCATGTCCTATCAAGTACCAGTCTTATACTTCAAAGGATATCGTAGTCGTAAGATTAGTTAAATTCCTACAAAAATGCTCACTTACCTGTGTATGCTTTCAGATGGAAAACCAATCGGGTTAGACGATGCATGGAAAATATTCCACAATTCAGCAGGCAATAGCAGATCCCGAGAGGACATGCTAAAGACTTTGACCCAATCCGATCACCCAGTGCTGTTTAAACCATTTTTGGGACTACATCCCTGTCGAACAGGCGAACTCTTAGCTCAAATGGGTCCCAGTCGCAATACCGTTTTGACATTTTTAAGTATAATGGGACCGTACATACGATTGAATTTGCGAAACGAGTACGGTTTAGATTTATAAATTTATTCTCATTGGATTTCGTGGGGACAGCGAGAAAAGACTGTTGGTCTTCTCGTCCTCCGATGGCGAGTAAGAAATGTGATCGCTTACTGAAATATTGTCAAACGAGCAAATTGAAATTACTTTTATCACAACGTCTTTACTTTATTGCTTCAATAAAAACTAAGAAAAACTATAAATTACTCTTAAATTATGTATACATATACATAGAAGCATTTACCCTTTGTCTTGATTCTAGGTCTGTCAGTAAAACTATCAATTGTGAACTACTAGAGATGCTTGACAGACACACGGTCTTATGATGTAAACATTTACCACTAAACAAATATAGGAGGATACAGTGGAAGGTGGGTGAAGTTGGGTCAGTTGTTTGCTATTGTTCTCTGTTAAGGATTGCATTGAACATCTACCTTGGGACGTGCATAGTCACCTATATGCTAGTTACTACTTTAAATCCACCAGCGGGACAACAAACAACAGAGAAATGAGTACGGAATTTACAAAAAAAAAAAAAAAAAGACAATTTACCTAAATCACATCGCTAAAAAAATTGTGCGAGCTTCGTGTGATGGTGCTCGTTGTCTAAGTACTCTCGTCTTGGACGTTTTCGGTGCGACGAATCTGCACAACCGTGACGGTGGCGTTTTTATCATCAAACTTGCAGGTGACGGTAACTTCGCTCAGCTGGAATGTGAAGATCTGCGAACCGTACTTGGTTCGTAGGTACACTGATCGCGGATCCGCTTCTAGAATATCGACTATGCACTGTCTGTGCACCTTTAGCTCATGCAGTTGGCTTTCAGCTCGTTCATTGAATACGACACTGAGCCGGTGTCCAGACACAACCCAATTGGGAATTTTCACAGCAGTGGGTGGAGGAGAAATGTGATTTGCGAAATTCGGCGGATTTGGCAGAGCGACGGCACCATTCAATTCCAATTCGGATTCTTCGCCGTCGGGCTCCTGACGCGAATTGTAGAAATCAACTGTTGGCTCACCAACAGATAGCCGACCTGCACAATAAAAATATAATATTCATTTTCGGCGCTTTTAAAGGAATGCGACAAATTTTACCTGAATCAATGGCGTTGGGTGCATCATAAAAGGGGATATAGGGTTTGATGTCTAACACTGGGGTTCCGTCCACCATGTCAGTCCCACTGAAAACAATAGTTGCACCTTCAATTTTCTCAATTTCAACCAGTGACAGTCCAATCGGGCATGGCCTATGCGGTGACCTTGTACTGAATACACCAACTCGTTCGCCACCCAATCGGGGAGGGGCGACCTTAGCCTTTGGATGCGAATTGTTTTTGTGAAAATGATAAATAATCCAAAGGTGCGAGTACTCGTCCAGGCCATCGAGCGAGTGTTCAGGATTTGTAAAAACGCCTGCGTTTAATTCAATTACACCTTTAAGCCGTGCACCAATGCTAGACTGACGTGGTACTGCACGTTTTTCGGGAAATGAAGTTTTTATGATGCCGATTGGGCGAAAACGTATTGTATTCTGATCGCAACCATTCGATACCTTTAAAAAAAATGTCCATATATTACTTTGGTTGCAATCGCAATGCTTTCGAATTCACCTGAGAGACAGCATCATTACTATTTTTAGTGTTTTCTTCGTTTTGACGACATCCTTCGCAGCGAAAATCACGTAGGAGTTTCGATAAATCCTCGATATCCTTACGCTGAACGTGACTGAGATTTTTCACTTGTTGTCTGAGGGTTTTATCGGGATTGTGGATTGAATGTATAGCAAAATATTACTAAATAACTTACCGCAGTTTGTTTATTTCATTTCGAGCAATTGTTAATTGATTTCGTAACGATTCAACATCGTTTTCAATCATTTTGATGCACAGAAAAATACCGAAATTTTTGTTTGTTTGACGGGGCAAACAAATTTTTTCTTGAGGAAGCCACTAATGTGACAGTTGAATTTTAGCGTTACCATTCGCAAGTTTAAAAATAATTTCTAAAAAAATGTAATAAGTTGAAAATCTAGTAGACTGTAAAGTTTCCTTAAAATCATAAATGATGGAATTTAACGAGATGCTGTCTTTAAAAAGATGTGAGGTGGAAATTAACTTCGCAAATGGCAGGCCAGTAGACAACGCTCTTACTTTTATAAGTATCACGCTATTACAATATTGTTTTATGCTTAAAATTGAATTTGTTGCACTTGTGCTTAGTATTTGATAAATACATTGGAAAATACACAACATTACGGAATACAAAATTCTTGGATTAGAGAACAATTCATTAGAGCATAATGTGCGTAAATTCATTAATTTTTTGGGAAAACAACTTGTAGGCAGCCGCCGCACTTAAAAAGCTACGTCTTTCTGTTAACTCCCTTATCTATAGTCTCAAGGCTTCCCCCGCCGCCCCCCAATATTCAATATAGATCAATGAATTCCATATGACTTCAAGGACTCTATTACAATTTGTATAAACTGCGGTCGAAATGAGACGAAAACTCTTAACGCAGGTTGTGAAGCCGCTGTATAGTTTCTCTGACATTTGATATTATTTTATAGTTTGTGAGTCGTAGGTCGTAGCTATGGAGGAAAAACTGAAAATAACACCTACAAAATAACAAAAAGAAGTAATAAACAAAAATGATATTAAACTTTAACATTGGGCTCCTTGGACATGTTGATTCTGGGAAGACGACTCTCGCCCGGTCGCTAAGTTCCATTGCCAGTACCGCAGCCTTCGATAAAAACCCACAATCCAAGGAACGAGGCATAACACTTGATCTGGGATTCAGTGCTTTGGTTATTGATACACCGGACCATCTCCAGCCGCATACATCTGCTACGCAGATTCAGTTCACATTTGTTGATTGCCCAGGTCATGCAAGCCTCATACGCACCATAATTGGTGGCGCACAAATTATCGATTTAATGATCCTAGTCATCGATGCACAGAAAGGCATTCAAACGCAAACAGCAGAATGCATTCTCATCGGCGAGCTGTTACAGAAGAGACTTATTGCTGTTGTAAACAAAATTGACATGATTGAGGAGCTTCACAGAGAAACATACTTCGAGAAGATGAAAGTGAAGCTTCAGAAAACGTTCTCTAAAACTGCTTTTGAAAAGGTGCCAATCTTCTGTGTATCTGCTCTGACTGGTATGAACGTCGATGCTTTTCTGGACGGAATTAAGCGACATTTGTATATCCCAACAAGGGACAACCAGAAGCCACTTCTCATGTATGTGGATCACTGTTTTCCCATCAAAGGTCAAGGAACAGTTTGTACAGGCACCATTATCCAAGGTAAATTAAACCTGAACGATACGATAGAACTTCCATCACTTAAGGAGAAACGAAAGGTAAAATCCATTCAAATGTTTAAGCGTCCAGTGCAAAGCGCTGGAATGGGTGACCGTGTGGGCGTTTGTGTAACCCAATTCAACGCCAATCAAATGGAGAGAGGCGTAATCGCCCAACCAGGGTACTTGTCTCACATACACGCTGCTGTGGTTAAGCTGAATAGAGTAGAATACTACAAGTTTTGCATTAAATCAAAAAGTAAACTGCACGTGACCATTGGACATGAGACTGTTATGGCCAAGGTAATCATTTTCAGACACACCTGCGCCGGTGGTTTTTTTGACATTGCCGAAGAATATGAATTTGTCGATGAGATAGAAACGGCTGATAAGCTTACAACAGATCATTTTGTGTTTATGGAGTTCGAGAGTCCTATTTTGGCAATCGCAAACAGCATCTTAATTGCGTCCAAATTAGACTTGGATGTTAACGCCAGTGCATGTCGCTTAGCGTTTTGGGGTACCATTGAGTGGTTAACCCATTCGCACACATATGTTGCAGATATTCTTCCAAAATTACGAATTTATCGGCATAAACAAAGGCAAGGCACTGTACAAAGAGTGGTGAACGAACATCAGATAATTGTACAGAACTTATTCGGTAAGGAGAGCAATAGAGACGTGTATGTGGGCAAGAAAATTGAACTATCGTCGGGCGAGTGCGGTGAAATAGAGAGTACTTTTGGTACGACATCCAAAATTAAAATCAATTTCCCCAATGGCCTAACGACCGCCACATTGCACGCGCTAAGTAAAAAACCGAATGATGTCCTAGTTCTGTTGAAATTTAAAAAATATGTTTTTAATAAAAATTTAGGTATCATACAGTGATGCGGAGTTTTGTTTCTCTAATTTATTGCATTTGGCTTGGAGGAGACAATGTATTTCATCCTCTTGGATATTATCTAAAAACAATAGGTGCAACAAACGTACCTACAATATGATAGAGAAATGTTTAATTAATTTATTATGTAGTCATTTAGTTTGCATTATAAGTAGGCATATATGGTCGGCTTCGTTTAACGCATTCGAATGGCACTTCGTCCTTTTCAAGGTCATTCCATCGTAGAGTCATCTTATCAGTTCAGTTCAGTTTGATAAAGTCGACTTTGTATTTAAAAGCTGTACCTACATGGGATCACATTTCACATTGGAGTCCTGAACCTGGACAAAATGAACAAATTATTGTGCGTGCACCGTTCCGGAAGCCATTTTTATATAGGAAAGATGAATTCCGTAGTTTGTCGATATAAAAATATCAGCTCTAGCTGGATACTGGACCAACATAACAGCATAAGAGTTTAGTACGCGCAAAATGTTTTTTGAGCTACCCTGTACCAGCATATTTATTTTTACTACAAAATCAATACATAAATTACAAACCTACCTACCTTTAGACCGGAGTTAAATTTTGTTTCTGTATTTTTGCTTTCAAAATAATATGTGTGTAAGTTTTATTATTTGTTAATTATAGACTGTTTATAATATTTGTAAGGCTCCAAACTCCAAACAATTTGAGGATTGTAGATTTTCTTTGGTTTTGCTAATCAAAAAACATTGCTCTACGAACATACCCAATTTGACAGTAGGAAATGCAGTTTTCAGACGCAGTCGCCGTGCATTTATCCGTAAACGAAAATATTTCAATTTTCTATTTTCGTTTTGATTACTATCTCTAATCCTTGAACTGATTTTGATCCGAGTAAGTTAATGCATGGCAACGGTTTTGTGTTTCAAATTTAAGTATTTCTTCCAATCTAATAAGTACGTACCTACATTCCACATACCTTCATCATTTTGCTAGTAAAATCGTCTTCTTTTAGTTATCTTTCCGTTATGAAGCGTGCGACAAGCTCCAAGCAGGCGTCTTTAAAAAAGCGGAAACTGTCGGAAGATAGTCAATCACCCAGTTCATCCCAGAATGTAACTCAGACACAAGCCGCGGATTTCATTACAAAACTGCAAGACAATCGTCTCAAGGTCGCAGAGTCAATCGTGGACTTTCCATTTAAGAAGAAACGCGTTCGAATACTCTCTGACGTTAAAGAAGTACCAGAAACTACGGAAGCAATTCTCTACTGGATGTCCCGAGATGCACGTGTTCAGGATAATTGGGCCTTCTTGTTTGCCCAGAAATTGGCATGTAAAAACGAAGTACCCCTAATGGTGTGTTTCTGTCTTGTACCCAAGTTCCTTAACGCCACAATTAGACATTACAAGTTCCTGCTAAAGGGCTTGGAAGAGGTGGAGCGAGATTGCCGCGACTTGAATATTGATTTTCATCTTTTGCGGGGTCCCGCTGCAGAACGACTTCCGGAATTCGTAAAAAAATATAAAATTGGAGCAGTGGTGTGTGATTTCTCACCCCTACGTGGTCCACTCAAGTGGGTAAACGATGTTAAGAATAATCTGCCTGAGGGCATACCACTTACACAGGTCGATGCTCACAATGTCGTTCCAGTTTGGGTGGCTTCCGACAAACAAGAATACGCAGCTCGAACGATTCGCAATAAAATCAATTCAAAGTTAGATGAGTTTCTTACAGAGTTTCCGCCGTTAATAAAGCATCCCCATTCGGCTAAACATAGAGCGGAGAATGTAGATTGGAAGACAGCATTTGACACTCTGGAATGTGATATGAGTGTAGATGAAGTCGAATGGGCTTCACCAGGATATGCAGCTGGCTGCAGAGAGTTGGTAAATTTCTGTCAGTTGCGTTTAAAGAATTTCAACTCAAAACGTAATGATCCAACTCTGAATGCTCTCTCCAACTTATCGCCTTGGTATCACTTTGGTAAGGATTTTTAGGAATGCGTAAATTCTTTGACCTCGAACTTTCTATCCTTTAGGTCAAATTTCCGTCCAACGATGTGTTCTCGAAATAAGTCGCTACAAATCAAAGTACAAGGAATCGGTGGAAGCTTATCGCGAAGAGGCCATCGTGCGTCGGGAATTGTCCGACAACTTCTGCTTCTACAACGAGAACTATGACAACTTGCAAGGAATCTCTTCGTGGTCACTGAAGACTCTCAATGATCACCGTAAAGATAAACGCAGCTTTCTGTACACGCTGGACGAATTGGAACTGTCCATGACTCATGATGATTTGTGGAATTCGGCACAAATTCAACTTGTGAAGGAGGGCAAAATGCATGGATTTTTGAGAATGTACTGGGCGAAGAAGATTCTCGAGTGGACACGAACACCTGAGGAGGCACTGGAGTTTGCCATATTGTTGAACGACAAATACAGTCTAGACGGACGTGATCCAAATGGATACGTTGGTAAGAAATGCATGCTTTTCGCGGGATTATGATGAGATTTTGATTGATTGTAGGTTGTATGTGGTCAATTGGAGGAATCCATGATCAGGGATGGGCCGAGAGACCAGTTTTTGGTAAAATTCGTTATATGAACTATCAAGGCTGCAAGAGAAAGTTCGATATCGCAGCGTATATAGCTCGGTACGGTGGCAAGGTGTACAACAAAAAGTAAGATGCGATTTTTCGCCTTTAGTGTTTTAATAAATATTCGTTTGCAATTGCGGCAGCACCTTTTATTTGCATGTAATTTTTTATTTCAGTTATTACTGTCACTAATTCACATTTTTAGGCAACTGCAGTGCAGTTTAAAACATTATCATTCATTTGCTTTCGTCTACTTCATCAACACAGAATTCCATAATATTGGCTAAAACACATTACTGAAATAAGGGCTGGTGTTCACCGAATCAATGTGATACTATCTACTTTACTTGCGTGGAAAATATCTGTCTAACAAACTGCAGTCTTTCATCGTCTTCGATTTTTAGAGTCTGCTTCCACCTGCCCATATTAGGCGTCTTGTAATCTTCGACGTCTTCTCAAGAGAGTAGATCGGACCTTTGTTGTCGACTTAAAGGCAGGGGCCCTACTCTGTATCTCGTTCCGAAAGTACAATTTTTCGAAAACGAACCTTTCTACTCTCTCGAAAGTGGAATGAAATGTACTTATGTCGTATTTAGAATTCCGAAATTATTACCTCTTTAAAAGCGGAAGGGGAAAGCTATTTCGAATGGTACGAAGTAGAGAGTAGGGCCCCAGGTTTACAAAGAACATCTTCAATTAGGCGTTATTCTCCATGCACTCGATGTCCTGGTAAGGCTAAGGCCACAAAAAGATCAGGTTATAGGGAATTTCACCACTTGTATAACAATCTTCGACAACATGAAGACCTATTCAGGCAATTATACGTATGTCAATACAATCATTTGATTGATTCGCTGCTATAAAAAGTTCGTACAAAAATTACAAAACGAAAGAAAGCAATTTCTGCAGAACATTAAGGTAAATTTAAAAAAAAACGTTTATTTTTCATTATTTATTGCTCCTTTGCTTTTAGTTTGTTTAAAATCATTTTCTGGAACTCTCCTCTGAGCTCGAGCTATTCGATTTCATTAAATTTTCCATAAAAGGTAATAAACTTTGCCATGATGATTTCTTACTGCTCAGCACTACACTAAAATAATAGAACAGAATTGAAAGCTGAGCGACGCCGCTCTGCCGCTCAGAAACGCCGCTCTGCCGCTCAGAAACGCCGCTTGCCGCTCAGCGACCGCGTGGCCACAACCATACAATTTCATGTTTGAAATTTTTTTTCCCGCTCTGCCGGTCAGTGCGTGGCCTTGGACTAATGGAAAGTGTCCTTGCTTTGGGTACTGCAATCAAATCATGAATTCGCAGTTTTATACGGCTCCCACAATTGTCAAACAGACACCACCAATGGGCCGGGTTCTAAATCGTATACCACTGATTCTTTTGCGAGACTATTCAATTTTCCTAATATGGCAGAGTTCTTTCATCTACTAACTTCCAGTTTAAAAACGAACCAAGAACCATAGTCGACAACGACAGCTCTCTCTATAATAATTATACCTGTTACGTTTTGTGCGCCAGCGGTTGTAGATTTTCATGATTATTTTGAGATTCGAACGAATAGTCGATTCTAACGAATGTCACTATTCGTTCGAATGAATTTTGTGTATTTTTGACTGCTACCAAGTAAGGTGCTGAGTATTTGTTTGGGGCCAAGATCCATACGTGCGAGCCATATTCAAACTCTGAAACACGTATTTTGTAGATAAGAAGGTTGTGCCTTTAACTTCAAAGATGCAATCTTTGCGAGACTAAATACCGTGACATTCCCAAATTGCTTGTGACTTATTGGAATCGAAAGTAAATCTATTGGACGGCACCGATGCGGCTTCTTCCTTTTTTGGAAATCAACGAGCAAGTAGAAGACTGTACGTGTGTACAGAGTATGTGTGCAATTACTAATCACAGTTTTTAAGTACTACGTCTGGATCTCCGTCCGTATCCGAAACCATCTGTTACCGACGATTTCACTGTATGAATGACGGTCTAGTTTTACTTATGTGGTATTCGAGTGGGCTTCTTCAGATTCGCTCTCAGATTTCAGATTTTGTGTGTCTAATGGAACATAAAAACCTCACTTGCTCTTTTTTGTGTTGAAGTTTGTGCGATTGGAATATGTGTAGCCTTCGACACTTTTCTAAGCATTTTCTATTCACTGGTTACATTTTATATGAAAACATTCAAAATGCTCGCCAAGATTGATTTCTAAACATTTGTACATAAATAATTAGCAAAAAATAGATCAACCCGATGCAATTCGTTTCTTTTCAGTTGGAAAATTTCACGAAAATGTAAACAAACCTAACTAGGTAGTTGTCAAACTCAAACGTACTTGTATTGGTAAATCTGAAGGAAATCTGAGAAAAAATCCAGATTCGCAAAAATGCTCTGAAATCTGAAAAAGATTGCTTTTTTTTTTACCAAACGAACATGAAAAGTGCTCTGAGAGCAAAGCAAGTGCTCTGAGAGCGCCCAATCGAATACCACATTAGAGTAGAATTATCTGACAGCATGCAAGCAAAAACAAAAACTTATCGCTTACGTGTTGTTCCTGGCGGCCGGCCTTCGTTTAGTTGATCGAAGCCAGAGAACAGACGTAACTGTTTATTGAATTCACAGCGCGTGAGCAATTAAGACACTCAATAAGTTTATTGGTATGGTAACTCTCTCTTGTTGTAACTTGTTGGTTGTCGAAATCTTTTTTGTTTAAATTAAAAACAACACCCCATTTCGTTATAAGATATATATATTTCCTTTTCTTTAAGTACGTCTTTTAATTGTGTATATAATGTGATGTTCACAATATTTAAATAGGCTAATAATTTGGTTTTCGTACTTTTTTTTTCTTTTTCTTGATAATAATTTTTTTCATTGTATGTCTCCCTATATACGGTATATACTTTACATAATATTGTTTTAACATTTACCAAATTTAAAACGAACAAAAACAAAATTACATACTTTGGTTTGGTTTTTTGTTTTGAATCATTATCTACTTTATCATCCGAGGGGTAATTTTGTCTCATTTTGTTGATGTTGCAATATATTAAAATTGAATAAAACTCTTTAATTATTATTTTTGTTTGTAAATATGTACAGCTATCTGTATAGAACCATGATGTCTAATACAATTTTTTTTGTTTAAAACTCTGAATTATTTCTTGGACAAAATAAAGTAATTTTGAAAATAAAGAATATGAAAGGTTTGATTTTGAAATGTTTTTGAATGCATGATATAAGGAATGCCGAGATGCTGCCAAAAATATGAAGTACTTGTACGTTGTGGTTTCCTATATTCTTAATACAATTAAAAAATATGTCTTTATTACGAGTTAAGAAATAAAACAAAAACGAGGAACTTAGAATTATAGTAATAAATAAAATTGACTAACAGCAATTAATTTACAAAATTATAAACAAAAGTATCACAATGATCAAGAGTGATGAGAGGAAAATTATAGCAGCCCACTGTCGTTTATCTGGAAAAAGAAAAGAAAATATAAACAAAAACTTTATGGAAAAAGACATTTTAGAAGAGCTTATAACACGTGCACACTTTGGTGGATTTCTTAAATTTAGCCTTAACTCTGTACGTTCCGAAAAAAGAGATCGAAAACTTTCCTAGTTCGTTGATGCGACTTGTCTCCAGTTGCAGCTTTATTCTAGTTGAATTGCGTTTCCAGCGAATGGATCATCAACGCTTTAACAATTAAAAGCGCAATGCGATATCCGCTTCGCGACATACATAACTGAGTCAGTAACCCTGATCACTGTTGGGTATGAAATGTGAATAAGAGCATTGGCAGTTGCAATATAGATACAAATATAGAGAAAATAGACTGGCAAATCAAAACACTTAGTCAAAAAGTAGTCATTTTAATTGTTGTTCTCTGCAACAGTACACAACTTGAAGCTCGGAAATATTGTACCAAAAGAAATTGTCAGGAATTGCCTTTACCTTGCTTGCTACCACTTCATTGAGAAGACTTTAAGATGGTTAAGAAGATTGAAGCAATTTCCTACAGCGATATACTCCGTTAAATCAAAATTACACTGAACTGGCTCTTAGTGTCTCAGCCGTTTGGAACCAGCATAAAATTGTAGTTCTCTTCAAACATCACATCAATTGCAGTATCACAATGGGTCAAATGTCAAACGTGTTTACCTCATAATGACATGAAAAGTGGAAATCGTGGCTTCAGTACTGGCCTTGAGTGTCTCGGATGACTCCTTGTCAGCCCACAAACCATACATCCAAAAAAATAGACCAACAAATGGTTTCAGAAGGAAGGCCACCTACGATTTTAATTTATTCTCCTTAACAACCTTGCGCTCATTAGATTGTTTACCCGGCCACGAAAGAAAAGAAGAACCTCTCGAAGAATAGGCCCTAGTTGGAGAGGCAGTAACTACAAATGTAATAAAAAAAGTGTAGCAAAACAACAAAATACGATTAATACCGTACACACGGTGTATTTTTACAGTCATACGACAGCTAGTGGTCAAATGTGTTTTATAAGTACACCAGATCGCTATGACCAGTGTGTTTGAAGTGCTCGAGCTTCAGTGCTGTATTCTGAACGAGGAAAGCTAAACGCCTAATGTAACTTCATTGAAGGGACAGAAACCTCCTACAAAAGTGCATACTTACCGTTATTCATGTGGAGAACTTTGGCAACCTTCTTCATGGTAGAATCCAATTTCGATTCAGTTGTATCGAATTCGTTTCCAAAATCATCGAGCATTCTGCAAGTAAAACCATAGAAAAGAAAAACGAATGTCCTACATAAGTTCATCTTTAAGGAATTTTCGAACATACACTGCCTGCTCGTCCAATTCGACACCAATTTGGCGTGATACAGTCTTCAATGTTCCAATGGAATCACTAATCATATCCAACTGCTCATCCTGTCCCTGCATCATACGCTGCTGTATGGAAACAGTTTCTCCGACAAACTTATGTCCAGGACTGTCGAGAGTAGCATAGTGTCCCGGACTATCCAGAGTATTCTCCAGCTTAGAGTATTTCGTTCCACTGTGTCTGGATGCCATTGTGCCAGCAATGGTACTTGCAATATTACCGCTAACGCTATTGCCTAAAACTCCACCGACCACAGATGTTGCTGTGGAATTGTTTGTCAATGAAAGGTTCTTTTCGTTCTGTTGCTCGTCTAGTAGCGGCTGCCGTGCTGTTATATCTCTATCCCTGTTGCGGTTCAGGCTCATTTTCTCTTTCATCGACTTCACTTCATCGCGAGTGGCATCGATGAAATGACGACGGCTCGAGAGTTCCTTATTGTCGATGCGAAACTTGTTGGGATTCTTTTCTACGATACGTGTTGGTTGAGAAAGTTTTGCGGTTAAGGATATAACAAGTGAAAAATGTAAATCTTGGATTAGCTATCGGAAAAATATTGTGCACTTACCGAGGATAAACAGACTTTTTACAAAATAACCAATTAAAATACTTTCTTATAACGTTGTGGTATCTAAAAGCAAAGTTTAAATTAAAACCACATCAAGTCAACACAAAGTTGAAAAGTGGCTCAACCGTTTAGGATTTAAAGCATATGGTTATCAAAAAACCGCACAAACAAGAGCTTTGACCGCTTTAACGAAAACATCGGTTAGGTAAGCTAGATGAAAGCGAAATGGAAGAGAAGTTATAAGCTCTCGTCCCAAGCCTTATCTGCACTCATGGCTCAACTAAGATGATCTAATGTCATCTTAGACAGTTTTCCGTATACACTACTTGAACTAATGCCTGTTAATTTCACAATCCAACCCTAGCTCTGTTTTATAAATCATCCTTTTTTTGTGGCGAAGTTTAAGAATTCTCATTCTCGCTGTGCAACAGAGGTCAAAACACGTGTCCCCAATTAACTTACTGAACCGCAATGTTTACAGATTTTTATACAGAGTATAGAAGTCTGGAGTGCACATACCGATTTGTGAAAAACTTTGCTAAACTAAATAACCATTAAAATAAGAGAAGAATTTCAAAATTGACAAATAACAGAAAAACACCATCTCGTCCATTCACTTGATGATTGAGTTTGAGGGAAAAAACAAGGGGATGGGGAAATAGAACCAATTTTCATTGATTTTTCCCATAAAATCACCCGACCAACGTGTTTACACCAAAAGTCCACTACAGCTATGTTAGGGATTGCAAATTTAAAAAGGATATTGATAGTGTCCTCCAAATCCTCTAGATCCCATTCAATGCTCCTTAACGAATTACGTAGCTCTGTGGTTGTCCATTCAACTTCAGCTCCACTGGTTTCGCCCAATTCACGCCAACGTAGATATAGACCACGGGTCTTATTCAACGCTTTAAATACTTCGCTGTTAATAAACAAAAAACAAACGAAAAATTATTCATTTGAAAATAAAAAAGTGAAAATAAAAGTACACAGAATTAAGGACGCACTCTTTAACAACAAAAAACGGATCCTCCAAAGACATGACACAGGAAAAACACTTTAAATGGCTGTCGGAAAATCATCGGCATACGACCAATGGACAGGAAATCCCGATAAAAAATTTCTCCTCGTTTGAATTTGTTGGTGAAATTTATTTCCGGGTAATAATTAGCACTAGCCTCGAAATCAGTTTTTCTTTTTATTTTTTAATATTTCGCAAACAAGATTCGGAGATAAAAGTTTTTTTTGAAAATAATTTCTTATTCACTGTGGGGACAATTTTCCGATTTTTCCTCTCTGCCGTGCAAAGGAAATGGGTTTGTTGGTTGGACTCCCCCCAAAGGTAGACCCCGCGCAAGAAAATAAACAGAATGCATTTTTGCTTACCATTGATCATGTGCGAGAGTGGCTGAGATAGAAGAAGTGTTTACAAGTAGATTTTCATGACGAGTGCGCAATGGGAAAATCCATAAGTAAGATGCAAACACAAAAAAGGAAAATGAGTAAAGTTTTCCTAAGTGCGACTGCTCCACCAGAAAAGTCCGATTTTGTCCTTTTTTGGGAAATGTCAGCTTTGACAGGTAACTGGCAGCTTCAACGAAATAGCGCTAAGGGTGGAGCGTAGGAGAAACAGTACATTATTAGGCCCCTTGCACAGTTGAGAGTAGTTATATTGTAATAGATGTCTAGTGAGAAAGCCTCAAAATTATCGAAGAAAATAGGGAAAATACGAAAAATGATGTTGAGTCAATGCAGCTTCGGAACTTTTATCAAATGATGGAAAGAAGCTGCTACTTTAAAGCCCGAACCGAACAATTGGGGCATAAAAGGTACTACCGGTGAATGAAAGCAACATCAAATAGAACAAATGTTTTCCACAATTTTTCATTTGATCTCTGAAATGATAAGTACGCTACTCTTGTCAATCGCGGAGTAGAGCCCTCCCACGAGTAACTCAGCGGGTTTGAGGTTTGAGGTCCCTACCGTACCCGCTATTTATATTCATACATATATGTATAAAGATTCGAATTAGGAAACGAATTCAATGATTTCATTAAATAGACATGTTCAGAATACGTTGCTTGCAGGAAATAAGTGCGCTGTTGTAAAAATAGAATTTAGAAAATATTTTTGAATGGAATGAAAAGCGATTTATAACAATAAATTATTAACATGGCTTAGAACAGCAGTGGGATCTTAAACTTTTATAAAAATATACCGTTTTACATTTACCGGTTGCATTTTTTCTACCAGTAGTAACGCTGAATTATTAGTCTACACTTTAAAAGAGTTTTTTTTCTAATCTCATTTATGTCTTTATTAGTGGAGGCCTTATAAAATTGATGTAGCATAATGGTTTCGTGGGAAATCTGTCGCAGCGAAGGACACTCCCCAACAAATTTTGAAAATGCAAGAATTTCCGAACACCTCCAAATCTATTACCTTACAAATAGCAATAGGTAAGCAGCTAAGGCGAACAAGCCCATCAGTGACAGTCGCCTCGACATGACTCTGTGAATTTGCCTGTCATTCGAAAATTGTTTAAAAAAGTCATCCTCGCCACAAATCGTGTTGCAAATTTATGCGAATTCTTTGTCTCAGAAGTGATTAGAAAGTAGAAAACTAATCGTGCAAGATATCCAATAACTGTACACAACTATTATATTAATTTTTATCAGAGCATTTATCCGACCGCATCATGTCTCGTGGAAGTTCAGCCGGCTTTGACAGAGTCATTACGATTTTTTCGCCAGAAGGCCGCCTCTACCAAGTTGGTGAGTCTCTCTTTTTTCTTTGTTTTGAATATTCAGTTAAATATGCAATTTTATCCATAGAATATGCCTTCAAATCGATTAATCAGGAGGGAATAACTTCTGTGGCCATCAAAAGCGGTGATTGTGCGGTAATCGCCACGCAGAAAAAAGTCACCGAAAAGCTAATCGACCCAAGCACTGTGACACACATATTCAGGATTACAAAGCAAATTGGTTGTGTTATGACTGGACGGATAGGTAAGGTTCTATACCATAGTTCTTGTATCCAGCTAATGTGTCCCTACTTTAGCTGATAGTCGCTCCCAAGTACAGCGGGCTCGATACGAAGCAGCTAATTGGCGTTACAAGTACGGCTACGATATGCCTGTTGATGTTTTGTGTCGTCGCATTGCTGACATCAACCAGGTTTACACGCAGAACGCTGAGATGAGGCCACTCGGTTGCAGTGAGTATGGTATTTTGTAGAATTGCCTTTGACTTGCTAAACTTTTTCGATCCATAGGCATGGTACTCATCGCATATGACGATGAAAATGGTCCATGCGTTTATAAAACCGATCCGGCCGGTTACTATTGCGGTTTCCGTGCTGTCTCTGTTGGCGTCAAGCAAACCGAAGCGAACAGCTTCTTGGAGAAGAAATACAAGAAAGATTTGTCTGAAGAGAAGACCATTCAGCTTGCAGTCACTTGCTTGTCTACTGTGCTCGCAGTTGACTTCAAGCCCAACGGCATTGAAGTTGGTGTCGTGTCCAAGGAGCGACCAGAATTCAGGACCTTGGATGAGAAGGAGATCGAGGACCACCTGACGAAAATCGCCGAAAAGGATTAAAAGTCGATGTGCAGTTCGGGTGTCTGATTTGTTTCTGGATTTTTTATTTTTAATAAAATTAAAATTACACTTTTCATTTGGAGGAAGGCGCTTTAAATAACAAAATAAAATACAAAATTCTTTTCCTAAACTGGGAGTTCGTTTAATTGCGTTTTCGTCCCGTTGTTTCATCATGTTAGCATATTTCAGTTGACATTGTTTTTGATTTATGAGGTGGAAATGTTTAGCCATATTCCCGCATGTTTAACAGTTATGTCGGGTTTTGTCTCCCGTTTCCCTTGTTATTTTTTTTCTTATTTAATTAGGATCCATTCGTCTTCAACATTCATCAGCAATGGGTTTAAGTCATACAAACTATTAAATAAGCATTCAATCGCAACCACACACACATCATCTAAAAAAAATAGGAAATCACTTCTTGGCTATTAATAAATAATACTTAGGTAGGTACTCGTACTTCTTCAAAATTTTAGTCGCCGATTATTTGATCCAATTCGACTTCATAAGTGTGCAACTAAAACAGTTCCATTTCCGCTGCCTTACAAAGCCATAGAAACGCTTCCTACTCGTTCTACAATGCACCTTATGGTATTTGCCGACTCTTTTAGGGTTTCACTGGCATAAAATGTCACGGATCTAACGTTTGGATTGAAGGCGGGGTACAAGGCCAGTTCAAGAATTATTTATACAGCTTCAATCACGATTCATCGTCAGATGAGACAACAATTTATTCCCAAACCGCTAAACTTGCTTCACCTCCTCGATTGGCATTTGCTTTAGAAAAATATTCTGGTGCGGAAAATATTTAAGATGTCAGCCCATGGTTAGACTATATTCAACTTGGAAGCTTATTGAATCCCTTCGTATTTGTAAACAATATCAACTTCCTGATTGCTTAGGCCAGTTAGTGCTCTTGGCCATACGATTTTGTTTTCTTATTATCGTACAGCTCTGGCCATAGGGTTCGAGCAATGTAACAATCTATTTTTGATAATACTTTCGATACAACTATGTCTAGGAACCCAGGAAAGCTTGATATTATGACTCAGGGTATAATTTTACCGGAGAAATCCAATGGGTGTCATAAGTGTAGCATGATTTGCAGTTCGAGTGGTCCACTGGGCACTGGTCATGCAAACGCATCCCGCTTTTGAATTTCATTAGGTAGATTTGACTAAGTGCTGGTAAGTACACAACAACACCGTATCTATATGAGTATTAATTTAACTAATTTAATTTACGGTTCACCTTATTATCCACAACCAGACCTATTTAGCTGTCAGAGAAGATTGGATTAGTTTGAGCTTTGATGAACTCGCTGCTTCTTTGAGAATTGCACTAACTATTTTTTTAAATCTAGTTTTTATTGAGGAGGTATGTGGGTATCTTGTCCATTTGATTTGCATTGCATGCACCATTTCGCTCACTGCTAGCGGCCTTAGCTGCAGTATAAGAACTCCGCCATGCGGATGTCTGAAGTTCTTAGCTGAAATTGGCAGTAGTCCAGTTCTGAGATTTTACCCTGTTTAACAACATAATGGTTGATGTAGTGACTGATGTTTACGTCAATTGCGAAAGTCTGGATGACAACCATTGGGGATTCGTTTGCGGCTAGTGCAGAACTGTCTCTACCGACCTGCCTCTGCAATAGGTATGTTTGCGTTTCAGCTTAATGCTTCTGTTTGAATGTTACTGCCAATATTAGGGTTTTTGAATCTTTCCAAAATTCTAGTAGAAAAGATAATAAATGCTGATATACTCGTAACGGCAGTCTATTGGTGTGGTTTGAAAACCTTCTTGCGGGTTGCAAGATAATTCATAATTTTGGTTTGTATCCAAGATCTCCACTCACGAGCACAACAATAAAAGCATGCAGGATCTGTCGGAATGTTTTCATCTGGTTCTGAAGGTTTGTAAGGGAGGCTGTTAATTACCCACAATAACTTGCGTTCACATTATTTGAATGGTTGTCTCGATAATTATTTAAAGTGCTGGCTTATGAATTATGATTTGATACAATTCTTTAGATGATGTTAAAGAAGTCGCATGGCAATATATCAGTTTGTCTAAATGCTTTTTATATTTTAAAAATGACCTCCGTATGATGAAGTGGAAAGCTGATTCTGTATAGCTTACCTTTATAGTTTATGGATAGTGTCATAGGCAGCTTTAAGATCGATGAAAAGATGGTGAGTATTAATTTGGACTTCTTACGTTTTTTAACAGGATATCTTTATGCGTAGAAATTTTGGGTGACTGTGAAGCTTTCCTCCTTTAAAACTGCTTTCATCGTTTCTTTTTATATTTTGGTAAAATGTGTATCAGGCGGTTTTCTTTAACACCTAAGAAGGAGTCACATTTGTGATTGGGTACTCTAAACTCTTATAAACTGGCAAGCTTTCAGTTTGCAGTTTACCGGTAATTTCTAAACATATCACCAGAAAGGCTACAACATAAACTGCTGCTGTCAAGTCACTCTCAATAGCGATAAATACCTAGAAATGTGAAGTAGGATCAGGATGTAGTTTTTATTATTTGCGAGCTAAATATTCTCGCTATGTTGGTTTGGTGAGATAAAAAAAAAAAAACAGGTCCGTAGTGACCCTAGGCCTAGCTTCTCACAACCATTCGTTTTGTGAGAGTTTTCATTTTTGGGGCGAATGGGAGGGATCTACAATTTTATGCCAAGTCCAAACGACTAATTGAGAATATCTTGCATGACAATTCTACTCTCGGGTGTTTATTAGACGTTCGCGAGTGGTGGCGCAGTGGAAAAAAACTCAAGATGGAGTTTGGGTTTTTCTATTTTCGCTGAGATATGTGCTCAAAAAAAGCACGTCTATTATTTTTACAGCTGATAATAAGCAAAAAGGAATTTATTGGACTCTTACATGTAAACTGAATGCTGCGGCCGGCGGTGTATGCTTACTGCTCGCCCTGCTTAATCATCTTAGCCAATAAACTTTTTGCATCAGAGCGTTTGTGTTTTTTTGTCTATGGGGAAGTTTACGTAAATAGATTCCAAGCAGAGTTCGTCTGTTTCGAAAAAATCAGTGTCAAAGCCATTCAACACAATCAGACATTTACTTACCAGTGTAAGGAGAATAATCTGCAATCTTATGAAAAACAAATATTTCAACGAATAGCTTTAAATACAAATAACTTTTATTTAAAAAATAAATACAATGAAAGTATAAGTAATCTGATTCCAAGAAAGTGTTGTCATGATATAATGTATTTCTATGCACTTAAACATTATGAAGTAAAAGATGATGTGATGATGAGATCCTTGGCTGTGGAGCTGTAGGTATTTATAGATAGGTGTTGATTTTAATTTATAAACAAAATATTATATGTGTTATCTTGTATATCTTTTTGTGTTGTGTAAATAAACATTTTAATATACAAAATAAATAAATAAATAAATATGTTATATTGTTGTGAACTTGTTGCACTTATTTGGTAAAATCATTTTTATGTATATCCTTGTATTTTAATTTGTACTGCTGCTGGTATTCGCATTCACTGTAAATACTAAATATTTATTTAATTAAAATCTCAACCAATATCAAATATAAATAAAAGATTGGTCCATTTATGTGCATGATATCTTGTTGAAAATTTATCAATATCCACTGCAACACCAGAATTGGTAGTTCTTCAGTAGAATTACGGTAGTTCTATGTATGGGTATCGGTGGATGAAAACCTCGGGGTGCATTTTAAAAATTTTGCTTATAAAGCGATTTACATGCTATTATTTATTAAGTATTTGTTAAGAAAAAAATTAATTGCTTACAAAAGTAAGTCACACTTTCAGTGAAAAATTTCAACGATTTTAAAATCGAGCATTTGTTGAGATCCATCTTTTGAAGATGAGCCAATTTGGTTTTTATGTTAACAGCTGCCCTTTAGGTAGACCCACAATCATAGTTGCAGATAATGCCTGATCATATAGATTTGATGGCAGGAGTTCGCCTTAAATCAGTACGTAGTCGGCTTATAACCGCCTACTCACTGAAATTAGTATTAATAGGGAAACATAGTTTTTAACAATTGATACCTATGAATTATGTTAGGCTAAATCCAAACACACAATATGAACTAATTTGGCCTCCAACAATATTTCCAGCTAAGTCGCTATTTTTGCTATAACTAAGAAACTGGCTCATTTTATTTATTTATGGAAAATGTTACGTATTCGCCACAGTGGTCTGAACAGATAAATGTATATGATGGGATAGGAGTTACATATTTTCAACATTATTGCTACGTCCAGTTAAGCTGGAATCAGGAAGTGAATGGAGTGTAGACCGCTCTATAACCTCCAAGTTTATACGTGTATCACTAAATAAAATAACAGAAAAGAAAATGCCTAAAAACTTATAGGGACCGAACCTGGGTAGAAAAAAAAAATACAAAGTTATGGAACAACCAACTGCCTGAAAAGAAAAACAAAACAGGATGCCGATATTACTACGTCCAGCGTTGAAATATCGGTAGTGTTGAGATTGGGACTTGAGTTTTATGTGCATATAAAGAGATCAGGAAATATTTGTGACGATTGTGGTCTCGAGAGTGGGTACAGTGAAGAAAATTCTGAAAGTTGTTTTATAAGCGGCGCATATACTTTGTAATTAATATTTTTATTGCAGATATTCAAGGAAATAACGCAATCCGTTCCAGACGGATTGGGACTTGCATGCTTCTTAATTAAAAAAATGAATAAGACGTTAATCTGCTACACGCTTCACATATCTAAATATATATAATCCAGTGTCTTTTGTTTTTTTTTTTCTAGCTCGAGATGCATAGCGCCTACAGTTAAAAAATAAATAAAATTGATATTTACTGCAACATGTCCGTATAGGTAGGTACTCTAGGCCTAGCTTCTCACAACCCAACGTTTTGTACGAGTTTTCTGTATTTTGTGGGACGTAAGTAAGTTATACTTGCTGATGTTTTTTGTGTTATTTTTCCGGGGTTCGAACCTGAGACCCCTCGCTCCACAGTACAGCACAACACTAACCACTCAGCCACTTCTTCTACAGTTCGACTCATATTTTATCCTTTAACTGCAAATACCACAGTTGTCTATTGTTGGTTCTGACGCATGGAAAGGAAAGTACAGGGGTTGGTGCTGTTGTTAATTTCTTTCCGCACTGATAACGTCCTAATTATCAGGGTAATTTTCAATTGATTTTAGGTAAGAATTTGGTTTCGAAAAAGTTATGTTACCAATCTCTTACCATAAGTTGGATATTTCAACGGCCTGAGAAATTGGCTCTGATATAAAAAGGTAGCCTTCGGATTAATAAGCAAATACACCCGGACGCATGGAACACTTAGGTAAAAGCGTGTTGTCAAATTTGAAGAAATTGATGACTGAGACACTGAGAGAAACAAGTCTTCGCAACCAAATTATAAATAGAAGGTGTTGGAACTCAAATGATTGGAAAATATTATTGGTTGCCAAGAAACTATCTTGAAAAATCCAACTGCAACGTTAAAAATCGAAATTCGAAAAGATTTTCAGCGAACTTTTTGTTTTCCTGTTTCGTTCCCTAGGTACTAGCTAGTTATTACAAATTAAATTAGTTATAAGTGCGAAACAGAGTGAGATGTCTAAGCCAGTGAACCTTATGAAAAAATATATAGTGATATTATTGGACTGCTTCAATCATTTTATGAATTTCTATCAAGAGCAAGTTGCATAATAAACTAAAAAACATTTTTTAAGACTATATAATGCAGTGCACAGAAAGAATTTGGTATGATGAGTGCTGTGGTAATTAAAATATCCTGCCGGATAATAAACCATAAATGCTACAATTTCGTAAAGAATATTTAAAAACTGTCATTCTAGTGGGACATTGGTATCCCAATCAATGGGCCTTTTACTGAGCAACTTCATTATATACCTACTGTTTAAGAACACGCTCCCCTTCATATTAGCGTCAGGCTATAAGTCGTTATTCTTCCCCATACTAAGGATTGCCTATAACTTTTTTTTAATTACCAACACTTATGTTTCAAAAATAAAACCTTAAAGCTCGAAAAAAATACAAAGACCTGTTCCGCCTCTTTTAATAAACAGTTTTCAGTCGAAATAAAGAAAAAACTTATGCCTCAAAAATATGTATGCCTCAAGTATATTTTCAAGCTCTTCTATAAAATAAAACAAATTAAAAGCAATACTCAATATGGCGTCACCTGTTTTTACTTTTTTTTTTTAGCATCCGCGCGAAGTTCATATATTTGATATTAATTGATTTAGAGGATCTTCTTACTCAATATAATACCTATGATATCAAATGCAACAAATTAAACTGCATCATTATTTTTGTTTTGTTAAAAGTGTTCAAAAGATGTCGGTAAATTTCTCAAAATTCCTGGTACACAAAACAACTTGCACAATCGAAAAAATTAGCATTTATGATCACAAAATAAATAAGTACAAAATTTAACATAACGCGATATGGAGTATGAGTGAGAGATAGAAACCTCTCTATTTATTTCGTCGATGTTTGCAACTGTCAGATAGCAAGTAAAGCCCAATGCATATGGTGGACGGTTGAATGTTCTTTCAAAGACTAACCAGAATGAGCTTTGAGTGTCATGTTTCTCAACTAAAATTTATAACATACAAAGTTGTGTTTGTCATGACACACTGTTGAATTTGATTTTTTTTTTTTTTTGTTTTAACCACTCAACGGAACAAATAGTGGGCACATTCAATAGCCAAGTTGTATTAAGTAGACTTGATTTGTCTGTACTAGATGTACCTCTAACGCAAGAACCTAAATTGGTCGGTAGCGTCACTTTTCTAAGTCAAGCAACAGGGGGGCGTTCAAGTATCTAGTTAAGTAAGTCTGACAGCTCGCTCACTAGATGTATCTCGGTTTTGATTGGTCGAAATCGGTTATGTTTCAGTTGACGTTTATGGAGGGGTAGTCACGATTTCGTGACTAGATTCATAAACTACCTCTCCATTTATGTCATCTAAAAAAGCTGTTCATGTGACCGATTTAGGCCAATCAAAACTGAGACACAACAATTCAGCCAGACAGATTGGGGACGTTCAAGTATCTAGTTTAGTAAGTCTGACAGCTCTCTCACTAGATGAAACTCGACTCTGATTGGAGGAAATCGGTCGTGAGAGCAGATGTTTCAGTTGACGTTTATGGAGGGGTAGCCGACGAATCTAGTCGAGAAATTCGTGACTGAGTACTAAGTTGACAGTTCTCATATGTGGCTGACGTAGAAAACGTGACGTTCCCGACCAATCTAGTTTTTGCGTTCAGGTTACATCTTATCCAGACCAATCTAGTCGACTTAAGATGACTAGATTCTTGAATGCGGCCAATTACTTTCTTATTTGCTGTCCATTTATTAGTGCAAACATTACAAAAACGATAACATGACAGTTCAACCACAAAACATTCTGCCTGTGGAACTGTTTTGCAAAAGTTTTTCTTTACGAAGAATATGCGATGCATTTTATGAAATGTGGGTTCTATTCGTTCCGCTTAATATTATATGAACATTGATGTATTTGACGTCTATAGGTTGGGGCTTTCAGTCTGGACATTTTAAAAGTTTCGTAGATCGGCATTCAGTTTCGATTAAATGAATTAATAAAATATCCAAAGGAACTCCTGATCAAAAAAAAAGTAACCATAGATTTTGATAAATGAAAAATATATTTTGTTGAAGAAAGTGAAAAATAATTGAACAAACTCTCTTTAGATATCACAGATTTATAATCACGGGTAAGTCAAAATCTATGGTAGCCCAACAACAGTTTTAGCCAGCTGCGAACTAACCGGCCCTTAGTCTGACAGCAGTCTGATAGGGTTTGTCACTTGATTTAATTTAATCATGTGACAAGCGTAGTTAAAACATTTCTTCTAGATTTAGGAATACGCACCGAATTTAAATTAAATAAAAGTGACAGTTAATTATGTATTTTAATGTTTTATTTTAAATAAATACGAATACCAGCGTTTCTGATGGGAAAAATGATAAAGTCGACAAAAAAAGTGGCCGAGAGTTTAAAAAATGGGTCTAATACAAATGAACAAATATAACAAATCAAAATAAAGATCATAAATAAAAAGAGTATAAACAAAGACAGATAGCCAATGGAATAACAAGGGGAACGGAATATTCCGCATTGGAATGAAGCAAAACCATACGAATGGATAAAGATAATATTTTTTCTTTAAATGTTTCCACTTTGTATGGGCAATGGGAGTTATTCAACAGTTTTAAGTACTTTTTATGGAAATAGTGGGCCAATGTTGTAAAAAGGGGCGAAAACAGAGAATTTTTGAAAAGTCGTCGCCGGGGCCCTTAGGTGTAACAAGTGGCCAAATGGCGACTAGTGTTGCCCATCGGTAACGCTGACTAGTACCTACAAACTAGGTACAAAGAAATTAAAGTGCGTGACAAACGGAAAATCTAGTACGTTCATGGAATCTAAAGTTCAACCAAATCTAGCTAAGTTTTCAAACTAAAATTTTTAACGTACCTAGTCTGCTAAAGACTCTCAGCCTTATTTATAAACGTATTATTAAGAGTGTATAAAGTTATGCACCCTTTATAATACCTCTATACGCAAAAACCTTATTTATAAAAAATTTTCGACGTTGTATATAAGCTAAACGCGCTTGGACGTTGTTTAGAGCTTGTATAGAGATGGAATATTATCGAAATGTCATTTTGACTTAAAAAATCTGTCACATTTTATATTAAATGAAATCAAAAATAAATTGTAAAGATTGCATCGAAATTTTTATTTTCAATTTTCAAGATTCTACAAGTGTCCTCGATAAGAAATATGTGCAGAAATGAGATAGGTATTTCAAATTGTTTTAAAAATACCTTTTTTATAAGACTACCGTTTCTTAGGAGTCCCAAATCATTTTTTTTTCTTTATAATTTTCAATTTTTTAGTTCCTTTTCCTATTTGTATTTTAATTTTGCATTTTTCACGAGCTGCTTAGTTTTTTTTATCTTTTCGGACAGATAAATGTAATAGATTTCTCCTTTTTACTTTTTAGTACCTTTTGTGACTTTTGTGAAAATGTTTTATAAATAAGAATTTTTGGAAGAGTGTATAAAGACTGTATAAATACTTATACACTGCATAACTATACAGGAGTTTAGGCGTGTTTAGCAATTTCTAATAAATAAGGCTGGCTGTTTATATCGTCCCCAGCGGGATGATTCTTCTCTCGTCTACTGATGAAAGGCGTAGTGAAACTGGTTCATGATGGTCGGTTTTTTATTTTTCAACTGTTTGACATTTTTTAGTATATTTCTCTGAAAAGTAGAACAATTTCCGCTGCGTAAGTGTTATCAACATTACAAAGCAGTTACACCAATTTCTTTTACACAAAGAGACTAACTAACTTGTGAACATTTTTTCCAGAAATACTGGCGACAGTCTATAGGTTGTTTGGTTCTTGGTACAAATCGCGGTTGCATTGAATAAGGATGCACTTTCTAGTCAATTAATTCCCTTTAGAACACAGCAAACTTAAGCGCAGTAAAAATAAAAATGTTTAATGTTCCGGTAAACTTTTACTTCTATAATATATTATAATATAATATATTATAGAAAATGTCTATAAAAAATTCTATTGTAACCTAGAAAATATTTTAAATGACAGTTAGTTAACACATTCTAAGGGGTCACTAGCAATGCGAATCTTTTTATGGTTTTGGTAGATAAATAGGGACATAAACTTGCCAGAATGAGATACCGTGTTGTGTTTAATTTCAACATTTAATAAAGCAGTTTGACACACTTACTATGTCTTAGAGCTACTCGAAATTCGTAATGATGCGAAATGACAGTAATCAGTGTAATAAAATTGGGCCGATTATGTACGACTCTTCCATGGCATCGCACACAAAAATAACTCATATATTAGACAACTTATTTTCAGGACAACTCATCTGTCGGATATTTTACTAACCACCATGGTTCGCTTCACTCTCGGAAATATCTATAAACTACAGTAAATCAGTTTCGGACATCATCCTGTACGATAAGAACACAACTTTCTAATAATGATATTAGATAAAATGTCCGAAAGGTCAGTTGCCTCATGCCTGACTTATATGTATATATATTGTCCATAGATGGTAAAGCTGCGTATGAGTGTGCCGAAATGACTCGTAGTTATGTCAAAATGTTTGCGAAAAACGTCAAACCAAACAATCTAATCATAGCATGAATAGAAAGTCACAATTTGTTTATTTATGTGGTTCCAAAATGCCACCAACACAAAGTGGAGTAGACCATATAGAAAAAAAAAAATGATTTAATACCGGAGAACTCGCTGCGACTTAAGTCAACCATGAGAGACACACTCGTGTCAATTATTAACAAAAAAAAAAGGACTGACTGCGAATCTTTTTCTAACAAACACTGGCAAATGCTGTCAAAATTAGGGGGGTTTGGGGGTATAACCATTGACTTATTATATATGGACTGCTAGTAGACAACTTCGCGTTAGTTCCAACATAAGCGCTAGCTCTCGTGGTTCTGAGCGGAATCAATTTTAAACTCACATCTGACGTGTCCATTTCGTTGCAGATAGTACGTTCGCGAGAGGTGGCGCAGCGGAAAAAAACCATTAGTTGGATTTTTGGGTTTTTTTCGGGCAATCTGGCATTCTAAAATCATGAATATCAGTCTTGCTGCCCAGACTTTGAGTGAAAGCACCGCAAATTCTCTGCTTTTCCTCTTGAATAGTGGAGAAACTGAGTTTGTGGGATGTGAAGCAACAATTCTGTTCATTAGAACAATAAACAATATTTTTGATTGCGTAAACACAAAGTCATAGTTTGGGTGTAACTTTAAAAAAGGGTTAAATAACGAGAACAAAGAACACATTTTTTGTTTCTTTGATAACGCAATAAAATATCTTAGCGGCTTGACAATAAATAACCGACAAATCGTAAAAAGCAGAAATAAAGTGGGTTTTATGGGCTTTATTATTTGCATGCGGAATTTAAAAATAACTTCTTAAAATTCTCATGTACTTGAATGTGATATTCTTGACAATCAGAATCAGAAATGTGATTGAAATATACGCTAAAGTGTTATTACATCATATTTCTAAAATGAATAATGAAAAACAACATAAAAAACTAATTCGTAATAAATATACGAAAATTGTGCAATTTATGGGACAATGAAAATCGATTTTTTATTCAAATTTTGTTGGTTCCATCTATTATTTAAACTAGCACAATATCGAGATGACATCTATTGTAAACAATGCCGCAACAATTTGAATTTCAACCGTTTCACTTGGCAAACCCACTCACGCCCAATAGGTGGCTCTAGCATTCTATGGATTCTATAATAAGCCAATGGGTAGAACGTATAACCTGACATATTTGGGACTGTGTGCTTTTTGACGAAACGCTAAAATATATGCGTTGTATAAAGTATTTAAGTGTATAAGTGGATGTCAATAGGCTCGTTCGCGTACGCGGTTTGAATCGATCGCAATCGCACAAAGTCTACACACGTAGGTACTCATCAAATATGACAGAAAAAGAGAAAATTAGCAAAATAACGAGTAACGAGCAGTTCTTGGCTCTTGGCTCGAAACAGCTCAGAGAATTTCAACCGGCGAGTATTGATAAAAATGTCAAATGCGCAAAATTGACAGGAAATAAATTTAAAATCCGTTTTAAAAATCAATAATTGTACACAAAAATAAAATATCTGAAAATAAAGAAAGTTTGGTGGTGGTCGAATGTTCTCCTAGAACATTCCATATGTTTCAAAAAGGTAAGTTATAAATTTATTCGTGATATGGATTAGATTTCAAAGATGTAAGTGGCTCAAAGTAGCTCGCAGTGTATCCACGTACTTTGGAGTATATGTTCAGCTTTCTGAGAGAGTTTCGCTCAATTTTTCGAGTTTGACAGATTTTTAGTGCTTGGCTCGTGGAAGTACGCGAACGGACCTAATATTAACTGAGTCAGACAAATTACTATATTTATATGAAATCAGCGCCCTTAACAAAAAACGGATAAAACTCTGAAACAAACACAGAATTAAACAAGTTTGTAATAATAAAAACAATTTGAATTTGAACCCAGGGTGTTGGTTCTGCTGCATCTCGTCAGGTAATTTAAAAAGACCCCATCAAGAGGATTACACTTGCCAATAAAGACGTGCCGACCTGTGTATATAAAATATTTTTTAAAACAATCGATTTAACGGTTTCCACTTAAAACAATCACCTTAATGGACCGGTGACCGTTATTGTCTGTTCATCTCACCCTGTGCGATTTCAAATTAATTGCAAACAGTGGTGGAGAGTGCGGATTTTCGATGGTTACTGACGATGACAGTAATGCGGTAACAGCAGCAGTACTACCAATCATAAAAGTGCAATTCTAGAAAAAATTCTACCTATCTTGGTTGGCAATTGATAAAATTAATATAAAATAATAATAAATTTGATTTTCCAATAACAGTAGTCGGTGGTGATATTGATGTGGTGCAGCTAGTGGCGCGATGATGGCGGTGTGCTTCTTCTTCTTCTTCTTCATGGTTACAATGGTGGTGATGTCAGTTGTATCAATTAATGCGGTTCCTCGCCCCAAACTCAGTGGTACGTGATGATGTCGCCAAATGTGTGCATCGGCCACATGCATTCGCAGCCCGAGGGCACGATTCTAGTTTCGGATTCCCAGCATTCGGCACCCTTTACACGCCTCGTCAGATACACAGTTCGATTCAATTGGATACACGTGAAACCAGCTTCACTGCAGATCTACAGAAACGATACCACAAATGCACAAATTTCAAATTAAAGTGGTTGACTATAATATGGAACGGTAACTAAATAAATAAACGCAGTATGCCACAATGTGTAACACATCAACCGTGTGTATGTTGAGATGTGGGAATATACTCGCACTCACCTTATTCGTATCGGACATGTAGTCCCGAGATGGTGCGTAGCTGTGGAAACAGGTAACTTCCTCGTAATGATTCGGGCGGTATTCATATGAAACAGTCTCCAGTGGGATAATGGTTCGTCTTGAGGGGCACAACGACTGGAAAGTTATCTGAAATAGTTTTTTCCGCGAGGAGATGAATGCGTTCATTGTTAGACTTTATCACCATAGAATGGTTATGGTTACTCGTGTTGGGTGGTGTTGTTGTGTGTGTCTGGGAGTGTGTGATGGGGAAATTATTTTATTGCGTGTGTGTGTTTGCGGGTAACTTACCTTCGGCTTGTGGAGAAGCATTTGGTTGCGCGTTGATCGAATGGTGAGATCCCGGCGGACGTTCTGTATCCCATAGGGCAGATTGGGCTGAAGCTCGTCGTAGAATTCCATTTCATTGAACTTTGGCTGGTTCTCGTTCTGGGTTTTCTGCCCACTGAAATGGAAAATATCCCAATCCATTTAGTGCAAGGTATACATATATGGTTTTAGTTGAAAGGTGATCAACCGTAAGGGATAACCGTAGCAACGCATCACTTTTGTCGGAAGCAAACACATAAGAGCTTCTTATCGTTCGAAAAAAAAACGAGATACCCATCAGCTGTATAAAAACTAAACACCTCACAGCTTCCAATTTACTTTGAGTCTTAGCAAAAATCCAATTATTTTCGATTTTTACAGAACCATACACAGATAGAGAAACCCGAATAATAAACAAAAATCCCATTAGTCTGAAAGAGATCTGCTCGTTGCAGAGCAAGAAATTAAAAAAAAAAAAAACCTTCAATTATCAGTATCATGGGAAAAAAAATGCACATCCCTAACAAGGAAATACGAAAAAAAAATCAAAGTAGCACCCCAGATTTTAGTCCTCCAGAGCTTAGTCGAAACTTCAAACATTAATTGCTTCAAGCAAAACGAAGACAGAAACTCAAATCCGTACAGAGCGAAGCAGAGAGAAAAAAGAAAAAAAAACAGCAAAACTGTTCACAATCCAGTTGAAAATAAGTCCAAAGCCAAGGGGTTATAGAAATAGTATACAGAGAAGGATAAAAACAAATATCGAAATGAATCTCAGAAGTCCGCATGCATATTTAAAGTGGACGAGGATTTTAATCCCTTTTTAGTCAGATTAACCCATGTGACTTTCTGTTGCAGTTGAAAATTCAAATATACTGTGTTGCTATTGATGCTGCTTTTTGTTACGTGCAAATGCTGCTCACTTATGCTTTATGAAAGCCTACCGTTTGCACGTGGACTATGCAGTTATCGTATTTGTGGACAGTAGGTATTGCAAGAAGGGATGAAAATGATTTGTCCCAAAAGTCACTCAGCTTGGAGAAATGCAAATATGTGCAACAAAACGGTTGTTGTGAAGTTGGACTAGACCTGTTTTTAGGAGCGTTTGGATAATTGAAGCCAAGTAAACTGCAACCACCGCACCGCACTCTACGTAAATCTATCGATTTTAATCCGAAGCCAGGCTGAACAACACTCAATTCTATGCGTCAGGGAAAATATCTTGCACCTTTTTTGAAGCAAAACAAAAAAACTTTTTAGAAGCAAATCATGTGCATATTGATAGAGGCTTACATAACTAGAACCAGAGATAATACTGAGACCAACAACTCCGGCCGATTTCCCGTTACTTAGCCTACAAGCTATATTTTTACGGAGTGGTCACGATTTGGTGCGCTAGTATTGTTACATAGAAAATCGTATTGACAAATGTCACGAAACTTCAAATTCCGGCTCACCAACACACTCCCAGGAAATATGAGACACTTCCGCTGTGGGCAAAGTTGCTGGCAGAGTTCATAGAATTTTATCCGTTTAATTTGAAATTGTTCGTTACGTGTGGATAATATTATTATTTTTTTTTAGGAATAAGTGCACATTTGCTTAAAATATTCATGAAAAATTAACAATGTAGATTGGTTGAGGAAATATTAAAACATTTTGAGCAAATTTTCTTCATTATTTAAGAAAAATTTACACACAAAATCGAAGTTAATGATTTCCAAAAGCGGAAAATACACAACCATGTTTGTTCTAATATGTTTCTAGTATATAGAACATCTATTTTAGGTAGTTTAATTAACCAAACAAATCAAATTATTTGCCTTTTAACAATTTATAATAACTAACCAATGGCATTCAGTAATAAAAAAATGTGGAATTCCCGAACGCTTTCACATTTCAACACGGTTGCCGAGGTTGGCAGCATTTATTTTTGCATTTTTTGTATGTTTTTGCATGTCACACGGATTTTTTTTTGACATAACACCGATAGGAAAACAAAATGGCGAATTTGAATAAAAATTGAGGAGGCCAGGGGCAAAAGAATTGTGATTTGGGCTTCTCAGTATGGTTGCCACCAGAGACAATACTGAGACCACTAACTCCGGCCGATTTCCCGTTACTTGCCTACAAGCTATATTTTCATGGGATGGCAAACGCTAAGTGCGTTAGTATTGTTACATAGAAATTCGTATTGACAAATGTCACGTAACTTCAAAAATTCCGGCTCGCACCTTGCATATGCCACTTCCGCTGTGGACAAAGCTGCTGACAGCTTTCATAAAATGTTGTCCGTTAAATTTGAAATTATTTATACGTGCGGATAGTATTTTTTTTTAGGAATAAGTGTACATTTGCTTAAAATATTTATGAAAAATTGTCAATGCAGAATGGTTGCATGAAAATAAAAACATTTTGAGCAAGTTTTCTTCAGTTATTAAAGAAAAATTCACTCAATAAATCTATCTTAATGATATCGAAAAGAGGTAAATACACAACCATGTTTATGCTAATATGTTCTAGTATGTAAAACATATATTTTAGATAATTTTACTAACCCACCAAATTAAATTATTCGCCTTTTAACAATTTATAATAACTAACCAATGGCATTCAGTAATAAAAAAATGTGGAATTCCCGAACGCTTACACATTTCAACACGGTTGCCGAGGTTGGCAGCATTTATTTTTGCATTTTTTGTATGTTTTTGCATGTCACACGGATTTTTTTTTGACATAACACCGATAGGTATCTATACAAAATGGCGAATTTGAAAAAAAATTTAGGGGCCAGCGGCAAGGATATTGTGAGTTGGGGGTCTCAGTATGGTTTGTCTATGACTAGAACTACTGAATAGTTTGTTTTTTTTTCTCTTTTTTTTCTAAGAGGCCGTATTTCATTTTCGCTTTTCAAAGTTTCTACAACAAATGAAGTGCACGACTGGGTCGAACGTAACTTTCTCGTTCATCAAAAGTATTAATGTAAATGGAGTGGGAGTATTGTGTGAGCTCCGAGTTGTTGGACATATATTTTTAGGGTGCATATTCAATATGGTAGAAAAAGAAACTAGGGAAAACTATATTTTTCAAAAATTACTTTTTTCAAAAATCCATTTTACGATAATACAGAGAAAAACTGAGTATTTCATTGAGTTAGAAATGACCATATTACCTTAGAAATGCATTTTTGTTACAATCGTATGGACCGTTTTCGAGATATGTCCAAATTTTAAAAGTACCGTTACTCGATTTTTTAGCGAAAAACTGAGTATGCAGCTATGTTTAGCTAACCTACTTAAGCTTAATTATCCATTTTTGTTGAAATCGTTAGAGCCGTTTTCGAACAAATCAAACTGGCATGCAAATTTTGTATTGGAAGTACCATTAATATTGAGGTTGCCATGCAAAAAAAAACCGTCCCGAACTGTAAGCCCCCAAACTTTAAGTCCGAAGTTTGAACGAAATCCGTACAGCCGCTTAGGCTGTAGGCCTAGGGACGATATTGACGATATTGAACGATATCAATGAATTTTTGAAAACAGAATTTTTTTAAAATTTGATTTTCTTTAGTTTACCTGAAAACGGTGAGAAGGATTTTGATCAAAATGCAAACTTAGATTAAAATTTATGTTTCCAAAATTATTGCGTCCTTAATTTTCAATTGGAATCACCGAAAACGCTAATTTTAAAAACTGCTCATAACTGGAAAACCACATTTTGGTTTCGATTAAAATTTAAACTTTTTACATATGCAATCACTTTGAAACCAGCTTTTTCAAAGTTGCTGGCACTTATTGACAGATACAATCCACAAAAATTGGATGAAAAATAAATAAATAGTTGGCGCACCAGGTCTGTAGAGACCCTAGGCCGAGCTTCTCACAACCATTCGTTTCGTGTGAGTTTCTCATTTTTGGGACGAATGGAAGGGATCTACAATTTAGTGCCGGGTCCAAACGGCCAATTGAGAATCATGATAAGTTATACTACAAAAATGGTGAAAATCTTCCAGTCACAGTTGGCAAAACTAAAGCATTTTTTGGTCGTCGTGAAGCACCTTGTCGGACTGCAATACAGAAATTGGTGGAAAAATTCGAGCTGTTGGGACAAGTTAGTGATGTGAAGAATAAAACACGTGCACGTCGCTCAAGAACAACTGAGAATATTGCTGCTGTAGCCCAAAGTGTTGAAGAAAACCCAGGTTTCTCCATTCCTCGTCGTTCTTTGGAATTGGGCATTCCACAAACGTCATTACACCGTATTTTGCATAAAGACTTGCGTCTTAAGGTTTATAAAGTTCAGTTAACACAAGAACTCAAGCCGGCCGATCATCAACAACGTCGTGTCTTTGCTGATTGGGTCCTTGAAATGCATGAAAATGAACCGGAATTCCATCGAAAAATCATCTTGACTGATGAGGCCCATTTCCACCTCGGTGGCTACGTCAACAAGCAAAATTGTCGCATCTGGGGCTCGGAAAACCCAAGAGTTATTGTTGAGAAGCCTCTCCATCCTCAACGTGTGACTGTTTGGTGCGGTTTATGGTCCGGCGGGGTCATTGGACCTTACCTTTTCGAAAATGAGGTTGGATCAACAGTTACGGTGAATGGATTGCGCTATCGAGAGATGATTAATGATTTTTTATGGTCGGAGTTGGATGGTATTGATCCGGACAACGTTTGCCACACAAGCAACGAAACCATTGATCTTTTACGGAAAAAGTTTCCGGACCGTGTTATCTCTCGAAGAGGTGATCACAATTGGCCACCGAGATCTTGTGATTTAACACCTTGCGATTTCTTCCTTTGGGGCCACGTGAAAGATAAGGTCTACGCCAACAGCACAGCGTCGATTCGTGAGGCTATCGAGGACATAGGGCAACAACTTTGCGATTTGGTTATGGAAAATTTCATGAAAAGGATATGGTCCTGTATGCGTGCTCGTGGTGGCCATTTGGCTGATGTTGTTTTTCATTATTAACGGCATACCTTCCTCTTTATTATGAAATAAACATCCGATCATTTATCTCACAAAATGACATTTTTCTTTGAATATCAAAATAACACCTCTTATTGGAAAACCCTTTATAAATAAACTCCACCATACTAAGCTCCTTTCGTTCACCCCTTGATAATGTCTGAGTGTTTGCCCTTTGATGCAGAATATATCTCGCCAACTAAATCGTCTTATATTATATATTCTTTCCAATAGTGAATAATCCTAACACGCCCTTGCACAGCCTTTAAAATATATGAATATCAAAAAAGTTACCAAATACCTGTTCTTGTCCTCATTCTTCGCCAATGAATTTGTCGCCATCCTTGCTCCTGACCTATTGTTGTTGCTATTGTCACTGGCTTTTCGCAATTTCGCAACATGTTCGAACTTCTCACGTAAACGCTGCAGATTCTCAATATTAAACGGCCGTTGCTGTTGCATTCGCGTCTGTGACACGTCTCTCGATTCATCACCGTAATCTTCTTCAATACTGTTGTCTATAGCAAGGCAACTGGACACGCTGACAATGAAAATCTATAAAAGAAAGCAAGCAAGAAAAAATATATATTTTTAAAAACAAGAATCTATGTGTTAACTTTCTTTCAGAACAGTGTAAAATGTCCAGCGAACGTGTGACTAAAGTGCTTAGTGATTAAGAAAAAAAAAAAAAAAAAATCAAAGCCACAAGGAGATAAGACAAATCCGGTCTTACGTAAACCATTGTCCTGGACACCTCCACTCCTCATTCGTTTTTATATAACAAAATGTCCTTCGCATTACTGGTTAAAGTAAAAATAGAGAAAAATTCAAAAAGAAATAACACGAAAAAGAGCCACACTGATAAAAAGGTTCCGCACGTCGTCAGTGTCCGAGACGGAAATGTTTTAACCAACTTCCACCAGAAACGTGAGCTGACAACGTTGATGACTTTCACGTGGATCCTAAGCAGAAACCTCACAGAAAAAAAAAGAAGCTAAAGCGTGCATGATAAAAACAAGGAAAAAAAAAGTTAGAGGAAACGAATTTTCCTCTCCACTTTGTCCACACATCCATGCAATGGGTATTAGTAATTGGATGAGCAAATGGGCAAAAATGGCAACAGGACATAGACATTGCTTTCATAACGAACACTGAATAATAAACACTTAAGTCATCTGCCTGACAAAAAAGAAAAATGGATATTTCAACTGGGGCCTAATTTTTCATTTCATTTTTATAAAGCCAATTCCGTTTTTGTTGCCATTAGCGAGTGAGGCGTCACTATAGATTCCGGTTTTATACAACAATGAAGTCTTGCAAATTTTAAAGGCTTGAAGATCCCTCGAATTATTTTTATAGCTTGTTATATAGGGCTTAGATCACTGGGTGGCATTTTTCTTAATTTAGCTAGCACCGCAAATTTAAATAAGAACTTCTTTGTCCATTAACCACACTCGACCGAAACTTGGATTTTTAAATGCGGAAGCTAGCGACGAATGGTTTATATGGGGATTGTGTGCAAGTGCGATGCCAACCTTATTTTGGTGACCTTTCTTTAGTTAACGCAAAAGCACTTAAAACATTTGACGGAACACTAAGAAGTGTGTTTCAAGACTCAAAAGTATAGAGTGGAATTGTAGTATCTATCGCTCGGTACAGTTTTTGAAACGACATGCTTGAGACGCGATTAACAGTTTAAAACAGACTTAAAACTTATAAAAGCTGTTTATAATTGTAACCAACAGGCACAATTATCCAGAAATTATATATTATAATTTGATACATAATATTGAATTTGTAACAAACAGGCAGGATTATCCAGTAGCAGTGAATTCGACACATAAAAAACAAGGACAGTAGGCAGAAGCGTAGGTCTTTTGAGAAATACGTAGCTGTCTGCTGAGACTTAATTCTTTTTGGATTCCCTAAAAGTAGACCCGAAATTTCATCCTACCTATCGATAGAAGAAAAAATTCACATATATTTGGTGGACCTCAAAGCTATGCATACAAATGCTAAATATAAAGCTTTTATCACTTAAAGTCTGCAATAAATGTCTGTGAAGCTATATTAATGAAACAGTACAAACAGTTTATTGGAATTTATCAACGATGTCAGATTTGAAAGCATAGCTGGTGTTCCACAAGGTTGAATACTTAGTCAAGACGTAAGCATCAGTTGTTCCATACGGTGGAAAAAGTATATTGGCTACTAGGTGTTCCACTTTCATAATAATGTTAGCATTGCTACTAGCACAGGACTTTGGAAAATATTCATTTATTGAGTTAAAAAAAATGTGTGCGTCTCGGGACGCGCGACAGAAGTGATAACATAAACTAATCTAAGATTAACTATTTATTATTGAAATTGTATAATTTGAGGAAAGCGTAAAAAAATCAGTTTTCGATTTTTCAAATTTCCCGACTTTTCCGGCGGGAAAAAAAAATTTGAGCCAAATCGGCCCAGCCGTTCTCAATTGATGAATTAATATATATTTTTCACACCATTTTTATATACAAGGTGTCCGCCGGGAAGGTATACTACTTTGTTTGGTTATATTTTTTGACTAAATGAAAGAGAATGGATCTTATATTGATAAATGTTTTATTTAATGTCGGCAATTATGTATGGAATACAATATCAGGTAAATGTCCGCCTCTGTTAGTCTCACAAATGCGAGCCCTTTTGAGAACATTTTTCATTACATTCTCACACATTTCACGCGGTATTTCATTAATTTCATCACGAATATTTTGTTTGAGTTGCTCAAGCGTTTCTAGTTTGTTTGCATAAACCTTGCTTTTCAGATATCCCCATAAAAAGAAGTCCGGAGCAGTCAAATCAACATCACCATTTCTTGACAAAAACTTGTTGTGGAAAGAGGTCTCGCAGTAATTCCATTGTAATCCTGGCTGTATGCGATGTGGCACCACATACACTGCCAAAAGCATGAAGTTGTGGGGTTAAACGTTTTCAATCATAACGATATCGCTTCCCATTCACAGTTACGCCGTTTTCATTTTCAAAGAAGTAAGGTCCAATGATTCCTCCTGACAAAATTGCACACCAGACTGTAACTTTTAATGGATGCAAAGGTGACTGATGAATAATTTGAGGGTTTTCCATTGCCCAGAACCGACCATTTTGTTTATTCACATATCCCTTCAAATGAAAATGTGCCTCGTCACCCATTATGATTTTTTGTCATCGTCACAGTAATCGATGATTAATTTTGATAAAATGTTTTAACGATTAAAACACGTTGGTTTATCGAATATTTTTCCATTATAAATTTGCCACGACACGTGTCTACTTCACGACTGCCAAATATGAACTGTCAAGACTAATGTTTACCAAAATGGCGACAAAACAAAGTAGTATACCTTCCCGGCGGACACCCTGTATATACTGCGTTCATTTAAAAGGTTTTTATTGGGAAATATTTGAAGCGCCTTCTCCTACCAAAAAAATGGCCAAAATAGCAAACAATTGTGGCAGGCTCTCGAAAAAAGTGCCAAATTGCAACGTTAGTCGCACAACGGTCACGCTGCCTCAGGAAATTTTGAAAATGAAATTCTCTCTGATTATACTGATATATTGTTATGACTGTACTCTCTTCGGCACTCTCTTTCGTGGCGTCATTTCTTGGCATGATGTGACAGCAGCAACAACACACCGAAAACAACAATAACAACAACAGCATCATCATTATCATTGACAAAACAACAGCACTACAATAGTCGCTTAGTCCGGTTAAGTATGCTTCTTTCACGCAACTTAAAAGAGGAAAAACAAAACCTTTGTTCGAAAAATAATATTTTAATTTTCCCGGAGACTATTCGTCCGATTTATATCAGTGTACAAATAAAACTCAACTCAAAATAATTATAGACTTGTCACAATCGTCGCCCCGAAAATGTTCTGCAATTCTGCGCTTCCGTTTGATTGTTCAAAAGGCCGCATCAACATTTGTATCACCATATTTCGTATACATATTATATTTATGCAATTCCGTACTTTTGTTTTAATGATTCAAAGTTGGAATCGGGTTGCATTTCAAGGTTGATAGTCGCATCGACATTTGTATCAACATTTCCGCTGGAAATTTTCGTAAAATAAAAGTGGATGGTAAAATAAGATGGACCACTTTAACCGTCTATAATCAGTTTTACCACTAAAATCCTGCTACATCCAATTTCCTCACTTTACACACACACACAAATAGTTGAGACTCTATTTCCTCGCCAGGAGAGCAGGGAGATGGATAGTCAAAGTGTCCACGAGATCGCGCCTATACCCATCATAACACGCGAAGAAGTATTCGAAGCCTGTATGAAGGTACCCGATAGAAAGGCTCCTGGACTGGATGGTATTCCAAATAGAGCCCATCAAATCGCAATTAATACGCGACCGGATTTACTTGCCGATATGTTCAATGCGTGTGTTCAGGAGGGCATTTTCCCTCGATCTTGGAAGCGCCAAAGACTTGTCCTACTGCCGAGGGGAAAAGGAAATCCAAACGAACCATCATCTTATCGTCATATTTGTCTACTAGACACGGTTGGTAAAAAGGCGGTTTTAGCCGTTAGGAATCCGGAACTACCAATGGACCTCGGACAAGGTTTCCACCTTCCATCGCAAAAAAAAAAAAAAACACCCCCGCTGGTGAATGCAAAACAATTTACTACGAAAGTTCGCTACGCTTTTATGTAATCTTTTCCACTTTTTCTCATCCAAATTGCCCGTAATCCAGGTCCCCTTATTCTTGTCACTCTTAACCCGAATTTGGCAGATATCTCATAAGCGTCTTCCAAAGTCCTAAATGACTTCATAAATTCCATTCAAATAATTATCATCCACATCGGTTGCGTCCACTTAAACAGGAATCGTCTTCTTTCTCCTTCTTAGAAATGCAAATTCAACTGCCACCCTCTTAACCAGACAACGATTTACAAAAAAAGGATCTCGCGTCCATTCCGTCGGGGTGAATACAGCAGCATTTAACAGAAATGAAAGAGGATCCGCAAAAAAAAAGGTGCCCGTGGCCATAGCGCGCCGAAAGGAATAACTTTTTTAAATTAAAAGAAATACACTTCTCATTCATACATAAACGAAGGATATTCTGTTTTCAGAGAAAGAATATCCACAGGAAATGTCCTTTTCCACACAATCACCATCTCCAACGACCATCAGACCATCAGCAGCATCACCCAACAAGTAGGCGACAGTCAGACTTTCTTTATGTTCTCCCAAACAGTCGTGATTCCATTCAGATTCGAGTATCTTACCGCACGTTCCATGGAGTCCTGCTACTTGAAATTGATGTTGGTATAGTGGTTCGTTTTCGGGGCACTTATCACGATTTTATCCTTTTTGCAGTTCGTGCACAGTCCCACACAGAGAAGAAGTGTGAAGAAAAAAACTAGAGCACCAGACAAAAACCTGACGTGATTTCCTAACCGAGAGCCAGCCAAAAATTGTAAAGGAATCATAAAAAAAGAAAAAAAGACAGAAGCCAATTGCAAGGACCTTCCTTTCCGTTGTAACTACATATACTCCTCTTTAGCTTTCGCCACCATCCCCTAACAAAACAACTTTTATACTCTCTTCATGCGACACTTTAAGTTGTTCGTTCGTTGTCGTTCGTTCAAAGCGGGATCAGCCTGCCTTGGACGGCAAAGAGAAAGACTCAAATTGAATTGGTTTTGAGTTTTCAAATATTGCAAGCCAAAGGGGTGGTAGTAATAAAAGAAAAAAAAAAAGATTTCCTTAGTCCTTCGCATCTTCTTTAAAGTTTACCCTCGTCTTGGGGTTCTATTTTATGGGCTCTAATGCCGAACTTGGACAAAGTTTATATGCTTCGCATTGAGACGGCGAGAAAGGAGAGTCGAAACATGTCTGCCATAGTTGTCCTCGTTTCTGTGCCGCCTGAGTTTCTCCTCTATACCCAATAACATGGTTTGGCATAGTTGTGCGCTTTCTGTTCCCTAATGCCTCAAGCAATAAATATTTCTCAAAGTCCAATATCCTTTTGCAGGATATCCCTTTACTAACAATAATAAAGTGCACACAGAACCAGCACAGTCATACCTCGGCCAACAACAACAAATGGTCATCTGTGCCCGAAAGTTATTTACCCAATGATGAGTTTTTTTTTGTGTGTGTCTGTTAACAGTGAATGCCAACGAAATGCTGACACTTACTCTGAACAACTGCTGTCGCAGTGACAGGCGGTGAAACAAAATTGACGTCCTTTCCGGTCCTTCCTTTATTTGTACTGTTAAATGATTGATCATATTGTTATGACAATTGCAGTGACATAAGACATTTCGTGACATATTCAATTCATATATAACTTCAATATAAATATCGAAGAACGGGACAGTTTTGCCAGTTTTTTTCGTGGTTGCCAGTACAAGAAAAAAACCGAATAGGCTGGCTCTTGGGAAGGCTAATAACACATCAACTATGAAGTTGCCCACACTCCTAAGTTGGGTTCCCAACTTTGGACAAGGTCTTCGTTTTACTACTTTGATTCACTAGGTTAGAACAGGGTTAAAAAACATGTTACAATCGTAACTTTTAAGTTACAATGGACTTTAAAAAAATACACAATACAATCGCCTCGGAAAAGCTACACTCAGAGTATTTTTTATTTTGAAAAAAATGTATATTTATATTCATTGGCCATTAGCAAGAAAACATTTTAGATACAGAAAACAGCAAAATCTGAAATACCAACTCGAAGTCCACACAAGTCAAATCTAAAGTGGCATCTGTCAAAACCAATTATAGTTAAAATTCACACTGGGGCGAGTTCCCAAAGCTTATTGTTAGATAAATAAGTAAAGTAAGGTAAGTTTTACTTCGGAAACTTTGGGCTTGCTTGCATAGATATGAATTTTTCCGGAATGTAGGAAGTGTGGCGCGTTCATTTATAAGGGCAGTCGAATATTGGTACGGTTGTAGGTATTAACAAATAAAAGTTACACAAATTTCAAACGTTTTTACTTTTTTAAATCTCTCATTTGGATCACATCAGCGACAACTTGAAGATCGAAGCTCGCCTCTGGTGGAACATCAAAATTGAGTCATAATATAGCTAGCAAGTTGACTTTTGTTAAATTTATTTCATTTCTATGCAATTCTAGGTGGGATTTTGAGTTTACTACCTACCAAAAGAGGACTTCGGAGTCGAATTTAATTTTTTTTATTTCTAAGGCCTTTTTTATTTGTGTATCCATAATTAGTGCTTTTAACCAATATTCGGAAGTTTCGGTTTGAATGTTTTAAACAAGTTGAAAGGCAAATGCAGGGCTTTTAGTGAACTTACTGATTACCTTAAAAATAAAATTTCCATTACTCTAGGTAAACTACCTGTGGACTAAGTCGACGTAACAAAAAAGAACAATGGAAGCCTGGAAGCCTGAAGCTTCTTTCTGAGTCGTCTCCTCTACAAACCGTCAACCCCACTGAAATATGTCCAAAACACAAGTCTGTTCACAGCAATGAAATAGCTTTGGTTGGATTTTGCGAAAATAATGCGAAACATTTGCAACCATCTTGGAACTTGCAGCTATAAAAAAGCACAACTGTCTGAAGTGGACTCTTTGACTTGACTTGCACTCGATGTCATCGGTCCCAAATACCGCTTGCATCAGATGATTAGGATCAGTGCTGTCGTTGTACTGCAAAAGCAGAGTGCTTGCACTGCTTTCTGTATCTATGTACTGCTGTGCTGCACAGCTGCCTAAAATACTGTTTTTTTTTTAAATATGCGCTTTTTGTTCTTAAAATGTTGCAAGACATTATTATGAAATTCAAGCATTTGCTTTACAAACGGAAATGAAATAAGAGTTTACGTCTTACGTCATCTTATGTGAGTATTCTTGCGCTTGTCGCACTCGCACGCGGCACACTTCATATGTTTTTGCTTCGTGGCATTGAATGAAAAGTTTTCAGCTTACAGACAAAGTTTTGTTAGAAGTTGCAACTATTAATTGAATTCATCTCTTTATTTCCCAATCTTATTAGAGATGCTAATATTGAAGAGCTTGATAGTGAGTGGAGGGCTCTTTTGAATTTGACAAATATTTCTATATCTACAGACTTCGAATGTTTTTGGAGTAAAGTGTTCCTCCTTACAAATACTATGGGAGCAGAAAGCTTCCCGTCTTTATAAACTTTCATCGGATCATTAATTGCCCTACCTCAGAGTAGTGCCACTTGCGAAAGAGGTTTCTCGGAGCTTAATTTAATTAAGACAAAAACTAGGAACTGTTTAAATGTGTCAACAGTAAGCGGCATTCTTTGCGCCAAATCTGTGCTCGATAACTACAAAAGCTACGAATTTAAGCCATCACCAAATCTAACGTAACTTCTTTAATTAATGATAAATAACGAATTTTGAAATACTTTTTTTGCATTGGAATTGTTTCTTTTTTGTAAACAGTGTAATCTATTTCTTAGCCAATATATATTAAGTTATGGCGTTGACAAGACAAATGTGATTATTTATAATGTGCTCAAAATGTACATAAGACTTATGCTAATATCACAACTTCCGCTTTTACTACTTTATTTTTTTTTACTTTTTACTTTTTAACTACTTTTTGCAATTGAATTGTCTTATTTTTTTTTTCTTTGAATAAAATAAAGAGTATACGCAATTTACATAAGTGTGTTAAGTGTTTTAATTTAAACGTTGATTAGTAGCTCCATACATAGCTATATCGTATACGCTTTAGGTACTGCTTTGTACTGCTTTTTGTCGAATGATAGTACTGCTGCTTTTTGTCTTGAAACGACAGCCCTGATTATGATATTCAATACACAGTCCGCAAGTTGTTTGACATCCTTAAAGGTTCCTTCTACCGATACTTGAAAGCGACCAACGATTATGGTGATTGTGTGGTACCGGTAGCACCGCGGCTCGTTGTCGGTCACTGCTACGGATACCTGGAAGCGACGGATCGATGACGTTGATTGCTTTCGTGTGCATGGCAATTGATGGCGGTAGCTTCACACCTGTTGTGAAATGGTGCAATACTATTGTGGTAGTATGATTGTGCGCTTTTCTGATAATTGATTGGTTAGTTGTTAATTTTATTCTGCGAGCAGAAAAGGCATGCATTCACTGGCTCCAAAAAATATCTAACGAGTGGACACAATTCCGTAGATAATTGCTCGTTCACGTAGAAAGATATTCGGCCTTACCTTACTTAACTTTGTTGGCCCTACTGTTTGGGTCATTATTCATTTCTGGAACCTGAGTCGTTGGAAAACATTAATATCGCCTTTATGTTTGCAGCTGCTTGAAAGCTGACATTCGCCTCTGACAATTTTGCGTACGGGAAAACAAATAAATCAAATAGCAAAAATTGATAGTTTTTCAGAGAAGATCCCAAACATAAAACTGCACCCCATTTGAAATACAAGCAAGTGCATTAAAGTAATGGGGACATTGGCTCAGCGGTTAGTTGGCTAAAGTACTGAGCGAAAGGTCCCCGGTTTAGCCCCCATAACAATATAAATTAATGCAGGAATTCACATACAGAATTCCAAATTTCATCTAGTCCATATTTCATGATATGCGCCACTTCTCGCGAACGTCTAACAAACATCCAAAAGTATAACCTATACCTAACAGTCATGACACGGTTGCCACTTGAAAAAAAATTAGCTACCAAAATTGGAGAAAAAAGTTACCAAACCAAGATAAAATTTACCAAAAATCTGGAGACGTTGATAAAACACAAAGAGAAAAAATAGCATACATTTATATAGATAGTATTGAGCCAATGTGAAAATGCCTTATCACTATCCTAAGACTTTTCTCTGATTTAGGAACATAATATAAAAAAAACGGCATGACAGTGTAAAAGCGTCCATTTGCTTAGTCTTCAGAGAAACTAAAAGAAAAGTGTAGAGTTCCAAGCACTTTCTTTTTATTTATTATAGCACACATTTTTAAAACATAAAAGAAAACATATGTCTTTTAAAATATTCAATTTGGTACCTTAGGTTTGTAAGCTTTCTAAAATAAAATAAATAAGACTGAACTTACTAATGCAATAGTAATATCTGCTTTAAATACCTTCGCTGACCGAAAGCATGATTTTCTAAACTCAAATTGTTATATTTGGATTTTAAAATTGCTTGTTTAAAAACAAATATTTATAAAACATAAGACTCAGTTAGGAGCGTAGTAGGAACTTTGTCAGTCTAGCAATTAAACAACGTTGTGGACAAAATTACCAGCTGCTAGAAACCATTTCCGAGCCTTTTTTCTTATAACAAACCTTTAAAAAATTAGAGTTTTATGACTGCAAATAAATAATATGATTAACTAGCCTATCCATAAACAAACAAACTCAAAAAGCTTTAAAAAAAAATACCAGATTTGGTAAAAAATCATCAAAGTGGCAACCGTGGTCATGAAAGAGCTTCTGAATTGGCCGTTTGTACTCGCCATACAATTGTTGATCAGGGATGAAAAATGAATTACGTGAACTGTAAGCAGATCTTAGTTCCGATTGTATTTTTTCGGTCTCAATTGTATTTTTTATTTTCGTATACGAATAGCAGAAAGATATCGTTTTCGTACAAAACTTCGAATGATTTGAGGTGTATTTATTTTATGTAATACCACGCAATTCCGTCTGTTAGCTTCTGAGACCCACAGCTATAGGCGGGTTTGTTTCAAACTTAGTTTTTAGAGTTTGCGGGTTTAAAGTTCGGAGCAAGTTTTTATTTTGCAGTGCAATTCCAAAATTTTGATTCTTCTCAAAAACGATATATGCGGTATGTGAACGAAAATGTATTTTAAAATTAATGTGGCCAACTTCATTCAGTTCAATTCAATTTTATACATTGGTTTTCTAAAGGTTATGTACATAAAAACGGGTACAACAATTCTATCCAAAATGCATCAGCAATTAAAGTTCTTAAAGTGATTCCGTCTTTCGTTTTCCACACGAAATTAACAATAACAATAGGCAGGTGCTTTAAGCAACTCTCGAACAAAAAATTATCGGTTTTGATAACTCAACAGTACGTTGCACATTGCACTTACTCAATTTTTAGGTCAACAGTTAAAGTAGTGCACTGTAGCTGTGTTTTTTTGACACTTCGAGACTCAGTTGTAGTTGTTGTAATCGCGTGCTGAAAATCCTACTTTACTGAGATCGAAGATCAAAAAAACACGCCTTGTATCAAACCAATTAAGTCCTCCCACTTAATTTGCGATTACATACTTTCATTTTCAAAAAAATCAGAACCTGAAAAACATTCTAACTGAAACTCAGTAACGTGACGTGGTGCTTTCATTAGGATGTTCACTATATTTTCTATAATAGTAAGATAGTATTTTTTATTTTTTATTTTTTTTTTTAATTTTTGAGCTGGGAAAAAAATGTTCATATTTACAGCAACTCTAAAATGATCAGATAATTTGAAAAAAAAAGACAGGCAAGGCCAAGCTTTGCTTATAGAATAGCAACCACACAACCAAAGATTGGATTCATAATTTTTTTTTTATGAAAGTACATAAGTACTTAATAAAGGGTGATTTTTTAGCTGGTTTGGTTTTGGCAACACTGGTTTTGACAGCTGACGTGTGTTTAGTACCTTGTGTCACTGTCAAACAGCTTCAGTTTGGTTTGCAATTTAACCATGGATCGTCTTACAAATGAACAACGCTTGAAAATTATTGAATTTTACTATCAAAATTCGTGCTCGGTTCGAAATGTTCTTTTTCGCTTTTTTATCGAAAAATTGTGTTCAGCGATGAGGCTCATTTTTGGTTGAATGGGTACGTAAATAAGCAAAATTGCCGCATTTGGAGTGAAGATCAGCCAGAAGCATTGCAACAGCTACCAATGCATCCCGAAAAAGCCACTGTTTGGTGCGGTTTATGGGCCGGCGGCATTATTGGGCCATATTTCTTCAAAGATGATGCGAATCGCAGCGTTACTGTCAATGGTGAACGCTACCGAGCGATGATAACAAACTTTTTTTTGCCCGAAATGGAAGTTCTTGACTTGCATGATATGTGGTTTCAACAAGACGGTGCCACATGCCACACAGCACGCGAAACAATGGCGCAATTGCGAGGCGAGTTTGGTGAACAGTTAATTTCACGTTTCCGGCCGGTCAATTGGCCGCCTAGATCGTGCGATTTGACACCATTAGATTATTTTTTGTGGGGGTATGCCAAGGCTAATGTGTATAGGGACAAGCCCGCTTCGATTGACGCACTGGAAGCCAACATCCATGCATTCATTCGTGAGATACCGGCCGATATGTGTGAAAGAGTATGCCAAAATTGGACTCAGCGGATGGGCTACCTGAGACGCAGCCGCGGTCAACATTTGCATGAAATTATCTTTAAACATTAAATTGCAAGGTTCAAACTATCGATTCAAATAAATATTTCATTCATTTTTTCGAATTTTTTGTGTTTTTTCGTTAAAAAAAGTTCTAAACCTCTTAAAAAATCACCCTTTATAAGATAAAATATTAAATTTGAAAAAGGTGGTGTTGGCCTACCATAAAAAAACTATTTCCACAAAATGGTTTCTTAAGTGGGTAGCTTTTCAATTAAAGCAGTCGCAGTTTCAAATCTTCGAATATTCATATTTTTTATCAGTTGATGTCATTGTGCAACCGACCTCTATAGTCTATTCCATATTTATACACTCAGAGAACCAGAATGGGAATGAATAATTATATAAAATTCCAGCTTGTGCTTTATGGTTCCGCAAATAATAGAGCACCACAGGAGAACGCAGCACTAAAATGTAAATGGGACTCTGGCTCTGGCTGCTATAAGTTGTAGTTGTATGTTGTATTTATATTGCATTTTCTTGTTCCTGCACACAGTATGCAAGGCAGTAGGCACACCGTACAAGTAGTTCAACAACTCTGTGATTGCCAGGGGGAACGAAAACAAAAATGAAACTGCAAGAAGTTCAAAGCGAACTTCTAAGGCGAGATGAACACCCCGATGGGTGAGTTTCATTACAACCAAGTCGCTTTGACTGTGAATTCGAATTATTATTGATACATGGAGATTTGGATTTTGGTTCGATACAATTCTTTCAACATCTTATGTTGATTTCAACTATTAATTTACAAATACCGATTAGTTAATACATAAGTTTAGTGCATTATAATAATAGATTTGGGTGAGTGTGCAGAGAGCACCTGCGCACCTTTGAATAAACGTCGCTGCTGAAACTTAAGAATATCGGATAAAAGCACTAAATATGGATTCACATCTAAAAAAAATTGTATTAAATATGTATTGGCTCTTAGTCCTCTTTTGGTAGGTAACATTTCATGGAAATGAGATAAATTTAACAAAAGCCAACATCTGCTATATATTATATATATTTCTCGCAAATCACAACGAAGTTTTCTTGGATTGATACAAAAATGCCTAATTTGACATTGAAAACGGCGGAAAATACAAAATTCTGTTTGTTGAAATTTACGATTAGAAGTATCAATTCGAGCTTCTTTTATTTGTAGTGATTGGCGAGATTGTTTGGGGCAATTTACCACTCTAATAGGTCAATTTCTCCACTTTACAATCTCAAATTGCGAAAAATATTTAGTGATTTACCAACACTGAATGATGAATCAATAAAATCTTGTAATAATTTAACACTTGAAACTGAAAACGCATATTGACGTAGAGAAGTCGTAAATTGCAAATATTTTTTTGGAATTTCCATGGAATCAACTACCTAATGTGTGGAATTTGTTTATGCACAGTCCATAATCCCTTTATTTTTATGGATACATGTATGTATGTGGTATTGCTGGCCAGCTGCAATCATGAAGCCGAATCTTCATTGTGCACATTGCGTGTCGGTGCAGAGACAGACAGTCGGTATTCAGTCCATAGACAAACCATGCTGAGACTCCCAACTCACAATCCTCCTGCCGCTGGCCCCCTCATTTTTTTTCAAATTCGCCATTTTGTTTTCCTATCGGTGTTAGGCGTTCTTTATTATGCTCAAATGATCTATATAGATCATTGATTTTCACGGTTTCCAACAACAGTACGTGATCCAAATGTTGTTGTAAACCATGGAAATCCATGATCTATATAGATCATTTGCGCATAATAAAAAAGGCCTGTTATGTCAAAAAAGAATCCATGTGACATGCAAAAACATACAAAAAATACAAAAATAAATGCTGCCAACCGCGGCAACCGTGTTGAAATGTGAAAGAGTTCGGGAATACCACATTTTGATATTACTGAACGCCATTGGTTAGTTATTATAAATCGTTAAAAGGCAAATAATTTGATTTGTTTGGTTAATTAAACTACCTAAAATAGATGTCCTATATACTAGAAACATATTAGAACAAACATGGTTGTGTATTTTCCGCTTTTGGAAATCATTAACTTCGATTTAGTGTGTAATTTTTTCTTAAATAATGAAGAAAATTTGCTCAAATACTAGAGCACCAAATGTGACCACTCCGTAGTTTGTGGTCTCAGTATTGTCTCTGATTCAGTCTTAGCTTAATGCAGTCGGGTTAAAATTGATTAAGTATAACTAATTCGTATTGAAAGGTTGTGTACTTCTAATTATAAAGCATTCTGGAATATATTTTGTAAGTACATACCTATATAAATCTGTATTTTTTTCAGAATGTACATCTTGCTATTAGAAAAAAAATATAAATTGGAATGCATTCTAAAATATGTAATCAAGAAGAATTGTAAAGGTTCGTATCAATGTCAAGTTCATCTAAATATTTTGTTTGTATTTTCAATTTCAGCATAGACCAAAAAACCATCCCCGACAAATCCCGTTGTCTCTGGACGATATGGCGCCGTATAATTTTCTTGGATTTCAGGAGGGAAAAGAATTATAAAATATGACTCTAAATATGTATTCGAAAATGACCTAATTAATAAAACTATGAATTTTGATTTGTAAATCACAAGATATAAATTGCAAATTGAGAATAAAGTTTTCTAATTTCACGATAAAACATTTTCAAATTAATACGGTGATGCATCAAATCACTACTCAAAAAACGTAAATTGCAAAATATGAATCGCAATTTACGACTAAGAATTTGTAAATTGCAACTACTGAAGTAGTAAATCTACTGCTGTCAGTTAGCAAATCAACACTATTGAGTTGCATTTCAAGACTAAATGGTTGTAATTTGCTAAGGGAGGAAATCGTAATTTTCAACAGAAAAGTGGTAATTTGCGAATTGTTCTTGCAATTTACAATCCACGTAATATCAAATTGATAACTATTTGTGTCAAATTGCGACCGGTTATGGCAATATGTACTTCTCATTTGATCGCATTATTGATAATGAAAAGTGTTGATTCACGACTGTTGAGGGTCAATATCTTCACTTCGCTCAATTTCTAGAATTGCGAATAAAAAGTCGTGAATTAGTATATCCTTAGCTAAGCTCTTAAACTAGACTATGATTCTGCGCTTAGTTTTCTTGATTTGATCTTAAAATTCTTTCCGTGTAGCTATTGTGACTTAATTTTGTTGTTTTACCCGATTTGACAATTAAAGCAATGATAAATTTGAAAAAGTGAAAACGTATGTGATTTGTGTTACTTTAAGTTAAAACATACAACTCTACCGCTATTCGACTGCCCTAATAAATAAACGCACCACAATTTAGACATTCAGAAAATTCAAAGAGTGCCAAGCCCCAAGTTCCCAAAGTAGGTATTACTTTACTTTACTAATTGAACTCGCCCCAGTTGAATTTCAACTAATTCGATCTAACAGATACCACTTTAGATTTGACTTACGTGGTTTTCGATTTGGTAGTTTAGATATCGATCTGAGATTTCAGATTTCTGCTGCCAACTATTTATTTAATTTATTTTTTTATTTTAAAATAGTGCCGCAATCAGTGGGGGAAAACAATTGTGGCATACTAATTGACTGTTAATCTAATTAGGAAATATCAGTAGAAATGCCGTATGGCCATTGCCACTTCAATTTGTCACGCGAAGCTGGACAGTTTGGAACCAATCAAATCACTGGGAGCAAATGGTATTTTTCTTGCTCAGATACGAATGACGATCGGCTCAATAAGATGGATCATGTGCCGTATTCGGACACTGAAACTATACCTACCTAAAACTTGGTCTCCATACCCAAAGCAGACAAAAAAAAAAAGCAAATGCACAGACACCAGCCATTTCAGACGTTAACCTCAATTCCTAGAATTCTAAATCTCCTTACATGAATATCTTCTTTAGTCGCCGATACCAGTGATTGCCAGATTATTACAATGCCCCAGTGAATGCGAGGTTAAAGAACTGGCTAGACGAGTCTCACTCAGTATTTTTAATAGGGAAAGGACTGTCTCCTTGGTAAATTCAATCATGCATCCAATTTCCATCAGGCAATGACAATTTCTTTTGATCCCCTCTTATCGGATCCATTTTTTTTTCAATTAAATCACTGCGTACCTATACACAATGTACAGAAAATGTTTAACAAGGCATTAGGCCATTTATTGTCAGCATGCGCCAAAAATATCCTTATCATCTTAGTGGAGACCGACCAAAAACTATGCCCATTATACGCTTTTTTTAATTTTCCAAAATCACAGAAATACGAAGAGAAATCCTTTCTTGGCAGTCATTTGCGCCATCGCTAATTGCTTCCGAAAGAAAAGTAAATTTTTTTTTTTTAATTGAGGACCCAAAACATCCGTTCAATTATTTATCCCGAAAGGCTTGTGTCCAGCGAGAAACTGGCGAAACAGAATTCCGACAAAAAGAACCCAAGAAATGGCAGCAAAAAGAAAAAAAAAAAGTCCGATATTGTTCAAACTAAAAGCAGAAACGGATCTCATTCGCGCCGAAACGAAACGAAAGGACAGTCCCCGGACCAAAAAGTTCCGAAGAGCAAAAACTAATTAATGGATTTCGTGCACCCCCGAACCATTGGTCACAACCGCGCGCACACATTCCAGTCCGCAGTCATAGAGCGCATGCAAAAAGTGTGCAAACGAACGAAGCACTAAATGGCAGACATCCGCCGAAGACCGTTTGCGAAAGCTTATCGTTCGCTAGTCGTTTGGTCACGTTTGCGTTTGGTCTAATGACTGACATTGGGTGGGAAGGCGAGCGAAAACATTTTCCAATCAGAAATGGACATTGGCATGTGCGGTTCGATTTTACCCGACATTTCGGTCACATAGCCCGAATCGGAACAAACGGAAGCAGCGCACCAAAGGACACTGATAAAAATTGATTTTTTCTCTCTGTATCCTTATAAATATAAAGGGAAGTTGGATACAACAATAATTATTGTCAACTATAAATTAGTTTGACTAAGTTTGTGCCTGTAGGCAAAAGGCACAAGCTACTAATGGCGCTGCGAGGGTATTTTTCGAATTTGGCAAAAGCACGTGTGTCGTGCTCGTGCATTTCGCAAGCAGCTGTTGACCTCTTGACTCTGAGAATTAATTCGATAAATCGCAGCAACAAGGAGACTGGATTTCTTTGTCGATTGGTTTGTATTTGCTTGTTCTCTGCTGTCTGCGGGCGGCAGACAGAGAAGTGCTGATTTCGATCGATAGTGGGGTGATTGATGGAGTATTTGTATGATGTGGTTGGGAGTAACCGTTTTTCAGGCTATGTAGATCATTTTGATTATCATCTGTCTCAGGACTTAGAACAATTTAAGCACCAGAAGTAAAGCAAGCATTTCAGAAGGATATGATTCAATAGTAAATCATTTAAAAAAGGCAAACTCACCTCAGTCATATTTCATATAACAAATACTAAAGCAAGCATTCATCCAGCGTGACGAACCGTAACTGAACTGACCTAAATCAAACACCAATCCGCCTACCATCACAAGTTACAAGTAGTCTGGTATCTGCTAATACGAGATACTTAAAAGAAGTCATTCCCAGTTATTTATAGCCAAATGCTGCCAGCCTGCCACGGTGAAACCAACGTTTACTTTCGCAAGGCATCTGCCCGTTCAGCGAAACAAAAGGCTATCTCTCAAAACTTTCCGGAAAATCATCAATCCTTCATCTTCAATACACAATATACACCCATTTCGGTATCAGGTGCCAAAATCGTATAGCTAAGCATCTAATACAAAGGGCAATTTATTACCCAGCGATGACACCCCATCAGTAAATTTTAATTTACTACCCAACACGAGATCTTGCCCAACAACGGCTGTCTGTAAGCGAACGTATACCACATGAGTTCGCTGCCGGCCGGAGGGAAACGCTTTTAAAAATAAAAAGAATTATGGTAGGAAACACGCCGGAAATCAAAATCACAACGCTTTGCTGCACGCAATATTCTTTATCGTCGTCCATATATTCAGCTTGAAGACCTTGTGCGGCCGACAGTCAGTATTGTGGGCAATGCCCACCTCTCTCTCTCTCGCCGGTCGGTATAATGTGCTCAGTTCAAAGATGCCACGTCTGGTTATAATTTCTCTGGCTTTTCCCATTCGTTTTCTTCTTTTATTTCACTCATCTTCATCTAGACACACCATCCACCGCCAACAGATACTCGTAGATATGGTCGAAGAAAAGTTTACTCGCCTGCACTTTGGGCCACACACAAAAACCCAATTCGTAATGCTCTACTTACACACAGTGTTGGTAGCCGAGAGGAAGAGGAAGAGATAGAGAAGTGCATGCACGATGGACCACGGGCATCCTTTGGAAGATATTCCATTCACGTTTGGGTATTTATGAGAAGTTCTTTTCGAACGGATGTGGTAACCCTCTTTTCAAATTTACACACACGTTCGAGAGGTTTTTTCTTTTCTTTTTGGGCGAGCTAAATGTTTGTATACCTACTTGTAAGAATGGTAATGGTATTGGAAGGACTGTGTTGAAAAAAATCGAATTTAACCACACACAGGTTAAAATAATTCCACTTCGCAAATCGAGTAAAAGGTAGAAAAATTGCATTACAACTTGAAAGAGACTTTTGTCCGTGACATCTGTCAAATGCCATATTGTAATCAATATTTTAATCGCGTTGTTGTCCAACACTTTGGTGGGATTAGCGCAGGTGGTTGAATAATCATCATTCCGGTGAAGTGAATGACAATGTTGGAAAAGGTGAAGGGAAATAATTTCACGGGCAATAACTTCGCACTGAGTGGTAAATAATTCCACTTTATGAAGTTGTTTCCCACTAAAGGTGTTTATGCATTGTGGACTTATGTATTTCATCGCGTGTTAAGAGAAATTATTTTCCACAAAAAAGTTTCAGGGGGAAATAACTTTACATAAAAAGAGTGAAATTATTTCCACTCGAGGTGAATTTTTTTCCCGTGTGAAGTTATTTCCCTTCACCATAAATAGTAATAAATACTTTGAAAATAAGGCGGTCCGGACACCGCATCCGTGAAAAAAGTTGTGACACAGCAAAATATGCGAGAATTCATCTACGGAAATGCACCTTTCATTTGTTGTATATTTCATAAGAAGAGGTTTCGAAATAACGCCGTCATCGGTACGACAAAAACATGTTGCTTATTACTACAATAGGTCTGTTCTTTAACGAAATTTCATTCGAACGCATTAGTCAAACTTCGTTCTCTTGCGCAAAGGTTGGATAGACGGGAACGTAGTTTGACTAAATTGACTAATGTGTTCGAGTGCATTTTCGTTCGGGAATCATACCTATTGATAAGCAAAAGACAATGTTGGTCTATAGACGCACAGCCTTATTTATAGACGTATTATAAATACAGCCTCATTTATTAGAATTTTCTAAGCGCGCCTAAACACCTGTATAGTTATGCAGTGTATAAGTATTTATACAGCCTTTATACACCCTTCCACAAATTCTTATTTATAAAACATTTTTCCATGCATACTAGTTATACAGAGCTTGCGTCAGAAAAAGTACTAAAGAAGAGAAATCTATTATATTTATCGGTTTAAAAATATAAAATAAAGCTCATGAAAAATACGAATTCAAATAAAGATTTTGATTGTCATTTGCGGAGCTTGAATTATTTATAAATGGAAAACAACAAAAGGAAATATTCGGAGAATTGGGACTATTATGAAAACATAACATAATTTAAAATATTTCATATCTCTTATTGAGCATAAAATCTTGATAGTTGAAAATAAAAATGTCGATACCAATACCTCAAAATTGAAAAGGGAAGCTTAGAAGGAAGTAACAAATTCGTGAGTATGCTGTCCATTATTTCTTCACACTATTTACTTATGAAAAAAAAAAAACAAATTCCAACTTATGGTTTTTTTCCGCTGCGCTACGAATGGTTGTGAGAAGCTAGGCCTACAGACCTGTTGCGCCAACTAATTATAATTAAATTATTATTAACTTATGACTTCAATTTGTAGTTTCAATAAAATGAGTGCTACTGCCAGAGATACAGCACAACTGAAGGCGCAATGGCGATGCACAAAGATGAAGGAAAAAGCAACTGCATCCGCCTATAAGAAAAATCTAAATGCGACAGGAAGTGGACCACCGCCAAAGTCTCCCGATTCCTACGATGAGAAGTTGATAGCTCTAATTACTCATGAATTCGAAGTAGATTTTAATGAGTTTGACTGCGATACTTCAGATTCATTGGTTTGTATGTTAAGATAATGTATAAGCTAATAAAACTTTAATCTTTTGCTTAAATAGGTTCCAAAGGAGAATGTATCTTCCCAAGCGGATGTTCAAACCTCAACTTCTTCCGACCAACCAAGTCTTAAAAACCCTCTGGTAAGATGAAACCTGTTCCAAAATCAAGAAACAACAATTTATAATATTAAACATATCTTTAGATTGTTATTGAAACCGAAGAGGACTCTTTCGAAAAGGTAGATATCTGGAGGACGATAAGTACGTCGAAAATTCTACCCCGCTTCTGACTTCTTCGTCAAAGAAAAAAAATTTAAAGAAAATAGTAATGATGTCTTCCATGTTTGCTTAAAAAATACAATTTGTTTGCTTAATTTATTCTTAGAGAAATAATAAAGATGATGCGCTAAAACAGGAACTATTTGAAATGGCGATTGAAACAAGAGGACTGGAATAGAATAGATATTTGGAAGAGGAGCACGAAGAAAAAATTAAAACGCTAATAATGGAACGCACCGAGAAGTTAAAGACGTTGGAGATGGAGCGCATCGAAAAGTTGAAGACGTTGGAGATGGAGCGCACCGAGAAATTCAAGACGTTTCAGATTTTGCGGGGTGAACAGATAAAGGCGGTACAGATAGGGATCAAGAAGAATTGAACAAACAACTTTTTTCTTATTGATTGCATGTGATTTTAAGATAATTTATTTTTGTTAGATTTTATCGGTTATTGTTTTCTTATCGAAAGAATTGTTCTATAAACATGCAAGGGTTACCTCGTATCTGCAAGGTTTCTTCACTTTCCGGCGAATTTTGCCCGGGAATATTGTATAGAGCTTGTATAAGCTGAAAGCGTTTGGACGCTGTTTAGAGCTTGTATAGAGGTGGAATATTATCGAAATGTCATTTTGACTTAAAAAATCTGTCACATTTTATTTTAAATTAAATCAAAAATAAATTGGATCGATACAATCTGACATTTCTATTTTCAATTTATGTGCAGAAATGAGATATTTGAAATTGTTTTAAAAACTCGTTTTACTTTGCATAAGTGATTAATTTAGTTCTATATTCCAGCGGACTGTAGTCCAAAAAGAAAACAAAAACAAAACAACTTCAATAATGTTTCTTTTATTATTTCAATCATACGTGCTTCCTTCCGCAGTTGAACAACGAAATAGACGTCCGTATCCTTCCGCTGCCGGTGATGGAATGTATCGATGATAGATCCGAAGTGTAGCGCACGATCGGTTGCTCATACATCGATAAGTGTTTAAAGTCTCGCTTCGACATCTTTTTCGTTGCGCTTTGATAGACGCACACGAGTTATCCATATTCAAAGGAATATTGAACATCCTGCCCACTTTGAAGCCGCAGGCTTAAAAACTGCTGATGACGTATTGGAATGAAATTATTTGTTTCCGTCCTGAGTAATATGCTGCATTGGGGCTTCATCTGAATAGCATTTGCTCGTAGTGATTGGGAAAACCATGAACGCCCCTGCCTATGTCCATGGAAAACCAAATCAATTCAGGTATTAGTTGGTAGGCTGCTCATCAAAGCCTTTCGTTGGCTGATGGTTATTTTGTGATAGTGTGTGCCTTTAGTACACTCATTCTTTAGTTTGCATATTGATCCTCATTGGTATAAAGAAAAACGCGTGATTGGATGCGTACGCCTCGAGCTTGTCCTAGATTTTTGAGATGCATCTTCTTAACACCCTCACGTTTCCAAATAACTAGCACTTGGTTGTTTTAAAATGCGGTATATATAGCATAATCGGATGTAAAACTGTGCGTTCCAATTTCTCTGTTGAGAGTTCATGTGATAATATGCTCGTTTCTTGCTCTTCTCACAGAGTCCACCGTGATGTTGAGCTAATGTGGTGTTGAGGTGCTAGATGATTTTGAGTTTATCAAATCTCGTCGTGGAGTTCAAATCTCGACCCATTGCTCAAAAAATTTGCTGCAGTTCGTGCCTTGTTGGTTGTGTTGTTCCATTTTGGTTGGTGTTTCTCCTCTGCTAGGTTGTCTGGCGTTATCCGAACTCCCATTTTCAGTTAAAACAATGTACGCATGATGTTATGCACAATGGGTATTTTAAATTGGAACGGTCCAGTGAATTCAGCATAACTGCATATCCCTGCCCACTTTGACTTGTCAAAGTCAAAATCCTGATTTGAAAGCTCGTCGACTGCTGCAGAAAGCTTTTCATTCGGAGCCTCCGCTTGGTCCGTTTCGGTAGTTGTACCATAGTCTCGGTCTCGGTTAACTGCCGGTGATCTAACGTTCACGCCTGTTCCGTCAATTCTGCTACATTTTCTGCATCCTTATCGGATCAAAATCGGATCGTTCTGGCATTCGATATTCGACTTCAAATGCTATTGCCTGCCATCTGTCTCAATCGGCAAGTCTCTCGCAAAGAAAAAATAAAGAAAAGAAAAAAATATTAGCGAGAGCAAATTGCTATCCTGCTCAATCTACTGTAAGGTGCTTAAGAACAGAGCATGACCAGGGATACTTGGTATGTATCGAACAACGCCCTGCTCTTGGTGAATAAATTTTATATATTTTGCGATCAAATGTATAGCTGAGGAAATGCTCAAACTCAAGAATACGAATAATCATTTCTTGACCAACATTTCCGCTATGGCGAATGTTTGATAATGCGAATCTACAGCGGAACTACTCAATATTGCAGCTGCACTTCCGAATCGAGGACACTGCTACTTTGGCAGATGCTTCACTCTGTGAACGTACAGCGTATACCTAATTAACAATCCGAATGTACGCTTGGATGGACAGTGCTGCTATAGCGAATGGCTTCATCCTGCGCACGTACACTCGGTCAAACGTTGCCCTGCTCGCTCAAGGACAACACTTGTGATACCTGAGCACAGACATTGCTGTCTGCAGCTCAATCTCTGATTCAACCGTATTGATCCGCGTTATTTGTTTTTGCATTGAAACGATGCTGCTTGTGGCTATCGCTCAATATTGCTCAGATGCCCACCGTATGTCCATGACTGCGTGGTATGCACCTGGGAACCGTCAGCCGCGCCTGACCTTGAGACTGTCGTGAAAACTTCGCTCGGCCATAAAAGGAATTTGTAAGCTTCCTACCCATTCTACTCTATCTTTCGTCTGGCCGGCATGTGTGCCTATGCAACCAGGATTTGCTTTGCGCTGCTCGACTGGCCGGCTGTGTGCCTGTGAAGCCAGGAGCAATTTTGTTCGTCTGGCCGGCTGTGTGCCTATGCAACCAGGATTTGCTTTGCGCTGCTCGACTGGCCGGCTGTGTGCCTGTGAAGCCAGGAGCAATTTTGTTCGTCTGGCCGGCTGTGTGCCTACGCAACCAGGATTTGCTTTGCGCTGCTCGACTGGCCGGCTGTGTGCCTGTGAAGCCAGGAGCAATTTTGTTCATCTGGCCGGCTGTGTGCCTATGCAACCAGGATTTGCTTTGCGCTGCTCGACTGGCCGGCTGTGTGCCTGTGAAGCCAGGAGCAATTTTGTTCATCTGGCCGGCTGTGTGCCTATGCAACCAGGATTTGCTTTGCGCTGCTCGACTGGCCGGCTGTGTGCCTGTGAAGCCAGGAGCAATTTTGTTCGTCTGGCCGGCTGTGTGCCTATGCAACCAGGATTTGCTTTGCGCTGCTCGACTGGCCGGCTGTGTGCCTGTGAAGCCAGGAGCAATTTTTTTTTTTTTTTTTTTGAACGTGCTCTTGTGCTTGAACACGCCCTGGATATGACGGAGTTGCCTCGAGAAAGCTGCACCTTGTAACTATGCATTATGTAGGTAGGAGCAATACGTAGATATGTGCTTAATAACTTTAAAACAAAATCTATAAAATACTTAACCTCGGTACCGAAAAATAAATATAATAATACATAAAATGCAGAAACAAAACACATCCCATGAACGCTTAACTTGCGTACCACCGGCAGCTCTGTCTCTACCATTACCTAGGTTATCAGCGATAAATTAAAAAATAACTATATTTGCGATACCTATCTCCTCCCACACAGGCTCTCTCTGTCCTCCACCAACCCATTGCTTCATGGTTAACCGTAACGAAATCCCCACGACATCATGCAACCTCGGTCCGCTACAATAGGATCAACACGGTCGATACCCAGAAAACAAACCTATATTGCTGCTAAATGAATCTACTAATGTAGGTATCTAATATAGCTCCATATCACATCTGAGTGATGGAACTGAATTGCGTGCATTCAATTAAAAAACGACTTGTTGCGAGAAATGTAAGGATATATATTTCAAAGCATGCGGACGTATCGATCCGATACCTACACAGGGAGGCGCATGTTTATTGATTAGGCCAATGCTATACGCATTCGCAACCAAGAACAACTTGTGCGTGCTCAAGAAGAATATCCAGCAAAGGATATGCAATCTATGTACTACATACTGCAAGCCACTGATGGGTATACAAAAATTCAAATTTAACCCGACCGTCGTTATCGGGTCATGCGGCGCCGCTGCGCTCTGCTAAATCATAAAAAGGAAAATATCCTTCCGCATGAGAGCAATCTACTCAAACCAAACATCCATCAAGTAATACAGATGTATTTGCTACCTACGTACGCCCATCATGATATATTGCATAGCTGATCGTATGCAAGCATCGGTGCACACGAACTGGTTCGTTTCTTTGGCGACGAAAACTCAATGTTGCGAGAATATTCCGAAATTCAACGTAGATTGCAACTTTGCATGCCCGCACACACACAACACCGAGAAAACAAAAAACAAAGAATGAGATGGTATGGCGTGGTATACCACGGAAAATAAAACCATACTCACATACTAAACGATTCTACTAACATCTACGCTTTTGCTGTGATTCGCTTAAAGAGAATGTCAACTATATGCACTGAACTTATGAACTTACCCTCTATTTGATGCTGTTTGCTGATCGTCGACACGCTGTGCGAATGGCAAACTACCGCCGAGCTCCAATCTTCTCCCAAAGGGTTTTTTGTTTTTTAATCGATGCACAATGACACAACACAATCACAACACAACAGAAATATTTATGTTAATAGGGCCAGCTCAAAGTTCGGCTCGAAGGACCTTGTTTAATTTAGTTCTATATTCCAGCGGACTGTAGTCCAAAAAGAAAACAAAAACAAAACAACTTCAATAATGTTTCTTTTATTATTTCAATCATACGTGCTTCCTTCCGCAGTTGAACAACGAAATAGACGTCCGTATCCTTCCGCTGCCGGTGATGGAATGTATCGATGATAGATCCGAAGTGTAGCGCACGATCGGTTGCTCATACATCGATAAGTGTTTAAAGTCTCGCTTCGACATCTTTTTCGTTGCGCTTTGATAGACGCACACGAGTTATCCATATTCAAAGGAATATTGAACAATAAGTCTACCGTTTCTTAGGAGTCCCAAATCATTCTTTTTCTTTTTACTTTTCAATTTTGTGATTCCTTTTCCTATTTGTATTTGAATTTGCCTTTCCACTAGCTGCTTAGTTATTTTTTATCTTTTCGGACAGATAAATGTAATAGATTTCTCCTTTTCAGTACCTTTTTTGACGCAAGCCTTGTATAGCTAGTAGGTATGCATGGAAAAATGTTTTATAAATAAGAATTTGTGGAAGGGTGTATAAAGGCTGTATAAATACTTATACACTGCATAACTATACAGCTACCTATAGAAAATTCTAATATATAATAAAGTTTAGTCGACTGATTTCGCTAAACAAAACTAACAGTTTGTTCGTATTAATTCCGGCAATCTACATCTGTTGGATTAGAATCCAATAGGTGGTGCTATTCTTTGTATTTCTTTGCGTTTACCTACTGAAAAACACTCGTATTAAAGCCTAGAAACCTGTTCCGGAACGAAAAATCTCATACAAAAATGACACAACGGAATCATGATAAAAAAATTTCGCTCCCCTTTTCGTTTTGCAGTACGCAGCTGCTGCGAAATGATGGCGGAAAAGTGGGTAGTTGTAAATATTAGATTGCTTGGTACAATTCTCCACTCTCTTTTCGCAAACATTTATTGTCCGGGACATTATCTGCTTGCGACAATTTGACATTTGTACTGCAAGTTACCAGCTCTTATAAGAGGTATGGAGCCAAATTTGAAAAATCTTGGAGCAAAAAATAGACAAACTCAAACTCAAAAATCCTGCTCGCGCTAAATTTTAGCGTCTCTCTCCACACCAAAGATAAATGGTCGCTAAATTGTCAGACATGACATAGATGGGACAAAAACCATATTGCTCATATGACAGATGTCAGTAAACGCAATTTAATTATACGCATAATTATAATTTCGAAATTCAGACTACAAATACATTGCAATATTAGAATATTTTCAAAACAATGGATACAAGAAATATATTATCAATGCTGCAGCAGTTTAAATAATTTCTGTAGTGGCAAGTAGAAGACGACACGTTCCTAAGTGTCGGGTAAATCCCTATTTGCAGTGGAATTTTTCTGCAGTATCCATGTTACTGATAGTTCCTCCACAAGCCCCGCAATTTAAGTTTTTTCATCGCAAGAAAAGGAATTTTTGTTTTTGCGTTTTATTTTATCTATCACGCAAAGTTTTATGCGGTTTTCCTTCAAAAAAATCCAAAGTAAACACAACACAAACTTTTTCCTCCGTTTTTTATGTCCAAATTTATTTTCGATTTAATGTGCCGGACATTTATTTCGCGAGCTAAATGAGTGGGCACTTTTTGTCGGCCCATCTATATGAAGTCGGGAATTTAGCGTGCGAACAGAATACTGCTTTGCTAAATTTTGTCTTTGTATACATTTTTGTATAGGTGATAAAATTTAGCATGAGGAGGAAACTAGGCTTAAAGATCAAAAGTTCGCAATGGAAGTATGTGTTTAATGAATTCCTAAGGAGCCTAAAAGTCGCCAAACTTTGAAGTGAATAGCGTAAATTAGGAAAAATCTCAAATGACAATTTTAAGCCATTGAAAAGTTCGCGTAGCCAAGTCAGATATAAATAACCAGTGTTTGTAACAGCTGATGGATCTCTCCACAAATTATTTTCCGCTGCCTTTTCGCTAACGTTTTTGAGACCACCGGAAAATTTCGTTCCGGAACAGTTCCGTACTAGGCTTAACACAACAAAATTGGTAAAACATTTTCTCAAAGTTGTTCGATGGGGTATTCTATTTTCAGTTAAAAGTAGTTTTTTTCAAGAGCGTTAGGTAAGGTCGTTCGAAGGGACTGGTGCATAGCTTTTTAGTACTTAAGTCGGTTGGTGATGTTTATACAGGTCGGCTGTATAAATGCCTTTTAGTGGTGGATCATGTTCGCACTGCCATGACGGACTCGTTGTCTAAAAATGATTTAAAATTTAACAAAAGTCACAAAATGAAAGTTAATAAAAAAGAAAGAAGAACAAGACTGCCTAATTTGGTCTCCATCTAGGGGGCTATAGTCGTCAAACTAGCCATCGAACTTTTAAGGACAATCAACTAGCTACTCCCTCTTTAGTGTTAGGCAACAAAGGTACATGCAATGCTGTCCAGCTTGCTTGCTGAATTCCAGTCCTCACCTAAATATGGGGTAACACTGCAGCTGTTTTTTTGGCAATTGTGAGCTCAAAAGATTTCGCCAGCAATTAAGAATATTCTCTATTAGGGCTTGAACATCCTATAGCCCTGGTTTACAATGCCGAAGCTTGGATTCTATAAAAAGCAGAGGAGGATATACTTGAAGGTTTCTTCGAGGTAAAGATTTTTCGTAAAATTTTTGACCCCCTCAGCATTTGGTTCAATAAAAGGATCACAAACTTAAATAATAGAAAGAAATAAGACCTATAAGCAGTTCCGAAAAAGAAATAATGATCCGGAACTTTTGTTAGTTTATCGAAAGCTTCAAAAAGAATTTGATGTTCTTAATAAACTTCTTTATGGTCAGTACGTTCTTTCTGTTGAATCTAATTTAAAGACTAATAGTAATCGTTTTTGGAGCTTCATCAACAGTAAAAAACAATCTAATGGTAACACCATAATAATGTATCCTCGTCCGAACTTGTGACCATTTGTAATATGTTCGCAAACAACTTTCAATCCGTATATTCAAGTAGGACTACCCCGGCTAGTGTCTCGAATGAAACCTCAATGTCTTGTAATTCTTTAAATGTTGGTAACCTAGAGTGTTCAATTCCAGAAGTTCAAAATGCTCTTTCCTTGTTAAAAGTAGATACAAATCCTGGTTTCGATGGCATCCCGTCAATTTTACTTCAAAAGTGTTCTTATGCGTTTTCCGTGCCTCTTTGTTTAATGTTTAACGTGTCTCTACGGACAGGAAATTTCTTGAAAGTCTGTAAGAACTCGTTCATAAGTCCAATTTTTAAATCTGGATAGAAACACGATATTACCAACTATCGTCCAATTTGTAAAATTTCACCTATCCCCAAGCTATTTGAAAAAATTTTGTAACTCAGTTTTGAATAACCTGGAGAAAGGATTACAATGTGATGTAGTTTATACTGACTTTGCCAAAGCTTTTGACAGCGTTAATCACCATGCGTTGATTTGCAAGCTTAAACGATTTGGATTTCATTCCAACTTTCTAGAATGGATTCGCTCCTATCTCACGGATCGTATTCAGAATGTTCGTATAAAGGATGTACTTTCATCACCAGTTTATGTCACCTCCGGAGTGCCTCAGGGTAGTCACTTGGGCCCTTTGCTTTTCCTTTTATTTATTAACGACATACCCGATCTGTTTTTGAATTCACAGTGCCTGATGTTTCCTGATGATTTAAAAGTGTTCCGACACATTCAGTCTGAACATGACTGCATACTTTTACAGGAAGATCTTAAAAGACTTTCTTTACCTTAACGTTTCTAAATGTCAAATCATGTGATTTTATCGTAACCTCTCCCCAGTATCATATACGTACATGATCGATAATATCCCACTGTCTATTGACTTGGGAGTCATATTTGACAAAAAAATCGACTTCTGTAAGCATATTGACTTCCTGGTTGCTAAGAGTTATTCTATGTTGGGTTTTATATTGCGGAACTCTAAGGACTTTCATGATCCGCATACTCTTAAATGTCTTTTCTTTGCTTTTGTCAGGTCTAATCTTTAATATTGTAGTATGGAATCCATTTTATGAAATACATTCCATGAGAATCGAGAAGATCCAACAACGTTTTACTAGAGTTGCTATTCGTAGACTACGCTGGAATATCGAAATGCCATCGTATGAGACAAGATGCAAATTATTTGGTATCTTACCTCTTTTCAAGCGTAGGCAATATTTTTCAACTATGTTCATTCAGGACTTGATAAACAACCAAATCGACTGCCCTTTTCTTCTATCATTAATTGGTTTTTATGCTCCATCCAGAATGCTTGAGTTAACTATTGTTGTAATGAATCAACTACCAGATGCCTAAGAGAATCTAATAATTATAGTAGTTTGTTTGAGTTTTACCTCAGTAGGGACTCATTTAAGAATTAATTAATTTTAACGTTAGACTTTGGTGGTAGTATTTAAATTTTGTATTAATTAATCTACCGAGAGCAGTAAATGTTCTCATTTGATGTGAATAAATAAATAAATAAATAAAAAATTACACTTGGGACCACAGCAGCCCAATTAAAAAAAAAATTTGGAAAGAGTTTGGAGTAATAATCAAAAATCAAGTCCAAATCTGCCGCCAGCAAGAAGGGACACACAAGAAATGTGAATTGTACGAGGAAATGCCACCCACGCCGGTCTGGTGGCATTCACAATTCAAATCCTTAAACCACACCCTAACCACACTTTTGATCACGCACAACTGCGTTGCGGCTGCACAGATTATAACCATATGTTCCAAAGCTCTTTTAAGCACCATTGACCATCAGTGTCAACCCTTTTGTTATGCTGTTTGGCTGCCACCGATCTATTCGTCCTTGATGCTATTGTTCGAAATAATATTTCAGCTAACCCAAAACCCAATTTCCTAATCTAACAGAAATCACCAATATTAATATATGCGGTCAGTTCGGTAGTTTCCTCGAAATTAATTGAATGCCACATTCCAATCAAAGCTTGTTTACATGTCCCACAACCCCACTCGCACTACCGCCCACTCATCCTGGCTGGCGCAACAAAAATTATTATTCCTGCAGCCCATCGACAAAATTTATGGTTGTCATCGGATGCGCTTATAATAAACGCGACCGCAAAATGCTTTTATGTAGGTATACCGTATACGCTGCACAGCCGACCAACAAAACATGGCTGACATCTTTTTCCATAAATTAAATTTTATTTACAGGTTCTGCCCCCCCCCCCCCCCCAAATTGGAGGCCAAATAAAAAAATAAAATTAAATTTATATTTTATTTATCTACTGCGAGGCGCGGCACGGCACTGCAAAAGGATGTTAAACTCAATAGCACCAGCAAAATGTCGATGTTTTGGATTTTGGTGGGAGAAAAGCATTTCGTGCGGGCGCGAATGTCCTCATTAAATCCTGCATTTCCCCGAAATGCGATATTTATCTGGCGATAAAATTCTATCTGCGCGACAACAACACCCAACGGATAAAACGAAAACCGCCGGTGTAACATTCCATACATTTACAGGGAGCCAAACGCCAGGACTCGGCAGAGAGTCATTTAGATTATGATCCGATTGGAAAATAGCAGATGTGATTACTGTTGTGGTGCCATAGATCCTTTGTGTCAGTTATTGCTATTCATTTTTTTTTCTGTTCGCGTCCCTTATTCCTTTGGATTGTTTGTGTTGCGTTTCTCCTTTCGGAATGGCTCGTATCGATGAAGGCCAAATAATTGGAAATCGGGGATATTAAGGTATGTGTGAAGAAATTATTGTGATAAAAGCAATAATTTAAGAAAGATTAGAGTGGCAAAGTTTTCTTACTGGCTAGGAGGGATTTGCGATTGGAAAATCGCTTGGGAGTGGATAAACAACAAGCGTGGTGTGACCTGTGAGTGTGAGCTGCGGGGGGACATTATGTGAACATGGGGATGCTCATTTAGGGTATAAAATAGGGTGAAGGAAAGTAAAGTGGTTGGGCTTTGACCTTGTTTTGTTGGGGTGGCGGAAGTAACTTGTTAAAGTGACAAAAACTATCGGTATCCAGGACCTGCTCAAATAGTCTCCATGAAAGTACATGACAGGGATGAAAAATGAATTGTATGGACTGTAAGCAAATCTTTGTTCCAATTATATTTTTTCGGGCACAATTGTATTTTTTTTTTTTTTGTATACGAATAGGAGAAAGATATCGTTTTCGTACAAAATTTCGAATGATTTCGAGATGTTTATTAATTTCATGTAATATCACGCAATTCTGTCCGTCAGCTTCTGAGGCCTACAGCTATGCGCATTTGTTTCAAACTTCGTTTTGAGAGTTTGTGGGCTTAAAGTTCGGAACCATTTTTTATTTTGCACAGCGATTTCAAAATTTGGATTTTTCTCGAAAACGATATATGCGATCTTTAAAGGTAATATGGTGAACTTAATGCAATTCAATTCAATTTGTAACATTGGTTTTCGAAGGCTATCTATTTACATAAAAACAGATACAACAGTTTCATCTAAAATGCATGAGCAATTTAGATGTTTAAAATTATTTCGTCTCTCATTTTCCACACGAATTTAACAATAACTTGATAAAAATGTTTGTATGCTCAACAATACGTTGCACTTACTCAATTTTTAGCTCAACAGTTGAAGTAGTGTACTGTAGCATTGTTTTTTTGAGCTTCGATCTCAGCAAAGCAAAGCAAAGTAGGATTTTCATCACGCAATTAAAACAACTACACTCTACTTGACACTTCGAGACTCAGTTGTAGTTTTTGTAATCGCGTGATCGAAGTTCAAAAAAACACGCCTTGTGTCAAACCAATTAAGTTCTCCCACTTAATTTGCGATCACATACTTTCATTTTCAAAGAAATCAGGCGCAGGGACATAACTCCAGGGGACATAAATCCATTATGGACTTATGTCCCACCATAACTTTAGTTATGGATTTATGTCCCTTCTGACATGTTTTGTTTTTACAGAAATGCTGTACCTGTTGCACGCTGAAATTTCTCTTTACTCTGTTGCAAAAATGAAGACACTGTATTAAAAAATATGTATTAACGGTTTTACATTTTTTTCTTAAGTTAGTTTTAATTATTTGCAGAGCTGCCAGACTCCTTTACATCCAGCCCTCTGTTATATGGTTTAGGCTTACTTGTAAACATAGGTATATCTTCTATATATTAGGAAAAAAAACTCTTAACGTGGTATCCCTGATTTATAATAATACAGTAAGCTGACTGTAATGACTTGGGACGTTTTGTAACGAGATTAGTTATTGTTCTTTTCTTGAAACGTGCGGATCGACAAATAATAAAAATGAACAGTGAATTAGTTGAAGGTGTTGATTTTGAATTTATGGCCGGACTTCGAAAAAATAGTCATTTGCTGTATTTAAACAACGAAAAACAATTATTTGTTCAAAAATTGATGTACAAAACAACGAGGCGTTATACGTGTTATGTGAAGTCGTGTAAAGCTTGTGTTATTTTTGATAGTGTTTCAAAAACAATTAAAAAAGTGTATGAAGCCATGCATCCACATCCCAACCAAGAAGAAATGGCTGATAAAATGAAGCTAATGAATGCTATCAAAAGCAATTGTTCAGTTCCACAAAAAAGGGGATCAACAGCCAAGGACATTTTTGATGCGAAGCGGTTAGAAATGCCAGATGCAGCACATCTAATCCAATATGCTTCTGTTAAGCGACACATGCATAGGCTAAAAAGTGAATTACTTCCGAGATCCCCGAAAAGCTTGCAGGAGATAAAGGAAGCCTTCTCAAATGAAAACGTTATGCTTAACTATGGTATGTCGAAGTATAATGATAGCAAACAATTTTATAGACATACCATACTCGAAAACAATTTTGGATATACCGTATTTCATGCATCGAAGATCTCTAAACTGATTGAAACGCTACCTCCGTCGGAGCGGCATTTTTTCATCGATGGTACATTTAGTATTGTTCCATCTTGTGGTTGTAAGCAATTATTAATTGTATATATTGCTCATTCTGAACATGTAAGTATCACCTTCATGAAAGGCGAGGATTTTTTTTAATAAAATTAAAGAAAATAAAACAAAACCGTATTTTACCTAACTCTCCTTTTTCTAAAATTCGCGCGAATTTTAATTTTATTTTCTTTAATTCTCAAAAACAAAATTGTATTTTACATAACGTTTCTATTTAAACTTGAAAAGAAAGATTATGTAAAATTTAAGAAAAAAAACATTTAAGTAAAATACGATTTTGTTTCTGGGAATTAAATAATTTTTTTTTACTTTCATTTTCTGTAATTCTGTATAGAAAACGTTTACATTTTCTCTTTTACCATTCTTAGGTGTATCCTTTTCTCTACTTGCTAACCAGTAACAAGTCTCAAGAGATGTACATACATATGTTTCAATTTATTGAATCAAATATATTTAAATTTTGTCCAGCTTCCTTTACCACTGACTTCGAACAGGGTTTACGGAATGGACTTCGAAAAATATATCCGGAGGCGGAAATAAGGGGATGTTGGTTCCATTATATTCAGGCTTTAAGAAGAAAAGCTTCAAAAACAAAAAATTTTATGTCAAGCGTTAAAAAAGACAGACAAAGCTATAAGATTTTCCATAAGTTTTTTGTGCTTCCTTTGCTTAAGCCAGCTTTAATTGAAACTGCTTTCGATGCCCTAAGTAGTGAAGCGTCGCAATTCCCGTACCTTATGGGATTTGTAAATTATTTTAAAAAGCAGTGGATAACTAAAGTATGTAGATATGTTTAAAATGTGTTTGTACTCACTACTTATTAATATATTTATTTATTTTTATCAGGATCTATCACAGCAGTTCTCTTTATATAAAAAGACAATGCGAACCACAAGTTTGGTGGAATGCTATAACAAAAAACTTGGAGAGTTCTTACCGAAAAATGGAAATTTTTTTAAGTTTTGCAAAGCTCTTTTGGATGAGGAATATAACTCCACAGTTAACTTTTGCTCGGCTATGGATGGAGAGACATGGAGAATTTTTGAGCGGCCAAAATCAAAGTTTGAAAAAAGGGACGACTTCATTTATACGATGACCAAAAAACTTGATAGAGGCAAGATAACAACATCAGATTTCATAAATCAATTGACATCCAAGCTCTATGGGTCTTCTCAACTTAGTGCGGATATGATATCAGATGTGTCATCAGCTAGCGAGGATGAATCTAATCTATTGAGCCCTCAAGAAGAAGAAAGTAAACTTATCCTCACTTGCGCAATTTGTTTTGAGAACCCTCGAAACGTTCTCCTTCAGCCATGCAATCATTGCAAAATTTGCAGTGACTGTTTTTCAAAGCTCAGTGATGATGCTTTAAAAAATAATAACGAACTTTTGTGTCCTTTTTGTCGGCAAATAATAAAAAATTCTTGCCACGTTTACCTTTAAATTATATCTTTTGTTATTTAATTACTTTATAATCTACCTGTTTCCGTTTTTATTTTTGTTACGCTGTTTTTTTTTCTTGTTGAAATAAACGTTTAATTGTTATAGACGACGCTAATGTGTTAAAAATTTGGGTTTTATTTCACAGATGCTTTATAAAAACAATTAATAAAATTGTGCGCTTTGGACTTTGTTTTCTTATAACGTCTTCTATAGTTGGAATTATGTCTCACCTCTGAAAAATAAATTATGAACTTATGTCCCACCTAAGTGGGACATAAGTCCATAATGGATTTATGTCCCCTGGAGTTATGTCCCTGCGCCAAGAAATCATATTGTAAGCTCACTAAGAGCCCTCAATTTGACTTTGAACTTGTTTATCTAAATAAATAAATAAATAAATAGTCGGCTCAAAAGGTCTGTAGGGACCCCAGGCTTAGCTTCTCACAACCATTCGCTGCGTGTGAGTTTTTCATTTTTGGGACGAATGGAAGGGATCTACAATTTGATGCCGGGTCCAAACGGCTAGTTGAGAAGCTCTTTCATGACAGTTATACTCTCGGATGTTTGTCAGACGTTCGCGAGAGGTGGCGCAGCGGAAAAAAATCATAAGCTGGAATTTTTTTTTTTTTTTTCGGTATTCGAACCTGAGACCCCTGACTTAGTAGACCAACACACTAACGACTAAGCCACTGCGCCTACTTGTTTATCTGCATAATAATAAACTTTCATGATCAATATTTAAAAACATTTCCGAAAGGATTAACAATTTCACTCAAAAATCTTATAAGATGCAAAAGTTTCAAAAATATGTACTCCTATATCGTTATATATATATACCTCGGATTGGATAAAAGCACTAATTATGGATACACATATAAAAAAAAGTATATTAAATATGCATTGGCCCTTAGAAATAGGAAAACAAATCGAATCTATAAAATCCTCTTTAGGTAGGCAGTGAACTCTAGATCCCACCTAGCATTTCATAGAAGTAAAATAAATTCAACAAAAGCCAACTTCTGTTAGCTATTGTTACTAAATTTTGTTGTTCCACCAGAGGCGAGCTTCAACCTTGAAGTTGTCGCTGTTGTGAACCACATGAAACAAAATTGTTTTAAATTGCAATTAGAAAACTCATGGGATTTGTGTAACTTTTAGTTGTTAATACATACAACCCTACCGCTATTCGACTGCCCTAATAAATAAACGCACCACACTTTAGACATTCAGAAAATTCAAAGAGTGGCAAGCCCTAAGTTCCCAAAGTAAATATCAATTTACTTTAATAATTTGGAACTTGGAACTCGCCCCAGTCTGAATTTCAACTAATTGGATTTGACGGATGCCACTTTTGATTTGACCTACGTGGTTTTCGAATTTTTGGTATTTCATATTTTGAGCTGAAATTTCAGATTTCTGCAGCTAAATCAAACATTAAATCCGAATTTTATTGGTTCTTGTGTGTATTAAGTTGGCCACAAAAAAGCCCTTTTTATTTACTTGCACTGCTATAAATCCATTGTAATTGAAACTGTTAAAGTGAAACCGTATAAGTGAAAATAAATCATGTACATAACATTAAAATCTGCGAAAATGTTGAGATTTTTGAAAATTGCCCCGGATCGGTGACTCCAATCTAACTATTTCCTGACTTAAAGTCAAATTGAATGCTTTATTTCTTACAATGTTGGTTGGTTTTTCCAAGAGTCGTATTCGTATCTAAAATGTTTTCTTGCTAACGGCCAATGAGCAGGGTTGCCAGAAGCTTGTTGGCTTTAGGTGCCCAAACATTCAAAAAATGTGGGCCAATATCCGTTGCCCTGAAAGTAGCCCAAATATCGTTGAAAATAAAAGTCAGTTCTTGTATTTTATTATGAAACATTTATTTTTATTTAACGAAAACAAAACAAAATATCACAATGACTTGCTTATAAATTAAAGATCTTGAACATTTGGTAGGTATACCTATATATTATATTATGATATGTAGAAAAAACTTAAATAAAAAAATCACAAAGATATGATAGCTATTTTCGGTTAATATTCATCCTCATCATCATCACTAACCCCTGCATAAATGTCTGACGTAAATTTGCTTATCATTTCTGATGTCTTTGCAACATACATTTTTTACTGTTGAATCGATGCGTAAAGCTTCAAGAGACTCCGTCGACAATCTGTTTCGGGTTTTGGTCTTTATGGAATTCATAAAAGAAAACGCTCGTTCTACTACAGCATTGCTTACTGGAAGTGTCAGTAATTGGATGGCAAACAAACTTAAATCTTTAAAAATTACTTAAGTCCAAAAATGTTCTGGATTTTGTGGTATCTCGAGAGGAAACACAACTTTCCAGTCAAATACTAACAATTTATTCCATTGATCCTCCAAAAGTTCAATGTAGGATGTGTTTCTCTTGTCCTGTGGAAGCATTTCAATCGGAAGATCTCTGAAGCTCCGACGTATAACGAAAAATGCGGGTTCGTTGGAAAATGTTTTTTTTTTTACTTTTGTGAAAGAATAAAACAATTAAAAATAACAAAGCAGAAAATACAACGATATGTAGCCCAAAATTGCGTTGGGCGCTCATGGAAGAATTTGTATCGTTTTTTAAGTAAAAAGATAGCCCAAAATACGATAAAGCGCCCAATCTGGCAACGCTGCCAATAAATAAAAATTCAAAATAAAAAAATATACTCTTTAAGTGTAACTTTTCCGGGGCGATTGTAATGTGTATTTTTTCAAAGTCCATTGTAACTTAAAAGTTACGATCGTAACACATTTGTCAACCCTGCTGTGAACCGTACCAAGATGTAGATGTAGCTTTCGGTCAAAAGGCCAAACGATGTCAACTTCCTGTTTCGGCCTTATAGAGCGAATGAACAATAATTATTTTGTTAAAAGCTGTTTCCAGATTCGAGGCCGCCATGAAGGACTGGACCTGCCTTTCAAACTCCAAGTGGTTGCGACGACCGTCGTGCTTTCTTCGGACGACTCAAACTTTTGCAGATGACTGTCCTAGCCCGGGCAGAGATTTTTTACGGGTCGGACTCTGGAGCTTTTCAACTAAGTAAGTAAGTCATTTATCAGGACAAAGCTGTTTGAACAAAAATCTTCACACCACGTCGTCGTCGTACCTTTTTTTGTGGCAGTTCGAGGTATCCAAATGTCGTCTTGTCGAGTTTTGACGATTGAAAATAACTTCAAGTATCTAAAGACCTCATCGTGCCATTAAATATGAATAAGACTGAAAACTCCAGGTCCAGCCTCTCACTTGTTACTTTGAACCAACACTCACGTTAATAAAACCCTATTAGGGCAAATAAAAACTAAACCCAAGCCAACCTATTACGGTCAATTGCATTATCATCACCAGTCGGCGCACTTAAAACCAATTTAAACTCAACCACCCCCTCTTACATGAGAACAGTGCAAACTCCAACCGAATACAGATACCAAAGTCTCGCAAATAGCCCCAAAGTATGTTAATGAGTTCAAACGTCAGGCCTTCCACTTCAAGTCATTAAACCGAATCTTCCCTCACCAAACTGAGATCTGGCAGCAGACCTCAACATTTCGCGAAAAGTTGATTTACTTCCTAATTCAGGGGACACGCGCAGTTTAATTAAAATTTTCCCACAACGAGAAGTCAAATCCTGCTTATGTCAGTAGGGTTCTTCTTTTTAATAAGCGAATTGCCGCACAGATTGCCCAAATTGCGTTCATTTATCTGCTTCGTCGGCCTCGTTTCCACCAGAAAAGAGCTCCACACACAGAACACAAAAATGCCTTCCAAATAGTCCTTGAAATATTAGAATCATCCTTTCATAGTCTGCTGTGGCAAGCAGAATATATCTGTGCTGCTAAGTGCAAGGATCCTTAGCTACTGTGTCATTGAATGCATCTGCTATTAAACTTTGGCATCACACACACATTACTATTTTCGGTTGTTCTCATTCTCAGCCAATGGCATAGACAAGTTGAGTGTGCACTCTTGACTGAAAAAGATTGCATGGATACAAATAATGGCAGTCATATGCGGTATATAATGTCGTATGGCACATCTTCTCGTACCGAAGGGATAGCCGTTACTCTTTCTACAACGACAATAAACTTTCATTTTGGGTGAATGGGCCAGGAGCGGTAATACGTTATAGACAAAATGGCATTGTGTGGTAAACGGCTGAGGGAAACCTCATATTTGAGCACAAAGATGATAAACCAAAATGTTTTGTTTGGCTGTGCGGGGACAGTGAAGCCGAAAAGTATTGAGCGTATTGTATTACCGGCAGAGTCGAAGTTAACACATCTCTGTTCCAAAAATGAGTTAACAACATGCAATTTAAGCCCAAGCTTCCACTAGGGCATAAGTGAATTTTAGAAAATGTTAATGAACATTGAATAAATTTCAGTTAGGCTTGGTGAATGTTTCCAACACCATATTTGTACAAAATCAAAATATGATTGGAAATTCTGTCGTTTAATAACACTGAACAGTGTTGAATAATGTTACGTAGGAACAGTAAAAATGCAAATGCTATTCATATTTAAAAAAAGAGTATTAATATCGGAAAGCAAAAAGAAAGTGATTAAACTCCTAACAAAAAGACAATATAAATTATTTATTAACAAAAAGTGCACTCTGTGCTTTTGGAATACAAAAAGTGATCAAAACATTTTTTAACTGTTCATTTATCATTATTATTTCACATAAATATAGGGCGATCTACGGGGATTTTTGTATTATGGCCTTTACAAGAAAAAACCAACCCCATAAAAATTTGACAGCAATATTATAAACAATACAAATATAGAACCAAATTTTTTAATTTAACAAATGCATACCTACTTGCATGTATTTGTGTGCAAGTATTCATTTTACGTACTAATTGCAGATTATAAATTATGCTAAAACAAACAAATATTTTTCGCCGAGACATAAAAAAATGGTTTCCCATTTTGTTTCAATATGAAACTTAAAGCATTAAAATCAAACAAAAAAGTGTGTTTTCTTTAAAATATACAAAAAAAAAAGCTTCAAGTTACAAAATCTCTTTTAACAAATGTAAAAGAACTTTGTCAGCTCATTTTATTAAGTTCATAAACTCTTATGACGTTTTCGATTTGGCAAAAAGATAAACTTTTTTGAAAAATAATAATTTTTTTTTTGTTATCGAGATTGCTCCCTTTTTTTTTGATCTGAGACACATTTGAGAAATCTAGATTTTTTTCTCATATTTACACATACCTACTTTCACCAATGCCAATGTGTATGACAAACAGCTGGCGGTTCCGAATTGTTTATCGTTGGAAGGATTGCTTTTTTAACTGAATTATTAATTTTTCGAGTATGGAAACGATTTTTTATAAATATTAAATTATTTCGAAATGAGTTCTTATAACTATGTAAAAACCAATTGGAATGGATTTCCAGTGCAAGTGAAAAAAATATATTTTTGCGGCCAACTCAATACACTCAAGAACCAACAAAATTCGGATTCTAAGTTCGATTTGGTAGCGAAAATCTGAAATCTCAGATCAAAATCTAAAAATTCAAATCGAAAACGATATTAAATTCAACTGTGATGTGAACGCCGTGTAACTAACGGTCACAAAATATGCCGAACACAGTGGCCCCTACTTCAAATCCCACCAGAAAATGGCCGCCCGATGGAGATGAAGAATAAAGTCCCTGCATAAGATTGTATAAGTATGCGTGCAGCAGCAATGGCGCTCCTTTGATTTGTACAGGCACGAATACTTATGCAATCTAATGTAGGGCAGGCAGCTTGTAAGCAAATGTACCGTTTCTGCTGTCTAGTTTGGTTAGTCTATGGCCAATACGCCATATGGGTAACATCTAACATGAGGGATTTGGAAGTAAGGACTCTGTTGTTTGCCATGTAATTTTATTTGGAAGCCCTTGAAAGTTAAGTAATTTTAAACAAACAAAAATAAAATTTTCTTATTGAGCATCGTGGACACCTTAGCCCAAAATGGCTATTGTCTGTTCGGCAGTAGATATCGATGGTAATTTTGTACAGACCTTTCAAACCTTCATTGCATTTAGCGACATATTTTTCTCTCATCCTTCTGCCTCTTAGTCTTCCCCAAAGACTACGAAGTTTTACTCCTAGGGCGCCAAGTTGTGGGGGCGCATTACTAAGAAAGAAAAATTAATTTTATCTTGCGCGAACAAATACTGCCATTTGCATTTTGAACAAAAAGCTTGTTCAAATAAGCCCAATAACAACATCCATCACACCTGTGCTGAATTATTTCTTTCACATTAACTCACATCACTTGCAATGTTGCAATTTCAACGAGAATCTAACTCAAAATATAGGAAAATAAAATATCCCACTCAATTCTTACCTATATAATCCCAAAATATTCCACACAATTCGTATAGGTATATTTTTTTCACATCCCCTTTCATTTTACAAAAGAATCTAGTTCAAAAATCTCAAAACCAAAAATACATCAATAAAAAAAACGCATTGAAAGTCTACCTCCTGGGTATATGGAAAAATGGCGCTTTTTGTAAATCTTGCACAGGGCGCTAATTTGGCTGGAGCCGGAACTGCCTAGAGGTAACCCTTTAGTAGTCTTTAAAAGTCCTATCATATGCCAATATAGTTTAAATCACTTCAGTCGCGTAACTTTTCACTCTGACTGTTGCTGTAAAATAGTGCCACCCAAAAGCATCTCTTTCGATTTACCCCGCCTTTGCTTTTGTGAATATTTTAACGGGGCTTGAAATCGCATTTTTATTTCTCCTCCCGCTCCTCTCGATGTTTTTCTTCTGTTAAGTTATTACGTCTGTCTGGCGGGATCGTATTTTATTGCTCGATAATAAGGTCAACGACTGTGAAAATGGACCGTTTTTTTATTGCTCTGCTGATACAGGATAATCGGAAGAGGTGGATCTGATGCGGGGAGCTGCCCGCTCTCCTTCGCCATGCCCACAAATTAAATCTGAAAACTTGTCGAACCAGAAGAAAGACGAACGGAATGGGATAATAAAACAATTAAATGCATACAGTGTGACGCGTCCTCCTGTGCAATGGTGCTTGGGCTATTCGATTTGTTTTCTGTTGTTCATACTGTGTGTGCACGGTGTGAAAATGAAAAATACTTCCTAGGAGGTTGGACTATTATGAACTTTAATTGCAATTTATCGTTGCGTTGCTCCCACAATTCAAAAGGTCTCTCGCGCCGGCAATATATGGCGCATAATTGACAACGAAAAATATTAAAAACGCGGAAACTGAATTCAGCTACTGAAAAACATTCCCATTAATGGATTACTGGTTAGTTTGGCCTGGCAGATACTTTACACTTTTTGTTTTATCTCAATGGTAGGCACTCATATGAAAAGTCAGCTGGAAATAACTTTTCACACCCTTCTACCGCATTCATTAAGATTACCATAATTCTCATCCTTTTCTCTCATTATCCATGTTGTTCTTTGCAGAGGGGGCAACAAAGGAAATTTAATGAATCGTTAAATTTCTGAAATTCAGTGATGAGTGGTAGATGGATGGTTGGTTGTGTGAAAGGGCTTGCGGTATGTAGGCAACAGAGTGTGCATGACCTACTTGGAGGGAATTTTTTTTTATCAATTAACGCATAAGTGGGCTTTTTACGATTTGCCGAAAGCAAATTGTGTCCTTCTTAATTTTACTTGTTGGTTTTCATTAATGTATGCGATGAGAGAAGGATCCTCGCAAAGGAAGTCGAGTGGAAACAAGGGTTAACTTGTGGAATAATTTTTTGAGACCTAAGTTGATTACGCAAAATGGAGTATTTTTGACTGCAGCGATTTTCAAAAATGGTAAAAATGGTGCTGTAATGTTAAATGAGTCTTTTTATGATTGGCGGTTTGATTTGGAACAGAGTCAAGTTGCAAGCGAAGGACGCAACAGGTCTTTGTAGGACCCTTAGCCTTAGCTTCTTACAACTATTTGTTTGTGACATTTTTTGTCTATTTCCTGGCACTGTTTCCCGTATTGAGAAGCTTTTTCAGGACATTTATGCCAATCATCAGCTGTTTGTAATGGCTTGGACCTGGAACTATTTACTTGTTCCGTAACCAGTAACCATTTAGCCAGTAGATACAGTAATTGGAATTGAAGAGTCTACGGCCGGGAGCATTTTCGTACATCCCTTTTACATATCCTCCTCATTTCGGATAACTGATGCTCAAAACAGCTCGTATCCTCGTATTCGAGTATAGTTCATCGTTAGATCTCCACCTCCAAAACCGTCAATTTTAGGGAGGGCCTTTCACTCTAAGTGATATTTTTAGAGTCCAAGCCTCAGCACCATAAAGCAGGACTAGGATGATGAAGATCTTGCACAGAATCTTGCTTTGAATGTGACTCTACAGTTCAATTGCATTCCCAGTCCAAAGAAAGGGTTTGGGTATTCTTCGAGAGATGTTGGTATCAAAACTTAGAACGGAGCCAACTTAGACAAAGTCCCCCACTACCTCAAAGTTATAGCTATTGAACAATGTTGGGAGTCCCTTATAGTTAGAAGCACTTAAGTGGATTTGCCCCTTGTTAACCCTGACCTGGTTTAGCCGCTTTCATTTCTAGACTAGCAAACGCACCAGAGACAAAATAGTACCAAATATAAGTTTGAAAAATACTATTGCTTAACTATTTAGCTGAAAACCGAGTACAAGTTATTGTTCGGGATGTAAGCATTACTTGGTTTTTAAAGCTTTGTCCAAATCGAAAATGGGGTTTTAGAGATATGAGCAGTTTTTAAAATTAGCATTTTCGGCGATTCGAATTGAAAATTAAGGACGCAATCATTTTGGAAACATCATTTTTACTCTAAGTTTGCATTTTGGTCAAATTCGTTCTTACCGTTTTCAAGTAAACTAAAGAAAATCAAATTTTAGAAAATGCCTGTTTTCAAAAATCCATTGAACGATAACATATAGAAGAACTGAGTTTTCCATTAAGTTAAAAATAACCATATGACCTCAGAAATTCATTTTTGTTACAATCGTTTTCGAGATACTTCCAAATTTCAAAAGTACCGTTATTCGATTTTTTAGCTGAGTATGCAGTCATATTAACCGCACCTACTTATGTAAGCTTTAATATCAATTTTGGCTGAAATCATTAGAGCCTTTTCTAAGAAATAAAACTGGTATGAACATTTTATATGGGAAGTAACATTAATATCGAGGTTACCGAGCAAAAAAAAACGTCCCCGAACTGTAGGCCCCAAACTCCAAATCCGACGTTTGAACGAAATCGAGACAGCCGTTTAGGCTGTAGGCCTCGGGATATACAGACAGATAGACAAAGAGACAGACGGACAGAATTTTGCCACCACTTTTTTGAGTTCGCCTATCATCGTAATGTCAGAATTGATTAACATCTCTAGTTCAAAATTCTTGTACGAATACAATATCTTTCTCTTACTACGTAATCGATAAAGTTAAAAACGCCTTATATCATCAGCGTATGCATGAATTTGTAAAGACATGTAAAAATGCGTGCCCCTTGTAAGTTTCGCACAATTTCCTCAAGTACGATGTTGGAAAAGTCACATGACAGCGCATCACCCTGTCTAAATCCACTTTTCGCATGAAAGGTTTTTGGTGAGGTTGTTTCTTAATGGAACGTGGAATGCCAATCAGTTGTCTGGGAAATAAGGTTTTGGGATCTTTTTCTGCTATGTTAAAAAGACTAATGTCCCTATAGGTGGCCACCAAGTTGTCTGATAGGTTTTTGATGCGGTGGCTTCCATGCTTTTTTTTTTGCAATTGCTACGGTAATTTTATGACCACGGGCAGAGTCAATCGGCCCTACAAATAATCATTTTTAAATGTCTAAATATTTTGTAAGCCACAATGGGTAGTTCTATATCGAAAATTAAGCTTCCGTGATTTCGTAAAATCTGTCCTAAATATGATTATTATCATCGCGCAATGAGTCTAAGTCCTTTTCAATACGGGCTGCAAAACTGCAGCTACACGAAGTACATCGCTCGTCGTGGTCCCCAATAATAACGCCTTTAAGTATACCGGGCAGTGGTCCCAGATTGAGGGGAAAAGCGGCCAATTTCATCGCTTTTTCAATGAAAAAGGGGAAAACGAGGGGAAAACTTAAAAAAGGGGGAAAAATCGAAAATCTCGTTTGAAACTGAAATTGCTTAAAAGTAAAATTTAAACGCATTTCTATTACAAATAAATTTCAAAGTTTACTCAGAATTAAATGCTCACACTAAAAATTAAAGAAAACAGCCCATCGAACGTCTGCGTGATGAAGTTAATGAAGTTTTTATTTTATTTTAGGTTTTTATAGGATTAGCTAACAGATCCTTGCATAGCACGTATATTTTTATGTTATAGCTTGTTAATAAAGACAGTAGTTATAAAACGACTTACATTTTATTTCTAATTTTCCATATAAAAATAAAGGCAAATTTCACTTAGGGGAAAAAAAGGGAAACTTTTTTCGAATTTAAGGGAAAATGATTGCCTTTGGTGATTAAAATATGTACCAACTAAACTCTCTGTTGACAATATTAGGTAGGTCATTGAGAAAAACAAGTTGAAGGCAGTTTTCCCAGACTTTAAAGACGGTTTTTAGGGTTCCGTAGTCAAATGGCAAAAAACGGAACCCTTATGGATTCGTCATGTCTGCCTGTCTGTCCGTCCGTATGTAACAGCCACTTTTTTCCGAAACTATAAGAACTATACTGTTAAAACTTGGTAAGTAAATGTATTCTGTGAACCGCATTAAGATTTTCACACAAAAATAGAAAAAAAAAAACAATAAATTTTGGGGGTTTCCCATACATAGAACTGAAACTCAAAAATTGTTTCTCATCAAACCCGTACGTGTGGGGTATCTATGGATAGGTCTTCAAAAATGATATTGAGGTTTCTAATATAATTTTTTTCTAAACTGAATAGTTTGCGCGAGAGACACTTCCAAAGTGGTAAAATGTGTAGGTACAACAACGAACTACAAGAACTTTTATATTATGTTACTTGCTGCTACGGAACCCTTCATGGGCGAGTCCGACTCACACTTGGCCGCTTTTTCCCATCTTTTTTGAGCAACGGCATTAGTTTTCTCCTTATTTTCAAAAAAAGTTTCCCTCTTTTTCCCCTAAATTAAATTAAGGGATTAAGTTATTAAATTTAATTCGTTTTTATTAACATTAAATAATATATAGCACAAAAATATACATATTACTCAATAATTTCCTTTTCTATTAGGCATAATATCCAAATTATTAAATGCATTCGGATATAGAAAATTCTTACGTAGACGTTTGATGGGCTGTTTTCTTTCATATTTATTATTATTGCGAACATTTTATTCAGAATAAACTTTGAAATTTGATTGCTATGCAAATGCGGCTTAATTTTACTTCTAAGCAATTTAAATATCATAGAGATTTTGGATTTTTTTCCCTTTTTTAAGGTTCCGCGTTTGTCCTTTCGAACCCACTAGACCAATTTTGTTCCTAGGTCTATCTCAGAAATTTGAAATTTGCGCACAAAATCCGGTGTAATCTCAAGTTAAACGACAAATGCTAGCGATACATCGACTGGTTTTAGAGTAATTAGTATACTAAGTAATTCGCACATAAATCTGCTTATTTCTTGATTTACAAAAAAAATGGATATGTACCTTTTTTGTAGATCATGCTCGTAGCTATATGTGCCGAAGACCGTTTTGCGGAAAAGTTAATATTTTAAAAGATGTTTACAAAAAATTGTCAATCATTATATAAAGTACGCTCCTTTTAACCATTTTTCATTCGATATTGGTGTGTTCTCTTAATCGTTTTCCATTGGAACTTTTCAAATGAATACTCTTCCTCATGCACACATGAGACATGGATATGTTTTAACTGGGAGAGGAGCTACGTTGCCATGAGAAATGTGGAAATGAATCTGGCCTTCTGACTTCTGAGTTAGGTATATGTTTAATTTTAGTATTCGTTGGCTGCTAATGAAAACTTCACAAATTTTTTTTTAGTTATCATGATCCCATATGGTTCCAGGTAAAAAAAGGCATGAACTAAGGCAAATACACACACATCCTAAATTATGTGTCGGCTAACATCCTCCAATTAAGGAATGCTAAAATGGGAATGGAGGCAGAGGTGGTAGTGGATTTAAGTCCCACACACCGGCTTTCGATGCTTCCCACCTTCTTACAAAAAGAAAAGAATCTTCGCAATTTCCAACTCTAGAGAAGTACGGAACCTTCGGTGCGCGGGTGACACTCGCACTTGGCCAGTTTTTTTTTAAGCTTGTCCCTCGGTTTCCCTCTTTGATCAAAAAGCACCAAAATTGAAGCGGATCGGTATATTACGCCTTGCGGAAAATATATTGACATACATAATCAAAACAGGATGAACTAGAAATCCTTTGTTTGTTTATAAAATATTTTACGCAATGCGTAATTTTTATTTGTCACTAATTATTTTTACTAATGCCCCATGTCAATTATAATAATATTCAAGTCGACCTCTCAACGATACGCATACAATATGTTCTTCAGAAAATCCTGAAATATCCAAGGTTCTCCTTATACTACTTGCTGAAGCTGTACTCTTTAGAAACCGAAAAAATGTCGGCACACCACTTAGAACACTGGCTTCCAATGAAAGAAATCTCAACTGCAGCAGCATAGCTGGCACATCAACGGACTCGAGAGATCAACTTATGCCCGACATCGAAATATAGAAACAGTGCGTCACACACCCTCAGCCATGGCACATGCATATATTGCATATCCGTGCACAACAACGCACTCCTTCTAGCAATCCTTAATTCCTCTGAGTGCAGTAGGTATGTTATTCATTAAAAAGTTTTGCTTAGTTGCACCTGAATTCCGTGTGTTCTCTCTACTACGTACTACATGGATATATTTTGTATGTATGGGCGCGTTTTCTCTGACACAATCTTTAGAAAATGGAAAATCGGGATATTTACTTGACTTCTGAGTAAGGAATTTTCATTGGAAAATATTTTCGCATTCACCTTATGTGCAAGAAAGAACACTCTCCGTAGAGAGAGTACCTACTCAAATGTTCGACATTCGGGTAGAGGTATAGGGGTATGCCGTATGCGAATGCGGCCCAAGTGGACCCGAACCCCGAAGGCCTTTGGAAGATGTGTTAGCCTGCTGGCGAATAGCTACACTTAAAGATGAAGTAAAATTCTTACCTCAAACGTGGTTCAAGGAAAATACTTCAACTTGTGTGACTATTTTGTATTTCCTTCCTTTCGCAGTGGACGAAAGAAAAGGATTACTTTTCGCAGCAGCATACACTTGGAGGCAAGCTGCAGCGCTAGAGGACGCCCTCTACTCAGGCACTTGAGCATTGTTTATGTTGTTCGTTTGGAAGAAAACACACTCACATACAAAATTGGAACCTGCCTTGCTTTTCTGGTTGCAGGATATGTGTTGGATGGATGCAATTAAATTATTCTTTGTTGGCAATAATTATGTCAACATGTGCAGCGGGGGCTAAAGGCGAATGGAAATTGGTTGCAAATGTGCCAAATGCATCGTGACCTATAAGCGAGGCGCGAGGCGTTTTGGAGGTCGCCGAGGGATGTTGTATAAAAAGCTGTTTCAAAGTATCCCTCTTTTTGAGTTTGATTCATTCAAAGGACTTAGTTGGGTTTTAAAAGATAATGATACGCACTTGTGCACTGAGCTTACATTGTTTTTTCCGGGAAAGTCCTTGATAAGGGTTTGGAAACGCGTTACAAAGCTGTGGTTGAGGATAAGCAGTGCGGTTTTTATGTACGAGCAGAAGTACAAATACTCTTTCTGGTAAGTGAAGCTCCATTGAAAAAGTTTAACATGTTTAACATGTCTCGGGGTCTTATTAACGAGCGATAGAAGGAGCAATGTTGAGTCTTCTTGCCCAGCACGGTTAATTTTAAGCCAAAGCTACCATTCTGTTATCAAGAGGACCGAACTTGGTGCCCAGTCCAAAGCTAAGTAATGGGTTACTTATTCGGTGTTTGCTCCAACTCATGGTATGTGAAACACCAGGATCCACCGTCATCAGGGAAGAACAGAAAGCTCGATTCTATTAGGATTGGAAAACAACCCCAATCTATACATATAATAAAACTGTAGCCGTTTTCATGTGTTAACGGTTGGCGTGAAAACTACTGCACATATTTCGATGAAACTTTTTTGAAACGTCCCTTAAGATCCCGAGAAGGACATAGGCTATTCATTTCATTGACATGCCTTTTTTTGGGTGCGTTTTTGACCAAATTGTGATTTTTTTTTTCTGACTTTACCTCCCTTTATTCCCCATTACTCAAACAATTCTTAATCAATGCAAACAAAACAAAATACTTAACAGAGCCAAGACTTCTACAATTATTTGAAGTGATCAATCAGCTTTCTGTGCCATCGAGAAGCTGCGCTACAACCCAAAATCTAACACGAAAAACCTAAATTTATTTTCTCAAATCGAAAATTATCAGCAACCGTTGTTCTGCTTTGGGGTGGTTGGCTGGCGCACATCGCACAAGCACATACATTTTAACAAAAACTGCTTGAAGTTTTCTCCGATTAAGTGAAACGAAAGAGAAGTATGAGAGGTGAATATGGATGCAATCAACAGCGACAATGTTTTTCTGAGGAAATGCGCAGATGGCCGATGACGTGCGATGAAGGGCGTATGGTGGTGTTAATATCCACTATATTATTTCTGTAGTTATTGTAGTAGTATATTTACCTCTTGCGGTTAAAAAAAAAGAGATTTTCGGGGTTGATTATTTTTGCATTTTTACTTTTTTTTTTTTAAATATTTACAATTGAAAAAGTTGAATTTTACTACATTAAATTTCAACTACGCAGTTGTGTACCGCTATGATTTTGGAAAATACTTTTCTTCCATTCATCTTGATGCCCGTAGCGCCGTAGCCCGTACAAACCAGGGATGGCAAATGCCATTTTCGATTTGTACTGAAAACTGTTTTAAGAACGTACTGAAATGGATGCAGTTGTATTGAAAACTTTTTTTTCGTATACAAAAGTGAATTCAAAATATTTTATTTTCAAAAACATAAACAAAAATAAATTAACAAAACATTAATGACAACATAGAAAAACTACACAAACCAACAACAAAAGAATTTATATTTTTAATCTATGAGCTCTTCAGCTTTATACTCTCAATTTGCACATTCATCTTCAAAATATTGCCAACTTGAAACTCCGAACTGGATGAGTTTCTAATCAAATTTTTTGTTTCAATCAAAGCCCAGCAAGTGTCGACTTGAAGTCGGGACATTTGGACTTTATTAATGTCTGGCAAGAAAAAATCCTTTCGACATTTGCTGATGAGGAGGTAAATATGACGTAAATATTTTCAAACATCAGCTCATTACACTCGTTTTTAATTGCATTTACTTCAGACCTAAATTCTCAAATTGAATAATATTTAAATTGCTGAATTATTTGGCAGTAGCGAAGTGCTCTATATTCATTGTTAATTTGTTGAATATTCTTTTTTTCATTAGGAACAAATTTCAATATAGAATTCGATTTTCCTGATACAACTGCTTGTGATGTAAAATGATCCAGAAAATTTAGAAAGCGATTTTGAATATTAGTTTTCTTGTTTATGTCTTCCAAAATGACGTAAAAACATCATAATCTGGATTAGTTTTCTTAGGAAAAGCTTTACAATTTGTTTGCAAGAGAATTTGAATGATACAGATGGATAAATTGTTTCGAATTAAGGCAAATTGTAGTTTTGTACTCGAGCACACTCATTTGTATCGAATACGATACAATTGTATCGACTTTTCCATCTCTGGTACAAACCACGCCACGAAAGCGAGTCGACGGCCGAAGAGAGTCATAGGAAAATACTAATAGAGAACTTTCAAAATTTGCGGGAGAATCGGTTAGGAGTGCTGTTATGTTATTTCAAAACAAAGGTTTTGTTGTCAGTTGTCATTTTTGCACAGAAAATTCAAGGACGCCTTGATATAATCCTAATATTATAAATGCGAAAGTAAGATTGTTTTAATGACCGCAAAACCAATTTTTATGAATTTGGGTATAGGGATAGATGGGACCACTGAGAATGACATAAGCTACTTTTTGTCGCGAAAACAAAACGTGAAGGGGAAGAAGTTTAATCCAAGTTTAAATGACGAACCAATTATTTCTAAAGTAAGGGATGATGAAATTCATCATAGGTCTAAATACATTTGCTGCGTATTTTACCAATGAATTTAAATGTGTAGGGCTTATTGTTTGGCTTGAAAGATAGGGCTGTTTTGGACGCTGTTGTTGATATAAATATTTTAATTGGGTAACTCGAAGTCCTAATTGTACGCAGACAAAGTCGCGGTTACCAGCTAGTAATTAATATGTTAGCTGAATGAAATTCTGCTTCGTCGCAACCGTATAGACAGCTGCTAGTAGTTTTCATACTTCATTGGGGGCAAACCTTTCACGTCTGTTGCATGCGCAAAACTCCTATATCTTACCCGCCTATCCTATCTTCCATTCATATACTTCTTCTCAAAATACAATATCTTCATATCGTGTTATATGGCGAAAGCACATTCACATATTTCTTTGCATACGTAAATATGCCTACGTTTTGCTTAATTCAAATTACTGATTGCCTTCTTACTTCCTTCCCACTATACAATAATTCCATTTATGGTTTAATGTGACAAGTGCATCGCATATTTCCATATGGTTTTATATTACAAATGCAAGCAAACATTTCTTTCCCATGATCGCAGTACTTCGCGGCGTGAATCGGACACTGCCAGCTTCTTCTTCAAGATAATGACACGTCCAGAAAAATTCATGTTTGGAGCCAGGGCAGACAGTCAGTATATTTTCGTAGAGCAGTGTTGTATGTTCGATACCTTGCCTTGTTAAAGCAACAGTGAATAACGTAGAATAAAATATTTATGCAATAAGAAAATAAACAAAACAAGAACTTAATTCAATCTTGCATTGCCAATACTATATGAAATAAAATAAAATTCATCTCTACCTAATACTTCTCGGCGAGTGTTTTTTTTTTATGTTCGATATTGCCGAACATCTAGTTTTGAGAAAACTAAACAAAATTCGTTCTCAAGTGCACAAATGTGATGGTGTAAATCAGCAATTACAATCTACAAACATCTACAACGTAACAAATTGGCGCAGCCGGTAGGATTAAGGAAGCCACAGTTTTAAACTGATAATAGCTTGAAAAGCCTTAATCCGAATAATTATACTGGGCAAGACTACCTTACCCTTAAACTCGAAACTGAGTCTGGTTTCGAGGGTATATGAATACGTAAATGAACCAAGCAACACCAAACAGAGGGGACTCAACTCCAGAAGAAAATCCCGCCGACCAACCAGGAACTTCAACAGGACTTTCACCTAGAAGACTTCGATCCGGGACGATATTGTCAAATAGTGTAAGTTTAAGTGATTATTTAGAATTAATATTAGATAAAGCGCGAAACAATGACAATCTAACAGTTCTGCAGTGTGAAAATATAAACAGAGAATTAGAAAAAACCCGTGAGCAGAGACTCAGTAAAATTAGCCATCTGAAAGAGGCCACTGCACAATTTAAAAAAGAATTGTTAGATTTTCAAGGTCAAACGCAACCCCTTGCTATAGATAATAAGTTAACACGGAAAGATAGTAGTGAAAGTGATTTGAGGGATAGCGAAATTATTTTAAACTGGTTGGACATTTCCGTTAATGAATCTGAAGAGGAATTATCCATTGAATCGCAAACTATAGAAAATAAACCAGAAACAAATTTTAAAATGTCGGCAGATTACTGCAAAATCGCCAAACTAACTGCGCAGATAGTGCCACTATTTTCGGGTGAACAAAGCCCTGCATTGAGTACAGAACTACAAACGTTTCTAGGCTGTTGTAAGAAGGTACTTGAATGCCTACCTGATGCCGAACACCAAGCTTTTGTCCAAATATTCCCTACCAGACTGCGAGGGGATGCTTATTTGTTAGTCGCATCTAATCAAATAACATCTTTTGAGGAAGCAGAACAGCTCCTCAACCGCACTTATCTGCCCCGTGAAACGTACCAAGAAGTGGTAAATAAACTAATAACAATGAGACAGTACCCCTTGGAAGCTCTCATCGCTTTTACCACTAGGATAAAGCAGATGCTGCAGCTTTGCAAGGAGGCAGCGGATCTTAAATATGGCTGTGTAGCAACTCCAGCTGTGAAAACACAGTTGGAAGATTTTGCCAAAAACGCTTTAAAAACAGGGGTCTCTAATCCGTATCTTTGTCAATATTTATTAACGGTAGGGGATGAATCTATAGACAAACTAGTGCAACGAGCATTAGATATGGAAAGGTTGCAACAAACTGTCCTTCCAACACAACAAATTGTGCATTTAAATGCACAATTTCAACCGCCTACCAATCCAACTTTTAACAATATTTTCCCGAATCCGAGCTTTTGGCCCGGGAACAATACTAGTTTTCCTCAACCGCAGCTAAATCCCCAAGTAACACCGTTCGATTTAAATATACAGCAATCCCATAACTTTGTCCACAATAAAATCCTTCCAAATAATTCACAAAATCACGGCGTGATTTGCAGCTTCTGCGGAAAAACTGGGCATACATACAGTGATTGTCTAAGTAGGAAAAATACACCTTTCTGCACAAATTGCAGACTATATAATCACGACATTAGAGACTGCCGACGAGCTAACAAGGCAAATACTAACAATTTTGCCCATAATAGGAAAAATCACTTCAATCAAAGAAATTCCCATAGAGTTTATGAAAATTCCCCCTCAATCCAGGCGACCAATGGCCCGCCGGAAAACATACCCAGGGTCTATAACATACAAAAAAAATGTAATTTTTGTGGTCGACCCGGCCATGATGTCAACGAATGCCGACAAAAAATGAAATGGGAATCGGAGAACCAGGGAAACTCCCAACTGTCGAGCCCAAAACCCCCGGCTCGACATTAACTTATAACGACAAAACTAAAGGGAACCTTCGGAAGCCCAAACACGGTGTCCCCACAATAGTTCTTCCTCTCGACATAGGCCTAAACGGTCATGCAAAGCTAATCGTAGACACCGGCTCCGAAGTTAGTCTAATCAAACAGAAGTCACTCAAGCCAGAAGTAAAATTAGAAACAGATGAGGCATGCCTACTGCAAACACCTTTTGGTAAAGGAAAGAGTGTTGGTGCCTGCCAGGGACAGTTTAATGTTAAATCTAAAATTCCCTGCACCTTCCAAGTACTGGGTAAGACCGCAACGTTTTCGGCTGACGGAATACTCGGAAACGACTTTCTATCAAAACATTGTAATGTAGATGGGCCTAACCATCAACTGAAATTCCCTTGTACGAAAACCAATGCACAGGAGTTTAGCATACCTCTGAATTACCCCGATTTTATTCCGAGTCCTAAAAGGGCAGTCGAAGTGGGACAATATACAGCAAAATTGGAGCCAACAGTCGCCCAATCCAAAAGCCGTATAGTCTCTAAGGCTTCTTACAACCAAGAAGCTGACTGCGTAACCTCAACAAAGGATGCTTGTTTTGTAGTAAAAAACATTTTGGATAGAAACAACGCCTACAACCAATTTAAGTGTTTGGATGTTGTACTTGAGAAGCCTGTCTGTCTGCCTGAACGGTCACAAAAACTTATAACAATTCCTTTAGAGTTTTCGGAAGAAATGCTCTGCTTGCCCGATAAAGTAGGTGATGGAGTCTTCCTCTCTAACTGTATTTTTCCTTCAGGTCAAAAGAAATATTTAATAAGTGCCCTTAATATAAATAACAAAACAGTTATCATACACAAATTAAGGTTGCAACTAAGTCCAGCACAAGACTATAAAATAATTCCTCTGGAATCCGAAAAGGAACATGCTCCAGAGACGAAACATTCAATTCAGCACGTAAAATACTTCATACCGGACAACGAGAATTCGGACGATCGTAACATGCGAATAGTAAAACTCGAAAACGAGCTCAACATAGGGAAAAATCTCTGTTCTGAAGAAAAGACTGCCATTGTTAATCTCTGCAATGAGTATTGCGATATTTTTCATTTAAAAGGCGATCGCCTTTCATACACAACCGCTCTAACACATGAAATACCATTGGTGCAGGACCAGGCAGCGATAAATCAAAGAATGTACAGACTACCCCACACTAAAAGGCAAGTAATTAATGATCAGTTAAAGGAGATGTTGGAGGACGACATTGTCCAACCTAGCAAAAGTCCTTGGAACTTACCTCTGCTGGTAGTCCCCAAAAAGCCGGGTCCGGATGGTGAAAATAGATGGCGAGTCGTGGTTGACTTTCGCAAACTGAATGATTGCACTATAGGTGATGCTTACCCTCTTCCTCGAATTGAGGACATACTTGATCAACTCGGTCATTCCCGTTATTTTTCCACGCTCGATCTAGCCAGTGGCTATCACCAGGTTCTGGTAGATCCAAAGGATCGACCAAAAACCGCTTTTAGCACCAACTACGGACACTATGAGTTTAAGCGTATGCCTTTCGGCTTAAAAGGAGCGCCGGCCACGTTCCAACGCTTGATGAACTATGTTCTTACCGGGTTACAAGGTATTGAATGCTTCGTATACCTGGACGACATCGTCATCTACGGGAAAAACCTCACGGATCATAACATCAAACTGAAAAGGGTTTTTGATAGATTAAGAAGAAATAACTTAAAACTGCAGCCGGAAAAGTGCAGATTCCTACAAAAGGAAGTAGTTTATTTGGGACATATATGTTCAGAATTAGGGGCACTTCCAAATCCTAGCACAACTGCCACAGTGCAACATTTTCCATCCCCTCGAACAGTTAGGCAGGTCCAATCTTTTTTGGGGCTCGCTAACTACTACCGTAAATTTATCCCACAATTTTCTAAAATAGTTCGTCCCCTCACAAACCTACTCCGTAAGGATGTAAAGTTCAACTGGACTGAAAAATGCCAGAGAGCTTTTCAAGAAATCAAAGAACTTTTGGTCTCACCTCCTTTATTGATCTATCCGGATTTTTCTAAGCCTTTTAATCTGACGACGGATGCAAGCGGTGAAGCGATCGGAGCTGTACTATCCCAGGGCGATATAGGTAAAGACCAGCCCATTGCATATGCTAGCCGCACCTTAAACAAAGCCGAACGTAACTACTCTACTATTGAGAAAGAGTTACTAGCAATCGTATGGGCTACTAAAAATTTTAGATGCTACCTTCAAGGGCGCAAATTTACTGTATATACAGATCATAAGCCTTTAAAGGGAGTATTTAACGTGAAAGATCCTACAACTCGCCTCGTTCGATTTCATCACAAATTGTCGGAATTCGATTACGAAATAGAATACAAGCCAGGCAAATACAATACCAATGCTGATGCCCTTAGCCGAATTCCACAATGTAATGTGGCGAAACCTGCACAAGAACGGCAACCGAAACAGTGTATAGTTACAGACAAAATCCTAACATATGCCGAATACGAAGCCGAGAAAGCTAAGCCAACAATTGAAGAACCTGTAGAGTGCAAGTTTTGTGCGAATTTAAATACATCTCAGTCAATTACACAAGAAACTACGGAGCCTTTAATAATTGAAGTACAAGCCGAGGTGCACCAACCACCGAACAAAGTCATGGACATTCTACCGATAAAAACAGCAGTATCTAATGCTGTAACGATGTTACAAGCACAAACGAAAAGTCCATCTCCTGAGCCAGCACCTACAGTTAGTCAAAGCACCCAAATCACACAACCAAGCGATTCTGAAAAATCAAAAGCCTCCTTTATAACACAGAGCGCAATGGAATTACAAGCAGTAAATACAAAACCCATAGAAGAAATCAGTAGCCCCGAAGAGATACAAACCATTCTCAAGGACTACCATGACTCGATGTTTGGTGGTCATCAAGGTGTAGTAAAAACGTATAAAAGAATTCGCAAAAAATATTGGTGGCGGCACATGCTCAGAGACATCAAAACTTACGTCAAAAAATGTAAAAAATGTCAGACCATGAAAGCAACACCTTTGATACGCATGCCAATGATGATCACTGATATCGCCGAAAAACCTTTCGATAAAGTCTACTTAGATATCGTAGGCCCATTAGAACAGTCAGAGTCTGGAAATTTGTATATTCTAACCTTTCAGGATAATTTGACGAAAATTGTTGATTGCCATGCTATGCAAAATGCAGAGGCCCAAACCGTGGCTCAGGTTGTTTTCGATAATATAATTACACGTTTCGGTATTCCTAAACAGATTGTCACGGATCAGGGGACAAACTTTCTCAGTGATTTATTTAAAGGGTTCTGCAAACTGCTTAAGATAAAAAAGTTGCAGACCACAGCCTACCATCCCCAGTCAAATGGTGCACTCGAACGAGCACACCGGCCAATAGTGGAGTATCTGCGAAGCATAACTGACGAAAACCCCAGGTCGTGGGATCAGTTCTTGCGAACAGCAACCTTCGTTTATAATAATAGTAGTCATGATAGCACGAAACTCACACCCATGGAATGTCTCTATGGGTTCACGCCTGACATACCTTCTAACCTTAAAAGAGATCCTGAACCCATATACAATCACGAAAATTACTGCCATCTTCTAAGATATCGACTACAAAAATCATATTCCATAGCCAGGCGAAACCTTTTAGCAAGCAAACACAGGTCAAAAACCTATTTTGACAAAACAATAAGACCTCATTCATTTCACGTAGGGGATAAAGTACTCGTCAAAAGCGAAAACAGAAAAGGAAAACTATCACCCATATGGAGAGGGCCTCATACAGTAACAAGTATAAAAGGACCCGTAAACACAGCTATCAAAGTTGGTAGAAAAGAAATTGTGATCCATAACAATCGGTTAAAGCCTTACTACGAATAAAATAAAAATAGATTAACACTTGACTTTCCCACAACTTTTCCACCATTTTTTTTTATATCATCTTTTTCATTTTCCTACAGTACATTATGCAGCTCATGATTATTTTCTTAACAATCATGCTTCCCTTTGGTCAACTTTTCGAGCCACCGTACCTTATTGACTTCCTTCTCAATATCATGTGTACTTACATTAGCTCTTTATGTCGTCATCGTTTGTAAAACTATACCCAAAATTTTAAGAAACTGGCAAAGTGAAAAGGCTTTACGGCCCAAAGATATAGAAAAACAGGTTATAGACCCCGCTACGGAGCCCTCCAACAACAGTACACCTTCATGTAGTGAAACCCCCAGTAAACCGTTAACTCGATCACTTACACTACCAAAATCCGTGCAGTTAATAATAAAAAAAAATTTAATAAAAAAAAAAATTTTTAAAATTAACGTAAAAGTAACAACAAAAATTGTAAAAGACATACTTACAACAATTAATAAGTAATTAGTAATTAGTGCAAATTAAAAAATATCAAAAAAGGTTAGCGTTAAAAAAAAAAAAAAAAAAATTTCGAAATATTAAAGTAAATGTAACAAAAAAAATTATATATATTCATACCTAGTACATTTAAAATTAAAGAAAAACTAAAAATAATGGTAAACTAGGAAAAACATTGTTAAATTGTCCTGTTCTGCATTCAAACTGGTACCAAATACTGGAAAATATTTTCCGAGTGTTATTCCTCTTCAAAGAATAACGCTCTTTAATTAGGGGGGAAGGATTTGTTGCATGCGCAAAACTCCTATATCTTACCCGCCTATCCTATCTTCCATTCATATACTTCTTCTCAAAATACAATATCTTCATATCGTGTTATATGGCGAAAGCACATTCACATATTTCTTTGCATACGTAAATATGCCTACGTTTTGCTTAATTCAAATTACTGATTGCCTTCTTACTTCCTTCCCACTATACAATAATTCCATTTATGGTTTAATGTGACAAGTGCATCGCATATTTCCATATGGTTTTATATTACAAATGCAAGCAAACATTTCTTTCCCATGATCGCAGTACTTCGCGGCGTGAATCGGACACTGCCAGCTTCTTCTTCAAGATAATGACACGTCCAGAAAAATTCATGTTTGGAGCCAGGGCAGACAGTCAGTATATTTTCGTAGAGCAGTGTTGTATGTTCGATACCTTGCCTTGTTAAAGCAACAGTGAATAACGTAGAATAAAATATTTATGCAATAAGAAAATAAACAAAACAAGAACTTAATTCAATCTTGCATTGCCAATACTATATGAAATAAAATAAAATTCATCTCTACCTAATACTTCTCGGCGAGTGTTTTTTTTTTATGTTCGATATTGCCGAACATCTAGTTTTGAGAAAACTAAACAAAATTCGTTCTCAAGTGCACAAATGTGATGGTGTAAATCAGCAATTACAATCTACAAACATCTACAACGTAACACGTCTCATCCTGGCACTTCAGGTCAGTAGGCCTCTTTTTCTTCTTTTTAGGAGATTTGGGAAGACTACTTCAAAACAAGATCTGAATTAACTTAAAAAGAAACTCCCTGCCCAGCTCTAACTTCGGTTTTTTCCGTTTTACAAACTAAGGTTGTTGTACGCAAAAGTTGTGCAACACTAACTCTTTCAGTCATCTTCAATCCTCTTGCTTTAAAATACCCAAAGGTCTGTAAAGTACCAGTCTCTTCAATCTGAGGTGCTTAACTTTTTCTTTTTAGAAGCAATTGCCTGATTTGATTGCACTGCAGTCACCATTCAAGTCACAGCCTACTCTCATATTCACTGACTGTCTATCATTGGTCTGTCCTTAGAGATTCCAGTGATATATTTCTATCCTAGACTTCAAGGCCCTTTTCATCAAATGTGGGATATTTCATATTTCTGGTCTATATGCATCCTCAGCCAAGACCAAAACCTAACCCAACCCATCTATACATGAAACCCCAGGAATTGAGGGAAATATGAATGAAAACAAGTGACCCATATATGCCATCGAGCAAGGCGGTAGGTATTTATGTCGTCAAAAATATATAGAAACCCTCCAAATTCTTTAAATTGACACGTCGCTGATGGAAAAGTTAAAAAAAGCCAAGAATCTACAACACTCTCTGCCAAGTTCGCCAATTCCATATGCACACCACTCCAACGTCCCGTACACCTTTCAAAATTCAAACCCAACACTCAAGGCACTTCAATCTCCTTGCCAAATTATTAAACAAGCAAACATTAGGAAATGCCATTAAAGGCTGAAGGTTTAAGTGTTGCTCACTTTGCGCTTCGACTGAACCTGTTTATGCAAAGTCAGTGTATTCCCTGCAGCAACAACAACAATTAGCGTCAGATTCTTACGCTCCCCGTGTCACTCAATCTCAGGTAAAAGTCTAGTAATCCACCAACCTGTGCATGCATTTTCCAGCCAAGGATAATCACACTGCCATCACACTCATGATCCGATATGTAAAAGATGTGAACACACACATTCCGTTTCCCATGCCTCAGCGAGGTTGTGTCGCAACTCACAGGATGTGTCGCATTAAAGTATTAGAGCACCAAGGATGTATGTGCAAAAGTACACACATCCTGTCATGCTCGCACGAAACACTTTAAATTGTATATGCAAATTTGCAAGCCGCACGACATGAGGTGAACAAAGAGGACATTACACCGAACACCAACAACACAGGATAAGGCAGCCGAGAAAAAGACGATGCTATCGCGCACGCCGCCATCGGCTATTTACAGCTTTGCGCTTTCTATAATGTGAGGGCTAAATGTTGGATTGGATTTACCATATACCGCAAACATAGGAATGAAAGGACTAGGGCTTCCAGGAGAATACCGGCAACGAATGGGTATGGGTGGGATATGAAATTCCCTCACCCTAACCAGCAATGTCCAGTGCAAGAGGACTCGCGAGGAATTTCATTTGAGTTTCTTTTACAATGGACCCACAAACGGGACAGGACTGGAATTTATTTCTTTTCGAGGTTTCATCCTGGCTGCTGGTTTTGGCTGTTTTTTTTTGTATTGTTCGCTTTGTCAATCTTTGTTCCTTGTCCGAGGAGCATTTGTTTTCTAAAGCGCGCTCCAAAATGCACAGTCTCGTTAAGTCAGATGCAGTGTTTTGGGATGTGCAGCTATTCGATAAAAGGACGAACGAAATTGTAGGAAAAATCCGATGGTGTTTTCGTTTATTGCTCGTGAAAGTGGAGCAATTTCCATTGGGAATTGTGTATGTCCGAAAGAAGAATCACAAAAATGGTCAGCCTTTGCAGGACGCAGGTCTGTGATATGATATTGGGGTCAGGTGTACGTGGATATATGTATTCCCAATCCACTGTGGCATGTTATTGGGTTCTATTTGCTTGTCCGTTTGCACCCCTATATGATGCAAGGTATGACGAAGCCAAATCGATTGTACCGACATACACCGCGGTATGGTTTTATGTTTTCAGGCTTTCGGGTTTCTTTTTTTGCTTGCTGTTATGCGGCATGCTGGCGAGTGTGGTGCAGAAAGACGACACTTAAATTGAGACTTGAGGTAGAGTTTTTCGAGATGGCCACCAATTTGTTGGTTGCACCTGGGAAGTGGCATTAAAACGAATTTGTTAAATGTGGTGTGGCGTGGTACGCTACTGCACCATTCGGAGTCGTTCTATTGGCGATAGTTCGTCAGTCTACGATGAAGAGATGTGAATGGCTTACCTTTGAGCTTTCAGACTTCTTAATCCATTTGGGATGCATTTGTGGTGGAGTGCATTTGAATTAGCAAAACCGAAAAGTAGTCAGTCAAACATGATTCCTTCTGAAACAGACATCGTTCAGTCAATTATCGTCTTACATTAGCTGTTTTTTTATTATCAGCGTGATCTGATCCGGATCAGATCACGAAAATAAAACAAAACGGATCATTGAAAAATTTAATTTTGGAATTGTGGCAACAGTTGCTTTCAGAAACAAAACAGATAATACAGGGTATTTCAAACTTCATATTGCCACCAGCCATATTGCAAATATTCTGCTCAACGTGACGTCACACAAGGCACATGTCATCTCACTTGCAATGTCGGGGGTGTTACCATATTTGAATCAAATTTGCATAATTTTACTTTTAAAAAATATTTCCGCGAAACAAATTTAGTATTTTATGTTCAAATATGCAACACATGAACAATATTTTGCTGCTACCGCTTGAGTTTATCTTGGCATATTAAGGTGTGTCCAGACCAGCGAAACATTTCAGAAATATTTCTGAAGCAAATCGGACAGATTTTATAAACATTTATAAAAGATTTCTGCAATTTATTTATTAAATGTTATTGAATCCTTTTTTGGACTTTCTCATTAGGTATTCAAAGCTTTTGTGGACATTTTTATTTTATTTAAAAACAAATAATAATCGAAAAACAGCGCTCACTCTCTGCAGGGAAACTTAAAAAACAAGAATTATTTCCCATCACGATTGGAAAACTCCAAGCCAGCAAAACATTTCATAAAAATTATTTTGTTTAATAAATGTTTTAGAAATATTTATGGAACATTTATGTATGTATTTAATTTTTTGTCAAGTGTTTGGCTGGTCTGGACATACCTTTAGAACGAGAAAAAACAAAATAATCGGAATACGGACGTTCATTCGAATGCGAAAAAAAATCAATGATTGTGTGGCTATCCTTTACAGGCACACACACATTTAAAAATAAAGCATATTCGGAAATAGTAAAAATAATTTTCAGATCATGATTCGTGATCTCGATGAGAAGCAGGATCATGTGCTGTTTTTGTAAGTGCATGTAAATCGGTGATCTATATGGATCATAGCTTATAATAAAAAACAGCTAATAGCAGAGCACCCAGCTTTCTAGCGAACTTGTCAAATAATGCAAGAAATCGTCGCGAAAACCTGTAACTTGGGTCTTAGCATTTGAGGCTTTGGGGTATCAGAATAGTTGTGTATAGTTGAATTCAGATTGTCCTTTAGCTTTTACAAGCAGAATAGTGGGAAGGGGAACATCAGTGCCCGTTTAGAACTTGTGTGCAAAGAACCGCACCCGACTTGACTTTACCAATTACAAATTAAAGACGGCACAGAAAATACAAGATGAATTTTGGTTTGTGGGTTGTATATAAATATAGATATAAACGGCTTGGGGTTTAGAGATTTCTTTTAGGGGCTAGGGCTCAGAGCTTGTGTCTTGGAGTCTCCTTTGGAATTTACAAGGGCCTGTTTTCAGAATTTGTTTAAACAGTTAATCTTTGTGGATGCTCGAACACTTTTTTATTTTAATTGCTGCAATAACTACAGTTTTGCTTGCTGACATAGCCGCGCTGACCCAAAAATTGTCATCGTCCGAGAAGATGATTTTTTGGCGAAAGTCCGGATCAGAGACAATACTGAGACCACCAACTTCGGCCGATTTCCCGTTACTTGCCTACAAGCTATATTTTTACGGAGTGGTCACGTTTTGGTGCGCTAGTATAATTGTTTATAGAAATTGTATTGACAAATGTCACGTTACTTAAAAAATTCTAAGTCACCAACACACTCGCAAACAATATGAGCCACATCCTTGTGGGCAAACTTTGCTGACAGCGTTCATTGAATTTTATCCGTTTAATTTAAAATTGTTCGTTACGTGTGGAAAGTATTCGTTTTTAGGAATTTGCTTAAAATATTCATGAAAAATTAACAATGTAGATTGGTTAATTAGTTAACCGAAGTTAATGATATCCAAAAGCGGAAAATACACAACCATGTTCGATCTAATATGTTTCTAGTATATATAACATCTCCCTTAGGTAGTTTTATTAGCCAAAAAAAAATCAAATAATTTTTCTTTTAACAATTTATAATAACTAACTAATAACCAATGGCATTTAGTAATGTTAAAATGTTGTATTTCCGAACTCTTTCACATTTCCTCACAGTTGCCTCGGTTGGCAGCATTTTTTATTGTATTTTTTTATGTTTTTGCATGTCACACGGATTCTAATTGACATAAGGAAAACAAAATGGCGGAATCTGGAAAAAAAATTGAGGGGTCAGCGGCAAGAGGATTGTGTTGTTACATGTGAGTTGGGTGGGGGTCTCAGTTTCACTCTCAGTATGGTTTGTCAATGGTCCGGATCCGGATCTCCGGCCATCATTTTCAGCGCACAATTTAAGCGAACTAACGGCGTTGTCTATGGTCGTCTGGCTTCAATTCTTGCTTCCCCATTTTATCAATTAAAATTTCATATGTTATTCAAAAGTATTTTTTTTGCAATTTTACCATTTTTTCTGAAGATTTTTTTTTTTCCATTTTACCACAAGTTTTCTGACAACAAATGGAAATGAAATCCATACAAAACGCGCGTCACCTACCAATCGTCATAAAAACAAAGCCGATAGCCGAAAGTCTTGGGTGGGTTTGTTTTGGTAAGAATGCGAATGACTGCATTCAACGACAGAATTGGAAAATAGTTTTAGGAGAGTTTGTTAATGGAAATTTTTTTAAAAACTGAAAGTGCAGTAGATTTAATTTAGAAGCAGTAGATTTGTTTCACATAAACAATGTAGTAGATCTACTGCAATTGCAGCAAAGTGACAACACTGTGAGTATTCGCTTTTTAGAGATGAAAGAATGCAGCCTTAACAATTAAATCGAAGGCGTTAAAACATTGCTCCGGGCGGGTGTGCGCAGATGTATTGCAAGGTGATGCTATACATTCTGAATTGTTGTATGAATTCTTTTTCAACATTTAGTACACTAAATGTAGACTTCTGCTGAATGTTCCCCATTCCTTAAGAACTGCTAAAAAGTCTGTGATAGCGTATTTTTTGTCTTGCGGGAATTTTTTTTGTTTTGTATACGCGACTACAAAAGTAGCTTTTCGTGCTACTGATTTTTTACAACGCACTGTAATTGGATTACTTTTCAGATACTGCACTTTTATTCCCGCATTTAGTTTTTCCTAGCTGGCAGTTATTTTATTTTCCACGTGTTTGCTTTAATTTCCGCAGCTATTTTCGATTTGATTGACTGACTATATTCGACTTTAGTTCCTCATTTGGCCTCAATTTGGATTTGCAACGTCAAGTCGTCAAAAGGCAAACTTTTACTGACAACAGATAAAGATAACCGTTTTTTTCTGAACAACCGTTTTCGCACAAGTTCTTCAGTTAAGGTTACGTCGAACAGAGCGCGTTTTACCGCCGCGTTGGATGGCTGAAATTTTTGTAATGTAATATAGTGCAATACATAAATCCCCTGTCTCACAGAGCGCGTTTTAACGTCGCGTCAAAGTCAACGTGGTTAAAACGTGGCATGCAAATAATCTTACTGCCGCGTAAAATAATCATACTGCTGCGAAGAAAACGCGTTCACGATGACGGAAGACGGATCCTTTATTCAATCAGCTTGTGTTTAAGTTTCTTTTTATTTAATTCGTACTTAAAATTCCGAATTCAAAGTACTATACTGTCAAATCTGTCGATCAGCGAAAGTAGCACCATTCATACATATCTAACTGTAACAAATTCATGCTTATTTTGAGATTCGAACGAATAGTCAATTCTAACGAATGTCTCTATTCGTTCGAATGAACTTTGTGTATTTTGAGATTCGAACGAATAATATTCACCATCGAGAATGGCATAAAATTAATTCAAATGAATTTAGCTTTCGAAATCAGCTGTTTCACATTTTGATTTTATAAATAGAGTGAACATACTTTTGTTTTTTTATGGAGGCTCTTTTTTCATTGTTTTATTAAAACTATATAAATATTTAAAATATTAACTACTTATTGAGAAATATATGCTAAGATCTACAAAAAGCTTAAGTAGCAGTCTTATCTCAAATGGGACCAGGGCTTTTTTCTTTGCATATTATTGACAAACTTTTCACAATTTTAAATGTAAAGTGCAAATCTAATTTGTTTGGTGAAACAAAATGGACGAATTCTTTGCAAATTGACAAAATTTTGCAATTTGCAAAAACATGCTTTGCACTTTGAAAATTTGCGTTTGGTGAAACGAAATTTGCAAAAGATAAAGTGAAAAATTGGCAAAATGCAAAGTGAAAATAGGGAATGAACCTTTTCAAAGCGCTCTTTGAAGGCGAAGAGGATACAAATAATGTAAAAAGGGTTGTAAAATGAAGGACAAATTTTGAAATTGGAGATCATTTTTCAACCCTGGAAAGCTTTCGTTTAACGAAGACGAGTATTGAACGTGTTTTGTCAACAATTGGACATAGGCTAAGTTTTGACAGCGAACGAAATAATTCCTTGAGTCCCCTGCAACAGATTCTATGCACACTACGTTGGATTGGAAATGGAGGGTAATATCATGGAGTCGCTTCTATGCACGGAATAAGTAAAGCTACAGTCTGCAGAGTAGTAGTGTCGCGTTTCGGGCGCAATAATCGAGGAATTGCTTGCAACCACCATTTGCTGGCCACAAAATACTTCGGAAATAGCAACCCAATTTTTTGCTCAAGGTGGATTCCCTTGTGTAGCTGGATGCGTTGACGGTTTTTTGTTAAGTTATTTATAGTAAATTACAGTTAGTACAGAGTTCAAATGAAGGAGTGAAACGTTAAGTAGGCCGATGCCAACAAAAAGTACATGCCTGGGTGAACATAAAGTACCTATGTACTTGCTGCTATATAGTTAGAAATGAATAAAATTTAAGTTATTACATAGTATTTATTTGTATACCATGGACGTAGTAACTCACATGTCTAACATTTTTTAATTGTTCTGAACTTGGACGCTTTATTTTAGGATATTATGTTAAATATTGCTCAAATTTCAGTTCGAATCGAAATTCATAGAGTATTAGAAAACAATTTTTTTAAGCCCAATATCCAATTTTACGACAATAAAACTTGCTCTATATTACGTGTTGGGTGCAATTAAATATACAAGGTGGCGCAAAAGTAATCCTCCTATCAGAAAATGCTATAAATTTTGCGATTGGCCCCTAATGTCAGTTCTGTTTTGACATTTGTGTAGTAAACACATGCGAAATACACGTTAATAAACAATGTTACGCTACACTGCTCCAGAACGCTCAAGCTCATCAAAAATAATCATGAGTGATGAGGCCCATTTCCATCTTAGCGGCTACGTAAATAAGCAAAATTTACGCTTCTGGGGCACTGAAAATCCGCGTGTAACCCACGAAGAGCCATTACACCCGCTCAAAGTCACTGTATGGTGTGCTGTTTTCGCTGGAGGAGTCATCGGACCTTTTTTCTTCGAAGACGTCGCGGGCCAAACGGTTACTGTGAATGGTGAGCGCTACAGAGCAATGATCAACGAGTTCTTTTTGCCGCAACTTGATGAATTGCGATTGGAAAACATGTGGTTCCAACAGGACGGTGCAACGGCACACACTGCACGTGCCACAACCGATATGCTGAAGGATGCATTTCCCGGGCGCCTAATCTCCCGTTTTGGCGATTTGCACTGGCCAGCAAGAATTGAAAATGCAAAGTCGTGAGAAATTTACATTTTTAGTGAAACACATCGCACTTATACTTTGCAGAAATTATTTTTTTTTGGTGAAATAGGGCCCAGATGTAAGAATATTTATTATATTGCAAACCCATACTTTTCAAGTAAGGAATGCAAAAAAAGAAGGTATATGTTATATTAAACCTCAAGCTTTTGCTGTTATTTATTTAACTCAATTCTCTTCACACTACCTTTAGAAATATGGTTACTGTTCAAATCGAAACTAAATTTTTCTTGATACAGTTGTTTTTCTGTATACAATCAATGACAAATAACAAAAGACATGGCGATTGTTTTGTTTATAGATGGAAAAAGAGAAAATTCCACACAGGAGGATAATAAGGGATGCCACAAATCCATTTCCGAAAAAATCCCTTGGGAAAATGTGGAAAAACAACAATTATCAAAATACAGACGAATAAAAAATGACATTTGTTGCGAACGATTAGAAAGTTAAAATACACTCAACATTCTAATGAAGAATTAACTTTCGATAGCTAGAACAAACTTTCTATCTGTTCGATTGTCAAAATACAGATTCTTCAAATTCGACACACTTCCGAAAGAAAACGAATCTCAAAATAAGCATGGTTATCCTAAATTCAGCTCGTTAAACATAAAACCAAGAGTTGGTTAAATAAATAACCACACTCCAACTCCATCCCTCACGATTTGAAATAAAGAAAAATAAAATCGAAATTGATTTCGGACGTCCTTCACAGAACCTGATATTTCAAGACATAAAACCAGATTTTGACTGCGCATCAGCATACAGCCAAAAAACAGTCAGCCCTTTGCATACACAATCCCAGCCAGAGGTCAAATGAATAAATAGGACAAAGTTAATAAAGGGCTTGGTCTTCTCAAACAAAAGGACATTGGTCACTGATGGTTGCATATAAATATTTATGTCATTCCTTTCCATCTTTTCTATTTCCCTTGTCACAAAATCACGTATAGAGCTCTTGCCGTCCCTTTAGGGACGCTCAAAGGACCTCCATCATACGCGCTGTCAAGAGTTTTACTCAAACAGAATAAAAACAGTCAAACTAACCTTCCATTTAAATACTGCCTTCGACGCGTACAATGATGGGGACATTGGTGGCAGCGCTTCAGAGTTAAGGGACACCCATCCGTTGGTGCTTGTCATCCGGAAACATAAAGTTATACCAATAAAGGAATCTATACACCCCCAAATTGGCCTAACCTAGATGACCATTTTTTGTTCAATAAAATTCAAAACGGAACTCGTCCCGACTGTTATGATTTTTCGGTCTTCCACTCGAGCGCCTATTCACTTGAAGTTCGAGACTTCCATGTTCCTCTAAAGATTGCCTGTCTGCTGTAGTTGAATCAAAAAATCGCAGACCGCTGTCATTGTCCCTTACAATGCAAATTGGATATTTATGTTGGAGACTTTTCCGAAAGGGAGATCCCTTCAACTGCTTGTCTGCTCCTCAATAAAAAAAAAGGGTGCGAACACCAGAGACCAGCGGTTGTTTTCCTTTGAGTGTCTTCCAGATTGTACCACGTGCATAGAATTCTCCATGGACGGCCAGCGAGAAGGGTATCCTTTCGATTCTGCATTCAAGGGGTTTTACCGCTTTCAAAGGAAGAATGATTGGGCGATTGGGAGACAACACTCCCTTGTCGTTTTATTGTTCAGTGGATTCGTTTTTATCGTTAAACCAACTGCAGCCTCTAAGGGACTGTTAGTGTGTCCTGAGATATAAATTTTATTTATTTAAAAAAAAAGAAAGAAAATAGTTTCACTACAAACATCCTCTCCGTATGTGTCCTGAATTGTGTTTCGAGAATTTATGAGGGAAATATGACATTAGGGCCACAGAAGAAGATTGAAGAAAGATTTCAAGTGGAGATACGTACAACGTACTCCTTGGTCGTATCAATGATTTTCAATTGTCTGGACAATGTTATACCTACTTTGTGTGTGTACGTGGGTATTGGGGGGGAAAATAAATCTTTATAACAATCCGGTTGGGGCCGTCCGTTCATACAATAGCTGAAGGGTGCTTCTGGAAACTTTCTAACTGGGTTCAGAGCATTTCCAAATTTGATTTGAATTCCCACAGAGAGGTCTTTGAATGGACAACATGAGGCACATGCACGCTCTGGTGGTTTAATGATGATACTGACCCGACCCATTCAACAATCAAATGGTTATATTCATGGGAAATTTGTTGTACTTGTCGTTTGCATCAAATTGGAATTGGGGCAGCTGGTGAACGTCCAATTTCTTTTGCAAGGGGTTTGAGTGTCTGCCGCCTGCATTATGATCTCCCAATTACTTGCCAGTAGATGCCACTACTTGAAGCTTCACGGAAAGAATTTTAAGATCAAATCAAGAAAAATAAGCGCAGAATCACGAAAAGTTTGTCTAGTTGTAGAGCTTAGCTAAGGATTTACTTATTCACGACTTTTTATTCGCAGTTCTAGAAATTGTACGAAGTGAAGATATTGACCCTCAAAAGTCGTGAATCAACACTTTTCATTATCATTTATGCGATGAAACGAGAAATAGATATTGCCATAACCGATAGCAATTTGACACAAATAGTTATCAATTTGATATTACATGGATTGTAAATTGCAAAAACAATTCGTAAATTACCACTTTTCTGTTGTAAATTACAATTTCCTCCTTTAGCAAATTACAACCATTTAGTCTTGAATTGCAACTCAATAGTGTTGATTTGCAAACTAACAGGGGAGATTTACTACTTCAGTGGTTGCAATTTACAAATTTTCAATAGTAAATCGAAACTTTTGTTTATCAATTTGCAATTCATATTTTGCGATTTACGTTTCTTTTTCGTTCAATTTGAGGTATCACCGTATTAAATTGAAAATGTTTTATCGTGAAATTAGAATAATTTCTTATCAATTTACAACTTATATCTTGTAATTTACAAATCAGAATTCATAGTTGTATTATTTAGGTTATTTTCGTATTGTTCCTGATATTTAAGAAAATCATGCGGCGCCATATCGTCCGGAGACAACGGGATTTGTCTGGGGTGGTTTTTCGGTCTATGATGAAATTTAAAATACAAAAAAAATATTTAGATGAACTTGACATTGATACGAACCTTTACAATTCTTTTCGATTACATATTTTAGAATACATTCCAATTGATACTTCTTTTCTAATAGCAAGATGTAACTTCTGAAAAAATACAGATTTATATGCATAGGTACTTCAGGGTTTTTGGAATTCAATAGGTACTTACAAACTATATTCCAGAATGCTTTATAATTAGTAGGAGACTCCCTATCCATACGAATTAGTTATATTTAAACAACTTTAACCCGACTGCTTTAAGCAAATATTGAATACCGACTGCCTGTCTCTGCACCGCAACGCAATGTGCACAATGAAGATTTGGCTTCATGATTGCAGCTGTCTAGCAATACCACATACATACATTCATCCATAAAAAGAAAGGATTTAAAAGGATTTCGATAGGTATAGGGTCCGCCAAATACCTTTCTTTTTTTTTGAAAATGCTATAAAAAAAACTACTGAATATTTTCTCAAATTTCTTTTTTTATTTGAAAGTACAATCCTTCCGGTTAATAAAAATAATTTCATTCAAATGGCTGCCTCGGCTGGCCATGCAGTAGCCTACACGAGGATGCCGATTTTGCCAAAAAAATCCTCTTTTCAGATGAAGCTCATTTTCATCTTGGCGGGTATGTAAACAAGCAAAATTGTCGCATTTGGGGCACAGTAAACCCGCACGCGTACATTGAAAAGCCGATATACCCAAAACGAGTCACTGTTTGGTGCGGAATTTGGTCCAGCGGCATAATTGGGCCATTTTTCTTCGAAAATGAGCAAGGAGTGGCCGTTACAGTCAATGGCGATCGTTATCGGGCCATGTTGAACGAATTTTTGTTCACAAAAATTGAAGAGGAGGATATTGGCAACATTTGGTTTCAACAGGACGGCGCTACGTGCCACACAGCCGAAGCTACACCCGATGTTTTGCGCCCTGTTTTTGAAGATCGCATTATCAGCCGAAGAGCTGATGTCGTTCGGCCACCTCGGAACTGCGATTTGACACCGTTGGACTATTATTTGTGGGGTGCCGTAAAAGATAAGTGTTACGCCGACAAGCCAGAGACAATTGACGCTTTAAAGGACAATATTCGTGAAGCCATTGGTGAAATACAGCTGCACACAATCGATAATGTGCTTAAAAATTGGACCGATCGTGTAGGCTACTGCATGGCAAGCCGAGGCAGCCATTTGAATGAAATTATTTTCCATTATTAACCGGAAGGATTGTACTTTCAAATAAAAAAAGAAATTTGAGAAAATATTCAGTAGTTTTTTTTTATAGCATTTTCAAAAAAAAAAAAGTTATTTGGCGGACCCTATACATGGACTGTGCATAAAAAAATTCCGCACATTAGGTAGTTGATTCCATGGAAATTGCAAAAAAATATTTTGCAATTTACGACTTCTCCAGTTTCAAGTGTTAAATTATTACAAGATTTTATTGATTCATCATTCAGTGTTGGTAAATCACCAAATATTTTTCGCAATTTGAGATTTTAAAGTGGTGTTTGAGAAATTGACCTATTAGAGTGGTAAATTGCCCCAAACAATCTCGCAAATCACTACAAATAAAAGAAGCTCGAATTGATACTTCTAATCTAAAATTTCAACAAACATAATTTGGTATTCTTCGCCGTTTTCAATGTCAAATTACCTATTTTTGTATCAATCCATGAAAACTTCGTTGTGATTTGCAAAAAATATATAATTCGTAAATTGCAATTCAAAATTTTGCAATTGGTGATTTTCAATTCATTCCGTGTAGTGACCTATTTCGATTATCGAGTTAGGTTTGGCGAACAATCATCTTTTTAGAGTATGGCCTTACAAGTCGGGCAATTAAAGTCGTGTCCGGCGATAGATGTAAATTTGATTGAGTAAAACAAGAAGGAGAGAAAATTCACAGATACTGCTCACATGGACTTGAATTCAATGTTCGTTTCAGCACCATTTCGCGAGAGTGAGAAAGAAAAATAATTTCCTTCAGCTTCGCCTTTCCAAAGTATTTCCTTGTGTTATCGATTTTAACATACCTACCCTAACGGCCGAAATCATTTTCATTCTAATGTCATTATTGTCACGCCAATGAAGATGTAGCTCTGGTCTAAGCTTATGCCGGGCTAAAGTATGCTGAATCTGAGACATTCTGACACTTAAAAGGCGCACTCTTTTATACTTACTAACTTGTTGTGTCTTCTGTTTGACAAACTTACCTAAAAAGAAAAAGAAACAGAGGCGTTAGAAAAATAGTCAAACAAGCACCGAGAATATTAAGCAAAAACTAGGTTAAGAATTGGAATATTGCACCTGAACGATTGTTTGAAACTTTCATTGGCATCACCGACTGCGTAAGGCTTCATAGAAAAACATATGATACACTTTAAGAAAACCCAATTAGTCGAATAACGAATAATACGTCCTGAAAAGCTTGGATAGACCTTACAGAAAATATAACTTCTACATCTGAAAGGACTTACAAATGAAGCAATTAACATCCGCGGTGGGATATTGCTCCACAAAAGAAGCATCTCTTACATTGATCAGCTGTAGGTTATTACTTCGGTAGGGGTTTGCTGTAAGGCCTTACGGAAACTGTAGCCTAAGCCCTCTAAAAGCTCAAAAATTATAAAACAAATATGAATGTTTTTTATTATATTTTTCAATTTCCCCACTGACTTCCATGCAAAACACACCTATTGGGGGTCCAGATTAGTAACGACGAAAGGCAGGAAGCTTTACAAAGCAGGGCGAAATTTTAATTGTAACTTTATTTCGACTGGATCGCCTACTTATTGGCCATCCGACCCAGCAAAAATACCAGACCTTATTGACTTCTTCATAACGAAAGGAATCAATAGAAAAGAAGTAAGAGTTGAAAACAGTGATGATTTGTCGTCGGACCATACACCTGTAATCCTAACGGTCAATGGCATAGCAGATAAGCAATGAAAGACTTACCAGAAAAAGAACAAACTGGTGTAATTTTAAAAAAATACTCGAAGGTTTTATAAACCTTAGAGCTCCACTGGCCACAACAAGGCATATTGACGTAACGTAACGTTAACAAGCATCGGTAAAATACCCCACAGAAATTAGGGAACTAATATTAGAAAAGAGAAGAGCCCGGAGAAAATGGCAAATGACAAGATATCCCGGCGATAAAACTATATTCAATAAACTTAATAATAAACTTAAAAAAAGTATCAGTGAGTTTAAAAATAGAACTCTTACTAAATATCTTTGCAATTTAACTGCTGACAAAGTCACAGACTACTCCCTTTGGAAGGCCGCCAAAAATTTAAAAAGACCTCAAACGCAAGATCCCCCGTTAAAAACATCTGACGGGAAATGGATCGGCGACCCAAAAGAAAAGGTCATCGAAACTATTTTCGGAAAATTTAACAAATGTTTTTAAACCTTTTCCACCTAGTGTGGCAAACGAACGCCTTGAATTCTTCGATAGGATATGAAGATGAAGATGTAATCACTTACGTTTCACTTAAAGAGATCAGCACATGTATTCATAAGCTCTCTAATAGAAAATCGCCAGGTTATGATCTTATAAATGCCCATATTCTGAAGGAACTACCCTTCATAGCATTGGTTAAACTTAAGCTTTTAATTACTGCTTGTTTTAAGCTAAGATATGTTCCATATCATTGGAAGAGAGCAGAAATTATAGTTATACCTAAACAAGATAAACCTCCATCAGAAGTGCGGAGCGTTGCCACTTTAAGATTATTTTTTGGCAGTAGATTCTCAAAAAAAAATCAGCGCTAGAAGTGTAAAAAAACAATTTTCACCCAAGAAGGGTGGAATGTTTTATGAAAGTGTTCATTTAACGGATGCTCAAGAGTGTATATTCAAAAAAGAGTTGCAACCACCATCTTTTTTCATTCTAAATATTATACAACTTCGATAAATGCAAGCTCACTGCAAAGAGAGAATGAGTTGGTGTCTTCCGTAAAATATTGTTATACTTCCCTAAAACCTTACTAAAACTAAAAAAAAATACAGCAACAACGATAAAACGATTGCAAAATAGCCATCGATCAATCGAATCGTTTCGACGATAGTATTTGGCAGTTGAATTAGTTACGTGAAGCAACATTAAACGATGATCGTCCAATCGTTTCAACGGCTATCGTTTTTCGGTTTTTACACGAAGTAGAAGCATCGTCGAGACGATGTCGTTCGATCGTTTTGTGCCTACGCGATTAGAGCCCAGTAGATTAAATTTTTTGGCGGTCGATTTTTTTTTTTTGCAAACAAGACCTTGGTTTTAACAAAAATAACGAAAATAAGGTAAACAATACAAAATTGATTAAAACGAATATTTAAACAAAACCGAAAAGTTAATTAATTCTGTAATTTTGTTGTTATGTTTTCTGTTAAAAGGGATACATTTTCTCGATCTAAATGAGCATACACGTACTACAGAAATGCAGTAGATCCATTTTTCTGACAGTAGATTTAAATTTCGAAAACAAATAGTTCACAACTTCGCAGATCTGGGGGCCAATTCTCGTTCTGTGAAAAAGTGAAACGAAAATGTTTTCACCCCTTCACCGCAATTTCGATTCTCGTTCTACGAAAATGTGAAACCAAACATCAAAAATTTTCATATGAATAATTTTTTTTCACGTACTCATTTTCAAATGAAAATTTTTAGTGAGAGATTGAAAATTGAGAACCTGCTGTCGTACAAAGCAGTGTGCGGTATTAAATTCACCACGATATTTTCAATTATTGAATTTTTAGAGAATCGCTTTTTAGTACTGAGTGAATCGAAAAAATGAAAGCAGTGTATGAAAGCGAATGTGAAAACGATTCGATTAACTCTTTCACAGAACCAGAATTGACCCCCTGGAATATTGTACAGTAGGTAGTCGTCCTCTAGGCTACATCGCCATTTGTGCTATAAAGCAGGGGTAAATCTGAAGAACTTGATACATTTTAGAATTTCGTTGAGACTTGCAGTACGAGTAAGCAAGACTGAATTAGTAAACAAGACATTTCGGGTTTCCTATTTTATTTATGAGCGGGAAGTTATTTTTTAAAACTACATTTTGACGTATATTTCTCGTTGCTTGAAGTGTTTTATTTATTTGGTGCAAATGAGCTCTCATAAACAGCGTTGCCAGACGGTTGAAATATTTCCCCCCAGACAAATCTCAAAAACCCCCAGATTTAGCTATTTTCTAAAAAAAAAACCCCAAATTTTTGTTTTTTCCAAATTAAGTATGTAAATTTAAGATTAAATACAAAGTCACAAGTTTAAAGAATTAAAAAGATTTCTTAATGTATGTATACGTATTTAAAAAAAAAAAAAGGAATTGAATTCAGATTTCAAGTTTTTAATAAGAAAAACTTTATAAATAAGTCTTAAAATATAGTTGTCTCGTTGTCTTCATCTTTGTTTTTGTAAATCTGCTCATGAACATTTTGATCATTTGATCGGAAGGGGTAAAATTGATACATCCCGATCCAGGAACAATCACAAATTGGTTTTGGCAAGAGACAAAATACAAAGAAAGTCTCGCTCTATTTATTGCTTCTCATATGATTGTGAACTTTTCGCAAATGCAGTAGTGTGTGATGTATGTAGCTTTAGATAGGGGTTTATCAATATACTGGCACCAATGAATATTGGAATGCGTTGGAATGGAATTGGCATAAATGGAACATGAATTTGTTTGGTTTGTTGGTGTTGCTTTTTAGCTTTTAATGTTCACTTACGATACTTTTTAGTGAGAAGAAAAAAATAATTGAACGCAATTACAAAAAAAGAAACCCCAGATTTACCCCTAAATAATTTCTCCCCCCAGATTTCCCCCCGTCGGTCAAAAAAACCCCTAGATCTGGGGGGAAAACCCCCAAACTGGCAACGCTGCTCATAAATTACATTATGAAAGAGTTGTGAAATAAATTGGAATTGGAAGTGCTAAATCCCTACTAACATCAGAACCACGGCAAAGGGATTGCAATGGCAAGTGGCAATGATCGTGTTAGGAGAGAAAGAAATTGGGCTTCCTAATGAGTCTGCGAATTTTACTCAACCATATACAGAGGTATGAATAAATTGTCTTCCATATTTTTGTGCCAGCATGCAAGTGACACAAAATCGATAAGAAAAACCATACTCCATCTCCATAAATCTTACATGCTACTCGTAGATGGTTGTTTAATCGCTCGTAGATTAAATCGCAAAAGATATACAACCATTCAACGTGCTGCCAACAGCTCTATGCCAGCTGGTTATATCCAATTCAAATTTCACATGACGCAAGTGCAATTAATCATCTATTAAGCGTCACGCTTGAGCATCAATATATCCATCAAGTCAAACCACCCCCCAAATACAGCGGCAGTTCACAGGTTCCACTTCAATTGAATGGCACCTTCGCACCTAATTTCAATTTATCAGTAACATTGAATGCCATTCAGCAGGCACCTGCCAGCTAACCCAACACTCCGAACTACCCTTTTGATTGGCATTTGTACACATACACACATGCACACTCCCTTTGTCGCCGTCAAATCGGGAGAACCCCACTTAAGTTCCCATTCCACTCCCTTCACGGCAACCATCAACAAACAACAACAACGACGCACAACACACCGCAAAGTATATTTGCCTGCTGACGTTCTGGCTTGTATTAGAGACTTTTGTGTTTGGCTGGTACGCTTGAAGGTTGTCGATGAAATTGTGAAAGGTCGGCGGTAAGATTTAGATTGCCGTAAAAGTTTCGCGTCCCATAACGTATATACTTTCGGACGAAGAAGACCACGACAATCTGGGCATTGCACAAGTAATTGGTTGTGCAGATGTTGATACTTGATACACAGTAAACTATCCAAGGGATGACGAGGACGACTACCCAGAGAATTATTATTTATTTTTAATGAAAATATAAAAGAGAAGACCGTGATCAGCTTTGGAGCGCTGCTGTGCTTCTTGGGCGGTGGCACGGCAATCAAGCGTCCACGTCCAAAAGGACATCACATTAAATCAATCAAATAAAAAAATATTTAATGAGCACTCAAGCTGTTAGCTTTATGGCACACGGAGGGATACGTTCCGTAATAACTTCTTCGTCTTTTTTTTTTCCACACAACACGGATCGGTGAATCGTTACTTAAACACACTTGCGTGCGTGGGCTTAAGGAAGAACATGCTCAATACGAAAAAAAGGGTGCTGCCACGAATAGAAAGCGACCGTCGATATGGCAGCAACTTCAGACATAAATCGTCCCGATAGCGTGGCTGCAATAATAAAACATCGCTTGAGAAGGGATTGTGAGATTTTCCTTTTCTTTCTCGATTGCTGTGGATGCGGATGCGGATACATACAATGAGGTCGATATATGACTGGTAGTTGGTACTCGATGTCGAACTTCTCGTTGGGGAAAATTTAATTAAGTCTACGACTGAGATTACCACTATTACAGCAGCAAGTATCGGAAGCATGGGTCCTTTAGACTCGGAAGTTGGGAATGAGATATTGAAAACGAGATAAAAGCCAGATTGATTGGCCTTTAATTCAAAAGCCTTGGGGGAGCTTATATTGAGAGTCATGTAGGAGGTTGCAGAAGGAGAAGATTTCATCAGTCAAAGTATTTGCACTGGCAATGGAATTAAATTTCGCAGTGCCATTGTTGGTGTCTTATTGATTTAATAATATTGCGAGTCATGGGAAGTTGTCGACACAATGACAGTTGGAAGATCGATTAATTGGAAGCTAGGTATGGCAACTGAGCGTACGTCTATTTATTACGAGATCACGCGAACAATTTCACGCAATCATGACCACTGAATAATAGAACCTCTTAAGACGTTTTTGTTTTAAAATTGAAAAGCTTTTCGACAACGTAATGAAGTTGATATTGTTTTAAGTTTTATTGTAGCAAAGTTGTTTCTTATATTGTGACGTAGCTGCGGAGAGTTTGAAAATGCAAAGCACCTGTGGCGGTGTAATCAACACAAGGTAACGACAGCCACATGCAAAGGAAAAATTTTGGAGGTCCCTTATACGGCTAAAATGAGAGGCTGAGTTACAGGCACCAGAAAGCCCACTTTGGGAAATAAGTGACAAATGTTTGGTAGGGTAGGGTCGCCTAATTCCGAACACTCCCAGTAGTCGAACACTTTTGTATATTTTTAAGATGTTCAACTCCTACAAACGCAGAATGCTACATTGTGGTATTACCTTTAATCGTTTTTGCAATATCAACTGGTACAATATTATTGTTAACGTTTCAAAATTGCAGTTTAAATTGAGTCTTCAGGGAATCCGTTTGAGTGCGGGTTCAGTAGAAAAAAACAACTGTTGCGATTGTCGGAGGAAAGTGCGTTTTTTTGTTTAAAAATTCAGGTAAATGTTTATTTTCAATGCTTTATATCTATTTTATGTCTTTTTAGTAAAGTTTTTAACTGAAAAAAAATTATTTTTTGACCAAACTTCTTCGAGTTTCCTATTCGAACACAAGTGTGTTCAAGACTGAATTAATGTACAAATTTTATTTTTAATTGTTTGTGAATTCTATTTATTTATTTCCTTTTAAGTTGTTTTGTTACTGTTTTTTCTGTTTTAAATAAAAACATGGATTTTTCTCATTTTTTTAATTGAAAATATACACGAGATCTAGCGTTCGAATTAAGAAAACCTTTTGTTCGGGTTAAGGAAGCTAGTGTTCGACTACTGGGGAATAAAGCTTTTTTCAGTTTTTATTTTTTTATTAAAAAACAATAACAATTACAGGGAAAAACTTAACTTTTTTTAAAATGTTTGAGTTATGGCAGGTCATTAATTTGTATTGGCATATTAAATTCAACGGTTCTCCCACAGTTACTAATTATTTTACAATGAACCACTAAGTGTTCGACTACTGGAGACATGACCCTATTAAGGGCTAATCCATATAAATACTAACCAAACTAAACAGCCAACTGAGAGCAGAAACGGTATATTTGCCTACAAGCTGTCTGCCCTACATTAGATTGCATAAGTATTCGTGCCTATACAAATCAAAGGAGCGCCATTCTTATACAACCTGCTGCTGGGACTTCATGTCCATCGGGCGGCCATTCTCTAGTGGGATTTTAAGTGGGGGCGACTGTGTTCGGCATATTTTGTGCCCATTAGTTACACGCCGTTCACATCACAGTTGAATTTAATGCTGTTTTCTGCTGCCAAATCGAACTTAAAATCAGAGTTTTATGGGTTCTTGTGTGTGTTGAGTTGGCCGCAAAAATATTTCTTTTCACTGGCATTGGAAATCCATTCCAATTGGTTTTTACACATTTATAATAATTTAATATACAAAAATTGTTTCCATACTCGAAAAACTAATAATTCAGTTAAAAAAGGAATCCTTTCAACGATAAACAATTCGTAACCGACAGCTGTGTGTCATATACATTGGTATTAGTGAAAATACTTTTGAAAATAATTAATGAAAATACACTTTTTCTAGTTGCTTTAAGTTTCGAAATCATACTGAAAGAAAATGTTTTAACGCCGTTTAGGGAAAACATTTTTTTTTTATGTCGTGGCGAAAAATACTTTTTAATTTTACTATAAATTATAATCTGTAACAAGTACGTAAAGTGAACAATAACATATCAAGTATGCATTTGTTTAATTCTAAAAATGAATTCGATATTGGCTATAATATTGCTGTCAAATTTTTTTTTCAAGCATTGAAAAGCTGCTCCGACAGCCTCAGCAATGCAACACTGTAAATGTTCAACTAGAACAGCTACAACAACAACAACAGCCACCAAATATAGTCATATCATCACCAACTTCGCTTGATCCAGTCGTAACACCTACTTTGATAACACCAACTCTGATCGAACCAGTCCTAGTACTTCAACCGCATAATCAGATTCCTCACAATGGTACCATTTCACATCTACCGGAAGGATCTAAACGCCCGTTTCAGGATGTTCTACAAGATCCTCCACAAATTCATCAGCTCCAACTTCCCAAAGCGAAAAGAGCTCTTCGATCCAATTCGCAAGTTAAATCGCCATCAGGAAGTGTCGTACTCAACGGTGTCTCCGATAATGTAGTGGCCACGTGTAGTACTGCCTCAACTCACATTGACAAACCGCTTACTAGTGGAGTGGCTGTAAATATTCACCAGCGATTGGATAGTGTTCCTAGTACGGACTGTACTCTCAAAATAGTGCCACCCCACTTTGCAGTGTTTTTATCACGGCTAGCATATGGTACCAAAAGCAGTGATATTTTGAACTACATTGCTGCGAAAGGTATTAATACTAGCAACATAAAATGCCATAGCCTGACACCGGATAACCTCACTGGTCGCCTAACATCGTCTTTCAAACTTCTATCCCCTCTACAAACTGGAAAATTGCTGGTCAACCCGAGCTTTTGGCCTAAAGATATTCTGGTAAAAGAATTCGTAAACAGACCTAGCTTCAGGAAGAACCAATCAAAAAACGCTCCAAACAACCTTTCAAAAAACTCAGAACTAAGGATTTAACTCCTATTGCCTTTAATCTTTATTACCAAAATACTGGTGGTCTAAGGACTAAACTTCGCGATGTCTTGCTCTTCTCCTCATCTGCCCAATACGATGTCATTGTATTCACTGAGACTTGGCTGACACAGAATCATCACAACGAGGAAATGTTCAATAAGGACCAGTACGAAGTTTACCGCAAGAACCGTTGCCCCATTCTAACTGATTGCGAGAGAGGCGGCGGAGTATTGGTTTCGGTTCGGGCCTCTTTGCACAGTGATGAAATCGAGCTACCAACAGCAGCTGATTTAGATGTTGACCAAATAGCAGTCTCAATCATATACAGTTCTGGAACTGAACTTATTGTTATTGTAAGTTATATACCACCAAGGAGTCCTTACGTGTTATATAAAGTACATATAGATAATTGTTCCTTTATCTTAAATAATTTAAAAGATCGTCAGCACGTTATCCTTCTTGGAGACTTTAACTTGCCAAACTTAATTTGGTCGTTTGATTGTGATGATTTTAGACTTCTCCCATTTAACGTTAAGTTAGACTATGAGCGTGAAGTCGTTGATACTCTTGCCCAGCTTGACCTTTGTCAGATAAATCATTTTCCTAATGAATTTAATAATGTTCTCGATTTGGTATTTGTTGATTCCGAACTCGACATTAGTATCAACGACTCCATGATCCCACTCTTTCCTAATTCAGTTTTTCATGTAGCTCTATCCATGCAGTTTGAATTCTATGAGTTTTTTAAACCGGGTTCCGGTGACACTTATTTCAAGTATAATTATGCTAAAGCTAATTTCAGCAACATTTCAGGCTATTTAGATAGTGTAAATTGGTTAGTTATTTTTAACAATAATTGTAACTTGGAAAATTCTTTTAATGTATTTATCAAAATTGTGAAAATGGCAATTGATTTGTTTACACCTAAAGTTAAGTCTGTCAAAGGTAATAAGCCCATTTGGTTTAATGGCAGAATCATAAATTTAAATAACAGGAAAAATAAGGCCTATAAACTTTTTCGTAATAGAAATAACGACCCGGAACTTCTGAAAGTTTATCGGTCGCTTCAAAAAGAATTTGATGTTTTAAATAAGTTTCTTTACAGACACTACGTTCTTTCCGTCGAATCTAATTTAAAAACCAATAGTAAACGCTTTTGGAGCTTTATAAATAGCAAGAAACAATCTAATGGTATTCCTAAGTGTATGCGTCTTGATAGTGTGTCCTCATCTGATCTGTCAACCATTTGTAACATGTTTGCTAACCACTTTCAATCTGTTTATTCTTGTGGTACTACCGTACCTAGAGTCTCATGTAACAACTCAATGTCCAATGATTTCGTAAATATCGGCAACTTAGAGTGTTCAATCACTGAAGTTCAAATAGCTCTTTCTTCATTAACACTAGAAAAAAATCCGGGTATGGATGGCATCCCGCCAATTTTACTTCAAAAGTGCTCCTCTGCGTTTTCTGTACCTTTGTGTTTAGTATTTAATTTATCTCTCCAGTCTGGAATTTTTTTGAAAGATTGGAAGAGATCATTTTTAACGCCCATTTATAAATCGGGATCGAGGCATGATATTACCAACTATCGTCCAATCTGTAAAATTTCTTCTATCCCTAAGTTGTTTGAAAAACTAGTTTGTGACAAACTTACACCTCTCTTAAATAGATTTATCTCTCCGTCTCAGCATGGATTTGTTACAGGAAGATCCACTACTACAAATCTCTCAATTTTTTGTAATACTGTTTTGAATTACCTTGAGAATGGCTCGCAATGTGATGTAATTTATACAGACTTTGCTAAGGCATTTGATCGCGTTAACCATAGAACATTAATTTCCAAACTGACTACGTTAGGATTTCACTCCAATATCCTAAAGTGGATTCATTCCTACTTAACGGATCGCATCCAGTATGTTCGCATAAACCAAATGCTCTCGTCACCAATTTATGTCACCTCTGGAGTACCTCAAGGTAGTCATCTGGGCCCTCTGCTCTTCCTTTTGTTTATTAATGACATTCCGGACTTGTTTTTGAGTTCCCAGTGTCTTATGTTTGCCGACGATTTGAAGATTTTCCGACCAATACGTTCAGTTCAAGATTGTATTCTTCTACAAGAAGACCTTAAATGTCTTTCTATTTGGTGTAATGACAATGACCTTCATCTCAATGTCTCTAAATGTCAAAGCCTTTCTTTTTATCGTCACCTCTCTCCAATTCCCTTTACGTACGTAATCGATAATACCCCTTTGTCCATTATTTGCTCCAAAAAAGATCTTGGAGTTATCTTTGACATAAAACTTAGCTTTTGCAAGCATATTGAGTTTTTGGTTGCCAAAGGTAATCAGATGCTTGGTTTTTTATTGCGGAATTCGAAAGACTTTCAAGATCCTCATACTCTTAAATGTCTATTTTTTGCATTTGTCAGATCACATCTCGAATACTGCAGTATAGTATGGAATCCATTTTACGAATTACATTCTTTTAGAATTGAGAAGATCCAAAAGCGTTTTACTAGAGTAGCTGTTCGTAGACTGCGATGGAATATTGAAATGCCATCTTACGAGACGAGGTGCAAATTATTCGGTATCTTACCACTTTTCAGACGAAGGCAATATTTTTCCGTTATGTTTATTCGCGATTTGATAGATGGTCATATCGATTGCCCTTTTCTACTATCATTAGTTGGATTTTATGCTCCTTCGAGAGTTCTTAGAAACCGCTTTTTATTTCATATACCCTATCATAGGGTTAACTATGGTTACAATGAACCAGTTTCTAGATGCCTTAGGGAATCCAATAAATATTGTGATGTTATTGATTTTAATATTAGTAGAGAATCATTTAAGAATAAACTAATCCTTTTGTTAGGCTTTGGTGGTCATTTTTAAGTATAAATTTTTTGTATTAAGTATCTAATCTAGCGAGAACAATAGATGTACTCATTTGATTAAAATAAATAAATAAATAAATAAATAAATAAAATTTGTATGCATTTGGCTTTTTCTGGTAAAGGCCATAATACAAAAATCCTCTTAGATCGCATTATATTTATGTGAAATACTCGAAGCAATAAAAAAATGTTTTGATCACTTTTTGTATCCCAAAAGCATAATGAGTGCACTTGTTTTTGTCAATTAATAATTTATATTGTCTTTTTGTTAGGAGTTTAATCACTTTTTTTTGCTTTCCGATATTAATACTCTTTTTTTAAATATGAATAGCATTTGCATTTTTACTGTTCCTAAGTAATATTATTCAATACTCAGTGTAATTAAACGACAGAATTTCCAATCATATTTTGATTTTGTACAAATATGGTATTAAATAAACGAATTTGGAGACATTCACCAAGCCTAATTGAAATTTATTCAATGGTCATTAACATTTTCTAAAATTCACTTATGCCCTAGTGGAAGCTTGGGTTCAACTTGCATGTTGCTAACTCATTTTTGGAACAGCCCGGATTTCATTTATGCAGCTGAATGAATTTTGCTGTCAACAATAGAATTCATACAAATAAAACTAAAAAACAACTGAAATGTGAATGGATGAACAGTTTTTGGTGTCGAATATGGATAGAGAACAAGTTATGCCACCTAAAACAAACATAATCAACATTTACTTTTTTTATTGTTATATAAATTCATTTACAAATTTGTTTGCTATTGAAATAGTGCCACCCGGCCGCCATTAATCCAAATATTCACAGACAGGTAGAAAAGAGCGCGCGAGAGAGGGCTGTCATGGGAAAAATTGGATCCGGACGGTCAACAGACTCCCCAGCTACAGTATTAAGTAAAGGATCGAGAACGGTTCAAGTGACTGGAGCAGGAGAGCTGAAGCAGGAACCAAAAACTACAAATCTATGGGCAAGGGGAAGTATGTGCAAGGGGAAGTATGTTCGATAGAAACGTATGTTCGGGGAAAAAGTTCAGGAACTCCAAGTAGTCTGTGATGTCTGAAATTGTATATTATGCCGAACTCACAATGTCGCGTTGAACGCGTGCGTGCGTCGGCGCGCTTTGACACGCTTTATCGAATTTACGATTTTAAATGCCAAAGCATTTTGCAAAAATTTTGCAAAATGAAATGCTTCTTTGAAGCGAATGCGCGTTTAGAGAGTAGAGCATGACAGATTAAAAGTTCGGTTTGGTTTTAACTAATGTACACAAATAGAGAGCAGAATTAAAATTTCAAGTCTACTCTCTTTTTGTCTGTAGCTGTAGTTTTTGTGCAAGAATTAAAAAAGGATTCTCCAAAATCGTTAAAAAAAAATCGTTCATAAGAATAATGTAAAGAGCTCCCTTAACAAAGATACAAAACCAATGATTATTATTTTTTTTTATTTAAGAAAATCTGAAGAAACAAGTATTAGCCCCACAAAAAAAAGGTATTCGTCATTTTCACTAACTAAATTAATTAATTTGCATTAGAAAAACATCATATCGCTTTTTAAAACTTCTGTGTGATAAACATTAGTGATTCTGTGCCACTCCAACTCAGAACGGCACACCCCATGACATCAAATCAAACAATTCAATATTCTAAAGTAGTCAAACGCGCGTGAGAGTAGAGAGTAGGTCTACTCAGGCGTCGCGTTGAACTTTACGATATTTACGACCTAAAGTCGATTCAACGCCTGAAGTTGTATTTTGTGTGGCACCATTTGAACGCTTTGTTTCTATTTACATAATCTGTCAACGCGACATTGTGAATTGGGCATTTTTGTCTTTTTTGTTTAAGAAGTTTGCCTTTTTTAAATATTGTAAGTTTCACGATATCTCCATTTTTGTACCTCTTAATAATTTATATTTCCCCATAAAGATACCCTGAAGAAGGCAGCAATCCCTGCCGAAATGTCGGGAAAAAGCAATGAACTAGTTTCAGTCAAACGCCAATGACCAAAAAAGCCGACCGAAAAAAAAAACATTTCCACAAATTACGTATAGATGTCAGCTATAGATTGTTTTGGCATGAAAACACAGACTTAATAAATAAGTATGCTTTATATACGTAGCCATCAAGGTTAATGAAGCAGCGACTTCTCTGCAGCCTCTACAAAAAAAGGAGAAAGGCTAAAACTTTTAAAAATCTTCATAGACTGAGATGATACACCCACTATAGACTACTTGTTCTCCGATTCAAAAAAAAAAAACTGGAGCTCTGCAAGAAAGCCATACTTACCAATTCCAAGTCAGAGCAAAAGATTCTTAGAAACAATTTTTAAAAGAAATACAAGTAAAATGCGACGGGGCTATAGTAAAGGGAACAGTCCCTTCCAAGGTATAAGTATGGGGTACAGTATACTATACAGTCGACGTACACTAGACCCTCTCTATTCTTGTCACTACCAAAATAATGTGCATAACCACAATCGTATCGGTGGATAAGCCTCTCTCAGTTTTCTATTAACACGACGGTCAAAGTCTTGAATAAAAATCAAAGATTTGTTGAGTTAGTTTTCATCCACATACAATGCGAATTTTTATCTAAGAAAAACAACATCAAAACCTCAAACAAACCTCTTTAACTTGAAGCTTAACTTTACAACAGCCGTGCAAGATACACATTTATAACATTGAAAACCTTCCTCGACGTCCACTTTTGTAATAATGTAATTTAATTGGAAACTTCCTCTAATGAGCTTTATACAAATTAAGCCTATTTAAGTCATTCAACAAAAATAACTCTATTAAAATATTAAGCACTGGTTCTGTGAGTCCCATGAACAAACTTGACTCTTGACAAATAACTTTCAAGGGCACGTTCTGGTTTGATTCCGGGTCGGGACGCGGGACCAACATCCCACAGAAAGGCTAAAAAATAAATAAAACACAAAATAATTGCGTGAAGCTAGAGTAGAGTATCGTGTCGTCCTAGGTCAATAGAACACACAAAATAGGTCCCTGCGTTGTCGAAAGGCTGCCTAATTAGCTCTGTCATCAGGATACAAACACACAAAACTGAAAACCAAGAGCAAACAAAAACGAAACACTATTGTTTACCACGTCCCTTGTGAAGAGCTTCAGCCGGCAGCCTTAAAATTCCCCAACAATGTCAAAACGTTATTATTTTTTATTGTCCGGGGATTAAGCCAAAGGCTACCCGGACCTAGAACGGGAAACAAAAACCCCCTAGGCAAGACATAATACGAAGAGAACGAGAAAAGCAGAAAGGAAAATGACTATTTCCATGGTTGGTATTAAAATAAACAACCAAGTGGGGGTCGCTGTAGTTTTTTTTTTTTTCTTTTCCTCATTTCAATAATGTCAAACCCTCTTTACCGCAATTTACAGGGCGTCACCACTCACCCAGAGGAAAGAGGGGGCAAGTTCGACACACAAATAGAAAGAAGAAGCGGAAAAATAAAATAACAATCCTCGAGCCTATTTTACTACTTTTGCTTCATCTAACCGTCCCTCGTGGGTAATTCTTCGTTTATTATAAATGCCAGGAGTTGTACTCAGGGCCGGTGTGGTGTATTTCGGCGCCCGATGCGAGTGGGGGTAAATATTTTCTGTAGAGGCACGAGCGATGGGCTTCGAAAGGTTGTTCGTGAGGCATAGTGAACTCGTATGCGTCGCAGAAAAAAATGCTTTGCAGGCTTTTTAACAAGTAGAAAGCGTTTGCTGTGGGTATAAGAGCTGCCACTTGAGCAATCGTGCCCTATTTGGCTAAATTTTTCCATCAGTTTGGAAGCTAAAGCTGCCATATATTTTAAGTTAAAGCCACGCTCCCCAATCTGAAATGGAAATTCCTGGCATAGTTTTAGGAATATCCTCAATAGACCAACGGCGGAGCTACATATTTATGGGATCAGATGAAAAATTCTGGAGACTTGCAAATGATGACCACAGATACCTAGATAAAGAAGCAAACTTATTATTTACTTAAATTTATTTTCATCTTATACTAGCGGACGCGTCAATGCTTTACTTTTGCCAAATTTAAACAGCTGTAAAGATATACGTCTCGTTTTCTAATTTTTTCTAATCTCTAACGGAGAGTGTACATCAATGTCCAAAATTTAATAATTTAACCTTAATTGAGTATCGAAAAACAACGTTTTTAGTGTTTATTTTTATATGGGAGGTCTCACGCCCCTTTTTTCATTAATCATCATTATTTCTACAACACTTCCGGCCATACATGAGCATTTATCAAGTTTAAAGGCTAAAGGTAGTTAGAAATATAAAGATATCGGGACTTACCAATAAAAACTTTTACCTTCGACTCAAAATTTTAGTAGTTCACAGTGGCTATATTTTCCATATAAATTAAGCAATTGTAAGCTTCCGTAAATTTAAGGTCGAGACTAAAACTGGTTATTAGTACGGGGCATGGTGTTTTAAATATATTGTCACCCTGCAGTTGGATACTAGGTGATTATCCGTTGGAGAGAGAACAAACTTCAACATCTATGAATGTAATCAAATATTTTGGTCAATGGTTGCTTGGCCTTTGCGATGTTGCGACTTGATGCAATAGGGATTTTTCATTGTGGAGCGACCCATCCAGCAACAAGTAGGCTCACTTGTCAAATTAGTTTTAAAAAAACGTTTATGTGTGAGCGGCAATTGACGACGAGCGAAATTTACGTCCAACGATGGGAAGAGAAGAAAAAAAAAACGAATTCCCTGGCCTTAACAATCTATTTGTTACCGCCTTCGATGCTGGTCCAAATCCAAGTGACCGAGAAATAAATGATAACAATTTGAGTGGGAAAATAAACACAAAAGAGAATACAAAAAAAAACATAGAATTGCAGTAATTAACAGCAAGCAAAAAAGTTAAAATAATAATATAATATATAACATTTTCAAACAATGTGGTTCAAAATAGCAAATGGTTTTGGAAAACCAGTAATAATTAATATAAAGGGTATTTTTTTCTATAGTTATAGAACTTTGAAATGGAATAAAACAAAGATGATTTTTTTAAATTGACATGAAATTTACTTAATTCGAAAGATAATCTTCTGGCATTATAATTTAAATATGATTTCTGATCACGGCTGGCTCGGACGAAGTCTGATCTGGAGGTCCAATTTTCGATGACTTTTTCCAACATTTGTGGCCGTATGTCGGCGCCGAATGTTATCGTGTAAGTGGTCAATCGTTTCGGGCTTATCGGCGTAGACTAGCGACTTCACATATCCCCACAGAAAATAGCGGCGTTAAATCGCACGATCTTGGAGGCCACAGCTCCTGCACATCATGGTTGTTCAATTGATGAACGAAAAAGTCAGTTATCACGGCTCTATAGCGGTCACCATTGACTTTAACGGTCTGGCCAGCATCGTTTTTAAAGAAGTACGGACCAATTATTCCACCAACCCATAAAGCACACCAAACAGTCGGTTTTTGTGGATGTAACGGTGTCTCAACATACACTTGAGGACTATCATCACTACAAATACGGCAGTTTTGTTAATTGACGCATCCATTCCACAAAAAGTGAGCTTCATCGATACACAAAATTCGCTTATGAAAATTGGGATACGTATATTTCGAACAGAGCCATGATTTTCAAAATAAATTTGCACAATTTGGAAGCGTTGTTCAGGCGTCAGTCTATTCATGTTGAAATGCCAAACCAAACTAAAAATAAATCAATTGACAGCTGACTAAATGGCCGCCAGTTAAAATAGTGCTGCCAACTTAAAGTTCTATACCTCTAGAAAAAACACCCTTTATGTTGCGCCCTCCTTGAACGGCGCCGGGAATACCTATTCAATGATTGGATCCAGTCCTGGCTATTGTGCCCCGCTGAAGAGGACTTCAAGAACACGTCAAGAGCATGGAATATATTTACTTCTATTTGGATGTTTGTGTGTGTACTTCAAATATGTAGAATGGCGAAAAGTTTTGGAATCTAAGCACAAAATGTACCTGTTGAGGCGAGTTTTATGCTGGCTATTGGAATTTTATTCGAGTAGATTCGAGGAAATCCAGTCGATCTAAAGAATTTCATTAGTGGAATTGATTGTTTATATAGCAATCCATCAGTGAATGGATTTGTGCATAAGAATAACTATGCGGAATGGTTCCTCTATAAAAATCCCTGAGTGATTGCTGAATTGGATTTAAAGCGACGCAGTCAATATCATCTTTTTTTGCCAAAAAAATAATCACTTGGTGTGGCACAATTGCACAACTCTAGCGCAAGCTTACCTTTCTCAATTAAATCATTAGACTGTTCAGACCATAGACAAATCATACAGAAACCCCCAACTCACAATTCTCTTGCCGCTGGCCCCCTCAATTTGTTTTCCAGGTTCCGCCATTTTGTTTTTCTATCAGTGTTATGTCAATTAGAATCCGTGTGACATGCAAAAACATAAAAAATATGCAAAAACAAATGCTGCCAATCGCGGCAGCTGTGCGGAAATGTGAAAGAGTTCGGAAATACAACATTTTTGCATTACTGAATGCCATTGGTTAGTTATTTATGTTAAATTGTTAAAAGGAAAATTATTTAATTTTTTTTGGTTAATAAAACTACCTAAGGGAGATGTTATAAAGTGTGATTTTTTAAGAGGTTTAGAACTTGTTTTAAAAAAAAAACACAAAAAATTCGAAAAAATGAATGAAATATTTATTTGAATCGATAGTTTGAACCTTGCAATTTAATGTTTAAAGATAATTTCATGCAAATGTTGACCGCGGCTGCGTCTCAGGTAGCCCATCCGCTGAGTCCAATTTTGGCATACTCTTTCACATACTCTTTCATACTCTTTCACACATATCGGCCGGTATCTCACGAATGAATGCATGGATGTTGGCTTCCAGTGCGTCAATCGAAGCGGGCTTGTCCCTATACACATTAGCCTTGGCATACCCCCACAAAAAATAATCTAATGGTGTCAAATCGCACGATCTAGGCGGCCAATTGACCGGCCCGAAACGTGAAATTAACTGTTCACCAAACTCGCCTCGCAATTGCGCCATTGTTTCGCGTGCTGTGTGGCATGTGGCACCGTCTTGTTGAAACCACATATCATGCAAGTCAAGAACTTCCATTTCGGGCAAAAAAAAGTTTGTTATCATCGCTCGGTAGCGTTCACCATTGACAGTAACGCTGCGATTCGCATCATCTTTGAAGAAATATGGCCCAATAATGCCGCCGGCCCATAAACCGCACCAAACAGTGGCTTTTTCGGGATGCATTGGTAGCTGTTGCAATGCTTCTGGCTGATCTTCACTCCAAATGCGGCAATTTTGCTTATTTACGTACCCATTCAACCAAAAATGAGCCTCATCGCTGAACACAATTTTTCGATAAAAAAGCGGATCCTCGGCCATCTTTCCAAGAGCCCATTCACCAAAAATTCGGCGTTGTGGTAGGTCGGCTGGCTTTAGTTCTTGCACCAGCTGTATCTTAAAAGGCTTTACGCCCAAATCCTTCCGCAAAATTTTCCACGTAGTGCTGTAACAAAGGCCTAACTGCTGGGAACGGCGCCGAATCGACATTTCGCGGTCTTCTGTCACACTAGCTGATACGGCCGCAATATTTTCTTCACTACGCACAGTACGTAAACGTGTTGGTGGTTTAATGTCCAACAAAGTAAATTTGGTGCGAAATTTGGTCACAATCTTCCGAATAGACTGCTCAGAAGGTCGAGAATGCCGATCATAAAATGGAAGCAGCGCGCGATGAACATTTCGAACCGAGCACGAATTTTGATAGTAAAATTCAATAATTTGCAAGCGTTGTTCATTTGTAAGACGATCCATGGTTAAATTGCAAACCAAACTGAAGCTGTTTGACAGTGACACAAGGTACTAAACACACGTCAGCTGTCAAAACCAGTGTTGCCAAAACCAAACCAGCTAAAAAATCACCCTTTATATACTAGAAACATATTAGGACGACCATGGTTCTGTATTTTCCGCTTTTGGATATCATTAACTTCGATTTCGCTTTTTTTTTTTCTTAAATAATGAAGAATATTTGCTCAAAATGTTTTTATTTTCCCACAACCAATCTAGATTGTTAATTTTTCATAAATATTTTAAGCATATGAACACTTATTCCTTAAAAAAATTCTATTCACACGTAACGAGTAATTTCAAATTTAACGGACGCAATTCTATGAACAGTGCCAGTAACTTTGCCCACAGCGGAAGACGCTCATATTTTTTGGGAGTGAAGTTTCGTGACATTTGTCAATACAAAAAATAAAGCTCGTTGGCTAAGTAACGGGAAATCGGCCGGAGGTGGTGGTCTTAGTATTGTCTCTGGTTCAGGCTATACGCATATTATGAAGTAATATTTTTTTAAAGCTTCATTCACAAACAAATCCATCGTTCTCTCTTAAACTATATACAACCAATTGCTACATGTGTTACCCTTATTTGCAGTGCGCTTTGTAACTAACTTTGTAGCAAGCACCTAAGCACCGTAAAACTTAAAACAATAGAAAAAAATATTAAACCCGAAATTAAGCCCTTCTGGCAATACCTTATTTTATATGTAATTTGAATTCTGTAAGATCTGGCAATGCTGTGAATAAAATAAATAAAGCTCTGAAAGCTCACTCTTAGCCGATCATTAGTAAATAAACAAAAAGCTTTGTAAAACTAGTATATAAGGAAAGAAATATTTCGAATAAAGCAGTTGAACTTGCGAAGTGAACAGCACGGTAGAGCACCTCAGCCTCTGTTCCACCTCCAAGAAACGACTACGCATTAAACAACCCAGAACCCAAGTCTTCAGCAATTAATTTTTTTTTTACGTTTCCTAAACACTCTGCGTAACCCAGGACCCGTCCCCTCGTTGCTTTAATTTTAGTTGCGCTTGACATTCGTGTGCTTATGCCTGCAGTACGGTAGAGTGCCTCAGCCTCTGCAGCGTGTAAGTTCGCCCGCAAATATAGCACTATTACAACTTGAGAATTTCCTGCGGCCCTTTACACAATTAATTTTCTTTGAATAATTTAAATCCAAATGCTGTGTTTGCCCACCCCTTGCCATAGCACACTGCGCCTTCTCTCTTCATTTACAATTCCCAAAATGTTATGCATTGCTTTTAAGTATACCTTATACTTCCTGATAAAAGTGCTCAAGTATTGCAGCTAGTTGATCCCTTAGTTAACAGAAACACGCTCATCGAAGCCTACTTTCTTAATGAGTTATTTTTTGCGGAAAAATAAACAGAACCCCTTAATTTGTGCCGTCTGACAGCAGAGTACAACCACCTTTTTCTTGGGACGCCCTGTTTTAATGTACTATAATTAAAACATTTGCTAAAAACTTGCTTAATTAAAAGTTTTAACTTTTTCAGGCTCTGCTCAAAGTTTCGTTGTCTTTGATACGAACAACAACTCCCGCCGCTCGTACAAACGCTCCACCTCTATATCTCAATTGCAGTACAACACACCCACAAGGATCAGCGTTTCCTTTCGTCTCTCAACTATAATAATTTTATTAACACGAGTGCTGGCCTGTGTATATAGCAGCACCCGCCATAATGACTGCAATCTACAAGAAAGACACAAAGCTTGCAAAGCAAACAAATTTTAAGAACCAACAGTGAAGTCGTATTATTGCAATTAAAATCCACCAAGACTGTGGAAAAAAAATGGATTTTTTTCTTTTATTTAGACAGTTTTCTGCAAAAGAAGGACATTTTCTGAACTTAATTGTGAGAGTGTGGCCAAACCGAGAAATTCCTATCCGATTTAGGAAAAGTCAAGACAATCTCTGTTTAACCACACAACAGGTCAAACTGCAGCTGAATGTCATAAGGCAAATATTTTCTTTCCCTTTTAAGGTGACGGGGTTAAGGACTTTGTGAATAGTTCTCTGCTTCTAATGGAATGTCAATTACGGCGACTATGGCTACCCCAAGTTTGCTTATGGCAAAGTGTTTACATTATTATAGACGATAAAGCGTTTGATATCGGATTTTACTTTGAAAGTTTTCCAAGATATCCGAGTCCTTGGCTGCGTTGGAAATTTTATGTAATTGAGAGGGTATTCAGTTAATGTTCGGTTACAGAGTGGAGAAGTGGAAAAGCATTTTGAAGAAGCCCATTTTGTTGTTGTGGGCAGATAATTTTATGTTTTCCCCAAGAGTTTTTGTCTAATAATCTTTAAAAAAGGCCGCGCGTACAGTGGCGCGAGAAAGCGATGCGATGCGAGAACCGTTTGAGTGCGAGTATTCTTATGCACGAGCGCACGGTGGAGCGATTTTTGATGCAACAAATGCGAGCTTCTCGCAAACCTCTCGCATGCTTCTCGCACACAAACTCTTCCGACCACTTTTTCAAGCGAGTGAGTGCGAGAAACAAGTTAGAAGGTTCATTTTTGCTGTTAATTTTTTTTTAAATAAAATAAGAACAAAGAAGATAAAATAAAACAATTGTTGCTCTTGTGCAGCACGTGCTCCGAAAAATAAAATAAAATTTTTGAAAAGCCTCCACTTTGGGATCAAAAAAATAAGAATTATCACAACAGAATTGTTGTTGGAAATAAATGGAAAAAAGTCGCTGTGGAGTTATAGGAAGCTCTATTTTTTCTAGATTGTAATCGAACGTTTTGAGCGACATTCTCAAACAATTTTATTTCATCCTTTCTTAATTGGGGATACAAGTGATGAAACTCTACTAATTCTTTTCTTTTTAAATATATTTTGTGAACTTTCGTTCTTTTTCAGCTTTTAAGCAATTTAAAATAAAAATGTTCCGTTAAAAATCATTCTTCTGAAGAGGAGTTCATCTTGTCTCGTTAAGGAAAACCACAGCACAGGAAAGCTTTTACTGTGCGCACCTTGTCGCATCTCACACTGTTTGTCGTATCGCTTTCCGCCTCTCATCTCGCATCGCATCGCTTTCATGCGCCACTGTACGAGCTGCCTGAGACATGTGAGAGGTTGGACTGAAGCTCCTATGGTCACAATTGGATTCCTGGAACAACAATGCAGCATTTTATCGACACAGTCAATGTGTGGTTAGAGTGGAAGTGTTTACTTTTAAATGGGGGAAGTGTGCGACTCAATTGAGCAGGTGTTGTGATCAACTTCTGATATACACGTGAGTATTCGTTTGCCATTGGATTATTAATATTTTGTATTTGTTTATTTATATTTTTGTATTTGTTTATTTATTAAAAAATATTCTTTTCGTCATCCAAAAGCAGATCGAAAGTCTCAAATTTGACAGCTATTCCATATTTCGCCTCTGTACAAATATTACACAGCTAAAAATACGTGTTTTTTTTTTAACATATTCGCAGTATTGCAGGTCTATGCAATACAAGAAAAATTGGTTTCAATATATCCAATTACTAAACATTTTCTGTAATTCATATTAAAATTAAGCATTTGTTTTATTAAAATGCTCATTTTAATACGAATTTTCTGAACTTTAATCTCTACAGATTAAAATCCAGTATTTTAGTTCTACAATCTAACCCGGTCTATATTAAAATAAAGCATCTACTCTGATTACATTTTAGTGCGAACTAATTAAAGCCATCAACTTCAATCTATCTAACTATCGACCTATACCTCTTTTACCAACTTTTGCTAAGCTATTTGAGAAATTGATTAAGTTTAGAATGCTACATTTTTTGGAAGGAAATGAGTTCTTTTTTATGAATCAGTTTGGGTTTAGGTCCGGGCCATCAACAGAGGATGCTATTCTCAGAGTGTGCACTCAGTAATATGATATAAATAATAATCAATCCACAATGGCCTTGTTCATTGATATGATAAAGGCAATGGATATGGTTGACCGTCAGATTTTACTAAATAAACTTTATAATGCTGGATTTCGAGGAACTACTCACAGTTCGCTTAAGACATACTTAATTAGCAGGCAAAAAAAAGTTAAAGTCAATGGGATCGTTAATGAACCTCGTGTTTTGAAAAATGGAGTCCCTCAAGGTTCTGTTCTAGGACCGCTTCTATTTTTGATATATATAAACTCGCTTTTTAAACAGCAATTGCTTGGCTTAGTTACTGCTTTTGCCGATAACATAACATAAGAGTTTGAATGTATTGCTAAAATTGCAGGTCACCTAGAAAAATTAAGATTGTGGTTTGGCGCTCATAAGTTGATTATTAGCGAAAAAACAAAACTAATAAGCTTTAAAATATCTAATAGTGTTTTGTTTGATTACAATCTTTTTTTTTCATGGATATGGCTGTAAGCAACTCATGCTCTAACAATTGTTTTAAAATTGAGTCAGTTAAGAACTTTAAATATCTAGGAGTTTTAATAGACAATAAAGTAAACTGGAAGGACCATATCCAAACTATAAAATCGAATATGAATCTTGCTGTTCGTAAACTGTATATTATTAAACCTTATTGCTCTAAGAAAGTATTATTAAAGTTTTATTTTGGTCTTGCTCACTCTCAGTTGCAATATGGAATTATTAGTTGTTTTGTTTTGATTGCACAGAAGCATTTAGTCCGCATTATTTGTAGATGTAATCGTCGCACTCACAGTTGGCCCCTGTTTAAAAAGCTTCACATTTTACCATTAAGACATTTGTATGTTTTTCAGGTACTTAAGGAATTTTTTTAAACAAAGCGGAAATATTCCACGTAGAAGCAATCAAATTTACAATTTACAAATTAATAATCTAGCTTTTGTCAACATACCGATTGCACGTACAACTCAATTCTCAATTTTTTACAAAGTTAAAGCCCCTATGCTATTTTATAAGTTACCATATTTCATCCGAACAACTTCCAAAATAATGTATACATACGTAAAATTAAGGACTGGTTATTTAATATAGATCATGCTAGCATTGAATCTTTATAAAGAATCTTATCTTAATAAGTCAACATAGTAAGAATATTGTAATTTTAATTATTGTTTACTCTTAATAAACCTCTTCGTGGAGCTTTAATTTTATTATTAATCGATAATTTGTATTATAACTTATATTTTTATTTACACATTAGTTACTGATTGTCACCCCACATCAGAACTTTAGTTGAATTTGTTATTACTAGCGCTGAAGTGTCGTTTAATACTAATTTAGGACATTGTCCCTTAAATTAAAGAACGATAACTATGTAAATTATTCAATAAATTATATGTACTATTAAAATATTGTTATCCAGTTTAAGCTGTAATGAAATGAATAAAACAACAACAATTAATAAATCAAAAAATTAAAAAAAAATTCAATACATTTGCATTGATTTCCTGGTTTTAAAACAGGATCTGAACCAAAATGATTAGATTTAAATATATCGGTATTACTTTTGAGCCCAAATATATTTGTTGTCGCTTGGTTAAGAATTTAGAGTTAGTTTAGGCGTCCTACTCAATAAAGTGGATAATTTGGATACAGTTTTTTTAAAAGAAAGATGTTATAAAAATACAAACAAGTGAAAACCATGCAGAAAACGGTTTAACAATGAAAATATTCTTCTTACAAGTAAGTAACTTTAATTCCAAAGTATTCTTTTTAAGATAAGGGCGGCCTAAAGATTCGAGTTCATTGCATCAGAAATATTGCTATTACATTCCAAAAAGTACCGAATAATTCATAAGATAATTTGGGCATACATGAGTTCTCATTCAATTAAATTTTTAGAAAAATATACCTACTATAGGAAGCACAGCGGCACTCTATAGGATTATTTTGAAAGGTGATAAAAGTCCACGGGAATTGCCTACGCTTGACAATTTTCTATATGTATTGATATATTTAAAACCAATAAAAATTAGTATTAAAATAAAATATTGTAGGTGTTGATATTATATTCCATAGATATTTAAAAAAAATCTAAGGATGTATTAAAATACAATAAGATAGTGTTATATTTTAATATTCCATTGGCTTATAAAAAGCAAACAAAGTATTGAATTCGAGGTGAAAGTATATTTTAATCTGCAGTTTATTTAATTCGAATACAAACGTGTTAAAATTATTTAATTTTTCAATATAAACAACGGTTTAATTAAAATACTTTTGCATTGAAGCCCATCTTCCTCTATATTAAAATTTACTATTTCAGACATATTTTATAATGGCAGACATTATTTAAAATCAATAAATCTTTTATTAGTTGTTTAATTTGACTACATGCAAAATATTTATATACATATATGAAGGGTCCGCCATCTAACTTCTTTTTTTTCAACTAGTGCTTATTTCGCGAATGGTAACACTTAGCTCATGTCTGATTTGACAGATAATTAGTTTTATCCTTCAGCTGGACGAATATGGTTGTGTATACGCTTGAACAACGCTGGGAAATATTGCGACATTACTTTGAAAATCATGGTCATCTTCGAAAATGAGCAAGGAGTGGCCGTTACAGTCAATGGCGATCGTTATCGGGCCATGTTGAACGAATTTAATTTTTGTTCACAAAAATTGAAGAGGAGGATATTGGCAACATTTGGTTTCAACAGGACGGCGCTACGTGCCACACAGCCGAAGCTACACCCGATGTTTTGCGCCCTGTTTTTGAAGATCGCATTATCAGCCGCAGAGCTGATGTCGTTTGGCCACCTTGGAGCTGCGATTTGACACCGTTGGACTATTATTTGTGGGGTGCCGTAAAAGATAAGTGTTACGCCGACAAGCCAGTGACAATTGACGCTTTAAAGGACAATATTCGTGAAGCCATTGGTGAAATACAGCTGCACACAGTCGATAATGTGCTTAAAAATTGGACCGTTGTTGTCCTTTATACAACCCCAAGAATATTAAATTTAACGCCAGGATTTTTAACAGTATAGATTCAAACCAGACAGTGTTTGTGACTTTAAATTATCACCAAAAGTAACGCTGAAGTCGCTCAAAATACCAAAATCTTTCGATGAAGGATATGTTACCATTTGGTTACCTTGCTGTCGTAAAACGGTCACCTTTGCAGTTCTTGTAGCCGCCATCAAAGTTGTGACAATCAACGATTGGATAATTAAGTCAGTCATCATTTATGGATGGTTTTGCCTATCATTGGTTAGGGGGAAAAAATGTTTGCTGATGGGATAGGAACAGTCAAGGTATATTCACTTTGTGATTACTTTTGTAACGCCAAGAAGGAGTCACCGGAGACTGAATCAGGATCACATTCTGAATCGATTTAGCCATGTCCGTCTGTCTGTCTGTCTGTCTGTCTGTCTGTCTGTCTGTTGAAAACACAATACCGCCCAAAGGAATTGCCATAGGCGAATGAAATTTGGTGAGAGGACTTATTTTTATTGTCGTCAAGTTGGTATTAAAAATGGGCTATGTCGGTCAAGTAGATCTGGTAATTCTGGCTGGTAGACAAAACCAATATTAGACGATAGTGTCTATTCAATTATTTATATAAGCTTAGTCTCTCTCATATTTTCAATGAAAATATCTCCAGAGACAATGTATTATGTTAATAGTCAACCTATGTTTTTTCTATCACTTTTTTTCTATGAATTCGGCTCTATCGAAAAATTCAAAACCATTTCAGGTCAATTGTAAACTTAGTAGTTTAAAGAATTTTGCGCAATGGTACGGGTCATACAATTTTAAGAAAACCTAAAAAAATTACGGAAGGGTTATAATAGTCAATAAATAAAAACAAAATTTAAGGAAACCTAAAAAAAAATTCCTAAAAAGCTATAATGTTACCTTCAACAGTCAACAACAAGTAGAATTGTAATTAGATTACTCAAAAGCTGATTTTTATTGTTTGTTGACCTGTACCTGTTCAATGTAATTACGTACTACCTCACATATGCCTAAAATTTTGCATAACTTGTATGCAGTTGAGGGTATAAAAGCATCGGCCAGGCCGATGATAACACTTTTACTTGTTTTTTTTTTAAATTGAGGTTAAGGTGACTGGGACTGGATTTTATCTGGGACTTCCAAGCGATCACGGAAGTGATTCATCTTAAGCGATCCAGCTTTTTAGAGAGATTGCTTATTTCGGTGGCACTACAGTCCGGAGTAAATCGGAGCCTCCAGTTAGCGCGATTCTTGCATAACTGCCTCCAGGTGCGCACTCCGAGTTCATTGAGGTTCACTACGTGGTGCGTCACCTAAGGCGAGGTCTATCTCTACTGCAGTGAGCCATTTTCTGATGTGGTCGCTATATAGCTCGTAGAGTTCGCTATTAAACCCCTTCCTGAAACTCCTGTCACAACGCGAACGGGACCGGACTGGGTTCGAAGCGATTAATCAGATCTTCATCGACTCTTGCTAGCTTTTACGATTCTACGTCACAGAGACGGTCTGGCACGATGAGGGTCTTATATAGAGCTTCCTTAGCTTCTATCGACAGAGCCTTCCAATCATTTGCCTTCTTCGACCAATGAAACAGCGATTGGCGAATGTTACTTTTCGCAGAGAGATTGCTGCTTAAGTCAAACATATCAGATTGACACCCTGAAGATGCTTTCATCATTAGACACTCATGTCGACAATTTTATTTTACGAGTGTTTACAAAGAACCTTATCCTTGATAGAAGCAACAAGGCCAGGCAGTCCTTCTCTCTCATTTATCTCTCCTCATTTATCCCACGAAGCGTGGTCATTTTTCCCTTTCTTCCCTTTTCTCCATACTCATATTACCTTTAAAAGTCCCACGACCCTTTTTCTAGTTTTTAAGAGTAAAATTTGTATTCCACGGAAAGAAAATCACGTTAAATTAACCTTTAGTATAAAACCAGCAGCTTCTATGCTATGATTATTTTATTTATTTATTTTTTTTTGGTACTAGAAAGTTGTGATAAAAGACGATTTACATGAGCTGGACATTCAGTGCATAGACAAATAATAAAATATGGCTTGTAGGCAAGTAACGGGAAACCGGCCGAAGTTGGTGGTCTCAGTATTGTCTCTGATTCAGTGTGTTAATAATCTTGGTGAAATACAGGTGTTTTGATAGAATTTCACCAAAAATTCATAGCTTGAATGTTTTTTGTCAGATTTCCGAAAGTCCCACGATTTGGTGCTTTATCCCTTTATCCCGCGGAAGGCTTCTCGGACATAGAAATACCCACAAAAAGGGATAAATCCCACGATATAGCAACACTGTAAGCAAAGGTAACGCGAGATTGTGGTTTCTATGTGCACAAAGAAGGCCTTTAGTTTTCGTATGTGAAAGCTTATTTGAAGCAGTGCGTCTGCCTCTGATTTAAAATTCGATAAAGATTCTTAGAGAGAATAAAGCAAATACAAATAAATAATAAACAGGCGCACTTCTGAACATATTGCGCTCTTTTTTATATACAGAACGAGATTACCAACAATGAAATGTAAATGCGTAACTGCGATTCTTTCCCACTAAAGATCATGGAAGCGAAATACGAGCCGCCGCACATTTAAGACACCCAAGACAATACCCGGCGCCACCTGTTATCTCTCACTTATCCAAAATTAATGAGTTCACTCCATTTGCCAGCACTTCATTATTTATGAAGTTACCCTTACAACTAGCACTCAATCAGTGACTGTTGTATTAGTCATCCTTGGGCGTGCATTTGAATCGAATCCAATTACTCCAATACCATCTGTGGAGTCCTTCCAAGCGTCTATCTGTTGTATTTACTCCAGGCCACATCTAATTATCACGATCGCAATAAGTTTTGCAGCGACGATAAAGGACTTCGCAATCGGAATGTCTCTTCCTATCGCGTGCGTTCGATTGTTATTATCGTCATCGAACTGCGAGTTATTATTACCCGGCTCCACACGAGTGCCCAAATCCACGACACTGGAGACTGGATACCGCTCGGTCGCATTGAATACTCGTATCGTAAACCAAATTTAATCAACACAATGGATAGCTATCGCATTCTGCCAGATTAGTCATAATCTATGTTCGCAATGTGGAGTAGGTAGGCCAATAGGCAGCCTTTCGATTACCAAAAGTGTATGTTCGCTCACCATGGTCCCAGCTGCTGTCTGGCATTACCAATGACCGACTATCAGTGAAATGGGGAAATTCCAGCAGACGTCATGTTGCCGAAAAACAATCGCTCACGGGCCCCACCTCATTCGCCCGCGAATAAATACAGACCCATCTCGAGGGATATTGGTAAATTTTCCCAGTCGCAGTTAATTAGAGCCTCGACGACACCCACGAAAAACAACGCGAGTTCCAAGTATATTCTCCATGCACTCGAACGACAACCACAGCGATTAATCCTTCCGCTGGGTAGCTGGGGGTGGTGGGGGGATGGCGGGTGATGGGTGATTCGAGTTCCGCTATAGAGATATTGTTTATCGCACGTAATTAAATAAATCACCAATTGAAAAGCCATTCACTCAATCTTCCATGCAGCTGAGCTGAGCTAGACAGTTGTTGGTCGTTCATTAATTGGATGGATACGATGTTGCGGATGAGCGGAGAGACATGCATATGACGCACACAGCCTGCTATTAAGGGGGTGCTGTGGGGCGAATAAAATCCATTTTATCTAGATTTCCAGAAAATTATCAGCTCAGCGTTGAAGTTGAAGTGGGTCTGGGGCTGTGGTGGTTTTGCGGCTTCCGCGGAATTCCCTGTTACCCCATAGTAAACATTTCAATTTCGAGCACACTGATAGTCTACAGGGGAATGCGATTAAATTTTCAAAGTCGCGATACTTCGGGGTCGCCCCACGCCGACCGCCAATCAAACTGAAGGCACATCCACCACATCCAATCATAATAAAAATCGATGACACACTGCAGAGAGCCGTGGCCGTGGCCGTGGGCGATGAAGTGTGGTAGCTGCTGTGGTAGGCCAGCTACTTTTGCAAACTATGTGTTGTGTGTGCACACAGAATAGAAGGACTGTTGGTGGTGAGGATATTAATAAATATGAAGCTAATTAATTTTTGTTACGGTTATCGATAGTAATTGAAAGTGTACGTGCAGCTCAAGTGTATGCTAATTTATTTACGGGAGGGAGGGTACCTGTAGTCCTTTGTTAAATTATGTAGATTGAAGTACACTTTGATTATTTTCCAAGGAATTCGTAGCCACAAAAGGTGATTACTTGCGAGAAAGACATTTCCATAATGAACCATTGAAAAGACCCTGGTTAGCTGCCAATGCAATTATTATATATAAACAATTTTAAAAAAGTAAATAATAATAATAACAACAGTAATATAAAGGTTTTTCCAATAAGAGGTGTCATTTTGGTATTCAAAGAAAAATGCAATTTTTTGAGATCAATGATCGGATGTTTAGTTCATAATAAAGAGGAAGGTATGCCGTTAATAATGAAAAACAACATCAGCCAAATGGCCACCACGAGCACGCATACAGGACCATATCCTTTTCATGAAATTTTCCATAACCAAATCGCAAAGTGGCTGCCCTATGTCCTCGATAGCCTCACGAATTTTATCTTTGAGGTCTTGAATCGACGCTGGGCTGTTGGCGTAGACCTTATCTTTCACGTGATCTCAAAGGAAGAAGTCGCTAGGTGTTAAATCACAAAATCTCGGTGGCCAATTGTGATCACCTCTTCGAGAGATAGCACGGTCCGGAAACGTTTCCCGTAAAAGATAGTTTCGTTGCTTGTATGCCACGTATCGCGGTCTTGTTGAAAGTAAACGTTGTCCACATCAATACCATCCAACTCCGACCATAAAAAAAAATTAATCATCTCTCGATAGCGCAATCCATTCACCGTAACTGTTGTTGATGGACAAACCTGGGTTTTCTTCAACACTTTGGGCTACAGCAGCAATATTCTCACTTGTTCTTGAGCAACGTGCACGGCTTTTATTCTTCACATCACTAACTTGTCCCAGCAGCTCGAATCTTTCCACCAATTTCTGTATTGCGGACAAGGTGCTTCACGAGGACCAAAAAATGCTTCAGTTTTGCGGACTGTGACTGCAAGATTTTCACCATTTCTGTAGTGAATTTTAATAATTTCAATGCGTTGTTAAAGCGTGTATCGTTCCATTTTTAGTAATAGCGTAGTTTCTACTTGTCAAATGTCAAAGAATAAAAGCTTCAAAAGTGACAGCTACCGAAATAGCCGGTCATTCACAATAACACCTCTTATTGGAAAACACTCTATCTATGGAATTTGGGTTTGGCAAATGTAAATCAATAGAAACCGTAAGAGGAAAAGTCATGCATAGTGAAGGCTTTACTTTTGACGATGGTTCAATCGATTCTCTGAGCACTGAAGAAAGCTACAAATACCTCGGCGTTCAGCAAATGCGTGGCATACTTAAGGTGACCCGCTTTCGGCGGGACAGTCCCGCTGTCCCCCAGACTTCAGTGGGGGCAGCGAAATGTCCCGCTTTGGGCCAACATACAGATGATTAAAAAAAATAAAAAATAAATATCCAATAACATCCATTTAACGAGTAGCAATTATGCCACTCCAACAACTGACGACGTCATTTTGTAGTGCAACGTTCTCAGTTGTTACTCCTCTGTTGTACCAGTTTTCATTCACTTTAACTCACCTTGACAAATACAGTCCACAGTTACGTTGTGTTCACATGAGCCGCTTGTGTGATTTTTCTGCGCTTATTGCTAAACTCCTCACTCACTATCACTACTCTAACAGCCCGATTCTGGCAAACCTCACCGATACCTCACTAGTCACAAAACTTGTGAGGTTTTCGTGTTCTGCCAGCACACTCACAACTTGTGAGGCTCACAAAAACAATCGAAATTGTGATCTCCACATAGAAAACCAGTCATAAGCGCTCACAAATGGCAATATTTGTATTTGATGGCATTGTTTCCCACTTTCCAAGCATTTAAAGACCCAAACCTGGCCTTTTCCGCTATATTAATTAACTTTTCGGGGAAAATTGATATTTGTATGAAAAAAACGGAGGAATGTGGAAATTTTGATTTGTGACAAATGTCGTTAATATTTTATTTTCTTCGTTTCTAAAACATTTCAGTATAATATTTCGCATATTTTCTTAATAAATTTGTTTTTCTTTATTCAATTAATGGTGTAGATATAATATTTCCTTCTCAGATCCCACAAAATTGAAGTGATAGTAATCTAACCATTGTGAGGTGAATTTGTTGTGAGCATTATCGGAGAATACGAAAAATGTTATCGAATCACAACAAACCTCATAAGGAATCAACCTCACAAGAGCTTGTGACTTGTGAGACCTCACAACGGCAGATTCGGGCTGTAAGTCTACTAGAGTTATTACAGCTACATTTTAATTTGCAACGCGATAAACGCTTTAGTGTTAGTGTTACTTTTGTTTTGAGAGAGAAACTTTGTAGTTAAATATAATTTTGTGAGTTTCGTCCTTAAGTTGTGAACGTAATCGTTTTTCGCTAAAGTTATTGCAGTTATTCCTAAAAATGCCGAAACGTAAGTGTAATTTGCAGCAAAAGTATCCTTACATAATAACTTTTCTGACACCTCTTGTTAAAAACTCTTTAAACCAAAAGGATCGATAGGCCGAGCTTTTGCTGTCTGATTCAGAAATTTAGAAATAAAGCTTGTTATTTTCCTTTTTTCTTTTCTCCAACACCCATGCACTCTTAGAAACTTCAGTCTCAGGATGTCCATAAGGAAAGTACTACCCAGTAATGCCAGACTTTTCGGACTGAATTGCCAATGCCAACGTTAAAAAACAACAAAATACACTATTTTGACTTGTTCCAAGAGATAGAAAAACGCCCTTTTTTCCCCTTTCAGCTAATTTTGAAATGCAAAATGCCCACGAAATGGGTAATTACCCACGATCTGGCATCACTGGTACTACCCTTTGGGTGCAGAGAGGCCAGTTGTTTCCTGAAATTGAAGGATTCGCCATAGCGATTCAAGACGGCATCATTGCAACTCGTCAGTACATGAGTGCCATTTTTTATGAAACCATAGAAAGCACCTGTCGTCGATGCAGACACAGTCAAGAGCCTATCGAACACATCACGAACGTATGCTCGGCATTAGCAAACAGCGACTATCTTCAACGGTATAATGATGTAGCTAAAATGGTCCATCAGGAATTGGCACTAAGATCCAAACTAGTAGAAAGGAAAATACCATTCTACAAATACCAAGCCACCGCAGTCGTATTAAGCTCAGACTATAAGTTGTACTGAGATAGGTCTACACACAATACTGGCAAATAAACCTGACATAGTATGGATCGATAGAAGAAACAGATATGGATACCTGATAGATATAGCAGTGCCACTACGAACAATGTAAATCGGACCTTCGCTGAAAAAATAGGGAAATATAGGTATGAGGCATGGGAATAATAAAAAAAAAAAAAAAAATGGGAAATAAAATTAACATAAATCAGTCATTTCTTATTATTAATTTAAATAATCTTTAAAAATGACACAAACAAAATTATTACTTCGTATGGCAACCATCTCTGAGTTTATATTTTGAAGCATATTTTACCAATAACTCCGGGGGCTTAAAATCTTCCCCCGTTCCCCAGAAGTTCCTTGGCAGCTAAGATCATCTTAAATTAAATTTTCCTCTTTATTTCTTGTAGGTACCAAGAATGTACCCTTTTTCAATTTATATAGCTCTTGATATTATTTAAAAATTAAAAGTTTGTGAGGTAAACGCATCAATATAAAAATGAACTACAGAAAAAACGCCGTAGATTCAACAACACCCTCGCACAAATACAGTCAAATTAATTATTAGCCCAGTAAATGGTGTACTGGACTGGAAGTTTTTGCTGATGCAATTCTCAGAGAAAAATAGAAAAATACAGATAGCTGAGTGTGTATGGGTAAAAGTAAGGCGAGTAGGTATAGGTACAATTTTCAATTCAAATGATGGAAAACAAATATTATTAGCGAATAACGATGATGAATAATTTCGAGTTCAGGTTGGTAGAATTTCCGAAAGTGTAAAAAGTGGTAGAAGTCCCATCCCTGCTCACAACCATTCATTTGTGTGAGTTATTATTTTTGGGACGACTTAAAGGGACCATCACTTTTATCACGAATTTAATTACCTGACTTGAGAAGCTTGCTCAGGACACTTACTTTCGAATGTTTGTTGATTCGAATGCTTCATTCAAGTGGCGTCTAATTTTTGTGTAGAAAGCCCCTGAAATACCTTTATTTCTGATTCTGTGTGTTTGCGCTGTTTTCAGGAAACATAAAATTATTTGGATACGACTTCCACTATTCTAATCTGCATGTCTACCAGTTACAAGATCGGAATATTAATAGCGAGCTCAGTTTCTCTCTATATTGTCGTACATTGGATTTTTGAAAAAAAAACTTGAAAAAAGAGTCATTTTTTAATCCATCATGCAAGTTTGATTATTTGGGTTTGATTGGAGAGTTTAACTCTGGTTCGATCCTGTATTTGTGTGCAAACAAAATTATTCAGGTGATATGATTCATATTTTAATATTGCATAGGCTTTATTTAATATTAAAAAAACTTGATTTTAGATTTTTGTTATTGTTTTAAGAATCATTCGGTTTATTTTGAGATTGAGCAAGTAGGAATGAAGAAAATTAAGAATAAGCCTGATCGGACTAGAATTTAGCTTTTTCCGAGTGTAGATATTTTTTTAAGCCAAATCTAAAAAAAATACAAAAAAAAATGTTCGTCGAAAATAAAAAGCAATGTTGTGGACATGGACACCTTAATCACCTAGCTGTATGAAATATACTTTACGACCGATTCTCATACCTACCAAATATACACAACAAATTTCATAAAAATCGGTCCAGACGTTTCGGAGGAGTACGGTTACAAATACTGTGACACGAGATTTTTATATATTAGATAGGTTACCGATTAATAACAGCAGATCTCATAGAGCCACACTATGAAAAAAATTCCCACTTGATTTGCACCTCCACACATGACCATCGGCATATTCTGTTTATCACTGCAAGTGCAAAATTCAAAACCAAATCTCTGAATTCTTACAAAATGTATCCGTCCATCACGAACCCTACTTCCAATCATAGACAGCTTAAACCACCGTCACTAATCTATTCCAGGCGAAGCGACATGCCCCAACAGATCAGAAAACAGAAACTCCTTCTACGCATGTCCTTGCACACCCAAAAAAATTTCCGCTGTAAATTATACAACATGTGGCAGTCAAATTTACAATATGTTGCATATTTGTGTATTTAACAGCAAATGCGTTCAAATTCAAAATTAATTGTAACTTTCACAGAGTTTGCTTTTATTTCAGCAATAAAATTGTTAAATTGATCGCGATTTCTTGTTGTAAAATTGACAGCGCGTTGTCAATTTTTGTTGTTAAATGTACATGTATGAATTGGTCAAATCTACAACCAAAATGTAAAATGCACATACAAAATGCTGTAGAAAGTACGTACAACTTGTAAAATGCACAGCATATGCATTCAAATCTACAACCACTTTCAGTTGATACTATACATTGAGTTGTGAATATGACAGCTGCATTAACCGTAACTCACTCGCCCAGCCAGAACATTTTCATGGTTTATACATTCCTGCACATTCCTTTGCTCTTTTAATCATTAAGTCTAGAACCAACAAGACGAATTATTAGAGTGCAAAGTTGTGAGATTTTTTTTTCAAATGATTTCTGACTTTTTTTTTGTCTGAAAATGCTGAGTATGTGGAAGCCAGCAATTTAAATAAGGATACAGTTCAGAATAGTCCCGTCATAGAAAACGCGGCTACCGAAAAAACATTGCTATTAGAGGTGGAAGTTTTTGAAGTGGTGGGCAATTTCACATTGTCAAAAAGTGTTGTTTGGATACAAAATTTGTATTTTAATTTTCATTATAGTTGCTATGTGGTTGATTTAACAAAAATACTTCATGACTTCATTATTAAACATTAATAAGTTTACAAGTTAACCTATTCACTTAAATAAATTAATGGATGGGACAAAAGTATTTCGAAATAAGTGTACCTATTTAAAATTTTTTTTTTTGTATAACCAAACATAATGTAACTATGCCATTTATGGATTCATTAATATTATTTATACTTCAATAAAAGGAATTTGAAATTATTTGGTGTATGTTTTTTTTTATTTTGGAGCATAGATTTTACAGAAAAAAAATGTGTAGGCCAAAGAGCTTTAAAAATTAAAGCAAAGTAATCGTTTCTGTAGAGATGTAGATTTTACGACAGAAATTGCATTTTGACCGCAAGGTGGTGTGAATAATACAACCAAAATCCGTAGCTTATACACATAAGTATTGTGTATTTTACAAAATTTGCTGTACATTCAACAACGAATACTGTTTTATTTACAATTTTTCTAGTTGTAAAATCTACAACAAATGCTCTCATTTTCATAATTTGGTTTTGGAAAGTACAACCATGTCTCTGTTAAATTGAAAGCATTGAATGTCTGGTCGATTATGACAAAGAATGCAGTCGATTTAACAGCGGTTTTCAACATTTCTACGACAAATTTTTTTGGATGTACTGAAAGATCTTGTGTAAGAGCTACTTTCTAACTTAAAACTTTTTTTCGACACTATTCTTATATTTTATGAACCGTCTCTTTAACCTAACATCACTTCTCAGATTTTTACCCACCTAATAAAAACCCAACTTTTGATCGACAAGAAAGTTTCGTGCGGCGCAGTCGCGCACTTTATCACAGTATTACCTACCTTGATGGATGCATTTCGATATGGCATTATATTATAAAATGCATTTTCAATATAGTACACCCCTCTCGTTTGCATTAACTTATACGTTATACCTGTTCTCTGTGACGCTAGAACCATGAATTCAATACAACAGCTCCGCATGTACGTACTTCTTCACTCACTCACTTTACAACGGTTTCTTGATTTCCTTAGAGAAATGAAAGCCAATTTACCTCCATCACAACCGGAGTAAGAATAATCGTAAACATACTGAACTGAATCTATTCAGGGGTAGGTATCGTTTATCAAAAACTTCATTCAAAGCAGCTCCCAATTCCGGGGTCGCCGTTCCTTCTTTATTGGCAGAATTTCACCTGCAACCCCGAACGTATTTCACCACCCCCGTGACTATTTCTTCCTTAAACCTTAGTCAATTGGGCCAAACGACTTTGACTCTAAGAAGCTGGAATTTCACGCCGTGTTCGGCTCCTTGATCTGTGCTCCCTGGCAGACAGTATAGCTGTTGCATGCAATGATTTCGTGCCACCGTTCGAAGTCAAACCATTGCGTGTGCCGTGTCGTTCGGATTCTCGAGTCTCTTCGTGCAACCATCCGTACAAGTAGGTGGCGTGTGTGGGTAAATGGCGTGTCAATGGAATTAGGGATCTACAGTGAAAGCGGTTGCTTTTGCCACAGACTCGGAACAAAGGTCTGCATCTCGAAATGCATGACACAAAAAGGTCTGGGGTTACCCGCTGAACGGCATTCGCTACATTTTCTGTGACCAAATGCATGTATTCAAGGTAGACTTGTAGACATTTGATTTGGAATTCCTTATAGATTCGGAAAGTGGCCAGGCCGCTGTGCTAAACGCACTCAAAGACTCATACGCTCCAAATGATTTGCAAAATACTTCGCGGTGGGGCGAATGCTTTTGCGATTGCTCACCATGGCATCCTCTAGCCCAACCGTGTTCTCCGTTCGCATTGAATTCAGAGAAATCTTTGCAAGGACAATTTGTTTTCCACTTGTGCGCTGTACTAAGTTAGACTAATTTTGATTTCCCCGATGGGTTCCACAATGGACGAGGCAAAGTTTTCCTTTTTTTTTTGTCCCCCTTCCTTCGTTGCCAGTTAGTTAACGATTTACATGCGGATGCGGCCACAGGACAAGGGAGGGAAAGAGACAACGAAAAAATAAGCTGATCTCGCCTGCACTCGAATCCATTCCCCAAGGATGAATTTATTATTATTTCTTGTTCGAAATAGGAGCGAGTCCCTTTTTTGTGTCGACTATATTAGTTGGTACAAACACAGCGGACTGAAGGAAAGAAATAAAATACGGCAACTTTAACAGTAATTCATTTGGGGAATAAAACAAGGATGCACAGGAAACGGGTGTGAATATAAAAAATTAATCCCAGTGGGAGCATTGGGTGACAGCCACGACTCACGACTCACGATACGTGAAGCCCTATAAGAGAAGAGACATTTAAATTAAGTCACTGATTTGGAGAGCGGTCGCAATTTGTAAAGTTTTTCGTTTTTCGTTTTTCGTTTTTCCTTTTCGCTTGAGCGTCACACTGATTTGAGAGGATTCCGAGGTGACAATGATGATGACAATATAAGTTGGACAGATGAAATATTGCGAAATAATTTGGTTTCTTCTCGAAGTTGAATGGATTTTTTTGTTGTCACTGTTCAAGATTGCAGGTTCTTTGCTGACAAAATATTGGGGAGGGGCAGGACTTTTGGTTAAATCATTTATGAAGTTTTGAATCTTTTGAAGCGGTCGTTTTATTGGGCTTACCATGGAGCGTGTCCGAAGTGTGTTCTTTTTTTGTTTAGTTTAAAGGAAGTTTTCTTTGGTTCCATAAAGTGACAAAGAAAGGGAGATTAACGGGGTCGGAAAACATCAGAGTTATAACTAGGGTTGCTGGCAGTGTATTTAAATTTTTTGTACTGGAGGTTCGTATATCATTGCGCGGCAAAAAAAAGGTCATGGAAATTCAATTATATATTCTCTATGACTTCGTCTAGTCGAGTTTGTGTCGGAGGGTCTAAAGGGGATAAAAAAAGGTAAAGAAAAAGCATTGGCGAGCCTTTTACATCCGGTGCCAAACGGCGGCTTTATGCTTTTAATTCAGAGCCCGACTGTATAGTTAAAAGAAGCCTCCGAGTGGTGTAAATTCAGCGTTAAAAAAAGAGCCTTTGAGTTGAAAACTATTCAATCTGCGCTCAACCCGAATAAACAAAGCCAAGCGGTACACCGCCTACGCAGTACACATCCTTCAGCGAGTTTCTTTAGAGGCGAACAAATGGTTTCAATTCAAATTTGAGGGCGAAAGATATACAGAGACCGGACTTTTTGAATTGAGTAACGTAAATCGTTTAGAACGCGACAGAAATAGTACTGTGTACCATCCTTGACATTCAGAAGCCGTTTGACAATGAAATCACCAAACAATTCATGGAACGACTGCCTAAGCTTTCAGAGCCATCTTTTCACTCCGGAGGCAGTCAGGAAGACAATACTCAGAAAAAAAAGAAGATTGTTAAGCGAAGAATTTTGAGATTCTTAAAAAATTGTAAGTTAAATATTATTTTTGTTAACAAGAACTCGTTTTTAAACTGTAGGTGCTGTACCTCAAACCCTTGGTAACATCATATAGATTGGTTCTGGTGCCGTAAAATTTGCATCCACTGGACAAAATCAACAATAGTCGCATTGTCATGAAGGAGATGAAGACTATCCGGTGTGGTGCGAAATTTATCGTGTCTAGTACTGCTCATTTGACGGAAACATGTGGAGGAGATGACAACAGAAAATTACTGCATATAGAAGACTTGTGATGAATATAAACGTTGCGGTTGTGAGACCAATGAACACATACCGAGCTGTAGCATGAGCGAAGCGAATTATAGGTTTTTTTTTAACACATGTCCTGCCAAAGGCGATCGATTTCGATACTTCCATAAGTCTATAAGAAAGACTAAAACACAACTGGGTGTCTGACAGTTCTTAGCAGACTCAAGGAAAACCTGACCCTGAGCATAACAGATTTTGCAACGAAACTGGCGAAACTCAAGATCACATTTTAGAAACCTTTGGACCATTAACCTGCAAGAATGTTCATTATTTTTTGGAAAACACCAAATACAAGTTAAATAACATAGGAGTAGGTATTTACAATAAAAGTATGATACAGTGGATGAAGCGTTCTGTAGGAAAACTGTCAAGTCGGAGCATGGACTTTCAAATACAATTTCAAAGAAACCTAGGAGAGAGAACCGATTTCTTCATGGTAAAATAGATAATCATGGAGTACAGAAGTCTGCGAGGTGCAAACCGCCCCTATTAAAAGGCGTACACCATATACGGGAACTTCATCTAGGGCAAAAGGAGGGACCAGTAGTATCGGCACTGTGCGACACTTGACTATAAAATGTAAAACACAGAAAATAAAGCAACTTGATAGTGAACTTCAGAGCAATCGGTTCTTTGATATTGGGTCTCTACAATTCGCGACGAGATAAAAAAAAAATAGAAAAATACAAAGAATGGAAAACTCATTCGAAATACAAGGTAAGAAAGAACGTAACCAAATATTAGTAATTTTAATTCGAATTTGAACAAAAATAGCGAACTGTGCATATACAAAAAAAAAATTAATGTTTCGCTTTAATGCAGTAGAAAATAAAATCTAAGTTAATGTTTCACAAATTTCGGGTGGAAATAGAACTCAAAGCATCTGTTTTGCTTAAATGGAGTAGAGAAAAAAAAGAAAGGAAGAGGAAGGAATAGATTAAATTCGAATGATCTCGAATTTAATGTTTTGCTTAAATGCTGTATGTAATGAAATAATAAATTGAGGATTGAAATAATATGGAATTACATACACAAAATTTATTGGAATTTCCATACCGCAATTCGATTACGCGGTACATGGGGAAAACTGTGGCCATGAATGGAGAAACTGGTTGCGTGCCTTTGAGTTCTGTATGAAAGCGCATCGTATTTTCGACGCTGAACTAAAAAACCAAAAAGCCAAAAAGTACAAGAGCTGTTCGCCACACTACCAGAGGTGACCACTGGTGACAAGGAGCGAGGATCATTGCTCAATGGATATGTACCACGAATGAACATTTATGAAATCGCTGTGGAAAAACTAAATGAATTTTTCTTACCAAAAAAAATTCAACGTACGAACGCACATATTTAGAGGCATGAAGGAAGAACAAAAAGAAGAGAAAATCGGTCTTTTCACTATGCGTTTACGCAATCAAGCTGATCGATGCGATTTCGGACTAGTTTAGAGCAAAACATCATAGACAAAATTATTGAAAAGTGCCTTTCGGTCAAGTTGCCTCGCGAAATGCTAACAAAAGGCGATACACCGCTTGAAATATTAAAATTGGCCAAAGTTTTCGAAACAGTCAATGAGCAAGAGAAATCGGTCAGCAACAATCCGCAACCTGCTCATGCAGAAAAAAACAAAATCGATGTCAAACCGACTGTGAAATGCCACAGCTGCGGATATATTGGTCATCGCGCAAACGATGTGAAATGTCCAGCAAATGGAAAAATTTGTAACAAATGTCGCGGGCGCGATCATTTTGAAAAGAAATGTCGTTCTAATAAATACATTCGATCGTTTGAAGGCAAATTCAAAAAAATCGGACAAAAGTGAAAACACAGGGGAATCGGTCAAATCGAAGAGCCCGTATGGTCCACGAGTCTCAACACGGAAGCGCACAGCTCCCACTCGATTCGTTAATTTCAAACTATACCTAACAGTTACAAATAATCTAAAAAAAAAAAGTGCGACACTTGACTATAATATGTAAAACATTGAAAATACTGTCACATTATATAAAATGTAAATTAGGTACTGAAAATAAAGTCACTTGATACTGACCTTCAGAGCAATCGGTTGTTTGATATTGGGTCTCTACGCCAGCTCCACTACACACTTCAAAATAGGTCCGCCTAGCTACCACAAAACTTATGCGCAACAGTGCCACCGAATCCGGCGCTCTTCAATTGCGACGGTGATGTTGCAGCAAAAGCTATACAAAAAACCACTAAGTAGAATGAAAGTAGGTCCGCTGGTCCCTATCAGCGCCATCTATAAAAAACTAAGCACCACGTCTTGCAAAAAGTACTGAGGGAAATCCCTGATACTGGTCGCATATAAGGTCGTCTCTAACATACTGTGAGCAACTGTGGATTCGGGATCCCTAAAAAAACCTTACGGTCTGTTGCATAGCTCTTCGGGACAGGCACTATCAAGCTTTAGTTTAATTTTAATGCCAGAAATCGTTTTTATTGTAGCTTTGACTCATACTGACATGATAGATGCACTATCAGAGAAGAAGTAATCGTTCATTGAACGGCGTTTAGCATCTGTTGTCACTGTTAGCGCTATTGCTTGGACACCGTTGCTGAAGTCAGCGATAGAACTGGACACTCCAAGGATTTCTGATTATCGTGTCTTACATGTAACATGTAATTTGTGGAAATGGTTTTTCCGTCGGCTTTTTTGGTCATAGTCAGTGTTCCCGGATGAAAAATCGGAAAATCTTGTTTTTCCGAAATAAAAAAACTTTTTTTCAAGTTTTTCCCAAAATATAAAAAGCACGAAGTAAAAAATGCAATTTTGAAGTAGTTATCTACATATATATACAGGGTGTCCGCCGGGAAGGTATACTACTTTGTTTTGCCGCCATTTTGGTAAACATTAGTCTTGACAGTTCATATTTGGCAGTCGTGAAGTAGACACGTGGCAAATTTATTATGGAAAATATTCGATAAACCAACGTGTTTTAATCGTTAAAACATTTTATCAAAATCAATCATCGATTACTGTGACGATGACAAAGTTACCTGAAATTTTTGGGAGACCACATTTTCACATGAATTACTGCGAGACCTCTTTCCACAACAAGTTATTTCAAGAAATGGTGATATTGATTGGCCTCAACGGTCGCCTGATTTGACTGCTCCGGACTTCTTTTTGTTTGTATATCTGAAAAGCAAGGTTTATGCAAACAAACCAGAAACGCTTGAGCAACTCAAACAAAATGTTCGTCATGAAATTAATGAAATACCGCGTGAAATGTGTGAGAATGTAATGAAAAATGTGCTCAAAAGGGCTCGCATTTGTGAGACTAACAGAGGCGGACATTTACCTGATATTGTATTCCATACATAATTGCCGACATTAAATAAAACATTTATCAATATAAGATCCATTCTCTTTCATTTAGTCAAAAATTATAACCAAACAAAGTAGTATACCTTCCCGGCGGACACCCTGTATAAGCCTGACTAACAACTTTATGCGGTTTCAAAGATCGTCGTTAAATAAACTGGTTAGCGCCTTGTCGGGCCATAACTTCCTAAGAAGCCATATAATGAAATTAAATCTCACAGATGACGAAATATATAGTGGCTACGGAGACGAGGTACACGAGGACAGACCTCACTTATCTTCTGTCAATGGAAAAATTTCTGTCACTTGATGAACAGAACATTTGGAAGATATTTCTTCCACGACATACAGGAACTTTCTGATGTCTCACTGTCTAATCTTTACAGGTTTATGAATATATCAGGTTGGCTGGACAAGGTCGATTAATCCTGAGGACGGGAAGCATGAAAAACACAAATTTATCGTCAGCAACAACGGCTAGGAAGGCATCGTAATGGGTCCACATGGACCTAAGTGCCAAGCGGGGAATAGCAGGGCTCGCTCTGCTCTACCAAACCTTTAACATGTTCATAAATGCTGATTGTTGAGATTAGGCTTAAAGATCTGAGGTCTTTGCGGCAGTGGCGTAGCGTGGGCTGGGGCTGCCCGGGGCAGACCCAATTAATGCCGCCCCTAGTAACTTTTCACACACTAGAAAAAAAAATCATCGTTTACGGTTTCAACCATAGTTATACCTACACATACGTATGTCAATAAACTTGGGAAAATTTCTCTTCAAAACTTTGTCAACTGTTGGTCGTACTATGTACTTTCTAGCAAGTGAAGCAAAAATGAAGCCGCAAATTTAAAATTTCCCCACATTGGTTACATTCCTATTTCCCAATCTCTAAGCGGATAAAAATTACTTACTTACCTCAGGATATCAAATAATCAACGGTAATTCCCATTAAACTTTAATTTTTGAAAATTTTTAATTTCATAGCTAAAATGAAAATAAGAAAAAATAAAATGCATCGGAAAAGTGCTACCGCTGCTAGTTTTTATAGGCGTACTTAAAAGTTTTAAAATGAAGGAATTGATTTATATTGACGAAGGTATTAAAAAAGAGAACACAAAAAGGACAGAAAAAATAAAGAGGACAAAAAAAGAGCCAAGCGAAAAACGGAAGTGTAAAATAGATCGCTAACAAAAAAGAGGACTTGTTCTCTTTAAGAGATGTTGTGAAAACCGTAATGTAACTGTTATTGGATTTTCATTGGAAGTTTGGCATTGTTACTATTTCAAAAATATACCGATGATAATATGTGAACACAGATCGGGATTTGGGTAGTAATTTTTTGAGAAATATTTAAGAAATTGATTTGTTCGAATTTTTTCAGGAAAACTAAGTACGGGATCTTATTTCGAATGCTGATTTTATCTTTAATACGTATTTTGATCAAAATCGTTAGAGCGGTTTTTGTAAAATTATGCACACAAAACAGCAGCAAATATTGCAATGTTTAGTTTGGAAAATACAACTTCTTAACTATTTAGCTGAAAACTGAGTACAAGTTATTGTTCGAAATCGAAAATGGGGTTTTCGAGACTCGAATAGAAAATAGAATAGAATAGAAAACTAAAGACGCAATCATTTTGAAAACATCAATTTTACTCTAAGTTTGCATTTTGTTTAAAATTGTTATTTGCGTTTTTAGGTAAACTGAAGAAAAATAAATTTTTAGAAAATGCCTCTTTTCAAAAATCTATTTTACGATAATACAGGGAAAAACTGAGTCTGCCATTAAGCTAGAAATGACCATATTACCTCAGAAATTAATTGTTGTTATAATCGTATGAAGCGTTTTCGAGATACATATGTCCAATTTTCAAAACCGTTATTCGATTTTTTTACTGAAAAGTGAACATGCAGTTATGTTAACCTCACCCACTTAAGCTTAAATATAAATTTTGGTTGAAATCGTTGAATCCGTTTTCGAAAAAATCAAACTAAGGTTACCGTGCAAAAAAACGGCCCCGATCTGTAAGCCCCCAAACTCCAAAGTTTGAATGAAATCCGGGCAGACGTATATGCTATAGGCCTCGGGACATACCGACAGTCGGACAGAATTTTGCGACCCACTTTTTTGAGTTCCTCTATCATCGTAATGTCAGAATTTATTATATATAACATCTCGAGTTCGAAATTTTGTAGGAATACAATATCTTTCTCTTACTACGTAATCGAGAAAGTTAAAAAGTTATTAGGTAGGTACACAATGCTGCAGGTACATACATTCTTTTATTTTCAGATACAATGTAGGGAGCAGCGCTCGCTGGATTTTGTTGTTAAGCAACACAAGGAATGCAAACGCCACTGCTTTGCGGTAGTCTGAATTAGTTTACCAGTCGTAGATGAAAAGACCACTTCAACTTCTCGCCATGATTTGGATATACCACACGGAAGACGTCATTTTCGAATTTGTTTTAGGTGTCAACATGACCTGAGATGGTATCTGTTAAGAAGATCATCAGCGAAGTCTCAGTCTCAGTATCCCGCCTCCCCTCCAAGAACAATCCTGCGTACGCTACTGAAGGTCAAAGTGAGACTATTAGCTCAGAACTTTATATATAGGTATACGGTATACCTTACCATCCCAAGTAACAATTTGACTTCGGTAAGGTGCTAACGAAGCTGTTTCACCTCCCGCAATATCAACTGCATAAGGCCTAATGGAAACACTTTAATGCAAGTATATCTACATTTGCAAGTATGGAGCTTACATTTACGTAATCGTTATAATTTACATTTTACTTACATGCGTCGCTCAGAGAATCGAACATGGCTGCGTAGTAGTCCAATACACTACCCCCTAGGCTAATTCGTCATAATGCTGTAGCAGTGCTAAATCTGAACTACTTGATACATTTTAGAGTTTCGTTAAGACTTGGAATAAACTTGCAGCTAACTCGACCGAAGTTGTAAGCAAGACATTTAGTGTTACCTAATTTATTTATCGGCGAAAAGTGTTTATTTAAAATCACATTACTGACATATTTTTCACTGTGCTAAAAGTGTTTTATTTTTTGTCATTTTTCCCCGATTATTTAATTGATGTTTCTTTAGACAGTTTATTCATTTCTTATGAAATGAATTTTTACCTCTATAAAGCCTCCATATGTAAGTTAGGAGGAAGTACGAGTAAGTGCTTCTGTACAGCTTCCAATCGAAAGTGGCTGACTGCATGACAGTTCATTGCTTCTATAATGACTTCGGTCAGAAGTTCTCAAGAAGCTTCTAGGAAGTGCTTCGAACCACAAACCTTATCGAATCAATTCAGTTTCCACACATCTCCAGACACATTTTCAGAAGTCTAATCTTATCGAAACTTAATTTCATATCCCCCTATAAAGCCTGTGTTTATGCTTTGTAAAGGTTTTACTGAAGTTATTATCGAAACAATTGCTTCGAAATGGATCAACTTCGGTTAACAAAGGCTATAGAAGCTCTATCGAAGCTGTTGCCTACAGAAATTACAAATTCGAACCTTACCGAAGTCAAATTGTTACTTGGGCATGATAGAGTTATGAAAGCTTGTGCTTTATTGATCGGATTAACACCCGCAAAAATTTGTTTCTACCCACCTTCCAGAAACTATTACCACCCAGCAAATTAACCTTAAGTAAGCGCAGATCTTTCGAAATTGCATAGTTCCCATTCTGACAGTCTCTGCTAAAAACTCCTTTGGTCGACACATTTGTAGAAAGTCCTTCCTTATGGCGCACCAATAAATTCCGCAAACAATAAAACACAAAACCTTGCACTACAAATGCGCCCACAAAACACAACCACTCGAACAACGATGCCAAACCCATTTCCCGCAGAAACTTTCCATGGTCCGAAAACCGAAAAAAATATGTAGTCATCATTAACAATTTCCCAAATTACCAGACAATTACCGCCCGAAATTGTTGCAGAACTTTTACGATTCATTTTCAGCTTACACAAGAAAAAGAGTGAATCCTTTTCTCAATCAGAAACAGAGAATGTCACACATAGGTAATCCATTTGATGTTTGCCGCTAAAAAAGGGTTTAAAGCAAAATGCCAACTCCCCATAAAAACGTCCCAAAATCGCACATAAAAAAGCAGGCAGGCAAACATTCATCAGATCAAATCGATTGCCAACCTCTGCCCACGAGCAAATAGTCATGTTAGACGTCCATTCGCACTAGCACACACAACAGAAAGGATTACACGCCTAATCCGGTTCCATACGCATGTAGCTGGGCAAACCTCTCGAAAAGTTTTCCGCAATTCAATAAAACAGATAGAAAGCTTTAGGCCTTAGCCGCACGACCATGACGAAAGTGATGATGCTGCTGGGACTGGGACTGGAGAACTGAATTCATGCCCGAGCTGTAATTGTAAAAAGGATTTTCATCACAATTCAGAGGGCAGGGATGGCTTCATAAAGCGCCAGCCTCGAACGACTGTGAGATAAACTAATTGGTCACGCAATTGACAGCGTCCGTGTCACACAGCGGACAGAGGGGAGATTCACACTGAAGCTGAATGTGTCATCGAATGGCGGTCTGTTGTTGGTGTTTAAAAGGATGGAAGTGATAATGCGAAACGTAAACGGAAACGGATATTGTTTCTTGATGACGCTGTGCGCTGAAGATGGGTATCTCGTTTCGCAATTAAATGACACACATGAGGACATAATTTATTAGGTGTGGTCCATGGCCCTTGTTCATGTATCGCATCGACCTTTTCAGAGAAATTCCACTCGATGGAACTTTGTTTAGCTTTGTTGTTTCTTCTTTTCAGGGAGTGTGCGAGCACGAGCGAGAACTGTGCGAACTTTCCGCCAACTACTTTAAGCAAATCCGCCCCCCCCCAACGTCACCATGTTGCACTGCACAAGTGCACACCCCCAATGTTTTGTATCTGTTAGCTCCGAGCGAATACTAATGGATATTTTATAGTGCATGCTGTTTCGTTGCGTGTTGTTGAAGTCGCTGCCCTTGAAGATGTTTTGTATCCGTAAGTACCATCTTTGGGCTGTTTTTTCATTTGCACTCCCAAGTAGGGAGTAGCAAAGTTTTTGCATTTAACTTTGGCAAAAAGTAAACAGCCAGCAGATGCAACTGCAGCTATCTGATTGTGTTCTCTGCACACTTGGTATGCCTTGCAGGGGCGAGTAGTCACTATTGATTGTAGCCAGACCGGAGTGAGGGTACAATGGCGCCATCTCCGTTTTGCGCAGAAAGTTTAAGCGATACGACACCGTTTCGAAATTGTCAATATCCTTTTCGATTTGCGAGGAGAGATGCAAAACAATTGCCGAGGCAAATTGAAAGCTCCACCACGAGGTAAATGAAGGAGGATATCATTGAGTTTGAGAACTGTTGTTGTTATTGCTCCTTGTTTCAGGAGGAAATTGGAAATTTTTCCACGGAAATTCTGTTCAATTTCTGAGTATTGGCGGTTTTATTGGGGTGTCTGATTGTGGTCATGGAGTACTTAATTAACTGGTGGCAGTGTTGCCGAAAGTACTCCCATAGGAGTATTGTACTACTTTCAACACCTCCGTACTCACTCCTTTCATATTCGTACTCCTATTTTTTTTTAAATACCTAAAATATTTTACACTTGCAGCAAAGTGTAATTTCAACGTAAATAAATTTAATTTTAATTCACTTTAAATTAAATGCAAATTTGGCAGCACTTTTATGCTCCAAACTGTCGTCAAAAAGAGAATTAACCTCTTTCTAGTTTGTTTATGTTTTTCGTTGGCTTTATGCAATATTCATCTGTAAGTTCGGTAATTATTTTATTGTTATCTGAGATTGTCGTTTGGTGCATAGACAAATCATACTGAGACCTCGAACTTCGGCCGATTATCTGCTACTTCCCGAAAAGCTATATTTTTAGGTATTTCTGATGCTGATTAAGTTGATAGACCTACCACATCTTAAAAAAAAAGAAGCAAAAATCGCACGCAAATCTTCCGTCAAGGATGATCGAGTGATTTTGAGTTTCTTAAGGAAATCGACAAAAAGCCATTGAATAGAATGGCTCTTGTAATATGAAACTTACAAACAACAAACAGCTTATAGAAAGACATACAAAATCAAAAAGCTATCTGCCGTAAGACAGAATTTTTATAATTGAAAATATATCGATACCTTCCCGGAAGAATGTATTAAGCGACATTTTCAAAATTTTACAGGAAACAAATAAAACTTCCTGTGAAGGTAATTATTTGCGTATTTTGTAATAATAAGCATATTTTGGTTGAGATTTGCAGCGCAAGTTGTTTTTAATTATTATATGAACGAAATGTCGATTAGATAAAAAGTTTTTGTTGCTTAGAACATTTTTATGGTCTAAAGATTGTCGCTTAATACAGAGTTAAATGGCGCTTAAGTCATTGACATGATAAGATTTAATACAAGATGCCAAAAAAATTGTCGTTTAATTCATTTTTATTAATTCACTTTTTAGTACCAGGAAAGTAAAAATAGTAATTTAACAAAAAATTATTTGAGAAAATCTTACAAAAAGACGAATAGTTTAATTAGGTAATAGTTTAATTATGAAATAACTAAAATAAACTTTTGACATAACAACCTTGACGAATCATTAATTAAATTAATTATCCGAAAATGTTTCAAGCGACAGCCAATGGAACAACTTTTCGGTGGCACTATGTTCTAAGTGACAATATCAGTTAAACTAAGCGCCACGTGCAAAATTTTTTTTCTTAGGATGTGTTGCATAGTACAATCCTTTTTTGTATAGTGGCGCTTAGCATAAAAGTTTTGGTGGTTACAACAAATAACAGGGCATGACAAATATCTACCCAGTAAATATGTCGGATACTACAATTTTTATTTCTCTTTATTGTCGTTAGTATCAATGGTGGAGACGTCAAACCAAGATCAAAACGTGGCGCTTGGCACAATTTATAAGAGCATGCCAAAAAGTCAATTGCTGAAAAATTGTCGCTTAATACATTCTTCCGGAAACGTATCGATATTTACTTACATACTTTTGTTAACTATTGAATTAATAATTTATTTTTTAATGCTTTCTTTTTTTCAACCGAATTTTTTTTTCTTAAATAAAGTTAAAAACAATTTTTTCTGCTCACATTTATTTTTTAAGATTTAAAAATGTCTGTACTACTATTTTTTTCAAAATACTCCCCATTTTTGGGTGCAGTACTACCTTATAATATTTCTCTGACTGGTGGCCCTTTTAAGGAATGGCTTTTGTGATACTGTAGTTAGAGGAGATTTGACCGGGATACAGAGTCTGCAAACATGATAATGATTTTGGGGGACTTAATCTGTTTTCGGTTCAAAAGGCCGGCAGGCATTTTCCGTACTCGAAGTTGAAACCTAATCATGCTTGATCTCACCTGGTGGGTGAAATCCTTATGAGTATATAAGTTGCAGAATGCACTCATAACGATAAGCAAAATGTACTCTAATCAGGCCACAATATCATTTGACCTGACTGAACTACTTTTCTGCAACCCACGCGAATAAATGCGAATAAATTCCTAAAGAAAATATGCAAGTTCAATAACTCCATTTCACAACATCCACAAATGATCCCAAGAACTTAAAATCCGAAACCAAACGCTAAATCAGCAATAATTATCGATTGATAATTTCTTGGAATCATAGTGGCAACCATAGACAAACCATACTGAGTAGCCCAACTCACAATCCTCTTGCCGCTTGCCCCTCAATTTTTATTCAAATTCGCCATTTTGTTTTCCTATCGGTGTTATGTCAAAAAAGAATCAGAGTGACATGCAAAAACATACAAAAACTACAAAAATAAATGCTGCCAACCGCGGCAACCGTGGGGAAATGTGAAAGAGTTCGGGATTTCCACATTTTTTTATTACTGAATGCCATTGGTTAGTTATTATAAATTGTTAAAAGGCGAATAATTTAATTTGGTGGGTTAGTAAAATTATCTAAAATATATGTTTTACATACTAGAACATATTAGCATAAACATGGTTGTGTATTTACCTCTTTTCGATATCATTAAGATAGATTTATTGAGTGAATTTTTCTTTAATAACTGAAGAAAACTTGCTCAAAATGTTTTTATTTTCATGCAACCATTCTGCATTGACAATTTTTCATGAATATTTTAAGCAAATGTACACTTATTCCTAAAAAAAAAATATTATCCACACGTAACGAACAATTTCAAATTAAACGGATAAAATTCTATGAACTCTGCCAGCAACTTTACCCACAGCGGAAGTGTCCCATATTTCCACATGCAAAATGTGCGAGTGGATTAAAAATTATAGAAAGTAATTCAGTCTTAAGAGAGATTCAAATAAAGGAACACGTCGCGTCGTCTTAAAATAAATCTAAAGATTTGTTTTTTTTTTATTATCGAATCGTCGTCGTGTAGGAAACTTATATACTCGATTCTCATTGAAATTTAATGATTCAGCTCGATAAGATGTTCAACATGGCTTGAGCTCATAAAATCTTTCTAGTTTGTTGTAAGGCCAATACGGAAGCGACCTACAGAAGGCTTCAGAACTATACGGCTCCAGTTTATTTTCGGAGATTTCATTTCAAAAATGATGTCAATGATAAAAGCCTGGTAGACTTAGAGCGTCTTAAGAAAATATTGTCCTCCGATGGAAATTTGAATTTAGGCAACGAAAAATGTTTCTCAGAGTGTGAATCTGAATGGATGTTCTGCTAAGAAAGTACGTATATGGAGTGCTTTCCGACTGAAGCTGAAATCCTTGCACTGTAAAAAAATTAGATGGCTTTATATTTTCAGGGAATTATAAGAGAAACTTAACTATAGCGTCTGGACAACGAGCGCAAAATACAAAGCTTTACAGGAGAGAAAGTGAAAGGTGTGAGGCTGGGGTATAGGTAAGGTATATGAATTTCTTTCGGTGCTAGGTGGCTCCGAGCCTCAGCCAAGAAGGGTTTTTAAGGAATCGACGACATCACCAGTACTGCTTGAGAATGGACGGCCAGGTCATCATTGTGGGTGGCTTTATTCCGTTGACAGTTGAAAGAAGTTCTCGTTTTACAAACACAAATGAAAACGTCCTTCTATAGGCGATAGCCTCGTGCTAGCAAATACGAGAAGCGAGAAACGAAACATGACCAATTACCGACATTACTATCACGGGTCCAAGTGGGGAAAAAAATGTTGAGTGGAAAGAAAATAAACTCACAGTGCACCAAGTTGGGAAGACGTTACAGTTGACGACGGATGAGACTTCGCGAACTAGGACAGCTGCCGGCAAAGTGAAGATGAATTAAAAAGTTGAGGCGATGCGTCGACTCGAGAAGAGCTACATAGCACGCTATTCGAAGAAGCTTTATCAACCCTGCTCTAAGTCAAACGTTTTTTTTTAAATGTCAAATAGCAAAGCAGACGTTAAAGGGTCACCACAAACGCGTCCACTTATATAGCACATGTGCTTTAAACTCTGGCCCTTTCATACCAAGCAAACAAGTGTACACAATTCACGGAGTTGGCTGCAATTTACAAATACGCAACGATTTTCAAAAGGATTGGAAAGTAGGGATTGTTTTGAAACATTACCTAAGAGTATGCAGCTGTCAATTCAGCAAAGTAACGGCTGCTGTGGCAAGGATGGTGTCAAAAATTCGTGGAAAAAAATTAAAGGCAAGACTGTTACTGGCAAAAGGTGACAATTCTATATGAGTTCCAACTCATGGGACAGCTTCCGAGCTGATTTATTAAGTCTGCGCTCTGAAACTAAGTAAAGAAAAAGCACTGAATGAAAACCCTGCGAGAGCGAAAGCAGGCTTGGAATCGCATTGACAAAAGAAGAAGGACTTACAGAACTATTACCAGTATCAAGCCATAGAGAGGTGCACTTCCATCTTACTTAAATGCTTGTAGACGGTTTGTGTTCCTAGAAAGAGAACCCAGTGTCCAACCTTAGCTGAAACAATATTGCCAACACCATGAAGAAGAAGAGCAACTCCTATAAAGAAAGTATGGGAACTGACGAATAACCTGCAGAAAATATGACGAAACAAGTGATTATGGTTATGAATTACTATTGACATAGGCAGACGACAACAAAGTGACAATTATTGTGCAGTCCTTATAAGGCCTTATATAATCTTTGACAGATGTTAACGAGAGGTGGCCCAGTGGAATAAACCAGCTCACTAATATTCACTCACATGCAGTACAAGTACCTGAAAATATAATAGCAGTAGGACATGCAGATACTTCCGAAGAAAATCGAAAATCTGTTCTTTGAAATTCATGCAGACTAGTGCCGCCAGGCTGTTTAAACCACAGGAAATAAAAAAGTAAACAAAATGTGCCTACACATTTGTTCGCCTTTTTAAAACATTCTTCCATTTCTGCGAAACGCTACGAAATCTCCACCCTAACTAAGGACTTGGATTAATTTTAGGACGATGCCATGTCAAAGTGTAATAGCAATGTATGAAATAAATTATGAAATGAAAATCGCTAAAGATTTTTTATTGGCTCTAAAACTATTTAAAAAGCGCTGCAGATCCAGATCCGAAAGTACTAAACTGACAGCACTGATGCAGACGAGTATAAAAGTGCAACTTCATAAATCTAACCAGCCACTCAAAGCAGCGTTGCCGCCGAATAAATTTAAAAAGGCGAATTAAAAGAGGCCCGAGCCGAAAAAGTTGCCCCCACATAAAATAATTAATATACTAAAAAAAGGAGTTAAAATATTTATACAAGAAAAAAAAAAGTATGTTCATTATAAAAAAAACAATACAATATTCATTTTTTTGCATTCTCTTTCGTTTAATAAAGAACAAAATCTTACTTAAATTGATAAAGGGGCCATATTTGACGAGCACATGTCCAATTTTGGAGAAAAAAAGATGCCCTTTTCAATAAAATAAAACCTAAAATAATACTTTAATAATAAACTTTAACAATAAATCAAAAATTAAGCACAAATACAAAAAAAAAAAAACAAAAACAATTTTTACTTACAAAAAAATATAAATCACAGAAGAAATACTTAATAGGAACAAAATTCATGAGTTTTTAGTTTCATAAGTAGGTACAAGGTATTGAACCAAACAAAAATAGTTTTAGTCCGGGAAATCATACATTAAAAAAATAAAGTAAAAAAAAAAAATAACAAAAATATTTGGAACAAGAAAAAGATGCCTTTTTGAAAAAAACAAGCTTATGGCTTAAGCCTTAGCTAATGAAATAATGCCTCAAAAGTCATGAAAAAGCCTCAGTTAGCATCACTGGGCGAGAGTGATTCAAGAGACGAAGGGAGAGCAAGAGAGGGCGTATTCAATGACTGCTATTCAAAAGTTGTGATCCAGAATCCAGTAGGCAGTACTGGTATCTTCCTGAACTATCACCTCTTTTGGAGCAACAATAAGAATGCTAAGCAATCTAATCCTGTCGATCTATACAATGAAAAATTATTTTTGAGCTCCTCTTAGTTACTTATTCGGAGCTGAAGGCCAGTACGCACCCCTACTCCCATTGAATGGACTGTCAAACTATGAAGACGATTGCACTTTTACAATCTGTTACTAGAAAAACACGAATTGAAGCTACCGATATCCAGACTTAAGACAAAAGGTGCTGCTGGAGAGGATTGCCTAGTAGCGCTATTTTTTCAGAACACCGCTATAGGACTTTGTTAGGAGCAAGCACCAACTTATCTGTAAAATTTGGTCGGATAAAAGCATATACGTTCCATGAATAGAACTGGACTAAACGCACCTTTTGTGGTAAACTGTGTGAACGCCTAAGCTGTTCGCCAAAAGCCACAATTGGACTAGAAAAGTAAACGAAATCTTAACCTTAAGGCAGATCTTGAAAAATAAATAAATGCTCTACCTGTAAGGCCGCCTTCAAAAGTATTATGGGCGAACAAGTTATATGAAGCCGCACCCATGTTTCTTAAGTATTGAAACGAAGGCAACAAAGATAAGTTCCTTAACATCTGCCACAAAAACTAATCTTCAGCCATTGGTTGTCTTGCAAAAATGCGCTATCAGGTTAGTTTGTGGGGCAAATCGCTTATCTCGTTCTATGGTTTTATTCAGAACATTGAAAATTCTACCACTAAAACATTTGTATATTACTTTAAAGTTTCAAAAAATTTTTTTATAAGAGGTGGTTACATGCAAGGTCCAATTACTTCTAACACCCGCACTCTGCGTAGTAACTCAAGTAATTTTGTAGTTTTGCCTAGTTTTCGCAGTGCTTTGTTCAAAAACTTCTACTCCGTTGTATGTAATCTGTTTAATAGATTTCCTATGAATATTCGTGAAATTAGATCTTTACAAGAATTTAAAAATAAAGTTAAAATCTGGCTTCTTAGTTTCGATCATGAAGAAATTAAAGTTTTGTAGCGCTTTGTTATTTGATTTGTTTAACTTTTCTTCATTTAAAATTGTCTTCTTTCTCTTCTCTCTTTTTGATTTTGTTTTATTTTTGAATTAATTGCTGTTCACCCCACTTCCTAATGTTATTTTTCATGAAGTGACATTATTACTATTTTTACTTTGAAATAAAAATGTCACTACTTATTTTTATTTATAACTTTGTTAGATTAAGTATGTACCAATTGTTGAATTAAAAATATTGATAATAATAAAAAAAAAAAATGATTCCCTTACAGTCCACTAGGGCTCCACTACTTTTATCTTCATTTCGGCAGAGGGATCACGCGAATCTTAAAAGACGAGCTCTTTTCAAGGCCAGAACAAACGATGTCTTCTTCAAAAGGCTTATCATCCTAATAGATCTGTTTTATGGTTCATCTGTAACATATTTTGTCAGAAGCGGTTAAAAACCGCATAGGATGAGCTAGGAGAAATCAAAGAAAGAGCCTTAGCAATGAACATTTTTAGCCACAGCTTTAAATTTACGGAAGCTCACAATTGCAAAATTTGTATGAAAAATATAGCCACAGTGAACTACGAACATTTGGAGTCGAGACTAAAAATGTTTATTGCTAAGGCCCATAGTCTGGAGTAAAAGATTCACAGACAGACGGGCTATACATTTATTGGTCAATAAACCACCCCCGCCGCTCGCTTCAGCTCAGTCTTGGCTCACATTAGGCAATCCACCAGCCTCGCTCCATCTCATTGTGAAACCTACTTCTTTTGCGACCAAGTTCGCCATCTCAACATGTTCGCCGTCACTTGACAACAGAAAGTCGTCCATTTTGTCCTCCCACTGTCCATTTTTTTTCTTTTTCATATTGCGACCTGCGTCGAAAAGCGGGTATATTTCATTTCGGCCCATTATTCCGCATCACATTTAAAACGCGCAGCGTATCCCTCCTTATCGCGTGATGTAATCCGCAACCACACCACTTAAACTCTTATCACCTCACAAAATCAAGCGAACACAATTCCGTGTACCTATTCAAAACCACCGATAGCCTCCATCTCTCGAACAATTCGACTACACTGCCGGATCGTTTTATCCCACCCAGAGTCTAAACAACAAAACTTCCAGCACAAAATGATGTCCTCCAGGCTGACAGTTTCCTCTATGGACTGCAATAGAATCAACTAGCCTCCGGCATGACGCTGATAATGATAATGATGATGATGCTTGTGTGCTGGTAAAACTAAGGAAAACAACTGCCAGTCCCACAGCCCGGGGATTATAATTTGGGATCTTTGAACAAAATGAGCAAGGTTCACAGGGATGTGATGGGAACAAACAAAGATTGGCTATCCGCACCAGAAAATCCTCGCAAAAGGCTCCTCTTCATCATCTATTCCTCGAAAATTCGCCAATTTGGCAACAAACATACGCTTTACAGAGGACGATGATGTGCTGTTCGTGCTGCTACACTTGATGATGATGGTTATGATGACGATGATGATACCAAGGACTACAGGCACACAAACAACGGCTACCGTCTGAAATCGGGAAACTCCATCTCGAAGTAATTCAGTATTCTGTTCCCTGTTCCGACTTCTCTAATGGCGTATTCAATTTCGAATAACATTTCGAATTCCTTTCGCATACACTCGCAGAGGGCTATTGCCATGCGAAAGTGTTGTACCAAACGGTGTGAAGTTGGGAAAGAAAAAATAAGTTACATGTGTAGTATATACACATCAAAACAAGTCACGTATGTTTTTTAGAAAGGGGAAGAAAGTGTTTTTTGTTTCTTTTCCTTTCTGCTGTGTTTTTCTGTCATTTGTTTGCCTTTCGAAATTTTTTTTCCTGTTTTACGGTCACGTAAGGACGAATCCCTTCACATGACCGAGTACGTAGTTCGAAAGAAAATTGTTAAAAGAGTCTCCCATACGACGAGGGTAAGAAACAAATCGTTGAAATAAATTTGTATGCACTTAGATCCGCATGGCGTATGTGTAACATTTTGAGGTGTAATCTCCGCCCCGTTTACCTGTACACACACACGGGCAAAACGGGCAAATCAAAGTGAGCATTATGTCGGAGATGGGTGGGATTGGCAGAAAATTAGATTTTCTATGGCATATGCAACGTGGACAGCCACTTTGAGTAGGGCTTCTCCGAATTGAGTTTATAGACTGTCGGCGGCTTTGACTTTAATAGACATTAACAGCTTTCGAGCTTGATGGCGGTGGGATATATTTCAGTCCGAAAATCATAACGGATCCAATTTGGCAGTGGATGATGGAATTTATTTGTAGACCGGGTGTGGGTCCCACCAAAGGAAAGTGTATGGGAGAGACTGACAAGACCATCGCTTCAGGCGAGGAGCTGGGAACTTTTTGTCCTAAATTCATCAATTTCTCAGCTGGTCTGTTTTCAATTTCAAATGGGCTGCCCAAGAGTTGCTTTCAGGCGTGATATGGAAGTGTTCGAAACTGACGCGTGGATAACTGCAAAGGACTCCGATTTGAATCACTGTGCCGTTGGCTATGCAGTTTTGAAGTTGCGGTGGCATAGAAACGTGCCTACGAATAGCTAACATTTCGACACCAATGAAAGCTCTCGTGGGTTGCTCAGAGCGAGTCTAATCGATAATATTACGTCCGATAGAGAACAGCCTGCTAGGTAACTTATGGTAGAGTGTTCCGGTATACACAGAATTACAGATGAGCAACAACAAAGACCACTTTAGGTCTCGCTAACGTAAGCGGATACTAAATTACGGTACGGTCTGGCTGAAGCTTGTGGCTGCTAGGATCAGTAGTTCGCTGTTAGGTCGTTTTGGGTTCATCACCAGACATATCCTATTTAGATGGATGTTTATATTCAGTTGCTTTGTCACTCAGTATAACAATCTTTTAAGGCACTTGCAATGTTGACAGTCGAGTCGACGCCATCATCCTGATTGTTTTGACAAATAAAGATTCCACTGACTTAAAATAGCCAAAATCGATTATTGACCATAAAGTTCCCGTTTAACGCAGTGATCACCAATCTCTGGAAAGGGGGTAACCGATTCACATGTTCTAGTTGGGCTATCGTCGATGGGGCAACATTGACAAGGCAAACCAATCTACAGATAAAACGAAATGAAAAAACAATTTTAGGACCAAAAAGTTCTATTAAATTTCCAGTGATTTTGTGAAAGGAGGAAATCATTAATGCAATAAAATAGTTAATTTAAAAAAAAAAACACATAAACCCGACTTTTAAGACTTTTTTTTACCTTTTTAGCGTACACCACTCCGGAAGAATGAGAATCTAACGAGACCTCACTCTTCAAAATCGGTTTAACCGTTTAGGCTACAGGAGGTCTCAATGGAACGGACACACGAACGCACGAAAAGCATTACCCTCCTTCTGGTTTCAGAAAATCTCTCTTAAAAACTATGAACCAACCGAGCGCCATTGCACAAGCTCTATGTCCCGCTATAAACTTCCCGCCTGTTTTCGCAAATGGTGAAATATCACACAGGACTGTTTGACCTATAGTTGGGTTGAGAACTGTCATCTGACAACATCAGAAAAAGATCGGAGTCAAAAAGTCTTAATACATAAGGTAAAGGGGCTGACTTCGGTTGAGGACCAACTCAATAGTACACGGAAAGAATTTTAAGATCAAATCAAGAAAAATAAGCGCAGAATAACGAAAAGTTTGTCTAGTTTTAGAGCTCAGCTTAGGATTTACTTATTCACGACTTCTTATTCGCAGTTCTAGAAATTGTACGAAGTGAAGATATTGACCCTCAAAAGTCGTGAATCAACACTTTTCATTATCAATAATGCGATCAAACGAGAAAAACCTATTGCCATATCCGATCGCAATTTGACACAAATAGTTATCAAATTGATATTACACGGATTGTAAATTGCAAAAACAGTTCGTAAGTTACCACTTTTCTGTTGTAAATTACGATTTCCTCCCTTTTTGCAACCATTTAGTCTTGAATTGCAACTCAATAGTGTTGATTTGCGAACTAACAGGGGTTGATTTACTACTTCAGTAGTTGCAATTTACAAATTTTCAATCGTAAATTGCAACTTATTTTTATCATTTTGTAATTTACGTTTCTTAAGTAGTGATTTGAGGCATCACCGTATTAAATTGAAAATGTTTGGTCGTGAAATTAGAAAACTTTATTTTTAATTTACAACATATATCTTGTAATTTACAAATAAGAATTCATAGCTGTATTATTTTATAATTTTTTCCGATATCCGTGGGAATCATACGACGGCATATCGTCCGAAGCCAACGGGACTTGTCTGGGGTAGTTTTCCTGTCTACGCTGTAATTTAAAATACACACTAATTATTTAGAAGAACTTGCCAATAATTAAAACCTTAACAAACTTTTCGATTACATATTTTAGAACCCATTTGATATTTTAGAGTCCATTTCAATTTATTGTTCTTTTCTAATTATAGCGAGATTCTGAAAAAAAAAAAATACAGATTTATATGGTACCTACTTCAGCCTTTTTTTTATTATTCAATAGGTACTTAAAAAATTGATTCCCGAATGCATTATATTTTGGTTAGTATACTGACTATCACTACGAATTAGTTATTCTAAAACCACTTAAACCCGACTGCTCTGAGCAAAGATTGAATACCGACTGCCTGTCTCTACAGTCTACACCGACATGCAATGTGCACAATGGAGATTTGGCTTCATGATTGCAGCTGTCTAGCAATACCACATACGTACATTCATCCATAAAGAAAAAGGATTTCGATAGGTACATGGACTATGAACTGTGCATAAAAAGATTCCACACATCAGGTAGTTGATTCCATGGAAATTACAAAAAATATTTTGCAATTTACGACTTCTCTACGTCAAAATACGTTTTCAGTTTCATGTATTAAATTATTACAAGATTTTATTGATTCATCATTCAGTGTTGGTAAACCACCTTCGCAATTTGAGATTGTGAAGTGGTGTTTGAGAAATTGACCTATTGAGTGGTAAATAGCGCCAAACAATGTCGCAAAACACTACAAATAAAAGAAGCTCGAATTGATACTTCTAATCGTAAATTTCAACAAACAGAATTTGGTATTCTCCGCCGTTTTCAATGTCAAACTACCAATTTTTGTATCAATCCATGAAAACTTCGTTGTGATTTGCGAGAAATATATAATTCGTAAATTGCAACTCAAAATTTTGCAATTGGTGATTTTCAATTCTTTCCGTGTACGTATTTTGTACAGTACTAATCACGTATTCGAATATACGCACCGAACTTTCCAATCTCTCGAATAAAGCCATTCAATCCGATTCCTTGAAGGTAATTATAGTGGGCCAAATATAAAGGGTGATTTTTTAGCTGGTTTGGTTTTGGCAACACTGGTTTTGACAGCTGACGTGTGTTTAGTACCTTGTGTCACTGTCAAACAGCTTCAGTTTGGTTTGCAATTTAACCATGGATCGTCTTACAAATGAACAACGCTTGCAAATTATTGAATTTTACTATCAAAATTCGTGCTCGGTTCGAAATGTTCATCGCGCGCTGCTTCCATTTTATGATCGGCATTCTCGACCTTCTGAGCAGTCTATTCGGAAGATTGTGACCAAATTTCGCACCAAATTTACTTTGTTGGACATTAAACCACCAACACGTTTACGTACTGTGCGTAGTGAAGAAAATATTGCGGCCGTATCAGCTAGTGTGACAGAAGACCGCGAAATGTCGATTCGGCGCCGTTCCCAGCAGTTAGGCCTTTGTTACAGCACTACGTGGAAAATTTTGCGGAAGGATTTGGGCGTAAAGCCTTTTAAGATACAGCTGGTGCAAGAACTAAAGCCAGCCGACCTACCACAACGCCGAATTTTTGGTGAATGGGCTCTTGGAAAGCTGGCCGAGGATCCGCTTTTTTATCGAAAAATTGTGTTCAGCGATGAGGCTCATTTTTGGTTGAATGGGTACGTAAATAAGCAAAATTGCCGCATTTGGAGTGAAGATCAGCCAGAAGCATTGCAACAGCTACCAATGCATCCCGAAAAAGCCACTGTTTGGTGCGGTTTATGGGCCGGCGGCATTATTGGGCCATATTTCTTCAAAGATGATGCGAATCGCAGCGTTACTGTCAATGGTGAACGCTACCGAGCGATGATAACAAACTTTTTTTTGCCCGAAATGGAAGTTCTTGACTTGCATGATATGTGGTTTCAACAAGACGGTGCCACATGCCACACAGCACGCGAAACAATGGCGCAATTGCGAGGCGAGTTTGGTGAACAGTTAATTTCACGTTTCGGGCCGGTCAATTGGCCGCCTAGATCGTGCGATTTGACACCATTAGATTATTTTTTGTGGGGGTATGCCAAGGCTCATGTGTATAGGGACAAGCCCGCTTCGATTGACGCACTGGAAGCCAACATCCATGCATTCATTCGTGAGATACCGGCCGATATGTGTGAAAGAGTATGCCAAAATTGGACTCAGCGGATGGGCTACCTGAGACGCAGCCGCGGTCAACATTTGCATGAAATTATCTTTAAACATTAAATTGCAAGGTTCAAACTATCGATTCAAATAAATATTTCATTCATTTTTTCGAATTTTTTGTGTTTTTTTTTTTAAAAAAGTTCTAAACCTCTTAAAAAATCACCCTTTACTTAGGTAGAACTTCAGTACACACATTTTCGCAAAGTGTGTCCAAAGCGATTTCCGGATGAAGATGAAGACGAGGGATTATCATAAAATAAAACAAGTAAAAGTGTTATCATCGGCCTGGCCGATGCTTTGATACCCGCCACTGCATACAAGTGGTGCAAAATTTTAGGCATGTGAGGTAGTACGTAATTACATTGAACAGGATGTTTATCAGAATCAAAAACAACGTATTCCACTTTCACTTGTTTTGCGATATTCAAAGAAAACGTTTCTTAAGCCGTGGAATACTCTTATTTTGATTTTTACATAAGCAAATATTTGAATTTATTACTGGAATAGATGTATTTTGATTTTAACAAGGAAGTGAGATAAGAAATACATATGTTTTGATTCTAACCCAAGTATTCAACTTGGAATATCTCTGGAATTAGTCGGCTTTTGAAACTAACGAAAACAGTAACAGAAAGATCTGAAGAAAGAGAATTAAAATGCATCGTCAACGTCGAATTTTTCAAAAAGTGGCACATATCGCTTTTGATTCTCATAAACAGGTATAGGTACAGGTCCACAAATAATAAAAATCAGCTTTTGAGCAATCTAATTACAATTGTACCTGTTGTTACCTGTTGTAGGGTACACCCGCAATACGATTTTAATTTTGCATCTCTAGCAGCTTCCCCATCCTGCCACGAACACCTACCAATTATATCATCCAGAATATCTCCTAATTAGTACATGAGTACTAAATGAAAGCGCGATGGCGGATCTGGACTTCCCATCGCCACGTTCGATCTTTTCATTTGGCGCTCTATTCAAAGAAGGAACTCAGAAAAAAAAAAAAAAGGTTTTTTTCTTCAAACAAAGTCGATAGTGGTTCAAAGAAACCATTTTTGGTATTTGTATGACAACTATAATTCCATTAGTCATTTACAATTTACGAGTAAGTAAAATCTAAATAACCCCTTGAACTCCGCAAAGCGTAAAGATTGCCTTTTTGTAAATGCAGATTTTATTCGCCGGTGAGGAATCTTGCAAGGCCAGGTTACTCGCAAACTGATTAGAGGGCTGCGTAATCGCATCCAATCGCAGCGTCTAATCATAACCCTGAAATTGCATTGGTTTATAATCTGTATAAAAGAAAACCAAATCGCATGCAAACAAGTAATATACCTGCGTTTCTATCATCATACAAGTAATCAAATACACTTTGGCCTAGCAAAAAGTACTGATTACTCTCCTTGTGATAACAGACTCTGTTTTGGTGGGCAATTTGTGGAGAGGAAATTTCTCCTACTTTGTCCACGAACAGCGAACAAACGTGGTGTCGTGTTTTGCTTGTTACATGTGCTTGTCGACCAAAACTAATTATCGCAGACCTTGCGCGCTAATCAGCCAGACAATTCCCCTCGGACGCTTATGCTGCATCCCCGTGTGTATGACGCTGGACCATACCGGCACCCAACCGAAATTCCGTAAACACAACTTGTGTGACGATCGCCAATACCCCGCTAGCACAAGCAGCAGCAGGTCATCAACAAACGAATTTTTTGTCGATTTTAACCTAATCATTATCTATCGCGATTTTCATATTTTCATATTCTTTTGCTTTCCTTTTTTGATATCGCCATTGCGATCAGTACCTAAGCTGTTAAACTTAATTTGTAAATTAGAGATTGTTTAGTTTGTGTAAAGATAATGTTAAATTGAAATCATTATATATCTAGTAATCAACAACAGTGACAACATCATCAAAGGGTTTTTGTGCGCACAACAACATCTGGACGTCGTTAATGGTCACGTAAGTCTTGAAGTTTAATGTTATTATTACCATTTGATAATATTCTCTACATATCATTATTTACATGTTAGATTGATTTTGATATTAAAATTTAACAATAGCGTAAGAGTGATAGCTTCCTACTAGAGTGAGTACGATTTAGCTTAGACAAGTTTTATCTTTGACTTGATTTGTTAACGCGATAATGAAGTTTCGATAGTTTGACTTGAAATACATGAAGAAATAATGATTAAGATTCGTAGTTCAATGCGTTGTTGTCGTTGATATGAGTGGCCAGACATTTTATTGGTTCGGTGAGAAAAGGAAGGGATAAGGGCGGAAGATATGGTTAAAGTAAAGTGATTACTAGTGATTAAGAAGAGAAGGGGTCAATGAAGGAAAATCCTAGGCCACCGTTGACGATGGCGTGAAGCGTATGTAGCTTCAATGGTAGTGGGCATGCCTATGTAGGATAACATCCAACCTACTATTATCCCAGGTGCCAATAACATCAGACGCCTGACAGGTGTAGGCTTGATAAGAGTCGCGTATGTGTGTGTGTTAGACATTTTGTTTTGGCACGATATTTTTTTATTTTTGACGGGTTTATTTAATATGGCAACAAGTCCCCACCCCCAATACGGCGAGCTAGTCCGAGCATCGCAAGCGTGCCACCCGTTGCCATCACAGGGGATTCAAGATCCATACCCCGACCGTCACACTGTTCAAGGTAACATTATAGCTTTTTAGGAAATTTTTTAGGTTTTCTTAAATTTTTTTATTATTTATTGCCTATTATAACCAGGGAACGGATTTTGTTGACCTTGCCTTTTATTGCCGAATGTCGAATTTTTGTTCACATGTTCCCATGGAAACCAACCTTTTGAGACAAAATGTCTGCGTTTTGTTTGGCTTTACTTTCGTGTCGAAGCAACATTTTTAGATATGTTTCTCAAAAACTGCAACTGCGTTTGTGTGTGAGCTTTCACTGTGTGCTTGCACTACTGCGCACTGCGCTGTAAAAAAAAAATCTATATCTACATTCTACTAGTGTTTTGTGTAGTGCTTGCAATTTCCAGTATAGTATTTTTCCGGTGTTTGTCGCAGCTGTATAAATACGTCTGACAAAAACCGTTAGACATCTGTGAGGCACTTCCTCGTAAGTGCGAACGGTGTCATCTAGGTGCATATTTCGCCGCACACTGGTCCGAATAAGAAATTTCTCAGTGAACTCTCGAATTTTGTTTGTGAGTAAAGGTGCAGTGCTATTATAATGCTTTAAAAATTTCTCCTTTTTAATAAAAGGCATTTATGCCTTTTCACAGTTTAGTTTTGCTTCTTTTTGATTTTTTAGGTCAACAGAATCCGTTCCCTGATTATAACACCTCCGTAAATTTTTTAGGTATTCTTAAACTTTTATGACCCGTTCCTAGAGGTAATAATATATATTGCGCAAAATTTTGGAAAGTACTAAGTTTAAAATTGACCTGAAATGGTTTTTAATTTTGTTCGATAAGGCCAAATTCATAAAAAAAGGTGATAGAAAAAACACTGGTTGAGTAATAACATATGCATTGTCTCTGGAGATGTTTTCATTGAAAATATGAGAGAGCCTAAGCTAATAAAAATGCAATAAAAGAGATAATTTATTGTAATATTTTATTTTTTATAGTAAAATATATTGTAATTTAGAATAGGTATGTATAATTTGATCTTACTCTAACTTATACGCAAAATAATGCCTTCATGATAGCTATGAGCAGTTTCGTATGTAGTAGCTTTCACATTATCAATGGGTATGCTTGTAAAAACCCAGACGATAGCACAGGTCAAGTAAGATAAATTTTCGTAACTGGATTCTTCACATTGAAATTTCTAGAAAGTGCTTCTTTTGTAAAAATATAATAAGGTTTAATCGTCTTTGGACAAGTACCTGAAATACTTGACCGACATAGCCCATTTTCAATACCAACCTGACGACGATAAAGTCCTTTCACCAAATTTCATTCGTCTATGTCAATTCCTTTGCGCGCTATCGTGCTTTCAACAGACAGACAGACGCACATGGCTAAATCGATTCAGAATGTGATCCTGATTCGGAATATATATACTTTATGAGGTCTCGGGTGATTGATTTTTGGCGTTACGTGGAGGGTATAAAAATAAATGGATCAAAAATCATTTTTAAAGAATAACCTTTAGCTTCAATTTCTTAAAAATCTCAAAATTCTTCGCTTAAACCTAGTATCATTCTCGCGCTAAATTTGATCTCCCATACAAAAATGTCTGCGAAGATAAAACTTTCCGTGGCTGTTTAGCAAAGCAGTGTCCTGTTAGCACGCTTAATTTTTAACTTCATATAGATGGGCCGATTAAAATTCCCCACTCACTTAGCTCGGGCGAAATAAATGTCCGGTACAGTAAATCAAACATAAATTTTGACGGAGAGAAAAGTTTGTGTTGTATTTACTATGAAATTTTTGGAGGAAAATGCAGAGAAATAAAAGAAAACGCAAAGCCAAAAATATAGAGCCCAAACAGAGATATGGAGATATTTATTTATTTACACATACCCTAGCACAATAGCAAATTTTTCAGGAGGAGTTATGATTTCATTTGACCTCGAGTGTCTTTTGGGTCGTAATTATTTTGAAAAGTTCCAGGACACATGTTAAAGTTCTCCTTATAATTTCTAGGGTTGGCTCCCAAATCCGAGTATTATAAATATTAATAGAAAATTCTTTTATATTTTTGAAGCTTCAATTAATATTTTATGTTTTGCAAATCGGAAGTTTGTTTGCCATTTTCGGAAAGAGGGATATACCTACGGGACACGAAGGAAAATGTCTTCATCTGCTTGCTAATATAGAAATTATTTCAGCTGCCGCAGTGAAATTATCTTCTTCAATTTTCCTTATATCCATTGCTTTGGAAATATTCAAATTCGCAGTCTTTGAAGTTTGAAATTCGAAAATTCTTACTAAGCGAACTATTAAAAATACGTTTACTGATTTTTATAAACATTATGGTTTTTGTGTTGAATAATTTAGCGACCTTTCATCTTTGGTGTGAAGAAACAAAGTGGAGACTAGGGACGCGAGCAGGATATTAGGCTTTTGAAGTGTAGCTTCTTTCACAACCAATCGTTTTGTGTGAGTTAATTTTTGGGATCTATAATTATTTTAAGCCGAACCCAAGTGGCCAATGAGAATATCTTTCATGACAGTTATACTCTGTCTGACAGTTTGTCAGACGTTTGCAAGAGGTGGCGGATTGGAAAATAACTTTAGGATGGACTTTGTGTTATTTCGGGGATCGAACCTGGGACCGCTCGCTTACACTCACCATTAAGCCACAGGGCTTATCATGAAGGCATAAGCTAACACCAAGCCTGAACGTGGATCAGGACAATTTTCGCTATCACGCCAGCCATAAGTCGCTACTTCTACTATCCAGGTTTAGACAGCTTGAACAGAAATCCCATTTGGATATAGCTTTGCGCAGGATGGGAACAAATCTTAGTCGGTTATGCTTTACAATGCAAGTGTGTCAAATGTATTAAAAACCAGAACTGGAGGGGTTTAAGGAAACTAAGGATTTGGGTAAATGCCAGACACCACACTTAAAATTGATTGACTGCCGATGACGCGACTCGACGTTTGATTGCTGCTTCTCATAAAATTTGTAAAATTTTGGACCAAGTGATCCGAAAAACCTGTGGCAACCAAAGGGGGTTTAGTGATCTATGTTGCAAAAGCATTAGGCCGGCGAATTGCAATCTCAAACACTCAACGGCTGTGTAGTAGTAGAATTAGGAAAGTTAAGGCTGTATTTTGAAAACTTTTATTACGACTTTTGCAAAGTCATCTCTAATGCGACATAAATCAGTGATATAAGTTCCCTCTCGTCGAATCTTGTGAGTAGCTCAGCTAGTGTTACGTCAAACGGCTGTGGATGTGGATATATTTTACCATAATTTTGGACAATTTTTTATTGCTAAACCTGAGATATTGCAACATATGCTTCAATAGAGCATAATCGGCTTACAAAATTGCCAATTGAGGCACATTAAGCGAAAGCCTAATCATTGAGGTCCAGACTTCTTGTGCACCAATTGTATTAAGACCAATATGAGCATTGAGCATACTCTGCTTTAAATTTCATGAGCGTTTTGAGTCGATTCGATGCCGCACCCAACCACCAGCCTTCATCAACACAAAAAGCAATAAAATATTAATCTAATGAACTGACGGCAGCATAAATCTTCGAGATGCGAAGAGTTTCTTCTCATAAATCTCCTTTGGAGAAGATAATCTGCCAGGACCCTACTCGTCCTCCCAGCACTCGTGTGCGAGGCGAAACTACTCATACATCGTTAGCAACCAACCCTCCCCTCTCTAATAGAATTACTCACGAAAAATGTGCAGAAAAAGAAAAAAAAAAGGAAGCAGAAGAAAAAAAAAAAAACGTTAAAAGCTAAACAGAACCGACATCTCCAGCCAAAAGTAATTTAACCATAAACTAATAAAAGATTGACAATGAGAGAAAAATAATCGCTAAAAGCTTTTGCCAACAACTTGCCCCGCTGTCATCGTCGCGTCGTCCTCCCGAATCACGCTACAACAAGGTAAACAGGATAAAGTGTCCGAAACCCTATTTTCATTTCATTAGAGCCGAATGCAAGGGAACGGATAGGGAGAATTCACTTCGTGCATGGGTAGGTAAATGTTATTGAAGGTGTTCTCGTATCCTTGGGTGTAGTTTTCGTTCGGCGCGCTATGGGGTACATACACTTTCAGTGTTAAGATGAAATGAGACGACGAAGATGGAAGGCGCAGCTCACCTCCACTTTCGCATTTACTCATTTCTGTTAAGGAATGTCGTATCCTTGCTTTCGTATTACACACCCGCTCAAAGAGAGAGAGAGAGAGAGAGAGAGAGAGGCAAAATCACAAGACTGTTTTCTCTGCTATGGGACGGGCGATCCTTTGGCTGGCGAAAAATAATTTACCAATGTCTAATAATGGCCGCCCTCTTCGTCCTGTCCTGTCTGCCACCTCTGCATCATACCGGAGAGTAAATTACATTGCCATGGGGTGACAGATTTAATCTGTGCGAAGTATCTATTCTGCTCCATGTCGGTGGGGGTGGTGGACTTTTCTGTTTGGTGGGCAAGATTTGGCATTAAGATGTAGGGACGCCACAGTTGGGGCGAAAGGCTCTAAGGATGCGTAGCCGTCGGTAGATGAATAAGTTTGTGTTGAGAGCTGAGACACCACTTCCACCTTCGTCACGTAGACATGTAACATTGTATATAGCATTTCGGTGTGTGCTCAGGGACAGTGCCATTAAATGTTATGACTTTATGTTGGGTGTAATTCACTGTGAAAGTTTGCATAAATAAGACAGCGCCCAGCGCCACCATCGCCACCACCGCCACCAGCACCACCCTCAAAGTCTAATTTGAAAATGGCTTGAGGTAATCAGGGCACAGTTTGATGATGATACACGATGCGCTGTGGCGCTGCAATCTGAAAAGTTGGTGGGGGTGGAGCTTCAAAGCCAGAACGGTATTGGGAAGATATTAATTTTATTCCACGGATAAATACCCCATTGCTTCAGATGGATAGTGAAAACGGGCGTTGGCGTCCCAGTAGAAATGGCTAAATTTGATAGCCTAGGCGGAATGAAATTACAATCGATGGGGTGGCGATAGTGGAGATTACTGCGTTACGGCAGAGGGGGTGGCATTTTATGACACCGATTGCAGCTAAAATTTATCGTAAATTGTTAAATGAGCTGTGTGCGAAGGTAGTAGCACAAGAGGAGGAGGCGGATTTCAATTCTATATGTACGAATCGTAAAAACTTGCAAGTGATTATTTTAAAGGAGACACTAAATGTGTAATGGGGAATTTATGTTAAATGGGTTTTCTTAAAGATTATCGATTTGAACTTTAAATGTGTGGCGAACAGCTTGCTGTCCCTGTGTTTATCTAGGGTATTGACTGGCACAAAATCCTTAAACCTAAGTAGAGTTACTGATCTTGTATTCAATGGGTCGTATGGATAGAAACTTTTACTTTGAGTAAAAGGGTTTGGCAAAGAAAACGCCCTTAGCAAAAGCTTTTATGAAGAAAAACCTACTTTGCTAATGTACGCCGAAAATTCGAACATTCACTTTACTGTAAGTGTTCTTGGTTTGCAGCTACTGTCCAACCTAAACAGTAAATTTGAATTTTGAATTTTTTAATGATTCTTACGACATTTGTGCGAATTGAAAATGGAAAAAGTAAAATTTCGAAAAATGAATGCAATTTATGGCTCCATTTGCACCTGGAAATCTGATTTTTGTTTACCAAATAGCCAAAAATTGTATCCGACGATTACACCCAAAAAATGCTCCACTGTAAATTTTACAACATGTGGCAGTAAAATTTCTAATAAATTATTTATTTGTTTCATTAACAGCAAATATTTTGTAATAATTGTAAATTTTACAGAGTTTGCTTTCATTTTAGCAATGAAATTGTAAAAATGATCGAAATTTCTGGTTGTTAAATTGACAGCTCGCTTTGGTGCAGTTTTTGTCGTATAGTAAGTAATTTTTCAAATTTGTAACCAAAATGCTGTGGAAAGTTCTTTAAGCCTTTTAAATGTATAAAGGGCGTTTTTTTTTTAGAGGTATACAACTTTGAAATGGAATAAAACAAAGATGATTTTTTTAAGTTGACATGAAATTTACTTTATTCGAAAGAAGATTATCTTTGGCATTATAATTTAAATATGATTTCTGGCATATGACCGCCCCACGACTGGATCGGACGTAGTCTGATCTGGAGGTCCAATTTTAGATGACTTTTTCCAACATTTGTGGCCGTATGTCGGCGGCGAATGTTATCCTCCAAGTGGTCAATCGTTTCGGGCTTATCGGCGTTGACTAGCGACTTCACATATCCCCACAAAAAATAGTCAAGCGGCGTCAAATCGCACGATCTTGGAGGCAAATTCACGGGTCCGCAACGTGGAACTATGCGGTTACCAAACGTTTCTTTCAATTAATCAATGGTGGCACGGGCTGTGTGACATGTCTTGCCGTCTTGTTGAAACCACAGCTCCTGCACATCATGCTTGTTCAATTGATGAACGAAAAAGTCAGTAATCATGGCTCTATAGCGCTCCCCATAAACTGTAACGTTCTGGCCAGCATCGGTTTAAAGGAAGTACGGACCAATTATTCCACCAAACAGTCAGTTTTTGTGGATGTAAAGGTGTCTCAACATACACTTGTGGATTATCATCTCTCCAAATACGGCAGTTTTGTTTATTGACGTATCCATTCAACCAAAAGTGAGCTTCATCGATAAACAAAATTCGCTTATGAAAATTGGGATACGTATATTTCGATCAGAGCCATGATTTTCAAAATAAATTTGCACAATTTGGAAGCGTTGTTCAGGCGTCAGTCTATTCATGTTGAAATGCCAAACCAAACTAAAAATAAATCAATTGACAGCTGACAAAATGGCCGCCAGTTAAAATAGTGTTGCCAACATAAAGTTCCATCATAGATATTATAGTCTACATAGATATCGCATGCAGAACAAAGCAAAAGGGCACATTTCCAATCCTTTGGGATTTACTGGTAGGTCCCAGTTCCAACCATCTGTTCGAATTCAAACTCGAACCCAAATCCATGCCATGTCCATATCTGTATGATGTGTGCGCATTCAACACTTTACTTACAACAAGAAAAAAACAAAAATCACCAAACAAAACCGGTTTTCTGGGTCCATTCCATAGTTGTTGCAGTTTGCCTTTTTTGTTTTCACTGATAGTCGAATTAGGGTTTTCTGTGATATTAGAAATGAAAGGCTAGCTTCACTTATCTGACGTTGCCGTCCCTTCCCTTTTTGCGAGAGAATTTGAATTTTCTGATGTTTGCTTTTAATTCTTTTGTTCATTCGCCAAGAGCAGTGTTTTCGTAATAAGACGAGAAGAGCAAAATAAAGCAGTTCTTTTCGATGGCTAAAGCAAATATAGTCCTCATCAAACCAACTAGGATCTCGTAAATTTGTTTGCCTAATACATTCCAAAGCCATAGTTTCCCTTATATTTTTCATGTGGGGACGCTGTTTAAATATTACATAAAACATTTTGAAATGAAACTTACAAATGTTAAAATACTCATCAGTTGGTGCCAAAAGTTTACCAAAATCACTATTTTGGGAAAAATTTTTCGCGAAAATAAAAAACTCAGAGGGACATTCTATTTTTTCATTACTTTTTTGGAAGCTTTGCGAACAGTTTGAACAGCTATGCTTTGATAACATTTTATGGGCCAGATATCCTGCAAAATATCGCATTGCAGTTGTCTCCAAGGAAAGATGATCTTGCTCTAATATTGTAGTTATAACATACTCTTGTAAACTTTCGTCACGACTTAATTCTTTACATTCCATATTCTGTATGGTGTCATTTGATATGGTTTCGAAAGCATCTAAACCTAAAAATTCAACATCATCATCATCGCAGTTACCTAATGGTGAATAAGTCATAAGATTATATGAAAGAATTTTTGACAAGATGACATTAAATTCATATACTGAGGGATTTTTATTATTGCCACCCTTTATGCGTATCACAGAAAATAAATTTTCTAAGACGTCTTGATGAATTCTTTTAGTAAGTAAGTAATCTACTTCAGGGAACGACCCATTGGCTATATCCTCGCTTAGCAAAACAACCCCGTTAAGCGTCTGTTCTAGACCCTTTAAACAAAAGTTTCTTGGTGTGTTCCCGGAAATTTGAATTACATTCAAATACTTCAAAATGTCTTTTATGTAATTGTAAGCAGCATTTCCCACTTTCACTCCACGCTTCAAAATATTTTTGTCATATTGTGAGCCACTGTTCATGCTGTCAAAAAGATCATTAATTTTGATGGTGAACATTTGCGTTGCTTGAGCTAACTCTGAGGTGTACTTTAAGCAATTAAGCTGATGAGCCGTTCTTATAGCAGCAGCTGATGACCTACTAAATACTTGCGTTGCTAAACTTACTCTCATTTTTTCAAATGCATTTGGAGCCAAGTGAGCACTAGTGAATTTTAAACAAGTCCTAGCAACATTTTCGCTTTCTAAATTATATATTTCTTTAAAAACGTCGAAAGAAATTTTTCCATCTGGTGTTTCCAAATCTGATTTTAGCAACAAATTTCTTAGTGATTTTATGAGATGAGGAAAATCATAAAAACAGTAAATTTTTTTATTATTGTGTATCGTAAACGGATTATGCTCAGACACATTCAACAACTTATAAAATTTACGATTGTTAGGACCTTGGTCACAAACAATAATATAACCCATTAACCATAAAAACACATATTTCGTTAGCATACGAATTTTTCCTTCCCGATCCCAGATCCTCGAATCCATCAACAACGTCGTTTTTTATATTGTAGGTCAGGTCGGGACGAATTCGAATTTCGTCGAAGATTAAAACCACGTTTTGTTCGCGCTGGCTTAATGTAGCAATTTTTGCTTTTAAAAGATTATGAGCATTGTTTATGAAACCTGGCTGCAATCCCTTAACTGGAGCCCAACGATACAAAGTGGATATATGTGGAAGGCGAAAGCCCAGCCTGTCACGAAGAAATTTGTAGGTGCTCTGGGAGCGATAAAAAATATTTTGGGAAAGTTCTTTCTCATCGTTTTTGTATATTTCTGACTTGGATAGTCCCATTAGCAAACCACAAAATACTTTTGAATGTTCCGATACATTCAGCTTTTGGATCTCTGATGTTAGATCAACCCGCTTTGATTTTCGATTTCCTCGTAAATTAGTATAAGCTCGGCTTATTCTGCTAATTTGTGTTCTTAATTTTTTGTTTCTTTGTTTGAATATGTAAATCATTTTTTTAAGTTGAGAAATCTGTTTATTATATTTTACACATTTTTCTAATAAATTGTCGCACTTAACGCAAGCTACACTTGAATCGCTAGAGCGTCGTCTATGGTTAGGCGATGTACAATTTTCTAGATCTAAATCCATATGATTTGTGTTATCATTTAGATTTAATGAAGGAACTGCATCTCTCTTTAGCATTTTTCTTCCAATAAATTCGGATGAGAAATGATTTTGGCACACGAAATACCTTCCCTCACTCTCAAATCCACATGCCTGCCTCCACAGATGGCTCAAAATTTCATTTTTTTCATTTGACGGGCATGCAAACATTTTCAAATTAGGAAAATTTCGTCTCGTTTTCTTGCATACAGAACAAGAAACTCCTGACTTTCTATTATCAGACATTTTTATTTTTTTCTCTGTTTGCCAATCCAAATCCAACTCCGATGCATAGAAAACTTTCATCAGCACAGCACAGCAACCGACGCACATAAGTCGACGACGATCGACGAATGTCGAATGATGATCAGAACAATGAAATGTAAAAAATCAAGTAGGTAGGTAACTTAACTGGTTCCTAGCTATCACAGTTTCACAGTGCGATATGAATGTTTGATGTATGAAGTAAATGGTTGCAACCAAACAGAAACAGTACACATCTGCGTGGTTTCGGCTGTGCATTTGATGGCAATGGGCACACACAATGCACAAAGCAGAACTGCACACATCACACGATCGCAGAATTGAGTTTTTTTAGTCTTTCATTTTGTACTGTGTTATGTTCATACAAATCGTTCCAACTTCGAAAAAAAACAGCCGACTCAGAATGTGTAATTTATTTTCCTACGGCGTGCAATATCTATGTAGACTATAATATCTATGGTTCCATGCCTTTAAAAAAAACACCCCTTATATTCTTTATTTTTTGTACGGTTTGTTTATCTAGATTCTAGAATCGCTTCTGAGTTCTTTACCTACATACCTAATAAAACAAAAAGCACTTTGCCAAACTGCTGATATGAAAGAGAAGGTTTGTGAAAGTTTCATTGCACCGTACTAAAAATAAATTCTAGTTTCGACTTTAAATCTACGGAAGCTCACAATTGCGGAATTTATATGGAAATATGGCCATATGAACTACTTAAGTTTAAATCCCATTACCCTGAACCCCTTTAAGTGTCCAGGAAGGCTATTTCTCGATTTAAAGTCGAGACTAAGATTTTGTACAAGCACGGGGCTCTGTCTCGTGTCTTTTATCTACCAACTAACTGCAACCTCGTCCGCCTGAACTCAAAGGGCCAACTCAAGCATTACACTTATCTATTTCAAAACCCTGTATTCCCTAGCTAAGACTCAGGCTTGCTAGAAAAATCCGGTTGTTATAAAGGATTTTCCAATAAGAGGTGTTATTTTGGTATTCAAAGAAAAATGCAATTTTTTGAGATAAATGATCAGATGTTTAGCTCATAATAAAGAGGAAGGTATGCCGTTAATAATGAAAAACAACATCAGCCAAATGGCGACCACGAGCACGCATACAGGTCCATATCCTTTTCATGAAATTTTCCATAACCAAATCGCAAAGTGGCTGCCCTATGTCCTCGATAGCCTCACGAATTTTATCTTTGAGGTCTTGAATCGACGCTGGGCTGTTGGCGTAGACCTTATCTTTCACGTGGCCCCAAAGGAAGAAGTCGCAAGGTGTTAAATCACAAGATCTCGGTGGCTAAATGTGATCACCTCTTCGAAGGATAACACGGTCCGGAAACTTTTCCCGTAAAAGATCAACGGTTTCGTTGCTTGTGTGGCACGTAGCGCCGTCTAGTTGAAACGTTGTCCAGACCAATACCATCCAACTCCAACTGTAATGACGTTTGTGGAATGCCCAATTCCAAAGAACGACGAGGAATGGACAAACCTGGGTTTTCTTCAATACTATGGGCTGCAGCAGCAATATTCTCAGTTGTTCTTGAGCGACGTGCACGGGTTTTATTCTTCACATCACTAACTTGTCCCAACAGCTCGAATTTTTCCACCAATTTCTGTATTGCGGTCCGACAAGGTGCTTCACGAGGACCAAAAAATGCTTTAGTTTTGCGGACTGTGACTGCAAGATTTTCACCTTTTCTGTAGTGAATTTTAATAATTTCAGTGCGTTGTTGAAGCGTGTATCGCTCCATTTTTAGTAATAGCGTAGTTTCTACTTGTCCAATGTCAAAGAATAAAAGCTTCAAAAGTGACAGCTACCGAAATAGCGGGTCATTCACTTATACAATCACAATCTTAAAAATAACTCAATACTACCTTATGTCTATGTTGCTGCAGTATTTGGTGTTGGTTCAATGCCATGCGCCCGTACTGGCTGTTGGGCTGCCCACTCGCCGCCCGCTTCGCTTAGGTTGCAGGTCATTGGTTCTGCGTGTACACTTGTATACAAGTATTTCCTTTTTGTCTTCTTGTGAGTTATCACACTATGAAGTCTATTTAAAAAAAGGGAAATTGATCAAAGGAGCTTGGTAGCCCAACCCACATTGCAAGTAGACAGCCTCAAAACTGAGTCTTTAAAGTCACTAAATCTAGCAAAAAGTGGATATGGAACTTGCTCAGCACCCTAAACGTACCTTCAAGTTACAGACAACTAAATTTGAGCAAATTTAAATGGACATTCATGGGAACTTTGATCATTTTCTAACGTCCCCGACAACCAACCCACACACAAATGCCTTCCAATTTAAATGTTAATCACATTCAAATAAACCAGTCCACTTCTTGGTCGAGTGCTCCTAAAGGTGTACACCACTTTAATTTCATAAATCGCCTCCCACTCGAACCCGGGCTTACTAATTAGTATCCCACACAAATTAGATCCCTACACATCCTGCTAACACGAAACTAATTTAGTGGCCAAACTAATGAATACACAATTATATCCTCGAAATCACCTATCTCCATCTTAATTGATTTTACCGAAAATACGCCAGTCCTAGAAGTGCTCTCTCCTTGCTCGTGAAAATATTGCAAATTAACAAATGCATTCAAATGTCGACAACAACAAGTTGGCTGCTCCTCGACGACGATGACGCCCATACAACGAGTAATTGAATTAATTCAACTCTCACCCTCGTACAGAGCTGTTAAATAAATTCCCCATCCCGGCGCATCCTCTGCCATCAAAACTGCGAAAGAGGAAACCGGAGCGCCACACCGAGCATCTGCCAAGGAAGTGTACAACCAACATCGTCCAGAGACACACAGAGACCAACGAAATAATTGCAAACGAAACGAAAAGATAACAGCAACTTGATAATATGCAAATATGACGCCAAATTAATGTCCTTAAATCGCCGCGCAAGGATAAATACACAATTTAATCGCAATTGCGGATCTTCACTGGTCTTTCGGTGGGGTTCGGCTTTTTGTTGTTGCTGAACCGTTGTAAATACAAACACAACACCAGTCCTGCTGCAACTGCAATTGAAGTTTGTCAGAGCGCAAAGTTTGTCCGCCCTCACAGCCGACATATAGTATTTCCATCCGGACAGGATGGAGTGGGTGCATAGCGGACAACGTATCGTTTATCCTTTCATGTTTCCATAATGACGATTCAAACTGAAAATCGCTACTCTTTTGGGAGGATCTGCTTTCTGTTAGCTGAAGGACAAAGACGACAACGACGTGACGGCACCAGCAACGACACAGACTACAGCCCTGCCCTGCGTCAGCCTCAACAGCTAACGTTTCCCATTCTCTCATTATGATTGTAGTATGAGTGTACTTCACGGATCTGCCTCTGACGATTACTTTCGCTGGGAGGAATGGAATGGGAATGTCTGTGTCTGGACGGACCGAAAACAACCATGTAATCGTTGTTTTGTGCATTGCCGATGCAGTGGACTTGGACATGGGACTGTATAAGTGTATAGTACCTACCTACCTGACTTTTAAGTGTACAGTTTCATGGCTGCATTTGATTTTAGCCCAGCGGACTTTGCCGTGCACGTTATTGGCTCTTTTTTCAATGCGACGTGTTGAGGACAATCTGCGGAATGAGAGTTGACAGGACACTATGTGCGACTACACTTTGGAGGGTATAAAATCGGAGCAATTGGTAGACGGAATGGATTTGGACAGGCTCCAAATTTGAATTGCCTGTCGACAGCAATAACTATGGTGATGAGATCTTCTCTTTTTGGACGGGGCTGCGATTTCTATGAGGTAATGTGTGGGTGGATTGAGTGGAAATTAAAGAAGTATTTGATTGGAGGGACTTGTGCAGTTTAGGAATTCGTGACATGACTTGTGTGCCATCTGATTGGTGTCTTATCATCACAGCTATAGCCTCAAACAAAATGAGACATCGTAGTTAGGGATACCGATGAAAAAGCTTACGAAATGGCTGCGAAAGTCGAGGTATATGGGACTATAATGGTGGTGCCAATGATTCGGATACATAGCACCTTCATTCATTTTAGGTCACCTGGGCTGCGACCAAATCCAAAGAGTATCAGTAATTGAAATACCTTAGGTCTGTTCCTTTACTTTTAATTCTTACGAATTTTTACGAATTTGTACTCAATGCCGTTCCTTATCTCGATAAATTCGTAAAAGAGGGCGTCATCGAGAGAGCAAGAAATTACCCCTCCACTGAGAATCTTACGAATTTTTACTCGAAAAATTTCTTGGTGTAAGAATTGAAAAAGCTGTCAATTAACAGCTGATTCGAAATTTGTTGTCCTATTTGACATTTGTTTTGATTTCTTGTATATCAAAATGGTATCAACAGGCGGAAAAATAAAATTAGATTCTTAGATTCTTTTCGAAAGTGGCGACGAAATTCTTCATCGCTGTAAGGAGTAAGAAAGGACAATCTCCTCCAGGTAATTTTAAATGCTGTGCCGCTTTTTCCTCTTCTCGAATGCTTGTAGTTCAATCAGTACAAACTCTTCCATATACTCGGATTCATTAATTCGATTAATTCCGAATCACTTTCATCGCTAAATAGATGAATCAACTAATTTTGTTTGTAAATTAGCAAATTCTTCGAGTTTATCAGATATTTCAACGACTTTTCGTACCACTTTTTTGAATTTTTGAATTGTATATCTGTCGTTTTTCATAAGGTTTGTTCGGGTACTTTTTTGCAAACGTAAAATTATTAAAAATTTGCTAAGAAACTGTGCCAATACGACCACGTACTGAGAAAATTTAATAAAATGAGAGAGAAATCCATTTCCCCTCTTCTCATTTTTTCGTAATTTTCTACTTGCCGAATTTCGACTTACTGAAAAATGAAAAATGGAAACTGACAACTAAGTGACAGCTCAGAAGTTTGGCCAGTAAAACTCTATTTATTTTCGTCTTCAACGATGTCGGAGGAAGAAGTTATAATCGAATATTCTTCTAGAACATATCAGCGCTTTCAAAATGATAAGTTTAATAGGTATTTAGCTTATAAAAAATTCAATTGCAAATCATTTTGTAGATGCTGCATTTTACGATAATGTCAAAATGACATTATGTAAGAAAACCGATCAGGTATTTCCCATGAAATTGAGAGATTTTTCTCTCGTTTTTTGATATTTGAAGTTTTTCATTTTTCTATGTTGAAAGTACACGAACGAACCTATAGATTACTACAAAAGCGTTCCCTAACTTTTTCGTAAGTTGGTCTCTCTGTGAGAGTGCTTATCCCCACCATTTTCAGAGTCTTTTCCATTCTTAATACAAATGTAAAGGAACAGACCTCTTGTGCAATCCTCATTGTTCAACTCAATCTTCGTAGATATTCTCGATAGCTTGGTCATTGATGAAACCGAGGTTTGCTTTTACCTTCCGCCACGAAATTGTAGTCTGGGGTTTGAAGATCCTCTTGGATGAAGCATCACTTCGATGAGGCCAAGCTAATGTGACTGATTTCGTGGTGCACCTCATGGAGTTCACAGTTGAGTTCCTCACCTTCGTTTAAATATACGAATAGTGTTAAGTAAAATCCACCTTTGGCTTGTTCATCTGATATGGCAGTATATCAGTGACGAGCCGTGGTGCTTTCAGTAGGGTGCTCACTATATTTTCTACAGTAGTAAGATAATGTATTTTTTGTTTTATTCCAGGACCCTACGAGGACGTTATAGACAACGATCCCATTACTAAGTTTTTTATAGGTAGACTAGCTGACCCGGCGAACTTCGTACCGCCTAAAATTTATTAAATTATTAACATCCCTTTGAATAGTTGAACCTCTCTATTGAACGAATGAAACTCCCTTAGAATTAAATTGAGTTCAATGCATAGAAACGACTTCATAGATTTCTGGGTCGGCTCCTTGATAGTTTTTTTCCGCGCTAATGATTGAATCGATTGTCCGAAAACATTGATCAACGAGTTGTTTTTGCCGCAACTTGATGAATTGGGATTGGAAAACATGTGGTTCCAACAGGACGGTGCAGCGGCACACACTGCACGTGCCACAACCGATATGCTGAACGATGCATTTCCCGGGCGCCTAATCTCCCGTTTTGGCGATTTGCACTGGCCAGCAAGATCGCCTGATTTGACCGCTCCAGACTTCTTTTTGTGGGGCTTTTTGAAGTCGCGGGTTTATGTCAACAAGCCTCAGACTCTTGCAGCTCTTAAAGACAATATCCGTCAAGAATGTGAGGACCTATCGCCGGAAGTTTTGGCCAAAGTGATGGAAAATGCCATAAAAAGGGCTCAAATGACAATCAACTGTGGCGGCGGCCATTTACATGACATCATATTCTCGACTTGATGTAAAAAAAATTAAAAGACCAAATAAAAATAATCCACAAGACGAATCAAAGTTTTTCATTTTTTTTTTTTAAATTACAGCCAAAAAACATCGGAAGGTTATTTTTGCGCCACCTTGTATTAGGAGTCTCACTCGATCTCTCTTGATCCCATCCTCCGTCCCACTCAAACGCACAGCACACTCGCACTCCTTCGCCATCCATGGCGGCCGTGGCCGTGACCACTGGCCTGGTTGATTTGATATTGGAATGCAAATATTGTAATTTGTACGTATGAGGTAGTATATACACACATTCATATTCATACATAATCTACATCTACCCAACTGAACAAAAAAAAAAATTCACTCCGCAAAATCTTAAAAAAGACCAAACGCATTCGACTCCAGTTCCGATTCCGAGAATTTACATGAAAAAAAATCCTTCCGCTCTCTCAAAAAAATACGAATATACCGTGAAAGAAAACTAGAAAAAAAACTGAGATCGATTTGAAAATCTTGGTCAATTAACAAATTGATAAAAAAGGAATTTCGCAAAGGATTTGTTAATATTGCTCAGCTGATAGGTGTAGCAAATAGAAACAAAATTTTGGACTTAAAAAGATGCGCGTTTTAGCTATCTAAAAACTGAAATTAATTCCATTTAAATAGACGAAGGAGAAATTCACCTTTTTTTGTGTTCAAAGTCTAATTATTGAATCTCTTGGACTTCCACAATCAAAACCAAATATTTTTAAATGCCCGAACTTGCTCCCCATAAAAACCTAATAAATAAAGAAAAAAAATTCCAAATCCGTTCATCCGTTTGTTTTGTTTGTTGTGCAAAAAAAAAAATTCACTTTGTTTTATATTATTAGGGATAACAATGTTAGTTTTTATAAGTTGGAACTCTCGGCAACAGGCAATTGTCGCACGTTCTGGTTAGACAGTTAGGAGCGGATAATGGACTATTTTATAAGCTCTTACATTTTAGAAGATTTTTTAGTACAAGGAGTTTTTGATTTATTGGGGTATGTTTTTATTGTTCACTGGAATAGATGAGGCTGAGGCCGATTTGCGATTTTCGAACGATTCTCGCAATATGTTTGACATAACCCAAACGAGTCTCGCATTATGTTTGGCATTTCCCAAAAAATGTATTGTGAAACAATTAAATAATAATAAATAAACATGGACTGTGTCGCAGTTAGGTTGCAGTCTGAAGGAAGTCCGGAACAAACGGACTCCTATACAAAAGACAAATAGTGCGGTCCCAATATTTTGTAACCAAATCACGGAGTTGCTGTTGCACTTCTCATGCTACTGCGAGTACCTAGCAAGTTTTTCCATTCTCTTTGAACCAGTTGTCCGCTACAGTCGTCATATCCTTCCAATTATCATGGAGCTCTTTTTTGCGATCTGAAATGCAAACTTCGCCCATTTTTAAAGAGTGTCGAATGCAAATTGCTAACAAAGTGAACACCAGGCTAACAGCCAAGTCATCGACCACCGCCCATTGCGGCGAGTGTTCTCCCCTCCCCGCACTCACTGTCACAGTGGCGCAAATTGACATTCATTTTGGTATATGCCCCGAGCAAGGACATCCCTGGCTTTTATATTTTTAATTTGATTATCAGCTCAGTGAGTTTTTTTTCCTTTCCTCTGCGCTGCATGGTGGTATAGATATGGGTACAGTGAGGCGGTGCTGGTGGTCTGCCATGACTTTGTAACGTCCTTAATTGGAAATATTTCATAAATTTTAATTACCACGATAATGATGGTGATGATGAAGGCATATAAATTAGGAAATGCAGTTGTGAAGTGACACAGATTCGGTTGTCTCCCTTGCATGCGCCTGGCGTGAAAATTGAAAATAACTCAGAAAACCCCTTTCTGTCTGTAGTTAAGGGTATATTCGGCGGGAATATGATTTTAAGCTGGATGGAGTTTCGATGAGATGGATGGTTGATAATGAAAAGGTCTGCCGAATGACTGAATTTTGTCTCAGAAAGTACGAGAACTATGTAAGGGCTCAGTGTAACAATGGAAATTCTATTTTCATTCGAAGCCATCCTGATGTCGCCGTAAGTTCTTTCAAAAGGCACCCAATAAGTTCGCTTCGTCGGTTGAATGGGAACAAAGCTCACTTTTGTCGATATCATTTTTCATATCGAACACAGAAGTGCTATCGATGATTGAAAAGGAGCGGGATAGCAGCCACGCTCAGCTATATAAAGGGAAATTCGAGAAGGAAGCGTATCATACGGCATGCTATTACTGTGCACCTATTGCTTTTGAAAGCGGAAGTAACTTGCAAACGAAAAACAACGCAATAAGTACCTACCTACATATTTGCACTGCGCCCTTTACGACGTCAACACGACAATCAAAGAGTCGAGTGAAACGATCCCTTTGCCGAATGAAATGCTGAAGTGATTACCCCGTTCCTGTGGAAGTTCAAAACCAGATTCTAGTTTCATAGATACCTACAAACAGATAGTACACACTCACTGGCAGTCTTTGGGACACATGGTTACCATAAATCTGCTTTCTGCCAGCCAATAGATCCTGCCGAATACCGAAAACTATGTTTTCTAGTTTTAATATGACTCCGGAGGAACGTTTTGTCACTTAACACAGACACCCGTCCATGCGAATGCCAGTGAGAGAGAGAGAGAGAGGCCAATTTTAAATTTAAATTCGCATCACAGCACAAAACGCAGACAGTGCGATGTATATTCCTGGCAGCATTTCCCCCGTAACATTTGCGAAAGCAACACAATCGGTATAACGTTCCCGCGGGATTAATCTCCGAATTTGAATGCATATTTATGGACATGGCAACAACTATCGCATTTGTTGGATGGCAAATACAATTAAAGTTGTTCTACCAGAATGTGCCTGGGTGTACTATTGTAAAATAATTGTTTAGCCCTGCACAGGGGCCGAACGTTAGCTGATGCTCCTTGTACATGGCATGCCCTGCGATTTTGGGGATATTGTTTGCTGTGGCAGTGTTGTCCTGTTCAACGCGGTGCGAGTGCGATGAAGGGGAACTTCTCCGGACCAACAAATGTACTTCTCGCCACACAGGCAAAAGATTCTGACAAACGGAGTACCTACTGCGCCAGAGTACTCAATTGTTTTGGAATTTATTTTATGTTAAACAAATTCGACGAACTGTTTTAATTAGTTTTGGATTTATATAACAGAAATTAGGAAAGTGCCTGCCCCGAGGAATTACTGCCTGCGGGTGGATCTGCAAGTTGTATGCTGGAGCTTTTTTCTCTTTTTGCAAAAAGGGAATTGCGTTACAAATTAGCATAGCTGTCGATGGAGGGCGACTTTCTTGGTTATTAATTTGGGTTGGATTTCTTATACAAATTATTGTTGTGCCAAAAATCGTAAAAAAAATATCATCCTTTTAGTATTTTCCGTAAATATTACCAACCTTCTGATTCGATCTGATTTCAGTTTGTTCTTATCCCCCACTAGATGGTGCTACAGCACATCAACTTTTATAATGTTAGTCGAATAAATATCTAACAAGATTCGATTGAAATTTCCTGGTGCAGCTAAGAAGCACAAATCCGAAAAACTGGTGCCGAATGTTAATCAGACAAATAAAAATAGGGTGTTCACTATATTTTCTAGAGTAGTAAGATAGTGTATTTTTGATCTATTCCAGGACCCTACGAGGACGTTATAGACAACGATCTCATAATTAAGCTTTTTTTAGGTAGATTTATTTTTTGTTTTTTACTTTTTCTATTGGAAAACAATGTGCTTATTTACAGCAACTCTAAAATGATCAGATAATTTGAAAAAAAGCAGGCAAGGCCAACAGAAGACTTTGCTTATAGAATGCCAACCACGCAACCAAAGCTTGAATTCATAATTTTTTTCATGAAAGTTCCTAATAAAAGATATATCTACTAAAATTTGGAGAAGGTAGTGTCCAACACTATAACATAATAAATAACATACATATTTCCAATTTATCAGCTGAACAGCTGTGAATATGCAGTTGCAATTTCAAATATTCGAGTATTCATATTTGTTGTCAGTTGTTGTTTACTGTGCAACCGACCTATTCCTATTCTATTCAATATTTATACACTCAGAGGAACAGCATGGGGATGAATCATATAAATAAAATTGGTGTAGTTCTGTTCGACTAAGATTGAATTTGACTGCATGTCTTTAAATGCAAAAATCTTAGAAACTGCTGAATACATTCTGATGTATTTTTCTCAGTCCTATAGAGGATAAATAGGCGTACAATATCCACTTTGTTTCAACTCTATATCGCTATAAATTCCGGAAAAAAATTGACAAGAATAATTTATTTTATCGTTTGGTTTCGCTTTTTTTTTTTGTCACGCTTTCCGTTCGAAAATACTGGGAGCATTTAAATATAGTAAACACCAGCTTATAGAGGACATCTGCGGTTACATTTTAGGATATCCATGAATTCGATAACTTAAAAAGTTTTTAAATAAATAGGCGAAATTTGAAACATTTATACTTTTTTCACCTGGGTGAGTGGATATGCATTTCATTCTCAAATCAAATACACTAACCGCGCAATATATTCACATCTCTTTTAACCTTATTTTATTCCTGTGGCGGAGAGGGAGACAGACAGAGGCAGTATGCTGTGTGGTTTGCTAAGAACAAAAAAACCATAAAAGAAATGTCAAATATGTAGGAAAAATATGTTTACCTCTGTTTTGCTTACAAAAAAAGAAAAATTCTATGAAAGAAATATCAGATAGGTATAGCTTTCAGTGATACCAGATCGTGGGTAATTACCCATTTCGTTTTTTATAGAGTAGAGTTTTTTAATAGCGTTTTTAACAGCCCATGGCCTCAATTCTCATAAAATGGTATTAAAAGTTGGAGTTCCCATAACATAAGCAACATAATGCTTGACATGAGGCTTTAATTTTAACTGGATGTGGCAAAGGAGATGCGGTGTTTATACCAAGAATACAAATAATTCACAGTAATTATTAATTTCAGTTTAAACCGATTCGATTGCCCATTAATGTTTGTTTTGAAATGACAATCCATAAGTCACAGGATCAAACTTTAAGAAATGCGGGAGTTGATTTAAGCAAGAATTGCTTCAAGTACGGGCAGTTATATGTAAAGTGCTCCAGGGTAAGTAATGCAGCAAATATCACTATCTTAGTCGATAGAAACAAAACAGCCAAACAAATTTGTCCCCAACAAGACAGCAAATTTCTTAATTTTGTTTCCATCAACTGTTCTGAAACCACATTTTACACGGGCGAAGCCGGGTGGGTACAGCTAGTAATTGTATAAAATTCCAGCTTGTGCTTTAAGTTCTGCAAAAAATAGCGCACCACAGGAGAACGAAGCACTAGGATTTAAATGGGTCTTTGGCTGTTGAAAGTTGTAGTTGTATGTTGTATCTTGCATGATCTTGTGTTGTGCTCAGCGTTACCACTTGTACTACATATGTAGTACTGTGCTACATATTTGCTGGATTTTTCAACGCCGTACTACATACTACATTTCTTAAGATCCGTCTAACCATTTTACTTTTTTACGAACAACAGTTCGAATTTTGGCCCTTTTGCTTTTATAACTAAATAAATAGATTTAAAAACTTGGCATAGTGCAAATCTTCAACTCGCACACAAAGATATCGCAAGGAATGGGAAAACCAATTTTCGTGGGTCGAATGTAGGTCTGGCAAACGCTTTTGTCGCGCTTGTCAGAAGTCATTTGCTTGCAATATGACTTTGCTTGTCAGACAAGAACTCTTACCCATACACATTTCCAATTATAATAGTGCAAAACAACTCCAAGTGTGTCCGACTGTTTTAGAAACATAACATATTTTGTTTGTTATACTACTTAATCACAAAACTCGTATTGAGAACGGATTACTTCCAGAAAAAAGAAATGGTGAAATAGTGATTTTCACGGATGGATCCATGATGGATGGCGGAGCGGGGGCCGGTATCTATTCAGAAGAGCTGGAACTTGCCCGTCACATTAGCCTCGGGAAATACACTTCAGTATACCAGGCTGAGATGATTGCTTTGCTTTATGCAAACCTGACACTACTGCTTGAGTGTCAGGTGGAAGGAAGAAATATCCTTATAGCACTGGACAATCAGGCGGTGATCAGATGCATGGAACAAACAAACATCACAACATCACTGGCACTGGAATGCGTACTTAAACTCAATAAGTGTTCATCTAAAAATGAAGTAACACTGACTTGGGTACGAGGACACATAGGGATCGAAGGCAATGAAAAGGCGGACTCCCTTGCAAAACAGGGGTCAACTGAAAAGTTGCTGGGACCAGAACCATTCTCTTCAATTGGCAGAGGAATGGTAGAACAGCTTATCCAAAAATGGATCACGGCAGAACACCTGAGAAGGTGGTCAACCGTGGAACAATGTAGACAAGCTAAAATGGCAATAAAGTGGCCGACCTGCTCCACTCAAAGAAGGGTTCTAAGCATGAGTCGAGGAACATTGAAATGGGTGGTGGCTTTGTCTACAGGACATGGTAATTTCAGGTATCACTTAAGGAAAATGGGCCTTATAGAGGATGATACTTGTAGACTATGCCTGGAGGAATCTGAGACAGCGGCACATATACTGTGTCAATGCCCGGCATTGGCTGGCAGAAGAATGAGGATCTTGGGACATCAATGGGTCGAGACCCAGTCGATGAAACGGATCTCCCATAAACAGATGCTAGCGTTAACACTAGGAATTGAGCCCAGAGAAGAACTGTGGAGAAATCAGAGAGTCTCTCTGAGTAAGATTTACAGTGGTAGAGAGACGAAAAGAGATCCGACAATGGTGGTCTGATTCGATTATCTCTCGAAATATATATATATATATAATTTAAATTTCAATAGAAAACAAAACAGGTACTAAATTTTTTTTGAAAATGCTACATTTTGTTGGCTAACGTACTACATTTGCTAAAGATTTTAGTGGCAACGCTGGTTGTGCTTGTTCTTGTTCCTGTACACAGTAGGCAGGCAGAGGCAAGGCACACCGCTCAAGCACAACATCAACGGCTCTATGTTTGCGATGGTGGAACGAAAACGAAAATGAAACACAAGATGTGCGAAGCGAATTGCAAAAAGGTGCGCTTGATGTAGGAGAACACCAAGCCAGGTAGATTTATGAGGGAAAAGGGTTTTTTTTTTTTTTTTTTTGTTTTTTTTTTTTGTATGTTATGCCTGTCCACGGTCGGTGCTCTAAAGCCAGATGAACACCCCCGATGGGTGAGTTTCATCACAACCAAGTCGCTTTGACTGTGAATTGGAATTATTGATACAGGAAGATTTGGATTTTGGTTCGATACAATTCTTTCAACATCTTATGTTGATTTCAACTATACTTTTACAGATACTGATTAGTTAATACATACATTTTTACAAAGAAACAAAAATGTGTTTCATAATGAACTATAGTTCAGTGCATTATAATAATAGATTTGGATAGGATGTGCAGAGAACACCTGCGCACCTTTGAATAAACGTCACTGCAACTTAAGCTACGAAATTTTGACATGCCAACGTCATTATGACTTTATTTGTTTGTTTTTTGTCAACAAAGTACTTGGCCTTCCTTAGACTTGAGAGAATATGAATTTAATTAGTAACATAGTACAAATAATGAAAAAAGAGACTAAAATTGAGGAAAAAATTATGTTAATAAAGGTAATACAGAAAAAAAAAATGCAAGTACACAACTAGTTCAAAATTGAGCAATACATTCAACAAAATGGATTTTATTAATGGTGTCATATTAATGTCAATTAAAGACGCACAATCATTATATTTACAATAACATTAAACCATTTAAAGAGGAGGATCTACCGTAATTAGGTAGGTGTACCAGTACCCGGTCAGTCACTAGTATCCGGCCACTTTGCGTTAAACAGTTGATAATAAGTAATTTAATCGTCATTTTCATTGGCGAACAATTTGGGGCCATCATTTTTGACCTATCTAACGTGCTGATAAAATTTGACAGCTGTGAACATCACTAAACTGCTGAAAAAAAAATGCGCAGTCTATGTAGTTCGTCAAGGAAGTTCAAGAGAATTAGTGGAGGTATCAAACGAAAAACGCAAGTTTCAGTGTTTTTTTTAGATATTAACTAACTCGTTTATTTTTTTTCTGTTAAGTTATTTAATTATTAATCATAAAATGTGAAAAACCAGACATTTTTATTTTTATTTAAGTATTAGATGGTGGCCGGTTACTAGAAACTTATTTTTTGATGGTGTTCTAGTGTCCGGCCAAGGTGACCCTACACAGTCTTGCAGGTCTCCTAGCGCAGGCTTAAAGGGATATACCTATATACGAGCAAAAAGAACCAGCTAAGCAAGAAAAGATCTATGCAATCGAAAAGACAAAAGATGCCAGACTACAGAAAAGAAAAGAAAAGGAAGCTAGAAAGTCAAAGGAAAGAAACAACGAAGAGGAACTGATTATTAAACTATATACATACTCGTACCTACCATTTTTTTTTTTTTTTTTTGACTAGTTTACAAAATTGTATTTATCTGAACTATAATGCATACATAATGTATATAGTAAATATGAATCCAAAATAAAAATGTATTTTTATTAAATAACCGATTTCAACCGGGTTTATTTTTGTTTAATTTACTTTGTAATTGAAGTTTTTCAAAATTTTGAATTTTGTTGGCCGGGTACTGGTGAAATTTAACTTCTTTCAAAAAATTAATTTTAATTTTAGATGCAATAACCCAATTATACTCAAGTATTTTTTCTTTAAACCAAAATTGACTTTGAAGTACAAAAAAAAGAAAAACCTTGTTTAAGTGGTCAGGTTTATTAGTTATCACGGATCAAAGTACGAAAAAGTGTTAGTTGGCGGGTACTGGTACACCTCCTAGTACGAGAACGAGGTATATAAAAGAATCAGTTATAATGCAAATTAAGTGATGGAACATTAAGACCTACAAGACTTAAAATATCAGGAAAATGAATCTCCCCAATAAGTAGTCTGTGGAGAAAAACAACTCTTGACACCTTTCTCCTAACCTCAAGGGACTCGAGTCCAATAAGTTGTGGTCGGGCTGAGTAAGGGGGTAAGTTATTAAAATCCGACCAAGGAAGACCTCTGAGGGCAAACCTAAGAAATCTCTCTTGTATTGCTTCGATTCTTACAACATGAGTGTAGTATGGACACCAAACAATGGGCGCATATTCCAACAACAATCGAACAAACGACAGATATAAGATTTTTAGCGCGTAGGGGTCGGTAAACACCCTAGCATAACGTTTAAGCATTCCCCATCCTCTATTGGCTTTATTTGATATATATTCATAGTGGTAAACGTAGGACAGCTTACCATCTAACATAACCCCTAAATCGTTTATCAAAGATACACGCGGAATCACATTACTGTCGAAGGAATAAGTGTGAATGTAAAGCGAGGTACGACGGGAAAAAGTAATGACCGAACATTTACTAACATTAAGAGACAAGTAGTTTCTAGTGCACCACAAAACGAAGTTTTGGAGATGTGCATTCAATATATCTAAACTATTAGAATCATTGCATGAAGAGTATATTTTAAAATTATCGGCAAACATCAGGACATTGCAATGTGGAACAAATTTGACAACATCATTAACGAATACAATAAATAAGAGTGGGCCTATGTGACTTCCTTGAGGGACACCGGATGTTACCATCATTTCTTTGGATAAGTGTCCTCGAAACTTTACAAATTGGCATCTGTTTCCTAAATAGGGTGATAGCCATCTAAGAAACACTGTAGAGAACCCTAAACGTTCAAGTTTGTAAAGATGAAGCTTGTGGTCAACTCGGTCAAACGCTTTACTGAAATCAGTGTAAATGGCATCGACCTGATTACCCTTAGTATCTCACTAATAACAAAATTTGTAAAAAGGAGAAGATTATTAACAGTGGATCTGTTTTTTACAAAACCATGTTATTGCATATTAAATTTTTACAAAAAAAGTTCAACTTGTCAGTCACCAACTCATCAAACAGTTTAGGAATGGACGATTGTTTATAGATCCCTCTTAACATAAACATTATGTCCTAAGTTTGTCACTACATGCCTGTCAAGCACACTCTCGCGAAAGACACACGAATGACCACCGAATGGCCGAATTTTTGTGACGTCAGCATGTCAAAATTTGGCATGAAAAATAGCATGTGTAATCGTAGATTTACTAATTTAAACGTTTGACACTGACGTGTCCTTTACATTCAAACGAAAAGTCACCCGGCCCTCTTGCTTTCGCTTTCGCGATGGCAAGGGCAGTCAGTGTGTCGGAATAAATTTATAAAATCCATTTTTCCATTTTTTGCGCAATTCTATATTCCTTTCTTTAGAGTAGGAACTTCAAAAGCTCTGAACCCACCCAATAAATATATATAAATTTTAACTAAAAATTAATGGTTTTTATTTTTTTAGAGCAAGAGCTCTTCTTTTATTTAAGTCTTCTTAAAAACTAACTACTATAAGCGAGAAACGCTACTATTTATGTGTTCAAGGCGCGGTTTCTTGTTTGGTGCTCGCATCGTCTCTTTTGTCGGTGTATCTGCCGTTTTATGACTTCGAAATATCCCTTCTTGGAAGGTCGTCTTATTGTTTTCACATCTGCCGTTTTATAACTTCCATATGTATGTGATATCCCAGTTTGCTAGCTTTCTTGGGAGGTCGTCTTCTGTTGGCACATCTGTTGGGTTTTTCCGCTTAAAAGAGTCGATCCCTGTTTAGTTGGGCTGCTGACATAACCCCTCCCTCCTTAGAGTCTTCCTTCGGTTCGTTTATGACTGGAGGTAGATTTATTATAGTTTTATTTTGTCTCTTTATTTTGTATAATATTATTATCACAATGATCGCAATGATTAATAAAGTTGTTGAGAGACTAAAAATATACTGTGTTTCCTTTTTATTTTTTATTTCTATTATTTTTTTTAAATTATCAATGGATTCATACCTGACTTCTTCCAAATATTCATTTGAAAAGTTATAGTTTAGTACAGGTATTATCTTTTCGTCTTTGTAATACTTTCTATTATAAATTACATTGTTCATTGAAATTTTACAGTTCTCTGCTTTTATTAAGTAATTTCCTTCTAGTATGTAGTTTAGATTATTACAATTTTGTTGTATTTCGGTTTTTTCTGGATTCTTAATTATTAGATATTTTTCTTTTTCTATTATTACATTTTTATCTTCATATTTTTTAGTTTTGCATTTCATTTGTTTGTTTATTAATATATTTTCTATACAATCGTCCTTTAATATTTGTAAATTTTTTATTTCTTTAGTTATATAATATAATCTTTTATTCAATTCTAGGAAGCTATTAGTTTGTAAATCTATAATTTTACTATTTATAGGAAAGTTTTGAATGTATATTTTATTAAATGTTTGGTTGGAATATTGGGGAATTAATACAATTACTAAAATATTTTCTTTGTACGTTGCTAAATTGATTTTTAATTCTTTTAATTTTTCAAATGCGATATTATTCTCTTTAATTTCTTGGCTTGTAATAATGTTTTGTGTTAGTATTCCTGTTCTGCTAGTCAATATTACGTCTTCTATTTTTCCTAAAGTTTCTCTAATTTCTCTTATGTTGTTATTGAATTCTATTTCTATACGAAGGTTATCAATATCACTGCTTCTGTTTCTTAATTTATTAACTGTTTCGATACCTTGGTTCATTAATTCACTTAAAGTTTTAAACTGATTATTAAAATGATCGTTTATCTTTATTTGTTTATTTAAGTTATCTATGGTATTATGCTTATTTTCTTCTAGTGTTTTAAGTTTCTTTTCTATTTCTATTCTATCATCGTCATCCATTGCTCCGAATATGAATTTCAAGATGGAACCTCCTAAATTTATTAATCCTCTGGTATCAATTTTTTGTTCTAATTTGATTATTTCACTAAGTTGTTTATAATGCTTTTCTGGCATTAATTTATACTGTGCTTTTAATTGTTCGATTAGTCCTTTATAATCGGTTAAGTTAATTAAATGTATCATTGTATTATATTTTTCTATAAGTTCTACCTTTTCACTTTCTATTATAAGAAATTCTTGTTTAATTTCATTAATTTGTATTTCCTGTGGTTGTACTACCGTTATCTGCTTGTACAGAATAATCATTAAGATTATCACTACTGCTTTCATGTTGGGTGGTTGCAAATTTTTTCTTTCTCCTGAATTGGTCTTTGTGCAAAACTTGTATTCGTACGTGTGGTCTTATAGTGACTTTCTTGTCTTGTTGTTTTATAATGCTTATTTTTTTATGTTTTGTCTTTAGTTTATCAAATCGCTCGGGATTATTTATTTTAGTATAACTAGGGTTAATTTCTTTATCACTCCTATTTTTATTTAATTTCTTTAATATTTTTTCTTTATTGCTTTCTATTCGTTCGCGCACTAGTTTTATATTTACTCTATTCAAATGAATGTCTACTGGTTTTTCTTTAGTGGTCAAATGTATTGTTTGATTGTAAACCTCTACTGCACGTAGTACGTTGTCGACTAAGTTGTCTGACCCTTCTAAAATTCTTAAATGCTCATTTAGCGTGCTGTGTACTCTTTCGATATCAGAGTTTCCTGTGTGTCTGTAAGGAGTTGTGAAATGAATTTCTATCTCCTTCTCTCTAAAGTATTCTTTTACTGTATAGGTTTGAAATGAAGGATCGTTATCTAGTACGATATATTTTGGTTTGGTCATGTAGGTAAAGATTTTTGTTATGGTATTTAATACATCCTTTTGGTTTTTGGTTTTAAGTTTTTCTACACATACGAATTTGCTGAATTTGTCTATACATGTGAGATATTTTGTTGAGTGGGGAAGTATCCATATATCCATGTGATAAGATTGGTGTGGACCTTTCGGTGTGATTGTTTTCTCGTATGGGAGTTTTATTGGGTTTCTTTCTATTTTAAGATTGCAACGTTCGCAATTGTTAATCACTTTTGTTATTAGTTCTTTCATATTTGGTGAGTAATATTTTCTTTTTATTTCTAAATAGGTTTTTTCAATTCCTGTATGATTATAATTTAAATGTATTTTATTTATTTCTTCTTCGGTTTCTGGAGTTTTAATGTCAATTAAATAGGTTTTTGTCCTAAGGAGTTTCTGATTATTATGGTGTAGTTTCCAATAATCTTGGAACTCTAGAAATGATTTATCTTCTGTCGTATAAATACAGTTTATTGTGTTCGTATCACATTCTTTTATTATGTATTCATAGGTTTCTTTGCTGAAGTTTTTTCTGGTTATTTTTATTCTTCTCTTTCCTGGGAATGGGAAAGTTATCTCTTCTATGGTATTTTCTCCCTTTTCTAATATTATTTGTCTTTTGAATATGTTCAAGGGTTTCTCTGTGATTGATATTAGATTGGAGCTATCTGATATTACACTATGTCTGGTGCTAACTAAATCTTCTTCTTCTTCTAATGCATTTATTGTATCTATCTTTATTCTTGAAAGTGCATCTGCAACTTTATTTTCTTTTCCTGCTAGGTATCTTATATCAAAGTCATATTCTTCTAATTTAATCTTCCATCTTTGTAACTTACTATTAGGTTCTTTTAGATTATGCAACCATGCTAATGGTCGATGATCGGTTAATATTTTAAATCTTCTACCGTAAAGATAGTGACGAAACTGTTTCGTTGCCCATACTATGGCTAACAATTCCTTTTCTATCGTTGAATAATTACATTCATGTTTATTTAAAGTTCTACTTGCAAATCCTAATGGTCCCTGGTTTTGACTTAACACGGCTCCTATTGCAAAGTTACTTGCATCTGTAGTCAAAGTAAATTCTTTTGAGAAATCTGGGTGTTTGTTAATGAGTGTGTCTTGCATCGCAAGTTTTACTTTCTCAAATGAGTCCTTATAATCTTTGTTTTCTATATTTATTTTGCTATTTTTCTTTAAACAAAGTGTCATGGGTTTTATAATTTTTGCATAGTCATTTATAAATTTGCGGTAATAACCTGTTAATCCTAAAAATGACTGTATTTCTTTTATAGTTGTGGGTATAGGGAATTTTTGTATTGTTTTTAACTTTTCTGGATTTGGTTTAATGCCTTCTGGAGTTATTATATGTCCTAAAAATTCACTTTCTTTCTTTAAGAAATCGCATTTGTTAAGAGATACTCTCAAATTTACGCTTTGGAGTTTCTTTAATACTTTTTCGAGAGAAGAGAGGTGTTCTTCTAGTGACGTGCTAAATATTATTATATCGTCTAAATATACATAACATATTTTTCCTACAAATTCTTTTAATACTTCATTTATCATACGCTGAAATGTCGCCGGTGCGTTTTTGAGACCGAATGGCATTCTAGCGAATTCATAATGTCCTGATAAAGTAGAGAATGCAGTTTTCTCTCTATCTTCTGGTTCTACCTCTATCTGGTAAAATCCTTTTGTCAAATCTAAAGTAGTAAAATAATTTGCTCTTCCCATTTTATCTAGAATATCTTCTATTATTGGTATGGGGAATTTATCCTCTTTGGTTACATTATTTAGCTTTCTATAATCGATGACGATTCGCCATTCTTTTTCTCCTGTTTTGTCTTCTTTTTTAGGTACTATCCATATGGGTGCGTTATATGGACTAGTGCTTTTTACTATTATTTGCTGTTTTAATAACTCATCTATCTGTTTATCTACTTCCTTTTTATGGACTTCTGGATACCTATAGATTCTGGAGAAAATTGGTTCATCACTTGTTGTTGCTATTTTATGTTTTACATGAGATGTGAAACTCAGGTCGTCTCCCTTGTGAAAAAATGTTTTTTCATTGTTTTTTAGTAATTCTGTTAATTTTGTATGCTCTTCGGCATTTAAATGGTCTAACCTTTTAGTTTCTAGTTCGTCGAAAATGGAACTTCGTGGTTCTATATTATTAAAGTAATTTATTTCTTTTTCATATTCTTTTTCTTTGTCTATACTGAAGAATAAAGGTATTATTTCATTATTTAATTCTAAAGTTTTTGTTCTAAAATCGATCTTACTTTGGTTAGGGATTAATATATTATTTCCTATAATTCCATTGAAATGTTGATTGAAATCTAGTATTTGGAATACACAATCTTCTACAACATTGTAAATAAATCTTTCTTTTGGGATTTTTATTTCTTCATTTATTATTACTGGAGTTCCTACGGTTTTTAAAGTTAAAGGTTTTTCTCTTTTTATGATATAGTTTTGTGGGGCATTATTTCTATTTATTAAACTATTCGTTGCTCCCGTGTCTATTAGCATTCGGATAGTTTGTTTGTTTTTTACTAGTTTAATAAATGGCAATCCGGTAACGGTGGTTCCGAGGCCGGATACTGAAAATTTTGGTTTGTTCTTAATTCCAATTCGTTATTAGAATGGTTTATTTGTTGAGGTTGTACTCTTCTAAGTTGACTACTAGTGGGATCTATTTCCATTTGTTCTACATTCTGACTTCTGTTGTAGTAATTGGGGTTGTAATTATTACCTTTGTAATTGGGATTTCTATAGTTATTATTGGGATTATTATTATAATAGTTGACTGGTGGTCTGATATTTACTGGATTTTTTGGTTGAAAATTATTTTGATAAGGTTTTTGTGGTATATAATTCTGTCTTTTAGGTTCAGATCTTTCTTCCCTTCTTTCTTCTATGAATCCTGCCTGAGTTAGCTCGTATAATGCTGCTTGTAGGCTAGTTGGTTTTAGTGAGAATAATACTGTTCTCATATGAATAGGTAATTTTTCTTTAAAAGTGTCTAATGCAGTTTGGTTATTATGAGGTATATCAAGTGGTTTATTTTCTTGCACTGTTTTCTGATTTAATTCACATAACGTTTTCTGTATCTCGTTATAAAATGTCATTACATTGTTTTTGTAGTTTATTTGACGAAGGTCGTCGTATAATTGAAAGCTACTTTTGAATCCTCCAAAATTGCTTACTAATAATTCTTTTATCTCTATCCATTTATTTAGATGTGCATGAATTTCTACGCATCTTTTTGCTTTACCTATCAATTTTGATTTTAATATGTTGATACACATTAATTGTGATTGGTCATCATATTTATTCAATGTTGGAATAATTCCTTCTACATTGGCTATGAACGTATACAAGTCTTCTCTTCTACCGTCAAACGTACTTAGTTTCTCGATGTACTTAAGTGGGTCTAGTGTTAATGTTAAAGCCATTTTAATATTTTCTTTTTTAATTACTATGTCAAAACTACTTTCACTATTTTCACAATTATTTTTCTTAGAATTAATACTTAAAATATTCTTACAACTTGCTGGTATCGGTGCGTTTCTGATTTGTATCAAATGATCGTCTTCTTTGTCCGTTGTGCTTCCTTCTTCATATGAATCGGGTTTTGTTGGTTTCTTCCTTTTGAATAATTTGTTCATCTGCTCGGTCTCTAATTAGTTTTTCCTCTATGGAACTTCATAACATTAGTCGTTTACGTTGACATTGGTTATTAAACTAATTCACTTTGTAGTTTTTCTTTATCTGCTTTAAAGAATTCTACTTGGTTTTGTTCTTTATTTGTTTTAAAGATTTTATACTTAAACTCTGGGTTCACTAGAGTGTATAGATTTTTATGAATTTAAACACTATGTTCGATAGGGTATTCACAATGAGAATAACTTAAACTTTATGGTCTATAAAGTGTTTCCTATTTTGATTTCCACTGATTTTAAACTTTAAGTTCATTAAAGTATTCACGGAAGGTTTTATTTTGTGCGTGACGATTTTCGTTCGAATCACTAGATAGCTATTTTATTTTTTATGTAGTATACTTGTACATTTTTTTATAGCTATCCTACCGACTGCGCCAATTTCAACTAAAAATTAATGGTTTTTATTTTTTTAGAGCAAGAGCTCTTCTTTTATTTAAGTCTTCTTAAAAACTAACTACTATAAGCGAGAAACGCTACTATTTATGTGTTCAAGGCGCGGTTTCTTGTTTGGTGCTCGCATCGTCTCTTTTGTCGGTGTATCTGCCGTTTTATGACTTCGAAATATCCCTTCTTGGAAGGTCGTCTTATTGTTTTCACATCTGCCGTTTTATAACTTCCATATGTATGTGATATCCCAGTTTGCTAGCTTTCTTGGGAGGTCGTCTTCTGTTGGCACATCTGTTGGGTTTTTCCGCTTAAAAGAGTCGATCCCTGTTTAGTTGGGCTGCTGACATAACCTATATATAAATAGTTGCGCAATATGTGACCAAATTAGCATATTTCCAGTTAAATTTATGGCGTTTTCGAGTGAAGATCCGAGAGAATTGTCCCGAAATTCAGAATTGCTCTTTTCAATGAAATTCGTTGGAGCACTTTTGTAACCATATGAGAGATTTGGTTTTCTGTTGCTACTTTTTTTTTTTTTTCTGCAGTAATAAATAGAGCCAAATCAATATATGTCAATTTAAGTTTACATTTTGCACGCATATTTGTATATTTTCGGATCACATGGCGAAAAATTTGTTTCTAATAACACAACAAACACATCAATCTGATATTTTGTTAGTATATGTGTTAGTGAGATCAGGGCAATTCTCTAAAAATATTCCGGACACTTCTGTCGTGTTAAGAATTGACCTGCAAGTGAAACATAGAATACATCGAAAGCGTTTCAATCGGAAACGCCATTAGCAAGAATATTTTATTTTTCGCCTCTTTTTTCAAAATCATGCCAGCATTTTTTTACCATGATTTCACGCTGTTGCAGGAAAAACTAGCAGGATTTTGGCTTAGCCAAATTATGAATTAAAATAATGAAATCAAATAAAAGCAGACGAACCTAAGTGTGAACAAGCCATTACAATTCTCATTTGACAGTGAACTCTGAACACAGCTCTTCAACGAATTTTTATACCCTCCACAGGAAGGTATATTCACTTTGTCATTACATTTGTAACGCCAAGAAGGAGTCACCGGAGACCTCATACAGTATATTTATTCTGAATCAGGATCACATTCTGAATCGATTTATCCATGTCCGTCTGTCTGTCTGTCTGTCTGTCTGTCTGTCCGTAGGTCTGAAAGCACGATAGCGCCCAAAAGAATTGACATAGGCGAATAAAATTTGTTGAAAGGACTTATTTTTATCGTCGTCAAGTTGGTATTAAAAATGGGCTACGTCGGTCAAGTAGTTCTGGTACCTCCCAATGTTATATCATTCGAAATGGGTTGCAAGCCCTTGATCTATAATGAACATTAGAAAAAGAAACAAATTTCAACAAAATGTTCAATTATTAAAATAGATACTTAAAAAAAAAAAACTTTAACTAACCGCATTTTTTAGAACTAGATTACTTGGTTTCCCGTTCAGTAAGTTAGGGCATGTTAACATTATCATTTTCATTTAATTAAATCGATCGAATTTTAGTTTTCTTAATGTTTACGCCATAGCCCTTAAGAATTCAAATGAAACACAGAATAAATAGTGAACAATACAAAACATTTATATGTTTTTTTATGCAAAATATATCATATTGAACATCGTCTTCAAATACAGAACTGTTCATTATTATAATGAACGAATTGTAACCGTATCTTTGTGCCTCCTAAAAATTATATAGGGCACCCATTCCGCAAGTTTTCAGACGATTATCGTCGAAACGATAGACCTCCAAAACTAGCAACTAATTGCAATAACTACAGGTTTGAGTGCTTAATCCAGTTCATTTTCCACAAATATAATGAATGCTGACGTTTGTCAGAAACAATCGAGCAGATTGATTAACTTATTTTGGTGATCAAAGTTTCAAAGCCGATATCTTTCACACGATCGTTGATATACGGAATCTGGCCCTGTTTGTGCTTGAAATCTTCACCTTTAAAGGATTTCAATGACTAATTATTTCGTGGGCACTGTTCGACTACTTAGCTGAGAGGTTTCAAATTTAACCTCCGGAAAGAAGCAGCTTACGTAAGGTTACGTAAGGTTTTTTCCCTGCCCCTCACAAAAACTCTCCAACTCATTTTAAATGTACTATAATGATTAACTTAAACTGCAAACGCTACCGAAACTGAGTCACAAGCTAATAAAAAAAAAAATAATTAAAAAAACCAAAAAACCCGACTGACTGTAAAAAAAAAAAAAATTAAAAAGATGTGAACAAGACGCATTTAAGTTTTTTTATTTTTAAATTTTTTAGCCTATGACACTCCGGGGAAGAATACGAATATTATGACACCCCACTCTTCAAAATCGGTCAAGCCGCGTAGGCTACAGGGAGTCTCGTAGGAACGTACATAGGATACGCGCGAAACACATAACCCTTCCTATGTCCAGTCGGGTAAAAAACAACTTTCTATTGACATTTTTCTGTATTTATAGCTATCTCCCATTAGGCAATTTAAGCTGTAAATCTTTAAGACATGTATATTGACAGAGTACTCCAGATCACGGTGTCCACTTGCAAACAAGATTAGCTACCAAAATTGGAAAGAAAAGTTACCAAACCAAGATAAAATTTACCAAAAATCTGGAGACGTTGATAAAACACAAAGAGAAAAAATAGCATACATTTATATAGTATTGAGCCAATGTGAAAATGCTTTATCACTATCCTAAGACTTTTCTCTGATTTACGAACATAATATCAAAAAAAACTTAGTCAGCCTTTAAGTAGTTAAACAACGACTACTTTATAAAATAAAATTAATAAGACTTAAATTATCTCCTTTAAATACTTTTGCTGACCAAAAGCATGATTTTCTAAACTTGAAATTATTTTATTTGATTTTTAAAATAATTGCTTGTAAAAAAAAAACAAAAATTTATAAAACGTAAGCCTTTTTAATTCAATGAGAAACGTAGTAGAAACTTTGTCAGTCTTTAAACAATTAAACAACGTAAACAACGTTGTGCACAAAATTACCAGCTGCTAGAAGGCATGGGATTATCATCTACCATTTCCGAGCCTTTTTTCTAATTTGTTAGAAACCTTTAAGAAATTAGAGTTTTATGTCTGCAAATAAATAATATGATTAACTAACCTATCCATATCTAAATATTTCGAAGTTCACCACCATTCTGTCAAAATTAGAAAATGAGTTCTTTCAGTAATTTTTTGAACAAAATAGGTTTACATGGGTGGTACTCAGAAATAGTAAGGCAGCATTTAAATGAATGGATATCGAGTTCGTATTTTTGGTGCTCCTGCGCAAAAAGTTACCAAAACCAGATAAAAATTACCAAATTACCAAAACTCAAAAAGCTAAAGAAAAATTACCAAATTTGGTAAAAAATTACCAAAGTGGCAACCGTGCTCCAGATATAAAGACCACTATTACCCATTATCGTTTACTTCAACTGAATACACCTGGCGTTGAAATCACTTTATGAATTAAAACAATTATTGTCAGCAAGGAAATTCCAATTTCGATACAAACGTCACAATTATCTGATAAGATAGTCAACAGTTCCATGTGAATGACGAAAAATGCGATACCACTCAGTATGTTGTAAACATTCTCATTTCAGCACAACAATCAAAAGATATAACTTTTCAAAACTGTTGTTCAACTTCGAATCACTGGTCTGCGGCTACATAAAGTCCTTCACCAGTATTGGACCGGTTGTAAACATAAAAAAACAAAATTTAAACTCACCAGCAATTTCGTAAGCATGGCCAAGCTCCTGCAGGTTCTGCAAAGTTTCGAAACTCCTACCATATTTGTAGAGATATTTTATTCCTTGAAGCAGATAAGACAGTTGAATAGTAGTCCCTTTCTATTGGATGTGTGTTGCTGCTCAAGTAGCCGGGCACAAACACATGTATCTTGTGTGGAACAATATTTCAATTGAAACGAAACTAAAATAAAATCCTTACAAACTCGATGTTTGTAGTCTATTCACTCTGTAAGGCGATGAGAAAATTTATATCATCAGCATCCGTTGAAAAGTTGTGTGCATCTGCCAAACTAATAGTGAACTTTTGTATATTTTTTGGATCTTTGTTTAAAATAACAAAAACACGTATACCAATATGTGCAGTGTGTGTCGTTACTCAGGCTGAAAACGATGATAGGTATGATGTTTAATAACTTTTTTTCGGCAGTTCATAGATACCGGAAACTTTTTCACCGACACACTGTTTCGGACAGGATATATTTGGTTTTTTTTTTTGTATTATGTCCGTGTTGCTTGTTTGTGTCGTTTCTGGGCAATATTTCAGTTCGCTTGAATGAAATTAAATTATTGCTAGTTTTTGTCCAAACTTTCCGCAATTGGCAAATTTCGTGCACAATAAAAATAAAAAAAAATATTCACTCTTTTTCTTTTTTAAAAAACCAACGAATCTATTGTTCAATAAGGATATCACGATTAAAATGAAATACCAGTCTTGAGGCAGAAAAAACTGAACACTTGTGTAAATACCGCGGCGTCAACAACTAATGATTTGTCAAAGTTATTCTCACAGGATGCTGTATATTTGAAAAGCCGAAGGAAAACTAAACAACACGAAGGACAGCGCAATTAGAACAATTAATTCAGTCCGTGGTGGTATTAATGTAGAACTGAAGCTATGATCAGTGTCTGGCTATTTATATGTTCCGCAATTATGGAATAGTTGCAGTTATGGCAATGAACTGGTTGAGATTACGCACCGAGCAGTTACTTATCAATTTGACGTAATGGTAGCAGAATACCGCGGGCACCGTGGTAGATAGGTGGAATGGAATGTGTTCGGTGAATTTAATAGACATGGTGTCACCCAGAAAATAAGCCATGATAAAGTTCCAAAGGTATTTTCTTTTTTTTTTTTTAATTTTTTTTTAAATAAATGCTAGGGCACTTTTAAAGGCTGACGTAATGGGGTTGTCCAAAAAGATATTTATTGGCCAGCACAAACAAACAAGGACGACCTCGGTATCGCATGTGCCTCAGCTAGCCCTATGAGCTTAGTGTCTGGGTTAAACTTTGATGTCCACTTGTTGAGAATCTGGTTTGCTAAACACAAGCCAAATGTGAGCAACAAAACTCAACAAAACAAAAACTCATGTATTTCAGTCTAAGAATGCAAGAGGATCCTGATATTGAAATCTACTTCCATGCTCAAAATTGCTTGCGTTACAATTTGCTTAGCTGCACATGTACCGTAGACTCTTATTTAATGATGTTCGACGATGGTCGTACATGTAATACCAACTGCTTCAAAGTTGAGGCTGTAAGCAATTTTAAATATTTGGGTGTTATACTTGATCAAAATATGAATTGGTCCAACCATATCTCAACTAGGAAACAATATCTGCGTTCTTCTATACGTAGCTTTTACCATCTTAGTAAATTTTCCAATAAAAGAACCTTAATAACAGCCTATTTTATTTTATTTAGTAAATTTTCCAATAAAATAATAACCTTAAAAACAGCCTATTTTGGTATATTCCATTCAAAACTTCAATACGGTATAAGCTGTTGGGGAGGCGCTTACCTGGCAAAAAATGCATCCTCTGATCGTTTTGCAAAAGTGTATTATTTGGAAGATTTGTAATGCTAACCGCATTTCCCAATCTATGGTACTCTTTAGATCCTTGAAAATTCTGCCAGTCAAACATCTGTACTATTTTAAAGTTTCTAAAATATTCTTTTTAAGGGGTGGCTATATGCAAAGTCCTATATATGATGTCCGTACTCTGCGAAGCAATGTTGACAATTATGTGACGGTTTCCATTTTTCGTTCCACCCATTTTAGAAACTTTTACTCCGTTGTGTCGTGCAAACTTTTTAAGCTTTTCGCAATATTAGAATTCTTTGTTTATTCTTAAAAAAAAGTCAAAATATGGCTTTTTAATTTTGACCATAATCAAATTGAAGTTTTGCTGCCCTATATTGGTTAGTATATAGCTAGTCTTATACATTGCTTAGCTAATATTGTATTTCCAATTATGTTGTATCCTCCATCTTTTCTTTCTTTTTTTTCCTTTTCTCTTTTATGTACGCTTAATAATTGAACTTGAAGAATCCCCATTAAATGTGGTCCACCCCACATAAAAAAAAAACCTGAATTTGTATTTATGAAGTGACATTTAACACTATTGTAATCACTTTTTTTTTTCTTTTTATTATTATAATTTTGTAAAAATAGTTTAACCAACAATTATATATTATTATGATAAGAATAATGAAATAAATAAAATAATAATTAAATAACTGACTGAACGTCAAACCAATTCCACTGATAGGCGGAAGAAACTTTACTCATATTTATATTCGGACTTAAAAACAGGAGATATGTACCTATCTACCTAAGCCTCTACACTCTTTGCAATTTCTATTTAACCTTTTAACTTTCTCGAATACTTCGTAAAAGAGAAAGATTTTGTATTCGCACCAAATTTCGAACTCGAATCATTCTGACATTTGGATGATAGAGGAACCCAAAAAGTGGGTCTCGCAATTCTGTCCGTCCATTGGCTCCTGAGGACTACATCCTAAATGGCTGGACGGATTGATTTCAAACTTTGGACTTCGAATTATTGGGCACCATTATTAACTATACTTCCCATATAACGGTCTTAAGAAAGTTAGATTTTTTCTAAAACGACCCCAACGATTTTAAGCAAAATTGATGTTTGAGCTTATGTATAGGTGGAGTTTAAATCGCATACAAAGTTTGTGTTTGCTAAAAAATTGAATAACGGTACTTTTGAAATTTGGAATTATCTCAAAAACAGTCTTTACGATTTTAACAACAAGACGGCTATTCCTAACTTGATGGCAAAATCAGTTTTTCTCTAAATCACCGTGCAATATCTTTTTGAAATAAAGTGCATCACTGGGTCGCACGAAACTTTCTCGTTCATAAAAAGTTTGGTTGTGTCAATTGGTAGGTATAATTGGTAGACATGTAGAGTAGGTAGTGTTAAATAAAGTTCTCTTTTAGGTTATTTATTTGATGTGGCCGTACATATCAACTAAGAATGTGAGTTTTAGCTTTTAGTAGCAGGCAAGTTCGGGATCTGGTTAGAGACCAGATCTAAGCATCTAATGATATTTTTTAGGCCCTTACACTTTACAAGATTTTTGAGTACAAGGACCAACGTAGTAGGAGTTTCTGTTTTCTGATCTGTTAAGGTGTCTGTGATTGTGATTGTGATTGGAAATAGCGTTCGCGATAGACTGATATCTTTACACAGATATAATTATGTAAGAGCTTAGGTATTTGTTTTTTTGAATTTGCATTAGCAGTTGTAAACTGAATATGCCGTACAAAACATTGGAAAGTTTAGTTTGAAAAATACTAGCTATTGCTTAACTATTTAGCTGAAAATTGAGTATTAGATACTGTTCGGGATGTATGTAACGCTTATGATTTCTAAAGCTTTTTCGAAATAGAAAATGGGGTTTTCGAGGTATGAGCAGTTTTCAAAATTAGCGTTCTCAGTAATTCAAATTAAAAATTAAGGACGCAATAAATTTTAGAACATCAATTTTACTCTAAGTATGCGTTTTGGTTAAAATCTTTATTTCCGTTTTCAAGTAAACTGAAGTACATTTTTTAAAAATTTTTTTTTTTTTTTCAAATCCATTGTAGGGTAATAGAGAGAACAACTGGCCAACTTCAGGGTTCACTCAGCTAATACGCAATGCATGGCCAGAAAGCTTTTAGTTCAGTTTATGCATAGTTAAAGTTTTGTCTTTTCTCAGATTCGTCAAGTTAAACAATACCACAGGGTTAGTTCTTAAGAACGATATGCAGTCTTTGCAACATTTTCGGTCGACTATCAGATTCGTTGACGTTTCTTTGATTAACATTCGATTGATCATTGAACCAATTTTCTAGAATTTCTTTATAGCTCCCTGAATGGTGAACTCGGAGAAATTTCATTACAACCGCCATCGTGCGAAACGGGAATTTGTATTTTGATACTTAATTTTTACGACTATCCTTTCAACAGAACACAATGGCAGCAGAAAGTCACCTGGCAAAGCTTTAATTTTGTTACTGAATGACTCCTTATATCCTATAATTGAAGGCAGACGCTGATGATCTTACATAAATGGTGTATTGTTCAAGTGCTAAAACAGTTTTCAATGTTCTTTGATTTTTACGCCTATGCTTTCTGGAAAACATCCTAAGTGAAACCTAAGTGTTCTCTGAAAGAAAATAAATAAAAAAAATCCATTAGTTGAGAAAAGCTTGTCTTATGATCCTTTTTGGACACGTCTCAATATTTACTTACAACAAAAAATTATCTGATACCAGGGGGTCAATTCTGGTTCTGTGAAAGAGTGAATCGAATAAATCGTTTTCACATTCGCTTTGATACTCTGCTTTAATTTTTTCGATTCACTCAGTACTAAAAAGCGATTCTCGTTCAATAAGTGAAAATATCGTAGTGAATTTAATATCGCACACTGTTTTGTACGACAGCAGGTTCTCAATTTTTAATCTATCACTAAAAACTTTCATTTGAAAATGTGAAATAAAATTATTCATTTGAAAATTTTTGATTTTTAGTTTCACATTTTCGTAGAACGAGAATCGAAATTGCGGTGAAAGGGTGAAAACATTTTCGTTTAAATTTTTCACAGAACGAGAATTGACCCCCAGTACTGGTTATAAATGAAATCCATATTCGTCATAAAGCCCCCCTCAAAAGGTTCACTTAGTCGTGCATCGATAAAGTTGAACTTTAACTTAAATATTACCATTGGAAAGTACTCAAGGAGTCGTCTGTTTTGTGTCAAAACACCCGTAGGAGTACCATTGTCACGGAGATAAGTACTCCAAGTTAACTTGATAACACACAAAACAATAAAACTAACTGATAGCAATTTACAACGGTAGGTGATGATATTAGCGGTGCTTCCTGTAGTTCATTTACTATCATTGATAAAAGAAAGCAATTTCTACCGAAAGGATAAGCACAGCCGGTATACTGGTTATCCAGTGGTTACTCCTTTCCTATCAGTATGCAAATAGATGGTGGGAGAAATTAATTTTGTACTTCCGTTGAGTACTATCAGTGTCATAATATTTACGCTCGTCACGTTTTATTTACTCTGCGCAAAAGGTAATTTTTCATTTATAAGATATTGGCTGATGAGCTAAAAAATTAATCGACTACTGAAACAGAAAACTGCTCAAATTATAGGAAAACGCACTCCAAAGGGGAGCGGGTCGAAATGCTGCTTTCGAAACTCTGTTTTTTTTTTTAGTTCTGCTCTACAAAATCCTGATTTTCGAATGTAAAGCAATAAAATTCTGTTAATTCCTCTTTGTTTCTACATAACAAAAATATAAACAAAATCAAATAATATTTAAAAAAAACAGATAATAAAAAAAATGTAAGTTTAAGTAAAAGTAAAAAAAAAAAAAAATATTCAAAGTAGACTTTTGTAAAAACGAATTTTGAACAAAACCCTCTCTAAAGCCTTTTTTTTTTTTTTTTGAGGTAGTTTCTATCCGTTGGAGCACTCAGACACAACTACTGGTCCATTGTACTGCCAAACAGACACCTTACTTTTATGTACTTAGTTTTCCCGTCTTTCGAAGAAAGAGGAGAAGGAGCTTCAGTGATGAAGAGCTTAGATGTTCGGCACTCACCACATCAGCCCCAAAGATCCGCCACCTGATGCGAGCAAAGGCAGGACAGCTACAGACGAAGTATTCCGCCGTATCATCGTCCTCTCCACAAGCAGGACAGATGGTGGTGTCGCTCAAGCCCAATACATTTAAGTGTTTGGCAAAAGCTTGGTGTCCCGAAAGGATGCCCACAAGCAGTCTGCAGTCAATTCTCCTAAGGGATAGAAGGAAAGACGCCGACCTTTTACAGATGTCCGGGCGCAGTCGTTTAGTTTGTCTGCACCCCGCACAGTCACGCCACCGACACTCGTGTTTACGGGAAACCCAAGTATCAATGGAAGCTCTAACCGCAGATGCAGGCAGACCTAACGCAGGTTCGGGTCCTGAGAAAGATTCTTCTGAACCCAGCCTGGCAATCTCATCAGCGATCTCGTTTCCCTGGATACCAGTGTCACCTGGGACCCAAACAAGATTCACTGTGTTTAGCCTTCCTACCGAGTTCAGAGAAAGCTTGAGTTCGAGCACTAACTTGGAGGAGGTAAGAGGGTTAGGCAGCGCTTTTAATGCAGCTTGGCTATCACTGCAAACGCAAATGCTTCTGGACCTCCACCTGTTTGTCTCAATATAGCGCATCGCCATAAGGATAGCGAAAATCTCCGCTTGGAAGACAGACGCATGGTTACCTAAGGGGTAGTGTAGTCTAATGTTCTCGCTTTCCACGAAAACTCCAGAACCAGACCCCTGTCCGGTTCTGGAGCCATCCGTGAATATACGATGGCGTTCTTTCCCTGGTTCAGAGTCTGGCCGAAGCCATTCCGTTTCCTGAGGAAAGTTGACGTGGTAGTTTTGTCGCAGTAGGATTTCTGGTGTCATTGCGTCAGACGGCATATCCATAAGACATGGGTCAAAGGATAATTCTCGCACAAGTTCTTCAAAATTCCAATACGCGTGGTACCAAAAGCCACCTCTCTTTAACCGAGAGATGGTTTTCAGCGTACACCCCATGATAAAAATATCAAGAGGGGGGAAAAAGCCCCTCTAAAGCCTACAGAAATCTTTTCGTCGTCATCGTCACCGCAGCAGTGACCACTGTTGCCCTTTAGAATTAGTTGCACAAAGTAGGGTACCTCACGTATTCTCTTACTATATTGTAACCTTTGCAAGCTTCCCGAACAACAGAATGTAGGAACATCATTACGTTTGCTTGCATTCTTTTGGGCAGTACCTACTGCAAGAACCCAATCATCATAAGTTGGAGGAAACAAAATTAGAGTGGAAAAAGTAAGGTCCAACGCCTGCTCCGTCTGATAATAGACAGACTTTAGTTGTCTCGATGTTGACCCAGCTTAACCACACACTTAGTACACACAAACACTACCTCCAACAGAGTTCTCAATATAGCTGCGGAAAGAATGGAAGGTACCACTTTAAACTTTTTGAAGTTGGATTATGTTTTTTTTTTCAGAAGTAAGTTTTCAATCCCAATCGGATATATTTTAGAGTGAGTACAGATGACATCTTTGTATTATTACGATTACCCTGAGTGCCACCTGCGCCTAAAAAGGAAAACCTCATTGAACCATGTTAAGATGGTAGCTTTGGTATATGAATCACTAAGTAGAATGAATGAATCAGCCGACAAGCAGGCGTATAGAGTAGGTCTACAACAAAATATGTTTGACCAAACAAAGCTAACACTGGATTGAATAAAATGATTGAAGTAAATGGATAGGCAAACACTCTTGCGAAAGAGACATTTTTTTTAAGCAATTTACTGTCGTTCTCATTGTTATAGACCTGATTAATCGAAATTTAAGTTAGGGCTGAACGACTTACAGAAAAAATGAACACCAACTTGAACAGCGATACATATGCACTTTCAAGAAAGTAAAAACATATAAGCATGAAGAGATAAACACTCGAATAGAAAATCGGGATGCTCGCAGCTCATTAGACTTGACAGCTTTTGGTATCATCTTAAGAAAATGGGATTTCTAGAGGATGGCTCCGGTGCAGCGATGGGTCTTGAGAAAAGCGAAGCGGTGGTTAAGAAGAAGCCTTAAGAAAAGGTAGTAGAAAAAAATATATTCCATGGTAAATAATTCATTTATTTATACCAATTAAATAGTAATAATAAAAACAAAAAAAAAATAAAATAAACATAAATAAGTCATTTCTTAAGTTAATACGTTCGGCTATTCGCCTGCTGATAAAAAAGTGCAAGCGCCGCAGTCTGCAGTACCTGGCCAACGGTAACAAGAGAAACTCTCAGCGATTGCATTTCCTGCACGCGCGGACGCGTTCGTGGGAACCAAGGCCAAGCCGAGTTTAGGTTTTAAGTATCTAGAATTGTCAAGTTAGTGCTAAGTTGGAATCGAGATTGGGAAGTGGTATTCGTGGAGAAAGAAATATATATTTATAACGTGGTGACAATTGTTTTATTGAAAGTACGAACAAGTTAGGCCAACGAAAAGTTGGCGTTCGGTTTTTTTTGGATCCTTCGAGAAGGATAGTTCTAACTGGCGCCCGAGCAGGGACCTGACGAAAGGATAAAAAAGTCAGTGTCTAACGAAAGGAAGAATAAATAGTGCATAAATGCGTAACTGAAACTAAAAAGGAAAAAGTGAAGTCGATGTTAAAAGAAAAGGCTATAAATGAAACCGCATGAAAAGTGAAATGGTGTAACTAGTGTCGAAAAGGAAATCTTATGTGCCAGAAAGGAATAAAGTAAAAATTAAACCCTGCTTAAAACCCTTACAGATGAATACAAAGTGAATAGACAAGAGTGAAATTGATTATTGAAAGAAATTGAAGGAACGCTCCCAAGTTAAAGAGTGCAGCATCAAGGAAATACCTACCAATACATAAAGGAACAGAAGGAAGACAGCAGCAGATTACCAGGAGGGACTCAAAAGAGCACATTAATATATACGAAGAATGTCACCAATAGGATTGTAGTAAGATTTAGATTAAGAAATTTACGTGTAACAGAAAAAGAGAATTACTCTCTGCCTATGCAGAAAACTATTTGATCGAAAAAAACTTTTTTGTATCGCTTATGCCTAGGGGCCAACTCTCACGAAAAAAGGGGCCGGTTTACTGAAAATTAAATTATCCGTGTGAAGACCTTCGTACCTTAGTAGGTCGCTGCAAACATAACTGCATCCACGACTAAAAAGGATACATACGCACCTTCCGTTAGGACAGTAACTACCCCGAAAGTTTAATGGAGAGCGCTTAGCAGGCATCCAGGGGAAATAATTAAATTATTATTACATCAAAGTAAATCAAAATTAACCAATCAAATTAATTAATGAAGGAAGAGCATTTACACTTGTGAAAAGAATAAAAATTAAGAAGAATCTATATTTAACAATATACATGTATTATTGAGAAATATCATAAGAAATTAAATCCGAATTCGATTCTGCCATTAGGCGCGCATTCATTTAATATATCTAGAAAATAATTACATTAGCGATTACACTATCTCGCGAGGCTAGTATGGATGAGCTTAGGAACTCAGTCACCCAACTCACGGGTGCGGTTAATTCTGTCCTCGAACAGCTTAGGGGGCTGGAGAACCGAATGGGCAGGATTGAACAATCCAGTTCACAGGAAGTAGTCAATTCCGTGAACAACCAGCTAGGTACAATTTCAGATAGAATCCTAGCCTTGGAACAATTAGGCTTGGCAGGCATTCCCGCCCCACAGGCGGAACAACCAGAGCCACTAAAAGGGCCGACTTGTGAACAGGACCTGAAGGACATTTCAAAACTTCCCGATTCCGTCAAGGAACTCCAAACCTTCGATGGGAATCCTGTGCAGTACGTGTCCTGGGTCCACAGCGTCGAGACTGTATTAAAAGACTATGAGATAGTTCGTAGTAAGCCCATCTACAGGGCAATACTACAGCATATTCGCCAGAAAGTCAGAGGCAAGGCAGACTCTGCCTTGGTCTCCTACAACGTGTTCGACAATGACTGGATAGAGATGAAGAGAGTTCTCTCACTTCACTACGCTGATAAAAGGGACATGCGAACCCTTGAGCATCAGCTCAACCAATTAACACAAGGCAATTCAAGGGTTGACGACTTCTACGCGACAGTAAACCATCAGTTTTCCCTGATTATCAGTAAAATCAGGGCTGAGGTTTACTCAACTGAAACCATGAACGCTTTGGTAGAGACCTACCGAAATCGGGCACTAGACGTGTTCATTCGAGGGCTTAGTGGTGACCTCTCAAGACTTTTGATCATCCAAAGGCCGAGAACCTTACCCGAAGCATATTCAGCTTGCCTGGAAATGCAAAATTTGAATTTTAGGAGCAACTCGGTGCATGTAAGAGCACCTAACTTGATAACATCACCCATCAACCAGAATTTCAGGGGTAACGCTGGACCCTCCCGAAGCTTTGATATGCCACCAGTTGTAAATAATAACTTTGCCCAAAGGTCACACCCCCATTGGAACTCGGGATTCCAACAGCATTATACACCCCAACGGCCGACAGCCCCAAAACCACATATTAAAATGGAGGTGGACAACTCCGTACAAACCAGGAACGTAAATTATATGAACCGGCCCAACAACAAATTCAAACGGGAACCGAGGTCTGACAATTACAATCCACGTAAACAACAGCGATTGTATCATATGGAGGCAGTCGCTTCCGAAAATCTAGAAGAAGTGGATTCCGTTGATCGTCCTTGTGAGGAATCATCGCCTGAAAATTTTATGGCAGGGGCCTCGTTTCCAGCGTACCATACATAGAGTATGTTACGCGGGACGGGGTCGTCCTAAATTTCTTAGTGGACACCGGGGCTAACAAGAACTTTATTAGACCTAATTTGGCTCCACGCCCTGACCCTGTACAAAAACCCTTCTATGTAAATAGCCCCGCTGGGAAAATTCTCATCAAAGGCAAAATTTGTGGGAAATTCTTTCATTATTTAGGTTGTGAATTAAATATTACGTTCTTTGTTCTCCCAAATTTAACATCATTCGACGGCATAATTGGCGACGACACGCTCAAACAATTAAAAGCTGTCATCAATAGGGAAACCAACAAACTTACCATAGAATCCAATAAGGTAATTATATTGAAAAATCGCACTTCAAACGCAATTAATCAAATGTTGACCTTAAGTGAAGGCATTTCAATGCCCGCTAGATCTAAACTGGAAACCATTTGCGAAAAGTTCCACAGCCTCTTCGGTCCTGTAGGTAACGAAAAAATAAAAACCAATGTAAGAGCCGCAATCCACACAAACACGGACGAACCAATATATGCTAAAAGCTACCCCTACCCTGCTTGTATGAGGGGGGAGGTCGAGCGACAGGTCAAGGAACTACTGTCCGAAAACGTTATCCGTCCTTCGAATAGCCCATATATATATATAATTCTCCTATATGGATTGTTCCTAAAAAGCCGAAACCCAGTGGCGAAAAACAATATAGAATGGTGATCGACTATAAGCGCTTGAACGCTGTAACGATCCCAGACACGTATCCTATCCCTGATATCAATAGCACACTTGCCAGTCTAGGAGACGCAAGGCTGTTCACGACACTTGATCTGACTTCAGGATTTCATCAGATCCTGATGAATGAAAAAGATATCCCGAAGACAGCCTTCTCGACTATGAACGGTAAATACGAATATCTTAGACTTCCGTTCGGCCTCAAAAATGCCCCAGCCATCTTCCAAAGGATGATTGATGATGTGCTGAAGGAGCTAATTGGCAGGATATGCTATGTTTATATCGATGATATAATCATCTTTAGCAAATCTGAGGAAGATCATTTGAGGGACATCGAGACAGTCTTCTCCAAATTAAATGAAGCCGGACTAAAAATTAATTTGGAAAAAACCCACTTTTTAACCACCAGCGTGGAATTTCTTGGATATCTGGTTACTCCCGACGGCATACTCCCGGATCGAAAAAAGGTTAAGGCCATAGAAGGAATCCTTCCTCCAAGGAATCTGAAGGAGCTGAAAAGTTTTCTCGGACTAACGTCCTACTATAGGAAGTTTATTCGGGACTATGCTAAAATAGCAAAGCCCCTAACCAACCTAACGCGCGGGGATCTTTCGCACGTTAGAGCCAACCAATCAAGAAATGTTGCAATTTCTCTTGACAACGACGCAATGAAATCATTCGAAACTTTGAAGGAGCTACTTACGTCTGCTGATGTCCTGGCATTCCCGGACTTCGAGAAGGGCTTCAATTTGACAACTGATGCATCCGACTACGCCATTGGTGCTGTCCTATCTCAGGGTGAGCATGGTAAAGAAAGACCTGTGGCATACATCTCCCGCTCCTTGAATAGAACGGAGGAGAATTACGCCACCAATGAGAAGGAGATGCTCGCCATAGTCTGGGCTCTTGATAATTTCAGGAATTATCTCTATGGAGCGAAGAGGATCAAAATTTTTACTGATCACCAGCCTCTGACGTTTGCGTTGAGCAACAGAAACCACAATGCCAAGCTAAAGCGTTGGAAGGCAAGGATTGAAGAGTACAACTACGAGTTGATTTACACTCCTGGTAAATCAAACTTTGTGGCTGATGCTCTTTCACGATTAGGGGTAGAGGTCAATCATTTATCAGATACCAGCACCGAAACGGCTAGCGAGGCACAATCCAACTCACGTACAGGGGAGGTCACAGATACCGCAACTGAGGGTTCCCAGACGGATACGGATGAAGAAGTCAGGGACTCCCAGACGGACACAGCTGAAGAAGGACTTTGTGAGCTTTCTGGTAGTGATACCGAGTCCTGTACGGTACACAGTGCCGACCAAGACAACTCAGACCTTATACCGCATGTAGAGGCCCCGATCAATGTTTTCAGGAATCAATTGATTTTTAAGGTTGGTATCGATCTGCGCTCTCACGAAGAGCCACACCCTGGTTATCATCGCCATTACATTTCAATAAACAAGTTACATCGCGACAACCTCGTAGAGATCTTGAGGGAAAATCTTAACCCAAGGGTGGTAAACGGAATAAAGATTCCGGAGAGGTACCTTGGTTTGCTTCAAAGGGTTTACCTTGAAAACTTCGATAATTACAAGATTAGAGTCACCCAAAGAATAGTTGAGGATGTCGCCAACGCGGAGCGCAGACTCATTATAATAGAAAAAGAACATAGGAGAGCCCATCGTGCTCCCAGGGAGAACAGGGAACAAATCCTCGAAAAATATTACTTTCCACAAATGATGTCTCAGGTTAGAAAATTCGCTGTCTCGTGCGAAATTTGTGGGTCAAATAAATACGACAGACATCCGCTGACTCCTGAATTCCAATCAACTCCGTCCCCGAAATATCCATGTGAGATCCTTCACATGGATATCATGGAAATTCAGAATAAAAAATTCTTAACCGTAGTCGATAAATTTTCTAAATTTTCCAAATTTTTCCATATTAAAGAAAAATCTTACATATACATTCGATCAAAGCTAATCAAAATACTACACTATTTCACCGTGCCTCGAGTCCTGGTAACAGATAATGAAAGAGGTTTCCTTAGCCCGATAGTACTGAATTTTATAAAAACCTTAGGCGTCAAACTCTATCTGACCCCCTCCTACCGAAGTGAGGTGAATGGACAAATAGAAAGGGTCCATTCCACAATATTGGAAATTTACCGATGCCTTAGGGTTGAAAACCCGGATCTCGGTGTTAAGGAACTCGTCGATGTAGCGGTAGACCGTTATAACAACACAATACACTCGGTAATCAAACGAAAGCCTACCGATGTTTTCTTTAACCGATCCCAGAGGGTTAATTATCAGAACCTTCTGAACATTCGTTCTAAAATCAATAGGGACCTGAGGGGTATTATTAAAAGGAATATGGAGGCTAGGAATGTAAGGCTAAATTTAAAAAGGAATGCGCCCAGACGGTATTGTGAGGGTGAGGTAGTGTATGCCGCAGTGAAATGCATAAAAGGTAAAAACAAGCCCCTATACAAAAAAGAAGTTGTCGCAAAGGACAACCGAGTAACGATAACAACAGCTAGTGGCAGACGAATTCACAAAGCTCACCTAAAAAACCTGAATAGGAAATAAAAAAAAAAAAACAAAAAAGAAAAAGAAAGAAAAAGAAGGGGGATGGTTCCCTAACCTACTTAAATTAATCCATTAAGAAAAAACAACTATCTATCTTAAGAAAGTAAAAGATCAATTGAAAAACAAGAAACAAAAAAGAAAAGAGACTTATTAAAAAGTCCCCGATAGAAGTAAGAAATCCGATAGAAATAAGTAATTTCCAAGCCAACCAAGTCCAACTTGGTGTTTAGTTAATTAAGGAAGTAGTGAAACTAATAAAAATTATATTGTATTGCAGTTTAGCGTTCTTGGTTCCTGTGCAGGCTCTGCACATTTTTGAGTACACATCACCAATCGTTACCATTAAGGAGGGCAACGCATGGGTGGTAAATGGTAACTTCAAGCTAATCCATGTCATTGACTTAAACAAATACAGCGCGCTCATCGAACGAACCGAACAACTGGCCGCAAAACATGTAGCAGACCAGGAAATGCAACTGGTCTTAACCTACCATCTGAATCAGGTAAAGGATCGACTAAAGGAATTAGGCGAACCAAAGACGAGACGGACTCGATCTATTGACTGGATAGGGAGTGCCTGGAAATGGCTGGCGGGTTCTCCTGACGCAACTGACTGGGGAAAACTTTTACAGACGCAAACAGACATAATAGAGAACAATAACGACCAATACAGAATCAACGAAAAACTTTTCGAGGCGACGCACGAGGTGATGAACAAAGTTAACAAAATGATTGATGGCTATAATAACGCGGTACAGGAGGGAGAAGCAGGACGATTGAAGCACGACTTACTTAACAAGGTACTCATACTAAAGGAAGGGGTGAACGAAATAATAAGAGCCTGCCAAATGGCCAAGACTGGAATAGTCAATAGTAACATATTAGACGCTGAAGAAGTTAACACTATCATAAATGAGCTGGAAACCCTACCCTACCAAAACTTCGTGGAGGCAGTGGAGTATGGACGACCCTCTGTATACAGCAATGGAACCCTCCTGCTGTATGTCCTAGCTATCCCTAAGGTTGGGACCAACATTTTCCACGTAATAAACGCTCGTGCTGCAATCAAGGATGGAAGGCAACTTGACCTTGACTATACGAAACTACTAGTTAATCACGACTTGACTTACGGACTTAAAGGTGACTGCTTTCATATAGGGAACTCATCAGTATGCGAGGGCAACGTTTTAAAAAAGTTAGCGGAAGACACATGCCTACCCAGGATCCTTAAGGGTGGTATCGCAGCTTGCGACTTCAAGAGCACTAATGAAGAGGTCATAGAGCTTATTGGGGAAAGCACGATCTTCGTGACAAATTTCAATGGTTCAATCTTAAATAAAAATTCTTCTATTCCTCTAGAAGGTACTTATCTCATCCAACTGGACAACGACACGGTCACCATCAAGGACCAGGAATACTTTGGTGGATCTACCACAAGTTTACAAGCACTTCCTGCTGTCCTGGCCAACGTAACCAGCAAAAGGACCAAACCTAATCTGGAATTTGTGCACGACATCAGTGTCCAGAACATTGAACATATCAATACCCTAAAAGAAAACTTTAACTCCTCTATCATTACAGAAATTCTTATCGCCATAATCATAGTTATCGCCATCTGCCTATTATGGAAAAAGATCTACGGAAGGGTCAACATCCCGGAACTTGGCCTGTCTTTTCGTAGAAAACGCATTCCTCGCCCAGCCCAACGCTCAGCGGAAGTTCAACGACCTGCCAGTAATTTAAGCTGTTCCACATGCTCAGCAGTAGATCTGCGGGACGCAGATATTTAAAGGGGCGGCAGTTAATACGTTCGGCTATTCGCCTGCTGATAAAAAAGTGCAAGCGCCGCAGTCTGCAGTACCTGGCCAACGGTAACAAGAGAAACTCTCAGCGATTGCATTTCCTGCACGCGCGGACGCGTTCGTGGGAACCAAGGCCAAGCCGAGTTTAGGTTTTAAGTATCTAGAATTGTCAAGTTAGTGCTAAGTTGGAATCGAGATTGGGAAGTGGTATTCGTGGAGAAAGAAATATATATTTATAACGTGGTGACAATTGTTTTATTGAAAGTACGAACAAGTTAGGCCAACGAAAAGTTGGCGTTCGGTTTTTTTTGGATCCTTCGAGAAGGATAGTTCTAACTCTTATTATTAACTTAAGTATTTTTTAAAAATCATATTTGTCCTTCAAAAATAAAACAAAATTATTACTTCGTCTGTGAATTTTGAAGCATATCTCACCAATAAATCCTGGGGTTGAAAACCTTCCCCGTTCCCCAGAAGTTCCTTGGCAGCTAAGATCGTCTTAAATTGAATTTGCATTTACCTTGTTCTAGGAACCAAGAATTTACGCATTTTCAATTTCCATAGCTCTTGATTTTAATTAAAAAAAAAGGTTTTGAGGTACACGCATCAATATAAAAAAGAACTACAGAAAAGACGCCATAGATTCAACTCATCGTTAAACACAAAAAGTAAAGACACAACAAAACATCCTCGCACAAATACAGTCAAATAATGAAATATTAGCGCAGAAAATGGTGTACTGGACTGCAAGTTTTTGCTGATGCAACTCTCAGATCAAAAATACTGATAGCTGAGTGTGAATGGGTAAAGGTAGTAGGTACAATTTTCCATTAAATACTATGATGGAAAATAAATGTTATTAGCGAATAGCTATGAGTAAAAGGTAGTAGATTTCGAGTTCAGGTTGGTAGAATTTCCGAATGTGTAAAAAGTGGTAGAAGTCCCATCACTGCTGCGGTGGACAGTATCTTCCCGATTTTTTTATTTTAAAACGTACTGTCATTTTTGATATATTCGCCTTCCTCAATGGCCTCACTTCGACCCACCCTAGTTCCACGGTTTTTCATTCTATACTACTAAGCAACGCTGCACTGTTTGAGGACGAATTACTGAATTTGAATCCTCCTCCTTGCAGTAGCTATACTATTTGATGTCGGGTTTTCTTGTCTTCTCTTTTTATTGGCCATCATCTTTCTACATACATAGCAATCTTGTAGGGTTATCTTTGATGTTATCTTGAAATTGTTTCCTTCGTCTGTGGTCAGTTGCTGTGATAACAACTTTTTCAGTTTTTTCTGGGCTTATTTATGTTTCGTCCAATGTGATAAAATGTGAAATAAATCCTACTCTAGAACTCGATAATGTAATTTAGTTCAGAGCGTGCTTTGTATGATGCATCAAGGCGTCATACAACTCTTGTTCTGTTGGTCGAGCTATCTGGCTTCATGACTGCTTAATAGGGTGATGTAGTTTCGCGTTGTTCAAAACGGATTTTGCTGACTTCATATTTGAAAGTTCTATATACTGTTTCATAAAGCTTTTGTAGTTTTTGTGTTTGAAGAGGCTTTGCCCAGCAGTTCGGACTCGGTATAAAACTGTAGATATTTTTTTTTTCAATTCGTCCCAAAGATAAAAAGTCACACCGAGCCTATGGTTGTAAAAAGCTAGGGCTAGGGCTACCTAAACCGACTTGTTGGGCCAACTATTTATTCGTTTTCAACTCCGTGATAATATCCATCATATTCATAGTAGCTATAGGGTTCCGAAAATTCTCCATAAAACACCTTCGAGACAGATTTCGTGAAGTATATCTGCTCCGATTGATGCTATTAAAATCTTCCCATTTATGTACAATGAATTCTCAAGTCAACGACTTTGTTATATATTTCATATAGAACTAGCAATAGTGCACTCCATATTCTTGTAAACACTTTTCTTTGTTATTTTTTCGTGAGTTTTTCCTCATACGTTAAGAACATGAAACTCGTTATGTATAAACGTTGAGAATTCTTTTAGCTTTTGGCATTTAAAGAAACTTTTCATCGTATGCCTGATCCTGTTGTCGAGTTCTTATATAGGTAATATAAATGTTATCACTATTTAGCAGTTTTTTCTGTCTCCAGGCTTTTTCAATGCACTATTGCTTAGTGTAACCTTCATAGATATATTGCAGATTCAATTGAGCGATCCTTTAAAGCTCATGATGATTCTTCGCATCACGTTATATCACTCCAGAAAGGTGTAGATGTAAGTGAGCCTAATTATATTGCTTTTGTAACTGCTGTCAAATTATGGTCTATGCATTAAATAATCCGACTCGAAGGACCAGATTTTTTTTGAACAGATGAATATTTCCAACGTATACAATTTATTTTATTTATATTTATTCTGTAACTATGACTAATGTTTCGTTTGCTTATTGTTCCCGTTACTCTCTTATAAAAGAGCTGTTTATTTGCTGTTTATTTAACACGTTGTACTTCGAAGAGCGCATAATAATTCGTTAGCTAGCTCATCTGTTCATCTGCTATATTGCACGATTAAATTACTCTCTAAAATTGTTAATATTTTTCTAGATCAAGGTAAGCAATTCACTAAAACAACTCAATCGTCCAGAACCAGGTAAGTTAAATCATCCTAAAGGGCGGGCTTAAAATGTTTCTTCAATCTGACTAGTGTATCCTATAATATCGCGATTTTTTATTTAGCACATTTACAAACATCATTCGGTTAATAAACCCCCGTCTGAGGGGTAATTTTTTTAATTCTGTACCACGAGTAAAGTCTTAAACAATCGCCCTGCCGAAGATCGAATAAAAGGAATTTCTCTTCTTTTATTACCATCACATTCGCGGAATCAACTATTGAAGATTCCATGAACTATGCGTATGCATTGGCAAACACTTCAACGCTTCCCAGCTTACTTTCACAGCTATTTAGCATATTTATTGGATTTAAAAGAATGCTTCCCACAAATGTAATCCAGGGGCAAATTTTAAATTCCTGGAAACAACAGAATCGCTTTTGGAAATCGGGGGCGTATACGCAACATTTGTATGCTTATGAAAATGAATACGCGATTTTCTTTGAAACACTCTGCTTAAAGCAAGTATGCATCGAGGGTGTTAATTTATGGACATACATTATGGGGTAAATAAAATTAAAACAGAACGTCAATTAAACTTGACGCCACGCTTTCATGATATTGAATTGTAATGAAACATCTTTGGCGATAGCATCTACATAATAAATGGCGACTTTGCCGCCATTACTCTTTACCCAGGATGAATATACTGGTAATACATCTTCAGTTACATATATGCTGCTGGGTCATAATTAGTTGGTGGCCATCACCGACATTTATCGGTCTAAATCACCGATCCCATTAGTGTGCAACGATTATTGGTTTGGGGCACCGCAGTTTGAAACACTTGACAGGTTGGAATTTGGAAGACATATGCAGTAGAATGCCTAGCAGAGATTGCGACCTGAATAACCGATTTACCTTTGTCATGGTCCAGTGGTAGCAACTTGGTGATGGTAAGTACATATTTTGAATTTCGATAGAATGGTGTATATACGTAACGGCAGCTGGTTGCGATGTTACTGGCGTCTATTTTGCAAATTACTAGTAGCCTTAAGCCTTAACGTGAATGTGCTTGTTAATGTATACGTTAGATATAATCGGCAAAAGGATTTCTTGTATACCTATATAGAAACCGGAGTATCGTTTTACGTATGTAAGAAAATTGAATGGCAAACTCATACTTTAAATGCGCTGCCGCGTTTATACTGACAGGTTGACCAACTTACCTACTTTTCGCAGCGTGTTCCGAATTTAGCACAAGATTGCCACTTCCACAATCAGTTCAGTTGGTTGTAAGTCCAACGGTTTGTACATTGGTTCGTATCGGAACCCCACCTACCGTAGAAGAGCGATTGACAGAATGTTGAGACAGAATCTTCTTCGGTCTATATCGAAATTTACGACTTCTATTCGTAATAAAGACTCTTTATTGGCAAGTACAAAACCATTTCTGCCCAGTAAAAGATATGAATGGCTGGCCCTTAGCTGAGGCCTACACGGAAAGAATTGAAAATCACCAATTGCAATTTACGAATTATATAAATGTATTTCTCGCACATCACAACGAAGCTTTCATGGATTGATACAAAAATTCGTAATTTGACATTGGAAACGGCGGAGAATTTTTGTATTCTCTGTTTGTTGAAATTTACAATTCGAGCTTCTTTTATTGTTTGGCGCAATTTACCACTCCAATAGGTCAATTTCTCAAACACCACTTTAAAATCTCAAATTGCGAAAAATATTTGGTGATTTACCAACGCTGAATGATGAATCAATAAAACCTTATAATAATTTAATACATGTGAATTTAAATCATAAGTATATTGACGTAGAGAAGTCGTAAATTGCAAAATATTTTTTGTAATTTCCATGGAATCGACTACCTAGTGTGTAGAATTTTTTTATGCACAGTCCCTAGTCCATGTACCTATCGAAATCCTTTTTAATCCTTTCTTTTTATGGATAAATGTATGTATGTGGTATAGACAGCTGCTATCATGAAGCCAAATCTTCATTGTGCACGTTGCGTGTCGGTGCAGAGACAGGCAGTCGGTATTCAATCTTTGCTTAAAGCAGTCGAGTTAAAGTTGTAGCTAATTCGTATTGATAGGTTGTGAACTTCCAATTATAAAGCATCCTGGAATATATATTGTAAATAATTCCAAAAACGCCGAAGTAGATCTGTATTTTGTTCAGAATGTACATCTCGCAATTAGGAAGGAAATATAAATAGAAATGGATTCTAAAATATGTAATCGAGAAGAATTGTTAAGGTTCGTATCAATGTATCAAGTTCATCTTAATATTTTCTTTGTATTTTAAATTTCACCATAGACCGAAAAACCACCCCAGACAAATCTCGTTGTCTCCGGATGATATGGCGTCGTATGATTCTCGTGGATATACAACTATGAACTCAGATTTGTAAATAACAAGATATTAGCTGTAAATTAAGAATAAAGTTTTCTAATTTCACCACCAAACATTTTCAATTTAATACGGTGATGCCTCAAATCACCACTCGAGAATCGTAAATTGCAAAATATGAATTGCAAATTGATAAAAAGAAGTTTCAATTTACGATTAAGAATTTGTAATTTGCAACTACTGACGTAGTAAATCTACTGGTGTCAGTTCGCAAATCAACACTATTTAGTTGCAATTCAAGACTAAATGGTTGTAATTTTCTAAGGGAGGAAATCGTAATTTACAATAGAAAAGTGATAATTTGCGAATCGTTCTTGCAATTCACAATCCATTGTATTATAAAATTGATAACTATTTGTGTCAAATTGCGATCGGTTATGGCAATATGTATTTCTCGTCTTATCGCATTATTGATAATGAAAAGTGTTGATTCACGACTTTTGAGGGTCAATATCTTCACTTCGTACAATTTCTAGAATTGCGAATAAAAAGTCGTGAATAAGTAAATCCTTAGCTAAGCTCTAAAACTAGACAAACTTTCCGTTATTCTGCGCTTATTTTTCTTGATTCGATCTTAAAATTCTTTCCGTGTACCTCATTTTAACAGATCCACATTACACCCACCAACGACGGAGTAGTTAACCATTTATGTGTTTAATTTACATTCTTTATTTGAATACTTTCCGGCAAAAGTAGCCGATTTTGCACACCGACTGGGTTAATTAGCCTGATGAGGTAGTCCATTAAGGCATTCCTAAATTGAACCAACATTTCACCTAAGCATTCCTCTTTAATGAAGAGTACTCAGCCTTTGATTAGCCATCAACATTCTTAAAAAAAAATACTCCGAGTCCTTATTCTAAGCGGTGTCGTTGTCGCACACTCACGCAGATACACCAACCTAATGAACATCTCTTCCAAAGGGAAGTTTCATTACCTCCGTCATCGGGATATGCAAAGAAACCTCGCAGTGGTAACGCTGGATTACGCCAACCACACTTTACCTCTCCCTCTCAAAATCGGATTGCGGCATCTTACGGTGCACATTAGAGTGGAGCTGAGCAACGTAAAGCATTCGACAACAATGTTGTAGTGCTCTCGTCGAAGCGTAATAATTACACGATAAATTATCTCCCCGAGAGAAGTTTTCCCCTCTACGAGTATGGGTCGTACCTTATAAAAGAGACATACCTCTCCTTGAAGCTTCACATTTTATAACAAGCAGATCATCTGCTCATAAATTCAAAATTGTTTTCCTAAGAAATCTACTTGAGAGATCCGCTTGTGGTCCTTCGCCGCCACTACATCAAGGATTGTCTTCTCGGTGTCTACATTATGTATATGGACTGGAGGGATATTGGAAAAATCACACAATCAAATGGGTTTAGGTTGAAATTTAAGCTCATTTAGGGTTGATCCGACCTCCCTTGCGGGAGCAATAAAATTCCACAGAAAAGGTATACAGCACAGGTGTGAGTGCAGAGATACCCACCGACCGCAGATTGAATAAATCGATTGAAATTCAAATTATTTTCCCATGGAGTCAGTTTCAGGCGGGCCACGGCTCTACACAACACTCACTATCACTGTATCGAACGAGAGCGATATTTTTGCTCCTTTTCCTCTGGTTGAGCACGGGTTAATCTTGTTTTTTACTTTTTTGGAACATTCCAATGACCATGGTGGCGCATAGTTTTGCCGAGGTTGTTAGGTGCCTGCTCTGCAGGATTGTTGTGTGGATATTTGGATTGGCTGGGCGAACCTTTATCGACTCACAGGGAATACGAAATTCATAAAACGAGGATATTTTAGGTTATCGTCATCGACCACCAGTGTGGCGACCTTTTTTTCCTGTCTGTGCGAAATTGGTGTTTATTGTTTCCTTGTTGAGGGTAAATTTATAAAAATTTAAATTTCATTCCGCAGATATAGGTACTGTGGCGATAGCACGATCCTGAATGTGTGTTTGTATTGTCGTGCGGTCATTACGGCAATGCATCGCTTGGCCGGCACAGGTGTCCTTTGTCGTGTGGACGGTGCGACAACGAATTCGTTCGATAGCCGTGTTCGATTGTGTATCGTTGTTTGGACGCGCGTACGCCGTACTCTGTATACTAATAAAACTGATCCTAATGGGAAACCGATGAAAATTGTAGCAACGGTTAAGTTGGTTTTTTATTCGAACGGGCTGGGTGTGTGGGTTCGCTGACTACAGGGTGTGCTGGGTGATAAGCGGTTTTTGTCTTTTTTATATTTGTTAAAATATTCATATTGCGGTTTTATGCAATTTTTATGTGTGACGAGTTTGGGTCAGCAGTGTCGTTAACTGTTGTGCGATGGGTTTTTAGTGCGTTGCCTATAGGATATCGTGCTAACCGAAATAGCTTGGGGAGTGATTGTGCGAGCGGATCTTGAACGCACTCGGCAGCTACGCTACGGTGATTATTATCATTATCGGGGAATGGACTCGATGTTAATGCCTGTGCTATCGTCCTACTAACGGAGTCATTTCATCTCATCGAGAGGGAGGTCCCTTATGGTATTTTACACACGAATTTATTTTATCTGCGAAGCACATGGACACATCCATGACACGGGTAACCCACCGTGACTATTTGAGTAGGGGTGAGTCCGTTGAGTCACACACTGTACTAATAACTTTTTCTCTGCAGCAGCTCGAAATTAGACATGGGATTCAGAAACTCAGAAGCGATCTACGCTGTTGCTCCGGACATCAGTAAAACAAGCCGAACCTGGGTAGAAAATAGTTCTGCACATCATATAAGATGCACTTGGAAACCTTACCATAAGTAATTGAGTTAATAACTCGCAAAACCACATTTCCCAAAAGGCACGAAACTGCGCTACATACAGTCGGTGATCAAACTATTACGGCCACTAGAAAAAAAAGATTTTTTGAAAAGTAACCGTACATAAGTTATATGTTTACTATTTTTCAATCTTTTCAATTTTTCCAATATTTTTCAATAATTATTTTTATATATTGAGAACGTAAAACGAAGAAAAGACATATTTTTATTAAAAAAGGGCAATGAAAAAATTAAAAAGAAATATATTTTGCTACCCCTCCTATTGCAGATTAGCCGCCTTGATGACTCTCTTGGGCACACTTTTAATGAATTTCCTAAAATACGTATTTTTAATATTTTCACTCCTGTGCGCCATACTTTAATTTAAGTACATAAATGTCGCGTGTTAAGAGAAATTATTTCCCACAAAAATGTGAAGTTATTGCTCACTTTCAGTGGGAAATAACTTCACATGAAATGAGTGAATTTATTTCCCACTCGATGTGAACTTGTTTCCGGTTCGGTTCGGTTCCGTGGAGTTATTTCCCTGCACCTCTTCCGATAGGGTGATTAATTTTGCGCTACCTTCTATAAAGGACAACCAAATTAAATGTCAGCCTAAAACTATGCAACTACAAATGTTTAAGTTTTATTTTAATCTGGAGACTTGAGAGTGTTGGGATGGGAATTTGTAAGAAATTAAACGAAACAAACATCCGCACCAGAGATCATTAACTCTTTTGTTTATCTTTCTTTTATACGAAAAGTTTTCAGAAGCCGTTCAAAATAAATTGCGTGCTCTTAGGATTCTGGAATTTGCTTTCTGAGCTCTTCTGAGTGCAATATAATTTTAATTGGTTTCCTTTATGTGCTTAGATATCTACCTGATTCACAGTATGAGAACTTTGCTTTCTTTTACAATACCGTTTACTTGCAACCAATGTTGCCGCAGTTTTCTTTTAAATGTGTAAAAATTTTATAATTTTACAAAAAAGCGCTGTCTATTTCGTGTTTAAAAAATAAAAAAAAAACAAAATTATTGACCATCGAGGTAGATTTCAGTTTCTATTATTTCACAAACTTTATTTACCACGAGTTGTAGAACATTGTCAACGGCGACGCGGCAATACAGAAAAATATTGTTTTAGGTATTTTCTCGTTCCCTCCCATTCCCATTCCCACTCGCAGTTTGACGTTTTGCACAACTTGTGCTCTGTGTAAACAAACAAATACGTTGACAGAAATTGGTAGAAGCTTGTTCGAAAGAAAAAAGTGCTGCCAGTTCAACTTTTTTTTAACGAGAAAAACAAAAAAAGATTTTAATGCGAAAAAGTGTAACAAAGCGAAAGAAAAAGTAACGCTGTAACAAAATTATAAAATAATTACAAAGTGTAACTCTTTTGTTACACTTGCATCATTGTGGCAACGCTGCTTGCAACTTCAATGTTAGTTATCTAACTTGTTAAATTTTAGAAATACAAATTCGCTCACATGCTAGAACTGCGACTGGTTCACTCATATGAAAAGTCAGTGTCATTTGCAAAACATTAGGCCATAGTTACGACCCCTCAATTGCAAAGACAGGCGACTCTTTAACAGCTCGCCATGATATTGAGGCGCATCTGCCACATTCCCTCCCATATTACCCACCATCAAGTTTTGGTTCCCCGCACAGGTTGCGGTTGTCTATGAGCAACAACATTTACTTACTTACTTACTTAAGGTGGCGCTACAGTCCGGGGTGGACCTGGACCTCAACCAACAAGCGTCTCCAGCCAGCGCGATCTTTAGCTAGCTGTCTCCAGTTACGCACGCTAAGTTGGTTAAGGTCCCCTTCCACTTGCGTGCGCCACCTCTACTGCGCCTTCCCTCGGGTGTGGATTCAAAGATCTTCCGGGCCGGAGCATTCGTGTCCATACGCTCTACATGACCCAGCCACCTCAGTCGTTGGACCTTCACTCTTCTGGCTAGGTCGATGTCGCTGTACAGCCCGTACAGTTCGTCGTTGTATCTCCTCCTCCATTCACCGTCTATGCAGACGGGACCAAAAATCACACGAAGAATTTTCCTCTCGACACAACCTAGAGTTACCTCGTCCGCTTTTGATAGAGTCCATGCCTCTGCGCCATATAGCATGACTGGGACGATTAGGGTCCTATAAAGGGTCACTTTAGTTGTTCGAGAGAGGGCTTTGCTACTCAATTGCCTTCTTAGCCCAAAGAAACAGCGATTGGGAAGAGTTATTCTACGTTAAACCTCAGCGCTGGTGTCATTGTCTGAGTTCATAGCGGAGCCTAAGTAGACAAAGTCCTTAACCACCTCAAAGTTATATCTGTCTATTGCGACGGTCTGTCCGAGCCGTCGGTGTTGGGTGTCCTTTTTAGTTAACAGCATATATTTCGTCTTGCCCTCATTAATCGCCAAACCCATCTTCGCCGCCTCAGTCTCAATACTCACAAAACGCGCCATTTACATCACGCTGCGTTCTGCCAATTATGTCAATGTCGTCAGCGTACGTGAGTAATTGGACGGATTTTTGAAAGATCGTGCCTCTGGTGTTGGCGTTTGAGTTTTGCACTTTTCTTTCAAGAACAATGTTGAAGAAGTCACATGACAGCGCATCGCCTTGTCTAAATCCTTTTTTGACATCGAAGCTCTCGGTGAGTTCTTTACCGACCTTGATGGAGCAGCGTGCATTCTCCATCGTCATTCTGCACAAACGGACGAGTTTGGCAGGGATGCCTAAACTAGACATTGCTCTGTATAGCTCGTCCCTATAAATGCTGTCATAGGCGGCCTTAAAATCGATGAAAACAACAACATTTTTATGTCTGCTAAAACTAAGACAAGTAACAGTCCAACTTCGTTTTTATTTTGCAAAACTATTTTGATTCGAAACCGCACATTATGGCCAAAACAAAAAAATCAACTACATAAATCCTTGCACTATCCTAAAATAAAAAAAACACACACACATTGTCAACGCGATGAGTTGATTACTCACAAAAATTCGTGCCAATACACGAAACCACACGCAACGACCTCAAGTTGTCGTCCTCCTCATCATCATCATCATCGTCGTCGTCGGCTATGTGCGTGTTATCAGCCCCATGAGTAATTGCTAAATGTATTGTGAAATTTGTTTGTTTACTCCTTTGTAAAATCCCGTTCGTTGCGTCATCTCGAAACGATATATCTACATCCATAACCCAGCCATGCAAGCATCCGTATATTCGCACCACCTACAATTGCCGCTGGCAAGTGAAAGCCATTCTGTCGGAAGTAAGTATAAGCAGCTTACTTACGCAGCTTTTCAGCGTTTTGTTTACCTCGAACTACCTAGTCTCATGTGCCTTCGGCTTGAGGGTAATTTATTGCGAGGCATTAACCGCTGTGTTCTAATGGCAAATATTTCTCCAACACACTTACGGTTCGCAGCCATTTGTATAGGCAATGGTGGGAATAAAAAACGATTCTGTACATTAAGTACAGTGGTGATGGTGTCAGGCAAAAAGGCAAAAAAATAAAAGGGAGAAAGACAGGATCGTCTTCAGTTTAAGATTTATCTTTATGAACCGTCTAGCGTTGGCACATCTTGTTCTCCGCAAAGAAGTCAATGGCAACACACCTACCATCACACCGATTTAGTGGACCCACATACAGCCAGCTTAGATCCTGTTTGTAGGCACTTTCACTTTAAATAGCGCCATCAAAATGGGAATCCTTTGGCCATGATAACCTCCATTCGCAATGACAGAGCAACGCGTCTACTCATCTATATCTATCGTAGTGTATGAACTTCGTCCTTATTTACATAAAAATACTGCTTGGCCTTGGCGGAAGTGAACGGAGAAAAAAAAGATTCGTTCCGAGGATTGGATTACATGTCAGTTATGGAAGTGAAAAATGCGAGGATTGCCCCGAGAAAACTCGTTTGGGACGTGACTCCGTCACTACTGTCACTTCCATTGCCAAGGTGTGTGTAATACGGACTCGAAATTAATGCAAGCAGTATTTTTTGGCAGCTTATTATAATCATTCTGTTGGCTTGTCTGTCGGTCCATCGCGGCGCGAGTGTGGCAGCCGAGCTATAATTGCGTGCGTGAGGTTAGGATTTCGCTGAAAACGAATCTCAGCTCGCATGCCCAGTGGATCTCGTCTGCAGGATATTTCAAATGCTGTGCTCGTACCTGCGAAAGTAATGGGCTTCACATTATTCATACAACTTCAAAACCATAGCCGTCGCTACAGTCTGCGGTATAAGCATGGCCACGAATACCAACGGCATACCGAAACAAAAAAAAAGTTTGTGTAATTTATGTTCGGTCAATGGGATGCAAATATCCAGGGAGAATGCAGTGTAAAACGGGGTTTGTCGTTTGTGTCCCCACAGCGCGTGGGCTGGCAAAATATGCACCGTTCATCACAATTGTGCACGGTAGACAGCGTAATGATGCAACGAAGGGCTTAATATAGACGGATATAGTTTAGGGTTAAAATCGCCCCTAATATAGTTTGCCGGAAACACGGAGGATGGCAGATAGTCCATAACTCATGTCAAGTGGCTTGGAAATGTTTTCCAAATTTTAAATGGTCGCGACGAATAAGGGGGGAGAGGGCACAAGTTTTTTTAATTCGGCTGAATACAAGTTTTTCTGGTTTTAAGGCAAAAGAGCGTGACTTTCTTTCTTGCAAACCATTTCAGAGGCTATTTTGCAACGTCATAGATTATTCTGAAGAAAGTACTGAAGCTAAATGTTTTTTTCGCACAGAAAATATTCTCTGAAAGCACCTCCAAAATATTGGTGCGCCTTCTGACACTACTCGTATAAACACTCGGTCTCTAGGTCTCTTAGCAAAACTAGGCATCAAATGTTGTATGTAACTTTCAGAGCTTTTAAAGATGAAGTCTTCAAGATGTTATATGGAGCAGCAGGTAGAGCTATTGCCCACAGAATTGTTATAACCTGTATTAGATAATAGTATTTCATACAACATCCTTTCCAATGAAAACATGTAAACATCCATCAACAGCAAGTGAATTCCCCAGCTGATTAGTTACATTACAAGCTGCCCTCTTTAAACGTCGCGTTGACGAAGAAAGATTAAAGATACTCAAAGTGAATCGGAACAAGTAGGCCAGTAGTTTTAATGTTACGCATTAACAAATGAATAATCAAACTACACAGTTTTGTTGCAGAGATGTATATATATAACAGAAACAAAAATCGCTTTGTGAATGTTTGTGAAATTATGCAAAATGTTTGTAAGCCAAACAAAATACAGATTTTCAATATTACAAACATTTTGTTGAAATGAATAAAATGTTTGTAGATATGACATAGATTTTGTAGAATTAATAACACATAGTGTGGAATCAATAAAAATACATTTTAAGCATTGTTACCCTTTGAATGCAATACTATTGATGGCGTCATTTATATTTCACTCTCGAGTTTGTTAGTGCGCATAAATATTACAGATAAAAGTGAATAAAAATGCAACATTTTAAGACTAAGAAGATTAATAAGGACAAAATTAATAAACTAAACTTCTCTTCAATCAAAGAAAGCCGCATATGGAAATTGTGGGAATATCTGAAAGGTAAGTGAAAGATATATAAATGCGAAAATATATTGGTATAAAACAGGTGAACTTACAGCCAAAGAAAAACATGCACAGCCATGCCAGACTAAGGTGTGCATAAAAAAGATTGTATTGAAGAAAATAGGATTGTGCACATCCTGGGCTGGCTTGACTCGACTTTGGAAATTTTGTTTCTTGTCTGTAAGTGCATCTTACACTTGAGACTGTTGTGTTGTCAATCCTTCGGAAAATTTATTGAATTTTCATCAGGTAAAAACTACTGTGTTCGTATTATTGAAGTTTCGATAAAAAAGTATTTGCCTGAAAAAATACATTTACATAGGTCTACCTACACAATACATATCTGAAAGTGCAATCATCTTACTTTTCTACGTACCAAATTAAAATTGTGAATATTTTTTTTAGATTGTGAAATCGATCAGGAAGCCCTGGCTCATACAGCACCAAACCAAATTTGTTTCTATGTATGTAAAGGGAAATACCATTGGGAGTGCAGATTTTAGTATAAGTGAATGAATTTAATTTATCCTGTATAATTATTCCTTTATTTAATAAATATGATTATTAAATTTATTTGTTTTGCATGGGATTTATTAATACCTAATTTATTTTACAAGGGTATTGTAGAAATATTTTGGATATGATTTCTTTATTTAGATAAATACTTATAATATCCTTCCTTCAAAATTAAGTTAAAGGACAACTGTAAGTGAGTATTAATCATATCGAAAAAATAGTTTATTTAATTCAACAGAACAGTGAATAAAGAATTAATAGATTTTTTCTATTAACTGGAGCTGACAAAATGTTGCTATATAACCAATAAACAGTTTATAGATTCAACAAAACACAACGGCAGTCTTGAGAAATTATTTCTGTACAATCAACAATATTTGCTGTTGATTTAACATACTAGAATAGCTGAATTGACAAACTAATTCGATATTATTTTCAATTTTTTTTGTTAGTTTGACAAAAAGACAATAACCAAATTGATAAATTTCTTTGTAAAAGCAACAGTTAATTGTTGATTTGACAAAACAGCAACGGTAGAATTTCCAAATCTCTTCTGGAAAATTAACAACATTATGATTTATTTAACAAATTATTTTTGTACGCACAAACAAATGATTTTTGTTAACACAACAAGTTTTTAATCATCACAACAAAACAAAAAGATAGAACTTATTAAAATTTTGTCAATTTGATAGAAACATTTAGTTGGACGTATATTGAAAAACAAATTTGTTAAATGAAGCCTCATCTTTATTAAATATACAAAGGTTTTTTTTCAGTGTTGGTAAACCGACGTATCAACTGTTTTCTAGGGTAATTCTGTGCCGGATCTCCACTTTCTTTCATAAAAGTTCGTCCCCATTTTTTTTTCTCCTGTTACCTCTTACTTTCATGCGAAGGCAATTAAATTTTAAAATACTTTATTCCAAGAACGACGACTTCCCCTGTACATTCAATGTGCAAAGGTCCCTTCATAATGACGTTCATCCGAAACCTAATTAGGGAGCACATTGTCTCATGAACTCCCTGCTATGCCTAACATCCTTACCAGACATGCCAAACAATCAAATGCCATTGCCGTCCCACTTTTAATCTCACCACTTTGTTAAATTTCGCTGGGTCCCATAACAAACTCGAACGCACGAACGCATGATATCCTCCAACATCCAACTCAATTAAGATGACGTGACACGTCAAAAATCCGCACACGAATACCAACCATGCATGGGCATGGGTCTCTAATTAAATGTTCCAGCCGACTGGGCCTGTAACCAATTTGTTGTCGAGATGCTGATACATCGACACAATAATTTAGATACATAATGACCATGAGACTGGGATCACAACCAGAACGCACATGTCTTTAGCTGATTGTTTGGTTTTCGCCAAGGGGGAGCTCCGAATATCCTTGCGCCGATTTACATAGATTTAATTAAGATTGAGAACCGGCTAAGAACGGTTGCAAAACATTATCCCTACCATCGCTATCGATCCTCTTTTTTTTCCACGAAGTCCCTTTAACATGTCCCGAGTCAAGACGGATTTGGGCAAATGGCCTAACCCCCATTTAAAGGCGAGCGCAATTTCTTTTTTCCTCCCTCAGTTTGGGTGATTCCTTTTTCTATTTTCTCATCCAGTTGCTGGAGCGATTAATGGATTGATATTGGCTCTGTCAACTATTCCATGTCCTAACTTTAGACCTGATTCGGGCATCGGCAACGATTTTGTCATAATCGAAAATGTCAAAATAAATGCAGGACGAGGGATAGGAGCGCGCCTAATTGCTTTGCGGCAACGAGCTTATTAAACGCAGTATTTTTGGGTGCGAGCCCTCGAGGTGGTTGTCTGTTTCCGCTGAGATGTGGTTGAATTTGGGCCACGCAGTTGAACGTTTTTATTTCCACAGAAATGACAAGACCGGGAGCAGGACAAATTTAAATTTAATCAGAAATGGAATTCGTAGAAAACTGCTACGGACAAGGACGAAGGGTATGCTCTTTATTTGATAAGTTTTTTTTTAGGTCTATGAGCGTACCAACAATAAAGGCTTGGCGCGCAAGGTCGAGCGAAAGAATAATGCGGCGAATCTTGGCGGGCGTCGGTCGGTCGGTTCTGTCATTATTTAAAGATGACGAAATTAGGACGTCATTGTGGACGAGGAGATGTTACAGAGTAGGGTGCTTTACGTACAAAATGAAATATGTTCAGAGGATGTTTAATTTTTTTAAGTAAGATGTTGCCAAGATACATAATTAGCTATTGCAGAAAGGTTGCTATGGGGGTGTCTATCTAAGGGCTGGACTTTGAGAGACAGAGTACTTGACTACGTATAGTTCGTTTTGACAGCACAATGCTTGCGGGGGTGGGGTTTTTAATATATTTTGGGCGTTTATTAAGCGCTTGGATATTTTTTTATATTTTCATGTTCATACTGGATGTGGGGAGTTGCGTTGCTGACATTGTTTCTTTACTGTCGTTTGGGTCTGTTTTCATATTATTCTCCCACACAAGTCCGCAGATGGAACATCGGCATTTTGAAATTTAACATAATCTACTTTGTGATAAATAACCAACCTTGGGCGCAGTGAATTAACGCCCACGGAATAAAGCCCCACGTTTCTGATTTCCCAATAAAAAAAAGAGAATTGACACCCACGGGCTTTATTTTTTCTTCCCTGGGGGTTATTTCACTGCACCAGTGCACCCCAATCTTGGTTATGGGCGATGTGTTGATTGTATGCAGATTTTTGTGTCGAATTTGCATATGTGATGTCAAACGACGGATTGTTATCTGTCAAAATTGTTGCAATCGGCAGTCTTGTTTGTTCGTTATAGCAGTTGCGTCAATCTATTGCGCTAGAGTTGTAAAGTTAGCCAATGCGGATGTCATAAGCTTTACAATTTTGTAAATTTTTTGGCTATTTGTGTCGTATCCAGCTGGAGCGATAAAGCGAAACTTTGAGCTGAACTCTTAATCCAGACAAATGTTTATCTGCAGTGTATGTGGCAACTTAGGTACGTTACACGGAAAGAATTGAAAATCACCAATTGCAAAATTTTGAGTTGCAATTTACGAATTATATAAATGTATTTCTCGCAAATCACAACGAAGCTTTCACGAATTAATACAAAAATTCGTAATTTGACATTGGAAATGGCGGAGAATACAAAATTCTGTTTGTTGAAATTTACGATTAAAAGTATCAATTCGAGCTTCTTTTATTGTTTGGCGCAATTTACCACTCCAATAGGTCAATTTCTCAAACAACACTTTAAAATCTCAAATTGCGAAAAATATTTGGTGAAACCTTATAATAATTTAATACATGTGAATTTAAATCATAAATATATTGAGGTAGAGAAGTCGTAAGTTGCAAAATATTTTTTGTAATTTCCATTGAATCAACTACCTGATGTGTGGATTTTTTTTATGCACAGTCCCTAGTCCATGTACCTATCGAAATCCTTTTTAGTCCTTTCTTTTTATGGATAAATGTATGTATGAGGCAGTCGGTATTCAATCTTTGCTTAAAGCAGTCGAGTAAAGTGTAGCTAATTCGTATTGATAGGTTGTGAACTTCTAATTATAAAGCATCCTGGAATATATATTGTAAGTACCTATTGAATAGTTCCAAAAACGCCGAAGTATGCATATAGATCTGTATTTTTTTCAGAATGTACATCTCGCAATTAGGAACGAAATATAAATAGAAATGGATTCTAAAATATGTAATCGAGAAGAATTGTAAAGGTTCGTATCAATGTCAAGTTCATCTAAATATTTTGTTTACATTTTAAATTTCAGCATAGACCATAAAACCATCCCAGACAACTCCCGTTATCTCCGGACGATATGGCGCCGTATGATTTTCTTGGATATCAGGAGGAAACAAAATTATTAATACGACTATAAATATGTATATTCGAAATTAACCTAAATAGTAAAAATATGAATTTTGATTTGTAAATCACAAGATATTTATAAGTTGCAAATTGAGAATAGTTTTCTAATTTCACGATAAAACATTTTCAATTTAATACGGTGATGCCTCAAATCACCACTCGAGAATCGTAAATTGCAAAATATGAATTGCAAATTGATAAAAAGAAGTTTCAATTTACGATTAAGAATTTGTAATTTGCAACTACTGACGTAGTAAATCTACTGCAACACTATTTAGTTGCAATTCAAGACTAAATGGTTGTAATTTTCTAAGGGAGGAAATCGTAATTTACAACCGAAAAGTGATAATTTGCGAATCTTTCTTGCAATTCACAATCCATTGTAATATAAAATTGATAACTATTTGTGTCAAATTGCGATCGGTTATGGCAATATGTATTTCTCGTCTTATCGCATTATTGATAATGAAAAGTGTTGATTCACGACTTTTGAGGGTCAATATCTTCACTTCGTACAATTTCTAGAATTGCGAATAAAAAGTCGTGAATAAGTAAATCCTTAGCTAAGCTCTAAAACTAGACAAACTTTTCGTTATTCTGCGCTTATTTTTCTTGATTTGATCTTAAAATTCTTTCCGTGATGCTATAAAGTTAGAGAAATCATCTGTCATTTCTCGGTTCTAAGAGGAAGTTATGAATTGCTCCTGACAACTTCTGTTTCTAGAGACTTACAAAGGCGGTTCATGAGACCCAGTTTTGTCAATAAAACGAATTTGGTTAAATATGTTCTTGCTCACAGACCGCGTGAATGCTCTACTTCCTCTTGCAGATAATATATCAGCTGTAAATATGAAAATGGGCAATTGTATCATTGTAAAATCTTAATCAAGGTGACAATCACTTTCGACATCACCAGTACATAAGCAATGTTGAAGCAGAGAGTTACAGACTTGTGTTTGTAATTTCCGATTTTGCAGTCAAGGCAATATCCAGAATTTGCATGGACACTTTCAATTCTTTAAATATAGTTTGTCCAGCACAGTAGAAGCAAATATTTAAATACATGACCCTTGGGCCTGGTAGAAGCTTTATTTTACCTATTCAACCTTTTAGGAGATTGCAAGTCCCCTCAATTCGTTCCAATATTAATTCAACATGTTTTCTATGATTTGATTTCCCTGAACTGCTTTTGTTTATCACCGACATCAACAGAGCGTTGACAGCTTGGAAAATAGTTGCTCGATATTTAATACCTCACATGTTTGCAGATCACATTGGAGGTAATGAGAGCATGAAGCCATTTTTATTATTATACACGTCTTTTGAATTATATTCTGGGAGACACTCAACTTAACTTTTTTCTTTGCTTTATCTTTACATCCTTCGTTAAGTAACCTTAGCAGGTTGTTCCTCATTTCAATGTTTTTGGTCTCTGCTCAAATCTGATGGACATTGCTAGGAGTTGTCATTACGTTGAAATAAAAGAAGTCATTGCAACTATGACCTAAGTGACAACTTACAATTATTGTCTCTCCTTCTGTCATAACCAAAAATGTCAAAACCTTGCTTTTACATTCTTTTTTGTAGGAGTAGAGAAGTCTTAGTAAATGAATCCGAATATATAGCTTTTAAATCATTCGTTTTTCATAACACAATAAATAAACAAGTTGAGCAATACATTTCACAAGTAATACCAAGAAATTCGTCCCGTAATGTAGGCATCTTCTGGGAAAGCCCATTATGTGATATGATCTGGACTAAGCTGGGTATCTCTGAGAAGATTACCCCTGGTTAAAATAAAAATAAAAAAATAAATAGTTGACGGAACGCGTCCATAAGGACCCTTGGCCTAGCTTCTCACAGCCATTCGTTTTCTGAGAGTTTTTTTATTTTTGGGACGAATTGAAGGGATCTGAAATTGTATGCCGAGCCCCAACGGCCGAATTGAGAAGGTCTTTCGTGACATTTATACTCTCGAGTACAGTGATGTCAGACTTTTCGGACTGACTGACGCCACTTATCGAAAATAACCTTTTTACCGTTGCCGCTGTCAGAAGAAAGCTACGATATTTCCCATAAAAATATAGGTATATACTTTAATAATTAAACTAAATAAGAAAAACACAAGAATTAACAAAAAAAAAATGGTTTTCCTTTAACTTAAGTATTTGAATTTTTTATTTTTTTTTCTGAGAGATATACAAATGAACTTTCTTCGCCCTTTAAGCCTATTTTCAAATGCGAAATACCCACGTAATGGATAATTACCGAAGATCTGGTATCACTGCTCGAATGGTTGTCAGACGCTCGCAAGATATAATATTTGTCCAGGAATGGAACAATTTGTTTTGGAGTAAGAATACCAGAAACATCCTCAACTTTGAAATGACATTCTCAAAGAACCCATTAACCCTCACATGAACGGTAATTTAAATAACTTATATGGACATTATCTACACGTGTAGATACAAAAAAATCGCATGCATTCTGCATGAGTTTTTTTTTCAGCAGATTACAGTTTTTCTATCAATATTAGCCTTTTGCACTCATTCTCTTTATTTTCTTTCGCCTCCGTGTGCCTATTCTCCAGATAACGGTTTTTTTATGTGTACATTTGTGGGTGTCTCGATTTTGCTACGGTTTGCTTCTGATATTTAATTGTTTATTTTCATGAGTAATAGATCAAAAAAACATCTTTTATTATTTTATTTGCTGCTCACATTTGCATGTGTATAACTTTGTATACTTTTCAGGCATATTTGATGCAAATGTTGCCGCAGTATTTTTTAATAGTGTAACAATTTTTTTCAGAAAGTGTAATAAATGGAAAAAAATAAAATAAGTACAATTAGGTACCACAATTCAAGTTTTATTCGTTTTAAAATTCCTGCAATGACAATAATGTTTATTCAATACTTATTCTATGTAATCTATATTTTACTTTAATATTCCCAACGCAAACTCTGCCAAAGATTTCCACAAATCTCCTAACCGCAATTAAAAAAGGAAAACAAATCAAAAACGTGGCACAAGCTTGACAGCTTATCATTTTTTGCCTTCCGACGTTGCCAGATCCGTCGCAACAAATGTAACAAACTGAAAAAAAATTTAAAATTTTTTGATTTTACCTACCTGTTTATTTTGTGTTCAACAAATAAAAAAAAACAAAATTATTGACCATCGAAGTAGATTTCAATTTCTATTTCACAAACTTTATTTACCACGAGATGTAGAACATTGTCAACGGCGACGCGGCGAGACAGTAAAATATTGTTGTATTTTCTCGTTCCCTCCCATTCCCACTCGTTTCGTTTTGCACAACTTGTGCTCTGTGTAAACAAACATTCACAGAAATTGTTCGAAAGAAAAAAGTGCTGCCAGTTCAACTTTTCAAAATTTTTTAAAAAGAAAAACAAAAAAAGATTTTAATACGAAAAAGTGTAACAAAGCGAACAAAAAAGTAACATTGTAACAAAATTATAAAATAATTAAAAAGTGTAACACTTTTGTTACACTTGTATCATTGTGGCAACGCTGTATTGGTGCACGTATGAATTTTTGTATCGAAACCAAACAGTTTTCATGCAACGTCAACGAATATTTACATATGTAGACTGTAGATAATGTCCATGTAAGACAAAAAAAAAAAAAAGACAAAACGTAAATAAAAATTTAAATAGTTTTTCATAATTATCTACAATAAATCAAAAATTTAGTCACTGACTCGAAATTGCATTAAAATCTAATAATAAACCGAAGAGACATTTAGAGATAAAAATTAATATATCTACACGTGTAGATACTCTCCATGTGAAGGTAAACTGAATTTCCTGGAAATTTCGAATGCTGCCAATTGCTAGGGCTAAATATACAACAGGAGTTTATGGAATATGTTGTCATAAATTACACCCTACAAAGACTAAATCGCGATTCGTCATTAATATTTGTCCTTGATATTTATTTCGTATTCAATATTATAACCAATTAATTAAATACTTAGCTCCAGTTCCATATTGACATTTGTAGTGCACGGAGGACCACAAAAAAATAAACCGGTCAGCTTCAGCTAATATTTACACTGAAACAAGCGACCCGCGATTCAGTTCCACCCCAATTCGATTAGATAAGCTTATTAGGGCAGCAAAAGAAAAATTTGCCATTCAATATTTCATCATTTAGTTTTTATTGATATACAGTGGTGGCCACAGGTGCGGTGGATCCATGAATAACACGGCAAAGCCAAATGTTTTATCACAGGAAGAGTCGACCAATAAAGTTTTTTATTTCAATTGACATATTGGATTTATATGCAATGAGTTTTACTACACGACAATTGGTGTAGCTGCCACTCAATCTGTATGTAGCCGTATCCGCATTGAGAAATTGGAACTTGCAACGCCCATGGGTCATTTATATTAAAACTGATGTTGAGTTTAATTAAATTTATGACTTGTCATATAGTGCGGTGGGATATTTATTAATTTTCAGTGATTGCGTAGGTGCATAGGAGAAGGTTAGCCAGCACCCACATTGACAGATGGAATTCATTTTTTGATAAGCTGCACTGCTATATGTAATCAGTGCACTATTCAAATCAAACAAAAAAATAAAAAAGGTGAACAAGAAGAGAACACTGATATAGATTAAATAAAAGAAGTAAAAGTGTTATCATCGGCCTGGCCGATGCTTTGATACCCTCCACTTCATACAAGCCATGCAAAGTTTTAGATATGTGAGGTAGTATGTAATTAAATTGAACAACAGACAGAGAGACACATGGCCCTAATATTGATTTTGTATGGGAGGTACCAGAACTACTTGACCGACATAGCCAATTTTTAATACCAACCTGACGACGATAAAAACAAGTCGTTTCGCCAACTTTGATTCGCCTATGTTAATTCCTTTGGGCGCTATCGTGCTTTCAACAGACAGAGAGACACATGGGTCTAATATTGGTTTTGTATGGGAGGTACCAGAACTACTTGACCGACATAGCCAATTTTTAATACCAACTTGACGACAATAAAAATAAGTCCTCTCACAAAATTTCACTTGCCTAGGTAGATTCTTTTCGACGCTATCATGCTTTCAACATGTGTTTTCTGATATTGGTTTTGTATGGGAGGTACCAGAACTACTCGACCGACATAGCCCATTTTCAATACCAACCTGACGACGATAAAAGTAAGTCGTTTCACCAACTTTCATTCGCCTATGTTAATTCCTTTGGGCGCTATCGTGCTTTCAACAGACAGAGAGACACATGGGTCTAATATTGGTTTTGTATGGGAGGTACCAGAACTACTTGACCGCCATAGCCCATTTTCAATACAAACCTGACGACGGTAAAAAAAAGTCCTTTCACCAAATTTCATTCGCCTATGTCAATTCCTTTGGGCGCTATCGTGCTTTCAGACATACAGACGGACAAACAGACAGACAGACAGACAGACAGACGGACATGGCTAAATCAATTCAGAATCTGATCCTGATTCAGAATTATATACTTTATGAGGTCTCCGGTGACTCCTTCTTGGCGTTACAAATGTAATGACAAAGTGAATATACCTTCCTGTGGAGGGTATAACAAATAAATAGCTGGCGCAACACTTCCGTAGGGACCCTAGGTCTATCTTCTCACAACTATTCGATTTGTGTAAGCTTTTTTATTTGTGGGACGAATGGCAGGGACTTACAATTTCATGCTCAGTCCAAGCGGCAGACCTTTATATGGAATTTGGGTCCTTTTTTTGTATTGCATTTTAAAGTGACCGTTTTGTGCCACACTCGGACAACAATTTGTTGTTTAATCGATTGATTTTATTACGAGTGTGATTCACATGTGCAGTGATAGAAGTCGCCGAGTCTTACCCGCACGTCATACACAAATAATTGGGAAAATACAACAATTTCCGGGAGATATCTCATGGAAAATATGCCACCTGAAGTACCCACTCGACTTGGAGTGCTGCACAAAGTAAGTTCGATGTTGGGCATAACCATCGGTTGTCACGTAATCCAGCGCCTATACGCGTATTACGGTGATCTTTACATGAGGCTTCGACATGATAGATGACTTGCAGTGGAATACAAATTACAAATAAATTAAAGGACCTACGTAAGTCGTCTACTTTTTTTAAATTCACATACATGATAGCATTGGCTATCGAGTAAGGGAGCTGCCACGCAGTGTGCGACTGAGCGATTGAGCGACGTTGCTCTGCCTATAACAAAATCACTTATTGCTTAGGGCTTGCGTGGACACCGCTTTTTCGTTTTCGTACCTCCAACCGTTCGGACGTGTTTTTCTTCTGCTCCCGCTGCGCGAGTTTATTTAATTCCAATTTAATTTATTTGCTTACTTGCAATTTTTCCCTGAACACCTATTTCTTGGTCATTGCCTTCACCTACTTAAAAGAACTGACCCACCTCTCGTTTTAATATGTCAAAGCAGTGTGGCAATTCTGTTTGTGTGCTATCATCGCAAGACCTTAGTGCTGACTGGGTGAATTGTAATGGTCTATGCGGTAAATCGTTTCATGCTCTCTGCACCGGGTTAAGCAAGCGCTCCACTACATACCTAAGTGACTATAATAACAATTTCCTTTTTTTCTGCGATGAGTGCAAGGGCATCTCCCTTTCGCATGTAATGCTCGCGATAAAATGTGTTAGTGACACCCTTAACGCCAATTCCTCCGAGTGTAAAATGCTTCACAAGCATATCGTGACCCAACTTGCAAAATTTGACGATCTTTTCAAGTGTGTAGAAGAAATATCTACCAGCATAGATCTTTCCACCACCTTCTGTAAAACGAAGTTCAAAAATATAGACAAACAGCTGGCAAGTCTTAGTGAATTAACAAAAAAATCGCCGGCTGAATTTAATTCCAAATTTTTGAACATAAAAAGTGACATTAAATCGGATATTAATGCAATTCTGAACCCGCATTTAATAACGATCGATGATCATCTCTACTCCTTTCGCTCTTACCTGGATACGTACTTACAAAGCCCATCAAAGCCAACTGCTCCACCTCATCAACCCGTCGATCCACTATTGTTGGATTTAATAAGCAAAATCAATGATATTAGTAACGATGTTGCTGCTTTTCGTGTAGTTATGGGCGATATTGATGAGAATATTAGAATGACTTCAAACAAGATTGATTTCATACCAGAGCTCATTCAGCCACAATCGAGCTCCGTATACAATACATCAATACTCGCTGAAATCCATGAAAGTACAGACTACCAAACTACACCCATTCCTCAACCAACAACAACGACGACTACAGCAACAACAACAACCACTATTAACACTACAATAGCATCTCCTAAAACATCATCAATAGTACCGTCCACATCGCCTGCTGCACCCCTTACTTTGCCTGCTCCCCCCACCGCTGCTCCACGCAGGCTTATAAAACAATTTGGTACTACGTGGACACCCTCCGATTGGCAAGACAGACTCGATAAACTGGAGTCTGAAAACCTCACCACTCTCTTCATCAAAGGCGCCCCCCAATATGCAGATATCACTTGGATTAAGACATTTTTCACTAAAAGATTTGGCATCACTATCAGCCAATGCAAAATGTTTAACCATAAAGGTAACCGCAAATTTAAATTAGACCTCCCCACTAAGTATGAATGGTTATTCCTAAGGTCTGCTGGTGATATTCTTAACCTCGGGAAGATGAGTATATGCAAGTGGACGGAAAAGCCCTCCAACGCTCTAGTTCTCCAAGTTCATAAGCATAGAATTGAGAATGTCCAACGCCGCTTTCTTCGATTTGCTCTTCGAGGTCTGCCTTGGGACGATCCTTTCATTTTGCCACCATACATAGACCGGCTCAATCTCATTAACCTGAATACCCTTGAGGAACGCAGGGACGCTGCAGACATTCTTTTCATTTATCGACTTCTCTCTGGCTCCGTTGATTGTGCGTCTCTCTATAACTCTATTTTCTTTAACACAAACCCCCGTAATTTACGTTGCCCACGTCTCTTTTACCTACCAACCCACCATACCTTATATGGCTCCAATGAACCAATCTCCCGTATGCTGCGAAAGGTTAATTCTAACGATTCTGTTTTCGATTTCAACCGCAGCACTGCCCACCTCAAACTCCATCTCCTCCACCATTCCCCCTATCTTTAAGTCTTAGTTTTAAGGTTTTCCATGTCCTAGTTTTAAGTGTCATAGTTTTAAGCGTCATAGTTTTAAGTCTTAGCTTGTATTAAGCCAAATATATGGGGGTACTGCCCCCACCAAAATTAAATACTATTTCTACATATTTCATTTGTTTAACATTTTTAGAGCAACGTCACTGAATAGTTAGTCACTCACTGCGTGGCTGCAGCCTTAGAAGAAATGATTGCAAGTAACCTGCATTAAACAGGCGTTAGTCGCTTCGAGCACGATATATTTATATTTGTGGCAAGCATGAGTGGGAAGTTTCAATAAGAGCAACTTTACTCGAAATGACCATTTCGTTTTTTGTTCTGTTATGGCTCATGACGTTTGTGGATGTTGTGTTTGAAATTGTCGCCAATTCGGCTATAAATAAAAGCGTCACAATTGATGCAAATATTTATATGTACCTATCACTGAAAATAAAGCCCTTGTATATTTGATAAAAATGAGGCTTCATTCAACAATTTTTTTTTTCAATATACCTCCAACTAAATGTTTCGATCAAATTGCCAAAAATTTAATAAGTTTTATCTTGTCTGAAAACTTTTATTGTGATGATAAAAAAAAAATGTTGTTTTAACAAAAACCGTTTTTTGGGAGTATAAAAATAATTTGTTAAATTAATCATAATGTTGTAATTTACATATACCTACATATTATCACACTAACTTCTTACCTTTTAAATATTCATATAATTTTCCATATATATGTCCCAATTCATTTTCTTGGTTTAAAAATGTCGTTTTTTGTATTCACTTTTACCGGTTACATTTATGCGCACTAGCAAACTCGCGTGTGAAATATAAATGACGTCATCAATAGCATTGCATTCAAAGATTTACAATGTTTAAAATGTATATTTATTGATTCACCACGTGTATTATCAATTCTACTAAATGTTTGTCATTTTTACAAACATTTTTTTTTCATTTCAACAAATTGTTTGATATTGATAATCTGTGTTTTGTTTGGCTAACAAACATTTTGCATAAGTTTTGTCAATTTCACAAACATTCACAAAAGTGATTTTTGGTTCTGTTTTTATTGATATAATAAAAACTTTGTTAATTCAACAACAATATCGATTCAATTGATACAATATCGATTTGTTAAACTGAAAATTGTGTTTTGTTAATCTGACAAAGTAGTTTTGTAGTAATTTCATTTATCATTACAACAATTTTTTTTCAGTTCAACAAAACTATTTTTGTTGAAATTTTACAATCGAATTTGGTCAATATTACCTGGTATTTTATTTTCAGTGACTTTATCGTTTATCGACACCACATGCCCACTTACCCTCTTTGCGAGGGCTTGGTGGCTTTAAATTAAAAAAAAAAAAACGAATTCATTGGACCCGCTTTTGCTCCGTGTTCGTCTGGGTGTACTTTTAAAGCGATATGAGAAAAATGAACACCTTTCCTGTTGCAACCATTTAATTGAATACACTTTTTTTTTTCGCAATTTTCTCTTTTCGCTTGGTGCACTAAAGTAGGTAATCCGTTGTTATCCATACAGTCATCGTTGCACAGACCAAAAGATTGTGGAAGCTGTTTCGCTTTAGCATTCCCCATCACGGCTTATCGATGTCGTGCGAAAACTTATCACACTGTCAATAGTGGGTTTGATACAAACGTATATCAACAGCTATATACCTCGGTAATAAAGTAAATTCCACATCGAAGGATCAACTACCGGTCTAAAACAAAACTTCTGCATAGTCGTTTAATCGCGGTACTTCATATAGCTTATTGTGTGAGCTTACGACGAATGTATACTAAGTCTGACTTCAGATGCGGAGTTGAACACCGAAGTCAGGGCAATCAGTTGACTGGACTTCAAAACGCGTATAACAAATCGGACCAAGATATAATTTTCCATTTGTCAAAGTGCCTCTGTAATGCAGACGTGTGAATAAATTCTTGTGGTAGGGATAAAATACAGAGAATTCTGTTGTTCCAATCAGCCATTTTAGGGGTTGGGGTCAAAATTCTTTTTACAAAATTCTGCTTTACAAAATTCTGCAAATAATAAAAAAAGGTTTGGAAAATATTTAAAAGCGCGCGCTTTTTTTATTGTTTGCAGAATTTTGTAAAGCAGAGATGGAGAGAACATTTGTTTTCTAATTTTAGCTCCTCTTTTCTTAATTTTCACCCGACTGGTTATTTGGTCTTAGAGTATTCGAAGATCCTGCCGAGTCGATTGTCGAAGGAATTTTAATTAAACATCATTTCGGATGTCCTTTCCTGATGTATAAAAAGAAAACAAATGAAATTATATAAATTAATAAATGTTGTAATTTCTGACTGCTTCATATCTTTTTTTAATTAAATTTCGCATTATTTTTTCTTTCAATAGATAGGTATTGTTTTTTTCATCCAAATTTGTTGTCAATATTTAATCTTGTTTCTTTTTAATTTTAATTTTATTTTTATTTAAAAAATAAAAGTAAATAATTTTAAATGTTTTATAGATTAAAAATAGTCTTTTTTATATCAGCTTTTTTCACTCGTCGTTTACATTTTTGTTAGTTGGAAAAGAGTAGAATACGCAGAATTTTATTGCTTTAAATTTGAAATCAGAATTTCGTTAAGCAGCATTTTTGTGTGAGAAGACAGAATTTTGCAAAGCAGGATTTTGAAAGCAGAATTTCGACCGGATCCCTAACGTATGCACGTGGAAAAAGACTGCCAGAGCCTTTGCTGAGCTTTCCTCAAACTGTCAATAAATTCCATGTAGAAATAATCGATGCAAAACTACTTGAAATCCGTCAAAAGTGCGGCATTTGAATATGTAACATTCTGACAGGTGACCACCAGAAACCAAAGTTTCGATGGCAAACATTTCGATAAGCTCGTCCAAAAAAGCAAGTGCAATATCGTGGATAAGTGTACACAAGGAGAACAAACTCTTACAAGAAAAACGAGTTAGTTATACAAAAATGATGATAAATCTCACCAATATGCAGGGCCGTCATATCCAAACTAAATATAATAACGACGCCGGAGCTGATAGCTTCGAAACTGAGCCAAAGGAGATGATTTCGTAAAAAGTTTTATTTGTGCTCTTTAGGAAATCATCTTTAAAATTGATTTTAATTAAAGTACGCCTTATGAGCAGCATCGTTTGTTCGGTCTTGAAAAAAGAATATCTTTTGACAGAAGTATTAACATTTAGTATGAAATTGTGTAGTAAATCTGTTTACAGCCGATCAGCAGCAAAGTTGTCCATATCAGTGCTATTTCAGGCTGGGAGAGCCCATTATCGACAAAACACAACGCCGGAAAGACCCATGAATTCAAAATTCACCCATTTGAGGTTGGTTGGGGTTGAGTTTTGTTATCATTGGCAAACTCGTTAATTTGTGCACCGTTTGACTTACAAGTTAAGTCAGTTATTTGAATAGTACGCACATGTAAAGAGCACCGATCTCTCCAGTCCTGCTCTGTCAAATAGAGCATGGACGTTGACGAAAGCATACAAAAACACGACTTATTTTAAACGCAAATCCGAGTGGCTTTCAGTCCCGTCTTTTGGGGATGAGATTTAACAGGAAACTCTGCCAACTACCTTGTCAGAAAAGTGGGGATAAGTCGCTTCAATGTGAATATAGAAAGTTACAGCCCAGCGTAATAAAGCAACATTACGAAGTTAGTACAGGGAACTAACGAGATAAAATCAAGATAATCAGTCAGAATAAGCCTATCCGTTGACGAAAGTCTGTTAAGCTCGGAATAAGAACGTGTAAGCTTAAATTAAGCCAAAAATCGTTTCATTCGAAAGAAAGAAGAAAGACCTTTTTTTAATGCGTTGTAAACTTAAATTAAGCTTATGTTTTCTTAAAGAATACCCAATGAAGAATGTATGAGCTTTAATTAAGCTCAAAATCACGTTATTTTTCACCTATTTATCAGCAGTAAGAATAATGCAAATACGACAGCAAAAAACGTTTATCTTCACAATCTGAATGAATGATGTCTACGACCTACGTAGGTACAAGTAATTTTTCACTTCCAACAACAACGGTCCAAAGTCTCCATTCATTGCCTCTCTCTCTGAGCCAAGGACGACCCAATCGAAGAAATTATATCGCAATCCTGTTCTAAAATTCCAACTCACCCTTTTGTCCGAAATATAATCTTTGAATCTGCAAATTTTAAATGTTTAAGAGCTGACCTCAAAGTCCACCATCAGATAACCACATCCGGGAGCCATAGTTATCACGGTGGCTTTTTACCTTAAATTTAATTTCAAAAGAGAAACGTTCACTGCTCCTTGTGATTTAAGTAATTGCAATCCACGCACAACTTTTCCCATTTACAGGAGCAGCGGGATCAGCTGTAGCCTTATAGATATAGAAGAAGCCGACTATGAGACTTTATATCTCGTGCATTGAAGCACAATCGCACGCAGGAGCAAGGCAAAAAATGCAAATATCTTTCGATCCCTAATGTCCTTTTAATGGCATGTAAAGGATGAGATAACAGACACTGGCCAACTAACCTCAGTATTTTTTTTTTTTTGTTTTGCACACCCGCTTTCCGTTCGGCTTTGGATAGGGAACTTAATTGAAAGAACTCGCTCCTCATTGTGCAAAAGGGCATTAGTGTCGTAACGGAACTGGAAAAAAGTAATTAAGATATGCAAATGAGGGAGTGCCTTTTGTCATCATCATAGTTGTCTTGTCCTCGTAGCAGGCGGCGTCGTCGGTGTTTTGTCCCGCACTTAGATGCACTGGCGACGCTGCTGTGGCAACGGTTGGCTGCATCTGGTGGGTAGTTTTGTACAGTAATTGTGCCCTAAACAAACACGGAATATAAGCGCACGAGCTTTTATCCTTGGGGATAATCGTAGTGCAATGATTGTTGAAATATTTTTATCTTTGTTAACCGGGTAAGAGATAGGGCATGATTTTATGGGGGAGAAGATCAAGCAAACTTGGTTTACAGTTGGACGAGTGTTCCAGAGGTATTGTACGTGTACCTACAAAGTGCACTTCAACGCAGTGCTCTAAAAGAGAGCAAACTCTCTTACATGACTTTGATTTTTATTTGAATATGGGAGGGGATAATTATTATGCGTTGCACATCCCATAAAACAATAGTACTGATACTGACAATTGAGGGCATTCTTGAGTACGAGGCGTGGCACTTTTTATGGCGCGATGTTGAAATGGAATAAAACTAGCTCTGTGTGAATTATCAAGAAAATTCTTCTTTTATTTGAAAGGCCTGTGCATGGCAATATTTGCATTGAATTAATGTCCTTCAAATGACAGCCGCGGTTTCTCCGAGTGCGTTCAATTTTGAATGACTTTTTCGCAAAAGTTCACCTGATTTTGAGCGATGGCATTGGTTATATTGGTTCTCAGGGCATCCGTTGATTGCGGCTTATTGGCATAGACCTGCGACTTCAGGCAATACCTCAAGAAAAAGCCTGGCTTGATCGAATTGCAAGATCTTGTTCAAGTCACCTCTGCGAGAGATAACCACACATTCCAATCGTGGTAGCAGAATGTTAATCCAAGCGTCTGCTGTGTGGCACGTAGCCCAGTTCTGCTAAAACCGCATTCCGTCTACCTCCACGCTTTACATCTTTCAATTTGAGCCAAAATGCAATCGAAGCTGGTACACCAGGCCACACTTCCGCGAAGGACCACAGAAACATTAGTTTCTCGTAGTTTTTCCTCAAACAATTGAGACCTCTCATCGTACGTAAAAGAAGCCATAGTATTTTAACAGAATCTCATGCAAAGCGCAAGCATATTTAAAGGGTAGATCGGTGGTAACAGCTCTACACGAAGTTTTGAGTAAATCCGAAAGGATCCTTCACCATAAGAAATTTGCAGTAGCTGCCGTTTAAGACATATTGAAGTTTTTAATAATAAATTAAGGAAGACAAATAAACGTGCTTTGAAAAGTATAAAGTCGACAATAGTATTTCAAATTGGTGTTGAAAAATGCTCGTCACAACACTGAAAGAAAATTAGTCTCTACAAAAAGAAATTTTCTTGAATCGAAAAAAAAAAAAAAATAAAACTCAACAAATTTTTCTTCATTCGCATTTAATTTAATTGTAAAATTTAAAAGTTACTGTTACTGGTGAAAAAATAAAATACCATGTAACTTAAGCGAACCAATAGACGTTCGGACATGTGTTTCTTCTGTCCCGCTGCGCGAGTTTATTTAATTCCAATTAATTTATTTGCATACTTGCAATTTTTCCCTGAACACCTATTTCTTGGTCATCGCTTTCACCTACTTAAAAGAACTGACCCACCTCACGTTTAATATGTCAAAGCAGTGTGGCAATTCTGTTTGTGTGCTATCATCACAAGACCTTAGTGCTGACTGGGTGAAATGTAATGGTCTATGCGGTAAATCGTTTCATGCTCTCTACATCGGGTTAGGCAAGCGCTCCACTACATACCTTAGTGACTATAACAACAATTTCCTTTTTTTCTGCGATGAGTGCAAGGGCATCTCCCTTTCGTATGTAATGCTCGCTATAAAATGTGTTCGTGACACCCTTAACGCCAATTCCTCCGAGTGTAAAATGCTTCACAAGCATATCGTGACCCAACTTGCAAAATTTGACAATCTATTCAAGTGTGTAGAAGAAATATCGGATATTAAGTCAATTCTGAACCCGCATTTAATAACGATCGATGGCCACCTTAACTCCTTTCGCTCTTACCTGGATACGTACTTACAAAGCCCATCAAAGCCAACTGCTCCACCTCATCAACCCGTAGTACAGATTTTCAAATATCAAGAAAATAAATGCAGCGGTTTATAAAAATCTTATTAAACTTATTGAGAAAATAGCACTTAATTCTATCATAATCCAGATCGAATGTGTGTAAGATCAACTTCTTTTGTTTCGATTGATATCTTTGAGGGGAAGTGGCTGGGGGAGGTGGTGGGAGAGGAAGCGGTCACTTGTTATTTACTTTTTATAAGAAACCAATTCTTGTATCGAGAAAAACATGCACATCAGAATTAATTCACACCTCATTTTGGTTCACTTTCTTGGAGTTTGCTAGTATACAGAAAACACAAAAAGATGTCCCGTATTGTCTTTAAGTAACTCAAATAATTTTGTTTTCATATTTAAAGCCCTTCTACTCGATTAAAATTCGCTACAAATAAGAATCAAGTTCTCATATGCAATATTCTTTGTTTCGAAGGAGTCGCGCACGAGGCCAATTTTTTTCCTTACGAGTTTGCAAATGCATAGCATAAAAATTCAGTCAATTGTCCACTTTTTATTGAGCTAGTCCAAGTCCGAGTGTAGTGTTGTAAAAGTAGAAATGAGTGTCGTTTATAATTTTGGTTAGTGATTTTATTTTTATATCATAATTGTTACCGTCATTTTAAGTTTCTATATCGTGTATTCAGGTGAAAAATGTTATATTTTCTGTGTTCCGTTTACTTCTCTTTAACTATCATCCGTTTTCATTACGAACTTCTTAGTTCAGTCGGAAAACTCTATAAATTTTCGGCGTTTTTTGTCATGCAAATTGTCGCGTGAAGACGTGTTTCCTGTACCTGGATACTCGTATGTCACGGTCATTATTTAGGTTACATTTTTATTTGATTTTGTTATCATTGATCTGCTTTTTATTTAATTTTTTTAACATAGAAAAAAACGGATGAATTACCCAAAGAAAAGATTTTCTGCACCGCTCTAAAGGTTGAAGACAGCATCAACTTGGAAGTTCAACATTAAAATCATAAAAACAAGAACACTATGACAAGGTAACATATAATTTGAAATAATTAAAATTCTTAGTAAAAATAGCTAAAAAAAAACAAAACAGAAAGTCCTTCTAAATTTACTTCCATTTTTTTCGAAATTCTTTATTGACTGAAGAACATGATTTCTATGAAAATCCAAAGATGTAAGCACTTGATATCAGAAAATTAACTTATGTTTATATTTCGAGAACATTTTGGTTCACATAAATTGATCATATTAAAGGTAGGATTTAAGAAAAAAGTTATTCCGTATTCAACATATCCTTTCTTTGATAAAAATTAAATGTTCTTAATTTCAGAATATAAGAAAATTGTTTCTGATTTCCCATATATATTTATTAAGCAAACAGTTCAGAGTCAAGAAAACCTATAAACGATTTAGGAAAAAAATGTTATTGGAAGATAACAATTTTTGAGGCAACACAGCAAAACAATTGTTTTCTTAAATCAAGAAAAAACTTTCTAATTTTAGTATTTTTTTCTCGTTCTTGACTCATGAAATGAATATGATAAAATTAAGAAATAATTGGTTTGGACCATAACCGTTCTAGGTAGCTGTTATGATGTAGGGAGGTCCGAAATATTAAAAGTAGTTAAATCAAACCTTTGTTATACTAAAAAGCTATAGTATTTTAATATTATTTGTATTTAAAATATATAAACTGCAGGATGAAATATTATACTTTAACTTAGAATTCAATACTTCTTTTGCATTTTATGAACCCATAGCATTATATTTTAATAGTTATTTAGGTTTAATTTAAATATGTATGGGATAGATTTTAAATATTAAAATACAAATAGGAAGCTTTCGCAGAGGCTTTCGCACCGAATTTTGAGAGTTTATTTTCCATTCCCGTGGTCACTTATGCCCTTTAAAAATATTCATATATACTGCCGCTGTGCTCCTTTTGGTATATTTTTCTACATCTTTAAATAAAGAAAAACAAATGTTTGCCGGAATTTAACTTATTAATTGTTCAGCCAGATATTGTATTAGTTATATTTCTTAGACGATAAACAGGAATCTCTAGACCGTCCTGATCTTCTAAAAGAAATCCACTCTCACTGCAAGTGAAACTAAAAATAAGTCGTCGCTCGTCGCAGTTCGCTTAGAAGAGATCTTCACCACAATTTGATTGCCTGGCAGGCTCTCGTGTTTTGCTATTTTCTACGAGCCCTTCATGTCAGCCGCAATATCATCGACACCCGAGGCTCGCAAAAGTGTCTAACAGGTTGAAGCCTCAAGTGGCACTTAAATTCATATGAACATAGCTAACACGATTGGATTTCGTTGAATGAAAGTTGATACGTCCGTTGTACAATTTCGTCCAGGTTTTCCCAAATGTTTGCCAATAGGTGTAAAATTAAAAGCCATAAGTCATAAATGTCAATATATAGGGTTGGAAATGATTTTTTGGTAAAGAAAGTGCCACTACCAGTTTGGGATGTAACAAACTACGAATGCATAGCTGTTACAAGTTTTAAGGTAATCGCTCGCTAAATCGAACGGCTATGTACAGTCCCGCAAAGATCTACATATCAAAACATATCCACCATTTTGGCAAACGTACTCATACAGCTTTAATTCGGCTAGGGAAAGTTTTGAATAAATAAAAGTGCACAGTATATTTCATTCTTCCAAAAACTTTTTCCTACAAGGACGAAAATCACCCAAAAGCGATTGTCAAACTTAGCAAAACCGATTGACTTAGTCATTGTGATCACCAACCATCTCCTAGTTTGAGCTGTTTTCTGAACTCTCTGATGACCGTAATAGAAACCGTTTCAGAAGATACGCTATGAACTACATCCCATCCACTGTTTCGGTAGGACAGAAAATAAAATGAATTTCCGTTTCTCCAAATTGCGATGATCCTTTGGCTCCAGCAGCAGTTATAGCAGCAAATTCGTCGTTCCTCTACGATCTGTGGGCTCTCCTGATACCATTGAGGAAGCCAACGGCAAAGGCAACAATAACTGTGACGATGCAACCGAATGACAATAACTGTGACTATGCTTTCGCCATTAAATCGAGAAATCGCAATTTCCTCTGCTCCAGGAAATGGGTCGTCGTCGTTGTCGTCATCGTTGTCGTTGTTTCCATATTCCATTGTCGATGGTCGGCGGGAAAATGCACCTATACTGCTCCGGCGGGTGTTTCCTGCATTCTTTGGAAACGGCTTGTCTCATCTCCTGAATTACAAGGGGTATGAAAAAGCAGATTCCACAAGACCCGTTCCGAACAAATCGTGACACAAATAGATTGGGTTGGCTAACGAGCTGCTGCTTCCTCGTTCCATCGTTGTCGTCAGGAAATTATCTCGTGCCAATACAAAAAAAAAACAAGAACAAGAACAAGCCAAAGAAGCGACGAATCCTATTTCCTAATGTTCGTCTGAATTGGGATGGCAAGTAATTTCCATTGACGTGACTTCAGGAATTACTGAACACATCCTCATGTTGGTCATTCATATCCTCAACAAATTGTTCGAAGGACAAAAGTAAGCAAAGCTTACACTATTTTATACACACAATCGGCGACCCACATAGCCGACAGGATGAACTACTTTGTACACAAATAAAAATTCCATTTCTACTCAATGGTTGGAGTTGGATGGAATGAACTGAATGTGCAAGCCAAAGCAAAGCTCTCTAGGGAGAGAACACAGCCCCAATCTATTGAGCCACATGCACCGACCTGACACCCTTGCAGGATGCACCAAAAACATATTCCGACAATGCTATAAGATTTATAGTTGGAAAGTGTTTATATTTATGAATGGGAGACCTCGTCACTGTTTTTTTGTTGTTGCAAGATGTGTCCTTTGGAGTAGCACTTGTTATGTGTACTTAACTGGAGCTGTAAAACACCCAAATTACAATTCACTATTGACTCGTGACAACGAGAGAGTGCTCTGACGCTGTTTTTGCATTTAACGTTCTATATCCCGAATGCAATTTTAAGGGGATATATATTTAAACAGAAGTGCTTTCTCTTCCTGTTTTAATCTGACCTGAACTCCTTCATCCGTGCGGAGGTATTGTGTAATAAAGTTGAGGTGATGGCTATGGCTTAATGACATGAAATTAGGTCAACAGAACACCAGTGGAAATAGGACAAAAGGGAATTTTCCATTGCGCACCAAAAGATCCGTATGTGGGAATTTGACCCAAAATAGTACGCTTCTTCTATGGAAAGGTTGAAACAGTGAGTGAGAAATGGGACACCTGTTTTGTGGCGCTAATGTGCTGTGAGGCTTGAGCTTCAAACTAAAGCATAATTTACGAGTATTATTTATCTCTGGTTTAAAGCCGTTTAGTCCTTAAATGACTGCTTTTAATTATCACAAGGGTGAACACAACGATTATTGTTCATTAGATTTTATGGTTTTCGGTGTGCGACTTATATCACTTGAGTTGAATTTTTTATTTTAATTAGCTGACTCGGCGAACTTCGTACCGCCTAAAATTTATTAAACTATTAACATCCCTTTTGATAGTTGAACCTCTCTATTGAACGACTGAAACTCCCTTGCAATTAAATTGAGTCCAACGACTTCATTGATTTCCGGCTTCTTGATCGTTCGACAGCAGCGCCACCCAACGGGTCCAAAACTATACCATCTTCCTAGGTGGAACCTAACATACCCATCCACAAAATTCCATTGAAATCAGTTGAGTGGTTTCGGAGATTGACTACCACCTGTCACCTGTCGGGTGGCCACCAAAACGATCGTATCTTTGACATATCCACAAAATTTCATTTAAAGTATGTTCGCTAAAATGCCTATAACTCGTATAACCAATACACATACAAATGCCTTATATACACACAAACCTTGGTATTGACGTCACCTTTCATTTAAAGTTTCCAGAAACAAAATCCGTTTACGCATTAAGAGAACATCAATTCAAACACAATCCGACTTATTTTTATATTATACTTGCAAACAGCAAACGCTGTTGTTCGCGTGTTCTGAATGTGTCGGTGACTCGTTGACGGGCCAGTCTTTCTGTCAATGCATTAGCTCGAAGGCGTCATTCAAAATATCTGAATGCTTTCATTTTCTTTTTTTTTATTTCCCTAAACTGTTTCATTAAATTAAATATCTGTGAATGAATTTACAAGTATTTCTTAAAATAATAAATCTATTTATTTTGTAAGCTATGGAATGTATGCAAAAAAGCCTTTCCTCATTCTCAAATCAAATTTCTATGTCATTCTTGTATGCAAAATCAAGAATAATGAGACTTGAAACCGAGATAAAGTTTCAAATAATTTATAAGATATTTATTTTATGTTGAATATTATTTTCATTTTAATGCCGAATGCAATTTTATGTTTCTTTTTGTAACGTTTTAAAAAGGTGTAAGATGTACCTAAATTTCTATTTTTGTATTAAGGGATTTTTTGGGTATAACCGTGGGATAACCTGCCTCTAAGGTCTGGAATCACTGCAGTGCAGGCCTATTGGCTGTATCACACTGTAGGAACAAGAGAGTGGCACCTCCCCTCACCTCGCACCACCAGGGACCAACCAACCATATGTGCAAGATGTGCAAATGCACAGGGCGCCAAGTTCTGGAGGCGCATTGCTAGGAAAGAAAAATTAATTTTATCTTGCGTGAACAAATACTGCTATTTGCATTTTAAACAAAAAGCTTGTTCAATTAACCCCAAAATAACAACATCCATCACACCTGTGGTGAATTATTTCTTGCACATTAACTCACATCACTTGCAATGTTGCAACTTCAAGGAGAATCTAACTCAAAATATCGCAAAATAAAAAATCCCACTTGACATATGCAAGTTCACTTCTTACCTACATAATCTCAAAATATTCCACACTGTTCACGTAGGTACATTCCTTGCACATCCACTTACATTTAACAAAAGTATCTAGTTCAAAAATCTCAAAATAAAAAATACCTCAATAAAAAAAAACCCCATTGAAAGTGTACCTCCTGGGTGATGTGGAAAAGATTTATGCATGTGTGCAAATATGGAAAAAGGGCGCTTTCTGTAAATCTTGCACAGGCCGCTAGTTTGGCTGGAGCCGCCACTGCGCACCGCTCACATTTTCTTTCTCTCTTTCTTTCATAACCAGTTATTTTTCGTATATATAGACACAGGTCACGCCTATTACACGGTTGCCACTATGATATTTTTTTTATCCAAATTTGGTAACGTTTTTTTTGCTCTTTGAGTTTCGGTAATTTGGTAATTTTTATCTGGTTATGGTAACTTTTTGAACAGATGTACCAAGAATACGAACTCGATATCAACTCATTTAAACGCTACCTTACTGTTTCTGAGTGAACGCATTGCATTCTTTGCATATCATCATATCATACGCATATCGTCATCACCATCCACATAAACCTGTTTTATTCATTATTCAAAAATTTACCGAATGCACTCATTTTCTTCTTTTGACAGATGGTAAACTTCGAAAAATTTTCTGTTTCTGTTTATAACTTCTTTGAGATATGGATAGGTTGATTAATCATATTATTTATATACAGACATAACTCTAATTTGTTAATGTTTTGATAAAAGAAAAAAAGGATCGAAAATGGTAGATGATCCCATGCCTTCTAGCAGCTGGTAATTTTGTGCAGAACTTTGTTGACGTTGTTTAATTGTTTAAAGACTGACAAAGTTCCTACTACTTTCCTTATTGAATTGAAAAGTCTTCTGTTTTAAGCAAACAATTATTTTAAAAATTAAAAAAAATAATTTGAATTTTTTTTGTGGCCTATTGTCTGTATCACACTGTAGGAGCAAGAGGCAGCAGTGCGCGCACACATTTTCTTTTTTTCTTCCTCTCATAGCCAGTGTATATAATATCTCAGTCAGTATTTCGTTTGCGAGTACATATAATCAGTGTTAGCGGCACCGACAACCGCAGACTGTAACACTGATATGATTATTTTTTGGTACTAGAAAATTTTAATAAAAGACAATTTACAAGAGCGGTTTGTTTTTTGTGCTTTTTCCCTTTATCCCACGGAAGGCTTTTCGGACATTGAAATTACCACAAAAAGGGATAAATCCCACGATATAACAACACTGCATACAATCATATAGAATTATGGATTGAGCTAAAGAAGTTTTACTTCAGTCGTGTGGTCTAAAGCACACTCGTTTTTTTTTATGGGAGGTACCACGCCCCTTTGTACAATCCCGCCCATATTTGCAGCAGCACTTAAAAAATGCACACCAAACCGACGTACCAAATTTTGTGCAAATACCGTTATCAGGAGCAGAAATAATAGATTTTTAATTTGTGGTTTGTATGGGAGGTACCACGCCCCATTGCCCAATTGGACCGAATTGTAAATCTAAACCACCCGGGGCGCAACCCAAACACATACAAAAAAATGTATGCAAATCGGTCCAGCCGTTTAGGAGGAGTTCAGTCACAACACACGTACAGTAGAATTATATACAAGGTGGCGCAAAAGTAATCCTCCGATCAGAAAATGCTATGAATTTTGCGATTGGCCCCTAATGTCAGTTCTGTTTTGACATTTGTGTAGTAAACACATGCGAAATACACGTTAATAAACAATGTTACGCTACACTGCTCCAGAACGCGGAATATTGGTGACTATTTATTTGAGCAATAATCGGTCGGTGACTTTGGCACAACGTGAATTTCGTCGCAGATTTCCTAGCCGTCCAACGCCTACTGGTGAAACACTGCGACGTTTAGCCGCTCGCCTCGAAGAGACTGGCACAACACGAGATGCTGCCAGGCGTGGCAGACCCCGGAGTAGCCGTTCTGCAGAGAATATTGCTGTTGTAGCCGAAGATGTCATGGAAGCGCCGTCGACATCGACCAGACGACGTGCCACGCAAATGGGTATCAGTCGACGGTCTTTACAGCGAATTTTGGTACGAGATTTGAAGATGTTTCCGTATAAAGTCCAGACGGTGCATCAGCTGTTAGCTGCTGACCGCCAATCGCGTCTAACATACGCTCAAGCCATCCTTAATCACCACCAAGAGGAATATGATTTTTCATCAAAAATAATCATGAGTGATGATCGCCTGATTTGACCGCTCCAGACTTCTTTTTGTGGGGCTTTTTGAAGTCGCGGGTTTATGTCAACAAGCCTCAGACTCTTGCAGCTCTTAAAGACAATATCCGTCAAGAATGTGAGGACCTATCGCCGGAAGTTTTGGCCAAAGTGATGGATAATGCCATAAAAAGGGCTCAGATGACAATCAACTGTGGCGGCGGTCATTTACGTGACATCATATTCTCGACTTGATGTAAAAAAAATTAAAAGACCAAATAAAAATAATCCACAAGAAGAATCAAAGTTTTTCATTTTTTTTTTAAATTACAGCCAAAAAACATCGGAAGGTTATTTTTGCGCCACCTTGTATAATAGATAATATAAACACATCAAGTCCTTATTTTCATGTATTTTTTATTTTATTTCCTTTTAATATTTACTTTGCTTAAAACCTTAACAAAATTGTATTCTATTTTTAAGTTTCAATTAACATTTCTAATTTATAAGTTAATGGCCTGAAGACTAAAACCAGACTAAGCAAGCATTTGCTTGTGGACCCATATTTATGCCAAAAGTGCACTTATCATCTAAACGGTGGTTTCTACTTGTTTTTCTATTTTGTGCATACGCTAGACGGTGATAAGACGCAAACGCTACCTGCTCATCATAATTTTGTGTCGTCCAATATGAACTGTTGCTTGGCCTTGGATGCGTTGTCTTCAAGCCATTCTTTACACGATACCATTGTATATACACATAGTCTCTATATAAGTTCAAGAAGATTTACACAAAAATTGTAAAAAAATATACCCAGAGCAGATTGCTCTGACCTTTATTTCTCAACGAATCAATTAAGACTAACTTGTATCAATTTTTGCTTCATTATCAAAGCTTGCATTAATTTCCAAATTCTTTACAATACTGTTTTCCCGTAGCTTGCATTTCAGTTTGTTTTGCACCAGACGCTTGGTCAGCATTTTCGCTGCGCGTGCAGGTGGTTCGACGGCTATGCAGTTATACAATGACGATACAGATAAGCGGATGATATTCTGCTACCTGCAGTTGGTATGGAACTTGCGCAGCTCCAATACCCAACCAATCTGCAAATCAAATCAACATTCACGCAAGCAGAATTATTACGTGACTATGTTTGACTTAATATGTTACGAGTATATAAAACATCTCCTGTAGATTTTTATTTTATTAACTAAAAAAAAAAAAATTATTTTCCTTCAACCAATCACTCCCACTTGAATAGGGACAAGATTTCTTGTTTTTCTTTTGCGGTTTTCCAATAAAACAACACAACATTTGTGTAGACATGTATTTGTTTGATGTTTGGATATCATTATTGCCGCACATGAATAGGGACAATAACTGGAAGCAAGGATAATTAAGAAAACGTTGCAAAATTCAGTTCAAACAATTTTTTTTTTAAAGATTAGTTAATAATGAGTGTAGCCGCCTTTGTTGGAAATTACTTCACAAATTCGATTTGGAGTGAATCATACAGAGACTCCAGGTAATTCAAGGAAATGTCGCGGCACTGATGGCTGCTGTTAATGATCTGAAAATTGTCTACCGGACTCGTATACTTTCCGTGACAACAATCCCCAAATATTCTCAATTAAATTGAGATCAGGGGAATAAGGTGGCCACTCCAGTACAGGCCCGTTTCGGTTCCGAATCCACTTTTTTACCACGCGTGCGGTATGAATAGGGGCGTTATCCTGTTGGAATGTCCATGACATGGGTCCAAACAAGTTTTTGTAGTAAGGGCAGTACGCCGCTTGTAGTTGTTCGCGTTCATTCTTGATGACATAAACTGCAATTCACATTGGCCATTACACCCCCTTCACGGCTATGGTGCCGAGATAAATAGTGTTTTTCCGTGAGTATCTAAATTAAATCTTTTTTCGTCCGAAAAAAATATTTGATGCCACTCGCTATTCCATGACATGAAATTCCGAGCAAAGACCTTGCGAGCCTCCTTACGAGTCATGGTAAGAGGGTTTTTTTTTTTTTTAATTTTAACCTTTCTAGATGTCCAGCTCTCCGAATTACTCGTCTTACTAGCTGTGCACTGCGATTTATCATTATATGTAGTAGATGTTTTATTCCTCCCTTTCATGTTGTTTCTATATACCACTGACTTGGCTTCTTCCAATTTTTTCGGCAATATCTCCATAGGTTTGATTACACTCCTTATAGGCAAATATTTTGCCTTTCTCTTCTGCTGTTATAACTTTTCCTCGACCAATTTAATAAAAACGATTAAAATATACGCGAAATGAGAAATAAATAAATTAAGCTTTAATAATTTGATTCACAGTGAAAGAATTGCTTCCGTCCCTATTCAAGTGCTGCAAGAAAAAGTTCACTTTTTTTGCATGGTCAAAAAAAAACGAAAGAAAAGCATATACCTACCTAAAAAAATTGTGGGAATTTTGGTCCGCAAATAGCAATAGTTAAGAATGAGAAAGAGAAACACAACATAAAATGATTGGAAAATCTTATCCGTATTATCCCTATTCATGTGCAATGTGCATGGGAGTTAACATTCAGTAATTTTTATATAATTTATATAATTTAATCCATCTGCTATCTCGAGAAGTGCTTCAGATTTTCCCGCACATAGGTATAGGTATTACAAAAAGAAAACATAAAATCACCATCTGCTGCTGGTCTGCTAAGCGGCGAAGTCCTAGTTGGCGTAGATGTGTGCAAAAATTAAAAAATATACTAATGACACCGAAGTGCACGACTTTACTGAACTTAACATATTGCACAGTCAAGCAATCAGTACGGAAAAAATATTGAAGCACATTGATAGTAAAGGGTCTTTCATTAGCGACTTGAGAACTTCAGAACGCACCCTTAAACCGATTATCCAAATGTCAATGCCGGTGGCGTCATTGGGGCGTTTTTTAGTCGATGAAAATGACCGTCAGGTTACGGTAAATGGTATTAGCTACAGAGAGTAATTGCATGAATTGGACATCAGTGATATGTGGTTCCAACAACAAGCTTCACTTACAAAATACATTCCGGAATGCTTTATAATTAGTAGTACCTACTCTCACTATCCATACGAACTAGTTATAGTTAAACAACTTAAGCCCGACTGCTTTAAGCAAAGATACCGACGCCTGTCTCTGCACCGACACGCAGTCATAAACTAAGTATTAAATAGACGGTCAGCTCCCGCGCACCTACCCGATTCCCCCCGCAAATTTTGAAAATAAAATTCTCTCTTAAATTTCCTATCTGTGAATACGTGTGAAGCAGCAAAAAAAGAATTTCTAAAAGGAGGAACAAGTAATAAAATACTGACACTCAGCAGTGTTCCTGCATTGTGGTATCTCTACCGTTTTGTGGGAATTTAAATTTTTGAAAAACTTTCCTGCGTAAGAGGAAAAAAGTCTTAATTGTTGGACTATCAATAATCTGGCAGAAAAACAGTCGAACTACATTTCACTATGAATATCAACGCACTAAATGTACATAAAAAAGAGATTTGCCTTAAGCAAAAATTTCTATTATCAAAAAATTATCATTATAATGTTAGCAAACTGCGATTTTTATACTGAAGATTAATTTAATATGATTTTCTCTCCGAACAATACAAATTGTACTTCTAAAAGTATGTATTTTCCATAAAAAATCTAAGGGAATTTGAGTTTAGCGAAAAGGGAAGAATTAACACGCTTCTTGTGAAAAATAAAGAGAGCGTGCTGAGAACACTGACTGAGAGTTAGTGTATTTGGTGAGTTTCTGTCAGCTGATGGATGCGTTCTGAGAGTTTAAGCTCGTTGTTTTATTTCACCACGAAAACATGTAGATATTCTACGAAATTTATAATAGCGAATGTAATCAACATAAATAAACAAATGAATGATGTGTGAAATAAAATAAGATATTTTTGTTCCTATAATTATTGTGTCTGTTTTCGTTTGCTGTTTTTGGAGAAAAATTATTTCACCGTGAATGTCCACAGAAAAATATGATATGATTAATACGAATATTAAGATTTGAAATAATATGAGCTTTTAGTTATAATCTTTTCATGAAGATTCCGTTTATTAAAAAAAAAATTGTAATTATTAGAAAATTTGCAACAATTGACATAATTAATGAAATTACATTTGAAATCAATTGCGTCAGCCGAAAATATGAATAATGTTCATTTATAACAAAAAGAAAAAGTCTAATAAACACAATCAAAGAAAATTTATTTTCTTTAAAATGTACGGGAAAAAAGCGTAACTCAAAACGTATACAAGCAAAATTGGAAATAAACATGTTTACTGATTTGTACCCTGATATGTCTCACGCATTTAAGTTTTGCAGCTTACAATTTTCTTTTAATTCATACGATTCATGATCATTGGTAATCACATATTTTTTATATTAATAAGCGTTTTTTTTTTTAAATGATTCATTGATTTCCATTGTTTAGAAAAAAAAACGTAAACATTCGGTATTATATTGATTGTCTAGGTAAAATGAACGAAATCCTAATACGTATACCTACCTAACCTATGTGTTTTAATATAATTTAGTACTAAATTCACCACAGCATACCCACCGTTTTCTTAACACGTCCCGATAACGGGCAGTTATTTGAATTATTTGAATTTATTTCAATGTTACCACAGAATGAACTCTCAGGCATCTGTCAGGTTCCTATGTGCGAGTGTATGCGTGCGGCTAATCTACTTTAACATGGCACACATACTTTGCCACATAGCAACACGGAAAACAGCTTGTAGGCAAATTCTCTTAAGTTGTAAGAGCTGACACGGTCTATTTAATACTTAGTTTATGACGCAGTGTGCACAATGAAGATTTGGCTTCATGATCGCAGCTGTCTAGCAATACCACATACATACATACATCCATAAAAAGACTGTGCATAAAAAGATTCCACACATAAGGCAGTTGATACCACGGAAATTACAAAAAATATTTTGTAATTTACAATTTCTCTACGTTAATTTATGACTTAAGTTCACATGTATTAAATTATTATAAGGTTTTATTGATTCATCATTCAGTGTTGGTAAATCACCAAATATTTTTCGCAAGAAGAAGAATTGATACCTACTTCTAATCGTAAATTTCAACAAACAGAATTTTGTATTCTCCGCCGTTTTCAATGTCAAATTACAAATTTTTGTATCAATCCATGAAAGCTTCGTTGTGATTTGCGAGAAATACATTTATATAATTCGTAAATTGCAACTCAAAATGTTGCAATTGGTGATTTTCAACTCTTTCCGTGTGTACAATTAAATAATATTTTGTTCCTTTATTTGCTACCTACTCACCAGTCACCACCAATTGTGCGATTTTTGCTCTCATTTTATAAATATCTATATTTTGCTTCCAAAAGCAGCGAAAATCCCACTTAGTGGCGAGAGTGACCAAGAAAACTTTCGCGTTGATGATTGTACTAAAGTCTTTTTTAAATACAATGGTGAATAATGTTTGTGTATCTAAAATGGTACAGGTATAGTCTAAAAATAAATACTTACAAATAAAATGCTATCGGCGGATATCGGTCATAAATAATCCAATCTTTTGATAGCGAAATTTTTCCATGCAACTGAGTAAAAGGTACAGTTTCACTCTATGTATTATAAGATTTGCCACAAAATTTAGTAGATGAGCGTGGTCTTACAGTCCGGGAAAGCAATACTGCGCTCCTCATTCTTTATGAATGCACGGTGGGAATAGGTACCACACGTGCGACGATAGCGAGCTTAGCTGTGATGGTGATTGATATTATGAGTTGGCTTTATTAGTGTCGAAAAAGTACGGCGCACTGTAATAGACTTTTTTCTAACCTTTTGCAATAACCGTGGTAAATGTCACTTGTTTGTATGTTCTTCTTTTCTCTGGCATATTTATACCGCAATACCTACCATAGCCGGTCGGCTAACATCAAAAACATTTATATACTTAGCGAAGGTGATAAACTAAAAATACTTCACCAATGTGGAGCGTAAAATGTTTCCCCATAAACTGTTTCTTAGAAATAATACCAACAACGCGATATGACCTAAAAAAAAACTAAACTAGGAGCTCATGTGGAAGGTCACTGAATATGTAGGTATTTGAAAAATGTTTCTTAGGGTATGCACTCGAAATTTGTATTATTACGGGTGAACGTTTATGACAGAAATACGCCTTCCTAATACTCAAGTTACAAGGGTCTAGAGTCTAGACGCTCTCGAAATGGTAGCAGAGTTATATTACCTGGTCGGAGACTGATCAATTGCCAAGGACACTTTGAATTTGTATCAAATTGTGCAGTGGTAGTGTGCCAGCGAGACCTTAAAACTTTACAGAGCACAGGCTTTATTATAGTAGTGCAAAAGATGGCGATGTAATGCTAGTTTTTTTAGGTAAAAAGTTTTTCACGTTAGTGTCAGGAATGGAGAGTGTATTTCAATATATTCATGCCCAGGAATAGGTAGCTAACATTCGTGTTTAAAATTGAAGTCGCACCGCTATCCTTAGGTGGTTGCACAGATTTCTCAGTAGTGGTGGATGTCGTCATTTCCGTAGTAGTTGACACTAAGCTTTCGGTTGACCTCAAGCAGCTGTCCAGAACCTTAAAGTTCCTGGCCGTATTTTCAACATATGCCCTCTTGGACGCATTCTGACACTTCTCAACTGCGTAATTTTCGTACAGGCCGCCATCGTCCTCTACTGGAGCTACAATGACATATTGCGAATTCTGATAAAAATGTATCTACAGATGTTATTCCATCAATTGCACTAATACCTGATCTCTGCGGCCATATGGTTTGCCAATTGCCGTCTCTTCATGAAGTAAGCATTCCAAGTAACTCGTTTCGAACTCCTGTAAAACAACTCCAAACACCGGAATCGATTCCGCAAAGCATTGTTCCGATCTCATCAGGGCACTGTCCATTGAAGATGTGTCCGCATTTGCTGGACCAAAGGGTATCTTAATAAAAATTGAATGAAGCGCTTTGTAAAGTGGATAAGTCAATTTGTAAACAGATCCCAACTAACCATAAGTGGCGAAATAACCAACAGAACTCGACTGATATTCCTGTTCATATTCGTTGTTGTTGTTTATCGCTCCGAAATTCACAACAAGATAAAACCTGCTTGCTTTAAAATAAATCGATAAACTTCAAGCCGATTCCGTCTTAAATATGTTTCGGTTTCGATTCACAAAATATTTGTGAAGAGGAAATCGCCGAAGAACATTTACTTATACCTTATCGAGCATCGTAAAGGACGGAGCAATTCTTTTATATGCCGTAACGATAATAACCAAAGTCGCCCGATAAGACTGCTATAGTTGACACAAATGGTTTGACAGCAATTAGTTATCATGTCCAATTCAATGCGCCGGTATTAAAAACCACAGTTCATAATCCGATCAACAACTATCATAAACCGATCAATCAGGAGACATTCAAATCTACCGGAAATGATAAGTGTTTCCTGTTCACAGCAACTACAAAAATAATAGAGCTCTTTGCACGCATTTTATCACAAGCCGCAGTATAGATATTGTGGTCATTTATAGGGGAACGGGGGGCACTTTCTAACTCTGTGGAGTTAGTTTTTTTTTATCATTTTGTTTAATTTTTAAGGTGACCATAATGATGTCCAATTACAAAAAAATACCCACATTAATAAAAAATTACATAACATAAATTATTTTTGCTTTTTCACAAACCAGAAAAAATTTAAAAATTGTAACTGCAGGTTGCAGAGTTTGTAATAGAAATAAAAATATTTTAATGATTTTAAAAATGCCTGTTGGCTCTAATTTACCTAAAGTACCTTTAAACCTCAGGATTAAAATAATAAAAAACTATAAACCTGTATTGAAACATGAGTTTAAAAAATTAATGTGAAATAGAATACACTTCGCATAGTGTAAATAGCTTTAACCAAATATTGTAAACAAAAAAGTTAAATTTTGCCCCCTACTCCCCTAACAGCGAGCAAATTATTGCTATCAGTTGTTGAGTGCGGGAAATTCGATTGTTTATAAACATTTTCTGTAGATAACGCCGTAATAGCCAGATAAGCAATGCCCTTAAGATTTTTCGAAATCGAAGAGACGCGAATTTGCACAGTAACAGTTTTATTATACCAAGTTCGGTACTCTCGACAAAAGCGTTTATAATGACAAGACTAGTTCAGTCTTCAGTTCGTATTGGTATATATTGCAGTTGAAAGAGTACCTATATGCGGTAAGGTGGTGGATAAGAAAGAACTTGACAGCGAAGTGAAGTGGCACAACAAAACTCTTCAACCGCAGATTATTTTAAATTAATTAGCTCAAACTGCGTTTAGTTTAGTTTAGTTTAAATATTTATTAGTTAAAAAAACTCTTTTTTACAATAAATTTACTTAAATATATCACCAAGTTACAATGTGCTGCGCAATTCTTTTTTTAAATATATTAATATTAGTTTGCACTTTAATATCTAACTCTAGGTTATTGAACATTTGAGTTCCTTTATACAAAATATTATTTTGAGAACTGGTTCGCCTATATAGTGGTAAACGGAAATCTCCCACATTTCTTAAATTATAATAGTTCCCAACATATTGCAGATTTCTTTGTAGGTACATAGGGTACAATCCATTTTTTAATTTAAAAGTAAAAATTAATAAATTAAACTTCATTCTTTGTCTAATATTCATCCATTTTAACTCACTTAACATATCATTTGTATGCGTTCTCAACCCGCACTGTAATATACATCTCATAGCTCTATTTTGTAAAATTTGTAAGTTGTCGATTTTACCTTCGTTACACAAAAAGAATATAGAAGAACAATAATTGATATGAGGTAAAATAATCGTGTTATATATACTAATTGCACATCTTCTTGACACTCGTTTTCTTATTCTATATAAAAAAAATATTTTTTTTGACATTTTCGCACATACAAAGTCGGCATGCTCATTAAGTGATAGTCTATTATCTATTTTAACACCCAAGTACTTGATTTGATCAACACATTCAATATCACAGTTATCTATTTGTAAGTCAATTACATACCTCCGATTACCAATGCACATACTTTTGGTTTTTTGAATATTCAACTTTAATTTATTTTTACATAGCCATTTATACAACGAAAGGGCATCAACATTTAATTTATTTTCACATTCTTTTAAATTCTTTCCAACAATGTAAATTAATGTATCGTCCGCAAATAAAGAGGCCTTTGAAAAATTAAGACAATCTTTAATGTCATTCACATAAATTAGAAACAAAATTACTCCAAGAATTGTTCCCTGTGGGACACCCAAATTTACCGTCTTCGCCGAAGAATATACCTCTCCTAATTTCACCCTTTGTGTCCTCGAAGATAGGTACGACTCAATCCATTGTAGCTCTTTCTGTTGAATTCCATATTTAGATAATTTGGTCAACAGAATTTTCCTGTCCACCGTCTCAAACGCTCTCTTTAAATCCAGGAAAAGTGTCAGTACTGAATTTCCCGAATCAATTTCTTTTTTCCATTCATGTAGCACCCATGCTAAAGCAGTCTCAGTCGAATGACCTTTTCTAAAACCAGATTGCTCTTCGCAAAGAATTCCATTCTGAATGAGGTAATTCTCCAATTGGACATACACCACTTTCTCCAATATCTTTTCATATACGGGCATCATATTTATGGGACGAAATTGCTCCAGCTTTTTTGCATTAACTGTCTTCTCAACAGGTATCACTACCGATTCCTTCCAAGAGCTTGGAAACACACCTTCTATCATTGATGCATTTATAATATTCAATAAAGCCGGTAAGATATCTTCCTTACAATCCAATATGATTTTTGTATTAAGACCATTGAAGTCACTTTTATTATTTATGTTTTTAATTACTTGTTCGAGTTCAGCTTCGTTAATTAATTTAAAATGGAAGATACGCGATGATTCTCTTATACGATCACTATATAGAATATTTGGTATATCTTCATTAATTTCCACGACACTATCGACAAAGAATTCATTTAGTTTGTTTGCCATATCTAAATTGTTATTAATTATTCCTCCATTCACTTCAATTTCACAAAGATTTTGATGGGTTTGTGTTAAAACGTACTTTTTGATGGTCCTCCACATTGCTTTTTGGTTTCCAGCCTTTTCTTCAATTTTCTCTTCAATATACTTATTTTTTATTATAGCACACTTTATTTTATATATATTTCGAGCCCTTCTGTATTTTTCCCAGCTTTCATTGGATCTTAATATGCTATGTATTTTATACCAATGAATTTTTTTTTGTTTAAGCTCACTTAATTCTTCATTAAACCACTCAACATAATGCGATTTGATTCTAAGAGTTGAACTTAAACTATTTAAGCTTTGTTCGATACACTTTTTGAATTCTAATGACATATTTCTTTCTATATTCATAACCTCCAACCTCGTGCTGATTCTAGATCTCATTTCCATTAAGAATTTACTTTTATCATATTTAACACACTTTATAATCTTGGGTTTATTAATTTGTATTTTATTAATATGAAGATCAATTTGAATTGTTTCGTGGTCAGATACTATCCAGCTTTTGTTGACTGCTACACTTATTTGAGAAATATGATCAGTTAAAACATAATCAATAAGGGTGGAAGATGACATTGTGTTTCTTGTTTTGTCAGTAATTAGCTGTCTTAAACTGAATTTTTTCAATATCTCCACATCAATTTTCCTTTTATCCGAACTATCGTTTGAATAGTCTATATTAAAGTCACCAGCTACACAGACGTTTTCAGTAAAGCTAACGTTATTTTCCAAAAACTCGCTTAAATTTGCATTAAATTCTGTGACACTCATTTTATCTGACCGGTATAAACCAATAAGATTCCACCATTTGCTATCACACTTAATTTTTACCATCAGTATCCATGTTTTATAATCAATTGCTTTTGATTTTACTTCAACGGACTTCATTCCTTTATTTACATATATAGTTACTCCCCCTGTATGCCTTGAGTTCGACAGACAGTTGAAAACTCTATAGTTATTTAACTTATATTCTGCTTTTTTTATCTCTGAGGTAATATGTGTTTCACTCAATATTACAAAACCAAATTTGTTTTTATGTACCAATTCCTCCAAAACGTCGTAATTACCAGTTAGACCTTGTATATTCATATAAATTCCCGTTATCTTCTCTAGTTGCTAGTACCCAATTCTTTTCTTTTTCACTTCCAGCTTATTTATGTACACCGGACATAATCTACTAAGCGTACTGTGATTGTCATCTAGACCTAAGTTTAAATTTTTGTTAGCACGGCTACAATTTATACATTTAATTACTGCTACGTTTTTGCATTCACTAGTTTTGTGATTTTGTAGACATTTTAAACAGGTTTCATCCACTTGTTTGCACTCGGAAGAAATATGGTTGAATCCCTTACATTTGTAACATCTCAAAATGTCCACACCATCAAATACTCTGCACCTTTCCCATCCAATATTTAGTTTTCCTGCTTCAAGCACTTTGGGAAATGACTCAGCGTCGATCTCGACGACTGCACTGTATTTTACCAGATTATTTACTTTTCTTTCAAAATAAGTAATTAACTTTAGCTCACTATTCATAATTATACTATTTTGGTTCCTGATCTTTTCAATAATCACTCCTTTATCCATTTTAAAGTTCATATTAGATAAAAGTATTCTTGGTTTTAATTTCGGTGGTACTTTTACTTCATATGCGTCTCCCATATTCTCCTCTATGGCACTTTTAATCTTATTACGCTCTTCATTTCCTTCACTTTCAATAACAATTATTCCACTGTGGGAGCTCTGAATATTTGAGATCTTCAAATCCTTTGGGTCCACTCTGCTATTCAAATCCTCCTTTGTTTTGATACTATTTTGTTTCCCCTTAGGTTTAATAATAAGTGGTACCTCTTTTCTCATTATTGGTAACACTTTTCCATAACTAGTGTCATTAGCCCTTTTGACACTCTCAGCATATGTCATTTGTTTTCCCGCCATTTGCTTGTTTACTTCATTACATAAACTTGAATTGCTCTTTTTTATTTCACCACATAATTTTTCGCCTTCTTGTTTAAAATTTTCAACAACTGTGCAAATATTCCGCAACTCAATAATACCTTTTTCACACAACTCTTGACTTTTTTTCATTTCTCCCAATCGTTGCATGTATCTACTTTCAATTGCCTCCAACAATGTTTTTATTTCAGTTTCATTATGTCTCAGTGACCTTTCAAATTCATCTTTGTATTCCTTCACATACTGAGAATTTTTTTCGACACTTACTTGCATTTCCTTGACTACTAAGTCCACATTTTGAATGTAAAGCATGCAATCATCACACATGAATTTGACCATATTGTTACCTCCAATGATGCCACTGGCATATTCATCCAGCCCTGAACATTTTAAATTGCGATGAAATACCTTATTGCATACACCATCACACTCTATGCCAGTCTCTCCACGAATTGTGGCTTTGCATTTATTACACTTCGACATATTAAATTAATACAATTATATGCTTCCTTATGAACACCATTCAAATATAAGTATATTAATCAGTTTGTAAAGAATTAAATAGTCCAAATGAATATTTAAAAATAACTTAAGACGCACTGCACTTATTTTTCACACTAGGCTTATTGCTGTAGTTTTGTGCAATTAAAATATATACTCAGCCTCAAACCAATTGCTGCAGCTTACAAGTTTACAAGCAATATTAAATATTAACCTAAATGCTAATTGAATCCCTTTTTTGTGAAATTTAATTTTTGGGTCTAGTGGAAGACAGCTACTTCCCATTTTTCGAGTGAAGCCGCAGCAATTATCAAACTGATAGTAATTTAAATGAGCCTCAAAAATAAGCATACAAATCGATATAAATATAAATATAGATAAATATAAAAATCGATAATTCGGTTACTTTCAATAAAAAAAGTTAATTTAAAAACCAAAAACCAAAAAACACGACTGACTGTAAAAAAGAAGAAGAATTAAAAATACATATATGAAAAAGACTCATTTAAGTACCTATACCTAACTAATTGACAATCGGAGACTATATACCTACACAGCCTAACAAATATATGAGTATTGAGTACTACTTAAATGCGCCTTGTTCATATCAAAACAGCCTAACATATATATGTGTATTGAGTACTACTTAAATGCGTCTTGTTTATATCTTTTTTATATTTTTTTTATAGTCATTTGGGTTTTTAGGTTTTTTAAATTAACTTTTTTTATTTTTCTCATTTTAGCCTATGACACTCCGGTTAAGAATACGAATATTATGATACCTCACTCTTCAAAGTCGGTCAAGCCTTTTAGGCTACAGAGCGTCCCGCAGGAACGTACATAGGATACGCGCGAAACACATAACTCTCCCTGTGTCCAGTCGGGTAAAAAGGCGGTCCGTCAAATTATTGACAAAAAACAAATTTATTTAGACAAAATCTTCCGCCTAGCTCGGAACAAGCAGGAACTGTGTAGTTCCGCAAACAAATTGCTTGAATAGGCAAAACTGAGTTGGAGTGCGACATTAATTTGTATCAACGTCAGTTTTGGTCAGCGTTGCAAGACTGTCAAAATATTTCCACCCCAGATAAATCTGAAAAACCCCCAGATTTGGCTATTTTTTCCCCAAAAATACCCCCAAATTTTTGTCATTAAAATTTTAGCATGCTTTTGAACGACTTAAAGGAAGAATATTTCGAATTTGAAACGAGAATATAATATGAGTTTGGTTTTCTTTTCCGAATGCAAAAGTGTGCGCCAAATAAATGCATCACAGAATTTCATGTTGCATTTCTTTACCCAAAAGGTAAAGTGGCTTACGTCGATTTAAGCCAAAAAAAGTATTTTTAAATATTTGAAATAGGAAAAAAATTAGCTACAGTTTGGTGGAATCATCTTGTTTCTACCAACCCTGGAAAACTGTTTTTTCTTCTGTTACAACGACTTGACTTGAATAACATCTTAGTTCTGAAGTAAATTGCAGCCTTCTACTCAAATCTGTTTTTTTACACGAAGTCGAAATAAACATAGCGAAAAATAACTACATAAACAACAAAATTAGGCAAGCAAATGGGCAAAAGGAGATGTGGAATCAAATAAAACATCTAGTTCTTAAACAACAGAAGAACAAAATTGAAAATGTATTATTTAATGGTGTAATCTTTGAAGATGATTTAAATATCGCAAACAAATTCAGTGAGTATAAAATAAATTTGAGAATCAATCGAGGACACCAAATATGTTAACTATATAAACCAAACAAAAAGTAGATTCAAATTCCATCCAATCACAATGGACGAAATTAAAATATGCAGTAAGCTAAACAAAGTTGATTTTTAAAAAATAAGTCCGCGAATATTAACGGATAACTGGAGTACATTAGGACACGTAATACTTAAGCTAGTGAACGAATCGCTTCTATCAGGAGAGTTTCCAAACCCTTGTAAAGATTCAATGGTAACACCAGTAGAAAAAGTGGCAAACACCAATAAGAGCGAAGAGTTCCGACCAATAAATACGCTTAGAACAATAGAAAATGTTATCGAGACTGATGGAATACGCTGAGAGCAACAACATATTATCGATATATCAATTGGGATTTAGAAAGAAAATACTCGTGTGAAACAGCAGCAGTAAACCATGTTGTAAATGAATGGAAAGAAGGTGGAAAGAGGAAAAAAACGATGGCGCTCTTAGAATTTAAGCGGGCCTTTGAAACAATTGATAAGGAAGAAATTCTTTTAAGAAAATTATTTATGTTTGATGTACAAGATAAGGAGCAGGATTGGTTTAGATCTTTCGTAACAAATAGATCACATCAAACAAAAGTCATTAATAGCGTTTCAGAACTCATCGAAGTGGAAGAGGGAGTGGCGCAAGGTTAAATATTAGGAGCGATTCAATTTATAATCTATATAAATGATAGGCCAGAAATTTTAAAATTTTGTAAAATAGTGCTTTACGCTTATGATAAGTCAATATATATATTCAGAAGGTAAAGACGAAGATGAATGCAAAACTAAACTAATGAATGACATTAATAAGTTGATCAAATGGCGGAAAATTAATAACCTAAAATTGAACGAACAAAAAACAAAGTTAATGGAAATAAATATGAATGGAACAACAACTATCGAAATTAACGGAAAAAGTATTGAAAACGTAAAGAACATAAAATATTTGGGAATGATCATTGATAAGGATCTAAAAATGCATGACCATATAGATTATATCTGCAAAAAAAATGGTAAGAAAATAGGATTTTTTAAAAGGATTCGAAAAAGTATTGACTATTTGACGGCTGTTACTATCTACAATACCATAATCAAACCACATTTTGAGTTTTGTTCCACAATATTGTTTTCCTGCTGCAACCAGGGTCAAATTGAAAGGCTACAAGGAGCATCCTGAGGTGCAACCGATTTACTCCAATAAGATATATGCTAGACGCTCGTATATGGCTTTTGACTGTTTTTAAAGTAAAATATGCCGATGCGCCAAGATATCTTCTAAATGAGGTCAGACATGTTAGGGAAGCTCAACCTTACCAACTTCGGAATTCGAACGACTTCAGGCTGAGAAGACAGAACTCATCGGGAGCACAGAATACAATCATTTACAAGGGATTTCATTTATTTAACAAGTTTGGTAAATTTGGTAAATGACATTAAATATGATAAAAATTTTAGATCATTTAAAAGAAAATGTATTGAATTTGTGAAAAGAAATACTTAAAAATATGTAACTGCAATAAGACTGTTAGTTTTAAAAAAGTATGAAATACTAGTAAATAATTATACAAACATAAAAAATCTTTTTAAGTTTAAAATTGCTCTCCTGAAAAATGTGAAAAATCGATTTAAGTCATTTTACCTTTTTAGTAATTTTGAAAAGCAGTTACGCAAATTTAATGAAATTGTTGTTTATAAAATTTGCAGATGAGTCTGTTGCTTAAAGCGGAACTATTAAAAAAAAGGAATAGTTCAAAGATATTAGCACATATTGAACTCTTGGAAAACCACTTTTCATAAGTGATAAATTAAGTTTTATGGTTTTTATATTGTGAGCTAGTGGACTGTAATTTAAATAAAAACAAAACCATTTTTTGAATATGAACATTTATATCACTAGGACACGTCTGTATCCTTTAGCTGTTGTTGACGGAATGTTTTCGATGAGAGGTCCGAAGGGTAGTGCACGATCGGTTGCTCATACACCGATTAGTGTTTAAAGTTTTGAGAGCGTGTAGCAAATGTCTCTCTTCTTAGATAGACGCACATGAGTTATCCATATTCAAAGGAATATTGAACAATAAGCATGTATCTAACTTGCCAAAACGACGGGCAAACCACCCTAATCTGTGGTTGCGAAATCTATTGCTATTGTCACTCGGTAAGTAAAAAGGTTTAAATGATGCTTTTCGGGATACGTAAGTACGGCGGGGAACTCAAATTTGCTAATATTTTTTTTAATTTTTTAAGTACCACGCCAATACTTTGCTCTCAAACATCCTCTAAAATTCTAAACACAAAACTGTCAAATTCTAACTCAAATACTGTTTAATTTTAGCTTTTAAATAAATAAATAATAATAGTTTTTTATATTTTTTTAGGGAAGTCTTCATGACCGATTTGTCTGATTTTTATTTTTCGTAATTGTCAAAATTTGTTTGAATGAAAGGTTTTGAAAAATTTACGAAAATTTGGATGATATTTTTGTTTAAATAGGACTAGCGAAGAGCGTAGCCAGAAATCATATAAGAAATTCTCAAGTTCCATACATTACGAATCCGGAGCAACGGCTACAGTCGAGTTCGACTCTCTCGGTTGGAGCTTTCGCAAAAAATAACTTGGGCCGTCGATAAAACAGATAGTGAAACGTCCAAATTTAAAATTAACATTAATGTCTGGGGTTCAAATACGATTCAATAGACGTTGTCGCCGCTATCGAGAAGACGATAGCGTTTGACAGCTGAACCCGTCACGCAGGGCCGGACCAACTATATGTGTAAGATGTGCAAGTGCACAGGCTGGAAATTCCGGGGGCGCACTGCCAGGGAAGAAAAAATAATTTTATCTTGCGCGAACAAATACTGCCATTTGCATTTTAAACAAAAAGCTTGTTCAAATAAGCCCAATATAACAACATCCATTATTTCTTGAACTTTTACTCACATCACTTGCAATGTTGCAACTTCAAAAAGAATCTAACACAAAATATCGCAAAATAAAAAATCCCACTAGACATATGCAAGTTCACTTCTTACCTACATAATCTCAAAATATACCACCCTGTTCTTGTAGGTATATTTCTTACACATCCACTCACATTTTACAAAAGAATCTAGTTCAAAAATCTCAAAACAAAAAATTCCTCAATACAAAAAACGCATTGAAAGTCTACCTCCTGAGTTATTTATTTATTTATTTATTTATTTTCATCTACAAGGCAAATAACCTTCACAGATTTCGCAATAATAATAATATACATATTGTAGATAAGTATAGTAATCCAAAAATATTTTTTCTTTTTAATTAAAAAAGAAGAAAAGAACAAAAAAATCAATAAGTTGGCATAATTACATGAAATTAGAAGTTAATACATCAAGAGCATTGCGTTTAAAGCAATCGCGATTTGAGGTTAAATCCAAGATATTATCGACCGAGTTGAACAAATAAAGGGTGATTTTTTAAGAGGTTTAGAACTTTTTTTAACGAAAAAACACAAAAAGTGCGAAAAAATTAATGAAATATTTATTTGAATCGATAGTTTGAACCTTGCAATTTAATGTTTAAAGATAATTTCATGCAAATGTCGACCGCGGCTGCGTCTCAGGTAGCCCATCCGCTGAGTCCAATTTTGGCATACTCTTTCACACATATCGGCCGGTATCTCACGAATGAATGCATGGATGTTGGCTTCCAGTGCGTCAATCGAAGCGGGCTTGTCCCTATACACATTAGCCTTGGCATACCCCCACAAAAAATAATCTAATGGTGTCAAATCGCACGATCTAGGCGGCCAATTGACCGGCCCGAAACGTGAAATTAACTGTTCACCAAACTCGCCTCGCAATTGCGCCATTGCTTCGCGTGCTGTGTGGCATGTGGCACCGTCTTGTTGAAACCACATATCATGCAAGTCAAGAACTTCCATTTCGGGCAAAAAAAAGTTTGTTATCATCGCTCGGTAGCGTTCACCATTGACAGTAACGCTGCGATTCGCATCATCTTTGAAGAAATATGGCCCAATAATGCCGCCGGCCCATAAACCGCACCAAACAGTGGCTTTTTCGGGATGCATTGGTAGCTGTTGCAATGCTTCTGGCTGATCTTCACTCCAAATGCGGCAATTTTGCTTATTTACGTACCCATTCAACCAAAAATGAGCCTCATCGCTGAACACAATTTTTCGATAAAAAAGCGAAAAAGAACATTTCGAACCGAGCACGAATTTTGATAGTAAAATTCAATAATTTGCAAGCGTTGTTCATTTGTAAGACGATCCATGGTTGAATTGCAAACCAAACTGTTTGACAGTGACACAAGGTACTAAACACACGTGAGCTGTCAAAACCAGTGTTGCCAAAACCAAACCAGCTAAAAAATCACCCTTTATATGCACCGAGTAATCGGTTCAGACAATCCATAATTAGTTCTATGAGCAGGAGGTAAAAATAAGTTTCTTTCTCTAAGCGTTCTGCTTGGCGCATAGAATGGTAAACTAAAAAGTAGTTCACTACAATGAATTCTATAAGAGACAATATCCTTTAAAAACACTAAGGACTGCATCTTTCTCCTTACAACGAGAGAATTTAGGCCTAGCAATAAACAGCGAGCTTTATACGAGGGCAGTTCAGAATCTCTATTGAATCTCCTCAGAGCAAGGCGAGTGAAGCGTTTTTGAACCCGTTCAACTCGGGAAGAGTGAACACCATAAAAAGGATCCCAAATAACACAACAGTATTCTAATCTGGATCTAATTAAAGAACAGTAGAGAGTTTTAAGAACAAATGGATCACGGAAATCTTCTGAGTTCCTTTTAATAAAAGCAAGTAGTGAAAAGGACTTAGAGACGATGTAGTCAATGTGTAAATTGAAGCTTAACTTGCTATCAAAAATAACTCCAAGATCTTTAATCTCATATGCTCTAGTAAAAGGAACATTCCCAGCCACATACGAATGAATCAAAGGACTGAGTGAACGAGAAATCGAGCAAACTTTACATTTAGACAGACTGAGCTCCAAGTCGTTTTCAGAACACCATCGCAAAAATATGTCAATCTCGTGTTGAAACAATAAGCAATCCGAGAGGTTGGAGACTTTAAAAAACATTTTAAAATCATCTGCAAATAAAAGACATTCACACTTTTTGAAAAACTTAGGGTCTTGGAAAAGACTTACGCATGTGTTCAAATATAAAAAAAGGGCGCATTCTGTAAATCCTGCACAGAGCGCTAGTTTGGCTGGAGCCGGCACTGCCGTCACGTAAACCGTGAGATAAATATACAAACATCAAATCGAAGTCGTTCAAATGACAAAGATTTGTTTTTCGCGTATTTGTATCTAAGGCAACTATAAGGACTTTTTGTTGATTCTCAACAAAGCTCAAGATTGAACCGTTAAGGCCCTGCAAAAAAAAAATACCGGGAAAGTCATATGCCTGAAGTCGTGCTTAAAATATATTTTCATGAACTTTTCCCAATAGCGAAAAGAGATTTTTAATTATAATTTCACTGCTGAGTTTTTTCAAAAATATTTGCAACTCGCTAATATTTTTTAGAGCTATACATTTTTACTACAATTGTCCGTCTATCGCTGCTCGCGTTCCACTGTATTTTAAAGGGGTATAAAAGATCAGTCATAAAAAGTTATTGTTATCAGTTGACAACTCGTCGTGGGCTAGTTGGAAGTAAAAGCAGTACCAACGATTGAACGGCTTTTGCGTCAAACATTTCAGATAACACTAGCGGCATGTGTCGGACAACTGACGTATTCACTGCTGGTCTGTTACTGGCCACTGCCATTGTCTCGGTAAGGGTAAGCCAAGGCAGTAAAGCACTTAAAATGATTTTTTTCTAAATATTCGTGTCGCATTTAGGCACCCAGTGTAACTAAAAAACCAAGTCCAACACCAGCTGATCAGTCTTTTGCGCGATACATGCTAGGAAGTTCCTTGGGGGTAAATCCGGAAACGTCGGCGCAATGCTTTGAATATTTTATTCCAATTTTAAACAACATAACAGAAGAGTTCTCAAGAACCTACCAGCGGTGTGCCGTCAACGAAATGGCTCAAATGGACGGGATGAATGAGAAAATCAGGACCAATCGCGAGCAACTTGACTCGGAAGCCAATCGTGTGTGTGATCGATTAAATTCTTGCAACAGTAACAGCGATCCATTAGACTATTTCGACTGTTTTGGAAGCCACGTAAAGTTTCTATAGATATCGTCTAAAGTGGTTGTAAAAGTTATTTTTTATTTTAAAGGGAAGGGAAGACTCAAAAATGATTTATACGATCACAAATAACTCCACAGCGATAGCCGCAAAACTACGTGAAGATTACAATTTGTACAAGTCAGCAAAATACAAATGCCAAAATGCATCTGAACGTGCTTATGTTGAAAACACCGCCACAACTTATCACCAATTGGACATTTGCCTACGAACTGGAGAAATGCCGTCGACTGCAAGTCCGACAACAACAACAACAACAAAGGTAGCTACTACAACAACAACAACTACGAACTCAAGCGAAGAAAACACAACTGTCGACGTAGACCAGGAAACCACCGCAACGACACCAAACCCAAGCCCTGAACCAGATATAACAAGTCCAGTGCCGCCACATGACATCGAGTATTCCAATGGCCGTGGTCTGAAAGTGTTATCGAAACTCCAGAAGTTTTGGTCGAATTAATAAAGCGGCTTCAGCGGCTAAATTGATCTCTTTTCACTACAGGAACATTTCTAATTTATTATTTTGATTTAATATAATCAAGTGTTGTCATATTTTAGCCGATAGTTAGTCACCGATTTTTATTTTTAGAGTTCGTTATCGTGTAAAGCAGTATGCATGATCGATAAAGCTATCAGAAGTGCTTGTTTTACCACGTGTGCTAATAATTTGTATCTGTATGGATCTTCCCGGCCATTGGGCATAACAAAGGGGTTTATAATGTTTGACATTATCGAAGGCATCTAATTGAATAGATTACCAATTTATATGAAAAAATTGTTTATAATCGTCGTCTGCTTGTAGAATCTGCTCAAAGTGCAAATTGTTTGAATATGTCACAGAGAACGAATTTAAGAGAATAACAACTTTGCGAACAGACACATTGGTTGAAATAATAGCTACTTCGAATTCGAACTCGATTGTAAATATTTATTTTAAGTAGGTCTAGGCTAATCCCTAATTTAAGAATTGCAAACTCATGTAAACATTACTAAAAAAAAACGAGTGTGCTTTAGACCACACGACTGACACTGAAGTAAAACTTCTTCAGCTCCATCCATAATTCTATATGATTGTATGCAGTGTTATTATATCGTGGGATTTATCCCCTTTTGTGGTAATTTCGATATTCGAAAAGCCTTGGATAAAGGGAAAAAGCACAAAAAAAAAACCGCTCTTGTAAATCGTCTTTTATTAAAATTTTCTAGTACCAAAAAATAATCATATCAGTGTTACAGTCTGCGGTTGTCGGTGCCGCTAACACTGATTGTATGTACTCGCAAACGAAATAGGTACTGACTGAGATATTATATACACTGGCTATGAGAGGAAGAAAAAAAGAAAATGTGTGCGCGCACTGCTGTCTCTTGCTCCTACAGTGTGATACAGACAATAGGCCACAAAAAAAAATTCAAATTATTTTTTTTTAATTTTTAAAATAATTGTTTGCTTAAAACAGAAGACTTTTCAATTCAATAAGGAACGTAGTAGGAACTTTGTCAGTCTTTAAACAATTTGGCAAAAGGATACATTTTTTTGAGAAAAATCATTTTTTTTTTTGATTGATCAATCAATGCTTTTTTTATCTGACTCTTTTTAGAGAAATCTCGATTTTTCTCATATTTACACATACTTTACCAATACCAATGTGTATGACACACAGCTGTCGGTTACGAATTGTTTATCGTTGGAAGGACTGCTTTTTTAGCTGAATTATTAATTTTTCGATTATGGAAATGATTCTTTATATTAAATTATTTCGAAATGCGTTGTTATAAATGTGTAAAAATCAATTGAATTGGGTTTCCAGTGCAAGTGAAAAAAAAATATTTTTTGCGGCCAAATGAATACCCACACAAGAACCAATAAAATTTGGATTTTATGTTCGATTTGGCAGCAGAAATATGAAATCTCAGATAAAAATCTGAAAAGGCTAATCGAAAACGACATTAGATACGCGAAATATAGGTAACTGGCTATGAAAGAAAGAAAATGTGTGCACCTCTCTCTCTTGCTCCTACAGAGTGATACAGACAATAGGCCGGCACTGCAGTGATAACAGACCTTAGAGGCAGGTTATCCTACGGTTTTACCCAAAATCTCTTTTTTCCCTCACCAAAATATAAAAAAAATCCTACATTTATCCCACGAATTATTTAATTAAAAAAAAACTCGTATTTTATTAAATTCAGTCTTTTTTATTAGTAACAAATAGAAATTACATTATACATTAACTATGCAAGCTAACAAAAATAAAAGCATATTAAGATACGTTTGTATATAATACAAATATAGAAATGTAGACGTTACAAAAAGAAACAAAAAATTCCATTCCGCATTAAAATGAAAATAGTATTCAACATAAAATAAATATCTTAAGAATTATTTGAAAATGACTGGTATGCAAGAAACTTTATCTCGGTTTCAAGTTTCATTATTCTTGATTTTTTATACAAAATGACACAGCAATTGGATTTAAGAATGAGGTAAGGCTTTTTTTACATACATTCCAATGTTTATAAAATAAATAAATTTATTATTTTTAAAAATATTCGTGAATTCATACACAGATATGTCATTTTATAAAACGGTTTAGGGAAATAAAAAAAAGAAAATGAAAGCATTCAGATATTTTGAATGACTTTTTTCTTAACATGAACATATTTAATTTGATCGTAGGTTGACTATTTTTTTTATTCTTAATGAAATGAGCAATTAGGAACAATTTAGCTTATTATAAGTGAGAAAATCCCGCAAAAAGGGATAAATCCCCCGATCTGGTATCACTACTGCACTGCGGGCTGTGTCTTAGATATACGAAACGTAAGTGGCTATGAGAGAAAGAGAGAAAGAAAATGTTTGCTCACACTTCTCTCTCTTGCCCCTACAGTAATATACGAAACGAAACGTAACTCCCTCTCTTTCTATTTTCACTAACTTAAATATATCTCCCTCTCGACTGACGCATTCACCAGCTTACCCCCAAACCAAGCGTGCCTAAAGAAGTTTTACTTCAAAAAAAACCGAACACCCCTTCTCATTCAAGTGAGTACAGAGACTGCAAACAAAATAAACAACCGAAACCGATTTATATATTTTACTATTCAGAAGGAGCCGATAAATGCGTCGAACTATGTATGGAAAACATGTCCAAAAAGGCGTGATAAACATGAAAAAACTCGTCCAAAACGGGACCAAGAACGTAAAAATAAATGTTATAAACAAGTCTTCAAAAACAAGTCAGTCGGGTTTTTTTTTAAATTAACATTTTTTATTTTTATCTTTTTAGTCTATTGTCGTTTTCGATTTGGCTTTTCAGATTTTGATCTGAGATTTCAGATTTCTGCTGCCAAATCGAACATAAAATCCGAATTTTATTGGTTCTTGTGTGTATTGAGTTGGCCGCAAAAAAATATTTTTTTCACTTGCACTGGAAATCCATTTCAATTGATTTTTACACATTTAACAACTCATTTCGAAATAATTTACTATTAAAAATCGTTTCCATGCTCGAAAAAAGTATGTGTGAAATCTGAGAAAAAATCGAGATTTCTCTGAAGGGAGTCAGATCAAAAAAAAGATTGATTTTTTTGGGCAAATCAAACATGAAAAGCAATATCAATCAAAAAAAAATTGATTTTTTCTCAAAAAAATTGATCTTTTTGCCAAATCGAAAACGACATAAATGACACTCCGGGGAAGAATACGAATATTATGACACCTCATAATAACCCTCCCTGTGTCCAGTCGGGTAAAAAATAAATCTAGCAGTAGAACCCTCGATCGTCTTTTACGTAAAAAAACAGAAATAACAAATAAACTATATATTTTTAGAATAAATAAATTTTGTAAAAGTGTTGGAAAACATTTGCTCCTTAGTATTATTCTTGCAGAAGTAGCGAGCACTGACTATTTTAACTTCTGAATCTGTCGGAATTAAAATGTGGAAAAATGTTTTTTATTTTATTTATTCGCTAGGCTAAATTTTGTTGATATGCTTTGTACAGAGTGGTACAAGTTTAGCTTAATTTTATCTTTGGAGACATTTTGTATGGTGGTTCAATTTTAGCGCGAGCTCCATACTTCAGGAAAATATATTACTCGCTATATTTCTTCTTTCAAAAGTACCGAATACGAACATTTTTAGCTGAAGAGACTTTTTTTGGACGAAATAACTATTTAGAAAATATGTTCAATAATCTGTATACCTACTTCTGTTCTGGTCCTTAGCTTGAGCGTTTTTGCGCTGTTTTTATTTCTCTAGTTCTAACTTCTAAGTATCGATTACTGGCTATTTTTTTTTTTTTAATTCTTTCAAACATTTAATGTCACAAACTTCTTTAGAAAGGAAAACATTGTGTTTAGAGAAAGTATCAGCTCGTTTATTATTCTTTTTATTTTTGTTAAACGATTATTTCTTTCTTCTCTCTCGTAGAATGGAATTCGCCGAAACGTTCCTTGTCCCTGAAATTTTACTCTCCGTTCTTGCCCATGAAGATGTTTCACTTAAAAAAAAAAATATATATAAAGGGTGATTTTTTAAGAGGTTTAGAACTTTTTTAAAAAAAAAAACACAAAAAATTCGAAAAAATGAATGAAATATTTATTTGAATCGATAGTTTGAACCTTGCAATTTAATGTTTAAAGATAATTTCATGCAAATGTTGACCGCGGCTGCGTCTCAGGTAGCCCATCCGCTGAGTCCAATTTTGGCATACTCTTTCACACATATCGGCCGGTATCTCACGAATGAATGCATGGATGTTGGCTTCCAGTGCGTCAATCGAAGCGGGCTTGTCCCTATACACATTAGCCTTGGCATACCCCCACAAAAAATAATCTAATGGTGTCAAATCGCACGATCTAGGCGGCCAATTGACCGCCCCGAAACGTGAAATTAACTGTTCACCAAACTCGCCTCGCAATTGCGCCATTGTTTCGCGTGCTGTGTGGCATGTGGCACCGTCTTGTTGAAACCACATATCATGCAAGTCAAGAACATCCATTTCGGGCAAAAAAAAGTTTGTTATCATCGCTCGGTAGCGTTCACCATTGACAGTAACGCTGCGATTCGCATCATCTTTGAAGAAATATGGCCCAATAATGCCGCCGGCCCATAAACCGCACCAAACAGTGGCTTTTTCGGGATGCATTGGTAGCTGTTGCAATGCTTCTGGCTGATCTTCACTCCAAATGCGGCAATTTTGCTTATTTACGTACCCATTCAACCAAAAATGAGCCTCATCGCTGAACACAATTTTTCGATAAAAAAGCGGATCCTCGGCCAGCTTTCCAAGAGCCCATTCACCAAAAATTCGGCGTTGTGGTAGGTCGGCTGGCTTTAGTTCTTGCACCAGCTGTATCTTAAAAGGCTTTACGCCCAAATCCTTCCGCAAAATTTTCCACGTAGTGCTGTAACAAAGGCCTAACTGCTGGGAACGGCGCCGAATCGACATTTCCCGGTCTTCTGTCACACTAGCTGATACGGCCGCAATATTTTCTTCACTACGCACAGTACGTAAACGTGTTGGTGGTTTAATGTCCAACAAAGTAAATTTGGTGCGAAATTTGGTCACAATCTTCCGAATAGACTGCTCAGAAGGTCGAGAATGCCGATCATAAAATGGAAGCAGCGCGCGATGAACATTTCGAACCGAGCACGAATTTTGATAGTAAAATTCAATAATTTGCAAGCGTTGTTCATTTGTAAGACGATCCATGGTTGAATTGCAAACCAAACTGTTTGACAGTGACACAAGGTACTAAACACACGTCAGCTGTCAAAACCAGTGTTGCCAAAACCAAACCAGCTAAAAAATCACCCTTTATATAGGCGATTGACGATTGAGCCCAAATTTTCAGACAATATTTGGTACTGGCGCCCAATGGTCCCATATTGAGGGGAAAAGCCCCAATTCAATGAAAAAGGATGAAAAAGGGGAAAACTTAATAAAAGGGGAATACATCAAAAATCTCTTTGAAACTTAAATTGCTTTAAAGTAAAAATAAATTTCAAAGTTTACTCAGAATGAAATGTTCAAACTAAATATGTATGAAAGAAAACAACCCATCGAACGTCTATGTACGAATTTTTCTGTATCCGAATGCATTCACTCGATTTGACGTTTTATCTAATAGAAAAGAAAATCATTTCAAATTCAAATTTCATATAAAAATAAAGGCAAGTTTCACTTAGGGGAAAAAATAGGGGAACTTTGCTGATAAAAAAGGGGAAAACAGTCTTTACAGTCTGGGACCACTGCTGGCACCTTTTCGTGCTTTTTTTTTGTGAATTATGCTAAATCCGAGGGGCTGAATCCTGAATAAGTAAACTTTTTTAGGGTAGCTATTTATTATTTATTTTTAGGGTAGCCTTTATGTGAGTAATACAATCAAATAGTCAATTTGGTATGAACCGCAAAGACTCCCATAGGTACCTCTGCTAAATTTAGATATAAGTTGAAATGGAGGCATACTTGCAGTATAAATGGCGTTCAAGTGCGATTGAAGTGATTTGCGATCCAAATTCAAGCGATATTTAGATATATTAGAATAGTTTTATTTTACTTTAAGGGAAGTGATGTTCTTCATAAACCACGAGCTCTAGTGATGATAAGTGCTCTCATTATTTTGCTGCAAAATTTATTTCCCATCTGCAGCAGGCCACATTAGACACTAATATTCGCGAGACGAACGGCCGGCCGGGCAACAGCTAAATTAATATTTAAATATTTCTAAAGAGGTAATAATTGTATTTGTTGAATAAAATTGAAGCATCATTCTTTCTAGTCACTTATGTATGTGCTAAAGAATAAGTTTTATTACATTTTCTAAATGTTAGTTATATAGTAGAATATAATATTATTCCTCCGACAGCGACTCACCTACGATATATTTCGGTCAAGGCAACTTTTGTTACACCATTCTTGGTGTAACACTTTTCACTTTGCAATTTTGCAAAAAAAATAGTTCCTGCAAAGTACAAGTGCGATGTGTTTCACCAAAAATGCAATGACTTTGCATTTTGCACTTTATCAGACTTTTTTGCAAAGTGAAAAGTATAAGTGTTTCACCAATTAGAAAGAGAACTTTGCATTTATAATCGTGTTTTGTAAATTTGCAAAGTGAAAAACATATGAGTGTATGTTTGTATATTTAATTGCACCAAACACGTAATATAGAGCAAGTTTTATTGTCGTAAAATTGGATATTGGGCTTAAAAAAATTGTTTTCTAATACTCTATGAATTTCGATTCAAACTGAAATTTGAGCAATAGATATTTAACATAATATCCTAAAATAAAGCGTCCAAGTTCAGAACAATTAAAACAAGTAAAAAACACTGCATACAAGTTATATGCAAAATGTTAGACATGTTAGACATACTACTTCCATGGTATAAAAATTAATACTATGTAATAATTTAAAACTTACTCATTTCTAACTATATAGCAGCAAGTACATAGGTACTTATGTTCACCCAGTCATGTACTTTTTTTTGGCATCGGCCCACTTAACGTTTCACTCCGTCATTTGAACTCTGTACTAACTGTAATTCACTATAAATAACCGTCAACGCATCCAGCTACACAAGGGAATCCACCTTGAGCAAAAAATTGGGTTGCTATTTCCGAAGTATTTTGTGGCCAGCAAATGGTGGTTGCAAGCAATTCCTCGATTATTGCTCCCGAAACTCACGGTTGCCACTTGCATTAAAAATTACCTACCAAAATTGGAAAAACAAGTTACCAAACCCAGAAATCTGGAGACGTTGATAAAACACTTTTAAAACATAAAAAAAAAAATATGTCTTTTAAAATATTCAATTTGGAACTTAGTCAGAATTTAAGTAGTTAAACAACGACTACTTTATAAAATAAAAAATAAGACTCAACTTACTAATGTAATAGTAATAAATCTACTTATTACTTTTGCTGACCAAAAGCATGATTTTCTAAACTCAAATTATTTTATTTGATTTTTAAAATTGCTTGTTGAAAAACAAACATTTATAAAACATAAGACTCAAGGAACGTAGTAGGAAATTTGTCAATCTAAGCAATTAAACAACGTCAACAACGTTGTGCACACAATTACCAGCTGCTAGAAGGCACCATTTCCGAGCCTTTTTTTTTCTTATAACTTTAACAAATTAGAATTTTACGTCTGCAAATAAATAATATGATCAACTAACCTATCCATATCTAAATGTAGTTATAAACAGAAAATATTTCGAAGTCCACCATCTGTCAAAAGTAGAAAATGAGTGCATTCAGTAATTTTTTGAACAACATAGTTTACATGGATGGTGCTGACGCATATGCAAATGCAATGCTTTCACTCAGAAACAGTAAGGCAGCATTTAAATGAATTGATATCGAGTTGGTATTTTGGTACCAAAACCAGATAAAAATTACCAAATTACCAAATTTCCAATCCAACGTAGTGTGCATAGAATCTGTTGCAGGCGACTTAAGCAATTATTTCGTTCGCTGTCAAACCTTAGCCTATGTCCAATTGTTGACAAAACACGTTCAATACTCGTCTTCGTTAAACGAAAGCTTTCCAGGGTTGAGAAATGATCTCCAATTTCAAAATTTGTCCTTAATTTTACAGCCCTTTGTACATTATTCGTATCCTCTTCGTCTTCAAAGAGTGTTTCGAAACGGTTCTTTATATATTGTTTTAATTATATCACCAACTGTTCACAACAAAAGATCAACTGCAAATGATTTTTTTTCTTTGCATAATTATTGACAATCTTTTCACGATTGTAAATGTAAAGTGCAAATCAAATTTGTTTGGTGAAACGAAATGGACGAATTCTTTGCAAATTGACAAAACTTTGCAATTTGCAAAAACAAGCTTTGCGCACTTTGAAAATTTGTGTTTGGTGAAACGAATTTTGCAAAGAGGGAACATTTTCAACTTTGCAAAGGAATAATTTCCTCTTTGAAAATTTCGTTTCACCAAAAAGTGAAAATTTGCAAACTATTTGCCCTGCTGACATAAAAACTATAAATGAAAAGAAAAGTTACGTGGCAACCTTGATGGATCAACTTTACCGAATGTGTTCACTACAATTATTTTCACATTTTTGTAACTGAAGGCTGGACAAAGTTGCGACTCTACTAATAAGCGTAACGAAAGTCCCGCGCGGAGAGTGGTTGAAGCTTGGAGTATGGCTGCTGTCGGCCGTGACTACGTACATAGGCGCGGTCCTACTGCGAACCGAACAACCCTTGAATGTTTGACAGATATCACAACCACAAAAACGTCAAACACGAGAGTAAAAATATGCGTTTAATTTTGATACTAAATTCGATTGCCTAAGTTAATGTTAGTTTTACATAGAAGTAGATCCTTATCGTTGTATGTGTATTCTACGTTATTACTAATTAGTCCAGAGATTTCGGAGTCTGGACATTATATTTAAATCGCGTCCACTTGGCAGCACATCTGTCGGTGGGGGTAATGTTGAACTTGTTGCTTCTGCTTCCTTCTCTGTGCTGAATGTTGTGGCCTCATTCTCTACAATAACTGTTGTAGTTTGCACGCTTCCACTCGAAGAGCTTCCAACCGTCGTTGAAACAGTAGTCACTGGGTCCACAGCTGGTACAACTCCGGTCTGTAAGCAGTCATCCAATGCCTGATAAGTTATAGCGGTGCTTTCAACATAAGAACGTTCTGATGCATTTTGACACTTTGTCCTCTCTACCTCAGCTATGTGGTATTGCTCGCGTAACTCTGCACCAATGGACGTGGAGTTTTGTGTAGCCGCATACAGTATTCTTGAGTTTGTTTTTCCCTAAAAAAATTACAAAACAAAATGCAACTTCTCACTTTAAACTGTATTTAAACTATACCTGTCCGGCGAAGCAGTCGAAGAAGTCCAATGGCATGGCATAGTCATTGCAAGCATCCAGTCGAACGCAAACACCGTCAGCAGCTAACTCAATTTGATAGCGATCACTACTCGCAAGGTCATTTAATGCGTCGATTTGAGCTTTCTCGTTGGCGGTACACAGTTGGTAGCCCTTGGAGAACTCCGCGGTAACGTGGTTGAGAATCGGAATGAAGTACTCAAAGCATTTCACTGATGTTCCCGGATCTTTGCTGAGTGTACTTCTCATCATGTACCGCATGAGAGATTGGTCAGCTGTTGTTGGACTTGGGTCTCCCAGTATGGGACTGGCTGCACTTAGTGAGGCGACGGCTACAAGTAGCCCGGCATTGAACAACATTCTTGACGGTGTCATTTCTTTACAGGGCGCCGCTCTTCTAATGCTTCCGCCTGACAGACAGCGGTGCGTTAACTGATTAGACTCCCTTCTGAAGATATTCTTTTATACCTTACAATGTATACCTACGAATTCACTCGATCCTCTTCTAGAGTGTTATCAACTACACACTTACCAGGTTATAAATTAGCAAAAAGAACTGAAGCTACAAATATTTGTGTAGCCGTTTAACACCTGACTATATGATTCATTCGGCGGCGGCAGACGTAGGTTTGTGTTACGCGGATATTAGCACTTCCAACGCACTGATAGGGATGATAACAATCTAATCTGTGCATTTTAAATTTATTCCTTTCTGTATTGATTTTAATTTGCCGCAAATCACCTGACGTATATCCGGAGTGCTAGAGAGTCCATTAAACGCTGTACAGACTAACTTATTAATTGCCGATTAAGTCCATTGTTTGTTCCAAACTCTTTATTTGGTCTTTAATAGTCCGGTGTAAACAAACGGAAATAGCATGATAAGATATAGGTTATTTGACTGAAAGCCGATATGGAAACAATTTTGCTAAAAGCTTATTGCTCAATCAATCTCACCGCCTGATTGGTTGGATTTTTTATGTTTGTAAATGTGTTTATGTCATTGTTGTATCTATGTTCACCAAACCAACTTTTATTGTATTTTAAAACAATTAGTAACACTCGCTAGATGCTCGAGAGTGCAATAAGCTGTGGAAATGTTTACTTAGTTAGATACGAGTATACCCGCGGAAAGCCTGAGCACTGTAATACCGCTGATTCCAACAATCAATGGTCAGTATTGCTATAAGTCGAAGTAGGTGAATAAAAAAATTGCCGATAACTGTCAAGCTAAATAAATTGAAATAATAAAATAGGTATCAAAAGCAAGAAAAAAAAATATTCATTTACCTCGATAGACTCAAATGCTTTTAAAAGAATTTCCAACTTCTAGAGACTTTCCGCAAGAGAAAATATAACATTTTGGCCAGCAGTTCAATGAAGATAAAAACCATAAAAGAAAACAGGGAGATACTCTAGATGTCTTCAAAGTAATTGTTTTCACAGTAACGAAAAGAAAAATAGTTATGAATCGAAAACAAATTGTAAATCGTATTGTAAGCTCTTCTAAGACAGATGAAGCCAAATGTTGAAAATCTTGCAGCCAAAAATACCCAACCGAAGCATTTTTTTAAATTCTTTATGACAAAATTAAAAATTAAAAAAAATTCTTCATTTCAATTTTATACAAACTTGTAATTTTCCATTTCTCAAAATTGATATTATTGGTCATTGGGCAAAAAGTTACTTTTCATACTGATGCATGATTATTTTGTGAGATGATTTTACTGTGTGGTTAAGAACAATATGGAACTTGGGGAAGTCTGATTCAACAAGTTTTAGATTTAGTTTACTACACGAATATTTTCGCAAGTATCTTCATGAAGTATGCATTTTTTCACAAATCTATAAGGATCCTAAAATTCGCCTAGTTCTAAAACCAATAGCCTAGATTGCGATAAATTCGAAATAAAAATTTTAAGGGTACAGTGAAAAGTTCGAGTAGTCAAATCGACAATAAAAAATGAATAGCCAGTGCAGAACTGGTAACACTGTTTATAAATATAAATATTGAAGTTTACTTCGTTTCTGATCTCGATCGATCGAAAAACCGATTTTTGGGATAGTCGATTTTTGATTTTGACATTGTGAGTCTCGATCGGGATCAAAATTTGTCGATTACCAATCGCTGACTCTTTGCAAAGAAGACAAATTATTGTTTAAGACCAAATTCTGAAAATAAAGAGTGTGCTTTGAGTCAATAACGATTTTTTGTCGTACCATTTGTGGCTTAGCTTAAATTAAACACACAATTGACAAATCTGTTAAACTCAAAGGCGAATAGACTGGAAACTTGTAAAAATAAGTTTTGTTATTGAAACGTGAAAGTTTTTGGGGTGACTTATTTTCCCGTTTTCTGGGTTAATTTTTTCCCTTTATGGTCAAATAATCCCGAAAAACGGGAAAAATCCCTCAATCTGATATCACTGTATCCGATGATAAATTTGGCTTTGAATCTGTGAACCCGAATTGTGCAGTGTAGACTCCCGTATCATTGTCAGAAGACGTGTATTTGCATGATTTATAAAAAAAAAAATACATTGCAAGCCGGTACGAAACCCGTTTCTAACATGATTTTTTTTCCGAACCAAGTCATACGGAAACAATTGTTGTATTGTCGAATGTTTTCAATAAATCACCCGACTCAAACAACCATTTCAATGGGTCCGGAGGTGCATCTAAGGGAACCAATTTCACTTTGCCACTCGCACAGCAGAGGCCGGGAGTTTCGCCTTTAAATTTCAGCGCTTTGCAATGTTGGAACACAACAGTCTATAGTCACGCTCCAATATCGAAATTCGCAACACCACCGTAGTTGGTTCATACCGAAATGCGCTTGTTGTCAATCTTTGATTTGAACTTGTTTGCTCTCTCCCAGCACCAGTAAGATTTGACGCAGTTCTCATTCTCATTAGATGCACTCTCAAATTGCTTGCTGTTGATCTGGTCTTATGGTCCCATTTTGTCGACTTCTCTGTGTGCTTCACGTTCTTCTTCAGTTGGAATCCGTTAATATTTGTTTTCGCCTTTGGTCTGTGCACTTTCAAAAAAATCACTGTAATTTACTTTTCTGTTTTGTCCGCGTTTTAACTTTTTATATATACTTATTTTAACCTTAAATCAACTGTAAGCTATGAAATTGTCAAAGCGATGTACAAAATCAAAAACCAGCACTGTTGACAAACGAAATACATTAACCTGAAATCCTCGGTTGACTTAATTCACTTTTGTACAACAAATTTTGTACCACAAAATAATACCGCGCATACAAATCGACTGTCAGATGTTGATGCGCCCAACGCCACCTATCGTAAAAAATGCGAATAAAACAATTTTTCGGAGTTTTCTTTCTGCTTAAACCTGAAATACAACCATACGAACAAAACAAAAAAATCATGAAAATATGCCCAGTGACTATCGAGTTATATCCTTACCGACTTTCACCCCGAAGAAATTATATATTAGAAAATGAACCAAATGCAGGGATTTCTAATTTTGTTACAAATGATGAAAATTATTTTAACACAAAGTTTTTTAATTTATGTACAAATACATGCCCAAAAAAAAAAATATCTGACAGCTTTTGCTGGCATGGCTGATTATCCAAAGCATTATAATTGCACTGGGCCATATAATAAACATTTTTAGTTTCGACTCTTAATTTTAGTAGTTGTGAGCTTCCGTAAATTTAACGTCTAGACTAAAATTTGTTATTTGTACAGAACACTCCGCGATACTAATAATCATTTTTAGTGTCCAGGCAAAATTTTTCGAGCTCACAGTGGCGAAATTTTCCATACAAAATTGAATATTGTGACCTACAAAATATTTAGTGCGGAGGCTATAAATAATTATTACTAAGGCCCACTGCTTTTTATGCATTGATAATTAGTAAAATGAGCTTTAACTAAAAACCCCTAAAACTATGCAATGGTATCAGACTACAAGTCAGAGTCCTGCATAGGTACAAGCTTAATCGAATCTATTATGTTGTCCGGGGTTGCTTAAGTCGAATAAGTATTCGTGCCGTGCATTCACGCATCCCGAACTAAAATGCTTTTGTTCTGGAAAGATGAATTGAAATAGATGCTCTTGTGAACAAAGTCGTTTGTAAGGTCTAGTAAATTTATAAAATTTTAATTTTGCAATTACTGCATGTGCATTCAGCTTATCTCATTTTTACATATATTTTTTTGGAATTTCTTCCCAGTATACTTCATTCTTGTCGTTTCTTATAACCAATACTTTTAAAAAAGTCCATTGTGAATGAGAAGACTTCATATTCATTCCGTTTCCAACCTTACAATCTCACTTCTCAGCAGTAAAATCGTCCCCCAAAATATGCAATATGCACGAATATGAAACCCTGGTAAAATATATTTATTTTTTTTTGTAAACATCCGAAAATTGGAAATTATAATTTTTTTTTGGTAATTTTTAATAATAATTTTCAAAGATAACAATTAAATAAATAAAATAAATGTATAAGAACTCAAAATTGTCGGTATTTTTTAAAGGTAGATCGTTTAGTAAGGATAGCTTTCCAATTATGCTGTCCATTCAAAAGTCAATTTTTTGATGTGTTTTGCTTGATTTAAAAAAGACACAAATGAAGGTGACAAACTATTTTAAAAAAATTAAATTCTTTTAACTCTTTGTTATTCAAAAAAAATATCTTTATGTCCGCGGTTATCAAAGATTGATAAAATAGTTTTTTGTTATTAACTTATGCGTTTTTTGTTGTTTATTTAGTTTAAACTGTTGAATTAATAAAAAAAATAAAAAAATTTTGTTTATATCAATTAAAGCTTTGGCAAACGTTTAAAAACTCCCGCTCGAAATAGTGAACAATTTCGAATATATTGAACCGGTGTGGTTTTTATAACTTCACTATATCAAGCGTCTACTGCATTTTTCGGAATGTTTTTACATTTTTTTTAAGGAACACGAAATAATCATGTTCTTTCATAATAAAACAAAAAAACATGTAGGATTCTTTGTAATTTTTTTAAATTTTTTTTTCTTCCATAAAATGACAAAAAGCAAACAGTGAGACACTTCCAAAATTTATCTGAGCCCGAGGAAGGATATTACTTTAGTAGCACACAAACATATTAAGCTGGTGCTGCTAATACCAGACTTTGAAGATTGTTTTCCCCTTTTTTATGAGTAAACCGTTTTTATTAACAAGCTTAAAGTAAGCATAATAACAAACAAATTACAACGATTCCCTTCAATAAGACTAATATCAAAACGTGATATTCGGATATCCACAAAATATCTTACGTAGACGTTCGATGCGTTGTTTTCTTTCATAAGTGTGAACATTTCATTCTGAATACTTTGACATTTGTTTGTAATGAAAATGTATCTTAATTTTACTTTGAAGCAGTTTCAGTTTCTAGAAGAATTTTAATTTTTTCCACTTTTTAAGCTTGTCCCTCGTTTTCCCCTTTTTCATTTCAAAAGCGCCCGAATTTCTCCTCAATCTGTGATCACTATTTGACCTATTCCCGACACAACTATATGGACAGTTTTCTATTCCAATATTGGGCTTCCAGTGTTATAATATTTATATAAATGACCTGACTAACATATTGTGTTAGAGAAAAATCTATTGACTCATATCTTCTGAGTCTACAGGTATGCCTTAAAAATGTGATAAGACGAATCTCTGCTTTTAAGTCGAATATAATCACCCCTACTGAAAAAAAAACCCTAAAGTCAGGTAAGTACCATTAGATAGACATCTTTCTATGAATAACCGAACAGACTAAGTTGCACACATCTTTGAACAGACGATTCCACAGTTGATAAGATAATAGATACATCCGCAATATCAAGTCTTTTCTCCAAATACAACTTTAAACTTTGGACTGCATGAACTATAAATAACGAATGAGGGAATCTGATTATTTTTCACAAGATCAAGATGACACGGACTAAACAACTCATGCGAAAACTGTTTACGCACTTGTGCAAATAGACTGATTCATTTGCTTCCTCTTTGGCAGACATAAGTAAAGCTTGTCGGATGTTCTTCCGGTCTCAGATGGTTAAGATGAATAATTGTTGACTCACTAGAATTATTGTCTCTTAAAATAATAAAATAATAAAACCACCTGCTGTTACTCTGTAGTATAATCTCGCTTGAGTCAAACGCCAAAAATAAGTGAAGTCAATGTTGTTGTTGAATGCCATGACACAGTCTGCTTTGGCCTTATAAAAAAACAAAACAATATATCCATCACCGATACTCCGATTTTGCGATAAGAACCGAAACAAAATAAAGTGCACGACTGGGTCGCACGAAACTTTCTCGTTCATATTAACAGTTCTTATTTTATTAGGTATGTAGGTAAAAAACTTAGAAGCCATACTTGATAAACAAATCTTACAAAAACATAAGAATATACTTCAATAAAGTGCGCTTTTGACTTAAACATATTCATTTGAGATGATAGGGCTTCAAATAATAATGCGAGGCTTAAGTTCGCAGTAAAAAAACATGTTTCGCAAGTTCTGTTTATAGACTCGTACGCCTTACGCGATTTTTGAGTACAAGGTAAGCTTAGCAGAAGTTTATGATCTGTAAGTTTTTTTTGACTGGAATAGATTGGTGATGTTGGGGTTCGTGTCTATGGTTGGTAGAAGGGTTTATGGTATACCGAAACCTTTACACCGATATATATGTAAAGTTCGGATTTTGTTTTTCTGTTTTCATTCTCAGTAACAAACAGATCGATTAAAGTGTATGGGAGTCGGAGTGCAAATAAAGATCTTGGTTGTTGTTGGTTATATTATGGTGGACTTATGTATAGAAGAATATATGATGATAGTGGCTAAAATGAAGTTTTGCGTAGATTTTATTGTATTTCAATAGAAAGTGGGCCATCGAAATAAACAAAAATATACCGAATGTGAACACAGATCGGTATCTGGGTAGTAATTTTAGAAAGTATTTTTAATGTGCATTTATTTGCATTTTTTCAGAAAATCTAAGTATGGGATCTTTTTTAAAATATTTCATTTCGTTTCGTTTCATAAATATGTATTTCGATCAAAATCTATAGAGCTGTTTTTGTAAAATGATGCTGTGGAAATAGTAACACGTTTAGTTCGAAAAATACTATTTCCTAAGTATTAAGGTGAAAACTGCGTATTGGATAGTGTTCGGGATGTAAGCATTACTTGGTTTTGGAGATATGAGCAGTTCTCAAGATCTGCGTTTTCGGTGATTCGAATTAAAAATTAAGGACGCAAAAAGAAATGCATGTTTTCAAAAATCCATTGTACGATGATGTAGAGAAAAACTGAGCTTGCTATTACGTTAGAAATGACCATATTACTTTAGAAATAAATTTTGTTTGCAAAATTATGGACCGTTTTCGAGATATGTAAAATTTTAAAAGTACATACCGCTACCTATTTGATATTTTAGTGAAAAAACTGAGTATGTAGTCATGTTAACCTCACCTACTTAAGCTCAAATATCAATTTTGGTCGAACTCTATAGAGCCGTTTTCGTTCAAATCAAACTGTATGAACATTTAATATGCGAGGTTACCGTGCAAAAAATAAATGTCCCGAACTGTAAGCCCCCAAACTCCAAATCCGCAGTTTGAACGAAGTCCGGGCAGACGTTTAGGCTGTATGCCTCGGGAGCATACGCACAGACAGACGGACAAATTTTCGAGACCCACTTTTTTGCGTTCCTCTACCATCGTAATGTCAGAATTGATTAACATTTCGAGTTCCAGAAGAATAAGCTTACTATTTGTCAGGTGCTACTGACGGGTAACCATCCAAAACTGCACTGAGAAAGACCATTATGCTTGTTGATAGATTGTGAGTTGTGACTTGTGACACGCCTTCACAAAATATGTTTGTTCCTTTACTTTTGTAAAATGAATGGAAATGACTGTCAATATGGCAGTGCTGGGGATAAATACTCTCAGAGAGAGAGAGAGAGGGAGAGAGAGAGAGAGAGAGAGAGAGAGAGAGAGAGAGAAGCAGACTTACGGAGAAGTTAGTAAGCTTTAGCAGGGTTGCCGCTGAATAATTTCAAAAGGGGGATATAAAGTTGACCGAGTCAAAAAAGGGGCCTCCACAGAGGATACTAATACCTATAATATATATTCATAACTAAAACAGATATGTTAATGTTTTCATGGCGAAAAGATTCTTTTTAATTTAGTTTTTGCATTCTTTTTCTTTCAATAAAGAACAAATTCATAATTTGAAAAGGGGCCATTTTGATCAATCTTAAAAAAGGGGGTGCCGCGGATCTTGAGGCTCCAGGGCTGTGGGCAATGCTGCTCTTTTGAAGTCATTTATGAAAATTGACAGATACATAATTTATAAATTGAAAAATGTGGTATAGAAGAGTTTTTAAAATGCCTGATAAACGCGAAGAATTTGCTTGTTTTTTTTTAACAATATTAGTTGATCCCTCTAGCAATGAAAGTGGATGGGAATTAATCGAACTTCTTCTTGATGAATCTAATTAATTGAAAGAATTTGTTCTGACTGAACTACAAGCATTCGAGAAGAGGAAAAGGCGATACTGGTCAACGAATGACCAACGAAAAGAATCTTGAGGAGAACATTTTCCCATCTGTCGACACCATTTTAATGCGCAGGAAATCAAAACAAATGCACGTACATGCCAAATTGCAAATCATTTGTCAATAGTCAAACTGCCAGTTTTTCCAATTCACTACAAGAAATTTGTTGAGTAATTCAAATATTTTTGTGTATCAGCTGTGTTACTTTTTTAAAAGTTTATTGTTTGGTGTCATTGTTTACCTTCGAAATTAAACGTCAAAATTCCTTAAATGTCACGAGTTGGTCAGTTTTTTTGACGCTAAAAATGTCATATTAAATATTTTTAGTTACTATTTACTTATTTATAGCGTAAGGTAGGTTTTTCTTTAAGCAAAAATTAAAGCAAGTGTAATCTACGTCGAATTTATGCACTTGCTCTCTCGATGTCGTTTTTTTATGGAATTTTACGATTTACTTCCAATTCCGTTGAGTAAGAATTCTAAAGATTCAGTAAAAATTCGTAAGATTTAAAAGAAAAGGAACAGACCTTATATGACTGTTAAGATCTTCTATTTGGTGCAGTTGAGGGATTCTTCTTTCTTGTGTTTCAGGCGAATGATACTTCATTGAGTGAAACTATTCATCAATGGCTTCACAAAACCTTGTGGGGGTTAAGGTGGAAGCGGTATATACTAAAAGAGGCATAGCGAAACTTTCGATTCCCCTACAATGCCATCGACTTAGAATACATCGAACTCTAATTGAAAGAATTCAGGTCAGCTTGTGAGAAAGTCTTTTGACTAGATAGAGCTGGATCTTCTCAACAAAGGAGGTATAAGGACTGTCTACCTTGCGGTAGGGGGAAACCCGTCACGGCATCTGCAGCTGGGAGAAAGACAGCGTAAGAAGTTGACAAGAGAGAAGGAATTCGTCTGCAAAGGGATGATGGACATATTGTTTTCAAAGGTCAATTCAGCATTTAGCGGAGTTCCTACGGAGCTTAAGATGTGTGCGCATTTTTGATGCATTTCCTTTAAACTCATGCCCTGGCCCAGCTTTGGCTCATTTCGTTGCTATATGCCTTTTCGCTGTTTCTTGCAACTTTTTAACTTTTTAATGCCCTTGACTTCACAACGACGATATTTATGGTCGCTTACCTTTTTGTGATATTTGATTTGAGAGGATTGTATTTTATTTTATTTTTAAATCGTACATTCATTCTATTTATCTGTGTTGTGGGTTTATCACTACCTCTATTGTTGCAGTGGTTTTGCTGTACAGAGATTCTCTTATCCGGATGCATTTAGGCCTCAGCTACGATAGGCGGCACTACAGATGTGTACCATACCAGCGTACATGCCAATGCCTGTATCACCATGTATCCATAACGAATTCTCTTCAACAGTCTTATAGCCCACATTATGCTTTTTTTAAGCGATCTTCTTTGTCCTTCAAATGACTGAGCCCGCTGTCTTGGATATTTCGTGAGTCTACTCCAAACCCCAACCGTCCTACGAGTATTCACATATCTTCCTGCGGATCCTACCTGACGAATTCATATTCCTACACTTTTGGGCACGAAGCGGTAAACTAAAGCAGTTTTTACTAAGTACCTGGCTAATATCCTAAAATTTACCCGTTGACACACACCAGTCAACCACAACAGATCCTGGAAAGTTATTGCTAACGAGGACACATTTCAGAGAACAATTTTCAGAATTATTGCCTGGACATAAATATTTATTGTTGATCAGTTTACAATATAATTGTTTGTACCGGCCCACTTAAAACAAGAGCACTTCCAATTAAGTGTCCAACCTTAGGCACTATTGACCCTCAAGGCTTGGAGAGTACGTTAGCAAAAACTCGCACTTGAAGTCTTTGTACATTTTTGCCACCTTTACAATCCGCTTGATAGATGATAACAATTCACTTAGAAATCATTCTCGACCCCATTAGCTGGATAAATACCAATTATAAAGTACATACTCGTAATCACAATAAAATTGCTTTTGGAAAAATTCTAGGAATACCGGATATGTAGGTGAACGCCACTTCAGATATGGCTTAACTGCGAAGTGGATGAACTCCGTTTGTTCACACAACAAACATACGATGTGTCAAAAATGATTAACTACCCATATAAGATAATCACGCATACGCAGCTGATAGATAGACCCAGTGTCTTGCCAATTACTGTCATCGCTAAATTTAATTTAATGCCCAACTGGTTTTGGCTTTCCTTTATGAGTGCTTAATTCATTGGCAAGGTAAAATTTATTGCATACTTCCTAACGAGTTATCATCAAATGCGATCCGCCGACTAATTTCTTGCAACGGGGCAGGGGTTTCAAGAGCCATAGGACTCGTGTGGTGCGGTATTTATTTGAATCGGTGATTGCTAAAACAACAAAAGTGACATTTTTATTTTTTTACAGGAGAAACAAAAAATGGTAGAATAGTCTTAGTACAAAATGCCGATTTTCGAATTATGTTGCTTTTGTTCACAGTGCAGTGTCTACACTGTGTGTGTAAAAACGAAGTAAAACTGATTTTGAAAAATTTGTTACTTGTGTTGATTCATTTGCGCTTTTGACTCAAAACAAATTACGCCCATCACTGAGATTTTCTGATTCTGAACGCAGGAAGAAAGTACATAGGCAGTGCTGTTCCACGCAGTGATATCGGATTATAAGAAATTTCTTTTTTTCAAGATCCAAAAAGTGTTACAAGTCTTTTTACCTCAAGTTCATCAAATTTCAAGATTTTTGATATCAAGAGCTTTAAAAGAAGCTCTTCTATTGAAGGAAAACGTTTTCTATTAATTCCATTATCACACTATTATATAAAGAGGTAATGTTTGTTTGTAAGAGGTAATTTGGATATGGGATAGAGTATTGCGAGAGGCTACTTTATTTTTTTGATTTTAAATTTTTTTGACTTTTTTCACTATGTGAATGAAACACTGCGAAGCAGCTTACGTGATAAAAGCTGTACCTATTCCAATGAAATCATTTTAAATGTTTACTTTACATCATTCATCTTGCCATTATATTCATAAAAAAAAGCTTAAACCGTATTTTGGCAATACTTCGAATATTGAGCTATTCAGCTTTCTATTCAATCCATTGGAAGCATTGTGGTAGATACGGTGACCATTCGTCTTCTTTTTCACTACTATGATACTGTCCTCTTTTTCTGAAATGTTTTAATTTTTCCCTAAAGACCATCTTTCTACCATAAGATATATGCGAGATTGCGGGTAGGTACCTTATAAAAAAATGTCCTCTTTTATGTGATTGACAAAATGGTCACCGTAGAGATAGGTGAAAAAACGCGTCAAAAAACGGACAAAAAAAAAACGCGAAATAACGCCTGAAAAACGAGTCAAAAAACGTGAGAAAAAGCACAGAATTTTGTAAAAAGAATTTCGACGCATCCAGAATTTTGAACCCAACCCCACAATTAAACTTAACATTATATATTTAGAGAGAGAATTTTCACTTCTGGTGTGTGGTCACAAGCTACTCTCAGTTTCGTTATACACCGTATATACGGGAAATTGCTTTGTCAGAAAATCACAACTATGAATGTGCTATTGCTTTTTTCCTCCGAAAGCCAGAGTCTCAATATTAATCAACAACCATTGACAACTTTCTGGGATTTGGTTTGCTAAACATACGTGTGATTTTTTTAGTACAAATTGATCAGATATCACAAAGATAAAAATGAGAGCCCACGCACAATTTCTGTTTCACTAACGTTTCCATCACATCAACTCAAAAGAAACTTGAATTTTAACGAATTTGAGAGAATAACTGATGTAAAGTGCTTTTGGAATAAAAACAGCGGATGGAAATTACCAGTCCAGTCTTAAAAGATTTTATTTTCAATATTTTATCTCTTCCACGTTTATCTGCAAATGTTGAAATAATATTTTCTGGTGGAAATTTAAATAAAACAAAAATTCGTAATCGTTCGAGTAGGCACGGAAACAGTTCTTGAAACTTTAATCTTTACACAGGATTTGTTGAACCGAAATTCTATGATCTTGATATAAGCAATGAAATTCTAAGCCAATTTAATACAGATATATATGTTCCAAAATTTCAAAAAGCATTAGCATTAATTTGTGACAAACGTTTTTTTATAGATATTTAGGTGGTTTATGTATTAGCAGCAAAGTACTTCAAAATTGTAAATTGTTTTCCAATAAGAGGTGTTATTTTGGTATTCAAAGAAAAAATTCCATTTTTGAGATAAATGATCGGATATTTATTTCATAATAAAGAGGAAGGTATGCCGTTAATAATGAAAAACAACATCAGCCAAATGGCCACCACAAGCACGCATACAGGACCATATCCTTTTCATGAAATTTTCCATAACCAAATCGCAAAGTGGCTGCCCTATGTCCTCGATAGCCTCACGAATTTTATCTTTGAGGTCTTGAATCGACGCTGGGCTGTTGGCTTATCTTTCACGTGGCCGCAAAGGAAGAAGTCGCAAGGTGTTAAATCGCAAGATTTCGGTGGCCATTGTGATCACCTCTTCGAGAGATAACACGGTCCGGAAACTTTTCCCGTAAAAGATCAATGGTTTCGATGCTTGTGTGGCACGTTGCGCCGTCTTGTTGAAAGTAAACGTTGTCCAGATCAATACCATCCAACTCCGACCATAAAAAAAAATCATTAATCATCGACAACCAAAAAATGCTTTAGTTTTGCGGACTGTGACTGCAAGATTTTCACCATTTCTGTTGTGAATTTTAATAATTTCAATGCGTTGTTGAAGCGTGTATCGTTCCATTTTTAGTAATGGCGTAGTTTCTACTTGTCAAATGTCAAAGAATAAAAGCTTCAAAAGTGCCAGCTACCGAAATAGCGGGTCATTCACAATAACACCGCTTATTGGAAAACCCTTTCTTTCATACTTCGATCTTCTTAAATTTTGAAGAAAATCTAGAAAAAATAATTTTTATTTCGGAAAAACAAGATTTTCAGATTTTTTATCAGTGAACACTGGTTCCACGGTGCGTCGTCTTAAATTGTCGACACTGTGGTGTCGGCAGGTGAATGTCTTCCATGTCGTCAATTTCATTAATGTCGCTAATTGTGTCGTCAATGTCGGCAATTAAATTTTGAAAAATTGATGTTTGAAATGCATATTTTAAATTTAAATCGATTTTCTGAAAACTATTGTCGACATGTCGTGTCGCTTATTTTCATTTAACAACACGTAAATTGCGACCCTTCAACAGCTGCGTAGTCTACATGGTGTAGGGAGTCTGCGCGGCACAACACTGAATTGGGCGCTTTTCGGAAATCGAAATCTGTCCCACGAGTTATGAAACCTGTAGATATGATCCTTACAAATTTGTTCAAGTTTTATAGAGACTTAAAAATCCCTTTATAGAATTTTGAAGCCAAGGCAGAGCGTATTTAGGGACTTCCCCATGTCTTCTTATTTTTTAGAGGTACATAAAGAACTTTGAAATGAATCTTTCGAAGAAGTGAAATAGGAATTCAAAAACGTGCATAAACCGCCTCCCACCTGGCACAGTCGTTGCCGCTGGAAATAGTGGTGCCAATGCCAAAATAATTTAACTTTACATTCCACGCACAATGTTTGTCAGGTGGAATTAGAATCGTTGTTCCAATGCTTGCAGATATGGCCCTTTCTGCCCAAAAGTAATAGAGTTCTAAGCCGTTTTTTTTTTCAAAAGATGTAGAGTCTTATGTACTCAAGATATGGAAGTCCCACCCCTCTTATTCCGAAGCCAACCCTATGGTGTGCAAAGCGGTGCTGCAAAGGAGGACAATAACTGCTCATGAGCTCTACGAGCTTGTTTATTTGTTTATTTGTTTATTTATTTAAGTCTACCATTTTACAATTTACAGACTATATAATTACATAATTTAAAAAAAAACAAAAAAAAACTCCTAACATAAGAGAAAAAATATTTAATAAAAAAAAAAAAATAACTAAATATATGTATATGTATATAGTAAAAAAAAACTCTTCAAGTGAAAAGAAAAAAAAATTAAGTTTAAAAAAAAAACTAAGTTTAACAAAAAAAACTTCCACTTAGTGTGCAAGAAAAAATATAATCAATTACCCTAAGGGAAAAACTTGTGCTTTTAATAATCACATTCGTAAAATTAAAAAAACCCTATGAGCAATTATAACAATTCATTTAATCTTTTTTTAAATGCAATTCTGTTGATCGAAATATCAACACTGGAATCAACCGAGTTGCATATTGAATTAAAACTCCTAATGCACCTTGTTAAAGGTTCATTCCTTCCATAGCTTGTCGAATGATTAGGTTCATAAAACAAGCCATGCTCACGTAACGGTATTCCCGGAACGTAAAAAGAGAGCTTTCACAGTAAGAACGTTGAGTTTATTCTTCCAGAAGCGATGTCTTTTACAAACGTTATGTCCTGAATATGTCATCTCGTTTCCAGGGACTAAGTTTATTATCCGACATCTTTCTTCATAACTGGGCATTTCTACTGACCCATTAAAGTGCCGAAGGCAATATCTTGAAAAAGACTTTTGTACACGTTCAATCCGATTTATATGCACCTGATATGCTGGTGACCAAATAATAGAACAGTATTCTAAAACAGATCTTACTAAAGAACAATGCAAGGTTTTAAGAGTTTGTATGTCTGAAAAATCCTTGCTGTTCCTTTTAATAAATCCAAGAAGAGAGTTAGCTCTGGATATTGTGCAGTCTATGTGCTTATTGAAATTTAATTTCGAATCAAACGTAACACCCAAGTCTTTTTTTTTTCCTCAGATCTAGTTATTAAGTGCCCAGCTATGGAGTAACCATAGAATATAGGCAACCTAATGTGAAAAAATGACGAAAAATTACATTTCCCTAAGTTCAGTTGCAAATTATTACAATTACACCAATCCGTAATTGCGTCTATGTCAACCTGAAGCTTATCGCAATCGGCCACAGATTTGACTCTACAAAAAAACTTCCAGTCATCAGCAAATCCCAGGCACTTACAGAAAGATACCCTTGAATCTATATCGTTCACAAATAATGCAAACAACAAAGGTCCCAAGTGACTTCCCTGTGGGACACCAGACTTTGCTTCAAACTGCCTCGAAAAAGTATGTATTTCCTATTCTAATTAACTGATTTCTTTACTTTACTTTACGAAACTACTTTTCATAGCGTCGGTCACAGAAAGTTGTGTTTGATTATGAAAAGCTTGTGTGATGTTGCTTAAGCCCGTAAGATACTACATTTTCTTTGTATTTTTTCTGCTTTTAAAATGAAATTAGAGCAGAACGAAAAATAAGAACGAAGATTCCCGATAGGAGTGAGTGCGTACACACCAACTTTATTAATGTAGACACGTCTAAAAAAAATGTATTCAAAGAACATTTTTCAGCTGGTGGCAGCTTTTTTTGACATTTCAAGATTATTTGAAAATAAATTCAATTGAAAATATGCGGTTGCTTTGCAAACAATTGCTACCCCTTTCGTAATACACTTTTATTCTCTTTTACACACCGCTGACTTTTCATCATTATAAAAATGAGGACAAAATGTAGTGTCATACGGGCTTTAAGCGATCTCGAAACAAACGTGTGCGACCGTGCTACCCAATCGCGCAGCCGCGTTTGTGTTTTAATAAGGATTAAGGACACCCAATAGGATTATTGCAGTTCGTTATTTTGATCGTCCGATGCAGCTACCATCGCTCGTTGCTCGGTTACTCGAGGGCTGCCAATTAGGACGTAGGTTTAAAAAGAAAATGAAAGAATACGAGAGGCGAGAGATCGAAGATGCTACTCCTGGAACTCCTGCAGGAGTTTAAAAAAAAAAACGAGTGTGCTTTAGACCACACGACTGAAGTAAAACTTCTTTAGCTCAATCCATAATTCTATATGATTGTATGCAGTGTTGTTATATCGTGGGATTTATCCCTTTTTGTGGTAATTTCGATATCCGAAAAGCCTTCCGTGGATAAAGGGAAAAAGCACAAAAAAAAAACCGCTCTTGTAAATCGTCTTTTATTAAAATTTTCTAGTACCAAAAAATAATCATATCAGTGTTACAGTCTGCGGTTGTCGGTGCCGCTAACACTGATTGTATGTACTGGCAAACGAAATACTGACTGAGATATTATATACACTGGCTATGAGAGGAAGCGAAAAAGAAAATGTGTGCGCGCACTGTTGTCTCTTGCTCCTACAGTGTGATACAGACAATAGGCCACAAAAAAAAACTCAAATTATTTTTTTTAATTTTTAGAATAATTGCTTGCTTAAAAAAAACATTTATAAAACACAAGACTTTTCAATTCAGTAAGGAACGTAGTAGGAACTTTGTCAGTCTTTAAACAACTAAACAACGTTCTGCACAAAATTACCAGCTGCTAGAAGGCATGGGATCATCTACCATTTTCGATCCTATTTTTCTTTTATCAAAACATTAACAAATTAGAGTTATGTCTGTATATAAATAATATGATTAATCAACCTATCCATATCTCAAAGAAGTTATAAACAGAAACAGAAAATTTTTCGAAGTTTACCATCTGTCAAAAGAAGAAAATGAGTGCATTCGGTAAATTTTTGAATAATGAATAAAACAGGTTTATATGAATGGTGATGACGCATATGCAAATAATGCAATGCGTTCACTCAGAAACAGTAAGGTAGCATTTAAATGAGTTGTTACCGAGTTCGCATTCTTAACATCTGCTCAAAAAGTTACCATAACCAGATAATTACCAAATTACCGAAACTCAAAGAACAAAAAAAAAAATTACCTAATTTGGATAAAAAAATTCAAAAGTGGCAACCTTGCGATAGGCGTGACCTGTGTCTATATATACGAAAAATAACTGGTTATAAAAGAAAGAGAGAAAGAAAATGTATGCGGTGCGCAGTGGCGGCTCCAGCCAAACTAGCGGCCTGTGCAAGATTTACAGAAAGCCCCCTTTTTTCATATTTGCACACATGAATAAGTCTTCTCCACATCACCCTGGAGGTCCACTTTCAATGGGGTTTTTTTTTTATTGAGGTATTTTTTTATTTTGAGATTTTTGAACTAGATTCTTTTGTTAAATGTAAGTGGATGTGCAAGGAATGTACCTACGTGAACAGGGTGGAATATTTTGAAATTATGTAGGTAAGAAGTGAACTTGCATATGGCTTGTGTGATTTTTTATTTTGCGATATTTTGAGTTAGATTCTCCTTGAAGTTGCAGCACTGCAAGTGATGTGAGTTAATGTGCAAGAAATAACTCAGCACATGTGTGATGGATGTTGTTATTTCGGGCTTATTTGAAGAAGCTTTTTGTTTAAATGCAAATGACAGTATTTTTACGCGCAAGATAAAATTAATTTTTCTTTCCTAGCAATGCGCCCCCAGAACTTGGCGCCCTGTGCATTTGCACATCTTGCATATATGGTTGGCCGGGTCCTGGAGGTGCGAGGTGAGGGGAGGTGCCACTCTCTTGCTCCTTCAGTGTGATACAGACAATAGGCCTACACTGCAGTGATACCAGACTTTAGAGGCAGGTTATCCCACGGCTATACCCAAAAAATCCCTATTATTCCACACCAAAATTAAAATATCCTACACATATCCCACGAAATATTAAATGAAAGAAAACATGTATTTTATTAAATTCTGTCTTTTTTATTAGTGACAAATACAAGTTACATTATACATTAACTATGCAAGCTAACAAAAATAAATACATATTAAGATGCGTTTGTAATTGTAATTGTAATCGAATTTTTTGTGTTTTTTTTTAAAAAAAAGTTCTAAACCTCTTAAAAAATCACCCTTTATATAATACAAAAATAGAAATGTAGGTACATCTAATACATTTTTAAGACGTTGTAAAAAGAAACATAAAATTGCATTCGGCATTAAAATGAAAATAATATTCAACATAAAATAAATATCTTATGAATTATTTGAAAATGACTGGTATGAAAGAAACTTTATCTCGGTTTCAAGTTTCATTATTCTTGATTTTTCATTCAATAATGACACAGAAATTTGATTTGAGAATGAGGTAAGGCTTTTTTACATACATTCCAATGTTTACAAAATAAATAAATTTATTGTTTTAAAAAATACTCGTGAATTCATTCACATTCATTTCATTTTATGAAACAGTTTAGGGAAATAAAAAAAAAAGAAAATGAAAGCATTCAGATATTTTGAATGACTTTTTTCTAAACATGAAAATATTTAATTTGATCGTAGGTGGACTTATTTTTTTATTCATAATGAAATGAGCAATTAGGAATAAAAATTGACCAAAAAGTAAAATCCTTTTCTTTTTGTACTATGAGGTCTGAAAAATCCCTTCGTCCCTTTTAGCTTATTATAAGTGAGAAAATCCCGCAAAAAGGGATAAATCCCCCGATCTGGTATCACTGCTGCACTGTGGGCTGTGGCTTAGATATACGAAACGAAACGTAACTCCATCTCTTTTTATCTTCACTAACTTATATCTGCCTCTCAACTTCCGTTCGCGATTTCCGTAACGTTTTTGTGACGCATTCACCAGCTTACCCCCGAAGTCAAGTGTGCCTAAAGAAGTTATACTTCAAAAAGGTAAAGAGAACATGCCAGGGCAGCAAATCCCGCATTGCAATCTATAGAGATGACAAAGGAAACCTTATAGTAGATAGTAGAAACACAGTCGGTGCTAAGAACGTTGAACATTTTTGTTTTCATTTGCAGGCTCTATAACGACGACGGAGACCAATTCCACAGTAAGGCCGAACGCAACATTCAATATAGACGGTTGAGATAGAACAATATCCAAAAATATCCGCCGAGTATTTTAGAGCAGCTACCAACTTATTTCGCCAGATAAATCCATGCCTGATGAATGGAACCTCAGCATCGTCTGCCCGGTCAGCAAGAAAGAAGTTTCCTTTAGCTGCGTCATTTGCAGAGGTATCAGTCTCCTATAAACATCGCGTACAAGATCATATCTGCCACATGTGGAAATGCCTAAAACATTCGTATGTATCCTGTGCCTATGTTCTGTAATCATCGCATCGATATATCTATCTCTAAAACGATATGAATTGAAACAAAATGCCATAATATCACAGGACGCGTTCTGTAACTGTGTGAATCGAAAACTATATCACGTGGAACATTTGATATGAAACCCCTGGAAATTTGTGATATATTCAGGTTCCGTATCTGTCAAGAGCGATAAAATACTCACATCAACTGTCGAATTTTATCACGAAACTCAAAGCTTGCGGTTGTAAAGTATTAAAACAATAAATGAATTTCATAGTGCGTTTATTTGTGATGCTTCCCACACGTATGCATCGTGAGCAGCTCCACCAAACCTTGCAAATCCTCCTAAAATCTTTAGATTGTAATCACATATCTGATATGTGGGTACGAACATAATTTTCATTGTTAATTATCAGAAATGTCACATTAAAATTACCAATTGTACATTCTTTGAATGGTAACCCTTACGGTTTAGAGTAGCAATTTTCTACGTCTTGCTTAGGTCTCTTAATCCAAACGTGGATACAATCTACTGCTCCAATAATCACTGGGAATCCAGTCATTTCATTAAATCTATTTGAATTTCGTGAACAATTGATTGATAAAAGATGTAAGCCGTGTACTAACTTTTGGTTTATCTCATTGTATTCCTGAGGGGTTGGATACTTGATGTATTTGGACATAATTTTGTTTTGCAAAACATCAGCCACTTCCGAAAACACTCGAGAAACCATAGTCCTTCCTACTAATAGCCGCAGAAAAATAATGGCCCACATCTCTCTGAAAGGACCCAGTTGCAACAAAATTTAATGCAGCACAGACCCGAATCGGGATTGGAATAAATGTACTCCTTTGCCTTTTGCACAAATGTGGACTTAGCTCTTCAATAAGTATCCGAGCTGAACCACGGGAAAAACGATACAACTCCCGAAATCTTGCTTCCGGCATTTCAAAAGGGTTTATCCTATCTCTTAGTACATGCCTTTGAATCCGTAACATGTTACGTCTATCGTATTCTTCACCCAAAATTAGTGAAAAGCTAAACATTTTTAAAAACAACGATACTGAAAATCCCTGTGAAATAATTTTCAGTTTTTATTGCTTTGTTTTGCAGTATTTTGACAGCTTTGGGAAATCTTTCCAAAATTTCCAAGAAATTAAAACTTACTACAGAACAGTGTTGTTAGCACTCTCTCTTCATTTATCCCACGAAGCGTGGTCGTTTTTTCTTTTTTCCCTTTTCACCGTATACAAATTCCCTTTTAAAATACCACGATCCTTTTTTACGTCAAAATCCAGTTTTTTAAAGTAAAATTTGTATTACACGGAAAGAAAATCACGTTAAATTAACCTTTAGTATAAAAACCGCAGTTGGTAACACTGCTATGATTATTTTTTGGTACTAGAACATTTTGATAAAAGACGATTTAAATGAGCTGTTTTTTATGGACATTCAGTGTGTTGATAATCATGGTGAAATACAGGCGTTTTGATAGAATTTCACCAAAAATGTATAGTTTGAATGTTTTTTTTTGCTAGATTTCTGAAAATCCCACGATTTGGTGCTTTTTCCCTTTATCCCACGGAAGGCTTTTCGGACATCGAAATTCCCACAAAAAGGGATAAATCCCACGATATAACAACACTGCAACAGAATACTTTTCGCATAGAGTTAGAGAACTCCAATATTTTCCAGATGCGATAAACCGCGGAACGTTTTGTTACTAAGTTTTCGATGCGAAAAGTTATCGCATGAGTTACAGAACATGGGCACTGATTTGCCCTTATCAGTGGGGTGTCAGGCTAGGAAACCTCTGTCGATCAAATCGCAGAGGTTTCTTAGCCAGCTTTTCATCAATTTAAAAGCCGCCTATGACAACAATTATAGAGACGAGCTGTAGAAATCCATATCTACTTATGCCAACTACAAAACAAGTCCGTCTGTTTAGGATAACGATGGAGGAAGCTGCTCACGGTCGGTAAAGGCCTCACCGAAACCTTTGAAGTTAAAAAAAGATTTAGGCGAGGCGACGGGCTGCATGTGACTTCAATAGCATTGCATTTGAACGAATTATGCGAATCAAGCCACGATCTTTCCAGTCTGTTTAATCACTTGCATAATGCTGATGATGCTCTCTCTGGTGAGTTTTCAGAATAGGAATTTGAAAGCGCCAAAAATTGGTTTGGCGGCTAACGAGAGCAAAACCAATTATTTGCTGTCAGGAAGAAGGGTCCCCCAATTTTGACAAATCAAACAGAACGTACAAATCGGCAGCTATACAACTTTGATACAGTAAGGGACTCAACCTCTGCTCTGCTAGAAATTCTGACAATAACATCCCGGTAGAGATTAAACGGAGAATAACTCATCCCAATCGGTGTTTCTTTGGGCTCAGAAGGCAATTGGGCAGAAGAGCCCTATCTCTAAAAACTAAGATTTTTTTTTATAATACCTGCTATGTTTTGTGGCGCTGGGGGCTGGTTTTAAGCATATAAAGCTTTCCTTAGTCGCTTTGAGATGAAAATTGTAAGTTTGTCGCTCCCGCTTGCATTGACGGTCTTTCGAGGAGAAAATTCAGGGAGGAACTAAACGAGCTGTACAGCGACAACAAAATTGCCCATTGGTCGGCTAGGACAGGTAGAGTGAATGAAAACAACACACAAAAGCTCCGAGTCGTGCTGTCCAAGTTACTTGGGACAGGCATGATTTTTAAACATAATCGTAAGTAGGCTATGCTACTGTTTTAAGCTTTGGCAACGTTCTTTGCAAATTAATTGTTACAAATATTTTCTTTTGGATTTGCGAAGGTAGGTTGCAGTTTTTTGTGCATTTATGAAAGTCTAGTGTCATGAAGCTGTTATCTGATTTTTTATTAGTTTTGGTTAGTTTGTTTTATACAAATTTGAGAACGGATATTTCGATGGAGAAGAGGGCTATGATAATTGCTTTGCATGAACACACTGACAAAAGCATACGAAAGATTTCAGATGGTGTTGAAGTTCCAAAATCAAGTGTTGCTAGGATCATAGCTACAGGATCCATTGGAACGGCTCGTACGGGGCATTGTGGCCGAAAACGCAAGACAACGGATCGCGATGAGAAAACTTTGATCCGTAACAGCGTCATCCATCCTTGGAAGACTAGCGGTGATCTTCAAAGGGACTTAGCGTCGGCTGGTGTGGTGGTGGACTCATCCATTGTTTGAAGGCGTCTTCTAGATGTGGGCCGCAAAGCCAGAAGACCACTTAAAAAACAGCTTCTAACTGAGGCTATCATGAGAAAAAGGCTGCAATGGGCAAAGCAACATAGAGACTGGTCTTCGCAAAAATGGGGAAGTGTCATTTTTTCTGATGAGAGCCTACCGGGTAAGTGTCGTGAGGAGAAGTGACAAAGAAAAAGCTCCGACCTGGGCCCTATTTCACCAACCAATAATTCCCGCAAAGTACAAGTGCGATGTGTTTCACCAAAAATGCAAAGTTCTCACGACTTTGCATTTTGCACTTTTTCAGACTTTTTTGCAAAGTGAAAAGTATAAGTGTTTCACCAATTAGAAAGAGAACTTTGCATTTATAATCGTGTTTTGTAAATTTGCAAAGTGAAAAACATATGAGTGTATGTTTGTATATTTAATTGCACCCAACACGTAATATAGAGCAAGTTTTATTGTCGTAAAATTGGATATTGGGCTTAAAAAAATTGTTTTCTAATACTCTATGAATTTCGATTCAAACTGAAATTTGAGCAATATTTAACATAATATCCTAAAATAAAGCGTCCAAGTTCAGACAATTAAAACAAGTAAAAAACACTGCATACAAGTTATATGCAAAATGTTAGACATGTTAGACATACTACTTCCATGGTATAAAAATTAATACTATGTAATAATTTAAAACTTACTCATTTCTAACTATATAGCAGCAAGTACATAGGTACTTATGTTCACCCAGTCATGTACTTTTTTTTGGCATCGGCCCACTTAACGTTTCACTCCGTCATTTGAACTCTGTACTAACTGTAATTCACTATAAATAACCGTCAACGCATCCAGCTACACAAGGGAATCCACCTTGAGCAAAAAATTGGGTTGCTATTTCCGAAGTATTTTGTGGCCAGCAAATGGTGGTTGCAAGCAATTCCTCGATTATTGCTCCCGAAACTCACGGTTGCCACTTGCATAAAAAATTACCTACAAAAATTGGAAAAAAAAATTTACCAAACCCAGAAATCTGGAGACGTTGATAAAACACTTTTAAAACATAAAAAAAAAAATATGTCTTTTAAAATATTCAATTTGGAACTTAGTCAGAATTTAAGTAGTTAAACAACGACTACTTTATAAAATAAAAAAATAAGATTTAACTTACTTATGTAATAGTAATAAATCTACTTATTACTTTTGCTGACCAAAAGCATGATTTTCTAAACTCAAATTATTTTATTTGATTTTTAAAATTGCTTGTTGAAAAACAAAAATTTATAAAACATAAGACTCAAGGAACGTAGTAGCAAATTTGTCAATCTAAGCAATTAAACAACGTCAACAACGTTGTGCACACAATTACCAGCTGCTAGAAGGCACCATTTCGGAGCCTTTTTTTTTCTTATAACTTTAACAAATTAGAGTTTTACGTCTGCAAATAAATAATATGATCAACTAACCTATCCATATCTAAATGGAGTTATAAACAGAAAATATTTCGAAGTCCACCATCTGTCAAAAGTAGAAAATGAGTGCATTCAGTAATTTTTTGAACAACATAGTTTACATGGATGGTGCTGACGCATATGCAAATGCAATGCTTTCACTCAGAAACAGTAAGGCAGCATTTAAATGAATTGATATCGAGTTGGTATTTTGGTACCAAAACCAGATAAAAATTACCAAATTACCAAATTTCCAATCCAACGTAGTGTGCATAGAATCTGTTGCAGGCGACTTAAGCAATTATTTCGTTCGCTGTCAAACCTTAGCCTATGTCCAATTGTTGACAAAACACGTTCAATACTCGTCTTCGTTAAACGAAAGCTTTCCAGGGTTGAGAAATGATCTCCAATTTCAAAATTTGTCCTTAATTTTACAGCCCTTTGTACATTATTCGTATCCTCTTCGTCTTCAAAGAGTGTTTCGAAACGGTTCTTTATATATTCTTTTAATTATATCACCAACTGTTCACAACAAAAGATCAACTGCAAATGATTTTTTTTCTTTGCATAATTATTGACAATCTTTTCACGATTTTAAATGTAAAGTGCAAATCAAATTTGTTTGGTGAAACGAAATGGACGAATTCTTTGCAAATTGACAAAACTTTGCAATTTGCAAAAACAAGCTTTGCGCACTTTGAAAATTTGTGTTTGGTGAAACGAATTTTGCAAAGAGGGAACATTTTCAACTTTGCAAAGGAATAATTTCCTCTTTGCAAATTTGCGTTTGGTGAAACGAAATTTGCAAAGATAAAGTGAAAAATTGCAAAATGCAAAGTGAAAAGTGGTTGGTGAAATAGCAGGGCCATTAATTTGACCCCCCAAAGTAATGTTTTGGGGTTGTTTCACCTCCTTGAGCCCTGGAAGTTTAAAACCGATGAAAGGGATGATCAATAGCATCAAGTACGGTGACGTTTTAAGCCATATGCTCTTACCGACCACGAGAAGACAGTTTTCGACCGGAAATGCAATTTTTCAGCAAGATCTTGCCCCATGCCACAGTTGAAAAAAAATGATTCCATTCTCTGCGGAAGAAGGTATTAAGGTGCTCGAATGGCCAGCCAACTCTCCTGACCTCAACCCAATAGAGAATCTTTGGGCCATAATAAAAATAAGGCTGAGCAAAAGGGATTGTACCACCAAAAAGAACCTTACAGCAATAATTGAAGTTTTTTATTTCACGACGAAGAAATAAAAAAAATTTGCGAAACATTGGCTCCATCAATGCCAAATCGAGTTATAGATGTAAAATGTAATTGCTGCCAAAGGCGGCCATATAAATTATTAATTTTAAAAAATTGACAACATTTTATAAAATAAATAAAAAAAATCATAAAAATGTTGCCTGTTAATTTGCACAGCTCGTAACTATTTCCAAATCGGATCTCCTTTTCAAGCTAGCAGACTGTAAATTAGGCAAAAGGTTTCGACTTGCTGTAGAAAGTCCCCCTCCATGGATATGTTATGATCGTTTAAGGGTTGCCCATTTGCCAGCATTGAAACCGCTGTCTTAATTAGAAACCCGAATTTTTCCAGACAAAGTAAAGTCTGCCGTTCCGTCATAATAAAAACAATCTACTGTTTTGATATGACAAAGGTATCGATAAAAAAAATCAGTCGGCGATTTTAAAGCAGTGTGTTGCACATTTCCACGAAACGGTTTCGTTTACCGTAAATCAAGAACTTGTTTAGGTCAGTTTGAAGTTCGAATGGGTATGTGTACTCCATAAATTTACCTCGAATGCATGAAGGTCTTATAAATGAACATAGACCAGAAACAGTGTCAATTCTTAATCGATACGATTGCGTACATTCTACGGCCTCTTGCGATAAGATTGCATTTCTTTCGCACACTAAAACAAGCGACTGTTTTTTATCGTTTGACGAATGGACTTGACTAACATACCGTATAAAAGACAATACCGATTTAGAAAGTAACAGTTGTCAGTTCGTTGTGATAACAACAGCACGCGGAATCGATTTAACAGCGAACGAAAAAAACTAAAGTCCAAAGCAATCATGAAACTACTGTACAGAGTTTTGCTTTTTGTCGGAGTTTTCGCGCTGAACGTGAGTTTTTACTTTTCTCCACAAAAAAAAAAGTGTAACAAATTTTCTTTTTCACCAGAATGCCTCAAGTTCTACGACTCTCAAGCGCGTGGCCACCGATCAGCTGCTTATGCATCATTTAATGAGTGCTTCTACAGGTGATCCGTCTTTAGCGCTGCAATGCTTTCAACTCTACACTCCCAGCTTTGAGGCAATTCTAGAGGAGTTTTCCACATCCTATATGAAGTGCACTACCGACGCAGAGACACAAATACAAGATATCAACAAGGAGGCTTCTTCCAACCAGACTTTGATTAGTACATCAGCTCAGGATGTTTGCAATAAAATGATTGCATGCTCAGCTCTGGAATCGTTAGATTTTTTCGATTGCTACGGAAATGAGGTATAGCTTGTGAATATTTCTCAGTAAGTGTAGTGATTCACTCTTCCATTTTTTGTAGGGTGATGGTAATATTAAAACAATTTGGGGTCTGACAAACTCGGCCATAAGCGAAGCTGCATATTTGCGAGAGGAGTACCAGCTCATCCAATATAACAGGGCTAGATGCGAAAATGCATCGGAGGAAAACTATGTATTGGAGACTGCTACAACGAAAGAAGCGTTGAACTACTGCCTAGCGAATGGTCCACCGGAAATAGTGACCGAAACAGCTGCCCCAGTTGAGACTACTACAAATAATGATATATCTTCAACTGAGGGACCACCTACAAATGTACCTCAAGGAACAACTGAGGCAGTACCCCAAGACAGCGGGGTCGAGGAAGAAGATCTAAGTAGGAGTGCACTGCTGACGGTACTGAATAAATATAAGCGATTGGGCAGACTTTAAGTGGCTGATGCGACCTTGCGCCACTGATTAAGAAACTAAACAGTATTTTTCGAGTAAAGTAGAGTAGATATTGAATTTTAATTCAATCGAATCCAAAAACCAAATTTTCTCAGCCATAGGCAACAATACAGCCCCTTGAAGCAGCTATTTGTATTCAGGGCTCTTTTATTAACGGGCTTTCAAAGTCATTCAAATGAAAACCGATGGTAAAAACGATGTGTTTGTTTGTTAAGTGAAAACTTACCACTAAATAAATTAATAAAAAGTTCAGCGCAAGTTTGACACTAGCTTTATTTTAGATTTTCATTAAATGGTGACTGGCACTCACTGAAATTTCTCAACTTAAGACATAACTGATCTGATCCGCTCATAGATTTCGAAAAGACGTTCGGCAGTTGCGCTCTTTTTTTGAACACCTATCTCTGCAAAGTACACCAAAGTAAAGTAGACGACTGCTCAATAGAACACTATAGTGATATAAAGGGTGATTTTTGAAGAGGCTTAGAACTTTTTTTAAAAAAAAAACACAAAAAATTCGAAAAAATGAATGAAATATTTATTTGAATCGATAGTTTGAACCTTGCAATTTAATGTTTAAAGATAATTTCATGCAAATGTTGACCGCGGCTGCGTCTCAGGTAGCCCATCCGCTGAGTCCAATTTTGGCATACTCTTTCACACATATCGGCCGGTATCTCACGAATGAATGCATGGATGTTGGCTTCCAGTGCGTCAATCGAAGCGGGCTTGTCCCTATACACATTAGCCTTGGCATACCCCCACAAAAAATAATCTAATGGTGTCAAATCGCACGATCTAGGCGGCCAATTGACCGGCCCGAAACGTGAAATTAACTGTTCACCAAACTCGCCTCGCAATTGCGCCATTGTTTCGCGTGCTGTGTGGCATGTGGCACCGTCTTGTTGAAACCACATATCATGCAAGTCAAGAACTTCCATTTCGGGCAAAAAAAAGTTTGTTATCATCGCTCGGTAGCGTTCACCATTGACAGTAACGCTGCGATTCGCATCATCTTTGAAGAAATATGGCCCAATAATGCCGCCGGCCCATAAACCGCACCAAACAGTGGCTTTTTCGGGATGCATTGGTAGCTGTTGCAATGCTTCTGGCTGATCTTCACTCCAAATGCGGCAATTTTGCTTATTTACGTACCCATTCAACCAAAAATGAGCCTCATCGCTGAACACAATTTTTCGATAAAAAAGCGGATCCTCGGCCAGCTTTCCAAGAGCCCATTCACCAAAAATTCGGCGTTGTGGTAGGTCGGCTGGCTTTAGTTCTTGCACCAGCTGTATCTTAAAAGGCTTTACGCCCAAATCCTTCCGCAAAATTTTCCTCGTAGTGCTGTAACAAAGGCCTAACTGCTGGGAACGGCGCCGAATCGACATTTCGCGGTCTTCTGTCACACTAGCTGATACGGCCGCAATATTTTCTTCACTACGCACAGTACGTAAACGTGTTGGTGGTTTAATGTCCAACAAAGTAAATTTGGTGCGAAATTTGGTCACAATCTTCCGAATAGACTGCTCAGAAGGTCGAGAATGCCGATCATAAAATGGAAGCAGCGCGCGATGAACATTTCGAACCGAGCACGAATTTTGATAGTAAAATTCAATAATTTGCAAGCGTTGTTCATTTGTAAGACGATCCATGGTTAAATTGCAAACCAAACTGAAGCTGTTTGACAGTGACACAAGGTACTAAACACACGTCAGCTGTCAAAAACCAGTGTTGCCAAAACCAAACCAGCTAAAAAATCACCCTTTATAGTGGTATTAATCAGTGTTGTTATATCGGGGGATTTATCCCTTTTTGTGGAAATTTCGATGTCCGAAAAGCCTTCCGTGGGATAAAGGGAAAAAGCATCAAATCGTGGAACTTTCAGAAATCTAGCAAAAAATCATTCAAACTATAAATTTTTGGTGAAATTTTATCAAAACACCTGCATTTCACCACGATTATCAACACACTGAATGTCCATAAAAAACAGATCATGTAAATCGTCTTTTATCAAAATTTTCTAGTACCAAAAAATAATCATAGCAGTGTTACAAACTGCGGTTTTTATACTAAAGGTTAATTTAACGTGATTTTCTTTCCGTGTAATACAAATTTTACTTAAAAAAAACTGGATTTTGACGAATAAAAGGATCGTGGTATTTTAAAAGGGAATTTGAGTACGGTGAAAAAGGAAAAAAGGGAAAAATGACCACGCTTCGTGGGATAAATGAAGGGAGAGTGCTAACAACACTGGTATAAACTGGTGTATTTTTGTTGTGTCTCGACTTTGAGTTTGATTCAAAGTTTTTCTAGTTCCTGACCTGCCAGTGAATGGCGTGGAAAGAGTTTTACTACATGCAGAGAAAAATTATATGTAAAACTGCCTGTAACGCATTAGGGAAATATTTTTGTATGGAATTTTTTGGACAGGCGTACATCTGACAATAAATAGGACAATTTATGCATGGCATAGGTAATGAGTAGGGATCGGATTTCCATGCAAATGCATGTTTTCTTATGAACACCTTGAATGCAAGGCAACTTATTATGTATACGTATCATGAAAATTCCTTTAAAATGGTATTTAACCGTTAGTGGATATTTTTGCATATTTTACTATAAATGCATATTTTGCAATTTTTGTGCATATTTTACTATATTTGCATATTTTGCATATTTTTTATAATATTAGTTCATATTTTTGTAGCATATTGTTCAAAAATTTAACTAGACAGTAAAAATATATCCCCTTTATCTTTTTCTTTTGTTCATTTCACAATCTTGAACGATATTCCAACCCCACATTATAATACTCTATATAAACAGAGCTGCATGATCTTTTTCGTTGTATAAGGCATTCTTAAGACCGAATCTATAACGTTTTGATTTCGAAAATTTAAAAAAAAATTTCATGATCTATGCAAATAAAACTTTTCAAAATGAATTAAGGAATTAAGGAATTTATTTTGAATTATTTATTTTTATTAAACAAAGGAAGATATTTATATTTACGTTAACTGTGTTTTTTTTTATTCTTTTATTAAATGTTGATCTCGTTTTAAGTTCTTATTTTATTAAATAATAAAAATAAAAAAATTAACGTATTCTTATAGACTGAAGAAAATGTGTTTTTAAGTTGAACCGAAATTAAGTTTAATATTTTCAGATCTTTAGTGCACGAAAATCCGAACCCTAGTAATGAGTAATAGGCTAAATTTTCACCGACCATGAAAAATTGTCTAGTTTTAAGTTAAATATAAATATAACACCTAAGGTGATACTCTCCAAAAAAATATGTTCGCTTGTTGCATGCAAATAGTGGCCTTTACTGTAATTTGTGGACGTATTTTGTAAACGAAAAATAATCAGCGATATTGCCTATTATGCTGCTCCAGGAAAGCTAAAATTAAGCGCCTCTCCAATGTTTCTCTCCACCACTTCGCTTAATTTTGACAATGTAGTTCCCTAGATTCATAAACATGGGTCTCATAGACCCCCTCCGTTGATTAATCGGTCATAGCATATACGGTGTGAAAGATATTCAAACAGGTGCATCTCAGTACCTTCCTAAAACAGAGAGAGCTTAGTGTTGCGCAAGTTTTGTCGGTTCATATAGAGTTAAGTTTTTTATATTTTACGTGCAAGGTGTCTCAGGTACGTATGTTTATGAATAGTGTTACAAATTTTTATTGTTGCATATTATATATATGAACTGATGTGCGGAAATATAATAGAAAGGACTATATATATATATATTCTATAAGAATTTTATAATTCCACGAAGGGTGCAGTAGATGCCTTTGACCAAATGTGTCATAATATGTCTTGCAGCTCGAAAACACAAAGATGACCACTATGCTACTTTTTTTGGCAAATTAAATATAAAGGGTGATTTTTTAAGAGGTTTAGAACTTTTTTAAAAAAAAAAACACAAAAAATTCGAAAAAATGAATGAAATATTTATTTGAATCGATAGTTTGAACCTTGCAATTTAATGTTTAAAGATAATTTCATGCAAATGTTGACCGCGGCTGCGTCTCAGGTAGCCCATCCGCTGAGTCCAATTTTGGCATACTCTTTCACACATATCGGCCGGTATCTCACGAATGAATGCATGGATGTTGGCTTCCAGTGCGTCAATCGAAGCGGGCTTGTCCCTATACACATTAGCCTTGGCATACCCCCACAAAAAATAATCTAATGGTGTCAAATCGCACGATCTAGGCGGCCAATTGACCGGCCCGAAACGTGAAATTAACTGTTCACCAAACTCGCCTCGCAATTGCGCCATTGTTTCGCGTGCTGTGTGGCATGTGGCACCGTCTTGTTGAAACCACATATCATGCAAGTCAAGAACTTCCATTTCGGGCAAAAAAAAGTTTGTTATCATCGCTCGGTAGCGTTCACCATTGACAGTAACGCTGCGATTCGCATCATCTTTGAAGAAATATGGCCCAATAATGCCGCCGGCCCATAAACCGCACCAAACAGTGGCTTTTTCGGGATGCATTGGTAGCTGTTGCAATGCTTCTGGCTGATCTTCACTCCAAATGCGGCAATTTTGCTTATTTACGTACCCATTCAACCAAAAATGAGCCTCATCGCTGAACACAATTTTTCGATAAAAAAGCGGATCCTCGGCCAGCTTTCCAAGAGCCCATTCACCAAAAATTCGGCGTTGTGGTAGGTCGGCTGGCTTTAGTTCTTGCACCAGCTGTATCTTAAAAGGCTTTACGCCCAAATCCTTCCGCAAAATTTTCCACGTAGTGCTGTAACAAAGGCCTAACTGCTGGGAACGGCGCCGAATCGACATTTCGCGGTCTTCTGTCACACTAGCTGATACGGCCGCAATATTTTCTTCACTACGCACAGTACGTAAACGTGTTGGTGGTTTAATGTCCAACGAAGTAAATTTGGTGCGAAATTTGGTCACAATCTTCCGAATAGACTGCTCAGAAGGTCGAGAATGCCGATCATAAAATGGAAGCAGCGCGCGATGAACATTTCGAACCGAGCACGAATTTTGATAGTAAAATTCAATAATTTGCAAGCGTTGTTCATTTGTAAGACGATCCATGGTTAAATTGCAAACCAAACTGAAGCTGTTTGACAGTGACACAAGGTACTAAACACACGTCAGCTGTCAAAAACCAGTGTTGCCAAAACCAAACCAGCTAAAAAATCACCCTTTATATATTGTCAACTCTTTTGTAATCCACGTCCGTAATAGCATCCGCAATAAGCAAAACCATTAACAAGGCGATCATTTGTGAAAGAGGTGTCACACAAATTGATAGAGTACTTGTTGCGTCATCGTCGCGAAGGAACCTTGATGCCATTTTAGGTGATACTTTGAAATTTGTCCCAGTGAACCCTGAAAATCAACAACAACAAAAATTTTGTTTTCTGCAATTCCAAGAAAAATCGTAAAACAAGATTTTTCTGCATCTCCTGTTAACGTCCCACGTGCGGGGAGCATCACGGAAATGAGTGTCAAGATCGCGCCGAGTGAAAGAATTTCATTGATTTTGCTTTTAATTATTTAAATAAATGTTCGCTAAAGTAAACTAGTAAGTAAGATTACTTTGAAGGTAAGTGGTCTCACAGACGTATGTTTATGAACGATGTGACAATGAATATAGTTTATGAATCTAGGGTTAACTAGGTCCGCCAACTATTTTTTTTCCTCGGAGGTAAAAATGGTTTTCTTGGTACATATTTTTTTTTCGTTTTTTGCTTTTTACTTCCTCAAAAACCTCTTATATGTACTCCTTGTTAAAATATTCCATTTCTAAAAGAAATTAAATTAACAACAAAAATTTTATTTTGTGTTGAACTTACCATTCTCCATGTCGAGGGAGCTGTGATGAGGTAGGTAAAACTACTTGTTCACAGGGTTCAGGGGTAATTGAACCGCTAATGGAGACTCCTCAGGGGCAGCTCAATCCTCTGTTGTAATTTAGTTGAGTAGGATAGGTATTGGGGATCTCTGCCTATTCGGTCCGTTTAATTCTCCCCTACTCGTGGGTACATATATGGACCTAAATTTAAATAATAAAAATAATATTCCTTCGGAAAACGAGGTGGAAGGCTTAGGAGGGGTCGAGAAGGCGCTGGAAAGTGCTGACATGAACCCGAATAAGCTCGAGGGGTCAGTGGACTCTGATGGGAAACCAAAAGAGTTAGCAGACCAATCGTCAGTGGAGGTGGACAATGCGGGGCAGGAATGCGCCAAGAGGTCAGCCGGAACTGCGGAAGCCGGATTGGAAGAGGAGAGAAGTCCCGACTCCGAGCGGAAGTTGCACCAGCAACTGAAGCAAAGAATGAAGAGGGTCAGAAGGAGGCAAAGATTGGCCTTGGCCAAATCTGTCTCGGCGAAAGGCATAAGTAAGTCGGTTGAGGAGTTGACTGAAATGGTTGCCAGCTTGACGTCGACCGAAACCTCTCCAGAAGACGGTGGATCTAGGAAACGGTTCAAATGTTCCGGGACCATGAATCCACCTAAAACTGTGAAGAAGGGGACGGAAGGCGGAAGGGAAGACGGACAGTCTGTACAATATGGGGTCAGTCTACAGGTACCACACTCCAGTGGTTATGTGGATGGACAACATTTACAACGGACTATTAGTCAACCCGGAAAGCAGAAATCGTGCAAGGCCGAGCAACCTGGACCAAGCAAGGTAAAGCGAAAGCTGAGCCAAGCTATGGGAAGGAGAGCAAAGCAAGCAGATGCTGCAAAGCCTTACGCTAGGAGTGAGAGAGCCAAAGGTGACAAGGGTGTAAAAACCTTTGCTCAGACAGCGGCGAACGATCTCCAAATGGGTGTTGCCGACATGAGTCGAGAGGGGGGGATAGAAGCTTCACAGTTGAGTATTTTCAAGAATGCTCTGCTGAGGGCTCTTGACTTACTTCCGACAAATGCAGGTGATATCGGTGTAAAGGAGATAACCTTGGAGGAAGGGATTATAGCAATAAAATGCGTAAACCAAGAAACCAAAGGGTGGCTATGTGAGACTGTAGGGAAGATGACCGACCTATGGGAGGGAATCAACCTTAAAATAGACAGGCTTCACATACTAAAGGATGTGGAAAGGTTGATAATCTTCGTTCCCGGTGAACCCGTGAGCAAGGATGTCATCCTTGCCAGACTTTGTCGTCAAAATTCCTGTGTGAAGGATACTTCGAAATGGAGGGTTATTCATGTGGGAAGATATGATGACAAAAAAATTGGTGGAACCAAGCTGACGATCTGGTGTCCGAGGGAGGAAGCGAGGCTGGTTAGACAAGCAGGAGATAGACTCTTTTGCGGGTTGGACATAGCATTCGTGAAGTTCCAAAGATCATCGGAAAAGACTCAACCTGGAAAGCCACCCGGTAGGGCGACGAAATGATAGACACCATGGAGATGGGATCAACACAAGTCGGGCGGGAGGTGGGCCCGTACCGGGAAAAGCTGAGGGTGATTCAATTGAACCTTCATCACAGCAAAGCAGCATCGGCAATGATGACTAAGTGTTTTGATGAGGATTCGTTTGATATAGCCCTGATACAGGAGCCTTGGATCTTTAGAGGAAAGATTAGAGGACTCCCAAATAGCATGGCTGAGTTGCATTATGCACAAACTAGCGGAAGAATTAGGTCCTGTATCTTGGTGAGGCACGGAGTTCAAGCATATAAATTGCCGGATCTGTGTGCCCCAGACCTTGCAACAGTACGAGTAGGATCAGGTGCGGGAAGTTTTGTCGTAGCATCTGCATACCTGCCGTATGATTCTCCAGAACCTCCTCCGACAAGAGAGTTAGAGTCTTTGGTGAATGCATGCAGGAACAGGAACGAGGATCTAATAATTGGTTGTGATGCCAATGCACATAATACAGTGTGGGGCAGCACCAACGATAATTAAAGAGGAGAAGCCTTATTCGAATTTGTATCATGCAAGGATCTAGCTATCTTAAACCGGGGAACAGAGCCAACCTTCGTCGATGTGAGACGAATGGAAGTGATCGATGTTACCCTGTGCAGTAGCCAGATAATTGAAAGAATATCAAATTGGAGGGTAATGGATCAGGCTACATTGTCGGATCACAGAGCCATTTCATTTGATGTTCGCTATGGATCTAAAAGGAAAAAAGATCGGAAATACATCAGAATTCCGAAGAACACAGATAGGATAAAATACCTTGAAGTGTTGGAGGAAAAACTGAATGTAATGACATTCGGAATTCCGAAAAACACTTGGCATGTAGAATCACAGTTGAAGCATCTGCAATCAGCTGTTGAAGTTGCGTACCGAGTGGCTTGTACACCTACTTTAGTGGAAAAACAAGATCCTGCGCCTTGGTGGTGCCGGGAACTTGAAAAGCTAAAAAAGGCTGCGAGGAAGGCCTTCAATCACGCCATGAGGAGGGGAGAACCCGAAGCATGGGATGAATATAAGGCGAAAAAGAAAGAGCTAAACGTTACTCTGCGACGACGTAAAAGGGAGTCATGGAGGGACTTTTGCTCGAGTATGAGGAGTACATCTGAAGTCAGTAGACTACAAAAGATTGTCTCGAGAGATCCAGTTTCTAAGATCGGACTCATTCGTAATAGAGCGGGGGAGATGGTGGAAACACTGGATCACACAAATGAGGTCCTAATGGAGGTACACTTTCCAGGAAGCTATAAGTCAGCTCAGCCCTGGGCTCCAAGGAAACAAGGAGCGAACAGGATGGATAGGACGGAAGCAGAACGGATCGTGACACCAAAAGCGGTCAAGGGTGCGATAGCAACATTCTCACCCTTCAAAACTGCGGGGCCGGATGGTATATTTCCAGGTCTAATGCAATGGGGTATAGACCTAATTGCACCAAGGCTCAGGAATATATACGTTGCATGCCTAGCAATAGGCTATATCCCGATAACATGGAGGGAAGCAAATGTGGTCTTCCTTCCAAAACCGGGAAAAAAGGACTACACCGAGGCAAAGTCATTCAGACCAGTCAGCCTAACATCCTTCCTGTTAAAAATAATGGAAAGGGTGATGGTGGACTATATGGAGAGTACTGCGCTTAAGATGTATCCTTTAAATAGTAGACAGCATGCATACAGGGTAGGTATGTCTACAGAAACAGCGCTACACCAAGTAGTACGCGTTGCGGAGGAAGAGCTAAATACCGGGGGCATTGCGATGACCACTATAATGGACATTGAAGGTGCCTTCGATAAGATATGCTTTGAAAGTCTGAAACAAGCCTTGGAAAAACGTAGGGTTAACCCACTGGTGGTAAGATGGGTGGACAATATGTTGAATACGAGGGCGATTAATATTCAGACGGGAACCTCAAAACTCAGAGGAAGGGTTAGCAGAGGTTGCCCACAAGGAGGTGTTCTCTCACCTACACTGTGGAATATCACTGTGGACTCTCTTCTCGACAGACTCGAGGCGACGGGCATTCACACAGTGGGATATGCCGACGACATAGCAATAATGGCCAGAGGCAAATTCATGGACGTCACAGCAGATATCATGAGGAATGCACTCAGAGTGGTTGAGCGGTGGTGTCTGGAACAAGGGCTCTCCATTAATGCGGCGAAAACAGATCTAATAGTCTTCACTAGGAAGAGGAAAAATCTGGAATTTCGGCCCTTAACACTTTTCGGATCGGAACTAACAATGACTAAGAAGGTTAAGTATCTGGGAGTCTATCTAGATACTGGACTTACTTGGAATTACCATGTTGAGGAGAAGGTCCGGAAGGCAAAGAGGGTACTACATCAGTGCAAACGTGTATGTGGACAGAGGTGGGGACTCTCGCCTAGGTCAGCATACTGGATGTATACGATGATAACTAGACCCATTATCACGTACGCCTCGGTTGTATGGTGGGCGAAAGCCTCTCAGAAAACTGTGAGGAAGCACCTGGATAGGGTTCAGCGTTTAGCATGTATGGGAATTACAGGTGCAATACGTACAACCCCAACATGCGCATTGGAAGTCATCATGGGGATATTACCGCTAGACTTATTTATTAACAGCGGCCCAAACGGCACTTCGCTTGCATCGAGATGCGAAATGGCACCATCGTGGTACGATCTATGGACATAGGAAGATCCTGGAACTTGTTAAAGACGAGATTAGGGAGCTAAACATGCCTATGGATCGAATAACAAGGGTGCGTATTATGGAAAGAAATCACAAAACTCGTATTGAGAACGGATTACTTCCAGAAAAAAGAAATGGTGAAATAGTGATTTTCACGGATGGATCCATGATGGATGGCGGGGCGGGGGCCGGTATCTATTCAGAAGAGCTGGAACTTGCCCGTCACATTAGCCTCGGGAAATACACTTCAGTATACCAGGCTGAGATGATTGCCTTGCTTTATGCGTTGGACTACTTGCTTGAGTGTCAGGTGGAAGGAAGAAATATCCTCATAGCACTGGACAGGCGGTGTTCCATGCATCTGATCAGGCGGTGATCAGATGCATGGAACAAACAAACATCACAACATCACTGGCACTGGAATGCGTACTTAAACTCAATAAGTGTTCATCTAAAAATGAAGTAACACTGACTTGGGTACGAGGACACATAGGGATCGAAGGCAATGAAAAGGCGGACTCCCTTGCAAAACAGGGGTCAACTGAAAAGTTGCTGGGACCAGAACCATTCTCTTCAATTGGCAGAGGAATGGTTGAACAGCTTGTCCACAAATGGATCACGGCAGAACACCTGAGAAGGTGGTCAACCGTGGAACAATGTAGACAAGCTAAAATGGCAATAAAGTGGCCGACCTGCTCCACTCAAAGAAGAGTTCTAAGCATGAGTCGAGGAACATTGAAATGGGTGGTGGCTTTGTCTACAGGACATGGTAATTTCAGGTATCACTTAAGGAAAATGGGCCTTATAGAGGATGATACTTGTAGACTATGCCTGGAGGAATCTGAGACAGCGGCACATATACTGTGTCAATGCCCGGCATTGGCTGGCAGAAGAATGAGGATCTTGGGACATCAATGGGTCGAGACCCAGTCGATGAAACGGATCTCCCATAAACAGATGCTAGCGTTAACACTAGGAATTGAGCCCAGAGAAGAACTGTGGAGAAATCCAGAGAGTCTCTCTGAGTAAGATTTACAGTGGTAGAGAGACGAAAAGAGACCCGACAATGGTGGTCTGATTCGATTATCTCTCGAAATATATATATATATATACCATTCTCCATACTGTTATTTTGCCTTCGTTTGATATCGATAACGATATTTTCCCTGATCTGTCAAAATTTAGGTGTGGAAAAATGTATTCTGCATTAATACGCCTACTTAAATTTTGTAGATATTTTTCGCTTGAACTGCGTACTGCTTGGCTTAACTGCTTTGCTTAAATGTATCTTTGGCGACATTTTTGTATGGGGCTTAATTTAAGCGAGAGCAGCATACTAGACTTATAATTTCAATAAGCTCGTGAAATATAAACAAAAACTTTAATAACAGTGCAGTATACACAGTGTGGAAACTTAAAGTTAAAAAAAAAACAAAAAGTTAATTACAAATATAACAAACAAAATATTAGACAACAAGTTTGCCGAAGAAGAAGTTTAAGGTAAGTGCAGTGAAATATTTATTTTGTTTTATGTATGTATTTATAAAAAAACATTGTTTTCGAATCGAACTAAAGCCGATTTCTTAAAAACTTTTCTAAACGATCTTAAGGCAATTTAAAACAAACATATGTTCGTAAACAATATTTCACAAAGAAAATTTTGTATACCTAGTCAAATGTATGTTTTCTATTTCCAGATAATATAAACATTTAATTTTCAACGCTACTTCAAGGCATAATATAATAATATAAAAAATATGATGTAACACTTTTTATATAATACAAATTTTAAATATCGCGCCTATTGTAAAAAATATATCAGCAGGAAAAATAAAAATAAAAAAATTACTTAATATAAAAAACATTTCTTTAATTTTTATACATTTTTAATAGCTTCAGCCTAAGAAATACGAGAATGGTAAGTTTGGCTGGTGGTAAATTAAATTAAATGGTAATCATAATTGCAATAGTCTAGCTATGTTGTCTACATAAATTGGTAAAATTTTGTTTGGCTACCGTAGTTTCTAGGATAACTAAGCATATTAGCCAAGTCAAGTGCTTGAAAAAATAAATTACCTAAATTTTGATTCCTTTATGTTTTCCGTAAGCATAATTATTTAGAACAAGAAGTGAGGTAAGTTTACCTAGTCCGTAGTCGTAGGGACCCAAGGACTAGCTTCTCACAACCATTCGTTTTGTGTGAGTTTTTTTTTTAATTTTTGGGACGAATGGAAGTGATCTAAAATTCTATGCCGAGTCCAAACGGCTAATTGAGAAACTCTTTCATGACAGTTATACTCTCGGATGTTGGTCAGACGTTTGCGAGAGGTGACGCAGTGGAAAAAAACCTTAAGATGGAATTGGGTTTTTTTTTTGTGAATCGAACCTGGGACCCCAAGTCCAAAACAGTAACCAGTAACTCTGTTTCCTGGCTGTATTTATATTTAAAACTAGCAGACCCGGTGAGCTTCGTCCCGCCCAAAATTGATTTTTTGATTGAAATGATTTCAAGCGCCGAACTTTTGCGATCGACAACAGATGACGCCACTCTTCAATTATTCTATTATTGATTGAAAGACGTATAATACTGAAACTTTGCACTGAAACTTGAAAAAAATATTTAAATTACACGGTAACTTACCTGTCCATGGATTGATCATACTGAATTACAAGTGCACTGTCTAAAACAGTAGTTCTTAACCTTTTAGTGATGAGGGACCATTTGACAAAATATCTTTCTTGCCATGGACCACCAACTGTTAAGGGGTAATATACAGTAAATGTAAAAGTAAATGAATAAAAGGTTGATCTATCTTGAAATAAAACACGCATACAATTTTTCAAAGCCAACAGTATTTTAGTTTCTTTACGACAATTTAAAATAAGTATATTATTTTAATGAGATTTTTGTGATTTCATACTTGTATCGTATGCGATGCGGAGTGTATTTCCTATAAATACATCCAACATACATTACATATATTGTAACACGTAGGTTATTCGTACTACTGCGCGTACGACTAAAATTCTTTCTGCTAGGTTAGGTAAGGTTAGATTAACGGGTGGATGCGGCAGAGCAAGCCCTGCAGCACCCCACTTAGGTCCATGCGGACCCATTGTGATGCCCTTGTTGAGGGTTAGCCGATGTTGTTGGCGATGATAGTAGCTCCCTCACGGTTACTCGACTTTGTCCAGCAATCCTGATGTGTTTATGAACCTGGAAAGATCAGACAGAGAGACATCCGAAAGTTCATATATGTCATGGAAGTAGTATCTACCAAGTGTTCTATTTCTCAAGTGGTAAAGACTTGGGCATTGACAGAGGAAGTGAGGTGTATCCTCGTGTACCTCCTCGTCTCCGCAACCTCTACATATATCGTCATTATTGAGTTTTAATTTCATTGTGTGGTTTCTTAGGAAGTTGTGACCCGTTAGGGCCCCTACCAGTTTATACAACGACGTTTTATCAAACCTTATTAGCTTGCTAGTCCGACTTGGATTGTATTCCGGCCACATCTTCCGTGATATTCCGCAGGTAGTTAATTCTTTCCACCTGTTGTTGGCTTTCATGCGAATCTTATTTTCCACTCTCTCTCTCTCTGAGGTTACAGAGTGGTGGTTTGATAATTTGAGTTGCACGGTCTTGATCCATAGCAGATCCATTTCTTGCCAGTTCGTCAGCCATCTCGTTACCGGTTATGTCCCTGTGTCCAGGGACCCAGCATAAGCGCGTGGTGTGCTGCGAGCAGAGAACCTTAAGCTCTTCGCGGCAGCGGCGAACTAGCTTCGATTTTATTTCAATAGCAGATACTGCTTTTATAGCCGCCTGGCTATCAATGAATATAGTAATATCATCGTTTGGTATTTCTAACATTGACACCATATGGGCAGCTTCGGCGATTGCCAGAACCTCCGCCTGAAAGACACTACTATGGTCAGGTAGTCTGATCGAGTGATGTATATTCAGTTCTTCAGAGAAAATTCCAGCACCTGTTCCACAGTCCATCTTAGAACCATCTGTATAGATTGATATCGATTTCCTTTTTGTGGGTTCCGCTGTGTTCCTTTCTTCTCTGCTGGGAAAATAGCAAGAGAATGGTTTATCGAAGTCAAGGTAGGGAGACAAGTAGTCGGAAGTGACAATATCTTCCATGTATTTGTTCATAATCTGTGCGTGTCCCATTCTATAGGGTTTCCAGCTTTTGGATTGACTGATCCTAAGGGCACTTTTGGCTGCAGATTCTTGCATGTAAAGGTCTAACGGTATCAGGTTGAGGATTGCCTCCATTCCAGCCGTAGGTGTTGTCCTTATTGTACTGGTTGTACCTATACACGCTAGTCTTTGTATTCTGGTCATTATTTTGAGGTTCGATGCTTTGTTTGTGGCTAGCCACCAGACTAAGCTTCCGTACGTGAGTATTGGACGCACAATAGCCGTATACATCCACAGAATTATTTTAGGGTTTGGTCCCCAACTTTTGCCGAAGATTCGGTTACATGCGGAAAAAGCGTTTGCAGCTTTTTTTACTCTTTCATTGACGTTCATTTTCCAGTTAAGCTTCCTATCTAAGATTGTACCCAGATACTTAGCACTATCGGCTACCCTGAAGGGTGTGCCCTCAATAGCTGGAGGATCGAAGTTTGGAATCACTCTTTTGTTACAGAACAAGACTAGTTCAGTCTTCTGTGGATTGACTCCAAGGCCGCATTGTTTTGCCCACATATTAAGTGTTCGTAATGCGTTTCCTAGCAGTTCGCTTATGGTAGGTAGGAATTTTCCTGTACCAAGTATTACTACATCGTCTGCATAGGCGGTCACTTTGACCTCTTTATTCTCAAGTTTCACTAGTATTTCATTTATGACAAGAACCCAGAGTAAGGGGGATATGACTCCACCTTGTGGTATACCTCTTGAGGCTGTCACTCTAAGGTCAGTGTCACCTAGTTTTGAATTGATTTGTCTAACAAACATCCGAGAGTTAAGTTGTCATGAAAGAGCTTCTCAATCAGCCGCTTGGACTCGGCATAAACTCGTAAATACCTCTCATTCGTCCCAAAAATGAAAAACTCACACAAAACGAATGGCTGTGAGAAGCTAGGCCTAGGGTCCCTTTTGTTTTATGACTTTCAATTTCAAATTGTGTTGCGGTAAGACCAGAAGATCCAAAGAATTCAAAAATTAACAAATAAAAGTGTTATCATCGGCCAGGCCGATGCTTTGATACCCTCCACTGCATACAAGTTATGCAAAGTTTTAGGCATGTGAGGTAGTACGTAATTACATTGAAAAACAGACAGAGAGACACATGGGTCTACTATTGGTTTTGTATGGGAGGTACCAGAACTACTTGACCGACATAGCCCATTTTTAATACCAACCTAACGACGATAAAAATAAGTCCTTTCACCAACTTTCATTCGCCTATGTCAATTCCTTTGGGCGCTAACGTGCTTTCAACAGACGACAGACAGACAGACAGACAGACAGACGGACATGGCTAAATCGATTCAGAATGTGATCCTGATTCAGAATATAAATATACCATATGATGTTTTCGGTGACTCCTTCTTGGCGTTACAAATGTAATGACATAGTGAATATACCTTCCTATAAAAAGAGAATGACAAAAACATTTTTTTGCTATAATCTTAAGAATAGCAAACAAAATTTTTCTAAGAAATCTGAGGAGCAACGCGAGCACGGGTCAGCTAGTAACTCTCACAAACCGAATACAAATAGCTCAAATATATTTTTTCAGTAGATTTAGCGGCGAAAATAATTTTGTTAAATAGGTTTAGCGCTAAAATTTAAATTCTCAGGGGCTTCAGCAGGAAAATATAGAAAATTTTTCGCCTTGGACCAGATATACCTACTTTTTTCTTCATTTTGAATAGGCACATAGAGGCGAAAAAAAGTTTATAAAATTCAGTTTTACCTTAAAATTAAATTCTAAAATTGTATTTAAAATAACTTTAAACAAACTATAATTTTCTATTAAACATAATTTTTAAAATTGGTTTTGCTTTTGAGTAATTTTTATAGGTACAAGGTGGCGCAAAAATAACCTTCCGATGTTTTTTGGCTGTAATTTAAAAAAAAAAAATTAAAAACTTTGATTCTTCTTGTGGATTATTTTTATTTGGTCTTTTAATTTTTTTTACATCAAGTCGAGAATATGATGTCATGTAAATGGCCGCCGCCACAGTTGATTGTCATTTGAGCCCTTTTTATGGCCTTTTCCATCACTTTGGCCAAAACTTCCTGCGATAGGTCCTCACATTCTTGACGGATATTGTCTTTAAGAGCTGCAAGAGTCTGAGGCTTGTTGACATAAACCCGCGACTTCAAAAAGCCCCAAAGGCGCCCGGAAAATGCATCCTTCAGCATATCGGTTGTGGCACGTGCAGTGTGTGCCGTTGCACCGTCCTGTTGGAACCACATGTTTTCCAATCCCAATTCATCAAGTTGCGGCAAAAAGAACTCGTTGATCATTGCTCTGTAGCGCTCACCATTCACAGTAACCGTTTGGCCCGCGACGTCTTCGAAGAAAAAAGGTCCGATGACTCCTCCAGCGAAAACAGCACACCATACAGTGACTTTGAGCGGGTGTAATGGCTCTTCGTGGGTTACACGGGGATTTTCAGTGCCCCAAAAGCTAAACGTCGCAGTGTTTCACCAGTAGGCGTTGGACGGCTAGGAAATCTGCGACGAAATTCACGTTGTGCCAAAGTCACCGACCGATTATTGCTCAAATAAATAGTCACCAATATTCCGCGTTCTGGAGCAGTGTAGCGTAACATTGTTTATTAACGTGTATTTCGCATGTGTTTACTACACAAATGTCAAAACATAACTGACATTAGGGGCCAATCGCAAAATTTATAGCATTTTCTGATAGGAGGATTACTTTTGCGCCACCTTGTATAAGAGTATCCACTGTTTAGACAAAAACTAATCCGGTGTCTGATTGATATTTTCATGTTAAAATATTGATTGAAATTCTTAATACAGCCCGCCGACAAAAAAGTTTAGACGGTGGTGTAAGGTGGAACTACATATTTCCTACCTGGCAATGACACATATTCGTTTGAACTCATTTGCTTGTTATCACTGTTGCCTCGCTAAAAACTATATCTATCAAAATAGAAATAAAGTGCACGACTTGGTCGAACGTAACTTTCTCGTTCATAAAATTTGTTGGTGCAAATAAATTGTTAAATTTATTTTTAGGGTGCATATATTCAATATGATTGAAACAAAAACAAGTTATTGTTCGGGATGTAAGCATTACTTGGTTTTTAGGGTTTTATCGAAATCGAAAATGGGGTTTTCGAGATATTCGAATTGAAAATTAAGGACGCAATAATTTTGAAAGCATCAATTTTACTCTAAGTTTGCATTTTGGTCAAAATCATGCCGTTTCGAGGTAAACTAGGGAAAACTATATTTTTCAAATATTACTTTTTTCAAAAATCCATTTTACGATATTACATAGAAAAACTGAGTTTTCCATTAAGTTAGGAATGACCATTTTACCTTAGAAATTAATTTTTGTTACAATCGTATGGACCGTTTTCGAGATATGTCCAAATTTCAAAAGTACCGTTACTCGATTTTTTAGCGGAAAATGCAGCTATGTTTACTTCACCTACTTAAGCTTAAATATCAATTTTTGTTGAAACCGTTAGAGCCGTTTTCGAACAAATCAAACTGGTATGAAAATTTTGTATGGGAAGTACCATTAATATTGAGGTTACCACGTATTGAAAATCTCGTTAACCAGTATTATCTCCCTCAGACTTGCCGGGTGACTAGAGAGACCTTCCTGTTAGAAGGAGATCAGGAAGCTTGCTTTCGTTTACCCTCAGTTGGGTCACTTGATGTGTTTCAAATTTGGCTGGCCATAATCGTCATGTAGGCAGCTTTTTTTAATTTGACGTTTATGGAGGAGTAACCGACAAATCCAGCCAATAATTGGCCACATTCAAGAATCTAGTTATCTCAAGTCGACTAGATTGGTCTGGATGAGATGTAACCTGAACGCAAAAACTAGATTGGTCGGGAACGTTACTTTTTCTACGTCAGCCACATATGAGAACTGTCAACTTAGTACTCAGTCACGAATTTCTTGACGTCAACTGAAACAGCAGCTCTCATGACCGATTTCCCCCAATCAAAACCGAAATACATCTAGTGAGAGAGCTGTCAGACTTACTACTCCCCATTGCTTTCAGTAGGTACGCAGTTGACATTTCAATTGAGAGCTTCAAAAGAGAGAAAAAAACATTATTGACGCAGTTATTAAACGGCTACATTATTTAATGAGAAGTCACGCAGAAGTATGAAACAGTAAAAATGGTACGTTGGTAACTTCCAATTTTAATCGAAACCTGTATGGTTAAGTTATGTACCGATAGTAAGCGCCACGATATTGTTTTCGTATAATCGCGGCGCATTGGTAGCGTTTCCAATAATTAAGTGATAGCTTTATGTTTACCGGTAGTGTTTCTGAAGTTCTCCCATCAAGCGATAAAAATTTGCCCAACTACTTTCAAAATGGTTACTAAACTCCAAGCAAAAGGATTATCAAAACATGCTAAAAAATACCTCCACACATTCAGCTTTTCGTCACTTCAAAAGCCTATCGGAGGGTTGTACATCCGAGTGGCTTAAAACGTTCATGGAGAGGTCACATTAAATTATTGCAGAACTAGTCAAAATGACAAAGATCGTTGAAAGAAAGCACTTCGGTTTTTAAAAGGGAAACAACTACACTAACGCCTTCCCAAACCCTTTAACGTCACAGGTCAGTCCTTCAGGGAGGTTCTTAAACATCAATTAGTAATGGCGGTTATTGGAAAAGTCAATGTTGATGGTGTCATTGCTTCAGGAAATTGGAAAACGATCATGAACAAAAACCCCAGCCCAGCTGCGATCAATCGCGATGATGGTTATCAGGGCCATGTTAAACTGGCAGTGCGAATAGACATTTACAAAACAAAATAGGTAGCAGGTACCAGGTGTAAAGATAGAGGTTATTGTCAAGAAGGCTTCACCAACCTGACTAAGAACTAAGCACCAGATTGATCCCATTTGAACCCTTAAAAAAAAAAATAAGAAAACGCATCAAGAAAAAAGAAACCATAAAGACAGACTGCAGAACTAGGTACTAGGCCACTTGGAATGCCACTTTGCAACACTGCAAAATGCACAAGGGATGAAACAGATTGGGGCATGTACAACAAGAACTTTTAAAATAAAATTGAAGGCCACTCTCAAGCTTTCAGGCTATGGCAAATTCTGTCTACGAAATAAATAATTCCATCATTATCTAAAGAAAAATAATGGCTCCTGGACTAGGTACTTCTGGAACGACAGGTACTTTTCAGAGAGCCCTCAAGTTGTTGGCAAAAATCAAGTAAACAGATCAACTACAGAAATAAATAACTCATAAACTTCTGTGGCGATTAAAATTATAAAAATCAACTAAAAAACTAAATTATCACAACGGGCATAAACTAAGTATTAAATAGACCGTCAGCTCCCGCGCACCTACCCGATTCCCACCGCAAATTTTGAAAATAAAATTCTCTCTTAAATTTCCTATCTGTGAATACGTGTGAAGCAGCAAAAAAAGAATTTCTAAAAGGAGGAAAGAGTAATAAAATACTGACACTCAGCAGTGTTCCTGCATTGTGGTATCTCTACCTTTTTGTGGGAATTTAAATTTTTGAAAAACTTTCCTTCGTAAGAGGAAAAAATGTCTTAATTGTTGGACTATCAATAATCTGGCAGAAAAACAGTCGAACTACATTTCACTATGAATATCAACGCACTAAATGTACATAAAAAAGAGATTTGCCTTAAGCAAAAATTTCTAATATCAAAAAATTATCATTATAATGTTAGCAAACTGCGATTTTTATACTGAAGATTAATTTAATATGATTTTCTCTCCGAACAATACAAATTGCACTTCTAAAAGTATGTTTTTTGCATAAACAAAACTAAGGGAATTTGAGTTTAGTGAAAAGGGGAAAAATTAACACGCTTCTTGTGAAAAATAAAGAGAGCGTGCTGAGAACACTGACTGAGAGTTAGTGTATTTGGTGAGTTTCTGTCAGCTGATGGATGCGTTCTGAGAGTTTAAGCTCGTTGTTTTATTTCACCACGAAAACATGTAGATATTCTACGAAATTTATAATAGCGAATGTACCTAATCAACATAAATAAACAAATGAATGATGTGTGAAATAAAATAAGATATTTTTGTTCCTATAATTATTGTGTCTGTTTTCGTTTGCTGTTTTTGGGGAAAAATGATTTCACCGTGAATGTCCACAGAAAAACGGCAAAGAATTTAAAGAGAATAATTGATTACGACTATTAATATTTGAAATAGTATGAGTTTTTAGTTATAATCTTTTCATGAAGATTCCGTTTATTAAAAAAAAAAATAAAAAATTATTAGAAAATTTGGAACAATTGAACAATTAATAAAATTACATTTGAAATCAATTGCGTCAGCCGAGAATATGAATAATGTTCATTTATAATAAAAATAAAAAGTCGAGTAGACACAATCAACGAAAATTTATTTTCTTTAAAATTTACGGGAAAGAACGAAACTCAAAATGTATTTAAGCAAAATTGGAAATAAACATGTTTACTGATTTGTACCTTGATATGTCTCACGCATTTAAGTGCTTTTAATATATACGATTCATAATCATTAGTAATCAAATATTTTTTTATATTAATAAGCGTTTTTTTTTTATTTTTGTCAATGATTCATATAGTTTATCGATTTCGATTTTTTACAACAAAGATGAAAACATCCCGTACTATATAGATTATCTAGGTAAAATGAAAGAAATCTTAATACGTATACGTATACTAGGGTGTCCCAAAAAATTCAAAGTTATTTTTTTTAATGCATACCCCCCAATTTATTTCTTATTATGTTAAAACAGTCGAAAATAAAATTTTATAGAATTTGGATCACAGGAACCCGTGCCGACTTGCAAAAACGTAACAGTACCTACTTACATTGCATATATAGGGCGAGCACACATTTAGTCGTCTATGTTCAATAATAATTTCTTGTTTTCTTGTCAATGAGCGTATTGTTTTAAGTTAAGAAACATGTCAGTGGAATTACGCAGTGCTAAAAAGGCCATATTTTTGGTAGGAGATGCTATTCAGCAAATAACGGGTTCAAAACTTCCCTCCAACGGACAAGTTCTCCGAGTTTTTTTTTATAACATTCGCGAAGTAAAACTAAGTGTTAATCAAAGTGCAAATCTAGTTATACGGGAGTGTGTTATACCCACAAACTCGACTCCTAATTGTATTACAAAACTTAATAAGTTTGGAGAGACTTACAAAAAAATGCAAACAAAACACAGGACGTGTTCAAGCGGCGTCAACAAGATTTTTCAAATAATTTGGATAATTTGTTTGATATTGCACACGCCGATGCGCTTCAATTGATAAAAATTGAAGAAGAACAAATTTTCTTGCAGCGCCAAAGAGAGCCTGGTCGACCCGGTTACCTTGCTGGAGTGGACAGAAAACTGGCAAACAAAGAGGAAAGGACGCGACTCAGGGCTATTAAAGAGAAAACCTGGCGAATGAAATATTTTTCAGCATCTACTTCTACAGCGTCGTCGTCACAAGAACCTTTACAAGATGATTTATCTTCCAGTTTAAGTGAAAATATTGGTTCACAGGAAGATTTGTCATTTGTGATCGAGAATACGCAACCCGAGACTGCTACTTCTGCTACTATTTCTACTAAATTAGTAAAGCAGAATGATTTGGTAACTCCAAAATTAGTAGCTGCATTAGACAGATGCCAGTTGAGTCTGAGAGACTCTGTAATTTCCTTCAAGCTACAATCGAAGCACTTGGTCATAATATTGATGATTTTCCGATCAGTAAATCATCCATTCAACGAATACGTACCTACGGAAAGAAGAAAAGAGAGAAAAAGCAAATTTCCAAAATGAAGTACCCGGCTTTGTAACTGTTCACTGGGACGGAAAACTATTGCCTGCTCTGGATGCCCGAAAATGTAAAGAAGAACGCCTTCCTATAGTAATTTCGTATGGAAATAAGGAACAACTAATAGCTGTGCCGAAATTGGAGAGTTCAAGTGGCAAAGAACAGATGCAGGCTGTTTGGAATGCAATTCATGATTGGAATCTGGAAGATCAAGTACAGATTCTCTGCTGTGATACTACGGCCTCAAATACTGGTCGTATAAATGGTGCCTGTGTGCTCCTTGAGCAAAAACTTGACAGGGAAGTGCTTGTTTTTGCTTGTCGACACCACATTTACGAACTGGTGCTAAAAAGTGTTTTCGAATCCAATATTCAAAAAGTTCAGAGATAATTGGAAAACCGTCGACCCGAATAAGATTCAGTGCTATAGACAAAACGTGGAAAGATACCTAACTGCTTCCAAAATTGAAGATCTGCTTGAATTCTATCGCATTGAACTGACCAAAAAAATAGTGAGGGATGACTATCGAGAGTTGATAGAGCTCTCGATCATATTTTTAAACGGAGATAAAGAACGAAAATGCAAAATTATTGTTTATTGTGACAACTTATGTCAAGCCATGGCTTCAATGTATTTTGGCAGTAAAAGCACCTTACCAGGACTTGTGCTTTCTGAAGTCATTGAAGTCTTACGAAAATATTGACAAAAGCATTTCGAAAGCAGCTCTACAGAAGTTCAGCCAACACTTATGGTATTTGACTGATGAAGCAGCTATCCTGTCACTATTTGACGATGAGGTGGGCCAAAAACTAAAAGTTAACATTTTGATATCGAATATCGAATGAAGAACTTTGCGGTTCATTGTACGGTAAGTATGATATATTAATATTGTTATTATTAAAAGTTTTTTCTATAGTTATCTGTCTATATCTTATGTTATTTCACTCAACTTATGAATTTTTTTTTTTTTATCTTAGAGAAAAACATAAATGATTTTATTTCAACGAAGAGTAAGGATTTGTTCTCTCGTCTCAGAATTGATGACAGTTTTCTTCGTGAGTGTACTTCAACATGGGAAACAAACTCCTCTATTCTAGACGCCAAAAATACAATTTCTATGCTAAGAGCAGTTAACGACACAGCAGAAAGGGCAGTTAAACTATTGCAAGATATTCATGGTTTATTAACGGTTCAGGAGGAACAAAAACAATTTTTGTTACGTTGTGTACAAGAACACAGGAAGATCTACCCTGACTGTAAAAAAGAAACGTTAAAAAGAAAATATTCTTAAATAAAAAGCGTATGTATTTTTAAAATACAATATATGATTCTAACAGGTTGGAATATTGTTTTTTTTTTTTTTTGAAAACAACATGAATTCTTAAGATCCCCCGAAGTAATCCAGTACAAATACGCACATATTTAGTAACTAAATCATCAAGTCGGCACAACTTCCTGTTATCTTAGAGCTATAATATTTCATAACCGAGCTAATAGGGCTAAATGGACAACAATTGGAGGGTATGCGTTTTTGATATCCCAAAAAAAAAAATTGCTTAGTGTCATGGGACACCCTAACGTATACCTACCTAACCTATGCGTTTTAATAGAATTTGGTACTAAATTCACCACAGCATACCCACCGTTTTCTTAACACGTCCCGATAATGGGCAGTTATTTGAATTATTTGAATTTATTTCAATGTTACCACAAAATGAACAGTCAGGCAACTGTCAGGTTCCTATGTGCGAGAGTACGTGTGCGGCTAATCTACTTTAACATGGCACACATACTTTGCCACATAGAAACACGGAAAACAGCTTGTAGGCAAATTCTCTTAAGTTGCAAGAGCTGACGGTCTATTTAATACTTAGTTTATGACAACGGGCCTATTACAGGTCTATGTGTGCCGGCGTTAGTTGGCCGCCTCTTTAACCCAACCTCGGCAACTTACTTGGAATTGAAAACAGAGCATTCCACTTAACTAGCAAACATCCCATATTAAAGTGTGATTATATATATATATATTTCGAGAGATAATCGAATCAGACCACCATTGTCGGGTCTCTTTTCGTCTCTCTACCACTGTAAATCTTACTTAGAGAGACTCTCTGGATTTCTCCACAGTTCTTCTCTGGGCTCAATTCGTGTTAACGCTAGCATCTGTTTATGGGAGATCCGTTTCATCGACTGGGTCTCGACCCATTGATGTCCCAAGATCCTCATTCTTCTGCCAGCCAATGCCGGGCATTGACACAGTATATATGTGCCGCTGTCTCAGATTCCTCCAGGCATAATCTACAAGTATCATCCTCTATAAGGCCCATTTTCCTTAAGTGATACCTGCAATTACCATGTCCTGTAGACAAAGCCACCACCCACCACAAAGTGTGATTAGTCAAAGCACAAAGTTTTGATTCACTAAATCGCTATCCATTTTTAGGGTTCCGTAGCCAAGTGGCAAAAAACGGAACCCTTATGTCACAGCCACTTTTTTCCGAAACTATAATAACTATACTGTTGAAACTTGGTAAGTAGATGCATTCTGTGAACCGCATTAAGATTTTCACACAAAAATAGACAATACAGAACAAAAATGTTTGGGGGTTCCCCATACTTAGAACTGAAACTAAAACATTTTTTTTTCATCAAGGCCCTACGTGTGGGGTATCTATGGATAGGTCTTCAAAAATGATATAGAGGTTTCTAATATCATTTTTTTCTAAACTGAATAGTTTGCGCGAGACACACTTCCAAAGTGGTGAAATGTGTGTGCCCCCCCCCCCTTATTTTGAATGATAAAACTAAAAAAATATGTGATGTACATTACCATGCAAACTACCACCGAAAATTGGTTTGAACGAGATCTAGTAAAGGCACCAAGTGACAAAGAACAGAAACAGAATCCCATACCTTTCGAACAGAACATATTTTTTGAGCAACAGAATTAAGCGACAGAAAAATGGCTGTTTGACGACAGAACGTAAACAAGTCTACATTGATTGTTTCTGTTGCTGCCAGCAACAGAAATGCCAATTTATAGTGGGGGAGAGGTTTTTTTTGCTTGCATTTTTCTGCATCTGTCATCTGGCTGTTTGTTTCGCATCGTATTATTGTGATGACCACGTATGAATAACAAACGAAAAAAGAAAAAAAAGTTTTTATTACACAAAGAGGAGAGTATAATAGATTTCGTGAGAAATCACCAAATAATCGTCACCCAATATTTTGCGACAGCGACATGTTTTTATGGGTCTGTTTCTGTTTCAGTTTTGTGTAGCTGAGCGAGCAACGTAAACAGAACCAGAATTTACTACAGAACGAACAAATTGTCTGTTCTGTTTCAGTTTCTGTTCTTTGTCTTTTCCTTTCATTCAATCAACTCAAATATAAAAATAAAAAAAAATCGACCAAGTGCGAGTCGGACTCGCCCATGACCATGGCCGCTTTTTTTAAATCATATCTCATTATGAGTGCAATCGTTTCAGCAACTACCTACATACATTTTACAGCTATCTTCTAATTAACGTATAGTACCTATTTGTACACTTAATTTACATATAAAATGATTTTAATTAATCAGCTTGAAAAAAGCAGCTTTATTCGACACTTGTCAAAATACCCACCGAGTGCTTCAAGATAACAAACGAAATTACGAGTACCTATAATCTTCGCCTACAACCTTTCCCGATACAAAATTACTCATCGACATTATTTAATACGGAGTCACGCATACAAATGCATATGATACGGCAAAACTGATATAAATATTTCCAAATTTAACCGAAACCTGCGTAATCTAAGCACGCTCTGATAAAATTGGCGCCAAGGGTCTATTCCACTGTTGAGTGATTAATTATTATGTGCTTAAATTTGGTACAAACAAAACAAAAATAAATACTGTTGGACTTGCCTCTCTCTACTCTATCCGTATCTGCCTGTATCTGTAATCAAGTTTTGCAACAGAAATTAAAACTTTTAGTTTTGGTGGGAATACAAAATGCAATTGCAATACCTAAAATATTGTACTGTTTTTAAAATGGTCGCCAATTTAAGATGGTGGATGGAATATTGTTTGGCAACTCTGCTAATATTGGTATCAAATGACAGAGCTTGATAAGTGGGAAACATTGAAGTGAGTGAGGTCATTTCAAAATGGCCGCGCCTACAAGATGGGGGGTTACATTTTCTTTGCAACCCCCTTGATAATATTCAACGGTGAACAGCACACAACACATAAACGAAATTTCGTGTAGGAATTTTTTTCATCCTGGCAAGGACTCTGGTTCTTAATAATATCCAGGGTCTGATGATGAAGCCAGGAGGCGGTTGTCTGGAAGGCGGCTATGGGAACTTTGTGATGAAACGACGCGACCTCATCGTTTTTAACCCTTTCAACGATAATTAAGTTTCTTTGCCTATGTCACTACACTGAACCAAAAGGGTATATCATATTCATGAAAAAGTTCATCATTACTGTGGTTCGCAAAACGCCTGAAACATTTTAACCAAAACCTGTTGAAACTTCTCAAAATTGGCTATTTAAATTTATGGTAGCACAAAATTTGCATAATCTTAAAAAAAAAAAAATCCAAAGGTTTGTAAAAAAAAAAACCTTTTACCTAACAAAGATCGACGAGTGCGACTCCGTGACGCACTTTCTGGAAGGAATGGAAATAATGATGCCCTACAAGTTATCACACGCCTAAAAAAATGTTTCGTGTTATGAGAACTATAAGATTTATGGACAAGGACACAATCCATGAAAAGAGAACGTCAACGATGCTCTTTAAATCAATTTCCTATAAAGTAGTACACGATACACCGATAAAAGATTTAAAGCGTACAAGTGTAAAAAGACTATTTTTGAATTTTGTTTTCACATTGCTTACAATTTTGTATTTGTTTCTTTTTTATTTACTAATTTCTAAAAATAAATAAAATACTTTGACTTATATGCTGGAAAAAAATTTATTTTAACCTTCTCGCTGGGGACCTTACTGGTTGCGACAAACTAAATTCATGTCTCACTTAAGGGCGTTTAAGCGAGATGTTTTCCCCAACCGCTCACGAGTTGTTGTAGTCGGCTACGAACATTGTTCTGTCGCAGTTCTTCAACTTGATCCGCTTCAGTGGTGGCTGGAGTTTCGGTAGCTGGAGCTTCAGTGGCTGGTGCTTCTGTAGCTGGAGCTTCAGTGGCTGGTGCTTCTGTAGCTGGAGCTTCAGTGGCTGGTGCTTCTGTAGCTGGAGCTTCAGTAGCAGGTGCTTCGGTGGCTGGTGCCTCAGTGGCTGGTGCTTCGGTGGCTGGTGCCTCAGTGGCTGGTGCTTCGGTGGCTGGTGCCTCAGTGGCTGGTGCTTCAGTGGCTGGTGCTTCGGTAGCTGGTGCTTCGGTAGCTGGTGCTTCAGTAGCAGGTGCCTCAGTGGCTGGTGCTTCAGTGGATGGGGCTTCAGTCCAATTAATACCGTTTTGCAAACACTTAGTCAACAGATCGTATGTATCAGCGGTATTTTCTACGAAAGCAGCCTCTGTCCTATTTTCACACCTCTGAGATTCAACTTGAATTTGGCGCAGTGTCTCTCTATACTCAGAAGCAGAAACTGAAGCGTTTTGGGAATTAATGTACACCTGACGAACACTGGCATCTCCCTATAAACAAAAATTTAGGCTAATGTAGAAAACAGCTTCCATACAAATTTTACAAATGCATACCAAGTTTGAATAGCAATCGAAGAAATCCAAGTTGTCGGCTTGGGATTGACAAGTTTCGAATTGACTACAGACGTTGTTGGATGCCATTGTGATCTCATTCCTGGACTCTGTTCCCGTTTCATTGAGAGCTTCAGTTTGAGATTTAGCATTTGCTATGCAAGTTTCATAATCTCTTCTGAAAGTCGCCGTGATCTCGTTCAAAATCGGATTATAGTGTTCAAAACATGCCAGTTGGTCGGAGCCACCAACCCTCGATTGTATCAGAACATTCATAAGGCTTTGATCAGCCTTTGATTGAATGAAGGCCGTCGCTGCACTGCCATTTACCTATATTAGCACAAATAATAACACTTTTGTTAAAAATTTCCTCCAGAACAAAGTATTGTTCACACTTACACTTAGAGCACCACACAGCACTACCAACGCGAGAACCACTAGTTGGGAATTCATTTTGTATAGTTTTTATTATTTTTTTTTATATCGTTTCGATGTTACTTTGAGCAGTTATGCTTTCGTTTTAACTTGTCCAACCAACTTGCCATTCGCTTTTATATAGAGCGAAAACAAATTTCTTTTGACTGGGCTTAGATTATCCGACGACACAAGATTGAGTAACACGATATACATCTTATCGGACGCGCAAAAAACTTCTGCTGGTTCCTTTTGTTTTAAGTGGTCACTTGCTATCTCGTTCGCTATTGAGGAAACCTATAACACCTTTCCATTCAGCAGTGGGTGATAACGAAAAATGTGTGATTCCTTTACGCTTCCAGATAAGCATCGAGCTTTGGGACTTGGCGATAGAGTTGTCAATAAGTTTCGCGTATGTGTCAATTGATTCGTTGAATGACTAAAGCGATTTGGTTGTGTGAAATGTTTCGATAGTCTTGTCTGACAATGTGTAGAGGGTGGCTATGGCTATGGCTGTATCCTGTATGGGCTTATGGCTAATTAAATTGCTATGATTGTTATACAATTATTCCATGGAACTATTGGAATTAGAAATAGTTTTGATATTGACTTTCTTTATTATAAGCTGGATACGTGCTATCTCTTCCGCTTGTTTACATGCCCATTGAGGACTTATCAGGACAGTCTAGAGTAATTTAGATAATGATTGAATTATTTTGCGACGTCATATCCGCACTCAAAAGTTTGTTCAAACAGAGACTGCATTTCGCACTTAGTTTGATGGTATATGCTGAGACCCAAATTGATTTGATGGCTGATATTATTTATGAGGGGTATCTACATCACTTGGTCGATCTTGCTATAATGAGAGATAACTCTCCCCTAAAGGCGGACATGTCATGTAACTTCTTCAATATTGGACTTGAGAAAATGGTGCCAACATATTTATTGTTCGTCCTTGAAGAAGGAGTCTTCCGTCTATCCCAGCAGTTGGATGTATCTGTCACAGATAGTGGCGCACTCGTGTTGATATGTTTCTGCATCAAAATGAAACCAAGTCAGAAGGCGCACGAAGTTAAACGAATTTTTGGAAAACTTTAAATTCTTTCTTTTCCGGGTCAAAAATTATTGCCAGTTAAAGTTCGGAACGATTTGACACGTTTGCACTTTATTTTGGATAGGACATTTATACAACGCTAAGCTGAGAGATGACTTGAGAGTACTTGCTTTCATCGGTTGCACCAGAGTAGGAGGACCTAGTTTGCGGGAGTCGTTTTATCTCCAAACTATGAAGGAAGCATGTCGGGGATATGATATCTTACAGCTCTACTTGGGTAATGTTGACAACAAAATTCTATGTTGAGTTTTGTATTGCGGAACTCTAAAGACTTTCATGATCCGCATACTCTTAAATGTCTATTCTTTGCTTTTGTCAGGTCTAATCTTGAATATTGTAGTATAGTATGGAATCCATTTTATGAAGTACATTCCATGAGAATCGAGAAGATCCAAAAACGTTTTACTAGAGTTGCTGTTCGTAGATTACTCTGGAATATCGAAATGCCATCGTATGAGACAAGATGCAAATTATTTGGTATCTTACCTCTTTTTAAGCGTAGGCAATATTTTTCAATTATGTTCATTCGGGACTTGATAAACAACCAAATCGACTGTCCTTTTCTTTTATCACTAATTGGTTTTTATGCTCCATCTAGAATGCTTAGAAATCGCTTTTTATTTTATGTTCCTTATCATAGAGTTAACTATGGTTGTAATGAACCAATTACCAGATGCCTAAGAGCATCTAAAAAGTATAGTAGTTTGTTCGAGTTTGATCTCAGTAGGGACTCATTTAAGAATAAATTAATTTTAACGTTAGGCTTTGGTGGTAGTATTTAAGTATTTAAATTTTGTATTAAGTAATCTAGCGAGAGCAGTGAATGTTCTCATTTGATGTGAATAAATAAATAAATAAATGAAATCATTTCCGTATTTGAAAAGCTCCTGTGCACGGTTGCCACTTGCAAACAATATTTTCTACCAAAATTGAAAAAAAAAAAGTTACCAAACCAAGATAAAATTTACCAAAAATCGGGAGACGTTGATAAAATACAAAGAGAAAATAGCATATGTGAAAATTCCTATCACTATCCTAAGACTTTTCCTTGATTTACGAACATTTGCTGACCAAAGCATGAAAAGGAGTGCATTCAGTAATTTTTTGAATTTGCAAATGCAATGCGTTCACTCAGAAACAGTAAGGCAGGATTTAAATGAGGTGCTAGCTCGTATTTTTGGTGCTCCTGCTAAAAAGTTTCGATAACCAGATAAAAATTACCAAATTACCAAAACTCAAAAAGCAAAAATAAAATTACCAAATTTGGTAAAAAAAATACCACAGTGGCAACCATGCTCCTGTGGTGAAAAATTGGCCAACGCATAAATGTTTTATTGTAAATGAAACTTTCCTATGGTATTTTCGACCTATCCCTTATTATTTATGTGACGTAGGTACATTTGGATAAGCTAAAAATGATATTTCAACGCATAGGTATTACTATACCTGCGCTTCAGTGCAAAGCCGCCTGTTTTTTTGTTTTAATTTTTTTCTAAACCTGCGGACTTTGTTTCGATCTCGAGTAGTCATCTCAACGCAAGAAAGTTTTATTTCAAACCATGTGTTGGGGCCATATTTTTCGTTCTCTGTCCTTATCCTTATCTTTTTTTTTTTTCTTGGTGACTCATTGCCTATAAAGCGGTTTGAATTATTTCTTGGACTATTTCGCGATAGTGAAACCTCAAGTGAGAGTATCTCACTCACACGCTTTTGCAGGCTTGTAAAATGGCTAAAATTCATTACGCATAGTTGCAGAGACCACAATCTTTCCCGCTCTCCTTTATAAATTCGGCTATACGAAGCGACACTGCGCATCTGACAAACTAGATAAGTGGCGTTCCAGAAATTTTCCAAAAGATAAACGTTGGGTTGAGATTTTCAAACATTTATATTCCCTTCGTTGAATTCGGAACGATTATCGAATAAATGTTGCGTTCTCCCGGGTTGTACTCATTTCTCAACTTTTCGGACTATTATTATCAAAGCGATAGACCCCCAAAACTAAAAACTAAAATTACGAATTTCAGAGTTTAATCCAGTCCATTTTCCAAATGATGTGAAAGCTGAGGTCGAAAAAATTCTGGCACAAATCCGCAAGTTATCCAAGTTTCAAAAACGATATCGTCCAGACGATTATTGTTATACGGAAGCTGCCCCTTGGATCTTCGGCTCCAGTCGATGACGTTTACGCAAAAGTGAAGAAAATTTGGAAACAAGAGTCATCGTAGATTCATGTTTCCACTCATTCATCCATATTGCAAGCCGAATGCAACATGGAGATCAATTGCCTTGACTTTTATATTTTGGAAAATTCAAAAAGATTTGTTGCGAAAAATCTCATCTCGGTCTATTTATGCTTTAAAACAATTACAGACAGAGGCGCAGTCAGCTGATGTTGGGCTGATGTCAATGCAGTCAATGCAGACTCACAGACACAGAAAAATAAAAAAAATGTTATACCTACTCTTTTTGAATAAGGTAATAAAAATGTAGGTCAACTGAATTTTATAGGTGCTGGGCATTACCAATAATCATTTTTAACCTCCACACTAAATATTTTGTAGGTCACAATATGCAATTTTGTATGGATAATTTTACCATTGTGAGCTCGAAATATTTAAATATTTAGCCCCGATACTAAGAATGATTATAAGTAAATAAATTTAATAAAAAAAAAAAAACATTTAAACTAAATATACTGCGATTCATCATGAAATAGTTAAGATAGTGATTAGGGGTACCGAATCTCTAGCCACCGATAGCACAGTGCCGGGCTATGACGTTTGTTAGTGCGGCGAGGCGATGAAAGCCCTCTTGATTCTTACAACTACTGTGGACCTCTTATAATGTAGATTTAACAATATTTGCTTAAAGCCGTTGCATATATTCAGGCAAGTTCAAGTGAATTTTAGAAAGTGTGGGTAAGGTTATTCGGAAATCACATTGGCACTACAATGCAATACTATTTATTTATACAGGATGAGCGTAGTCTTGTTGATTCGCCAATTTTGCAACTCCTCAAGACATCGCATTGACCTGGAACCTAGGATATGATGGGGTGATGCTCGATTAAAGTTATTTTGGAATTTTGTTAATAGTGATAGTTTTCCGGCTTCTTTCTCCTATGAAGATCAGTCAATAGATGATCCCCGCATTATCTGCAATAGTTTTGCAGCATTTTTTCAATCAGTTTATTCAAATCCCGGTTCTGTTATAGATTTCTTATTTAGGTACACCACATTCCTCTATTTTTAGTCACATTGCTTTTCCCGGAGATATGATACTGAATAAACTTAGAAATTTGGCTCTAAATTTCAATCCTGGAGCCGATGGTATTCCAGCAGGTTTTTTTTTAAAATGTGTGACCTTCCTTTACATTCCTTACTTTGCCACATATTCAATGTATCGTTGAAGACTAGTATCTTTCCTTCCCTATGATAAGATTCTTTTTAATTACAGTATAAATCCGGAAATTATAGAGGGATCTGTAAACAATCGTCCATCCCTAAACTGTTTGATGAGTTGGTGACTGATTAGTTAAATTTTTTTTGTAAAAATTTGATTTGCAATTACTAACATGGTTTTGTAAAAACCAGATCCACTGTTACTAATCTTCTCCTTTTTACAAATGTTGTTATTAGTGAGATATCTAAGGGTAATCAGGTCGATGCCATTTACACTGATTTCAGTAAAGCGTTTGACCGAGTTCAGCACAAGCTTCTTCTTTACAAACTTGAACGTTTAGGGTTCCCTATAGTGTTTCTTAGGTTTGCCCTCAGACGTCTTCCTTGGTCTGATTTTAATAACTTGCCCCCTTATTCATCCCGATTACAACTTATTGGACTCGAGTCACTTGAGGCTAGGAGAAAGGTGTCAAGAGGTGTTTTTCTCCACAGAATACTTATTGGGGAGATTCACTTTCCTGATATTTTAAGTCTTGTAGGTCTTAATTTTCCATCACTTAATTTGCGTTATAACAGATTCTTTTATATACCTCGTTCTCGTACTAATTACTACTAAATATTAATAATTACTCTTTAAATGGTTTAATGTTATTGTATAATGATTTTGCGTCATTAATCGACATTAATATGACAATACCATTAATAAAATCCATCTTGTTCAATTACTTCCAGTCGTAATTGTATTGCTCAAATTTTAATTAGTCTTGTACTTGAATTCTTTTTCCATATTATCTTTATTAACATATTTTTTCCATAACTTTCATTCTCTTTTTTCATTTGTACTATGCTACTAATTTTTAAATTTCTGATGTCTTAAAACTGCCTATTACTTTGTTGACAAACAAATAAATGAATAAATTAGTGTTTCGCAATTTTTGTTTGCGTTTGAATTAAAGAACTTAATAGCTTGTCCGACTGTCGATAAATATAATGATATCTGTCGGCAATATCGTACTTATTGCACACCAGACAGCAGCTTGTCAAATAAAGGTAACTTCGGCCTTAAAAACGCTGCAATAATTCGGAAGGTGTAACGAGTAGTGGAGGTCCAGGTTTCTAAGAAGTCAGAACCAACTCCATCTTACGTTTTGCGGTACATTGGAAAGGACATTTTTCTTCGGAATGTAGTGCTTACACCACCCGGCTCTGCAAAATAAGACCCCAATGAAATACGGCCCAAAAAAATTAAATAGGCCCCAACAAATTATACAGGAAATAAGAACAACGATTTTTAACAAAATTTGGGGTGTTACTTCCTTTTTTGGGGCCTTCCAAATGAAAATTGGGGTCTTATTTCATTATGAAATAAGACCACAAAGGAAGAAATGAAGTAAAGTAAAACTAATTTTTGCTTATTTCATTTTTGAAGACCAAAAACATGCTTTTTGTAAATTTTCGTATTTAAAATATAATAAGCGAATTAAAGGAAAATATACCACCGCCGAATGGAAGATATTTAATGGACGGAACTTTTAAGATAATTCCCAAAGATTGCTGTAACCAACTCCTAGTCATCTATATTCAATATTTTGACGAGGTTATTACATTATTTTAATTAAAAAAATTGTTTCAAACTTAGCGCCGTAGGCTTTCTTAATGTTATAGACAGTTTATTTTACTAAAAATCCAAATTTAAAAATATTAACGAATTTGTTTTTAGGTATTTCCGTTATTTTTCATTTGAATGAGTAAAAAAAATGAGAAAATGTTACGAAGAAATGTTGCAATATTTAACTAAAAATATATAGGTATAGAACAGATTGTAAATTAATTTCTAAGAAGACAATATATTGCTAAATAGCAAAATTAAAAATACAAAAAAAAATTGGGGTGTTATTTCATAATGAAATTTGTGGCCTTATTTAATTTTTTTTGGGCCTTATTTCATCGCAGTGGGACCTTATTTCATATTTGAATTTCATTATGAAATAACACCCCAAATTTGAGGCATTCTTTCATTTTCTCTTTTGGGGCCTTATTTCATTGGGGCCTTATTTCCTGCAGCCATTATTTTGGTAGACAGCGGTTCTGTGAGTTTGGAAAGATTTCGTTGCATCATGAATATATATGCATATTTTGTTCTCTTCATTTTCGAGAGTACCGTCGTCCTACCTAAGGCTGACCTGGTAGCTTCCGCTCGAACTCCTCACCCAGGCGGTCACCCAAACCATTATTCCATATAAGAGTCTCGGTTTTGCTTGCTCAGTGTATTTGAAGTCACCAATATATTTATACCCTTCTCCTGCAGGAGTACAGGGCAATCATAGCTTCCTTGATACTTTCGCTAACCTTCTCTTTACAGCTTCTGATCCAATTTTCAGCCCAAATTGCTAGCTCCATTTGAGAGACTAGGAGAGTATCCAAACGGAGTATCCAATTGTTGTGCGTAGTCGGCAGGTCGGAATTATGTCTTTTCTTGTGATGAGCTTAGTTTTGGTCGGGAATACTCTAAGACCGTAGCTGTCAGTCTCGCTTTTAGTAAAGCCATGTAAGTCCGTATGGACAAAACTACCTGTCGCTATCTACTATAAGAACGCAAATTAGGAAAATTGATATCGACGAGTATTTGCCTTCTAGTATCTACCTGAGCATTGCCTTTCGCATTTATAATAGGGATCTACTCGATTGGTTAAAACCCAAAAATCTCATTCAAAGAATTCCTAGAATATTACGAAAAGCCCGCACCACTGTAAGTATATCTGATAAGAGATAATGACTTAAGTCCTCCTCTTACCCTCCTCTTACAGGACTTACAATTTTACTGAAACAAACCAACAGTATAACCCCATCCACGGAAAAATCTTTATCCGATATGAAGCCCATCATTAACAAATTAGTTTGTCTACATAGCTGTTAATCGAAAACAATCCTTTGTTATAAAATAACTTACGATATTCTTAGAATCTAGCAATCAATTTATTACAAAGTCACATTCTAAATTGTAGCAGTACAAACTTAATTGTTATTCTGTTTATGTGGAAATAATACGTCAAAGTTTCCGGCCGGCATTATTTTCTCGTTTTAGTACCAATACTTATCTTTAATAACGTAGATAGGGGAGAGGCAACTGGCCAAATTTCCTGTCACAGTCAACTTTTTTAGTCAAAATGATTCATGTACAGTTATTTCATCACGGCGGGGGTTTTGATTTGAAAGTACAAATGCGTAAATAAAAATATTTTGATAATGGGCATTTTTGTTATTGTTAGGAGATAATTATATTCGTGACACTAAGTAGGAGTGTATAAATTAATTGAGATCGTTATATTTCCAAGAAATTTAATTTTTATAGGCAGTACTAACAAATCGCGGTGAAGATATTTTTAGTAAAAATAGTTGGAAAATCCATTTATTTTCAATGAATCAATCAGTAGATAATGATAGAGATTGGAAATCGTTTCCGTTCAATTCAAATGTATTTTTCCAACGATAGTAGATAAACGTGTTGTTCATCAAAACCTAATTTTTTTCTAATATATATGTACAATCTAAGGGAGTTTAATAGTTGAGGGAACCGTTTTTTTTTAAATTATGGTTGGGCAAATTCTCTTTTACATTAACCTCAAAAAAAATATTTTTTTCCGTATTACCTACAGTATTTTTATGTATTTTTTTAAAAATTTCTTCTGTATTTGTTCAATAGTTAGTTTTGCTTTGGACTGTATTTTACCTGCTTTTATTTGCTTCTGAAATCCTGAGAAAAACAATATGAAAAACAAATAGAACGTTTCCAAGCCAAATTGAAATTGTAATTGAATAATAAAAAGAAACCAAGAAAGTACAATGTACCTTACGTGAGCTAGAGCCCTCTGTCAGGATTTTTTGAAACTACTCACTAGCACGGTTGCCACTTTGGTATTTTTTTTACAAAATTTGGTAATCTTTTTTTTTTGCTTTTTGAGTTTTGGTAATTTGGTAATTTTTATCTGGTTTTGGTAACTTTTTGAGCAGGATCACCAAAAATGCGAACTCGATATCAATTCATTTAAAAGACGCCTTGCTGTTTCTGAGTGAAAGCTTGCACTGCATATGCGTCAGCACCACCCATGTAAACCTATTTTGTTCAAAAAATTACTGAATGCACTCATTTTCCTCTTTTGACAAATGGAAAACTTCGAAATATTTTATACCTTCATTTAGATATGGATAGTTTAGCTAATCATATTATTAATTTGCAGACATAAAACTCAAATTTTCTAAAGGTTTGTTATAAGAAAAAAGGGTCGGAAATGGCTGCTTTCTAGCAGCTGGTAGTTTTGTGCACAACGTTGTTGACCTTGTTTAATTGCTAGACTGACAAAGTTCCTACTACGTTCCTTACTGAGTCTTATGTTGTATAAATGTTTGTTTTTAAACAAGCCATTTTAAAAATCAAATAAAATAATTTAAATTTAGAATATCATGCTTTTGGTCAGCAAAAATATTTAAAGTAGATATTACTATTACATAAGTAGGTTAAGTTTATTTTTTTTAATTTATAAAGTAGTTTAGCTACTTAAAGACTGACAAAGTTCGTACAAACCTAATGTACCTACCAAATTGAATATTTTAAAAGACATATGTTTTTTTTATGTTTTAAAAAATGTGTGCTATAATAAATAATAATAAAGTCTACTGTACACTTTTCTTTTAGTTTCTCTGAAGACTAAGCACACAGAGAAAAGTCTTAGGATAGTGATAAGGCATTTTCACATTGTCTCAAGCCTATATACGTATATTCTATTTTTTCTCTTTGCATTTTATCAACGTCTCCAGATTTTTGGTAAATTTTATATTGGTTTGGTAACTTTTTTTTCCAATTTTGGTAGCTATTTTTTTTGCAAGTGGCAACCGTGCTAGTATAGGGTGCTCAGAAAGAAATTAAGAATAAAAATAAAGACTTTGCTTTAGACAAACTTTCTTAAAATTTCTGGTTGTGGCTAACCGCTGAAGGCTAAAGATGTCGCAGATGAGCAGTCAATGTCAATAAATTTCTACTGCGCAAATCGATGAGTCCGGGCCGGATGGTTGATACGATTAAGTGTTTCCAACAGAACGGTGCAACTGTACACACAGCTCGCTCTACAATTGACATTTGGAAGGATCCGTTTCCGGGTTGTCCGATGTAAAGTTTGGGCGATTTTCGGCTATAGATCTGACCCTTCACACTACTAAATAGGTATTCGAGTTGTTTTACTAGCGTATGACAATGCCTATGTCATATTATGTCATTGCTTGTCAGGTTTTTTTACTTCACACATGTCTTGGAGTAATTCTTTATTGACTTGTTTTACCTTCCACTTGATAAGGTTCCAACATCAATCGGAGTGGAGATCAATTTCCTTTCTACGATCTTATTTTTTCTTTTGGCAAATAAATTGATTACCTACAATCTGACTTGACAAACGGAAAACTTCACTCGATAGCGGAACGATGTGGCTGCTATTTTTTGAATAGCTGTTTTTTATTATCAGATCACGAAAATAAAACAGAACGGATCATTGAAAAGTTTAATTTTGGAATTGTGGCAACAGTTGCTTTCAAAAGCAAAACAGATAATACAGGGTATTTCAAACTTCATATTGCCACCAGCCATATTGCAAATATTCTTCTCAACGTGACGTCACACAAGGCACATGTCATTTCACTTGCAAATCGGGGGTGTTACCATATTTGAATCAAATTTGCATAATTTTTCTTTTCAAATATATTTTTGTGAAACAAATTTAGTATTTTATGTTCAAATATGCAACACATGAACAATATTTTGCTGCTGCCGCTTGAGTTTATCTTGGCATATTAAGGTGTATCCAGACCACCGAAACATTTCAGAAATGTTTCTGAAGCAAATCGGACAGATTTTATAAACATTTATAAAAGATTTCTGAAATTTATTTATTAACTCCCGTATTAATAAACACTGCGTAAAAGTTATCAACTCGTTACTCGGCAGTTACGTCAAATTTTTGTATGCTATCTGACGTCCACTATCTAACTTACATTTGCATATTTGTTTATTAATACGGGGGTAAAGGTTTATGAAATGTTTCAACTTTATCCTGTTTTGGACTAGAAGAAAAGAATGTGGTGGGATTATTAGCAACGAGTAAAGTTTTTATTTTTGTAATTTTGGTCTCGGCAATCACGCGACACGCGATTTAATTCAAATAATCGTATTTAATGAATCACTTTCTCATTAGGTATTCAAAGCTTTTCTGGGCATTTTTATTTTATTTAAAAAGAAATGATAATCGAAGAACGCGCTCACTTTCTGCAGGGATACTTGTAAAAAAAAATTATTTCCCATCACTATTGGGCAACTGTAAAACATTTCATAAATGTTTTTTTGGTGTCCAGATCCAAACCAGCAAAACATTTTTAAACATTCCATAAAAATTGTTTTGTTTAATAACTGTTTTAGAAATATTTATGGAACACGTAGGTATTTCATAGTTTATCAAATGTTTGGCTGGTCTGTACATACCTTTATAGAACGAGAAAAAAACAAGGGAGTTTATTCGAATGCGAAAAAATAACAATTGATTTTTTGTGTTCCATTTTTTAGTCTGGCAACGTGATTGTGTGGCTATCGTTTACAGGCACACCAACATTTAAAAATAAAACAAGCCACCTAGTCGGAAATAGTAGAAATAATTTTCAGATCATGATTCATGATCTCGAAGAGAAGCAGGATCATGTGCTGTTGTTTTAAGTGTATGTATATCGATGATCTATATGGATCATAGCTGATAATAAAAAACAGCTAATGGCGTACTTGAAGGGTTGAAGGGCTGTAGATAAATGAAACGAGTAGGGCGCTCATCCGATCAGTGGATTTGACTGGAAAATATTGCTCTTTAGATACTCCTATACAAAATATAAAGATGTTCACATTTTTTGAGGCCTGTTGGGTATTTCAGTATTGTGGTTAACGATGTTGGTAATTTAAAAAAATACGTTTCGGCAACTAGGTCTTGACGACAATCTAAATGACATGACAACATGCCGTCACTAATGCACCAACACCAACAGATCAACGATTTTTCCATGTCTAGATTTTCTGACTGGCTACAATGAGCTGTCATTTAGCGTGTTTTATTGAACATTCATCCCAGCACAATAAATTATAATATTCATTAAACCAAAAACAAGCAACAAAAAATACCAGTTTATGCCACTTTATTACAAATGCGACTGTGAATTGTTTTATTGGGCATTCGTCTACTTTACTTTGCGGAAATCGGGCTTTTGTTGCCACTTGGAGATTGGAGAACGTGCCCCGTTTGCTTTGTTTTTATTTTATTTTAATATTTCTGTTACAATTTACAGACCATGGTGCATAGTCCGTTGTGCCTACAAGTGCACTGCGTACACAGGAAAACCTAATCAATTCATAAAATGTCCCCTACTATAATACATATCATACTAATCGTATGTTAGATAAAAGTTGCAAGGTGAACTTTGCTATAAGAAGAAATATTTAGGTGAGCGGCGTTTATAAGGCTACCTATATATTCTCTATAAATAACTAGGGTGTCCGTGTCCGTGCGAGAATATTCATTGAGTAAAATCGCTTCTATTTGTTGAGTTCAAGGATTGGTATTTATATGTACTACACAAGTAATGGAGGGATTGAAAATATGCCAGCAGTTGTCAAATCAAATTCGACCAAAAAACAAATCTGTACATATTTTTATTTTACTCTCAATCCCCTCCCTATCTAAAAATTTACCACACAAAACGTCTATCACGTTCTTGTGTAGTTAAAGTAGGATTACGTTACTTATAATCTGAGCGCCTGTATCTACGTAATAAAATAAAAGATAAGTATATGCATATTGAAATCCAACCGCCTTTTTTCCGGTATAAACGTTTAAGTAGTAATAAAAATAAATCACACATATGAAAACAAAAAGCCGCCTCCACCGGACATTGGTCGATAACAGATAATATTAGCTTGATTTGGGGTTAGAAAATAAAACATTTTTAATTCTTTCATCTACTGAAACAGGTTAGAAGTGGAATTGGAGTTGGACTCGCAATTTTCGGTAGCATTTTCTCTTGACATTGAAAAGGAATTTTGTCTATAATGAAGGCTTTGAACGGATATCGCTTTTTACCAACCATAAGACTTGGTAATTTTTGGCAAATCTAGTATCAAGAAAGAAGGGGTTGCTCAGGGCTAGTTTCGATTTTGTATTTCTATTTCTATGACCAAGCACAAGATTATTTGATTTTCGCAGAGGAATACTCTGTAGGCTCAATTTCGAAAAATACTTGTTATCCTTGCCCAACAAAAAGGTTGAGTTATTGAATTATCCTGCCACTGTGTGATTATAACCAAAAATGGTTAATCAAAATTAACGCAATCCAAATAAAACTAATATCTTTCCGGATTCTAGCCAGAACTGCAAGTGATAAATAATAAAGTGGAGTTTCAAATTTTGACCGAATTGTTTGAGCCGTATTCGAGAAAGTCCGAACTTGATACCTTAGTTTCCTAGTCGAAGATAGTTAGTAACTGAATGATTTCGACAATCGAATGATTTTTTTCATTCATTCATTCAGTTGAAAGGAGTAAAGCCAACTTTACTTTTTTCTCTCTTCTCTCTGGAACGAGTATATTTCAAATAAATAAAATTAAACGAGTAAATTTCAAAAAGAAAAAATTGCACAAAAAATCAGACATCCACTTAAAGTCAAATTCGAACATAATTCAGCAATCCATTTATAACCCAAGAATAAACACTCCAATTAAAAATCAATTCAAGAACAATCGCGTTAAATGTTCTAGAATATAACCATTAAGCACACAAAACAAAATAATCACACAACTATAGAATAATAAAACAACATCTGAAGAATTAAGACAACGTGCAATAATTGTAATAGGTATATTCAGGGCCGGACCAACCATATGTGCAAGATGTGCAAATGCACAGGCCGCCAAGTTCTGGGGGCGTATTGCTAGAAAAGAAAAATTAATTTTATCTCGCGCGAACAAGTACTCCCATTTGCATTTTAAACAAAAAGCTTGTTCAAATAGGCCCAATATAACAACATCCATCACACCTGTGATGAATTATTTCTTTCACATTAACTCACAACACTTACAATGTTGCAACTTCAAGGAGAATCTAACTCAAAATATAGCAAAACAAAAAATCCCACTAGACATATGCAAGTTCACTTCTTACCTACATAATCTCAAAATACTCCACCCTGCTTATGTAGGTATATTCCTTGCACATCCACTTACATTTTACAAGAGAATCTAGTTCAAAAATCTCAAAACAAAAAATACCTCAATAAAAAAAACGCATTGAAAGTCTACCTCCTGGGTGATGTGGAAAAGACTCATTCATGTGTGAATTCTATAAATCTTGCACGGGGCGCAAGTTTGGCTGGAGCCGGATGGATGAATTTCTTCCGACTTTCGTCGAAAAAACAAACACACATACCAACTGCTTGATAGCTTAATTGACCGATATCAGTGCTGCTAGTTTTAGAAAAGAAAGCACGAATTCCAGGATCGATCCAAATTTTTGGATTCTGGAAATAAGATTAAACGACGAACTTGATTGGAGTTGTTGATTTGATCAAAATTCTTAAAGTTGAGTTAACTGCAAAACTATTACGCAAAAGCCGGATCAGTCTTCAAATTAACCCCTAAGGAAAAATGCTGTAAAAAACGACCCGACAAAGCGGCTGGTATAATTAAAGAGCTCAAGAGCCATAAGCTTGCAATACAAGTTGAAGTTAGTATACCAGACTACTGAGCGAAACTTCTCAGGTTCGATCTTCAGAAAGACACAATAAATTTTAAATTTTTTCCACTGCCCCTAGGCAATTTATTTATTTTTGAGACTCCGTTGAATGTTTTTCCCATCAATACTTGAATAAGAAACTACTTCGAGGCAATATCAATACTACTAAAGCTCCCACAATCTAAATAACAAATTTCCATAGATAAATATCAATTGGTAAGTGACGTCACAAGTAATTTAAAGTAAACAATATTTATCTGAGACCGAAAATAACACCGATAGGAATTTGAATTTTTTTTTTCAAGAACTAAAATGGAATCTAATTTGAACTTGCAATACAAATTTGATAAGTACACTGTAAAGGAGCAATTCTCATTGCTTTGTGGTGTAGCTCCAGATATACGAGTACAATACGAATTAGAGTCAGAGTTTAAGTCAATATGGATATCTACGTTCTAAAGGGTCTTTCATTAAGGACTTGACAACTTTTTTTTTTTAAATAAAATGCAAGCTACTTGAGATATCTGAAAAAAATGTTATTGGCTTGAATAACTATTAAAACATTTATGAATTATGAATTCGACTTGGTTCATATGTCCACCACGGGAACGTATCGATACGTTGAACCTGATTTTCGATACTGCCGCTATTTCTCGTTTAATATTGGCTCTGAGCTCCTCTAACGTCGGCGGCTTGTTGGCATAGACCAATGATTTAATGCAGCCTCATAAAAAAAAATCTGGAGGCGTTAAATCACGTGATCTCGGCGGTCAATAGACGGGTCCGTTTCTCGAGATAGCCCGTTCGCCGAACTGAGGCTTCAATAACTCGATTATTGCACCCGCTGAGTGGCTTGTGGCACCGTCATGTTGGAATCACTGATGTCCAATTCATGCAATTGCTCAAACAAATAACGTTCCTACATGTCTCTGTAGCGAATACCATTTACCGTAACCTGACGGTCATTTTCATCGACGAAAAAAAACGGCCCAATGACGCCACCGACCGGCATGAAAACCCCAACAAACAGTGAATTTTTGCATAAATGAAGAGCTGTTTCATGAAGCACATGATGGTTTTCCACTGTCCAGTAACTCATATAAGTTACACGGCGTTCACATCACAGTTGAATTTAATGTCGTTTTCGATTTGACTTTTTAGATTTTGATCTGAGATTTCAGATTTTTTGAAGTTGCCAAGTCGATAATGAAAGACGCTTTATAAATAAAAACAACGATGAACATGTCAGGCCTTCCATATCGAAATTCGCAAGGTAGGTTATCAGGGTATAATGTTTTACAGACTAAAGATAGGCACAAATAGAAAGTAGTCATTTTGGAAGACGGTCATACCAAACCGCATCAAAGCGAAAGTGATTATGATGAATTGTCAATCAGCTAAAAGGAATTTTCCCAAATAGGTTCTACTCAATCAAACCAGCTGACAGTTCTAGTAAGGCTATGATTCATATAGACAATTTTTTTCAATATTTTTTATACCCTCCACAGGAAGCTAGCTATATTCACTTTGTCATTACATTTGAAACGCCACGAACGAGTGACCGGAGACTTCATAAAGTATATATATTCTGAATCAGGATCACGTTCTGAATCGATTTAGCCGTATCCGGTTGTCTGTCTGTCCGTCTGTCTGTAGAAAGCACGATAACGCCCAAGGGAATTGATATAGGCGACTGAAAGTGAGAGGACTTATTTTTATCGTCGTCAGGTTGCTAGTGAAAATGGGCTATGTCGGTCAAGCAGTTCTGGTACCTCCCATACAAAATCACCTATAACCCATATAACGAAAATCAGCGAATTCGGTATTATTTAGCTGTATTATTCGATAAATAATTCGCTAAAGCAAAGTTAAGATTCGTAATTTTAGTTGAATTCACATTTTTAAAAGCTGATGCATATAGTTTTTTCTTATCTTTTCGGACAGTTAAATGTAATAGATAGTAATATGCGAGAGAAAATGTTTTATAAATAAGACATTTTTTAAGATCATGTATAAAGGCTTTATAAATATAAATACACTGCATAACTGTACGCCTGCTACAGTTTTTTTTTACCTAAAAAGTTTTGAAAATCATATCAGGAATATTAATATGGTGGACCCTTTTGGCTCACATTTTGGCTACATTGAAGCTGATTTGTGAACACAGAACATCCCTACGAAAGAAAACAAAACTTAAGAATTACGCATGTCGAATGAAACAACTCTGGCCCCACTATGACGCCTATAGCCTTAATGTATTAGTCCTTACAGATCAGACTTCTAATATACAAAAGTTTAAAAAAGAAAAACTTGTCTTGACTGGGCCTATATCGTTGTGAACTCATACCGTACTAATAATGAAACTCCTAACACAAACTAGGGATAGGGAGATAAGAGAGAAGGAAAAAAAATTCCATAAAGCAACTCATTTCATTTTCAACTACCCTTAGGAGGCTTCTACACACTGCACTTTAAGGCAAAAGAACATTTTTCGATAAAATAATGCCTAAAATATTTTTTTTTTACGTAAACTGGAACAATAAAACAAAAATTAAACACAATTATAAAAAAATAAACAAAAACAATTTCTATTTCCAAAAAAAAACTTATAAGTTATAAATCACAGAACAAATTCTTAATAGGAACAAGATTCATGACTTTTTAGTTTCACAATTAGGTACAAAGTATTGAACATAACAAACATAATTTTTAGTCCATCAGATCGTCGTGGTCCTTGAAATCAAATATTAAAAAAATAAAAAGTGTGTATGTTGAATCAAAAAACAAAATTAGAAAAAAATTTTAGATAAAAAAAGATGCATTTTTGAAGAAAAACAAGCCTTAAAGCCTTAACTAATGAAATAATACCTAAAAGGCATAAAAAAGCCTTGGTTGGCATCACTGGGCTGCTGTCAGCTGACTTGTATAAAATACAAGTTCACACAGATTATACTTACGGTCATTAAAAAAGAAATGCATCTAAGGTTGAAATCGTGGTCTCCGTGCACTCAGATACCATGATCATATCGATCGAATACTTAAAGATTATAACCACTCTGCATGTCTACTCATTTATAACGCTTATAATGCGGTGCACAACTCTAGCATTGTTTTCAGCTTGCGTCCTAAAAACTAATTTTGTTTGGCTTGAAAAGCAGATAGAAAGCTGTTTATATTTTTACCCCGAGTACTTACTATGGGAATATTGGTACTTGTTTTAATGGTCCCTTATGCCTGTGACACACATATGGTTTTCATACCATGGTGTCGAGATGAATCACTTGTCTGTCAGTGTACACCACGGTAATACCGGGCGAGCTATGTGGTTTGAGCGTAGTATCGATCAGAGACAATACTGAGACCACCAACTTCGGCCGATTTCCCGTTACTTGCCTACAAGCTATATTTTTATGGGGTGGCAAATGCTAAGTGCGCTATAATGTTACATAGAAATTCGTATTGACAAATGTCACGTAACACACTCGCACCTTCCATGTGCCACTTCCGCTGTGGGCAAATCTGCTGACAGCGTTCATAGAATTTTATCCGTTTAGTTTGAAATTATATATATACGTGTGGATAGTATTTTTTTTGGAATAAGAGTAGGTACATTTGCTTAAAATATATATGAAAATTGTCAATGCAGAATGGTTGCATGAAAAATAAAAACCTTTTGACCACACCTTATCAGTTATTTAAGAAAAATTAACACTTGAAATCGATATTAATGATATCGATAAGAGGTAAATACATAACCATGTTTGGTATATGAAACATCTCGTATAGATCATTTTATTAGCCACACAAATCAATTTTTTCGCCTTTAAAAAATATATAATCAAAATTCAGATTTGTTAAAATGTGGTATTCCCGAACTCTATCACATTTCCCCACGTTTGCCGCTGTTGACAGCATTTATTTTTGCATGTTTAAATGTCGACGTTCTTCAAAAGCACACCCATATTGAATTTATTGTTTGATTGATTTTTAATAGTTTCATAAATATTTATACGATATATACACATTGCACGGCTAAAAGTTTCTTTTAATCTAGATCTACCTTTCCATTACGGCACAACATTTGTGAAGTACTTGTAAATACTTAGTTAGTATTGAGAGACTAAGTACTTCACAATTGGTTCTTCGATAAGACATCGCTTCTAGGAATAAATTCAATTTTTCCACTGTAATGACACTTGCCAACAAAATACAGAGAATAACACGTTGAGTTGTTAACAAAATTAAGCGCATTACGTGTGCCAGGACATCAATGGTTTCTAAGGACAGAACATACGCTACTAATGCCGACCTTTCTTCTATTTTCAAATTTTCCAAGCAAATCCGAGAGGTGATAGGTGAATATTATTGAGATGCTTCCTACCACTGCAACTCCCCGAACTATAACTTACCGTTGACATACAAATAGTAGGTACCTGCAATTACCTACATCACAATTGCAGTTCCTTAAAAGCAAACCTTTATTTTAATTATTTTACCGGTTGACATTCGGTTGCACCCAAAGATGTGAAGACAATGAAATTTCTATTGCAAAATAACTCCCGTCTGTGCAAAGAAATTCCTTTGTTTTCGTCCCGTTATTCTCTTCTTTCCGAATGCCGACTTTTTGTATTTTTATCCTCCGATTGTTAGCGTTCTTACAAATCTTCTCGTTTGCAAAAATATTTTCATAATATTAACTATTTTTGCTTGTGTGCTTGCGCATATTGCATGTGGTTGCCAGCAGCTTTACTCCTTCTTTATCCCTAATCGCATTCGAAAGGAAATTTCCCTTGCACATGCTCGTTTTTTTTTCTATCTCTAGGTTAGTTTGTGTTTTGCGACATATATGCACAAAATACATATATAAAACTGTTGGTTTTCTGACAAAGCCCTTGTCTTGTCCTTCGTTTGCGTTTGTACTCGTTTAATATGTCATGGTAGGAATTTTTATTGGATATTCTTTTAAATTAAATTTTTAGAATTCTCGAAAGACATTAAACAGTTGTCATGTTGTGTGCTTTCATCATGGCTGAGGCTATGGTTTGCTCTTTTGTATTATCAGTATCTCTTATGTGACACCTTTGTGTCAGCCTGACTGTGAGATAAGTAAATAGAGAGAAAATCTTTTCGAAGTGTCCAAATCAGCGCACAGTGGCCAAAAGGTCAAATTTCAAGGTTGAACAAACCCATTTTTGTTAATGCAATTCTTGTCTGTGACAGTTGGGCAACAAGTGGTATAATAGATTCTCTTCTAAAATAAGTTGTTGGCAGTCAGACGCATCGCGTAGTTGAATGTTTTTCACATATTTTTAAAATACGGAAATCTGAAAATTTGACATTTTTTGTCTATTTTTTATTAAAGTTTATTCTAAAAAAAAGGTGATGGAAATAATTGAACGATGTGCTAAGATTGTTCTTAGATAATTTTCTTTATTAAAAACATTACATTATTTATTTAATCCGTTATTGAAAGTGGTGCATAATTTGTGTTTTTTTCCTCATTTCGTGTATTTTTGAAAAGCCGAAAGTTGTGATTCTCACATTTTCCCGAGATAATTTGTATACTAATTTAGACTGATCGTTCCTCTTTATGAATATTATACGTTTATTTTTGCGGAAATTTTGCGAAAATCATAAAATTTTGACCCAAATTGAAACAATATTAAGAAATAAAAAAAGTTTCGCATGTTGTTTTGCAATTTATTCAGAGCTTTTTGAGAAATATTTGAAATTATTTGAGATACTGAAAGTGAAATTTTTCAGGAATATCCTTGGTACCCAATGCCGGCTTCAGTACATAAAGTGCTTATCCATGGAGGAAACATTATTATGCATGCAATGTTACCTATTGGACAATTTACGGAAGAGGCTGCAGAATCAAAAAACAAAGACGTTATCGAAAAATAGGTTATCTAGGTTATCAACAAATACCGATTTATTTAATAGACTACTTCTAACGTCAGATCCGTTGCTTTCTAACGAAAGAATTTTGAAAAAAGACAAAAAATCTAGTTTATCTAAAGATGTTTTGAATTATTTATTGATATAAGCTTTAATTGATTTCAATAAAAATATAAAATTAAAGACATATTGCAACTACTTCTTTTATTTTGTATCATTTGAAATTACATTTTTAGTTTTGACCGCCCTTTCCATACAAATGAAACCGTGCAGCTGTCCAAGAGAAGGTTTATCAAACAAAAAAGTGCAGTTGATCTGCCGCCATTTCAGCAAAGTGGCACCGCTGGTTCAAATGCTGTTTTTCGATTTTGTTGGCAGTAGTTTCCTAGGCGACTTCATGCTGGTTTGGTGAACTATTTTCTATTTTGAAGAGGTGACCTGACCTGAGCATTACACATATTTGAAAACCTACCGGTCTCAAGCAAAGTCAACTCCACCCCGATTCATTGAGGACATAGTAGACAATTTTGCATGTGGCATTGAGTACGCAGGTGTTTAAATTAAAGATCTTTCATTCGTCAGTCAGATGACATATAGTTGTTCGCACACTCAGCCTGTAGCTAATAATAAATCCGCTGTTTGACTGCAGTAAAAATGAGTAAGTCTCAAACATGTACTGGTCTTCAAAAGAGGAGGTGTCAGAAATCGCGCAAACCAAAAATGGGTCTTTTACGGTGGGCTTATTTATGTGATCAAGGATTAAAAATACCTGCGAGTTTATTTCACGAGATTCCTTAATACAGAGAAACACATAAATGAAACACCACCCCAGACGATAATTGCTATTAATGGATTGCGGAGAGCTTCTATAAAATGGTGAAGATCCCCGAACCAGATATAACTATATAAGAGTTCAAATGTACGCGTTGTGTTAATACCCAGCCGTCCTTAAAAATATACTTTTTGCTGTAATTAGGTTAAAATAGATCGGACTTTTGCACATAGATGTGTAGCAAGAAATGGCCATGAATTGTATTTAATTTGTTAGAAAATGGGAACAGGGGATGACTTGAGCTCCTAAAAAATGCGAAAGAGTGATTTCTGAAGTTGTTAATGATAAATGAAGATAAAGAGGTCTGCTCTTCGAATTCGTCCGAACGGTATCAAATCTACAATTAAGACCTGAAGTCGGGTATCAACAGCCAGATTTAAGCGTATAAGGATTTTGAATGAAGAAAGTTAGCAACCTACCGCGAACAGCCACACATGCAAACAGATGAAAAAAGACAGTAAGGATCTTCTGTTGTCTCCGCCTTTAAACAGATTTTAATGCTACCACTCACCTCAGTCAAGGACGAAGCTCCTTCTGGCCAAGGGGCAGAGTCCAATTCAGCCCCATAATGTTATCAACCTGCTCCCGGTAGTAAGCAGACCCTCCATAAGATCAGGGGTCAGATTCTGTAAGGCGAAACGATCAAACGTTTTGGTGCGCACGAAAACGTTTGAACGTTTAGCCTTACAGAATGCTGACCCAGGTCTGGAAAGAAAGTTCAAAAGAACCGAAGATACCGAAGTTTCCCAGTAAGCTTAAGCTCGCTGACAGGTTGCTATTGTCAACCGCTTTGACACAAATGAGCACAAGACTATAAATGACTGAAAGTGGAAAAGCAGAAATGATTGGGGAAGGGATTTGAAATGGCCATGGCTTTATGGCTTTTGGTTTGCTCTATCATTCAGTGTTTTACATTTCCATAAGGGGGCTCAAAATCAATCTTTTACGTTTTCCATTGAAAGCGATTATATAGCTACAGCATCCAGGTTTATGCACTCGGCCAACTATAATCTCGCACTCAACAGAGCAAGCTACATTCGTTAAAAATACTAAAGTTTCTACCAGAAACATTGGGCCTTACTAATAATCATTTTTAATCTGCACACTTAATATTTTGTAGATCCCAGTGGGCAATTTTGAATGGAAAATTTCGCCGTGCTGAGGTCGTAAGAGTTAGCCTGCCCAGGTAGAAATTTCTGACTATTATCCAAATTTTATTTGACCACACGGTATATTTGACTGAATTTTGTGTCGATAAAAGCATTCCAACTATTTGACATTTTTGTTTACTTTCTCTTTTAGAGTACTTTTACTACTTGCGACGCACTTTCTGTCTATTACTGTTTGGCGTTTTTTTATTTTACCCACATGACCTACATAGATCACTGATTTCCATGGCTTCCAACAATAGTAGGAGATCCAACAGTTGTTGTAAACTATGGAAATCAATGATCTATATAGATTATGTGGGCAAAATCAAAAGCGCCTATTATAGTATGAGAAAAATGAAAATGCTTTCTGATTTTACTAAATAAACTTTAGAAGATTAAATTCGAAACAATTAATGAAGTGCGCAAAGAAAAATTTTGGTGTGAAAATAGGAGAAATTTAAGAAAAGCTAGAAATTGGCTTTCTTAAATTTATACCATTTTTACACCAAAATTCGATTATTCACATTACATCTAATGTTATCAGTATTTTTTAACACATAGCAAGTAACATAAATAGTAACTGCAATAATTCTAGTAATTCTAGAACAAATTTTTCTACACCGATTTGGTACACCTTGCAATATGGACTACAAACGTTATATTGATTAAGTTCTAACTTCGTATAACATACCTTCGTTTATTTTGTTAACGCTTTTAACAAACCAGGCTAGCAATACCAAAAGTTAAAGGCGAAAACATTTTAAAATTTTCATAGGTAATCCATTATTATTTTACCCAAACTTTACTTGAATGTTGTCATACTTTAAAAGTATCAAATCAATAGAAAGAATCATATAATAAATATTACGGCTTAATAATAATGAACGCAACACAAAAAAAATTTATGTACATAATACAAGTACATGCACCCTGTGACCCTACTTAAAGAAAGGCAAGTGGTCGCTTTCTCATTCTAATTGGGGTCCATTATCAACAAAGAAAAATTCATATTTGAATTATTGAAACTCGAAACATCTTTTGTTACTTAAATACTTATGTAAACTAGATAAATGGAAGAGATAGGTAATGTTTTTAATTTGGTTTTACAGCCATTGCAATCATTTTGAAATTTTATAATTTTCACTGGCAAAATAAAAAAAAATTGGAAATAAAACTGAGTATTATAAATACCTCCATTACCATTTGGACTGGGCATCAAATTGTAGATCCCTTCCATTCGCCCCAAAAATGAAACTCGCACAAAACGAATGGTTGTGAGAAGCTAGGCCTAGGGTCCGTACGGAGCTGTTGCGCCAACTGTTTATTTATTTATTTTTATTATTTTATTACCTCGAGCGCGTGAGTTTTTGCCACTACAACTTATTGATATTTGTGGTAAAATTGATTTTCGTTGGAATATTTTTCACTCAGGTACGAAGAAATGCAATTACTAGGTTCACATAATAGCTGTTTTTTATTATCAGCTATGATCCATATAGATCATCGGTTTACATGCACCTACAACAACAGCACAAGATCCTGCTGCTCATCGAGATCACGAATCATGATCTGAAAATTATTTCTACTATTTCCAACTAAACTTTTACATGTTGGTGTGCCTGTAAACGATAGCCACACAATCACGTTGCCAGACTAAAAAATGGAACACAAAAAATCAATTGTTATTTTTTCGCATTCGAATAAACTCCCTGTCCGTATTCCGAGTTATTTGTTTTTTTCTCGTTCTATAAAGGTATGTCCAGACCAGACAAACATTTGATAAACAATTAAATACCTACATGTTCCATATTTATTTCTAAAACACTTATTAAACAAAACAATTTTTATGGAATGTTTAAAAATGTTTTGCTGGTTTGGATCTGGACACCAAAAAAACATTTATGAAATGTTTCACAGTTGCCCAATAGTGATGGGAAATAATTTTTTTTTACAAGTATCCCTGCAGAAAGTGAGCGCGTTCTTCGATTATCATTTCTTTTTAAATAAAATAAAAATGTCCAGAAAAGCTTGGAATACCTAATGAGAAGTGATTCATTTAACACGATCATTTGAATTAAATCACGTGTCGCGTGATTCCCGAGACCAAAATTACAAAATAAAAACTTTACTCGCTGCTAATAATCCTACCACATTATTTTCTTCTAGTCCAAAACAGGATAAAGTTGATACATCTCATAAACATTTACCCCCGTATTAATAAACAAATATGCAAATGTAAGTTAGATAGTGGACGTCAGATAGCATACCAAAATTTGACGTAACTGCTGAGTAACAAGTTGATAACTTTTTCGCAGTGTTTATTAATACGGGAGATAATAAATAAATTTGAGAAATCTTTTATAAATGCTTATAAAATCTGTCCGATTTGCTTCAGAAACATTTCTGAAATGTTTCGGTGGTCGGGACACACCTTAATATGCCAAGATAAATACTCAAGTGCTAGCAGCATAACATAGTTCATGTGTTGCATATTTGAACATAAAATTTGTTGCACAAAAATATATTTGAAACGAAAAATTATGCAAATTTGATTCAAATATGGTAACACCCCCGACTTTGCAAATGAAATGACATGTGCATTGTGTGACGTCACGTTAAGAAGAATATTTGCAATATGGCTGGTGGCAATATGAAGTTTGAAATACCCTGTATTATCTGTTTTGTTTTTGAAAGCAACTGTTGCCACAATTCCAAAATTAATCTTTTCAATGGTCCGTTTTGTTTTATTTTCGTGATCTGATCCGGATCAGATCACGCTGATAATAAAAAACAGCTATTATCTCCGTTTAGGTATTTAGGTATTTCAGCATCCACAATAAAGTGGAAATGTTATGTGCGTACATTTCTGATTGGTATCAGTACTTTTATTTCGCAACCAACTTAAAAACACATGAAAACAAATTTGACAGCTGACTAAAGTTCGGTCACATTTCGGTTACAAGTCATAGCCAAAAGTCCCATTATGTGTGTTTCCCGAAATAGTAACTTAAAGAGGTAAAACTTATTCCCCATCCTGCACTGGAAACAGTACGCATGTCGGTACTCTCTACGAACTATTACTCTTGCGGTAACATTTCTGAAACTCTTACCTATGTGATGTGTCAAACTAAAAACTGGCATTAAAATAATTTCTAGAAAATATTTTAAATAGTACAACGAAACTATACTATTTTTTCTCCGCATGAACGCATTATAAACCGAATTATTATCTAATCTCCCTTAATCTGTGTCACGATTTTGATTTCAAAATGTTAGTGCGAGTGTGCGCACACATGTTAGAGTCATAAGCTGAGCCATTATCAGCTTTCCATTCGTTCAATAGTTTGACAAGCAGATTGCTTGCCATTCAAGGATTTGTATATCAAATTTCGCACTTACTCCGCATTAAACTCGTTTCAAACAAGCACCTGATGTAAAGTGCACGTTGCCCCTATCCGACATGTGTTTTTCCCAGAACGTTATCCACACAATTAATCTGTCAATCGACAGTGGCTCTTTTATTTGAACTGAATAATTGGCAAACAAAAAACCAAAAGACTGAAAAAATCTTATCTTTTGGATTGTGTCAGGTTTTTATCAGAAAAATGTAACTGACCTACGTATCAGTGATCACCTGTCTGGATTTATATTAAACGCTGATCCAATTTATGCTTTATTGTTTACAGGCTTCAGTTCCCGGTAATCGGCTTATATTCTTATCACCATTGAGTTACTCGCATTTTTAAGTGTCCATCCACCTGAAGTTCGTTGTTCTCAGTGGTGTTGCTTCGAAATTAAATTTCCTAATTTCGATAAAAGTGGTATTCATGTTAAGATTAAAATCACACAGAGTGATTCAGTTTTGACACCGCACCACGTTCGGTGCTCAGTGAGTCTTTGTTGATCATTCAAATTCATACTTATGCAGTTGGAATTGAAACATAATGCCTCAAATGTGGAGACTTTAAGCTTTCGCCTGACCTAATGTGTCGCTCTGATAAAGTTTTTTTTTTTGCTCTTTGTAATATAATAAAAAATATATTCCTTAAAGCTGCCCCAGATGGAGGACAGAATTGTAATGGCATGAAAAACCTTTGCACAAACAGGTTCAGCATTCGGGAAATCCTGCTTCGGGACAAATGGACGGAGATGCGTCGGAAAAGCACTATCCTTAGTGAAGTTGTCACATTACTATCCATTCATGGAGACGTTCTGCGAACTTTTGGGGTTATACAGGTGCTTTGGATTCTATAAATGCGGATGGAAAGAACACTTAATGGAATAAGTGTAGAACGGAATGGGATAAGTGAATGTGTTCCCCATGAAGGATGGGTTAATGGTGGCATTGTTTTTAAGCGTTTTTTTTTTTTTAACCTACTTGCAGTTGCAGCTGCTTTGTGCACTTAACGTTGGGTACCTCCATAAATGCCTTAGCAGATTTAGGAGAGGAGTAGTACGGGAAGTGACCTGCTTTTTAACTTTCTCCATTACGTAGTAAGTGAAAGATATTGTATTCGTACAAAATTTCGAACTCGAGATGTTAATCAATTCTGCCATTACGATGATAGGCGAACTCAAAAAAGTGGGTCCGTCTGTCTGTCTGTCTGTATGTCCCGAGGCTGAACGGATTTCGTTGAAACGGATTTAAAATTTGGGGGCTTACAGTTCGGGGCCGTTTTTTTTTTTTGCATGGTAACCTCAATATTAATGGCACTTCCCATACAAAATCGAGTAACGGTACTTTTGGAATTTGGACATATCTCGCAAACGGTTCATTCGATTGTAACAAAAATGCATTTCATAGGTAATATGGTCATTTCTAACTTAATGGAAAACTCAGTTTTTCTCTGTATTATTACAAAACGGATTTTTGAAAAAAGTCATTTTTGAAAAATATAGTTTTCCCCAGTTTATATCAAAACGGCATGATTTTGACCAAAATGCAAACTTAGAGTAAAATTGATGTTTTCAAAATTATTGCGTCCTTAATTTTCAATTCGAGTCACTGGAAACGCTCACTTTTAAAAGTGCTCATATCTCGAAAACCCCATTTTCGATTTCGATAAAACCCTAACAACCAAGTAATGCTTACATCCCGAAAAAAAAGATTTGCTTAAATGACTTTGAATTTCAGTCAGACTCGCACTAAACGAGAAAGTTTCGTGCGACCCAGTCGTGCCCTTTATTTTTTTTTTCTTGTATTTTAAAATAGGTTGTAAGTTTGGGAAATCGCAAAGATGGTTAGATGCCAGACTTATGAATTATGATAGTGGTACTTCCATTGGAAATTAGTAATAAACTCTAAACTCTAAAAAAAAAATAGAGTGCACGACTGGGTCGAACGAAACTTTCTCGTTCATCAAAAGTTTGGTTGGTTGTTTTTATAAGTAGGTAGGTAAAGATCTGAGAACCGATGCTAGATAAAAGAAACGGTGAAAAGGATATAGGAAAAGGACTATGTAGTGTTAAATAAAATTCACTTTTGGGTTATTCATCTGATAGGCAGTAAATAAATATAAATAACGATGTTGAGTTTTATAAGTTGAAGCTGTCAGTAACAGGCAATGTTCCCAAGTTATGGTTAAAGAGGTAAAATCATCTACAGTACTATTTTATAAGCTCTTACACTTTAGAAGAGTGTGGCAGTGGTTTCTGTTTTATGATTTGCTAATGCAAATTTTAATTTTTGACTGGAATATATTAGTAACGCTGTTTTAAGGTATCTATGATTAGAAGTAGGGTTCGTGTTAGACAGATATCTTTACATAGATATTTATGTAAGTTTTCAGAGATCTGTTTTAAAGTTTGCATTATATAAACTTTGCAGCTCTAAACCGAATGTGCCGATGGACGTGTGTGGGGTGCAAATGAAGTGGGAGTTCCTGATTGTGTAAGGAAGTGGCTGCAATTATTTTTTAAGGTGCATATTCAACTAGGTTAAAAAAGGTTAATATTTGCGTGGCTGTTATTGCATTTTTATCGGAAGTGCGGAGATTGTAACAAAAATATAGCATAGATATGTGAATATAGATCGGGAAATGTAAATGAATAAAAACACAGATTTTTTTCCAATTTTTTGAGAAAAACTAAGTACGGGATCTTATTTCGAATACTGATTTTATCTTAAATATGACCTATTTTGATCAAAATTGTTAGAGCGGTTTTTGTAAAGCTTGGCAGACAAAACAGTACCCAATATTGCAATATTTAGTTTGAGAAATGCTATCGCTTAACTATTTAGCTGAAAACCGAGTACAAGCTATTTTTCGGGATGTAAGCATTACTTGGTTGTTAAAGTTTTATCGGAATCGAAAATGGGGTTTTCGAGATATGAGCAGTTTTTGAAATTAGCGTTTTCGGTGATTCGAATTGAAAATTAAGGACGCAATAATTTTGAAAACATAAATTTTACTCTAAGTTTGCATTTTGGTCAAAATCATTATTGCCGTTTTCACGTAAACTAGGGATAACTATATTTTTCAAAACTGACTTTTTTCAAAAATCCATTTTACGATAATACAGAGAAAAACTGAGTTTTCCATTAAGTTAGAAATGACCATATTACCTTAGAAATGAATTTTTGTTACAATCGTAGCGACCGTTTCTGAGATATGTCCAAATCTCAAAAGTACCGTTACTCGATTTTTTAGCGGAAAACTGAGTATGCACTTATGTTAACCTGACCTACTTAAACTTAAATATCAATTTTTGTTGAAATCGTAAGAGCCATTACTGAACATATCAAAATGGTATGTAAATTTTGTATTGGAAGTTCCATTAATATTGAGGTTACCTTGCAAAAAAAAAACCGCTCTGAACTGTAAGCCGCCAAACTCCTAATCCGAAGTTTGAACAAAATCCGGGCAGCCGTTTAGGCTGTAGATCTCGGGACATACGGATAGACAGACAGACAGACACAATTTTGCAACCCACTTTTTTCAGTTCCTCTATCTTCGTAATGTCAGAATTGATTAACATCCCGAGGTCGAAATTTTGTTAGAATAAAATATCTTTCTCTTACTTAAAAAAGCGGCGCTGAATTTAATTGTTAACAATGTTCACAATGACAGTGAATTCAGATCGGTATGTGGGATTTGATTCCAACTGGACTGTGCCAAATCCGAGTTTATGTCAACAACGGATCCTAGAAGTGTTGAAATACAAAAACGACAGAAAAGGCCCGCTATACAGCCCAAACAACTTCGGAAAGTGACGACAAATGCCAAAAACACGAGTACAATGCGCCATTCACTCTGACGGCGAGGTTCAAAATAAACAAAAACTGCCTTCACAGCATACAATTTTTTATTTTTTTAATTATTTACAAAAAGTCATACCCATGTTTAAATGGCCCACTCTGCATAGGTACAGCGTTTAAAGTGGTTCTTTTGTATGGATCGTGCCACGCCCCCTTTTGCCATACCCTTTAAAAAAGCCCCCAGTCTTCTTACGAACGTACTACGATCTATGGATGTAAAATCATATTAAGTTTGTGCCAACAAAATACAAACAGATAGACAGACAGATGTGGTGCATTCAATTTTACTGAGTCAAAGATTTTTCTCTAACTTTCGATTTTTATTTTAAAAACTGTTCCAAGAAGCCGGTAGTGTAGTATGCGGTCAGACAAACAGTTTCGGCTGTTTGTTCAATATTGGGGTGCGGCATTTGCCATTTTACCACCATAATGATGAAAAATTGTGAGATACCAAGCCAAACAACAACCAATTTCGACTTGAAATAGTTTTCATTGACAATAGTCTAATTAATATAGGCTGAGGGTGGCCAAGGGTACAGTTTAAAAGAGGTTTAATTGAAGAGAAACAAATAATACAGTTCGTTTGGTGGGCCAGTTACTTAGTGCTTAGGGTGTTGGTCTATACTAAGCGAGGTGCCCACGTTCGATCCCACATTGTTACATCTTCCACTGCGCCATCTCTCGCAAACGTCTGACAAACATCCGAGAGTACAACCGCCATTAAAGAGCTTCTCAATTATTGGCCGTTTGACTTGGCATACAAATTCGTCCAAAAATGGAAAATTTACACTAAACGAATGGCTGTGAAAAACTGGGCCTAAGGTCCTTGATGACCTGTTGCGCCACCTTTTTATTTCTTATTCCCCAGTTGGTCACATCAAGTTTTTTATCCTTGCCAATTCGGAAGAATTTTACGGAAAATATTAGGACCGCCGACAGAAAAAATATACGAAAATAAAGAAAGGCCTATACTGACCTAAGGCAATCCTGTTTTGTTACCGTGAGTAAGTTACTTAATGCCCGTGACTACAGTTTCAAAGGCTTGGGTCTTGAGTGCATCGGCAATACCTTCGAAATGGGGCACACTCCAACCATACATCACTTGACGATGATGGCAAGCGATATTTATGCACCTATATACTGTACTCCCAGGTGAAAGTCTGCTACAATAAGGCAATATATCGCAATAGGATAAAAGAACACGGCCTAAAATCCCTTGCAATCATCCACAGGTTGTCCATAGGAATGATCGACGAACCTTTATAGGCATTAACATGGAAACATGCCCCCGTTTGCATTGGGAATGTCTTCAATCATTTGCTCTAAAAATACCTTTGCATAATTAGAGTTTAATCCATACGTGTTAAAAGATAATTAAAAAACGTTTTTCAAATAGTGCTGCGCTCAGCGTATGCATGACCTTATTATTTTTAATGGAAATGTCATACACACTAATCGGAGAAATAAATTCTTAAGTGGAATTATTTCCAACCTTGGTATATGGCTAATAGCTTCAGTCCAGTTCCAAAATGTAATTCCCATTCGCATGTGATGGCTTAAAATCGACGTCAGAATAAGTGAGATAGCGTTTTGAGATTGATCGATTTAGATATAACACGTGCGTAGTTAATGAAATTTTTTTTTTTTAGATCTACGTTGAAAAAGTTCGCTACATTTTCCAATACAGTGGACGTCCATTACAACGAACATCCGATATAGCGAAAGCTTTTTAGATTTAAATTAGTATCTCTATATAACGAATGGTGCCCACGATTTGCTATCCGATATAACGTAACGAACGTAGAAATAAATTGGATTAAAAACCATTGAAGTAGGACCATCATCTATTCAATTTAACATTAAATAAAACACATTTTTAATGACTTTTTTTTTAAGTATAGACAATTCGATCGATATAACAATCGCGCTTGATATAATGAATGACATAAAACATTATATCATTCGTTATACTGGACGTCCACTGTATATATGAAAACATATAAATAGTTGTTCGGTTTTCTATTTTTTTTGTTTGTATAAGGAGAGACTAGCTAATTATGAAGCTAGACACCATGCAAGAAAAATCCGTTATAACAACCGCAAAATTCATAATTCAAAAAAAAAACACTCGAATTAATTGAAGGGCAATGAATGTTCTAATAATTGTACAATATAAAGCAAACGAATATTTTTTGGAAGTCATTCCATAATGAATTTTGGATGCATGGATATAAATTTAATGATATCGATACCAAAAAATTGTTAGCAGATTCGCCATAGAATTTCCTTTAAGTTTCGCAACATATTTTTTTTTTCACATTCGTATTTTTTTTCGATACACGCCAGCGGTTTCTCTTTCGACAGTTTTTTTTAAAATGGTCGATTTGTTAAGCAATTAACAACAGCATTAATCAAAACAAACAAACTATACTTGTACTGTCGATTTAACAAGTGTAAGAAAAATTAAAAAAAAAATAAACATTCCAGTAGTAAATTGTGGGAAGAAACAGTAAGAAATGTGCAGTCATAATTTTGCAACAAAATTTTGGATGCTTATTTTCTACACTCACTGTGGTAGCTTTATTTTACTTTTCACATAAATAAGCCACTGTAAATATAGATGAAATGACATTTTTTTCATTCATAAAATGTCTACCAAAAATTTTTCAGTGGTGTTTTTTTGTAGCAAAAATAAAGAAAACGCTTATTAATATAAAATGTCTGATCTTACAATTAAAAAACATAAAACTGGAAGCAGCAAAACTTAAATGCGTGTCACATAATTGGGGTTCAAATCAGTTTATTGCTGATATACATTTAGAGATCCTTTCATTCCTGTACATTTTAAAGAAAATCAGTTAATTTTCGTTGATTGCACTAATATTTAAAACTAAAATTATTCATATTCTCAGTAGACGCAATTTTTTTCAAATGCAATTTCATTAATTAATTGAATCGTTTTAAGTTTTCTATTAAATTTTCCAAAAACAACTAACGAAAACAGACATAATAATTGTAGGAACAAAAATGTCCTATTTTATTTTCATGAATGAATATTTCACAGTTTATTATTTATATGCAAAATACATGTTTTTGTGGTGAAATAAAACAACAAATTTAAATTCTGGCATCGCATCCACCAGTTGATAGAAACTCGCCAAACACCGAATAGCAAATACACTACTCGCAGTCAGTGCTTTAGCGCTTTCTCTTTATTTTTCCCACGAAGAGTGGTCATTTTTCCCTTTTCACCGAACTCAAACTCCCATGATTTTTTTATGAAAAAATCTTACTCTTAAAGTAAAATTTGTATTCTTCGGAAAGAAAATCACATTTAATTAACCTTCAGTGTAAAAATCGAAGTTTGATAACATTATAATTATTATTTTTTGGTACTAAACATTTTTGTTAAAGGCAAAAATTATTTTTATGGACATTTAGTGCGTTAATATTTATGGCGAAATTTAGTTTGAACGTTTTCTTATCAGATTGCTGATATTACCCCAATTTTGATTTTTTTTTTCCTTTTATGCCCGGAATGTTTTTCGGAAATCGAAATTCCAATAAAAAGGAACAGATACCACGATGTAGAAACACTGTCGAGTATCAGTATTTTATTGCACTTCCCGCCATTTAGATTTGTTTTGTTGCTGCTGCATACGTATTCACAGACAGTACAAATGAAATTGGGTGGGAGGGGGTATTATTGTATTATTAAAAAAATTCGTGGCGGAAATCGGGGCTGTGGTCAAATATTGAAGGAATTACCCATTTCGTGGGCATTTGGCTTTCAAAATATTCTAAAAGGGCGGAAAAGGGCATTTTTTATCTCTCAGACCAACAAAAAATAGTGTGTTTTGTTGTTTTTTAACGTCGGCAGGGCAAAAAGGACTTTTTTGGGTATTTTTGATAATCGTCGTGGGCAATTCAGTCCGAAAAGTCTGGTACAGGGTGTTGTTTTAGAGGTATAGAACTTTAAGTTGGCAACACTATTTTAACTACCGGCCATTTTGTCAGCTGTCAAGTGATTTATTTTTAGTTTGGTTTGCCATTTCATCATGAACAAGTTGACAAATGAACAACGCTTGCAAATCGTGCAAATTTATTTCAAGCAAGCTCCGTTCATTTTATGGTCGACATAATTGTCCATCTGAGCAATTAATTCGATTAACCATGGATCGTTTTCGCACTGCGTTTACTCTATGTGATAATACGCATCCGCAGAGACGTCGAACAGTGCGCACCGAAGAAACAATTGCCGCTGTAAAGTGTTGAAGAGGACCCGGATGAATCGATGCGCCACCGTGCACAGCAATTGGAGCTTTGTCCAGCAACTTTATGGAAGATTTTGCGCAAAGATCTTAGCTTACGACCTTAAAAGATCCAGCTTGTGCAATGCGTCGTGATTTTGGTGTATGGGCCGAAAATGAGATTGATATCGATGCTGATTTTCATCGCAAAATTTTGTTCAGTGATGAGGCTCATTTTTGGTTGAATGGCTACGTCAACAAGCAAAATTGCCGCATTTGGAGTGAAGAGAATCCACATGAGACTCTTGAGACGCCATTACATCCACAAAAACTGACTGTTTGGTGTGCTCTAGGGGCTGGTAGAGTCATTGGGCCATACTTCTTCCGAAATGATGCTGGAGAGTCAGTTACCGTTAATGGAGACCGGTATAGAGCCATGATAACCGGCTATTTTGTTCCCGAAGTGGATGGCATGAATGTGGATGAGATGTGGTTCCCACAAGACGGCGCTACATGCCACACAGCGCACGTCACAATCGATATATTGAAGGAAACATTCGATGAGCGCATAATTTCGCGGAATGGACCTGTCAATTGGCCACCAATATCGTGTGATTTGACACCATTGGATTATTTTCTTTGGAGATATGTGAAGTCGGTCGCCTACGCCAACAAACCAGAAACGTTAGGGGACTTGGGAGCCAACATTCGTGGCGTTATTGCCGACATACAACCCCAAATGCTCGAAAAAGTTGGTTGAAAATTGGACCTCTAGACTTGGCTTTATTCGAAGCAGCCGCGGCGGCCACATGCCCGAAATCATATTTAAACATTAATGGCATAAAATTACCCTTCCAATAAAGCCAAATTGATGGACATTAAAGCGATTTTTTTGTGTTTTATTTCAATTCGAAGTTCTATACTTCTAAAAAAACATCCTTTATAACTGAATCGGGGAGACGTAGGAAAGCTGTCAGTCTATTTCATACTTCTGGCAAATAAATACTTTTCTTTTTTTGATCGAGGTTGCTTTTCATGTTCGATTTGCCAAAAACACTTTTTTTTTTTTTGATCAGAGGCACTTTTTGGAAAACTCGATTTTTTTTCATATATCTTCTTCACTCACATACTTTCACTAATACCAATGTGTATGACACACAGCTGGCGGTTACGAATTGTTTATCGTTGGAAAGATAGTTTTTTTTACTGAATTATTAATTTTTCGAGTATGGAAACGATTTTTAATATTAAATTATTTCGAAATGCATTATTATAAGGGTGTGAAAATTAGAAAATTAACCTCCAGGGAAAGGGAAAAAAAAATTGCTTGCGGCCAATTCAATACAAATAAGAACCAATAAAATTCGGACTTCATGTTCAATTTGGCAGCAGAAATCTGAAATCTCAGTTCAAAATCTCAAAGGAAATCGTAGAGGACATAAGTTTAGGATATGGATGTAGTCGAAAAGGCAACTAACAAATCGAATAAATATACGTTGTCATAGACTATAACGCTCGAGCTACAAGCAAGAACGAGCCTCCGTTTCAATGACCATACCAGGATCGCAGAGAATGGAATGCTGCAAAAAAAGATTTACAAAGCTGAAATCATTTATGTAAGAAAGTAAGTAAGACAGAAGTATGCTGGCGGTTACCTGAATGAAAGATGTAAACCTATTTTGTAAACATTGAATGACAGTTTAGTAAAGCTAGTTTAATCATTTGAGTGGCGTGCCAACTAGATACCTTTGAGCTCCAAAAGAGAATATCGGATTGCACGCTATACAGGGATCGCATCAAGGCATAAAGCTCATCAACTGCTCTTCCAGGAAACAGACCCTTCAACTTCTTTCAATAAGCAAAAGCGACTCAAAAAATAGACCTCCGTTGACACACAGAGATAAGTCAACTATCGCACCTCAAATTGAAAAAAAAAAAAAAATGTGGTGGCAGTTCGCTGGTAGGGGTAGTCAGTTTCTCTCTAAACCTAAATTGGTGAGCGGGGTCCAGGACGATTGCATCAACCAGAACTATTAAAATCTTTCAAGCTTACATATAGAAAATGCAACATGATTTAAACTTGAAAAACAAAATCTATAAATGCTCAATAGATCCAAGCATAGGTACTCATACCACATACAATCGGTGGGCGCAAATAAACTTCATTCATCACTCTTGTAAGGTATGGTCAATTCGTAAATATGAGTGGACATTTTTCTAATCAATACTGGAAATTTACTTTGAACTATATCATTATTACAAAGCAATAAATTCCTAGACAACAACTATCTATAATGTTTTACACGAGACATGCTATTGTTGCTGTACAATAATCTGCTCTAATAAAAATAATCTAAGCTCTAGAATGAATCACTTGAGAGGTGATAAAAAGTCCCGAAGCTTTGCTGTATTAGAAATAACTATATCTATAATACCCTCAATCGGACGGCTAGAGACAAGGAGTCTTAAGTAATCGCAATCAGCGGGGGGATGAACTAGGATTTATTTCAAAACATAACGTATACATTGTTTTAACCAGCTCTGCAGTCCGATAAGAACCCCAGCACTTGATGTAATGCAGTAAACTGATGTCATATCTTAATTGGCCAAGAAGTATATTAATAGCGATAAGGCTTTTCAAGGCTGTGCATAGCAGAGACACGAGCTTTCAAATTTCCATGAAATAGTAAAGAACACATTCTAATCTATTCACTCATAAATCAATCGTGCACGGGAAGAATTTTAAGATCCAATAAAGAATAATAAGCGCAGAATCACGAAAAGTTTGTCTAGTTTTAGAGCTTAGCTAAGGATTTACTAATTCACGACTTTTTATTCGCAATTCTAGAAATTGTACGAAGTGAAGATATTGACCCTCAAAAGTCGTGAATCAACACTTTTCATTATCAATAATGCGATCAAACGAGAAATACATATTGCCATAACCGATCGCAATTTGACACAAATAGTTATCAATTTGATATTACACGGATTGTAAATTGCAAAAACAATTCGCAAATTACCACTTTTCTGTTGAAAATTACGATTTCCTCCCTTAGAAAATTACAACCATTTAGTCTTGAATTGCAACTCAATAGTGTTGATTTGCGAACTAACAGGGGTAGATTTACTATCTGAGTAGTTGCAATTTACAAATTTTCAATCGTAAATTGCAACTTATTTTTATCATTTTGAAAATTCATATTTTGCAGTTTACGTTTTTTGAGTAGTGAATTGAAAATGTTTTTGATTTATCATGAAATTAAAAAAATGTATTCTCAATTTAAAACTTAAGTATATCTTGTGATTTAAAAATCCAAATTCATAATTTATCTATTAAGGGTAATTTCGAATACATAATATTTACAGTCGTATTCTTCCTGATATCCAAGAAAATCATGCGGCGCCATATCGTCCGGAGACAACGGAATTTGTCTGGGGAGGTTTATCGGTCTATGATGAAATTTAAAATACAAACAAAATATTTAGATGAACTTTACAATTCTTTTCGATTACATACTTTTGAATCCATTCTAATTGATACTTCTTTCTAATAGCAAGATGTACATTCTAAAAAAAATTACAGATTTATATGCATACTTCGGCGTTTTTGGAATTATTCAATAGGTACTTACAAAATATATTCCAGAATGCTTTATAATTAGAAGTACACAACCTATCAATACGAATTAGTTATACTTAAACAACTTTAACCCGACTGCTTTAAGCAAAGATTAAATACCGACTGCCTGTCTCTGCACCGACACGCAATGTGCACAATGAAGATTTGACTTTATGATTGCAGCTCTCTAGCAATACCACATATACATACATTCATCCATAAAAAGAAAGGACTTAAAAGGATTTCGATAGGTACATGGACTATGGACCAGTGTTGCCGCTAAAGGAAAAAAAATCCGCTAGACCAGAACGTAAAATCCGCTCGAAATGCTAGGTTTTGCATCGCAAAAATCCGCTAGAATTCGCTAAAATATGAAGCTGAAAGTATAAGTTCAAAAAATACATAAATAATATTTAAAAGTAAATTATTATTGAATAAAATAAATAAAAAAACAAAACCATCAACAAATTCAAGTAAAGAAAAAGAAAAAAACGTTTTGGAAAAAAGAGGAAGTTAAAAATTACAAATTAATTTCCAACTCAAAGATGGATTCATCTATTTCTAAGATTGAGGCCTCGGTTATAGTTCTTGCATAAGATTGCGATTTTGTTGGCTTTCCGATTTTACTTATGATTTCTTATTGTTATTATTGAATTTAACGTTAGCGTTGGAAGTTGATTTTGCAATTTCTTCTTACGATGTTCATAAAAAAAATCTGCCATGAAAAACTCCGTAGCGACGTCGCCTACTACACAACCAGCTATTGGCATGTGCAACCAACCATACGCAGTGGTAAATATTTTATTTGGTAGTAAAAAATCGATAGAATTCACTAGATTTTATTTTAGCGACAACATTTTATTAAAAATCGTCGGCAGTCTTAAAAATCCACTAGATCTAGCGACAAAATCGCTAGAACAGCAACACTGCTATGGACTGTGCATAAAAAAATTCCACACATTAGGTAGTTGATTCCACGGTAATTACAAAAAATATTTTGTAATTTACGATTTCTCTACTTCAATTTATGATTTAAATTCACATGTGTTAAATTTTTATAAGGTTTTTTATTGATTCATCTGAATGATGAAATCAAAAAACCAAATATTTTTTGCAATTTGAGATTGTAAAGTGGTGTTTAAGAAATGGACCTATTGGAGTGGTAAATTGCGCCAAACAATCTCCAAATCACTACAAATAAAAGAAGCTCGAATTGATATCTACTTCTAATCATAAATTTCAGCAAACAAAATGTTGTATTCTCCTCCGTTTTCAATGTCAAATTACGAATTTTTGTATCAATCCATGAAAACTTCGTTGTGATTTGCGAGAAATATATAATTCGTAAATTGCAACTCAAAGTTTTGCAATTGGAGATGAATTCAATTCTTTCCGTGAGAAGTATTAGAAAACAAAATAAAGCGTACTATAAAAAGTACCGAAAATAGTGTCCGATCGAACAGTAGGGCATTACTGATTTGGATATGATATTTGACAGATCAGCGGATATTTTGTGCATTTCCTATTTTGTGTTTTTGCTTATAATAAGCTTGAAAATGCCTTTGAAAGATATCTGTTTAGCAACTTTAATTTAAATTTATATTTATATTCCTTTTTGTAGAATAAAATCCTCATTGGGATATAAACCATTGACCTTGTTTTTTACGGAAACAGACTATGAAATTTGAATGACAACAAATGTAATAGATTCTAAAAAAGTTGTCGGACTGGGAAATGTGGAGGTCTAATTGTTTATTGGTACCGCTTCTCTAATGCTGTACATTTTTACTAAAGCTGACAACCAGCTAATCGTCGACATTAATATTTGATTATTAAAAAGGCCGGTTATGAAAATCCTTCGAAATAAATGCACTTTTGCCGTTATTCCCAGAACAAATTGGTGTCCAGTTTGAGACGTATGTTGTTAGCAGTTTTGTTCCAATTGTTGTCAGCTTTTAATTGTGAGTTGCGTCAAAAGTGAGTGTGAGTGTGAAAATTGTGAATTTATCTATTATTTATTATTAATGTTGTGGAATTGTGTCGAATAACGTTTAATTACAAAACACATAATAACATCGCGCGCCAGCAGAATTTTAGCTAAGGATATCAGAGTTGCCGTTGAAAGTGAACCACAAATATCTTAAGAATCAGATATTGAATTTGAAAATATTGAAGGTAAATCTCGCACATTAACATACCGACTTAATGCCCAATTCACAATGTCGCGTTGACGCGCGCGTGCGTTTACAGATTATATCAGTATAGTTCAGAATATCACTACTCTTAGTACCATCCTCCAGTCGAGACAAAAATACCGCAAAAGGTGGTGCTACTGTTTTAAGAGAGCAGTTCGTAATAGGAAGGTTCATCAATCATAGGATTATTATTATAGGGTGAAGTGGATGGCCCGGACGGTAATTAAATTAGTAGGATCCTTTTTGACTGAAGTGGCTGAATCTCTGAAATGGGTACCGCTGCTCAACTGCTGAATATCAATATTATTATCGGTAACGTTGGCTTCGCTATTCTTTTCATTCGGCAAAAGTTGTTGATGTTGACGGGCTCAGTAAGTTAAGCATGAGGTTGTTGCTGCAAATCATTATTGACAGTTATAAAGTTGTGCATTTGCAGAATCGAAATCAAAAATTTGTTGCAGGAGAATAGTGTTTCAATAATTTTTAAATACTTTTGCAATTTTACAATTTTCCATCTGTTGGCTGTTTACTACGATGTTTCACACAATAAAAACATAGACGGGGAGTACCTTTGATTTTATCCACATCTTTTCCTTTCAAGATTATGCATTTTGCATGAGCTGTGTCTAAACAGATTCCGCACGAGGCTCTTTTTTCGTATATTTCACACATAACATCGAGAGCTAGTCATGACGGAAAATAAAAAATAACTAATAAAAATGAGTTCTAATTAAAGCTGGCACCTCCACAATAATACTGGGACAACAACCAAAATGCTCGGCGAAAAAAGTTGGTTGGTGAAAATGATGAGACGTGGTTCGTGTAAAAGATAATGATGATAAAAGTATGGTGAGTATCAATCTTGCAGTAGCGGGAGAGCCTACACCAAAGTTGAACTTATACAGATTGGAGAGAGAGAAATCCAGGTATACTCCAAGTGTTAGAGAAAGATGCAATCAGTATGATCATGATCACTCAAGTGGAATCGTTGTCGTTGTTGCCGTTTCCAAACATGAAACGAGAACCGTAAGAAACGTTCAGTTGTAGACCATCAAAATTGCTAAGTAAGCAGAACATCCACAATCCACTAGTAATTGAACTCACCGGGATAAACGAGTCCGATAGCTTTAACCTGAATAAAATAAAGCGAAATGGATTTACTACATATCACTCACTTTAAGCACTCAGTAAAAAATAAAAGCAAAATAATAGAGAAAATATATTAGTTCTTTTATATTTTTTTCTTTTTTTTTACGAAAAAACTTAAGAGCAAAACAACTCGCGAATTATTTCAAACCAAGCAATAAATTGATGTGGTTTGAACGCAAGCACAAGTTTTAGTCAATTACGATGATTCTTAAAGACAAATGCTTTAATAAACTGGAGCTAACAAGCCACTAGCTACTCACCCACAGTTAAACTTAAAGAACATGAGATTAAAGCTCATACCTATTAACAAGTTCCCGGCTTATGAAAGCCATTATAAAAGGCGGTATTTATCAAAAAAAATTCTTGCAACCGGGCTTAACAATATCTAAGATGTATAGGTACTCTTTATTGTTTGGAAATTGAAGATCCAGTTAGTGTATCAAAATATTCACAAGCATTTCATGAGCTTAATTTAAATATAAAATCGCCGGAGCTTGATACGTGCGGAACGTGCGATAAGCTCTATCATAAGATTTCAGATGGTGAACATGCTGATGGCAAATTAAAGCTGACAGATGAGCTTAGAATACGGTTTCCAGAACATCGCTTTTAAAGAGAACACGTCCTCTTTTTTGTCAGCGATCTCTTTTACACTTTCTTTTTTCGCTTGGCTCTTTTTTGTCCTCTCTACCATTTTGCTATAAATGTGGCATGAAGGAGTGGCGATAATGAGATGGCCATTTCAAACATATAGACTAAAATGTTCCAGTTGTCACCAAAAGCTTAATTTTTTTAGTGATTCCTGTCAGGGTCAAAATAAAAATTTACATGTGACTTGTATGTTCAAAACCGCCCTACCTAACAGTGAACCACTTGAAGTTATTGACCACAAATTCCTAGCCGGAATATCGAATATTTTTTCATAATAAATTTGCCACGTGTCTACTTCACGACTGCCAAATATGAACTGTCAAGACTAATGTTTACCAAAATGGTGGCAAAACAAAGTAGTATACCTTCCCGGCGGACACCCTGTATATCCCTATTTTTTTTTTATATTTTTTGTAAAAGAAGTTTTCCTTATTTGAAATATTTTTTTGTGTTATTCTTATTTCATATCTCAAACAAAAAAAGTTAACTTAAAAAGCCAAAAGGCCCGACTGACTGCAAAAAAAAAGAATTAAAAAGATATGAACAAGAAACATTCAACTATAGCTAATTAATTGACAGAATTGATTTGGAAGGAAATTATTTGGAAGTGATGAACTACGCAGCTCGAAACTTTTCAAAATCTTTTCATTTAAATAGGTTGCAATGAGACTTTAACTATTTTTAGGATTTTTTTCTTTAATTTTGAAAGCAAAAAAAATTATGTTGATGACATACAGTAGACGCCCGATATAGTAAACAGACTAGACTACTCTAAATAGTTAACTACGAAAATCTGGATATAGTATACTCCGATTTTTTGCTCAAAATTCAATGACAAATATTGCAGTTCTGCAATACACCTGCATGACAACTATGTATTTTCAGAACCATTTACTGTTCATTTCAGTGTTTAATACACTGGCCCGAAAGTAAATATACAGCAGCTGTCTTAATTTACAGAAGACAAAAATGAAGGTGACAAATTATTTTTCAAAAATGTAATTCTTTCATTTCAAAAATAGATATGTATTTATCTCTGTGTTCCTAAAAAAAAATAGCTCTATGTTTGCGTTTTTTAAAGATTGAATTAATTTATTTTTTTTGTCATTTTAGTGTTTTCAAAAAAAAGTGTGTTTGTTTCCAGTTTTTCTTTTTTTTTTTGTTTAAGCTGTTGAGTTAATAACATTTTTTTAAAGAAAATAGTATGTATTTATATCAATTAAGGCTTTTATAAACGTGTAAAAACTCCCACTCCAAATAGTAAACAGGCGTGGTTTTAATTAGTTCACTATATCCAAACCCAAATTCCAAACTTAAGGGTGTTTTCCACTGCGCCACCTCTCTCGACAAACATCCTGTTAAGCAATTAAAAAGCCGAGACAATAAAACGTTATAGGTACTAATGTCTTTAATTGCAACAAATCAATTTTTTGAAGAAACGTTTGGCTGGTACAAACTACTACGAGATGCGTACTGGGTGGCTGCTAGAATATGCAGTTGCGCATATGCAATTGCAAGCTATGATTTGGAATTGAAACACCACTCAAAACTGTAATGCTCTCACCAGCAAATATAAACTCAAGTCCAAATCATTTGTTACAACGGTATTTGCATTTTGCATATTCGAGCAGCCAAAAAAATGCAAGTAAGCAAATTAACTTTAGCTAGAATAATTTAAACAATTAAGAAGCACATTGATTTCGAATAAAACAAACAAAACAAAGCAACGATAATAATAATTAATTTAAGAAATTGGTTTCCAAACACATCCGATAGCCTAATTGTCATGAAAGGGCTTTGCAATTGGCCGTTTGGACTCGGCATAAAATTGTAGATTCTTCTCATTCGTCCCAAAAAAAAAAAAAAAACTCACTCAAGACGAATGGCTGTGAGAAACTAGGCCTAGGTCCCTACGGACCTGTTGCGCAAACTATTTATTTATTTATTTTTAATGCAGGAACAGGAACTCTTCAATCTATAGACAAGAATAAAGAAGTAAAGCTCGTACTGACGTCTCATGGTATCATTTTACAGAATTTTCACCATATTTCTCTCTCTAACTGGGTTGGAAAAAAGTTATTATTTGAAAACAGAGTAGTAAGATACCACTTATCCCTTACTTACTTATCAGCGGTACGTTTTAAATAAATTCATTCCAGAGCATTAGAGAATTTCTGCCAAGGATTTCATTTCCAATCTCCTTATAAAACAATTTCTATAAAAGAAAGCATAACATTTCCGTTTGGGAAAACTGAAAACTCTTCATGAACTTTGCGTCGGAAATTTAAATGTGCAGTAGGTGGGTTTACGAGTATATTCATCGATTCTTCCGATGAATTCACATTCAATTCAATTCAACGTTCCTAAATTCTTTGGAAAGCAAGATTTCGATAATTGGAGTACTCACTGACTTCTCTACGTCTATAGAAAATAGCATTTATATCTGTTGAAGTGTGTGTTTTACCCTATCCATTTCTCTTATTTTCAATTCGACCACAATCAATTTAGATAAAATTAACTTTGCTCTATTGATAGGTTGACGTATTTAGTTATCTTTATAAGGTTTGAGGTAACTGAAGTCTATCAGTTTTACGTGGTTTGTTAATGGCCAGTTGTGGTTGGACTGTCCAGAGGTTTATAAAAGTGTTGCCTGCACACCACTATCACCATGAGTAGATAGTTGGATGCTCAGACTGATGCAAGATATTTCTGTTGTATTTCTATGGATATTGACAGATACTTATTATCGGCAAGGACTTACCAAGAAAACATTGATAGAATGTTGCAAGGAAGAAAGTAGTTTTCAGATCGTTCAGTTAAAAAATGTATTCAGCATGCTTTATTAGGGTGATAATGAAATAGTTAATAGTTGGCGCAACAGGTCCGTACCATACACATAGGACCCTAGGCCAAGCAAAAATTCGTTTGTGTGAGTTTTTTTTATTTTTGTAACGAATGGAAGTGGCCCACAAGTACGACGCGACGTCTGAATTGAGAAGCCCGCACGTAAGTATTTTTAAAATTTACCACAGTGCGTTAAATGTGCCGGTAAACATCTCTCGGAAGAGTGCGGAAAACCAAGCAGGTCCCAGCCGTCTGCGCAAATTATAGAGGTTGCGAAATCGCGAAAGAACTACAAAAAAGACGCGACACTCTCAAGAAACCGGTACACCCAGACCCAAGCTTAAATTATCATAAAACCGATTATCCAAAAACCGCTAGGGCAGTCAAAAGGAAGAAACCGATACAGGAAAATAAAGAAATTGCACAACAGAATGTCGCTAGACCAAGTACAAAGCAAAATCCGGCGTTGGCCGATGCGAGATCAACGATCAAGTCGCGATACATCGACCAGTCAAGATCAGATACAACAGATCCGATCCGCCAATTATTAACTGTGATATTAGAAAAACTTGAGCAGCAAAGCAAGATTAATCAGGTTATATTTGACAAATTGAGCAAGCCCGAGCTCAAACCTCGCAAGACTAATAACAAAACATGAATATGATAGAGTTTCTTAAAATACTGACATGGAACGCAAACGGCCTCCTAAACAAAATTAAAGAACTAGAAATATTTCTACGGAAAAACAATATTGATATATGCTTGATATCGGAAACCCACTTAAAAAAGGGACATGGACCCAAAATAAAAGGTTACAGAGATTATCACGCGCATCATCCTTCGGAAAATGCCAGAGGCGGATCCTCTCTTTACATCAAAGATTGTATTAAGCACTCAACAGACATAAAAATAGAACTTGATTCTATGCAAATAAGTTCAGTCTCCGTAAAAGTAAACCATTTAGACTATCTTATCAGATCTTGCTACTTCCCACCAGGATATAGACTGGCAGACGACGACCTTGACCACCTCTTTGACTCATCTGGGTCTAGTTTTATTATCGGTGGGGACTTTAATGCCAAACACACTTTTTGGGGTTCAAGATGCAACTCAACGAAAGGCAGACTACTGTACAAAGCCAGTATGAAGCGTGGTGTGGACTTTTATTCGACGGGAAAGCCAACATATTGGCCAACTGACAAAAATAAAATCCCTGACCTCGTCGACTTCTTCATTGCAAAAGGGCTAAACAAAACTCTGACGGAAGTCGAAGAATGCTGCGATCTATGCTCAGACTACTCAGCAGTCACCCTGGAAGTGTAGCAACAAATGTAGGACCGCCCAGGTTAAGTAGTAACAAAACCAACTGGGACGTTTTCCGAAAAGAGTGCAAAGAAAGTGTCGCTTTAAATGTGTCACTAAAGACACCGCTCGAAATAGAAGATGAAGTTGACAGTCTTGTGGAGGCCATTCAGAGCGCAGCGTGGAAAAACACTCCCTTCCGGAAGACAGCTACACGGAACAATAAAGTCAAATACATGCCTGAAATAGAAGACCTCATACGAGAAAAGAGGAGACCGCGTAAGAGATGGCAACAATCAGGCGCACCCCCTGATAAAACTTATCTGAACCATCTTTGCAACAAACTTAAAAATGAGCTACAGGATCTAAGAAATCTCGAAACTTCTACTTACCTAGAGGGCTTGACTGCTGAAAAGAGCTCAAACTACTCACTTTGGAAAGCCTTGAAGTCCATAAGGAAACCAAAAATGCACTCGCCAACAATAAGAAAAGATAACGGCGAATGGGCAAAAGGAGACAAAGAGAAAGCGGATTTATTTGCCGAGCATCCAAAAGAAACATTCAGGCCGTTCGATGGACGACCCTTAAACGAAGAACCGAATGATAATACGCGATCCGACAACTATAAAGTAAAAGCCGTTTCTCTGTCCGAGCTTCGAATGACAATAAGAAAGTTGAAAAATAACAAAGCTCCAGGATACGATCTAATCACTGGAGAAGTTCTGAAGGAGCTACCGAAAAGAGCACTAGTTAAGCTGCTGTACATTATAAATGCTTCTCTGAGACTCTCATACGTTCCAAGACAATGGAAAGTAGCCGAAGTCATTATGGTTCCGAAGCCAGGGAAGAATACAAATGATAAGAAATCATATAGACCTATTTCGCTACTGCCGATAATATCTAAGGTTTATGAGAAACTTCTGCTAAAACGATTACAACCAGTAATCGAAGAAAGACGCTTGATACCAGATCATCAATTCGGCTTCCGGGTTCAGCATTCCACAATCGATCAGGTGTATCGAATAACAAATGAAATTGAAAAAGCTCTAGAATGCAAAAAGATTTGCTCTAGCGCTTTTCTTGACGTATCGCAAGCCTTCGACAAGGTATGGCATGAAGGCCTAATGTATAAGCTAAGACAATCCTACCGGAAAAATTATACAAAATATTGAAATCCTACCTTGAAAACAGACTCTTTCGTGTTAGACATGAGACTGAATTCTCGGAATTCAAGGAAATCCACGCCGGTGTTCCGCAAGGAAGCGTTCTCGGCCCAATATTATTCCTGCTCTACACAAGAGACATACCACAAGATGAAGGGACCATCGTAGCAACGTTCGCAGACGATACGGCTATCCTCGCAATTGATGAGTCAGTCGAATCATCAACTGGAAAACACCAACGGGCTCTTAATAAAGTATGCGAGTGGACAAAGACCTGGCGAATTGCCCTTAACGAGACCAAGTCGACGCATGTCAATTTCACGTACAAAAGGATAAACAACTACCTGTTTTTATTAACTCTGTACAAATACCATATGCAAACGAGGCGAAGTATCTAGGAATGACCCTAGACGCAAAACTTAAGTGGAAGTCACACATTAAGAAAAACCGCGACGAGCTCGCAATCAGACTTAGAGAAATGTATTGGCTACTCGGATGATATTCGAAGACAAGCGTATACAACAAACTGCTCCTGTATAAGCAAGTGCTAAAACCTTCTTGGACATACGGTATACAACTTTGGGGTTGTACCAAACCAAGCAATATGGCTATAATACAAACATTCCAAAACAAAACGCTAAGAGCAATCGTGAATGCTCCATGGTATATAAGGAATAGTGATATTCACAGAGATCTAGGAAATGTTACCGTGAGTAACGAAGTAACAAATTTTGCTCGCAAACTTCGTTCTCGTATTCATGGTCACTGCAATAATGAAATAATTCATACTCTGGACGTGACATACCTTGAGCGCCGACTACAAAGAACAAGACCGTTCGACCTAGCGCCATAAGGAAAAACCGCATGTAATGACGGTATTAGTAGGTGCGTTCGCTGGAAAGCTACCTACCAAACGCGATTAACACTATACAAATCGATAAGGTTAATTAAAAGGTAGACTATTTCTTGGAATTGAAATGAAAATGAAAATGTAGAATTGACAAAATTAGAATTATGGGAATTGAAATGAAAAATGTTAAATTGACAATTTAAAGTAACGCAAATTCTTAGAATTAAAATATCGGTGATACAAGTTATTGGATACCTCCGGTCAACCGTGGTGGTTTCGGTGGTGCTGCGTCAGCATGATGGCCTGTCGTAACTCGCGCGACCGGATCTCATAGTGTTTGCTTCAACTTTCATTTATTTAAATACCTTATCAATGAAAATAAATTCATTTTTTTTAAATAGGGTTGGCTGGTGTTTGTGGCAGGGTGCGGGATTGCAACCCAATATCTTCAGCTTCTACTTAGTGCTATCTTTCTTACGGCCACTCCTTTAATCTTTATTTTCATGCCTCAGCAAATTAAACAAACAAAAAATACCAAACGGAAATGCATCAATCAAAAGACTCAACAATTTCCAATCTCCAGCTTAAAGTCTTAAAAGTTGCTGGTTACATTTGCATTATTCTAAGTTCAACTTACTGTTTCGAAAGGTATACCTACCTTTTTAGTAAGTCTTAGAAGCGACAGCGGACTTAATATTTCAAGACTTCGAAGATGTCTGTCCATTCCACTGTGAACGCAGTCGACCTCCTTCCTGAATAAGAAAATGGTCTAATGGTTTTGCAAATTTTTCAATATCTACCTTCAGTATTGAAAAAAATTGCAAAGCAGTGGTCAGTGGACATTATCTAATTTATGTCACTGCAAACGTGATCAATAAAACTTTAGTGCTATCAAATAAAAGTTGCCTTAATATTCTTTCAGCTGTGCTCGCTTTGGAATCTAATTTTAAAACTCCCAGTGTGTAATTTTCGTACTTTGAGAAAAGCAACAGAAACAGTAGAAGCTATGTAAAACACGTTCTCTTTTATAATAAAAAATCGAGGCAATACCTTTTGGTAGCAAAAACCGAAAACACGCTTTGAAGCACACAACTATACATGCGTTGGATCTGTATTCTGACGGTTAATATTTATTTCAGCTCTCATAGGTACGGTGACCATTCGTCCTCTTTTTGAGAGGACAGTCCTCTTTCTCGCTACTATGTCCTCTCTGATTTTTGACTAAAAGAAAACAATACATTGTCCTCTTTTTCTAAAATATCGCCTTTTCCCCCTAAGGACCATCTTCCTAACATAAGAAATGTGCGAGATTGCGAGTAGGTACCTTCTCAAGTATTACAAAGCTGGAGTAAGATGGTAAACTTGTATTGATTTCGAAAGATCATGTCAATTCATTTTATCAACCCTACAAAAACCTACAAATTCTGATAGTTTAAATGTGCTTTAACCATTTTTGACTGTAGGTATAGATATTTTTCCTTAAAAAGAAGTCCTCTTTTATTTGATTGAAAAAATGGTCACCGTGTTCAAAGGCATAGAACTGAAATAATATTTTCTTGATCGGAATTTTTTTTTTTATATTTGATGGGTGCTCACGGACAGCAAAATAATACTAAACAAAAAAAAATTAAATTTGTGAGAAAAATAATATCTCAGGATTGATGACATGTTCGAAAATAGCGGACCCGAAAATATAAACCTGCATTCACAGTTTAAAAGGAGGTTTTTGGCGTATACGTCAAACCCATTCTCGGACGACGTATGATAATTTCTTTCCAGTTTGGAAACATCTATGTGAACTAAATTTAGAGTGACATTCAAGATAAGTTAAGATATGTAATTCAAAGCTGTAAGATTTTGAAAAATTGAATAGCAACACTGGACTGAGTGCAGTTTCATCATCCAACCACCGAAGTTTATAGTATCGGCGTCTTTAAAAAGCTATCGACTTGAATTGGCTACGATATTCGAAAATAAGATTAAACAAAAATAATCGTTGCAGTTTCAAAGGCTCTGACGAACCAAAAAAATATGTATGTTTTGGTTAAACAGCTGGTTTTCGAATTATACATTTTGTTTTAATCAGTTGCGTTTTAAAAATAAAATTTCTCTTATTAAATTCCGCTTATAATTTTTGTATTTTTAGTGTTTTCTTTTATTTTGTTTACATTTAATAAAGAATTTCATAAAATTTCAAATTGTCATCATACTCAGAGCAAGAATGAGTAAAAATTGTTGAATTTTAATATGTTTCCGGACGATCAATCATTGCAACGCAAAGAAAATTCCGTCAGCATTTTAATACTGCGACGGCTCCCAGTTCAAACATGATAAGAACCTTCGCGCTGAACAGCTTGTTCAGTGGATTCTGTACGAGCAAGTGTTCACACGGATCCTTCCGTGTCTACTCGTCGACGTGCTACTCAATTAGCCATTTTCAGAACATCGCTACGACGATAATTCTCAATAATCGTGACATAGATGGAGCTCATACCGCGAGAGACACAATGGCTATTCTGAGAGAAATTTACGATGACCACATAATTTCAAAAAATTATGATTTCGCGCGGCCATCTCGTTGCCCAGATTTGACGGCCCCTAAACTTTTCTGCTATACATAAGAAATTCAATAACAAAAGACATATACTTAGAGATTGTATAGAGCCACGAAATCTCCCTTAAATTGTTTTGGTTAATAAACCAATGAGAATACTCCTTCCCTTACGACATGGTCACTAAAAGAACACCTTGATCAGTAAGTCAAGTTTTAAATTTAGAAATGGAAACGTTTACAAGTTAACAAACTCTATACCTATCTACTCATACTTAACTACAGACATATAATTTAAGAAACACCAACAACAAGCAATTGCATTCAGTTGTAGACATACCGACTGCAATATGAGTTGTAAAACATATTCAACATCACAGCCATTTTCAAAGGCTATAACAAAAATGTAAAATTTAAAAAATCCCCAGAGTTCGGTACTCATATCAGTCGGCAGTTAAGTGTTAAATTGGCCCTTCAAAATTCTCCTCGAAAATGTGCTTCATCAGAAGATATGATTAAGTGGAAAATTCAAAGTCTGCCGGTTCCTGTTGCAAAAGAGGACATGAATCATTTTCCGCAACGAGGAGCGAATATTCAAGTCCATTACGATTACAAACAAAACAAAAGACGTAGCTCTTGCATCTTGATGGATGGCGCGCTAGATACAACAATATAAAAAAAGCGATAAAAACAAAACAACCAGCAAGGATAACATCATGAGCAACCAATATACCGATCCCATGGCAAAGTCATTTTCGCTCATTTTTATGCATGAAACAGGAACAAAATTCTAATTTTCTACTGCAGTGATTTCGAATGGACTGCGGAGGAGCTCAAGAGCTGTACTCGATGCAAAGAGCGCGGCACAGGAGAGACGCCACCATTTACAGACTCAACCGATACCCATCATAAAGTCGATCTACTTCACCCTTCTAACAAGTATCTGCTTGTGTTTCTGCTCAATCTTATTTTATTTGATTGCTTTTGGTTTGTTTTTTTTTTGCTTTCTTGGTTTGTTTTCGACTTTTTGCCTTTTTTGTTTTGTTTGTCATGGAGGAGCGGGAAATTGGTAAGCAAAAAAAAAAATGGAAAGCGAAATCTTTTGAACGTGAAACGTGGTCATGCTTATCGAGTGGGAAAGATATTGTTCTTTGGTACGACACGAGTGATGGTTGGGGTAGGTCTCTCAATAGGAATAAGGCGAATTAGCTATATAGCTATATATATATCTCATTCTGGAGGCTAAAGGTGAGGGAGTGGCAACTGACGTTCCCTTTCGATTTATTTTATGCGGTCGAAGGTATCCGATGAGCTCAGCGATTGTGTACCATTACGTCTTTAATTTATGATCATGATAACCGCAGAAGAAATTGAAACAGTCCGACGACTCCGTGTGCTTCGTCATGGGTAGGAAACCAGATACGTTTTTAGTATATATATTTACGGGATATTTTCTTTTATGCTGCTGCGGGTAAGTTACTTTTAATCTGTAGGGTTTTCCAGCTTCTGAATGGAAAATAAAACTGATTGCCGCTAGCTACATGGTGCGTATAGCTTCAAGTGGGAATTTTTTCAATTTTTGCACTGGCATCCGAAAGTGCTGATACATTTTTGAAAGAACGTACTTTAAAAAAATGCAATAAATGAAGAGGAGGGATTTACCCTGCCCCTGGGGTCAGGATTTTGCAGAACCTTAAAAAGACAAGACAAGACCCATCGACACATAATAATTAATGTGAATTTGGAAATGTTAAGAAGCGTGCTACACCTGATACCTACAGTCCTATTCTGCAACAAAAATGTCTTTTATGTAAGAGCACTCGTCAACGTTGTCTTTTCGTGTAAAGTGATCTTGTTTTCGTTCATATGACACAGGAGAATAATAAAATCAAGAATGTTATCCATTATTCAATTTGAAAAGTATACTCGTCGAATCCATTACCACGATTAGCTTCCGGTAACCAAACTTTGAATTGTAAGAGAGGACTGTCGGTGTAGGCAGGTAGTAGAAGTAAAAAAAAGCGGCCAAGAGTCGGACTCGACCATGAAGGGTTCCGTAGCAGCAAGTAACATAATATAAAAGTTCTTGTAGTTCCTTGTAACTTTGATCGATGTTTTAATAATAGTGTATTTTTTTTAAATTAAGTTATTGATAAGTAAACATTATTAAAAGGTACCTAAATGATGATCTTACTATATGCGAGGCTGCTACGGAACCCTTCATGGGCGAGTCCAACTCGCACGCGGCCGCTTTTTTATTTTTATATTTGAGTTGATTGAATGAAAGGTAAAATCAAAAAAATGATTAATTATTAAAAAAAAAAATACTTACTAGATCTCGTTCAAACCAATTTTCGGTGGAAGTTTGCATGGTAATGTACATCATAAATTTTTTTTAGTTTTATCATTCTCTTATTTTAGAAGTTACAGAGCGGGGGACACACATTTTACCACTTTGGAAGTGTCTCTCGCGCAAACTATTCAGTTTAGAAAAAAATTATATAAGAAACATCAGTATCATTTTTGAAGTCCTATCCATAGATACCCCACAAGTATGGGTTTGATGAAACAACATTTTTGAGTTTCAGTTCTAACTATGGGGAACCCCCAAATTTTTTTGTTTTTTTTTTTCTATTTTTGTGTGAAAATCTTAATGCGGTTCACAGAATACATCTATACTTACCAAGTTTCAACAGTATAGTTCTTATAGTTTCGGAAAAAATTGCTGTGACACACGGACGAACAGACAGACAGACATGACGAATCCATAAGGGTTCCGTTTTTTGCCATTTGGCTACGGAACCCTAAAAAAGCAACCACTGGTTAAAAAAGTGGTAAAAATGTGATAAACGTTTCTTTTGTCAAAACTATTTTTTGGCCTGTTATGGCCAGAGAAGACCTCAGGAACGTGGAATACACCGAATAAACTATGTACCTTCCTATTTGGCTGATTACAGTAAGCCCTCTTCATAATGTATAATTTTTTAAGTTGAGTGCACTGACTTTAAAAATATATTTCAACTCATAACAAGGACAGTCTGCAACACATCTCTACTTTGTGAAGCAAAGCAAAAGTCCGCTTTACTACTGCCAACTATCGGTGGCTAAATTTTACTGTAACTCACCACTGAAGCGCTCCACCGAGTATATACGACAAGTCACTTTGATTTGCATTCCCGCATTCCTTCTGTCACTTCAAACATTCTAACAGCAATATCATAGTCCAATGCGGCACTTTATCCGGTGGACGTTTTTCAAAAATGTTAATTTCCTCGAAAACGACTATAAAGCTGATACACCCAAGTGGAACTCTGTTCAAACACAGCACTTTATTTTAATTAGTGCAGGTACTCCTCACTTGCTGGTAAGCGAGATAAAGCTTGAGTTTCAAAAGAGCATTCCCAAAGGATGCCAGGGGATTGCGATATTTACTTCATCAATGACGCATCGCGAATCCCTTTTTATCTTGTGTCCCTCTATATGCATTATGTGCTTAGTGGGGATTAATTTTAAGACCGTTGACGTAAAAGATCCATACTCCGTCACGGTATGAGCAATATGTTTACAAGCAGAGAGCCAGGCTGGGGTAGATGCGAATACGGAAATTGTTAAATGGACCAATAGACAGGCAGAAGCATAACTGTACTGATTGCCAAACTTTCCAACAGCGCCAGACGATAAAGTTTACCCAGGGATTGTCGATGTTTTGTACTAATATGAGCAGAGCCTTATGATTTATTAATGCCGAATGATTATTATCTTTTCAGAAATGGAAACGTAAATGTGTGCGCTAAGATGATAATTTGATTAGTGATTTGGTTTGGGTTGGCTTATTTGCGAAAGCTATTTTCGACAGATGAGTTATTGGCCCGTGCTGTTGTTTTATGTAATTTTATTCAGATATTACCAGATAAATGTGTACTTTTTGACATATTAAAATATGAAGTTTTGTCTATAGATTATCAGAAAAACGTTGCCATTTTAGTCTTCTTCCTTTGAGCATATCTTCGAGCAATCTCAACAAATTCCGGTAAAACAAAAATCAATATGAGGTCAGCAACCATGTTGACGGAATACGACGGATGATAAAACAATAGAACATTAGACTGACCTCAAACTTTTGATTCGGTTGATCCATTTTTTTTATGTGAAATCCATCAGTGCAACTTAAATGATTCTCGCTATTTATTTTGTATAAAAATTGTGTCTTATCCTTCTTACACCAACGATCTGCTCTTGGATCATTGCTTATATTTTCTTCATAAAAAACCTGCCTTCTGCTATTAAATATGACAACTTCCATATACATACAGACAATATCGGCCTGTTTCATGACATTCGTTGAAGATACAGTGATCCCCGGATAAATGACCCTCGCGTAATTGCGTTCCTCGTTTAATTCATCCGAAAACTAAGCAAATAAAGCATTACATATGAAATGTACAGAACTTTTCCCGTTTAAATGCGTACCGCTTAAATGCGTTGTCCGGTTATTTGCGCCACTAAAAGAAAGCTTGTCTAAAATTCAATACAAAATCTCCAGTTTAATTGCCCACATACAACAAAAGCTTTGAAAATGTTTGCGTGCTTCCAGCTTTAATAAAGACAAAGACAATTGTCAAATCAATTGTCAAATTGACATGACATGTTTACAGTGCGCCAAAATAAACAAAGTTCCGTGATTTAGTGCATACATGCTAAAAAAAAAAGCTTTTTTGCGTTTTCAAGGCAATAAAGCTGGGTTTCCCTTATTGCGTCGACAACGCAATTAAGCGGGAACACAACAGCACAAAAATATATAAAGGGTGTTTTTTTAGAGGTATAGAACTTCGAATTGAAATAAAACACAAAAAAATTTCCATTTTTAATGTCCATCAATTTGGCTTTATTGGAAGGGTAATTTTATGCCATTAATGTTTAAATATGATTTTGGGCATGTGGCCGCCGCGGCTGCTTCGAATAAAGCCAAGTCTAGAGGTCCAATTTTCAACCAACTTTTTCGAGCATTTGGGGTTGTATGTCGGCAATAACGCCACGAATGTTGGCTCCCAAGTCCCCTAACGTTTCTGGTTTGTTGGCGTAGGCGACCGACTTCACATATCCCCAAAGAAAATAATCCAATGGTGTCAAATCACACGATCTTGGTGGCCAATTTACAGGTCCATTCCGCGAAATTATGCGCTCATCGAATGTTTCCTTCAATATATCGATTGTGACGTGCGCTGTTTGGCATGTAGCGCCGTCTTGTGGGAACCACATCTCATCCACATTCATGCCATCCACTTCGGGAACAAAATAGCCGGTTATCATGGCTCTATACCGGTCTCCATTAACGGTAACTGACTCTCCAGCATCATTTCGGAAGAAGTATGGCCCAATAGTCTACCAGCCCCTAGAGCACACCAAACAGTCAGTTTTTGTGGATGTAATGGCGTCTCAAGGGTCTCATGTGGATTCTCTTCACTCCAAATGCGGCAATTTTGCTTGTTGACGTAGCCATTCAACCAGAAATGAGCCTCATCACTGAACAAAATTTTGCGATGAAAATCAGCATCGATATCAATCTCATTTTCGGCCCATACACCAAAATCACGACGCATTGCATGGTCTCGCGGCTTTAATTCTTGCACAAGCTGGATCTTGTAAGGTCTTAAGCTAAGATCTTTGCGCAAAATCTTCCATAAAGTTGCTGGACAAAGCTCCAATTGCTGTGCACGGTGGCAAATCGATTCATCCGGGTCCTCTTCAACACTTTACAGCGGCAATTGTTTCTTCGGTGCGCACTGTTCGACGTCTCTGCGGATGCGTATTATCACATAGAGTAAACGTAGTGCGAAAACGATCCATGGTTAACCGAATTAATTGTTCTGATGGACGATTATGTGGACCATAATATGAACGGAGCTTGCGGTAAACTTCGCGAACTGAACCATTATTTTCGAAATAAATTTGCACGATTTGCAAGCGTTGTTCATTTGTCAACTTGTTTTTGATGAAATGGCAAACCAAACTTAAAATAAATCACATGACAGCTGACAAAATGGCCGCAGTAAAAATAGTGTTGCCAACTTAAAGTTCTATACCTCTAAAAAAACACCATGTAGTTCCCTGCGTAGTATTTCCTCAACTAGGCTTTCTCTCTCTTTGAGGAACAAAGTCAAATAAAGCAGTTTTTCCTTGCGGTTATCTCCTTTTTAGCTATTTTGTTTTCCCAATTATTTTTATTTTTAATTTGTTTATCAATTTGTTACTTTTTAGCATGTAATGAAGTAAACTTATTATTCTTCCGAGTCCGAGCTTTGAATATTTTTCGCTTTTAATTTTTTTTTATGCAAGTAACACACGAGTGTGTAAAGGTAAAACATGTGCTGCCTTACAGATTAAATAAATAAATACAAAATCACATCAAAAACTTAAATTTAAAGAAAAGCCAAGTTCTCCTATATAGAATATTCAGTGGAAATTATTTAACAATAAATGTCGATGATGGCAAGGGATAAGATGGCTATGTAAAGATTAGAGAGAGTCTAGTGGTAATCCTCTAAGATCTTTTCTAATGAATTCGTTTTTATTATTCTTCTTCCTTAAAATACTTAAATATTGCTTAGGTAAGGTACAAATATTTACAACTTAAATTACCAGGTGTCAAGCAGAGCCAGCGATAATCGTGAGAATTTTTATTCTGCTGTCCTTGCTGAGAAGAAAAATATGAAATCTTACACATTAGAAAATAAAGAAATAAAAAAAGATAATGCTGTCTGGTATGGTCACAATGGCAGGCGACTTTATTAAGTAAAATAAAACTCAGACGGATGATACGAATTCAAGATCTAATTTAATAATGACAAAATTCATAGCCGGACGGGATTTGATACAGGATTAAAAATTATTGAAAGAATTGATTGATTGATTTTATCTTTTAAAATTGCGTCCTAACATAGAACAACTATGGCCACGAAAAGTACATAATAAAATCAAAATGTACGCAAAGTTCTTAGTCAAAGGTTCAATGTTAAACAAAGAGGATGGGAGAAAGCAGCCTTAGTTGGTTTCTGTAAAAATGGTGTAATGCCTTTATGAAAGAGATTTCCTTTTGATTCGCTTGTTCGTTGTTAATCGTATTCCTGATGAGGAAGATTTTGCTTTTCATTTCTTTGTGGATCTTTAGGCTTTTGGAAAGCTATTTCCACTTTATACTGTAATTTCTTTCTCTAATAATTTTATTACTCGTAATTGCGTTTTTTTCTTTGCTTTTTTTTTAATGTTGTTTTACAAATTGAAAAGAAATACAACATTTTTCCTTCATAGTTAGGGCTTTGAGTTCACGAAGGACACCATCACATTCGTTTCCATTCGTCAGCTTTCAACTATGGAAAATCACCATTAAGGGCCGTTTGCTCATACGACTCTTAACGATTTAAGTTCTACTTAAATTCTTATAGGCTACTTTTTTTTAGGTCATAAACTGTCACATAAGAGTTTATGTGGCACTTAATTCGCTATGAGTCGTATCAGCAAACGGCCCTAAAATATATTTTTTCGGGCTAACCTCTTAGTAGGTATTTATATAGGTTTGAGTAATATAAAAAATAGCGCGTGTAATTTTGTTATTTTTCGTAGGCTACTTCTAAAAATAAACATGAACAATTTTAAAGTGCAATAACTTAAATATGTTAAAATGCTTGCATGGTAAACCGGGGGCACAACCGAGAACCGGAATGTGTTATCCAATATTTTAAACGACGAACACAATTTTGTAAGCCCACACCATGTGTTGTAGTTTGAGACTTCTAGATAGTCGGAAAAAAAAATTTGCAAGCGGTTGTCTGTTTCTTGGCTCTTGAAATTTTGAAATTCAGGTAAGTAAGCAATTTTTAATATTTATTTTGTGCAAAACAGATGAAATTATTTGTGAAGAGTGTTTATAAGCATTATTAGCTACGTGCTCTGGGGAAGTTAAAAAAAAAAAGTATCGTGGTTTTTTAATGTTATTAATTATACTCCACAAATAAATGATACAAAATAAAAGGTTTAACAATAGAATTTATCGATGCATAAATTAGGTTCGTCGGTCAACGGTCAAAAAATGTTCGATGACTCCATTATAAAATTCGTCACTTTCTTTCAGCTCTTTCAAAAATTCCTTTTCGATAGACATGAGAGCCAAATAGCTCAATCTCTTCTGACTGTAAGTGCTTCCAAGGTACATCTTTATCTTTTTCAATGCAGGAAGGGAGCGCTCTACAGACGCCGTTGAAGCTGGTACTGTACATTAGTTTTAAAAGCTTGTACAGTGTACACCTGCTCAAAGCTGTTGTCTCCATCCAGAGCAAGACTTCAAATGGTGTTGTCGTTTTTGACGATCCTGATGATGTTTTACCTGTTAGCTGTACAGCGTCTATGTTTTCATAAAAAACAGACCCTTGCATTACTTTCATCTCACTTCTCACAAATAAAAAAAACAAACAAGAGCACACTGTCATATTGCAAAGCACCACAAATACAAATAATATAATTTACTAACATTTATAATCCACGCAAATATGAAATAAATATAATAAATTAATAAATAATTTCGCACTGAACTTTTGGGATTCAATAACACTGTTTATTCAATCAAATAACGACACAAGTAGGCACTAGGCACACGCATTCTTACTGCAATTTCCCAATTTCCCTAGAGGGGAAAATATACACAAGAGAACTCACAAAATGTACCTGCTTGCTTACCCTCGCACATGCACATTACACTCCACTTTCAAGTTTTATCGCATTTGTTTGCGCTAACTCTTCCATTTATTTAACTGGGCTTTTGCTTACGTACGACGTACGAGCACGGTTGCCACTTGCAAACAAAATTAGCTACCAAAATTGGAAAAAAAAGTTACCCAACCAAGATAAAATTTACCAAAAATCTGGAGACGTTGATAAAACATAAAAAAAACATATGTCTTTTAAAATATTCAATTTGGTACATTAGGTTTGTAGGAACTTAGTCAGTCTTGAAGTAGTTACAAAACGACTACTTTATAAAATAAAATAAATAAGACTTAACTTTAATGTAATAGTAATATCTGCTTTAAATACTTTTGCTGAAGCAAAAGCGTGATTTTCTAAACTCAAATTATTTTATTTGATCTTTAAAACTGCTTGTTTAAAAACAAACATTTTTAAAACAAAAGACTTAGTAAGGAACGTAGTAGGAACTTTGTCAGTCTAGCAATTAAACAACGTCAACAACGTTGTGCACAAAATTACCAGCTGCTAGAAAGCAGCCATTTCCGACCCTTTTTTCTTATAACAAACCTTTAGAAAATTTGAGTTTTATGTTTGCAAATTAATAATATGATTAACTAAACTATCCATATCTAAATGAAGGTATAAAATATTTCTATCTGTCAAAAGAGGAAAATGAGTGCATTCAGTAATTTTTTGAACAACATAAAGGGTGATTTTTTAAGAGGTTTAGAACTTTTTTTAAAAAAAAAACACAAAAAATTCGAAAAAATGAATGAAATATTTATTTGAATCGATAGTTTGAACCTTGCAATTTAATGTTTAAAGATAATTTCATGCAAATGTTGACCGCGGCTGCGTCTCAGGTAGCCCATCCGCTGAGTCCAATTTTGGCATACTCTTTCACACATATCGGCCGGTATCTCACGAATGAATGCATGGATGTTGGCTTCCAGTGCGTCAATCGAAGCGGGCTTGTCCCTATACACATTAGCCTTGGCATACCCCCACAAAAAATAATCTAATGGTGTCAAATCGCACGATCTAGGCGGCCAATTGACCGGCCCGAAACGTGAAATTAACTGTTCACCAAACTCGCCTCGCAATTGCGCCATTGTTTCGCGTGCTGTGTGGCATGTGGCACCGTCATGTTGAAACCACATATCATGCAAGTCAAGAACTTCCATTTCGGGCAAAAAAAAGTTAGTTATCATCGCTCGGTAGCGTTCACCATTGACAGTAACGCTGCGATTCGCATCATCTTTGAAGAAATATGGCCCAATAATGCCGCCGGCCCATAAACCGCACCAAACAGTGGCTTTTTCGGGATGCATTGGTAGCTGTTGCAATGCTTCTGGCTGATCTTCACTCCAAATGCGGCAATTTTGCTTATTTACGTACCCATTCAACCAAAAATGAGCCTCATCGCTGAACACAATTTTTCGATAAAAAAGCGGATCCTCGGCCAGCTTTCCAAGAGCCCATTCACCAAAAATTCGGCGTTGTGGTAGGTCGGCTGGCTTTAGTTCTTGCACCAGCTGTATCTTAAAAGGCTTTACGCCCAAATCCTTCCGCAAAATTTTCCACGTAGTGCTGTAACAAAGGCCTAACTGCTGGGAACGGCGCCGAATCGACATTTCGCGGTCTTCTGTCACACTAGCTGATACGGCCGCAATATTTTCTTCACTACGCACAGTACGTAAACGTGTTGGTGGTTTAATGTCCAACAAAGTAAATTTGGTGCGAAATTTGGTCACATTCTTCCGAATAGACTGCTCAGAAGGTCGAGAATGCCGATCATAAAATGGAAGCAGCGCGCGATGAACATTTCGAACCGAGCACGAATTTTGATAGTAAAATTCAATAATTTGCAAGCGTTGTTCATTTGTAAGACGATCCATGGTTAAATTGCAAACCAAACTGAAGCTGTTTGACAGTGACACAAGGTACTAAACACACGTCAGCTGTCAAAACCAGTGTTGCCAAAACCAAACCAGCTAAAAAATCACCCTTTATATCGAAGACCCCTTTTTCGATTTCGACAAAAATTTAAAACCAAGTAATGTTAACGGTGCGGGGAAATAAGTCCCCGGGAACTAAGTCCACTGAGTCCCAACATAGTGGGAAATAAAACCACTTTCGTGAAGTGAACTTAGTTCCCATGTAAGGTGGGAAATAAATTCCGAAAACTCAGAGTGGTTTTATTTCCCTTTTAATGTGAAGTAAATTCTCACTGTCGACTAAGAACAAAGTAAAATTAAAGAGTCAAGTAGGAACTTTGCAGTTTTTATAAACAAAAACGAAAGTAACTGAGTCAGAGTAATACATCAAATTTAGTCAAAAAAATGTTCAAAATTTCGAATTAGAGACTACTGAAAAAATTCAAGTTTAACATTTTTTTAACATATACTTAACAAAATCGCACGATTTTTTATTTGATTATTTTCAGAGTCTTGCTAACTGAATTTCAAAAGGAGTATTATGTCAAACAGAAAAAAAAAATTAAAAAATTCAGTTCAGTTTGCAGGACTCTTAAAATAAACTTGACTTCACACTGTTTTCACTAATAAGGAATCGTATTGAATGCACTTATCCAAAATAAGCTTACGATTTTGTTAAAAGAATGTGATGACTAACTGCACTTTACAGTTTGTTGTCCAATCCTAAAGTTAGTTCCCTCTTCTTATAGGAATACCTGATGCTCAGAAAACTTATGCAATAGTATTTTTCAACCTAAACATTGCACTATTTGTTACTGTTTTCGTTTTGCCTGCATAATTTTACAAAAGCCGCTCTAACGATTATGATCAAAATGCTTAATTAAGATAATAAAAGTCTTCTAAATAAGGACCCGTACTTAGTTTCTCTCAAATAACTCTAATAATTATTTGTCAAAAATCAAGCAAACAAAACAGAAACTCCTGTCCTTGTACTTAAAGAATTATTTTCTTTCATAAATTCCTTGAACGTATTTCAGTCAAAACAGCCAATTCAAAAATGACTAATACCCATAGACTTAGGCGAATGTTCCGCAATTTTCATATTTTATCCTTTCACAATTTCGTGCAGGTGTTGCTCGTTTTTATAGTTGAACTTACTTAAAATCCCATCCAATCACGGTAAGAATAGGTGTACACAAAAAAAAAGCAACTGCTTTACTTTAATAAAGGAAATGGAAGAGGCCATTAGACAAGAAGCACGTGATCAACATTATCCTTTTGCAATTTGAAATTATGTTAAGGCAAGAAAATTGAAATCCATTCGACTAAAGCTACACAAAATACACACATACCTGTGTTACATTCATATGATGAACAACGAACCGAATACAGAAAAAGGTCAATCGATAAAGCACAAAAAGGGATTACATCCAAAATCTAGGGCATGATTACTCAAGTCTCTAGGGATTTTCCACCAATCTTTTAGGGCCAACTAAAGATAGAAACGCAGGAAGAAGAGACGGAACATCTTGTCGGGGCTAGAAAGTAAAATGGAAGCGGGCAACAATTGATCAAGGACATACCAAGGTATATATACTGGATTTGCTCATCTAACAAATGAATCTCGGATTCAATTTGTTTCGCATCATATTAGAAGGATATGCTCTCGAATATGTCGGCGTCGGCGTCGGTCGGCGAGAAGAAAAGCAAAAGAGTTTCTTATCTTTTGTTCACAGGACATTAAACGAACCGAACAGTGTTTACGGCCGATGTATGTCAAAACGGACATTGATATGTTGTCGCTTTGGGTCAGAGGTGATGTCTGCTGGACCAACGATGATGTCGTATTATATACACGAGTACTATAGACACACTTTGGAAATTGTTGTATTGACATCGGATGTGGCGCTTGAAAGCCTTCGACGAGAGAAAACAATGATTTAGCAGGATAGTTCAATGGATTGATTTTGTTTGATTTTATTTATGGGTTTGTTTCTGATTATACGGATAAATCGATTCATGAACTACGGCATAGATTGAGTGAAATGTTTGAACATGTGGGTGAAGGGATTTATGATGGCTTGGTTTTTGTTCATTAGGCCATAAACTTCATGGTCATGCATGCAATTTTTTTGATCTTAAATATATCACGTAATATTTATGTACTGTAAATTTAGCGCCAGTAACTCGTTAGACGTTTGCCTTGCATTTGTTTGTGATGTCATGTTTAATGAGGTCATCAGCAAATACTTTATGAGCAAGTGTTTTGCCTTTGGGTTGGAGGTGGTGGAATATAAACAGCGGTCTGACAGTAGAGCGTATTAAAGCTTTAATGTGCTGTCTGTAAGAGCAGTAATCACATGTAAAAGTGCAGCAACAACTGTATCGTCCATCTTACTATGTGTGGTAATGGGGAAGGAAAGCGCGCCACGGAAAGAATTTTAAGATCACGAAAAGTTCGTCTAGTTTTAGAGCTCAGCTAAGGATTTACTAATTCACGACTTTTTATTCGCAATTCTAGAAATTGTACGAAGTGAAGATATTGACCCTCAAAAGTCGTGAATCAACACTTTTCATTATCAATAATGCGATCAAACGAGAAATACATATTGCCATAACCGATCGCAATTTGACACAAATAGTTATCAATTTGATATTACATGGATTGTAAATTGCAAAAACAATTCGTAAATTACCACTTTTCTGTTGTAAATTACGATTTCCTCCCTTAGGAAATTGCAACCATTTAGTCTTGAATTGCAACTCAATAGTGTTGATTTGCGAACTAACAGGGGTAGATTTACTATCTGAGTAGTTGCAATTTACAAATTTTCAATCGTAAATTGCAACTTATTTTTATCATTTTGAAAATTCATATTTTGCAGTTTACGTTTTTTGAGTAGTGAATTGAAAATGTTTTTGATTTATCATGAAATTAAAAAAATGTATTCTCAATTTAAAACTTAAGTATATCTTGTGATTTAAAAATCCAAATTCATAATTTATCTATTAAGGGTAATTTCGAATACATAATATTTACAGTCGTATTCTTCCTGATATCCAAGAAAATCATGCGGCGCCATATCGTCCGGAGACAACGGAATTTGTCTGGGGAGGTTTATCGGTCTATGATGAAATTTAAAATACAAACAAAATATTTAGATGAACTTTACAATTCTTTTCGATTACATACTTTTGAATCCATTCTAATTGATACTTCTTTCTAATAGCAAGATGTACATTCTAAAAAAAATTACAGATTTATATGCATACTTCGGCGTTTTTGGGATTATTCAATAGGTACTTACAAAATATATTCCAGAATGCTTTATAATTAGAAGTACACAACCTATCAATACGAATTAGTTATACTTAAACAACTTTAACTCGACTGCTTTAAGCAAAGATTGAATACCGATTGCCTGTCTCTGCACCGACACGCAATGTGCAGAATGAAGATTTGACTTTATGATTGCAGCTCTCTAGCAATACCACATATACATACATTCATCCATAAAAAGAAAGGACTTAAAAGGATTTCGATAGGTACATGGACTATGGACCAGTGTTGCCGCTAAAGGAAAAAAAATCCGCTGGACCAGAACGTAAAATCCGCTCGAAATGCTAGGTTTTGCATCGCAAAAATCCGCTAGAATTCGCTAAAATATGAAGCTGAAAGTATAAGTTCAAAAAATACATAAATAATATTTAAAAGTAAATTATTATTGAATAAAATAAATAAAAAAACAAAACCATCAACAAATTCAAGTAAAGAAAAAGAAAAAACGTTTTGGAAAAAAGAGGAAGTTAAAAATTACAAATTAATTTCCAACTCAAAGATGGATTCATCTATTTCTAAGATTGAGGCCTCGGTTATAGTTCTTGCATAAGATTGCGATTTTGTTGGCTTTCCGATTTTACTTATGATTTCTTATTGTTATTATTGAATTTAACGTTAGCGTTGGAAGTTGATTTTGCAATTTGTTCTTACGATGTTCATAAAAAAAAATCTGCCATGAAAAACTCCGTAGCGACGTCGCCTACTACACAACCAGCTATTAGCATTTGCAACCAACCATACGCAGTGGTAAATATTTTATTTGGTAGTAAAAAATCGCTAGAATTCATTAGATTTTATTTTAGCGACAACATTTTATTAAAAATCGTCGGCAGTCTTAAAAATCCACTAGATCTAGCGACAAAATCGCTAGAACGGCAACACTGCTATGGACTGCGCATAAAAAAATTCCACACATTAGGTAGTTGATTCCACGGTAATTACCAAAAAATATTTTGTAGTTTACGATTTCTCTACTTCAATTTATGATTTAAATTCACATGAGTGTTAAATTTTTATAAGGTTTTTTATTGATTCATCTGAATGATGAAATAAAAAAACAAATATTTTTTGCAATTTGAGATTGTAAAGTGGTGTTTGAGAAATGGACCTATTGGAGTGGTAAATTGCGCCAAACAATCTCCAAATCACTACAAATAAAAGAAGCTCGAATTGATATCTACTTCTAATCATAAATTTCAGCAAACAAAATGTTGTATTCTCCTCCGTTTTCAATGTCAAATTACGAATTTTTGTATCAATCCATGAAAACTTCGTTGTGATTTGCGAGAAATATATAATTCGTAAATTGCAACTCAAAATTTTGCAATTTCTGATTTTCAATTCTTTCCGTGCGTCGTTACTTCCACCGTCTGTGGTAGTGAAAAGAGATGGGGATGTGTATGACGCTATAGCCAAAAATTCCGCAATTGTAGACCGCAACGTAAAACCCGCTGGAAATGTTAGTTTTTGCATCGCAAAAATCCGCTAAATTCACTAAAATATGAAGCTTAAAGTTAAAAAATCCATACATAATATTTAAAAGTAAATGATGGTTGTGCAAATTAAATAAAAAAACAAATTCAAGTAAAGAAAAAAAACGTCTTGGAAAAAAAGAAAGTTAAAAATTACAAATTAATTTCCAACTCAATGATGGATTTATCTATTTATAAGTTTGAAGTAGAGGCCTCTGTTATAATTCTTGAATCAGGTTGCGATTTTGTTGGCTTTCCGATTTTACTTAGATAGATCGTAATTATAGCAGCTCTTGTTTATCCCTTTTAACATGGTTTGTAGTACCAGGGTTTGGCTGTAAAAAATCGCTAGAATTCACTAGATTTTATTTTAGCGACAACATTTTATTGAAAATCCACTAGATCTAGCGACAAAATCGCTAGAACGGCGACGCTGGTTCCACTTTCCTTATTCCCTCCGTATAGTTCTATTTTTATTGTTCTGTTCACATCACAAGGAAACAGGCAATCAAAATCCTGTTAGTCCGTTAGGTAAGTGAAAGTAACTCACGATGATCTACGCCCCTGCTTAAGCTGCCTGCATACATAGTTTGTCGTTCCACCCACCATTTACTACATCTGGTTGGTCCCTAGCCCATAGGGCGGGTCGACCTATAAGCACTCTCACTTACCCAAGTCAAGCAATCAAAAATTATTTGCTCGGGAGAATTCTGAAGTCCTATTAAATCACCGCCATATACACTGCGTTATTTTATAAATTGTTTGCCCTTTGCAGCAGATTTCTTTTATCTATTACCTACATCCAAATAGTTACCTCCTTTTCCTGTCAAAGGTACCTATTACAAAAGTTCCCGTACATAAACCTATTCCCACCAGTCAAGCAGTGGATGCACTACAAATAAAAAAACCTAATTTCAAGCATTCGGATCTTATTACACATCCTTACGAGTTGTGCTCCCGCATGGCACGGTTAGTTCCACTAGAGAAAATCCGAATAGTCTATGTGCTATAAACACCCAAACTTCGAAGACAATGAAACAGCCAGCAGTCCTCCATCGTCGCCTGGTAAGTAACTACCCCCAAAGTACTCGGTAAACGATGCGCAAATGTTTGCACTATCAAAGGAGAACTTTTTTCATTTTCTGATGACATCTCCTGATTTTGAAAACGTCCCACTTTTACGTTTCCGCCAGCTCCACCCCTGCATAGAACTTCTTCCCGAATTGTTAAATCTGAGTTTAAAGTTTTGCCTGTGCGATTTGCAAGCGACACCAGGCAAAGTTTAAGCTGTTCTTTAAGGAGTGCAAGATGTAAAGCAAAAACAAAAAATTAAAATAACTGGACCCAATATAAGTGTTGGTGAGACCTCGGCTTTCCTCCATAAGGACATCGAGGATGTGTAGTAATTTTTTTGGAACTAAACCACTTAAGCCGCTAAACATACTTTGGTAAAAGTTTCACCGGATTCAATCAAAATTCTTGGTGCCATCCTAGCTCTCAGGCGGATGTTAACTTTTTGAGAAAATCCACCGTCGGATGTTCTCCGACAGTTTGCAATCGCATTGTCTTCTGCTGCGTCTATTAAAAAGTTCTACTCTACTACACCGTAAGCCCCATTATTGTTCGAGGCAAACTTGAAAGTCAATTAACCCAAATTCCTGGGAGCTAGATTACTCTTGCTTTCTGAAGAAATTCCTCACCGAGGCTGCGAAAGCAGACATCCATCCAGAACTCGTACACCGGCGCAATTTCCCTGTATCTTGTTCTATATTGCACCGGAATGGAATGCACATTCTGTACTACAAGTATATGGATCCTTGCATGGGCTGTGGAAGAAAATGTGCAAATACAGTGAATCGCATATGTGTTGGCTTCTTATTCGCACGCATGTGACAGGAAGAAAATCCTTGGAAAGCGCTGTTACACAAACAAAAGTGACAAGCATGGCAAACCCTATACAAGTCTCTTGCTTGTAATTAAGTGTTGGGGGTTGGGTGTGTATTATTTTTTTTTCACATTTGTCTCGGGAATTTTGGTAAGTAGTGGGGATTTTTAAAGCTGATTAAAGTACAATGAATGCATCACTTTCTGCAAAAGGAACCACTGATTAGTTGCAACGCGACGGATTTAAACAGCAAAAGTGCGCATCGTTTATGTTGGTTTGGCAGATATAAGAATCGGTTCTGTTCTGGGCTTAAATTAATGCAAGTCCTGTCATCATGACTGTCATTTAAAAAACAAAGATTTTTATTAAGAATGGGGGTTCCGATTTCGAAAATAAAATTTAGGAAGAATATTTTATACTCATTTTTATACTCACATAGTATCTAGCATAGTACATATTTTTAACTTTCTCCATTACGTAGTAAGAGAAAGATATTGTATTCGTACAAGACTTCGAACTCGAGATGTTAATCAATTCTGACATTACCATGATAGGCGAACTCAAAAAAGTGGGTCGCAAAATTCTGTCCGTCTGTCTGTCTGTATGTCTCGAGGCCTACAGCCTAAGCGGCTGAACAGATTTCGTTAAAACTTCAGATTTAAAGTTTGGGGGCTTACAGTTCGGGGCTTCAAATTAATGGTACTTCTCATACAAAATTTTCATACCAGTTTGATTTGTTCGAAAACGGCTCTATAGATTTCAACAAAAATTGATATGTAAGCTAAAGTAGGTGAAGTAAACATAACTGCATACTCAGTTTTCCTCTGAAAAATCGAGTAGCGGTACTTTTGAAATTTGGACATATCTCGAAAACGGTCCACACGATTGTAACAATTATTCATTCCTTAGTAATATGGTCATTTCTAACTTCATGGAAAAGTCAGATTTTCTCTGTATAATCGTAAAATGGATTTTTGAAAAAAGTGATTTTTGAAAAATATAGTTTTCCCTAGTTTACCTCAAAACGGCATGATTTTGACCAAAATGCAAACTTAAAGTAAAATTGATGTTTTCAAAATGATTGCGTCCTTAATTTTCAATTAGAATCACTGGAAACGCTCACTTTAAACCCCATTTTCGATTTCGATAAAACTTTAAAAACCAAGTAATGCTTACATCCCAAACAGTAACTTGTACTCGGTTTTCAGCTGAATAGTTAAGCAATAGTATTTTTTAAAATAAACATGACAACATTTGGTACTGTTTTGTCTGTCTTACAAAAACCGCTCTAACGATTTTGATCAAAATACATATTAAGGATAACATAAATATTCTTAAAAAGATTCCGTACTTAGTTTTCCCAAAAAAATTCGAATATTGGCGTGTTTTTTTAAGTATTTCTCAAAATTGAAATCTCGATCTGAGTTCACATTTCTACGGTATATTTTTGAAAAAAAATTACAATGGCGCAAACTTGCAATGAAAGTAAAATAAATGCTACGCAAAACTTCTTTTTAGTTAATATTTAATAATATTGAATACCTATGCACCCTAGAAATAAATCCAACAACTTGAAATTTATACAGTCAGGCAACTCCCAATTCATTTGCACCAAAAATGTTGATGAACGAGAAAGTTACGTTCGACCCAGTCGTGCACTTTATTTATTCATGTTCTCAAAGCCAATTGGTTGAAGTCCTTATCAATTCGAAGACTCTTCGTATGAAATTAAAAGCGATTTCCAACTTTTCTAAATCCTTTTTAGCAGCAAAATTGTTTTTTCAATATGCTCGTCAGCGGCTGTGACTTTTAATTTAGTTTCCTTTCTCATCTCTACTCAGCAAGAGTGGTTTTGTTTCCTGTAGAGTGTCAATGGGCCTGTACCTAATTAAAGGTCTTTCGGTCCTAGCTGCCAACTTAAGGTTTCTTCGAGACGTTATGCTCATTTAACAACAATTGATTATAATTGATTCATTTGCCTTGAAAGGATACACTACAGGCAATTGGATCCCATCGATGTAGGTAGCAATATCCCTTTCTGATAATAATCTTCTGCACTTTTTAGCTTATATTAGTAAGCTACCTGTACCCGCCCGGCTTGCACTTGCCCTATGTATTTACTTAAGGTCCGGCATGGACCTGGGCCTCAACCAACGATCTCCAGCTGACTCCAGTTTCGCACGGTAAGTTGGTTGGTGGTTGCACGTGCCTTACCTGCATTAAATCCCGCCCACATTTCGCAAAGTACGTACTTTCTGTGGACAATGTGCATTGATAATTTAAATTTTGCAACTTCAGCTCCGAGATATATTGTTTGAATTTTTTTTTCTTTTTGTATGGGAGGTGCAGCGCCCCTTTTTCATTACTGTCACTTTGGGTAGAACGCTTCCAGCAATTTTCCTAAATTTGTCTGATCGCCTGACAAGAGTCTGGTCACGCGGGCTGTCGCAGCGCACTCTCAAGAAAGACACGCAGGTAACCACCGAATGGCCAAATTTTTGTAACGTCAGCATGTCAAAATTTGCCGCGAAAAATGACACGTGTAATGTAATCTTAGCTTTTGTATGATTTCGACCAAACGCTCGCGGGCCAATATCAAAGAATGCCTGCTAATTTGAGCTGAATTGGTTTGATGGTTTCGGAGTCTATACCTTAAGTAGAAACTAAGAAACTAACATACATTCATTTATAATACCTACGAATATAATAGATGCCTCAATTTACGGTCATAGACAAACCAAAAGTTTGTTTGGTAAGTAAAAATATAAGACATACAAACAAAAATGTGCATAGTCTCCGACTGCCAAATAGTTAGGTTGATGGGTATGTACTTGAATGTGCCTTGTTCAGATCTGTTTAGTTTCGCTACGATGTCTGTACCATAGACAAACCATACTGAGACCCCCAAATCACAATCCTCTTGCCGCTGGCCCCCTCAATTTTTTTTTTTAAATTCGCCAATTTGTATTCATGTAGGTGTTATGCAGGCTTGCCAGATTGTGCGATATAATTGCAAAACGTTTGGTATTTCTATCGATTTTGCGATAGCTCTTATTTTTTGCGATGGTCACCCCAGAAATACTTCAAGCCTTAAACTGGAATATGTATGAACAATGTTCCATTGAAGATGAAGAAGACGTGAAGGCGTACATCGCCAGCTTTTAAAAAAACTGAGTTACATAACTTGATCTTGCTGCAATACTAATACTAATTTGTTTCTTTTTCTTTGTTATTAGCCGTGTTTTTTTGAGCAAAGCAAAGTAAAGTAGGATTTTCATCACGCAATTACAACAATTACGCTCTCCTTGACACTTCGAGACTCAGTTGTGGTTGTTGTAATCGCGTGCTGAAAGTCCTACTTTACTTTGCTTTGCTGAGATCGAAGCTAAAAAAAACACGCATATTGTTTTGTGTTACCTAACCAAAAATATTAAAAATCAAGTGAAAATCAAGTTTTTTTTTTATTTTTAAGCATTTTGCGATAACTTTTTTGTAATTTTGCGGTTTTTTGCAAAATAATAACTAAACTAATCAGCGATATAGGCTTATAAAAATCTGGCAAGCCTGGTGTTATGTCAATTGAGAATCCGTGTGACATGGAAAAACTACAACAATAAATGCTCCCAACCGCGGCAACCGTGGGGAAATGTGAAAGAGTTCGGGAATACCACATTTATACATTAATGAATGCCATTGGTTATTTATTATAAATTGTTAAAAGGCGAATAATTTGATTTGTTTGGTTAGAAAAACTATCTAAAATATATGTTTTATAAAGGGTGATTTTTTAGCTGGTTTGGTTTTGGCAACACTGGTTTTGACAGCTGACGTGTGTTTAGTACCTTGTGTCACTGTCAAACAGCTTCAGTTTGGTTTGCAATTTAACCATGGATCGTCTTACAAATGAACAACGCTTGCAAATTATTGAATTTTACTATCAAAATTCGTGCTCGGTTCGAAATGTTCATCGCGCGCTGCTTCCATTTCGATCTTCTGAGCAGTCTATTCGGAAGATTGTGACCAAATTTCGCACCAAATTTACTTTGTTGGACATTAAACCACCAACACGTTTACGTACTGTGCGTAGTGAAGAAAATATTGCGGCCGTATCAGCTAGTGTGACAGAAGACCGCGAAATGTCGATTCGGCGCCGTTCCCAGCAGTTAGGCCTTTGTTACAGCACTACGTGGAAAATTTTGCGGAAGGATTTGGGCGTAAAGCCTTTTAAGATACAGCTGGTGCAAGAACTAAAGCCAGCCGACCTACCACAACGCCGAATTTTTGGTGAATGGGCTCTTGGAAAGCTGGCCGAGGATCCGCTTTTTTATCGAAAAATTGTGTTCAGCGATGAGGCTCATTTTTGGTTGAATGGGTACGTAAATAAGCAAAATTGCCGCATTTGGAGTGAAGATCAGCCAGAAGCATTGCAACAGCTACCAATGCATCCCGAAAAAGCCACTGTTTGGTGCGGTTTATGGGCCGGCGGCATTATTGGGCCATATTTCTTCAAAGATGATGCGAATCGCAGCGTTACTGTCAATGGTGAACGCTACCGAGCGATGATAACAAACTTTTTTTTGCCCGAAATGGAAGTTCTTGACTTGCATGATATGTGGTTTCAACAAGACGGTGCCACATGCCACACAGCACGCGAAACAATGGCGCAATTGCGAGGCGAGTTTGGTGAACAGTTAATTTCACGTTTCGGGCCGGTCAATTGGCCGCCTAGATCGTGCGATTTGACACCATTAGATTATTTTTTGTGGGGGTATGCCAAGGCTAATGTGTATAGGGACAAGCCCGCTTCGATTGACGCACTGGAAGCCAACATCCATGCATTCATTCGTGAGATACCGGCCGATATGTGTGAAAGAGTATGCCAAAATTGGACTCAGCGGATGGGCTACCTGAGACGCAGCCGCGGTCAACATTTGCATGAAATTATCTTTAAACATTAAATTGCAAGGTTCAAACTATCGATTCAAATAAATATTTCATTCATTTTTTCGAATTTTTTGTGTTTTTTTTTTAAAAAAAGTTCTAAACCTCTTAAAAAATCACCCTTTATATTAGAAACATATTAGGACAAACATGGTTGTGTATTTTCCGCTTTTGGATATCATTTCGATTACGTGTGTAAATTTTTTTTAATAATTAAGAAAATTTGTTCAAAATGTATTTATTTTCCTCCAATCAATCTACAAAAAATATCATTCACACGTAACGTAACGAATTTGAAATTAAACGAATAAAAATCTATGAACGCTGAGCTGGAATTTTTGAAGTTACGTAACATTTGTCAATACGAATTTCTATGTAACAATACAAAAGCGCTTAGCATTTGCCACCCCATAAAAATATAGCTTGTAGGCAAGTAACGGGAAGTTGGTGGTCTCAGTATTGTCTCTGGTCTGTACGTCGGCGTCGGTCCGAGCCCACTAGACCAATTCTGTTCCTAGGTATATATCAGAAACCAATCCGGTATAACCTCAAGTCAAACGGCAAATGGTAGCGATACATCGACTAGTTTTAGAGTAACTAGTAATTTGGCGAAAAAAAATATTTACATTCGGACAAACAATTTTTTTTTCTTGATTTCCAAAAAAATTCATATAAAGCTTTTTTGTAGATCATGCTCGCAGCAAAATATATGTGCTGAAGACTGTGTTGTCGGAAAGTTAATATTTTACAAGATATTTACAAAAAACTGTCAATTACTATTGACGCATTAACCATTTTCATTCGTTAATGGTGTGTTCTCTGAATCGTTTACAATTGGAACTTTTCCAATGGATATTCAACTCATTCTCATGCACAAATATTGTTGTCGTTGTGCACAAATCTGCTCTAGGTCATTTCATTCATTAGAGCGTGTTCTCTTACCCTTAACAAAAATAATACAGTGGCCGACAGAAGTGAAAGCTTAAAAAATTACGTGTGTATTATTTGAATCGTCAGGAAATATTTTATTGTGCAGAAAATTGAAGTGTTTTTTTATTCATTAGGTATTATAAACTACCACTACAAAAATTATATTACAATTTTCATTTTCATTTAATGCGCTATTGTCTATGAAAAATAATGCACATTATTTTACATACAAAAATTGCAATCTATTGCTTAATACGCAAATTAAAAATATATGAAATGTGAAATTTAATTAATTGGTATGCTTGTTTTAATCAATTTCAAGAATTCTCACAGAAAAATGCGTTGAATTGTATAGCAGCCATAAACTAAGTATAAAAACACCGTCAGCTCCCGCGCACCTACCCGATTCACACCGCAAATATTGAAAATAAAATTCTCTCTTAAATTGCCAATCTGTGAATACGTGTGAAGCAGAAAAAAAAAAAAGATTTTCTAAAAGGAGGAAGGAGTAATAAAATTCTTACACTCAGCAGTGTTCCTGCATTGTGGTATCTCTACCTTTTTGTGGGAATTTAAATTTTTTGAAAAACTTTCCTGCGTAAGAGGAATAAATGTCTTAATTGTTGGACTATCAATAATCTAGCAGAAAAACAGTCAAACTACATTTCACTATGAATATCAACGCACTAAATGTACATAAAAAAGAGATTTGCCTTCAGCAAAAATTTATATTATCAAAAAATTATCATTATAATGTTAGCAAACTGCGATTTTTATACTGAAGATTAATTTAATATGATTTTCTCTCCGAACAATAGAAATTTTACTTTTAAAAGTATGTTTTTTCCATAAAAAAAACTAAGGGAATTTGAGTTTAATGAAAAGGGATAAATTAACACGCTTCGTGTGAAAAATAAAGAGAGAGTGCTGAGAGCACTGACTGAGAGTTAGTGTATTTGGTGAGTTTCTGTCAGCTGATGGATGCGTTCTGAGAGTTTAAGCTCGTTGTTTTATTTCACCACGAAAACATGTAGATATTCTCCGAAATGTAAAATAGCAAATGTAATCAACATAAATAAACAAAGGAATAATGTGTGAAATAAAATAAGATATTTTTGTTCCTATAATTATTGTGTCTGTTTTCGTTTGCTGTTTTTGGCGAAAAATGATTTCACCGTGAATGTCCACAGAAAAACGGCAAAGAATTTAAAGAGAAGAATTGATTACGAATCTTAAGATTTGAAATAATATGAGTTTTTATAATCTTTTCATGAAGATTCCGTTTATTAAAAAAAAGAAATGTTGTTTATTAGAAAATTTGGAACAATTGACATAATTAATGAAATTACATTTGAAATCAATTGCGTCAGCCGAGAATATGAATAATGTTAATTTATAACGAAAAAGTCTAATAAACACAATCAACGAAAATTTATTTTCTTTAAAATGTACCGGAAAAAAGCGAAACTAAAATGTATACAAGCTAAATTGGAAATAAACATGTTTACTGATTTGTACCCTGATATGTCTCACGCATTTAAGTTTTGCTGCTTACAATTTTCTTTTAATTCATACGATTCACAATCATTAGTAATCAGATATTTTTTATATTAATAAGCGCTTTTTTTATTTTTATCAATGATACATATATTTAGTTTATCGATTTCCATTGTTTACGACAAAAATGTAAACATCCCGTACTTATAGATTATCTAGGTAAAATGTAAGATGTCCTAATATGTAAGCCTATGCGTTTTAATATAGCTTGGTACTAAATTCACCACACCATACCCACCGTTTTCTTAACACGTCCCGATAACGGGCAATTATTAGAATTATTTGAATTTATTCCAATGTTACCACAGATTGAACTGTCAGGCAACTGTCAGGTTCCTATGTGCGAGTGTATGCGTGCGGCTAATCTACTTTAACATGGCACACATACTTTGCCACATAGAAACACGGAAAACAGCTTGTAGGCAAATTCTCTTAAGTTGAAAGAGCTGACGGTCTATTTAATACTTAGTTTATGCCATAAACTAAGTATAAAAAGACCGTCAGCTCCCGCGCACCTACCCGATTCACACCGCAAATATTGAAAATAAAATTCTCTCTTAAATTGCCTATCTGGGAATGCATGTGTAGCAGCAAATATAAATTCTTAATGGCAGGAGGTGTATACTGTTACTGTATACTAATTTACTTTAACATGGCACACACACTTTCCTACATAAAAACACGGAAAACAACTTGTAGGCAAATTCTCATAAGTTGTCTGAGCTGGCGGCAGTTGCCAACCACTTTTAACGGAAAAATGCCTAGCTTCAAAAAATAATAATTTTTTTGGTGAAGTGGAACAATAAATCAAAAATTAAACACAAATATAAAAAAATAAACAGCTTTCAAATTTGTTACCAATTTCATTCCACTTACTGGAAGTGGAAGCTAGATTGATAATGAAATTGGAAACAAATTTGAAAACTGTTTGTTGAATAAATAAGAATTGTTTTTGTTTATTTTTCCTACATTTCTGTTTAAGTTTTGATTTACTGTTCCACTTTACAGAAAAAAAAATATTTTAGGCATTTTTTTATTGAAAAAGGCATCTTTTTTTCAAGTTTAGCATTTTTTCGTTAAAAGTGGCTGGCAACGATGCCGCCAGATCAGACAACTTAAGAGAATTGTTTTGCCCAACTAATGTTTATATTTTATATACAATGGCCCAACGCGCCTTACACGGAAAGAATTGAAAATCACCAATTGCAAAATTTTGAGTTGCAATTTACGAATTATATATTTCTCGCAAATCACAACGAAGTTTTCATGGATTGATACAAAAATTGGTAATTTGCCATTGAAAACGGCGGAGAATACCAAATTCTGTTTGTTGAAATTTACGATTAGAAGTATCAATTCGAGCTTCTTTTATTTGTAGTGATTTGCGAGATTGTTTGGCGCAATTTACCACTCTATAAGGTCAATTTCTCAAACACCACTTCACAATCTCAAATTGCGAAAAATATGTGGCGATTTACCAAAACTGAATGATGAATCAATAAAATCTTGTAATAATTTAACACATGAAACTGAAAACGTTTATTGACGTAGAGAAGTTGTAAATTGCAAAATATTTTTTGTAATTTCCATGGAATCAACTACCTAAAGTGTGGAATTTTGTATGCCCATGTACCTATCGAAATCCTTTTAAGTCCTTTCTTTTTTATGGATGAATGTATGTATGTGGTATTGCTAGACAGCTGCAATCATGAAGATAAATCCTCATTGTGCACATTGCGTTGCGGTGCAGAGACAGGCAGTCGATATTCAATCTTTGCTTAAAGCAGTCGGTTTAAAGTTGTTTAAATTTAAGTGTAACTAATTCGTATGGGTAGTGAGTGTCCTACTAATTATAAAGCATTCTGGAATACATTTTGTAAGTACCTATTGAATTCCAAAAACCCTGAAGTACCTATGCATATAAATCTGTATTTTTTTCAGAAGTTACATCTTGCTATTAGAAAAGAAGTATCAATTGGAATGTATTCTAAAATGTGTAAGAATTGTAAAGGTTCGTATCAATGTCAAGTTCATCCAAATATTTTATTTGTATTTTAAATTTCAGCAAAGACCAAAAAACCACCCCAGACAAATACCGTTGTCTCCGGACGATAAGGCGCCGTATGATTTTCTTGGATATCAGGAGGAATACGATGTATTCGAAAATAACCTAACTAATAAAACTATGCATTTTGATTTGTAAATCACAAAATATAAGTTGCAAATTGAGAATAAAGTTTTCTAGTTTCACGATAAAACATTTTAATTTAATACGGTGATGCCTCAAATCGCCACTCGAGAATCGTAAATTGCAAAATATGAATTGCAAATTGATAAAAATAAGTTGCAATTTACGACTAAGAATTTGTAAATTGCAACTACTGAAGTAGTAAATCCACCCCTGTTAGTTCGCAAATCAACACTATTGAGTTGCAATTCAAGACTAAATGGTTGTAATTTGCTAAGGGAGGAAATTGTAATTTACAACAGAAAAGTGGTAATTTACGAATTATTTTTGCAATTTACAATCCACGTAATATCAAATTGATAACTATTTGTGTCAAATTGCGATCGGTTATGGCAATATGTTTTTCTCGTTTGATCGGTTTATTGATAATGAAAAGTGTTGATTCACGACTTTTGAGGGTCAATATCATCACTTCGCACAATTTCTAGAATTGCGAATAAAAAGTCGAAAACTAGACAAACTTTTCGTGATTCTGCGCTTATTTTTCTTGATTTGATCCTAAAATTCTTTCCGTGTAAGAGTCTTCACGAACACTGGTGTCGCAACATTGGTTACACAACATTGGCGTCGCGATTTCAATGGTTTTATCCCATATCAAAAGTGCTCAACGCGTCTAGAGAAGTTATCACTTCAAAAATCTGCCAATTTCCAAAAAAGTACGGAACCTTCGATGCGCGAGTGACTCTAGCAATTGGCCGGTATTTTACAGGCAGTCGGGTCTTTTGTTGTTTTATTTAAAATACATTTTTTATTCTTATCTCTTTAGTTTATGACACTCCAGGGAAGAATAAAAAACTAATGACACCTCACTGTTTAAAATCGGTTAAGCTGTTAAGGCTACAGTAGGTCACTTCGAAACAGACATAGATACGCTCGAAACACATTACCCTCCTTATGCGTCCAGTCGGGCATTTGGGCTTACACCCGCACAAGATCCAACTGACCCAAACGTTTATGACTACAGACAACACCGTTTGCTCGTTGACTGGGGTTCGGAGAGTTTGGAAAAGGACCCCAATTTATCGTCATCTCTAGTGACGATGCGCATTTTTGGATGAATGGATATTTTAACAAGCAAAATTGCCCATAATGGTAACCAGAGGTGACAATGCTCTTTGGACAGAGTCACTGAAAATTCGACCACTCGGATCCATGCCACCATCGCTAACGCTGATGTGCATACGATGCACACGTTGGCTATTTGCTTCGCTTAAATAATATAGGTTGTATATAATTTTGGTTTTATTTTGTGTAAAAAGCCCAAGTCAGCAAATCCTTGGAAAAAAAGACTGAACCTCTTGTTGTCGTCATATGATTTAACTGAAGTAGTAAGTCAGGAACTATTCATGCTTCTGTTGAAATATATAGTTAACAGTAACAACCCCTGTTGAGAATAATTCCAATTGACTCAAGCAAGAAGCGAATGTAATGAAGATAATTTTATTTTAAACGTTGATTGTTTTTCTTGTCTATTTTCTTTGAACTCGTTAGGTAAAGCTCGAATCAATTTCCCTCTACTTTAATTCTATGAAAGCATTTCCTTAGCCGTATGTCAACAGCAAGTACCTACACCTCACCTTATCCAAGTATTGTCTGCGCACACACACAACTTCCTTCAGAAACCGCAGGATAATAATTGAATGTCCTTGAAATTTGAGAAAGCGTAAAACACTTGCAAATCATGTTATTGCTGTAACACTTTTATCGACTTAACCTACTTGCAGCCCCATCGTTTCACACAGATGGTACCGTAACCCTGCAAGGTACCTCAAATCGGAAGTCCCTCGCTTTATGTTGGCAATTTCACAAAGCAGCATTTGATTGCAATCGAAGAGCATTAAATACACATTCATGACTCGTTTGATGCGAGGCAATTTGACTGGCAACGCCATGTCGCTTACAAATAGCTGGAGCGTGAGCGCTAAAGAAGCATAATCTCTACCCAGCATACATCTCAGCACACATCTTATAGACATAGCCTATAACTTTGGAAAGTAGTCCTATACTGATTCCACGCCCTGAGATCTTCTTCAAGGATTCTTTTTTTTGTTCTTATTTTGGCAATCTCTCACAATTAATACGCAAGTCTAGCATGTGCGAAAGCTCTGTGTGAAACATCAACTCAGCTACATGGGCAACATTAATGCCTCGACTGAACGAGGAACAGAAAAAGGCCAAATGGCGACGGACCCGATGCTCGCGTGAAATGCCATAAAGTTTAGCCCATGTACGAAATTAATGACTTGCCTCACCATCGGAATTCACATTTAACACTCTACCTAGTCGTGAAGGGGGGCGCGGGGGGTCCTCATATAAGCGCTGCATGGGTATTGCTCCATGGCGATGCCATTATAACGCATGGGACTCACGTCTTGTCGGATATGGCGCAGTGTAGTACAGATGATTTGCAGTTGGAACGTGCCTTCAGATCACCCCTATATATCCCTCGTTATGTGGAACAGTGAACTCGACGTTCACTCGCTACTCGTGTACGCATACGCATGTGGAAGTCGTTTTCAGATGAATTCATACTCATAATTGTAATTGACTGAGTTATGAGCTCGCCCAGAGACCGCACATTTATGATTGGTGTATATCAGTCGTAAGGAATTAAGCAGATAAGGATAGTGGTGAATATTAAATTAAAGGCGGGAGTTGGCGCGCATTAAATATTATTTGGGTAGATTTTGTCAGTGGGACAGATTGGAAGGGGTTTTAGAAAATAGATTTATTACTGCTTGTTTATTGGCTCGTAAGGCTTCACTATTTTGCAATTGCTTACCTATACCAATAGAAAGAATGGCAAACATAACAAATAAGAAAAATGCGACCCGATAAATAAATAAATAGTTGGTTAGATTTATTTATTTTTTTATGTCCGTATGCTGACCTAGATTCGCATAGCCATGTGCGTTTTTATTTGATGGGACGAACGGAAATCCTGAGTTGAAAAGCTTTTCCAAAATCGCTAATTGTGTCGCGCATGTGGTAATTAGATTGATGTAAGCAGGTAGGCGCAGTGGCTGAGTGGTTATTATGTTTTGCTACTAGTCCGGGGGTCCGAAGTTAGGTAATTTTTCTTTTCCACTGCGCCATCTCTCGCAAACGTCTGACAAACATTTATAGCTGTCATGAAAGTGCTTCTCAATTGGACTATTGACGAGTGGAAAAGTTTTCCTGCGACACCTGGTGGATAAAAAAGGAATTTGTAGAGACCTATAGAATTTTGACGTCTTTTTGTTTTGCAAAGGACTTGGATAAGGAATACGTGTGTTTTCGTGTAAGAAAATTAATTATTTATCTATTAAAAAGTTAACCAACTAATTGAAAACAAACATAATTTGCAAGTTTAAGTCCTACTTGTCCGAAATTTGTATAGTCTGAGTCAATTTATCTTGTAAAACTACTACAAAAGTCTGTTCAAGGTAGTGTGAGTGAATTTAATGTAAGCAAATAATAAATTTGCTTTGTTTATATATTATCTTATGAAAAGCGTGCTAATTATGATTTTTACAGATTTGCTTACTGTGATGATGGGGAGCCAGCCAGATTACAATATCGCAATATTTATATCGAAATAATTGACCATCCAGTCGCATGATTTTTAATTTTTAGTCAATAGCTCATATTGCAATGAAGCTAGTGAACGGGCTTAAGCATGCCTGCACCCGTATGCTACGAACACTCTTAATACAGTTGTTGGATGGTTCTTGGCTATCTGTAGGATTCTCCACCAAACTTGTGGGTTGATGTGTCATATATTCTCGAGTAGATGTAGAGCATAAATTAAAAGTATGTCATTAAATAAAAGTGGAAACGAATTGTAGCAACTTGTAGTACCTTCTTCTCATTGAAGCAGCTGATCGTCATAGTAACCGCCTTGAACGTATAATGCCTGGTTTCTTTGAAGGAATTGATGAATTCGGTAGACTTAGGCTGTTCTATACTGAAAACCATCCCGTTTATTCGGTCGCCAAATGTCTTTATCTCTAAAGTGAAGACTGCAAATTTGCAAAAATTTGGGAAATTCTTTCCCCATCTTAAGCACAATACCCCATTTAATCAAAAGATCTTTAGAGTTCCGAACTTCTTTTGGAAGATGGTACAATGTAATTCCCTCTTTACGATATGAATTGCATTGAGGAGTGCCACAACTTTTATATCAACACTTATCGCAGTCACTTTTAAGATATTATTTTTCTGTTGTAAAATGAGTTTTTTTCTTATATTAAATGTATATTTTTAATTAAATACACAATTTCTCACAATAACTTCTTGATTTTTCATGGAAATACATACCAACTGTCAAAATCTATAGCAACCTACCGATGTGAAAATTTACCGCCAGGGGTTAGCCTCCATTCGTCAATAGTTTTGGGGACTATCGAATAAAAACTATCGACTTATTCGATAGTTGCTGTACTGATTCCTTGCACAGATTCGTTTCAAGCTCTTCTCCCAGGTTTTGCTGCAGTTGAGCGAGTGAACGGAATGGAAAAGGTATCATTCATGTTAGTTTAATAATGCAATTTCATTAGGCGTGTTTTTTTGAGCTTCGATCTCAGCAAAGCAAAGTAAAGAAGGATTTTCAGCACGCGATTACAACAACTACAACCGAGTCTCGAAGTGTCAAGTAGAGCGTAGTTGTTGTAATTGCATGATGAAAATCCTACTTTACTTTGCTTTGCTGAGATCGAAGTTCAAAAAAACACGGCTATTGTCAGCTGTGAAAGCTGAGTACCTACATTCTTTGGTGCAAAAAAATATCGTCGAGTGATGCTTCTACAGAAGTTTTGAAATTGCTTGATGTATATAACAAGACTTACTTCAGAGGAAACTTCTTGGTTTTGGCCACGCTACCAGTAACCACAGCTAGTGCTGAAAGAATATTTCCAACTATGAATATGATTAAAACAGTATCCCGAAGCGTTATGGGGACTGCAAGATTAAGCTCACTTTCTGTGATATTCGATATTCGGATATTAATGTGGATCCAAATAAGGTGATTGATCTCATGCCAAAAAAAACTTAAGACGTCGTTGGCTTTGAAAAAATAATTTAGGTATGTTCGTTACCGATTTAAAAACTAATAAAATTCAATGAATTGGAATATACATAGTTTTTTCTTGAAAGAATTCCTCGTGAGATTTGAAAGCAATCCCCCGGAAACAAAATCCTGGCTACGGCACTGAGTGCGTTTTGTAATAATTCTTCAGATGTTGTTTTGTTATTCGATAGTTGTGTGATTATTTTATTTTGTGTGCTTAATGGTTATATAATTCTATAACTTTTAACGCGATTGGTTCTTGATTTGATTTTTAATTGGAGTGTTTATTCCTCTTTTTTTGGTAGCAATATTTTTAACAATCAAACAAGATTAAAAAAAAACAACAATTTGGAATTTACTCGTTTCAAAGAGATCCGAAAAATGGTAAGTGGGCTGTACTTATTTTATTTCTTTGAAATTTACTCGTTCCAAAGAGACCAAAAAAAAAGTTGGCTTTACTCATTTTAACTGACGGAATGAATGAAAAAATCGTTCGATAGTCGAAGTCATTCAGTATTCATATTCAGTATACTAACCACCGATAGTCGCATTCATTCAATAGTCAATCGGTACGGCCTTTGGAGCCAGCCATGTAAGGTGTCAATTTGTGTACGCCTGGTTGTTGGCTTGTTAAACTCAAAGGCCGACAGGGTTTAAATTGAAACGACAGCGAACAACCATTATGGCATTCAGAGGATGGCTATGCATCCACAGTCCAATAGGGACATATTTGCAAAAAATGTCTATGCCTAAGAAGGACCACAAACTTCCCTTACTGCCAGAATGAATGGCCAATTCAAACGAATCATCCATCCTCTTAAAGTCGCTATGTGTTTACTTGACATGTATAATTGGAGCGCATAACTCACAACAGGATCGTAGGTCACTATCTACAATAGCCCCAATTAACGTGGTAACTACGGAAGCTCAAGCCGATATTAACAGCAGGTGTTCAAAGGGAAGCATCAACAAATACTGCACTGCTTTAACTTACAAAGTGCGCATAAAGTTCTACCAATTGGGATCGTATCATGAGCTGTTTTTACCGTATTGGCATCGCGGTAAAAGTTGTGGCAAAAACGAAGATGATTAGCTAGCACAACAGAACCGAAAGCATAATTTATTGTAATGACAATTTTTGGAGTGTGGGTGCAAAAAGTGCTTTCTCAAAATTTTATAAAGTACCTTTGAGTGATTACTGACGCTCGATACTGTATCTATTTTCTGTCATCTGTCATCAAAGAGCGTGAGTGCACTTTCAAAGCTGATGAGGATCTTTGGAGATACGAATCAGAGAGTTAAGAAACTTATTCGTTCAGGAACTGCTGGTTTAATAATTCTGTGGCCACAAGCCATAGCCGCTTACGTTTTTTTTTTTTCATACTTTTCAGGAGAGCAGATTAAAGTTTCAAATCAGGAATATTTGTTTCTAATCTTATTTTTGCGTTGGAAGAACTTCTGTTTAAAAAAAGATTATGGTCATAAAAAAATAAGTGGATAAGTAGATTGCAATTTTTCACTTTTGTTTTTGTTTTGTTTTCCCCATCAATAGATATTTTTGCATTTCTTTAATAAATATATCAGATGTATTCATGTTCACGCGGGACTATTTGTAACATTGTCATTCGAAATGTTGTTAATACGTTTTTTTAAGTTTTAAACTTGTTCACAAAAAGGGGGGATGTTTGAAAGTAGTTTTATAAGAGTTCGTAAGTTAGAGTTCTAAAAAGGTTGGTAATAAGTTACATATACGTTTAGTAAATTTTGATTTTGAATACTTCTAACTAAAACACATTGAAACGTTTGCATAGCAGAAACTTAACAACAAAGTAACTTAATTACAATGAAAAGTGGTTAAGTTTCTAATATGTACAAAATACGTTTACAGAATGTTATATAAATAAAGAAACTTACAAAAATGGAATATCATTGCTTAGTTTTTTATATGTTTTTAAAACGAATCGTATATTTACAAGTCATCTGGGATATTTTTGCAATTCAGTAAAAAAGAATAAGGGAAACATTAAAATGTGAAGCAACGCATTGAGTTTTTACAATTATAAATATGTCTCATTATATGACAAGTATCATTTGCAATTATTAGCTTCAGTCGTCGTCAATCACTAGTGAAATCATAATAATATCAGCATTCCGCAATTATTCTGTATTGCAGAGAATGTTACTTCAATGCACAAAAAGAAGATATAATCTCGAATGTAATATTGTTCCACGCAGACGATCCGCAATTCAAAAATATGTTGTGAGATCATGATTTTTTTCGTCGAAAAGAAATAATAGCACTGATTTGTAGTTTTATCATTTTAAAACTCAAAATGTAAGTCAGCAATTAAATGTAAGTTAAAAAGTTTAATGTAACTTCGGATTTTGGGAAAAATATTGCTTACGATCTTCACGAAAAAAGGAGAAAAGGAGAAAAAACCAAATGGCAGCTGAAAACTTGCAAGGTCAGAGCAGTATTTTATTGCAATGTTGTTGATACAAATATTGTAATGTGCAAACTATAGTACCAAAAAAACATTGTAGAGTTGAAATTTTACATTTATCAAAAGTGTTTGTAAAAGCTGAAAAGCATAAGTTGAAGTTATACGGAAAAACTATAAAAATCATCGATGAACATTTTTAAAACAAGCTTCCAAAAATGTTTGGCAACACTGACTATATTGTCAACAAACAAAAGTTAGTTATAAAGAAGTTATAATGCTATTGCTTATTTTCAATTATAATGATGTTATAATAATGTTTATTTACTATTTCGAAGAAAACTAAAATGTCTGTTATATACTTACTGTTGTTGTTACATCTCATAAATATGGAAACAACAGTTTGCTAACATTCAGTTGTTACTTTGTTGTAACTTAATTTCAATAGCATTTCAAGGATTATTTTAGTTATAATATTATGGTTCATGTTTTAATGATGTTTCATGTAACAACCGGCATATTGTTCACCATTTTATATACCTGCTTAACCATAGTTCTTAGGATGTGAAAAATACATTTCAATTTTCCCAATATATTACATAGCTGCTACAATTCATTTGTATAGAAACTGATGAATATGGTATATTAAAATTTGTTTCCACAAGTCTTTTGGGATTTTGAAGCTTAAATACAAATTTTAATATTTTCGGATTTTCAAACTTTTCTTCTATTTAACCCTTTTTTGGAGGCGCGTGAATTTTCCGGACCCGAAACATTAATGTTCATGACAAAAGTAGTATTCGTTTAAAGATTTTGGTCGGAAATCGCAGCAAACTTGAACTGTTTTACCTTTCAGATCAAATATGTTTACCTTTCCTTTTATACTTCATAATTTGTTTGTCTATACATGTAGACTCAAAAAGCCTTCTAATAACAACTTATTTAAAACTTCTGGAATGTTTACAGAAACATTTCTCATACTTATATTATATCCAACATGTTATTCAAACTGAGTTGCATAAACAACAGGACAACTCAACAGTTACTTAATCGTTACATTGCTAAAACATTAGTTAAGTCAAATGCAACATGTTTTCGTTGAAACAACGTAATAAAAACTATCATTTAACAAAAAAAACCTCAGTAAAACACAAATACTACAAAGTTGTTGCAAAATATAAGGGCAAATGCGGCTATTTTGGTTACAATGTGGTATGTGACAATGTTACTGCAATACTTAGGAAATAACTTGATAGTTATATTAGAGTTGCATGTACCATATTAAAACCCAAGTGTGCTATTCAGGAAGCGGTTATGGTTTGTGGCCACTGAATTATGTCCGTACGCAGTTGAAATACTGTCAGGCATCTGAGAAGTTTTTTTAAGAGCCGGCGTGTGCATTTCGTGTAGTTTTGGTGTACCTACTCGCTGAACAAAAAGTAGAAGATAAAAAAAAAAGAATAATTAAAAAATCGGGAATCTGGCAACAACAATGGAGCGAATCGTTGAAGGGAAGATGGACACTTTATTTCATTCCAGTGGTCGATGTATGGATTAAATGAACTCATGGCGGAATAAGCTTTTATAAATAGCTACGTCCTTGACGCGTCACGAATAAGTACCTTTTCAAACACGGTCGGGAAATCAACACCACTCTGTCCACATTGGGAAGTCGTTTTTAAAACCCGGAGCACGTGATTTCTCATTTCCAATGATATGACATATGAAACCGAGGGGATCTGTCAAAGGGACCAAACTGAAGAGTGCATGCATTAGGCTGACGAAAACTGGGCCATTGTAAGTAATGTAGCAGTGTGCATTCTAAGGATAGTTGAATTTATAGAGGAAGTTAACTCAACATGCCGACCTAAAGTTTTAGCCGGTAAGAAACCAACACTAGCCATGGACGTCGAAAGTTGGTGCCTTATGCAAGTTGTTCAATTTCCATTTTTAAAAAACAACTTACCTAGATGAGCAATTAACCTTAAATTTAATATGCCTGTTAAACTTGAAGGTATTTTTGACGAGCTCCTTATGGTAGATGATTTCTTAAGTATAAGTACAACCCATTTTTGAAATTCAGTCGAGTATACCTTAGAATAGTACTTCCTTTACAGAGGCATAAGCCACTTAAGTACCGCGTTCAAGATTAAGCATATGACGACAAGTTCGCCCTAAAAAGTTAACTCGAACAATCGCATGGTTTATGAAGGTTTAAAGTGCTCAATGGTATTATTTCATTACTAGAGCTCACGCAGTGGTAGAAATTCCAACATTATTGTGACTTGGCTTATACACAACATAAAGGGAAAACAAATTTCACACAGCGTTGCATCCAGAGATGAATGAATAAAAGAGATGGATATCTTTCGTACGTCCATCGCCCCAAAACCCATTCGTCTACATTGTTGTTTTTGTAATTCCAACCCCCGTATGTGAATACGTGTGACTTGAAAAAAAAAAACATGTTGCTAATGGCCGGCCATCATTCCTTTTGCTTTTATGGGCATCGCTGTTCAATTGTTTTGTGTTTTGTATTGAACTTGTTTGGCGCTTGTTAAGGCTTCGATTAAAATAAAAAAAATTCCAATTCATGAACTCACACATACTAGAAAAGAACTGAGCATATGTGCGTGACTTCATGAATTTTTCGGGAAAACAGCTTGTAGTAGCCGCCTATTATATCTCTGCCGATTATAAAGGGTGATTTTTTAAGAGGTTTAGAACTTTTTTAAAAAAAAAAACACAAAAAATTCGAAAAAATGAATGAAATATTTATTTGAATCGATAGTTTGAACCTTGCAATTTAATGTTTAAAGATAATTTCATGCAAATGTTGACAGCGGCTGCGTCTCAGGTAGCCCATCCGCTGAGTCCAATTTTGGCATACTCTTTCACACATATCAGCCGGTATCTCACGAATGAATGCATGGATGTTGGCTTCCAGTGCGTCAATCGAAGCGGGCTTGTCCCTATACACATTAGCCTTGGCATACCCCTACAAAAAATAATCTAATGGTTTCAAATCGCACGATCTAGGCGGCCAATTGACCGGCCCGAAACGTGAAATTAACTGTTCACCAAACTCGCCTCGCAATTGCGCCATTGTTTCGCGTGCTGTGTGGCATGTGGCACCGTCTTGTTGAAACCACATATCATGCAAGTCAAGAACTTCCATTTCGGGCAAAAAAAAGTTTGTTATCATCGCTCGGTAGCGTTCACCATTGACAGTAACGCTGCGATTCGCATCATCTTTGAAGAAATATGGCCCAATAATGCCGCCGGCCCATAAACCGCACCAAACAGTGGCTTTTTCGGGATGCATTGGTAGCTGTTGCAATGCTTCTGGCTGATCTTCACTCCAAATGCGGCAATTTTGCTTATTTACGTACCCATTCAACCAAAAATGAGCCTCATCGCTGAACACAATTTTTCGATAAAAAAGCGGATCCTCGGCCAGCTTTCCAAGAGCCCATTCACCAAAAATTCGGCGTTGTGGTAGGTCGGCTGGCTTTAGTTCTTGCACCAGCTGTATCTTAAAAGGCTTTACGCCCAAATCCTTCCGCAAAATTTTCCACGTAGTGCTGTAACAAAGGCCTAACTGCTGGGAACGGCGCCGAATCGACATTTCGCGGTCTTCTGTCACACTAGCTGATACGGCCGCAATATTTTCTTCACTACGCACAGTACGTAAACGTGTTGGTGGTTTAATGTCCAACAAAGTAAATTTGGTGCGAAATTTGGTCACAATCTTCCGAATAGACTGCTCAGAAGGTCGAGAATGCCGATCATAAAATGGAAGCAGCGCGCGATGAACATTTCGAACCGAGCACGAATTTTGATAGTAAAATTCAATAATTTGCAAGCGTTGTTCATTTGTAAGACGATCCATGGTTAAATTGCAAACCAAACTGAAGCTGTTTGACAGTGACACAAGGTACTAAACACACGTCTGCTGTCAAAACCAGTGTTGCCAAAACCAAACCAGCTAAAAAATCACCCTTTAGAATGTAGCGTAAGTATCATTTGCGCGAGCTACCTCATGCTCTTTGGTGTGTTCTTGGTATTTTCTTTTCGTTCTGCAAAACGTAGACACTTGAAGATGAAGCCGTTAACTATCCGGTAGAGTTTTTAAATTCCCTAAAATCATCGGGTATTCCATACCATAGACTAACGCTTCGGAAGGGCGCACCCGTAATGCTCCTTCGGAACTTAAAACCACCAAAACTATGTAATGGCACTAGACTGCAAATCAAAGCTTTGCATACAAATTTAATCAAAGCTATCATATTGACCGGGATTGCTCAAGGGGAAAAAGTATTCGTGCCGCGCATTCCTCTGATACCCAATGACCTTCCCTTTAACTTTAAAAGATTACAATTTCCCCTTAAAGTGTGCTTCGCCATGACGATCAATAAGTCTAAGATATAATAAATCTATAGATTTAAGGGAAGATTGCTTTACGCACGGTCAGTTTTACGTAGCTTGCTCTCGTGTAAGTTCTGGTAATATTACTGCCGCCCGATAAAAAAAACTAGAAACATTGTCTATAAAGAAATCCTTTAAAAAAAAAATATCATCAATCAGTAACAATTTTTCTAAAAAAGTACATTTTAACAGAGTCCCGAGCGGATAAAGTCGCGGGTAACTGCTAGTTTATATATAGATACGATTATGGGACTTCTGGTCACCAACTGGATGAGATCCTACCAGTGCTTGTTTAGGTCTGCCAACGTATCGAACGACCGAATAGTCCCACTTCGGCAGAGTCCAAACACCGATTCTCATCATATTTGTGGATTTTGTGGTCGCCTATCACAGCATTGAAATAGAAATGAGCCTTAAAAAGCCAAGCCATCGTTTTGATATTAAAATGTAAAGAAAAATCGTTCAACCTGACAACAAAGGGAAAGAAACCACTATAGGTACCTGTTTAGAGATTATTGTTAAGTGTTTTTTTTTATAGAAACAATAGATATATATTTTGAAATTCATTCAAATACAATAATCAATATGAGTATCTTTGTTCAACGTTGTATGTAAACGCTTTTTTTTTTGTCTTAAGTCACAAATGTCAAACGTCATGTCAAGTTTGTTGCTGTATATAAGTAGAAGCAGAGTCAATCAAAAATTATCATCATAATTGTTTAACACGAATGCCAATAAAACTGAACATTTTTTATGACCTTGTGGAAAAGTCGTCTTTTTTTTCTGAAATAAGAAAGTTTTTTCTAGTGTTTTAAAATTCAACACATAACAGTACCTATACCCTTCAACTGGATTACCTATAGCTTCTTCTTCTCTTGTAAACTATAATGACCTATTGCTAAAAGTAATCTTTCAAGTCACAACCACCTACCAGCTGTTAAAACTTCCTTCATTCAATTACCCAAGTCCACGTGCCGTCTAAATCCAATCAACAAGCTGTCTAAGAGCAAATTATCTCCGGAATTAAATTTTCATTAAGTCTAATATTCGAACGACTTTTCCATCCAATAATTTGACGAAAATAATCCCACGTCGACGTGCACCAACACAACATTACCTCATTTCTCACATAATTCTATTCGTTGGAAAAAATCTCGCACGTAGAAAATAACTTCAAAGTTCCACAAATAAGCGCACACGCGTCACCTCAAGTCAGGGACTTGCAAAGACACACCACACACCATATCGTCGACATTACCTTGCCACTGTGGTTAAGACCTAAGCAGTGTCATTCGCATTGTCCTTGGAGATTTCTTTCCTATATGGCTGCTTATATGCAATCCATCATTGCCACATTCTACACACCGCCAGTGCAAGCAGGGATCGTAAATTCCTGCCAAAATTGCAGAAAAGGATTTTCATGCCCCAATCCCAAGGAACAGGATGAGGAAAAGTTTTTTTTGTCCTTTTTACAACCCACACAGGGAAATTCAGTGCAGGTTGCCACTCTTTAAGGTGACGAAAGAAGGATGTTATCTCGTTGACGTCGTCCCTAGCTAGGGATCTAACGGTATGTCTGCAATGATTTTCCCTTTATGGATCAATCTGATAAGTTTGATTAAGAGACAAGATACGCGAGCTATGGCTGCGGTATCCGGTATCATGTAGTCGGCTTCCTTGTCGTCGTACGACGAGCAGCAATCATCATCATGGGAAATTTTAAGGACACCTTTTAGAGTTGGTATTTTATTTATTTTATTTTTTTTTTTACACTCCACTCCGTTCGAGAGCACAGAATATAACTTGATTACCATAAACTTGATGGATGTGGTAAATTTAAGGTTTTTATGACTTTTCCACGTTCTACTTAATGCGAATTTGTATATACTTATGTGGTGGTTGGCAATTTCTGGTTTAAGATTTCCATTTTATGTCAAGAGATACGACACAAAAATATCACTTATTGATTTTGGCCAATGCAATTATGTTCGCAAATTGATATTTTTTGTGGGTTATGCCAGAGTGTGGGTCTTAAAATTTTCAAAGCAAAGTTTGTAACTTAACGATGATGGGTGCTTTTGCCGACCGAATGCAGTAGAGTAGAGGTAGGTACATTTTTCATTTACCATAGCAAACATTACTAATAGTTAGAACATAAATTGACTCCACAAAATAGGCGTTTTTCTTTTTTAGTTCAGAGCACAACCTGAACTTTTATACAAAAAGTTCGTGTTTCTTTTTTAACTCAGATACATCAGAGCTCAGAATTTGTGTTTCTTTTTTCGTGCAGAGCACGATCAGAGCGCGCTCTATGAGCTCAGAATAAATTGACTGAGCAGGCTGAGTGAAAAGCTGATTACACACTTGCAGTCACATTTGACAGAAAAAAAAACAGGATAAACAAAATAGTTGAAATGGCGGACGAACCTTGTTGTTCTGGAACTGAAGGTTAACCAATTTAATAAATTACATTTGATACAATTTGATTACAATTGATAAATATTCAATCTATACATATATTTACATCAAATGACAGCTATGTGCTCAAGTGTGTTTCATAAATACCTCAAAACAATCTGACCACGCTCGCTTCAGAGCGCGCTCATAATGATCGAGCTGTAATGTGTCAAGCTATGTATGAAATTCGAGTGCATTGACAAGTAATTTTCTTCTTCCAGTGACTAGCGGCATAATTTTTAGCTTTGAGAATGTGCATGCGAAATCACTTTCCCAATCTTTGCTTGTGAGTTAGGTCCCCAGACCCATTGGGTTTCCGGATATGTCAAAGTTTTCGTATGGAACAGTCTCAAAAGAAAAAAACGTTGCCGATCCGTTGCATAAAATATTTTTCCAGCTTCAATTCCGCAGACAGATGTTTTATGATTAAACTGTCATCGGCGTTTGAAAGTTTCCACAAGAAGTGGGCTTTATCCCACTGTTACATATTCTCTCAATGAATCTGTTCTCTGTGAATTTTAGTAAAACTGTCATCGCATTCAACGGACAGAAAAACACGAGTTCGTTTAACCAGTAGCAAGAAGCTATGTCACTGGTGCATCGCTCTTAATGCCCTAAAGCTGCGGACAAATTTAATTTAATTTGGTACAATATTCCAACTGCGTACATGAGTATTGAACCGGCAGCTCCTGCAAGATCTTCGATGATCGCCATCAGCGCTGAAAGTGTACAAACAGTTTTTCACAATTTTTTGCATAAAACCTCTTGACCTCCCACTCTAAAAGCTATCTTTTCTGTTTTGTATTCCGCGAGTTCCAAAGCGGCGAGCGCAAGTTAATCATCTACCAGCAATTGCCGGCTCCGCAAAATAAGACCCCAGAAAATATGGTCTCAAAAGTAAAAATGAAAAAAGGGCATCAAATTGGGATACATTTTCATAATGAAACTATGCCACATTTTTTAAATGGAAATTGGGCCCCAATGAAATGAGGCTTATATGTTTAATTATTGGTTTTCAACGCTCGATCTTTTCAGTTACTCTAGTAGTCGCTTACATGTAAAAAGTAAGCCTCGCATTGAAAATTACTTACAATTTAATTAAATCCCTCGATTTGTTCAGCTATTCTGTTACGGCCATATTATTCACTCACTTTAATCCGGGTTAAAGTTTACACATTGAGTTAAGTGAGTTTAAGCCAAAAATGAAATCCAAGTCCATAATATTCAGTCGTCAAACACGAACATAAACCCAGTTTTTCAAACTTGATGGTGTTTAATCCGATTGAATTAAAACTACACTCCGGAGACCAATTAGGTACTCTAACTCGGGTTAAAACTTAATTTCATAATATTGACATCTCTTATCGCTCGCAGAAGCCGCAAGAAATAAGTAAAGTAGAAAAGGGGAATAGAAAATAAAAAATAGCAAGAAGGTAAAAAAAAATTTACATTATTCTTGAAATGGACGAAATGTGAATGTCTTCGTCGTCAAAAGACGAATTTGTCGGAGAGCTGTTGAAACAGCGGTTGATTGTAAATCAACGTCGAGTATTTACAAGCGGGCTTTCATCGACGATTACGTTGTGATAGATTTTGGGATATATTTCCGGCTGAAAAAAAGAGGGATTTTGGAGGCTACATCCGATGATTCGCCAGGAATTTTGGTGTAATTAATGCACCTTAAAATAAAACTGGGCCCACAACTAATCAAACTATTTCTAAGTGGGAAAACAAAATTTAAATTTTTTTGGAAGTTAAATTACCCAGGTTTTAAACGGGCTAAAATCGGATTTGCCCTGTGTAACACAAGCAAATTTCTTCGTGCCACGAAAACGTTTTAACGCTTCGTCTTACAGAATACCGACCCTGATTTGCACCCGGAGTGAATAATATGGCCGTTAGTCGCTTACAACAACTTAAAATGTAAGCCTCGAGTTGAAAACCAATAGCGCTAAAAAAATTCCTATTCTGTTACATTTTTTCAACCATGTGTTATTTTTTAATTAAAAATTCAGTTTGGCCGCAAAAATAACATTTGGGCCTTAGTTCATTATGAAACTAGGACCCATTTAAAAAAATGCAATAAGGCCCTAAAAAGCGAAGTCGGACCCCAAATTAAGACAATTTTTGTTCCTGTTGTTTGTATGCGCATTTTTGGGGCTTTATTTCCTTTTTACTTTGGGGTCTTATTTCGCGAAGCCGCAATTGCCTCGTTACAGTGGAATGCGACATCTTTCATTATTTTTGCCGGAACTATCAAAGCAAGTGCACCCAAAAAGTGAAGTACCTATTATCTGGAACTTTTATATACTAGATTTCGCCCAGTGGTAAAAATTCTACCATTATGGTAACCTGGCCATAACACAAACAGTGTTAATAACAAACAGCATTAACTTTCTGAACAATCTTCCCAACAAAAAGTGGCTCTTCGCTATTTGCCTTCGCCCCTTTATGATAAAATGGTAAATAGATGCGAGTGAGATCCTAGACGACCAGAAATCTTAGGCGCGAAACGAAAACTTTACCACGAACTAGCTTTATTTTCCAAAGACTACCTACGTTTAAATATATGCGAGGGAGTGTGTGTACATGATTCACAGTTTATATGGAAATGTGTAAAGTACATTAAATCTGTTAACTCTGAGTTTTATTTGAACAATTCATATATAAGTTTTGACCATTTTTAGCCTTCACCTTATATATTTTATAAGTCACAATATAAAATTTGGTATGGAAAATATCGCCATTGTGAGTTTGAAAAATGTTGTCTGGATTCTAAAAGTGCTTATTAGTATCGCGGATAGTAAATAAAGCAACTGACTGCTAGGTACATTAGTTCAATCTGACTTACAATAATTGATTTTAAAAAATAACCCTTAACACAATGTAACAACCCAGCTCTTGGCAACACTTGCACAAATATTGCTATTAAGTGGTGCATACTTTCTGGCGATATAAACACAAAATCACGTCATATGTTTAGGAAATGGGCCTTTGCGTTTAATTTGTATTTTCATCGTACAAGTCTTTATTATTTTCTTATTTCTGAAATATCGCTCGTACTTGAACTTACGATTCGAATGACAGTTTTTTACTTGGCGAACAACAGAAGGGAAGTGCAAAGCACGTTGTATTGTTTTTCCACAGCGGGGCCAATAGGTATTTGCTACTACGCACAGTAATCTCGTCATATTATAAGATCGCACCCAATTAGAAGCCGAAAGGGAGACGCTTACGCTGCAGAATTCCTTTCATCAACACCAAAATACATTATAAAGACCAATTGCCTGTAGTTCAATTAGAAAAAGTTGCAACAAATTGGTTGAACTGTGAGATTGATGGGTATACAGAAATCGTAACAGCCCTAGCCATTATCTCGATAGCTTAAAACTTATGATGAAACCTAGGAGCCAGTGAAAGGTTTACTAATACTGATTTGTTGAAGGGTTTATTTGATTTCAGCCGATCAGGCAAGTGAAAGGTTTTAGGCGTTCACACAGAATTCGAAAAAAAATCTTTCATATAATTTGTTGATTGTTCTTTTGTGGACGTTTAACATTAGGAAAAACTTTCCTTGTATTGATATTGAGGATCTTCCATCTTATCGATTTTTGCACATAAATTAGTTCATGCCCTTGACCCCAGTGATTTGCTGCTGCTCGTTTTGTAGGCCTAAAACTCCAGCTGTTCAATTGAATTCAAGTGGGCAATGTCGGTATATTCCCTTCTTGTTGCTAGGGTAAAGGCACCAGTATCTGGACACTTAACGTATTTGTCAACTTTGACTTCCATTCATTTTCTCACTATTAAAGCTACCGCAAAAAGTTTTAGTGTTCATAAAAGTGGCGATTATTATAATACTACATCGCCTACTACATTTTGTAATCGCGTTCACGTAAGAACTATCCTAAATAGTTTTTACAGCGATTTGGAACTTTTTGAAAAAAAAAATATATTTTTACGTTTTTCACCCACTTTTAGACACTTTTGTTAAATGTTTCTAATATATTTAGTAATCGCGTTCACGTAAGAACTATCCGAAATTGTTTTTACAGCGATTTGGAACTTTTGAAAAAAAAATATTTTCTTTACGTTTTTCACCCATTTGCAGACACTTTTGTTAAATGTTTCTAATATATTTAGTAATCGCGTTCACGTAAGAACTATCCTAAATAGTTTTTACAGCGATTTGGAACTTTTTGAAAAAAAAATATATTTTTTACGTTTTTCACCCATTTGCAGACACTTTTGTTGATTGTTTTTAATTTATTTAGTAATCGGGTTCACGTAAGAACTATCCTAAATAGTTTTTACAGCGATTTGGAACTTTTTGAAAAAAAAAAATATATTTTTACGTTTTTCACCCACTTTTAGACACTTTTGTTAAATGTTTCTAATATATTTAGTAATATATTTATCCTAAATAGTTTTTACAGCGATTTGGAACTTTTGAAAAAAAAATATTTTTTTTACGTTTTTCACCCATTTGCAGACACTTTTGTTGATTGTTTTTAATTTATTTAGTAATCGGGTTCACGTAAGAACTATCCTAAATAGTTTTTACAGCGATTTGGAACTTTTTGAAAAAAAAATATATTTTTACGTTTTTCACCCACTTTTAGACACTTTTGTTAAATGTTTCTAATATATTTAGTAATCGGGTTCACGTAAGAACTATCCTAAATAGTTTTTACACCGACTTGGAACTTTTTGAAAAAAAAAAATATATTTTTACGTTTTTCACCCACTTTTAGACACTTTTGTGTCTAAATATATTTAGTAATCGCGTTCACGTAAGAACTATCCGAAATTGTTTTTACAGCGATTTGGAACTTTTGAAAAAAAAATATTTTCTTTACGTTTTTCACCCATTTGCAGACACTTTTGTTAAATGTTTCTAATATATTTAGTAATCGCGTTCACGTAAGAACTATCCGAAATTGTTTTTACAGCGATTTGGAACTTTTGAAAAAAAAATATTTTCTTTACGTTTTTCACCCATTTGCAGACACTTTTGTTAAATGTTTCTAATATATTTAGTAATCGCGTTCACGTAAGAACTATCCTAAATAGTTTTTACAGCGATTTGGAACTTTTTGAAAAAAAAATATATTTTTTACGTTTTTCACCCATTTGCAGACACTTTTGTTGATTGTTTTTAATTTATTTAGTAATCGGGTTCACGTAAGAACTATCCTAAATAGTTTTTACAGCGATTTGGAACTTTTTGAAAAAAAAATATATTTTTTACGTTTTTCACCCATTTGCAGACACTTTTGTTGATTGTTTTTAATTTATTTAGTAATCGGGTTCACGTAAGAACTATCCTAAATAGTTTTTACAGCGATTTCGAACTTTTTGAAAAAAAAATATATTTTTACGTTTTTCACCCACTTTTAGACACTTTTGTTAAATGTTTCTAATATATTTAGTAATCGGGTTCACGTAAGAACTATCCTAAATACGTTTTACAGCGATTTGGAACTTAAAAAAAAAAAAAATTTACTAAAGGGTGATTTTTTAGCTGGTTTGGTTTTGGCAACACTGGTTTTGACAGCTGACGTGTGTTTAGTACCTTGTGTCACTGTCAAACAGCTTCAGTTTGGTTTGCAATTTAACCATGGATCGTCTTACAAATGAACAACGCTTGCAAATTATTGAATTTTACTATCAAAATTCGTGCTCGGTTCGAAATGTTCATCGCGCGCTGCTTCCATTTTATGATCGGCATTCTCGACCTTCTGAGCAGTCTATTCGGAAGATTGTGACCAAATTTCGCACCAAATTTACTTTGTTGGACATTAAACCACCAACACGTTTACGTACTGTGCGTAGTGAAGAAAATATTGCGGCCGTATCAGCTAGTGTGACAGAAGACCGCGAAATGTCGATTCGGCGCCGTTCCCAGCAGTTAGGCCTTTGTTACAGCACTACGTGGAAAATTTTGCGGAAGGATTTGGGCGTAAAGCCTTTTAAGATACAGCTGGTGCAAGAACTAAAGCCAGCCGACCTACCACAACGCCGAATTTTTGGTGAATGGGCTCTTGGAAAGCTGGCCGAGGATCCGCTTTTTTATCGAAAAATTGTGTTCAGCGATGAGGCTCATTTTTGGTTGAATGGGTACGTAAATAAGCAAAATTGCCGCATTTGGAGTGAAGATCAGCCAGAAGCATTGCAACAGCTACCAATGCATCCCGAAAAAGCCACTGTTTGGTGCGGTTTATGGGCCGGCGGCATTATTGGGCCATATTTCTTCAAAGATGATGCGAATCGCAGCGTTACTGTCAATGGTGAACGCTACCGAGCGATGATAACTAACTTTTTTTTGCCCGAAATGGAAGTTCTTGACTTGCATGATATGTGGTTTCAACATGACGGTGCCACATGCCACACAGCACGCGAAACAATGGCGCAATTGCGAGGCGAGTTTGGTGAACAGTTAATTTCACGTTTCGGGCCGGTCAATTGGCCGCCTAGATCGTGCGATTTGACACCATTAGATTATTTTTTGTGGGGGTATGCCAAGGCTAATGTGTATAGGGACAAGCCCGCTTCGATTGACGCACTGGAAGCCAACATCCATGCATTCATTCGTGAGATACCGGCCGATATGTGTGAAAGAGTATGCCAAAATTGGACTCAGCGGATGGGCTACCTGAGACGCAGCCGCGGTCAACATTTGCATGAAATTATCTTTAAACATTAAATTGCAAGGTTCAAACTATCGATTCAAATAAATATTTCCTTCATTTTTTCGAATTTTTTGTGTTTTTTTTTTAAAAAAAGTTCTAAACCTCTTAAAAAATCACCCTGTATATACCTACACAGTCTAACAAATAAATGTATGAGTATTGAGTACCCTCCGACTGCCAAATAGGTTATAGGTACTTAAATGCGTCTTGTTCATATATTTTGAATTCTTTTTTTTACAGTCAGTCGGGTTTTTTGGTTTTTTAAATTAACTTTTTTTATTTTTATCTTTTCAGCCTATGACTCTCCGGGGAAGAATACGAATATTATGATACCTCACTCTTCAAAATCGGTCAAGCCGTTTAGGCTACAATGCGTAACCGTCCCTGTGTCCAGTCGGGTAAAAACTAAAAATCACATTCAAAAAAGGTGTCCGGAAGCTGAAACTAATATATATTTCAGTACCGGACAGTCATATTCTAACTTATTAAGCCCTGTCCAAATACTGAAAAGCTGGGTGAAAAACCTATGTTATTTTTTTTTTTAACATAAAGAGAATACACAATATGTGTCGTTTGGCAGCATTCAAAAGCGAATTTTTTTTTCCTCTTAAATCCGGATACTGAAAAGCCTAAAAAAATAGGTAAAATAAAATTATTTTTCAAAAGTGTTTTTTGAAGAATATAAGCAGATAGTTTTCAAAAGAAAAGAAGATATTTTTCAAAAGCACAAATTAGAAACAATTCTTTATAATCTTTTCCTATTTAAAATTATTCCCACTAATTTTGTTTAAGCAAAACGACAGAATTGCCACACTCTCGGATCTTAGCCAAGGCAATACACTGCCGCACAACTTTTACAGTATGTAGTTGATTCGCTTGAAACTTTTTATTTATTTGTTGGAAATATAATAGATTATGTATATTATTGTTAATATTTCAGATTTTTTATGTTTGACGTGGCTTTTTTTCTCAAGTATTCAATAAATAAAGTAGTAGTAGTATCCTCTACCCCCGAGCGGACTGAAAGTTAATACATCAGCATAGGTATTGATAAAAAGGATCATGATGTCGGAAAACAGGTTATAGAATGTGACATCTGTCTATCGAATTTAGTTAACCCAATCCTCAGCACTGAATCCGAGTATACTACCGTCTTTGCATGATCAGCTCTTAGGGCATCTATTCATCGGGACTTGTATTGGGAGGATCATCTCACTATCAAGAAGAAGTTTCAATCTTTGCCTCTGCAGTACCACCCTTGAATATTCGACTATACCTGTGCCATTTCTTTCTCCTTCTGAGAAGTCAATTATTCGGACAGATTACGTGAAGTCCGAGCTGTGTTTCAACATATGAAAAGTTTCCACAATCGAATAGTCAGACAACCATCTCATATACGCTCCATATTACAGTAAAATGCTTCATACATTTTTCCAGAAATTGTAACCTCATTACCTATACTGCTCTGTAGTTTCCCCACATCATTTACCAATCTCTTAAAACATTCAGTCCCACACAGATACAAATCTCTAGAGGAAAACCCGCAAATCATCCAATTTTCCCTTCCTCCATCTATTGATTTCCTATCCACATCATTTCTATTTTCTTTCCTAAAGAAAAATCGTCGTCACATCCTTGGAAACAAAAAAAGCAACTCGTTCTGCAATTTTTAAATTACAATCAGATGTGCGCCTAGATGCTCACATCGCCATTCTTTTCGTTGTTTTAAACCCCTTTTCCTATAGCATTTCGTATCGAATTCCTTGTTTTCCAATTTTCCTGTCAATCAAGTTCTACGTTCCCATTTGCTGTTCTTTATTTGTTTCAAGTCCCTCGTCAAACACAACCCGCAGGCAGACCCCATCTTTACGCAGAGAGGGAGGGAGAGAGAGTGAGTAAACAAAAAAAAAAATGTAATCTTGTCGTAATTTCGTAACATGCACGCAATTGAATTCCAGGACGCAAAACTAGGCGCCACACATTACGCCATGTGTACATAATAAACGACATCTCTGATACTGTCAGCGCGGAAAAGGATTTACGCTGCCGTCAATGGGTATAGGCGTTGAGGAATTTTCAAATTTAAACAATCGACATTCCAATAGATTTCATAAAACCGCTGCCTCCACTAGGAAATGGAGATTTGCGGTGGATAAATGGGGCCCACAATAAATTTAGCACACACGCAACCATAAGCAACTTGAGGATGAACAGAAGGATATCCTTGAACTGTCATCATCAGTTGCTGTGCTCAATTCCATTTCTAATCGCATCCTTGTTGTTTCCTATATATACAGCTAACGTCCGGTCCCTGCCGCTGTCGTTCGTTTGGATATTATCTGCTTGGACAAACTTTGGCTAAATGTCCGGCCATTGTCCTTTTTTATCAGCACAAGTGCTCGTTTTTTGTTTATTTTCATTTTTACAATACACGCGAGGTCCGCTCTTATCGCAAGCACATATCAAGGAGAATGACATTTCATTGTTCTCAATGATTTCAAAATCTGTATCTGTATTTGTACGACAAGAACAAACTGTCGCAGTAGGCAGTACACGGAAAAATAAATCAAACTTTAAGGCCCACCCGCTTCCGCGCCTTTAGAAGGAAGTTCTTATTCTTTCATAGTCAGAAAGTTACAGGGAGTGCCTACTTTCGTTCCGATTTTCTTAAAAATATTTCCTGTCCATACAGATTTTACAACTAGAAAATTTTTAAATAAAACAACATTCGTTGTTAAATGTACAGCAAACTTTGTAAAATACACAATACTTATGTGTATAAACACCATGCGGTCAAAATGCAATTTATGTCGTAAAATCTACAACTGGATTTCTAGATACGATTACCCTTTGCTTTCATTTTTACAGCTCTTTGGTCCGTTATGCACAATTTTTTCTGTAAAATCTATGCTCCAAAATAAAAAAACATACACAAAATAATTTGAAATTCATTTTATTATATAATTTCATTATTATTATAATGAAAATTAAAATACAACATTTTATATTCAGAGCATACAAAAAAAAACTTCTTGAGTCCATCAATAACAAAATTTAATAAAGGTTTTTTCAACAGGGACGCTACAAAAGTACAGCGACAGGGACAGCAAACGCCGAATTTCTTGCCGATCTTTTGACATTTCTCTTCAGTAAGGTTTGCCATTTCATGATGGAAAGATATACGAGCCAACAACGGGTCGAAATGATTAAAATTTACTACCGAAATTCGGAGTCAGTGGCTTCAACGTTAAGAGCGCTACGTCCAATTTATGGTCGTCATAATCGTCCTAGCAGATCAACAATTGAGCGTCTAGTGGAAAAATTTGAATCCCTGGCATAGTACAAAATATTTCCGTGCCAGTGAGACAAAGAAGTGCCCGTAGTGTCGAGAATATTGCTGCCGCTGAATTTTGTGAAAATATCTTGGCCTATATCCTTACAAGATTAAATTGACGCAAGAACTGAAGCCGCTTGACCACCAGAAGCGTCGTATGTTCGTGAATTGGGCTGAGCAACAACTTGAAAATGAATCGGATTTTCATCGAAAAATCATCTTCAGCGATGAGGCTCATTTCTGGCTGAATGGCTTCGTCAATAAACAAAATATGCGGTATTGGTCAGGCAGCAATCCCCACATACTCCATGAGTCATCATCGCATCCCGAAAAAATTACGGTTTGGTGTGGTTTATGGGCCGGGGGCGTCATTGGGCCGTACTTCTTCCGTGATGATCAAGACCGTCACGTTACTGTGAATGGGAATCGCCCCAATTGGATGATATGGACTTGGAGGACATGTGGTTCCAACAGGACGGCGCCACAAGCCACACAGCGAATGTCACAATCAATTTATTGGAAACCAAGTTTGGATAACGTGTTATCTCACGAAATGGTCCAGTCGCTTGCCCGCCTCGGTCGTGCGATTTGACGCCGTTAGACTATTTCCTGTGGGGCTACGTCAAGTCTATGGTCTATGCCAACAAGCCAGCGACGATTGATGAACTTCGTAAGAATATCGAACGTGAAATTGCATCAGTATCGGCTGATTTAGGTTTGAAAACCGTCGAAAATTGGGTTCAGCGCCTGAACTTCTGCGTGCCCGTGGTGGCCATGCAAAAGAAATCGAGCTCCATACATAATGGCATCGAACGTACTTTCACAGAAATGAAGAATTTCATTGATATCCAAAACCGTTTTTGTTTTATTTAAAAAACTTTTGTAGCGCTCTTATTGAAAAACCCTTTATTTTATTTAAAACGTACACTTGATATCATACATACAATTAAGTTAAAGTTAGTAGATTCTTGAGAGCTCCTTGCTGAACTTGGTGTTAAGCAATTGTCCTCAACCCATTCAGCGGTGGTTATTTCGCTGAACACCGTGCTGCATAGTGTGTACTATATAATTAATAAATAATCTGATTACTAAGATAAAACAAATAAAATGCACGACATGGTCTTACGAACTTTGAAATTGAGAGGAATTAATTATAAAACGTAATTATAAAGTTAGGGAGAAAATTAAAAAAATATGTGATATAGGTTGTAGGGTCTACATATTTACATACAAACTGATAGATAGATAAATACTAAGATAGATATTATGGACAGACAGAGAATCGCTAGGATAACATTTTATCTGCAGTTTGATTTTTTAGTAAGATGGAATTTTATGATTGTACTTACTTCTTTCTTTTTCAACTTCAATAACTCGTCCTCAAACTCCAGCTGCAACCCAACTTCACTGTCTTTGCGAGTGGGACACGGTAAAAGCAGATGCCATATTCACATCTCAATGTACTAGTATCAACTGAAAATGGTTGTAGATTTGAATGCATAATGTTGTGCGTTTACTTTCTATAGCATTTTGTATGTACATTTTGCATTTTGGTTGTAGATTTGACCAATTCATACATGTATATTTGACAACGCGCTGTCAATTTTACAACAAGAAATTGCGATCAATTTAACAATTTTATTGCTGAAATAAAAGCAAACGCTGTAAAAGGAAATTTTAAAAACCGATTAGTTATTCAGTCCAACGAATTGATTTACAAAAAATCTATTTACAAAGTTAACATTCCTTCTGTTTCTTAACAACAAAATCCAATGAACGCTGCTACATTTTCTCAGAAATGACAGAAATGAAAAATTAAAATTTAAGCTTATTAAAAATTTTTCAAGGTCCACAATGAGCACTCTAAGGCTTTCTAATTTGGGTGTCATGGCTATATAGAGCAGGAAATCGTAGAGACCATCGATACTCAAAGAATAGTAAGAGATTCTGCCCTGCGGAAAAGTAGGAAAACTAAATTTAATTTTAAATAAGTTTTCTCTAAATAAATAAAAAAGCTTATTGTGAATAAAAAAAATTAATTACATTATGAATTAAGTTATGAGTTATCTAATAACTTTTTTACCTTTTAATTAAAACTAAATTAAATACTTGCATTCTTTCATTTAAAAATTATTTATTTTAAAAAATGTTAGTTATGAAATTATTTACTTATTTTTTAATAAAAAAAATAATAATATAATTTTTTGTAATTAAATTAAAAAAATTAAAAAGCTAAAGAAAAAAAATTAAGTTTAATGGGAATAACCCCTGCTTATTTAATATCCTGAGGTAAGTATTTTCGGGAAAAATTTAAATTTGCGAAAAAGAAACTTTGAAGAGAAATTTTAACAAATTTATTGATTACTGCTTGAAATCGTAGACGAAGGATTTTTTTTTAAGTGTGCGAAGAAATGACTAGGGGCGGCGTACTCTATTCGGCCAAAAAATCTTGCTTTAGAAGTAAAGATTCAAAAGGCTTTCGGTTACATTCCCTGCCTTGACTGCAACGGCCTTTCCCAATGCTTTGGAATTCTACAGCTACTCGGCGACATGAAACGTTCGCGCAATATCTTTTTTAATTTTAGTTATAGGTGGCGCTATAATCCAGGTTGGACCTGGTTTTAAGCCTGAACTAAAATACCTCTCCACTCAGTTCTGTCTTTGGCTATATAACTGCCTCAGTTCACGTTGGTTGAAGTCCGCTTTCACTTAAGTGCCGCTTCTAAGGTGAGGTATTTTTTCTATTAAATAGGCTTTCACCTTGGGTTCGAGTCGATGAATCATCGAGCGCCGGACCCTAAGGACACGTCTGCAAAAGGAACAATTGAAAGTTGGGACAGTATATGCATACTATATGTGAAATACCAACATGGTCCACTGGTTCAAGAATAGGAACAATTATGATGTTGTTACCTTTCGAGGCTAGCAAGGGTATCAAAATTATAAATATATAGTTCTTAGATTATTAGACTCTGTTGTGTTGGTGTTTTCTGAAATATTCGGTTGTTTGTGAAAATTTCGGGCTTAGGACTGCTGAGGCAGGGGTCAACAAGTTCACGGTATAGTGACATAGGTCAAGATTTGTCATTTTCGAGCTAAGTATACAGAAATGCCCCCAACAAATATATATTTTTTCTGCCTAATCAGCTTAATTCTACTTTCCAAGTTGTGAAAAGTGTCGTTTCGAGTTTCCACTAACAATCGTTCAATTTTTTGTAGGTACCTCAATGCATCGCGAGTGGTTTTGTTTTCTTCTCCAAAACGGCGCATAGCGAAAATTGCAAGCTACACAAAAACAAATAGGGAAGATTCTTGTGCCATTTCGGCATTTTTTATTTGATTTCCGGCCAAAACGACACTTTTGCAACATAATAAAAAAATAAATATTTAAGTAAATAGTTGGCGCAACAGGTCCGTTGGGACCCTACCCCTAGCTTCTCACAACCATTCATTTTCTGTGATTTTCTTTTTACTTTTTGGTACGATTGTAAGAATCTTCAACCGGCTAACTTAGAAACTCTTCCATGACAGTTATATTCTCGGATTTTTTTCAGACGTTCGCGAGAGATGGCGAATTGGAAAAAACCTTAAGATGTATAGTGTAAATTCTTAGAATTCGGAAGCGCTGTTCAAGCTTAAGCTTACTAACGATGACCCACTTGATTATAAGCCTCAAAGAGCGAATTTAGTGCTGGAGCTCGTTTGATATTTAAAATCTTCTGTAAAAAAAAAATTAAAGAACACGCAATCCCTTAAAAAAGGTCTATTGTTCAAATGCGTCTGACATTTAGCCTTCTTGGGTGCATATATCCTAAGCCCACTCTTACGAACTTTCGAAAATTCATGATCAGTCCACTCGATAATTCGTATGCTTAGCCAGGAATACAATAAAAAGACTACACCAAGTTCGCGCATAAACATTTATTTGTATAGCCTCCGACAGCGAATAAAAGCAAATTAAAATTTAACGGGTAATAAAACGTTGGTATCGCTTCAGCCCACTCTGGGTTCTGCCCCTTCAATTTCGAAAACATAAGCTTTGCCGTTGAAATATTAACGCCATTGCCATGCCCCGTGCGTTTCTCAAACTCCAAACCCATCCCGCGTTAGCGCTCCGTTAGGTACATATCTATCACACGCGCACAACCGAAAAACAATAAAAATAAAAAATATACATGCATAAATAATTTGCTGCCGCTCCAAAAACGTTTATGCTCCAACAATTGTTTCAAATTTTATGACAGCTCCATTTAATATCCTTTCACACGCCCACCCAACCACAGTCCCAGCAATGGAAACGAAGGCGGGGCGCAAGTATATATATGTAGTAAGGAAGCCCTTCGGGACGAATACTCCCCGGGCCGTATGAGCGATTTTGGTAAATCTCACTCGCCAGGCACCACCGCCTGCGGGGAGCCGGAGGCCGGAGCATCCAGCCGCCACGAATTGAGAATACAAAAACGGCGCACTCATAAGAAATTAATGAGATATTTACGGACTGTTAAGTGTAAAATAAGAACCCTTAAGTGGAAGCCGATGAAATATTCACAGCAATCGGCGGTACTGTTATACTGTTGTAGTCGACTTTAAATGCCCCGTTGCGCCCTTATGCCTACAACAGTTACGCATCAGAATCGCACTCGCACATTCTGTAAATAGGTACGTAACGTATACGGTGAATGGAAATTGTAAGAAAATATTTAGACAAGCTGGGACGCTGGGAGGGCAGATGCCGCCCCAACTGGATTGGGGAAAAAAAAAACAGAAATTAAAATTTAAACGCAAATTAAAAGCCTATGCTATGTCGGTGCTAAGGACGTGTTTTACGACCGCTTCGCTGGGGATATTCGAATCCGCCGGGGAGGGAAACCCCTGCCTTCAGCGCTATTCGCAGGCAATAATTAATTAATCAAAAGTGAAAACGAGGCTTAATTGCTGTAGTAATGGAGCCGTATCAAGGACAATTACTTTACTTGCCGTTTTGATGACGACAATTCTTGATGAGATTATTATTGCTGTTATTATGGCTCGTAGCGGAAGAATGAACGAAGGACGTAGCGACACAAGCAGAAAACTTTTCAACACATCACACTGGGTAAGTGCTCGTATAATTGGGGACTGGCATCATAGCGATAATAGTTATTTTCGTCTGAAAATGTTATTTGGAAATATAATTAAATTTATCAATCTCAGAGGAGAGTGATAGCTACAACTATAAAGATGGAAGTACTGAGATTGAGGAAATAGTTGTAGCTTCGATTTATAAGTTGGATTTCCAGTCGCATGTAGTACGCCTCCGAAGAACAGATTGTTGATGCTAAAGTATATTACGGATGCAATTTGGTAGTGAAGTTTGAATTTAGAATCCTAAAGGTGGAACCAGTTTCTAAAACAGAATTTCGATTGATTTGACATGACACCGCTGTGTTTTTAATTATTTATCAATATCGTTTACAATAGACTAATAAATATAATCTGTAAGTTATAAATGAAGATTTAGCTCTTGAAATTATAGAGAAAATAATACATGAGTAGCGAGTACACAAATTTGGGAAATACAAATATTTTATCTAGTTAAATACCTATCTAGAGTTCAGTATCTGCCATTGCCATATGCCTAAAGAGAGTGTGCTGGAAGGAATCAGCGTTACCACTTCAAAAAAATAAAGCGAAGTAAATTTGACCCAAAAAGTGAAGTAGATTCAAGAAAAGGGAAGTAGATTTCAAAGTCATAGTTTTAATGATACATTTAATTCTATATTAGTTGTATATAAATAAAACATGTCCAAAACAACGTTTTAAGATCTACAAAATATTTTTTTTTATTAATATGAAGTCTTCAGAAATAGTCTCCTCACTTCATTTTTACTATTTTTTTAAAGTTTTTTAGAAAAAAATATATTATAAGTGGTGCGGTGCACAACGATATGTTCATTAAATTATAATCTTGCGTACCAATCTTTATTCACATTCTTGATTACTTCGCTTAACTTTTCGGAACAGACAGGAACCAAAACCAAACCAAACATATCACCTCTTTGACAGAAAATTAAAAAGAAAACAAAAATAAATGTCAGGAAATTTTAATAAGTTTTGTGTAGTGAAGTTTGATGCAATTTTGAAAAAGTGTAAAACATTTTTTAAATAATTTTTTTTGGAAGTAGTAGATTTAAGGTTTTTTTATTAAAATTGAAGCGGACTAATAAAGCGGTTTCTAAAGTGAAGTAGATATAAAGAATTTAACAATAGTGCGAAGTAGGGAGCAGATTTTACATTTTTTTCCAAAATTGATGTAAATCTACTTCAATTGAAGTAAAGTGGTATCGCTGGAAGGAATTCGCTAAGCAAGATCATCGTATGCTAAGAGGAAGTGCATTTCAAATACGAATGGCATGAACGAAAAACTGATGCTCTGTCCTTGTAAAGGGTGTTTTTTTTTCATTATTTGTTTTGGCATTATAATTTAAATATGATTTCTGGCATATGACCGCTAGCTGGGACGTAGTCTAATCTAGAGGTCCAATTTTCGATGACTTTTTCCAACATTTGTGGCCGTATATCGGCAATAATGCGGCGAATGTTGGCCTCCAAGTGGTCAATCGTTTCGTGCTTATCGGCGTAGACTAGCGACTTCACATATCCCCACAGAAAATAGTCAATCGGCGTTAAATCGCACGATCTTGGAGGCCAATTCAGGGGTCCGCAACGTGACACTATGCGGTTACCAAACGTTTCCTTAATCAAATCAATTGTGGCACGAGCTGTGTGACATGTTGCGCCGTCTTGTTGAAACCACAGCTCCCGCACATCATGGTTGTTCAACTGATGAACGAAAAAGTCAGTAATCATGGCTCTATAGCGGTCACCATTGACTGTAACGTTCTGGCCAGCATCGTTTTTAAAGAAGTACGGACCAATTATTACACCAACCCATAAAGCACACCAAACAGTCAGTTTTTGAGGATGTAACGGTGTCTCAACATACACTTGAGGATTATCATCACTCCAAATACGGCAGTTTTCTTTATTGACATATCCATTCAACCAAAAGTGAGCTTCATTATGTTGTTGATAATGAAAAGTGTTGATTCACGACTTTTGAGGTCGTTTCAATATCTTCACTTCGTACAATTTCTAGAATTGCGAATAAAAAGTCGTGAATTAGTAAATCCTCAGCTAAGCTCTAAAACTAGACGAACTTTTCGTGATTCTGCGCTTATTTTTCTTGATTTGACCTTAAAATTCGTTCCGTGATACAGCTGAGGTACAGTTGGACATCATCTGCGTACATTATGTGCTAATAAATATTTAATAACTTCTGGAATATCGTTGACGAAGAGCATGAAAAGCAGATAACCAAGAAATGAACCTTGCGGAACACCGGCTAATATTTTAATAAATTCGGAAAAAAATTCTAAAGTAGAACACTGCGACTTTGAGGTGTTGTACAACTGTGCGGTTTCCTGAAACCAGATTGATTGGCGCAGAGAATATTTTTCCACTGGACAAAAACTGATATCTGGTGATGAATAAGTTTCTCCATTACCTTGGACAAATAAGGAAGAATAGCTTAAGGTCTGTACTCAGTAATAGAGTTAGCTGATACCTTCTTTTTCAATATCGGTATTATTTTTGCTAATTTCCATGAGATCGGAAACGTGGAAGTCATAATTATGTTATTGAAAATTTGAGTCATAACCGGAAGTATTAAAGGTAGTATAATTTTGACAAATGAACGGTGAATACCATCAACACCAACAGCCTTAGAGTTAATTTGAAGTATCGCTCTGACAACGTCAGTTTGCTTGACTCCTAATCCTCCTGGACTGTCTTTCGACCGACACGCAGCTCACGCAAATTTGTCCAAAGAGCCATAGAGGAAAGATTTTCATCAAATTGTTTCATATAAAGGGTCCGCCATCTAACTTTTTTTTTTTCAACTACTGCTTATTTCGCGAATGGTAACTGTATCGTAGGAAAAAGGAAACGGCTGAAGCTATTCCGATCTAAATAAAACTATATTAAATTTTGGTTGTGAAAAAGAGCTTTGCTCATAAAAAACCCAAATTTATTTTATCTGTCACACCATCTCTCGCACTGCTGGCTTGCTTGCGGGTTGATACAAGAATGAATTTAAGTCGTACGCGCAGCAGTACGAATAACCTAAGTGTTATAATATTATATGGGTGTAAAGGGAATATGTATATGTATATGTAATGTATGTTGGATGTATTTATAGGAAATACACTCGTAGGCATCGCATACGATACAGTAACACTTAGCTCATTTCTGATTTAACCAGTGCTGCCATTCTGACCGAAATGTTTTCACTCTGACCGGAGAAAATTTTGAAATCCGGTCTAACCGATTTTTGACCGAAGCGAAAAAATTCTTTAACCGGAAAAACCTTTTTTGACCTGAAAAATAATATTGTTCTAGAACATAGAACTAAAAACATAAAGGATAGATTTCTACAATTTGAATGATACTAGGGCATACTTAACGAACACACTCACAATTTATTGCAGAAATCAATTTATTGTGAATAATTTTAGAATACAGCGGCTATTCGCGGCAGTCTCATCTAAATGCTCCCGCAAACTGTGACTCGGTCGGTGTGAGCATTCAAACAGACCTGAAGTGAATACGATTTAGCATATTTTGCAATTCCGGTGTTGGTTTAACCAATTTTAAACACAGAAGTGGAGTGGAAAGATCATTTTTCAGCAAATCGTTGTGATGTGATGCAAACCTTTTCAAAGAATTGTTTGGTTTTTTGTTTTATTCGATTTGAAATTAGTTTAGAAAAATAAAGTCACTACATACATTTTTTAATATAATATATTTTTTTCTTCTATCGGTCATTCGGTCAGATTTGACCGGATTCATTTATTTTTAGTGGCAACACTGGATTTAACAGATAATTAGTTTTATCCTTCCGCTGAACGAATATGGTTGCGTGTACGCTTGAACAACGCTGGGAAATATTGCGACATTACTTTGAAAATCATAGTAATGTTGCAGAATGTGTGCGAAAATTGCGTACGGAATTTGGAAGAACAGAAGTCAATGGCGATCGTTATCGGGCCATGTTGAATGAATTTTTGTTCACAAAAATTGAAGAGGAGGATATTGGCAACATTTGGTTTTAACAGGACGGCGCTACGTGGCACACAGCCGAAGCTACACTCGATGTTTTGCGCCCTGTTTTTGAAGATCGCATTATCAGCCGCAGAGCTGATGTCGTTTGGCCACCTCGGAGCTGCGATTTGACACCGTTGGACTATTATTTGCGGGGTGCCGTAAAAGATAAGTGTTACGCCGACAAGCCAGAGACAATTGACGCTTTAAAGGACAATATTCGTGAAGCCATTGGTGAAATACAGCTGCACACAGCATACAGCTGTGCTTAAAAATTAGACTGATCGTGTAGGCTACTGCATGGCCAGCCGAGGCAGCCATTTGAATGAAATTATTTTCCATTATTAACCGGAAGGATTTTACTTTCAAATAAAAAAATAAATTTGAGAAAATATTGAGTAATTTTTTTTTATAGCATTTAAAAAAAAAAACAGTTATTTGGCTGACCCTGTATTTATCTCCATTTAGCCCGTTTTACTTTGGATGTAAGCAAGTCTCGTAACAGATGAAAGGCATCAAAAAAGGTATTTAGCGTTTCCACCGGTTGTAGGCAGCATCACGTTTTTCCCTTAGATCCTCAACCTATTCAGTAAAAAGTTAATGCGCACACATTCAACACGCTTTGTCACAACGGGAAGATGTTTGTTAAATAAATACATATTTCAAATTTAAAAATAATTAACATGAGCATCGGGATTGGACTCAGATTATATTGGCTACCAGCTATCTTTGAAGATCTTTGAAGATCGTTCCTTAGGAGTTCTGGGTTCAATTTTTAAAAACCCCTATTTGAGTACTTAAGTTGAGAAAATTAAATCATGTTTAGAAAAAGAAATTTGATTATAAAAAGCGTCTGGACCAAAGACAAAGACTTAAGTTAAGTGACTTCATTTGATCGACGAAACCAGTGGATTCACAACGATTTAAAACGTTGCAATTGCAATCATCACATAGAACCAGATGAATTATTGGTCTCAAGAAAACTGCAAATGGTAGGTAAATCGAGTTTAGATATTTTTCTTCGGTCTAGACCTATAAGACATTTACGTATTCCTCTTAATACTTGTATAAAAAAGTTAATTAAAAAAACCAAAAAACCCGACTGACTGTAAAAAAAAAAGAATTAAAAATATATGAACAAGACGAACTTAAGTACCTATACCTACCTACACAGTCTATTATATGTATGAGTATTGAGTACCCTCCGACTCCCAAATAGGTAGTTAAATGTGTCTTGTTCATATATTTTTAATTCTTTTTTTTTTACAATCAGTCGGGTTTTTTGGTTCTTTAAATAAACTTTTTTTATTTTGAACTTCTTAGCCTATGACACTACGGGGAAGAATACGAATATTATGATACCCCACTCTCCAAAATCGGTCCAGCCGTTTAGGCAACAGGTAGTCCCGTAGGAACGTACATAGGATACGCGCGAAACACATAACCCAGTCGGGTAATAATAAAAAGAAATCCAACTACTGATTTGCAGATTAATTTCGGGGCTAGCGAACTACGAACGTAGATGGCAACACCACCCACAACTCGATCATGCCTATCTTTCGTGAAAATCTTGTTTATTCCGAATTAAAAAAAAAATTGTTTGCAAGTGTTTTCAAAATATAAAAGCAACGAATCATGAAACACGATATTCAATACAAAAAATAAATAAAGTATTAAATACAGTTACACGTATGGTGTATTGGTGGCATCATGACATACATTTTTTGACAGGTTGTGACAGCTTCCGATGCGATGCGCTCTGTGAAGAGGTTTTAGCAGCTCTGTGTGCGGGTCTGATAGCTAACTTGGATGTCTTCAAACATGAAGATTTGCTTAATGTGCTGTACGTATCTGAAGGCATGATACCGAACTTTTGGTTATAGCAGCCAGTGATGCCAGATTACAAGATATATCTTTTTTTCAAGATTTTTGAGCTCAAAATAAGTACAAGACTTTTTACCTCGAAATCACCAAATTTCAAGATTTTTGATATCAAGACCTTTTGAAATCTAGCACATTAAAAGAACCTTTTTTATTGAAGAAAACCATTTTCTATTAATTCCATTATTATATAATATAATGTGAGTCGAACAGAGCCCATGCACAATTTCTGTCTCACTAACGTTTTCATTAACTCTAAGGAAACATGAATTTTAAAGAAATTTGATAAAATAACTGATATAATGTGTTTTTGGGAAAAAATGAAACGGTTGTTGAAATTTGTATCTTTACAAAGGATTTGTTGAGCTTTAATGAACCAAAATTCTATGATCTTGATATAAGCAATGAGATTCTAAGTCAATTTAATTCAAATATGTTCCTAAATTTCAAAAAGCATTAATTTATGACCAAAGTTTTTTTTATAGGATATACAAGGTGATTTATGTATTAGCAGTAAAGTACTTCAAAATTGTATTTTAAATTTCGCTCTTTTTATATTTTGAACAAAATCTTGAAAAAAAATTTGTTTGTTTCGGAAAAACAAGATTTTCGGATTTTTTATCTGGCAACACTGAAAGCAGGCACGAGGTTTACAGTTGATATAGCTACATACAACAGACCTCTGGCGCATTTAGTAGGGCTAACGTAGCTCTGTAGTTTTTTAAGTGATATAAGTGTTTGATTCTTGGGCTAAAGACGCACTACTGTAGGTGATTCGTAATAACCTCAATGATTTTGCACAACCTTATCCTAGCTTGGACATTTTTTATCCGCGCTAGCTATCCTTGACTGTATTGTAACAATTTTTTTGTAATTGGACAAATTCAGGTACTCGAACCTGAATCAGTTAAGTCTACTAATCATACTGAGCACACATGCTTTATAATTTATAATCCTCTCATATGCTCTTTGTGGAAGTTCGAAATGTTGAACTATATAGCTTCAAATAAAACTATAAATTCTACGTGGGTGCAAGAGTCTATACAAAAATCCAAAAAAAAACTGGGTCAATATTTTAATCAATCTACATTTCCAGTTCCAAGTGCGGAAAAAGAAGCGACCTAAATATAAATACTATGCACACAGTCATAACATCACAACATAAGTTGTAGGAGCAACTTTGCATTCTCCCGGGATACAGGAACATGACCCTTACAACTTTACTTTTTTTATGTTTTCATCCTAAGCTATGCCTTCATTAGCACAACCGCAAGTTCAAGGAAATCCTTACATTGCTCGTAATGAATGGGGAAAAAAAACAACCTTTTATAACTATGCGCACAAGGACGAATGTAGTAAAATGTCAATGCCAGTCGAGACACGGGGATAAACAAAGATATGCAATTACACTGGCTAACTCCAGGACCAACTGCGGTTCTTTTGCCACCCTGTTTGTAAATAAAATAAATTATTTTAATACTTTAAGTAGCCATTCACATATCTAGCTATTTAAAGTAATGTTATTTAAATATATAAAATGGCTGCATAGATAAACCGCATCCCAACGGAATAAGAATACCACTCTCGTGTAGTATTAAGAAAGGAGTTGAGTTGGGCCTATCTGCGCCTTTTAATTGACTTAACTGCTGCAGAATTTATTATTTATATGGTTTTGGCAATGCCTTCGCCACAGTCAGTAGGTTATGTTGAAGGTTACAAAAATTAAGCGAAATTAAAACAACACTTATGCCAACGCCCTTAGTGTCCAAAGTATCAATTTCGATGTGAACATGTTCAATTCTAATGCCGAATTCACAATGTCGCGTTGACGCGCGTGCGTTGACAGATTATGTAGAAAGAAAGCGTTCATAAATGCTGCCGCACAAAATACAACCTCAGGCGTTGGATCGACTTTAGATCGTAAATGTCGTAAAGTTCAACGCGACGCCTGAGTCGACCTACTCTCTACTCCCACGCGCGTTTGACAACTTTAGAATTTTGAATTGTTCGATTTCATGTCATGGGGTGTGCCGTTCTTAGTTGGAGACGCACAGAACCACAAATGCTTATCACACACAAGTTTTAAAAAGCAATATGATGTTTTTTTTTAAATGCAAATGCCTTTTTTGTAGATCAATAGTTATTTCTTTAAATTTTCTTGGATAAAAAAAAACATTAATAATTGGTCTTGTATCTTTGTTAAGGTTGATCTTTGCATCACTGTTATGAATGATTTTTTTATCTATTTTGGAGAATCCTTATTTATTTCTTAGACAAAAATTACAGCTACAAGAAAAAAGAGAGTAGACTTGAAATTTAAATTCTGCTCTCTATTTGTGTAGATTAGTTTAAACCAAACCGAACTTTTAATTTGTCATACTCTACTCTCTTAACGCGCCTTCGCTTCAAAGCAGCATTTTGTTTTACAAAATTGTTTGTATGATTCATAATGAATGTGCCTATGTATGCTGAGCGGTGTTGTGCTGAAGTACCCATTTGGGTAATCTGGCTCAAGTATTTTAGCTTTGGCTCAATGCCCGCAACCAAAGACAAATGGTTCACATTGGTCTCAAAATGATTAAAAATAAAAAAAACCTAGGAAATGAAAATTAACTCGTCATCACAAAACAATATCTGTTTCACCAAGTGAACGCACCCATAAACTTTGCATTTATTTTTTAAGAAATTACAAAAAACCCCCCTTCTCATTTTTTTTTAACTTTTGTGGCTCAAACTCGTGTTTGAAAATGGAAAATGGCTCAACTCCAAAATTTCTTCGAAACAACGCTAAGCCATTAACAACAAACAATCAACCCGCAGATGTTCATTCATTGTGTTGGGTTGTCATTTGGATTTGGAACTTAGTGTGTAAATATTTTTTGGACTTTATCTAGAGCAAGGCAAATGTCCACCAAGCTCAGTCTCAGCAACACCAGCAATAAAAAGATATAAATAAAAAGGCAACATCTTACCGGCCCGGCAAATAGTATTTGTCGGACCTTTAATAATTTCCGGATATGGCTAAAATATACATTTACAGGATGTAACTCATTTTTCCTTTAAAATTAAATAGAGCATAGGTTTATTACGGATTTTTGAATCAGATTACATTTACCTTTCTTTTAGTTAAAAATGCCGGACTCCCAGTCAAGTAAATACATAATATAGAAACATACAAAAAAAAAAAAACTATACGATCCGTCCTGAAACAAGGATGACAAATCCACCCCTAGTTAATGAGCCAGCCATCGGCACAGGCGCACAGGTATGCACCGATAAAGACAAGCCGCAAGTTAAAATAAACAGAACAACAACAAAACAATTCTCCTTGTGTAAAGTTTCGAGAAAATATTGCAAGACCCCTTACCGCTGGTGGGGGGAAGTCTAATGATAATTCTCTAAGGTCTTTTCTTTACGAATGAACTCGTTTTTATTATTCTTCTTCCTTAAATACTAAAATATTGCTTACGTTAGGTACAAATACAGTAAAAACTCTTTTATCCGGAATGCTTGGGACCGACAGTGTTCCGGATAATCGATTTTTCCGGATACGTCAAACACCACGAGTGCTCACGAGATGTGCTATTTGGTGAAGGAAAACAAAACTATAAGTCTGCCTTTTAGTCTAGACGACAAACGGTAAACTTATTTTTCAGACTAAAACGCAGACGGCAAATTTGTTTTCCTTTTCAGGCACGCATTCTTGTGCAAATCGAAACATGCTTGAACATTTACATGCTTGTGTAAAATCATCAGCACACAGCATTGCGGATATTAGAGGTTTCTCCGGATAGTAGAGTGTAAATTTCACAAATATTTTCTTAAAAAAATTCCGGATATTAGAGGTTGCCGGTTATTGGAGTTCCGGTTAAAAGAGTTTTTACTGTATTAACAACTTAAAGTACCAGGTGTCAAGCAGAGCCAGCGCTAAATCGTGAGAAATTTTATTCTGCTGGTCTTGCTGAGAACAGAAATATGAAATTTTACACGTTAAAAAAATTAAGCAAAAAATAATAGATAACGCTGTCTGGTATGGTCACCATGACATGCTGGGGCCGCTCCTTACGTCACAGCGAAATCGGCTGTAGAAAAACGCCGAGTTGCTGGTATTGGTGGTAGTTCTTGAGCTTGGACCTCTATCTGCATATTACTCTTGATCTTGTAGTATCGCCGTATGATGTAGGAAATCATAAAAATAAACAGTATAGTTATTAGGCTGTAAGTCAGTCCATGATGAATCGGATGTACTGCTGCACTATTGGACAAATGCTCCTCATTTTTTATATCCGTTATCCATTTGCTAAGAATTTTGATGTCTTCATTGTCTGATTTAAGTATGACGTGTGGAATAACTAGTGGTTTGGATATATTCCTAGGGCTTTCAGACAACAGCTCTGTCAAGTTTGCCAATGGAATGAATGCTGCGTTTATGCTACTGGAACTACTGCTATATGATGTGATAGTCATTGAATCGTGATTAAGGATACAATTTGGCTGTAGTGTCAATATCCCGTCGTTTTGCAATGAGATCTCTAAAATCTGTCTGCCACAAATAACGTTAAATGTATACACCTTGTTTTCCACCATATGTGAGCAACTAGCAACATTGTGTGAAAAGTAGGTAATAAAGGCAAAAAAAAAAAAAAACGATTTAAGTGTTTCTGTTTTTTACCCGACTGGACACAGGGAGGGTTATGTGTCCTATGTACGTTCCTACGGGACTCCCTGTAGCCTAAACGGCTTGACCGATTTTGAAGAGTGAGGTATTATAATATTCATAAAAATAAAAAAAGTTAATTTAAAAACGCAAAAAACCCGACTGACTGTAAAAAAAAGAATTAAAAATATATGAACAAGACGCATTTAAGTACCTATAACTACCTATTTGGCAGTCGGAGAGGGTACTGAATACTCATACATAAAGGGTTTTCCAATAAGAGGTGTTATTTTAATATTCAAAGAAAAATGCCATTTTTTGAGATAAATGATCGGATGTTTATTTCATAATAAAGAGGATGCCGTTAATAATGAAAAACAACATCAGCCAAATGGCCACCACGAGCACGCATACAGGACCATATCCTTTTCATGAAATTTTCCATAACCAAATCGCAAAGTGGCTGCCCCATGTCCTCGATAGCCTCACGAATTTTATCTTTGAGGTCTTGAATCGACGCTGGGCTGTTGGCGTAGACCTTATCTTTCACGTGGCCCCAAAGGAAGAAATCGCAAGGTGTTAAATCGTAAGATCTCGGTGGCCAATTGTGATCACCTCTTCGAGAGATAACACGGTCCGGAAACTTTTCCCGTAAAAGATCAATGGTTTCGTTGCTTGTGTGGCACGTAGCGCCGTCTTGTTGAAAGTGAACGTTGTCCAGATCAATATCATCCAACTCCGACCATAAAAAATCATTAATCATCGACAACCAAAAAATGCTTTAGTTTCGCCAACTGTGACTGCAACATTTTCACCATTTTTGTAGTGAATTTTAATAATTTCAATGCTTTTTTGAAGCGTGTATCGTTCCATTTTTAGTAATGGCGTAGTTTCTACTTGTCAAATGTCAAAGAATTAAAGCTTCAAAAGTGACAGCTACCGAAATAGCGGGTCATTCACAATAACACCTCTCATTGGAAAACTCTTTATATTTGTTAGACTGTTTAGGTATATAGCCTCCGATTGTCAATTAGTTAGGTACAGGTACTTAAATGCGTCTTGTTCATATATTTTGAATGTTTTTTTTACAGTCAGTCGCGTTTTTTTGTTTTTTAAATTAACTTTTTTTTTCATGTTTTGACGGAGTAAGAGAGAGAAAAAATAGGGGATTAATTTATATCTCTTGGAAAATTATGAAACTTTTTAAAAAATTTTTAAGCAAATGAAAAATTCATTCCGGTGCTTTATCTTTGGTAAGTACATTTTTATGAAGATAGGTTGGTAGATCACTTAGAGGTACTTTAAGAAGACGGCCCTGCGGGCCTCTGAACTACTGGCTCACCGGGAAATTTCACGGTTCGTCCTATGGCCCATCTGCCCCTGTGCACCATCACCAAGTGACGATGAGGGTGACCGTCATTAGAGTTGTAAAATCATTAAGAAATATCATTGTCCTCGCGACTTTTAAGACATTCGTCCATCGAAAATAGAAAATATTTATTAAAACATTTAACTCGGCAGTTGCTTCCCTCTTGCTTTCACGGAAAATCATAATTAATGCAAGATAAAGCAAGAATCTTGTGGCTGTTCACCACAAAATTGCACAATTAGTAACGCGACGAAACATATCACGTTCTGACGGCTTGCAGCTCATTAGCATAGCATAGATCTCCGCTTAAAAAAATAGAGACAGCTTGCCTATGATGAGTTGTGAAGGCTAGTTTTGTAATCCACCGTAAATATTCGTCTACACCCCAATCCTGGCTCAGACTCTTACTGAATCCAGTCCTAAAAGCCAGCAAAGGAGAATCTAAAATTGCACAACAGCCGAAGTTCCGGTGTCAGATGGGATATCCATGGAACCAGCGTCGTAGGATAAGCGTCGGGCAGGATCAGCGAGACTCCAATGTATGGATGACACGAATAGCCACCCCGCCTTAGACTTTCATAGTACAGCCTATGATAAAAGTATCAAATAGAGGTGAATCAAGCAGAGCATCTAGAGTGCAGCCGAGACAGGACTTTCGTTGAATTTTGGTGCAAACCAAACAACTGATGCTATTGAAATACTGAAGAAACCGAGCAAAAGACTCTTGGGACAATTGTGGAGGCGCAAAATAGCTAAGGCTATGCTCGTGTGGTAAGCTTAAAGCATTGCAACAAACTAAATTTTTTTTTGTATTGCGAATCGTTTATTGGTAGACTTAATTGTGTCAAATATATATGTTTAGACTGAGTATAATTGATTGAGGATATATGTAATTTTCTGGTTAAGTCCTTATGGGGTAAAAGTGGTCGTTTACATTTTCTTGAAATGCTTGTTGGTGAACTGAATCTTAACTGGTGTTAAACCCATATTCGTATACTGTCCGGTGAATGCATTCAGATCGCTGCTTCGGATTGTCCTATCGAACGGATAGCCCATGCCGCGCTTGTCGGGATACAGCTTGTCCTTTAGGCCACAGAACGAGGCAGCATCACCACATACATCAGGACTGAAAGAGAACGAAAAATCACCTCATAAGCACCTTGTGGTTGCCCCAAAACAAAACCACTCACGCATTGTTTGTCTGTTGAACTTCATCGCCCACAAAGTCCGAAATCATAACGAACAAATCAAACTCCATGCCCTCCGGTGTGCCCTTTGGCAGAAGCATATGTTCCGGCCAACCGCAACCACAGAATCGGAATGCGGCCATAGCGTCAGCAGCCTTAGGCACGAATTCGTCTCCTATGCGTCGGAATGATCGTTCGAACGGAATCGTGATGCTGGACTCGCTTGAGCGCCTCATTATTGTGTTCTGACCCGGTTTCACTGCAAGGAGAACAAACATCTAAAAACGGCCGCAGCAATATTGTCATGACTTACAGTTGACAGTGAATTTATCCATCTCAATGACCAACGAACGGACATCAGCCATCGGCAGCACTGCACCGCGCTCATCGGCCTTTGGACACAAGAAAATCCGACATGTGCCCCTTCGTGGAGCTCCGGTATTTGTCACTCGAATAGCATACTCAAACGGAGCGTGCTGCAAGTGGCTGTACGAGCCGTAGATAGCGCCGTTGGGTCCGAAATCCAAACCGGCACCGATATCGATGTCCGACTTCTGCCAGTAGGTGAGCAGTGTGTTTGGCTGAGTGCCCTTCAACGAGATTTGCACCGTAGCGCCGTCTACATTGACCCCATCGAAGGCGAGCTATCGCAGAGAAATATGTCAGAAAGTTATAAAAACTCATTGATGCCTCAACCTACCTGAGTGTTATCATACTCCGGCAGCAGTCCCTTGAACTTGCTGAAAATCTGATCGATGAACGTGTGCCACCTATAGAAGATCGGGTCTCGCATAGCGGTGGTCACATCGCCCATCACACTGATGTCCTCCAAATGCCTCTGGTCAGGATCGTGGGCCAGCGAGATCAGATTGTGGCCCATGTTGTGCAGATTGCCATAGAGCTGACGGTTAGGAGTGAGTGATGATGCTTCCAGAATGTCACCCAAGATGTCGATGCCGCGGACCTCATCCAGCGGAATTTGTTGGTTGTTTCTCTAAAAGGGAATACGTATGATCACTGGGAAGATCAGATGAGCGCAGCTGTACTCACATCCACTATATAACCCTGATCGATGGCCTGATGGATTCTATCTGCCCAACGCTCAACTTCAGAGATTTCAATTTGATTGTCTACCCGTTCGACGTTGCGTAGTGACTGTCCACTGATACGTGCAGGGTAGGTACGATTGTTCAGACTGCTGATGATTTTGGGGAAGTAACCCTCGGGGATCGCCTCGCGAAGGTTGCTCAATGGGCGCACTCTGCCCAGGCCATTGCTGAAGCGCTCAACATTGTAGCGTGCCATCAGCTGATGATGCATGTAGTAGAACAGCTCTCCACGACGATCCTTGCGAACGACTTCCTCCGGACCCTCGCCTGGATAGACCAAATGCCAATGCCAGTGATGCATATTCACGCCGATATCCTCACGGAAGTAGGCCAGGCGCTGTTCATCCTCACGATCGGAAGCGGTGAAGTTTTGCGGGATGTCAATGCGCATCTGAAAGTGGAGATGATCATTTGTAGCCCGAAACGGGGGAACCTAAAATGGCACTCGTAGTGTCATACTTACACGACTGCCGGCATTTGTGATCAACGATCCATCGGCGCGGGCCTCCTTAAAAACTGACGGTTCGACAAAGTTCGATGGGAATTGTTCAGCAATTGCTGGGATCGGCACTGTAGCTGTATCCTTGCGATGTTGTACGGCCACCGTGTAGGCATATTGGAAGAGCATTGGATTGATACGATCCCTGCAATCAAACAAAACATTACCACATCTGTGCATAGATGTGCTTCAAAGTCACCCACTTGACATAAGCAGCCAGCGAGACAAAGTTCCAACGATCCTTCTCATCAAGGAACAGCTTAATCAACTGTCCAGCGATGCGTTTGTGAGAGTCACTGAACAAATCAAACGTCTGCTTCTTATCTATTGGCGCTGCAAAGTTCAAATTAGGCTTCTTAATGTCACGAAGGGGAATCTGAAAATAAAACAATTTTATGTACCCGCTCGCACTGTATCCTTATAAAAAAAAACTCACCTTAACATCGACATTGTCACCGAAACGACTCTGAAGTTCGACTCCCGTATCGCTGTAGCGATCTGTGTAGAAACTGTCGGGAATGTCAAAGGCCGCCTTGCCATTGTCCCTAGAGGTGAACACCGGTTCCAAAGGCCGCTGGAAGAGTAGCTCCAAAGCTTTCAAGTCCATATTTCAAATTTGGGTTTTTGTTTTGCTGTAGGAGTATAGTAGTCACTGAAAGGCGTCCAAGGAACTGATGTTGATTGGAACGTTGGGTCCGCTATTTATACGAACACTGTGTGAATTATTCCCAACCGCAAGCTGAATGGATTCAAAAATTGTCTAACCGCAGTAGAATTTATGTTGAATGGATAGAAGAAATTCATCCAAGTTCTAAGCGATACAGGCTGGCGCAAAAGTCAGTGGAAAAATGTGTGAAAAAGGAAAAGACTTTGTAAATTCTTTGGGGCAAAGTTTAATGTAGCAGGGAGAAGAATTGGCACTGCTTGAAGTGTTATTTATAATACTGCCAACCTTTATTATAGTCAAAGTATAGACATGCAGTGCCGGCTCCAGCTAAACTAGCGCCCTGTGCAAGATTTACAGGAAGCGCCCTTTTTCATATTTGCACACATGCATAAGTCTTTTCCACATCGCTCAGAAAGTAAACTTTCAATTCCTTTTTTTTATTGCAGTAATTTTTGTTTTGAGATCTTTGAACTAGATTCTCTTGTAAAATGTAAGTGGATGTGCAAGGAACATACCTACATGAACAGGGTGGAATATTTTGAGATTATGTAGGTAAGAAGTGAACTTGCATAGGTCTAGTGGGACTTTTTTAATTTTCCGATACTTTGAGTTAGATTCTCCTTGAAGTTGCAACATTGCAAGTGATGTGAGTTGATGTGCTAAAAATAATTCAGCACAGGTGTGAATCTATCAACATCTATTTCGGGCTTATTTGAACAAGCTTTTGTTTAAAATGCAAACGGCAGCGTTTGTTCGCGCAAGATATAATATTAATATTTAATAATAATTTTTCTTTCCTATCAATGCGCCCCCAGAACTTGGCGCCCTGTGCATTTGCACATCTTGCACATATGGTTGGGCCGGCCCTGTAGACATGACTTACTTGAAGAATTCTTCAACTTGCCTTGTTAAGTTGGGACAAACGGAAACCCCAATTCACCGCTAAGAGTGCGCTGGTTATAGTCAAGGGACTCTTTGTATTGCGGCTGTACAATTTTTCTGCCTTTTTATCTTCAAAGACAGAAAAGGTTCGGCACTAGATGGCATTCCAAATAGAGCTCTTAAAATTCTTATTAAAACACGAGCTGATTTATTTGTCAAAATGTTACCCGCGTGTCTTCGGGAGGGCATTTTTCCTAAGCCTTGTCAAAAGATAACACCTGTTGCTCAAAGAATAGAAAAGTTCTATAGGCTATTTTTTGGAAACATATGTTGTAACTAGACACGATTGGTTAAATATTTGGAAAACTTTGCAATAGGAACGAGCCAGGAGTTCAATCAGTATGAGGGCTTCCGTAATACTAAAAAGGTTTCGAAGTACGAATTAGCCGTTGGGACTCTGCATAAAATTTTAGATCCCTTACATTCGTCACAAAAATGAAAAACTCACGCCAAACGAATGGTTGTGAAAAGCTAGTCCTACACTCAGAAAAAAAGAAATTATAAAGCGAAGAATTTAGAGATTTTTAAAAAATTGTAAGTTAAAAGTTCTTGGTTCAAATATTATTTTTGTGAACAAGAAGTCGTTTTTAAGTTTTCAAGAATCAGGTATTCAGCGTAAGAATAATTTACTCTCTATAAGAATTTTATTACATCATTGCCAACATTTTCATTCTTAAATCAAAGATTTTGATATTTGGGCTCGGTTTAACCAACGAAAATTGTTGGAATTACAACTTTTTCTTCTGAGTGTAGTGTCCCTACGGACCTGTTGCGCCAACTATTTGTTTTTTTATTTATTATCACAGAAGATGAATTAAATCCAAACTAAGTCCATACTAAAAACCTAAAGACGTCAGTTACAGTGACCGTCTAAACAGGGAATAGGATAAACCAACATTGCTGACGATTATCATGTTTGGTAGCCAAGTAGGAAGCTGGAGTATATGAGCCTAACTTTAAAATATTCATCCAGTATACAGGAAGTTCGGATTTTAGGCCGAAACAATCAACTCTTTAATTACAGTCGAACACGGATATAAGAAACACTCGTAAATATAAGAACAACTCGCTTTTAAGAAACGCATGTGAAAACACGGAGATTTTGTTGCTATATGCACATATAAAAAAGTTTTCATATAACAAACTCGCTTAAAAGAAACACTCGGATATAAGAAACGTATTTTTATTCACACAATTTGTTATTTTATTGAAATCATTACACATATAAGAAACATAATTTTTTCCTTTGTTGAGCTGGATTTCAGTTTAAATGCAAAAACAGCTCAACTATGCATGTAAACGAATTACGGTATGATGCGAATACACCTTTCAATGACAATGACAGCTGTGCTACTGCCAGTAGAAAAAGCCCGCCAAATCGTCCTACATACTCTCTTCGTGTTGACTTCTGCTTTTGTTCGTTCATATTTTTCATATCGGTTGTTTTTATATAAGAAAATTTGTTTCTTACATCAGTAGTTTTCGTATAAGAGACTTTGTTTCTTATAAACGTCGTTTTCATATAAGAACAACTCGGATTAGAAACAAATCTCGTTGTTTTTTACATGTTTCTTATATCCGTGTTGGACTGTATTAGGACACCTAAGTTCATCGGCATACATTAGAGCTTTAAGATTATAGACCAATGAAGAGTAACGTTTCAAATTGACTCTCAAGTTAATAACATTGATGCGACCTTTTTTTTCAAATTTTCGGGTAATACCCCGAACCACAGTTGAGACGGTTGAGCCTGAAAACAAGCGGTCAGTAACCCATCAACCTCTGAGGTTCCGTCGAGGAATTGTACAGCTAACTTTTTGTTAATTCAAACTCAAAAATTAATTAAGCATTACACATAGGGTAGTAGATAGGCAAGCAACTTTGATGGGTTCAATCAGCTGATTTTTGTCTTCGAACCGCCTGCAACATTCGTGTACTTTTTATGCAATCCTTTCCCAAATGTTTAACACGGCTTTTAATCTAATGAGATAGATCCGGTTTATTTTTTATTTTTCGGGCTGTATGGATGTGATCAGTATGTTCAGCTAAGAGCTACGTAAATGTTTTCACATTGCGGAAAAGTTGTTTCCAATACTATTTTTTGCCGGCATTCTTGTACTTTAGGAGTTTAATAGTATCGCACCACAGAAGAAGACAGCTCCCCAAATCAAAACGCCACCTTCCCTGCTGTGGTGCCTCGTCGAAAAGCACTCTTCCTCTCGCTGATCATGGAAACAGTAGCCCGGACCTTATCGAGGCTAAATATATTTTTCCATGGCATCTTCTAAGATGTGATTTTTCCTATCCGTATTAATGGTGGACGCTATTAATCACTCGTTTAACGGTTGATAGACCAGCACTTACTCCGACTTCGTCCCTAAAATTTGACAACGCAACGAATCCGCTTTTTTTCTCAATCTTCCGGACTATTTCACGTAAACTGTGACCGTTCTCGTGCAAGCGGCGATTTTTGCCACTTCTGTGACATTGACATATGAGTAAAATGCATATCCTCTAGATACAAATTTTCACTAAGACTTTAAAATTAAAGTGAAAGCACAATATCGAAAGACTCTGGCAAATTTACAAATTATAGCTATTGGGTCAGATTGTGTAAGGCAAACGATCAAACGTTTTCGTGCGCACGATTCATTTGCCCTATGTTACACAAGCGAATTTCTTCGTGCAAACGGAAACGTTACAGAATGCCCACCATTATATCGTGATAGCGCTTTTAGAATATTTTTTTTTTGTTATAATAAGCACGCGATAAAGAGGTTATAACTACACTTAAAATGTAGTGTAAAATACACAGCCCGGGCATTGGGGAAATAGGGACAGATTAGACAGGAGATACCGATGCACACTTCTGGTTTAAATGCCTGCAAATTGCAACAAGGAGGAAAAACGGAAAAACAGAGACCGAAATGGAACGCCCCTATTCTATTGACTCAATTTCAAACATGCAGTCTTTAGTGAATAAAAATAAATATAACGAAACACAACTGTTATTAACTAAAGCTTCTCATTTCATTCAATAATATCCGAAACTAAGTTTTGGTCTTCAAACTAAGGAACTGGAGATTTTGAGTCAAACAACTCTTTGTATGTTGGGCGGACTAAAAAAAATGTTCTTCTGATAAAACTGGAAGTTTTTTTTATTTTCTTTGAAACGCAAATGCCTATTAAAAGTTTTTATTTAAAAAAAAGTGTGTTACTTTTGTCCCAGCCTGTAGTTCTAGAGTCGCGTTAGCTAAATTTTGAATTTTAATTTAAGACACCACAGAGCGATAAGAATATTCACGACGGATTTTTGTTTATCTAGTGAAACTCTAAATACAATATCTACATGCGGCCAGTGTTCGCTGTGGTGTGGTTTATGCTATTAAAGTAAATTTCTTATCGGCAAATAGCATGTTAAGAAATAACATAATTTCGCAGCTACTGTCAAGTGGGTGCAGGTGTAGGCTGTCAATGTTGATTTTCAATCTTCTAATATTGTGGTGTCGGAACTACTGCGACTGCCCTCGTCAACCACCACCAGTAGTGATAAAAGATAAATAAAATGTAAGTGTAAATCAGATGCAAACCATACCAAGCTATGCGAGCGTGTTATGCGGTTAGGCTCGCAGTGATAAGCAGGGCAGTTTTGGAATTTTTAATCAGAAGTTTCATTCAAGTGGTGGTGACTACTATTTATGAAAATTATGTTTCTTTTGAGGATTGTACAATTTTTAGTCAAATATCAATTGAGAAGTTGATTCTTATAATTTGAAATATTGGTGAAATGGGCACGAGCGCCATCTTGAACGTTCCTATGTGCGGTCTGTTATAATTTCCCGTTTAAACAAACTTCAAAGTGTCGGTAGGTATGCCAATTGTTTTATGTAGTGAAAAGCTTTCATAAGCTAAAAACTGCTGACCATTGCCACCAACCCATAGCCCTATTGATACCGAAACAATAGATAAAAACTATTACCTCACAAATACTGACAAACTCAGACGGTAAGACAAGACAGTCAAGTTTGTGTCCCACAATTTTAAAGAGGGATTCTTAAAGATTTGTCTTCCTTTGTTCTAAAACTATTTAAAATATACATACTGGTCTTAAAAATAACTGTAGCCATGATACTAACATCTTTAAGACCAGCGTTGCCGCTGACAAATCTCAAAACGGGGAATAGAATGGAGCCCGAGACAAAAATGGGGCCTTCACATAAAAAATACAAAACAGAACAGGGCTCTCATCGCGTAACTTTTAAGACGATCATCGTTCAAACGATTGTATTAAACGACGTCGTCAAAAGTTTGCTTCGTGTATCATCACAATCGCATCGTTCGGTCGTGTCGTTCATCGTTTTTATTTAAAACAGTTTGAACATGACTGTAAACAAACTCTGACACCTAAAAAAATTAAAAATGTATGGAAATTGTTTTTTTTTTTTTTTTTTGAATCTGTTTATTTTTCTTCGTTGCCATTGATTGACATGGAATTGGGCATTTAATGCAAAAATAGAAACGAAATGCTAGGTAGTAGAATCTTTATTGCTAAGGGGCGAATTCTAAAAAAAATCAATGAATGCAATTTAATAATTGCATTTTTTTCTGATTGCATTAAAAATGTATGAAATTATGGAACAAATAAATGAAATTAATTTCATATCCCAAAAAAGTGCAATTACCATTTTTTTTTTTTTTGCAAAGAGTGCATTCTTTTACAATTTGGATGAGATGTCTTCCTTTAATTATTTTTTTATACTTCTCTCAGACCTAATTAAAACTGAAAAATGCACCAAAAACGATGAAACGATTGTAAAATAGCAATCGTTCAATCGCTATCGTTCAATCGTCTGTATTTGACAGTTCAATGAGTTATACGAAGCATTAGTGAATCGTCCAAAACGACGTCGTCCAGACGATTCAACCATTTTAGTGATACACGAAGCAATACAATCGTCGAAACGACGTCGTTAGACGATCGTCGTCTTACGCGATGAGAGCCCAGGAAAAACATTTATTTATAATATTCAAGTTAACGCCGTCGTCCAAGGTCAAGAACAATAGAGCATGACAGCCAGTTTCATGACTCTACCTGTCTCTACCTGTTCCCACAGTCTCGGTGCATTAGGATCATGTTGCTTATAATGCCGTTGCCACCGGATGCGCGTGGAAACATATATTTGACGAATCAGCAATTCGCATCGTGGGAGCAGCGGTTTGTCAACGGAAAATATTCATAAAGGAAGGCAGTCTGAATCTCGACTTAAAGTAGGGCGGTCGCTTATAAATCTGTATAATAAATCTGAATAAATAATAAACGGAAAACGGTTGAGTTTTTTATTACTGTAAGTCGAACAAGTGGGGGTGTCTTCGGACACCCGTTCGCGGATTTTCTTGATTATCCCCGGAAGGATATCTTTAACTTTCATTACCAAACCCTTTTTTTAATCTTTGCATTCTTTTTCTTAGAAGGTAAAAATCACTTTTAAACAAGTGGTGGCCACGGGTCTTGAGGGTAAAAAGGGAGCCATTTGGCCCATAAAGGGGTTTGGTACTTGCTCTAACTGCAATTATAAAAAAAATAAATACAAATCAAATTTGGATTGTAAATTACAAAACAAGAAAAGTGGTTTCAACTGTTTCTTCGAAACATTTATTTATGTACAACAAAAGGGCAAATCAAAATATACTGCTTTTGCAGTACGTTCGACAGCACTGTTAAGCCCTCTTTTTATTGTTGACCTGCCAGATCTCTGAGCAGCTCTGGTTTAGGACTGAAGCTACAACTACTACAAGCTGCATCAAGCTGAGCCAGGCGTTTGTTGTGGTCGCCAATTCAAGTGGGATTTATAGGAGTGTGAGAGGACAGGCCCAAGGTCTTTATACCTATTGCGTCAACTTATTACATATTTAGGTGGTCAGATCGCTGTGTTTTCCAGGCGTAGCACATAAAATATCCCCGTTTCCGATTTTGACATTAGATTCGCCAAAAACAATCTTTAAGTCTTACCGCGGATGGCTTCCTTTGTTTCGTCATCATTCTTCTCCGTTGGACTGTTGTCAGCGCACAACAGAGTGACTCATTCATTTGGATTCTTATATAAATACTAGACGAGAGTCTAGTGCTTCTTGAATATAGGCCTTCTGCTAATGACAAATCGACAAACCAGCAGACACTGCGGTTGCTGCACGCACAGTTTTTTTCATTATTTATGGTTTTTCTTTATCCGGTTTTGTAGGCGCAGTGGTTAGTGTGTTGGACTACTAAGCGAGGGGTCCCTGGTTCGAATCCCGAAAAAACCCAAATTCCAACTTATGGTTTTTTTTCCGCTGCGCCACCTCTCGCGAACGTCTGACAAACATCCGAGAGTATAACTGTCATGAAGGAGCTTCTCAATTAGCCGTTTGGACCCGGCATAAAATTGTAGATCCCTTCCATTCGTCCCAAAAAAAATTAAAAACTCACACAAACGAATGGTTGTGAGAAGCTAGGCCTAGGATACCTACAGACTTGTTGCGCCAACTATTTATTTATTTTATTTATCCCATTTTACCGCTTACTCTTGGCTTCTAGTTTTTGATGGGCTGTACGCAAATAATTTAAGGTACCTACGAAGCTTCCACATGCAGATGCGAGGTTCGTTTGCCTTATTTAAGGTTTATTTGCAGGTTTCGTCAACATTTGGATACATTTTTTTAGGTACAACTACTTATTGGAAATACGCATGTACTCGTAATATCATCCTTAAACAAAATTGTTGGATCTATTTTTAAGAATTTTTTTTTTTTTTTTTTCAAAATTGTGTACAATTTTAAATGCTACATTTGAGCGCCGTACAAAACAGGCAACTTCTCAGTACACTCTTGACAACATGCCAGAGGTTTTTACCTTTCTTACAATGCCTTCCGTATGTGCATCGTGTATTAAAGAGAAAAAGGCTCACCAGTGGTGTAGCGTGGGTTGGCGCCGCCCGGGGCAGACCCAATTTATGACGCCCCTAGTAATTTTTCACACACTAAAAACAAAAACCATTGTCTTACGGTTTCAACCAGTTATACCTACACATATGTGTGTCAATAAACTTTGTAAAATTTCTCTTCAAAACTTTGTCAACTGGTGTTCGTACCATGTTCTTTCTAGCAAGTAAAGCAAAACTTAAGCCGCAAATTTAAAATTTTCCCATTTTGGTTACTTTCCGATTTTCCAATCTCCAAGCGGATACAAATGACTTACCTCAGGATATCAAATAAACAACTGTAATTCCCATTAAACTTAAATTTTTATTTTTTAGCTTTTGGAATTTTGTAATTTTAATTTTAATTATACATTAAATTCTATTGCATTAAATTAATAATTTTAAAACTAAAATTTGTTTAAAAAAATAATTTTTAAATGAGAGGATGAAAGCATTTAGTTTAGTTTTAAGTAAATGAAAAAAATAAAGTGCACGACTGGGTCGAACGTAAGTTTCTCGTTCATCAAAAGTTTTGGTGCAAATGAAGTGGGAGTTGCTGATTGTGTAAGCTCCAAGTTGTTGGAAGAATTTTTACAGTGCATATCAATATGGTTGAAAAAAAGGAGAAGCTGGTAATATTTGCTAAAAATAAGTTCTAAGTAACTGTTATTGGATTTTCATTAGAAGTTTGCCATTGTTACTATTTCAAAATGATATTTGGTTTTTAAAGTTGAATCGAAATCGAAAATGGGGTTTTCGAGGTTTGAGCACGTTTTAAAATTAGCATTTTCGGTGATTCGAATTGAAAATTGAGGACAAAATAATTTTGACAACATCAATTTTGCTCTAAGTATGTAATTTGGTTGAAATCGTTAAAGCACAAAAAATCAAACACTTTATATGGGAACTACCATTTATATTGAGGTCCCCGTGCAAAAAAAAATCGGCCCCGAATTGTCAGCCCCCAAACTCCAAATCCGAAAATTGAACGAAATCCGGGTGTAGGTGTAGGATGTAGGCCTACAAGAAACTTTTTTATTTATTTACAGAAAACTACTTTAAAATTTTGTTTTCTTACTTTTTATCAGGGCATAATCTGTTACTATTCTTTCAGTATCGATGGTCTCTATGATTTCCTGCTGCATAACCTTGATACCCAGATTAGATAGCCCTAGGTGCTCATTGTGGACCTTAAATAATTTTTAATAAGCTGCAATTTTGAGAAACTCCTCTCACACACTACACACACAACTTCTAGCAAGAAAAAAGTTGTTATAATTGGTGTGTGTTGTACAGGGCTGTCATTTCTGATAAAATGTAGTTGCATACTAGGGAGCAGCGCTCATTGGATTTTGTTGTTAAGCATCACAGGAATGTAAACTTTGTAAATAAATTTGTAAATAAATTCGTTGGACTGAAAAAAGTATCAGCTCCAAATTGACGCCCGGGGCCTGTGCCCCCCCCCCCCCCCAGCCCCCCTCGCTACGCCACTGAGGCTCATTCGATGCCTCTTTTTAACCGACTGAACACAGGGAGGGCTTTGTGTTTCGCGCGTATCCTATTTCCGTTCCTACGTGACGCCCTGTAGCCTAAGCGGCTTGACCGATTTTGAAGAGTGAGGTATCATAATATTCATATTTTTCCCCGGAGTGTCATAGGCGAAAAAGATAAAAATAAAAAAGTTATTTTCAAAAACCAAAAAAACCCCAATGACTGTAAAAACAAAAAGAATTAAAAAGATGTGAACAAGACACATTCAAGTGCCTGTACTTTACTGTTTGGCAGTCGGAGTCAGTTGTTAGGCTGTGTAGGTAAAGAGTCTCCAATTGTCAATTAGTTAGGTATATTTACCTACTTGAATGTGTTTGTTCACATTTTTTTAATTCTTTTTTTTTTACGGTCAGTCGGGTTTTCGGTCTGTTAAATTAACTTTTTTTTTATTATGTAAGGAGTTTTCTGTAAAACATCGGGAATAAAATTAATCAGTGCGTTAAAATTTTTGTTTACCCTCTCGGAACGACTTACTGGCGACCCTTAAGACCTCTTTTCCAATTCGATCGATATAATCCTACACAAACATTACCGCAGCTTGTTCAAAACCTATTGGGATTATGAAACCGCGGGCCATTCATGCTACTTTAATTTCTTTTAGGGGTATCCCCAAATAAACAATTTAAATTCAACAGTTTTCAGAGAGACAGAGAGACAGTCCTTTCGTCCATTCGATGCGGTCCACTTTAAATAAATCTTCTCCCTACGCCGCTATTGCTTGTCTCCTGTTTTTCGCACCCTTCATGAGGGGTAATCTTACCACCCTCTGCAGTTACGATGATTGCAACGAAGCAGGATCGACTGCAAAACCGCCCTCGGTACACTGATAGATTAATGGATGTCTCCAGCGATGCGACGCGACGGTGACAGTATCCTGTCTCGGGGACACCATTTCCATAGACTCCACTCTAATCCACCGAATGACGCATTTTCCCTTCGAAATGCGGAAAGCTTTTGGCACCGAAACAGAAACAGTGCGTGCGCTCAGGAATACTTCGACTTTCGGATTTAGTCAATTTTTAGTCGATGTGTCCACACTCTCGCTTACATGTCGCCCATTTGTAACAAAACACATCCCTCACGTTCTTGCAGAGAATTTACATCCTGTATGCAGGCAGGCAGCCTTTTTTTTCCACGGAACACCATATAAAGTCAATGTTTGCATAAACCATCCAGAATTTCGGATTTATGCACGTCGGACAGGCGCAGGGACATGGTGTACAACAGCAATTTTGCTGGCCTCATGCGGATAGCGTAAAATTGCTGGCTGTACCCTTGGGCACTGCTCTTGAATACTTGTGGTTTTTTTGTTCATTTTTTCTTCATGTGTGTATCGGTGCACACAGGTCCTGTGAGTGCTCTCATTCAAATTTGATGGTGATTTCATGGTGAGCTATTCTGTGGTATACGCAGATTTTAGGAGGCTGTGTAGAATAGAGTCCCACCGCCGCCGCCGCCATGCATATAATCATTGTCAGAGTCGATTTATTTGTTTTGCACTGCAGTAGGTAGTTGATGCCAACGTTAGTTATGGCAGTGCTGCAATGAAGGTTGTGTGCCAGCAGCAATTTTTTTTCTCTCCCGCTCTCTCTCTCGGATGTTTATCTATACAGCTGGGGTTTGAATTCGTTTGAAAATTCATGCTGGACACTTGGACAGTGGACTATATATTTATGCACAAGGTATGGCTGTGTGTGCGATTACTTATATAATCCAGGGATGGTTTCTCATATGTCAGAACCTGTCAAAAATGACAGAGCAGTAAAAGTAATCCCGCCAGCCACACATTACTCATCTCACGATGCAAATTCAACTGCGAATTGACGAGATACCTATCCCCGAGCGGGCTGCTTTCAACATCCGCAACACTCCACATTCATAAGACACCAGCCTCATAAATCAAATATCTCGAAGGGGATGACTGCACGAGAAAGAAATAATCCCCCATCTTGCACAAGTATTTCCCGCAGCTAAGCCGGAAAGAATTTTGATTTATTTTTTCCCCCAAACAAAAAAAAAAAAACAAATGGATAGGAAAAACCCGTAGTCACATGTCAGAATCGCATAGAGGTGAGTTGACTGACGAACATTTTAATCGAATATCTATTCAAATGTTCGAGTATATGCAGAGTTAGGGGCATGTCGCTCTCCACTAAAAGTGCCATGTAATTTCTCATTCGAATTTTCTGGCAATTTTACTTCTTGATATCGTTCACCTTCTACCATCAGTGCGATCTTCGGATGACAGACGGATGCTATAGTGGTGGTCCCTAGCTGGTAACGGAATAAGAGAACCCTTTCCACTTGAACTGCAGCACATATACTTGTGATCCTGATGGTCATTTATCATGCTCATGGTTGAAAAACAATTCGTAAGCGCAGCAATTTTACAGCTGCTCATCAAATATTCTAATGATTCTATGCTTGCTTGGTGCCTTTATCGATTTGGACTATCAGGAGCTAGGGATCATGGTCGGAAATTGCACACAGTGGCGAAAGAGAATGGAAACTTGTAGACGACCGAAATTGCTTATCGTATAAAACGTTGATTTGCATAATGGATAAGAGCGCTGAGATTTGCTTGTGCAGTCAGGACAGCAGCAGACGATTTATGTGCTAACGGGTGAACTGCATTTTATTATTGCATCCATTTACCTATATTGACTCCTGGAATTAAAAAAATACTTATACATTCTGGTGACATATTGAAAATGTATTTCACGAGCGACAAATATAAATGCCTGAATCAGAAGATTCATAATTGTAAAGAGTTACAGAAATTAAGTAAAAATAGATGTCCTGTAGTTTGTTCATCCGTCTGTCCTTCTTTTCGTCTGCAAGTGTATTGGTCGACTTTATGGTTTCCTTCAAATTTCATACAGGAGCTGTTTCTCGTGGCTCTGTCCTGGAATTTGAATGTCCCTAAGCCTACTTAGCCTTCACAGCCGGTGTGTATCCAAGTTTCAATAGAAAATTTACGGAAGTCCTATTTAAAAATGAAGCAAGTGTGTCTTGACTGCCCTACCCAATTGAAGTTTTGTGTTGAATAGTAACTTTACATTCCTTTGGTCTATTACGGTGCCAATCGATTTATATGTCGATGCTGTAGGCGGCAGATTTAATCTAAACATTCGGGATACTTAACCCTTATGTTACCATACCGAGTATCCGGGTACTAATTCGTTTTTAAATCCTCACAGTTTTGGTAATATTTAACATTTTTCATTGAGTTCTCTGGACATCTTACAAAAAGTTGTTTCCAAAACTGACAAATTATTTGATAAACAAAAATTTAATAAAGGCGATCAATTTTTTTCAACTTTTAAAAAGGTCCCCCTCTATCTGATATACAGAGTACCCGGGTATTCGTTTCAAATATGCGAACATTCTTAGTTTTTCTTTGTTAAAAGTCTATGGATTTTTTTTTGTGGTTAACTTATTCCAAATTACTACAGTTCTTGCAGATAAACGGTGCAGGATTTGTGCGTTCATCACATGTTGGATTCCGGCACTTTTGAGAGCTTTTGCGTGTCTTTCTTCGGCGTTTGCGTTCAGTAGTCTTACAAATTTGACAATAGCCGGTACATTTTATGCGTCCCGTATTATCACGTTCTTGATTTGGTGCTTGTGCAGATGGAGAGGAGAGTAAAATGTTCGTGCGTAGAAAGTTCTCCAAGGCAGTTCTCATAAAATAAAATCGCGTTACTTTGGACTATTGAGGGAACACCTAAATTTCTCCCCAGCTTCTTCAAAAAGATTATGCGTTGATTAGTTCTGTTTGCAATCTGAGAATTATTTTCTGTAAAAATTATATATGTTCCCAAGTATCTAATACATTACGAAAAAATGCTAATGGCCAACGATTAGTTCTCCGCTACTTTAGATGTATTTGGATTAACTTCCATAATTAGATGAATTTTATCAACTTTGCTCACAGAATTATTATAAGGCTCTAATGAAATCCTGATGACTAATAACACGTATTTTACATTTCCCAAAGCTAACGGTAACTAAGGGAACGGTAACTATGGAAATGCGATAACTAAGAAAACGGTTACTTAGAAAGGGACTGAATAATACTTACTTTTTTTATATGAACACCCGGGTACTCTGTACGGCAGATACAAGGTGGAAATATCTATGCTAACATAATCGTCATCCTCTACAAACAAACCAAGCTATCATGAAATTGTAACAATGCCAACGTCCCAAACAATTATTGCTTTGCTCGTTTATAGAACAACGTCTGAGAGCTTAGATCGTGGCTCTATCCCAGATCCTGAACCAGGGCGCAGTCTTACGCTGCTATGCAATTCCGATGAATATAAAATTTGCACAAGATTTGTTTCTCCAATATAATTTGTATGCCGAATAAACGGCGTCACACCCTATAGTCAATACCGCCCATATTTATAAAAATATTTTCAAAAGGCAATAGATATACAGGGTGTCCGCCGGGAAGGTATACTACTTTGTTTGTTTATAATTTTTGATTAAATGAAAGAGCATGGATCTTATATTGACAAATGTTTTATTTAATGTCGGCAATTATGTATGGAATACAATATCAGGTAAATGTCCGCCTCTGTTAGTCTCACATATGCGAGCCCTTTTGAGCACATTTTTCATTACATTCTCACACATTTCACGCGGTATTTCATTAATTTCATCACGAATATTTCGTTTGAGTTGCTCAAGCGTTTCTGGTTTGTTTGCTTAAAACCCTGCTTTTCAGATACCCCCACAAAAAGAAGTCCGGAGCAGTCAAATCAGGCGACCGTGGAGGCCAATCAACATCACCATTTCTTGAAATAACTTGTTGTGGAAAGATGTCTCGCAGTAATTCCATTCTAATCCTGGCTGTATGCGATGTGGCACCGTCTTTTTGATACCACATGTTAATCAAGCCCGAAGCATGAAGTTGTGGCTTTAAAAAGTTTTCAATAATATCACGATATCGCTCCCCATTCACAGTTATCGTTACGCCGTTTTCATTTTCAAAGAAGTAAGGTCCAATGATTCCTCCTGACCAAATTTCACACCAGACTGTAACTTTTAATGGATACAAAGGTGCTTGGGCCTATCACCTACAGACCCACTTTCTTCGAAATCATTCACTACACGATAAATAGTGCGTTTTGTTGGCACGTTGTTTCTCCCAAAAATTTCACGTAACTTTGTCATCGTCACAGCAATCGATGATTGATTTTGATAAAATGTTTTAACGATTAAAACACGTTGGTTTATCGAATATTTTTCCATAATTGCCATATCGATAGACCGGCAAGAAATTCGGCGTCGTTTGCTGTTCCTGTCGCTCTACTTTTGTTGCGTCCCTGTTGAAAAACCCTTTGGCTTCACTCTATGTAATAGCCCCTTTATCCAATAAACCAACTTCCGCAAAGTGTCTCGTACGGTTAATATTATATTCGTGGACAGCTTTGATTTATATTTATTTGGTTTTATGTTGATTCTATTCCACGGCAGATGCCCCATGTTTCTACTATGGCGACAGTATTGCGACATTATTGAAAGCGCCTAAACAATAAAAGTGGCCTCTGTTTAAAAGCTTCACATTTTACTATTAAGACATTATTTGTATGTTTTTAAGGTCCTTAAGGAATATTTTAGACAAAGCGGAAATATTCCAAGTAGGAGCAATCAAACTTACAATTTACGAATTAATAATATGGCCTTTGTTAATTGTACGTACAACTCATTTTTCAAATTTTTACAAAGTTAAAGCCCCTATGCTTTTTAATAAGTTACCATATTTCATCCGAACAACTTATAACCATAATGTAAAATTAAAAGACTGGTTATTTAATAGATAAAGCTCGCATTGAATCTTAATAACTCAACATAGTAAGACTATTGTAATTTTAATTATTGTTTACTCTTAATTAACCTCTTCATGGAGTTTTGACTTTATTATTAATCGATAATTTGTATTATACCTAACTTATATTTTTATTTACACATTATTTACACATTAGAACTTCAGCTGAAGTGTCGTTTAATACTAATTTACATTTGTCCCTTAAATTAAAGAACTATAGCTATGTAAATTATTCATTTAATTATATGTATTATTAAAATATTGTTATCCAGTTTGAGCTGTAATGAAATGAATAAAACAACAACAATTAATCAAAAAAGAACTCTCGCTTCAGTTGGGTTTACATAATCTTTCATGCCAATATTTCTCACAACAGTTTATAACTGGAAATGTTATCTATGGGAACGGCATATGAAAATCTAGGTAGATCCATTATTTATTTTGATTTCTAAGAAACCCTGTTCTGCTTTATTCAATCAAATTTGTTGTTCCCTGATGTTCTCCGGTTTAGTTACGTACTGATTTGAGATAAACACAAACTTCTTTGGTAAATTTATGAAAAGCTACATTATCAAAACATTTCTGTGTAAATACATGAATATTATGAACATTGACATCTAATCTCAACATAAACAACTCAGATCAGTCAAATTTCCAATAAGGTACAAGAGTTCAGCCCATTTTTATTGTCAGCGGTTAAAAGAGTTAACTTTCGGTAATAGCTTATCACAGACTCTTTCTTTTTCGGTTGTCAACCGCCTCCGGTATTTTTTCCCATAAGATATACAATAATCAACAAGACCCGTTCGACTATTATAAAATAAGCACATTTTAAGGAAACTCCACAGATTACGTCCTAAATGTGACAAAAACTTCCAAGAGAACTTCCTGAAATCGTTCCCGAAAAATTAAATAAAAAAATGTCCAAAAGCGTCCATGAAAACGCACAAAAGACCCCGAAACTCACCTCAATAAAAACCGAAATAAGCCCCAAAATGCGCTACTAGATCAAATTTTTGATTTTTCTTTAATAACTCCAAGCTCGATTAAATCCTACGAATCGGTTGATAGTTTCAGTGGCTGCACTCGAACTCAAAATGTTTAGTCAGTGGCAATCACATAATCAAAGCGGTTGCGTTCTACCAACTTAACAGCTGGCCGACATACCTACCCATTAACTGAGCAATGATAAATTTATTAACACAGTCCTGAAGTGGATATCTTATAAAAAAAAGTTGCATTGAATCATTTAGTGTAAAACAATTTCGTATTAATTCACCACAATCAGCATGCTATTTAATGGGGCTAGAAAACAATCGTTTTTAAATTACATGCAGTTTAAAATGCTGAGCAAATTTGTTTTTCTTTTTTTAATTTTTTCCCACTAATTGCAATATGCTTGGCTTTAAAAAAATCCTTTTTTTTTATTTACACTTAAATAGGGTGGCTATTGTGTTTTTATAATTTGTGTACTTAACGTGGTCCCAGCTCGAGTCACACGCATTCCATTTTCCATGGTCTGCTTGTAATTGACGAACAATATTTTGACTGCTCTCCATTTAGCTGATGTTTCTGGTATTTAACATAACTAGCTAGCATTTAAGAGCTATAACCCAAATTAATAGGCTCTAAAGTGGAATTCGCCTTATTTTGCAACGCTTACATCGAATAACATGTTTTTAATTAACGACACATAATTGGATTAATGATAAAAAAAGTATCCCTCTCAGCGGATAAACAGCTTAATATACTCAATTTTCAATCACAAAACTATTAAATGAAACATAAAGATTAATGAACATAATTTTTATGGGTAATTTTGTAATTGCCAGCCAAGAGAAAATGGGGAGAAATTTTACAAAATGTGTGCATGTTGCTCCTGATTAACTTCACTGTATAGTACATCAGTGGATGTGAAGACTATTTGAATATTTTATATTTACGGTGCCACCGATAATCCTCCATATATGAGTGCTAAGCTCTATAAATTCTCTGCTTTTCCAATGTCGGAACTTACGCCCTGAATATTCATTGGAAACAGTGTTACTTCCTAAAGTAGTTAAAATTTTATGTAGTATTATGGACATACTGTCTCTAACATAAATTATGTTTATAAATAACGGTAATTACCACCTTTTCTGATATTGATCTTTATATATACAGGCTGCCCGTTTTTTCTAGTACTGACTATGGCTTGATTTGCTTATTTACTTCCCCTGTAATGCGTCGTCCCTCCGGGCTTGGAATCGAATACTTTTCGGGCGCTGGTGTCCATTAACTCTACATGTCCTTGCCATCTTAGACGACTGATGTGTATTTTACTAAACAGGTTAATAATGCTCTACAGCTCTGTCAACGCAAACGGGACAGAAAATCACTCGACCAATTTTGCATTCGAAGCGACCTATATCCGCCTTTGTTAACGTCTATGCTTCTGCCTGCGTCATAAATCAGGACCATAAACTAAGAAGTATTCAATAGACCGTCAGCTCCCGCGCACATACCCGATTCCCCCAGCAAATTTTGAAAATTAAATTCTCTCTTAAATTTTTGTATCTGTGAATACATGAAGTACCAAACAAAAAAATTCTGGATGACGAGAGGTATGATAAAAGAAAAAAACTGAATGAACTGCCAGGTTTCTATGTGCAAGTCTCTGCGTGAGGCTAATTTACTTTAACATGACATATATACTTTCCCACATAGTAACACGGAAACCAGCTTGTAGGCAAATTCTGTTAAGTTGGCTGAGCTGACGGTCTATTTAATACTTAGTTTATGAGCAGGACTCTGATGATGAGGCCCTACTAATCAATTGCCTTCTTAGGCCAAAGCAACAGCGACTGGCAAGTGTAACTCATCGCTTGGTCTATGATGTGACGTCAATTTCAGAGTTAGGAGCAGAGGCCACTTCCGCTGTGGGCAACGTTTCTGGCAGCGTTCATAGAATTTTATCCGTTAAATTTTAAATTATTCGTGACGTGTGGTCAGCATTTTTTTTATGAATAAGTGTAGGTACATTTGCTTAAAATATTTATGAAAAATTAACAATGTAGATTAGTTGAGGGAAAATAAAAATATTCTGAACAAATTTTCTTCAGTTATTTAACCCTAGAAAGATAATCATGAAATAAATAGCGTAAAAGATAATCATAGATACGTCTCAGAGACCTATGGCACTTAATTACTGTACTAATTAAACACACGAACTTCTGATTATTTATAATTATTTTATTTAATTATATAGATACAATTAAAAAAAATAAGTTAATGATTCTATATAAAAAAGTTTATTTTTAACAATTTAAACAAAAAGTGCAAGCTCCTTTGCAAATAAACAAAAAATGCTTGTTTTTTTTTTAGGAACCTTAAAATTGACTTTCAGTCTTAATATTTGCTTAATCTTGCACCTCCGGGTGTCGACTGCGTTAGTTGAGACTGTCAACGCGCTGCGGTCAGTGTTTCAGATAAAAAAAATCTGAAAATCTTGCTTTTCCGAAACAAAAAATCTTTTTTTCAAGATTTTGTTCAAAATATAAAAAGAGGGAGATTTAAAATACAATTTTTGAAGTACTTTACTACTAATACATAAATCACTAAAATATCTATAAAAAAAAACGTTGGTCATATTAATATTTCTAAACTTGGCCCGAATACCCTTTGCAAACGAGGCCAAATACCTGGGAATGACACTCGACGCAAAGCTGAAATGGAATTCGCACGTGAAAATGAAACGTAAAGAACTCGATATCAAATATAGAGAAATGTACTGGTTACTCGGAAAACATTCCCAGCTCAGTACCGAGAACAAACTGCTTTTATACAAGCAAGTCCTAAACGGATCTTTCAGTGGAAAGTAACCTGTCAAAAGTTATTTTTATTTCGTGATAAAAAAAATTGCTTGATAAGTTATATCTTAGATGCAGTATCTAACAATTTATCGAAGGGTGGTGTTTTTAGTCAGTAAAAATCTGACACTACTATGAGCACGCGCTTGCTATTCTCATAGTGTCTTTGGAAGAATTTCACCAACCCTCGGCAAAAAAAAAAAAAAATATTAATTGGTTTTGAAATATTGGAACATATTTGAATTAAATTGACCTAAAAAATTCATTGCTTATATCAAGATCATATAAGTTCTGTTCATTAAAGCGCAACAAATCCTTTGTAAAGACTACAATTTTAACAACTGTTTTAATACTTACTCAAACGATTGCGAATTTTTGTTTTATTTAAATTTAACCAGAAAATATTATTTCAATATTTTCAGAGGAATGTGGAAGAGATAAAATATTGAAAATAAAATCTTTTAAGACTGGATAAGCGAAGTTTCGATCCGCTGTTTTTACTCCTTTACATTTTTCCAAAAACACGCTTCATCAGTTATTTTATCAAATTCGTCAACATTCATGTTTCCACCATCATCATTCTGCACAATCTGACAAGTTTGGCAGAGGTGCCAAAACTAGAAGCCTTGAAATCGATAAACAGGTGGTGGGTAACGATTTGGACTTCTTAAATTTTCACCACGATCTGCCGTAGTGTGAATAAATGTTGGGTTTTTGACTTTTCAGGCCTAAAACCTAACTGAAAGCGACTAATCAGTTCATTGACAAATGGTTTCAGGCGTTTACACAGTACGGCAGACTGATGCCTCTATAGTTACCGCAGTTAAGAGGTTCTCCTTCTCGACGCAGAAGCTCCATTTATCAGGAATACCAACCAAACCATAAAGAAAGTTGGAGTATTCTATCTACCAAGTCATCTCCACCTAAGACGATTTTAACTTCGTATAGTACTTCGAATATTGCTCAGGCGTTTTGTCGAGAAGCGCGTAGAAACTGATTTTGGTAGCATCGTCTTTATTTCGTGCTTCTGTGGGGGCATGAGTGCATATTAGGCTGATGTTGGTGAATTTAGTCTTGATGCGAATAGTTGTCTAACTAAACTCGGGACTTCATACATAAGTCTACAGCTTACAACGAATCCACATCCAAGATGCTGTAAATGTTCCAGTTTTGTGTTTTTCTTTTGTCTGTCCCATTCCACTGGGCCACGGTCCACTGAACTTCCTGGATGGCTGTAATATCTGCATTGCAGGAGTCAAGCGGGTCCTTATTGTTCGGCTACACGTGGTCTGTTTACGGTTTGAACATTCCACGAGCAGATCCAAACGGCACTGACATTTTTATTTTTTTTCAGGGTCGTCAACAGTGAATCCGAGGCTCTTGGTTTTGGCTCTATAACAGGAAAGTTTTCCGTGAATCGTGTGAGCTTTCAAATATGTTTAGAAAAATAAATAATAATAATAAAATTACCATGTATTGTAAACTGCGTGTCTGGAAAAGGAACTATGACCATTCGGTTGGTTTTTTTTTTCAAGTGTTTTCCCTCCCTTCCCTGTTGAAATACTAAAAACCTTCCCTTAATAGAGTTTGCAATCATTCTACTTAAATACAGCAGACGGATGTACTGCGACTGCTTCCAAAAGAGATGAGTGCACTTACACGAAACCATTACCAAACATTGAATGTCATTAAATAGCATTTTGCAAATACATTGCAACTTCAAATTCACTCTCAGAAGCTCCTAACATTAAGGCAGTGCACCTGCAGAAGTAATTCTAATCTGGAGTGCCCACTTTTGGCCAAAACGTTGGCCGAGAACACACAATTCATCCGATAATTGCTAATTGCCATTCTCTTCATCTGTGCTCCAGATCAGTTGTGTGTGTACTCTCCCTTCTCATCGGCAAATGTGAATTAGCAATGTAAGCCGAAGACAAGACCAATGAATCTGCTAGCTCACTTCATAATTAAGCGCTCCATAAACACCCCTTCCAATAAATATTCGCTACCTCATGCGCTTTCACTAACAGCTCAGAGTTGCTCCTCGACGACGCACTGCGGTCTGACTATAATCTACTCTAAACCTTTTATACCTTCGACCCGAATCTACACAAACATTTGTGCGTATTTATGAGTATAACGTACGATCTTACCTATAGGACTCGCATGGCTAATTGCGTTAAAGGTGTATCACTGCTCTGCCAAATAACCAGAAGTCAATCCCAAATGTAGACTCCTTGTCCTCACCGGACTATACCAAGGTACACAGAATTCAGCACACCCCGTTTGGACTGTGTTTATTCTGAAGAGAGATACATTTGCTCTATCCTCCTGACCTCCTAACGAACCGTTATTGGAACTTCGAAATACGAGAGAGGCATGTTAATGGCTGTTATGATGATTACGCTGGAGACTAAGTTAAATACGAGCAATTTATTGGGGCTCAGTATTCATATCCCAAATCCAAAGGATCTCGGTTATGGTCGATGTTTTCTCCGGTCGAAACACTGGAGGAGACCACCAACTCCATGCCGCATATGCCACATGGTGCTTAGTTTATAATTTAGTGGGCAGATTTAATTAAGATAACTTTTCGGTTATTATTTTGCATACTGAGTATGGGCATAGGGGACGTGGTGCTCCATGAGGCATGTCGATGGGAAAGGGTATCCCCGAATCAACAGCCGTATGTATACCCATGCGAACTAAATGCCAACTAAAAGGCAAGCATAGGTAGGTACTTTAGCTGTGGGCCATAACTGGAGAATAGTTTTGAGGAACCCTTTTCTGCCATCTCCCTATGTATAGGCAGATCTGATTTATAATTAAGTTATGAACCCTAATTAGGTAGATATGTGAGTATATATTTTAGCTTCTGAGTGCTGCTGATGTTGAACGATAGAAAGGAAGTTTGGGTAGATGTTGTGATTGGAAAGAATTGATTCACCAAAAGGGATGTCGCACGCATGCATTCAAAAATAATCGAATCAAGGATTTTCTGGCCAATGCTCATTTTCTTTAAGCTTAGATGAGCAGTTTCAGTCATTGGCTGATTTGCATATAATACGCAAGATAAAGATTTCCAAATCAAAGAAAAGTCTATAAATTTATGTCTCGGGAGTCGTTCGTCAAATATCAAGAAGCCACTTTTAAGACTGCCGGATAAGGGAGGTACCTATACCTATTGTTTGACTTAAGTGGTTGGAATGCAAGTGTTGTTTTCATGTGTTGTTTAGTCTTATTAAAGCTAAGTAAAGTCGAGCGAGATACGAGTACGCTAATATTGTTTGCTTAGCGGTCAAGACTAGGATGTTACTTGTTAAGCCGCTTTTATTACCCATATCGCTATATAGTTGGGAGGTTTTCTGCTTTGTTGACTACAACACTAGGCGTAAATTGAATGTCATTTATAACAATCTAGCAAGATACATTTCTTGGAAAGGGTATTTCGACCACAAATCGAGTTATTCTCGGCTAATAATGGGCCTTAGCTTCGACAACCTCATTCTTCGCCCACGCCACTCTCTTTTGGAACTCATTACCCGTTACACAAAGGAGAACCACAAACACAAGCACATTCAAAACTTATCTTTTCAAACACTTATGGCTAGTGATACTAAAATACAAATCTATTTCACTTAGTTTTACATATTGTGGTTTTACTTATGTACGTTTCCAACTAAATTACATGCAATCAGTCCTCACCAATTCATAATGTTAAATTTGCTTTTGAACCCAAAATTTTTGTAAAGCTTTCACAACTTATAAGATGTAATCTTACTGAGAAACCATTCTTTGTAATGAATAAACGTCTATGTTCGACCAGAACTCATTAACCGACAAATTAAAAATTCAGAGAAATTTCATTTTCGTTTCTAGTGGTCTGGTTTTGAAGTTCTTGATCGAAAAAGTAGTTTTTATTGTAGTACAGCATCGGAAGTTTGTGGAAAACTATCTAAATCTAAATTTGATTGTTAGTCATACTAGCTACAATGGTTTTAGTATTTAATGAATTTGGCTGATCATGAGTTTCGATTCTTATTTTCCCCTCATTAAGTTAATGGGAAAAAGAGAATGTTTGAGTCCTTTTTTATTTTTGTAAGTCGAAAAGTGAGTATAGGTAGGTATAGATATAGATAATAGGTAGTATAGATAATAGGTAGTTACAATAGGGGCCATTTTGAACACTTTATTTTGCTTTGAAAACTAAGTTTCTAAATTTTCTTCTTCCTCTTAGTCTTCTTCCTCCGAAAAGTAAGACTCTGGCAATTTACCAGCCTCTACTCTGCGTCCAACTGGCAGTTTATCGTACCAGCCATGGAACTCTTCCGGAATAACTCCCAACCGACACAGCTTCCACAAATCTTTCTGCGTCTCTTTGCTTGTAGGGAGTAAGCCTTTGTACAGTCTGCGTAGCCCTTGTACTGCGTCAGCTGTTCTTCTACGTCTAGCTGCAACATGTATTTTAGTGTAAGCACTGTGATGATCATATCGATAAAAAATTATGTCTGGGAATTCTTTCTCAAACCGCAATGATTTTATTTTAAGCCAGCTACTTTTTCGCCATGCTCATCTTTCAACCTATTTTGTATGAGCTCATCTGAAAGAGCCTGTAGATCATAAAAGTTGTTGTAGCGCATCTCTTTGACACGATATTGATTTTTCTTTACAGTTTTACCTTTCATAGACCTGGCATTTCATAATACTCCTCCAGCCGCTCATTCCAAAAATTTCCCTTCTCTTCCCTCATTTTCTATGGCGGAATGCATACTGTCGCACTCCATAAAAGTATGCCCGGATTCAAGAAATTTTTGTTCAATTACATCTATATGAGATGAATTGCAAACAGCATAAAGCAATAGAGCTGCAACTTTTTTGTTGCGGTTTTGCCCTGCACATGTCATCAGAAAGAGTCGATACTGTTTTAATGTGATCGGGTAGGGAATTTAGCCATTCCAGAAGAATTGTGCCAATTTCGGAGCATCCTCGCTTACCATTCATTTCATTCCACATGAAGCAGAACGCATTTCCACTTGCCCCCTAGTAGTTCGTAAGATTATAAACACAAATTTTCCTAGAGTAATAAAACTGTGAAACGTCGGAACACGGAATCTGAAGCACACTCTGAAGATCAAAAGTTGCGGTAATATACCTATATATATTTTATATTTTCCTTCTTTGTGATTTTTTTAAGAATTAACTTTGAAAATCTTGAGAAATTTATGATGGAAACCCTCGGTGCAAAACAAAGAACAAATGTCGCTCAATTTTATTTCGTTAGTCGGCATTCGATTATTTCATGTTCGAAATGCGCCTAGTGCTCAAACATTTCACCGAGTGGTTCAGCGTTTTCAACAAGAAGGGGCTGCCTTTTATCTTATTCCACATAAGATTCAATTGGTTCAGAACTAGAAGTTAGAATCAATACGGCTTTAATATGCTCGGCGCTTTCAAGAATTGTTCCGAGAAAAACAACAAGTTTATTAAAAACTCATAAAGAGCGCTTTTCACGACAACGGTAATGTGAATAAAAAAAATCCGAGAGCATGGGACATCCAAAATCGGAAATTAGCTGTTGAAAATCAAATGCACACACTTAGATGCGCAGTATGGTGTGGAATAACTTTAAAAAGGACAATTGGAACATGGAGATCAATACCGGGCAATGATTGCATTTTTTTTACCTTTTATACCTCTGGTAGATAAAAATGCGGAACACATTTGAAGGATAATACCTTCAAAATATAATGGGAACATAATCTTAATTTTAATAAATTCCAAAGATAAATAAAACCAGAAAGAACAATATTATTCATAGTTAAATTTTTTGACTACTATACCAAAATGTGTACTTATCGAAAAAAATTGTAATCAAATTCCACTACAGCTCCAAGGTCAAATTTAAAAAAAAAAATTTCAACTGTTGTTTCAGGGTCTTACTTACAGGTAGCTATGTACCCTTCAAAATGCATCTATACGCATAAAACTTACTCATAAATATTTATATAATATATATATAGAGCTTGTATATAAGCTAAATGCCTGTATAGAGGTGGAATAGTATCGAAATGTCATTTTGACTTAAAAAATCTGTCACATTTTATTTTAAATAAAATAAAAAATAAATTGGATAGATTGTGTCGACATTTTTAATTTTAATTTTAAAGATTCTACAAGTTTCCTCGATAGGAAATATGTGCAGATAAGAGATATTTTAAATTGTTTTAAAAATTGGTTTTAATTTCCATAAGACTACCGTTTCATAGGAGTCCCAAATGTCCCAACTTTTTCTTTTTACTTTTCTATTTTTTAATTCCTATTTGCTTAGTTTTTTTTTATCTTTTCAGACAGATAAATGTAATAGATTTCTCCTTTTCAGTAGCTTTTTTGACGCAGGCCCTGTATAACTAGTATGTATGGAAAAATGTTTTATAAATAAGAAATGTACCTACATATAAAGGCTGTATAAATATTTATACACTGCATAACTACACAGGTGTTTAGGAGCGTTTAGCAAATTCTAATAAATAAGGCTGTATAATTGTCTCCATCGAACCCATGCATTATAGAATTTAGTCTACATGAATATTACAATATAATGAAGTGCAATGAGCTTGGCGCAGTCACAAAAATGTCTTCACCGAGGTACTTCAGTTTAGACAAAGTTTACGATGGCTCCTGCACAAACCAAGCGTTTTGACGTGGAGCTTGTCTGCACAAATGGGAATAAGAAAGCATCTACTGCAGAAAATTCAGCACAAGAGAAACTGAACCCACCAAGCTTGCCAATTCGCTCTGCAATTTTGTCAAAACGTCATTGAATTGTGGAAGGGAATAAATAAACCATACATTCTAATATCACCGGAGACCTCATAAAGCATACATATTCTGAATCAGGATCACATTCTCAATCGATTTAACCATGTCTCTCTGTCTGTCTGTCCGTCAGTTGAAAGCACGATAGCGCCTAAAGGAATTGACATAGGAGTATGAAATTCGCTGAAAGGACTTCTTTTTTGCGTCGTCAGGTTGGTATTAAAAATGGGATGTGTCGGTCAAGTAGTTCTGGTTCCTCCCATACAAAACCAATATTAGAAAACACATGTCGAAAACACGATGGCGTCGAGCAGGTAGAATTGTAATTAGATTACTCAAAATATTACTCAAATTTGTTGACCTCTACCTACCTATACTTTCAATGTGTTCCATTACGTACTACCTCACATGCCTAAAATTTTGCATGACTTGTATGCAGTGTCGGTTAGGCCGATTTTTACTTGTTTTAATTTCCAGTAGATTTTTTTAGGCTGCAGGTTATAATTTTGAGGTAATTAAATGAGGAACGTCAACAATATTACAGCGCGTCTTTTAACCTTAGAAGTACATGCTTCGTCGAATCGACGATGTTCCTTCGCATTCTGCCGTTTTTTTTTTACCTTTGATTGTTATGTATTCATTTTTTAAGTATGATATTTTTAAATGTGCGAACAATGTCCTTTGCGTAACTCTTGCGATTTAAAGTTGTGTTTTTTCATTATACATATATGGTTTATGTTCTTATTCGACTTATTAAAAATATAGATGACGATGAAATTGAGAGGTTTCTCTTGATGTGTGACGAAGAGTATAAACACGAAATGGACAATGACCTGTTATGAGCTGTACCCGTAAAACTAACAGATGGATAATGTGCATATTTTTTGGAATACTTAATATGGCTTAAACAAATAGCTATATCATTTACGTTCATACCATGATTCGAACAAAACAAAAACCCCTCAATCCTGCTTGTTTTATGAAAAAAATTAATTTTGCCCTTGTTGAAAATCACGTAACTGATCGACTGAAAATATCAACTTTGACTACGTCGGTCCGAAATAGTATTGAAAAGGTAATGCCAACTAATAAAAAGAGTACTGAACAAATAATAACAATATAATTCCTGAAAGAAAAAGAAAGATTTTTGCAGTTTGCATTTCAAAATCATCCTGTGCTAAATGTAATGTTAGCTGTTGTGGAGCACAAAATATATCTTTGTGCCTCTTGTATTTTATTTAACCTCATTGTCATGAAAATTTGTTCCTTTTTGGTTTATTATAATAGATTTTAGATGCGAGCAATTTCAATGAACTATATGGACCTTAGGTTTTTTTTTATTATTTTAATTTGAAGTATTTTGTAAAGCATTCCAAGTGAAATACAACTAAAAAAATTGTATTTTTGGGTAAGAGTTATAAGTAAAATGTATGTCTCTGTATGCTAAACAAACTTAATAACTGAAAACAATCAACTTCCCAAAAATTTGGTAAAAAGGTCATCTGTATGACCACTTTGATTAGTGCCGTCGTCGATTCGACGAAGCATGTCCCATGCGTATAAAGAATAAGCATGCACTTCCAGCGTTAAGACCCATCGCAGTGTACCAGAATAATCAAACTCAACACAATGACCCATGTAGAGCATATGCGGTAACTATAACTGGCACTTCGCCTGGAGTACACTTTTTTCAGTACTCAGATGAACTTTCTGGCATGTTTGTGCATGGCCAAAAAAATCTGTTGAAAGCCACGGAATATCTTGATCTAAGTGTGACGGGTGACGAAATGTACAAATTTTCTCTAAATATTCTTTCGGTCTAACAAAAATGCATTTCGATTCTTGCAGCCCTAGCAAAAATAAAATTCACACATAGGTCCGACTTATTTATTTTCATAAAGGTATCTTTAACCAAAAAAAAAAAAACAATTTACCAAGCCAAACAAGTCTGCTGACCTTACCGCCACCAATATTAACTAAGTGATTGCCTCTGCCGAAAATCGTTAAGCATAATTTACACGCACATAAAATAACGTTGAAAGGATACCCATAAAGTATTTGCCACCACTAATCCCCCCGTTTACCACTTCCTCATTTAGAACGGTACAAAAGTCCCACCAGCATAAACGACCACTAAATCCAAGTGGCATAAATTTTAACCAAAAGCAGTAATTCTTATCTCCAAGCGAAATCTGTGAGCGAATAAATTTTACCATCACCATATGAATAGAAGGCACTTATATTCATACATACCAACACCCGCCGGCGCGCAAGGAGTAAGGAACTTTAGTCGCAAACAAAAAGACAGCAAAAGAAAAAATTCATGGAATAATATAAAGCTTCTGCCTCCAGACTGTGCTCTATTTTCTAATGGCCGAACTCCGAATCTGGCTATTATCGCTCGAAATTTATGGGCTATCTCATTACGAAGTTTAACATACGACAATGTTCACGCCGCATTCGTCCTGCACATAAATTCCCAACGGAATGGTATAAAATTTAAGGTGCTTCCAGCCGCACTTTGTCTTTGTTTGGTCCTGCATTTGTTGGGTTCAAGTCTAGAACTTAAAGGTAATTATTGTTTTCTCGATTCGTGATTTCCTTTCGTCCTTTGGTTAAAGTCTAACCAAACCGCAGTCAACTGCAAATGAAACTTATCCAGATGTCGTGATAAAATGCTAAAATAGTGAAACAACGGTGCAGGAAATTATTTCAATTATTTTGAGCTCATGTTGGGCAAATTGCGCGACCAATAGAATAGTAATGAAACCACTTCTCAGTCCGTTGATACTTCTCGGTGTAATGAATCTGAATGTGGAGAACATTTCCTGAATTCGTTATCACACACGTAAATAACACATGTGCGGTGACGGTGATATGCGCTTTCGAAGAAGGGGTTAAGAATCGCACTCGTCCACACCCATATGTCCAGACCGCACCCACATCACGTGAGACTCAGCTGCAGACTGGAGACGTGAGTGAAGTGCATGAGCATTCTGTTGTCATGCTTCATGCATTCGAACCGGGTATAGTTTTCTTTTTTGTTTTTGTTTCTCATTGTTTAAATAATTCCCCCAGGGATGGGTCATCAACGATCAACGCCAGTCGAGCTTTTCTCGTCCTTCTTGCACTTCACTCACCGTTCGTGTGGGTACGTACGAGCACGGTGATGCCATTTACAATAATAGCATCCGCCAGGACTTCATTGCTATGCACGTGCGGTGCCGTGTGCACCAGGTGTTGTACATTTTAATTATGATTAATACGTTGGATGTGGTGCGTTCATAACTTTTCGTATGCAAAACGCGTTCCACGTCGCCGGATTAATGGATTATCATTGGGGTCTGCAGAGTCCTTATGGACTGCACTAGGAAGAAGTTGACAAAGAAGAGATCTTTATACGTTATAAAAAGAAAGTGGTGTAAATTGCGCTCTTCCGCTGCCGTCGTCGCAGCCACACGAGTATAGGCGAGTTAATGTTAAGAACTTAAATTAAAATGCCACTATTGTCGGTTATGGGGAAGTAGCTGCGCGGTATTCCACGGCAGTCCCAGCACACCGGCGATGGTGGAGCACTACGCATGAAATAAGTGCCATAGGAAGCAGTGCAGGGTATACCAGCGGTTGTGTGTTAGTTTCATGGGTTGAACATTTCTCTGGCCAAATCCTTTGCCAGTTACCGCGCACGCGGCTTGAATTTTGTTAATCAGTTAATGGAGGAGGGTCTTTGAAAGGAAGTAAATGATGAACAAGTAGCAGAAGTTTGCTCTGCAGTTTCTGAAGTAATTTTCTGTCAGCGAGGATTTTTAATTGTAACGTGAGTGTTGCATTTCAAGGGCTTGTATCCCAACCAGTCTCTATGTCCATTTCTACGTTTCCACGTAAATAGTCCACTGGTACCTCAGAAGAGTGCAAAAGGCCTGTTGGGCCACGGCAAAACACAATCAGTGTATATGGCTTAGTGAGATCAGATCCCTCACAGAAATACAAAATTTTGAAATTCAGGCAAATTATGAGCCGCAGTGGCTTAGTGGTTAATGTGTTGGACTACTAACGGAGAGCTCCCAGGTTCGAGACCCGAAAAAACCCAACTAACTCAAGTTTTTTTTTCCACTGCGCCAAACCAATGTACCCTTAGAATTACCTAAAAATGTAACCAACATTTTTTTTTTTAATGAAATAAAAGTCATTTACAGCTAAGAACAACTATCTACTAATCTTCTTATCTATTCTATTCTATGTACTAAACTAATGGTAGATACAGATGTATGTATATCTAAAAATAAAAGTGGGAAGTAATGACTAGATTCCTTGGTGTTGATGGTTTTCCTATTGACATCGACCCAGTACCACGTTGGTTTCGGAAATTTTCAGATCAAAAACTTTTACTTTGATTTTCAGCTGGCGCATTTCAGTGTTGTGGTCTTGCATCTCCTTTACATTTTTTCCAACTTTACACATAAAGGGTTTTCCAACAGGGACGCTACAAAAGTAGAGCGACAGGGACAGCAAACGACGCCGAATTTCTTGCCGCTCTTTCGATATTTCTCTTCAGTTTGCCATTTCATGATGGAAAGATATACGAGCCAACATTAAAATTTACTACCGAAATTCGGAGTCAGTGGCCTCAGAGTTAAGAGCGCTACGTCCAATTTATGGTCGTCATAATCGTCCTAGCAGATCAACAATTGAGCGTCTAGTGGAAAAATTTAAATCCACAGGCACAGTACAAAATGTTCCCGTGCCAGTGAGACAAAGAAGTGCCCGTAGTGTCGAGAATATTGCTGCCGCTGAGGCTTCAGTTGAAGAAAGCCCAAATGCGCTCTCACACGTCGTTCTCAAGCGTTGGGCCTCTGTGACGTCGTTGTGGCGAATTTTGCGAAAAGATCTGGGCCTACATCCTTACAAGATTAAATTGACGCAATAACTGAAGCCGCTTGACCACCAGAAGCGTCGTATGTTCGTGAATTGGGCTGAGCAACAACTTGAAAATGATTCGGATTTTCATCGAAAAATCATCTTCAGCGATGAGGCTCATTTCTGGCTGAATGGCTTCGTCAATAAACCAAATATGCGGTATTGGTCAGGCAGCAATCCACAAGTACTCCATGAGTCATCATTGCATCCCGAAAAAATTACGGTTTGGTGGGCCGTACTTCTTCCGTGATGATCAAGACCGGCACGTTACTGTGAATGGGAATCGCTACCGTTCAATGATAACCGGATATTTTTGGCCCCAAATGGATGATATTGACTTGGAGGACATGTGGTTCCAACAGGACGGCGCCACAAGCCACACAGCGAATGTCACAATCAATTTATTGGAAACCAAGTTTGGAGAACGTGTTATCTCACGAAATGGTCCAGTCGCTTGGCCGCCTCGGTCGTGCGATTTGACGCCGTTAGACTATTTCCTGTGGGGCTACGTCAAGTCTATGGTCTATGCCAACAAGCCAGCGACGATTGATGAACTTCGTACGAATATCGAACGTGAAATTGCAGCAGTATCGGCCGATTTATGCTTGAAAACCGTCGAAAATTGGGTTCAGCGTCTGGACTTCTGCAAGCGTGCCCGTGGTGGCCATGCAAAAGAAATCGAGTTCAATACATAATGGCATCGAACGTACTTTCACAGGAATAAAGAATTTCATTGATATCCAAAACCGCTTTTGTTTTATTTAAAAAACTTTTGTAGCGCTCTTATTGAAAAACCCTTTATAAAAAGAAAACGAATAAAAGTTGTCATTTCGGACTGCTTCATATCTTTTTTTTAATTAAATTTCGCATTAGATATTATTTTTGTTTTCAATAGATATTGTTTTCTTTTTTATTGAAATTTTTTGTCAATATTTAATCTATTTTTTTTTTTGTTACCTTATTTTATTTAAAAATTAAAAGAAAATAATTTTTAACGTTTTATAAATTTAAAATTGTTTTCTTTATATTTGTGTTTTTTTTTCTCGTCGTTGTTAGTTTGAAAAAAGTAGAATAAGCTGAATTTTACTTTAAATATGAAAATCAGAATTTTGTAAAGCATAATTAAAGAAAGCAGAGTTTCGTTAAGCAGAATTTTTGTGTGAGAAGACAGAATTTTGCAAAGCAGAGTTTTGAAAGCTGAATTTCGACCGTATCCCTCCCGAATATTTGCAGACTCGTCTATATGTACATTGTCCTACTACATTTCGTTGGCGTAAAATTATAGAAAAAAAAAGAACTATAAACATTACTTGCGAAAAGTCTTACACAACCCGAAATTCCTTGCTTTTTCACTGCTTGCACTAACAAATTTTTGAACATCGTGTATGGCTACGCATATAGTTACTTTCCTAGGACGACTTAAATAAAGGATTTTCCGAAAAGCATAGGATTTTCGCAGATTTATCTTGGTATTTGGTGAGGAGATGTGAGAAACTGGAGTGTATCCTTCATCGAAACAATAGCATTGTTTGATGTGATTTATTCTACCGTATTATTCTGCGTATGTTTATTTAAGTAAGCTGACTGCATTTTGTTTCCCTTATTGTTTACAACGAAAGCAAAGAAAGGATCATCGTTCGTTTTCTTCAAAATACGTAGGGTATACCGACCGTATGTTACATGTACAAATGTGTTTATTATATTCATTTTTGATGTGCCGTAGAAACCTGAGATAATCAAGAACCTGTCTAAAACAAACCAAAAATCATTGCCTCATATCTCTTCATCAAATCCGTATTAGTTTATTCGCATCAGATGTTTGCCACAACAGTTTCACACTCCCGTAATACTCGTATAGTAGAGAATCATCATATTTACCACCCAACAGCAACCCATTACCGGGAATTACTGTTTACACTCCTAATAGTTGTTATACACTCTCACTTGCTTATCCATAGCTATCTTTCTCGGCTGTGTGTTAATAATGGAGACAAAATGGCATCCCTCCTCGTTTCACTTAAAAGGATGTAATACCATAGCTCATGACTTCATGATGCCACCACAATGGGTAGTCTCAAGGATATGATGAATGGATGCAATATTTTCACGTTTCCAGGGATATTTATGACAAAATTTCCTGCATTGGCGGCACTCGAATTTGGGGCAGACCATTGAATAGAAATTTGATGAAGGAGCTGAGCTTTGCATAGTACCGGATGATGAAGGAGACCCTTAAGAGATCAGAGATTGCATTCCTGAAATCCGTTCGGGATACATCATATATACGATGCGGTGGCTGGATTAAGATCAATGAGATGAAGGTTATTGCATCTATGGCCGGTACACGATTATAATCCTTTTGTTATCCCTGTAGAGTAGATATGTCTCCCGTTCTGAAATGGATGGCAAATTAAATTGATTACCCAAGGAGGAAGGTAAGTTGTTGCTCTCGTAATCATCTTCCATCGGTAGATTATAGGGATATCTTGTTGTCCATAGGGTACAATGTCTAAGTAGCGCTCCAAATCGTAAGTAAATAAAAACTCTGCTGAAAGGACGCGGAAATTAGATGTGGTGTATTAAATAGTAGAAAAATAATCAAGAAAATTCGTTGGGCTTTGGTATAGTGTTATTTCTAGTTTTACAAGACCTTGCTTTAACCACGACATTTATAAGTGAATATAAGTAGGAACTTTGCAGATCAAAATTTGATAATGCATAGAATTTAGAAAATAGTTCCCTTTGTCTATCAGGCTCGATCTTTTCGTGGCATTTTCCATTACAGGGACATTGGTAATCTGTATTTATTAGCTCTGCGGGAACGAAGACACCTTTAGTATTAGTATATTCCTCACCTTTTGCCCGTTTAGTTTTTCTCACATTCTTTTTCCACATATTTTCTCTACGAATACGTTTCCTTGTCGTCTTGTTTGAAACAGCTGGTTGTTGTTCTTCATTAGACGAATCTGCAAGATCGTCTTGAAAATCCTGTGAAGAGATTATGCTTCGAGTTTCTAGAACATATTCTGAACCCGTGTCTTCATAAGGCTCCTCTGAGCTTGATTCAAGTAAATCTGCAAAAATGATGTCATCATTGTTACCAGAATTCGTATACAAATTAAAAATAATGGAACAAAATAAGTAGAAAAACCTACCCCGTAAATCATTCTGTATGTCTTCCATAACTTTCTTCTCATTTGCACTCTTTGTATCTCCAGGTAACAATTATGTTTAATACGTTTATTAACGATGATTAAAACAGTTAAACAGAGAACTAATAACTGAAATTCTTACCTCGTGAAATAATTATTGCAGTACTGTTAAAAATTTCCACCTCACATTCACTGATATTAATTTCCTTAGCTAAACAAAAACCTAACAATGTGCGTTCCGTGGATACGAATACGAATACACTTCCATAATCGATGTAAACTTTGTTAAAACAGTTAACAAATTGAGAGAGCGCGAAAGAGGATTTTATTTCAAAGTTAAAATTTTTAAAATCAGAGTGGCCCAAGTCAAATGAGCCCTAAGCTAAAGAAAAACTGCAAAATTATGTCAGACCCAACACCCAAGTGAGTTGGCCCACTGTAGTCTCCTTATAAATATTTCATAAAAAAATACAATTCCACTAAAACGTTTCCCCCTAAAATGTGGGCAAATATCGTTTTCCTAGTACCCATTAATAAGCTCAAAAAAGCAGAAATCAATACAAAAGTCGGATGTTTTTTATCAGTCGATATTTCGTTCCCCGAGAATTGGTTTGACATATATGCTATTTTTACACTTTTGAGAAATCGCATTTAAAGGCTTGCGGTTTAATTGGAAGAAAACGAGTTGCTGGGATTTTTTAATTTTACTTGAAATATCTACTTTCTAGTGACTATTCAAAAAATAAAGTCGGTTTTAGTTTTAGAATTTTTTTAGAATGTTTCTACAGAATCATTGTGACGTATACGCCACATAAATCACTTTTTTCTTGCTCTCATGCACGTACGTCAAATAAAAATGTAAAAAAATTATAACAGCCAACCCCAAGATTGCAAAATTGTTAACAATTTTTTTTTTTTAATGAAAAAAACACTTAGTCAATTTAACTAACTAACTAACCCAATATTTTTCCTAATGGTAAGCTCACAACTTTAATGCCGAGTTCACAATGTCGCGTTGAACGCGTGCGTGCGTCGGCGCGCTTTGACACGCTTTATCGAATCTTTACGATTTTAAATGCCAAAGCGCGCGAGCAAACATTTTGTAAAACGAAATGCTGCTTTGAAGCGAATGCGCGTTGAGAGAGTAGAGCATGACAGATTAAAAGTTCGATTTGGTTTTAACTAATGTACACAAATAGAGAGCAGAATCCAAATTTCAAGTCTACTCTCTTTTTGTCTGTAGCTGTAGTTTTTGTGCAATAATTAAGAAAGGATTCTCCAAAATCGATAAAAAAAAATTCATTCATAAGAATAATGTAAAGAACAACCTTAACAAAGATACAAAATCAATGATTAATATTTGTATTTATCCAAGAAAATCTGAAGAAATGAGTATTAGCTCCACAAAAAAAAAGGTATTCGTCATTTTCACTAACTAAATTAATTAATTTGCATTAAAAAAACATCATATTGCTTTTTGAAATTTGTGTATGATAAACATTAGTGATTCTGTGCCACTCCAACTAAGAACGGCACACCCCATGACATCAAATCAAACAATTCAAAATTCTAAAGTTGTCAAACGCGCGTGAGAGTAGAGAGTAGGTCTACTCGGGCGTCGCGTTGAACTTAACGATATTTACGATCTAAAGTCGATCCAACGCCTAAAGTTGTATTTTGTGTGGCAGCATATGAACGCTTTGTTTCTACATAATATGTCAACGCACGCGCGCGGCAACGCGACATTGTGAATAGGGCATAAGATGATGTTTGCTCTAACCGCCCGATTCTGGCAAACCTCACTGATACCTCACTAGTCACAAAACCCTCACAAGGTGAAGTGAAATTGATTTTGTGAGGTTTTAGTATTCTGGCTGCACACTCACAGCTTGTGAGATGTGAGGCTCACAAAAACAATCGAAATTGTGATCTCCTATGGAGCAAGTCACAAAATAGAAAACCAGTCATAAGCGCGCACAAATGACAATATTTGAATTTGATGGCATTGATTCCCTCTTTCCAAGCATTTAAAGACCCAAACCTGACATTCTACGCTATATTTATTAATTTGTATAAAAACAACTGAGAAATGTGAAAATTTGTATTTGTGACAAATGTCGTTAATATTTATAATTTATTTTCTTCATTTCTAAAACATTTCAGTGTCAATATTTCGCATATTTTCTTAATAAATTTGTTTTTCTTCATCCAATTAATGGTGTAGATAATAATATTTCATACTCAGATCCCACAAAATTGAAGTGATTATAATCTGACCATTGTGAGGTGAATTTGTTGTGAGGTTTGTTGGGAGCATAATCGGAGAATACGAAAAATGTTATCGAATCACAACAAACTTCACAAGCAATTAACCTCACAAGAGTTTGTGACTTGGGAGGCCTCACAACGGCAGATTCGGGCTGTACATTTCTTCTTTATGGCAGTACCTAATCAATGAAAAAAAATTATTCTTCAAATATGATTGTCGGGTGTTTGTTGCTGGGTGGGGGCTGGCAACCCAATGTCTTCAGCTCTATTTAAGGCTCTCTTTCTTATGGTTTTAGCAATCGTTTTAATAATAAAAAATGTATCGGAAATGCATCAATTAGAATTCGCAAAAATTTCCGCCAACCTTTTGCGCTTTGTCTATGTATATGAGCAACCTTTCATTTGATACACAACTCATCCTTGTTTTTTATGTCTTAGGACATCACGCGGTGGGCTCTCTTACTAATTGTAATAAACCTATATTATTTTTTCAAGCGGTACTTTCTTTTACTTTTTAATATCCAGCCTTTCTAGAGTATGCCTTAAACGATGTTGGATACATGTGCATTATTCTAAGCTCAACTGTTTTGTAGGGCACACATTTTTAGTATGTCTAAGAGGCTACAGCGGACTTAATATTTTAAAACTTCGAATATGTCTATCCCACTGTGGACGCAGTCGACCTCCTCCCTGAATAAGAATAACTACCTTCGATATTGAAAAAAATTGCAAAGCAGTGGGCATTATCTAATTTATGTCACTCCAAACGTGATCAATAAAGCGTAAGTGCTATCAAATAAAATTTGCCTTAATATTCTTTCAACTGTGCTCGCTTTGGAATCTGATTCTTAAACGCACAGTGAGTAAATTTCGACCGTTGAGAAAAGCAAACAGTGCCCGTGTTCTGTAACTCATGCGATAACTTTTCGCATCGAAAACTTAGGAACAAAACATTCCGCTGTTAATCGCATCTGGAAAATATTTGAGTTCTCTAACTCTATGCGAAATGTATTCTATAGTGACTTTTAATTTCATGGGAATTTTGGAAAGATTTCCCAAAGCTGTCAAAATACTGCAAAACAAAACAATAAAAATTGAAAATTGTTTCACAGTGATTTTCATTATCGTTGTTTTTAAAAATGTTTAGCTTTTCAATAATTTTGGGTGGAGAATACGATAGGCGTAACATGTTATGGATTCAAAGGAATGTACTAAGAGATAGCACAAACCCTTTTAAAATGCGAGTGGTTTCGGAAGTGGCTGATGTCTTGCAAAACAAAATGATGTCCAAATATTTACATCAAGTTTCCAACCACTCAGGAATACAATGAGATAAACCAAAAGTTACGACACGACTTACAAGACCTAAGCAAGACGTAGAAAATTGGTACTTTAAACCGTAAGGGTTACCATTTAAAGAATGTACAATTGGTAATTTTAATGGGACATTTCTGATAATTTAACAATGAAAACTGTGTTCGTAGTTCGTACCCACATTTCAGATATGTGATTACAATCTAAAGATTTTAGGAGGATTTGCAAGGTTTGGTGGAGCTGCTCATGATGCATCACAAATAAACGCACTATTAGAACAGCGCTATGAAATGAATTTTTTGTTTTAATACTCTATAACCGCAAGCTTTGAGTTTCGTGATAAACTTCGACAGTTGAAGTGAATATTTTATCGCTCATGATAATTACGGAACCTGAATATATCACAAATTTCCAGGCGTTTCATATCGAAATGTTCCATGTGATATAGTTTTTTTCAGTTACGTAACGCGTCATGTGATATTATGGCATTTTGTTTCAATTCATATCGTTTTAGTGATAGATATATCGATGCGATAATTACAGAACACAGGCACAGTAGTAGTTATGTAAAACACGTAAAGTTCGCTTTTATAATAAAAAAAGCGAAGCATTACCTTTTGGTAGCTTTGAAGATCAAAGTACACAACTACATTCGTTGTATCTGTATTCTGTTGGTTGATATGTAATATGTTGGTGGATATACGCCAAATGGGACACTAAATATCCCAGGATTGTATAGAGATATGTATATCCAAATAGATGAAATATTCGAAAAGAGCGGACGCGAAAATATAAACTTACATTCAAAACTAGGAAAGTGCATTTTGGTGTAGGTATACTTCATACCAATTTTCGGCCGACCATTTCTCCTTTCGTGCTCGGGTCACGAAAATAGAAGTGTGGGTCACTTATTCATCTTGAACAACGAATACCATTTTCGGAGCTCTCTTGCGCTCTTAGAAATTCTGCGGTCTACATACATTCTTCTAGAAGCATATATCAATCATCTTTGCACTACATGAAATAAATTATGACAAATTAAAAAATCACTGGTACATTGCCCCCATAAAACTGGAACATAATTTATAACTTGTATTGCCAATTCCCTCGCCAAGTCATTTCCATTTCCAATTTCATAAATTCAAAACGTCATTAGGTTGTCTTAAGCTAATTTACTTATTGTCATCACTTACCCACTCCTTCCGAAGACACCTTTATCATCACAATAGACTATATCTCACTGTGGCTCTTGTGGTACGTAATTATGTAAATTGAGACAAACTTTCCACACCAATTAACCAAAAATGTAGCTTTTGTGAATGTAAACTTTACCATCCTTATCTCACACAAACACCATAGGTAGACAAAACATTCTCGCACGTCTCGACCAATATCTTTGCATCTGCAAAATTCACGTTGTTTATCAACCCTCAAGGCCAGCGACTGTCCTGTTAGATAGGCAAAAATAATATCGCTGGTTCTCATTTTGAAAAGTCTATTAAAGTTAAAAAGTCGGCCCTGTTGGCAATTTGTAAAGAAACTTCTTCACAAAGTATCTGGTAAAAAGTGTAAAGACAATTCCGACAACGACTTGTATCTATCATAGCTGGGCGTGGCTGTGAGTGTAGTCTGTAATGCAGCAGTGCCAGAAGGATGGGTCATGAAACAAATCTGAAATTACCTTATGGCCCTGGGTAATTGATGGACTTGCGCTGATATTTGGAATATTTTCGGTAGGCAGATTTTTCATTTTGGGAAAGAGCAGTTTCCCTTCTATATGGATGGCTGACGGTGATAAAGTTTTTTGATAAAATATTTAAATGGCAGAGCCGTTATTAATCTTGAAGGTTCACGTTTAACAATAAGAAGGCATTCAATTCTGCGTTTAGAAGTCAGAGAAATAAATCGTTGGTCAACGCTGCGTGCGAATTATGCAAAAAGTTTTAATTTAGTTGAACTTAACAACTTTTTTATGGTTGGTGATGATTTATTCGGAGTTTCAAATACAAATCATTGTCCGTGGTAATTATTGTGCGAAGTAGCTAAGTGTTTTTGAAATGTATTTGACTCGAATTTTAAGAAGGACATAATTGAACGGTCAGCGTATGGGGGTCAAATTAACAATCGCATCACAATGACACGTGTTCAGTGTGAAATGCAATCATGTTTAGAATACAGCTTTTTGTTTGCTGTTATTTATTTTTATTACTTTAACTTTCACTGTGGCAATTCAAATAAAACTTAGGAGATCGAGATAGGTATCAGTCTAGCCAGAGTGAACTCATTTCAGGAATCAGGATGATCAAATACGACTTTTAACCCTAGAATACTGATCTTTTTTCTGTCGCTAAACACTAATCTTCGCCTGGGAGGCTATACTTTTGAAAAAAACGCCTAATGAATCATTTAAAACAGTTATATTTACCTTCTAAAAGTATTTATCATACTCTTTTAGAAAAAGCACTAATTTTGAAGTTTTATTCGAATTTTAATAATGAACTTAGTGACCTTAAATTATAAAACACATTTTTTTAACTTTTCAAATAAGTGACGACTTCACAAACAATAAATTAAAAATTAATATGTAAATAGGTATCTTAAAAATTGCAAAATAAATAAATAAAAACGCTTTCATAACAAAAAAAAAATCAGAGCTGTATCACAAGAATTGGCCTAAACGTTAATTAAAAAATCAGCCTTTTTAGGAACTTATTTCTCTGTACATCCGAAGCAGTTCGGCGACCTATGTACATTGCCGTTTTTAAGCAGGACAAAAGCTGCATACTGATCTCTTTCCTTTTTTGATGATCGGCTCTTCAGGACAAGATGCAGAACCCTCATAAGCAGGCAAGTTAAGCGTAGGGCTTCACGAACTCGTTTCTATATATATAGTTGGCCGCTCTTCCAAACGTGTCCTCTGCCAATTTTTGCAGATTTAGGTCCATGCAAATAACAAAAATACTACCAAAAAGTGAAATTAAAGACTTGAAAAAAACTTACCTTTGAACAATCCTATAACTTTGGAAATTAAACACTGAAATTGTGCAAAGCTATCAACCGCGTCTGATTCCCAACTGGCAAGGAGACAGAATCCCATGGGAGTAGTATATTCTGAGAAATATTAAAAAAAAACCGTTGTGAGCGGCCTCACAGGCGAGCATTAGTGTTCTAAATTTTAACAACAACTTATAGTTATTTTCTAAATTATTAGACATTGACTGATTGAAAACTTTTAATACTTCACTGGGCATCCCTAGTAATTACGAACTCCAATGAAACGAAAAAGCGACAGGAAACGGAAGAAGCTAGCGCGTGTGGTAAGACATCTCCAGCAGAATGTCGGTAGCCTAAGGTGGGCTTGCATTTCGTTATCGTGTTGCGGCTGTGTTGGGCAAATAACAATTGTTCTTATGTCGTTTTCGATTTCGCTATACAGATTTCTGCTGTCAAATCGAACATAAAATCCGAATTTTATTGGTTCTTATGTGTATTGAGTTGGCCGCAAAAAATATTTGTTTCCACTTCCACTGGAAATCCATTTGAATTGATTTGTACACATTTATAAAAACTCATTTCGAGATAATTTAATATAAAAATCGTTTCCATTCTCGAAAAATTAAAGTTAAAAAAGCAATCCTTCCAACGATAAACAGTTCGTAACCGCCAGCTGTGTGTCGTACACATTGGTATTAGTGAAAGTATGTGTAAATATGAGAAAAAATCAAGATTTCTCAAAAGAGTCAGATCAAAAAAAAAATTGATTTTTTGGCAAATCGAACATGAAAAGCAATCTCGATCAAAAAAAAGTATCTTTTTGACAAATCGAAAACGACTTAAGAGTTTATAAAGTTTATGAACTTTATAAAATTAACTAAAACGGTTATTTTTTATTTTTGTTAAAAGAGATTTTGTAACTTGAAGCTTTTTTTTGTATATTTTAAGGAAAATACACTTTTTCTAGTTGATTTTAATGCTTTAAGTTTTGAAATCATACTGAAACAAAATGTTTTAACGCCGTTTAGGGAAAACATTTTTTTTTATGTCGTGGCGAAAAATATTTTTTAATTTTAGCATAAATTATAATCTGTAATTAGTACGTAAAATGAACAATAACATATCAAATATGCGTTTGTTTAATTCTAAAAATGAATTCGATATTTTTATTGCTTATACTATCGCTGTCAAATTTCGCTTTTTCTGGTAAAGGCCATAATACACAAATCTTCGTAGATCGCATTATATTTATGTGAAGTACTCGGAAAAAAGGTTTTGATCACATTTTGTATCCCAAAAGCACAATGAGTGCACTTGTTTTTGTCAATTAATAATTTATATTTTTTGTTTTTGAGTTTAATCCTTTTTTTTGCTTTCCGATACTAATCCTTTTTTTTTTAATATTAATAGCATTTGCATTTTTACTATTCCTAAGTAACATTATTGAATACTGGTCAGTGTAATTAAACGACATCAAACGAATTTGGAAACATTCACCAAGCCTAATAGAAATTTATTCAATGTTCATGAAAATTATATAAAATCCACTTATGCCCTAGTGGAAGCTGGGTTTAACTTGCATGTTGCTAACTCATTTTTGGAACAACCCCCTACGGATTTCATTTATGCAGCTGCATGAATTTTGCTGTCACAAATAAAATTCATGCAAATAAAACTAAAAAACAACGGAAATGTGAAGGGTTGAACAGTTTTTGGTGCAGAATATGGATAGAGAACAAGTTATGCTACCTAAAAAAAACCATAATCAACATGTAGTTTTTTACATTTATTGTTATAAATCTATTTACAAATTGTTTGTTATTGAAAGAGTGCCACCCGGCGGCCATTAATACACGTACGTCACAGACAGGAAAAAGAAGAGAGAGGGCTCTCATTCGAAATTTGCGGGGAAAATCGGGTAGGGGCACGGAAGCTGTCAGTCTATTTAGTAGTTAGTTTATGGTGGATAAGTAGTGGGTTGCTCTTAAGTTTGTATTTTAAATCAAAAAAGTGAAATAAGAGTTGCATAGGTTTGTTGTGGTTCAAATAAAAAGAAACTGGAGCTTATTTAAAAAGAAGAGCAATTTTTTTTTGGAAGCCATTACAAAAATATGCTCAATGAATGAATCAGTTGAAGGACTATCGAACACATCGAGATTTGGCTAACCGTCCTGCGAAAAGAAGAGGAAGTTAGCTGCAGATGAGAATGCTAGAGTACAGGAAGATACACGAAAAACCGAAGATGCTTTGAAAATCGAACGCGAGTATAATAAAATAAGGATAAATTAATAACATTAACACAATTTTCTATATAAAGAAATATATTACCAAAATCTCCTCAAATATGAGCCTAAGTTATAATTGAATTAATTCCGATTGACAACTGACCAAGCTCGATCTTCCTGATAAGCGAATGGCGTAAAGCTTGATCCAATCAGTCGAATACCGCAGGGAGACTAAGCATTGCTCCAGCACTCTAAGAACTATGTATTCTGGAACAAAGGAGCCTTTTTGGAAAAAAATATATGTTTTTTTTTTCGAATGAGACAATTTGGCAACACTGAGCGTACCCAAGTGTGCGATAATCGCCCACGACGCTGTTTGGAAACACATTTGAGCAATCGGTGATTGATGCCACAGCCATGTATTTCCGAAACCTATTTACAAAAACATGCTTTGGTGTAGACTTGCTCACGAGAATCAATGTCTAAAAACCAGAAAAAAAATAGTAAACACTCCGATATTGAAGGACTCTTTCTGAAAAGTACTTTGACACATTGACATTCCCATCGCAAAAGCCTACCTTTGCAATTTATTAACAACTCGTATATCGTTTTTCGCACGAACTCCACTCAGAGTCATTTATCATTCAAATTGACACTCTTATCAAGGACAAACGAAGCTATCAAATCACAATCCCCACAGATCTGTCATCTCTCTACCGCTTTTTCGATGTTCAAGTTAAAGGTGAAACGTCCAATTGCACGAAACGCCGTCCACCTATAAATTAGCTAAACAATTGATTGAACTTTTGTGTGCCCATCACAGTGGCATATCAATCTTTTGTGTGTTCGTATGCGTTGTGGCTTGTAGATGATAAATCATTACGTGCGTAACAGTTTTTTCCTGCTCACACATGTCAGATCAAAAGGCATGTGCCTCATACTACGGGGGTTGCTATAATACTCCGACTTCGTGCTCCTGACATTCTGGGGAAATAATTGCAGGAAAATTTAATTATAGAAACTTTTCCTTTTCTATACCTAGAGCTATTTTCTCTATTCCCTGGGATGTAACAATGCAGGGTATGGCATCTGCTATAGGAATTTTGAACCGCAGCATTTGATATGCTCTTTCCTGCTCCATCTTTATGAAATCTGAATATTAAGCGAGAGTGAACTATATACGAGTGTCTTCTCACTTGCAAGACTTGGCCTTATTTAATTACACCTAGAGCAAACGTAAGTTGATATCTTGGCAGCCTCATTTTGAATTTTGAGCGTTATATGGTTGACTTTTATTTGGCTTGTGCTCCTTGGGCTGATGACTAATTATGTGTGCGCACTGAATATCTACCAAGTAATTTTTGCAATAGAGGAATTGTTGAAAGTTATTCATGATTACTATGCGGTGCGGATAGAGTATCGTTCTAACTTGTAAGCTATTTTCGCTGTGCACAGTATACCTACCATACCTACACACTACTCATGCATACGCGCAGATAATGTTGACTTGCTCCCAGTGCCGGCTCCAGCCAGACTAGCGCCCTGTGCAAGATTTACAGAGAGCGACTTTTTTTTCATATTTGCACACATCCATAAGTCTTTTCCACATCACTCAGAAAGTAAACTTTCAATTATTTTTTTTTATGCAGTATTTTTTGTTTTGAGATCTTTGAACTAGATTCTCTTGTAAAATGTAAGTGGATGTGCAAGGAACATACCTACATGAACAGGGTGGAATATTTTGAGATTATGTAGGTAAGAAGTGAACTTGCATAGGTCTAGTGGGACTTTTTTAATTTTCCAATACTTTGAGTTAGATTCTTTTTGAAGTTGCAACAATGCAAGTGATGTGAATTAATGTGCAAGAAATAATTCAGCACAGGTGTGATTGATGTTGTTATTTCGGGCTTATTTGAACAAGCTTTTTTTTTAAAATGCAAACGGCAGTGTTTGTTCGCGCAAGATATAATATTAATATTTAATAATAATTTTTCTTTCCTAGCAATGCGCCCCCAGAACTTGGCGTCCTTGCACATATGGTTGGTCCAGCCCTGCTTGCTCCCGTGTGTGCGTTTACATTAAGGCCTTGGTGAATGGAAAAATGCCAATGGGTACCCACTAAGCCATGTGATGCGTTAAGAGCTCAGGATCCAAAAATAATGTTTTGCTTTCGTAATTATATACATAGTTTTAACAGTTCGGAAGGTAAAAGAGATCTTCAAGTGAATTTAATGTGACTGCGGCGATCAAGGCCTTCGTATTGCTTACAATTTCAGTTACTTTAAGGTTGATATTATACACATTCCACCAAATAGGTATAGTCATCGATTTTGAACACAGCTTGACGCACTTGGGGCCAGTTAATTCGCAACCAGTGTCGTGCCGGTTTTCTACATCGAGATCTAATAGACTGAAAAAACATGTACAAAATTCGTTGGTGTAAAAAACCAAAAACAAAAGTTAAGTGTTTCTTCTATGAGAGATATCTTGAGAAGAATGATACTACGTGCGTTTAAAAAGACGCGGTTAGGTGTTTTACATAAAAAACTGCCTCCAACTAATTAGATATATAACAAAACCTTCAACGAAATTAAATATTTATTTACACTATAATAATATTAATAAATATAATAAATATAATAATAACAAACCATGGAGTTAAGTAGCATAACAAAATAAATCAGTACATCGATACAAAAGATAAATTAAAATGTGCCGCTGCCGATATAAATCTCTTTTCCATTTATTGACGAGCAAAAATAGATTTTTTTTATCCTTCTTAGAATTTTACATTTTTTACACGAGCTAAAAGGGTCAAAGGGATTTTTCAAAGCTTTTGGTAAATTTTTTTTCCTAATTTCTAATTTCATTAAGAATAAAAAAAATAGTCAACCTACGATCAAATCAAATATTTTCATGCTTAGAAAAAAGTCTATGAAAATATCTGAATGCGATCATTTTCTTTTTTTGTTTCCCTAAACTGTTTCATAAACTGACATCTGCAATGCAATTTTGTGTTTCTTTTTGTAACGTTTTAAACATGTATAACATTAACCTACATTTCTATTTTTGTATTATATACAAACGTTAATAATATTTGTTTGTTTGTTAATAATAAAAAAAGACTGAATTTAATGAAATACATGTTTTTTTTCGTGGGATAAATGTGGAATTTAGATTTTTTTTTTTGCGAGGGATAAAAAGGATTTTTTGGGTATATCCGTGGGATAAGCTGCTTCTAAAGTCTGGGTTCACTGGGTGAACTTCGAATATTTTCTGTTTCTGTTTATAACTACTTTGAAATATGTATGGTAACTTAATCATAATCATAAAGGTTTGTTATAAGAACAGAGGCTCCCATGCCTTCTAGCAGCTGGTTACGTTGGTTACGTGGCTTAATTGCTTAAAACCTGAAAAAGTTCCTAATACGTTCCTTATTGAATTAAAAAGTATTATGTTGTACAAATGTTTCTTTTTAAACAAGCAATTTAAAAAATCAAATAAAATAATTTGAGTTGAGAAAATCATGCTTTTGGTCGGCAAAAGTATTTAAAGTAGATATTACCTACTATTACATTAGTAAGTTACGTCTTATTTATTTTATTTCATAAAGTAGCCGTTGCTTAACTTAAAAACTGACTAAGTTTCTTTAAACCTAATGTACCTAATTGAATTATTTAAAAGACTAATGTTTTTTTTCTTATGTTTAGAATATGTGTAAAATAAAAATAAAGTGCTATGAGTTCTACAGTTTTCTTTCAGATTCTCTGAAGACTAAGCAAATGGGCGTTTTTACACTGCCATGTCGTTTTGAAGGTTCCGTACCCAAGGGAAAAAAACGTAACTTTTGCTTTTGTAGGGTGGTCCCGGTATCTCTATTTTCCATTTCCCTCATACGTGGTTTTGAGTCCGTTTCAACCATACAAAGTTTGTATTCACAAGTTTTCACTGCAGTCATAAAATCATATCTGGGATAAACCGTTCCAATTGCCTAGTTTGTCTGGCATATGTCAATTTAATTTTCACACTTATTTCGTGATGAATTTGTTGTTGTTGGGATTGTTTTCGGTATATTTTCTTATATTATTTACTTTATTAGTTTCCTTTTTCCTATCTAAATATTCGCATCGGACCACCATTGCACTTTTTCATATTTTTCTTATCTAACTAATAGTGTGTAAATGTTAGTTACAAACCGAGGAATTACATATTTTACTTTTTAAGAAGATTAATCACCAGTGTGGCTTGAATCCCACACAAGTGAAAATTACTTGTTTATGAGATTGTCACCTTTGTCACAAAAAAAGAAAAATTCCCTAGATGAAACCAACACTGGACTGGTAGAATCTTTCTCGACAGATTCGGATACCAGGTCTATAAATATAAGGATAACGATCCCCATTGCTGAACCAGGGTATTGCAAAAGGCTTGGTGGTGGAAGAACCCTTAGAACCCTAAGTGTGTCAACAACCGGAATATCCAGCCTGCTGTCCTAGGCTCCAGATTGGGTGTAGTGCCGTCGGGGAAACTTCCAGACCATGGGTAAAAAGCCTCGACAAGAGAGAGACGCAACCAGACTCGGTTTGTGGAAATCCTCAAATGTAAACATACCGGGAACGTCAATGGACTAAGATCTGAGAGTATGTACCTCGAATGTACGCTCTACACACCATGGGTGCTATACTCAAAAGCTTGAGTCTGTCCTCGTGCAGTACAAGGGAGATATCATCTCAATCCAGGAGATAAGACGGATATAGGATCAGGGCTGATGAAAAGACAAAATCGCGATATTTATTTCAGTTGCCATAAAAGATTGCATGTATTAGAATATGGATTCGTCGTGTGAAATCGGCTTATGAACAAAGTTATTGACCTTAAGCTAAGTCGGAAAGGAAAGTATTGTTTACGGGTAAGTAAGTGAGCACGGAATTCACATAACGACAGAAAACGGCTACCGACCACACGATTTTGCAGCAGCTTGTAATGCGGTTCGTAATACGGTGATAAGTATATCATCAGAGACAAACCACTCTGAGACCCCCAACTCGCGGTGGTCTCAGTATTGTCTCTGAAGTATATAGCACTAGGTTTCCAAGACTATGGATCGACACAGCAACCTGGCGTTCTCCACACATAGTCATAGTCGACATGGGGACTTTCCGAGAGGCAATCGTTGACTCTGACCATTTTTTTGCTAAATTCAGAGCGAATGTCCAACGATAAAAAGCTGCAGGCAGCCCAAAAGTAGAAATTTGACGTTGGAGTAACCGAAACCTTTAGAGACCGCCTGTGTGGGAAACCCTCCACTGTGCACGCACCTACCAGAGACGACCACAGCTAGTGGTGCCAGCATCGCGACATCATCAATCAGAGACAATACTGAGACCACCAACTTCGGCCGATTTCCCGTTACTTGCCTACAAGCTATATTTTCATGGGGTGGCAAACGCTAAGTGCGTTAGCATTGTTACAAAGAAATTCTTATTGACAAATGTCACGAAACTTCAAAAATTCCGGCTCACCAACACACTCCCAAAAAATATGAGCCACTTCCGCTGTTGGCAAAGTTGCTGGCAGTGTTCATAGAATTGTATCCGTTAAATTTGAAATTATTCGTTACGTGTGGATAGTATTTTTTTTTGGGAATAAGTGTACATTTGCTTAAAATATTTATGAAAAATTGTCAATGCAGAATGGGTGCATGAAAATAATAACATTTTGAGCAAGTTTTCTTCAGTTATTAAAGAAAAAGTCACACAATAAATCGATCTTAATGATATCGAAAAGAGGTAAATACACAACCATGTTTGTCCTAATATTTTAGATAATTTTACTAACCAACCAAATCAAATTATTCGCCTTTTAACAATTAATAATAACATTCAGTTATGTAAAAATGTGGAATTCCCGAACTCTTTCACATTTCCCCACGGTTGCCGCGGTTGGCAGCATTTATTTTTGTAGTTTTTGTGTGTTTTTGCACGTCACACTGATTCTTTTTTGACATAATACCGATAGGAATACAAAATGGCGAATTTGAAAAAAAAATTGAGGGGCCCAGCGGCAAGAGGATTGTGACACCTTGTGGAAAGATTTTCATCCGATTTGTCAGTGATGTTGAAAACGCTTTCTTGAAGATAGAGTTTTGATAGCTGAATTTGAAAGCGATGGATAACAACGATTCTTGCTTATCCGTTTTCACTTGACTACATCGGTTGAGAAATTATTGTCAACAATAATCAATGTTTCATATCTTACATATAGCCATGTTTGTCCTTGCGTAAGGGAGTTCCGTTTATTAGCTACATGTATAATGTTTGTCCTGTGCCAAAATGTTCCTTAAGTGCAGCCGTGGACGTAGTGCGAAGCGTAGCGTACCAAGACACTTTGGACTACCCCATCAGAAAGAAAGCTTTACACCATCAGGAAGCCTATGTACTTTTGAAAGGAGGTATCTTGTTTGTTTTGAACTGGTTTTCCGCATGAAATAACAACATCATCTGCATTGTAGGCTAGCGTCTCTAGAACCTGCGTTGCTTAGTGCTTTGAGTGTATCGTCTATACAAAGAACACATCAGCGAAAAGGTAGTAACCTATTTTTCCTATTAAACTCAGCATGAGAGTGGAATTTATGTTGAAGGTGTAACCAGGCATAATTTTTTCGAAGATGACAGACGTGGATAACACGGCTACTGTGGCTGGTGAGCGATACGAAACCATGATTAACGAGCTTTTATTGCCACAATTGCATTTATTGAGACTGGACTGGAGTACACGTAGTTCCAACAGCATGGTAGAACATTGCACAAAGCTGGCGGGAAAGTCGAAATTTTGAAGGATGGGTTTCAAGGTCGCACTGGCTAGCAAGATCGCTGCTTTGACCGCTACACTTCCCTTTATTTTAATGTCATGAGCCTATGAAAACAAGTTAAAGACTCTAAATTCCAAAATCTCTCAAAAGGAATATCAGACTGAAGTGCTCGCGATAAAAAAGGCTCAAAGATATGGAGATCAAAATCAGCGGCGTGCATCGGCTTGACCGATATAATAACCAAAAAGTAACTTTTTCAAGTGAAAATTGTTCATGCTGTCAAAATTGCTGTTGATCTTGCTTTATTTATCTTATCTATGTATTTGTATACCTCCTATCAATTTCTGCAGTCTCCGACAGAGCACTTCCGCTGTTCAGAAGCTAGTGAAGTAAACGAGCCCAGCCAAATGATAATCCGTAGTGTATGCTACTGACAGTGGCAATTAATCTGTAAAATCTAAGTAACAAAAAGTTCTATACAAAAGTTATAAATACAAGCAACGAGCATTGAAATGAAGCTATTCGTTTACCATTATGCCAGCGTTTCATATGTCTAGTTCGCCAAGCTCAAGATAAAATTAAGTTATCTTTAGTTCCGATAACAAAACGCAAGTTATCGTGTGACTTGACAAAGTAATTTACAAACCAAGAATGACAGTAATTCTTTTGATAGACTACAACAAGATTGTGTGTGTAGATCGACTGTGTATACTTCTTCCTCATCCGATTTCGATAGCCCGCCGCGGCTACCAGAAATATGCGGATGGCTGAGCTCAATGAAAGTTCTTTGTGCGAACAAATTTCGGCAGCCTATCTGAATGCAAATTGTTTTTTTTTTTTTTTAAAGTCCTCTCTATAGGGTAAACCTTATTTGATGGAAATTTATTAACACAGAGAACCGCTTTTGAGATATGTATTATTGTATATGCAGTTGTCTGCGGCATTTGACTGACGAAAGTGTTTGCAAAATTTAATGCCAGCAAATCGCCCTGTTAGCTATGACCTTGTTCATATCCAATAATCCAGTGATCTAGGGTACGCCTGTTACAGCTCGAACTCACCTTATCTTTCTTTGCTTAACGTTCCCTTGTGGTCTGGGTCTGACAAGGCCTTACCCGAACTGATTGATTTGCACCTGGTTGCCGTTAAAGACGTTGCGTTAACCATATTTTCGCTGGTTAAAAAAACATATAAAATGAATGAATCATCGAGGGCTTTCTCAGACAATTGAATCATTTGTTGACAAACTTATTATGTCTTAGCAAATATTTAGTTCCATTTACCTACATCACATACTTCAATACCCATTCTTAGATAAGAGCCAATCTGCGAATTTCGTATAAAAGGCTGCGAATTTTATCAGTTGTGAATATACCGAAGGTATCTCGCAAAATGTTCTCCTACAGAGGCTTACTCGTTTTGATTGCTTTGTGCGCTTTTGGTGTAAGTTAGGTTGTTTCGAGTATCAGCAATATATTTGATTGAATTATTTTTACAGGCCATTCAAGCATCATTTGCTGGCGGAGAATATCATAAGTTCAGGCCAGGAAACCACCATGGCCACTTCAATGCGTCCAATTCGTCGAGTAATTCAAATGGAAACAACACTCATCATAGAGACTCAAATAAAGGTCCCCTCAACTCGGGCTATGTTAACTCGAACTCCAGTTGGAACTCAAACCCACAATGGCCGGGAATAAGACCGATTGCCGGAGCTTTTAATAAAACCGGAAATTATAGCTCATCATTCCCACGGCCAGCATTTGGTAATAGGTTTTTCAATTCCCGTCCACGGAGAGCTGCGGCCTACAAACAGCCAGGATATGGACGGTTCAACTCGAGCAGACCAGTATATCAGCCGCAGTACCAGCCACAGTACCAACCACAGTACCAACCACAGTACCAACCACAGTATCAACCACAGTATCAACCACAGTATCAACCACAGTACCAGCCCGCATACCGCCCAGCAGCTAACGCTTCCTGGTCCCGCCCAAGCAATAACAGCAGGCATTAATCGGTGAACCCACCCCATTGGCTTTGTACTTCATTCAAATTAATAATAAATACTAGACAGTACGAAGATTTAATGATAAAAATTAAATAAACTTATTCTGCACCGTAAGTCCAATATTTCTGATTATTTCTCTTGGTACTTTACTAGTTTTTGGTAATACATTACAGTTTACTAACTTGACACCTTCGCTGGTTTTCTATAAAACTTACAAAATTCATATAAATCAGAGATGCATTTCGAAAATAGTTTAAATCTTTTAATAAATATGTAATAAACTACGGCCAAAATTTGACAGAATCCTGTCGAAAGTTATATAATTTTTTAAAACAGATCTGTAGTAACCAGAGACAATACTGAGTCCACCAACTTCGGCCGATTTCCCATTGCTTGCCTACAAGCTATTGTCGTTTTCCATTGGGCAAAAAGAAGCGTCCGGGAGAGTCCGGAATCGAAAAAATCACTTCTGAAACCGTTCCATTGGCACAAAAAAATACTCTTCTGGTGATTCTGAGGACAGAATTTCGCTTCTCGATTTGAAGTCAGAATCCACTCAAGATGTACTCACACAAGTGTAATTGATGTATTTTATACAAGTCAGCTGACAGCAGCCGTAGATTATTTTTTGGCATTTCACCAATACTTTTGTGGATTCTTTCAGAAGCAGTTTTGTTGTTCAATTGGATTTCAGAATGAGTGGATCCCCGAGTGAAACCAATGGAAAACGACATATATTTTTACGGAGTGATCACGATTTGGTGCAAATTCAAATTTTATTCGTTAAATTTGAAATTATTCGTTATGTGTGGATAGAATTTTGTTTTTTGAATAAGTGTACATTTGCTTAAAATATTCATAAAAAATTAATTTTCTTCATTATTTAAGAAAAATTTACACGCGAAATCGAAGTTAATGGTATCCAAAAGCGGAAAATACACAACCATGTTTGTCTTAATATGTTTCTAGTACATAGAACCTCTACTTAAGGTAGTTTTATCAACCAAACAAATCAAATTATTCGCCTTATAACAATTTAAAATAACTTATCAATGACATTGAATAATGTTAAAATGTGGTGTTCCCGCACTCTTTCACATTTCCCCACGGTTGCCGCGGTTGGCAGCATTTTTTTTTTATTTTTTGTATGTTTTTGCATGTCACACGGATTCTTAATTGACATAACACCGATAGGAAAACAAAATGGCGAATTTGAAAAAAAAATTGAGCGGGCCAGCGGCTAGAAGATTGTGAGTAGGGGTCTCAGTATGGTTTGTCTATGGTAGTAACTCTACTCTATTTCACTGGTAAGCGAGAGCAATTAAGGCGACACCGGAATTGGGAGTCAAACTGTCGCAAAAGAAAAGAAATTCAACAACGATATTTCGTAGAAGGTAAAATTGTCGTTATTTATAAATTAGTGTAGCATAGCTAACAGTGGCCGATTTCACTTCGGCTATTATAAGAGCTTTCTTTTGAGCTTGTACTGTGCCATTTTTGCTTCTACAAATTACAAAATTATACTCAAGTATAAAGATTTGTCTAATAAGGGCGCTTTCATGGGACTACAATTATAACGGTTATAACTATTGATGGCATATTGACATTGCATTATAAACCACTTTCGTTAAACTCAGAAACTCTAAATTAGGCCTTTTTTATTATGCTCAAATGATCTATATAGATCATGGATTTCCATAGTTTACAACAACAGTTGGATCACGTACTATTGTTGTAAGCCGTGGAAACCAATGATCTATATAGATCATGTGTAAAATAAAAAACGCCTATTATTTTCAAAATGTGTTCTTTATTTATTTCGCATTCTGTACACAATCGGTAGGAGAATACGCGTAGCCTATTAATATGCAACGAATTCTTTCTTTTGTTTCATTCTACTGTACAGAAAATAATGTAAATCAAACACTTTCAGCCGTATTAGATTAGATTCCCTCTACGATGTTGTTTAGCTAAACATCGCGTAAAAATTTACGCAGCCTCTATGTGGCTTTGCTGAAATTGTTATTTATAAAAAAATGTCCACTGACTGTTTACTTCGCAAGGTTGGTGTCTAAATAAGTACGAAACGCGAAATGATATCAGCTGTTTCTGTGAAATAAAACTGACATCTCTCTCATTATTAAAAAAATAAAAAGAAAACGGTCGGAAAATTGGATTTGAATATTAAATTAAGTCGATCATTCACGAAGCTGAATGGCATTTTTAGTTCAATTTTTAGTTTCGTTTTCAATTTTCAAATCAACCCCGAAAAAAATGTAAATAAAATGACATTTCAAAAACGAACAAAAAAATGTGCAAGCTTTACGCAACCTCTAAACGCAAATTTTTGGGTTTAACGTTACGCAGGCTTAAAGCAAAGTGCTTTTTGTTTATAAATCACGTTTTCCTGCGTAAGGACATTTTAGGGGGTGCGTTAAGATAAGCAGACTCTACCGTGAGTTTATAAATAAATCTGTTTCTGTTTTGTTAATTTGTAGGGTTTGTGAAAATAATACATTTAAAAAACTACCTACGGAAACTTACCCTTCACGCGATGTTATAAAAAAGGGATTAAAATAACGCTAAATCGGTACGAGTGCGATGCGACAAGAAAAATTTAAAATTCATTATAAAGGGTGATTTTTTAAGAGGTTTAGAACTTTTTTTAAAAAAAAAACACAAAAAATTCGAAAAAATGAATGAAATATTTATTTGAATCGATAGTTTGAACCTTGCAATTTAATGTTTAAAGATAATTTCATGCAAATGTTGACCGCGGCTGCGTCTCAGGTAGCCCATCCGCTGAGTCCAATTTTGGCATACTCTTTCACACATATCGGCGGGTATCTCACGAATGAATGCATGGATGTTGGCTTCCAGTGCGTCAATCGAAGCGGGCTTGTCCCTATACACATTAGCCTTGGCATACCCCCACAAAAAATAATCTAATGGTGTCAAATCGCACGATCTAGGCGGCCAATTGACCGGCCCGAAACGTGAAATTAAATGTTCACCAAACTCGCCTCGCAATTGCGCCATTGTTTCGCGTGCTGTGTGGCATGTGGCACCGTCTTGTTGAAACCACATATCATGCAAGTCAAGGACTTCCATTTCGGGCAAAAAAAAGTTTGTTATCATCGCTCGGTAGCGTTCACCATTGACAGTAACGCTGCGATTCGCATCATCTTTGAAGAAATATGGCCCAATAATGCCGCCGGCCCATAAACCGCACCAAACAGTGGCTTTTTCGGGATGCATTGGTAGCTGTTGCAATGCTTCTGGCTGATCTTCACTCCAAATGCGGCAATTTTGCTTATTTACGTACCCATTCAACCAAAAATGAGCCTCATCGCTGAACACAATTTTTCGATAAAAAAGCGGATCCTCGGCCAGCTTTCCAAGAGCCCATTCACCAAAAATTCGGCGTTGTGGTAGGTCGGCTGGCTTTAGTCCTTGCACCAGCTGTATCTTAAAAGGCTTTACGCCCAAATCCTTCCGCAAAATTTTCCACATAGTGCTGCAACAAAGGCCTAACTGCTGGGAACGGCGCCGAATCGACATTTCGCGGTCTTCTGTCACACTAGCTGATACGGCCGCAATATTTTCTTCACTACGCACAGTACGTAAACGTGTTGGTGGTTTAATGTCCAACAAAGTAAATTTGGTGCGAAATTTGGTCACAATCTTCCGAATAGACTGCTCAGAAGGTCGAGAATGCCGATCATAAAATGGAAGCAGCGCGCGATGAACATTTCGAACCGAGCACGAATTTTGATAGTAAAATTCAATAATTTGCAAGCGTTGTTCATTTGTAAGACGATCCATGGTTAAATTGCAAACCAAACTGAAGCTGTTTGACAGTGACACAAGCTACTAAACACACGTCAGCTGTCAAAACCAGTGTTGCCAAAACCAAACCAGCTAAAAAATCACCCTTTAGTTTATAATTACGTTGTCTAGGAAATGTATATATGTCACTAAGCTGTGGTCTGAGTTTGAGCAAATGACGAAGGTCGGTTTGATTTGTTGATCGAAGTTTGTGAAGACAGCAAAAGGAAACTCGTACCAAAACAACGTTAACTTAAAAAAAATTCAAAGTGCAGTAATATAAATAAAATGTTCGATAGTAGATGTTGGCTACCAAACTACAAACATTATTTTGGTTTCTAGCGAGATAGTCACTATATGCATATACTCCGCAAAACTGGATCAAAATAATTAAAGAATGAATGGCAGCGATTTCAGAATGATGACCAAAATCCACATCACCCGCAAATGGTTACTTATGTAACTTAAAAGTAGGCAATATTTGCTCACAAAATAAAACCCTGAGAGACTTAAATCACTTCAGATGTTGCCGATTTGAGCTCTTTGTGACCTACTTATGTTTTATAAGAAAAAAGAAAATAACTTTTTATCATTCATATTGAAGACTAGCTGGTACCTACCCCCGACTTCGCCTGCGTAGAATTAGTACTTCGAGTTCGAGTAACTCAATTAAAAAATTTATATCAACAACAGCGCCACTTATCGGGTCCAAGACTATCCCATCTTTCCAAATACACAGCAAATATATTTATTTCTTACCAAATATAGATACCTATGATGAATTTTATTATCCCTAACTTGAGAAATAACTGGTTCGTCATTTAAACTTGGATTGGGTTTGCGGTCGTCAAAATAATCTTACTTTCGCATTTGGATTATATCAAGGCTAAATGACAACTGACAACAAAACCTATGTTTTGAAGTAGCATAACAGCGCCTACCCGATTCCCCTGCAAATTTTGAAAATTCTCTCTTATGTGGTATTCGATTGGGCTTCTTCAGATTCGCTCTCAGATTTCAGATTTTGTTTGCCTAATCGAACATAAAAACCTCACTTGCTTACTTGTGTAGCCTTCGACACTTTTCTAAGCATTTTCCATTCACTGGTTAAATTTTATATGAAAGCATTCAAAATGCTCGCCCAGATTAATTTCTAAACATTTGTAGGTACATAAATAATTAACAAAAATAGATCCACCTGATGCTATGCGTTTCCTTGCAGTTGACAAATTTCACGAAAATGTAAACAAACTCCACTAGTTGTCATTTGAGTTTGACTTGTATTGGTAAATCTGAGGCAAATCTGAGAAAAAATCCAGATTCGCAAAAGAGCTCTGAAATCTGATAAAGATAGCTTTTTTGGTTGCACCAAACGAACACAAAAACTGCTCTGAGAGCAAAAAAAGTTCTCTGAAACCTGAGAGCGCCCAATCTTGGTTGAGCGTGTGAACCGCGAGAGGTAAATATACGACTAAAGTCACTACAGACATAATGTAGTGGATATTAACACCACCATACGCCATCAGCCATCTGCGCATTTCCTCAGAAAAACGTTGTCGCTGTTGATTACCTATACTTCTCTTTCGTTTCACTCAAGCGGAGAAAACTTCACGCAGTTTTTGTTGAAATGTACAGGGTCCGCCAAATAACTTTTTTTTTTTTGAAAATGCTATAAAAAAAGCTACTGAATATTTTCTCAAATTTCTTTTTTTATTTGAAAGTACAATCCTTCCGGTTAATAATGGAAAATAATTTCATTCAAATGGCTGCCTCGGCTGGCCATGCAGTAGCCTACACGATCAGTCCAATTTTTAAGCACAGCTGTATGCTGTGTGCAGCTGTATTTCACCAATGGCTTCACGAATATTGTCCTTTAAAGCGTCAATTGTCTCTGGCTTGTCGGCGTAACACTTATCTTTTACGGCACCCCACAAATAATAGTCCAACGGTGTCAAATCGCAGCTCCGAGGTGGCCAAACGACATCAGCTCTGCGGCTGATAATGCGATCTTCAAAAACAGGGCGCAAAACATCGAGTGTAGCTTCGGCTGTGTGCCACGTAGCGCCGTCCTGTTGAAACCAAATGTTGCCAATATCCTCCTCTTCAATTTTAGTGAACAAAAATTCATTCAACATGGCCCGATAACGATCGCCATTGACTTCTGTTCTTCCAAATTCCGTACGCAATTTTCGCACACATTCTGCAACATTACCATGATTTTCAAAGTAATGTCGCAATATGTCCCAGCGTTGTTCAAGCGTATACACAACCATATTCGTTCAGCGGAAGGATAAAACTAATTATCTGTCAAATCAGACATGAGCTAAGTGTTACCATTCGCGAAATAAGCACTAGTTGAAAAAAAAAAGTTAGATGGCGGACCCTTTATGTGCTTGTGCGATGTGCGACAGCCAACCACCCCAAAGCAGAACAATGATCAAGAACAACGTTTGCTGATAGTTTTCGATTTGAGAAAATAAATTTAGTTTTTTCATGTTAGATCTAAAGTTGTAGCTCAGCTTCTAGATGACACAGAAAGCTGATTGATGGCTTAAAATAATTACGGAAGTGTTTGCTCTGTTAAGTATTTTGATTTCTTTGCATTAATTAATAGGTGTTTGAGTAAAGGCGATTAAAAGGCAGTAAAGTCAGAAAAAAACACATTTTGGTCAATAACGCTCCCAACCAACCACCACCTGACACCAACAAACAAGCACTTGCTCTGGCTAGCGAAGAACAAGGCTAGAGAGTGCAGTTGGAGATTTGTGTGGGAGACAGCTGGCAAAATATTTGCAAAAAGAGAAGAGAACACAGATTCGATTCACATCAGCTCAGCTGGCGATATCAGTAAAATACGCATTTAATAGCTTACAAAATGAGTAAAAAAGAAACACAAAGCAAAGTAAAGAAAACAATGGAGAAAACAAATAATGAAGCTGATGTCGATTTTAAGGTAATCAATGGTTTTACCGGCATTGACAAAAGTTTTCTTAAAAATAAAACTTTTTGCTGTGTGTGTTTTAATATTCGGTCGATGAGGAAAAATTGGAACATTTTTCTTGCAGAAATAGAACATGTTTTAAGCTATGTAGATCTTATTATCTTAAACGAAATTAATATAAAAAAGAATGAAAATGAATTATATTATATAGATGGTTACGAACCAGAATTTCTTAACCGAAAAAATTCCAGAGGAGGGGGAATAGCATTATTTATAAAAAACAATATTAAATATGAAAGATTCAAAACAAATACCGTGTCTTATGAAAGTATAGACATAGAAATAATAGAAAAAACTACAAAAAAGCACATTCATGCGATCTACAGACCACCGAAACGAAATATAGTAGACTTCATAAAAGAACTAGAGGGGAATATTCAAGTTAGAAGCGAGCTTATAGTTTTGGGAGATATGAATTTAAACTTACATAATATAAGTGACTCACAGGTAATTGGATACATGGAAATGATGGCAACAAAGGGATTAACAAACGTTATAAAACAAAGTACTCGTGTAGTACCGGACACAAACACCGCCACACTAATTGATCACTTATTTGTCAGCATTACAAACAGCGAAATTATGTCAGCGGTCATCGAAACAGACATATCAGATCACTACGCACTGATGTATGCCACACTGAAGGATACCGGCAATGAAGATGTACACGAAGTGAGCGGACGAATCAACCAACAGAGGGTTAATCTTCTGATTGAACAAACTGATTGGCAGCAACGCTGTGAGGAAACCAACCTAGAGTGCCTTTATAGCAAACTTGTAGATGAAATTAACCACATATATACACAATCAACAAATACATACAAAAACAAAAAGAAACGTCAGTACAAACCTTGGATCACTTCCGATATGGTCCAAATGTGCAAAAGAAGAGACGAATTGTATAGAAGGTGGAAAAACAATCCGCGAAATCAAGATTTCCAAAATGATTATAAACACTATCGAAACTTTGTAAGTAAAAAAATATTATTTGGTAAATCGAGCTACTACAGGACACAATTTATAAATTCAAAGAACGATCCCAGGAAAACGTGGAATGTTCTCAACGAAGTTCTTGGGAGGAGGAAAAAGTCGATAGATGACATAATTATCAACAACTTTGCTGGGAAAAAGGAGCTAGTGACAATTGTGAATGAGTTTGCCGAGCACTTCACAACACAAGTACCTAGAATTTTGCACATCTGTAACGAAATTACATATAAACATCAAAAACTGAATATTGTCCACTCTATGTTCCTCAAGGAAGCAAGTGAAGAGGAAGTGTATAGCATGTTGTGTTGTCTAAAACCGAATAAAGGTCCTGGAGCAGACAATATTAGACAAATTGACCTGAAATGTAACGCTATAGCTCTGGCTCCAATTGTGAAGCAAATCATTAATCAAAGTTTTGATCAGGGTTTCATACCAAAGGCGCTGAAAACATCAATTCTACGGCCTATTTACAAAGGAGGAGCTAAGACAGAAATGGGAAACTACAGACCAATTTCGATCTTACCTGTGATCGAAAAATGTATGGAGGAGATTTTTGTTGATCGCTTAAAGAAATTTATAAGTAAACACAATGTTTTGCAACCAAACCAATATGCGTTTCAAAAGGGAAAGAGTACTGGAAGACTATTGGGAGAGATGTCGAACGTTATTACCACCGGCTTGAATAAAAACCACCACGTGCTAGTTATGTTTGTGGATTTTAGTAAAGCCTTTGACACTCTGGTGCACGACAAGCTGCTAGATTGCCTATGTCAGATCGGAATTAGAGGAAAGGTAGCAAAGTGGCTAGATAACTATTTATCTGACAGAACATTTAGGGTGAAGATTGCAAACATAGTCAGCGAGGAGAAGAAGAGCATCTATGGCGTTCCACAAGGGTCCAAGCTGGGCCCTATATTGTTTGTTCTGTTCACAAACGAACTTCTTCGTATTTTTGAACAATCAACTGCATTTGCATATGCAGATGACATTGCTATAGTGGTCAAACATCAACAACTCGAAACGGCGATTGCAATAATGCAGAAGGAATTCGACAAAGTGTCAAGATGGTGCCACGATCACAACTTGGTGATAAACTCGGAGAAGACAAAGCTGATACACATACGCACACCGAATCAAAGAACGGCAGATATAAATATCTTTCATCAAAATGAAAGCTGTCCAACCACACATAGGAGCGAAGCAATTGAGGTTGTCAAATCAATCAAGTATTTAGGTATAATCATCGACGAGCATTTCATTTGGCACGAACACATTCAGCGTTTGCGCTTGCAGTTAAAAAGTGCTGTTTTTGCGATGGTTTATCTGAAGAAGTACACTACAACAGATGTGCAAAGGCAAGTGTACTACTCACTGGCTGAATCGAGAATTCGGTACGGCATTTTGGCTTGGGGAAATGCATCGAAAACGCACTTGGACAAAATACATAACCTCCAACGACGTCTGGTAAAAATTATAGAAAATAACAATAATCCATTTCAATTTCTAGACGTCAAGAGCATATTTAAGATGACGGCAGCTCTGGAGTACTACAATGACTCACGTTTCCAACAACCCATACGTCATAATCAGAACACTAGAAGACGAGCACAACAACTTCTCGAAATACCTGGAGTATTTAACAAATATGGACGAAGACAATTAGCTCACAGTATTCCAACATTGATGAACTCACTACCAGCTAACCTAAAAAATATAGTTAATTTCAAAAAACGCAAAAAAGATCTTAAAGTGTATTTCCTTAACTCTAATTAATTTTTTCTTTTAAGTTATTAATACTTTAACATACAATTTTAGATTTAAAACACAGTATTAACATTTAAGATCACCTTTTATTGTTATATGTACTTCCAAACATGAAAATATTTGAAACGCAATCACCTGCAGATAAGCCTTGAGCTTCGGAGGTAACATATTTATTTATAACGTTTTTTTAAAGAAAGAAATAAAGAAATATAAATAATAAATAATAATAAAAAATAGGCATTGCATTGAAGGGAATAGCCTATGTCCTCCTCAGGATCTTAAGGGACATTTAAAAAAAAAATTTCATCGAAGTCTGTGCAGTAGTTTTCACGCCCACCGTTAACACATGAAAACAGTCTTACTATATCTATAGAAATAGAAGTGAACCAAGTTTTTTTCCACGCTACTTACGTACACAATTTAAATTTAAATTAGGTTAGTTAAATTAGCAATTTCTCACGTTTATAAAAGCTTTGCTACGGTAGCAAAAGTGTATTTTTTTGAATGGTTCGCATATAATCGGTTTGATATATTCACCTTCGAGGCGGTTTAATTATTGGGATAACAATATTCTCGGTAGGCTTTTTGTCAGCTGTGCACGAAAGGGTTTATTGTGAAGAAAGGCGCTACTCAAAATCTTATGGACAGCGGGCCTACTTTCGAAGCTCGAAGTACCTACGCTTATACACCTGAACTTAGGGCTAACATTTCGATGGAATACATCAAACTCTTTTCCACAATGCCGCATTTATTTGATTTATATATTTAATAGCTAGTTGTATTTGGAAGTTCCTTTAAGTAAGAAAGACGGAACTGATTACTGTTACTCAGCTATAATATTTATTAGGTTGTAAAGCCACCTACAGCAAATTTTCAAGTCATAAGTTTAGGAGAGTTGAACTTGCCATTGACTTTCACCAGTAAGTGTCCATTGAATTCCATTATGGAGCCTTAGGATTAATTTTCATCAGAAACTTGGGGTGGCGATTGACTGTCACTTGGACCTTGCGATTGCCACTGATTTCCATTGGGACCTTCCCATTGACTTCCACTATCACCAGAGCCTCCCGATTGACTTCCGCTTGGACCTTGCGATTGCCACTGATTTTCATTGGGACCGTACCATTGCCATTGACTCCCACTATTGGCTGAGCCTCCCGATTGACTTCCACTCGGACCTTGCCATTGACTCCCACTATTGCCTGAGCTTTCCGATTGACTTCCACTCGGACCTTGCGATTGCCATTGATTTCCACTCGGATCTTGCCATTGACTCCCACTATTGCCTGAGCTTTCCGATTGACTTCCACTCGGACCTTGCCATTGACTCCCACTATTACCTGAGCTTTCCGATTGACTTACAGTGGTATTACTATTCACCGCAGTGATACTATCGAGGGCCGTGACTGATCCTGAAACACGTGTTATTGGAATTCTCTCCACGCAGGTCTGTAAACTATTCAGGGCCACTACTGATTTAGACTTTGAATTCTGAATCACCAAGTCAACGCAAGAATTTCGTGTGCGCTCTACAGAGTCCTTTAAACCAGCTGAATACAAAAGCGCCAGTTGAGAGTTCGTAGTCAAATCGTTTAGGTTCTTCAGGTTTTGATCGAACTAAAGGAGTAACCACTTAGAATCAATAATACATCATTTGGAAAAAAAAAATCACTCACCGTTGATATGTAGCACTTGAATACATCATCAGTAACATTTAGTGATGCGCAAGCAGCAAGCTGAGACTGCAAGTTCAGAGCGAGAGAGTTGACAAAAATCAGTGTCGAATTAATGTTCTGTGTGTGGTTTGATAAGGCTGCTTCGGCAGCGTTATTGCATTTTTGAGTATCGATTAAAGTTTGATTTTGAATATTGATAAGCTGGGAATTATAACCGGCGAAACAAATCTCGGTCGTGTTGGCTGGGGCCGAAGGTGGCTTGGAATTTGAATTATTGCCATGTTTATGGATGTGGTGCTTAAAAGTACTGACGGCATTGTCAACGGCATTAGCTGTATTATTTAAAATATTTTTGGCAGCCTTTGATGCCGCAGTTAGTGTTGAGTTAGCTAATTTTATACCTTGGTCAACTGCATTACTTGTTGCGTTCTTAATTGTGTTGGCAACTTTGTCAGCTGCGCTTACCGCAGTGCTTGAAATATTTTTGGCAATATTTATTCCTGCATTTATTGCGTTAGAAGCTGCATTTTCTGTTGCATTTACTATTTTGCCAGCTGCGTTTATTGCGGAATTTGTTGCGTTTACTGCGGCGCCCGCCGCTGTATTTAGTGCATTTCCAGCTGCGTTAATTGCGTTACTTGTGGCGTTATGAGCTGCATTTGCAGCCGAATTTGTTGCGTTTATGGCGGCAGCTGCCGCGGCATTCGCTGCGTTTGCGGCTGCAGTTGCTGCGTTAGCAGCGGCGTTTAATGTTGAATTGACTGCGTTGCCAGCTGCGTTAATTGCGTTACTTGCGGCACTATGACCTGCAATCACTGCTGAGTTTGTTGCGTTTATAGCTGCACCTGCCACTGCATTCCCCGCATTTAATGTTGAGTTCACAGCGCTTCCAGTTGCGTTGACAGCATTACTCGTCGCATTTTCTGCTGCGTCTGCTGTTGAATTTGTTGCATTAATCGCTGCACCTGCTGCGGTATTCGCTGCATTCGCTGTTGCATTAGCGGATGCATTGTCAGCGTTGGTTGTGGCGTTTGCTGCATTACCAGCGGCGATGTCTGTCGCGTTCACTGCTCCATTTGCTGCGCTTACTGCCGGATTGTTGCCGTCAGTTACAGCGTTTGAAGCTGCATTTGTCCCCCCATGAATGTTATGAAACGCGTTGGTTGCTGCATTCGCTAATTGGTCCGCTACATTCGCAACGTTGTCAGCTACATTAACTGCTGTTTTCCCCAAGTCCTTAAGAGTATGCGCTCCCCAATTAATTGAGTCATCCGCTACACTGACAGCTGCGTTTGCAACGTTGTCTGCTACGTTCACTACCGCATTTTCGACATTTTCAGCACCGTTTGCAAGGCCGCTGACGCTCACACCAGACGCCTACAAAAAATAAAAAAACATTTCTATTAGAAAACAACACAACCCAGTCAACGAATTTAACTTACTGTGTAAATGCAAACGGCTATAAAAATGAGGGATCCGAATAACTTCATGTTTTGTTAACTTATGACCGAAAGACCTTGCAGGAGTTAATTTATATTCTTTTGCGAAATTGTGCTTTTCACTACTATCTGTTTAGATTACATTCCAATTGTCTTAAGGCTTATGAGCAAACGGTTTATCATGACATAGGAGCTCAAGAAAATTGATCGTCGAAATTCGATCAGTGGTGGTCAACCTCAGTCGGTGTATTCGAATTCTGTATACGACAAGTTTATACCTACTGCGGGTGTATATAGTTCCGAAATTGCCTTCCAATCTATAGATAGGTATAAATGGAGCGTGCAACTTTGATCGCATTGCTTGAAGTAGTTGCCTCTCTTTGGAAGCTTGAAAATGGACGAAGACCGAAATCAGAGAGAGGGTGATTGGTTAGATGATGGTTCAGCTTGTTAAAGTAAGCTGCGTGATGGGTTGACCGAACTATACATTCACAAAATCATCTTAAACTTGCTGAGCAGTACTCATGAGTAACTTTCTTCCTATATGAGCCTGCGGAGCATAGAAATGAAACTAAAACCACATTCCGGTCCTAACAATTCCCACTTTTGGACACATTTGTAAATTACAGTTTTTTGAAGTTGTTCTGATGAAATTAAATTTTCCACCGCTTCCGACAATCAACTACCAAGTTGCGGTAATTCTTCTTTGGCGTAGATTCTTAAAAACCTGTTGACGTACCGCGGCTACAAAAAATTAATGGTTAAAACCAATGTCAGACTAAGAAGATTTCAATTCATTTAATGATATTGAAGTGTGGTAAGTGATGACTGTATTGTCTTAGTAACACTTTGTCCGCATAGAAAAGTTAATTTGCCTATTTTATCTATGTACCACAAAGATACAAGTAGTGTAAGACCAAATTTAACCAATAATTGTTATAAAGTGAAGTGGAAGTGGATAATTTTATAAAAATCAATGTCAGCAACAAACACCTATGATATATTAATGCCGTTTTCTAACGAGTTAAACTTACTACCCAACACAGCACTTAGCCACTAGGGACGTACTTGTATAAATGACTTTTACCAGAAGAAACAAAATTTACAGTTGAATCGATTTTCTTTTGAGGTAGCTAGGAAGCTACTGCAATTATGGTTACTTATATCTGGGGTATGATTCTGCACTTTCGCAGTTCTGGGTCAAACCTTGTACTTGTAAGACCAACCCTGTACTTCTAAGAACAACATTGTACTTATGGTATCAGTGATATTATAATGTACCACATATTCGTATGAATGAAACGACGATAGCCACATTCGCAGCGGACATTTTTCTTCTTTCAACTAATAGACGCGTGGCTAAAGCAACAAACAAACTAAAAAATTCAGTTAATGAAATATGTAATTGGGCGAAAGGTTGGCGAAACTTAATGAGATTAAAAAATGCCGCATGTTCCTGCACCAAGTAGTTCCTTATTCTAAAACAAATAAGTATCTGAGCATGCATCTAAATGCTAAAGAGCATTTTCGGAGGAAATTCGGAAATGCCCACTGAGAATACAATTTTATTGTAAAGGGTGATTCATTTCGAATTGTTTTTTTGGTTGACAGGTTCCACGCATAACTGGCATTATGGTATCGTGTTATTTTTAATCGATATTGTTTGACAAAACCATCATAGAAAGGCTCTCGCACCTCAACAACGTCTCCAAAGTATTCAGCTGAATTACGAAAATTATTAGCGTTCTGTGAAAATAATGCAAGGTTTTATTAAGAAATATCGTTGGTGGACAGCTAATTTCGCGTTTCGGACCTCAACTGGTCACCTAGATCGTGTGCCATTATACCTTTAGCCTTTTTTTTGGCTTCGATCCACAAATACCGGTCCACCGGTCGCAACGCTGGAGGCAGTGATCCATAATTGGACGCTCACAATGGACTATTTAGCGTAGTCGGAAGGCAAATTTACATGAAACTATGTTTAAAAAGCAAAAAGTCAGGCACTGTTCTTTAAGGCCATAAATCCGTTCTTAATGAATCACTCTATATTATCAAATACCTACTAAAACTTGTTTGGACTTGTGGTATCCAATTATGGGGTTGTTCAAAGAAAACAATTGCACAAACTAGCATCCGCAAATGCATATCAATTGTGAGATAGAAGACGTCTTAAAAGAACGATATATATTATTCATAGGTTAAAAAGAGACTTTCGGCTCTGCGAAATAAGGCCCAAAAAAAAAAAATTAAATAAGGCCCCACAAAATTATACAGGAAACAACAATAACGATTTTTAATAAAATTTTGGGGTGTTATTTCCTTTTTTGGGACCTTATTTCCTAATGAAATGAAGTAAGACCCCAAAAATACTTTTTTTATTTAATTTTTGAAGACCAAAAACATGTAGGTACTTTTGTTTTTTGAAGACCAAAAACATGTATTTTTGTATATTTTCGTCTTTCAAAATAATAAGGAAAATATACCACCGCCGAATAGAAGATCGAAGATTCCGAATGGACGGAATTTTTAAAATAAATCCCAAAGGTTGCTTTAACCAGCTCCTAGTCCCAGTGATGTACATAAAAAAAAAAAAAAACCTACCCCGGGTCAAAAAATTCCCTACCGACGTAAGATTTCCACTACAAAGCTGCTTGCCTACAAAATATTTGAAAAAATTAAGAGAAAAGTGTTCAAATGCTGTATTTATTTTATTTAATTTTTAGTTTTTTATTTAAAAAAGTTCGTTATTTATATAAAGTTAGTATGAAACAATAAGTTAATGTTAATATAATGTGATGATCATATACCTACGTATACATCTTTTGAACTCATTTTGTTAATATGTGTGGCTTTGCACTTAAAAGACACAAAAAGGCGCAAACGAATGCCTTTTGATAATGACATTTAAAGAAGAGTATACTTGGGCGAAAAACGTTAAGGTGGAAATAGAATTGTGAATTCATGGTAAGATGTATGTAGCAAGATCTCAAATCTAGTTTCTCTATAGAAATACGAAAACATTGGGAAATTAAAAATAAAACATACACGTTCTCGTTTATCAGGCATTATTTTTAAAATATAAAAAATAGGTACCTACGTTTACAGCAAACGGTTTCAAATATTAAAAATCTGTCCTTTTTCCCCTACGGAACAATTTTTTAGTCGAAAATACCTACGTGTAGGGATTTTTCCCTACGTGTATTACCACTGCCTAGTCCATAGAGTAACCAAACTAGAGAGCCAACTTCCCGTGCACCTAACCGATTTTCCCCGCAAATTTTGAATGACAGCCCTCTCTCGCGCGCTCTTTTTTTCCTGTCTGTGAATACGTGTATTCATATAATTATATATAGTCGCCGAGTGGTACTATTTCTCAATTACAAACAATTTGTAAATGGATTTATAACAATAAATGTACAAAAAGTAAATGTTGATTATGGTTTTTTAGATAACATAACTTGTTCTCTATTCATATTCGGCACCAAAAACTATTCATCCATTCACATTTCAGTTGTTTTTTAGTTTTATTTGTATGAACTCTAAACTTGACAGCAAAATTCATGCAGCTGCAGAAATGAAATCCGTAGGGGGTTGTTCCAAAAATGAGTTAGCAACATGCGAGTTAAGCCCAGCTTCCACTAGGGCATAAGTGAATTTTATATAATTTTCATGAACATTGAATAAATTTCTATTAGGCTTGGTGAATGTTTCCAGATTCGTTTATTTAACACCATATTTGTACAAATTCAACATACGATTGGAAATTCTGTCGTTTAATTACACTGAATATTGACTAATGTTACTTAGGAACAGTATAAATGCAAATGCTATTCATATTTAAAAAAACAAAATTAGTATCGGAAAGCAAAAAAGTGATTAAACTCCTAACAAAAAGACAATATAAATTATTATTAATTGACAAAAACAAGTGCACTCATTATGCTTTTGGGATACAAAAAGTGATCAAAACATTTTTTTATTGCTCCGAGTATTTCACATAAATATAATGCGATCTACGAAGATTTTTGTATTATGGCCTTTACCAGAAAAAGCCAAATGCATACAAATTTGACAGCAATATTATAAGCAATATCGAATTCATTTTTAGAATTAAACAAATTCATACTTGATATGTTATTGTTCATTTTACGTACCTACTAGTTACAGATTATAATTTATAGTTAAATTAAAAAATATTTTTCGCCACGACATAAAAAAAATGTTTTCCCTAAACGGCGTTAAAACATTTTGTTTCAGTATGATTTCGAAACATAAAGCAACTAGAAAAAGTGTATTTTCTTTAAAATATACAAAAAAAAGCTTCAAGTTACAAAATCTCTTTTAACAAAAGTAAAAAAAACGTGTTAGTTCATTTTATAAAGTTCATAAACTTTATAAACTTTTATGTCGTTTTCGATTTGGCAAAAAGATCAATTTTTTTTTTGATCGAGATTGCTTTTTATGTTCGATTTGCAAAAAATCTGACACTCTGAGAAATCTCGATTTTCTTTCAGATTTCACACATACTTTCACTAATACCAATGTAGGTATATGACACACAGCTGTCGGTTACGAATTGTTTATCGTTGAAAGGATTGCTTTTTTAACTGAATTATTCATTTTTCGAGTATGGAAACGATTTTCTATATTAAATTATTTCGAATGTAAATGTGTAAAAACCAATTGGAATGGATTTACAGTGCAAGTGAAAAAAAATATTTTTGCGGCCAACTCAATACACACAAGAACCAATAAAATTCGAATTTAATGTTCGATTTGTCTGCAAAAATCTGAAATCTCAGATCAAAATCTGAAAAGTCAAATACTAAAGTCAAATATTAAATTCAACTGTGATGTGAACGCCGTGTAACTAATGGGCACAAAATATGCCGAACACAGTCGCCCCCACTTGAAATCCCACCAGAAAATGGCCGCCCGATGTCATGAAGTGCCATACATTATATTGTATAAGTATTCGTGCGGCAGCAATGGCGCTCCTTTGATTTGTACAGGCACGAATACTTATGCAATATAATGTATGGCAGACAGCTTGTAGGCAAATATACCGTTTCTGCTCTCAGTTGGCCCTCTAGTTTGGTTACTCTATGTCCTAGTCATCTATATTCCATATTTATTTTTAATTAAATTAAATCTCGATTTTTGTACCAAATTTTCATAATTTCTTATTTTACTAAAAATCTAAATTTAAAAATATTTACAAATTTGTTTTTAGGTACCTATTTCCGTTATTTTTCATTTTAATGAAAAAAAACAAGTAAAAGTGTTATCATCTCACAAAATTTCATTCGAATAATTGAATAGTCTCTACATTGGTTTTGTCTACCAACCAGAATTACCAGAACTACTTGACCGACATAGCCCATTTTCAATACCAACCGACGACGATAAAAATAAGTCCTTTCACCAAATTTCATTTGCCTGTGGCAATTCCTTTGGGCGCAGACAGACGGACAGACAGACAGACAGACAGACGGACATGGCTGAATCGATGAGGTCCCCGGTGACTCCTTCTTGGCGTTACAAATGTAAGGACAAAGTGAGTATACCTTCCTGTGGAGGGTATAAAAATGAGAAAATGTTACGAAGAAATGTTGAAATATTTAATTAAAAATACATAATAGATTGTAAATTTATTTCTAAGAAGACAATATATTGAATAAAAAACCTAATATACAAAAAAAAAAAATAAAAAATTGGGGTGTTAGGTATTTAATTTTTGAAATTGGGGCCTTCTTTCATATTCTCTTTTGGGGCCTTATTTCAAACGAAAGAATTCATGCGAAAGCGAAAATTTGTTTAACGTAACACCCTTTATTTTCATCCTTTTAAAAATGGTTAAACGTGTTTATCTTACAGAATCCTACCCCCCTCCATTTTTATCAGCTGCCTGTTGAGCTATTAATTTGTAATTTTGTGGTACAGTGAAGGTATCTTTTGTTTAATAGAAACGATATCGTTTATCACTTCCAATATAGACTGAAAAGTTAGCTTGTACTCAAAAAGAACGTTTCAATTCCGCATAGATGAGTGTGCAACAAGTTTTATCAGCCTTTGGCTGATGGGTGAAAATGAAATGATTTCTCTTTCTTAAGCTAAGCATTTATCAAATTTAAGCTAATATTATTTAATTGATTATAATTATTATGTGTCACTTTTCTAAATCTAAAACTATTTGACATGAGTTGTTGTTGTTGAATAAGAACTGGGGACGTTGCGCGATACTAATATAATAATAATATTTAGACTCCAGGCTATATTTAACGAGCTCACAATGGCGGAATTTTCCATATCGGATTACGAATTGAAACTTTATAAACCTTTTATTCTGCGTCTTGAGCATTCAAGTCAATTAGTTTACGCTGAGCGGTGAGGAGTAATTTTGATTGCATTTTGTCTTTGTATTGATAGAAAAAATAAATACCTAGATGAGGTTCAACGGCACGCGTTCCTAAGCTGTCAAACTTATATGGACTTCGAGGATTGAGCACAACAAGACCTGTAGAACTATGTTCAGAAATAAATCATATTTTTTAAAAGTTAAGGAGATAACAATGAATAATTTAGTTTTTGCCGAGAGAATTTGTCCGTATTCTTCTCAATCTTGGACTGCATTGAAAGATGGGGCAGAGTAATTTTTTTTCTTTGGTCATTCAAGCGGTTTAACCACTGTATTTCTACTTCTTATTTTAATCCTAGGGCCAAATAAAAATAAATAAATAAATGGTTGGGCGCAACAGGTCTGTAGGAACTCTATAGGCCTACCTTCTCACAACCAAACGGCTAATTGAGAACCTCATTCATGACAGCTATACTCTCTCGGATGTTTGTCAGACGTTCGCGAGAGGTGTCGCAGAGGAAAAAAACCATAAGTTGGAATTTGAGTTTTTTCGGGATTCGAACCTGGGACCCCTCGCTTAGTAATCCAACAGACTAACCACTAAGCCAGTGCGCCTAGCGCGAGATATTTTACAACAATGTGGAACAAAGTTTCATTCCCATTGATGTCTGCGAAGCTATTTTTTCTCTTCTTTGGTATAACAACCTGTCTCCGCATTTATGATTCGCCAAAAGTGGAGCCACGCCTGCAAAATTCGTCGGCTTTCCAATTGAGACGATTGTAATTTGAAATTTCAAACCGAAGGCTTGCGAGGGGTGGTATCTTCTTGCTTAGCCAATGGCCAGGCTTTCGACGAAGATAGCCACTTTTTGTCTAGATGTCGCTTTGATCAGAAGCAGTATACTCGGTCAGTAGTCAAACTGCATTGATCAAAACTTATTACTTTCAATGTTCGCCTATGAAATCAAGTCATCTCATAAGCATATTTTTAGTTATTGCCAACATCGTAAAGTATCGATCGTAACTGAGGTTGCAGCAGAGGCATGTAAAAATGGTAAAATTTAAAATACATCAAAGTGCTTCATGCTTCCAGCTAAAAGCGTTTCTCAAAAGCTGAACAAAAGGAAAAACTAACATATTTTCAATTAATATAAGAGTCGAGATAGTCACGATTTTCATCCTTACACTTCAAGGAAAAGCCTTCTCTAAGAGCTGGACAAAGGTTTCTAACCAAAGAGCGTTATGCTGATTTTGTTGTGTAAAAGGGAACCTGTAAACAAATTAAACCTACAATATGACATAGAATCTTTTAACAAAAAAATGTTATTTAAATAAAATCAGGTCCTTTTAAAAAACATTTACAAAGATCCTTAAATCCCATGATCAGTTTCGTTTTTTTTGGCTTGCCAGAAGTTATTTATGTGTATTTAAAGGGTGTCCCATAATTCACGCAAAATATTAATTTTGCGCCATTAAATAGTACAGTGATGCCAACGCAAAAAAAGATAAAAATGTGACAGCTGACAGTTCGGTATAAGTAGAAGTGGATAGCTATACGAAAGAACAACGCATTTTCATTGTTGAGCAATATTTTAAAAATAATGAACGTTTGTCAGCTACAGTCCGCAATTTTCGTACAAAATATGGCCGTCATAGTGATATAAAATCATCAACTGTGAAGAGAACAATTGAAAAATTTAGGGAGACTGGACTAATTACTGCCCTGTCACAATTCCTTCAACAGAAAACATTTAAGCAGTTCGCGAGAGTATTTCTGACAGTCCAGGAACATCAATTCGGCACCGTAGTCAAGAATTGGGCATTTCGAGAAGCTCTTTACAGCGTATTCTCACAAAAGCTTTGAATCTTCATGCTAACAAATTTCAATTGACTCAAGAACTGAAGACTACTGATCATACAGCGCGAAGAGAGGTCGTTGAATGGATTTTGGAACAACAACAAGTGGATGCTGATTTTGCGAACAAAACCATCTTCAGTGATGTAGCTCATTTTCATCCTCATATTTTCGTTAATCGTCAAAATTGTCTCATTTGGCGTTCGGAAAACCCACGAGTAATTGTTGAGAAACAAATGCATCCACAACGCGTGACTGTTTGCTGCGGATTTTGGGCTGGAGGCATTATCGGACCATTCTTCTTCGAAAATGCGGCTGGTCAGGCAGTACAAATTAGTGTTCATTATCGTGAATGGTCTTGTGACCAACATGTGGTTTCAACAAGACGGTGCCACATGCCATAGAGACAGAGCAACAATTCAATTACTGCATGAGTCATTTCCTAATCATGTAATCGGCCGTTTTTGCGATCAGAATTGTCCATCCATATCTTGGGACTTGACGCCATTTCTTTGGGGTTTTTTGAAGCCAAAGGTCTATGCAAACAAGCCCACGACCACCAACGCCTTGAAAGAGGAAATTGGGAGGTGTATTAATGGAATTCAGACACATTTATGCGAAGCGGTCAAAGAATATACATACTTGCCAGCAAAGCCGTGATGGCCATTTATCCCATGTGCTATTCCGTACATACCCCCGTTTTCTGTATACTCTATGAATCAATAAACAATTTAAACTTTGTTATTAAAATCTGTATTTTCTATCAAAATAACATTTTGCGTGAATTATTGGACACCCCTTAAAATTCAGAGTTAAGCTGTGTAACATGTAAATAATTGAAGAAGAATATTTAGTTCCTCCTGATTAAAGTTGATTTACTTTATTTTCGGCCCAAATGGTAGATACATCGGCTGCGTTAACTGCTGCACCTGCTACTTGACCTGCTGCACCTGCTAAATTGTCGGCTACGTTTGCCGCCGTATCAACAATATTGCCACCTACATTTTCGGCGGTGCCTACAATGCCACCCAGGCTTAAGCTGGATGCCTAGAATATAAATGACCAACTTTTATTAAAAATATTGCCTCTATAACCACGTAAACTTACGGCGTAAATGCAAATGGCAATCAAAAGAACTTGTCCTAATAGCTTCATGTTTAGTTAACTAATGAGTGGATGGTATTCTTTTGAGCATTTTATACCTTTTTAAAAATATATTTTCGAGCTATCTGCTTATAAACAGAAGACTATTATCAATTAGTGTTTTTTGTTGATATCTGCGGCTTATTTTTGATTTAATTGGTAATGAAGATTGATTGTTAATTTTGGAAACGCGGTTCTTAGTCTTTTTATCGGCTGGAGCATTTGCAAGCAAATTGAAATAATGAAGAAAGTATTATATTTCTTTTATAAGAGTTTTATTACAAGACTAGCAGTTACCCGCGACTTCGTCCGCACGGGACTCTGTTAAAATGTACTTTTTTAGAAAAATTGTTACTGAAATAGTTTTTATTTTAAAGGATTTCTTTATAGACAATGTTTTGTTTTTTTTTTTATCGGGCGGCAGTAATATTACCAGACTTGAAGGCGAACTTACACGAGAGCAAGCTACGTAAAACTGACCGTGCGTAAAGCCATCTTGAAGATTAGTAAATATCATATTAACTTTTGGATAAATGTGGAGACAAATAAAAGTGGTCACCGGACGGCTTCTTAGTTCTGTTTGTGGGTATATAATTAAACTCTTTCTCCACCGACAAGCAGTTTTGTAGCAGACGGCGGATTTGTGTTAATTGTGTGTCTATAAGATACACAGAACACGGACCCAGCTGATTGAAAAAACTACTTGAAATATAGTCGATATCTAACCTTCTAGATTGCATAGTACTTGACCTAGCCGTGTATATATTTTCACATGGAAAGAATTGAAAATCACCAATTGCAAAACTTTGAGTTGCAATTTACGAATTATATATTTCTCGCAAATTACAACGAAGTTTTCATGGATTGATACAAAAACTCGCAATTTGACATTGACAACGGCGGAGAATACAAAATTCTGTTTGTTGAAATTTACGATTAGAAGTATCAATTGGAGCTTCTTTTATTTGTAGTGATTTGCGATATAGCTTGGCGGAATTTTCCACTTCCATATAGGTCAATTTCTCAAACACCACTTTACAATCTGAAATTGCAAAGAATATTTGCTGATTTAGCAACATTGAATGATGAATCAATAAAACTTTATAATAATTTAACACAATGTGAATTGAAAACGTAAATTGACGTAGAGAAATCGTAAATTGCAAAATATTTTTTGTAATTTCCATGGAATCAATGAACTGTGCATAAAAAAATTCCACACATCAGGTAGTGTGGAATTTTTTTATGCACAGTTCATAGTGCATGTACCTATCGAAATCCTTTTTCTTTATGAATGAATGTACGTATGTGGTATTGCTAGAGACAGCTGCAATCATGAAGCCAAATCTCCAGGTGCACATTGCGTGTCGGTGTAGAGACACGCAGTCGGTATTCAATCTGTATTTTTTTCAGAATGTACATCTCGCTATTAGAAAGGAAGTATCAATTGGAATGGATTCTAAAATATGTAATCGAAAAGGATTGTGGAGGTTCGTATCGATGTCAAGTTCTTCTTAATATTTTGTTTGTATTTGAAATTTAAGCATAGACCGAAAAACCACCCCAGACAAATCCCGTTGTCTCCGGACGATGTGGCGGCGATTTTCTTGTATATCAGGAGGAAAAATAATTATTAAATATGACTCCAAATATGTATTCGAAAATAACATTATTAATAAAACTATGAATTTTGATTTGAAAATCACAAGACATAAGTTGCAAATTGAGAATAAAGTTTTCTAATTTCACGATAAAACATTTTCAATTTAATACGGTGATACCTCAAATCACCACTCGAGAATCGAAAATTGCAAAATTATAAAAATAAGTTGCAATTTACGATTGAAAATTTGAAAATTGCAACTTCTGAAGTAGTAAATCTAAGTACTTCTGCTAGTTCGCAAATCAACACTATTGAGTTGCAATTCAAGACTAAATGGTTGTAATTTGCTAAGGGAGGAAATCGTAATTTACAACAGAAAAGTGGTAATTTGCGAATTGTTTTTGCAATTTACAATCCATAGTAATACAGGGTGTCCGCTGGGAAGGTATACTACATTGTTTGTTTATAATTTTTGATTAAATGAAAGAGCATGGATCTTATATTGACAAATGTTTTATTTAATGTCGGCAATTATGTATGGAATACAATATCAGGTAAATGTCCGCGTCTGTTAGTCTCACAAATGCGAGCCCTTTTGAGCACATTTTTCATTACATTCTCACACATTTCACGCGGTATTTCATTAATTTCATCACGAATATTTCGTTTGAGTTGCTCAAGCGTTTCTGGTTTCTTTGCATAAACCTTGCTTTTCAGATATTCCCACAAAAAGAAGTCCGGAGCAGCCAAATCAGGCGACCGTGGAGGCCAATCAACATCACCATTTCTTGAAATAACTTGTTGTGGAAAGATGTCTCGCAGTAATTCCATTGTAATCCTGGCTGTATGCGATGTGGCACCGTCTTTTTGATACCACATGTTAATCAAGCCCGAAGCATGAAGTTGTGGCGTTAAAAAGTTTTCAATTATATCACGATATCGCTCCCCATTCACAGTTATCGTTACGCCGTTTTCATTTTCAAAGAAGTAAGGTCCAATGATTCCTCATGACCAAATTGCACACCAGACTGTAACTTTTAAAGGATACAAAGGTGCTTGGGCCTATCACCTACAGACCCACTTTCTTCGAAATCATTCACTACACGATAAATAGTGCGTTTTGTTGGCACATTGTTTCTGCCAAAAATTTCACGTAACTTTGTCATCGTCACAGTAATCGATGATTGATTTTGATAAAATGTTTTAACGATTAAAACACGTTGGTTTATCGAATATTTTTCCATAATAAATTTGCCACGTGTCTACTTCACGACTGCCAAATATGAACTGTCAAGACTAATGCTTACCAAAATGGCGGCAACACAAAGTAGTATACCTTCCCGACGGACACCCTGTATTTACAGTCAAAAATCAAATAAAATCTACGCTCCACAAAAATACCCTGAGTACTAAGTCCGCTCATCTCCAAAATACACCTATCGAAAGTAATGGACATTTAATAAGGAATAGCATTTCAATAAAGAATTTGTTTTTACTAATTATAACTGTTCAAGTTATTTATTCAGGAAGCTGTACTACTGGATAATCATTTTTGTAGAATCGGCATTTTGTTATCGTTAACTTACTAAATGCGATTTCTGGACTGACAAATTATTTCGGTATATTTAACATATTTTGTTGCTGAAACATACAAAAAGTGGACAAATATTTTTTTAAGCTTTTTTTATGTTGACAAAATAAGATAAGGAACATTTTCATAACTCCGACAGTTTTTTTTCGTTACCATCAACAATCGTTTGATGCAAATAAAAAATAAAAAACAATTTTAAGCCCTACATTGACAGACAAATTGTTGAAAAAGTCGCATTTGTATTGAATATAATGCCATAGTTTTATTTGCAGTGGCACCAACTGTTTGCTAAATGGGATTTATTTCGCTCGTAATCGTAAATAGTGGGGGCGGCAGATCTACGCTGTCACTCCACCAAGCCTCTTATAAAAAACGACGTTTGGTATCTTACAACGCTTTGTCTGTTTTTATTTTTATTTTTAAGAGAAATATCTATATGTCTCCATTACTGTTAAACGAAGTACACTACACCTTTGTCATGTTATCTTACGAGGCCTACCCTATCAATAAATAGTTCGCCTACAAAAAATGTGTTCCTCCTACTTACATACGAGTACAAGGTTCATTGAATGATGGAGCTGGAGAATTTTGAGAAATTGATTGCTGATATGTCATTATGCTACGACTACGACATAAACGAACGATGCGATGAGGTAAGACGAAGTAAATTTTCGACGACAACTTTCCCAATTTTCCCATTCTGATATTTGGAAACCGGCAAGTCACATTCAATAAAATAAAAAAATTAAAAACTAAAAACAATATTACCAATAAATTGCAATTTATTCACAAAAGGAAAATCAATTCCTTATCCATATTAAAGTTGTTTGACTTTATTCTCTGCCCAAATAGTAGAGACGTCTGCTGCATGAGCTACTGCATCTGCAACTTGACCAGCAACACCAGCTAAATTGTCGGCTACGTTCCCTGCCGTGCCAACAATATTTTGACCTACATTCACAGCTGTTTCTGCAGCACCAGTAGCTTTATTTTCTGCCCAAATCGCAGAGTTTTGAGCCGCTTTGGCTGATGCATCTACTACATTGCCAGCAACGCCAGCTAAATTATTAGCAACATTTCCCGCAGTATCTGCAACATTATCAGCCGCGTTCACCGCACCGTCTACAATTCCGCTGAGGCTTAGACCAGATGCCTGGAAAAATAAATTACAAACTTTAAGCAGAACCTTTACTGAGGTACAAATTTAAACTTACAGCGTAAACGCAAATGGCAATAAATATAACTTGTACGAATAGCTTCATGTTTGATTAACTGATGATCCACCAACTTATTGCAGCGGGCGTTTTATACACCAAAAAATGTTGCTTGCTGGCTATCTGCGTTCAGAATATTGATATTGTGTTTTTTAGCTTATTTATAATTAAATGGTTAAGGAAGATTGATTGCTGCTATTTGACCAGAGGCTTTTAACCTTTTTGTCTGCTGCGCAACTGAAGTCAAATTTATACAGAGTTAACTTTATGAGTTATAATTTTTTAAGTATTTGCTACATTGCTAGCTACATTTCCTGCAGTATTCGCTGCATTGCTAGCTACATTATTAGCTTTGTTAGCAGCATTGCCAGCTACATGTCCTGCTGCATTAGCAGCATTGTTAGCCGCATTCTCGGCAGTGTTTGCACCTTTGTCAGCTGCATTTACTGCAGTACTAGGAGCATTATCAGCCGTATTTACCGCAGCACTTGCTACACTGTTAGCTATATTTGATGGGTTCACTGCACCGTCAACAATACCACCAAGGCTAAGGGCAGATGCCTAGAAAATAAATGACACACTGTTAGCAGAAACTTTAATAATGATATAGTTACCAACTAAAACTTACGGCATAAACGCAAAAGGTAATACAAATCACTAGCTTCATATTTGATTATCTGATGAGTTGAAGGCTTTGCAGTGGGCATTTTGTACTCCTTCCGACAAAAAATATTTGCGGTCTATCTGTACGAGGTTTTAATAACACAATAGGTCTGTTGCTTTACTTTTGTAGTAAGAATGGAAAAGACTGTCAAAATGGCAGTGATGTGGTGGGGATAAATTCTCTCACAGAGAGAGACACTTGCGAAAAAGTTAGGGAATGCTTTTGTAGTAATCTACGAAAATGACAGATAAATAATTCAAAAATTCAAAAAAGTTGTACGAAAAGTCGTTAAAATATAGTATAAACTCGAAGAATTTGCTAATTTACAAACAATATTATTTGATTCATCAACCTAGCGATGAAAATGATTCGCAATTAATCGAACTTCTTCTTCATGAATCCGAGTATATGAAAGAGTTTGTACTGATTGAACTACAAGGATTCGAGAAGAGGAAAAAGCGACACGGCATTAAAAATAACGTAGAGGGGATTTTCCTTTCTTACTTCTCACAGCGAGGAAGAATCTCGTCGCCACTTTCAAAAAGAATTCAATTTTATGAATTTTATTTTTCCGCATTTTGATACCATTTTAATACGCAAGAAATCAAAACATATGTACTCATATGTCAAATAGGACAACAAATTTCAAATCAGCTGCTAACTGTTAGGTGACTGACATCTTTTTCAATTCTTACACCAAGAAATTTGTTCGGTAAAAATTCGTAAGATTCTCACTGGATCTTGCTCTCTCGATGCCGCTCTCTTTTACGAATTTTTGAGTTAAGGAACAGCATTGGTAAAAATTCGTAAGATTTAAAAGTAAAGGAACAGACCTAATGGCTAATGAAGATTGATTGTTTAAATTAACTGATACATCAGATATAGTACAAACAAAGAGAGCTTAATCAATAATAAGGTACAGTCAACTCTCGATTATCCGGCATTCTATTAACCGGGACATTTTTTTTAAAAAATTTATTAATTTAGAAATCGATTTTCCGGGATTCACTCTATTATCCGTGATCATTTTTTATAAATACTACGTATTTTTTCTATCCACACGTGTAGAAACGTATCTGTAGGTGTTGTCTTTCTTATTATGTTTTTTAGTTTGTTGACTGTTTCAAAGTACAAAATCTTATTACAAATAAATGGAAAAATATTGTAAAAAGTTGGTTTATTCGTTGATAATATAATTTTCGATTATCCGGGAATTTCGATTTTCCGGTACGAGCTCGGTCCCGAGCACCCCGGTTAATCGAGAGTTGACTGTATTATATATTTTACCACTTTTTTATTCTCTTTCTTCAACTTTAAACTCGATGAATTAAAATATTTCTAAACATGTGACGTTTCGCATTTAGAGATAAATTTTAAACACTTTTCTGAAAATGTCACATTGCTTTTTGAATAAACCTATTGCTATGTTTCCACCGGACACAAAACCCGATTTATTCCTTTGAAAAGTTTTCACCGAATAAAATAAGATTAAGTTGACAAATTATTCTCTCTGGTTCGCTCTATTCGACTGAATGGCGTTTCACCAGATTCATTTTTCCATTGTTGATGTCTTCTTTTTTGTTCCTGTCAAATTTGTAACGATTAGCATGTTTCTTGTTTTGTATTCATTGGTTTTATTTAAATAACAAAACAACTTTGCTAATTCTATCGTAGCAAAATTAATACTAGTTATGTACAAGGTGGCGCAAAAATAACCTTCCGATGTTTTTTGGCTGTAACTTAACAAAAAAATTAAAAACTTTGATTCTTCTTGTGGATTATTTTTATTTGGTATTTTAATTTTTTTTACATCAAGTCGAGAATATGATGTCATGTAAATGGCCGCCGCCACAGTTGATTGTCATTTGAGCCCTTTTTATGGCATTTTCCATCACTTTGGCCAAAACTTTCGGCGATAGGTCCTCACATTCTTGACGGATATTGTCTTTAAGAGCTGCAAGAGTCTGAGGCTTGTTGACATAAGCCCGCGACTTCAAAAAGCCCCACAAAAAGAAGTCTGGAGCGGTCAAATCAGGCGATCTTGCTGGCCAGCGCAAATCGCCAAAACGGGAGATTAGGCGCCCGGGAAATGCATCCTTCAGCATATCGGTTGTGGCACGTGCAGTGTGTGCCGTTGCACCGTCCTGTTGGAACCACATGTTTTCCAATCCCAATTCATAAAGTTGCGGCAAAAAGAACTCGTTGATCATTGCTCTGTAGCGCTCACCATTCACAGTAACCGTTTGGCCCGCGACGTCTTCGAAGAAAAAAGGTCCGATGACTCCTCCAGCAGAACGGCTACTCCGGGGTGTGCCACGCCTGGCAGCATCTCGTGTTGTGCCAGTCTCATCGAGGCGAGCGGCTAAACGTCGCAGTGTTTCACCAGTAGGCGTTGGACGGCTAGGAAATCTGCGACGAAATTCACGTTGTGCCAAAGTCACCGACCGATTATTGCTCAAATAAATAGTCACCAATATTCCGCGTTCTGGAGCAGTGTAGCGTAACATTGTTTATTAACGTGTATTTCGCATGTGTTTACTACACAAATGTCAAAACAGAACTGACATTAGGGGCCAATCGCAAAATTTATAGCATTTTTGTTTTTTGTCAATAAAAATAAATACATCATGAAAATTATTTGTCATTCGAATAATACTATTGAATCGGAAAATATTTCAAAGAGCCTTTATATTTAAAAAAAAATATATCTGAATTTCTCCTTCACGCTTTGGCTATAATTATACATAGTTTGGTATTTTACCTAATCCGGGCGCAAGGTAAAGACTTTTTAAATGAGTTTTTTTTTTCTTTTTGTGACCGTTTTTCTTATATTCATGCAGCTTTTCCCTGAATCAATAATTGATCTAAAAAAAATGTTTTACTTTTTAAAAGTCTATCTACTGACAAACATTAAGATAAACAAATAAAAATAAAAAGAAAATAATAAAGATTGGATGGAAAATATAAGAAGCAAACAATTAACTGAAGTTAAATAAAAAATAAATATATCACAAACATTAAACAAGAACAAAATATCCAAACATTTTCTCATCATTTGTTAGCGTTCAAGTTTTTTATTTAAACAACATTCCTTTAAAACACCATCACGATTTCGTGCGCACGGATATCAAACAGGATCAGAAGGTACATATTTTAGTTTCTTTTTATTTAACTTAGGATATTTTACGAACTTACATTTACAAAACTAATCGATTTAAATACATTTAAAATTATAATATAGGTAGTAAGTTATATTTTTTTTTATTTTAATATTAGTTTTAAAGAATAGTTGATTACTTTAATAATAGAATCTGAGCCAAGTTTCTTTTAATTATAATTTGAAAATTGTATCTTTGAAAAATGATGACTTAAATTTTATTTAATAACCCATAGATGACGTAAGTCACTGAGAAGACGCGCATTAATTATTAAAGGGTAAATACTTATAACCAATGGCTTTGATATCTACATGGATCGGGTGGGAGGCTAAAAAGTCCTATCAACAACTTTAAGGGGTCCAGATCCAAGTAATTTCCTTTTTCCCTCTTTCAAATTTGCTAATTTTTTCGATTTTTAATCATTTCTACTATGCTGTCGCCAGAACCAGCCCTTAGCCGGGATTGAATTTTCAGATTTACGACCACTCTAGCATAGCTACAGATTCAGCTCTCTTTATTTTACATTTTTGACATCCCGAGCTGTGGAGAGAGCGTTCACAAACCGGACTCTACATGCAAACCTGAGATTAACATTTTGCATGATAAGTCACGAGATTTATACGAGTTTTACGAAAATTGAACATAGCTTCGGAGTTAGTCTCCAGTGAAAACGCATAACTCTAAGCTTTGTATATAAAAATGTCATTTGGGTGTGTTAGAGTTAGTGAGTAATAACTTACTTACTCAAATGACTAGATATTTCGCATAAAAATCTTTACATTTAGAGATATTCTTTCCAATTTGATGAAATTAGAATCGATAAATAGTTCCAGTGAAAAAATGTTTCCTGCGTACCTATTAAAAATTATTTCTAAGGTCATCAGAGAAACAATTTTCAGTTAAAGGCTAGTGCGCTTTTTAAAGGTTGGTTATTCTTGAAACCGTCCGCTGGGCGATAAGTCAACACATCTGGCTTGCAATCCTCACGGAAAGAATTGAAAATCACCAATTGCAAAACTTTGAGTTGCAATTTACGAATTATATATTTCTCGCAAATTACAACGAAGTTTTCATGGATTGATACAAAAACTCGCAATTTGACATTGACAACGGCGGAGAATACAAAATTCTGTTTGTTGAAATTTACGATTAGAAGTATCAATTGGAGCTTCTTTTATTTGTAGTGATTTGCGATATAGCTTGGCGGAATTTTCCACTTCCATATAGGTGAATTTCTCAAACACCACTTTACAATCTGAAATTGCAAAGAATATTTGCTGATTTAGCAACATTGAATGATGAATCAATAAAACTTTATAATAATTTAACACAATGTGAATTGAAAACGTAAATTGACGTAGAGAAATCGTAAATTGCAAAATACGCCGAAGTATGCATATAAATCTGTATTTTTTCAGAATTTACACTTCGCTTTTAGAAAAGAAATTAAGAAGAATTGTTAAGGTTCGTATCAATGTCAAGTTCATCCAAATATTTTGTTTGCATTTGAAATTTTAACCACCCCAGACAAATCCCGTTGTTTCCGGACGATATGGCGCCGCATGATTTTCTTGGATATCAGGAGGAATACGACTATAAATAGCATGTATTCGAAAATAACCTACCACTATGAATTCTGATTTGTAAATTACAAGATATAAGTTGTATATTAAGAATAAAGTTTTCTAATTTCACGATAAAACATTTTCAATTTAATACGGTGATGCCTCAAATCACCACTCGAGAATCGTAAATTGCAAAATATGAATTGCAAATTGATAAAAATAAGTTGCAATTTACTATTAAAAATTTGTAAATTGCAACTACTGAAGTAGTAAATCTACTTCTGCTAGTTCGCAAAACCACACTATTGAGTTGCAATTCAAGACTAAATGGTTGTAATTTGCTAAGGGAGGAAATTGTAATTTACAACAGAAAAGTGGTAATTTACGAATTGTTTTTGCAATTTACAATCCATGTAATATCAAATTGATAACTATTTGTGTCAATTTGCGATCGGTTATGGCAATATGTATTATTTCTCGTTTGATCGCATTATTGATACTCAAAAGTGTTGATTCACGACTTTTGAGGGTCAATATCTTCACTTCGTACAATTTCTCGAATTGCGAATAAAAAGTCGTGAATAAGTAAATCCTTAGCTAAGCTCTAAAACTAGACAAACTTTTCGTGATTCTGCGCTTATTTTTCTTGATTTGATCTTAAAATTCTTTCCGTGACTGTAATAGTTAACTGTTGGAAACAACTCTGCATAGGCTAACACCGCAACACCTACCACCGAGAATTTCCTTTATCCTTATCTTTCCTAGCATAGAAAGGGCATTAAAAAGCAAACATGGTGAGCTGAATAATTTAGCCGTATTATCAGATCCAATCTGAATAGGTCTTTTGGACATTTGCTAGGAAGTTTGTCCATAGGGAAACCAAACAAAACGTTCCCCTTCTAAAAACTTCTAACGAGACAGAACCCAGTCACATAGCGACTTATGCAAACTTAATACAATCGCGCCTACGAAGTCTTACATTATCAAAGACTTTATTTCTGGATCGGTTTCGCAGAAACTTTAAATAAAATTCAAATTACTATAATTTAACAAAAAGTAACCTTTTTATAATATCCGATTATACCTATCTATTGTTTTGGTTTACTTCGATAAAATAACATTGCGATTTATTTTTATCAATTACCTGCTATTTTTATGCCAACGTGACTCAGTGACTGTATATCCCAGTGTCTGTGAATCCGTAGTCCGCAACATGCGCGACCTTGAAGTGTTTGCAGCTTATTTTCTTAAAGAAATAAGCAGCTGAAAAGCCTGCTACCTTATAATTGCAGAAACCTGTCGGCAGATAGCTGTATTTGTTTTGTTCGCCTTTTCAGCCACCGTAATTGTTTACTTCCTTTGGAACAAAAGCTTTACTTGTACAAACAAAGTCCAAATTATGATTAAGTGTCATTTAATTAGTCCGAAAAATGTCTGGTACTAAAAATAATTTAATTACCCAAGTGATGTGCAGTCCTAGTTATCATTCTGTTATATCTGCAGTATTTTTCCAAGTAAATCGGATTTAAATTTTGCTATCGCATTATTATATGAAAATACGCAGCTGTCAATTAATTTTTTATCAATGGATGATAAGATAGGTAATGAAGTGAATTTCATAGATACAGCAAATCCAGAATTGAAATCAATAAGATATTGTGTCATTTGTCTTGTCAGTTATATTATGCCCCGTGCCATAAAATTTTCCACAGCCTGGTGACATTAAAGAGATTTTTGGTTGATGTTTTTCTTCAACTCACATTAAATGCAAGTTCGGCAAAGGCTTAGGCAAACCCGATCTTTTGACACATGAAATCTAAAGGTGTGCCAATACCAGTTGGCCAATCTGTTGACTCAATGATTGCAGTAAATACAGACAGTTCTATATCTCCCCACACCTTACATTTTTTCAATGTACACTTTTTTAAATTAAAAAAGTTTTACGTTTTTACGTAGTAAACGATGTCGACCTCAAGTATTTCTCAAGCGAAAAATAATTTGTTTGAGATGATTCTTCTTGGGGTTTATAAGGAACTCGAATAAGGCCTTTTTTTGTTTGCTAGGCGTCTTTGGGAAGTGCTAGGTATGACAGACCTAAGTTATTGACTCCGCGCTTGATAAGCTCTTATGGCATCGCTCGAGGCAATGTAGGGGCGTTCATAGAAGTAATTAGTTAAGTGACAAATAAAGAAATTGATCATCGTTACTATCATTATTATGTAATTGCGATTATATAGCTTTAAGCAGTTTTTAAATAAAAGAGACAAAGCTGTAAACAACTCGAGTCTATACGGAAGTTTCATCGTTCTTACACGCCTCTCCAGTTGGCCTTGTCCTTAGCCAAATGCCCCAGCTGCAAACTCTAAATGGGTTGTGCAGTGCACACTACCTATGACGGTGGGCCTTACCAATAAACATTTTTAGTTTCGACTCTTAATTGTAGTAGCTTACAGTGGCTATATTTTACATACAAATTTCGCAATTGTGAGCTTCCGTAAATTTAAATGTCTTCGGCTAGTGCGTTGTCAATCCAAATAAGACTTGAAGACTCTACGGGTCGTGGTTTTTGTGACCGATTTTGCTGACATTTTGCATACACATTTAGTTTTGGTGACAACGCAATTCTTTATATAAAGGGTGTCTCAAGGTTTATTTCCTAGCAAGACGGAAAAAAGGGGTGCATGATGTTAAGACTGTGATAAGTAGACAAAGATTTAATATACCTATGGCGTGGAATGTTTGAAAATATATAAATATGATATGGAAAGTTTTTCGCATGGACGAAGGAACTGAATCACCGTTTAAAGGTTAAGAAGTATAAGACGGCTTTCTTTCCAAAGGGAATAAAAGTATCTAAAAAAAAAAAATAGTTGGCGCAACAGTTCTGTAGGGCCCTACTTCTCACAACCATTCGTTTGTGTGAGTTTTTCATTTTTGGGACGAATGGAAGGGATCTACAATTTTATGCCGGATCCAAACGGCTAATTGAGAAGCTTTTTCATGACGGATGTTTGTCAGACGTTCGCGAGAGGTGGCGCCGCGGAAAAAACCATAAGTTGGAATTTGGGTTTTTTTCGGGATTCGAACCTGGGACCCCTCGCTTAGTAGTCCAACACACTAACCACTAAGCCACTGCGCCTATCTAAGTATCTAAAAGCTTTAAAAAAAAAATAACCTGCACCCACTCTTGCACCCCACACACTTTCATCGCCATAGTTTGCAGTCTATAACTGAGTCTGAAAATTCCCCAATAAAAGTTTACTTGTATACCTAAAGTATCCCTATACTTTCCATCATAGTCACCTAGAACCAGAATCAGCAATCAATTTCCACCAAAAACAAAAACATGCTTTAACAGATCAGAAACTCCTGCTTCGTTCGTCCTTGTACTCAAAAATCTTGAAAAACATATGAGCTCAGAAAAGTGCACGTGGCGCCTATGGCTTTCTTACCAGCAGAAAACGTGATACGAAAAGTGCGTTTTACTGAGAGCTTAAATTAAAAAAAATATCACATTGTTATTTTATATGTATGTACTGTATCAGTTGTTTTTCTTAAGTTTAACCCAAAAGTGCATTTTGTTTAACACTATTCTTATATTTTCTGTACCTATGAATAATTTTGTCTTGAATCGCTTCTGATCCTTTTACCTTACCTACCTTCATACTAAAATAATAATATTATGCAATACAAAAAAAAAAAAAACCATCCACCAAAAGTCCACACGAAATTCACACACATTCGTCGCATGACAGACAAATAATATAGGTACAAACGTCAATTATTATATTTCGTATTTTATTTTTATTTCGTATTTTATTTACAACAAATATTTCACATTAAGATTACAATCTTATTATTTGTGAAGGCTTAAAGAATAAAGAAAATTCAAGAGTAATTCGAAATCTTAAGCTAAGTGAAGTACAATGTGAACTTGAGTTTGATAAATACAGAAAAAATTAAAGTAATATTAAAAGCAAAAACAAAATAACAGAAAAGAAAAAAACAAAGAATAGTATGGTTTAATACAATATTTTGTGATTTTATTTAATTATCACTGGCCAAGTGTTTAAAGAGAAGATTTTTGAATGTGTTTGTGTTTTTGATCCTCCTAAGTGTTACAGGTAATGAGTTCCATAAAAGAGCGGCATGGACAAAAAAAGTTCGTTCGGATTGTTGGGAGTTGAACCTGGGTCGGATCAGGACTGCGGTTCTTTGCGAACTGGCAAATACTAGTCGGATGTGCAAGTACTCAGGCTGACGTGACTGCATAATATAGTGCAATTGTATTAATGACCTGAATTTGAAAAGGTTATCAAGTGTCAGACCCATAATGAGCTTAGAGTAAGCAGAAATATGGTCAAAATATCGTTTATTGTAGATGTATCTCGCGAAGTTATTGTAAATTACATTAAGTTGTCGCCTTGTGTTGTAGTCAACACTGCAGAAGATTTCGCAGCCATACAAAAGGATGGGTAAAAGAAGTGCCTTAATCAGTAACATCTTAGTGCTAACAGGCACTAAGAGCATCGAATGATCAACCGTGTCGAACGCTTTCGAAAAGTCCAGCAATGTCAAGAAAGTTGCACAGTTTTCGTCCATGTTCTTGCGTATGTCATCAACAACGAGTAAAAGAGCAGTTTTACAACTTCTCTTCGTGCGAAATCCTGATTGGGCGGAACTTAAAAGACAGTTACTAGTCAGATGCTCTTGTATCTGCTTAAGAATTGCCTTTTCGAATACTTTCGACAAAAATGGTAAGATGGCAATGGGTCGGTATTCAAGGCAGGTCCTGTTTTGGGACTTAGGTATCGGAAGTATTTTAGCATTTTTCCACAGGCTCGGATACTCACAGGTGGTTATTATTGAGTTGAAGATATGGGTTAAAAACTTAAGTAAAAGAGGAAGAAGGATTTTTAAAAATTTAGGATTAATTTCATCCAAACCTACTGCGTTCGAATTGACGGACAACACAGCTTCAACTACGTCCTCCTCTGTTAAGTGAGTAAAATAAAAATGTTGTTCAGGGACACTTACTTCATTTGATAAACAACGCACTGAGTCAGGAGAATCAATATTTGAATTTTGTACTGATGGGCCAGATACAGATACGAACTGAGAGTTGAGGAGGCTACAATCAATGTCAGTAGGGGCTTGCAACTGTTGTTTCCCATTTCCAAGCTTTCGAAAATTTTTCCACATTTCTTTCCCAGACTGATTGTGAGGATTTAACAAGTTTTCGTAGTAAAGTCGTTTTGCAGTTTTAATACGGAGTACAACTAAGTTACGAAGGGAACGGTAAGTGTCATAGAGTGCTTCAAGTTTATATCGCTTCCAACGGATGTAAGCAATATTACGTTCCCGAATTAAATCGAGTACATAGCGATTCAGCCAGGGCGGAGAACTGCGGTGAATAAATTTGTGTTTCAGCGGGACATGTCTATCGAAAAGTCCGATTAAATCTCCTTGCAGAAACGCTACCTGTTGGTCTACCGTCGGCATATGGTAAATTTGTTCCCAGTGTATATTAACAACGTCACTCCTTAAATTTTCAAATTGTATGTTTTTGAAATCCCGATAGCTTATAGGGGTTTCTACTAAGTCAAATTGTATGTCGTAGGTCAAGTATATCAGGTCGTGTCTCGAAAAACCCGCAGCTGGTAGTTGGCTATAAAGTAGGGCTTTATCGGCATCGGTAACAAAAAAGACGTCGAGAAGAGTAGGAGATTCGTATTTTGGAAAGTGAGTTGCTGTTGACACATTGACAGGTGTGAGTTCCATACACTTGAAATTATCAATAAGCTGAGCGGAGGTAAGAGTATTAAGCAAATTGCAGTTTATATCACCGCAAACAACAATATTGGGCGCATTGCAGGAAATCCTTTCTAAAATGCTCACAACAGGTGAAAGGTCCACATTTCTGTTTGGCCTGTAAATCGCTCCAAGGAGCACGCTCTCTAGACCACAGGTAATCCTAAGAAACAAGTAATCAGAGGCACAATTTACATCCGATTTGCATATTTCTTGATAGCCTATTCCGTTATAGAGCTCCCTTGTTTGCTTCTCGCTAATTTTAAACTGTTATACTGAATATTTCTGGAAAAATTATGTTTTTTTGGCGGTTGTCATCCATTCACAATTATTAAATCGCTAAATATTTATACCGAAAGGAGTTCCCTATAGTACTCTAGTATAACAGCTATCAAAAATGTATGCAAATTAAAAAAATCTTTTCTCTTGAACCGATTCGCATAAAACTACATACATATATTTGTAAATAAATAGTAGATTGTATTATTGAACTGTTACCACATACCCCTTGAATAAATAAATAAATTTGGTTGTTTTCACTAATTAAATAAATATTATTTTCATCTGCTTTATTTTAACTACTTGAAATGGCGATACAGCGAACAGTATCTACTTAATTGAAGATACTCAAAAAGTTTAAGACCCTGACCTCATTTTTGGCAATTTAGTTCAGTACAGTGTTCCCAGACTTTGAAGAGTGTTTTCCCCTTTTTTATTAAATTCAAAAATTTGTTTTCCCTACGTTAAATTTGCACTTAATTTCAAACGAACAAATTAAAAAAACATATAACCGTTTTTATTAACAAGGATAAAATAAGCGCTTAACATACAAATATACATATTATACAATAACTTCCGTTTCTATTGGACATAGTAATCTCAAAATGAGTGAATGCATTCAGATACGCAAAAATTCTTACGTAGACGTTCGATGGGCTGTTTTCTTTCATGTTTAACATAAACAATTCATTCTTCAAACAAACTAAAAATACGTTTTAATTTTATTTTTGAGCAATTTACATTTCGCAGAGATTACTGGTTCAGTACTGTTAAACAAATGATGGGTCATACTGTAGTTGTTCTGTTTGATCAGTTCTTTTGTCGAAAATTATAGTTGAATGTTAGTTGTTAGATCCCCGATCAAATTTCTTCGCGTTATTCAATGTCTTCATTCAATTACTTTAAATTAAATGTTTTGAAGGCAAAGTCGATTTTATTTATTATTTTTCAATGAAATCAATTCCCGGCTGACGAATTCACTACCTAGAAGAAAAAGCTCATGTTCTGAAAGGATCTCAAACTTGACTGAACGCATCCAGATGATTATATTAGTATACTTTATGATTATTGCGAGTAACCTCTGTTCTTATAGCTGTTTTATTTTCTCTTTGCATCTTTTTTATTCTAAAATAAATAAATTTAATAAATCTTATTTTAAGAGCTCCATCAAAATATTCGTAATATCCTGGCGGGCACGTCTCGGTCCATGCTGTGTTTCAGTGTTCGTATACAGCATAGATATATATTTCATTTTGTAGATACTTGTTTACAATGAGAGCCATCAGCCATTGTACTTGCTTTGTTCTGCTGAGAATGCAAATTCAGCCTTCGCTGGTCTCCCCAACCAACGCTGACGACAGCAGCAAACATTTTCCAACAATTTCAAAACTATTCAAAGAGCAAACTATCTTATAACACATAAGGGCTTAAAATTGATGAGTAGATGTGGATATGTAGGGTGCTTCAGCTTAGCTATGGCCGATTTAACTTCGCTTTGATCTGCGGGCGTTGATTGTATCCGGCGCATTCCTAGAATTTGTGTTCAGTGTTTTCTTGGGCGGACATGGTAAGCTCTTTGTTTTTTCAATGGTAAAGAATTGAGCGAAGTAGAAACTCACGTCCTCGTGTTTCCGACCTGTGCAGTGTGCATTCCGCCATGTTTCTAATCTAGCGAACGTTCTTGAAAGCACTACCCTGAAGCTTGCTCCACTTCGCCAATACACAAGAGGACCAAACGAACGTTTAATACGATCTGAAGTCCATAAATTCTAGGATCCATGTGTAGTGTATGTTGACAAGATTAGGAGCCTCGTATGTTGACAAGGTAGGCTTTTAACCACCCGACTATATAAATCTGAAGAAAGTGCTTACATACTCATAAGAAGCAATAATGTGACTTTTATGGCTGATTTACGATTGCGATTAAGCCAATCAATCAATTGGATTTTAACAAAAGTGTTAAAATCAAGAGGTGCTGATAGTGTCACACTGATTTTAAAACAAAACTTTGTTGGTGAAACTTTTGTGTTACCTATTAAATGAGTAATCAGCGCCTTATCATCGATCTTTTAACGATTTATAAATCCACGTTATACTGGCACGGGGTTAGTACACTAAGCATGTTATGAGTTATAGCAGCAGATACACTTAGAAATGTCAACAAAAATTGTTTGATTTGATTTTTTAAAGTAGGTATGTGATTAGAATATTTTGTTGGAGATCAAATGCGCTTTTGTGTATGAAGTATTTGGTGGAATTGATATTTAAATTTGGAAGGAGAAGCTGAGAAAAATAAAAATGCCGAATATAAATTGTACCACATCTGCGAACAACTTTATTAATTGAATGAGACTCAGGCTCTGTCCACAAAAAATAAAATAATTTCTTTCTTTTAACAAATGCAGCAGGTAAGCGAGCGTGAGACCAGACCATATCTCAAATGCAAATGCGTGAAGCGACGAATTCTATGTCTGTCCTCATACTGGAACTTAAACTACTGACAAGTGACCAACTAATATTCAGCATGCGTGGGAACACTTATTGTGCAGTTCCAATTTATCTGACATATTTTCCCATATAACGGTTTGAAACAAGTACAATTTTTTTAAAACGGCTCTAGCGATTTCAAGCAGAATTGGTATTTGAATTTAAGTAGCCGATGTTTACATGCCTGCAGCCCAGTTTTTTGGTAAATATCCGAAGAAAGGTATTTTTGAAAATTGGACTTATCTCGAAAACGGTCCACACGATCAGAACAAAAATGCATGCAGGGAATATGGTCATTTTCACTTCAAAGCGAACTCAATTTTTCTCTGTTTTTTAGTTAATATGAAAAAGACTCTAACGATTCTCACCAACATGATTACTTGTAGTAACATTGATGTTTCCAAAATGACCGCATGCTTTATTTTCAATTTGAAATGCCGGAAAAGGGACTTAGTAAAACTCCATTTTCGATTTGGATAAAACTTTCAAATCCAATTAATGTTTACATCCTAAACAATATCTTGTACTCAGTTTTTAGTTTAGTGTTTTTTTGAGCTTCGGTCTCAGCAAAGCGAAGTAAACTAGGATTTTCAGCACGCAATTACAAGAACTACTGTGAGTCCTCGAAGTGTCAAGTAGAGCGTAGTTGTTGTAATTGCGTGTTGAAAATCCTACTTTACTTTGCTTTGCTGAGATTGAAGCTAAAAACAGGCCTAAAACCAAATCTTTCATTGTCTGCTACAATTTTGTTTTTAGTTTCACAAAAACCGCTTAGCATTTTGTAATCTTCTTCAACAGGTTCAAACGCTACCACTGTCTAAAAAAAATTACTTTGATGTTTCTGATAATTTTGCACTTAGCAATCCTCTATTACCTTCCAATTTAAAAGGGTCCTTTTCCCAAGCAAAACGTATTTCCTTTAAGAATTGTGTCTATAAGTATCAAAAGGGCGCATTGACATGTTAAATGGAACTGAGAAAAACCCAAAAAACGTAGAAAACCGTTCCACGAGTCAAAGCAACAGCATGATATGTTTTGTATGAAGCTTTACCAGATCTATTAATGGAGCAAAAATATATAAATTACTCTTACCTAGTTATTTGTAGCAACTAAAAGCTTGGAAATGGTTAATTTTGCAAACCTTTTGCGATGTTCAACTGGAAATGCAACGTTTTGAAACTAAACTTTGGGAAAAGTACCCCTTTGAAAAGTGATTAAAAGCCTGTGTGTGTATGGAAATGACAGATTTTTGATCCCAACAAACCAATTCTATGAAGGAAAAAGTTTGTTTATGCTAAATATTACCGTTTGATTTAAATGGTACCGTTTGAAAGAAATACTTGTTTTCGGCTGGCTAAATAAGTGTGAAATGAGACCGTTTGTTATTTCAGATACAAATTGTTCTACAGACATTTGTATGGAGAATCGAATGACATCTTTTTTTTTATAAAAAGTGGAAATGAGCCCTTTTGATAGTAATATAGACAAAATTGGTAATATGATTTTCAATTCCAAGTTGCAACATAACTGTCTTTGTTTCATAACTGTCTCTTGAAGAAACCATATTCTATTCTATTTAAGAAAAGTTTCAAACCTTTTAATTACAGTACCTACTGCTCTACTTCGCTCAAGTTCCATTCCAAGGACCGTAACAAATCTCAACTTCTATGCCTTTAATGCGATATGTTTGGTTTCTGTGAACTCAAAAACTCATTCCAGATAATAGTCGGATTTTGTTCCTGTCTACCTGCTGTCTCTGCATCACCTTATATTGTGTATCTTGTTACCGAGAATTTTCAGATGATATAAGATTTAAATAACCATTTCGGTCGAGGTCGTACGACGTACTCGTTTGTCTTCAATTGCATTGGACAGTTTTTCCATCATGCTGTTTTGCAATTAACAAAACTAAGAGCCAATGCAAAAGAAATCTAGTTTCCCACATTTAACTAGCTCATATCTTGTCTGTCCCCTGTCATGTCATATCTCGCAAAGCGTTCACTTTAGATTTCCTTTTTGCATAGTGTTCAGCTAGGTACCTACATATGATAGCGCTTTACAAAAGTTTTGCTGTTGGCTCAATTTGGAATTGGATTCTCCCTTTTAAAGCAGAAAGTTATGATTTGTTTCAGATTTAATTCAAAAAGAAGATTTAAATGTGAAACAAATTATTGTCAAAGAGTAGATATTTATTGCTCTACATTGAGTACCTCATGTATTCTGGTAGTCACCCTCGCAATACATCTCATCAGCATGTACCCGCGATCTAATGCTTTCGGTAAGTGACCAAATATTAGCTATGTCATTCACATAAATATTTAGGGAAGAATTTCGGTATTCTTTCTTACTTAGACAAAAGTGCTACATCTTTTTCCGACTTTGAGGTGGTTGTCCGGAATAGATTTTAAGACTACAGCGCGCAATTGACTCCGGTTTTCACACTTGCATTGTAAAAGGTTGCGATCAAAATATTGGATAAATGCTTTTTGTCGTTATCTTGGTTCCTGAGATGGAGATTTTGGCTCGAATCTAAACGGAACATTTTAGAAATACCTGTTTGGCCGATTGTAGTAGAATTTCCTAATAATAAGTTATATACATATTTACAAAGAGTTTCAGATATAAATGCTAGTTGTGAAGTTGAACAGTAAGCATTCAAATACAAATTTTATAATCTTCTGTGTGTTCGTGCAGTTTTGTTTTCTTTTTCCTTAATTTGAAAAGGTGTCTAAGTGGTACATACATATGCCGCAATTTTCTAAACACACTCGACGTTACAAGCAGTAAAGTCAAATGGTTTTGAATAAACAACATCCATCACCTGGGCTGAATTATTTCTTGCACATTAACTTACATCACTTGCAATGCTGCAACTTCAAGAAGAATCTAACTGAAAATATCGCGAAATAAAAAATCCCCCTAGACCTATGCAAGTTCACTTCTTACCAACATAATCTCTTAATATTCCACCCTGTTCATGTAGGTTTATTCCACTTACATTTTACACGAAAATCTAGTTCAAAGATCTCAAAAATACCGCCATAAAAAAAAACGCGAAAGTCTACCTTCTGAGTGACGTGGAAAAGACCTATGCATAGGTAGGTATGTGTGCAAATATGAAAAAAGGGCGCTTTCTATAAATCTTGCACAGGGCGCTAGTTTGGCTGGAGCCGGCACTGATTGTACCTACTGTTCACCCCACACTGTATTAATTTATATAATGTGACATTACCTCATTTTTTCCCCTTAAATATAAAATGTAACTAACTATTCTCTAATTCCATTTTAGGATTACTGTAAATTGTAATAACATTTACTATTTTATAGTGAATTTTGAGAATTTTTGAGAATTTTTTATTTTTTATTAAATTCCAACCTGACATAGGAGGAATCAAATTCTCTGCTCCTCTTTCTAAAACCGCGCACGATTTAATTCAAAGCACATACTTAACCCACTAAAGTTTAGCATTCTGGTTTATGCAGCGTAAATCAAAAATGTTCTACCAATAAATCGTGTATTCAAAAATAGATAGAATCCCAAGCAATAATTATAAAACGTTTTGACTACCCCATGCCATAAGAGCATTGTCCTTGGTATTAGCTAACAGTCGATATATACGCAACTTGGCAGAAAATGTCAGAAACCCCTATAACGCAATACTCGCAACAATACGCAGGCCTCCAATTAGCATCAGACTGAACAACAAATTAACACAAACAACGACAAACGACCGACGCGTCGGCGTCGCGAGGATTTGGCGATAAGACAACGTTGACATGGCAGTTCTGCGATCATTGTGCTCTATATCCACACATCCGTTGCATAACTGGTGTAGTTACCAGTTGATTGAACTCACCACGTCTATCTGGCGGTATGTGCCACCCACATAACAGATCCATTTGCCTGTATATAAAGGGTGATTTTTTAGCTGGTTTGGTTTTGGCAACACTGGTTTTGACAGCTGACGTGTGTTTAGTACCTTGTGTCACTGTCAAACAGCTTCAGTTTGGTTTGCAATTTAACCATGGATCGTCTTACAAATGAACAACGCTTGCAAATTATTGAATTTTACTATCAAAATTCGTGCTCGGTTCGAAATGTTCATCGCGCGCTGCTTCCATTTTATGATCGGCATTCTCGACCTTCTGAGCAGTCTATTCGGAAGATTGTGACCAAATTTCGCACCAAATTTACTTTGTTGGACATTAAACCACCAACACGTTTACGTACTGTGCGTAGTGAAGAAAATATTGCGGCCGTATCAGCTAGTGTGACAGAAGACCGCGAAATGTCGATTCGGCGCCGTTCCCAGCAGTTAGGCCTTTGTTACAGCACTAAGCTGGTGCAAGAACTAAAGCCAGCCGACCTACCACAACGCCGAATTTTTGGTGAATGGGCTCTTGGAAAGCTGGCCGAGGATCCGCTTTTTTATCGAAAAATTGTGTTCAGCGATGAGGCTCATTTTTGGTTGAATGGGTACGTAAATAAGCAAAATTGCCGCATTTGGAGTGAAGATCAGCCAGAAGCATTGCAACAGCTACCAATGCATCCCGAAAAAGCCACTGTTTGGTGCGGTTTATGGGCCGGCGGCATTATTGGGCCATATTTCTTCAAAGATGATGCGAATCGCAGCGTTACTGTCAATGGTGAACGCTACCGAGCGATGATAACAAACTTTTTTTTGCCCGAAATGGAAGTTCTTGACTTGCATGATATGTGGTTTCAACAAGACGGTGCCACATGCCACACAGCACGCGAAACAATGGCGCAATTGCGAGGCGAGTTTGGTGAACAGTTAATTTCACGTTTCGGGCCGGTCAATTGGCCGCCTAGATCGTGCGATTTGACACCATTAGATTATTTTTTGTGGGGGTATGCCAAGGCTAATGTGTATAGGGACAAGCCCGCTTCGATTGACGCACTGGAAGCCAACATCCATGCATTCATTCGTGAGATACCGGCCGATATGTGTGAAAGAGTATGCCAAAATTGGACTTAGCGGATGGGCTACCTGAGACGCAGCCGCGGTCAACATTTGCATGAAATTATCTTTAAACATTAAATTGCAAGGTTCAAACTATCGATTCAAATAAATATTTCATTCATTTTTTCGAATTTTTTGTGTTTTTTTTTTAAAAAAAGTTCTAAACCTCTTAAAAAATCACCCTTTATATATGGATTGGATGCGTAAGGACGTGTCATTCGCATCTGATGGAATATCTGTGTATGTTTGCCTGTGGACCCTGTGGGAGAATGATGCCTGTTGAAGCTATTGGTCCTTTGTCGCTTTCGCTGTCGTATCGATGCTCGTCAATTATTCGCCGGCACGATGTATACGCAGCTCTTGAACAGACGATATACAACGTTAACAGGATTATCTCCATATTGCGAGCCCCGCCATTACATTGATGCACGTGGTGACTGCTGAGGTTTCTGTGTATACCTACATTTTTTTCTCTCTTGTTTTCGATGTCGCAACGATGTTACAACTGCGGCTTACGGAAGGCGATGATGGTTTGGTTTTCCCTCCATAGGTAGATATTTTTTATCCCCATAAGGTGTCAGGATCAAAATGTTTCCACTGTGTGCAACAAAATTTACATCCCAATTATGGCTATCAAATATCAACACGATGTTTGATAATAATTGATACGTATCAACAAAATAAATGAATCGGTATTATGGTTATCAACCTATCAAAATTTTCGATGCATTGTGAACTGTATTCGATTTAAGATCTATTGTGAATAGTTTTATCGATAAACTTGGTATTACGGTTGTCAAAAAATTTGATATTCGTCAAATATTCTATCAACCACAAATTTCTTGCTGATACGTATCAAATATTCGGGCGATTAAAAATTTCTATTAACATCAAATCATAAAATGTATTTCGTTGTTTTTATTGTTAAAAAAAACGACCTTAGACCGAAAATGTAGAGTTATTTTTTGAGCCACAAAACAAAAACCAAAATACAAATTGGAAACGTGAAACTTCAAAACAGAACCCATTCTCAATGATATTTTGATTAGCGTTCACAACGGGGTAAAAATTATCAATTGATACGCATAATACCAAATTGTCGATGAATTGATAGATGTTATCAAGTATCAAATAATTGATATTTGATAGCCATAATAGGGCGGTTAATCTTTGGCGAGGTCGCACTGTTAAAATGATATATGCCCAACTTTCTGCTGATCGCTACTGTGCTGCGTTCCTTATCGACTGCAAACAAGTTTGTCCGCCTTCTGCAGTTGAGTGTCCAAAGTCTCGACATAAATCGTCAGTATTTTGGAAAATTCCTTGAATTAATCTCGAAGAATGGCACATCTATTGAGATCTTCCGTTCGCCCTATATCGATATGGAATCTCAGTAACTTAAGAGCTCTTTCGAGTGAATAATGTCACTCCCCTTAGCCATCTATTTATATCAATTTAAAACTGAAATAAAGAATACGGAGGAGCGCAAAGCCATCTGCAAGAACTGGAATATTTATGTAAATGTCTTACTTGACAGTCAGCCAAGGCGAAATAAAGGGAGTTCAATTGGAAAAAGGGAAAATAAATGAAACACAAACGTTTCGAAGGAAATTTATGGGAAAACTCAATTGAGTCAATAGAAAAACGGTGCGGCAATATGAGAAAGTAGAACAGACTTAATTGCATTCACTCCACTTGCAGCCCGCCAACGCCAACCCCTGTCAAATGACAATAAGTGTAAAGAATTCAAAGAGTATGCAGCCCCCAACCGGGGCATCTGGTAAAGCTGCTGATGGGGCGTATATATAAACTGCCACTGCCACTACCATTGCCGCTGCAAGTGCTATACTGCTACATACAAGCAACCCTGTTCGATTCGACAACGCGGCCAATGGCACATCGGTTGACATCTTTTGCTCGGCAATGTTCCAGAAGATTTATCTTTCCCTCGACGTTTTCGATTTAAAGATACATTGCAGTTGTATCTAATAGCATCTTCATTCACACTGTAAAGTAAATCGAGAGGAAGCCAAGTAGCGGGGCGTTGAAGGGATCTTCGTTTGAAAAATTGTTTCGAATGGAATTGGAAAGTATGTCGGGAATGGGATTCGTGAAAGCGATTTGTCATCAGTGCTGGCCAGAGTGAGTTTACTTATTTAAATCTTGACCCGTTCTCATTTGAATTGTGCGCATTCATTTGGAAGTTGCACTTGTGAAAAACAAGGTTTATTTGCCTGAGTGGAACCAAATAGACTGAGTATATCCCTCAAAGGGAAATCTTATAACAGTTTATCCATCTCGAAGTTTTTTTTTCGTCCTTCTTGTTTTACGTCTGGAATTTAATGAAATAACTTCAAACTTGCTTACCCACTCAGGTGCTATACTACCAGATCTCAATTGACATCTGAAAATATTGAGTTTGGCTTTAAAATGACTAAGGGCCGACGACAAGTGCCTCTTGTCCAAAGTGGGCTTGAAGTTCCCTAATATGCGGTCAACTGTACTTCAAACAAGGCCTTGGTTTTCCAGTTGTGTTGTAGATAAAGGGTGTTTTTTCAGAGGTATAGAACTTTGAAATTTAATAAAACAAAGATGATTTTTTTTAAATTGACATAAAACTTACTTTATTAGAAAGATAATCTTCTGGCATTATAATTTAAATATGATTCCTGTCATATGACCGCCACGGCTGGCTCGGACGTAGTCTAATCTGGAGGTCCAATTTTCGATGACTGTTTCCACATTTGTGGCCGTATATCGGCAATAATGCGGCGAATGTTGTCCTCCAAGTGGTCAATCGTTTCGTGCTTATCGGCGTAGACTAGCGACTTCACATATCCCCAGAGAAAATAGTCAAGCGGCGTTAAATCGCACGATCTTGGAGGCCAATTCACGGGTCCGCAACGTGGAAAAATGCGGTTACCAAACGTTTCCTTCAATAAATCAATTGTGTCACGAGCTGTGTGACATGTTGCGCCATCTTGTTGAAACCACATCTCCTGCACATGGTGGTTGTTCAATTGATGAACGAAAGGGTCAATAATCATGGCATCTTGAAATGCCAAACCAAACTAAAACTAAATCCCTTGACAGCTGACAAAATGGCCGCCAGTTAAAATAGTGCTGCCAACTTTAAGTTGTAAAAAAACTCCCTTTCTAACTTTCTAGCCACGGAAAGAAATCGTTCACATCTAAAAGTAAGATAGGTTTGTGTCTTAGAAAACTGTTGCCCAAAAGTCAGTGGCGGATTACAAAATTAGAGTATTGATACGCACTGGAACTTACGCGCACTACAGGCAACTGTAAGAGGTATTACGACGATAAAATGGATACGATAGGTTATCAGAACCGGTCATAAAAGATTTTTGTTTTGTGTTTGGAGGTCCGATGAAAGGGGAATGATGCTGAGGGACTTTAAAGCACCCTAATAAAAATCCTCTCGGGGAGGAGTGACTTTGCACCTTTAGTTCAACAAATTGTCAGTTTATATTTGCATAGTTCTTAATTTTTGAATTTGTTTGGAATGTGCACAACTGTAGCCCGTAGGTTCATACTTGTATCAGAATATGCTACAAGCATATTGGAGCGAATCCATGTATACAATTTAATTTATATGTAAAATATTGGCTGAATTTAGGATATATAATCTTTTTAGTCTTTTCTGAGATACTGTTTATTGTCACTTGGAGCTTTTCGTTAATATTTCGACAGTTTCTTCGACAATTTACAAAGGTTGCTGTAGTGGTTTCTCCACTTACAAGCAGATCGCTAGTGAAACAGAGTCATAGAACTGGACCTAGAACACTGGCTTGCGGCATGTCAGCGATTTACTTTGTTCCTTTTTTAATTGTGAAGAATTAATTCTTGGTAGTTACATTTGTAGCTGATGGATCAGTCCCTTGTGCCAGACTTTATTGAGAACTTGTGCAATATCACGAAGTATTGTAGAGGACACCATTTTCTTTTAAAATACTTTTTCTTTTTTATCAATTTTTCTAGTGAATTGGGACTAGCGATTTTTTTAAAAAATTTTGAACAGCATTTTTACGAACACCTTAATATTAATTACTTCTCTGGCAGTTGAATTCAAGTTCTTTTGGTATGTTTTCCGATTTGTCCCTGAATCCCTTTCTCATTTCCATAAATGATCTTCTGTCTACAACTATTTCTAGTCCAATCTTATGCCAGCACTTTCAGCTTTTAATACTCATTCCAAACTTCACGTCACCCCTATTTGGCGTTTGAAATAAAATTTCAACGAGTGTTGTTACTCTTAAGCTCATTTCAAAAGTGTTCTGTCAATAGAGTAGGCTTTAAAGCTTGAAAAGATCAATACTGCCTGCTGTTTCTAGAACGAAATCCAAACCTTAAGGTACTTGAAAGGCTTTTTGTTCTTAATAATTCATGTTCATGAATCATCACACGGCCATATACCCGCAGTCGGCAATAATGCTGCGAAAGTTCTAGGTTTACTTAAACGGTGCATGAAATATTTAATCTCTTCTTATGAACGGGATACAATTTTTAAGGATTCCATAATCTTGTGTACGCACAATTGTCATATCGGGTCTAATGCGCCGAAAACCATTATGGATATCGGTTTAAGAACCCTTCATTCAAATTTATCAGATACCCCAATATTGTGAGCTCTATAAAAATTGTTTGAATGTGGCAGATGTCTTACGTTGGCCTCAATGTTCTAACGTTTGTTTTTTAATAAATAGTATAAAACTGCCAGCTGCATTTGTCTCTTAAGGGCTTTGAAAATGCTTGGGGAAAAACAAGAACCGCATAGACTGTTTCATCTCACAGACACATTTTTAATAGTATATTCAGCGCCCTACCTTTTACTAATTCAATATATGGCTACATACGACATGCAATTTGATTGTACCACAAAATTTATTTTACATCAACAGTTTTGAACTTCAATATATACACCTACAACCTACATGTGTACGACATACAAATAGTTAGCACCGACGTTACAACTTGACGTTCCTATGGAAGGTGAAAGTTTGAAAAAGGCAGACTTCCTAGGTAATGCAATCATCATCTGAGGGTTTTCCCTGTTAGGTAAATATCCTTTCCTTCCCGTGTTAAAGCATACTTTTACATGTGCCCCAACACATGCACTGGTGTGGTGTATAGAAATAGTGAGCTGCTGAAGCGAGTACTCGTCATACGTTATATGAAAAGAACCTGAAGCGACAAGCGGACAAAGAGCGTGTAACCCAGGAAAACGCAGTCCGTAAGTTAACTTTATCTAGAAAATTAAGGAAACATAAAAGCTTTTTACACCTTTTTTAATGGAGAATACTGGTTACCTCATCTCTGAGGATGAACGTGAAACTCACTTTTGCATTCACATCTTATGGTAGTGAAAAAAGAGAAAATTCGCAATTTCCTGAAACAATTTTTTTTCCTTTTTGCGTTGCCTCCTCTCTGTACCAATCCGTTTTGAACAGCTATTGCAGGATGAGTGAACGACTTTTTTGCGGTTGGTGCCTTAATGCAACTGCAAATCAGAGGAAAACGATTTAAGCAAAAACTGTTAGCAGTCAATGGAAACTCTCACTTAGTTTTATTTAATTTTACCCAACACTTTCTCGAATGGGAAGCTTCGGGTCGCATTAACACAGCGCTCTTTTATAAAAGGTAATAGCAATTGCAATACGGTTAGGTTTTTCTTTTTGTGGTGGGAACATGATTGATCCTTATAAAAAGAAGAAAGCTATGTGAATAGCCACGATGAAAGGTCTTATATCCTTTCGATATGGAAATGGAAATCTGTCAAGTATTAGAACGCTTTGAACACAATTTGCTGCACAATTGTTCACGATTATCGACCGTAACTCACGAAATAAGTTTGGTCCAAAATTTGGACAGAGCAGAGTGACCACAGTCAGCATTTCAGGCTCGACAAACAATTGTATTAAATTTGTTCCTTCGGAAAGTCCATCTGAGGGAAATTATTAAATGGAGAGTTTGTTGTGATAATATTATGTCGCCCTAAACTTAATTTTCAAGTGCAATGTGACACAATAAGGACAGAAAGCCAAATAAAACAAACGCAAGTACCGACGAGTCACTTTTATGTGAATCTAACAGACATTTCCATTGCGATATCAGTCGACCAAAGCATCGGGAATAGCTATTCGAGAGTATGTCGCAGCTACTGTGAAAATCTTGAAGAGCTTCCTGCAGTGGCTCGCCTACAAAAAGCACTCTCGAAAGATCAATGAAATTGCATGGGATTGCTAGTCAAATCTGACGGAATAATCACACGCGACCGGGAGGAGACTTTGATTACCCTACCTCAAGTTCACTTCCCTGAGTCTAAAATCATAGACGAAGCCTACGAGCGCAATGTCGAGGATTCACCCCCAAGAAGCATTGGAAGAAGTAACAGCTTATCCGGAAAGCTTTTCACTCCGGATAGGGTCAAATGGGCTGTCAACTCATTTAAGCCATACAAGGCACCAGGTATAGACGGTATTTTTCCAGCACTTATCCAGAAAGGACTGGACTTCATTTTACCTACCATGATTGCCTTATTTAGGTTCAGTTTTAACTGGGCTTGTATACCACGAGCTTGGAGGGAGGTAAACGTGGTATTTATCCCCAAACCAGGCAAGCCTAGCGAACTACCTAAATCATATCGTCCTATAAGCTTAACCTCGTTTTTCCTGAAAACAATGGAAAGAATAACTGACATACATATCAGAGAATGCCTAACAAACGGCACACCTTTACAAAGGGCAAATCCATTGAAGGTGCTTTGTTAAATTTAACATCACAAATAAAACATGCATACCGAAATAAAGAGGTTGCACTTTGCGCCTTCCTTGACATAGAGACATAGCTTTTTATAACACCGGATATGAATCCATATCAAACGCTCTACTTCAAAGAAATGTAGATCATCCATCTATCAAATGGATCAAAGCCATGCTTGAAAGTCGGAAAATAACCGCATCATCAGGAAAGACCTCAGCATCAGTAACAGCTGTAAAGGGCTGCCCGCAGGGAGGGGTACTTTCGACCCTACTGTGGTCTTTGGTAATCGATAATCTGCTACAAATTTTAAGCAATTCAGGCATCAATGTAGTCGGATATGAGGATGACTTGGTCATCATCATTAGGGAAAAAGTTGCAATCGAAGTGACAACACAAATGCAAAACGCTCTTAAGATAGTCTTAGATTGGTGTTCTAAGGAACATCTTTCCATAAATCCCAGTAAGGCTATCATAGTTCCCTTTACTAAGAGAAAAAATTTGAGCTTACGTCAAATCTCCATCAACGATAAAACTATTGAGTACTCCGACGAAGTCAAATATCTCGGAGTGATCCTAGATAAAAGACTAAATTGGAACTCCCATATAAACAACAAAATCAAAAAAGCAACCAGTACGTTCTGGGCTTGTCGTTGCATGTATGGTAAAACATGGGGAATCTCCCCAAAGATCACTCAGTGGATCTATACAATGATGGTTATACCTAGGAGCTATGCGGACCTAATAGGACTAACACCCCTCCACATTTACATCAAAAAAGTGGCAATACGCAGCTCAACAAATCTGCTACAATTGAAGGAGATGGACATCGGTGATCACTCGGACCTGATGACCCTTCTCTCGGAGATTAAAGAACTTGACGTGATCTGCGCGATCACAGACCGCCTCCCAAAAACACTATGTTTTAACAGAAGATTCTCCACGGAGATCACTAATAGAGAGGCGTGGGTTAGTGGTAGCCCACCAAACTGCCAAAAAGGCATAAAGTGGTATACGGATGGTTCCAAAATGGACTCAGGGGTCGGAGCCGGCATATTCGCACCAAACCAAAATATTTCAATACCAATGGGAAAAGTCCCAAGCGTATTTCAAGCAGAGCTCCATGCCTTTAAAGAATGCGCAAGCCTCATTTACAAATCAGGTATAAACGGCGCAAACATCCATATATTCACGGATAGTCAAGCAGCTATAAATGCCCTTAGCTCACCCACCATTGACTCCAAATCAGTCTTACACTGCTTCAATATCCTCCAAACACTTTGCACCAGAAACAATACCAAAATATGGTGGGTTCCTGGCCACGAAGGAATTGAAGGAAACGAAAAAGCCGACGAACAGGCCAGAAGAGGTTCCGAAACACCTTTTACAGAACCTGGACCTTACTGTGCAATCTCTAAATCAGCGGCGAACCTCGCCATAAAAATCTGGGAACACAACAAGTGTATTTCACATTGGGAAAGCATCCCAGGCCTAAGACAGACCAAAAAAGTAATCAATCCTTTCAGAAATAATGCCAAAAAGATTCTAAATCTACGTAGGCATGATGTCAAAAATCTAGTTGGCTACCTAACAGGGCACCATGACTTGCGATATCACCTAAATAAAATACATGTAGCCGACTCTTCGGAGTGTCGCCTATGTCTTGAAGAAGACGAAACAACTGGTGAAATGTATGTGAAAGCCCAGCCCTTTGTGGTATTAGAAGGAGCTTCTTTCTCAGGGAAATTATAAGCCCAGAAGATGTAAAGACAGCCTCTGCTGAAATCATCATCACCTACATTAGGAAAGTCGAAACTCAAATAGCCTAAATAAACCTTTTCTGATCCTATGGCACAATAGATCTACTCAGGTCGAAGTGCCTCTTTATCGCGTTGGCGAGTCAGAAATATTAAAAAAAAAAAAAAGAATGCAGGTCTTCGGCAAATTGATTTGCAGCTAGTCGTTATTTTGGTGCCTCCTGTGACATCAGAACCTTGATCGAACAAACAACATCATCGTGCTCAACAAGTTGCCAAATCATAATGTTCGATTTCACTGAAAGGTACAAAGAGCACCTAATTCCTACTCTCAAGGGCTGCATAAATCTCGAGGTGTCACATCAAGTTGACATTGATGTTGTTAAACCAGAGCAGCGCATCAAGGCTTTGAAGAATTTTGGGGTGTGGGCTTTCGTCTTTAGGCCTCAAAATTGTTTAAATGAATAAATGCTGCCCCTTAACAATATATACACAATGCATGCATGTTAATGCATTTGACGTTCTTTCGTCAAGTAGGTACTCAGTTAATGAGTTTTTCTTTACAGCAGTACACCGCTTTTATCCTTTTTGACTCAATGGAAGTCCTCGTAAAATTCAAATTAAATACATAGTTACCTTCCCTTATTAACTTTCCTCCTCGGGGCTTTGAACAACACCCTTTGACAAGTAGCACATTTTAGTTATTTTGTTAGTAATGGAACTCTATTGTCGAGAACATATATAATATAATTATGTGTGCTTTTAATTCTGAGAATTTCTCTTCAAGCTATACGATTGTTATGTTATAATTATCCATGTGGAAGTTGTTCAGCGATTCTTTTCAAGATTGCAAACCTTTCGAGAGCGTTGTGCTAAAGTAGTTCCGAACATAAAGTTTGCAGATGGGCTTCTGAGATTTGTTGTATTTTTCTTTGTTGAGTTTTATATGAAATTGGGATTTTGTCCTCGATATAGGAATAACAGACTAGATTAGATAGGTCTATGAAGTTCCTTGCGCTCCAATGCTGACACTTTTCACGGTCCAGCTTGTGGGATTTTTTTTTGTGTCCCGTTTCATTTCGGAAACTTACATAATATACATAATAGGAATATGTGTATGTTTTAGGATATTTTTATTTTACAAATACAACATTTTTCATTTAACAAAAGAATGTTTTCGCGCATTTCAACGTCTAGCAAGAAACAGTTAAAAATAAAGTGCACGACTGGGTCGAACGAAAATTTCTCGCCCTTAAAAATTTGTTTTTGATTGGTTTCTTATTTTATTAAGTAGGAAGGTAAAGATCTGAAAACCGATGCTAGATAAATGAAACGGTGAATAGAATATAGGAAAATGAGAATGTATTGTTAAATAAAATTCTCTTTTGTGTTATTCATCTGATAGGCAGTAAATAAATATAAATAACGATGTTGAGTTTTATAAGTTGAAGCTGTCAGTAACATGAAATGTTCCCAAGTTATGGTTAAAGAGGTAAAATCGTCTACAGTACTATTTTATAATCTCTTACACTTTAGAAGAGTGTGGCAGTGGTTTCTGTTTTATGATTTGCTAATGCAAACTTTAATTTTTGACTGGAATATATTAGTAACGCTGTTATAAGGTATCTATGATTAGAAGTAGGGTTAGTGTTAGACAGATATCTTTACATAGATATTTATGTAAGTTTTCAGAGATTTGTTTTTAAGTTTGCATTAGCAGCAAAAACCGAATATCGGCATATTCGGTTTATAGCGCGTGTGGGGGTTCAATTGAAGTGTGAGTTTCTGATTGTGTAAGGAAATGGTTGCAACTATTTTAAGGTATACATATTCAACAAGGTTGAAAAAAGGGTAATATTTGCTAAAATTAAGTTTTGCGTTGCTGTTATTGCATTTTTATCGGAAGTGGGGAGATTATAACAAAAATATATCATAAATATGTGAAAATAGGTCAAGAAATATAAATAATTAAAAAAAACAGATTTTTTCGAATTTTTTGAGAAAAAATAAGTACAGGATCTTATTATTTCGAATACTGATTTTATATTTAAAATGTATTTTGATCAAAATCGTTAGAGCGGTTTTTGTTAAATTGGGAAGACGAAACAGTACCAAATATTGCAATGTTTAGCTTGAAATATACTATTGCTCAACAATAAGGACGCAATAATTTTGGAAACATCAATTTTACTCTAAGTTTGTATTTCGGTCATAATCGTTATTTCCATTTTCAGGTAAACTAAAGAAATTTTCATTTTCATTTTTAAAAAATGACTTATTTTAAAAATACATTTTACGATAATACAGAGAAAAACTGAGCTTGCCATTAAGTTAGAAATGACCATATCACCTTAGAAATTAATTTTTGTTACAATCGTATGGACCGTTTTCGAGATATGTATTATAAATTTCAAAAGTACCGTTATTCGATTTTTCAGCGGAAGACTGAGTATACAGTCATGTTGATTTCACCTACTTAAGCTTAAATATAAATTTTGGTTAAAGTCTCGAACAAATCAAACTGGTATGAAAATGTTATATGGGAAGTAAAATTAATATTGAGGTTACCGTGCAAAAAAAAACAGCTCTGAACTGTAAGCCCCAAATCCGAAGTTTGAACGAAATCTGGGCAGACATTCAGGCTGTAGGCCTCGGGATATACAGACAGAAAGACAGACGGACAAAATTTTGCGACCCACTTTTTTGAGTTCCTCTATCATCGTAATGTCAGAATTGATTAACATCTCGAGTTTGAAATTTTGTACGAATACAATGTCTTTCTACTACGTAACCGAGAAAGTTAAAAATAGAATCACTACTAAAAGTTCATTAAAAATATAAATTGGAAACACAAACATTTTAAATAAAGTACAGAAAAACATAAAACAAAAATTGCGTTTATAAAATCTCTCCGCTTTTATTTGATTTTATATAAATCATACATATCAATAATATACAAATCATATACACTGTAGTGTCAAATTAATTTATAAATACAGATGTGTTATTATATCTGTGTGGCACCTATTTAAATGAAGAAATATTCATGAAACTATAATTGACACCAAACAAGACTACGTTTAGTGAATGTTTATAATTACCTCTACTTTGTTCAACACGTTTATAATATTTTCAATATCAGTTGAAGTGAGAGTTGATTGTGCCTGCAAATCATAATAACTGTTTAAATTCACTATAATGTGATGTCATTGTACCAAAACTAACTTCAGGATCAAAATCCAATCAGTGAATATTTACGATTCCTTCGATCTTGTTGGCAATATTGATAATTTCGTCAATTTGGGCTTGAGTAAGTGAGCTATGTTCCTAAAAGACAAATCACAAGATTGTAATGGCTTCGAACTATAAAAACTTATAAAGGAGACTTACGCTGGTTGTACCAATGATTGACTTAATAGCATCCAAGAAACCGGAGATGTTGATAACACCACCCTAATAAGATGAGAACAAATTTTACTTCGAGCTTTCTTTTACGAAAGTAACCGAAACAACTTTCGAAATGTACTAGATCATACCCTTGGTGCATCTTCAAGCGAGTGAATATTTACGATTCCTTCAATCTTGTTGGCAATATTGATAATTTCGTCAATTTGAGCTTGAGTAAGTGAGCTTCGTGCCTAAAAGACAAATCACAAGATTGTAATGGCTTCGAACTATAAAAACTTATAAAGGGGACTTACGCTGGCTGAACCAATGATTGACTTGATAGCATCCAGGAAACCGGAGATGTTGATAACACCACCCTAATAAGATGAGAACAAATTTTACTTCGAGCTTTGTTTTAGGAAAGTAACCGAAACAACTTTCGAAATGTACTAAATCATACCCTTGGTGCATCTTCAAGCGAGTGAATATTTACGATTCCTTCGATCTTGTTGGCAACATTGATAATTTCGTCAATTTGGGCTTGAGTAAGTGAGCTATGTTCCTAAAATACAAAACCCCAGATTCTAATGGATTCAAACTATAAAAACTTAAAAAGGAGACTTACGCTGGCTGAACCAATGATTGGCTTAATAGCATCCAGGAAACCGGAGATGTTGATAACACCACCCTAATAAGATGAGAACAAATTTTACTTCGAGCTTTCTTTTATGAAAGTAACCGAAACAACTTTCGAAATGTACTAGATCATACCCTTGGTGCATCTTCAAGCGAGTGAATGTTTACGATTCCTTCGATCTTGTTGGCAACATTAATAATTTCATCAATTTGGGCTTGAGTAAGTGAGCTTCGTGCCTAAAAGACAAATCACAAGATTGTAATGGCTTCGAACTATAAAAACTTATAAAGGGGACTTACGCTGGCTGAACCAATGATTGACTTAATAGCATCCAGGAAACCGGAGATGTTGATAACACAACCCTAATAAGATGAGAACAAATTTTACTTCGAGCTTTGTTTTAGGAAAGTAACCGAAACAACTTTCGAAATGTACTAGATCATACCCTTGGTGCATCTTCAAGCGAGTGAATATTTACGATTCCTTCGATCTTGTTGGCAACATTGATAATTTCGTCAATTTGGGCTTGAGTAAGTGAGCTATGTTCCTAAAAGACAAATCACAAGATTGTAATGGCTTCGAACTATAAAAACTTATAAAGGAGACTTACGCTGGTTGTACCAATGATTGACTTAATAGCATCCAAGAAACCGGAGATGTTGATAACACCACCCTAATAAGATGAGAACAAATTTTACTTCGAGCTTTGTTTTAGGAAAGTAACCGAAACAACTTTCGAAATGTACTAGATCATACCCTTGGTGCATCTTCAAGCGAGTGAATGTTTACGATTCCTTCGATCTTGTTGGCAACATTGATAATTTCGTCAATTTGGGCTTGAGTAAGTGAGCTATGTTCCTAAAATACAAAACCCCAGATTCTAATGGATTCAAACTATAAAAACTTAAAAAGGAGACTTACGCTGGCTGAACCAATGATTGGCTTAATAGCATCCAGGAAACCGGAGATGTTGATAACACCACCCTAATAAGATGAGAACAAATTTTACTTCGAGCTTTGTTTTAGGAAAGTAACCGAAACAACTTTCGAAATGTACTAGATCATACCCTTGGTGCATCTTCAAGCGAGTGAATATTTACGATTCCTTCAATCTTGTTGGCAATATTGATAATTTCGTCAATTTGGGCTTCAGTAAGCGATCTTCGAGTCTAAGAAAGAATTTACCACATCATTCGACCCAGGTCTTTAACACTCAAATCAAAACTCACTTTAAGGCCTTCTAAGATGCTCTCAATTTTTTCAGCAACGGCTTCGACAACAGGCCAATTTACTACACCCGTCTAAAATAAACATGTTTGAACTTATGGGCACTAAAATTTCAGTAAAAAAAAACTCACATCTGGAATAGATATAGCTGGTTGTGCAGCTAAAATGATATCGTTCTGGGGAACTGGCAGGCTGTACGCCTACACAAAAGAAGATACCAGAAATGTTAGAAGATCACTAAAAGGACACGGTGATGTGTATGTGTTACTTACACCGAAAATGCACAGTGCTAGAATGAGGAATCGCCCGGCCATATTTAAATTTACTTTTTTCTCTGATTATGATTTTGTGAAACTAATATCTTGAACGCCGTCTAACTTGTGACTTTGGGAAAAGTTGCTGACTGTTTTATACAAAAATCAAACATTAGCAGCAAGCTATCGGGTTAGCATATTAGCGTATCGCCTTTTATTATCTGGACAGGCAGAAGTTGTTTTGGAACAATTCGAATTCAGAGACATACAGAGGCAGACACAGGGTAGGTACTTGACTTTCACTTCAGATTGATTATTATCTGCAAGCTTAAAATACTTTCAGGAGGTGGGCACCAAAAAATGATTACAATCAGGTAGACAGGGGTATTTAAAGGTAAACAAAGTCATGACATTCTTAGCCGCTATTACGTTCAGCGAAAAAATAACTTTTCCCTAATGAAAAACTTTGGCGTGCAGAAGCAAGATAGCCATGTAGGTGACTGACCATTTGGTCTGAATTAGTTATTTTATGGCGTAGTTGTCTGCGTTCATGAAGAGAGTTCGATGGGGGATGATTATAAACTTAGATCGTTCCCAGCAAACATTTTGTTCAGCAAAAATGAAGAACTTTATTTTCAGTAAAAATTAAGAACATAAATTCATTTCACATTCATTTATGTGAACCAATTTGGATTTTCATTCTCATAAATGAACAAAAATGATTATGAGCTAGTTATATCTCCAAATTTATTTATTTATTTACTTATTCATTTAAGTGAATATTGACTGAATCATTTCTAAATCATCCTAAAGATTATTAGATAAATGATACCAATAAATGCATTTATTTATCACCAAAATGCAAATAAGTAAGCATGCTTATATTCATTTTAGTGAATGTTTCAACAGTCATTATTTATCAATCATTTAAAAGATTCATAAATTAAGGCCCATTTCTCAGGAAATTGGATTGAAATTGAATTATAAATGAATTCATATCTGAAGGTTTTCTTCATTTACATTAATCATTTATGATTCATTTCTGAAGGCAAATGTTTGCTGGGTTCTATCGCTTTAAGTGTGCCTTGAGTATAAAGTGTGAAATTACCTGTTGAAAATAAGAAATCAACAGTAGTGGACTAAGTTTGTAAGCAAGATTTTTATGTCAAGGCGTTCCTTATATTTATTTTGGGACTTTTATTCGAGCATTTTCATCCAGACGCGGAAATCTACACAGAAATCTAGGGGTAGGGTATGTCAAAGATATGCTAAGAAAATATGCGGTTAATCATAATGACATAATCTACGAACATGCGAATACTTCAATACAACGAATGGGGGAAGAAAATAGAAACATATTAAGAGGGCTCAAGCAGTGCTGCCAGATCGTCGGTAATTCGTGGGCATTTTGACTTTCAAAATAAGCTAAAAGGGCGAAAAAGGGGGTTTTTTATCTCTCAGAACAAGAAAAAATTGTGTATTTTGTTGTTTTTTAACGTCATCATGGGCCAAAAGGGCATTTTTGGGTGTTTTTGACGTGTATCGTGGGCAATTCCGTCCAAAAAGTCGGGCATCACTTTGCTCAAGAGACTGAATTGGTTACTTTTTTAGCTATAAAAGACGAATAACGATCCCTTTTCTTTTCCTTTTAACTGCCCCTGGAACCCCAGTAGCTTATTATTTACTAAATCGAGCTAGTTTAACACCAGTATACGCGAAATAAGAAAAATATAAATATTCGTATTAGCCAATGGGTTATCTTATCGAAATCTAAATCCAGTCATTAGTAGGATTTCTTAAGAGACACAATAACAAGATTACACATTCGAGGTTGATGTGTACTCCTGGTATTCCTACTTGGTACCTCGAACCCTTGGCTAGATCAATGGATAAACACAATATTGTAAGATTGGGTTTCGAACTTCAAAACCGGCCATCTGAAACCAGAAAAGACTATTGAAACACAGTAAATTATTATCTCAGCAGCTATGGCTATACCAACAGAAAGCGAAATACTGATTCCTTTGCACAAAAACTGTGTTGGTTGCGATTCAGTCGCAAATTGACTTTCCCAGCGGTAGATATTCTACCATTATAGTGACCTGGCTTATACACAACAAATTGTAGAACAAATTACAGACAGCATTGCATCTCTGAACGGTCTTACCAATAAAAAAAAAATGGAATATGTTCTGTTTAAGGCAGTTAAGCTACACGGAAAGAATTGAAAATCACCAATTGCAAAATTTTGAGTTGCAATTTACGAATTATATATTTCTCGCAAATCACAACGAAGTTTTCATGGATTGATACAAAAATTCGTAATTTGACATTGAAAACGGCGGAGAATACAAAATTCTGTTTGTTCGAATTTGCGATTAGAAGTATCAATTCGAGCTTCTTTTATTTGTAATGATTTGCGAGATTGGTCAATTTCTCAAACACCACTTAACAATCTCAAATTACAAACAAATATTTGGTGATTTACCAACACTGAATGATGAATCAATGAGACCTTATAATAATTTAACACAAAGTAAATTGAAAACGTAAATTGACATAGAGAAATCGTAAATTGCAAAATAATTTTTTTTTAATTTCCATGGAATCAACTACCTAATGTGTGCACAGTCGATAGTCCCTTTATTTTTATGGATGAATGTATGTATGCGGTATTGCACTCTGGAATATATTTTTTAAGTAGGTACCTACCTATTGAATAATTCCAAAAACGCCGAAGTATGCATATAAATCTGTATTTTTTTTTAGAATGTCCATTTCGCTATTAGAAAAGAAGTATAAATTGGAATGGATTCTAAAATATGTAATCGAAAAGAATTGTAAAGGTTCGTATCAATTTCAATTCATATTTTGTTTGTATTTTAAATTTAATCATAGACCAAAAAACCATCCCAGACAAATCCCGTTGTCTCCGGACGATATGGCGCCGTATGATTTTCTTGCATATCAGGAGGAAAAATAATTATAAAATATGACTCTAAATATGTATTCGAAAATAACCTTATTAATAAAACTATGAATTTTGATTTGTAAATCACAAGACATAAGTTGCAAATTGAGAATAAAGTTTTCTAATTTCACGATAAAACATTTTCAATTTAATACGGCGATTCCTCAAATCACTACTCAAGAAACGTAAATTGCAAAATATGAATTGCAAATTGATAAAAATAAGTTGCAATTTACGACTAAGAATTTGTAAATTGGAACTACTGAAGTAGTAAATCTACTTCTGCTAGTTCGCAAATCAACACTATTGAGTTGCAATTCAAGACTAAATGGTTGTAATTTGCTAAGGGAGGAAATCGTAATTTACAACAGAAAAGTGGTAATTTACGAATTGTTTTTGCAATTTACAATTCATGTAATATCAAATTGATAACTATTTGTGTCAATTTGCGATCGGTTATGGCAATATGTTTTTCTCGATTGATCGCATTATTGATAATGAAAAGTGTTGATTCACGACTTTTGAGGGTCAATATCTTCACATCGTACAGTTTCTAGAATTGCGAATAAAATGCCGTGAATTAGTAAAGCCTTAGCTAAGCTCTAAAGCTAGACAAATTTTCGTGATTCTGCGCTTATTTTTCTTGATTTGATCTTAAAATTCTTTCCGTGATATATTTAGATAGCTTTTGAAATTCTTCACACAGAAGTCAATAGTTTGCATTTTAGAAAAAATGGGGCAAGCATTTTTAAGGAATTTATCTCGTCCTTTAAAAGTCAATGGATGAAGAAGGTACGTTTCTTCATAAATAAACATTATTATACGTATAAAATGTAGGCTAGTGTGATGGACTACTAAACGAGGGGTCCCAGGTTCGAATCCCGAAAAAAACCCAAATTCCAACTTATGGTTTTTTTCCGCTGCGCCACCTCTCGCGAACGTCTGACAAACATCCGAGAGTATAACTGTCATGAAGGAGCTTCTCAATTAGCCGTTTGGACCCGGCATAAAATTGTAGATCCCTTCCATTCGTCCCAAAAATAAAAAAACTCACACAAACGAATGGTTGTGAGAAGCTAGGCCTAGGTTCCCTACAGACCTGTTGCGCCAACTATTTATTTATTTATTTATTTATTTATACGTATAAAATAAAAAAACATTTTTTATTCATAAGGAATCTCCAATAGACTTTTCTGTATTTAATGTTTCGATGAGGACAACATGTGCCCTTGAGGGCTATAACAGCCGACTTAGTGGAAAGCTATGAAAACGTGGGAGTTTTTTCAAGTTGCTCGATGTCTTGCTGGATGAAGATCAAGTGAAATCCAGAGAATTTCTTATGTCCATCGATGGGACATTTGACATTTTGAACCCCCGAAAAAAAAAAAAAAATCGAGGAGGCTCTTAAAAAGCTGCACAAAAACAATAATTTCTATTATAGAATTTCTGAATCAGTTGACAAATGAGAATAACAACATTCTAACTCAAGAAGCAACAAAAACAGATGTTTCCCGGGTCGCTGAGGAAGAAGAGGCAGACTCTGAGGATTCTTTTGAACGGGAATCTTATACCTAATGTAGATGAAATACCTGTTCTGTGTGTTATTTGTTGTGAGAACACTCGTACCATTCTGCTCCAGCCATGATACCACTTTAAATTATGTTTAAATTGCTTTACACAGCTGTAGGAAAACTATACTTAGAATAATAATCCTATTCTTTACCCAATTTGTCAAAAACAGTATCTACATCTATTTTTTGCTAAGAAAACATTCGTTGAAATATGATTTTTTTTTTCCGAAAACTGAAATTATTGTCCTTAATAATTTAATCCCTAATAATATAAAACAAATTGAATTTTTTTTTGCAAGAAACTACACAACAAACGGATGAACGGATTTTAAAATTTTTTTTATTTTTTAGGTTTTTATGAGGTGCAAGTTCGTGCATTTAAAAATATTTCATTTTGATTGTGGAAGTCCAAGTCCAAGAAATTCAATAATTAGACTTTGAACACAAAAAAAGTGAAATTTTCCTTCGTCTATTTGAATGGAACTATTTTAGATATCTAAAACGCGCATATTGTAAGTCAAAAATTTAGTTTCTATTTGCTATATCAGCTTTGCGAAATTCCTTTTTTATCAATTTGTTAAATGACCAAGATTTTCAAATCGATCTCAGTGGTGGTTTCTTTTTTAGTTTTCTTTCACGGTATATCCGTATTTTTTGAGAGAGCGGGAGGTTTTTTTTTTTCATGTAAATACTCGGAATCGGAACTGGAGTCGAATGTATTTGGTCTGCTCAAATGCTCATGCGTTTAAGGTTTTGGGGAGTGAATTTTTTTTTGTCATACGTACAAATTACAATATTTGCATTCCAATATCAAATCAACCACTGGCCTGGCCACGATGGAGTGCTGTGCGTTTGAGTGGGACGGAGGATGGGATCGAGAGAGATCGAGTGGGATTGATAATATAATTACAGTGAGGTGTTGTCCAGTATTAATGCCCAGGTGTATTCGTTAAATCGAAAAATTCGTAATATCGAGCACATTTTAGTTGTACGAAACGTTAAATAAAATGTACAAATATTGTTTCTATTCATTCGTTTTATTTAATTTATTCATAAAGCTAAGAAAAACATTGTGAGTTCAAAAACATAGCAGTAATGCACAATAACAAAAAGTTATACGTAGTAGCTAACAGTTTTACAACAGGCCCATACACATCCATACATGCATTCGCAATCCAGTTGCTTTACACCTGCCTACATATGTATGTACATATATACATATATCTTTACTAAAGAAATGTCAACTCTTTTTTTCATACGTTATATAGAGACACCAATGAAATTGAAAAAAGTGTACGTTATATCGAACATTCGTTATATCGGCATTCGTTATACTGGACCACCACTGGACATAAAAATCAATTGCGGGCGGTGTGTATTTGAATGATTTTTTTTTTTGTTTTTCTTGAATCAGGGATGGTTTAGGAAAAATGAAAATTCTGAACAGGTGGCGCTGTAGGCACAAGGATCTAAAGATATATTTTTGTTGGTAAGAATGGGTTGATGAGTTGGGCAGTGAACGGCGGTCATCAGAAAATAAATTCCCGCTAGCGCTTTGCTGTTTTTCCTGCCACAGAGAAATACCAGGATACTTACGCTCAGATTTTATGCAGAGAATAACTAGCTTATGATGGCACGAAAGTGTAGCTCTCTGCTACAGCCTGTCGAAATACTGTAAATCCGAACAGCTGATATACAATTTAATTTCCAAAAGCATTCTTAAAAAGATGCTTTCAAGTAGGTATAGTGTTTCGAATTATGTAATACAAACGCGATCAAGAATCAATAAGTCCGGTGGCAATTGACATCAACGTCAACTGTCATGTTCACATCGTCAAACCGAACTAGCGTTTCAGTTCACACTCAAGCGGTTCTCTATCCTTAGATGACTTGTTACCCGTCTCCTATCAACAACACCGGACGGAACTATACCATTCGACACCCATCATAACAGAAGATGAGATTTTCTCAATTTTTCCAATTATATCCCTGTGGTATAAAAATACAAGCATATCACAAACCGTTCAATATTGTGCTGTGACTTTCAGTATTTACTTTGACTGCGGGATTTGTGCTTTGCATAGTCCCCTCCTCTGATGTTTGTGCATGTAAACCATGTTGACCTGGTTTTTGCAAATAAAAAACGGACATCTACCCATAAGTAACTACGGCTTTTAGAGGATCGTTCATTCAGATAGAAGGACAAAATGTCAACATACAAGTTGCAATTAATTATTTATGCAAGCGAATATGTAACCAAAGGTATCGTCACTAACATTTAGTGGAGTTGGAGTCCCACAGTAGAGGTGGACACAGGACTCACCAAAACAAATATTGACTCTCAGGCGACTGCAATGGTTGTATAAATTTGGTCATAAGGAATTTGATTATTCAGTGGTGAAAAACGTTTAAGAAGATGTCTTAGGGCATTATTGTCGCCATCCCATTATGGACTCTGCAGTGCAGTGTACATAATTATACGCCGGACAGGCAAATATAATATGGACTGATGGATTCGGGTCATCAAAAAAAGTATTTGATGAATTTTAAAGCAGCGAATAGTTTTTAGCTGTGCAGAGTGACAAAAGCGCAGAACAATTGCTGCTTCGTAAAGGTGGGAGACAATTTCACCGAGACCTTTAGAGACGGATTTGCGCTGTCGCATAACTTCTTCAACACCACACTTAACTAAATTGAGCCAGGATCACATTTCTTCACAAGTCCGTGGAACTACTTCCATACGCGGATGACATTGTCATAGACCATAGTTGGTAGAACAAAACGAGCCGTCACTGATTCGTTTGTTGTTTTAAAAAAGGAAGTGGCGTTTTATGGCGAGTCTAAGACCAAGTTACAGCATTAGCAACAGAAAGAACCCATCTACATCCAGTAGGATAGAATGTTACAATAGATAGCTGAAAGTTCGAGGGAATAAGGAACTTTGTCTACCTCGGCTCCGCTTTCACACATTCTGAAATCGAAATCTGTGAGATAAAGAATAACTCTTGGCAACCGCTGTTTTTTAAAGGTTGGGACTCTTAAATTCAACTAAAAAGATATCGACCTTGTATTCAAAATTTAGCATTGAAATTGTTTGAAATAGTTATAGTACATGCAGATGACATTAACGCCCAAGTCTGAAGACTAGAACCAAAGGAAAAGGGCTGTATAGGGTGATCTCGCCTAAGGTAACAGATACGAATAGGGAAGGACTTTAATCATGTTTCGTAGTGCGCAACTGGGGGAAGTTGTCTTAGAACAGGGTTAACTAGAATTTGTTAGTCCAACCCAAAACTGTAAACTACAAAATATAATCGCTTGGATATACAGGGTGTCTTTGTTTGTTTATAATTTTTGATTAAATGAAAGAGCATGGATCTTATATTGACAAATGTTTTATTTAATGTCGGCAATTATGTATGGAATACAATATCAGGTAAATGTCCGCCTCTGTTAGTCTCACAAATGCGAGCCCTTTTGAGCACATTTTTCATTACATTCTCACACAATTCACGCGGTATTTCATTAATTTCATCACGAATATTTTGTTTGAGTTGCTCAAGCGTTTCTGGTTTGTTTGCATAAACCTTGCTTTTCAGATATCCCCACAAAAAGAAGTCCGGAGCAGTCAAATCAGGCGACCGTGGAGGCCAATCAACATCACCATTTCTTGAAATAACTTGTTGTGGAAAGAGGTCTCGCAGTAATTCCATTGTAATCCTGGCTGTATGCGATGTGGCACCGTCTTGTTGATACCACATGTTAATCAAGCCCAAAGCATGAAGTTGTGGCGTTAAAAAGTTTTCAATCATATCACGATATCGCTCCCCATTCACAGTTACCGTTACGCCGTTTTCATTTTCAAAGAAGTAAGGTCCAATGATTCCTCCTGACCAAATTGCACACCAGACTGTAACTTTTAATGGATACAAAGGTGCTTGGGCCTATCACCTACAGACCCTCTTTCTTCGAAATCATTCACTACACGATAAATAGTGCGTTTTGTTGGCACGTTGTTTCTCCCAAAAATTTCACGTAACTTTGTCATCGTCACTGTAATCGATGATTGATTTTGATAAAATGTCTTAACGATTAAAACACGTTGGTTTATCGAATATTTTTCCATAAAAAATTTGCCACGTGTCTACTTCACGACTGCCAAATATGAACTGTCAAGACTAATATTTACCAAAATGGCGGCAAAACAAAGTAGTATACCTTCCCGGCGGACACCCTGTACCGTTTGTTGAAGCGTTTTTGACGTATTTGCATTGTGTTTCTTTGAGCGATTTTATTGCTTTTCTTACGTGGTGTTTTTTTAAGGCATTTTCTAATGATAAATGAAATGCATTTGGTATATAAAAAAATAATTATCTAAAATAAATTAATACACATCATGGGGTCAACTCATATTTGCACTTTCGAAAGAAAAATTGTTGGAACATAAGACTAGCTATCATTTTGTCGCAGTGACAAATCTTGCTAGGCAACGATAAAACATTGAACATTAAATCCTAATCTAGTGATTATATCGGTTTAATGTCCTCGCAGGTGTGTGGAGCACAGAGCATAGGTACGGACGGGTGTTATTTATTGTTTGTGTACGTGCAATGCCATTAAGAGCGAACTTTTAAGAATTAATTTGCATTACAGGTGTGATTACAAATGTCACGTTTTATTGCGGTGACGGGTTGTTTTTTGTTATCTACACTTTGTCGGCGAAATGTGACGCACAGTTTATTGGTTTGCACAGCAAAAGATTATCCTAATGGGGTTGCTTTTACGGCAAATAGAAATCTGCTATAGGCAGTTTCAGCTACATCAGGGATAAGCTCATGAAAATTATTGTTAAAAAATAACACATTAAAAAAATGACCAGTTTATATGACTTCTTCACAATAATAATCAGAATGTCGATTTCGAGCGTATTTTTTTCTATGAATCATGCCGATTTCGTATGACCGCCAATTCAATTCGGATGACATAAATGTCAGTTGGCATTCGACAGTCTCTACGACTGTGTGTTCATTGTTCAATAACAAAACATTTACATGGATGAGCCAACTTCGAATTATTTTAATAAAATCATATTCAGATCGCGCAACAGAGACAATTTTTTGATGAAAGGTAATATTAATCATTATATTAATACGTGAACATCAAAAGTTTCCGTACACTTTTTAAGTATTTATTATGAAATGAGAATAATGAAGCTTATATCATTCAAAAGGTACTGTGCCATAGATGTGCACAAACAGGAAATTGTGGTTATATGTCGCCATTAAGGCTGGTAAAATTAAGTTATAAATTCAACATACATAACAGGTAATTGAAAGGATTTTGGTGGCATTCAACAAATTTATCGTCACTATAATACCATAGTAACCATTGACTTATTATATTTACATACTTTTAGAAGTAAAATTTGTATTGTTCGGAGAGAAAATCATATTAAATTAATCTTCAGAATAAAAATCGCAGTTTGCTAACATTATAATGATAATTTTTTGATAATAGAAATTTTTGCTTAAAGCAAATCTCTTTTTTATGTACATTTAGTGCGTTGATATTCATAGCGAAATGTAGTTCGACTGTTTTTCTGCCAGATTATTGATAGTCCAACAATTAAGACATTTTTTCCTTTTACGCAGAAAAGTTTTTCAAAAATCTAAATTCCCACAAAAAGGTAGAGATACCACAATGCAGGAACACTGCTGAGTGTCAGTATTTTATTACTCCTCCCACCTTTTAGGAATTCTTTTTTTGCTGCTTCCACGTATTCACAGATATGAAATTTAAGAAAGAATTTTATTTTAAAAATTTGCGGTGGGAATCGGGTAGGTGCGCGGGAGCTGACGGTCTATTTAATACTTAGTTTATGCTCGTGGTTCGGAGCGGAATAAATTGGAAACTCACATATGACGTTTCCATTTCGTTGCAGATAGTTTTGCATAAGACAGTGTTATTGCGATTAATCGAATAAAGATTTAAAATTAAAAAATGAAGTGTTGTATAATTGGTTGCAATTTGCAATATGATTCAAGTTTTTCTGAAAAGGGACAAATTGTTTCCATACGTAAGATTTTCAATCAAAATGCATGAGGCAGAAAACTCATTTTGTTTTATTTAGATTGCGTAAAAAAATTAGGCTTGAGGCGATACGTTGTCTTAATGAACAGTACATTGACACGGAATCAGCTGATAATAAAGGAATTTGCTCCAAACATTTCGAAGCAAATTGCTACAAAAAAATTGGCTTTGGAATGAAATTATTTCCCGGTTCAGTGCCGACAATTTTTCCTAAATTAACTGAAGAAGAAATGTACCTAAGTACCTGGTTGAGACATATTTCTGGAAAAGAATACTTATTTCGTAGAGCACAAAATAATTAAAACAATTAAATATACGAAATGCAAACAATTTTTAGTTTTTTGTAGAACAGAAAAATCAAATTTTATTAATATAAAATCTAAAGGTTTCCTGAGAAACCCACATAAGGACACAATCAAAATTTGTAAAACTGTCCACAAAACTGTGTCTGTATAAATTACAAAATAAATTAGGTTGCAATAAGATTTATAGCCTGATAATTATAAGTACTTTAAGAAATATAGGTGTAAGCAATTTATATGATGAATTAAATTCTCATGTACCTACTTGAATGTGATATTCTTGACAATCATAAGTATTTATTGATGAGAAATGTGATTGAAATATACGCTAAAGTGTTATTACATCATATTTCTAAAATTAATAATGAAAAACAACATAAAAAACTAGCTCGCAATTAATTTACGAAAATTGTGCAATTTATGGGACAATGAAAAACGGTTTTTTATTCAAATTTTGTTGGTTCCATATAAAGGGTGTTTTTTTTTAGAGGTATAGAACTTTAAGTTGGCAACACTATTTTAACTGCCGGCCATTTTGTCAGCTGTCAAGTGATTTATTTTTAGTTTGGTTTGCCATTTCATCATGAACAAGTTGACAAATGAACAACGCTTGTAAATCGTGCAAATTTATTTCGAAAATAATGGTTCAGTTCGCGAAGTTTACCGCAAAGTTTTGTTCAGTGATGAGGCTCATTTTTGGTTGAATGGCTACGTCAACAAGCAAAATTGCCGCATTTGGAGTGAAGAGAATCCACATGAGACCCTTGAGACGCCATTACATCCACAAAAACTGACTGTTTGGTGCGCTCTAGGGGCTGGTAGAGTCATTGGGCCATACTTCTTCCGAAAAGATGCTGGAGAGTCAGTTACCGTTAATGGAGACCGGTATAGAGCCATGATAACCGACTATTTTGTTCCCGAATTGGATGGCATAAATGTGGATGAGATGTGGTTCCAACAAGACGGCGCTACATGCCACACAGCGCACGACACAATCGATTTATTGAAGGAAACATTCGATGAGCGCATAATTTCGCGGAATGGACCTGTCAATTGGCCACCAAGATCGTGTGATTTGACACCATTGTATCACCTCACGAGCGCTAGTTATGTTGGCGTCATTTTCTGGGCAGAGCTTGTATGGAAGTGACATTTCACTAGCAGTCCATATATAATAGCCAATGATAGTAACGTAGGTATTCAAATATAAATCATCTTAGATTAGAACCTCTTTCCGATGGAGCAGCTCATTTACGAATTTTTTCGACATCTAGATGTCGCTCTTTTCGTTTATAAAAAAAAAATATAAATAGGTAACGAAAATAATTGTGCTACGTTTTTAACTTTCTCGATTACATACCTAGTAAGAGAATGTTAATCAATTCTGACAATACGATGATAGAGGAACTCAAAAAAGTGGGTCGCAAAATTCGCTCCGTATGTCCCGAGGCCTACAGCCTAAACGGCTGCCCGGATTTCGTTAAAACTTAAGATTTGCAGTTTTTTTCTTTTTTTTGCATGGTAACCTTAATATAAATGGTACTTCCGATATAAAATGTTCATGCCAGCTTGATTTGTTCGAAAACGGCTCTAACGACTTCAACCCAAATTGATATTTAAGCTTAAGTAGATGAGGTAAACATTACTGCATACTCAGCTTTCCACTGAAAAATCGAATAACGGTACTTTTGTTATTTGGACATACATTTCTCGAAAACGGTCCATACGATTGTAACCAAAATTAATTTCTTAGGTAATATGGTCATTTCTAACTTAATCTCTGTATTATCGTAAAATGCAAAAATATTGTTTTCATTTGTTAACCTGAAAACGGCAATAACTATTTTGACCAAAATGCGAACTTAGAGTAAAATTTATGTTTTGCGTCCTTAATTTTCCATTCGAAGCACTGAAAACGCTAATTTTAAAAACTGCTCAAATCTCAAAAACAACATTATCGATTTCGAAAAAAAAACTTAAAAAACCCGCTCTAAGTTTTTCTCAAAATTCTAATAGTGGCGTGTTATAAATGTTTCCCAAAAATGAGCTCCCAAATCTCGATCTGTGTTCACATTTCTACGACATATTTTTGAAATAAAACAGCGCAAAACTTCTTTTTAGCTAATATTACCAACTTCTTTTTTTTCATTCATATTGAATATGCACCCTAAAAATAAACCAAAAATTTTGATGAACGAGAAAGTTACGTTCCAGTCGAGCACTTTATTTAGTATAACATACTTATAAAAGGTATGGTCGATTTTCGACCACGAGCGATAGGTACTAGTAATAGCTACATCCGTCATTTGAATAGTACATAAGGACAAGATATTAAATACAAGAAAATATTACCTTTATAATTTGACCTACAAATTAACAAGGAAAAATATGTTTCGTAGTTATCGTGATTCATGAAAAAACTCAACGCATTCGGCCCAAAAAGTAACATTCAGTGGGCAAGTCTTGCACTGCTTATCGAGCGTTCGAAGTTTTTCCATAGAATGCTGTGGCCCAGACCTAAAATAAAAATCTTGATGCTCCTCGAGACCGACTACGTTTGTTTTTCGTTTTTCATAAAAACTGATTTTGAAATAACACCCTAGTCGATACGACAAAAGGAACTGCCAGCCTTAATATAAGGCTTAGTATTATTCGCATTCTCGAAAATACAAGCTCATCTACTATTGACAAACATTTACTTGCAACTTCCTTTAGTATCAAATACTGTTAGAAATGCATTTTTTTCACAATCTGCTCGACAACCTACTCGACCCCGCTGTGAGTGAGACAAAAGCAATGGGGTAACCCTGTGAGAACCCTTATGTAAAATGTATAAAAAGTTATTTGCTTGCATATTATATTTCACGCCAAGTCACTCTGTCCCAATTCGTAGTTGCAGCTTTTAGAGACCCTGAACACAGTGCAGACACACAAGTACCCTCTAAACTGCACCCAGTGCCAGTTGACGCCACGGTGGGAGTGCAGACTACTGACTCATTGCACATGCACTTTCATACTATTGTGCTTATAATATCGCTCATGTTTTGCATCTAAAATGAGTTTCTCTAAAAGAGAATTAACGTTTTATGAAACAGTCTGCATAGTTTCAAAGCAAACAATGGACCTCGAAAAAGGTTGAAAGTATACCTACTAGCGGCACATGCCCATATTATGGACCACATTTTAGAGAGATGAAATATTCCAACATTTTAATTTCACTGAAATTCTTTTTTTCAGTTGTGTGCTATTACATTTCGCATTGACGCAGCAACCGTCATAACAAATAATAATTCATTTTCATAAACTTTTATATTGAGTTGCTTGAGGTGGTTAACCAAATTGTGGTGGCGGGTGCATGTGGTACCAACCTTCTTGTTTACTTAAATAACCTGTGATGGGAAGAAATCGCTTCGGCTAACACTTTATTGCTATATCTGATAATATTACTTGAATGCGGTTTTCGGTTTGGTGGCTACCTTGGGTCTTTGGTCTTCCTTCTATTGTACGAATTGGGAGCATGGAATATAAGTGTGTATATAGGATAAGAGCACCAACATGATTCAGAGAAAGTATATATACAGAACGTACTTTTTGGCTGATTAATTCATTCGTTCTATTAACATCAAGTACACAGTGTAGTTGCTTCACCTGCTTCGAAATTGAAGAACTTTTAATGCGACTTTTAATTACATAAAATAAAAAATGTTCTACTGAGTGCTGTCAAGTTTTGATCGTTGGGGTTTTTCTTTTTCTATGCCGTGTTCTTATTATTTTTTTTTTAAGTGACAACGTTTTTTCTTCACAAGATGTTGTCTAAAAGAAATGAACGTATATTATTTTGGACGACGTTATATTTTTGACCAACAAATTGTAAGGGACATGCCTAATGTAATAATAATAGTTTATTTTTCCAAATGAATCCTACGTTTTAAGTTGAACTGCAAATTTATCAACAAAAGCACACATTTTACTTCTAGAAAAATTGAAGCATCTGAAAAACATTAATTAATTATTAATAAATTATCATCATGGTATCTCTATTAACTCTTTTTATTATTTAAGTAGTTTTAATTAATTAATTAATCATAATAATATTTTTGGCATTCCTTGTTCAGTCGTTCAAGCTCTAAGAGTGAATGAAATCTTTTTATAGTATTACACGAGATCCAATTTAAGTTTTACTATAGGAGTTGCCTTATAACTAAGCGTATGTTCGTTGGGTAGTCAAAGTAGTTATTTGCTGTCAGAAAAAAGGGACCCGTAGCATCAGTGAATAGGATACAAAGTTTCAATAGACTGATGTGAAAGCCTTTCCCTACGTTGCGTTAGTCGTCTCTCGTCCAAGCCAATCGTTCATTCTTTAGGTGATCTTTCTGAAAGATATTTGAATGGACTAAATAAGTCGTACAGTGACTTTGATCTAGTCAAAGAACTGAATATTGGGCTTTTGTGATGGCACTTAAAGCTAATAGACATCAACACTGTAGAGTGGAGTTACAGCTCGCTCAAACTCGAAAAGTTCCCCAAACAACTCGAAGGGCGCAACTGGAGAGGTTAATTGATAGAGGCCCAACTCTAGCGCCATTTTGAAAGCAATAGAAAATAGTAAGAACAAAACAGCTCAAAAAATAAGTCAAACTTAAGGCCCAACCTCAACACTTTAGGACTGTTCGCACTGGTAAGAATGGAAAAGAGCTCTCCCTATGAGGGTGAACTATCGAAAATGATAGCTCGTTTCTTTAGGAATGCAGTCTTCCGTTATGATTCTGACACATAAAGTCAACAAACTGTTCTCTGGAAAATTGTATAGTAATTACCAAATTCCTTCGTCCTAGTGGATGACTTTGTAATCAACTAAGTTAAAGAGAAACCCACCCTCGTTTTTAAGTTTCTGTAAACCCTTTCGCTTCTCTTTGTTTCGATCATACATAGCTTTTGCGTGTGGTTCACCACTTCCGAGATATTAGAGCAAATAGGGAGCTTTAATACGAAATTTATCTCTTTTTTCCATTGCTTGACATGGGCTTCAGCTTTTATAGCTGAATAAAAAATATTTGCATAAAATCTCGGCCAACCGTTTTTAAACAGACCAAAGCAAAAATGTTTTATTTCGTTAAAAAAAATATCATTTGTGTTTTCGTCCAAATCAGCAATTGATCCATGCATCCTTTTTACCCTCTGTAGCTAGGATAAAAAGAAGTTATGAAGAGGCTTACAATCTACGCAACTCTTTTGTTTTGTGGTGGATAGATAGCATTGGCAAACTTTCGATGACCCATGTTCCTATTGTCGACCAGGCTAATTTAAATTTTTCGATGCGTCTGCCACCCTGAAGGGAAAATGTAACTTGAATTAAATTCACATATGAAGCAAGATTCCTCGTTGCTCGATTTAAATAATAAATTTAATAATTACCGCCCAGCTATAGGAATAGTCTGCCATGGCAAGGATTACCTTATCCAAGATAGATAAAAGGTGGTAATTGAATCGAACAGTCTACCTAATCGACTAAATAACATACATTTCTATTTCCATTCACGGCGCATATATATAGAGTTCCTTTCGAAGGACATTCATTCTTACGGTTGGCTTCGTTTTTTGTAACTCGTTCTCTCCTCCATAGTGCTACAATTAATACCCTGAACTATCGAGACCGAGAGTGTCTGTAAAAATTCGTTAAATTCCTTTTACACGATATACCTTGGTTAGGGCGATTGGACAGAATGAATTAGCAACTGTGGCAGCTATGCCAGCCGCCAGTGTATGGAGGATATATCGAGATTAGCTCGGCTTCGAGGGAACTTGTTGGTCTTTGCTGAAAAACCAAATGAAATTCAATTGTCCCAAGGTTGCGTTGTGAGACTTTTCATTTTCGCTTGTTCGCACATTTCTACATGTTCCGTACTAAAAAATTAATTCATTCCCCTTAGAGAGAAATTCCATTTTCTGTCATTCAATTGAGGGAAATAAATTCCATTTACTGTGGAATTTAATAAAGTGCATAAATTAGCGGACTAGCGGACAATCGGTCCTTAGAAAAGTTTTCCCCAACAGTGAAGAGTGAGGACACAACAAAAAATCCGTTTATACCGGTGTGACCCAGGCAAGCATTTCCGTGTATAAGTTGCTTAATATGTAGGCTTAGAAAGAATCGGCCTTAGGTTAGGTTAGGCCTTACTAACAACCAAATTTGGACTCGACTTTAGGGCAATAGTCGAAATTAAAATAAACTGTGTACCAATAATCAAGTTATCTTCGACTTTAAGATAATCGAGACTGTTTTCGATCCGGAGAAAGTAGAGTCTAACCCATTATTTAAATTTAAGCGTCAGTCTGAAGAAAAGTCAATTGGCCGTTTTGAATTAAATAAGGTAAGATGAATTGGTAAGTTATTTTGATATGTTACAAATATAAACGTTTTTTGTTTGTCAAACAAAAAAATATTTCATAAATAGTTTTCTTCAATGCTGTTTCTCACTCCATTTTAATGTTATGAATATTTTCAGGTCTGTATGTGCAATGGAATTATTTATTTATTTATTTCATTATTCGTATCATAATAATATATAATCGTTGCTTAAACTATTCTTACAAAATTATAATAATAAAAAGAATAGTTAGTGACATTTTTTATTTAGTGATTAAAATAGTGTTAAATGTCACTTCATAAATACAAATTCAGTTTTTTTTTTCTGTGGGGATTCTTCAAGTTCAATTATTAAGCGTACATAAAAGATAAAGATGGAGGATACAACATAATTGGAAATACAATATTAGGTAAGCAATGTATAAGAATAGCTATATACCAACCAATATAGGGCATTGTTGCATATTGTTACTGTTATTGATATTAATTTGTTTTACTTATGTACGTTTCCAACTAAATTACATGTAATCAGTCCTCACCAATTCATAATGTTATTAAATTAGCTTTTGAACCCTAATGGCGTTTTCGACTGAAGAAAAGAATTGCCCTTTCTATGAAAAGAGCAAATCTAGAAGTGCTCTCTCGATGTATTCTATGTTTCATTGAAAAAAAAAGTGCACTTCCAGGTCAATTCTTAGCACGACAGAAGTGTCCGGAATATTTTTAGAGAATTGCCCTGAACTCACCAACACAGTGATTGAAGTGTTTGTTGTGATAGTAGAAACAAATTTTTCGCTATGTGATCCGAAAATATATAATTATTCGTGCATTTTGAAAAATTGAAATATTATATTGATTTGGCTGTATTCTTTATTGCAGAAAACAAAAAAAAGTAGCAACAAATCTCTCATATGGTGTCTACCACCGAATTTCATTGAAAAGAGCAATTCTGAATTTCGGGGCAATTCTCTCGGATCATCAATCGAAAACGCCATAAGTCTTTGTAAAGCCTTCACAACTTATAAGATGTAATCTTACTGTGAAACCATTCTTTGTAATAAATAAATATGAAAAAAATATAAAATATGAAATGGACAGGCATTAGTTGACTGTGTCATATCATTGATAGCAAAATTAACAATGATACAGTCATAAAACCAAGCATGGGAAACAGTTGCTGTTATATTTCACTCAAAATACAACCAACTTCCAATTTCGGGAAATTATTTGAAGTTCAGAAACAAATTATAACGCTTTTTTATACCGCATCATTTTGCTATAAAGTCAGATGTAGTTAAAGTTCCGATTACTTAGATTGTTGGTACCTAGAAATTAAAACTCGACACTATAGTTAGTTTCGAAATTAGTTAAGTTCGAGTTGTTGGTAAGGCCCATTGTGTTTATACTCAGTCAGATGCTCGCGATAGGTTGTGGCCCAGCTGAGTCATTTTAATAAATATCCATACAATTTGGTGGGTGGTTTAGTTTAAAGTCTAACCTAATCTACAAACTCGCGAAATAAGAATAGCACGGTCTTCATATGACAAGTATCTAATCTTTCGCGGCTATTATTCCCAAAGGCCAGACAGTAGGAACTTGAAGAGGAACTTGAAGAGAAAAGTAGATACAATTCTAAGAAATTGGTTGGCAAAAGTACCTATTTGGGTTTTTTTTCTTCTTTACCCTGTTATCTCCGATAATATGCTTAATTAGCCGCTGATAAACCATTGTGTAGCTATTAATATTCCAAACAAATGTGCCAATGGGGACATATATAGGATGTCTAGTGACTTTAACGATCAGTCAGCCCTTACCCTCAAGAGCAGTATACTACCGTATTAGAAAATAAAGACAGTCATGAATCTACTCGGTCGTGTTCTCATAATGACAGTGTGTGTCTTCACCGTAAGTTCAGGCTCTTCTCCAAGTTATACCCATACCAAAGACAGGTTTCATTCCAGGCATACGCTTGGCCAAATTTGGGCGAGGTCCAAGTTGCGAAGGAAAGTTCATTGCCCAAGGCGATGATCTCTCAACTGCAGTCAGCAATGGTGGAGGTCAACCACCTAGCTAATGCCACCACCAATAACACGCAGGACTCGTGCTTCGCTGCCAATACTGTTCGACAGGACCAAATCAACAAGGCGACTGAGAAAGAAACTCAAGCGTGCTACGATTCTGCTTACATTGCTATGGCCACGTTCAGTAATGCTACCAATCAAACCATTTCCACAGTAAATGGCCTGTCCAAGGACTTACAAGTCAGATTGGCCAGTTGCTCAGCCAGGAACACATCTGATGCAGTTTTCGAGTGCTTCGCTTCAACCGTGAGTACTCTAAGGGATCTGTTTTTACGCTTCATATTAACCTAGCATTGTTCTCTTTTTTAGTTTGACCTGAACTTGGCAAATTTGAACGCTTTGACCGCCCAGTCTCAGCTCGAGGCAGCATCTTTGTCCGGCTATGAGTTGTGATGTGCTTTTTGTCTAAGGCTAGGGTATGCTCGTCGGGTCCAGGGTTGCCCCCAAAGAAACACTAACTTTGGTGCGTTATTTACTTCCGCCTTTTATTGTGGTTCTACTTGGCTTAGACTAACTTAACAAACAATCCATACTTAAACTCTAGATACGTTAGGAAAGAGGTGATGTGGTCGATCGGATAACTCACAATACGGACACACAGTGATAAAGGAAAGGAATAGGCTGTGGTCGATCGGATAACTCACAATACGGACACACAGTGATAGCGGAAAGGGGTAGGCTGTGGTCGATCGGATAACTCACAATACGGACACACAGTGATAGAGGTAAGGGATAGGCTGTGGTCGATCGGATAACTCACAATACGGACACACAGTGATAGAGGAAAGGGGTAGGCTGTGGTCGATCGGATAACTCACAATACGGACACACAGTGATAGAGGAAAGGGATAGGCTGTGGTCGATCGGATAACTCACAATACGGACACACAGTGATAGAGGAAATAGGCTGTGGTCGATCGGATAACTCACAATACGGACACACAGTGATAAAGGAAAGGAATAGGCTGTGGTCGATCGGATAACTCACAATACGGACACACAGTGATAGAGGAAAGGGTCAGCTTCAGGTGTATTGCACCCGAAACTGAGTGTACTCTCCCCTCGAATCAGTTTCGCCTACGGGTACTCATGGTTTTTGTATTGAGTAGTGAGTGTGAATTATAATTTCCTGTGCAAATTTGTCCCTTATGTTGTTGTTTCTCTGGTCCGGCGGTGGGTACTGGGCTTCGTGTTGGTGGTCGGTGGTTCTGGCTATCAGGTGATCAGGGTTGGGTGGCGTGTTGTAGTGATGAATTTCGTAACGGATCGTTACAGAGTATGAAGTCAATTTTGCACGACAAGCTTGCATTGGCAACGTTTTCATTGCTAATAAGAGTAACACCACCGCCGCGTCAAATGATCTGCAAACGTGTTTGATTAACTCAAACTGGAGCAACAACGACACAGGAAGCTCGAATAGCACCACACTGGGAAACAGGACCATGGTCTATAACTTCGAATAATATCAATAAAGATCTAAAAAATGTTGCATAGAAAGCAGAGCATAGTTCAAGTTGTTTTTATTCCCCTTGCAGGTTATATTGAATATTGTGCAGGATAGGTGGTGCTGTTTTTGTTTTTTTTTTGAAAGCTATGAGCTTATACGTCAATATCAGTAGTGGAACAAAGTTACCCGTGCTTGCAAACTCTACTAATTGGTTTCTATTCAATCAAAATGCTTAAGCCGGCTTAGAAGATAGATCAGCATGCTCCAGTCGGCGATAGTGTCGTCTATTGCTCAACTCATAAGCCAATGCGTCTTGTAATAGCTCAGCAACAGCACGTAAGTTCCTATGACGTACAGCTAGTAGGGATAGGTATGAAATTCTGTTTTTTTCGCTTGGGTACAATGAAATCGGTACTGAAAATCCTTTGAAAATTTTTGTAAGAGTCTAAGTTTGACTTCGCTAATCTGCATGCATCTTGGCAAAATGAGATCTTATGTAGAGTAGATATCGTAGCAGTTTTCCTTGGTGAGGACTTCCGGCCCAGCGAATAACTTCCTTTTTTTTGGACTCTTAAAGTTGCTACAGGTAGTCTCGGTGAAATTGTTGCCGCCCAAAATGGAGCAGCATGCGGCATCCTCAGTCTGTACGATCTGCGAAGTATGTAGGATTAGGAAATATCTGACGGAATCCTTTGAGCGGAAGCTAACTACTGTTGACATTCTTTCGCCATACCTTTTCTTTTTCAAAATATAATTACAGACTTCCGTTCCAAATACGTCAAAACAGCCTACGAAAAGGTATTCCCCGTCCTTTGATGTCATGAATTCATTCGAAGTCCGACAGTTTTCGAGCCGCTCATTTCTAAAACTCGCAAAGGGAGTCATTTCCGAAATGTTATAAAACATGATAGTAGTACAAAACTCGCGCCTAAAAGCTTAAAACTACATAACCTGCTGGCAACCATGTGAAGGTAAAATACGCATATCTAACTGATTTGCGTTACAGTAAAACCCGCTTTAGAGAAACAGCTAAACATCACAGTCTTTCTTTCCTTAAACGGGTTTTTCACCTACTAAACGAACCCCGCTTAAGTGAAAAAAAAGTTCACTTAAGCGGAGTCCGAATAAGAGAAAACAAAATGTCACTTAAGAGGGCCTAAAAATTCCATTAAGCGTAAATTTTAAAGTTAGACAAATCTGTATTTATCTATTGGAGTGGCCTGGAAAATATACTCTTGTGACATATCTGAAACACGAATGTCATTTTCGAGAAAAAAGAAGTAAAAGCGTTCAACAATTTTTTTGCTCTGTTCAAAATTGTTTTCACTTAGTGTTTTTTTCAATGAAAAATATAAAATATAACTGAAAATATGGTTCAGGAATCCGGGTTTTTCACTTAAGCGAGTTTTGCTTAAGCGGAGTGTGTTATAGGTAATTGGTCGACAAATACTCGGGTATGAAAAAAGTGTTCTAGATAAGCGGGTTTTTCTCTCAAGCGGGTTTGACCCTACAAGCTATATTTTTACGGAGTGATCACGATTTGGTGCGCTAGTATTGTTACATAGAAATTCGTATTGACAAATGTCACGTAACTTCAAAAATTCGGAGTCACCAACACACTCGCAAAAAATATGAGCCACTTCCGCTGTGGGCAAAGTTACTGGCAGTGTTCATAGAATTTTATCCGTTAAATTTGAAATTATTCGTTACGAGTGGATAGAATTTTTTTTTGGAATAAATGTACATTTGCTTAAAATATTCATGAAAAATTAACAATGTAGATTAGTTGAGGAAAAATAAAAACATTTCGTGCAAATTTTCCTCATTATTTAAGAAAAATTTACACACGAAATCGAAGTTAATGATATCCAAAAGCGGAAATACACAACCATGTTTGTTCTTATATGTTTCTAGTACATAGAACATCTCCTTAAGGTAGTTTTATTAACCAAACAAATTAAATTATTCGCCTTATAACAATTTCAAATAACTAACCAATGACATTCAGTAATGTCAAAATGTGGTGTTCCCGAACTCTTTCACATTTCCCCACGGTTGCCGAGGTTGGCAGATTTTTTTTTGTATTTTTTGTATATTTTTTTTTTTTTTAATTGACATAACACCGATAGGAAAACAAAATCGTGAGTTTGAAAAAAAATTGAGGGAGCCAGCGGCAAGAGGATTTTGAGTTAGGGGTCTCAGTATGGTTTGTCTCTGGTTACAACATTGCGGACATCACTAGTTCGACGCCAAACAATGTGTCACTATTTATTCAACACCCAAACATACCGAAAAAAAGGTAAAAAAAGAAACGCAAGTAGAGTTCACGAAAATATAGTTTCCTGTATCCTCTAAAATGTAACTTTTTTGCACGCGCATTCAATTTTCAGTGAAAAGTCTTATTGTGATGCATATTACTCGGTGTTGCTAAAAACAACCGGAACATTTTCCACTGCAATTAGATGTCGATATATCCTGTCTGTATGGGAGGCTGGCATTGCATGCAGTGTTGCTTGCCTTGCCAAACTCATGGGGGTCTAGCTTTTTTTTAGTTTTTGTCTAGAAACTATACAAACAATATCATAACACATTTTAATTCAATTTTTTTTTGGTAAATGCACGGTAGCAATCCATTAAAAAAAACAATAATAAAAACTTTGTGAATGGGGAAACGTGTGAACATACCCAGCCGTGGAGGAGTTTAGAGAACACCAACGATTTCGTTTTAAATTTTAATTTGAATGCGCGCTGGGTTGGGAGTCGGCGTGTTTTACTGCTTCAGTGGTGAATTAGGTCATAATAGTGACTACTATGAAATGGGATTGAAATGACATCTCTTTCGAACGTTCAGAGGTGATGGAGATGGATTTATTTTTTATTAATTTAAATTTTTAAAAATTTTATAGGTATTATTTATTTTTGTAAGCTCATGATATGAAGGGTTTCAATAAGCTTTATTTCAGCATAAAATATCACCCCACAATTATAAGTGACCTATGTTTAGTTACGCATTTAAGTTACGTGCAAAAAATGTATCTTTCGCCTAAATCACAATCCAGTCGACCCCTGAATTTCTGATATTAATCCCTTCACAGTCGACGAAGTTTATTCAGTATTCCTTTTTTGTACTGTCACAACCAAACTTTCATTATTTTTGGAAAATCGTTCAACAATGTCTGTTCTTTTACTTTTAAGTTTTACTAATTCTTTAGAATTTTTACGAATTTTTACTCATTTTCGTAAAGGAGAGCGTCATCGAGAGAGCGAGATGTTACCCCTCCACTGAGAATGTCACGACCTTTTACTCAACAAATTTCTTGGTGTACGATTTGGAAAAACTGCCAGTCGCCTGACTATTGACAGATGATTTGAAACTTTCTTTCCGATTTGGCCTACGGGTGCATATTTTTTTATTTCCTGCGTATTAAAATGGTAGGAACAGGCGGCAAAATAAAATTGAGTGTTCTCCTCAAGACTCAATTCGAAGCTGGGGACGAAATACTTCGTCGCTGATAAAGAGGACAATCCCCTCCACCCAAATTTGTAATGGAGTGTCGCTTTTTGCTATTATCGAATGCTTTTAGTTCAATCAGTACTAACTCTTTCACATACTTAGGGCCGGTCTGATCACAGCTGGTCAAATATTTGGTTAGGTTACCATTGATTTAGCTAAACCGATGATTACAAATCAGTGATAACCAACGAGTGTTTGTTCACCGTTTTTTCACTTCGGTCACCAAACCAAAGATTTGCGGGAATAGTTCCATTTTTCCAGTTCATTTGTCAATTCAGTGATTAGCCGAATCTATGGTTAGGTACTTTTTTTTCTGGCTCCTTGTGTTTTTGTCTGGGTAATTTCTTAATTAATATATTTTCACTGTTAAGTATAGGTCACAAGTGTCAAAATCAAATGATACAGGAATTTTTGAAGTAAAACTTCTTTAGGCACGCTTGACATGAGGGGTAAGCTGGTAAATGTGTCACGAAAGCGTTAGGGAAATTGCTAGCGGAAGTTGAGAGGGGGATTTAAGTTAGTGAAGATAGAAAGAGAGAGAGTTACGTTGTTGTGCGTGTGCACGCCTATGCCTACTAACACAAGATCGTACAAGAAACAAGATACAACAGCCAGAGCCAGCGTTGCCGACCATTTTTGACGAAAAAATCCCTAACTTGAGAAAAAAAGATGCCTTTTTCAATAAAATAATGCCTAAAATCTTTTTTTAGGTAAACTGAAACAATAAATCAAAAATTAAACATGAATAAAAAAATTAACAAAGAACAATTTTTATTTAAAAAAAAAATTAAATAATAAATCACAGAAGATATTCCTTAATAGGAACAAAATTCATGACATTTTAGTTTCATGAGTAGGCACAAGCCATTGAAAAAACAAACATAGTTTTAGTCCATCAAAGTCCATCTTATTGAAATCATACATTAAAAAAAAATCAATTATGTTAAATCAAAAAAAAAAATAAATTCGAAGAATATTTGAAAAAAATGCCTTTTCGAAAAAACAAGCATTAAAGCCTTGGCTAATGAAATAAATAAAAGGCATGAAAAACCCCGAGTTGGCATCACTGGCCAGAGCCCATTTCCACCCAATTGGCTGCGGTGCTCTATTCTTTGCAGAACCTTAAGCCACAATCTGGAATTTTATATAATTTTGCATTCTCATTCTGGTCCTCTAAGTGTATAAGTATGGAATAGACCATAGAGTAACCAAACTAGAGAGCCAACTGAGAGAGAGTAGAGAGTAAACTACACGCCTGATTTGTTTCATTAACTACCTACATTTGTTACATGTGCTACGTCTATAAAAAACGTTGAATTTAAAATAAAATAAAATTAATTTAACGAGCTGATGACACTATGACTATACTAAGTCGCACAGGAGCTGAAATAAAGGGTGATTTTTTAAGAGGTTTAGAACTTTTTTTAAAAAAAAAACACAAAAAATTCGAAAAAATGAATGAAATATTTATTTGAATCGATAGTTTGAACCTTGCAATTTAATGTTTAAAGATAATTTCATGCAAATGTTGACCGCGGCTGCGTCTCAGGTAGCCCATCCGCTGAGTCCAATTTTGGCATACTCTTTCACACATATCGGCCGGTATCTCACGAATGAATGCATGGATGTTGGCTTCCAGTGCGTCAATCGAAGCGGGCTTGTCCCTATACACATTAGCCTTGGCATACCCCCACAAAAAATAATCTAATGGTGTCAAATCGCACGATCTAGGCGGCCAATTGACCGGCCCGAAACGTGAAATTAACTGTTCACCAAACTCGCCTCGCAATTGCGCCATTGTTTCGCGTGCTGTGTGGCATGTGGCACCGTCTTGTTGAAACCACATATCATGCAAGTCAAGAACTTCCATTTCGGGCAAAAAAAGTTTGTTATCATCGCTCGGTAGCGTTCACCATTGACAGTAACGCTGCGATTCGCATCATCTTTGAAGAAATATGGCCCAATAATGCCGCCGGCCCATAAACCGCACCAAACAGTGGCTTTTTCGGGATGCATTGGTAGCTGTTGCAATGCTTCTGGCTGATCTTCACTCCAAATGCGGCAATTTTGCTTATTTACGTACCCATTCAACCAAAAATGAGCCTCATCGCTGAACACAATTTTTCGATAAAAAAGCGGATCCTCGGCCAGCTTTCCAAGAGCCCATTCACCAAAAATTCGGCGTTGTGGTAGGTCGGCTGGCTTTAGTCCTTGCACCAGCTGTATCTTAAAAGGCTTTACGCCCAAATCCTTCCGCAAAATTTTCCACATAGTGCTGCAACAAAGGCCTAACTGCTGGGAACGGCGCCGAATCGACATTTCGCGGTCTTCTGTCACACTAGCTGATACGGCCGCAATATTTTCTTCACTACGCACAGTACGTAAACGTGTTGGTGGTTTAATGTCCAACAAAGTAAATTTGGTGCGAAATTTGGTCACAATCTTCCGAATAGACTGCTCAGAAGGTCGAGAATGCCGATCATAAAATGGAAGCAGCGCGCGATGAACATTTCGAACCGAGCACGAATTTTGATAGTAAAATTCAATAATTTGCAAGCGTTGTTCATTTGTAAGACGATCCATGGTTAAATTGCAAACCAAACTGAAGCTGTTTGACAGTGACACAAGGTACTAAATACACGTCAGCTGTCAAAACCAGTGTTGCCAAAACCAAACCAGCTAAAAAATCACCCTTTATAATGGATTTCGAAATTTTCAATAAAAAAAGCGCAAATTTAATACTCATCAGTTTTATTTGTGTCTTTCATTTTTAAAGTGTAATGAATATCAACAAGTTTTTTTGAACGTTCCTGACTAAGCCTATTTCGGCTTTTAGTATGAACGTATGACCACTGTGAAAAAACCCGTTCAATTGCTGCGGATGAGGCTGGAATACTGAGCAAACGTACTCCTTTCAGGAGCTTGAAGCTTTTTTAAGTGAATATGACGATAGCGAAGGTGTTACACTTGACGATGTCGATGGCGATATTGAGGACCATTTACTTGAAGACGAGGACGGGGCAAAAATGGGACAGAATGAGGATGACCACGATGATGTACATGAACTATTTATTGAAGTTGTGGTTGATGAAGTAGTAGAAAAAATGGTAATGGTAGTCGGCAGTGAAGGTTTTGAAGTCATTGCTGTGGGAATGGCTGCTGCTAGGCTATGTTCAGCAATTTCAATGCCCTCATTACATGTAAAGGTCTGTTGAAGCATCTGAAAAAAGTAAATAGTACAATTCTATGAAAGGTTTTAAAGATTGTATGCACCTCAAGCTTTTTGATTTGGAACTTTGAATTTTTGACTTCCTGACCGTAATGTCCAGTAAAATTACGTTATCCAACAATCCATTGGATTCGTCCGAGTTCTCCATCTCCGTCTCAGAAGCCATTGGAGCACAAATTCGTCTTAAATAATTTATTGACATAGATATTAGATAATTAAATGGTTTAATTTGTTCTTCCTATTTGATTATTTACGTACCTGTGAGCCTGAAGCCTGGATTTTCTTGTATTTTTTAGAATATTCGTGCATTCATTACAAAGCGCCCGTTTTCCAACTTAAAGGGAGTGAAGGCACCCTCGCTCCAATAGTTATGGGGTTTCCTCCCTCCTGCTAAATTAGGCATTTTTTTTATATAAATTTAAATGTTTTAAAATCACACACCGACTGCACTGCACGGCAAAAAGAAATGCTTTAATTTTTTGGCGGAAAAGATTTCATTTGGATACGTCAATTTGACGGTTGATCTGACACAAGAGACAACTCAAACTACATTTTGACGGTAAGCGCTACGTCTACTACATTTGGCTACGTTAACTACATTGGCCGCATTCAAGAATCTAGTCATCTTAAGTCGACTAGATTGGTCTGGATAAGATGTAACCTGAACGCAAAAACTAGATTGGTCGGGAACGTCACGTTTTCTACGTCAGCCACATATGAGAACTGTCAACTTAGTACTCAGTCACGAATTTCTCGACTAGATTCGTCGGCTACCCCTCCATAAACGTCAACTGAAACATCTGCTCTCACGACCGATTTCCCCCAATCAGAGCCGAGTTTCATCTAGTGAGAGAGCTGTCAGACTTACTAAACTAGATACTTGAACGTCCCCATTTACTACCTCAGTTACGTAGCAGACGTAACAAATGTAGTAAATCAAAAAAAGGCATTTCTGCCATCTCTGCCTACAAGCTGTCTGCCATACATTATATTGCATAAGTATTCGTGCCTGTACAAATCAAAGGAGTGCCATTGCTGCCGCACGAATACTTATACAATATAATGTATGGTACTTCATGCCATCGGGCGGCCATTTTCTGGTGGGATTTCAAGTGGGGGCGACTGTGTTCGGCATATTTTGTGCCCATTAGTTACACGGCGTTCACATCACAGTTGAATTTAATATCGTTTTCGATTTGACTTTTCAGATTTTGATCTGAGATTTCAGATTTTTGTTGACAAATCGAACATTAAATTCGAATTTTATTGGTTCACAAGAACAAGTATTGAGTTGGCCGCAAAAATATTTTTTTTCACTTGCACTGTAAATCTATTCCAATTGGTTTTTACACATTTACATTCGAAATAATTTCATATAAAAAATCGTTTCCATACTCGAAAAATGAATAATTCAGTTAAAAAAGCAATACTTTCAACGATAAACAATTCGTAACCGAGAGCTGTGTGCCATATACATTGGTATTAGTGAAATTATGTGTGAAATCTGAGAAAAAATCGAGATTTTTGGCAAATCTATGTTCGATTGTTCGAAAAGCAATCTCGATCAAAAAAAAAATTTATCTTTTTGCCAAATCGAAAACGACATAAGAGTTTATAAAGTTTATGAACTTTATAAAATGAACTAACACGGTTTTTTTTACTTTTGTTAAAAGAGATTTTGTAACTTGAAGCTTTTTTTTGTATATTTTAAAGAAAATACACTTTTTCTAGTTGATTTTAATGCTTTAAGTTTTGAAATCATACTGAAACAAAATGTTTTAACGCCGTTTAGGGAAAAAATTTTTTTTTATGTCGTGGCGAAAAATATTTTTTAATTTTAGCATAAATTATAATCTGTAATTAGTTTTGTTTAATTCTAAAAATGAATTCGATATTTTTATTGCTTATAAATACTATAGCTGTCAAATTTGTATGCATTTGGCTTTTTCTTGGAAAGGCCATAATACAAAAATCTTCGTAGATCGCATTATATTTATGTGAAATACTCCGAAAAAAAAGGTTTTGATCACATTTTGTATTCCAAAAGCACAATGAGTGCACTTGTTTTTGCCAATTAATAATTTATATTTTTTGTTTTTGTTAGGTGTTTAATCCCTTTTTTTTTGCTTTCCGATACTAATACTTTTTTTTTTTTAATATGAATAGCATTTGCATTTTTACTGTTCTAAGTAACATTATTCAATACTCAGTGTTATTAAACGACAGAATTTCCAATCATATTTTGATTTTGTACAAGTATGGTGTTAAATAAACGAATATTCACCAAGCCTAATAGAAATTTATTCAATGTTCAAGAAAATTATATAAAATTCACTTATGCCCTAGTGGAAGCTGGGCTTAACTCGCATGTTGCTAACTCATTTTTGGAACAACGTGCACGGGAAGTTGGCTCTCTAGTTAGGTTACTCTATCGAATAGACTATAGATGTCGGTTGCACAGTGACAACAACTGACAAAAAATATGAACTCAAATATTTAATTGAGACTGCTTTAATTGAAAAGCTACTTGCAAAACCATTTTGCAGCAGCTGTGTTCAGCTGATAAATTTGAAATAATTTATTATACCTTTTTCAAATTGAATTAAATCTTTTATTTGCCGCTTTCATGAAAAAATTATGAATTAAAGCTCTGGTTGCGTGCTTGCGTGGTTCATAAGCAAAGTCTTCTGTTGGCCTTGCCTGCCTCTTTTAAAATTATCAGATCATTTTAGAGTTGCTGTAAAAAAGCAGATTGTTTCCCAGTAGAAAAAGTAGAAAACAAAAAATAAATCTACCTATAAAAAACTTAGTAATGGGATCGTTGTCTATAACGTCCTCGTCAGGTCCTGGAATAGAACAACAAATACACTTTCTTACTAGGTACGCTTCAAAATATGCTTTATAAAGGAATTTTTCTTTGGTATGTTCAAAATTACTGGAATTTATTATATGGCGGTAAGGAGTTAGCATTATCAGTATCAGTTACAATTGCTAAAAAAATTCGACTGGCCGTGTTGGTGGTAGAAAGAAAGTAGAGTGTTTGACAAGCGCTTTAGAGGTATCAAGCAGCACCAAACATGTTTATGGTCCCTACTCTGCCGCACATTTAACATCAACAACATTCGCGAATACGAAACCTGGACTTGTCAGTCAATAAACAGTCAATAAACCATTTGATTTATACACCCCAATCCCTTCGAATACTTCCGGAGCTCATAAACTATCCCACTCATTCTACTGATACTAAACAAGCAACAACTCCACCTTCCTATAGGCATCGACAATTTCACACAAAACATTAAATTACATCGTTTGTGAAATGAAATATCGACCGTCTACAAAAGACCCCGCACATGCAGTACCTACGACACAACCGTAAACCCATACACTGCGCAACTCCAAGAAAATACCTTTTCCACGTAAAAGATTACTTTTTCAAAAGGAGGACAAAAAAATCTTAATTAGCATAAACAAATGCCCTTAATGAGGACTTTATTACTAAAACCGACACCACGCGCTTCCATTTGAAAAAGAAATTTCTCAAAAACAAACACTGTACGCACACACGTAATTTTCCAATGTACGTCTCTCTTTCCAGCTAATGAAGACTCAAATGCTCTTCCCAAGGCAGCGAACTCAAGATTCCCTTATCAACTCGAGACCAAAATATTTAAAAACGGAATTCCTTATTTTCATACAATTTCCGGCCATGCACTGGCAGTCCTCTTACCAAACTCACTCCCCTTAGGCAACTGCCACAAAAATGAAATAAAAAAATAAAAAATCAAACTTTGTCGTCTCTCTAAATAAGCTCAAAGGACGATCCACCAAAAGGAGACAAAAATGCTTGGGGTTTCGTAAGAATGTTGCCTTCAGCGTATGTTTCAAATCAGGCAGACTTTCGACCCCCCTTCTAATATGTAAATCCGTTATCTATAATTCGATGCATATATAGACGACCCGCACATAAAGCTACTCGCACTTATTAGGTACCTATACTCATCTCGGAAAGCGCTCCAGAGGGAGGAGAAAAGTTTAAAATTGTTTTTACTCTACCATTTCGGTTATAATTTTCTTCAGAAATTTGTATCCAGTGTAGTTCGTGTTTTCTTAAAACGGCCAGCTTGCCAACCAGGAGAGGGAAAATTTGTCGCACATCGTAATTCGCTGATGAAAATTCAACATCGGCAGCGAAGTTTCCCTTCTTTCTCACACATCTAAGTCATCATCATTGGCCTTGAAGCGTTTTTGCGAACTAATTTTTTTTATTTTCGCACAACCAAGGATGTGGAGGAAATGAGGAAATATGTTCATCCTGGCATGTGATTCGAGGAGATATCGAAAAGAGGTGGCTGCAGGACAAGTCATCATATCTCCGGTAGATAACATACGGAACACGGAATAAGTTGGTGTCGATGGTGGTTGTGGTTCCTAGAGATTCAGCAGAGGCAGACTGTTACTGAAGCTTGTGGATACCACATTTGCCTTCCACCATGCCGATGACGATAATATACTTATACACACTTCGTCTACATATACCTATAGATGATATGTTTTCAAGAAAATTGTGGGAAAATCAACGAGAAAATTACATTAGGGTGGTGCAGATCCGCGTGCGTAGTTCAACTTTGGAGTGCAAAGCAGAGCATGGGTATGTGATGTGGTTCTGTTAGTTAGCACCCACAGGAAATGGCCCAGTCACCAGTTTTGAAATTTGGCAAACAGTCACCGTGGATGAAAGGAAATCCTGCAGAAAATAACAACTCACTTGCAGAAGGCGGAAATGCTCAGCCTTTGAAGCTCAGAATAAATAGGCCCTGGTTAATCGCAATCGCATGTTGTGGCATTATTCAAATTACATAAGTGACAACAAGGTTAGTACTTACTACGGTGTAACTATTTTTAACTTGGATTGAATGGACGCTGGCGAAGGGTCACGGAAAGAATTGCAAATCACCAATTGCAAAATTTTAAGTTTCAATTTACGAATTGTATATTTCTCGCAAATCACAACGAAGTTTTCATGGATTGATGCAAAAATTCGTAATTTGACATTGAAAACGGCGGAGAATACAAAATTCTGTTTGTTGGAATTTACGATTAGAAGTATCAATTCGAGCTTTTTTTATTTTGTAGTGATTTGCGAGATTGTTTGGCGCAATTTACCACTCCAATAGGTCAATTTCTCAAATACCACTTCACAATCTCAAATTGCGAAAAATATTTGCTGATTTACCAACGCTGAATGATGAATCAATAAAATCTTGTAATAATTTAACACATGAAACTGCAAACGTAAATATATTGACGTAGAGAAGTTTTTTTTAATTTCCATGGAATCATCTACCTAATGTGTGGAATTTTTGTATGCACAGTCCATAGTCCATGTACCTATCGAAATCCTTTTAAGTCCTTTCTTTTTTTGGATGAATGTATGTATGTGGTATAGACAGCTGCTATCATGAAGCCAAATTTTCATTGAGCACGTTGCGCGTCGTTGCAGAGACAGGCATTCGGTATTCAATCTTTCCTTAAAGCAATCGAGTTAAAGTTATAACTAATTCGTATGGATAGTGAGTGTACTACTAATTGTAAAGCATTCCGGAATATATTTTGTAAGTACCTATTGAATAATTCCAAAAACGCTGAAGTATGCATAAATAAATCTGTATTTTTTTCAGAATGTACATAGCTAGTAGAAAATAAGTGTAAATTAGAATGAATTCTAAAATATGTAATCGAAAAGAATTGTAAAGGTTCGTATCAATTTCAAGTTCATCTAAATATTTTGTTTCTATTTGAAATTTTATCATAGACCGAAAAACCAGCCCAGATGAATCCCGTTGTCTCCGGACAATATGGCGCCGCATGATTTTCTTGGATATCAGGAGGAAAAAGAATTGTAAAATATGACTCTAAATATGTATTCGAAAATAACCTAATTAATAAAACTATGAATTATGATTTGTAAATCACAAGATATAAGTTGAAAATTGAGAATAAAGTTTTCTAATTTCACGATAAAACATTTTCAATTTAATACGGTGATGCCTCAAATCGCCACTCGAGAATCGTAAATTGCAAAATGATAAAAATAAGTTGCAATTTACGATTGAAAATTTGTAAATTGCAACTACTGAAGTAGTAAATCTACTTCTGCTAGTTCGCAAATCAACACTATTGAGTTGCAATTCAAGACTAAATGGTTGTAATTTGCTAAGGGAGGAAATCGTAATATACAACAGAAAAGTGGTAGTTTACGAATTGTTTTTGCAATTTACAATCCATGTAATATCAAATTGATAACTATTTGTGTCAATTTGCGATCGGTTATGGCAATATGTTTTTCTCGATTGATCGCATTGTTGATAATGAAAAGTGTTGATTCACGACTTTTGAGGGTCAATATCTTCACATCGTGCAGTTTCTAGAATTGCGAATAAAATGTCGTGAATTAGTAAAGCTTTAGCTAAGCTCTAAAGCTAGACAAACTTTTCGTGATTCTGCGCTTATTTTTCTTGATTTGATCTTAAAATTCTTTCCGTGATATTTAATTTTGTGACCACGAAAGTCAAGCCTTGACCAACTTCGTGCAATTTGGAGATTTTATTTTCAATCAAAAATGACAGGCGGCTCTTGAATCCAGCCTAGCGATGTCGCGAGACCACCGATTGGATTTGATTCAAGAAAATATAAAGAAAGCCCGACGGAAGTGGGGCATGTAAAGATTTTATTCCCCGTTCCTAAGATTCCTACCTATATGAAGAGAGGTGATAGTCCACATTTTGTGGCGAATACCTCGAACCACTCCCATAACTATAGATTTTCTCTTCCCAAATAACTGCAGCCCTATTTCGAGCACAACTATAACCATTCGACGAACTCGCCAAGCATGGCATAACTGCGTTGATTCTAGAAGGAGAATCTCTACATTGAATCTCTCTGGAAAAATACATATTTAATATTGACAGCCCTGCAAAGTAAAGTAGGGGCAACGTCAACGGTCCTCGGATCTGCAGATGGAATATTCATAACTTAAGAGACCACATAGAGCCGAAGAATTAGCATCAGACTTAGGCAAGAACTCTTGAGCAATCAAAAAAAATTATTAAATAGTTGGCGCAACAGGCCCGTAGGAAACCTAGGCCCAGCTTCTCACAACCAGTCGTCTTGTGTGAGTTTTTCATTTTTAGGACGAATAGAAGGGATCTACAATTTTATGCCGAGTCCAAACTTTTCTAAAAACTTCTCCACCACCAGACCTACGAGCTGAGTTTGAAACATGATGTTACTGTTATGCACGATTTCAAAGCCAAAAAAAAGGTAGACACTCTCAATTGCATAGTTCGTGATACTTCTTCTGATAACAACTGCCTTAGGCTTCTTAACTTTAATGCGGGCGAAATGCAACTACAGCAAGCGCGAAGTTTCAAAATTTCAACATCCAAACTCATTTCTAAAATTTGGAGAAATGCCTGATAAATGGAGTCTGAACTCTCAAGTCTTACAAAGGATCCCTAAAAATATGTAAAAATTTGATTAAGGAGGTCCCAAAAAATACCTTGGAGGTGTAAAAAAAATAAGAATCCATGCGGATTGGGACTGTGACTCCTCGACTACTTTACTTTGCTTTGCTGAGATCGAAGCTAAAAAAAACACGCCTATAGTAAGTTAGACATTTATGAAAATTAAACGTTTTTTTTTTCAAAAAAAATAAGGACAACGATCATAATATTAGTACACATTTTATGGAGACCCTACAAAGAGTGTAGGATCCACTATGGGCCCATTTTTTGTCTATATTGTTTGAGGCGCTTAGAGAAGATTGACCGTTTAAATAACGTCCAGTTACATGTGAGATACAAGTAAGTAAGGCTAAGCTAAACCTATCTCGCCTATGTGTTATATTAGTCCCGCCCCATTGCTCAAACCATTCAAACTAGTTTCATTATTAACCCTTACATGCCCAATGAAACCGATTTTGATGAAAAAAATTATTTATATGTAAACGGACACAAAAATAACAAATCCGCTCTTTAAAAAAAAATATTTTTTTTTTGAAGAAGTTATTAACAAAAAGTTGGTTGTATCCTTAAAGATACACTGGGCATTAACCCCCACAGCTATTCGGAATGTAAATTTTGACAAAGTCATAGGTTTTTTTTTTAGTTAATTAAATAAACGGGTAATTGTTCATATTATGTAAAGTAATTGTAATTAATGTAATTTCTATACAACGGCACTTCGCGGAGCCATCTTACAGCAATATTTGCCAATGATTTTGGAGATCAGGTTTGGCTTGATAAGGGGATTCAGGGGATCCGACGTAAATTTCGGACTTTTATGCAAAACCACTTGTGCAACGTAAAAGAAATAGCCCCATTTGTGAAGCTTGTTTGGCAAATACTGTTTTATGAAATGACCACTTTTTGATGAACACATTCGCTCTTCTACACCAAGCCCTTCTTATCATGGTACGCTTCCAAAAGTTCTGTTGAGATATTAGACTAGAGGTCAGCGAAGTACTTAGGCCGTTTTTCGGTTCATTGTGGTTCCTTGAATGGCTACCCATGTAAACCATTTACTTCAGTTAATGAAGATAAGAATGTTACCAGCGCTGGTAGTTGGAAAGGGGCAGGGCAGTTGCAGAGAAGTTGGGTGACGGACTCATCCTCCTCCTCATCTCTACAGCTTATGAAAAAGTCATTGTATGGCAGCCCAAGTCTTTGCTCATGTCTGCCCCTGAGCCTAACAACGTCGCAGTATCCTAGATGTTTCCATTTATGACTTTATTTGCCACTATCAACGCCGTAGAAGCTATGTCTTGTCCAATGTCCTGGGATGTAACGGTCTCCCGGAACCCAGTAAAATGCAATCTTCCATCCAATCAGTGCTGTCAAAACTAAAATAATGCAGTAAAGCTCGGACTTCTTCGTCAGTCATCTTCAAACCATCAATTTTACTATCCAAATTTTGCTTCCAAGAACGACACAGTGCATAAAGCCACAAATACAACTAATTTTTGTTGATGGTCTTTCAAATATAGAAATTATTCTTGAACAATCTGCAATTTTTGATATAACTGCAATTTAGTCTCAAAATTTCAGTGTATTGTTATGTAAAAGCAACTGAATCACAAAACAACCAACTAATTTGCTCTTGTTAATGATACAGAACAAATGTCGTCATAAGCGAAAATCAACCGAAATCATGAAATAGGCCGCAATGCCCAGTGTATCTTTGAAGATACAACCATTTACCGCTACATTATTATGAGCTGGTATATCGCATTTGGTTAGAATTACTATATTTTATTTCATAATATATGCGTTCATTAGAATATATTTCATTCATATATTGTCACACTGCTTTAAAATTATTAAATAAAAAAAAAATATTTTTTTTAAATTTCTTAAAAATTTAAAAAGCTAAATATTTCGTAAAAAGTAAGCTTAATTTAAAAGTTATGGGTCTATTTTTTTTACAGTGGATACATTTTGAGTCAATAAAGCTAAAATAGTAAGCAACAAGTAAATAAAGTCAAAACCAACGGAGAAATAATTTTTGTAATGGTTTTTTTAATCTTTAAAAAAACACTGGGCATTTAAGGGTTTTAATAGATTTGGAAGGTTTTTGAACAAGTTTTCTAGTAAACTCGTACCACTGCAACTGTAACAACTTTAAGTACCCAACTCACTAATTTATTAAAGTAGGTAACTGGGAAATTATTTTTAATTTCAACTCCGCAACATTCGGTGTCATGCGTTACTTCCTGGAGAACGTTACTCTGCGCCAGACTTTCTCCAGTTACTCTCCACGAGCTTAATATTAAAATACCAAATTAAATTAAAAGTAAACCCACAGACGAAGCACACAGACACACCGCTGCATTTACTCGTTCATTTGAACTATGTCCGCGCATAATAGAACGGGGTAGAACTACGAAATACGAATCAGTTGATCGTTGCATTCTGTGCACGCCATATTCACTTGCTCATCACCCACAAGGAGGTAGGGGTATAGTTATAGAGTGGGTGACTGGATGTGTATATCCGGAGATAATTTGCATGAAAATTAAATAAAACTGGTCGTTCTAGGTGTGACGCTTTCGCTAACTGCTTCACCATTCGACAGAGGTGTGTATGGGTACGAGTAGGTATATATCTTTGGAGGCACTACAAACACCGCATGCAGGAGCAGGACAATTTCAATTGTTATTCTGAATTCGTTGCGGAAATCTGTATCCGGTCGTTGAAAATTTATTACAACGGCTCTTTGAAGTAGGCTATGGGTGGTTGGTCACTTCATTATCGTTGCCACAGCATCGAGGTTGAACGCACAGCACAGTATACCGACTACCGAGGTTCAACAAGGCCACATGCAAAAAATGTTACTGAATAATGGCACTAAGCACAAAAAAGTGGGCAAGCAGTGTGTTTCCTTTATGAAGGGCATTTAATAAATGTATGGCATGCCCTATGTATAGGTATACCTACATTGTGACAGTTTCCATGCAGTCCAATGGGAAGGCAAACTTTGGCTAATCTCGATGTCGTTCTTTGTTAAAAAAAAAAACCCATAAAAAATTGTATTAACGTAGTCCATCCTTTGTTTCGAGATGAGATACATTGCTTTGTCTCGCTTTGGTAACTGTATGTATGGACTTTGCCATTTGAGATCGTAAATTGTCTCTGAAGTCCTCTTATAAAATAAGTTTTATTTAATTTCTGGGTGAAAACCCTATAAAATTAAACTCAATTGTTTAACTGACCTCAAGTGGTTCAATTTGACAAACAAATTAGTGGGGACACGGACACACAATGAACTATGCACAGTTGCGTGGTTTAAGTTCTGGTAAATGGGTGCAATGCAAACATTATTTGTCCAAAAGTAAAATAAAATTTAAAAGCCGAACATTTGACGATTTAGAGATTCCACTTTTTCCAACGAAAGGTATAAAAAGCTTCTTGAATCAGTATTTTTGGTCTTGTATTCTAAAGGTTATACAGTAAATGTTGCCCCACTACTCTGCAGACAAATACCTCATAGCTACCAGTCGTGAGGGGTTCACAGGAAGTTATTCCTAGCAACCTTTCCTGTTCAAATTGCACCATATTTTGTACCGAAAATATATATGTGCATGTACTACATATAAAATGAAACTGTGAAGAAAGGTGTTTCACGGCTTTTCACATTCGCCGCTTAACCCATTTTTGAAGGGTATAGTAGACTTGGACCAAGTGTACCTCAGTCCGAACGTTTGTTTGCTGACTCCTATGTTTTCGGGGAAACAAAATCTCGTTGTAGATTAATTGGGCATGCAGTAAAAAGTCAGCGCAGTCTGCAGCTGCTGTAGGCATAGGCATGCTTGGGCGTTGGTCTAGGAAATAATTTTCTGAGATAATCAAAGGTACGAAAAATTTTATAATTTTTGGAAAAAACTCATTTTCATTGTTCTGATTCTTGTTTCGTTATTTTGTGTAGTAAATCTTGCAGAAAATTGCCTAAAGTCGATTTGTCACTGGATGCCACGTCGCCTTTCTTTCTCAACCTCGTATCTATCTTTCACCATGTTTACAGTAGAAAGAAAAAACTGTATATTTTGTAATATAATTTTTTTAAGCAAAATGTTTGAATGTCATTTCATTAAAAGTTACCACACACGTGTTTTTGAGGTGAATCAATTGTACATATAATTACTCACTCCAGATAAGAGAAGAATTTTTAGATACGAGGTTACGGTATTAAGAGTTCCAGTACAATCGTGTTACCGTAAATGTGAGATACTAGGTTGTTTCGTTAAAACCAATGATAAAAAAAAATCAAGAAACTGTTTTTTATTTATTAGACCGAAAGAAATCAACAATTTTAGGATATAACACGTTAGAAAAAACTGTTTTGGAGCATCATTCTTCATGAGTCAGATGGTCATAAAAGGTGTGATAGTCTTTAGGTAAAAGGTTCTTCAAACTCTGAAGATCATCCATCTTCCTTTTTGTAATTGTTAAGGGTTGATTATAGAGTCTTTCAACTATATGTGATCCATTGATGTCGAAACGTTGGGGCAACAATTTCCAATCAGTGTCGAAGTTTAGCTTGTAGTCTGTTCCAAATTCTGTGTATTTGAATGCCCTTATATTCACCACACAAGGATCGCCAGTTTTCTTCCCTGGTCATATCGATTTGTAATACTTCATTGCCGCTCCGTAGTTAAGGAAGAACTCATTACTTAGGTAGCGTACTTGATAGGGTTTTGAACTTCTGGCTTCTTTAATTATTCGAACAAAGTCGGGAGGAACGAAGAGCTCTTTGTTTTTTTTTTTTAATTTCAATGGTAGAATGGACCGAATCACATGACATTTGGGTGTGTCCTACTGACAAGTATTTCTGATAAATTTGAGCTTTTTGTTTTATAGCGAAGTTTTGTAAAGCAATAGAGTCACATTTCGATTTTGATAACAACAGCGGTCACTGAAGATAATAATTGGTTTGGTGTTATCTGTCAATGATGCATGATGCAAAAACATTTAAATCAACACCACCCTCTCCCTCTTGCCACACATAACAAAGTACACTGCCATCTCTCTCATTGTATATTGTAAATTGATGAACGCACAGCTTCAACTTTAAATATTGTGCACCAGCAGAGATCAAGGAAATATTTTGTACAGCCTGCAAATCTACAGTAAATAGCTGTATTTAACCTTTTAAGCATCTTTCTTTGTCTGAATCCGTTTCCTGCCTTGCTCTTTCTTTGGCCTGAATGTGCGTCTGATACTCTTCTCCATTTTTAAATAGCACAAATCGCATTGGATAATAGCAAAAAGCGACACTCCATTACAAATTGGGTGGACGGGATTGTCCTTTTTACCAGCGACGAAGTATTTCGTCCCCAGCTTCGAATTGAGTCTTGAGGAGAACACTCAATTTTATTTTGCCGCCTGTTTCTACCATTTTAATACGCAGGAAATGAAAAAATATGCACCCGTAGGCCAAATCGGACAGAAAGTTTCAAATCATCTGTCAATAGTCAGGCGACTGGCAGTTTTTCCAAATCGTACACCAAGAAATTTGTTGAGTAAAAGGTCCTGACATTCTCAGTGGAGGGGTAACATCTCGCTCTCTCGATGACGCTCTCCTTTACGAAAATGAGTAAAAATTCGTAAAAATTCTAAAGAATTAGTAAAACTTAAAAGTAAAAGAACAGACATTGTTGAACGATTTTCCAAAAATAATGAAAGTTTGGTTGTGACAGTACAAAAAAGGAATACTGAATAAACTTCGTCGACTGTGAAGGGATTAATATCAGAAATTCAGGGGTCGACTGGATTGTGATTTAGGCGAAAGATACATTTTTTGCACGTAACTTAAATGCGTAACTAAACATAGGTCACTTATAATTGTGGGGTGATATTTTATGCTGAAATAAAGCTTATTGAAACCCTTCATATCATGAGCTTACAAAAATAAATAATACCTATAAAATTTTTGAAAATTTAAATTAATAAAAAATAAATCCATCTCCATCACCTCTGAACGTTCGAAAGAGATGTCATTTCAATCCCATTTCATAGTAGTCACTATTATGACCTAATTCACCACTGAAGCAGTAAAACACGCCGACTCCCAACCCAGCGCGCATTCAAATTAAAATTTAAAACGAAATCGTTGGTGTTCTCTAAACTCCTCCACGGCTGGGTATGTTCACACGTTTCCCCATTCACAAAGTTTTTATTATTGTTTTTTTTTAATGGATTGCTACCGTGCATTTACCAAAAAAAAATTTAATTAAAATGTGTTATGATATTGTTTGTATAGTTTCTAGACAAAAACTAAAAAAAAGCTAGACCCCCATGAGTTTGGCAAGGCAAGCAACACTGCATGCAATGCCAGCCTCCCATACAGACAGGATATATCGACATCTAATTGCAGTGGAAAATGTTCCGGTTGTTTTTAGCAACACCGAGTAATATGCATCACAATAAGACTTTTCACTGAAAATTGAATGCGCGTGCAAAAAAGTTACATTTTAGAGGATACAGGAAACTATATTTTCGTGAACTCTACTTGCGTTTCTTTTTTTACCTTTTTTTCGGTATGTTTGGGTGTTGAATAAATAGTGAAACATTGTTTGGCGTCGAACTAGTGATGTCCGCAATGTTGTAACCAGAGACAAACCATACTGAGACCCCTAACTCAAAATCGTCTTGCCGCTGGCTCCCTCAATTTTTTTTCAAACTCACCATTTTGTTTTCCTATCGGTGTTATGTCAATTAAAAAAAAAAAAAAACATACAAAAAATACAAAAAAAAATCTGCCAACCTCGGCAACCGTGGGGAAATGTGAAAGAGTTCGGGAACACCACATTTTGACATTACTTAATGCCTGTATTGTCTCTGGTTGTAACTATCTCATGCACATCAGTTAGTTATGCGTATTTTACCTTCACGTGGTTGCCAGCAGGTTATGTAGTCTTAAACTCTTAGGCGCGAGTTTTGTACTACTATCATGTTTTATAAGATTTCGGAAATGACTCCCTTTGCGAGTTTTAGAGATTCGAACATGAGCGGCTCGAAAACTGTCGGACTTCGAATGAATTCATGACATCAACGTTGGTATTAGGACGGGGAATACCTTTTCGTAGGCATATTTATAAATATATATTATATTTTGAAAAAGGAAAGGTATGGCGAAAGAATGTCAACTTCGCAGATCGTACAGACTGAGGATGCCGCATGCTGCTCCATTTTGGGCGGCAACAATTTCACCGAGACTACCTGTAGCAACTTTAAGAGTCCAAAAAAAAGGAAATTATTCGCTGGGCTGGAAGTCCTCACCAAGGAAAACTGCTACGATATCTACTCTACATAAGATCTCATTTTGCCAAGATGCATGAAGATTAGCGAAGTCAAACTTAGACTCTTACAAACATTTTCAAATGATTTTCAGTACCGATTTCATTGTACCCAAGCGAAAAAAATAGGATTTCATACCTACCCCTACTAGCTGTACGTCATAGGAACTTACGTGCTGTTGCTGAGCTATTACAAGACGCATTGGCTTATGAGTTGAGCATAAGACGACACTTTCGCCGACTGGAGCATGCTGATCTATCTTCTAAGCCGGCTTAAGCATTTTGATTGAATAGAAACCAATTAGTAGAGTTTGCAAGCACGGGTAACTTTGTTCCACTACTGATATTGACGTATAAGCTCATAGCTTTCAAAAAAAAAAACAAAAACAGCACCACCTATCCTGCACAATATTCAATATAACCTGCAAGGGGAATAAAAACAACTTGAACTATGCTCTGCTTTCTATGCAACATTTTTTAGATCTTTATTGATATTATTCTAAGTTATAGACCATGGTCCTGTTTCCCAGTGTGGTGCTATTCGAGCTTCCTGTGTCGTTGTTGCTCCAGTTTGAGTTAATCAAACACGTTTGCAGATCATTTGACGCGGCGGTGGTGTTACTCTTATTGGCAATGAAAACGTTGCCAATGCAAGCTTGTCGTGCAAAATTGACTTCATACTCATAGCCGGACAAAGATGCTGCCTCGAGCTGAGACTGGGCGGTCAAAGCGTTCAAATTTGCCAAGTTCAGGTCAAACTAAAAAAGAGAACAATGCTAGGTTAATATGAAGCGTAAAAACAGATCCCTTAGAGTACTCACGGTTGAAGCGAAGCACTCGAAAACTGCATCAGATGTGTTCCTGGCTGAGCAACTGGCCAATCTGACTTGTAAGTCCTTGGACAGGCCATTTACTGTGGAAATGGTTTGATTGGTAGCATTACTGAACGTGGCCATAGCAATGTAAGCAGAATCGTAGCACGCTTGAGTTTCTTTCTCAGTCGCCTTGTTGATTTGGTCCTGTCGAACAGTATTGGCAGCAAAGCACGAGTCCTGCGTGTCATTGATGGTGGCATTAGCTAGGTGGTTGACCTCCACCATTGCTGACTGCAGTTGAGAGATCATCGCCTTGGGCAATGAACTTTCCTTCGCAACTTGGACCTCGCCTAAATTTGGCCAAGCGTATGCCTGGAATGAAACCTGTCTTTGGTATGGGTATAACTTGGAGAAGAGCCTGAACTTACGGTGAAGACACACACTGTCATTATGAGAACAGGACCGAGTAGATTCATGACTGTCTTTATTTTCTAATACGGTAGTTACTGCTCTTGAGGGTAAGGGCTGACTGATCGTTAAAGTCACTAGACATCCTATATATATCCCCATTGGCACATTTCTTTGGAATATTAATAGCTACATAATGGTTTATCTGCGGCTAATTAAGCATATTATCGGAGAAAAGAAGAAAAAAAACCCAAATAGCCAACCAATTTCTTAGAATTGTATCTACTTTTGATCTCTTCAAGTTCCTACTGACTGGCCTTTGGGAATAATAGCCGCGAAAGATTAGATACTTGTCATATGAAGACCGTGCTATTCTTATTTCGCGAGTTTGTAGATTAGGTTAGACTTTAAACTAAACCACCCACCAAATTGTATGGATATTTATTAAAATGACTCAGCTGGGCCACAACCTATCGCGAGCATCTGACTGAGTATAAACACAATGGGCCTTACCAACAACTCGAACTTAACTAATTTCGAAACTAACTATAGTGTCGAGTTTTAATTTCTAGGTACCAACAATCTAAGTAATCGGAACTTTAACTACATCTGACTTTATAGCAAAATGATGCGGTATAAAAAAGCGTTATAATTTGTTTCTGAACTTCAAATAATTTCCCGAAATTGGAAGTTGGTTGTATTTTGAGTGAAATATAACAGCAACTGTTTCCCATGCTTGGTTTTATGACTGTATCATTGTTAATTTTGCTATCAATGATATGACACAGTCAACTAATGCCTGTCCATTTCATATTTTATATTTTTTTCATATTTATTTATTACAAAGAATGGTTTCACAGTAAGATTACATCTTATAAGTTGTGAAGGCTTTACAAAGACTTATGGCGTTTTCGATTGATGATCCGAGAGAATTGCCCCGAAATTCAGAATTGCTCTTTTCAATGAAATTCGGTGGTAGACACCATATGAGAGATTTGTTGCTACTTTTTTTTGTTTTCTGCAATAAAGAATACAGCCAAATCAATATAATATTTCAATTTAAGTTTACATTTTGCACGAATAATTATATTATATTTTCGGATCACATAGCGAAAAATTTGTTTCTACTATCACAACAAACACTTCAATCACTGTGTTGGTGAGTTCAGGGCAATTCTCTAAAAATATTCCGGACACTTCTGTCGTGCTAAGAATTGACCTGGAAGTGCACTTTTTTTTTCAATGAAACATAGAATACATCGAGAGAGCACTTCTAGATTTGCTCTTTTCATAGAAAGGGCAATTCTTTTCTTCAGTCGAAAACGCCATTAGGGTTCAAAAGCTAATTTAATAACATTATGAATTGGTGAGGACTGATTACATGTAATTTAGTTGGAAACGTACATAAGTAAAACAAATTAATATCAATAACAGTAACAATATGCAACAATGCCCTATATTGGTTAGTATATAGCTATTCTTATACATTGCTTACCTAATATTGTATTTCCAATTATGTTGTATCCTCCATCTTTATCTTTTATGTACGCTTAATAATTGAACTTGAAGAATCCCCACAGAAAAAAAAAACTGAATTTGTATTTATGAAGTGACATTTAACACTATTTTAATCACTAAATAAAAATGTCACTAACTATTCTTTTTATTATTATAATTTTGTAAGAATAGTTTAAGCAACAATTATATATTATTATGATACGAATAATGAAATAAATAAATAAATAATTCCATTGCACATACAGACCTGAAAATATTCATAACATTAAAATGGAGTGAGAAACAGCATTGAAGAAAACTATTTATGAAATATTTTTTTGTTTGACAAACAAAAAACGTTTATATTTGTAACGTATTAAAATAACTTACCAATTCATCTTACCTTATTTAATTCAAAACGGCCAATTGACTTTTCTTCAGACTGACGCTTAAATTTAAATAATGGGTTAGACTCTACTTTCTCCGGATCGAAAACAGTCTCGATTATCTTAAAGTCGAAGATAACTTGATTATTGGTACACAGTTTATTTTAATTTCGACTATTGCCCTAAAGTCGAGTCCAAATTTGGATGTTAGTAAGGCCTAACCTAACCTAAGGCCGAATGTAAGCGCCCCATTCTTTCTAAGCCTACATATTAAGCAACTTATACACGGAAATGCTTGCCTGGGTCACACGGGTATAAACGGATTTTTTGTTGTGTCATCACTCTTCACTCTTGGGGAAAACTTTTCTAAGGACCGATTGTCCGCTAATCCGCTAATTTATGCACTTTATAAATTCCACAGTAAATGGAATTTATTTCCCTCAATTGAATGACAGAAAATGGAATTTCTCTCTAAGGGGAATGAATTAATTTTTTAGTACGGAACATGTAGAAATGTGCGAACAAGCGAAAATGAAAAGTCTCACAACGCAACCTTGGGACAATTGAATTTCATTTGGTTTTTCAGCAAAGACCAACAAGTTCCCTCGAAGCCGAGCTAATCTCGATATATCCTCCATACACTGGCGGCTGGCATAGCTGCCACAGTTGCTAATCCATTCTGTCCAATCGCCCTAACCAAGCTATATTGTGTAAAAGGAATTTAACGAATTTTTACAGACACTCTCGATAGTTCAGGGTATTAATTGTAACACGATGGAGGAGAGAACGAGTTACAAAAAACGAAGCCAACCGTAAGAATGAATGTCCTTCGAAAGGAACTCTATATATATGCGCCGTGAATGGAAATAGAAATGTATGTCATTTAGTCGATTAGGTAGACTGTTCGATTCAATTACCACCTTTTATCTATCTTGGATAAGGTAATCCTTGCCATGGCAGACTATTCCTATAGCTGGGCGGTAATTATTAAATTTATTATTTAAATCGAGCAACGAGGAATCTTGCTTCATATGTGACTTTAATTCAAGTTACATTTTCCCTACAGGGTGGCAGACGCATCGAAATATTTAAATTAGCCTGGTCGACAATAGGAATGGTCTAAGATCTCTATTGGAATCAAAAGTTGTGGTATTCTTGTTATGGGTCATCGAAAGTTTGCCAATGCTATCTATTCACCACAAAACAAAAGAGTCGCGTAGATTGTAAGCCTCTTCATAACTTCTTTTTATCCTAGCTACAGAGGGTAAAAAGGATGCATGGATCAATTGCTGATTTGGACGAAAACACAAATGATATTTTTTTTAACGAAATAAAACATTTTTGCTTTGGTCTGTTTAAAAACGGTTGGCCGAGATTTTATGCAAATATTTTTTATTCAGCTATAAAAGCTGAAGCCCATGTCAAGCAATGGAAAAAAGAGATAAATTTCGTATTAAAGCTCCCTATTTGCTCTAATATCTCGGAAGTGGTGAACCACACGCAAAAGCTATGGATGATCGAAACAAAGAGAAGCGAAAGGGTTTACAGAAACTTAAAAACGAGGGTGGGTTTCTCTCTAACTTAGTTGATTACAAAGTCATCCACTAGGACGAAGGAATTTGGTAATTATTATACAATTTTTTACAGAGAACAGTTTGTTGACTTTATGTGTCAGAATCATAACGGTAGACTGCATTCCTAAAGAAACGAGCTATCATTTTCGATAGTTCACCCTCATAGGGAGAGCTCTTATCCATTCTTACCAGTGCGAACAGTCCTAAAGTGTTGAGGTTGGGCCTTAAGTTTGACTTATTTTTTGAGCTGTTTTGTTCTTACTATTTTCTATTGCTTTCAAAATGGCGCTAGAGTTGGGCCTCTATCAATTAACCTCTCCAGTTGCGCCCTTCGAGTTGTTTGGGGAACTTTTCGAGTTTGAGCGAGCTGTAACTCCACTCTACAGTGTTGATGTATACTAGCTTTAAGTGCCATCACAAAAGCCCAATATTCACTTCTTTGACTAGATCCAAGTCACTGTACGACTTATTTAGTCCATTCAAATATCTTTCAGAAAGATCACCTAAAGAAAGAACGATTGGCTTGGACGAGAGGCGACTAACGCAACGTAGGGAAAGGCTTTCCCATCAGTCTATTGAAACTTTGTATCCTATTCACTAATGCTACGGGTCCCTTTTTTCTGACAGCAAATAACTACTTTGACTACCCAACGAACGTACACTTAGCTATAAGGCAACTCCTATCGTAAATCTTAAATTGGATCTCGTGTAATACTATAAAAAGATTTCATTCACTCTTAGAGCTTGAACGACTGAACGCCGAATTCCAAGGAATGCCAAAAATATTATTATGATTAATTAATTAATTAAAACTACATAAATAATAAAAAGAGTTAATAGAGATACCATGATGATAATTTATTAATTATTAATTAATGTTTTTCAGATGCTTCAATTTTTCTAGAAGTAAAATGTGTGCTTTTGTTGATAAATTTGCAGTTCAACTTAAAACGTAGGATTCATTTCGAAAAATAAACTATTATTATTACATTAGGCATGTCCCTTACAATTTGTTGGTCAAAAATATAACGTCGTCTAAAATAATATACGTTCATTTCTTTTAGACAACATCTTGTGAAGAAAATACGTTGTCACTTAAAAAAAAATTAATAAGAACACGGCATAGAAAAAGAAAAACCCCAACGATCAAAACTTGACAGCACTCAGTAGAAATTTTTTTATTTTATGTAATTAAAAGTCGCATTAAAAGTTCTTCAATTTCGAAGCAGGTGAAGCAACTACACTGTGTACTTGATGTTAATAGAACGAATGAATTAATCAGCCAAAAAGTACGTTCTGTATATATATTTTCTCTGAATCATGTTGGTGCATGATATTAGTATACACTAATATTCCATGCACCCAATTCGTATAATAGAAGGAAGACCAAAGACCCAAGGTAGCCACCAAACCGAAAACCGCATTCAAGTAATATTATCAGATATAGCAATAAAGTGTTAGCCGAAGCGATTTCTTCCCATCACAGGTTATTTAAGTAAACAAGAAGGTTGGTACCACATGCACCCGCCACCACAATTTGGTTAGCCACCTCAAGCAACTCAATATAAAAGTTTATGAAAATGAATTATTATTTGTTATGACGGTTGCAGCGTCAATGCGAAATGTAATAGCACACAACTGAAAAAAAGAATTTCAGTGAAATTAAAATGTTGGAATATTTCATCTCTCTAAAATGTGGTCCATACCCGCTGCTAGTAGGTACTTTCCGCCTTTTTCAAGGTCCATTGTTTGTTTTGAAACTATGCAGACTGTTTCATAAAAGGTTAATTATTCTCTTTTAGAGAAACTCTAAACTCTTCCTAAGGTCGTTATATCACTGGAGGCGGAAGGTGTAATGGATGTTAAAAACAATAGCCAGACTCTAAATTGCGCTGAAAAGAGCTCGACATTGCAAAGACAACATTCGGTTTGTTCCTTTACTTTTGGAGTAAGAAATAAATTCACTTACAGAGAGAGACACTTACGAAAAAGTTAGGGAACGGTTTTGTAGTAATCTCTGAAAAATGGCAGATAAACAATTCAAAAAAATTGGTACGAAAAGTCGGTCAGATGTCTGATAAGCTCCAAGAGTTGGATAATTTTAATTTATTAACAATATCAGTTGATTCACCTAGCGAAGAAAGTAAGTCGGAATTAATCGGACTTTTTGTTGATGAAGCTAAGGCCTGGTTTGTTCAATCTTGGTTACATTTAACAATCGGTTATTCCAGCTGGTAATCATCGAATGTGTTTGTTCGACAGAAAATTAACCAGAGAATCTACGGTTCGGTTAGTTAACCGAAGAAATCGATAACCAGCCGATTTTGCGCTGTGAACGAGATTTAACCAATGATTTTCTAGAATTTAGTTTATTCAAGATTTTGTCGGTACCACATCTATAGTCGCTAGTGATAGCTCAATGTCCTGCGATCTCTTTAATATCGGCAACTTAGAGTGCTCTATGCCGAAAGTTCAAATTGCTCTTTCTCTATTAAATTTAGATAAAAATCCCGCCAATTTTACTTTAAAAGTGCTCCTTTGCGTTTTCTGTACCTCTGTGGTTAGTCTTTAATTTGTCTCTCCGGTCCGGAAATTTTTTGAAAAATTGTAAGAGCTCATTTTTAACGCCCATATATAAATCTGGATCGAGACATGATATTACTAACTATCGTCCAATCTGTTAGATTTCAAATCGGATCGTATCCAGTATGTTCGCATAAATGGCACATTCTCGTCACCAGTAGGTATATGTTAGCTCTGGAGTACCTCAAGGTAGTCATTTAGGCCCTCTGCTCTTCCTTTTGTCTATTAATGACATTCCTGACTTGTTTTTGAGTATATTCTCAGTTCACGATTCTATTCTTTTACAAGAGTATCTTAAACGAAAGTGTCCATATGGTGTCACAGCAATGACCTTCATCTCAATGTCTCTAAATGTCAAAGCGTTTCTTTTTATCGTAACCTCTCCCCAATTCACTTTACGTACGTAATCGATAATACCCCTCTGTCCATTATTTCATCCAAAAAAGATCTTGGAGTTATCTTTGACTTAAAACTTAGCTTTTGCAAGCACATTGAGTCTTTGGTTGCCAAAGGTAATCAGATGTTAGGTTTCGTATTGCAGAATTCGAAAGACTTTAAAGATCCACTTACTCTTTTTTTTTTTTTTTTTGCATTTGTCCGATCTCATCTAGAGTACTGCAGTGTAATATGGAATCCGTTATACTGCATGGAATATTGAAATGCCATCTTACGATACGAGGTGCAAATTACTTGGTATCTTACCTCTCTTTAAACGGAGGCAATATTTTTCTATTATGTTTATTCGAGATTTAATAAAAGATCATATCGATTGCCCTTTCCTATTATCATTAATTGGATTTTTTGCTCCTTCGAGAGCTCTTAGAAATCGTCTTTAGAGTTAATTATGGATACAATGAACTAATTTCTAGATGCTTTAGGGAATCCAATAAATATAGTAGTTCACACGATTTTCATCTTAGTAGGGATTCATTAAGGAATTAATTAATTCTGTTGTTAAGCTTTGGTGGTCGTTTTTAAGAATATTTTTGTATTAAGTAATCTAGCGAGAACAGTAGATGCACTCAATTGATTGAAAATAAAAAAAAAATAAAAAATAAAATAAAAATAAAAAGTATTAGTTTTGACGTATGAAATAATAAAATAAGTAAACTTATATAATAACGCAAGATGGAACGAAGGCACTGATCCCTGACCAACAAAATCTGTTCGGTTAAGTTAACGTTTTCAACTGACAGATGTATACAATACATTGCACGCCATTCTATGGAAGGTGAGGGTACAGGCAGGCGCCCAACTTCAGCCGGATGAATTAAGATTACTTTCAACATTTTTGTTCTTTAACAGTTCTCATAAATTGAGGAAATATTAAGAGAATGTGAAAAGGATTGCGATGTTCGAAGACGAAATTGAGATGAGGCCCAATAATGGGCTAACAATTTTTATTGGTTGTTGTACTGATTCAGTTTTGTTCCCAATTACCTACTAGCTTATTGTCTCACACCAACAAGATTTTATTCCTCTGTATTACAAAAAAAAACGAGTGTGCTGAAGTAAAACTTCTTTAGCTCCATCTATATGTATGTACTCGCAAACGAACTGCTGACTGAGTTATATATGTATATATTTCATGCACTGGCTATGAGAGGAAGGGAGAAAGAAAATGTGTACTCGCACCTCTCTCTCTTGCTCCTACAGTGTGATACGGGCAATAGGCCTTCACTGCAGTGATACCAGACTTTAGAGGCAGGTTATTCCAAATTTCCCATTTATCCCTCGCCAAAATATAAAAAAACCCTACATTTATCCCACCAATAAATATAAAATTCAATTAAACATGTATTTTATTATCTATGAGGTCTGAAACATCCCATTGTCCCTTTTAGCTTATTAAATATAAGTGAGAAAATCCCGCAAAAAGGGATAAATCCCCCGATCACTGCTGCACTGTATATACGAAACGTAACTGGCTCAGTGATACCAAATCGGAGGATCTGACGCAAACCTATGGGTCATCACCTTCCATATAAACCTGTTTTATTCATTATTAACAAAAATTGCCGAATGCACTCATTTTCTACTTGCTTCGAAATATTTTCTGTTTCTGTTTATAACTGCATTGAGATATGGATAGGTTAATTTCATATTATTTACATGCAGACATAAAACAGACATAAGGGTTTGTTATAAGAAAAAAGGATCGAAAACGGTAGATGATTCCATGCCTTCTAGCAGCTTGTAATTTTGTGCAGAACGTTGTTTAATTGTTTAAAGACTGATAAAGTTCCTACTACGTTCCGCAATTTTCAACAGTTTAAAAGATAAATATTTGAGGGTAAGAACAAAAACAAAAAAAACTTTATTTTTAAACGTAAATTAAAAAATACTTCAAGGAACATAAATTAAGTTAATATTTTCGAATTCAATGTTCATATTTCTCTATGAGTCGATTAATTTCCTCCGATGTCTACTGTTTTGCAATGTCGACTCTCGACAGCTGCTCGCTGTTGGAATTTTGCGAGCTAATCTCCGATAGTGATCAGAACATTGTGTCCACTTGCGAGTGACTTTTAAAAAGCCCTAATCTCGAGAGTTAAAAATTAACTCTCCGCGAACTACTGTCAAGACAATGTCCACTTGCGAGTTTGTTCTCGAGAGCTGCACTTTTACTCTCAAATGGACAGGCACCTAGACTCTGAAACGGAATTATCGATACAGTGAGGTTTGGATTTTGGTTCGATACCTACATGTCTTTCAAAATTTATGTTGATTTCAACTATTCGTTTACAAATATTGATTATGTAGTTAATATATAGATTATTGCAAAGAAACCGAAATGTGTATCATAATGAACTTAAGTTAAGTTCATTATAATAATAGATTTGGATAGGCTGTGCAGAGAACACCTGCGCACCTTTGAATAAACGTCACTGGTATAAATGAAGTATAAAGAAAATAAGAAAAAAAATGATCTGTCTGTGTCTAACACTTTTCTATTTTGGTATTGGAACCGAGTGCACTACCTAAGCCCTTGCCACAATAGCTGAAGTGATGAAGCTGTACCTATCCATCATATTTTCTACAAAAAAAAAGATAGCTAAGGTTAGCTCCCGGATATACTTACATTACCTTATAAAATGTTTTCCAACCTTTAGCGTACAGATTAATAAGTCTAGTGAGAGTCGCATATGAGATCTTGTCAAATGAAAACCTCTTGGGGTACTTTGTTTAATATTCAATATTAATATTTTCGAGCTCTAACATTTAACTAGACTGATAGGTCCTCATTAGCCCCTTTCCGACGCTGACGGTTTAATGGGGGACAAATATTTTGGTCCGTAGACTACTGAACTAAAAAATAAATAAATGGAACGTTCATCTGCTTTGCTCTCACCAAAGCGACATACATAAGTGACTGCACCCCCTTGTGTGTCATGTCAAGTAGCTTTTAAAAAAAAAAACCCTATTACGTACTCAACTTCATTGTCAAAAGGCGTTCACTTTCAGTGAAAGACGACATCCACTACAACACCTCGTATCAGCACTCCTGTTTCTGAGCTGTATAGATACACGCTCGTCGCAACTTGCACCCCACAACTATATTCTCTGGTATCCCAATTCAACCCATTCAAGATGTCAAAACGGGAAACCAATTTATCAAAGCAAACCTTACAGGAAGCGGTATACGGACAAAAATACCCCATACGTGTCTCTGACAACGAACGCCTCCGCAATTACTTCTGACAACGTGCCAAGGGTGTTTTGTGTTGAATTTGTTTCTTACCGCCACGTGATGACTTGCTTGGGGTGAAAAAAAAAACTTCAACACCGACAACTTCACTTATGGCGCGCTGCTGGCAAAATAAAGAGAAACTTTTTTCGAAAATTTCAGCTGCTAAACATGCACCACATTCAATGTCACCTCAAAAAGGGAAAACATCTGTCAAACGCAAAATGCTGTCCCATTTGTCAGGGGATGGGCCGCAAGAACTTCCAAAAAGTGAATTTTTCACATCGCTTGGAGTGGACACACTTTTAAACCAGCAACAGCGATGTCACACCTAAGCTCGTCGAATTATTAATAAACACCTTCATGGATGGTCCTCAAATCGCCTGAGGTGTATTCGACACTGAAACTGTAAAAAGCAATAAACAGATGACAAAGTTTGTTTTTGCTCTCTGCAGTATGTAAACCTACGTTCATTTCGGCTAAATTTGGTCGCAATTTTTCATTCGTTAGAGCCCTCGAGGCAGGACACATCAAAATGGAGATTTCTCAAATCTGCGTGGGTATACATATGCATACTGTCACATTTATCCGATGGTTGAAACAGATTGTGGACACGCCATAAGTAAATTGGTGATAATAATGTGTGTAGCATGCAAATTATCTAGGTAAATCCCTTTTGGAACATTGCAAAATAACACCGCATATAAAAAGATATTAAGCAAGGTAGGGTGTAGATAAAAAACAAAAAGAATATTCAAAGAATCAGAAATAGATTTATTACAAGTTATTCGAGTAGAATGCCCTTGGGCTTAAGTTCTACTTAAGCATTGGGTCCATCTACATTTTAAGTAATAACAATTATAAAAGTCCCACATGTCAATTTATATATTTTTTTAAGTATATCGAATTTTAAGAAGTCGGAGTAGTTGACTCTGATTGTTTCCAAATCGCGCGACTATTGCCAAGTATAAATGAAGGGCTAATAAATGCGAATATTAAAAACTACGTTTCCTACGTTTCCTTGGTATTTTCCAACTTCTTCAGGGGCAACTTTCTGTATTGGAACTTCTTGGGAGAGGGGATACATAAGTTGTTTAGTCTTTAAATGATTGCTTTAAATTTCACTTACTGTTTGTTTACAACTACATTTAAAATTGTACGGTCCAGAATAGGCGAACAAATAAACAAAAAAAATAAATTAATAACTAAACAATTGCATACACTATATACTGAACAGAATTTTAAACTTATAATACAGAAGATATCACAGATCAAGTTGGGTCTGATTTCACAGAGCCACACTGTAATTCGTGTTTATGTTGTCTTTGTCCTCTTTGGTGTTCATAGTTTTGGTGAGCTTTTGCTGGATTCTTAAGCTCTCTAACGTGAGTCTTTTGTTTTGATTTTGTTCCCTGTCTAAAATCTTTATGTTGTCAAAATCAGCTGTGTGATTAGTGTCTAAGATGTGTTGTGAAAGTCCCGTTGATGTTTTTTTCTTTTCTGATGTCTGCCTGGTGCTCAGCTGATCTCACATAAATGAAGGGAATTTTCTTTTTATTTGAGAGCTCAAGAAAATATACATAATTTTACTTTGGCACTCGTACCAATAAAGTAAGCGTTGTGGAGTAAATGCGCAAAACTCTTTTTTTGGGGCCAATTTATATAACAGGATTTCCGAATGTTTCTGTTTTTGTAAGAGGATGCCTGGCACAGGGAAAGGGGAAACATCAAAATGTAAAAATCTATTAGGTTTCAACAAAACGTGAGCGATACTGTCGTTTGTACTACCATTGTAGCCTTGTACTACCCATCGGTCGTTCGTACTTGTCTTCATTTGTGGGTTGGGGTCAAAATTCTGGATGGGTCAAAATTATTTTTACAAAATTCTGCTTTGCAAAATAAAAGCGCGCGCTTTTTATCATTTCCCAAACCTTTTTTTATTGTTTGCAGAATTTTGTAAAGCAGAGATGGAGAGACAAATTTGTTTTTTCTAGTTTTAACTCCTCTTTTCTTAATTTTTATTTGTAGCCTTCTTTTTCCTCCTGGGAGAAAAATAATAAACGTCGTGGGTATTTTTAAAAAATACGATATTATTTTATTTTTATTATAGAAATACGAAACTAAACAAAAGAAGCGACACTGCTATTGATATATTTTAGGAAGACTGGGGAAAAATCTTTCTCTGTCCACTAAACCATCAATCGCAGCGTAACAGTAATTAGAACAAGCCTCCTAGGAAAATGGTCCTAGAGTATTTGAAGATCCTACCGAGTAGATTGTCGAAGGAATTTTAATTAAACATCATTTCGGCTGTTCTTTCCTGAATGAAGTATAAAAAGAAAACAAATGAAATTATAATAAATAAAAGTTGTAATTTCTGACTGCTTCATATATTTTTTTAATTAAATTTCACGATTTTATTTTTTTATTTTTTCAATAGATATTGTTTTTTTTTTATTAAAATTTGTTGTCAATATTTAATCAATTTTTTCTTGGGTCTTTTTGATTTTAATTTTATTTTTATTTAAAAAAGTAAATAATTTGTATTGTTTTATAAATTTAAAATTGTTTTTTTTGTTATCTGTTTTTTTTTTCTCGTCGTTTACATTTGTTAGTTGAAAAAAAACAGAATTGTATTGTTTAAATTTAAAAATGAGAATTTTGTGAAGCATAATTAAAAAAAAAGTTAATTTAAAATACCGAAAAACCCGACTGACTGTGAAAAAAAAAGAATTTAAAAATATGAACAAGACGCATTTAAGTACCTATACCAAACTAATTAAGTACGAGCGAAACACATAACCCTCACTGTGTACAGTCGGGTAAAAAAGCGAAATTTGCAAAGCAGAATAATTTCGACCTGATCCCTTCATTTGTATCTACAACCCAAAGGGGCAAACAAAATATGCAAGCAAAGTATTTTTACTTCATGTTACCAAAAATCTTTACCATTCATACCATCTTCTTTCACTAGAAAAGATAAAGCCTTAGATTTTGTTCTCCACCGCGATATTGAGTACTTCGGATGTTTAACAGTAGCTAGTACAATATGAGGAGTAATCAGCATAGCCAATCAAACTGAGACCACCAACTTCGGCCGACTTTCCGTTACTTGCCCAGAAGCTATATTTTTACGGAATGGTCACGATTTGGTCCGCTAGTATTGTTACATAGAAATTCGTTTTGACAAATGTCACGCAACTTCAAAAATTCCGGCTCACCCACACACCCAACAAAATATGAGCCACTTCCGATGTGGGTAAAGTTGTTGGCAGCGTTCATAGAATTTTGTTAGTTAAATTGGAAATTATTCGTTACGTGTGAATAGTTATTTTCCTTATGAATAAGTTTAGGTACTTTTGCTTAAATTATTTATAAAAAATAAACAATATAGATTGGTTGAGGGAAAATAAAAACATTTTGAGCAACTTTAAGAAAAATTTACACATGAAATCGAAATTATATTCAAAAGCGAAAAATACACAACCATGATGTAGGTACTAATATGTTTCTCTTTCTAGTATATAGAAAATCTCCTTTTAATAGTTTTATTAACCGAGCAAATCAAATTATTCGCCTTTAAAAATACATGATAATAATAACTAACCAATTAGTAGGTAATTGTTAAAATGTTGTTTTCCCCAGTTCTATCATATTCCCCCAAAGTTGGCAGCATTTTTTGTTTGTATGTTTTCGCATGTCACACGGATTCTAATGTGGTATTCGATTGGACTTCTTCAGATTCGCTTCCAGATTTCAGATTTCGTGTGTCTAATCGAACGTATGAACGTCACTTGGTCTTTATTTTGTTGATATTTTTGCGATTTGAATATGTGTAGCCTTGGACACTTTTCTAAGCGTTTTTCATACACAGGTTATACTTTATGTATATGAAAACATTTGAAATTTTGCGCCCAGAAACATTTGCACATAAATAATTGACAAATATAGATCCACCTAATGCTATGCGTTTCTTTGCAGTTGAAAAATTTCACAAAAACGTCAACAAACTCCATTAGTTGTCAAGTTCAAACGCACTTGTATTGGTAAATCTGAAGCAAGGCTGGGAAAAAATCAGATTCGCAAAAGTGCTATGAAATAAAAAGTGACCTAGGGAAAAAATAGTGCTCTGAGAGTGCCTAATCGAATACCAATTGACACAACACCGAAAGGAAAACAAAATGGCGGAATTTGAAAAAAAAAGGGGGGATTGCGGGTTGGGCGTCTCAGTATGGTTTGTCTATGGTTATTAATATCGACAGGACCTTTGAAAGAGAAGGACATGAAGCAATATATATTTCCTACATCACAACCACAAACTGATTTGTCTACCATACCTACCTCCTACGTCGCACACTTTATACCTAATTATAGGCAGTTCGTGTTTAAATATTTTCAAAAGCCGTTCAGTAACAACTGGTTAAAATTATTCGGACTAGAGTTCGCCCAGTGCTAGAAATTTTAACCACAATTTGCATCTCTTCACAATCTTCCCAACAAAGAAAAATAATTAAACGAATAAGTTGTATAGGAAAGTGGCTCTTAACTATTAGCCTTCGCCTTTTTATATATAAGATATTCATTAAAAGAGAAGAACCCAATTACTCGATAAAAAACAACCAACCCATGACAGAGTATTGTACCAAACCCTGAATGGTTTCAATGCAATTCAATTCAATGTAATTTACACAACCTGCCACGGCGGTGGCACACACATGTATAATTCATATCTTCCCGCTGGTGCTCTGCCCAGATTAAAGATGGCGTGCTATTAATCAAAATGCCACCGAACATTGTGGTAAAGCGAATAGTGTCAGCCTCCTTAATCCCACACCCGCCCAGCAGGGATTTCAATTTGCATTGTTTTCCGTTTATGTATGGTTATAATTTTTTTTTTACGTAAACCCTGTCAAACACTCACCTTGGGGACTATGCCCTTTTAAATCCCATATCGAATAAATATCGTGTGAAATCCAACAACCGCATTCCAACCCTTTATCTAAACGAGGTGCGGTGAACAAAAAAAGATTAAAAAAAAAAAAAAAAACCCGTGAAATACGTAAACTTCCGGCCACAAAAGGTGTAACCGTAGCTTTCACCCAAAATTGATTGCAAGACCGAGTTCGATCCCATTACGAAAGTGGCTACCGATGGGTAATGCCCACAGAGAGCCAAATGAAAAGTTCGAAAACTCATTCAATTCAGCGGATCCATCCATGGGTGAAAATGAAAATAATGCTTGAATTGATGCTTTCACACAACTTATTACCCCAGTTTGTTGGTACCGGCACTGCCGTGTGGTGTTTGTCCCTGTCCTCAGAGCCGGGAAATATACACTTGTGATTTGGGGGCAATGCTTCGCCGAACTTGTCGTGTTAAATATTTACGAGACAATTTTGAGCGGCGGGGTATCAATTTGAGGAATTCAGATCGGAATCATTACAATAGATCCAGAAATAGGATTCCGAAGAGAAGCAGGTACACGAATTTTGTCCTTTGTGTATTGCTTAAGGACTCAAGTGAAAACAGAGAACACCAGCAGCTTAGCGGTTTCACTGACACGGGAGAGTAGAACGTAGATGCGCGCCATGTGTGGGGAACTGAATTATCCGAAAGTGGTTTTTGAAGTGAATTACAATTAAGTTTGAATGTGCTTTGACGAATTTAATTATAATTTCCAGATGGTGCTCGACGAAATGAAGTTCGACAAAATTTAATTCTGATATATATTTGAGAGTGTGCAGCTAAATAGGTAGCGGTAGGTACTGGTATAGAAAATTTGCGGTTCTGCAGTAATTTTGGGGAAAATCTGTGTTTTCCAGTTGTGCTCAGGTAATTGATTTACGGTTGTATGGGACTTGGTTCTTTTATTGCAAAATATTTGCTTGCAATCGAGTCTGCAAGGGACCTCATTAAACAAGGGTGTCTTATCTTGAAAAGCAGTTTTACTAGTTCAAATCTGGAATGTCAGTCTTAGTATAGGCGGAGAGCAATTCACCTACGCCTTTACAGAAAAATTGTATACCTACCAAGTCAATCCGGAATGCACGCGACCGACAGTGTTCCGGATAATCGATTTTTCCGGATATTGGAGGCTAAGAGATTTCGATAATAAAACATTTTTTATAGGTATATTTATATGTTATTCAATTAAATTCATATATAAATACATTTATATCAACATTTTGCAAGTACATGTTTTTTAAAAAGAAATATATCTATCCAAGGTTTGTTTTCTTAGCAGTTTAGGTTTGTCTATTATAAGTTTGTCTTACTTACTTACTTACTTAAGGTGGCGCTACAGTCCGGGGTGGACCTGGGCCTCAACCAACAAGCGTCTCCAGCCAGCACGATCTTTGGCCAGCTGTCTCCAGTTTCTCGCGCTAAGTTGGTTAAGGTCCCTTTCCACTTGCGCGCGCCACCTGAGTCGCGGTCTTCCTATATAGAAGATAGTGCCTCTGGTGTCAGCGTTTGAGTTTTGCACTATTCTTTCAAGAACGATGTTAAAGAAGTCACATGACAGCGCATCGCCTTGTCTAAATCCTTTTTTGACATCGAAGGTCTCGGTGAGTTCTTTACCGATCTTAATGGAGCAGCGTGCATTCTCCATTGTCATCCTGCACAGACGGACGAGTTTGGCAGGGATGCCAAAACTAGACATGGCTCTGTATAGCTCGTCTCTATAAATGCTGTCATAGGCGGCCTTAAAATCGATAGGTAAAAAGGTGGTGGGTATCGATTTGGACTTCCTGGGTTTTCTCCAAGATCTGTCGCAGTGTGAATATTTGGTCAACGGTAGACTTACCTGGCCTGAAGCCACACTGATAGGGACCAATCAGGTTGTTGACCAAAGGCTTCAGGCGTTCACACAACACGGCAGATAAGATCTTGTAGGCGACGTTAAGAAGACTTATACCTCTTTAGTTGGCGCAGTTTAGAGGGTCTCCTTTCTTGAGGATCGGGCAAACAATGCTGAGGTTCCATTCATCGGGCATACTTTCCTCCGTCCATATTTTACAGATGAGTTGATGCATGCTCCTAACCAAGTCAAAGCTTTGAATAGCTCGGCTGCTATCTGCTCCAGCGGCTTTGTTGGACTTAAGCTTAGATATGGCTATCTTCACTTCGTCCAGGTCGGGCGAACGGAATTGTTGGTCTTCATCGTCCAGGTTGAATGGTTCATTCTGCCTGACAGCGGGGTTTTGTTCGTCATCGCCGTTAAACAGTCTGCAGAAGTAGTTCTTCCATACCCTCAGCATCGACTGCGATTCTACTACGATGTTCCCTTGTTCGTTCTTGCAGGCTTCGGTTCGGGCTCTGTATCCTTGGGAGGTTCTTTTAACCCTTTGGTAAAACTTCCGAATCTCATTCCTGCAGTAGCATCCCTCTATTTCCTCGATCGCGAGCTTCTCATGCTCTTTCTTTTTCCTCCTCAGAAGCCGGTGTTCGTCTCTTCACTTCTGCGCATAGAGCTCACGGGCAGCTCTTGTCCTCCTTTGCAGCGCCGCTTTGTATGCCTCTTGTTTCGCTGCATGCGCTTTCCGGCATTCGTCGTCGAACCAGTGGTTTCTTTGCGGTGGTCGGGTGAAACCCAGCACATCAGAGGCGGCGTCTCTAATGGCTATTTGGCAATGGCGCCACTGGTCTTCAATATTTGATGCTGGCTGCATACGACATCTTGAGAGATTGAGAGACACTCGATCGGAAAAGGCTCTGGAGATCTTTTGCGATTGTAGCCGTCCGACGTCAAACTTCCTCACAGTATTTACTTGTCTTGGCGGTGTTCGGGATATCCGCAGTCGTACCTTGGCTACAACAAGGTAGTGGTCCGAGTCAATGTTGGCCCCTCGGAACGTTCGGACATCCATAATACTGGAGGAGTGCCTTGCGTCGATCGCAATGTGGTCAATCTGGTTGACGGTTGATTGGTCCGCTAGCTGTTCGGCTGCACGCGATCTGTTGTCCTTTATTCGTTTGCTAGGTTCGTCAACAGTAAATTCATCCGTATCCGAGGCTTGTTGTTGTTTCGGAACTGGGTTGGTTTTCCGCAGTCGGGCAGTTACCCCGGCGTACAACCCCCAACCTGGAGGGCCAGGCCCTTTTTTGGACCCCTTGGACGAAAGGGGCCGGATTCCTCCACTTCGGGGATGTGAGAGCTGCCGTTGGCCCATAAAGGGTTCATCCGCCACCATCTCTGTTTCAGGACTCTGACTAGTCCTGAAAAATCCTCACTGACCTCAGCTCCGAATATGTCGGAGTAGCTCAAGTAAGGTAGCTGTCATCCTGACTGTTGACGACACCGTTGATTCAGTCTAATGAATTCATCGGCCGTACGTCCTCTTTCTGAGGGGCTCATGTAAGACCTCTGAGACTCGGTCAGGCAGTCATTCCGACAGAGCATTATAGTGTTGCTATTTTCTTCGTGTTCAACACTCGCGCTTATAAGTTCAGTAAGTCATGCCCAGATGGGCAGACCAGTACCCGGTGGCTACCACTTGGAGGTAAAATAAGCACAATTGATAATCATGAAAAGTTGCAACAGCTGGGCACCGCCAAGTTGATGCCAATCAGTGTCTACCCGATTCATGCATACCCAACCGTTTGTCTTGCAATCTGTAAATCTGCATCACTTCTTGTTGCGAAATAAAGTTTATTTCCTCAACAAAATTAATAAGTTTTCCAATTGAGAGAATAGCCTCAGTTAACTTAACTCCATTAGATTCAGTCAAAACTTCGATTTCTTCGTCGCTTTTGATTTTGATCAGTATATTCTTGGGGATCCAGAACCATTTCCACGATCTCGGTGTCAGTTAAGGTGCCACACGGAAAGAATTGAAAATCACCAATTGCAAAATTTTGAGTTGCAATTTACGAATGGATGTTTTCATGGATTGATACAAAAATTCGTAATTTGACATTGAAAACGGCGGAGAATACAAAATTCTGTTTGTTGAAATTTACGATTAGAAGTATCAATTCGAGCTTCTTTTATTTGTAATGATTTGCGAGATTGGTCAATTTCTCAATCACCACTTAACAATCTCAAATTGCAAAAAAATATTTGATGATTTACCAACACTGAATGATGAATCAATGAGACCTTATAATAATTTAACACAAAGTAAATTGAAAACGTAAATTGACGTAGAGAAATCGTAAATTAGAAAATATTTTTTGTAATTTCCATGGAATCAACTACCTGATGTGTGGATTTTTTGTATGCACAGTCCATAGTCCGTGTGCCTATCGAAATCCTTTGTTTTTATGGATGAATGTATATATGTGGTATTGCTAGACAGCTGCAATCATGAAGCCAAATCTTCTTTGTGCACATTGCGTGTCGGTTCAGAGACAGGCAGTCGGTTCAATCTTTGCTTAAAGCAGTCGAGATTTTTAAGTATAACTAATTCGTTAAACATATCAAAGGTTGTGTACTTCTAATTATAAAGCATTCTGGAATATATTTTGTAAGAACCTATTGAATAATTCAAAAAACGCCGAAGTATGCATATAAATCTGTATTTTTTTTTACAATGTACATCTCGCTATTAGAAACAGTATAAATTGGAATGGATTCTAAGTATGTAATCGAGAAGAATTGTAAAGGTTCATATCAATGTCAAGTTCGTAGAAATATTTTGTTTGCATTTTAAATTTCAACATAGACCAAAAAACCATCCCAGACAAATCCCGTTGTCTCCGGACGTTATGGGGCCGTATGATTTTCTTGGATATCAGGAGTAAACAAATTTATTAATACGACTATAAATATGTATTCGAAAATAACCTAAATAATACAACTATGAATTCTGATTACAAGATAAATGTTGTAAATTAAGAATAAAGATTTCTAATTTCACGACAAAACATTTTAAATTTAATACGGCGATTCCTCAAATCACTACTCAAGAAACGTAAATTGCAAAATATGAATTGCAAATTGATAAAAATAAGTTGCAATTTACGACTAAGAATTTGTAAATTGCAACTACTGAAGTAGTAAATCTACTCCTGTTAGTTCGCAAATCAACACTATTGAGTTGCAATTCTAGACTTAATTGTTGTAGTTTCCTAAGGGAGGAAATCGTAATTTACAACAGAAAAGTGGTACTAACAGGGTCCGCCAAATAACTTTTTTTTTTGAAAATGTTATAAAAAAAAAACTACTGAATATTTTCTCAAATTTATTTTTTTATTTGAAAGTACAATCCTTCCGGTTAATAATGGAAAATAATTTCATTCAAATGGCTGCCTCGGCTGGCCATGCAGTAGCCTACACGATCGGTCCAATTTTTAAGCACATTATCGATTGTGTGCAGCAGTATTTCACCAATGGCTTCACGAATATTGTCCTTTAAAGCGTCAATTGTCTCTGGCTTGTCGGCGTAACACTTATCTTTTACGGCACCCCACAAATAATAGTCCAACGGTGTCAAATCGCAGCTCCGAGGTGGCCAAACGGCTCTGCGGCTGATAATGCGATCTTCAAAAACAGGGCGCAAAACATCGAGTGTAGCTTCGGCTGTGTGGCACGTAGCGCCGTCCTGTTCAAACCAAATGTTGCCAATATCCTCCTCTTCAATTTTTGTGAACAAAAATTCATTTAACATGGCCCGATAATGATCGCCATTGACTGTAACGGCCACTCCTTGCTCATTTTCGAAGAAAAATGGCCCAATTAATCCTCTGGACCAAATTTCGCACCAAACAGTAACTCATTTTGGGTATATCGGCTTTTCAATGTACGCGTGCGGGTTTTTTGTGCCCCAAATGCGACAACTTTGCTTGTTTACATACCCGCCAAGATGAAAATGAGCTTCATCGGAAAAGATGATTTTTTTTGGCAAAATCGGCATCTTCGTGTAGGCTACTGCATGGACAGCCGAGGCAGCCATTTCTTTCAAATAAAAAAAGAAATTTGAGAAAATATTCAGTAGTTTTTTTTTATAGCATTTTCAAAAAAAAAAAAAGTTATTTGGCGGACCCTTAATTTGTGTCAAATTGCGATCGGTTATGGCAAGATGTATTTGTCGTTTGATCGCATTATTGATAATGAAATGTGTTGACTCACGACTTTTGAGGGTATCTCCACTTCGCTCAATTTCTAGAATTGCGAATAAAAAGTCGTGAATTAGTAAATCCTTAGCTAAGCTCTAAAACTGGACGAACTTTTCGTGTTTCTGCGCTTATTTTTCTTGATTTGATAATAAAATTCTTTCCGTGATATGCAGGAGCCTCTGAGTCACAGCCATTACCTTTTGTAAAAATGTTCATAGTTTTGCTTCACCTCGTGGTTTAGAATATGGCGCACAATATCTTTGCGGTAATGACTCTTTATACTTCTTAGTACTCCCTGTTCCATCGGCTAACAAATGGAAGTACAGATGGGAGGGAAATACTTGACCGACACGTGATTTCTCTCGCAAAGCTCTTCACCAGGATGTGCTGCACAATTCTCCAATAAAAGAATGATTTTGCAATCGACCGGAAGTCCTAATTTTGTGCAATGTTTTCTCGCTTCAGGAATGAAGTTGTTATCGTATTAATCCAAAAATATTGCTTGGGTAATCCATTCTCGTTTGCTGACCTATATTCAATTAAACACTAATTAAAAAAAATATTTTATGACTCAATTATGCTTAAGACTTACCCTATACACCACTGGAATTTCAGTTATATTTTTTAAAGCCCCCGGACGGACGCTTTTTCCTATCACAAGTAATTTGCACTTATGAGTGCCAGCTGCATTTGAGCACACAAGAGCCGTTAGCCTATCTTTAGATTCCTTTGCGACACTTAGAGAAGCCTCCGATCTTAAAGCTAAAGTTTTCCTCGGCAAGACTTTCAAAAAAAAAACCCAGTTTCATCGGTGTTATAAGCTTGGTCTTCTGTTGAATACTCGGCTTGTAGAAATTAGGCCAAATTATCAAAGAAGAGAACAGCAGCTTCATGGTGAGCTGATACACTTTCACCAGATGCTTGCAAGCCGTGGATTCCATGTCGGTTCTTACATTTTTGAAGCCAACCCTGAGAATAGTTGCACTCAGTTTCGATGTTCTTATGTTCATGGAACCTTTTAGATTTTTCTATCAGGATTGGCCTAGATAGAGGAATAACTTCGCTGTCGTTGTCGAACCCATTCATAAAGTGCCTCGTCTTATTTGGGATTCTCAGCTTTTCGCATAGTCTTACGACTCCGATTCGTCTTTGTGGAATAAGTATCCTTTGCGTGCTCGTTTTCGTTTTCGACAGAGCGATACAAATTCTTACTGCAACGTACAATCAAACACTACGAGTGCTCACGAGATGTACTATTTTGTGAAAGAAAATAAAACTTAAAATCTGCCTTTTAGTCTGGACGACAAACGGTAAACTTATTTTTCAGACTAAAACGCAGACGGCAAATTCGTTTTCCTTTTCAGGCACGCATTCACGCAAATCGCAACATGTTTGAACATTTACATCAATGGCGTAGCGTGGGTTGGGGCCGCCCGGAACAGACCCAATTTCTGCCGCCCCTAATAATTTTTCACACACTAAAAAAAACTATCGTCTACTGTTTGAAGCAGTTATTCCCATTAAACTTACATTTTTTTCTTTAGCTTTTGAAAATTTTTAATTTAATTACATTAAATAAGAGGATGAAAGAATTTAATTTAGTTTTAAGTAAAAGGAAAATAAAGTGCACGACTGGGTCGAACGTAACTTTCATCAAAAGTTTTGGTGAAAATGAAGTGGGAGTTCCTGATTGTGTACGGTTGTTGGAATTATTTTTACAGTGCATATTCAATATGGTTGAAAAAAATGAGAAGCTGGTAGTATTTGCTAAAAATGTTCTATGTAACTGTTATTGGATTTTCATTGGAAGTTTGGCATTGTTACTATTTCAAAAATATACCGATGAAACACAGATCGGGATTTAAGTAGTCATTATTGAGAAATATTTACGAAATAATCGAATTTTTTAAGGGAAACTAAGTCCGGGATCTAATTAAGAATACTTATATTATCTTTAATATGTATTTTGGTAAAATTATGCACACAAAACAGCAGCAATGTTTAGTTCGAAAAAAAAAAACAATTTCCTAACTATTTAGCTGAAAACTGAGTATAAGTTATTGTTCGGGATGTTAGTATTAGTTGGTTTTTAAAGTTTTATCGAAAATGGGATTTTCGAGATATGAGCAGTTTTCAAAGTTAGCGTTTTCGCTGATTCGAATTGAAAATTGAGGACAAAATAATTTTGAAAACATTTTTATTTATTTATAGAAACTTCTTTAAAACTTTGTTTCCTACTTTTCATCAGGGCAAAATCTCTTATTATTCTTGCAGTATCGATGGTCTATGGTTTCCTGCTCTATAGCCTAGATCCTCAGATTAGATAGCCCTAGGTGCTCATTGTGGACCTTAAATAATTTTTAATAAGCTTCAATTTCAAGAAACTCCTCTCAAACACTCACACACAACTTCTAGCAAAAAAAAAAAATGTTATAATTTGTGTGTGCTGTACAGGGCTGTCATTTCCGATAAAATGTAGTTGCATACTAGGGAGCAGCGCTCATTGGATTTTGTTGTTGAGCAACACAAAAAATGTAAGCTTTGTAAATAAATTCGTTAAAATGAAAAAATAATTCGTTTTGTAAATTTTATATATCTAAAAATGTTAACTGCTCCAAATTGCCGCCCCTAGCAAACTACGCCACTGATTTACATGATTGTGTAAATTCATCAGTGTGTACAATTGTACAACTGCATTGCGGATATTAGAGCTTTTTCCGGATATTAGAGCGTAGATTTAAAAAATATTTTCTTGAACTAAAATCCGGATATTAGACGTTGCCGGTTATTGGAGTTCCGGTTAAAAGAGTTTTTACTACTGTACGTCTACATGTACATGTAGAATGTGGGCCAAAAGTAGTGACATATTGTGAGTGTGCCATTATTTATTCAAATGGCGCTTATTTATCATTGTACTTTGTCCATTGACGTTTATGTTGTAGCCAGAGAGTTTCAACCAAAGGAGCGATATACACACATAGAAAATGTTGACTTTGATGAGATGTTCAACGAATTTTTGCGGGTTTTTTGTCGTGTTTTTGAAAGCGTTTTCGAAAACTTTTGTTGTTTTTGACTAGATTTTTAATGCGATTTCTTGTGGGTTTTATGAAGGTTTTTCTGAACGCATTTTTAGAAGCGGTTTTGAGGAGTCTTTCGATTTTTTTGACGAGGTTTTTTACTAATTTTTTATGGCGTTTTTAATGCGATTTTTAAATCGTCTTCGATGCGTTGCCGCGTATTGTTGGACGCATTTTTGGATATGTTTTTTTTACGAATTTTGTTGTGGGTTATTTTCCTAGGGCGGTTTTGATGCATTTTTTGCCGCATTCTGGATACACTTTTTCCCGTAATTCTTAAAGCGTTTTTGGCGCGCTTTTCGAATCGTTATTTGACGAATTTTTTTTATTCTCTTTACATGCGTTGTTGGACTACTAGGCGAGGGGTCCGAGGTTCGAATCCCGAAAAAACCCAAAATTCCAACTCATGGTTTTTTTCCGCTGCGCCACCTCTCGCGAACGTCTGACCAACATCCGAGAGTATAACTGTCATGAAGGAGCTTCTCAATTAGCCGTTTGGACCCGGCATAAAATTGTAGATCCCTTCCATTCGTCCCAAAAATGAAAAACTCACACGAAACGAATGGTTGTGAGAAGCTAGGCCTAGGGTCCCTACAGACCTGTTGCGCCAAATTTTTATTTATTGATTTATTGTGTATTCAATGTCTATCGTATCTTAAAAGCTTCAATTGTAACAGCACAGCTTGAATAAGATTTACTGCATGACACGTAGCCGTTATTGATAACTTAACACCAAGTAATTCCAAGATCTTAGAGAGTGAAGGCTCAGCAATTCAATTGTTCAGAAAGAGTTTTTCATCACGGGCATGAGTACAACGAACTTCTCAGCTGAATTAATTATTTCCTTTACTTTTCATTTTTTCATCTTAACGATATACTGCAAAAATAACACGATGCCCTCGGTGTAAGAGGATTTTTATTTTGATACAAGGACAAGAATAGCCAATATAAAAGACCGTGGAATGAGGTTACCGTTTATGAACTTCGGTCGGGAACAAAAAAAAAACCAGAAGCATAAATGACAGCAAAATACCGTTTACTTTTTTTCCACTTAAATATTTCATCTCATGAGGGATAAGCACGTCGAGTTCTTGGTTAATCCTGTTTTCTTTTGTTGGGAAAGAATGAAAAAAAGTAAAGTAAGATAAAAACAACAAAGAACAACAAAGCACGTACAACATGCCACGAATCGACCACAAACCCGACGATTATATATTTCCTTTCGCTTTGGCGTCTCTCAGCTATAATCGGGACAGAGTTTCAACCCGCCAAGTAACATCCTTAATAGGTTTGCTGTGTTCGTTCGGTTTAAGAAAGATACTTTTCCGCCTCTAATCCCGTTGGAGAATTGCTTTAGGTGTTAGGTGGAGAAAAGCAATTCATAGAGCGCAAGTACAGCTTGTTCTGGAATCGTGTGCGGAGCTTATAAGTAGATCGGAGATGACAGACGACGAAGCGACCCACTGAAAATGGCACACCTTTAAAGATAGTGTTTGAACTGAATACTGAATGAGTGCGATAAGGGGCCGACTTCTCATTGTGAACGGATTAAATCAGGAGTGAAGAGCAGGTGAAGAAATGGCAATATTTTCCTCCCAAGGATGTGTTAACACCCAACACCAGCTAAGCGTGGACCATCTTCGATTTTATTATGCCGGGAAAATCGTTAAACGTTTTTTTTTTTTCCGATTTTTTTCTTAAATTTATTCCTGGCTCCTTTTTATTTTTCACAACAATCTTGTGGCAGCGGAATATTAAACTTATTTGCATCAGCTTCGCATTATAATAATATATTACGGAACCGGGTTCTTAAGACCTTTTTTACCATTGACGGGTTTGACCTTAGCCATGTTAATGGAACACAAACCGGAACGGTGAATGAATTGAAAAAGGGTGGCTTGACTGGAGTGTGGCTATATATTTACACAGTTGTAAAGGATAATCATCTCGATTGGAATTATTTACTTTGCATCCAAAATATTTAAATGGGTTTAGGTATTGCACGCAAAAAAAAAGCGGATTTGAAGAACGAGTTTTATTGATTCAAATATTTTAATGTGGGCGATGCTACAAAATAAGAGAGATGAGGGAATATTTCTATGAAAGGAAATCGTTTTCGAAATAATCTACATCGTGGCCGTGCATTTTTGACATAGCTGTCGACTATGGGCAGTGAAATGAAATTCGAATGTTGATTTGTGTCTTAACTGGTGATACGTTGGTAATTTAAATCTCAACTTTGTGGTCCGAATAAATTTTGGTTCAGCGGACAAGTTAAATCGAAGTTTTTTGAGTGCTCCCTCCTACAAGAAACTTACAGCCCCATGGACTATGGACTTTGGTAGTGCGGGTTTTCCTTAAAGGCCTTACGAAATTTTAAGTTGAGATGAAGGTGGAATACACAGGTATGGCGTTAAACGCGCTGCCCCTCCTCTGACAGACATTGGTGATTCGGAGATGGTTGTACGCAGGCACTTTATGGAATACAAAGACTGGCCTTAGGCATAGAAATCCACCTCGTCTTAAAATGTTAACCAGGTGATTTAAGAGTTCACGAGAAGTTCGTCAGACCAATGAATATTTTGCCAAACCCCTTTATGCAATTTACTGATTTCAAGTCGAAAAAGTCAACTATCTTCCTCGGTAACAAAAAATACACACCGTTCCTGTCTCTATTGGAGATTGTTGGCAGGTTAGATGTACTTCTGGGGCATGGACGGCTCAAAATAAATAGGATTCATAATCTAGTTAGTCAGGGTCAGGGTCTAGCTAGTCAGGGTCAACACCACCCTCCAAAGACGGTTTGCCAACAGTTTCAAGATTGAATCCAAAAAAATATAAACACTTTAACAGAGGCCTCAGGACATTGAAGACTCATTAGCTAAGACAGGTAAGGTCCTTAAGGTAAGGATATTTTGCAAGTAACAATTTTACTTCGGTAAGGTTCAAATTTGTAATTTATGTAGGCAACAGCTTCGGTAGAGATTCTATAGTCTTTGTTAAACGAAGTTGATCTATTTCGAAGCAATTGTTTCGATAATAACTTCAGTAAGTCTTTTACGAAGCATATGGATAGGCTTTATAGAGGGATATGGAATTAAGCTTCGATAAGATCTCTATTAGACATCTGAAAATGTGTCTGGAGATGTGTGGAAAGTGAATTGCTTCGATAAAGTTTGTGGTTCGAAGCGCTTCCTAGAAGCTTCTTTAGAGCTTCTGACCGAAGGCATTATAGAAGCAATGAACTGTCCTGCAGTCAACCGCTTGCGATTGGAAGCTGTACAGAAGCACTTACTCGTACTTCCTCCTAACTTACATATGGAGGCTTTATAGGTGTAAAAATTAATTTCATATAAAATGAATCAAAGCTGTCTAAAGAAACCATAATTAATGAATCGGGGAAAAATGACACTTTTAGCACAGTGGAAAATATGTCAATAATGTGATTCTAAATAAACACTTTTCACTCATAAATAAATTAGGTAATACTAAATGTCTTGCTAACAACTTCGGTTGAGTAAGCTGCAAGTTTATTGCAAATTTTTACGAAACTCTAAAATGTTTCAACTAGTTCAGATTTATCACTGCTACAGCATTATGACGAATTAGCCTAGGGGGTAGTGTATTGGACTACTACGCAGCAGGACCCATGTTCGATTCTCAGTGCGACGCATGTAAGTAAAATATAAATTATAACGAGTACGTAAAATGTAAACTCCGTGAAAATTGCAAAAAGTCCTTGGATAACATTTAATAATAGGAAAAAAAAAATAAAAGAATAAGAAAATGAAAAATTTATTTTTCTTGCTCATTTTTGAGCCTCTATAAAGCTTCCATAAAGTTTCGGTAAGGTCTATCCAAGCTGTTCAGGAAGTCTTAAACAAGTAAATACTTGCATTAAAGTGCGCCAAATGTGTTTCCATTAGACCTTATGCAGTTAATATTGCGGGAGGTGAAATAGCTTTGATAGCACCTTACCGAAGTGAAATTGTTACTTGGGTTGGGTCCTTTATTTAACTCACAACCAAATCAGTCGTCAGAGAAATTCCGAGAAGACTACAATTTTTATACCCTCCACAGGAAGGTAGGTATATTCACTTTGTCATTACATTTGTAACGTCAAGAAGGAGTAACCGGAGACCTCATAAAGTATATAATATATTCTGAATCAGGATCACATTCTGACTCGATTTAGCCATGTCCGTCTCACTGTCTGTCTGTCTGTCTGTTGAAAGCACGATAGCGCCCAAAGGAATCGACATAGGCGAATGAAATTTGGTGAAAGAACTTATTTTTATCGTCGTCAGATTGGTATTGAAAATGGGCTATGTCGGTCGAGTAGTTCTGGTACCTCCCATACAAAACCAATATTAGACCCATGTGTCTCTCTGTCTGTTGAAAACACGATAGCGTCCAAAGGCATCAACGTAGGCAAATTAAGTTTGGTAAAAGGATTTATTTTTATCGTCGTCAGGTTGGTATTGAAAATGGGCTATGTCGGTCAAGTATTTCAGGTACTTCTCCAAAGTCGATTAAACCACTTTGTTATTAAGTATGTCACAACTATACTATTTTTACAAAAGAAACACTTTCTAGATATTTCATTGCGTTTTAAAATTCAATGTGAAGAATCCAGTTAAGAAAATGTATCTTAGTTGACCTGTGCTATCGACTGGGCTTTTACAAACATACCCATTGATAATGTGAAAGCTAATACATACGAAACTGCTCATAGCTATCATTATTTTACGTATAAGTTAGAGTAAGATCAAATTATACATAGCTATTATATATTACAACTAGCTGACCCGGCGAACTTCATACCGCCTAAAATTGATTAAATTTTTAACATCCCTTTTAAAAGTTGAAACTCCTTTGGAATTAAATTGAGTTCAATGCATAGCTACGACTTCATAGATTTCCGGGTCGGTTCTTAATATTTTTTTTTTCCGCGCTAATGATTGAATCGAGTTTTTCCGGTCAGATTTTCTCAATCAACCAAAACAGATTGTGGGCACTCGGCAATCCTCGCTTCTGCCATTCAACCGAGTACATCTAGAAACGCGATTGTCCAAAAAGATCGTTTTGAGCTTTTGTTTGAAAAATCGTGCGGTGATGTCATGGCGGTCGCTGCGAAGAAGTGATGCACGTGTCAATGTGCGATACACTTGCAAACGCTGTTGTCGCGTGTTCTGAATGTGTCGGTGACTCGTTGACGGGCCAGTCTTTGTGTCAATGCATTAGCTCGAAGGCGTTCATTGCGGTGCTCTTGACTTTCATTAGCACGTGTAATTGCAGTCGGATTTATTACATTTCCATTGTCCGTCAATTGATCTTGTGCCGATGTATTTAACCGATGGTTGTGCTGTAATTGTGAATGGATAGTCCGTCGACCAATATTTCCCCCTCGTCCACGAAGACGTGGCATTGTTTCAGTTACGTAACTTATATGCGAATGTAATACACTTAATATTCACTGAAAATGCGATACCAAAAATATCCAAAGATACAAAACAATTTAAATATGAAAATAACGAAACGCACTTAATGCAATACACTTAAATTAGAATACCTACGTGTGGCCGTAGTTGTTGCTTGATTCAAGTTTGTGTTGTTTTCAATGACACCACACTCGTTGTCTTGCAATTCGAAATAAAACAAACAACTATTGCGTAAATTAAAATTTACTTTTGTTTGAACGATTGAGAACGAATTTGTGAGATGTCAAAAAATAAAAGCAAACAAATAAGCTCGATGACCAACAAATATTTATTCAGTGACATTCACACGTACAGTAGAATTATATACATAAAGAAGATTTGTATGGGAGGTACCACGCGTCTTTATCAAATCCCGCCTATATTTGCAGCAGAACTTAAAATATGTTCACTCAACCGAAATACCAACCGTTAGCAGGAGCAGAAATATTGGATTCTTAATTTTTTTTTTTATGGGACGTACCACGCCCCTTTGTACAATCCCGGCCATATTTGCAGCAGCACTTAAAAAATGCACACCAAACCGACGTACCAAATTTTATGCAAATACCGTTATCAGCAGGAGAAATAATAGATTTTTAATTTGTGGTTTGTATGGGAGGTACCACGCCCCATTGTCCAATTGGACCGAATTGTAAATCTAAACCACCCGGGGCGCAACCCAAACGCATACAAGAAAATTTATGCAAATTGGTCCAGCCGTTTAGGAGGAGTTCAGTCACAACACACGTACAGTAGAATTATATATAATAGATATATTTTACTATGAAAAACAAAATATTACAATAAATTATCTCTTTAATTGCATTTTCATTAGCTTAGTCTCTCTCATATTTTCAATGAAAACATCTCCAGAAACAATGCATATGTTATTAGACAACCCATGTTTTTTCTATCACTTTTTTTTTTTATAAATTCGGCCTTATCGCAGAAAATTAAAAACCATTTCAGGTGAATTTTAAACTTAGTACTTTCCAGAATTTTGCGCAACATAAATGATTACCTGTAGGTACGGGTCATACAATTTTAAGAAAACCTAAACAATTTACGGAAGGGTTATAATAGGCAATAAATAATAAAAAAAAATTAAGAAAACCGAAAAAATTTCCAAAAAAGCTATAATGTTACCTACAGGTAAGAACGGGTAGAATTGTAATTAGATTACTCAAAAGCTGATTTTTATTATTTGTGGACCTGTACCTGTACCTGTTTATGAGAATCGACAGCGATATATTCCACTTTTTGAAAAAGTCGAGTTGACGATGCATTTTAATTCTCTTTCTTGAGATCTTTCTATGTTTTTGTTAGTTTCAAAAGCCAACTAATTCCAGAGATATTTTAAGTTGAATACTTGGGTTAGAATCAAAATATTTATATGTATTTCTTATTTCACTTCCTTGTTAAAATCAAAATAACTCTATTCCAGTACTAAATTCAAATATTTGCTTATGTAAAAAGCAAAATGAGAGTATTCCACGGCTTAAGAAACGTTTTCTTTGAATATCTGAAAGCCAGTAAAAGTGGAATACGTTGTTTTTGATTCTGATAAACATCCTTTTCAATGTTATTACGTACTTCCTCACATGCCTAAAATTTTGCATGACTTGTATGCAGTGGAGGTTATCAAAGCATCGGCTAGGTCGATGAAAGCACTTTTACTTGTTTTACTACGTATACGAGAAAGTTAAAAACCGAAATCTTTTCTTGCCAAACGAAAGGAATTGCATGAGCCCTCAATATTATTCTCGAAAACTGATTTTGATTTCCTAAATTAGTTCGAGAAGCGGTGATTCTGGTCAAAACAAATTCTTGAAGAAAATAATATCGGAGCAACTGCCTTCGCAGATTTTATTCATAGACGTTGGTCTTTAAAATATTACAGCAGCTAGATTCAATTCTTTTCAGTTAAAATGAAAAACAATTAGATGAGCAGTATGGAGCCTGAGATTAAGCCAAAACAGCAAGTCCAATCGACATCAGATGCAAATAAGATATCAGTGCGAAAAGGAATATTTGTATGCCATCAATAACTTGACGAAGGATTTTAACAAGTTCAATCATGTGATTGATTTCAACCTAACAAAATTAAATTTAAAACAAATTTTAAAAGAAATGTAACGTCATGTTTAAACAACTACCTTTTTTTTAAATGATTAGTAATTGATTAACTGGGGCTTAAATGTTTAGTAGTTAAATTAATAAATTAAAATTAAAATTAAAAGTCGACAAAGGCAGCGTTAGCTTACTAGAAACAGTGCGTAGTTAAACTCGTACAATTTATTCTGGGAAAGGAAAAGCGAAAGGAGGTGTTCTTAAAGCCTACTGTTTAACTGGACATTAGGTATAACCAGTAGGGATATTGGTTCCTCATCTTCATTTTCGGTGGCTAGGTGTTCTTCTTTTTCTGGTTCTTAGTATCTGTTCGGAGGATTTCATTGATTGCAATGTTCGTTATGTGGAGGTCGCTCCCATGTCTGGCTAGGTCGCCCGCTTTCTACAGGGTGTTTTTTTTAGAGGTATAGAACTTTAAGTTGGCAACACTATTTTAACTGCCGGCCATTTTGTCAGCTGTCAAGTGATTTATTTTTAGTTTAGTTTGCCATTTCATCATAAACAAGTTGACAAATGAACAACGCTTGCAAATCGTGCAAATTTATTTCGAAAATAATGGTTCAGTTCGCGAAGTTTACCGCAAGCTCCGTTCATATTATGGTCGACATAATCGTCCATCAGAGCAATTAATTCGGTTAACCATGGATCGTTTTCGCACTACGTTTACTCTATGTGATAATACGCATCCGCAGAGACGTAGAACAGTGCGCACCGAAGAAACAATTGCCGCTGTAAAGTGTTGAAGAGGACCCGGATGAATCGATTCGCCACCGTGCACAGCAATTGAAGCTTTGTCCAGCAACTTTATGGAAGATTTTGCGCAAAGATCTTAGCTTACGACCTTACAAGGTCCAGCTTGTGCAAGAATTAAAGCCGCGAGACCATGCAATGCGTCGTGATTTTGGTGTATGGGCCGAAAATGAGATTGATATCGATGCTGATTTTCATCGTAAAATTTTGTTCAGTGATGAGGCTCATTTTTGGTTGAATGGCTACGTCAACAAGCAAAATTGCCGCATTTGGAGTGAAGAGAATCCACATGAGACCCTTGAGACGCCATTACATCCACAAAAACTGACAGTTTGGTGTGCTCTAGGGGCTGGTAGAGTCATTGGGCCATACTTCTTCCGAAATGATGCTGGAGAGTCAGTTACCGTTAATGGAGACCGGTATAGAGCCATGATAACCGGCTATTTTGTTCCCGAAGTGGATGGCATGAATGTGGATGAGATGTGGTTCCAACAAGACGGCGCTACATGCCACACAGCGCACGTCACAATCGATTTATTGAAGGAAACATTCGATCAGCGCATAATTTCGCGGAATGGACCTTTCAATTGGCCACCAAGTTCGTGTGATTTGACACCATTGGATTATTTTCTTTGGGGATATGTGAAGTCGCTCGCCTACGCCAACAAACCAGAAACGTTAGGGGACTTGGAAGCCAACATTCGTGGCGTTATTGCCGACACACAGCCCCAAATGCTCGAAAAAGTGGTTGAAAATTGGACCTCTAGACTTTGCTTTATTCGAAGCAGCCGCGGCGGCCACATGCCCGAAATCATATTTAAACATTAATGGCATAAAATTATCCTTCCAATAAAGCCAAATTGATGGACATTAAAACAATTTTTTTGTGTTTTATTTCAATTTGAAGTTCTATACCTCTAAAAAAAAACACCCTTTAGCACTGTAACATGAAACCCAGCATAGGGTAACTATCATCTATTCGCAATCTCATTAAGAAATTTCCGGAAACTTGTTCTACCTGTTATAAATGTGTTCTAAGAATCGACTGCTATGCATTTATACCTCATTCTCATTGCCACCTTTCATGCTATGGTCTATGGGCTATGCTATGGGCTTTTGGTGGTCGAATTTTTTTCAAAAGATAATTTTGATCCCGAATATGAAACATTCTTTTGATAGTTATGAATATACTTTCGGATGTCTGTTAGTCGTAAATCGTGAGGTACCGTTTTTTGTTGTTTTTCTGCACGTTAAACCTAAAAACCATTTTCTTTAGAAGTACAGCACACTAACCACTGAACCACTGTGTTCAGCTTATATACCCTTAAAAAAATAACCTAACCTCAATTATTCGCATTCACGAATCACGACGTAAACGGATATAGTACATCTCACTAAAGGACTGATTCTAATACGGATTGTTTGTTTCTTACTATCCACTCGGGCATACTCCTGCCTTAAAAAAAGGTAATTTAGTAAGCTTACCGCCACTTCACACCCTTAAGCAGTGCAAACATATTTTTTTACGGTTGACCACTAAGTAAGGATGCTCGTAAAAATCTCAAACATTTTCTGAAACGGTGTGGTTGCACAAAGTGTTTGCTTTTTAGGATTCCGTCTTCCGTACCCAAAGGGAAAAAACGGAACCTTATTAGTTTCGCTTTTGTGCATCCGAACCCACTACACCACATTTTTTTTTTTTAATGTTTTTCAGGACTATATTATTTTTTGTGGCTGTAATTCCATTTTTGTTGGTGTTTTACTTCTGACTGCACTTACCAGCAGTAGGTGCGTATGCAGTGTACCAGTTCCTACTCTACAAAAAAAAAGAACAAGAAGGAAATACGACAAATTGTCCCTTGATATATATTTTCTTAAATGTCTTAAATATCTTAATTTTGTATGACGAATTCCAGCAATGATTATCATTCATTATGGTGTCTGTTGCCATCGTCAAAAGTGTCTGGGAATGTTTTCATTAAAATGGGTGCTTTATGCAAACAACGAACGAGCCATGACCTGAAAATTTAATGAGATACTGTTGAATTAAAAATACATCGTGTGTAAGATTTGATCGTGGTGACAGAGAGGCTGCTTCCAACATATTGCCTTCAAGTTAAAGCCTGCTTAGACGGAAGGCAATCAATCAGGATTTACCCAAATCGGATTGAATGTGTTGAAATGGTGGTAAGGAAAAAATCAGTTGAAAGACGACAGCTTTCGCGCGCTTTACTGCGGAAGGAGGTGGTTGCAGTGAGTAAAAACAATTTCATAAGCACAATTTATGAAGCAGGGCCACAAATATGTAGATTCTCCCGCTATCAAATTACTAGCTCAGAGCTCCTTTTCTTCTTGTACGCCCAAAATTTTTGATGCTGATTTATGAAAATGGATATCAACATCGGCCTCATATATCCGTTTTTTTTTTGTTATTTGGTCAATATCACTGTACAGCTCTTTTAGTTTGTCGTCAAATTAAATGTCAACATAAACGGGACTCGTTGCTTTGAAAATATTGGTTTGTTGAAACAGTAAGAGTTATTTTCATGAGCTTTCGGCTTTACCCTCGTTAACAACTGCCAAATCCATTTTAGCTGCTTCCGTTTGAATACTCGCAACTGCAACAGTGACAGTGACTTTTGAAAGACGTCGTCTTGTGTGTTGGCCGAAGAGATTCGCACAAACGGTCTGAACCCAGGGGATGTGGGCATGCTCAAACTAGACATGGCTTTGTATTGCACGTCTGAAAGTTGCTGTCATTAAACAAATGCTGTAAAGTCTAAAAAAAAATATGGCATTGATTTTGATTTTTTTTTTTTTGTCGCCCAAGTAGAAATTGATGGTTATAGTTTCATTGCTGTTACTACATTTCAGACAGTTAGTCTGGGGTCAGATTCTATAAGACGAAAGGATCAAACGTTTTCGTGCGCACGAATGATTTACCCTATTTTACACAAGCAAATTTGTTCGTGCACACGAAAACGTTTGAACGTTTTGCCTTACAGAATGCCGACCCAGCTGTCAAATGTATTTTCATGTGTTTTTAAGTTGGTTGCGAAATATAAATACTGATACCAATTAATCGAAATGTACGCACATAACCTTTCCACTTTATTGGGGATGCAAAAGTACCTAAACGAAGATAATGTCACTCACTCAGAAATGAACTCACGCGCTCGAGAAATATTGAGTATTTATAATACTCAAGTTATTTTTATTTTTCCAGGGACTTTCAAAATTATTGCAATGTCTGTGAAACCAAATTAATTGCGTTTATTATTATTAAGCCGTAATATTTATTAAATGATTCTTTCCATTGATTTTATATTTGTAAAGTATGACAAAATTCAATAAAGGTTTGGTTAAAATAATAAGATTATGAACATTTTTAAATGCTTTCGTCTTTAACTTTTAGTACTGATACTCTGGGTGGTAAAAAGCGACATTGTAGTCCATATTGCGATGTGTACCAAATCGGTGTAAAAAGTTTGTGGCAATTCTAGAATAACATATTTATGTAATCTAGCTTTGTATTGACAAATACTAATAATAGTTGATGAAATGTTGTAGGATATTATCTGAAGGTGTTGTGGAAATTTTTAATAATGAAATAATTTGGAGGGATGATAACCTCTCCCGATCACGTTTTATTATAGGAGACAAATTTATTCAGCGATGTATTTATGTATAAATTGTGTTTGACAGCTGTCAAACATATACGCTATGTTTATGGCCTTAGAAGATATGATCACGCCTCACATCTAGCTAAAAACTTGTTGGATATGTCTTTACAGGATTATGTCAAATTTCGTACATTAATACTGCTTTTCACCATAGTCAAAAGAAGCCATCCATCGTATCTCTACAGTAAAATCCAGTTTTCAACATCCAACAGATCTGCTTGCTTAATTCTTCCACGTTTCTCATCTTAACATCTGAGAGATAGTTTTTCATTGCTGCAGTCCGCCTCTGGAACTCACTTCCGCGCAATCTAAGAGAGCTGAATGATACACCTCGATTCAGAATCGAATTAAGGCTTTTCCTGACAACTAGTTTTTGTTTTCTTTTTGTTCTCTTTTTCATACGTATTACTTTTTTTTTTTTTTATTATTCGATTCAAGCAAATTCAAATCAATTTTATTTCTTATTTCTTATTTTAATTCTGTTATTTTAATCATAAATAAATGTTAGTAAATTTATTTTCCAAGTCTTATTTACTTTCGAATTTTATTTTGTTATCAATGTAATTATACTGTTTAACTATCACAGAATTATAAGTAATGTACTCTTACTGTGTTAGCATATACTCAATAAACTTAAACTTAAGCTGTCTATATTATTGCTGAGTTGGAAGATACTGGATGACAGAATTCATTCCGCCAATTTACCGGACAGACGTCAGCAAAAACAACACCTGTACAATAAAACAATTTATAAACATGTAAATCAAATGATTTTCAAACAAATGTGATTAATCGAATGTTGGTGTAAAAATGGTGGAAATTTAAGAAAAGCGATATTCTAGCTTTTCTTAAGTTTCTCCTATTTTTACCCGACTGGACACAGGGAGGGTTATGTGTTTCGCGCGTATCCTATGTACGTTCCTACGGGACTCCCTGTAGCCTAAACGACTTGACCGATTTTTAAGAGTGAGAGGTCACAATATTCGTATTCTTCCCCGGAGTGTCATGGGCTAAAAAATTAAAAAAACCAAAAAACCCGACTGACTGTAAAAAAAAAGAATTAAAAAGATGTGAACAAGACGCATTTAAGTACCTATAACTTACTATTTGGCAGTCGTAGGGTACTCAGTACCCATACATATATCTGTTAGAATGTGTAGGTATATAGTCTCCGATTGTCAATTAGTTAGGTACAGGTACTTAAATGCGTCTTTCACATCTTTTTAATTCTTTTTTTTTACAGTCAGTCGTGTTTTTTGTTTTATTTTAATTAATTTTTGTTTACACCAAAAGTTTGTTTTGCACACTTCATTAATTGTTTCGAATTTAATCTTCTACAGTTTATTTAGTACAATCAGAAAGCATTTTAGTATTTCTCCTTCTATAATAGGTGTTTTTGATTTTGCCCACATAATCTATATAGATCAAAAGTACGAGATTTTGTAAGCCATGGAAATCAGTGATCTATATTGTTCATGTGGGTAAAAAAAACGCCAAACCGTAAAAAGACAGAAAGCGCTTGGCAAGTGGTAAAAGTAAACTAATAAGTTTATTTAATGTTTATAAAGGGTGATTTTTTAAGAGGTTTAGAACTTTTTTTAAAAAAAAAACACAAAAAATTCGAAAAAATGAATGAAATATTTATTTGAATCGATAGTTTGAACCATAGACAAACCATACTGAGACCCCCAACTCACAATCCTCTTGCCGCTGGCCCCCTCATTTTTTTTTTTCAAATTCGCCATTTTGTTTTCCTATCGGTGTTATGTCAAAAAAGAATCCGTGTGACATGCAAAAACATACAAAAAGTGCTAAAATAAATGCTGCCAACCTCAGCAACTGTGGGGAAATGTGAAAGAGTTCGGGAATACCACATTTTTTCATTACTGAACGCCATTGGTTAGTTATTATAAATTGTTAAAAGGCGAATAATTTGATTTGTTTGGTTAGTAAAACTATCTAAAGTTGATGTTCTATATACTAGAAACATATTAGGACAAACATGGTTGTGTATTTTCCGCTTTTGGATATCATTAACTTCGATTTCGTGTGTAAATTTTTCTTAAATAATGAAGAAAATTTGCTCAAAATGCTTTCATTTTCCCTCAACCAATCTACATTTTTAATTTTTCATGAACATTTTAAGCAAATGTGCACTTATTCCCAAAAAAAAATATTATCCACACGTAACGAACAATTTCAAATTTAACGGATAAAACTCTATGAACTCTGCCAGCAACTTTGCCCACAGCGGAAGTGTCTCATATCTGCTGGGAGTGTGTTGGTGAGCCGGAATTTTTTAAGTTTCGTGACATTTGTCAATACGATTTTCTATGTAACAATACTAGCGCACCAGATGTGTACACTCCATAAAAAATATAGCTTGTAGGCTAAGTAACGGGAAATCGGCCCATCCGCTGAGTCCAATTTTGGCATACTCTTTCACACATATCGGCCGGTATCTCACGAATGAATGCATGGATGTTGGCTTCCAGTGCGTCAATCGAAGCGGGCTTGTCCCTATACACATTAGCCTTGGCATACCCCCACAAAAAATAATCTAATGGTGTCAAATCGCACGATCTAGGCGGCCAATTGACCGGCCCGAAACGTGAAATTAACTGTTCACCAAACTCGCCTCGCAATTGCGCCATTGTTTCGCGTGCTGTGTGGCATGTGGCACCGTCTTGTTGAAACCACATATCATGCAAGTCAAGAACTTCCATTTCGGGCAAAAAAAAGTTTGTTATCATCGCTCGGTAGCGTTCACCATTGACAGTAACGCTGCGATTCGCATCATCTTTGAAGAAATATGGCCCAATAATGCCGCCGGCCCATAAACCGCACCAAACAGTGGCTTTTTCGGGATGCATTGGTAGCTGTTGCAATGCTTCTGGCTGATCTTCACTCCAAATGCGGCAATTTTGCTTATTTACGTACCCATTCAACCAAAAATGAGCCTCATCGCTGAACACAATTTTTCGATAAAAAAGCGGATCCTCGGCCAGCTTTCCAAGAGCCCATTCACCAAAAATTCGGCGTTGTGGTAGGTCGGCTGGCTTTAGTTCTTGCACCAGCTGTATCTTAAAAGGCTTTACGCCCAAATCCTTCCGCAAAATTTTCCACGTAGTGCTGTAACAAAGGCCTAACTGCTGGGAACGGCGCCGAATCGACATTTCGCGGTCTTCTGTCACACTAGCTGATACGGCCGCAATATTTTCTTCACTACGCACAGTACGTAAACGTGTTGGTGGTTTAATGTCCAACAAAGTAAATTTGGTGCGAAATTTGGTCACAATCTTCCGAATAGACTGCTCAGAAGGTCGAGAATGCCGATCATAAAATGGAAGCAGCGCGCGATGAACATTTCGAACCGAGCACGAATTTTGATAGTAAAATTCAATAATTTGCAAGCGTTGTTCATTTGTAAGACGATCCATGGTTAAATTGCAAACCAAACTGAAGCTGTTTGACAGTGACACAAGGTACTAAACACACGTCAGCTGTCAAAACCAGTGTTGCCAAAACCAAACCAGCTAAAAAATCACCCTTTACAATCGCAAACAATTTTCAATACAGTGTTTAAAATGGAAACATACGTAGCTGATAAGTGGTAACATTAAATGGCAATTTCACAGTTTTTGTGTGTTTTATATGCTACAGTAAAGGACATTTGTATCTTTGAGTCGTGTAATGGTAAAAAATTTAAAATATTTACCATCTTATTGGAATGCTTTTATGGACACAAAATTGAGTCAAATAAACCGTGTGGTGACTATAATTTAAATTAAATTTATATAATAGTCACAAATTTCTACTTGGGCGAATTCTGAAAATTTAATAAGGTAGTTGGGTTGTAGATCCAAAACACGAGTATCAATGGATGCCGGGTATAGAAACCTAAAGTCAATTAGCATAAGTTTCCATCAGACGCGGTGTTTGCAGACTATAGACTGTGTAGCCCAAATATCTTATTCTTTCTTTTATGGCGTTAAAATCGCCTAATATGAGTCCGTCAGCATCAGCCTGGAACAAGAGCAATTTCCTTATTCAGAGAATACCCTCCCATCTTTCTCATCCACATGCATCATCAATGAGAAGTTGGTTACATAATCTCTTGGATCACCAAGTCCAAAATGAGTGTAGGTTGACCTTGACAATGATATGTCTTCTTGAGAACTTTTTGAATGTCTGACAAGTAGTAGCGCCTTCTGCAGATATTCTGTATTTTACCTACTTTACTTCAATAAATTACTGTTTAGGCAAAACAACAACGTATCCGACCAATGGAACCGAAAGTTTGATTCTGCATTAAACTGTCAGATAAGGACAATAGAAAATCGATACCACACTTAGTGCTATATTAGAACTTCCGATACGGTTTATCCTGCTAGGTATTTTTTAATTGACTCACTCAAGCTAAACCAATATAAAACTTTTTGAGTTCCTTTCAATACGTATTGAATATCAAAGAAACTTTCCCATTTGCCAAACAGATCTTATACTGCTGTCCAACTACGAACTAAATTTAATTTATACGCAAGTACAGAACAACAAACTTTCGACAGAAGAGCCACAAATCAAATTGAACAGTCGTTCGCAGATTATAGTTAAAGACGAAAACAGTATAAGCACCCGCATTCTACAGTTTTATTTCCTTCTGATGTGTCCTTGAATCTTTTTTTATTCAATAGGGATATAGAGTAGGATATTAAAATAAGCACCAGAAACAAAATAAATTAAACAAAGATGTGTGTACTTTTAATTCAAGCTCAGGTTATAGTTTTAACTAGATGCAACTCCAACAAAAGCCAAAGCCAATATGTTGTGGTGTATGGGGGTAGAATTATTTAATCGTCATATTGAATGTATTTTCTATTTTATGTGAGTGAAAAAAGTAATAGGAATACTTTACAAATATGTATTTGCCTTTACTTTAATATATTTGCAACTGCGAAAAACTGAGCATTGGGTGAGAATATGGAGAAAGAAAATGAAGGAAATCAATACAAACTTAACACTGGCTCTATGTATCCCTTCTTGGATTTTCATACGGTTAGGGGGTCAGAGTAAATACAATTTTATGATAATTAGCACCTTGGTTGCTGCGAGGATGGATGATCAAGGGGTGACCGAGTTGGGAAGGATAAATTGAATAAAAAATGGTGTCGGCATTCGCTTACTTTTTTGGTTATGTTTCAGTCAAATATGCTCCGATTTCAGTGTTTTTTTTGTAATTGATTTGTAAATATTCTATATATCTAGTTACCGAAGTAATTTACGTTGGAATAACGTTCTGTAAACCAATTTTTAGCCAATGCGGAATGATATTAACAATTCAATGAAATATTATCTACTTAGGGATTATTCTTTTTAAAAGATATTAAATATTCTGCCCTGTGAATAAAAGTAAGTTTCAAATTAGAACGATTATTTATAGGGCAATACACTTGTTTGTCAAATTACAATAAATTACTGCTTTATAAGCAAATTCTGAAACCAGTATGGACCTGCGGTCTCCAGCTATGGGCATGCACATGCAAAACAAATCTAAAGAAAACACAAACATTTCAAAACAAAGTTCTAAGGAATACAGTAAATGCACCGTGGTACATTAGAAACGCTGATCTGCGTAGAGATCTAGAAATAGAAAAGGTTGAAGATGAAGTCAAAAAAGTAGCTAATAGACATAAGCTTAGGCTTCTCAATCACGTCAACTCAGAAATTAAATTATAAAATTATAAAATTAAATACTAGCAATCTGACTAGGAGTTTAAGAAGAGTAAAACCTTTTAAACTAGCTTCATAGATCGAAAAATAAAACCAAAACATTCCTCTATGGAATAATACTTAACATATAAATTCTTAAATATGAAAGACAAATTGCTGATTGGTTTAATTACTAGGTCAGAAAAAAAAATTAATTTGTTAAAAATCTATCTATATATATTAAAGAATATGTGATGTGGCATGTATGCGTAGACTGTAGCTCAAGTAGTCCAGTATAAAATTATCCGAACGGTGATACTTCGCTTCTTCGAGCGACCAACATGACATCACCACACGATTTTTTAAAGAAAAGCTAAAGGCGATCACGGGCTTCATCGTTAAGCACAATGTTTTTGGACAATCGCGTTTCTGGATGTACTCGGTCGAATGACAGAAGCGAGGATTGCCGATTGCCAACATTCTGATTTGTTTGATTGGTTGATTGAGAAAATCTGACCGGACCAACTCGATTCAATCATTAGCGCGGAAAAAAGCGACCAAGAAGCCGAACCGGAAATCTATGAAGTCGTAATTATGCATTCATTCGTTCAATAAAGAGATTCAACTTTCGAAGGGTATTTTAATAATTAAGTCAATTTTAGGCGGTACGAAGTTCGCCGGGTCAGCTAGTAAGATATAGCGTTGCCACTTCAAAACAATTAAAGTGCTATCATCGGCCTGGCCGATGCTTTGATACCATCCACTGCATACAAGTCATGCAAAATTGTAGGCATGTGAGGTAGTGCGTAATTACATTGAACAACAGACAGAGAGACACATGGGTCTAATATTTATTTTGTATGGGAGGTACCAGAACTACTTGACCGACATAGCCCATTTTCAATACCAACCTAACGACGATAGAAAGAAGTCCTTTCACCAAATTTCATTCGCCTATGTCAATTCCTTTGAGCGCTATCGTGCTTTCAATAAACAGACGGACATACAGACAGACAGACGGACATGATTAAATCGATTCAGAATGTGATCCTGATTCAGAATAAACATATTTTATGAGGTATCCGGTGACTCCTTCTTGGCGTTACAAATGACTCCACCTTCCTGTGGAGGGTAAAAAAATGCAGTAGATTGGATCTTTCCGATCGAAGATCGATTGCTTAGAACTATGTAAATAATTACTTAAATGTTTTTCTTTATAAACGTTCCATCAATTAAATTAAAATTTTGAAAATAGGTACTCTAAAAGCCCAGGAGAGTCTGAGGGTGTCCAGCAACCGTTGCTGACATTATTCATTTCCTTACAAAAAAATACATTCTCAATAGTATTTACGTTAAGTTTCTTTCGTAGTCTATTTTTTACAAATATATATTATGTAAATATTTTTTACATAATATACTCGCAAAGTTCGACATATCCTTTTCCCCCAGAGCGTTTTTTGTATCGAGTAAATTAAACCAAAATATTGAACAATCTAAAGCATCATAGTATTTACAAAAAAGATTTTGGTTCCTTAGTAAAGACCTGCACTGACTATTTAAATTTTCTTTATTAAAATCGGTTAAGAGAAGGAATCTAAAATAGGCAATATTGATGGAGTAGCACCATCGACCACTAATTTAGCATCTATGTATTTTAACAGTTTAAGTTTTGTATCATTAAAATCAAAACGTTTTTTTATTGCTTACAAATTTCTACATAAAAAAATCTAAGACACCCTTTTTTATTTTATTAGTTTCTAATTCATCGAAATTGTTTTTATTTATATAGATATTCTTGAAACTCTATTCCGAAATACATATTTAAAAGAGACCGATGGATGGGATATCGTTTAAAACAATGTTCACATAAACTGCATCAAGAATTATAAAATATAAAGATTGAAACAGTTTTGTTCAAGAAGATGTATTTTGATTGGAATATTTTGTTTTTTTCATTTATTAAATTTAAAGAATAAAAAAGTGCAGTAGATTGGATTTAGTGGCAGCATATTTATTTTTGCGTAAGGTGCAGTAGCTTTGCTATTGCAGCAAAGTGGTACCGCTTGTTAAATGTAATGAAAAAGTCCAGTCAGTTCGCCAGGATATAGAATAAACCTTTCATTTAGATTTGACGACCCAAATATCTGTTATAAGTGGAATAACATCCAATCTGTTGTAAACGATTTTTCATAGGGTGATATAGGTATGATCACCCATCCTTAACTAACCATTACCATAAGCCCCATCCAAAACCATTTTCATAGCCAGCACCATGACCAATTTCTTGCATTAATTAAAAAAGCACAAATAATGTCAAAGTATCCGATCTGTGATTTCATATTTTTTTTATTTTATATACTTTCAGGTGTACGGCGCTGCTGAGTGGATGAATGGAGCAACGAAATCATTTTAAATTCAATGAGATTTACGTCTGTTGAATTTACAAAGTGAAAATTAAACTGTTTTAGAGGGGTACCTTAAAGTACGCAGCTATGACGAGTTACTCAAGCAGCGTGAAATAAAAAGAATTCAATATAAATGTAAACAGTAGATTAAAGAGTTCGTAAATCACCAATCCAATGAATTCGGAGTAGCCTGCAGCAGCTGTGGATGATTTGTTGAAATTTTAAATAAATAAATAGGTTACGGAATAAGGTCGGAAGCTATGTTTGACTTTAATCAATTAGTGATAATGTTTAAGACAATTAATGTCAGAGAGTCAATAAAGTTAAATTAGAGGCACGCATTTAAATATAATCAGTCGGGATGTCCATCGGTACTGCGAAATATCGCAACAAACGACTACGGGAAACCTTGAAGGTGGGTCTGTTCTTTATCCTGAAACACCTCGCGGTTACACAGTATTAGCTCATCGGTAAGTGGGATGCATAAACTCCCCTGTGTATAAATTATTATCTATCGTATCGAAGGGAACTCGGAATATAAAAAAAAGTTTTGCTTCACCATAGATCACCTCACAACGGATTGAATTAAAAAAAAGGCATGCATTAAAATATTTTTCAAAAACTTATAACTGAGATTTAGTGCACCATACGTATATGTTCGACAGGTAAAAGAGAGTTGATTCCGACTTGGGAATAAAAAAAAATACTTTAAATATTGAAGGTTTTACCCAAAAGAAAAAAAAATCGATTGCATACCCACTCTATTGCTAAAATGACTCCAGAGAATTGTAACTTGAGTAAAATTTTCAGAAAAAATTATGAAAGTTCATGGTTTTTACAAGGAAGAGAATTGCAATTGAAAATGACAGCCCAAGTGTTTGATAAAAATTAATGTAAAGGTTTACTAGACCAAGACACAATTGGCTCACTCAACGTTTGCTTCGCAATAGTGGATAGCTTCCTGAAAATAAATATGAAATTCAGAGAAGAAAATTCCAAGATACAACAATGACGGAAAGTGATCTGTGCAATGTTTTAAAAAATGACGTTCAGGCTGTCGCATTTTTGGGAAATATTATACGATCTTAGCCAGCTTTTATTGATCGGGATATTCGACGACCGTCGAGTTTGAGTTTATATAAGTCCATGCAAAGAGTCCATAGGATGACACATAGATGGCGTTACTAGAATTTTTTCTACTAGTCTTCAAACGATAACAGTCTTATTTATTAACGTATTATAAAGAGTGTATAAAGTTATGCACCCTTTATAATGCCTCTATACGCAAAAACCTTATTTATACAAATTTTTCGACGTTGTATAGAGCTTGTAAAGGGTGATTTTTTAAGAGGTTTAGAACTTTTTTTAAAAAAAAAACACAAAAAATTCGAAAAAATGAATGAAATATTTATTTGAATCGATAGTTTGAACCTTGCAATTTAATGTTTAAAGATAATTTCATGCAAATGTTGACCGCGGCTGCGTCTCAGGTAGCCCATCCGCTGAGTCCAATTTTGGCATACTCTTTCACACATATCGGCCGGTATCTCACGAATGAATGCATGGATGTTGGCTTCCAGTGCGTCAATCGAAGCGGGCTTGTCCCTATACACATTAGCCTTGGCATACCCCCACAAAAAATAATCTAATGGTGTCAAATCGCACGATCTAGGCGGCCAATTGACCGGCCCGAAACGTGAAATTAACTGTTCACCAAACTCGCCTCGCAATTGCGCCATTGTTTCGCGTGCTGTGTGGCATGTGGCACCGTCTTGTTGAAACCACATATCATGCAAGTCAAGAACTTCCATTTCGGGCAAAAAAAAGTTTGTTATCATCGCTCGGTAGCGTTCACCATTGACAGTAACGCTGCGATTCGCATCATCTTTGAAGAAATATGGCCCAATAATGCCGCCGGCCCATAAACCGCACCAAACAGTGGCTTTTTCGGGATGCATTGGTAGCTGTTGCAATGCTTCTGGCTGATCTTCACTCCAAATGCGGCAATTTTGCTTATTTACGTACCCATTCAACCAAAAATGAGCCTCATCGCTGAACACAATTTTTCGATAAAAAAGCGGATCCTCGGCCAGCTTTCCAAGAGCCCATTCACCAAAAATTCGGCGTTGTGGTAGGTCGGCTGGCTTTAGTTCTTGCACCAGCTGTATCTTAAAAGGCTTTACGCCCAAATCCTTCCGCAAAATTTTCCACGTAGTGCTGTAACAAAGGCCTAACTGCTGGGAACGGCGCCGAATCGACATTTCGCGGTCTTCTGTCACACTAGCTGATACGGCCGCAATATTTTCTTCACTACGCACAGTACGTAAACGTGTTGGTGGTTTAATGTCCAACAAAGTAAATTTGGTGCGAAATTTGGTCACAATCTTCCGAATAGACTGCTCAGAAGGTCGAGAATGCCGATCATAAAATGGAAGCAGCGCGCGATGAACATTTCGAACCGAGCACGAATTTTGATAGTAAAATTCAATAATTTGCAAGCGTTGTTCATTTGTAAGACGATCCATGGTTAAATTGCAAACCAAACTGAAGCTGTTTGACAGTGACACAAGGTACTAAACACACGTCAGCTGTCAAAACCAGTGTTGCCAAAACCAAACCAGCTAAAAAATCACCCTTTATAAGCTAAGCGCGCTTGGACGTTGTTTAGAGATTGTATTGAGGTGGAATAGTATCGAAATGTAATTTTGACTTAAAAAATCTGTCACATTTTATTTTAAATGAAATCAAAAATAAATTGGAAAGATTGTATCGACATTTTTATTTTCAATTTTCAAGATTCTACAAGTTAGTGTCCTCGATAAGAAATGTCTACAGAAATGAGATATTTCAAATTGTTTTAAAAATTCGTTTTAATTTGTATAAGACTACCGTTTCTAAGGAGTCCCAAATCATTCTTTTTCTTTTTACTTTTCAATTTTTTAATTCCTTTTCCTATTTGTATTTGAATTTTTCATTTCTCACAAGCTGCTTAGTTTTTTTTTCATCTTTTCGGACAGATAAATGTAATAGATTTCTCTTTTTCAGTACCTTTTTTGACGCAAGCCCTGTATAACTAGTAGGTATGCATGGAAAAATGTTTTATAAATAAGAATTTTTGGAAGGGTGTATAGAGGCTGTATAAATACTTATACACTGCATAAATATACAGGAGTTTAGCCGTGTTTAGCAAATTCTTATAAATAAGGCTGTAAGTGTATAAATTTGACAGTAATCTGACTATTGATTCGTGAGTTACAGCATTTTGAGTGAATAAACTTTTGTTATTGAAAAAAAATGGAAAAAAAAATGTTAATTTAAAAATCCAAAAAACCCGACTGACTGTAAAGAAAAGAATTAAAAAGATTTGAACAAGACGCATTTAAGTACCTATTCCTAACTAATTGACAATCGGAGACTATATACCTACTCAGTCTAACAAATATATGTATTGGTGGGTATTGAGTAGCCTCCGACTGCCAAATAGGTAGTTTTCATACGCCTAACCATTTATTTATTATCCCGTTATCGCATTGCCAGCATTGCGAGGGTCTAAAAAAAAGAGTTGTAATAGTTTTAAATTTATCGGAAATCTTTTCTTTTGTTGAGATACTTCACAGTTTGTCACATCTATACATATAATAAAACTGTAGCCGTTTCATGTGTTAACGGTTGGCGTGAAAACTACTGCACAGATTTCGATGAAACTTTTTTTGAAACGTCCCTTAAGACCCTGAGAAGGACATAGGCTGTTCCTTTCATTTGAATCTACATAAAGCCTTTTCGATAAACATTGAACTAGTTTTTTAACTCAAGAAAATGTTCCACATACGCCACCGAAAATGGTCCACATCCGCCAATGTGTCGTGCCATTCGAGGGCCAACTAATTTTAAATGCTCATTATGAAAACGATGATGCACCAAGGGATTTCACCAACAACCACTTAATTCATATAATGAACTTACACAAGAGCTGGTCATGGAATGGGGCTTATGTCACTCTAATAGAGTTAGTTAGTTAGTGGCTCAACGTAGGAGGAGAACTCGTAGAATGCTCAGCTAAATTAGAGAGGGTAGTCGGTTGCAGAATAACTTAGTAGCCGAGTCAAACTGGTGACTGCTTTAAATTGCACAATACCACAGTAACAGTTTGTGCAGCACAGTATACTAAGCCCTCATTAAACCTAGAGACACGTTGTGCTGTTTTAAGTGCTGGTTTGGTATTCTTTGATGCTAAAACACAGCAGTATTTAGTTAATTAAATAATTAAAACAACTACTTTACAGATGGTTACAATTCTTTGAGCTTGGGTGGTTTCTGACCGGACGTTGAGGTGGGTACTTGTGTTGCAATGTTAGGTAGTCGAAACAGTTTACTCTAATTACGGTTGAGTAGCAAATGTTGTCATGACGCTGGTGTGTAATGTTATAGTGGTCTTGAGCGGGTCTAAGTGGTTGTGTAATGCAAATGGGAGTTCTTCGTTTGAAAGTGCTCTAAATAAAATTATAATATTATGTATCTATGCCTTTTCTGGAATTGAGAAGGCATTTTAGAATACCTCTCATATTGCTCGGACTGGATGAACAAAGGCTTAAACATATTCTGAAATTAATGAAGTTAACATTACCACGAGTATAGGATATCACAAGGAGAGGTTATAATAAGCTCTAAGTGAATGAAAAATTTGGGTAAACGGGGCTTGACCGTTTGCTTTGAGAAAAAATTGTTTGCCAAGGATATGTCAAAGTATATACCTTGAAATGTAATTTACTAAAAAGTTGTGATGGGTGAAAAAGTACCAGTCAAAGCAAGTGTGGGCACAACATAACAAAAAGACAGTTTCAATTTAAGCATCCACATCTTTATTTAAGGTTTATGAATCGTTTTAAAACAAAGAAATGACGTTATAAATTCCGAACACCACGAGCTCAGAATATCTTCATCTCTTTAAAATCCATGAGCTGACACGGGATCTGGTCGAAATTTCAAAATTCTGCTTTGCAAAATGATGTCTTCTCACACAAAAATTCTACTTAACGAAATTCTGTTTTTTTTTTAATTCTGTTTTACAAAATTTTGATTTTAAAATTTAAAGCAATAAAATTTAGCTTATTCAGCTTTTTTCCAACTACTAAAAAAATGTAAACGACGAGAAAATTTATAAAACATTAAAAATTATTTACTTTTAATTTTTAAATAAAAATAAAATTAAAAATTAAAATGAAACAAGAAAAAATAGATTAAATATTGACAAACAAATTTAACAAAAAAAAAAAAACAATGTCTATTGAAAAAAAAGAAATAATAATGCGAAATTTAATTAAAAAAAGATATGAAGCAGTCAGAAATTACAATTTTTATTTATTATAACTTCATTTGTTTTCTTTTTATACTTCGGGAAAGGACAGCCGAAATGATGTTTAAATAAAATTCCTTCGACAATCGACTCGGTAGGATCTTCGAATACTCTAAGACCATTTTCCTAGGAGGCTCGTTGTAATTACTGTTACGCTGCGATTGATGCTCTAGTGGACAGACAAAGGCTTTTCCTCAGTCTTGCTAAATAATATCAATAGCAGTGTCGCTTTTTTGTTTACTTTTATATTTCTATAATAAAAATAAAATAGAATCGTATTTTTTAAAAATACCCACGACATTTTTTAGTTTCCTCCCAGGAGGAAATAAAACAAATAGAAATTAAGAAAAGACTAGTTAAAATTAGCAAAAATAAATGTTCTCTCCACCTCTGCCTTACAAAATTCAAAACAATAAAAAAAGGTTTGGAAAATGTTAAAAACTTTATTGTTTGTAGAATTTTGAAAACAGATTTTTGCAAAAAGAATTTTGACCCCAACACGTTGACACAATACCTTAACTACGTCAGTTAGTTTCTGAGATAGACCTAGGAACACAATTAGTCTAGTGGGTTCGGAAGGACAAAAGCGAAACAAATAAAGTTCCGTTATTTCCCCATTGGTCCGTACCCAATAACCTTAAAAATGCTGACCATGCAAACCAAGGAGCTTGTGCCAATTAGTTGTTGGAAAATGAACAAGTTTTGAAGGTGGATATGAGCACAGAATGAAGTATATGTCATTCACGGTAAATCGTTGGCTGGACAAAATCCTTAGAGTATCGAGATATAACTTCGAAATACTAGAGGACTTTATCTTCCTTGGCCAAGGTATTACCACGCATTCTTTACAGTACTTACGCAGAAAAATCACTTATTTAAAATCAACCAACTTTCCGGTAAACTAAACACTATCAGGTAAATCAGGTATAATACGGCTAATATAGCTCAAACAGAGTTTGTGGACTAAAAATAATCGATTTATTAATTTCCCCTCCAAATTTTCTCGGACGTAAATAACAAACTATCTCTGTTGAATGTAATTTAATCAACTTACTTCGTGTGATTGATATTAATCTAGAAAGTTGATTGATAATAACTGATAAAGTGTGCAGTGATGTGCAGATTACAGTGATTTTAACCCCTTTTTTAAAGAGCAGAAATCGCACTCCGTTAGAGCCAATTTTGGAGCGTGCTTCTGTAAGATGCGGAGATATTATCAAAAATGGATTCCTAGGACGTTTTGACTTCATTTGTTAATATTCTTGAATTATATAAATAACCTACAGGAACTTAAAGGCCTTCGACTTAACCTAACTCTACACAGGCTAAAATATTTCCGTAGGTATTTTATTGAACCTAGTACACTATATTGGCAGACTTTTAGGCGGAGAGAAAAATAAAAAATTCAGGATTCGATACCAACTAATTTATCATCCCCGAAAAACCCTTAGAATGACCAGACCACCCACAGCCACCGAAATAAAAGTTAGATAGCGCCCACTCTCCACAGTCGACTAACATGGCTTTGCACCTGATTTACAATGTAGCAAGCCTTCGCACGTAAAACTAGACCACGACATCAGTCCCGCTAAATATTATGTCTGTCTAATCGTCTGGAAATGTCCCTCATAAATTCCGGTTGTTCCATTTCATTTCGTGTAGTAATTTCAAAATTGTGGCCCAGGACTTCCGGCTACATTACATCCTTATCATGGGCATCAGCAACTTTCCCCTAGAAAATCCTGAACTTTAATTAAAATAATGCACCCGCACCAGCGTAAAACTGTAGCGAATTGAAAAATAAATCCATTTCATATCCTCACAATCGGTGCAAGAACGAACACGGCAAAAAAACACACAAAGACACTCATAAAAGTGTTAAAAACAATGCGAACTCTCTATACAAAAGGAAATATTTCCTCACATTGTAGGTATGGAGCTCTTTTTTTTTCATTTTCAGCGCATAGGGTGGTCTGATGGGGTGATGCTGTTTTTGGACGGTTTACTGCCGAGACTTTGGGTAACAGATAAATTTTCCGAGCGGAGTGGTGGCGGTGCAATAAAAACTTTTCAAGCGGAATTTATTTTTGCCAATGAAAAGCACATTATTTGAATGCTGTGCAGAATATTCCGCTCGACTCACACTACGCCCGTCTGTGTAACTATCATTGCCTGAATACAGACGTAGCAAATGTATAAATCTATTTCTGGATTTGCGGCAACGGGAATGGGCGAGTGGAAGTTCTATCAAATGTGGGCGCGAGCGAGCTGAATGCCGAACTGGAAAGTGAAATTGTGGATATTATTGCGGCAGTACATTTTCGGGAGGATAATGACGCTGCTGTTCGATGGAGGTGGAGAGGGAGCCAGCTGTGGATTACCGCAAACTTTATTCAATGATCCCTTTAATGGCCCGCGTTGGTACTTTTCAATTTTAAAATCATCCTCATCCACAGAGTACATTCTGGTGCCGTCATCGCAGCCATCATGCTTCTCGTACTCGTCGTGGAGCATAGGAAGTTAAGGAACAGAAAAAAAACTGATAATTGAAATGCTGCCCACAAACACAGAAACCCATGCATAAACTGTAAATATGAATTTGAGATAGTTCAGCGTATTCGTATACTAGAAACCTTTGCATATGATATTTAAGTGGATTTCAGTTTCATAATCCTGCGGCTACAGTATTGCTGGTTGGAAACTCAGATGGGGCACAGGGGATGAGAAGGGAGAAACACATTGTTCGTAATTTACGCTTGAAACTACTGCTACGATTGAGTAGTTATGAGCGCAAGTTGAAGCGGTGAAAGTATATTTTGGGTGTAGTAGTTACTTTGTGTGGGAAATGTTCTAATGAGATAGTGAGTCAGGATTAATTTCACTCATTACTTTTTTTGCAATTACTACTTTTGCAACGATAGATGTGAATTACTCGTTAAATGTAAGTATTTGGCTTTGTTTGCATTGACATCTAAGGTAAATGCTGCATGTAAATGAATTCACAAAGCCTAGTTCTCTTCCCCCACCCTCTTCCTGACCCGTTTTCACATTTCGGCCTATCGAGCGCTTTCCTTCTGTTATCTTAGGGGGCTCCCTTTTCGGTCCAGCGGGATGACAAAAGCATATTATCCTGGCCCAGATGGTTGGTTGAAAATCTCTTAACGGATCGAGGGACAGTCCCCATTTCATAGGCAGAAGGAGCTCCCTATTTCGATAACCAAAAGAAAGGAATATCATCGAAAGACTCCATGTCAACCCTTTTTTGACCCATAAAAAAAATAGAAGTCGGTCCTCATCGAACCAAATAATCGACATCTTTTATTTCAATACTTCGTCTTCGCTAAATAAGTACCTACGTAATCTTCATCGGCTCGCAGTCTTCCGGTTAACCAAGGGCTACGTGGCGCTCTTAGTTTTCCGACCAATTTTAATTTTTTCTCCATTCAAATATTATTCAAAATTTGTCGGCAAAACTACAGAGATTATTGTTATTCTCTCAAGAAAAATATTATGCGATGCGATTATAATTTCCCAATAGACATTTTGCAGAGGCTGCGTTGATGTACCTCATTCATTTCCATATTTGCATTCATTGCCATGGGAACTTTCTGTTGATTACAAGTACAGCACATCATAAAAGCTATCGATACCGTTGTTGCAACCATTTATTTCTAACTACATTGTAAAAACTTCTATCAGTGTTATGAGTTGACTCAAATACCGCATCAACAAAATCGCATTAAGTTGCTTTACTTTATGTTATCTACGTACTGTTTGCAGGATTGTTTTTAACTTTCTACATCGATGATTGGAAAAGTAGTTTTATTTCAAATCGTCTACTCTCAACGTTGATTCCAACGACAAAAACACAAAAATAGTCTTGTTACAATGTAACAAATCACTGCTTTGATGAAAGTTTTCCTTTCAAAGAGCCAGCGGGAAATAATTCCGTCGTTCGAATTTTACAAAGCAAAAACTTACACAATCAAGTTAAATAATACGTTCTATTTTGTTGGGGTTGTTTGTGATTTTTACTTTACTCAGATACCTCAAAGTCAATGAATGGGGATCAATCTGTTAATACGAAGTTTTGATAGAAAATTATTACCTAAGTAGCCTCTTTTATTCGCGATAGTAGCACAACTAGGTGTTCTAAATAATTTAAAATATGAATTACCAGAGGGAATTTGAATTTTCGTTTGGGGACACAAATAAACTGAAAGGCACTCGCAACCAGAGACAATACTATGGTTTGTCTATGCTCGCAACTATGACGAGTCTACCACTCTACCTTTGGAATCGAAACCCATATTATGAATATCCAAGATAGGCAGCTCGCTGATAAAGTGATAAAGTGTTGTGTTTGTAGAAAATAGAAACAAGCTCAATCGTAATACACATAATAGTTCAACTTTAATACGATAGAAAACTGATTAACAAACTATGGATTTAGAAGAAGTAGGTTAGGCCAATAGCTGCGTGTGCGTGACTATACGTGGAGACAGCGGGTTAGTGACAGACGTCTGCTACTTGCCGTCTTCAATTAGATAACAGATAAAAGGGTTCCCAGGAGTACAATAATTAACTATTTACGGGATTGCCATGACAACATAAAATGTCTTTCATTAAGCGCTTCCTGTCTTTAAATTTAAATAAAACAAAGAGTGTTAGAAATACCGTCGAAATTTTTTATTCATCTAGAAGGCCTATCAATTCCATTATGTATGGAATATAACATCGTTCAAAGGTCCGTCGAAATGTCCAATTTTCTTTGACTCTGGCGCATAAATCGGGCTAAATGTGACCGATGGCATGGGTTATGTTGGCTTTGAGGGCCGCTGTGGTTCGTGGCTTATTCGCATAGACCTGCAGCTTCAGGAAACCGGACAAGAAAAATCTAACGATTTCGGTGTTAGTCATACACAATGCGAATAGTCTTCTCGGTAGGATGATTACAGCGACGGTGAAATGCTTGAAGCGCGTGGAACGTTGCCCGAACAGAAAACTCTATTTTGATAAAACGAATTTATCATTTGCGTGTTGTTGAACGCTATGTTCGTCCATGGTTATTTGGCAAAACAGACTGAATAAATGACAGCCAATTTGACTGATTTGATTGATAACAATATGGCCGATATCGACTGTCAAAGTGCGGACGTCCCTATTGGAAACACTTTGCATATACGGGTACACACATGTGCATTATGTATGAAATCCCATATATAGAGTAAATAGACATGTTCCTTTTACTATGTTATTTTTGAGAACTTTTAAATAATATACAAATCATATTAACACATTGACTGCCAAGGCAATTTTGGACAAATAAAACAATAAATGGATGCAATATTATTTATTGGCAATGCATCCTTGACGTCTAGGACGAATTTAGTCCTGGCTATCAAATATGATAGCTATGGCACATGAAGAAATTTTGGTGCAAATTCTTTCAGCTTGAATTATAAATTACATAAAAAAGTTTAAAAATGAATTACTTTATAAAATTGAGTTCTTTTTCTAAAATTATAATTACTTTTAGTTTTCTCTAAACTGTGGGTATAAAACATTAAATATTCCAAATTTGCTCAAACCACAAATGTTTATCTCATCGTATACTGCCAAGCAATTTATTCTCATACAGATTTGTTCGTAGTAGTTGTAGATCCCTTCCATTCGTCCCAAAAATAAAAAAAACTCACACAAACGAATGGTCGTGAGAAGCTAAGCCTAGGTCCCTACAGACCTGTTGCGCCAACTATTTTTTAAACCGAATCCAAAGTTATTGAGTGATCCTAAGCACATATTACAAGTATATTTCAAAAATTGTCTTTGATCAGAAGGACAATGATCCACATGTGCCGTTTTGACCAGCAGTTTTCAATTTTTCAAATAATAACGTGGTCGAAACATCATTTAGCTCAACTGTTGCTTTGTTCCCACACGTTTATCGTAAACGCGTTTTATTCGCTTTTGTGAACATATTGATGTTGTTGCTTTAGCAAAGTAATCTTCGTGGACTTTCATACACAAAAATTAAAATTTCTTTTAAATATCTACTATTCCTGTTTTTCTTTTGTTGTAAGGCCTAGCATCCTGCTGGTGCTAAATTTTAGCCTTCCTAGTCTCCACTTCGTTTGTCTGCACCAAAGATGAATGGTCGCTAATAATTATATTTGGGACAAAAATCATTATGTTCATGAGATATATGAGTAAACGTAATTTTAAATATTCCCGTAAATATAACTTTCGAGTTTCAAACAATGGATATAAGGAAAATTCAAGAACATATTATGATTGTTGCAGCAGTTGAGAATAGTTTCTGTAGTAGGAAGCAGAAGAACATACTTTTCTTTTATTTGGAAAAATGCCAAAAAAAAACTGCCGATTTGCAAAAGACGTAACTAAGACAAGTTTTTTATTAAAATGCATGTATGAATTTATAATTATAAGTAGAACTTCCACATGAGTCCTGAAACTTTCCAAAATTTAGCATGGTGGAACACTTATTATTAACCAAAAGCAGCGTTGCCAGACGGTCAAAATATTTTCGCCCAGATAAATTTAAAAAACTGCCAGATTTGGCTATTTTTTCAAAAAGAAAGCTCCAATTATTTATCTTTTTTAACAATCTTTATTCAAAAAGGTAAAATGGCTTTAGTCGATTTTTCACATTTTTCAGGAGAGCAATTTTAAACTGAAGCGGGTGATGGTGCTTGCGGGGGTGTGGGTGCGTGGGTGAGTAGAGCTGTTGAAATTACAACTGGAGAGCGGCGAATAAACGGCGACCAAGACGAGCAGAGCCAGGCGACCAAATTCTTGTTCAACCTGTCTTCTATTCTCGAGCAAAACTGTCTGCGGGAGCAATGAGAAGAATAAGAAAAAAGAGACTCCAACTAGGTTGTGTGTTCATTTTTGCTTTATTCAACCGACTGCAACTAAACTAAACTCGCGTCGCCCTTTTATACCCAAAAATAGTAGCGGTTAATTTCATGTGTTTACTATTTTGCGTTACAATTTAACTTTTAAATACGTTGACATAATGAAATTGTTTGCGTTGTATTATTTATTTTTAATTCGTTTCAAGGTAAAGGAAAGTAAGCAAAGTTAATTGAATTTAAAAATGAATGGATGAGGACATTATGTATTATGAAAGAAATATGTTTATAAAAGTGAATGTAAATGTATGTATGTATATGTTAACAGTATTAATTAAAAAAAGGAATATGAATTCATAGTAATTATGTATGTTGCTTGATTGATGGCTGTTACAAAACTTAAAAAAATTCGTGAAAAAGAACTACTTTCAGTAGAAGGCTGCAATTTACTTCAGAATTAGGACGTTATTCCAAATGCAATGTCTTTACTTTCATTGATTTAAGTCGTTGTAACAGAAGAAAAAACAGTTTTGCAGGGTAGGTAGAAACAAGACGATTACACCAAACTGTAGCTAAATTTGTTCTCAATTCAAATATTTGAAAATACTGTTTTTGGCTTAAATCGACTTAAACCACTTTACCTTTTGAGTAAAGATATTTTACGTACGACTTAAAAGTAGGAATTTCGGTCCTCCGAACAAAAAATGTGCTGTAGATATATACACCCGATGAAATGTCAACGCATGCTGCTTTTGAAAACATCTTTCACTAGAAAATATACCTTTACAGAATCGGTAGATTACTATACACATTTGAAAGATACCAAAAAGAATATTATAACGAAACACAAATAAAATATTATTTAAAATAATCCCAGATTTTCTCCTAAACAATTTCTCCACCCAGATTTCCCCCCGTCGACAAAAAAAAATCCTAAACTGGCAGCCCTGCCGAAAAGACACTCGAGGCCAAATGAAATCATAAGTCCTTCTGAGAAATACGCCATTGTGATAGAGTACGTGTAAATAAATAAATATCACGATATCTCCCAAAACCATATCACTGTTTTGGCTCTGTTTTCCTTTATTTATCGCGGAAATGTTCTCTGCGGCTCCCTCCAAAAAATGTATCTCCGATTTATTGTACCGGACATTTATTTCACGGGCTGAATGAGTGGAGGCTTTTCATCGGCCCATATATATAAGAATTTAGCGTGTGAATAGGATACTGATTTGCTAAACTGCCTCGCTATATTTTATCATTGTAGACATTTTTGCATGTGAGATAAAATTTAGTGCGAGCAGGATACCAGGCTTTGAACTCAAATAAATATCTTTGACTTTTTTTAAAACTTGCTATTAAATTTACTTTCCATCTGGATCTAATCTCAACTCCATTGAAACAACTTTTTGTTACAATTTTTCAAATTTTAGTAATTGAATTGGATATCTAATAATCACTAGTGAACATAAAAAGTTTCCTTACACTTTTTAAGTATTTCTTATAAAATGAGAAGAATGAAACTTATATCATTCGAAGGATACTGAGCCATAGATGTGCACAAACATATGACGCCGTTAGGGCTGGTAAAATGAAGTTAACAATATCCCATACAAAATTACAAAATGCTTATCAGTAAAATGAAGTCATGTCGGTGACATTCAATTTGTCGCCGCCATTACCATAGTAACGTATGTGTATAAAAATCATCTTAGATAAGAACATTATTTTCGAAAATGCAATTAAGCAAGTAAAACTTATTTTCAAAGGGGCGTATTTTTTGTCGTTTTTTCGTTAATAAAATAAACAACATAAATATCGAATATTGTGGTAGGTTTTTTAGTATTTTCGACCACAAGCGAGACTAGTTTATATTATTATTGCATTGCAAAATTACTTTAACATGTAAAACTGGATTTAGATAAATTGTTGAACTTTCAATCGCCTTTATCTCAAAACTAAGTTTTAAGACTTGTGTCGCTTTGACTAAACTCCATAGGTTTTTGGAATCACGCATATTCAGTATTTCAGAAAATTGAATTTTGCTCGGATCAACATTAATATTCTACAACTTTATGAAATATGGTTGTAAACACAAGATATACGTGATATTTTAAATATGAATTGTTCAAGTGATGAAAAGTTTAAATGTTTTTGTATAAGAAACCCGTATCGTGTACCATTAGCTTTTCTCAGAGGTCCTTGACTCCTACCGAAGCAAAATGTGTTTTTGTAAATTACAGTTTTAACGCCTATAGCAAAGCACCAAGCTTGTGGGCTCCGCTAATAAAATATTAATAGCTACACCTGCTCAAAAAAGAATCTGTGTAGGTGTACTGAAAAGGTCAACCGAACACACTCCCTTACACTGTTGAAAATTAATCCAATTTAACTAAGTGCCAAGTAGGTCATGAAGAAAGTATTTTACAATCTATATTCCTTAAGAGTACGTATCTATAATAGACTTCGAAGAAAACAACAATCGCCTGAAGAAAAATGAATAGAGGCAGAAACTAAGCAAAAATAATAAAAAAAACACGAAATGATATTCTCCCATTTTGAAAGACAAAAGTTGAAATGAATCACTGTCCGAAGTTTGGAAAATTTATTGCTCAAATAAACAGGACATATACGTCTATTACCGAAAGGACGTTGAAGAAAGCAGAAAGCACCATCTATCTATATACGGGCAGTGCACAAAGACGACCGAGATGAAACCAAAGGAATAATGTTCAACAGCAGGTCACAGGCAGGACAATATTTTGTCCTTTGTTTTTATTTTCACATTTTATTTGCTTCTTTTGTTGTTGGGTCATTTATGGTCTTATACGGTCCCTTATTCTGTGAGCTAGTGTTTATTTCCTATGGGTCAAGTCAACTTGATGGGACAGGACCTAGGGATATTTGGAAATATGCTCTGGCCAGACGGTGATTATAATAAATTTTAACTTTTGACATTTTCCATTTGCGTTTGACCAGTGCATTTGATATGGATACCAGGATACTGCCATGCCAGCGATTTCCTAGACAAAGGAGGTCATATACCTAATCCATTTCAGTGCTAACATTTTATGATGAGATGTTTTTAATAAATCCAAAATGGCAGCTAGATTTGCGTTGATTAGAGTGAGGTTGTACGAGGGTTGTTTCCAATAATTGATTCCTTAAATTACTGTCGATAGATTTTCAGTTCGAAAACTGTAGTGCGTCCAAACTTAGCTCAAATTTGCACGCTCAGGTCTCTTTACATCAGATATTTCAATCTCTTTATATAAAAAAGTATCGCAACAACAAATCAAGTAAAAATAAAGTGCACGACTGGGTGGAACGTAACTTTCTCGTTCATCAAAAGTTGTAATGTAAATGAAGTGGGAGTTGCTGATTGTGTAAGTTCAAAGTTGTTGGAAATATTTTTAGGGTGCACATTCAATATGGTTGAAAAAAATTGCAAGTTGGTAATATTAGCTGAAAAGAAGTTTTACGTAGCTGTTATTCGAAGTTGGGGCATTGTTATTATTTCAAAATTATACCGAAAATATATGTGAATACAGATCGGAATTTAGGTAGTAATTTTTGATAAAGTTTTTGAAATTGATTTGTTCGAATTTTTTGAGAAAAACTCAGTACGGGATATTATTTAGAATGCTTATATTATCTTTAATATGTAAAGGGTGATTTTTTAGCTGGTTTGGTTTTGGCAACACTGGTTTTGACAGCTGACGTGTGTTTAGTACCTTGTGTCACTGTCAAACAGCTTCAGTTTGGTTTGCAATTTAACCATGGATCGTCTTACAAATGAACAACGCTTGCAAATTATTGAATTTTACTATCAAAATTCGTGCTCGGTTCGAAATGTTCATCGCCCGCTGCTTCCATTTTATGATCGGCATTCTCGACCTTCTGAGCAGTCTATTCGGAAGATTGTGACCAAATTTCGCATAAAATTTACTTTGTTGGACATTAAACCACCAACACGTTTACGTACTGTGCGTAGTGAAGAACATATTGCGGCCGTATCAGCTAGTGTGACAGAAGACCGCGAAATGTCGATTCGGCGCCGTTCCCAGCAGTTAGGCCTTTGTTACAGCACTACGTGGAAAATTTTGCGGAAGGATTTGGGCGTAAAGCCTTTTAAGATACAGCTGGTGCAAGAACTAAAGCCAGCCGACCTACCACAACGCCGAATTTTTGGTGAATGGGCTCTTGGAAAGCTGGCCGAGGATCCGCTTTTTTATCGAAAAATTGTGTTCAGCGATGAGGCTCATTTTTGGTTGAACGGGTACGTAAATAAGCAAAATTGCCGCATTTGGAGTGAAGATCAGCCAGAAGCATTGCAACAGCTACCAATGCATCCCGAAAAAGCCACTGTTTGGTGCGGTTTATGGGCCGGCGGCATTATTGGGCCATATTTCTTCAAAGATGATGCGAATCGCAGCGTTACTGTCAATGGTGAACGCTACCGAGCGATGATAACAAACTTTTTTTTGCCCGAAATGGAAGTTCTTGACTTGCATGATATGTGGTTTCAACAAGACGGTGCCACATGCCACACAGCACGCGAAACAATGGCGCAATTGCGAGGCGAGTTTGGTGAACAGTTAATTTCACGTTTCGGGCCGGTCAATTGGCCGCCTAGATCGTGCGATTTGACACCATTAGATTATTTTTTGTGGGGGTATGCCAAGGCTAATGTGTATAGGGACAAGCCCGCTTCGATTGACGCACTGGAAGCCAACATCCATGCATTCATTCGTGAGATACCGGCCGATATGTGTGAAAGAGTATGCCCAAATTGGACTCAGTGGATGGGCTACCTGAGACGCAGCCGCGGTCAACATTTGCATGAAATTATCTTTAAACATTAAATTGCAAGGTTCAAACTATCGATTCAAATAAATATTTCATTCATTTTTTCGAATTTTTTGTGTTTTTTTTTTTAAAAAAGTTCTAAACCTCTTAAAAAATCACCCTTTATTTTGGTCAAAATCGTTAAGGTGGTTTTTGTAAAATTTGGCAGACAAAACAGTTCTTAATATTGTCTAGCTTGAAAAATACTATTGTTTAAATATTTAGCTGAAAACCGAGTGCAAGTTATTGTTCGGGATGTAAGCATTACTTGGTTTTTAGGGTTTTACCGAAATCGAAATGGTGTTTTCGAGATATGAGCAGTTTTTAAGTGAGCGTTTCCAGTGATTCGAATTGAAAATTAAGGACGCAATAGTTTCGAAAACTTCAATTTTACTCTAAGTTTGCATTTTGGTCAAAATCATGTCGTTTCGAGGTAAACTAGGGAAAACTATATTTTTCAAAAATTACTTTTTTCAAAAATCCATTTTACGATAATTACAGAGAAAAACTGAGTTTTCCATTAAGTTAGAAATGACCATATTACCTTAGAACTGACTTTTTGTTACAATCGTTAGAGCCGTTTTAGACCGTTTTCGAGATATGTCCAAATTTCGAAAGTACCGTTACTGAGTATGAATATATGTTTACCTCACCTACTTAAGCTTAAATATCAATTTTTGTTGAAATCGTTAGAGCCGTTTTCGAACAAATCAAACTGGTATGCAAATTTTGTATGCAGGAAGTACCATTAATATTGAGGTTACCATGCAAAAAAAAAAACCTGTAAGCCCCCACTTACACTCACTTTAAATCCGAAGTTTGAAAGAAATCCGTTCAGCAGCTTAGGCTGTAGGCCTCGGGACATACAGACAGACAGACAGACAGACAGACAGACAGACAGACGGAAAGAATCATTTTGCGACCCACTTTTTTGAGTTCGTCTATCATCGTAATGTCAGAATTGACTAACATCTCGAGCTCGAAATTTTGTACGAATACAATATCTTCTCTTACTACGTAATGGAGAAAGTTAAAAATGTAAGTGCACTGCTTCCGAAGATGTCTCTATCTACCGACGATCGAGATCGACACATGAGACATGACTGATTTAAAGCTTCAACACGGCATCGTCATTTTCACATTTTCCCTGAGAGAAGGGATATTCTTTTTTTCTTTCAAATGAATTTATTGTAAGACTCTGTGAAAAGCAATATTTTTCGTTTTTGCTTCATGTGCGAACACAAACAAATTAGCAGGTTGCCATACACGTGAACAGGCTATATACAAATGTCCATGAGAGAAATAACAATTTTCAAAATTCAAACCACACGCTTGCAAGGACTTCCCTGAGCTTTATTGATGGTCATTGCAAAAGCCAGTCGCACTTGAAACTGCAAACGTTTGAATTCGAATGTTGATATCATCGGGATACATGGAATTAAAACGTCTTCACTTTTGAACTTTCCATTTAAAATAGTGGCTTTAATAACGTTGGTCATTAGCTTCTTAACCGCAAGTCTTGTGCCACTGCACAATTTTGGTTGGTTGATATTACGAAGCATGATGATTGGTGCTCCAACTTTCACTTGCAATATGTGCGGTGGCAGGCCTGGTAAATCCAATAAATTTAAAAATTCTGTGGGATAATTGACCACCTCATCTTCATTCTTAATGGTATCGACTGTCTTGAATGTGAACACTTCTCCTGGTATCTCTTTTAAAATGGCCTCATTAATTTCTTAGTATTAGCTCTTTCGTTTAGCCAAACATGTTTCTTGTATTGTTGTACAATGTTTGGAATAATTTTTCGAATCAATTCTTCTTTTGACTGACCTAAGTTGCAAAAATTTGTTGGTAACATTATTAAGCCAGTTTCATTGTCTATCGGCATTTTTCCATCTCCAATTTTCAACAACTGCTTTAAAAATCATTGGCTGATGGATCATTTTGTAATTCAACACGCACATCTTTGGGTAATGTGAGTATTCTCTTATATCTCCACAGAATGGATGATTTTAAACACGCACTAAGCTCATCAACAACGGTGGATCGAGGAATTACTGGCACAGTTTGCCGAAAATCACGGGCTTATATTATTAAGGTCCCACCAAAGAGCCGTTGATGTCCTCTCCTATCCTTCAGTGTACGATTGAATGCCTCCAATGATCTCTTGTGGGCCATAGGACATTCATCCCACACGACAATTTCAGACTGTTGCAACGCTTTGGCCATTCCTGACGTGTTGGTAATATTACATAGGAATTGGATTTTCGTTGACGTTCATGTCCAAAGGCAAATTACCTATATTGAAAGGTATGTTTTGAATGTACACATGTTCTCATAGCTTCAACAAAACATGGATATCCTATGATATCCTATGAAAGCAATTCACTGTGAACTGTACATAAATAAATAAATATTGAATGCAAGACACCACGAAAGTCGTATGTTTTGTATTTCTATGTTTTTCGCACCGATTCGATACCAACAACAATCTACCCAAAGCACCGCACATTCACCCCAGCGCTTTTATTCACCTGTATCAGCACATCCGTTTCAACTGCAACAACCAGCACCCAGCACCACCGCGCATTAACCCCAGCACATTAGTTTCAACGCACTTTCAATATTTTCTTATTATCAGCACTTTTTAACCGACCTAGTTTAAGTTTATTTTGGTAATGTAACGTAGAGATAAATAGAATTAAAGAAAAAATAAAGTTGAGTTCATTTTTGATAACCGAACGGGAAGGTTCTTTTATTTATACATTTAGCATTTTCTTGAATGAAAGAGAGCATTTTTTTTTTAAATTGTTTTTCTGAATAGTTTTAAAGAAAAACCATAATTAAATTACGTGAGTTAGGTATACAACCTAATTTTATAAGTACAGAATTTATTTAAAAACAGTAAAAAAATTAAGTGCAAAATAGTATTAAGAATTTAATTTGATCAAAAATGCGCCTAGGAGAAAATATCACCATAAGGAAACTGTGCTAGGATCGCTTTACTTTCTGCGATCTGGATCCCATACCAAAATCAATTTACCATACTAAATATATCTCTGCTAAATAAAGTTACAACCTATACTTCACCGAGCAGAAGTTTAGGCACTCGCCTGACTATTTGTTTGATTATATACGTCACAACATTGCCGCGGGCGTCTCACAAATTTGGATTTTCCCTGTAAAATAAATGTGTAAGGAAGTTTTGCGACTTGCGTTGCCAAAAATAGTAAACGCTATCGGCTTGACTGTTAATATAACCAAACGAATTCACGAGATAGAGTAGAGCTAGGGGATGAGTCACTAGCATGAAGAGTTTATTACTATTTTCCCGCCTCGAACATGCTAACCACTGCCCGATTCTGTCCTAATAGCAATTGCAAATTATCAGGTCTGTGGAGGCATTTAAGATCAGAGAAAAATGAGTAATAGCTCGAATTGGGGATCTGTGCTTTCGATTAAGCAGAAGGAGTCGAACGACTGAAGAGCTCAAATTACAGTTGGAGGACAACTAACGAACTAACGTTCATTCACGAGCCTGTACTACAAATTTCTATTTAACGGGGATATTTGAAATGTAGGCTCGTATGGCAACTAAAGAGTGCATGCCAGCTAGCTATACTCTGTCCAACAAAAATTGTCAGTACTACAGGCCAGCGTTGCCACTTCAATAAAAGGGGAGCGCAGTAGATCATTAAAAAAATGCAGTGGATTCGATATTTCCGCAGTAGATTTTATGTTATGCAAAAAAAACAAAGATCAATTGCTTAACATCACTTTAATGTTTTTTATACAATAAGTTCACAATAAGTTGGCTTCGTTCAGAGGTTCTTTACAGGGGTTATTTTTATGCATGGTTTTTGTACAGCTGTTTAAGAGAATGTTTATCGAACAAAAAAAGTATCAAACAAAAGTATATTGGATTTAGTGGCAGTGGCAGTTGATTTATTTTTTGCTAAAAGTGCAGTATATCTACTGCTATTGCAGCAAAGTGGTAGTCTGCCACATAACCGCTGGCAGAATGAGCATGATCGTCTCGTCTTGTGTTCGCTTTGCTATTGCTATTATCATCAACCAAAATAAGCAGTGTGTGTGACTGAAGCTTGTCATAAAAATATTTATTTATTTATTTATTTATTTCAGAATCGCTTACAGAGTAAGACAAGAGTCTTATAAATTTTTGAAAGCCTTTAAATTAATTTAAGAATTTGAATTTAATTTATTTATTAAGCTATTTACACCATTATAAACTTATTAAAAAAAATCGAAATTTAAAAAGAGAATACAAATAATACAAAATTAATAAATAGGTAGATATTATCAATGATTTGCCAAATAGTTGAAAAGTAAACATTTAAATCTTCTTGTGCTCTTTACACTTCTCATACTTATGGGCAAGAGTGCTACCATGTACACAACGAAAGCATTAAGGGTTTTTCTATGGATTTTGCCAAAGAACTTTCGGTTTTTGTGCTTTCGAGATCGAATTTATTATGTGGTGTGCTGCGATTCGGTTTTAATTTGTTTGTATTTCTGAAGGATCCAATAGTATTGAGTGAAACCATTTTTTGTAATGTTGTGTATTTTAGAAATAAGATTTATTCGTGAGGTGTTTTAATGGTTTTTTTTTGGGATATGGTATTAAATATTTTAATATACAAAACTTTAGCCCTATTCGTTAGAGTATAATTCTGCATATTTGAGTAAATACATATTTCACTTTGTAGATCATATTTTTGGCATATTTAAGCATTTTTGTTATATTTTTGCATATTTGTCTTTTTTTTTTCATCACACTGAAATGTCTAAATGACGAAGCAGGTAAACCTGTACTGCATATTGTCGGTGGTTGGGTTTTAACACATCCGGTCAATCGTCCCCATTAAAGATAATGCCTTGAAAGGATTTTATGATCCGTTTTTTGATACTGTTTCCGCAAAGATTTTTTATTTTTGGTTGGAAAACAAACTAAAGCGATTAGGCCTACTGGGATACCTTTAAAAAATCGCGCCTATTATCTTACCGGAAAAGGAAGAAGATAAAATTTATTTCGTTCAGCAATATTTTTATTTTAAATTGGAAGATGGTAGCCCTTATTGTATTGCTCTCTGAGTTGTGGCGAATTATCATACAAACTACGCCAACCCTGTGAGAGCTTTAAAGAGGGACCGATTTATGTAAGTCATTGCAACCAGACTGAGAGACAAACATCCTATCTTCCCTGACCGACAATTTTTGTTGCACAGACGACAGAGTATAGTGCAGGCTACTGTTTTCTTGAAAACTACACCGGTTTTTAGACGTAGATCGGTCCAGGTTTTAATATTGTTTTCCAATCAAATAGTCAGATTTATCACTACAATGTCAGGCTTTCCACCTGTAGTACTGGGATTATTAACCCTACCTATATTAATTGACCGAATACTAATGTTCGTTTGTGAGGCCGAACGTATTCGGATTTTCCCTGACATCCAAAAAGACGAAAAATATGTTCCTTTTTACAATCAATTATTTATATTTAAACTTAATATGAAATTTTGTGCTTTTTGGAAAGGAAAAAGGTTCTTGGTGAATTATTTTAATTTTTATACATAGTGAGTTTAACAGAATTATTAGAACTAGTAGAGTTAGTATTTAAAAAGACTATTAATAGTTCAAAAATCAATTATTAGAGACCATTTGTTAGTCCCAAACAAATATTTCTTACTACACATTTAAAATTATCTGTTACCAGTCAATAAATTTAAATTTTGATTGCTTGAATTTACTTTAACTCATTTCATATGAATAGTTGTTGAAGTATTTTCATTTTTATCCGGTCCATTCAATATGTTTAATTTTATTTAGGCCTTCAGTCATCTTCACAAGCCGAACTACACTCTGAGCAGCCGGAAAAAATTAGTAGCCTGATAAAAGATGCCATGCCGAGTGCTAGTAGGGGTCCAGCGTCGAGTCCTGAATATAATACGTTTATCATTCAAAGTCGCGAGCCTTTATCCGAAAATATTGTTGCAGGCAAAATTCTGCACCATCATCATCTAACTAAATGATTGTACTTATTATGTATGCCGTAGGTACTCTAGTACGTAGATTGAAATTCAAATTTATATTTGGATATCTTGTCTACTATTGATCTCCCACTATAATTCCCATTTTCCAATTATTAAGTTAAGATTAAGAACGCAATTTTAACACACTAAATCGAATAATTTTCCGAAAATTTTCGGTTAAATGACAAAAAAAAAATTGCACTTACTTCGTGGTTTCATAAAATCATACAATGTTTTTTTTTTGTTTGGTAAAAACAAATTTTAAAAATAACATCTATGCTTTTTGACAAAATTAGCCTACAGGTGAACATTAGTATTTGGAGATAATAAAATCATATAGGTAAGTATTCTAGGGTTAAGATTTTACTTTGAGAGCAGAAAAAATATGAGAGAATCTGCTCAGTAGAGGCACTAAGTGTCCAGATTTATCCGTTTCGATTCACGCAATTCAAATTCAGTGTTTAAAGAACCAATTTGAATATTTAATTTTCTCATGCATTATCTACATTGTCTTCTAGATATACGTTTGTTAGTGCTCATTAATTCGAGAATCAATCGGCTTCCATCACGTTGCATGTCGCCAGTCTGAGAACCATAACGTATTCGTACCGCAACGTATAAACCTACATACTGCAGGAATATTTACACTTATTTACATATATTATTCATGCCTGCGCCGATGTGAAACGTCACCCAGACAAGATTCTTCCATTATGTGTCCCTGTTTGAACGCACCTCACACTTTCGAAAGTAATTCAAACAAAATATAATATATACAATCCTAAGGAGAAAAACATCAACGATATATTGATGACTCTCATGTAGCAACCTCCATTTGCTTTTAAGTTATAGAATACCTTTTTGGCAGTTAAAGTTCTGCCAAGCATAACATCAGGCGTCAGCACTCAGTCATTCCTACGATTCCCCTTCGTTTACCTTTGGGTCTTTGATTTTTTAAGGGAAAATCACCTTCATTTTTATAAAGTGCGGAGTTTATCGTTCCCGGGGAGTGGCTGGGGTGGTGTGGGTACTAAAAAGCATCTGTTGTGTATAAATATTTATTTGAGGTTCAAACTCTTATGGACTTACAATGCGGTTGCTGGAAAGACGATTTCTTATTTTTTTAATTTAACCTGGAAGAAAATGGTATAGAAAGAATTTTCAATTGAAGACTCGAACATTGGAAGTATACATTATCTATAAAGCTGAAGGGTTTTCTAGGGATAGGTGCTCAAAGCGAAAATTTTATTGGGGTGGTTTTTTCTGGTAGGTAAAAAGATGCATGCTGCTTGTAGCCTGAAGTCTTGATATATAATTAATATTTTCCTTTGATTTTTGGACGCGAGCAGAATTTTGTGAAATAATATAAAATCGACTCCTTCTCGTATTAGTAGGAGCAAAACGATGAATCTGTTCGTAAATGGGAACTCCTCTATAAAGCCAAAACTGTTAGTGACTTCTATTACCAAAAAGCTGCACGTTTTATAAAACTATAAAAATATAAACTCCTTCTTAAAATAAGTTAAATCGTAAAACTTTGGCCGGCAATTTTTAACTTTGACCGGCAGTTTTAATTTGACGGGTAAAACATTGACCGCCTTACATTTCACCACATTTGAGTTATGGTCTGCTCATATTGCATTTTCTTTTTATCGAAATAGGTGCTTTTAATTTCAAAAACAATGTCGAAACAAAAAGTAACCAAACGAAGGTACAATAGTATTACAGATGACAAAATTCATTACGTTTTCTTCTTATATAGATTCCAACCTTTTTAATTAATATGGCCTAAGCTTAAAATTATTCTGAAATAAAAAACTGTTTTATTCATGTTTTAAATATGTTCGTCTTGAATTTTTTGCACGCGCTTATTTATTTCCGTTTATTTATTACTTTTCTGGCAAAAACAATTCAAGTTAAAAATGTGTGCCAATATTTTGCGTTCCTATAAAGAAGTATTTCTATTTTTTTTAAGTATTTATTCTTATATTTAATTTTAACACTTGAAATATAATACATAATTCGAAACCAAAAAATGTGAATATCTACTTTCCTTTTAATACTTTTCCTATTATTATAACTAATTCCAATTTTTCCTTAAAAAAAGGTTAACATTTTCAGAGTATTACTTTGACCAGGCTGTTTGTAAATAAATTAATGTGAACGAGTCTTAAGTATTCAATAACATTTCGCGTTTGTTAAGGTGGCAACGCCCGCAGATATGTGGTGAAAAAAATGTATGTATGGTTAGTTTTGTAGTCCCTGTAAAGCTTTACATTTTAAAATCGGTCCAAGTATTACTGTTTTACGGTACTTGACAATGTCCATATCAGTGTTTTGAAAATAATAGTCGATATAAAACCCACTGTTTCGGTATTACCTGGTATGGTATTAAATTTGTAACCATCTCAACTACCTCCTTCCTATCTATCATTTCTATATTTTTCCATTTTCGTTTTTTTTTTTTAAAATTAAAAAGAAAAAAATTCCAGGATATTAGTATTTTTGAAGATCTCGAAATGTTTTAAGATTTTGGGCTTTTAACTCGGGCTTTTCACTTTAGATTTGATAGAACAACTATTCAGTTCTTGTTCAAAAATCGGAATAGCTATTCAAGAGCCTTTCAGAAATTGCGAGCTTGCGGGAGCCGAGTTCCATATTAGTTCAGCTTTCTTTCTTTAAATTTGTTTGTATGCCATTAAGCCACACTTATGCCACTAAGCCCAATAAAAATTACGCCCAAACCAAATTTACACGTGACTTGATAACCGGTTAAAGTTGTTATATACCTAGCGTATATTACAACAAGCCGCAGCCACGAAATGAGTTCCTTGACCGTCATGAATTCCGTCACCCTCTACGTTTTAGAACCGTCTGCCTATATAGAAGCAAACAGATTCCTTATAGAAGACTTATCATAACCCTTTAAGTAAAGCCTAAGGGGTATGCAAGTTTCAAGGTTTTTGTTAAACTGAAGCTGGGGGAGTATGTCAAAGCCCTTTGGTATGCATTCTAGTTTTCATAGCTTTCATCCGCATGGCCGCATTGGCTGCCACCACGTCGATGTAAGACCTTATCCGTTAACGAAGAGGGTTTGACTTCCAAAACAGAGCCAATATAGAGCTTTTCGGAAGTTTTTCCTATCAAAAAGAATCGCCGGTCGCTACCAAAAGAATGAACTTCATCGGATTTTCCGTGGGTTTAAGTTCTCCCCACTGCACACATGCAAACGGTCCTCAATTCGCTTCCTGGAAATTGTTTGCAGATTCTTTTAGCATATATTATCCGATTCAGGGGTACGTATCTTCCTCACAAACGACCGGATGTCACATCCTAATTTCATTCCAGCTGATTGCATTAGTTATACTTTTTCTTCTGGTTTCATGTATACCTATTTCCTCACGTGACCATTTCCTGGTGTTATGCATGAGCCTTAACAGATTTTTGTTGCTTGTGGGTCGCCGCACAGTGGTAGTATCCCGCACAAACGCATTTACTCCTTTAGGCAAAGGTTAAATGGTTTTGGGGCGGATTTTCCAATAACTTTGGATTACGCAAATGCATAATTAATTTTTGGTCAGGCAGACCAAATGTAGGTACCAACAAATATATTCAAGGATTGCGTATGCCAATCTGTGTTAAAGTTTACAAAAATTTACACATACACTCAGAGAAAAATGTCCCATTAAATCGTCAATGGTACGCCCATTGGTCTTGTAAGACGTGTTTTAATAAGGTTTGCCTATTAATACAATAGTTTTCTAATGAAATTAAAGGTTTTCGGGTTATGAATACAATGGTATTGAAAATATTATTATTAATAGGGTATACGCTATTAATAGAATGGGAAAGACCATTGAAATAATCTTTCACCATAAATATTTTAAAACGGATACTATTATTTGTTAATAATTGTAAAATCTTCGTATTAATTGTGCCGTCTTATTATTTCAATAGGTGGACCATTAATTTAATAGTTTTTGTTTTTATTTTAATAATATTGACACCATTGTTCAAAATAAGGCATCCGGCAATAGTTTAATCAGATAAAACTATTGATTTAACAGGATATGACTTCTCGAATATCAATAACATGGACTTTTATTTTAATAGTTCCATGTAGTTAAATATATATAAATAGAAAACAATATATAATTAATAGCGTATCCCATTCATTCAATGTGACTAGTCTATTATACTTGGTTCCATTTTGTCAAATATGAAACATCCCAATCAATTTTATTAAAAATACCATTAATTTTACAACATTATTGTTATTTATTAATAACAAGGGATTTTATTTTAATAGTATACATATTATTATTAGATACACAATTATATCAGTAAACCCCGCCTATAGTGTAAATTAAAGCACTTACTCGAAAATGTAGTACATATTATCTACTTTTAAAAAGTTTAAGATGTTTTTTTTTTTTTCTGAAAAACATCATGTTATCAAAATAAATTCTTTTCAAGAGATAAGAGTAGAAAGACACACTGTTATATGATTTTTATAAAATAAATACCTCAAATAAGAAACATTGATTTCAGTTTCCTCTTAAGATGAGAATTTTGGCACTTGTAGTAATGATTCTTCCTATTTAATCTTAATATTTTTATTTTAATTGATCTTGAAACGTAAAGCCCAGTGACCCAATCGTGCATCTCGTTTTTTGACTCAACAAGCATATTGCCCAATTTAATGTGATACACCCTGCAACAAGAAAATCTGTAATGTAATAATATTAATCTAATAGTATCCATACTATGGCTGCTTTTTTAACTAGATGTAATATCGATTCAACAATATTTTACCTTGTACAATAATAGTACGCACTATTGTTTTTCTATATTTGGTACAGTTTAATAACAGGGTAACCCAAAATATTTCGTTTTAAGAACATAGTGCAAAAAATAAAAACTAACTGTGATATTAAGTTTACGCTCTTACCTTATTTGATTTATAACGCGATTTATTGGTAACTTAAGGGTAAGTAACACAGGTTCAAATGATCTAAATAATTACAGAAGCGTTATCTTTTTTGGGCAGATATGTCAATAGATATAGGTAGGTATATACAAAGACAATATGGAAATATGGATTTTTTGTTCGATTTTCCAAAATAAATCTGAAGTTCCCAATTCAAAACGACATAACTTTCAGAGTTTTCACAGCGTTCATCAAACCTTTTGAAATGCTAAGGAAATAATATAAATGCTCGAGTAACATTGCCATTTGTTATTCGATATTTATTTGAAATATTTGTTTTGGTTTTATTTAATTTTTGTTAGGGAAAAAAAGGAAATGGATTTATAAGTTTCACAAAACATACTTATTACGTACAGTAACTTTAATACTGTACAACTGCCTACATGAAATTACACTTTATGTCATAAATACATAAAAATATTATGAGCCAAAATTATAAACCAAAAAAAGGGAGTTTTTTGTGGTTTTCTGCTCTATAAGAAATTAAAGTGGAAGGTAACATTTTCTAGTCCTTACGAATGTGACATTCGATGGGAGCAATTCGGTAGCGTTCTGTGCTTGTGCAAAAAGTAAAACTAAGTTATAAAAGAAACAAACATTGTGAGAATAGGTAAGTATTTTTTAGCTTCTGTTGTTGTGTTCGCAAAATATGTTGTAGGTTTTTTGTGCATGTTTTTTTTTTCAGCGAGGAAAAGCAATTTTGGAATTGAAATTTTGATACTTATATGGGAAAGAAAATCTGTCAAGACACATCGCATCCATGGATACAACAAACACTCTGAGAAAGCTTTACGTAGTCGTATTCCCTTTTTTCTTTCAATATCTATTAAAAAATAATATTTAGTTTAATATTTAGTTTATGCTTAAGACCTGAGGTGCATCTCATTACACGCGTCGTGCTCATTATTTCAAATCATGACTGCTACATAGCACACATTCGTCTAATTCACCTGGGAGTTGGGGTATCTACCTGTGCTCCTGCCCTTAGCTTCAGAAGCTCGCGCTCTACTGAAAGATATACATACTCGTACACTTATTACCAATCATTAGTTCTGGCGCCTAGGTATAATTCGTTGTGAAAGTCGCAGAGAGACACATTCCTATCCGTTGTGCCGCTCGAGTAGTCCCTTCACGAGGCAAAAACCAACCATTAACACACATTCCTACGCATACACGTGCTGGTAACATGTCTATACACTTGAGGCATTTACCAATACTTGGATAGAACGATTTGCTGGCACTAGAATTTTCCTTTCATACACGCACTCGGAGGAGAGCTCTCGAACTTTCGAATGATTCCTGACGCCATTGATGAGATTTTTAATTGATAAATTACTTTTTGTTTCAATTACCCTCAGGAAAATTAATTGCAGCTCTCTGCTGCGGTAAATTACATCGTTTATTTCCGCACTCTCATCCCGTCACTCCCGTTACGTTGGCTGGCTTCTTTGACGCCATCAACTAAAAAGAAAGCATCCCTGGTGCAGATGATTTTCAGCTGAAATGACGAAAATATGGTAAAAGCTGTTGAGGAAGAAGGGCATGCTACACTTCGATTACAAGTCATTTAGGTGTGCTTAAGAAGGGCGGTGATAAGTTCTCTCCCCCCTATGTCAGAGAGTACAATAGAAATCACGAAAAAAGAAATGAAAAAGGGAACCTTGTTGAGGAAAGAACAAGCGGGGAGAGATGTACTTCCAAAAACGCCAGGGTGAATACAGCAAGAGGGTGAGATATTACCTTGTTGGTGACAACATCGACGTCGCGTCCTTGAGCGTGATTTTTCCTCATCGTCATTGCGATCTATTTTGGGATAAAAAACGTTGGTGCTGTTTGATTTCCTTGTTTTTTTTTCAAGAGGGGACTGAAGTGCTAGCGCGGAGCGGGTACCTACTATTTCTAAAGATAAACTGTTTGGATTTCTTTAAAATGTCGCTGTGCTTACACGAATTGGGTTTTATTTTTTTGCTTGGTTTGCTTTTAAGAAATTCCTAAAGGATATATAAAGCACAATGGGTCCAAGAAAAAAGTGCGCGTTGGTATTCTTTTTGTGTTAGGGAACTTTCTTGCCCTTGCCGGTCGCTTGAAAAGATCTCAGATTTGGACAAATAAATGTTTGAAAGGAAGAGAAAAGTTTTTGGAAACTACCTACCCAGTGGTAGCTGAGATTTATTTCGATTCACAGATTTGGGGATATTTATAATGGGATTCCAGTCTAGTGCGCTAAGCTGTGCTATTTTTTTGGTAGGTTCACTATGCTGTCTGGTGATAGTTGTTCGGTCATTGAGCAACTTTTAATCAGCTTTTATTCGGGGAAGTTTAAGTGGTTCATTCAACAAATGTTGAAATTTTGCAGTTATAACAAGTAAAAAGGGTGGAAAGACAATATCGAACAATTTGTTTGTAAACAACGGGTGCTTTAGAAGTGTTTTTTTTTTTGTAGATATCTAAAGACAGGTCATCTCATAGTTTTATATAGCATATCCACTATGGTATTTTGAGCGTGATTTATTTCGTCATCAATGGCGTTGAGACTTTCAATACATATGCAAAAAAATGTCATAATTCAGTCGCAGAAGACGTCGACGTTGTGAGCAGTGATTTACTAAACGAATACGTAGTAAGAGAAAGACATTGCATTCGTAAAAAATCTACAACTCAAGATGGTAATCAATTCTGACACTAGAGGAGCTCAAAAAAGTGGATCTCGCAATTCTGTCTATCTTTCCATCGGCTCCGGAGGTCTGCAGCCTAAATCGGTGACCCGATTTGGTTCAAACATTGGATTTGGAATTTGTGGCCCTACTTTAACCTCAATATTAATGGTACCTGCCATATAACGGTCTTAGATCAGTTTCATTTGTTCCAAAACGCCTTCAAAAGAGTTATTACCTATAAAAAAAATATGGGCCCAGTGACTATGAACAGACTCAACAGACCCTAGTTCCACCCTATTTCGATCATTTCCTAAAACATCTCCCAAAAGGTCACTTATATGAATATATACAAAGGTCACCGCAATATAGTTTCACTGGACATGGACAGTCCACAAAGCACCGCTAAAAGCTACAACTTCTAGGTAAGAAGAAAATCGGCGTTACTAATAGTCAAACACTAATGTCGACGATTAGCTGGTTGCCAGCTTTAGTAAAAATGTACAGCATTAGTGAAACGGTACCAGTAAACAATTAGACTTCCAATTTCCTAGTCTGACAACTTTCTAAGAATCTATTAAATTTTTTGTCATCGCAGAATTCAAATTTCATAATTTGTTTCCGCGAAAAACAAGGTCAATGGTTTATTTCACAACGAGGATTTTATTCTAAAAAAAGTAATACATAAATTGCAAATTAATTTTCCCAACAGATATCTTTCAAAGGCTATTTGAAGCTTCTTATAAGTAGCAAACAAAACACAAAATAGGGAATGCACAAATATCCGCTGATCTGTCAAATATCATATGGAAATCAGTAATGCCCTATCGTCCAATAGGACACAATTTTCGGTACATTTTCTAATACGTCACGATTGATTTCTGAGCCAATTTATGTTCCATTTCACCTCTGCATGTTGTTGATAAGCGGATTCTTGACAATTCGAACCTTAAAATTTACTATCATAATGCCAGTGGCATTCGGACTAAAACCTTTAAATTATTTAATTTATCTAGTCACCTTGATTATGATGTTATTATTATCACAGAATCATGGTTGTACAAAGATATTGCTGACTCTGAAATTTTCGATGAGTCCTTTTATTGTGTTTTTCGTTTTGATCGGTGTAAAAAGAAAGAGGATCGCGGAGGAGGAATTCTCGCAGCTGTTCGTCGAGGTATTACCTGCTGGGAGGTTCCGTTACCAGATGGTGAAGTGGAACAGCTCTGTTTTTCATTAAACGTCACAGGCGTCGTGAGTTCACTTATTTTTATTGTAAATTATGTCCCATCAGGGAGTAAATTAGATGTCTATGAAAAACACATATCTAACATTAATTTCATTTTTGATAATCACGATAATACCGCCAGTATATGTATTTTGGGCGATTTCAATGTTGGAGACATTGTTTGGTCTTGGTCCGATGACGATAAAATGCTTGTACCATGTAACTTAAAGAAAGATATTGAATTTATTTTAATTGATTTCCTAATTTCTCATAATTTGTGTCAAATAAGCTCAATTGTAAATTCACAAAATAGATTACTAGATCTTGTTTTTATCTGCTGTGATGAGATTAAGGCAAATACTTTTGAAGCCCCATATTCTTTGTTAAACAATTCTATTTACCATAATGAGACTTCGATTGAAATTGAGGTGTACGATTTTCTAGAAACTGCCAGCAATCTGGTTAAAACGTTTAATTTTTTAAAAACTGATCTTAATGGTTTGAATGATTACCTTAGTAGCATAGATTGGAACAGTAATCTGAGACATTTGTCCCATCAGGAATCCTATAATTATTTCAAGTCTGTATTATTTAACGGATTTAACACTTTTGTCCCATATAGGGCGAAGAAGAAGTTATCTAAGCCTCCATGGTACAATAGAAGGCTCTCTCACCTTAAGAACCTTAAAAACAAGGCTCATAAAAATTTCAAAATTTCCAATAGCCCGGTGGATTATGTTCATTTTGACAAACTGCGCAAGGACTTTCTTGCCTTAAGCAAATTTCTACAGGCAAATTATGTAATTCAAATTGAAAATCAAATAAGAACTGACTCTAAACGCTTCTGGACCTTCATAAATAGCAAAAGAAAATCGACTGGTCTGCCGAAATCCATGCTTTACAAAAACATTGAATCTAGAGATGTTAATACAACACTAGATTTTTTTGCTAAATTCTTTCAATCTGTGTATACAAAGCCTGATACACCTAGTTTTGTACCAGCTACCGATTGCAGAATTGATATCGGCCTCATCCAACTTAGTCCTCAGGATATTTTATTAGCTCTTGATAATCTTAAGCCCAATTCAATTCCAGGCCCAGATGGTATTCCTGAAATTATTTTTAAAAAGTGTTCCCAAGCTATTTCCAATCCCCTCCATCATATTTTTAACTTGTCTCTATCCTCTGGTATTGTTCTTGATGAATGGAAGTCGTCTTTTCTTATTCCAATTTTTAAATCTGGTTCCAAGAACGATATTGAAAATTACAGAGGAATTTGCAAATTATCCGCTTTGCCTAAGCTTTTCGAAAGTATGGTTAAATCAAAAATTGAATTTTCGGTTAGAGAATTTATTTGTGATACACAGCATGGCTTCGTCACCGGCAGGTCCACTACCACTAATTTGGCTTGCTTGTCTCATTATACCATCAATGCTATCGAAGATGGTTATCAAGTCGACTGTGTTTACACTGACTTCAGTAAAGCATTTTACTCCGTCAATCATCCAATTTTGCTAAGAAAACTTGAAAGTTTTGGATTTCACTCTGCAATGCTCGATTGGATAAGATCTTATTTGATTGGCAGGATTCAAAGAGTGAAAATTGATAATAACTTATCACGATCGTTTGGGTGCAGCTCGGGAGTACCACAAGGTAGTCATTTGGGTCCGCTCCTGTTTATAATTTTTATCAATGACATATCGTGTGCATTAAAATATTGCCATTGCTTGATGTATGCTGATGACTTAAAGCTGTTTCTTAAAATCAAAACTTCACTTGACTGCGAGTTTTTACAATATGATCTAAGACACTTATCTGTCTGGTGCGTCAAAAATTGTCTACACTTGAATATTAATAAATGCTGTATAATATCCTTCTACAGAAGTTCGTATCATTTAGAGTTTCAGTACGAAATCGACACTATTCGATTAAACAGAGTCGATGTGGTGAAAGATCTTGGCATTATTGCCACGTTATTGCCAAAGCAAATAAGCTTTGTGGTTTTATAAAACGAAATGGCAGCGAATTTTCGGATCCTCATACCCTTATTTCGCTTTTTATTGCGTTGGTTAGATCTCTGCTTGAATATGCTGATGTTATATGGACCCCATTCTATAAAATTCACTCAGACCGCCTTGAAAAAGTCCAGAGGCGTTTCACAAAATACATTTTCAGGAAAATGAGCTGGGATTTTGAAATTTCTTACCGGACTCGATGTCAATTGTTGAGCATATCAACCTTATGCTCTAGAAGAAAAGCCCATGACATCATGCTAATAAGGGATTTATTATGTTATCACATTAAATGTCCATCTCTTTTAGCCTTAGTGCCAATCTATGCCCCAACCAGACCTTTAAGGGAAAGAAACCTTCTTCTTCGACCTGTTCATAGAACTAATTACGGCCATAATGAGCCCATGTCCAGAGCTATTGCTTCATTCAACGATGTTTATATTTTTATTGATCTTTATTATTCACGCGATCACTTCAAAAGTATTATACTCAATTTGGCAGCATTATCTTAGTATTAAGTACATTGTTTTTATATAATTTTTATACTTATACTTATATAGTATACTTATATCGTAATCTGTATGGCTTAGCTAGTAGATGATATGAAAAATATAAAAAAAAAAAAAAACAAACTTCTTTTTTAAAAGAGCAATTTTAAACTTATGCAAGGCACTACTGTTGATGACTTAATCCATTTTAAAACAGTTATAACTTCCTCATTATTTGACATTTTTTCAACTGCTTTGGCTTAAGAAATAGAGTAAGGAGAACACAATTCAAATAACGTTAAACAGCTAAAACAACTTAAGTCGACTTAAGATGTTTTAACTTTTAGGCACAGATATCTATACCTGAGCCCCCTAAGGTACTGAGAATTGTACAAAAAATAGGTATTCAGGTATGAGCGGTCCAATCTTAATTGAACGGATATTTTATTCTCTTTGCGACGACTCTTAAGAAAGAATTGGAAAAATTTTTTTAACTATGCATTCGTTATTTGCAAACTACTGAAAAAGGAAAACCAATCAAAAAGCAAGCACAAGAAAGCAGACAAATCAAAATATTCGAAATACATATTTCAAGTGTTTAAAAATAAAACAAAATTTCAATATTTTTCAATTTTGTACATGCATTTGCTAGACTTAAAATCCACTTGCTTTGTATTGTATTCCAACGAAATCAGAAAACATTTACAACTTACTAAAATTAGTTTATTATTATAAACGCTCAGGCTGAACAACAATTATTAAATTCCATACCATCATTTAGGATGGTTGGGCAACACTCCTCTTCAAAATGACATTAAGGGAGGATTTATTTAGCTAATGCCCGAGATAAACATGAAGTCTGAACATTAACATTTAACCCTACAGTTAGCGATATTCTGCCAACTATATTTGTTTATTGGTAAAGGGATTTTGGAAAGTGTGGGGTCTTTGCGTAAACTGCCAGACTAAAGTTGATTATTGGTAAGGCCGAAAGGGATTTTGGAAAGTGTGGGGTCTCTGCAAGACTAAAGTTTTGTCGTTCATCAAAAGTTTGTTTGGTTGTTTTCTTATTTTATTAAGTAGGTAGGTAAAGATCTGGGAACCGATGCTATAGAAGAAACGGTGAATAGGATATAGGAAAAGGAATATTTAGTGTTAAATAAAATCCACTTTAGGGTTATTCATCTGATAGGCAGTACATAAATATAAATAACAATGTACGTTTTTATAAGTTGAAGTCGTCAGTAGCAGCCAATTGTCCCAAGTTATGTTTAAAGAGGTAAAAGCGTCTACAGTACTATTTTATAAGGTATTAGACTTTAGAAGATTTTTGAGTACAGGCAAAGCTTGGCAGTGGTTTCTGTTTTATGATCTGCTAATGCATATTTTTATTTTTGACTGGAATACATTAGCCCCGCTGGCTTAAGGTCTGGTTTAGTTAAAAAAAATGTTTTTTTTGAATTTTTTTACAGGATCTTATTTCGAATACTGATCTTATCTTTAATATGTATTTTTTTTTAGCAGGCAAAACAGTACCAAATATTGCAATGTCTAGTTTGAAAAATACTATTGCTTAACTATTTAGCTGAGAACCGAGTACAGCTTATTGTTGTTAGCATTACTTGGTTTTTAAAGTTTTATCGAAATCGAAAATGGGGTTTTCGAGAGATGAGCAGTTTTTAAAATTAGCGTTTTCGGTGATTTGAATTGAAAATTAAGGATGCAATCATTTTGAAAACATCAATTTTACTCTAAGCTTGCATTTCGAAATCGTTATTGCCGTTTTCAGGTAAACTAAAAAAAACTGAGCTTAAAAAATTACTTTTTTCAAAAATACAGAGAAAAGCTGAGCTTGCCATTTAGTCAGAAATGATTTTTTGTTACAATCGTATGGTCCGTTTTCGATATAATGTCCACATTTCAAAAGTACCGCTATTCGATTATTCAGCGGAGGACTGAGTATACAGTCATGTTAATTTCACCTACTTAAGCTTAAATATCAATATTGGTTACAGTCGTTGGAGCCGTTCTCAAAAAAATCAAACTGGTATGAAAATTTTATATGGGAACTACCATAAATATTGAGGCTACAGTGCAAAAAAAAACAGTCCCGAACTGTAAGCCCCAAACTCCAAATCCAGATTTTGAACAAAATCCGGGCAGCCGTTTATGCTGTAGGCCTCGGGACATACAGACAGATAGACGGACAAACGGAGAGACCCAACACTCTAACCGCTAAGAAACTGAGGCTATACACTTTGTCTATTGGACCGTGATTATACTATAGTCCTGATTTATAGCGATGAAGCTTGGACTTTTTGCTCAATGCTTTAAGAGGAAGATACATACATCATACATGATATTAGTGCTTAGTTCCTTTTGCGTTGACGGGCTTTGAAAAAAAAAAATTTAACGGCGATCTACCTATACGAGCATTACAGCGACATTGGCCTGGGCAAACAAATTGCGCATCAGTCTTCTAAGATGGCTAGGACATAGAGACGGAGTAAACACAAATTATTCGGCCCGTGGAATCATCGAGTCTATCCCGGTGGGACTACGCAGCAGAGGAAAACCTAACAAATATTTATAAGGAAACCTCGTATTGGAGTGCGCAAAATAAAACCGAACTTGATTTACGAAAAGTTCCGTGGTTCTTTAATTGAAATAGCCCATTTCGTTAGACATTTAATTTTTGTTACTTAAATGGTTCAAGCGAGAGCGCATCTGTCTACATTTTTAATAGCAGATGAACATCGAAACTGCCAAGAACCGCTCTAACTGAACATCCAATAAGTTTTAACCGCCTCCTTACTACCATTTGTGGCAAATTTTATAACATTCTACTTAACTGCCTTCAACGTTTGGCTTATCAAGTAGCAAATAGCTAAGCTTACAGTTCAATTTATCTTTTCATTGATGATCAATAAATAATTTTATATACAAACTTCAAAGATAATATTTCGTAATGCCAACGAAAATCGTTGCTCTTTAGGATTCTACCAGTACATGCACTCAATTTGTCTCCCCCGATGAAAGATATCCGCATCACAGATACCATTTTATTGGATCTACCTTTCAATCAAATTTACGCACTCAAACGATAACAAAATAATTGCCTATCGTCTTTGCGCGCGCGACGACCTCCTGCGGTACGACCAACTTTCGATTTCATTTTTTCAATTCATCCATCTTCGTAATAAATTCCAGCGTCAGGATAATACACACCGATGTGGAAAAAAGCGTACTATACCTGCAATATGACTTCCCTTTCCGGCCGACGAACCAAAAGAACTTTTTATTACCATAATTTCGATTATAAATTTTTGTTCTTTGCCGTTGTTGTTGCTGCTGCTGCTGTCGCCATGTTCCATAAATTCAAATTTCATTGCTGTTCATCGAATGTGAAATGCAAAAATTTTAAATCAAATACCCGGGGATAAGGATATCGCCTTAAATCCCTCCGGTAAGATCATTTGGTAAAGCATGTCGTCGTCGTCGTCGTCAACAGTGGCAAAAGAAATTGTTTTTGAAATTTAATGCGGCATAATAAGATGACGCCATTCGCTCATAAATCATTCTCGGACACGGGATACTATAGGAAAGTCGTCTGCTGTGGCGAAAGTGACTAACATGTCCCTATAACCTACACTGCTGCCCAATGTGTCGGCCGGCGGACTAGTTGTTTATTTGGGAATTATCATAACGACTTCCGCCGGTTTGTCGAAATATCGCATACACAATGAAAGCATAGGAAAGAGCAAGCCAATGGAAAAAAGTCGCTCCAGGATTAAGGCTGAAAACTTCACTGAAAAGGACAATTTATGTTAGCCAGAAGTTTGCTGGCGCACCACCCATTTGCCCGACCTCAACTTCCCTTTTCGTAATAATATAATTACAGTGAAAAACAAAGCAAAAAACAAAAACACCAACAATAAATGACAAACAATGGGCGCACTAAAGGGACCACCAAATTTCCGAGTACGCACTTTCATTTAGCCGCATATAAGAATGATTACGGGCCGCTGTTGCCGCTCGACTGTGGCCTCAATTATGACTACGCAACTGAACACTAAAGTACCTACCCATCTAAGCACTCGTGTTTTATGCGTTGTGGAAAAGAGTTGACAGTTCTTCAGCGTTCAGCCTGGTGTAATTAAGTTAATTCCAATAAGCTCTTTGCCGATATGCTGCCAGGGAAGGGCGGGTAAAGAGTTTTCTGACCTTTTTTTTATTTGCTTTGTTGAGGGGTTCCACTTGTGTGAACTCTTCGGACAACTAATTTGTTGTACAAAAGCCAGCTTGGGACTACCTAGCTGGAGTGTTTTACGAGGACTTTGTGGGGCATTTTTCTCGTGTCATAACAAACTTTGTCGGTGATAGAGAAGTGAAACCACCAAATTAGGACTTCTTGAGGATTTAATGAGTTTCGGTGAGCGGTTTTTTTTTTTTATTTTCCTGTGCTTTTTAAGGTGCCTGTGGAAGGGGTACTCTCACCTTTAATAGTGACTAACTTGTGTACAAATTTGGATACTTAAGGTTGGCGTAATTTTGTCTATTAAAGGTTCCGTGTTTTATGCGGATTCGAGTGGTGAAATACATTGACGACAGTGGGAGGGATTTCTTTTAAGAGTTGTGATGCATAAAAGGTATTATCCTTGGATTACTTCTGTGCCTTGACTTCTAGTGAGAACAGTAACGATACTAGTGAAATATCTCTTTTGAGACTGAATGCGTATAAATAATAAACTAATTATTTTTTTACTGAAAACAATGGGGCATATTCATAGATCTTTGATAAGTTACTACTATGTTATAACTAATCAAAACCGGAGTTTATGTAATTCATAGACAATTTAAACCCATGTCTAAACGAAAAACTCGAGTCTAACATTAAACACAACAGAACGTATGTTCTATTTATAATAAACGTAGCGCGTGAATAATTAACTAAAAATAAAGGCAAAATGTCGGGATTCGCCTGCTATATCCAGCAGCTTTCATATTTATTTGATTTTTAATACCTATCTATCCATGCAGCTTTTTTATTTGAAATCATTTTGAAATCGTTTCTCTTATCGTCCACAACATGTAAATGCCTTCGGACCAACTCGCGCAGCATTTCTTTTTCTGCTTCCGACCAGTTTTGTTCTCTTGCTCTTTTAATATGTTCTTTGCCGGTCATATGCAAATTTTATAATTTTTGTTCACATCACAAAACATAATTATGTCGGCACAACAATGCATACCTTATTTTTGTTTAAAAAAAAACGCCAGAACCAAGCAGAACCACAACAAAACGCAAATTACGAGTTTTAAATAGTTTTAAATTCTTTTGACTTTTTGCTGTCAGAAAGTATTTACGCAATAGATTTGTAGTATAATACACGTTAGACTCGGATCTAATTAAACAGAGCTGCCAAGTTCCTTATGAATAGCAGTTGTGTTTTACCTGTGTGTTAACTTTAGATTCAAGTTTAGTTAGACCCAGGTTTATAGTATAACTATGAATATGCCCCAAAATGTTATAGCTTGTGATGAAGTGGAAGCAATATCCGCACATATTCAGTACCAGCCATCGGGATCATGCAATCCGACATGGGCTTTAAGCTTTAGTAATACTTCTAAGGCAGGTTGGCGATAAGATACTCGCATTTATTATTAACTTAAAAAGAACCAACATTTTAAGTTAAAGGGCCTTGCTAATATTCATTTTTAACCTTCACACTAAATATTTTATAGGTCACAAAATGCAATTTTGTATGGAAAATTTCGGTACTGTAATTATAATAATGCAAAAATAATTATTTCTATGGCGGAAGGACTACGGTATGATTTTGTCAAGCTATGCACACTCAAATTAAACTATTAGTACGGGGGAACACAGCTTCATCCATCTAGAAGTGTCTCCGCAGTCAGCTCGGTAGCTGGCTGAAAGCTCAACGTGCCGTTCTTATTTTTTTAAACTTATTAGCCTTCATAGTTGAATCTGGACTTCCACACTTCACAAGTATAATTTTTACTGAATATTATGTATGTAGTCAGAAAATTACTTAAAATAATGGCAAGAGCCTTTCAACCGTTTACGCCAAAGTCCGATATGCTTCCGCTCTTTATAACAAAACAGGGATGTTTGGAGTCTTGTACAATATAGCTCTCCAAGTTGAGACGGAGTCTTCCACTACTGTGTTATCCATCTGAATTGGAGTAGGTGGGGTTAGTTTCCTTTCACACTATAGGTATACAGTCCCAAGCTATCTTAGGCGACTAGCTCACAATTTTCAGTCAGGCGTAATTTTTCGCTTTGGATTTCGGATATGTTGTCAACCTGTTGTATTCATAAATAAGTGTTCTTGTTGCATACCAATCAGTTGGGGCAAGTGTTAATCGCGCGGTGAATCGGAGTAGGGATGTTTCTGATGCAGAATTTTTGACATCCGCGGATGCGAATATTTTAAAGGATTAAAATTATAGATTTTTTTTTAAAGAGATACATAACTAGGAACATTAATAAATGATAAATATGGTAATTTTTAATAATCTTTATTTAATATTCAAATGCTTAATACCGAAATTTAAAAATTGGTGCTTAACGCTCCGGTTCGTCTTCACTCTACACTCTACAAGCAGAAAAAGCAGCCCACTCAAAAAATTACAAAAGTTTGTGTGAGCGAATGATCATATTGCAAAAGTATGTGTAAAAAAACAAGTTTTTATTATTTTGCCTCCTCGTCACACTAGTAGCGCGCGCAGCAGGTTTCATTCACTGGCACCGCACACATTTTCTTGTCACGTCTTTCATCCGCAAAAAGCGCCGCATTGATTATTGCAGATGCGGATGCGATGCGGAAGCTAAAATTAATGCGAATGTTCCGCGATTGCGGATGCGGATGCGAATATCCGCAACATCCCTGAATCGGAGTACAGGTTCACTTCCTAACAGTGGAAAAAACAGCTACGCAATTCAAGAGGAATAATGTAAGGAGAATTCAACAGCGAATCTTTTACTGGAGTCCGATGATGAATAAGTGTGCATAGTTTGAAAAAGCTTGAATTCAAGTCGATGTTAAGCAAGCTCAGATGTTGTTTTTCCTAACAAGAAACACATCGACAAATTTTCGAAGAGAAATCAACCAGCAGCGGGTCCTCGTTTTGAGCGAAAAACTTTGTGACTCCTTGCTGTTCCCAGCGGAACTTATTGTTTGTTTAATGCATTTTGAAAGGTTACTAACATTTTGTCTTTTAAGACCATACTTCATACTTTAAGACACATAGTTCAGTTTAATTTTAATGTTTGTCAATTCAGGGCCAATACTCGTATACGGGACTTAGTTCCTCCTAAGGCAACATAATGTGACGTTGATGTTTTCGGTTGTTTTCGGAAAATATTCCTTTTAGATAATACCATAGTAAAAGGTGTTAGGTCGGGATATCGAGCCCCACAAATAGTCGTAATTCTTTAATATTCTTTTGTCCTGTAGATATTTCTCGAAGAAACGTCATCGTATTAGTCCGCGCTGTTGATAAAATATTCACGTGCTTAAGCACATCTCGCCCTCAAAAATATTTAAGAAAGGCAACTTGTCTTATACCTCATGCATGCCAATTACTGGCAAATTCAACTGAGTATTGAAATACCTTTGTACCTACATATGAATTGAGTAAGTGGTGGTAAAGAGAGTATTTCTATTGGCAACCATATTTCCTAGTAACCATTTGTTCATATGAACTATCAAAGACCATACCCATTGATTCCTGGAAAATATTCCTTCTATACCTTGAAGCACCTTTCAAATGCATCAATCAACGACGTTGCCATCTCTTTGATATTTTTTGATTCCACGCATGATCCACCCGCACCTGAAGCTATACCCATTCTGTTATATAGATCTGTCAATTATTTCATTTGGCACTCTCCTTTCATTTGGAGTCTCCTGCACTGACACTCAGCGATAAACATTCTCATGTAATAATTGAAACCAAATTTCAGCTTCAATTAATATAACCTCCCTTAGTGGTGAACATCACCAGCAACCCATATCATTGTTCTGCTCCAGCAATAGAAACAACTTGTTCCGTAACCAAGTTAAATTCATAATCCCTTATAAATTTGGGAAAACAGGAATACCTACCATGCCATACGCATTTCCTGCTTTGTACGATTATTATTAGCCCTTAACGCGGAAACACCTTCAATCGAATCCAATTAAAGTTGGGTTTTACAGTGGAGCTGTGCTCTCAACTTCTTGCGCTCCCACTTTCGTCACGAAAAACGATATGCCAGCTGGCATAGCGTGGAATATCCATTATTCAAGACTCTTATCGGGAGCTCATGTGACACACTAATGTTCACATTTAACAAATTGAATAAAGGAGCCACCATCCCTCCCACAAACGTGAACCCTCATAAACAACCCCCTGCAAATGTGATGTGTAAGTTTCAACCCTTTTTTTTGCATTTCCGTTTCACGCTGCCTTCATAATGTTCCACTGAGATAATGTCAGTTACTTTTTTTAACTTTCTCGATTACGTGGTAAGAGAAAGATATTGTATTCGTACAAATTTCGAACCCGAAACCCGAACTCAAAAAAATGGGTCACTTCTTTTTTGACACGTTAACCGCATTATTATTGAAAAGGCATTTTTCAGAAATTTGATTTGTACAAGGATTTCCATAAAAATTGCAAACTTGGAATAAAACATATTTTTCCAAAATAAGTGCGTCCTTCATTTTCAATTCGAATCACCGAAAACGGTACTTTTAAAAATTGTCCATGCACCGAAAACCCTATTTGGTACCTACCTACATGTTTTGACGAAATTTTAAAAGCCACGTAATGTTTACATCCTGAGCAAAACCTTGTACTCAGTTTTTAGCTTAATAGTATATTTTTCGAACTAAGCATTGCAACACCTGTTACTATTTTCTCAGCATAACAATAACAGCTCTATCGATTTTGATAGAAGTAAATAATTATTTAGGATAGTTAAAGAATTCTAATAAGATCCCATACTTAATTTCTGTTAAAAATTGCAAATAAAGCCGCATTAAAAATATAACTACACTTAGAGAAAAAAAGATTGTTAAAGGAAGAATTTTGAGATTTTTAAAAAATTTTTAGCTAAAAGTTCTTGGTTCAAATATTATTTTTGCCAACAAGAAATCGTTTTTACATTTTCAAGAATCTGGTATTCAGCGTAAGAATAATATACTCTGCATAAGTATTTTATTCCATCATTGCCAACACTTTCATTCTTCAATCAAAGATTTTGATATTTGGGTTCATTTTAACCAACGAAAATTGTTGGCATTACGATTTATTTTTCTGTACCTAGCCAAGTCCCGATCTGTGTTCACAAATCTACGATATATTTATGATGGTCACCGTTTATTATAATAATGAACCGTTCTGTATTTGAGGACGATGTTCATTAAATGAATTCAAAAACACAAAAATGTTCTGTGTCTTAAAAGTTGTTCATTATTTGTGCTGTATTTTGTTAGAACTCTTAAGAACAATAACGAAAACATTAGGAAAATCAGAATGATAATGTTAACGTGCTCTTTTAAAGTTTTATTATTTAAGGTTTTTTTTCTATTTATCATAAGGCGAGTTTTTTTTAGCTTCGATCTCAGCAAAGCAAAGTAAAGTACGATTTTCAGCGCGCGATTACAACAACTGTTGTAAATGCAGGCTGAAAATCCTACTTTACTTTGCTTTGCTGAGATCGAAGCTCAAAAAACAGGCCTACAGTAAAATAAAGACTTGAATAACTGAAAATTGTGTTGAAAATTGATTATCTAATTTTTTATTGTTAATTTTTAGAAATTCTGTAGTAGGTATATATTTCTTTATTTCAATACCTCACTTTGAATCGGCGCAGTGGCATAGTGGTTAGTGTGTTGGACTACTAAGCGAGGGGTTCCAGGTTCGAACGCCGAAAAAACCCAAATTCCAACATAAAGTTTTTTTCACTGCGCCACCTTTCGCCAACTTCTGACAAACATCCGAGATTAAAACTGTCATGAAAGAGCTTCTATTGTAGTTCCCTTTCATTCCTCCCAAAAATGAAAAAAAACACACAAAACGAATGGTTGTGATAAGCTTAGCCTAGGATCCCTACGGACCAATTATTTTTACTTTTTTTCACTTTCAATCAAAATAAATAACAACTGCGCAAAACTTCATTTCAGCAATATATCGTCCACTTCTGTTCTGCTCTTCTTCTAAACATATACCGTAAAATAACCACCTATAACCTACACAATTGAAAACACTTCAAGAAACTCAAAATCTTACATTTGATTATTTATTATTTGATGCACTGCCATCTGAAATGAATATGTTTAAGCCAAAAGTGCACTCTACTTAAGTATATTCTTATGTTTTCTTTGCAGTTTGTTTATCGCTTCGGAATTGTTTACCAGAACAAAAAGCTATCAACCAAACTGTTGATATGAACGAGAAGGTTTGGTGCGACCCAGTCGTGCACTTTATTTTCCAGTTTCCTTCTGATGCCTATGAAGAGAAGGAATTAAAAAAATATATACAGACAGGGTGAGACGAGAAGACGAGTAGCAGCGCAGCGCAGCTAACAAATGAATCAGAATAAATAAATTTAAGCTCACAATGTTACACTATTGAATTGGCCGTATCGTGTGTAGCTGACTTCATTTATTTACGTCAATTGTCGGCTATCCGTCCATCCAAGGCATGTCAGGGGAGATACTTCGTGAAGGAACTCTCCGCGCCACTCCGTGTCATTGCTCGTTTAGGGCACAATGCAATTGACTAAGGACATTAGTGAAGTGAACCTGACTGGGAAAGATTTGTGTCTACAACAGCATATATCTACTACTGCTCACTTGTTTTACACTGTGCGAGCCGTGTGTAGTGATGCTGTTCGTCAGACGATTACGTAGGCTCTTGAGCTACATTAAAGCAAGTGAACTAGAAAACACCCTCGTTTTGTTGGATAAAACATGACATAGGGGCGTTGGGTTCGGACTCAGAAAATATATACCTACCTAGAATGTGTATCTTATCATCGGTCGGCCGGTTTATGGGTTACATTCCTGTGAATTGAGAGTCAGTTTTATTTTTTGGGAGCCACGCGGACTCCATCGCCCATCATTGTATTAACGGGTTGTGTAACTAACTCCTTTTGTTTTTGGGTATATGGAACTTAGTTGAGAACACGGAAGAACTTTAACTTCGAGTTGAGGATAACAGAAGTTCAGTTGAATGAAAAGAGTATAACTTTTCAATTTGTTTGCAATAGAGCTCCTCAAGTCAATCCTGCCATTGAAAAATGAAGAGTATACATCTACCAACTGATTGCAATTAGGCAAAAATGGTATCCGTGGTAAAAAAAAAAAAGTTAACTTTTGGGTGTGAGAGATAACATGAGAAGTTGAATTTGAAGTACACTCAGTCGGCTTTCCCGCCGATTTTTTCATGTCAGCGCATCTCCCGCTGACAGCATTCATAGAAACGACCTTTACAGAGCTACACTCAGAAAAATATCGCAAGCTAAATTCTACTCCGATCAGGCTTATTCTTCATTTTCTTTATTCTTACGTACTCAATCTTAAAAAACAACCAATGATCAAAAATAACAAAAATCTAAAATCAAACTTTTTATTATTAAATCAAGCTTACGCAATTTTTACAATCTGAATCATATCACCCGAATAATTTTTTTTTCCACACAAATACAGGATCGAACAGGAATTATACTCTCCAATATATCTTAAACTTGTATGATGGATTAATGTGCATTCCAATTAAGATCTAAACGATCATGATATACGAGTTTATATTCTCCAATCAAGCCGCACAGGCACAATGTAAAACTTGCATGATCGATGAAAAAGGTTATTCATTCCGATTGATATTTCGTACAGTTTGCGTGTTTCCGTATTTAAGTGTTCTTTCAAAAAATTAAACTGTGGAAAATGTGCAATATTAAATTGGGATATGATGTTCTTGAAGCACTCCGAAAAAATTAAATATTAATGAAAAGTTGTTGTCAAATTTTTGTAAGTTTATTTCAAGAGTTATTATTCTGAGTTTTAGGGAGCATTATTCATGCTGTTGATAAATAGGTGCAAAATAAGGTCATTTCGAGCTTAATTTAAGCTCACACATTCTTCATTGCATTATGTTTAAGAATACATAGGCTTAATTTAGGGTGTCCCTGTCCGTTTCCATATACCTCAAACGAAAAAAGAGGACATACTTTACAATCAACAATCAACGGGCGTACTTAAAAGTTTTAAAATGAAGTAATTGCTTTAGTATTGAAATTGAAGGTATTAAAAAAGTGAACAAAAAAAGAAGAGGACAAAAAAAGAGCCAGGCGAAAAAAGAAAGCGTAAAACAGATCGCTGACCAAAAAGAGGACATCAGAGAGAAGAGAAAAGAAATGTTCTGGAAACCGTAGCTTAATTTAAGTTTACTACGATTTAGAATCAAGTTGTTGCGTTCTTCGAATGAAATGATTTTGGGATTAATTTAAGCTTACACGTTCTTAATACTGTTACAGAACAATCTTAAAATACGAATTAAAGGTTAACCAAAAAGCATACTCAAAGTACGATTTTTGTAGTTGGATTAAGAATTTTCGAGCTTAATCTGACACTGATTATCTTGATTTTATCTCGTTTTTTACCTGAGTGTATGTCTAGTTTGGCATACCTGAAAAGCTTTTCAAATTAAGCTGAATGATGATGGAAAAGGTCGGGAAGACTCTAACCAAGCCATTTGATGTCAAAAAAGGTTGCATCATTTTCCAAAACAACAAATTGTACTTACATACGCTGACGACATCGAGAGCATTGGTAGAACACAGCGAGTTGCCAATGTTGCGTTTCGATGTATCAGTATAGAAGCGGCAAAAATAGGTTTATTAATGAATGAGTCCATAACAAAATATAAGCGGTTAACAAGAAGGGAGACACTTTAAGGTAGTTAGGTACTCTATGTCTGTGAAGCTAGACATCTCAGCTGAGATCAAGCAAAGAGTTACCCTTGCCAATCTGATATACTTCTGCCCAAGGAAGCAATTCTTGCTGAGAAATACTAAGGAGATGCACTCTATATAAGACCCTCATTCTCGGAGTCTTGTTTTATGGTGTAGTAGAATGGACGTTGGTCGCTTCAATCGCAAAATACTTCGAGTAATTTCAGGCCCCGTTTGCGTTAACGGACTTTGGAGGGGGAGATATAACAGCAAAGTCTACGAGTTGTAAAGAGCGACATCGACCTGTGCAGAAAAGTACGCATCGTCTAAGATGGCTGGGACATCTAGAGCGAATGGACAATGAAGTCTGAGATTACGACCCGGAGGGACAACTCTTAGGGGAAGATCCCGCCCTAAGTAGCGCCGCAACTGGAAGGGAGCTACAACCAACTTGTTTGAGACCCACGTCCACCTGTGACTGTAGCGCCACCTAAGTAATACAATTACACAAACCCATGTCCGAATTAGGCTGAACACTTTCTGTAATCGTTATGACCTCTCACGTGCTGTTGAGTATGTAACACAAATGGTAGTAACAATTCTGCTTTTCTTTAGCTTTGATATTATTTACACATACCTAGCTACAATAAAATTGAAGAGCACATTAAGTGTTGTCGCAGTAGATATATTTTGCATGAACTGTGTGATTTTGTCATGACTTGTTGCTCGCTGAATTGCAATCGATCTATTGAAATTGTTTAGTCAAATTTAAAAACATGTTCTTTTCCTTAAATTTGAGAAAATTAATTATGCAAGCAATAGCTACCTGTCCCGCGCATTTGCTGATCTGATTACAGAACGAAGAGCTTAGAGAGTTAAATAACACAAAACAACAAAGAACATTATCAGCCTTATTTATAAACGTATTATAAAGAGTATATAAAGTTATGCACCCTCTAAAATGCCTCTAAACGCATAAACCTTATTTATAAAAATGATTCAACGTTGTTATAGAGCATGTATAAGCTAAACGCGCTTGGAGGTTGTCTATTGCCTGTATAGAGGTGGAATAGTATCAAAATGTCATTTTGACTTAAAAAATCTGTCACATTTTATTTTAAATACAATCAAAAATAAATTGTATAGAGAGTATCGACATTTTTATTTTCAATTTTAAGGATTCCACAAGTATCCTCTATAATAAATATGTGCAGATATGAGTTATTTTAAAAAAAAACATGTTTTAATTTGCATGAGACTATACTGTTTCATAGAAGTCCCAAATCTCCCAACTTTTTCTTTTTATTTTCCTGTGTTTTTATTCCTATCGGCTTAGTTTTGATCTTTTCGGACAGATAAATGTAATAGATTTCTCCTTTTGCGTACCTTTTTTGACGCAAGCTTATGCACTGCATAAATATACAGTTGCTTAGGAGCGTTTAGCAAATTCTAATAAATAAGGCTGTATGTATTCAATAATCAATATTACTAGATAGATACAAGTTCACATAAGGGAGAAAAGATTAAACCGTCAGTACAAGTGAACAAGTCACCCGGCTGAGATAAGATCTTTGAATGTACATAATAATATACACAAAATAAATGAAAAAAAAATCCAATATATTTATAAAATTAAATGTTGTTCCCGGTCCTAAAATAAGTAGCATAAAATATCTCTTTGGGTGTACGGTTTTATTATAATTAATAAAAAAAAGTTAATCTAAAAAACCAAAAAACCCGACTGACTGTAAAAAAAAAAGAATTAAAAATATATGAAAAAGACGCATTCAAGTACCTACCTAACAAATTGACAATCGGTGACTATACCTACACAGTCTAACAAATATATGTATGAGTATTGAGTACCCTCCGACTGCCAAATAGGTAGTTATGGGTACTTAAATGCGCCTTGCTCATATATTTTGAATTCTTTTTTTTTTTACAGTCAGTCGGGTTTTTTGGTTTTTTAGATTAACTTTTTTTTATTTTTATGTTTTTTCTTTTTAGCCTATGACACTCCGGGGAAGAATACGAATATTATGATACATCACTCTTCAAAATCGGTCAAGCGTCAAGCCGTTTAGGCTACAGGGCGTCCCGTAGGAACGTACATAGGATACGCGCGGAACACATAACCCTCCCTGTGTCCAGTCGGGTAAAAAGACAATCTCGTACTTTCGATCAAATAATCGCTTCATTATTGATGTTTCAAAATGTTTATTGAAATCCATGGCGAAAATGTTCATTCATATTTATGTGTTTTTTTGTTTTTTTTTTTGTTTTTTATCCTTCTGTTTAGGATAAAAAACATTTTTTTATACCTGGTGAGCATTAAAGAATTTATTTTTTATAATAAAAGGGTTTTATTATTCATTTCGGCTCGTTGAGAAATGGTTTGTAAATACATTTACACACAAATATACATTTGTTGCTCTGCAATTGCCAATATAATATGTTCCATACCTCATCGCACCCAACACACCAAAGTGTTTATCCTTGAAGCGTCAAGTTGATCCTTTTCACAGAATGTCACATACACTTCACTTTTAACATAAAAATAAACCTCGAGTGAAATAAATATTCGTACTTTTCAAACATTACCCTAGTCGAGTCGAGAGTATGTTTACGTCAACGTCTTTCGCAAGGATGCTCGTACTCCGTCCGACTGTGGATCACATGAAATAAGATACGAGTCTCGAGTTTTCGAGTTTTTTTTCCCCGTTTTATTTCTTCTTAAAAAGAACTTTTCCCCTTCCAAATTGTCGGATATTTGAAATTATTCTCTCTTTGAATTACAGATCTGCGACGTTGACGACGACAGTTCCAAGAGGGTTACAATGTACATTCACAGCAACTGAGAAAGGACAAATCTATAATATTATTTCGCATACCACATACAAGCGAAAAGAAGTGATTAATGTATACCCAGTGACTTTGAATGTCTTGTAATGTCAATTATGTTTGGGTTGACGTTTTATGGTTATGAAAGAAAAATCCATGCTTCTTTATTTTCGACAAAAAAAAATTATAAGCTCTCGGTAAAGTGGGCGTTTGATGTTGTGGGCGGATGATAATATCAATAAAAGGTTCATCAAAATTTTATTACATGCAATTTCAGAGACATTAAATATGACAGGCTGTGTAAATATCGCTTCGTGCAAAGATGTCAATACCGCTAGGTCGGGTATTGCGAAAATATAACGATGATAAAAGCAAAACCCATCTTTTGATTTTTATTGCACGGTTTATAGGCCTATAGCTGGGTCCATCGTTGTAATTGCATGCGAGCAAACAGTGTGCAAGGATCTGTTGGGAGTTATTGCACGTTAAAGTAAGAAGGTCGTCATATCTAGCGCGCTTCATGCACAAATGGTTATGCCTTCAATTTCCTTGCGATGTTTTTGGATTTCGGTCAGTCGGGGATAAATGAGTTTCAGCTAATCCTGAAATCGATACTGAAAAGTATGAAGAGTCTCTACGCAATGATGCGAAATGATTGAAGATGACACGGCTAAGTTGTCCCAATGGATATCTCAGGTCGCTATGGAATTGATATTTTATTCAGTGGCACATGCTTAAAAATGCTCAAATACATCCTTGCCCCCCATGGATATGTAGTTAGGTATATGGGGGGAGTGGTTGTTTGACTTTGGGTTAACATAGTTGTATCTACTATGAACTTTAAAGGAAGTGATTGGGTCGACAGGTAACCGAGTGAAGGTTGAAGGACATTGATTTTCTTGTTTCTTGTCTTTCACTGTTCCATCATTATTTTAAAAGACAGAGCTCAAATGAAATTGACAGCTGCATACAACTACTTCAATAATTCAACCGCAATACTCGTTATGCTTCACGCTTAGCCCTTAAAGGCACCAAGTGACAAAGAACAGAAACAGAATCCCATACATTTGCAACAGAAACAGAATTAGGAACAGACATTTTTTTTTCAGCAACAAAAATTAGCGACAGAAAATGGCTGTTTGACGACAGAACGTAAACAAGTCCATATTGATTGTTTCTGTTGCTGCCAACAACAGAAATGCCAATTTATCGTGGGTGGGAGGTTTTGTTTGTTTGGATTTTTCTGCATCTGTCATCTGGCTGTTACGCATCGTAATATTGTATATTGTGAATAACAAACGAAATATGAAGAAAAAAAGAGTTTTTAGTAGACGAAGAGGAAAGTAACAGATTTTGTGAGAAATCACCGAATATTGTTTAATGTCCGTCACCCACAACTTCGCGACAGCGACATGTTTTTATGGATCTGTTTTTGTTTCAGTTTTGTGTAGCTGAGCGAGCTACGTAAGCAGAACCAGAATTTACTAGAGAACGAAAACGTTTTGTTCTGTTTCAGTTTCTGTTCCTGTTTCTGTTCTTTGTCACTTGGTGCCTTAAGTCTATTTTCAGTCGTACTACAAAACATAGGGACTTATTCATAAGCCGTACAACACGAATATGAAATGCTTTTCCAAGCTCTGTTTTTTCTCCTTGTTACAATTTACAGACATTTGAAACGAATGTGCATCGGTACCTCCTGTCTTATTTATGCATATTTTTTTAAGGCCAACCGCAATGACAGAACTACTTTCGTATATAGAGAAGTGCAAGGTACAGTAATTTAATTTGGTTTCCGCAGTGAGGATGAAAGCTGATTCTAACATGAATTTGTTTCATAGTAAAGTTAATAGATTTTAAAATTTGAGGAGTTCTCAATAGCTTTATTTGCAGTTTTTGTAAAAATGAAAAGTTCCTACTACACATTTTTATTTTATTTTATTTTATTCTAACGAAAAATGTTCAACCATCGCAAACATCGATTTTTAAAACAATAAGAAATCAAAACTGCGAACCATCTCCTTAGAAATTACAATCCACTCAAGATATATATATATTTTTTTTCTTTTAAATATTTCTGACTCGCCAACGGATAAAGAGGCACTTCGACCTGAGTAGATCTATTGTGCCATAGGATCAGAAAAGGTTTGTTTTAGCTGATGATGATTTCGGCAGAGGATGTATCTACTTCTTCTGGGCTTATAATTTCACTGAAAAAAGAAGTTCCTTCTAATACCACAAAGGGCTGGGCATTCACATAAAATATGCTCAGTTGTTTCGTCTTCTTCAAGACATAGGGGACACTCCGAAGAATCGGCTACATGTTTTTTATTTAGGTGATATCGCATACCATGGTGCCCTGATGTTAGGTAGCCAACTAGATTTTTGACATCATGCCTACGTAGATTTAGAATCTTTTAGGCATTATTTCTTAGGCCTGGGATGCTTTCCCAATGTGAACTACTTTAGAGATTGCACAGTAAGGTCCAGGTCCTGTAAAAGATGTTTCGGAACCTCTTCTGGCCTGTTCGTCGGCTTTTTCGTTTCCTTCAATTCCTTCGTGGCCAGGAACCCGCCATATTTTGGTATTGTTTCTGGTGCAGTGTTTGGAGGGTATTGAAGCAGTGTTAGACTGATTTGGAGTCAGTGGTGGGTCAGCTAAGGGCATCTATAGCTGCTTGACTATCCGTGAATATATGGATTTTTGCGCCTTTTATACCTGATTTGTAAATGAGGCTTGCGCATTCTTTAATGGCATGGAGCTCTGCTTGAAATACGCTTGGACTTTTTAACATTGGTATTGAAATATTTTGGTTTGGTCCTAAGTCCTAAGAATTTTCAATCCACTCAAGATATATGCGTATATATGGTATGCGGCCCCCCTCTACCCCCCTGCTTGGAATTACTGCTTAGGGGTTGGAGTAGGTGCAATGTTGGATGTATGTTAAGTTGTTATTCATAATGTTAGTAAAATTATACAAAAAATGTATAAATAAATCTATTTCATATTTGCTCTCCAGTTATAATAGACAAATTCCCAAATTATAGGTGGGCAATAACTTCACAAAAAAAAGTGGAGTTATTTCCCACTCGAGGTGAAGCTATTACCCATGTGAAGTTATTGCCCGTGAAGTAATTTCCCTGCACCAGTAATAATAATTGAAATTTTCCGCGTTTGAAAGGACGCTTAGAAATAACTTTTAGATTATGTATGAATTTTTGTATGTCTTTTGCGTTATGGCCTTTTTTGTCACATGATCTCCCCAAACCAAAGGATGATTTTTTAATCAATTATTTATATTTAAACTTAATATATAACTTAAACTGTTTTTTTAATGTATGGAGCATAAGGAGTGAATTTTATTTTTTGTTTAATGAAGGCTTACTTTCTTTTTTAACAATAACATCTGCTGTTTTTTTGCAAAAAGTAGCCTCACAGGCGAACATTAGCTGTTTTTTATTATCAGCGTGATCTGATCCGAATCAGATCACGAAAATACAACAAAACGGATCATTGAAAAGTTTAACTTTGGAATTGTGGGAACAGTTGCTTTCAAAAACAAAACAGATAATACAGGGTATTTCAAACTTCATATTTCCACCAGACATATTGCAAATATTCTTCTCAACGTGACGTCACACAGGGCACATGTCATTTCACTTGCAAAGTCGGGGGTGTTACCATATTTGAATCAAATTTGCATAATTTTTCTTTTCAAATATATTTTTGTGAAACAAATTTAGTATTTTATGTTCAAATATGTAACACATGAACAATATTTGCTGCTACCGCTTGAGTTTATCTTGGCATACTAAGGTGTGTCCCGACCACATTTCAGAAATGGTTATGAAATATGTCTGAAGCAAATCGGACAGATTTTATAAACATTTATAAAAAATTTCTGAAATTTATTTACTAACCCCCGTATATTAGCAGCGAGTAAAGTTTTATTTTTGTAATTTTGGTCTTGGCAATCACGCGACACGCGATTTAATTCAAATTCAAATCATCAAATTTTCTGGCCATTTTTATTTTATTTAAAAACAAATATTAATCGAAAAACAGCGCTCACTTTCTCCAGGGATACTTGTAAAACAAAAATTATTAACTGTGAAACATTTCATAAACGTTTTTTTGGTGTCCAGATCCAAACCAGCAAAATATTTCATAAAAATTGTTTTGTTTAATAAGTGTTTAAGAAATAAATATGGAACATGTAGGTATTTAATTGTTTATCAAATTTTTGGCTGGTCTGGACATACCTTTATAGAACGAGAAAAAACAAAATAACTCGGAATACGGACAGGGACTTTATTCGAATGCGAAAAAAAAACAATTGATTTTTTGTGTTCCATTTTTTAGTCTGGCAACGTGATTATGTGGCTATCGTTTGCAGGCACACCAACATTTAAAAATAAAACAAGCCACCTAGTCGGAAATAGTAGAAATAATTTTCAGATCATGATTCGTGATCTCGATGAGAAGCAGGATCATGTGCTGTTGTTGTAAGTGCATGTAAATCGATGATCTATATGGATCATAGCTGATAATAAAAAACAGCTATTAGTATTAAGTGACAAAAAATTATATCACTAATCTAGGGTTAAGTAATAATAAATATAATAACAAATCGATTATTGCATTTAAAACGAGTCGGTTTAAATTAAAGTCGGCTATCGAAGGAAACAAAAAAGAAAACAAAGTAATAGGTCAAGTTTCCTGCTGCACTTTGTTTTTAAAACTGTCTCTAAGCAATATTATAATTAACAATTTCGTAGCTCGACCTAGACGGGTTCAGATAGACAATGTTTCAAAAAATGAAAAGGACATTCATACACTACGCAATTTTGCATGCATTCTGCTTAAGATTTATATGCATAATTTTAATGACTTCCATCTTTGTGTCAAAATGAAAATAACTTTCCTTGGACTGGCTCTATGCAAATACTAACAACGAAAATAAGAAACACTTCCCGACCCTGCCATTATCTTCGTCGGAATGGTTATGACTACACCGACTCGGGCCATTCCCATCAACAAACATTGATTGGCAAATTAAAATACAAAATCCTCACTCGTATAATATTCTCGTAAAAAAAAAGTCTCCCATTATTATCCCGAGCAAAGACGTACACACATAGCATCATAATCGGCTGGCATAAAATCCGCTTTACTATTAAGCCTCCTTAGCGCGCCCCTCCCACCTACCATACGATAGCTCTAGCCAAAAACTGCCAAAAACTGAAGGCAATCAGAGAAAATCTTTCCAAAGGACCACAAGTATATCAAAATTAAGTGTGACATAAAAGTGTCACCATTAACAAAGAAATGACCATAGATGGTCCTGCCACTTCAGGACCATTTAACGGGGAAATGCCATTGCCACACACAGTCAACAGCTCACGAAAGAACAATTGAAAATCCTTTTTTGGTTTTTTACTCTCGGGAAAGAAATGAAAATTGATCTTATGTCCTTTTCGGCTATATACTGCCAATGGGAGTCGTCTATTTAGTGCAAAGCTTAACGAAGTAAATTGAAGCGAAGCACTTTTGTCGAGGTTAGGATTACCTACAAAAAGTCCAGATGACACATTGAGAGGATTTCCGCAAGTAAGTCCATTTTGAGTTTTTAAATTGTCCCCAATATCAGCGTCTCGCACACACGCAATCCGTCGGCTGGTGGCTGGCTATGTCTAATGGTGAAGGCCTATTGTTTTAGCTCAGATCCTCGTGCGGCAATTGCCAAGCTATTTGATGTGTGCTATAAAATATAATAAGATTGCTTCGCAACGATGACAACGCTAACGAAACATATTTCGGATTTGTAAATGGAGGTGTTTGGAGTGGTTTCACGTAAAGTGATAATGATAGCGATAACGGTGTGATTCCGTATTATGAATCACATGGGCAAAATGTCCTTCAAGGGAACCTTAGGTGTAATTTCTAATTCCGGCGACGTGGTTATGAGGCTGCGAAGATGGAGATAAATGAACGAGTAACTGGCAAGAAGCTGCCGAATGTTGTAGTTTTCGCCCTAAATTTCAATTCAAGTTGAGAGCTTATATGAGGATACTTAAAAAGATTAGCACTTCTTTTATGAACTTTTGCAATATCAGCTGTAAATTAACAACGACGTGTTGTTGCCGTCTAAGGGGCTAGCTGATGAATAAACGATCTTGCTGTCGTTTTATTACGGAGAAAGTGTTAGAGGATATTTAAGGACTTACTTCGGCTTTGGACTATGTCTAGTGAATGCGGAATTCTTTTCATTTGTCATTTGAACGCTTGACAAGTTGGATGATTTTATACCTTCAGAGAACTTTATTTCGAAATGTTTCGAATTTTCGATATGCAATTTATTAAAAATCAAAATTAATTTAACTATTCAGATTTCATTATTAAGTTTGGTCATTTCGCAAATTCTAATAAAGTGCAAATCATCACTGAATATAAATTGATGGAGTGAAAATCACATAATGAAGAGATGCTGCTTTCAAATTTCTTCTTTACAAAATTTTGTCTTCTGACACACAAAAATATAAATGTTATTTTTATATATTTAATAAACCAAATATTGGAAAGCAAAATAAACAAAAAATATTTACATAAAAAAAGGAAGATAAAAACACGGACTTGAAAAAAAAATTAAATTAAAAAGGGAAAAAAAGGAAAATATTCTCTAAAACTCCAGGACCCCAATTCTCAAAAATGCTCGCATACGTTTATCTGTCAAAATCTCCGATACGATGCGAAAAACTGAATTTTGCAATTCTGGAAATCCATATACGAGAATTTGTCTTCGAATTATTGTACTCGTTGCCTTACTGACGATTGGATCGGTTGATGCGGTTATCTCCTATGCAGTTTTGGTAACTTCCAACTGCAAAAAATCGAAGGGAACACAAAATCTGAGAACTCATCTGATTTTTTAACCCCAGTTAAATAAGCTCTTATTTTATATTTACCTTTTTCTGAGCTGTTAAATCGTTTGATTTAAATTGGTCATGCATATGCGGAGCCAAGTCATCGATAACTTCCTGTGCCAAGCGCTTATTTAGCCGAAATCAATTTATAAACTTTGTATGAGAGAGTTCAAAGCAATATTGGGGCACTCGAATAGCTCGGTATATTTCCGACTGCTCCATTGCCAAATTAACAAATGCTAAGCCCAAATCACAAAAAGAACCCACTGCAAAGACAAATAAATGTTCACTAAACGTACAAGTATTTTAAAATATCTCTTTTTTTTTATCAATCGAAAATAATAATAATAATAATAATTCCAAACCAATTTAAATTTGAATATTGGTTTTTGATTCGATGGGATTTTTTTTTCATAACCGGGCAAAATCGTTTACTTGACGTACTCCAAAACTCTACCTCATTCGAGAGGTGAATATAATTTTTGCGTAGGTGGAAAAAAAACCTGTACAACTTTGAGAATACCAAATGCTCGTATACGAGTTATTCATGCGGAATTTGAGAACTGAGGGGTCCAGCTGAATTTAAAAAAGCTGCATTTTGTAAAAATAATTTTAAACTTTCGAGAATTTTGACTCCAAGCGGCCAAATGTAGAAAGAAAGTAAAAATACAGTGGACGTCCAGTATAACGAATGACGTAATATTTGATATCGATATATCGATCGATTTTTTATACTTTTAAATAAAAATAAAAAATCATTGAGAAATGTGTTTATTTAACCGTTTTTATTTAATGTTAAATTGAATAGATGATGGTCCTGCAATTTAAATACTTGCAGGGTTTTTAGTCCCATTTATATCTACGTTCATTATGAAATAATAATGTAGATCTGAAATTCGAAAATTCGCTATATCGGATATTCGTTATAATGGACACACATTAAATGTATCCACGTGTTCCCTCACGTTGTAACTACCTTAATTCATTTTTCATTCATACTGTCAAACTTTGCAAATCTTAACCCTCTCAAATTTAAAATATTTGAAATATCTCTTATTTGAAAAGTCCACAACTACAACATTTTTCCAACCCATTCCACCAAATCTGAACCTTCATTATCTCTAAGAGCTCATTGGAACAATGCTAGTTACTCAAAGCTCCATGGTTTTCTTTTATGAAGCGGTGACCACAAATCGGGCAAATCAGCCCTATTCTGCTATTCACGTGAATCGTAGATTCGATTCACCCGTTCGGTTCCCTTTTACTCTGCCTTTCCATTCTGCTATCCCTCGGGTGAACTACATTATCCAAACGAATTTGACATTCAAGTTAACAGCTGTTCACGAGAAATCCATAAGAAGTTTGATTTTTTTTTTAAAAATTGCAATTAATGTATTCATTTTGATCTCTATTTATGAAAATCTTTGGAAAATTATCCAACATTGGTTAATATTTTAAATAAAGCAAAAAATATAAACAAACAGGCATGGATAGTACTTGGACTTTTTTTTCCACTTTCAAACAGTGCGGAAATAAAAGCAGTGAACTGGTCTTTGTTTGTTGTTCTATCCCTAAAAATAATAATCTTTATTTACAAACAAATAATCAAGCAAAAAATAAGTTTTTACTTACATTTTATCAACCACCATCCAGGAAGACGATCCATTTACCTAATTTCAAATCCGCAACATTTGACATGCGGATCTGAATTGTATAGAAAGTATGCGTTCACGTGAATAAGAGAATACCGCACAATATTACCGACGTTACCGACACTAACGAGGTGAATCCACATTCGATTCGAATGAATAGTAGAATAGTGTTCAGTGAAAATTGAAGAAAAATTCCCCCCGATGAATAGCAGAATAGGGCTGTGTAACTGGTCTTTTGTCCAAGACTGCGGCTTGTGAGCTTGTGACAAATCCAGATACAAAAAGCGACGCCCTTGCACCACATACAAAAATTATATAAATTATGAGCTTCGAACGGTGGAGATATTTATCATTCCTCTGCCACTAATATCAATCAAGCAACCAGTTAAATTATTTATACTAGGACACACTACGGTGTGTGGCTGTGTCCAATATTTTGAATACATTACGAGTGCATGCAAACGGTGTAAAATAATCAACACTATCACAAGAATGGGAGTAGTCCGTACCCATCGGGACGAGGTACAACAACAACAGCATCATCTTCAACTGAAACTTCTCCCGTCCTCTGTTGACACGTAAGTCTTTCAATTTTCATTTAAACCCAGACCCATACTCCTTGACGACTAGGTATACTTGTTGCTTTTGGCCCCTATGCGATTGTATATGGTGATGCTGATGATGGTAAACATACTTTGCAATTTCATTCAGAATCTAATTTGCAGTGAAATTGATTGAGGGTTTTCATTTTCAATTTGTTTTCTTTGTATTTCCATCTCTATCGGCTTCTATATTATTCTATGCAAGCGCAAGGACTATAGATTGCTATCATTGTCGTTGTCTGTGACATCATCGCTTCGAGGGCACCAGTAGGTATAGCTGTAGATTAGGGGTATGTTTGACGAAACATTGTCAACAAACTCGTTTGTTTTGTACCATCCTTGACACCTTTCACGGTGTTACTATCGCTTTGAGGCAAATGGTCCTTCCTCTCCAAATTTATTTGTTTTGTCACTACCTCCAGCCACCCGCTATGACAATGGCATTGGGGGCGCAGTTCATTATGAGCACAGAGATCACCGCTTTCATCGAAATTGGAATACTGGGAACATAAAATTGATTTATGTTATTGTTTTCCTTTGTCTCTCAGTCTCGCGTCCTTGTGTCAGTTCGATTTCGCAATGAACACAATAAAAAGAGGAAATTTTTATTGGCGGATCGATGACTGATGGTTTATAAATACATAAGCTCACTCGTGAATTTCAAAGTGGACATGATGCCATCGTGGCAAACATATTGTCAAGATGTGTATATTTATTGGTACATTGGTATTGATATTCTTTTAGTGCTGTTATATTGCGGGAAATAAGTTTATTTTCATATCGATTGTACGTAGGAAGTCACAATCCAAATGACAGTACACTGAACCAAATCGCGTTGTCATATTGACGGAAATATTTTGTTAATCATTGAAGAATCAATTATTCAGATCGACAACTTTTCAATAATATTTTTCGTGTTATTGAAGATTATTCAAATTAAATAACATTTCTTTAACTGCTGTCCAAATTCGTGTTGTATTCAAACTAATGAAATTTTGTCATATTAACAAACTGAAGTAGTTAACAAAACGGTATCCTGTACGTGATATTTACGAAAATATGTTGATAATTTTTAGACGAATCAGTTATTCAAATTAACACTTTTCCATAAAATATGTCTTCATATTGAAGATTAAATATTCAAAATCAGTAAAGTTTCTTCAAATGCTGCTCTATTTATTATATTATTCAAGCGGATGAATTTATTTTCAAATTGACAAAACCGACATTTTTAAGGTTATATTGGCAAAAATAGTTTAGTTATTTTTGAAGAATCAATTATTCAAATTATCAATTGTTTATCAAATCTCTTCAATTTGAATAAATTTCTTTAAATGGAGGAAAACGTTTTCTTCAAATTGAAAAAGTTAATAAATTTGAAGAAGTTTAATTAAAATGTAAATTCTTATTGTTGTGTTCGAAGTGAAAACATTTACTCTTGTAAGTGAAGTGGTGCAGTGCGGATTAATAGTATCGTGTTCGTGTCAAGCTATAAACAAATTAATAGGTAAGTAAAAAAATTTTCTCCAAAAACACATTCGAATATGCAATACCTAATGATTTTCCATTATTTCAGATCATCGCTGCTATGCAATTAATAATTACAAATCGATTAAAAACTTTAAATTATAAATTATTTATTACTATCTTAATTAGGTACTCTTTTATTATTATTACTATTATAAGTTGTTTGTAAGCTTTAAATTTATTATTCTTACAAATCCATTAAATACTATAATATTATTAAATCATAAATATAAATAAAAAATCATATTTTTAACTTAAACATATTTATTTGTTTCAATGGGCCTTGAAAATTTAATTTGAAGCAATAAAAAAAACATGAAATTTAAGAATATTATTCATCAATTTCAACAAAAACTTATTTGTGGAATAAAAAAATATTTGTCATGTTGAGAAAAAAAAAGTAAGCTATAAACCAAAGAAAAATCATTAATTTTAAGAAAACGATGCATCATATTGAAGAAATGGACGTAGGATTGCTGAAAAGTTATTCAGCTTGAATAAAGTAAGGAGTTGAAAGGAATATTTGTTCTTCAATTTGAAAAAAATACGTTATATTGAAACGGCGTTCATTAAACTAAACGTCGATGAAGAATTTTTTCTTCATTTTGAAAAATATTTTCCTACCTAGCACTAGAAATTTGATTCAGTTTTTTTTTTAAATTGGGGTGATGGAAAAGACGGGGATCTACGATTTTATGCCGAGATTGAACTAATTTAATGATCTGTTGAATTGAGATGCTCTTTCAGGGGGGCAAAACTTCAAAAATGTATTAATACATTTTTTTAGGTCTTCATTTTCAAGTGAATGTTTTTAGTGAAAAATTTTAAATTGAGAACCTGATATCGTACAACACATATCCAATCTGGATATCCTAACCGTCAACACAAAATGTCTTTGCTTGCAAGTTCAACTGCCGAGAAAACTTTTTTGACATTAGGCGTTTTTCAAATCGAAAGATCAACTTAATTTTCTGAAAAAGTAAAATAGGTGGATTATCGTACCTTTCCTTTCATCACCTTTTTAAATGCTGTATTCCTTAAGTTTTCAAGACAGATCCGCAGCCCAATGAGACCTTCATCGATTATTCGTTAACTGTATAGGTATGTACTACGATTGACGTTTGCTGCGGATTGTACTAGATTGTGGAATACTGTACTGACAGAAAATAGAATCACTCGAAGGCAGTAAAAGTACGAGGTAGGCAAAGAATAAGATGTTTATATAAAGTCCAACATCTATTCCCAATCCATGTTGCCAATGATTTAGAGTCCCAGGTGAATTATTAAGAGTTTTATGGAGGGTCCACTTGTGCATATCCTTCACACAAAACTTGCGTATTGGATGGAGGGAACTTTTGAAAATAAATGCATGCATACAATTACATACATTGTTAATTGGGATTTTCGATTTTCAAATTCCAACAATTTCATTATTAAATAAAAATTTTGATATTTGGGTTAATTTTAACCAAAGAAAATTGTTGGGATTACATTTTTTTTTTCTGAGTACCTATATATTATAATTTATATCGGAAAAAATCTCTTATTACAGTTTTAAGTGATATAACTTTTTATTGTAGCTTTGTGGTACACGCTCCAGACATCGAAAATAACATCCATCCAAACAATTTTGATAAAACTACACCCTTTTGTGAGTGCTTAAATTAATAGTGCTAAATGACCTTTCCATTCACTCGTGGCACTATTCTTTTAGACCTTCAAATCAAAGTGCCCGTAACACAAGTCCATAAACCGATTACTAATTCAGTGATCTGAACTTGAGTGTTTGGGATTTCAAAATTGGAACTCCGTACGTAAACTTGAAACACCCCTGAAGCAGAAACTGCAGGCCCCATAAACGCATTCAATCAACAAGGCCAAAATCAAACTTTCTAATTAAAATCCTTGTACGTTCATTTTGCTTTCAAAAACTAATTTTTGCTGGTTTATTCTTCCAGTGAAGCGAACGAAAAACTCCTTTCTCTGTATACTCCTCCCATGGCACTGGGTATAAATACTGATTATTCATTAATTCTAGTACTTGCTTCATTAGTCACTGTAATTGCAACCAAATGCAGACGACTCCTGACGACTGCTCTTTAATTACTCTTTCTTTACCTCTGAATCAGCAACCATCACATGAGGAGATCCTTACTTTATTGATAGCGAGACACAAATTATACCCAGCAGCATGTTTTGAACGTTACACTGAATACACAGCTCTTAAGGATCCTTCTTAGGGAAGGTATATACCTACCCATTAAAAGCAAGTCTATACAAATGTTTAGCGTGAACGTAGATTGTGAAATTTTCTTATAATTACAGCAAACTGCGTCTAGACAGAGCCCTCCTCTGTCAAATACGAAGATCGATAAAGTTCCATTTTGTAAAGTGGAATTCATTTCAATTTATCTCTGTAAATGAATTAATATTTTGCTTGTCAGTATAGTTACCCGTTATTCCTTTCATTTGAAAGTAAACAATGAATATTGTTTGATTACGAATCATGGGCACATCGTAAATGAATCATGAATATTTCATTCGGATTAATCCCACCAAATGTTATTAATTACAATTGTTTACCGACCTCAGCAAGCATTCATCTCCAGAGACAACAACAAAGAACAAACTCCCGCATGGTTCTAAGAAGTAGCTTCACACAGTTATGTTGTATAGTCATTACGAGTATGCTGTCATAATGCCCGCTATACGTAGTAGGGAGGAATGAAATACAATTATTATTCGGAGAGTGTGTCTGTGAATCTGTTGCTCGGCATAATTTATCTCCGAGGCGTCAAGAGATGTTGTCAACTTCTTTATTAATGAACTATTGTATTACACGTTTGGTGAGCAGTATTAAACATCCGTTGACTGCGTAATGAATTTTTTTGGAGGTGATTTCGGATTACCTACTTCACAAAGAAGTTTACCATGAATTATTCAACTTTTAATAAACACATCATTTTGATATTTATTCCTCACACACTGTCAAAACAGTCTCCCATTCCATTTTGGTCAAGGTACAGAAAATTGTGACTCATTATTGGGTCAGGGATCTTAGACTGACTGATTGGCACATCAATAGCTGTTTTTTTTATTATCAGCGTCATCTGATCCGGATCAGATCACGAAAATAAAACAAAACGGATCATTGAAAAGTTTAATTTTGGAATTGTGGCAACAGTTGCTTTCAAAAACAAAACAGATAATACAGGGTATTTCAAACTTGATATTGCCACCAGCCATATTGCAAATATTCTTCTCAACGTGACGTCACACAAGGCAGATGTCATTTCACTTGAAATGTCGGGTGTGTTACCATATTTGAATCAAATTTGCATTATTTTTCTTTTCAAATATATTTTTGTGAAACAAATTTAGTATTTTATGTTCAAATATGCAACACATGAACAAAAGATTGCTGCTAGCACTTGGGTCTGTCTTGGCATAATAAGGTGTGTCCAGACCAGCGAAACAGTTCACAAATATTTATGAAATGTTTCTGAAGCAAATCGGGCACACTTCATAAGCACTTATAAATTATTTCTGAAATTTATTTATCAAATGCTTATGAAATGTTTCAATTTTATCCTGTTTTGGACTAGAAGAGAATAATGTGGTAGGATTATTAGCAGCGAGTAAAGTTGTTATTTTTGTCGGAAATCACGCGACACGCGATTTAATTGAAATAATCGTAGTACTAAATGAATCACTTTCTCATTAGATATTCCAAGCTTTTCTGGACATTTTTATTTTATTTAAAAACAAATAATAATCGAAAAAAGCGCTCACTTTCTGCAGGGATACTTGTAAAACAAAAATTATTTCCCATACGATTGGGTAACTGTGAAACATTTCATAAATGTTTTTTGTTGTCCAGATCCAAAGCAGTAAAATATTTAATAAACATTTCATAAAAAACGATTTGTTTAATAAGTGTTTTAAAAATAAATATGGAACATGTAGGTATTTAATTGTTTATCAAATGTTTGGCTGGTCTAGAAATAACTTTATAGAACGGGAACAAAAGAAAATAACTCAGAATACGGACAAGGAGTTTATGCGCAAAAAAAATCAATTGATTTTTTGTGTTCCATTTTTTAGTCTGGCAACGTGATTGTGTGGCTATCTTTTACAGGCACACCAACATTTAAAAATAAAACAAGCCACCTAGTCGGAAATAGTAGAAATAATTTTCAGATCATGATTCGTGATCTCGATGAGAAGCAGGATCATGTGCTGTTTTTGTAAGTGCATGTAAATCGATGATATGGATCATAGCTGATAATAAAAAACAGCTAATGTGTCTTGTCATGGTTAAGTTGGTATTTTTCTTTCAATTTAAGTGAATATAAAAAATAAAATAAAAATAACAGTCACTACTCACTTGGTACGTCCCTGGGGAAAAGAGATTGTCCGTACTATTTTTCTATGTTTTACATATTTTTTGGTAGAACCTTCTAATTCCACCAACTCTCGAGAATGTATTTAGTATGGAAAAAAACAACCTAAAACCCAACAAGTATCAATAACGTTATTGCCATCTTTTTTTTTCTTGGAAATAGTCCAATTTCATTGTTTTATAACAAATACTAAAAACATTTAAAGGTTCTTAGATGGTTCCGCCAAACTTTGAGTAAATATTGCTTTAGTTTCATGGGCAAAACAAAAATCTGTTATAACTCAAGAATCGAATAAAGTTTAAAAATATTCAGCCTTATTTATAAACTCACCGTATCTTGACGCACCCTCTCAAATGTCCTTACACAGGAAAACGTGATTTATAAACAAAAAGCACTTTGCGTAAACCCTGCGTAACTTTAAACGCAAAAATTTGCGTTTGGAGGTTGCGTAAAGCTTTCATATTTTTATTTTCGTTTTTGAAATGTCATTTTGTTTACATTTTTTTCGGGGTAGATTTGAAAATTGAAAAAGAAACTAAAAATTGAATTAAAAATGCCATTCAGCTTCATGAATTTTGTTAACGACATTGATATGTAGATATGATCGACTTAATAAATGAAAGTTCAATTCCAAGAAGGCGAAAATTATATAAAACCAGGCTCAACCCCAATTTTCCGACCGTTTTCTTTTTATTTGCTGCTCCATTTTTGTTTAAAAACAAAATAAATCTCACAAGAGAGATGCCAGTTTCTATTCATAGAAACAGCTGATATCATTCCGCATGTTTTTTGTAATAGTTTCCTACTTATTTAGACACCAACCTTGCGTAGTAAACAGTCATGGGACATTTTTTTATAAATAATAATTTCAGCAAAGCCACATAGAGGCTGCGTAAATATTTACGCGATGTTTAACTAAACAACATCGTAGAGGCGTCGTAGGGGAATCTAATTAATACGGCTGATTGAGTATACTCATAATCATTAAATATTAATAATCCTAAATCAAAAACAGAAACCTTCTTTAATTCTAAATGCAAAAATCATTATATAAAAAATCTGCTTTCTGCAATTACACGGTTTTAAATTTTTAAGGGGAGGCTTGCGGAAGCCTGCAGAACCTTGTCGTGGGGAATAAATCTTCAGTTTACCTCAGACGATGTCAAAAACGTGGGCGGTCATTGCGATTTGCATTTAATCACCTCCGTGGGGAAGACATTTATTTATTACGAGAAAATGTAATCAGCTTGTAATGTAACTATACCTACAATGGGTTTTGCATTACTTCTTTTTGTTTTTGAACTGCCACATTGACATTGGCATTTCCCCGAACATATTTGTTTGATCAAAGGAGAATGGTGGCTTTCAATGTTGTTTTTATTTTTTCTATACCTACTGTAATTGTTAATTTAATGTTTGTGTTCTTGTTGTTTTGAAGAAAACCCTGAAATAAAACCATAAATTTGTTTTGTAATATGAATTAATGAGGTTATCCCGTTTAGCTATCAATCTACCGATATTTTTTCTGAAACATCCCGATTTACTGACAAACATTTCTGGCAATCCTACCAATGAATTAGTAGGAATTTTTTTTACAGGGATATAATATTAAGACATAATAGGTCGAGTATAGGCGGAGTGACTTATTGGTTAGTGTGTTGGACTAGTAAGCGAGGGGTCCCAGGTTCGAATCCCGGAAAAACCCAAATTCCAACATATGGTTTTTTTCCGCTGCGCCACCTCTCGCGAACGACTGACAAACATCCGACAGTATAACTGTCATGAAGGAGCTCCTCAATTAGCCGTTTGGACCCGGCATAAAATTGTAGATCCCTTCCGTTCGTCCCAAAAATGAAAAACTCACACAAACGAATGGTTGTGGGAACCTAGGCCTAGGGTCCCTACAGACATGTTGCGCCAACTAAGTATTTATTTATTTATTTTTTAATAGGTCGAGGTTCGGAAATTATTATATTGTTTTGGACCTTATTTCGATATCAAATAGCTCAACAGTCAGATATTTGAATAAGCAATTGATACAAGATTTGATCTCTTTATCGAGAATGTTTTTCGTTTTGCTTCCTATAAGTGAAATTTCAGACAGTATCCACCAACGAAAACAGATATTTCAAGAAGCGTAACCTTTTTTTCTTTTCTAATAATTAAAAACCATGTTTACTTTCAGCCTTATTTATTAGAATTTTCTATACGCACCTAAACACCTGTATAGTTATGCAGTGTATAAGTATTTATACAGCCTTTATACACCCTTCCACAAATTCTTATTTATAAAACATTTTTCCATACATACTAGTTATACAGGGCTTGCGTCAAAAAAGGTACTGAGAAGGAGAAATCTATTACATTTATCTGTCCGAAAAGCTAAAAAGAACTAAGCAGCTTGGGAGAAATGCAAAATTCAAATACAAATAGGAAAAGGAATTAAGAAATTGAAATACATATAAAAAAGGATGATTTTAAATTCAAATGAATTTTTAAAACAATTTGAAATATCTCATTTCTCCAGATATTTCTTATCTACTTCTTGTAGAATCTTGAAAATTCAAAATAAAAATTTCGATACAATCTATCCAATTTATTTTTGATTTAATTTAAAATAAGATGTGACAGATTTTTTAAGTCAAAATGACATTTTGATACCATTCCACCTCTATACAATCTCTAAACAACGTCCAAGCGCGCTTAGCGTGCATAACTTTATACACTCTTTATAATACGTTTATAAATAAGGCTGTTTATGTTTAGCAATTTAACACATTCATGTGCTGTGCTCCCAATTATTATATGCAATCGAAGTGTTTGATTCGGTTGGAGAATGGAGATCGTTGCACAAAACATTGCTCAGGAAGCGTACGGGTAGTGTACTACAGAGACAATACTGAGACCACCAACTCCGGCCGATTTCCTGTTACTTAGCCTACAAGCTATATTTTTACGGAGTGGTCACGATTTGGTGCGCTAGTATTGTTACATACAAATTCGTATTGACAAATATCACGTAACTTCAAACATTCTAAGTCACCAACACACTCTCAAAAAATATGAGTCACTTCCGCTGTGGGAAAAGTTGCTGGCAGTGTTCATAGAATTTTATCCGTTAAATTTGAAATTATTTGTTACGAGTGGATAGAATTTTTTTTTTGGAATAAGTGTACATTTGCTTAAAATATTCATGAAAAATTAACAATGTAGATTAGTTGAGGAAAAATAAGAACATTTCGTGCAAATTTTCTTCATTATTTAAGAAAAATTTACACACTCAATCGAAGTTACTGATTTCCAAAAGCGGAAAATACACAACCATGTTTGTTCTAATATGTTTCTAGTATATAGAAAATCTATTTTAGGTAGTTTAATTAACCAAACAAATCAAATAATTTGCCATTTAACAATTTATAATAACTATAACCAATGGCATTCAGTAATAAAAAAATGTGGAATTTCCGAACTCTTTCACATTTCAACACGGTTGCCGAGGTTGGCAGCATTTATTTTTGCATTTTTTGGATGTTTTTGCATGTCACACGGATTCTTAATTGACATAACACCGATAGGAAAACAAAATGGGGAATTTGAAAAAAAAATTGAGGGGGCCAGCGGCAAGAGGATTGTGAGTTGGGGGTCTCAGTATGGTTTGTCTATGGTGTACTAGTTCGTGTTGCTCGTTGAACATGGTTGTAAAGGGTGATTTTTTAAGAGGTTTAGAACTTTTTTTAAAAAAAAAACACAAAAAATTTGAAAAAATGAATGAAATATTTATTTGAATCGATAGTTTGAACCTTGCAATTTAATGTTTAAAGATAATTTCATGCAAATGTTGACCGCGGCTGCGTCTCAGGTAGCCCATCCGCTGAGTCCAATTTTGGCATACTCTTTCACACATATCGGCCGGTATCTCACGAATGAATGCATGGATGTTGGCTTCCAGTGCGTCAATCGAAGCGGGCTTGTCCCTATACACATTAGCCTTGGCATACCCCCACAAAAAATAATCTAATGGTGTCAAATCGCACGATCTAGGCGGCCAATTCGTCCATTGAAACACAAAGTGGCATAAGTGATATTTACCAATTTTAGAGGAGACCAAAAGGAAAAAAAAAAGGATTTCCCTCCGTTAAAATATATTGACATTTTTCGGGTGTTTTTACTGACCAAATATTTTTATTGTTTTAAAAATTGTTTAGAACTGGTATTTTGTCTCGTTTTCTGAGTTGTTCGTGCTTTTAGTGCTCCGAAACAATTAAAAAATATAACTTACGCCCCAGAACAAAAAAGCGAAATCTCGACAATGGGTTCAAATTCACTTACACCCTTTTGTGATGCCAAAGAATTGGCTTTAACAAGTTGTTTTATGTAATATTCTCAAAATGGGGTTTTTGTTACTTACGTCCCTTTGTGTTTCGATGGACGAATTGACCGGCCCGAAACGTGAAATTAACTGTTCACCAAACTCGCCTCACAATTGCGCCATTGTTTCGCGTGCTGTGTGGCATGTGGCACCGTCTTGTTGAAACCACATATCATGCAAGTCAAGAACTTCCATTTCGGGCAAAAAAAAGTTTGTTATCATCGCTCGGTAGCGTTCACCATTGACAGTAACGCTGCGATTCGCATCATCTTTGAAGAAATATGGCCCAATAATGCCGCCGGCCCATAAACCGCACCAAACAGTGGCTTTTTCGGGATGCATTGGTAGCTGTTGCAATGCTTCTGGCTGATCTTCACTCCAAATGCGGCAATTTTGCTTATTTACGTACCCATTCAACCAAAAATGAGCCTCATCGCTGAACACAATTTTTCGATAAAAAAGCGGATCCTCGGCCAGCTTTCCAAGAGCCCATTCACCAAAAATTCGGCGTTGTGGTAGGTCGGCTGGCTTTAGTTCTTGCACCAGCTGTATCTTAAAAGGCTTTACGCCCAAATCCTTCCGCAAAATTTTCCTGTGCTGTAACAAAGGCCTAACTGCTGGGAACGGCGCCGAATCGACATTTCGCGGTCTTCTGTCACACTAGCTGATACGGCCGCAATATTTTCTTCACTACGCACAGTACGTAAACGTGTTGGTGGTTTAATGTCCAACAAAGTAAATTTGGTGCGAAATTTGGTCAAAATCTTCCGAATAGACTGCTCAGAAGGTCGAGAATGCCGATCATAAAATGGAAGCAGCGCGCGATGAACATTTCGAACCGAGCACGAATTTTCATAGTAAAATTCAATAATTTGCAGGCGTTGTTCATTTGTAAGACGATCCATGGTTAAATTGCAAACCAAACTGAAGCTGTTTGACAGTGACACAAGGTACTAAACACACGTCAGCTGTCAAAACCAGTGTTGCCAAAACCAAACCAGCTAAAAAATCAGCCTTTATATTGCGTTGGCCACCGATTTAGCAATAATGTGCTGAATATTATCTGTCCAACCCGTTCCTCAACTGCCTGCATTTTTTGTTGAGACAGCGTTGAGGTATTGAATCAACTCAGAGTTGTTGATGCACCGTTGTTTACCGCTACAATTTCCGCGTGTAAATATTATGCTCGGCAATTGTGTAGAACAAAGTAGGCGCCTTAACAACGCAGATAGCCGCAGCAATACCAGCAATGAAAACATATGAACCACCACCAAGCAAACCAGGACCTGGACCGTCTTCTAAGGGTTGTTAGATCGTTAAACCTCGGTCCAATTGGGAGTTTTAATCGCAGTCTAGCTATCTACGTAATATACAACCTATCCACCGGCGAAATATTAAGAATCACATTAAGGATCCCGTGACTTCAATTCCAGCTGTTCGTAGAACTCTGCTTATTTAAGTCGGGTCACCTTACCAAGTATTTATATGTGCGAGGATGGGTCGTACCACTCTTACGTACATCCAGCGATGCATATATACACTTCTCGCAAAAACTTTAATTATGGGCGAAGAATGCCTGCTACACTCGGTGTTCGATATTAGAGGTCCAATAGAGGCTAGGGTCAAGGATGATCTCTAAGTTTTTGCCACAGTTGGATAAAGAAAGATTTTGGTTATTTAGACGGAAAGTATGAAGTTAGTATTTTGGTTTTGGTGGACAAAAACATCAGTTCGGTTTTATTTGTGTTGACATTAAGGCCGCTTGTAGCTACTAATCTTACACAAGGTTCGTTCCAACTTCCATATGACATCGGTAACCACGTCCGAAAATATTCCCGATACTAAATCAACTACGTCTTCCGCATACGCAACGACTTTGATGCGGTTGCTGTCAAGTCTAAAAAGGATTTTGTTAATTACCATAATCCATTAGAGACGCAAGATCACCATTTCTTGATGTGTACCTCTGCGTACTGATTTGGTTAAAAGTTTTGCCCAAATGATCTTTGATTTAGTGTAAATAATCCATGAAGTTACATGCTTTGGTGTAGGTATTCACAACTCACAAGCTGTTATGGCTTACGGGTAGTTTTTCTATGGAGCCTAATTAAGTCTTGACACGAACCAGTCTATACTTTGGTCGGATTGGATTGTGTTTGATTGTAGGAAATGCAAACAAATAATCCAAGGACTGCTTATGACATCATTTAGCAGCAGTTCACATTCCGGAATGTCATAAGAAATCGCACTCAAATCAATGCCCGACCAACACTTATGAACATAAATTAAATGTTCCTATTTTTCAAATGATCAATATCCCATTTGCCCTCATCTCCTTTACATTTATTTCAGTTCTCATTATTATTTCGAGCTCACGCCATTCTGTAACCATTCTCTGAAATGACAAATTCTGTAATAACAAATGGAAACAAATATGCGAGTGTGCACATAACGCTGTATTGAAATGGACATCAAAATACAAGGATATGTTGTCCGAGTCCATTATACGACTTATCCTCAACGACAATTTGTCCAACAATAAAAGGTAATAAATAAATGTAACGTCCAAGGATTTTATTTAGCTGACTAATATTTTACTACAGAATGTGCCGCTCGGCACTTGATAAATCCATCACGAAGGACCGATAGGCCTCCCAAACCATATAATATACACTCGGTATGTACGTTCCCGGGAATGGCAAAATCTCGACGCTCATAAAAATAATCATTTCCACTTCGAAAATCGACTTTGACAGATGGCGCAACTGCGTGCCGTCCTTAACGACGTTGTCTTCGTCTTTGCTTGTGAAGTACGCACCACTCCAAGACCTCCTTCCGTCGCACACTAAATAACTGGCTATCCATGCCAGTCAAACAATCATTCAAGGACAGTGGAGAAATATGTTTTCACTCTTCGAGTCACCATGTTTGCGTGGTGACGGTTTGCAAACATGAAATATTTTTTTCTCATTTTCCGGACTCACATCCTATTTCGGTGTATATCCTTGGTAAGGGCTTTCATATTTCTCAATCAAGGAATTCTTCCAATTTATTGCGTTTCCATTACACAAGTATTTTGTTGAAAGTTTCGGGACAAAAAAAAATAAACAACACTGAGAAATAATAATATAAAAACAAAAAGGAAAGTAAGTAAAACAAATAAACGAAGAACGGTCAAAAGGACAGAAAACAACTTTTGGCTTTTATTGCCAAAAAAATCGTCAAAAAACAACAACAGAGTTGGTACAAGTTCGGTGAGATATCCAGATATCGGTCGACAGGCGGTATGAGTTAAAAGCGGAAAACCATTGCAAACGTGAAAGGACTCCGCAAATTGAAGGTATGTACGAGTATGTGTGATTTAGTCGTTGACTGTAATGACGATTTATAGATTTAGAACTCGGATCCGGTTTACTTTAACCGGTCAGCTCACTGGGGGTCTTTTCTTCTATGGTTGCAGTATGATACAGCAAAACTAGGTCCATATATCCACACGAGGCTGTTGAAGTAGTTTCCTACATAACTTTGATTCCCAAATACTATTTTCGGGGAATTTTCGTTTTCTCAGTAAACAAACGCATTCCAAGTTGACCTACAAAAATAATTGGAAACTTTTAGTGAGGCAGAAACCAGGGACAGCTTTCAACTACGCTATTAGGGTCATTTTTGTGTGTAAAAGATAATTGATCGATTTGTTTTTTTGGCTGAATACAAACTTTTATGAAAGAAAAATAGATGCTTAAAAGGTCAAGTTCCAGGCACTTCGCACCCTATTGGAAATACACAAGAACTTTTTCTAGGATCATAGTTTTTACAAAATATCGAAATGCGATTCCCTAGAACTAAAGTGAAATGTTTCCTCTACCGTCAGTTATCGCTCCTAATGATTTAGAGACGGTCGCAAAAGGTCTTTAGCAATGGATTACACAAACCTCACATTACAAAGTGGGCATTCCTAAATGATGATTATGACTCTGCTTACGGTGACGAGATCCACGCCCAGGAAAAAGAAGACACTTTCAAAAATCTCAAATGAAAAATTGAAGAACAAAAACAACTAACTAAATAACAAAATATAAGTTAGAGAATCCTGACGAGGATCTCTTAAAAAAAACCGAACACCAACCTGGGTTGGTCCAACTTGTTCGTATTGGTCGAAAATAAAAGAACCGATATCAAAACGTTACAAAATTTTATTGTGTTATTTGCTTCAAGTCAGAATTAAGACTAACCAAAAATCTATACCTAAGTGCCAGGGGTAGTCCCATGGCCCATCGCCAATCCGCTGAGTCGCCAGAATATACGCGGCGCGTGTATCCGCCTGCATCGGGTGTCATCATGCTGATATATCTATATCGGTGGGAACAGGTTTGTTCGTGATATGCATTTATGCATACGGTGCGTCTATGGTGTTCATATGATATGCACTTATGCATATATGTCCGGTGGTGATAAATGCTGACTTAATATATTTTTTAACGAATTAAAAAAATATATATAAGTTATCACCACCCGATAGACCACAGGGTGGTGATAACTTATATATATTTTTTTAATTCGTTAAATAAAACAAACGAAAATAAAAACAAATAAGCTATAATAATAAATTATGTCAATTCTAACTATAAATATAAAATATTTACGTTTTGGCATTTTGTTTCTTAATTCACTTCTTTTCACTTAAAAAAAAAAAACACACACGAAACCTAAACAAAACAAACCGATATATTTACTTCAAACTGAAAGTGAGCTGTCAAATGAGTGGGTGTGTTCAGACAATAATTGTTAAAAAAAAAACAAAAGATGGTGTTGTGTTCAAAAATGAATGAGTTCGGGTACAAATATATTTTAGGTTGTGTGCACACCAGAAAGATGCAGAAAACTTCTGAATTAGTTTTGAAAAAATGTTTTGTTCTAGGTTTGTGGTGTCGTTAGCTGAGAAGTCCCAAAAACAGGACAAATTGCATATTTTTTTCCAAAAAGATACCGGACTTTTTTTTTAAAGATAAAAAGAGGGCATGTCCTCTTAAAAAAGGTAAAATCTGAATATTCTGAGTGTACTTAATAGACATGCCCCTTCAAGGGGCCGCTATGCAGAAGAACAGGAGCTTTTCGTAAGCTGTACTGGCGACAAGTATCAAAATACCAACTTTTTCTCCGGAGGAGAAAAATTGAAGTAAACGATGGAGGCAGCAGCGGGATATCTAGGTATTACTTCAAGAACTTTACTCGTAAGTCTTACAAATCGTGCCTGGCAACATTCTCCAAACAAAGATCTATAGAGATGAGTTACTGAACGTTGCAGTTGAGAAGACTACCAGAAATCGGCTGATAGACAGAATGATTCAATGAACCACATAGCCTGGATGATGAAAGCCAAGACTGAGGTGATATCAATTTTAAAAATGTTAGTTTAAAATTCTTCTGAGCCCAAAAACAAAATTGTTGGCATAACAGGTCCGTTTAGGTAACCCGGGACTAGCTGCTCCCAACCATATTGTAAAGCGCGAAAGCATGCTCATTGACGGAAGCCAATGAAGAAGCACAAACATTCTTCCAACTATTTTCGGTTCCGTTAGCTATGGCGGGCTTTGAAGTGCTATAGAGTGACATCAATTTGGTTATAAAAGTAGTTCGCATCGTCTCTGAGTTTTGTGATTAAAAAAATTGCTTCATGTCTCAGAACTTGCAGTTCTAGACAAATTTGTATTCGATGGAAGTGGTTCAAGTGCGAGCGAAAAATCAAAAAGGCTCTAAAATGAATTGTTTAAAGTACTTTGAGAACCGCACATTCAGTGTAGCAAATGCTTCAACAAATCTCTTGCAGCAACAGCAAGAAGGTAGCTATAGGGGGTTAAAACTGCGACACTTTGAGTTTTAAATACAAGGTCCTGTTTTGCATAAAGATTTCTTTTAACCTTCAGAACTGACCTACATTTTGCTTTTTTCGGTCGACAGCTAAATTTGGAAATTGAACAAATCCATTTGAGATTAAATTATTGGCGGCACATATTTTTCCGTAACTTGACAAACTTCAAACTTGATTCCAATCAAATTAGCTAAATGATACGATAGTCATAACCGTACTTTCTCCGTTTGCACAAAAACATAATTTCAAGTTACTGATCATTTTTGCAAACAGCACTGTTGTAAACTTGCGAATACATCCAGCCATGTAACACTACCCTAGCAGAAGTATTTTCTTTATGTGGGTAGTTCCAAAGTTTTATTTCAACTTTTCCTTTGTACTACGAGCACTTTTATTCGTCATACCGCTCTTTGTGCCATGAACGATGTAACATTAAATGCAAGTAAACAGCAGCAGTAGTGTTAAAAAAACACACACATCCACCCACAGCTGTTTACGCTGTTAACAGTCGAACATTAAATTTAACGTTCGCATCCGTACATAATACCATATAGCCTACGCAGAGGAGTCAGAGAAAGAGCACGAAACTTATACAGAGAGAGAGATACGTTTTATTAGGGTCAAAGGAAAGGGTTAATGGGCTCATGGTATATGTCATTGTCAACAGACGACAAACTATAGATGATGAAGACCATTTACGACGGCGTGGACCTTGTTTGTCATAATTATGGGTTTATAAAATTTAATAAATTTTCAGTTCAAAAGTACCTGCGTGTATGCTGTTTAAGGCCTTTGAATTTGATACACAAATTTGAGCTTGAAGGCATTGCAAGGGTGATTTGTAGTTTTTAGTGTTTTAGACATTTGCCACCATAAAGTTATGGATACTGGTTAAGTTGAATTTGAGCACTTGTTGTGAATAGACTAAATTATTAAGAGAAAGAAAATAAAGCGCACGACTGGGTCGAACATAACTTTCTCATTCATCAAAAGCTTTGATGCAAATGAAGTGGGAGCTGATTGTGTAAGCTCCAAGTTGATGGAATTATTTTTAGGGTGCGTATTCAATACCTATGATTGAAAAAAATGAGAAGTTGCCAAAAAAAAATTTTGCGTAGCTGTTATTAAATTTTCATTGGAGATCGGGATTTGGGTAGTCATTTTTGATAACTATTTATGAAATTGATTAATTCGATTTTTTTGAGAAAAACTATTTACGGGATATTTTTTATATGCATATTTCTTTAATATGCATTTTTATCAAAATCAAATCAAAAATCAATTTGTCAGACAAAACAGTACCAAAGATTGCAATGCTTAGTTTGAAAAAATACTATTGCTTATCTAGTAAGCTGAAAACCGAGTACAAGTTATTGTTCGGGACGTAAGCATTACTATACTTGGTTTTAAAAGTTTTATCGAAATCGAAAATGGGGTTTTCGAGATATGAGCAGTATGACCATTATTACCTTCGAAATTTTGGTACAAACTGAGTATGCAGTCATGTTAGCTTCACCTACTTAAGCTTAAATACAATTTTGTTAGAAATCGTTAGAGCCGTTTTCGGCATTTACCATTAATATTGAGGCGAAAAAATAAAAAAAAACGGCCCGAACTGTAAACCCCCAAACTCCAAATCCGAAGTTTGAACGAAATCCGGCAGCCGTTTAGGCTGTAGGCCTCGAGACATACGGACAGACAGATAGATGGACAAACGGACAGAATTTTGCGACCCACTTTTTCGAGTTCATCTGTCATCGTAATGTCAGAATTGATTAACATCTCGAGTTCGAAATTTTGTACGAATACAATATCTTTCTCTTACTACGTAATCGAGAAAGTTAAAAATGTTATGCATTATTGCTCCATTGAAATTAAAAATGTTACATTAAAAATTTATTTTATTGTAATATCAATTTTTGGTATCAAAATTTTAATGATATTTTTTGCTACTGAAATAAGATTATAAAATATTAATGTTACATTGTTAGGCGAGATTAAATATTCTCAATATTCAATTGGTAAGAAAAATGATGTTCTCCACATTTTAATATCTGAGTTATAATTTCGGCTATATAGTTTAGCTATTAAAACTGAATTTATATGCTTAAAACCATTTATTTGAGATAGGAATAGCTTCATAATATAAAACCATGATTTTCCAATTTCGAGCTAATTCGTTTTAATTTTTTTTTATTTTTTTTTTATAAAGCGGGCTAAGCTGTAAAGTTTTTTTTTATGTCTATACAAAATAAACACTATGTATTTTCACTTTATATATAGTCAGTATGAAAATAAATAGCGTTTCAATGTAATTTTTATATAAATCAAACGATTGAACGTTTTCATCTAACAGAATTCGGAAGCTTTTTGCATTTTTATCGCATCTAACAAGGGCCTGGCTGTACTCAAGACTTTTCAGATATAGCTATTTGTAATGAGAGAATAGTTTTCTAGATCCAAGTTTTCAGTTTTGAAATATAATGCATTTATGTACCACATAAGTTTAATGAAATCGGTACCAGTAACCAACAATTTTGATGAACGAGAAAAATACGTCGACCCAGTCGTTCACTTATTTACATATCCTATTATGTTTTATGGTCGATTTGATGTAATTTTACTATTGTAAAAATTTCATTTTGACATGGCACTTTTTTTCCAGTGACTTCTTTAAGAAGTTGGTTCTCCAAACAATATTGACACCATACCTAAATTCTTTAGGGAAACTGATTTTTTAACCGTAATATGCCTCGTTTTTTGCGAAAATTTCACAACCCCACTCAACCTAACATAACCTTACCTATACTTCAGCTCAAAAAGTGACTTGTAACTCAAGGAATCCCATGAATTCTAGGACCTGGGAACGGTACTCAGTTCGCTTCCAAGGAATTTCACACATCAGACGTCGAACCCTATGTACCTTAAAGTCAAATGGGCTGTCGAAGACACTTCTCTACATCCTTGTTGAATAACGAAGTGCTTCAACTCTGACTGAACGAGTTATACTACCCATACCCAGCACGTCATGACTTTTCATAGTTGTTCGAAATGTAGAGGAGAAGAATTCAAAAGCGTTGAAAAATAATATCAGTTGTTGCTTGATCTTCCTTTCCATATTTACAAAAGGTTCAACTGAAGCTACTCCGCCTATTGCATTAAGCGGGTTAAGACTACAGTGATATTTGTGATATTTATTGAATAAAGTATAGTATATTAAGATTAGTCTTATTTGCTGTGATTGGCTTAAAGTAAAACAATTTAAAAACCATACAAGAGTGAGTAACCATTTTAAATTCATTTTAAAATCGATTTAACAAATTTAGAAATTAATCTCAAATTAAATTATCTATATATAAAGATTTACAGTATAAGTTTTCAATATTTGAATTTTCAAAAATTTAACAAGTCGATTTTATGCATTGCATATAACATGTTCCCACCAACGTGATTTAGCTAAATCATCTCATAAATTAAGTGATTTATACCTTATACGTGTTTGAATTTTAATTACGATATTGTCATCGCAAATCCACACAAAATAAAATCGAACATACACAAATAAAACCAAACATACCTGTTATTAACTTCAGCACTTTATTCAGCAAACAAAAAATAAAAAAACATCTGTCAACAAAATTATTTCAATTTCAATTTTCTAATTTCTAATAAGGGTTGATATTTTTATTAATTACAGGCAATCAAAAATTGTTTTATTCTTGGCACGTATGGCAACAAAACAGATAAAAAGACGAATTTACAATATTGAAAGTTAAGCACCTAATGTCAAAGTTGACAAAAATGTCGCACTAAAAGTTCGGTGGTATTTAAAAAAAAAACAGTTTAAAATATGTTTGCGTTTTTGATTCTCCTGAGGTGTATGCGGGCAATGAGTTCCATTGGCGGGTGGCATCGACAAAAAACGTGCGCTCGGATTGTATACAGTCAAATTTCGGTTGTATTAAAACAGTTCTTCTTCTGTGGAAGCTAGGAAAATTAGGCCTGTTGTATATTATAGTCAGGTTGATGCGATTGCATGATCCCAAAAAGTTGTTTTAGTGATCTCAATATGTACAGGGTGTCCGCCGGGAAGGTATACTGCTTTGTTTTGCCGCCATTTTGGTAAACATTAGTCTTGACAGTTCATATTTGGCAGTCGTGGAGTAGACACGTGGCAAATTTATTATGAAAAAATATTTGATAAGCCAAAGTGTTTTAATCGTTAAAACATTTTATCAAAATCAATCATCGATTGCTGTGACGATGACAAAGTTACGTGAAATTTTTTGGAGAAACAACGTGCCAACAAAACGCACTATTTATCGTGTAGTGAATGATTTCGAAGAAAGAGGGTGTGTAGGTGATAGGCCCAAGCACCTTTGTATCCATTAAAAGTTACAGTCTGGTGTGCAATTTGGTCAGGAGGAATCATTGGATCTTACTTCATTGAAAATGAAAACGGCGTAACGGTAACAGTGAATGGGGAGCGATATCGTGATATGATTGAAAACTTTTTAACGCCACAACTTCATGCTTTGGGCTTGATTAACATGTGGTATCAACAAGACGGTGCCACATCGCATACAGCCAGGATTACAATGGAATTACTGCGAGACCTCTTTCCACAACAAGTTATTTCAAGAAATGGTGATGTTGATTGGCCTCCACGGTCGCCTGATTTGACTGCTCCGGACTTCTTTTTGTGGGGATATCTGAAAAGCAAATTCAAACAAACCAGAAACGCTTGAGCAACTCAAACAAAATCGCGATGAAATTAATGAAATACCGCGTGAAATGTGTGAGAATGAAATGAAAAATGTGCTCAAAAGGGCTCGCATTTGTGAGACTAACAGAGGCGGACATTTACCTGATATTGTATTCCATACATAATTGCCGACATTAAATAAAACATTTATCAATATAAGATCCATTCTCTTTCATTTAATCAAAAATTATAAACAAACAAAGTAGTATACCTTCCCGGCGACACCCTGGTATAATCAAATCTCGAGCCATTCAAGAATTCGTGGTAAGAAAAAAAAAATGTGGTCAATTGGTCATTTTAAAATCCATAATCAAAATTCCAACCGTCTGCAAATTAAAATAACAACACCTCGTTGACTATCGTTCAATCATCATCTTTCATCTAGACGAAAGCATTTTATCGATTACTGAGTTAATATTTATTTTCCAAACGTTTTCACTAAATCATATTAAGTTGATTACAAACACTCTGTCTACTGGAATAATATCCACTATGGTACAAAAAAATCCCATATAAACTCCAGATGATAACATCCAAGAAAATAACCCCAAAAACCCCTCCTACGCATACAACTTAAACATAACAACTTTATCCAAGCATATTTAACACAAGCTCCCTGTAACCACCTAATTGGTTCCCCCATTCCCTCAGTCATCATCATCATCATTTATCGTCCAACATCAGCAACTGAGACAAAATTAGCATATTTGCCATTGACACCGTAATAAATTACAAATTTCCCCGTACTTCGAAGTTGCCTAGAGACTCGCATTCTACTCAGCCTTCAGCCAGCCCAACCCCTTCTACCTAACAATGAATCCACTCCGAGTGCGGCTCCCACGTAAATTACTTTCTCGCAAAAGCGTTCCGTTCTATTTCTTCAGCATTCTGGCACTGGCACTCTGGCAATCAAGGCCGCAGCACGCCTCATCCTTTTCATGCAAAAATGTTTATAAATTACCATCGAACCCGAAAAGAAAATCATAAATAATATTTCATTTGTTTAAAAAGGGGGCGAATAAAATATCACCGAACATCACTTATTGGACCAGCATTTATGAGCATCACTGAATATAAAAATGCCATTGTAGCGAAATGGTACAGTAATTGAGGCCAACACTGGAAGCACCAGCCGGAGCCGGTATAGTAGCAACACATCCCTGGGAGTGATTCATCAATTCCTCAAAGTGATATCCATAAATTTCTCGGGTGTCATCATCCTAGTAGAGTGGAAGGACATTCTACCATGAATTCGCACGGGGTTTGTGGGCAAGTTTGCCCTTTTATTCGGATGCTAATGGTTGATGGGTAAAGACCGATAGCTTGAGTGAATGTAACTTGGTGGCCAGGCTATTCTGACCATTTACCACATATATTGACTTAAGCCAGGGTAAGTATTTGATTCATGAAAAAAGGGACGATGACTTATATTAGGGGTAGGCCATCAGTTTGATGCTGTGAGTGGGGCTATTTTTTTTTTTGTTTCCTAATAGTCGTTATCAGGGCGAATAAGCTGACAGTGATGAAACTCGGGTAAGGAAACACCCGGGTGAATTGAGTCAACAAATTTCTGCTTCCAGCCTGACCGAGATTGTGTGAAAGTTTGTCCCACAAAGAGAGAATAATTTTAATTGGTTTGCTAGTCCTCTCAAGTTAACCAAGTCAACGCGGCCGAGAAGAGAAGAGAAGAGTTTTTCTCCTGTAGACTTTCTAAGTAATCAATTTTTTTTTAACTTCGTTGCAGCTTTTTCTGTCTTTGGTGAAGGAACGCAACTATAATTTTTATCAATTTAAAACTTCTGAAGTCTACCAGGTTGCTGGTATACGGTAGTGTATACAGTAGACAGGTAATACTCTAACCACAGCTGATCACACGATGCAATACCTATAGATTTGAATATGGTAACACTGGAAAGCACGGAAAGAACCAGGATAAACGATTTTGCATTGGAAATTTTTCGATACTGATAGAGCCGCTGTTGCTGGTTGGGGGTACTAATATGGTGATACCGCATATTTCTCAACAGTTTTTTAACACTTGTACTTAATCAGCCTCCAAGTGGTCTTTTAAGGACATGATGCTGTGAAAAAATCAAGATAGTAGATTCTTGAGCATGTTTGCAAAATTCAGAGCTGATTTTAGTGGGTATTTTTCAGGACCCGTAAGCTCTGACATCCCCGAAGTCAGTTACTGATACCGGAATATCCAGCCTGATGTCGTAGACTTAAAGGTAGCGTTGATACTGGAGATTGTGCGTTGGAATGACTAGCATTACCATAAACGTCGTACCTAAACACAAAGTAAGGCTTCATTTGAAGAAACGAAATTACTAAATAATAATGGTTTCCTCAATAAGATGCCACTCGCTAGTCCCTTTTAATTAAAGTCCTTTTTACTAAGTTGTGATAATTAAAAGCATATTACGTTAAAAATATGGTTTATTATAACTCCAGGTATAAGTTGGGACTTTAACCCTGGATGGTTACCCTTATTCTACACACTCTAAGGTTATGCTTCGTCGAATCGACGAAGTCCACTTTAAAACCTACATACTCCGAACCTTACTCCGAACTTTGTCTTGCCTTTAACTTGAAATTGTTCAATAAGACTCTTAGGCATATTTAAACTAGATTTATATTAGGTATCCGCATTTTTTCTCATTTTAAATGTAAATTTAAATATATCACTTAATTTTGATAATGATTGACAGTCATTGATTTAAAAAAAAAAAACAGCAATAAAATAATAGCACCTCCAAAATAAACACACAAATAAGAAGTAGAAGTCCATATCAACTAAATCAATAAACAAAAAAATTAAAAAAACAGTTTTATATACAAAAAGTAACAAACACTTACGAACATACCTTACAAAAAACAGAAAAAACTAATATTTCTGATGATAGCAGGAGAGCATACGTTCGCTCACTGGTAGAAACCACAGCCAACTGATGTTGTAAGAAAGAAGAATAGAATAGGACGAATAGTTAAAGAGAAATCATAAAAAATAAAAGAGGTGCTCGTCGACACGACGAAGGGTAACCATCCAGGGTTAATTGTGAGTGTTTTCAGTGGCTCGTATAGTGCCTACCAAATGCACTGCATTTAAGAAGCCCTGGAAAATCTAAAAATGATGAGGATCATGCAAACTGACTGCTAACACAAATGATGAGGAAAAAAGAACCACATTGTTTTATACATTTTTAAATATTTTTATGAAGAACCCGAAAGAAAGAAAACAGGAATTTAAGCAAGACCAAAGTATGGCAGTTACGCTGGAGAAACTTATAAGCAGGAAGACAGGCGACAATAATCGAGCTCGATGGTATACCGCTACAGCATACGCCACTCAAAGAGACGAATCCTATCTTACATTTGGGTTCCTTAACAAATAAAATAAAAAATAAAAAACACTCGTATGGAACCATCTTCCCATCGGCCATTTTGTTATGCCATCGGTAGTTAGTTACGGTAGTCGTCTGGATAGGAAGACACACATAGACCATAGTTCTTTACTCAAAAGGTAAAGTGGTTTAAGTCGATTTAAGCCAAAAACAGTATTTTCAAATATTTGAAGTGAGAACAAATTTAGCTACAGTTTGGTGTAATCACCTTGTTTCTACCTACCTTGGAAAACATTTGTGTCTTCTGTAACAACGACTTAACTCAATGAAAGTAAAAACATTGCATTTGGAATAACATCTTAATTCTGAAATAAATTGCAGCCTTCTCCTCAAAGTGTTTTTTTTCACGAATTTTTTTAAGTTTAAAATTGCTCTACTGAAAAATGTGAAAAATCGACTTAAGCCATTTTACCTTTTGAGTACGGAGTTATAGGTAGATTGTTATAAAACATGAACGAGTTGAGAGGGGAGGCGGCTAAAAAGATCGGCCGGAAGTTAATATTGAAAGCCTTATTGTTACATACAAAACTTTATTAAAGAAGCTTTGTGATGCCATAGATTCGATAGAAAATTGATGGAGTAGCTAAATCAATATTATGAAAATTGCAGCGAGAGGGGATAAAGTAAAAAAGCGCGCTAGGTAGTTACATGCCCTTACATTTGTGAACTGGTGTCGAGAATGGATGCATCACACGACCCCCTGATGACTAAAGTCACAAACTACATACTACCACAGATATTTGAATTATAGTTGGCTGACGATTGCGTTAAGTATTACGTCTACTGCTGGGATCCCACAGGGATTGGTCCTTGGACCTCTCGTGTAAAATATCGTTACCAGGGTGGTGAAAACAGAAGAAGACGCAACATTTGTATCACACTGACAAACTAAGAAACATATGGACTCAGTGATACCAGATCGGGGGATTTATCCCTTTTTGCGGGATTTTCTCACTTATAATATGCTAAAAGGGACAAAGGGAATTTTGCAGACCTCATAGTGCAAAAAGAAAGGGATTTTACTTTTTGGTCAAATTTTGTTCCTAATTGCTCATTTCATTTAGAATAAAAAAATTAGTCAACCTACCTATCAAATTAAATATTTTCATGTTTAGAAAAAAGTCATTTAAAATATCTGAATGCTTTCATTTTCTTTTTTTTATTTCTTTAAACTGTTTCATAAAATGACATATCTGTGAATGAATTCACGAGTATTTTTTAAAATAAAAAAATTTATATATTTTGTAAACATTGGAATGTATATGTAAAAAAAAGCCTTACCTCATTCTCAAATCAAATTTCGGTGTCATTTTTTATGAAAAATCAAGAATAATGAAACTTGAAGCAGAGAAAAATCAAATATCATAAGATATTTATTTTATGTTGAATATTATTTTCATGTTAATACCCAATGCAATTTTATGTTTCTTTTTGTAACGTCTTAAAAATGTATACGATGTACCTATTGTTTTTGTTAGCTTGCATAGTTAATGTATTTATAATGTAAATTGTATTTGCTACTAATAAAAAAGACAGAAATTAATAAAATACATGTTTTTTTTTATTTAATATTTCGTGGGATAAATGTAGGATTTTTTTTATATTTTGGAATCGTGTGGTCTAAAGAACACTCCTTTTTTTATTTTTTTTTATTTTCATAGATTTGGGTCCATGTTCAAACAGTTAGGAGACTGTTCCGCTTAAACAAATATTTGCTACATACTACAAAGAGTGGGATCTTGTCATCGGGCAATTATTTATTCTGTAAAAACTCCATAAAGACAACATCCACAGGAAATACAGAAACAAAATTTGCCATAGGATAGAAACTTTAAAAAAAAAGTCAAACAAATAATATATTCTTCCATCCACGCATTAAAAATTGGTAAACTGCGTAGTACTATATATAGCGCACAATCTTATTCGGAAGAAAGAAAAACTTTTTGAGACACAAAAAAAATTGTCGCTATCGTCACCTTTTTGAAGTACTAGAGGATGGATGTAGATGTTCCCACTTTACCGTATACCAATTCTAAAATAGGTATATAAAAAGGAGATATAGGCACACAATGTGCGCCTAAATAAAAAGGTAGCATCCTAACCACAGCAACAGATTCTGGAGAAAGACCCATGAAACCTGGAACTACCATGTTGCGGTTTTTTCATGTAGCACAAGTCACATCCTTAGATAGACCACGAAGGCCAACAAACAAAAAATCTCCTGGCGTCGGGGGATGCCTATACAATTTATTGCCTGATTGTATTCGACTTCCAGGAAGCAATTGGGACAGCCATGGGCCAGATCCAGCGTACACTGTGTTGTTTTTGTATATAACGATAGGATTCAACCAACCAACCTTGTTAATTTTGTTTTCGTTCCGATTCGTTTAAAAAAAAAAATAAAAAACGGGGAGGCAAGGATGCACTGCACAAAAAAATGAGACATTAGACATACTGTTTCCTTCATTTAACCATTATCCTGTTTCTCAAGTTCTTCCTCTCCCCTTAGTCGACCGTGCTAAGAGGACTAACAAACAACATAGCACAAGGACGACTATACAGGGCCAACAATATACCTACTATCACTAACAAGATGTACTCTCTGCACTCGACGTAATAATATGACTAAGGATGCAAACGACGAGTATAGGCACTCTGGTAGCTCGCTCCATCTCGAAACTTGTTGTTTAAGGCAAATATAGGTTGGAAGCTAGACGGAACGACAATGACTATGGCGATGACGATGCCCCAGAAAATTGTGTTTTTTTTTATATTGTCCTATGGTAGGGATTCATCTTTGGTTGTGTAAATAATAAGGACCGAACCGATTTTCCTTCTTTTTGGTCACTTAAAGCTGCAGCTTATTCGTGTTTATTTAAGTGACTTTAAATGGAGACGGACGCAGATGTGTGGCGAGGATGTTTTGTTGGATTTCTTTTGCGAAATCTTTCAGGGCTGTTTTAAACTATTTGCCGACGACCTCGATAGACATTTGCCTTTCCAAACTTACGTAAACAAAGATCATTTCTTAATTCAGAAGCTGGGTTTGTCGAAGACAGTTATTTTTGTTAGGTTGAGGTGAAAGGTTTTTCAATTTGTAAATTATTTAAGTCTTCTATAAACAGGAGCTTATGTTTCGGTAATAATTAAGAGAAACCTCAACTCCATAATAAAAGATATAGCTAAAATTATAAATTTGGGATAAATTAAAATCTGTTGGTCTTTAGAACTGTGCGTAATTCAACATGCTATTAGCTGCATGCTAGATTCTATATATTCTACGCAGTGTGTCCGAGATTTGGATACAGGTAGGTTCTTAGCTCAAGGTGAAGTCGGTTTTCATTTCAAACCAGCATCACGTCGGTTTCAGTCGGGTTGACTTACAAGGCCTGCTAGCAGCACTAGCCGACAACCATGTTGAGCTCTAATTTCATATTTATAAATTCAAAGTGTTTTCAAATAAATTCAAATAAGTTTTGATCCGTTGTCCTCAATATTAGGTTTTTTCCCCATCAACACTAGTGTGGCTTCAAATCTCCGTTAAGGTAGCAAGCGCATAAAAGGTGCAGCCCAGTCTTCCTCTGGCCGTTAACTTTATCAGTGGCGTTTCGGGTTTCGGTGGACTAAATACTGCCTGGCAAAAATACCCAAAGGTGGTGAAATATTTAGCTCCTCGTCAAACTATTTTTTTCTTATTTCTTAAGAACTGCATGGACTTGCTCACATTGATTTAGAGTCGGTGTCGTAAGATCACGAGCTATGGAGCACCCTTTTCCCCCGAATCTTGAAGATAGGCGGACATTAGTCTCATCTGGTTATTATAACTCGTGGGTACAGTGACTTAGTGGTTAGGTGGGGATCGAGGGGTCTCAGGTTTAACCCACGGAAAACACATGTCGGGATACTTATAACAAATTTTAGAGTCGACTTTAAATGTATTTATTGTGAACTGCTAAAATTTTGAGTAGAAACTGAAAATGTTTACTGGTAAGGCCCATGGTATAAATACCTAAAGATTTTTTTTCACTGCGCGACGTTTTCAAAATGTCTGACAAACATTGGAGAGTTCAGTTTCGACATAAAATGTAAGTTCATTTTTGTAAGTTCCATTCGTTGCAAGAGTAAAAATTCACGCAAATAAATGGGTTGTTTTTTTAGCAATTTATATTTTTTATTTGACGCAGTGGCTTAGTGGTTAGTATGTTGGACTTCGAAGCCTATTCTTAATGTTGAAAACTGGTCTCGGTCTCGGCTGTTCAGCTGCACGAAATCGGCTTGGAAATATCGAACACAAATGCACAACGAAATTTTGTATAGTATATTTATGTGTATTCAGTACACCTGTATGAAAAATTATATCATTTTTATTATCATAGTAAATTTTTTTTGCAAGTTTTTTTTTAAATTATTATATTTTATTGAACTTTTTATGATAAAAACTCTATTTTCTGGCTGACGACAATAGCCAATGCTATTGTGAATTTTTGCTGTTGTTTTTCTTCGATAAATAAAATCACATTATTATTATTATTACGAAGCGTGGTGTCATATGTTCGAATCGCAAAAAAAAAACTCCATCTTAAGTTTTTTTCCAATGCACTATCTCACGCGAACGCCTGACAAACATCCGAGAATATAACTCTTATGGAAGAGCTTTTCAACTATCCGACTCGGATAAACTTGTAGATCCCTTCCATTCGTCTGGAAAATGAAGAACTCTCGCAAACTGATGGTTGTGAGAAGATATGTCTAGATCTAGGGCAGCGTTGCCCCAAACTGCCCGATCCGGCCTTTTGGCCCCCTGTTTTTTATTTATTGTACAAAATGTACTGATTTTAATGAAAGCTTTCAAAGTGAAGCAACAAAAATACGTTTGTTGGTGAGTGAAGCCACTAAAATTTTAATTTTTTTAAAGATAAGCTTAAAATATATGGCCCCAGCTTTTGTCAAATGGCCCGCAGAAAATTTATAAATGGCCCTCACTGCCTTTTTCTTCGCGGCAACGCTGGTCTAGGTCCTGCTGCACCAAATATTTATTTATTTTGTAAATACCAAAATCTTCAGATTAACACTTATTAGCTCGAAATTAGAGCTCTTAGCTCTCCCGAATGACTCTCACACTTATACCCTCATAAAATATCTGGGGAAAAAAATGCGAGTGTGAATTATATCGACCGAACAAAGTTAGATGACGCATAATATCGATAGGGATACTGTGTCCTATGCCATGCGTATGCAGATGAGTACATGCAAAAAGTGAGGAAGGGGAAGGTTTCGTTACAAGAAAAGGTACCTATATCAGATTTGTGGAACTTGTGTCGAGCTACTGGGAGTAGTTATTGTTATTCTCTCAAACCAAACAATTCGACAATAATTTCAGTGGCCACAAACCATAACCGCTTATCTCGAGTTAGGACAAAATTAGTTATACATCGTGTTCAGCATTTAAATCCAGTGTTGCCACTAAAAATAAATGAATCCGGTCAAATCTGACCGAATGACCTATTTTATTTTTTCTTAAATTCGGTCAGAAAATCCGGTCAAGAGATAAAATAAGAATTTTTGACCAGAAGTCCGGTCAAAAATGCAATATAGTAATATATTTTAACTAAAAATAAAAACAAATTATATTATATTAAATGTATGTAGTGACTTTATTTTTCTAAACTCTCGAAATTTTAAATCTAATAAAACAAAAAAACAAAAAGCTTTGCATCACATCACACCGTTTTGCTGAAAAATTATCTTTCCACTCCACTTCTGTGTTTGAAATTGGTAAAACCAACACCGGAATTGCAAAATATGCTAAATCGTGTTCACTTCAGGTCTGTTTGAATGCTCACAGTTTGTGAGAGCGCTTCATTCTAAGATTATTCACAATAAATTGGTTTCTGCATGAAATTGTGAGCGTGTTCGTTAAGTATGGCCAAGTATCATTCTATGTTCTAGAACAATATTATTTTTCAGGTCAAAATAGGGTTTTTCCGGTTAAAGAATTTTTTCGTTTCGGTCAAAAATCGGTTAGACCGGATTTCAAAATTTTTTCCGGTCAGAGTGAAAACATTTCGGTCAGATATGACCGGAATCCGGTCAGAATGGCAACACTGTTGCCACTTAATTTTTTATGACCATAATATTTTTTTAAACAGAAGTTTTTCCAAAGAAAAAAATTAACTTAGAAACAAATATTCCTGATTTGTAGTGATGATTTGAAACTTTAATCTGCTCTCTTGAAAAGTATGAAAAAAAACTTAGGTGGTTATGGCTTGTGGCCACAGATTTCTCAACAGAAATTGTCAGGGGAAAACCTGACAAGCGAGAATTATTGTTACAGCTCGCTTCTCAATTCATTAAAGTATCACACTGAACCAATAAATCACATACCACCTGTCAGATATTTTAATGCAACTTGTTGGCGTATTTTCGAACTACAAAGCGATTATGCGACATTAAGATAAGTGCATTAAGCGCATTCTGAATATCAGAACTCGAGGCCTGACATCTCACAACCAAATATAACACTTTTCGGATTAAAAACTCAATCATAATACCACCGGTTGACGCGTCTGGCTTTTTTATAGGAAACAACAAACACTTTGCTAGATCCAATGATGCCTGAAAACGGAGAATTATATTTTGTGACATGTTTAAAACATAAATAAATACCAGTTTTCATTTATTTATCAATTTAAAGGCCATGTGAGAAAAAACTGTTGGAACTCTTAATCCCTTTCCGATAGTAATGACTTCTGTGGGATGGTGGGTTACTGGTGAAAGTCCTTCCGGTCGTACACCATGTTCGGTGGAATTGAGTAAAAAATTGCGAAAAATATCCCTTTGATGAAAATTGCATGAGCAAAAGTCACTCCTGTTGAATAAGAACGCACACGACCTGGATTCTGTGGTAACATGAACAAAATCCAAGTGTGAAGCCGCCGTATGTGAGTACCACAAAAAACATTTTTTACATTTACATTTGCTTTTATTGAACTTTTGGTATATACAATTTGACTTAAAGTAGGTAACAAATGATGGTGAATAATTAATATTTAAATGTGTTGGCTCAACAACAGGGGCCCAACGGTATGCAATGTTTGTTTTCTTAGATCTATTTTACATAAATTGTGGCTGTCTTCTCGGATTCATACTCGTAGTATGCATCATTGTCTGGGTTTACCTCACGGAGTTCAAATCCGGGTGTTGATGGACCATAAAAAACGCGACTGACGTAGCTATAAAATCCCGGTCCCTTTGCGGTATAAAGCTGGCTCAGTATTGTGGGCCTTATTTATTCAAAAACATATCGAGCTCAAAGGAACGGTGATTGTTACAAAATAGTTATGCCGACATGAAATTTTAACCCCATCACCTTACCTTACAAGGTACAAACCATAGCCAATCAAAATTCATTTAATGACTCTGACCTATATTTTTATGGTGTTTTGCATGAATCTGAAGCACAAACATCCAGAGTGCTCTCATAATTTTACCAAGGAAATGTATCTAGTGTCAATGGTGCAATAGTCCTTGCAATGTCCTCCACTACACAACAGACGAGAATGACTTCATGCCCATCCATATGGCTATTGTTATAGCAAAAACGTTGGTGCATTAAACATATCGAATGAAAGAAGGCTACTTCCTTCCATGCATATATAGGTTCAGTTGCCGTAAACACTTTGCTAAATCCAATGAAGCCTGCAATACACATTGGGCACATTACGGACGACATCATGAATTAAACATCATTTAAGGATTTCATTCAAAGTTACCTATACACCAGAGCAACGAAGACTCTTCCCTCGGGAGGGATTAGAAGAAGAATAGAATGACACAGAAGTTGTGAAGGAAGATCAACCCTCGCCATCGCACTCCCCATCACAGAGGCGAGTGTTTATGTGAATAAAATACTCCAAGCATTTCTCAGGACATCTGTTTTTGGGTATTTCATTTACACGTAAATGTGATACAATAATAATCATAGCACCGTGCTCCTGCCACGCTACAGCCGCACCAAACAAGCCCCAACCAACACTTTAAGTAGCGACGAAGATAGTCTCCTTCGGATTGCAAGGATTAAATGGTTTCAAATTCCATTGCGGAATTTAGGATGCCATTGCCGGTGGTAAGGGGTGGTTCCGAGAATGGTTTCAAGAGTGGGTGGTGTCGATGGTACATGCCTAAAATATTCCCATAATCACTTAATCAAATTCAAATGACCAACCCAGCTGTTACGTACATAATCTAGGGTCGACCCAGAGCTAGAAGGGTATGGGCTTGCAACGGAGATTAGTTATTTTGGTTGTCATACATTAGAGCGTGTGCTAGGTGTGCGCGTGTGATGTGTTTGCGGTTGATACATTGAGCTATGCAGATTGAGCTAATTTAATGTACTGTATGACCTTGGACAAGTGTTGGCCATTCATGGCAATACCTTACTGATGGTAGAAGAAGGTCAAGGCAACATATTTGGGCGGGTGTATGGGTTGGGTGGTTTTGCGGTCGGCCGCAAATTAATCATACAGAAAATGTACCGCTTGGTGTGGTATTAAAGGATCTCTCAACGTATACGGATTAGTCAGGTAACATGACAAAACTTGTATGTTTCTTCATTACAGTGACTGGCAAAGTGAAATTCAATTTATTGTAGCATCAGGCTTAGCCGTCAGACGAAGGACATCTCTGATAGGCATATATATCAGATTAGTGAAAGCTCTTCGTATAGATGTGTGTATATTTGCCCAGTGCAAGTCTTTGATGTTAATTTATAAAATGTGTATGCGTGTGCCTGATTTGGGAATAATTCGATGATTACTACGGATTTGGCCTATGACAAATTGCACATTATTGTGAAGGGTATATCTACATAGAAATCAGCATAATGGTGATAAGATGTGTAACGTCCGCAGATGAGGTTGTATCTTGATTGGTGGCAAAATCGTTAGAATTTTGACATTTATCAATTGCTCGTATAGTTTTCTGTTTTGTCAGTGGGTCATCTGTTATGATTGTATCCAGCAAGTGGTTGCACATATTTTTTCCATTACACCGCTACCCACTTAAAGTGTAATTCGAGCTGATTTGTTATGATGGTTAATTTGTGTTTGTAATCCTACAACACATATTAAGAAGTGATACTATACAGCATAGTAAAAAGGCAATTGGGACATACAGTAACTTGCCACCCAGCCGCTTTTCAGGGAAAGTCGATTGTGACTGACTACCTTTCATGTAAACTAGAGTTTGCCCAGTGGTACAAATTGTACCATTATTTTGACCTGGTTCATACACAATCGGCGTTGCTAATAATCAAACACTAATGTCGACGATTAGCTGGTTTCCAGATTTATTAGAAATGTACAGCATAAGTGTGTTACGATTTTTATGTTTGTAGGTTGTAATTGCTGATTTACACCATCACATTTGTGCACTTGAGAACGAATTTTGTTTAGTTTTCTCAAAACTAGATGTTCGGCAATATCGAACATAAAAAAAACACTCGCCGAGAAGTATTAGGTAGAGATGAATTTTATTTTATTTCATATAGTATTGGCAATGCAAGATTGAATTAAGTTCTTGTTTTGTTTATTTTCTTATTGCATAAATATTTTATTCTACGTTATTCACTGTTGCTTTAACAAGGCAAGGTATCGAACTTACAACACTGCTCTACGAAAAAATATTAACTGTCTGCCCTGGCTCCAAACATGAATTTTTTCTCGACGTGTCATTATCTTGAAGAAGAAACTGGCGGTGTCCGATTCACGCCGCGAAGTACTGCAATCATGGGAAAGAAATGTTTGCTTGCATTTGTAATATAAAACCATATGGAAATATGCGATGCACTTGTCACATTAAACCATAAATGGAATTATTGTATAGTGGGAAGGAAGTAAGAAGGCAATCAGTAATTTGAATTAAGCAAAACGTAGGCATATTTACGTATGCAAAGAAATATGTGAATGTGCTTACGCCATATAACACGATATGAAGATATTGTATATTTGAAGAAGTATATGAATGGAAGATAGGATAGGCGGGTAAGATATAGGAGTTTTGCGCATGCAACAAATCCTTCCCCCCTAATTAAAGAGCGTTATTCTTTGAAGAGGAATAACACTCGGAAAATATTTTCCAGTATTTGGTACCAGTTTGAAAGCAGAACAGGACAATTTAACAATGTTTTTCCTAGTTTACCATTATTTTTAGTTTTTCTTTAATTTTAAATGTACTAGGTATGAATATATATAATTTTTTTTGTTACATTTACTTTAATATTTAGAAATTTTTTTTTGTTTTTTTTTTTTTTTTTTAAACGCTAACCTTTTTTGATATTTTTTAATTTGCACTAATTACTAATTACTTATTAATTGTTGTAAGTATAGTCTTTTACAATTTTTGTTTGTTACTTTTAGTTTAATTTTTAGAAATTTTTTTTTTTTTTTACGGTAAACTTTTTGGAAATTTTTCAATTTGCACTAATTACTAATTACTTATTAATTGCTGTAAGTATAGTCTTTTACAATTTTTGTTTGCTACTTTTAATTTAAAAAAAAAATTTTTCTTTACGCTAAACTTTTTGGAAATTTTTCAATTTGCACTAATTACTAATTACTTATTAATTGCTGTAGGTATAGTCTTTTACAATTTTTGTTTGTTACTTTTACTTTAATTTAAAAAAATTTTTTTTTTTTTTTTACGGTAAACTTTTTGGAAATTTTTCAATTTGCACTAATTACTAATTACTTACTAATTGTTGTAAGTATGGTCTTTTACTTTAATATTTAGAACATTTTTTTTTTTTATTAAATTTTTTTTATTATTAACTGCACGGATTTTGGTAGTGTAAGTGATCGAGTTAACGGTTTACTGGGGGTTTCACTACATGAAGGTGTACTGTTGTTGGAGGGCTCCGTAGCGGGGTCTATAACCTGCATTTCTATATCTTTGGGCGGTAAAGCCTTTTCACTTTGCCAGTTTCTTAAAATTTTGGGTATAGTTTTACAAACGATGACGACAAAAAGAGCTAATGTAAGTACACATGATATTGAGAAGGAAGTCACCGATAAGGTACGGTGGCTGGAAAAGTTGACCAAAGGGAAGCATGATTGCATAATGTACTGTAGGAAAATAAAAAAGAAGATGTAAAAAAAAAAATGGTGGAAAAGTTGTGGGAAAGTCAAGTGTGAATCTATTTTTTTTTTTTATTCGTAGTAAGGCTTTAACCGATTGTTATGGATCACAATTTCTTTTCTACCAACTTTGATAGCTGTGTTTACGGGTCCTTTTATACTTGTTACTGTATGAGGCCCTCTCCATATGGGTGATAGTTTTCCTTTTCGGTTTTCGTTTTTGACGAGTACTTTATCCCCTACGTGAAATGAATGAGGTCTTATTGTTTTGTCAAAATAGGTTTTTGACCTGTGTTTGTTTGCTAAAAGGTTTCGCCTGGCTATGGAATATGATTTTTGTAGTCGATATCTTAGAAGATGGCAGTAATTTTCGTGATTGTATATGGGTTCAGGATCTCTTTTGAGGTTAGAAGGTATGTCAGGCGTGAACCCATAGAGACATTCCATGGGTGTGAGTTTCGTGCCATCATGACTACTATTATTATAAACGAAGGTTGCTGTTCGCAAGAACTGATCCCACGACCTGGGGTTTTCGTCAGTTATGCTTCGCAGGTACTCCACTATTGGGCGGTGTGCTCGTTCGAGTGCGCCATTTGACTGGGGATGGTAGGCTGTGGTCTGCAACTTTTTTATCTTAAGCAGTTTGCAGAACCCTTTAAATAAATCACTGAGAAAGTTTGTCCCCTGATCCGTGACAATCTGTTTAGGAATACCGAAACGTGTAATTATATTATCGAAAACAACCTGAGCCACGGTTTGGGCCTCTGCATTTTGCATAGCATGGCAATCAATAATTTTCGTCAAGTTATCCTGAAAGGTTAGAATATACAAATTTCCAGACTCTGACTGTTCTAATGGGCCTACGATATCTAAGTAGACTTTATCGAAAGGTTTTTCGGCGATATCAGTGATCATCATTGGCATGCGTATCAAAGGTGTTGCTTTCATGGTCTGACATTTTTTACATTTTTTGATGTAAGCTTTGATGTCTCTGAGCATGTGCCGCCACCAATATTTTTTGCGAATTCTTTTATACGTTTTTACTACACCTTGATGACCACCAAACATCGAGTCATGGTAGTCCTTGAGAATGGTTTGTATCTCTTCGGGGCTACTGATTTCTTCTATGGGTTTTGTATTTACTGCTTGTAATTCCATTGCGCTCTGTGTTATAAAGGAGGCTTTTGATTTTTCAGAATCGCTTGGTTGTGTGATTTGGGTGCTTTGACTAACTGTAGGTGCTGGCTCAGGAGATGGACTTTTCGTTTGTGCTTGTAACCTCGTTACAGCATTAGATACTGCTGTTTTTATCGGTAGAATGTCCATGACTTTGTTCGGTGGTTGGTGCACCTCGGCTTGTACTTCAATTATAAAAGGCTCCGTAGTTTCTTGTGTAATTGACTGAGATGTATTTAAATTCGCACAAAACTTGCACTCTACAGGTTCTCCAATTGTTGGCTTAGCTTTCTCGGCTTCATATTCGGCATATGTTAGGATTTTGTCTGTAACTATACACTGTTTCGTCTCTGGAGCATGTTCCTTTTCGGATTCCAGAGGAATTATTTTATAGTCTTGTGCTGGACTTAGTTGCAACCTTAATTTGTGTATGATAACTGTTTTGTTATTTATATTAAGGGCACTTATTAAATATTTCTTTTGACCTGAAGGAAAAATACAGTTAGAGAGGAAGACTCCATCACCTACTTTATCGGGCAAGCAGAGCATTTCTTCCGAAAACTCTAAAGGAATTCTTATAAGTTTTTGTGACCGTTCAGGCAGACAGACAGGCTTCTCAAGTACAACATCCAAACACTTAAATTGGTTGTAGGCGTTGTTTCTATCCAAATTGTTTTCTACTACAAAACAAGCATCCTTTGTTGAGGTTACGCAGTCAGCTTCTTGGTTGCAAGAAGCCTTAGAGACTATACGGCTTTTGGATTGGGCGACTGTTGGCTCCAATTTTGCTGTATATTGTCCCACTTCGACTGCCCTTTTAGGACTCGGAATAAAATCGGGGTAATTCAGAGGTATGCTAAACTCCTGTGCATTGGTTTTCGTACAAGGGAATTTCAGTTGATGGTTAGGCCCATCTACATTACAATGTTTTGATAGAAAGTCGTTTCCGAGTATTCCGTCATCCGAAAACGTTGCGGTCTTACCCAGTACTTGGAAGGTGCAGGGAATTTTAGATTTAACATTAAACTGTCCCTGGCAGGCACCAACACTCTTTCCTTTACCAAAAGGTGTTTGCAGTAGGCATGCCTTATCTGTTTCTAATTTTACTTCTGGCTTGAGTGACTTCTGTTTGATTAGACTAACTTCGGAGCCGGTGTCTACGATTAGCTTTGCATGACCGTTTAGGCCTATGTCGAGAGGAAGAACTATTGTGGGGACACCGTGTTTGGGCTTCCGAAGGTTCCCTTTAGTTTTGTCGTTATAAGTTAATGTCGAGCCGGGGGTTTTGGGCTCGACAGTTGGGAGTTTCCCTGGTTCTCCGATTCCCATTTCATTTTTTGTCGGCATTCGTTGACATCATGGCCGGGTCGACCACAAAAATTACATTTTTTTTGTATGTTATAGACCCTGGGTATGTTTTCCGGCGGGCCATTGGTCGCCTGGATTGAGGGGGAATTTTCATAAACTCTATGGGAATTTCTTTGATTGAAGTGATTTTTCCTATTATGGGCAAAATTGTTAGTATTTGCCTTGTTAGCTCGTCGGCAGTCTCTAATGTCGTGATTATATAGTCTGCAATTTGTGCAGAAAGGTGTATTTTTCCTACTTAGACAATCACTGTATGTATGCCCAGTTTTTCCGCAGAAGCTGCAAATCACGCCGTGATTTTGTGAATTATTTGGAAGGATTTTATTGTGGACAAAGTTATGGGATTGCTGTATATTTAAATCGAACGGTGTTACTTGGGGATTTAGCTGCGGTTGAGGAAAACTAGTGCTGTTCCCGGGCCAAAAGCTCGGATTCGGGAAAATATTGTTAAAAGTTGGATTGGTAGGCGGTTGAAATTGTGCATTTAAATGCACAAGTTGTTGTGTTGGAAGGACAGTTTGCTGCAACCGTTCCATATCTAATGCTCGTTGCACTAGTTTGTCTATAGATTCATCCCCTACCGTTAATAAATATTGACAAAGATACGGATTAGAGACCCCTGTTTTTAAAGCGTTTTTGGCAAAATCTTTCAACTGTGTTTTCACAGCTGGAGTTGCTACACAGCCATATTTAAGATCCGCTGCCTCCTTGCAAAGCTGCAGCATCTGCTTTATCCTAGTGGTAAAAGCGATGAGAGCTTCCAAGGGGTACTGTCTCATTGTTATTAGTTTATTTACCACTTCTTGGTACGTTTCACGGGGCAGATAAGTGCGGTTGAGGAGCTGTTCTGCTTCCTCAAAAGATGTTATTTGATTAGAGGCGACTAACAAATAAGCATCCCCTCGCAGTCTGGTAGGGAATATTTGGACAAAAGCTTGGTGTTCGGCATCAGGTAGGCATTCAAGTACCTTCTTACAACAGCCTAGAAACGTTTGTAGTTCTGTACTCAATGCAGGGCTTTGTTCACCCGAAAATAGTGGCACTATCTGCGCAGTTAGTTTGGCGATTTTGCAGTAATCTGCCGACATTTTAAAATTTGTTTCTGGTTTATTTTCTATAGTTTGCGATTCAATGGATAATTCCTCTTCAGATTCATTAACGGAAATGTCCAACCAGTTTAAAATAATTTCGCTATCCCTCAAATCACTTTCACTACTATCTTTCCGTGTTAACTTATTATCTATAGCAAGGGGTTGCGTTTGACCTTGAAAATCTAACAATTCTTTTTTAAATTGTGCAGTTGCCTCTTTCAGATGGCTAATTTTACTGAGTCTCTGCTCACGGGTTTTTTCTAATTCTCTGTTTATAAAGGGTGATTTTTTAAGAGGTTTAGAACTTTTTTAAAAAAAAAAACACAAAAAATTCGAAAAAATGAATGAAATATTTATTTGAATCGATAGTTTGAACCTTGCAATTTAATGTTTAAAGATAATTTCATGCAAATGTTGACCGCGGCTGCGTCTCAGGTAGCCCATCCGCTGAGTCCAATTTTGGCATACTCTTTCACACATATCGGCCGGTATCTCACGAATGAATGCATGGATGTTGGCTTCCAGTGCGTCAATCGAAGCGGGCTTGTCCCTATACACATTAGCCTTGGCATACCCCCACAAAAAATAATCTAATGATGTCAAATCGCACGATCTAGGCGGCCAATTGACCGGCCCGAAACGTGAAATTAACTGTTCACCAAACTCGCCTCGCAATTGCGCCATTGTTTCGCGTGCTGTGTGGCATGTGGCACCGTCTTGTTGAAACCACATATCATGCAAGTCAAGAACTTCCATTTCGGGCAAAAAAAAGTTTGTTATCATCGCTCGGTAGCGTTCACCATTGACAGTAACGCTGCGATTCGCATCATCTTTGAAGAAATATGGCCCAATAATGGCGCCGGCCCATAAACCGCACCAAACATTGGCTTTTTCGGGATGCATTGGTAGCTGTTGCAATGCTTCTGGCTGATCTTCACTCCAAATGCGGCAATTTTGCTTATTTACGCACCCATTCAACCAAAAATGAGCCTCATCGCTGAACACAATTTTTCGATAAAAAAGCGGATCCTCGGCCTCGAGCCCATTCACCAAAAATTCGGCGTTGTGGTAGGTCGGCTGGCTTTAGTTCTTGCACCAGCTGTATCTTAAAAGGCTTTACGCCCAAATCCTTCCGCAAAATTTTCCACGTAGTGCTGTAACAAAGGCCTAACTGCTGGGAACGGCGCCGAATCGACATTTCGCGGTCTTCTGTCACACTAGCTGATACGGCCGCAATATTTTCTTCACTACGCACAGTACGTAAACGTGTTGGTGGTTTAATGTCCAACAAAGTAAATTTGGTGCGAAATTTGGTCACAGTCTTCCGAATAGACTGCTCAGAAGGTCGAGAATGCCAATCATAAAATGGAAGCAGCGCGCGATGAACATTTCGAACCGAGCACGAATTTTGATAGTAAAATTCAATAATTTGCAAGCGTTGTTCATTTGTAAGACGATCCATGGTTGAATTGCAAACCAAACTGAAGCTGTTTGACAGTGACACAAGGTACTAAACACACGTCAGCTGTCAAAACCAGTGTTGCCAAAACCAAACCAGCTAAAAAATCACACTTTATTTTCACACTGCAGAACTGTTAGATTGTCATTGTTTCGCGCTTTATCTAATATTAATTCTAAATAATCACTTAAACTTACACTATTTGACAATATCGTCCCGGATCGAAGTCTTCTAGGTGACAATGCTGGTTGTAGTGGTTGCGGTGGTTGTCCTGTTGAAGTTCCTGGTTGGTCGGCGGGATTTTCTTCTGGAGTTGAGTCCCCTCTGGTTGGTGTTGCTTGGTTCATTTACGTATTCATATACCCTCGAAACCAGACTCAGTTTCGAGTTTAAGGGTAAGGTAGTCTTGCCCAGTATAATTATTCGGATTAAGGCTTTTCAAGCTATTATCAGTTTAAAACTGTTGCTTCCTTAATCCTACCGGCTGCGCCAATTTGTTACGATTTTTATGTTTGTAGATTGTAATTGCTGATTTACACCATCACATTTGTGCACTTGAGAACGAATTTTGTTTAGTTTTCTCAAAACTAGATGTTCGGCAATATCGAACATAAAAAAAACACTCGCCGAGAAGTATTAGGTAGAGATGAATTTTATTTTATTTCATATAGTATTGGCAATGCAAGATTGAATTAAGTTCTTGTTTTGTTTATTTTCTTATTGCATAAATATTTTATTCTACGTTATTCACTGTTGCTTTAACAAGGCAAGGTATCGAACTTACAACACTGCTCTACGAAAAAATATTAACTGTCTGCCCTGGCTCCAAACATGAATTTTTTCTCGACGTGTCATTATCTTGAAGAAGAAACTGGCGGTGTCCGATTCACGCCGCGAAGTACTGCAATCATGGGAAAGAAATGTTTGCTTGCATTTGTAATATAAAACCATATGGAAATATGCGATGCACTTGTCACATTAAACCATAAATGGAATTATTGTATAGTGGGAAGGAAGTAAGAAGGCAATCAGTAATTTGAATTAAGCAAAACGTAGGCATATTTACGTATGCAAAGAAATATGTGAATGTGCTTACGCCATATAACACGATATGAAGATATTGTATATTTGAAGAAGTATATGAATGGAAGATAGGATAGGCGGGTAAGATATAGGAGTTTTGCGCATGCAACAAGTGAAACCGTACCAATAAACAATTAGACCTCCACATTTGCTAGTGCGGCAACTTTCTTAGAATCTATTAAATTTTTTTCTGCATAATACAAATTTCATAATTTGATTTCGTGAAAAACGAGGTCAATGGTTTATTTCACAACGAGGATTTAATTCTAAAAAAGGAATAAGTACATAAATTGCAAATTAATTTGCCCAACAGATATCTTTCGCAGGCTGTTTGAAGCTTTTTATAAGCAAAAAACAAAACCCAAAAAAGGGAATGCACAAAATATCCGCTGATCTGTCAAATATCTATGCAAATCAGTAATGCCCTATCGGCCGATCGGACAAAATTTTCGGTACTTTTTATAGTACGCTTTCCTTTGTTGTCTAATACGTCACACTTGATTTCTGAGCCAATTTATGTCGTAATAAGATCTCTTTCAAATTATTCAATTTATTTATTCGTAGGCAAATCAAAGCTTACTGGTAGTCTTAAGCATAGACAAACCATACTGAGACCCCCAACTCACAATCCTCTTGCCGCTGGGCCCCTCAATTTTTTTTTCAAATTCGCCATTTTGTATTCCTATCTGTGTTATGTCAAAAAAGAATCAGTGTGACATGGAAAAACACACAAAAACTACAAAAATAAATGCTGCCAACCTCGACAACCGTGGGGAAATGTGAAAGAGTTCAGGAATTCCACTTTTTTATATTACTGAATGCCATTGGTTAGTTATTATAAATTGTTAAAAGGCGAATAATTTGATTTGGTTGGTTAGTAAAATTATCTAAAATATATGTTTTATATACTAGAACATATTAGGACAAACATGATTGTGTATTTACCTCTTTTCGATATCATTAAGCTCGATTTATTGTGTGAATTTTTCTTTAATAACGGAAGAAAACTTGCTCAAAATGTTTTTATTTTCATGCAACCATTCTGCATTGACAATTTTTCATAAATATTTTAAGCAAATGTACACTTATTCCTAAAAAAATACTATCCACACGTATATAAATATAGTTTCAAATTTAACGGACAACATTTTATGAACGCTGTCAGCAGCTTTGTCTAGAGCGGAAGTGGCATATGCAAGGTGCGAGCATGTTGGTGAGCCGGAATTTTTGAAGTTACGTGACATTTGTCAATACGAATTTCTATACAACAATACTAACGCACTTAGCGTTTGCCACCCCATGAAAATATAGCTTGTAGGCAAGTGACGGGAAATCGGCCGAAGTTGGTGGTCTCTGGTATTGTCTCTGGTCTAAAGATCACGTTTGAATCATTAGCAAGCAAATTAATGTTTTTGAAAGAAATAATAGCCTGCTAATTCATTTCCGTTTGAGTTACAATTTGCCAAGCAACGAAACAGTAATTCCTAAAGTTTATGGAAGTTTGAAAATAAATATAATTTGATCTTTTAAAAATTGAGAGCCGTGGACATTCTTCTTCACAAAAGCTGTCATGTGTTCTCCTCTATAAATTCCTTATTATTTTGAACTCGCTCGTACTACCTGTTAATCCTCCAGAAGTCCCTAAGGACCGATTTGTCAATAGTCAGATAAATCGCCTGACTGCTATCTAACGATTAAATTTATTTCACTCTTTATCTGCTAGATTAGATATACACCCCTATTGACGATTGATAGAATTTATCAATTTATTCAAATAAAAATCGGTATTGAGAAAATGAATTGATAAAATATTGTGCTATTGTGAATGCCTTCAAAATAATTCCATCATTGTGAATGGGAATGTGCGTCTGACAGATGTTTTTTTTTTTTGAGGAACGTACAAAAAACTCAGAAAATCAATAAAATTAAAAACAAAATATAAAATGACTCCAACTGAATTATATTTTGATTGAGATGAGGATTTAGATGATCCTGCTATCCTGATAAAATTGATCACTTAATTCGAAACTCACATTTTTTAGTTATTTCACGAACTCATCAACTGAAATTTACGATTGAAAGAAAAATTGACAGCTGACAAGAAAATCGATGAAAATTGTTGTTCGCAATACCGATTTTTTTTCATTCACAATCGATTTCTTTTAAAAAATCACAATGTAACAACAATATTGTTGACAGTCACAATACCATTTAATAAAATTGATTGTCATAAGCTTTGAGTTTTTCAATCATAAAATAAGAGCTAGATAACTATTCGAAGGTAAAGTGGTGTGAGTGAGACAGATTGGCTGACAATACTCTGTGTTAAAGCATAGAAGATAGTCATGTTCAAAGCTTGACGTTTATCATTAACCGTTTTAGTTTCAGTTGCAAAAATTTCTCTCTTTCTGTCTTTCTCATTACTCGTTGTTTCCTTATTAGGTTGAAGTAATTGTTTGCTAATTCCTCTTCTTCAATAATAATATCGTCAATAATGTCGAACAATTCCATTTCTACAATATAAACATTGAACATAATCTCCCCAAACAAAACTTTGTAAAATAAAATTTTAAAATTTGACAGTTCGCCTACTTTAACTAGAGATTTATATTTTATCAGTCTCAGAAACTTTATGAGACAGTTAGCTGTTATATTCTTCAAATAGCTGCTATTCGAATATTGAAAAATGGATTTATGTCTTATCTGACAGTTAACCCCAATCTGATTGGCTATCTGACTATTGAAAAATCGGCCCTAAATTTATTATTTCGCGTAGATTTTGCTGAATGCTGGCAATTCTTGTATCTATATTTTCCGCGAAGTCAACCAAGCATTGATTCATTAGAGATTCTCATTCTCGGTGAACAAACTTATTTTTTAAAAAGGGGTTTGGTTGCAGCCAAATATTTACCTGAGCCGCCTAAGGCACTGAGAGTTGTACAAAAAAGTAGGTATTCAGGTATGAGCGGTCCAATCTTAATTGAACAGATATTTTATTCTCTTTGCGACAACTCTTAAGAAAGAATTGGAAATATCCCAAACTTAAATAAAATTTATTTTTTACTAAGCATTCGTTATTTTCAAACTATTGGAAAAGAAAAACCAATCAAAAAGCAAGCACAAGTTAAACAAGATAAAGCACAGAAATCAAAATATTCTAAATTTATATATTTCAATTGTTTAAAAATAAAACAAGAATTCAATATCTTTAAATTTTATGCATACATTTGCTCAAATTTGTGTTCGCTAGACTTAAAAAACCACTTGCATTGTATTGTATTCCAACGAAATCAGAAAACATTTACAACTTACTAAAATTAGTTTATAACTATAAACGCTCAGGCTGAACAACAATTCGCTAATATTACTAAATTCCATACCATCATTTAGGATGGTTGGGCAACACTCCTCATCAAAATGACATTAAGGTAGGATTTATTTAGCTAATGCCCGAGATAAGCATGCGTTTCTCAACATTAACATTTAGCGATATTCCGCCAACTATATTTGTTTATTGGTAAAGGGATTTTGGAAAGTGTGGGGTCTTTGCGTAAACTGCCAGACTAAAGTTGATTATTGGTAAGGCCGAATATATTGGAAAACAAAGTACCCACAGCACTGCATCTTTGCACTGCACAAGCTTCCCAAAAAAAAAAAAAACAGGCGAATATGTTGTGTTTAAAACATAGAAATTGGTTCTGAACTATTTGCCTTCGCCTATTTATATTAGATAAGCGAACTTACTGAAAATTGATGCGTGTTTCGTGAGAATAGAAAAGTGCGGTGAAGCACTATTTATTTTATTTTGCTTTTGATATTTATTTCTTAAAATACTTTTTCAAACAATGTTTTGAATTTCCAATTCTTGGAATTCTTAAAATCATTTATTAACACATATGAAATATCAACGTACAATCTATTGTCCGGCAAGAGTCGAATGTATAGGTACGAAGAAACCTGCGCTAATATTTTCACAAAAACTGTTGATAGGGAATATCAAAAAGGAAACTATGTCAGAAAAAAAAGTTGGTTTTAATACAATTATATTAAAAGAAAATGAAGAAATATACCAGACATTCAATGATCAATATTCTTTAAAAAAAAAATTTTCTGTATAATCCAAAGAAAACAATCATTACCTAACACCTTTTCAATATAAATGTATGACCCTCTCACATTTTATAGTATCTGGAAGCGAATTAAAAAAAAAATAAAAATATTTTTCAGACTTTGTAGCAGTAAAGATGCCTTAGCAGAAGTTTCTGAACAAAAACAAATATTGTAGTTCGGCTACTTATTTATTCTGTATAAAACCCGTATTGCGTGTTTCTCTTTTATTAGCAGTGGCTCTGTTTTTATTAAAATAAACACCACCCCAATAAAAGATACCATATTGGAGCTCAGATTATAGTAAACCATTATATGTAAGTATGCGATTTCTGTGACAATAGACTAAGATGATACAGTTGTCTTATCACTTTATTAAGATATTATTTAGAATAAAGCGAATGAGCTTGTTATCTAACATTACACCAAAGTATTTACAATTGTCACCACAATAAACCCTAAAACAATCATTACAACAAGATTTTGGTTTTGTAGGCGCAGTGTCTTAGTGGTTAGTGTGTTGGACTACTAAGCGAGGGGTCCCAGGTTCGAATTCCGAAAAAACTCAAATTCCAACTTATGGTTTTTTCCGCTGCGCCACCTCTTGCGAACGTCTGACAAACATCCGAGAGTAGAACTGTCATGAAGGAGCTTCTTAGCCGTTTGTACCCGGCATACTATTGTAGAAATGAAAAATGAAAAACTCACACAAACGAATGGTTGTGAGAAGCTAGCCCTAGGGTCCCTGCGGACCTGTTGCACCAACTATTTGTTTATTTATTTAACAAGATGTTGATTTGTTGAATGTTATCAAACTATTTTTGAGATTGGTAGAGCAAAATTGTGTACAACTTTAGCAACACATAATTGTATTACTCTTAATACTTAATGTCATAAATTTGATTTTATCATTATAAGTTAGTGTTTTATTTTCTCAGTAAATCGGGGTCGTAGTTTACATCCGCAAAAACATTCAGCAAACATGCATTTAAATGTGAAAGAGCAGTATTATCAGCAAACGCTGTTTTTTAATAAATATTTAAACGGTTGAACAAACAATCACTTAACATATTATATAAGGAACAAAATAGGACCTAAAACTGAACCTTGTGGAACACCAAGTTCAAGGTAATTCGGAGCGCTGTAAATATTTTGTAACTTTACCATTTGCCATCGATTTCGAAGGAAACCAATCGTATATAATAAAAGAATGTATATTCAGACTCCATACGATTCATCTCTGAATTGTTGGGACTTGATTAGACGAACAAGAGGAAGTCTAATTTATACATATATTATACGTGTGTTTTCCACAAAATTCCACTACAAAATTTATGAGAACTTCCATGTTACACAATCGTGTTTTTTTCTTCTTTTTTTTGCAGTCGCCCACTCAAAATTTAAACAGGCTTCAGTTTTAGGGCAAAATATCAAAGGCAAGCAGATTAATGAATAAAGCCGGCTGCATGGTCGTCAGTTAGTAAATGGAATTGAGATCGAAATCTATCCAATATGTTTTAAATTCCAAAAAGAAGTTAAAGAAACCATATCATGAGTGCTCTGCAAAGAAACTGGACAGATTCATATCGTCCAAACCCAAACATTAAGAGCTCCTGTTAAGCAACACCTATCACTTACAAAAAAAATTTGCAATCGCATGCTATTACATTATGTGGCGTCAACGATATTAACTGTTTTTTATTATCACCTATGATCCATATAGATATAGATCATCGATTTAAATGAACCTACAACAACAGCACACGATCCTGCTCTCATCGAGAAAACGAATCATGATCTGAAAATTATTTCTACTAAAGGGTGATTTTTTAAGAGGTTTAGAACTTTTTTTAAAAAAAAAACACAAAAAATTCGAAAAAATGAATGAAATATTTATTTGAATCGATAGTTTGAACCTTGCAATTTAATGTTTAAAGATAATTTCATGCAAATGTTGACCGCGGCTGCGTCTCAGGTAGCCCATCCGCTGAGTCCAATTTTGGCATACTCTTTCACACATATCGGCCGGTATCTCACGAATGAATGCATGGATGTTGGCTTCCAGTGCGTCAATCGAAGCGGGCTTGTCCCTATACACATTAGCCTTGGCATACCCCCACAAAAAATAATCTAATGGTGTCAAATCGCACGATCTAGGCGGCCAATTGACCGGCCCGAAACGTGAAATTAACTGTTCACCAAACTCACCTCGCAATTGCGCCATTGTTTCGCGTGCTGTGTGGCATGTGGCACCGTCTTGTTGAAACCACATATCATGCAAGTCAAGAACTTCCATTTCGGGCAAAAAAAAGTTTGTTATCATCGCTCGGTAGCGTTCACCATTGACAGTAACGCTGCGATTCGCATCATCTTTGAAGAAATATGGCCCAATAATGCCGCCGGCCCATAAACCGTACCAAACAGTGGCTTTTTCGGGATGCATTGGTAGCTGTTGCAATGCTTCTGGCTGATCTTCACTCCAAATGCGGCAATTTTGCTTATTTACGTACCCATTCAACCAAAAATGAGCCTCATCGCTGAACACAATTTTTCGATAAAAAAGCGGATCCTCGGCCAGCTTTCCAAGAGCCCATTCACCAAAAATTCGGCGTTGTGGTAGGTCGGCTGGCTTTAGTTCTTGCACCAGCTGTATCTTAAAAGGCTTTACGCCCAAATCCTTCCGCAAAATTTTCCACGTAGTGCTGTAACAAAGGCCTAACTGCTGGGAACGGCGCCGAATCGACATTTCGCGGTCTTCTGTCACACTAGCTGATACGGCCGCAATATTTTCTTCACTACGCACAGTACGTAAACGTGTTGGTGGTTTAATGTCCAACAAAGTAAATTTGGTGCGAAATTTGGTCACAATCTTCCGAATAGACTGCTCAGAAGGTCGAGAATGCCGATCATAAAATGGAAGCAGCGCGCGATGAACATTTCGAACCGAGCACGAATTTTGATAATAAAATTCAATAATTTGCAAGCGTTGTTCATTTGTAAGACGATCCATGGTTAAATTGCAAACCAAACTGAAGCTGTTTGACAGTGACACAAGGTACTAAACACACGTCAGCTGTCAAAACCAGTGTTGCCAAAACCAAACCAGCTAAAAAATCACCCTTTATTTCCGACTAGGTGGCTTGTTTTATTTTTAAATGTTGGTGTGCCTGTTGCAAAACAATTAAATACCTACATGTTCCATATTTATTTCTAAAACAGCTTATTAATTAATTAAACAAAACAATTTTTATGAAATGTTTAGAAATGTTTTGCTGGATTGGATCTGGACACCAAAAAAACATTTATGTTTCACAGTTACCCAATCGTGATGGGAAATAATTTTTGTTTTACAAGTATCCCTGCAGAATGTGAGCGCTTTTTTCGATTATTATTTGTTTTTAGATAAAATAAAAATGTCCAGAAAAGCTTGGAATACCTAATGAGAAAGTGATTCATTTAGTACGATTATTTTAATTAAATCGCGTGTCGCGTGATTTCCGACACCAAAATTACAAAAATAAAAACTTTACTCGTTGCTAATAATGCCACAACATTATTTTCTTCTAGTCCAAAACAGGATGAAGTTGAAACATTTCACAAACCTTTACCCCCGTATTAATAAACAAATATGCAAAATGTAAGTTAGCTAGTAGACGTCAGATAGCATAAAAAATTTGACGTAACTGCTGAGTAACGAGTTGATAACTTTTACGCAGTGTTTATTAATACGGGGGTTAATAAATTAATTTCAGAAATCTTTTATAAATGTTTATAAAATCTGTCCGATTTGCTTCAGAAACATTTCATAAACATTTCTAAAATGCTTCGGTGGTCTGGACACACCTTAATATGCCAAGATAAACTCAAGCGACAGCAGCAAATATTGTTCATGTGTTGCATATTTGAACATAACATACTAGATTTGTTTCACCAAAATTTGAAAAGAAAAATGATGCAAATTTGATTCAAATATGGTAACACTCCCGACATTTCAAGTGAAATGACATCTGCCTTGTGTGACGTCACGTTGAGAAGAATATTTGCAATATGGCTGGTGGCAATATGAAGTTTGAAATACCCTGTGTTATCTGTTTTGTTTTTGAAAGCAACTGTTGCCACAATTCCAAAATTAAACTTTTCAATGATCCGGATCAGATCACGCTGATAATAAAAAACAGCTATTACCAGGACATTCAATCATACTATCTTTTTAAAGGCTTATTAAATATCCTTCACATTTCTTTCGTACATAAATAAACGCAGCCACTCAGCATGCAGCTGTTCCAGTTCTATTAAACAGGCACAACAGTTCTCCCTTATGCAAGCTTATATAAATATTTCTGTTTATAACATATAGATATTCCTGCATAACTCGCCTCTACATGCGATACTTCAGAAAGTTCAATTATTTAAAGAGCTGCTAACCCATTGAAAGAAGTGGCGGTAACTTAATGTGGGGTCTAAGAGCTGAAATTCATCTGCCACTAACTTATCTCCAACACCATTGTTCAGCATTGGAGATCCCCACATACCACTGCAGCCGATATCGCCATCGAATACTACTCCCTGAAAGTGTAAGAAAAGGACGTGCGCTAGTAAACAAAATACTCCTCATTATGCCACCAATATCCTTCCAACGGAGCTAGTTATACCTATTTTCTGCAGTTGAGGTACTGCCAACCAACCCTTTTTTACACCCCTCATAGCTATACCTGTATAGAATATATCACCGGCAGTTTGCAGGCCAACATCGCAAGCACTCATCTGGCCACCTTCGTATCCATCCCAACGGACACATCTTTAATTACCTCCTTGCCGATTTAAACTAATTCCGTCACCGCCCCAGTCAGATTACCACTCCAAGATCAATGTTCCGAACTCAATTCAACACCACAATCCCTCAGATGACAACCCAAGGAGAAATAATTTTGCTAATTAACCGTTCCTGTCCTAATAATATACCTTACGGCAGTGCCTTTTCGCGCACTGGTACCACTCATCTCATAACATTAATAACTTTCAGTGCAAGCAAAACCGAAAAGGCGCATCATAAAGACGACGCAAATCTAATTTCCTTGCCTTTGAGTCTGTTTATCATTGAATTACTAAACTTTATCTTCTCATATAGGAGCTACGACCTCCAGCGCTGCAGTGTTGACGTCCTCCCAACGAGACAGTCGGTCGGTGCTGCATCCGAGATTTACTTATGCAGAAATGCAAAGTCACTTGCCACTGAAGAATTATTTATATCCTGTGTGTTGGAAAGACGCCCGCGCGGAAGGCCATTCTCACTTGACGCAGTTTCAGGTCCGCAATCTTCAACAGTTCTTTTGCAATTTCAACTTGAATGCTCCTGAAAAGGTATGGCCCTCGGGAAACATGATGCGCTCTCAAGAAGAAAGTATTATGAATGCATCACTGCCTCAGTTAAAGTTTGGTAAACACAATATTTTCCTACAACGTGTATTATAGCCCGCCAGTGCCTGGGGCTTATTCACCCAGTCGCGCCTTGCTTGGTATTTTGCCAATTTGAAAATGACGAACATCAGGCTGGGGATTGACAATTCATTTGAATGTGCATAGTATAGCAAACATTTACTCAAATTACTTCGTCGTGACTCACTTCCTTTTTTACCCTGCGGAAGGAACAGGGCCAAACGAATACACGTTCCCTTGGGTGTGTTTGTTGATGAGGATGTGCAAACAAATCAGTTTTACAGGTAGAGCAGTGAAAATATAAAAATACCCCGACGCTGCCGCACGCCGATTCCATACCCATTCGTCGTAAGGACCGTGCTACAAGTAGACATAAAAAGGAAGAGCACAATTAAAAGATACAAGCAAACGGCAAGCATCTCAATCGACTGTGCGGACTCTAAATCCGTGTCACTGCAGCCTGTCCTTCCATCCGCACTCAGCATATGCAGAAAAGAATATTTAAAAAAAATGATGCTGCCAGCTGAAGGAGGCAACGCTCGGCCGCAGTAAACCAATAAAAATACTTTTATTTGCAATTTCCTCCGCCGTTAATCCGGTCCTGGATACGTACAGACGACAAGGCGATGCGAATCCTTTCACTCAATTTCGCAATTCGTGTACTTTTTATTCCTTCGTTCTGTACATTCGCACACAGTGTGGGTTGGGAATTTTTACTATCCTACACAAAGGCGGAGATACGTAGTTCGACAATTGTACACCCTTAATTTAACCCTTAAACCTCGAGCCAATTTGGCACTTAGTGCAGAGACGTCTCATCCTCATTTCTGTACTCGTAGCTGTGAACCATGTGCTTTCGTTGTAATTATTTTATCCTAAACGGTTGGCAGTCGAGTCGTTCAGCTGCCAGCACATAGTGATAGCATTTTAGTGCTCTATCTGAAAGCACATTTAACCGCTTTCGAGAGTAAGTGCAAATTGTTTTCGTTAAAATCTTAGAAACGGCCAAAACCACGAGGTGGCATGGCTCTCATTGTATTGACGACGGCCACCCTAAGAATAGGTGCAAGCCTGCAAAATTTTACAACCACTCGAGTTGATTTGCCGAATGAAAGGACGGCGTCCTCGAAGTTGTGCAAAGAATGTCCGACTTGTTGTACATTGGCAATTTGTTTACAATTGTTCTTAAACATTTTAATTGATAATAAACTGTAAGAGAGCAAGGACTTTAGACAAGAAACATAATTGCATGCGAAGTTAATGCAAAGAGAACTTTTCTCAGCTTTATTGGGAAGTTTGTTGGACTGTAAAAATAATTTGAAGAGCTTCTCTTGTCTGCCATAAATGGATAAACGAATGAATATTTTTAATGTCCTGAAAGAGCGTTGTATTCGAAAAGTTATTGACTTGGATTTTTTATTATTTTTCCATTAATTTGGCAAGGCGTTGGATATTAGAGCCGAGATTGAATATTACTTGAAACTTTTAATGAGATATACGATGGCGCTTCTGAAGAAAACTTGTTGCGAATATTGCGTGCCGTAGATTAAACTTATGGAGGAGAGATGTAAATATGTTTGAATAGGTAATGAATATATTTTTTATTGCGCAGACGGTATCTTGCATGCAAATAAGGAAGGAAAGTCCTTCGTTGCCAATAGAAGGTTGCGGGTCCGGTTGACACTTGGAAGAAGAAATTATAAAACTACAAAGATTATTATTCTGTTTAATGAACTTAAGAGTTCTTATTTGATAACAAGTTTACAATTGAAAGACATCTACTTGTCGTCGCTGTCAGAAAAAGAAGAGACCGGAACAGGCCAATGTGACAGCTGGAAATAAGTTGGTGGACGTAGTGGAAAAGTTGTGGCTCTATCCGCAAAGAATGTTGCTTGTGCCTTCGTCAAATGGATAAGGAAACATAAATATATGTGATAGCTGCGCGATACCTACCTGCAATCGGAAAGCTAATGACAGTCGAGGGCCACGATTCTGGAGCTTTTTTTGTTTATTAGTATTTGAACTAGCGTCGAATCGGTAAATCAAAGTGATGTTTAGCTCTTGACAAAGTTTATAAAAGACTGTTATATCATGTTAACTTTTTGAGTCGTAACTACCTTTTTGAAGGTGCTATTGGACGATGATAAGTTGCCTTAGTTGGTAATGAGTAGTTCCAGTTCCAGACATATTTTAAAACCTTTTTTTAACAACTTTTCAAAGTGCACAACCAGTGAACCTTTAACAAGAGTGCAAAACTACATAACTACCTTTGATCTTAATCATCTTGCGAACTTTTCAAAATCTTTGTCAAAAGCACTAGGTAGCTCAGGCTTGGTTTTAAAGGTAAAATTAATGCTTTTGTCTTCCTTACATACTCTAAAAAATCACTATTTTAATTTGTTCATTGCTGTAAATGAAATTATGATGATAAATTGATGATGTTTAACATTTTATGTTCTACCTTTGAGGCTATCGTTTTGACTTATCATTCTCCAGTGCCCCTGTTCTGTAACTCATGCGATAACTTTTCGCATCGAAAACATAGGAACAAAACATTCCGCTGTTTACCGCATTCACAGGGATTTTCAGTAACGTTGTTTTTAAAAATGTTTAGCTTTTCACTAATTTTGGGTGAAGAACAAGATAGGCGTTACATGTTACAGATTCAAAGGCATGTACTAAGAGATAGCAAAAACCCTTTTGAAATGCCGGAAGCAAGATTTCGGGAGTTGTGTCGTTTTTCCCGTGGTTCAGCTCGGATACTTATTGACGAGCTAAGTCCACATTTGTGCAAAAGGCAAAGGAATACATTTATTCCTGGGTCCTCTCAGAGAGATGTGGGCCATTATTTTTCTGCGGCTATTAGTAGGACTATGGTTTCTCGAGTGGTTTCGGAAGTGGGTGATGTCCAAATACATCAAGTTTCCAAACCCTCAGGAATACAATGAGGATAAGCCAAAAGTTAGTACACGGCTTACATCTTTTATCAATCAATTGTTTACGAAATTCAATTAGATTTAATGAAATGACTGGATTCCCAGGGATTATTAGAGCAGTAAATTGTACCCACGTTCGGATTAAGAGACCTAAGCAAGTCGTAGAAAATTGCTACTTTAAACCGTAAGGGCTACCATTCAAAGAATAAAAAATTGGTAATTTCTGATAATTTAACAATGAAAATTATGGTCGTAACCACATTTCAAATATGTGATTACAATCTAAAGATTTTAGGAGGATTTGCAAGGTTTGGTGGAGCTGCTCATGATGCATACGAGTGGGAAGCATCACAAATAAACGCACTATGCAATGAATTTTTTGTTTTAATAGGTACTTTATAACCGCAAGCTTTGAATTTCGTGATAAAATTCGACAGTTGAAGCGAATATTTTATCGATCTTGATAGTTACGGAACCTGAATATATCACAAATTTCCATAGGTTTCATATCGAAATGTTCCGTGTGATATAGTTTTCGAATCACACAGTTACAGAACTGCATATTTTTCAAGATGATTAAAATTAGCTAACTGAATGTTGGTCGATCGATAGGTAATTAAACTTTCTCTGTAATCCATCATACTTTGCAATTGAAAAAGAACCTGATCAACGTTTTAAGACAAATTTGTCATCTATGTCTTTATTGCAGGCTACACATTTTAAAATCAGTTTTTAGTTTATTTAAATCTTACAATCAGAAAAATTTCGCAAGCTAAAATCTAATCCGATCAGGCTTTTTCTTAATTTCCTTCATTTTTACAATAACAACAATCTAAAATCAAGCTTTTTATTATTGAATCAAGCCTACGCAATATTTAGATCTGAAACATATCACCTGAATAATTTTTTTTTGCACACAAATACAGGATCGAACAAGAAGTATACTCTCCAATATATCTTAAACTTGTATGATGGATTAATGTGCATTCCAATTAAGATCTAAACGATCATGATATACGAGTTTATATTCTCCAATCAAGCCGCACAGGCACAATGTAAAACTTGCATGATTGATGAAAAAGGTTATTCATTCCGATTGATATTTCGTACAGTTTGCGTGTTTCCGTATTTAAGTGTTCTTTCAAAAAATTAAACAGTGGAAAATGTGCAATATTAAATTGGGATATGACGTTCTTGAAGCATTCCGAAAAAATTAAATATAAATGAAAAGTTGTTGTCAAATTTCTGTAAGTTTATTTCAAGAGTTATTATTCTGAGTTTTAGGGAGCATTATTCATGCTGTTGATAAATAGGTGCAAAATAAGGTCATTTCGAGCTTAATTTAAGCTCACACATTCTTCATTGCGTTATGTCTAGGAATACAAAGGGTTAATTGAAGTTTACAACGATTTAAATCAAGTTGTTGCATTCTTCGAATGATATGACTTTGGGCTTAATTTAAGCTTACACGTTCTTAATACTGTTATAGAACAATCTTAAAATAAGAATTAAAGGTTAATCAAAAAACATACTCAAAGTAAGATTTTTGTATTTGGATTAAGAATTTCCGGGCTTAACAGACTTTCGTCAGCGGATAGGCTTGATCTGACACTGATTACCTTGATCTTATCTCGTTTTTTCCCTGAGTGTAGCACCGATATGGGTTGACCTTTTGGGTTGGTACTTATTACTATAAGATTCCACCTTTGCTTACCAAGCAAAAGCATGTTATTCTCGTTTTATCTAGGGTTAACCGCAGAACTTCCACTGAATCACTTATAAGTTCTGAAACCATTTTTTTAACGTTCCAGCTATTTGGCTTGTCGATTGTATGGTTTCCATAATAATATCTATTAATTTAGTAAGCTTACCTGTCATAAAGAAATCGCACTTTTCACTCTTCTATAAGGTCACCGCGCCTCGTTTATTCATTAGTTTACCTTTAAGCCCGAGGTGCGAGAGACGCAAATCAGTTTTCTTAAATAATCTAAAAGCCGTACTTCTTTCATATAGGTAACCAGGAAAAAATGGATTCTTTGCTGCATTTTATGATTTTAATTTTTATTTTGTTCTTTCTTTAATTGCATCAATTGAAATATTGTAGGTAACTATGTAAATTTACTTTTATTCAGATTTAACATGGTTTTACATCGCATTCACCTCTTGTCTCTTTACAATGGAATGCTCATAAATAGATACCGGATAGATTTTGCCCATTCTCACCAGTTATGGCATTTTTTACTTAAAATCTATTGATTATACATATTTTCTAAAGTTTCACAAAGTAACATAAAAATTCACGCGGGACAAAGTAGGCCGATGTTGGTTTTTTCTCACAATAGACTACTCTATCTAACATAAAAAAAAACAGCAGTGCCAGCATACCAGCAAGTATTAAAAATCTCGAAACTCAGGGCTTAGAGTTGACTGAATCTATTCAGATAATAAATAAAATCCGCAAAATGTACTCCGAATTGCCAGAGGCATTCGCAAGAAAACTTAAAGAAAAGTTTGAGAACATTTTGAACAACAACCCAGGCTTGTTGCATCAAGTTAATAGTTTTTTTTAATGGGACGGGTGAACTTCTGCCAACAACAATAAGTGCGAACATAGCCCCCAAATTCAAATACTGCCCAGTCATCTCAGTGGATGTGGAAAAGTCCTTTTCCACATATAAAAATATTTTAAGTGATCGAAGACTAATCTAACCACCGAACATTTGGAACAGTACATGATTGTTCACATTTTCAAGACAAACAAAATCTTATAAAAACTCTTAATGAAAAATGTTATTAAACTATTTTAAACTATATTATATATATCTATATTTTTTATTGAATTTAAAATTAAAAAAAAACTTGCTATTATTTTATCATATGGCATATTTTGTTCCTTTTTATGGATAGCATTTTTATCATTTTTCATGCATATTTCAACCTCTTTATGTTGCATATAATCCGGTCTCTACTCATAACTACATATTTCATTAAACTTAAAAGTAAATATTAATAGTTGGTTTTAAGAATTTTGCTCAAAATGTTGGATTTAAGTTCCTGCATGAAATAAAGTTTAAATTAAAATTTAACTTGCCTAATAGAGCCAGATAACGCCTTCAAAGCAGTCTAAGTTTAAGTATGTAAAGGATCTATAAAAGTTCAAGCTATACGAGTAACTCTGACAGAAAGCAGACTTTAATTGTACACTTTTTCATTGTATACCTAGAGGTCCTAGCCTTCAAGAACTGCAATAGTCATATGCATTGAATAGCAAGTTCTGAGTGGCCATTTGTGATCACCAAAACTATAAATTACACTACCACTAAGACTCCTTTGCATTATTTAAAATTTTTCTCGTGGAATATGGCATCTGGGACCTTATTTTCAATGAAGAATGGTGGGTTTATGGTTCCGGTCCAAAAATTGCACCAAAAATTGAATCGTAGATTTTTTTGCAGATTCACAAAACTATCACCATGAAAATAGGCCTCGTCCCTGATGTACCTACCAAAATTGCGGACTATACAGATGCCAAGAGCCAAACATTCATTATTCTTAAAGTTCTTGTTGTTCTTTTTTTTTCCGTTGGCAGCACTAAATCGTATAAATAGTTCAAACCTTGCGTAGACCAGACAAATTGCTACTGTTGAAACCAGCAACTTGTTATTCATTAAAAACATCTCGATATAAGTAGCGACTTTTTAGCTCATACTTCCCTCCACAATGTCCGTAGGTTATTTCAAAAACTAGATTTTGTAAAAACAGAAACCACCACCAAATAACTAACACAAAAAAAAGATACCTTCATTTAAATGCATGCAAATTGAAATTGCTATTGGCTATCGTGGAAACAGCACAGAATTCCAATTCAATTGACAGAAAATACAATAATTGGTGGCGCAGAAAAACAAATTCGTTCACAGATTGCCAAAGCCAACTACGGACTGAATTCTATTAACGATCTTCAGTCGTTCGGAACATGAAAAAAATTGCTGCCTCAATGCAATTTTATGGCTCAATAGTTTTCAATTAAAAATTATTCTGCTGCGTTTCTCTACAAAAAAAGTCACCCCACCCCATCCCTCACATACTAATAACTAATAAAAAAAATACAAAAATCGATCCAAAATCATAAACTTTTATCTACTTCTCTGCTTTGGTTAGCTGGGCATACAAAATGCTATTGGCTCTGTATGAATGCTAAGGTGGACTATGGCTTTGCATGCATAGAACAGTTTAACTTAATTAAAAATCTGAACTTTGACTCCAATGAGGGTTTTAATAACAACCGAGCAAAAACGGAATATTGTCACCTTATGCATTCCAATAGAGTCCCTAGGGCGTCGAAATACATTCAAATTTATTCATGACTGATTGACTGACCACTGACCTAATGCGTATCTGCCTCCATTACCGATGACCTTTCAACACCAAGCCGATTTCACCATAACAAGACGACACACCCAAAACTAATCGATTTGGGCCTTAACCATCCCCAAGCTTCGCCCTGTGTCGTCGCTCGAAAATCAATTGGATTATACATTAGAGGCTGCGTGGAGATGTTAGTCCCTGTGGGATAATCGTTAATGCTCATTTACACTTGCATGAATTTATCAATTTGGCACTTGGATTTATCGGGCTTTATGTGTCCGAATAAGGATGCTCAAGTGTCATGTTCGAGTTACGTCAAACGTTGTGCAAGGCTCAGTTTGACCATAAACTGCATTTGTGTATTATTCACCAGAACGGAGTAAAAAGTAAGCTGTCAAATGTACAAATACACCGTATGCTCAAAGGGGAAGGCTTTTGGCTGTAACAAATATAAATACTATACTCGAATAAATTTCGCAATTCTGCATTAAGAGAAAGTCAAGCAGAAGCAAATTGTTCTCTTTATGTTTTCCATTGCTCTACTATAGGAGGACTGAACTTCTTGCGAGTCATTAATTAAACACCAAAATTTAATTTTCAACCCCGTCTCTGCAGAACCGCTGAATACAGTGTAGCATTGGCTGTGTGGGTGTGGGTGTGGGCTCCAACTGCACCACAGAGAAACTTAGACTTGGGGCTGATGCCACTTAAATACCTCACTTTGTGTGGAGTTTTGTTAACTTTGGTCGAAGTTACTATTCCAAGGAATGCGGTTGATGAGCTAGTACATAGAGCGAGCTGGTTGGATGTCGTGTACTAGAGATTTAGCGAAATTTTCGCGAAACAATTTCGGTCTGCATGAAAGTTACTTTTGGTGTTTGCTTATAATATTTTCTATCCCGCCAAAGAAGTAAGGAAAATCAGCTTTTCCAGTAATTTGGTATGTTTCGAGTCGGTATTTGCGTGGAACTTTCAAGTTTACCAACGAAACAACATAAAGTTGTGTCCAACTTTTGACTAACAGATGTGGGTGCGTAATTTGGTTATCGCTTTGGCAAATCCCTTGTTATGGTTTGTTTTTACTTATACATACTGTTGAAGTTAATTTATTTCTGTCGGGTGTAGACAACTGGTATTCTAAGGCCTCGTTCACACGACGTCTAGTCTTTTATGTAAACTATGACAAGCAATAAATATTCATAAAAGAAGCTAATTATATTCCACTGCATTCCTATTGTAATAGACGTGTGTCCAAGAAAAATTTCAGATAGTATTGGTTAAGCCTAAACTGGGAAACACTAAAAAAAGGGCTTGAAAAGTAGCGCACCATTTTTAACTTTCTCGATTACGTAGTAAGTGAAAGATATCGTATTTGTACAGAATTTTTAACTCAATTCTTACATTACAAAATAGTGGATCTCGTAATTCTGTCCGTCTGTCCGTCGGCTCCTGAGGTCTACAGCCTAAACGGCTGAACGAATTTGTATCAAACATCGGATTTGGGGTTTGTGGGCTTACAGTTCATGGCTACTTTTCCAGCTTCAACGATTTCAGCCCAAATTGATATTTGAGCTTAAGTACATAGGTGGGGTTTGCATCGTTTTTCGTTAAAAAAAATCGAATAACGGTACTTTTGACAATCGGACTTATTTCAAAAACGGTCCATACGATTGTGAGAAATACGCATTCTTAAGGAAATATTGTAATTTAAAATTTTTAAGAACATTTTACAATAGTTTTATTATTTTGATTTGGAAATTGATCAGTAAACTCATTAAAACAATTAAAAAAAAATTTATATAGGTTCCTTGAAAACGCACACACCGACTTTGACCAAAATGCAAACTATGTAGGTGTAAAACTGACTTTTCCAAAATTAATGCGTCCTTCATTTTCCAATACTTTAAAAATTCTTCATGTCTCGAAAACCCCATTTGAGGAAATTTTAAAAACCAAGTAATGCTTACATCCTTAACAATAATTTGTACCCAGTTTTTAGCTTAATATGATGATTCGAACTAAACATTGCAATACCAGCTGTTAATATTTTCTCAGCAATTTTTTTCAAAATCAGCCCTATCGATTTTGATCGAAATACATATTCAAAATAATCAAAGAATTCTGGACAAGATCCCATACTTAGTTTCTCTTAAAATATAAAGTGTGATTTTTTAGCTGGTTTGGTTTTGGCAACACTGGTTTTGACAGTTGACGTGTGTTTAGTACCTTGTGTCACTGTCAAACAGCTTCAGTTTGGTTTGCAATTTAACCATGGATCGTCTTACAAATGAACAACGCTTGCAAATTATTGAATTTTACTATCAAAATTCGTGCTCGGTTCGAAATGTTCATCGCGCGCTGCTTCCATTTTATGATTGGCATTCTCGACCTTCTGAGCAGTCTATTCGGAAGACTGTGACCAAATTTCGCACCAAATTTACTTTGTTGGACATTAAACCACCAACACGTTTACGTACTGTGCGTAGTGAAGAAAATATTGCGGCCGTATCAGCTAGTGTGACAGAAGACCGCGAAATGTCGATTCGGCGCCGTTCCCAGCAGTTAGGCCTTTGTTACAGCACTACGTGGAAAATTTTGCGGAAGGATTTGGGCGTAAAGCCTTTTAAGATACAGCTGGTGCAAGAACTAAAGCCAGCCGACCTACCACAACGCCGAATTTTTGGTGAATGGGCTCTTGGAAAGCTGGCCGAGGATCCGCTTTTTTATCGAAAAATTGTGTTCAGCGATGAGGCTCATTTTTGGTTGAATGGGTGCGTAAATAAGCAAAATTGCCGCATTTGGAGTGAAGATCAGCCAGAAGCATTGCAACAGCTACCAATGCATCCCGAAAAAGCCACTGTTTGGTGCGGTTTATGGGCCGGCGGCATTATTGGGCCATATTTCTTCAAAGATGATGCGAATCGCAGCGTTACTGTCAATGGTGAACGCTACCGAGCGATGATAACAAACTTTTTTTTGCCCGAAATGGAAGTTCTTGACTTGCATGATATGTGGTTTCAACAAGACGGTGCCACATGCCACACAGCACGCGAAACAATGGCGCAATTGCGAGGCGAGTTTGGTGAACAGTTAATTTCACGTTTCGGGCCGGTCAATTGGCCGCCTAGATCGTGCGATTTTACACCATTAGATTATTTTTTGTGGGGGTATGCCAAGGCTAATGTGTATAGGGACAAGCCCGCTTCGATTGACGCACTGGAAGCCAACATCCATGCATTCATTCGTGAGATACCGGCCGATATGTGTGAAAGAGTATGCCAAAATTGGACTCAGCGGATGGGCTACCTGAGACGCAGCCGCGGTCAACATTTGCATGAAATTATCTTTAAACATTAAATTGCAAGGTTCAAACTATCGATTCAAATAAATATTTCATTCATTTTTTCGAATTTTTTGTGTTTTTTTTTTTAAAAAAGTTCTAAACCTCTTAAAAAATCACCCTTTATATACAAAACAAGTTGACAAGGACCTATCTGCCTTTGCTTCTCATATCAGCTCTGAACGTATCACACACCTTCAACGGAGCCGTGCTGACCACAATAATTTTTTTCGTCCCTAACTCAATACCAGGACCTCAGCCTTCCCCCCATCATAGCATTCCGCTTGCTCTCCGCGGTCTTTCTTGGAACGATCCCTTAATTCTTCCCCCATATCTAGACCGCCTCAAACTCATTAACTTGAATAGCCTTGAGGATCGTAGGGATGCCGCAGACATTATTTTCATTCATCGACTCCTATCAGGCTCTATCGATTGCCCGTCTCTTTTCAGCTCCATCTCCTTGAATACAAACCCTCGTAATATACGAAACCCCCGCCTCTTCTACCTTCCTACCCACCGCACGTCCTACGGATCCAACGAACCAATTTCCCGTATGCTACGGCAGGTAAACTCTAACATTTCCATTTTTGACTTCAACCGCAGCTCTTACTCCATTAAACTCAGCCTCCTTCACTCTAAACCCTAGCTATAGTTATTAGTTATAAGTCTAAGTGTTTAGTTCTAAGTAGTAAACCTAAGTCTTAGTTTTTTTAAGTAATTGTAATAGCTTGTATTAAGCCAACTAAATGGGGTTTTTGCCCCCACCAAATAAATGTTGAAATTTGTAGTCCCATCTATTTGGACTATACAGTACTAACTTGGGAAAAATATAGGTATGGATTTTTTGACGTTTAATGCCAAATTATGGCGTTTACGACAAAACAAAACTAAAGGATGGGTTATTTTTTGGATGTACGACAAAGTGCACACTAATTATCTCAGTGGGTAACAGTATATTAAAGGTCAGATATAAGTGCAGAAATGGAAAGAGCACCTTCGGAAACCACTTTAAAAAAGTGCATTTTGGCGATTACGAGAAAACCATTCCCGGGCGACCATGTTTTTCTGTATACTATATTTTAAAATATTCCGTTTGAAACCTATGTCCAGCACCATTGAGAAGCTACTGCCAATTAAATAATAAAACGAACTATTAAATAAAATCAACAGAAGAAAAAGATTTAACAAAACGTTTCCCAGAAATTGCCAATAAAATCCGTTTACAGATACCAACGTGACTCACAGCTTGAAATGGCTCTGCAATTAGCTTCGCATTCTCATGAAGTACCTTATCCAATTAAATGAGTAAAACTTGGCATACCGAAAAGCAAAACCACACAGAAACCCTCACAGTCCCATTCAATTAAAATGCTGAAAGAAACTCCACACATACACAGTAGTCGCACTCCTTCTTCGTCCCAAAGGACCCAGTGTAAACAACACTCCAAAGACATGGCAGTGAAGTGTGATCAAGCGCATCCGGCAGCAACCCTGCGAGCATTTTTCTAACCTTTACACACGACGACACAATACGGTTGTGTGGCAAAAGGACTTCACCCCGATTGCGCAGCGAAACTCTTTGGGGTATCAACACCCAGGAAAACCTCACCGCTCACCAGTTGGCGCGTCACACTACCACGTCCCATCATGATGAAAGCGAAGACCAACTTTGATTCCCATTAGCCACAAAGCTTAATTAGTGTTTATTGAACAGACGTGACTCTTTCCGTGCGCCACGAAGCTGCTGCTATTACTCCCTTAGTTTCTTACGGGTTGTTTTCTTCAATGCGCGGCTTCAGGGTGACTTCGAGCAATACTCGTATTGGAAAGTTGTTCGCATCTTCTGTGTTCCTTTTTGTGCGTTGAATCTTGTTTATCGTTGGCACTTCTTGTGATTGTCAGACCCACAGACCCTTTCGCTACAATTTAAGAAAACCCCATAAATAACAAAAAAAAAAAAACTTTCCAAAGACTCATTGCTAGGACGTCGCAAAAAAAGGGGATTTTCCATCCGCTCGACTGGACCCTTGTGTATCGCCGTCGGACATCCACGCGTTGTTCGCCCACACTATAGCTAATGAAAGGACAGGCCTGGCCAAGGGTTTAAGGCTCACAACGTTTTGCCTCGACTCCAAATGGGTTTTTTGTGTAAATCAATTAACGGCAAAGTTATTTAATTTGCATTTTGGCAGACGGCCGACCGTCACCCACCCACAGCCAAAGGGACTCGAACCAACAAAAGAAAAGGAAAACCATATTGCTAAGAAGTTACTCGCATCGGAATGGCTGAGCTATTGCCAATTTCGAATAGAAAAAGAAAGGTATTTCCGAAGAATGCTGCAAAGGATAGATACCATCACTCCGAAAGGTTACAAATGCCCCCGAGGTGTTGAATCTTTTGAATTGGTAGATATTGAGTTGTATTTGTGTAAACATTACGTCGGCAGTCGTGGTGGTGGAGCGATGGCGGCAGAACTGTTTACGACTGCCTCGGGACATTCTGTGATATCCTTGCCTACACATTTTGGCATCTTTTCGGCCTCGGAATGGGATTTTTATCTCAGTGAGTTTTTTCTACAGCGTTTCTCCTATTCATCCTTCTTTTGTTCGTCTTTGGGATTGAGCTTTAGAATTGGAAATTCAAATTAAATTTCTTCCCATCGATTAGAAATGGCTAAGTGGCTGTTGGGGGTCGATTAAATTATGGATTGGACAAAAAAAAAATTGCCCTAGTTTTTGTGTATGTGCGCAGTGGGGTGGGGGAAATGGTCTGTTTTCTATTTGGTATTATTTGGTATTTAATGGTGCGACTTTGTTGCCTTTGTGGTTTCCGAGATGAAATCGATTTGACGCAAGTTGGTAAAATTAGATTGGGTAAGAAAAACAGATCGAGTCTGTTGAATGGGTTTTGTTTGTGGAATTTATTCACCATGATTAAGCTGCGGTGTATCCCATGTTAGAGATTGGACTGTTTCTTTTTAAAATAAAGTGAAATCAATTATTTTCTGTATGTTATGGATTTACTAGAACGAGCATGGCAGAATTAAGGAACACGATTTAGTTCTTGTGGTTAGCTTAGTTGGTTTTCCAGAATTACATTCGGTTAACCCACTTTTGCAATTTTGTTTGTGGCTCCATCTATAGGCTTTGTGGATTTTAGTCGTTTCTGGATTGTCCCCATAACATCGAAAGAGCCTATAAAGATCAAATAGTGGCTTAAGGCAGCCTGTAATTGACATCGACACGGCGGCCAATGACACGATTACTGAACGATTACAACCGCAAAAGATCGAATGTTTGATAGGCTGTGTGGAATGGCATATTCGTCCCGTCTGTCTTTAAAAAGACAAAGTTTGTTGGGAACGCTTACGGTAAAATAAATAGTTGGCGCAACAGGCCCGCTTAGCTCGGAACTGCACTACCTATGCCTCCAGTTAAAGATTCCTTAGGTATGTAACGTACCACCGCCCCCGAAGCGTACCCGACTCCGAAAAGGATAAGGATTTGAAGCGTTCGAACTCAACCCCTTCTTGCACTATCACCCATGCAAGTAAGGATCGAATCCACCATGGTCGAAATGCTTCCGCTTCTGCTGACGATCGTGTAACCCTCCTGTCAAATCTTTCCACCCCTATGACCCAAGGTCACAGGACCCTTGAGGCAGTCCGGGCGGCATAACAAGAGGGGTGTCCAGGCACTTGAGGCTCAGGCATGACCGCCTTCCCGCGCTAGCTCGTCGGTGGGTGGGGGTCTTGCCACAAGCCCTGAACATGGGTTACTTGTTTTTACATGCCTGTTGACTAAACTCGGTTCGAGCTGTAATCGAACACAAATACCGGAAAAAGAAATAGACTGCGAGGCCCGAGTTAAGCTAATACACATTCCCTTTAACATGAAAACCCTATGATGTGGATAAGGCGAAGAGATAAGATGCGATTCCTCTCCTCGAGCTGACCCACCCCTCGCTGAACGTAATGTCCAACACCTTGGTCATCGCGACGCTCTATTAACGATGACCCCTAACTAACAGGGGGTTCTAATCGAAGTGATTAAATACCCCTATTTCTTCTCTCTCCCATCTCTCTAAATATCCCACTCCCCTTTACTGACACATCCTCTCGCACGACCTTACAACCTCAGAAACATCCTGCACGTGAAATTACCAAACTGAATAAATATCACTGAAAAAAAAAAAAAAAAAATCATCCACAAACCTTCTACTTCAACCACAGCAAAAACGGTTCAGTTGTCGTAAATGGAACATGACGAAATGTTTCCCGAAAATCCACAAATGAGAACTCAGTTATTCCTTTTCAAAATTATTCATATAAAAGAATCTTTATTTCAAAAAAAAAAACCCAAATTAATCTAAAATCTATGTACCTACACACTTCAATAACAATAATTCCGAACGTTTAGTACCGATCGTTAAAACAAAAGAGAAATTATTAGGTACTCGATATATGAGCGCTTTGTCGCGCAACGTTGTGAATCAAACAATAACAAAAATAATCCGAGACCCAGAAGGTCGTATTCGATTGCAAAACTAAAAAAAAACTAAAATCTTAAAAGGTTCTTACGCCCATATTGTGCGTTACGTTACAAAATCAAATTCTGATAGTTGAATCAATCCCTATTCAAAAAAAAACTCTCAAACAAAATTACGTTAATTGTATTCGGGTCTCGCTGCATCAAACGCAGGCTACAACACAAAGCGTACAAAAGCTTAACCAACCACTGTTAATTGCTCACAAAAAAAAAATGAAAATCTCTATCTCCTACAACAATAGGTCACTTTCACAGGTGTTCAAAGGAAACAAAAAAAAACCATCAAATGTACTCACCCCTTCAATATTGTAAGGGTTATAATTTTTTTTTTTTTTTTTCCAAACCGTTGCCCAAGGGTGGGGAGATGAGGTGCACCGCATTCCGTCCTTCGCTTGTAGTTACGCTTACACAACCTGTATAAATCTAGCGATTGAAATAGAAAATCATTTGAACAAATGTGTTACAATAATTAAAATGACCACACTTAGCTTTTTCTAGTCCCTCAAATAGAGCCCTCTAGTGAGCAATAGCGATACGAACAAAATCCCTATATGGTGTCTCTGCTGCTGTTGATGCTGGATGGCGAATTCGGTGGTGGATTTGGCTGGATGGCGATCTCCGATGATGAGCTTTTTTTTCTCGTTTTCGAGGAGATGTGGGGAGGGGGCAAAGTCGAGGGTGCCCTTGCTGTCGAGAGCTGGTGACGTGGCTTATACCAGATGGAGTGGTAGCACTTACGTGGCTTTCGTTTTTTGCTGACAGTGGCCTTGGACTCAAGTGCGGTGGTGAAAGCGGGTGTCGTGTGAAGCTCGATGGAGGGATCCGACTTTGTATGGCTATGGTCGAATCAAAGCCTCGATCCACTCTGCGGCGTTACCAGCGGGCGGCGAGCGAGAGCTTCGCTTATTCGGCAGGCGCAATCGACGAGTTTCGGCGTAGGTGATACGATTTTCTTTCCTAGACCTTGGTTGGGGTGGTCTCTGGCGGTTCGGGACGGTGGGTTGCGCAAACGAAGAAATGAAAAGGTGATGATGTGCGTCGCGATATGACAACGGCTCAGGGACCGCGTGGTGTAGCGAGGAAGGCTCTTTCCGTGCGTATCGAATGACGTGTAAGGGTATATTTGGCGCGTTTCTCGACTCGAGGGATGTGAAAACACGAGATTTAAAATTTCCGCTTAACAAAAAATACTTTTGTAATATACACCGTGTAGAGATACGTAGCAGCACTTCTCACGCCACCACTGTCTGTTGTTTCGCACAAATCTTTTTTTCCTCCCGCAGCAACACGTCCGAACAGCTCGCCGGTTCGAAAAAAAAGAAAAGACCCAGCTTCTTTCTGTCGCCTTTCGGTTGTGGCAAAGTCTCCGTAGGCGGTCTGCCATAATTTAGCCAATCCAGCCATCTCTTTTGCTCTTATGTAGGAACCTTATGGCAAAATCTTTACTAACGCCTAATAATCTCAATTTTATTGGGAAAAATACCATTTACCCCTACAAATACTAACTTGATTTTTTTGCACCTTTTTAATGCATAAAGATAATTGTTTAAATAAAATTCTGTCGCCAAGAAGCGTCAAAAAAACCTGCCATAAACTGAGCGAAAAGAAAAAAAACTGAGACACAACGATGGACGGGTCACGGATGTTCTTCTCTACGCCTGTCGTTTTATTTACGCTCTGTACGGACATTATCCGGAAGTAACGGTCGCCATCACTGGTCCAATTTTAAAACAAGTCGTTACCGGAAACAAAGAAAAATAATTTTTATTAAGGTGACACCGGTTTCCTACAGGTATTCCAACCGCAACTTGTAAATTCGTAATAAAGCTGGGTGCTTTCAAAAGAACAAATCTTAGGTGGACAACCGGCTCGACATATCTAGCGACAAAACAGATCTGGCCAAAGACTGAACGTTCCAGTTATTTGATCTCCCTAGATAGGAAGCGCATCAGTGCTACAATAGGTGTCATCACAGGACACTGTCACATAGGCAGGCATGCGACAAGGTTTGGCGTATTATCAACGATTTTTCAAGAATCCGTTTGACGAGGAGGAGGAATAAACCATTCTCCATCTTCTCTGTACTTGTCCGGCTCTCTCAAAAAGACGAAAACTCCATTTTGGATCGTTCTATTATAGTAATCTAAACGATCTAAAAAACACGGACATTCGTAATCTCCTACGCTGCATCAGAAACTCCAACTGGTTCGACAAGTAGGAAGAACAAATGTATAGATTCATGTGGTATTACCTTATAATGGTCTACGTGTGTCGGCTAACCGACAGCCACTTCAACCCAACCTAACCTAACCAACCATTAGTTTTTGTGTGAGTTTTTCATTTTTGGTGGCGAATGGAAGGGATCAACAATTTTATGCCCGGACCGCACGGCTAATTGAGAAGCTCTTTCATGATAGTTATAATCAGTGTTACCAGAAATTTTCTAACGGAATATGATAAATTAAGAAATAAATATGCTAAATTATATGGACGAATGAAACCAAATATGCTAAAGTTTAAAAAAAACAATAAGCCATAAATATACGGATATATTTGCCTGTCCATGTAGGAAGAAACTTAAATTTAATTGAGCAGCAATTCACGGCACAAGATTTAACACTTTGACAGCAGATTCTTCAAATTGACAAATTGTCATACAAAAATTCAGTAATGCCAAATACAGAAAAATTTGATAGATGCTTTCGTTATTTGTATAGCAAAATATACAACGAAAATGTTTCTTATGATTGGTTTTTATGTTAAAAATTTAAAATATGCTAGATTATTTATACTTATATGCAGATTAAAGGTAAAATATGCTAGATTTAGCATAAAAAATGCCAAAATGGCACCACTGGTTATACTCTCTGATTCATTTCAGACGTTCACGAGAGGTGGCCAGTGGAAAAAACTTTAAGATGATATTTTTTCTGGTATTTCGGTATTTTTTCACTACCACTAAGCCACTGCGCTTACAGTGGAAAATCATAAACTGTACAAGTACTGCGATATCTGTTCTTAAACTTTTGAATGTTGCCGAGTTCAACCGATGTCAGACTTAGTACGCCAGCACCTTTCTTATGGTATATCTTTGGTAATAATTTAGTAACTTTGGAAGTATAGATTTCAGCTATCTATCAATCTAGAAGGCTTGACTAGCATTGTTACCACAAACACACTATGTCTTTTTCGAATACATAAATACATGGATATCCTAGCTGGATATTCACAAGTAAATAGTGCTCCCATGTAATTCGGTCCATGTGAGACCATACGCCATATAAATTCTTCTGTATTGGCCAATGTATTTAAAAGGGCGATGGATATCGCTACAAAAACACGGCCCGAATTATTTGCTACAAAAACACGGTCCGAATTAAGCGGGTGCCTTGGAGAGGCTCTTCTTTCTAAGCCTTCGATAACCTGAGATGACTTGTTGTGCTATCAAAATAAAAATAAAAAATTCAAGCGAACCTTCCGTCCTTATCCAAATACTGGGCGTCTCAGTAAAATGAAGGGCTACTCCTCTTCAAAGACTATGTCGAGGGAAAGAAAGTGTATCGAAGAAGCAATTCTTCTATTCAATTCTATACTGTAAGACTAAATAGGTATACATAATATATTGCTTAGTTCTACTCTGACAGAGGGATAAGTGTCAGTTCCGGATTTTCGGACGGAATCGCGTAGTGGCTGGTCAAAATTCCTCCAGAAAACTGAGCTCCGCTTTGCTAAGTAACTTGTTATATAAAAACCAATAAAGTGTATAAGTTTTTATGGTTCGTACCAGACAAGTTCGCGCGGAATATTATCAAACGTTTATTATGAAGCTCGATATGCAAAAACACGCATTCAAAAAGTCATTAATAACTTACAAAAAGTTTTGACCGGTAGTATACGATATATTTATGTACTTTCCGAAGAAAAGAAACGAGATGACTATAAAAGAGATCGCAGTATTGTAACGAATAGTAAAATATTTTCTATACATACCTACATCATATTTGACTCCTTTTAAAATTGTAAATTTTGTGTAAAAAAATTGGCAAAATTCCTATTAGTATTCGGGCTTGCTTCCAAAAATCGTAAAAATTAGATACGATTCAATCGATCGTAGAATAAAGCTGAGTGCAGTTATGGTTTTATATTGCCATATTCCTCACTGGAGTGTCTATCTCTAAAGCTTATTATTTTGGGTTGACAGTTGCCTAAAAAGCATTTTTGCCTAAATACTTAGTTGGTTAAAATGTAATGGTCGCTTTAACTTGTCTGATTAGAGCTCTTTCGATCTAAGTAAAACGACCGGTACGTAACAAGTCACGGAAAGAATTGGAACATCACCAATTGCAATATTTTGAGTGTTGCAATTTACGAATTATATATTTTTCGTAAATCACAACGATTTTGTCTTGGATTGATACAAAAATTCGTAATTTGACATTGAAAACGGCGGAAAATACAAAATTCTGTTTGTTGAATTTTACGATTAGAAGTATCGATTCGAACTTCTTTTATTTGTAGTGATTTGCGATATAGCTTGGCGCAATTTACCACTTCCATAGGTAAATTTCCCAAACACCACTTCAGAATCTCAAATTACAATGAATATTTGCTGATTTACCAACACTGAATGATCAAAAAAATCTTGTAATAATTTAACAAAACATTTTTTGTAATTTCTCATGAAACTAACTAACGGTGTGGAACTTTTTTATACAGAGAATAACGACACGTCAAAACATGTCCACAGTCCTTCTATTGCAATTTTTTTTATATATAGGTACGGATATATGTATTTATCATTTGGAATCATGCGCATTTGCCTTCACTGTGCGCATTGCGCGTTGGTTTTTAGAGTCAAACAGTCGGTATTCTGTGTCTGTCTTTGCTAAGAGCCAAGAATGGCTTAAAGTTGCTTAAATGTAACTTGTTCGTGGGGATGTATACTTAATAAGGGATTATAAAATAAATCATTCTGGAATATATTTTGTAAGTATTGAATATTCAAAAAAAGCTTAAGCATATAGATAGGTATTTTTTTTACATTTAGCTACTCGAAAGAAAGAAATTGGAATGGATAGGAAAATATACAAATTTACAATCGAAATGAATTTTTAAGGTTCGTATCAATGGCAAGTTTTTCTAAACAATTTGTGTGCATTTTAAATTTCAGCATAGACAGAAAAACCACCCCAGACAAATCCCGTTGTCTCCGACTCTCATGGCTTTCAGGAGGAAAAAGAATAATTGTATATATATATATATTTCGAGAGATAATCGAATCAGACCACCATTGTCGGGTCTCTTTTCGTCTCTCTACCACTGTAAATCTTACTCAGAGAGACTCTCTGGATTTCTCCACAGTTCTTCTCTGGGCTCAATTCCTAGTGTTAACGCTAGCATCTGTTTATGGGTGATCCGTTTCATCGACTGGGTCTCGACCCATTGATGTCCCAAGATCCTCATTCTTCTGCCAGCCAATGCCGGGCATTGACACAGTATATGTGCCGCTGTCTCAGATTCCTCCAGGCATAGTCTACAAGTATCATCCTCAAAAGGACCATTTGCCTTAAGTGATACCTGAAATAACCATGTCCTGTAGACAAAGCCACCACCCATTTCAATGTTCCTCGACTCATGCTTAGAACTCTTCTTTGAGTGGAGCAGGTCGGCCACTTTATTGCCATTTTTGCTTGTCTACATTGTTCCACGGTTGACAACCTTCTCAGGTGTTCTGCCATGATCCATTTGTGGATAAGCTGTTCTACCATTCCTCTGCCAATTGAAGAGAATGGTTCTGGTCCCAGCAACTTTTCAGTTGACCCCTGTTTTGCAAGGGAGTCCGCCTTTTCATTGCCTTCGATGTGTCCTCGTACCCAAGTCAGTGTTACTTCATTTTTAGATGAACACTTATTGAGTTTAAGTACACACTCCAGTGCCAGTGATGTTGTGATGTTTGTTTGTTCCATGCATCTGATCACCGCCTTTTTGTCCAGTGCTATAAGGATATTTCTTCCTTCCACCTGACACTCAAGCAAGTAGTCCAACGCATAAAGCAAAGCAATCATCTCAGCCTGGTATACTGAAGTGTATTTCCCGAGGCTAATCTGACGGGCAAGTTCCAGCTCTTCGGAATAGATACCGGCCCCCGCTCCACCATCCATCATGGATCCATCCGTGAAAAGAATAATTGTAAAATATGACTCTAAATATGTATTCGAAAATAACCTAATTAATAAAACTATGAATTTTGATTTGTAAATCAAAAGATATAAGTTGCAAATTGAGAATAAAGTTTTCTAATTTCACGATAAAACATTTTCAATTTAATAATTGAATGCCTCAAATCACCACTCGAGAATCGTAAATTGCAAACTATGATTTGCAAAACGATAAAAATAAGTTTCAATTTACGATTGAAAAATTGTAAATTGCAACTTCTGAAGTAGTAAATCTACCCCTGTTAGTTCACAAATCAACACTATTGAGTTGGAATTCAAGACTAAATGGTTGTAATTTCCTAAAGGAGGAAATCGTAATTCACAACAGAAAATCTATCCATCTATATAAATATACAAATTGAGGCTTAAAATTGTGTTCGTTTGTCGCCGATTCACGCCTTAAAGCATTTACCGATTTTAACAAAACTTTCCCACATCTTTGGTATTGGTCTATACATGGGTTTTGTGAAGTTTGGTTGAAATCGGAAAATGTATGTGTGTGCTGTGCGTGCGTAAAAAACACATGAATTTTCATTCATTTTGTTCGACGGCTCGACGGAATTGAAAGATTTTTTTTTATTTTGTTTGTATTACCATCCTGATGGTTTAGGAAAAATTGAAAATTCGAAAAATTCTCAACAGGTGGCGCTGTAGGCACATTTAGTTTTTCATCTATCTCCTTCTATATATATATCAAAATAAGTCGCATTGTGTTTGAATAATTGATGTTGTCTTAATGTGTGAACCGATTTTGTATCTGGAAAATTCAAACGAAAGGTGACGTCAATACCAAGGTTTGTATGTACATACGGTCTTTGTATGTGGTTTCGTTCCAGCTAGGAAGATATGATAGTTTTGGACCCGATAGGTGGCGCTGTTGTCGATCTCCGAAACCACTCTACTGATTTCAATGAAATTTTGTGGATGGTTATGGTCGGCCCGATAGTTCTGGTCTTGCTCTGCTTTGGGGTGGTGGGCGCAAATCGCCCACGTGCGTAGGCCGTACGGCGCATATCGCTGGTACAAAGAAGGGGAGGTATATTGTGTTGGCTATTCGTATACTATCATTTTAACAAATTGACCACTCGCCCAAGTAGTCCAGCATACCAGCCACTGAGCCACCGTGTTCACAAGTCACAACTACCGATATTTAATGTTCTATAGCACCTTTATCCAATGTGAAGTGGAAACAAAAATATATCTGAACGGTGATTCTTACTTCCCATGCAAACTTCCCAAACTGCTCACATTCTGCTTTGGTTGATTTGGTTGATTGAGAAAATCTGACCGGACCACCTCGATTCAATCATTATCGCGGAAAAAACGATCAAGAAATCTATGAAGTCGTTCAATAGAGAGGTTCAACTATGGGATGTTAATTTAATCAATTATGAAATTCATAACTATTTGCGTCAAATTGCGATCGGTTATGGCAAAATGTATTTCTCGTTTGATCGCACGCCTTATTGATAATGAAAAATGTTACGACTTTTGAGGGTCAATATCTTCACTTCGTACAATTTCTAGAATTGCGAATAAAAAGTCGTGAATTAGTAAATTGTTAGCTAAGCTCTAAAACTAGACGAAATTTTCGTGATACTGCGATTATTTTTCTTGATTTGATCCTAAAATTCTTTCCGTGATATGATTTTCATAAAAGAGGGGCTTAGATATTATTTTATAAAATACGATAAACTTAGAATAAAACTATTTCTATGGAGTCGCCAAACGAAATATGACGCTCCTACTATGATTGCGTTCATGGATGAATGCATCAGATGTGCTGACATGGGTATTGGGTTACCGGATACTATGAGATCGGTGGAAAATGTGTCACTCATCTACTATTTATATTTTTTGTCTTGAAGACTGAACACTGACCAATAGTCCCGAAACCATTGACTTATTTAAAGTGTAAAAACCAAAAAATCGAACTCAATATACCCAATACTGTAACAACAGCAAACTTGTATTATAATAAATGCCACATTTAAGCAACTAGCATCCTTCAATCCACATGATTTGGCTCCATACGAAATGCTTCCCCCAAGCAATTTAAATGATTGTGTAAATTACATTAATATTTATGAACAAGAACAATCATGTCCTACAAAACAACATCGGAAACAACACAGAAAATCCCCCGAAAATATACAACAAAGATACGACGAGGGCATGTCCGCCCTCTTTCCTTTACATATGTTTCCTCTCTTTCACAAAGCCATCGCCCTAGCAGTACCTAAATGGATCCGAAATTTGCATTTCGCCTAACAACATTGAACATTTCAAAAGCACTCCCTTTTCGGAATCCAACTTCCACACAGAGACCATGTTTAGTTGGGTGGTGGATGGTGGTACTTGCGGTAGGTAGCTATCTAATGAATACCCATAGGGGTTCCACACCCCATTCTCTATACGTTCAAGCAATTAATTCACACTCGTAAAATTATTCAAGCTAAACATGAAACTACGAGTGAGATTTCGAAATACAAAGAACACGTTTCCCACAAAACATAATTGTGGATGAAGTTTCTTCTGTGCGTGTAGTTATTTCGCAAGTTTTCAATTACATCGATGGAATTTGACGAATCTAATGCCAAACATCGAGCATGAAAAACTCGTTCCGCTTTCCTGTCAAACTATAATAGAACTGTTTACGAAATCTACGTAGTACGTACCCTGATTACTAATATAATAAGAACGTGCACTAATCAGAAGCACGCACACACATATGAGCGAGCGCCCGTTCAGCTGGCACCAGGGTGTGATCTATGTCATGGGCGTATAACTCGAATTCCCTTTAGAACAAATATTTCAAACTGCACCGGCACCCCCAACCGGCTTGGAATTTTAAGGAGAAAACCTTCAATTAGTTTCGCAATTTGTCATCTTTATACATCCCCAAAGGTATTTGGAATGGTATTTGTGAATGAACTCACACCTTGCTGATGGCTCGGCACGGCACAGTAATCAGTGTTCGTCATCTCCATATATGTATGGCTGAGAGATGCAGAATGAATTTTTTGTGTTTTGCTAACAAAATACTTCACCGGGTGGTGAGCACAATGGATCTTTTTCAATTCAAAAGTATGAGAAGGGTGAGTGGCGTGGGGTTTGCTTAATAATTGTATCGCATCGATTTTAGAATAATTTACAGACACCGAACCACAATATGAAGAGCAGCATTCTCAACAGCAGAAATCATCAACGCAGGCTGATACCATACATAGACAACCCATTGACATCGGTTTCTATGGCGCTCAATTGAAAGGGCCTTTCACACTTTTGATCAATTGGATTCAATTAAGATACAAATTGGAAAAGCCATTGAGGAAGGATCTCTTGTATTCAATTGGGCGCACCGAAAAGGGGTGTTGGTAAAGTGTTCGGGCATAGAAACTCTAAGGTTGTTGTAAAGGTGATGGGACACTGCAATGTCGTGACAGTGGTTTGCTTGTATTCACAACAACCTGACAGGCAGGGGATGAGGATATTTCCATGAATCTCCGGACATTGCTGTCGTTCGTTTGAATGGAATGTTTTTGATTGGAATTCCCTAATATGGCTGCTGAAGGACGTAATTATTTCGCCATAAACCGAAGAATAGGGAGATTCCCTATTCTTATGTATAAGTTCAGTGTTCATTGTCGAGTGAAATTAAACACGGATTGCTTTGACACTTGTGAACGCCATAACAAGAGAACCGTTAGGTATAGAGATTTATTCTGTGAGTTGCTACGCAACATTTTATTATATTACGAGGTGATAGTATTACTAATATTATCGTGTCGAACAAGTAAGGAAGCCACGAATTTGCAATAGAAAAAAGGAAATCGAATGGAACAGGTGCAATGCTTTACAATTTCAAATATGGATGCTGCTGCAGTCATGGACTTGATACAACAGCCTTGGACAACTACTAACGAAAGCGAAGCTCGGGGGGTTATTTTGCACTGTAACAGAGGTGGCCGCCGGCGACATATTACCGAATATGGAAGGTACGGAACCATTCTGCCGCTTCACTAATCCGCTCCCAAGTAGCATTCGAATACACATTTTAGGCCTGGCGACGTTCTGGTGTCAATTCGTGATCCTATTCAGGAACTTATGTTTCGAAACAACGAAGTAACAGTTCCTTTTTGTTTGACGCAAATCCTATATATTTACCATCTTTGAACACACAATTTCAGCCCAAAGTGTGAGGCCATAACAATTTTCAACACAAATTGGGAAAAATGTCCTACTAATATTTAATTCTATTATTGTGTATGTATACCATATAATTGTGATGCGTGATTTTCATTCATTTTGTGTTATGTACCAAAATAATATTCTGACTGCATCAACCATTTCATTATTAAACAGAAAGCAGCTACTGAAATTTAATGGGAAACATAATTTTGCCTTGAAATGTTACTAATGTACTTCGAAAAAAACCTTGATCCGTACAAAATATTCAATTTTTAATCAAAAATCTCTCTTATAATTATTTATGCTGATTATAAAATCAGTATAAAATAAGCCTACGATGCCGTGAGACATAATAATAAAATTGTAATCCATTTAATTACACCAAATCCACCAAAACTGTAAATTTAAAATTTCTTATTTTTCATGTTCTTTTTCTTTTTAATACAAAATGGATGCCTAACAAATTCCTATTTGGGAATAGTGGCTACAGTAAAATATTCCTAATTAAGAATTGTGTGCACGAACACACATTTTACACGCTGCGGACATAATGTTTCATTGAAGAAACAATTTTGACACAATAACGTAGCTGTGTAGATATAAAACTCCAAGACAGGAATATTCCTAAATGGGAAATGTTACCTAGCATGTGTCTTAAATGTTACTTGTTGGGAATATTTTCTGGTAACAAAACCGTCTCAACGACGTCGCTCATGATACATGACACATGGAGTCTCAAAATGCTCCTTGGGCTGACCCTTTCAGAGCTGGAGGTGATGATTTGGTAGAGAACTAACTTGTCTGCGAAATTTGCACGATGAGTTGAATCTCATGATCGTTTGCCTAGCCTTTAAGAAGGAAGAAGATCACCTTTGGGTGATGGCCAGCAATCTGATGGGTCTTTATCAGTGTGGCTTTAGGCCGGGAAAGTATTGAGTTGTATTGAGATAAGCTGTACAGAGCCATGTTTTGGCATCGCTGTCAAACTCATCTTCCATACAAGGACAAAGATTATCCAGACTAGATGGTCAATTGGCAGCAGAAAGGGTAATTTTGCCTAAAAGCTGCCTGGTTTGGCAAAAGATTTCGTAAGTATTTGTGCCTCTACAAATCAAGGGAGCGCCACTGCTGGCGCGCGCATGCTTAGAAAATCCTGTGCTGGGATTTGATGTCAATCGGGAGGCCATTTTTTGGTGGTATCTCAGGTGGGGGCGACACGGCGTTTACATCACAGTTCAGCTTAAAAGTTTTTAAAGTTGTGAAAGTGAAATTGTTTTTATCGAATGCTTGATATAATTTAGTCACAATACCAAATACCTTGAAATAATAATCATTTGTTAATATCTAACAGAAATCAATGTCATGATATTAATCAGAGAAATACCTAAATTAACACGGTTTTTTGGCACTTTTGTTAAAAGAGAATTTCTAACTTCAAGTCAATCTTTCTTTTCGAAATCATATTGAAACAAGATATTTTAACACAGTTTAGGCAAATCTTTTTTTCTACGTTGTGAGAAAGATAGTTTCAGCATTATTTTTTTTTCTGAAATTGGTGCATTAAGTGCAATTTAGTCATGGATTTTAAGAAAATTATATGTTTCCGCACCATATATATTGGTCCAAATTTAGTTTTAATCTGTTAACAAGAGATTTTGAAACACTCGTAATAGCAGCTACTTGTCTCTCGAATGAATTAATAAAGTTTTTATTTCCAAGACCATTCCGAAAAAATGCCTAAAATCATTAAAAAACGATTTTAGATTTTTAAAAAAGCTTTGTTTTGAACAAAATAAAGTGCATTTTAATTTAAAATTAAATTTTCAAAAAAAAAAACACTTTTTTTTTTTGGCTTCGATTGACTTCAAGAATTAAACCGATTTTTCCCCGAATAAAACCATGTGAAATAAAAATCACAACGTACACTTAGAACCAAAACAAAAGCTCAAAAGAACACTGAAACATGAAAATTGTTAAAAATTTAACCACTGTATGTCGGTTAAAAAAAAATACTATTGCTCTCAAATGTAAGTAAGCTATTCATTTACTTTAAGAGCTATGGTTAAGCCATCAGCCTGGTTATAATATTTATAAATAAATATTTTATTAATAGATTCAATTTTCGATAAATAACGAAATGTAAAGATAGGGATAAAGACTTAAGCGTATTCTGTTATTAATAACATACTGTTTTTAAAAAGGTTTTCAAGTCACACTCATTTAGAAGTTGGATAGTTTCCAGCATAGTTAATGATTGTTTACCAAAGAAAATTAGCCTCTGTGGTCTGAATGCAGGACATGTATGTAGTTATGATATGAAAGCAATCTCCTTCCGATTTTAGGGTGCAGAGCGTAATTGATTGAAGCTTCCGTTGTAAGGGTTACCATTTAAGGCGAGGAGCTCACACCTTGCTTTGAATATCAAGGATATTTCATCATAGTTTAGTGAGTCATGGAAGTAGTTTTTGCTGTTAAGATTAAAGTTAAGCTGTCTGGATTATAACCAATTTTCGGACTCCCTAGCCTTTATGATGATCGCATCTCGAGTAAAGTCTTCCTTTTCCTGAATAATGCGGTAGAGTTGGTGTCTTCAAATTTAAGTCACTGGCAGAATTATTATTAGGTTTTTTTTTCCTCCTTTTGCCGCAATAACTTCTGCAAGGCGCCTGGGCATTGAGTCTATTAAGCCTTGAACTTGCTCTACTGGAATAGTACTCCAAGCCGTTATAAAGTCTTTCCAAGTTTGATCTGCAGTTCTGCCAATGTTTTCAGGAATTTTAGATTTTACTATGTGCCAAAGATTTTCTATAACATTAAGGTCAAGACTTTGCGGGGGCCATTTTAAAACTTCTTGACCCACTTCTGCCAAATACTTTCAAATGTTCCAGGCTGTGTGTATAGGCGCATTGACTTGTTGGAGGATAAAATTGCTCCCGATACAACGTGAACCAGCAACCAGTGCAACATCATTTAAAATGTTCAAATAAAGTGACTGTTTCATGTTATCAGAGCATCTTACAAGTGGACCCACTCCGCTATTTGATATGCAACCCCATATCATTATCTTACCTCCTTTTGAATGTCGTGTGGGTTGCCTGACGGGTTGTTTGGCCTTCATTTTAGGGTTGGAATAGTAAAACTTACGCCCATAGGTACCGTCCAAGGAACAAGCTGTTTCATCCGTCCAAAGAATGCTCCTCCAAAACTCTGGTGGTTTGTTGATGTGGTCCCTTGCAAATTGAAGCCTCACTTGCTTGTTTTTGGGTGTTATATGCGGCTTTTTCTGGATAACGTAGGCATTTATTCCATTTTCTTTTAATCTTCCTCTTAATGTTCTCTCACTTATAATATTATTTTCGCGATCTTTATAAAGGGTGATTTTTTAAAAGGCTTAGAACTTTTTTTAAAAGAAAAACACAAAAAATTCGAAAAAATGAATGAAATATTTATTTGAATCGATAGTTTGAACCTTGCAATTTAATGTTTAAAGATAATTTCATGCAAATGTTGACCGCGGCTGCGTCTCAGGTAGCCCATCCGCTGAGTCCAATTTTGGCATACTCTTTCACACATATCGGCCGGTATCTCACGAATGAATGCATGGATGTTGGCTTCCAGTGCGTCAATCGAAGCGGGCTTGTCCCTATACACATTAGCCTTGGCATACCCCCACAAAAAATAATCTAATGGTGTCAAATCGCACGATCTAGGCGGCCAATTGACCGGCCCGAAACGTGAAATTAACTGTTCACCAAACTCGCCTCGCAATTGCGCCATTGCTTCGCGTGCTGTGTGGCATGTGGCACCGTCTTGTTGAAACCACATATCATGCAAGTCAAGAACTTCCATTTCGGGCAAAAAAAAGTTTGTTATCATCGCTCGGTAGCGTTCACCATTGACAGTAACGCTGCGATTCGCATCATCTTTGAAGAAATATGGCCCAATAATGCCGCCGGCCCATAAACCGCACCAAACAGTGGCTTTTTCGGGATGCATTGGTAGCTGTTGCAATGCTTCTGGCTGATCTTCACTCCAAATGCGGCAATTTTGCTTATTTACGTACCCATTCAACCAAAAATGAGCCTCATCGCTGAACACAATTTTTCGATAAAAAAGCGTCCCCTCGGCCAGCTTTCCAAGAGCCCATTCACCAAAAATTCGGCGTTGTGGTAGGTCGGCTGGCTTTAGTTCTTGCACCAGCTGTATCTTAAAAGGCTTTACGCCCAAATCCTTCCGCAAAATTTTCCACGTAGTGCTGTAACAAAGGCCTAACTGCTGGGAACGGCGCCGAATCGACATTTCGCGGTCTTCTGTCACACTAGCTGATACGGCCGCAATATTTTCTTCACTACGCACAGTACGTAAACGTGTTGGTGGTTTAATGTCCAACAAAGTAAATTTGGTGCGAAATTTGGTCACAATCTTCCGAATAGACTGCTCAGAAGGTCGAGAATGCCGATCATAAAATGGAAGCAGCGCGCGATGAACATTTCGAACCGAGCACGAATTTTGATAGTAAAATTCAATAATTTGCAAGCGTTGTTCATTTGTAAGACGATCCATGGTTAAATTGCAAACCAAACTGAAGCTGTTTGACAGTGACACAAGGTACTAAACACACGTCAGCTGTCAAAACCAGTGTTGCCAAAACCAAGCCAGCTAAAAAATCACCCTTTATATGTCCATCAGTACACTTTTAACCCTTGCACGTGGGTTACTTTTGAAGGAGCGAAAAATGTTACCATCTTCCCTTTTTGATGTCACCCATTTTCTTCCTCTACCAATTTTATTTTTTACACTTCCACATTCGTTAAACTTAGAACTTATATTATAAACTGTTTTCCGGCTGCAACCATATTTTTTAGAGAGTTCCACTGCCGAAACACCCCCCTGGAATTCTGCAACAAAAGCCGCTCTTTTTTCAAGTGAAATCTCAATTGTTTTTGCCATCTCTTTCAACTTTTCTCTAGTATAGACCTAGCATAACTGATCGCAATATTTGGGCACCATGCAAAATATCATTTAACTAAAGAAATTTAGAACCGTTACTTTCCCAATGCAGTTATTTGCACTTGTGTAAATAGTTTTGCCTGTGTTCGATGGGTGTGTAAATAATTGTGCCACTTAGTTTTGTATGATTTTAACAGTTACTTGCTGAAATTTGATAAGTTTTTTTTATTTAATGTTTGAATAAAACTGCAAACATTAACCCTGAATGGTTACCCTTATTCTACACACTCTAAGGTTATGCTTCGTCGAATCGACGAAGTCCACTTTAAAACCTACATACTCCGAACTTTACTCCGAACTTTGTCTTGCCTTTAACTTGAAATTGTTCAATAAGACTCTTAGGCATATTTAAACTAGATTTATATTAGGTATCCGCATTTTTTCTCATTTTAAATGTAAATTTAAATATATCACTTAATTTTGATACATTGACAGTCATTGATTTAAAAAAAAAAAAAAACAACAATAAAATAATAGCACCTCCAAAATAAACACACAAATAAGAAGTAGAAGTCCATATCAACTAAATCAATAAACAAAAAAATTAAAAAAACAGTTTTATATACAAAAAGTAACAAACACTTACGAACATACCTTACAAAAAACAGAAAAAAACTAATATTTCTGATGATAGCAGGAGAGCATACGTTCGCTCACTGGTAGAAACCACAGCCAACTGATGTTGTAAGAAAGAAGAATAGAATAGGACGAATAGTTAAAGAGAAATCATAAAAAATAAAAGAGGTGTTCGTCGACACGACGATCCAGGGTTAAAAATAAAAAAAGTTAATAAACAATTTATTTTTATTTCAAAAGTTGTCCAGCTTTATAAGTTGATTTAAGTGCAAGCAATGGAATGTGTAAATAATTTTGCCAGTGACTGTATGTTGTATGTCCTTATTTTTTTGCTTATTTTTTTTTTTGTAAAGTCTATGGGCCTTACTAATAATCATTTTTAATTTTCACACTAAATGTCTAGTCACAATGCTTAATTATATATTGATAATTTCGGTAAATAGGATTATTACTATCGAGCTATAATACAAAAACTCTAGATCGCTCTTTATTTATGTAAAATACAGTAAAAAAATGTTTTGAGCACTTTTTGTATTCCAAACGCATAGAGTGAACTTGTGTTTGTCAAGAATTTAGAAAGGCTTATAAAAAAAGTGCACATTTGAATATTTTGAAAGCGGAAATGGTATAGTAAAATTTGTAAAAGAATATACAAAACCAAATTAATATCCACGATTGAACATGCGATATCTGAAATCAAATCAGAGAATCCATACAAATAGCTACCACATTATATTGGCTTTTGTAAGGAGCTCAATCACATACATATTTCCAAATTTGTTTTGGCAGTGCAAAGCTGCAAAATCTCGAATCATATTTCGACTTTGCTAAAAAGAATTAAAAGAAAATTTGATAATTTCTGTGTTTTGGAATATTTCCTTAGTGTGAAGCCCTAGTGGAAGCTTGGTTTAATCTCGCACGTTCTGAGAAATGTGAATGGAAGTAAAACTTTCTAAAGAAAAATAATAACGATTTATTTATCAACATTTAGTAATACAAATTCAGTTACAAATTGTTTGTAATTGAAATACACGTATTCACAGACAGGAACAATAAGTGCGCGCGAGAGAAGATTCTCGTTCAAAATTTGCGGGGAAAATCGGGTAGCACGGAAGCTGATAGTTTAGTGTGGATAGTCTGCTCGGCGAGCTGCAGGCGCGGATACACGGTAGGCAACAGGCAAGCATTAAATATGAATGTGAACAAATTCAGATGTAGCTATTGCAACAAATACCAAAAAAATGCTGAAACTCTGAAAAAAATTCCCCAGTGGCGTGACCCGAGCACAGCTGGCAGGGCTTTTTCACTTCTTACAACTTTATGTTACACACAGTTCTTTGTGCACTATTTTCTTTACGTAGTGATGTACCTATTAGCTCCAACCCAGACTCTAAGCAAATTGCTACAAATGCGCAAGCCCTCGATATAAATGGCAGCGTTGAGCAAGCTAAGAACTTGATTTCTGTAACCCATGCTTTTCTAAAACAGATATAGGTTATTGTATGGCACACCAAGTCTTCGCGACTAACTAACGAGATACTGCATCTGTCCATCTATGACTTGCTTTACCTGTTGCGTGCTCGTGAATGACCTTAGAACAGCGGTGCATGCACGTTGTGCAGACAAACACTATCAACGGAGGAGCCTAGTCTTGCCAGTTCGTCAGCTACACAGTTCTCTGGGATGTGACAGTGCCAACCGATGGATAACTATCTTCCCATTCGACTATGGTCCTCGCTATCACTTTAAATATAGTTTACAATTAAATGGTGCATAGCAAGTGTCATTAAACAAGCAAACAAAATAATTTGTATCCAACCGTCTAAAGTGAACCGATGAGCACTCCAACGAACACACATATGAAACGTTTAACTATAGATATTGCATACATATATTACTCACATATTCTTACTTGCGTTTTGACATTTCATCGTTTGGCATTACAAAACATTGTCCTGGCGACGTCGGTCGTCGTTATTTTCCTTGTCATCGTCTTAGAGCAGTCGTATCTTCAGGAATTTCCAAACCAGAAACCATGAACAAAATTATCTGATGTACCGCATGTTATCCTGTATATATAAATATACGCTACGCCAGAAAGCACAAAACAAAAAGGACTGGCGAAAATATTAAAAGGATTTTCACTCCATGGCCCACATATCCCTTTGATAGCTATCCACACTAACACATGCTATTATTTTCTGTTGTGCTTTCCACTTGCTCTCAGTTATTTATTTTTATTTCATTCATTTCTCGCTGTATTTTCCCATGTATTATACTTTATTTTCTTCCCTAACATCGGCTTCGGCTTTAGCCTTTTATCCTCGACGATATTATCGTACTGTAGCGTAACAACAACATACACGCCCACAGACAGCAAAACCGAACCCACCATTGTTGGGGGTCAAATAAATTTCCCATCTTATTCCATGCGTGGCAGACATCAGACTGCGAGATCCTGTGCTATGTCCTGTGATCCAATTGTACTTGTACGGTTTATCCTGCCTCCCTACCGGCATGCTGTAGCGATGGTGTGTAGTGGTGCTTTCCTTTGTTTAGGAAATGTAGTGTACGCTATCTTGCGCTGTGTACACACTACACATAATGAGAGCGGCAGGCATACGGCAAAGGCACAGCGTATCTTGAGAGATACAGCTCTCAAGTCTCAAGACCAACACTGGTCGCAATAATAATAAGAAAAAAGTTCTTTTCATTTTTTTAGTTCGGCGCTCCATTCTTAGGAGATAAACTTCTTAAGAAAATGAAATGAAATTGAAACAAGGATATACAATGGTGGCGGCGCTCTCTGTGACCCCATATATCTTAAGAATAATTCTTTCGGTGCCTCCAACCTCCATTTCGGATTCGAATTGTTTGGCGATGATACCCAGCCATGGCAGCAGAACCCGGAGCCGGAGGTCATCAGTTATGTTTCGTATACTCGGTAACAGGCCATAACCTGAAATATAAAGGGTTTCGCTTTCGTTCGCTCGGTCGGACTCCCGGAAAATGGTTATACCCCTGTTGAGGTATTTGAATGGCGACTGGCTTTTGTTGTGTGGAGGAGACAATACCTGTAGACAGCTAATCCTAAAAAAATAAGCTGCTCGTTCTCAATGTTGAAGTTGTTCGCAATAAGAATAAAATGAAATTTCTTTTATACCTACTCTATAGACAAAAGAGACTATGTTACTTATTCATATCCCATGGCTATGACTATAGCGGCGAGAGAGAAATTAAATCTCTGATATACGCTACTTGGGACAAGGTAAATGCAAATAATATTGTAAACTTCTAAAAGGTGAATTAAGCTGCTGACGGAAATTAATTCTGAACTAGCTAAGTGCAAGAAATAAAAATATGAAAATGGGAATGGAAAATGCCTTATTTTCGAATTTAATTTAGATGGAAAATTTATTAAATGCAACGAGGCCAAATGGATCGCGAGCAGTCCAGGGAAGAAGCAATACAATTTCTATGGAACAATTTTATAAGAAGCTTTACAGCTCAGGTTTTTCGCCTCCACTCAGCTTTGCCATAGCAAAAATGTAATAATCTTCCCGAAAACGAAAGAGGTATCTCCATACTTAAATCAGTCAGGTACATTTTCACCTCAATTCATTACGATAGATTAAGAATTTGCTTAGTGGTTGTCAAGCGCTCAGGTTCGGCAAGCGCTCGATTATTTTTCAACCTGGATTTCGCCAATCTCTCAACAGTTGATCACAGTTTTGCTCTGACGCAGTGTTGCCACAAAAAAAAATTAATCCTTTCAAATCCGACCGAATGATTGGTTTTTATTTGTTTAAATTCGGCGAGAAAATCCGTTCAAAAGATAAAATAAGAATTTTTGACCAGAAGTCCGGTCAAAAATGGAATAAAGTAATATATTTGAACTAAAAATAGAAAACAATAATTATATTATATTAATGTAGTTTCTTTATTTTTCTAAACTTATCTTAAATCTAAAAAAAAAAAACAATTCATTGAAAAGCTTTGCTTCACAACGCTTTGCAGAAAAAATAACTTTCCACTCCACTTCGGAGTTTGAAATTACAAAATTCTAAATCGTCTTCACTTCAGTCTTTTTTGAATGCATATTGCACACACCTAGTCACACTTTGTGGGGGCATTCAAATGAGACCGAGCCGCGAGGAGCAGCTGTATTCTAGGATTATTAACAATAAATTGAGCTCTGTATGAAATTGTGAGTGTGTTCGTTAAGTATGGCCTGGTATCATTCAACTTATTCAAATCTATCCTTTATGTCTAGTCATAGCCCAAGTAACAATTCTACTTCGGTAAGGTTCAAATTTGTAATTTCTGTAGGCAACAGCTTCGATAGAGCTTCTATAGTCTTTGGAAAGTGAATTGCTTCTATTAAGCTCGTGGTTCGAAGCGCTTCCCAGAAGCTTCTTTAGAGCTTCTGACCGAAGGCATTATAGAAGCAATGAACTGTCCTGCAGTCAACCGCTTGCGATTGGAAGCTGTACAGAAGCACTTACTCGTACTTCCTCCTAACTTACATATGGAGGCTTTATAGGTGTAAAAATTAATTTCATATGAAATGAATCAAAGCTGTCTAAAGAAACCATAATTAATGAATCGGGGAAAAATGACACTTTTAGCACAGTGAAAAATATGTCAATAATGTGATTCTAAATAAACACTTTTCACTCATAAATAAATTAGGTAATACTAAATGTCTTGCTTACAACTTCGGTCGAGTAAGCTGCAAGTTTATTGCAAGTCTTAACCAAACTCTAAAATGTACCAAGTAGTTCAGATTTAGCACTGCTACAGCATTATGACGAATTAACCTAGGGGGTAGTCTATTGGACTACTACGCAGCAGGACCCATGTTCGATTCTCAGTGCGGCGCATGTAAGTAAAATGTAAATTATAACGAGCACATAAAATGTAAACTCCGTGAAAATTGCAAAAAGTCCTTGAATAACATTTAATAATAGGAAAAAAAAAAAATAAAAGACTAAGAAAATGAAAAATTTATTTTTCTTGTTCATTTTTGAGCCTCTATAAAGTTTCGGTAAGGTCTATCCAAGCTGTTCAGGAAGTCTTAAACAAGTAAATACTTGCATTAAAGTGCGCCAAATGTGTTTCCATTAGACCTTATGCAGTTAATATTGCGGGAGGTGAAATAGCTTCGATAGCACCTTACCGAAGTCAAATTGTTACTTGGGAGAAAAATATTATTTTTCAGGTCAGAAAAGGTTTTTTCCGGTTAAAGAATTTGTTGTTTCGTCAAAAAATCGGTTAGACCGGATTTAAAAATTTTCTCCGGTCAGAGTGAAGAGATTTCGGTCAGATATGACCAGAATCCGGTCAGAATGGCAGCACTGGCTCTGACTAGGTATGTAGTATCGAAAAAAAACATGAAAAAAAAACTAAAAGTTCTATGCAGATATCTTTTATGGACGTTAGGGATATAATAGACAAAAACTGATGTATTGACAAGGTGGGCCAAAAGAGATCACCCTATTGGAAGATGCTCTTATTTTTGCAAATGGCAGCCAATGTCAAATCTGTTTTGACATTTGTGGACTAGACAGATGTAGAATACAAGTGAACAAGCCATGGAGCGATACACTCCCCAAGAACGCGAAATAATCGTGTCTATTTTTTTGCGTAACAATTCGTCTGTAGTGTTGGCGCAGCGCGAATTCCGTCGTCGATTCCACGGCCGTCCGACACCGACTGCGCAAGCACTGCGCCGTTTGGCCACCAACCTTGAAGAGTATGGGAACACAGGAGACGTTGCCAAGAGTGGCCGGCCCGGAGTGCCCGTTGTGCCGAGAATATCGTCGCCGGAAACATCGACCAGACGCCGAACCTCGCAATAAGCCATCAGCAGGTCGTCCCTAAGGCGAATTTTGGTCAAAGACTTGCGCATGTTCCCGTACAAAGTCCAGTCCGTGCATCAGCTGCTGCCTGTCGACCGCCAAACGCGTGTAACCCACGCCCAAGCCATCCTCAATCTCGAGGACGAAGTGGACGATTTTTCCACCAAAATCATAATGAGCGATGAGGATCATTTCCACCTCTGCGGGTACGTGAACAAGCAAAACTATCGCTTCTGGGGCACCGAAAATCCACGAGTAATGCACGAAGGGCCATTACACCCGCTCAAAGTTACTGCATGGTGAGTCATCGGACCATTTTTTTTTTTTCGAGAACGCCGCTGGTCAAACGACAACAGTGGACGACGGTGCGCGCTATAGGGCCATGTTAACCGAGTTTTTTCTGCCGCAATTAGACGAATTCGGACTGGAGGACATGTGGTTCCAATAGGACGGAGCTACAGCACACACTGCGCGAGCCACAACCGATATTCTGAAGGCGCCGTTCCCGGGTCGCCTCATCTCTCGTTTTGGCGATTTGCACTGGAACGCGAGATCGCCCGATTTAACCGTTCCAGACTTTTTTTGTGGGTTTTTTTGAAGTCCCGTGTTTACGTGAATAAGCCCGAGACCCTAGAAGCCCTCAAGGACAACATTCGACATGAGTGCGAGAATCTGTCGCCCGAAGTTCTTGCCGAAGTGATGGAAAATGCCATAAAACGAGCCCGTATGGCAATCAATTGTGACGGCGCCCATTTGACCGATATCATCTTCTCGACTTGACCAATAAAATTCTAAAGGTTCAAATAAACATAATCAAAAAACAGAATCGAAGTTTTTCATTTAGAAAAAAAATGAGAGCCAAACAACATAGGATGACTTCTTTTGGCGCACCTTATAAGCTATGTTTTGTTGTTTAGCTATAGTCAGTTTTCGGATGGATCAATGACATCAGAGTGGTTAAAAAAGACTGGTGGTGCTTGACAGGGCAGTATTCTTAATCCAATAATTTCATAATTTTTTATTGATAGAATTTGTGATAATCTGTTGTGCTTTTAGCAGGCTCATTATTTAAGTTCTCCTCTACGCCGAGGACTAGGTCTTGCATCCCGCATCCCGTTTGCTTTTCAGGTCCAATTGAACAGACTAGGTACCTTAAAACCTTGGGCTTAAGCATTAGAAATATTAATTAATTAAATTAAATTTAATTGAAATAGAGTGCTTTTGCATAATTAAGAACTAAGTTCTTTTACTAGTACCTACATAAGATACAGAATACTTTTAGCGAGATTCCGAAACATGAAATTACTTACAACGGGTGGAAAAAGAGTGTTTGCTAGGCAAAACTAAAGTTATGATTTTTGGTGGTCGATAAAGCAAAGACTCGCAACCGTTTAGAAATATTGTGTGACTTGAAATAAAGAAACGAGCGCTAAAGTCAAACAGATATTAAATGCAGTATACAGTGCCGGCTCCAGCCAAACCCTTTTTATATTTGCACACATGAATAAGTCTTTTCCACATCACCCAGAAGGGAAACTTTCAATGCGTTTTTTTTTATTGCGGTATTTTTTGTTTTGAGATCTTCGAACTAGATCCTCTTGTACAATGTACGTGGATGTGCAAGGAATATATTTACATATACATACATGAGAAGGATGGAATATTTTGAGATTATGTGAACTTTCATAAGTCTAGTCAGATTTTTTCACGATATTTTGAGTTAGATTCTTCCGGAAAATGTAACATTGCAAGTGATGTGAGTTAATGTACCAGAAATAATTCGGCACAGGTGTGATGGATGTTGTTATTTTGAGCTTATTTGAACAAGCTTTTTGTTTAAAATACAAATGGCAGCATTTGTTCGCGCAAGATAAAATTAGTTTTTCTGTCCTAGCAATGTGCCCCCAGAACTTGGCGCATATTCCGTCCCTGTCAGTAGATTGAAAGCTCTTCAAAATATTGAGTCTTCAACAGAAAAAGGTTTGTAGTCAATTATATGAAAGTGCAAACTTAGTAACTCTACAATGGCTCTTTTCATCGACCTGACAAAAGCATTTGACTTGGTCGATCATGACATATTACTAAGTAAATTGTATAGCGCTGGACTTAGAGGGGTAATATATATGAGTGGTTTAACGTTTAAGTCTTACTTGAAATCGAGAGAGCAGCGGGTCAATATTAATGGAACCCTCAGCGACTTTCGTATTTTAAAAAATGGTGCCCCGCAAGGTTCTGTGCTTGGTCCGCTTTTATTTTTAATATACGTTAATTCTTTATTCAATCTTAAGTTGAACGGTGTAACAACTGCCTTTGCTGACGAAATTGTCTTCACGTATCAGTTTCTAACTGTATTTGAAACCATAATGAAAATTGAAGAAGACCTTGAATAGTTAAGAGTTTGGTTCTCTGCTCATAAATACATTTTTAGTGAAAAGACTAAGATAGACTTTTAAAATATTCGGCAATGCTATGTTTGATTACAACCTTTATTTCCATTCTCATAATTGTAAAAGGTTCTGCCTACCTTTGCATAAATGTGGTAAAATTAATTTCATTGGTCAACCATCTGTTTTAAGATTGAGCGATTGTAACACTAGAAATATCTTGGAGTTTTAATAGACTTTAACTTATATTGAAAAGATCATATACAAACTAAAAAATCACATTTGAACTTGGTGGCTCGAAAAATGTATCTAATTAGACCTTACTGCTCAGAACATGTTCTAACCTTAATATATTATGGTCTTGCACATTCAAAGTTGCATATTATCATATACTATCTCATTTGGGGCTCTTTACATAGCACAAAAACACTTAATAAGAATTATTTGCAAAAGAAATCGATTAGCTCACAGTTTACCCTTGTTTAAAACGTTACGAATTTTACCATTGATACATCTTTATGCTTTAAAAGTTTTGGGAGAGTTCTTTAAACAAAGTGGAAACATACCAAGCAGAAACTCTCAAATTTACTGCTTACGTATTAACACTGTGCATCAGGACAACATTGGGTTATGATTTGTTTTTTGAAAAAAATTTAAGGACAGGATATTCACAATTGACAACGATCAGATAGAATATTTCTCAAGACCTTTATTGTAGTATTTCTCGTCATTATTATTAAAGAAAAAATTGAATTGTATAAACTTGGCAATTTATAAATAGTTTGCATTTTTAAATTTTGCTTTTGTATATTTATATAAATCCTGCCTGGGACACTGGAGCCTCGCATTCTCTTTCAGTTATATTCGTTGCATATTGTTTCAATCGTCTTGAGCTGAGAGCAGTGTTGTTAGCACTCTCTCCTTATAATTCCCTTTTAAAACCCCACGATACTTTTTTGCGTCAAAATCCAGTTTTTTAAAGAATAATTTGTGTTACACGGAAATAAATTCACGTTACATAAACTTTTAGTATAAAAACCGCAGTTTGTAACACTGCTATGATTATTTTTTGGTACTAGAAAATTTTGATAAAAGACGATTTAGATGAGCTGTTTTTTATGGACATTCAGTGTGTTGATAATCATGGTGAAATACAGGTGTTTTGATAGAATTTTACCAAAAATTCATAGTTTCAAAAGGGATAAATACCACAATATAACAACACTGGCTGAGAGACTGAGTAAACAGCACCTTCTGCTCCTCCCTTTGATCAGTCAGTATTACTACCTATTGCATGAATTCTCCATATACCCACATTGCTTTTAAAAAGACGTGTTTCTGGAAAACGGTTCAAGTCACATTGGTAGCTGAGTGGTTATAAACTGGTAAAAAATATTGTGTCTCGATTTTAGCTGCAGTTTACTAGTAATTTCCAAACACATCTACAGAAAGGTTCCAACGTCAACTACTGCTATTGCCAAGTCACTTCCACTTAGAATAAATATACCAATATTGCGTAGCTTGGAAATGCCAAATAGGATCTAGTTAATGCCTATTAAGGTGTTCTCCCTGCCGTAAGTGAACCTGCACTTCCCCAAATCAGTACAGAACAATTTCTCCGAGTGTAAATTTTCCCCGGTTAGGAAAAAGAATAATTACTCGTTGCTAAAAAAGTTATCAAGCCAAAATGGTTAAAACCAGTCGGCTAGAAAATATCACACCAAGCAGTTGTGTACAAAATTGTGTTCCACAGAATTCCTGGATTTCGAGAAATCGGTTTTTAATAATATATATTAATGGTGCAATATGGAGATACGGCAACGTAATGCATTTCGTTGTTGCTTTACTCCCTCGAGTCTACTTCTCCTTTTTTCGGCCTGAAAAAACGCCTCGACAAACGCCTGAAAAAACGCCTCAAAAAAACGTCTCGAAAAACGCCTCGAAAAACGCCAGAAAAAACGCCTGAAAAAACGCCCCGAAAAACGCCTGAAAAAACGCCTCGAAAAACGCCACCAAAAACGCTTCGAAAAACGCCTCGAAAAAACGCCTCAAAAACGCCACGAAAAACGCCTCAAAAAATGCCTGAAAAACGCCTCAAAAAACGCCTCGAAAAACGCCTGAAAAAACGCCTCGAAGGACGCCTACAAAAACGCCTAAAAAAAAACGTCTCAAAAAACGCCTCCCAAAACGCCTGAAAAAACGCCTCAAAAAAACGACCCGAAAAATCCACGGAGAAACGCCTGAGAAAACGCCTCAAAAAAAACTACTCAAAAAGCGCCTGAAAAAACGCCACAAAAAACGCCCCGAAAAACCCATGGAAAAACGGCTCGAAAAACGCCTGAAAAAAGCCTGAAAAAAAGCCTCAAAAAACTCCTCGAAAAACGCCTCAAAAAACGCTTCGAAAAACGCCTCGAAAAACGCATGAAAAAACGCCTCAAAAAACGCCTCAAAAAACACCTCGAAAAACGCCTGAAAAAACGCCTCGAAAAACGCCTGAAAAAACGCCTCAAAAAAACGCCACAAAAAACTCCTCAAAAAACGCCTCAAAAAACACCTCGAAAAACGCCTGAAAAAAAGCCTCGAAAAACGCCTCAAAAAACGCCTCGAAAAACGCTTCGAAAAACACCTGAAAAAAAGCCTCAAAAAACGCCTCGAAAAACGCCTCAAGAAACGCATGAAAAAACGCATCGAAAAACGCCTCAAAAATCACCTCAAAAACGCCTCTAAAAACGCCTGAAAAAACTCTTCGAAAAACGCCTCGAAAAACGCCTGAAAAAACGCCTCAAAAAAACGCCACAAAAAACGACTCAAAAAACGCCAGAAAAAACGCCACAAAAAACGCCAGAAAAAAAGCCCCGAGAAACCCATGGAAAAACGCCTCGACAAACGCCTCGACAAACGCCTCGAAAAACGCCTGAAAAAACGCCTCAAAAAAACGCCACAAAAAACGACTCAAAAAACGCCAGAAAAAACCCCACAAAAAAACGCCACAAAAAACGCCCCGAAAAACCCATGGAAAAACGCCTCGACAAACGCTTGAAAAAACGCCTCGAAAAACGCTTCAAAAACCGCCTGAAAAAAACGCCTCGAAAAACGCCACAAAAAATGCCTCGAAAAACGCCTCAAAAAAACGCCTGAAAAAAATGTCTCAAAAAACGCCTGAAAAAACGCCTCAAAAACACCACGAAAAACGCCTGAAAAAACTTTAGCTAAACTCTAAAACTAGACGAACTTTTCTTGATTCTGCCCTTATTTTTCTGGATTTGATCTTAAAATTCTTTCCGTGAGTGTCTTGGGTTACAGGATCAATCTGAAGAAGGTTTTCTGAGTTATCAATAACTACTATAGCGTCATCGTTTTGAAAAGGAACGGTTGAAATGGGTTCAGCTTTAACCAAACCTTCAAGTTCATCATGCATGCTTTCAATATTTTGTACAAATGCGGTTGACTTCATTTCGTGAGAATCTTCTGGCATATTGATGACATAACTCTCTGCTGCATAAATTCTTTTTTGATCTTCAACGATATTATTTGGAAGTTCTTCTGATAATATAATTGGTTTTCGTAGGGCTAGTTTAAGCATTTTCAATCCACGTGACATGATTAATGATTATTCTTTACAAAAAAGTTGAATGAAAGTAGATACTTTAAAAAAATAGAGAAACATCATACTACGTAAATAGGTATCTGAAAGCAATGAACTTCATGAATTTATTATTTATATTTTAAAAAGAAATAAATACAAAAATCGAAGTAAAAAATCCACTAATGGTGATAGATTTTAAGTTTTCTTTATATTAAGTCGTTTCCGGTTCCTCTAGTCTAGCCTGGCACTATCTGAGTTGGTGATGAACAATGTGAACAGTAACGAAATAAATTTTCTTCTCATCTCCCATTGTTAATCGCAAAATGTGTCGATGTGATAGGTAGTTACAGAGTAAAAACACGGGACAGGAGCCATTAAAAAAATCACAACAAATCAAAAATGTCTATATTAGAGAAAATAAGAAAAGCTCGTAAATCCATATTTAATATACATTGCTTAAGAAATAAAACCAGTTATATCCACTTTCTAATGCAGAACCTCTTTTACTCTAAAAATATTATCTTCACTTTGATAGGTACATTTAAAAGATTTCAATTAATTTCACTTACCTTCGTCGACTTAAACATAACAATTTCAATTAAATCATGTTTTTAACCGCTTTTTTTACTAAAGCCGTGGAACTACGTGGTTTTCCCGTTTTATAATAGCATAATTGGATTTAAGATGTTTTCTTTTTTGTCTTTCTTTGCCATTTAATACAACAATAAAATGCACTTTTTTGAATCCAAACATACATTTCAATGCCTACTTGATATATTCCCCAAAAACTAATTTATGGTACAGAGCTGAATTACTGAATTTTTGTGAGCTTAAACTAAAGACATGGTCTTGAGCTTCATCTCCATGCCATACAGCATCTATCAAACAATCGATCTTTTGCAAGCTAAGTCAGGTAATCGTGTTATTAGCCGCATTGTCGGTGTCAATTGATTTCTTCTGAGCTGTCATAAATAATCTCTTTCTAATAACATAATAAAGAAAAAAGAATTTTTTTCCTATATTTACTTCATTTTAAATAATAACTTTGTATTTGATGGTGCAGAGAAATAACTTCCCGGGCAATAACTTCTCTCTTTTGAGAGAAATAATTTCTCTTAACGCGCGACGACGAATGTAAGAACAGAATTAATGATAAACTGTGGAAAATGTATGAAGGGGAATGCCCCCCCCCCCCTGCAACCCCCTGCAACCCCCTGCTTGGGGTCACTGTGTAGGGGTGGGAGTAGGTGCATGGGTGAATGTGAATGCAAAGTTTCTATTCATATAATAATAACATTATACTAAAATCATTATAAATTATTCCATATTTTTTTTTTGTTTTCCGAACCGAAAAATTCTCAAATTGTAGGTGGGACATACAAATATGTACAAATAATTTTACAAAATTTGTGGTGAAGTAATTGCCCACTTTCATCGGGAAATAGCCTTGCATAAAATAAGGGAAATTATTTTCCACTCGAGGTGAAGTCATTGCCCGTGGAGCTACTTCCCTGCACCGTATTTGGTTAGACCCAGGTAGCTTTTGGAAAATTTTAAATAACTCTCTTAGTTATTCGGCAGCACATCATTTCGCAGGGTTGTCAGCAGTAACTACATGTCACTACTATGTCATGGGCGCAGTTGCAATGTATCTAGAATATCATGTTCTAGTATTGAAAATATTTTAAGAATAATGCCGAATCCATTTTAGGTTAGATTAGTTTGAAGTGACTGTCAACTGAGAAAGCCTTGGGAGCATGACGTCTATTGATATACCACATTGATCTGACAAGTTAGACCAATTTCAGTTTTGAAAGAATCGTAAGAGGCTCGAATGTCTGTGTTTAAGAAATCGTTAAGATCATTTTAGTAGAAGGCTCCCCAGACAGGCAAATATGCACAAAAACTGCGGAATGGTCACCCTATTCCTCGTCCATACAGCTTCCCAAAATGTGTTTAAAAGCACGACTTTTATGGAATGAAGTCCGCACTATTAGGCAGAAGAGAAGTCCCACTTAAGGTGTACAAATATTCCCTTTAACATATATTGCTTTATTTTTAATTCCAGTAGTTACAAAGCTGCCGACATAAGGATCCACCAGCCCTATTTCGAATACCAAACGTTTGAAATGAAGGATTCCTCATACAGATACAAAAGTTTACGTCAATCAACAATACTACAGATACACTCACCTCAATGTGTTTTCTGTTTCTCTGTTAACAGCTTTGCAAATACGCTATTACCAACTCAACAACAAATTCGTCTTCCCTTCCATTAGCGGCAAGGAGATAAAAAGCCAAGTACAAGCATCAATTGTCATTGCGGTGATACCGTAATAAAAAACGAAACAAAATAATCCTATAGATTTAATACCACTGTAAGCATCCTTAGCGCGTAGCTCCTGTATCCTATTACGCAACACGGAAGCAATTGAATGGAAAACAACTTTCCAATCTTATTCCTGTTAGGAATTGTAGCTATACATACACGTAGCTTTGGAGCAGGACTAAATTTAATACCAAAATTGCAGACACAGGAAAAGAAAATAATCATCATGATTTGGCTGAGGTCCTGGTGCCTTGTGGTGCAGTCTGCAATGTGTCCCGTTTCCATGTAGCAACGGCATGAGGTGGTCTCTTCAAAAATATTGCTACTGCTCCTTTTGAAGGAATAGTTCCTTCCTCGTCGTCTGCTTGACTATCATCGACTACGCGAATGGTGCTGCGGTTCAGTTTTGCGCTCGAATATTGCACTTGATTTTAAATTTGCCAGCTCTTTCTGAAAACAATATTTTCCAATTGCTCCTAAAGTTGTTTTCTACACACACACCCAGTTAGATTAGGTTACTGGTGCTGCAAGGCAATGGTTTTCGAACGGAAGTATGCGGATCTCCCTTGGAGAAAATATATACTAACAATGTGGTATTATTTGTTGGGAGGAACGCAAGGGTTAAACAAAAAACTCTGAGCCAAATTGATATTTTATGCGATTATCCTTTATGGATGTGAAATATTGCTTGTTAGATGGAACATATGCATTATATTGGAGTGATAACCCTGAAGGATTGGATACGATTGTAACGTTGTTAAGGACGGTGTACCTATATATTCGCATGTAAATGGTGGAGGTTAGGGGATAAAGGAAATCTGTAAGCAACGAGTTGCTGGTTAGTACGCATATTCTTCTATATTTTTGTTTTGAAGTTTCTACATGGATGCATAGTGGAGCATCAGGGGTACAAATTCTATTTATGCGCAGTTATAGTATTATCTCGTTCTTACGCTTTTTGGAAGGGAAAATGTTTCCATGATCCCAGAATGCGTATTCCGGCTACTGTCTGTCTAAGAGCGAAATGAACACATTTAATCGCAGAAATTACCTCACTTTTTTTAAACATTAGCAGCCTTATTTATTAGAATTTGCTTAACGCGCCTAAACACCTCTATAGTTAGGCAGTGTATAAGTATTTATACAGTATTTATAAAAAAATGTTCCGTCAAAAAAGGTACTGAAAAGGAGAAATCTATTACATTTATCTGTCCGAAAAACTAAGCCGCTTGGAATTAAAACATGGGAAAATAAAAAGAAAAAGTTGGGAGATTTGGTACTTCTATGAAACAGTAGTCTCATGCAAATTAGAACAAGTTTTTTTTTTAAATAACTCATATCTGCACATATTTATTATAGAGGATACTTGTGGAATCCTTAAAATTGAAAATAAAAATGTCGATACAATCCATACGATTTATTTTTGATTGCACTTAAAATAAAATGTGACAGATTTTTCTAGTCAAAATGACATTTTGATACTATTCCACCTCTATACAGGCAGTAAACAACGTCCAAGTGCGTTTAGCGTTGAATAATTTTTATAAATAAGGTTTATGCGCTTAGAGGCATTTTGAAGGGTGCTTAACTTTATACACTCATTGTCCTTATAATACGTTTATAAATAAGGCTGTCTTTGTCCTTATAACACGTTTATAAATAAGGCTGTAGGTGTTGATGCTTGAAGCCGTAATTTTGTCAATGACCTATTTGGATTTTATTTCTGCATCGGCAACTCCATTGCCTGGCTTATCAGGCATCGGTATACATCTTTTTCTTTCGGACAAAAACTGTAAGAATCGTATTATTATTAACTTCAACATTACTGGCCCGTTAAATTTCCGGTAATGTTAAGTGGATACATCTCACTGTGAGAAAGTCACAAACAGTAAAAGTCACATATATTAAGACAATCGACAAAAGAAAATGTACATACACACCCAATTTTTGCATTGAAGACGACTTCCATACATATTACGTATGGACTGTGAAATGTGACTATAAGCGGTCAAAATTGCATGCAGCTTTTCTTTGTAAGCATATTTTTTGTGTGATATTAAGCGATGTGCTAATAAAAGGTTTTTTGCCAGTACAAATTGTACAAAAAAGACAACTCGCTTCGCATTAGTGTGATATTAAACGAGTTGTGCTATTAAGCGATGTGACATTATCCGGGTTCGACTTCACTTCAAATGATTTTGGCGGCTTTTCACTAGAAATATTAATTGGGAGTTGGATTTCTTTTAGGACATTTTTATCATTTTCCAAAATGGGATAAGTTGTAAGCCAACGAAATATTAACTTTATAATTGTTTATTGTATAGGCGCAGTGGTTGAGTGGTTAGTGTGTTGGACTACTAAGCGAGGGGTCCCGAAAAAACCCAAATTCCAACTTATATTTTTTTTTTCCGCGGCGCCACCTCTCGCGAACGTCTGACAAACATCCGAGAGAATAACTGTCATGAAGAAGATTCTCAATTAGCTGTTTGGACCCGGCATAAAATTGTAGATCCCTTCCATTCGTCCCAAAAATGAAAAACTCACACGAAATGAATGGTTGTGAGAAGGCCTGGTCCCTACAGACCTGTTGCGCCAACTATTTATTTTTGTTTTTAATTGTTTATGAAGGATGCTTCTGCCGTAATAATTATGATCACAAGTTTCAGAAAGTTAGCTTAAATAATAGAAATGTGAAGATAGGCTCGGAGTTATGTGGATATGATTAATTAATCAAATTGTAAAGGGTTTTTCAATAAGGACGGTTAGATGTTGAAATGGTATAAAACAAGCTGTATGTGAGGTAGACACGACATTCTTTTTATTTAATTTGAAAGACATTATTCTTGGAATATAACATCATTCAAATGTCTCTTGCGGCTTCTTACGGTGGCACGGTCCTGGGTGGTCCAATTTTCAATGACTGCCACATAGATCAAGCTGAACTTAAGCGATCGCAATTGTTATATTGGCTCACTTCACAGTAACGAGTCTAGCAAGGTCAAATCGCACGATCTTGGTGACCAATTCACCTCTGCAAGAGATAACCATACCCTCAAATCATTCATTCAGAATGTCCATTGTGGCGTCTGTCCTGGCTGGAACCACATGCCGTCTACCTGCATACTGATCAATTTTGGTCAGAGTTTATTGTGATGGCTAGTCCAACCAGTTTTTGAGAAAAGTCTGCTAAAGGCGACTTTTTATGAACGGCAAGGAATTGACTTCCTCGGCTTCTCCTATGAACTTTGTCGGGCAGTGGGAGAATTCTCTAATAATCTGGCGATCCTTTAACGTACGGCTGATTGCTTGAAGAACTGATTATCTCGAACTATAGATAGATAGATATATATTTATTTAGCTTAAGATAAGCCACTTTCGTTTTACACTGTTTAAATGGTTACATTTATAATTTACATTACAGTTAGTTATAATTAATTGGTATTTCCTTGAAGAGTATATATATCTATTTATTGAACTACACCCGATCGTGTAAAATCACAAATTTTTCTTTTAAATAATAAAAAGTTTGGTTCGTTCTTAATTTCTGTTGGCAGACTGTTGAATGTCTGAAATCCAGTGTAGTTAATTGTTCGCTGTCCTCTTATGGTTCTTGTTCTTTGGATTCTGAGATCTCCGACACTCCTTAGATTGTATGCTGTATTTTCCCTTATTGTGACATTTTCACGGAGATAAATTGGACACGTACCGTTCATAATTCTATAGATAAAAATCATAGTGTTCACGAAAAGTTGTTGATTGACAGTTAACCAATTAAGAGAGGAGTTTATCATAGATTTCACTGGGGTATATCGAGCTCTTTTGAGCACTATTCGCATTGCTTTTTTTTGTAAGACTTGTAGTCTATTCTTTTGATATTGTGGACATACAAACAAAACACTAGCACAATATTCAAAATGAGGTTTTATAATCACATTATACACTTTGATGGCACAGTTTAGTGTTACACATTGTCTTATTCTCCTTAGTACACACATTTTTTTTTACATATCTTCTTACATAGATAATCAATATGGTCACCGTCACATAGCGTAAGCTTATTGTCAAGGATGATGCCGAGATATTTCACTTTTTGCACAATTTCAATTAGCACATCATAGACAACAACGGGGGGCACTTATAACAAGATATTATTAATAATGATACACTAAGTCTGATCAGTATTTAGTATAAGTTGATTCATTTTTAGCAATTCGCTTATTTTAAATCAGAATTTATATGTTCTATACACGTAACTAAGTCTCTTCCACAGATATACGAAAGACCGTCGTCCGCAAAAAGCACTAACTTCGAATGTACCACAACTTTTACCATATAGTTTGCATATAACAGGAAAAGGATTGTTCCTTGCGGCAGACCTATGTTAACTGCTAACGGTGACGACACGTTATCATTCACCCTGGAACTTGGAACAAAAAAAGGCCAAACGTTGGAGAGCTGATTTTATTTTTATAATAATAATAATAAAGTTTTATCATTTGGACGTATAAGGCTTTAACTTGTCATAGTGAGTTTTCATCAGTTTCTGAATAGGCCATTTAAACAACTTCCTGCCACAGGCTGCCAAAATAGACCAGTCCCAATTGAAAAATCTCATATAAACGATATTTGCATATTCTCGTCCCGATTATATGTTCAACAAAAATCAATTTCATTCATATTTTTTTATAATTTGATCAAGTTAATAACTTACTTCAACATACTCCATCAAGCCTCTCTGACAGTTTCATACTCATCCAACAAAAAAATAAAAAAAATAAACCCTTAACAAAATTATTTTCCCCCATGAATAGGAAACTGATAAACATCTCATAATTGTTTCATTATGATAGCTATACATACGAACCTTGCTTACGACAATTTTAAAGGTCACTGTAAGATGACGTGCCGCAGTTACCTCATATTTTTGATTAACAAATATTTATTATCATTGATTCAATGGACTGTAAGCCGCATACACGCGAGTGATTGATTACCTGTGCTTGGCAGACAATCTTCGAATTTGGCATCTCATGAGGCCTCACATGGTATTGCTCTAGATAAGTGCAAGGCAGCTGTAAAATGGTTGATTAAATTTTATTATTTTAATATATCTAGGAGTAATCCTAGACAAGACTCTCACCTGGAATTCACACCTTGATCAAGTCACCAAGAAGGTCTTACGGTCATACAACACGATCATCAAACCAATGATCACCTATGCAGCGATATCATGGTGGCCAAAGACCGAACAAATAACGGCGCAACAAACAGGATATATCGCTTAGCATGCGTTGGTATAACGGGGGCAATGAAAACTTGTCCAACTGCATCCATAGGAGCAATGCTCAGCCTTCTGCCTTTACATTTATCTGTAAAGAAGGAAGCTGGCCTCAGTGCCCTCAGGCTCCCTGATATATCAATTCTTAAAACAGGAAACCTCACAGGACACCTTCGGGTAATATGCTCCAAAATGTTCCAGTGATCAAGGTATCAGATACCATGCTTAAAAATCTGCGCTTCTCCAGAAAATTTAAGATAGTCATATCTGACAGGAGCACCTGGAGAACCAGCCAATTCGTAATACCATCGGGATCACAAATCTGGTACACCGACGGTTCGAAGATGGAAGATGATGCCACCGGGGCTGGGGTCTATGGGCCTAGGTTCCAAAGAGCCATAGCACTGGGAAAATCACCAGACATCTTTCAAGCGGAGGTACACGCCATAGAGATATGTGTCTGCGAATGCTTACGAAGGCGCACTAAAGGTGCCCGCATCTACATCCTATCAGACAGCCAAGAAGCTCTTAAGGCCCTAAGATCGTAATCGATAAGGTCAAAGCTGGTTTGGGAATGTCTCAATCTCCTCGAAGATCTGGCCAAGGACAATACGGTCACCGTTGCTTGGATACCAGGTCATGAGGGATTTGATGGCAATGAACGAGCGGATTGTCTGACGAGAAGAGGCGCATCACGCCTGCTCACTGGTCCTGAGCTCTACTTTGGGTTACGTTTGAGTTACTTTCACTCAAAATTCAGGAAATGTAAGAAGATGATCACCTTGGCGAATACTGGACGAAATCCAAAGTACAGAGACAGGCAAAAATATTTATAAGACCAGCTCGTAGTAAAGCAAAAAATTTACTCGAGCTAAGCAAAGAAGATCTAAGGATACTAACGGGCTATCTTACTGGTCACTGGCCACTAAGATACCATCTCAAAAAAATGGGACTATCCGACGATGACTCCTGTCGGCTATGCGGAGAGGAGGAGGAGACAACGGAACACATACTCTGCGAATGCCCTGCGGTGGCAAGTGGCAGAAGGATACAGGAAACATGGAACCAAGAAGGGTACTGAGGTTTATAAAGAGCCTCAACAGCTCCCTGGGTTAAATAATAGAGACCAACACAATAGATCTATTCTGGTCGCAGTGTACAGGGCCAATTACTTACAATTACAATTACAATTATTTTAGTATCCCAAAATTCCCTTTTATATCATATCATCTGTTTCGATTGCCTATATATTTATTCCTGCAATCATCGTGTTTGCCGTTAGCCGCTTTTTGGCTTAAAAATCACGTATATAGCCACAAGGCCTCACCAAGCCAGGCTTGTCTATAGAAACCAAGAACATCCATATCCATACGTAACCACGTTTGTCGATGGGATGCCGTATGCCTATAAAGAATTCTATAGTGTCAGGGCCTCACCAAGCCCCAGCACCTTCCGGAGGCATGATTTTCACTGGGTCGATTTCTGAATACTTTTGCGATCTGTTAATTGCCTCAACTTGTAATTGGCAGGCCTGTTTAATAATTCCGACAGTGTGTAAGTGATTTGTTTAATCAGCATGAACAACATAGACACTGGAACCGAAAAAGTTCACATCAGCCTTAGAAAAAAGGACATGAAACCGTGTTTCAAGTTCTTGTAAGAAACTAAACTGATAAATTACCATACATTTTTGTGCAATCCGTTAGCAGAAGGGTTGATTGCTCTTATTAACTTCCTCCTTTTGAAACAGGATGTCAGAGGCAATGCTCGGAGGCTAAACGGTTTCGGTCTTCGTCTATGGGAAGACAAATCGTCATCCGGTCACCTCGGCAGCACTATCAGAGGCCATAGGCATTGAAGGATCTTGTACGCAGCAACATTTCCCCCAGTAATATGCCCGGTCTAGAATCTTCTGGCTTCACTTTCTGTGGTCACAGAATGAACGTAAGTATACCTACAAGTCTTTGCGTAACCTACGTACAGAAGTAACACATCCTAACATATCTGCTGGCATTGTCCTAATTAAGTTCTGATTGCCTCTCCACTTTTGTCGTCACCATCTCTATTGATTACATATCAATAGGCATGGAAATGTTCACAAATCTTCAGAAACTAACCAATATATTTACCACTCATTTAACAAATAACCCTCCCTATGTACAGTCGGGTAAAAATAACCCTACACGAAAAGTCACTTTCATACACCAAAGGAACAAAAAAAAAAACACTTCCCGCAGCCGGTCTATCTTATCAATTCAATTTGAATTCATCAGTTTTAATCTTCCGTTTTTATTCACTACAATCCCTCGATGCCATCTCCTCGTGACAACCGATGAAATGGTCAATTTCCTGCATAAACTTCAGACAATCAACTGACAGCATGCAATCAAAAACACGCACACCACAAATTCCCGTCCCGTCCGCCAACAAAAAAAAAATATCTCCAGTTCACATAAATCCAGTAAACATATGGGTCCTGCAATTTATAGTCCAATAAAAATGTTCCAGTTAAGCACAGAGTATAAGGAAACGAAAGCCAAAAGGGATAAGCGGCTGGCGGTGGGCGGAACACTGCCATCGCCGAGATATACTGAATTAATTCCACAGAATTTCGGTGGCAGTTAAATTTTAAATTATCCCTTCAGCCAGTGTTCACACACTTGCGCGTGGAGCGGGGGCAAAACGAAATGTGCAACACCAGAAAAAAGTTGGAGATAATAAACAGAAAGAAAAAAAGAAACAAATGAGCAGAACCGGAAGCAATTCGAATCCTTCGCCCACCAAAAGTTCGTCGGACAAATGAAAGATCTCGAATCTTTGATATATAAATTTATTGACACACGCTACATACAGACAGCGCAGACAACAATGCGAAGCGATAAACATCAAACACATCAAGGATGAGAATGAGAAGAACTCGACGATAAAATGAGAAATGAAAAACGAAAATACAAGGGAATGTAGAGATGTAACAAATTGCAAAGGCGAAAAGTCTTTACTGTACATATGCTAAATTGATTGTCCTTTGGTGGTAATACAAAAAAGGATGATGGAAAAGAGCCGAAGTGACTATATATTTATGTTGTTGTACTGCGGAAGAACAATGGAAGGGCAACTTTGGAAGGCATGGGCTGTGTCACTGTTTTAACAGTAAAGGATTGCATACGGAAGTTATTCATAATAAAAAAAACAAATTCATAATCGCTTACAGACAAGATTGCTCGTACAGGAGTCCATAAAGACTTACAAGTTAGTAATAAAACGATAGAACAGCCCTACGTTTAAGTCCAAAAGGAGCGTGCGATCGTCCTTGGAAAGGGTTGAGATTGATGGTGTACGTCTTCCTCAAAAGTATTCTTTTTACATTTTAACCAAATTGAAATCCCACGATATATCTCAAACCAAAAAATAATCTTCCTAGACATCCTGCGATATCCTTTATGAAAACGAACAAAAACAATAATTGCAGAAGTATCTCAGTCAATGTTTTACATTCCATACTTTAAGACTTACATCATCCGCATGGCTTAAGAGCTCGCGGCATAAAAACCATTTTATAAAGTATTCAACAAACAAGAAAAGTAATTTTCAATGAAAAAGCAAGAATGCAACGGGAACTCTGCTCTCAAAGATATTTATACACCACTGAGACAAGTGGGCAAGGCACTTCAGACGGGCAAAGCATTTAATATCGCATTTTTAGCTTTGCGACTATCTGTATGGAAGAAGACGATTTTAACCTTTTGCCAGTCATTTATTATTTCATAGCATTCGTTTTTTAGCCACGTATCTAATACCTCTTTTATGGCTTAGTCAATAAGTGAGAAGAGCATACATAACAGAGCGGAAGGCAAGTCCATGCTAAAGGAACTCTATCTGCACACAAAAATGGGGATTAAATTTCAATGAAAATGCGATGATGTCCTAGAGAAAAGCTGCCACAGATTGAAAGAAGTTACACAACTTTGTTTGAGGTATTTAACTGATTAAAGAAGAAAAAAAAAAAACAGAAGGTATAGGATCCCTTCAGACGCATGGTATTATGTACATACTTTCATTCGGAATAATCCTGAATTGCTTGAGACCAAAAAGTGCAGCAAAATTTAAGGTTATCATGCTGATGCGGTTATACAGGATTTGCAAGCCACACCGAAAGAATTTTAGGATCAAATCAAGAAAAATAAGCAGATAATCACGAAAAGTTTGAGCTTAGCTAAGGATTTACTAATTCACGACTATTTATTCGCAATTCTAGAAATTGTACGAAGTGAAGATATTGACCCTCAAAAGTCGTAACATTTTTCATTATCAATAATGCGTGCGATCAAACGAGAAATACATTTTGCCATAACCGATCGCAATTTGACACAAATAGTTATCAATTTGATATTCACCCCTATCGAGAGGTAGGTACCTATACGTTCGGAAAAAAATCCGATACGAAAGTCAAATATGATCGGAACCCAAATTGCGTTCGAAGTATCCGTTTCGGCAGTGACGTTTATTCAAAGGTGCGCAGGTGTTCTCTGCACACACTAACCAAATCTATTATTATAATGCACTGAACTTAAGTTCATTATGAAACACATTTCTGTTTCCTTGCAATAATATGTATATTAAGTAATCATTAGGTATTTGTAATGATGTAATTTATGTAGTTGATATCAACATAAGATGTTGATAGAATTGTATCAAACCAAAATCCAACTAATTACCCTACATCAAAAATTCCAATTCACAGTCAAAGCGACTTGGTTGTAACTCACCCTTCGTGGTGTTCATCTCGCTTTAGAGCACCTTGGGGGCGTGGACCAGAGACAATACTGAGACCACCAACTTCGGCCGATTTCCCGTTACTTGCCTACAAGCTATATTTTCATGGGGTCGCAAACGCTAAGTGCGTTAGTATTGTTACTAACGCACTTAGCGTTTATTAAATACGAAATTCGTATTGACAAATGTCACGTAACTTCAAAAATTCCAGCTCACCAACACGCTCGCACCTTGCATATGCCATTTCCGCTGTGGACAAAGCTGCTGACAGCGTTCATAAAATGTTGTCCGTTAAATTTGAAATTATTTATATACGTGTGGATAGAATTTTTTTTAGGAATAAGTGTACATTTGCTTAAAATATTTATGAAAAATTGTCAATGCAGAATGGTTGCATGAAAATAAAAACATTTTGAGCAAGTTTTCTTCAGTTATTAAAGAAAAATTCACACAATAAATCAATCTTAATGATATCGAAAACAGGTAAATACACAACCATGTTTGTCCTAACATGTTCTAGTATATAAAACATATATTTTTGGTATTTTTACTAACCAACCAAATCAAATTATTCGCCTTTTAACAATTTATAATAACTCACCAATGGCATTCAGTTATGTAAAAATGTGGTATTCCCGAACTCTTTCACATTTCCCCACGGTTGCCGTGATTGGCAGCATTTATTTTTGTAGTTTTTGTGTGTTTTTGCATGTCACACTGATTCTTTTTTGACATAACATCGATAGGAATACAAAATGGCGAACTTGAAGAAAAATTGAGGGGCCCAGCGGCAAGAGGATTGTGAGTTGGGGGTCTCAGTATGGTTTGTCTATGGCGTGGACAGTCAAAATAACATAAAAAAAAAACATTTTCCCTCATAAATCTACCTGGCTTGGTGTTCTGCTGCATCAAGCGCACCTCTTTGCAGTTCGCTTCGCACGTCTGGTGTTTCATTTTCGTTTTTGTTCCACAATGGAGAACATAGAGTTTTTGTGCTTGTGCGGTGTGCCGTGTGCCTACTGTGTGCAGGAACAAGAACAAGCTCAACACAAGACCATGCAAGATACAACATACAACTACAACTTACAACAGTCCCATTCAAATCCTAGTGCTTCCTTCTCCTGTGGTGCGCTATGCTTTGCAGAACCTGGAATTTTATATAGTTATTCATTCCCATTCTGGTCCTCTGAGTGTGCAAATATGGAATAGACTAAAGAGGTCGGTTTCACAGTGACAACAACTGACAAAAAATATGAATATTCGAATATTTTAAAATTTCAACTGCATTAATTGAAAAGCTACTTGCGAAACCATTTTCACAGCTGTTCAGCTAATAGATTGGAAATATGTAATTTATTATGTTGGGCCAACACTAACTTCTCCAAATGTTATTATACCTAGGTATCTTTATTAGGAACTTTCATAAAAAAAAATGTTGAATTCAAGCTTTGGTTGCGTGGTTGCCATTCTATAAGCAAAGTCTTCTGTTGGCCTGACTGCTTTTTTGAAATTATATGATCGTTTTAGAGTTGCTGTAAATAAGCACATTGTTTCCCAATAGAAAAATTAAAAAACCAAAAATTGTCTAGGTACATATAAAAAAATTTTGTAATGATATCGTTGTCTTTCACGTCCTCGTATTGGGTCCTGGAATAGCTGCCGTGTAGCTGTCAAAAGTAAGTGCGGTATAACGCGATTCCACGCAATGCGACAAGGTGCGTTATATGTCATCGGAGAATTTTTCCGAATGTTGTATCGGAACGGATATCTCGAATGGAATTTCTCCGATTTCGTACAAATCGGAGAAAATTCCGTTTCGAACGGATACCTCGATAGGACCGATTACATGGATTGTAAATTGCAAAATCAATTCGTAAATTACCACTTCTCTGTTGTAAATTACGATTTCCTCCTTAGCAAATTACAACCATATAGTCTTGAATTGCAACCCAATAGTGTTGATTTGCGAACAAACAGGGATAGATTTACTACTTCAGTAGTTGCAATTAAAAAATCTTAGTCGTAAATTGAAACTTCTTTTTATCAATTTGCAATTTACGTTTCTTGAGTAGTGATTTGAGGCCCGGCGAACTTTGTGCCGCACACACAGCATTGCATCTCTGCACAATATTCCCAACAAAAAAAAAATTATCCGAATTATGTATTTAAGGCACCGAAAGTGGTTCTTAACTACGAGTATTTCCCTTCACATATTTATACAGGGTCATTAATTTCGTGGTTTCAAGTTGGTAGCGCTGGCATTTGACACCTGTCAAACTCATCTGTCATTTGAAGTGTCATAATATTAGGTGAATGGGGACGTTCAAGTATCTAGTTTAGTAAGTCTGACAGCTCTCTCACTAGATGAAACTCGACTCTGATTGGGGGAAATCGGTCGTGAGAGCAGATGTTTCAGTTGACGTTTATGGAGGGGTAGCCGACGAATCTAGTCGAGAAATTCGTGACTGAGTACTAAGTTGACAGTTCTCATATGTGGCTGACGTAGAAAACGTGACGTTCCCGACCAATCTAGTTTTTGCGTTCAGGTTACATCTTATCCAGACCAATCTAGTCGACTTAAGATGACTAGATTCTTGAATGCGGTCAATGTTTGCCATTTACGATAATGGATCGCTTAGCAATCCAGCAACGCGTCAAAATTTTTAAAACTTGCTGCAAAGGTGCTGATTCAAAGGTAGCCCGTTTTCGCGCATTATGCGAAGATTATGGTCGCCATAATCGACCGACTAAGCAAGCAGTCGGTAAAATTGTGAAGAAATTTGAAGAGAGTCAACTGATGTTATAAGGCATGTGCATCATCGTAATGCACGCTCAGTGGTAAATATTGCTGGTGGAAGTCAGGGCCGGACCAACCATATGTGCAATATGTGCAAATGCACAGGGCGCCAACATGTGGGGGCGCATTGCTAAGAAAGAAAAATTAATTTTATCTTGCGCGAACAAATACTGCCATTTCCATTTTAAACAAATAGCTTGTTCGAATAATCCCAAAATAACAACATCCATCACCTGTGCTGAATTATTTCTTGCACATTAACTCACATCACTTGCAATGTTGCAACTTCAAGGAGAATCTAACTCAAAATATCGGAAAATAAAAAATACCACTAGACTTATGCAAGTTCACTTCTTACCTACATAATCTTAAAATATTCCACCCTGTTGATGTTCACATACATTTTACAAAAGAATCTAGTTCAAAAATCTCAAAACAAAAAATATCTCAGGAATAAAAAAAAACCCATTGAAAGTGTACCTCTTGAGTTATGTGGCAAAGACTTATGCATGTGTGAAAATATGAAAAAAGGGCGTTTCTGTAAGTCTTGCACAGGGCGATAGCTTGGCTGGAGCCGGCACTGCCGATAAGACATCAAAACTGTGATATATATCATCCACCACATGTCTGCACCAACAAAGAATCGGTGGTATCCACCACCCAGCACTCTCATTATTCCATTGTGCGGCGAGTCATTTCTCTCCTTCTAAATTCGACGATCCGTTTGCTGTATAATTGGCAACGTGTCTCGTCACGTACTCAGTGACACCAGTGGTGATAATAACTCCAATATTTTCCACCCACCCGCATTGCCATTCGTCGGAATGCTGAGTGACGCTAAGGAGAAATGACGATGGCGACAACCGACAACCCGCAATATCGCTTGCAATTCGAGCCAGCACATCCGAAAGAGGTGCCACTTCGTTCTCGTTTCTGCAAGTGCGTGTGACTTTCCGCTAAGAATGCCGAAGCGACAAGGGTGGCTGGAATTGGAACTGGTGACGTTGCCTTGTTTTACGACAATTCATATGAATATTACTGTAAATGCCACCGCAAAGTTTGCGTTAAGAATGTCTTATCGCCGAAGCACTCCACCCTACTGGTAAGAGTGTCAGACGTGTTGGTTGGAGAAGCGATTGCCAACACCCTCTGCAGCGGACGTGGTCCTAGATGGTGATAATAGCTTTAAATATGGAGCATGTGGCATACGTACCAACACGACTAAGCGAATAGTTAGATTCAGACGAAAGTATGGAAGGATAAGTATTCGACAACTGCCGACATGACAATCATCAACTGGCACACTTGGGCTATTGTGCGCGACGTCTCCTGCTCTGTTTTCATAATTTCTTCAACTGCCAATGCTCCTGGTTGGACTAATGGTGCTGAGTGGTGGTGTGGCAAATGGGTGCGGCAAACGTTTTTATTGCGGTATTTGCCATTGGTAAAAATTGCTCTCGAGCTGTGTTGCGAGTACAAATCAGCAGAAGAAAATTGAAAATGTTACCCTTAACGAGGATTGTACCGGTTTCCCTTAGCTCAGTTGTGTTTTTTTTTCTGCTGGGTGTTTTCTCCATCGTTTGCTGCTTTTGTCTCGGTTTCCGAGTACGTGAAACCTGAAGTGTTTATTGCGATGTTGTATACATCGTCGTCCCGGTGTAAGGGAGAATGTCTTTGCTTATTTGCCTTTTATTTGTCTGGTTATGAGCGGGCATGATGGTTAGTGGGTGGCACTGGCTATGGCCGATATAGGCTCAAGAAAAATATAAAAACAAGCATTTGTTCAGAGAGATCTTCTTTGGACGGCACCCTATTATCCGTCTTGCATCAATTATTGTTAAAATTGCTCATTAACAGGCAGCCACCAGTCGGAGGAGATTGCTGGCTGTGAACAGAATATACATATACAAGAACCAAGGGTGTATAGCGACGAAGGTCCAGAAAGTAATGTGTCCAATTGAAGACAGCAAACACATTTTCGGGATATCACATCGGTCGAGTGTAATAGGGTTAAGACATTTCCGGACTTTAATTGGCCACTGCTTGTGTGTTGGCCTCGGTTTGGAGAGAGAACGTCTTTATTTGGGAAACGAAATTGGACGTAAATTGAATGAAACTGTAATGAGGATATTGTCGAATGGAAACACTTTGATTGAGGGAATTACGTAATTAAAATCCAGCTTTCATAATAGGGCGTACAAGCAGTGGAACTAATTGGCGCACTAAACCGGTGACACGTGCTTCGGCATATAATGGTTGCTTGGAGAAGTATTTAATAAGAGAGGAGAGGTATACCTGCTACCATACGATTAGGTCAGTTGGATTATTTCAATAAATTCAAATTGTTACGCAACCAGGAAGAAGGAGATGGAAATTACTGGTATATTATAATAACACATTATAGCTAGAAAAATGATATTGTCTGACTTGACTTGAGAGAGCTTACATGGTAATGATGTGCACTGTATTTCTGCACGGTAAACCTACACGTCGATGGTATGATTTCTTACTTTTGTTGTGCAAAGAATTTTAAACTTAACTAAAGCACAGATTAGCCGCATCGCCGGCGAGACGCCATTGCTAAAAGGCTACAACAATACTGGCCCGAATGAAATTTCAGATTCATATTCGGCTCCCAGGGAAACAATGCAGGTACACAAGAAACTAGATTGGTATGATGGCTGCTATAGAATCTCGATTCCAATTAAGCTGTATATGTTCACAGACTTTGAAGGCTGCTTTTTTCTTCTTCTTTTTTTTGTTAAATTTAATAAAAATGTGAACTTTGCATTTATTTTCATATGGAAATAGGAAAGTGGCTTACAGTCCATTTTCTTGAAGTGAGCGGGATCCGTTCGAAATTCTGCTTTGCAAAATTCTGCCTTCTCACACAAAAATTCCGCTTATTTTTAATTGCTTTACAAAATTTTGATTTTCAAATTTAAAGCAATAAAATTCTGCCAATTCTGCTTTTTTCCAGCTTATGCAAACGACGAGAAAAAGAGTAGATATAAAAAAAAACAATTTTAAATTTATAAAACATTGCAAATTATATAATTTTAAAATTGAAATTAAAAAGAAACAAGAAAAAATAGATTAAATATTGATTTGAATAAAAAAAGCAATAGACATCCATTGAACAAAAAAAAATAAAAAACCATGCGAAATTTAATTAAAAATCAAAAATTGAGCAATCAGAAATTACAACTTTTATTTATTATGGTTGGTTTGGTTGGTTTAAGTGGCTGTATTCCCGTCTACTGACGAGGGAAAAACACAAGTAACGCCTTAAGCGCCGTTTTAAGACCACAAACTAACGGAACCAGAAGATAAAAAAGGGGGGAAGGAAGTTAAGGGAGCTCAAAACCAGCCTGTGGAGTTGAGAAATTTGATGATTTTTTTAAAATGGATACTTTGGATAGCCGAAAGGTCATCATAAAAGGGATGACCTTTGCTAGTGCCGGACACTCACAGAGAAGATGAAACACTGTTTCACTCTTGTTTGTGTCAGCTACGGCAGTGGTGAGTGGGTGTTATGAGGAATGCCAAGCTTGGCCGCGTGATTTCCTAAGGGCCAATGGCCCGTACTAATTGCCGTGAGTCATCTACAGGCGTTCTAGATAAAAGGTTGTTAGTTCTGGCATCATCGTAGGTTGGCCATATCTTTCTTGAAATGATACAGCTTCCTCCGCCTGCACACGCACAGAGCAGAGCCACATCTGGCAAGTTCATCGGCTTTTTAATTCCCGTCTATGTTCCTATGACCGGGAACCCAGACGAGGGTGATTTCAAATCGATGGCAAGCCCTGGTCAATGTCTCCCTGCAATCCACAACAAGTTTTGACGTTGATTTAGTAGAACCGACAGCCTTAATAGCGGCTTGGCTGTCGACGAAGATGCCTATTGTTTTTCTGAGTGTAGTTATGTTAAGGAGCAGTCTACACGCCTCCTTGATTGCGGAAGGATGTAGAAACGTCTAACTCTGCTGAGAAAATGCCCGCTGCCACTCCACAGTTCATTTTGGAACCATCTGTGAAGATAGGAATGTCGAATTCGTTTACGACCGCGTTCTCCTCCCATTCTGATCTAGAGGGGAATCTAACAGTGAAGTTTTTATGGAAGTTAAGTTTGGATACTGTGTAGTCTGTAGATAAGCGTCCTATTCCGTCGGGGAGGGACATTTGGATTCTGGAGTGGCCATAAGGCCTTTCTGACCAACATTTAGATTCCTTCAATCGAACTGCACTACACGCTGCAATATTTTTTATGTACAGATCCCCTGGCAGGAAATTAAGAATCACATTGAGCGCTTCGGTCGGACTTGATCGTAGGTGATATCAATACCAGCTGTCCTTTGCACTCTACCTAATTTCGTGATGTTATATGCTTTACTAAAGGCGGGCCACCATACCAGTGATCCGTATGTGAGGATGGGACGTACGACAGCTGTGTACATCCAACGTACCATCTTTGGTCGAAGACCCCACTTCTTGCCGAAAGTTTTACTACAGGCGTAGAAAGCTATGCTTGCCTTCTTCACTCTGTGTTCGATATTTGACTTCCAGTTGAGTTTAGGGTCGAGGATGACTCCTAGGTATTTGGCACTGGAGGATAGAGTAAGATTTTGGTTATTCAAGCGGGGAAGAGAGAAGGTTGGTATTTTGGTTTTGGTGGTGAAAAGCATCAGTTCAGTTTTACTTGGGTTAACGCTAAGACCACAACTTGTTTCCCAACCCGCTAATCTTACCCAGTGCTCCTTCCATGATTTCACTTATCACGTTCGGAAACATTCCTGATACTAGAACAACCACGTCATCCGCATACGCAACGACTTTAATACCTTCACTGTCGAGTCTTGACAGAATTTTGTTGAGTACCATAATCCATAAGAGTGGCGAGATTACCCCACCTTGAGGTGTTCCTCTGCTTACTGATTTGGTTAAAAGGGTGTTACCAAGTTTTGCTTGAATGATCCTTGCTTTCAGCATGGAAATGATCCATGAAGTAACGAAATCCTCTACCGCAAGTTCTAAGAGAGATTTGTGGGTCGATTCAGTGTGTACGTTGTTAAAAGCGCCCTCTATGTCTAAGAAGGTAGCTAAGGTGTATTGATGATGGCAAATTGACCTTTCAACTGTACGCACTACTTCATGGAGAGCGGTCTCCGTGGACTTGCCCTTGAGGTATGCGTGCTGTGAGTGACATAAGGGAGACCTTTCAAGGCATGTTCTTCTGTGAAGGTCAAGTATACGTTCTAAAGTTTTGAGTATGAAGGAGCTGAAGCTAATAGGTCGGAAGTCCTTCGCAGATTCGTGACCTCTTTTGCCGACTTTCGGAATAAAAACTACTCGGACATACTTCCAAGACTGACGTATGTGATTTAGTAGGATACTGCTCCTGTAAACTTTAACGAGTAAGGGCAGCACTATCCCTTCGTGTTTTTGCAGCATGATGGGGAGAATCCCGCCATGTCCCGGTGATTTATACGGAGCAAAACTGTGAATGGCCCAGGAGATCTTTTCCTTGGTTATAATGCGTTCAACTTCTTCCCTGTGCGAAGGAAAACTCCCCCGCGAACTGGACGGAGTTTCGCAGTGGTCTTTACAACCAGGAAAGTGAGTGTTGAGTAGAAGTTCTAAGGATTCTTTAGTTGATTCTGTCCCTTGCGTTCGATCCCTTAATGAAAGATGGACTTGAGCGTTCTTTGGATAGAATCTTACTGAGTCTAGCAGATTCCTTTAGAGTATCGAGGGATTGGCAATATTTGGACCATACTTTTGTCTTAGCTGATCTAATAGATTTTTTCTGGCAACCTTATAAAGACTGCCTAAAGTCTTTATAAGGTTGCCAGAACTTATGCCTGTAGCAGATATTGAAAATGTCCCTAGTCATTCTTCCAAGGATGGTTAGGTCCTCATTCCACCACGGCGGTAAGGTTTTTTTGCTGTATTTAACGGGACACGATGCCTTAAAGGCTGTATTCATCGCCCTTTCTAGTGCGAACGATATTGTGTCCAGTTCTGCACCTGAGTCAATTTCTAGGTGTGTGATATTAGGCAGTTTAGATTTTAAGATCTGACCGAATTTCTTCCAGTAAATTCTCTTTGGGTTTCTATATGGGACTGGAGTATCTACCTTGATACTAAGATTGAAGAGAATCCACTCGTGGTCTGAGAAGGACTTTAAGTTGGAGACTCTCCAATTCTCAACCCCCAAGATATCACTGTTTGTTTTGAGTGTAATGCCTAACACTTCTTCCCACCCATTATAATTTTCTGTGCTAGGAAATACAAAGGTTGGGGTGTTACATACATTACATATACATATGCATAGATCGGCAGTTAAAAGAAAATCAAATAAAGACTCACCACGTTCATTAATTTCCTTGCTGCCCCAGAGATGGTGTCTTGCGTTATCGTCACAGCCAATAAGGAGGTTGCCTTCCCGCGCCTGCATCGCTGCAGTAAGCTGCTCCTCTTCTTCTGGCGGGGATGGTCTGTCGTGTGCCATATAGGCGGGCGATATGAGTGAAGTAAGTCCTTGGGTGTGTTCTACCTCAACAACGGTTAAGTCACCCGAACTTAAATTGGGACAGAGGAAAGCGTTAATGTATTTTTTTTGCTAAAATGCATGTTCTGGGCTTACCGAAGTCTCTTTTGTAAAAAAGGTTGTAGTTGCTGTCTGAGAGGCCCATTATGGTCGTCTTCTTGACCCAGGGCTCCTGAATTATTCCGATGTCAATGTCTTCCTCTCTGAGGAAGACCAAAAGATTCTCCGATGCACATTTCGAGTGCTGGAGATTCGTTTGGATGACTTTCAGAATAATAGTTATTGGGTCTTGCTAGCGATCGCCAGGTCCTCCAAGGTAGGATCTTCAAATACTCTAAGGGACTTTTTCGTAGGAGGTTCGTTGTAATTACTGTTACGCTGCGTTTGATGGTTTGGTGGACAGACAAGGACTTTTCCTCAGTCTTCAAAAAAAATATCAATAACAGTTGCGCTTCTTTTGTTTACTTTCGTATTTCTATAATAAAAATAAAATAAAATCGTAATTTTTAAAAATACCCACGACATATTTTATTTTTCTCCGAGGAGGAAATATAAAGCTTTAAATAAAAATTAAGAAAAGAGGAAACAATAAAAAAAGCTTTGGAAAATGTTAAAAAGAACGCGCTTTATAACATTTTCCAAATCTTTTTTTATTGCTTTGCAGAATTTTGTAAAGCTGAATTTTGAAAAGCAGAATTTATAAAAGCAACATTTTGTAAAAAGAATTTTGAAAGCTGAATTTTGTAAAAAGAGCATTATAACATGGAAATGAGTGAATTTGTAGAAAACGCAAAGATTCTTACGTTTGATGGGCTTTTTTCTTTCATATTTAGAATGAACATTTCATTCTGAGTACCTAAACTTAAAAATTAGTTTTTAATGAAATTTAACTTAAATTGTATTGAAGTTTAAAATTTACTTTTAAGCAATTTAAGTTTCACAGAGATTTGTTCCCTTTTGAAAAGGCTTCTCCATAATTTTTCCCCTTTTCATTATAAAACCCCGCAAATTGGCGCTTTTCCCCTCAATCTCATATGAGATAAACTTGCTAAACCTTTGAAAAAACTTGAGATAGAAGGTAACATCACTCTGCCAAGTAAAATTATAAATATAAAGACGACGGCCTACGGGTCTGTGTGTCCAATCGGATCTGGTCGATTCGAGTACTTCATGGTGCCACTAAAAAACGATTAGGAAGACCTAAAGCTTCGTACGCAAGTCAGATATGACCGCCAGAGTGTAGTGTAAGCAAGGAAGACAGTTTTGAGATTTTCTTTACAAGAGCATCAGTAATGAGGCTTAATCTGCTATCTGCCTTAAAGTACGTTGGTGATAATGCACTGATCCTTCATAGTAAACAAAAACACTTGGTCTTCGTTAAATGTTGCACCTGGGAATAAAAACCCAACTACTTGTACTTCGAAAAATATCTAAAATATTGCTGACGAAAAAACTAAATTACCCTGGGAAATTTAAAAAAATTCTATATGTGGTGGGACAGTTTCTCTTATGCGGTGTCTGCTATAGCAACCGTCCAAAAAATCTTCAGGTTATGTTGAATGATGGATAACCAGCGAACCAGCTCTCTTGTGGTCAAAAAAATATCACAGAGACTTTTGATGATGGTTTCGACAAGGCTGCCCGCTGGCACTGTAACTTCTTCAGCGTCAAACTTGAGGAGAACATAAGGAACCTATTTAAGTCAACAGTAGGAATAGAATTTTTCACAAGGCTGCACAATTAATTACATATCTACCTACGCGGATGGCATTGAGTTCTTTCAAAGAACTTTCCAGTTGTCACGGGCGCTTTAGCAAATATTAGGATAGATGCGGCAAAGATTGGTTAAGCCTTGAATGTGGATAAAAGTAAAAGCTTAACGGATGCAAAGAGACAGTTTCGACCTTAAAGTAGTAAGAGGCTTAACCCTCATAGGCTATAAACTCTGCCAATAACAACACATCCGAAATTAAGACTTGCCAATCGATTTTTCTTTTGCCTAAGATGGCAACTGTCGAAAAATATTAAATTATCTCCATGGTCATTATTTAAACTCAAAATTCTGAGCGACTTTCCGTTTGCATTCAAAGAACCCTACGATTAAAGTGGTTAGAAAACCTCGATTCAGTAGTCTTATTACGACATAAAGAAGTGTTTTCCATTCTAACCTGGACAGTAGATTAAAAAGGGCAAAAGAAGAGTTAGATTCTAAGAAAATGTAAAATGTTTATCCGCTTGTTTCCAATGTCCCACTTATCCTTTAAAAATGATGCGAGTATAGAACACTTAAGTGAATATTTACATCGACATCCAATGTTTTAAAATGTTTGTCAATGTAAAAGTATTTAAAACTAGAATTTAATAATAATTTCCGTTTGAAACTTATTTTATTTTAAACTTAGCTTTTATTTTTTAAACTCAATTGGTGCCAGTGGATTGTTATTAAACAAATCATTGCCAACCGAACTGCAGAGCTCAAAGGAAATGCCAAATAAAATGACAAATTTGCCAAAATGGATCCCAATATTTCAGTTTAATTCCAAATAACCGAACTGATTAATTATTTTCAATCAGAGCATAGCCAGTACTGATTTTTTTTTATTGAATCGGAATGAAAATGATTTTATGAATAACAACCCGATATGTGTGCGCTCGCATTCCGCAAGCACTGGGGTTGTGTTCATGTCCCATTGATTTACGGCTGTTTGGATTTTAAATAGGCTTCATTACATAAATAATTAATTGCTCTGGGCGATCTCCGAAAGCTGGTGATTTATGTCGTTGGGATTAGGATAACGCTGGATTCGTAATACAATGCGCAAATAAATTCGTTTTTTTTTTTTTTGTAATTTCGTCGATTATTTGTGTGTTGAAATTAAAATTTCAAAGAGAATGGGATTAAACGTGCTTACGGTAGGTACGCTGTTAGCTGACGTTTTGTGTTATCATCACGCTAGTCCGTGAAAACAAAAGCTTATATCGAGGTTCGTTTAATGTGCACATGCCTGCTGATAGTATGTTACACTTTAATTGAATTGTTTGCTTCTTAATCATACTGGTGCAGCATAACAATGTCGACTAGGGGACATAACTGACGGAAATTAACATTTAGAGATTTTTTTTTTATCTGTACAATGTACATATTAAAAAATTGAGTTACTTTAAAAATAACTACCCACAAAGTAGACATGGATTCTCATGAGGCTTAACATATATTTTATCATAAGTAATCGGCCATTTCTTAATAATTATTAGTTGTTGCATTGTTAAGTTATAGCGGATTAGCTTTATATATCCGCAATGTCGTGAAATATATAAAGAAATGCGAAAAAATAACCTCAGTATTTAAATGTACCTACTCTGGAAAAGCTATGGCGGTACATTCTAGAAAGCTGTACAATAGGGTGACTCGACTCTTTTTTTTTTTCAAATTGAGTTTTCGGGTACTACCGAAAAGTTATCTTTATATGTCATAATGTCAGGTAAATTAAAAATTTGTAAAAAAATTGTGATTTTCTTCTGCCCCAAGGCCATAGAAACTTACCATAAAATTAAAAAAAAAACTAGAAAAAAAATAGTTTTCCGCACAAAAAGTCCAGTGGTATTAATTATTATTATTAATGATAAACGGTTACTGTGAATGGTGAGCGTTACAGAGCAATGATCAACGAGTTCTTTTTGCCGCAACTTGATGAATTGGGTTGGAAAACAATAGGTTCCAACAGGACGGTGCAACGGCACACACTGCACGTGCCACAACCGATATGCTGAAGGATGCATTTCCCGGGCGCCTTATCTCCCGTTTTTGCGATTTGCACTGGCCATCAAGATCGCCTGATTTGACCGCTCCAGACTTCTTTTTGTGGGGCTTTTTGAAGTCGCGGGTTTATGTCAACAAGCCTCAGACTCTTGCAGCTCTTAAAGACAATATCCGTCAAGAATGTGAGGACCTATCGCCGGAAGTTTTGACCAAAGTGATGGAAAATGCCATAAAAAGGGCTCAAATGACAATCAACTGGGGCGGCGGCCATTCACATGACATCATATTCTCGACTTGATGTAAAAAAAATTAAAAGACCAAATAAAAATAATCCACAAGAAGAATCAAAGTTTTTCATTTTTTTTTTAATTACAGCCAAAAAACATCGGAAGGTTATTTTTGCGCCACCTTGTATGTTGAATACACTTTCCCCTACCACCCGCATCAAGAATAATATAAGATCACAAGCAAATGGAGCAAAACTTCAGAGTTGTGTCCGTACCAATCCTGTATACCGCTGAATTTTGTTCCGCTAAATTTTGTTCCGCTGAATTTTGATCCGCTAAATATTCGCAATTTTTGGTTGCTAGCAAGCTAGCAGATTGCCGGGACTATCGTAAGACGGACTTCGAGTGCCAGGACTGTCGTAAGACGGACCTGTAGATTGCCGGGACTGTCGTAAGACGGACCTCGAGTGCCGGGACTGTCGCAAGACGGACCTGTAGATTGCCGAGACTGTCGCAAGGCGGACCTGTAGACCGACGGGATTGTCGCAAGACTAACCCGTAGACCGCCGGGGCTATCTCACGCCCACCAGAGCCACAATAGAGGAACAAGCCGCTTCCCGCTCCAGACGACCAGGACCAATGCAGCCGTACCAATTAAGATCAAATTATTAATATTGTATAATTCTTTTGTACTTATAAATAAAATTGTAATAAAAGGAAACTCCTCTACCTGAAGTTCGTGTTTCTTTAGGAAGGACCTTGGCGATCCGACGAGCTAACCTCAGCCTGAGACAAAAAGCACATCACAACGCATTTAAGTACATATACCTAACTAATTGACAATCGGAGACTATATACCTATCCAGTCTAACAAATATATGTATGAGTATTGAGTACCCTCCGACTGCCAAATAGGTAGTTATAGGTACTTAAATGCGTCTTGTTCATATATTTTTAATTCTTTTTTTTTTACAGTTAGTCGGGTTTTTTGTTTTTTTTTTTAAATTAACTTTTTTTATTTTTATCTTTTTTGCCTATGACACTCCGGGGAAGAATACGAATATTATGATACCTCACTCTTCAAAATCGGTCAAGCCGTTTAGGCTACAGGGAGTCCCGTAGGAACGTACATAGGATACGCGCGAAACACATACAGTCGGGTAAAAAGACGAAACAAACCATACATACTGTTCTCTCAACAAAGCCACACATCTTCCGATGGTGTGTTAGAGCGATGCATTTGTTTGAATGGTGCATCTCGTTGGCACCCAATTCGGCCATAATTGAATTTCCGTCTGTATGTCAGAGGTTATAGCCACATCCTTTAATGGCGCTTTCTCGATCGGCGCATAATCATTGATTACTGACAGTTGTCGGCCTTTTATAGTTGCGGTGCTTCTGCAATGGTGTTGTGATTTGCTTTAATTCGTGTTGTGTGCATTAAAGCTAGTTTCTCATAATGTTAAGCATTTATGTTGCTAAATTTTCGGCGAGATTTGAGAAACTAGCGTCCTGAAAACGCACACCTCCTTCAGTGCGCAATTATTTTGTTGAGAAGCAACAAAATCGGCCTAAACTCTAAGGTCTAAACCAATAAAACTCCAAATATATGTCATCGAATAAATCCGTTTAGCCGGTTAGGTAAGATTACATGAACAAAATTTGCAATACCCCCTTTTTAAAGTTCCAGTGTCAACGCAAAATTGAATAACATCTCAAGTTTTTTTCTGAAACAATACCTAATCTTTCCCTCACTACTTTTAAGCGACAGTATGTAACTCGAACTGACAGAAATATTGGTAAAATGAGGAATTTTGGTCGGGAGGAGTCATTGGACTATATTTTTTTTCGAAAATGAGACTGGTCAAGCAGTGACTGTTACTGATGCTGGATTTTAAGACGAGTTCTTTCAGCCCAAATTGAGCGAAATTAATTTGGACAACATGTGGTTTCACCAAGACTGTGAGACATGTCATAATACAACTCGCGAAACAATTCAATTAGGTAGTGCGTGAGGCATTTCCTGGTCGTGAACTCTCACGTTTCGGTAACCATAATTGGGCCCATAAATCATGTGATTTAACGCCATTGGACTTCTTTCTATAGGGTTATTTCAAGCCATAGATCTGTGTCAACAAGCCCAGTATCAGATTCAACGCTGCATCAACGAAATTCACATTTTTAACGATTAATATATAATTAAAAGAAAACTGTGTTTCCTATTAAATTTAAATCTTGCGTGTATTTCGGGACAGCCTTTAGCCTTATTTTTTTATTGTACGAAAAATACCACGATGCGTGTCCAAAATCTCACAGCAAACATTTCTTTAAGATGTTAAGCTTAGAGTTGTTTTTTATTTTGTTCTTTATGTTATATTCCGCAGCTTTTCAATTTGTACCATTTACGACTGCACTTACCGAGAGTATTCGCAGTTGTTATGTAATCTTAGCTTAAGTTGAAAAAAATAAACTACAGAAATTTGTCCAATTGTGGTGAGATCGAATTTCTTTTTTGTGGACAGGCTTACGTGTTCTCGGAATCAATTGAAATTAGAGACCTTAATGGGAATCCAAGTAATACCCTACAGCCATTGCGCTCAGCTGCAAAAGCAGAACCAACTAGGTAAACGAAAAAAAGTCACATCCCACCCTGACTTTGACTTGAATAACGTCTCCTTTAGAAATTAAAGCATACACATGGAACAAATCTTGGGAGTAATCCTATTACACCTGTCTTACCATCCACGCAGTGTTTTTTTATTCTCATGGCTTTGGCATCAATTTTTAGATCCAACTGCTTTCAAAAGGATACGGCTTTTCCTGATTGCGATACTTGTATGCCATTCAGGTAGAGTATACGCATAAAATTAGTAGAAATCGCATTTTTAATTGCAGTCCTTGAAAATAGCACAGCCGTACCTACTCCCAGCGTTTGTCTGACTTTAATGGGACACACAGTAATTGGTCTGTGGGCTGTACAGCTCTCCGTCTACACGTATCAGACGGATACGGCTTGCAACAGACTAAAGGATACAGAGACGCGTCCTCATCCTCAGTCCTGTGTCCTGACCATCAACAACACACACCGGCACGCTTGAACTGGGTTAAATAGCGGAGAAATGATTAAGCTGCAGCGACCAAAAGCACTTAATGTACTTTGCTCTTGGAAAAAAGATATTTTTACTTGTTCCATTTAAGGAACCCCCCTTGGAGGTATGATGCCATTCGCTGCATCTAGCTGAGTGTGTGTATGTGTATTATGCTTTTTTGTTGTTATTTCTGTTGTTTTGCGTGAGCTTCGTTTGTTACTCCTTAATTTAGTTCGTTTTGCTTTTTTATTTTTTATTTTTTTGTTCTTTGTCTTCGCTTGGGCTTGGATTGCATTTGGGCACTTTTGGCGTACGGAAGACAGCCATACGGGCAATGTAGCACAAGCGGAGAGCAGCTACCACCACCATTGACCCTTTTTGCAAATAATTGCCGGCCATTAGTGTGCAGGGGGTATTTAAATGTTAAAATAGATTTAACGCTTCCATTTAAAACGAACTCTGTGGACATGACGGCAAAGCAGTTAAAACGAGCGAGCGCCGACTTCGCAGGGGTAGTAGCTGAGTAATTTAATGCATTTTAGATTGTCCTAAGCGCTTAGGGTAGGGAGGAGCCTCACTTTCAATTTGCCGGAGGTGCAATTGTGTGTTTCTGCTATTTAATTCTAAATAACTTTTGATGAGTTTACATTGCGGTTGAGCTCGTTTAGTTGGGTTTGAGTGGTTTTGGGTTTTAACTTTTTTGTTTGTCGTTTCTTTTGTTTCATTGGTTATAGTTGCCTAAAGACCAGTTGAGTGCGGTGGTGAATTGGTCTAGGTGGAGAGCTGGAATGGAAGGTTATTATTATGCATTCTGCTTGGCATGGGTGCGTTTTTGGTATTTTTAACTTTCTCGATTACGTAGCTAGAAAGAGAAGTTTAGGTAGGTATTGTATTCGTACAAAATTTCGAACTCGAGATGTTAATCAGTTACCGACATAACGATGATATAGGAACTCACAGAAGTGCGTCTCCAAATTCTCCCGAGGCCTACAGCCTAAGCTGCTGCCCTGATTTGGTTCAAACTTCGGATTTGAAGTTTGTGAGCCCACAGTTCCATCCTCCTTTTTTTTGCAAGGTAACCTCAATATTAATGGTATGTAAAGGGTGATTTTTTAAGAGGTTTAGAACTTTTTTTTAAAAAAAACACAAAAAATTCGAAAAAATTAATGAAATATTTATTTGAATCGATAGTTTGAACCTTGCAATTTAATGTTTAAAGATAATTTCATGCAAATGTTGACCGCGGCTGCGTCTCAGGTAGCCCATCCGCTGAGTCCAATTTTGGCATACTCTTTCACACATATCGGCCGGTATCTCACGAATGAATGCATGGATGTTGGCTTCCAGTGCGTCAATCGAAGCGGGCTTGTCCCTATACACATTAGCCTTGGCATACCCCCACAAAAAATAATCTAATGGTGTCAAATCGCACGATCTAGGCGGCCAATTGACCGGCCCGAAACGTGAAATTAACTGTTCACCAAACTCGCCTCGCAATTGCGCCATTGTTTCGCGTGCTGTGTGGCATGTGGCACCGTCTTGTTGAAACCACATATCGTGCAAGTCAAGAACTTCCATTTCGGGCAAAAAAAAGTTTGTTATCATCGCTCGGTAGCGTTCACCATTGACAGTAACGCTGCGATTCGCATCATCTTTGAAGAAATATGGCCCAATAATGCCGCCGGCCCATAAACCGCACCAAACAGTGGCTTTTTCATGATGCATTGGTAGCTGTTGCAATGCTTCTGGCTGATCTTCACTCCAAATGCGGCAATTTTGCTTATTTACGTACCCATTCAACCAAAAATGAGCCTCATCGCTGAACACAATTTTTCGATAAAAAAGCGGATCCTCGGCCAGCTTTCCAAGAGCCCATTCACCAAAAATTCGGCGTTGTGGTAGGTCGGCTGGCTTTAGTTCTTGCACCAGCTGTATCTTAAAAGGCTTTACGCCCAAATCCTTCCGCAAAATTTTCCACGTAGTGCTGTAACAAAGGCCTAACTGCTGGGAACGGCGCCGAATCGACATTTCGCGGTCTTCTGTCACACTAGCTGATACGGCCGCAATATTTTTTTCACTACGCACAGTACGTAAACGTGTTGGTGGTTAATGTCCAACAAAGTAAATTTGGTGCGAAATTTGGTCACAATCTTCCGAATAGACTGCTCAGAAGGTCGAGAATGCTGATCATAAAATGGAAGCAGCGCGCGATGAACATTTCGAACCGAGCACGAATTTTGATAGTAAAATTCAATAATTTGCAAGCGTTGTTCATTTGTAAGACGATCCATGGTTAAATTGCAAACCAAACTGAAGCTGTTTGACAGTGACACAAGGTACTAAACACACGTCAACTGTCAAAACCAGTGTTGCCAAAACCAAACCAGCTAAAAAATCACCCTTTACTTCCCATACAAAATATTCATACCAGCTTGATTTGTTCGAAAACGGCTTTTACGATTTCAACCAAAATTGATATTTGAGCTTAAGTAGGTGAGGTTAACATGACTGCATACTCAGTGTTTCGCTAAAAAATTGAATAACGGTACTTTGGACACATACATCTCAAAAACGGCCCATACGATTAAAAAAAATATTTTTGAGGTAATATGATCATTTATAACTTAATAGCGAGCTCAGTTTTTACCCGACTGGACGCAGGGAGGGTTATGTGTTTCGCGCGTATCCAATGTACATTCCTACGGGACTCCCTGTAGCGTAAACGGCTTGACCGATTTTGAAGAGTGAGGTATCATAATATTCGTATTCTTCCCCGGAGTGTCATAGGCTAAAAAATTAAAAATAAAAAAAAATTAATTAAATAAATTAAAAAAACCCGACTGACTGTAAAAACGAGAGTTAAAAAGATATGAACAAGACGCATTTATGTAAGTACCTGTAACCTATTTGGCAGTCGGAGGGTACTCAATACTCATACATATATTTGTTAGACTGTATAGGTATATAGTCTCCGATTGTCATTTAGTTAGGTATTGGTACTTATGTAAATGCGTCTTGTTCATACATTCTTAATTCTTTTTTTTAAAGTCAGTCGGGTTTTTTAAATTAACTTTTTTTATGAATTTTGGTATAGGGACCTCTGAGAATGACAGGCTACTTTTTGTCGCGAAAACAAAACGTGAAAAGGATGAAGTAAAGGCTCCAAGTTTAAATGACGAAGCAATTATAGGATAGGATAGTATTGGACCCGATGAGTGGGGCTGTTGTAAATATTTTAATTGAGTTACTCGAAGTACCTACTAATTTTACGCAGACGAAGTCGCGGGTACCAGCTAGTTCTAAATAGTTTTTAAAGCGATTTGGAACGATTTGAAAAAAAACAATCAACAAAAGTGGGTGAAAAACGTAAAAAAAATATTTTTTTTTCAAAAGTTCCAAATCGCTTTAAAAACTATTTAGGACTAGCTGGTACCCGCGACTACGTCTGCGTAGAATTAGTACTTCGAGTAACTCAATTAAAATTTTCAAAATTATTGCTTTCTTAATTTTCAATTCGAGTAACCGAAAACGCAAATATTAAGAACTGCGCATATCTCGAAAACTCCATTTTCGAATTCGATAAAGCTTTAAAAACTAATTGATGCTTACATCCCAAACAATATCTGATAGGTACTCAGTTTTCAACTGAATAGTTGATATAGTATTTTTCAAATTTTTGTACTGTTTTGTCTGCCAAATTTTACAAAAACCGCTCTAACGATTTCGACAAAAATACATATTAAAAATAGTTTATAAGTATTCTAAATAATATCCCATACTTAGTTTTTCTCAAATAATTCGGATAAATCAGATAATTAATTTTTTCTCAAAAATGACTGCAGAAATCCCGATCTGTATTCATATATCTACCGTATATTTTCGTAATAATCTCATTATCCCACTTCTAATAAAAATGAAATGAATGAAGCTACGCGAAACATCTTTTTAGCAAATAAAATCCACTTCTTCTTTTTTGAACTATATTAAGTATGCACCTTCAAATAATGCCAACCACTTGGACTTGGAGCTTACACTATGAGAAATACCACTTCATTTGCACCCCACACACGTCCATCTGCATATTCAGTTAATAACTGCCTAAAATGGAAAATTAAAACAAAATCCCTGAATTCTTACATAATTCTATATATTTGTAAAGATTTTGGTCTACCACGAACCCTACTTTCAATCATAGACACCTAAAACCAGCGGCACTAATCTTTTCCAGTCAAAAATAAAAACTTGCCCTAATATTTCAAAAAACAGAAACTTGTACTACGCCTGTCCTTGTAAATAGATACCCAAAAATCTTTTAAAGCGTAAGAGCTTACAAAAAAGTACAGTAGATGCTTTTAACTCTTTATAACCATAACTTCCGACAAATGCCTTTTACTGAAAGCTTCAACATTTAAAAACTCACATTGTTACTGGCATTTCAGAAAAGTGAATTTTATTTAACACTTTCCTATATCTTATGAGCCGTTTCTTTTATGTATTTATCTCTTCATCTCTTTCGCTTCTCAGATTTGTACCTACCTATCTAATAAAATAAGAAAAAAAAAACAAACCTAACTTTTGATGAACGAGAAAGTTTCGATCGACCCAGTTTATTTTTTATTTGCGAATAAAAATAAGATGTGTTTAGTGCTATCAAAGCTTGTCAAGTACAGAAAATGAAATAAAGTGTGTGCTCAGGTGCAGGTGTATTTGGTAGTGGAGGTGAGTTGCTAATTGCTGTTACGAATTTGTGGTTCCCTAGTTTGTGGTTCTTCGACCACTAAACTTGACCAATAGCTGAAGCTGTATCCAGTTGCTTATTACGTAGAATAGGTTTTCGACCACGTCACGTCCAAACCAATTATGGAGTAAGGCAGCACCACGAGGACTAGTATTATGATACCGCATACCCATTATGCATGAAATGCTTCGCATCTCCAATAAGGCAAAACCTATACGATTTGCCAAAGACATTACAAGTGTTGTAGCGGGCGACATTATCTATGTGGTAAAATTCAAAAACTTCGGGTAAAAATTTTAAACTGGAAGAAAGTCGGCTTGAGTGAGTGAGGAGAGATGAAGCTAGTCTTCGAAGGTATGGTAGATCTGGACATGAAAACAGATAGACGGAGGTTATGCGGATATTGAATTCGTATTCCAGTTAGCAGTACAGAGGTTCAGGCAAGTTTAAGGTTAGGTTAGTGGGTTGACGAGACATGGTAAACCTGTACACTTAGATCGATTCAGATCATTTGTGATGCCCTTAGGGCTTACTATACCCCAACACTATGTTTACCTATGAAAAAACTTATACGGATTGGCGAGTCTTCCCTATGTATTTAGAAATCTAAGCAGGTCATTTACAGATGTGTCGGTAAGTTCTTCTAGGACCTCGAAAAAGTATTTTCCAATTGACTTTGTTTCGGATGTGGGAGATTACTGGTATGAAGTAAGTATTAAACTAAGTATTAAACTAAGTATTATTACTTAGTTTATGGTACTGGGCTGTGGCATAGGAAGTGGGGGGTGCATATGTCAACTGTTTCAATAATTGAGGGGGCATATCGAGTCCGCAGCACATAGTCACAAAATGCCTAGGTCGCTGCTTAGAGCGTGAGAAATCGGATGAATGAATTTTGGGAAACAGAATCTTTCGAGAAGATTGAGAGACTTTTAATAGCTTCGATCGGAAGGAGATTCAAAGGTGTAGTTAAACAGGTTGCCGCAAAAGTCATGAAGAAACTTCGGCGGTTAAATAAAAACGATCAATTAAAAAGAATCATGAGTAAGAAAGAAAGCCAAGCCCGGGTATCTGTCACCGTAATAGGAACAGCAAGGGCTCAAACCAGTACTGACACAATAAACTTTTCAATGAAACTATTATTCGCAGATTTTAACAAACCCTACGTACGTATGGGGCTCTCGCAAAAATTCTTTGAACCTTGTATTGCAAGTTTATTGTAGAATACGTTTCCTGGATACTAGTGCGCACCGAAACTACTTAAGAGATTGAAGCAACATCTTCTCTAACAATTTTACATAAAATATGCTTGCTAGGATTTCATATGCTCAAAAATTGGGATAAATTGGGATTGCAGCAGAAGATCCCTTTCTTGCCTAGTTCCTGAAAATGCAATCGCTCCTTTTAGGAATAGCACTTGTAGGGTATCCTTCGAGCTATGCAAACGAAATTCCAATGCGATTAATAGCAAAAGCCACTTCTGTTTAATCGTGTTAAAAGCTTGAGGTCTCAGCCTATAATAAAATACCACGAGAGCAAGGATATATTCATCAGAACATCCGTGCAGATCCAGATGTGCTAAATAAGGCCCATAAGCGGTTTGGGGACTGTTCTCTAAAGCTTGGAAAAAAAACAATAATAAGTTTAGTTTCGAGCACGAGAAAAAATTTCTTTTCGTCTCCGTGTAAATGCAAAGACATTTTTTGGTTAGAAGGTTAATAAAAGAAATGCTCCAAAATATTTGGAGTACTTTTGCATCTTATAAGATTTTTGAGTGAAATTGTTAATCCTTTCGGAAATGTTTTTCAATATTGATCATGAAAGTTTATAAATTTAGCCCACAAACTCTCAAAACGAAGTTTGAAACAAATGCGCCTAGCTGTAGGCCTCAAAAGCTGACGGACGGAATTGCGAAATCTTTCGAAATTTTTTACGAAAACGATATCTTTCACCTATTCGTATACGAAAGTAAAAAATACAATTGAGCCCGAAAAAATACAATCGTATTGCTTACAGTCCACACAGTTAATTTTTCATCCCTGCTATAAGATCAAATTTATGAGGAGTGTGGAGTAATAATGATAATAATAAGTAATGCCGTCGACGGTTTAAAATGTTCATTCTACATCCACGTCTTGCTACGTTCGTGGTTGTAACTTGTATGTTCTGTTCTTCCCTAAGCTCCTTTTCTAGTAACATTTATAGGATTTGTTTCATTAACATTATAGTCACGGAATTGAAAACGTAACCTTCCTCCACCTTAAATTACGATTTTGGATTCCTTTAAACAAAATCAGTGCCAAGTAAATGAACAACTACGCGTATTGCAGGAATGCCTCGGCTACTGCAGTCGAATTTGAAATCCCTCCTCCTGAAACACAAAATTAAAATTAACATACGTTTTCCATAAAAGTCAAAATAAATGTAATAAAAAGCCAATAAGGGTCACAGGTCACAGCACAATCCAGCGAGAAGCGAGATGAATATAAACAATCAACTGCCAGTCATGATCTACTTACGTACGCTCAGGAATATTGCGATAATACAAATGCCTACCGGCGAATGAATAACTAACTGCGTAATTCATAGAGAATGGACAAATGCCACGGGTCGCATTCGGTTGGTGTAATATGAGAGAGTATAGTATAAATATATTGAGCCTTCTGTTATTAAAGTGCTTTATTAGCATGAATAGTGAGGACTAGCGTAATGGATATTATGTTCGGTGAGATAAAGGACTGAGTGTGCCACTTGGCCATTGACTGAATGAATCAGTGAGTGAAGCTTTATTCAATATTTGTTAGTACCTTTCAGCAATTATTATTGATGTCCAACACGTTTACTCTGTTTTCGCTCGCGTTGACCGAAAATACCATAAATTCTGAAACAATAAACAATTGTCCGCAGCTACTTCACAAATTGTGTCACACACAAGGCATATTGTAAATTTAATAACTGATGCATGCCAAAGCGAGAAAAACAATGCAACCCATCACAAATTCGACCCGTCTGATACAAATACAACTAAGGAAAGGAAACCTGTACTCTCGCGTTCAGGTTGTGCCATTGATGTCGAACGCATAATTTTGTCAAGGGAAAAATGACAAATATAGTAAATGAAACGAATATAAGTAGAACGCTTTTTATAAATCTCTGTTTGAATTTTATTGGACTCATGAGAGCATACAAATACGGCAACAATGGAATTAATTGAAGCACTTTTCCTACAGGTACAATTCATTAAAAAAGTTATTAAACTTTTTTCATATAAAGTTTTGTCGATATTTGCAAGCCTACCCAAGGGGAAGTTGTCAATATTGCGATTTAAATTTCATTAAAAACTGTCGTGCTTTGCTTGTGAGTGCATTCACTGGTCCTATGGAGTTAGGGAACGAACTGCTTTAGTTTCGAGAAACATATGACCAAAGGACAGTTAAAAAAATAAAAAACACCTATCTTCGAATAAGAATACCGTAAGAATAACAACGATCACCACAGGCCGCTGGCCTGTGACCATGAACTCAGACTGGGCATCCCACACATTACAAATAGTGCCGGCTCCAGCCAAGCTATCGCCCTGTGCAAGACTTACAGAAAGCGCCCTTTCTTCATATTTTCACACATGCATAAGTCTTTTCCACAACACCCAGGAGGTAGACTTTCAATGGGTTTTTTTTTATTGAGGTATTTTTTGTTTTGAGATTTTTGTACTATATTCTTTTGTAAAATGTAAGTGGATGTGCAAGAAATATACCTACAGGAACAGGCTGGAATATTTTGTGATTATGTAGGTAAGAAAAGAAGGAAAATTCCACTAGAACTATGCATTCTAGTGGAATTTTTTTTTTTGCGATATTTTCAGTTAGATTCTCCTTGAAGTTGCAACATTGCAAGTGATGTGAGTTAATGTGCAAGAAATAATTCAGCACAGGTGTGATGGATGTTGTTATTAATTAATAAAATAAATTTTTCTTTCCTAGCAATGCGCCCCAAGAGCTTGGCGCCCTGTGCATTTGCACATCTTGCACATATGGTTGGTCCGGCCCTGATTACAAACTAGCTATTGTATTATTTGTAATGAAGTAGGTAACTGAAAAAAAGTGTCATTCACTACTAGCTGGGATAAGACAGCGATCTCTTGAAAAACCCTTCTTCGACTTCGACAAACTAGATCTAGACCAGTGATTCCCAAAGTGGTCCAGGTGGACCTCCAGGGGTCCACGGGAGACTCGACGGGGGTCTACGTTGGCATGACAAAAAATGGGGGGTTCATCAGTTGTAAGTGACGAAAATTTATCTGGTTTCGATAGTAAAGAAAAATGTTTTCAGTTAGGCATGGATCAGATATCCTGTTTATTTAGCATTAATTTCCTTTTTTTCAAACCTCCCTTAATTTGTTTGAGTAGTCTATTTTAAGAAGATTAGCGACTGTTACTTGTAAAAACTTGCATATTCGATATTCAGTGGAAAGCGCCGCCGTCCGCCCGCAAGGCTTGTTCAGACGTGCAAAGTGATGAAATACGACGAAATACGAATAAATGGAACGTAAGAAAGTAAACCATTTTTCTTTTGGAACTCAACCGCGACGCACATTTCCATCGTTAGATCTAATCTTCACATTTTTTGACGAGTTTTGGGAATATGGTAAAAATGTAGCAGCAGGGGGTCCACCGAAACCAGGTTAATTTTGAAACTGGTCTATAAGAAAAATAAGTTTGGGAACCTCTGATCTAGACCCTCTTCGTTAACAAACTTCAACAACCGGATCAAAGGAGTGGCGGTTAAAAAAAAAAAACACGAGTAGGTGTACGCATACCTTGAGGCAACTAACAACGAAAACGAAAAAATAGATGCAGCCTGAGCCGATTGACATGAAACTGAATTAAAATAAATTCCGTGTAATACAGGCCCAAGTAACAATTTTACTTTGGTAAGGTTCAAATTTGTAATTTCTGTATTCAACAGCTTCGATAGAGCTTCTATAGTCTTTGTTAAACGAAGTTGATCTATTTCGAAGCAATTGTTTCGATAATAACTTCAGTAAGTCCTTTACGAAGCATATACACAGGCTTTATAGAGGGATATGGAATTAAGCTTCGATAAGATCTCTATTAGACATCTGAAAATGTGTCTGGAGATGTGTGGAAAGTGAATTGCTTCGATAAAGTTTGTGGTTCGAAGCGCTTCCTAGAAGCTTCTTTAGAGCTTCTGACCGAAGGCATTATAGAAGCAATGAACTGTCCTGCAGTCAACCGCTTGCGATTGGAAGCTGTACAGAAGCACTTACTCGTACTTCCTCCTAACTTACATATGGAGGCTTTATAGGTGTAAAAATTAATTTCATATAAAATGAATCAAAGCTGTCTAAAGAAACCATAATTAATGAATCGGGGAAAAATGACACTTTTAGCACAGTGGAAAATATGTCAATAATGTGATTCTAAATAAACACTTTTCACTCATAAATAAATTAGGTAATACTAAATGTCCTGCTTACAACTTCGGTCGAGCAAGCTGCAAGTTTATTGCAAATTTTAACGAAACTCTAAAATGTTTCAACTAGTTCAGATTTATCACTGCTACAGCATTATGACGAATTAGCCTAGGGGGTAGTGTATTGGACTACTACGCAACAGGACCCATGTTCGATTCTCAGTGCGGCGCATGTAAATAAAACGTAAATTATAACGAGCACATAAAATGTAAACTCCGTGAAAATTGCAAAAAGTCCTTGGATAACATTTAATAATAGGAAAAAAAAAATAAAAGAATAAGAAAATGAAAAAATTATTTTTCTTGTTCATTTTTGAGCCTCTATAAAGCTTCCATAAAGTTTCGGTAAGGTCTATCCAAGCTGTTCAGGAAGTCTTAAACAAGTAAATACTTGCATTAAAGTGCGCCAAATGTGTTTCCATTAGACCTTATGCAGTTAATATTGCGGGAGGTGAATTAGCTTCGAAAGCACCTTACCGAAGTCAAATTGTTACTTGGGGGGTGTCCGCCGGGAAGGTATACTACTTTTATTTGCCGCCATTTTGGTAAACATTAGTCTTGACAGTTCATATTTGGCAGTCGTGAAGTAGACACGTGGCAAATTTATTATGGAAAAATATTCGATAAACCAACGTGTTTTAATCGTTAAAACATTTTATCAAAATCAATTGTCGATTACTGTGACGATGACGAAGTTACGTGAAATTTTTGGGAATAAACAGAATAGTCGGTTCTGGCAATGGCAAATTATTCATCAGTCACCTTTTTTAAAAGTTACAGTCTGGTGTGCAATTTGGTCAGGAGGAATCATTGGACCTTACTTCTTTGAAAATGAAAACGGCGTAACGGTAACAGTGAATGGGGAGCGATATCGTGATATGATTGAAAACTTTTTAACGCCACAACTTCATGCTTTGGGCTTGATTAACATGTGGTATCAACAAGACGGTGCCACATCGCATACAGCCAGGATTTAAATGGAATTACTGCGAGACCTCTTTCCACAACAAGTTATTTCAAGAAATGGTGATGTTGATTGGCCTCCACGGTCGCCTGATTTGACTGCTCCGGACTTCTTTTTGTGGGGATATCTGAAAAGCAAGGTTTATGCAAACAAACCAGAAACGCTTGAGCAACTCAAACAAAATATTCGTGATGAAATTAATGAAATACCGCGTGAAATGTGTGAGAATGTAATGAAAAATGTGCTCAAAAGGGCTCGCATTTGTGAGACTAACAGAGGCGGACATTTACCTGATATTGTATTCCATACATAATTGCCGACATTTAATAAAACATTTAGCAATATAAAATCCATTCTCTTTCATTTAATCAAAAATTATAAACAAACTCAGTTGTAGTTGTTGTAATCACGTGCTGAAAATCCTACTTTGCTTTGCTGAGATCGAAGCTAAAAAAAACACGCTTAATTGACGACATTATTATTGAAGAAGAGGAATAAGCAAACAAGGAAGCAAAGAGAGAGATGTCGAACAATTCCATTTCTACAATATGAACATAATATAAAATTTTCAAATTTGACAGTTCGCCTACTTTAGCTAGAGAATTATATTTTATCAGTCTCAGAAACGGTCAGATAAGTTTATGAGACAGTTAGCTGTTTTATTCTTCGAATAGCTGCTATTCGACTATTGAAAAATGGATTTATGTCTTATCTGACAGTTAACCCCTATCTGATTGGCTATCTGACTATTGAAAAACATGACTTGAAAAATATTATGTGTAATGTGTCGGCACGGACCGTTAAGACAAGCATGGTCCCTCCAGATTAATAATTAAAATTTACAATACACAGTACACAATTCTTGAGTGAATTTTATACATACCTAGTTGCATTCTAATGTGAGGTCCTTTGAAATTTGTATCGTTCAGTCTTAAATCTGAAAAGTTGTCTTCATTCAAACAATTAAAATATTCTTAACAAATTGTTGTTTTCATTCTTTTATTTGTTCTTTCTTATTATTTATGATTTACATAATAAACTATTTTGTTTTAATTTTTTGTTATTATTTCATTACAGTATAGTATAAAAATATTTACACAAAATGTTTCAAAAAAATACAAATATTAATTAAAACATTTGTTTGCCAGTATCTTATGCTTGCCGCCATTAAGTTTTATGATTTGGTATTGTATTTGGAATTGAATACTTTACGTTGGCCAATTTGTTATTGTTTTCTTATTTTTTTTAATTAGAATTTGAATTCTTTTAATTGTTTTCTTTCAGAGAATTAACAAAAATATTATTTCCTATTCGATTTAGAGTGTGATTATTTTGTTTTATGAATTTTATTGGCAATTAATTTTCTGTTTTCTTCATAATAAAAACTTAACAATACAAAAACAATAAAATTAAAACTTTTTATTTGTATAAATGTTTTATTTATTTAATTTATTTTTATATAAAATCAATAACGCTATTATAATAAATCATGTACTTTGGTATTACTTACCTACTTTAGTAGATATAATCACTAAGATGTTAATTTTATTTTCTATAATAATATTTATTTATTTTTCTATTTACAATGAAACAAATTTACAATTAAATTTTGTTTAAAATTTATTAGTTTATTTTGATTTATTTTTATAGTAGGTATGTATCTTTTTATTTCGTTAGGCTAACTAAATTTTGGTTTTTGACTTTTTGATTTTTGTTTTGTAGTCATTGTTTTACAGGGTGTGCAAAAAGTCATCAGTTATTTTAAAACATATGAAACCAGTATGGTTTTGTCATAAACTGTCATTTTAAATATGGCATTATCTATGGAATGTGAGTCAAGGGTTGCAAAATTTTGAAACAAAGCAATATTTTGTGTCTGAAATCTAGTACAGCTTTATAAAAAAGAGCTTTTATGTCTTTTATGTCTGTTGAATTTATTGAATTAAATAGCTATACACATTTAAAGTGTTGGATCGAGCTGAATGCAATTTACTGCTGGTTAGACTCTTGTGTCAAGGTCATTCAGAACAATGAAAAATAAAAAAGGAGTGGTGCAACAAGTTTTTTTTAGAACACTGGCTTTGACGAAGCCGTAGGTTTTTTATGAGGCTTTACTTTCGGAGCTGAATATGGAAACTTTTTCGCAGGTAAGCCGAAGTTAAAAGACTCAATTCGTCTACGAAAATCAAACGTGAGATATTCCAAGTCAGCGTTTAGACATTATAAAGGAAGTTGTTGGTTTTGGAATATTTATTAAGTATTCGAAACGATTTGGTTATAAGTATAGAATCGAAAATAAAATAAAATGCTACAATAATTGGGAAGTTTTGCCAAGATTTTAGCACGACAGGGACCATGACCCCTCAGTTTTAAAATCGTAAATGAAGGGCTTACGCTTTAAAAACAGTTAAAGCTCAGTTGACGAACATAGTTCACCAGACTTCAACTTTGGATGCATGTTACCCAATCACGCTTAAAAGCGTAAGCTGATTTGAATAAGACTAAGTGATGACTCTAATCTGGTGTGAGCCCTGGATTAGAATAGAAGGCTAAGCACAAGCAGCTTTTATTTAAAAAAAAAAAAAAGTTTCTTGGGAAAACTAGAAAAAATATGAATTTTTAAATTCACCTGCGATCTATCCAAATCGTGTCATTGAATACAAAATGGGTTCACTGCGTGCGCATTTTTGTGAAAATGAAGCGAAGAATGTTAGAAATATTTGATTTTACAACTCGTTTGTCTTAAGTTCCAAACATGTCGCTAATGGGACGCATAGTGAAAAATAAATAGTTGATGACTTTTTGACTCCAACCGGTGCTTCTCACATTTACATAGTGTCATCCGAATGTAGGAATCAATTTTAATTACATTATTTTTATGTTATTTAGGTTTTTTTTTTAAAACTTTGGTACTAGTGAGTAATAAACTACCAACTAAACTTCACCTACTTAAAACTATGAAAGGAGAAATGTATGAAACAAAGAGCCATTCTTAGTTGTTACTTAAATGCTAAAATAATAATATTAAACGAAAATTCTATTCACTAATTTTTTACAAATGAAGTTTTGTGTCTGTCTGTCTTCTTGTGTGTTGATGTGATTATCGCGACGACATCACTGTACAATTACACAATCTCCCGATGCACGTATGCCATGAATATACTATAGCCAATCGAAATGATTAGCATAATGCTATGGAGATGGGTTTGATATGATTTGGTTGATGATCCGACATGACCATGGTACATTGCCGCCGGGTTATCACCTGTAATCGGGAAATTTATATACACATCAAATAACTTGCTTTGATTTAATGTAATGTTGTTGGGACGAGGAGAAAGGACATAGATGGATAAGTGAATGAACGAATGAAGGACGGTCCAATGTTGACGTTGATATTGCGTTTCTCTGTTAGGCTTACGGTTGAGTGCAATGGTTTGCGGTAGTGGAAACGGGCATACACAATTACAAATTATGCGTGTACGTTGAGTGATGTCTGATCTACTTGTTGGGCCAAGCGAATTTTGCAATATTGGTAGGTTTGTTTGATTATTAATTCAGCAGTTGGTCATGCATTCAGCGGGCATAATTTGGCGAATTGTTAATTGCTAGGGCGTATTGGTTTTGATGGCAGGGCAAGTGTGGTTGTTGCTCAATAGTGATACATACTCCTAATTTTGAACGAATATTTGAACGATTTTCGTTGGCACATTTGTGCAGACGCGGGGCTAATGGGTTTATCATTTCGAAGTGTATACGGCAGTCTGTGACAATATATTTTAATTACATTTCCCCCAAATTTTCATAATTTTCCATGCAATCGCAAGTACCTACCGGCTGTAGACATAAGGTGGGTGCTGTTTTACATGAATCTAGTGACCCCCGGGTGTTGCTGTTGTTGCTAGAATGTTGCTCTCATTAAACATAAATGTATATAACAAAGCAGAGTAAAGGCTGTCCATAAAACTATTCGGATTTATTTTTTGTTAATCGGAGATACTCAGCCTCAAAGTCTGCAAGTATTTGAGGTAAAACGGATATAAGAAACACTTATATAAGAACACAGCGCTTATAAGAAACGCATGTGGGAGCACCGTAAAATTTCTTTCTTGTATGTAGGTACACCTCGGATATAAGGAACATTTTTATTTTTGATATTACAGGTTTCTAATATGCGTCGTGGACTGTACTGTGATGGATATTGGCGAGTCTATCTGTGGCCACAAATCATAACCGCTAAAGTCGACTTTAGACGAAATTCAGATTTTTATGCCATTAGATTCAGCGTATACTCAAATATATTTTAATTCTAATTTTTTCAGCTTTAGAGCTTTAGAAAAGTGGCCACAATTTGAAAAAAAAAAAACATAACAGCTTAAGTTAATAGCATGTAATTTCACGCGTTTGTCAAAAACTTTAAACTGCTCTACTGAAAAATGAGTTAAACATACTTTAGCGGTTTTTCCTTGTGACCACAGAAGAAAGCACTTTGCTCTTGGCGGCGCACTCATTAGCCTTTTACAAGGTCTAAATAAAATCGGGACATACAAGGCTTGGTCCGAATAAGCAGTGCTTTAGTTGTACTGTTGCAATTTAATTAAGATCGATCCAAATGCAAGCAGCTATACGTTTTAAGATGCTCTGGCCCTTTTATTCGATGGACTATGATATACAAATCCGAATAGTAAATTGGCCTAGACGCTGCATCTCAGTACAATAAAACCGATAACGTATAAGAGCAATATTCAAGTCGGCCGTATTTCACAACATTACATGAGGAACACGTCAAGATCAATCTATTTAACAACAAGGCTTTCAACTCTGCCCAACCTACATGTGGGATCGTTGCTCAGCTCTCAGGTGTAGGTGTAGGTATATTGAGTTTCCTTATATACGTAACGTGGTCATGCGGCAAAATTCATGGCGTATCGAGCTAAAGGTCGGCATTGATCAACTCATTCCAGGTTTATTGCTATTGCGACTGATGCTTCTATCACCATTGCATATGGACAACTCACAATTAATGTATGTTTAAGTACAGGTGTAATAAAAGAGACTTCGGGTGCAGCAATAAATAAATAAATGAACGATAAGAGACGAAAAAAGTTTACATCATTAGCTAGGTAGTGAAGCAGACGAAACTCATACGAATAATTCATGAATAGACTGGACACGGCGACTGTTCTCAGCTGGCTAAAGAGAATATCACAATCGCACATTCACTGAATGCCCAGCAAGCAAAGCTTCGAAGCACGTTATACGCAGTACATTGGACCAATCTATCATCCATTATGCTGCGGTCAGTGAAAAATGTAACTGAAAACCTTAACAAAGGTGATACTCAACTTCCGCGTTCGACTCGTAACTCACCGTCAGATGCTTAGTCCTTTGTGTGAGAGTCACATGTGCATTAGCTCGTTGTGCAACTGCACCGTGAACTCGAGGAATGCATTTTTGTTTTCAAAAGATGAAAAAGTTGATCAACTAGATGTACGAGATTATTTAAGAATTTTAAGAGTTGATCAACTAGGTAAGTATACGACTTGTAGTTCAATTAAATAAATGCACGTACACACCGTTTCATCAAAAAGTGGTTCGAAAAGTAGCTTTCAAAAATATTGTAGCCATTTATAACGTCGCCCGAGAATTGGTTTGTTCCATACGATATTGGCACTTTTCAAAAAAAAAAAAAAACACATTTAAAGGTTTGCGTAGCTGGTACCCCGAAACTGTGTGATTTAATTTTTTTTTTAAATTGAAGCTAGCCTTATAAAGAGTTCACCTAACAAAGGTGATACTCAAAAATCGATTCCATCTTTTTTATTAACAACGTTTTTATTCAAAATATACAATAAAATAAGAAAATTATTCAATGTGTTTAGTATTAAACATATAAAACAAAAAAAATATTAAAGCAGTTCTACTGCTATCACAATAATTTTAACTGACATTTTCTATTATTATGAACAGACTTTTAGTTTCTGAAGATTCAACAAAGTTTCCTGTAGGGAGCAGACTCCTGTACTGCATTGATGGATGTGAGCGTTTAAATCAAAAATAAAATCTAACCGCCATATTGCCCTCAGGGGTGCGCCATATTGCCCGCAGGTAGGGCAATATGTTTTTTTCTGTAACCTCTTTTTAAATTAATTTATTTTTTGTTGAATTATTATATTTTTATTTAATTTATTTGTGTTCCTTCTTTTCTCCAATTCAATGACAAAAAATTACTGACTTATAAAATGTTGTTCGAAGTAAAGTTATTTCAGATTGACGTTAGGTTCGCCATAATGCCCGAACTAACCTTATATGGAAAATTGTTCCCAAACACCAAAAAATGATTTACAGCACAAAACAATTCTACAAACTGTTGATTTTGGTGGATATGGGACAAAATCGATGTTCGATATCTCGGGTTTGGAAAGACATAGAGCAAATCGAATCACAGATTTAAGAAAAACATACAAAATTACCATAGAATCCGTTGCTAACTCAAAAACGACAAAAGTGGCGTATGGAACACAACAATTCTCAGGCGACGATAATTCTTTAGGTACGAAGCAACTGAGTCGGAATACTGGCGGAACACAAAAACTAATCAGTTTTGATAAGTGTCAGAAAAATGTACAATCTGTTACAATTATAGTAGGCCGACGTGAAATAACATCAAAGGCGCGCATTAAGTATGTTAAGTATATAAATATTTAAGGTCATGACACAGACAGGCGAGGACATTGTCGAAGCCTACTGTACGAGAGTAGATATATTGATAGTTCTATTTACAGCTAAGATTTTGGCCGGAGGCATGGTCTCTAAAATAGAGAGGTTACTCATAAGTCATAACACCTGTGCATCGAGTACCTAAGTGCATTAAGAAAAATCAACACTTTTCACTACCCCCAGTGATGCAGGCAAAAATGTTCCCCTACGACATACTGACAGTGGAACAATAACGCCCAGTATACATACCACAGAAGCAAGAAGTGAGAGAAATAGAACACCAGAGGAAATGCCAAAAACAATGAAACAAATCCAGTCACATCATTGATTGATTGATGTCAGGGGGAACAATTTTTTTACTTAAGTACAACGACAGCTCTTATAAAACTGCCCGCGTATTATAAAACAATTAGAAAACGCCGATGTCCGCAGTTTACTCATAATACTGTATGTTAGAAAAATGTTAGAAAAATTGTGTCTTGGTAAAATGCTCAAAACACAGGGAGGGTGGACGTCGAAATGCAGTCTCTGAGAGTTCAATGGAGAGAGAAAATAATTATGCTCTCTCCTCGGCATTACAGCGTTATTTCTTAAGTTATGCAGTGTGAATTGTGTCGCCAAATGATAGTGGACGGATGGTTGTGGAATGTAGTCAGGCTTCATCTGTCTGGCTGCAGACGGTTTTCGTAGCATTTACTAGGCGTTGGACAGGAATAACACCTGAGTCCTGGGTCAATCTGAGCATATAACTGACCTTGCTCATATTTCCTTAACAAATGATGAAATCCTCTCTGAATTGTCATTACTAGATTCGAGTGTAAGTGTAGCACCCGATAACTATCCACCATTGTTATTTAAAAATTGCAAATCTAGCGTAGTTGACCCACTAAGGATTATATTTTATTTATCCTTATCTACTGGCGAGTTTCTTGACTGTTGGAAATTTTCGCTCTAACTCCAATTTTCAAATCGGGTTCAAAGAGATGTATCTAGAATTATAGACCTATAGCAAAGCTGCAACTGTTTCCTAATGTATTCGAGGCGGCTGTTAAAAAAAAAGGTTGTACTCAGTTGTTCGCAACTTTATTTCTGAACTTCAGCACGGGTTTGTAAGTGGTAGGTCAACCGCTACAAACTTGGTTATTCTTACCAAGTACTGTCTTGAAAATATTGTAAAACGTCATATTGGTCCTCTTCTATTTCTGGTTTTTATCAATGAGTTACCCTCCTTCGTATCAAGTTTAAAATGTCTTTTGTACGCAGATGGTATAAAAATCTACAAGACAATAAACTGTATGTCAGATGACTTAGCGTTACAAAATGATTTAAACCGTTTAAATAATTGGTGTGTTCTTAATGGCCTTTATTTTAATATTAAGAAACGTTCGGTTCTTACATTTAGTAGAAAAAAGTTCCCTATATTTTTTTAATCATAAAATACAAAACACAACACAGTAGGTATAGTTTCAGACCAAAAAGACTTGGGGGTCATTATTGACACTCAACTAAACTTTTCTTTGCATATTGACTACATAGTTGGCAGAGCTAATCAAATGCTAGGTTTCATTTTTCGAAACTCTAAAGATTGTAATGACTTTTTTAAACTTAAAACTCTCTATAATACTTTGATTCGTTCGATATTGGAATACTGCTGTGTTGTTTGGAATCCTTTTCACCGCAATGCTGAATCTCGCATAGAGAAATTTCAAAGAAGGTTTACTAGGTATGCTCTAAGAAAGTTCGACTGGAATAATAATCTTCCAACCTACGACGATAGATGTTCCTTATTAAATTTGAAACCTCTTTCTAAAAGAAGGATACATTATTCCGCAAATGCTTGCCAATGACGTCTTAACTGCCCACATTGATTGTTCGTTTTTGCTGTCATTAGCTGGTTTTTATTATCAGCGTGATCTGATTCGGATCAGATCACGAAAATAAAACAGAACGGATCATTGAAAAGTTTAATTTTGGAATTGTGGCAACAGTTGCTTTCAAAAGCAAAACAGATAATACAGGGTATTTCAAACTTCATATTGCCTCCAGCCATCTTGCAAATATTCTTCTCAACGTGACGTCACACAAGACACATGTCATCTCTCTTGCAATGTCGGGGGTGTTACCATATTGGAATCAAATTTGCATAATTTTTCTTTTCAAATATATTTTTCTGAAACAAATTTAGTATTTTATGTTCAAATATGCAACACATGAACAATATTTGCTGCTGTCGCTTGAGTTTATCTTGGTATATTAAGGTGTGTCCAGACCACAGAAGCATTTCAGAAATGTTTATGAAATGTTTCTGAAGCAAATCGGACAGATTTTATAAACATTTATAAAAGATTTCTGAAATTTATTTATTAACCCCCGTATTAATAAACACTGCGTAAAAGTTATCAACTCGTTACTCAGCAGTTACGTCAAATTTTTTATGCTATCTGACGTCTACTAGCTAACTTACATTTTGCATATTTGTTTATTAATACGGGGGTAAAGGTTTGTGAAATGTTTCAACTTTATCCTGTTTTGGACTATAGAAGAAAATAATGTGGTGGCATTATTAGCAACGAGTAAAGTTTTTATTTTTGTAATTTTGGTCTCGGCAATCACGCGACACGCGATTTAATTCAAATAATTTCTTTCCCATTAGGTATTCAAAACTTTTCTGGGCATTTTTATTTTATTTAAAAAAAAAATAATAATCGAAAAACAGCGCTCACTTTCTGCAAGGTTACTTGTAAAACAAAAATTATTTTTTATTTCCCATCATGATTGGGTAACTGTGAAACATTTCATAAATGTTTTTTTGGTGTTCAGATCCAAACCAGCAAAACATTTTTAAACATTCCATAAAAATTTGTTTGTTTAATAACTGTTTTAGAAATATTTATGGAACATGTAGGTACCTATTTCATAGTTTTTCAAATGTTTGGCTGGTCTGGACATACCTTTATAGAACGAGAAAAAACATAACTCGGAATACGGACAGGGACTTTATTCGAATGGGAAAAAGTCAATTGATTTTTTGTGTTCCATTTTTTAGTCTGGCAACGTGATTGTGTGGCTATCGTTTACAGGCACACCAACATTTACAAATAAAACAAGCCACCTAGTCGGAAATAGTAGAAATAATTTTCAGTTCATGATTCTTGATCTCGATGAGAAGCAGGATCATGTGCTGTTGTTGTAAGTGCATGTAAATCGATGATCTATATGGATCATAGCTGATAATAAAAAACAGCTATTATTTAATATATATGCTCCTTCTCGTGTTCTTCGACCTAGGGAACATTTTTTCTTTATGCCACCTAAACACAGAAATAATTATGGTCTGAATGATCCTATCACTATGGCTTGCGTAAATTACAATAAATACAAAAACCTAATTGATTTCAATATGAGTAGAGAACATTGTAAATCTGTAGTTTTAAGTAAATTATAATTTGTAACAATGATCGCATTCTTTTATAAATTATTGCAAAGTAATCTAAAATAAGTTGTACTTATAAGATGAAATAAATAAATAAATAAACACCGGTTGTGCACAATGGTAGTGTGGTAGGCCAGCGGGCGTACTGAAACTGTTGCCGAACACCACTGGTGCGGTACGGTATGCAATGAAGGGATACTGTCCTTGTCCCTTGTCGCCTTCTAGTGGTCGATAACGATAACTTATTATGCCACCTTTTTCGACTGTGGCTTGGAATGTTAAAATGTAACCATGTGTGAGTAGACTCTTTTCCACAGTCTGCATACGAATCATGAAAATAAAGCAAAATATATTGAATAAAATCCCACCTGAGATTTTGATACCGTACCGATATTTGGGAAAAAGAAAAACCTTGTCGCCTAATGAAAAGCTCATTTGTGAAACGAAAAGGTGGAAGACATTTTCCTAAATTTACGTAAAACAAGGATGTCATCCTAAAAAAGTATATCGTCTGTTTCTCGGAGCTACTTCGACCTCAGTCAATATAAAGTTAAAGCAGGACTCAAGCTCCAAAATAGTTTTCACCATTTTTAGCTTAATTATTTAAAAGGTAAATTTAAAATGGTGAACATGACAGGTCCTCAGACAAAATATTGCATCACATCGGCTGACTTTTCTTTAACAGGTGGGCAAAGTGAAAAATTCAATTCAGAAGGTCTCTCTCTGATCTCACGGAGTTTCATATGCATATAGGTACCCTCCAATCAATTTTATTCCGCGGAAAATCCTTCAATTAAAACATTCTGCACTCAAAGCAGAAGCTGATTTTAATCTTCCGCCAACCGCTCATAATAAAAATATCACTCAGCAACCAGTTTGACTTTTGCATGTTAATCTGCGCTCAACGGTACCGAAGTAAGTCGAAAATGTTAAAGCCATTGGGGTACCACAAATACGCTATAAAAGGAATATATTCGAAAATAATCCTTAAATAAATACACTCACATCGTCGAATAAATTGCCATTCATCATAGCATGCTTATGAATAGGTACAAGCATCTCTTCCCGTATAGCATTATTGCTGTCGATTTTACTTCTTTAGCACCTAGCACCTACGTCAGACCAAAAATACATTATTTTGGTTCCTAAAAAAAGAACGAGCAGCAATAATGCCCCACTCGGTACAAGTATAATTTATGAAAATTACAAAACCACGAAGTGGATTAACACCATAGGGGTAATTTCGCTGCACACCTAACCACAACAGCCGCCAAACATTCAGACTATTCGTATGTGGGTATGTAAAGGCGCGAGTTAAGTATCCATAGCAAAACATATTGAGAAAAAAGATAACATTATTTGTATTCAATGATATCTTTAGTCTCTAGTACAGTCTTGCACACAACGCTACAATGATAACATATGTAAAAGAGATAATATCGTTTGTATACAATGTTGGAATATTATCTCTTCTTCATTATCAAGCAAGACGATTGTACGCTTGGGTCTCCTTGTAGATAGATAAGAAAAGTATATAAATACGACTGTATGATGAATTTATCGTTAGTCTTATTGTAACTACATAGTAGCCTTAAGCTCCTTTTAGAATTAGTAAAAAGTATTTCAATAATAAAGGACATAGTTCCAAATAAATATTGTTTAATTTTAAAAGTAAGAACCAAGTGTTTTAATTGGCGATCCTGCCAGGAGGTTAAATATACTTTTTAACTTCAATCGAGCGGACCTCGGGAACAAGTAGTGAAATCTAGTATAAACAGAACACTCGCGTTACCGGTTACAAGAATTACCTAGCATAGCAGGTACAAATATAGCTCCTTCGTACGAAGCAGCAAAGCAATTCAGTGAAAGTGTATATGTGGAAAAAAAAAAAAAAAACACACAAATTCGACGACAACAGACACGAGTTCAAAATGGAACAACTCGCAGTATTAATGGCAAGATTAGAAGCTTTAGAAACCAGGTGCAACACAGTAACACAAACCCTAGAGCACACACGCACAGAGAATGCAAGGTTAGCAGCAATAATAACTAACCAAAATCAAATAAACACTAATTTAGAAACAAAACTAAATGAAGTAAAATCTGGATTAGGCATAGTACCAAACATACCTGTGCTAGAGGAAATAAGAACCACATATACAGATGGTAGTGAAATACAGTTAGACGCATTTAAAAGCCTACCTATTTTCAACGGCGATCAATCAAATTATCGGTCGTGGCGCGAAGAAGCATCCAGATTAATGGACAGCATTAAAAACCTCAAAACACACAGTAAGTACGCAGCAGCATTGACTATAGTGAAAAGTAAAATACAGGGAGCAGCCGCGAATGTGTTAACTAATTATAACACAATTTTTAATTTTGAGGCGATACGTAACAGATTAGATTATACGTACTCTAATCAAGAACCTCTATACGTGCTACAAGACATGATGAAAGCCATCACGCAAAAAAGAAGCACACTGTCTGAATACCACGACGAGATAAATAAAAATCTCAATTTAATAATATCAAAAATCACTATGTCAGGTGATCCGCCGAATATAATCGACAGACTAATTAAAAATGCTAACGACGACGCAGTTCGTATATTCATTGATGGTATGAGTGACAACTTTACAAGAGGATCATTATATTCAGCTACAATAAATGATCTAGAACACGCATTCGCAATTGCTCGCAGAATAGAACATGATAATGTGCACAGGCATTTACATCTCACTCAAGATAAGCACCACAAAAATATGCCACATGAACACAGAAACGAAAGAAGACCAAACTATTCGAGCCAAACAACGAATTATCAACCCCAGAAGCAATACGATAATATGCAGCAACACAATCAAGGACCACGCCTAAACCCTTCCAAGAGAAATGACGGACCACAGCCGATGGAGATAAACTCGAGACAAATTGTACATGCACAGCGACAAAATTGGAATCAATACAAACCCGATGTATATAATCCACCAGCGAAACGTGAACACAGCGGGAGTTTCAACACACACAACAGACCGCAACGATCTTATCAGCAGAACTTCAAGCAGCAGAGAGTAAATAACTCCCGACAACAACGCAGAGACGATGTCAGCAGTACATATGCAGAAGCAGATGAAACGGAATGTATGGTAAATAATAACATAAGAATAGATCATTTAAACTAGTAGACGGGTTGCCCTGCTTAAATTTAACTAGTACTATTTCTAAGAAAATTTATAAAATTCTTATTGATACTGGTGCAACCCATAATTACATTAATAGAAAATGCGATTCTAGCGAAAAAATTAAAATTAAACCTATAAAAATAAAAACAATGCATGGTTATTCTATGGTAGATACAAAGAAAGTAGTTAGGATATTAAAGAAAAATATAACATTTTTTGAATTAGAGGATATTCAGTCTTTTGATATGATATTAGGATATGAAGGACTTAAAGTTCTAAACGCGGAAATAAATTTCAGTAATATGACTCTAACTACCATAAGCAGTGTCGAATCTATTCAGAAAATTAATTACATAATTGGGGAAAATAATATTTATAAAGCAGACATAGATAGACTGATGAAGATTAATAACAGCATAGGACCGTTACCCTTTACAGATACTATAGAAGCAAGCATTAGGACGACCAATGATAATCCGGTTTATGTTAAACAATATCCATATCCCATAGCAGATAACGAATTCGTAAACAAAGAAATACAGAAACTCTTACATGACAATATAATAGAAAAAAGCCATAGTCCTTATAACAGTCCCATATGGACAGTACCTAAAAAAGGTTTGGACGAAAAAGGAAAACCAAAACGGCGCATGGTTGTTGATTTCCAAAAACTTAACGCTCACACTGTAACAGACAGATACCCCATTCCGGATGTCAACATGACAATTCAAAATTTAGGTAAAGCCAAGTACTTTACAACGTTAGATTTGGAGTCAGGTTTCCACCAAATTAAAATCAAAACAGATGATAAAGAAAAAACAGCTTTTGCTATAAATGGCGCAAAATATCATTTTAAACGAATGCCTTTCGGGCTCAAAAATGCACCAAGCATATTTCAGAGATGCGTGGACGACATTTTGAGAGACTTTGTAGGTAAATTCGTACACGTTTACATTGATGACGTATTGATATATTCTTCATCTGAGGAAGAACATATACAGCACATAAGTCAAGTATTCGACGTACTCAATAAAGCCACATTAAAAATATCTGATGAGAAAAGTAAGTTTTTTCAAGAAGAAGTAGAATACTTAGGTCACATAATCAGACATGGTAGAATCACTACGAACCCTGAGAAAATAGCAGCTATAGAAAATTTTCCAGTCCCACAAACGGTAAAGGATTTGAGAGGATTTTTAGGTCTTACAGGTTACTATCGTAAGTTTATAAAAGGATACGCAAGCATAGCCAAGCCCCTGACATTATATTTACGAGGAGATAACGGTAAAGTAAACAAAAAACAAAGTAAAAATATTAAGTTAAATCTGAATGATTCAGCATTAGAAGCGATTAGAATTTTAAAAAATTATTTGAAAGAACAAGTCGAACTTTTTCAACCGGATTATAGTAAACCATTCGAGCTTACTACAGATGCATCCAACATAGCTATTGGAGCCGTACTAAGTCAGAATAAGCAACCTATACACTTCTTGTCAAGAACACTGAGTAAGACAGAAGAGAACTATAGCACAAACGAGAAAGAGCTATTAGCGATCATATGGTCCTTACAAAAACTCAGAAACTACATATATGGTATAGCAGACTTAACCATATATACCGATCACCAGAGCCTTATATATTCGGTATCAGAAAAAAATCCCAACACAAAGCTGAAACGTTGGAAGGGAATCATTGAAGACTTTGGAGCAAAATTAGTTTATAAACCAGGAAACCTAAATCTTGTAGCTGACGCATTATCACGTCAACGCATAAATACTTCTACCATAGAAACAGCACATTCAGCTGAAAGTTCTTCTAATGATATAATAAAAACTGTGAATCAGCCTTTTAATGCATACACTGCACAGTTCGAACTTATTGAAGATATAACAAATAATATCGAAACACAAATCTATTTTGGTAACAAAATAAGACTCATAATAAAGTTTAAGGACAAAGACTCTTTACTAAGGCAGATGAAAGAAGTTATACAACCCCAAAAGATTGTAGCTTTGCATACGAAATTTGAAAACATATACAAATATGGTGAAAACATAAAAAAAGAATTCCCACTAGTAAGATTTATATTCACACCAAGAAAACTTCAAGACGTGACAAATTTGGAGGAACAACTAAAACTTGTAAGGGTAACTCACGAAAGAGCACACCGAGGGTTACGTAACAATATACAAGAAATCTCAGAGAAATATTACTGGCCCGATCTAAATAAACAAGCAAAGAGTTTCAACAAAAAATGCATAGCATGTCTATTTGGAAAATATGAAAGAAAACCTATCAGAGAACCCCTGAATAATTCAGAAATACCAACACATGTGGGAACACACATTCATATGGACATATACTTCAACGACAAGTATACTTTCCTTGTAACAGTAGATAAGTATTCTAAATATACAATCCTTCGGGAAATCGAAACTCGAAACAGACTGTACGACGTTATGGAAGAGGTCTTATCTAATTATTTCCCAAAATGTGAACGACTCATGACAGATAACGAGAAGGGATTCAAAACAGAAATGGTGAACCAAATGTGTTTGAAATACAACATAACTAAAGTAGAAACTCCAGTATACAGATCGACAGCGAACGGTCAGGTAGAACGTGTAAACGGTACAATAACTGAACTGTCTAGAATATTCACAATTCAGAATAAAACAAGACTTATCGAAGAAATATTTAGAACAGTGCGTGAATTAAATAATTCCATACACTCAGTTACCGGTTTGAAACCTAGAGACATTTTCTTTAATCAAAATAAATATAGCAATAGTGAAATTATAATAAATAAACTAAACTCAGCATCCAAAAAAGTGATCGAACGTCTAAATAAAGGAACTCGACACAGAGAATATAAAAAAGGAGATAAGATAATGGTAAGAATCACAGGTCTTAGAAAGAAATCTAACGCCAGATACATAACAAGAATAGTAGAAGAAGATAAAGGAGACACTGTAATCTCTAAAGAGGGAATAAAAATTCACAAGGATAACATAAAGAATTATCATTTTTTAGATGACGAAAATATTAATATTCCTAACATTACTAGGAATTGTACAGAGTCAAGAAGGGCAAGGAAACGTTCAAATAACTGAGTTACTAAACAAGAAGTTTATACTTACGCAAACAGATGACGTGTATTTATTCAAAGAACAAACTTATTTGTTACATGCCACCAACCTGACTTCGATATTTCAACCTTACGTAAATATCGTAACTAGTAACTATCAACCTACACAAGAAGAAAAAATTTGGTTAAGTAAAATTAAGAATTTAGCAGACCAATTACAAGAACATACTAGGCATACTAGATCAATTAACTTTTTAGGAACAGCTTTCAAATATGTGTTTGGTAATCCTGACCATTATGACTTAGTTAACATAGAAACGAGTATAAATAATCTCATAGAAAACAATAATAAACAAAAAACTATAAATTCTAGATTCGAACAAATGTTGCAACAATTCGAAGGTCAGAGCCTTAAAGAACATTTAGTAATAGAACAAGTGTACGAACAATTATTATTATTGACCAGAACAATTAATGCAGCAAAAAATAATGAATATTTATCAGAAAGCCTAGACTTAGATGACATTAAAAATATTATTCAACATGAAATAATTCAAGTACCCATAATAAATATACTTGAGTACTCTAAAATATTATTAGCTAGAACTGATGAATTCTTCATCACAATATATAAATATCCAGTTCTAATTAAATCATGTAAATTGTATAAAGTAACACCCTTAAATTCAAAACATGGAAAAATCATTACAGATAAAACAATTGCCTTATGTAACCAAACTTATTTAAGAACAAGAAATTGTCAAAATCATCTAAGTAAAAACATTTGTGAAATTAACTTTGAAGAAGAAAATTGTCTTATTCCACTTTTAAAGAATATAACTTCAAAATGCAACATTAAACAAGAATACGATTACGACTTAGAAATTGAATCCGGTGTTATGTTATTAAGCGGTAAGCATAAGCTAAATAATCAAACAATTAATGGTATAAACTTAGTTACTTATGAAAATACTATAAATCTAGATGATAAAATATACAAAAACATGCATAAGCAAATTAAAGAAGTTATATTAAGAAATCATAATTCAGAGTCTTACATCGACCAAATAATTAAAGAAGATACAATATACAAATTCGATAACATAGATACTTTAAAAAAACTAATTATTCCTTTTGAAGAAAAACCGATATTATCAACTATATACACAATTGTAACACTGATTGTTATTTTAGCATTTACGTACGTAATGATAAAAACTATACAATGTATAACAGATCGTCAAAAACAAAAAAAGATTGACGCATATAACAAAACTTATGAAAGAGAGATGTTAAAAATAGCGTCGAAAAATCGGGACGATTTCGTTTAACAAGGGGGGGAGTTAAGTATCCATAGCAAAACATATTGAGAAAAAGATAACATTATTTGTATTCAATGATATCTTTAGTCTCTAGTACAGTCTTGCACACAACGCTACAATGATAACATATGTAAAAGAGATAATATCGTTTGTATACAATGTTGGAATATTATCTCTTCTTCATTATCAAGCAAGACGATTGTACGCTTGGGTCTCCTTGTAGATAGATAAGAAAAGTATATAAATACGACTGTATGATGAATTTATCGATAGTCTTATTGTAACTACATAGTAGCCTTAAGCTCCTTTTAGAATTAGTAAAAAGTATTTCAATAATAAAGGACATAGTTCCAAATAAATATTGTTTAATTTTAAAAGTAAGAACCAAGTGTTTTAATTCGCGCTTCCTGAATGCGACCAGTATAACACCCGCTGAAACCGACGCTGGCAGTTTGGAAAATTTTTCATTCAGTGCAAAGCAAAAAAAAAATGCAGCACTGCTCGCAAGCTCTTTCCTTTCTCGTTCCCTTTTCACCGGTTTGATGGGACGGTAATTAATTAGCTGGATTTAAGCTCCCTCTCAGCTTGCTTCATCCTGAAAGTGATTGATTGGCAAAATGGGAAACGAATATTCCACTTCACTCTTTTTTCAAAAGGAATCGTGTAAGCAGATATAATCGAACAATGAAGGAAAATGAGGAAATCTTTACGGATAGGGAAATAGGGTATTCTTTGAAATCGACGAATTGCGGTCTCGCCTCATGTACACTTACCTTTAAAAATGTGCACCAGCACACTGGCTGGCTGGGTGTTGCTAGCTACACAGGTAAAGTTGCCCGAATGCTCTCGTCTGGTTTTCAGAATCGTCAGCTCCGATGATTGAAAATCTGTGTGAAAAAGTAGAGAGCGAACATGATGATGATGTTGATGATTACAAATGCAAAATCGACCTAAATCACGTACAGGGAATGGTGGTGGAACCAACCATACCCTTCACAAATCCAAAATGAATGAGTAAACACAGAGAAAATCGAACATAGCAAAGAAACATGCAAATAAATCATTCAGCTCTACCGCGATAAGTGGGCCGTTCCATTAGGTTGTTAATATAAGGTAATCTGATGGAATGGAAATTTGGAGCATTTTTCAGAAAATTTAGGACACAGCCCGATTGGTTTTATTTGCAAAATTCTCTACGAGTGCGGATGGGATGCTATATTATTACAGGCATCGGTTTAATTTACCTGCTTCTGTTGAAACGTTAATACCTCGATCGATGTCGTAATTTATCATTCGGTTGTCGTGATACCAAAATATGTATTCCGATGCCACTGTATTTTGTACAACACGACACTGCAGGCGCAATGTTGATCCGGGTGTTAAGTACCGGATTGGTGGTCCCGATATTTCGGCACGTGCTTCTATGGCGGGAATAGAAAATCATGGAAAAAAACGAGAAAGAACAAGAGAAAAAAACGATAGAAATTCAGAAAGTGAGTGGAAAACCATTTTATGTGAAACAGGAAAATAAACATTTTTTTTTTAAATATTAATAAATATAACGAAAAATGGTCAAGTTCCTGTTGGTGTTTGGGATTAGGAGTAACAGAATGTGATCTGATTGCAACGTTTCCACCTTTCACTATTTTTAAAATGACAGCCTCCATCTATTGGTTGAGAAGTTACGGTGAGCCTGAGCATGTTAGCTTGGAGTAATTTAAGGGCAACGTTTTTTTCAAAAGTTTTATTCAGAAATAATTTAAATACAATATTTGCCAATTATGTCTTAGAACTGAAAGGCTAATAGTTAGGTAGGCAATTGGGTTTCGCAGCTTATCGCCAGCTTTAAAGGGAACGTCATTAGTACCTTTTAAGGGAACGCCTCGTGTTTATCTTCAACTGCGTTTTTACGAAGCAACCAAAAGCCTTGGATACGTATATACTCACAGTTAGAGACCCTAAGTGGGCTCAACTTCTTAAAGACTTTCTTTGATTTTTGATAAGGTACACCTCTTGGGACAGTAAATGTTTGCAGATAGGACTAAGTTCTGCAGTTCAATTGTTGTGAGTTTGGAGGACATGATGGGAGCTCCAAATTTTGATTTTCCCATAGCAATGGGAGATTTTGGGAAGCGATGTCTTCGCGTTGTGAAGTGTGCTGATAAGAGATGATCCTTGGTGGTCTGTTTTGTATATATATCTATATAATTATTTCGACATTTATTGCCTACTCCCTAACCTTGGGTATAGCAGGGAACCTAAAGCTATATTGGTCAACTAGCTGGTACCCGAGACTTCGTCTGCGTAGAATTAGTACTTCGAGTAACTCAATTAAAATATTTATATCAACAACAGCGCTTATCGGGTCCAAAACTATTCTATTTTTCAAGCCAACCAATCAGCCCTACACATTTAAATTCATTGGTTAAATACGCAGCAAATATATTTATTTCTTACCAAATATAGATACCTATGATGAATTTTATTATCCCTAACTTGAGAAATAATTGGTTCGTCATTTAAACTTGGATCCCCCACTTCATCCCCATCACGTTTTGTTTTCGCGACAAAAAGAAGCCTATGTCATTCTCAGAGGTCCCATTAATCCCTATACCAAAATTCATAAAAATTGGTTGTGCGGTCGTTAAAATAATCTTTCGCATTTATAATATAAGGATTATATCTGTGCAAAAATGACAACTGACAACAAAACCTATGTTTTGAAATAACATAACAGCGCTAGCGCTTTTACCCCGCAAATTTTGAAAATTCTCTCTTAGATTTCCTATGACTGTAACTCTGTTCGGCCTTCGACTTTCTTTCGTGGCGTCGTTTGAACGGGCCTCGGACTTCGGGCATGATGAATAAAAGAAAATTATTTAACTGAATCATAGTTGTACACAACTGCATAATCGAAGTTTAATGTAACAAAATTCAAATTTTTCAATTGTTAATATGTATTTAAAAAAAGGAAAAATGCAAAAATAAGCACCCTGAAAATCTCTTTCTTTTGACACTTCATTTGTTAAGATTGGTTGAGCGTGTGAACCGCAAGAGGTAAATATACTACTACAGTAACAGAAATAATATAGTGGATATTAACACCACCATACGCCTATCATCGCACGTCATCAGCCATCTGCGCATTTACACAGAAAAACATTGTCCTTGTTGATTACATCCGCATTCACATTCTCCTCGCATACTTCTCTTTCGTTTCACTTAATCGGAGAAATCTTAACGCAGTTTTTGTTGAAATGTATGTGCTTGTGCGATGTGCGCCAGCCAACCACCCCAAAGCAGAACAATGATCAAGAACAAAGTTTGCTGATAGTTTTCGATTTAAGAAAATAAATTTAGTTTTTTCATGGTAGATTTTGGGTTGTAGCTCTGCTGCTAGATGGCACAGAAAGCTTATTGATAGCTTGAAATAATTATGGAAGTGTTGGCCCTGTTAAGTATTTTGTTTTGGTTGCATTGATTAAGAATATTGTTTGAGTAATGACGATTAAAAGGCAGTTAAGTCAGAAAAAAAATACATTTTGGTCAAAACGCTCCCAAAAAAAGCATGGCAATGAAGAGAATAGCCTATGTCCTTCAAAGTTACATCGAAATCTGTGCAGTAGTTTTCACGCCAACCGTTAACACATGAAAACGGCTACAGTTTTATTATATGTATAGATATGGATAGATAGTTTTGCAGTAATGTAGGTACTTCTTCCTCCCTTTTTTTGGAATCGGTTGGATGCGAGATATCGAGTACAATATTATATTCAACAGCTTATATAGTATAGGGGGAAGTTCTGGTAACTAGTTTTTGTATACAAAATTGATTTGTGTCCGTTTGTCATTTTACAATTCAGGTCTTTAAGGATTGCTCGCGGTCGACAGATGACTCCAAAGATACTGAATCGGCAGTAAAATTCTCCGAACTCATTGCAGCAAAACTATCAGCCTTTTCTTTAGGTGTTGATGCTAGCAATTCGCCACTTTTTTTTACTAAAAATGGAAATTTTCGCTTATGGTAAGTGATTCTCTGGTTGGTGTACAGTTTCTTTGCTTTGCTTGCAGTCTTTAATCTATCGACGGTTGAGATCGCCATTCCTTGAATGCCTTGTTCTGTGCTTTCATTTTTTGCTGAACCAGGGTTTGCTCAAACCAACGATTTTTGTGCAATAAAGTCCGTAAATTAAGATAGATTTCTCGAACATATTTACGTCAGTCTTCTAAAAACATACATCAGAACAAGGCAAAGATGAAAATAAACCTGTTAGGGATGTGCTCACTAGCTTGGAGACGAAACGGTCACGTCCAGCCAAAATAGGGTAGGTAGATACATATTTAATTACAAACCACACGGTCAACGAAGTAAGCAATTAAATAAATCTAGCCTCCTTCGGCTAGGGGTTGGAATATATCCAGGGTTGGTTATGCATATAAGCATCGCTTATTTGATGGAGACATTTTTCGCTTAAATTTGTGACTACTTTCTGTACTAAACTTCAAGAAACGGAATGCTTCGACTGCACGGAAGCTTCCTGAATCCGGTGGGTTCTGCGCTAGATGCTCTTCTTGATTTACCATCCCTTGATACTTTTTGGCCTGTACTATTAAAGCCGTCTAAGTCTGGGTAGCTTTTGGTATGATCTGCACTGGAGTCTCGATGACTTTGCGCGATATTTGTTTAATGGATATGCCTTTTGATACAATAACACCGAAACTTTGGCTGTTGCGCAATTTTAGAGCCGCCTTTCATCCTCGTCCTCGTAGAAATCAACAGAAAAAAATCATAAATAATATAAAATAAAATAAAATTAGTGGCCGTCTGTCGAATAATGGAATGAGTCGGCAGTTGTTGAAAATCTTATGCGATTTCATAGAATAATGGCTGTCATACTCGCCAGCTTAGCAGCAAATGTGGGGTTGTTTTCCACCTTTCGTGGGATTTAAACCTACTAAAGGTCGACCAGCGAGGGGTCCCAGGTTCGAATCCCGAAAAAACCCAAATTCCAACTTATGGTTTTTTTCCGCTACGCCACCTCTCGCGAACGTCTGACAAACATCCGAGAGTATAACTGTCATAAAGCAGCTTCTCAATTAGCCGTTTGGACCCGGCATAAAAATTGTAGATCCCTTCCATTCGTCCCAAAAATGAAAAACTCACACAAACGAATGGTTGTGAGAAGCTAGGCCTAGGGTCTCTACAGACCTGTTGCGCCAACTATTTTTTTTTTTTTTTTAAGGTCGACCATGAATGAGGATGATCGCCTAACTAGGCTTTCTTCCCTAAATTTATATCGCTATACAAAAGTAGACATCGATAAATTATTTAATGAGTTCCTAAGCTACTTTTTATTAAATTGAGATTCAAATAAAAGCTAAACCACCTATACGTAGTAGGCACAGTGCCCAAGTGTGTTAGACTACTAAGCTAGGGGTCCGAGGATCGATCCCTGAAAAAAAAATTCCATTTTAAGGTTTTTTTTTGCGACAAACATCCGAAGGCATAGCTGTCATGAAAGAGCTTCTCAATTAGCCGTCCTGACTCGGCATAAAATTGTAGTTCCCTTCCATTCGTCCCAAAAATGAGAAACTCACACAAAAATGCACGTGAGGAGCTAGGCCATGGGTCCTGACCTGTTGAGCCAACTACTAATTTATAACTAAGTTTCTCCCAGCTAGTCTTTTTCGAAAGTATTCTTTTATTGAGAGAATACTCCAATAAATCTCCCCATATCCAAATCCTTTCTACGCCCTTGAGATGCTCCTTAGAGTACAAAATTCACAAACATAAGCTGATAGTTCTTAAAATATTCGCCACATATACAGCACTCGAACCTGAACAGCTCGTTCAGGGCTCCAACACCCCAACGCACCCATATAATCTACATTCATAAACTAAACTACTGCCGATATAACATCCTTGACAACCAAAGGGAAAACACCCCACTTGTATAAGAATTGTACTACCTTTTCAACCCCATAGTTACCTATCCCAATATATTTATACCATAGAATTTCAAGACGAAATATTTTCGTAATTATTTTCCATTTCAGTCCAATTACTTAAGGATTCGGACTGCCGTTATCTGGTTTAACGAATCAACCACCAAGGAGTAGAAATTACTTCCCTATCAATTAATTACATGGCATTTTCTTAATGAATGACGTAGTAATTATGAGGCAATTACGATAACTTTCCACAAAATCTAATTTTTCTCTCGTATCCATTACATTTCCATCCAAGATCCAACTTAACTGGGAACCAACAACAAAAAAACAAAACACACTTATTTATTTACTAAGGCAATTGTTTCGTAAATTTTCCCGACAAGAGTGAAGAATCTGTTACAATTTCACTCAGGAAAGATTAAGCACTTCACTGCCAATCATCGTACTATCATTCAGGCAGCGCAACCAAGCCAAAGGATCTGTGGATGAAATTGTGATGGACTGAAAATAAACAAAAAACAAAAAATAACAGAAGGGATAGGGATAGCATCTCTTTGGTGTACTCAATCACTCTCAATAAAGAACTCATTTGTCACCAAGAGGGAGAAAGATTTGTCACGCGTTGTTTTTTTTTTTTTTTGTATACATATTTACTTTTGTCATCCCAACTTGCGATGGATAAAGATGCTATATTGTGCAGTATATTAATAATTGCTGTAGCAGCAGGGACGAAGCTTTATGCAGGGGTATTTATAGAAATTATTTATTATTCAAATGAGAAATATTCTGTGCGATACGAAGAAGTAGGTAGGTAAGGTACTTAATTTGTTAAGTTCTTCAGGCGAATTATGCGCGTCACCAGTTGAGATGTTTCAATTTGTTTAGAAACTATGGAAACTGTTGTGAGAGCCTTCGCATTTTCCAATGACGATCTACTTAAATCGATGAATAATAATATTTTAAAATCCTCCTTCTCGATAAATGTGCACGGTGAGTGTGACTTTATCAGACAGTTGTTAGAGCCAATTAGTTCTCTTAATGGAGATCTTGGCGAAGACTTTAAAAATAACTTGGCAAGTAACCTTTTCCCAGAAAAATGTGTAGACCGTACCACACATTAAAATGCACGACCAACCCATCCATCGCAAGAGATACATGAACCTTATTTCTGTCACAGTCACAGTCCATTCGGAAATAACTTGGAAGGACCACTTTTCCAATATCGCAAGATAAGCTTACCCCAAGCTATGTCAGAGGCAGCGTAGCCGCTGAAAAATCTAAAAAAGTGGAGTGAAAGGAGCAACGTGCAAAAAAAGGAGCTTTTCATTACAAACACTTTTTCCATATTTATGCATTCTTTTTCCTTCCCCTTACCTAAACTGAAAAAGGGCCATTTTGATCATTTTTAAAAAGAGGCCTACCGGAATCGCTGGTTATAGGTGGATACCTCAGCCCGAAGAAACTTTTCTTCTTTATAACTCACATGTTGTGGAAGCATGCTGCGTAGATATCAAATGAGCAAGAACAAAATATTGGGTTTGCATCAGTCGTTCACAATTCAAACGGGACCCTCATTTTTACCGATCAATACCTTCGATGATATTGTCATTTCGGATGAAGTACTCGTTTCTGTTCAAAATGACGAATTCAAAGCCGTTAAAATGCTAAAAACTTATTTCTTTAAGAAAAATTAGGAAGATCCATTATGCATCATTTCGCAAAGGGATTGATAATGGGTCAAACAATTTTTTTCAACATTGTCGATGACAAAGCTATCACTTTGTAGCTTCTATAGTTGGCATAGGGTTTATGACACAAGAAGAATCGAGATTGGTAATAGATATGGTTTGCATTCGATCTAAAATCCGAATAGTGTCGTACGCATCAGGGAAAGGCTGAAACCATAAGCTAAGTATTAAATAGACCGTCAGCTCTTACAACTTAAGTGAATTTGCCTACAAGCTGTTTTCCGTGTTGCTATGTGGCAAAGTATGTGTGCCATGTTAAAGTAGATTAGCTGCACGCATACACTCGCACATAGGAACCTGACAGATAGCTGAAAGTTCATTCCGTGGTAACATTGGAAAAAATTCAAATAATTCAAATAATTGCCCGTTATCGGGACGTGTTAAGAAAACGGTGGGTATGGCGTGGTGAATTTAGTACCAAATTCTATCAAAACGCATAGGTATCGTATACATATTCGGATTTCTTTCACTTTACCTAGTCAATAAATATAATACCGGATGTTACGTTTTTGTTGTAAACAATGGAATTCAATGAACTATATGAGTCATTGATAAAAAAAAAAACGCTTATTAATTTAAAAAAAATATCTGATTACTAATGATTATGTATCGTATGAATTAAAAGAACATTTTAGACAGCAAACTTAAATGCGTGAGACATATCAGGGTGCAAATCAGTAAACATGTTTATTCTTATATACATTTTGAGTTTCGTTCTTTCCCGTACATTTTAAAGAAAATAAATTTTCCTTGATGGTGTCTATTAGATTTTTTCTTTTTATTATAAACTAGCAAACTCGGCGAACTCCGTTTCGCCACCAGATGTCTTCGTTTTTTGTAACATTTCGTTTAAGGATTAAAAGATGAAGAAACATTTTTTTTTTTTTTATATTTGAAAAGTACAACTTTTATTTCATTTCACAACAGTAAGCAGTGTGACCAACTTATTTTTTGAAATCATGCTAAATTTAGCTGTATAGCATTTTTTTTTTTTTATAAAAAGTGCTAAAAATCATGCTAAATATTTATTTCAAATCAAAACCTGCTAAAAACCCAAAAAATTAACGAAAAAGCTGTTTTTCAGAAAAAAAGAAGAAAATATATTTCAAAAAATCACTTCGTTAAGCGTATTACATAAAAAAAAATTAATAATATTAATTCAGTCTTTTTGTTAATTAAAAATAAATGTTATTATGTATTATTAATTTTAAAATAATTTAGTATTGCTGGGCTTCGGTTAAAGCCTCCTCAAAAACGTCCGCCAAATCATTTTCTTGTCCTGATGGTGGATAGTAGCATTTTGTTACTCCGACTTCTTTGACGATTTTTTCAGGAATGGTAAAATTGTGACAACACACTTCTGACAAACTAACTAGTGTCTACTGCCAGATGAGAGTTGTAATGGCTTGTTTACATTAAAGTTCGTCTGCTTTGATTTTATTGAATTATTTTAATTCATAATATGGCTAAATTAAAATCCTGCTAATTTTTCCTGCTAGAGCATGAAATAATGCTAAAAAAAATGCTGGCATGATTTGAAAAAAAAAGATGCTAAAAATAAAAAAATCCTGCTAAATTTAGCAGGAAATATGCTAAATTGGTCACACTGACAGTAAGGAATTCATTTCGATTACAAAAATGAAGTGTAATCCAAAGTAAATACTGAATCGAAGCGTTATACGTGTCCGCAAATTATCCGTTTCATTGAAGTGCTCTTTGGTAAACCACATTTTTTGTTTTTTGGTCTGACGTTAACGTTAACACAAACAAAGCGGATGGTTTCCCAACTCGTGAACACGCAACGTATAGCTGCCCATGTGAAAAACAATGATTTTCTAAATTTATCCCGCAAACACTAAGCGATTGGCCTTGCGACTTGTTAATTGTCATTGCGAACGCAATTTGCAATCGTTTGAAGTCAAACGGAAGATCAGTCGGAATCATTGGTATTCGAGGAATATATACATTTTCACCTGCGTACTTTCCGTTAATAATGGTTGCCTCAATCAAATTCGGCATAAGTCTTTTCACCGCAAGTCGAGTACCGTTGCAAAGTCGCGGTGGATTCAAATTACGCAATATCATAATAACTGAACCAACTTTGAGTTGCAAGTTATGTTATCCTGGTAAATCCAGAGAGTTCAAAAACTCCGTTGGATAATTTACTTCATTATCGAGATTTGTTATGGAATCAACGGATTTGTATGTCACCAAATCGCCAGCGATTTTTGATTGAATGTTGAAATTCAGTGCGTGTACATCATTATTATTTTGACTTAACCAAGCATAATTCTGATAATTCTCACTAATGTTTGGGAAAACATTTTCAATAAGAGCTAATTGAGAGTCTACAAATCGGCAAAAGTCGTTGGTAAGAGTAAATAAAGAGTTAATCCAGTTGTTGCATCAACTGGGACTTTTCCATTTCCAACAGCTAACAATTGTTTAGAAAATTGTGCACCACTTTGATTATTTTGAAGTTGAGCTCTCATATTAGTGGTTAGCGATAATGTTTTTACGTTATTCCACAAAGGTGATGCCTTCAGGCAAGCATTCAATTCATCTGCTGGCGTTCCAGGGGGAATTACTGGCAACGTCTGCCTGAAATCGCCTGCCAACAATATCATCAAGCCGCCAAAGATGTTGTTATTTCGCCAAAGATCCTTCAGTGTGAAGTTAAGTGCTTCAAGTGATTTCTTATGTGCCATTGTGCACTCATCCCAAACAATGAGCTTGCATTGCATCAACAATTTTCCCATCGCACTGTATCGGGAAATATTGCATGTTGGAGTATCAATAGTGTTTAAATTGAGTGGCAACTTAAGCGCAGAATGTGCAGTACGACCGCCATCTAGAAGAGTCGCCGCAATTCCAGATGATGCTAACGCCAAAGCTATGCCACATCTTGATCGAATAGTGGCCAAAATCAATGAAATGACAAATGTTTTCCCTGTTCCTCCAGGTGCGTCCAGGAAGAATAGACCACCAGTATTATTGTCCACCGCTTGCATTAATGTTTCGTATACTTGTTTTTGCTGTTCATTCAGCAACGGCACATTATTTCGAACGAATTCCTGCAATGTATCAACATTGTATTGCAGCTCTCGATTTAATTCTTGGTTGAATGCATTGTTCATCGATCGATTTGGCGCAATCATTCCTACTTCAATCAGTAGCTTGTTTGCAATAGTCAAGCATTGATCCTCAATCAGAATCAATCCTTCATTGTAGATTTCATCGGTTATTTGCATGTCGGGATTATTCGTTCGAATGCGCAAGCGATGCAAGATGTCTTCACATATGTCGTCTTTGTATTTGGTACGCATTTGATGAAACAACTGAATCCGCAAGTGTTAAATCCCAATGAGAATCGTTCTCCAGCAAACCCAATAGTTGACATGCTTCTCGATATGTTTGGCATTGGTGGCCATTCACAGTTTTCAAATGCGCAAATGATTTTGGTTCACGTACATTTACCAACAGCAGTCGCAAATAAAAACATTCATCATTTCTAGGATGAACAGTATGCATGCGACCTAGCGCATCAGTGGAAAGCACCTGTGGCCAATCTGGAACTGGGGTTCCTTGTTTGCGACGTTGTTATTTCTTTGTTGATTGATTCCAAGTGTAATACTTGGGCATTTCAACGTACATCAGCGTCGCTGCGAATGGATCTGCTTCACACATTGCAAAGAAGCTAGTCAATGTTGTCGGTGGTGGGCTCTTAGCTCGTTGTGCCGCATTAGCCTCAGTGAAGTAAACTCTTAGTCCATTTTCCAAATGCACTGCTAAATGTACAACTGTGGGATATCTTTCATGAATTTCAAATGACAATAATCGCCACAGTGCTTCATTAGTACTGACGTATCTGCCCATTTGGAAGTTGCTGATTTCGTCATTCGCATTTTCCGACGCAATACCAAACACAGCCATGTCGCTGCCTTTTGTGACGTACTTGCACAAATATTTGACTGATTTGGCCGAATGACAACTCTCAACGTTCGCATGTGTTTCGAAAATTCGTGATAGCAGCGGGCAATATGGTACAATGAACTCATTTCCGATCTCAATCTCTTGATTTTGAACTTTAACTTTGATAGTTCGACCATTATCTTCTTTTGAACGCCGACGATAAACTGGATATCCATCGTTCTCTGTGACTTTTTCAGCAACTAACGGTCGCGGATATCGTTTTGTGCACTTTCCATCAGCCATGCAAGGCGATAATGGATTTAATGCACCGCACGGTCCATGCACCATCTGTGTCGTCACAATGTCGTGTAGATGGGGATCAGTGACTGGATCAGGAATTTCAGCTGATGTGATGTCATCCACTTCATTTGAATGTAAATAATTTGTTCAGCAACCAAATTAGGATATGAGCATGCGGTAGTCCACGCTTCTGCCTTTCCACCGAGTACATATAACAACGTGTGTCACCAAAAACTCGATACTTAGTAAGCACATCCATCATAACCCTGAGTTTTTGCTGAAATACTCTGGCGATTATGTCATGGCGATCTAGCGGTTTATGGCCCGGGTCCAACTCACGTTCAATCTCCGTCCACTTCGGATTGCATGTGAACGTAATAAATAAATCCGGAGTTCCATAATTTCGCACGTACGTCATAGCGTCTTGAGCGTATTCGTGCATGTGGCGTGGGCTTCTGATATAAGATGATGGGAGAATCGTCAGGCGTCCAATATTCTGAACATTACAATCTGAATGAATAGCATCACGCAAGTGTATATAGTCCTCAGATCGTAGCTTTGCCTGATTGAATCGGATGAACGCTAAACGTTCGGTCTCGACTTTGACATACATAATAGATTATGAAGTTTTTACTTTAAGAAGTACTATGGTAAGAGCAAGGGTCTGCTACAATAAATATATTTTAAGCTTCGCTATTGAATGCATTTTTACACAGGCGGCCGAATGAAACACACCCAAATATTTTATCTAACGATTTAGAAAAGCTTGAGCTTGGTTATGTTTTCCAAACTCATCATATGACTTTGACCATTATGTACCTACAGTATGATGGTGCCCTTTCCCACTGCATACCTATAGGTATAAGATAATAATCATTTGTATTATATATACATTTATATACGTTGTTGTACAAACTATTATCACCGCTGCTAATGGGCCCAAAATGATTCAAACTATGCACACAGACACAACATAGCCTGCTATTTGGTAGCGTCATTTCATCCAAAAAAAATATAAATAAATAACCAAGCGAAGGGATGGATAGGTAATTTATTTTTACGGACATTTTATCCAAATCTAAAACCATTCACGCACGGGCTACAAACGAAAACAACAAAAAAAGCCCACACAGGACCAAAGTTCATAGCTTAAACCACACGCAAAATGCTAAACCACTAGCATAGAAAATATAATAACCTACGGCATCCAACGGCAATCCTGTTGGCTACAACAAATAAATCTGACTCACTGAGTGCGGTTGCCAACGTGCATATTTGTCAGTGGAAGGATAGAATATTCTCCTCTTCCCGTTTAGAGGTTCACCATAAACGAAAATATTTTTGGCTATAAAACCGTGTATCTGTTTCGGATTTTGCCGGCCAGGGCAGTCGAAAAATGTTCGGTACCTTTTAAATTTATTTAAATTCAAATGAGTACTTTGTACAGTTGTTCCCATTCCGGACGAATGTGAATACTTTGAGGTTGGCAGCCACGTGTACAACCGCATAGTCCTTCCGCTGTGGTGCGTACTATGCAATTTTTGCACATTTTGATTGCGCCATTTTGCTATCTAGAATGCTTCTGCTGACAAAACGCAAAGCCCTACAATACAGCCGAGTGTTATTGTCGGCCACAATTTGTATATTTGTACAATGGGCGGAGATAGGTGTACCAGAATTAGGACTCAATGCTTGTTTAAAATTTAATTTCACTCGGTACAATTGAATGTAGTTCTTGATTTAGTTACCAGCAAATATTTACCAAAATGGGGGTACAACTTGTGCGTGTCCCGGTGTATTTGTGAAAACATCCATGACGCAGGATATTGGCGGACTTGTGTGGTCCGAATGCTGTCATCATTGGACCAACGCAACGTGTGCGGAAGTAAACAGAAATGCTAGCAAATATCATTATTTGTTGTTTACTTCATCACACGGGCAACATAAATCTATGATGACGTTGTGGGACTAGGCAAACGTGCTTCGGGTCAATGGATATATCCTGGAGTTGTTTAAGGAAAGCGTTTAATATACGAGTTTTCTTCAGAAAATAGATATTTATTCAGGAACTGGCAATTGGTTCGACAAGCTGTTAATGGTTATTAAGGGTTTTACGTATTTTTCACAAATATCAGCGTACGTTATAACGTATGTTAATGTGAGAGCCACTGCCTTAAAGCTTAAGTTTGGAAGGTCAACTATAGTTTAACAGCAGCATGGAATATGATATCGAGCACCAAGATATGGATGCAGTACAAAAAGCCAAAATACGTCGACTATATTGGCTCGGCCACATCGAGCGAATGGACAGTCTCAGTACTTTCAATGCTCATACAGCCTCTCTGTATGCCCTGTAAATAAAAATGTAAGAAGCTCTCAGAAAAAAGAAGAGTGACTTCACCGGTATACGGAAGAAGAAGATGACATGAAATCAGAAAGTATGCTACTTTGACTTTATTTATGTGTCTATGTAAATATTATCCCTGAAATGCCCAGTGTATCTTTAAAAACCATAACCATTAAAAAAAGGATCTCTCCGTTTGTTTCGACTTTATTAACTTGTTGCTTACAATTTTAGCTTTATTGAATCAAAATGTATCCACAGTAAAAAAATAGACCAATAACTTTTAAATTAAGCTTACTTTTTACGAAATATTTGCCTCAATGAATTTTTAGCAAATTTAAAAAAAAAATTATTTTTTTTTTTTTTTTAATAATTTAAAAGTATGTGACACTGCAGCAGAAAAAAAAATATTCTAATGAACGGATATATTATGAAATAAAATACAGTAATTCTAACCAAATGCGATATACCAGCTCATAATAATTTAGCGGTAAATGGTTGTATCTTTAAAGATACACTGGGCATTGCGGCCTATTTCATGATTTCGGTTGATTTTCGCTTATGACGACATTTGTTCTGTATTCAGATTTGTTCCGTATCATTAAGAAGAGCTGATTTGTTGTTTGTTTTGTGATTTAGTTGCTTCAATTGTGTATCAGTGCAGTAAAATGATTTTAAAGGTTACATTTAATATATATTTTTACATAACAATACACCGAAATTTTGAGACATAAATTCCAATTATATCAAAAATAGCAGATTGCTCAAGAATAATTTCTGTGTTTGAAAGACAATCATAGAAAATTATTAGTAAAGGGTTTTTCAATAAGACAAATAAATAAAACAAAAACGGTTTTGGATATCAATGAAATTATTAATTCCTGTGAAAGTACGTTCGATGCCATTATGTCCCAAGTAACAATTTTACTTCGGTAAGGTTCAAATTTGTAATTTCTGTAGGCAACAGCTTCGATAGAGCTTCTATAGTCTTTGTTAAACGAAGTTGATCTATTTCGAAGCAATTGTTTCGATAATAACTTCAGTAAGTCCTTTACGAAGCATATACACAGGCTTTATAGAGGAATATGAAATTAAGCTTCGATAAGATCTCCATTAGACATCTGAAAATGTGTCTGGAGATGTGTGGAAAGTGAATTGCTTCGATAAAGCTTGTGGTTCGAAGCGCTTCCTAGAAGCTTCTTTAGAACTTCTGACGGAAGGCATTATAGAAGCAATGAACTGTCATGCAGTCAACCGCTTGCGATTGAAAGCTGTACAGAAGCACTTACTCGTACTTCCTCCTAACTTACATATGGAGGCTTTATAGAGGTAAAAATTAATTTCATATGAAATGAATCAAAGTTGTCTAAAGAAACCATAATTAATGAATCGGGAAAAAATGACAAAAAATAAAACACTTTTAGCACAGTGAAAAAATATGTCAATAATGTGATTCTAAATAAACACTTTTCACGTTCGATTCTCAGTGCGGCGCATGTAAGTAAAATGTAAATTATAACGAGTACATAAATGTAAACTCCATGAAAATTGCAAAAAGTCTTTGAAAATGTTTATTAAAAAGATAAAAAAAATAAAAAAATAAGAAAATGAAAAATTGAAAAATGTAATAAACTAAATAAATATTTTTCTTGTTCATTTTGGAGCCTCTATAAAGCTTCCATAAAGTTTCGGTAAGGTCTATCCAAGCTGTTCAGGAAGTCTTAAATAAGTAAATACTTGCATTAAAGTGCGCCAAATGCGTTTCCTTTAGACCTTATGCAGTTAATATTGCGGGAGGGGAAATAGCTTCGATAGCGCCTTACCGAAGTCAAATTGTTACTTGGGGTATGGAACTCGATTTCTTTTGCATGGCCACCACGGTCACGCTTGCAGAAGTCCAGACGCTGAACCCAATTTTCGACGGTTTTCAAGGAAATAGTCTAACGGCGTCAAATCGCACGACCGAGGCGGCCAAGCGACTGGACCATTTCGTGAGATAACACGTTCTCCAAACTTGGTTTCCAATAAATTGATTGTGACATTCGCTGTGTGGCTTGTGGCGCCGTCCTGTTGCAACCACATGTCCTCCAAGTCCATATCATCCAATTGGGGCCAAAAATCACGACGCTTCTGGTGGTCAAGCGGATTCAGTTCTTGCGTCAATTTAATCTTGTAAGGATGTAGGCCAAGATCTTTTCGCAAAATTCGCCACAACGACGTCACAGAGATGCCCAACGCTTGAGAACGACGTGTGAGAGACACATTCGGGCTTTCTTCAACTGAAGCCTCAGCTGCAGCAATATTCTCGACACTACTGGCACTTCTTTGTCTCACTGGCACGGGAACATTTTCACTGTTTATGTTTAATTCAGGTTGATTTTCAAACTCGTTAACTTTATCTGAAAGGTATGTTGGAATTTTACTGAGCAGTTTTATATGAGAGCAACAAAATATGTAATTTTTGACTTTAGCTAGGACGATTATGACGACCATAAATTGGACGTAGCGCTCTTAACGTTGAGGCCACTGACTCCGAATTTCGGTAGTAAATTTTAATAATTTCGACTCGTTGCTGGCTCGTATATCTTTCCATCATGAAATGCCAAACCTTACTGAAGAGAAATGTCGAAAGAGCGGCAAGAAATTCGGCGTCGTTTGCTGTCCCTGTCGCTCTACTTTTGTAGCGTCCCTGTTGAAAAACCCTTTATATGTGGCTTTAAGCATTGCGTCGTTCTTGGAAGAGGCAAAATTTGGATAGTAAAATTGATGGTTTGAAGATGACTGATGAAGACCTCAGAGCTTTACTGCATTACTTTAGTTTTGACAGCACTGATGATTGGATGGAAGATTGCCTTTTTCTGGGTTCCGGGAGACTGTTGCATCCCAATGAACTGTGCAGCAGACAAATTGGCAAGACTAGGCTTCTACGGCGTTGATAGCGCTAGTCTGCACAATGAGCATGCCTGCTGTCTTACACTACACAAATCATTCAAGCGGACGCAATAGGCAAAGCAAGTCATAAATGGAAACATCTAGGCCACTGCGACATTGCTAGGCTTACGAAGCAACAGCCACTTAAACTAAACCAACCAACCAACTTCCTCAATGATCTAAGTGATCTGGGCTATACCAGCGCTGCTAACATTCTTTTATTTTACATGAGTATCCAGTAAAGGAACCACAATGAACCGAATAACGGCCTAAGTGCTTCGCTGACCTCTAGTGGCTAATATCTCAACAGAACTTTTGGAAGCGTACCATGAAAAGAAGGGCTTGGTGTAGAATGTGTTCATCAAAAAGTGGACATTTCATAAAACAATATTTGCCAAACAAGCTTCACAAATGAGGATATTTGTCCGAAAATTACGTCGGATTCCCTGAAGCAACTTATCAAGGCAAACCTGTGCCTATGTTCTGTAATTATCGCATCGATATATCTATCACTAAAACTATGTGAATTGAAGCAAAATGCCATAAAAAAAATCACATGACGCGTTCTGTAACTGTGTGAATCGAAAACTATATCACATGGAACATTTCGATATGAAACCCCTGGAAATTTGTGATATATTCAGGTTCCGTAACTATCAAGAGCGATAAAATATTCACTTCAACTGCTTGCGGTTATAAAGTATTAAAACAAAAAATTCATCTCATAGCGCTGTTCTAATAGTGCGTTTATTTGTGATGCTTCCCACACGTATGCATCATGAGCAGCTCCACCAAACCTCCTAAAATCTTTAGATTGTAATCACATATTTGAAATGTGGTTACGACCATAATTTGCATTGTTAAATTATCAGAAATTACCAATTTTTTATTCTTTGAATGGTAACCCTTACGGTTTAAAGTAGCAATTTTCTACGACTTGCTTAGGTCTCTTAATCCGAACGTGGGTACAATTTACTGCTCTAATAATCCCTGGGAATCCAGTCATTTCATTAAATCTAATTGAATTTCGTAAACAATTGATTGATAAAAGATGTAAGCCGTGTACTAACTTTTGGCTTATCCTCATTGTATTCCTGAGGGGTTGGAAACTTGATGTATTTGGACATCACCCACTTCCGAAACCACTCGAGAAACCATAGTCCTACTAATAGCCGCAGAAAAATAATGGCCCACATCTCTCTGAGATGTATTCCTTTGCCTTTTGCACAAATGTGGACTTAGCTCGTCAATAATCCGAGCTGAACCACGGGAAAAACGACACAACTCCCGAAATCTTGCTTCCGGCATTTCAAAAGGGTTTGTGCTATCTCTTAGTACATGCCTTTGAGTTTGAATCTGTAACATGTAACGCCTATCTTGTTCTTCACCCAAAATTAGTGAAAAGCTAAACATTTTTAAAAACAACGTTACTGAAAATCCCTGTGAAATAATTTTTTTAATTTTTATTGCTTTGTTTTGCAGTATTTTGACAGCTTTGGGAAATCTTTCCAAAAATTCTCATGAAATTAAAAGTTACTACAGATTTCTTTTCGCATAGAGTTAGAGAACTCCAATATTTTCCAGATGCGGTAAACAGCGAAATGTTTTGTTCCTAAGTTTTCGATGCGAAAAGTTATCGCATGAGTTACAGAACATGGGCACTGACCTCTATATTCATTGTCAAATATTGCTGCAGGATGCCTCCGAGAATTGCCGTTGTATAGAAATTAAATTAATTAAAATTACTTTTCATTTGTCAAAATTTTCAATCCGAATAGCTCTGGGGGGGTTAATGCCAAGTGTATCTTTAATGATACAACCACTTTTTTGTTAATAACTTCTTCAAAATATAATTTTTTTTAAACAGCGGATTTGTTATTTTTGCGTTCGTTTACATATAAATTATTTTTTTCATCAAAACGGTTTCATTGGGCATTTAAGGGTTAAGCGTTTTTCTTGTTTCATTAATAAAGTATTTTGTTATATTGCTAAAAATGGGACCAAAAATCGAGTTCGTAAAGGTTTTTTTAAAATTGACGAAACTTTTGTTTGTTACAGATTATAAATACGACAAACATTATGTTGAAATGGGCATTTTTGTTTGTAGATTTGACACAAATTTTGTTCAATTACTGAGACAAGTGTTGGATTGAAAATTTAAACAGGGTAGTCCTTTCAATGCCACGCTATTGATGGCTTAATTTATTATTTGACACCCGAAGTAAACGCGAAGTTAGTTTGTTAATGTGCATAAAAATTCCCTTAAAATGTGAGCTTAATATTTTAGAGTAAATCGGCCTTACTAACTATAGACAAACCATACTGAGACCCCCAACTCACAATCCTCTTGCCGCTGGTCCCCTCAATTTTTTTTCAAATTCGCCATTTTGTATTCCTATCGGTGTTATGTCAAAAAAGAATCAGTGTGACAAGCAAAAACACACAAAAACTACAAAAATAAATGCTGCCAACCGCGGCAACCGTGGGGAAATGTGACAGAATTCGGGAATTCAACATTTTTACATAACTGAATGCCATTGGTTAGTTATTATTAATTGTTAAAGGCGAATAATTTGATTTGTTTGGTTAGTAAAACTATCTAAAGTTGATGTTCTATATACTAGAAACATATTAGGACAAACATGGTAGTATATTTTCCGCTTTTGGATATCATTAATTTCGATTTTGTGTGTAAATTTTTCTTAAATAATGAAGAAAATTTGCTCAAAATGTTTTCATTTTCCCTCACCCAATCTACATTGTTAATTTTTCATGAACATTTTAAGCAAATGTGCACTTATTCCTAAAAAAAAATATTATCCACACGTTACGAACAATTTCAAATTAAACGGATAAAACTCTATGAACTCTGCCAGCAACTTTGCCCACAGCGGAAGTGTCTCATATCTGCTGGGAGTGTGTTGGTGAGCCGGAATTTTTGAAGTTTCGTGAAATTTGTCAATACGATTTTCTATGCAACAATACTAGCGCACCAGATGTGTACACTCCATAAAAAATATAGCTTGTAGGCTTAGTAACGGGAAATCGGCCGGAGTTGGTGGTCTCAGTATTGTCTCTGTTACTAACAACCAAATTTAAGCTCGACTTTAGGGCAATAGTCGAAATTAAAATAAACTGTGTACCAATAATCAAGTTATCTTTGACTTTAAGATAATCGAGACTGTAACTTTTGATCCGAAGAAAGTCGAGTCTAACCCATTATTAAAGTTTAAACGTCAGTCTTTGTAATAAATAAATATAAAATAAATATGAGACATGAAATGGACAGCAAATAAAGAGAAGCCGCAGCTTAAATTGGACTCAGGCAATGCGAGAACTATTACCTAGTGGACTGTGTCAAACCATTGGCTGATATCATTGATAGAAAAATTATGCTGCAATGATACAGTCAAAAAACAAAGCAACCATCTTTTATATTTCACTCAAAATACGACCAACTGCCAATTTCAGCAAATTATTTGAAAGCGCAGAAACAAATTATAACGCCTTTGAGTTATACTGTTATAATTTTGTATGTAGTTAAAGTTCCAATTACTTTGATTGTTGGTACCTAGAAATTAAAAGTCGAAACTATAGTTATTTTCGAAATTAGTTAAACTCGAGTTCACGGTTTGGTTGTTGGTAAGGCCCTGTAACTTTCGATCCGGAGAAAGTCGAGTCTAACCCATTTATTAAGTTTAAACGTCAGTCTGAAGAAAAGTCAATTGGCCGTTTTGAATTAAATAAGGTAAGATGAATTGGTAAGTTATTTTAATATGTTACATTTCATTAATAGTTTTCTTCAATAGCCGTGTTTTTTTGAGCTTCGATCTCAGCAAAGCAAAGTAAAGTCGGATTTTCATCATGCAATTACAACAACTTCGCTCTACTTGACACTTCGAGACTCTGTTGTAGTTGTTTTGTAATCGTGTGCTGAAAATCCTACTTTGCTTTGCTGAGATCGAAGCTCAAAAAAACACGCCTAATGCTGTTTCTCACTCCATTTAAATGTTATGAATATTTTCAGGTGGTTATTAATTCGTTTTACTTACGTAGCTTTTGAAGCCTAAATCTTTGTAAAGCCTTCACAACTTATAAGATGTAATCTTACTGTGAAACCATTCTTTGTAATAAATAAATCTGAAATATGAAATGGACAACCAAAATGCAACCAACTGCTAATTTCAGCAAATTATTTGAAAGCTCAGAAAAAAATTAAAACGCTTTTGAGTTATACTGTTATAATTTTGCTATAAAATCAGATGTAGTTAATGTTCCGATTACTTTGATTGTTGGTACCTAGAAATTAAAAGTCGAAACTATAGTTAGTTTCGAAATTAGTTAAACTCGACTTTACGGTTTGGTTGTTGGTAAGGCCCAATAAGTATGAGGACAGGAAAAACGGAAACAATTTAAACGACCCCTTGGATATATTTTGGTAAGGATTGAAATTTGGTAATATAAATAAATAGTTGGCGCAACAGGTCTGTAGAGACCCTAGGCCTAGCTACTCACAGCCATTCGTTTGTGTGAGATTTTTATTTTTGGGACGAATGGAAGGGATCTAACCACTAAACCACTGCGCCTACAATTTGGTAATATAGGATTGTTTAATATGTATTTTTTATCTTACTAATTATATAGATCAAATTTAACTTCAACCTATCAACAATATTAATTTGTTTTAAAAAAATGACAAAAAATTTCGATGGAATTAGCAATTTTTTTTGTTGATTTAACAAGAAAAAATAGGTTCATACACATAAATAAACAAGTTTTGTTACCATAGCAATTTTTTTGTTATCACAACGAAAACTTTGCGGCAAAATAAAACTTATCAAAATTTTGTCAATCTGATGGAAACATTTTGTTGGACGTATATTGACAAACAAAATTATAGAATTAAGGTTTTATTTTCAGTGTTGTAGTCTATGCAGTTGCCACCTTGTTAATGATTCAAACTGATGGACATACGAGTAGCTAGTCCGTTTAACTGCACACGTTGTGTAAGTAGCATAATTTAATAGCACCCAAAAACTTATACAATATTGAAAGGCACTGTCAAACTAACTTATATCAATAGTAACACCTCACTAGCATGCGGATTATGAAGAGAAAAATTCTCTTTGTTAGAGAAACAATCGAAACTGCACTATTCGCACCTGAAAATTTGTTGAGAGCACATAGCTACATTTTCAGGAAATCACACCGTCAGCAAAGTGAAGGCTCGAATAGTGATACTGAATGGTTCATGTAATAGCCTCGTGCATCATTTAAACCGCATCAAAGAGGTAGGTAGACAGTACCGTTCTCTACACTTATGGATGTTCCACCCGTGGCACACAATGGCAGTTGTCTGCAAAATGCAATTCCAATATTTCTGTCGAACATTAAATTTGTTTCTGGCTATAGCACTGTGCACTTTTATCTGCCCCCACCGGCGTACAATCACACAAGATTTCGAAACAGTTTTCGACCAACCAGACCGCAGACGATGTGCTCTGCAGGATAGGTAATAATTCTATTTCAATGTGCAAAGGACATTATACGAATTTGCAATTTGGATTCTTTTCCACTCAACCCCAAGTGCTCTATGCCGCGCAAATGTTTTCATTCCATTGAATTCGAGCCAGTGATTTGAGAATTTCCAATGATAGATACTATTATTACCCTCTGTTGGTATCCCGTTATAATAATGGGATTTGTTTGCATATGCAACAAAAAACTTGCAATAGTCGATAATCCACTGATGTGGAAAAAATATCTAATAGCAAATAGACCAAAGTACGCAAAAACCCAGTTTGAATATTTATTTTCTGCGAAGTTTTGATGACCACGGGACTCGGCTGATAGATGGCAGTGTTCGGCAGTAGATTTTCATATTTATAAGCTGTTTGTGAGCGAATAGACAGTTTTACGACCGCATACATTCATTCATTCATTTTATGCATAAAATGGTGCTGCATAAAGGCTGTGCATTAACTAAAATCAATTTAATTTTGATTGGATATTTTTATAGTCCTCGTTTTGTTGCATTTTATAAATTTATCAAATTCTGGCCCAGCATTTCTGGGACTGCTGTATAAGTCGTGTTCGCTACTCACTTTGAATAAGTACACTGCGCCACCTATTGCGTACTTCAGACAAATGTAGTAACTACACGACATACACATACGCATACACATATATTAAGATTTAAGAATAGCTGATACGACTGTGGGAATTGCGTAAGGCGTGTGCATGGTAGAAGGGAACACATTCGTAAAATTCGTATATAAATTCGAAAGTAAAAGTCAGAACAGGTTTAACATTAACACTCTAAGATCGCAGCCATTGCATCGAGACAGCGGGCCCTAGAGTCAAATAAAAAAATTAATACTAAATTGAGTTTTTGATTTTCTAACTGTTCTCCCGGTTTCGACTCTTCTCCTTGCCTTTAAGGAAAGCACGGCGAAATACCGGTCATAACACAAACATCCGGAGAATAACTGTTCTGAAATAGCTTCTCAATTCAGCTATCCGGGACTAGGTATGAAACTATCCCAACAAATTTTTCCAAAAATATAAACTCAGGCAAACGAAATTTAAGACAAGGTCTTCTTCTATTGCGAGAGAGAGAGAGTTAGACGTCTAAGACGATGTTGCTGGACAGAACAGCTCATATAGTAGTTCGTCATTTAACTTCGCTGCCAAAGCCCGTCAATGCAACTTATAGCTTTAAATGTGACCGTGGACATCTTCATCTGCTTTAGATAGACTCAAAGCTTCTGCGCCATAACGGACTGGGACGGCGAGGTTCAGTGCTTAATTCAGAGTTTCCTTTGTTGTTTGGTATAGAGCTCTATTGTTCAATTAGCTTCTGAGCCCAAAAAAGATATTGGCAGAATTATTCTTCCTTAAAAAATGCCTCGCCATAAAATTTGTGTATCCGTTGCATTTCTCCCAAAAAGGCAGTGGCAGTGACATCCGGAAAAGGTTGTCAGGTTTGGCCAAACTAGACATGGCTCTGTACAGCTCGTCTCTATTACCTACTTCCTACGCAACCTTTAAATTCTAACAGCCTTATTTATAAACTCACCGTAGAGTCTGCTTATCTTTACGCACCCTCTTAAATGTCCTTACGCAGGAAAACGTGATTTATAAACAAAAAGCACTTTGCGTAAACCCTGCGTAACTTTAAACGCAAAAATTTGCGTTTAGAAGTTGCGTAAAGCTTTTATATTTTTATTTTCGTTTTTGAAATGTCATTTTGTTTACATTTTTTTCGGGGTAGATTTGAAAATTGAAAAAAACGAGTGTGCTTTAGACCACACGGCTGAAGTAAAACTTCTTTAGCTCCATTCATAATTCTATATGATAGAATGTAGTGTTATAATATCGTGGGATTTATCCCTTTTTGTGGTAATTGCGATGTCCGAAAAGCCTTCCGTGGGATAAAGGGAAAAAGCACAAAAAAAAAAACCGTTTTAGTAAATCGTCTTTTATTACAATTTTCTAGTACCAAAAAATAATCATAGCAGTGTTACAATCTGCGGCTGGCTGTGCCGCTAACACTGATTGTATGTACTCGCAAACGAAATACTGACTGAGATATTATATACACTGGCTATGAGAGCAAGAGAAAAAGAAAATGTGTGCGCGCACTGCTGTCTCTTGCTCCTACAGTGTGATACAGACAAAAGGGCAAAAAAAAAAACATATAATTTTTTTTAATTTTTAAAATAATTGCTTGCTTAAAAAAAAAACTTTTATAAAACACAAGACTTTTCAATTCAATAAGGAACGTAGTAGGAACTTTGTCAGTCTTTAAACAATTAAACAACGTTCTGCATAAACTTACCAGCTGCTAGAAGGCATGGGATCATCTACCATTTTCGATCCTTTTTTCTTTTAACAAAACTTTAACAAATTAGAGTTTTATGTCTGTATATAAATAATATGATTAATTAACCTATCCATATCTCAAAGAAGTTATAAACAGAAACAGAAAATATTTCGAAGTTTACCATCTGTCAAAAGAAGAAACTGAGTTCATTCGGTAAATTTTTGAATAATGAATAAAACAGGTTTATATGGATGGTGATGACGCATATGCAAATAATGCAATACGTTCACTCAGAAACAGTAAGGTAGCATTTAAATGAGTTGATATCGATTTCGCATTCTTGGTACATCTGCTCAAAAAGTTACCATAACCAGATAAAAATTACCAAATTACCGAAACTCAAAAAGCAAAAAAAAACATTACCAAATTTGGATAAAAAAAATACGAAAAAATCCCTTAACACAAAAATAGAAATTTAGGTACATCTTACACATTTTTAAAACTTTACAAAAAGGATTCTACATAAAATTGAATTCGGCATTAAAATGAAAATAATATTCAACATAAAATAAATATCTTATGAATTATTTGAAACTTTATCTCGGTTTCAAGTCTCATTATTCTTGATTTTTCATACAAAAATGACACAGAAATTTGATTTGAGAATGAGGAAAGGCTTTTTTGCATTCCAATGCTTACAAAATAAATAAATATATTATTTTAAGAAATACTCGTGATTTGTCATTTAGAAACAGTTTAGGGATATAAAAAAAAGAAAATGAAAGCATTCAGATATTTTGAATGACAATTTTCTAAACATGAAAATATTTAATTTGACCGTAGGTTGACAAATTTTTTTATTCTTAATGAAATGAGCAATTAGGAACAAAAATTGACCAAAAAGTGAAATCCTTTTCTTTTTGTACTATGAGGTCTGAAAAATCCTTTCGTACCTTTTAGCTTATTATAAGTGAGAAAATCCCGCAAAAAGGCATAAATCCCCCGATCTGGTATCACTGCTGCACTGTGGGCTGTGGCTTAGATATACGAAACGAAACGTAACTCCATCTCCTTCTATCTTCACTAACTTATATCTGCCTCTCAACTTCCGTTCGCGATTTCCGTAACGTTTTTGTGACGCATTCACCAGCTTACCCCGGAAGTCAAGTGTGCCTAAAGAAGTTATACATACTTATCAAAAACAAACTAAAAATTGAATTAAAAATGCCATTCAGCTTCATGAATTTTGTTAACGACATTGATATGTATGATCGACTTAATAAATGAAAGTGCAATTCCAAGAAGGAGAAAATTATATAAAACCAGACTCAACCCCAATTTTCCGACCGTTTTCTTTCTATTTGCTGCTTCATTTTTGTTTAAAAACAAAATAAATCTCTCATAGAAACAGCTGATATCATTCCGCAGGGAAAAAGTAAGAGATTTATGTTTTTTGTAATAGTTTCCTACTTATTTAGACACCAACCTTGCGTAGTAAACAGTCAGGGGACATTCTTTTTATAAATAATAATTTCAGCAAAGCCACATAGAAGCTGCGTAAATTTTTACGCGATGTTTAACTAAACAACATCGTAGAGGCGTCATAGGGGAATCTAATAAATACGGCTGTAAGCATATTAAATGAATCTTTCTGCGTTTTTTCCCAGGATCTGCCGTAGTGTCGATAGATGAACCGGACTTAATACCGCACTGGTAGGTTTAAGGCTTTGACAGAATCCGACGGGCATAATCTTGTGTTGCATGCCATGTTAAGGAGTCTGAGACTTCTGCAGTTATATCGGTTAAGAGGATCTTCTTTTATGGGGACCGGGCAAAAGATATTGAGGTTCCATTTAACAGGTACCATTACACGGTCTTCCGTTTTAGTATTTGGTTGGATTGTGTAAGAGGTCTCTCGCTGCCTTGAATATAGATCGCCATCTGGTCCAGCAACCACATTGGCCTTGAGGTTATACCTATACTTTTTTATAGATGGATGTTGCAAACCTGTTCCTTCGGGACCGCCGAAAGCATTACCTCGCGGGGGCTGCAATGAATACAAAGTTCCCTCTGTCGTCGAAGCTCTACGCTTTCCGGTGGCGCTCTAAACGTCTAAGATCGTTGGGCATGCTCTCAGCTTTCGTCATTCTGAACAAAACCAATTGATTTTCAACATTAACTGGCCGCTCTCCGTATTGGTCTTTAGTGGCGGTTATATCGGTTTCATATCTGCACTTCCCTAAAGTGTTTCGCAAAGTGGACATTTTGAAATGACTCGTCACGAACTGAGTTAGATTTAGATTTTTTTTGTATGATCCAGCCATCAATTATCGAAATGAGACGATGTGTCCATCTTCCTTTTATCGATTCATCATACAGTTTTCGGTTCATCAGTGAGTAAATCGATAGGTAACAGTGGTGATACGTAGAGTTTGACTTCAGGTGGAAGGAAATCTAGGCTTAAATCGTCCACATATAGTGCTTCAGAATTTCGGTCGACTTCACCGTTTAATAAAGGGTGATTTTTTAGCTGGTTTGGTTTTGGCAACACTGGTTTTGACAGCTGACGTGTGTTTAGTACCTTGTGTCACTGTCAAACAGCTTCAGTTTGGTTTGCAATTTAACCATGGATCGTCTTACAAATGAACAACGCTTGCAAATTATTGAATTTTACTATCAAAATTCGTGCTCGGTTCGAAATGTTCATCGCGCGCTGCTTCCATTTTATGATCGGCATTCTCGACCTTCTGAGCAGTCTATTCGGAAGATTGTGACCAAATTTCGCACCAAATTTACTTTGTTGGACATTAAACCACCAACACGTTTACGTACTGTGCGTAGTGAAGAAAATATTGCGGCCGTATCAGCTAGTGTGACAGAAGACCGCGAAATGTCGATTCGGCGCCGTTCCCAGCAGTTAGGCCTTTGTTACAGCACTACGTGGAAAATTTTGCGGAAGGATTTGGGCGTAAAGCCTTTTAAGATACAGCTGGTGCAAGAACTAAAGCCAGCCGACCTACCACAACGCCGAATTTTTGGTGAATGGGCTCTTGGAAAGCTGGCCGAGGATCCGCTTTTTTATCGAAAAATTGTGTTCAGCGATGAGGCTCATTTTTGGTTGAATGGGTACGTAAATAAGCAAAATTGCCGCATTTGGAGTGAAGATCAGCCAGAAGCATTGCAACAGCTACCAATGCATCCCGAAAAAGCCACTGTTTGGTGCGGTTTATGGGCCGGCGGCATTATTGGGCCATATTTCTTCAAAGATGATGCGAATCGCAGCGTTACTGTCAATGGTGAACGCTACCGAGCGATGATAACAAACTTTTTTTTGCCCGAAATGGAAGTTCTTGACTTGCATGATATGTGGTTTCAACAAGACGGTGCCACATGCCACACAGCACGCGAAACAATGGCGCAATTGCGAGGCGAGTTTGGTGAACAGTTAATTTCACGTTTCGGGCCGGTCAATTGGCCGCCTAGATCGTGCGATTTGACACCATTAGATTATTTTTTGTGGGGGTATGCCAAGGCTAATGTGTATAGGGACAAGCCCGCTTCGATTGACACACTGGAAGCCAACATCCATGCATTCATTCGTGAGATACCGGCCGATATGTGTGAAAGAGTATGCCAAAATTGGACTCAGCGGATGGGCTACCTGAGACGCAGCCGCGGTCAACATTTGCATGAAATTATCTTTAAACATTAAATTGCAAGGTTCAAACTATCGATTCAAATAAATATTTCATTCATTTTTTCGAATTTTTTGTGTTTTTTTTTTAAAAAAAGTTCTAAACCTCTTAAAAAATCACCCTTTAGTAGTAGTAAAATAGTTTTTCCCATATCCCCAACACCGACTGTGACTACATTATTAGGTTGCCCTGCTCATTTCTACAGATCTCCTTACGGGCAGCGTTGCCACAGAGATACAATTGTATCAAATTAGCTACATTTTTGCTTCCGTGTAAAAAATGTATACAGATTCTTTTTTTTTTTTTGATTTTGGTTCAAGTAGATACTTTTTTTTCAATTTTCCATTAAAATTCTACACAATCTCCCTCTTCCCATATAAATATATATATATATTTTTTTTTTCAAATAAATTTTTAAATCTGCCAGTATTAATTTGTTTTCTTATTTTTTAAACTGGCTATGGTAACTATTGCTCATTCTGAACCGATGTTCCCACCCATACTGATACTGTACTGCACATCTACGGCACGACTCGAGCACATTTGAATCGGTGAATGTTAAGACAACATAAGTAACATATTTGTTGAAGTCAGTTTTATTACGTTTTTACATAGCTCATGTGTAGACATTGCGTTATGAACAAAACCAACATAATTTGACACCTAAAACACACAGAAATTCGATCGAGAAATCGTCATTTTGTACTAAGACAACCTGAGATAGGTTCTGCCAGTTTTTGTTTCTCCTGTAAAAAAATAAAAATGTCACTTATGTTGTTTTAGCAATCACCGATTCATTTGCACTCGTAATAATTTCTAAGAGTGTGTGAGTTATTCAATTCAAATTCCTCTAAGCCCCGAATCTCAACTCTACAGTTGTCAAATGTCAATAATCTCTGCAGTAATTATCTTCAGCTACTGCGTTTTCCCAACAACTAAAAGGTGAATATACCTAAAATGTATACAAATTCTAAAAATTCATCTAGAATTTTAATGAATTTTAAGCCAGTACAAATTACTCTGCAATACTTATAGATATACTTAAGCATTTTTATTTGTACTAAATGAATTGACTGTTAATCAGGTTATGTGAAATGTGATGTTTGTTTTAAGGATTTTGTTACCGTCAACTTGGCAAAGTTTGACCGATTTGAAATTTTAAACGAATGCAGCAGTTTTCCAAATTATATAAATATTGAAACTTATATACTTTATAATTGGGGCTGTGTTAATGACTTTAATTTGTATATGCACAATTAAAATAAATAGTTTATTTAGGGGTAGTTTTTGGCCAAGAACTGTGTGGTCAATGCTTCCCGGCCCTAAGTCTAACTTTGACCGCCCAATATAATTGAAATGAAAAAGAAGTTTGGATAACGTTTCTTAACCGTTTTATTTTATTAAAAGGTAAAACTAGTAAAGGTACACATTTCACATTAAGTCTTTCATATCAGGTACAAAAAAATATTAATATTAATTAAATGAAGTTAAATGAAGCCGTTAAAAGAAACCCTCTTATGTACCTACTTCTTTGGGTGCATAAAATGGCAAATATTTCATCCACTGATAGGTCGTCTTTGTCAGCATTTGGTCCATTGTGATCTTCTTCCTTATCTCCAGGATCGTCTTCTAAATATTCAACATTTTCAAAAGTGGTCTCTTCGTCGTGTGTTGAATGGGAAGCAACTATATCAGCAATATCTTGAACACTTTTTCCAGGTTCTACCATTAATTTTGACCTCTTTGTACGAGGACGAACCTCTTTGTCATCGCCATGACGCATTGATTTTAGTACCGACACTACTGCAGACGAAAGCGTTTCCTCAACATTGGCTTCACCAACAACATTTGATGGCAACCTACCAAGGCCTTCTGAAGGGTTAATCCACTTTTTGATTTGCGAAATCAAGATAATTTTTTGCTAGCAAACGTATCATTCGGAAATCGAAGAGAAACCCCCATTTGCTAACCGTTAAAAGGAGGTATTGCATTTTCTTCATTATTTGAAAAGATCGTTGGTCTACCAATGTTCTTTGCGTGCTCATTTTTAAGGCGGTTGATGAGTGTTCCTTTCGCGATTTTGAACTCTTTCGAACATTGATTAATAGACCTCTGTTTTGTTCGTATTTGCCTTTTGCATATCTTCCTCGGTGGTGCTTTTGTAACGCCTTTTTGGTTTTATAATATTTTTTGGCGGCATGGCAAAAGCAAGTTGAAAATTCTATAAAAAAAAAACGCTGGAAAAGGGGTGGTGAATGTTTGCCAATAGTCATGCCTAACTTTGACCACCCGGTCAATGTTTAACTGAGGTCGGTCCATGTTGGCCATTTTACTCGAAATATTGGTACATTTTTGTATTTCATTACAAAAATATTAAAAGTTTACGTAAAACTACTCTAAAATATACTTTTCTGAAAGATAATTGATTCATCTACAAGCCAGTCCAAAAATTTTGTGCAAATCAGACTATCAGCCACAAAAAATATAAAGTTTGGATATGTATACCTGTATACCTCTGACAATTTCGATTTGAACGCGCTCGAACAAAATTTCATCCCTCTTATTTTCTGCCATCTATTGATGAATAGTACTTACTAAACATCCAGTACATGTTAGTTTATCTTCCAAAAGGTGTCGATAAAATCCATTACCAATGTCTTTGAAATTTTCGGTCAAAGTTATACCATCGGTCAAAGTTACCCCAGTTGACGGTATTTCGTATATTTATTTTTGGTGCTTTCGTTACTAATAAATGTATTTGTTTGAAAAGAGCTACTTTTTCCTGTCATACATTTGGTACATTTTAGAGGCTGAAGTTTAGATACATTTAAAAAAAACAAACTACATTTTTCGAAAAGTCAACGGCAATGCTGCTTACGGGTCCTGATGGTTGTTGCCTTGAAAATTTGACATGTTACTTTTACCTCTCGATAAAACTTTCGAATAGTTTATTTGAATAGCTCCTCTCTGTATACTCTATATGGCATGGCGCGCATTTCGTGATCTCTCTTTCTCGCATCTCACCATGTCGGGGTTTTGATAAGGTGTAAAAAATTCGAAATTCTTGCCCTCTTATTTAAAAAAATGCTAGTTTTTTGTAAAAAAGCTGCGACTGATGGTGTATGAACGTTCTTTCTGCATAAGTGTCTTGGATTTCTGTTTTCAGATTGATAACATTTTAAAAAATATCATAAAATGCAAATATCTGCACCAACTAATTCTTTTTAAATGTTCACGTACATATTTGTACAAATTTTTGATTCCGATACAAAACAAATTAATTTTGCAACAGAAGTATGTGTTCCCTTGTATTTATTGATCATGAATCAATTATTTAATTAATTACTTTCCATTTATTAATATAAATAAATTCATTACAAACCATGTCACATTCTATTAAATAATTGGTTAATCAGAAAGTGGTGTAGTTCGTACTCCCTCCCAAAATCCAAGTGGGTGGAAAAAGACAAATAATTATTTTCATATGATAAAAAAATATTAAAAATAAAATTAATTAACTGAATTCATATTGTGACAAGAGAATATATATATAATATAGTTTAAGAACTTACCGACAACATCCAAATGGAGAAATATCGATGTGGGCGGGTGAGTTGACACCTGACACTCATAGACGCCAGCGTCACGCAATTGAACGAATTTTATTTTCAGCGTCCAATCCTATCATGCACCGGAAATGAGATATTCCATCGGAGCGCATTCACAAATAATCCACCATATTGAATAAATGCACAGGGGACGCAGTACCATATGCCAGACAACGAAAACGATTACGTTCAGCAGGTCATGATGACAGCAAAGGCACGTGCGTTCACACCACATGCCCCATATGAGCAGGAGTTTTTTTCGTTTTTTTTTTTTTTTTTAATGTTGTGCGACAAAAAATAAAAAGTCAGGTAACCATGTTTTTTGCAACACCCAGGTTTCACCAGCAATCATCATGATGTTAAGCGTTGGATTGAAAGGATTTTGTATTTTTTTTTATTTTTTTTTTCGAAAATATGTCAAGGATATTCCAGAGGACGATGATGTAGGTATGAAAAGGAAAAGAGAAGAAAAATGTTAGATGCAAAAATGTGAGTGTGTTTTTTTTGTTTTCATTTCCTCTTGAGCACATTTCACACTCTGCTTCTGTTTCTGTGACCAAAGAGGAATTTTCTCCAGTAGTTTCAAAGATAACCTGGTGATGACTAACACTATATGTCTGCTCGACTGAGCATGAATTCTTAAATAAACAAAGTTTTGCCTCAAAGCTGATGAAATTTACCTATGTTATCAAACTAAATACTTTTATGAAGAAAGTTCCGACATTAGGAGGTTTGATGCTGCAGGTGAGGTAGACTGTATAAGGAACTGGATTTTTGATATTTGGTATTGGCAAATTGTATGCACTCGAAGAGGACTTCTGCAAGGAAGCAGGGAAGCACAAATATTGAGCCATTGAATGGGGGTATTTTTGTTAAACGGATTACCTACATCTACAACACATAACCAGCGATCTAGAAATATTAGTGAACTCGGGTCAGAGAGGACACTGAATTTTCCCTGGGCACTTTGTTGTGTTTTAGTATTGAACTCCAGATTTTCCTAGTCTATATGAAAAACAAAGGTGGGTGTGTTTCGTTTAAAATAACAAGGAAAACGGTGCTGGTAGAATTTAAATTATTAAACAACGGTCAGGTCTTCTTTCGAATATCTCTGGTATGTAATAAACAACTATGTGTTGGCATGCGGAAATTTATCTACAGAAAATCACCTTCCATTTGGTCCATGTTTCATGGAATTCGGATGTGAATTAACACAGTTATTGGTTTATTGGTTGGATTATAATGATTATTTGAAGTCAAGGTTTCGTGAAAAGAAATTGTTTCCTTATCAAGTGATTTTTAGCGACCTCTATAGGTCCGAATCGATTCCGGAAAAGCTTGTCGTTGAGAAGGTAATGTTTTACAAATAATTCGACATCGACGGATCTTGAGCTATACGTTCATGGAATTATATACGAAACAAAAACAAGTTCCATCACATTTTGGTTATTTATGGAAGACGCGACTCGAACCCTGAACTAAAAAACAACCTGTCCCATATAGGCAATGCTCGTAATCATAAAGATATTGTACATAAACATCGAAAGCACTTAAAAGGCCCCAATAGGTTTTTGCTCGTGCAGCCGGAATGTGCACGGCTATGGTAAAACCTTTACTGACCTATGACTATGACAGGTTCGTATCTAAAAAAGTATATAAAACCTTAGCTTACATCGGAGCCACCAACGCAAAGTGGAGAACCCCACACGCCGCATTTGAGGCCATTCTCAACCTGTTTCCACTAGACATTTTTATAGTCAGCCAATTGGTAGACTGGACATTAAATGAAACGGGAACTAGGTCACGTCGCAGCGTTCTTAGAATTTAGAAGACCCATCTTAAGCGCCTATCGCCTATACCACCAAAAAAGTCCAGAAATGGCTTCATACCAAATGGCGTTGTTTTCGTATTAATACAGACGGATCAAAAATGGAAGCTGTAAAATGCCGTCGCGAAGTGGTCAGGTTCTTGGAACAGAGCACAATGTATTGTATGGCTCAGGGTATTCCACAACCCACAAGCCCAACCTAACCTAAAATATGGATTTTTGATTTTATTTTATTTTTTTCTCACTTTAACGTACCTCTGAATGCTTTAAATGCGTGGCACTAAATCGTTCGTCACTGCTGTATGTCGTCAAGGCAACAGTCAGCAGATGATAGTCCTTCTTTCTTATCCAGGACACCTGCAAAGATACAAAGAGAAAAATCATTGACAAATGATGATGATGCAGAAACAACAATCCAAATGTAAATATAGGAACGGCTATATCCGTCATATAGATATTTGAGCTGTTATTTGCACTCCGTCTCGTAGCTTGTTGTCTTTCTTCATGCTAAGGCGAATATGTCCCTAAAAGCCCGACCCCCCTATTAAATGAATTCCTTTATTCTTGTGTTGTTCTTCCCCTGGCCTTTGATTGTTGCAGAGCAAGAGTGTCTCCTGTATCCTTTTAGCTGATAAACACCCATTCTACGAGTATCTGATTGTTTGTTAAAATCCTTAGCTCAGTCATTCACAACAAGTCAAGTGGTTGATATACCCCACCCATGCTAGGACTCATTGCTCTCTTGGTACTTGAATAAATTGTCATTTCGGATGACTTGGGGTTGATATGTTTTTGCATCCTTAAATACAAACAACAGATGCAATGAATCGGTCAAAAGATTGTTTATCTAGTTCAATATTGTTGTTCTACAAATAAATCCGGTCCCGTTTGCTTGAAGTGGCCAGAAAAGAAAATAGGAAGGGGACATTGCACATACAACTCTATCACTCCATTGTCGTCAATTTATCCGAGTGCGTTGGCCGTTGACTGAGTGATCCAGCCTAAACAGAAAACTGGGTCAAAAATGCTTACGTGCCCAATTGTATTGGAATGGGATATTGGACTGAACTGTACAAACAAAATATTTATTTAGATTTTTCTATTTGTGTACAAAGAACTTGAATGAGATTAAGAACTGGGAATGCTTAAACTATGCCAATATACAATATATATGGAAATAGGCCGTTCACAATGTGTTTATGATTGAGTATAGGAGTATAGGGGATAATGCGCTAGGCTATCAACAAATATTGCGGTTAAAAATTGCAAGCCTCAATTGTTTGACTCACTTATGGGAGTAAAAAAGGTTTGCTTTTGAGTCCATTTTTGTTTTCCATTCGTTTTTAACAGGAGGAATAGGAGTAGTGCCCAATGGATTGCAGTTTGGATATAAAGGGTGATTTTTTAAGAGGTTTAGAACTTTTTTTTAAAAAAAAAACACAAAAAATTCGAAAAAATGAATGAAATATTTATTTGAATCGATAGTTTGAACCTTGCAATTTAATGTTTAAAGATAATTTCATGAAAATGTTGACCGCGGCTGCGTCTCAGGTAGCCCATCCGCTGAGTCCAATTTTGGCATACTCTTTCACACATATCGGCCGGTATCTCACGAATGAATGCATGGATGTTGGCTTCCAGTGCGTCAATCGAAGCGGGCTTGTCCCTATACACATTAGCCCTGGCATACCCCCACAAAAAATAATCTAATGGTGTCAAATCGCACGATCTAGGCGGCCAATTGACCGGCCCGAAACGTGAAATTAACTGTTCACCAAACTCGCCTCGCAATTGCGCCATTGTTTCGCGTGCTGTGTGGCATGTGGCACCGTCTTGTTGAAACCACATATCATGCAAGTCAAGAACTTCCATTTCGGGCAAAAAAAAGTTTGTTATCATCGCTCGGTAGCGTTCACCATTGACAGTAACGCTGCGATTCGCATCATCTTTGAAGAAATATGGCCCAATAATGCCGCCGGCCCATAAACCGCACCAAACAGTGGCTTTTTCGGGATGCATTGGTAGCTGTTGCAATGCTTCTGGCTGATCTTCACTCCAAATGCGGCAATTTTGCTTATTTACGTACCCATTCAACCAAAAATGAGCCTCATCGCTAAACACAATTTTTCGATAAAAAAGCGGATCCTCGGCCAGCTTTCCAAGAGCCCATTCACCAAAAATTCGGCGTTGTGATAGGTCGGCTGGCTTTAGTTCTTGCACCAGCTGTATCTTAAAAGGCTTTACGCCCAAATCCTTCCGCAAAATTTTCCACGTAGTGCTGTAACAAAGGCCTAACTGCTGGGAACGCCGCCGAATCGACATTTCGCAGTCTTCTGTCACACTAGCTGATACGGCCGCAATATTTTCTTCACTACGCACAGTACGTAAACGTGTTGATGGTTTAATGTCCAACAAAGTAAATTTGGTGCGAAATTTGGTCACAATCTTCCGAATAGACTGCTCAGAAGGTCGAGAATGCCGATCATAAAATGGAAGCAGCGCGCGATGAACATTTCGAACCGAGCACGAATTTTGATAGTAAAATTCAATAATTTGCAAGCGTTGTTCATTTGTAAGACGATCCATGGTTAAATTGCAAACCAAACTGAAGCTGTTTGACAGTGACACAAGGTACTAAACACACGTCAGCTGTCAAAACCAGTGTTGCCAAAACCAAACCAGCTAAAAAATCACCCTTTACTATTGGAATACACTATACGATGAAGCAACTGATGATATGCTGCGCACTTTATTAATAAGTTGGACATACTCGTAGATACCCGAAGAGGTACTGTAAACTGGCGCAGAAGAAAACAAAAGGACGAATGGTCTCACGAAACTTTTTTCTATTCATTTCAAGTCTGATTGATCTTTTTTGTTTAATTCATTTGCATGTGTGCATGTGCATGTGAGGGGAAATGCAGTGTAAGTTATCAATCGTTTAGTCTAAACCTATTTAGTAGATGCAGTCTATTTTAAGATGAATGTCTTGAAAGGATAACGAAAAGAGTAGAACTGGAAGAAAATAAGGTTATCTCTGTTGTAATTACTTGTGTGAATAGCGATCGGGATTTTGGTAGCTTTTATTGGACTTTTTTAAGAAAAACTTAGTACAAAACCTTATTTACAATACCTATGCCATACAAAATAAGTATTTCGATCAACGTAAGAGCGGTTTTTGTAAAATTATGCATAAAAAATTACAACAAATAATACTGGTTCAAAAAGTATTCTTCTTCGGCTGAGTTATTCGTCCAATGTCCATTTTTCAAATTGTTGGGAAATCGATTTATAAAGTTCAGGTTCAAGTTTTTTGTTCAATTCATCAGATTTTTGTCCTAATAATTTTTTTTTTGTGAAAACTCAAACAATTTTATATTGAGTTACAAAAATATTTTTGTATTTTAAGTTTTACGAATAATTTGAAAATTTAAATGTATCAAGTCATTTTGGATATTGGACAATGATGTATGCGATGAGTAAAAGTTAGTTCAAATATTGGACATTGAACAAAGAAATTTCCAATATTTGAACCAACTATAAAGCCCATGTATCTACATACTTATCTTCAAGTACAAAATGGATTGGATTTATCGCACTCACACTTTACTCGCTCACATTTGCAGTAAAATAAAAAAAAGTTAATTTAAAAAACCAAAAAACCCGACTGACTGTAAAAAAAAAAGAATTAAAAAGAAATGAACAAGACGCATTTAAGTAGGAACTAGTTAAAATAAAAAATTTTCAAGATATTTCAATTAAAAACCAAAATTTAATAAAATTAATTCAAACGAAAACACTTAAACAGGCTTAATTATTGCAAATTTAGTTAACTTTTTCACAGTTATAGTATCAAAATAGCCTTAATTCATTTCATTTATATAATTCCATTAATTTAAGCAATGTCGAAAAACCATAATGACAATTTTTGTTTCTTGAAAAGTATTTATTTATTTTTTAAAATAATAGTACATATGTAATAGGTTACCCTATTGTAGAAATGTTAAATATTCAGGTAAGTGAACCATTTTTTTTGTGTATTCTTGTTATTATATGTTCTTGAATTATACAAAGAAAGATTTACGATAGCCTTGTCCGTTATCCGCGTAAATAAATTTTTCTTTCAAATGATGAAAATCAACCATGTGAGACATGTCATTTATTGTGAATTCATTTTTTTTTTTAGTCAAAATGAATTTTTTTTTATTTATATCTTATTTGTATTGCTATTAATTTACATTAAAAAACAAATTTAATTGATTTGGTTTATTAAAAACAGTTTTAAAAAATGATATGAGCACTCAAATGTGATTTTAGTTATTTAATTTATATTTTTGTTATTTTTTTAATTTTACCTAAATATATTTTTTGTTGTTTTTTATTAATTAACTAATAATAATATGTTAAACGAATAAAGTTCATATATTTTTTTGATAAAAAAAGTTTAACACGAGTTTTTATTAGAATTATTGTACTGTCCGCCCCACGTTGCCTCACTTCTTCGGACCCCCGTCAAACAGTGAGACAGTTTGACCTTCTTCAACGACTCAACTCATGGTGAAGTAGTTTTTAATTTATTCGCCAACTTTTTATGGCAAAATGATGCGGAAATATGTCGTAAGATACCATACAAAAATTATTTTGATAGCTCAAAAGCGTTTGGAGATATAACCGTTTAAAAAAGAAGTGTCTCACTGTTCTGACCTTTTCCCTACCTACCGTTTTTGGTGATCGAATTGAAAAAGAATTATTTTCAAAACATCAATTCTACTCAAAATAAATAGAGGCCTATAATTAAAAAAAAAAACCTTTACACGATTATTTAGAGAAAAACTGAGTTGGCTTCCAAGTTAGGTATAAGTGGATTAGCGAGGCAGGTGAAACCGGCACCCACCACACTTAGGTAAATGCAGATCCATAGTGATGGTTTGCTTCCAAGTTAATTAGTTCCGCTATTTGAATTTTTAAGATCCAAAACTATGTGTGCGGTTTTGTTCAACCCAATATATTTCTCTTACTCTTCAAACATTATTATGCCTACTCTACTTTTACAAACAATTTTTTTTTCCTTTCAGTAGGCAGTGCATAAGCAATTTGAACAATTGCATTAATTACACAAATAAGAGTAAAACTGAATAGCTATAAGAACAGTCTTAGCACATTCTTCGCTGTAAAATATTAAATCCTTCAAAAACTATTCTTAATTACTACTAATTTATTTTCAATTTTAATTTTACTTCAATTTCAATAGCGTCTTAAAATATTCAGAAAGTTAGTTAACTCTTTTAAAATTAATACCTGGCTTATAGTCTCGAGGTCAAATGACCCTAAGCCGTAGGCATTATTCTTTAAACGTGACTATCAAACCTCACTCGTATTTCGATTAAAACTATCTAATGAAATGGCTGCATACAAACACCCGGCATTTAGTATTCTGAACTGAATACCAAACCAACATACCTTCAGAATGAAGCACTTGCTATACGCTACGATGCATTTGCTATAGCCATTTAATTTCACAGAAATTCCTACCTCAATTGCGAACCAATTTACAAAGTTCATTTCAAAAGTTGCTATAGCCTAATGGAAAATGCTTTTGTACCTTCAAGAGGGCACTAATTGTATCCACTTTTCAGCCATCCATAATACCAAGCTGCTAAACTCAAGTAATTACTCACATCGAAGACCAGATATAGGGGCAATCCTTTTGGCGAATTAGTTATTAGCATACTGCTTTCAGTTCGAATTGAACTGCATTGCTCGTTTGTGGAACAATACAAAAGGTGGGAATATCACCTGCGGGGGTGGTTTGCCTATAAATGCGAATGTTGGTACTGCCAAGTTTGGTGCATCTGTTCGCACCTGCAGACGTACATTGAATGTGAGATATTTCGAATGCATTCCGCTATATATTTTATTCAGAACAAATATGTAAACTCGAGCAATGCAAATTAAATTCATTTAATTATTTTTAAACGAGGTCATTGCAATGTACACAAATAAAATGGGGAATAGTTTATGATGCTTAGCCAAGGACGAAGGGAAAAGCATACCTACTGATGGTACTATATTTTTCATATCTTGTAGATATGCAACAAACATAAATTATAAATTTGATTTGCCCGATAAATCCCTAGCACCATAAACGAATAAGATATAATAATTCACCCGTTCATCGATGAACTCTAGCTCCATTATAAATGGCTTTTCAATTTTTGTTAATTTTTAACCAAATAACAGTGGCGGCCTCCAATTTGGCAGGAGAGTTTGCAATCAATTAAAAAACTGTGCTGTAAGGGAATTTTCATAGTTTGTGATAGAGCTCCGGCGCAAATGGTAAAATACCCATTTTTAAATAAAGTTTTACATGCCGCATCAATTCAACGTGATCATAGATAGATTTACGTGTGTGTGGACAACGCAAAAGCTCTAGAAATACTCCGATTTAGCTTAGGCTGTATTGGATATAAGGGGGTTATGTTGAAGGTATTGGCAAACAAGGTGTGCCAGCTGTTAAGCTACGGTTACACATTACATTTTTCGTGGCAAATTTTGACATGCTGACGTAACAAAAATTCGGCCATTTGGTGGTCAATCGTGTGTCATCATAATGACGTTGGTATGTCAAAATTTGACATGAAAAGTGGCATAATTGTAGCTTAATACAACAAAGTGAAACTCGGTTCATAAAAGTATTCTAACCACCAGGCACTTAACCAAATGTTGGCGGTATTGACCAAAAGGTATGGCACCTTTCAAAAATCAAAACTAGTAAAAGAACATATCAGTGCGATTGGCCAAGTTAACAGAACAAAAAATTGGTGTGGTTTGTAAAATCTTAACCAAACTGTTCCTAAGCCCTTCTTCTGGTCTCAGACTATCTTTTTGCAAATTGGAACATGGTTGGTTTAGAGGTTTAATCGTGAAAAGGTAATAGACAATAAAAAAAAAGGTTGCCAGCACATACTAGTGATGGGATCGGAATTCTTTTGTTTGTTCTTTGTAGTAGATTTAAGTTTTCTGTTTATTTGACAATATCTTAAATGATTGATTCAATTTCCCAGCAAAGTCTATACGTGGCTGTACACTTGTACAGCCCATATAAACTTCGATCACACAGATAACGTGTCACTCAAAGCAACTGAGTGCGTTTCCAACCGATCTGTCAAAGTATCGGAGCTTCTAAGCCGCAAAGCAGGGCGGGCATGGTAATGAGCTTAATATAATGTCTCAAAACCTGCTCGTGAAAGGCTTTTGCAGCTAATAGCTAAAGACGCTCTCATATTTCCAGTACTAGTTATGAAAATAGCTGGAGTTTACAACTCACAAATAGACAAGGGTCTCACTTTCCCAAAATTGTTTCCGAGTTTGTTGAATGTTTTTTTCTTTTCTGACTACGGATGGGAAAATACTCAAGTTTCTTAAGTATATTAGCTTATATTATATATATTAGGCGGTTGGTATGATTCTGGAGATCGAAGTTTCCGTTTATTTTGCTTACTCGATTACAGAAAAAAAAATAAAGTGCACGACTGGGTCGAACGTAACTTTCTTGTTCATCAAAAGTTTGGTTGGTAGTTTTCTTATTTTCTTAAGTAGGTAGGTAAAGATCTGAGAACCGATGCTAGATAAAAGAAATGGGTGCAAATTAAGTGGGAGTTTCTAATTGTGAAAGGAAGTGGCTGCAATTATTTGAAGGTGCATATTCAACAAGGTTGAAAACAGGGTAATATTTGCTAAAATGAAGTTTTTCGATGTTATTGCATTTTTATCGGAAGTGGGGGAGATTATAACAAAAATTTAGCATAGATATGTGAAAATAGATTGGGAAGTATTATTAATTAAAAAAAAACGATTTTTTTCCAATTTTTTGAGAAAAACTAAGATGCGTAATCTTATTTCGAATACTGATTTTATCTTTAATATGTATTTGGATCAAAATCGGTAGAGCGGTTTTTGTAAAATTTCGTAAAACTATTTAGCTGAAAACCGAGTACAAGTTATTGTTCGAAATGTAAGCATTACTTGGTTTTTAGGGTTTTATCGAAATCGAAAATAGGGTTTTCGAGATATGAGCAGTTTTTAAAGTGAGCGTTTCCAGTGATTCGAATTGAAAATTAAGGACGCAATAATTTTGAAAACATCAATTTTACTCTAAGTTTGCATTTTGGTCAAAATCATACTGTTTTGGGGTAAACTAGGGAAAACTATATTTTTCAAAAATGACTTTTTTCAAAAATCCATTTTACGATAATACAGAGAAAATCCGAGTTTTCCATTAAGTTAGAAATAAGTTTTTGTTACAATCGTATGGACCGTTTTCGAGATACGTATGTCCAAATTTCAAACATATCGTTACTCGATTTTTTATCGGAAAACTGCGTATGCAGTTATGTGTACCTCTCTTACAAGCTTAAATGTCAATTTTTGTTGAAATCGTTAGAGCCGTTTTCGAACAAATCAAACTGGTATGAACATTTTGTATGGGAAGTACCATTAATATTGAGATCACCATGCAAAAAAAAAACGGCCGCGAACAGTACGCCCCAAACTTTAAATCCGAAGTTTTAACGAAATCCGTTCAGCCGCTTAGGCTATAGGCCTCGGGACATACAGACAGACAGACGGACAGAATTTTGCGAATTGGTTAACAAAAGTTCGAACTTTTGTACGAATACAATAGTATCTATCTCTTACTACGTAATGGAGAAAGTTAAAAATTAACGTAGTGTTCAGTGGTCAGCTGCAGGGGCTGAACCTAAGATAATCATAAAAAAATGTCTCATTGGGTCAACCCCCCTCTTAATAACTTACAAAACAAGAAAAATAGACTGTCAATAACATAAATAAGATCACAAAATGCAAATACCTTAAAAACTGTATGCGAACATATATTTTTCACGCGCGAAGCAGGAACAGGATTGTTGCAAGTTTTTGGACAGTGATTAATATGTTTATACATAACTATTGCGCTGTACTTTGTTTTTCAGAGGCTAAACTGGCTGGGGCCGAACTAACACGCCATCGCCCTACGTGAAAATAAACTTGAAATCAACACCAAAGTGAAGCGTCCCAGCTCTTTTTAAAAATCTGTCGCAGTACATACACGCATTTGGTCCAATATCCAATTCCCCAGGCCATACTTTCCACAAAGTTTTACAGAGTAGGCATATTTGGTGAATGCTCCTGTTGAATCGAATCAAAATTCATTTCCGAAGGACTTAGCACTCAGTTCCCGCAGCATTGCTGGATTTATGTTTGGATATATGTTCGGATGGAATATTGGTCATCATCAAAGTCTAAATCTGTAAAAGAGGTCTTTTGAATGCACAGCTCGAACTGTGACTACATTGTTCGTCTACATCCGTCACATGGCCACTTAAACTTTTGCTGAAAACTTCGAACCTCATTAATGGAGTCACACGTGATCGCACCTCATATTGCTCCCTTTTTTAACGGAACGGTATAACATGCTCTTCTTTCTCCTTTGTCAAAAGGTGTCACTAGAAGTTTCCCGGCTCGTAGTGTGCCGATTTGTGTTCGTATTTCCGGTCGCACATCCGCCATGTTTATACACGTTTTTGTGTGCGGTGTACATATATCAATGTTGTATTTTCATTTACAGACAGAGCTCAAGCGTAGCCATGGTGAATAAACAAGATGAAGCGCTTAAGTAAATAAAATCACCCTCCCACTATTGTGCAGTCACACGTTCCTCTGAATCAACAATAAAAACAAGAAAGGAAATAAGAATCTGGTTTTATTGAATAGAATGTGTATTAGCGTTCTTCGCAAATTAAGTTTATCCCTATCCTCCTAGACTTGACGATGCTAGACTGTGTCCTAATTTTCTGCCAGAGTTTGTCTACGCCCATCCCTTCTCAATATACAGATGAGTGTTGTTCTCCCTCGAATACTAAAACTCCGCATATATGTACAAAGTACTAGATGCCGTTTCATTCAAAGAGTTATGTTTGTGTGCTCATCTCGTACTACGAGTACTTTGGGTCGCCGCCATTTTTGTTTCCTCGTCGCACTGTCAAAAGAGAAGTAGAAAACTTAAGCTAAGCATTCAATTATTATGCGAGATATGTTCCAAGAGACAAATCGACATTTGTTCATGCCTTGGCAGGCCAACACACACACTGTCGCCCTTCACGTTATATTTCAGCCTTAACAGTCGGTTATCAAAAGAGAGATATGCTCCACACAAATCCTTACGCCATTATCATTCTCTTTGAATCTTTCGTGTGCGTTCTGCCTATTTGTTGCCCAACACGCCCTCCCCCCTCCGACAAATGGATGGCATCATGACTCATGAGTGTAGCGGTGTGAAAGACACCTCAACTCCTTCCCTCCATCGCATCTGGTAAAGTCATGCATGTGTATGTGCGGATTAACAATTCAAAGAAGAAATCACTCGTAAATAGTTTTCTTCGAGTTCGTCCTCTAAAAATGTCAAATGTGGAGATTTCCGCATTATTTCATCCCTGGTTAAAGTGTGTTCGCCGTTTGTAAGGCTTGTTGGCTTGATATCGTCCTGATTTCTAATGCAAAGCGTCAAGGAAAGATTACGAACAATGTTGATGGTGCGTTGCGGCGGCTGTCCCACCCACGCCGAAACCACACTACATACCTACATGTACAAGAGCATTCAATGAAAATTCATTTAAATTTTTATGAACTCCTTTGTGGTACGACGGGTGGTGTGTGTGTTGATTTGCAGCTTCGAATTGTTCCGAAAGATAGTCATACTAAGGTGTACATCAGAGACAAAGGCGACATTATGACGAGGGCGAGGATTCGCGCTTCTCGGAATTCAAGATGTGTGTGCCTGTGCATGTTCTTGTGCGAAAGTATTATGTTCATATTAACAATAATAATTTCGAGACATCTTTGTGTGAGATCGGTTTTTATTGTTGAATATTTTTGTACGCCTTTATTCTGCGCACATTATACAAAGCCATTAAGCATCCAATTTATGGTCATGGAGTGTTCTTTGTGGTTATTAGTGGGTGTCTCGTTGGCATTTGCTCACTTACCATAGGAAACAGATATAGATACTTTTGCGCTTATAGAAACGGCGACAAAGCAAAGATGAAATTCTAAATAGACAAGTGTACTGTATATCTACTTGCGGAGCTGTATCTATATCGACTATTCAATTTAGAGGCAGGCGAGTATATTTGCGAATTGGCAACGATTTATCGCCGAATAAATGGGGTAAAGGAGATAATATTAAGAACGAGCGTGGAGCGTGAGATTCAAATGAGCGGAATCGTAGATGACAAGAACAATGTGTGTGATTTTTAAATGGCTTGGAAGTTGGAAGTTGGAAGTCTAATTTGTGCGTTCCCATAAATATCGTTTATTGTTTATTTATTTGCCACGAGTATGGAAGTTGGCGAAGATACACTCTACAGTTACATTGGCTTATAAGTTGCTGGCATTGCCAAGTCTGGTAGCGAGTTCTCTTACTTTTGTTGATCTTAAAATAGCTTGGAATGTAAATACACTTTTTTTTTTGAAAAAGTAATGAATGGTACTTTTAAGTAACCACTATCAGACATTCAAATAAATAAAATAAAAGCGGAGCGACGTTGCTTGTATTCGTTTGAATACCTTCCTAATAAGTTCCGCGGGTAGTAGCATGACATCGACGCGGTGTTTACCGCAACAGACGCGGACAGAGTTAGGACGACGCGTCAAGACCTGGGCACTATCTCACCAACAATTTTTCACTTTATCTTTGCAAAATTCGTTTCACCAAACACAAAATTTCAAATTGTCAATTTGCAAAGAATTTGTCCATTTCGTTTCACCAAACAAATTAGATTTGCACTTAACATTTAAAATCGTGAAAGGTTTGTCAATAATATGCAAAGAAAAAAAAACATTTGCAGTTGATCTTTTGTTGTGAACAGTTGGTGATATAATTAAAAAAATCTATAATGAACCGTTTCGAAGCACTCTTTTTTTTTCGTTTTGTCAACAATTGGACATAGGCTAAGGTTTGACAGCGAACGAAATAATTGCTTAAGTCCCCTGCAACAGATTCTATGCACACTAAGTTGGATTGGAAATGGAGGGCAATATCATGGAGTCGCAGCTATGCACGGAATAAGTAAAGCTACAGTCTGCAGAGTAGTACAACGAGTTTCGGGGCAATAATCGAGGAATTGCTTGCATCCACCATTTGCTGGCCACAAAATACTTCGGAAATAGCTACCCAATTTTTTGCTCAAGGTGGATTCCCTTGTGTAGCTGAATGCGTTGACGGTTTTTTGTTTAGTTATTTATAGTAAATTACAGTTAGTACAGAGTTCAAATAAAGGAGTGAATCGCTAAGTAGGCCGATGCCAAAAAAAAGTACATGACTGGGTGAACATAAGTACCTATGTACTTGCTGCTTTATAGTTAAAAATGAGTAAGTTTTAAATTATTACATAGTATTTATTTTTATACCATGGACGACGGACGTAGTAACTCACATGTCTAACATTTTGCATATGACTTGTATGCAGTGTTTTTTTACTTGTTTTAATTGTTCTGAACTTGGACGCTTTATTTTAGGATATTGTGTTAAATATTGCTCAAATTTCAGTTTGAATCGAAATTCATAGAGTATTAGAAAACAATTTTTTTAAGCCGAGTAAACAATTTTACGACAATAAAACTTGCTCTATATTACGTGTTGGGTGCAATTAAATATACAAAAATACACGCATATGTTTTTCACTTTGTAAATTTACAAAACACGATTATAAATGCAAAGTTCTCTTTCTAATTGGTGAAACACTTATATTTTTCATTTTGCAAAAAAGTCTGAAAAAGTGGAAAAGTGGTGAAACACATCGCACTTGTACTTTGCAGGAACTATTTGTTTTGCTAAATTGCAAAGTGCAAAGTGAAAAGTTGTTGGTGAAATAGGGATCTGGATGGAAAACTGTTGTGTCTACAAATCTGAGTCTTTGACCCGGGGTAGTTTTCGAACGCACCCAAAGATCTAGATGGCGTCCAAAGAAGATTCCGGTTGTCAACCATGTTGACTTTCAGCTTTAACTTCAGCTTTTTTCCGCCTGGGTCAACTTCCTTTTTTCTTTTTGGCGCTCAACGTGTGCGCACCAGTCACTCCACTCTTACTTGTCTAATGGATTACCTTGCATATTAAAATATCATTACCACTATTATTAATTACAATAAAGTTGAATTTAAATCGAACCATGTTAATCGTAAAAACACGCCCTTAGTCCAGCGGCTGAGAAATTGCAGAGAGTCCCCTTGCATAGGAGACATATCCCACCGATTGTCAATAGATTGACTTTAAATTCCCATTTTCAATACCCATTTTCTGACAACGAGCTGACCCTTGACTTTATCACTCAGCCATTCTCCCATTTGATTTTTAGGTCTGGGTAGACTCAGCTAGATAGTAACCAAATGGCTGCACTAGAGGGAGTATGCCCCCTTAGCACTTGTAAAGGGTGATTTTTTAGCTGGTTTGGTTTTGGCAACACTGGTTTTGACAGCTGACGTGTGTTTAGTACCTTGTGTCACTGTCAAACAGCTTCAGTTTGGTTTGCAATTTAACCATGGATCGTCTTACAAATGAACAACGCTTGCAAATTATTGAATTTTACTATCAAAATTCGTGCTCGGTTCGAAATGTTCATCGCGCGCTGCTTCCATTTTATGATCGGCATTCTCGACCTTCTGAGCAGTCTATTCGGAAGATTGTGACCAAATTTCGCACCAAATTTACTTTGTTGGACATTAAACCACCAACACGTTTACGTACTGTGCGTAGTGAAGAAAATATTGCGGTCGTATCAGCTAGTGTGACAGAAGACCGCGAAATGTCGATTCGGCGCCGTTCCCAGCAGTTAGGCCTTTGTTACAGCACTACGTGGAAAATTTTGCGGAAGGATTTGGGCGTAAAGCCTTTTAAGATACAGCTGGTGCAAGAACTAAAGCCAGCCGACCTACCACAACGCCGAATTTTTGGTGAATGGGCTCTTGGAAAGCTGGCCGAGGATCCGCTTTTTTATCGAAAAATTGTGTTCAGCGATGAGGCTCATTTTTGGTTGAATGGGTACGTAAATAAGCAAAATTGCCGCATTTGGAGTGAAGATCAGCCAGAAGCATTGCAACAGCTACCAATGCATCCCGAAAAAGCCACTGTTTGGTGCGGTTTATGGGCCGGCGGCATTATTGGGCCATATTTCTCCAAAGATGATGCGAATCGCAGCGTTACTGTCAATGGTGAACGCTACCGAGCGATGATAACAAACTTTTTTTTGCCCGAAATGGAAGTTCTTGACTTGCATGATATGTGGTTTCAACAAGACGGTGCCACATGCCACACAGCACGCGAAACAATGGCGCAATTGCGAGGCGAGTTTGGTGAACAGTTAATTTCACGTTTCGGGCCGGTCAATTGGCCGCCTAGATCGTGCGATTTGACACCATTAGATTATTTTTTGTGGGGGTATGCCAAGGCTAATGTGTATAGGGACAAGCTCGCTTCGATTGACGCGCTGGAAGCCAACATCCATGCATTCATTCGTGAGATACCGGCCGATATGTGTGAAAGAGTATGCCAAAATTGGACTCAGCGGATGGGCTACCTGAGACGCAGCCGCGGTCAACATTTGCATGAAATTATCTTTAAACATTAAATTGCAAGGTTCAAACTATCGATTCAAATAAATATTTCATTCATTTTTTCGAATTTTTTGTGTTTTTTTTTTAAAAAAAGTTCTAAACCTCTTAAAAAATCACCCTTTATTTAATACACGGTCAGGGATATGCTTGTGCATAATGAAAGAGAACTTTCAGAGAAAAGTGGCGTCTCCTGTAATCTTATAATGTCTTTATTCATGGCGGCCATCGATCTCCGGACAGAGAGAAACCGCGTGAACGAATGTAAAAACGGTATCAGATGGGGAATAGGCGACTGCAGGGCAAACCTGGACCTTCAAAACTACATGTATCATCTACAGGGTGTTTTTTTTTAGAGGTATAGAACTTTAAGTTGGCAACACTATTTTAACTGCCCTCCATTTTGTCAGCTGTCAAGTGATTTATTTTCAGTTTGGTTTGCACCGAAGAAACAATTGCCGCTGTAGAGCAAAGTGTTGAAGAGGACCCGGATGAATCGATTCGCCACCGTACACAGCAATTGGAGCTTTGTCCATCAACTTTATGGAAGATTTTGCGCAAAGATTTTCGACCTTACAAGATCCAGCTTGTGCAAGAATTAAAGCCGCGAGACCATGCAATGCGTCGTGATTTTTGTGTATGGGCCGAAAATGAGATTGATATCGATGCTGATTTTCATCGTAAAATTTTGTTCAGTGATGAGGCTCATTTTTGGTTGAATGGCTACGTCAACAAGCAAAATTGCCGCATTTGGAGTGAAGAAAATCCACATGAGACCCTTGAGACGCCATTACATCCACAAAAACTTACTGTTTGGTGTGCTCCAGGGGCTGGTAGAGTCATTGGGCCATACTTCTTCCGAAATGATGCTGGAGAATCAGTTACCGTTAATGGATCATGGTATAGAACCATGATAACCGACTATTTTGTTCCCGAATTAATTTTAAATATTCGGTCTATCCATTTCAAGGGTCGCTTGAGTAAATAATTTTACCTCTTGTACAAACCAAGAGACCATACCTTTTCAAATAACATACTCATTTATCAATAAGCTCACTTCAGACATCCCAAATCTCAGGAGCCCGGACGCACACGTGTGCTTCCCAGAGACAAAACAAAAGGGAACACATTATATGGACATCAGAATGTAAAAAGGACGCTAACGAGATTAGAAGAAGGGATGATGTAAATAGGTAGGCACGCAAAGAACCTTTATAAATACCCATAATATTCTAGAGTAAAAAAAAGGAAAAGAAGAAAATCTGCTGGATTTTGTTCAAAAGAAATTATTAAAATTCGTGGGAAGGATGCTCAAGACGACCGTCCGAAACATTCGATTTGCAGTATAATCGGCGACTCTAAATATTCAAGGGCAATCCCAATACAAGTAGGGAAGAGGAATTTCGAGGTTCCATCTCATCCTGGACCTTACTAAAGAGACTGCTGCTCGATGGCATGGGTGATACTTTCCAAGACGTTCGTTAAAATCCATCAGAAAAAGATTGTTTAAGATTGCGAATACGGTAGCAGATATTTTTACCTTTTTTTATACCCTCCACAGGAGTATATTCACTTTGTCATTTCAATTGTAACGCCAAGAAAGAGTCACTGGATACCTCATAAAGTATATTTATTCTGAATCAGGATCACATTCTGAATCGATTTAGCCATGTCCGTCTGTCTGTCTGTCTGTTGAAAGCACGATAGCGCCCAAAGGAATTGACGTATGCGAATGAAATTTGGTGAAAGGACTTCTTTCTATCGTCGTCAGGTTGGTATTGAAAATGGGCTATGTTGGTCAAGTAGTTCTGGTACCTCCCATACAAAATCAATATTATACCCCTGTGTCTCGCTGTCTGTTGAAAAAACGATAGCGTCGAAATGAATCGACCTAGGCAAGTGATATTTTGTGAGAGGACTTACTTTTATCGTCGTCAGGTTGATATTAAAATTGGGCTATAACGGTCAAGTAGTTCTGGTAATACTGGTTGGTAAACAAAACCAATATTAGACGAAAGCGTCTATTCAATTATTTTTTTGCGTGACTTGAATGCAGTGGAGGGTATCAAAGCATCGGCCAGGCCGGTGATAACACTTTTACTTGTTTAAACCTTGGGTTATACCTGGCCAAGAGTAAGTCAATCACAAGTCAAAAAAGTGTCGCTGAAGCACATTTCAATTTCGCAGTAGTTGAAAGTGGTGTTATCCGTCAAATGAAAAGAATATGAAATAGCTTTCCCACATTTTATTAAATTTGTAACCCTCAGGTCTTCAACGTAAAAATAAGTAGGCGAGCTTCTTGTATAAAATGCGAAAAATACTGCAGAAAAGTGTGTCCGTACACATACTTTGCAAACCCATTAACATTCCTTCCCAAAGAAATGGGAGGAAATTTAAAAGGTAAACTACCACCTTTTAAGGCTTCGCAAATTTATGACTTTCAGTTGTTAAATCGCAGTTTCACTTCTACTAAAGTTCGTGCAGTGGTAGAAATTCTACCATTTTTGTGACCAATACACCATATTGGAAATCAAATTACACAAAGCCTCGCATCTCTGCACAATCTACCCAACAAAAAATCAGGAATGTATTATTTTTAAGGCAGTCAAAATGGTTCTGAACAATTTGCTTTCGCCCGTTTATGTAAAAACATGGGTATCGAACTAACTGGATGCTTCTTGTTAATTTTTCAGAGCTCCCCACTTTACTTATGGGAACTTTTTAAAATTCTTCACGGCTCTTCTCGTACCTCAATTTCTCTTATTTGCCCTAGCATCTTTTTAAGTGTTATCTAAATCATGCACCTAATAGCCCAATCATTCTAAACTCGTTCGCTTATTTGTGGTCGGCACAGCCGACTTTGTGTCTTTAAGGCGTAGTCTGGCTAAGATGGAATTTTCGTCCTCACTTCATGTGAATTGAACTGACCCAGCTTCAATAAGGTTTCGTTGGTACCTTATTTGCTTCGGATAGCATGATTGCCCCGAGAAAGCCTCCCAATTCAGGCGGTCGGACTCGTCGTAAGAATCTATGTCCCTTCCAGTTATCCCAAAAAAATAAACTATGTTGCGAATGCTTTTGAGGAGCCAAAGTCCCCAAAGTCCTCTATATCGACATTTTGAGTTCATTTGCTGACTATGAAATTTTAGTTCGACAGTATTTACCGCCAATTATTTTTAAGTAGCCGCCCTGTTATGCCAGCTCATGTCTTACACTTCAAGACTTATTTTTTTAAAAGGACTTTCAATGCCCACCTCACAAGTGTTGTTATGTCGACCTGTTCGCAGATTGCATTTAGTACTATAGGAGCACAGTACACATAAAACATGTCGGCCAATTTCGATTTCGAGTGAGCACTGAATATTTATTTTCTTCAACTTTGAAATTGGTTGGTCAACTTAGTTCAACAAGTGTAGACACTGACTTGAGACGGTCAACAGTTACTGAGGTCACGCAAAGGTACACACACCACGTTTAAGTGCCTTTAGAAATGATAGACTTGGATCAAATATTCACCTTTTAAATTGTATTTTACTAATTAAGAAGAAAAAACCTCAATCAATTCAACACTCTGCACTTTATAACTTTTGATTGCCCAAGTTTACGGTTGACTGCATTAGACCACAAATTAAATGCTAAATTGAAATCCTAATCATAGATCACACGCTGCTGTCCCTGCGCGCATTTGAAGTACACAATTTAATTGTTTTCCCATTTCGAGCACCGACAATTTAACCGCAATTTTAATTACCAAAGCGCAAAAAAATACACTCAAATAAAACAATTGTATGAGCACGTCTTTGATAAAGCAATCGATTCGAAAATCAAATCAATAAATTAAACTGGATGAATAAATTAAAATGTGTCAAAGTATAGAGACCGAACGAGAGAAACAATTACACATTTAACATGCCGCCTTTGTTGGGTAGAAAACAAAAAAATCAATTACATTCAAAGCGAAGATTAATTAAACAAAACTGCCAGTGGCCGGACTTGGCTCTCTTCATTTTCGGTCGATGTTTCCATTTTCATTTAACCGTGTAATTAGCCAAGTCTACCGTTTATAATCTCCGCCTCTGGGGAATTGTAGACCGACCTTGACTGAAAAGTGTCCTCCATTCGCGTGTTTGTAATGACAATTTGTCTTCGGGTCTGCCCCTGATGAATTGTTGAAAATAAAAGGGGACCAAATACAATAATTATTAATTCGGTCCGAGGAGGGATGAAAGTCGCTACAGGCTCTGCTCCATTACAGCGCAATCACCGAGTCAATTAAAATTGGGAAAAGGACGCCAGTGGAGAAGGGTAAATGTTGAAATGAAGTCATTTGATTTTGGCATGACCATTTTTTTTTCGTTCAACCTTCCCTTCAATTTCGTAAATTGGAAATGTATCGATTTCCCCTTTGAAATGGGACCCCTTCTAAGTGTTGTTCGAAAGGGGACAAGGGACAACCTCGCTAATGCTGTCATTTGTAGGGAATTTATTTCTTCTATTTGTTGTGTGAGCAGTGTAAGTGAGTGCACTCAGAAAAATATCGCAAGCTAAATTCTAGTCCGATCAGGCTTATTCTTTATTTTCTTCATTCTTACGTCCTCAATCTCAAAATAAACCGAATGATTCTTAAAACAATAACGAAAATCTAAAATCTAGCTTTTCATTATTAAACTAGCTGACCCGGCGGACTTCGCACCGCCTAAATTTGATTAAATTATTAACATACCTTTTGATATTTGTTGAACCTCTCTATTGAACGAAGTAAAGCCTATAGCTCGTATAACCAATACACATACAAAGACCGTATATACATACAAACCTTGGTGTTGACGTCACTTTTCATTTGAAGTTTCCAGAAACAAAATCGGCCCACGCATTAAGAGAACATCAATTCAAACACAATCCGATTTATTTTGATATATATTTATATAGAACGAGATAGATGAAACGCGGAATGTGCCTACAGCGCCACCTGTTGAGAATTTTCCGAATTTTCATTTTACAGAAACCATCCCCGATTCAAGACAAAAAAAATAAAAAAAAATCATTCAAATCCGAATTACCCGACTATTATAGATTTTAATGTGTGGGAAAAACCCAAAATGTACGTTTTCCGATTTCAACCAAACTTCACAAAAACCATATATAGACTAATTCAAAAGATGTGTGTTTGTTTGGTTAAAATCGGTAAATACGTTAAGGCGTGAATGGGCAACAATCGAACACAATTTTAAGGCTCAATTTTTATAAATATATACAGATGAAGCCAATGCAATATTAAAATCTGAATCATATCACCTGAATAATTTTTTTTTGCACACAAATACAGAATCGAAAGAGAATTATACTCTCCAAACTCCAATCAAGCCCAAATAATCTTAAACTGGCATGATGAATTAAAGTGCAATTATGATCTAAACGACGATATACGAATTAAAATTCTCCAATCAAGCCGCACAATGTAAAACTTGCATGATGGATAAAAAAGTTCATTCATTCCGATTGATATCTCATACAGTTTCCGTGTTTCCGTAGTTAAATGTTCTTTCAAAAAATAAAACAGTGGACAATTATTTTAATAAAGTGCATGCGTGATACCAAAAATGGTAGAATTAATAATATTAATTTAATATAAATACAATAATTGTCATAAGAAATATCTCTGATTTTAAAAGTCCGTCTTTACATTTGTATCCATTAAATAATGGAAAGACATATTTTAGATTTAAGTCCACTTAAGTATTGTTGTTTCAATAAAAAAACATGATTTTTTAAAAATTATATTGTTTTATTTTCTAAGTCAAGAATGTGACGGAGTTCTTAATAAATTCGACAAATAAAACTGTGCAATCTTAAATTGGGATATGACATTCTTGAAGCATTCCGAAAAAATCCACATAAGGCCCAAGTAGCATTCGAATACACATTTTAGGCCTGGCGACGTTCTGGTGTCAATTCGTGATCCTATTCAGGAACTTATGTTTCGAAACAACGAAGTAACAGTTCCTTTTTGTTTGACGCAAATCCTATATATTTACCATCTTTGAACACACAATTTCAGCCCAAAGTGTGAGGCCATAACAATTTTCAACACAAATTGGGAAAAATGCCCTACTAATATTTAATTCTATTATTGTGTATGTATACCATATAATTGTGATGCATGATATTCATTCATTTTGTGTTATGTACCAAAATAATATTCTGACTGCATCGACCATTTCATTATTAAACAGAAAGCAGCTACTGAAATTTTATGGGGAACATCATTTTGCCTTGAAATGTTACTAATGGTCTTCGAAAAAAACCTTGATCCTTACAAAATAATCTATATTTAATCAAAAATATCTCTTTTAATTATTTATGCTGTTTTAAATGCTGATAGGGAGCATTATAAAATCAGTATAAAATAGATCTACGATGTCTATATAGACATAATAGTAAAATTTAAATTTACTTAAGTCCACCAAAACTGTAAATTTAAAATTTGTTATTTTCCATGTTCTTTTTATGCAAATGGAAACCTAATAAATTCCTATTTGGGAACAGTGGTTACAGTAAAATATTCCTAATCAGGAATTGAGTGCACGAACACACATCTCCACACATTTTACACGCTGCGGACATAATGATTCATTGAAGAAACAATTTTGACACAATAACGTACCTGTGTAGATATAAAACTCCAAGATAATAATATTCCTAAATGGAAGATGTTACTTAGCATGTGTCTTAAATGTTACTCGTTGGGAATATTTTCTGGTAAGAAAACCGTCTTAACGACGACGTCGCTCATGACACATGAAGTCGCAAAATGCTCCTTGGGGGATAACTTGTTCTTATTTAAATATTTGTAAGTTTATTTCAAGAGTTATTATTCTGGGTTTTAGGAAGCATTATTGTTATTGCTGATAAATAGGTGAAAAATAAGGTGATTTCGAGCTTAATTTAAGCTCACACATTCTTTATTGCGTTATGTTTAAGAATACATAAGCTTAATTTAAGTTTAATTTAATTTAACGGTTTAAAATGAAGTTGTTGCATTCTTCGAATGAAATGACTTTGGGCTTAATTTAAGCTTACACGTTCTTAATACTGTTATAGAACAATCTTGAAATAAGTAAGTTAATCGAAAAACATACTCAAAGTAAGATTTTTGTATTTGGATTACGAATTTTTAGATAGACTTGCATCGGCATGCATCGGCATGAGTAAAAATAACCTCCGTATCCTAACGGGCTTCCTAACGGGGCATTGTAGACTCAAGGAACACCTCAGGAAACTGGGTATATCTGAAGAAGGTCTCTGCCGATTCTGCGATGAGTCCAGTGAAATCCCAGAACACGTGCTGGGATCGTGTGGGGCATTGACCCACAAAAGACTGAAATACTTGGGCAAGTACCAACTATCTGATGAGGAAATACGGTCACTGGAGCCAGCTCTCATCCTAAGATTCTTAAAGGAAACTGGACTAGAGAGAGTGCTATAGGACGGATTTCTTCCGCCAAGGAGGAACGAGAGTACAAGAACCTCTAAAATGATTCCGAAAGGTATTATAATGTGAGGGGAACTCGTATGAGGGCATATATCTCACTGAGGCGTTAGCAGGGGTACAATAGACCAAAAGGTCGCAGTACAACAACCCCTCTTACATAATAATAATAAAGATTTTTGTATTTGGATTACGAATTTTTAGATAGACTTAATCTGACACGGATTATCTTGATTTTACCTCGTTTTTCCCTGAGTGTGTAGGTTATATTGAGAATAATTTGTTTTCCTTATTTCTCTCCTCATAATATAACAAACAACACAAAAAGGATATCGATCTTTAAGTAGATGACAGTGTTTAAAATACGTCCCTCATGACCCTACGAGTATTTACGAGCAATGGAAGGAGGCCTGCTAAGTTTTTCTGTAGCCTTCCTCAGGGTGAGTCAATTTCCAAGAATTTCCAAGACATGCTATAGAATTCGTGCCAGTCCTATACGAAGGCTAAGAATGAGATGGTTAGATGAAATCCGAAATCTCTTATATACACTCATGGGGATTGCACTTGACGCTTTAAAAAAATGGTAATCAAGAGCTATGGATGCTCCAGTTGAAAGGGACATTAAATTAATTAATGTATTGACCGCGGGAAAAAAAAACATCAGACAAACTGAAAAATATAAATATTGCTCATTCAACCCCATATACTTTAGTAGGTACTGTTGAACAGTTAATTTCCTTGAATTGTTTGGAAAAGCAAATTTCACATTGCTACGTATATTTTTCAGTGTTGCGCGATACAATTAAATCAGTTTTACAGGGCTGCAAAATTCCACAATCACCATTTAGAGCTTTTAAGTCATAAATAGATGTTCGAAGTCTACTGGTTAAGTGTGGAAATTAGGCCTTAGATAGATCCACGCCGAGTAGTCTCTTGCAGCACGCTATTTAAGTTGTACATAAGTCCCAGGTTCGCTAAGAACTGTTGCGCTCCTAAGAAAGTATATATAAGTCTTTCACAACTTTCGCAGGACATGACGTTATATTCAATAATTCTTGCGCGAGAGTGGGTCTATGGAGTGAATATATGGAGCTTATAACAGTCAGTCATCGGAAATTGCTTTCATCCTCCTTACAAGGACTCACAATCACCAGGCCCTTCCATATTTGGTGGTAGAACTGGGTTTTTGTTGACGTGAATTAACTTCCTTCACCTTCGCTCTATCGACCTGATGCCTATTTATCTGCTGCGGGAAATACTGCTTTAACACACCTCCCATTTCAGTGCTAGGATTCTTTCCCTGGTTCGAAGAGCTTAAAACCAACAGTCATCTGGGAGTTGGGCTTCTTTAAGGAACTCCGGAAGACATAGGGATCGCTTTTTAAAAAAGCACATAATCAACACTCGTAAATTGCATGGTGCCACTGGCACAAGAAAGTCATTGCACTCATTCCGCACCAAGAGCCTTCTGCAATATATTTGATTTACTACGGCCGTTTTCACCAAAGTGACTACTTCCACCGTGGGACTACGCTCTCCACATTTAAAAAATAAGTTGGGATGTGACACCTTTCGCTGACCTCCTATAAGACAGCAGATGCTCTGTCAGAATCTGTGACCATGGTCTAACTTTTCGCCTAAATCCTTCCCACAGAACTTGTATGTTACTCTATAAAATACATAAGACCAAGTCCAGGAAGTGATTCCCCACTCAAAAGCCGTTCCCTCTGCTGATGGCTATATAACCTTATGGAGTTTAAAAGCACGCAATTGCTTCCTTACCACTATAGCCGTCACACCGAGGCGATTTACTTCGCAGACGTATCCAACAGGGACAATAACTTATATTGAAAGAATTTACTATAGACTTAGGAATGATTGAAGGCTCCCCTTATTGACCTGTTGCGCTTTGTTCGCTGCTCATTTACTAAAGGTTACGCAAACTTGTTTTTAATATAGAATTCATTCAGCCTTCTGACTTATCGCACGGATGCAAGGCAAAAAGAATCAAATTTATGGATTGCTGTTTAAACCGTGCTTGTCTGACTAAATCACTATGTCGAAACTATATGCCGCAGGGTAACAATGTTTTAGTGCTTGGTCGTAAATAAAACCTATCGAACGAATTCATTTAAATCACACAGCGTGTTACTGTGCGTGCTTATTAAATGAATGTGGTCCGGGTAATTAATGTGTCAACATGAATTTATTTGTTTTGTGCTTATTTTGACTGTGAGCGTGTATATCCGTTTGGCGGAACATCAATTAATGGCTTCAAAGTCGTTTGACTTATAAGCCAATTCTATTTTCGCAAATCGAAAATAATTTATATCTATTCCCGTTCCATGTGCGGTTGTGCGGGAACGTGGCATAATAGAGGACAACCCAAAAGCATAGGAGGACACGTACGAATATCTAATATATAAAAATCTCGTATTTATATACAATTTAAATGGAATCGCATCAGCAAAACATAAATTACTTTCAATGGGATGAATGCCTAGTTGTCGTTCGACCTTGACCGAAAAAGATAGATCTGACAAGACAAATGCAATAAAAAAGTGTGTCCTGATGGCGGCCAACGCTGTGTAATCCTGTTGTAATTATTTTGCAAGATGAAAAAGAAGGCGAAATCTAATCTGAAAAGAAACTATGATACATAAAATGTCCCCCTTCGATGTCAGGTTTGGTAACCGTCGACTGAATCATAAAGGTTTTGCTTACGGACTTGATATCCAATTTTCCGATAGTACATAGGTTAAGTTAGATCGGCTGCCAGCTAAGAAAGCCAACACACTTTGAGCAGTAATAATCCCATTGTGATACCAAATCCTCACTCACAAAACAATGCTGAGCGAAGTAGACTTCTAACGTCGGTGTTAACAGGATCGGTAGTGTCGAAAAAGTAGTAGGAAGATCCCAGGTTAAGTTTGCTCCTCTGAGGTAGAGCGGAGCAGGTGTACAGAGAAAAAGGTGGAGGATAGTCTCCTTTTTTTGAAAGTAGTTTTGAGCCTCTTTGCGTGTTGTCCAGTGATGGCCGCAGTGGCTTAGTGGTTAGTGTTGGATCGTAGGTTCGATCCCAAAAAAAAACTTAGGAATCTTAGGAATTTTTTTTACTGTGTCACCTCTCGCGAACGTCTGACAAACATTCAAAAGTATATAATGTCATTGAAGAGTTTCCAATTAGCCGTTTGGAATCGGCATAAAGATGTAAGTCCCTTCCATTTGTCCCAATGGTTGTTGCGCCAACTATTTATTTATTTTTAGTGTCCCTGTCCAACCTATTGCGGTGCACTTTCTTTAGACAGATCAAACTCTTATAGTGTTTCAGACCCAGCTTTGGCTTAATCTATTTTTTCGCTAGGCACATTATAGCACTATGCCTAAGATTTGCTTTCTCGAAGGCTTCTTCCTGTAATTTACGTTTGCATATAGCGATAGTACATAAGGCATCGGACTTCTATGTGATGTGACCGATTCAAAAGTAGTTTTCCTATATTCTTCAAGAACTCTATTGGATGACCATTTTTTACGGTCTGTTCTTTTAATCGGCTCTTTACTCCACTTAAATTGTACGGGCGAGTGGGTGATTATCAAATGAAAATTACAAGTGCTGGCGTTTTGTTTATCTTGGAAGGTGGACAACATTGCCCGTATTCACATTTTAATGCAATAAAATGTAACCAACCTCTCTCTAGGTCAATACCCAACAATTTCATGACTTTAAATGTTCCCTAAGACGTTCAGAAAAATTGTGCCGGGCCGTATCTTATCGTTTTTACATAAAAAAAATGAGTTTATACAAGGTGGCGCAAAAATAACCTTCCGAAGTTTTTTGGCTGTAATTTAAAAAAAAAATGAAAAACTTTGATTCTTCTTGTGGATTATTTTTATTTGGTCTTTTAATTTTGTTTACATCAAGTCGAGAATTTGATGTCATGTAAATGGCCGCCGCCACAGTTGATTGTCATTTGAGCCCTTTTTATGGCATTTTCCATCACTTTGGCCAAAACTTCCGGCGATAGGTCCTCACATTCTTGACGGATATTGTCTTTGAGAGCTGCAAGAGTCTGAGGCTTGTTGACATAAACCCGCGACTTCAAAAAGCCCCACAAAAAGAAGTCTGGAGCGGTCGAATCAGGCGATCTTGCTGGCCAGTGCAAATCGCCAAAACGGGATATTAGGCGCCCGGGAAATGCATCCTTCAGCATATCGGTTGTGGCACGTGCAGTGTGTGCCGTTGCACCGTCCTGTTGGAACCACATGTTTTCCAATCCCAATTCATCAAGTTGCGGCCAAAAGAACTCGTTGATCATTGCTCTGTAGCGCTCACCATTCACAGTAACCGTTTGGCCCGCGACGTCTTCGAAGAAAAAAGGTCCGATGGCTACAGCAGCAATATTCTCTGCAGAACGGCTACTCCGGGGTCTGCCACGCCTGGCAGCATCTCGTGTTGTGCCAGTCTCTTCGAGGCGAGCGGCTAAACGTCGCAGTGTTTCACCAGTAGGCGTTGGACGGCTAGGAAATCTGCGACGAAATTCACGTTGTGCCAAAGTCACCGACCGATTATTGCTCAAATAAATAGTCACCAATATTCCGCGTTCTGGAGCAGTGTAGCGTAACATTGTTTATTAACGTGTATTTCGCATGTGTTTACTACACAAATGTCAAAACAGAACTGACATTAGGGGCCAATCGCAAAATTTATAGCATTTTCTGATAGGAGGATTACTTTTGCGCCACCTAGTATTATCAGCTTTTGGGTTGTCCTAAGGGTAAATCTACAGATGATGCCATTTAAAAACATGGAATGAAAGAGGATATTCGAAGGGGGTAATAATGGTAGATACACTGGTCGTGTAGCAATATGTATTGACAAAGTCCTTTGATATTGTTAATTATACAATTCTTTTAGCTCTATTCCGTGATTCTTTCTTCAGTTCGCTTACACGGAAAGAATTGAAAATCACCAATTGCAAAATTTTGAGTTGCAATTTACGAATTATATATTTCTCGCGAATCACAACGAAGTTTTCATGGATTGATAAAAAAATTGGTAATTTGACATTGAAAACGATGGAAAATACAAAATTCTATTTGTTGAAATTTACGATTAGAACACGGAAAGGATTGAAAATCACCAATTGCAAAATTTTGAGTTGCAATTTACGAATTATATATTTCTCGCGAATCACAACGAAGTTTTCATGGATTGATACAAAAATTGGTAATTTGACATTGAAAACGACGGAGAATACAAAATTCTATTTGTTGAAATTTACGATTAGAAGTATCAATTCGAGCTTCTTTTATTTGTAGTGATTTGCGAGATTGTTTGGCGCAATTTACCACTCTAATATGTCAATTTCTCAAACACCACTTCACAATCTCAAATTGCGAAAAATATTTGGTAATTTACCAACACTGAATCAATAAAATCTTGTAATAGTTTAACACATGAAACTGAAAACGTATATTGACGTAGAGAAATCTTAAATTGCAAAATATTTTTTGTAATATCCATGGAATCAACTACCTAATCAACTACCTTTATGCACAGTCCATAGTTCATGCACCTATCGAAATCCTTTTAATGTATGAATGTATATATGTGGTATAGACCATAGACAAACCATACTGAGACCCCCAACTCACAATCCTCTTGCCGCTGGCCCCCTCAGTTTTTTTTCAAATTCGACATTTTGTTTTCCTATCGGTGTTATGTCAAAAAAGAATCCGTGTGACATGCAAAAACATACAAAAAATGCAAAAATAAATGCTGCCAACCTCGGCAACCGTCTGGAAATGTGAAAGAGTTCGGGAATACCACATTTTTTCATTACTGAACGCCATTGGTTAGTTATTATAAATTGTTAAAAGGCGAATAATTTGATTTGTTTGGTTAGTAAAACTATCTTAAGTTGATTTTCTAATTTTCTATATACTAGAAACATATTAGAACAAACATGGTTGAGTATTTTCCGCTTTTGGATATCATTAACTTCGATTTCGTGTGTAAATTTTTCTTAAATAATGAAGAAAATTTGCTCAAAATGTTTTCATTTTCCCTCAACCAATCTACATTGTTCATTTTTCATGAACATTTTAAGCAAATGTGCACTTATTCCTAAAAAAAAATATTATCCACACGTTACGAACAATTTCAAATTAAACGGATAAAATTCTATGAACTCCAGCAACTTTGCCCACAGTGGAAGTGTCTCATATCTCCTGGGAGTGTGTTGGTGAGCAGAATTTTTGAAGTTTCGTGACATTTGTCAATACGATTTTCTATGTAAGAATACTAGCGCACCAAACGTGAACACTCCATAAAAATATAGCTTGTAGGCTAAGTAACGGGAAATCGCCCGGAGTTGGTGGTCTCAGTATGGTTTGTCTATGGTTTTCTCTATGCTTCATGTCAAAAACTGTCGATACCCGCTAATTGATGTGATGAGGGATGAGTTTTCAAGTAGTTTTTCTGTCTTTGATTTTTTGTCTTAGATACTTAGATAATGCTTACAAGGTTATTGAAGTGATTTCCGTGCTTAGAAGATGTAGGCCGCTAATAAGAAAATCAAATGGATACGGGTTAATCTTTCAGCAATTAGTAAAGATGCCGCTGTCAAAAAAAAACAAATTTTTGAACTTTTACTCAAGATTATTTTTCCAACGATATTTGAGTTTGAGAAATAAGATATTATGTATTTTGAAAAAAAAAAAAGTCAAAAAATGCCATAAAATAAATAACAACCCAAGTAACAATTTGACTTCGGTAAGGTTCAAAGTTGTAATTTCTGTAGGCAACAGCTTCGATAGAGCTTCTATAGTATTTGTTAGCCGAAGTTGATCTATTTCGAAGCAATTGTTTCGATAAAAACTTCAGTAAGACCTTTACGAAGCATATGAAATTAAGTTTCGAAAAGATCTCTATTAGACTTCTGAAAATGTATCTGGAGATGTGTGGAAAGTAAATTGCTTCGATAAAGCTTATGGTGCGAGGCGCTTCCTAGAAGCTTCTTTAGAACTTCTGACCGAAGGCATTAAAGAAGCAATGAACAGTCATGCAGTCAACAGCTTGCGATTGGAAGCTGTACAGAAGCACTTACTCGTACTTCCTCCTAACTTACATATGGAGGCTTTATAGAGGTGAAAATTAATTTCATATGAAGTGAATAAGCTGTCTAAAGAAACGTCAATTAATTAATCGGGGAAAAATGACAAAAAAAAAAAACACTTTTATGTAATGTAATAAAAAACATAAATATTTTTCTTGTTCATTTTTGAGCCTCTATAAAGCTTCCATAAAGTTTTGGTAAGGCCCTACCAAAGTAATAACCTACTGCTAATAAATGTGAGATAGGTACTTCTTTTGCGAAGCAATAGCCTACCGTGGATGTTAATTGCCTTTCAGACGAAGAAGTTGTGTTTTCATTTTCAGTAAGGTCTATCCAAGCTGTTCAGAAAGTAAACATGTAAATACCTGCATTAAAGTGCGCCAAATGTATTTCCATTAGACCTTATGCAGTTGATATTACGGGAGGTGAAATAGCTTCGATATCACCTAACCGAAGTAAAATTGTTACTTGGGAATAAAATAAAAATCCTATAGGTAGAACTGATAAAACGTCGATAGGACTGAAAGAAAGGGCTGTGGTCAAAGACCACCAAAATTGTATATGCGCAAAATTTTATTCAATGCTTACAAGGCTCAAAAGCTCACACCAATCCAATATCCACCAAGTAGTATTCACACTGACCTGCGACTCCGTCATAATTAGCTATTCAAAAACGAAAATTTGAGCTCTACGCAATTTCCTCATGAAAACATTTCTGCTATGTATGAAATGTTAAATGCAAATGTCATTTCATTTGTACATTTATTGAGAAGCGGTCACTCTACCCACATACCATATAATACATTGCGGGTGTGTTTTTCGGTGCGACTGATGATCCGGCGGAATACCATCCCATTATGGAAACCTAAATTCGGTTTGTCGAACACAAATGATATGGCTTGACACATGATTAGATATGCAAACCTACACGTATATAAAAAAAACAACTAACTAACAGCTGCGCTCGCCAATTTTCAATTTATAATTTAAAAATGTTGTTTTCTATTCGTGTGCATTCGGACGTGTTAACATGTGGATTCGGTGGATAAGGTAGGGTGGAAAACATGTCAAACAAAGTTTCCACACGACAACCAACTACGTGACTTTGTAGGAAATGATTTACCTTCCTCGGGTTGGGCGGTAAAATTTAATTGGTTATGAGAAAGTTATCATTAGTGTTTTGTTACAATTTAAAGTTTGCTTTAAGCAGTGTTTGCATGTTTAAATGTTTTACGAGCGCCGTTTCTGTGGCAGTAAAGTTAATGGGTATTGGGATATGAGAAGCTCTTTAAATCGTACTGTTGAAGTGTTTAACCTTCGAAGGTACCTACTTTAACCCGACTTAAATCATGAAGAAAGAAATGATTCGAGACCAATCATGAGGGATAATTCAAGTTTATATCATAAGTCTATGATATTGATGCATAATTTTGAAAGTATTTGTTGAAACCGTTCTCCTATGGCGATAACATCCATCCTACGAGATAAAATATTAAGCAAGAAGGTTAATTAAACATTAAGACTAATGTGCCTTTCAAATGCCCACAAAGGTTGTCCGATTTGATAAGCACGAGATTACTTTCGAGCTTCGCAGCAGTAAACCTGATTTCCTCAATATGTAAATAGCGGCCAAACAAAATTGACTTGGAACATTCTCACTCTATAGTTTCATAGGTATATCTAATACAGATAATTGTGGATCCGCAGATTTCTTTAAAGCAAAAAAAAAATCAAACCAATAACGAAACTTTAAAAAATCGTCATAAGTGATATTTTATGACAAATTTACAATGAACGAGAAAGTTTTGTGCGAATTAATCATGCACTTTATTTACTTAAGCCAATGTGATAGCGTAAAGGCGCGGTAAGACGCTGTCCAAAAAACTGCATTCTTAAGTATCTTAAGTCGAAATACCTAAATACATATCCTGTCAAAAGAGTATTGCATATTAATGCACATAACATCGACATTGCAGATCAATTTGACAGCATAGCTTTTTGAAACTCTTCTAAAAAGAATATATCTCAGTGTGAATTTTTAGACTAAAAAATCTTGTGACTTTCTTCCCAGTAGTGAATGAATTGAAGAGCTAAAAGATTGAACGGTTTGCATCGGACTTCACCAATACATTTTGGGCGACAGATTGAAATGCTGCTTTCGATGCTAGACAGACTAAATTTATAAAGCTTTCGCACGCCAAAATGTCGGACACTGAAAAAGGGTTAAGGTTATAATTTTGTTTCTCGGAAGTTTAACGTTGACCTGCATTTTAACCACGAGTGTAAAAGCCGCACTTTAGTAAGAGACATTTAAAGTGATGTAAAAAAAAATAAAGAGTACCACTGGGTCGAACGTAACTTTCTCGTTCATCAAAAGTTTTAACGTAAATGAAGTGGGAGTTGCTGATTGTGTAAGCTCCAAGTTGTTGGAAATATTTAGGGTGCATATTCAATGTGGTTGTAAAAAATTAGAAGTTGGTAATTTTGTTAAAAATAAGTTTTACGTAGCTGTTATGGGATTTTCATTGGAAGTTGGGGCTTGTTATGATTTCAAAATTATACCGAAAATATGTGAACACAGATCGGAATTTGGGAAGTCATTTTTGAGAAATTCTTAAGAAATTGATTTGTTCGAATTTTTTGAGAAACTTATATTATCTTTAATATGTATTTTGATAAAAGTTGGAGCGGTTTTTGTAAAATTTGGCAGACAAAACAGTACCAAATATTGCAAAGCTTAGTTCGAAAAATACTATTGCTTAACTATTTGGATGTATGTGAGCATTACTTGGTTTTTAAAGTTTTATCGAAATCGAAAATAGGGTTTTCGAGACATGAGCAGTTTTTAAAATAAGCGTTTTCGGTGATTCGAATTGAAAATTAAGGATGCAATAATTTGGAAACATCAATTTTACTCTAAGTTTGCATATGGGTCAAAACCGTTTTCAAGTAAACTAAAGGAAACTAAATTTTTAAAAAATGACTTTTTTTAAAAATCCATTTTACGATAATACAGAGAAAAACTGAGCTTGCCATTGAGTTAGAAATTACCATATAGTTAGTTTCCAAATTTCAAAAGTACCGTTATTCGATTTTTTAGCTGAAAACTGTGTATGCAGTCATGCATAAGCACCTAATCAAGCTTTAAAAAAAATTACTTTGGTTGAAATCGTTTGAGCCGTTTTCGAACAAATCAAACTGGTATGAAAATTGTATATGGGAAGTACCATTAATATTGAGGTTATCGTGCAAAAAAAACGGCCCCGAACTGTAAGCCCCAAACCCCAAATCTGAAGTTTGAACGAAATCTGGGCAGCCGTTTAGGCTATAGGCCATTTGACATACGGACAGTCATACAGACAGACGGACAGAATTTTGTGACGCAATTTTTTAAGTTCCTCTATCATCGTAGTGCCAGAATTGATTAACATCTCGAGTTCGAAATTTTGTCGAATACAATACCTAAATTTCTCTTTCTTTTTCTCTTTCAATTACGTAAATCGAGATAACTTGAGTGGTACGCTTAGTAATAGTTTTAATTTTTTAAAATCTGTCCGCAATTTACTGTAGATGATAATGAAAATACCGATCAGGAATAAGGCAAGCCAAAAGTCAATATTAAAAGTCGGCTGTTCAATCGATGGCAAAAATTGTGTTATCCGAAATAGATGTGCCTTAGACAAATGCCGCAGTTGTACAACTTACGGGAAAGTACTCTTGCAGCTATTTTTAATAACAAACCCTCTTTGAATTTGAAAACAAATTTCTCCTCAAGTGCGCACGTTTGCCCCCGCATGAGGTAAATTCGCTGTTTCACCGGAACATCTTGTTTTGATCCCTCAGCCCTTTTCTATTCTAATTTTAAGTGTGAATCTTCTTGTTGACCGGTTGTCATCTCTGTTGTTGTTGACATTTCATATCGCAGTTACGAGGATAATAGCTTTAAGCTTTTCGCTGCCTTAAGCACATATTCTTTATACAAACAACGTAAGGAAAATATTTTTTTTTTTCGGAACGAGGCAAGGATATCCTTTTTGTTATTATGCTGTTGTCTTACCCGAATATATTTACGGTCTACTTATGAAATATAATGGGCCAACAGCACTGTATATCATGCATGACGTGCTTGCATGCATAACGATAACAATAATGGTGGCCCAATGCATGTAAGCAGCTTATGCTATGCACGATGCACTGCATTAAGTGCGCATTAGATGCCGTACACCCTCCACTTACTCTAATCCCGAACAATGAGAACGTTTTCAAGACTGCTGCTATTGCAGCACTGAGAAAGGAAGAACACAAACAATAGGATCAAACAATTTAATGCGTCACATATGATAATCTTACACAAAAGACACCCCGACCAACATCCTAAATGTCGCTCAAGTGATGGCCACTCAAAGGAATAGTCTGGAAATTAGACGTAATCTTTTTTGGGCGGGGGAATAAAAAAAAGAAGCTCATGAAGCCTCAGGCTACGGCGGATAATGTAAATACACTTGAGGAAGGGCACACAGAGGCATCGAGTCCTTTTGCACAGCGTGGCCGGCGATCTCTTCCGTGATTGTATTATTATTTTCTGGTTGGCTGGTTTGCTGTGCATATATTTACCCGGTGCTGTCATGGCGACATGAAGGCATCATGAATTTTAAGGACATGTTTACTGTTTGCTTTGTTCTTTATGATTCTGCTTTATTTTTGTGTGTGTAGGTGTGTTTTTTGTGGGTCTTTTGTTGTGCTGTTGTACGTGAAACTTTACTGCCACTGACGCACCTCCAACTAAATCGCCCATGAGGACATGCAATCCCTAGAGTCCTTCCTTTCGTTCCACGTATATAGGTATGTTTTGTGTACATCCTTATAAATTTGTTTACCCATTTATGGATGCACAAGTGGGAGAAGAAGGCCAAGAAGCCATCTCTCCCACTTGATAAATTTGCGAAGTAGGTACACTCCAGTGTCCGCTGAGTGTAGATGGCTTTTTCGCTCTTCCTCTTGCCTGATGTTGTTGTTGATATTAAACCATGACAATGGCCAAGGCTATGTGGGGATGAAGGACGCAGATGCGGATCACGATAATGATGATTAACATGATTATGATGATGAAATAAAAACAAATTAGTGGAGAATGTGGTAAACATTATTTCAGCTCACGTGTACTTATCTCGGCTGGCAGTGAACAGCACAACATGCAACCAGATGCAGAGCGAAATGCCAAGCTCTTTAGCTGGAATAGTCGGAAGGCTGGTAGATTATTGTTTTAGCTTCCATGATCTAAAGTGATTTTAGATGGTTAGATTTCGCCAAACAGGGAAAGGGCTTATCGTATTTATGTCAATGGAAGTGTGGGACTCTTTATTTGAATGATAGCTACAGCTTTGCGATTTGAATCAATCTTAGAAGACGATGAATGTGTTTAAGAAACATAATCTGGAGAGTTATTATTTTGGATTATAATAAGCTATACTGGTGACAGCGTTCGAAGTGGCCTCTTCCTGGAGGTTGCATATCCCCCCTCCCTGAATTACTGCAAATTTAGCTGTTGAGTTCCGCTTGGCCATGGTATAAAATGGTGTTGATGATAACGTATAACTCGCACTCAAGTGACAAATACAGCCAAAAAAGCACATTTTTCGTGACAAATATGAAACATTGCAAACTAACTCCTCACTTGAACCTTTTTGTTCTGGAGATGGGAACAAAATCGCCACTGCGTCCGACCAAATCATTGCACTGGAGGTAAGTAGTAGTGCTAAACATGATAATTTAAGACGACCGTACGGACACTCTGACCCCAAAGTGTCATATAAAAAGACTGCAGTTAAGCAACTACAAGAATCAGTTAAGCAATGCATGAATAGTGAAGCTCTTTGATGGAAAGTTAACTCCCTTCTGGAGGTTCCTGAAAGATGCTGTATCCATACCAAGCAGAGCTACCAAGCTAATTAGGCGAAACGGATATGTTTGCATAGCATTTGTTGGAGCTCTTTCAGAGATACGAACATGCAATTTTGTACCAGCAAGATATGGCACGTGCAAGAAGTTTCCGTCAGTGATCTTTGTCACAGTAACAAGGAAGAAATGGGTTTTTTTTTTGTTTTGGGAATTAAGCCCGGGACCCTACTCTTAGCACAGCAACCACAGCAAGGCACTGTTATCAACTTAGTATTCAAAAGTTGCCCCAACAACATTGAAAACGTGGATATTCGCAGCTCTGCTCAACAAGTCAATTGTTGCGAGAACCACACTAAGAAACAGCCACTTTGGTAGAAATGTTTGCCGTTTTGAATTCACTTACTCATCCGCAGACTCCTTGTAGGTGTTTGTTATTGAACATCAGTTTTCAGATCAGATTTCTGAGAGTAACTAATCGATAGATATATTCCACTTAGAAAGCTATTTTTGTCTGGTCTGACTAAAATGTGTAGTTATTAATACAAACTGCCGAAACTCGCAGAGTTTGCATAAGGACACAGAATGGGACGAGGCATACTTTTCGAACGGACATTCTGTGATTGCAACCCAACGTGCTGACAAGTCGCTTCAAAGTAACCCAGTTGGGAGCTGTGACGGACACGGCAGGACCTCTATATTGACTTTTTGGGAGTTGACCCGGTTTACGTTTTTAATATAACTACTTCTGTTTGTTTTCCTCAAAGGGCAAACATTACTTACTGTTTTGGAATGAGATTCCCAAGCGATTGCAGTTGTAGGAATATAAAAGCAACTTTTGTTTGACAACACTAAAGTTGGATTCATCATATTTATGTTTATTACAATTAGTGGGAGAAATGAAAGGTTGCTGATATACATAGATAAAGCGCAAAAGGTTGGCGGAAATCTTTGCGCATTCTGATTGATGCATTTCCGACACTTGTTTTTTTATTTGCTGAGGCATAATTTCAAATCTGTTAGTTTACCATTAACAAAAATATACAGGGTTGGCTGTTATAAATTGCCCAGGAACAAAGAAAACCCATATGATTTTTTTGGAAAAAAAAATTTAAATGCAAACCAGTTTTTATTTTATTTTTTGATAATTTTAACATTTTATTCAGCACCTATCACTAATTTAATTTGTTTTTCTTTTGTTTCTTATGCGATGTCGAACAGGAGCATTTTTTGACTTACATGTATGAGAACAAAAAAAAAAGGGCACGACTCGTTCATCAAAAGTTTTAATGTAAATGAAGTGGGAGTTGCTGATTGGTTGGAAATATTTTTAGGGTGCATATTCAATACGGTTGGAAAAAATTAGAAGTCGGTAATATTTGCTAAAAATAAGTTTTACGTAGATGTTATTGGATTTTCATTGGAAGTTGGGGCATTGTTATTATTTCAAAATTTAACCGAAAATATGTGAAGTGAATACAGATCGGTATTTGGGTAGTAATTTTTGAGAAATATTTAAGAAATTGATTTGTTTGAATTTTTTGAGAAAAACTAAGTACCTACGGGATCTTATGTAGAGTACTTATATTATCTTTAATATGTATTTTGGTCAAAATCGTTAAAGTGGTTTTTGTAAAATTTGGCAGACAAAACAGTACCAAATATTGTCTAGTTTGAAAAATACTATTGTTTAACTATTTAGCTGAAAACTGAGTACAAATTATTTCTCGGGATGTAAGCATTACTTGGTTTTTAAGGTTTCGTCAAAATCGAAAATGTAGTTTTCGAGATATGAGCAGTTTTTAAAGTGAGCGTTTCCAGTTATTCGAATTGAAAATTACGGACGCAATAATTTCGAAAACATACATTTTACTCTAAGTTTGCATTTTGGTCAAAATCATGCCGGTTTGAGGTAAACTAGGGAAAACTATATTTTTCAAAAATTACTTTTTTCAAAAATCCATTTAACGATAACACAGAGAAAAACTGAGTTTTCCATTAAGTTAGAAATGACCATATTACCTTAGAAATTAATTTTTGTTACAATAGTATGGACCGTTTTCGAGATATGTCCAAATTTCAAAAGTACCGTTACTCGATTTTCTAGCGGAAAACTGAGTATGCAGTTATGTTAACCTCACCTACATAAGCTTAAATATCAATTTTTGTTGAAATCGTTAAAGCCGTTTTCGAACAAATCAAACTGGTATGAAAATTGTATATGGAAAGTACCATTAATATTGAGGTTACCGTGCAAAAAAAAAAACGGCCCCGAACTGTAAGCCCCCAAACTTTAAATCCGAAGTTTGAAAGAAATCCGTTCAGCTGCTTAGGCTGTAGGCCTCCAGACGAAAAACTGACAGAATTTTGCGACCCACTTTTTTGAGTTCGCCTATCATTACGATGATCAGATGGTCAGAATTGATTAACATCTCGAGTTCGAAATTTTGTACGAATACAATATTTTTCTCTTACTACGTAATGGAGAAAGTTAAAAAGGTGATTTATGTGGCTATTCCTACGTCAAAATGATTTTGAGGAAAATTTCCAAAAACTGAAACGGACTTTGTTTTTTGAATACTATCACTAGAAAGTAGACATTTCAAGTAACATTTAAAAAAAGAATACAAAATCCCAGCGACTCGTTTTCTTTCAATTAAATAAAGCCTTAAAATGAGGTTTCCCAAAAATCTGAAAATGGCGTAGTATACGTAAAACCGATTCTCGGGCGACGACATATAAGTTGCGAAATAACTGAAGTTGTCTATGGAAACAAATTGGTTTTTAGCCACGAAAAAACCTAACAGCAAGTTTAATATTGTACCCAGTGATGCTGTTATAAATATATACGAAACTGATACCGAATGGATGTAGAATTGTCAGTAACTGGCAGCAGAAATAAATAATATAATCCAATAGAAGCCAGCAGGCACATCCAGCAGCCCCAAAGAGAGTCGAAGAATATTAAATGTTATCCAAATGTAGATAATTCAAAAAACTGGAGAGTATCCTACACCGGATATTGACTCTGAGTGCTCCAGGAAGAAGAATATGTGAGCGTGCCAAACAAAATTATTTTCCTTACACCCTCAGGAGAGGGATGAACTATAGAGAGCATACAGTGCATCATATTCGCTTTCAACATCTCTAGTAAAGGGTCCGCCATCTAACTTTTTTTTTTCAACTAGTAATGGTAACACTTAGCTCATGTCTGATTTGACAGATAATTAGTTTTATCCTTCCGCTGAACGAATATGGTTGTGTATACGCTTGAACAACGCTGTTAAATATTGCGACATTACTTTGAAAATCATGGTAATGTTGCAGAATGTGTGCGATCATCAGATGATCTTTTCAGATGAAGTTCATTTTCATCTTGGCGGGACGGGAATGTAAACAAGCAAAATTGTCGCATTTGGGGCACAGAAAACCTGCATGCATACATTGAAAAGCCGATATACCCAAAACGAGTCACTGTTTGGTGCGGAATTTGGTCCAGAGGCATAATTGGGCCATTTTTCTTCGAAAATGAGCAAGGAGTGGCCGTTACAGTCAATGGCGATCGTTATCGGGCCATGTTGAAGGAATTTTTGTTCACAAAAATTGAAGAGGAGGATATTGGCAACATTTGGTTTCAACAGGACGGCGCTACGTGCCACACATCCGAAGCTACACTCGATGTTTTGCGCCCTGTTTTTGAAGATCGCATTATCAGCCGCAAAGCTGATGTCGTTTGGCCACCTCGGAGCTGCGATTTGACACCGTTGGACTATTATTTGTGGGGTGCCGTAAAAGAAAAGTGTTACGCCGACAAGCCAGAGACAATTGACGCTTTAAAGGACAATATTCGTGAAGCCATTGGTGAAATACAGCTGCACACAATCGATAATGTGCTTAAAAATTGGACCGATCGTGTAGGCTACTGCATGGCCAGCCGAGGCAGCCATTTGAATGAAATTATTTTCCATTATTAACCGGAAGGATTGTACTTTCAAATAAAAAAATAAATTTGAGAAAATATTCAGTAGTTTTTTTATAGCATTTTCAAAAAAAAAAGAAGTTATTTGGCGGACCCTTTATTGGTGCCATAAAGGGATGGATGTTGGCTGTTCGATTAAGCCTTAATGATTAAAAGGTTTAAGGTGACTCGCTCATGTGACTTTTCTAACTTCATTCTTCAGAAAATTGTGCGAAACTCGGAAGCCAACTCCAGGGGCACAATTTTCCTAAGGTCTGTGCAAGTATACTTGCATACGCCGACGATCGACGACTTAGACATCATTGACAGAACACAGCGAGCGAGCGAGCAGTGGTGACCGAGGGTATGCTGGCAACAAAAACGGGCACTCAACATCGACGAAGCGGACAGAACATCACGATAGACGATTTTGAGGTCATTCTGTCATTCATGGTTAAAGCCTGGTATGCGGCTGTTCCGGGACGAAATTTTCCGGTGGTCTCCAAATGGACTGCGAAAAGGCAGCGGAAAATAATTTGTGGAGAGTTTCATCAGCTGATACACAAGTAGCAGTGGTATCAGCACAGGCTATTTATATCTGATTTGGCTACTCGAACTTTTCACTGGCTCATTAAAATTGTAATTTTTCACCTTAAAGTTTGTCGATTTTTCGGCTCCTTAGGTATTTATTTAACACATACTTCTATTGCGAACGGACTCATTTCGAATAACTAATGTCGTTTTCGATTTGGCTTTTTAGATTTCTGCTGCCAAATCGAACATAAAATCCGAATTTTATGAGTTCTGGTTTTTATTGAGTTGGCCGCAAACAATTTTTTCTTTCACTTGTATTGGAGGTCCATTTCAATTGATTTTGACACATTTATACAAACTCATTTTGAAATAATTTAATATAAAAACTCGTTTCCATAGGCGTTCCTTTTTGCGACATTTTAAACATTGAAAAATGGAAACTAGAAATGTCTCAATTATGAGTATGTGTTGTGTTGTTTTTATTTTAATTTAATATTGTCATCTTTAAAAACAATATAATCAGAATAAGTAACCCCAAAGAAATTGCAAAAAAATGCGCACATTTGATCTTTATATTTGAGTTTGTCTTTTTTTGGCTCCAAGATTTTTAAAATTTTGGTCCATAACTCTTAGAAAAGCTGGTAACACTGCAGTACAAATGTCAAATTTTCAATAAATAAACGTGTGCGAAAAGAGAGTGGAGAATTGTACCAAGCAATCTACTCAGTGATGAAACACAAAACAAAAAAAAAAAACCTACCCCGGGTCAAAAAATTCGCTACCGACGTAAGATTTCCCCTACAAAGCTGCTTGCCTACATAATATTTGAAAAAATTAAGAGAAAAGTGTTCAAATGCTGTATTTATTTTATTTTATTTTTATTTTTTTATTTAAAAAAATTCGCTAAGTTAGTTAAATTTAGTATGAAACAATAAGTTAATGTTAATATTATGAAAAAAGGATGTTATATTTACAAATATGAAGGCAAAACAATAAATTAGTAGGTTATTTATAGAAAGTAATAAAAATAGAGACGCAAAAGAAATTGTAGGCATAAATTTACTAAATTAAATTAGTTTATTTAAATTATTCAAATTGCTCGGCCATATTGTCTTTAAAATTTAAAAGAGAGTAAATACATAAATACAAAATATAGGTATTGAAAAATCATATAATGTGTTAATGTGATGATCATATACCTACCTATACATCTTTTGAACTCATTTTGTTAATATGTGTGTCTTTGCACTTAAAAGACACAAAAAGGCGCAAACGAATGCCTTTTGATAATGACATTTTTTAAAGAAGAGAATACTTGGGCGAAAAACGTTAAGGTGGAAATAGAATTGTGAATTCAGGGTAAGATGTATGTAGCAAGATCTCAAATCTAGTTTCTCTATAGAAATACGAAAACATTGGGAAATTAAAAATAAAACATAACTACACGTTCTCGTTTATCAGGCATTTTTTATAAATTATAAAAAATACCTACGTTTACAGCGAACGGTTTTAAATATTAAAAATCTGTCCTTTTTCCCCTACGGATCAATTTTTTAGTCGAAAATACCTACATGTAGGGATTTTTCCCTACGTGTACCACCACTGAATCTACTACAAATACTCACTTTTCAGCCATCATTTCGCAGCAGCTGCGTACTGCAAAACAAAAAGGAGAGCGAAATTTTTCGTTCATGAATTCGTTTTGTCATTTGTGTATGGGATTTTTCGATCCGGAACAGCTGCGTACCAGCCTTAAAGCCTTAAATGAAGAGCAATTGAATGCTCTCTGATACGGGTAGATTGTTACTGAGACTTCATCTCAATATACGCAAGTACCATTTGTCAGCCGGTAATATTAACATGTAAAACAATGTGTAAATTCAGAAACGTCAAACATTTGCGCAGTGATGCGGCATCACTGCTTATTTGCGATGCGCAGTTTATGCTGATGCGTTGCTGATTGAATATGACGCTTGAGTTTTAGAACGCATTGGGGACGTTCAAGTATCCAGTTTAGTAAGCTCTCTCACTAGATGAAACTCGGCTCTGATTGGGGGAAATCGGTCGTGAGAGCAGATGTTTCAGTTGACGTTTATGGAGGGGTAGCCGACGAATCTAGTCGAGAAATTCGTGACTGAGTACTAAGTTGACAGTTCTCATATGTGGCTGACGTAGAAAACGTGACGTTCCCGACCAATCTTAAATTAAAAGCTTCACCTCCGCCGCGCTGAAATACTCAATGTAAAAAAAATAAATGTTTGTGAGAAAAATTAAAATAAAGAATTCAACAAATTCAACAATTTATAAATTTTTCCGTCAAAAGCCTATGTACCTATTGATAAAAATTTTTATTTTCTTTCTTTTCTTTCGCTTCCGACATTTTTCTTACTTTTTTGCCGGCGAATCAACAACGCATCAGGTATTTCTGTGATGCTTTTTTTCGTTACGTTTGCGCATCAGTTTGCTCAAATTTGCAATAATGAACACTTGACATTGAAAGTGATGCCAATAGTTTCATTCATGAACATTTTGCAAAGCATCATGAGCATCATGATGCCAGCGATGCGTTACTGAATTTACACAATGTTCCAAGAAAATAAAACAAAAAACTATTTGTTTACCTCACATCTCGGCTGTTGAACTTCAAACAAATTTCTTCTTCGCTCGCTTATCGGCTTAACCACACTTTACTTAGCATCATTAAAAACGATCGCTTAACGATGCAGTTGATTCTTAAGAAAATTAATCTCCATGCTTACATGTAGGTATTATCAAAGCGGAAAGGAAAAATGTGTATTATCAGCCGGAGGATCTCATTCTCCGAATTCTAACGGAGCGGTATGACGATGAAGAACTGCTTCACTTGCTTTGCTGTCGCAGAAGTAAATATAATAAATACCTACATGTGATATGCAAATTGTGGGGAATCCGGTTTTTGTATTCAAATTAATTGTACGCCGTTGTTCGTGTATGTTGCATGTCCTTCTAATTTGGTTATACTTTCATCAGCTCTGTAGGTGTTCCCACTCACCGTAGTGACACGAATACAAAAAATGAAACGAATTCTTTTCGTTTGTGTCCGCATAGTGGCGCCTAAGAGCTTTTTACCTACCTCCTTCCGACCGTTCAAGGATTTTCTATTAAGTCGTCATGTTTATTTGAGGATGTTTTCTTGTTTCAGTTTCTTTTTTTCTCTGCTACTCCCCACCTTCTTCTGCTAAGACAATTCTTATCAAGGACACGATTTTCTATTTGGCTTTATGTTTTCTTTTCTTCGAAGATTATATTTCTTTGCCGAGTCTTACGTGACAGCAATTCCTCTTGTCTGTTTTAATTAAAATGACACCCGAGTGCTGTTTGGTTAAACAGAAGTGGAAAATTAAGAGAAGAAAATTGGATTTAAGCTCCATTGTGATGTTTATTTATTTCTCAAACGTTTCGTTCTTCTTTTCTTTTGGGAATCTTTTTTTTGCGCAAAACAACTCATGGAGAATTGATGAGAAAATCAAAATCAAATGAAGTGTATGTAGTTGACAGCATTCAATGTTTGTGTACAATAGTAAGAAGGATGCATGTACGCGAAAATAAGGAGATGGGGACTAGGAGTGTACATGTACATCCATGCACTTGAGCTCAATTGTTTGAACGTAATCGAATGCCTGACGGTTTCAGTGTCCTCAGATGAGATGTGCTGTGTGTTACTATACAGATACAAGCGTTTCTTAAGAATTCAATTAATTTACTGGGGAAGTAGGCACAGGACAGTTTAATTATAGATAGAGGATAAAAGATTTTGGGTTTGAGTTAAAGACTGCCCACTTCACCTAATGACGTGAGTGAGTTATTCTCCACTATTTAAAATGTACTTATGTGGGCACACAATTATTTTCATGAGACCATAAGCTGTGATAAGGCTTCCGAAAATTACCTATACTATCCGCATTTAGTAACTCTGTAGAAATGAACCCTGCTCCCCCAAGGAAAAAGTAATTTAAGTTACACCAGCCTTCTAAATAAACATCTACGGAATATGATAAATAATAATACCCAAGTCGAAGGCTATTACTGGGTTTGGGTTTAACTTGAAAAAAAAAAAATGTCCATTCTAATAAGCATAGGTAACACAGGCAGTAGCATAAACTAAGTATTAAGTAGACATTCAGCTTCAGCGCTCCTGCCCGATTCCCCCCGCACATTTTGAAAATAAAAAATTTCTCTTAAGTCTCCTATCTGTGAATACATATGAAAGAGCAAAAAAAAATTAAATGGCGAGAGGTGTAATGAAAGAAAAAAAAAACAGGATGTAATGTCAATGGGCACTATGGGCAAGTGTATTACGTGGTTAATTTACTTTAAGATAGTACACATACTTTGACACATACACGGTTAAGAATCCTGGCGTTAAATTTAGCATTTTTGGGGTTGTATATAGGACAACGCCGAGAAAATATTGAAATTCACTATTTTGCATGTATTGGAATTAAACAACTAATAAAAGATTTATTAATTTTAAAAAAAGTCTGCTGTTACAAAATATGTCTGAAATAATTACATCTTAATTTTGAGGAAGATGGGCTTCAATGCGAATGAATTTAAATCGAACCCTTATTTATATTTTAAAATGAAAGAATTTTAATACATTTGTATTCGAATTAAATAAGCTGCAGATTAAAATATAATACTTTCAACTCGAATTCAATACTTCTTTTGCTTTTCAATTGAACATTGAATTGAACATGTTTTCAGCATGACTTTCACTTGTTTGTATTTTTAAAACGTTTTTCTTTTAAAAAACTGTATCCAAATAATCCACTTCATTAAGAAACCAAGCGACAAAATAATACATAAATATTTGGGTTCAAAAGTAATACCGATATATTTAGATCTAATCACTTTGACTCATATTCTGTATTAAAACCAAATGCAAATGTATGAAGTTGAAGGCTTTAATAAGTTCGTATTAAAATGTATTCAGAGTAGATGTTATATTCCAGGTCAACTATTTATAACTTAATTGTAATAAGTTCTTGACTGATATATTATTTTAATATAGACCGGATTAGATTGTAGAACAAAAATACTGGATTTTAATCTTTAGAGATGAAAGTTCAGAAAATTCTTATTCAAATGAAAATTTTAATGAAAGGATTATTAAATTTTAATATAAATATATTACGGAACAAATTTAATAAATTGGAAATATTGAAATTTTTCTTGTATACTACGGATGTATTAAAAAAAAACAACCCCATATTTTTAACCGTGTAGTAACGTTGACAACAGCTTGTTTCTCTTAATTTGCCTGAGCTATATAAAAGTCTATTATCTGAGCGACCTGACTCTTATTTGCGAAGGCTGTATCATCGAATTCGCTATAAGGAGAGCGCCTAAACGCCTGATAAATCAACTGCAACCAGCTAACTTTCTCATGTAAAGGCTGTCAAAGCCTTTAGGCAGTTTGTTTTGCATAAACATTTGCATTTCGGCATCGAGAAGTGCAAGCTCTATCGGCTCCTTTTATTAATCCAGCTACCCATTCCATTGGTCCCGAAAATAAAAACTCAAACAAACAAGGTATATACGAACCTGTTGCGTCAACTAAATATTTATTTATTTTCCTATAAGACAATAAGTTTTAGCACGGTGCACGTAGTGATTAGTTCGGAAGGACAAACTCAATACAATGCCAAACCAAGATTTGCTGAGAAAAGAGCCTACCAGTAGGATTTTTTGAATTGGGTGTATCTGAAAATATCGGATCGGAGGTCACTTGTCTGGTTGCTGCATTCTGCTTGTCCATGTCCAAGGACGGTAATGGTCGGTGGTGAAAATTAACAATATCTGTGTTTAATTTACTTCCAATTCGACTCAGTCCCTTCTCTATTGCGGCGACTAATTTCACCCGGAATTGGTACTGTGGTACGTTAGACCAATTGAAAAAAGGCTTCAGAATTAGCCATGACCTGGGACTTTTGCTGATCAAACCGTACGATGCTGTCGCCCATGTAGTGTTGGCAGCAAAACTCAGAGAGGCTCATCGCCCCGTGGTACGCTTTCTGAAATGTTAAGCAGTGATGTTTCGATGGTACCAGGTCCACTCCGGACTGTAGCGCAACCGTAAGTTTCGAAAGAGCCCACCATCCTTTCTTTGGCGCCATTTTAATAGGGTCGAAAGACGCAGAGGTCATGTATGGATAGTAGGGTTCATTTACCAAAACTGTTGAGATTCCTTGGATGGGCATTAATTGCAGGCCGTTGTCAAATGCCAATGTTCTTTAGAGAGTAATTTTAAATCAAATAACCTCGCATTCTAATCACGATTGGGATTTTAGAATTTACTTCGACCAGAATTGGCCGCACGTGCTTCTGAATAGATCCAGTAAAGTAAATTAGACAGGCTGACACGCAGAGCCATAGACTAACCAAACTAGACGGTCAACTGAGGGCAGAAACGGTTTATCTGCCTACAAGATGCCTGTCCTGCATAAGATTGCATAAGTATTCGTGCCTGTATAAATCACAGGAGCGCCATTGCTGCCGCACGCAACTTATACAATCTTGTGCAGGGACTTCATGTCCATCGGGCGACCATTTTCTGGTGGGATTTCAAGTGGGGGCGACTGTGTTCGGCATATTTTGTGCCCATTAGTTACACGGCGTTCACATTACAGTTGAATTTAAGAGTTTATAAAGTTTATGAACTTGGTGGTATCAAATGGAATTCCTGTTGCCAAATACCTTAATATTTATAATAATCATTTGTTAATATCTATCAGAAATCCATCTCATAATAATTAATCAGAGAAAAATGATCTAACACTGTTTTTTTCACTTTTGTTAAAGGAGATTTTTTAACTTCAAGCTTTTTTAGTATAAATTTTAAGAAAATACACTTTTTTTCGTTGATTTTAATGCCTTGAATTTGGAAGTCCTATTGAAACAAAATGTTTTAACGCCGGTTAGGGAAAACATTTTTTTTATGTCGTAGCGAAAAATATTTTGTAGTAGCATAATTTATAATCTGTAATTAGTAGGTAAAATGAATACTTGCACAATTATATATGCAAGTATGCATTTGCTAGATTCAAAAAATTAATTCTATATTTTTATTGTTTGCTGCATTGCTGTCAAATTTGTATGCGTTTGGCTTTTTCTGGTAAAGGCCATAATACAAAAATCCTCGTAGATCGCCCTATATTTATGTGAAGTACTCGGAACAGTTAAAAAATGTTTTGATCACCTAAATAAATTCACTTATGCCCTAGTGGAAACTTGGGCTTAACTTGCATGTTGTTAACTCATTTTTGGAACAACCCCCACCGATTTCATTTATGCAGCTGCATGCATTTTGCTGTCAAAAATATAATTCATACAAATAAAAATTTAAAAAAGCTGAAATGTGAATGAAGATGAATATAGAGAACAAGTTATGCTATCTAAAAAAAATCATAATCAATATTTAATTTTTTTTACATTTATTACGTCTGTTCCTTAACTTTTAAATCTTACGAATTTTTAAGAATTTTTACTCAATGCCGTTCCTTAACTCGAAACATTCGTAAAAGAGAGCGTCATCGAGAGAGCAAGAAATACCCCTCCACTGAGAATCTTACGAATTTTTAGGAACAAATTTCTTGGTGTAAGAATTGAAAAAGCTGTCAATTAACAGCTGATTCGAAATTTGTTGTCCTATTTGACATTTTCTTGTATATTAAAATGGTATCAATAGGCGGAAAAATAAAATTGAATGTTCTGCTTAGATTCTTTTGGTGGCGACGAAATTCTTCCTCGCTGTAAGGAGTAAGAAAGGACAACCTCCTCCCCGTAATTTTTAATGCTGTTCCTCTTTTTCCTCTTCTCGAAAGCTTGTAGTTCAATCAGTACAAACTCTTCCATATTCTCGGATTCATGAATTCGATTAATTCCGAATCACTTTCATCGCAAGGTAGATAAATCAACTAATTTTGTTCGTAAATTAGCAAATTCTTCGATTTTATCAGATATTTTAACGAATTTTCGTACAACTTATTTGAATTTATGAATTATATATCTGTCGTCTTTCATAGATTACTACGAAAGCGTTCTCTAACTTTTTCGTAAGTGTCTCTCTCTGTGAGAGAATTTATCCCCACCACTGCCATTTTGACAGTCTTTTTCATTCTTACTACAAAAGTAAAGAAACAGACCTATTCTAATAAATTCATTTACAAATTGTTTGTTATTGCAATAGCGACACCCGGTGGCCATTAATATACGTATACACGCACAAGAGAGGGCTGTCACTTAAAATTTGCGGGGAAAATCGGGTAGGTGCACGGAAAGTTGGCTAGTTTGGTTAGTCTATGCGCAGAACGAGCTTCAACCCAGACCGAGTGAAGGTCAAGACTGCCGACCGGCGGAAAAAAATCTAAGGAAGGATATCAAATCTAGACACAAGTTCAATAAGACTGCTGAAACAATCGCTCTACATTTACTTAGGTATAAAAATTGAAAACACTAGGTGGAGAGCGTTTACTAACTAATTTCGAGAACTGCATAGAAGCAATGCTCGATGAAATTGAATCATCTGTCAGATCACATTGGTGTGTCGTACTAGGTGAACTCCTGCCACAATATGTCAAACACATAGCTGGCCTCCATCGATGAAGGACTAGAACAGTCAATCCAAATTTGACCAAATATTAACATACAAGTCGATTTCGATGCTGGCTTATATTTTGTTGCATCCGACATCGTTAAGAAACACTATAGCTGTACGAATTCATGTCAGATTTTGATATCCTTGCCAGGTTGTACGTACATGATTATCAAAGGGGCTTTTAGCTTTTCATAAATTTCTGAAACACACCTTTGTACTGCAATGTACTTCCCCCAACTGCAAGTGCGAAACCGATACCAGAGGGGCAATTCTCCCAAAGTCTGTGCAGATATCGTTGCACACGCCGTTTTCAAAACAATTTACAGTTCTTTCACTGGAGTTTGCTAATAAAGTAATCGGCTGGATGCTCTTCTCATCATACATGATCGTACGACTTGTATCCACAGGATATTTGCATGATTAATAGCGGTAGGCTCCAACTGATGGGTGATGGTATGTCGGAGATAACGAGCGAACTACTTGACATGTAACAAATGGAGATGGGAAAACTTGTGTAATCCGTGTATATTTGGGTCACCAATTCCTATGGAGAATACCTACCGCCTTCAAACTCTTCGGAGGCACTCAGCACTTAGACGGCCCTTATTTTCATTTATGTCACTTCGCTCAATAAATATTGCCCCAGTTGTGTGACGAAGCGCTAAGGCATACTAACTAACTTTCCCTCTTCGACAAGTCCCATGCGGCACACAGATCTATGTGACCTAATTGCGAGGGTATATCACGAAACGAAGTTATCGGTGCTGCCTTAACTCTATCGCTGTCAGCACTTTGCAACCAATTCCACCTAGATACCTACCGCATTAATCAAATGAAAAATCCAACTGTTGATTACACGTAATGTGTAATGTCCTTCAAAGGATGTAATTTCCGGAGATTAGCTTTTTCCGTAATTCATCATCCGGCCGTATCCCGGAGCGCCAAGTTAACTCTCACATTCAACGTCCCATATAAATTGCAGAAGCACACTCTGGAAATGTGCCCATAACCTCGGGACAGACTTCCGTACCCCACTGCAGTGTAATTGTGGATAGATGTAGACCCATAGCGACTACGGCTATAGGGTACTCTAATTGAATAATTGAATTCCATTAAAACCTGATGACAACTGTCAGCTAAAGATATACGAAAGTAGTTAGGGCTGCACGAGTTGCAAGTCCATGAGTTATCGTTCCGTTTTTCTTTGTCCTTTTGTTTGTTCTATTAATTTGCCCCTATCACAGACCCAACAGAACCAGCAAAAAAAAATAATAAAAAATCGCCCTAAAGTGAGGATAAATCACAGCGCTGTCAGTTTCAGTTTTAGGACATAATATAATCAGTCGCCATTTTTAGCGATGACATAAGCCCATCCCAACGGGATCAGGCTTAGATATACCTACCTAACAATAAGCCACAAAGTCATTTACATTGATAAACACAATTACCACAAGGCGAACTGTGTCGTCGTCATAATCATCTCATCGTCTGTTGTGAAAAGGACTCGGCAGCGGCACAAAATATTGAAATCCATCTCCACATGCTAAAAGCTAACGGGCAAAAAGGGATCAAAATTAATGTCTCAGGAGGATGTTTTGCAGCCGTAATCCACAGACTAGTTCTCGCATTTCTGGTGTATGATATAATAATATAATAGCTGTTTGAATGTGTGTACTCACCACGCCGTCGCCAATGTGATGAATTGTGCAGGGTATATGGGCTGTGGCACCAATTTGCGTTGTCACCACGGTTGAGTTCTGGGTGCCAAAGTACATTGGGGACTTGAAAATGTCATCCCCGCTGCCGCCGCCGTCAGCAATAACCGACGTTCCACCATTGTTATTTATTGTGTCCTCTGTATTTGTGTCGATTATGTGATTGCCGCTGATGCTGCTGTGTTGGTGTAACCGGGCATTGGCATTATTTATTACGATCCCCGCTGTCTCCTTTGTTAATTGGTGATTTTTGGCAACGATATTACTCGATGACGCAATATCAGTTGCTAGATGCGATGACATAATTAAATTTTGATTTATATCCCTATTCAGTTCATTTGTGTTATCCTTGTTAACGTATGGTGTTAATCCTGTAAAAAAAAAACAACAAAAATAAGTCACTGGCCATGGGGATTATTAAACATATTTTATTTTCATTTCATTAACATTATCATGGGCAGGGGAGCTTGAGTTATATTAATGAGGACGACAGTAAATTGTATTGGGTTATGACTCTCCGACTCTCTGAGTGAAACGGTCAATGATCCTGCGGCGAGATTAATTATTATTGTTAGGATTGCGGGGGGTAATGTTAATTTCATATAATAAGGAATAATTACTGGGGCTGTCAAGTAAATAAATTTGGTTTTGTAGGCTCAATAGCTAAATGAGTCGAACACGAATTGAGTAGGTAGGTAGGTAGGTAGGTAGGAAGTTGTGCGTTTATAACAGGGACTCTATATTCCTACCATGTCGTTCTGGGTAATGTGACTCATTTCCTTAGAGATGTGTCATTTTAACAGCACAGGTCAATTTACCGGCGCAGAGCTTGAAATTAATTGCTCGAGAGTGTGGGGTAGGTAGGTCTATACAAAATAAAGTGCAGGATTTGGTCGCGCGAAACTTTCTCGATTGTTGCAAGTTAAGGTGAGACGAAGTCTTCTGCATTTGCAATGGTTATGATTATGACCTACTTAAGTAGGTACCTACTTCTCTAAATAATTTTCTTGGAAAAGACTAACCTGCAGCGATTCCACTAGAACCCCCAAGATGCTTGGAGATAGAAACTGGCCCTGCACTTGACATCTTATAAGTCGTAGGACTCGGTAAATATGGTGTTTCTCAAGGCCGCGAGAACGCTTTTCGATAAGTCTTACATTGCCACGCCTCCTTTTTGGAAGCGTTTTTGACCAACATACTTTTTGTTCTCACTCCACTGCTTTTAACTTGCCAAACTAAGCTTACACAATTCATAACAGTTAACAGTGCGGAAAACAACTGCTCTAAAGCCAATATGGAAATTGGTCTCCAAGTATGGGAGTGCGCAAGTCTATGAAGAATACAATGCTTTCAAAACAAAGCGCTACGCAATATCGTTAATGCGCCTTGGTACGTACGTAACAGCGATCTACATAGGAATCTAAGAGTTCAAATCGTAGAGGACGAGGTCACAATGGTCGCAAGTAGTCATGAAGTTCGGCTTCGCAGGCTTAGAAGAAATTTAACTACTAGAAAATATAATTTTTTAAGGGGAGTAAAACCTTCCAATTTGTAAACTTGCTATATAAGAAATAAAAATATTTATAACATGATTGAAAAAGTGATTGAACGTTTCTAAAACAAAAAGTAAAACTACTCCCTTTAGATTAGCTTATATAATTTTGTTCAAGTACTAAATAAAAATTGCTGATTAGTTTGACGACCAGGTATGTTCGATTATTCAAAGGATCATGCCACATTGCCATCTCTGATGGGTGTTTTTCGTGGTTTCAAGTTCTAAACTATTGCAAGACTCGCATGCGAAGTCTTTCGCTGGCTTTCAGCTAGCTGAATGCAAAAATAAAATGTTTTAAAAGTAATTCTTCTGTTTCAATTCGATATTATTAGCAGATGCGAAAGGAATGCCAAGTGAGACAAGTCCTTTGCTACAAAAATTATATCTGCTAGGTACTATTTGCCCGATTTTCGGTATTCAGTGTCACTTGTTGTGGTGCGCGATATTCCAATATCATATCGATACATCGATACTTTAATATCGATATTAAAATATAGATGCAAAAAAAATCGGCCCGAAAAAATCGATTATATCGTTTTATTAAAATCGGAATTTATTAACACGTGCCGCAATGACAATTAAATCAAAAGAAATCATCCTTTGCTGAACGAATAAGATGAAAAGTGTCAACTTTAAACTCAGTGCGGCACGTGTTAACGTGATCGTAAAAAAAATTGGGTAATGGTTTTAGGTGTAAAGGAACAAAGAAAAAGGGTACTCAAAAAAAAAAAATCCAAATTTTAAAAATAAGGACCACCCTTTTGTAGGTAGTACAAGAAGACACCATCAGCATGAAATTGCAAGAATTTATAGCGAAAAGTATAAACTGTTGTTATATTAAGCTATATGTAATAAGCCAAATAAAACATAAAAATTCATTTAATTTAATTTAAAAAAAAAAAAAAAAAAACATTATTTAACAACAAACTACTAATATTTTCAGTTATTAATTCATAGCCATATCTACCAAAAATGAACAAATTGGTATCAATAAACCGTTAAATAGTTCAAGAACAAGTGTACTGAAAATCCTATTTTACTTTGCTTAGCTGAGATCGAAGCTAAAAAAACCGGGCTAATATTAGGCACTCAGTAAAACAAAGTATAGAAGAATTAAATATATATGAACTAATTTTCTTATAAGTTTTAACACTTTTAAGGAAATATTAAGAGCAACCCAACTCGCCAATAAAAGCAAACCACGAAACAGGTTAATGTTGTTTGAATGCAACGCAAGATGTATTATGTAGGAAGATTTATACACACAGAAAAATATATTGTAATGCCAACAATTTTCGTTGGTTAAAATGAACCCAAATATCAAAATCTTCTTCATTTAAGAATGATGTAATAAAGTACTTATGGAGAGTATATTATTCTTACGCTGAATACCCGATTCTTGAACTAAAACTTGAACTTAAAAACGAGTTCTTGGTTACAAAAATAATTAAACCAAGAACTTTTAACTTAAAATTTTTTAAGAATCTCAAAATTCTTCGCCTAACAATCCTTTTTTTCCTGAGTGTAGGTACAGATAAATCATATAAAAAATAAAGAGCGAAAATTAACACAGGCGAGCTTGCGAAAAAATCACTGATCACTGTTAACAAATCTTACTCAGTTAAACACACTGAAGGGAATGCCAAATATATCAAATTTTCATGCAACATAGAAGAATTATTTATTAAAAAAAGTTATTTTGGTCTGTATTTCAATTTAAGTGTACATCCATATGATAATTGATTGCCTATTGGAACCTCCTGAAGGCATTTTAGTCAAAATGTGGTGTGATAAGATATTCTATGTTAATGGAAATTTCTATGTTTTTGAATTTTACATGGCTATTTTCTAAAGCTTGTAGTATTGTAAATTACAATTTACAATACTACAAGCTTTCAAAAATATACTATTTTTGAACTGCATATTTTACTAAAATATTATATGTACAATATACAGTTGTAATAAATTTGTAATAAACTCTCGTTAAGATGGAACTGCATCGAAAGTTGTAGGGTGGGGGTGTAGGTTCAAACACAACCTACACCAGCACGCGATATCTCGAGATCGAGAAGTGTTTCAAAAACGATGCAAGCGCCACCATTAGTTTCGCGAACGCCACTAGCATCACTCTCCTTAACAGCTTAAATTTAAAACACACTTATTGCAGTAGTCAATGGCATCAGTATTTCAAGGAAACAGTGCTCTTTAATTGAAGGTGTTTTCAATAAAAGATGTCCGGCCCCTTGTAATTAAGGACCCCATTCGAAACTTCACAAAACTGTTCTTGCTGTTCCATCCCATAAGAATATTTCGACAGTCTATAACTTAAGACTTAAAAAAAGAACCTCTATCTGCTGGCTGCATGATATGTGTAGTTTTAGGGAGAAGTGCAAACAAAATAATTCCATTACTTGTACAAAACTTCAGCACATCAGCAAAAAACAAGAAAGAAATCGGGACATTTGTCTTAATATTTCCTAAAAGCCAAAGTGTGAGCCCTTCCTTAATATAGGTAATAGGTATTCAAGAAACATTTCATTTCTCATCCACCGGCTTTAATTTTTTCCCAAGACCCAATCAGGCATGCTGTTTTGAACAACTTTCAACCAGCCAGGTGATCTTTTGTCAGACATGGGTGGAAGTGTTTTTATGCTGTTCTTATCTGATAAAAATGTTCATAATCCTTGCGGAGCAAGTTTTCTTCCAATTTTTGCCGCCATACTAAAGCCGGTCTCATCAGCCTTAAGAATTCCGGAGAATATATTCTTCGTTTACTTCTTTCAGCTATAATATTTAAGGTCCTGCAACCACTCCCTAAATTCCTGCTCTTTAATAGCAGCCCGAGACTTCCTAGCGATTCTAGCACTCTAGTATAGTTATCTAGTCTTTCCGCTATATAGGTAGGTACTAACTCCTCTGTCAGATGGTAAATAATAAAATCAGCTTCTGAAGCAGTTTTCAAATTCCGGAAATACTTTAACTATGTTTCACACTATCCATTCTGCAGGCGAGTTATTCCAATAATTCGAGCGCATCCATTTAAACTATTATACAAAAAATAGAGATCCATTAATCGGAAATTCATAATAGTTGCATCGCAAATTGTAATCCTTTGTAGGTATGCCTGAAGGACTCCGAGTGCAACACACGGAATGACTGATTGGGTTCTATCAGATATTTATGTCACTCCATGCCTTTTAATTTGTTATTATTCAACGTCCCCCTTTGTATGGGTATGCACCACATACCAACCGGATATATCATTACCCAAGTGCAAATGAGAATGGATCCGAAAGGGGATGCACAAAACGTCGTGCTTTATTATCGGTGGTCTTGAAAAAAAAAAAAAACTATTCAGCAAGCTAACAGGGGAAACAGAAATGAGGCAGATTTTTAAAACAATATCACAACATCGCTTCCGGACATTTGCATTTTCGCTGTGCTGGGCCTATTGAAATGTCCGTCCATTGTTCAAGTGAATTCCGATAAATCATTCCACATCATTATTTCGTCCCCTATCAACATCATCAGAGTGCTGTTGTTGTTGATGTTGTCGTCGTGGCAGTCGTCAGCATAAGCGAGCAGCAAAAAGCGAACTCTGACACTGACCAGCGAAGCAACGCAAAAGGACAATCAAAAATAGACCGGAGTAATCTATAATGGCTATCTGTATGCAAAATCAGCAAAATACAAGGAATTTCATCAGTCCTCAACTTCACCCCATCCACAAGGATTCTATTAAACTAATCGTGTGTACTGAATTGGGGTGCTATACGTACACACAGAGAAACGTGCGTAAGCTGGTCATGCTCTACTTGTTATTATTATTATTATTGTATTTTACCAGAACGATAACGTATTCAATTGGAAATATTGGTGAACATCGCCAGACCACTAAATCCGACCGAGGGAAATTCGGATATTGAATTTGCTGTCCACACATAGCCATCCTTCCCTCGGTAGACACCGGAAAATGATCCTCCCTATTTGGTAATATGTACATCTATGCTCTACAGAAATGGCCACCGGCCGCAGTGTATCCAGAATGGGAAGACGGGTCAAAAACTAGCTACCTACATTATAGTCCGTCCATAATAAGCAAATCTGCAGTATTCCCTATGTTTACTGACTGGCAAGGACGAATAATCGCAGTAGCATTACAATAAACCACACGTCTGTCGAATTTGATTTGCTTAAACTCACGAAAGGACACCCTTCTCCCAGGTAATCGTCGCAGCCCCAATGCATATAATTCATTTTTATTGAATGTGAACACATGAACGCCATAGCCAATATTTGGCAACCAACGACGTGGAAATTATTTATACAGTTTAATTTTATGTATTCATGTATCCAAGTTGATCCGGTTGTGTTGGTTTTTGTTTTTTTTTTTTGTTTTCGTTAGGCCTCGTGTGTGTGTTTGTTTTATGGGGCACGCATTGTTTAACACTTTGCTTTTTTTTTTTTGTTGCAGGACGTAGAGTCGAAGGACCTTTTAGCTATAAAACATTGCGCACCAATAAAAGCGTCCTGAAAATTCGTTACCATCGAGAGGGGGGGACCTTTTAACAGCACCGGCCGCTAAGTCGAAGGTGGTCAACTGGATATTTATGACAGTGACACGGGCCACTAAAAGTGACGAAGTTTTCGACTTAATTGAGAGAGTTTCGGTTAATGATCCATCTAAATAGGGATTACATTAAATGGTCGGTTATTCATGAGGCCGACAAGTTAGTTGTGGGATGTGTGTTAGTTCGAGTGGGCGATCAAGTAATAAAACTTATTCATTACTACCTCGACTGTAAGAGTGTAATTGAGATTCATCGGTCGTCATCTCTATTTACTGGTAAAGTTTACTTTTATTGCACGGTTGATGCTTTAAGTGTAAGGCAAAGCTGACGAAATATTTTCTATTGGTACCGGGCATATTTGTTTTGCTAAAACTAACAAAGAGCCTTCATTGTGGACGACACTTATTTTCATAGTGTACCATGAAGAAAAGTTGTTTGTGGTACCAAAGCTGGTTAGTGAGTTAGGTATACCCAAATGGTATTTGTTTTTAATGTAGACATTCGAAATTTGTGGAAAAGAATCACAAACATTCCATTCCAACTTATACGGATTGTAGAAAGATAAACAATAATGAAATGACGGGAAATAACCAGAATGTGTTTGCTATGGTATACCGTCGATGGTTCGTTCACCAGATTTAAAGTACAGTGGAAGTCGCTTATAACGACCTCGCTTATAACGTCCATTTTCCTTTCATTTGGTTAGTTTCATTATATTTTAAGCTATTCTACCTTCGGATATAACGTCGTCGTATATAACGACACGTCGGATATAACGAACAATTTTCGGAAAAATATCAATCATTGTCGTCGGCTATAACGACGGAATGGGAGAAAATGAAAAAAATAACCCGCACGTGTATCTGAATATTTCTTGTTTATTCTTGTAATTTTACAAAGGAACAGGCTAACAGTTTGTTGGGTCGCCGACGATCGGTCTACATTATCGAAGAAAACTCCACAGCTCCTAAAGCCTTGGAAGCAATAAAAGCTATTCAATTGTTGCGGACTTTTGTCGCTTTTAATGAGTCTAATGAGAATACAATAAAAAGTTTTTCTTCTTTAAAAGCAGATTTTAACTCTACGTATAAAAAACAAACAAAAATATTTTTTTTCCGAAACTCTTAAATAAAATAAAAATTAATGTGAATTAATTTAATTTAAAAATAAAATGAATTCCTTTCGTTCGTAAATGTTTTTTTAATTTTTTCCTGAATATTTGTGGAAGGCAGTCGGATATAGCGACCGCCGGTTATAGCGACCTTATTTCCTCGGTCCCTTCACCGTCGTTATAACCGACTTCTACTGTATATGAAAAATTATTATTTAAAATTTTGTTCTTTGAGATTATAAAACCACATCCACTTTTCGTTAAACATTATAAAATTTTAAGCTCAAACGAACGCTTTAAAGGTTGACAAGGAATGGTAAAATTGTAACAATTGAAGCAAGAAATAAATGAGAAAGAATGACTGTGGTGAATTTAATCTTTGGGGAAAATCTACGGTATATCTACATCAAGTTGCACATTAGAAAAAATATACTTTATTAGGCGGGAAATTTAAAAATTTAACGTTCTTCTCTAATTATTAAAATGATAATATTTTTGGCGGCAACAGTATACTTCTGTAAGTTGAATATTTTAGTGAATGGTTCTATGAAACAATTTTCAACCAGGGAAAATGATGTCTAGGTGGTCCAGTTTTTTTGTAACAGAAAAATAATATTTAAGGCTAATATGGCAAGTGTGGTCGCAAGGACCCAAAGATAAATACCACACCAAATTTGTTGTTCCGCTACTAGTCTTTCATCGAATGTCTAACAATTTTTCTGTAAATTTCTGAAAAAGCTTCGCTCTTGAATGGAACTGCCTAGACGCAACCAAGCTCCTGCTCTGTAGGAAACGGAACAAATTTGTATTCTCAGGGTCAGCGTAACTATGCAACGCAGTGTTTCTCTCGTGATCAGTGAGCTTGAATGTCTTTCATTTGGGTATGCCACCATCACCAATTCGTTAAGCATCCCGTTTTTTATGGTGCCTCTGGTCTGGGATATAGCAGCTTTCGTTATAACCACTATGAACCTGAGTGAAAATCGTATCGCTACAGCTTATTTTACAGAGCTCCCTGGATTGCAAATGTAAATGGATATGGCCTTAGGAGCTATGTTCAGTGCACCCTATACGTTAATTTTAAAATAAAGATTTCATAAGCTTCATTTAACAATTTGGATTTATGTTGGGAGTTGTATGGAATTTTGGCCGCGAAATCTTGATTCAAGCCAAGTATAATAAACGGTTTCAGTTTCTCAGTGGTAAGTGTAGATTATCAGAAAAATAAACTAAAAATAAAAATAATAATATATATATAAAACAAAGTGGCAAAAAGTGTATGTTTCCCTCTATCGCCCGTAATTTTCAACCAATTTAGTTAATTGTTTTTTGAAAATTTCGGTAATTACGGTGATCAATTGATAGGTCAACAAAATTGAAAAAATAAAAATAAAAAAATAAACCACATAATTTCTATAAGTTTCACAACAAAAAGCTCTTTTTTACATTTCACAATACGGTTAGATTGTTTCTGGATATTTGAAAAATAACAAAAAAGCTCAGAGCTTTCTTCGCTTCACTTTTTACTTAAGCGTTTGTTTCCCATGAGTTTCTATCTATATAATATATAAAAATAAGTTGCATTGTGTTTGAAATTGACGTTCTCTGTAATGCGTGAAACGATTTTGGTTCTAGAAATTTCTAATGAAAGGTGACGTCAATACCAAGGTTTTTAAGTATATAGGGTCTTTGTATGTGTATTGGTTATTTAAGTGAACATACCTGTATTTGTGCGTATATGGAGATTATTTATATAGTGTCGACCTCCGGTACCCTAAACCGATTTGAATGAAATTTTGTGGATGGGTATGTTTGGTTCCACCTGCGGAGACTTCCTAACTTAAGGGCACGCTAGACCTGGGGAGTGAACTGGTGAATGTTTTACGAAAATTGTTATCTGCTGAGGCGACAGAAGTGAATTCTATCAAATCTTAACTCATAAAATTGGAATTGAACCTGAGACTGTGAAACTTATAGGGTGGGTCTTACACAGACACTAGACTACTGAATCAATTGATTATATTAAATGTGAAAACAAAATGCAAACAAAAACTCTAAAAAGAGAAAACGGTGGATTGGATTGCGTTATGAAATCTTTTTAATCGAATGAATACACATCTACTGCGCTGTATCAAAATTTTGATATATGTATATTAAATATTAAGATACAATCCAATTTTAACACAACTCAATTAAACATACATTTATCCACATATAGCGAGAGATATTTCATTACTGTTGTGTGGCCACAAGGTCACTCTCTTTTTTGTGTTATACCTTATACCGTACGTACATACGTGAAATTGATATTTGTCATAAAATTATTCCTATAGCTTTCTGGAATACATAGCAAAAGAAAGATATTGTATTCGTACAAAATTCCGAACTGAAGAGGTTAATCAATTCTGACATTACGATGATAGAGGAACTCAAAAAAGTGTGTCGCAAAATTCTGTCCGCCTATCCGTCGTCGGTATGCTCCTGAGGAGTACATCCTAAGCGGTTGCCCCGATTTGGTGGGTATTTTTTTTTTTGCAACGTAACCTCAATATTAATGGTAGTTTCTATATAAAATGTTCATACCAGTTTGATTTGTTCGAAAACAGCTGACGGCTCTAACGATTTCAACAAAATTTCAACAAATATTTGAGCTTAAATATGTGAGGTTAACATGACCGCATACTCAGATTTTCGCCAAAAATCGAACAACGGTACTTTTGAAATTTGGACATATCTTCAAAACGGTCCATACGGATGTAACAAAAACTCATTCCTTGGGTAATATGGTAATTTTTAACTTAATAGCAAACTCTGTTTTTCAAAAAAACGGTCTTCTTTAGATCACCAGAAAACGGCACGCATAAATACTTTTTTTTTTAATTATTGCGTCTTTTATTTTCAAAATGTGTAGGTAGTTGTAAATAATTTAAATTTTAACCCCTAACAAAGCAGGCGGGGTTCCGCTTGTTACATCTAAAACACAATCTTACATAAATGGCAGTGAAAGCAATGCTCAGGGTGCTATACCTACCTGTTGAGCAATTTGTTTAAAATATATTTATTTTATTTCACTTATTTATTTCTTCTGTCTTTGACAAAAGTCAGGGTTAAGGCTGAAGAACACCTTAAGGTTTTGCGATTGAATGAGGTTCAAGTTCGCCCCACAAACTTTGATTTATCAATCACGATTAATTTGCTATTTTCAGAATATTGAGCAAAAAACGAAAAATATTCAATGGCGTTGATATAGTACTTTGAGATTCTTCTAGCAACTTTAAAATAAATGGGAATATGTCAACAAATATGTTCTAAGCTAAATCAAACAGCAGTAAATCTTCGGGACAGGCAAGACTCTAGTTTTCTTCAACCTAATCAGTGAAAGTGACGTTGTATCGACGAACTTATCTTTTGCGTTCAGAAAAATCTAAAGCCCAGATAATTATAGCTGACCAGAGCCTTAAATGTACCAATTTACAATTTCTACCAATAATTGAAGGCATAGTTTAGTAATTCTAGTACTCTTTTGCTTTATACAGAACGCGAAAACGGAAACATAACTTAATATTTTCAAATCTCAATTAAACCCATTTTTTGACTCATAATTTTCCATATATATTTTTTTTTCATGTTGATGCATATCTAAATCTTAGTTTTGCTATAAACAGTTTTGAAAATCCAATCAGGTAGGTGACTCATTTTTTCAAAAATCAACGGACTCAACATACATAACAACTCATAAATTGAAGCTTGAAAAGAAGGGCTCGACAATAAACGCGTTTTTTTCAACAGGGACGCTACAAGAGTAGAGCGACAGGGACAGCAAACGACGCCGAATTTCTTGCCGCTCTTCTGACATTTCTCTTCAATAAGATTTGCCATTTCATGATGGAAAGATATACGAGCCAACAACGAGTCGAAATTATTAATATTTACTACCGAAATTCGGAGTCAGTGGCCTCAACGTTAAAAGCGCTACGTCCAATTTATGGTCGTCATAATCGTCCTAGCAGATCAACAATTGATCGTCTAGTGGAAAAATTTGAATCCACAGGCACAGTACAAAAAGTTCCAGTGCCAGTGAGACAAAGAAGTGCCCGTAGTGTCGAGAATATTGCTGCCGCTGAGGCTTCAGTTGAAGAAAGCCCAAATGTGTCTCCACACGTCGTTCTCAAGCGTTGGGCATCTCTGTGACGTCGTTGTGGCGAATTTTGGCGAAAAGATCTTGGCCTACATCCTTACAAGATTAAATTGACGCAAGAACTGAAGCCGCTTGACCACCAGAAGCGTCGTATGTTCGTGAATTGGGCTGAGCAACAACTTGAAAGTGATTCGGATTTTCATCGAAAAATCATCTTCAGCGATGAGGCTCATTTCTGGCTGAATGGCTTCGTCAATAAACAAAATATGCGGTATTGGTCAGGCAGCAATCCACACGTACTCCATGAGTTATCATTGCATCCCGAAAAAATTACGGTTTGGTGTGGTGGTTTATGGGCCGGCAACGTCATTGGGCCGTACTTCTTCCGTGATGATCAAGACCGGCACGTTACTGTGAATGGGAATCGCTACCGTTCAATGATAACCGAATATTTTTGGCCCCAATTGGATGATATGGACTTGGAGGACATGTGGTTCCAACAGGACGGCGCCACAAGCCACACAGCGAATGTCACAATCAATTTATTGGAAACCAAGTTTGGAGAACGTGTTATCTCACGAAATGGTCCAGTCGCTTGGCCGCCTCGGTCGTGCGATTTGACGCCGTTAGACTATTTCCTGTGGGGCATCGAACGTACTTTCACAGGAATAAAGAATTTCATTGATATCCAAAACCGTTTTTGTTTTATTTAAAAATAGGGCTCTTATTGAAAAACCCTTTAGCTCGATTCTTTAACATTATGGAAGATAAGGTCAGAGAGAGAGAGTAGCCCAGTAAAATTCTATGTTGCAGTCTTGCTGTTTGTTTATAAAAAGAGTAGCAAGAGAGAAATAGGATTTAAATGGTGCGGGAATGTTATAAAACAATATAGGTACAATGCCGAAAGTTATTCAAAAAAGAAGCCACACCTTTTATAATCTATAAATCAACTTAACTTGAAATCACCACCCAACTGGAACACATCTAACGCTTGAGACCTAATTATCTCCACAATATTTTTTAGTCATTTGTTACAGCCCGGCATTTGCCTACATTGAACACTACATTAACACTTAAAAAAAACTCCTTTGACATGCTGCGTTATAAGTTACGTAACATTATTGTAATATCAAAAGATTGATTTATTATACCGCCCTTACATCTTGATTCCAAGGTGATACACAAAAACACCATTGTGACGCAGTACCATCTACGCGTTGTGGGGCTTTCACAATCCCATCATGTCACTATATGGCATCAACAGTATTTTTCGATATTCCCACGTCCTTTTTGGCAATTTTTACAGGAGGCAGCGACAAAAAAAATTCTTTTGACAATATTGAACCAAAACGTGAGGGAAATATGAAAAAAAGTAAAAGAAAAACGTTATCCATCGAAGAGTAACGACAATAATAAAATATCCTTCTTTTGTGAAGTATCGCAGGATTGCGACTTTCATCGCACCTTTCATTCTTGTATACTTGCTGTTGATTGTGTGGTACCAATTGTGTGGTTTCTGATGGTTTTGTGCCAATCCACAGGGCCTGATTTAATAATGGAGTCATAAAAATGAACGTGTGAAAGAAAATGAAACTTTTGTCAAAAGAATTGCTATGACTATATTTATGACTACCGGAAGAGCAACTATAACAAAGCCCAAACCGGCTCAGTTAAGTCCATGCTAAAATGTTGTTGCGATACCATTGGCGAAGTGATATTCATGATCTTGTATATAATTTTGTTTGACCTCACCGCAACATATGCAACTAATGATTAACCGCTGATACTGTAAGAGATGGGGACTGTCTATTAATACAGAAAAGTCAAAAATGATGGTCCTTGCGCGATCCCCAAGAGCGCACAATGAAAGGCAATGGAAATATGCCAGTCATCTTCTAGAAACAGCTAAAAAGGTTAAATATTTTGGAGTTAAACTGAATTCAACTTTAAATTTCAACAAACCAAAGCCAATAGTTCTCAAAGCTTGCTTAACTTTTCATGGAAAAGTGTGTTCTCAAACAAAAGAGTAATTTCATCTGCAAAATATAAGGTATTTAATTTAGTTGTTAAATCAACTCCTTGCTATGATTCTCAAGTTTGGGGGTCTTATGAGTTAGAGGTTATCGAAAAATTCCATAGGAACTTTGTAAAAAAATTCTTCAATCTACCTCTAAATACGCCTGTCGAACACACTCAAGTCACAGGATGACTTCATAATTAAGATATGTAGTAACTATGAAGAATCTAGACTCTCAAAAAAATAGCTTTTGTATGAGTTGAGGAATAAGGACTGGTGGTATGAAAGATCTTAAACTATTGGAAACAACATAAGTCAGCTTTTCCAATTTTTATCTTTCTAGAAATTCTCGAGAGAAACTACACATAAAATCTCGACTTCCGATAGGTGTACTCTCTGCAATAGAAACGAAAGAGAGAATATATTTACCATTTCTTAGCTATATGTCCACTACTACATGAAATTCCTTTAATGTAAGCTCGTTCTCGATTGACGAAGCTTATGACATTTTAAATGGCTCCAATAGTTGGCCAACTTTATATCAGTACTGCAATGCTCTTTCTTACTGCAACAGTTTCTAAAGTATTTAAGATCTAGTTAAAATACAGCCTTTTTTATATTTGTTTTATTTTTTTTTTGTACATTCTCTTCTCACTAAATAATACAAACTTTAGGATGAATTTTGAATTATAAATGTATAAAAAGTATTGCACTATTTTTTTGTTCATATTTCTTGCCATTTTGTTGAAATGGGTAATCCGGCAGATGACTTAAATTGTCATGTCTATGTAAATTCTACACAATTGTAATTAAATAAAATTAGAATAATAAAGAATTTATAATAATAATAATAAATACACATGTCAGACCCCTCAAAGTACGAAAGCTGAGAGTACTATTTCAGTGTTTTGAAGAGAAACGACATAAGTCATTGACTTATGTTGTTTCTCCACAAAACTGTTTAACTTTGTACACATAACGGTCCGTTATTTTTCTGACAGAAGATTTCTATATTAAAAATACATCGGTCGTTGCAATTACTTTTTTGAAAGTAACATGAAGGACATCCAGGAGTTGCATAATTTTTCAGATGGCTGTGGTGGTCAAAATAAAAATCACACAATGATAAGGTTTTTGCATCTATAGTATCTTTAAAAAAGTTCAAGAATATCGAACAGTATTTTCCTATACGAGGGCATTATTTTCTACCATGTGATAGAGACTGAACTAAGACTGCGATTAAAACGTAAAATTAAAAAACGTGATAGAATTTACACTGTTTAAGAATAAGCCGATTTGATACTAAATTCTTCAGTATCAAACAAATTCACAGTCATTTTACCAAAAACGACAGACATTATCGACAACAAAAGCGTAGCCACCGCTTTTATAAAAGAAACATGCTTTCAATGGAGGCTATTGGAAGACATGTGGCTAGAAAAAATAAGAATACTATTACTATAAGTACATTTTCTCATTTTCCCCACATGGTTTGTTCTGATAAAACTGTTGTTGCGAGAGACTTTATAAATGGTTCTACAAGTCAAATATTTTAGCTGGGAAATCTTCAAAGATATGAACTGGTAGCTCTACCGCAAACCCTTGCTTATCCCTCTTCAAACTTGCCAATCAATATTAAGAAGATGAATGGCATAAAAAAACTGAAATCGTCTCTACCAGGAGACATTAACATTCAAGAGTACTATGATGAAATTTTTGCTTGGCCAACTTGTGAAAAGGATTCTAATCCCACCGATGTTAGGTTAGGTTGATGGGTGGATGCTGCAGAGTAGCCCTGCAGCACCCCACTTAGGTCCTTGTGGACCCATTGTGATGCCCTTGTTGAGGGGTTAGCCGATGTCATTGGCGATGAAGATTCCTCCCTCACGTTACTCGACTTTGTCCAGCCATCCTGATAAGTTTATGAACCTGCAAAGATCAGATAAAGAGACATTCGAAAGTTCATATACGTCTTGGAATCCCACCGATACACATCAGTAGTATTTTCTTTATATTTTTGTAAACTTTTTTTTCTTGTTTAAAGCTTACAAAAAATAGTAAAAACAAAGTTTTACCAAAAAAAATAAGTTTATTTCAGAAACGACATAGGTAAGTCAAGCGACTTCAAAGGCTTAAAAACCGGTTAAGACTTGAAAAAAAAAATAAAAATTTTAGCGGTTTTCGAATGCATCTTAAGCCAAATTGTAACTTGGTATAATCAAAATTTGTAGTGTTGTGGAATTTTTTCATATAAAATAGTTTTTTGTAGCTCCTGAAAAGTTAATTCTCATTTACTTATGTTGTTTCTGAAATAAACGATTCAATTGTGGTGAAACTTTACATTGGTATTGATACGAACCACCTACGTAATTTTAAACACCAAGTCTGCGGCATTATTCAGAAAAAGGAAGACTTTACTCGAGATGCGTTCATCATAAAGGCTAGGGAGTCCGAAAATAGGTTATTATCCAGGCAGCTTAACTTTAATCTAAACCGCAAAAACTACTTCCATGACTCACTAAGCTATGATGAAATATCCTTGATATTCAAAACAAGGTGTGAGCTCCTCCCCTTACATGGTAACCCTTACAATGGAAGCTTCAATCCATTCTGCAACCTAAAGTCGAAAGAAGGATGCTTTCATATCATAAGTATATTCCCTATATTCAGACCGCAGAGGTTAATTTTCTTTGGTAAACAATCGTTAACTTTGCAGGAAGCTATCCAACTTCTAGATGAATGTGACTGGAAAACCTCAAGTAACTTCTTAAAACAGTTCACAAGTATAGAATTATAAGTTTAAATATTTATCTTTACATTTCGTTATTTCTTGAAAATTAAATCTATAAATAAATATAATATATCATTATATTAATACGTGAACATCCAAAGTTTCGGTACACTTTTTACGTATTTACAATTAAACGAGTAGAATGAAACCTATATTATTCGAAAGGTAGATACTGTGCCATAGATGTGCACAAACAGAGAATTGTGGTTATATGGCGTCATTAAGGCAGGTAAAATTAAGTTATAAATTCCCCAAACAAAACAGGTAATTGAAAGGATTTTGGTGACATTCAATTTGTCGTCGCCATATTACCATAGTAACGTATTCAAATATAAATCATCTTAGATTAGAACCTGTTTCCGATGGAGCAGCTCATTTACGTATTTTTTTCGATATCTAGATGTCGCTCTTTTGGTTCTTAAAAAAAAACATAAATAACGAAAGTACGTTTTTTAGTATTACATCCTTATAAAAGGTATGGTCGATTTTCGACCACAAGGGATACTAGTAAAGGGTGATTTTTTAGCTGGTTTGGTTTTGGCAACACTGGTTTTGACAGCTGACGTGTGTTTAGTACCTTGTGTCACTGTCAAACAGCTTCAGTTTGGTTTGCAATTTAACCATGGATCGTCTTACAAATGAACAACGCTTGCAAATTATTGAATTTTACTATCAAAATTCGTGCTCGGTTCGAAATGTTCATCGCGCGCTGCTTCCATTTTATGATCGGCATTCTCGACCTTCTGAGCAGTCTATTCGGAAGATTGTGACCAAATTTCGCACCAAATTTACTTTGTTGGACATTAAACCACCAACACGTTTACGTACTGTGCGTAGTGAAGAAAATATTGCGGCCGTATCAGCTAGTGTGACAGAAGACCGCGAAATGTTGATTCGGCGCCGTTCCCAGCAGTTAGACCTTTGTTACAGCACTACGTGGAGAATTTTGCGGAAGGATTTGGGCGTAAAGCCTTTTAAGATACAGCTGGTGCAAGAACTAAAGCCAGCCGACCTACCACAACGCCGAATTTTTGGTGAATGGGCTCTTGGAAAGCTGGCCGAGGATCCGCTTTTTTATCGAAAAATTGTGTTCAGCGATGAGGCTCATTTTTGGTTGAATGGGTACGTAAATAAGCAAAATTGCCGCATTTGGAGTGAAGATCAGCCAGAAGCATTGCAACAGCTACCAATGCATCCCGAAAAAGCCACTGTTTGGTGCGGTTTATGGGCCGGCGGCATTATTGGGCCATATTTCTTCAAAGATGATGCGAATCGCAGCGTTACTGTCAATGGTGAACGCTACCGAGCGATGATAACAAACTTTTTTTTGCCCGAAATGGAAGTTCTTGACTTGCATGATATGTGGTTTCAACAAGACGGTGCCACATGCCACACAGCACGCGAAACAATGGCGCAATTGCGAGGCGAGTTTGGTGAACAGTTAATTTCACGTTTCGGGCCGGTCAATTGGCCGCCTAGATCGTGCGATTTGACACCATTAGATTATTTTTTGTGGGGGTATGCCAAGGCTAATGTGTATAGGGACAAGCCCGCTTCGATTGACGCACTGGAAGCCAACATCCATGCATTCATTCGTGAGATACCGGCCGATATGTGTGAAAGAGTATGCCAAAATTGGACTCAGCGGATGGGCTACCTGAGACGCAGCCGCGGTCAACATTTGCATGAAATTATCTTTAAACATTAAATTGCAAGGTTCAAACTATCGATTCAAATAAATATTTCATTCATTTTTTCGAATTTTTTGTGTTTTTTTTTTAAAAAAAGTTCTAAACCTCTTAAAAAATCACCCTTTATTTATAAATATGCCAACAAGGCTTAGTCATAGCTCTAAAATTCATATTTTGTAACCTAAATGTATATTGAAATGTAAATAAATGAGCAACTTAATTTCATTTCGAAATTGGTACTCCAATCTGTCGCATTGTAATTGTAAGAAATTTATGTCTGCCACTGTCTTAGTGGGAAATGAAAATGAAAAAACAAATCCCAATCCCAAGACAGCCGATTGCTGTTGCTGTTTGGATATAATGCAGGAAAGGAACCTACTGACCTAGGTAGGAACCAATAAACAAAATACTAAGTGATTACGAATCTTAATAAGTAGACGCGTAATTGCAAGGCATAAAAACGCTGAGTCATAAAATTTACCAAAAGGTATTTAGCTCGCAATCAAATCAGTTTTGTGTACACATAGACTTTTCCTATTGCGTCAGAGATATCAGTGAAAAACTTTAAGCGTTTTCCCCTTTGGCAGAGATCTCGCTTCTTCTGTATCTTTCATAACCTTGTTGTGCCGTAGTGTTGAAAAGATATACTTACCTACTGTAGAGGGTTATAAAGATTTAACGTATCTTAATGGGCTTTTTCCGTACCAGCACATCCGGTGCGCGTATTTCGGCTGTATGTGTGGATATCTACTTGCTTAGAGGAGGAAGTACCTTTGCCAAAAGTATTACATGCTTTAATGCGCCCTTATGCGGGCAATACCTTTTGCTTTTATTTTAATGAACATTAGTTTCAACAGCTAGTGGAGTGACGTACATATAACAGATCAATATAAGTCAGTGACGTAAAGTGTGTTTCAATTAATAAATCGCTTTGATGTTGTACCCATGCCGAATGGCGGATCCATCTCCGCTATTGGCTGTAACTGTAGAATTTTGCGAGCTTTATAGAAAGGGCGTCATGAGGTTGAAATTCGCTGAATCTTTCGAAAGATAATATGGAGCTGTAACAAAAACTAATGAGCGGGGAGAATAGACATTGAATTTCAAAGAAGTCAAGGTCGGAATAAGCCCACTGTCGTGGGAATGAAAATGGATTTTGAAAGAATAAAGTGCTCAACTAGACCGCGCCAAACTTTCTGGTTCGTAAAAAGTTTGGTTGGTTGTTTGTTTCTTTTATTAAGTAGGTGGGTATCTTAAAACTCAGAAGTGATACCCGATAAAATTATAACCATAGTATGAATAGGTAAGGCACTTGACCGTTAGCATTTTTTTTAGTACATTTCAATTACCATGAAGCTACAAGTTCTCAAGTTTCCACCTACCTTGGTTAGAAAAGAGGCTTCTTTACTATTTTTAATTGTACAAAAATATTGTACAGGGTCATTCATTTCGTGGTTTCAAGTTGGTAGCGCTGCCATTTGACACCTGTCAAACTCAGCTGTCATTTGAAGTGTCATAATATTAGTTGAATGTTTGCCATTTACGATAATGGATCGCAGAACAATCGAAAAACTCGTTAAAATGATTAAGACTTGCTACAAAATTGGTGACAACAAGGCACACAACACGACCAATTATGGCTTTATTGCGTGAGAAGTTTCCTGGTAGCGTAATTTCACGTTTTGGCGACGTCGATTGCCCACCAAGATCATGCGATTTGACACCGTTAAATTTTTTTTCTGTGGAGCTTCGCAAAAGACAGTGTTTACGCGAGTAATCCCCGAACTCTAGAAGCATTAAAAACCAACATTACTCAAGTTATAGCTGAGATACCGCCCGAAATGTGCGGATAAAAATTACCTCAAAAGAATCGCATGCTGCGCAAATCTTCCCGAGGCGACAATTTGAATGACATAGTATTTCACACTTAATGGTCCAATGTCCAAAGTCCAATCTTTGAATGAATTAAAACTTTCATCAAAAATGTGTCGCTGCGTGTATTTTATTTAGCTTTACTTTCGAAATCGAAAAATGAATGACCCTTTACAATTATTCGGAATAATGTCTGAAAATTTTGACAGTTTTGGATAGATTATAATAATGACTAGAGTTCGCCCAGTGATAGAAATTCTACCATTATAGTGACCTGGCTTATACACAAAGTGGTTATTAACTATTTCCCTTCGCCTATTAAAAATAAGATAATGAAGTGTTACTGTTTGAAGGGTTACGTGCGTTGTGCGTTTTCCTATTGAAAGTAAGAGCAGGTAGATCTTGAGAGGATAAAGTGTTTTTAAATAACAGATATGCGTTTCGTCTGCGGTTGGCAGCTGTCATTGAACATTTCTATTGCTTATGGGTGGGAAATCAGTCTACCCAATGCAACACTACATCAAGGCAACGATCCGGGCAAATTGTGACTATGACCATCAGGGATTAGAAAGGTCGCAGCAGGTCTCCAATTATTGCTGACATAGGTATAGGCATATGGTCCTATACGAATAAACATTTTTAACCTTCACTTAATATTTTGTAGGTCACAATGGGTATATTTTTAAACGGAAAATTTCGTCAACGTGAGTTCGTACAGTGTAGCCTAGACAGTGATCATTAGTATATCGCTCATAGTAATCAGTAATTTAAAAGGATTGCAAAGACAAAGCCTTACATCGTCAAATCACACTATATCTTGACGATAAATCCACGTGAGATTTGCCAAGGTTAGGACGGTGGGTTGTGCAATGTGTTGAGTTCACCAATAGAGACTAGGCACCATAGCGAGCTCATCGCCCATCCCAAGGGAAACTTCGCGTTTAGTACCAAAACCACTTAGCCCATACACCTTATTTGCCTACAGAACCTAGATATTTAGTTTGGGAAACCAAGCTCCTCTTAATAGTCGAAGGAGTACCTTCCGAGTTGCTTTCTTTCACCTGAGCTATACCTTGAACTTCACAGAGAAGGTGGAAAATATCCTGCAAATTTTAGTCGCAGTTACGAACTTGAATCTGTGTTTGTTAAAACTCTTCTCATCCTCGGCAGACAACGATCAGAGACACAAAGTATATCCCTATCGGTAATCTTAACCTTGCTCTGCGGATTTTTATCAATTCAATAGACTTGTCTCTGATTACAAACAGGCCACAAGGCTTTCGCATCCCTCTGGTCTCTAGGTGAGACCATCTTGAGCCTGTTATATTGAGGGTTTTATAGAGAATAGCCAAGGCTATTTGTAGTCTTATGCCATCAATTGCTAAATTTAGTGGGAGTTGCGTTTTTTTTCTTAACCAGAACGTCAGGTTTTTCGTTGTCTTCAATATTATAGAGCCGAATATCGCCCTCAACATCTTTGTCGTACGAAATTGTGGAATCTGTTGACTGCGAAATACTGCCAAACCTCAGAAAATACGGCCGAGTACATATAAACTAGATAACGGCCGCCCAAACTCATCTTTTAAAGAATATCGAAGTACTGATTATGCAGTTGGCCCTTAATTCACACTTTACAGTTTGTCTGAAAAAGTTTTGGCATAATTTCTTTTGATCATTTTTATTGCTCCAAAAATGATAACCAAAAATGCGGTATAGGAGGTATGCCACACCCCCGTTTTCAAATCCCGCTTACTTCTTATAAGACGTTGAATAGGCAACACGCATCCTGTAGGCACAGTTACCACTTGAAAAAAAAGGTTGTGCCCAAAATTGGAAATAAAAATCACCCACTGTAGCTAAAAATTACCAAAATAATTTATGTCCGAAATATTTGTAAACACTGAACAATCAATCTATCAAATTTATCTCACCATATTCTTTATATTACACAGACCACATATTATGTTCGTTCGCGTACGCGATTTGAATCCAACGCAATCGATATAAATCGATCGCAATCGCACAAAGTCTATACACGTACTAATCAAAAATGACAGAAAAAGAGAAAATTAGCAAAATAACGAGTAACGAGCAGTTCCTCTCTTGGCTCGAAACAGCTCAGAGAATTTCAACCGGCAAGTACTGATAAAAATGACAGATGCGCAAAATTGACAGGAAACAAATTCAAAATCCGTTTTAAAAATCAATTGTACACAAAAATAAAATATCTGAAAATAATGAAAATTAGGTGGTGGTCGAATGTTCTCCTAGAACGTTTCAAATGCTGCAGAAGGTAAGTTATAAATTTATTCGTGATATAGATTAGATTTCAAAGACATAAGTGACTCAAAGTAGCTCGAAGTGTATCCATGTACTTTTGAGTATATTTTCAGCTTTCTGAGAGAGTTTCGCTCAATTTTTCGAGTTTGACAGATTTTTAGTGCTTGGCTCGTGAAAGTACGGGAATGGACCCATTGTTAGAACATGAAAGAAAAGAACAGCGCGCAAAATACACGCAATTTTGAGTTCTCTAGTCATCTGTCAATAAATTGTCAAATGAAAGAAATGAATGCATTCAGTGATCGTGCATGTGTAATCAGTGAGTTCAATTAAACACATGCACCATTTACACCAGACGAAAAGAAAAGCGCTTTAGGTTGCCAAAAATTGAAGTCGAGTTTCTTTTTTCTATATTTCTAAGATTACTTAAATGGAATAGAAAAACACAATGTGGACCAAGAGAAAAAATAATGACCAAATTTGGTCACAAATGACCAATGTGGCAACCGTGCCTTTAGGTATGTAATCATTTTCTACCTACCTACCTACCTATACCAGGGCAGTGACGTCCATTTGGTTTGGGTAGCGTCTCTCTAATCTCGTGTTTGTAAATGCGGCCAAAACACCATGGAAGTTACACGATGGAGCAGCACGTCCAATAATGATAAAACTTTATTATCAAAATGAATGTTTCTGAGTGGAAACGTTGCGGGTGTTGCGCACATTTTACGGCAGGCTCGATAGCCCTTCAAAGTCGGCTCTCCAATGTTTGGTGACCAAATTCAAGACAAATGGTTCGGTAAGCAATCAGCCGACACCTGTACCTCAAGGGGATGCTGAGAACATTGTCGCGGTCTGTTAAAGTGTGCAGGAGAACCCGAGGCAATCAATTCTTCGCTGTGCATAAGAAGTCAGCCTTACGCAGACTTCAACTTGGCGGCATCAGGACTTGGGCCTACACCCATTCAAGTTTCAAGATCCAACTGACACTGGTACCCACTCTAAGTTATTGGCCATAGAAAACGACGTATGTTCGCTGACTGGCTTTCGGAGCGTTTGGAAGAGGAACTCAATTTTGTTTGCAAAAATGTCGATGGTGAAACCATCATCATCACCGACCAGCGCTACAGAACAATGATAACTGATTTATTTTGGCCCAAATTTAACCAAATGAAGGTAAACGACATTTGTGGCTCTAGCAGGATGGGGCTAAATGCCGCACATTCAGCGGACGCCACGATGAACTTTCTGTATGAACAATTTGACGGAATGTACGAGTGTGGTTATATCTTGTAGATGCGACGAATTGGCCACCAAAATCATCCGATTTCTACCGCTAAAGCTTTTTCTTGTGGGGTTTCCTGAACCAATTCCCCTTAAATCCAACATAATAATCTATAAGCCATCGGTCAAATTCAGCCGGCTCTATGCGGCAGCGCATTAAAAATTGGACCACTCGGATCCATAGCACCGTGAGAAGCCGTGGCTGTCATTTGGAGATGTTACATTCCAATAATATGGCATAGGTACAAGGACATGGGCATTTCAAATAAAATTAATAAATTGGTTATAACCTCACACACGGCTTGTTTAATTCCATTTCAACATTGACCCGTCATTATTGAAAAATCTATTTTATTACCTCTTTAGAGCTAGCTGCTTCAACTTCTGCAAGAACAACAGAAAATCGGTTGAAGAAAACTTTTTTTAAACACAGCAGTGCGTTGCATAGAGGACTTAGGTGACATTTAAAAAGAGCCACCATCTATAATCTATATACCTATTGGCCGACACCTTTTGTCCTTTCAAACTCGGTCATAATCGGTGCAATCGCTCCAGTAAGAACTTGCCATTTGGCGAATTGCCAAATTGCTCACTTTCACTCGGCTTCCAGCTAGAGGTCTCCCAAATGTGTGTCCACACATTTAACCCACTTTCGAAGACTGCTATGAAATTTCCCAAAACCGCTCGAGGCAAAGTCCTATACAAACGGAAAATAATCATTCAACTGTTTTACTCCTGTCAGTTTCCATTCGGTTATCTGCAAAAAATGCACTCCTCTCTCGCCAATAGCCCGCATACAAAAATAATAAAAGCAGATACACAGTTTCACTAAATTGCATTTACCACACAATATCTGTGCGCTCATTGCTACAATTATGCTACATGACCGCTTTATTTATTATTCCTCAAGTACGTGCCAGACTGCCAGAGAAGGAGCGCTATCAACCTCGTCATTAGGGAAGATTGAAATTCTCTGATGGTGTCGGTGTGGTTGGGCTACACATCGTCATCGAATTGATTTGCATTCTGTGGCGTAGTGCCTAGGGATAAACTCTCATCTTTTTTCTTATAGCAGTGGCAGCATCCTGCAAAAGTTTACCCACTTAATCAACAAAAGCCAACTTTCGTCAGTAATATCGATTGCTGGCACAACTGCCATCACACCACGAAGGAGAAAATAGAAAACCCCTTTGGAGCACTCGAAAGCATTTTGTTTTAGGGCTGACCGAATGTCGTATTTACAAATGCGGCTGTTGCCGGTTGCCGACTTGCTCCTCGCCTTGGAATATACTCAAGAGAAGGATATTTCAACAGTTGCCGCTGGTGTCCTTCCTCATTCACCACTCAGTGTCGATGGTGTAGAGCATCATTCTTTGCCTGTGGTGCAACAAAGACCACGAATTATACTGTCGGCCGTCGCACCCTTGTGCTTGTTCCCCCACGAAGCAGGTTGTTGGATGTACTTGACCCGAAAATGAATGAGAATGAGGCGATTGTGTTGTGTGCTGAAATGCTACTGCTCCTTATGAAACAAATGTGTTGCCATAAAATGCATGCTATCTATATACGAGTAGATGACTGTGTATAGTGTGCTGTGGAAAAAGAATGGGCGCGTGGTACCTAGTGGAAGTATTCTAGGACGATGTTTGGTTGTGGCATTGGAATTGGAATTGAGGCTAAAAATCCGAAAACCATGTCATTTAAGAAATCCCACATGTCGGTCGTGTCGGCGAAAGGCAGAGGAAAAGGCTGATTTCGCATATCTCGGTTGATTTGTGTGTGATTGCCCGAGGGTGTGCAGCTTACCATAAAATCTGTGTGTGTGTATGCCGGTATCATATGGTCAGAATGGTGATTATATTGATCGTCTATGCGTCTTCCGGTCTGAAATGTGAAGAAGCATTCCATTTGATGAGCTCTTTGCATTGGAATCCGGCTGTGAAATGGTTTCCATCCATGCCCGATGGAATGTGTGCACGTACACGTTTACGCACTATCTGCGAAAAGACGGTGGGTGGAAGTCATTAGAGAAGTCGTTGTACGCAGTTAGGTATTTTACGTCATTACACGGAATAGGAGTCTAAAATGTTTACAGCGTCATTCTACACCGATGGCATAATTAATCGCCGAGGTTCGGTTTCAGTGCAGTTTAATTAATTCCACGAAACTGCCGAATAACCACTATTTTATAGGAAAATCATGAAACAGTAATTAATTTCGAATCCAAGGAGATTTTAAATCAACGGCAAACAGCATTAATTGCGTCCTTAAAATCGCTCTCTGTAATTAAAAAGCTAGGGCGATTTTCTTCCTTACATTTTGTATGTAAGGCACATGAAAGCATTGAATGTCGGGCCAACAGCTTTTGGCAAATCCAAGGGATTTTCACTCTGTTATAAATAAATAAGTACTTAACATCCGATTTTCAACAAACGGACTGAAAGCTTTCTCGATTGAATTAACTCAAATCTGTATTTTTGTCAATGATTTCAATGTTCGTAGGGAGGAAGGAGGGACCGATAGCAGGTTTTCACATTCAATGTGATTATTCAGCATGAAATTATTGCAGATACTTGCTTCTGAATGTCAAGTGTTTAAGGTGAAGGTTGTACCTAGTCCTTAATAAATAGTGGATGTTGGTTTTTAATTTAGCATTTGAGAGGAACAACTCGAAGCGCAAATAATGAGGCGGATTATGTATACCTGCTATAATTGATTTATGTATTGTATTGTTTTTCCTTTCTATTCGCTATGTGTGAGTGCAAAATTTGGTTAATTGTTGGGCCTTTTTTGAATAGAGCAAT